>OX383976.1:11372500-21372500 GCA_947532105.1 Athrips mouffetella | reverse complement strand
TGGTATTTCATATAATATATTTGATATATAATAGAATGTTCATAACAATTTCAGATGACAATATTCTCTTATTTCATACTTTTTAGAGCAAGATATGCCAGTAGTAGGGTTCTAGTTAGAGAACTATTTTTTTAATTATAGATAAATTTGTAAATATTTACCTTCATACCTACTCGAATACCCTGTCCACGCGTGGTACGCATTCCAGTGATTTGTAAATGAGCGGTTTGAAATTTTTTTTTTATGACAAACTTTACAAATCAATTTGTTTTCTCCCTTCTTCCATTCATCCTTTCCTTTCAATAATTCTGAACGATACGCAGTTTTTCTCGTGTGTCTCATGGCCCATTTTAGATTTGAACGACTTTTTACATTTGCTACAAATGCGTTTAACAACAGAATGACTCATTAGATGTTCCTTTAAACCGTATCGATGAGAATTTTTTTTATCACAATAATTACAGGGAAACGGACGGTTGCCGGTATGAATCATGACATGTCTATTTAAATGATATACCTATACAAGAGAAATTCTTATTACAACGACGACACGTAGGTATATGGACGTTTTCCAGCATGAGCATCAAGATGTTTCTTTATAGCATATACGCTAGAAAAGTTCTTATTACAAATTTCGCACAGGTAAGGTCTCGGTAATTCTATATGTCGAGATCAAAGAGGTTTTACTACGCTTCGCTTTAGGAAGGAGAGTTTAATGCAAAAACCTTGCTACACCAATTTAGTCTATCGTATATTGTAATACGGTATAAATTCCTGTGATTCGCGAAGAAAAGAAATTGCGCCGAGCGAGAATTCAATTAGTCGCGGTTGTGTCCAGAGGCGGCTCGTGACATTTTTTTATGGGTGTGCACAAAAAAATAAAATAAATAAATTGACATACCTACCATTTATTGATGAAATATTTTTTATGGCTTTATTGTTACATATTATGCGCGCCAGCGCCAGCTTCAAATACTAGACACGGGAAACAAAACAATTTATTTACAACCTCACATCCAAGGTGTTTGTAAATATTGTTCTTCAAGATTAAAAGTTTCTTTTTTTGTACTACACTTTTGAACTAGCACGATTTCAAGTCGTGACGGCCCCTTTTCATTGATTTCAAGTCGTATTTGTAAAGTCTTTTTCGCATTTTTTTAATGTAAACGGCACTGTATTCGTCAATTTTTACAGTAATTAGGCACGTACACTATTTAAAAACAGTTAATTCTAAATTTTCAAGCAAAATTGCAAACAGTAACTGAAAGCTGTATACGAAAAGTTTGTTTACGTATGATCGGCAACAGCGCCTTGTCACCGAACTGCATGCGAATCGCGACCTGGCAACGTAGCGCATTGAGCAGCGCTCCTGATGAGGCTCTAAAATCTTTTGTTTCACGCGCTCGAGCGTGTTGATGTTTCTCTTTCACACTCATTGAATTCTGTATTAGGATTTGTACTGAAAATTTTTTCATAGGAGCACAATCCCTGGCGCACCACTTGGTACAACTTGACTACGTAAATTGTTGCGTAATTATTTCTTAGGCTATTATAAATGTATACAACGTATAGGGTTATGAAAATATGTATTTAATCGTATGTAACTTAACTAGGTAGGTAATACATCCTAAGTTTGAGTTTTGTGAAGGGAGTGCCCTGCACCAGTGCTCTTTAGGACGAGCCGCCTCTGGTTGTGTCACGCTCACACAGTTGCCATAGCAAAACTAAATTGCGGGTTGGTAGGAAAAAATCTTTTGACATTATGCTTGGTTTTCATGTAGAAAACCTTTTTAGAGCTAAATCTTAGAAATTTAATATTTTTCGGGTGCTTTTGGTTCTGTGATTTATCTAGGAAACTCTCAAAAATATTTTTGATCTAATTGTGTTGTTTAAGTAGGTGGCTCGCAATTAGGCCCAAATGAAGTTGGTTGATGATGAGTTTTTAGAAGAATACCAACAAAAACCTGTATCGACCTGTTGTTCACGGACGGCCAGACGGATCGCAAATATAGATGGACAGAGAGACAGCTGATGTACGAGGGCTGTTCAATAAGTAGTGAGAATGAACAACATATTGGTTTTAAGTCTTTTAATGTTTATGAGTATTGATAGTTTATTTCAGCAAAAAGATAGTAACAAAAACTTGGGCCACAATATTTAGACACGTATAAATGAGGCAAAGTTCAACAACCAGTCCATATTTTTAAATTATTGCTATTCCATGTGAGTGAAAAAAATGTAAAGTCAGAACTGAATCGATGAAATAAGAAATAAAATCTTATATTTGTTCGATTATTTTGTAACATGTCGTACCTATAATGAATTTTGTTTATCAATAAACAATAAAATATCATAAAATACACGTCAAACTTTATTAATTGCTTTGCTTCTTGATGATGAGGCATGCAACGTACCTGGGGAACAATTCTTGAATATCACCGGGTGATAATATCACTTAAAAATAAAAAATCATAGATTTTTGTTTTCAAAAGTTGAGATTGATCTTCTTAAAATATAAAGCAGTCCTTGATTGTTAATTTTCATGTATTCTGAATTTCTGATTTACTTTTCAACAGTTTATCAGCGCAAATGTGAATTTTTAAAGTCTCAAAAGTGATATTTTATCACCCGGTGATTTTCAAGAATTGAGTCCCTGGGCTTTTCTGGAAAGCAAGAAGAAAGAAATAAAAAAAGGTTTATTTTGAAAACAAACAAAAAGAATGCTGCTGCTGAAAAAACTCTGACCCAATTGTTAAATATTACCGACCGAGTGATAAAATATACTAATCTATATATATAAAAGAAGAAGGTGACTGACTGACTGACTGACTGACTGACATATCAACACACAGCCCAAACCACTGGGTCTAGAGATTCCAAATTTGGCATGTAGGTTCCTTATGAGGCCTAGGGGTGCACTAAGAAAGGGTTTTACAAAATTCCACCCCTAAGGGGGTAAAATAGGGGATGAAAGTTTGTATGAAAGTCCGTCAGTTTTGAAGTTAGGATCATCAAAATTTTTAATTAGGCTGACGACTAAAAATCAATAATTACGTGTCTCAGGATTTTTGAAAATTCGACACCCTTAAGGGTGAAAAGGGGGATGAAGTTGAAAATTCTTTATTCTTAAAGTAAAATCCACATAACTTATTATTTAGGCATTAATGATGTAATTCTATGCAACGTTCATCACTGTTATTGAAATTCCACCCCAAATTAAACCCCTAAAAAAGGGAAATGGGGTGAAAAAGTCTAAAAACCAATATGGGTATCGTTTGTATGGTTTATCGGGTCGCTGATTACGAAAACTACAACAATTTTGAAATCAAACGTGGTAGACGTGAAATACTATCATCCCCCTGGGGATGGAGTTGGGGTGCGATAGGTTTTAAATGTCTAAAAATCAATATGGGTGTCGTTTGTATGGTTTATCGGGTCGCTGATTACGAAAACTACAACAATTTTGAAATGCAACGTGGTGGACGTGAAATACCATCATCCCCCTGGGGATGGAGTTGGGGTGCGATAGGTTTGAAATGTCTAAAAATCAATATGGGTGTCGTTTGTATGGTTTATTGGGTCGCTGATTACGAAAACTACAACAATTTTGAAATCCAACGTGGTGGACGTGAAATACCATCATCCCCCTGGGGATGGAGTTGGGGTGCGATAGGTTTGAAATGTTTGAAAATCAATATGAGTGTCGTTTGTATGGTTTATCGGGTCGCTGATTACGAAAGCTGCAACAACTTTGAAATCCAACGTGGTGGACTTGAAATACCATCGTCCCCTGGGGATGGGGTTGGGGTGCGATAGGTTTGAAATGTCTAAAAATAAATATGGGTGTCATTTCTATGTTAGGGATAGCGGTAAAATTGGCGTAAGGGGTAGGGATAGGGACAGGTAGAGGTAAAGGTAGAGAGGTAGAGTGGTAGAGAGGTAGAGAGGTAGAGAGGTAGAGATGTAGAGAGGTAGAGAGGTAGAGAGGTAGAGAGGTAGAGAGGTAGAGAGGTAGAGAGGTAGAGAGGTAGAGAAGTAGAGGGGTACAGGTAGAGGTAGAAGGAGGGGAAGGGGGAGAGGGAGGGAGTGAGGGAGGGGGAGGGGGTGATGAAAAGGGAGAGGGAGGGGTAGAGGGAGGAGCAGGGGGAGAGGGAGGAGGGGGAGGGGGAGAGACAGGGGGAGGGGGAGGGGGAGAGGAAGGGGGGACAGGGAGAGAGAGAGGGAGAGGGTTTTAGTTTTTCTCAATTACTTCTGCGAATTGGCTCTGTTTTGAAATATTACATAAAGGTGTCTCTCATCTCTCTCTTTACATTTGTTAGGATACTGCTGCGAAGTTCCTCTGTTCTGAGTAATTTATGAGTAACGTCTGTATATTATATAAAATTCAGCTGGATCTTGAATTATACTCATTGATTTGCGCAGGGTTATTCCTGTTTTTCCTTAGTTTAAAATTACCCCGAAATGACGGGAAAATATCCCATTGCTTCGGAAAACCGGTAACAACATAAATACGAAATCCACGCGAGCGAAGCCGCGGGCAACAGCTAGTAAAATATACTAAATATAATTTTTGAGACATCAAATAAGACCGTGGGTGCTATGGGCGGTGGTGGTGACCACTTACCATCAGGTGGCCCACCTGCTCGTTTGCTCACATTTAACATTAAAAAATATCAAATGTACCCTGATAATCTGTTAAAATTGTAAACCATAATACATGAAAAGTAACAATCAATCACTACTTTATATTTAACGAATATCATTCTGCACTTTTGTGAAGAAATTTTTTTAATTTTATCATCCGGTGTTATTCAAGAATTGAGCCCAAGGTACTCAAGACATGCTTGAATAATATTCATGACATGCACATACCATGCTTGAATAATATTCTCATGTTGTACATGACATCCCATGAAACGTACACTGCACAGCAGGACAGAGAGCTCCCTCCAGAACTACTTTGGAGAGGGTTCACCATAGCTACCATGCTTATAAGCGTTGTGGTAGGCGACCGCTGTTGTTGGTGATCGCAGAACGTAAGATGTAACGATACACAGAAGGACACTGCTGGCCATCCAACGGTTCTTAAGCCTTTAGTCACCTCTTACGATACCCAAGGGTGGAGATGGGTTGGTACTATACTTTGCCGGCACCAAACGGACTTGACTTCATTTACCTCTATGACTCTATAATTGAGCCACGAGCCAAGCGAGTGGTTCTAAAGAAGAATCCTCAGCGTTGCGAGGATTTTAAGACACAAGACACGAAACACTTTGTTGCCGAAGGAAGCACAACTTATCAGGTAGAAACTAAAGGATAATATCCTGCCAAATAAAATATTGAAAATAAAGCTGCTGTTCCAGAGGGCTTTAATAATATTACATCCCCAAGCGTAGAATAGAAAGGTCACCCTACTGTGTGAAAGAGATGCAACCTAGACTATTGGATATACTCGTCGTCACGCTTTTTTTGGCCATTCATCTCTCCTTCCCAGAGCGTAGCGTGGGTTAAAACCTCCTTGGTCGAGATATATGTCTTGTCAAATTGGTTCTATTATGAAAAATTTTGTTGCAAATGTCACATATATATTTAGAAGTTTTATTATGATTCGTTTGTATTTATATACTTTGTTGCAGATATACTTAACACTTCAAAGTCTCAAGTTTTGATGCCATATGACAATAACCTTTTTTGTGAATATTATAAGTACATTTACTTATGAAATATTTACCGCACACACAAACAATACACTTGTGACTATCATCATCATCACTTTTCTTCACAAAAGTTGCTTTGCATGTATTGCAAGAATATACATTTTGACTGCCACTGTAGCACTTTTTGATGTGTTTTATAAAAGCGTATTTACCAACGTAACTTCTAGAACACATATCACATTGAAAAGTATATTTTTGCGTGTGATCAATGACATGTTTTTCATACTGTTCCGCATCATCATAATTATTCCTACAAAATTGGCAAACATACCGAAATATTTGCATATGTTTTTTCACATGATTTATAATATAATATATTTGATACATAATAGTTTGTACATAACAATTTCAGATGACAATCTTTTATTTCATACTTTTTAGAGTAAGATATGCCAGTAGTAGGGTAACTATTTTTTAAATTATAGATATATTTGTAAAATTTACCTTCATACTCGAAAAACCTCGAATACCCTGTCTACGCGTGGTACGCATTCCAGTGATTTGTAAATGAGCGGTTTGAAATAAAAATTTTATGACAAACTTTACAAATCAATTTGTTTTCTCCCTTCTTCCATTCATCCCTTCCTTTCAATAATTCTGAACGATGTAATACGCAGTTTTTCTCGTGTGTCTCATGGCCCATTTTAGATTTGAACGACTTTTTACATTTGCTACAAATGCGTTTAACAGAATGACTCATTAAATGTTGCTTTAAACCGTATCGATGAAGGAATTTTTTATCACAATAATTACAGGGAAATGGACGGTTGCCGGTATGAATCATGACATGTCTATTTAAATGATATACACAAGAGAAATTCTTATTACAACGACGACACGTATATGGACGTTTTCCAGCATGAGCATCAAGATGTTTCTTCATAACATATACGCTAGAAAAGCTCTTATTACAAATTTCGCACAGGTAAGGTCTCGGTAATTCCATATGTCGAGGTATATGTCTTATCAAATTGGTTCTATTACGAAAAATTTTGTTGCAAATGTCACATATATATTTAGAAGTTTTATTATGATCATTTATATGCCGTTTAAGACGTAGTTCGTTTATATATACTTTTTTGCAGATATAGCACTTCAATGTCTCAAGTTTTGATGACATATGACAATAACCTCTTTTGTGAATATTATAAGTACGTTTACTTATGAAATATTTACCGCACACACAAACAATACACTTGTGACTATCATCATCATCACTTTTCTTCACAAAAGTTGCTTTGCATGTATTGCATGAATATACATTTTGACTGCCACTGTAGCACTTTTTGATGTGTTTTATAAAAGCGTATTTACCAACGTAACTTCTAGAACAAATATCACATAGAAAATTATATTTTTGCGTGTGAAGAATAACATGTTTTTCATACTGTTCCGCATCATCATAATTTTTTTTACAAAATTGGCAAACATACCGAAATATTTGCATATGTTTTTTCACATGATTTATTAGAAGTGTCTTTCGGTAGAAGGTTTCTTGGCAATAGTCACAAGTAAACGCAGTGTTAACTTTAGGAGAAAGGTTTTGTTTACAATTTTTGGTGTTACTACTTGGACGTATAGAATCTTCAGAAGAATGAAAATGGTTATTACTTGTGTTATCCTTTTTGTTCTTGGATTGAGTTGTATGTTTTTCAGATGGATTTTTGTCTGACGATGATGGCATCACCTGCTTACCTGAAAATAAATAAAGGTTACTGTACTTCTTTTAAAACTGGTTGTTAAACATTGCACATGTAGAGTTATCATTAAAAGTAGTTAAGCATATCAGGTGTCCATAATATGATCTACACATTAAAAGTGATATGATCATTTCTATATATATACATATCTATACTAAACTAATGTTATCATTATCTATACTACACTATTAGGCGGAGAGCGCGCAGTTGGCAACCCTACCTCATCAGATACCAAACAGCGACCTATCTAGGCTGCTGCACAATGAAATGGTGAGTCTAAAAAAACAGGGTTGCCTGGGCGCAACCTGCACGTTTTGTACAGTCAACAAAAGGCTGATTATTTTTTTTGCCACTTCATGTTCCAAGTAAGTACATGGTACATGCATAAGTACTAATCAATATGTACCAAAATAACCAGGGTAGCCGTGCCTAAACTCGGTGATTTAAGGAGTTGCAATGTAATTTTTGACAACTCACTATCATGGTAGAGCAAAGCAATCCTGTTGGTTTGGTACTTCTTAATTAGTACTTTCATGTGGCTACTTGGTAATCTTGGTATACGATTTGGTTAAAAAAATAACAGTTTTTTGTTGTCTGTACAAAACGTGCCAGGTTGCGCCTAAGCCATCCCCACTTAGCATTGTAACTTACATGAAGTTACGATAACTTTCTCCCCCACTTAGCATTGTAACTTACATGAAGTTACGATAACTTTCTTTATCACCCATTTGAAAGTTCCAAAAGCAATGTTGCAGCAAGCCTGTCGCTAGTTTTGTCATACAGCTTGTTTGTAAGTTTTGTTATATTAGCATGTTGATTTTCGAACAACATTGCAAATTAAAGTTATAATTCGAAGAATTTATTTTCGGAACTTGTAATAGCTTAGAAAAGAAACGTTACAGCTAGCTGAAATCCTATACTATTAAACGAGCAATATTTTCTGTATATATATTTGTAATCGGTTTCTCGAAAACGGCTCTAACGATTTCGATGCAATTTTGTATACAGGGGTTTTTGGGGGCAAAAAATCGATCTAGCTAGGTCTCATGTCTGGGAAAATTCGTTTTCACCGTCTTTTTTAGTATTTCTTAGCGCGTTCAAGAAACTTACAGCGCCGTCTGTTGTCGAGTAGCATAGCTTGCTCACTCGATGATTTTTTAATGTTAAGGCGGCTATTACAGAGCGAAGCTCGGTCGCCCAGGTACTATGCAATGATACAAGTAACAAATTGCAGTAACGTTTTATTTAGAACATTCAGATCAAATATTGCAGAGACTTCACAAAATTAATTTGCTGGTAAGTTTTGAGGGTCGTGTTGCAAGAATATTACTAATATAATATCTATTTTCAAAATTGATAGCAAATTGCAAAAGAATTATAACAATTTCAGATGACAATATTTTCTTATTTCATACTTTTTAGAGCAAGATATGCCAGAAGAAGGGTAACAATTCTTTTAATTATAGATATATTTGTAAAATTTACCTTCACACTCCGAAAACCTCGAATACCTTGTCTACGCGTGGTTCGCATTCCAGTGATTTGTAAACGAGCGGTTTGAAGTAAATTTTTTATGACAAACTTTACAAATCAATTTGTTTTCTCCCTTCTTCCATTCATCCCTTCCTTTCAATAATGCTGAACGATGTAATACACAGTTTTTCTCGTGTGTCTCATGGCCTATTTTAGATTTGAACGACTTTTTACATTTGCTACAAATGCGTTTAACAGAATGACTCATTAGATGTTCCTTTAAACCGTATCGATGAGGGAATTTTTTATCACAATAATTACAGGGAAACGGACGGTTGCCGGTATGAATCATGACATGTCTATTTAAATGATATACACAAGAGAAATTCTTATTACAACGACGACACGTATATGGACGTTTTCCAGCATGAGCATCAAGATGTTTCTTTATAGCATATACGCTAGAAAAGCTCTTATTACAAATTTCGCACAGGTAAGGTCTCGGTAATTCCATATGTCGAGATATATGTCTTGTCAAATGGGTTTTATCACAAAAAATTTTGTTGCAAACATCACATATGTATTTAGAAGTTTTATTATGATGATCACGTATATGCCGTTTAAGACGTAGTTCGTTTGTGAATTCTTTGTTGCAGAGATAGCACTTTAAATTCTCAAGTTTTGATGTCATATGACAATAACCTTTTTTGTGAATACTATAAGTACTTTTGCTTATGAAATATTTACCGCACACACAACCAATACACTTGTGACTATTATAATCATCACTTTTCTTCACTAAGGTTGCTTTGCATGTATTGCATGAATATACATTTTGACTGCCACTGTAGCACTTTTTGATGTGTTTTATAAAAGAGCATTTACCAACGTAACTTCTAGAACACATATCACATTGAAAACTATATTTTTGCGTGTGAACAATGACATGTTTTTCATACTGTTCCGCATCATCATAATTTTTCCTACAAAATTGGCAAACATACCGAAATATTTGCGTATGTTTTTTCACATGATTTATTAGAAGTGTCTTACGGTAAAAGGTTTCTTGGCAATAGTCACAAGTAAAAGCATTCTTAACCTCAGGGGAAAGGTTTTGATTACAATTTTTGGTATTACTACTTGCACGTATAGAATCTTTAGAATAATGAAAATGGTTATTACTTGTGTTTTCTTTTTTCATCTTGGACTGACTTGTATGGTTTTCGGATGGCTTTTTGTCTGACAATGGCATCACCAGCTTACCTGAAAATATATAAAGATTACTGTTTTTTTTTTAAACCGGTTGTTAAACATTGTTCATGTAGATTTATCATCAAAAGTAGTTAAGCATATCAGGTGTCCATATGATCTACACATTCAAAGTAACCATAATTATCTATACTACACTAATATTGAAATTAATTTGGATTGAGACAGACATGATCACTTTCGCATTTATAATGGGTATTATATTAGTAGTTGGGATGTGTGCATGTTTGTAAAGACATTACAATAAGTTTTACAGACCAGAAATATTTGCTTGAATGACAACAGGACCAAGATGGAGCAAGAGCAAAGCAAGATGGAACAATGTTTGTCTCTGTTGCTGCAATATCTTATGCATCGCTTCATTCACCTTGCTTTCATTCTAATCAACCTGTTACTTTAATTGTACTTTGAAACATTAGAATAACTAAAGCACTAACTTACTTGAGTATTCATAGAAAGGTTTATGAAACACTGTTGGACCAATGACCAACTCTTCCTTGATCTGATGATCTTCGTACAGGCTGTCGGCTTGATCCGGAACCCAGGGTAACTCATCAATATGATGCTGCAATTCTTCGGGCTCCTCTTTGATGTCTTGCATATCTTAAACAAATTAGAACGGGTTGTATTTAACTGAAAATCAATAATTCTGAATCAGCCAATCAAAGAAAATTACAATCCTAATCAAAAATACTGATTGCACAGAACAATAGGGTAGGTACCACAAATAAAACTTTTTGAGCAACAATTTGAGTTACACGCAGTACCACAAACAGCCAGCCATTATACAAAATAAAAAATAATTTGGCATTTTATATAACGGTGTGTAATTAATTTTTCTGGCACTGGTTTCGGGATTGAGTTGGGTTGGGTTTACTTTAGCCAAGGCTTTTTCACTCCACACTGTGGCTGGGGAGATAAAGTTAAAATGGTTTGGCTACAATAGATCCTTGCAGGTTGCAGGTCGGGAACTAGGAGTTTGGCCCCTTTAACATCAAAACAAACATGTGTGGCTTCTGCGGCATCTCCATTATGTCTTGCCCAGTATTTATGTAGGTACAACCTGAAAATTTTATAAGTACCTACCTATAAATGTACCTTTAAAGATTAATCACACAGAGATTACACTATATTTTCTTTTTAACATAATAAAATAAGTAATTTGGATGTTTGTTACTCTTTCACAGCCAAACCACTGAATAGAATTTGATATTATTATTATCCTTGAGCAGGCAGGCAGTCGATATACAACTGATAATGCCTGTATCCAGTTATTTAGTGTGCTTTCTTTTTCTTAATTTCTATTATATGTTTGTCTAGTTCGTTCTTAAAAATGTTGACATTTGGTGCTGAGACTACTTCTTCGGGCAGTTTATTCCTTAGGTTAACGAATTTATTAGCAAAGAAGTTTCTGTGAGGATTGTTGTGGGAGAGACAGGTTTCTAGTTTCAAATGGTGACCTCTTAGACGGGTATTATTGTCCTTTCTGAACATTGTCTGGAGATTTTTCAGATTGTAGTGGCCGTTTACGATTTTATAGGTCTCTTTAAGGTCTCCACGCTCCCGTCGCTCTTTGAGGGTGCATAACTATAATGCAGGAATAAAGACTATAAGTTGGAAAAGCATAATTTTTATTGAGAATCCAACACGAACGAAGTTGCAGGCAATTGCTAGTATCTTTGTAACGGAAAAGGCTATGTTGGGTTAGGTTAGTTGCCGATGGTCATTCTCGGTTTCATAAACCTTAAGTCGCCTTTTACGACACCCACGGGCAGACATGAGTTGGTACTATTCTTTACCGGCAACATACGAACGAGACTGTGATATGATGCAGAATTTTGGAGTGGCTGGCAGATTACAGTGGGCGCTTACAAGCTGACCGCGTAAGTATACTCCCAGATTAGTAGAATACCTAAATCTAAATACTTACTAGTTTTTATTACGATAAACGACAACTACAATAAACTCCCACGCAAGCATATAAGTTATACAAACTTTGAAATGAAGCAAAGCAAACACAACACAACAAAACACCACGCAGTAATCTGTGGGATCCACACCTGCCTATCCGGGAAATTGGAATGTACGTCCTCGGATTGTCCGACCGCGGAATACGAAGCCAAGTAAATGACCGCCGGCGATTATACTTCACGATAAATAGGGCCATAATATATCTCAGTTAGTGCCCCAAAACCATGTAATGTTATCATTGTTAGGCAGTTAGGGCCCTAATTTAGGGTGATCGTGATCGTAGAGAGCCCGATCACCCGATCCCCGATTTAGGACGTAAATCGGGAAATATAATCGCTGTTAGGGAGACAGGGTATTGAGTTACCGCGGGGCGTTTGATGCGAGGGGTCATGGCTTTGAATATCAGCAAGCGAAATTAGCCTCGTGTGCGGTAAAAATATCATCCTAAAATAAAATAAAAATTCTAAAATGCATGCCGAACTTGTGGAATAAAGTCAACTAAAATACAAAGATAAAAAGATAATTATTTTACAGTACATTTCTTAAAAAAGATATTGTTTTACCCAACGTTTTCTCTTTTCATTCTTTTTTTCGCAAAACATGCAGTTGTGGCATAGGCGATCTAATTTTTTTTTATATTTGAAGAGCACATGAGACATCCCTTCAATACCATGTTCAGCTGCCAACTGAGATAGGGAGGCGATCTAGTGCAGTGTAATCAAAACGCCCTAATTATCGCCTCTGCTCTTCGTCCCGACGGATCGTGAAATGTAATCGGTACTTATACTACGTTTACATTCAGCCGAAGAGAGCAACTTATTCAATTTACTGTGTTATGCAAATAAAGTTATGATTATGATTATTATGACTATGTTTTCATAGGTTTAGGTAAAGTGAACTCAACGCACTAGCCGAGCGAGCGAAGCGAGTGTGCTGCGGTAGCGGCCAGCGAGTGCCAGAAACGAACTTGTGCCACGTTATACTCTGCCAAAATAGTACATTCAGATGCACGTGCGCTATTTTGGATATTACGGCCGAGGCTCAGAAATTGCAGCCCGAGCCGCAGGCGAGGGCGTAATGGAGCCGAGGGTGTAATCACCAAACCGCACAAGCTTCTTACGACGTTTTTCAACACATTTGCGAATAAAAACGAATCAAAATCGCTTACCTTTTTTTCCTAAGGAAATTTCGTAGACGTTTTCCTCACATTTCTAGGTCACCCTATACACCGGTCTTGTGTTTTTGTTCAAGTATTTTCGACGTTCTACACTTATCACTGTTTTTCTTATTTGTAGAAGTCATTTATTTTTTAATTACATTAAACACATTTCACAACAAGAAATATCTGTTAAAATGGCGCGCGTATTACTTTTTTCGAAGACACAGATTATACATGCGCGCGCAGGAGACAATGACTAAGCTATCAAACAGACTACTTTTCAATTTATTTTAAAATTAAATATTTTGTTACTTTAAAGACAAATTTGTAGTTAGTTGATTAAACTCAATATTTTCGTTTAATTAACGTTTATTTATCATATTATCGAACACAGTTTCTTAATTCATTAAATTATTATGAATGTTATAGATATAGAAACTCCTTGCACCTTGCTGCTATAAAAAACAAAACAAAAATAAAACACTAGCCTGTCAAACAGCTTACTCAGCAAGGAGGTCTTTGTTCTGAGGCTCACTCCCATGAATTATTTAATAATGAATATTTTGTTACTTAAAAGACAAATTTGTAGTAAGTTGGTTGATTAATATAAGTATTTCCATGTAATTAACATTTACTCGTATTTATCATATTATCGAACAAATTTTACTGTTTCATGAAAATAATGTGAATGGTATAGATATAGAAACTCCTTGCATCTTGCCGATTAAAAAAAAGACAAAAATTACAACACTAGTGAAATTATAGTAATGAAAAAAGCACGCGTGTTTAATAAGCTGGATTATGGACCTTAATGCAGTGCAAATAGAGCTGTTTTATGAGCAAATGTGTTGAAAAAGTCTTTGCTTGTACACGTTTTCCGTTGCCAGTTAATATTGGACCGATGCAAGAAAAGCCGGCCCAGTATTGTACGACAAGGAATGACCGCCCTCGGAATTCCAGTACAATGGATCCCAATTCCGTGGCCGTGAAATCTGCGGACGGACATTCCTTGTACGAGCTCGGAATGCCAAACCAAGAATTTACGTCCATGGATTGTACGACCTCGGAATCCGAAGCCAAATTGTTGGCTTCGTATTCCGCGCTCGTACAATCCGTGGACGTACATTCCGGGCACTCCTGTCATCCTGTCAAGGGCTGTGTTCCAAATTGTACAAACGCTGCTAAAAGCGTACACAGTACTGACGGACGCGGACGGTCCAAATTGATTTTGCACGCTCACAAAGCTATCCTATGCCAAGTGGCATACACCAAAATTTAGTGGAAATTGGTTCATTCCATCAGTAAAGTGTCAGATTCAGTGCATCAAAACTGATGACACTACGAGGTGAAAACTTTGGGTGGCTGTAGAGACGTCTCGTCAGCCAGCCCATTCTATACAGGGAAAACTACGAAGATTACATAAAAGCCAAATAGTTCCACATTTACTGCATGTCTAGTGCAATTGATTGTAAAAAAGCCGAATCGAAAATGTCCATATGGTAGGAACACTTCATCAATAATTATGGGTGGCTGGAGAGACGTTTTCCCAGCCAGTCCCTAGGTCTTACGGTTTCGGTGCTAGAAACAAATATCATTTTCCCGCCGAAAATTTTGAATGCATGATGTGAAGTGCGACGTTGCCGTTCTGTGCAACTCTACATGTTGCTGTTAGAGCATTCAAAAATCAATCTTGTATCCTTATAGTTAAAAGGTACTGTAGACGCACGTGTAGATTATTTGTAATTTGAGAATAGTTCGGGAGACGGTGTACTTAGTAAAAGACTGATTGGTTATCAAGAAGTTTTTATTTATTTGTGGACGACATGTTAAGAACGAAAGAGATAATATGTATTTTAGCTCACGTGAAGACTAACTGGTGCCTCAATCTCTTTTTAGCAACCGTGACAACTGTATTCTAGGAGGAGATGTAGGTTTAATGGTCTCAGTAACAAACTAAAATTTTTAAAGTATTCTTTAATTGTCCTGTAATTAATAAGTTAAGAAAACTGATTTATTAAATAAATACGTGAGCCAAAATATATATTATGTCTTTTGTTCTTCACATGTTGTCCACAAATAAATAAAAACTTCTTGTTAACCAATCAGCCTTTTAAGTACACCGTCTCCCGAACTATTCTCAAATTACAAATAATCTACACGTGCGTCTACAGGACCTCTTAACTATAAGGACACAAGATTGATTTTTGAATGCTCTAACAGCAACATGTAGAATTGCACAGAACGGCAACGTTGCACTTCATATCATACATTCCAAATTTTCAGCGGGAAAATGATTTTTGTTTCTAGCATCGAAACCATAAGACCTAGGGACTCACTTTTCTTGGTGCTTATTGCATCAAATATGCACTCTCTATTGGTATATCGCTCAGCATTCTACGTGCAGTACTTTTTGAGTTGCAGCATGGGCTTGCTGGCGAGACGTCTCCCCAGCAAGCCCATGAAAAAATACAAATATCTCAAAAGTTAGTGGAGCTAGGATTTTGAAATATTTGCTACCTACTGTTCCGAGTAGGTAGTAAATATTAATTTTTGTTTCATCTTCCTACCTACTATAATTATGTTCCGAGATATCACATGGGCTGGCTGGGAAAACGTCTCTCCAGCCACCCATAATTATTGATTGACATGCAGTAAATGTGGAACTATTTGGCTTTTATGTAATCTTCGTAGTTTTCCCTGTATAGAATGGGCTGGCTGACGAGACGTCTCTACAGCCACCCAAAGTTTTCACCTCGTAGTGTCATCAGTTTTGATGCACTGAATCTGACACTTTACTGATGGAATGAACCAATTTCCACTAAATTTTGGTGTATGCCACTTGGCCATATCTCGCACGGGTTGCTGGAGAGACGGACACCCATTAAAGCAGTGATATGCAAGATGCAAGTGGACAATGAAGCTGCAATAAGATTAGCTGAGAATCCAGAGTTTCACCGTCGAACATAACATATAAGGATTCGTCATTTCTTTGTACGAGAATTGGTGACGACTGGAGAGCTACTGGTAAAGAAGATATCCAGTGAGCTACAACTGGCAGACTTGTACACTAAGCCTTTGCCTAGACCAAGGCTTCTAAAGCTACTTGAATTGTTAGGCTTACAACGAGAGAAGGTGTTATAGTATGTGCGTTGTAACCTATTTTATACAATCTATGTTTTTTGTGTTGGCAGTGACTGTTTGTTTTATATTGTCAATGTCTTGTCGTAAAAATTCTTCTGTTATGAAATGTTCGTATTGTTGTAATATATTTTAACTTCGTTTATATATGATCTTTCCCTCACTCCATCACCTGCTAAATACTCTGCAAAACCCCCTTCTTTAAGTAAATGGACGGTCAATTAGCATAATCTGGATAAAAATAAAAACATATAAATAAATGATCATAGAAAAAAAAAGGGAATCATAATTTAATTTTCAGGAGAATATTCATCTTCTGTGCGTTCCATATTGCACTAACAGACTGCTTTAAGCTCAAGTCACACTCCCCCACCCTGAAGAGTCTCAACTTCTGTCTGCCGATGTCATTCGTGTCAAAAACAGTCAGTTTACCTTTGATTCTGGTCGTGCTCGGACGTGCCCGCGCGCAGCACGACCACCGCCTTGTATTTACCTACTTTTTCATAATAAACTCTTAACTTTATGTTGGCATTTTGGATCCCCCACCCTGAAGAGTCTTTACTTCTGTCTGCCGCTGAGTAGCTTTCGGTGACACTGGCGCCCAGTGGCACCGAAAACCTCTCCAGTCGTCACCAATTCTCGTACAAAGAAATGACGAATCCTTACATGTTTTGTTCGACGGTGAAACTCTGGATTCTCAGCTAATCTTATTGCAGCTTCATTGTCCACTTGCAAAACAGGTAAACCCTTAAGCTCAGTTAGGTTTCCAATTAGCTGAGTCAGCCATACACACTCTCTAGCAGCTTCGCTAGCAGCAACTACTTCTGCTTCAGTTGTCGAAATTGCAACACTTTGCTGCCTCTGACTCAACCAAGAGACAGGTCCTCCAGCATACATACACAGTACACCTGATGTTGACCTTCCAGTGTTGAAGTCTCCACCGTGATCAGCGTCACTATAAGATTCTATAATCCCTTTTTTATTTATTTATTTATTCATAATTGCATGCTACATGTCATAAAATCTTAAATAAGTACTAGTGTTAGTAAAGACAATGGCAAGTAGCGCCGTGTTCGGGCACTGCAACTTAAACCTATGTTAGTAATTAAATTCATTAAATTAGAACCGAAAATAATCAATAGATTAAATGTATTACAATGTCATATTAATTTATAAATTATTATCATTAATGAACTCAGCAACAGTATAATAACATTTAGAGATTAATAGAGATTTTAAACTATTTTTGAATATTTGTATTTTACTTTCAGACTTTATGCTTCCAGGTATTTTATTAAAAATTTTGATAAATCTGTTATATGGACTTTTACTAAATATCGTCAAGTTGCTTTCAAGTGGTGCTAGTCTGTCTTTATGTCGTAGGTTTCGGCTGCAGACATCTGTCATTTTTTTGAAAAGGTGCTCATTTTTAGGGTTCCGTACCTCAAAAGAAAAAAACGGAACCCTTATAGGATCACTTTGTTGTCCGTCCGTCTGTCTGTCTGTCAAGACCCTTTATCTCACGAACGGGTAAAGGTATCAGGTTGAAATTAATACCATATATTAGGATCCATGAACCACACAAGATCTGAAAATTTAAATTTTTTACAACGACGCAATCAAAAGATATGGCATTTTATGTAATCATCTCCATACATTTATTCAAAAATGCAAAACCTACAGGGTACTTCCCGTTGACCTAAAATTATGAAATTTGGCAAGAAGCTAGGTCTCACAGTACAAATAATGGGAAAAGTCTGAAATCATTAAATATTACAACTTTTCTCACAACTAAAGGTAACCAATTATGGTGAGCTCCCGTTTCAAAAACATTCATATAAGAGAGGGGTCAAGTTGGATGGTCACTGAGGCGATTTTTGTTTTAGTTCTATTTAAAAACGGGAACACTTACAAACTTGAAAATTGGTATGTTTATAGTGCATAAGCTATAAAATAACAACAAATAATAAAATTTGGTCAAGCGCGTGTCGGACTCAAAAAATCTAGCACATTAACTTACTGAAATTTCAACTAATACAATTATGTTTACTTATGTGGTGGTACGGAACCCTCAGTGCGCGAGTCCGACTCGCACTTGGCCGATTTTTTTTTTCTTACAAATAGACCGACTTCTAATATGTAGATTGACGGAAGCGTTAGGAGCTCGTTTTGAATAAAATGCGGTCTGCAGCTCGCTCTAGCGCGGATGTTAGCAAGAATTCGGATACACTTTTTTTGCATAACGAACACGTCATGTACGTTAGTGCTGTCGCCCCATAGAATTAACCCATATCGGAGCCATGCATAGGCGTATCAGTAGTACATTGTTAGGGCCGTTTTAAAATTAGTGTTTCTTTTTATTACGCTTAAGGCATAAGTAAATTGGGACAGTTTAGTTTTAATATTTTGTATGTGGCCTTTCCAATTTACGTTTGTATCTATCGTTAGTCCTAATAATTTAAATTGTTTTACTTCTTAAATTTTTGTTTGATTTATGTTAAGATCTATTGTTAGTGGTCTTTTTTGAGGTGGATGGAACTGAATAACTTTGGTTTTATTTAGGTTTATTTCTAGGTTATGCTTGGTGATCCAATCATTTGCCGTATTAAGGTGTTTTTTTAAGAGTTGGTTACATTCTTCACTGTTTTCGCACGTTATGAGTAGGGACACATCATCAGCGAACATTGTGCAATGTGTGTTTATGTGTGTTTATAGTTCCTTTTGTACAAGATACCAAAATCCGGGCAATACTGTAGATATCTCAAGATGCGTTTCACTCTAACACAATCTATCTCAGTTGGATTCTCCAAACTTCTAGAAACCACACTTACTGCGTAAGCAATATCGGGTCTTGTTCCAACCATTAAGTAGGCTAATGCCTTAACTATCTGTCTATAATTCTGAAGAACATAGTCATCCCTCTTGTCTACATTCTGAGGTAGTACATCGTCCTTCACAATCGGCGTCGTGACAGGTTTGCAATTTTCCATGCCAAACCTCTTCAAAATTTTCTTTGCATAAGCTGTCTGATGTATTTTGACACCACAATCAACACCTTCTCTAGTTGAAATCTCTATCCCAAGGAAATAGGATGCAGGCTTCGTCGTAATCTTGAAACGTTGCCTCAGCTCGTTCAGGAAATCATCAATGAGCTCTTGATCCGATGCAGCTACCAGCCCGTCATCAACATACAGAGCTACGATCAGCTTCCGGTTACCCTTCTCTCTTTTAAAAAGGCAGGGATCAGCTTCACTGACTTCGAAGCCAATTTCATTGAAGAAATCAAGAATCCTTTTGTTCCAACACCTAGGAGCTTGTTTTAACCCATACAAGCTTTTCTTCAACAAGCAAACCCTTCCAGATCCATCATCATACCCTTCTGGCTGCTTCATGTAAATTTCTTTGTCGGATAAGGATCCATAAAGAAAAGCGGTTGATACATCAAACTGACACATTTTCATGCCTTCATTAGCTGCTATACTGAATACAGCTCTGACAGTTGCCATTTTAGCTACAGGGCTGAAAGTCTGATCAAAGTCTACACCTTTCTTCTGGCGAAAACCTTTAACAACCAATCTGGCCTTGTACTCGTCTACTGAACCATCAGCATTCAGCTTCACGCGATAAACCCATTTGCATGGTATTGCCTTTCTGTTCTTGGGCAATTTCTCTAAGATCCATGTCTTATTTTCCTTCAGAGAGTTAATTTCGCTGTTCATAGCTTGAATCCAAAGCTCTCTTTCGTTACAGTAAACTGCTTCCTTGTAACAAGTTGGTTCGATATATCCATCCGTAGATATCATGACATAATCTTTGAATTTTTCAGGTGGTCTTAATAGTGTTCTATCTCGCAGCACTCTGCACGCTAACTGCTCAAAATCTTCATCTATTTCATCAACATTTACCCCCTCTAATTCAATAGATTCTTCGTGTGCAGTATCGAACTCAACTTCCGATTCAGCATTTTCAGCAACATTATCATTTCTCAAATCATTATTGTTGCTTGAACAACCTGGAGTTTCAATAATCCTTTGATTGTTCTGTGAAACTCTTGCTTCCTCATCGATCGTAATTACTGCTTGATCGACAGTACTAGGAGAAACTTCAGGCACTACATTTTCCCTTCTCACAAACAGAGGAATCTCAACTTTACCCATCTCATTTGAATCCTTTTCGTTCATCTGCGTTCGAATAGGCTTTTCAACAAAAGTGATATCCCTGGATCTGACTAGGGTGTTCGAGTCAACATCCCACAGCCTATAGCCATCATCGTTATCATATCCAACGAGTAAGCATTTCTTGGCCTTTTTGTGAAGTTTTCTTCTCTTTTGTTTAGGTACATGCACATAGCACGTTGAGCCTATTACCCTCATGTGTTTGATCTGTGGCTTTTTACCCAACCATAGCTCGAACGGAGACTTATGGTCCACGCAAGTTGGTCCTGTTCTGTTCAAAATGTAAACAGCTGTCTTCACCAGCTCAGCCCACAATCGTTCAGGTAGCTCTTCATGTGCATACATCAATGACCTAGCACATTCCACAATTGTGCGATTCTCCCTTTCACTACACCCGTTCTGTTCCGGTGTATATGGCATAACAAGTCTTTGAGTGATTCCATATTTTGCTAGCTCTTTCCGGACCTTCTCGTTATCAAATTCACCTCCATTGTCACTGAGAAACTCTTTGATGGAATGCCCTGCTGTTTTTACTTCAGCCAGCATCTGTCGTAGCTTCTCCGGAACTTCAGACTTTTCTTTTAAGAAGTAAACATATGGAAAACGTGTAAACTCATCTTTAAAGAGTACAAAATATTTAAATCTCGAAAAAGATGGTGGGAATGGACCACAAACATCCGAATGAATGCGCTCCCCAGGCTTTGAAGCTTTTTCTCTCACTCCAAATTTCCGCCTGTGTGTCTTTCCAAAGATACAACCTTCACACAATTCACCACTACCTTTAATCTTGATATTAAGCTCATGCTCAACCAGACTCTTAATATGCCGTTTATCCTGGTGGCCAAACCGTTCATGATAGAGCTGCAGTGTATCAAGTGCGTTCACAGCTGCACCTCTAGGTCGTACAGCACTACACTCTAGCTCGTAAAGCCCACCATACCTTTGTCTTTTACCAGTCACCATAACCTTTCCATCTACTATCATGGAACATGATGTTACACGTGACTTGAACAAACTTTTCGGATTTCTATCTTGGGTTGCAAGCACCGAAAATAAGTTCTTGTTAATGCTCGGAACCAGCCAGACGTCTCGCAGAAAGAATACTCCACCGGCCATAGCATTGAAGCGTATAGAGCCCATTCCTATGGCTCTAACCATCTTGCCATCAGCTGTTGTGACTGTATGAGGTTCAGCAAAATGTGTGAAATCTTCATAAAGATCGTCCCGCATCGTGACATGGTGAGTAGCTCCATTATCTACGTACCAATGCTCACGATCAGTCGTACATTCCGCCAGATTGATCTCAAGCAGCATCAGATTGCTTGCATCACAGTTACCTCTTCCATTTCTTTCTTTCTCTACAGTTCTGGGGCAATCTCTTTTAAAGTGACCTACTTCATTACAGATATGACACCTATATTCCTTGGTCATTGCTTTATTTGTCCCACTTGACGTCTTCTTTGGTTTCGACTTCTTTGCATTCTTCTTTGATGCGCTTGCAAGCAGCGCCTCTCCACTACTGGTGCCTTCCATTCCTCCATGGGCGTTTGACAGCGCTCTCTCATGGGCACATAGTTGGCTTGTTATGTTCTCCACAGTCCGCTCTTTCTTAGACATCAACATCCAACTTGCTTTAAATGAAAAATACTTCTCAGGCAAAGTATCCAATATCTTGCAGATTAGAAGAAGTTCTGGGAGTTCCTTTCCCTGGTCCTCTTTTAAAAGCTCCATATTCAAACTATGCCACAAGTTTTTCAATTTAGAAACATGCGTTGCGATGTCATCATTGACGTCTTTCTTAAATCTGAAGAACTCCATACAAACATCGTACATACGGTCGTCATTCGCACCGTCGTCGTAGAGCCTATGTAGTTCATCCCATACATCTTTAGGGTGTGAGAACCTTAAAACTTTGTCCAGTGTGTCGTCCGAAATGTTATTGGTAATAAGTAGAAGTGCAGTACTCTCCAACTTAAGATACTCATTTAATCGTTTATTGTAATCAGCCAAGGCTGATGCAGCCACACTATCGGCATCACCACCGACTGCTGCAGGCCTGTGGGGCTTCTTGACTTTTCCCTCTACAATATCCATAAGGCCGTCCATGCCACGCAGCAAAGCACACATACGGTAGGTACCTCCAAGGAATCCAATTCGATCCGTCAAATTTTGAAATCGAAATTTTACTTAACTCCATGCTTAGGCAATCAAGGGACCATAACCACTTAAAGAAGGGGGTTTTGCAGAGTATTTAGCAGGTGATGGAGTGAGGGAAAGATCATATATAAACGAAGTTAAAATATATTACAACAATACGAACATTTCATAACAGAAGAATTTTTACGACAAGACATTGACAATATAAAACAAACAGTCACTGCCAACACAAAAAACATAGATTGTATAAAAGAGGTTACAACGCACATACTATAACACATTTATCTGGTCATTGTAGCATTGACGTAAGAAAAAACGCTGCGCTTCTAAAAAAAATAAATAAATAAATAAACAGTACGGATTAAAACCTGCTCATGAGCTTTGTGTGCGGTTTTAGCGCGCTAATAGTCGGTTCAAAACTTGCTCGTATTCACTCTTTAAGCGACGTGACGTCATCAGTGACGTCACTTTAGCGCGCTATCATTGCATACGAAAATGAGGTAGTGCAGCGTGTGCGAAACGTCAAACTCATAAGACATTTGTCATCAATCTCGTTTTCGAGAGATTTTTTTCAACTTTTTTTGGGGTTTTAGATTAAATTATCTTATCGAATAATCATTATCTCTCAATAATTTCTTAAAACGCAAAACAAAATCAAACTTTTAATTTTTCTCAGTGACATTGACATAAGCGCGCTCTAGTCTGGTTTAAAACTGTATTCGATGATATTCGACGAATGCACGCATATAGAAATAAACCGACTATATTCAGTGAATGTGATGTGTGCGTTGATTTCAAGAAACAATCCGTAGTGATTTAATAAAATCTTTGCATTGTAGTGCCGTGTATTCTCCAACTTCGACACTGGCAAAATTGTCCATGTTGACAGAAGCCATATTACAAATATTTGATTTATTTCATAAAAAGATTAATCCATCTATGTTTATCGTTTTCAGATGGTGGTCAACATTTCGGTTGAGTAGAGTATTTATATGATAATAATATGGAGATAAAGCAGGAGCCAGAAACCAATTCGTGGTCACAACCACAACTTGAAGTACACTTAGGTAAGTACTTTCAAAAAGCCGCGCACGGTTCCGTATTATTAATGGTAAAAATACCGTCTTATCTTAGTCATGGACAATACAATAATAAGTGTACCTTTAAATGCTCATCTTAGTCATGGACAATACAATAAAAAGTGTACCTTTAAATGCTCGCGAGTCCGACACGCACTTGAGCAGTTTTTATCATTTGTTTTTATTCTTTAGCTGATGCACTCACTCCGGGGCTCTAGAGGTTAAACACCTACCAATTTTCACGTTTGTAAGTGTTCCCATTGTTACGATAGCTAAAATAAAAAAAACATACATAATCTGTGAAAATTTCAACTGCCTATCTATTATGGTTCATGAGATACAGCCTGCTTACAGACAGACATCTGAGGCATTCAACTGTCTACCTATTATGGTTCATGAGATAGAGCCTGCTGACAGACAGACATTGGAGACAAATTAATGGGGTCCTGTTTTTCACCCTTTGGGTACGGAATCTTAAAAAGGTGAAATCATATCCCGTGGTTGCATATTGCAGACGTACCTAGTGATAGTGATTTACCTACTCAGTGGATCTTGGCATTCACTGTTTGTCAGACAGCACTGTGTTTCCTACACAGCGAATGCTCTGTGGCCGACAGTTACAACATATGTCTTAGCTGTCAACTAATTGTAGAATTTGTGATCCGATCACCTGTCTGCATGCATCGCGGCCTCCCCAACTTCAACTACCACTCTGAACCTAGTTTAGACAGGTTTTTGCGCAACAAGAGTTGACCAAAACCATAGCCTACTAAGCTGTACTTGAAAATAATATACTGGAAGCAAAGAATTTTGTTTATGTTTTCTTAAAAATATTTTCTTGATTGACTTTTAATACCTTTTTGTTAAAGATGTGCAAGTAATCAAAGAAGATCCAGAAGAAACGCAGTACCCTGTCTACGAGTCAACCTTGGATCCAGATGAGGTCTGCAGCCTGTACAAAGATCATCAAATTAAAGACGAGATGGTCATTGGTCCTACAGAATTCCATAAGATGTCCCATGAAGAGCCAAGTAAGTTTCTGTTTTAGTTTAATTTGTAACTAGTTTTTGCCTGCAACTTCATCTGCACATACTTACGAGTAAGGTAGTGCTCCACCCACATAGAATTTTGTGCAACTTAAGGCTTACCTACCTGTACTGTGAATGTACTTCTTATATCTAAGAGCCGCGCCCTTGTTGGTGGAGCAATCTCCATTTGTAGGAGCAAACATGCAGATTTTTTTTTTTTTTTTTTTAACCAAAACTTGAAATTTATTATAATAAATCAAATCAAATAATTTATTAAAAGTTTACAAACAAGGTTATTACAAACATATTTATTATAGGCACTATATGCTTACTGTATAAAATTATGCTGAGTAATGTGTTTTGACACCCACACTAGGTTACCCTGTGCCGTGGGCATCATGAAAGCGTGGGTGAGCGAGTATTTCTTTGTGTGATGTAGTAGAAGGTGCAAAAGTTTGTGTTTATTTTATTATAATTTTATATAGCTAGATGTGTTTGAAAATGTTATGCGCAATATGTCTGTATCTATTCCTATGTTTACGTTGATTATTTATTATATTGTAAGTCTATACATAGTAATGTTATATTATATACTTGTGTGTATCACATTATAACATAATTAAAACATATATCCTATATTATTAAACGAGCAATATTTGTATATATATATTTCTAATCGATTAAAATATGCCGAAACATGCGGAAACCGTGCGACCTGTGCGTGTAAAGCATGCTCCTGCTCCCTGGCTAACGCCAATGATTAAGAGAGTCATGGCTAAAAGGGATAGATAACTCTTCTGGACTTCAGCAACGCATTTAACTCTGTTGATTTTGATATCCTATTTGGTTCCCTCCGCTCTCTTAACGTTGCTCCTCCAGTGGTCGAGTGGTTCCGTTCCTATCTTCATGGACGCCAGCAATGTGTCAGGACCGATGACTTGTCCTCGGACTGGTTGGACCTAATTGCTGGCGTACCACAAGGCGGTGTACTCTCTCCTTTATTATTTTCAATTTTTATAAACGATATTTCTCATGTTATCTCTTCTCCATTCCACCTGTATGCAGATGACTTACATTTCTCTTTATCTGAAGTTACCGAAGCTGTGAGTGCAGTGAATTTCGGGCTTCTTGTAAACCCAACTAAATCTCAAGCAATAATAGTTGGTAGCAGCAGACTAAGGGGTAGGTTAGGGGACTTAGCGTTGCCAAAACTATTTTACAACGGAGTCTGTATTCCCTACACGGACAAAGCAAAGAACCTAGGGATGATTATAGACCGTGACCTGTCATCGTCAGCGCAAGTTAGTGAGGTGAGTAGGCGTCTTTTCACTCCCTTAAGCGACTCCAGTACTTCCTTCCCTTTCAGACTAAAATCTTGCTTGCACAGGCTCTACTCCTTCCTATTCTTGACTACGCTGATGTTTGCTACTTGGATGTGACTGAAGAATTGCTGAACAAACTTGGATGTGACTGAAGAATTGCTGAAAAATCTGGCTATTCGTTTCATCTTTGGTCTTCGCAAATATGATCATTGATCATATTTGCGAAGACCAAAGATGAAACGAATAGCCAGATTTTGTAGGCGTTCAAGTGATCATATCTCCGAATTTCGCGCTCAATTAAAATGGCTACCTATCCGACTTCGTCGTAATGTGCACATCCTTTCTACCTTATATAAGATCCTGAATGACCCTGCCACCCCTGACTACCTTCGCTCCCGCTTCCAACTTTTACCTCCTGATCCCCGCTCTAGGCGCGACTGCATCACTGCGATGTTGGAGTGTCCTAGAGCGAACACCAAATTAGGAACACTAAATTATTATTAACTCCTTCTCTTCCCAAGCTGTGCGACTATGGAATAAACTTCCCAAGGCTATGCAAAGCAGTCCTTCAATAACATCGTTTAAGATGCGAGTAAAAGAGCACTACTTATTGCAACCATTATAATATTATTTTTAGTTTATGTAAGTATCTATGTTTGTATGTATTTTAAAAGTATGTTTATCCTTCTTTATATATGCCTTATTATTTAAATTGTAATTTTAAGTACCTATATTAGTGTGTAGTATAAGTAGGTATAATTTTTTTTCTCCATATTTTATGCTAGTTTGCTATGTATTAAAACATATGTATTTTTTTAAAATTCTCATTTCACACTTCTAAATGCTCATTCCTGTGCCCCTTTTCATGTCATTCTTTCACACCAGCTAGGTTGGCTGGAAGAGATCTCTTATAGAGTTATCTCTATAAGAAAGCTTAGCTTAAGCTTATGCTCACCTCTGTAAACAAATTTTATGTTAACTTCAATTTTATGTAATTTGTGCACAATAAAGAATAAATGTGGAAACATGCGGAACATGCAAAACATGCGCAAAACTGCAGAAACATGCGGAACATGCAGAAACTTGCGGAAACATGCATAAACAAACAAAAACACAAAACAAACAAATTTATAGTATCTACTATGGCCGTACTTGAGGTGCGCTTGACTGTACATAAAGCGCGGCGTTCGTACGCGGCGTGTCAGGCAGACACCCGGCGTATGAGAGACGCGACGTACGAAACGGTTCACGTTGCGCCTTTCATACAAACTCGAACGCCGGCCGTCGAAGGCGCGTTATGAGCTTCATTTTTAAGTACTAATAACGTATCTACCTCGGTTATATAATTGTAATATCATTGCCGTATGCCGGATTTCTGTGACAATTCTACAAGTTTGTCAAATTGTCGCGACAATTCTTTGTTCAACAAAACTAATATGTCAAGTTTTAGATAGATAGATATTTATTTAATGGCGTCACATCTCAGATGTATTTTGCACAATGTCAAGTTAACAAATTATTATAAAATTATGGCGAGTTCGCCAATGTCAAGTGAAAGATTTACACAGGAATCCACATCACGAAGACGAGGGCCTGTGTACTATGATGACTCCGATAAGTTGATGGGGAAAATTATTGAAGTGTCGATGGGCCGCTTCTCTCCATCCAAAAATCTTGATAAATGCATGTATTCCAATCTTCTAATAGATGTTCATTTTCAAAGACGTTTACTGCATAACACCCAATCAAATTATTCATTAAACTCTTCAATAAACAAATAAAACTAAAATTGAAATATAAACACGACCGCCATCTTCAATTGTTGAAAAACGAACCATGTCAAGTTTTTCACGACTTGTCACCTGTCACGAGAAAATGTTTTTTGAACAGAAATCTGACAAATTGTCGCGACAATCCCAGTTTTTCCAACATGACAAATTTATCGCCGTGTTGCTTGGAGGAGCCGTGTTGTTTCTTGAACAGAAATTGTCACCTGTCGTTGTCGGCTTTGTTGAACAGGGCCCTGGCGTTCGTGTTTTTATGAACCCCGCATCGTGACTTCGTGATACGGATCATACGGCGCGTCTCACAATACGTGCGTGCTATACGACGTTGCTTCGTACCAAATTTCAAGATTCTGAGTTTACGGGAAGTACCCTAGAGGTTTTGATTACTTTGCGAGTGTCGAAAATTTGCGGCATAAACGGCTAGGCTGTATCTTTTGATTGTGTTGGCTTAGAAGTTTGATTTTTTCACAGCTCTAAGGGACAGTAGACCTGAGTATTTGATATGAATTTCAGCTTGATACCTCCACGCGTTGCAGAGAAAAAGGGTATTGACAGACAGACAGACAGACGGACAACAAAGTGATCCTATAAGGGTTACGTTCCTAGGGATACCTCCCTAGGAACGGAACCCTAAAAACTAACCAACCCTCTGTATTAAAAATATTGTCAATTGGCGACAATAAACTGTCACCTGTCGTGACGTCACTACACCTTTGTCAATTTCAGGCCAAAATGTTTTCGATCGCCTGTATTTGACAGGTAAAAAACCTGTCACTATTTGACATATTTGTAATTATGTAGAACGACATTTGTCGCGACAATTCGACAATTATGTCATTTATTGACAAATTTGTCGAATTGTCAGCTTTGTTGATTAGGGCCCAGGCGTCGAACGCCCTCAAAAACACTTCACGGTGCGGATGCCCTTAACATGGGTACTACACGCAATTTTTGTACAAAAATATAAAGTAGGAATGTATTTTTTCTTTTCAGGTCAGCTTGTGAAGTCTTCCTCAGAAGCCCCCTTCGTAAAACAAAACAACGAATCTAACAAAGAAAACCAATCTTCGTCAAGTAATAACAATTGCTCTTTAAAATATTTTGAATGTAGAGAAAAATATTCAAGTCGTAAAAGTAACCAGTTTAAAAAATCACAAAAAAAATCTTTATTTTCTTGTGACTATTGCAAAGATATTTTTAAAACAAAAACACACTTAAAGAAGCACATAAAACAACATAAAAATATACAAATATTTAAGATTGTTTGCAAAGTCTGTAAAAGAAAATTTAAAGATAAAGCGCAGTTTAGAGAGCATGTCAGTTTACATACAGGCGAGAAATCTGTATTCAAATGTGAAGTTTGTTTTAAATGTTTTACTTACAAAAACAATTTGGCAAGACACATCAAAGAATTGCACAACATCAGCAAAATTATATATTCATGCAACAATTGTAAAGCAAATTTCGAGAATAGAAGTACTTACTATGGCCACAAATGTAGTACAAAAATAGGTGTCAAATATATATGTGATTTTTGCAAATACACTTTTGAACATAAAAGAACTTTGTTGAAACACATATCACATCATATGGAATCGCCCAAGGTTTATGCATGTGAAATGTGTGATAAGAATTTCTCTCGTTCATACACTTTGAAAAGGCATCTTTATTCTCATGCTGGCAAATTACGCACTTTTCCATGCAATGAATGTGATAAGATTTTCTCTTCTTCATACAATTTAAATAGACATCTTATTTCTCATACTGGGAAACGCCCCTACAAGTGTAGCAAATGTGATAAGAATTTCTCTCGTTTATATACTTTAAATAAACATCTTTTTTCCCATATTGGGAAACATCTATTTACCTGCAACAACTGCAACAAGTCGTTTAAAAGTCAGTGGGGTTATCAGAACCACCAGAAACAATGCTTAGTAAAATAGTCGATAAAATAAGTAATCATTTTGGGAAGAGGATGATGAAAATTATTTAAAATCTGTGTAGGTATAATCACGGAGTAAGGAAGGGGAGAGGAGCTGGCCCTACGAAATTTTTGTACGACACGAAGCGTGACAGTGCGCGGGGGTGAAGATCGAGTCACGGGTTGGCTTGGCGGGACATACAACTAGACTCCACCTACTACTTACTTACTCCTTTGGCGCAACGACCCAAAATGAGTCTTGGCCTCCGAAACGAGAATACGCCGCTGGTCCCGGTCTTGTGCGGTGGTTCGCCAGTCGCCTGCCTGGAGCTCGCGCAGGTCTGAGCTCACTACGTCGATCCACCGATATCTGGGGCGGCCAACCGGGCGTCGACCCGTCGGTTGACCCACGAAGGCTTTCTTGACGTGGCGGTCCTCCCCCATTATTTCTAGGTGGCCGAGCCAGCGGAGTCTGTGAGCCTTCGTCTCTCCTATCATATACCACCTACTTATGTAAAATCCATCTAGTGGCAAATAGTGAAACTACAAGCACTTTTTGTCCTTACGCACGTTTTGGTGGTACTGCTATACTCTACTAGAGGGCGTAAAAGACACTATAAAGACACTATACTACAAAAATGAATTATTTGTACAGGGTGTTAATTTAATTGCGTGCCATAGCCCGCGGGTTCAGTATCAGTATCTGAAAGACTTTCCCAAAGGAATATAGTTCGATAAAGGACATAAATTTTGGACTTCCCATACAATTGTGTTTGTCACTCAGTAGGTATGGAAAGTCCAAAATTATTTTTTGTTTTTCGACCTATGTTCCTTGGAAAAAGTTATTCAGTCACTGATATGGATCTTGCTCCAGAGCTATGGCTCGCAATTAAATTATAACCTGAGACTAAGAGCGGGCAGTCGGTAACCCTTCCTCGTTGCTTATGAAAATAGCGACCAATCTATACGTATAATAAAATCGCGAACTCGGCGAATCTGTAAGCTAAGCTACAAAAACTGTGTATTTTTGACACGACGGGTCGAATTGATAACCTCTTCTTTTTGAAGTAGATTAAAAAGATAAAAGTGGTGGCAGCTTAATACGTTATGCTCCCTCTATCTATATGAATATAGAGCCAACTATATTGATTTGAAAATTTAAAAATAACAATAGGTATTCATTTGTATACCTACTTAGTAATCAAATGAAAATAAGAGGCATTCCGCTATTCCTACTATGAGAAGTAGGTATGTTGTTCACGATTTTGTTTGCGATGAGGTAAGGTTGCTGACTTCCCGCTCTCTATCTACTGGGTGTTTATTGCCATAGTTTAGAAGATGGTTCGGTAACGATAAAGGAACACAAAAAAATATTTATAAAATCCTACATAAAAAAACGAAATCTCCTTGACTAACTAAAACTAGAAATTGAAACTAAACTAACGCAAAAAAGAAACAGTTTCAGTTATGTATGTGCCTACCTAATCCACTGATACTTGCGCGCTGGTTTGATGATCTGGGTCAAGTTTTAATTTCTTTTAAGCAGGTTTTTTTTTCATATCTTATTGTGTTCTTTTATCGATACTGAACATCCACTTAGCTATGGCACGTTATTAAATTAAGACCCTGAGAGATTTTTAGCAGCTACCCAGGTGATCCAAAAGAAAAGCAAAGATGGATCGATGCCACAGGGCGAAAAGATTGGTTAGCCACCAAAACAAGTTCTACTTGCTCCAAACACTTTCTGGAGAGTGACATCATCTTTTCGGCACAAAGAAGACATTTAAAGCCTCTTGCTGTACGCTATACCTGTAAGAAACCGAAATCACTTCCCGGAGGGACACCAACTTTACCACACACGTCTTTACTGGTATATTAATTTAATTTGTTGGTTCTTCTTATTGCTGACTAGCAGTTGCCCATGACTTCATTTGCGTGGGATTCGAAAAAATAGTAGATATTATGCTTTTCTAGGTCTAAGTCCATATTCCTGCCAAATTTAATCAAATTCTGTTTAGTGGCTGGGTCGTGAAAGAGTAACAAACATCCAAACATATAAAAATTCAAACTAAAATAAATTATCTTTATAATATTAGTGAGATATTAATAAGAAAAATGTAAATAACATGTAAATAATAAAACAAAACAATGCTTCATGATCTATTTTATTTTTGAAGAATATTTACACGCAGGGATCTTCTAATAAAAAACCGGCCAAGTGCGAGTCGGACTCGCGCACCGAGGGATCCGTACCACCACATAATTACGATTGTATTAGAAATTTCAGTATGTTCCTGTGCTAGATTTTTTGAGTCCGACACGAGCTTAACTAGATTTTATTATTTTTTGTTATTTTATAGCTTATGCACTATAAACATTGCCATTTTATTGTTTTCAAGTGTTCCCGTTTTTAAGATAGAGCATAAACAAAAATCGCCTAAAAAAGGTCTTTAATATCGGAGCCACCCTTAATTCATTAGTATTTTTTTTTAGTATTTTTTGTTATATTGGCAACAGAAATACATAATCTGTAAAAAATTTAAATGTATGTAAAACAAAATTTTGTAAAAACAGATAACTTTGGTGGCATCTTTTTCATTTGGTTTAAAGTATTTTTTAAAACAAAAAATAAGTACATTATTTATTTACTCAACAAGCTCCAATCAACGGGGTGGGTCAAACTGTTTTTACGCTCCCCCTTTAGCTGTTTGGGAGCCCCCTTCATTTTTAAAATTTTTAGTATTTGCTGTTGTAGCGGCAACAGATATACCTACACAATTTGTGAAAATTTCTACCTATTACGGTTCATGAGATACAGCCCACTGACAGTCACACAGACATCGGAGGCATATCAATAGGTCCCGTTTTTCACCCTTTCGGTACGAAACCCTAATAAAGAATTAGTATAAAACTGAAACCCGTATACAAGGTGTAAGTAAATACTTGGCTTCTCAAACAAAAGTTATTATGATGCTTTTCCAGGCAATACACAACACAATAAAACTAATTAAGAACGCACCCTTTCCTTCCCTCTCTTCCCCCCTCCCCCCGTACCTGCCTGAAACAACAATGAAAAAGCAATGGCCGCGCGCGCAATTCTGTTCTCATGAAAATAATATGTAAAACGACAAAAACACCTGTGTATAATACAAAGTGACTTTGAATTTACAATGTTTTGTGTAAAGATTCATTGATGCAGTGTGACCTCTAATAAGAACCAGCGCCTGGATTCCCTATCATCAGGTACGTCCTTCTTCACCCCGCCGCCTGAGAATGTCGGATCTGTAAACGTTAGTTTACTATTATTTAATCTGTGATTTTAGTGAGATATAAAAAATAAAACAGCTTGCACAACCTAACATTAGCGTGACGATTAGTTTCTGCGCATGGTAACACGCGGAGAGCCAATGAACGCTTCGCAGTCCTTCCCCCACCATACCCCGCGCACCCGCGTGACTCGTTTTTTGTGTTCTGCGCATTAACCGCCATCGCTAGAGTTAGTTATTGCAAGCTGTACGAATCTAAAACAAACCTATGTTTCGTGGAAAAGTTGTAATCCAGAGTTCAATAATCCATTTTATCGATAATTTGCCCAATGAAATATACATCCCTAGCATTTGCACAATAATGATACCAGTATAACACAACAATTTAATATTTCAAAATCGCTAACTTTCTATTTTCAGTAAAGAAAAATCTAAATTATTTTTTTAAGTATTATGCATAATGTTGCACACATTTATAAATATATTGTTAGGGAAATATTTAAAAGGAAAATTAAAACAAAGAAAGGTCCAATGGATACTTTTTGAACCGTTTTGTGCAAACTTTATTAGTATGGCCACATTTTATCTTTGTCTCTTTCTCACCCAAAAACGTCAGATTTTGACGTTTTTGAAAATAATGTAATAACGTAATGTAATACGGTAAATTTTTGATTGCTTGGATTTGGCTCTTTTGACTTTTTCGATTCACCAGTAGACGACAAATAGCTAGCGGTTTTTTTATGTAGTGAAAATATAATTCATCGTGTAAATGTGTGCAAACTGGCCAAAGAGTATATAAGTCACTAGCGTTTTAAACTGGCGACACCGGTTCTCGTACAAAATTGTCAGCATTGCCTTTCTAACTCTGCTTCATGTATTCTATGTCTGTAACCTATGTATGAAAGCTTAAAATTCTTACCGTCTCTTGGGTAACTCAATTAGGTCTCTTGGGTCACTGTATCCCTCAATTTCCAAAACGTTTTCTTAAGATATTTTTTTGTTAGACAATAGTATCCTATTTTTTTTTTTAATGGAGAGTTGTTATTTATAATGAGACTTATATGAGCCAAAAAAAAGCAATTCGATTCAACATCAGTACCGCAAATAACAGAAAAAAAAATTATACGTTTTTGTCATTGGTTACTCAACATTTGTATTTTTCTTAAAATTTTCACAATAAAATTCTCTGAGCATTTTGTTTTTGTATGACCATTTTTAAAGGTTTAGTAATGCATTTAAATTTAAAATAATAACAAATCTCCATTAGAACAGCAGAAACTAAGTAGTTGTTATAGATAAAATTAGATGATCATCTCTAAATTTTGAGTGAAATCAATATTTATTCAAGGATTACTTAACTGCACATTATATCATAAAAAAATTTATTAAATTTTGCATTCATTTATGATAAAACATTGTGACATTTTTATAATAGTTTTTTTTAAACAAGAAAAAGTTGATTAACCCTCATAATCGATCGTCGATTCAAGTCCATTATCAACTTTCGACCCACGTGGGTCTCACTGAAAGAAAATTAATCCGAACGTAACGAAACTGAACGGAACGAATCATAAATTACATTTAGCTTCGTTGATGTTTACGGTGAATTGTATCTTAACTTAAACCCCGCCAAACCTTTAAAGAACTATTTTAGCAATATAATACTTTCACATCTGAATTAGGTACTGTCTAACGTAGGTACACGCATTTTTTTTTTTCAATATATGAAGTAGGGATGTATTTCTTTTCAGGTGAGCTTGTGAAGTCGTCCTCAGAAGCCCCCTTCGTTTTTGTTTAGATTTACTTGTGTTTCTTTTACAAATATAGTAGGATTATATACTTAAAAACCGGTCAAGTGCGAGTCGGACTCGCGCGCCGAGGGTTCCGATATACCTATAGTATTTTTGGAAGCAATAAAGTCCATTTTCAGGACCGCAAAACTAAATTTGTTTGTAAAGGTTTTTTGCAGATTTCTGAAAAACTGTGCAACTTAGAAAGATCGTTTTATTTTTGCTGTAAAGTTTATATAAACTTCTGTCAACTGTAATTAATTCAGATTTTTCCTTACTCAAACTTCGGAGATAAGGGGGGGGGAATGGTATTTTTCTTGACATTTTTCATCATAACTTTAAAACTAAGAAATTTAAAAAAATACAAAAATATATTTTAAAATGTACAAGTAAAGCCCTTTCATATGATACCCCACTCGACCTAGTAGCGACAATTTGAAATTTGGCCCCCCCTATTTTGGCCCCCTTTATATTAATAATCATACTTTTTTCAAAATTTTTTCTTGTGCAATTAAGTTGGGCAACTATATTCTAAAACTATTCCAAATTTCAGGTTGATAGCATAAGTGGTTGCTGAGATATAGAGGTGTGACAGACAGACGGACAGACAGAGCGGCACCATAAGGGTTCCTTTTTTTTACCATTTTGGTATCGGAACCCTAAAAAAGATAAAAATAAAGGTAATTAAATTTAAAAGACCAGCTAATCTAATTTTTGATGAAAAAAAAAATTCTGATATGAATTTTTGTTGAATCTTCATACAGTGAAATCGTTTGGCTCTTAGGCTATCTCCTTTCCATCTGTATGCAGACGATTATTTTGCAAATTTATCGTCATTTTAGGTGACCGCAGTAAGTAAGATGTAAGATTCAAAGGAGGATGCTGCTGTCCATCCTTCAGTTTATAACCCTTAGTCGCCTCTTACGACACCCACGGGTATGTATGGGTTGGTACTATTCTTTTCCGGCACCACACGGGACACGGCCACGGCGAGGTGACTATGGTACTTCCCCTCTACATTTTTACAGCAAAAGCTAGAATTCTGGAGGAAGCTCCTTGTCCTGTAGTGGACGTTTCATGGGATGTTATGATGATCGTCATTTTGTCGTGACTGAGATATCCAATGCTGTTGATGCTCTAAACGAAGACCTTACTGCCATCCAGTTATGGGCAGAATCTTTTGGTCTGCTAGTTTAATCCTGCTAAATCACAGGCAATTATTCTCGGCAGTAGTAGACTCAAGTCCAAGATAGACTGGTATATAGTACCAAAACTCTTCTATAAAGGTGTCCAGATCAGTTTTTGTGATAAGGTTAACAATCTGGGCCTGCTCATGGACTGCAACATGTCTTGGATATCTCACGTCAACGATGTTAGCAGGCGTATGCATTTTACGTTCCACTCTCTCAAGCTTCTCCAGTATTTCCTTCCTTTTAACACCAAAATTATGCTTGCGCAATCTCCTGTTACCTATCCTTGACTACGCCGACGTCTGTTATTTGGATGTGACTGAGGAGCTGCTTAACAAGTTAGAGCGCCTTCAAAACTTAGCTATACGCTTCATTTTCGGCTTGCGAAAATATGACCACATTTCTCAATTCCGTGCTCAACTTAAATGGCTCCCTATCCGCCTTCGTCGCGATATGCATATCCTATCTGTCCTTTCAACATCCTCAATGACCCGCACTCCCCACCTTACCTTCGTTCCCGTTTTCAGCTGCTTCCTCCTCCCGCTTGGCCTAGGCGCCCTTGCATTACACATATGTTTGAGGTGCCTAGGAGTAATACCAATTTCCAGTTGCACTCTTTTTCCGTCCGTGCCGTTCTATTGTGGAACAAATTGCCTCGAATTATTCAAGAAAGCCCCTCCATTCACACTTTTAAAGTAAGATTAAAAGATCATTTCCAGTCACAAGTTGCTTCATAGCCATCTTCATAGCCATCATCATTGTAAATATATCTGTTAAGAATTCATCATTTTATTTATGTAGTATATAGTGTGTTATGTATTTATTTATCATTTATATTTATTACCTATATATTTATATTTATTATATATTTATGATATTTGTATTATTTATTAGTCTATTTTCTTTATTTATTATTTATCAGTATCAGTATAAGCAAATCTTAGAAGAAAATATGATACCATATGCTGAAGAAGTTTTACCGGTGACCTGGACGTTCCAACACGATAATGACCCAAAACATACAGCTCAATCAGTGAAATATTTCCTGGCACAGCAGTTTGTGACGGTGCTAGATTGGCCTGCAAACAGCCCAGATTTAAACCCAATCGAGCATTTGTTGTACGAAGTTAAAAAAAGAGTTGCGGCTCAACGTACCGGCACTCAAAATCAGCTCTACGAGAGATTTACAGAGGTGTGGAATAATATTTCAATAGAAACATGCAACAATTTAATTACATCAATGCCTCGCCGTTGTCAAATGGTGATTACCAATAATGGCAACCATACTGGTTATTAAAACTATGTTTTTTATTTTCTTTGTTATTAAAATTTTGTTTGCTTACTTTTTGTATTATTAAAACTTAACATTTTCTCGTTATTTTTAAATTAATAGTCAAATTTCCTCCTGTCCCTAATTAGTTGGCCAGTCATTAATCAGTATGAGAAAGTAGCAGTGTAGTTTAGGTAGAAAAACTTGTGGCGGCAAGTAGCTTTTTCTTTTTTTGGCCACTAAATATTTAAAATTAATATCCCTTAACTTGTTTATAATGATAAAACTTCAAAGCTTCGTGATTAGAAACATTTATTGATGTCGAAGGAAGCTCTTGCTCTTTTTGTGATAGTGTCCCTAATTAGTTGACCACGACTGTATATTGTTATTTTGCAGTATTTTCAGGGTTTAAAACTCGTTGTTTTTAAATTTCCCGCGGTTTTGTATGGACAGCTTTCGTTGGCCAGACTTTAGTACAGCCTTCGTAGTCTAACAGTTAGAGCGTTCGTCTCTCGATCCGGAGGTTCTGGGGTCGATTCCCGGTGTCACTGTCAGTCAAAATTTCCTTTGTGCGACTTCTCCTGTTTGGTTTGGACCAAAGGTGCCAAAGGTCCAATTTCTTTGGTTTGAATGCCATTCGAGTCCAAAGGTCCAATTTCGTTGTTTGTTTAACTTTGCAGGATGAATCACCTGATTGTCCGAAAAGTAGGTACGATGATTTCGTGCTTCGGAAGGCTCGTTAAACCGTTGGTCCCGGCTGATCTATGGATGAAGTCGTTGCTAAGCCATGTTAGAGGCCTTTGGCGGCTCAACAACTCTGACACCAGGGTTTGTGATGGATGTCGGTCAACGACCTAACAATCCACACGACATGATGAATGAGTTCAGACCGAGAGCAGAGCAATAGTCTAGTCAACGAAGTGGATCGTTGTATGAAGACCCCCGCATTAAATCCTCAGTCAATGAAACTTTGCTGGGGTATTAGACTACATCAGAAAAACCTATAAAAAAATCGGTACTTTTATTTTTCCATACAAAAATTCCAAAAAATGTATGGAAAAAAAATTGGTAAATTTTTTTTGGATATTTTGAATTTACATTTATTGCATGATTCGTTATCATCCTGTCAAATAAAATCTGCCTGAGAAATTTATGTTGGGGTCAACTGCTTCGTTGCCTACACTACAAGGAGAGATTAACTTAATCAGGTCCAGTCAAGAGCACGTCAAGCTTGACATATAACACCGCGTAAGTAGATTTTTGGCGGTTTTCAATTTAAATGAGATTCGATAGAGCATCTGAAACTATCGCATGGCATTCAAATAAAAAAAAACGGTCAAGTGCGAGTCTGACTCGCGCGCCAAGGGTTTCGATCTATAGTATTTTTGGAAGCAATAAAGTCTATTCTTGGGACCGCAAAACTAAGTTTGTTTACAAAAGTTTTTTGTAATTTCTGAAAAACTGTTACTTAGACAGATGGGTTTTATTTTTGCTGTGAAGTACCTATACCAACATAAACTTCTATCAAATAATTATTGTATTCAGTCAATAGCAAGTACCTATCCTTTTCAATAAATTTCTGTTATATAATTCGAAAAAAAACTCTAATTTCATTATCATGCAAAAAAAATATTTAATTAAATAAATGTTTTTTTTATATACCTATTTTTTACACCCTGTATATGTATAGGTTTTTTTTTTAAATCGTCAATGGGCTTACTCTTGACCTCGATCTAGTCTTGAAGACAGATGAGGTCGACGATGGAACGAGCTTGCCCAGAAGAAGCCTATTCACTCGCGACTTGAATAGATTCGGGTTATATGAACTCGGGAACACAGACGCAGGCAGAGAATTCCACTCTTTCGCTGGGCGCATTATAAAAGATGTTTCAAAGCGCTTTGTGCGAATGTGCGGAATATCAACCAAGTATGGGTGATATCCTGCGGTGCGTCTGGACTCCCGATGGTAGAAGGGAGATGGTGGAATAAGCTCGTGGAGCTCTTGAGCACACTCTCCGAAGTACAATCTGTAGAAGACCGACAGACATGCAACTTTGCTACGGTGGGCCAGACTGTGAAACTTGGTTTTCACCAGCATCTCATCACCAACGAGCTTCTTGGCTCTGCGATCTATCGAGTCAAGTGCGGCTAGTTGGTACCTATTTGGCTGAGCCATCCCAAAGGTGACAGCAATTCTCCATGCAGGATCGGACTTGGGCTTTATATAAAACTAGAAGCTGTCCAGGAGTGAAGTAACGCTTAACCTTAGGTACTTACAGCACTACTTTTATAGGTATGTACTACAGTGCGACACGGCTATTTTGGCAGGGAGATAAAATCGGAATTAAAGTTACCGGAAAAGGATTTTGACATATAACCAGACAAATGCTTAGATTACAGGGACTAGATGTGGCACAGCAGACGGCAGACTTTTTGTCATGACAGTCCGCCGGACAAAATGACTGGCATTGTCCGCGTCAATTTTGTCCTCGAACTCAAAGTAGACGAGAACCAAAAGTCCGCGGTCACGTGATCGTCACTCCAACAGTGTGACCAATTTTAAACTGCTGATCCTGCTAAAAATATTCATGAAAGGTCCAACCTTATGATTTTATCATAGTTTCCATAACATATTCCTAAAAGTTCAATCTTTTTATCGAATTGTGAGACCAAAAGGAGTGATCTTTGAGGAAAAAATCAAAGATATTAGAAACTACGCGCAGGGCGTTTTCCTAACGTCGCGTCAATGAAAAAAATACGCTGTGCCGACCATAGATTATCCGTACACGGGCCATCCATAGACAAAATTATTGAGGATACTAACAGATGGAAGAATCTCTTATAAGACAAAACTCGCTCTAATACGAAGCTATTCATTTTGACAACATCGAACCTTTGTTGAGTCAGATCTTAGTGTGTCTGAACATCCCGAACCATGCTGCAACATTAACGAACGTCCTAGAACATTTTGGATCATCCTAAATTAGTCGAACATTTTTGAACAATCTGAGACTATAAAATATCCCAGAACATTTTCGACCAACCTAAATCAATCGAATATTGTAGAACATCATGTAAAACTTGAACATTTAAAAAAATGTCGAACATACCGGATCATTTTGGAACATTCTCTGACATATCAAAACATCCTGAAACATTTTTGAACATCAAATTACACTAGAACATTCTAGAACATCCCAAACCATTCTGGAACATTCTTAGACATCCAACAAATGAGAACATTCTTGAACATTTTGTAACATTCGAACATTCTGAAACATTCTAGAACATCCCAAAGTATTCTCAGACATTCTTTACCACCATGTAACCTCAAAGAATCTAGAACATTCTCGAACATTTAAAAAAAATCTGTATCATTCTTAAACATCATGTAACACTCGATCATTCTGTCATGATTTTTATCCGATGTTGGGCTGGCAGCACCGGATGTTATGATATTTATCCGAGATTGAGCTGGCAATGCCGGAAGTCTGCTTTGATTAGTGCAGTAATTCTATTGGCGAGTTGGTGAGCCATTCACAGTCGACTACGATCCGGACCCCTTTAGTGGGGATGCTTCGAGAAGGGAGTCGGGCAATCGAAGGGGAGGCAGTCGATTCGGTCGTCTGGTGCTGTACAGTAGTCTAGTAGTAAATTGACATTGAGTGCCATAACATTGTGAAATTTCTACGTCTGAAATATAAAGTGGTTATTCTGTTCAACTGAGTTTTCTTATATTTCTTTTTTTTACATATTCTTGAACATCCCTAAATATTTCGGAACGTTCTCCGACATCCTAGAACATTTCAGCTATTGTATAGCTTTTATCGCGGGCTTTGAGCGCGGCGCGGCGACCGAATCAAGAACTTCCGTAATGAAAAAACCTAACACATCGTCTAACGTCGTTTCAGTTCGGCAGACTTCGGCACGGTGTTTGTGTGTTTGTGTGCGTGCGACTAGACGTATGCGTGTAGACTGTAGGAAGCTAAAACTAAAACTACTGACCCTAGACTACTCGAGTGCTGAGTCAAATGATAGGTCTCGATGAGATCTACATTTCGGATGACAGCTGTCAAAGTAAAAATCGCTATAACTTGAAAACTACTGACCCTAGATTACTCATGTGCTGAGTCAAATGATAGGTCATCATCATTCATTTATTCATTTAACAGTTATACTGTGTGCGAATATTTAAAATTTATCATTTACAAAAAATTGCACGAACAAAAAAATAAAAAAGATCAGGTACATTAGGAACATCTAAGTTAATTTAAAATATCAATTTAAAACTAAAATACAATTTAAAAATGAATTAAATATTAAATTGTCAACAAAAATACATAAAGAAAGTTAAAAATGTCAAGTTATGAATAAAAATAAAAAGTTTATGTCACAAATCAATAGGAAGTCTCGATGAGATCTACATTTCGGATGACAGCTGTCAAACTAAAAATCGCTATAACTAGAAAACTACCGACCCTAGACTACTCGTGTGCTGAGTCAAATGATAGGTCTCGATGAGATCTACGTTTCGGATGACAGCTGTCAAACTAAAAATCGATATAACTAGAAAACTACCGACCCTAGACTACTCGTGTGCTGAGTCAAATGATAGGTCTCGATGAGATCTACGTTTCGGATGACAGCTGTCAAACTAAAAATCGATATAACTCGAAAACTACTGACCCTAGACTACTCATGTGCTGAGACAAATGATAGGTCTCGATGATATCTACATTTCGGATGACAGCTGTCAAACTAAAAATCGCTATAACTCGAAAACTACTGACCCTTTGAGAAATTCGTGTGCTGAGACAAATGAGAAATTTTTTCTTAGTTTTAGTTACATGTACAGCCAGTAATACAAAACATAATTATAGATTTATTACTTTCCTTTATTCAACGTGAATTCTTTACAGATAATTTATTGAACGTCATGTACAGTTAACGACAGATCAAGCTTGACACTAGCAGTGCAACTCGAGCCCGTGTGTCTATTGAAATAGGAACGGTACAAAGTCCAATGTGTCAAGCTTGATGTGCTCTTGACTGTGCCTACATAGTAAAAAAACCATGAGAACCTGCATAGTCACGGAGTAGAGAAGGGGAAGAAGATGTTGATATCAGTCGAGCCGTAATTCAATCAATTGAGCCATGACGTCACGAAAGGGGGCGGGGCATACGCCATTTCCTCTTTGAACTTACCGGTGATCACATCGAAACACGCTGTGCAAAATTTTTTTTAAATAGTTGGAAAAACCACTCCCATTATGAAGTGTTGTGTGCCTTTGTGTTTAAATTCGTCAGAAAGGCAAAAAGAAACTGCATTTAATGTGTCTTTTCACTTGTAAGTAAGATTTTTCAATAAAATTTGTTATCGATGTACTGTAGGCATGTGGCCGTAACATTAGTTCTGCTTTATGTCGCTAGATGGTTTTGGGAATATTTGTAGACGATGGAAAATCACCACTTCTTTTTACTTTTACAGACTCAATTTGCCACCACCTTTATCTTTTTAATCTACTTCAAAAAGAAGAGGTTATCAATTCGACCCGTCCTGTCAAAAATACACAGTTTTTGTAGCTTAGCTTCAAAACAAATGTACTAAGTTTCATAAGTATTTTTGTATGTTGCAAACATAATTTTCATCTAAATCGGTTCAGCAACCAAACACATATTACACATATATTACACGGAAATAATCCAAATACATCGTCCAAAACACCATTTGAATCGGTTCAGTTGTTTGCGAGCGATTGACGAACAAACAAACAGGTAAACAGACCAGAATTCTAAAAATGACCTGGATGGGTTCTATTACCTATTTTGAGACCCCCTATATCATATTTTCGCGAAAACTTTCAATGTAGGTAGATTTGCCGAGTTCACGATTTTATTATATGTATAGATTGGTCGCTATTTTCATAAGCAACGAGGAAGGGTTACCGACTGCCCACTTGTAGTCTATTCAGGTTATAATTTAATTGCGTGCCATAGCTCAGGAGCGAGATCAGTATCCGTAACTGAACAACTTTTTCCAAGGAACATAGGTCGAAAAACAAAAAATAATTTTGGACTTCCCAAACCTACTGACTACTGAGTGACCAACACATGGAATTCCAAAACTTTTGTCCCTTATCGAACAATGTTCCTTTGGGAAAGTCGTTCAGATACTGATACTGAACCCGCCCCTGAGCTATGCTATGGCACGCAATTAAATTAACACCCTGTATTAACATTTTTTTTGTAGTAAAGTGGCTTTTACGCCATCTAGTAGAGTATAGCAGTACCACCAAAAAGTGCGTAAGGACAAAAGTGCTAGTAGTTTCACTATTTCCCACTAGATGGATTTTACATAAAGTAGGTGGAGTCTAGTTATTTCCCGCAAACCCGTGACTCGATCTTCACCCCCGCGCACTGTCACGCTTCGTGTCGTACAAAAATTTCGTAGGGGCACCTCCTCTCCCCTTCTGTACTCCGTGTGCATAGTAAAGAAACGGAAGCTTAGAAATCAAACATTTACAACAAACAAACACGTAAACGAGATTTCTCTTCAATCTCATGAGACAGACATTCGTAATAATAATACAGGGTGTTAGGAAAAGTACCGATTTCCTTTTAACCACATGTTGTAAAAGTAGAATAAAGTACATTAAACATATTGATAATAAAAAAATAACATTAAAATAAATAACTTCCTATGAAAAAAAAGTTCAAGTGGCCAACCCTATCCTATAAATCACAACGCGCTCCTCCCTCCGCCGCGGCTCACCTACATGCGCGCCGCGAGTCTGGCTAGGTTTGACTTGACACAATTAAATATAAATATATAAAACCGGCCAAGTGCGTGTCGGGCCACGCGCTGTATAGGGTTCCGTAGTTTTTTTTTCATTTTTTTATTGCAAGGCGGGTTTTGAGTAAGTATTTCTAACGTTTATAACGTAAACTGTTTACCTCCTCATACCACTGTCAGTCGAAATACAACACGTGTGTACATACTAAAAGTTTTACAGATATTTTTTTTATTACAACAAATTAGATAAAATTTCCTCAAGTTTTTATTACAAAATAATTACGAAGAGAGGGGGGGATGAAAACTGTCAATTTGGACTGAATAGAAGAAGAGGTCTTTTGTCAATTCTTCTGGTCTATTCCATAGACATAGGCGTTTTTCATGTATGAATATTACAAAGATTTTGGAAACTACGCCAGCGCAGCGTTTTTCTTACGTCAATGAAATATTATCGCCCGTGAGTTGTTGCCTGTGGTCAAAGAGAAAGCAAATTGCCCTCTAGATAGGGACGCACTTATTTGAAATACCTGGTAAAAAATAAAGACAGCGTTATTGTGTTTTGTTTCACCATGCGTGTCGGTTTTTGACATTTAGCACAACAAAACAAGAATTTCCCGACGACAATTTATTTTTGCAAGTTTGTTCCTTGTTGAGACCTTCATCCGCATTAAAATTTGTAGAAACTTTAAGTTTACAGATAATGTGAGAATATGTGCATGAAAACATGAGGAATTGCAGTGGTTTAGCTTGTTAAAGTCGCAGTGAAAACAAAGATCCAGATTTGTCTTTTTACGCGTAAGTACAATCCATTTGTTACGTTATTAGCCTGAAATCTTATTGTGTACCGTTAATTGACTTTGCGAAATCGTAAATAGAGACCCTTTTTATAAAAATACAGTCATAAAATACCTAACAAAATAACAAAACATTAAGCCACTTTTTGGGTGGTGTTACCAACTTCTAATGAAACCGTTTCCCACTATACACGTAAGTAAAAATAATTTTTCCATCCCTGCTATGCCGATTTCTGGAATATACCTGAACTTCGGCGCCAACATTGACTCAAAAACCCAAACTGCGGTAAAAAGCTGGGTATCAACAACAAGGTTAAGCAATACTTCACGCCATGGACAGTTTCTCATCATCAAATCATCATTCGGACTTGCCGAATGATGATTTGCTTTTCTTTGATAGATGAACTTGATAGATCGAATAGCCAAAAATCTCGTTGGTGATGAGATGCTAGAGAAAACCAAATTTCACAGTTTGGCCTACCGGAGCAAAGTTGCATGTCCGTCGGTTTTTTATAGATTGTACTTCGGAGAGTGTGCCCATGAGCTTTCGCTTTCTATCATCGTAAATCCAACATCACACACATCCCACACTTGGTCGATATTCCATACATTGGCACAAAGCGCTTCGCAACATCTTTTATATGGCGCACGGCTAGGGAGTGAAACTCTCTGTCTGCGTCAATGTTCCCGAGTTCATGAAACCCAAATCTAGTCAAGTTGTGAGTGAATAAGCTCGTTCCATCGTCGAACTCATCTCTGTCCTTAGGGCCAGATCGAGGTCAAGAGTAAGCCAAGTAAAAAAACAAGACAAAAATACTTATTTACGTCCGCAGGTGTTTAACGAAACTTGTTGTTTGTTGCAGTATGAATGACAAAGCTCTGCGTAATGACCTATCAACAAGAGTGTGCCCTTGAGCTCCATGAGCTTTCTCTTTCTACCATCGTGAATCCAACATCACCCACACTTGGTTGATATTCCATACATTGGCACAAAGCGCTTTGCAACATCTTTTATAAAGCGCACGGCTAGGGAGTGAAACTCTCTGTCTGCAACACTGTTCCCGAGTTCATGAAACCCGAATCTAGTCAAGTTGTGAGTGAATAAGCTCGTTCCATCGTCGACCTCATCTCTGTCCTTAGGGCCAGATCGATGTCATGAGTAAGCCAAGTAAAAAAACAAGACAAAAATACTTATTTACATCCGCAGGTGTTTAACGAAACTTGTTGTTTGTTGCAGTATGAATGACAAAGCTCTGCGTAACGACCTAAAGTGAGTAAGAGACTACGAAACGAGAATCCGCAACTGGTCTTGCTCGAATTTTAAAAGTCGCACATGTCCTATGTTTTTTAAATAAAGTTCTATACTTTATGGTGTAAGAAAACTTTACCAGCCCTGGAGGCTGTGAATCTGCTCATGAAACTAAACAACATACTGCATGTTTATTTTTTTCTATGATTGCAATTTATTTTCATTAATAAAACAGTTCCTTGAACAATGTGGCACAATTTTATTTACTTGAATCAAAATGCTATCATACCTCTGTAATATCTTAAGAGGCTACCCGCCGTTCTCTAAAGCCCTTATGAGTTAAATAACTATTACTGCTGAACGCAAAACTTTACTGTCCGATATTCTGTCGGACAGATTTAACAAAGGTAGCTTAGTTTGTTTAGAACCTATCAACTCTGTAAAATAAAGTTCACTGTAATTACGGATACAAAAATTGCTGAAACTGGCCGTTTTCCACAATTTTGTATTGGTAACTACAGTTAAATATATTTAAAAAAAATGATAGTCTTAACAAGGGTAGCTTTACTTTAATCTATCTGACCGGATTTTCGATAAGGAAGTTTTGTATTCAGCGAGTAATATTTTTTAACCGAGGGGGGGTACTGGTGGACGGTGGGTAGCCCCTTAATAAAACTGGGAGAAATTTCTTCCACTCCTCTCTACGTGGTCTGGTGGCTAGAATGTTCGGCTTCCATAAGTTCTGGGTTCTACTTCCGGTGGGGATACCGTCAAATAAAAATTACTTTGAAAATCTTCCCCACTTTGACATTGATGATGAATCTATTTCGTGCCTCGTAAGGCACGTTAAGCAAACCGTATAGTAAAATGGCCTTGTCACAGGCCTTGAGCGGCTCAATAATTCAGACACCGGGGTTTTTTAGATCAGTCATAATTATCATCGACATTACGCACCATACGATATGATGATTGGGAGAATTTACCCATATTAAGGGTAATTTTGTTTTGAGTGCCACACACGCTAAATATCTTCTGTCGCATTCGTGGCCACAGTCATTGCGTTAGAAAAACGCTCCGCTTCTAAACGCCCTGCGCGTGGCTTTCTAAAATCTTTGTTGCCAGTCGACGTCCCAAATATGGGTTAGCGAAATATGGGTTGTTGAACTCAAACCGGAAAGCCACTATCCCTCTGGGGCAAGCTGGAGTCCCTGTATCTGTCGACTCTTGAACCTGTATACCTTTGATAGATAATGAGTCTATGGCTCTTTTCAGTGACGTGCAGCAGCTATTATGCTATTACTCTTAAGGCTATTACAGTAATCACACGCCACTGACGTCGAGGCCGTAGTCTTGTTCCTGCTGAGGTATACCTGCCATAGTGTTCTTTGCTGTTGCATTTTAAGCAGGTTACGTTTCAAGGTGGACAGTCCTTGCGTGGATGTTTAGATTTACCACAAAAGAAACATTTTCGCATTGTAATAGGGACAGCAGCGGCAGTTATTTTCAACTTCATTGATAGGCTGGGGTGCGGCGGAGCATTTCGCTTGCAAGATGGAATAGGTATAGTTCTGGAACAGGAACGAAGTTTTGGCCGTTTGCTTCTGCCATTTGATTCCCATGAAAAGAGGTTTGCTGTAGGACTCTTCTTATATCAGCATTAGATTTCCCAAAAGTAGTTCGCGTATCTTCGTGGAGGAGATCCCCGCTATGAATGCGACCGGATCGGATGCTGTCATTCTTATTACTTTCAGCGACGATGGTGGCAAACTCACAATCCCTGGCCAATTGCTTCAAGGCCTGGAGGTGTGCGTCTCATCGTCGACCTCATCTCTGTCCTCAAGACTAGATCAAGAGTAAGCACATTGAAAATATAAAAATTGTTTCGTCTGCGTGTTGTAGCCTTCTACTCGTAGCGAGTAAATTCTATGCGTGTGTCACGTTCTTAGGCTTCCAATATAACTTGTCTAGAGTAGCTATCATTGACTCGTACGTTGATCACGATCACTCACTTACGGTTGCATATACTCGGGGTGTCGTAGTATAATTTTTATGTTTATTAAATTTCGAATAATTTTTATGTTTATTAAAGCCTATCAATATCAGGTTTACGAGTCTATTCATCTCAATTTAATAAACTTGTAAAAACAATAAATACTTCAGACTGGATAGGTTTGAAGCTCACCCAAAAGAATGGCAGCATTGGAATATGCCATTTCAAAATTTTCTGGCTGTAAAGTAACCACTGGATTGGAAAACTGGAAAACCCGAACCCGCAGAGTCATCGTAAACTTGTTTACTTTTCTAGCCCATGCCCAGAAGTATTTTTTATTGAAAATATTGCAGCTGTACATACCCCCTCCACCCCACCAAGAGCTCGGAGCTCGTCGCGCGGACTGTACCTGTACCACAAAGACGAAGTTGTACCTACTAACGCCGCAGAGTAAAGCGTTCAAACGCGATGTCCGAACGTCACGTATGGTAGGATTATGAATTTGTGTTTTGTAGCGTATGGCGAACATTGCGTCTGACACCCGCGTTTGACGGCTGGATGGAAAGCTTAGACGTATCTACGCTGAAATCTATTTTATTCATGAAAGTTACATGACACTAACAAAATACCTAGATATTATCATTAGAGTAACATTCTGGCAGCACTACGAATGGGCAAATTTTTGTACAAAGAAACATAAAAAACATCTGATTGTGGATTTTGCCATTAACTTTTGCAACACTGGCAAGCTCTTTCATGTCTATGGCACATTAAAACAAAAAAAAATTGTCTCTGGTTGTCCTGTCCTCGAGTGCCCGCCAGTGTCCGCGGGACAATGGCGGTCTTTTGGTTCATGACCTTCGTCTAGTTTGCCCATAAGATTAACATGGCGGCGGACATCAACGACAAAAAGTCCGTCACTGTCCGCGTGTGTCCGCCCCTTCATCTGCTGAGCGCCGATAAGTACTATACGTACAACTTAGATTATGAAAACGGCAGCTTACTGCCTATGCTTATGTCTATGGACAAATGTATGACAGCAGCACCCTTCTGACAACGTCATCCCGCTGCCAAAATGGCCATGTTGCACTGTAGGTCATGGAAATAAACTTTATGACGCAGCTCGTACTATTTTATTTTCAGTTTGCTTCCCATGTTTCTGTTTTTTAACAAATCGTCACAATACTTGTCCCACTCAACAAAAATATTGTGGTCACCCTATTCGAAAGGGACAGCTTCATCTAGTCCGAGGAAAATGCTTGTTTATATATAATGCTCCAAGATTTAAAAAAAAATTATTATAATAAAATAAGGATATAATTATTCGAAAAAAGGGATTTTAATTGACGCGGTAGATTTCTTTAGGTAAATATGTATGTAAAGCTTTTACAAACAGTCAAACAGACACCATGCATGGTCTAGTGGTTAGAGCATTCGACTCTCGACCTTTTTGGAATCCGGTGGGGACATTGTCAAACAAAAACCTCTTTTGTGATATTTACTCCTCTTTGGTAAGGGTTGAGTCACTATATTCGTGTAACTTTTTGGATCATCAGGTTCATACTAACTAATCTTGGAACAGGTTGCTTTTGTGCTCTGGAAGTTTAGCCATTATTCCCGGTTGCTATTTACAAATATAAACAAGTACAGTGGCGAGACAGTAGATTGGTCATAGGCGGAAAGATTAAGGTACACGTATTTTTTTTGTGTGCCGGAAACAAAAGATTTCGAAACACTAAAAAGGGTTATTTGTTGTAAGTACCTTTATTGTTATAGGTCATTTTAATTGAAATTCCGAAAATATGGAAGTACTCAGCCGAGAGCACTGTCTCGGCTCTGTCTGTATTCGTTACGTGTTAAGGTGAACGCGCTTTTAGGCGGATCGTGCGGGCGGGCGGGCCGCGCGCATTTCTATCACCCCCGCGCACCTGTCCGCACCGCGCGGCCCGCTCGCAGCGCGCGCATCGCATGGGATGGTGTGACCATTTGTGTGAGATTTCTACCAATTAGGCTATTGAATTTTTATTTTGACCGATTATGTTGTTGAAATACCTTGGTTTATTCGTCCAAGCGAAATACAAAATATAGCAGGTTTTAGAATAGTTACACTGACAGAAACCCAAGACGCGCGGGTGAAATCGGATTTTTTCCTGGCTTTATACGCGCTCTTAATATTAAGGCGCCAGCTAATTTACCACGTTCTAATAAGTATAGACCCTTTGCAAATCTTGGGCACCACTCACCTTTAAACAGAATGGCCCGTGAATATAACATTACCTTCACTCAGTGACATTTTAGCGGATAATTATTGTACATTTAAAAATTTTATCCACAAACTAATTCTTACCTGATAAAATCTTTTTACTCATAGCGCTTATTTATTATTGTTATTTATTTTTATGTAGGTACTTGACTTAACTTTTCAATTAATTTCAATGTTCTTGTAAATTTTATTTCTATTTAGTTTAATGTTCAATATTATTTATTTGCCGTCATTTTAAGAAAGCTGTAATCACCTCTAATTGGTTTACCGTTTAGCTATAAACCTAGTTTAACTGTATCTTCTATCTCTTTGTTTAATGTGTAATCTGTTAGTGATCATAAATAAATAAATAAACTGAAACAACACTTAATGGGTTCAGGCCCCCCTGAACCCATTAAGTATTGTTTCAGTTTATTCAGTTCGTTGACAAAATTCTTTCAGGGTGTAAGGGCCAGGTTGGCAAAAACTGAAAGAGCATGATCAGTCAAGGTAGCCGGGCGCGAAGCCAGGATCAAAGGCAGAAATAAGTTGAGTAAAAAATAAGAGCCGGCCAAATGCGAGTCGAGCTCGCGCACCGAGGGTTCCATACCACTATAATAAAAATACAGTCTTAAGGGTGCGTAGTCACGCAGAAACGTATTAAATTCACGCGGGTCCGACACGCACTTGACCAGTTTTCATTATTTGTTGTTATTTCATAGCTTATGCACGATAAACTTTATAAATAAATTTAGTTTTGCATTCCTAAAAATTGACTCTATTGCTCCCAAAAATACTAAAGGTAAGTATCGGAAACTTAATCGGAAACCTCAACGCGCGAATCCGACTCGCACTTGATCGTTTTTAAAAAATTTCTTCTAAGCCAGCCTGAAACTATTTACAGTCTCCGTATTCTGGAAATAATTTTAGATTTAGATATTTTTTGGGCTCTTTTTTATCTTTTCTTTTTTTATGTACTTGGTACAAGTGAGCAAGCAAGCTATTTTTTTAATCTGAAAAGTTACTCAAAAGAATAATTAATATTCTAATAATCAATAATAAGAATTAGACTACAGATTAAAATTTATCAATTAAAAAACTTCTTTATACTTGGGTACAGCATTTCGTTTTATTGTAAAACTGAGAGGAAAGCCGGTGATTTAATTTTTTTTTATGACAATAATTATCTGATACCTGAAGATATTCTAGACTTTTTAAATTATTATATTTATTATCTAAAAACCGAACGATAATACTTACTTAAAATGAAGGACGTAAATAAAAAACCGGTCAAGTGCGAGTCGGACTCGCGCGCCGAGGGTTCCGATATACCTATAGTATTTTTGGAAGCAATAAAGTCCATTTTCAGGACCGCAAAACTAAATTTGTTTGTAAAGGTTTTTTGCAGATTTCTGAAAAACTGTGCAACTTAGAAAGATCGTTTTATTTTTGGTGTAAAGTTTACATAAACCTCTGTCAACTGTAATTAATTCAGATTTTCCCTTACTCAAACTTCGGAGATAAGGGGGGGGGAATGGTATTTTTTTTGACATTTTTCATCATAACTTGAAAACTAAGAAACTTAAAAAAATACAAAAATATATTTTAAAATGTACAAGTAAAGCCCTTTCATATGATACCCCACTCGACCTAGTAGCGACAATTTGAAATTTGGCCCCCCCTATTTTGGCCCCCTTTACATTAATAATCATACTTTTTTCAAAAAAAATTCATTTGCAATTAAGTAGGGCAACTATATTCTAAAACTATTCCAAATTTCAGCTCGATAGCGTAAGTGGTTGCTGAGATATAGAGGTGTGACAGACAGACGGACAGACAGACAGACAGACAGACAGAGCGGCACCATAAGGGTTCCTTTTTTTTACCATTTTGGTATCGGAACCCTAAAAAGTAGAGCACCGTAAACACTGCAATCACTTATCACGTCAGATCACACTACATTTAACTCCAACGTTTAAATATTGACTGGTTGGTTTGGTTGGTTGGTTGACTGACTGACCCACGACTGACAAACACAATACGAGTAAGTACAATATATTCTCTGAAAAATCACTCAATGTGCACGAACAATGCAAGTAAAACTTTAACGTGGTATTTAACGGCTTAGGCGCTTCGCAAACAAAGGACTTGACAAACACGCATAGAAAAGTTGTCCGCCACCAAAGAACATGAAAAAGGCCGGAATTTGTATGTCAGTCAACAACGCTTTAATTTTTTTTGGAAGACAAGGGAACGTGATAAAGATTGCAACAACTGGCCAACTTATGCACTAAGAGTTCTGCTTAGCCACACAAATAATTTTATTAATTGGTGGGAGTGACTTGTATTTAAATTCGAGAAAGCGAAGGATTCCAAGATTGAGCCACGAGCGATTGGAGTAGTGCAAAAGAAGAATCCTGAGCGTAGCGAGGGTTTCAAGGCAAAAGACGTGAAATAACTGTACTGTCGAGCCAAACACACAATTCGTCACCTCACCACAGTCGAATAGTGTCAGTTACTAAATAATTCATCACCACGTTCTAATTTAAAAAAACTTTTGTCACGCTAGCAATCAAACATAACTTTCGCACGCAGATTTCGACCGATAAAGCTGAGTTTTCCGAGCTAGTAAGGAGGAAATAAAATTTCTGTTAGACAAACCTTCAAAATTTATTTTGAAAATCTAACCTAGTTAACAGTAAATACTATTATAAGTTTCCAAATTCAACCGCATTTCAAATCAATTTTCGAATCACTTATTTAATCTTTTTATTTTTATTATCAAATTAACAAATAAAAGATGAAGAATGAAGGCTTAGGTTGGCACCTTTCGGGTTTGTAAGAAACTTCGTAAATAGAAAACAAAACATATATTCTTCCTATTATTACCTACTAATAGAGCAGTGAATATAATAATATATTCAATTAGAACAAAGTTTACGAATTAGAATACAGCCAATCTCATGCAGTTAACTAAGTAGGTAGTTGTTTAATTCACATACCCTACAACTACTACTACTTCAACTTCATACTTTCGATAGGTACAACTTTTCTGTAGTTGTTAAACAAATGAAATGCTTTATCACAAATATAGGTAGGACTTGTGACCACAAACTAATCAAAGGTCCATGTAATGTTGGTCACGTACTCCTTTCCATGGCTGCCAAACAGTACTGCGGTTACCAAACCTCGCAGACATCAGCCGCTTCAAACAACTTCGTGACCATTGTACTTCAATACCAAAATAAATCGCAGTGACTGCGATGAAAATTCTGTTTGGTGGACGTTTTGTCCTGGGCTCCTCGCGTGTCCGCGTTGGTCGCGCTCTGTTGTCTCCCGTATGCGCAGCGCCTTAGGGCACCCTTTTCACAGCTGATTGGAATTTGTAATTTGTTTATGAAAGGGTTTTTAAGTAAAACAACTCAATTCTTAACTGACCATCAAAGGTACAGTCAAAGGCGGGTCAAGCTTGACACTTGAATCGTGATTTCAACTTCTACTACTAAGAAATTAGATCGGTACAAAGTGCAGCTTAGGGTCCCAGTTCTTGAATATTACGTAGTGATATCTCAGATTTTATAAATTAAAAAGAAAATGATGACAATGTCTTAAAAAATGAAAATAATATTTGATGTGTAAAATAGTTCACAATTAATAATTATAATACCTAGGTAAATATTACGAGTTACTCTTAAAGTTCTTCAAGGCTTATTTTATTTTATCTATTCAAGTATTGGGCCCCAGTGTTTTAAGCTTGATGTGCACTTGACTGTACGATACAAGTTTCGTTTACGCAGTTACCTTACTAGTAGTTACTAGATAACAAACAATAAAAAATCTGCATTAGCCCGGGCAGGAACAATAAGACCAGATGTTGTGGCGGCAAGAATAAAGAGAGTCTTTGGATTTTAAGTATGGGAAAATACTGAGAAGTAAACTGCCTTTATGGCTGTGCAAAAAAAGCAAAAGTACTCGGCTTAGATTATAATAAATAATGGTTCTAGGTATGCATTTAAAATTTTAAATCGTGGGTTTTCAAAATCTATGATAAGCAAAGTACTTAGATGTCATAATAAAAATTCCAGCCGGCTTAGCACGCTGCCCGAGAGCAAATATATCTCGGAGAAATGCCACTTTATTTGAAGAATTATGTCATCTAATCTATCACCTCCAAGCGCGAAGAAATGTCAGTGGAGGAAAATGTTTAGCAAATCCACAAATAACATTTTTGATATTTTAGACAGAGATAGCTTTATACACTAATACATGTAGCCGTCCTTGTCTTTCAAAATGTGTCACAGTGCTCGGATGTCAAAAAAACGTGACCATGTTTAAAGTCTTTAATCTATGGGCCTAGATAAACAGACAACTGCAGCGTGCTAAGCCGGCTGGTTGGCTGGCTGTACTGTATCCTTGATACGGCCGTAATTTTTTTGTGGATACGTCTATGTATGTAGCTAGGTACAGTTAAGAGCATGTCAAGTTTCAAACCACGTCCATTTTTTTAAATACATATTATTATTATTTTGTCGGCACAAGAACGATGGTACAGACAACGACAGGTCAAGCTTGACACTCGCAATGCGACTCTAGCCCGTCATCATAACATCTCATAAAACGTCCGTGGAACACCTAGGTGAACTTAGGTGTTCCACGGGAGAAAAAAATCTTTTGTGGTACACCCAGGTGAACCACGCGGGTGTTCCACGGGCAATGCCTGGTCCATTGCAGAGCTCCCTCCAGCCTGCTTAGCACGCTGCAGTTGTCAGTTTGTCTAGGCCCATAGATTAAAGACTTTAAGCATGGTCACGTTTTTTTGACATCCGAGCAGTACGACACATTTTGTAAGACAAGGACGGCTAGTGTATAAAGCTATCTCCGTCTAGAATTTCAAAGACGTAATTTGTGGATTTGCTAAACATTTTCCTCCACTGACATTTCTTCGCACTTGGAGGAGATAGATTAGATGACATAATTCCCCAATTAAAGTGACATTTCTCCGAGATATATTTTCTCTCGGGGAGCGTGCTAAGCAGGCAGAACTCCAACAAAAACGGTTGGTTGTACTTTGGAGGGGATTTACCATAGTTATCACGCTTGTAAGCGTTGCGGCTGGCGACCACTGTTGTTGGTGACCGCAGTATGTAAGATGCTACGTACGATACACAGCCCGTCCTTTGGTTACGTCTAATGAAATAAGATCGGCACAAAGTCCAATGTGTCTAGCTTGATCTGCTCTTGACTCTACCTAAAAAACGCGACAGTACAGGAGTGCGGGCGAAACGTATGACGTGCCATCATCGTCACATCCCATGAAATGTCCACTACAGGACGCTCCCTCTAGAATTCTAGCTTTTGCTGGAAAAATGTAGAGGGGAAAGTACCATAGTCACCTCGCTTGTCAGCGTTACGGCTGGTACCATGGACCGCGGTTGTAGGTGACCGCAGTAAGTAAGATGGTGTGATACACAGGAGGATGCTGCTTCCCATCCTCCAGTTTATAACCCTTAGTCGCCTCTTACGACACCCACGGGTATGTATGGAATGGTACTATTCTTTGCCGGCACCACAAGGGACGTGGCGTGCCATACCTATTAAAGCTTTACTTTTAAGAAAGCATTACAACTGGCTGTTAGACTCCAGCTTGAACCGTCAAGAGCATCTCCAACTTGACACATTGTACATTTTAGATTCTTATCACAGAATATACAGTGTGTAACGGAAAGGTGGAATAATACTAAATAAAGGGTTCGAATTTGCCCATGAAACTGAACAACTTTTTCAAAGAACAAAATAAATTTTTGATCTCTTATAGAAACCTGCATCAGCTGATAGCGCATTTTGTATGGGAGGTCAAATTTGTTTTTTTTTTGTTTTTTTAAAAGTTGTTCAGTTTCATGGGCAGATTCACACCCTTCAGTATTATCACACCTTTCCGTTACACGTTGTAAAATAGTAAATTTATTCTTATTTCGATAGCCGTTGGAGCAAAATCGCGCTGCAACTGTCACGCTTGAACTGCTCTTGACTGTACACACGACAGCAAGTAAGTGGTAACAAACAAAACCAGTAAGCTGAACCAGCGCTTTGATTCGAACCCCTGCAAATAGAGACACACTCAAGAAGGTACGACACATTTTGTAAGACAAGGACGGCTAGTGTATAAAGCTATCTCCGTCTAGAATTTCAAAGACGTAATTTGTGGATTTGCTAAACATTTTCCTCCACTGACATTTCTTCGCACTTGGAGGAGATAGATTAGATGACATAATTCCCCAATTAAAGTGACATTTCTCCGAGATATATTTTCTCTCGGGGAGCGTGCTAAGCAGGCAGAACTCCAACAAAAACGGTTGGTTGTACTTTGGAGGGGATTTACCATAGTTATCACGCTTGTAAGCGTTGCGGCTGGCGACCACTGTTGTTGGTGACCGCAGTATGTAAGATGCTACGTACGATACACAGCCCGTCCTTTGGTTACGTCTAATGAAATAAGATCGGCACAAAGTCCAATGTGTCTAGCTTGATCTGCTCTTGACTCTACCTAAAAAACGCGACAGTACAGGAGTGCGGGCGAAACGTATGACGTGCCATCATCGTCACATCCCATGAAATGTCCACTACAGGACGCTCCCTCTAGAATTCTAGCTTTTGCTGGAAAAATGTAGAGGGGAAAGTACCATAGTCACCTCGCTTGTCAGCGTTACGGCTGGTACCATGGACCGCGGTTGTAGGTGACCGCAGTAAGTAAGATGGTGTGATACACAGGAGGATGCTGCTTCCCATCCTCCAGTTTATAACCCTTAGTCGCCTCTTACGACACCCACGGGTATGTATGGAATGGTACTATTCTTTGCCGGCACCACAAGGGACGTGGCGTGCCATACCTATTAAAGCTTTACTTTTAAGAAAGCATTACAACTGGCTGTTAGACTCCAGCTTGAACCGTCAAGAGCATCTCCAACTTGACACATTGTACATTTTAGATTCTTATCACAGAATATACAGTGTGTAACGGAAAGGTGGAATAATACTAAATAAAGGGTTCGAATTTGCCCATGAAACTGAACAACTTTTTCAAAGAACAAAATAAATTTTTGATCTCTTATAGAAACCTGCATCAGCTGATAGCGCATTTTGTATGGGAGGTCAAATTTGTTTTTTTTTTGTTTTTTTAAAAGTTGTTCAGTTTCATGGGCAGATTCACACCCTTCAGTATTATCACACCTTTCCGTTACACGTTGTAAAATAGTAAATTTATTCTTATTTCGATAGCCGTTGGAGCAAAATCGCGCTGCAACTGTCACGCTTGAACTGCTCTTGACTGTACACACGACAGCAAGTAAGTGGTAACAAACAAAACCAGTAAGCTGAACCAGCGCTTTGATTCGAACCCCTGCAAATAGAGACACACTCAAGAAGGTACGGTCAACCGCACATCGGTAGAAACTTTTTCAACTTTATTACCACGACATAAGGTCCAAAAGTGTTTCTACTGATGTGCTGTTGAGTGTACCACTGTAGTGCGGCCGAATGTACAGTCAACAACAGATCAAGCTTGACATTAGCAGTGCGACTAGCCCGTACGGCTAATAAGAACGGTACGAAGACCAATGTCAAAAGCTTGATGTGCTCTCGACTGTATATTCAATAACAGATCAAGCTTGACACTCGAAGTACGATTCTTAGCTTAGCTTCCACGTCGCTGGAAATAAGAACAGTACAAAGTGTCAAAGTTGACGTGCACTCGACTGTAGGTACCCACTAAAATGTTTTGTGCAAAATGTTATGCTCCCAACACTAGTTTTACAAATATAATTTTCACTTCTCATGCTCTGAAAGTGCTTCTTTGTGCAGGATATAGGCTGCTCAAAGTCGAATTTTGTGCACTAGGGCAAAAAAGTAATCGCGGTGGTGTACGCCCTGCGCGCGGGCCCGCTGCACTCCCCCGCGCCGCGCACGCGTCAACATATTCTTCACTAAAGCAGAACAACTCATTCTTTAGTTAGGTACATTTAGAGAGTACTTTTACCATGAAGGAAAAAAATTAATAATAAATAATTAATTTTTTTTTCCTTCATGACTTTTACGTTTTATTTCCTCGCAATCAAAGTGAAAAGCAGAGTTTATACCTCGTCCACAAAACCATTTTATCCTCGATATTACTATCAGTGCTATCTGCTAAAAGTCTCTGAAAAAAGGTTCGTTTTGTGCACTTGTTGTAAATTCCATATCTATAGGCCTATAGAAATATTTTTTGTACTAGGTACCTAAACATAAAAGCTCTGATAGATAATGTCTGTCGCAGTCACAAAACGCGTAAAATAAGAAAAAACCGGCCAAGTGCGAGTCGGGCTCGCGCACTGAGGGTTCCGTACCACCACATAAACATAATTGTATTAGTTGAAATTTCAGTAAGTTAATGTGCTAGATTTTTTGAGTCCGACACGCGCTTGACCAAATTTTATTATTTGTTGTTATTTTATAGCCTATGCCCTATAAACATACCAATTTTCAAGTTTGTAAGTGTTCCCGTTTTTAAATAGAACTAAAACCATAGATTTATATAGTCAAGATAGGGTCTTCGGAACAAGCGGTTCAAAATTTCCCCATACAAGAAAAAATAGCGCCACCTGTGAAAAATCGCGTGAACTACGTTGTGTAGTACTTCGGTCGGTGCTAAATACACGGAACGGAAATAATATGGCGGGAAAAAACAAAACAAACTTTTTACTGTTTATATGTGATTTAGGCCTGGTTTTTCAGTTTCAATAATTGGATTATAGTAAAAAACAATAATAAGAAATAACAATAAAAATAATAAAGTAAATTATTTCTTCAACTAAGAACATTCCATTTTGTTGGTAAGTTTATTTGCATCCAATGTTGACAATATGACTGACAACAACTGACATTTGTTGGTCCTAAACGTCAGATTTCGGACCAACGAATTGGGGACATTGTAAAGTGCCGATGGGCTAGTACTTATATATAAGTAAATGACTAAAACAAAAATCGCCTCAGCAACCATCCAACTTGACCCCTCTCTTAAATGAATGTTCTTGAAACGGGAGCTCACCACAATTGATTACCATTAGTTGTGAGAAAAGTTGTAATATTTAATGATTTCAGACTTTTCCCATTATTTGTACTGTGAGACCTAGCTTCTTGCCAAATTTCATAATTTTAGGTCAACGGGAAGTACCCTGTAGGTTTTTCATTTTTGAATAAATGTATGGAAATGAGGACATAAAATGCCATATCTTTTGATTGCGTCGTTGTAAAAAATTGTAATTTTCAGATCTTGTGTGGTTCATGGATCCTAATACATGGTATTAATTTCAACCTGATACCTTTACCCGTTCGTGAGATAAAGGGTCTTGACAGACAGACAGACAGACAGACAGACAGACAGACAGACAGACGGACAACAAAGTGATCCTATAAGGGTTCCGTTTTTTTCTTTTGTGGTACGGAACCCTAAAAAGCTAAAAAAATTATGTTTTTTTTTTATATATAAAGGACAGAGGGCAATATTCAAAATTCTAGTCTCGGAAACAAAAGAACGAAGAGAAAGATATTCGACTGTTAAGTACTTTCTTTCTTATAGCTGCATCATCCATCAGGCTGCGCCAAAATTTTGCCCCGTGTCGTCGTGTAAAAACAGCCTTTGATTCGGATAGAGCGCACGCACAACTCAATTTGCGCTGGCATACGCCGTGTTGCAAAATGTACAAACGCTGCTAAAAGAGTATACAGGACTGACCTCAGAGTAAAAAAAACCGGTCAAGTGCGAGTCGGCCTCGCGCGCCGAGGGTTCCGATATATCTATAGTATTTTTGGAAGCAATAAAGTCAATTTTTAGGACCGCATAACTAAATTTGTTTGTAAAGGTTTTTTGCAGATTTCTAAAAAACTGTGCAACTTAGAAAGATCGTTTTATTTTTGCTGTAATATACACATAATATACACATTTTTTTGACATTTTTCATCACAACTTGAAAACTAAGAGTTGTAAAAAAATACAAAAATATATTTTAGAGTGTACAAGTAAAGCCCTTTTATACGATACCACACTTGACCTAGTGACGACAATTTGAAATTTTTCCCCCCCTATTTGGGCCCCCTTTACAGGAATAATCATAATTTCTTTTTAATTATTTCATGTGTGGACAACCAAATTCTACAACTGTTCCAAATTTCAAGTCGATAGCGACAGTGGTTGCTGAGATATAGAAGTGTGATAGACAGACGGACACAGACAGACAGACAAAGTCGCACCATAAGGGTTCCTTTTTTTACCATTTTGGTATCGGAACCCAAAAACTATAGAGTCCGTCATACCTATACATATTCTGTATGAACTATTGAAGTGTAAAGCGTCTCACTGTCGCCCATACTAGTCGGTCAAAAAACTCAATTAAGTTTTACAAAAATCAAGAAATCTTTAAAACTATAATGTTTTATATAAACTTTGTAAGCGAAAGTGAAAATGTATCTTTTTTTACTTGTGAATTCATGATTAATACTAAGAACGGAAGCGTATATAATCCGTAATAGCCATTTTATGCGTGATTTTTAACACCGTTTTTTTCCTGAATGGTAAGTGATTTCACCAGAAAAACTGTGGTAGTAACATTTATTAGTCCCATGTTACATATTTCTTTACGACAAAGATAAAAAAATAATTTTTTAGGATTTGATAAAAATTAATACATTTTAGTATGGAGGCCTGCCCCTCGCAAGAAAGTGATACGCTTATGGCTCCCTCCTTAGCAGAAAGAGCTGATACTTAAACCTCCTTGTTACTGACGGACGGTCCAAATTGATTTTGCACGCTCACAAAGCTATCACTGCTTTAGTGGCTCTAATCAATTTGTAACGGATTTAAGCGCGCTCACGTGTTCATCTGTCATAAAGTCGGTTTTGATTGAATTTTCTTTAACAAAGCCTGAGCTAATCCCTTAAAAATGGACGCCAAATCCACTGTCATTTCCACTGAGTCAAAACAAAAACCTGAGAAACGTCAGCTGGCTGCAAATGTGTGGGATTATATATATGTCAAATCGATTTTGACATTAGCGCTTTCATTGCTTCACCTATTTGACTAAATATAGCAGAAACGAAACGATGACGTCATCAATGACGTAAGGCGGTAAACGAGTGAGTGCCTTAGAGCACGCATTTGGTCAATTTGGACCGACTTAAGCGCGCTCACAGTGCTCTAAAGCACAAATCAGTCTGTTAGCGCAAATTGGAACGCACAGATAGATGACGGTCATTCCCCGCGATGCAATTCCAGTCCCGCAAGTCGTTCGTTTGGAAAGAACGAATTAAATTTCGAGACACGTAGTGTGACCAACTCTAGCAGGATCGTGCACAGGTAGAAATATTAGTTTAGCGCAGGATTGATAAATTTGCTAAAATCTAGCATAGTTGTAGCAGCATTTGATAATTTATAATAAAATCTACCAAAATTCGACATCAATATAGGTTTTACGATAGAGCTAAAGCAAAAATCGAGCAAAAATTACCTTAAAAGACATGCCTTTAGTAGGGAAGTCCCCCTTAATTTTTTTATTATTTTTATTATAGTGGCAACAGAAATACATATTCTGTGAAAATTTTAACTGTCTACTAGTACCTGTTACAGTTCATGAGTTACAGCCCGCTGACAGACAGACCGGCAGACAGACAGACAGACATCGGAGGCATATCAATAGGGTCCCGTTTTTTACCCTGTGGGTAAGAAACCTTAAAAATAATTTTATAGTATTTTATTAAGAAAAAAAATGTAGTGATTCTGCCCATGAATCTGATTTACTGTTCCCAATAAACACACCTACTTCGAAATGTACAAAAACAAGTTTTAGCTTAGGTATAATTAAAACCATGTAAAACTTGACACATTGGGCTTTGTTGGTCGGTATAGATTGGGATAGATAAGTGCGATGCTGACCGTAACTCAAAAATAAATCGTGAGGAATCTTTTGTTTTGTTACAAAAAGCTGATAGAAAAAGGGTACAAAAAGCCGTCCAGCCAGCCAGTCGCCAACATCTACAAGCACAAGCCTTCGACCTCCGGGACTCTTTTCCATTTTTTTTCTCTTTCCATTTTCACTCTTTCGTTAAAAGATCTAGGTGCCCAACCATTCTTATTTTCTTTTGCCGTATTAGTAAAACTCGTCTTTCAAGTGTTAAGCTAGACCTGCTCTTACCTGTTCGACTTTAGATGAAACTGATAAAGATTTTTTGCTGAAAAAACATTTTTTTATTTAACCAGGTATCATAACGTGTATTTTCAATGGTTCGGGTAACGAAACCCTGTGATTCTATTCATAAAAACGAATGAAAAAAATTTTTGGCTCCATATTGATTGAAGTTGTCACGTGATTGACTCATTTTGTATGAGAAGTCGAAAAAATTTTTTTTTTCTGTTGTTGCTTGTTTTCATAAGTTAAATCACTGGGCGTCGGTCGCATAACCAATAAAATTCACGCAGGATGGAGCATTTTCCATCGAAACTTGTAACAGTATCATGTGCAGGATTAGCTACTTGAAGTTGGTCACACTTGTTTGCAGAAATGTAGGTACTCAATGTCGCTCATTCATTCTATTATTTTATTCATTCAATTCATTCCTCGATTGCATCACAATCACAAGGTGGGTGGATGTTTAAAAAAGTTCTTGAAAATAAAATAAAGAGCTTATAATACTAACATAAAGAGTGTATGTGATAAGGTGTTATAGTTGCATAAACCAAGATCACAGAGCAGAAACAAAGATGGCCAGAAAGAAGAAAGGAAATAAGGTGAGATTGTGATGGTTTATTTTTTATAAAGCAGATTTGAACATAGGCTTTTTTCTGCGCACAATGTTTGCAAATAGGTTCCTGAAGCTTGTACTGGCATCCATCGACGCTTATGGCAAAAGCTCATGCGCGCACTGCGCAGTGCGCACGCCAAGCAAGCCCAAGACGAGGCGGGTGAGAAGAAAATAGGTAGTTCTTGGCCTTCTCTGGTGCTCTTGCTCGTGAGTGTAGGTACTTAGATCACAGGTAGGTAGATGGTCTACTTGGCTTCACATCCACACGTCTCGCGTTAGAACAAGTCTGTCTATGACGGTTATTTTCAGCGCATGGGTGACAGGCGGATAGCCATTGAACGATTCGCTCGTCCCCTGGGGGGAGCCGCGCTCACCCCCGCGACTCATTTTTTGACTTCTTTAACGGTCACAGTCGGAGCTATTTTGCACGCAGTATACTTACCTCTCTGTGGTATACCTAGTTCGCAGGCCATTTTGGCGGCAAGCAGGGAAGGACGCAAGGCTGTACCTGCGCAAAATCCCGTCTACTTTCATCTGACAGGTCTCATCTCTCGCTGCGCGCATAGTACCTACTCCTACGCCAACTTGGGTCTGCTTAACGTCTGCCTTCACATTGCTGGTGTGTGGAGTTGTGGACTTGCTCTGCTTTAGCGCTAGTCATTGAAAATGATCACCGGATCTGATAAAATATCACTCAAAAAATTCAAAATTACTAATTTTTTTGTTGTTTAATTGTCAATTTCTAATGTCACAGTTTAGCTTACAAAGGTATTATTATTACCTATTATTATGTATGTACTTACCTACTCTTGACTCTACCTAGTCAAAAAGCGACGGAGGGAAAATAGGTTTTTAAAAAAACTACTTTTAAAGAAAAAGAGAAGTTATTCCTTCAGTGGTCGATATTAGACTGGTTTTATTAATTAATATTCTTACTCGCTAGACAAAGGATATGCTTAACTAAGCAGTCTGCGATGCAGCTGCGTTGATGCTGACCACGCGGTCTACATACCGGTGGGCAGACGTGACTCTTCCCTCCTCAAGTTCGAAAGCATCTGGAGAATCATTTTTCGGAGGATGGTTTCGACCTTGGAAAGGCTTCCATTTTTTATAATTCTTACAAATGAGAAAAGTAAAAACTATGATTAAAATTACATATAAGACAATAGTTCCTATGCTAACACTTTCCGTATTCACCACACTATCATTTTGCTTTTCACTATTTTTCAGCGCGTACGATAACACTTTTAGATTAGTTAAGTCTATTCCATTTAGTTTAACAGGATTCATATTTCGCTGGACATCAATTTTCAGGTTTTCAGGTAACTTCACCAGTGGGAGCTTCGGGTACACAAGATTTTCTCCATTGAACGTATGTTCTCGTAAGCAGTGCTTGGAAATGTTGTATTCACATTTATCGTCTATTGTAAGCAGGTAAGTGCCAAAAAGAGCATAATGAAGGATTTCATTAGCACACGTCCTTGTCAGGTCAACAGCAGATTTAGAGTATACCATCCACCGGTTCATCTGGAGGGATTCTACCTTTACTCCTTCAAATTCTATTGGAATCTGCATGCAAGAGACGTTCTTAGAATATTTCATCAGGTCAAGAATGCAGGTGTCTTCGACAGGTACTATGGTCTGCTCTTCATCACACAGGTAATTTCCATCTTCTATGGTTTTGCATGGGGTGGACAGCGAGCTGGCTTTCAACCCCTTCACAATAAGGTAAGGATATTTGGGTAATATAATTAGGGTAAGGTTTGTTTCAGGTTGGGTGATAGGTAGGGGAACAATTTTATAGTAAAAATAAGTATCTTTCTTAACTAGGGGAATTTCTATTACAAAAGTAATTTCCTGATTCTTAAAATACGATTTCAATGTCATGGCCTGTTCAATTTTTATGATATTTTCAAAAGTTGGCTTGTATATGAGTCTGTCAGTTTTTTCTATAAGCTTAAGTATTTTAATAAGTTCATTCGTATTGATTACAGATTGGTGCAATATTCCTATTTTACTGAATGCTAAAATATTTTCAATCTCGTTCAATTTTGCATAGATTGTCTGAAAATTATGTAAAATCAGATTATAGACATGTATTACCTGATTAATATGAGAGGTCATTGAAATAACTTTTAGGTTTTTACTTATTTTATTGACTGCGACGCTTAATTGCTCGAGATTGTTAGTTACATTTATAGTAGAGTTAGTAAAAATTCCGGTCATTTCGGTTATCAGAGTAGTTTTCTTATCGATAGAGTGCTGGCGTGATTTTACTTCTTTTATCAAATTATCGTATTTAATGGCGTCATCGTGATCCAAGTTTCCTGTAATAAATTTGATCAAAGATCCTAAAGGGTTGATGAGCCCCCTCTTTTGTCTGTTGAACGGGACTATTTGTGCATATTTATCCAGGGTGATATTTAACATGTGGTCTACTTGCAGGTTAACATCATCAATGTATATAAGCAAGGATTTACTAATGTTGGAGAGAGGTCCTACTAATCTATTTAGTTCCTTATATCTATTTATATTTAAACCTAAATCTTCCTTAATAAGCCTAGTGTCTAATATCTTAATTACTATCCACTTATCGTAGGAAACGAGAGCGGTTCCTTCTCTGATCGGGAGAACGCCGGGGTTCTTCTCAATCTTTTGAAGCTGAAGGGCCAGGGTCATTACTGCCTGGGTCAGTAGCAGGACGAACCTGTGGAGGACGTCGTATGTCTTTAATTGGAAATTTAGTGCTTCTGGCGTTGGTCTCTACTTGAACTACGTTTCTTTTTACCTTTCCTTTGACCTTGGCCTTTTGGTACCTAGGTTTATCCTTGCCCCTACGTGTGTTAACACCTTTTACAAAGATGGTATCATCATCCCTTAAATCAAAACTAGTCTCTCCTGTCCTATCTTGTTGAATTCTTTCCTTCCTAGTTCCTGTTCTATCAGCCAAATATTTGTATAAGTACCGAGTTCTTTTCGCATGGTCCCTAACCAGCTGTTGGGTGTATTCTTTATCAAAATCGGTGGAAAATTGACTTTTGCTTTCCGTGTGTCCGAAAACCACCTCGAAAGGGGTAAGTCCTGTTACAGAATGTATCGTCTGATTATAGGCCATTATTGCATACGTCATTACTGATGCCGCGTCTGTGAATTTGCGTTCATATTTCGCGATACGATAAATTTCCAAAATTGTGGAATGAAAACGCTCAATCAGCCCCATTGAGTTGGGGTTGTTGGGAGTTCCTATGTGAACTTCTACTTTATAAAATGACAATAATTCTTTCATGAGCTTGTTATTGAATTCGGAACCAGGGTCTGAGCTAATTTTGGTGGGTATGCCGTAAAATGAGAAATACTTGATGAGAGCTCTTACTACCTCGGGGGTTGATCTATCAGGAATTTCAAAAGCTTGGGCCAGTTTACTGAATGCGTCGATAACGGTTAAGTAGTATTTTCCTTCGATGGAAAATAAGTCTATGAAAAGCTCTTCGAACGGTTTTGATTGAGTCTGGGTAAGCTGTAATTGGGGTTTGAAAGGTCTACGATCGTACTTCATACGTTTGCAAGTTTCGCATGAGTTGATTATACTGGTTACCGTTTGTTCCATATTAGTCCAAAAATAAACACGTTTTAGGTGAGAAATGGTTTCTTTGATTCCGCGGTGACATGTTTTTCCTTGATGATACCGCATCACTATTTCTTCCTGTTCTTTTTCGTCAGTGACGTTAATTACTCTGTCTGTACATTCATAAAGTTGTACTGCGTCTTTTCTAAACAATGCGATAACTATTTCGGAAAATTGTCGTCTGTGTTCTTTATCTTCAAAATAGATAAAGTATTTGATTTTGGGTCTAATATATTCCTTGAGGAATTGTTTGATCAGATCAGGGTTATCCAAAGGTAAGTGGACTTGCAGAATTTTTTGTTTTGGGTGAGATAGGATTTTTACTGAGAGTTCATCTTTAAGCCACTTGTGAATTAATATTTGATTAGGTTTAGTGTCTATAGCTTCATGGAGTATAGGGATTCCGTTAGTGTCCATGTCTTCAGCAGAGTGCACTGTATCAGTGCTGGAGTTGTCTACTGTCGCGGTACTACTACCAGACAGGCTACGTGTTTGGTTTTCTTGTTCATCTGCACTTAGGGTTGTTCCAGATCGGGATGCGTGAGAAGCAATGGCGGAACAGTGATCGTCGTCTATAGGGTTTTCAGGATTTTGCAGGAGTTCGTCGTTTACAGGATTTTCTTCGTTGTTAGGACTTTGTAGTTTTTGTCCTAATTTTGATATTTCGTTTGTAAGTTTCTTGATATAGTCATTAAGGTCATTGTTTTCAGAGTCTCCTACATTAACTATCATGGATTGCTGGTCTTCGGGGTCATCTTTACCTAGAGCATTTAGTCGTATCCTTGAAAGGGCGTCTGCATTTGTGTTCTGTTTTCCATTTTTATGTATAACTTTGAAGTCATATTCACCTAATCTTAGTTTGTAGCGGGTCAGTTTACTATTGGGCTCTTTAAGAGAGTCCAGCCAGGCTAAGGGTCTGTGGTCAGTGTATATGGTGAATTTGTTGCCGTATAGGTATGGGCGGAAGTGTTTCACTGCCCATACTATAGCGAGGAGTTCTTTCTCAATGGTGCTGTAACGTTTTTCAGAGTCGTTAAGGGTCCTGCTAGCATACGCGATGGGTTTGTCACTGCCAATGGAGCCTTGCGAGAGCACGGCACCGACGGCAAAGTCAGATGCGTCCGTGGTTAGTATGAACGGCTTTGTAAAGTCAGGGTATTGTAGTAAGGGAGCGTTTACCAAAAGTTCCTTACATTTTTCAAATGCTTTTAGGTAGTTTTCGTCAATCACAATTTTACTATTCTTTTTCAGGCATGCTGTCATGGGTTGTGTTATTTTTGAGAAGTCCTTTATAAATTTCCTGTAATAGCCGATGAGTCCTAGAAAGCTTTTTATTTCAGTTGTTGTTTTTGGTACTGGGTAGTTTAGTAAAGCGTCAATTTTGTCAGTGTTAGGTTTTAGTCCTTCGGGTGTAATAGTATATATCTCTTTGCATAAAAATTCTGATTTGTCTAATTGAACTTTTAGGTTGGTTTCCCTAAGTCTGTTAAAAACGGCTTTAAGTTTGGTCAAATGTTCTTCGAGGCTGGATGAAAAGATGATAATGTCATCGAGGTAGATCAAGCAATGTATACCCTGCAGTCCTCTCAGTACATTATCCATCGCTCTTTGGAATGTCGCCGGCGCTGTCTTCAAGCCGAACGGCATTCGAAGGAACTCATAGTGGCCGAACTGAGTCGAGAAGGCGGTTTTAGGTTGATCTTCTTTTTCTATTTCAATTTGGTGATAGCCGCTTGCTAAGTCAAGTACGGAAAAGTAACAGCTTTTACCTAATTTGTCAAAGAGGTCGGTTATATTAGGAAGCGGATATTTGTCATCTACTGTGATGTCATTGAGGCGTCGGTAGTCGACCACCATCCTGTATTTTGGTTCGCCGCTTGCGTCAAGTTTTTTGGGCACCAGGTGTACGGGTGCACCCCATGGTGAATGAGACTCTTGGATGACGTTATCGTTCAGTAGTTTTTCAACTTGCTTTTTTATTTCAGCGGCTTCAGCCGGAGATTGTCGGTAGGGTTTTACATAGATAGGATCTTCATTAACTGTTCGGATTTTATGCTTGACTTGGTTAGAAAAGCTTAAAGGTAAGTGTTCAGAATAGAAAATGTCTTTGTACTCGGAACAGAGATTATAAATTTTGTGACGTTCCTCGTCGTTCATGTGATCGAGACGTAATTTGGATAAGTTTTGTTTCAGAATTTCATCTTTTGTGTGATCATCTATTTCGCGAGTATTATGTATTTGAATTTCCTCATTTTCGAATTTTGTGACATTTAAGGGTTTAGTAATTTTAATCTCATAATGATTATTTGATGTGTTTTGTATTACGGTGGTTGCGTATCCACGTTCACAAGTTACAAGTGCTGAAGGCGTTCTTACTCCTTTTCCGAAATTTATGTGATTTATTATTGCTTCACCATTATACAGATCTACTGGAATTTTTACTCTAGTTTCGGTTCGCAGTTCAAGGTTAATTGTATAAGGTGGGCTGTAGATGATTGGTATTTCAGTATCTCTTGTTTTCAGTATTTGGTTTTTCATATCAATGTTGGCATCTAACTGTTTTAGCAAATCTGAGCCTATCAATCCACCGTAGCTGCTGTCTACGTCATATACATAGAATTTGTGAGTATCTGTGCTTCGGAAAGTTTTCAAGAGAGGTATGTGTATAACTTCATTGTGACTGCTTCGCGCGTGTGTACTTATGATTTCGAAAGGTTCGTTATGTTTGTATGCTGAAAAATATTGGTTCGCGATTTCAGGGCTGATAAAGGATCGAGTACTTCCTGTGTCGATCATGAATTTTGTGTCTAATTCCGGGATATTAATGTGCGGTAATTTTAAAGCACCGTGATGGTTCAGATGTACTATTTCGGATGGTCTGTTTTCGAGGCCAGTAGCTGAAAATTTTCAGTTTCAGGGACTTCTGGTTGGGCCTGAGCTTGCTCAAGTTCAGTATAGTACTCTTCAGGATAGTCATAATTATCTACTTGTTGAAATTCATGAGAAAAGTCACTTTCCGTCATGTATGGGTTTTCTGTCATGTATTCTGAGTATTGTGGGTCAGTCAGTTCGTTTGTGTAAAATAGATTATTGGAAGTTCGTGGTGCGACATAATTTGGCTTAAATTGGGGCGCTGTGCGCATTGAAACGTCATTATCATATGTGTTATGTAGAGGTCGTTGACCTTGTTGCTGTTGGTAGTATGAAGGGTTTATGCCAAATCGAAATTGGGGTTGGTTATTTTGTTGGAAGGGCTTGTATCCACCCTGTGGTTGTGGGATACCGAATTTAAAATTTTGGTTAGGCATGATTGGTTTATAACCTTGGTTTTGAGGGTTTCCAAATTTGAAGTTTTGATTGGGCATAATTGGTCTGTAACCCTGATTTTGGGGAATTCCGAATTTGAAATTTTGAGGTGTAGATTGATAAGGGCTACCGAATCTAAAGCCTTGATTTTGTGGTTTAGGAAATCTGAGGTTCTGTGCAAAATTATTATTAGGCGGGAAAATTGGCTTATAATTTGGCATTGGTGCACTGTTTTGGGAAAATTTCTGTTGGGTAGAGTTTTGCCGGTTTTTATTGCGGGAATTGTATTGATTCAAAAAGTTTACTTCCTCCATAACTATCGTAAGTGCATCTTCCAATTTATCGCAATTATGTAGTCTTACAACCCGAATCATGTCTTCTGGCAAATTATATAGAAAAACATTTAAGGAAGTGTGGTTGTAAATGGTCATTTTCGCCTCCTTTACGTCTTCATCCTCAATCAAATTTATTTTAGAAAATAGTGTGCTTCTGACATTTTGGATCCGATTACAAAAATTTAGATAAGATTCGCCATGTGAAATTTTCAAATTTTCTAACTCAATAGCAATGCACTCTTCGGACCTGGGATCACCGAAATGTTGTGATAATAATTGTCGTAATTCACCCCAAGTAGTAATGTCCTGTCTTTCACTAATAAGGTGGGCGGCCTTACCTATCAGGCGGCTAGTTATAGCATGAAACACATAAATATCTTGCGCCGGGTTTACAGGTTAAGATCTGAAGGCTCTTATTACATATTCACTCTTTTTTAAGAACAGATTTAATAATTTTCCGTCACCATCGAATTTTGGGACGATGTTTATGATTTCTGAGGGGATGGTTCGAATTTCATCCATTTTTAGGGTTCCGTACCTCAAAAGAAAAAACGGAACCCTTATAGGATCACTTTGTTGTCCGTCTGTCTGTCTGTCTGTCTGTCTGTCTGTCTGTCTGTCAAGACCCTTTATCTCACGAACGGGTAAAGTTATCAGGTTGAAATTAATATCATATATTAGGATCTATGAACCACACACGATCTGAAAATTTAAATTTTTTACAACAACGCAATCAAAAGATATGGCATTTTATGTCCTCATCTCCATACATTTATTCAAAAATGAAAAACCTACAGGGTACTTCCCGTTGACCTAAAATTATGAAATTTGGCAAGAAGCTAGGTCTCACAGTACAAATAATGGGAAAAGTCTGAAATCATTAAATATTACAACTTTTCTCACAACTAATGGTAACCAATTGTGGTGAGCTCCCGTGTCAAGAACATTCATATAAGATAGGGGTCAAGTTGGATGGTTGCTGAGGCGATTTTTGTTTTAGTTCTATTTAAAAACGGGAACACTTACAAACTTGAAAATTGGTATGTTTATAGGGCATAGGCTATAAAATAACAACAAATAATAAAATTTGGTCAAGCGCGTGTCGGACTCAAAAAATCTAGCACATTAACTTACTGAAATTTCAACTAATACAATTATGTTTATGTGGTGGTACGGAACCCTCAGTGCGCGAGTCCGACTCGCACTTGGCCGGTTTTTTTTAGTTAATTTATCTTATTTAAACTTTTACAGAATTTAATTACTAGTTCAAAACGGTAAATAATTATTTTTTTTACAATTTTTATTAAAACTAACACTTTATTACCTTATATGATCTAAGACCCTGTATAAATTTTCTATAGATGTGTTATAGAAGATCTATACTAGAGTTTCTTTTAACTTAACTTAAAATACACAGCCAATGGAAGAGATTTAGGGATGGACGGGATATAGTGAAGAGGTCTACTCACAAAATAGCGTTTCCCATTTCCTCCAAAAATGGCCTTGGTGAAGGGTTCTCCAAACCAAATCCTCCGGTTCGCACAAGACAAAATTTATTTGGTTCACGGATACCGGTTCACGTAAAAACGCTCACGAAAAACACCACACTCAGACCGATTTCGAGGTCTTCAAAGGCGCAGGATTTCCGTGCCGATATCCTGTCCGCAGCGCCAGTCAAAAAGCGACGGAGGGAAAATAGGTTTTTAAAAAAACTACTTTTAAAGAAAAAGAGAAGTTATTCCTTCAGTGGTCGATATTAGACTGGTTTTATTAATTAATATTCTTACTCGCTAGACAAAGGATATGCTTAACTAAGCAGTCTGCGATGCAGCTGCGTTGATGCTGACCACGCGGTCTACATACCGGTGGGCAGACGTGACTACCTTGAAGAGTTAATCTTTTCCAAATGTTTGCTTACGTTCGAAGGCTTAGGTACCTTCAAAACGTTGCGTTCTTATTTCTATAATCGAAATTTCAAAAACCGGCGAAATGCGTGTCGGGCCACGCGTAGTACACACAGCCGCACATCGGTAGAAACACTTTTGGACCTTATGGCGTGGTAATAGAGTTAAAAAGTTTCTACCGACAAGCGGTTGACCGTACCTACCTATAGGGTTCCGTAGTTTTATTGCGATATTTATCGCAAAGCAGGTTTTGATTAAGTATTTCGTAACGTTCATATAAATATATTTTTTGTACCTTCGCCGCTCTGCGAGATCCTAGTACCTACCTAGCTTAGCTAGCGCCTAACTGCTAGATAGCGTTTTTATTATTTCCAGTTTTTCGGCTATAGCTCCTAAACTTGTGAAGCCTACTTAGCCGTGGTAGTTTTTTTTGTATAGTTAGTTTTATATAGTTTTTCTTTTAATTTTTCCACATTTCCAATAACTACCGTTTAGCTGAAAAGCACTGAAAGGGGGGTCACTCGAGACACTCCAACCAAAAGAGTTGGGCTTTTAAGCTAAATAGGTATTTCGCAAACGGATACCTTAATCGAAAATTGATCTGGATAGACAAATATTATTTTTAAAAGACCTATCCAACGACACCCCACACGATGGGGTAGACGAGAAAAAAAAATAACCGCCACTTTATACTTGTAGGGGAGATACCTAGGTACCCTAAAAATTATTTTTTAAGATTTTATTTTACCACTTTGTCGGCTTGGATGAAATATATACCTATATCCGTACTTAAGTACAGCTTTCTAGTACTAAGGGTCTCTAAACTAAGTCGCGGACAGACAGACAGACGGACATTATGAAATTATAAGGGTTCGTTGTTGACTACGGAACCCTAAAAACGGGGATTTACCGGGAGAAAAGTTTCAAAAATGCCCTACCTACCTTACTAAGCCTGTTAAGAGTTTATCTACTCTGTTGTTAGATAAGGTAGTTAGGTCGGCTAAAGCCACGATCACACCTAGCTGAATTCAGACTAATTCGGCATACATTGCTGGGGGGCTTGGTTATGTTAATTGCAATATCCTTACTTCATCGAGCAATGTATGCCGAATTAGTCTTTGAATTCAGCAAGGTGTGATCGTGGCTTAACAGCTAGGTATCTAGACCTCACCTTTTTCTCGGAAATCAAAACATTTGTACAGTCAAACGCACGTTGTTACCAACACCTCAACCTTGAGACCAAGTGTTTCCGATGGTATGGATTCGTTTGATTAATAAAAAAACCGGCCAAGTGCGAGTCGAACTCGCGCACTGAGGGTTCCGTATAAACCTGTACGTATATAAGTAAAAGTTATGGTATTTTTATTGCTAAAAAACTTTATTATGTGATGTAAGTAACTAAAATTAATATTTGAGTTGATAGAATGAAAGTTAAATTGCGGTTTACGATTTATGACGTATTAAAAAAAAACTACTTACTAGATCTCGTTCAAACCAATTTTCGTCGGAAGTTTGCATGGTAATGTACATCATATATTTTTTTTATTTTTATCATTCTCTTATTTTAGAAAGTTACAGGGGGGGGGGGGGGGGGCACACACATTTTACCACTTTGGAAGTGTCTCTCGCGCAAACTATTCAGTTTAGAAATAAATGATAATAGGTCTTTACCTATGAAATTGCCGAAATTTTCTTACAGATTAATGAGATCATAATTCCTATAATTCTAATGCTATTTTTTTCATTTGATTTATATTTGAAAGTTGACTTCAAGGTTATCAATTTACGCATAAAATAAAGTTTTTATTTTTAGTTTAATATATAAAATTAAAGGTTTGAAAATGGTTCGTCTTAAATGTCGTCCGATTTCATCATTAGATTCCTTATATTTTTTTACAGATAATATTTTTCGAAAATTAAATTTAAGCTTCTGTTAGCTTAATGTCTTCCCAATAATGTTTAAAAAAAATTAAAATAATTGGATTTACAATTCCTAAGAAAAATGCAAAAATGTTAGTACTGAAAATTGAGTTTACCTAAAATTCGCCATACAAAACGGCAATTTCGTAGGTAAAGACCTAATATTAGAAACCTCAATATAATTTTTGAAGACCTATCCATAGATACCCCACACGTATGGGTTTGATGAAAAAAAATTTTTTGAGTTTCAGTTCCAAGTATGGGGAACCCTAAAATTTATACTTTTTTTTCTTTTTTTTGTGAATATCTTAATGCGGTTCACAGAATACATCTACTTACCAAGTTTCAACAGTATAGCTCTTATAGTTTCGGAGAAAAGTGGCTGTGACATACGGACGGACAGACAGACAGACATGACGAATCTATAAGGGTTCAGTTTTTTGCCATTTGGCTAGGGAACCCTAAAAAGTACAGTCAAGACCACGTCAAGCTTGACACATTGAACTTTGTACTGTTCGTATTTCAATAGACGTATAAGCTAAAATCGCGCTGCAAGTGTTCAAGTTTGAATTACTCGACTGTACCTTCCTGTCGTTTGCAGATCAGGTTTACAGTCACGTAGAGTACCTACTTAGGTAGGTCTGATACTTATCTGTTCTTAGAAATATGAGTTGCAATCACATAGGTATTTATAAGTAAGTAGTGCTCCTATACTATACCTACCTACATACTCGTACTGACCCTGTGGTTATTATTATGTATGAGGTAAGTACATGATGTGAAAGCCTGGCCAAAAAAGCAAAATTTCTATTAAAAGGGTTATTTTTGGATCTCTAGCTAAATTTTAGTATGTTGCTCAGACACTGAAACTGAACAACTTTTCCAAAGAAACATGGGTCGAAAAACAAATCCCACTGTTGCTGGTGCAAGGTTTGCATAGGAGACCCAAAAACAAAATTCGTTTGTCGACCCATGTTTCTTTGGGAAAGTTGTACAGATTCAAAATTTGACTAGAGGTCCAAAAATAGCCCTGTAAATAGCCCACGTAATATTATAATGTCGTCGTGCTGTGCTGGTAGGAGGTACAAGTATCTATCCACCTATAAAGTAAGCGAAGTACTTCCAATGTAAGTAGTTTACTCGTACTAGTATTATATGATCTGTGGCGGTACGTAACTGCAATCCCGAGTGGTGCAGGCAAAGGCGACTAAGGGTTATAAACTGGAGGATGGGCAGCAGCATCCTCCTGTATATCATACCATTTTTAGGGTTCCGATACCAAAATGGTAAAAAAAAGGAACCCTTATGGTGCCGCTCTGTCTGTCTGTCTGTCTGTCTGTCCGTCTGTCTGTCACACCTCTATATCTCAGCAACCACTTACGCTATCGAGCTGAAATTTGGAATAGTTTTAGAATATAGTTGCCCAACTTAATTGCACATGAAATTTTTTTGAAAAAAGTATGATTATTAATGTAAAGGGGGCCAAAATAGGGGGGGCCAAATTTCAAATTGTCGCTACTAGGTCGAGTGGGGTATCATATGAAAGGGCTTTACTTGTACATTTTAAAATATATTTTTGTATTTTTTTAAGTTTCTTAGTTTTCAAGTTATGATGAAAAATGTCAAAAAAAATACCATTCCCCCCCCCTTATCTCCGAAGTTTGAGTAAGGGAAAATCTGAATTAATTACAGTTGACAGAGGTTTATGTAAACTTTACAGCAAAAATAAAACGATCTTTCTAAGTTGCACAGTTTTTCAGAAATCTGCAAAAAACCTTTACAAACAAATTTAGTTTTGCGGTCCTGAAAATGGACTTTATTGCTTCCAAAAATACTATAGGTATATCGGAACCCTCGGCGCGCGAGTCCGACTCGCACTTGACCGGTTTTTCTTACTACGGTCACCACATAACAACCGCGATCCATGGTGCCAGCCGGAACGCTAACAAGCGAGGTGACTATTGTACTTTCCCTCCACATTTTTCCAGCCAAAGCTAGAATTATGAAGGGAGCTCTCTGTCCTGTAGTGGACATTTCATGGGATGTTATGATGATGATCACGAACTGCGATACTTTAATTCGTAGAACTCAAAAAATGTAGGTCTCACGGTGGTGCGCGATGCGAATCATTCGTAGGCTCCCCGCGTGTTGCCTTTGCGCAGAAAATTGCCGTCAGCACAATGATATTATACAGGGTGTTAATTTGATTGCGTGCAATAGCCCAGAGGCGGGATCAGTATCAGGAACTGAACAACTTTTCCCAAGGAACATAAGTCGAAAAACCAAAAACCAAATTTGACCTTCAATACGAAATGCGCTATCAGCTGTGGCGTTTTTCGACCTATGTTCCTTGGGAAAAGTTATTCAGTTACTGATACTGATCCCGCCCCTGAGCTATGGCACGCAATCAAATTAACACCCTGTATACAAACAGGCAGCATTGCAGTTATTGCTGGTACGTGATAAGCTTTGACCCACTCGGCAAACAAGGGTCTTTTGTTCACGTAAACAATGAAGCTATGTAATTTTTTTTTATGTTGTGGCCTGGTTACAGAGACTTTTAAGCCAAGTCTTTGTTAAGCTACTCGTATGTATAGCAGCTTGTGTGGCTCTGAGATATAGGCAGCGCTACACTCCCTTCAACGATTAGCAAAGAAAATTAAACCTCGCTGCGCTCGTCATTTGTCTGAGGTAGCTAGTATCAAAGATTTTGGACCTCCTTGCTTCGCTCAGAATAGATACCGTATTTATATCTCCTTTACTATGCAATGTCACATCATCATCGATGATTATGAAATATTCAAAATAACAAATAACCCTACCAAGTTAACAGAACGACGCCTTCATTGCATTTACAAAGATAATAGGATTACGTAATTGGTCTACATTGATTTACATCACATATCCCTGGGGCTTAGCTACAGGCTGGGGCTTAGCTACAGGCTGGGGCTTAGCTACAGGCTACCAACGAACGGGGTCACAGGTGGCGGATAGTGAACGGCCACCAGATATGGTGGTCAGCTGCGAATATATTGAATAAGCAGTCCCCGACCAAGCAGCGGCAGGATTACCAGGACGTGGTGGGAAGCCCAGTGGGGTGGGCTTACCTAAAAAGTGCCACAAAAGTCTGATGACGATTTTGTGACATGGCGATTAAATGCCGCCATTATAATAAGCATTCCCCTAGTGCCGGGCAGCGGCGGTGCTAGTATTGGCAGAAGGCCGAAGATATGGATTCCGGTAGGGCTTCTGACCAGACATCAGCGGGCGGAACCCCGGTCACTGAACTGCGGTGCAGAAAGCGTTTGAGGACACTACTGCACAAAATTTGTCCTCACATAAGGAGTAATGAAAATGTCAGACCACCGACAAGAGCGTAGCTCTTAAATAAGAAGAAGAAGATCCCTAATTTGTGACGAATATTTCTTTCCTACTTCTTTAACCCTTATTTTTCTGAGGGTAGTGTAATAGCCCTACGTGAACATCGGAGCGTGTAGCTCAGGTGAGTGTCTCAAGAGTAGAGTTTTCATAACAATATTTTGCAACTTAAGACTACATATAGTATGGCCAATGAGTGATCACAAGGGGTATGTGGATGAAAAAGTCGAAAGCAGAAAGTTTGACTTAAGAACTTTGTTGGGGCTAGTTAGGAGATAAACATACTAAAGGTCCTCGCTCCTCCGTTAAAGGTCCGTTCGACAAATGGTCGATTTTCAAAAATGTTTTCTATAGTCTTACGTTTTTTTTTGCTTCATAACTTTTCTCAAGTGCTACCGTAGATTTCAGGATACACATCTAAATTAAAAAAAAATGTTTTTTGGAGCTCATAACTAGGCAACGATTGGAGAAAGATTAAAAGTGTGAAAGGCAAAGTTGTAGAAAATTTTATTAGCTTTCATTATATACTACAACAAAATTTCGTACGACGCACCGTTTTCGAGATATAAGCAAAAAAACAAAAAAATGCGATTATCTTTGTGCCCCGGACCTCGGAGGGGCAAGGACTTTTAGTATGTTTATCTCCTAACTGGTCCAAACAAAATTCCATAGGTAATCAAACTTTCTGCTTTCGACTTTTCCATCCACAAATTATTCGTTGCTTAAGTTAATATTTGCAACCGGTAACTGCACCCACTTTCAACTCCACTGGGTTGGTAGGGTAGGGGTAGGTGTGCGAATTGTTCATTGGCTTAGCCCGTACTTCAATCAAAATAAAAACGGTGCAAAGTCCAATGTGTCCAAGCTTGATGGGCTCTTGACTGTACTCGTACCTACCCATTAATCTATGATGCAAAAACTTTTACACATTATTAAATATATAATGCATTATCATATAAGTAGCTGTTTTATAATTAATATTATGGGTAAAGATTTTGAAAAAAATGCAAAAATGAGTGAAAAACGTTAAACAGTGCGAATCCGCCCTGTTCTAACACGCGCATTCTGTCCTTTGTTTGAAAGGGAGGTGATTTGTAATTATGTCTAGTCTAGTAATAAATATAGCTTATGTTATTTAAGAAAAGGTAAATAGGTAACGTAGCATTCGAAAGGTGAAATATTTTTTGAAATCGGTCTATTACTCTTAGTTTACAAAAATACAAATCTTTCCTCTTTATAATATTAGAGTAGATTGCAGTTCGTAAAGAAAGTCAGATTATCTTTTTCGTATGTCGACTTATGTTCCTTAGGAAAATTTCAATAAATAATAATTTCAATATTAATTGTATTTCAAGTTGTTAAGTTTCGGAGACAGATTCGTACTCTTCAGGCTTGTCCAATTATACCCTTACTCTTAGACATTTAACAAAAAGAATCTGCCCATGCCCAAGAAACTAACTTTGCGCACACTGATAAGGTTTTTACTGACGATATTATGCATATCTTTTATGTTTGTTTTTCCATTTTACCCGATTTCCAGGCTCATCCAAAAGTTGAAGGGCAACTCACCCCTTATCAAGGCAGCCAGCGTACTTTTGGACAGTTTAAATGTCCCGAGTGTAACCGCAGTTGGATGAGTTGCAGTTCGTGGGCGAATAGTGGCCAGCAATGCAAACAGTGCAAAATAAACGTGTATCCTCACAGGCAGGTTAGTGATCCTACTTTTTACCTCATCAAATCGATGAGTACATAAGTTACCGAAAGTGTAGTATATTTTTGAAGTAAAAACTTCTTTAGCGGCGCTTGGCACTTTTTTTAGATGGGTAAAAAACTTTAAACTCGCGTCAGAACTGACGCGTCAGATCTGTAGCCTGATCGAAAAAGCGTAAGATTTTCTATATGTAATATAAATTGTCATGTTTGTCTACGATAGCGCAATAAATGAATATCGTGTTTTACCACATACATGATAGTTCTTTTATACTGATAAATAAAACAATTCGTGCGAAATTATTCCCTAACCATTCCAAAATATTAAAAAATGCGCAACGTTGATGTTTAAGTTTTCACTTCTGCCGGCACTACCGGAGTGCAACCGTCCTTTTTTTTAATGGAGCGGTCATACTTACCTGTTGAATTTCGAAATATTCACTACACAAGTATGTATAATTTTTCACCTTACAAGCTCGAAAAACTTTGCTCTATCGGCCGAAATTTGGTTGCAAAAGTTTTTTTTTGCCGCTAGTCTGGAAAAGGTTTTCAAAATTTTAATCGGTCAAAGTCTGGCTGCAAATAATTTTTTGGCCGCTAGATGTTTGAATTTAGAACGTAATGATGAGTTAAAATAAGGTACTGCCACCATTCATTAGCATTTCCCTCAGTTAAGTGAGGTGACAAACTTTATGTTTCGGTCGGCAGCAAAGTTATTTCGCGTCTCGAGCCTTGAAACCCTCGCTTATCCCACAATCCTTCCCTTGCTCGAGTTTTAATAAGACACTCGCGCCAAATAACAAATTTGCTCCCTTGCATAACAAATAACTATTTATTTTACTGATAGAGACTGGTGGCGTTACTGAGTGTCGAGTAGCCCCTCAATCATTATTTATTCTTTATCTTATCAAAATCGTAATCATCTACAACAATATCTATTCGAGCATTATTTGTAAGTACGTGGAAATAATGATTTGTTGAAGTATGGATCTATTTTTGTTCAGGGGAATCAAATTCGAAAAAGCGGAGCCTGTAGTGTCCCACTGCTGGGCAAAGGCCTCTCTCTCTTCCCTCCATTGGTCCCTATCTAAAGCCCGCACTTGCCAGGCCTTGCAAAAGGCGTAAAGTGCATCGCGTCATCCAGTTTGCGGCTGCCAGGTGGTGGTGGTCCTGGCCCATAGGTCCGGCGGCATACGGGACACGTGGCCTGCCCAGTCCCATTTGAGCTTGGCGGCGGTATAGGCTGCGTCGGCTATTTGTGTTGTAGAGCGCAGTATGGTGTTTCTAACCCGAACAGTCAGCTTCAGACCCAGCATACTGCGCTCCATTGCTCGTTGGCAAACGAGCAATGGAGCGCAGTAAAGCGGATACAGATGTTATATTTTTTAATTCTTTCGTTTGTAAAACAGACGAAAATGCAATTAAAGGGTTTCTTTTTTCACCGTTTTAGTTCGAAACTTTAAAAACTTTTAAAACAAACCATCGGTCGACAACACTATTTGAAAAAAACTTAATTTTAAATTTGGTTTCAGATGCCGTTGAGAAAACCTGGAGGTTTGGACAGGTCGGACCCTAATAAAGCCCATCCTCAAGAACTCTGCCAAAAATGCCGTGAACTTGGGGACAACTGTCGCCGACGTAATCGTACTACATAATTGATTAAGAACACCATAAAAATAAGAAGGTGATATTGGAAGTCGATCATTATGAGGATAAAAATATTTTTTCATTCGACTTAAATAATAAGTAGGTATAAGTATAACAGATCAGATATTTTGGACTCATAGCCACATTTTAGTATGCACAGTAACAAATAGGTAAAGTAACAACACCAGTGTAAGCTAAATCAGCGCTACACTACAAAACTAGTAGAATGTAATAAAAATGTATGGGGTACGGTACCCATCGGTTATATAATTGTAATATCATTAGGGGTACCTAGACAAGTAGTGTAGGCAACGAAGCAGTTGACCCCCGCATTAAATTCTCAGTCGATAAAACTTTGCTGGTGTATTATAACACTATATGAGACAAACCTTCTATAAAAAATCCACAATAAAATCAGTACTTTTCATTTTTTCATAAATTTTTTGTATAGAAAAATTAAAAGTACCAATTTGCTTTTTTTTTTATAGAAGGTTTGTTTCATATAATGTAATACCGCAGCAAAGTTTCATCGACTGAGGATTTAATGCGGAGGTCTTCATACAACGATCCGCTTCGTTGCCTAGACTAAAGCTTTCTGTAATCGCTAACGCTAGTAGAATAGAATGGAAATGTATGGGATTGACATCAGCTGTCACTGTCACGCAACATTTCGTTAGCTGAGTTAATCACATTATCAGAGGCGGCTCGTCCTAAAGAGCACTGGTGCAGTGCACTCCCTCTTTCACAAAACTCAAACTTAGGATGTATTACCTACCTAGTTAAGTTACATACGATTAAATACCTATTTTCATAACCCTATACGTTGTATACATTTAAAATAGCCTAAGAAATAATTACGCAACAATCTACGTAGTCAAGTTGTACCAAGTGGAGCGCCAAGGATTGTGCTCCTATGAAAAAATATTCAGTACAATTCCTAATACAGAATTCAATGAGTGTGAAAGAGAAACATCAACACGCTCGAGCGCGTGAAACAAAAGATTTTATATGAGAAATTAGCCTCATCAGGAGCGCTGCTCAGTGCAACGTTGCCAGTTCGCGATACGCATGCAGTTCGGTTACGTGACAAGGCGCTGTTGCCGATCATACGTAAACAAACTTTTCGTATACAGCTTTCAGTTACTGTTCGCAATTTTGCTTGAAAATTTAGAATTACTAATCTGTGAACTGTTTTTAAATAGTGTACGTGCCTAATTACTGTAAAAATTGACGAATACAGTGTCGTTTACATTAAAAAATGCGAAAAAGATTACAAATACGACTTGAACTCAATGAAAAGGGGCCGTCACGATCTGAAATCGCGCTAGTTCAAAAGTGTAGTACAAAAAAAATAACTTTTAATCTTGAAGAACAATATTTAAAAACACCTTGGATGTGAGGTTGTAAATAAATTGTTTTGTTTCCCGTGTCTAGTATTTGAAGCTGGCGCTGACGCGCATAATATGTAACAGTTAAGCCATAAAAAATAGTTCATCAATAAATGGTACGTAAGTCAATTTATTTATTTTATTTTTTTGTGCACACCCATAAAAAAATGTCACGAGCCGCCTCTGCACATTATACAGCGTAATTTTTTTTTATCACCCCGGATACTTTAAGAGGTGGTTCTGCCCACGAAACTGAACAACTTTTCCCAAAAAACATAGATCGAAATGCAAAAAAAAATCGACCTCCCATACAATAGTGCTGCCAGTTGATGCAGTTTGTATGGGAAGTCAATACTCAATACTCAATACATTTATTGCCTTCATATGGTACATAACAAGATGGTATTATAAATAAGGTATCTCATATGAGCCCATTTTCAGAGGCATTGCAATAATTGAGATAGACCGAGATTTTAAATAGTTATCAACAATATTTAATTATGTATTTATATAATGTAGGTATATTTTTTTAGTTCATTTATTTTTATCATTGAAATATCGAGTCGATTTTTTTTTTCGTATTTCTTTGTTCACTTTCATGGATAGAACTACCTCTTAAAATATCCGGGGTGATGAAAAGATAAGAATGCAAATAAATTATTTGAATTTTGAATTTAAGGGTGTAGTTAAATTATATTCTACTGGCCCTTACGATAATCGAAAGCCACTTGTCTTCTCAGAAATCTTTTTTTTTTACGGCGCGGCTCCAGAGAACTGAGACCAAATTGTTACTGACGTGCGTCAGAACACAAATCTGATGAACTTTCTTGAAGAAGGTTGGAAAACAAGATTTTCTTAACTTTCTCAAACAAAACTTGCTCCGGCGATAGTTGAATTAAAAATTTTTTTGAGACCTGCCTCTTTGGGAAAGTTGTTCAGTTTTATGTTTGGAGTAAGGGCTCCGAAAAGGCGAGGCGACGACCGTTGGCAAACGCCGACGACAGCCGCGCCAAAGCATAACGCGTACGCGCTCGCCCGACGATAGCTGCGTGCGACGACCGGCGTCGGTCGTCGACGGTCGCGCGCAAATGTCGTCTTCAGTCGTCGCTTCACCTTGTCGCTGGTTTGTAAGAGCTCAATTTGCCCAGCAGGAGTCTACAAAATAGCCCAGTCTACGAATATCTGATCTGTATAAGAGCCACCAAAAATGGAAAACCTTTGATTGGCTTACTTTGCTGGTTGATAAAACTTCACTTTTGGGCTCTTTAGTTGATAAATCGTTGATTTACAAATTATAGGCTCAGCAGACCATAGTCCGCCAGTGAGGCCAGTATTAAAAAAAAAAATTCTAAAGTGGCCGAAGCAAGGAGGTTTTATTAGCAGCTCTTGCTGCTAAGGAGGGAGCCATAAGCGTAGCACTTTCTAGCGAGGGATCTCCATACTAAAATGTATGGAATTTTTTTCAAATCCTAAAAACGTAAAATTTTTATCTTTCTCTCTGAGAAATATGTGACATGGGACTAATGAATGCTACTACCACAGTTTTTCTGGTGAAAACACTTACCATTTAGGAAAAAAACGGTGTTAAAAATCACGCATAAAATGGCTATTACGGATTATTTACGCTTCCGTTCTTAGTATTAATGATCAATTCACTAGTAAAAAACGATATATTTTCACTTTCGCAAACAAAGTTTATACTAAAACATTAAATTTTTATAGATATCTTGATTTTTGTAAAACTTAACTGAGTTTTTTGACCGACTAGCATGGGCGACAGTGAGACGCTTCACGCTTCACTAGCTCATACAGAATATGCATATGGCGGACTCTATAGTTTTTTACTCTGAGGGCCGAAGCGTATCTAGTTTAATGTTGTATCGTACGTTTTTTTTTTTTATAGAAAATGGGCTTACTCTTGACCTCGAGCTAGTCTTGAAGACAGAGATGAGGTCTACGATGGAGCGAGCTTGCCCAGAAGAAGCCTATTCACTCGCGACTTGAATAGATTCGGGTTATATGAACTCGGGAACACAGACGCAGGCAGAGAATTCCACTCTTTAGCCGTGCGCATTATAAAAGATGTTTCAAAGCGCTTTGTGCGAATGTGCGGAATATCAACCAAGTATGGGTGATATCCTGCGGTGCGTCTGGACTCCCGATGGTAGAAGGGAGATGGTGGAATAAGCTCGTGGAGCTCTAGAGCACACTCTCCGAAGTACAATCTGTAGAAAACCGACAGACATGCAACTTTGCGACGGTGGGTCAGACTGTGAAACTTGGTTTTCACCAGCATCTCATCACCAACGAGCTTCTTGGCTCTGCGATCTATCAAGTCAAGTGCGGCTAGTTGGTATTTGGCTGAGCCATCCCAAAGGTGACAGCAATTCTCCATGCACGATCGGACTTGGGCTTTATATAAAACTAGAAGCTGTCCAGGAGTGAAGTAACGCCTCACCTTATTGAGGATACCCAACTTTTTTGCCGCAGTTTGGGCTTTTGACTCAATGTTAGCGCCGAAGTTCAGGTTTGCACACAGCTTTATGCCAAGTAGCTCGAGGCTGTCGGTAACTGGTACAGTTGTACCTCGAAAAGTAGGAGCCAGATTGAACGGACTCCTTTTAGCGGTGAACAGACACGCCTGCGTTTTGGTGGCGTTGAAACTCACCAGATTTTTGTCACCCCACTCGGAGACACGACTTAAGGTTGAGTTTATTCGCTCTACCATGGCTTCTCTCGAAGAACGTATCTCGTCACTGCTGGCTTTTGCGCTTGACATATATCTCTCGACGACAGTACTGTCATCTGCGTACCCAACAATACTAGGACCAAGTAGGTCGTTGATGTGCAGCAGGAAAAGAGTCGCAGAGAGAACAGACCCCTGAGGAACCCCAGCATCAATAGCCATGAGGTCAGAGGAGCAGCCATCAAGGACCACTCGGATCGACCGTTCACTCAGGAAGTCAGAAATCCAAGAGCAAAAGTCAGCGGGAATGCCGTATGCAGGAAGTTTGCTCAGCAGACTTGCGTGCCACACCCTGTCGAAGGCCTTCGAGATGTCCAGTGAAACGGCAAGGGCTTCGCCGTATTTCTCGATGGCCTCCCCCCAGCAATGCGTGACATACACTAGAAGATCCCCAGTTGATCGTCCCCGGCGAAAGCCATACTGACTGTCACTGAGTAGGTCGTTAGCTTCTAGGTATGTCAGCAGTTTACCATTAAGTACCCTTTCCATAACTTTGCAGAGTATGGAGGTGATGGCGATTGGCCGATAGTTGCTGGGGTCGGCACGACTACCCTTCTTGGGCACTGGCTGTACGTTGGCAACCTTCCAAGATTTTGGCACCGTTCTTGTTTTTAGAGAGAGGCGATACAGACGTGTTAGAACAGGAGACAACTCAGGCGCACAGTTTCTCAAGACTTTTGCTGGTATTCCATCAGGACCGCTTGCTTTGTTCACGTCTAGGCTTCGGAGTACTCTACGAACCTCTTTTGCGTGTATTGTGATCTCCGACATCGAAGAGTCACAGCGAGGTATCGTTGGTGGTTGATAAGAGCCGGCATCTAAACGAGAATTGTTTGCAAATAGAGACGCAAATAAATTTGCTTTCTCTGTTGCAGAGTGAGCCAGCGACCCGTCAGGTTTCAGCAGGGGAGGTAATGTCAGACGGCAGAAGTTTGTTTCGACCGATTTGGATAGGGACCAAAATTGTTTGCTACCAGAGGGGTAGGATGCAAGTTTGGTCCCTATGCGACTGACATGGTCGTAACGTGCCTTTCGGATCACCCTCTTGCAGAACTTTGCAGCATAATTGAATGCCTTTTTCTTCGCGCGAACCCGTCGAGTTCGAACTTTGCGATCACGGGCTAAAACCCAGGCTTGGTGCAGTCCGCATGGACTGCATTCGAGCTGCAGCGCGAGCGCAGTCCGCATTGAACCAAGGTCGGGCTTTGTGACCGAGCGGTATGTCGGAGAATGGAATATAGTATTCCATCCCCTGCCGTATCACATCCGCAACCGCTACAGCTGAAAAGGAGGGATCGCCCGAAGAAAAACACACTGGCTGCCATGGGTAGGACGCAAAGAAGTGCCGCATCTCATCCCAATCTGCTGACTCGTATCGCCAAACTCGCCTCGTGCCTCTTGGGCTATCATCCGGAGGAGAGCTGATCGACACGGACTTCACCAGACAGTGGTCGGATGTTCCCAGCGGGGCTGATACCGACACCGAGTGCCTGTCCGGATCTGTAGTCAGCAGTAAGTCCAAGCAATTGGGCGTGTGTCCGTCTACATCAGGCACCCGCGTAGCTACATTCACCAGCTGGGTGAGATCTAGCGACAATGCAAACCTGCGCGCCTCTCTCCCAGCATTGTCAGTTTTCTGGTATGGGAACAACCACTCGCTGTGGTGGGCATTAAAGTCCCCCAGAAAATGAAGCTGCGCTGTTGGGTACCGTTGTACGGCACAATCCGCCTTCTCTAACAGGTGCTCAAAGAGCCTGGTCGTCTCCTGGTCACCGCTGTGCGACCGGTAGACACCGACGTAGAGAGATTTCTCTATGCCGGTGTCCACCAGAATCCATATTGTTGATGACCCTGAATCTTCAAAGCAACGGAGACGCCGATAGCAAATGTCATCGCGGACGTACACACAGACCCCGGCTCGTTTTTTGAACTTGTGTTCCAACGAGTAACCCGGGTAGTTGAGGTACGCCACGTCTGACGGTGTTGCTATCTGCGTCTCCGTTAAAAAGAATAGGTGCGGCTTCTCGGTCTCAAGGTGGAAATGGACCGGATCGAGATTGGAGTGCAACCCCCGGATGTTAGTGAGGTGCACTTTTAGTGGGAGGAAGTGCCGCCGTTTAGAAACCTTTTTCTTTTTGGACTTTGACATGGAGAGCTTGTTGTTGTGGGGAAACGGAAACTGGTCGAGACGTGGCTAGGTTATCAAATGAGACTCTTCGGCTCATCTGACCAGTGGGGAACTCATCTGGAGACTGCGGGGACGCCCGAGCCCCCCTGAAATGGCCGTCGGGTCCTCCCGTCCAGTCGCCAGCTGGCACGACGGAGCATTCCAGGATTTTTCGCTAGTTGGCGGGGCAGCCTTTCCCACGTCGGCTTTCGTGGTACTTGGGCCCCCATCTACCTGCGGTCGGCCAACGGCAGAGACCGTGCCTCGGATCCCGCTACCCTCCAGTATGAGTTACCCGGAACAGACTTGCCTAGAGACCAAGACCGATCCTAAGCCACGCAACTGACCACCTCCGATCCCCCAGTGTTTACGTACAAAGTTTTGAAGGCAATAGTTGCAATAGTTGTTCTATCCGAAGAGTTTTTCAGTCTCAAAGGTTGTCCAGTGTTATGTTATAATAAGTTTGAATATTATTCGGAAAAACACGATAATTTTCGCTCCAGCGGCCACACAGACGGACATTTTTGACCTCTGTTTGAGAATGGTCTGAGGAGCGTCGTCTTAGGCGCATGACAGCTAAGGAAAACTTTTAGATAGCTGTGTTCCTTGTATACGGATTGGTTACAAATTAAAAATACTTGTACCGATAACTGAAAGGTCATGCTTATTCAACGAAACTGAACAACTTTCTCAAAGAAACATTATTGGCAAATGAATAAAATTTTTGACCTCTTCATACAAATTGCTCACTCTGATCGAATAGTTTGTATAGAGATTTTTTTTTCATTTCTCAAAAATGATTCTCTGGGAAAGTTGTTCAGTTGGTTGTCTGTCAATGATAAACTAACATAATGATAATGCATTTGCTCAAAAAAACGTCAATTGCATAACCTAACCATGCTGGAACTGCTGGAACTGGTGCGTGGAAAATAATCTGCCATCCTGTGCGGAAATACATCATTTTAATTATTTATTTCTAGTTTTCAGCAAACATTTTTTTTAAGTGATTTGTTAATGTTTTTATTTCGCTGAAGCTTGTGTTATGTATAACGCGCCAACTCTTCAGTATTTACAAGTGCCTAATTCCTTTCCGCACTAGTTTCGAAAATAACTATTTCTTAGCTGCCTTGCACCTAATTATAATCTATTTCTATACATGACACTAACACGTAACGTAGTGTACCTACGTGTAGGTAGACTAACGTATTAATCATATTTTTTACTATTTTTAACCTTTGGATTATTTATTTTTTATGTTATTTTAATTTGAACCTTATTATTAGGAACGTTACATATTATCTAGAACAATATTGTCTACCTATGAATACCTTCACTAATCAGAACCTGTAATTTACGTTACTATAGCCGAAGGTTTAACTATCTTAAACGTATTTTTTTTTGTACAGTCAAGAGCAGGTAAAGCTTGACACATTGGACTTTATACCGATCTCATTTCAATAGACGCACAAGCTAGAGTCTCACTGTCAGTGTCAAGCTTGACCTGTCGTTGACTGTACCTACCTGTATCAGGGTTTAGTTTTAATTTCTAAAATCAGTCGTTGTTATTCAAGAAATGGATACCCTGTCAAGTGACGCAAAAAACATTTTGTAAGCAAACTTAGGAGATGGCGGTACACACGGCCGCACGTCAACTTTGACCTAGAGGTGGTTTTTGGTTTCGGGTGTTTGTAGAAACTTTGTAGCGTATCGCTGATTCAGCGTATAGTGTTTGTTTTGTTACCACTTGCTTGCTGTCGTGCGTACTAGCCTAATTCGGTGAACTAGGTATAAATAGTATTTTTTATGCTTCTTCTTCTTATTTAAGAGCTGCTCTTGTCGGTGGAGTAACTTCCATGATTCCCTATCTTCTGCAATTTCCTTGACTCTCTGATACGCCACGACATTTTCCTTTTCCTTTTATGCATGGTAGCAAAATTGTATTTGGCGCGAGAGCCTTGTGTTAGAACGTGATGATGAATTGGTATAAGGTACTTACTGGCACTATTTGTTAGCATTTTCCTAGCAAATTTCTAAGAAAACTTTGTTGTTCGCACGGCAGCAAAGTTATTTCGCGTCAAGCGAAGCGAAGCGCAAGCGAAGGATTCTAGTAACGAGCGAAGAAAGTGTTTGAAAGGAATAATTCTGAGCGTAACGATCGAGAGTTTTAAGGCACGAGACGCGAAATAACTTTGCTGGCTCTGCTGCCGAGCTAAACACAGTTTTTCAACTCACTACGGAGAGGAAAATGCTAAGGAACAGCGTAATTAAGTACCTACCTTATGCCATAATTCGTCACACGTTCTAAATTTTAAAAACTTTTGTACGCTTGCGGCTAAAAATTACTTTGCACCCTGATTTCTACCGATAAAGCAAAGTTTTAATACTACACTCACCGGCAGAATTAATAACCGGCCGGTCTGTTTTCTTTCATATACACGGTGTAAGGGACGGTGTACCGAACACTGAAAGGGCGTGCTCAGTCAATGAAACTGAACAACTTTCCCAAAGAAACATATGTTGGGAAATGAAAAAAAAATTGACCTCTTCATACAAATTGCCCACTCTGGTCGAACAGTTTGTATGGAGAGGTCAAAAATCTTTTTCATTTCCCAACATATGTTTCTTTGGGAAAGTTGTTCAGTTTCGTTGACTGAGCACGCCCTTTCAGTTTTCGGTACACCGTCCCTTACACCCTTTATTTTCATACAAATATGGGGGCAAACGAAGCGTCAATATCTTACCTAAATTGAATAAAAATACAAATCTGATTGATGAGGTCTTAAGATATGAACCTTATTAACAATATTGTTAAAGATTAGGTAGGTATATCTAAAATGTTGAAGAAAACCCGTGCGTCTTAAAACATTTTAATTCGCTAAATGTAAGAGATTTCTGACAAAATGACGTATATTTTTTTTCTAAACGGTGCACGGAATTTCGTGGATACATGGCGGATACCGTGCACAGGTCTAATCTTCAACAATCGGTAGTCAGACACCTTATTTAATGATCTCACTGTTTATTCGGTATATTCCACTTTGATCACCTGAGTGATATGACCCAGGTGATCATAGTGGAATATTTTTGTTTCCTAAAATCACCTGCCGCCAGATCACCTGGGGTATCAAATTCCACATGTTTTAATTATTATCACGGATATTTATTTCGTTAAGAAATATATTGACGCTTCATTTGATCCCTTGTATGAAAATGTACGACAGAAAAAATCAGTTCAAAAACTAGAACCCGACTACTGGCAAATCTTGCTCTAAAAATATGTAACAAGAAAATATTGTCATCGGAAATTGTTATGTACAAACTATGGTATTAAATAAATATTCATAGCGATGTTCAGATAATAGCCGTGGTCATATTGTTATGCCTCTTTGCCCTGAAGTTTATGATCGCTATTTTCGGATAGGTGGCATAACATGACCACGGCTATTATCTGAACATCGCTATGAATATTTATTTAATACCATAGTTTGTACATAACAATTTCCGATGACAATATTTTCTTGTTACATACTTTTTAGAGCAAGATTTGCCAGTAGTCGGGTTCTAGTTTTTGAACTGATTTTTTTATTTCAATTATTTTGGGGTTGTAAATACATAAAAAAGCTAACAACATATATATTTTTGAAATGTGCTTGTTAAGCCCTTTCATTTGATACCCAACACGGTACGGTAAAATTTTTTTTTTTTATTTGTCCACATACAATTAAACGAAATTTCTTGTATCCTATAACCAGCGGATAATTAAGACGCTTCTAACGACTCCTCATTTGTCAAAATATGAGAAGTAGTTTAGAAGTTATGATGGAACAGATGAACATACATACATACATACACACATAAATACATACATACATAGCCTGTCAAAATCATAACCCTCCTTTTGCTTTGCCGTAGTCGGGTAAAAATAGACCGGCCGGTTATTTCTGCCGGTGAGTGTATTTATTACTTATATCATCTTCTATAAAACTAGTATAAGCTGAACCAGCGCTAAGCTTCAATCGCCCGAAACCAGAGACCCGCTCAACGTACCAAAATGTTTCCACCGACGTGCAGCCGTGTGTACAATCAACCGTCGATATTGGAAACATACTTATAAAATCAAGTAAAGCAAGAACTAAATGGTACTTGATTTGTTACGTAATAATGAATAACTTAGATACTTATAATAGGTACAACATGTAACGGAAAGTTGTGATAATACTGAAAGGTGTAAATCTGCCCATGAAAGTGAACATCTTTTCCCAAGGAACATAGGTCGAAATATGAAAAACCAAATTTGACCTCCCATACAAAATGCGCTATCAGCTGATGTATTTTCTATGGGAGGTCTAAAATTGATTTTGTTCTATGACCTATGTTTCTTGAGAAAAGTTGTTGTTTCATGGGCAGATTCACACCCTTCAGTATTATCACACCTTTCCGGTACACGCTGTATAAATATTATATTACTATCTTTTATATTAATTTAGTTACCTACCTAGTAAACATGAGAAAGACGATTTTGTGTTGTATAGGATCAAAAACTTTTGAATAAGAACCTACCTAAAATCCATGTTTTTCGTTTATTACAACGCTTACCAACACATTTTGCAGCCATGAGAGTATATTTTGTCGGAAAGAATAGCATTGTTTTACAAACTTGTTTTTTCTGTCAATTTTAGGCGATTGCTTTTAACATAGTTGCAAAATGTAAGCGTTGGAAAAAAACCGGCCAAGTGCGAGTCGGACTCGCGCACTGAGGGTTCCGTACCACCACATAAACATAATTGTATTAGTTGAAATTTCAATAAGTTAATGTGTTAGATTTTTTGAGTCCGACACGCGCTTGACCAAATTTTATTATTTGTTGTTATTTTATAGCTTATGCACTATAAACATACCAATTTTCAAGTTTGTAAGTGTTCCCGTTTTTAAATAGAACTAAAACAAAAATCGCCTCAGCGACCATCCAACTTGACCCCTCTCTTATATGAATGTTCTTGAAACGGGAGCTCACCACAATTGGTTACCATTAGTTGTGAGAAAAGTTGTAATATTTAATGATTTCAGACTTTTCCCATTATTTGTACTGTAAGACCTAGCTTCTTGCCAAATTTCATAATTTTAGGTCAACGAGAAGTACCCTGTAGGTTTTGCATTTTTGAATAAATGTATGGAGATGAGGACATAAAATGCCATATCTTTTGATTGCGTCGTTGTAAAAAATTGAAATTTTCAGATCTTGTGTGGTTCATGGATCCTAATATATGGTATTAATTTCAACCCGATACCTTTACCCGTTCGTGAGATAAAGGGTCTTGACAGACAGACAGACAGACAGACAGACAGACAGACAGACAGACAGACGGACAACTAAGTGATCCTATAAGGGTTCCGTTTTTTTCTTTTGAGGTACGGAACCCTAAAAAGGAGCAAAATGGATCATAGATATTACGGTTACGGGTAAATAAAAGACATATTTTGTGAAATGCAAATTTTATTTTTCGCGATGCGCGATCGAATCAGAAATGAGGAAATCCGCAGAAGAACTAAAGTAACTGGCATAGCCCTGAGAATCGCTAAACTAGTGGCAGTGGGCAGGGCACATCACAAGAAGAACCGATGGCCGATGGGGCGTGCGTGAGGGTTCTGGAGTGGCGACCACGTACCGGGAGACGAAGCGTTAGCAGGCCCCCCACAAGGTGGACCGACGAGCTGGTGGCGGTCGCGGGAAGCCGCTGGATGCGAGCAGCGCAGGACCGCGAGTCATGGAGATCTTTAGGGGAGGCCTATGTCCAGCAGTGGACGTCTTTCGGCTGATATGATGATGATGAATTTTATTTTTCACGTGGGTGTTAAGTAAATAAATTATTGCACAAAACCTCTCCGGTGGTAATTCTGAGCATGAAACTGAACAACTTATCTGAAAAAAAAAATTGCTTTTTCGTACAAATTGGCTCGATCAGCTCATTGATTTGTATTAGGAAGCAAAATTTTTTTATACGAATTATCAAAAGTTGTTTAATAATAGTGGTTCAGTTTCAAATCCAGCTTTTGCTGGTGAGGAGGAGGAGTACGATACTCACCACGCTTGTAAGCGTTGCGGCTAGCACCATGGACCGCGGTTGTTGGTGACCGCAGTATGTGACATGGTACGATACACAGAAGGACGCTCGCCTTTTTGCTCCGTGCTGCTGCCCATCCTCCGCTTCATCATAACATCCCATGAAACGTCCACTACAGGACAGGGAGCTCCCTCCAGAACTCTATACTAGCTAAAGCTGGAAAAATGTGGAGGGGAAGTACCATAGTCACCTCGCTTGTTAGCGTTACGGCTGGCACCATGGACCGCGGTTGTAGGTGACCGCAGTAAGTAAGATGTGGAGGATGCTGCTGCCCATCCTCCAGTTAACCCTTAGTCGCCTCTTACGACACCCACGGGTACGTATGGGTTGGTACTATTCTTTGCCTGCACCACACGGGAAACACATCCTCCGCTTCATAATCCCTTAATCGCCTTTTACGACACCGCCGGTATCACACGGGTGCTATTTAGGTATAGTAAGCAAGCACGTTGTGTAATTATGAGAGGCCTTCAAGAAAAAGATATTTTGTAGTGTTTATTTAGTGCATAAGTTTCATTGCCTCAGACAGGTCGCAAAAAATTACGCTAATATAATTAAACTGAACACTTTTTCCTTAGATAGACCATGAAACTGAATAACTTTCCCTATCTACACTAATATTATAAAGAGGAAAGATTTGTACCTATTTTTGTATGTTTGTAATGAATAAGCTCCGAAACTACTGGACCGATTTTAAAAACTCTTTCACCATTAGAAACCTGCATTATCCGGGATGAACATAGGCTATAAAATATTTTAAAAAAAGTTAGGGTTCCGTATGAAAACTTCGATAATGTAATCCAAGGTGTGAAAAATATACTAAATTGCATCCTTATATCGAGTACGCTGCCGAAACTATTAACAATAGAGCAAAGTAATGTACTAGAGAATTATAGAAGCCATCAATATCTACAAAAAAGTCCACAATACCATATGTCTAACTATTACAGTTATGTCTCAATAACTACTTTTTCATGTTAAAATATGTAATAGTAACGCCGCCGGTACAAACTATATAGGCCACATTATTCGTACCTATTAATCCTTTCTATCTACATCTACACTAATATTATAAAGAGGAAAGATTTGTACCTGTTTTTGTATGTTTGTAATGAATAGGCTCCGAAACTACTGGACCGATTTGAAAAATTCTTTCACCATTAGAAACCTGCATTATTCGGGATGAACATAGGCTGTAAAATATTTAAAAAAAAGTTAGGGTTCCGTATGAAATTTCGATAATGTAACCCAAGGTGTGAAAAAAATACTAAATAGCATCCTTATATCGAGTACGCTGCCGAAACTATTAACAATAGAGCAAAGTAATGTACTACAGAATTATAGAAGCCATCAATATCTACAAAAAAGTCCGCAATACCATATGTCTAACTATTACAGTTATGTCACAATAACTACTTTTTCATGTTAAAATATGTAATAGTAACGCCGGTACAAACTATATAGGCCACATTATTCGTACCTATTAATCCTTATCCAAATAAATGATTTCGTATTCAAGGCTATATCAGTACCTGTAAATAACTTTTTGAATTATTCAAATCGGACATACCATTCAAAAGTTATCATGAGTGTAATCGTTATCAAAATTGAAATTAACTGTAAGTGACTGTAATGGTTTTATCTACAACAGAGAATAGACACGAAAAATTTGACTGGTCAAGTGCGTGTCGATCCGTGTGGTAGCGGCAAAGAATAGTGCCAACCCATCTCAACCTGTAGGTGTCGTAAGAGGCGACTAAGGGTTTACAAACCGGAAGATGGGCAGCGACATCTTTCCGTGTATCGCACCATCTTACATACTGCGGTCACCAACAACCGCGGTCCATGGTGCCAGCCTTAATGCTAACAAGCGTGGTGACTAAGATACTTCCCCTCCACATTCTTCTAGCAAGGGCTCGAATTCTGGAGGGAGCTCCCTGTCCTGTAGTGGACGTATTATGGGATGTTATGATGGTTTTGATGAAGTGCGTGTCGGCTCGAGCGAATTTAATGCACTTCTGCGTGACTAAGATGGTATGACTGTCTATAACTAGGACAGTATTTTTACCTTAGTGGTACGGAACCCTCGGTGGGAGTCCAACTTGCGCTTGGCTGGTTTCTTTAGTAACCCCCGATGCAACAAGAACCTACCCGTGCGAAGCCGGGGCGAACCGCTAGTGTAATATATAGACGGAGAGCGGGCAGTTGGCAACCTTACCTCATGGCCCACTAAAAAGCGACCTATCTAGGCTGGTGCACAATGAAAAGGTGAATCTAAAAAACAGGGTTGCCTGGGCGCAACCTGGCACGTTTTGCACAGTCAACCAAAAACTATTTTTTTTTGTGAAAACTTTAGCGGCGCTTGTCACTTTTTTTAGATGGGTAAAAAATGTTAAACTCGCGTCAGATGTCGCGTCAAATCTGTAGCCTGATCGAAAAAGCGTCAGCTGTCAACCGTATTGTATTACCTTACGGGATTTTATTCAGTGACATCAAAGAAGTACGCGAGCAATGGCGCGATTGACCTTTACAAAAAGCATAATATTCAAAAATGCAAGTTTCCACTTCTGCCGGCACTCCCGGAGTGCAACCCGTCCTTTTTTTACGAATTCGTGTAACTAGTAGTATGACCTAGTTAATGCAAAAGTATTAATCAATATGAACCAAAATAAACAGGGTTGCCCGGTAGTTTAGATGCAATGTCATTATTTAGGTTATGTCGCCTCACTAAGGACCAGCGTTGGGCGAGGCAATCCTGTTGGTTTTGGTACTGTGCACTTGCGGAACCCTAAAAAAATTTTAAATGCATAAAATACTATTTAGAGGAAGTGTCAAGAAGTGTAACAGGAAACGGGGAGTAAAAAAATATGACAAGGAGTGACAGTCGTGACAGGGTCGGGAAAGAGTCGAAAAGGGAAAATGAAGAAAAAAAGCTATTTTTGCTGATAAAAATGAATAGTTGCTAAAATTTTGATAAACGAAAGCAACAGAAGAAAACTAAGAATCAGGTTTAATTCCAGACATCGGTAAGTCATTTATATATATTTTTGTAGCTCGTGGAGGAAGCTATCAAATAGCTGATGTGATGAATCTTTGGAGGAGACCGAGATCCTTGATTTCGGATCCCTTCAATTGAGACATAGATAGGCATTGCTCCGTGTAGGATATAGTATAGGAAGGTTTATTTGCGTATAATTTCAAGACGCTAACATTCAGGGTTTGATTCCAAAGTGTAAAGAATAAGTGGAGTGAAACTAATGTTATGTAAGTATTCAATTTTGTGGTTTTCCATCTTTTATTTATTTTCGGTTCAAAGTTGTTGTGTGTATTTGAGTTAAGGTGAAATGTGACTTAATGAAATTTATAGTTTCTTCCAGGTTAAGTGAGCTAAATACCGTTGAGAAAATCAAATTTCAATGTCAAAAGAGGAAGAGTTGATTGGAGAATATTTGCAGCTTTACAGATCCACCTGCGAGGTCATAAGAGGCTTGTACTGTGTGATACTTTAAGTAAATTGTTATTCCCTTTTAATGATTTTCTTTTGTAAACATTAATAACTCTGCGGAAATTATAACATACTGTGTTTCTAATCTGAGTCGTTATTTGTAGATAGTAATAAAGATTTCCTTTTCCCCATAACTAAATATAAACTAGTTCTACAAATGTCTTTGTTCGCGTATAGCTAGGCAGGATAATGTTCTATTTCTAAACAGGTACAGGAATTACAAGGAACATTATAGACATGGAAAAGCAAACCGCAAATGATAAAACGTGAAGGCTAAAAAAAGGTATTGCTTGGATTGTAAAGGTAATGTAAATTTCATTGTGTTTAATTCTTTCCTTTACAGAGAAATTGATTAAAGTGGTCCTTGGTGAAATCATGGAAACTGGACTCTGATGTATATATATTGCCATCGATTAGGGGTGGCTTTAGATGTTGTATATTTTGTCACCATTTCAAAGAGACTTTGGACGATGTATATTATTATCATCAATTCAAGGAGACTTTAAACGATGTATATTTTTATACTTTTTTAGGTAGAATTGTCTATTTGACATTATTGTCAAATAGTCAACAAATAAATCATTTTTGATTTAGTTTTACTCAAAGCTAGACGCTATTTTGAAATCTTTATAAATTTTTTATCTCTTTAACAAAAAATAAATCAAAACCCAAAATCAAAATGGAAGAAAATATTAATACATTAAATAATTACCATTTTTAGAAAATAATATAAAATCTTTGGCCCTAAATCAAAATTCCAGTTTTTAATATACTAATGTCTTCATATGATAAAATTTAAGAAAAATATTCCGTCAGATCAAAAGAATTAGAACGTCAATTCAAAATCTTAAAATAATATATCTGAAAACTAAAACTTGGATATAGATTGTGATATTTTATTGTGAAATAAAGGGTAAGTTTAAGTAGAGTGAATATTATAAATAATAATATTTCAAGTAATAATAAATTGCTTTGATAGTGATTTTGAATCTTTTGCCTCAATTTCCCAAAATTGGAACATGCTGAGAGCACTACTACATCTCAGTACTCAAGCTCATAGGAGGTGCTTATCTTTCCTTTTACTTTCATACTATAGGAGTCCCAGATTTTGAGATTAAGAAATGCCTGCTCTCAGGTTTATTTAGTTCAACCAAGCATGGATGGATGCCCTCGTGACATGTGTCCCCGATGTCCACTATATTGGTTGTGGCTAATGTATGTCGCGTGTCGCTGGAGTATCTGTCTAAGTCTATCTGATAATATCAACCTTCGGATTTATTTATTTTAATCAATCTTGGGCCGGAGCCCTCAAGCCTAAAAGGGTCTGATACTAAAGTTCTTCTCTTTCTATTTGTGTGAGGTTTCGCTGATTCATCCTGAATTCCCTCTTCTGTATGTGTGGGATGAATTGGAGTTACTCCAATACAAATGGAAGGATATTAGCAAGGTGTTTTAACGTTAGATTATGGAAATAGTGTTTCTTGTGTTATGTGCTGACAACGCTCGCCCATTATTGGATGCGTCGTTTGAGTGGCATATACCGCGGGAGGACCTCCTGATCTTAGCGTTAGATTACCAAATGTAGAGTAGTTAGACAACATAAAACTTTCTTCTTATGTGAAGGGACATTCTAGTTTAGTCTAATGACATTAAATTGTTTATAAGGAATAAATTAGAATTGTCCTGAATCAATAGGAAGAATATTCTTGATGGAGACATTACGTTCGTTCGTGGGTTGCTTCTTGTAAAGTGTGTTGACGACGTTCGCCCGCAAGGCTGCGACGGCTGTACGACACTCTGACCTTGGGGGACCTCTGAACTTTATGTGTGTCATCCTAAAGTAGTTAACTAGTCTATTTAATCTTCATTGAATCATACAGGAATCTAAACCTTATAAGATTCTAAGTTTTAATCTTCCTTAATAAAACTTGTCATAAATTATCATACTTAAAATTATACTTTGACTCAGTGTGAAACCACCTTTAACATTACTAAATAGATTCTTGAAAACAATAATGGAACAGAAATTATAATGTTTAGTTTCTTTTCATTGTAGATAAGTTCCGAATATTTAAGTATATACAATAACCCCATTTTTATACTTCTTTTGAGTCCTCTTTTAAAGAACATCGAGTTTTAGCTAGTGTTGTTTACGCTAAATTCTCCCAGTGTTCTTGGTTTTGAATACTCGATGCTTTTGATTTTCCTTTAAGATCTTAAATCACAAATGTTTGGCCCAACCTAGCTTAGATACTACTATCCCGTATCTTCTCGGTTCTGGTCATCATACTTCACTTTTAATTAAGGATTACCTTCAGTAATCTTTTGTTATACTTACTTCTTATATGTTCTTCTTCGAAATATGCTGGGTAATCCCATTATAGTTTAGATGCAAATCATTTTATTTAAATGAGTGTTTAGACTGGGGTTACTCTACATAATCCTTGTCCTGCGTGGGTTGGTAACGGAAAAGAGATTTAGCTACGCATCACAAGTGAGAGCTATGAAGGATATACGGAGACCTTGTTGGTGCAATAAAGTCACTCAGTGACTGGGGGGAGGGAGATTGCCCTTCAAACTCTTTATGTCTCTCGTTATAAAACCGTTATTGATCTAGGCTGGCCATGCAAGCAATAATACTATACCCGTATCTAGTACAGACTTCACACTTGGACGTGTGGAGCTGGCTAATTATTTTCAGTTTAACTTATTTCAAAACAAACTAAGGGATTCGATGATGTCGATCATTGTCTGCCCGGAGGGATTACAGGAAGAGCTCTTATAGCTCATGATGGAGAGTGCCCTGTTTTCCTAAAGGAAGACCGTATGCTTCGTGTGCCTGGCGGGCTCGGTGACCAGCTCTGGTATGGGTGACTAAAAGAAATAGTCAATACCCTGTGAACCCTGGATGAGTCAGTGATCGTCCCTTAAAGGTGGGCCACGTGGAAGTCGGGTTTGACGCGGGGCATGAACATACCGGGGGGAGACATCATCACCGTCTGGGTTGTACTGTGGTTGGTTGGTTCCGCACTCCACATACATTAACCCTAGTCTTTACTGTAGTTTAAGTTTTCGGTGGGATTTCCAGCTCCGCGAGGATGATCAGAATCCTGACGATCCAGTTGGATTGTTAGGGTAGTTTAGCGTCATGTCATCGTGAGCTGGGTGATGATATGCCTCGGACCTAGGACTTAGGGTAGAGGAGGCCTAGGACGAGCTGCTTGGGGCGATGGCGGTGCCCCAAACCTGGGGATTGTCCCCACATTATTTTTATTACTTCCTTTATATTAACATAGGTTTCTTTTCAGAAACTTAACGGCTATAATAATATTGCATTGTAAAAGAGATGAAACCTCTCCTAAACTGAAGAATCTACATGAATTCAGTTGAACTTCACCAAACAATATGAGACTAAATTTAAATAAATAGTGATATAAAATAAAATAAATAACTCAAATTAGACATGTAAAGATTAGGTTTATATTCAAATATAAGTATTAAAATAACAAGTGTGTTTCTTTTTCATTCTTCTATTGCCACTCTCCACCGAGCAGAATCTGTAAATTACAAGATATTATAAATATATAAAACGGAATGACGTAGGATTCAGGAAAAATATAATATTCTTAAAGGATATTATTCTAGATGATCAACCTTGGCCAAAACTTTCACGTATCTGATTTGAGGATCCTATCTGAAGGGACTTCAGATCTGTACAGCTGGTGCCGTGACCAGGATATGCTGGTTTCAAGCGAGAGAGGTATTGAGGAGTGAAAAAAGAAACAAAATGAAAAATACACTAATTTCGAGTTTTTGAATTGAAGAAACTTGAGAGTAAAGTTTATCTAAGTTAAAGTTGTTAAGCGGGACGTTAGAATTGGTTTTAGCTTAGGGTTATTTGTTTTGGAAACCATAGAAAATATGATGCATTCCTTGTTTCAGAATAAAGATGGGAAATTTTACAGTCTCAATAGAAGGAAACATAGGGTCAGGGAAGTCTACTTTGGTGGCAGCTTTGGGAGGCAACTCTGATTTTGAGATAATACCAGAACCAATTGATAAATGGACTAATTTATCTGGCGTCAATCTCTTCCAGTTATTTAAGGAAAATCCTAAGAAGTGGGGTTTCTGTTTTCAAAATTATGTTCTTCTAACAATGTTAGAGAATCATACGAAAGAATCTAGCGCTAAGATTAAAGTTATGGAACGTTCCATCTATTCAGCCAAAAACTGTTTTATTAGGGAATTGCAAGAGAGTGAATTGTTGCACCCGGCTGAGTTTGCAGTTTTAGATGAAACCTATTCTTATTTCAAAGAACAATTGGTTACTCGAATTAATTTAGTGGTTTATCTTAGGACTTCCCCTATGGTTTCTTATCAGAGAGCCCTAAGTCGTGGTCGACCTGAAGAGACAGGGATAACGTTAGATTATATAGAGAGGATTCACAACATTCATGAGGAATGGTTATTGAACCCTAATATAAAGGAAGATTTTGACAGGATAGAGATTATCGATGGAGATCAAAATATTAGCTCCATAAAGCAACAGTTTTGGGAAGTTAAGGAAAGAATATTAGATAAGCTTTCTATTCTTTAATTTAAACAAAATTCCAACCTATAATTTGTAATAAACTTTCAGTATCCAAAGAAAAGAAAAATGCCTCCTCGTTATAATCTTAGATCATCTCAGGGACAAGATGAATTAGAAAGGACAGGTCAGCAAGAAGAACGTCCACGACCTTCTTTACGCAACTCCACTATGTTTCGCCAACTTCGAAGAAACATGGGAATTCTGACACAGAAGGTGTCGAACTTAGAGAATCAGCTGTCGCAAGCTCGGGAAACTAACGCTGCATCAGCTTCGTCTGAAAGGCATGAAGCACCGATTAATATATGCCCGGTGATTGATACAAGAGTCGAAAAACCACGTTTTCCTGGAAGATTTGGGGTACATCCAGTGTCGTTTTTGGAGGATCTTCAGAATTATTTACGGAGGATGCCTAATGAAGATGCTACAATTGAAACTATAATCAGTTGTTTAGAAGGTGATGTTCGTAAATGGGCCAGAATTTATAGACAGAGATGGTTTACACAGTCGGATTTCAAAAGAGATTTTTTGGATGCTTATTGGGGAGAAGCCGAACAAAACACCTTGAGAAGAATGATTGTAAATGGCACTTGGTCTAAGGAAAATGGAACAATGCTAGAACATTTCGTTAGTTTAGCAGGGCAAGCAAAGATGATGTCTAGACCAATTCCTGAATGGCAAATAGTGGAGGATTTGATGAGACACTTTCCGAAGGATGTACAATATGCTTGGCGGATGAAGAAAGGAAATACTTTGATTGAGGCAACAGAGTTTCTTCGTGAATTGGATGACGTGAATAAACAATGTGGATCTTCTTCCTTTGACTCCTCTACTGGAGCTGATAGGGGAACAAAGCGTCAAAGTCCAATCGTTTCAAATAAAGACAAGCCATTTTATAAAAAACCAAAAGTGGTGGCTCACATCGAGGGGGAGACTTCAAGGGGAAGGATCACTGATGAAATAATTCAAGAAGAAGATTTAAACTAGTTGGGGCCATTTCCAATAAGCAGGAGGTGGCCGCAATTAACAAAAAACTAAATTATCTTTTTCCTGTAAAATATTTAATAAAACAAGGTTGGAAGCCAGGGGTAGGATTGGGTTGTGACCAAGAAGGGATCTTATATCCTGTTTCCCCGAATAATACTAGAACGAATTGTGATAGAGAAGGTTTAGGATATTCTTCAGAAGATTATAATAATAAACAAACAGTCGTAAATTTAATTAAAGTTTTTGACGTTTCCGTGATTAAACAAAATCAACCAATGTATAATCAGTTCATTAGAGAATATGAAGGTAACTCTTTATATGATGAAGAGGTTTGCTTTGAGAATGAGGGGCCCAAATTTAAATCAGAAATAGAGTTACAAATTTTGGGGCAATCTATAGTTCTCTTGGTAGACACTGGAAGTGAAGTAACTTGTATTTCGGAAGAATTCTTAGAGTGTTTACAAGGAGAATTAAAGTTAAAATTCCCTGCGTTACCAGTTAGACCAATATGTGTGAGGGGAGCCGTTGGACAAAAGAGTCTCCAAATAAAAAAACTAGTCTCTATACCGTTGACGTGTGGTTCAGTTGATATTGATACGGGATTTTTAGTGATTGCTAAATTAACTTGTTCTGCTATCCTTGGGGTAGATTGGTTAGTTGCGCACAACGCTGTTTTGCATTTAAAAGAACCACAAACATTAGAATTGGGTATCGTTGGACAAGGAGAAATTACTATTCCGTTTCGAAATCTTTCTAGTGGGTTTTTAGAAGAGAATCGAATAAATCTAATATCTGGAATAGAGGAACAAAACGAAAAAGAAGGCGGTGAAGAAAAGCAATTATTAGATTTGTTTAAAAGTATTCGGTTGGGAATGGATTTGTCTGATGTAGAGAAGGAACAAATTTTTAATGTTTTGAGATCCCATATGCAAGTTTTTACAAAGAAACTTGGAAGGGCAAACTGTTATACTCATGACATTAAAATGATTGAGGGTACTCCAAGGATACAACGAACCTATCCTATACCATATGCACATAGGGCAAAAGTAGAAGAAAAGTTGAGGGAGATGGAGGAATTAGGGATTATATCGAGAAAAACTACAAATTTTTGTAGTCCTCTAACTTTCACTGGAAAACCCGATGGGTCTGTTAGAATATTACTTGATGCTAGGGAAATCAATAAATATATGGTTCCAGAAGTAGAAGCACCGCCTTTACAGATTGACATACTTAATGCTTTTCTTGGTGTAAAATTTATAACATTGATTGATTTAAATAACGCTTATTTTCAAATACCGTTGACTGAGGACAGTAAAAAATATACTGGATTTACAGTTAATGGAAAATCTTACGTATACAACGTGCTTCCGCAAGGACTTAAAACGTCAGTAGGGTCCTTTTGTCGCGCAATGGACATTATATTGGGTCCTGGTGTTAGAGAGTTTTGTGTCAATTATTTGGATGATCTTGCAATCCTAACGAGTGGGACTTGGCAAGACCATTTGGATCATATTGATATAGTTTTGGATCGTTTAGAATCAGCTGGAATGACTTGTAATTTTGCAAAGTGCAACTTTTTCTGCAGTGAAGTAAAAATGTTAGGGCATATAGTTACAACTTCGGGAATTAAACCTAACCCGGATAAAATAAAAGCTATAAAGGAATTCCCTATTCCAAAGAAACAAAAACAGTTAAGAGGATTTTTGGGACTTTGTAATTATTATAGACGTTTCATTAAGAACTATAGTATTTTGACTGCTCCGTTAACTAGGTTATTAAAGAAAAACCAAACATGGTTTTGGGATGAAGAATTAGATCGAGCTTTCAATAATATAAAGGAAGAATTTATTACAACGATTCTATTGAGCCATCCAGATCAGGATAAATTATATTATTTACAGACCGACAGTTCAGGGATCGGAATAGCCGGATCATTGTTTCAGATTGGAAATAATGGTGAGGTTAAAATTTTGGGATTCTGTAGTCGTGCACTACGGGGTTCTGAATTACGTTGGACTGTAACTGAACAAGAGTTGTGGGCTATTATTTATTCTGTGAAAAGTTTGAGACTTATTTAAGAGGAGCGAAATTTGTTGTTCGTACAGATCATAAGGCATTAACTTTCATGAAACAAATGAAATTATACAATAGTAGAGTCACACGTTGGATTTTATTTCTTGAACAATTTGACTTCGAAGTCGAACATGTAAAAGGTGTAGAAAATATTGGGGTAGATATTTTATCTAGATATCCGCCAGGGGGAGTTTTGCAAGAAGAGAAGGTGTGGTATCCAACTGTTATGTATGTAGGTGTTTCTACTGACCGTGACTTGAAAAATAAATTACAACGTATGATGGAATATCAACGGCTTGATAACGTCATATGTGGGATTAAGGAGAGAATAAATGTTTCTAGAGTTCCCGAAAGAACAGATAGATTTACGCGTATAACTTTGCGTTGTACTGTCAATAATGATCTACTTTATTTTAAAACTGTACGTGGAGATTACGTTTTGTTTATGCCCAAGGTACTACAAGAAGAGATTTGTAAACAGGTACATATAGAGATGGGTCATCTTGGCGCATATAAAACTTTGAAATATTTACAATTAAGGTGTTATTGGATAAATATGGGTAAGACAGTGAAGTCTTGTATTCAGAAGTGTCATGTTTGTCAGCTTTCTAGACCTGACTATATAAAAGGGGTAGGGAAATGTAAATCGATTTTAACTGAAAACCCGGGTGAATTAGTAATGGCTGATATCTTCGGACCATTACCTAAAACTGAGGCTGGTTATATTTACATTTTTGTAATACAGGATTCTTTTAGTAAATTTATTAAACTTTTCGGACTTCGTGGAGCTTCAGCAGACTCAGTGCTTTATTGTATGAGAGTGTTCACTGAAATAATACAACCTAAAGCTGTTATGACAGATAACGGAAAACAATTTATTAGTCACAAGTGGAAAAATGGACTCAGAGCTTTGAGAATTAAGACTTTGTATACTACTATTCGTAATCCTCGACCTAACACTACAGAACGAGTGAATAAAGAATTAAACAAATTCTTTAGAATTTATTGTCATGATGACCATACTAGATGGGATCATTACTTGTTGGAGATTGAGGAATTGTATAATAACACGTTCCACGAGAGTACGAAATTTTCTCCTAATGAAATATTATTTGGAAATTCAGAGAAACTTAAAGTAGACTGTTTTCTACCACGGGCACTCACGAATAAAACGTTAGACCAAATTAGAGAGGAAGTTAGAGAAAACCTTAGACTTTCGAGTCAGAAGCGGCAGGATAGATTCAATAGAACTCATAAGTTGATAGATTTTCAAGTTGGTGATTTGGTAAAATTAAGGAGGCTTAATAAATCGGATTCTAGTCGAAATAAAACTAAGAAATTTGATTTATTATATGATGGACCATATCGAATTGGAGGAATAAAATATGCTAATGTGTATATTCTCGTTGATCCTGAAACTCAAAGTGTCAAAGGAGTTTATAATGCAGTCCATTTGGCTAAATATTATACTTAGGATGTTAGCTATTGAGATTTTCACGGGATTATATCATAAATTTTAACTTTAGAGGAATTGAGATATTCCTGGTCACAACCTAATTAATATAATTTTATTAGTTTTAATTTAATAAATAATATTAGAAGACTATTTTGATTATAGTATATAGTGAGTCAATTTGTTAGTGAATTGACTGGCATTATTAAATCGACTTCGTTTTAAAAAAAATATAATGAACTATAATAATTTATAATTTAATACAAATTTAATTTGGTTATATAATCAGGGTTGAACTGAAATAAATCTAAATTTAGATAAACATGTTAAATAATTTTAATAATTTTGAATAAAAAATTAATTTAGTTTAATGATTTATAATATTAGTAGTTTAGTTATTTGTTTTGTTTATTGTATTTGTGAATAAAAAAATTTAAGGGCCAATATAGGAGGTTTTATTTTAATAAAATAATAATAATAATAAAAAAAAATTAATTTAAAATTGAAAATTTTAGAATTCTCGAAAAAAAAAAATGTTTTCTTAGATTTTTCGAAATAATAAAATTTTGGGGGAGGCTGTGCACTTGCGGAACCCTAAAAAAATTTTAAATGCATAAAATACTATTTAGAGGAAGTGTCAAGAAGTGTAACAGGAAACGGGGAGTAAAAAAATATGACAAGGAGTGACAGTCGTGACAGGGTCGGGAAAGAGTCGAAAAGGGAAAATGAAGAAAAAAAGCTATTTTTGCTGATAAAAATGAATAGTTGCTAAAATTTTGATAAACGAAAGCAACAGAAGAAAACTAAGAATCAGGTTTAATTCCAGACATCGGTAAGTCATTTATATATATTTTTGTAGCTCGTGGAGGAAGCTATCAAATAGCTGATGTGATGAATCTTTGGAGGAGACCGAGATCCTTGATTTCGGATCCCTTCAATTGAGACATAGATAGGCATTGCTCCGTGTAGGATATAGTATAGGAAGGTTTATTTGCGTATAATTTCAAGACGCTAACATTCAGGGTTTGATTCCAAAGTGTAAAGAATAAGTGGAGTGAAACTAATGTTATGTAAGTATTCAATTTTGTGGTTTTCCATCTTTTATTTATTTTCGGTTCAAAGTTGTTGTGTGTATTTGAGTTAAGGTGAAATGTGACTTAATGAAATTTATAGTTTCTTCCAGGTTAAGTGAGCTAAATACCGTTGAGAAAATCAAATTTCAATGTCAAAAGAGGAAGAGTTGATTGGAGAATATTTGCAGCTTTACAGATCCACCTGCGAGGTCATAAGAGGCTTGTACTGTGTGATACTTTAAGTAAATTGTTATTCCCTTTTAATGATTTTCTTTTGTAAACATTAATAACTCTGCGGAAATTATAACATACTGTGTTTCTAATCTGAGTCGTTATTTGTAGATAGTAATAAAGATTTCCTTTTCCCCATAACTAAATATAAACTAGTTCTACAAATGTCTTTGTTCGCGTATAGCTAGGCAGGATAATGTTCTATTTCTAAACAGGTACAGGAATTACAAGGAACATTATAGACATGGAAAAGCAAACCGCAAATGATAAAACGTGAAGGCTAAAAAAAGGTATTGCTTGGATTGTAAAGGTAATGTAAATTTCATTGTGTTTAATTCTTTCCTTTACAGAGAAATTGATTAAAGTGGTCCTTGGTGAAATCATGGAAACTGGACTCTGATGTATATATATTGCCATCGATTAGGGGTGGCTTTAGATGTTGTATATTTTGTCACCATTTCAAAGAGACTTTGGACGATGTATATTATTATCATCAATTCAAGGAGACTTTAAACGATGTATATTTTTATACTTTTTTAGGTAGAATTGTCTATTTGACATTATTGTCAAATAGTCAACAAATAAATCATTTTTGATTTAGTTTTACTCAAAGCTAGACGCTATTTTGAAATCTTTATAAATTTTTTATCTCTTTAACAAAAAATAAATCAAAACCCAAAATCAAAATGGAAGAAAATATTAATACATTAAATAATTACCATTTTTAGAAAATAATATAAAATCTTTGGCCCTAAATCAAAATTCCAGTTTTTAATATACTAATGTCTTCATATGATAAAATTTAAGAAAAATATTCCGTCAGATCAAAAGAATTAGAACGTCAATTCAAAATCTTAAAATAATATATCTGAAAACTAAAACTTGGATATAGATTGTGATATTTTATTGTGAAATAAAGGGTAAGTTTAAGTAGAGTGAATATTATAAATAATAATATTTCAAGTAATAATAAATTGCTTTGATAGTGATTTTGAATCTTTTGCCTCAATTTCCCAAAATTGGAACATGCTGAGAGCACTACTACATCTCAGTACTCAAGCTCATAGGAGGTGCTTATCTTTCCTTTTACTTTCATACTATAGGAGTCCCAGATTTTGAGATTAAGAAATGCCTGCTCTCAGGTTTATTTAGTTCAACCAAGCATGGATGGATGCCCTCGTGACATGTGTCCCCGATGTCCACTATATTGGTTGTGGCTAATGTATGTCGCGTGTCGCTGGAGTATCTGTCTAAGTCTATCTGATAATATCAACCTTCGGATTTATTTATTTTAATCAATCTTGGGCCGGAGCCCTCAAGCCTAAAAGGGTCTGATACTAAAGTTCTTCTCTTTCTATTTGTGTGAGGTTTCGCTGATTCATCCTGAATTCCCTCTTCTGTATGTGTGGGATGAATTGGAGTTACTCCAATACAAATGGAAGGATATTAGCAAGGTGTTTTAACGTTAGATTATGGAAATAGTGTTTCTTGTGTTATGTGCTGACAACGCTCGCCCATTATTGGATGCGTCGTTTGAGTGGCATATACCGCGGGAGGACCTCCTGATCTTAGCGTTAGATTACCAAATGTAGAGTAGTTAGACAACATAAAACTTTCTTCTTATGTGAAGGGACATTCTAGTTTAGTCTAATGACATTAAATTGTTTATAAGGAATAAATTAGAATTGTCCTGAATCAATAGGAAGAATATTCTTGATGGAGACATTACGTTCGTTCGTGGGTTGCTTCTTGTAAAGTGTGTTGACGACGTTCGCCCGCAAGGCTGCGACGGCTGTACGACACTCTGACCTTGGGGGACCTCTGAACTTTATGTGTGTCATCCTAAAGTAGTTAACTAGTCTATTTAATCTTCATTGAATCATACAGGAATCTAAACCTTATAAGATTCTAAGTTTTAATCTTCCTTAATAAAACTTGTCATAAATTATCATACTTAAAATTATACTTTGACTCAGTGTGAAACCACCTTTAACATTACTAAATAGATTCTTGAAAACAATAATGGAACAGAAATTATAATGTTTAGTTTCTTTTCATTGTAGATAAGTTCCGAATATTTAAGTATATACAATAACCCCATTTTTATACTTCTTTTGAGTCCTCTTTTAAAGAACATCGAGTTTTAGCTAGTGTTGTTTACGCTAAATTCTCCCAGTGTTCTTGGTTTTGAATACTCGATGCTTTTGATTTTCCTTTAAGATCTTAAATCACAAATGTTTGGCCCAACCTAGCTTAGATACTACTATCCCGTATCTTCTCGGTTCTGGTCATCATACTTCACTTTTAATTAAGGATTACCTTCAGTAATCTTTTGTTATACTTACTTCTTATATGTTCTTCTTCGAAATATGCTGGGTAATCCCATTATAGTTTAGATGCAAATCATTTTATTTAAATGAGTGTTTAGACTGGGGTTACTCTACATAATCCTTGTCCTGCGTGGGTTGGTAACGGAAAAGAGATTTAGCTACGCATCACAAGTGAGAGCTATGAAGGATATACGGAGACCTTGTTGGTGCAATAAAGTCACTCAGTGACTGGGGGGAGGGAGATTGCCCTTCAAACTCTTTATGTCTCTCGTTATAAAACCGTTATTGATCTAGGCTGGCCATGCAAGCAATAATACTATACCCGTATCTAGTACAGACTTCACACTTGGACGTGTGGAGCTGGCTAATTATTTTCAGTTTAACTTATTTCAAAACAAACTAAGGGATTCGATGATGTCGATCATTGTCTGCCCGGAGGGATTACAGGAAGAGCTCTTATAGCTCATGATGGAGAGTGCCCTGTTTTCCTAAAGGAAGACCGTATGCTTCGTGTGCCTGGCGGGCTCGGTGACCAGCTCTGGTATGGGTGACTAAAAGAAATAGTCAATACCCTGTGAACCCTGGATGAGTCAGTGATCGTCCCTTAAAGGTGGGCCACGTGGAAGTCGGGTTTGACGCGGGGCATGAACATACCGGGGGGAGACATCATCACCGTCTGGGTTGTACTGTGGTTGGTTGGTTCCGCACTCCACATACATTAACCCTAGTCTTTACTGTAGTTTAAGTTTTCGGTGGGATTTCCAGCTCCGCGAGGATGATCAGAATCCTGACGATCCAGTTGGATTGTTAGGGTAGTTTAGCGTCATGTCATCGTGAGCTGGGTGATGATATGCCTCGGACCTAGGACTTAGGGTAGAGGAGGCCTAGGACGAGCTGCTTGGGGCGATGGCGGTGCCCCAAACCTGGGGATTGTCCCCACATTATTTTTATTACTTCCTTTATATTAACATAGGTTTCTTTTCAGAAACTTAACGGCTATAATAATATTGCATTGTAAAAGAGATGAAACCTCTCCTAAACTGAAGAATCTACATGAATTCAGTTGAACTTCACCAAACAATATGAGACTAAATTTAAATAAATAGTGATATAAAATAAAATAAATAACTCAAATTAGACATGTAAAGATTAGGTTTATATTCAAATATAAGTATTAAAATAACAAGTGTGTTTCTTTTTCATTCTTCTATTGCCACTCTCCACCGAGCAGAATCTGTAAATTACAAGATATTATAAATATATAAAACGGAATGACGTAGGATTCAGGAAAAATATAATATTCTTAAAGGATATTATTCTAGATGATCAACCTTGGCCAAAACTTTCACGTATCTGATTTGAGGATCCTATCTGAAGGGACTTCAGATCTGTACAGTACTTATTAAACTAATTTTGCATACACTATGTTACTTACTTGGTACACGATCTCGACTAAAAAACGTGCCAAGTTGCTCCCAGGTAAGCCTGTTTCTTAGACTCAACTTTTCACCGTGCACGAGCCTTGATAGGTCGCTTTCTGGTGGGCGATGAGGTAGGGTTGCCAACCGCCAGTTCTTAGTCTTATTCGACCTATTGGTCGAAAAACGAAAATCAATTTTTGAACTCCATTAGAACTGCATCAGCTGATATCGCACTTTGTATGGGAGGTCAAATCAGGTTTTTCGTATTTCGACCTACGAGTATGTTCCTAGGGGAACGTGTTCCAGTTTCATGGTCTGAGTAAAAATAAAAAAAACTATGTTCTACTAAAATTACTAAAATTATGTTCACTATTTCATTAGGAGGACCTTATATTATACAGGGTGTAAAAAAGTACGATGATCCTTCTAACGCCGGCTCCACACGTTGGGCCCAACGTTGGCCCCAACGCCACTCGTCCAACGTGTGGATCTAAAAAATGACATTGGTCCCAACGTTGCGTTGGGGCGAGCGTTGGTAGTTGGCCAGCTCGTGTCGGTTTCATCAAAGGACTATGTGCTCAGTCCTGGTGTAACACGCTTCAAGTGCGTACGTCGAGCGATAATTGCTTCCTCATCCACAAAATCTGTTCTACTCGTTCTGGATCATCGGCAGACGATATTTTCGTTTCATTTTCCTTTTTTTTACATATTTAAATATCTTTTTCAGCAACTTCGGTTTCTGTAACTTCGGTTTCGGTTTCTGTTCATCTTCACATTGGCCCTGCCGGAACAGAACTAGTACCTAATAATAGCCAACGTGTGTACGCCTTACTAATTTTACGGTCCAACGTTGGTACCAGCGTTGGGACCAACGTGTGGAGCCGGCGTAAGGATTCTAAATCAAATCACTAATAGATTGTAAAATAAATATGAAGGAAACACTTTTTTTAACATTTAATTTTTTTTTAATTTTGGCTGATCACGAAATTTGATTTCTTTAAAATTACATGACTTTAATATACAGGGTGTTAATTTAATTGCGTGCCATAGCTTAAGGGGTGTTTCAGTAACAATAAAGGAACACAAAAAAATTATAAAATAATTCCTTTTTTTTTTCAATTTTTTTAAATTTTTTTTCTTATTTTATTTTCTTGATAATATTTTAGGATGTGCATCTGCCCAAGACACTGAACAACTTTTCCCAAGGAACATAGGTCGAAATACGAAAAACATTTTTCGATTTCCCATACAAACTGCATCAGCTGACAGCACGTTTTTAGTATGGGGGGGCGAATTTTTTTGTCTTATTTCGACCTATGTTCCTTCGGAAAAGGTGTTCAGTGTCATGGGCAGATGCACACACTAAAATATTATCAAAAAAGTAAATAAAAATAATAATAAAAAAATACGAAAAAATTATGAAAAAAAATGGATTTTTTAAATATTTTTTTTGTGTTCCTTTATCGTTACTGAAACACCCCCTAAGCTATGGCACGCAATTAAATTAACACCCTGTATTGACATGGATAGGTACTTGCAAGTGACTGGATATTATAACAATAATAACATCTTTTTCCGCATCACTAGCTGATCATAGAGTTCATTTAAACCTCCAGGGCGGCGCTAAAACTACTTTTTTAAGAAAAAAGTATTGTTTTAATATTTTTTATACAATCTATTAGTGATGTAGAATTACCCCTTAGAAGAATAATCGTACTTTTTTTACACCCTATATACAACGTGTTAATAAAATTGGGCAATAAGTACCTCTCGGGTGGAAGCTCTGAACATGAAAATTCGTAAAAAAAATTGCTTCATACAAATCGATCAGATTACCGAGCCAATAGGGAATATGCACAAATTTTTTTAGTCGCATTTACTAACAAAATTTGAAAATGCCGTAGTAGAGATGACAAAAAGTGAAATAAAAATTTAAATCGGCTAAGAAATACGGCCGATATAAGCATTTAAAACTACTAATTAGACAGAGAGATCCGACATGAATAGTGACGTCACAATTCACTACGGCCATGTAAACTGCATATTAAATTTCGTTTTGCTAGAAAGAGACAGAAACAAATTTTCGATGGCTTATATCTTTTTAGGGTTCCGATACCAAAATGGTAAAAAAAAGGAACCCTTATGGTGCCGCTCTGTCTGTCCGTCTGTCTGTCACACCTCTATATCTCAGCAACCACTTATGCTATCAACCTGAAATTTGGAATAGTTTTAGAATATAGTTGCCCAACTTAATTGCACAAGAAAAAATTTTGAAAAAAGTATGATTATTAATATAAAGGGGGCCAAAATAGGGGGGGCCAAATTTCAAATTGTTGCTACTAGGTCGAGTGGGGTATCATATGAAAGGGCTTTACTTGTACATTTTAAAATATATTTTTGTATTTTTTTAAATTTCTTAGTTTTAAAGTTATGATGAAAAATGTCAAGAAAAATACCATTCCCCCCCCCTTATCTCCGAAGTTTGAGTAAGGAAAAATCTGAATTAATTACAGTTGACAGAAGTTTATATAAACTTTACAGCAAAAATAAAACGATCTTTCTAAGTTGCACAGTTTTTCAGAAATCTGCAAAAAACCTTTACAAACAAATTTAGTTTTGCGGTCCTGAAAATGGACTTTATTGCTTCCAAAAATACTATAGGTATATCGGAACCCTCGGCGCGCGAGTCCGACTCGCACTTGACCGGTTTTTTTTTTAATATTATAGTTATTCGAAAAATAGTTTTACAAGTCTGTTTATTACATGAATGAGAATAAATTTCTTAAATAAAAAAAAATCGGGCATGTTCCCTATTTGTATGAGAGAGCAACATTTTTTTTTCGAATTTGTTGAAATTGTAATCAGGGGCCAGGCATTAGGAGGCCAAGGGTGGAAGCTCTGAACATGAAAATTCGTAAAAAAAAATTGCTTCATACAACTCGATCAGATGACCGAGCCAATTTGTATGAGAGAGCAACATTTTTTTTCCGGATTTGTTGAAATTGTAATCAGGGGCCAGGCTTTAGGAGGCCAAGGTTTTAATTTTTTTTTTAAAACTATGATATTCGAGAATTGGGTCCCTGTATAGTATCAAGTCGTGTAAGTATTGCTAAAATATTTTGTAGAGACTGACGCACACTGGTTATTATTATAATAATGTGATAAATATGTTGGAACACACATCTACTTACATAATAATTAAATAGTCCCCGTTTTCAATCTCTTTGTCGCCTTTTACGACACCCACGGATAGAGATGGGTTGGTAGGTACGCACGGCAGCAAGCACGTATAAACAAAACCAGTATAAGCCGAACCAGCGCTACGCTACAAACTCCCGAAACCAGAGACCCGCTCAAGGTCAAAATGGACCTTGGGTATGGGCACAGTAAATATATAAGCTAAAGCAGTATGGAAACTCCTAACAAACGTCCAAAACTGGCGCACTCACACATGCACACACCGCTACAGGAAAATGAGCAGTTTTCGCGCTGAAGTAAGTCCTGGGTGCCAAAACCATAATACAAACAAATAGGTAAGTACATATAGGGTCCCTATAAGTATGTCCCTGTCCTTGTGCGATAAAAGGAGACTAAGTATCCTAATCTGCCCTTGTGTCATAAAAGGCGACTAAGTGTCTTAATTTACCCTTGCGTGATAAAAGGCGATTAAGTGTCTTCATGTGCCCTTGTGTCATAAAAGGCGACTAAGTGTCTTTATCTGACCCTGTGTTAAAAAGGCGACTAAGTGACTTACCCTTTCCTTGTGTCGTAAAAGACGACTAAGTGTTTCGATCTGCCCTTGTGTGATAGAGGTAACTTTACCTAAAAGGCGACTAAGTGGCTTAACCTTCTGACTTAACATTTTATGCAAGACTATCTGCGAAATTTAATTTTATCTTTAATTTGACACGATCAGGAGTCCCAGGACCATAAAATTGAAAAGCTTTCCTTAAAGAACCTAGGTCGAAAGACAAAAAAAAATTTCCCCCCATACAAAACGCGCTATCGGCTGACGCAGTTTCTAATGCTAAGGGACATAAAAATATTTTTATTCGTATTTTGACTTCTTACGGAAAGTTGTTTAGTTTTACGGTCCGAAAACATGCTGAAAGTTGATAGAAGCACCCAATATTTGAGTTCATCATACTATTCTTATTACAAAACTTCTGGGTTACAACCCTGACGCTCCGACGCAGAATAGTTCTTTATTCAAAAAAGGGCCCGAGTTTCCATACTGCTTTAGCTTATATATTTACCTATGATATTTACTGTGGTATGGGTGTGGGCAAACTACTTGAACATTGACCTTGGCTGCGCGGAGACGATTTTACATACAAATTGACGTGTGCAAAGCTTCCCCCACCACGCGATTATTGTTCAAGTTGTTTGCCCCTTGCTATACTCGTACCTATATGAAACTTAACAATCAAACACTATATTTTGAGATAAATTCGTAAATCATAATTCAAAACATAAGGGTAAGAAAGGACTGGAACTAGGTGGTATAATGCGCGCAGCGAAAGATGATACCTGTCAGATTAAAGTAGAGGGGATTTTGCGCAGGTACAGCCTGGCGTCCCTCCCCACTTGCCACCAAAATAGCCTGCGAACTGTCTACTGCGCAGGTTTACCACGTGATCCGTTAAGTCTCATATTTCGTTGCGCGCATTGTAATTTTGTACCTATTTGTATACTTATTTATTTTTTATATTAAGCTTGCTAAGTAACCGATAATATGAGAATCATTTATTGAAGAACGAACCGGACACCAGCATATATAAAATGACTGTATGAAATAAATTTAGCATACAATGTTTGAAATTTGAGCAATAAAGTATACTGTAACCACAGAACTGTAACCAAGAAAAATAAATGGCGGCTATAACTAGGTTCACATCTCTAGTTTTCCTTGTGTGTTTTATAATTGCGATCAGCAAAACTACAGCGCAACGACCTCAAGGTCAAGGTCGTGGACAACTTCAGGGTCACAGACAGCCTCAAGGTCATGAACAGGCACGAGGCCAAGATTATAACAGGCGTGGTGCCCAAGGTGGACGTCGACACTTCCAAAGGAGATCCATAGATCACGTAGATGGGGACGCAGGCGACGATTTTGCACCTGCTTTTGAGAGCGCGTTTGAGGGGCCACACAGGATTCGTATGCTGCCTGGGTTCTTGCATTAACAATACTTAACATGCAGAAATCAGGAATATTAAATACATGTTCATGTCCAAGTCATGATTTTCGCACTGTTATTCCTGTGTGGGTGCGATAATAGCTTAAGAATTACATTTTTTTTAAGTACTTCATATGAACGGACATGTATTATTCGAGCATCTTTAAAATAATAGGGCAACTATAAAAAGTATTATTGTGTAAATTATAATATATACTCGTAATGTAGTAAGTTATTGTGCATATTTTTAATGTATGTGTAAGTATGTAATAACTTTTGAATAAAAATAATACAGGCTTGATCGATTAAATTTAAACTTTTTCTATACATACGAATTACCTGTTTTACTTTTAAGAATATCAGTCGAATTTTTAAATGTGGCTGAATAGGTTAGTAATATATTTAATGAAAAAAAACATGATCAACTCTAAATAAATAAAATTTTCAAAATAAAGTTTGATTTTAGAATTACAAAAAAAATATAGTTTTTCAAAATCTTTTGTTTTACTTGAGTACCTTCAACAATAAACTCCAGTTAACATTAATAATAAAACATGGAATTTATTAATAATAATAAATTTATTAAAAATTTTAATTTTCGATGTCTACACCCAGCTAACGAATTAGCCTAACACATTAAGACAAAAGAAAACTTAAAATAAAGTATCGTTATGATCTATCAATCTTATTTCTATAAATTTATAAAAAAAATGTTTTTCAAATTTTTTTTATGTTGTCTAAAATACTTAACAATAAAGCATTAATAAAGAAACTCTTTCGACTTTAAACAAAAGCACATTTTATAGTGTTCAACAGCTACAATTGGTATAAATATTTATTTAGTAATCTCATTGATTTTTAAGCTAATTAATGTAACAAAAACCTTAAGAATATTAATGCGACACACGAAACTTTGCAGACAAAAGATAAGTCATACTTATTTTAGAGACGTTTAATATAAATAATCAGACTGATACTACTTTTAACATAAATTGCTAACTTGGCGTGTTATCGTGAAATTTTTAACGCTTATTTCTATTAAATATAAAATTTATTATGAACAATTTATGGAACTAAATACAACGTCATAATATCCTTTTCAATTTATACAGAGTCTAATACTAAAATCTACAAATTTTTGTTAATTTTTGTTGCGTTTGTTTTTATAGTTTGGTGACTTAATGGATCATCGAAATATTTCGCATGTTTCAGTTACGATCTAGTTTTTACATCTCTAAAATATGTAGTACTTGTCCATATTCACTCCAACTTACAGTATATAAGCACCATTGATTCAGCAAGCTAACTTTAATTGTAGACAGCATTTATTATATTACCTATTGTCACTCAGTACATGAAACTGAACTAATTTTCCAGACAAATAACAAAAATAGTGAGAGTTCAATTTGACAGCTGTAAAAAGTAGAGTCAAATGTGTGGGTAGTGTGTCTTAAAGAAACACGAGAAAATATAGGTACGTATAAACTAAACAATTCCTAATTAAGTAAATCAAATATAAATCAAAAATAAAAACTATGATATCTAAAAACACAAAAATCATTGGCAATCATAATGGCACTTCTGGTTATCTTAATAACTAAATTTTTGGCACGTCGAGAATTCACTGGACTTTCAATCTTAATATCGATACTTAACTATAACATATAAACAAGCTAATTTATAAGAAAATACAAGCGATAAAATACTGTACCACAAGTTTTGCTTTGTTGACCAGTTTCTAAAGTTAGTTATTAAAAATATTAACAATATATAAACACTTTTAAAACTTTGGCTCTTTATAAATTTAATCTCTAAAGTGGTTTTTATACACTGTTTTTTTAGACTTAGACCAAAGCTTAAAATAGAATATTTTTTGTTTAAATTACAACTTTCAATGCACAGTGGTCTCTTCTGAGTGTGCTATAATTTTTGTGTAGAAATAGGTAGGATTAATAAATTCTTATTAATTTAAAAATTTGCAGTTTTTACGATAAATACAAAGAACCTTTATTTTTCTTAGGTTCTCCATTAAGGGACCTCGCGCACTAGCGGCCACAACCACGGCCAGTGGCCGCAATAACCGGAACCCATATGAAAGTCGCGCACTCTATCGCAACGGCCAACATAGTTAACCTAGTCGTTGCGGCCACTGGCCGTGGTCGTGGCCGCTATTGCGCAAGGTCCCTTATTCGGAACCCCATACGTAGCTAGAGGGTGGCAAATGTGGGCTGTGCGCCTATGCTTACTCTAGAAGCCTCGTTGTTCACCCTAGAAAAATCGACATTTAGGTAGTTATTGAAAAGAATTCCGTTTTCATCTTTTTTAATATCTTATGGAAAAGATTAATACGAGTATGTAACTACAACTCTTCGTAAATTTGTAATATTCAAAAAATAGTTTTAGTTCCTATTACTTAAGGTACTTCGTAGTTTATAAACTATCTAAATCCAGTGGTTTCCGAAACCATTAATTTTGTTACTCATCATAAAATCCTTGATAGATTTTGTGAATAGCGTAAATGTTACCAGTTGTAGGACATCATGAAATATTATTATTGCTTATATCTGCAGCCTGCTGGTTGCTCACCCTCTTAATTATACCAAGCTACGCCAAAATCAGAACAGTCACTGATGTAATTGTATCTTTTTCTATTCGATAAAATTTTCAAGTGAAAATTTTCATAAACCAAAAGTGTATTTACATAAGTAGATATTTTATTTAATGCAACAGTTAGAGGCTAAAACATTTAGTAATTTGCAAAATTCGTGGTATGTGCATGATAATAGGACCTTATTTTAGGTGTTAGTTAAAATATCAGATATACAATATAATATTCCAAACTATAACAATAAAGTTTTAAATCTGAATATTAGTAAAATGTTATCAAAATGTATTATCTTATTTATCATTGATGGGTTATCTTATTTATCATTCAAATGGCTAAATATACATATAACTTTTATAAGTAACTGTTATGCCTTTTGGAGTTTTATATAAAAAAACTACAATTATGTGTAAGTAAATATTTTTGTAGTGTTTGATAACTTCTAAAAATAACAACATAAAAGTAATAGATTCAACAAATTAAATGGATTTTATAAAATAAAGACTAAAAACTTTTAAGGCTTATAGACTGTGAACTTTCATTCGTTTAAATTGACTTCCTTAATTAAAACAAGCAACCTTTTTGGGCTTTGCCTAGTTTGGTATTGGGATCAAACGACCTTGTGTGAAATGCCCCGTAATATTTATTTATTTATTTATTTTAAATCTTCCCATGCAAAATGTGTCGGTTCCTTGACCACTAGAAAGGGAAGTCGAAATTTTTAGAGAACATATTTTTTTTATTACATTGCTTGTTTCCTTGTCATTAAAACGAATAGAAACTCATGTTTGTTACAGTCAGATTTCATAATCAGTAAAAACTGTTTTATCGTTGACAAAAGCAAATAAGTATTTGTAGCGCCAATTTGCTTCAATACCTGACTCGCCGGCCGCTACTGCGGCACGCTTGCTTCGCTCGCTCGGCTCGTGCGTTGTGGTCGAAAGAGTGCCTAAGAGTGCCTTATCTATAGAGGTCCGTTAGATAAGGCACTCTTACAAAAGCCATACACAATTATAATTTCTTTATAGACGCGAACGAAAGGTTTGCGTACGAATAAGTAGCGTGTGAATCGCGTTAAACGCGCGTCGTCTGCGCGTCGTGTGCACAGGCTCTAATTAAATAAGAATAAAATATTTGATAAAAGGTCATCTAGTTCGAAATATACATTTAATAATCATATATCTTAAATACTAAATCAAATGATAAAATAAGTACATGGTTATAAGAGAACACTTTAAATCGGATAAAAAATTTAATTGACATTATTTAAGACCGATCAGTCAATTTTCTTCCAAAGTGGCTTATCGTCGGGGATAGTGCCAAACCGCGCAACTAGCCGTTGCAAATACCGTGCAAGTGTCATAGACTTAACTTTACAGGAGCAAGTAAAAACTGAATATTTCCCACAATTTTACCCTGTGTGTATAAAAACTGGTACAATTATTTTTTTCTAATAAACGAATAATTTAAATATTAATAGAGCCTTCAAAAACAATTGAATGTGTGGTATTTGACACTTACGCGGTTTTACTCTTAAGCTGTGATCATTACACAGAGAGATACGCTGTATTGAAATGACATTTACCAGATAGAAAACTTTATTTTACATCTCCTCCTCCAGCCTCGGTGAGTGCGTAGATGGGCGATTTCAATAACGAGTTCGTGGAAACTGTCCTTATAGTTGAGTCGAAGCATTTTAAACCTCACCTTACTACTCCAAACCAAAAAGATCTCAGACCATACCCTGAAGCTAATAGAGGAAAGACGCGTTAATGGTTTTGCGTTCTTCCGTAGATGCTTCTCAACATCGGCTGCTCAATGAACAGATCTCTAAGTCTTTGACTTGCGACCTTCGGCAATTCAATGTTAATGATGTTTAAGAGGCCATTGAGCGGAAGAAAGGCTTCAATAAAGGTGTTGCCAAGAGATCTATCTATTGGGCCGAAGACCGAAGAAGACAGAACCGTATCGTCCAAGCCTAAGCTACTGAGAAAGGTTAAGAAGTTCTATGGACAGTTCAACACGTCAACCGGTCCACCCGTTAGTAATCTGACCAAAGATCCAAGGCTAGACTAACCCAACACCATACCGAGAATATTCCGGACGCCAGCTTGTACAAGATTAGTATGGCTCTCAATCAGTTTTAGAACAACAAGGCACCCGGGGATGATGGAATTACAGCTGAGCTTCTGAAAGTAGGTGGAAGTTCAGTGTTTCAAGCTCTTCTTTAAACCTGTCATACTCAATGGAACACAGGCACGGCACAGAAGTGTGGACCACATAGTGTGGTGGTGCTCTTCAAAAAAGGTGACAAAACTCTGCTGAAGACCAACAGACCTATCGCACTTCTGAGCCATTTTTATAAGCTGATCTCGAGAGTCATTAAATACGAATCGTCTTGCGCAAAAGCTCGATGACTTCCAGTCTCCCTAACAAACCGTTTTTGTAACGGCTTCAGCACCGTAGACCAAATACATACGTTACGGCAAGTTATACAGAAGACCAAGTAGTAGTAGTAGCTGCCTAGCGTTTGTGGACCATGACAAAGCCTTAAATTCAATCGAGACGTGGGGTGTGCTGTTATCTCTCCAGACGTGCCAAGTGGATCATCGGTAGGTACAGTTAACGACAGGCTTGGCTTGAGGCAGGCTGCTTGACACTTGCAATGCGACTCTAGCTCGTACGTCTGCTTATTGAAATCACAACGATACAAAGTCTAATGTGATAAGCTATATGTGCTCTTGCCACGCCACTATGTCGGTTCGTCTCCAGGATCAGGTTTTGAAACCTATCCAACTGCAGCATAGAGTGAAATAGGGAGATGTCATATCCCCTACTAAACTGTTAACCACTGCATAGGAAGACGTCTTCAAACTTCTGGACTGGGAAGGACTCTGCATCAACATTAATGGCAAGTACAGGACACACCTTTGATTTGCCGATACGAAGTAGTCGCCAACCAATAGCCAATAGGCTGAGACCCTGGAAGATCTCAACACAATGCTTAATAAATAACTGTAGTAGAATCTCGCTACAAAAGAGTAAAATTAACATGGAGAAGACGAAAATCATGTCTAACACCCTGTTGTACCTACTCCACTCAAAGTTGGAAACTCTACGCTCTAAGTTGTAGATGAGTAGGTACGTATGCAAGGTCCATGCTTGGAGTCTCTCTGCGGGATTGAATCAGAAATGAAGAGATCCGTAGAAAAACTGAAGTAACCGACATAGCTCTGCGAATCGCTAAACTTAAGTGGCAGTTTAGTTTAGCGATTCGGCCGGAATGGCCGACGGGGCGTTAGGGTTCTAGAGTGGAGTCCACCAACCGGAAGACGTAGCGTGGGCACTTGGGCAGGCCCTCCACAAGCTGGACCGATGATCTCGTCAGGGTCACAGGAAGCCGTTAGATGTGGGCAGCACAGGACCCGTCGTCGTGGAGATCTTTAGGGGAGGCCTATGACCAGCAGTGGACGTCTTTCGGCTGATACGGTAATGATGAAAACAGGAAGTGACCAACAACAGGTATCTAAATTTGAGTACCTACAAAGCATGGTGATAATTAGCCGTCTCATTTTCATGAAATCTAGTAGATAAAAACCGCGTAAGTTCTAAAATTTCTACACTCTTAAAACTACAATACCGCGTATGTGTTGGTATCATATAAAACTTGTTTTTGTAGGACTATTGATTGGTATTTCTTATTTTTAATTTCTAATCTGCGTAACATTAGACAGGTTTACCAATAAATTAGCTAAAAATTGGGTAAAATGGCACTTATCGAATGGTTTATTTACTCAATTAAGAACTCTTTTTTCTCTTTTGTAATTTGGTGACATGACCTCATTCACCCACAAACGGGCCATAGGCCTATAGTGGGTCAATGATTGTGTATTTTGTAAGCATGTGTGTGTTTTGCCTAATAAAATATTTTGATTTATTGATTTTTTTCAAACCTCTCAAAGTTTTCAGCTGCTTTATAAATTATGGTTTTGATTATACAGAAACAGTTTTGGACGAATTTCTTACATAAATAGTTAAATATTAACTAACCAATGGGAAATCTGAAAATTCCAGGAGATATCCTTTTTATTTGAAGCAGAAAACCAAACCAAAACATACTAACATCCTCTCCACGCCATGTCAAGCAGATACGCGCTATTTGCAGAGAACTGAAATGGATACGCGGTATTGCTGTCCAGCCAATTACGCGGTTTCTATAGGTTGCTGCCAAAATTTCGCCGGTGCCAGATAGCCGTGGGAGCGCGGTGGTGCGAAATGTAAAATTTGCTTCTATGGGTAGATAGGCGGTATTTGCCATGGTTGGATAGGCGCTTTTGCACTATCCCCGATGCAATTGTTAAAACACAAATCAAAGTAATCCAGTCATAGGCTCCTACATCGCTGTTTGCAATATCGGATACATTTCTGAAGACATAATCGCAATAAAGATAGGAACCAAATCCAGCTAATTCAATGGACATCATAACACCACTTACAAGCAATAATGGAAGACGGCCGACATGATCAATGAGCATACCAGAAAGGCAAGAAGCCAAGAACTTAACAACACTAGTACCAATCGCTCCTCCGTGAGGATTCATAATTTTAAACGTCTTCTTGAACAACGGTACGGCATAAAAGTTAAAAACATGAGCTTCGGAAAACTTTTGAAAGAACATCAAACCACACGTGATCAAGACTGGTCTTGTCAAGCGTTTTGAAAATAGAACTTTTAGTTTGCTTGTCTTACTGTCATGATATTGCTTACTAGCTAAAATATTTGTTCTGATCGTGGCTAGTTCTTGTCTGACATCAGCTTCAGGTCCTCGTGGCTATTGCAAGGCTTCAGCAGCTTTCCTCTTAAGAGTAAAGAGGATGGAGTTTCAGAGATGAATAAAAGAGCGATGAAGAGTAAGATTGGTGCGGTCGCGACACTTAATGCGAGGTGGTACCAGTTTAGGTAAGCTCCTACTGAGAAGGAGTTGAGGATTCCGATTTGGTTGAGGATCTTCAGGACTGAGCTGAGGCAGCCTCGGATTTCAGGTAACGCGATCTCTGTCAGGCGCGGTTCCAGCTTTAGATTTTGGGGGGGTCATCGAGGCTGAACATAACAACAACGTTATTTTACCCACACAAAAATTTGTCGCGGGTCGATGGTACATCAACGAAAAATAGTCGGTCGAATGATAATTACAAGTATTTAAAACCAATCAAAGATAAAAAATGCTGATGGCAGTTCTTCTTTAAGTTAAAATCTGTTAAATTAAATGTATCACTGACACTTCTTTTTCAACATAACAGAAAGTATCAATAGAATTAAGAGTTAAAATTTATAACATAGTCGTAAATATAGGGTAAAGATGACGGTAAAAACATTTGGATACGACGTAAGGACATTTTCTGATGCTCGTTCAAATAGATGCCAAAGTAGGAATACTGATACTAAATTCTTAACTGAAGAAAAAAGATTAAATCGTGGATTAAATCCTTAGAAGTGGAATCGACTTTCATTATAACTCAGTCATTATAAAGAAAATAATATACTACTCAAAACAAAATAAGGGCCAGCAGGTTTTTTTGATATATTACTAAAATGATAAAAGTAATGTGTATCTTTAGGTACGTTTTATTTAGTTATATTGTTTACAATTTGAACTAATAAATGTTTCAAATAATGCTCAGCGGCAATTTTCATCGAACTTTAATTGAAAAATTACAATTAATGACATATCAAAAAAACCTGCTGGCCCTTATTTTGTTTTGAGTAGTATAGATAGTGGCAACGCTGTCATTTATATTGCCCTTTGTTATTCCCCATTTGCTCATTTGACAGTCATATTCGTACAATGTGTTTTTTTTTGTTTTGCTACCGAAACACTATTCCTACAACCTTGGAGGAGCTACGATCCTACAACCAACGATCATTATTTTTTTATAGATACACAGCCGCTTGAAAATTCCATTTGCCGGTTTCGTGTGTTCTTTTGAAATTTCAAATTAAAATCAAAATTTTGTCTCCTGTTACTCGTCAGCAGATAACGCATGCATAACTTCGTTATCAACGTAGAGAAAACATTTTATGAGTAACGTGACGCTACACATCCCTGCCTGACACCTTTTTCGATGCTAAACCATACAGTGTACGCCCCGTTCATTCTGTCGCAAGCACTGGAATCCTCATAAAGAGATTGAGGATGCCAGTGCTTGCGTTAGAATAAACGGGGCGTATACTGAATGGTTTAGCAGCCTAACACCTTTTTTGACTCAACGCATCCCTGTCTTACACGTTTATCAATGCTAAACTATTAAAAAGGTGTAAGGCAGGGATGTGTAGCGTCACCTTGGCTGTTTAACCTATTCATGGATTATTGTTTCACTGATCTGAAAGAGAGTATGTGAAGACTGAGAATGAATAAGTTACTCATCAAATGTCTTCTCTACGCCGATGACCAAATTATACTTCCGTCATCTACTGACGAGTTACAGGAGATGGTTACAATGATGAATATCGCTTTTGACAGGAAAGGAATGAAAGTAAATGTCAGCAAGACGAAAGTAAAGTACTTGAAAGAGAAGAATGTATGACAGAGTGTACAATAGGTGGTGAACAAGTCGAACAAGTGGAAGAGTTTGTGTATCTGAGTTCTAAGTTTACGAGAGATGGAACGTGTTAAAGTGATATTGAAAGAAGAGTGAAACATGGTAAACGGTGCTCTGCATGCTCTTGTGAGGAGTCAGAAGGTGTCTCACAAGGCTCGTCCGGCTGCTCATGGAGGCGTTTTGGTACCAAAACTGACGTACGGCAGTGAAAGTTGGGTATGGCAGAAAAAGTATGAAAGTAGAATTAATGCAGTAGAAATTAGAGCATTGAGGACGAGTATCATTGGTGTGAAATTGAGTGACAAGACTAGAAATAATGTTATAGGAGAACGTTGTGGAGGAAAAAAAGACGTGGTGACTAAAATTGAGAAAGGGATGAATGAACAAAGATTGACCAAAGAGATCTACCTACAAGGCAAGAGTGAATGGAAAAGTTGGAATGGGAAGGCCTCGGCGAACATACGAGGACCAAATTTAGGACAGTCTATATAAAGGCCAGATCGTCGGACCGACGATCTGATCAAGGTCGCGGGAAGCCGCTGGATACGAGCAGCGCAGGACCGGTCGTCATGGAGATCTTTAGGGGAGGCCTATGTCCATGCAGCAGTGGATGTCTTTCGGCTGATGATGATATAAAGGCCAGGTTAAAAGTACCCTAAACTGACGAACATGTATGAAAGGATCGATAAAAGTACAAGAAGCAAGGAAGGAAGAATGTCAAGATCGTAGCAGGTGGAGGAATGTGGTCTCTGCCTACCCCGACTGGAAAGAGGCGTGATATTATGAATGTATGTAAAGTAAAAAGGGTTGAGCCTCTTTTTTATGGTGCCATTTTTGAACAGCTATCGTGCATCTACCAATGTATGATCGAAGCCTGCAACTAATGAAAACAAGCATTATTCTTCCCGATAAAAAAAACAACCCCCCAAATAAAAATACCTAGTTGTTAAGTGATCGGCAGATTTTCGAAAGACGATTGGAGTTTTTTTGAAAGATTGCTTATTTTTATTAGCGGAATTACCTACTAGGCTCAGGAAGTCTTGACCAACGTCGTTAACGGATAAGATTTTAAGGGTTGTTGAGTGAAATAGATTGTCTTTGGTGAAGGTTATACGCTGCGCAAACTAACTCTATAGCTCTGACGGTTATTCCTCTGCATGGGTGACAGCCGGAGAGCCAATGAACGATTCGCACGCCTCTCCCTACCTGCCATGCTCACGACCTAACCGCGACTAATTTTCTGAATTCTGAGCATTAACAGTCAGAGCTGGAGTCAATTTGCGCGCCTCGTATAGCAGCACCAGTTAAGATATTTTTCTTTAACTGTCTGATGTTATAGTGACACTAGTTAGTATTCGCGGCGGCAGTAGTAACCCAAAGTGCGGCATTTCTGGCAGAGGTGCTGAGGATGTATCTTGGACTGGTCGCTCACATCTAATCCATCCGGCTTCTCCAATGGCCTCTGAAAATGAAGATGACTAAGTACAAAAGAAAGTAAAGGTACTAAGAATAAAAGAAAGGATTGAGAGAGGCAAATGTATGACACATTATCATCATATTATGGTCTAGACTTAGTATCAAGATAATGTCTCATTTGCCGGTTCTAAGCTGATAACAATTTTGATTTACGGATGAAAAAACCGGTAAAGTGCGAGTTGGGCTCGCGCACCCGGGGGTTCCGATATAACTCTAGTATTTATAAAAGCAAAATTCAAAAAAAATTCACCCCTTTATAATAATAGAAAATATTATTTTTCAAATTCTTTCATTTGCAATAAATTTGGACAACCACATTCTAAAACTATTTCGTCAATAGCATCAGTGGTTGCTGTGATATGTGCGACAGACAGACATGATAGAAAGTTGCACCATAAGGGTTCCATTTTTACCATTTTGGTTCGGAACCCTAAAAAGCAAGAGGCACAAAACCCATGCACAAAACCCCTAAGGGCCTGGCCACGTGCAGCCGGCACGGCACCGTCGCCGGCCACCGGCGCCGGTGCCGGTAGACGGCGCGACGCCGTTGCCGGTGGACGGTGTGCAAAGGTGTGTGCAGTTTAGTTGGTCACCGCTTGCTGTTGGGACTTTTTGCGCCTTATAAACAATAACAAGAGTAGAATACGTGTCTTGTAATCCATAATTAGAAATCTTTGTCACTAGTACTAGTCCGAACAGAAGCGGTGACCAATTAAACTGCACGCACCTTTGCACACCATCCACCGGCAACGGCATTGCGCCGTCTACCGGCACCGTGCCGTGCCGGCTACATGTGGACAGGCCCTAACCATCATCTTCAGATGGGCTTCCAATCACTGGTATTTGCAGCCCACTCTTCAGCTACAAGTTTCTTATCTTTACAATTTAGTGGTGCTGAATTCGTGTTTGGTGAACCTCAGAGCACTTCGACCCTATGGTATATTTTATGCTTCCCCCACCTAAAGCCACGATCACACCTAGCTGAATTCAAAGACTAATTCGGCATAAGTACATTGCTGGGAGGCTTGGTTATGGTAATTGCAATATCCTTACTTCAACGAGCAATGTATTCCGAATTAGTCTTTGAATTCAGCTAGGTGTGATCATGGCTTTAGTGCTGCTCTTTTCTTCCGCTCTCTTCAAATATGCTCGCTTTGATATGGGTTTAAGCGGAAAGAGCCTTTAGTCGGTTGTCAGGTAAAGCCGCTATCAAACCTTCCTTAATTCAGAAACTAATTCGGATCGTTGAAGTGAGAATATTGAATACAAAACCAGGTCTATCAGCAATGTATGCCGAATTAGTGATTGCGGTTTAAGCCAGACCTACAATCTTTACAAGCGTCAACTACAAACTAACCTCATCATCATCATATCAGCCGAAAGACCTCCATTGCTGGTCATAGGTATTCAAATATCTAGGTCACATTCTGACCGAGGATATGTGTGATGACCTCGATATGGAACGAGAGCGTAGGGCCCTGGCGATCCGCTGCAATATGCTTGCTCGCCGTTTTGCAAGGTGCTCTAAGGATGTTAAAATTCTGTTATTTAAGACCTACTGTCAAGCCTTCTACACTTGTCAGTTGTGGACAAATTATAAACGAAAATCACATAACATCCTTAGAGTACAATACAACGATGCGTTAAGAATATTACTGAAGCTGCCAAGATTTTGCAGCGCATCTGGTATGTTCGCGGACGCCAGGGTCCCCGACTATTTTGCTGTAATCAGACAACGTGTTACCGCATTCTGGGAAAGACTAAGGTGTTCCAGTAACAGTCTCATTAAGGTTTGTGTTGATAATATCTATCAAAACAAGATACTTAAACACTGGGTGAGTTTGCACAAGAGTGAGAACAGAAAGTAATATATACTTGTTGGACTTAATCTACTTGTAGATTATATAACTCAGTTTTTAAACTATATTTCTTTTGTATATGGGTATCTATCTACCTGAAATAAAGTTATAATAAAATAAATAAATAAATAAATAAATAGGCCTCCCCTAAAGATCTCCATGACGATCGGTCCTGCGCTGCTCGCATCCAGCGGCTTCCCGCGACCTTGACCAGATCGTCGGTCCACCTTGTGGGGGCCTGCCAACGCTTCGTCTTCCGGTACGTGGTCGCCACTCTAGAACCCTTACACCCCATCGGCCATCGGTTCTTCTTGCGATGTGGGCAGGCCCACTGCCACTTTAGTTTAGCGATTCGCAGGGCTATGTCAGTTACTTTAGTTTTTCGGCGGATCTCCTCATTTCTGATTCGATCGCGCAGAGAGACTCCAAACTAACCTGCTTATGCGGAAACACATTGATTCTGCATTTGATGCACTCCTGGCCGTTGTTCGCCCAAGAGTTGCCGCTCATCCATTTACGCTTGCATTTCGGACACTTGTACTCTCCAAAGCACCGCTTCTTGCCCTGGTACGGGGTCAGCCCTTCGCCTTTGGGACGGGCCTGGAATTTTCAAAAAATTTGGTCAATATAACTTAACTAATTTTGGATTGGGATAATTGGCATAATTGCCCATTGTCGGTCAGTCAAAATCTTTCAAAGTATTGATTCAAGTAAAAACATGCAATTAATTTTATGAAGATTAATTAAGTGCCAGAACGTATTTTGATATGTGTCACAGTTTTCGAGACATTCACGAAAATCTAAAAAATGGTACCTTCTTTGTGTTTCCCTCCTAGGCCGTGCCTCCAAGGGTCCTGGGCTTTTAGTACCTATGTTTACCTCCTAACTAGCCCAAACTGCGACGTGATTGAAGACATATACCATATTTTGATGGAATGCGTTCGGAACGAACCAGAAAGATGTAATAACCTACTCATTTGGCGCGATAATTTACGAGACGTGGGTGCATGTAATAGTGCGTTGGCATTTCCCTTGTCTAAGGGCTCCCGCACACGACCGAGAATCGGTGGCCGATTTTTTGTCGGCATCCCGCTCTTACGTGTTATCACCTGGATCTTCCGTCCTTGTCCTGGGCGATAATCGGCCACCGATTCTCGGTCGTGTGCGGGAGCCCTAAGGAAGCCAAAGCACTATACAAGATAGTACGGGTTGGATTGAGACTGAGATAGTTTATCTGTCTCAGGTTTAAGCCATCTCCTTCCATAATTGTAAACTTATAGAGCGGCATAGTCGCTTAAAGCTCTTTAAATAAAGATTTAAAAATAAAAAAAAACTAGCCCAAACAAAGTTCTGAAGTCAAACTTTCTGCTTTCGAACTTTCCATCTACACTCCCCTTAGGAGTGTTCATTTCCCAAACTAGTTACTATGAAAACACTTAGGAATTTCTTAACTAGAGTAGGAATTTTTTTTTTTAAATATAGGGTGATTTTTAGGGTTCCGTACCTCAAAAGAAAAAAACGGAACCCTTATAGGATCACTTTGTTGTCCGTCTGTCTGTCTGTCTGTCTGTCTGTCTGTCTGTCTGTCTGTCTGTCTGTCTGTCAAGACCCTTTATCTCACGAACGGGTAAAGGTATCAGGTTGAAATTAATACCATATATTAGGATCCATGAACCACACAAGATCTGAAAATTTAAATTTTTTACAACGACGCAATCAAAAGATATGGCATTTTATGTCCTCATCTCCATACATTTATTTAAAAATGAAAAACCTACAGGGTACTTCCCGTTGACCTAAAATTATGAAATTTGGCAAGAAGCTAGGTCTCACAGTACAAATAATGGGAAAAGTCTGAAATCATTAAATATTACAACTTTTCTCACAACTAATGGTAACCAATTGTGGTGAGCTCCCGTTTCAAGAACATTCATATAAGAGAGGGGTCAAGTTGGATGGCTGCTGAGGCGATTTTTGTTTTAGTTCTATTTAAAAACGGGAACACTTACAAACTTGAAAATTGTTATGTTTATAGTGCATAAGCTATAAAATAACAACAAATAATAAAATTTGGTCAAGCGCGTGTCGGACTCAAAAAATCTAGCACATTAACTTACTGAAATTTCAACTAATACAATTATGTTTATGTGGTGGTACGGGACCCTCAGTGCGCGAGTCCGACTCGCACTTGGCCGGTTTTTAATTAGTTCTTTACTAGATAGGTCGCTGTTTGGTATCCGATGAAGTAGAGTTGCCAACTGCCCGCTCTTAGTCTATATGTGTGTAAGTCGCACACTCGTTAGATTAGATAAAGTCCCTAATTTTATCAATCTCTGAGGTCTCTTTTTGGGGTTCCGTACCTCAAAAGAAAAAAACGGAACCCTTATAGGATCACTTTGTTGTCCGTCTGTCTGTCAAGACCCTTTATCTCATGAACGGGTAGAGGTATCAGGTTGAAATTAATACCATATATTAGGATCCATGAACCACACAAGATCTGAAAATTTAAACTTTTTTCAATGACGCAATCAAAAGATATGGCATTTTATGTCCTCATCTCCATACATTTATTCAAAAATGCAAAACCTACAGGGTACTTCCCGTTGACCTAAAATTATGAAATTTGCCAAGAAGCTAGGTCTCACAGTACAAATAATGGGAAAAATCTGAAATCATTAAATATTACAACTTTTCTCACAACTAATGGTAACCAATTGTGGTGAGCTCCCGTTTCAAGAATAATCATATAAGAGAGGGGTCAAATTGGATGGTCGCGGAGGCGATTTTTGTTTTAGTTCTATTTTAAAAACGGGATCACTTACAAACTTGAAAATTGGTATGTTAATAGTGCATAAGCTATAAAATAACAACAAATAATAAAATTTGGTCAAGCGCGTGTCGGATTAAAAAATCTAGCACATTAACTTACTGAAATTTCAACTAATACAATTATGATTATGTGGTGGTACGGAACCCTCAGTGCGCGAGTCCGACTCGCACTTGGCCGGTTTTTTTACTGTCAATTCTTGACCTCTTGTCACTCTTGACCTCGACCTAGTCCTGAGGACAGAGATGAGATCGACGATGGGACGAGCTTACCCAAATTACCCGAACGTAATCAAAAATATGAACTGTTTTAGGTTAGGTTATTATGAATAGAATAGAATAGAATATACTTTATTGCATAAAATGTGGTGGAAAGTTGTTACAGATTTTATGGTGTATCACACATTTAACCAAAATCTATTGGCATGCAACAGAGAGAGAGACTGTACTTAATTATAATTACAATTTCATAAAATATTAATTACCTAAAATACTATTAAACAAAATAAAAACCTATCAATCTAAAAAAAATAAAAATTCAAAAGATATTAAAAATTATTACAATATTATTATAATTTCATATTAAAACTAAATATTTAAAAATTCATTAATGCTGTACAGACACTTATCACATAAATATTTATACAAAGCACATTTAAAATTGTTGGCAGGTAGGTTTTTAATACTATCGGGTACTTTGTTATACAGCTTTACAGACATGTTGTAGCAATTTTTTGCAAAACATGTTGTAGAGCAGGATCTAGCCATTAGACGAGTGGGATGTCTTGCATTGAAGGCACAGGCATCTTGCCTACTAGTGTATAAGTCAAAATTATTCTTAACAAATAAACATATTTCAAAAATGTACATGGCAGGCAAAGTTAAAAGATTTAAATTCTTGAATAAAGGTCTACAGGAGTCCAACGGCCTAGCACCGCATAGAGCTCTTAAGCATTTTTTTTGTATAAGAAAGGCGCGGTTTAAATCGACGGAATTTCCCCATAAGACCAGACCATACCTCAACGTAGAACATACATGGCCATGGTAAGCCACAAGAGCGATCTTTTGGTCACATAACTTTGTGAGGCGGTATAGGGCGTAGGTGAATCTGTTGATTTTTTTACAGACTTCATCAACATGCATCTTCCATGTCAAATTGACATCAAGAGTAATGTCTAGGAACTTCGCCGTAGAACATTCAATTATAGGAACACCATCATGTGACACTGATAGATCCTGCGGCCTACCATTTCTGTTGAAGAATTGCATATATTTTGTTTTGCTTAAGTTTACTTTTAGGTTATTGCATTTTAACCAGTTTATTACTTTCTTTATCGTGTCGTTAATTTCCGATTCATAATCTTTATTTGAGGTCTTATTAATAATAATTGATATATCATCTGCAAACTATGTACATGGATAATTTATTGCAGAGGGAAGATCGTTTACATATAAAATGAATAACAAGGGGCCAAGTATGCTTCCCTGAGGTACCCCTGACTTATTCTCAGAATAAGCAGAGCCAAATGTAGACATCTGAAGAGATTTATTAATTTTAGTTATTTCAACCCTCTGAACCCTACCACTTAGATAACTTTTAACCCAATCAAGTGAATGTCCACGAATTCCGTATCTCTCTAATTTTCTAAGAAGAGTTTCATGGCACACATAATCAAATGCTCTACTAAGGTCAAACAATATCATAGAAACCGGTACTCGCTTATCCATCAGAGATGAGATTTGCTGTATGATCCTAAAACATGCCATTGAAGTGGATTTTGCTTTTTGGAATCCAAATTGCTCTGGTTGTATAATTTCAAATCTTTTGCAAAATGCTGATAGCCTTATGTAAAAAACCTTTTCAAAAATTTTTGATAATACAGGTATGAGTGTTATCGGTCTGTAATTACTGGCGAGATGTTGTTCACCTTTTTTGAAAAGAGGTATTACAATCGAAAGCTTTAACGCTGATGGAAACACTCCATTTTTAAACGATAAGTTTACTAAGTGTGTTAGTAAAGGAGTCAGCTCGTCAACAGCTTCTTTTAAAATTTTTGTGGACAGCTCGTCGTAACCAGTCGAGTTGGTGTTGTTTAACGATTTTATGACTTTTCTAATTTCGTAATTGTCAGTAGGTGTTAGGAAAAAAGTTGAAGTATTTGACTTTATGGACGATATGCTATATAAATTTTTAGTAACACAGGACTCAACCTTAGGAAGGTTTATGAAATGATAATTAAATTCTGTTGCAATTTCAGTGGGATCTTCAATGATTAGATTGTTATTCAGGGTCAGATAGTCTACGGAATTTAATTTAGCAAAATTATCTTTTTCATTAATAAGGTTCCATGTAGCCTTACATTTGTTTTTTGCTTTGAGTAAATAATCGTTATTTTCCGACCTTTGAGCTGAACTTATACACTTTTTTAATAGTTTTGAATATTTTCTATAATGTATTTTAACATATTTAGTTTTCATTTTGTAGTAAGTAAACCGTAGTTTTCTTTTGGTTACACAAGAAGTTCTTAGGCCTCTTGTTAACCATTTTGGCTTAAGTTTTTTGTTCATAATTTTGATCCGATACTTGGGAAAGCATAGATTGTAGAGAAGACGTAACTCGGTGTAAAAGTAATTAAAAGCTTGTTCTACATCATCGCAATCAAAGACATCTGACCATGAATAGCTCTCCAAATACTGTCTGAATTTGATGATATTTTCCGAACTAAAATCCCTTACAGTTTTGTACCAAAATTTAATGGATTCTACTCTGTTTGTTACGGGAACTGTAAGAATTTGCGCAGTATCGTGATCTGATAAAAAAAGCGGCACGGTTTCGCCCATTGCCTGCTTGATATTACTCGCAAAGTGATCAATGCAGGACTTTTGTCGTGTAGGATTATTAATATGTAAATCCAGGTTATAGTTTGCTATCAATTCTTTAAGTTCCCGTGATATTTTCGAGTCTTTTAGGGTATCAATATTCCAGTCACCTGTCAGAATTATGGATTTGTTTGTCTTTCTTTTTAATATATCAAGTAACATGTCCAATTTGTCAAAGAAAATGCGTGGGCTTGCTCCAGGAATCCTGTAGACACATACAAGAATTATATTGTAGTTTACAATTTCTATTCCACAACATTCAAATATTCGTTCCAATGAGCTTTCATTAATATAAGGCAATTGTTTTATTTGGATCGATTGATGATGCAAGACACATACGCCACCCCGCTTTTGGTTTAGTCGGCAGAAACAAGAGCTTAAATTATAGCCTTTTAACATTAGATTTGCTTCATATGTACGTTGAACAAAAGTTTCTGATAAGCACAATAAGTCTATTGGCTGTCCAAATTTTTTAAACATTTCGTAAAGAATGATTTCAAGCGTTTCTTTTTTGCTAAAAAAGCCTGCAATATTTTGGTGCATTATTCTTATTACATTAAAATTATTCTTATTTTCTATAAAAAAGAAGGGTTATTAGTATCCTGGCGGTCATTGCATGGCATAGAGGGACTATTTTGCTTGTTTACTATCGCGTTGTTACTACCATTGCGTACATTGTTTTTGTTGTTTGGTGAATCAACAGACAGGTGTATAATTTCTCTATAGATCGCAAAGCTTAGATTTTGAGTAAAATATTTTGACTTTTGATAAGATTTGGCAAAATTCATTCTGACATAGTGAGCGTGACGGAAACCTTGACATATCAGTTTAAAATCGTAATTAATATTAGAATAGTATAAAGAGGAATTACTTGGCAGCCCACATACAATTATGTTAGTATTTGAAGTTAATCTCAACCATTTAAGCAGGTAAGTTTTGACTTCCAATGGATTTGTATCATTAATTCCTCCTAGAACAATAATAAAATCATGAGGACTTAAATTATTAATTTCATCTTTACAAGTGTTTATGACTTCCTTAAAATTTGCATTTGTTTTCCAAAAACAGGTAACTTTGTATTCATCACCCACAAGTTTTTGTAAAGCTTGTTGAAGACCGCGGCCTTGTTGATCAGCCACTATGAAGATTTGATTTTTCCTGTCTGGTGATAAGTTACAGTGCTGCGATGATTCACAGGTCTCGTTACTTTTAAATTCCATGTTTTCGGATTCTGGCTTGACTGGTGAAATATTGTCTAAATCAGACCAGTTTATATCCTTATCTGCCATATGAACGGTTTTCTTATTTTTAGACTTCCTATTTTTTCTGCTTCTTTTAGGTTTACAACTCATGGATTTACTAATATACGTCGTACTGGAACAGATGCATATAAGGTCTTTTATTTTTTGTTCTTGTTTTTCGATTTTATTTTCCATAGCTCTATTTTCCAAAAGTAGTTTTTCCATTTCATCGCTATGAGATTCCAGCATAGTTTTCAGGCGTTTAATCTCATTTTTTAAGGAATCTACCTCCTTAGCTTGAAATGTAGACAGATCAGGTAAGCTATTGTGATTCTGGCTAGAATCTGATTCGGATAATGAGGAAGAAGATGTCGGTAGGGAGTTATGAAAGACCACTTGCGGATTGATAGCAGTTTGCTTCCTACGTGTAACATTCCTAAAGCTTCCAAACCGCCTGGTTTCAGTGGATTTTATCTCCGCGTTTGCAATTATCTTTGTGGATGGAGTGGTGGACAACGTAGCAGTAGGTTTGGCAGCCTCGGTAGTTGAATGTGGGCTCAGCATATTAGAGCGCTCAGTTGTCTCCTTCTTACTTCCTTCATGTGGTGATTTGTTGGAACTTTCGCTACACGGCGGCGTTTTTTTTTTAATATCTGGGCATACATTGCAGGGAGATGTAGTAGAGGGAGCTAACTCTTTAGTATGTGATCTGGGTGTTGATGAAGAAGGTTTTTGAAATCCTCTTTGAATTTTGGATTTTGATTCTAATGTGCCAGTGTTACATATTTTACATCTCCAATTTTTCTTATTTTTCATTAAGTCGAAAAGTTTCTCTGCTACATTTGCACAGTACAAACAGTAAATATTTTGACATATCTTGCATTGAAGGTAATCTTTGCGGGTGATATATTTCTTACATTTTGAACATGGGCCTTGAGAAGACTGCATTTTTTTTACTCCTAACGCCATCTTGTGGGATCACTGAGTATCTGTAGAAATAATATAGCAACAGTATTTTTATTGTTTGTAGTGGCAACACTTTATTCTTGTCTGTGCCTGCCGGTGTAATGGCGAACTGTGTAAGAGAAAATTCTCAATAAAGAATATCCTTATATCTGCCTCTTTCCTTCAGATTAGCTGATAAATCCTCCTGTAAAAGGTTATGGGCGCAGCCCTAATCTTGGAGGTATTGAGGCAAGTGTACCTGGTAAAAGGTAAAAGGTATATCACGGTAAAGTGATTTTTTGCGGTGAAGCAAAGTGAATATCAAGGCACAAGATGGAGGCCGGGAATTTCGGCGCCAACAGTGGCGCAAATACTTTACGATTGGAAGGACTAGAAAATTGGTCAATGTGGAAATTCCAAACTAAGGTGATCTTGAAGGCTATGGACGTATACGGTGTCGTAGATGGCTCATTTGAATGTCCAGAAAAAGATCAAGGAAAATGGCTGAAAACCGACGCCAAAGCGCAAGGCATTTTGGTAACGCACATGGCGCCGTCAGTCATGATACATGTGCAAAATTGCGAAACGGCGAAAGAAATGTGGGAAAAACTAACCACAGTTTATGAACAAAGCTCAGATGTTTCCTTACACCTGCTACAGCAGAAGTTTTTTGAAATCAAGCTGGAAGGAAATGAAAGTGTGACCACATTCATAGCTAAAGTGGAAGATCTGGTGGCACGCATTAAACAAGCGAAGGGAACTATGCCAGACAGTATGGTAATAACAAAAATTATATCATCAATTGGCGAAAAATATCGTCATTTTATTTCGGCCTGGGACTCGGTTCCAGCGAGCCAAAGGACCCTTGCGGAATTGACAGCAAGACTTATTATTGAGGAGCAAAGAAATAATAAAAGCGATGAAGTGTCAACATCAGCATTCAAAGCACAGAGTTCATCAAGAAAGTGTTTCAAATGTGGCAAAATGGGACATTTTAAGGTTGACTGTAAATTTAAAAGTTATGGTGTAAAAGACTTTTGCAAAAAGTGTAAAAAACAAGGACATAAAATCGAAAATTGTTGGTTCAATAAAGAAAAGTCATCCGAGAATAACAAAAGTGAAAAAAGACTGAATGCATTTATGACATCGGAATCAATAAGTGCTTTAACAGCTGACTGTGAGTATGGTGATCATTGGTATTTGGACAGTGGTGCTTCTGAGCACATGTGCAAATCTAAAAATCCTTTTACAACTTATACCAATTTTCAAGTGCCTAAAGATGTCATAATAGGGGACGGTTCAGTGATAAAAGCTCTTGGACAAGGTGAAATAAAATTGAGTGCATATGACGGGGACAGCTGGATACCAACAACAATAAATAACGTTTTATTTGTTACTGAGTTGAAAGTGAATCTATTTTCAATGAGTGCTGCATTGGACAAAGGCTACAAGCTGTTAACTACAGCCGCTGAGAGCAAGTTTGTGGAAAATGACACTGTATGTGCTATAGCAAAAAGAGAAAGGAAGATGTATACAATGCAATTTAAATATGAAAAGGAAATGGCTATGGTAGGAAAGTGCAGTAGTAATCTGACAGAATGGCATGCAAAACTTGGTCATCAGGACATAAATCAAGTAAGGAATATATTGAATAAGTGTAATATTACATGTGATGAAGGAAGCGAACAAACATGCATATCTTGCATAAAAGGAAAACAGCATAGATTGCCATTCCCTTCTTCGGAAAATAGAAGTCAGTTACCTGGTGAAGTAATACACATGGATATTGGAGGACCTGTTGATGAAATGTCTTTGGGAGGAGCAAGATTTTTTCTGTTGCTAAAGGATGACTACACTAAGTACAGATATGTTTATTTTATGAAAAATAAAAGTGAGAGCATTAAATATGTGAGGGAATTTATAGAAGAAACATTGAATAATCCGGGCTATAAAATAAAATTTATAAGATCAGATAACGCCAAAGAGTTTTGCAGCAAAGAAATGACAGATTTGCTAAAATCTTATGGCATACAACATCAGCGAAGTGTAGTATACAGTCCCGAACAAAATGGATGCGTGGAGAGAGAAATGCGCACTATTGTGGAGTCTGCCAGGACTATGTTATTGGAGAGCCAACTTAATAAGAATCTGTGGGCAGAGGCGATCAATACAGCAGTATTCGTGATAAATCGCACTGGCCCCAGTAGAATAAAAGGCAAGACGCCTTATGAGTTATGGTTTAATAAGAAGATGTACGATATCTCTAATCTTAGAGTATTCGGATCAAAAGTAGGAGCACACATACCGTCACAGAGAAGAACAAAATTTGACAGCAAAGCTGATTTTGGACATTTTGTTGGATACGGCGAGTCTGTAAACATCAAAGGATATAGAATCTATATTCCTGACAAAAATGATGTAGAAATAAAAAGAGATGTGACTTTTATCAAAGAAAATTCAGAGAAAAATGAGAGTAAACAAAGGAAAACCACAGAAATATTTACATTTGATTTTGAAGAAAATGAACAGGAAATAATAGAAAACGAAGAAGAAGAAGAGGTGAATGTAGAAAATAATCATAACCCAGAGGAGCTCAATGAAAGTACAACAGATCAACTATCTGTGAATTCTTTTAATGAAGAAGTACCAAATGTGACTGAAGAAGCAATGTCAGAGAAGCAAAGAGGAGAGGAAGAAAGTAATCAAGAAATAACATGTGAAGAAAGACCTAAAAGAATGCTCAGAACACCTGCATGGATGGAAGACTATAAAATAAATGATAGTGAATCAGATGAGATTGAAAATAATTTTTTGAGCATGTTATGTGAAGAACCTATTACCTTTGCAGAAGCTATGAAAAGACCAGATAGAATCAAATGGGAAGAAGCTATTAAGAAAGAAATGGAAACTTTAGAAGAAAACAATACATGGGAAGAAGTGAAAGACGTTCCAGCTGGTGAAGAAATAGTGAGTAGCAAATGGGTGTTCAAAATTAAAGAAGCAGGAGGAAATTCTATATATAAAGCGCGACTTGTGGCTCGTGGCTTTGAACAAAAGAACTGCGATAACAACACCTATGCCCCTGTGGCAAAGATGACAACCTTTCGAACAATGATGGCTGTGGCTGCTCAGAAGAAACAACCAGTGTACCAAATGGATGTAACCGGAGCCTTTTTATATGGGGATATAAAGGAGACTGTTTATATGAGATTACCTAATAACAAAATATGTAAATTAAAAAGGTCAATCTATGGTTTAAAAAAATCGCCGAAGTATTGGAATACTAAATTTAATGATTTCATTACAAAAGAAAACTTTGTAAGATCCAAAAATGATCCATGTTTATATGTGAAAAGAGAAGGAAATAACTTCATGTATGTCCTGTTATTTGTGGATGATTTGCTTTACTTTGGAAATAACAGAGATCAATTAAACTCATTTAAAAATAAATTATGTGAGAACTTTAAAATGAAAGATTTGGATCTTGCAAAAAACTATTTGGGTATAAACATCAAACAAGATCTTAAAAATTGTATTACTGTAATAAATCAAAAGAAATATTTGCAAAAAATATTGGACAGTTATCAGATGTCAGAGTGTAAAAGTGTGTCAACACCTATTGAACAAAATTTCGATTTTGATTTATTACAAAGGGACAAACCAGAATCAGTGGAGATTGAAAAAGATTGTAGAAAGTTAATTGGGAGTTTATTGTATGCATGTAATACTCGACCTGATTTGTCTGTTTCAGTTAGCTTCCTGAGTAGGTATTTACATTGTGCTAGTAAAGCTCTATACCAATGTTTAAAGCGAATATTAAGATACATAAAAGGGACCATTGATTTGTCATTAGTATATTCATATAATAATAATGAGATAATTTTGCAAGGTTACAGTGATGCAGACTGGGCTGGGGATGCCAGGGATAGAAAGTCCACTTCCGGCAATATATTTTACTTTTGTGAATGTCCTATTTCATGGGGAACAAAAAAGCAGTCATGCATATCACTGTCATCATGCGAAGCTGAATATGTAGCTTTAACCTTGACTGTGTCAGAAGCATTGTGGTTGAAGAAGTTGTTGTTAGATTTTGATTATAACATTACTTGCAATATTTTTGAAGATAACCAGAGTGTCATAAAAATTGCTGAGAACAATGACAACAATAAGAGGCTAAAGCACATGGATATTAAGTACCATTGGTTAATGGATAACATTAACAAGGGCCTTGTAAACATCAATTATGTAAGGACAAACTGCAATATAGCAGACTTGTTTACAAAACCCTTGGGTAAGCAAATATTTACTAAACTAAGAGATTTAATTGTGTTTTAATCTTTGATGTGTAGTAGGTGCATAATATGTTCCATGTAATGATTAAGGGGGTGTCTTGTGTTACCTATAAGTATGTTAAGGTGAAGATGTTTTATAGTTTGTTAAGGGGTAGCCTGACATTCTGTCTATTAAAATTTTTGTTAAGGGGTAGCCTGACATACTGTCTATAAAAAAATTTTTGTTAAGGGGTAGCCTGACATACTGTCTATTAAAAATGTGTGTACCTTTTATAAAATTACTGTTGAGGGGGTGTGTAGAAATAATATAGCAACAGTATTTTTATTGTTTGTAGTGGCAACACTTTATTCTTGTCTGTGCCTGCCGGTGTAATGGCGAACTGTGTAAGAGAAAATTCTCAATAAAGAATATCCTTATATCTGCCTCTTTCCTTCAGATTAGCTGATAAATCCTCCTGTAAAAGTATCTTCACAGCAGCTGTCGAGGTATCAATCAACGTTGGTAATTGCGTTAGTGATTGTCGTCGTTTAGGCGCTCCTGCATAGATGTCACCAGTGTACTCACGAACTGTCAGCTGACGATGAATCAGCTGAGTGGCATTGCTGTGTAGTGTTTACTTCGATCAAATGATATTTAAATCAGCAACGGAAATCAGGAACAGTTTTTGTGATAAATTTGGTCTTTACTTACAGATAACCTCCCTGTTTCAGTGTATTTTTGTGGATTACTCACTGTGTTAACTGTAGAATTTGTTTAATTCCGGATATAGCGAAAATAACACTGTTTGTTTTCGTGCAACTAACCAGGAGATTATGATGTAAGTAAGTTAGAAAAAGGACTTGGTTTTTAAAACGAACACTTTTTCTCACTTCTAAGTAGTGCCACACTACACACTATAATGATTTGTTTTACTAATAAGCGTTTTAAGAATATTTAGGAATTAATTTTATACGGACTTGATCTGACTATGGCGATCGCAACGCTCTCTGATGCTAGGTTATGCTAGGTTTGATTTGGTTTAGTTAGGTTAGAAATGAAGAATCGGTAATTTTGTCTTCTCCCGGGATTTGATCAAATCACTTAGGGGTTTGACCAAGTTTCTAGTTTTATCGTATCCCTGCGACATACACATATAAAGTATGCGACAGCTCAGGCGTGCGGGTGAAATGTACAGTCAACCCTCGATTTACCTGACCCCCCTTGTATTTAAAGTAAATCGAGAGTTGACCGAATAGAATAGTCGATAGAATATTATGTAAATATCACAGCAAAAATAAAACGATCTTTCTAAGTTTCATAGTTTTTCAGAAATCTGCAAAAAACCTTTACAAACAAATTTAGTTTTGCGGTCCTAAAAATGGACTTTATTGCTTCCAAAAATACTTTAGACATATCGGGACCCGCTCGGCGCGCGAGTCCGGCTCGCACTTGACCGGTTTTTTTAAACCCTGTATTTCGCCCGCACTCCTGAGCCGTCGCGATAATAGTTAGTTAATTAGTTAGTTATAAGTAGACGCCTAAACAAAGTATGATTGTTATTACATTGTAATCCACAGATATTTGCTGACATACTTATTTCTAAGAATTTATCTGTATATCTATCAATATTTCCTGTGGAAACATGATACTCTGCTGAGTTATCAGAAATACCAACGGATTGAAGGTATGTTTCCAAGCTAGTCTGAGGGTGCCCGCACACGGTCTATCTGATCGCGATCCGCTAGAGACGTAGTAGCAACGAAATAGTCGTACACACCTAGTATACGGTCCTATATTTTCCAACTGAATTGAACATGATTTTTTTTTTAATTTATGATTATTACTGTAAAGGGGGCCCAAATAGGGGTGCAAATTTTTTAATTGTCGCTACTAGGTCGAGTGGGGTATCATATAAAAGGGCTTTACTTGTACATTCTAAAATAAATTTTTGTATTTTTTCACGTCTCTTAGTTTTCAAGTTATGATGAAAAATGACAAAAAGAAATACCATTCCCCTTATCTCCGAAGTTTTTGAAAGGAAAAATAATTACCGTTGACAGAAGTTTATGTAAACATAACACCAAAAATAAAACTATCTTTCTAAGTTTCACAGTTTTTTAGAAATCTGCAAATAACCTTTACAAACAAATTTACTTTTGCGGTCCTAAAAATGGACTTTATGGCTTCCAAAAATACAGAAAAGTATATCGGTACCCTCGGCGCGCGAGTCCGACTCGCACTTAACCGTTTTTTTTCTAAAGCTACATCTCTACCGGATCGCGATCAAGATTGAATGTGTGCGGGCACCCTAAGCTAGCACTTCTCGGCCCACGTAATTCAGAAGAAAAATCCCGGGCCAGTTGGACTCGCGCGCCGAGGGCTCCGTAATACCTATAGTATTATTGATTGGAAGCAATAAAGTCCATTTTTAAGGACCGCAAAGCTAAATTTGTTTGTAAAGGTTTTATGCAGTTTTTTTTATGCATCGCTCCGTCCTGCTCTCACACTGCTCAAACTCAGACTCAAAATCAATTATATCCATTGTTGGAAAGTAAAATCCATAGAGTAACACGATTTTCGCGCGCAAAGCCCCGGTTTGACGCGTTGCTCTAAGAGTAAAATCTCTTAATGACGACAGCATCTGTCATTCCGATAACAAAATGTTAAAAAAAGGAACCCTTATCGTACGATTTGGTCGGTCTGTCTGTCACACCTGTATATCTCAGCAACCACTCATGCTATCGACTTGAAATTTGGAATAGTTTAAGGATCTGGTTGCCCAACTTAATTGCACATGAAAGAATTAAAAAGAAATTATGATCATAATTATAATGTAAAGGGGGCCCAAGTATCGTGAAGGATGGGCAGCAGCATCCTCCTGTGTATCATCTTACTTACTGCGGTCACCTACAACCGCGGTCCATAGTGCCAGCCGTCACGCTGACAAGCGAGGTGACTATGGTACTCCTCCACATTTTTACAACAAAAGCTAGAACTCTGGAGGAAGCTCCCTGTCCTTTAGTGGACATTTCATGGGATGTTATGATGACACGAAATGCAGTTCATATGGCCGAATTTTGGGCTACAAAAAATATAATACACGTAAAGAAGAAAAATAACTTGACAAAAGTAATAGACTCAAAAATAAAATGTGTTTGGCTTCTACTTTATCAAGAGTTATGATTACGAGCGACCTCACATAATTACTTATACAATAGCTTACTGTTTGGAATATAAAGGGCTCTTGTGTTAGTTCCTGGCTATCTGACCCTAAGGAATGAATGACTGATTTGTTGCAATTGTAAATCTTGTATTGGAAGGCAAATATTTTGTATCATTAACTGAAAGAAGTTTTTGAATATTTGTAGGGTTCCGTACCTAACACAGGAAAAATAAACGGATCACCTTGTTGTCTTTCTGGCAAGACACTTTTTCTCATGATTGGGTAAAGTTATTAATTTTAAATCAAGATCGAAAATTTCAAGCTTTTACGACAACATTATCAAAAGTTATAGCCATTTATGTCCCCTTCTCCATACATTTATGATCCCAACCAAACCCTATAGTATAGGGAACTTCCCGTTGACCTAGAATAATGAAAATTGGCAAAAATTGAAATGTCTTAAACCACCATATACTAGGTTATTTTTTGAACCTGATTTCGTTTTGCCCACTTATTAGTGAGGTCAAAAGCAACAACTTTTGTTCTACGACTTTGCTAACAATGCACGAAAAATTTTCAACTTCCCATACAAAACGGGTCGGTCACGTGACCACTTTAGTATGAAGAGTCGAAAATTTTTTGTGCGTTGTTAGCAAAGTAGTAGAACAAAAGTTGTTGCTTTTAACCTCACTAATAAGTGGGCAAAAGGAAATCAGGTCCAAAAAATAACCTTGTACTTATATTTTTCTTTTACAGAACTAATAATAACCAATTAAGGTGAGCTCCCGTTTCAAGTAAATTCACATTAAAGAGGGATCTGGTTACACTTCTTTTTCCCCAAGGAACAGGTCGAAATACGAAAATAAATTTTTGACCTCCCATAGAGTCTGCATCATCAGCTGATAGCGCATTTTGTATGGGAGATCAAAAATTGCCTTTCGTTCTTGGGCAAAATTGTTCAGATGCTAAAATTATGTTCTCTATTTCTTACCCGTGGGTGGGTGTCATAAAAGGTGCTCTACCTGGGATTTACCTAATTTATTTAATCCTCAAGAATCAGTTACACGCGAGTATTTCCGGGCGAGCCGCTGACGGGCGTTGAGCCAAATTATTCCATTTATTTTTACATTTTCTTCTATTGCGAGAGTGAGAGACTGACATTGACATTAATAAAAGTATCCGCGAGATTTTGTGTGATGTGATGGATGAAGAAAAATCGAGATCGCGTTTGAATGAAGTTATTGATATTTTCTCATGAAAAACCTTATCCAAGATGGCGTTTGGTAAAACGACCAAGATTATGGCACACCCCCGACAACTACATTTATCGAGCGCGAATTTGAAATATGAAATTGGAAGGTCGCGTAGGCTCGCCAAAAGACCCTCAGAAGGACCACGAGAATCTCGTGGGCGGGTGCGCGAGGGGGTGCGGGGTAGATTTCAAGGGGGCGGAGAGTGTCCGTTCTGTGTGATAGTCATCATCATAACATCCCATGAAACGTCCACTACAGGACAGGGAGCTCCCTCCAGGATTCTAGCTTTTGCTGGGAAAATGTGGAGGGGAAGTACCGTAGTCATCTCGCTTGTCAGCGCTACGGCTGGCACCATGGACCGCGGTTGTAGGTGACCGCAGTAAGTAAGATGGTATAATACACAGGAGGATGCTGCAGCCCATCCTCCAGTTTATAACTCTTAGTCGCCTCTTACGACTCCCTCGGGTATGTATGGGTTGGTACTATTCTTTGCCGGCACCACACGGGGCCATATGCGAATCGTGTGATAGTACTATTTCTTTATTCTGTGGTTATGGTTTTGGCAGCATATAGGCCTGGATCAGTGCGACGCAGACTTCCGAAGCGGATGTCCGCGACGGACCGTAAAATGTATGAAGCCTATACAGTCCGTTCAGTCCAATGCAGAGCTATCCACTCTGGATCCGCTCCGCGACGCACTGAACGAACTTCATACATTTTACAGTCCGTCGCGGACAACCTCCGTCAGCGTCGCACTGATCCAGGCCATTGAGAAACGACTGCGAACAAGTCTGTGATTTCCATAGGTGTGATAGCTATATACTAGGTTATTTTTTGGACCTGATATCCGTGTATGCCCAGTGCCCACCTTATTACAGAAGTCAAAAGCAACAACTTTTGTTCTACGACTTTGCTAACAACGCACAAAAAAATTTCGACTCCGAAAGTGGTCACGTGACCGACCCAATTTGTATGTTATAAGGTGGGCATACGCATATCAGGTCCAAAGAAATAACCTAGTATAGGTGCGGCGCTCATAAATTGTGATATTGTAGCTCTGTGTAACTAATAGTTCATTTCTACTCTTTCTTCAAAGCTAAAGAGATAAATACCTAACAATGGCCAATAAAGGTACATTACGCACCCAAGCCGGTAAACAGCACCATTTTAAATATTTGTTTAATATGTAAGTCATCAAAATAGTTAATTAGCGCGAGAGCCTTGTGTTGAAAAGGAGTCTAGGATTGAGCCAAGCGAGTGGTTCAAATTCAGAATTTTGAGCGTAGAAAGTATTTCAAGGCACGAGGTGCAAAATAAATTTGCTGCCGAGCAAAACACACCATTTTTCACCTCACTACAGCGAGAAAAATGCTAAAAATTACTCCAATACCTCATACCACAAACCATCATCCCTTCGGTGCAATCATCACGTTGTTTTAATTTCGAAAACCTTTTTCGTGCTAGCGGTCAATGATGACTTTTGCACGCTAGCGGCCAAAAATGAACAAAGCAAAGTTTTCTGAGCTTGTGAGGTAAAAATAAATTGTTTCGTAAATCCAAAAGATAAAAATAGGGGTAAAACAGCTTTCAAATTCAAAATTGTGAACTTGACTGGACAGTTAAAAGTTATCGGAAAGCTGTCTGTTCATGTGAATGTAAAGATCCTGAATACGTATACCTACCAGCTTTTTCCGCAGGCGCTATGTAAAGCTATGGTAAATCCCAACAAGCGTATTTTTTCGAGTTGTGAGTTGCGTAATTTACACTGCATTGGTTTTCATACAGAACTCTTTAGGCCACACCGCGACGCAAAATTTGTTGTTTTATCTCTAAACGACTCGTGAGTGTTATACGTAATTATATACTTCGACGGATAAACTCACGTTTTATATTGACGTTGTCTCCTTTTACGTGTCGCCGTGTGGAAATATTTTCAATCACACACTCATAATTTTAAAAAATACGCTTTTTTGGATTTATCTTTATAACATCCCATGAAACGTCCACTGCAGGACAGGGAGCGCCCTCCAGAATACCATAAAAACGCATGGTATAAGATAGAGCGGAAGTACCATAGTCACCACGCTTGTTATAGCGTTGCGGCTGGCTGATTTACCCTAAATAGGTTTATTTATATAGTTTAAAAACCTTCTCGTACCATAAACGTGCTATCGTAATTATTTTGGATAATTTTACTGATTGGTAGATATGAACTGAGTTAGACTGAGCGTTAGTGACTGATGTGAACAAAATAGGAATGTATGAAGTTACATTATTATAACCCAACCACACTCACGCCGAGAATTGTCGCTTTTTTCCACAGACAAGTGAGACGGTTAAAAATCATCGCATTCCACGTTTAACGGTTTCTCGGCGAGATTGTGTATGAACCTTTATATGTTAGGTAGTAAAAATATTTGCCTGGTGTATGAAAGGCATTGTATTTGGTCATCTCAATAAACTTATTTAACTGTTTATTATTACTATTTTTATTTATAAATAATGGATTCCTATTTACCCTTACTATACGTAGTAGGTTTTTTACCATCAACCGAATGAATAAAGATGATGACGATTATGAGGTATGTAGTCCAGTTTGACACATTGGGCTTTGTACAGGCAAGAGCACCCCAAGCTTGCTTGACACATTGAACTTTTACCGCGCTGTTAGTCAGCGTAGAGCACGTCCAGTTTGACACATTGGGCTTTGTACAGGCAAGAGCACCCCAAGCTTGCTTGACACATTGAACTTTTACCGCGCTGTTAGTCAGCGTAGAGCACGTCCAGTTTGACACATTGGGCTTTGTACAGGCAAGAGCACCCCAAGCTTGCTTGACACTTTGAACTTTTACCGCGCTGTTAGTCAGCGTAGAGCACGTCCAGTTTGACACATTGGGCTTTGTACAGGCAAGAGCACCCCAAGCTTGCTTGACACTTTGAACTTTTACCGCGCTGTTAGTCAGCGTATTCAGCGTGTAACAGAAACGTGTGATAATAATAAAGGGTGTGAATCTGCCCATGAAACTGAACAACTTTTCCCAAGGAACATGGGTCGTAGAACAAAAAAATTTTTAGACCTCCCATAGAAACTGCATCAGCTGATAGCGCATTTTGTATGGGAGGTCATTGGTTTTTACTTTCGAGCGGAGCGAGAAAGGTATTGTATTCGTGAAACAAAAGTTTTTCTAATTTTCTCAAAAATTTGTTCTATATCACTTATACATCATAAAAAACAAGTCTCCCAAAAATTTCCGTCCGTCGGTCGGTCGGTCCGTCGGTCTGTCGCTCGGTCCGTCGGTCTGTCGGTCTGTCCGTCACGCTTTGGCCTAGCGGCTAAACAAATGGTCCGATTGACACCAGATTTTGAATTTAGGAGTTTTATGCAAATCCATCGAAGAGTTCTAAGTGGTTTCTTGCTGGCTCTCATTTTGAGGGTAGCTGTCATACAACGAAAATGAAAAATTGAAATTTTCTCAAAAACGGCTCATAGAATCGAGATGAAACTTTGCATGACCAAGCATCTCCATGTAAGATATCTTGCGCTAGTATCAATTGATCTGTGTAATTTCATATAAGGGGTGTTCCTGTACCACCAAATCGTAAATATGTGATTTATCACAAATTGGTTCCATTGAGTTTATTAAAATTTTCTATAATATTAATCCTGGATTGGTTGTCTACCTGACTGGATATTATTTATGATTTTTTTTAAAAAAATGTAGTACACAGGGTGTACCAAAAACTGAAAGGGCTTGCTTAGTAGACTAAACTGAAAAATTATCCATAAGGAACATGAGTTGGAAAATTAATAAAATCTCTATGCAAGTATCCTACGGTAGTATCCATTGATCTGTGAAAACTCATATAAAGGGTGTTCCAGTACTACTAAAAGTTAAACATGTGATTTACTCAAAATCGTTTGAGGTTTGTTTTAATGTTTGACAATTTGAATTCTGAATTGATCTGTATATTTCATTGGAACATTTTTTTGGAAAAACGTAAATAAAAGTTTGTATTTCCATACTATATGTATGGCATTACAAATTTAAGTTTGCGGTTGATAGTTTTTCCTTGAGTATTGCGAGAAAGTAAGTGCAGTGCTGCTGTACCATTTATTTACTTTGGCAGACTGATGAGAGGAATGCTGCGTAGGGCTACTCTCCTCTCTTCTAATTTGTGTTGCAATGGAAATGGTTCGCATATGGTAGACATGTCCCAGCTATTCAGCTTAACCGTTTCTAAAGGTTAGGTACTGATTAACCTTTTTTAACGGTTAACCGAATGAATGGGTTATCCGTTTCCTAAAATTAACCTTTTATAAGTGTTAACAGATTCAACGCTTAACCTTTTCAAAAGGTTACAATAAAGTGTTAATCTTTTATAATATAACGGTTAACCGTATGAATGTGTTATCCGTTCCCTGGTCCCGGCTACCGTAATAGCACTCCAGCTCGCAAAAATTCTGAAACTTACTTGATCACAGTCTCTGATGTAGTGATGTCCAGTCTTGAAGCAGAGATGGCACATGTAGGTCGGGGGCGGAGGCCGGTGGGGACGCCGAAGAGAAAGTGCTGCGAACTGGTCTGTGATGGAGTTCGCGTCGTCTTGTGGAGGCAGTGCTGAGCATGGCGCAGCGGTGGGGAATGAACCCCATACTGAGCTGGGTACGAGCTGAAAACAGTAAGTAACAATAAGTAACAGTCTTTGAATTTCCAGTAAGAGCTATATAAAACTATTTAAAAAAATTGAGTGAACTTTTTGAAAAATAAAAAACAAGAGAAAAACAAAAAGAAATGTTAGTCATCATCATATCGTGTGGGTTGCAAGGTCGATGACCGACCTCACAAACCCTGGTGTCAGTAAAAACCATAGAAAAAACCGTCAATTTATTTTTGTGGGAAATGAACCCGGTGGGGAATGAACCCCATACTGAGCTGGGTACAAGCTGAAAAAAATAAAAAAGTCCTTTGAATTTCCAATACGAGCTCTATCAAACTGTTTTAAAAAAAACTAGAGAGTAAACTTTCTGAAAAACAAAATGCAGTTTTTGGAAAAACCATAGAAAAAAACCATCAATTTAATTTCCTTTAAGTTTTCCAAATGAGTTTTCTTTTTGTTTCTAGCTTTATTACTGAACTTATTTTTCAAGAAGACGCGATTATGGAAAGTAGAAATTTTTGAACAATTATTAATGCAGGTAGAGCATGACCAGTTCTAACAGACTCATTAATGTAACAGTCATACATCGTATCGAGACACTGTCCAAGCCAAACATTCAACTAATTATAATTAAGAAGATAGGGCACCTACTGAATCGTCCCATTTATTACACATCCAAACCCCAGTAGTGTCTTCCAAACTTCGTGACTCAGACGGTCGTCGTTTGAAATTGGAACGCCGCAAGATAATTCGTTAAACATATGCGCGGACGCAGTTCGCTGACCAATCGGAGTGCGGGAAGTCTGATTGCTGCAATTTCATTTGTCTAATCGCGAGATGCCACAAAGATAGATGATATTTGTTCAGTAAACGGATGTTAAACTATGCAACTTATTGAGAGGTATTTCCAGCTTCGGTTGACAGAAGTGTGATTGCTGATTCATACTTAAATAAGTGTGAATCTGAATAAAACATGTGAGAAGGTCTCAATTTCAATGCAAGTTACTGCAATTTTCATTTCAGAAAAAAACTTAATGTTACAAAATTTGAATTAAAAATTTAAATAAAATCTAACCATAAGTAGGTGGGTATAATCATGGCGCTACCCTTGAGTCTTCTAAAATCAGCTGATTGGTCAAAAATATGTCCGATATTTACAGCCTCCAGCTCTCAATCCGTAGCATCTCAATCCGGATTCGATTCCTAATGGGACTATGAAACCAAAATTACTTTGTGGACCTTTCCCAGGGTCGAAAGGAGGATAACCCATCATAACATCCCATGAAACGTCCACTACAGGACAGGGAGCTCCCTCCAGAATTCTAGCTTGTGCTAGAAAAATGTAGAGGGGAAGTACCATAGTCACCTCGTTTGTTAGCGTTACGGCTGGCACCATGGACTGCGGTTGTAGGTGACCGCAATAAGTAAGATGTGGAGGATGCTGCTGCCCATCCTCCAGTTAACCCTTAGTCGCCTCTTACGACACCCACGGGTACGTATGGGTTGGTACTATTCTTTGCCTGCACCACACGGGAAACACATCCTATCAGAACCTATAACACCAGGGTAAGGGATCATCGATCTTATAACCCACCCGATATGAGAATGATGAGTTGGTAATTTTGTAAAACCAATTAGTCTAGGCAACGAAGCGGATCGTTGTATGAAGACCCCCGCATTAAATCCTTAGTCGATGAAACTTTGCTGGGGTATTCACTACATGAGACAACCTTTTACAAAAAAATCCAAAAAAAAATCGGTACTTTTAATTTTTCCATACAAAAATTACAAAAAATGCATGAAAAAAACGCTTCGTTGCCAACAACCTACAACAATGTAACTATAACATTGAGATTTATGTGCAATTACGCGCAATTTTTGATGTCCGTAAGGATTGAGGAGCCACTCTTGATGCACAAATCCCACGAAACCAAATAAGGAGGATAATACTTACATAATATTTATTATGTCGGATATTTCTTCGCAAGGTAAGTAAAGAGAGTAGTTTTTGGCGTGAGTGAATGTAAATAAGGGTTTATTTAGGCGACCCTGTATACTTATTTTATTTAAAAAGTAACTACCAGTAGGTACAATACGAGTATGTATGGAAAAAAAGTGGGCCTTACGTTTAAATTGTTTTGCTTTAAAAATAGAGTTAACTGGATCTGTGGGCGGTGAGTGTAATTTTAGATTTTATATATCGACCATCGCTACTTCACTGCTATGAGGTGATGAAATCTGAACTGACTGACCACGAGTACAGTAAAGAGATGGGCTTCGAGTTAAATGTAAAAGTTGGTATGGTTTTACCACTACTTATCATTCAAAAGCTTAACCTACAAAAAAACTGGCCAAGTGCGAGTCGGACTCGCGTACCGAGGGTTCCGTACACTGAGGTAAAAATAACGTCTTAGTCAGGAACGCACAGTTGCACAGAAGTGTATTAAATGTGCGCGAGTCCGACATGCACTTGACCAATTTTTATTATTTGTTATTTATTTATTTATTATCGAATTATACGATTTTCCATATACGTTGTATATGTCGCAGTCAAATCGTATAATTTGCCGTTTACAAACGGCGGACAAACTGTCAACGGTCGGCAAATTGTAAAACGGCGCCGGCAGATTGTAAACGCATTTATCTACTCTCATATTGTTAATCCTCAATAATGCATTCAAAAATTGTAGGTTAACATCTTCATAATGTCAATCTGTGCTCAGAAACACTCTTAGAAGCATTTTTTTATCTGTGGGAGTGTATTATGAAGTATTGAATTTACTAACAGTCATCGCGGGAGACCTATTAAACAATTTTTTAATTTTTATAGGCGCGCCATTGACAGCTTGATGCGTTTGTAGTTTCATTGCAATAACGGAAAACTCAGCAAACAAAAGTTGTATTTACATATTTTTATTAATTTTGTAATTAAATATGATAAAATTGTTTAAGATTTGCCTTCGAGTGTTTTTAAAGCAGCCATAGGAACTTCGCTTTGCAGTTATCACCGGAAAAAGAGAAAATAAGGTTTGTTTTTGAACACATTATTTTAGGATTCACTATATGAGAGTAGATAAAGTTTTTGTATGCAACTCCACATAATTAGGTATAAAACACTCGTGTCTTCTATTATGGAACTTGGCCCGCTCGAATTACACAATTTGCCTGCGACAAATACTTGCAAACATATTTATTTAAAAGAGCTCTCAGCTTCTTTGCGTGAAGCGGTGAAATTTAACTGTTATTGAAATTATTTAATACTAGCTGTTACCCACGACTTCGTCCGCGAAAAAGCGAAAAAGAAATTACGGTTCCCCAAGGAAATCCTCAAATTTTCCCTGGTAAAAGTCAATTTTATGTTTTTTGGATCATAATCTTAAAATGTTTGTTTCAGTGTATCTGAAATAACAAATTTTTCATTTAAGGGGCTGATAAGACCTCCCTTTCTAACAAAGGGTAGAACGCGCGTGCTAGAACGGAGCGGATTCGGGCTGTTTTATGTTTTTCGCTCATTAATTATTTTTTCTCAAAATCTGTACCCATAATATTAATTCTCAAATAGCTATAAGTATTATTATGAATAATGTTTTGAATAATGTGTAAAAGTTTTGGCATCATAGATTAATGGGTACTTAAGAAAAACGGTTTAAAAGCAAAAAGCAGAGGAAACTTTAGATTTTTTTATGGCGTACAAAATATATTTAATCGTGTTTCGGAGTCGGCCATATTCTTGGAAAGATGCTTGATAACACATTAATTTTTTTCACGGCCATACATCACTTTTCGGTAAAAACCTGCTCAAGTGAAGCGTATTTAGCTCTTATCAGCTCCTTATCACATCTTTTTAACAATAATCGCGTGGTGGGGGAAGCTTTGCGCAGGTCAATTTTGTATGAAAAATCGACTCTGCGCAGTGCGCAGCCAAGGTCATTGTTCAAGTAGTAGTAGGAAAGAAATTTCTCTATGACGTAGGTAAGCGTGTATCTTTCACCGTACCATTATGGTACCATTATATTTTCTTTGACCGTACTTAAAGTTCGACAAACGGCTATGGTCACGGTTTGTGCAACAAATCAATTCCACGAATCGCGGCCTTATCCTAACTAAAAGGTGTCAAAGATCAAACATAGACCGCCGGATGTTTTAGAGTAGAATAACAGTGAAACTCTACGCTGCCCTCACTCTTAATTAATCGTTAGGTACACTTACAGTATAATTCTCATTATAATAAAAACATACGTTTTATTAACCTTTGTTGAGTTGAATAAACACCGCCGCCACCCGCTTAGCATACAGGCATTCAATTCTTGAATATCGCTGGGTGATAAAATATCACACATAATATATATTTTTTCTGTCCAAAGACAAAATTGATATTCGTTAAATGTTAATATGAATAATAATGTTAATGTTGTTAATGTATGTTTGATTGTTAATTTTCATGTAGGTAATACGATTTACTTCGTCCAAGGATTTACCTTTTAACGGTTAAACAGGGTAGGTACATTTGAATTTGTCAAATTTTAGTAGGTAGGTATGTCGTTCAGAACAAAAACTTTAACAACTTTCCCAAATATGGGTCGAAAAACAATACAGTTTTTGGCTTTCCTATGTTTGCTTGATAGGAAGTCAAGATAGGTTTGAAGATATGAAGATGGCTGTTCATTTTTAGGGTTCATCAAGGCTAGATCTCATAGCACAAAAAGTATTCTTCTTCTTATTTAAGAGCTAGGCTCTTGTCGGTGGAGTAACTTCCACGCCTTCCTATCTTCTGCAACTTGTTTGGCTTTCTGATACGACACGACATTTATTTTTTCAATAACCTGGTCCATGTAGCAACGTCTTGGCCTTCCTCTACCTCTCCTTCCCTCAACCTTTCCTTCTATGATAGTTTTTAAAAATTTGTCGTGCTGTATCAGATATCCCAACATGTTCCCTCGTCTACTTTCAATAGTATTCAATATGCTTCTTCTTTCATTAACCATATTTAACACCTCTTTATTATATTTCTTTTCTAAAAAAGTCTAAAATGAATAAATACCACAACTTTTCTCACAAGTAACCATAACCAATCTTAGAGCAACGCGTCAAACCGCGCAAGCCCGTTTCTTTGCGCGCGAAAATCGTGTTACTCTATGTAACCAATTAATCACAACAATAATGAACAGCCTATGTGGCGTAGTGGTTAGAGGGCTCAGCTCTCGATCCGGAGGTTCTGGGTTCGATTCCATGTGGGGACACTGTCAAACAAAAGGTTATTTGTGCGACCTCCCCAGTTTGGTTAGGACATTGCAGGATGAATCATCTGATTGTCCGAAGAGTTAGATGATTCCGTGCTTCGGAAGGCACATTAAGCCGTTGGTCCCGACTACTATCTACGGATGCAGTCGTTAATGAGCCATGTCAGAGGCCTTTGGCGGCTCAACAACTCTGACACCAGGGTTTGTGAGGTCGGTCGTCGACCTTGCAAACCACACGATATGAAGATGAAGGGGATTAATCTATTTACATTTTCATTGAGGACCAGGTACTGGACGTGGGGTTTAAATACTATTAGGATAGGTACTACTTTTAGTAGGTAGTTTTAATAACCTTGTACTTAATGACCTATACGATTTGTTGACTCGGCTAGGATTAGTAAATCAGTAAAATGTTCATGAAAAACTCCGGCTGTTCTGTACATTCAGGAGCGGGATCAGTGACCGACGCGTGCGCAACTCGAATGTTTACAGCGGTACCGCGAAACGCACGCTCATTGGACTAACGAATACTGGTAAACTATAGATATGATAGTTAGGATGACGATGTTTCGTGGTTTACACACAAATTTGAATTTCTTCTATTTTGTTATTTGGCGCCGGCAAAGTATACTGCGTACAAAATAACTTTGTCTGTGACCATTATTGCGCGCGCAGAAGTCAAAAAATGAGTCGCGAGGGTGAGCGCGTTCATTGGCTCTCCGCCTGTCACCCATGTGCGGAAAATAACCGTCATGGACAAACTTGTTTTGAACGCGCTGTACCAACCCATCTCTAGCCGTGGATGTCGTAAGAGACGGCTATGGGCTTATGAACCGGAGAATGGGCAGCAGCATCTTTTTGAATCTTGTCACCAACAACAGCTGTCGCCAGCCGCAACGGTTACAAGCGTGGTGACTATGGTAATTCCCCTCCAAAGTACCAAGCGTTTTTGCTAGGGAGTCCCTGTCCTGCCCAGGGCGTTTAATGGGATGTAATGATGAGTTATAAATAGTGGCCCGTCCATGCATCGCACGAGGATTGCTTAAAGCACGCTTTTTCGGGCTTGATCAACAATCGTCACCACAGTCAGTCAATTAGCACTCATTATCACATTGACACATTGGACTTTGGCGCTAGCGTTTGTCAGGCGCAAAAAAAATTGGTACCAAATTCCCTACAAGCAATATAATCGTAAAAAAGAGGAACCCACTACTCCCTGCTAGCATCAATACTCTGGTCAGTTTCAACTATTTTAAAAAAAATTACTGGCTGGTACCCACGACTTTGTCCCCGTGGGATTTGTTTATATAACGAAAAAAAAACCAGATAATTTATGCATACAAATTTCCAACCCCCATTGCACCCCGGGTTTGAATGTCCGAAAATTCGTTCCTACCGGATGCTTGCCCTTAGCCTACTAGCTGTGTACCAAATTTCGTCTCAATCCGTTCAGTGGTTTGAGCTATAGATCAGTCAGTCTGGGTTTCCTTTTACATACAGGGTTATTTTTGGACCCCTGTCCAAATTTTAGATATGTATCTGAACAACTTTCCCGAAGGAACATGGATCGAAAGATGAGAAAAAATTTTGGTCCTCCCATACAAATCTTGTTAGTGGGATTTGTATTGTTTAGAATGAGCGAAAATTTTTCTCGTTTTTCGACCCATGTTACTTTGGGTAAATTGTTCAGATTCGTGTTCTGAGTAACATACTAAAATTTGGCTAGGGTCCAAAAATAACCCCGTATATCTATAAAACTCTATCCAAGACTCTACCTTCTCTAGTATCATTGCATATCTGTTTTTTTTTATCTTAGGCCGGACCACGCATTTCGTAGTACGTAAACTGGGATGTTAGCAATTAAAACTAACTATTTCGTAATTCTGAAATTACTGGTATGGTACGGGAGTTTTCCTTGGTTTTCTTCCAGCATGATATTCAGTAGCTTATGGTGATACTAAAAACGTTTGCCAGATAAGAATTCGGGGGCTCTAGCAGAAGAGGGACAATGGTCGGACAGCTGATAAGACATGACACTTTCATAAGGAATATTATTGAAGGAAAAGTAGAGGGCAGGAGAGGAAGAGGAAGACCAAGACGCACTTATTGTGACCAGATAAAAGAGAGGGTAAACGTCGAGTCTTATCAGGATGTCAAATCATTGGCAGAGGACAGAGAAAAATGGAGATTGCTCCACCGATAAGAGCGCGGCTCTTAAATATAAGAGAGAGAGAGCTAAAACAAACCAGCCTAAAAATCTGTAAAAGGCCTCCTGAACGCCGGGCTCCGACAAGGTTTTTTGTATCAAATCTCTAATCGTCCCTTATATACTGAATCTCGTTTTCGCCCTGATTATCACGAGAAAAATACATTCTCGGCTCTTGGTTCAGTAGGAGTCAATGATGGTAAGTAAAATCAACATGCAGAAAAACTTAAGTCAGTTTGAAAAAGCCAATGTGAACAATAAAAAATAGTGTCGTATCATCTATTGTTTATACGTATACAATGCCAGCAAGAAGAACCGATGGCCGATGGGGCGTGAGGGTTCTAGAGTGGCGACCACGTACTGGAAGACGAAGCGTTGGCAGGCCCCCCACAAGGTGGACCGACGATCTGGTGGGGTCGCGGGAAGCCGCTGCGCTGGATGCGAGCAACGCAGGACCGGTCGTCATGGAGATCTTTAGGGGAGGCCTATGTCCAGCAGTGGACATCTTTCGGCTGATATGATGATAATGATATGATGATGATACAATGCCAGCATCAGGTTTCCCTAGTTGCAGATCAAATCACCGTGTGTAAAACAATATCATTGGTGTAAAAGGTATGTCTAAGCTATGTGTTTTTTGGCTTCCAGAATATCTTAACACTAATTTATTTATTTCTAAAACCTTGAAATATATCTACATACAAAATGAGTTTTTGGGTTTATCAGCCATAAGTATAGGCCATATGCAGAAACCTTTTTCAAAGTAAAAGCACCTTTATTAACATTCTTCATCAACAGGAAAAAACGTGGCAACAGTTTTAAAGGGGCTTTAACTTTAAAGAAAGTTTCTGCAACTGGGGGCGTAATGACAAAATTAGATCAATAATGGCGAGTCTAATCCAGACCGTAGGAATGTGATGTAAAGCAGGCAGGTAATAAACGCGAGCGAAACACGGGAAAGACCGGCTAAATTTACCATTACTTACCTAGTACCGCTACCTCACTTACATACTTACCCTACTATTTAAATTCACACACTGAAAATGATTTTGTAATTATTTGTTAGGCGGTTAAAATTCATAGAAATCATCATATCATGTGGTTATCAAGGTCAATGACCGACCTCACTTACCCTGGTGTCAGAGTTGTTGAGCCGCCAAGGCAGAAGTGAAATAATGGTGAAAAATAATTTTTAAATAAGCTTTTGTTACATGTAGAAAAAGAACTAAAGCGTTATCACAGTCTCAGGTTTACAAATAAAAGCTTTTTCATCACATTTGCTCGCAATGAGTCGTAATCTATACCTCCACGTATTGCGGTCGGAAAGTTTTAAAATGCGCCCTAGGGCTTTTTTATCTGTTATCTTGACTTTTCGATGACATTCTGTGACTGCTGGCTGTAGCTGTATTTTCAAATAGTTTTTATATAAGTTTAGATTTTTTGTAATTTTGCTTATATTAGGCTGCATTCGTTCTTTTACCTTCCACAAATTATAAGTTATGAAATAAAACATGATAAATAGCGCAATATTGTTTTCCTAGACGTGAACAGTTGCAGCGCAGCAGCTAAGTCATGTGGCTATAAATATTATAAAGAATTAAATTTCTGCGTGATTTTCCTACTTGAATAAATATTTTAAGATTACTTGTTTTTTCTATTCCTCGCAAATGTGATGAAAAACATTGTGACAACACGGGCGCCCTAGATACACAATGTACTATTACATCCTCTTTTTAATTTCTCTCATGCTGTTTTATAGTGTAACACGCTTTTATTTGAAAACCTAAGACTGTGGTAACGTTTTAGTTCTTTTTCTACGTCTAATAAAAGCTTATTTTATTTTTAGTATTTACGATGTCAAATACTACACACCCTAGAATCAGAATCCTACGTACATCCAACAGCACGTCAATAGAGAAACACTTTGGACTTTTGCAAATGTTTCCATTTACGTGCGGTTGACCATACGTAAAGTATGGTTAAATTACATCAAAAAACAGTGCCTCTAGTATAAAGTAGAAAAACTACAGTATCATAAAAAACTTACTTGCTGCATCTTGCACGGGAACTTTATTCGTTGCCTAAAAGGCCCAGCTAGACCTAAATATTTAATAAAGAAATCTGTCAGAGTTGTTTTAATTATTAAATATGCCATGCCGCCCACCAACAGATGGCGCTGCAGGATTTCTGAAACGAGTGTAATAGGGAATATTCATGGTTCTTTTTTATTAAATAAAAATTATCCTCATTCATGTAATAAATAGTTTAGTAAAACTATTTTTCGAATAACTATGAAATTCAAAAAGATATAAGCTATCGAAGATTTGTTTCTGTCTCTTTCTAGCAAAACGACATTTAATAGGTAGTTTATATCAAAGAGATTTGAACCTCGCTGCGAGGTTAAAATCTCTTTGGTTTATATGGCCGTAGTGGCATGTGACGTCAAATTCCATGTCGGATCTCTCTGTCTAATCGCCACGTAAATAATAGTTTTAAATGCTTATATCAGCCGTATTTCTTAGCCGACAAAAATTTTAATTTCACTTTTTGTCACCTCTACTACGGTATTTTCATATTTTGTTAATAAATGCGACAAAAAAAATTATGCATATTCCCTATTACATTTAGTAATTTAAGTAAGTATATTTAGTTAAATATTTTTTAGTCGCCTAATTACAAATCCTAATTCAGTCGACTGAATTTAAGAACGTGTAATAATAAGCCCTCAAAATGATAGTCAATCCAAGAAAAGTTTATCTAACCTTCTAAATTTGAGTGACAGAAAATCAACGTATGCTTCCTCGTCTTGTGAGATAAAACATTTGGCTTACTCTGTATCTGTCTAGAAATCTTGTTTAGATTTAATTTGTTATTTACAGTCATGCTTCTTTGCCAAAATGTCTAAGAATTTAATAGTAAAAGCTCATGTTTGATGTACTAAGGTAGAGAAAGGCTAAAGTCGATGATTTTGATCGATAGAAACCCATAAAATTTTGTTATAGCCAAGGTGAAAAATGATATATTTTTTCCATGTAAACAAAATTAGGGAAATCCAACCATTTTACGGTAGTGAAAGTAGGTAAGTAGTTTTAAATTTTACGCTAAGATATTCTGACGCCCTAGTTCCTAGCTCGCGAATTTCATACAATTATGAGAATATTTTTGTTTCGATGTACATTAAGTAGCTATTTGATTAGGTTGGTTATAACTAGTAGATTCGCTTACTAAAAGTGAAAAGAAATCCATAAATAAAAGTGTTATTTTAAGCATAAAATTTGTGTCTATTAATTTTTTTTATATTTATTCTTTAGAATGGGACAAAATTATTCAACGAAGTTGTTTAAAAATAAACGAATCAAAATGAAAAACATATTGTTTTACAAATGTGTTAGGTAGCAGAGATTTTTTAAGTACGTAATAATTAAGTTAGTTGTTGTATTTTTAAAGAAATAAACATCTAATTATAATTGTATGTATATTATTATAGTTTGTAAACTTAAGACAGGCGATTTTAGAAGTGTAACGTAGTGCAAAAAGATTCTAGACCTTACCAAAGAATAAAAAATTATAAATCCATTTTCGACTGGATGATGGAAAAGTCTTACGACGCGGTTGAGGAACTGCTGAGCAGTTAGTTGAACTTGTACCACAAGTTACCGATCCCAAGACTTTGTCGTAGGGCTAACTGTTTAGTAGTTATTTAGCTGTTCAGTAATGAACTAATGACTAAATACAAGCTAAATATAAGGAACGTCGACTCTTAATTTTAATTATAATATGGCTTGCACTGCGTACACTCTGTACAAACAAACATATGCTTTATATCTGTAAATCCTTATAACATTAGCACAGAATTAATAATAGTACTACATACAGAACGGAAGCTCTCCGCCTCCCACCAATCGGAGTACCTCAAGTGCGCGTGCATCACCCCGCGGGGCCCTGCGCGATATCTCGTCCCATTTCTCGTCCTGTTGCCACGCGATATGCAACGCTTGCAAAAGTTGAAAAAATGGTGCGTGGTTGTGCAGTTTACGGTTGTCTTTCGACTCTCCAAGACAAAGTAAAATTTGGAATAAAGTTAAACAATAATAAGAAGCAATTATTATGGAATAAACACCATAAGGTAGACACGGATGTTTTCTTTCCTTCAAACATTTCTTTCATTGATAGATTTAATAGAGCATTTTTTGGGTTAAATGAAAAAAATAAAGCTTTGAATAGTATGTATTTATTTATTCCTTTCCACATTAAAGCAATAATATAACAGCATTTTTTTTCATTTTCTGGAATAAAGTTTGGCAGATTTTTTTGCAGTGATGAGAAGAGCAGATTCGCCATTTTCGCGATAGTCACCCTGGTGTACCGGCGGGGCGGCGGCGGCCAGCCAGCCGTCAAAGATGAAGTTTAGTGAAAAAAATGATTGTTTTTAGAGTTCGTGAGATTATTTCAACGTGTGTTTGTTTGTTTTAATTGAAATTCGATTACTAAATACAACAAAGTGAGGTGACGAGTGATAGTAAAGTTATAATTCGTTTGTGAATTGTGTAAGTCGCTTTATAGTCGAACGAAAAATGTGCAACTCGAAACTGTAATAAAAGTATAATGCTAATGTTCTGTTATCTACGTTTTCTAGGGTAGGTAAGTGTTTTCTAGATACCACCAACCCTACACTCACACGTCTTTAACCCACCCACACATTTGCGCGTGTAAAAATGACAGCTGTCACTTTTGAGCCCGATTGTATGGAGCTTCCGAGGTGTGACATTAGCTAACATTATTATCTATTTATTTACACCCTTATACAGAAATGTATTAATTCATTATTACCACTTAGGTACGTATTCATATTTATGAATTTTTTCTCTTATTATACACATATACACACCCATAAACATACATACGTACACTAACACACATGTGCAAACAGACACACACATTCATACACACTCACAAAAACTCACACTCACTCACATTAACACTTATCCACATTCACTTAAGTAATAACAGCTTAATAAATGGCTCATAGTAATATTTGTCTAATTTTATAAGTTATTAGTTTATTAGTTAATTCGTAATGTTTGTTATTAAAAAATCTGGTGGAACAGAGCAATCTACTTGTATAGAATAAGTTATGTCTTGGAAGAGCGGTGCCTCCTAACACAGGCGAAAAGCTTAATAGGAGACACCTGCCACCACTTTCCAATGTAAAGCCTTGTTGATTGCAAATAAACTTTTTTTTTTGTAATTAAAATTTTAAGAATGATACAGGAATATGTGTATTGTGTATAGTAAGAGAACAAAAACGACATCAGAAGCGGAAAATTATTGGACACTTGATATGAAATGTCAACTTTAACGAAACACATCACAGAAGGAAAAGTTGAAGGAAAGACAGGCAAGAGGGAACCTCGACGCTAGCTGCTACCTACCTAGGATGGAAACGATAAGTGATCTCACTCGATTATTTCTAAAATATACAAACTATTGAAAAACTGATCTGATACTGATCCTGACAGTTCTTCGTGAGCTCTTACGGTATCAATAATAGGTTACAGAATAAACTGGATCCATCCGAAAATTCAATGTTTCCAGCTTCCATACCATTCAGTACAGCCACATGGCACTCATCTACCATAGCTAGTAAGAAGAGTGCTCGGAGGGAAAAACCACGTAAAAGAGGTCCCGGAGGTAAAGTACCTTAGATAGAGAATAAGGATAGATTCAGTTTATTCTGTGACCTAATATTGATACCGTTTTGTAGTGCTCGTGAATCACTTTCAGATAATATAATACTATACTAGTACAGATGCCTCACGTCATAGAACGAATTGTGCCGAAAATTGTTCGGGCTATTTTTTCCATAAGGTATTTTCTTAGAATAAATTGATATCTGGATGTTAAAATTGAATTAATGTCATAGTTTACACCTTTACCTACCAACCTAGTTAGCATTTAGTTTAATTATTAGAAACAAAAGGGCCAAATGAATTCGGGCTATTTACTGCGTCAAAAAAAGCGTAGTACGGAATGGGACCCCATGGTATCAGTAACCAGTTTTTCATAAGCTTGTGTAGTTTAGAAATAATCGAGGGAGATCACTTACCGTTTCCACCCTGTATGTGTTGTTTGTTTGTGCATATTCGTAGGTATGTACGCGTTTATCTTTTCATATGTGTCGTAATAGGCGACAAAGGGAGCAAAATTAAACCAGAAGCGTCATGGATGATACGTCGGTTTACAGCAGCCTTCAAGAAAACCAGCAATTGCCTCGAAATTATACCACAGCAGGTAGTTTTCATTTTAGACTCGTATCGTGGAGATTCTTGGGAGATACAATAACAGCCCCTCTCACATATATGTATAAATAGTTATAAAGTAGATTTGTGGTAGATTTCTTACTGTACTTCTGAGAAAATCGTCTTAATAAGTAGGTCACTGTTTACACATGGACATGGTTTTCTTAGATCCCCTTTACATCCCGTTTTCTATTGGGATGATGTTGAAGTAGGTATGTGAGTATTCTTACCTGATCATTCTGCTCATGAGCTAGGTACAGCCAGCCAAGCAAAGCCTGGGGATAAGACTCGGACTTGCCGCACCTCTGGGGGAGATCCGTGCCGATTGCCGTCGGCGACATTGCACCATCGATACCGATCACCCCGCACTAGCAAAACACCCAAATGGCACACACTTCCAAAATTATCGTCAGTTTAAAAACAAAACGTTCGAATTTCAAATCAAAGAGTTTTCGTAACGTCCGATTTAATCAGAATTAAACGGATCTAAAGGAAACCTGGATTCATACAAACACGCGCTCCGAATTAAAAATTTTTGATAGTTTATAGTTGTGCTTGCGCGGTCAGCCCATGTCAGTGGTTAGAGGCGCGGTATTTTTGGATCGCGTAGTGCGCTCTGGGTGCGCGTGCGCCGACACACTGCGCGACGCCACTCCTTAAGACGGGAGATGACGGGAATAGGGATGGGGTGTATTAGTGTCGAGGGGAAGCTACCTCCTACCTCTTGTGACGCATGTATTAAGACTTGTAAATAATCGTATTGTAAATTATGTTACCTTTAACCTTAGTTCGATAAGTTTTAATCTTAAATACTTCGTATTAATTCGTATAGGTTCTGATGTTACACCAGTGCTTACTCAAAGATAGATAATGAATTTACAAATATAGTAAGCATATAAAGAGGTCTTTAAGACACGAAAGGTCTGTTGGAAGAATGTCGGGCACGGTACGCCGAAGGTTAAAGGTACGGTCAACCGCTTGTCGGTAGAAACTTTTTCAACTCTATTACCACGCCATAAGGTCCAAAAGTGTTTCTACTGATGTGCGGCCGTGTGTACTAATACGCCTGGCGTTGCTTTTATTTTCTCTTTACCTATTTAATTCAGTTTTAATGTAACTATGGCGGTAAATTAACCTGTATCATATTTAAAATTAACAACTAACACCGGAAATATCCAAACTCCATGCGATTCAAATTAAAGGATTAATTCCTGAATATAGGTAACAGTGATTTTTGAGATTTTAAACATTGTGATTTTAAAATATCATATTAGGTTAACAATATTGAATAAAAATTATCATTCAAACACTGTATTTATTTATCGAACATAATTCTTCACTTTTGAAAATTAAACCTGTGCCTGGTACTTTTTTCCACGATATATATCATTACCTTCTCTCTGCTCCCTCTCATATTCAAAATTGGGCTCTAGTTATGTTAACTTAAGCAACTATTAAAAAAAGCTCCTAAAAAAACAAGAGTTCCTAAATAAAAAAAACATGTTGAAAAAATAATTTGATGTACCTATCTAAGAAGAATGTAAAAGATAAATACCTTCATAGCTTTAGTACCTATTATTATTACATTGCTATGCCCAAACCGGGACCATGTTTGTACTTCACAATATTCTTAAGACCTTTATGTGTAACATGGGATGCAATAAATGTTTGACTTTGGCTTTGACTCAGATACCTTTTTGAATGCTTAGTTGTCTGTAATACAAAATGATTTATTTTATCGATATGTCTCATGTTCACATCACTAGTATGAACATGTGGGCGCACCCGAGCGGCCGGGACTCAGAGGAGAGCAATATTTTCGTTCAGCCTCTGTACTAAGAAACCAAACGATATGAAAACGATGCGTGCATGAAATTGTTATTGTAGTAGAGAGGATGGGAGAAGGATTTTGGGTCAACCAGGAAAATATCTTAATTTGAGACAGTATTTTTTTATTTGCGTTATTTAGACGTCAGTTCAACAAGTGATATTTCTCAGACCCGTACCTGTATTGAGGGTATAATCCTACTAATATTATTTCATAAAGCTAAGAGGGTTTTAAACTGACGAACTTTATTTAAAAAACAAAAATAGGACATAACATTAAATGACCCTCCCATACAAAATGAGCTATTAGTCGATTTCGTTCATTTGGAATTTTTTTTACATATTTCGACCCAAATATCATTTAAAGAGGTAAGTTTAAATATTTTTTGACCAATTGGAGAACAATTTCTCAAACAAAGTATACCTACAACGTGTAACGGAAAGGTGTGATGATAAAGGGTGTGAATCTGCCCATTAAACTGAACAACTTTTTCCAAGGTCATTGAACAAAATCAATTTAAGGCCTCCCATAGAATCTGCATCACCGGTTAGCGCATTTTGTATGGGAGGTCAAATTTGGTTTTTCCTTGGGAAAAGTTGTACAGTTTCATGGGCAGATTCACACTTTTCAGTATTGTCACACTTTTCCGTTTAAATGCTGCATAAACTACAATAAATAATTAAATTAACGGGTATCCACTTGGGTTTCTCTTTCATAATAAAAATGTGAGGGACTGTCATAACGCGTTAGCGCGCTTTTGCTAGGTCTGTGGTAATAACATAAGCTAATGTCAATCGACTGTCAGAACGCGTTAGCGCGCTTTTGCTAGGTCTGTGGTAATAACATAAGCTAATGTCAATCGACTGTCAGAACGCGTTAGCGCGCTTTTGCTAGGTCTGTGGTAATAACATAAGCTAATGTCAATCGACTGTCAGAACGCGTTAGCGCGCTTTTGCTAGGTCTGTGGTAATAACATAAGCTAATGTCAATCGACTGTCAGAACGCGTTAGCGCGCTTTTGCTAGGTCTGTGGTAATAACATAAGCTAATGTCAATCGACTGTCAGAACGCGTTAGCGCGCTTTTGCTAGGTCTGTGGTAATAACATAAGCTAATGTCAATCGACTGTCAGAACGCGTTAGCGCGCTTTTGCTAGGTCTGTGGTAATAACATAAGCTAATGTCAATCGACTGTCAGAACGCGTTAGCGCGCTTTTGCTAGGTCTGTGGTAATAACATAAGCTAATGTCAATCGACTGTCAGAACGCGTTAGCGCGCTTTTGCTAGGTCTGTGGTAATAACATAAGCTAATGTCAATCGACTGTCAGAACGCGTTAGCGCGCTTTTGCTAGGTCTGTGGTAATAACATAAGCTAATGTCAATCGACTGTCAGAACGCGTTAGCGCGCTTTTGCTAGGTCTGTGGTAATAACATAAGCTAATGTCAATCGACTGTCAGAACGCGTTAGCGCGCTTTTGCTAGGTCTGTGGTAATAACATAAGCTAATGTCAATCGACTGTCAGAACGCGTTAGCGCGCTTTTGCTAGGTCTGTGGTAATAACATAAGCTAATGTCAATCGACTGTCAGAACGCGTTAGCGCGCTTTTGCTAGGTCTGTGGTAATAACATAAGCTAATGTCAATCGACTGTCAGAACGCGTTAGCGCGCTTTTGCTAGGTCTGTGGTAATAACATAAGCTAATGTCAATCACATACATTTTTATTATGTTCTATAAGCTACTTAGAAGATGTCAGAGAGCCACCATAGAAATTTGCCTTTCATACGCGAAAAATGTGAATATCAGAATATTTTTATTAATGTTAAATCCCATGGTAGAGTTGCATCGCATCCTTTTATACAAAATGTGCCAGAAAGGGTTTATCAACCTTGAAGGATGTGATTCTGTCCATGAAACTGAACAACTTTTTCTAAGGAGCAGTCGAAATACTAGACGAAAAAAATTTTGACCTCCCATACAAAATTTTCTATCAGTTGATGTAGTTTCTAAGATCAAAAAATTTTTTTTCGTATTTCGACCTATGCTCCTCAGGTAAAGTTCAGTGTTGATATACCCTTTCTGTAACTCCTTGTATGTAAATAATATTTCTAATATTATCTTTATTCATATAGGGTGACTTTTAATACGAAAATCAAGTTTTTACCACCCATAGAAACTGCATCAGCTGATAGTGCATTTTGTTAGGGAGGTCAAATTTGGTTTTTCGTATTTCGACCTATGTTCCTTGGGAAAAGTTGTTCAGTATCATGAGTACATGCATATCTTTTGCTTTCAAGAACTAATTAAAAGTCACCCTATAAAAGTTTCCATTACCTACCATCGGTTCTAGAACAATAATTTGTTTAAGTTATGGTGACATTTTGTGTAAATTATGACTTCAGAAGTAATCCTTGGAAATGGTTGAAGGCAATCGAAGTCCACTCATTGTGTTTGAATGATTTAACAAATGGTGACAAGTGAGAAACCGACAGTTATTGTAAGCACATGTCTTTTCACACTTAAATAGTTTACAAGTGTGAAATATTACAAATTAAAAACTTAAAAGTTTGAAGCACTTTGCTCGGAGCTTGAAAAAACCTTGCTTGTAAGTAGAAAATCAAAAGTTAGCATTTTAGATACCATACACTAAACTTGTAGGTACAATTACCTCAACCGTGATGTTTTATATGTACATGTTCAGTTCAATAGTTAGTTTTCTACTTACGCAAAAACACAAGTACTAATAAATTTCCCAAAAGAATATTTTTTTGAAAAATGTGCTTTTCTCGTACTATAAACCAAATCACCCGGGTATTGTCCGTGGTACACCCACGGGGTTCAATCATTATAAATAGCGACACAAAATTCGCTGTAATATAAAGCATTTTTTTTAATCTAGTTTTTTACATACCACTTTTTCAATGTGTTGAGTGTACGCTGAGAAAAGTGCAATAAATAGCGTAAAGCTCTGTTCTAGCACGCGCATTCTGCTCTTTGTTAGATAGGGAGATAATTTTGATTATGTAAATTGCCATAAGACTGGTTTATAAATTCATGCTATATAATAATGTATGCACGCCTTTAAGAGGAGACAGAAGGTGTTTCACAAGGCTCGTTTGGCTGTTCATGGGGACGTTTTGGTAACAACACTGATATACGGCAGTGAAAGCTGGGTATGGCAGAAGAAGCATGAAAGTAGAATTAATGCAGTAGAAATGAGAGCGCTAAGGAGTATGATTGGTGTTAAATTGAGTGACAGGATTAGAAATAGTGTGATACGAGTAAGAGAACGTTGTGGCGTAAAAGAAGACGTAGTGACCAAAATCGAGAAAGGGATGCTGAGATGGTTTGGTCATGTAGAGAGGATGAATGAACAAAGATTGACCAAAGAGATCTACCTACAAGGCGAGAGTGAATGGAAACGTTGGAAGGGGAAGGCCCAGGCGAACGTACCAGGACCAAATTCAGGACTTTCTTAATAAAGGCCAGATAAAAAGTACCCTAAACCGTCGAGCATGCATGAAAGGATTGATGAAAGTACAGGAAGCGAGGGAAGTATGTCAAGATCGTAGCAGGTGGAGGACTGTGGTCTCTGCCTACCCTGACGGGAAATAGGGGTGATGTCATGTATGTATGTATAATAATGTAACGTTCTCTGAGACGAGCAAGTGACAGCAGTGCACGCTCATTGTACACACGGCCGTACATCGGTAGAAACACTTTTGGACCTTATGGCGTGGTAATAGAGTTGAAAAGTCTCTGGTTTGGTTGGGGCGTCTGTAGCGTAGCGCTTGTTCAGCTTATACTGGTTTTGTTTCTACGTGATTGCTGCCGGGCGTACCGGCATTTGGTATAGATTTATTTAGTTTAAGCTTTTCCTTGCCCCTTTAATTTCAAAAGGTCGATGACCGACCTCACAAACCCTGGTGTCAGACTTTTTGAGCCACCAAAGGCCTCTGACATAGGTCATTAAAGGGTACTTCCGAAGTACGAACGGAACGGAATCAGGTGATTCATCCCGCTATGTACTCAACAGACTGGGAAAGTCTCAGAAAGTGATTTTCTTTTGACAGAGTTTCCACCAGGAATCGAACCTAGAAACTCGGAATCCGAAAGCTCTAATCCCTAGACCACGGAGGTTGTATTTTTACACATCTAGAATCAAATAAAGTTTCTTGTAACGTTCCTCACTAGGTACACAACGCAAAATGTACTTAACATCTCATTACTGCTATCAAAATCTATTAAAATAGGTCTCAAATCAATATAACACCGTAATTTAGAAGAGACCACGTCTCGCTTACAAAATTTAACATTTAAAGCGTTCTCAATTGAGTCGGGTAATATTTTGTTGAGCATCGTTCATTGAGGCAATTGAACAGCGTCAGTCAACCAATTGTGGCTATTGCTCTTGATGTTATTTAAGGGTCACTGTCCACATACGCCGCACGATGTCCGCATGAAGCGATATTAATCACTGGCGTGTATCTTGCATGCATCCTGCATAAAAACAAACAAAACTGTGTCCACGTACGCCGCCCGACATCACCTAGCGACATCAATCACTCTACCGAAATTATTCACTTGCTTGCAACTGCAGATGCATCCTGCCATTGACCTGCAAGGACTGTTTATATATATTTCTGTGAATTTTATCCGTGACACGGAATCCATGCATTGTTAGCCCAGTCACTGTTTTATTTTTTTCACTATATTATCGCTTGCATGTCTATTGCGTGGTCCGAACTAAACTGCAAACGATATTTCATTTTGTAGCTTGCATGCATTCGATAAATGTCGCCGCTGTGGATAATGACCCTTATCCTGAATAGGCAAACATTCTACTCGTTTAACAATTTTACATATGTTGCCGTGATATTACTGTAATATTAGAAGATAAAACTATTTTAAGCTGCAATGGTTACCAAAATTTTTGCTAGTGGATTCCAAAAAACTTTAGTGTTGGAAATTGCTAATAATCTCACTACTCACTTGCCTCTACATACTTTGAACAAGTCTTTTAACACTAGATTTCTTTCTATATCTGTTGCCGTAGTCTCATAAGACTATTGACCCATACCATCTTAGTTCTCAAAGTGAGCAACGCGCTTTGTTGTCTTATTAGTGTCAAAATATGCCATTAATAAGACAGTGGGTGCTATGGGCGGTGGTGACCACTTATACCACCAGGTGGCCCAGTTTAGCAACTGTCAATAGTCTAATATTCGTGGGTGTCGTAAGAGGCGATTAAGGGTTTATTAGGTCGAAAATGTGAGGAAAAGTTTTTATTTTATATACCTAATATAAGTGAGCAAACGAGCAGGTGGGCCACCTGGTGGTAAGTGGTCACCACCGCCCATAGCACCCACTGTCTTATTAATGGCATATTTTGACACTAATAAGACAGCAAAGCGCGTTGCTCACTTTGAGAACTAAGATGGTATCTCTCATGTGCCGGTAATTTCACTGGCTCCCTTGCCCTTCAAACCGAAACAGCAAACATTGCTGCTTCACGGCAGAAAAAAGCAAGAGGGTGGTACACACGGCCGCTCGTCGGTGGAAACAATTTGAACTTGAGCGGGTCTCTGGTTTTGGGTGTTTGTAGCGTAGCGGTAGTTCAGCTTATACTGGTTTTGTTTCTACGTGGTTGCTGCCGCGCGTACTTCCCCAGACGGACTTTCCACAAAAGCCCTACCACCTTTAAAACCACCTCCATACCAATTGACCTCTTATACCTCTTGTTTGAGATTTTTAAATTTTTTTTAACACGGAAAATGTTTCTCGGGCATACGAGTAGTAGAAACTTTTTCAACTCTATTACCACGCCATAAGGTCCTAAAGTGTTTCTACTGATGTGCTGTTGAGTGAACTTAGTTCAGTTTCATATCGATCAGGGTGTACGGGACGGTGTACCGATAACTGAAAGGGCGTGCTCAGTCAACGAAACTGAACAACTTTCCCAAAGAAGAAACGAAAAAAACTTTTGACCTCTCCAAACAAACAGTTCGACCAGATTTATAATAGCACAATTCGAATATACAAACAATCTTCAAAGATGTTTTACATTTTTTTAGGCGGAAGAGGAAGTTGGAAATGTGGGAATGACCCTTAAAATTACAAAAGCTCTGTGTTAAAACAAGTGCGAGTCGGACTCGCGCACTGAGGGTTCCGTACCACCACATAAACATAATTGTATTAGTTGAAATTTCAGTAAGTTAATGTGCTAGATTTTTTGAGTCCGACACGCGCTTGACCAAATTTTATTATTTGTTGTTATTTTATAGCTTATGCACTATAAACATACCAGTTTTCAAGTTTTTAAGTGTTCCCGTTTACCCCTCTCTTATATGAATGTTCTTGAAACGGGAGCTCACCACAATTGGTTACCATTAGTTGTGAGAAAAGTTGTAATATTTAATGATTTCAGACTTTTCCCATTATTTGTACTGTGAGACCTAGCTTCCAAATTTCATAATTTTAGGTCAACGGGAAGTACCCTGTAGGTTTTGCATTTTTGATTAAATGTATAGAGATGAGGACATAAAACGCCATATCTTTCGATTGCGTAATTGTAAAAAATTTAAATTTTCGGATCTTATGTGGTTCATCGATCCTAATATATAGTATTAATTTCAACCTGATACCTTTACCCGTTCGTGAGATAAAGGGTCTTGACAGACAGACAGACGGACAACAAAGTGATCCTATAAGGGTTCCGTTTTTTTCTTTTGAGGTACGGAACCCTAAAAACAATTAAACGCACCTTAAGTCGAACTCACGCACCGAGGGTTCCGTACCACCAACATACAACATTAATACCGTTTTTACGATAGAGCTTAACTAAAAAAGTGAAAACAAACACGTTTCTTGTATCCTGCAGTGGACGTTTCATGGAATGTTATTTATAATTTGTGTAAGCAGGACGGAGCGATGCGTAAGATATTGGAGCGTCAGAGACAGGTATCACTCTGAAATGCTCTCACGCATGCTCTATCCTACGTCATTCTAATCAAGCTACATTATTTGGACTTGTTTCATAGTTCCCGTTGAAACCATTTGTATAAGGAACCCTAAAAACTGGCAACATGTGCAGAGCTACTATTGAATAATCTTTACAATCGTCTTTTAGCCCACATTTGTTAATTTCTCCTTGCATGGTTTGGGTCAACTCCACATCTGGACAAGTAATTTGCTTTGTCAAGAAATAAAACACCACGAGTTGGTGCAAATGGTGCAATACACGTTGCCTTTTTTGATTCTTTGTCTATTAAGGGAAAGGCTTGGCTGTATGATTTTTAATGTATTTTTTAAAAGCACGTGACGCACAATCACAAAAGGGAAAATTGAGGGAAAGAGAGGAAGGAGCCGACCGAGGAGAACCTTTATGGAACAAATAAAAGAGAAAGTACAGGTCGAGTCGTATCAGGAGGTGAAGGAACTGGCGGCAACAAGGAAACATTGGCGATTATTCCACCGACAAGAGCACAGCTCTTAAGTTTAAAGAAGAAGAAGACGCACAATAGAAACGGCCCGTCTCACCGCTTGCTGCTAAATTTCCCGATAGTCATCATATCGTGTGGGTTGCAAGGTCGATGACCGACCTCACAAACCCTGGTGTCAGAGTGGTTGAGCCGCCACAGGCCTCTGACATGGCTCATTAACGACTACATCCGTAGATAGTAGTCGGGACCAACGGCTTTACGTGCCTTCCGAAGCACGGAATCATCTAACTTTTCGAACAATGAGGTGATTCATCCTGCAATGTCCTAACCAAACTGGGGAGGTCGCACAAAGAAATTTTTGTTTGACAGTGTCCCCACCGGGAATCAAACCCAGAACCTTCGGATCAAGAGCCGAGCGCTCTAACCACTAGACCACGGAGGCTGTTGTCGATAGTAAGCTGACAGAATAACCCGAATCTATTTAAGCCGCGAGTGAATAGGCTTCTTCTGGGCAATCTCGTTCCATGGTAATAGAAAGCGAATCAAATATATAGGTCACAAGGTAGTGAAGGCGTTGTTCTATTAATTTTTTGGGGTAATTTTGAATATTTCATATTGCTCGATGATGACGTTTTATTGCAATTTATTCTTTGTCCGATAATTTGGGACATGCTGGCAGGTTTTATTCCATAGTAAAATAACTTACAAGCAAGGACGTCGAATTTCCTTGATAGGTATGACGTGTACGTTTACGTGTACGTTTCTGTTGCTTGTTCTTTTCGATTACGAAAGATAAGCAAAGAACGATAGAAAACTACCTAACTTACAGACAAAAACTTAATAATACTCGTAACGGTATAAATTACTTAGAGACAGCTTGTCACCTTTGTTCCGTTCAGCGTGTCGCCTCATTCAAGGTAAAAAGTTGGTAAAGATGATTTTCCTGTCTCTTTTGCTGACACGATCGGCTATCATTGATGTAATCCAAATCTTATCTTTTTTTATTTAGGCACTTCACCATCACAACATCCCATGAAAATGACTATTGCAGGACAGGGAGAGCTCTTATACAAAATTCCAGCGAAACTTGTGGGACTATTTTGTTCAAGTTGCGGTTGGCACCATGGATCGCTGTTGTTGTTGACCGCAGTATGTAAGATGGTACAATAAGACTGCTGCCCATCCTTCGGTTCATAATCCCTTAGTCACCTATTACGACACCCACGGGTAGAGATGAGTTGGTGTTATTCTAGGCACCACATGGGACACATAATGGCACTACACTCCACAAGTATTGCATAAAAACTTTTTTAAACCCACTTGGCTGGAAACAATAAAAAAAACCTAATGACAAGAACAGAAAAAAAAACTAATTCACTTGACACTTCTCAAAAAATGTTCCAAAATTGGCAGTTTTTGTTTGTCAAATATGCGATCCTAAGTTTGCTAAAGATTTTATAAAAGTGAATTAGTGTTATAAACGGACAGTTTTCTAAGAAGAAATTAGTTATTTGTGAAGATATTTTTTTTTATTTCTGGTAAGTGTCACTTTTTTTACATTAGTAAAGTTTTGAGTGCTAGCATCATAACATCCCATGAAACGTCCAAGTTGCAAGCAAAAACGCCTGGTAGGTACTGAGGAAGGGATTTACCATAGTTACCACGCTTGTAAGCGTTGCGACTGGCGATCGCTAATTGTCGGTGACCGCAGTGTGTAAGATGGTACGATACACAGAAAGATGCTGATGATTTATAAGCCCTTAGTCGCCTCTTACGACACCCACGCGTAGAGTTGGGTTGGTAATATCATTTGCCGGTAGCACACGGTGCAACTACTATTATTATTTCAAATAAACATACCTTAAAGTATTGCAAGGAAAAATTCTACTCTTTACAACAACTTACGGATGTTCGCGACAATCCGCGACGGACAGTATAATGTATGAATCCTATACAGTCCGTTCAGAGCGTTGCGCAGCGGACTCGGAGCGGATAGCTCCGCATTGGACAGAATGGACCGTTGAAAATGGGCTTACTCTTGCCTCGATCTAGTCTTGAAAATGAGGTCGACGATGGAACGAGCTTGCCCAGAAGAGCCTATTCACTCGCGACTTGAATAGATTCGGGTTATATGAACTCGGGAACACAGACGCAGGCAGAGAATTCCACTCTTTAGCCGTGCGCATTATAAAAGATGTTCCAAAGCGCTTTGTGCGAATGTGTGGAATATCAACCAAGGCTCTCTTGATGTCTTGAGCACATTCTCCTGGAGCTCTTGAGCACTTTCTCCGAAGTACAATTTCTAAAAGCTACAACAATTTATAGTATATCATACACTTTAGGGTCCATCGCGGATGGCTATTGTGCTCCATGATCGCGGATATCTACGTCGAACATCCGTTCCGCCTAACTTAAATTATGCTTAAATGCAATGCTATTAAATGTTGTTTTCGCGTGGTTGTCGCTTCGATATTTTCTACATTATTGACAGAAAATTTTGTACAGTCAGAGCACGTTATAAGCTTGACACATTGGACTTGCACTGCGCTTATCTTAGTCAACTTAGAGACGAAAGTTGCACTGCGAGAGTGTAGCGTTAGATCTTTAGGGGAGGCCTTTGTCCAGCAGTGAACGTCTTTCGGCTTTGATATGATGATGTTGATATTCTAGTGATTTTCACCATAAAATCTAGTGTTCATGCCACATTGAGCTTTGGATTAAAGGACCCTGTATAGTATACCCAGTAGAACGCGGAAGTATGGTAGACGGATGTCGTATGTCCGTCTAGTTTTCCGTTGGCAGTTCCGTTTCCGTGGAAGTGTGTTTGGGTCACTGTGTCGCCATTTCTTGCTTGTTTGATACATATTTTACGTAAACTTTCATGAACTTTTTAACCTATCTGTACGACGTTAATTCTGAGAAGTTTGTTTTTGGGATCGTTCGAAATATAAAGACATAGTAATGCTAAAAAAAAACCGGCCAAGTGCGAGTCGGACTCGCGCACCGAGGGTTCCGTACCACCACATAATCATAATTGTATTAGTTGAAATTTCAGTAAGTTAATGTGCTAGATATTTTGAGTCTGACACGCGCTTGACCAAATTTTATTATTTGTTGTTATTTTATAGCTTATGCACTATAAACATACCTAATACATTTACCCGTTCGCGAGATAAAGGGTCTTGACAGACAGACAGACAGACGGACAACAAAGTGATCCTATAAGGGTTCCGTTTTTTTCTTTTGATGTACGGAACCCTAAAAATCAAATACCGAAAACTGATCGGGCGTGCTTAGTCAACGAAACTGAACAACCTTCCCGAAGAAACATTTTTAGGAAAATCACATAAAATTTTTATAAACAATTGGGAAAAGGGAAAACAACAAAATAATTTCTCAAAATATGTAAGGTCCTAATGAAATAGTGAACATACTTTTAGCACTAAGACCATGAAACAGAACAACTTTCCCTAAGGAACAAAGGTCTAAATATGAAAAACCAAATTTGACCACACGTAATCATAAATTTATTTTCGTATTTCGACCTATGTACTTTGGGGAAACTTGTTCAGTTTTATGGCCTGTTACTAAAATTATATTCACTATTTCATTAGGACCTTATATTGCTCGTTTAAAATAAGGATACAAAACATCACAGGCCGAATTCACAGAAGCTTAAATCGGCGTTTGAACAATTGTTTAGTTTGTTCTATTACGAGAACTGATAATAACTTACATAGTTTCATAGTCACCGCTTTGTGCGTTACTATGTAGACTAAACAATAAGACCAAGTGTCAAATTACAAACTCTTAGCAGTTTTGAAAGTAGCCTTCGCCCCTGGCTTCACCTGTTTAGTTTTGTGTTTTCGCAAATCCTATCCTATCCTTCCTACTAATATTATAAATGCGAAATTTTGTAAACATGTATGGATGTATCTTTGTTACTCTTTCACGTAAAAACTACTGAATGGATTTTAATGAAACATGGCACACATATAGGTTAGGTCCTGTAATAACACATAGGCTACTTTTTACCCCGGGAAAACACTTTATTCCCACGGGAAAACGCATTTTATGCGGGTGAAACCGCAGATTCTGCGCAGACGAAGTCGCGGGCACCAGCTAGTAATACTATACGCCTAGATATAATCCGTTTTATTCATGAATGCCAACGCTTACCAACACATCTTGCAGCTTTGTCAATAGTATTCACCTAAAGCTGTCAGAAAGAATAAGTTTTTAAAACAATGTTATTAGGGTTCCGTACCTCAAAATAAAAAAACGGAACCCTTATAGGATCACTTTGTTGTCCGTCTGTCTGTCTGTCTGTCAAGACCCTTTATCTCACGAACGGGTGAAGGTATCAGGTTGAAATTAATACCATATATTAGGATCCATGAACCACACAAGATCTGAAAATTTCAATTTTTTGCAACGACGCAATCAAAAGATATGGCATTTTATGTCCTCATCTCCATAAATTTATTCAAAAATGAAAAACCTACAGGGTACTTCCCGTTGACCTAAAATTATGAAATTTGGCAAGAAGCTAGGTCTCACAGTACAAATAATGGGAAAAGTATGAAATCATTAAATATTACAACTTTTCTCACAACTAATGGTAACCAATTGTGGTGAGCTCCCGTTTCAAGAACATTTATATAAGAGAGGGGTCAAGTTGGATGGTCGCTGAGGCGATTTTTGTTTTAGTTCTATTCTATTTAAAAACGGGAACACTTACAAACTTGAAAATTGTTATGTTTATAGTGCATAAGCTATAAAATAACAACAAATAATAAAATTTGGTCAAGCGCGTGTCGGACTCAAAAAATCTAGCACATTAACTTACTGAAATTTCAACTAATACAATTATGTTTATGTGGTGGAACGGAACCCTCAGTGCGCGAGTCCGACTCGCACTTGGCCGGTTCTTTTTCCGTCAAATATACTCTGGTTTTAGAGTCATGGCTGCAAAATGTGTTGCTGAGCGTTGGAATTAGCGAATGAAACGGATATACCTACCTAAGGATTTTATAATAATAGGATAACTATAAGAAGGCGAACCATGCACCTAAACCTTCTGGGATGAAACATGGCAGGAGTCGAGTACATACCCATAGGTAACATATTAGAAGTGGTGCTCCCCAGCAGGACGCGACTGAGATGCACAGTGGGGCATAATGTCGAAAATGTGTAGTTTTTTACTAGGTTGCAAAATGTATCTGTTGAACTGACATAGCTAGCTGGTTGAAAATTTCACACAATATGTATTTTTAAAACAAATATATCACCTTAAATAAAATAAAAAAATTGAAAAGGGGGGGGTCGCCATACAAGAAACGCATTTTTTTTGTTTTTGCTCTATCGTCAGAATGGTTAGTAATTCGAGTGTTAAACTTGGTATGAGTATAGTTCACTAAAATGTCCATAAAATAATATATCCTGACTGACTGACTAACTGACTGACTGACGTCTATCCGTAACCGCTTTAGCTATACGTGTGAAATTTAGTATGCTAATTTATTGCATGCCACAAACACCACCCAAGAAAGGATTTTCCAAAACTCATCTCCCAAGGGGGTGAAATATGGGATGAAAGTTTGGGATTCCGCCTTTCATGGCTAAGTCTCGTTGTTAGACCCACATTGCTTGGGAAAGTTGTTCATGTGGTTCTGAACTGCTGCTGTCCGTTAGTCGCCTTTTAAGAGTGTCTTTCCACCAGTGCTGTGCGAAATTTTACGATTTTAGGATTTGATAAAAATCCATACATTTTAGTTTGGAGGTCCGGGACCTCGCAAGAAAGTGATACGCTTATGGGTCCATCCTTAGAAGGAAGTGCTGCTACTCAAACATCCATGGAGTCCACATAATAAAGTACATAATAGTACATACTATCATACAGAACGGACACTCTCCGCCCCCCTTGCAATCTACCCCGCACCCCCGCGCGCACCCGCCCGCGAGATTCTCGTGATCCTTCTGAGGGTCTTTTGAACTAAATATTCGAGCCGACGCGACTTTCCAAGTTCGAATTTCAAATTCGCGCTCGATGTATGTAGTGTACGGGTGTGCTTGTTCTTAGTAATGATACAGTCAAGAGCACATCAAGCCTGACACATTGTACCGGTTTTTATAGACGTACGGGCTAGAGTCGAACTGCGAGTGTCAAGCTTGACCTGTTGTTGACTGTACAACGGTCACAAGGTCCGAAGATGTACAATTTTGTTAATGTTCGGCACTTTTTACTTTCGAGCGGAGCGAGAAAGGTACTTATTGTATTCGTGAAAAAAAAAAAGATTTTCTAATTTTCTCAAAAATGTGTTATATATCACTTATACATCATAAAAAGCAAGTCTCCCAAAAATGTCCGTCCGTCGGTCGGTCGGTCGGTAAGTCGGTCGGTCCGTCGGTCGGTCTGTCCGTCACGCTTTGGCCTAGCGGTTAAACGAATGGTCCGATTGACACCAGATTTTGAATATAGGAGTTTAATGCAAATCAATCGAAGGGTTCTAAGTAGTTTTTTGCTGGCTCTCATTTTGAGGGTAGCTGTCATACAACGAAAATGAAAAATTGAAATTTTCTCAAAAACGGCTCATAGAATCTTGATGCAACTTTGCATGACCAAGCACCTCCATGTAAGATATCTTGCGCCAGTATCAATTGATCTGTGTAATTTCATATAAGGGGTGTTCTTGTACAACCAAATCGTAAATATGTGATTTACCCAAAATTGGTTCCAGTGAGTTTATTAAAATTCTCTATAATATTAATCCTGGATTGGTTGTCTACCTGACTGGATATTATTTATGATTTTTTTCAATAAAATTTAGTACTGTTCAGTAGAACAGTAGTACTGCTCAGTAGACCAAACTGAACAATTATCCATAAGGAACATGTGTAGGGAAATTAAAAAAATGTGCATGCAAGTATCCTACGGTAGTATCCAATGATCTGTGAAAATTCATATAAAGGGTGTTCCAGTACTACCAAAAGTTAAACATGTGATTTACTCGAAATCGTTTGAGGTTTGTTTGTTTCAATGTTTGTCACTTTGAATTCTGAATTGATCTGTATATTTCATTCGAACATTTTTTTGGAGAAACGTAAATAAAAGTTTGTATTTCCATACTATGTGTATGGCATTACAAATTTAAGTTTGCGGTTGATAGTTTTTCTTGAGTATTGCGAGAAAGTAAGTGCAGTGTTGCTGTACCATTTATTTCTGTGTAATTTTTATGAAAGAACAAGACAAGCCGGGGTACAGATGAGATAGTAGTGCCGGGGTAGCATTATTGTACTGCCAGATGCGCAAGTGTTTTAAGAACATCCCACGCAAACTTTTACAAAGTAAGACAAAGCAAGAGTGTTTAACGCTTTGTAAACAATGGACTAATGTTTTTTTTGCGGTCATTTTAACGTTTGCTTTGAAAGCATGTTTTTATATGCGAAACTCTACATAAGAGTTCCACCACTTTTTTTAGATGGCGCTGATAGCATTAGTACAACGTGTGTATTTTTATAGTTTTATGATTGTTCCTGGCTTTCATTTGGTGTCTAAGCTGTAATCCTCTTTTATAATAGGTCTTTACCTATGAAATTGCCGTTTTGTATGGCGAATTTTAGGTAAACTCAATTTTCAGTACTAAGATTTTTGCATTTTTCTTAGAAATTATAAATCCAATATTTTTTATTTTTTTAAGTATTATTGGGAAGACATTAAGTAGTACATAGAGTAAATAAAATTTTCGAAAAATACTATCTGTAAAAAAATATAACAAATCTAATGATGAAATCGGACGACATTTAAGACGAACAATTTTCGAACCTTTAATTTTATATATCAAACTAAAAATAAGAACTTTATTTTATGCGTAAATTTATAACCTTGAAGTCAACTTTCAAATATAAGACAAATGAAAAAAATAGCATTAGAATTATAGGAATTATGATCTCATTAATATGTAAGAAAATTTCGGCAATTTCATAAGTAAACACCTATTATATATTGTTCCTCCTTGGGGTAACTGATTAATCACAATCGTTTTTTACACAAACACACCTAAGGCACAAAAAAACATATTTGGCATAAAACAAACAGCACGACTTACACTAAGACTGACAAAATACTATTTTATCATTGGTTCAGATTCTTATAGTTATTTGATTTATATTTATGTTCTACCATTCCTCACAAACATTGATCAGCGCAATTTGTAGTCTTTTATGAAAGTTGTAATTGAATTTCTATTAAAATAAACATCATTGGTTCAGATTCTTATAGGTCGTAAAGCGCACAAATTAAAATCTATTTGATTTCTGCAGTCATATATCTTTGTTTAGTGTTCCTTAAAAAAATACAAACATTGCTCAGCGCAATCTGTCGATTCTTTTATGAACGTTGTATTTGAATTTCTATTAAAATAAACATAACTTATTTCAAAAATTACTATACAAGGTGTTACAGAAAGGGTACATCAACCCTGAATGATGCAGTTTCCCTAAAACATAGGTCGAAATACGAAAAAGAAATGTTAACCTCCCCATACAAATTGCGCTCTCAGCTGATTCAGTTTCGTGGGGAGATTCACATCCTTCAGGTATACCCTTTTTGTTACACCCTGTATTATTCAGAAACTAGTATTTTATACTAACCTTGAAAGTTTCTGTACAAAAGTAGGTCGAATTTTCCCAAAGCCAAGCCCTAATGCAAATAAAATTGCTAGGTCGATTTCTCTGAACCTAAATTACCAAGTAAGTTAGGTACGAAAACAGAGTAACTCGAACATAATTAGGGACAGAACTTGTAGAAAACTTCAATATAATGTAATGCTGCTATATTTCATATAATAATTGAGTTTTATTGCATGTTTTTCTTTCATTAAAAAAAATGCACTGACAGAAAACAGCGTACGTTTATAATCGATTATCTTTAAGTTCAAAGTTGGTCGTTAAGAAACATAAAGCGCGTGCGATAAATAAGGGTGTAACTTAATTTTTTAAAGAGCTGGTTATCGCAAAATTCTGATGTCAACGAGGTGTCGTTGTGGTGTGGCTCACATACACCTAATTAACAAAAGTGCAAGCTTAGTGCAAAACTATAGATTTTGTAATTGTTATCTTAGCCTTCTCATGGCTCCATCTTCGATAAAGACTTAATCGCTTTGAAAAATAATACTACAAACGATACATAGATCAATTAACACTTTATTTCTTATATTAAGTTTATACGTAGAAAACTTGAACTAATATGGGTTAATGTAGGTACGCAAAGGCAGGCTCTGGGCTCTGTTTTCGATGTCCAAGTACTAGTAGTAGTCTAAATAATAAATGCCATCAAAAACATAACTTGTAAAAAAACCAAGCCTCGCACGCAATTCAGTTCTTCTACCGTAAAAAGTTGTGAGATCCATGTAATACCAAGTCGCTTAATTTATTTAGTCCCTACTTAAGGGTCCTTTTGTTTTAAGTTATTACATAATTAGCTAATCTAACAACATCTTTTAGTGACCATATCAATATTAAAAATCTTATGTTTTAAATCAATAGATCGACTTGGCAATCGCACTAAACAATCTCATTTAATAAAACTAATTACTAATTGTATTACTTGTGAGTTACATTGTGTTTTCAAATATAAATATAATTATATTTAGGTACCTATTTACACCTATTATTCCATTATATTATACATTACAGGTACACTGCTTCATTCACTGCAAGTGTAACTTTGTATAATCCTATATATTTGTATATATGGGAATACAAAGTTATTTATGTAGATGGTAAAACTAGAAAACTACACCAAAATTTTAAAATATTTTAGTTTTTCCTTGATTTATACAGTAAACAATAATTCCGTTCTAAATTTGAAGCTTCTATGTCTGCTAGAAGTGCCTTAGAGTTTTGATGATCGGTCAGTCAGTCAGTGACAAAATTGAGTAACTTATTGACTAATTCTTAAACTACTGGTTCAAATTGAATGAAATTTGAAATATACTGTTTGGTTACTAAAAAAACGGGCTTCTAGTATTATCCACAATGAAGTTACAGGGGTGTCGAAAATGGCCTGAATTGCTTCGAGAAAAGGATGGTACGGCCGCACGCACCCCGTTTTTAGGGTTCCGATACCAAAATGGTAAAAAAAAGGAACCCTTATGGTGCCGCTCTGTCTGTCTGTCTGTCCGTCTGTCTGTCACACCTCTATATCTCAGCAACCACTTATGCTATCAACCTGAAATTTGGAATAGTTTTAGAATATAGTTGCCCAACTTAATTGCACAAGAAAAAATTTTGAAAAAAGTATGATTATTAATATAAAGGGGGCCAAAATAGGGGGGGCCAAATTTCAAATTGTCGCTACTAGGTCGAGTGGGGTATCATATGAAAGGGCTTTACTTGTACATTTTAAAATATATTTTTGTATTTTTTTAAATTTCTTAGTTTTAAAGTTATGATGAAAAATGTCAAGAAAAATACCATTCCCCCCCCCCCCTTATCTCCGAAGTTTGAGTAAGGAAAAATCTGAATTAATTACAGTTGACAGAAGTTTATATAAACTTTACAGCAAAAATAAAACGATCTTTCTAAGTTGCACAGTTTTTCAGAAATCTGCAAAAAACCTTTACAAACAAATTTAGTTTTGCGGTCCTGAAAATGGACTTTATTGCTTCCAAAAATACTATAGGTATATCGGAACCCTCGGCGCGCGAGTCCGACTCGCACTTGACCGGTTTTTTTTTTCCTCGACTTGCGGGAACACTGACGATTCTCTATGATCTCTAAGAATATGAAGCAGGGCCTTTTAAAATTTTGTACAAATTTAAAAGGCATGCAGATGCAGGCAAGAAGTTTCAAATAAGATGTAAACAGGTATTATTTACAGTGTTTGATTTTGACTAGACTATTATTATAGCCAGATTAGTGATTTTGGATGGAGGGAGATGCAGGCACACGAGGCCGGACATATGCTAGTGAAATGAACCTCTATGTAGTACGGACAGTCGATAGTGCCACTCAATTTTATTAAATGAACAAATTGACAATCGAACAGCTGATCTTATCGTCGCCCCGTTGTTGATCAGACGTTGTTTACGGCTCCTTGACCGGACCGCACGCGAGGTCGATGACCTGTCGCCTGACCGAGGCTCCCTAAGGAATATGAATATTGCCTTTGCCTTAATCACTCATAACGCCATGAAAGGCGGAAAATTTATTTTTTTATTTATTATGTGAAGTACTCGGACTGTTCAGTATACATAGTAGTACTCGTAAAGCAGGTGCTTAATCTTTATCTTAGAAGGCACCGAGTTCATAATAGGGATTACCTATGCATGATGTTTTTTTGTTTTAAAAAATTATCCTCATTCATGTAAGAAACAGTTTAGTAAAACTATTTTTCGATTAACTATGAAATAAAAAAAGATATAAGCCATCGAAAAATTGTTTCTGTCTCTTTCTAGCAAAACGAAATTTAATACGAAGTTTATATGGCCGTAGTGGCATGTGACGTCACATGCCATGTCGGATCTCTCTGTCTAATCAGCGCGTAATTAATAGTTTTAAATGCTTATATCAGCCGTATTTCTTAGCCGATTTAAATTTTAATTTCACTTTTTGTCATCTCTACTACGGTTTTTCATATTTTGTAAATAAATGCGACTAAAAATATTTATGCATATTCCCTATTAGACTTAAATTTTATTTTTCAACACATTTGCTCATAAAACAGCTCTATTTGCACTATATTTAGGCCCATAACCCAGCTTATTAAACACGTGTGCTTTTTTCATTATATCACCGCACTAGTGTTTTATGGAGCAAGGAGATTATGCTTATTAAAAACAGCTACTCAATACAAAGTAATCAATTTTCAAGATTAGCAACTGTGGGCGTAGGTACCAGGAGAGGAAATATAAAAGAGGTGGTCAGCAAACGGGGGGCTAAAAACAAAAGTGCCAGGATAGAATCTGCAAGAGAAAGACCGTAAGCTTGCCCATCAAAGGAACATAAATTTTTCAATACATTTGTTCGAAAAACGTACTTACAAGGAAGTAAACATTGCTCGTAAGTAGTTACTTACCGTACTAGTGCGGCAAGGAGTTTTTACACTCAGACCATAAAATTATTTTGTATACTGCAGTGGTGACTCTTCGGTGACGACTGCCTACCTATATTTAAAATAAAATGGAGAGTACCAGGAGAACATAAATCGACAAGAGGATGACAGTACCCATGGTTGGTTCCTTTACCAAGTGTATTACTTATCACAAATGTATTGAAAAACGTCGTAAGATACACGTCCGTAAGGGTTCTGACAAACTCGTGCCGATGGTAAATCCTCGACTTCGTCTCGGGCTTCCCAAACGTCAACTCGTTTGTAATAACCCTACTTACGGAACTTGTATCTTAAACTACTATTACAGCAGCACTGCACTTACTTTCTAGCAATATACTAGAGTCATCATCATCATTATCGTGTGGATTGTAAGATCGATGACCGACATTCGTAACATTTTCAAAATGTTCCGGTGGACAAGGGATTAGCAAATTTTCGTATTTTTACTCGAAAACGTGTTGAAAAACGTCGTTAGATGCACGTGCGCATTGTCATTACACTCTCAGCTCCATTACGCCTTCGTCTGCGGCTCGGGCTGCAATTCCTGAGCCTCGACTGTATTGAGCAAAATAGCGCACTTGCATCTTAATGTACTATGATAGATTAGTTTTACGTTTTTACATATACCACTGAGTTTTAAAATCTGCGTAGGTACGTAGTTACTTACAAATAATAAAATCTATTTAGTGGTAGGTATTAAAAAAATATTTTCTACTAGCTTTTGCCCGCGTCTTCGTACGAATGTTAAACATATATAAGTACCAGTGTTTAAGCTATCAAACAAAAAGTTTCATTACAATCGGTTCGGTAGCTTTTGCGTGATGCTCGAACAAACAAACACGACAAGTCAAAAAATCTGTGATTTGGATTCATGGCCATCAAATTCACATGATAATGATAATCTTTTATATATCATCAATATACCTAGAGAAAAATCAATTTAAAGTTTTATAATAAACTTTTTTGGGGAGCTTACGGCTTATTTCGAAACAGTAATCGATAAAAAATATTACACTCACAGATTCACCCAAATCTATCCAAATTCCTTTATTTTAATTTATTTTATTTTATTTATTCATGGGAAGGCTATAGGTATCTGGAATATAAAAGGCACCAATTAATTTAAAAAAAAATCCTATTCCCTAGGTGCGAAACACACAAAAACACGAGCAGACCAAGGAACCCAAACTCGTCATTTGGATAACTACGAGTATAACGACAGGGGATCGAACCCGCGGAACCTTCGGCACACCAGACAGTAGCGCTAACACTGCGCCACAAAGAAAACTGACTAGGTTAGTATACATACATAAATTCCTCTTAAGTGAGAGATCGCTCTCAAGAACCGCTTTTTCTTCCTTCGGTATATTACGAACCAGACTCACAATACAAAGCTCGCGTTCTTAATAAACAAGCTTACTGAATCGATTTTTATAAAAAAAATATTTACAGCCTGTTGCAGAAGTCTTTTTTAAAGTCAAATATCCCTTACATCCAATCCATCTATAAGTACACCCTTATTAACCCGGATATTTTAAGACGTGGACCGTGGTTCTGTCCATAAAACTAAACAACTTTTTTTAAGGAACAAAGGTCGAAATACGAAAAAAAATATTTCGACCTGCCACACAAAATGTGCTGTCAGCTGATGCAACCTATGTTCCTTGGGAAAAGTTGTTCAGTTTCATGGGCAGAACCGCCTCTTAAAATATTCAGGGTGATAAAAAATAACGTTGTAAGTATGTATTACGATATGTATTTTGGGCATATTTTTCATTACAAGAAAATACTAACATAATTTGGATCCGATATCATTGCCCGCAAGTGTAAGCTCATTATGTTCTTTGTCCCACATAAAAAAATCATAACAAAAAGTGGGACAAGAAAACATGTGCCCAGAAATAACATGTGCCTGTCTCTAAATAAATGATTATGCCCTAGTTAGTGTTCCACAATCATAAGTTAGGGCATGAAATGCCAAACTCAGATTTTCTCTTATACCGTAGTTGTGCGAGTTAGATATTATTGCTTACTATTTGTATTTTATAGATTTACTCACATAAAAAAAAATAACAGGCAAAAAGTCAACAAATCAGTGATTTAGATTCAGTGCAGCATCAAAATAGCATTAACGTGATATATTTTTTATAAATATCTTTAACTAGCTTCCCGGCTGCTGTTTCACCCGCATTAAATGCGTTTTCCCGTGGGAGTGAAGTGTTTTCCCGAGGTAAAAAGTAGCCTATGTGCTATTCCAGGACCTAACCTATATGTGTGCCAAGTTTCATTAAAATCCATTCAGTAGTTTTTGCGTGAAAGAGTAACAAACATCCATCCATCCATCCATCTATACTTACAGACTTTCGCGTTTATAATATTAGTAGAATAGGATAGGACTAATAGGATTAGGAATAGGATAGGATAGGAAGTAGGATGTACAGACAAAATTTTAAAAAGTAGAGATCATTATTTCGGTAGTTTATACTAAACCCTACGAACTAAACCCTGTTTGTAATTTATTTACACTCATTTTTCAAATAATATTTCAAAATCACATCCATTTCTGTTTCGGGAAACTTGATTCATTCTTGCTACAAATCATAACTGGCTTTCTAACCAGTCATCCTTTACGGAATATGTTTAAAAATATCAATTCCAAGCCGAATATTTCTACAAACAACATCTGTACTATCTGAACAACTTTACAAACAGAACAACTTTACACATTGAATAAATTTCCAAACTGAACAACCATCCAGACTGAATAACTTTACAAACTGAAAAACATTTTGAACAGATTAGATACATGAAAATGTTTTTGGTGGGATTTCACAGTCCCGTGCAAAGTTCATCCCCTTCCTTTAAGGGGTTGGGGGGGTAAAATTTTCAAGAATTAAGATTTTTGTTGTTTGTGTACTAATACTAGCTTACATACCTAGTGTTCTAGAACTTTAGGAAGTACCCTAAGAATTTTGATTACCATCTGTGAGTGAGTGAGTGTGTCAGTAACGAAATCGGGGTTTTTTAGATAGGCTTGTATTTAACGCGGCAACAAATTGACACCATTCCGGGTCTTAAAAAAACTGAAAATGGATAGTAAATAAACTACTTTGGCGACTAATTTGAGGTAGCATTTTAACTAGAAAGCGGCGGCTTTTTGATGAGTTTTGAGGTTTTATTTAAATTTTATCTGGCAGTGATTTTCTTTTGTGGCAATTGAATTTCTTCTAAGGCGACAAATTATTGGCGGATAAAAAAGTTAAAATAGGCTTTCATAAATTCTAAACTTGACCAAGGTCTGAAATAAATACAAACAAGATTTAAAAAAAAAATACTTTTGGCTACATTTTTAGGGATCTAAATAAACCAAATTGTGACATGCTAAAAAACTATTCTTGATCTATTTAATTTTTTCTTGACTATCTTTAGTGTAACAAAAGGGAGTGAAACAATTAAGTATGTATCGAACGGAAAACTAATCTAAATCAATCCAATTAACCTAACCTAACCTAACCAAGTATTAATATATTTGTAAAAAGAATAATCTAACAATAAGGAACAAATTTAAAAAAGGGTCTACGGAGTTGTAGCTTTTTATTTAAAAAAAAATACCTAACCTAACCTACAATTTGCCGCCTTTTTCAAGAATTTACGAATCTGCAAACAATATTCTAATATCCAAATACATTATTATAATACCCATTTTCGGTTTTAAAGCTACCTAACAATCGCTGCCAAATGTGTATTTTTATAATGAAAGCCAATAGTTGCCAGTGAAGAATGTTTGATATCCCCTCGGAAAAATTTGTCGCCACATTAGGTTTTATAATACCTTAACCAATCCCGCTTGATATATTTGATATCTTACAGTAGCAGCCGTTTTTTAGTTTTTTGATCCTAGCCTTTTGTTGCTTGTATAGTTTAAAAGTTGCTAAGATATTTAATCACTGCAAAGTTAGTTTTTTTGTGACTTGATAGAAAGTCGCCTAAAAAGGATTTCAGTTGCCGTGTTAAATATTTGCCTTTTAGATATATAAGGTCCTAATGAAATAGTGAACATAATTTTAGTATGTTTCTCAGACCATGAAACTGAAAAACTTTCCCCAAGGAACATAGGTCGAAATACGAAAATCAATTTTTGACCTCCCATAGAAACTGTAACAGCTAATAGCGCATTTTGTATGGGAGGTCAAATTTGGTTTTTCGTATTTCGACCTATGTTCCTTGGGAAAAGTTGTTCAGTTTCATGGTAACATACTTAAATTGTTCACTATTTCATTAGGACCTTATATATAAAATCTAAAGTATAAGAGCTGTTGTGAATTTTGTTTATCTGGTATAATCCAAACCGAAGTTATGAGGGTTCAAAAAATCAACGAAGCGCTTGGAGGGAAGGTAGGTAGTGCCTTTGCGCTTCGCTTGGCTCGTCTTGGAAGGGGCACTACGGGGTCTGCAGTAACCCTATTCTTAGAGTGGTTTTCCAACCGAGTTTCCAACAATACCAGGGAGCTAATCTGTAAGCTAGAAAAATTCCAACCAATATGATTGGTTGGAATTTTTTTCCTAGCTCGTCAAATGCGGTGTCAAATGGATCAATCTTATGTTTTGAACTTTCCAGCTTACAGCTTAACTACCTATCACAGCTTTAGTAGAAAAGCACCCATAGCCCGAGTCTTCAATAATCTAGTCAATCTACGATATGAGGGTGCATTGAAAGCACATTTAGAGAATTAATTTTTGATAGTAATATAAGCTGAAGCTGTAAATAATTAAATCTGGCAATTTGGTAATTTTTTTTTTGTAATAGTACAAGTATAAGCTGACCTGTGCTACATGGCTGTGCTTAAATATTATACTTACAGGTTGAGTTCACCTTATACTGGTTTTAAGAATATCAACGTTATGTCGGGGATTACTGTGGTTTTAAATATTTGAATGTTTTTAATTGTAATTAATTATCCCCTAAAGTGCATTTAATGCAACCCTCTCCATACAAACTTGCCTATAAACGATGTACCAGTAAACCTGACATTCCTACCAACAATCATACAAAGACTGAATACGGCACCGCGAGCGATATCGGTGCATTGCGCTGATTTGTTATTATATCCTCAGAGCCTTGCATTCGTAGCAGCTACCACACAACAGTGCTACGTTACACCAGCAAGCCCACCTTTGAGGTTCAGATTTTTTTATATGTGTATTATGATCGCTTTGATATTTTTCTTTTAGCTTGACTTGATCACGTTGTTAGGAATTTGTAATGATTTTCTAATTATGTTTTTATCTCTAACACTTCCTATGCTTTTTTATTTGTGGTGGCAGCACAAACGTGTCGTCTTTCTCTATCTCTCTTTATATCCAATCTCTTTTCTTTTCCCTTGCTATTCCCTTTCTCTTTTTTAATTTTTTTTTTGTTTAATCTGTGCTGTCCCACTGCTGGGCAAAGGCCTCCCCCCTACGTTTCCACTCCTCCCTATCGATCGCCATCGTCGGCCACTCCTCTTCGAAAGCAACCAGGTCATCCCTCCATCGCTTTTTTGGCCTTCCTCTGCCCCGGCGTCCGTTGTGTGGCACCCATTCTGTGGCGCGTTTGGCCCACCTATCCGGGTGCATTCGACACACGTGGCCTGCCCAATCCCATTTTAATGTGGCAGCCTTTCTATTGGCGTCAGTGATACGGGTTTTGGAGCGTAGAGTGGTGTTCCGGATACGGTCGGTCCTCTTGACACCTAGTATGCTGCGCTCCATTGCCCTTTGACAAACCGCAAGTCTAGACTTCTGTGCCTCAGTCAGAGACCATGTTTGGGCACCGTAGGTTAGAACGGGCAAGATACACATGTCGATGATTTTACGTTTTAAGGATAGTGGGAGAGTCCCTTTTAGTAAATCCTTCATGGACCAGTAGCTCCTCCAAGCGTTTTCAATTCGGCGACTGATTTCTTTGTCTTGCCTATTGTGGAAGGAAACTATCTGGCCCAAGTAGATGTATTCTTCAACGTGATGTATCTCTTGCCCGTCTATCACTACCCTACGTTTCGTGCCATTGGTCATGACTTTTGTCTTTGACTGGTTCATGTGAAGTCCAACCTTGCGGCTTGTCACGTCGAGTTCGGTCAGCATGTTTTGTAGTTCATGGGCAGACGAAGCAAAAAGCACAATGTCGTCGGCGAAACGAAGGTTTGTAAGCCTGTTTCCGCCGACATCAATGCCCTTCTCGCTCCATGAGACTGCTAAGGTTTTGAAAATTTCTTCGAGAGAACTTGTGAACAGTTTTGGGGAAAGCGGATCACCCTGTTTGACACCCTTACGAATGGGAAATGTGGGTCCAGAGGATTGAAGTTTTATGTTTGCAGTGCTTTCAGCGTATATAATTTTTATTAAATCTTTTTTAATATTTCCTTCAATTTCTTTTAATTTTACAACATACAACTGCTATTTAGTTGTCGTTCACACATGTTTTATAACTGAACGATATTTTATTTAGCCTACTATTAACCAAGAGAGGTAAATTTCTAGGGAAAATTGTAAGTTTCAAGGTCCTACGAGTATATCAAGGCCTGTACTGTCCCTAATTTAGATTAATGAACAGAACTTCACGCTATGTTTACTCTGCCGAAAACTTTTATTACCAATTGATACAGCCACGATAACGCGCACCGTGTCCGCCTAATATATTTATAAATTTGTAAACAAGGTGTGTCGGTCTGTAGGTATGTTTAAGATATTTATATTTTAAAAACTCACTCCTAAACCAGATTTTGGAGTTCTTACTCAACTTTCCCAAAAGGAGAGATAATTTACATATGATTTAGTTTTTTTAGGTTTGTCATCATCATCATCATCACGCAAAAATTACAAGCCCAGTTTTGATTTGAAAGTGTTCATTATTTGTTTTTAATAAGCTTTTTTTGCTTATAGTTAGATTTTCGCTACGGTACGGTAATCATAAGATCTAAAAAACAACAATAAAACCACAGTATCGCAACGGCTCTTGCCAAAGATGACACACTTCCTACTATATTTTTTTTTATTACTACTTAACTGTATCCTGGATACAGCCGTAAGTTTTACGTAGATACGTCTGTGTACGTAGGTACAGTCAAGAGCACTTCAAGCTCCCATCCCCTCCCTTCACACCCCTCCCCTCACCCATAGACTCACCCAAAGCTCCATGTAGTACTAATGATTGCCGCTAGATGGCCTATATCCACTTTTACACGAAATGCCCCCCCCCCCACCAAACAAAAAAAGTATGGACGTATGTACGTCAATTTATCTCCGCGCGATTTTCAACATTTTTTTTTTTTATCTGATAAACTGAATTTTATTATTATATTTAATAATTTCCCGTGTGCTGCCGGCAAACAATAATACCAACCCATATCTACCCGTGGGGGTCGTAAGAGGCGACTAAGGGTTAATGACCCAGATAGGCAGCAGCAAGCAGCAACCTTCTGAGTATCGTATCATCTTACATTCAGCGGTCACCAACAACTAACAAGTGTGGTGACTATGGTACTTCCCATCCACATTGTTCCAGCAAAAGCTGGAAAATGAGGGGGAGCTCCCTGTCCTTTAGTGGACGTTTAATGGGATTGTATGGCGATGATGATTTAATAATTACAAAATAGTGTTAAATTAACAATAAAATTTACGTCTTTAGATGACATTTTAAAGAGTCTGTCAGGTTAGCTTATTTAAAATCTTAAATACTCGAAAATCACTCCTCAATATTCAAGAATAGATACCCTGGCCCGAAGTCGCGGGCAAAAACACATAGGTACCGATTCTCATAATTTTGTCGTCGTCAGTATACTGTGTCGCGTGATCGTAGACGCCCGCCTACGCCGCTACGACGTAGCAAGTACTACGGAAATAGAATAACAATATCTAAAACACCATCGGTATAAAATTATAAGTAATTTTATTTAGTTATAATATACTTATTTGATTTTTGTTTAATGCAAAAATGTTGGATATAAAGAATAATTCCGTAGAAACAGCGGAATTTCGGTAAGTATTTTTTTATGATGAGCTTATAGATTTATAACTCGGAAGCTAATCTGATTGGATTCGTGGTTTGTTTTTATTTCTTTTACGACCCTTGTCTTATATTTCCTTTACGAGGTTTTCCGTTTTGGTTTTTGATAGGATTTAGGGTAACAGTTAAACAATGCTTTTTAAGTGTGTGATTTTGTAACAAGCGAAAGTTCTTAAGATTGCTAAGATTCGGTAAATACAATTAAAATTTAAGTCATCATCATCATCATAGCACACAATAAAAATTCCACTACAGGACAGGGAGCTCCCTCCAGAATTCTAGCTTTTTCTGGAAAAATGTGTACGTAATGTAATATGTATGTAATGTGTATGTGTGAGTACCATAGTCACCTCGCTTGACAGCGTTACGGCTGGCACCATGGACCGCGGTTTTAGGTGACCGCAGTAAGTGAGATGGTATGATACACAGGAGGACGCTGCTGCCCATCCTCCAGTTTATAACCCTTAGTCGCATCTTACGACACCCACGGGTATGTATGGGATGGTACTATTCTTTGCCGGCACCACTAGGGCTAATGAAACAGTAAACATAATTTTCGTATATTACTCAGACCGCGAAACTAAACAAATTTCCCAAAAGAACATAGATCGAAATATGAAAATAAATTTTTGACCTCCCATAGAAACTGCATCAGCTGATAGTGCTTTTTGTATGGGAGGAAAAATTTGGTTTTTCGTATTATTTTTGGTTTATAATATAAAGTTGTGTGGCAAAGTCACAGTGCAATTCTCTGGCCAAATGTTCCGGATTTGGTCCCTGAATGGGGAAGATATACAAATGATGACCTTAGGTGTTTGAATGTTTTAAGGATATGTATGTGTGTAGGTTTTTTGAAGTGTGCAGCTGTGGGTGTGAACTTTGTTAATAATATTCGTTGAATTACATCTTACGTACTGCGGTCACCTAAAACCCCGGTCCATGGTGCCAGCCGTAACGCTAACTAGCGAGGTGACAATGGTACTTCTCCTCTACATTTTTCCAGCAAAAGCTAGAATTCTAGAGGGAGCTCCCTGTCCTGTAGTGGACGTTTCATGGAATGTTATGATGATTCCATAACCACAAGAAAAACTTTGGAGTGCATGGGGTGCGACGCAATGGCCTTAATTTATTACGCCCTACCGGTACGCAAACAGTATCTTAGGGACAGCTATAAGTTCTCCCATACAATTTCATGAAGTACCTCAGGGAAGTTTAATTTTTTAAGCAATTGACTCCTATCTCTTTTTTTTAGTTTGAATTTATTTTAGTTTTAAGTGTGACATTTTATTTTATTGATATTTTATATTATTGACAATTATTTAATTCGATTATTTTTATTCACAATTATTTAAATCGTGTATTAATTAATGTTGCATGCTATACTTTAAGGCAGATCACAGAGACACAATCATATAAATGTTTTAACGACCTATGTATACACCTGTGTTTCGCAATAAAGGTATCTTGAATCTTGTATCTCACCTGTCTCAATATGGCAACTTTAAATATTCTTTGTGTAACTGTGTAACGGAACACCCCCGACACTACATACATCGAGTGCGAATTAGCATAAATAATATAAATCGTATAAAGCCCAAGTCACACAGAGCGGTATAAGCGGTAAAGCGGTCCGGGGGCGGACCTGCGGGAAGCGAAAGCGTTCTGGGACCGGTCACACAGAGGCACCGCGCGGAAACCGCGGCGGGACAGCGGCGCGGTAGCGGTCGGTGTGACTCTATTTATCTGTGATTATTCAAAAGACGTAAATACTTTGCTCTAAACATAAAACCAAACTGATAACCTAAAAAAATTCTAGTAAAAAAATACAACGTCAAAGTCCGCGCCCGGACCGCACCGCACCGCGCCGCGCCGCGCCGCTGCCGCTCTGTGTGACGGGTTGCATTGAACGCAATGGAATACAGCGCCCGCTCCCGCCGAAAGTACGGCCCCGCGCCGCGCCCGGTCCGCGGGGTTGTATTAGCGGCCCGGCCGCCCCCGCGCCGCACCGCGCCGCGCCGCGACCGCTTTCAATGTGACAGGGTGCATAAGAACTCATACTTTACAAAAAATACCGGCCCCGGAACGCTTCCGCTACCGCCTCAGTGTGACTTGGGCTTAAAAGACCCTCAGAAGGAACACGAGAAGCTCGCGGGCGGGTACACGCGGGGGTGCGGAGTGGATTGCAAGGGGGGCGGAGAGTGTCCGTTCTGTATGATAGCACTATTACTTTATTCTTTGGCTACGGATAAACTTGACAACAATCTTCCTTGCAATACAAATGTCGCGTGCCGGTCGCGATTTGTACGCCCGCCATCCGATCGCTAATCGATACGATACAAAATACCGCAGCGACATGATGGAATCATACACTCCTCTTTCTTTAAAATATCAAAATTATCTATAACAGAAAAATCCATGGGATTAGGCTGCGGTTCTAACAGGCTAATTCAAAATTCAAATTGACTTATGTTTATTGTATCATACATACATACCTACATAACATCACGCCTATTATTATTATTATTATTGTATCAACCCTTCTTATTGTTTCAAACATATTTAAAAGAGCGCGTAGGTTTTTATTGTCGCTTCTTTTTTTCCCACCATGGCGCCAATTTGTTTGTGAAGCGATGTAGATTTTAATATCCAACAATGAATATTAACTATTTTGAGTTTGAGTTTTGAGTATCTTTTTTCACGTTTTATTTATCAAATGTAGATTTTAAATAGATAAATAACAAGGAAAATATGACGCGTGTCGGGTTTAAATCTGCTACCTCCGGCATGATTTTTTTCCCCTTTTTATAGTGACTTTAGTCTCGGATTGTCATCCATCACATTTCAAAAGTATTAACAGGGAATTGACCAGAATACTTATTGAACGTTAAAACTGCAGAATACCAGAATTTTGTAGGTGGTAAAGTCCGGTGGTAAGTTTTGGGCAAAGTCCGTCTAGGGAAGTACCATTCCCTTGCCTTCTTCTGCCGTAAAGCAGCAGTGTTTGCACTGCTGTGTTTCGGTTTGAAGGGTAAGGGAGCCAGTGAAATTACCGGCACATGCGACAAACCATCACAGCTCTCAGGGTGGGTAATGCGCTTTGCTGTCTTATTAGTGTCAAATTATATCACTAATAAGACAGTGGATGCTGTGAGCGGTGGTGACCACTTACACCAGGTGGCCTACCTGCTCGTTTGCCCATTTGTGGCATAAAAAAAATCATCATCACATCCCATGAAACGTCCACTAAAGGACAGGGAGCTCCCTCCAGAATTCTAGCTTTTGCTGGAAAAATGTAGAGGGGAAGTACCATAGTCACCACGCTTGTTAGCGTTACAGCTGGCACCATGGACCGCAGTTGTAGGAGACCGCAGTAAATAAGATGTAAGATACAAAGGAGGATGCTGCTGCCCATCCTCCAGTTTATAACCCTTAGTCGCCTCTTACGACACCCACGGGTATGTATGGGTTGGTACTATTCTTTGTCGGCACCACACGGGGCAGCAAAAGAATATAAATTTGGTATTTGGATGAGTAAATTTTTATGTTTTTAGGTCTAATTTTAATTTTTCAAATCTCAAAAAAAAATACAATGCCAATAAGAGCGTAAGTCCACTACCGTCTCCCTTACTAATGTATAAGGTAAAAATTGCCCTGTAAGGTAAGGTAAATATTCCACTGCTCGTCAGGGAGCTCCCCTAGAATTTCACATGCGTGATAAATTTTGAGAGGATGTCATGACACAAGTTAGCGTTGGGGCTGGCACAATGGACCGTGGTGGTGGATGACCGGAGTATATTGGTATCTACTAAACGAAGAAAGGCGCTGCCTACCATATAACCTAATAAAAATATAGATTCGACTTCCCATACAAAATGCATCAAAACGAATTTATTTTTCTACTACAAACTAGGCATTGTGTCCCACTGTTGGCAATGGCCTCCTGTCTCGGTTTTCCATTGTGTTCCACAAGGCACACATTTTGTTACTACTACAACAAGTAACTACAGAAATACATAAGCACTAACACATACTTAGAACTATATAGAAACTAGCTGTCCGCCTGCGGTTTCATATGCATTTTCCCGTGGGAATGAAGTGTTTTCTCGCCGTAAAAAGTAGCCTATGTGATATTACAGGACCTAACCTATATATGTGCCAAGTTTCATTAAAATCCATTCAGTAGTTTTGGCGTGAAAGAGTAACAAACATCCATACTTACAAACTTTCACGTTTATAATATGTATTAGTAGGATATTAACATAAATTTTACTCACGCCAATAAACGTTTTACTTTACAGTTAGTATTCGGGTTCTAGCTAGGTACATACTAGTAATTTTAAAATAATGAGTTTATGACTATCTTCTTCCATTGACCCCGGTAGGCATGGCGGTTATATTTCACAAACTGCAAGCACGCACATCGAGGCACGACACGACTGCTCTGTCCCCCTTTTTTTCCACCCAAATTACTTAATATTCATTACTGTTTAGTCAACAAACTTGAGTTAAAGTTTAATGTTCACGTTTACTGCGCAATGATGAGTAAATGTTGAGTTGATGAACTGGGTGGGACATATTTACACGTGATTCTCAAAAGAATCGAACTTTTATACAAGGTTATTTTTTTGAACCTGATTTGCGTATGCCCACGTTATTACAGAGGTCAAATGCAACAACTTTGTTCTAAGACTTTTCTAACTACGCACGAAAAATTTTCAACTTCCCATACAAAACGGGTCGGTCACGTGACCACTTTAGTATGGGGAGTAGAAAAATTTTTGTGCGTTAGAAAAGTCGTAGAACAAAAGTTGTAGCTATTGACCTCTGTAATAACGTGGGCATACGCAAATCAGGTTATTTTTTTGGACCTTGGGGGTGATCGTGGTAATTTCAACGATATTACCAAAACAAAAACGTTTGTCTAAAACGCTTAGTTACGGCTTGACGTAGTGTTTTAAGGAAACTTTTTAGTTTTGGTAATATCGTTGAAATTACCACGATCACCCCCAAGGTCCAAAAAAATAACCTAGTACTCGTCGTATATAGGTACAAAGTTAGCTTAAAATTGTATACTGGGATCGAATTTTCTAATATTAGTGATTGATTTTTGAGACTTTGAGAGAAAGAGTCCACAAAAGCTCTCGGAATAGGCAAAGGACGAAATTCAGAATTTGGCTCTCCTTCTTAGGGTCAGAACTTAAACTGGACCAGATTTGACAACAAATATTTTCTGGGGTTTTGAACACCGCAGAATTCGAATGTCAATTAGAAATCCTGCTGGTTAAAAAAATACAGAAAATAACCTAGGAGAAATTTCGGCGGCAGATTTCTCTTTTTATCATCATTTTCATCTGTTTTATTTCAATGTGAAATCCTTTAATTAAATCTTGGTAGTTTTTCTCAAAGTTTTTGATGGCCATTTATTAAAATTTTTCAACGTAGAGTTTGGCATTTCACCCCTATAAACGCCTTAAGGGCTTATTCTGGGAGCTAAATGCAACAATTTTTGGTTTACGACTTTTCGAAATTCGCAATAACAATATTTTGTTTCTATACAAAATAATTAACGAATCTGTCCATTTTTTATAAAAATTAGAAAAGTATACAGTACCTTAGAATCCAACGGTACTACAAGCTACCAGGGGTGTAATAGTTCAAATTACCACGATCACCATGCCTGGGAAGGTGTGGTCACTAAGTATTCTCAATTTAAAAATGTATGTGACCATCTTGTACAGTCAAGAGCACAACAAGCTTGACACTTTAAACTTTGTACCGGTCTTATTGCAATAAACGTACGGGCTAGAGCCGCTCTGCGAGTGTTAAGCTTGACCTGTTGTTGACTGTACAACACGGTCACACGGTCCGAAGATGTAAAGTTTTGGTCGGCACTTTTTATTGTTATTTTGGTTACAATTGCTTAGTTTTATTATACAACCTATTCATTCTTTTCTCTTTGTAATTTTTATGAAAGAACAAGAAAGCCCGGGAACAGATTAGACAATAATGCCGGGGTAGCATTATTGTACTGCCATATTCGTAAGTGTTTTAAGAATATCCCACGATAACTTTTACAAAGTAAGACAAAGCAAGAGTGTTAACGTAATCTAATATAATCTTCCTGGAAATATAATAAAATGTACCGAAACAAGACTTTTAAGACGAAACTTTACGAATTTTTAATTGAAAAAGCGTTTTATTCAATAAAAGAATATTTTGAAGTAACTAGTGGTATTGGACATTTTATTATTTATTGGATATTTACGTAAATATTTTGACAATTTGTAGTAATGATTTATTTGTTTTGTTCTAATTTTATATTTTTTTAATTTCTTTATAATAATATTTTTGACATGAATTTTAATAATGTAATTTAATAATACTGAATAGTGCATGTGATAATAATGAACTTAACAAAATTTTATATTTTTGTAATGTAAAATTCATATACCGAAAGGTGGATCACAGCAGAATTCATAATTTGTATGTAACATCTTATTATGTACCTGTGTATCGTGAATTAAATGATTTGATTTGATTTGAACGTTGCAGCTTTTGATGGGCCATTTGAAAGTTCATAAAAAAGCCTATAACAAAGAGCCTCAGATTTTATTTATGAACTCTATTCCACGACCTTGTCCAGTATCTATCAATATTAGATTAGATTATCAATAGATCGGTTTTAGTTGACATTGACCAGGCGATTATAGGCACGCTAGGTTTTATGTCACCACGACGACACGAGCTTTTTTTCTGTGTAATGTTTTTATAGAGTTTACGAAAGAGTAACGCATTTTGTGTACAGTTGCAGTCAAGAAAATATTACTCTTCCATAGTAATTGTTAAGCCATATTAGATGCCATTTGGCGGCTTAAACGCGAAGTCTTTTTTTTATTTATTTTTTAAATATTTTACAACAAATTTTCACAAACAAAATGGCCAAACTGCAAAACTGTTGGTGATCAAAATTAAATGCACTCTTTCAAAATTAAACTTAATTATAATTGAACATGCAACTTACAATTTATGTGCTAGCAAAGCTGAATATGCGTCGACATGCGTGTGTTCCCAAATAACGTGTCCCCAGTGCTTCTGGATAACAACCCACTAGCTACCGTCAACTCGTTCTCATATCTGGCTAGTACCGTAACCAACACAGGTGGGTCCGATGAAGATATTGAAGCTAGGATAAAGAAAGCCAAAGCAGTCTTTGCCCAGTTAAGACCAGTGTGGCAATCAAATGTTCTCACCAGACGCATAAAACTTTCCCTCTTCGAGTCCATTGTGAAGTCGGTGCTTCTCTACGGCTGCGAGACGTGGAGAGTGACAAAAGGCCTGACAAACAAGATCCAGGTCTTCATCAACAAATCTCTGCGGACCATCCATCGTATCTTCTGGCCGAACACTATTTCCAATGAAGAACTGTGGTCCAAATGCCAGCAAACTCCAATTGCACAAGAAATGTCCCAGCGCAAATGGAGGTGGATTGGTCACACTATAAGAAGGGAGGAAAATTCGGCCAGCATTGCCTTTGAATGGCAGCCGGGAGGCAGAAGGAGACGTGGACGTCCCACTCACACTTGGAGGCGCTCTGTGGACAAGGAGCTGAAGGAAGCTGGACTGTCGTGGAGCGATGCAAGGAAAACTGCGCGGGACCGGCTGGCGAGGAAACAACTTATTGAGGCCCTCTGCACCAGCGGGGTGCCATAGCACTACAACAACATCTTTATTATCCACTAAATCACTACATACACAAAAAACAAGAATTTCAACCGAGCAAGCAAGAGCCCACGCCGAGTTCCCGTCAAAAAGTCCCGGAGGATTATTATGACCTCATATATTATAATCCTCCGGGACTTTTTGGCGGGTTTTATGATCGGCTGGTGATGCAGATAAATATTATCCAGTAACTGGGCGACCGAGGCTTTGCTCTGTATAATCTTAACCAAAGCTCGCTAATAGTTGGAGCTCTAGGGTTTCCGGACTGTTTTTAAGAAAAAAATAATTGATGAAACGAATTTTCCCGGATATGAGACCTAGCTAGATCGATTTTTCATCCCCGAAGACCCCTGTATACTAAATCTCATCGAAATCCTTAGAGCCGTTTTCGTGAAACCGATTACAAATATATAAACACAAATATTGTTCGTTTCACTTACTTTGATTTTACATGCATAAATGACAGTAATTCGAAGGAAAATCAAATTTCGTGATCTCCTAAAATTTAAAAAAAATTATAAACGAGTATTTTTTATATATTTTTTACAATCTACTAATGATGTAGAACTACCCCTTAGAAAGATCATCGTACTTTTTTTTACACCCTGTATGACTAAGCCAGTTTTTTTATATCAATAAATTATCGAACGAAAAGCTGACATTGACCGAGCTGAAACAGGCGTGATATGACTCGATGTCATCAGTTCCATGCACGGTTTATAACAATAATATGAACTTGATTCAAACTTTTTAGGGGACATTGATTGGTTTGAACAATTTATGTTGAACATTCCTGCGGGTTATTGGAAACCGCAACCATGTTTAGACGATACCGTGTACCAGGATATCTCCGTTTGATTTGATTGCGTTTAAGAATAAATGGTACAGCAGCACTGCACTTACTTTCTCACAATACTCAAGGAAAAACTATCAACCGCAAACTTAAATTTGTAATGCCATACACATAGTATGGAAATACAAACTTTTATTTACGTTTTTCCAAAAAAATGTTCAAACGAAATATACAGATCAATTCAGAATTCAAATTGTCAAACAAACAAACTTCAAACGATTTCGAGTAAATCACATGTTTAACTTTTGGTAGTACTGGAACACCCTATATGAATTTTCACAGATCAATGGATACTACCGTAGGATACTCGTACTTGCATGCACATTTTTTTAATTTCCCTACACATGTTCCTTATGGATAATTGTTCAGTTTGGTCTACTGAGCAAGCCCTTTCAGTTTTTGGTACACCCTGTGTACTAAATTTTATTGAAAAAATCATAAATAATATCCAGTCAGGTAGACAACCAATCCAGGATTAATATTATAGAGAATTTTAATAAACTCAATGGAACCCATTTTGGGTAAATCACATATTTACGTTTTGGTGGTACAGGAACACCCCTTATATGAAATTACACAGATCAATTGATACTGGTGCATGATATCCTCCATGCTACCTGCTTGGTCATGCAAAGTTTCATCAAGATTCTATGAGTCGTTTTTGAGAAAATTTCAATTTTTCATTTTCGTTGTATGACAGCTACCCTCAAAATGAAAGCCAGAAAGAAACCACTCAGAACCCTTCGATGGATTTGCATAAAACTCCTAAATTCAATCGGACCAATCGTTTAGCCGCTAGGCCAAAGCGTGACGGACAGACCGACCGACCGTCGGACCGACGGACCGACCGACCGACCGACCGACCGACCGACCGACCGACCGACCGACGGACAAACATTTTTGGGAGACTGGTTTTTTATGATGTATAAGTGATATAGAACACATTCTTGAGAAAATTAGAAAAACATTTTTTTTCACGAATACAATACCTTTCTCGCTCCGCTCGAAAGTAAAAAAAACCGGTCAAGTGCGAGTTGGACTCGCGCGCCGAGGGTTCCGATATACCTATAGTATTTTTGGAAGCAATAAAGTCCATTTTCAGGACCGCAAAACTAAATTTGTTTGTAAAGGTTTTTTGCAGATTTCTGAAAAACTGTGCAACTTAGAAAGATCGTTTTATTTTTGCTGTAAAGTTTACATAAACCTCTGTCAACTGTAATTAATTCAGATTTTCCCTTACTCAAACTTCGGAGATAAGGGGGGGAATGGTATTTTTTTTGACATTTTTCATCATAACTTGAAAACTAAGAAACTTAAAAAAATACAAAAATATATTTTAAAATGTACAAGTAAAGCCCTTTCATATGATACCCCACTCGACCTAGTAGCGACAATTTGAAATTTGGCCCCCCCTATTTTGGCCCCCTTTACATTAATAATCATACTTTTTTCAAAAAATTTTCATGTGCTGTTAAGTTGGGCAACTATATTCTAAAACTATTCCAAATTTCAGCTCGATAGCGTAAGTGGTTGCTGAGATATAGAGGTGTGACAGACAGACGGACAGACAGACAGACAGACAGACAGAGCGGCACCATAAGGGTTCCTTTTTTTTACCATTTTGGTATCGGAACCCTAAAAAGTGGCCTCCTTCCCTATGATTAAAACTATCTTCGTTATTTATAGGGTGTCCCAAAAATAGGCCGTCACGCTGACACCGGAGGCATCAATTTAAAAAAATATATTAAAAGAAAATTTTTAAAATAAAAAAAAAATATATTTAAAAATTAAAAAAATCAATGAAACTGGTCATACTCAATACTCATTACACTTTTCTATGGGCATGTTAAGCTTATTTGATGCGCCTTAAGTCCATCTACCTCCGGTGTCAGCGTGACGGTCTATTTTTGGGACACCCTGTATGTCACCGAAAAATAATAAGAATCGTAAATTGATCAATTTCCGATCCAGAATGGATTCGGTTAGGTTGTGTTAGGTTCTCTTTCGACTTAACGCACGAGCCGAGCTAGCGAAGCGAGCTTGCTTCGGCAGCAGCCGGCGAGTGCCAGAAGCGAATTCGGTACAGTTTATTATTTTTCGAAAGTTGATCATCTTACTAGGAAATTGATCAATTCACGATTCCACATCATTTTCCGGTGACATAATATATATGTCGCAGGCAAATCGTATAATTCGCCGTTTAGATTTTGGATCTGCGTTTATGCTTGCCAACAAATAGGTCCAGTCAAGAGCAATTCAGACTTGACACTCGCAATGCTAGAACCACAAGCCACGTTCCTAGGATAAGCGTGGTAAAAAGTCCAAAATGTCAAGCTCGTGCTTGCTGTTACTGTACTTACTGGATGTACACGGTAAGAAATGGCACTTGAAGTAGGTATTTCTGTGGATATTGACAAATTACTGGCCCATTGTCCATAACCTTTTTATATGTATCTTTTCTTTTTTAGTTTATTGCCAGAAAATTGCTTACAAGTAGTTACATACAAATACATCGCCAAACTACAGAGTAGTTTGTTGGCGAAACAAATACACTCAATATACTATATTCTATTACACTTGCTTCTAAAAACGCATATCTCTTATCTGATCCACCGTCATTCAATATAATGTAACACGTATGTCAACCTGAAAGAAGAAAAAAACCGTAATAAAAATGCATTTGTCCGTATGTGCGATTCATTCATGTCGATTTCTCACCGATAAGGCTTGGAATCATAATAATAATTGGCACTCAGAAATGGGCCAACACCATGCATGTAGATATTACTATGTGGTCAGACAGAATACAGGGGCTTTGAATACATAGGTACATAACCTTAGCCTTTCGGTCTATTAGGTCCAGTTCCGCGAAAGTCCATTTCCGCGAACGTCCATTTCCGTGAACGTCCATTTTCGCGAAAGTCCATTTTCGCGAAAGTCCATTTCTGTGAAAGATTTGTCAACTTATTTTTTCAAGTCCGTGTTTCTTGACCCGTCGAAGGTCCCCAAAAGAGGAGAATTTAAAAAATTGCTTACACATATTTTTTTTTTGCATTAGTAGGTCTAAATGCCAATCTTTAAGTCTCCATCTTCAAAAATAACGAAGTTTCGATACCCTTCTTCATGTTGGTAGAAGAGGGGTGGAGGACTACGGTGAATACGGACTTCAAAAAATGAACATTCGCAGAAATGGACATTCGCGGAAATGGACGTTCGCGGAACTGGACCTAATAGACCGAAAGGGGTCATACATACATAATCTTTCCCGTCGGGGTAGGCAGAGACCGCAGCCCTCCACCTGCTACGATCTTGACAAAACTTCCCTCGTTTCCTCTACTTTCATCAACCCTTTCATACACGCTCGTCAGTTTAGGGTTTTTTTTAAACTGAGTGAACTTCGAACTAACTAGGTTACCTGACAGGTCTATCTGGTGCGGTTGGTAGTGATCTGCCTTCTCCAATATAGATGCCGGGTTTGGTCCCCACCCAGAGCAAATATTTGTGTGATGAACAGTATTAATGGGATATACATAAATAGATTAATACTACGCAGCTAAGCGAAGCGAAGAGAAGTTCCGTAATAACATTACACGAGTGTTTTAAAACGTATTTACATGTATAATCAAAGTGATATAACCTAGAATTTTGAAACACATTTTGATTTGCGATTTGAATGAAGATAAAAGATAAAATCATTTAATTTAGCATGGCATAGCAAAGGACTTTCATGGGACGTTAAAAAAGTGCAGCTGTCAAATCTAAACACAAAAATTTCCAAATTAGTTTTAGGAATAGTCCACAAACACCCAGTATGTATGGCTGATATGCGAATGTTGATAGCAAAGGACGGGTAAATTACCCTGGAGGGGAGAACAAATTACCCCCATTTTCAGGATCCGAGTATTTGCAGTCGGCTGTTGTGAAATATGTGAATCCTCCGTTAGGTGTGAACAACTTTGTGTTCTTTGACACTATAATAAGGTCTATTTTTCTCTAATAGGTAAAAGACAAAACGATTTAGAGCTAAGGAGATATCATAAAGTTCATTGAGCTCCTACAGAATTTCACAGAAAAAATGTCTGGTATACAGGGTGTTAGGGACAGCCTTCCGAATACTGAAGGAGCATGATCAGTCACGACACTGAACAACTTTCAGTTAACAAAACTTTCAGGAAACGAAAAATAAAATCCACGTCTCCATACAAAATTGTAAACTTGATCGGGCAGTTTGTATGGAGAAGCTGATATTGTTTTTCGTTTCCTGAAAGTTTTGTTCACTGAAAGTTGTTGAGTGTCGTTGACTGATCATACCCCTTCAGTATTCGGAAGGCTGTCCCTAACACCCTGTATTATCATCACGATTTCTAGCATACCGGCCGGCATAGTGGATCGCGGTAGTTGGTGATCGCAGTATATTGGTACAATATGCAGGATGCTGCTGTCCATACTCTGGTTCAAGATCCCTTAGTCGCCTTTCATGACAACCACCGGAAGAGACGGAGTGACACTATTCTTGGTACTACAAAGACGTATAAGACCAGGTGCAAAAAAAATAAGGTGCAAAGTGACCAATATCTTTCCAACACGTCCAACTCGTCCAAGTCACCAAAGTAAATTTTAAATTCCTAAGTGTAATTGCCAATTTGCCTAATGAAATGACTAAAGTGAAACAAAGACCGAAGTTGCAAAACGATACCGTTCAAGACAGCAAAGTGCTAAAATGTCCATCAAAGTAACAGAGACAGAATATGAATGAATGAATGAATAACCGTTTATTATGGATGCAGTACTTACACTTCTAACACTTATATATGTCGTCGATATCAGCTAATACCCTGTCATTTAACCGTAAATGCATTAATATTTTATAATTTAAAATTCAACTGCTCTATCATTACAGAAATACGCTTCACAATTACATGTCTTCAGCCTTTGTTCCAATGTCTCCATTATTTATTAACTACAACGTCAGTAATTTTTGAATTTCCAGTCACGAAGGAAAGCCCAACCAGCCCGAGTAGAATGTTTCTATCGTAGCAATATTCTTATTGATTGATTTACGAGCTGTTATTTTGTTCGAAGAACGAGTTGCAGTTGTAGGTTTTGAAAACTCTGAATGAATGGTTGTATTATGTATGAAAGAAATTGATGTGTTGATTACTACTTTTCATAAAAAAGTGCTTGATACAGCCGTAAGTTGTACCTGGATACGTCTATGTAGGTAGGTACAATCTAGAACACGTCAAGCTCCCACTCACGTCCACTCAACCCCCCTTCCCCTCACCTCTCCTCCCTTAACCCCCCTCACCCACCTTCTGTCGTCCCCTTTCAAACCCCTCCCCCTCACCCTCCCATAACCCCTACATTCACTCTAACTTATCCAAAGATCGATGTAGGAATTATTGCCGCCAGAGGGCCTGTGTCCACTAACGACCCCCCAAAAATGCAGAGACGCATCCACGCAACACACACGCAGTGTGTCTACGTGTAGTGTGTCAAAGAAGCAAAACCATAGATTGGACAGCAGCGTTCATTTATAATGTCTAGTCGTGATCTGGAGTTCCTTGAGGAAGCTCTGTACTCATGCTTCTAATAGTCTGTGCTCAACGCTTTCGAATGAAGATACTGAGGATATATTTTTTGTCATCAGGTGTTTGCAGTGTTCCTCTTGAAAATGTCGCCCGGCAGCATATACCATGGACCGTCGTCGGGCTCTCTCCCCATCTACGCCTAATAGCCGCGGGATGGACAAGTATGAACAATTGGCTGTGGTGAGTTGGACCAAGGACCGTTGAACTTTTTCCCCATCTACGCTTAATAGCTGCGGAATACAATTGAAGAGATTAACTTAAAAATTTTTGATGTGCTCTACCGTATGTGTGTCATTGTGTGTACCTTCAATATTCTTCTAGATGTCATCCTCTAATAACCGCGGTGGTTGGGATGGATAATTATGAACACTCCTCCACAATTTTCTTATCCTTGTATCTTCAATTGTACTACCTATTAATTATTTTAACCAAATTTCAAACTACAAAAACGTATTTGACAGATCGCCTGCCCTTACACCCAATGAACGTAGTACAAGCGGTAAGATTCCGAGGGTCAACAAAACTTTCTTTGCTGTTTCTTTTCTGACTCTTCATAACATTGTCTGCAGGTAGGCGAAGGATCATATGGCGTGGTTCTGAAATGTCGCCGAAAAGACAATGGTCAGCTGGTGGCCATCAAGAAATTCCTAGAAACGGAAGAAGACGCAGCTGTACGGAAGATGGCATTACGAGAGATACGGATGCTCAAGGTTTGATAGTAAATGTTTTGCTCCCGACCCGCCAAATTTTATTACACATCAGATTAGATTCCAGACCCCTTTCGGTCTATTAGGTCCAGTTCCGCGAACGTCCATTTCCGTGAACGTCCATTTCCGCGAAAGTCCATTTCCGTGAAAAAAATTTCAACTTATATTTTCAAGTCTCTGTTTCTTAACCCCTCGTAGGTCCCCAAAACGGAAGAATTTCGAAAAATGCTAAAACATAAATTATATTTGCATAAGTTCGTCTAAAAACCAATATTTAAGTCACCATCTTCAAAAACAACGAAGTTTTAAAACCCTTCTTCATGTTGGTAGAAGAGTAGAGGGGGTTAGTTAAGTTTAAGTTTGAAATACGGACTTCGAAAAATGGACTTTCACAGAAATGGACTTTCGCGGAAATGGACGTTCACGGAAATGGGCGTTCGAGGAAATGGACGTTCGCGAAACTGGACCTAATAGACCGAAAGGTCCAGACCCTCCTAGATTTCAGCACAAAACAGAGAGAGATGAATAATAACTTGGTCGGTGAAGACTTACAACTGTCCTAATATCATTATTTTCCAAAAATATTTTAGAAACTCCGCCACGACCACCTTGTGAACATGATCGAGGTATTTCGTCGCAAGCGTCGCTTCTACCTGGTCTTTGAATACCTTGACCATACCCTGCTGGATGAGCTGGAGGCCTCACCAGGCGGCCTTGGCGAAGAGACCACCAAAAAACATCTATTCCAGCTGTTGAAGGCTATTGATTACTGTCATCAGAATTCTGTAAGTATAATTATAAATAGTTTAATCCTAATTTTGTATAAGCAAGAACATAGTGAGTTTCCTGAAAAGGCTCGGAATATTCTTGTTCTTCAAGTTTGTGATACATGATGAATTTTTCGTAAATTTACTGAAAGGCCGTGCAAAGTATTGTTTTTCTGATTGACTGTCTTACACAACGATCGATAGAGCATGCGTAGATCTGACTTTATAATATAGTGCCCTTGCTACCAAAATGTATTTTTCCAGATAATACACAGGGATGTGAAACCAGAAAACGTGTTGATATCGTACAATGGAATTGTGAAACTATGTGACCTGGGGTTTGCCAGGGCCCTGGCAGCACCGGGCGAGCCCTACACGGAATATGTGGCGACCAGGTGGTACAGAGCCCCCGAGCTGTTGGTGGCTGATCACAGGTAAGCTCTGCTTTTCTAGGTTCATTCAACGTGCCCTACTCAGAATATGCGACGGCAAAGTAGTAGGGAGCGCCCAAACTGTTCTCTGACAGCTTGTTGTCTCGATGTTCGACAGCTTGTTTGATGCTGTGGCTGACGCAAGTGACCAGCTTTAAATTTTTTATCGGAGAAAAGTGGCTGGCTACGGCATTAATAGCTTACATAATATGGCAATTTATTCCTAAATTAATGTTTGGTTATTGGACTATTTCCAGGTACGGTCCAGAAGTGGACATCTGGGCTGTAGGCTGTCTAATGGCAGAGATGCTCACAGGGGACCCACTCTTCCCAGGCGACTCTGACATCGATCAACTGGCTCTAATTATTAAGACTATTGGTAAGAGCCTAGCTTTAACGCCCATAATATACACCTAGTAATTTAATTATGTAAAATATCTTGAAAAACTAGTTGTATTGGGTCTGCTATTGACACAGCTAGAGGATAACTGGTGTGGTAAGCCATAAGTTTCAGTTACACCTTTCTTGTACAGAATCGGTTATAAAATCATCGATTAAAAATCATAAGTCTCGTAATTATTTTTAACTTCTTGAATCCACACACATAAAGATAAAATAATGATTACCTGATCAAAAATTACAACGATTAAATTTAAATCTAAACGCAACATATTATGAGGATCATTGAATTATAAGACCTTAGGTACTGGTTGTTTTCAGGCAAGCTGGCGCCGCGTCATCAGCAAGTTGTGGCGAAGCTATCTGGTGGAGCCGCACTACTGGCCCACGGGGCGAGGGGAGGCGTGATACCTGGCACGGGACACGCTAAGGAACTTCTCGCTGCCTGTCTCAGGACCGAACCACGTGCTAGACCGTCGGCTGCTGCGCTGCTTAGGCACAAGTAAGGTCCAAGACCACAGGGTACCATATCTTTACTACTTAGTAACGAACTCCTTTTGTACCTTATTGCGACGACAGTGGCGTGACACTTGGCTCGGAAACGGGACTTAGGAACTCCTGGCTAGAGATGGGCGTTATGCAACGTAAATAGTTTCAATAACTATGTATCGGTGCAGTAACTAAAATACGGTATTCGGTTCTGCAATAACTATTTATTGGGCGAAACTATTTATCGAAAAAAAACTGCGTATACTCGTAACGCCTACTTAACCTAAGTTTAGAAACAACGAAATTGGAAAAAACTAAACTGTAGATTATAAAAAAAAGTTTATGCCATTTTGGTCAATACAGATGCGCAAACGAAGAAACGTAAATAATTAACAATAATCACTAGTCCTATAAGATTTTTTTTTTAATACATAATACCAATAATATTGAGTAAAATAACTAAAATAACGAAATACCCTGTTCACCGCGATAACGAAATAATACCAATAACGCACAGTAACGAAGTCGCTTCTTGAATCGCCATACCATAAAATACATAGTTATTGAAATAAATAGTTTCAAAACCCGTTATCGGGTACTGATATCTAGTTACGTTTCGGTATTAGAAAATCGCATACCGACCCACCTCTACTCCTGGCTGCTAGTCTATGGACCGAACTACGTGCTAGACCTTCAGCTGCTGCTAGCTGCTACTAATGCACAAGTTAGGTCCAAGATCACAGGGTACATATGTCCGTTTTGTAGTTTAATGCGACTACATTGACAAATTTGGTACGGGCGCGACCAAGCTATGTAATTTTTTTTATTGCTAATGTCTTGGCAAAAAATGCTGAAAATTCGCACGCTAACAGATTCTGGACATTGGAAATTTCTTTTTGTTCGCTCCTGTGCAGGCTCCGATTTATCGAAAAAATGCGATCCCCTTATATCTCGGAGAGTCGTGAAGACATGAAATTAAAAAACTTTCAAAAGACGCATATTCACGAGAGCTGTAAGATGCACAATGAATTATTCAAGAAAGTCTAAAACGATTTTATGACCGAAATAGTGAAAAATATTTTTTTCCGAATTTTAGATTTTGGCGCTCGATATTTTGGAAACGAAGAAAAAAATATAAAAAATATATAATAAATATATAATAAATAATAATAATAATAATATATATCAATAATTTGAATATCCGTTCTGTTTGATATTACTATTACTTTATTCTGTGCTATAGTGCTAAAGTAGTCTTGCGTAAACAAGGTTTCTGGCTCAATTTCGGCGACTGTCAATAAAAATACCTTCACTTTTATATTTTCAGGTACTTTCTAGCTGATGGCTTTCTTGAAACTTTCAACGCAGAGTTGAAGGTGAAATTTGGACGAGACATCGAGGTAAATACAAATGTAAATATTGAGCTAAGTAGAACTGAGAGCAAGCGTCTAGCGCTCAACCCAAAGCATCCCATTGTCTAAATCAAAACAAAATATTGAAACCTTAACCTATTTTGGCTTATTTCAGGCGGCATCAGCCCCGAAGCAGGGTAGTCCTACCAGGGTTTCAAGCAAGACTCGGCAATGGACACTCAATATTCTACCAGTAAGGGCATTGATTACTTATGGCAACCCTTTCGGTCTATTAGGTCCACTTCCACGAGCGTCCATTTCCACGAACATCCATTTCCGTGAACGTCCATTTCCGCGAAAGTCGCATTTCTGTGAAAAACATTTAAACTTATTTTTTCAAGTCCCTGTTTCTTAACCTCTCGAAAGTCCCCAAAGGGGAAGAATTTCAAAAAAATTATAAAACATAATTTTATTTGTTTTTAGTACGTTTAAAAACCAATTTTTAAGTCACCATCTTCAAAAACAACGAAGTTTTAAAACCTTTCTTCATGTTGGTAGAAGAGGGGTGGGGGTAGGTTAAGTTTAAGTTTAAAATACGGACTTCGAAAAATGGACTTTCAGAGAAAAGGACTTTCGCGGAAATGGACGTTCACGGAAATGGTTGTGCGCGGAAATGGACGTTCGCGGAATTGGACCTAATAGACCGAAAGGATGGCAACTTCTGTGACACAGTCTTGCTAGGTTAAAACAGTCATGCCAATATAGACTGGCGAGAATCTGTTTGGGACAAATAAGACTTGTCGTCGTCGGTATGCCTATACCTATACCTAGTGGAAAAAAAAACTTTGTGTTTGGTTTCGAGCGCATATAGTTTATTTGGTTCAGCTTTAGGCTGCCTTTGAGTTTGCACCAATGTTGTGCGAGAGAAGTAAGCTGTAAGGGTGTGTTCACACATGTTCGATTCGGCTTTTTCTTAGAAGTTGAGTTGTCTGTTGTATGAAAAAACCCGAACCGAACATCTGCGTAGCTACCCTTAGCTGGGAAATTCCAACAAATAGTACCTATTGCTTCATTTGACTGCGCATTTGACAAACTAGGAAAATGACGCAATCCTATTTGTTTGAATTTTTCCCTCACACAGCACTGGTAGAAAATCTATCTTATACAGCGTGATTTTTCATTCACCAGAAAAAAATGATTCTGCCCATGAAACTGAACAACTTTTCCCAAGTAATATAGGTCGAAATACGAAAAACCAAATTTGACCTCCCATACAAAATGCGCTATCAGCTGATACAGTTTCTATGGGAGGTCAAAAATTGATTTTCGTATTTCGACCTATGTTTCTTGGGAAAAGTCGGCAACTATTCGAGTTGTATGGAGAATTGGTTGTAAACCATGAACTACACGGTCGGAACGGACCAAGGTGACCTCTATCGGGACCTTGTTGGCGACCGTGTATCCGGTACTTGAGCCTCAAATTTGACCTATTCGGTCTATTAGGTCTAGTTCCGCGAACGTCCAACTTATTTTTGCAAGTCCGTGTTCCTTAACCCCTCGAAGTTCCCCAAATAGAGAGAATTTCTAAAAATGTTTAATGTCATTTTATTTGCGTCTAGATACTAATTTTCAAGTCTCCATCTTCAAAAATAACGAAGTTTCGAAACCCTTCTTCAATTTGGTAGAGGGGCGGCGGGTTAGGTTAAGTTTAAGTTTGAGACACAGACTTCAAAAAATGGACTTTCGCGGAAATGGACGTTCGCGTAAATGGACATTCGCGGAACTGGTCTTAATAGACCGAAAGGAATTTGTCTCTTTTTCCGCTTATCTAGATGGCTGGTAACAAAAACCACTACTTACTTTTATACCTGTCAAATAAGCTTAAATTTTCAGGAATCGACCCCAATTACTGTAGGTACTATTTTTACACTTCTTTAGGTTGGTCAAGTTATGCAAAATTAAATTCACAAAGCAATTTGTTATAGAGTATGTTAATTTTTTAAGCATTTACCTGACATTGTGTTACAGGACCCGAATCGAACACCAAACGCATCCAGCACTGAGACTGTCACCGAATCACTCATAGACTACAACTATGCACCAGGTATACGTCGCACAAAATAACTTTGGCCCTGTCATGCGCAGTAGTCAAAAATGGGCCATTTTTTTCTTCTGCGCATCAATGACAGGGCCAAAGTTTTTTTGTGCGTCGTATAAAGTTTCTTATTTCCATTTTTTTTAATTAAATTATTTTATTATGATAAGAATTTCGCAGGGTGTTTTACCACGATAAATGATTTAGATTTATTTATTTAACCTTATCAATTTCATAATTACATTAATTATTACACTAAAATATAACATGTCAGAGGATAGGGTGATCGTCAGTGGAATAAATGTCAAAATGTATACAAAATAAATGTCAAACTTAAGATTATGATGTTACAATGTCAAAATAATAAAAATATTTATAATATTAAATATACAATGTCAAAATTAAATAAAACGTAGCTACATAATGTAGTCAGGGCTCCTTTTCCGTCTGACGCCGTTTTTAAAACCAATACCATTCAGTAGAAAATTGACGTAATATTCTGAAAAAAATATTTGTTTTAGTTGAGGATATAGCAAAGTGAAATTCGCTTACAATAACATAATTAGATGAACTTGTCTCGATAGAAAAAAATCGTAAAGTTGCCTCTTTTTCAAAAGTATTTTCAATACCATGCCTAAAATAATAAACTTATGGACCTTATTTTTAGACTTACCTTTATCTAAAATGTATATCTAGTGAAATTCGCTAAGATGGATGTTGTAGTGTTAGTTTCCTAATTATGAGAACTAAATACCTACGAAAAGCGCGAGCGCCGCGACTCCGAGGACATCGACAGTCGCGCGCTGGCGCTTACGGACGACGGACCTGTGTCAATTTTACTCCCGACGTGCGACGTGCAGTGATTTTTCGAAATTCAGAATATTTTTTATCACGAGACTGAGATTGTGACGGCGCAATGGCTAATAAACATAACAAACGAAAAAAGTCATTGCGAGCGATATCAAGAACAAACAGGACGAATGCATTACAAAGAAATGCAAAGTAAGTACCTACAATTGAATAAGTTTTAATTTAAAACTCAAAAAGACAATTATATGATATTTTTATTATTCTTCACTTTTTCTATATAAAATATGGGTTGTAATTTTATGTGAAAATTATAATATAATAGTATTTTAGTGCCACAGTATAGTGAAAGCAGTATACTTAATCAAAGACGAAATAATTAAGGGCGCTTTCTTTGAAATGTTAAGTAATGTAGAAATTTCTGTGCCTTAATGGGACACAGTCAACCGAAATCAGTAGGTAGTATTAAGTACTAAGATTATTTCACCAGATTTTTAAAGTTATAAGAAGATTGTTTGTTTTAAATTACTTGCCATTCTAGCTTGCTATGTATTTGTTACTTATTGTGTTTCCAGTATTTTCTCGAATGTAACGTAATGTATTTTTTTCACTTATTTCAGCGCATTAAGCTCTGGTAGCAAAAATGATGTTTTGGCGTCGAATAAATGCATCACTGAGCAGCACTCGTAAGTACAATTTATTCTCATTACCATCGATCTGGTCAGTGATGGTAAATAATTTTGTTATCTGATTGATTGTGTCCATATTCATTCCCTAGACTGGACATATTTTTATTTTACTCGATTATTCACACAAACTATGCCCACTATCATTTTCATCGCTATGCCCACGTTTTCTCACTGCAATTCTTATATGTTATCCCTGTGTTTGGTGGCTTCCACACATTGATTGCACCATATCAGATAGGTATATATGTAATATATTATGTAAAACAATTCATAAAATCTACATTTGTTGTTGCAGGGAAACTTGTCAAGATAAGCCTCTTCTCGTGGAATCTGAAAATCAAGAACACGAGTTTCAACCAGTGTCAGGAAGACGCATCATTGATATTAGATACTTGTTGAGCCAATTACAAGAAAAAGCACGACACAACAATTTATTCGACTGCAAAGCGGAAAATTTTCAGCTTATTAGTAAAAAAAGGATTGGTCTACTATCCGTATTTAAATTTGAATGCAGCATGTGCAAACAACTTTGCCTTATAAAATCCGAAAATACAGACACAGCTAATATAAATGTCAATGTTGCAGCTACTACTGGCATTATAGCATCAGGGATCGGATACTCACAATTCAAAGAGCTTCTTTCCTCTATGAATATAAACATATTTTCTACTAAACTTTACAATAAACTGCAGGAACAAGTCTATGATAGTTTTGAAAAGACAGCAGCCGAATCCATGAAAGCTGCTGCTGAAGAAGAAAAGGAGTTGGCTATCGCAGAAGGTCGTACCAAAAACGGTATACCAGTGATTGATGTTTACGTCGACGCTTCTTGGTGTGCTCGCTCATACGGATCCAACTATAAGGCTGCGTCTGGGACTGCAGCAATTATTGGAAGAAAAACTGGCAAAATTCTTTTCTTAGCGGTCAAAAATAAATATTGCCTTGTGTGTGCTCGTGCAGAAAGCAAAAATTCTCCACCTAATAAACATAAATGTTACAAGAATTTTGATGGTTCATCGTGTTCTATGGAAGGTGAAATAATAACTGAAGGGTTTCAACAATCTCTTGCAATGTATGGCATTATTTATAAAAGAATGATTGCAGATGGAGATGCCTCGACGTATGCAAAGGTACTAAAAGCAGATCCATATAAATCCCAAAATATCACAGTAGAAAAAATTGAATGTAGAAATCACATATTACGAAATCTGTGCAAAAAAATGCGTAGTCTAATTACAGAGACTAAATTTCCTCTGGCTCATAGAAAAACTTTGACGAACCTGAAAATAATGTCCATGAGAAAAGCAATAGTCAGATCAATAAAATACCATAATACATCAGAAAAAACAAAAGACGTTGCTATAAAAATGCTTCACAATGATGTTATCAATTCCCTATCACATGCATACGGAGATCATAGAATGTGTCAGGATTATAACTGTGATAAAGAAAAAGTTTATGGTGAGGGGTTAAAATCTATTAAAAATTCAACATTTATTTTTCGACTTAACTCAATCATTTCCAATGTTGCTGCAAAATCACAAAGTTTAGTAGAAAACGTAAATACGAACATTGTCGAATGCTTCAATAATGTCATAGCAAAATATATAGGAGGTAAACGCATAAATTTTGCTTTGAAACAAGGCTACCAAGGAAGAGTTTCTGCTGCGGTGGTATCATTTAATGACAAGGCAGCAATATCGCATGTGTTTAAAAGATCGACTGATAAAAATCTATCAGCAGCAGGTGTGGCACTAAATTCGGAAGTTGAGTTTGATGACTTTGCGGCGGCAGCAGGCTCTGAGGCAGCGGCAACTCCAGCGAGAAGTATGGAAGTTATGGCAGCAGCAGCCTCTGTGACAAAGTTATGCCCAGCAGGATTGGCGGAAGTTGTAGAAAAAAAGAGAGACAAAGAGAGGGCGCAGAAAAGAAAAAGTGATTTAGAAAATTCTAAAAAGATAAAAAAATTCAAAACAGCACCACATTCAAAACAAAAACAAAATGATTATGGCCCGGCTAGTTCTGAGCCAGATATGTCTCCATTTGATCTAGAAATAGCCAAAAAAGAATTCGCCAAAAATTTACAAACACTTACTGCTGACAGAGAGGCAATCGAGCGTAATACGATTTTACAAAGAGACAGTAGCGAATGGCTTGAAATTCGGAAAAACCTAATTACTGCCTCTAATTTTGGCCCTGTCTGCAAAAGGCAAGTAACTAAAGACACCGCACCGCTAGTAAAAAATATATTATATAAATCAAATATAAGCCATGTTGCATCGATTGCCCATGGTATTGAGAATGAGCAACAAGCGCTGCAGAAGATACAAGAACAAGAAAATGTGTCTATTGAGCCCTGTGGACTGTTTATAGATAAAGAGAACCCATTCCTTGGTGCTACTCCAGACGGGCTCATTGGAAATGAAACTTTAGTTGAGGTAAAATGTCCTTTTTCAGCGTCAAAAATTGGCTTGAGAAAAGCCATAGAAGAAAATAAAATCCAGATTTTAAAATATGACAAAAATACACGTACTACAACGATTAACAAAAATAGTAATTGGTTTTTTCAAGTGCAAGGACAACTGCATGTAACTGGACGACAACAATGTTTATTTGGTATTTGGGCAGGAGAAAACGAACCCGTACACATCGAAATAATTAAAAAAGATGACGGTTTCTGGAAATCGAAGATGGAGTCCAAATTATCACTTTTTTATCATAAATGTCTTTTACCAGAAATTATCAATCCTAGACATACTCGTGGTATGCCTATTCGGAGTCTAACACTTGAAGAAAACGAATCCACGGAGAACAAAGAAAATGAAAAACCTGTATTGCACAATAATAGTTATTTGCAATCAGGTCCTACTTCGTTTACGGACCAGAGCCAAAATGAAATTTGCCTAATTCCTGAGAAAGATCAAGGTGAAACTTTGGTTCATAATATGAAAACATAGTTCGACGAAAGTGATCCCGGACCTAGCACTAGAAATCCATCTTTTTATGAATTTTGATTAAATACACACACACACACACACACACACACACAAAATCACGCCCCTATACCTAATTTTTATTAAAAGAGAGAATTATTATTGTACTGTACGTTAACGCTCTGCCTACTCCGCCAGGGATGTAGGCATGACTTGTATGTACTTGTTATTGCATAAAATTTTATTATCTGTCTATCGGAATAAAGTTATTAGCGTACAAACTAATTATGTTTGTTTTTTATCATTGTTTTACCTCGTAATCTCTAATAATCAGCACTGTCATGTCAATAAGTTCAATAGTATATGAAAAATTTTGAAAAAAGATAATGTTTAAAGTCAATAAATAATCCTATTAAGCTTTCATTTCAATTTAACACACTTAATAAAATCAATTAATATACCTTCCTTTACTTTATAATACCTTCCTTTACATACTGCATTATTTTATACTGTGGCGTTTTCGTCCGCGGCCAAAGGTCACCGGAGTTCATTTCAAAAGGGCTCTCGCGTAACGCAAATGCAAGTCGCCTGGGCGCGCGAAATACCTAAAGTTTTGGAACAAGGAGCCCTTAATTTATAAAATTCTTTATCCAATAAAAGATTTTTCAATTGGCGATAAAACGTTTCGTCATCTGTAACATCTCTCAAATCCGCTGGAAGTCGCTCGTAATAACTCGGACCAATCACACGGGGGTTTTTCGTGGCAAGTTCGGTCCGGCGCGGAACACTTGCGATCATGCCCACGTTTCTCAACGACCGCCCTCCGCACGTACGACGTCCAAAGGTTTCAATGTTGCGACGCACATATGATATTACCTCAAACAGATACAGACTGGTCATTGTCATTATACCAAACTTCGCGAATGTAGACCTACAAGTCATCCGGGGCTTTAAACCGGCTACGATCCGGAGTGCTCGCTTTTGCAAAATAAAAATACGTTCGGCATCAGTAGAATTTCCCCAAAGCATTATACCATACGACAAAAGCGATTGAAAGTGTGCAAAATACGTTTGCCTCAGTACGGCGCTGGAAACTAAGGGACGCAACTTACGCAGAGCATAGGCAGCACCACTAAACCTATCACACAGATGTTGAATGTGGATTTTCCAGTTCATGTTACAATCAATTGTAAAACCAAGGAACTTGCATGATTGACATAGTGGTACCGGGCTGGTAATACAGAATGGTCTTTCAATCGCCTTTGCCGAGAAAAGTATAAGATTCGATTTTACCGAATTTAATATTAGTCCATTCGCAGAAAACCACGTCTGTATACTTTCGAAATTCATTCATTCATTCTTTTTGGCTCAGTGAACCAAAGTGGTTCTTGGCCTCCGACATTAAAGTACGCCACGCTTCCCTGTTCTGTGCCAATTCCGTCCAGTCGGGCACTCCCAGCTCTTTAACATCCTTGGCGACTTCATCCTTCCAACGGTATCTTGGCCTGCCAACAGGCCGGCGTCCCGATGGTTTGCCTTGATACGCCCTCTTTGCGGCTCGGTCCCCTGCCATTCTCTCAACGTGGCCCAGCCAGCGGAGCCGTGAGGATTTTATTTCACCAACTATGTTTGGTTCAGAAATCAGCTCTTCTATTTCCCTATTATATCTCCTTCTTCAGCTCCCATCTTCATTTCTTTTTGGACCCAAAATCTTTCGCATTATTTTCCTTTCGGCGACTAATACGTTCGAAAGTGGTATTTATTTTAATATTTAGGTCTTCATACGTACGTGCGCATACAATGATCGTGGTGTCGTCGGCAAACAGCACTACAAAGCCCTCAGTAATGTATTGTGGCAAATCATTGATTATAGTTAAAAATAGAGAATTTCCGAGTGAGGAACCTTGCGGAATGCCAATTGTAACGTCACCAGCTTGCGATCTGTACTTTCGACCGTCTGATGTTATTTCCACCGACTGTTTACGGTTCTCTAGGAACGATCGTAGTAATTGGTGGGCGCTATTCTTTACACCAGAAGCTTTTAACTTATCTAAAAGTAGGTCATTTTCAATAACATCAAAGGCCTTAGTAAGGTCACAAAAAATTCCAGCGGTCTTGTACCTATCATCTATACTTATAAGTATCGAGTCAATTACCCGATGGGCAGCGGTGGTGGTGGACTTGCCTTTTCTACACGCGTACTGTCTGTCAGTTAGTAGGTCATTTGTCTCGAGATGCTCCATTAAATTGAATGATTTTTGTGAATCAATGAAAACAAGGAAAATATCCTTGCATGAATTATCACGTGCGTAGAGATAAGAAGGATATACTTACAGGGTGTAAGACTGCTTTTACACCTGATGTGCGAGGTTTCAAAAGGACATGATGAGTCAACGTAACTGAACAACTTTCAGTAAATGAAACTTTCAGGAAGTGAAAAAAAATCGGTTACTCCATACAAACTGGTTTACCCATCAAGGTTTGCAATTTTGTATGGAGTGGCCGAGATTTTTCATTTCCTGAAAGTTTTATGCAATGAAAGTTGTTCGGTTACGTCGACTGATGCCCTTTCAGTTTTTGGAAACTTATCCCTTACATCCTTTATACAGTCGGCCGCAAGTCAGTGGCAACGCACTTTGACTTTGAGCTGGTGTCTGGTTTTGGGCGTTTGTAGCATAGTGCCGGTTTAGTTTATACTGCTTTCGTTATCACACACTTGCTGCCGTGCGTACCACACCATCACTTCTTAAGGGTGTTATAAAAGGCGACTTATCTTTTTGTAAAGGAGGGAGGCCTTTGCCCAGCTGTAGGACAGGAATGGCTAATAAAAGGCGACTAAGAGATGTAAAATCTGACTGCAGAAGAGCAGCAGCATTCTTCTGCGTATCATGCTATCACCAACCATCGTGTGCGTCAGGATGGCGGGTGTACCATCGCGAATTTTAATTTAATTAGCATGAGAGTTTAGTACCGGGGATGCGAGCGCGAGTAGCGGTACGAAAAACGTTTAAGTTGAAATTTTTATATTTTACATTTTGTTTCATCTGGCTTGGCTTATATGTTCTGAAGGTACATTTTAGGTACAAAAATTTTACATACATACATACCTAACATCACGCCTTGTTCCCGTCGGGGTAGGCAGAGACCACAGTTCTCCACCTGCTACGATCTTGACATACTTCCCTTGCTTCCTGAACCTTCATCAATCCTTTCATACATGCTCGTCGGTTTAGGGTACTTTTAACCTGGCCTTTATTCAGAACGTCCTGAATTTGGTCCTGGTACGTTCGCCGAGGCCTTCCCCTTCCAACGTTTCCATTCACTCTCGCCTTCTAGATCTCTTTCGTCAATCTTCCTTCATTCATCCTCTCTACATGACCAAACCATCTCAGCATCCCTTTCTCAATTTTAGTCACTACGTCTTCTTTTACGCCACAACGTTCTCTTATCACACTATTTCTAATCCTGTCACTCAATTTCACACCAATCATACTCCGCAACGCTCTCATTTCTACTGCATTAATTCTACTTTCATACTTTTTCTGCCATACCCAGCTTTCACTGCCGTACATCAGTGTTGGTACCAAAACGCCTCTATGAACAGCTAGACGAGCCTTGTGAGACACCTTGTGAAAATTTTTACGCTTTTGTAATCAGCAAATTGTTCAAAATGAAAAAAAACCCGCGATCCTGACGTCAGGTTGGCGGGATACTTTGTTTTGAAGATTTCTGGAAAGAGGTACATACGAATTTTTTTTGGTACAATTAGGTACAAAATAGGTACTAAACTCGCATGCTAATTAAACTAAAATTCGCGATGGTACACCCGCCATCCTGACGCACACCAACCACCGTGGTTTATACTAAGCTGCAACACTAAAAAGCTAGGTATAAGTACTTCTCCCCTAAAATATAATCATCATTGTCCTAGCATTATTTCCTCTTTTTTTTTGGGAAAAGGCTTCCCCTCTAACTCGCCATTCGTCTCTGCTTGGAGCCTCCGATCGCTAGTTCTCTTAAAAGTGTTTTTTACCTGTTTTTTTGGAGTCGGCTACCTAATCTAGGTTATTTGACAAGGGCACCGGTTTTTACACAAAGCGACTGTCATCTGACCTTCACAATACAGAGGGCAAGCCAGACCCAACCCTAGATTAGCATTAGATTAGGCTTTGCCAGGTTAGTGGTCAACCTGGTTGTCAAAGTTTTCAAGTTAACAAATGGCCTCTGACTTTTCTCTCCAATCCCCGGCAACAACCTTCTCTCCAATCCCCAGCAACAACCTAGGCCGAGGTCCGAGCCCCGCGGGGCGCCCTTAGGCTTGTACTCGTAGCCTATCGCGTTTATTCTGGGTAGAGCCTTCCGCTCCCCAACCGTCCGGTGAAGTTGTGACAGCCAATAGGGCTAACGACAGGAGTCTACTACAAAAAAAAAACAAAGGCCTCTGACTTTCCTTAACGGTTACTAACATTGATAGGCAACCAGCTACTTAACGTGCCTTACGAAGCACGGAAAGGTTTTCTCCCCGAAAATATACCACAATTTTAATTTGAATCCTTGTCTAGCGGTGGAACTTTTTTATGGGATATAATGACGATTATTATAAACTTGTTTATTTTCCTCAGGATCAGAGTCGAAGATAGACTCTATGAAAGAAAGAGACCACAATCAACACAAGAAACCATGCCCGGGTTGTCCTTATTGTAATGAATGCTACAAAAGGGTAAGATATTGGGCCCTAACATTGGCGAAATTTTCTATCAGATTAATCAGATCATATTTCCTTTAATTCTTTAGCTAATTTCATTGTTTTTATTTGAAAGTAATTTTCAAGATCGCATTAAATGTTGTTTTTTTTAGTTTGATATCTAAATTAAAGGTTCGAAAATTGTTCGTCTTAAATGTCGTTTATTTTCATATAAAATTTGTTAACTCTATATATTTTATACAGAAGATATATTTCTAAAATTAAATTGAAGCTGATATAAGCTAAACTTCCCATTCATACTTAAAAATATATTAATTTGGATATGTGATAGGGTTTTGAACCAGCTTTTGGAAGTTCAACTAGATTGCGCTGCTAGTTAGCATTAGAAAAATAGAAAATGTAATGTAAAATGTAACACAGTATAAAAATTATTAAGTCAGTTTGATTGCTGCTGTCAAAGTCCGTGATATACAACGTGTTAACGGAATAAGCGAAACTGAGAAAATAGTTTGTTCAGAATTGAACTTCACGATTCGAGAATCAATTTCACGGGTTTTTGATAGGGTTATTATATTTTTGATATGGCTAGTTGACTGATTTTACCGTCACTCCTCTCATTACTGCCTCCCTTAAAAGATAAGGGAAATCATACCTTTTTCAACCACTTTAGAAACATTAGGACTCGATGCAATCACTTGCTCATCACAAACAAAACACTTGCTGCTCATTTTAACGACACAAAAATAGACTTTCAAGAGCGGATATCTCGAAAACTGTACAATATATCAAAAAACGTAACTGAATAAAACTTTTAGTAAATTTAATCAGCAATCATTTTTACGTTTTTCGCACATATCTCGAAAACTATGCCTCCTAGCGACATAAAACTTGATGCACAATTAAAGCTGATAAAATTTACTACAAGTTTTATTCTGTTAAGTTTTTTGATGTCTTGTATAGTGACACTTTCATAAAGAATATGACATGACACTTTCATAATTATTTTCATAAAGAAATATTATTACATAAAGAATATTATTGAAGGAAAAGTAAAGGGCAGAAGAGGAAGAGGAAGACCAAGACGCACTTATTTTGACCAGATAAAAGAGAGGGTAAACGTCGAGTCTTATCAGGATGTCAAATCATTGGCAGAGGACAGAGAGAAATGGAGATTTCTCCACCGACAAGAGCGCGGCTCTTAAATATGAGAAGAAGAAGAAGTATAGTTTTCGAGATATCCGCTCTTGAAAGTCAAAAAGTTGGGAAGAAAGTATTTTTGCCTTGAAATTATTACTCTTTTTGACCAAATAAACTATTCAACAATGCACCCAAAAAATAAATGCTGGCCGTAGAGATGTAGCACATTATTTTTTTTTTTCCAAAATTAAAGACAAGAGCGAATATCTCAAAAACTATACAAGATATCGAAAACTTTTTTCAAAATTTAAGCTGATTAAATTTACCACAAGTTTCATTCAGTTACGATTTTTGATATCTTGTACAGTTTTCGAGATATCCGCTCTTAAAAGTCTATTTTTGTGTCGTTAAAATGAGCAGCAAGTGTTTTGTTTGTGATGAGGAAGTGATTGCATCAAGTCCTTCCTGATGTTTCTAAAGTGGGTGAAAAAGGGATAATTTCCCTTAAAAAAAGCCAGTAAAAAGAGGGAGCCAATGTGACTTCATTGCAAATATCTCGAAAACTATACAAGATATCGTAAACTTGACTGAATAAAACTTGTAGTAAATTTAATCAGCTTTCATTTTGCAAAAAGTTTTATGTTAGGACGTATAGTTTCCGAGATATATGCGAAAAAACCGAAAAATGGGACCTTCAAACCCCCTCCCGCCCGGCGTCAGGGGCACGGGCGGTGACTTTTGATGTGTTTACCTCCTAACTAGTTCAAACAAAGTTACGAAGTCAAAAAATGTGTTCCGGGCGGGTGCGCGCGGGCATGCGAGGTGGATTGTAAGGGGGCGGAGAGTTTCCGTTCTGACTATTACTTTAATCTGTGGTTTTTTTTTCGCTCGCGAAGCACAGTGATTCTTACCTACTAACCCAACAATCAACAAAAACAAACAATCAACATTTCTTACGAAAACAATTAACTTTCCCAAAAAAAAAACTTACTCTTAAAACCTTTGTTCAACTCTATGTACTAAAGTGGTCACTTGAAGGCGAAACTTTTTTCAAGTAAGAAGGGCAAAGTTCACATTGCATGTACCATTATTACTATTAGTACTTTTGAATCGATATATATAGATTAGATTGATACTTTGAACAATCCAAAACTAATTATCTATCTATCTGCTTGTTCTATTTCAGGAAGTAGTGGAAGTAAAGAAGGCAGAATTGCCCCCCGCGCGCCCTAAGCCGCTTGGGAAAGTTCTCAACGATACCTTCCAAGTATGTTTATCGATAAGATACTCCGCACACGATGTCAAAAACTCCGCTAGTGTGTGACCAGTAGTGGTCCAAAAATTATCGATTAATTATTAACATTTCAAAGTTACGTTTCAATTAAGAGCGTTACTCCGATGCGTCGCCTCCCGTAAATTTACTGAAAATGTCACTTTTGATTGTAGTTTTTTTGAATGAATTTTTACCTAAATCGAGTTTTTTTTAACCAAAACCTAAACAATATCCTAAATATTCGAATGGTAATTTTTTTTTCAATCTTGTAGCATTTGATCCTACATAAATCTCGCATCTGCGTAGACGGTCAAGCGTTAAGTTAAAAACGGACGTGTTAAAAAACTGTTCTATTTGGAAAAATATCCCAATATATTAGAAATGTTTTTAAACCAAAAAGCAGATCGTGAAAGTATATCTAATATGAAATTAATGTCTTCTTTGAAGACTGAGAACTGCATTGTTTTATCCATCGGCGAAAATCGTAAATTTTGACTCCAGCGCGATTTTAACGGATAAACGCTCTTAAGTAAATTCAAATTGAACAAACCAACCTATTTGAGCTGTAGGTAATACTGGCCACACTAGCGGACATTTTGATCTCGGCTGGAGAGCCCCCAAGAGTGCAGAATTCTATCGTTATACGCCGATAACTTAGCCGTGATTCCTCTACCCGCTACACCGCGGTATAGCGGGATGTGGAATCACGTGCCTCTGATGTCACGCCCCCTCCCCCAACCTCATAAATTAGATAAATAATACCCAGACACAGAACAAACACTCGTGTTCATCACACAAATGTTTGTACTGGGCGGGGATTGAACCCACGTCGTAGAAGACAGGCTCACTGCCACTTCACCAACGGGCCGAAGCTATCTATCTATTAAGGTTATAAATCCTATCCTATGCTACTTCCTATCCTACTCCTACTATATATATATAATATAATTATATATTAACACCAAAGAAGTGACCAAAACATAATAGCCAGAGACTACAATAATATAATATCCTATCCTACTATAATAATATTATAAACGCGAAAGTTTGTAAGTATGGATGGATGGATGTTTGTTACTCTTTCACGCAAAAACTACTAAATGTATTTTAATGAAACTTGGTACACATATAGGTTAGATCCACTTTTTACCGCGGGAAAACACTTCATTCCCACGGGAAAACGCATTTAAAGCGGGTGAAACCGCAGGTGGAAAGCTAGTTAGCCATATAAAATAAAATTAATAATAATAAAGTACCCAGAACTGGAGGATGGGCAGCAGCATCCTCCTTTGTATCTTACTTACTGCGGTCACCTACAACCGCGGTCCATGGTGCCAGCCGTAACGCTAACAAGCGAGGTGACTATGGTACTTCCCCTCCATATGTTTCCAGCAAAAGCTAGAATTCTGGAGGGAGCTCCCTGTCCTGTAGTGGACGTTTCATTTTTAAGTAGAGAACACGCCATACGATAAATAAATAAATGGGATGTTATGATGACCCACAGAAAAACAAAGAAAAGAGTGCATTTTTTTCTTACTTTTAACTTACAGAATTTTCCTGTGCCAGTCAACCAATACCCTCGTACGTCCTATATTAAAAGGTAAGTAACTTTTAGGATCTTTGCCTGCTCACACCCATTAGATAAATAAACTGGTTATAAAATATGATAATTATACTGTGTGGGGATTTCTTGATGGAACTTCAATGTATTTATATGATAAAACCGAGATGAATAGACTCGTTAAACCTGGTAATAATAGGCTTTATTAAACATAAAAATTATACAGAACTTTTCACTACAAATACGACACCATACACGATGTAAATAGGATTGTCAAGTAGAGTCGTCATTGACGACGAAGGTTCCACATCACCACATTCTCCCGTGTTAACTATAGCTCATAGTCTTCTAAATACCGTGGCAACCTTCTGATCCTGCTGGATCTTCTAATCTCTATAGGAGGAGCTGACGGGGCAGCATCAGTGGAGGAATGTAAAGTATCATTTGTCTGAAGCTCAGGCTCGGGAGTAATGATAGGCTGGCTATTGGCATCAGAGCTCTCGTTTCTCGGGTCTGTCTCATCTGCGAGAGTTTCTGTAGAGACATTGTCATCATCATCTATTGCCTCTCCTTGTCTCTCGATGGGTGCGAGATGCCTATTTGACACAGTGGTCTCCCTGCCGTCTCTCAACCTCACGTATGAATAGTTTGGGTTTGCTTGAAGCAGTTCGACCTCGTCTACTGCAGGTTGATATTTATTCGTTCTGTTGAACCGACGCATCAGGACCTGCTGAGAAGTAGTTAGCCATGTTGGAGTGCTGTGGCCATTGTGTGACCGGCGTGGGTGTGTAAACATTCTCTCATGCGGCGTACAATTAATGGCTGTGCATAAAAGTGAACGTATTGAATGAAGAGCCACGTTCAAAACATGTTCCCAATTTTCAATTGGCATATTATGCGAACGCAAAGAAAGTTGGATTGTTTTCCATAGTGTGGAGTTCAATTTCTCAACCTGGCCATTGCCTCGTGGATTATACGCCGTTGTTCTGCTTGTTGCTATGCCTCGTGAATGTAGAAATTCTTTTACTTCTGCCGACAAAAACGAAGTACCTCGATCGGAGTGGATGTACGACGGAAATCCAAATACCATAAATATGCTGTTCAGATGTTTGATCACCGTCTTGGCACTAGTATCCGAACAGGGAAAAGCAAACGGAAATCTCGAGTACTCGTCAATGACGGTGAGTATGTAAAGATTATTGGTCCGCGATGGAAGGGGTCCCTTAAAGTCAATGATCAGGCGTTCCAAGGGAGAGGTAGCCTTTATGAGTTCAGGAAGCGGATCAGAGCTTTTGAAGTACCTAGGTTTAATTTCAGAGCATATACGACAGCTAGCAGTCATCGCCCGCACTTCTTCGACCGTATAAGGTAAATTCTTAATTCTTAACCAATGGTACATTCGTGTAACCCCTGTATGGCACATAGATTCGTGGAGGGTCTGAAGCTTACTTTTTCGAGATTCCATTGTGGGTATCAAAGTGGGTAGACAGGAAAGTGGAAACATCTAAATTTTGCTCTCCTTATATTTTAATTGAAATAAATAGAAAAGTACTACTTACATGTCTTAAATCATTTTCACTAGCACAAATTGACTGTTAACTACCTATTTCCCAAATTGAACACACTGCCACATCACCAAACCACTATCATGGACAGCACTGCAAAACTTGCTCAAAGCATGGAAGAACTCTCCGCCTGGTTTGAGTCCCGCATGTCAGAGTTTGAGCAGAACCAGCAGCTGGCCGCTACAGCAGGTACACCTACTGTTAAGAACTTGTCCGCAGACTATGTCATTTTCAAAGGGCTCGTGTGGAAAGCACTTGAGATGCTCAAGGTGCAGCTGGCCCTTGTAGTCAATGGACTGGACAGAGTGGAGACACATTCGCGTCGGAAGGTCCTCTTGCTTCATGGCGTGTCTGAGGAGGACACAGAAAATCTTCCCACAAAGGTCCGGAAACTGATAACGGGGCAACTGAAGTTATCAACCATGAGTACAGATGCGTTAGAGGCTTGCCATCGCCTTGGGGCTAAAAAGGACAAGGCTCGCCCTATTTTAGTCCGCTTTGCTGCTATGAAGGACCGGGCGGCGGTGTGGAACGCCAAGACAGCTCTCAAGGGCACAAAAATCTCAGTGTCGGAGTTCCTGACCAAGACAAGGCAGGAGGTCTTTGTCGCGGCTAGAAAACACTACGGGATCAAGAATTCGTGGACCTCGGATGGCGCGATACTGATTCTTCTGCCGGATAAGCTCAGGAGAAAAGTAACAAGCATGACCGAGCTTATGGAGCTAACTGCGAAGTTTCCGCCGAGTAAATAATAGGTTAATCCATCTCCTACCGTAGTAAGATTAATTAACTTCATATTGCGATTGTCGTTGTTATATTATTCTCTATATTTGGTGTTGTTTTTTGAATCGGCTTGTAACCACATTGCCGAAGAGAATATATTACTGTAAGCTTTACACGTACATGTTGATGTATAGCACAACGCCAGTTCTAAAATCTTCATATATTTTTAGGGTAGTAAAATATCTCCACCATAACTCGTACCTATTATTATTGTAATGGAACGAAACACAATTCTTTCTTTTTGAGGTTGTTTTACTTTTTATTTGACATGTCGGGTTTTCGTTCAAAAATTTCGTGCAGCTGTTAGTTTTTTTTTTTACTGTTTAGATATAAGGCTTTTGGCCATAGTATTTTTTTTTGTCAAAGTATTTATTTTTAGTTTTATCAATGGTTTAAACCTTGTTTGGATGTTAAGTCTTGTGTTTTAGTGTGTAAATTGCTTTAATATTTCCAGTCAACTTGTGCAGGTGTTTTGAAAGAAGTCTTCGTAATTTGGTACCATCTATAGTATTTTAAATATATATTTATTTTTATTTATATTTATATTTATAGGTATATTATATTATGTTAGATGATAATTTCTTCTCTTGCTCATCTTCAGATGATTTCGAAAGTGCTGAAAGTGACTGTTCCTCTCTTTTTGACTCGGAGCCTCTATGTGAAAAACTTTTATCTGTATTTAACCATAGTTCGCCATTCCTCTCCCTAGTGCACATTAATGCACAGAGCATACCGGCTCACTACTCTGATCTTCTCACGTCATTTAGCACCAGCGTCGTCGATGCCATCCTAGTTTCAGAGACGTGGCTTAAGCCCTCTCTTCCATCAACTTCTTGTTCTCTGCCGGGTTATCGGCTTTTCCGTAATGATCGCGTGGGTGCCGGGGGTGGCGGAGTAGGTATTTACCTGCGAAGTGACATCTCGGCTACCGTGGTCAGTACTTCTCCCTCACAATATTCTGGTTCTCTTGAATATCTTTTCCTAGAAGTCGTTCTTCATCATAGGAAAGTAATGCTTGGTGTGGTGTATAGCCCTAATGATAAAGTTGACTACTTTAGTTCTTTTGAATCAACACTTGAGCATCATAGCACTCTCTATGAACACTTTATTATAATGGGTGACCTAAATACTTGCATTCTGAAGGACGACCATAGGTCACGTAAACTAATGTCACTCTTATCTTCTCTTAATTTAAACATCCTCCCACTGTCACCAACACATCATTTCCCAAATTGCAGACCTTCCATGATAGACTTAATTATGACTTCGAAACCTGATTCCGTCATATCACATGGACAAATGACAGCTCCCTTCTCTTATCATGACCTCATTTTTCTTTCTTATAAAGTACGTCCTCCCAAAATTAAAAGTAAAGTTATTCTTCAGCGTAATTTTCGCAACATGGATTTGGATCGCTTGAGGGAGGACGCTGAGAATATTGAGTGGTCCCCAGTTTTGAAGGCCGATAGTGTGGATGCCAAGGTAGCTGCTTTTGAAATTATACTTACCAAACTTTTTGATTCTCATGCTCCGGTGCGACCTGTGCGTGTGAAGCATGCTCCTGCTCCCTGGCTGACGCCAATAATTAAGAGGGTTATGGCAAAACGGGATAGGGCTAAAAGTCGATATAAAAAAGATCCTACAAATGATAACCTGTCAGCGTACAAAAAGCTTCGTAACATCTGCAACAGGATGTGTAGGGATGCAAAACGCCGCTATATCCATTCTACTCTTGAAAACCTATCTCAGGCTCTTACCTGGAGGTTCTTAAAGTCACTTGGGGTAGGTAAGGCCATGGATACTTGTAAAAGTACCATGGATGTTAATGATTTAAATAAACATTTTTCAACTCCACCCGTAATTCTAAATGACAACACTAAGTTATCTTCTCTCATATATCTTTCGAACCTTGCTCTACCTGACTGCACTCCATTCTCGTTCCAACCGGTCACTGAGGATAACGTCAAGAAGAGTATCCTTTCTATATCCACAAAGGCAGTGGGTGGCGATGACCTGAGTCTCGATATGCTTAAACCTATCCTGGAAGTTGTCACACCTCCTATCACACACATCATAAACTCTTCTCTGGAGGTTAATGTCTTTCCTTCCACTTGGAAAAAGGCTTATGTTATCCCACTGCCTAAAGTTTCCACTCCAACTTCCCTTTCTCAATATCGTCCCATCTCTATCCTACCGGTACTTTCGAAAGTTCTCGAAAGTGTCGTTCACAAGCAACTTTACTCCTATCTCATATCCAATAATCTCCTTTGTCCATTCCAATCCGGATTCCGCCCTTCCCATAGCACGGTTAGTGCGTTGCTGAATGTCACAGAAGACATCCGTTATGCTATGGATAATACTAAGTTCACGATTGTCACTCTCCTGGACTTCAGCAACGCATTTAACTCTGTTGATTATGATATTTTACTTGGTTCCCTTCGCTCTCTTAACGTTGCTCCTCCTGTGGTCGAGTGGTTTCGTTCCTATCTTCAAGGTCGCCAGCAATGTGTTAGGACCGACGACCAATCCTCGGAATGGTTGAACCTAACTTCTGGCGTACCTCAAGGCGGTGTACTTTCTCCTTTATTATTTTCTATTTTTATAAACAATATTTCTCGTGTTATCTCTTCTCCCTTCCACCTGTATGCAGATGATTTACAAATCTATAGGCACTTCTCTCCATCTGAAGTCAATGAAGCTGTGAGTGCAGTGAATTCAGATCTTGCTGCTATTCAGCTGTGGGCTGATAATTTCGGGCTTCTAGTGAACCCAAACAAGTCGCAGGCAATGATAGTTGGTAGCAGCAGACTAAGGGGTAGATTGGGGGATGCGTTGCCAAAAATATTTTATAACGGAGTCTGTATTCCCTACACGGACAAGGCAAAGAACCTAGGGATTATTATAGACCGTGACCTCTCATGGTCCGCGCAGGTTAGTGAGGTGAGTAGGCGCATGCATTATTCTTTTCACTCCCTTAAGCGACTCCAGTACTTCCTTCCCTTTCAAACTAAAATCTTGCTTGCACAAGCTCTACTCCTTCCCATTCTCGACTACGCTGATGTGTGCTACCTTGATGTGACTGAAGAATTGCTGAACAAACTTGAGCGCCTACAAAATCTGGCTATTCGTTTCATCTTTGGTCTTCGCAAATATGATCATGTCTCCGAATTTCGCGCTCAATTAAAGTGGCTTCCTATCCGACTTCGTCGTAATGTGCACATCCTTTCTGTCCTGTATAAGATCCTGAATGACCCTGCCACTCCTGACTATCTTCGCTCCCGCTTCCAACTTTTACCTCCTGATCCGCGCTCTAGGCGCGACTGCATCACTGCGATGTTGGAGTGTCCTAGAGCGAACACCAAATTCTTTTTTAACTCCTTTTCTTCCCAAGCTGTGCGACTATGGAACAAACTTCCAAAGGCTATACAAAGCAGTCCATCAATAACATCGTTTAAGATGCGATTAAGAGAGCACTACTTATCGCAATCATCTTGAGTAATGTATTTATTTTATGTATTATTATGTATCATTATATAGTATGTCTATGTATTATTTTTATGTATTTTATAAGTAAGTTTATAATTTTATATATGCCTTAATATTAATACTGTTATTAGGAATATAAGTATATTCGTGTGTAGTTTAAGTAGGTTTATCCCTATTATATATTACACTGTATTTTGAAATTAATTTTAATTTAAAAATGTATTTTAAAATTTTTTATCACGAATATTAATGCACATTCCTGTGCCCGCTTTAATGACACTCTTCCACACCTAATAGGTTGGCTGGAAGAGATCTCTTAAAGAGATAAGCTCGCCTTTGTAAACAATTTTCATTTAAAAACTGTATTTTATTTGTGTGCAATAAAGAATATATCATTGTGGCACACACTTGGGTTGGGACAGGGCGTCGGCAACATGGTTGTCTTTACCAGGCCGGTATATAATATCATATATGTAAGGCGCGAGCTCAAGTCGCCATCTCTGGATCTTCTCGTTTTTAATTTTGCTCGAATGTTTGGCATTGAACATAAACGACACCGATCTCTGGTCAGTAATAAGTTTAAATGGTCTTCCTATTAGAAAATGACACCATTTCTTTAAAGCTTCTACAATAGCGTAAGCCTCTTTTTCTATGGCGGAGTGATTTCGCTCGCTTTGATTAAGTGTCCTTGAGTAAAAAGGGACAGGCCTTGAATCTTGTGACAATGTAGCGGCAATAGAGTGCTCCGAGGCATCGGTTTCGACGGTAAAAGGCATCTTGTCATTTATTGCATGTACTGATGACTTGGCAATTGTAGATTTAAGATCTTCGAAGCATTGTACCGCTCTTAAGTTCAAAGGAAAATCATTAGAATGAGCCAGAGGGTAAATTTTCTCTGAAAAATTCGGGATCCACTTAGAGTAATGAGCGAACATTCCTAAAGTCCTTCTAAGAGAGGCGAGATCGCTTGGAGGAGGCATGTTAAGTAAAGGCTTGAGTCGCTCACTATCTGGTTTGACAACATGATTATTAATCGTATAGCCAAGTATGTTTATATTTGTTGGAGAAAACTTGCTCTTTTCTTTGTTCAGAGTTAGATTATACTTCTCCGCAGCTTTTAGAAATTGCTTTAGATTCACATTGTGTTCCTCTTTAGTCTTGCCACATACTGTAATATCGTCTAAATATGCATATGTCCCATTTAGTTTTTCGGTCCTAATGAGCCAGTCAATTTTTCTTTGGAAAAGAAAATTTATAAAATTTTATTAGACAAACTTTATGGACTTGGAATTAGAGGAGCGGCTTTCAAATGGTTTAAATCCTACCTTGAAAACCGCTCTCAATATGTGGAAATTGAAAATATTAATTTTAGTAAAGGAATCATAGAATACATAAAATCGGATCATATTTACATCACAGGCTCTATCTCCCAGGGAAGTGTTTTGGGGTGTATTATTTTTCTCATTTACATTAACGACCTTCCCCAACTATTAGAACAAAACGGTATCTCTTGTGTTTGCTTTGCAGATGATCTCTCAGTAATAGTATCATGTAAAAATACTACAGAACTCGAAAATAAAATTAATTCAGTTTTGAATCCAACTGTAAACTGGCTTGAACGTAATAACCTCCAACTTAATTTAAAAAAAACAAAATTAATTCAATGCAAACCATATCAAAAGGCTGCATTACAAATGAACTTTGAATACGAATCGAATATATTAGAAACCGTAAATAAGGCCACACTATTAGGCATAGAAATCGACTCTGATGTTAACTGGAAGCCCCATATTGAGGAGTTGTCTAATAAACTGTCGTCTTTTATATATGCGCTGCGTCAATTAAAACGGGTCACAAATCTTAAAACTGCGCTTTCAGCGTATTATGCTTATGCTCATTCTAGACTCTCATATGGTATCATATTATGGGGAAACTGCTGCATTATCCAGGAAATATTTATACTCCAAAAAAAATGTGTCAGAATACTGGTAGACATCGACCAAACCGACTCATGTAAACCCTACTTTGTTAAACTTAGTATATTAACCTTAACGTGTATATATATATATTTGAAGCATGTAGATTTGTTAAAAAGCACTACGATTTGTACTGTCCAGTAAAGACAATAAAACGCAATAATCGGAACATGAATTAACTAATAACCGTCTCTTCAAAACTAAAGCTAATTACAACTGCCTCGCATGCAATGATGATAAAAATCTATAACCACACACCTAACCATTTAAAAAACATTGATAAGGACATAACATTTGAAAAACAACTAAAACAATTTCTTATCAAAAAAAGTTATTACCGATTAACCGAATTTTTTGTAGAAAATTTTTAATGAAATATGTATATATTGGTGAAGTCTGAAATTTGAAATCTGAAATGTGAATTTTATAAAAATATGAATAATGTAATAGATATAATAATTAGGTTAAATAATTTGTTGTGTTTTTACTGAATTTGAATTGTTAATTGTAAATATAATTTAATTTAAATGTTAAGGATTGCTATATAAGATAATTATTAATAGGCTAGCGTCTCTACGAGTATTGCAACACCCTTACAGGGTGTCACAACTACTGTTTCTATGTAATGTTACCATCTTTGTCTACTGTGGCATGCAATAAATATATGGTATATGAATATGAACTAGAGACACCATTGGTGACACCAAACGGAATACGACAAAATTGGTACAAGTTTCCACATGCCTCGAAAGCAGTATAAATTCTTTCATGGGGCAGAATTGGTACTTGGTGATACGCACTTTGTAAATCTATGGCACTGAAAAATGCATATTTTGCCACCTTTGTTACCATTTCTTCCATATTTGGTAACGGGTAGGCATCCAGTTGAGTATATTTATTAATAGTTTGGGAATAGTCAATTACTAGCCGTTTTTAGGGTTCCGTACCTCAAAAGAAAAAAACGGAACCCTTATAGGATCACTTTGTTGTTCGTCTGTCTGTCTGTCTGTCTGTCAAGACCCTTTATCTCACGAACGGGTAAAGGTATCAGGTTGAAATTAATACCATATATTAGGATCCATGAACCACACAAGATCTGAAAATTTCAATTTTTTACAACGACGCAATCAGAAGATATGGCATTTTATGTCCTCATCTCCATACATTTATTCAAAAATGAAAAACCTACAGGGTACTTCCCGTTGACCTAAAATTATGAAATTTGGCTAGAAGCTAGGTCTCACAGTACAAATAATGGGAAAAGTCTGAAATCATTAAATATTACAACTTTTCTCACAACTAATGGTAACCAATTGTGGTGAGCTCCCGTTTCAAGAACATTCATATAAGAGAGGGGTCAAGTTGGATGGTTTTTGAGGCGATTTTTGTTTTAGTTCTATTTAAAAACGGGAACACTTACAAACTTGAAAATTGGTATGTTTATAGGGCATAGGCTATAAAATAACAACAAATAATAAAATTAGGTCAAGCGCGTGTCGGACTCAAAAAATCTAGCACATTAACTTACTGAAATTTCAACTAATACAATTATGTTTATGTGGTGGTACGGAACCCTCAGTGCGCGAGTCCGACTCGCACTTGGCCGGTTTTTTTTGTGATTAACGTTCCTCGTAATTAAGACTTGCGCTCGCCATGGAGATTGGCTCTCTTCCACAATACCTTCCTTTATTTATTTTTCTACTTAACTCTTTATGAAAGCTTGCTAGCTCCGTACTATGCTTCCTTGACCTCACGGCAATAGGCTTACAGTCCGCAGTGACATTGGCAAAAAGAGGTACAGCTGGGACGGAGGCTGCAGCTACACTACATATTTTCAAGGTATCTTTTGGACCACCAAATGCAAATTCGAGCCTTGAGTGCGTCTCTAGAACGTCGTGCCCGATGATGAGGTCAGCACAAAGATTTTCTACTATCAGAAGGTTAACATTCTCATATAAGTAGTCGCCGATTTTAACGTTTTGTCGTGTCAGCCGTATTTCTTAGCCGATTAATATTTTAATTTCACTTTTTGTCATCTCTACTACGGTATTTACATATTTTGTTAATAAATGCGACAAAAAAAAATTATTTAATAAAAAAAATTAAAACGTGTTTTTAGGCCTTTTTGCACGATTTTTGTTTTAACTCTACCGTAAAAACGGGAACACTTAGAAGTGTGAAAATTGGTATGTTTAATGTTTATATGCATAAGCTTTAGAATAGCAACATATAATAAATCTGGTCGAGTGAGTGTCGGACTCGCGCGCATTAAATGACTGCGCGTCCATAACTAAGACGGTATTTTTACCTTAGTGCTACGGAACTCTGTACGCGAGTCCGACTCGCACTTGGCCGGTTTTTCAACTATGTTTAATGGAAAAAGTTATTCAATTTTATGGGAGAATTCATATCTTTCAGGATTGCCTACTATACATTGCCTGGTTTACACCGCATTATACCAGTGACGTTGGATTTAAATTTCAGGATAAATAACAAACCAGTAGTGGACGAGGACATGATCAAAGGGAGGGCTCCTGCAATGAAGAAGGCACTTAAGAAAACTCCGGCTGAAATAATACTGCCTTATGTACCTGGAGGTAAGAAATTAAAATAAAAATCTATAAAGAAAAATAAAATAATAGAGGACGGTCGTAAACTTTTTACTGAAGAAAAAAATTCAAAAAATATAGTAAATATTAATATTTTGAAAATTGCCTTCTTGACGTTAGACATGAGTATATTACGAAAAAAATGGCGTATGTTTTACAAAAACTTACTAAGCCGTCTCCTGCCTTGAGGAGCCCACACTTGGTATGTTTTGAAAATATTTCTAAGGTTATTACAAAACAGGTGGCCGAAAAGTTAATGTGTAGTATATTTTTGGAACCGCCATATGTAGCCCTTTCATTTGATATCACACCCGCCCGGGGAATATTTTTAAGAGCTGCCGCTCAAAATGATCTCTGTAACCTAAAGTATCTGTGTACCAAACTGCAATCCCGTACATCCATTTGCGGCTTTCTATCTATAGTATAATAGCTTTGTACACCGTCCACTATAATGCTCTTTAACGTCGAATGTCCCTTTTCGTCGCGTCCGTCCTTAAGGCGCTAATAGGGATAAAATGGCCATCATAACCAGTGATATATCAGGATTTGTAAAGGTTTTTAATGGAATAGAATTGTATTTTTAAGAAAAGAAATCCCCAGCAGCACCTGCTTTTGTCATAATTTGCAAAATTACTCCAAAACCGCAAAAGTTCACTAGTTAGTTTTTACACACCAAAAAGGTATCTAAAATATGAATATTTTAGATATTCACAAGATAACCTAACACAACCTAACCGATCCCTACTCGGGACCGGTTGGTTTACCTTAGCTAACGAACCTAAAATACCACAATCTGGCTACGCTCAGTGATTGCCATCTGCCGAGGGGCTGATAAGAGCTAAATACGCTTCACTTGAGCAGGTTTTCAACGAAAAGTGATGAATATAGGGCCGTGAAAAAAAATTATGTGATAATTAAGCATCTTTCCAAGAATATGGCCGACTCCGAAACACGATTAAATATATTTTGTACGCCATAAAAAAAATCCAAAGTCACCTCTGCTTTTTGCTTTTAAATCGTTTTTCTTAAGTACCCATTAATCTATGATGCCAAAACTTTTATACATTATTCAATACATTATGCATAATAATATAGTTATTTGATAATTCATATTATGGGTACAGAGTTTGAGAAAAATTTAAAAGTGAGCGAAAAGCGAAAATCGTAAAACAGCGCGAATCCGCTCCGTTCTAGCACGCGCATTCTTTCTGCCCTTTGTAAGAAAGGGAGGTAATTCAGCTCTTATCAGCCCTTAAACATAATGACGCCCGTTTACATTTGGCCGGCCGATTGTAATCCGGCGTGTTCTACGATTTCATTTTTTTTTATTTTTTTTCGTATTTCGACCTAGTTGTTCAGTTTCATGGACTGAACGACATACTTCAGAGTTGGTATACTCTTTCTGTTACACCTTGTTTATTAAACTATTATATTTACAGGGTGAAAAGGAAAGGTTGGCAAAAACTAAAAAACTTTTTCTTAGCTAGAAACATATCATCGAAAAGAAAAACCGGACGCTCCATACAAAATTACAAACTTTATTGGACAGTTGTACAGTATGGAGAGGCCGATATTTTTGGTAAAAGTTGTTCAGGTTTATCGACTAATTATGCCCTTTCAGTTTTTGCCAAGCCATTCCTTTCGGTTTTCATTCGGTTTCTCCAAAACGGCTCTAACGATTTCAATGAAAATTACTATACAGGGGTTTTCAGGGGTAAAAAATCGATCTAGCTAGGTCTCATGTCTGGGAAAATTCGTTTCCCCTGTATTTTTAAGCTTTTTTTTAAATACCGCGATTTAGACAGAAACATACAGCGCCATCTGTTGGCGGGTAGCATAGCTTGCTCACCTAATAATATTTTAATGTTGAGGCGGCTATTATAGAGCGAAACTCGGTCGCCCAGGTACTAGTTTATTAAATATTGTTTCAGCCAGCAACAGTCCAATGAAGAAAGTGAAAAAGCCGGCGTATTCAAAGGGTCAGGACACATGGGAGAACGCTGTAAGTTACGCCACCTGGTTTTTAGACAAGTATCAACAGAAACGTTATGCTAGGTAGGGTTAAACGAGACCTTCAAAATTACCAACCTAAGAATAATGAAAAAAGAAATCGTATGAAGCGGATTGTTTTTTTCATTTCCTGTAGTATTTTTTGAGGAAGCTGTCCTATTTTTTTTACGGATCTCTTTCAGTTTTACAAGCCCATCCTTTAGGTACACACGATCGCTCGTCGGTAGAAACAGTTTGACCTTGAGCGGGTCTCTGGTTTCAGGCGTTTGTAATATAATGCTGGTTCAATTTACACTGGTTTTGTTTTTACGTGTTTGCTACCGTGCGTACCTACACCATGTATGTTTCAGGTCTTATGTCACCTAACCCATAAAATGCCGATTTACATTTCAGTAAGTAAGTAGGTCTTTCACGAGTTAAAATATTTTTTCCTTGGAACACTCCAGGAGAAATACCTGACAATTTATCTATCACCTATCTCGCAGTAGCGTTTAATAGTAGGTACTAGTTTTATGCAACGGTACATAGTGAGAGGTATAAAACTCGAGCCAAGTTCCATAATAGGTGACATGAGTGTTTTAAAAGTTTTTATTTTCAATTTTACTGCCACGTTCTGGGGGTGTCTCAATAATTATCCAAAATCTCCGGCCTCATCCCTTTGGGCTCGTTTTTTTGGCAGAGTAAGCATTCTAGATGGACTGGTAGGTTCATATAAATACGAGGATGGTAACCTACAAATGTTAAACGCATTATTGAAGATTTAAGATATGAGAGTAGATATAAACGAAATAACGATATTACTACTTATCAAAATGAACCAAATGAACTCACTGTAGAACTTACTGAAATGTAAATTGGTCTGAACACTAATGTTACTGTATCATGATATAGGGCTGAGACTAATATTCAGATGCGGAGTTTGACGCGTTTTTGTAGGATTTCTTAGGGTCATTGTCCACAACGGCGACATTTATCGAATGCATGCTAGCTACAATCATACGAAAGCATACGAGCAGTCGTATTGGCTGGAATTTTCCAGCTCATATCTTAGCTCCCTCGCACAGCACTGAAGGAATCTCCCCTTAGTCGTACAAATATCAAAGTCCTCATTTCTTAACTATCTACCTAAATGTCTGCCTAGTAGTCAAGTAACTCAATAACTCATTGTGAATTATATTTCACGAAGGATAGAATGTCTAGTAAACAAACATTTTGCAGTTAGATATTTCTCTTCAATTACATGAGGCACACTTTCGTAACCCCGACATACGCAAAGAAAAACACAAACTAAGTATAGGTTATCATACTTCTTGTCACAGTAATCCTCATTTTGAACTGAATTTTTAAAGCTAAGTCTACTATTTCATGGAATGGAAGTATAGATATTTTCATTTAACATTTTCCTCTATGAACCGCATTTTTGAGAAACAAAACCATTTTTAGTTAATTAGGTATGTTTTTAGGGTTCCGTACCTCAAAAGAAAAAAACGGAACCCTTATAAGATCACTTTGTTGTCCGTCTGTCTGTCTGTCTGTCTGTCTGTCTGTCTGTCTGTCTGTCTGTCTGTCTGTCAAGACCCTTTATCTCACGAACGGGTAGAGTTATCAGGTTGAAATTAATACCACATATTAGGATCCATAAACCACACAAGATCTGAAAATTTCAATTTTTTACAACGACGCAATCAAAAGATATGGCATTTTATGTCCTCATCTCCATACATTTATGCAAAACCTACAGGGTACTTCCCGTTGACCTAAAATTATGAAATTTGGCAAGAAGCTAGGTCTCACAGTACAAATAATGGGAAAAGTCTGAAATCATTAAATATTACAACTTTTCTCACAACTAATGGTAACCAATTGTGGTGAGCTCCCGTTTCAAGAACATTCATATAAGAGAGGGGTCAAGTTGGATGGTTGCTGAGGCGATTTTTGTTTTAGTTCTATTTAAAAACGGGAACACTTACAAACTTGAAAATTGGTATGTTTATAGGGCATAGGCTATAAAATAACAACAAATAATAAAATTTGGTCAAGCGCGTGTCGGACTCAAAAAATCTAGCACATTAACTTACTGTAATTTCAACTAATACAATTATGTTTATGTGGTGGTACGGAACCCTCAGTGCGCGAGTCCGACTCGCACTTGGCCGGTTTTTTTTGTTATAATTCTCGTCATTATTAAATTTTAATGCCACCCCTAAATGTCAGTAAAATATAGGAATAATAAAGTAAAGTTATTTGTCTAACGCGACGATTCCGAGCGGATACCGATAGATTCAGATTCAGATAAATTTTATTCAATGTAGATTTTTCACGGAATACTTATTGAATGTCATGCAGAATACAATGCAAATAGAGAGCGAGTCTACCTCCGTTTCGGATCGTGCTATGCAGCGTAAATAAAACAGAAAGAAACCACTGCAGCACGGCCTACTTCAGCTTTTTACAATGTGTTTCTTGTGTTGCGCTGGAATATCAGGGCACAATAAATACTGATTTGTCATTGACACAATCATCTAATCTTTAGTAAGCTTTTTTTACAAAAAGTTTGGTTTACACATTGTTTAAACTTTCTCAGTAAATAATAATAAGTACCTACTGTTTTGCCCGTACCTTTGTCGGCGCTTTTCTCTTGTCATTGGTATCGGCTCGGAATCGTCGCGGTGGACAAACGGGCCTGGTAATGTTTTACTATCTCATTATCATAGGTAAACATTTTACTTAAATTAAATTAATTTCCAATAGTGACGATTTTATACAAATGTCTATTGTTGTTTTTAATAATTATAATTAGGTTTGAATTTATTTTTCGTTTTTGTTAAAAAAGTTATCTTATTTTTCCGTCTGTGTGTGTAAAAAACGGTGAATGAATTTGCAATCGCTAGGCATTAACTCGCTATAAAATTGCATCCACACTCTCCCCGAGACCCTTCGAGAGGTAGTTAACGAGAGCGGATAAGACAGTCATGTTGCTCAAGAGTTCTCGGGTTTACTCGGCAAGAGTGTAGATGGGTCTTAACAGATCTAATGTTTCCAGCATGGCACAGACACAAGCAACGCCAAGTCTCCAACGAATCTCCCATTCATGTGACCGTACCACATTGGCTTCTGGAGAGCCGCGTACTATTGAAACACAAAACTTACGTTACCTATCAACCAATCAAGTGACGCGATAAAACACAGGATTGTGATTGGCCGGAAATCCACCAATCCAATGCGTCGAATGCTCCAGATTGGTTATTTTCGACCAATTCAATTCTCCGAATGTTTTAAATTTTCGTCGTTGGATTTTTTTGTTCGATAGGAAACGTAAAAATACAAAAATGAAAACTCAATGTTGGAAATCAATTTATTGTTTTGTTGTTGACTTTGCGTGTGAATAATAAAGTTCTTCGTTTGCAAAAGATTCAGAATACTAATTTAGAAGTGCTATCAAATTAAAATCCACTGATTTTTATAGTTTAGATTAGATGAAACTTTAATATTTTTACAGTGTTTGTACTTACACCGTATTTTTGTGACTTTCCACCTTGTTACAATTACTGCAATAGGTGTTACTTGGAAAAGACCCTTACAACCTAAATGTCACAATTTATAATCCAATCAACGAGGTTATTTCTTTGAAGTGACCTTGACCGTAATTCTTCTGTCACTTAAATTAACTAAGGTGATATAAATATAGATTACCAGTGCAAAAATTGCCTTTTGAATTATTCATGTACCTACATATACTGTGATGACAACTTCACAAAACTTTTGAGAATCTATATTTTTAACCGTTTACTTTATTACCCTGCAATACTATGATGGTCAAGAATTGTCAGGATCAATAACTGTTAGTTCAAAATGTACGGCAAGTCACAACAATATCATCACAAAAAATGTGAAAAGGTCGCTAAATTTAAAGAGAAACTGCTCCAAAAACTTAATGTTTATTCTTAATTAAAGAAAAATTTAAATGTATGTTTTAATTGCAGAAAGACTCATTGAAGATAATGTGCGTAATGACATGTTATTTTCTTTTTGTTGTCAAAAAATCCGTCAGCATTACTTAAAGGGTGTAAAAAGACATAATTCAGACCATATTGACAGTCCCATTGGTGTGCTTAGTAGTGAGCCTGCCTTCTAGCCACGGGCCACAGGTTCTATGCCGCCGAGGGCACGTTTGTGTGGTGAAAACGGATGTTTATTCTGCGTCTTGGTATTATTTATCTATTTATTTATGTATATCAGTCTTTGGTACTCATAGTGGCTTTGCCTAGGGATAAGATGACTTTGTGTGAGTTGTCCGCTAATATTTATTTAATTCCATGGCCTGAATCCACTGTCTTAAATTTCGAGAGATATCTTTTTTACACCCTGTAAATCTAAAATAGGATTAAATTTAATGAGTCTCTTTGCAACGTTTGAACAAATCACTTAATTATTCCTGATACTTTCTTATGCTATTTCCGCGAGAACAAATTGTTAACACCTCTTTAAATTTGCAATCGAAGGTAATTTTTAAGTAAGTATTTTATTTAGTAGCGTTTTTTTCAGTTTAACTATTTTTATTTCACTATATTTTATATTTAGTAGTTATTTGCCGTCGATTGCAAATTCAGACTCCTTTCGAAAATAGGACGTAGTTTATGTTTAATATGTGTAGGCACATCTTAAACAGAAACTTCAGGAGTTTCAACACTTTCAGGAGACAACCCAACATATGAGGTGCTAGCCGACCGCCACCATTAGGCTCATGACAGCTAAGCAAATAAAGCAAAGTTGAACAAAATGAATGAATTTCCGCTAGGAAAAAATATTATAATTTGTTAAAGATTTTACATTTTAATGTTCAAAATAAATAAGTACTTATACTTTTAGTTACAGCCATTCAATTCAATTCTTTGATTCATGGCTTTTGTGTAGTCAAGCCAAAAACAGCTAAAAAATCTGTCAACTGTCATGCGTCTAAGTGTAGCGGTTGGAAATACTTTTTTTGCGTTTTGCAACATGTCAGAATACTCACAACCTAACTTTAAACATAAATAAATAAAGGTCCAAACGTTGCGTTGGGTAGTTTCTTGAAATTCACTTTATTTTAGAGAAAGCTTTAAGATGTCGTTGTTTTATTTATAATCTGTTTAGTCAAATAACAAGGTTCTATGTATAATGCAAGCACCCGAATGCGTGGCCTTGAAATAAATGAGTTGCAAATTTATGGGCAAGAATTTTCGCACGGTGCTTCAGAAGTAAATGGTCTTTGTGTTAGTAAGCTAGCAATATTTTGGTTCTACGTTTTATCAGCTGTTTATTGATTTATATTATTTTTTTAAATATAGAAGGAATTAATGTAACTTAGTACGTCACGATTTATCTAATTCTGTTTTTTAATTTTTTAAATAATATTAATTCTCTTGGCGTAACAAAATACTACTAACCTACCGCTACAACTGGGCGCATGTCATTTGACAGTTGACAGTATCGATGGCACGTCACCACTTCGTCCCTAGGCGTGTCACTAGCGCTGTGTTCCAAATTGTACAAACGCTGCTAAAAGCGTATACAGTACTGACGGACGGTCCAAATTGATTTTGCACGCTCACAAAGCTATCACTGCTTTAATGGCTCTAGTCAATTTGGAATGGATTTAAGCGCGCTCACGTGTTCATCTGTCAAAATGTCAGTTTTGTTTTTATTTTCTTTAACAAAGCCTAAGCCAATCCCTGAAAAATGTGCGCCAAATCCACTCATTTCCATAAGAGACAAACTCATTAAAATCAAAACTTGAGAAACATCAGCTGGCTGCAAATGTGTGGGATTTTATATGTGTCAAATCGATTGTGACATTAGCGCTTTCACTGCTCCACCTATTTGACTAAAGCACTGATAGCAGAAACGATGACGTCATCAATGACGTAAGGCGGTGAACGAGCGAGTGCTTTAGAGCACGCCTTTGGTCAATTTGGACCGACTTAAGCGCGCTCACAGTGCTCTAAAGCAGTCTGTTAGCCCAAATTGGAACGCACAGTAGGAGAGCGCGGGGATGAAAGGCAGAGTAAGCGGGACATCTGTCAAGCACCTAATTGTAACGGACGGCTAGTAATAATGTAACTTTTGTGGTTTGAGTGATAGTAATTTACATGAAATAGCTTTTTATTACATTGTTTAGGAAACTAGTAGTTATTCTTTCTACCTTTGTACTGGGACCATATTTTTTCTGTGTGTGTACCTACTTGTATGTTGCTAACTGAGACTGTAGCTCCTTCTATACTAACATTTTTTTTTTGGCAGTCAATGTGTGGGTTATTTAATATTTTTGTCAGGTTAATCAGAACTGAACAATAGCAACACTTATCTGACGCAATGTCACAAACAGTCACAAGATTATAATAAATGGGACTTAGATAAAATCAAGTTTCGATTTCATATTCCTGATTTTGTTACAATCCTGCGACTCAAACATTGCTTTTGATTAATAAAAATGTCTACTGTTCTCTCTTCAATGGGCAAATAAGAGCGGTGCTGACTGTTAATAGAATTTAATACTGCCAAAGGTATTTTAGAAAAACAAATTTAAATGTTTGGAAAGGTTTTGTGAAACGTAGATTTTCTTAAAAACGAGAACAGCAAGTTTATTTGTAAATATTGTACAGTGTTACCTTTTAATACACACTATATTAATAAACAGTTTATTAATATTGATTCGGACTTTTTATTATGCTCACCTATCCTATATACTTGTATACTTTAGAGGAAATGACGGAATAAATTATTTCCAGGATATCCATACAAAAAAGTCCTTGATCACCCAAAATAAATACAAATCTAATAAGGCGAAAGGAAATATTGTTGTTTGCAATGTACCAGACACGAGGAACTATATCTGCTATCTATAGTATAGGCAACGAAGCAGTTGACCTCAACATAAATTTCTCAGGCAGATTTTATTTGACAGGATAGGAGGTAAATCCAAATATCAAAAAAAAAAAATTTGTTCACACATTTTTTGAAATTTTTTATAGAAGGTTTGTCTCATGTAGTGTAATTAATTAATACCCCAGCAAAATTTCATCGACTGAGGATTTAATGCGGGGGTCTTCATACAACGATCCGCTTCGTTGACTAGTGGTTGGTAGGGTAAGGTGGACTACTTGACGGGCAATGCCTGTTCTGACCTAGTAGCAGATGGTCCAAAACGCCGGGGCAGATAGTCCAAAACGCAGATCGTCGTAAGTCGCAGTTGGTCAGTCAAGTATAAAATATCTCGAGTGTTAGAAGAAATAGGAAGCACTAGTTAAGTCTGTTACTTTGAAACTCGAACAAAGACCTAATTCTGTGATGAAACAGAACAAATTCTCGTACGATTTTGACATTTAAATAATAAATGGACTTTCCGCACCCGCAAATAAAATCAGTACCCTGGCCTTATTCCGTTGTTACCAATGTTTTTACGGAATAAAAATAATAAACATTTAAAATAAAACAAAAATTTATTTCAGATAAATTTATTTCTAAGTTGGCAGTTTATGACTTACAATAAAGTATCAATAAGTAATTTAGATCTACAATAAACAGACGATAGGTAGGATGGCAATTTTATCGCTTCTATTGTTAATTAATCTAAAACATGTGTAGAATACTATAGAACAATGTGGTTCTAAAATGACTGAAGATACGTATCCATTATCCACCTAAACTGTGCAGGAAAAGTAAGCTTTGAAAGAGGAAAAAGAATGAATCCCTTCGTTTTTCTAGCTTCGCGAGCAGTTCTGGTGAAATTTTTAAAATCGGCGCGCGATCAGAATGAGATGGAACCTTGTCGAAGTGAATCGAATGATGAATCCAAAATCCAAAATTAGCGAAAAAAGCTTAATACTAATTATAAATTAGTTCTGTTTCGCGCGCGGATTACAATACTAGTGATACATCGCTTAGCTCGCCTTGCGCAGGCGATTACAGACGTTTCTTAAGCAAGACTTTTCATCTTATATAGCTAAACTGTGAGCTGAAAGATTCCAACCAATAGGACTGCTCCATTTTCAAGCTCTGCTCTAAAGCTATTGGTTGGTTTTTTTCCAGCTCACGGTAAGCTACCTGCAAAACTCTATGCGTAAAGAATTTAGTGAGTCATTAATGAAAATTTTGGGTAAAGGTGTATTCACAATGGAGTTAAAATGCAAAATTTTGTTTCGTTTTTTAGGTAGCACATAAAGTAAACAACCGCTTCTTTCGAAGGTTTGACTTCTTTTAAGCGACCTGATTGGCTACGGGGCTTGGCTACCAGCGGCGGAAAGCGATGACTCACTGCATTCTTAAAGTTGGACGAATTGTATTGGAAAGGCACCCAATCTCGATGACAGATTAGGTACCTCTATACATAGGAAGGTCAACAAAGGTATGACAACAGGATAAATACACAGCTCAAATCCATCACTTCATCTAATACATAAATTTTATACTATCAAATCAAATCGGTAATACTGAAGCGACAAATTGAAGATAAATTATCACAAATTAAATATTTTTGTTCTTAATTTCTTACAAATGCATAACAAAATTATTGAAGACATTTTTTAGTCGAGATCAAAATTGTAGATAAAATTTAGTAACGGGCTATACAGCGTGTAACGGAAAGATGTGATAATACTAAAGGGTGTAAATCTGCCCACGAAACTGAACAACTTTTCAGAGATCAATTTTTGACCTCGACAACTACCTACATCAGCTGATAGCGCATTCAGTATGGGAAGTCAAATTTGGTTTTTCTTATTTTGATATGTTCCTTGGGAAAAGTGGTTCAGTTTCATGGTCTCTCAGATTTACACCCTCAATATTATCACACCTTTCCTTTACAGGTTGTTTATGCTTCCTTATTCGATACTCAAGTATGTTACTCGGACTATTACTATGCGTTTTAAATGAGAATAGGACTAGTTGATGGTTAACTTCACAATGGTACTCAGTGGTACTTAGTGTTTGCGCAAAACATCGACTAAGCGCAAAACTGAATCGAAACAGAGTGAACTTAGTTTGACAGTGGTTTGACAGCTACTATTTTAGTATGATTGCAGCCTCAAATCCGATAAATCTAGGCTCAGTCAGTCTTATTCTCATTTAAAATGCATCTATAGTATAATACTGAAGAAGCTTCCCTAAGAAACATATCGTAAAACGAAATTTTTTTGCTGCCCATACTTACCTTGCACCGCCAAAGGGTGGGATTGTGGGACGACCAAAATTTATAATTTTTAAACCCATGTTTCTTTGAAAAAGTTGTTCAGTTTTGTGGTACGAATAATATACTCAAATATTTGCAGTTAATTAAGAAGCACAGAAACACAAACTTTAAGAGGCTATCTGAAGATATGTAGAAGTTCTTAAATGGAGAATTTAATATTTTCTGTACAATATTAATAGTTTTAATGATTATAATAATACTTAATGACTACTTATTTGACTGACGAGTAGTATTGGTCCCTATTCTTCAAGTCTAAGATTAAATCTATTGTGACAAGTTAATAAAGAATGTTCTAGAAATTTGTTGAAAATACTGCAAAGAGTTTGGTTAAAGTAACACTTTTTTGGAAAAGTGATTACAATCTATAACCCCGTTTAGTTTCCAAGGCAGTTTGAATCTGACCGTCAGTTGCAGAAAGCGTTTTTAAACTTGAAACTCCATTAAATACCTATTTATGCTGACACTTATTGACAAACAGGCAGTTAGAGTTTAAGCTCTGTCAAGCCTATTGCTGTGCTGTCACCTTCTGTTTTGATGACCATAAAAGAGACAGCAATAGAATTAAAGACACTTTAACTTTAAAGACGCTTTGTGCAACTGGTTTCCATTTGCAATTTCTAATGAAATACTGTTCGTGTTTTTCACAACAAGCGACGCCATCTGTTTATGAAGTGAGGACACAGCAACGTATAAATTTAGATTTTTCGGTATCCTCTATTAACTAGCCACCGTTTCTAATGCTAGTAGCTGTTTTAGTCGGCTATAGTGTGGGGGCTTTAGCAGGCGGACAGGGGATGGTCAGTAGTTCGCCACCGCTCTCTGTGATGGCCACCGTTTTGTGGTAGTTGATGAGATCCGCTGTAAAGATACAAAAAGTATGTGTAGAAGTTGATAGATTACAGGCTTTACTAAGATTGTTCCTTTGGTAAAGAGTGACAAGGATCTATTGGCAGTCAGGAAACGGTGACAGAAGAGCGCTGAAGCTGCTGCAAGGTGTCAAAGGCGGGATTAGTATCAGTAACTGAACAACTTTTCCCAAGGAACATAGGTCAAAATACAACAATCATTTTTGACATCACTTTTGATAGCGCGATTTGTATGAAAGGTCGAATTTGGTTTTTCGTTTTTTCAATCTAAGTACCTTTAGAAAAGTTTTACTGATACTGATCCCGCCCTTGAGCTATGGTACGCAATCAAATTAACACCCTGTATTTTCCTAGTGAAGTGCCAAATTTCCGGGGAAGTGACCAATTAGTGTGCTGGCTGGAAGGTAGCTCTTACCTAAGCTATCGTGAGTGCGCTGGCTAGAAGGTAGCTCTTACCTAAGCTATCGTGAGTGTGTTAGCTGGACGGCAGCTCTTACCTAAGCTATCGTGAGTGCGCTGGCTAGAAGGTAGCTCTTACCTAAGCTATCGTGAGTGTGTTAGCTGGACGGCAGCTCTTACCTAAGCTATCGTGAGTGCGCTGGTTGGAAGGTAGCTCTTACCTAAGCTGTCGTGAGTGCGCTGGCTGGAAGGTGGCTCTTTCCTAAGCTATCGTGAGTGCGCTGGCTGGAAGGTGGCTCTTACCTAAGCTGTCGTGAGTGCGCAGGCTGGAAGGTGGCTCTTACCTAAGCTATCGTGAGTGCGCTGGCTGGAAGGTGGCTCTTACCTAAGCTGTCGTGAGTGCCCTGGCTGGAAGGTGGCTCTTACCTAAGCTGTCGTGAGTGCCCTGGCTAGAAGGTGGCTCATACCTAAGCTATCGTGAGTGCCCTGACTGGAAGGTGGCTCTTACCTAAGCTGTCGTGAGTGCGCTGGCTGGAAGGTGGCTCTTTCCTAAGCTGTATGAGTGCGCTGGCTGGAAGGTGGCTCTTTCCTAAGCTGTGTGAATGCGCTGGCTGGAAGGTGGCTCTTACCTAAGCTATCGTGAGTGCGCTGGCTGGAAGGTGGCTCTTACCTAAGCTATCGTGAGTGCGCTGGCTGGAAGGTGGCTCTTACCTAAGCTGTCGTGAGTGCGCTGGCTGGAAGGTGGCTCTTACCTAAGCTATCGTGAGTGCCCTGACTGGAAGGTGGCTCTTACCTAAGCTGTCGTGAGTGCGCTGGCTGGAAGGTGACTCTTACCTAAGCTATCGTGAGTGCGCTGGCTGGAAGGTGGCTCTTACTTAAGCTATCGTGAGTGCGCTGGCTGGAAGGTGGCTCTTACCTAAGGTGTCGTGAGTGCGCAGGCTGGAAGGTGGCTCTTACCTAAGGTGTCGTGAGTGCGCTGGCTGGAAGGTGGCTCTTACCTAAGGTGTCGTGAGTGCGCTGGCTGGCGGGCAGCAGCCGGTAGCCGGCCGTGGCGTCCACGAGGTAGTGCTTGCAGCGCGCCGGCCCGCGGTACGAGACGGCGTACCCCCACACGCGCTCCGACACGCGCACCAGGAAGCTGCCCGCCGGCTGCACAGAGAGCACCTGCTCCGCCTCCGACCGCGTGATCAGACCTGCAAATTGGGATGTTGATAAGTTCGCCATTTGTGGACATCTTACGAACATACAATCGAATTTGTAATTTATCCAATTTATTTGTGCTAGTTTGAAAGATACGCTAGCTTTCATTTTGGCATCCCTCACTCGGAATTATTATCGTCATACTTGCTAGTTTCCAAGATATGGCGGTTTTGATTTTGACGGCTGTCACCCAAAATGAAGATTTTGTCGAGTCCTATCCTAGTTTGTAAGTACTTTTGGTCAAAGATCGCTGGTTTCCGAACATGAACTGTTGCTTGTTTCTAGTTTCCTAGATATGGGCCGCTTTGATTTTGAGATCTCATCGAGACAATTTGTTCCTATACTACACTAGCAGTCAAAGGTTGCTTGTTTCCAAGATATAGGTGTTTTAATAATGACAGCTGACACTCAAAGTAAAGATCGTGTCGAGATCTAAGGGTGAGTTAAGTTAGGTAGAGTTAAGTAAGTTAAGTTAAATCATAGTCTCTTCCTAAGAATCACGGATACTCGTGGTTCATAATGTTGGATCTCAAACCACTAGATTGATTATTGGCCAAATTATCCTACAAATATTATAAATACGAAAGTTTGTAAACATGTATGGATGTATTTGATTCTGCGCAGACGAAGTCGCAGGCACCAGCTAGTAGATTATAAAAGGGTTTAATAGTAGGGAAACAATTTTTAGGTAATGCTCTATCTCTTATTTTATGTGTTGAAAAAATCTGTAACGTTAGGCCGTGATCATTTATAAAGTAAGTTAGATCCATCCTTAGAGGGAAGCAGAGCAGAAGTAGAAGGGGGGGATCGTTTCACAACCAAGAAGAGCGCTTCGATTATTCAGTTTTAACATTTTAAGAAATGGGGTGCTATCTGACACTGTTTTAACAGTAATATTCTCACCATGAAACCAGTCGACAGGTTGTTTGTGTTCGTTGAGCCCCACCCCGCGCTGCAGCTCGTGTGCTCGGAACCACTCGACAACAGCCTCTCGGCTCGGTGGCTTGCCAGCTGAAAACATAAAAAACCTTTATAGTACACCCAACAGCACGTCGCGTCGATGGAAACACTTTGGACTTTATGCCATGATAATAGGGTTACAAATGTATCCACTAACGTGCGGCTAACTGTTCAATGATAGAGTGCATGTCCTATAGATTCGACCCAACCATTCTATTTCTTAAATGAAATGAAATAATTTATTGGTAACAATAGTTACACGTCAAATTAAATTCGCACATTACATGTCACGTACGTCATTTTTATTTTTTCTGTGTGGCTGCTAGCAAATAGCCGGTGTAGTAGCTACGCTGGGGAAATCTTTGCAAGTATTATAGGTGTGGGCAAACTACTTGAACAATGACCTTGGCTGCGCAGAGTCGATTTTACATACATACAAATTGACGTGCACAAAGCTTCCCACACAACGCGATTATTGTTCAAGTTGTTTGCCACGCACTATACTGAAAAACTCATCAGACCAGTTGAAGGGCTTCAGGGTCTACCCGCCGTCCACTAGCGCCCCCATGAGTTAAAAAAATATTACGCGCTAAGTACAAAACTTATCGGAAATCCGGAAAGACAGAATAAATAAAAGGTGCCCTTGTTTATTTAGAACCTATCAACTGTGCAAAATAAAGTTCACTGTAGTTAGATGCAAAAGTGGCCGTTTTTCGCTCTTTTTGTATCAGTAACTTCAGTGAACTATATTTTACAGAGAACTTTATGGTGAACTTTACTACAGTGAACTTTATTTTGCACAGCTGATAGGTTCTAAATAAAAGGGTACCTTTACTTCAATCTGTCTTTCCGGATTTTTGATAAGTTTTGTATTTAGCGAGAAATGTTTTTTTAACTGAAGGGGGCGCTAGTGGACGGCAAGTAGCCTCTTCAAAGCGCACTGTTTGCATAGCAGCGTACTCATCGAAATTTTAGCCAGAATCGGCGAGATTATTAAATTGTAAACAAAAATTAAACATTACATTTCATCGATTTAGCCTTGATTTAGGTAAGTGATTCGTTCTTAGATGCGAACAAATTTTTATTTTATTTTTGACCTAGAAAACTTGCGGCTGGTCTAAGCAGTAAAAAGGACCTTTCAATAATTGCTGAAACTATTTCGTGACAAAGAAATAGCTAGAAACAGTAAATTTCTAAAAAGGCACTACCAGCTATCAACTGGTCATTGTAGAGATCCTCAAAAGAGGTCCTCGTCCTGTATAGAAAAATGTATGTGCTTCATGTGTAGATCATAAAGTATCCATAGATCGCTGGTTCATATCCGGCTCGAAGGACCATGTTTAATGCTTGCCTTTGTGAGTGGACTGTATTCTCATTTAGTTGGGGCTGTTGAGTTGAATTCAAACAATGCTTGATACACTTTTACTAATTTATTTTTTATGTAATGAGGAGTACAATAACACATATGAACTAGTTGCAAGTTGACGATTGACAGATAAAGGAAGTAAGACCGAATAATGAACAAATTCACAGTTTTTCTAACTGAACAACTTAAATTGTGTAGTTTCCTACAAACTGGAATTGCGTGTTACCTTGTGGTGCAGGTGGAGCCGGAGTATTGTCCAGGTCAGCGTTCTTGCGGTGCGCTTCCCGCGCTGCTCTCGCGATCTCTCGCATCGCTGCCTCCGCTTCTTTCGCTTTACGTTCTGAAATTCAAAAGCAAATTGCATTTGATCGCCATTTTTTGAACTGTTATCCCCAAAGAGATTTGAACCTCGCTACGCTCGGGCGCAGCGAGGTTAAAATCTCTTTGGTTATCCCCGAGTTTTTCCTGTTTTATTTTATTTCGCGAATATGATTAAACCATAAACTAAAGTTGTGATAAAGTTAATGGTGTATAAGACAAACCGCTACTAAATCATGTAGATTTTGCAATACGGTAAGCAAATAAATAAATTTTGAATCGTAAAATTTTAGACAGATTAACCCAAAATTAACTAAAAATTAAATTGACCGAATGAACAATCATACAGCTATTTTTAACTTCGTTCACTATTGAAATCTATATTTTTAAACCATATTCAATTGGGAAGGGAATGCAAGGAAGATCTTACCCGCAAGACAAATAAAAGGTTCTTTTATGGCTTACCCTGCTCCCGCCAAGCTGCCTCATCCTCCTGAGCGTGGAGCTGGGCATCCCTGAGGGTCTTGGCGCGCCTCGCTTTCAAACCCCTCAAGATATCACCAGCTCGAGCTGCCGCCACTCTACGCTCCCATGCTGCTACTCTGTGACTCACTCCATCACCGTTGTTTGGAATGCCTAGGTCCTGAAAGTAAGTCATCATCATCATAACATCCCACGAAACATTCTCTACAGGACAAGAAACCCGAATCTATTCAAGTCGCTGAATAGGCTTCTTCTGGGTAAGCTCGTTCCATCGTCGACCTCATCTCTGTCTTCAAGACTAGATCGAGGTCAAGAGTAAGCCCTTTTCAATAAAAAAAAAGCTCCCTCCAGAATTCTAGCTTTTGCTGGAAAAATGTGGAGGGGAAGTACCATAGTCACCTCGCTTGTTAGCGTTACGGCTGGCACCATGGACCGCGGTTGTAGGTGACCGCAGTAAGTAAGATACAAAGGAGGATGCTGCTGCCCATCCTCCAGGGAACTCTTAGTCGCCTTTTACGACACCCACGGTTATGTATGGGTTGGTACTATGAAAGTAAGTACAATAACAATTTATAATCCCTTTTTTCCTCTATTCTTAAGCTTATCAATACATTTTTCAGCCTTGACACTAAAACCAGAGTATATTTGACGGAAAGGTTAACACTGTTTAACAAACTTGTTTTTTCTGACAGTTTTATCCGATTGTTTTTGACACAGCTGCAAAATGTGTTGGTAAGAGTTAGAATAAACTAAAAAAAATTATATCACACTAGTTTTTTGACCACAAGCTTTATAATTTGGGATTTTTAAGTGTAATATTTTTTAAACTACTTTAAAGTTCATCAATTTCGGTCGATCATTCATAATTTGGTTGGAAAAGCTTCCAGTTTAAATATGGGACTTTCTGTGGTCAATAAGCTTTCTCTTGACCTCGATCTAGCCCAGAGGACCGAGATGAGGTCGACGACGAAACGAGCTTGCTCAGGAGCGGACGCTCGTTCATCGTCGACTGAAATATCGAACATGTTTATTCCTGAAATATCAAACTTCTAAAAGCAGGTAAAGCAGATAACGATCTTTGTCCGAGCTCTGACCGATCACACTTTGATACTATCCCTTGATATCGTGACTTGGGCTTTAGGCCATCTTACTTTAACAATAGCTGGTACCTAATGGTCCTCTCCTTTCTTACTGCTCTTGCGAGTAGTTGGAGATAACAAGACATTACAAAGACATAAAGGAGATATTATCGATATGAAATTTACACGGTGCGTGCTGCATTGGTCTTGATGTAAAAATGGTCTATTAAGTAGCCAAAATTACCAGGAATAAAACTAACCTGCAAAACATCCCTCTTCCCCTCAATAAAGTTAAAGTGCAGAGTATTCTTGTTCAGATCCAGCTTGAGGTTCTCGTTGTCGTAGCCGGTCTTGCTCCCGAGGTCAGGCTTGGTCACCTCCGGCTCCAACTCCTCGATCCGGTGTCGGAGCTCCTCCACTGTGCAGTAGATCTCCAGGTTATCGTCCAGAGATTCTATGCTTTTGGGAGACAGGTCGAATTTCTGAAAGAACAACAGGTAGACATCAAAGTTTTGTTTTATTAACTTTCTTAAAACTGAGGTTGTCTGTCCAACGATCAAAGTCAACATAGAAAAAATAATCTTTCAATAACTACAGGTATACCGTATACCACACGGCTGAGTAGTTTCTGGAGCAGTGCGGGATGGGTAGTCACATCATTGGCGTAATCAGTGCAAATGTATAGTTTGTCCCTTTCACTCGGCTGACACTAGCCCTGCTGCACCACGCAACTACTTCAAGAACCTATTCAGCTATGCGCTATACCCGTACTTATATGAAAATGTAAGCTATGAGCTTTTTCCGACACATTTTGGAGATATGAAACTTTTTTTTTACTTTACTTGTTCTAGTAGACTGTAAGGGCACTGGGCACCAAATTTGTGGTCCAATCACATCTGACCAAATTTGTGGTCCGACTAGCGAAACTGCCAATAAGATGCAAGGCAGACCTGTTGTTTTTTACTTGTATAGGTACCTTCTATTTCTACGAATAGATTTCATTCGTGTAATCTGTCACTTAACCACTTTGCGCTCCGACTGTACAAAACCTGCCAGGTTTCGGATTGGCAGACCAACGTTTTGTGGACCTAGTAGGCCACTACTATCGCTACAAAGTTGCGAATTTCGTGTACTAGATGACGTAGGATAACATGCAGTGCCCTTAAAGTCTATAGGCAGCTTTTCAAGTCTCAGCCGACTGAATAGTCATGGAGATTTAACGTGCGTACACACAACCGCACATCAGTAGAAACACTTTTGGACCTTATGGCGTGGTAATAGAGTTAAAAAAGTTTATACCGACAAGCGGTTGACCGTACAAACTCGATGTCCTAGTCGATGAGATTGCGTGAATTCTTTCACAACAGACTTGCGTAGCTGGTGAGTTCTAATCTCACTTGCTGTGAATAGCGCTATCCTAATTCGTAAACTTGAACAAACCTGCCCAATCCAACCTGCTCCAAGCTATCTAAGGGTTGTTAGTCAATGAGCTGTGTGAGCTATTTCTTTAGACTTGCGTAGTTGGTGAGCTTTTTGTCTGTTTGCTGTGACTTCGCTGTCTTACTTCCTAAGGGTATAACTATCCTGCTCCAAGCTATCTAAGGTTTTGTTATCAATGAGCTTCCTTTAACTTTTGGTGAGCTTGGCGGAGTGTCCGTTTTGTATGTAATACAATTGGGTACTTTATTTTGTGCCTCTAGTGATGTGCCTAAAGAAACGATCACACCTAGTTGAATTCAAAGACTAATTCGGCATACATTGCTGGGAGGCTTGGTTATGTTAATTGCAACATCCTTACTTCAACGAGCAATGTATGCCGAATTAGTCTTTGAATTCAGCTAAGTGATCGTGGCTTAACTTAAAGTAAGGTTACTTAAGGGTTCTTCTTCAAGCTGTCCAACGGTTTGTAGTCGATGAACTGTGTGAGCTCCTTCTCAACAGACTTACCTACATAGCTGGTGAGGCCTGTTGTGTTTACCAGTTGTTTTTTATCTCGCTTGATGTAACTACCGTTGGCTGACTTACTCTAGAGGGTAAGTCAGACCAATGACTAGCTTTTGTGACTGGCCTCACGATGTCTAACCTAAACTAACCTGTTCCAAGCTGTCCAACGGTTTGTAGTCGATGAGCTGTGTGAGCTCCTTCTCAACAGACTTGCGTAGTTGGTGAGCTTCTTGTCTCGCTTGCGCTAACGCTCGCTGTTTCGCTTCCTCCGCTAATATTGTTTCTATAGACTTGTCGTCCCTGTGTTCACCCATCACCCAAACCTGCAAATTAAATTTAGTAATCAGATTATTGTTGTATTTACCGACAAGGATCTATTTGCAGTTGGATGATAGTGCCTGGAAGGCGCTGCTGTCATATATTTTGCTAGAAGATCGTAAAGAGTCAATTTACCATGGCAGCTTTGTTAGTTACAAGTTTATAGAATAAATTTAGAATAGAATAGAATAAATTTATTTGCCAAAAGAAATTGCTATTAACACTTACAATGTTTAAGCTGTAAACAGTCGTAGTCATATACTTGTACAAAATTTAAGTGTTACGTATACATATAATCAGCGGACCCTGCACTAAGCAAAGCTTGTATCGCAGGGACCCGAACAACTTTTACCCGTCTACTATAATTGCGGACAATTTACCAGACTAATTTACGAATTTTCAATAAATACTACTAATACAACAATAGAAACAGTTAAAAACAGGAATGATTAAAAGTAAACAACAGATATTTTATAAGATTAAAATTGCAATAAGTATCTCACACAAAAAAATCAAATTAAAACATAGAATAGGTTGAGTATGGTGTGTGTGTGTGTGTTTGTGTGTGTGTGTGTGTTTTGTGTGTTTCTACATATCAAAAGGCGAGGTAGGAGTCAGTTACCCGGTAATGGCAGTATTTCCTCTGTTTGCGTGTAGTTTAGATTTAGCAACCAGCTTTCTACTATTGACTTAGATTCTCGCGAGATAGAAGTTAAGATGTGGGGAAACTTGTAGCAAATTTTATTAAATAAGTAGGGAAATAAGAATAACGGAAGGCGTTTGGCAAATGTAGTGCGAATGGGCGGAACTGTTAATTTAAAAACCCTACGCTTAAGGAGTATATCAAAATCTGCAGAATTGCGAGCTGTCTTGCACATCGAGACTACGGCTCTCAGAATGTATAGCTGTCGGACTCGCAGAACCTTCGCCTCACTATACAAACAGTCTGTAGAAAATCTAAAAGGCTTACGTACCATGACCTTGAGAACGGCCCTTTGGGCCCGTTCGAGCGTAATCATCTTAGTCTTAGCCGCGCCACCCCAGACTCGGATGCAATATGAGATGACTGATCTGCATAAGGTCTTGTACACCAAAATTAGAGTTTGCCGTGAGGCAGCAAGTCGAAGTGACTTCCTGATATATATTAGCTTCCTAACACGAGAAGACAGTGCAGAGATATGGGGCCCGAAGGACAAATTCTTATCTATGACTACACCCAAATATCTTATACTTACTCGCGGTTCGATTGATCGTGCTACAACTGCAGTTGGGAGCATTTAAAGTTGGTACGTGCGCCAACTGACAAGAACTGGAATGAAGTTTCAGAATCATATTTGCAGAGGGCTTTGAAGCACAGGTCTTGTGGAATGCTATATATTCAGTTTTTCTAACATTTAAAGTTAAGAGATTTCTGTCCAGCCATCCTGCGACAGTTTTAAGGCCAGCTTCAGCAGATTCGTAAACTTCCTTCCAGGAGTTGCCTTGAAAGATTATCGCTGTCATCCGCGTAGCAAATAATTTCTGCACTATTTAAGGAAATATCCAAAAGATCGTTGATATAGATAGTGAAGAGCGATAGAGTTTATCTACTTTGTTATATTGAAACTATGTTGAAATTTTGAATGATTTTAGCAGAATACTCGGTATACCATAATTACATTCCAGATTATTTGAAAGTGCCATCTGTTTTCAATTACATTATGCTTTTCCGAGTTACCTTTTCTTGTATGGGAATTTTCATTCCTATTATTATTCTTCCATGACCTAACTTAACATAGATATATAAAGCAAACTTCCACATATAAGCAACATAATAGGTCTTTACCTATGAAATTGCCGAAATTTTCTTACAGATTAGTGAGATCATAATTCCTATAATTCTAATGCTATTTTTTTTATTTGTCATATTTGAAAGTCGACTTCAAGGTTATCAATTTACGCATAAAATAAAGTTTTTATTTTTAGTTTGATATATAAAATTAAAGGTTCGAAAATTGTTCGTCTTAAATGTCGTCCGATTTCATCATTAGATTTCTTATATTTTTTTAGAGATAATATTTTTCGAAAATTAAATTTAAGCTTCTGTTAGTTTAATGTCGTCCCAATAATACTTAAAAAGAATAAAAGAAATTGGATTTATAATTCCTAAGAAAAATGCAAAAATGTTAGTACTGAAAATTGAGTTTACCTAAAATTCGCCATACAAAACGGCAATTTCATAGGTAAAGACCTATTATAAGGTTTTTTGTCAAGTGACAGTCAAATTAGTAGACGAATCCTACTTATATTATAAACGCGAAAGTTTGTAAGTATGTATGGATGGATATTATTTATTTATTTACAGTTTATTGTACACAAGAAAATACATAAAAAAATTGATGGATGTTTGTTACTCTTTCACGTAAAAACTACTGAATGGATTTTAATGAAAATTTACAATAATATAGCTTATACATCAGAATAACATATATGCTAAAATTTATCCTGCGCAGACGAAGTCGTGGGCACCAGCTAGTTAAAAATAATTCTTTGGTCGACCAAAGTTTGCCAACATTTTGTTGGAATAACAAAGGAATAGAATTATTATTTTTAAAATTATATGTACATTCGAAACACAAAATAAACAAAAATATAAAACAAAATTTTATTATTCTTTATCTATTACATATGTACTCATTCTACAAAATATTAATTAAAGGGACTTTTTGGCGGGAACTCGGCGTGGGCTCTTGCCTGCTCGGTTGAAATTCTTGTTTTTAGGGTTCCGATACCAAAATGGTAAAAAAAAGGAACCCTTATGGTGCCGCTCTGTCTGTCTGTCAGTCTGTCTGTCACACCTCTATATCTCAGCAACCACTTACGCTATCGAGCTGAAATTTGGAATAGTTTTAGAATATAGTTGCCCAACTTAATTGCACATGAAAATTTTTTGAAAAAAGTATGATTATTAATGTAAAGGGGGCCAAAATAGGGGGGGCAAAATTTCAAATTGTCGCTACTAGGTCGAGTGGGGTATCATATGAAAGGGCTTTACTTGTACATTTTAAAATATATTTTTGTATTTTTTTAAGTTTCTTAGTTTTCAAGTTATGATGAAAAATGTCAAAAAAAATACCATTCCCCCCCCCCTTATCTCCGAAGTTTGAGTAAGGGAAAATCTGAATTAATTACAGTTGACAGAGGTTTATGTAAACTTTACAGCAAAAATAAAACGATCTTTCTAAGTTGCACAGTTTTTCAGAAATCTGCAAAAAACCTTTACAAACAAATTTAGTTTTGCGGTCCTGAAAATGGACTTTATTGCTTCCAAAAATACTATAGGTATATCGGAACCCTCGGCGCGCGAGTCCGACTCGCACTTGACCGGTTTTTTTTGTGTATGTAGTGATTTATTAGTGGATAATAAAGATAGTGTTTTATGCATTTACTTATATATCAGTACTAGCCCATCGGCACTTTACAATGTCCCCAATTCGTTGGTCCGAAATCTGACGTTTAGGACCAACAAATGTCAGTCATATTGTCAAAATTGGATGTAAATAAACTTACCAACAAAATGGAATGTTCTTAGTTGAAGAAACAATATACTCTTATTATTATTGTTATTTCTTATTATTGTTTTTGACTATTATCCAATTACAGGAACTCAAAAACCAGGCCTAAATCACATATAAACAGTAAAAAGTTTGTTTTGTTTTTTCCCGCCATATTATTTCCGTTCCGTGTATTTAGCACCGACTGAAGTACTACACAACGTAGTTCACGCGATTTTTCACAGATGGCGCTTTTTTTTCTTGTATGGGGAAATTTTTAACCGCTTGTTCCCAAGACCCTATCTTGACTATATAAATCTATGGTTTTATGCTTTCGGAGTGCGCAGCTGATGAAGATTTCAAGCGATCTCGTGTTTGAACCCAGTTTGTGTTGTCTCAAAAAGTCATGGACATTTCCTTCGTAAAGTCCACTATCGCTTTACGGGGGGAGCAATGAACAATTTCCCCACTCGACACTGGCGGTTTGGCATATTTTTAACTTCTATAAAAGTGTAGAAATCACAAAAACTGAACAATGTTCTACAACACGACACTGGCAGACATGGGTTATGGGTTGACGATTGCCAAATAATAAAAAAAAAATACTAATTACAAATGTAATAAGCTAGATAATCTAACTACGTTACACTGAAATTTCCTCATCAAAGAAATGCAAGTAACATCCATGAATAATGCATTTTGTACGAAACGGTTACGAAACGCTGAGCAAACAAATTCTTTATTAATGTTATTAACAAATATGACGTGTTTAGTAACGATACCTTGAAAACTTTTGTCAGATAAAACGGCTGACATTGGATTATTGGACGTAGGTAATAAAAACACAAAGTCAGAAACACCCAGCCTCAGAATAAAAACTTAGGACGCTATGATCCAAAAGAGATCGAAATAGTTATTTTTATGCAAGACAGTTTATTTAGCGCGAGTGCCTTGTATTGAGACTCAGCATGCGAAGGAGTAGGATTTTGAGCGTAGCGAGGGTTTCAAGCAGTGGTTTCAAAGCATGAACGTGAAATATTCAATTCAATTCAAAATTTATTAATAAATAAAGGTTAACATGTCAGTCAGGATTACAACAAAATTCATAATATAAAAGATTTACATAACACAGTAATAACTTTACTGTAGAGCGAAACACACAATTTTCACCGAACAAAATGCTAACTAATAGCGCCAGTACTTTACACCTCAATTTATCATTCGCCAAAAATAACTTTTGCACGCAGATATCGATCTTTAAAAATTTCAAAAACATTTTTTACACATATTACGCAAAACAATCCGAGCTAGCTGGATGATAAAGACGCTTCTAACGATACCTCATTTGTAAAATTACATAGTACAGGCTTTGCCTAGTTTGGGATCAGATGACCATGTGTGAAATGTACCCCAATATTTATTTATTTATTTTATTTATTAGGGGACAGATGAACATACATACATACATATATACTGGTCCAAATCCCTTTTGCCGCGGTCGGGTAAAAACAATCTTCCCTACAGTTCTATGACAAATTTAACTGCCATTGAAAATACTACTCCTAGGTAGGTGTGTCATCTCTGTCCTCGAGATAAGAACCTAAAATTTAACTGTAATTTCCGACTTTGTTTTTTTTTCGAGCTGTTTTTGCTTATTGGCAACCAGCACTCAATGAATCAACGGATTCGATCGTAAAAATTTGTGCAACAAAGATTTTGCGATAATACATCTTTAGCCTTGAACAGTCGATGTTTACTTTAAACAGTTGCTTTTGTATCCAAAAGTGGGTCAAAACTGTTTACTTTTGAGTTTACAATCCGTCACAGTACACGGGTGCTTTGTTTGCCGTTTTAGTGCCTAACTAAGAAAATACTGTAATGTCTTTGTCTGTGGAGTAATCAATCACTGTTTTTTTTTGACGTCCCATAAAAAAATGCATCAGCTGATAGCGCATTTTGTATGGGGGTCAAATTTGGTTTTCCGTTTTTCGACCTATGTTCCTTTGGGAAGTTGTTCAGTTTCATGGGTAGATTCACACCCTTTAGTATTAATCACACCTTTCCCTAACACTTTGTATATCTAGACAAAGGCATGGCTAGCACGCTATCTGCATCCAACGGCTTCCCTTGATCTCGACCAACGTTCATCCACCCTATCTTTCTCTGTCTGTCGTCTGCCTGTCTATGTAGTCTGTCTGCCCCATCGGCTACTATTTCTTCGAGCCTTATCCAGTTAAGCGATTCTCAGAACAATTTCGGTGTATTTGGTTCATAACCGTGTCTTACATCTAACTCACCCATGGCTCTCCATCTTCTCCTTTGAGGAACTGAACCTGCTTCTTCCCGTTCTTTTGGAACTTGGGCTGGTCGGTCTCTCCTTTGCTGATTTTGTGGTCCCATGCCTGCCAACGCCGCACCTGGAGACAAGCAAGAAAACAAGTATTAGTAAGTTAAATCCAGGGCACATAGTGACGGCTTTTATGGTGCACTGGTAGCCTGCTGTACTGTAGATTCTAATTTCAATTAAGTACCAGTATTTACGAGTACGGGATTCGTTTAAAATTTGTTTGTAGGTTTTTGGCTCCCGATATTTTCTTATCAGTTGTCTTGGTTTTCCTATTACAGCTTTATCAAGCATTTATTTTTATTTTACCCTACTATTTCTTCATTTATAAGCTACTAGCGGCCCGCCCCGGCTTCGCACGGGTACAAAAATACGTTCAAAAATAACCTTATTTAGAAAATATACTTTATTGCTATAAATAGTTGGTTACTGTGGGTTATCCTTAAAAGATAGACAAATACTGTCAGAGACTTTTCTTTAGAGCTCTTAGAGAGCATAACATACACATAACTTTCATATAAATGAAACCATTTACGCGGCGCACGCCCAGAACGCTCTCAAGAGGCACGTTTTTTTCCGACTTAATCGACAAACATCATCACAGTTCAGTAAATTTGCACTAAATATTTATTAATTATAGGCTTAAACCTTTCTATTGAAATTATCTATCTATTAGTGAAAACCGGATTGAAATCAATATAGTATTTCCTGAGTTTAGCGATCACAGACAGACATGATGGATGGATGACGACAGAAAAACGTTTCGGGGGACTTTCTTTTATAATATATGTAGTGAAGTGAAGTGATAGTGACGCTCTAGTCGGTAGGAAATCTCCATGTACACGTTTTATTTTCTGAAAAATTCACATAGGTACAGTTATGATACAACATCCACCTTCCTTGTTCTGTTATTTAATTACCTAAGTCAAAATATCTACATCTATGTCTTCCTCTCCATGCCCTTCCTTCGATTTTCTCTTCTTAGGCAAGAAAATAATGTTATTCTATTCACCTTTATTTTTATCAGTCAAAATTACGGTCATTATTAAATCACTACACTGATCTTTTCAATGATTGACGTTTTAAATATCATAATAATATCATCGTCATTACGAACCCATTTGCCCATTGTGCCTACCACGCTAATCTGATCTCATATTGAGCTGAACTTTCAATTGTGGCCCAAGGTCGTTCTCCGCACGACTGAGCCGGTTTTTATGCTGACAGTGCTGATATTGGGTGGTACCTATTGTCCTACTATTGTAGGTGGATGTCCTAGATTTTGTACCAAGGCTTGGTAAAATTTTGGGCACATCATGAAGAACAGGGCCCCGATTGCGGTACTAATGTGGATGTGGTCTACGGCTAAACGTGAGATGATTTTCAGCCGTTGTGACATTATGGTATTCTTTGGTAATTATGGGAATACCAAAATCCGCTTGACCGAATAGAACTGGATCAGAGCTGCTTTTGCAGAACATGTACTTTTTACGTCAATGGTTTCACAATTTGCCATGAGCACAAAAACGCTTTTACATACAACAGTCTCCTAAGTTCAAAAAGGTTGATGATTTCCAACTATGAATAGGAGATAGCACTTGTGGTTAGATACTTTAGTGACGACTGACAGTCCGTTACTTCAAATTTGAAATATTCTGTGCGAAATAATTTGATTTGGTGGAGCAATTTAAGCAATTGCGGTTTGGTCAGCATCAAATGTCGATGACCAAATAAAGATTTCCTATACTATTCACTATATTATGGAAATCTGAATTTGGTCATCAACTTTTGTACTGTCTAAGCCTTTAAGCCTAAGTTTTACGTGGATACGTCTAAATGTAGTTCATGGTGATTTATAGGGGGGTAAACCATAGTCGCCACGCTTGGCAGACGGGTTTGCGCCCGCAGTGTGATGGAATAATACACAGAAGGACGCTGCTGCCCATCCTCTGGATTTCATTCCCTTAGTCGCCTTTTACGACACTCACGGGGAGAGATGGGTCGGTACTATTCTTTTTATTCGGCAGCGCAGGACCGGTCGTCGGAGGCCTATGTCCAGCAGTGGACGTCTTTCGGCTGATATGATGATGATGATGATGACGTCTAAATAGGTAAGTACAGTCAAAAGCACGTCAAGTTCCCACCCACACTCACCCCCCTTCCCACGCTTTACCCCCTTTAACCCCCTGCAACCGCCCTCACTCCCTCCCCTTCAGCCCCTCTCACACCCCTTTCCTTACCCTCTGACTCATCCAAAGCTCGTTGTATAGTACCAATTATTGCCGCCAGAGGGCCTTTATCCACTTTGCACGAAATCATCCCCCAAACGAAAGCATAGATGTTACGCATGCGCGTGAAAATAATATATAAATTAATAATCAAACACTTTTGAAAAGTAAAGCACTTTTATTACCCACTTTTAACATCCCATTAAAGGTCCACTACAGAACAGGGAGCTCCCTCCAGAATTATAGCTTTTGCTGGAAAAAATGTGGAGGGGAATAGAAGTACCATAGTCACCTCGCTTGTCAGCGTTACGGCTGGCAATATGGACCGCGGTTGTAGGTGACCGCAGTAAGTAAGATATAAAGGAGGATGCTGCTGCCCATCCCCCAGTTAACCCTTAGTCGCCTCTTACGACACCCACGGGTATGTATGGGTTGGTACTATTCTTTGCCGGCACCACACGAGACATAAGAGGCTAGGCTACTAAGGGTTAATAAACCAGAGGATGGGCAGCAGCATCCTCCTGTGTATCGTATCATCTTACATTCTGGGTGTCTACTCTAAAAGTCCGATATATCGAAATGATACTACTCGAAACATGCAAATGCAAAACTTCGTCCCTTGACAATAGAGTAGAATATTGATTGGATGAATTTTCAAACTGCATCCAACCAATATTCTACTCTATTGTCAAGAGACGAAGTTTTGCATTTGCATGTTTCGAGTAGTATCATTTCGATATATCGGACTTTTAGAGTAGACACCCTGCGGTCACCAATAACCGCGGTCCATGGTGCCTGCCGTAAAGCGGTGACTATGGCACTTCCCCTCCATATTGTTTCAGCAAAAGCTGGAACTTTGGAGGAAGTTCCCTGTCCTGTAGTGGACGTTTCATGGGATGTCATGATGATGACGAAGCATTGAAAATTTCCTAAAAGACAACAACTTCTGAAAAGTGTAAAAGGCATGTCACTTCCGTTACGTTCAAACGATAATTGAGTAACGGGACTACACAAATACCACCATAATCACGGTCGTTTTAGTTAACTTTCGAAACGCTTACATTCATACACTTTAATAGTTTTTTATCCGCTGTTTTAACCACATACTAACGGACGACACACTTGCTTATCGGTCTCCTGTTATTTGGTGTGGAATTGTAACTTCGTTTTGATTCGCGAAACATTGCCATCATCTAGGTTTGCACTATTATGGCGAAGTCAAAACTTTAAGCAACAAAGGGTAAGCAAATTACTCCCGCCCCATTTTGCTGGGTATCGGGGATGGGGTTTTTCAGAGTGTAACAAAGAGGGTATACAAACCCTTTCGACTTATGTTCCTCAGGGAAAATTGATCAGTTTTATGGGCAGAACCACACCTTGTATATTACAGCCCACAGTAAAAAGAACACTTTTTTGTACCACATTAACGATCCAAGTAGGGTGACCAGATCTGATTTTTCATTTTACGGGGCAATAACGTTCAAAATACGAGATTTAGGATTAAAATACGGGACATCCAATTTGTTCATAAAAAATAGTATTTAGTGGTAAATTATATTATAAATACTTATTTTTTACAAAATATGGTTTGTTTTAATATATTTTTTATTTGACTTCGCGGCCTTCAAAAATTCCTCATTTTGAATCACAAGTCAATACACGACAAATCGAAGTTAATTTTGATTGGCAACTCAGCCTTTACATTATCAATCAATAGACAAGCGGTTTTTATTTTAACGCACGAGAGTACAATTTTCTGAAAAACGGGACGTTGTTCTATCCCGTATTAGTTTTAATCTTATAAAAGTCAATACACGACAATTCAAAGTTAACTTTGATTTGCAACTAGACAAGCGGTTTTTATTTTAACGCACGAGTACAATTTTCTGAAATATGGGACGTTGTTTTGTTCCGTATTAGTTTTACTAAATTAAGGCACTGTTAAATTCAAAGCTGAAAAACGGGACGTCCTGTAAAATACGGGAAGTCTGGTCACCCTAGATCCAAGACACACTTGCCAATCTGTTTTCTTTAATCTGAAGTTAAGGTGTTATTTACATCTTCGGGTCGTGCACATCAGGGTCATATGAGCATTTAGATCAAAGACTGCAATAATTATTTTTTCTTTACTCTGGGCAATAACAGAGCATTTTCACCGTAAAGGCCGTACATTACCTATGCTCTTGCAGTGGTTGGTTGCAAACCTTTTTCAATTTGTTCAAATCTAATTCGTAACCTTTATTTCGGGGGACAATTCACACAAAGTTATCTGATCCCAAACTAGACAAAACCTGTGCTGTGGATACCAGAAACTAATAACATACATAAACAGATAAATAATACGCAGGCACAGAACATATACTCACATTCATGTTTGTCCTGGGCGGGGATCGGACCATTACCAACCACACCAACGGGCCAGTACATGAGTACTTTGTCCTTTGAGCATTTTTGTGGGATACCTAGTGTAGTTCGGCCTCTTGCTGCGAAATTATATATACTCTCACACAAAGCATCATTCTTCATCATAGTTTTTTTTCTGTGTCGGACAATTTACACAATTAATAACTGTACATTCATCAAATATAGATTTTTTTATATACCTAAGCCTTTTTGAAAGTGGCAAGTCTTGTCTACAATTAAAAGAATCCAATTCGCATAGGAAACTTATGTGTAAGGTACCTCGAAACTTGGCTCATAGACAGGGATATGGTCAATTAGTAAAAATAAAAAATACGAATTTTTTTCGGTTGCAAATAATAAAGTTAAAAAATAATTTTGTTTTTGTCAAATATCGATAGGTCGTATGGCAGAATGAAACGTAGCCATGGCCAGTCTTAAAAAAAAACAACTGACAACTGTTCTACGTAATCTGTGGTCGGTTTATACAGCTGTTAGTTTTTTTTTATGATAGGCAATGACTACTCATCAAATTCTGCCATACGACCTATCGATATTGGACGAAAACTATTTTTTTTAAAAACCTCGTCATTTATGGCCGAAAAAATTTGATATTTTTTATTTATCTTTAATGATCCTATTCCTGTTTATGAGCCAAGTTTAAAGGTACCTTACATATAAGTTTCCCTTGCGAATTGGCCGAATTCTCTACGGATCGTCGGTCTTATCAGCATAATATGCTGGATCAGAATATTATTCTGATCCATTACATTATGGAACCTTCAGAATTGCTCGATTGTCAACCACGTGCTAAATACCTAACAAACAAAGGCGTCCATGACTCAAAAACCATACACAAACAAACAGTTATAAAACAAAGGAACAACAAATAAACAAAAGCAGGCAGACGGCAATTCTTTGCAACCTTGTAAACTACCGTCATTTAGGAATAAGGTAACATTGTTTGACTGACAAAGACTGACAATGGGCTGGTCTTCCAAGGTTCCCCCGTGTCATTGATTGGACAAGGTTTAAAAGGTATGCAAAAAACTGGGTGTATTAGTTCCTATTTATAAGTATTGTTTGATTTAAAATAGAACGCAATAAGTTACATTTATATCCGTGATTATAAAAAGCGTGTAACAAGCGTGTAATCAGGCCTTAAGTACCTACCTACAATATACTTATAGAACTAACAAACTACATACATAGGTTTCATACAGCCAATGTTGTATGACGACCCAAACCGAAAGACGAAGCGTAGGCAGACATGGTGGACCGACGGTCTGGTCCGCGTCGCGGGAAGCCGCTGGATGGAGACCTTTAGGGGAGGCCTAAGTCCAGGAGTGGACGTCTTTCGGCTGATACGATGTTGATGAATGTTGTATGAAATCTCTCCAACTGACAACCGCGCAATTTTGGTAACCACATAAAATTTCAAAATAATTTCCACGCTTCTCCGTTACCTTTTTAACGTTTTACTCCGTTAATCGTACGACGACGTCAGCTGTGACTTTTTCAGAAAAAAAACCAGCCAAGTGCGAGTCGGACTCGCGCACTGAGGGTTCCGTACCACCACATAATCATAATTGAATTAGTTAAAATTTCAGTAAGTTAATGTGCTAGATTTTTTGAGTCCGACACGCGCTTGACCAAATTTTATTATTTGTTGTTATTTTATACCTTATGCACTATAAACCTAACAATTTTGAAGTTTGTAAGTGTTCCCGTTTTTAAAATAGAACTAAAACAAAAATCGTCTCCGCGACCATTCAACTTGACCCCTCACTTATATGAATGTTCTTGAAACGGGAGCTCACCTCAATTGGTTACCATTAGTTGTGAGAAAAGTTGTAATATTTAATGATATAAGACTTTTCCCTTTATTTGTACTTTGAGACCTAGCTTCTTGCCAAATTTCATAATTTTAGGTCAACGGGAAGTACCCTGTAGGTTTTGCATTTTTGCAGAAATGTATGGAGATGAGGACTTAAAAAGCCATATCTTTTAATTGCGTCATTGTAAAAAATTTAAACTTTCAGATCTTGTGTGGTTCATGGACCCTAATATATATTATCAATTTCAACCTGATACCTCTACCCGTTCGTGAGGTAAACGGTCTTGACAGACAGACAGACAGACAGACAGACGGACAACAAAGTGATCCTATAAGGGTTCCGTTTTTTTCTTTTGAGGTACGGAACCCTAAAAACGGTCAAGTGCGATACGGACTCGCGCGCCGAGGGTTCCGATATAATTTTTGTATTTTTGGAAGCAATAAAGTCCATTTTTAGGACCGCAAAACTAAATTTGTTTGTAAAGATTATTTGCAGATTTCTAAAAAACTATGCAACTTAGAAAGATTGTTTTATTTTTGCTGTAATGTTTACATAAATTTCTGTAAACTATAATTAATTCAGATTTTTCCTTTCACAAACTTCGGAGATAAGGGGGTGGGTCCAATGAAGTGGGCTGCATGCATGTCATAAAGAATGGTTGTCAATTTTCGTCTGCCTCCCATATACAGGGTAAAAAGGTAGCTTGTAGCGCTCGGAGCGCAGCGAATCATTTATCTGAGCTTGTAATTATCAGGAATCTATACAGACAGACCTAAAAATTTTCTGACCCTACTGAATTAAAAATAACCTCTAGACCTAAAAGAAGGATGCTTAAACATAGCTTTAGCGACGCTACCAGGGCCACAGATTAGATATATACTACAGAATAGTAAACGCGCCGTCGTCACCAAGTCAGATATACAATAGGTACTTTTATGGACTGTAATAAATAGATTTTTATTGCGCTGAACTGTCAGCCGAAAGACCAAACTTCTTCATCTTCTTTCGTGTCGATAGCAACACTTACGCTTTTCTGGACCAGTATTCGGCAACGCGGACAGGTTTGGTTTGGCCTTGTATAGATCTTTTAGCGAGCATGATATAGGGCACGAATGATGCGCATGCTGTCGCTGTGAGGTGAGCCATAGTTTGTGGCATCACACCGCAGTCGCAGAATTTTTTTATAGCTTCTATGTAACCCCACCGGCTCAGATTATCTTTCCAATCATGGGTGCGTAGTCTATTTATAGGTAGAGTCTTCGAGGTATAAAGACCAAACTGAACCATCCTTCAATAGGTAAAAGAAACAAAGCCGTTTTTATCGACATGATCGAATTTTCTGTAGGTTTATAATAGAGGTCTAATATATTGATGACTCTGACTGACTCTTGAAGCTTAAGCACCATACCTTAATAGTTAAATCGAGGTCAAGAAGCACATGATGTGTCTAAGTGACCTTTACAAAGCAATTAGAGGGTTTGGTCGTGATAGGTGTGTTACAAATGTAGGTTCTTTTATTAGATCGTTTACTTATAAGTAAGAAGAACATTTGCTTTTGCAACTTTTTAGACTAACAATAGTTATTTGTTATGCAAGGCAGCAAAATTGTTATTTAACGCGAGTGCTTTACATTGAATCCCGAGCATGTAAAGGAATTTAGGAAAATGATAATCCTGATTCCTGGGCGTAAAGATAGTTTCAAGAAACGAGATGCGAAATAACTTTGCTGCCGAGCGAATGACACAATTTTTCAGCTCACTACACACAACACGGTGTACAAACTTGCATAAACCTATTTCTTCCGCATCTTGTAGAAGAGTTTCGTTGCTTCTGCCTCGAGCTCTACAGAGACGAGGATGAAGAGTTTATGTACATATTCGAGAAACATGCACCGAAATGGCACCATATTATTATCTTATCAGGCATGATAAAATAAAAAACATCGTGGAGTGAAAGATAATGGGAAGAAGAGTAGGCGGCCGCCCTAGAATCGCATACTGCCAACAGTTAAAAGAAAAAGTGGGAGTCAAAACATAAAGAGCTCAAGAACCTGATGCAGGATAGAAATAGGTGGAGGGAGCTACACCGACAAGAACTTGGCTCTTAAATTTTGAATGAACATCGAAAAGAGAAAAAGAACATATTACCTGTTCTTCCCGCATCTTGCAGAAGAGTGTTTGCTTCTGCGTCTCGTCCAACTCGGCGAGGATCTCGGGATCCACCCACATGTCTCGCAGGATCTGCTGCAACATCTTGCTGGTCCTGCAGACAAAAGAAGCCCGTTTTTAGTGTACAGTTAGTTACAAATAAACAGTTATTTTATCGTCGCTCGTAAGTAGATACCTCGTAAGTGCGAAAGTTTTCATTTTTGAAAGTGGTAAGTAATTCACGCACTATACATTCTTAATTCTCCAGCAAATAGAACTAGGTGCTTCAAATAGTCACCAGTAGTAATCACTATTATTGGTAAGTATAAAAGAGTGGTATTACTGTCAAAGTAATATTGAAGAAAGAAAAACCATTTGTGCATACCTGGTTCCTTTTACAAACCTTCTTCTTCTTCTTCTTCTTCTTCCAAACCAAAATGCACTAACAGCATGGGCGCTAACAGTAACCTACCTCCGACTCCAAATAAAAAAAGGTTGGCTGAAATCTACCTCGATGTTTATCATCCGAAATGTTAACACACCAACCAAAATGTTTTTTGTTTTTTCTATATTTAAATCCGTGATATAACAATTTTATTGCATAACGCAAAGTATAATGTCTCTTCCTCCTTGAGCTGGAAATCATAAATCTTCGTGTGCTGACCTACATTTTGCAAGTTTACAAAATCTAGTCAAACAAGTAATGATAGCTTTTACGTTTTCTACAAAATTATTATGAGTATTTTGACGTGGATACGTGTATGCGTTTGTTTGGGGGGGTCATTTCATTCTTGATCAGGAAGGAAGTGTCGTCTCCAATAAGCCAGCTCTACTTACATTACAGAAGCTATACCATAAGCATTCTTAGTCATACTGCCGGAATCAGGAAGACGTTATGTCAAAATAGCGACGAACAGTGAAAGTATGTTCCACTGTGGTTCCACTACAGTTCGGCCCCTAATTTGAGGATTTCCTTCTCGCTTCATCGAGCATTATTATGACCTGTGCTAATGTGCCTATAATTGGGTGTTGGCATGTGCTTGGCAGTTTCCGTACATACGACTGATGAAGCTTATATAGCAATTTGTAAAGATTTCCGGTAGGAAGGACGACAAACTTTGGAAGACGGTTCATCATCATCATCATAAAATCTCATGAAACGTCAACTGCAGGACAGGAAGCTCTATCCAGAATACCAGCAAAAAACGCGTGGTATAAGTTAGAGGGGAAGTATCATAGTCACCACGCTTTTTATAGCGTTGCGGCTGGCACCATGGATCGCGGTTGTTGGTGACCGCAATATGTAGATGGTACGATACACAGAAGAAAACTGCTGAAAACAATGTAAATTAATGTAATAATGCCATTTACGAGTAGCGTTTTTGTGAATCTAAACCTCAGTAAAGTTTATAGATTTAAACACCGTCAATATCATTTTCTATGGCGCGTTTTTTTATTGTTTTTACTCAGCGAGTTTTGTGAGCATCATGATTTATTTTTAATTAGCTTAAAACTGACATTCCGTAGTCTTCGTATAATGTTTAAGATGTGGCTGTACTATTTTGAATAAATTATAAATAAATAAAAAGCTAATTCAATTTTTAAGAACTCGGTGTGGAAGAATTTTAACGAATAACCTACGATCGAATAGGGCAATTTTTTTTCTCATTTCCTGCCTTAGTAACTTGTTGTTTCCGTATTAGCAAGTAGTAAAGGCAATACTGGACGACCTTTTAGTGTATTGCGCTAAGCTGTACAAGGATTTGAACTGGAAGTGATGTGTGGAATGTTGCACATATATTATTGAGGTCATAATGGGTAGTGAAGTTGATTGAGGACTTAATGGTGGCGTATGCTGAGACGTAGATAGCGAAACGCAGCCCAGAACATTATTTGGGTAGTTGCATGTTATCAAATATCCTGTACTATTAGGGCTCCCGCACACGACCGAGAATCGGTGACCGATTTTTTGTTGGCATCCCGCTCTGACGTGTTATCACCTGGATCTTCCGTCCTTGTCCTGGCCGATAATCGCCCACCGATTCTCGGTCGTGTGCGGGAGCCCTTAAACGAGCAATATTTGTATATATACCTATTTGTAATCGGTTTCTCAAAAACGGCTGTAAGGATTTCGATTAAATTTACCAAAGGGTTTTCGGAGGAGAAAAATCGATCTAGTTAGGGCTCGTGTCTGGGAAAATTTGTTTTCCGTTGTTTAAAAAATGCCGCGTTTTAGACAAAAACCTAGGTTTTTGTCCGACGAAATTACCTACGCAGTTTACTATTCTATCTAATCTGTGATACAAGCACAGAAAGCCTTTTTAGTTAAACATACTACTTAAGTCAGAAATATCCACATTCCTAAGACATATTAGATTTATAATGACGTCATTCTATTTATAAACAATATATTCTTTCCTGGAATCCACTTTACATACGTTTTGGAATGCAAAGGTCTCTTTTCTTTAATAGATTTGCTTACTTTACAATATCATGATTTGCCGACTATAATGTATCTAGTTGACACTCGACCAATACTACTTTAAATTAACTCAGGTGAATTAACTACACTACGCCGTTTAAAATGATTGGCAAACACCTATGGCAAATACTAAGTACTAATTGTAACCACTACAATTTTTGTACCAAATCATGCAAGGACCAAAATATGTACATACGGCCGCTCGGCGGTGTAACTGGAAACCTATGGTGCGTTAGCGTAATATTATATATTCTTTGCCTATGGTGGATGTTAGGGAACGCACCTATAAAGGATTGTCTATGCGCTTTGCTCTATACTCTATGCGAGCTTCTTGTCAGACGCGAATGGTATTTTTACAACGTGAATCCTAATTGTATTAACGCTAATAAAAAGCTACGAACATTAAATAAGTGTTTATCTGTTGCTCATAAATGTAACAGTGGAAATAATTTGACCTTGAGCTGGTTCAGCTTATTCTGGTCCTGTTTCCACTTGCTTGCTGCCGTGTATAGGTATAATGGTTTTTAATAGACTGCAAATATCTAAGTCATATAGGTATATGATGTGCCGACTATAATGCTGTATAATAATATTTCGCAGCAGTAGTGGTACGTTTGTCTAATGCTCTGTTATAACAATCCTTCCTTATTATGTACATTCAACGACAGGTGAAGCTTTACACTTTCAGTGCGACTCTATCCCGTAAGTTTATTGAAATAAGAACGGTAAAAAGTCCAATGTGTCAAGCTTGATGTGCTGTTGACTGCACGTACACAAAACATTTCTCTGCTTACATAAACTCTACCTACCTAACTTACCTATAAGCATTATATTTTAAACGACAAAACCGCGTATAAATAATTCATACTCCAAGCTGAGCATACACGATTGATATTCCTTACGTGTGCGCACGATTGTCGCCCTTTGTTCTGTTCACAGACGAAGAGCAATGTCTGTTGCCCTTTGGTGGCGTGGCAAGTTAAAGTTAAAGCTGTGTGCCATGTGCTTTAAGTATTATTTTATATTTATAAGTGTTATTTTGTACGTAATGTGACTTCGTTACTAAAAGCACGATTTTTGAAAACCCTATCAAATTGGAAATCCTGAAATGATGTTCCTACCTACTTACATAATTAAATAGGTATGCAATGATGATCTCGAAAACGGCAATAAAAATATAGAATTATAATTGATTACGGACGAAAATCCTAATATCGTCAATCGTCATCACAGAGGGCACATTATTAAAAAGATACGTTGAAAGTTGAAATAAGGAACAAAATAGAAGTTTGATAACTTCAGATTGAAAAAAACTCAACCAATGTCACTCGCTAAGATCAATAAACTCCAAAACAAACCAAACATCGTCACTTAGTCATCGACAAAAATCATTCAACATCTTGAGAAATACATGGAATGTATTGGGCAAATACAGAGCAAATATATACCTACTAGAACGAAGAGATTATGAATACATAGTATAGTATAAACTATGTAGTTCCTAAGTAAATTATAAGTAAGTATTTATTTACCTACATAAGCCACCGAACATAAAATATCCAACAATTAATATCCAAGTCAAACTCAGAGCTACATTGAGCGAAGTCGTGACAAACATTGCGACACAACAAAACATTGTTAAGGTCCTTAGTACCTTTGAATTAAAGGTTAAAATCGTGAGATTAGTTCAACAGAGTAAAGTTAGATACAGTATGAAAGAGAAGGTGAAGTAAAATGTCGAGCGAGCTTTGCTAAATTAGCTGAGATAATTTTATAAAGCCAGGATTAGGATATAAGAAAACATGGCGGTGGCCATTTTGTTTTTAAACAACGTGTAATTCCAAACACGCAAAATCTGTTGGGTAGTAGTTCCATGTAACTGAACATCTCTTCTTCTAGAACTTTTGCAAATTAAAATAAAATAAATTTATTCACCATACAAAATGAAACTCTGCTCCGGTCAATTTGTACGAGTATGTAGAATCAATTTATATTTTAATTTAATTTTCAAAAATTGTAGAACAAAAGTTATTCAGTTATGTGGATAAAACTTCCACCCTAGAGGTTTTGCCTATGTAGAATTAATTTCACGTCGTACATTACTCTAAGTTATCGCGTAGACGCCGCTAGACCACAATGTCCATGGATAGTTTTAAAGCCGCGAACTGGTTCACCCTTGTGTGTTATAATACAAAGTGTAACAGAAAGGGTATATCAACTCTGAAGGATGTGATTCTGCACATGAAAAAAAAAATTACCTCCTATTCAAAATGCGTGATCAGCTGATTCAGTTTCTATGGGAAGTCATAATTTTTTTTTCGTATTTCGACCTATGTTCCTTAGGGAAAGTTGTTCAGTTTCATGGGCAGAATCACACCCTTCAGGGTTGATATACCCTTTTTGTTACACCTTATATACCTATTAATATTCTTTGCCTGGGCTTGAATAGGAATATTGAAAATCTCTTCTTAGTAGCGAGCTTTGGCATTATTTGAATCCCTTCACGATCCCTCATATTTCTAGCCACAGAGTGCTACTAGTGCAGCCAGAGAAAGAATGAACGAATAGTTCAAATATCGAATCCTTTTGAACTCACTTTCATAAAAATACTGCCATCCGGTGCGATGAAGGTACATTTCGCAACGAAAGTTTTAAATATCATCGTCATCATGATATCAGCCGAAAGACGTCCATTGCTGTTCTGTACATTCCTATTTATTATTAATTCTAGCAATCTTATAAAGAAAAATAACCAGCTTAAAATTTTGCCTGCGTCTCTGTTGGCAATGTGACCTGCTCGTTATGTCAAGGGCAAGCGAGAGTCTAGCTAGATCCTGCATTTTATAACCTTCTAGCAGCAGCTGCCACACCCTAAGATTAAATTGGTCCTACTCGTAGGTACTCTCATTATTAGGTACAATTATTTTGTAGATTTCTTCGCAAAATTAATTAATGAATATATATAAGTATTTACACTAGATGGTTTTTGAATTATATTTAAGGGTGGTTTAACTTCATTATGAAAACCCAGACAGAGACAAATTACCCACATCTGTATAATCTGCAAATCGACAGGAGCAAAAATCAGGATAATTAACTTACATAGCTAGCTAATTAACTTATAGAGCTATACAATGAACTTCTAGACATTCGACCGTTTTAGATGAATGAAGACCGATGTCTATTTGACTTCTAGGCTCATACAAAGAGTTGCGAGGTCATTATACCCTCCACCCGCTCCACTTATTCTTAGGCTAAAACTTATTTTTTTAAAGAAAACAAATTTTTAAAACAATCATGCAGAATCACCCTAGGGAAAGATTGTTGTACTTTTTATCTACACCCCGTATACACTCAAGTATCATCAAATCACTTCGTGACAATATGAAATCACATCCAACACTTGAACTTTATACATATTTACAATGAATAACAAATGAAGCACGCCGAAGCTCTTATTGTATGCGTAAGCGCACGGGTTGAGAAGCTGAGAAACGAGCGCAAACGACCACCGGGCAAAGAGTCAAGGGCAACCTTTATAGGTTCTATAACTACTATACAACAGGACTAGTTATGATCCTTTGTGCTGATATTACACCCTGACGCAAAGAAAACGAGTCAGTCGGTAATGTCGGTGTCCGTCATGTATTTTTGCACAATCATGAGCTCAAACTTTGCTTCAATTACTTTTCAAAAATAAAAATATATTTGTAGAGTGGTGGACACAATTGTCCAAGCTCACACCTATCTCCTTAATCATTCATCAGTGAATAAGGTTGGGCGTATGCTGAGATGCAGATGGCACAGCTCAGCACAGAACCATACTTCTATCCTTCAGTTTTCTTTGTTATTAATCGAAAGGAATGACGTGTTCTGCCTGCATCTGCATACGCCCAGCTTTATCTAGGTAAGCATGCGACCTACATGTTCGACCCCATCATCAATTACTACCAGGTCAGATTGAATCAGTATCAGATTGAATAAATCAGGTAAAAATGATAATCGGCATATTTCCTAACATTTATCGCAGGTATTTTTTTGAAGTGATGCATGACATTTACAGAGCAAATTGAAAATATGTTATTGTTGGCAAAATGTTATTGTTGACAAGGTCCTTATCTAACTATCACTATCTCTGCTCACTACACATTTACTTACATGTCTGTAAAGGGTATAAAGAACAGTTTTCCGAAAACTTTAAGGGCATGACCCGTCAACGTAACTCAATAACTTTCAGTGACTAAAACTTTTTCTCTCCATACAATATGACCAATAAAGTTTAATTTTTTGTATGAAAAGACCGATTTTATTTCCATTTCCTGAAAGTTTTATTTACTATAACGTGTGTAATTCCGTTGACTGATCATGCTCTTTCACTTTTCGAAAACCTACCCCTTACACATGTATTTCTTTGATTTATGAAATATTTTGTCACTTTCTTTCACCACATCATTCATGGTGGAAATGCGACTGACCCGACTTCATTGCGGCTGAGTACAGATGTAGGTTTAAGTGCTTAAGTATGTAGAGGTACAAGCAAAGAGTAATAAAACATTGTGAGTAGTTGCTTAAGCAAGCTACAAACAAAAGTTAGCAAAGTTACTTAAGAACTGCATTTCAACAAGAAGGAACCAACGCGGTCATCTGACGATTTTGTAATTTCAAAAATTTATTAAATGTTCAAAAACAAGTGAACAATTTATTTCCGTCATAGAACAAAATAAATTTTAAACCTCCCATAGAAACTGCATCAGTTGATAGCGCATTTTGTATGGGAGTTAAATTTGGTTTTTCGTATTTCGACCTAAGTTCTTTGGGAAAAGTTGTTCAGTTTCATGAACAGATTCACACCCTTCAGTATTATCACACCTTTCCGTAACACGCTGTATAGTATAGTGACCCGGCTGGCTCAGCACGAGGCGCAAGATATAATTTTATCTCATAGAAATGTCACTTTATTTTGGAAGTGATGTAATCTTAATCCATCACCGGAAACAGCGAAGATATGTCAATAGAGAAAATGTTTAGTAAATACACTAATTACGTTATGTTTTTTCCATGAATACATGTAGCGGTCCTTTTCTTACAAAATGCGTCGCACTGCTTAGCTGTCAAGAAAATGTGACTTAAGTTCAAAGAAAGGAAAATGGCAACACAGTTTCCTTAATCTATAGGTCTGGAGAAACGCAAAAAGGCAACATGCTGAGCCAGCTGGTGTCGGAGTTTTCAAGCCGTGTAATGATTTTTCTCTGACAAGGCTAAATAATATACAGGGTGTTAATTTAATTGCGTGCCATAGCTTAGGGGGTGTTTCAGTAACGATAAAGGAACACAAAAAAAATATTTAAAAAATCCATTTTTTTTCATAATTTTTTCGTATTTTTTTATTATTATTTTTATTTACTTTTTTGATAATATTTTAGTGTGTGCATCTGCCCATGACACTGAACACCTTTTCCGAAGGAACATAGGTCGAAATAAGACAAAAAAATTCGCCCCCCCATACTAAAAATGTGCTGTCAGCTGATGCAGTTTGTATGGGAAGTCGAAAAATGTTTTTCGTATTTCGACCTATGTTCCTTGGGAAAAGTTGTTCAGTGTCTTGGGCAGATGCACATCCTAAAATATTATCAAGAAAATAAAATAAAAAAAAATTTAAAAAAATTGAAAAAAAAAGGAATTATTTTATAATTTTTTTGTGTTCCTTTATTGTTACTGAAACACCCCTTAAGCAATGGCACGCAATTAAATTAACACCCTGTATAATCGGCCTAAAGACATTATCCGAGATCAAGGGCTTGACGTACTTTCCGAAGCATGGAAACGCTCTAGTCTAGAGGTTTGGCACTAGCGGTCTGAATGTTCTGATCAAGGGCAGCGTTGTTTAACTTTCCTGATCGATCATATCATAAGAGAAGAGCAGACATCACTTAGCGACTCAAACACTTCGCAAATTATTACAAAAGTAGCTTGACGAACATTTTTTTTTCTTTTGTCATCGATATAAATTTTTGACTAAGTACCTATAGCGAAGGTAAAAAAAAGCCTCCTTTTAATCTTGTTTCAATTTAAACAAACATTCTCAAACAAATAGACAAACAACCATTGCAGCATTCCAAGAATGGCCGCGAAATTGCTGCAAATTGTAGCCAATTGCCCTGCCGTTTCCATTCCTTTCCAAATGTGGGCCAAGTGCTGGATTCAAAGAAGTTCTTGGAAATGTTTTCTCTGGGTGACAATGTCAGACGAGCGTGTTGATTTTAAAATTGATTTACGTAGTACTACTAATCAATGAGGGCGACACGGCAGGTGTCGGTGTCGTGCTCGTGTCGTGTGTATTTTGCCAGGTGGATAAAATTGGAACTAAAGGATCTGCAAAGGGATTTTGACATTTAAAGAGCAAAATAAGCAGCGCCCTGCTGACAGAGTCATACAACTGTCAAAATACCCGTTTCGCAGTCAACAGTAGCCGGTGTCAATTTCATATACATGTTAATAGAAGAAGCGTAACCCTTAGGCCGGTATTTCACTGGGACACCATGGTGGCGCGACTGGTGGCTCGACTGGTTGCGCTACTGGTGTCCGTAACTAGACACCAGCTCGGCTGCTGGTCGCGCTACCACTCCCAGTGAAATATAGCCCTTAATACTGTGGCCGCAGGGTGTAGCGATTCTGGTGACTTTACTGGTGTCTTGTTACGGACACTAGTGGCGCAACCAGTCGCGCTACCAGTCACGCTACCAGTGTCCAGTGAAATACCGGCCTAATACACCCCAACCGATTTTTATTAAAATAAATCCATTCGAATACGAACCGTCTCGCGCGCAGGCTCGACGACTTCCAGCCTCCCGAACAAGCCGGTTTTCGTAAAGGCTTCAGTACCATAGACCACATACATACGCTACGGCAAGTTATACAGAAGACCGAAGAGTATAACCAGCCACTTTGCCTAGCGTTTGTGGACTATGAGAAGGCCTTCGATTCGATCGAGACGTGGGCCGTGCTACGATCTCTCCAGAGGTGCCAAGTCGACTATCGGTACATTGAAGTGTTGAAGGACCTGTACAAAAACGCCACTATGTCAGTTCGTCTTCAGGACCAGGACTCGAAACCTATCCAATTGCAGCGAGGAGTGAGACAGGGACACGTCATATCTCCTAAACTGTTCACCGCTGCATTGGAAGATGTCTTCAAACTCCTGGACTGGAAAGGACTTGGCATCAACATCAATGGCGAGTACATGACCCACCTTCGATTTGCCGACGATATTGTCGTAATGGCTGAGACCCTGGAAGATCTCGGCACGATGCTCAATAACCTCAGTAGAGTTTCACAACAAGTGGGTCTTAAAATGAACATGGATAAGACGAAAATTATGTCTAACGCCCTTGTTGTACCCACTCCACTCAAAGTTGGAGACTCTACGCTCGAAGTTGTTGATGAGTACGTATACCTGGGACAAACAGTCCAGCTGGGTAAATCCAACTTAGAGAAAGAGGTTACTCGTCGAATCCGACTCGGATGGGCAGCGTTCGGGAAGCTCCGCAATATCTTCACGTCCAAAATACCGCAGTGTCTCAAGACGGACGTCTTTGACCAGTGTGTGTTGCCAGTGATGACATATGGCACCGAGACGTGGCCGCTCACGATGGGCCTTATCAGAAAGCTCAAAGTCACCCAAAGGGCTATGGAAAGGGCTATGCTCGGAGTCTCTCTGCGCGATCGAATCAGAAATGAGGAGATCCGCAGAAGAACTAAAGTAACTGACATAGCCCTGAGAATCGCTAAACTGAAGTGGCAGTGGGCAGGGCACATCGCAAGAAGAACCGATGGCCGATGGGGCGTGAGGGTTCTAGAGTGGCGACCACGTACCGGAAGACGAAGCGTTGGCAGGCCCCCCACAAGGTGGACCGACGATCTGGTCAAGGTCGCGGGAAGCCGCTGGATGCGAGCAGCGCAGGACCGGTCGTCATGGAGTTCTTTAGGGGAGGCCTATGTCCAGCAGTGGACGTCTTTCGGCTGATATGATGATGATGATGATGATGAAATCCATTCCCGTAGAAAATCTCATTTTTTTACAAATATTGTTATTTTAAAGTTTCATCGTTGTTTTAGTAGATTTTTAAGCTATCATGGCCCTCCTCACCGCTCATGAACTGCGCGCCGCCCGAACGCGTATCCACAGAAATATTTAAAAGTGGCAAAAATTTTAATAATAAAAAAAAAATAAAAAGTACTAGTATTAAAATCCCGTGAAATTGATTCTACTCTCGATTCTGAACAAAGTATTTTAGCATCTTCGCTTATTCCGTTAACACTTTGTATATCGTCTACTAAAATCTCCTTGGACAATTTTGACTAAACCATTTGCTCAAGTTATGCGACTCTTGGACTCTTGGTGGATTTCCTTTAGATTCTATATCTCGCTAGTCGTGAAGATAAGATTTCCTGTTAATGGGTAACCAAAATACGAGTACTTACAGGGGCGGTGGTGGTCGGTGTTCCTTAAAACTGTTTATTCAATTACAGCAGACAGAACAGACGGACAGATGATGGTACACTTAAGAGCAGATCAAGCTCAAAACTTCAAACACGTGTCAAACACTCAAGGCGTTGATTGAAATACGAAAACGTTCTTTGTACGGTCAACCGCTCGTCGGTAGAAACTTTTTCAACTCTATTACCACGCCGTAAGGTCCAAAAGTGTTTCTACTGACGTGCTGTCGAGTATACCACCCAACTCCAATGTCTCAAGCTTAACGTTCTCTTGACTATACACGAACGACTGCAACACGACGAACTACTACTTCAACTGATTTTATCGTTGCGTATTATGGTGAATTTTGTCTACGCACCTACGTCAGTCAGTCGATTGACATTTAATACTTATAAATTCATCAAACGTCGAAAAAGTAACGTAAATGGCTGTCTAGATCTAGATGTTACTGTAATGAAGTAATATTGGACAGGTTGAACTGTTATTTACGTTCTACGTTATTACGTTTTTATGACGTAGGTAAATTACGTCACATATACAACGTTTTAACGGAATGTGTGAAACTGAGAAAATTGTTCAGAATCGATAGTAGAATCAATTTCACGGGATTTTGATAGGGTAATTTTTTTTTATTATTATTAAAAATTTTGCCGCTTCTAAATGCGCGCGGGGAATGGACGTGGCGTGCGCGGACGCGCCAGAACAACGATGAAACTTTAACATAACAATATCTAGAAGAAAAAAATATTTTTTAAGTATTTTTTACGGCAATGGATTTATTTTAATAAAAATCAGTTAGGGTGTATGATCGTTTTGTTTATTCTATTAACACTTTGTATTTGTAATCCAAAATCCAAAATTGACCTGCATGCATAGGTCAATTTTGGATTCGCTCGTGCCAGTAAAAATCGCAGCCCGGGCGTATTTGATTCCATGGTTGCATAATGTTATACATAAATAAATAAATAAAACCCAGACACAGAAAAAACACTTGTGTTCATAACACAAATGTTTACCGTGGGCGCGGATCGACATATCATACGAGCGATTATTACTCGCATGAGCGATTATCCCTTGCAATGAGCGAAATAAAAATAAAGCGACCGAGCTTCGCTCCGTATAATCTTAACCTAAGCCTACCAAGAGATGGTGCTGTCGGGTTTCTGAATCGCGCTATTTTTTAGAACTACTAAAAAATCTGATATAATATTACAAATTTTACCAAATTTGATTAAAACAGAGCATTTTTTAACAGGGCTGTGATATAAAGTTGCTGAATAGCTTCAAAATGAAGTAGATCTAGTGAAAAGCACTGTTTTAAAGTACTGTGAAACTGTGTTGAAAGTGCTTGGCCATTTATTTTTATTTAATCGTATGGCATATTTATTGGTCACTTACTTATACTTAAATAATTTTACAATTTTATATCTAAGTTCTTCACCCATAGGGCTGTGTCTTCATTGGGGACGAGTAGGTCCAGGGAATCACCAGTGTACTTCCTAATTGGGCACTCGTGTATGATATGGTGTATGGACTGCACAGGCGCTCCGCAATCACATGCCGCTGTTGCTCGCCACCCGCATCGAAACATGTACTCCCCGCAAAGTCCGTGCCCAGTACGAAGCCTATTTAACTGGCACCATTCTTGTCTAGGAGCAGCGAAGCAATGTGGTTTTTGTGTAGGATCATAGTCACATAGAGAGTCCTTAGGTAGGTTTGACTTCCATTCCTCTTTCCACTTAGCTTTCATGTTGAGAGGTTGTTTCATTATACTTGGGGTATTCTGTAAGTCGATTCGATTGAGCGGAACAAGGGCTCCAAAGTGTTCGCAAGAGATCTGTCTATTGGACAGAGCCAGTTGACGAAGCTGAAGACCGAGGATGGCAGAACCGTATCGTCCAAGCCTGAGCTACTGAGGGAGGTCGAGAAGTTCTATGGACAGTTATACACGTCAACCGGCCCACCCGTTAGCAGTCTGGCCAACGATCCAAGAGCTAGACTTACCCGACACCATACCGAAGATATCCCGGACGTCAGCTTGTACGAGATTAGAATGGCTCTCAGACAGCTTAGAAACAACAAGGCACCCGGGCACGATGGAATTACGGCTGAGCTTCTGAAAGCAGGCGGAAGGCCAGTGCTAAAAGCTCTTCAGAAGCTGTTTAATTCTGTCATAGTCGAAGGGAAAACGCCACAGGCATGGCACAGAAGTGTGGTGGTGCTCTTCTTTAAAAAGGGTGATAAGACCCTGCTGAAGAATTACAGACCTATCTCACTTCTGAGTCATGTCTATAAGCTGTTCTCAAGAGTCATTACGAACCGTCTCGCACGCAGGCTCGACGACTTCCAGCCTCCCGAACAAGCCGGTTTCCGTAAAGGCTTCAGTACCATAGACCACATACATACTCTACGGCAAGTTGTACAGAAGACCGAAGAGTATAACCAGCCACTTTGCCTAGCGTTTGTGGACTATGAGAAGGCCTTCGATTCGATCGAGACGTGGGCTGTGCTACGATCTCTCCAGAGGTGCCAAGTCGACTATCGGTACATTGAAGTGTTAAAGGATCTGTACAAAAACGCCACTATGTCAGTCCGTCTTCAGGACCAGGACTCGAAACCTATCCAATTGCATCGAGGAGTGAGACAGGGAGACGTCATATCTCCTAAACTGTTCACCGCTGCATTGGAAGACGTCTTCAAACTCCTGGACTGGAAAGGACTTGGCATCAACATCAATGGCGAGTACATGACCCACCTTCGATTTGCCGACGATATTGTCGTAATGGCTGAGACCCTGGAAGATCTCGGCACGATGCTCAATAACCTCAGTAGAGTTTCACAACAAGTGGGTCTTAAAATGAACATGGATAAGATGAAAATTATGTCTAACGCCCTTGTTGTACCCACTCCACTCAAAGTTGGAGACTTGACGCTCGAAGTTGTCGATGAATACGTATACCTGGGACAAACAGTCCAGCTGGGTAAATCCAACTTAGAGAAAGAGGTTACTCGTCGAATCCGACTCGGATGGGCAGCGTTCGGGAAGCTCCGCAACATCTTCACGTCCAAAATACCGCAGTGTCTCAAGACGAAAGTCTTTGACCAGTGTGTGTTGCCAGTGATGACATATGGAACCGAGACGTGGCCGCTCACAATGGGCCTTATCAGGAAGCTCAAGGTCACACAAAGAGCTATGGAAAGGGCTATGCTCGGAGTCTCTCTGCGAGATCGAATCAGAAATGAGGAGATCCGCAGAAGAACAAAAGTAACTGACATAGCTCTGAGAGTCGCTAAACTAAAGTGGCAGTGGGCAGGGCACATCGCAAGAAGAACCGATGGCCGATGGGGTGTAAGGGTTCTAGAGTGGCGACCACGTACCGGAAGACGAAGCGTTGCCGGCCCCCCACAAGGTGGACCGACGATCTTGTCAAGGTCGCGGGAAGCCGCTGGATGCGAGCAGCGCAGGACCGGTCGTCATGGGGATCTTTAGGGGAGGCCTATGTCCAGCAGTGGACGTCTTTCGGCTGATATGATGATGATGATGATTCTGTAAGTCGTTTAACAATTACATGATTTATTATCTGCTTTTGACAAATACTTTCCATCTTTTATTGAATTCAAAACCACAAGTTTTTATCACCATAAAACTCTTTACGCCTATTCATATTTAACTGTTCCTCAGAGCGTACGACCAGAAGCATATCAACGTTAGCATATTGCTCTTTGTTTCGTTCTTATTTCATTGAACATAGAGTATAGAATAGCACTGTAAGATTAAAGCTTGATTCGCCTTTAAATTTACTTGGTAACCACGAAAGTGAAACCTTACGGTATAGCACAGTTTGTAATTGCGCAGTGCCACAACCGCGTAACCTCTAATTTGTATAGTCTGTGGCCCACTTTCGATACCTTTGTCTCCTCTAGGTGTCAACTGTCACCGATGATACCGTGACGACATTTTTTTGTTGTTGTTGCGAAAAAAATGAGTTCGAGCAGTATTACATATGCAAAATTTGCATGCGACCTAGCGTCATGCACGTCAATATAAACATTTTGGACATTTTTGTTGAGTTTGAGTAGGAAATATTCCGTACCTAGTCAAAGCGTGCATAGGTCATGCTTGGCAAACGCAGCGCTACTTTTGAAATAAGAGCGGTTCAACGTCCAATGCGTCAAGCTTGATGTGCTCTTGACCGTACTCCTGCTTTCAAAACCGGAACATTGACGTGAAATGGGTTAAGACTGCTCGAGATATGCATAGTCTGCAAACCTCTCGGGCAGTTGCTCTTTCCATGAAACTTTACAATTTTCTCTCATAGGTCGAAAATTCAAAATACGAAAATAGTAGTTTAAGATTCAAGGGCAGTAAGTAGGGTTATTACAAACGAGTTGACGTTTTGTAAACCCGAGACGAAGTCGAAGGTTTACCATCGGCACGAGTTTGTCATAACACTTACGGCTGTGTAATTTACCACAGATAATCTAATACTATACTTACGACGTTTTTCAATACATTTGTGAGAAAACAGGTATAAGTAATATACTTGTTAAAGGAACCAACCATGGGTAGGTACTGTCAGCTTATTGTCGATTTATGTTGTCCTGATACTGTCCATTTTATTTTAAACATAGGTTGGCAGTCGTCACCCAAGTAAAAAGTCACCACTGTAGTATTTTAACAAAATAATTTTATGATCAGAGTGTATAAACTCCTTGGTAGTATACTTTTATTACTTACGAGCAATGTTTACGTCCTTGTAAGTACGTTTTTCGAGCAAATGTATTGAAAAGAATTCTACCACCCTGAGAATGTGCACGTGCCAGTAATTTCACTGGATTCCTTACCCTTCAAACCGAAACACAGCTGTGCAAACACTGCTGCTTAACGGCAGAAATAGGCAAGGGGTGAAGGCATTTTTGAGCATGGAAAACACTCGAGTTAGTTTAGTACTAAGGTCACCCATCCGAGTTCCGATTGTGAGCTTTCATAATCGGAAGGAAATAGCACCGACCACTCGACCACGAGGAATAATTTTAATAAATTCCTAACAAGGCAATAAAATGATAATCACTTTGTTAATAATATTCAAGATTGGCAACTTATTTCACAATAGGTACTCTTTAAATAGCACCCACATTCTTTTCGATGGGTGTGTCGGTCGCGAACACGTGGTTGAGTTGTAAAAAATTGCTAAACTTGTTTGGATGTAAAAGGCCCCCCGCATAATTAAGTATGCGCAAGCGTTTACGTTTTTGTTTATAAGTACTGTAGGGTTACCACACTTTGTTTAATTTCAATAGGGTATTTTCCAGCACTTTTTGAAAGTACAACTGGATGGCGCTGCTGATCATCGTTGGGAAAATGCAAAATGATTATTATTATGGAAACACATACTAAACGGTCACCCTCAGAAAATGATTAAGTCGGTTTTTGATTGCTACTGTCAAATGTCAGTTTGTTAGTTAGTTAGTGGGCTCCTGTTTCCGCAATTAAACTCTAATTTGGTCCTTTTTGCGTACAGGTTAGTCTGGTTAATTAAGCCAGCCCAGCTCCTTCCAGAAGCTCAGAAGTCTCCTGGGACATTCGCTGGCTTCGCGGAGCGACCTCGTGTTGTTGAGGATTTTAGCCCGTTGGTCGGCCAACGCAACGCACTCCAGGATCACGTGATTGACCGTCTCTTCCGCGTCAAGGCAGCCCCTACAATAGTGGGCTATCGGTGACGCCGATTGTGAATAGGTGTTTGTTGAGCGAGATATGTCCTGTAATAGTGCTCACAACTATTCGGAGGTTTGTTCGATTGAGGCTGAGAAGTCGGTGGGTAAGCTTAGGTGAATTAGTGGATAGCACCTCCTTTGACTGTCTGCAGCTCGTTAGGCTAGCCCAGCGGGCATTGTGTTGGTTCTGGGTAAAGCCGTGAAGCCATGTGCGGATTTGACTGAAGGGCAGTGGTAATAGTGGTACAGGACCTGCCACTGGTGTTTGTGAACCACGCCTTGCCAATTCATCCGCGGCATCGTTGCCCAGTGATCCGCTGTGTCCCTTGATCCATTGCAGGATTACCCTGTTGTTTGAAGCAATGCGCTCCAGTGCAAGGTGACACTCGTCAAATTTCAGTAATATATAGGCTGTAAGGGACGGACGGTGTATCGAAAACTAAAAGGGCGTGCTCAGTCAACGAAACAAAACAACTTTCCTCAAGAAACATATGTTGGGAAATAAAAAATAATTTTGACCTCTCCATACAAATTGCCCGTCCGTCCCTTACACCCGTTCTTTTGTATTTTATATTTTAGGAAAAACTTACAACCTAGCCATAAAAAAAAGGAGTTAAAGATAATATAATTGACACTTGCCAGTTTTCGCCTATATTTTTTTTTATCAAAATTAAAGATTTTTGTGAATTTTTGAACAATAAGCAAAAGTTTATTTAATTTGTATGTGGTCACCTGAAAAGAGCGTGATCTATACAGGGTGTAAGGTAAGGTACAGGATTACGAAAAGCGGAAGGGCATGATCGATCAGTCAACGTAACAGAAGCTTTCAGTGAATAAAACTTTCAGGAAATGGAAAAAAATCGGCATCTCCATGCAAACTGTCCAATTAAGTTTGCAATTTTGTATGGAAAAGCCGATTTTTCAGGGTTCCGTACCTCAAAAGAAAAAAACGGAACCCTTATAGGATCACTTTGTTGTCCGTCTGTCTGTCTGTCTGTCAAGACCCTTTATCTTACGAACGGGTAAAGGTATCAGGTTGAAATTAATACCATATATTAGGATCTATGAACCACACAAGATCTGAAAATTTCAATTTTTTACAACGACGCAATCAAAAGATATGGCATTTTATGTCCTCATCTCCATACATTTATTCAAAAATGCAAAACCTACAGGGTACTTCCCGTTGACCTAAAATTATGAAATTTGGCAAGAAGCTAGGTCTGACAGTACTAATAATGGGAAAAGTCTGAAATAATTAAATATTACAACTTTTCTCACAACTAATGGAAACCAATTGTGGTGAGCTCTCGTTTCAAGAACATTCATATAAGAGAGGGGTCAAGTTGGATGGTCGCTGAGGCGATTTTTGTTTTAGTTCTATTTAAAAACGGGAACACTTACAAACTTGAAAATTGGTATGTTTATAGTGCATAAGCTATAAAATAACAACAAATAATAAAATTTGGTCAAGCGCGTGTCGGACTCAAAAAATGTAGCACATTAACTTACTGAAATTTCAACTAATACAATTTTGATTATGTGGTGGTACGGAACCCTCAGTGTGCGAGTCCGACTCGCACTTGGCCGGTTTTTTTTTCTGAAAGTTTTACTAACTAAAAGTTGTTCAGTTACGTTGACTGATCATGCCCTCTCAGTATACGGAATACTTACACCCTTTATACAGTGCCAAAAAGGTACCTGATTTGGAGAATAAATAATATGAATAATATGTCCTTTTTCATAGAAGAAAAAAATGCTGGTCCTCCATGCTAATGTAATGTGAGTGAGCAAACTTTTTTTTATTTCTTATCAATGTTGTTCAGTTTTTTAGATTCCTATACTTCAGGCTCCAAAGTACTTCACCTAACACCCTGTATGTATGTGTATGAATAGTAGTGACTAGTGCATATTATTATCCCTCTTTCGCATAATATTAAACAGACATTACCAGGTCACTGAACTGCGAAAGCGTAAGTTGCGCATACGAAGATCGTGTTACTCGCAAGGAAAAGGATTGAGGCCATACTTATTCGTACGTTCCATTTATGAACAACAACCAAAAAGTGTATGTCACTATAAGCCCCCCATGCTAGAATAATACCATCAAATCTCGTGGTAGTCGTAAAAGGCGATTTAGGGATCTTAAATTAGGATGGGCAACAGCGTCCTTCTGCAATCACAATACGTCACCAAACACATTGGTGCATCATGCTACGAGTATCTAGATACTAGGAGCGCCTTGTTTGCATCCAGATGAACGCGCGAAACACGCGCGAGTAAATCGCGGCGAATTCGCCCTTTCTGGACAGGGTCTTTAACAAGCACCTCGCGCGTATGGTACAGTCAACGACAGGTCAAGCTTAATACTCGCAGTACGACTCTAGCCCGTACGTCTATGGAAATAAAAACGGTACAAAGTCCAATGTGTCAAGCTTGATGCGCTCTTGACTGTACAAAGTGTAATGTAATGTAGCTTGAAGTATTTTTGACTCGACTGTACAGTCAAGACCAAATCAAGCTAGACACATGCAGAGAGACTCCAGCTCTAGATGTTTGAAATAAGAATCCAAAGTCCAGCGTGTCAAGCTTGACGTACCTCAAACTCAAAATCATTTATTCATTGTTGGATGCTAAAATCTCTTAATGACGTCAGCTAAACTACATCGCTTCACAAACAAAGTGACGACATAGTGGGAAAAAAAGCGACAATAAAAGCCCACGCGCATTTTTAAAAATGTTTGAATGTACAGGGTTGATTCAATAAACATAAGTTTTGAATTTTGAATTCGCCTGTTAGAACTCTAGCCTAATCCCATGGATTTTTCTCTTCTAGATAATCTAATATTTTATAATAACCTTTCTTATACAATTTTTGATTGATAACAGCTTTGAATTTATCTAACGGTAAACTTTCAATGTCAGTGGGTACCTTATTATATGGCTTTTAGAAGTCGTATTATTATTTAAGTTACCAAACGACAATGTACGTGCGAAATTATACGCGCGGTAGACGCCCGATGCGCAAAAATAGTATCACTCGCTTTTAGGGGGAGATTTTACTATTTATAGTCGAACTCTATCGTAGCTTTATCTTAGAACATGTACACCCAACAGCACGTCAGCAGATACAATTTGGACTTTATGGAACAGTAATAGAGTTGCAAACGTTTCCACTGACGTGCGGTTGACCGTACCTACACAATCGGGGTGTAAGGGACGGTGTACCGAAAACTGAGAGGGCGTGCTCAGTCAATGGAAACTGAACAAATTTCCCTAAGAAACATTTTTGGGAAATGAAAAAATTTTTTGAACTCTCCATACAAAATATTCAATTAGAGTGAAGAATTTGTATGGAGAGGTTAATTTTTTTTCATTAATCAAAAATGTTTCTTCGGGGAAATTGTTCAGTTTCTGATCTGAATCTACAACTCTGTCAAATTTCAGCAAATTCTGTTCAGCGGTTCATCATAACATCCCATAAAACGTCCACTACAGGACAGGGAGCTCCCTCTAGAATTCTAGCTTTTGCTGGAAAAATTTGGAGGGGAAGTACCATAGTCACCTGTTAGCGTTACGGCTGGCACCATGGACCGCGGTTGTAGGTGACCGCAGTAAGTAAGATGTAAGATAAAAAGGAGGATGCTGCTGCCCATCCTCTAGTTAACCCTTAGTCGCCTCTTACGACACCCACGGGTATGTATGGGTTGGTACTATTCTTTGCCGGCACCACACGGGACACGGGACACAGCGGTTAGGGCGTGAAATACAAACATCCAAACATACAAACTTTCACCTTTATTATATTAGTGTGATTTTACTGTAGGTAGTGACGTTTACCACTGCTGAAAATAAAATGTGTGTAATGGAATGGTGTGATATTACTGAATGGTGTGAATCTGCCCATAACACTGAACATTTTTTCCCAAGAAACATAGGTCGAAATTCGCAAAACCAAATTTGACCTCCCACACAAAATGCACTGATGCAATTTCTACGGGAGGTAAAAAATTGATTTTGTTCTATGACCTTTGTTCCTTGAAAAAAGTTGTTCAGTTTCTTGAGCAGATTCACACCCTTAATTATCACACCTTTCCGTTACACGTTGTATAAAAAGAAAACTAGTTCCAGTTTCTAAGTTTTCTAGATTTCTTACCGAGAAAAACTAGCGAAATCTGTTAACCTACATGGTGTGTGATACATATTGGTCATCGAGTGGAAAGCATGATCTAGCGGGAAAGCGTATGGGATTGGAAATTACACTACTTTACGAACTTAGGTTGGTACAAACTCAAAATAGTTTATTCACTGTTGGATATTAAACTCTTCGCGTCAGCTAAACTACATCGCTTCACAAACAAATTGGCGCCATGGTGGGAAAAAAAGAAGCGACAATAAAAACCCACGCGCTCTTTTAAATATGTTTGAATGTACAGGGTTGATACAATAAACATAAGTCAATTTGAATTTTCAATTAGCCTGTTAGAACACCGCAGCCTAATCACATGGATTTTTCTCTTTTAAATAATCGGATATTTTATAATAACCTTTTTTATATAATTTCTGGATGGGCAGCAGTATCCTTCTTTGTATCTTACATCTTACTTACTGCGGTCACCTACAACCGCAGTCCGTGGTGCAAGCCGTAACGCTAACAAGCGAGGTGACTATGGGTCTTCCCCTCTACATTTTTCCAGCAAAAGCTTGAATTCTGGAGGGAGCTCCCTGTCCTGTAGTGGACGTTTCATGGGATGTTATGACATGATGGTTCTTTCTCAAAACATGTAATGTAACCTGAAACTTTAGTAGGTACCTACTTTCGCAGACCTATAAATCTAGTATGTTTCAACTACCCACATACTCATCATCATCATCATAACATCCCATGAACGTCCACTACAGGACAGGGAGCTCCCTCCAGAATTCTAGCTTTTGCTGGAAAAATGTGGAGGGGAAGTACCATAGTCACCTCGCTTGTTAGCGTTACGGCTGGCACTATGGACCGCGGTTGTAGGTGACCGCAGTAAGTAAGATGTTATATAGATACAAAGGAGGATGCTGCTGCCCATCCTCCAGTTAACCTTTAGTCGCCTCTTACGACACCCACGGGTATGTATGGGTTGGTACTATTCTTTGCCGACACCACACGGGACACCCCCCCCCCCCCCACATACTATGCCACCATAATTTTCTCTAAGTAAAGTACACCATGAGATACGCGGTCATCTCCATCAAGTTTCTATTCGTCCTCTTTAGGAGATGCTTCGTTTTCTATTCGATGCTTTCGAGACTAGAATTTTAATGGTATTACATTAATTACTTATGTAGTTATCGTTAGCATCGGCATTGGTGGAATCTACTACAAATTAACAAAATGAGATCACAATAACATTATTCAATTAGTAGTTTTCATAATATTTAATTGTTTAATTTTCTGTCTGTTCTTTTGATATAAACAATATTTGTGACTAAGGGGGACTAAAAAGTAGGTTAAAATACTGGGCCAAATCTTAAGACTGCACTCCGCGCACACTAGCGCCCTCATCAGAATTTAATTAATTTCTTTGAATTGGAGACCAAAATGAAGAACAGCTAAGTGTTCTTTGTCAGGATAGCGTTATTTTAAACTATTACAATAAGCTTTATGTTATCTTGTTTATTCAAAATCCTTTGAACGGAACGCGGTGGCCACCAATTTCCGTTTTAAGGATTTTGAATAAACAAGCTATCATAAAGCTTATTGTAATAGTTTAAAATAACGCTATCCTGACAAAGAACACTAAGCCGTTCTTCAATTTTTCATTTTGGTCTCCAATTCAAAGAAATTAATTAAATTCTGATGAGGGCGCTAGTGTGCGCGGAGTGCAGTCTTAATAAATAATGTTACTAACAAGAACCTTAATCTGAACAAATCTCCCAAAGAAATATTAATGTTTCTTAATGGTATATTGCACGATTGCATGTCACAGTCATTAAAATGTTCTACAGAAATGGTTACATGTACGTACATGTGACATCCTGTGTTGCAATAGAATTTGTTATTCAAAATTACAATACAATAAAGTATTTTTATTGTTATAAAAACAGTTTGACGGGTTCTTACCACGATATGGATTTTTGATGAGTTTCCTATATTTCGGCGCTGTTGCAAGCACCATGATCACGGATGAACTGGAGTCTGTGGGTAGTTAAACTTATTGGCAGACATATCTGTCTGCCTTCCTTCTAGTTCTTTTATTTTGGTGACTGCCGGAACTGTTGAAACTCGATCGAAACTCACTTCGAAAATATACACTCACTACGTCACTGCAAATTGCCGTACGTTTATCGCGCACATTGTTCCTACATAGGTCCACTACTGGATTCTGTTTTTATAATAGTGTTAGTGACCGCGAAACTCTCAAACAATATATTTTTATTGTATTGTAATTTTAATATATTACAATAAAATTGTAACATTACAAATCACAAAATAAATAAACAAATATAGGTTGTAAATAATGATTTTGTTAATGCTAGATTTGAATAACTTGCAGTCCAAATGATATGACGCTAAATGTCATCCATGCAACTGCAAGACAGCAATCGTGTGTCTACCAAAATATATGATCAAAGCATCATTACGTTTACGATTTACAGGAGGTTCAACTTTAAAGAAGCTTATTGCAACTGGCGTTAAAGTTAATCTACATAACTTCAATCAGTCTACTAGTGGATGGAACCCAATTAGATAAGAGTTATAACAGCTGTACGGCCTACATACCCAGAAACGGTATAGTCCGTAGCGAATCCAAACAGCCGAACAAAACGCAAACTCCGATTGACATGATTCTGCTAAATTGATTTAGCAGCACCAACGAAACGCGATAAAAACAATGGGTTTGGTTTGGAAACTGGTGGAAATTTTAGTGGAGACTTGCATTCAAGGCCAGTGGCCAAATAGGTCTAGTCAAGACCGGGTCAAGCTTGACAATGGCAGTACGAATTCAGCTCCTATGACGATTTAAATAAGAATCGTTCGAAGTTGACTGACCCTTTGGCATGGTTGGTAGTGAGCCTGCCTTTTCTACGCCTTGGGCCGCGGGTTCTACCCTCGCCCAGTAAATGTTCTACGTTTGTGTGTTATTTACCTATAACTTTCAGTCTCTGGGACCCATAGGCTTTGCCTAGTTTGGGATGCAAGACGAATCACCTGATTGTCCGAAAAATAAGATGATTCCCTGCTTCGAAAAGCTTGTTATAGTTAAGCCAATTTAAGCCGTTGTTCGAAGCTAACGGGCTCCCTCCCTCAAACGTGTATCGTGAAGGCTAATGTCAAGACACTTTCAGTTACTTACTAGCGTTTATAATAATATAAGGCTTATATTATAAGCCATAGAACCAGACAAACCTTCACGAACCAGACGAACCAGAGTATATTTGACGGAAAAAATAACATTGTTTTACAAACTTGTTTTTTCTGACGGCTTTAGCTGATTACTATTGATCATGGAGCACAATAGCCTTGATATAGCTGCAAAATGTGTTGGTATGTTTTGGCATTGACTCGTGAAACGGATTATACGATAATATAGAAAGCAGCCCGTTGGAAAAATAGCAAAGTCCTCGCATTCTCGCTAGCAAAATGTTATCGACAATGTTTCCTTTAAGCCACGATCACACCTAACTGAATTCAAGGACTAATTCGGCATACATTGCTGGGAGGCTTGGTTATGTTAATTGCAATATCCTTACTTCAACTAGCAATGTAAGCCGAATTAAGTGATCGTGGCTTTACACAGTAATACCCGAATACTCGATACTTTCTCCGCATGATCTGGCAGTTACTGTCGACGCGTTCGTTTCACCTGCGTTTTACCCACAGATGTATTCATTAGTAAATTAGCTGCACAGTTTATAGCCTATGATATTGAAGGCTTTTTAGAAATTGATTTAAACGTAGGTACATAAATTAGCAACTATAGATTTAGAAACGGTGGTTTTTCTTCTAGTAAATAGTGCCTCAGGATGAACGACTAAGTCACAATTTTCTTTCAACTTATACTTGGTAATAAAGTTTTTTTAAGAATATTTATTTTGAATTACTATTTTCAACAAACAATATAAAATAAAAAAGCTGAAATTTGTTAACAGTAACTTAACTAACTTTCACGATGTTATTATCATATAACAATACTTTTTTTTGTAAGATTTTGCTCCGTATGTGTTAGTATTTAAGCTTATAATATATACTTACTATGTCATTTTCTCTGTAAGTGAATTTGTAATTCTTTTGAGAAAATAAAGTTCTTAAAACAAAAAAAAACGGACTAATTAAATAATATTTTAATTATTGTTTACATTTTGGGTTAATTTCAGTTAATGTACAAATATTTATCCAAATATAGGGTGACTTTTAATTAGTTCTTGATAGCTAAAGATATGTATGTGCTCATGATACTGAGCGAGCATTTTTTCCCAAGGAACATAGGTCGAAATACGAAAAACCAAATTTGACCTCCCATACAAAATGCGCTATCAGCTGATGCAGTTTCTATGGGAGGTCCAAACTTGATTTTCGTATTTATCATGAGTACATTTACACCTTTTTCTATCAAGAACTAATTAAAAGTCACCCTATATATTACGCAAGAGTGAAAGAAAGTTTAAGAAAGTCCGAAGAAATATCAGAAAAAAACTCAATACAATTTTTTTAGTATTAAGTATGAATCTTTGATATTAAAAACTAATTATAGTAATTACTTAAGCACTTTCATTTTCTAACAATTCTGCAAATTGCCTCACCGCTAATTTGGATTTAATGATGTTACACAACTTATTGAATTTAATGTTAATGAGACAGTTGTATTTATTTAATGCGCGTTTGGTACTTTTATCATTAAGGAAATTATTTTGTGTTGAGTTTGTGTGGAGAAGCAGCAATAGGTATAGAATAGGTTATTATTTATTGTCGCTTCTTTTTTTTCCAACTATGGCGCCAATTTGTTTGTGAAGCGATGTAGTTTAGTTAGCTGTATCCAACAATGAATAAACTATTTTGACTTTGACTTTATTTGAAAAGTGATTTAAACTAAATTCACCGCGTCTAGGTTATTTATAGTTCCCGGAGTTCTTATTTTATTATAAAAAACAGAAACCCCATCTCCATTACCAAACATTTCATTTCGTTTTATGAACATTTTTATACATTGAAAATGATTTTATTTTAACACTTCCAGTGTTCGGAAGCCTGCCTGTGGTTGTGAAATTTTGCGATTTTCTACTTTGTAGATTTTTATACATGTACCAATTTAGCACTGATACAATTACATTGTAATAGCATAAGTTACTGATAGCTGGGTTATGTCTTGTTTCAACATACGCACGTCAGTGTACAATTTTAACACGTCCTATATTTTTGTAATTTTGTATGATAAGAATAAAATCTATAAAAACTACATTTTTAGAACTACATAGAACTTAGCTAGAACTAAGCTACGTTTTTTTTTTGTTTTGACGACGAGCTTAAGGGGTGTTTCAGTAATAATAAAGAAACAAATATTTAAAAAGTCTACTAAAAAAGAATTTAATATATTTTTTTATTTTAACATGGGTATTTTTATTTATTTTTCCTGTTCCGTTCTCGTCATGAGCTATGGCATACAATTAAATTAATTTTCTGTATAATTAGGCCCGTGTGGTACCGGTAAATAATAGTACCATCCCATACATACCCGTGGGTGTTGTAAGAGGCGACTACGGGTTATAAACTGGAGAATGGGCAGCAGCATCCTCCTGTGTATCATACCATCTTACTTACTGCGGTCACCTACAAACGCGGTCTACGGCCGTAACGCTAACAAGCGAGGTGACTATGGTACTTCCCCTCCACATTTTTCCAGCAAAAGCTAGAATTCTAGAGGGAGCTACTTGTCCTGTAGCGGACGTTTCATGGGATGTTATGATGATGATAGTTACCCAAGGCATAGTAATGCGCTGTACAACTCTTTTTACACGCAACAGCTCGTCAGTAGAAACAATTTGAGCTATATTGCCTGTTAATAGAGTTACAAATGATTCCACTGACGTGCGGTTGACCGTACAATACTTTCGCAGTGAGAGTTAGTTAGTTAAACATTACCCGGACCTATGTTTTTGTAGAATCATCCAAACATACATCTCAACGTTTTGACCGTAATGATTACACTGTACCGCTACTATTGCGTAAGATGAAAAGTTTGACTTAACTTTGTACGTATTATTTTCTAGTATTTAGTCTTTTAGTAACGTTTTTATGAAATGAGGCAATAATGGTACACTCAACAGCACGTCAGTAGAAACACTTTTGGACCTTATGGCGTGGTAATAGAGTTGAAAAAGTTTCTACCGACGTGCGGTTGATCGTACTAGAATAGCGGGAACTTTTGTACCAGAGTATATAATTCGGATATGTTTATTCGAACTTCTTGCACTTCATATAGGGTATATACAATGGGGGGTACACGTCACACAAAATTACTCTGGCTGTGACCGTTAATACGCAGAATTAAAAAAAATTGTCGCGGGGGTGAGCGCGGCAGGTAAGGGAATGCGTGCGAATCGTTCATTGGCTCTCCGCCTTTCACCCACGCGCAGAAAATAACCGTCACAGCCAAACTTATCCTGAATACGCTATAATTACTTGGCCATGAAAAAAATGAAGCTAAAATGTATCCAGTGTCCAGCAGTGGACCTTTGATGGGAAATATCCCACGGCAAAGGTTTATAAGTTCATCACTATTACTATTTGGACTAATGCTTAGCCTATATAGCGGTTGTTAACTTAATTTCGTATTTAGTAACAATAAAAGTATTTTAATAAACCTTAGTAAATTTTGTTCCAAATAAAATATCAAAAATATTTTAAAAAAGTTCAAAAACTAAAAAAAAAATATTTAGCATTTTTTTTTATACTTTTTTGTTTTCCTCTAATTAATCGTAAGTGAAACATCGCCGAAGCTATGGCACAGTAACTAAAATTGTATATAGTCCGTTTCACGAGTCAATGACAAAGCTTACCATTCATTTTGCAGCTATATCAAGGCTATTGTGCTCCATGATCAATAGTAATCAGCTGAAGCTGTCAGAAAAAACAAATTTGTAAAACAATTTTATTCTTTCCGTCAAATATACTCGGGTTCGTCTGGTTCGTGGTGGTTTTGTCTGATTGTTTGGCATTGAGTCGTGAAATGGATTTTATTGTTGCAGTTGCAACATTTGAGTTTGACGAGCCCTCTACTATAGGTACAGTACATCTTACTTAAATAGAATTTATCTCTTTTAATTACCAAGACGGAGAACATTCCGTCATGATATCAAGGCACAGATGGGCACTTTAAAACCAAGACCTCCATTAAAATGTTATGAAATAGACCATTAAGTGATTCATCTGAACTAAACTAATCTAATCCATTATTTACAAGTCGATGAACTCAAGACGAATATGTGCCTCAGCCCTTGTAACTGAACAACTTTCAACAAGGAACATGATAGGTCGAAATAAGAAAATCAATTTTTGACCTCCCATAGAATCTGCATCAGCTAATAGAGCTAGCTAGAGATAGCTGCATTTTGTATGGGAGGTCAAATTTGGATTCTCGTATTTCGACCTATGTTCCTTGGGAAATGTTGTTCAGTTTCAAGGGCTGATTGACACCCTCCAGTATTATCACACCTTTCCGTTACACGTTGTATAAAGATTCTTTTAAAAAAGTATAGAATAAAGCCGTCGAACGGATTTCTTTGTTAAGGAGTGATCACACCTCGCTGAATTCAAAGACTAATTCGGCATACATTGCTCGTTGAAGTAAGGATATTGCAATTAACATAACCAAGCCTCCCAGCAATGTATGCCGAATTAGTCTTTGAATTCAGCTAGGTGTGATCACTCCTTTAAATAGATTTCATAAGCGGTTAGAAAAGTCGCAGTATTGTACTTCGACAAGTAGTTAAAAAAATACCGTTTCGCACAAATTTTAAAAACAGTTGAGAATTGATTTTACATTTACAAAGATTTCAATATAAAACTGGGTTATACCAGAAATGGAACATATTTCTTGGTATTCAGCGGTACGGTACTGTACTAACCATAGAAAGTACCGCCGGAAGCATAAGGGCTCCCGCACACGACCGAGAATCGGTGACCGATTTTATATCGGGGCATCCCGCTCTGACTTGTTAGCACCTGAATCTTCCGTCCTTGTCCCGGCCGATAATCGCCCACCGATTCTCGGTCGTGTGCGGGAGCCCTAAGTGCAGAAGTTCCGCGTATGCTGACCAAATGAAATGTTATACAGGGTGTAAGGAACAGGTTGGCAAAAACTGAGAGGACATGATCAGTTGGTGAAACTGAACAACTTTCTCCAAGAAAAATCACCGGAAATGAAAATAAAAACCGGTCAAATGCGAGTCGGACTCGCACGCCAAAGGTATACCTATAGTATTTTTAGAAGCAATAGAATCCATTTTTGGAACACACTTATGTACATACATAATATCACGCCTATTTCCACACCTCAGTCCAATCAGACATTTTTAGAACCAAACTAAATGTTTGTAAAGGTTTTTGCAGATTTCTAGAGATTGTCTTATTTTTCCAGTAGTATTTACATAAACTTCTATAGATTGTAATTTCATTTCACGAACTTCCGAGATAAGGGAGGAATCGTATTTTTTTAAACATTTTTCATCATAAAAAGAAAACTATGAGTAAAATTATTCCAAATTTCAATGCTGAGATATACAGGTGTGACAGACAGACGAAGTCGCACCATAAGGGTTCCGTTTTTACCATTTTGGTTCGGTTCCCTAAAAAATCGGCCGTTCCATACAATAGAGAAGAAGTTTTTCACGTTTCTAGTGATATTTTCCTTAAGAAAAATTGTTTAGTATTATCATGCCCTGTCAGTTTTTACCAACCTGCCTCTTACACCCTAAATAGCTATGTTCTGTATTGTTTGTGTATTTGTTTGCTTCGGTTGTGGTCAAAGGCTACGTGCAGTCAAATATTTATTTATTTATTTATTTACAGTTCACATGAAAATACATCAAGAAAATTAAAATTAAGAAAAAGGACACAACAGGCGCTGCTTATTTCTAAATGAAACATATGATTATTATGGCAAAGAATATAAAATATTACGCTAACGTGTTTGTGGTGATGCATAATGTCTCGAAATTTTGTAAGGCAGTGGGTACAGCATTTTGTCCAGAGATTTTCTCTTGTAATTGTACCTACTTGGACCAACTGCGACTTGGGCGAAGTGCGTCTGGACGATCTGCGTTTTGGACGAAATGTTTATTGGACCATCTGCTACTAGGTCATTATATCGTAGCCAGGAGATTAATTAGATTTCAATGTACAATGGTAACGACTGAGATTTTGATACTATATTTTAAAGGTTTTATTTGTTTTGGATCTTATTCAAAATCGTTCTTCTTAAATAATAATATAGTAATATACGGAACATGAACGGGCATGCTCAATCAACGAAACTTTCACAAAGAAACATTTTTCCAAAAACAATTTGCCCACTCTGATCGAACAGTTTGTATGGATAGTTCAAAAACTTTTTTAATTTCCCAAAAATGTTTCTTTGGGAAAGTAGCTTAGTTTTATTGACTGAGCACGCCCGTTCCGTTTTCGGTACAACGTCCCTTCCATTCTGTATAGGTGACACTGTATAGGTGAGACTTACGACACACCCTGTGTAGGTAACGTATGACTATTTAAACGAACGAAGCGAAGGCCTATAAAGCCAGGCAAGTGCAGATAGTACGGCACTGAGAGGATTAGTAACTAAGTAAGAATGAGTTTAGTGCCAGCAGTGCAATATATTGTGCTATGGTAAAACCTAGTGTGACATTTTGCGAACGTGACATTATGCACCGGGAGTGATATGATAATCTTATAAAACCGCTATCACACCTTCCTTAATTCAGAAACTAATTCGGCATACACTGCTCGTTGAAGTAAGGATATTGGAATTAATAAAACCAAGCCTCCCAGCAATGAATGCAAAATTACTCTTTGAATTTAGGAAGGTGTGATTGCGGCTGAATTTGCCCATGAAACTGTCACGTCTTCATGCACATAGAAAAACGACATCATGCGACAGTGATTTTTTTACGAGACTTTTTTTTTTGAGTTTAGACTTATGTTCCTTGAAAAAAAGTTGCTCAGTTTCATGACCTAATTCCATAATTTCATTTTTCAGAAGTAGTCTTTTTACACCCCATGTACCAACTGTGGTACGGTCAACCGCTTGTCGGTAGAAACTTTTTCAACTCTATTACCACGCCATAAGGTCCAAAAGTGTTTCTACTGATGTGCGGCCGTGTGTACATACCGTAATGAAAAATCTCTACTGTACTCTACCTAAATATTTAACGATATAAAATTTCGCAAAAACGGATGTCAAATGGCATCCAAATCACAATTTCCTCGACCCAGTTGCGCGTGGCGTCACATGCGCGCGATTACATGCGCAGCGCCGCGTGCGCAGCTTAGTGACTGGCGATAACAGTATTTACCCAACTCAACCGAATGCAACTCATCCAAATTAGGATGAATCTAACACCAAAAACAACAACATTTTAACTGTCAATAATAATAATTTTTTTTGCTTTTTGTGACATCAAAATATTTCAAAAGAATTAATTTTAATCCGAATGCATCTGATCCAAAAGAGAATGAATCGAACACAAAAAACAACAACATGGAAATTGTCAATAATAATTTTTTTTTTCTACTTTTTGTCAGTGACATCAAAGTATTTCAAAAAGAATTAACTTTAATGAGGTTTTCTACAACTGACGTTGAGACTAAAGGTGGTAGGGCTTTTGTGGAAAGTCCGTCTGGGGAAGTACCACCCCCTTGCTTTTTTCTGCCGTGAAGCAGCAGTGTTTGCACTGCTGTGTTTCGGTTTGAAGGGCAAGGGAGTCAGCAAAATTTCAGGCACATGAGACATATCACCTTAGTTCTCAAAGTGAGCAACGCGCTTAGCTGTCTTATGAGTGTCAAAATATGCCATTAATAAGACAGTAGGTGTTATGGGCGGTGGTGACCACTTACCATCAGGTGGCCCACCTGCTCGTTTGCTCACTTGTAACATAATAAAAAAACCGGTCAAGTGCGAGTCGGACTCGCGCGCCGAGGGTTCCGATATACCTATAGTATTTTTGGAAGCAATAAAGTCCATTTTCAGGACCGCAAAACTAAATTTGTTTGTAAAGGTTTTTTGCAGATTTCTGAAAAACTGTGCAACTTAGAAAGATCGTTTTATTTTTGCTGTAAAGTTTATATAAACTTCTGTCAACTGTAATTAATTCAGATTTTTCCTTACTCAAACTTCGGAGATAAGGGGGGGGGAATGGTATTTTTCTTGACATTTTTCATCATAACTTTAAAACTAAGAAATTTAAAAAAATACAAAAATATATTTTAAAATGTACAAGTAAAGCCCTTTCATATGATACCCCACTCGACCTAGTAGCGACAATTTGAAATTTGGCCCCCCCTATTTTGGCCCCCTTTATATTAATAATCATACTTTTTCAAAATTTTTTCTTGTGCAACTAAGTTGGGCAACTATATTCTAAAACTATTCCAAATTTCAGGTTGATAGCATAAGTGGTTGCTGAGATATAGAGGTGTGACAGACAGACGGACAGACAGAGCGGCACCATAAGGGTTCCTTTTTTTTACCATTTTGGTATCGGAACCCTAAAAATAAAGACTATTTTCGTAAACACAAAGAGCGATCTTACTTAATTATTCAACACTTACTAACTTCTCAGACCAATAATAATAAAATTAATTAATTTATCGCACCCTCAATTTCGAGTCTCTTTAAAATGCAGCATTTTGACTTTTTAAACTCTGAAACGACTGGTTTTTGTTAAACTTGTTCGAGATTTTATGGAATTAAATGTTGGTATAATTTATATTTCTATTTTCAGAAAAAGAAGCCACACGGGATGACGGGAGATCAAGAAGGCTTTTGTCTGTAAATGATTTTTAAGGCTTTTCATCCGCGCGAATGATTTACCCTTCGGATCAGTTGACAACTAAGTCCGATAACAGCGTATTGTGCGCGTGCGCTCCAACTGGAGCAGAAACGGAAAATCATAGCTCGCTGTCATGCTGTGGTCATGACACTATGAATACGGGACATTTGTATACAGTATTGTTATTCAGAGTAGATTTATTACGGGCCGTGTATGATAATACAAAAATACGAGTAGAAATCTTCTGAACATGCATAATAATAAGTACTGGCGATCAATTCTTGAATAATTCAAGTTTTTATTTTTAAAGTGAAAATTTTCTACAATTACAATAATCTTTCTATATTAAAGAGCTGTTCGGTTGTTAATTTTCACATAAGTATTATAATCTGGGAACCAACTTTTGAATATCACCGAGTGTTTTCCGATATTTAAAAAAAATTAAGTAAGCCGTAAAAAAATTTAAACCCGGCCAAGTGCGTGTCAGTCCACGCTCAGTATAGGGTTCCGTAGTTTTTAGTAAAGCAAGCTTTGATTAAGCATTTGAAGGCGTTGTAACATAAACGTTTTACTTAATGCTCAGCGAGCACCTGTAGTGTAGGCAACGAAGCAGTTAACCCCCGCATTAAATACTCAGTCGATGAAACTTTGCCGGGGTATTACACCATATGAGACAAACATTCTATAAAAAATCCAAAAACAATCGGTACTTTTAATTTTTTCATACATTTTTTGTAATTTTTGTATGGAAAAATTAAAAGTACTGATTTTTTTTGGATTTTTTTATAGAAGGTTTGTCTGATATAGTGATATACCTACCCCAGCAAAGTTTCATCGACTGAGGATTTAATGCGAGGGTCTTCATACAACGATCCGCTTCGTTGCCTAGACTACTGATTACTATTGCAATTTTTATTATTCAGTTTATCAGCTATTTCTTGGCTTCACCAACCTAAAGCAGCTGTGATAGTTTTCCTTTTAATTTAGTCATAGAATTTCATTATATGCTCCTTCTGTGATTTTTTTCACATTTCCATTGACAACCATAGCTGGCGACACTGGGGACACTCGATTCTAAGAAAAAACTGTGCTTTAAGGCGATCTGTTTTCCATACAAAAATTCAAATGACTTGCATTCTTACGCGGGACATAAAATTCTGTTGAAAAACGAACGAATACTGCTATTTTTAGTTAAATTTTTCGCCAATTAATAGAAAAATACAGTTAATGTACTAAAAGTACTATTTTTGTTAGCAATTTTTGGTTCAATAATACGATTGTGGGCGTGCGGTCAAAACTGTACGGTTGTGCTTTGTGTGCATGTGTGAGTGATCGTACTCATGTAAACACGGACTGACGAGAGTAATTGACTTTAGTGGACATATGGAGATATTTTTCTTATCGAAATTTTTGTTAGGCGTTGGAGTTGCACGATGAAATTTACGCGAATCAACTTTTTGCACATTCCATTAAAAAATAAAACCTTATACTTACCATACTTATTCCATTAAAAAATAAAACCTTATATTTGCAGCAGTGGCTCCATCTAGTTGCGTTCGGGGCTAAGCTGGCCGCAACAACAGATCACCTTAAAGCTAAATATTTCGCAAACGAATCCGTAAACCGAAAAATTTTATGTGAAAACTAAACATTGTTTTTATGAAAGACAAGAAAAAAAACCGGTCAAGTACGGTCAACCGCTTGCCGGTAAAAACTTTTTCAACTCTATTACCACGTCATAAGGTCCAAAAGTGTTTCTACTTATAAGCGGCCGTGTGTACAAGTCGGACTCGCGCGCCGAGGGTTCCGATATACCTTTAGTATTTTTGGAAGCAATAAAGTCAGTCAGTCAGTCATAAAGGTTCCTTTTTATACCATTTTGGTATCGGAATCCTAAAAACGTCACTAACACGTTACTCGTAGGGGAGGTACACAAAAATTGTTTTCTTTTTTTCAATATTTTATTTTACTACGATATGTTGCCGTGGATGAATTGTATGTCTATACCAAATTGCAACTTTCTAGTAGTACTAAGGGTCTCTGAGCTAAGCCGCAGACAAACAGAAAGTCAGACAGACAGGCGGACATGACGAAACTATACGAGTAAGGGTTCCTTGTGATTGCGGAACCCTAAAAAGTAACACACATATTAAATTTTCTGTTACATTCAAGAATGATTATCTTGCTCAAGTATTTATCCTCCTAATAGTATCAAGTCAACAAAGCCAAAATAAAAATCGGCTTAATCTTTCAATACGCAAAAAAAGTCTTAAGGCTTCATAATGAAATTCGTCGATTCGGAATTAAGGAATTCAACAATTTGGATTTTTCCCGTACTGAAGTGTACAATATACTTGTATCAAAGTTTCGACAAATACTTAAAAAGTTTCGTCTAATATCCGTAAATAAAATGAGGTAAATAAAGAACGGTAACAAATTAAATGATTCCCAAAATATTTTTTTTACCCCAATACACCTTAGCCAAAATGGATGAATCTACACCAAATTGGCTGAACGTACACCAAATTTGGGTAACCGGTTCGGTTAGGTTCGTTAGAACACAACGTTAGGTTGTATAAGGTTATCTTGCGACCACAACGCACGAGCGGAGCGAGCGTGCCGCGGCAGCGGCCGGCGAAGTGCCAGAAGCAAATTTGGTGTACATTCATCCATTTTGGTAGACAAAATTTGGTGAATATTATTTGGTAAAAATTTACTCAAATTTGGTGGCACGTTAATACACAGCCATAAAGAACTTACTTTAATCGACCTCTGCTATGAAACAAACTCTGTAGTTGTCATCAAAACCTGAAACAAGACGAAAAAGGATTTCAACATATTAGGATTTCAACATAATGGGAATTCAACATTATGAGAATCCAACTTAATGGGAATCCAATGTTTGAAGAATTCAACATAATGGGAATTCAACTTAATGGTCCTGAAGGCTTATTAAGACATAGGAAAACCATATCATACAAACAACAACACTCCTTAACTCCTTACTGACAGTTTGTATGGAAAAGGAAAAGACAAAAACATTTTCCATTTCCCAGAAATGTTTGTTTGGGAAAGTTGTTCAGTTTCGTTGACTGAGCACGCCCGTTCAGTTTTCAGTAGGACGTCCCTTACATCCTATATTATAGAATGCTCTTAAAGACTATAAAATACTGAAACACCATAGGTATAAGAAATTCATGAATTTATATCTATGAGCTATTTATACAAGTTTGCTCCCCTCTTTTTAGGAATATTTTTAAGTTATCATTGTGAAACCTGACCTTGCTCTGATAATTTCTTCACAATCTTATCAGAAAAACTCATACAGCATCGCCAAAACATCTCAATCTCTAAACAAACTGTTGCTCTATGTTTATCTGTTCAAGTACTTGAATTTCGACATTGGTATTTTCCAAGACGTGTTATTTTCGTTTACGAGTTTACGTACAGTCAGGAGCACATCAAGCTTGACACATTGGACTTACTACCGATCTTACCGTTGGGGTTAAAGTCGCACTGCAGGTGTCAAGCTTGACCTGTCGTGGACTGTACCTGGTGCGTACTAAAGACACAGATAAGGAAATTAGTACTGTACTAACAACATCTAAACGTTCTCATTGTGTTGAATTAAATTCTCCTTGAATATTTCAAAAGAACGTAAAAAAGTAGACTCTTGAGTGTCGTAAAAGGCGACTAATGGGATGGTGACGACGAGGGAGGGATGGGCTTGCAAAGCAATGGGAAGGTACGGTCAACCGCACATCGGTAGAAACTTTTTCAACTCTATTACCACGCCATAGGGTCCAAAGGTGTTTCTACCGACATGTGGCCGTGTGTACTTCCCCAGACGGACTTTGCACAAAAGCCCTACCACGTTCAAAAATGGAGCCATGCTGGTTGGAATTTTCCAGCTCATAGCTTAACTCCTTGCTTCACTGCCTCGCACAACACAACTTAAAAGCCAGCTGGGAAGAGATGGGGTCGGGTTGGTACAGTCAACAGTATTGTAATAAGAACGGTACAAAGTCCATGTGTCAAGCTTGATGTGCTCTTGACTATACCACACGAGCCAAGATTTGAAGACAAATACAACGTGTAACGGAATGGTGTGATAATACTAAAGGGTGGGAATATGTCCTTGAAATTAAACAACTTTTCCCAATAGTGTAGGCAACGAAGCAGTTGACCCCAACATAAATTTTATTGGACAGGATGATAAAGAATCATGAATTAAATGTAAATTCAAAATATCCAAAAAAAAATTTACAAAAAAAAAATTCATACATTTTTTGTAATTTTTGTATGGAAAAATTAAAAGTAGTACTTACCGATTTTTTGTTTTGGTTTTTTTTATAGAAGTTTTTTTTTAAGAAGATTTCATCGATTGAGGATTTAATGCTGGGGTCTTCATACAACGATCCACTTCGTTGCCTAGACTACGAGGAACATGGCCGAAAACTAAAATCAACTTTTGATCTCACATAGAAACTGCATCAGCTGATAGCGCATTGAATATGGAAGGTCAAATTTCGTTTTTCGTTTTTCAACCTATGTTCTTTGCGAAAAGTTGTTCAGTTTCATGGGCAGTGGGCAGATTCACACCCTTTAGTATTATCACACCTGTTCCTTACAATTTGTAGAAACATAAAGCGGTGGAAATTAAATTAAATAAACTAAATTAAAATTCTTTATTGCCAATAAATACACATGCAATACATAAGATAGATACATACAATACCTCTGATTTATTTCATAATTAATTAATTAAATTGAAAAGTAAAAAAATTCTTATTGCCAATGAAGATACATACAAAACATAATCGAGGCTTTACATTCTACGTATTAATCTGTCTATCTTAACACACAAGGAATACTCAAGGAATCTACAATTGGCAATGGGTACTAGTCTCAGCATATTGCTATGCCTAGTGGCTTAGCGCTGGTTTTCAGACCAGCCCCTAATAAGGTTTCAATTGTCAAGTTCATAGTTATGCGTGAGCGTGGTGTTGCAGAGTAAATATCTTTAAAACCAAATTAAACAGTGGTATAAAGAGCATATTAAGCTGTTTTTAATTATGTTTGTCCTGTAGCGTATGTGACGTCTTATTTGATTAAGATAATTAACACGACACTTGTTTGTTTTTAAATTTGATACAAAGACAAATTAAATTATACCTCTAAATAGGTGCGCGTGATCACAAAAATTCCCACAAAAAAATAATAAAGGCTGCAAGGGACGGTGTACCGAAAACCGAAAGGGCGTGCTCTGTCAACGAAACTGAACAACTTTCTCAAAGAAACATTTCTGGGAAATGAAAAAATATTAGGTCTCTCCATACAAGTTGTTTGAAGAGGTCAATTTTTTTTTATTTCCCAGAAATCTTTCTTTGAGAATATTGTTCAGTTTCATGTACTGAGCATGCCTTTTCAGTTTTCGGTACACCGTCCCTTACACCCTGTATATCAGTGGTTGTAATCAATATCCGTGTGGTACCGGCAAAGAATACTACCAACCCATCTCTACCCGTGGGTGTTGTAAGAGGCGACTAAGGGCTTACAAACCGGAGGATGGACCGCAGCATCTTTATGTGTATCGTACCATCTTACATACTGAGGTCACCAACAACAACGGTGCCACCCGCAACGCTTACAAGCGTGGTGACTATGGTAAATCGGTAAATCCCGTTTTTGCTGGATTTCTAAGGGAGCTCCCTGTCTTGCAGTGGACATTCCATGGGATGTTATGTAATCATCAACAAACAACTGCATATTATTATATCTCCCATAGAAATACGAGAGTTTACTATTATTTAATCTGTGATATGAGGGTAATAGAAGGAAGATTAATTAAAATATGTGTCACAAGGTATTCTGACATTCATTCAGTCATTGTGAATACGGCATAGGCATCGTTCTGTACACAGAAAAATAAGGGTAATAGAAGGAGGATTAAAGAAATAATGCGTCACAAGGTAGTGAAGGCGTCGTTTTATGGATTTGATGCGTTATTTTGAATATTTTCTAGGGATCATTGATGATGTGACATTTAATTTTAGGACATGTTGGCAGATGTCATCCCATAGTAAAATAAATTAACAAGGTTTCTATTCCGAGCGAAGCAAGGAGGTCCGAAATCTTTGGTTCTGTAAATTTTGTATGAGGAAGTTAAATCACATTTGATGATGTGACATTTCAACTTGGGACGCAATGGCAGATGCCATCCCGTAGTAAAATATTGCAAACGGAGCAAGAAGTCCGAATTCTTTGATTGCTCCTTCTAAAGCCACGATCACACCTAGCTAAATTCAAAGACTAATTCGGCATACATTGCTGGGAGGCTTGGTTATGTTAATTGCAATATCCTTACTTCAACGAGCAATGTATGCCGCATTAGTCTTTGAATTCAGCTAGGTGTGATCTTCTTAACATTCAACTTTGGATGCCTCATACTTTCTCGAAACCCGTTTATCATCTCATCAATGTTTAACATACGAACAGACAATTGCACTCGCTTGTGTAAACCAACATAAGTAAGAAGAGCTATGTTTTGAATACAAAATAATGTTATGTAGCCTACGTGTGACATTCGCCACATGTTATGTTATGTCATTTGAGTGTCCGAGATCCTTTTCCAGCGATAACAATAATGTAACTTGTATCATGGATAATAAGACTGACAATCCCCATACTAGAAAACGTAGCCCGGGAAGGCATAAAACTCATGGAAACAAGATTGCGCTTTCAAATTATCTGGAAATTAATTATGGTCTACCGAGTATTCTGCCAAAAAATCATTCAAAATTTCAAAATAGTTTCAATGTAAAGCAACGCTAACATTGAAATTCTTTTTATTTGGTTAGCAGAATACTCGATAAATCATAATAACTTCCCGGACTATTTATTAGCGCCATCTAGTTTTATACTTTTCCGAGTTAAGATTTCTAAAAGGGATTTTTCGTCCATGCTTGTATATATAACGGGGACATTAACATTCTGTATGTTTAAAAGGAAATGCTTTGTCTTTGTAGAAAAACAAAATAAATTTTGACTATCTTTGACACAAAAACAAAGTAACTTTACGGTCAGTGACTGGGTAACCATTACAAAGTGAATAACAAAGTGGCTCAATCCTAGACTCATTCACTTGCGCCAAATAACAATTTTGCTGTCTAGCATAACAAATAACAATATTAGTGTATTATTATTATTATTTATTAGCGATAAAACACAATAAAAAATCTTTCAAAAAAACAACAAACATTCAAAAAACATTCGATACTTTTACACAACAACGCGTAATCCCTATTAAGTTATTACTATAGATTGATTAGTAATATTGCTAATTACGATATCTTTGTTTACTACACATGTTTTTACGATTTGTTTACTAATTGCAATCGATATGAAGCGTAATATTATATTTTCTTTGATAAGTAAAACGTCTAGTCATCGATGTTTACTAATAAATACTTTTTAATAATATTTTTAGAAATAGATAGGGTTATTGCCTTAGATTACCTATACAGGGTGCTTCCTTATCAACTGCGTTTCTTTTAGTTTGTTGTTCAGACTATAAAACTGTACCAAAGATTTATTACTTCGCGCGTGGCGCGTTTAACCAGATTGCGCTCTTCCAAAAATTATGCGAGCAGAGTAGGACGTAAGATGAGAGGAAGCTGTCCCTTTCCAATAGATTTTGCATGACATTTTGTTTATGTTGCCATGACAACATCAGCAAAATGTCATGCAAAATCTCTGTTAAAAATCATTTTACCAAAGAGTTTTTAATCCAGATAAATCAAAAGAAAATGATTTTCTGCATTTATCAATATTTAATGAAAACTGAGAGAGAAGTTTATACTTTGCACGTTGAAAATTATTCAAATAAGTATTTAAAAATACGTATAAATATAAATTTGTGAATATAAAAGTTAACATTTTGCACGGAAATTGTGCAAACTTCATTAGTATGGCAATAATTAGAAAGGGACGAAGTACATCGCCTATGATGTCTTGCTCTGCTCGTTTTGTACAAATTGTTAAGAGTACGCTATCATGGTAAATGTAAGATCATTGAACTGTACTTACTCATAGGTCCGAAAAAAAAAAAACCTCCCTAACAAACAGCGCAATCAATTAGATGACACAATTTTAGTGGGAGTATAGGTACATCTTTTACTTCTTCTTTTACCTAAATTACTGCTAGTTACTGCATATTAGAGAACGGTGCTGCTTGTCTTTCATCAGGGATCAATTAATAAATATCATTGAGTGGAACATAATTATCAAAATATCAGAAACACTGACAAAATATCACCCAAATACTAAATACTAAAATCACACATTTTTCATTAAAAAAGTAAAGAATAACATTCGTGAAATATAAAATACGGTTTGATTGTTAATTTAGGGGCGCGTTTCAAATCGGTTTTCTCTGACAGCCGAATAGCTTCGTATCGTAAACGTGGTCGAGATAGACTGCTGTCATAGGTTTAATTTTAACCTTACCCGTTTTGGAACCCAGCCTAGAGTGATAATTAATTGATAACCTGGTCAGTTAACTATTATCTACTCTGTGGCCTGGGTGACAATTCATGAAACTAAATTTTAATATCATTAAAAAAGAACATTAAAAATAACTTTTATAAAATGTATTTTTGCACTGATAGAAACTTGGCCTTAGTGTTGACAATAAACAAGGATATGACCACGGCAGTATGACCAAGATAATGTTTATCTGTCAAAACCTCGCCGTCTTGATTTTGAATGACGCTATCTTATCAGCAGCCTTTCGGCTTTCGTAGATTTGCATGAATTGTACGGTCAACCGCTTGTCGGTAGAAACTTTTTCAACTCTATTACCTCGCCATAAGGTCCAAGTGTTTCTACCGATGTGCGGCCGTGTGTACAATGTGATAAAGTGATACTTTACCGGTTGTAAGGGACGGTGTACCGAAAACTGAAAGGGCTTGCTCAGTCTACGAAACTGAACTACTTTCCCAAAGAAACATTTATATAAAAAAAAATTCATTTCCCGAAAATGTTTCTTTGGGAATTTTTTCAGTTTCGTTGACTGAGCACGCTCGTTCAGTTTTCAGTACACCTTCCCTTACACCCTGTATATAATAGTACATTAAAATGCAAGTGCGCTATTTTGGATATTACAGCCGAGGCTCATAAATTGCAGCCCGAGCCGCAGGCGAGGGCGTAATGGAGCCGAGGGTGTAATTACCAACGCGCACGAGCTTTTTACGACGTTTTTCAACACATTTGTGAATAAAAACAAATCAAATTAGTTACCTTTAAAAATACTAAACTTTGCTAACCTTACGTCCACCGCATTTTGTCGGCTGCATATGTTCATGTTTTCCTTTAATTTCACCAACTTTCAAAATTGTATTTAGTTTAGTTTTTAGGGTTCCGATACCAAAATGGTAAAAAAGGAACCCTTATGGTGCCGCTCTGTCTGTCTGTCTGTCCGTCTGTCTGTCACACCTCTATATCTCAGCAACCACTCATGCTATCGACTTGAAATTTGGAATAGTTTTAGAATATAGTTGCCCAACTTAATTGCACATGAAAGAATTTTGAAAAAAGTATGATTATTAATGTAAAGGGGGCCAAAATAGGGGGTCCAAATTTCAAATGGTCGCTACTAGGTCAAGTGGGGTATCATATGAAAGGGCTTTACTTGTACATTTTAAAATATATTTTTGTATTTTTTGAAATTTCTTAGTTTTCAAGTTATGATGGAAAATGTCAAAAAAAATACCATTCCCCCCCCCCCCCCCTTATCTCCGAAGTTTGTGTAAGGAAAAATCTGAATTAATTACAGTTAACAGAAGTCTATGTAAACTTTACAGCAAAAATAAAACGATCTTTCTTAGTTGCACAGTTTTTCAGAAATCTGCAAAAAACCTTTACAAACAAATTTAGTTTTGCGGTCCTGAAAATGGACTTTATTGCTTCCAAAAATACTATAGGTATATCGGAACCCTCGACACGCGAGTCCGACTCGCACTTGCCGGTTTTTTATTTGTAGAAGTCGACACTTTTAGAAATATTACAATAATAAACACTACAAATATTTGTAAAATTGCGCGCATTATTTCTGTTTCAGCGGGCACAGATTATAAGAGGAGACCCAAAACATTACCAACTGTGTTATCTTACAACATCAATCTTTTATCAATTATTAGTCAATCTAGTAACCAAGCAATAAAAAAAAGTAATTGTCACTCGGTACCCAATCATCTTATTCCATTAACCTTGAAATAAATTATCAAAAATTGAATATCTTGTTACATAAATGACAAATTTATTGTTAATTACTATAAATAATTTCATAAAATCAACATTCACTTATATTTTCTCGAAGACAGCTTGAAAATTTTATTAACATATAAAAACTCCTTGCTCCTGGACTATTAAAAAAAAAACAAAAACAAAACACTAGTTAAGTAATATTAGGACAAAAACACGCGTGTTTAATAAGCTGGATTATGGACCTTACCTAATACATTGCAAATAGAGCTGTTTTATGAGCAAATGTGTTGAAAAAATTATTATCAGTGCATCGCGGGCAAAAAACGAAAAACCACGCTCAAGCGACATTTTGAGCAAAACCTATACAACGTGTAGCGGAAAGGTGTGTGATAATACTGAAGGATGTAAATCTGCCCATGAAACTGAACAACTATTCCCAAATAGGTCGAAATACGAAAAACCAAATTTGACCTCCCATACAAAATGCGCTATCAGCTGATACAGTTTCTATGGGAGGTCAAAATTTAATTTTGTTCTATGATCTATGTTCCTTGGGAAAAGTTGTTCAGTGTCGGGCAGATTCACACCCTTTAGTATTAAAGTATTATCATATCACGCCTTTCAATGGAAACTCACAACACTTTTCACGCTGCATAAAAAGCTGCACAAGCTTTACGCTTCAAAAAAACCGGCCAAGTGCGAGTCAGACTCGCGCACTGAGGGTTCCGTACCACCACATAAACATTATTGTTATATGAAATTTCAGTAAGTTAATGTGCTAGATTTTTTGAGTCCGACACGCGCTTGACCAAATTTTATTATTTGTTGTTATTTTATAGCTTATGCACTATAAACATACCAATTTTCAAGTTTATAAGTGTTCCCGTTTTTAAATAGAACTAAAACAAAAATCGCCTCAGCGACCATCCAACTTGACCCCTCTCTTATATGAATGTTCTTGAAACTCGAGCTCACCACCATTGGTTACCATTAGTTGTGAGAAAAGTTGTAATATTTAATGATTTCAGACTTTTCCCATTATTTGTACTGTGAGACCTAGCTTCTTGCCAAATTTCATAATTTTAGGTCAACGGGAAGTACCCTGTAGGTTTTGAATTTTTGAATAAATGTATGGAGATGATGACATAAAATGCCATATCTTTTGATTGCGTCGTTGTAAAAAATTGAAATTTTTCATGTTCATGGATCCTAATATATGGTATTAATTTCAACCTGATACCTTTACCCGTTCGTGAGATAAAGGGTCTTGACAGACAGACAGACAGACGGACAACAAAGTGATCCTATAAGGGTTCCGTTTTTTTCTTTTGAGGTACGGAACCCTAAAAAAGTAGTTTTAGCTCAAGAAGAATTGCAGCGCCTGGAGGGCTAAACGACTTCTATGATCAGCTTGTTATAATATGTAGTCACTAGCAAGTACCCATACATTTTAATGGATTACTGTCATGTAATTCGACGGAAAATAAAATGTCAGGATCACCCAAAACTTCAAAAAAAATTCAAGTATTTTTTTTTACAATTATATTAATATTTTTTTGTGATAATGTAGAATTACCCCTTAGAAGGATCATCGTACTTTTTATTACACCCTGTATAGTATCTAAATAGCTCCTAACCAGCGCAGTCGTTAATAGTGGTAAGAAAATTCGGAAATACGAGGGCCAAGAATTAAAGATATGCTACGTGGTCAACGATTTCAAGGCCCAGAAGAGGCAGTCGAAGTTTACAAATCGGCCGTTTCGACTATATCCACTATAGACTGGAATTACTGTTATAATAATTGGTTTGATAGAATGCAAAAGTGCATCGATTGTCACGGAGAATACTTCGAAAAACAATGAAAGTAAATATTGTTGTATTATTTTTGTACTTTTTTCTATTCCCGATCATTTCGGTGTGGCCCTCGTATTATCAATAATTTAATTCGCTTAAAGCCTTTTAAGAGCTTATTCTTGAGGGCTAAAGGCTACATCTATTTGTTCGAAGTCTTTAAAATTCGTTTCACCTTACTGTTTGCCAATTCGCTGCCAAGTCTAGCGTGGCGCTTATGGCAATAGTTCCCCCTAAATGAAACACACCGGATATATTTTACAAAGTGTTTTAGATTTGACCTATTTTAGGTTGTTTTTAGGGTTCCGTACCTCAAAAGAAAAAAACGGAACCCTTATAGGATCACTTTGTTGTCCGTCTGTCTGTCTGTCTGTCTGTCTGTCTGTCTGTCTGTCTGTCTGTCTGTCTGTCTGTCTGTCAAGACCCTTTATCTCACGAACGGGTAAAGGTATCAGGTTGAAATTAATACCATATATTAGGATCCATGAACCACACAAGATCTGAAAATTTAAATTTTTTACAACGACGCAATCAAAAGATATGACATTTTATGTCCTCATCTCCATACATTTATTCAAAAATGAAAAACCTACAGGGTACTTCCCGTAGACCTAAAATTATGAAATTTGGCAAGAAGCTAGGTCTCATAGTACAAATAATGGGAAAAGTCTGAAATCATTAAATATTACAGCTTTTCTCACAACTAATGGTAACCAATTGGAGTGAGCTCCCGTTTCAAGAACATTCATATAAGAGAGGGGTCAAGTTGGATGGTTACTGAGGCGATTTTTGTTTTAGTTCTATTTAAAAACGGGAACACTTACAAACTTGAAAATTGGTATGTTTATAGTGCATAGGCTATGAAATAACAACAAATAATAAAATTTGGTCAAGCGCGTGTCGGACTCAAAAAATCTAGCACATTAACTTACTGAAATTTCAAGTAATACAATTATGTTTATGTGGTGGTACGGAACCCTCAGTGCGCGAGTCCGACTCGCACTTGGCCGGTTTTTGTTATATTGATGATCTATAAGATATCTGTCTGTTACCAGAAAAGTAGACCTTTCAGGAAATTGGACCGATTGGGAAAGTGGACCAAATGAGAAAGTGGACACATTAAGAAAGGGACGACTAACGCATAGGGAACGTATGTGTAAGGTACTTCGAAACTTGGCTCATAGACAGGGATAAGGTCAATAAGTAAAAATAAAAAATACGAATTTTTTTCGGTTTAAATAATAAAGTTAAAAAATAATTTTGTTTTTGTCAAATATCGATAGGTCGTATGGCAGAATGAATAGTAGCCATGGCCAGTCTTAAAAAAAAATTGACAACTGTTCTAAATAGTCTGTGGTCGGTTTATACAGCTGTTAGTTTTTTTTATGATAGGCAATGACTACTCATCACATTCTGCCATACGACCTATCGATATTGGACGAAAACTATTTTTTTTAAAGCCTCGTCATTTATGCCAAAAAAATTGGTATTTTTTATTTATCTTTAATGATCCTATTTATTCCTGCTCATGAGCCAAGTTTCAAGGTACCTTACATATAAGTTTCCCTAGCGAATTTGGGAAAGTGGACCGAACGGGAAAGTGGACCAATCGGGAAAATGGACCAATCGCACAGGAGGAGGGATGAATTTTTTGCGCTACGCGTTTTTGCCGGAGTTCTGGAGGGAGCTCCCTGCCCTGCAGTGGAAGTTTCAAGGGATGTTATGATGATGAGTACTTAATTTCCTGATCACCTGAATTAGTAAACGTACCTACATATGATCATTAATTGAATCATTTAAGGTCAATAGAAACGATTAATACAGGTGATCAGGAAATTAAAGACAGACTGATTACTTTGTCCTTATTAAGCATGCTAGCGTACACACGGCCGGACATCAGTAGAAACACTTTTGGACCTTATGGCGTGGTAATAGAGTTGAAAAAGTTTCTCCCGACAAGCGGTTGACCGTACGTACAATCACGAGAATAGCAAGCTTAAAACTTGTAGCGCGACTCTATTAAATAAGAACGGTAAAAAGTCTAATGTGTCAAGCTCGACCGGCTCTTGACTGTACATCTTCATATACAGGGTTTTTCTTAAGTGGTGTTTTATTTTAGTAACTCATTCTGCAGGTAATGAATAGACGAATCAACGTACGTGGTACGTACGGTCAACCGCTCGTCGGTAGAAACTTTTTCAACTCTATTACGACGCCATAAGGTCCAAAAGTGTTTCTACTGACGTGCTGTTGAGTGTACGAGTCGGTACGTCAACGTTCGTACTTTTACGTTCTTATTATTTGCTAACCAAACCTAGGCTTGGGTAAGAAATGGTCAGCTTAATCGTCCAAATTGTATTTGGGATGAAAGTGACAGATTTTTGAAAGCTGAAAGGGCATGACCGGTCAACGAAACTGAACAACTTTCAGTGAATGATGAGAAATCTTCCTTAATCTTCATATAAACTGTCCAATCGAGTTTTAAATTTTTTATAAAGATGCTGGTATTCTATTTATTTCCTGAAAGTTTCGTTTACTGAAAAGTGTTGAGTTTCGATGACTGAACGAATATGATAAAAAATGTCGCATTTTTCCTTGAGAACAAAGGAAAACAGGACCAATTCCGTAAAACCCAGTATAAAACCTTGGCTTCCCGTTATTTCTGTGACTCATACAAAATGTATGACATACTGAGGACACAGGAACATATCCATACGCACAAGTGTTGATAGTGGCTCCGCCTATATTACTCATCCTGTAGTTCAGAGTACAGGACCGGTATCTACACTATAACTATACTATACTTGCAAACGGGATGTTTTTTATTTTTTTAAACTCACAAGTCACTCGGTGATATTCAAGAATCGGTCCCCTGAAAAACTTTCAACTAAAGTCGGACGTCTGCACTACACCTAAGTGCGATTTTCGTTAACGATCTCTAATGGCGTCGTTTACTTTCATATTGCACATTTATTTGCATTACTTTGAGAATTCGTTGGTGTTTAGAAATGAAGATAAGAGTCTATATATGATAATTGTTTCTAAATTGTTTAAATATTAAATATCAGAGTTCTGCAAAATATTGCCGAAAGAAAAGCCACGATCACACCTTCCCATACTACAGAAACTAATTCGGCTTACATTGCTCGTTGAAGTAAGGATATTGCAATTAACATAACCAAGCCTCCCAGCAATGTATGCCGAATTAGTCCTTGAATTCAGTTAGGTGTGATCGTGGCTTTAGATACCACTGTTTAATTTAAATGCAGTAAATGCAATTATCTATGAACCATTGCTTGTATGATTTATTGAATGGGAATCACAATTTTGAAAGCATATACAAAATTTTGGGGTTAAATACCTTTAAGTACAGGGTGTGAGGAGAAGCACTTTAAGGCATGAAACTGAAAAACTTTTACCAAGGAACAAAAGTCGAAATGTGAGAAAGAAATACCTACTTACCTCCCTTATCAATCTTATCATGACTAAAGAAATTAAGGAAGTTGTTTTTCTTTACGAATCTCAACCTGAATTCCTTGGACAAAGTTGATTAGTTTCGTGGGCATAAATATTGAACAAAATGTTAGCATGTTACCTAGACCATGAAACTGAACAACTTTCCCTAAGGAACATGAGTCGAAATAAAAAAAAACAAATTTAACGTCCCATACAAAACGCGCTATCAACTGATACCTGCTACAGTTTCTTAGGGAGATCAAAAATTGATTTTGGTCTATGACCTATGTTTGACCTATGTTGCTAGTTTTATGGGCAGATTCAAACCCTTTAGTATTATATACATTTACGTTACACGCTGTATATAATATCCTTCAGGCTCCAAAGTAACTTTTGTCCTAAGTATACCTAGCGAAAGTAAAACGCAAAATATCCCGAATTCCAATGAAGACTAACTCACCGCACAAAAATGTAGAGTCGCCCTTTTCTTAAAAAGTTCAATATTCCAGACACTGGCCACTAACTCCACTATTTAAAAAATAAAAAATTCTCAATTAAAAAGAAACTATGTGACTTTTTACTTTTTAATTTGCGCGGCGGTTCTGAATTTAAAATTTGAACAGAGAAAGCGCGCGCTGCACGTGTCGCCGCTTCGCGCTCTCGGTCGACTGGCGTGCGCGCGCACGTTCGGAAGAGAACGCTGCGTTTGCGCGTTTGCGTATGGAGTGGGGCCATTCTGCATTCTGTAAATGTTTTTTGACGGTCATAAACCACACTGAGCCGGAGAGAGTTAAAAATGCAGCAGCATTGCCTTCTATTATTTGAGTCTATTCTTTATGAGAAAATCTTCAATCAAGAGTGTTTATTTGTCATCAGAGTATTGCAGATTTTTTTTGTTACCTACAGAAGACCCCAATGTAGGCACTAGCGAAAAACTTAAGTGGCATTGAATGAGATGATGCCATGAAGTCACGAGCAATAAATAATACCACAACAATAATTATAAGAAAAAAAAAGAAAAATAATTTATTGTTTGCTCTTTTCGTTTGTAAAGTTTTTCTTTTGTGATAAAAACTCTTTCAGTTACTTTATTTTGTTTAACTACACTATATACCTGTCTTGATCTGCAAACAATAATCGTACAAGAAAGCTGCTTTCTTAAATACCATGAACCTACTAATTATAAGTCCTTTTCTATTAAACGAGCAATATTAATTTGTATAATCGGTTTCTCAAAAACGGATCTAACAATTTCGATAAAATTTACCATACGGGGGTTTTCGGAGGCAATAAATCTTCTAGATCTCTGTTTGGGAAAATTCGTTCTCTCTGTTTTTTGAGCTTTTCTTTAAAAAAGTTTTGGTCAGGGTTATACAGACTCTGTATAAACCCTGACCAAAGAATAGAGAGCGATGCTCGGTCGCCCTACTATCTACTTATTTATTTATAACAATAAAAATATTTATCGTTAGTTACAGAATAACCCTCAGCGACATACTTCCGCTGCAGTCGGCCTATCACGAATTGTAAATTGTAACTGGCTGGATGAGGCACAGCTCAACACAATATGATAAAAATAACAAAGTATGGGTAAATAAATGTAGTGCAGGGATGTGGGGCCACAATAAATACTAATAAAGGACATTCTGCTTGTTATTACAATAACAAGCAGAATGTCCTTTATTAGTACAGAACCACGAATGGAAGAGACAAAAGACAGCCGAAATGATTTTCGTCACTATACTAATGTGAATGATATTACCAAAACTAAAACGATGACCAAATAATAAAAATCGTTACGTTAAGGTGATCCGTTTTTCATACAAAAATTCAAATGACTTGCATTCTTACGCGGGACATACAATTCTGTTGAAAAACGAACGAATACTGCTATTTTGAGTTAAATTTTTCGCTAACCATAAGATCCTGCGATTTTAATTTTTTTTTACATTTTATTTAAGTCAACAATTTTGCCAAGAAGTATGAGTATGTACATAGGTATTTAGCGGTCAGTTGTAAAACTTTTGGTAATTAGCGTGATAGATTAGATTAGATTAATTTTTACTTTTTTAGGTAATTCTTTTCAAAAGCGAGCAATGATAATATTCTTAAAATATAGTGTTTGATTGTTAATTGTCATATACAGGCTGTTTGGTATATGAATGATATAGTTATTTGAATGATATAGTAACTAACTAGCATGTAACTCGATTGTTTTTCAATTTGTGATAAATTTTCGGTGATATAAGTAATATATAAAATTTTAATTTGATTGATTATTATTAATGTTAGCGTAGTTAAATTATTTTAAAATGTTTTTATATACATACTATATAATTTGTATATTTTAATTTTAAGGTTATTAGTTCGTTGTTTGTCAGCTTGTATTTGTGTGTAAAATTTTATAGAATTAACATTTATTTATTTGTTTTTGCCACTTAATTATGTAAGGTACTGTTTTAGCTCTAAGGATATTCAAACACAATGTAAATTGTTCATAAATTTAATGTCTGCAAACCTCTCGGGTAGTTGCTATACCCATTAAACTAAAAACTTTCCCAAAGGTAAAGTTTACAACATCCCATAGAAACTGCATCAGCTAGATAGCGTATTTTGTATGGGAGGTCAAAAATTATGCGAGAGGCTTGCAGACATATATCAAACATTCTGTACAATGATGTATCGTTTAAGGGGCTACCTGCCGTCCACTAGCGCCCCCATCAGTTTAAAAAATATAAATACAAAATTTATCAATAATCCGGAAAGACAAATTGAAGTAAAGGTACCTTTGTTTATTTAGAACCTATTTACTTTGTAAAATAAAGTTCAATGTAATTACAGATACAAAAACTGCTAAAAGTGGCCGTTTTTCGCACTTTTAGGGTTCCGTACCTAAAATAAAAACGGAACCCTTATAGGATCACTTTGTTGTCCGTCTGTCTGTCTGTTTGTCTGTCTGTCTGTCTGTCAAGACCCTTTATCTCACGAACGGGTAGAGGTATCAGGTTGAAATTGATAATATATATTAGGGTCCATGAACCACACAAGATCTGAAAGTTTAAATTTTTTACAATGACGCAATTAAAAGATATGGCTTTTTATGTCCTCATCTCCATACATTTCTGCAAAAATGCAAAACCTACAGGGTACTTCCCGTTGACCTAAAATTATGAAATTTGGCAAGAAGCTAGGTCTCAAAGTACAAATAAAGGGAAAAGTCTTAAATCATTAAATATTACAACTTTTCTCACAACTAATGGTAACCAATTGAGGTGAGCTCCCGTTTCAAGAACATTCATATAAGTGAGGGGTCAAGTTGAATGGTCGCGGAGACGATTTTTGTTTTAGTTCTATTTTAAAAACGGGAACACTTAGAAACTTCAAAATTGCATAAGCTATAAAATAACAACAAATAATAACATTTGGTCAAGCGCGTGTCGGACTCAAAAAATCTAGCACATTAACTTACTGAAATTTTAACTAATACAATTACGGAACCCTCATTGCGCGAGTCCGACTCGCACTTGGCTGGTTTTTACTACAATCTGTCTTTCCGGATTTTCGAAAAGTTTTGTTATCAGCAAGCTATATTTTTTTAAGTGATGGGGGCGCTAGTGGACGGCGGGTAGCCTCTTAAGAACTTTTCATAGTTTTTTTAGTCACAAAATTCACTCGAAGACATTCAAGAATCGGTCTCCTTAGCGACTGCCTATAAGACAGCCAAACAGTGAGCGCCTATGCGTCTTATCTTTTTACAACGCATTGTACGGTACCAGCTATCTTACTTCCTTGTGAGCCTGCCTCCATTCCGTGTAACAAATGACTAACAGACATGCAGGTGTTCGTAATATAGTGTAACATGGTAACTCCATTCTTATGCTGTGCCTAGCTTTTTATCTATTGTAGGCTACGAATAAATAATAAGTCAGGAATTGTAACTGCGCTCAAAAAATGACCCAACGAAAGTCGTGTATTTCAGAAGTCGTTCCACCGCGTCATTGGCTCAACTACTACTAGCTGACATTGCAGCACGCGCGCGAACCAATCGCTGCTCTCGTTATTTTGGTTTCACGTAGGCCCACTTTCTGTTTGGTATTTGTTCCAAATTAGAGTTCCTGACTTATTATTTATTCGTAGATTGTAGGCAGCAAGCACGTAGAAACAAAACCAGTATAAGCTGATAAACTGCAGGATGGGCAGCAGCATCCTCCTTTGTATCTGACATCTTACCTTACTGCGGTCACCTACAACCGCGGTCCATGGTGCCAGCCGTAACGCTAACAAGCGAGGCGACTATGGTACTTCCCCTCTACATTTTTCCAGCAAAAGCTAGAATTCTGGAGGGAGCTCCCTGTCCTGTAGTGAACGTTTCATGGGATGTTATGATGATTTGATGATCATGACATTTTTGTACACAGCTGCATAAGGGTTATACAGCCAGCAGAGTGTTAAGAAAACCGCAATAATTTAAAACAAGTTTTCTATATGTACATAAAACTGAACAACTTTCTGGAGAAGTTTAACTTTTTAAATTTTTCGAATAGAAGTTGAGTTTCTATTTCATATTTCGACCTCTTTTCAACTTCTTTGAGTAAAATTGGTCAGTTCATGGGTTTAACGAACATACTGTATATTCCTGCCTGCGTCTGTGTTCTAGGAGTGAGGCGTATTTATCGCAACAGATAAATATAACAGGTATTTAAATGTCACCGTTCCGTCCTGTTATACACAGTACGAAATACCTGTTGTTTTTAGTAACAACATGTTATAGCGATATGTTCCGGTATTTCGTAACCTAAATATCGGCTGTCACCACTTGTGATGTGATACGTAACAATATGTTCCTGCCGTTCCACCAAATCCAACCAGTATTTTTTCATTCTGTTATGTACTGTCACAGGTCTTTCTCACTCTTGCATACGCATTCCCCATAGGTCAAAGTAGGATAGAATAATATTGCTACTTGTCACAGGTCTTCATCGATACGGGGCGTCTGGTCTGTCCAGTTTTGTTTGACGTTTTTCTGCCATTGATACGGCGATGGTCAAGTGGTCGGCTGCTGGCCAAGTGGTCGTCTAGTGGTCAAGTGGTCGGCTAGTGGTCAAATGGTCGGCTAGTGGTCAAGTGGTCGGCTGGTGCTCAAGTGGTCGGCAGATTGTCAAGTGGTCGGCTAATGGTCAAGTGGTCGTATATTGCCCAAGTGATCGGCTAGTAGTCAAGTGGTAAGCTGGTGGTCAAGTAGTGGGCTGGAGGTCGAGTGGTCGTCTAGCGTTCAAGTGGGCGTCTAGTGGCAAGTGGTCGGCTAATGGTCAAGTGGTCATCTGGTGGTCAAGTAGTCGGTTAGTGGTCAAGTGGCCGGCTAATGGTGAAGTGGTCGACTAGAGGTCAAGTAGTCGGCTAGTGGTCGAATCGTTGGCTGGTGGTCAAGTGGTCGACTGTTGGTCAAGTGGTTGGCTGGTGGTCGAGTGGTCAGCTGGTGGTGGTCAAGAAGTCGCTAAGTGGTCGGCTAATGGTCAAGTGGTCGTCTAGTGGTCAAGTGGTCGGCTAGTAGTCAAGTGGTTACCTGGTGGTCAAGTGGTCGGCTGGAGGCCAAGTGGTGGGCTGGTGGTCAAGTGGTCGTCTAGCGTTCAAGTGGACGTCTAGCAGTCAAGTGGTCGTCTGGTGGTCGTCTAGTGGTCAAGTGGTCGGTTAGTGACAAGTGGTCGTCTAGTGGTCAAGTGGTCGGCTAATGGTCATGTGGTCGTCTGGTGGTCAAGTGGTCGTCTAGTGGTCAAGTGGTCGTCTAATGGTCAAGTGGTCAGTTAGTGTTCAAGTGGTCGTCTAGTGGTCAAGTGGTCGGTTAGTGATCAAGTGGTCGGTTAGTGGTCAAGTGGTCGGTTAGTGATCAAGTGGTCGGTTAGTGGTCAAGTGGTCGGCTAATGGTCAAGCTGTCGGCTTGTGGTCAAGTGGTTGGTTAGCGGTCAAGTCGACACGCCCGCCGGCCGCCGGCCACACGCTCTGCTCTGAAACCACCCTTATGAAAGAAAACACGGGTTTGCTGTATTCATAGACCTGTTATCTGCTCGGAATGGCCTGTGTTGGGCTGTTATTTTAGTAACAAGTTTTAGGAACTGTTATTTTTACGGAACAGGAACAGTGACAACAGGTATTGAATTTGACCTGTTACGACCCACCTCTACTGTGTTCCCGAGGTCATATCTATTCAAGTCGCGAGTGAACAGGCTTCTTCTGGACAAGCTCGTTCCATCGTCGACCTCATCTCTGTCCTCAGGACTAGATCGAGGTCAAGAGTAAGCCCATTGAAACTAATTGCAAGTAAAAAACAAAAATAATTGAGGATTTGACGAGACACATAGTTGACCTCTCGAAACTGTTCGACCAGAGTGAGCAATTTGTATGAAGAGATCTAATTTTTTTTTCATTTCCCAGAAATGTTTCTTCGGGAAAGTTGTTCAGTTTCGATGACTGAACACGCCCTTTCAGTTTTCGGCACACAGTTCCTTATACCCTGTAGAGATATCGGCAACCCATTGGAAAAACCAAACCCAATCCAAAATGATTGGAATCCGTAGTTGTAGAAAATCCGTAGTTGTACAAAAACAATTTTTGTTATGTTACAAGTGAGCAAACGAGCAGGTGGGCCACCTGATGGTAAGTGGTCTCCACCGCCCATAACACCCACTGTCTTAATAGTTTACTTTGACGCTAATAAGACAGCAAAGCGCGTTGCCCACCCTGAGAACTAAGATGTTAAATCCCATGTGCCAGTAATTTCACTGGATCCCTTACCCTTCAAACCGAAACACAGCAGTACAAACACTGCTGCTTCAAGGCAGAAATAGGCAAGGGGGTGGTACTTCGCTAGACGGACTATGCACAACAGCCCTACCACCTACACCACATATTTTTGTTAGGTTTAAAAAGATAAGAGATACGGAGAGGTCCTTTAGTGCTGCTATCAATCACTTTATCACACCAGAGCAGCATACTACATTTGGTGCGCAGGCGCATCCGTCACCTGTCAACTGATAACCTAATTAGTGGGTACATCTAAATGTAGCACTGTGACCCTGGGAGAAAGGTTAAGAAAGGGTGATTGTGCTAACAGTCCACCACATATCAGTGGATACATTTTAGCTACAAAAAGCAACGCTAAGGCTTAAGGCTGTCTCAAGTTTAAGTAATTGTACTAAATAGAAAAAAATTACATGAACTACATCATACTTGTACTGAACGACAAGACCCAGTCCAAACAAAAAGGACTCAAAATTTAAAGTCAAGATGTTTATTTCAAGTCATCATAACATCCCATGAACGTCCACTACAGGACAGGGAGCTCCCTCCAGAATTCTAGCTTTTGCTGGAAAAAAATGTGGAGGGGAAGTACCATAGTCACCTATATTTCAAGTATTTATACTTAATTAACACTTTATTTATTTTACTTTAAATTCGAAATTAGATCACACACGGAACATCTACTTACTTAATTTACTTTATTAACTTTAAAATAAAATGTTATAAAACAATATCTTTAGCAAAATTAGTGGAGTCATAACATGCAGTAATGAGATTTGAATCAACTTATTAGTTACGAAACTGTCTGGGATTTACAAAAAAAAAAAAAAAACAAGTGTTACGCAAAACAGTTACTACTGTTATATTATAACGAGACGGTACTGACTGACTACCGTAACAGTGCACTGAATCATTTGATAGGTGTGCCAAAAAACGAGATCGCAACGTGATCTACGTTGTCCAGTAAACGTACTACTTTTTTGGGAAAAATGGCCGAATCGCCAACCTCATCTCTGTCTTCAAGACTAGATCGAGATCAAGAGTAGGCCCATTTTCAATAAAAAAAAAAGGAAAAATAATATGATCTTTATTGAAAAATAATTAAGCGTCGTGTGGTGACGGCAAAGAATCAACCCATCTCTACTCGTGGGTGTCGTAAAAGGCGACTAAGGGCTGAACCGTAGGATTGGCAGCAGCATCTTTCTATGTGTCGTACCATCTTACATACTGCGGTCACCAACCAACAATAGCGGTCGCTAGTCGCAACGCTTATAAGCATGGTGACTTAGGTAAATCCCCTCCAATGTACGGTCAACCGCACGTCGATAGAAACTTTTTCAACTCTATTACCACGCCATAAGGTCCAAAAGTGTTTCTACTGACGTGCTGTTGAGTGTACTTACCACGAATCCAGCCTGTCCAGCCCCGACCACGCTCTAGAGCGTCCAGCGCGATGTCTCCGTTGTATACCGGTGACGCCATATGTCGTCAAAATGGCGGCCCAGCGACCTCACTTAAACTTTTGCCTTATTTACCCATAAATACTGGTCAAAATAGGTTGAATAATATATCGTTCAATAGCGAATGAAATTATCTAGCCAATCAGAGAAGATAAAAGGCAAGTCATTCTTATAAGAATGCGTTCTTTTTTGGTTTGAAGTTCGCTGCGTAGTTTCTGTTAGTTCATTCGCGGCTGTTGACCTGACGTGTCGTAAAATTACAGTGATTTGTGTGTGTTTTGTGGTATTAGTGACAAAAAATCGGTAAATTATAGTTGTTTAGTCAATCTTTTATGATAATAATACAAATAAATGACAAACATTGTGCGAAAAGTTAGTGAAAAACCGAAATAAAAAGTTTGTGCTAGTTGACCTTTGACCCCTGACCTTGAGTCTTGTGTTAAGTTGTTTTTATGTGTTTTTTGGATTACATGTAAGTTTTTTTGGTCTTTTATTGCTTGTTTTTCGTAACATATGAAATTTCCAAAAATTACATATAAAAATTTACTCGATTCATGCGATATTACTAAACAAAAAAAAATTGCAAAAAATCGCGCGCGGGTTCGCGAATTTTGTCGCGAGTCAGCGCGACTTATTGCAAAAATTCAAATCCAGATATCTTGTTTATTTTATATGTAAGCATAAGTAGTTTTTTGTATTTTTCTATAGAAAATATCACAAATTCACTAAATACATAGTAAAAACAAGTCTGTTTTGTAATGTTTTTATTTTATAAGCGTATTCATCCAAGTGAGACATATTTTTTCTTCTTCCTTGAAAAAGACCCTCTATAAAAACTAAACTGTACTTCAAAGTGCCACTGTTATCGTTTGAGAGGCTAGCCTTACTCAATTTGAAATAAGATATAGCCATTCATCAACCCAAAACGTAAACATTTGGCTGCCACAAGCGATAAGCTGACTCAAGTACCACCCGGCGCGGTAATAAAAAACGCCGGCCGGCCGGTGCGGAAGACACGACAGGGCGCGCGCGCGGGGGGTCTGGGGATTCAGAGGTTTTTGTGACGTAGAACAGAGCGCTGGATATCTTCCAATTCACTCATTCACGAGAAAGAGATAAACATATTTGAATTACTTGTGAAAAAAAGGGATAGACCTAGGTATCTGTTATTGTGTGCCGAATTTTCTTCGAAGGCAGGCATACCGCACAGACAGACCACACACCGTGTGCATACGTAAATCTCCTCATTTTCTGTAATTTTTAGATCAAACCTGTATGCAATAGGCAATTTTCTTAGACGTTCGTCAACTACGTTTTTTATCATCATCATAACATCCCATGAAACGGCCACTGCACAACAGGGATCTCCCTCCAGAACTTAAGTTTAAAGAATGTGTAAAGCAAACGTTATGTAAAAAAGCTTACTATAGATTAGATGACTATATGAATGACAAAGAGGTATGGTGCTCTGATATTCCAGCGAAACACAAGAAACACATTGTAAAAAGCCGACTCTTAAAGTAGGCCGTGCTGCAGTGGTTTCTTGCCGTTTCTTTTACGCTGCCACAGCACGATCCGAAACGGCGTAGACTCGCTCTATTTGAATTGTATTCTGCATGACATTCAATAAGTATTCTGTAAAGAATCTACATTGAATAAATAATCTGAATCTGAATCTAAGCAAAAACGTGTGGTTCGCTTCTACTCGTAAGAGTTGCGGCTGGTGACCGCTGTTGTTGGTGACCGCAGTATTACAAATGGTACGATACATAGAAAGATGCTGCTGCCGATCCTCTGGTTAATAAGCCCTTAGTCGCCTCTTACGACACCCACGGGTGGATATGGGTTGGTTCTTTTTTTGGCTGGCACCATACGGACAATCTTTTTATATGCCTTTGTAAAATAAATGAAATATTTTTACAGTAGCAATTAACCTGACTTCATCATTTTCTGGGTGACCGATTAGTATCAGTGTTTCCATTTTCCTAACGATTAGTGTAGGCAACGAAGCAGTTGAGCCCAACATAAATTTCTCAGGCAGATTTGACAGGATGATAACGAATCATGAATAAAATATAAATTCAAAATATCCCAAAAAAAAAATGCCAAAAAATTTATTCATACATTTTTTGTAATTTTTGTATGGAAAAATTAAAAGTACCGATTTTTTTTTATAGAAGGTTTGTCTCATGTCGCGTAATACCCCAGCAAAGTTTCATCGAATGAGGATTTAATGCGGGGTTCTTCATACAACGATCCGTTTCGTATATGATCGTCATCCAGTCAAAAGTTGGGTGTTGAAAACACCCTATTGCAAAACAATCCAATTTTTTGCGAAATTAGGTTCATTTCATCCATCACATGATGAGCTGGTGCTTTGGAAGAGATCATGTGGGTTTTTGTTTGTCGTATCTTTATGGCGACACTTTGTTTGTGACGCTATATAATTTAAATGAATTCAGTTGGGTATCCTAATAATTGTTTTATTTTTAACATTTTTGTTTATCTAAATGCTTAATGCAATGCAAAAAAGAAGTAGTTTCTTATGAATAACAAAGGTATTGTTTTTGTTATTTTCATTATTTTGTAAACGTTTTCGTAAAGTTTGCATCAGTCCTCTGCAATATCCTATACTATTAAACGAGTAATATTTGTATATATATATATATATATATATGTATATTAGTATATTTGTAATAGGTTTCTCGAAAACGGCTCTAACGATTTCGATGAAATTTACCATACAGGGGTTTTCGGGGGTTAGAAATCGATCTAGCTAGGTCTCATGTCTGGGAAAATTCGTTTTCACTGTTTTTTTTTAATTTCTTTGCGCGTTTAAGAAACTTACAGCGCCATCTGTTGTTGAGTAGCATACCTTGCTCACCCGGTTGTACGTATAGTATTTATCTAGTCCCTAGCTCACCCTATGATATCGTCAGGTTGAGGCGGCCATTATAGAGCGAAGCTCGGTCACCCAGGTACTCCTATACTATTAAACGAGCAATATTTGTATATATATTTGTAATTGGTTTCTCGAAAACGGCTCTAACGATTTGGATGAAATTTAGTATTCAGGGGTTTTTGGGGGCAACAAATCGATCTAGCTAGGTCTCATGTCTGGTAAAATTCGTTTTTATTGGCTTTTTTAATATTTCTTAGCGCGTTTTAGTGCTTTCAAGAAACTTACAGCGCCATCTGTTGTTGAGTAGCACAGCTTGCTCACCCGATGATATTTTAATTATACAGAGCATAGCTCACTATACTCGTAATTTACAAAACAAATATTTCTAACTACCTGACAAACTTATATACTATAAAAGAGTGATCGCTCTTTCTCTCTTTTACATTTGTCTCGATTTTTAATATTTTTATGATTGCAAAAAGTAGGTACAGCCAAGAACAGGCCAAGCTTGATACTTGCAGCACGATTCTATCCCCATTGGTGGTGAAGGAATAGGGTTCGTAAATCAACAAATTCATCAAAATGCCATTCAAATTCTAAAGCCTAATAACAATTTAATTTTCCTACTTAGACAGCATAATTTTTATCACCCCGGATACTTTATGAGATGGTTCTGCCCGTGAAACTGAACAACTTTTCCTAAGGAACATAGGTCAAAATGTGAAGAAAAAATGGACCTCCCATACAAAATGTGCTGTCAGCTGATGGAGTTTGTTTTGAATATTTTTTTCGTATTTCGACCATTGTTCTTTGGCAAAAGTTGTTCAGTTTCATGGGCAGAACCACCTCTTAAAATAACTGGGGTGATAAAATATAAGGGTGCATTTATGAAATGTCATTTTTAGGGTTCCGTACCTAAAAAAAAAGGAACGCTTATAGGATCACTTTGTTGTCCGTCTGTCTGTCTGTCAAGACCCTTTATCTCACGAACGGTTAAAGGTATCAGGTTGAAATTAATACCATATATTAGGATTCATGAACTACACAAGATCTGAAAATTTCAATTTTTCTCAATGACGCAATCAAAAGATATGGCATTTTATGTCCTCATCTCCATACATTTATTCAAAAATGCAAAACCTACAGGGTACTTCCCGTTGACCTAAAATTATGAAATTTGGCATAAAGCTAGGTCTCACAGTACAAATAATGGGAAACGTCTGAAATCATTAAATATTACAACTTTTCTCTTAACTAATGGTAACCAATTGTGGTGAGCTCCCGTTTCAAGAACATTCATATAAGACTGGGGTCAAGTTGGATGGTCGCTGAGGCGATTTTTGTTTTAGTTCTATTTAAAAACGGGAACACTTACAAACTTGATAATTGGTATGTTTATAGTGCATAAGCTATAAAATAACAACAAATAATAAAATTTGGTCAAGCGCGTGTCGGACTCAAAAAATCTAACACATTAACTTACTGAAATTTCAACTAATACAATTATGATTATGTGGTGGTACGGAACCCTCGGTGCGCGAGTCCGACTCGCACTTGGCTTGTTTTTTTAATGTCATTCTTCACTTTTGAAAAGAAAAACCTATTCAATATTCAAACTGTCGAATTATTCTTGTCATCATCATCATGGCCGTTCACTGCTGGACACTATCCCGTAAAATTCACCATTGAAAACCCAATCTTTGTATGTTTCGATGTTTACATTACTACTAATCTGGGAGTGTAGTTTTTGAAGTTTTGAAAATAATTTAGTAAGTATTAAGAAATAAAAATATATATCGAAAAGATATACGACAACGTAACGTAGGCTGTATGTTTCTTTACGTAAGTCGTTGAGATTTGCATTCTTGGTAAAATTCTTTAGCTAGGGGCAAAAAAATTACTCATTACTAAGTACTTAAATCATATAAAAGACGATGTTTTGAAGACCAACTACGATTTGTTTGAGACTTACTACTTCTGTAACTACAAAATAACACCAATATAATCCGTTCCGCTCGCTAAAAACAGCTGATATGATAAATAACTACAATTAATTCGTGTTGTTGCGCAAGCTATGATTTAATAATACTTCACTTTCACGTCACGAGTCAACTACAGTCTTCCTCGGGTTTTTAGGGTTCCGTACCCAAAGGGTGAAAAACAAGACCCTATTAATATGCCCTCGATGTCTGTCTATTTATTTGTCTGTTTATTTGTAAACCGTAATAGTAAATAGTAGTATATGATGAAACTCGTTCTTTTCAGGTATTCACAATATTAAATCCATCACATTTTAGTATAACATATTTCATTTCCTCAAGGATTAACTCTAACAATTCTCAATACTATTATATATCTACTCGTGTTCGTTGTTACAGCTAGACTGGCTGGCCCTGTTGAAAGCCAGCCAAAAGAAAACTCTCTCCCTCTACTTTTAAATCTTAAATTAATCTCGAATTTTGCGCAACCTAACAAGTAGTAGTTGTAAATATTATGTTACCATCTTTCTACCAAGGGATGCAATAAACAATTTAATTTTGACTTAGGTAGATAATTGATATTTTTACAGATTATGTATTTCTGTGGCCGCTACAACAACAAATAATAAAGATAAATATTAAATTACGAGGGATTCTCTACTAAAAACGTGTACTCGTATTTTTGGCGATTTTTGCTTGATTTTTGTTTTAGGTCTATCGTAAAAACAGGAATTCTTACTAATGAGAAAATTGGTACACACGGCCGCACATCAGTAGAAACACTTTTGGACCTTATGGCGTGGTAATAGAGTTGAAAAAATTTCTACCGACAAGTGGTTGACCGTACGTTTATAGTGCATGAGCTATAGGATAACAATAAAAACTGGTCAAGTTCGTGTAGAACTCGCTCGAATTTAATACATTTCTGCGTGATTGTGCGATATTAGTGGTGCAGAACCCTCGGTGCGCGAGTCCAACTCTCACTTGGCCGGTTTTTTGTAATGCACTTGTAGTGTCAAAGTGCGAACGATGCATTGAACAAGGCGCAATGTGCTCATTCATGTATAGAAAGCTTATCGAACACAACTTATGGTAGTAACACACTCGGCCCACTTAAGCAACGTATAACGCGTTATGACCTCTGCTCTACAAATTGGTTATTAACTTTTTTTCAGTTTCCGCTTTTAGAATTGAACAAATATTAAAAATTATTGAATTATGATTTTTTCTCATTAAATTCTACCGTACCTAGGTACTAGTACCCTGGTAAAAACCCCGTAAAGCTATCGATTATGATTAGATTTATAAATGCGCATCGGAAAGGAAATTAAGGGATAGGTGTCACGCCGCGCCGGTCGTGGGATGCCACCATAGAAAAAATTACACTAACGTTGCGTTAGTTGCGTATGTGGGCTCAGTCTGTTTTTACCATTACTTGCTCGTAAAGACTTAGTTCTTTGTTCCATATGACTAGTAGGAAGCGTAAAACTTTGTTACAATGACATGAATTCAATGTCTTGCATAAAGTCTTCGCTAAATGTATTGAAGAAAGCATAGGTTTGTGTAATAATAAGTATTAAATCATCATCATCATATCGTGTGGGTTGCAAGGTCGATGTATTAAATGTGTTTGTTGTGTTTGTTTTGCCTTCATCCTTCTTCATATGTGTCGTGGCGTGACTTTACAACTATTCTTTTGGAAGTTGTAAGAAACGTACATCCAACAGCACGTCAGTAGAAGCACTTTGGACTTTATGGCATGGTAATAGAGTTGTAAATGTTTCCACTGACGTGCGGTTGACCGTGCGAAGGATGAACCTTTATAGGATAATTAATAGAAACTTTTTTTTCTAAATACAAAAGTGAGCAAACGAGCAGGTGGGCCACCTAATGGGTGGTCACCACTGCCCATAGCACCCACTGTCTTACAAATGGCATAAACATTTTGACACCAATAAGACAGCAAACCACGTTTCTCACTTTGAGAACTAAGATGGTATGTCTCATGTGCCAGTAATTTCACTGGCTCCCTTGCCCTTCAAACCGAAACACTGCTGCTTCACGGCAGAAAAAAGGAAGGGGGTGGTACTTCCCCAGACGGAAAGTACTACACGATAGGATTAAGAAAAAAAACATTAAAATCCCATAAAAAAAATTATGACGTCATAGCTGGAAAATGGACCGGGTGACGGATTATCACCCGAGTGTAAAATACTTACTAGGACACCTGCTAAACATTCCCGATTTTTTTTTAATGTACACTCATTTCCCTACAGAACCTTAGCCAGGGCCAAGGTCTCAATTCTTGAAAATCACCAGGTGATAAAATATCACTTTTGAGACTTTAATAATTCACATTTGCCTAGATAAACTGTTGAAAGGTAAATCAGAATACATGAAAATTAACAATCAAGGACTGCTTTAAATTTTAAGAATATCAATCTCTACTTTTGAAAAGAAAAATCTGTGATTTTGTATTATTTGAGTGATATTTTATCACCAGTGATATTCAAGAATTGGCTCCGTGGACTACACCACACGGACGTCTATAAGTAGTAGATTAAATCCTGAAAGGCTATATTGTGCAGACCTGTGCTTGAATCTTCTTCATTGAGATCACATGTTACTCATCAACCTAACCTAATAATCAAATTCATGGTCATCTGTTACCATCATGTGATCTCTTTAAACTTTGTCTCGTGCAAACTGTCACGAGATATCAATAAATGTTTAAAGGGTGTTCATTTTCAAAACGGAACAATTACTATAGTTTCCAGTTTCACTGTAGTGCTTAGAATGATATATACTAACGATTTGAACAATAAAAAGGGCATGAGACTAAATCGGGGTTTCTAAAACACTGCGTGCCCTGGTATCAAAGTTGTTGTTAATTTTTCTCGAATCTTAACTGCAACTGTGTATCGATCAAAACTTATGATCGAACGTCTTATAATATAATACAAAACTAGTTTAGCTGGTTTAGCCTAAAAATCCATAAACTTTTTTAGATTGTAGGAAATTAAAAAGTACAACCTGTATACAGAAGATTGCCTCAATCTTTGTTCCCTTGTTTTTTCGATCGCCGCATTGCAAAATTGATTCGTTTGACATTGAACTCAGCTCCATTGTAGTGATTAGAAAGGCACAGATTATTATGTTATTAAGATGATTCATTTTCCTAAGTCTGTTTAGCCCACGTCCACCCACTGCTGGGCATATAGATTTCTTCTTTGTGCGTCATACTCGTGTTTTGTATTCCGTGCTCTTATCACTCCGCTCTGACAGAACCTAGCAAAGCCATCTAGAATTCGCAATAGAAACCCAAATGAACTCGAAACTTTGGTACATTTAAATTAGGTTCTTTTGTACCTACTATTAAAAATGTCAAATGAACACAACGCAGTAAACATTTTTCTTTTTCTTTTCGTAAAATATCGATTCCCGTATGGCAGAATGTTGTAGGTAGAGTGGAACATAGACATAGCCAATAGAAATATTATACAAATACAAAAAAAACAAAATACAAAATATTTATTTCACTAACCAGAAGTGTGCTTACCATCTAGTTGCCGAAGCCTCCTTTTAAGCTTTTTATGCTTGTGTCAGGAGGCTCCGCTCTTCCATAACCGACTACGTAGGGGAGCAGGGGGCAGAGTGAATCAGGGGGCACAGTGGTTATTCATTAATATCTCGCTCGCTATTCATTAAAAACACACACTCACTTCGAACGATTGCATGATCTACCCAATACCCCTCCCTCCCACCGGTCACCGTCACGTTCTCACTGCCAGAGGTCACGCTGCAGCCGCTCCGCGAAACGTAAGCCACCACTTTTTTTTCTCGATGTTATTTTGTGAATCTTTTTGACAAACTTAGCCATTCAAATTGTATATTTGTTTGTTTTTTTACTAATAACCATTTAATGAGCTACGGAAGTCGTGGTTATTCTATTACGTCACGATTAATTTTAATAGTAGTTTCAGTTATTGTTTCTAATTTGACCATAAGGGGTACAATGAACTAATTTCATGTGGGGCACTGTGGACTGTGATCCATAGTGCCCCATAAATGTATTATTTAACTTAACCTTTCTGTTTAATTGATTCAGGTAAAAATGATAGGTACACAATCGTATGCACCAATGTTAGGTATTGGTGCATACGGAAAAAAAATAAAAAAATGCTGTTTTATGTTTTTCTTAAAATAAATTTTAATTATGATACCTACTAAATGTAAGTACATAATGACTCAAATGCAACAAAAGAGACTAATTTATGCCAATTAAGCACTAAAAAACTTTAATATGTGATTACCAAGCAAATTGTGTTTTATTTTAATAACACATCAATTAAGTTCAATGTACCCCATATCAATTTTGAAGTAAAATTAAGGTAAATATTCACTGTGCCCCATGGAGATTCACAGTACCCCAAGCCTAAGTCCATAGTGCCCCATAGCTGGGGCACAGTGGACCATTATCCACTTTAAGAAAAATATTCCATTTCTCAGAAACTGTTGCGTTTATTTTTTATTTTTATGTTTTTTTGTATACCTTTAACACCAAGTTACCCCTTGTAAGTAAAATATAAGAACCAGCGTTAAAGATAAATGCAGTAGAGAGCACAAATAAAAAAGTGGTTCACTGTGCCCCCCGCTCCCCTAGTTACAGTATACAAGTAAACAACAAGTCAAGCTTGACAGATGGCCCGACTTTAGCCTCTACAACTAATGAAATAACGGTAACAGGCCCGATGTCAAGCCTACTTTGCTTGTATCTTAAATTCAAACAAGTCAAAATATAATTTATGACAAAAGAGAAAAAGGTATAGAATTAAAAGTTAAAACTGTCACCTTTCTTTGTGACATGCAAGGAGGTTTTATTCCATTCATCCATGGTGATTTTTTTACTTTTTAATAGGCTAAGTTCGGTGGTTCGGTAGCCGACTCCGTAGAAACAGAACAAGGCCAGGACATAATAGTGTTCTTTCGGAATACGGGGTTTTTAATCCAGTGAGAAAGCTTCCGTCTAATTATCATTTGGGAACAAAGTGCTTGGGAATACAAATCTAACCAGCCCAAACTCGACGGGTCTGTCTTGTTTAATTTAGGAATTCCTATGGCCACCTTCCGACCCTGGTGATTACATGTTTATTTTATTCCGGGTCTTAATAATTTATTTTGCTTAATAATTATTATCGCGCTTAGACACGGAATAAAATAAACATGTTTGAAAAGTGCGAAAGTTTAAAACAAACCCTGGTGATTATCTGAGACCAGAGTACTTGAAAAGAAAAATCCAACGAAACTAAACTCGAAGGGGTTACGATGTTCGGTTTAGAAGTTCCTATGGCCAGTTTCCGTCTCCTGCACCAGACCAGCCCGATGATACATAAGATTGTATTGTTACCGAACTTACATAAGTATGCCAAATTTCAGCTCGGTCGAATAAGGATAAATACATACATAACATCACGCCTTTTTCCCGTCGGAGTAGCCAGAGACCACAGTCCTCCGCCTGCTACGATCTTTGTAATTTCAACAATCCTTTCATACATGCTCGTCGGTTTAGAGTACTTTTATATGGATAACAAGGATAACTGGTCTAAAATTTAGTTACAAGATTACCAGCAGTCTGTCTCGATCACAAATATGGGGGTCAGGTCAGGTCCTAAATCCTAGTGAAATAGATCTCATAATTTTAGAAAGTAATTTAGACCGAACCCCACAACTTTCCCTGAGGAACATAGGTAAAAAAAATTCAACTTCCCATACAGACTGCGTCACGTATTTCAACCTCATTCTTGGGAAAAGTTGTGCAGTTAGATGGTATTTTATTAGGGCACTATGTACCTATAGGTAAAGCTATAGGTATAGTGCTTTCAGAGTAATTTTCTCTGTTATGGAACGCAGCTCTAGTGCGGGAACTTTAATGAGAATCAGTCAGTTTAGAATAAACATCTACTGGGAAAGCCGGAAAATGATATGACAACTAAACTACTTACATAAAAAGTATTATCTCTACATATAATAAAATCGTAAACTTCATTCAAAATTTTCGCAAAAATATTGTCTAAGGGGTAACAAAAAAGGTAGTAGAACACATTCGGGTAGTTTTTGGAATTATTGTCTGTTTGTCCGTTCGTCTCTGCACGATAAACTCTCAAACCACTAAACTGATTGAAACCTGGTTTTCGATAATGTAACATATATCTCCGGGCAACATTTGGTTTAGATCGTTGCAATAGGTTAACACCCATCTCTACCCATGGGTGTCGTAAGAGGCGACTAAGGGCTTACGAACCAGAGGATGGGCAGCATCTTTCTGTGTATCGACTATGTTAAATCCCCTCCACCACGCGTTTTTGCTAGAGTTTTTCAGTGTCCCTGTCCTGCAGAGGACGTTTCAAGAGATGTTATCATGATGATTATGAATCGGTTAACTCAAATGGAAGCACACGAATGATAACTATCAAGCGGACTGCGCACCGATAACTCCCAAACTACTGAACTGATTCGAATGGTGTTTTCAATTATTTATTAGACTTATTTTGTGAAACGTACAAGCTATGTTTCATTGCAATCGGTTCACTTAAACAGAAGATATGAGAAGTTTCAAGCGGCGCGGCGGCGCCAATAATTCTCAAACTACTTTACTGATTCAATTGGGGTTTTAAATCGTTTTCAATGACTTGGTCACTTGAAACTTAAATCTTCTGTTTGAGTGAACCGATTGCAATGAAACGATCCTTATATGTTGCACAGAAGTAAGCCAAATACGTTATCGAAAACTCCAAATGAATCGGTTCAGTTGTTTGTGTACACTGTAAAAGTTCAAACTCCACGAACGAAGTCGTGGGCACAACTAGTATCTATCTATATTCCAAACACAAGAGAGTCAAACCAATACGATAACATTTCGTCCAATATTTTCTTTCCTAGAGGCGTGTGTGAAAGATAATATGTCCATTGTACCTAGTAGAGACAATAAGACAGAGCACTACAAATTATAACAGTCAAAGGAATTCCAATATAACAGGTCAAGGGTTTGAAAACCTATCTCCGTGGTCAAGTGGTAATAACGTTCGGCTCTCGACCTGGGTTCTAGGTTCGAATTCCAGTGGGGACTCCATATTGATACTGTCAAAATAAAAATCACTCAAATCAGTCCCCAGTGTACTTAATAGGACATCGCAAAGAAAATATGGTTCCGTGCTTTGGTTGTTAAATGTCGTTAAATGCGCTCTATACCACAACTCCGTTTGTTATGTTTTGTAATTATTTTGTTTAAAATTTATAATTATTTGGTTTTAATAGTTAATTTACAAATTATGTGTATCTGGGGGCACGGTAGTGCCCCCGCCAAGACGAGCAACACAGCCGTATCATCCTTTTCTCGAAGCCACTCATGGCCCTTTTGACCCCCCTGTAACTTCCTTTTGGATAAAGCTAGAGACTTGAATTAATTGGCCTAGCCACATATTTTGACTAAAGTGTAGATCTTGTGAAGTTACGGCTTGTAGAGTTAAGGCGTGTAGAGTTAGAAGCTTGGCTCTACATGAGATCTGATAACTTTTGAAAATGCTAGCTATATGGTCTCGTCTTGGCAACACTTTATACTCGTATGAAAATGTTTTTGGTGGGATACATTTATCCATTTCTCATGCCTAGGTTTGCTGGAAGAAATTTCCTTTAAGCAGTGTCTGTTGAGTCATTTTTCTTAATCAATGTCTTGTCTGTTTTTTAATACCTACTTACATTATTAAGAAAAACAGAAAAACAGACAAAACATTGATCGTAAGTTCAAGTCAAGTTTGTAAGTGTTCCCGTTTTTAAATAGAACTAAAACAAAAATCGCCTCAGCGACCATCCAACTTGACCCCTCCCTTATATGAATGTTCTTGAAACGGGAGCTCACCACAATTGGTTACCATTAGTTGTGAGAAAAGTTGTTATATTTAATGATTTTAGACTTTTCCCATTATTTGTACTATGAGACCTAGCTTCTTGCCAAATTTCATAATTTTAGGTCAACGGGAAGTACCCTGTAGGTTTTGCATTTTTGAATAAATGTATGGAGATGAGGACATAAAATGCCATATCTTTTGATTGCGTCGTTGTAAAAAATTGAAATTTTCAGATCTTGTGTGGTTCATGGATCCTAATATGTGGTATTAATTTCAACCCGATACCTTTACCCGTTCGTAAGATAAAGGGTCTTGACAGACAGACAGACAGACGGACAACAAAGTGATCCTATAAGGGTTCCGTTTTTTTCTTTTGAGGTACGGAACCCTAAAAAACAGTGATAAGTGTATAACGTCGAAAATACTTCGGTCGGTCGACGTAGAAATGTGAAGAAAACGTCTACGAAATTTCCTTAGGAAAAAAAGGTAAGCGAATTTGATTTGTTTTTATTCGCAAATGTGTTGAAAAACGTCGTAAGAAGCTTGTGCGCTTTGGTGATTACACCCTCGGCTCCATTACGCCCCCGCCTGTGGCTCGGGCTGCAATTTCTGAGCCTCGGCCGTAATATCCAAAATAGCGCACGTGCATCTTAATGTACTATTTTCAACTTGTTGGTTACTTACATTACATGTTTGTATCTAAAATATGTCTAAGTATTTATCCAGGTCGTTCGTGTGGTGCCGGCAAAGACCCATCTCTACCCGGGGTGTCGTAAGAGGCGACTAAGGGCTAATGACCCGGAGGATGGGCAGCAGCATCTTTCTGTGTATCGTACCATTTTACATAAGTACTGCGGTCACCAACAACAGCGGTCTCCAGCCGCAACGCTTACAGGCGTAGTGACTATGGGTCTATGGTAAATCCCCTCCAAAAAACCGCACATTTTTGCTTGAGTTCTGGAGGGATCTCCCCTGCAGTAGACGTTTCATGGGATTTTATGATGATGATTTATCCAGGACACCTATTAAAAACCATGAACAGTCAAGAGCACATTTTGCTTTGTTGATACATTGGACTTTATACCGTTCTTATTTTAATAGACGTACGGGCTAAAGTCGCACTGCGAGTGTCAAGCTTGACCTATCGTTCACCGTACAAGGTATTTTATAAGTTAATGTTAATTATATTAACCGCCTTTGGATTGCTGGTGGCCTATGTAATAGCATGGGTAATAGTCAGAGCACGTCGACATACTCGTACTAAACTTTATTAGGTACTATAGAGACAGATATCGCAATGCGAGTGTCAAGCTTGACCCTCACCATAGACCCTCACAGTGTAACTTCAGATCCAGAGATATGGGTTCAGCCCATAGAGTCGGAGCATTGGGGTTAAAGTATAGTTCTGTGGTTAAGCCCCTAGTGCGATGAAAAAGGGATGGTATGTAATTGGTCATGTTTGTGTGTGTTTTTTACATACCTATGTTTCATCGTGATTATTATCAGATTCCTGGAGTCTAATTCATACATATCACTGGATGATAAATTAACAGCCAAAAAATTTCCTTCAACAGTGAAAATTTATATTCGTAAATTATAAAGAAGAGTATGATTATAAACTTTCATTATGATGTGCTTTTTAACAGTTTATCTTAGTAAAGAATGTATATGTCTGAAAAGTTATGTTTTATCACCAGTTGATATTCAAGAATTGGGTTCAGTGAGCAGAAAATATTAAATTCCATTTGACCTAAATAAGTTTAACAAGAACATTCGTCTCACTGCTGCCTAAACTAGCCAAGAACCGTACTGAATTGACTGACAGCAAGTAATTTATCCATTTATATGCGACGTAAGCGCACACGCCGACACAACTTCCCGCCGGTATTGTATGCAGATAACTTAGCTTCCCTCAAAAACAGCCTAAAACACCTCTTCAGCATTCGAAAATAAACTTTAAGATGAACTATTAACTGTCAAAGTTGAGAGTCAAAGGTTTGGAAAATGTGATAAGGAAAACTGGAAAGTTAAATGGAGTATGTAATTTTGGTATAAGAGTTATGTGAGCCACCTTATAAGCTGGTTTGGCGTATGGAAATCCTTTAAGATTTAAATTACAAACAATCTGTCTTTGAAATGTCTTCCCAAAGAAGATAGAACAGCTCATGTTTTTTTGTAAAATTGTCGCTTAAATTATGATCTTACACAAAATAGGAGAACCACTTGGCTTAGTAGAATTAAAACTGTTGCTTCGAACGGTATTTAAATTGTATTAAAAAAAGTAGATCATAGAAAAAAGGCATAAACAACTTGCAAACATCATTATTTTTTAGTCTAAACCATTGTTGTATTCTCAACCACTCTCCATTTAAACATCATCCATCCGGCAGATTTCGGGGCTTATTACACTTTCCTAAATTCAGTCGACTAATTAGGTTTTCTAATTAGGATTCTGAATTATTTTACTAAATTGAATAACACTTGACTAAATTTAGATAACTGAATCATTTAGTCGACTGAATTCAGGAAAGTGTTATAACACCATAAGAAGAAGCTAATTAATGAATTCGAGCAATAATTTAGCCTGGGCGGGCAAGGTCTAGTAGTATCATACGATCTGTGGCAAGGTGCGGTCGGTAACATAACCCTTAATCCAAACAAAAAAAGAATTATGGATTTTCATGCCGACTATAATCATCATCATCATCATAACATCCCATGAAACGTCCACTACAGGACAGGGAGCTCCCTCTAGAATTCTAGCGTATGCTGGAAAAATGTAGAGGGGGAGTACCATAGTCACCTCGCTTGTTAGCGTTACGGCCGGCACCATGGACCGCGCCTGTAGGTGACCGCAGTAAGTAAGATGTTAGATACATAGGAGGATGCTGCTGCCCATCCTCCAATTTATAACCGACTATAATGATAAAGAGTATTAAAACACAATGTAGAGCAGTGGCGGAAGCACCGATTGTCAAAAAAATTGCATCCCGGCCAATCAGAGCGCAGTGTTTGCATTTGTCTACGCAGGCGCAGAAAATGGAAAATGATGTACCGATCTCAACTTTACTGCAAGGTACAAACCTCCTTGGCACCGATGGAAAACATATGGAAAAGCAAAAGCCCACGCCGAATTCCCGCCAAAAATCCTCACAATCAGATTTCATCTATTTGTCACCTCTAAAACATATGCAGAAAAAAATAAAAAAAATGACATTGGTGTCGATTCTGGCAGACCCAAACTAAAACTAAACTAAATTTGACAGATATCAAAGTGTAGCTGTCTTTGTTACTCCCTACAGATTAATAAAGGACAGCATCATTTTTAGACCTGTCTTTAGTTTAGTTTTAGTTTGGGTCTGCCAGAATCGACACCATTGTATTTGTGGGAGACTGGAGCCTAAACTAAGCCAAAGCATATCTTTTTTTTTTTTTTTTTTCATTCTTCCTTTCGGAAAGGCAAAGAGTACAAAGCCCATACAGCCATGTCTGATGTCTTTAATGTCTTTCTTTTTGCTCCCCTCGTAAAGCGATAGTGAACTTTACGAAGGAAAATGTTCGTGAATTTTTGGGACAACACAAACGGGGCTTAAACACGAGATCACTTGAAATCTTCATCAGCTGCGCACTCCGTAGTAAATTTACTGCATAACACACTATCTTTATTATCCACTAAATCACTAAATGCACAAAAAACTTCGTCCTATACAAATGTCAAAGTTCACAAAAGGACATCATTATGGATCTTCATTACCGCTGTTGTTGGTGACCGCAGTATGTAAGACGGTACGATACACAGAAAGATGCTGCTGCTCATCCTCCGCTTCATTAGCCCTTAGTCCCTCTTACGACACCCACGGGTAGAGATGGGTTAGTAGCTACTATTCTTTGCCACCACCACACGGGCAGTAGATAATTAATGAATAATATTGTCATGCATAACTTAATATGAAGCAGCGAATGCGTCCCGTGTGGTGCCGGCAAAGAATAGTACCATCCCATACATATACCCGTGGGAGTCGTAAGTGGCGACTAAGGGTTATAAACTGGACGATGGGCAGCAGCATCCTCCTGTGTATCATACCATCGTACTTACTGCGGTCACCTACAACTGCGGTCCATGGTGCCAGCCGCAACGCTGACAAGCGAGGTAACTGACTATGGTACTTCCCCTCCACATTTTGCCAGCACAAGCTAGAAGTGAGAGAGCCTGTAGTGGACATTTCTGGGTGATGGGATGTCCCGTGCTCCTTGATGAAACTGTGCATTCAGACCATGAAACTAAACAACTTTCAACAGGTAACATAGGTCGAAATACGATTAAAAAAATTACATCCCATAAAAACTGCACCAGCTGATTGCACATTTTATATGAAATGGAAGGCAGTGAGATGAAACATTTTGTATTTGTATTTCGACCTATATTCCTTAGCGAAAGTTGTTCAGTTTCATGGATCACCAGTGTTCACCCAAACACCCGGTATAGTTCCCACGCGCCAATTTACCCGTTCTGATAATAGTTCCGATTCGCTAGAGCGCGCTGATCCGCCGATCTAGGTGTAACGGGCCGGGTGTACTGTTACCATGAAAACATAGTTGTATTTCTTAGCATTTATCGTCCGCTGCACGAACACTTAGTGTGTTCCTTGGAAAGTGAAATTTTACAACTTTGCACATAAACGGTAAAGTAAAAATAATTCAAATGTTACGTTTTTTCTAAAATCGTCTGCTAGTAGTGTTAACAGACGTCAAAATTTGTATTGACATGTCAAGGTGACATGTCAGGATGTTTCAGTCCCTGTCAGACATAGAATTATAATACACCAGCAAAGATTTTGGAATCTACGCCAGGGCGTCTCAGCATTTTTCTTACGTCAATGTACACAAGGGACTAGATAAGTACTATTAATACACTAAAGCTCAAGTCAGACAAAGGCGGTATGATTGCGAAAGCGATCCGGGGCGGTTTGGCGGGAACAAAATACCGCGCCGCGACCGCTTTTCAATGTGACAGGGTACATAAGAACTCACACTTTACAATAAAATACCGGCCCCGGAACGCTTCCGCTATCGCCTCTGTGTGATGCGGGCTTAACTGTCAGAATTCCGGCCGGAGTTGTTAGAGACACTGATTACAGAATTTTGTGGAGAGGCGAGCAGGGAGTAAATTCTTGAAAATCACTGGGTGATAAAATAACACTCAAAAAATTCAAAATCATTGTTTCTTTTCAAAAGTGAAGATTGATATTCAATAAATATAGAGCGCTGTATAATTGGTACTTTTCATATCTTATTACAACTTTTTTGACAGTTTATCAGGCTGAATTTGAATTTTTAAATTTTCAAAAGTGATATTTCATCACCCGGTGATTTTCAAAAATTGGCTCCCAGGAGCGATTTATAAATGGAGAGTCCCTCCCTTCAAAGTAAAACAATTTTGATTTTTGCGCATTTACGGTCAGACAGAACTAAGTAAATCAAGTCGCGCCGTGTAAATCAGTCTTCTTGACGAAATGTTATGAGTCATGACAATTTGGTAGGAATAAAGTTGCAATGACACCTTCTTAAATTCAAAGACTAATTCGGCACACATTGCTGGGACTGCTGGGAGGGTTGGTTCTGGTTCTGATAATACCCTTACTTCAACAAGCCATGTATGCCGAATTAGTTTCTAAATTAAGGAAGGTGTGACAGCGGCTTTAGGCTTTTTGTCGGGATTTTGTAGGTAGGGTTTCCAGATGTCTGCTATTTTATTCATTATGTGAAGGTATTCAGTTTCATGGTTTGCGTAACATGCTAGAAATATGGGCTGCTGTATAGGCTGCTATTTCGCATTTATATGTTGTATTTTGCTTTATTCTATTTAGTTTTACGACTCGTGCTTACAACTAAACTAGGACTAAATAACCGTCCAGCATGCGTGATCGGAATTTTCCTTATGGAAATATAAATAATGTATTACAATGTGAAACAAGTGTTGCAATAGCTACATTACCTACAGTAAAATAGGTATAGTTATTTGCTAAGGATATAGAGTAATAATTGCTTAACGAAATTTTTAAATAGATACAGTCGGGAAAGAGGCGTGCGTGATGTTATGTATTTATATGTAAAGTGGTCTATTTATCAATGTTGATGTGTAATGTGTGAAACGTCAATCGTTAAGAGCGTTCATCCGTTCAAATCGCGCCTGGAGTCAAAATTTACGATTTTCGCCGAAGGATGCAGTCCTCAGATTTCAAAGAAGACATTAATATCATATTAGATATACTTTCACGATCTGTTTTTTGGTTTAAAAACATTTCAAAATATTGGGATATTTTTCCAAATAGAACAGTTTTTTTACACGTCCGTTTTTAACTTAGAGCTTGACCGTCTACGCAGATGAGAGATTTAAGCCCAAGTCACACTGAGGCGGTAGCGGAAGCGTTCCGGGGCCGGTATTTTTTGTAAAGTATGAGTTCTTATGCACCCTGTCACATTGAAAGCGGTCGCGGCGCGGCGCGGCGCGGCGCGGTGCGGCGCGGGGGCGGCCGGGCCGCTAATACAACCCCGCGGACCGGTCGCGGCGCGGGGCCGAACTTTCGGCGGGAGCGGGCGCTGTATTCCATTGCGTTCAATGCAAACCGTCACACAGAGCGGCAGCGGCGCGGCGCGGCGCGGTGCGGTGCGGTGCGGTCCGGGCGCGGACTTTGACGTTGTATTTTTTTTTACAAGAATTTTGCGGCTTTGCGCAGACTTTTTTTTAGGTTATCAGTTTGGTTTTTTGTTTAGAGCAAAGGACGTCTTTTGAATAACCACAGATTAATAATGTCACACCGACCGCTACCGCCCCGCTGTCCCGCCGCGGTTTCCGCGCGGTACCTCTGTGTGACCGGTCCCGGAACGCTTTCGCTTCCCGCAGGTCCGCCCCCGGACCGCTTTACCGCTTGTACCGCTCTGTGTGACTTGGGCTTTATGTAGGATCAAATGCTACAAGATTAAAAAAAAATTCATTCGAAAATTCAGGATATTATTTAGTTTTTGGTTAAAAAAAATACTCGATTTAGGTAAAAATTCATTCAAAAAAACTACAATCAAAAGTGACATTTTCAGTAAATTTACGGGATATTAACCGTGTCATTTTAGGTGAAAATGTAAGACATTACTTTGTCTTTTTGGACTAAATATGTGAAGTCATTCATACTCTAAAATACTGTATCTTTTTTTTTGGAATAAATTGTATTTATATTTTACTGTGAATTATTTAGTACTCCTATAAAATCGATGCGAGAAAGCGCCAGCGCTTATTCGTGGCCGAGGTTATAGGTTAGTATTATATAGTCTAAGTGGCCGAGGCCTTGTTGTGGCGACGCATCGGAGTAACGCTCTTAAGTGGGAGGTAGACCATAATATATTTTTGGCCGACTGTATTAACGATTTAAACGGCAATCAGACCTTCCTAAATTCAAAGACTAATTCAGCATACATTGATGATAGAGTTGTTTTTGTCAAATCCAGTATCCTTACTATTCCTTACAAGCAATGTATGCCGACTTAGTTTCTTAATTAAGGAAACTGTGATTACGGCTTTACATATTTTCAGCGTTTATCTAAAGAAGAAGGCCTAAGAATTTTGTTTCGCGACTTTTGTAACTACATAAAAGCATATTGGTATAATTGGCACATCGTTGGCGATCATCGATGCGTGATTCCTTTTGGCAGAAGGTCTGTGGCAAGGTTGGAGCCACCACACGCGATGAGCTGACTTCCTAATAACTGAGTTATCGTGTGGTCATCGTCAAATAAGCGTTCAGCTTTCCAGTACATTCAAAAGAACGATAGCGGGAACATGTCTGCCGTACCTATGCGAACCAACACAAATTCCCGCGGCAAGCTTGGAAGAGCCCTATAACCCAATCAACGAAAAAATATAGAGGGAAATGCTTGGAACACATATTTTGACTTAGTAACTTTGTTTGGACTAGTTAGGAGGTAAACATATCAAAAGTCACCTCCCGTACACCTTCTTGACGCCATTAAATAAATATCCATCTATATCTGAGCTTTGCGCTGGAATTCGTGCTGCAAAGGAAATGGTTCGCATTATGACAGATACTGTCCATCTATCTAATACATTTCAAAAGGTACATGCGGTAGATAGAGCAGTCGAAATATATTTATAAATCTTTGGTTATAAAGTATTTATTTATTTATTTAAATCGTCAAAAAATTATTTTATGTTATTATAACATTGTTTAATTAGAATTTTTTTTAGGCTGCTTCACAAAGGAACTATAATTATCTATGTTTTTAATAACATTGGGAATGCTATTATATATTTTTATGACCATTAGGTGTGGACTTGATGATCATATTTTTAATTTCGAATAGGGTATTTTAAGTTTATTTTGGTTACGGTTATTTCTTATCAATGTCTTTTCAGGGGAGTATAGGTTAGCAAGATTTTTTACAAAATTACATGACTCGAGAATGTAGATAGAAGGCAACGTAAGTATGCCATGTTTTATAAATTGGGGTTTGCAAGATTCTATTTGATTCTATTTATATTCGTCAAGATCCGAATACATCTATACGATCTATATTCGTGAAGTTCCGGGCGTAATTAGCCCCCCAGATAGCAAATAGGTCACCTGAAGGAGTGTACTTGACTGATCAATTTAAAGCTTCAAACAATGCAGTTTCCCATCCTACTTTTATAAACGCGAAAGTTTCTAAGTATGGATGGATGGATGGATGTTTGTTACTCATTCACGCAAAAACTATATAGATTTTTATGAAACTTGACACACATATAGATTAGGTCCTGGAATAGCACATAGGCAACTTTTTACCGCGGGAAAACACTTAATTCGCACGGGAAAACGCATTTAATGCGGGGACACCGCAGGCGGAAAGCTAGTTAATAATGAAGATCTTAATTTATTATCAGTGTTGTTTGACCTGTGAAGTTGTACTAATGAGAGAACGCTTTTACGAAGTCCACAGTTTCAACTTGGCTATACAAGCGCTTCTAACGTAGTAGTACAGTCAAAAGCAGAGCCAAGCTTGACACTCGCAGAGCAACTTTATCTTACAGCTTTTGAAGTAAGTGAATACTATTCACTGAATAGTACAAATGTGGCAAGATCGAAGTGCTCTTGACTGTACCTAGAACTAAGTTTCACTGTGGGTGGATAAACCCAATTTTTATCGAGATCGCATTTAAACTCATAAAATCTTATCTTCTTCTTCTTCGTTCGTGTCGGCAAGAACACGGGCCAAATCTTACTTGCCCAGAAAGCGGCTACCGCGGTAGCCCTCTGGTTACTGTCAAGTAAGTCCCCACGCGAGCAGGTAAGTACATCATAATGACAGCATTGAATAAATAAGACAAGCAAGACAAAATTTGCAATAACATTACATCAAATCATATCACTGGTCGTGTTATGCAAGGGACCACTTTCGTCGGTGATAATAATAAACTTGACAAGTCGACTTACTGGTTTTCAACTTGTTTGGATGAGTATGCAAATGTAACCGTCAGTTCTTTTTGTAACTGCCAAAACATCGATAACGATGACGCTGCCTCACCTACTAACGCTAGTACTCACATACAATACGCGAGGAATCGAAAAAAACGGTTTTTTTGTTTTATTATGTTTTTATAGGCCGTCGGCTCCGGCAAATGGAATGTGACCCCCGCTCCGGGTCGTTCCTGGTGCAAAGGCTGTCCATAGCCATTCAACGTGGTAATATCGCGAGCATTATGGGCACTTTTGCACCGGGAATGTCAAGGGGTGGTTTGTTTGACTAATTAATACATTCATCATCATCATATCAGCCGAAAGACGTCCACTACTGGACATAGGCCTCTCCTAAAGATCTCCATGATGAAAAATGATATACAAAGAAAAACAGAAGACTCGTAATGCTTCCTTTGGTGACGCCATAGTAAATGACAATTAGAGAAAAATATAATTTTGTTATTCAATGAGTAAAATTCAACAAACTTCCAATAGATCATTCATTATGTGAACTATAATAATCGCACTTTAACCATCAAACTAACAGAATGAGTAACCGAGTCCAATGCTTTTGTTGGGTCTATCCCACTATTTCCATGGAAATGTAAAATGGAAATAGTGTTGAAGTACGCACGGAAGCAAGCACGTACAAACGCAATCAGTATCGCAACCAGTCCAGTCCACATCGCAACTACTAATGTCAAAAATGTTAAATCAAATGCACCCTATTTTTATTTTATCACTGTCTTCCCTTCCCGTGTTTCCACGGACGTGCGGCCGCGTGTACCTAGCTCGTTACCACTCCTACATTTTATGTCGCAAACAAATTGCGGAGTACGTTCAACCGCACGTCAGTGGACACATTTGCAACTCTATTACCACGCCATATAGTCCAAAATGTTTCTGCTGACGTGCTATTGGGTGTACCTACGTAGGCCTTGTGGAATGCTTTTGTGTTGTGTTGTGTGCCTGTAAAAGTGAATAGGATCGTATTTAGTTACTATAGAAGTCTGGACGTGATTTCTTGTGAAGAAATCTTTGAGAGCTACAGGTACCGAGTTTTGCTTTTTTACAGTTTAAACAATATGAGATAGATTTTTGCTTTTGAAGTTGTTAGAACAGTTTTCGCGAACGCGCTAGTAGAAATATTTACCTCTACAAATATTGCTTGTACCTATAATTTGCCCTAAAATGTAGGTAAAAAAAAATTACCTATACAAGTATTGCTGGTATAATGTGCCCTAAAAGGAAGACAGATAAATTACCTTAATTTACTATTTTCGACGTTTCGGTTGAGTTGCATCAGCCGTGGTCACGAGAACACCAGCCGAAACGTCGGGAATATTAAGGAAATATACTCTGCCATAATCACAAGTATCGCGCGCGCTAACATAAACATGAATGAGAAGTGCGAAAGTTTAAAACAAACCTAGGCAAAGAAAGTCACCCATTGGATACCTCATGACGGGTACGTACAGACGCCGAATAGATCGAGATAGCGATGGTGGCGGCGTGACGACCCTGACGAGTCTTCTTAAAGAATTGGGATGAGCTTACGAACGTGACGTGTATATCGCCTGCCCAGCGGTGGAATCTTGTAGGCTAAGAAAAAAAAACACAGATAGGTAAAATTAAAATAAAATTCTCGCCTGTGAAAACGTTTTCTTTTGGGCTGTTTGGCCGCATACTAAAAAAAAATATGCAGCGTTTCGTTTCACATTTGGACATTAATCTCGCTTAACACATTTCCCGCGCTCCTGTCGCGCGGTAAAATAACTTGACTACACTTTCGTGAGCGAATCTTCTAATTGCTTGTTAGAAAGTCCGCGCAATGTTTTTTCAGTGGCTGTGCGCCTTCCGAGCGTCGCCGGAATTACTTCTGTGCGTTACTTTAATATTTCAGCAACAATATAGGAGCACTATACGTCGCACAAAATAACTTTGGCCCTGTCATTGATGCGCGGTAGTCAAAAATGGGCCATCAATGACATTGCCAAAGTTATTTTGTGCGTCGTATAACAAGATGAAAGTTGAACAGGCAGGGTTGTCTGCTCATCACAACATCCCTTGAAACGTCCTCTGCAGGAAAGGAGGCTCCCTCGTTAGTTTACTATTATTTAATCTGTGGCTCCCTCCAAAACTCCAGCAAAAACGCGTGGTAGGTACTTTGAAGGGGATTACCACAGTCGACACACTTGTAAGCGTTGCGGCTGGCGACCGCTGTTGTTGGTGACCGCAGTACTTATGTAAAATGGTACGATACACAGAAAGATGCTGCTGCCCATCCTCCGGGTCATTAGCCCTTAGTGGCCTCTTACGACACCCACGGGTAGAGAAGGGTTGGTACAGTTATTTGCCGGCACCAAACGGAACATTTGCTGCCTGCATTTGTTGTCTACTCTTACATCAACATAACATCCCACGAAACGTTCACTGCTGGACAAGGAGCTTACCACACTTACCATAGTCACCACGCTTGTTAGCGTTGCTGCTGGCACCATGGACCGCGGTTGTTGGTGACTGCTGGACATAGGCCTCCGTAGACCGGAGATCTTTAGATGATCTTGTACAGTAATATTTTCCTTCTAGGGTATTTCGCAGTAGTAAAGGCTAGTAGGTCCCGTGTGGTGCCGGCAAAGAACAGTACCAACCCATACATACCCGTGGGTGTCGTAAAAGGCGACTAAGGGTTAACTGGAGGATGGGCAGCAGCATCTTCCTTTGTATCTTACTTACTGCGGTCACCTACAACCGCGGTCCATGGTGCCAGCCATAAAGCTAACAAGCGAGGTGACTATGGTACTTCCCTCTACATTTTTCCAGCAAAAGCTAGAATTCTGGAGGGAGCTCCCTGTCCTGTAGTGGACGTTTCATGGGATGTTATGATGAAAGGCTAGTATAAGTATAGTGCTCGGCAAGCAATTTAAACAACAATCGAATTTATGGTATTAGACTTTAAGGACACTGCATGTTATCCTACGTCATCTAGTACACGAAATTTGCAACTTTGTAGCGATAGTAGTGGCCTACTAGGTCCACAAAACGTTGGTCTGCCAATCCGAAACCTGGCAGGTTTTGTATAGTCGGAGCGCAAAGTGGTTAAGTGACAGATTACACAAATGAAATCTATTCGTAGAAATAGAAGGTACCTATATAAGTAAAAAACAACAGGTCTGCCTTGCATCCTCTTGGCAGTTTCGCCAGTCCGACCAAATTTGTGGTCCAATCACATCTGACCACATTTGTGGTCCGACTAGTGAAACTGCCAATAGGATGCAAGGCAGACCTGTTGTTTTTTACTTGTATATGTACCTTCTATTTCTACGAATAGATTTCATTTGTGTAATCTGTCACTTAACCACTTTGCGCTCCGACTATACAAAACCTGCCAGGTTTCGGATTGGCAGACCAACGTTTTGTGGACCTAGTATGCCACTACTATCGCTACAAAGTTGCAAATTTCGTGTACTAGATGACGTAGGATAACATGCAGTGCCCTTAAAGTCTTATATGCGCTCGTCAATTTGTGCCTAAAGCCGCAATCACACCTTCCTAAATTCAAAGACTAATTCGGCATACATTTGCTGATAGACTTGGTTTTGTTAATTCTAATATTCTTTGCCGGCAAAGAATAGTTCCAACATATTTCTACCCGTGGGTGTCGTAAGAGGCGACTCAGAGATTATGAACCGGAGGATGGGCAGCAGCGTCCTTCTTTGTATCGTACCATATTACATACTGCGGTCACTAACAATAGCGTTTGCCGGCCGCAACGTGAATGTGATAAATCCGCTCCAAAGTACCACGCGTTTTTTTTTGGGTGGGAGCTCCCCTGTCCTGCAATCGTGGGATGTTATGAATGAACCCAGATGACGGACTTTACAAGTAACACAACAGGGAGGACGTTGAGCCGTTGGTTTCAGTTATATCGTAAAGTATCGTTGAGCTATATGACAACATGGTTAGGCTAGCCGCTAGCCAGATTTCTACACGATAACAAGTTATAAGTAGGCCTTATTTAAGCCACGATCACACCTAACCGAATTCAAAGACTAATTCGGCATACATTGCTCGTTGAAGTAAGGATATTGTAATTAACGTAACTAAGCCACAGCAATGTATGCCGAATTAGTTTTTGAATTCAGCTAGGTGTGATCGTGGCTTTATCTGCACTTAAAGAAAACCGAGCTTTTTATTGATGCGGCACCTCGAATTATAAGCCAGCCCTGCCCAGTGCCTTATAGGTAGGCCCACTGCATTCTGCACATATCTCTCCGAGTCTCGGAAAGTGAATAAGGGTCGGTACACACTACAGCTAAATAATTTATAATATTACACTACGCGGCGGTCGGAACGGAACTACAGCGAGTTTTCGGTGCCAAAATCGTTCAATCAATGTTGAACTTATCGTCCACACAGAAATTATTAAGGATAGGTTGTTTATGCTTCAGATAGTCTGCGCTACACAGTAGAGATAATTTTCATGCAATGCGTACTCAAAAATTCTTGAGTCATCTACTCCTAATTCTCGCGAATTACGGCAAAACTTAGTTAATCAGATGACTCATGCGCTCATGCTGCAAAGTCCTAATCAAATTCAGGAAGTCACACAAAGTGGCATTTGTTTGACAGTGTCCCCATCGGGACAACTATTAGTAATCTTATGTAAGAACATCTATTGATCACCTTCATTCTGCACATGTGCCCAGATTACGCTGGGAAGTAGAGGCTAAAATCCTCCTTGAAACGGCTGATTCGAAAAGTCTATTATGGTACTTTCTACTGGTTGCCAGTAGTTTCAACAAAAAAGTTTCAGAATCAAGTCGAATTTGAAGCTAATAAGTGTTGGCCACGACCTTGCCGCTACTGTCTTAGCACCGAGCGATTTTATAATAGCGTCGAGTCTTTAAGGTGGATATTCTAAGTGGTGATCGATTATTCAATTCACAGCCTACACACAGCTGTTTGAAGCTGTGAATTGAAATAACGCTCACCGCTCAGACCGTAAGCTATGCCGCTATTTCGCCGTAGTGTGAATTTACCCTAACAATTTAATAACTACGACACGTTGTTACCGGCCGATCAGCAGCAGATTAACACCGAATTCATTGCCTATCTACCGTCGGACATGTTTGAGAAAGCTAAATTTATGGATGCTGTCAATTACTACATTGTTAGATGTTTGTAATGATTCGTAGATATTGAGTTTCTGTTGTATGTGGACTATGAACGTTGCGGGATGCACGGCTATAGAAAATTTGCGTGGGTATCATCATCATCATCATCATATCACCCGAAATACGTCCGCTGCTGGACATAGGCCTCGCCTAAAGATCTCCATGACGACCGGTCCTGCGCTGCTCGCATCCAGCGGCTTCCCGCGACCTTGACCAGATCGTCGGTCCACCTTGTGGGGGGCCTGCCAACGCTTCGTCTTCCGGTACGTGGTCGCCACTCTAGAACCTTTACGCCCCATCGGCCATCGGTTCTTCTTGCGATGTGCCCTGCCCACTGCCACTTTAGTTTAGCGATTTTCATGGCTATGTCAGTTACTTTAGTTCTTTTGCGGATCTCCTCATTTCTGTTTGGGTATAGTGCGGGGCAAACAACTTGAACAATAATCGCGTGGTGGGGGAAGCTTTGCGCATGTCAATTTGTATGTAAAATCGACTCTGCGCAGCCAAGGTTATTGTTCAAGTAGTTTGCCCACACCATGTATGGACGCCAGAAAAATACCTTCTATGCCTAGTAATAATCCACAACCTTTCAACTGTATTACATACAAATGTTTGTATGTGGTAGGGGACAGGATCTAAAAATAAGGGACACGTATTGTTTTTATTTTGTTAAATAAGCAAGTTTTTATATAAAATTTTAATTTTAAAGATTAAAATATTTTAACCGGAAGTGACGTCACACCGCGGCTAAATTGGCAAAATAGTGAACGTTCATCTGTATTTCAAAATTATATATCATAAATTCACAAACAATAAAAGCTAAACTTATAAAAAAATATGAATAAAAAAATCAGTTCAAAAACTAGAACCCGACTACTGGCAAATCTTGCTCTAAAAAGTATGAAACAAGAAAATATTGTCATCGGAAATTGTTATGTACAAACTATGGTATTTAATAAATATTCATAGCGATGTTCAGATAATAGCCGTGGTCATATTGTTATGCCTCTTTGCCCTGAAGTTTATGATCGCTTTTTTCGGATAGGTGGCATAACATGACCACGGCTATTATCTGAACATCGCTATGAATATTTATTAAATAGGTACCATAGTTTGTACATAACAATTTCCGATGACAATATTTTCTTGTTTCATACTTTTTAGAGCAAGATTTGCCAGTAGTCGGGTTCTAGTTTTTGAACTGATTTTTTATTTCAATTATTTTGGGGTTGTAAATACATAAAAAAGCTAACAACATATATATTTTTGAAATGTGCTCGTTAAGCCCTTTCATTTGATACCCAACACGGTACGGTAAAAAAAATTTTTTTATTAGTCCTTGACTTAATCTGCTCTAGAGGGCGCCACATACAATAAAACGAAATTTCTTGTATCCTATAACCAGCGGATAATTAAGACGCTTCTAACGACACCTCATTTGTCAAAATATGAGAAGTAGTTTAGAAGTTATGATGGAACAGATGAACATACATACATATATACATACATACCGGTCAAAATCATAACCCTCCTTTATCTACACTCATGTCGTAATCTTTGAATTATGATTCAAAAAGTTGGTACATAAGGCTGAATATTACGCAGAGTATGCATAAAAAATTAAAAAGTTACCATTACGTAACGATTTTTGTATGAACATTTTGTGTTACGTAATTTAACTTTTTAATCATAACATAACACTTGGATAAAATTCTTCTTGAACCTAAACCTTTTTAAAGAAGACTGAATATAAGGTTTTTTAGAGAGACGGTTATAAATGTAACAGTTTTTCTTAGTAGCTGTCAAATATTAGTAGCATATTTACAAAGTGTGCCTTATAAACAACCTATTATTTTGGAGCAGTTACAGTAACAGTTACTATAGTTACAATTATTTTATCTGTAGTGGAAAATATGAGCGCGCAGCCTGAAATTAGAAGGACTTGGAAATAGATATTAGATTTTCCGCCATTTTCAAATATTTACCTTTTTCAAGTTTTTTGTGCCCGTGAAAGCAATGAGAAAGTTTATTGAAAAAGAAGATAAAGTGATGCAGTCAGGATACTGCAGTTACACCAGAAGATACTCAATAAATTATGATCTTCTCCCATATTAGTCTAGGACATTTTATGACATAACCTACAATGAATTGGGAAAGAATGAAAATCGAAAAGAAAACCATGTCTTGTTAAGAAAATGTTCTGCTTGTATATTTCAAAGAAGACCTAGCGTATATATTAAGGCGGCTTCTTCAGACTCATATCAGAACTGTAATATACATAATATAAGTTACCATTGTTGTTTACTTACTTTTGTTTAATTTTTATCATTTTTATAAGTAAAGAAACCTATTGCATGAGTGAAGATAAAGTAGTATACGCAACTGCATATAATATGGTATTAAAACACTCGTTTGATGCTATTATCACATTCGGCTACGCCTCATGTGATAAACCCAAACTCGTGTTTTAATAACCTGTTTTATATGACAGTTGCATAAACTACTATTTTGCCGTAGTCGGGTAAAAATAAATAACGTTTCAATTTTAAAAGTTAGCAGCAGACAGATACAAAAATGCTTTGACTACACTTTTTTTAATTGGAAAATGGCCGTGTGCACTATGATGTGACGTCATCACCATATTTTTGTTAATTGTTTTCTCCGAAATACAACAGCTACTAAGAAAAACTGTTACATTTATAACCGTCTCTCTAAAAGACCTAATAACTTCATACAACAAAAAATGGCGGCTCGATATCGGCGACCCAGTGTGAAGAGGCTCAATGAATCACCTCATTGAACTTAAAATTGAACGGGAGTACGTCACTTTGGTTTTCGAGTTGGCAACATTATTTACATTGCAGCTGTCAGTTTACTGCATTGAATTAAAAAGTGCATATTGTCAACATTGGATGCAAATAAACTTACCACGGAATTATAGTGAAACTTACCAACAAAATGGAATGTTCTTAGTTGAAGAAACAATATGTTACTCTTATTCTTATTATTGTTTTTGACTATAATCCAATTACTGAAACTGAAAAACGAAGCCTAAATCACATATGAACAGTAAAAAGTTTGTTTAAGTAACTTTTATGTGACTTGCAAAACATAATCTCGAAATGGTTTTCTATATGAAAAGTTGTCAATTATAACAGCACAGGGAAGGCCCGATTCTTTGATAAGTATCTATCTTTCACGTTGTTATTTTTCGAGATTTTTTTTCCATTTCAAAAAAACCCTGACGAATTCTTAAAAGTGAAATATTTATTATATTTCATTGTTATAAAAAAAATGTAGGATGATTAATAATTAAAACCTCGGATTTACACATTATGATTTTATTTAAAAAGGGCTTATTTAAAATTCTTTAATCTCTAAAGTAGGTAAGTCTTGTAAAGGATGATCGCTTGTGATGAAAAGCTCAAGAGCTTTCCGTGCTTCGAAAAGAAGGTTAACCAGTTGGTCGCGGCTACTGTTACTGATAGTACCTATAGCCAAGTCAGAGGCCACATTAGGCGGCTTTGTAAGTTTTTTTGGGAATTTTGAAGGCTAATATATTTTTATTTACTCGGTATCTTGCCGTGATTTTAAGGTAGGTATGTGTTTTTTGACCATTCAAGTGATAATATCACCAAGACCAAAACATGATTAGTGAAAATTTACTTGACAAAATAAAAATCCAAAGTTGCCTCTTCAATTTTAATTTATTCCTCTTTTTGTGGAATCTGAGGTGTTTTAAGTAAGTAAGTAGTGAAATTAAGTAGGTATACAGAAAGGTATTTGTAGTTGCTATCATATGCCCAACCTAAAATTTTATTTTATTATTTAGTTTTTACAAAAAGTTGATATTATATATCAGACGCTTACGACATTTAGTTTTGTAACACGCACAGTATATCTGTCGCAATCTAATGCGTTGCGGATTTGATCACTTTATCCCTTTCTTTCAAGCGAAAAGACTGCGCCTACCATGAAGGATTTTTTTAAAATTTTATATACAAGGTGTAACAAAAAGGGTATATCAACCCTGAAGGGTGTGATTCTGCCCATGAAACTAAACAACTTTCCCTGAGGAACATACGTCGAAATACGAAAAAAAAATTTTGACTTCCCATAGAAACTGAATCAGCTGATCGCGCATTTTGTATGGGAGGTCAAAATTTTTTTTTCGTATTTCGACCAATGTTCCTTAGGGAAAGTTGTTCAGTTTCATGGGCAGAATCACATCCTTCAGGGTTGATATACCCTTTTTCATATATACTACTCAAAACAAAATAAGGGCCAGCAGGTTTTTTGATATATCATAAAAATGATAAAAGTAGTGTAAATTTTTATGTACGTTTTATTTAGTTTACAGTTTGAACTAATAAATGTTTCAAGTAATGCTCAATGGAAATTTTTATCGAAAAATTACAATTAAAGATATATCAAAAAACCCTGTTATTTTGTTTTGAGTAGTATATATATATTTTTTTTTTTTCTAGGCGCGTAAATTTTTTATTCCTTCATGGCGCCTACTGTCAAATAACTCTTCTCAATTTTAACATTAAAAAAATAATTACATTCTCTGAGCATAGTTTCCTCCCAATTAAGCGAAGTTTCATAAGTTACGGCCTTGTCCGCGGTACGTGCAACAAAATTGCATTTTTTATCTAAAACGCAGCAACTTTCACATTTTAGGTAGTAATTTTCTAACGTTAGTTAACATTTTATGATAAGTGTGTATAACGTATGAGTGAAGAATTAAAAACTTGTCATATGTGTTAAATTTTAATTAAGATTTCTAAACTTAACTTGGACTAGTCTATTATTTCTTGTCTTTTAATTTAGCACCCAACTGCTTGTCAAATAGTAATAGGATCATTGTCAATTTAAAATAATGTCAATGAAGACTGAGCAGCAAAGGGAAAAAACCAAAAAAAAACTTAGTAAATCTTACTCACATTTTTAATCCTGTTAATTCTGCGCATCCAGAAATATTACGCTGAGAAGTAGACAACAATTCGCTTGAAAACGGCTGTTTCACAAGTCATCCACACTTTATCAATATTTCAGTTAAACATTCCAGTTTTAAAACGTAAAAGAAGTCTTTTATGGTCGCTACTCCCGACTGCAAGCACGTGTGCACGGTGGCTGACCGACTACCATCACTACTTGATCACTACAAACTGGTTGACTGCAGTTTCAACAAAAAGTTTCACTGTTGGTTACCGGTTTGTTCACCATAGGGCACACCACACCATGTATTGTAGTTTGCTCTACTTATACTTTTTATCTGTTGCGGTACCGGTAGTAGTTTGTTTGTTTACAAAGATCCTAATTTGTAAAGTTTAGGTGGAAAAAAGGGTGAAAAGGGACGTAGGTACTTACTTACCATACCAAAATTAATTTATCAAAGATCCCGCGCGCGCATACGGAATAGGGCGCTTGCACAGAATAGATATTAGTGAGTCTGATCGAACAATTTATTTCGATCTAAGTACGAGTAAGTACCTGACGTGACGACAACTTGTATACAAATTGAGTTAACTTACCTCTACATTTTTTTAATATTACTTAATCTAAACCTTCAAGCTCGTGTATCGTATTGTAAGCATTGAGAAAAACCCTAGTTAGGGTAAGTATAAGTATTATACAGCGTGAATTTTCATTGGTTTTGCTCCCGAAGCCCAGTGATTCTACTCATGATAACATGCAAATTGCGCGATGAAAAGTAAAGTGTAAAGAGCCCCATAGTAAAGTGGTCACGTGATCGGCAAATTTTGTATGGGAAGGCAAGAAAATGTTTTCGAGTTAATATTTTTTTTTCTTCGGGAAAGTTGCTTTTTTCATGAGTATAGAATAACTGGGCTTCGGGAGCAAAACCAATACAAATTGACGGTGTATTGCTCTGTGTTACGGTCAAACACGTCATGTCATATGTAACATAGATTTAGTACTTCGCGTCATAACTCATAATCATAAAGGCCGGTGTTTCAAGCTCAACTGTCGTCGTGCTGTTTCAACTCATCTCTACTCGTGAGGATGCGCAACAGCGTCCTTCTGTGTATTGTTCCTCTTACATTCTGCAGTCACCAACATCCGCAGTTCATGGTGCCAGCCGCATCGCTAACAAGCGCTACTTCCCTCCTCCCTGTCCTGTAGTGGACGTTCTGTTGGATGTTATAATCACGTTATAATAATGATGCTATTTTATTTTACTTAAAAAGATTATACAATCAAAATTTTAAAAAAATGTAGATATATGAGTGACTGATTATTAGTTTCTATTACATGCATAGATTTATATAGTCAAGATAGGGTAATGGGAACAAGCGGTTATATTTATTTATACAAGAAAAAATAGCGCCATCTGTGGAAAATCGCGTGAACTACGTTGTGTAGTACTTCGGTCGGTGCTAAATACACGGAACGGAAATAATATGGCGGGAAAAAACAAAACAAACTTTTTACTGTTCATATGTGATTTAGGCCTCGTTTTTCAGTTTCAGTAATTGGATTATAGTCAAAAACAATAATAAGAATAAGAGTAACATATTGTTTCTTCAACTAAGAACATTCCATTTTGTTGGTAAGTTTCACTATAATTCCGTGGTAAGTTTATTTGCATCCAATGTTGACAATATGCACTTTTTAATTCAATGCAGTAAACTGACAGCTGCAATGTAAATAATGTTGCCAACTCGAAAACCAAAGTGACGTACTCCCGTTCAATTTTAAGTTCAATGAGGTGATTCATTGAGCCTCTTCACACTGGTTCGCCGATATCGAGCCGCCATTTTTTGATGTATGAAGTTATTATCTAAGTTTATTTCTTGAGGAGAGAGATAGATATATAAAAAACGAATTCATATAATATTGAACACATTTTAACTTGTTTTTATTTTGGCCTGATATTAAAATACATTATCTCCACACTCCCCAAAACGTCGAAATTGCTTAATTTTTGGAGGTTTAACTTATCATACAATTAATCATTTTTTGTAGCGTCACAACCACTCTATATTACATCAACAAAACATCAATAACCAACACTTCTAAGTTGCCACAACACAACTGATAAAAACTGCAGCTGTGCACTTTTTTACTAAAAGAAACGTTTAAGTAATAAATAAAGCGTGGTGTTAAAATTTATTAAAAAAAGTTTGCAGCTGCAACACAAACAAATGAGTCATCCAAACAACTAGACTCACAATTGGATGACCGACATGAGCAGTAGATAAGAACTTCTGCATTGTCCGTCATTCGGCTTCTTACCTCCGGTCTGAGTGTTCGAATGTGTCTCTTGCCTATGCGTTTCACCGTAAAAATTTTCGTTGAGTTTTTCGTTAAGTTTTTGGTGGTGAAGTTTTGTTTTTGTTATACCTTGTTATTTGTTAAAACTTCTGTCATGGATCCTGGCCCAGGAACCTCAAGTGACGGTAGCTTTTTATCTCCTAGAAAAAAGAGACCCAAGCGTGCTCTAAGTGTGACTGAAAAAATCATGGTGCAAAATGTTTATAAGTATGTTTTCAATGAACAGTCTTCTGAGATAGAATCTGCAAAATCAGCGAATGTGCTTCTAAAACTGCTGACATACTGGGCATCTCTCAGAGAGTAGTATTTACCACTCTTAAAGAACATAAAGAAAACCAAGATTTTAAAGCACCTGAAAAGCCCGGACCCAAGCACAACTTCAAAGACAAATTGGACGATTTTACGCTATCTGCGATTCGAAGAAAGGTGCACGGGTTTTATGCGAAAAATGAAGCTCCTACCATTAAAAAGGTAAGTTATTAAAATAATCATAATTTTAATTAGGTAAACATATTTTTTATTCATACGTAATTTCATTATGGTCCCAAGTATATCTATTCCAAGATAGATAGGTATCATAAAGGTACTTGTATGATTTCAATATTAAATTATAAAAGGCACTTATTTCCGTTTCAGGTTTTGAAAAGCGTCAATGATGATGTGGACTTACCCAATTTTTCATGGAGTACAATGAGGAAAACTCTGCTGTTCCTCAATTTTAAATTTATCACTAAATCGCGACGAAGTGCTCTCATTGACAGAGAAGATATCGTGTTGTGGCGCCAAAAATATATATATCAAATAAAAGAATATAGAAGACAGAACAGCATTGCAGTGCAGAAGAAGTACATTTATTACCAAGATGAGACCTGGCTGAACGAAGGTATTCACTTATTTATCCTACTCCTAGACCTCGCCTTCATAAATGCCGTCTTATCTTTTATATCCTGTAGTAGAAGAATACCAACATGCAATCTATAACTATTATAAAATACTAAATCCTTTACTATTAGAAAATTACACAAATGGAATTCACAAACTTAATTTTAAATAAACTTTCAACTGCTATTACTTTGTTCATTTTCATTTATTTAATAATCAAATAATAACCTTTTCTTCTTTCTCAGGGCATACAACGAGTCGAGCTTGGGTCGATACGACCATCACTTCATCGAGGCAAGCTTTTATGGAGGGTTTGACCACGGGCCTGAAGTCCCCGACGGGTAAAGGAAAACGGCTTATTATAAGCCACATCGGGGGAGAAGAAGGTTTTGTAGAGAATGGGTTAATGCTTTTTGAAGCAAAGAAGGGGAGTGAAGACTATCACCAAGAAATGAACGCCGAGTGCTTCGAGGACTGGTTCCGAGACATTTTGCCGAAATTGAAAAAAGATTCAGTGGTAGTGATTGATAATGCACCCTACCACTCCCGGAAGATCGAAACTCTGCCAACAATGTCATGGACTAAGTCAAGAATACAAGAGTGGCTCTCAAGTAAAGAGATACAATATGAAGAAAAAATGATTAAAGCTACTCTCATTGACATTGTACGGCAGCATAAAGACCAGTTCCCCGTTAAGTACGCTGTGGACGAGATGGTAAAAGAGCAGGGAATCACAATCTTGTGACTGCCTCCTTATCACTGTGAGTTGAACCCCATTGAAATAGTTTGGGCTCAAGCAAAGCGGCATGTCGCAAGAAACAACAAAACATTTAAAATGGATGAAGTGAAAACCCTGTTCGAAGAGGCTCTTACCAACATCACACCGCAGAAATGGAAGAGCTGTGTGACACATGTAATAAAAGTAGAAGACGATATGTACCATCTTGATCCACGCATTGACGGCGTTGTTGATAGATTGATTATTAATGTTACTGAATCCGATAGTGATGATGATTATGACAGTGAATAAAATTTTATTTTTATATGAGCCGTTTTTTCTTAAACACCTTCCCTAAAACAATGCACCGCCTTAAGTAGAAAATATAACTGCCTATATTCTTGAGCCACTTAACTTCTTAATTTCTTGATTTAAATAGTCTTTGTAATGCAAACAAAATGGGCTCCCATAGTTCAGCTGAGCTGTCAGAGTTCTTCATCGGATACTCCAGATCTTCATTTTTAAAATTTCAATAGAAAAGTCTCACCACGTTTAATAAATGTTGTGAACACAGCATGCCGAAAATTTTAATAGTTTGGCTGGTCTGTTAAGGTTTCTTCTCAGGGTCATCAGGTACACCAGATCTTCCATGATCCTAGTTTTGATACTTTTCCCTATGTATGGGCACTAAACCCTACCTCTGTGCCAAATTTCATCTCTCTAGGTTTAAGGGAAGCACTATTTTCTTATTGATGATCAGTTCGCGCTCGACTTGCTCAGATTGAGCCATGTTATTGTTCGAGTAGGTATTTACGTAATTTAATAAGCTTAAAATAATCACTTTGATATTATATGAACATATCACTAGATGAGTGATTGAGTTATATCTTTTTAGCACATCACTATTTATTTTTCCCAAAAAAGCGGCAACACACCAAACGTCAGTTTACTGCATTGAATTAAAAATTAAACGCATATGAGCTCTGTGTGCGGTGTGTGCGCGCTCAAAGACGGATCAAACCTTGCTCGTATTCACTCGTTCAAGCAACGTGACGTCATCAGTGACGTCACATTAGCGCGCTATCATTGCATACGAAAATGAGGTAGTGCAGCGTGTGCGATACGTCAAATTAAACGTCAAGATTAATTTTGGTTGAGTTTCGTGGGATTTTTTTCGGTTTGTTTGGAGTTCGAAAGCAAACTAAAGAAATGGATACAATTCACAGGGTCCAAATACTTTGTGGCTTCTTCTTCTTTTCGTATCAATGGCAAATGATTTTATAGTAACTTAGCCCAAAATGTGGCTACAGCAATAGCTCTTTGGTGGCCTTCAAAAAGGTCCTCCTTGGTGCAAGAAACTGAGGAGGTAGGGCACGAAAGCAAGTGTGTCATGGATTGCAAAATGCCGCATTCACACTTGTCGTTGTCAGAGAAGCCCCACCTCTTCTTCAGTTCTCCGCACCTGCCAGCGCCCGATCGCAGTCTATTAAGTGACTTCCATATGGGCCAGGGAAGATCATGTCCTGGTGGAAGTTTTTCGGCAATGGGGATATATGGGCTTTCAGGGGGGTACCTTTTTGACCACAGTTCTTTCCTAGCCTTTGATGGATCTGATTCGAGGGGTACGGTATTTCTAATAAAACTGTGACGGCTTTTGAGGCGTATGGGAGGTGGAGTATGTCCGTGTAGTGGGTGTCTGCTACTTTGTGGCTAAAAAGTACTTTGATTCGAACAGTGACATTGACATAAGCGCAGTCATATCGGATCGTTTAGATATTCGATTGTGTTCGACGTTTGCACGCTAATGAAAACGATCCGACTCGAATGCGCCGATTGCAGCGTTGGTAAAATATTTCCTTAATGAACCGCACTGCTGACAACGACTGACAGTTGGTCCTAAACGTCAGATTTCGGACCAACGAATTTGGGAACGTGCCGATGGTCTGGCGAAATACTATATATATATATAATATAAGTAATGATTACATGACTGACAGTGTGCGATGAAGCTCAGCGATGAAGTAGCATGAAGTAGGCAGATGAAGTAGGTTGCCGCCTGTTGCCGCTAGTCCACTCGTCATTTATCTAAGCCAAAATCTAAGCAATTCATTCATGCAAACAGTTAAATATTCCCGCCCTTAGACTATATAATACGAACGTATTCCCGCCTCAGCCGTGATGCATGATTGCACAACAAAACGCACAAAAATGAATGAAAAAAAAAACACAATCAGCTGAGGACAACTGTCAATTTGACATTTATTTCAATAAAGGTAGGACCGCACTAGGCGTATCTACGCGGCAGCGGAGCGACGACGCGACCAAATATTCTTTGTATGCAATTATACGAGATATAACGCACTACGCGGCAGCGGAACTACACGCACTACGCGGCAGCGGAAATACGCGCCGCGGCACTGCGCGACAAAGTTGACCAACACAATTATATTTCATGCAATCGCATACAAGGAATATTTGGTCGCGACGACTTCTGAATGTCATGCAGCCATATCCTTCGCCTCGTTTTTGCTTATTCTTGCCTTTGTTCTTCCTCACATCGCATAGAAACTATGACAATATCCATGTCAGATTCTTTAATGTTGTTAGAAATAAAATCCATCTCAGATTCGTTCATCTTGCTAAGCAGTTACCGAAGGACGGACGAGCAAATTTTGCTGCGGAGTGTCGCAACAGTGTGTGAAATGAGAAAACCTTTACAGAATACAAGGTTTTAATAAACAAAATTTTAGTAACATTTGCTTAGCTAGACAAGACTTCAATGACACAATCAAAGCTCTGACTACACAGTGACAATCTTCATCTAGCCAGCATCAATTAGATACAAGAAGTTCACATCATTCTCCCGCACTAGTGTGTTACAAAATCTTTTAAAAATTCTGGTGCTTTAAGTAAGCGTCCAGATCTGCGAGGCATTGGCTCCGGTGGCGGCGGTGGCAGTGGCTCTGAAACTTGCTCTCTGCTATTATCAGATTCGTTTTCAGTGGCAGCTGGCGTCTCCACATGAGGGGCCATTGTCTCCGAAGATGTATTGCCTTCGACAGTATCATTAGGCACATCATCCAACCGCAGTTCTTCTCCCCCTGAACCTAGTGGAGCTAGGTGACGGTTGGACACTGTTGTTTCTCGGCCGTCTGGAAACCGGATGTATCAAAAATCTGGATTGCTGTGAATTAATTCAACCTCTTCTACAATCGGCTGATATTTATTAGCTCGATTAAATTTCTTCATTAAAACTTGTCCAGAATTTGTCAGCCACGTTGGAATGGATGTGCCGTTAGTAGATCTACGTGGGTGTCTAAACATTCGTTCATGTGGCGTGCAATTAGAAGCAGTACAAAGTAAGGATCGAATAGAATGCAAGGCTTGTGGTAATACTTGCTCCCAATTTTCGACAGGTAGGTTCTTTGTTTTCAGAGCTAAAAGAATCGTTCTCCAAAGAGTAGAATTAAACTTTTCAACTTGTCCGTTGCCTTGAGGGTTATATGCTGTAGTTCGGCTTGTAGCGATACCTCGAGCGTGTAAAAATTCCTGTACTTCGGCGGAAAGAAAGGCTGTCCCACGATCCGAGTGCACGTAGGAAGGCATGCCGAATATCATGAATAAGTTGTTGAGGTGTTTAATCACAGTTTTCGAGCTTACATCTGAGCATGGAAAGGCAAACGGAAAACGTGAAAATTCGTCAATTGCAGTAAGTATGAATTTGTTATTAGAATTTGTTGGAACTGGTCCTTTAAAGTCTATACTGAGGCGTTCAAAAGCAGCTGTTGCTTTGACTAGTCTCCTTGGGTCATCACAGTTACTCCGGAAGAATCTAGGTTTAATTTCTGAGCAGGTTCGACAAGAACTTGTCATATTCCGGACTTCCTCAATAGAATAAGGTAGATTTTTTGAGCGAACCCAGTGGTACATTCTTGTCACGCCAGGATGACAGAGAGCCTCATGAAGTGAGAAAAGATTAGCCGTTCGTATTTGTAACGTAGCACAAACTCGGGACAGTGCGTCAGCAGCATAATTCTCTTTCCCTGGTCTGTATATAATTTCATATTTATAGGCAGCAAGTTCCAATCGCCATCTCTGAATTTTCTCATTCTTAATTTTGCTTGAGTGCTTTTTATCAAACATAAAAGATACTGAGCGTTGGTCAGTTACTAATTTAAATTCTCTTCCAATTAAAAAATGTCTCCATTTTTTAAGCGACTCTACAATAGCATATGCTTCTTTTTCAATGGCTGAGTGATTTTGTTCGCTAGGATTTAAAGTTCTGGAAAAGAATGCCACTGGCCTGGAATCTTGCGTTAGTACTGCTGCGATAGAATGGTCAGATGCGTCAGTTTCGACCATAAAAGGTATATTTTCATTAATTGCATGAATTGAAGACTTTGCTATATCAGTTTTAAGGCTTTCAAAGCATTTGATGAGTTCGTTTGTGAGCGGAAAAGTAGCCGTCTTGGCGAGTGAATGTATTCGTTCAGAGAAATTGGGAATCCATTTGGAGTAATGTGCAAACATGCCGAGTGTCCTCCTTAAGGTCGGCAAATCGCTTGGTGGTGGCAAATTAATTAGTGGCTTGAGGCGCTCACTGTCAGGCATGATAACATGATTTTGGATGTTGTAGCCAAGAATATTTATAGACTGTTGGGAAAATTTACATTTTTGCATACTCAGAGTTAGACCAAATTTCTTGGCAGCATTCATAAAGCGCTCTAAATTCTGATCGTGTTCTTCACGAGTACGGCCACAAATGGTAATGTCATCGAGATACGCGAATGTGTTTTGAAGCTTCTCTTTTCTTATAATCCAATCAATTGTTCGTTGGAAGCTTGATACGCCATTAGTTACCCCAAAAGGAATACGTCTGAATTGATATAAGTTTCCCAGTGCTTCAAAGGCGGTATATTTTCTCTCTTCGGGTAGAATAGGCACCTGGTGGTAGGCACTTTTTAAGTCTATTAAGCTGAACATCGTATTCTTTGCGATTTTTGAAACTAAGTCCTCTATATTAGGTAATGGGTATGCGTCGAGTTCCGTGTAGCGGTTGATTGTTTGAGAGTAATCTATAACGAGTCGTTTTCTATGAGTTTCGCTTCTAGTTATTAGTACTTGGGCTCTCCATGGTGATTTACTTTCCTCAATAACGCCTTCTGCGATAAGATTTTGAATCTCCTCTTTAATAAATTTACTATCCTCATCGCTGTGTCTTCGGGATTTTACAGCAATAGGTTTGCAATCAGGAGATATATTTGCAAAAAGCGGTACAGCTGGAACCGATGCTTCAGCTACGTTACATACATGGAGTGGGTGTTTTGGCCCACCAAATGAGAACTCTAGCGACGAATGTTCTTCGAGGACGTCGTGGCCGATAATTATGTCGGCGCAAAGATTCTTCACGATAAGAAGATTCACGTTATCATAGATATGATTCCCGATTTGAATAGTTTGAAAAGTTTGGCCTTGTACTTGTGAAGTATGATTTAGTGAGGCCATAGAAATTGTTTGATTACAAGATTTTCTTTTCAATCCGCAGAGATTAGCGAAGTTGTCGTTGATAAAACTGACTGAGCTACCGGTGTCAAGAAGTGCTTCTGCTCTGATTCCTTTAATAAAGGCGGGTACAGTAGCTTTGCGTAATGAAGAAGGTGATGCTGCTATGATACAAGCTGAAAAGTCTTCCTTGCCCGTTGTCATAGAATTTGTAGGCTTAGAAGTGCTTCTGCAGACGGAGGCGAAATGTCCCTTCTTGTTACAGAGTTGACAGGTTCGTTCCAATGCGGGACAGTTTTTACGAGGATGTACCTGACCCCCACAGAAGAAGCATTTTCGACGGCGAAAGTGAGTAGCAGCAGAGCAGCCCTCATCTTGCACAGTTTGTTGGTTTGGGCTAACCAGCAAAGGTTCTTCTTGTGTAACAGCGTTTACAGTCATGGTGTTGAAGCTTTGGGAATTGACTTCAGCCGTTTCTAGAGACAGTGCTTGGTTATAGGCTTGGTCAAGCGATAGAGTTAAGTTTTCTAGAAGCCTTTGTCTTATTTTGTGTGATAATATTCCAGAAATAAAAGCATCACGTACACTATCGTTCCTGTTTGTTTCTGCGTCTACTGCAGCAAAGTCACAGTCTTTGGATAGAAGTTTTAAAGCTTGTAAATATGCGTCAATACTTTCTTCAGTTCGTTGTTTTCGAGTAGCTAGCATGTGTCTTGCAAAAATTAGATTTTTAGGTTTTACATAAAGTTTATCTAATAAAGAAATCGCCTCGTCGTAGCTTCCGACTTCACTTATGTAAGTGTATATGTTAAATATGGTTCACTAAAAGTTGAAGTTTGACCTCGTTCCATCCTGCTGGCGTTGGCGCCGACTTTGCGTCCGTTGCTGATGAAGGAGCGGCCGGTTTTTGTGCGATGATAAAACTTTCAAATGTCTTACGCCAGTGCACCCATGCTCGGGCAGCGAAGTTATCGGAAGGGTCCACATCGAATCTTTCTGGTCGCAGGTACTTATCCATGTTTCAAATTTTTATTTTGTTTATTAAATTGAAATGAGAAAACCTTTACAGAATACAAGGTTTTAATAAACAAAATTTTAGTAACATTTGCTTAGCTAGACAAGACTTCAATGACACAATCAAAGCTCTGACTACACAGTGACAATCTTCATCTAGCCAGCATCAATTAGATACAAGAAGTTCACATCAGTGTGGTTTATCTAGAATTGTCGCGACGCGTCGATCCGCTGCCGCGTAGTTAGTTCGCCTAGTGCGGTCCTACCTTAAAAGTTTTATTGTAGGTTATGGTTTTTATCATAATATTTTACTGAAAACAGAAAAAATATTATTTAAGTACATCACATTTCTGAATCTAAATCTATTATTATGAGTTTATCATCTTTTGTAAAATCTACTAAAGGCAAGGTAATTCTGGGAACTGTCGTTGCCCTTCATTTTACTATCTTCGTAGCTAAACCTTCGTTCTTCAAAAGCGAATCTACGATTAAACCAACAGCATCCCCTCCTAAGTATCTATCGGAGAAGTGAGTGACCTTGCCACAGGTTATCACATTAAAAACGCGGAACTTGGTATTGTAGGTATCAACAGTGAATGTAAAAGGAGAAAAACTGTATTGAATTTGATGATTTATAAAGGTATTGTCAGTGGAATTTCTCGCTGTCGGTCGGTGGATGTTATAGCTAGAGCCATGAGTGCAGGAGGAAAACATGTAGTCTTCGTGACGCGAAATGATATGCCTGAGTGTGGCATAGATCTTCTGAAAAAAGAGTAAGTACTTGGCTTTTTACTTTCTAGTATAGTTTAGGGCAAACAACTTGAACTATAATCGCGTGGTGGGGGAAGCTTTGCGCATATGTAAAATCGACTCTGCGCAGTCAAGTTCAAGTAGTTTGCCCACAACATTATATCCTCTTAACCCACAACTATAATATGAGATGCTGTAGGTACTTATTTCATAAAAGTGTAGTAATAATATGGTGTTGCTAGGTATTTTATCATATACCTATTATGATGACACTTGTTTAACAGAAGTCATCTACTAATCACTATTTTCTTCTTTGAATGAAATGGTTATCAAATAATATTAAAGTTTTCGGAAATCTGTTCTTCATTCCAGATGCGATGTTAAGATCCATAACAAACCATCACCAGTCCCAAGAGCAGAATTCCTCAAATCAGTTGCCGGTGTCAATGGAATTTACTGTGATCTTTCTAATAAGATTGACAAAGAGTTATTGGATGCTGCAGGACCAAGTCTTAAAGTTATAGGCACTATATCTGTAGGATATGATCATATTGACGTAGCAGAATGTAAGAAACGAGGGATTCGGCTTGGTCATACTCCTAATGTCTTAACGGATGCAACTGCAGAACTTACTGTAAGTTTATTGGATAAAGCAACTTAATAAGTGAGTGCAGATGTAGCATGATTCTCTTTGATTTTGTTCAATTTTAAATGTTATATATAGAACTGGGCCTGTTTTTGTATGGCGCTTACCAATAATTGTTTTTAGATGGCATTAAACTTCCATTTATTTCCTAAAGAGTATTATCAAATTAACTTTATACTTCTTTACTTGCACATACTTTTTCCATTACACATACCACTACAACTTTCAGTTTTATTTTCTAATAACAGCTAAAGCTAACAAAATCATTTTATTGTTCAATCAGTTGACTCAAGCCTATTCACGAACTTGGCAAGTCATCACAACAACCCATGAAGTGTCCACTGCAGGACAGGGACCTCCCTCCAGAACTCTTGTATGCATTGCGGCTGGTGACCACTGTTGTTGGTGACCGCAGTATGTAAAATGGTACGATACACAGAAAAAAGCTGCTATCCATCTTAGTTGCCTCTTACGACACCCACAGGTAGAGATGGATTGGTACTATTCTTAGCCGGCACCACACGGACGGCAAGTGCATCATATCAATTGAATTTTCAATCTTTATTAGGTGCAAAAAAGGCAAATGTAATATCACAAAATAAAAAATAAAATAAAGTGTGAACCTCCAAAGCACTGGCTCATCTCATCACATTTGAGTGACAAGAAAGTAAAATTTTGGTATGTTGCTTTTATAGGTTTAAACACTACATTCAAATTCCAGATGGCGTTGTTACTTACGACTTCCCGCCGTCTTCCGGAAGCTCAGCACGAAGCCAAGACAGGAGGCTGGGTGGCCTGGGCTCCTACATGGTTGACCGGACAAGGCCTTAGTGGGGCCACAGTGGGTATCGCTGGCTTTGGCAGAATAGGACAAGCAGTGGCCAGAAGAGTAAAAGCATTCAACACTAAGAAAATCATTTACTTCAACCGCAGTGAAAGACCTGAAGCCAAGGAGGTTGGAGCTGTCAAAGTTGACTTTGACCAGTTGTTAGAAGAGAGTGACTTTATCATATGCTGTGTTGCTTTTGTCCCAGAAACAAAGGAGTTGTTTAACAAAGCTGCTTTTGAGAAGATGAAGCGCTCTGCTGTATTTGTGAATACAAGTAGAGGTACTGTTGTAGACCAAAATGCTTTGATAGAAGCTTTGCAAAAGAAGACCATTTGGGCAGCTGGATTAGATGTCACAACTCCTGAACCATTGCCACTGGATAGTCCATTGTTTAAACTGAACAACTGTGTTGTATTGCCTCATATTGGCAGTGCTACTATTAAAACCAGAAATATTATGAGCGAACTGACTGCTAATAATATATTATCAGCATTGAATGGCAAGGAAATGCCTGCAGAACTTAAATGAAATTTGTAAGAACTAGTAATAAGTTACAACTAAAGCAGCCAGTGATCACTTAATATTATTTCCTACTACAAAAGAGATATACATTTATTTTTATGTGATTTAAGCAATTTAATGTAGTAAAACTGCATTTAAAATAACTAAAAAAACATATTTTATTTAACAGTCTTCTATCTTAACATAAATTTAACAGAATAACTTAACCCTAATCATTGTGTTCATGTTGAGCCTCGGATTCTCTCCAATTATTCTGGACCATCTCAACAATCATTTTCCACCATTTTGATTGCATAAAGTAATAAATAGCACACACAATAATAAACAACCATGATAAAATTAAGAAATAGTCAGTTTCTTTCTCAATGACACTTGAAACTGGACCTTGGAAGTCTTTTGAAGTAACCAGTAAGAGATCTGGATTCTGACCAGTTATGGCATGAACAAATTTACTGAAAGAATTGATGTTATACTCTGTGCCATTAAACTTTCCCACTGGTCGACCGTTATGGAACATTTTAAGAGTAGGAACTCCTACTATTCCATATAAGGCATTAATTCCATGATATTTCAAAGCATCTAGAGCTACCAATTTGACGTTGGGATAGGATCTGGCTAGTGCATTAAAGTGTGGAGCTGCATGTGCACTAAACGGGCATGCCCTTGCATAGAATAAGACTAGAACACAATCTGCCTCCATATCCCTACTAGTAACATCTGGTTTGATCTGTAGCAGCTTTGCTAAGCGACTTCCATTTATAATTTCAACTGTAGGCTCAACTTCTTCTTCATAGACAATATCTTTACATCTGACTAGTTTTCTTGTTTCATTGCTACTTTGAGTGGAATTTTGCAACGTAACATTAGCTGACGTTACATGATTGTAAATACTGGTTAGAGTTTTGTTCACATCGGTGACTACAGTGGAGAGAAGGGATTCGGATTCATCGACATTGGACACATCATTATCCTGAAGAAGTGGTTTTGGTTCATCTTGCACGTCGTATTGTTTAGTGACCTCTGAAAGACCTGGAATTATCAAAAATATTTCATTTTTATATTACCTACATATTGTACAACGTATTTAACTGTCTTCAATTCTAAAGTATTATAACTATTAAACTCCTTGATAAATTGTAAATGCACAGCGGGTTCTATTACTTGAAATATTTGTTCAAGTAAAATGAAACAAATCGTAATAAAACTTACCAAGTAACAAAAATAGCACAATAAATAAATTATTTCCTCGTCGTAGATGTGTAGCACACATTTTACACATCTATTTATACGCGAATTATCTCCCAAAATAAAGAAAATCGATCGCGAAATGCAAGAAACAGTAGGAAAGGAAATGTTTTTGTTCGTTCGGTTTGACAGATGCGTTTTTTAAGTTCTACTTTAAAAAATTGTAGGGTGTAAAAAAAGATAGTGCTATACGATTTCTTCTGTTGCAACTTCATTTATAAAGAAAACTGTGCAAAGAAAAGCACATCGAATTAGCGTTTCGTTATTGCAAGTTGAAGACTTTGTAGCATGAAAAGAATCTATGTTTTCCAAAGATTTTGGAAACTACGCCAGGGGGCGTTTAGAAGCGCAGCGTTTTTCTTACGTCAATGATGTTTTTGGATGAATTATGGCTATTTTACACGGGGCAAAACTTAGGCGTCTCTGAGCATGGACGAATAATTATAAGTAAGACTGATAATCCCCATATACTAGAAAACGTAACGAGGAAGATGGCAGCGGTTTAAAATAATCTGGAAAGTAATTATGGTCTAAATATGCTAAAAAAAATTCAAAATTTCAACATAAAAAATAAATGTAATTTAATAAACATAGTTTTAATACTTATAAAGAATTGTTAACATTGAAATTTGGTATGTTTTCAGTGTCCGTCTTCCCAGCAAGCCCGTGCGAGATATGGCCAATACACCAAAACTTAGTGGAAATTGGTTCATTCCATCAGTAAAGTGTCAGCTTCAGTGCATCAAAACTGATGACACACCACGAGCTGAAAACTTTGGGTGGCTGTAGAGATGTCTCGTCAGCCAGCCCATTCTATACAGGAAAAACTACGAAGATTGCATAAAAGCAAAATAGTTCTACATTTACTGCACGTCTAGTGCAATTGATTGTAAAAAAGCTGAATCGAAAATGTCCATATGGTAGGAGCACTTCATCAATAATTATGGGTGGCTGGAGAGACGTTTTCCCAGCCAGCCCAGGTGATATCTCGGAACATATAGTACGAGTAGGTAGGAAGATAAAACAAAGCTTAATATTTACTACCTACTCGGAACAGCAGGAACCAAATATTTCAAAATCCTAGTTCCACTATCTTTTGAGATATTTGTATTTTTTCATGGGCTTGCTGGGGAGACGTCTCGCCAGCAAGCCCATGCTGTAACTCAAAAAGTACTGCACGTAGAATGCTGAGCGATATACCAATAAGTGCATATTTGATGCAATAAACACCAAGAAAAGTGAGTCCCTAGGTCTTACTGTTTCGGTGCTAGAAACAAAAATCATTTTCCTGCCGAAAATTTTTAATGCATGCTGTGAAGTGCGACGTTGCCGTTCTGTGCAATTCTACATGTTGCTGTTAGAGCATTCAAAAATCAATCTTGTGTCTTTATAGTTAAGGGGTACTGTAGACGCACGTGTAGATTATATTTTAAATTTGAGAATAGTTCGGGAGACGGTGTACTTAGTAAAAGGCTGATTGGTTAACAAGAAGTTTTTATTTATTTGTGGACAACATGTTAAGAACGAAAGAGATAATATGTATTTTGGCTCACTTGAAGACTAACCGGTGCCTCAATCTCTTTTTAGCAACCGTGACAACTGTATTCTAGGAGGAGATGAAGGTTAAATGGTCTCAGTAACAAACTAAATTTAAAGTATTCTTAATTTGCCCTGTAATTGATTGATTGATTTTTAAGTGTCTTTATTAAACATAAACATTAAAAAGTTCTACAATAGTTCTTATTCATATTGTATACTATCTTTATTTTCTTAGTTACTAAGGCTGACTCACCTATTTGAACATTCGATATGTAGGGTAGTAATTTAAAATTCATCTGTAAAAAAACATATTTCTTGCGAAGTTGCGAATACAGAACAATTAATGTTAGTTTAGATTACTTACATTTTATAAATACACAAATTTTAACCTAACAATTAAGCTATTTAAGCCACTTAATTCTTAATAAACAAATGTCAGGAAGGTATGCGCACAAAAACAACGACTGAGACACTATCGATCTTTCGATCGACCATCCGGTAGGTCTACTTTGTCATACACTAAGAAAGTAGTGATGAGGTAATTTGTACCTGTTATACGTACTCGAGTACGGCAATGATTTTAATCGGCTTTTACCAATATTTGAGACTAAAGTGTTACCGTGTTTAGGATTTTTGTATAAGTAAAACTTACGTGATAATTTAAGAATGAAATCTTTTATAGTTGGAAAATTTATTTCTTTGTGAAGTTTTTGTAAATTAGTTTTAAACTTTGTATTATATGCTATTTTAATTGCTTTATTTTGCACAGTTTGGATCTTTTTGTAATGTGTATCAGCCAAACAGCTCCACACAGGAGCCGCCTGAGTAAGACCGGGCCGAACTAAAGTTGTGTAAATACGCAGTTTTGTGTGACTACTGATTTTAGACTTTCGGTTAAGTACTGGTCGCAAGGCATTGATCGCTTTACAGCCTTTAAGCACGAGCTTCTCAGAACTTCTCAGAATTTTTAGCCCAATTTAGTTTGTTGTCCAATGTAACACCCAGGTACTTTACTGACTTGCTCCAAGGCACAGGGTGATTTTTAATTTAGACAACTCTCTTGGGACATGACCGTTTTCTTGTGAAAAAGATGCCTTCTGTTTTTGTAGAATTCAGTTTAAGCTTCCATTTAGAGAAATAGTGACTTAAAAGATCAACAGACATCTGAAGTCGCCATATGACTATGTCAATATCATCTGATGATGTGTAGGTAGCCGTATCATCAGCATATATGGCAAGGTGCGTGTGCGGTTGTTTCGGGATATAAATAGATAGGGTCCAAGGATTGACCCTTGAGGTACACCTGCTGGAATCAGTTTAGGAGCCGATGAGAGTTCACCTATGAAAACCGAGAACGAGCGGTCAAGTAAATATGACTCGACAAGTTTTACAAGTGACATAGGTACGTGAGCATTGATAAGTTTGTGTAGAAGACCAGCGTGCCAAACTGAGTCAAATGCTTTTTCAATGTCTAAAAGTATCATGCCAGTAGACTGTCCTAAGTTAAGGCCATGGGCAATGTGTTCCGATACTCTGGCCAGTTGCTGAGTAGTTGAATGCGATTTGCGGAAGCCAAACTGTTCTGGTATGATAGTACTCTCAATAGTTTTCGAAAGTCTTGCAATAATAATGGACTCAAAGAGTTTTCCAAGGCTGGGTAGAAGACTGATAGGACGATAACTAGTGGGGATAGTTTCATCCTTACCCGGTTTCTTTATTGCAATTATTTTTGCTGTTTTCCAGTCCGAGGGAAAATGACATAGGTGTAGACAACCATTGAAAATTTTTGTTAGAAAAACAACGCATTTCTGGGACATATTTTTTAGTAATAAGTTGTCTAAACCATCATAGCCAGGTGCCTTACGGCGCTTCAATTTATTCAGCAATTTACGCACTTCAGCTGGTTGCACTGGATTAAGGTGTTCGTGAGAGCAATAATGGAAAAGTTTGTCAAGAGATTCAGAAACAGCACTTTCGATTTGAGGGTCAGTAGCCCAAGATTTTGTTAGATTCATGTTTTCAAGAAACGCTTCAGCTAGTGCATCACACTGTTCTTGAGGGGATTTTGTGAAAGAACCGTTGGGCGTCTTAAGCGGGGGAATGCTGCATGGCTTATAATTAATAGACTTCACAACACGCCACAAGTCACTACCAGGATTGTCAACCTTGGATAGTTTGTTGCTCCAGTTGACATCGTTAAGCTCCGTAATGGCGGCTGAAATACCTCTTTGAAGATTATTTATTTCCTTGGAACGGCATCGTTTGACGGTGTGGTTTGTTTCATTCAGGTTAAGTCTACGTAGCAGATTTTTGTATTTTATGATAGTTTTGATGCGTCTTGGTAGTTTGACCGCAGGTGAGCATGAATTGGTAGGAGTAAATAATTTTCTTCCTTCTATCATGGTACGTGTCAGCAGTTGTATACTATTTTCGATATCATCAATAGTATTGAAAGTGGAAGAGGTAAGAACTATGTTTTGATCTAAGTATGCTCTATATTTTACCCAGTCAGCTTTACTGTAGTTAAAAGTGATTTGAAGTTTACGTGAAAATTCGCCGCTTATTGTAAAAGTTACAGGAAGATGATTAGATGAGAGTTTAGTAAGAGTTACAGGTTCAGAAAACTGAAGCACATTCTTAACCAAGACTATATCGGGCGTTGACGCAACACGTGTTATATTATGGTGGACTAGAGTTGGGGTAAATGGTGCGATGATTTCATATAGGCCGAGTCCTGAAGCTGTAATTTTTAATTGGCTGGACATAAATCGAAACCGTCAATTTACTATAAAGTTGCTATGTATTATAATAGGTGGTGGAACACTTATGTAAAAAATAATTTTTAATGAATTGGCTGGCTTTTAGATTCTCCAGAAAATATATTTTTTTGTTTGTTTATGCATGTGAAGTCAAGCCAAAAATTTTAACTAATATCTGATGGGGTAAACTTTTGATGTGGGTTCCAAGGTACCTACTTCAATTAAAACTAAGCAAAAAATATTTGCGCATATTTTTTCATTAGCAAATTTGTATGCAAGTTACATAAAAGTCCAGGCAAAAATGGCAACCAAATTATTTTAAATTTGATAGACTTTTCAGGACAGTTTTTGAGCAAATTACCTAAAATTAAGCATATTAATCTAAAGTTAAATATTTTCGTATTTAATGTTGAAGCAAAAATACCAACTGAAAAACTTTTGTTTAATTACAGGTTTCATCGTGTGTTCTTTCCTTTATTTATAAAATTAAGCATAATTATAAAAAGATAAAAAAGTTGATTTTTAATTCAATAGATCGCGTCAAGCGAGCGAGAACCGGCGTAATATTATATGTTTTTTGGAACCGGTATGGCGTGCCGTGCGCCCCGAGACTTTTTTCTTCTACGTAATGTCAAGAGTACGTCAAGCCTGACATAATATTAGACTTTTTAGTGTTCTTATTTCAACAGTCCAAGTAGCTAGAGTGGGCTGCAAGTGTCTGGCTGCCTGCTTGTACAAACAACAACACTTCAAACAGTCCATTGGAAGGAGAAAATATCATTGTGGGATACAGTGTTATAAAAAACCGGGCAAGTGCGAGTCGGGCTAGCGTGCTAAGCTTTTGCTCTTGACCCCCCGATCTTGACTCCTCTTTAATAAGAATTTACTTGAAGTGGAAGCTAGCTAGCGTTAATTGGTTGTGAGAAAGGTTGTAAACTTTAATTATTTCAGACTTTATGGTTCCGTACCCATAGGGTGAAAAACGGGATCATACTAATATGCCTCCGATGTCTGTCTGACTGTCTGTCTGTCAGTGGGCTGTATCTCATGCTGCATAAGCTATAAAATATAAAAACAGATCAAGTGCGAGTCGGACTCAAAAAAGGACGAGTTGCACTCCGAGAGTGCCGGCGGAAGTGAAAACTTGAATTTTTGAATATGATGTTTTTGTAAGGGTCAATCGCGTCATTGCTCGTGTACTTCTTCATCGAGACCTAAAATTTGTCTCAGTACATGAGTACTCTAGGGTCAGTAGTTTTCAAGTTGTAGCGATTTTTACTTTGACAGCTGTCATCCGAAATGTAGATCTCATCAAGACCTATCATTTGACTCAGCACACGAGTACACTAGAGTCAGTAGTTTCCAAGTTATGGGGTTTTTTTAGTTTGACAGCTGTCATCCGTAATGTAGATCTCATCGAGACCTATCATTTGTCTCAGCACATGAGTATTGTACAGTCAGTAGTTTCCAAGTTATGGGGTTTTTAGTTTGACAGCTGTCATCCGAAATGTAGATCTCATCGAGACCTTTCATTTGTCTCAGCACATGAGTAGTCTAGGGTCAGTAGTTTTCAAGTTATAGCGATTTTTACTTTGACAGCTGTCATCCAAAATGTAGATCTCATCGTGACCTATAATTTGACTCAGCACACAAGTACTCTAGATTCAGTAGTTTCCAAGTTATGGGGTTTTTCAGTTTGACAGCTGTCATCCGAAATGTAGATCTCATCGAGACCTATCATTTGTCTTAGCACATGAGTAGTCTAGGGTCAGTAGTTTTCAAGTTATAGCGATTTTTTCCTTTGACAGCTGTCATCCGAAATGTAGATCGCACCAAGACCTATCATTTGACTCAGCACACGAGTATACTAGAGTCAGTAGTTTCCAAGTTATGGGGTTTTTTAGTTTGACAGCTGTCATCCGAAATGTAGATCTCATCGAGACCTTTCATTTGTCTCAGCACATGAGTAGTCTAGGGTCAGTAGTTTTCAAGTTATAGCGATTTTTACTTTGACAGCTGTCATCCAAAATGTAGATCTCATCGAGACCTATCATTTGTCTCAGCACACGAGTAGTCTAGGGTCAGTAGTTTTCGAGGTATAGCGATTTTTAGTTTGACAATTGTCATCCGAAATGAAGATCTCATCGAGACCTATCATTTGTCTCAGCACACGAGTAGTCTAGGGTCAGTAGTTTTCGAGTTATAGCGATTTTTAGTTTGACAGCTGTCATCCGAAATGAAGATCTCATCGAGACCTATCATTTGTCTCAGCACACGAGTAGTCTAGGGTCAGTAGTTTTCGAGTTATAGCGATTTTTAGTTTGACAGCTGTCATCCGAAATGTAGATCTCATACATTTAGGATTCGCTGTTAAATAACGATCAAAACCAGTACGTCAAGTCTGTCGTGCACATATCACGTTGTGCACAACAAAAAAAGCCGAGACTATGACCACAGAATATATAATAGTAAACAAGTTTACAGGAGTCGCACTCCTTTTATCTTGGAAAAAGCTGCCTATTTCACAGACAGGCCTGCTATGACTAAGACAAAGAAGATGTTTTGGTCTTTATCACACTTTAGAAGTTTTGTATATATTGAGCCTGCTCTAACTTGGTATGCTTATTTTCAAATCCATTTCTATACCTCATCCGAGATCTGACGCGACTTCTGATGCGAGTTAATAATTTTTTCCCCATCTGAAAAAGTTTTCACTTCAAAAATCGACCACAGTAATTTACTGACATTTCAACTAATACAATTTATATCATGTGGTGGTACGGAACCCTCGGTGCGCGAGTCCGACTCGCACTTGGCCGGTTTTTCCCTTTCATTAGATCAAATCCACAATTATTTTGAGTCTCATGTCAAACCTGTAGAATATTCATACAAACTTCCACCCCATTTTTCAATCCCTCAGGGGATGAATTTCAGAAAATCCTTTCTCAATGTGTAGTCTTGACTACTTACAAAATTTCACATCTGTAGCTTTATCGGTTACGGCTCGGCGTTGATGAATCAGTCAGTCAGTCGGTCAGGGCATGCTGTTTTATATATTTAGATTTAGATCAGAAGATCAAAAGTATTTTCAGCTTACTACAACCGATGTAAATTTTCAACTTTCATGTTTAACTTCAAATTCCGAAGCGCGTACCGAAAAAAACAGCGAAGCAATGTGACGTTGCCGTACCTTGCAATCACGAGCCGTGTACTATGTTAATGTCAATTATGAACTTTATTTCAACTTCTTTAGGGTCGATATAAAGTGCTACATAATGTAATTTTTATATAAAAAGATACGCTATTGCCTGAAATGTTTAATTTTCAAAGTAATCAACGTAAGTACAGTTTTAGAGTATAATCAAACACTTTTCATTCAGTTAACTATTTTGGCCAAAGAGAAATCCCTCAATAATTATACCACTGTAAAGCTTTAACATATTGTGTTCACTTTTATGACTGTTTGATCAAGTACAACAAAATTTTGAAGTACAAAAAGTCACGAGATAGTTATGTATTTTGCCCGAGCAGACAAAAAGAAATAAAACTTTTAGTGGGATTTTTTTAATTTTAGGCTTTACCTAAGAACTTAGGTGCTTAATTAGTTTGTAAAATACTAAAAGTTTATCATTGATCGAGCCCAGAAAACATTTCGTTTAGTTGGCATTTTTGCCACAGTAACTATTTATATAATAGGGTTTTTTTAATCTGCCGCCTTGTCCCATTTGGTGATATGCTTAATTTTAAGTAATTATGTAATTACTTCCAAGACTTCATAAACCACAAAAAGAAAATCTTGGTTCCGATTTTTGTCTAGGCCAAAATCTAATTATCTTGATATTCGTTGTTAATCATGTGATCAAAGAGTACTTCACCATGAGAGTTGGAAGTGCAGCAATTCCAATATGGATGCTTTGTATTAAAATCACCCATAACCAGTAACTTTTTATTTGTAGATAGGACAGCATCTAGATCACATGTAAGAAGTGGCAAATTAGGGGACTGATACGCTGAGATTAGTGTTATATTACTGCCAGATAGCAATAATTCTACACCTATGCACTCAAGGTTATGTGTTTTCTTGGTGTTTTCGGTAGAACTACAGGTGAGTGTATTATATCCATAGAATACATTATATCTGACGGCTGACCTAATTAGGATCGCAACACCCTGACCTCGGCCTTCGTTAGATTTATCTAGACGGTAGCAACAGAAACCTGGAGTAGTTAAATTACATTTTGGGGATATTCTAGTCTCCGAAATAGCAATAATATCTACTGATAATTCAGTAGCTAAGTCTAGCAGCTCAGTTATTTTTGTGCGGATACCATCGGCATTCCAATATAATAATCGTAACTTACTGAAATCATACATATTGACCTAGGTGAGTCAAAATTAGAATCACTTTATCCATCATATTAAATTAAAGAAATTGATTTTTTAGAGTTTTGATAGCCATTAGAATCTGTAACATATCTGTTGTTGCCTGATCGTGGATGTTATTGTTTGGGGGTAGAAACTGACTCTGGGGTACGGCTCCTGTCAGAACACTGTTCCAGGCACGGCCATTGACCATGGCCGCCGTTTTGATCGGGTTGCTACCATCAACGACGCTCTTTTTAAACGGGGTCTTCATATCCTGCTTGAATTTAATTTCTGCTTGTCTTTTAGCAAGTAAATCAATATACTTCTTCCGCTCTTCACTTTGCCGAAAGTTTGCAGGATGGGCTCCATTACAATTACAGCACTTTGCTGGTTGATTTCGATCATTTTTAGGACATTCTTCAGTCGCATGGTCCCCTGTACATTTCACACAACGGGGAGGCAGGTTACAGTTTTTTGACGAGTGTCCAAAATTCTGACATCTAAAACACTGGGTGCCATATAAGTTGTTTGTATGATATTTCCGAATCTGGACGACACAATTACTAAGGTACTTTATTTGCCTGAATTTTGCCATATCGCTTCCAGGTGGCAGTTGTACAAGAAAAGGTGGACTTGTTACCACTTTTCCACCGGAAACCTTCATCATGCGTACTACAGGATCCTTAAAACCTAAGGATACAAGTTCCTCTTGTAAGTGGGATTCAGCGTAGGCAGGAAGACCAAAGATAACAGCTTTCAGAGGCTTCTCGTCTTTACGCGAGAAGGTGTGATATGCAATGTTTTCTTTACGCAATCCTTCTTTAACAGCCTGGTGGCTCTCGGCAGGATAGCAGATGATTGAAATTTTATTATTTCCTTTGTACTGCACATGAAAACTTCGGGTATACCTGCTAATGAGGGTTTTGATGTACTCGTGAGTCCATTTGCGCCTGAGCTCCATCATGATGGGGGGAATGCGGCTGGATTTCTTTACTGTAGTGGTGGCTTCCTTCAGTCGCACTTCCACAGGATTACTTGCTTGCTTTTCTGTGCTGGCATCATCAGAGAGAACGCCAAACTGGTTTGAAGTCTTCACACCTGTTGTCGACGTTTGTGGGTGTGGTTGAGCAGTATTCTTTGGAATTTTCCAGTCGCTCATGTTTAGCACGCCTTCAGGTGGGCGTTTACCAACTGAGTTAGATCTGGTTAGGAATCTATCCATGGTAGGAGCTGTGATCTACCAATACTAGCCCAGCCGAATAGCTAGTATGAAACTTTCCCATCACTAGCACTCTAAGTATACAATGCGCACAGTGGGGATCCAACGTAGCTAAGACACGAGCGTACCGAACAAGCGCGCGCGAACGAATGATTGAACCCTGTAATTAATAAGTTAAGAAAACTGATTTATTAAACAAATACGTGAGCAATAATACATATTATCTCTTTTGTTCTTCACATGTTGTCCACAAATAAATAAAAAATTCTTGTTAACCAATCAGCCTTTTACTAAGTACACCGTCTCCTGAACTATTCAAAAATTACAAATAATCTACACGTGCGTCTACAGTACCTCTTAACTATAATTACACAAGATTGATTTTTGAATGCTCTAACCGCAACATGTAGAATTGCACAGAACGGCAACGTCGCACTTCACAGCATGCATTAAAAATTTACGGCAGGAAAATGATTTTTGTTTCTCGCACCGAAACAGTAAGACCTAGGGACTCACTTTTCTTGGTGTTTATTGCATCAAATATGCACTCTCTATAGGTATATCGCTCAGCATTCTACGTGGAGTACTTTTTGAGTTACAGCATGGGCTTGCTGGCGAGACGTCTCCCCAGCAAGCCCATGAAAAAATACAAATATCTCAAAAGGTAGTGGAGCTAGGATTTTGAAATATTTGGTTCCTGCTGTTCCGAGTAGGTAGTAAATATTAAGCTTTGTTTTATCTTCCTACCTACTCGTACTATATGTTCCGAGATATCACCTGGGCTGGCAGGGAAAACGTCTCTCCAGCCACCCATAATTATTGATGAAGTGCTATTATGGACATTTTCGATTCGGCTTTTTACAATCAATTGCACTAGAGATGCAGTAAATGTAGAACTATTTGGCTTTTATGTAATCTTCGTAGTTTTTTCTGTATAGAATGGGCTGGCTGACGAGACATCTCTACAGCCACCCAATATGTGGTCAGTTTTGATGCACTGAATCTGACACTTTACTGATGGAATGAACCAATTTCCACTAAATTTTGGTTTATGCCACTTGGCCATATCTCGCACGGGCTTGCTGGGAAGACGGACACATGTTTTCAAACTTTTCAGGCCGACTTCTCGGGCTGTTTATTAGCGCCATCTACTTTTATACTTTTCCGTGCGTGTAACGGAAAGGAATTTTTTTTATGTTACAAGTCAGCAAACGAGCAGGTGGGCCACCTGATGGTATGTGGTCTCCACCGCCCATAGCACCCACTGTCTTATTAGTGACATACTTTGACGCTCATAAGACAGCAAAGCGCGTTGCCCACCTTGAGAATTAGGATGTTATATCTCATGTGCCAGTAATTTCACAAGCTCCCTTACCCTTCACACCGAAACACAGCAGTGTAAACACTGCTGCTTTACGGCAGAAATAAGTAAGGGGGTGGTACTTCCCCAGACGGACTTTGCACAAAAGCCCTGCCTGCCACCTCAAAAACGCATGTTATGAAACGTATGTTATTACTAAAGGGTGTGACTCTGCCCATGAAACTGAACAACTTTTCCCAAGGAACATAGGACTAAATACGAACATTAATTTTTGACCTCCCATAGAAAAATCATCAGCTGATAGCGCATTTTGTATGGGAGATCGGTTTTTCGTATTTCGACCTATGTTCCTTGGGAAAAGTTGTTCAGTTTCATGGGCAGATTCACACCCTTTAGTATTATCACACCTTTCCGTTACACGTTCTATAAGGAGATGGTCAGTCCTTATTATTCGTCCATGCTCTGAGTGATGCAGTATAGGAAAGAAAGAAATAGTCGAATGTACCTATTTATCTCTTTCTTCCCTATATCTGCATCCCGCTAAAGCGACAAAATATTGCCTTCGTGTAAGTCATCCACACAACTCACAATACAGCGACTCGTTTTTCATACAGGTGGATTTATGGAACTCTAATACTGACCGTTAATGCGCAGAACTCCAAAAAATCAGTCGTAGGAGTGCATGTCCTGGCAGGATTCCTCGTGTCACTCATGCGCAGAAAATAACCGTCACTCAGCGGTAAAGTTGAAAAAATCGACCTATACCCACTGATCAGAAAAATGGTGTTGTTGTTGCCCATCCTCCGATGTAGGATCCTCTTTCGCCTCTTTGCATGCGTGCTCAACTCAGTTGACAGACTCTAGCAGTCGAAAGACCATCCTGTTTGCTGGACACAGGCTACTTGCATATTTTAAGCAGGTTTTAAGAGGCTTCGCAGCTTCCGAAGGTAGTCTATCTATGTCCATAAACCAGGCAAAACAAGGCGACTCAATTCTTCAATGACATCGTGTCGTGCAGGTACGTACCTAGTTTTTGAGAAAGCTCTTAAGAGGCTACCTCCCGTCCGCAAGCGCCCCCATCAGTTTAAAAAATATTACTCACTAAATACAAAACTTATCGAAAATCCGGAAAAACAGATTGAAGTAAAGGTATCTTAGTTTATTCAGAACCTATCAATTCTGAAAAACATAATACACTGTAGTTACAGATACAAAAATTGCGAAAAACGGCCACTTTTAGCAGTTTTTGTATCTGTAACTACAGGGAACTTTATTTTACAGAGTAAATAGTTTCTAAATAAACAAATGTACCTTTACTTCAATCTGTCTTTCCGGATTTTTGATAAGTTTCGTATTTAGCGAGTAATATTTTTTTAACTGATGGGGCGCTAGTGGACCGGAGGTAGCCCCTTAAAAAGTAAATCTCTTAGAGCAACACGAAATTTCCTGCGCAAAATTTCTTGAAAACTAAATATGAAATGAATATTATTAAGATTCTTCAGTTTTGAAGAGAAATTATTCCGTAATTTTGAATTTTTTGGGTGGTAATTTATCAGCCAGTGATATTTTTGTCCCGTGTGGTGCCGGCAAAGAATAGTACCAACCCATCTCTACCCGTGGATGTCGTCAGAGGATTATGAACTGAAGGATGGGCAGCAGCGTCCTTTGTGTATCCTACTATCTTACTCACTGCGGTCACTAACCATCGCGATCCATGGTACCAGCCGCAACGCAACGCTAACAAGCGTGGTGACTATGATGATTCTCCTTCAAATTTTACCATGCGTTTTTGCTGGTAGCTGGAGCTCCCTGTCCGGCAGTGGATATTTAATGGGATGTCATGATGATATTCAGGAATTGAGTCCCAGAGGACAAGATCTCGCACGGCCAGCAACGACCCGATTATTCACGCAGAACATCTTTAGATTATTATTTAGGGGTAATACGAGGAGTCCCAGACAAATTGGCCAACAATAACCACTTTATTAATAGAGCGTGAATAGGTTAAATATAAACCTCACTCGTACATTAATTACCTATTTATCAAACAATCTGTTGTTCTATTCTATCGAGACGGACGAATCAAAAAGTTTAGTTTCTGATGCAACTGCATTGGGTCGTAGTGATGGAGTGGCAATGAGTTTAGATTCTAGCAGGACAATTTTTAGGGTTCCGATACCAAAATGGTAAAAAAAAGGAACCCTTATGGTGCCGCTCTGTCTGTCCGTCTGTCTGTCACACCTCTATATCTCAGCAACCACTTACGCTATCGAGCTGAAATTTGGAATAGTTTTAGAATATAGTTGCCCAACTTAATTGCACATGAAAATTTTTTGAAAAAAGTATGATTATTAATGTAAAGGGGGCCAAAATAGGGGGGGCCAAATTTCAAATTGTCGCTACTAGGTCGAGTGGGGTATCATATGAAAGGGCTTTACTTGTACATTTTAAAATATATTTTTGTATTTTTTTAAGTTTCTTAGTTTTCAAGTTATGATGAAAAATGTCAAAAAAAATACCATTCCCCCCCCCCTTATCTCCGAAGTTTGAGTAAGGGAAAATCTGAATTAATTACAGTTGACAGAGGTTTATGTAAACTTTACAGCAAAAATAAAACGATCTTTCTAAGTTGCACAGTTTTTCAGAAATCTGCAAAAAACCTTTACAAACAAATTTAGTTTTGCGGTCCTGAAAATGGACTTTATTGCTTCCAAAAATACTGTCGACGACGGAGGTTGCCTGCTAGCCTGATGCTGGCAGGCTTCTGTAAATATGTATATTTAAACTTAGACGTAAGCAAATTCCAAATTACGACATTGATTAGTTTTGGCAGTCTCTCGGTCTCTACTTGATTTACTTATATTTACTGTGTTTTACCTTTTTTTAAATGATACTTTATTAACCAAAGGAGCCGTCTTCTAATTTCGCAGCCAACCAGCGCAAATCAGTAATATTTTTGGTCCTTTCGATCCGTGTTTTCTTGCGAAATTCCAAATTTTACATATCAAAATTTGAAAATGAAGACACGCTCCCAGACAAAGGCACAGTGTGGTGAGGCAGATAATGCCTCCCGCACCTCACACAGTACCAGGGTAAGTGAGCGAACTACTTTAAGTGCCAGAAAGGCAGCAGAGGCCCGTCACCTCCGCCGCTTGGCAGACCTAGAGGAGCAGCTGGCGGAAACTAAGAAGAAAGCCTTGGAGGCAGAGTATGAGGCGGAACTAGCCGCCATCGGCTCAACTGCAGGCAGCATCGCTGTTGATCCCGTCGTAGTCATCGACACGACTAACCCACAGCTCCCTGCTACCGAGCCAACCCCTCTACCACCAAATGAGCCCTCTTCACCCGCTAATCGCCCTCTACCACTCACTCATACTAATTTAGTTAATCAAGTACCTTTGAGTCCCGGAGATGGGCCGGGACGTTTTACAGATTGGTTGTGTGATGTACAACGCGAGTGGGAGGCAAACGATGCCCCACCGCCTCCACCGCAGCCCACCAACGTCCACCCTGACTCCAACAGCAGCGTGTTGGCTCTGGCCCAGGCTATCGCAAGCCTAACGAGGGAGCAGATCACCGCCGCTACGAGGAAGCCAGCAGTAGTGTCATCGCTGCCTACCTTCGCTGGAAATCCGCACGAATGGCTAGCTTTCAAGCGTCAGTACGATGATACTAAGAATTATTTCTCGCCAACTGAGAACCTGAATAGGTTAAGGCTAAGCCTCCATAACGAGGCGCGCGAAGCAGTTGCGTCCTTACTTTATACTGCCGAGGACCCTACATGTATAATCGACACACTTCGCATGCGCTTCGCCAGACCCGAAATAATTATAAATTACGAACTTAATATTTTAAAAATCTCTCCGAAACTAAATTCTGAATTTTTCGGTCATGATTTAAATATTTTGGCATGTAAATTAAATAACTTTTTGGCAACAATAAATTTTATGAAAGAATTTGGCTATCTGTTTTCACCTGAATTGTTTCAGTGTATATTAGGCAAATTAACACCATTGTTATTAGCAAGATGGCAGGACTATGCTGCTGACTATGAGGCTGCCCATCCTCTGGCTCCTCGCCTAGAAGTTTTAGGTAAATTTCTAACTAGAGAAGCTGATAGGAGTTTAAGGTTTGGCCCAACACAGCCTTTCTCTTTCTCACCTCCTACTTTTCCAAGAGAAGGGACCAGTGTTTTTATCCCACCTAGGCCTAGTCCAGCAGTGGGTCTTAGTAACCCGAAGCAACCTAACATACCAGCAGCAGAAATAATATCTTGCCTCTACTGCAAGAAGGCTCATTCAGTCAAGGTGTGCGATAAGTTTACTGCCTTGTCTGTAGATGATCGATGGCAGTGGGTGATGAACCACAAGGTATGTGCAAGATGTCTCAAAGACAACCACCGGTGGCGCACTTGCAAGGCAAAACCGTGCAGTCTATGCAAGAAACCTCATCATAGGCTACTCCACAAAGAGAGACCCGTACAGCACGAAAGGCCTATGCAACCGTGTCACAACACAACAACCATACCGACATCATCATCATCACAACCCATCCCCACACAGTCTGGAACCACATCTGCTGCCATATCACCTTCCTTGCCGTCCGCGACCGCCAACCCTGTATATACTACAAACATTCCTAGTTTTCAGCCAGTATACCTGAAAATTGTTCCCATAACGCTCTTCGGACCGAAAGCCTCAGTTGATACTTATGCACTTTTGGACGATGGCTCCACCGTTACACTGATGGATACGGACATTGCAAAACAGATTGGTGCAGAGGGCACACCAACAGAGATCAGTCTCGAAGGCGTTACAGGAACAAAATCAAGCATAAAATCATTCATTTTTTCTGTAGAGCTGAAAGGTAAACATTCATCTGACATAATAAGTTTGACAAACGTCCATACCGTGCCAAACCTGACATTGACGACACAGTCAATCAAACGCCAGGACATAGATAAACTAAATTACCTTTCAGATCTATTTCCACAAATTTCCTATGTTTCCGCGACCCCAAAGGTTTTAATCGGTGCAAATAATTGGCATGCACTTTTATCAACGGAAAATCGTATTGGAACTCTTTCACAACCCATAGCATCAAAGACAAAATTGGGCTGGGTACTTTTTGGCGGGAACACAAAAGTTAACTTAGAACCTTATCTAATTAACAACGTAACACTACAAACTTTTGACGATACCAAACTAGATGTTTTGATTCGAGATTATTACAAATTGGAATCGTTAGGACTTTGTAAAGCGGATCCTTATACGGAGTCTGAGAAACGCGCGCTACATATATTAAACGAGACCACGCGACGGCTACCAAATGGGCGGTTTGAAGTTGGTCTACTGTGGCGATCGGATAATATGCATATCCCGAATAGTTATAAGCACGCAGACTCCAGACTCAAAAGTTTGGAGAGGAAATGCTTAAAAGACTCCGCATACGCAAACCTATATCAAGTAAACATTCAAGCGTATGTTACAAAAGATTACGCCGAAGAATGCACCGATGATATTGACAAAAATACTTCTTTTCAACGTCGGTGGTACCTACCTCACTTCGGCGTTACACATCCCGCGAAACCTGGGAAATTACGAATAGTCCATGATGCAGCAGCAAAATCATCGGGCGTGAGCCTTAACGATCTATTACTTCCAGGCCCAGATCTACTGTGCTCTTTATTAGACATTTTGTTTAGGTTTCGCGAGGGGAAAGTTGCTATAACAGGCGATATCCGTGAAATGTTTTCGCAAATAAAAATAAGATCTGAAGATCGTGATTTCCAGAGATACCTTTGGCGCGACAACGACAGCGCAGCCCCAGTAAAAGAGTATAGAATGACGTCCGTTATTTTCGGCGCCGCGTCTTCGCCGTGCACAGCACTGTATATTAAAAATAAAAACGCGGAAGAATTCGAAGCTGAATTTCCTGAAGCTGTAAGAGCTATTAAAGAGGATCATTATATGGACGATTTTTTGGGAAGCGGGGACAGCGTTGTCGAGGTCGCAAAGTTAGCCGAGGATGTTTTAAATATTCATGCCAAATGTGGTTTCGAAATGCGCAGCTGGATTTCGAACGACCCCCGAGCCCTTGAACGTATTCCGCCAGAATTACATAAAGTATCTCCAACCGACGTTGAAAAGAACGTATTTGATACCGGTCTCCGAATTTTGGGTATGTTTTGGTTACCAAAATCAGACAATTTTATGTTTAAACGTTCGATTACCCAAAATTCTAAAAAACTTACTAGACGATCGGTTTTAAGTGATTTAATGAAAATATTCGACCCTTTGGGAATTCTGATCCCACTTACTATTCACGGTCGAATACTTTTTCAACAAACGTGGCGGACCACGAAAAGTTGGGACGAAGAGCTCTCACCCAGCGAGTGTCGCCAGTGGGGGGGGTGGTACGAGGCCCTTACTAATATCGAATCTCTGAAAGTGCCTCGCTGCTACTTCCTTTCTGGCGCGCTCGCTAGGTTAGAGCTCCATACCTTTTGTGACGCCAGCGACTCAGCCTACGCTGCTGTCGCATACTGGCGCTCTATCTATGAGTGCGGAAGATCGGAGCTTTCTCTCGTTTCGTCTAAGGCTAGAGTAGCTCCAAATAAGCCGACATCGATTCCGCGTTTGGAACTCCAAGGAGCTCTTCTTGCTGCTCGCCTGGCAGATACTATCTGTAGAGCTCACCGTCGAAAAGTAAATAAACGAGTATTTTGGTGCGATTCTAAAACTGCCCTAGCCTGGATACGAGCCGATGCCCGATCTTTCAAACCCTTCGTAGCTCACCGCGTTGGCGAAATCACAGAGCTGACAGTAATATCTGAGTGGAGGTGGGTTCCGACGGTATTGAACGTCGCGGATGAAGCCACTAAACTTAAAGCTGGCATTGTTTCAGACAGGTGGTTGAATGGTCCAAAGTTTCTGAATTCTGACAATTCGTGGCCGTTTGAGGAAGGAATCGACAACGAGTCGCTAAATTCATATCCTGAAGAACTCAGAAATTTTGTAGGACTTATCGTGGAGCCGGCTGAACCGCTTCACATCCCTCTACCAGATGTGAAGCGATTCAGCAGCTGGAGTCGATTCTTACGCTCTACTGCATATGTGTATAAATTTGGCGCATTGTTGTTACAGCGCAGACGTCGAAACGCAGCCGGTGCAACTTCTGTTCCTCTTGTCGATGACGTCACTTTATCTTGTGATGATTTACAACTTTCGGAGCAGATGATTTGGCGACAAGTTCAAAGGAAGACGTTTCCCGAGGAGTACGAAATCCTTCGCAGGTCTAGTTCTCTCCCTTTGAAATGTAATATTCGAATTCTGAACCCTTATATCGACGAAGAACAGTTGTTGCGGATGCGTGGGCGAATCGACAACGTTAACAACGTACAAATTGTTAAACACCCTCTCATTCTTCCCGGCCGAGACACCGCAGTACGTTTATATATAAAATATTTACACGACAAGTTCGGTCATGGGAACAATGAGACGGTGCTCAACGAATGCCGCCAAAGGTTCTGGGTAATAGGCCTTCGAAACGTCATACGTTCCGTGGCACACCAATGCACATATTGCCGAAGAAGAAAAGCGTCGACCGCACCCATCCCACCGGAAGGTACCTTACCTACAGAGCGTCTGGGCCATCACACTCGCCCGTTCACTCACGTCGGTCTAGATTATTTTGGACCCCTCATGGTAACGATTGGACGTCGACACGAGAAGAGGTGGGTCGCCTTATTTACATGCATGTCCACTCGCGCCGTCCACCTTGAAGTTGTGAATGAACTTACAACAGATGCCGCGATAAACACGCTCCGCCGCTTTATTGCAAGAAGGGGCCGCCCAACAACAATAACAAGCGACAACGCAACTGCTTTTCACGGGGCGGCTAATGAATTGCGTCGAGCATTGCTGGAGGAACAGAGCGAATTTTCAACTCAGCGCGGCATCATATGGAAAAATATACCGCCAGGAGCGCCCTCTATGGGAGGTGCTTGGGAGCGACTAATTGGGTCCGTGAAGAGAAGTCTGGCAGTAATTCTAAACCAGAACACTCCCAAAGAATGGACTCTAGTAACACTCCTGGCGGAAGTCGAAATAATGTTGAACTCCCGGCCCCTGACCTACGTTCCAACGGAACCAGGAAGTGAAGAAGCTCTAACTCCGTATCACTTCCTCATTGGCGCTTCTTCAGTAGATGCTCCCGTCGGACGCTGCGATCCATCAGACCAGTTTGGAAGACGTGAGTGGCGGAAATCTCAAGCCATGGCGACTCAGTTTTGGAATCGTTGGGTGCGCGAGTATCTACCTCAGTTGCGACGCCATCATTTTACAGGAGCCAGAACAGAAATAGAAGTAGGAGACCTGGTGCTAGTGGCTGATCCTAACATGCCACGGAACGTATGGCCGTTGGGGCGGGTCACCCAGAAGCTGACCGGGAGAGATGGGATCGTGCGTGTGGTAGACGTGCGAACCCAAGGTGGCGTCTTACGACGTCCTATGCGAAAGATCGTACCTCTCCCGATCCGCTGAGCCTGATGGGCAACCTGCGCCGTCGGAGTACTTTTGGTGCCACTGGTCGTGCCACCAGGAGGGGGAATGTCGACGACGGAGGTTGCCTGCTAGCCTGATGCTGGCAGGCTTCTGTAAATATGTATATTTAAACTTAGACGTAAGCAAATTCCAAATTACGACATTGATTAGTTTTGGCAGTCTCTCGGTCTCTACTTGATTTACTTATATTTACTGTGTTTTACCTTTTTTTAAATGATACTTTATTAACCAAAGGAGCCGTCTTCTAATTTCGCAGCCAACCAGCGCAAATCAGTAATAAATACTATAGGTATATCGGAACCCTCGGCGCGCGAGTCCGACTCGCACTTGACCGGTTTTTTTCTTTACAACTTAAATGCTCACATGACCTTATTTATACTATAAGACATAAACAACCATTATCTTTTAAAAATATTATCTGTGCCTGCTTGAGTACCATTGATGGATTATGGGATTTAACTGCTTATTTTAATTTATAGGTGCGCTAGTGGACGGCGGGTAGGTAGGCCCTTAGTTGGTTCTTGATTGCTCATGCTTTTAAATCTTTTATGATCAACTCTGCCATGGTTTGGGGTCTTTTTTTTCTATTGTAAATGGGTTTACTCTTGACCCCGACTACTTCCCACTTTATTTTGAATCTCGCACATTTTTTTAATAAAATTGTTTTCGAAAACTTTGATTATGGAAAAAGGTACCCATTTCCCTAAGCTATCATTTATAAATGAATCTAAGTAAGTCCAGTCCAGTCCAGTTCTTATAGGATTCTTCTGGGCAAGCTCGTTCCATCGTCGACCTCATCTCTGTCCTCAAGGTCCCAGGCCCAGGTCAAGAGTAAGCCCATACATAGTAAAAAAAAAGAATCGATTTGGTGTGACATACGAGTACTTTTAGTAAGAGAAATTGGGAGCCTTTTTGTTAAATGGGGTTCAACTATCCGGGATCCCCCTACCTACCTATTTTAATGTTGAACGCTAAAGGGTTAAGCTTTACCAGGTTAGTAGCCATCCAAGGTGTCAGAGTTTTCAATAATGGCTTAACGACTATTATACGAGCCTTCCGAAGCACGGAAACGCTCTAGTTGTTGTGCTACTAGCGGTGACCCATCCAGGTACCCCCAAAGAAGACTGCCAAAGTTGGCAGGTGCTTCTTTCTCACAATATAAAGTTCTCCTCGTGTCAATAAGACAACCTATAAACACTTCTTTCCTGTCTGTAACACGTTTTGCGTTAGCCATATACATTTTACTACTTGAGTTTCCGCAAGACTGGGTGTACGCAAATCAAAACTCACATGCATCCGCCTCGTCCCACCTACCTAATCTTGGCAGCCTTAACCCTTAGCAGGTCAAGCGCATCCCCCACGCTGCCAACGGCTCACGCATCGACAGGGTCTCCGCGACTCAGTGGAGATATTTACGGCGACGACGCGACCGTCTCGGCCGCACCGAGCAATATCCTCCGATTCCGTTAATTCGGAGCTGGGCGGCGCGGCCGGCGGCCGGCAGTAGCCGAGCGACCGCCGCCGCACTCTGTGCCTCCACAACACCTAATTAAATTCGAAATTCAAATAAAAAATTACAATGGCGTACACCTGGGACAACAGAGTCGCATTCGTCGTCAGATTCCTCTACGGTGAGTGAGATTGAGCCATGTTTTGAGCGTATGCTGACTGGTTTGAAGATATTCCGGATTCGTTTTTGTTTTATTGTGTTTGAAAAAGGAAACATTCAAAAGATGGACTCATTTTCTAACAAAACAAATAATTGGATCAGGGTGAATGTTCTGACGCTAACACTTTTCTTCCGGACGGTCTTAAAAAAAATAAGTGTGGATAAACTATTTAATTTGTTTCAAATTCTAGAGCTTGACCCATAAATAAAAAAGCTCTCAATTGTAATGTTGCCAATAACTCATTTAATGGTCCATTTGCCTTCATTTATTAGAACGTAATGAGCTATTATTGGGCCAATAGTTGGAAATAAAAATGCGTGTGTCTATTAGACATTGTTGTCTATTGGATTGAAACCAAACGATATTTTTATATCGTCTTCGATAAATCTTTCGGCTGCGTAGGATGACTTGGTCGGCTACTCAGTCTCTGGTATATTTTGAAGGGTCGGCGTTTGAAAACAATACTTCCTTCCTCTCAAATTCAAGATCATAGAATTTGAGACGACCGTGGCCCTGAAATGTTACTTTATTGCATGTTTTGTGATAGAATAGAAGAACATTTTCTTTGTCTTCAATAACGAGATGTAGTTGGTGTTTTTGAAACCACATTAAAGTACACACGTCATGGAAAAACTGGATGTCCACCCACCTTGCAATAAATTTTTGACTGAGAGAAATCAGATAAAACTTTTTCCTATTTCTGTTATTTATAGTTGAAATTTAAGATTCTTATGGGATACTCGTATTTATTGAACCAGAGCAGCACCGCTTCTTTGTGCTATGGTAGAGTCCAGTACCAATCCAATAACCAGGGTAGTAGAGTATCTAGCTTAGAAACCTGTGCAGCACAGCCTGTAACCACACTGGTACTGTAATGAAGTACCTACACGGAGAAGAAGCGAGTTGGTTCGTATTTCGGCTTTGGATGGATCTTAAACTTTACTGAGGATAAGCAGCAGTGACATTCTGTGTATCATAACACTATGTGGCAGCCGCAACGCTAACAAACATGATGACCATAGACACACTATGGTCATCTATGATAGGTACAGACAAGAGCATGTCAAGCTTGACACTTTGGACTTTGTACCATTCTTATTTGTACAGTCGTAGGGGCTAAGTTCCTCTCAATATACCACCAACTTGGCCGTGACATGTTGGGGGAGGTCCCTGTTCAACAGTGGCCCCTTTATGATTATATTTGTATTAACTAGAGAAATTTTATGTTTCTACTAGTTTCCACTGTACGTTGGTACTCGTAATCTGGTCAAAAAGTTAATTTTACTTGATCTTTAATAAAATAGAGATGAGCGTCTTACTATAAACCCTGAAAATGTAGAATGCACATTGTAGATTGTAGTACACACAGCAGCAGCAAACGGTACGGCTTCAAGCTTAACCTACGCTGAAACTACTTTAATGATCCCCAAGGCTACAATTTGGCAATACATCTAAACAATAGAGCCCTATACAATTAATTATACAACATACTCACATCAAAAGAACATGCATCTGTCACTTTTTAATCGTTGTCTTTTGGCAGATAGATATTCGGCTATTTTTAGAATATCTAGGAAAATTGTTTCCGATGTCTCAAGATTTGTAATTCTGTTTGCTGTAGACAGGGCTCGTAAAAATTAAAATTTATGGATGTGCTAGCTGAAATAAAACACCTAAGGTTATAAAGAGATCCCTGATTTAAGATGTTTGATTTTTTATAAAGTCTTAAAACTAACTGTGTAAATTTATTGCTAGATAGATTGATTTGATTGATGAAGATTTTGAGTCTTTGATGTTCTACTACTGTAAGTTTAGATTCGATAGATAGATACTTGGATTTTGGGTATAGTCATTTCATTCGCAGGGAATTCAAGGAATGAGAAAGATAAAAACTTGTTCGATGGCATGTCAAACTCTTATTAGGTACAAGGTAAATGGCTCGTTGATAGCTCGTGAAACAGGTCTAACAACACTGAGAATATTAAGCTGAAAAAGTAAATTAACCACTCTTGACAGTGGTTGATTTATCACTATTATTAGTATTTTTTTATCACTATTGACAGTGAGAGCCATTTGGAGACTTGAAATCATAAACCAGGTTTTACAAGATTTAGTCTACAGATAGTGATCCTCGCGTTGTATCAAAAACATTCTCCGGCTTGAAAACTCTTGATAACGTTATCATCAGTTAGTTACTTACTGTTATATTACGAATAAAATGGTTCTGAGCTCCTAACGACCACTGCGATAGCTTCTAAGAAGCCAACCTCACTAGGATCAATAGTCTGGGACTTAACTTCAGGCAGAAGATTATAGTCATTTATTTCACCCCTAACACGCCCTCCTATTGCTCGATTTCAACTAAGTGACAATTTAGGTGAAGAGGCATTTCTCGCAGTGAGGGGTTTTCCTGTAACCCACTCTATTCAGGTGTTAACCTAACCGACAGTAGTCTTTAAGGACTCTTGGAAGTAACCTAAATTAATTCCAATCTAGCCAATTGAAATACACTGACTCACCAAATAAATTCTGGATAACTGACTCATAACTCATTAAATTAAGAATTACTTAACCCAAGAAAGCATCTCTACCAAGAACTCTACGTTAATTGTTACTCCACTATTAACTAATGTCTATCAACGAGTATCGTAGATCATTTGGATGTACGAGCAATGTCCACGTTATTATTTCATGCACCCAATTACATAGTAAATTATGTCTATCGCTGACACTCTGTCACAAGGTGCTATTTTGTATGAAATCTACATCACAATGTGATGTGTTTCGGAACAAGCTTAAATAATCGATATATATTAGATTGAAAATATATATCTGAATTAAGTACTTAATTTCGCCCAAACTTGATAAAGGCTTCGCTTCGGTAAGAAATACCAAAGCTAATTAGCATTCTAATAAGTTTAGTACTTGAATACTATTATAATTATACTGCGAGTTTTGCCCTTTCAAATATACAGTTTGTAAGAACTTTCATGTCTACAAAAGCTCTATCGCTAAAATTTTACGTAAATCAAATTAACTAAATGCAATAAGGAAACGCCTTAATTAATTGGTCCACTTAAAACTATTGTGTTCTAATTTTCGAATTCCCCTTTTAATAGTGCCACATTTAAGTTTGGCATTGAAATCTATTCTAATTGGCAAATGATTGCGCGTCTATCGGTAAATCTGTCGCAATATAGTGTCAAACTATCTACACGTGCTTCTGTCAATCACAGATGGCACATTTTTTAAGTAGGCGGTAGGTACAGTCCCAGATCGATAGAAAGGGTGTCCGGTGGCAGAATCCGAATTTTAAATTTAAATAAAAATAAAACGACAAATCTCATTCATTCTCACAAATAAATAAGTTTAAAAAAAATAAAAACGCGGATTTTATTTTTAAATATTATTTCGTCCAAATGTAGACCGTCACGTTGGACGCGCTCTTGAAATCTGACTTCAGCATTCCGAGCAACTAACTCGCTGGAGAACTGACGGTGGGAAACCATTAAATTTCACAAACGGTAGTTTCTTTTAATGCTGAGATGGTCGCTGGATTAGTTTCATAAACCTTACTCTTGGGGTACCACAGAAAAAAAAATACCCATGGGAGTGAGATCCGGCGACCTTGGTGGCTAGGGGATACCACCGTTGCGGCTTATCAGCTTGTTAGGGAAGAAATCGTAAAGAAGCGTCATTTTCCTATTAATTTCTGGCATGTACCGAATAGGTAGTTTAAAAATGTCAGGTTACGCAAATACTAGAGGTTGGCATAGACTTTACTATAAAATTAATACTAGTCTATTGTTTTCAAGATGTCGTCGCCAACTGGGCACAAGAATCACGTTGCGACATTGATTAGATCGGGAACGTTTCAGACAGATACAATGTATTTTGACCTTTTAACATGCCAAATTTCTTACGACGATATCTGAATCATGACGATATAAATCGTTTGGTGACGGAGGTGACAGCCATTAGGTACCCATCATTTGGCATAAAAAATCACGAACGTACAAAGTTTTTGTTTAAATCAAAACGGAAAACCGTGGTTTTTATTTGTTGTTGTATAATCTTTAATTCGCGAAAATTACAAAAATACATTTATAGAAATAAGATAATGCAAAGGCGAACTTATCCCTAAATAAGATCTCTTCCAGTCAACTTTATGCAAGTGGGTATGTTGTGTGTGGCCGATATTCTGATGCTGTTGCATGCGCCATTTTCACATATGGGGTTTGTTTCCCGCCAAAGGTTTTCTATGTCATCATATAATATATTCTAAGACCAAAATACTTGATATTTAAGAATGAAACAAAGTTTGTAACGAAGTATTTCTATAGCTCTACGTGTTTCAAAACATAACAAAAAACCCTAACATGTTGTATGGCTCCATATTCCGTAACGCCTTCTCCAACTACCTTCATATTTACGGGAAAGGTACGACGTGCGTGACTCATGAACATCCTGGCAACGACATTTGTTGCCATGGTTGCATAATGTTTCTAGATAACAAGAGACAGGAGCAGTATATGGAGCTGACGACCAACCTTCAGTAATGGAGAGGCACCAGAGGTACTTACAAAAAGACTACTCTGCCCAAATATTTATTTACCATACTCGTAACACTATATTCCCAGAATCATACTTGCCAATCACCACCACAGTTTTGAAGGTGGTAGGGCTTTTATGCAAAGTCTAAGTAATTACCAACCCCTGCTTAAAGCAGCAGTGTTTGCACTGCCGTGTTTTGGTTTGAAGGGTAAGGGAGCCAGAGAAATTACTGGCTCATAAGACACACCATCTTAACTGTCTTGTTAGTGTCAATTATGCTACTTATAAAACTGTGGGCGCTACGGGCGATGGTGACCACTAACCATCAGGGCCTACAAGCTCGCTTGCTCACTTGGTACATTTTTAAAATGCTTTTAATTTCTTTACAGACATAGACAACAACGGCTTCTTAGACGCTCGCGACTTCCAGTGCCTCGCTTTAAGATCATGCGTGCTGGAAGGGAAAGGCGACTGCAGCGCCGCAAGATTGCAGAAGTACCAGCACATCATGATGAGTCTTTGGGAAGAGATCGCTCAGTTGGCGGACTTCGATAAGGTGCCAGACTATGTCGGTTATCCCCAATCCTTTTTACATTCCGCATGTTTCACGCCAGCCTTATTGCCGAGGAAACGTACCCTTGTTGGAAAAAATCACGTCGCATATAGTTTGGTTTTTTAATTCCCAAAACTTGAATGGCTAAGGCTAGCAACAAAACTGCAAAACTTTCTCAAAGAAACGTGTGTGGGAAAATTAGAAAAAAATTCACATAGCACACAATCTGACCACCTGAGCTGTTATTTTGCTTTGTATGGAGCAATCTTTTGGAAATTTGTTCAGTTTTGTTGGCTTTACACGCCAGTTGAGTAATAGGAATTCAAAAATTTCAAAACTAACCATGTAAAGAACAAGGGCTATGCTAGACAAGTTTTAAAGCATAGTTAAGTGGAGAGAAAGTTTTAACAAATTAGTAAATTATTTATACATGAATGATACTCTTTATTGCACACTCAGAAAGGAAAAAATATTTCAACACGCTCAAGATGGTCGAAATATAAACTATATTCATACAAACATGTCTCATTTTTTTAAACTGGCAATAATCTTGTTTTCTTCTTGTCTTTGGCCAAACCAAATTAAACCATAGTTTTTAAGCTATAAAGCATAATTTCCAAAACTCGCACCGATTATCACATGTGATACGCCGCCCCGCCGCCGCCGCCGGTGCTGTCGGTGTGGCTGGCGTGGCGTACGGTCATGTGATAAGCCGGTGCATCGGGGGTTAATGTTACCATAGAGTAATATAATACTTGTCATAGAGGAAATAAATCACTCAATTTTATACAAGGGTACGTTTTTTTGCTTGGCTAGTAAAATTTGTAAGTATTAGCTATGGAAACAGACTATTTCCTCTTTTCAAACCGATATGTCGATTGCATATCTGATGTTTTACAAAACGTTGGCACAAAACCCAAGTTTCCCATTACTATGACAGAGTTTATGTTGGATCGCTTAGGTAAACCATTTTGGCGATCGATATGTTCCCTCTTGCACAATTCCCTGTAGGTAAATATTGAACAGAGATTACACGTAGTGTTAACAAATACCTAGTTCTTAACAAAACGCTAGTTTCCAACTAAACGTGCCAAGAGCGCCGGATAAGAGGTGTAAAAGAAATCTACCCAAAATTTAAAAAGTGGGGTTAGACGAAGAAACTACACAACTTTACCCAAACAAAATTCATAGGAAAGAATTCTTCGGAGACTTCCCTTACAAAATGCATTATCACGAGCAGCGCAGCAGTTGCGTGCAAAGTAGGTACCTACTTATTAAAAAAAAACTTTCTGTTTTCAACCTATATTTTTCTTGGGGAAAGTTGTTCAGTTTCATGGTCTTCAGTTTTCTGGAGATGTCTTTTTACTCCACTTTTTCATTTGGTCACCTGGCAAATATTCTGCACCTGCTGTTTATTTTTCTTTCCGATCATAAAGAAGAACGTTCCTTTTCCATACATTTGTGGGCCTGTCAAACCGGCGCGTGTACAGTGCTGTGTCATAGCTCTAAAATTTGCAAATTTTTCGTTGTTACTGACGCTATAAGCAGAATTCTAATTGGACTATGGAAATTAATTGTATGAATTTTGAAAAATTGGTGAGAGCATCAAATCACCGTGTTTACCAGTTTTAAACATTCATTTGTATTTTGTTGTTCTTTTTAAATTCGTTTTTTTTTAGAACTGCCATCTTCTAAGCTACAAATCACTACTCGCCATCACTATTCGAAGTTAATTCTTGTAGAATTATAGTACTTACCCACAGCATGTTAATTGTTTGGAAACTATCGGATTGTTCTGCTTAAGTACCTAAGAGTTACTTATAAAATAATTATTGTCCATTAACGAGTTTGATACACTGTCCCCTGTGTCTAATTTTGAGATCACAAAAGAAATTGTGACTACGTTTTGACTAACTAAAAGCACAGAATCAATTACGGTTTCAGAGACTCCACAAAACTCAACGACACGTCTAACTTAATACAGTAGGTATCCGGATACAGGTATATTTAAATTAATGTAAAACATTATACAAGAGCTTGAAGGTTACAAGAGTTTTCAGTTTCTAAAAGTACTTATCTTGAAAAATGAACTGAAAAAAGTGTAACAATACTGAAGAACTTCTCCATCTACGTCGTTTCTGTCGTATTTCCCGCGTTCATATTATCCAAGTCTACTCGAGTTGCGACTGAATATGCTTTTTCTGGGTGAGCTGGCTACATCATCAACTTCATCTGTCCCCAGGGCTAGATTGAGGTGAAGAGCAAACCTATAAAATTTTCAAATAAGAATAACGTAAATATGTGGCTATTTATACATAGAATATGGGAACGAAGTGAGAAGAACAAAGAATATAGTCGCTTCGCTCGATAGAAGATAAAGTACAAGCTATCAGTGATATAGCTACTTTAATTCTTCAGTATTGTTATGTCCTTTTTACGTCTAACATTACCGTACAATTTCACAAAAAAAAACTGTATATTGTACACGCTACAGCTACTGCACACGCTTCCTGCTTTTTGTGTTTTATTTTCTGGTATTGCCAAAACAGAAATTTATTTTACCTAATTTATAGGACGGCATGATAAGTGTGGACGAATTCAAGATGGCGGTCAAGAACACATGCGTAGGAAAGAAATACGAAGAGTTCCCGCAGGCGATGAGAGCATTCATTGAATCTAACTTCAAGATGATCGATATTAACTCTGATGGGGTGATCGGCGTCGAAGAGTTCAGATACGATTGCATACAGCGGATGGTCGTCGATGACGTCAAAGTTATAGATGACGCCTTCAATTCGTTGTTAAATGTAAGTACCTATCCTAAGCCATCCATAACTATACTTTAGTACGGCCAACGCACGAAGTACGTTTTGACGTTTCCTTAACACAAGGTTAATTTTTCTCTGCAGGTAATAATTTTCATACGTTTGACAGCTGTCAAACAGGACCTATGACGATGGCCTTACTTTAAAATTTAAAATGTGAATCTACCGTCATGTTTTCACGGCGACATACCTACACAATTGAGTAAAATTAAAAATAGAGATAGTATGAACCCAAAGCAAGAACATTAGGTTATTTAATTTGGGATCCCATGTGGGCAAAGTCGCGGACAGTGGCTAATTTGAATATTACTAAAGCAATCATGACGGATAGAAAATTGCTGTACAGATCAACTGCCAAAATTTTTACTATCACATGTAATATTAAGAGTCTTATAGGCCTAATTGATTAATTAAATTTAACGTTTTAACTATCTATCTAACCTAATATGTTCCTTTGAAAAGTTCAGTTTCATTTTAGTCTAGGCAACGAAGCAGGTCGTTGTATGAAGACCCCCGCATTAAATCATCAGTCGATAAAACTTTGCGGACACTACATGAGACAAACCGTCTATAAAAAAATCCGGTCAAGTGCGAGTCGGACTCGCGCGCCGAGGGTTCCGATATACCTTTAGTATTTTTGGAAGCAATAAAGTCCATTTTCAGGACCGCAAAACTAAATTTGTTTGTAAAGGTTTTTTGTAGATTTATAAAAAAGTGTGGAATTTAGAAAGATCGTTTTATTTTTGCTGTAAAGTTTACATAAATTTCTGTCAACTGTAATTAATTCAGATTTTTCCTTACATAAACTTCGGAGATAAGGGGGGGGAATGGTATTTTTTTTGACATTTTTCATCATAACTTGAAAACGAAGAAACTTAAAAAAATACAAAAATATATTTTAAAATGTACAAGTAAAGCCCTTACATACGATACCCCACTCGACCTAGTAGCGACAATTTGAAATTTGGCCCCCCCTATTTTAGCCCCCTTTACATTAATAATCATACTTTTTTCAAAATTTTTTCATATGCAATTAAGTTGGGCAACTATATTCTAAAACTATTCCAAATTTCAGGTCGATAGCATGAGTGGTTGCTGAGATATAGAGATGTGACAGACAGACAGACAGAGCGGCAACATAAGGGTTCGTTTTTTTACCATTTTGGTATCGGAACCCTAAAAATCCAAAAAAAAATCGGTACTTTAAATTTTTCCATACAAAAATTACAAAAAATGTATGATATATTTTTTTTGTATTTTTTTTTTTGGATATTTTGAATTTACATTTAATTCACGATTCTTTATCATCCTGTCAAATAAAAACTGCCAGAGAGAATTATGTTGGGGTCAACTGCTTCGTTGGCTACACAATTTCCTGAATTGACATTTGCATTTAAATTTTCGGGAGATATCTTTTACACTCTGCATCCTCGTTTTATTTTTAGGTAGCACGTGATTAATAGTCCATAAAAAAACATTGTAAAGTTTATATAGTGTCGCATGCGGTTGTAAATAGATTTTTGAGGTATCGGAATTGGTTTATAGCTCCGGCTTGCGTCGGTTCTGACATTATACCAGTCGCGCATACGATCCGGTAATATTCCAGGAATGAATGCAGTCACTAAACATAAACAGATTGATAAATATATCTAAATGTTTTCAGAAAATAATGTTGTTTAGAGTCGCTTCACCGAATAATAGCTGAAAGTTTTACTTATAGATCCTATGCAAATAAAACGGGATAGTGATTTTGAAAATCTTTAAGCAAAAGATTATGTACATATATTCAATGTTTGTAATTTAAATTATTGCAGTCAATGCATCGTTATAATTATTATATTTATTTTATTAGCTACTTATAATGAATGTATAGAAAAATGTAGAGCAAAATTTACATTAAGCTTTGCAAGGAAGATCTTTATCTCCTGTACCTATATTTTTTACATGCTATTTCTTTTAAAAAATACTTTTTTTACCTTCTTAAACAGATTTTTTTATTGCTGACTGAAACAATAAACAGAATTTCACAGACTCTGATAAAATTAATTTAAAAAATTGGCTGACAATGAAGATTCTCTAAAGTTACTTTTTATAGAGATCATTTTGAATTTAATTTTATTGTAGGCCGTTTCACACGCCGCTGTTACGCCAAATTGTATTCTATGGACAGGACACTGTGTTTCTCTCTGTGACACACACAGAGCGTAACACAAAATCAAAAATTTGCAAATCTTGTCTTGCTTTCGATTGTTTTTAAAACGTGATTTGCAATGTTATTTTATTTTGCAGGAAAGTCAAGTAGGTATTAAACGTGCTACGAATAGGAAGATGCAATAAATCTGGCAATAGTTACATTATGTGTTGATACAGTTTTAGACGATCGTTTTGAAATAGAGTGGAATATCTTGCAGTCGGTACTGTTTGGCACAAGATTAGATTTAAATCGATGTCAATGACGAGTTACGGCTGAAGGGTTTTGGTGGTGATGAATTGCCTCTAGGAATGTAGAGCAAAATACAGGTCGACTCTCTCTCATCAGGTATACCTATCTACTAGTAGGTACGAGGTGTAAAAAGGTGAAAGGGTACCTACACCGAGTCGAAATGATGTGAATTTTCTTTTGAAAGTAAACAATATTTCACAATATAAAAAAATATAAAAAAATATACCAATATATTTTTTGAGATGTCTAACAGAATGAAATGTAATTTGTGTCTCTTTTCAAGTATTTAACTGTTTGAAGGATAAGTAAGTTGGAACGTAGTGTAAAAAATGCAATATTCTTAATTATCCAGGCCTGAAACTATTAAAATTTTCATAAAAGCGATGTATGTATATCTCATGGAGGAACAGTCAGGAGATTAATGAAATCGAGGCACCAGTAAAACTCTCATGATTTTATCATATCTATCATGACTTTCTGTTTTCTTTAATGGTTAGTTACAATAATAATAATAACATACAAATATAAAAATACATAAGATCTCTTAATCATCATTCTACACGACTTCAGAATAAAACCCGGAAAATAACAATTAATTATTTCAGTATATTTTAACATTTGAATGCGACAATAATTGTCAGAGACGAGACTCTTTTAGCTAGACAATAGTAACTCTAATTATGCAATAAGAATAAAAAAAACATTAAAGATCTTTCACTCTGGCTGGACGCAATCCAAGTAGCTGACAATAGGAGTGTTTCCTGAGTTTTCATGGTCGATTTTTAGGGTTCCGTAACCCATCATTTAAACAAGGGTTAGTAAACATTACACATTCGTAGAATCACTTTACATTCAAACATATTTAAAAGAGCGCGTGGGTTTTTATTATCGCTTCTTTTTTTCCTACCATGGCGCCACTTTGTTTCTGAAACGATGTAGTTTAGCCTCCCCTTCTTTACTCCGTGAGTTTAGCTGTCGTCATTAAGAGATTTTAATATCCAACAATGAATAAATGATTTTAAGTTTGAGTTTCCTGTTTAGATTCATAATTTGTTTCACCAACGGTTTGCTGCAAAAAGCTGAAATTAATAAGAAATCTTCTTCTTCTTATTAGCCATTGCTGTCCCACTGCTGGGCAAAGAAATACTAAACGAAAAATCTAGTTTCCAACTAGGTCTATATTCATACTCAATTTCCTACTCATTGAATGATCATTAAAACCTAATTGATACTTTTTAAGTCACCACACTGATAAGGCACGAATCACGAAGGTGATATTTTGGAAAAACTGCAAAAGCCAATGAATCTGAAAATAATTTGCTTTAAATTCTTAACAGACAAAATTTTATTTTTGAATTGTATGGTATCAACAAGTCTCCTAGGGCGGGAACCCCACTCGCACTTGACGTTCTTTTTTTCTATCATTTATATTAACCTAACGAGAGTTGGCAGGTGAACTCCTGTCTACAAGGATAGCATCTCCAATCTTGATTACAACGCGTTTCTTGATTTATTTATTTTTAAATAGCTCATAACATAACTCATAATACTTATTCTATTTTTCAAATCTTACGATCACCATCGCAATTCACTGCTGCAAAACTATTTCTGCCCGGAAAGGTTGCCGTATCATAATTTACTATGTGAAGATGGATAGGTAATTAGTAATTATTGTCAGGTCAATAATGATTATTATTAATAGGTCAATGTAACCTGTCAATTCAACAGAATACAATTTAAAATTTGCGAGTCAACTTTCGGATGGAACTATCTCAGCTACACTGCAGCGCAAAATTATGTTCCTTGGATCATCATATCAGCCGAAAGTAGTCCACAGCTGGACATAGGCCTCCCCTAAAGATCTCCATGGCAAGTTCGGTCCTGTGCTGCTCGCGTTCTCTCTGTTTCTTGGATAGTGGTTAAATTATTTGACTAGTATTAAAGATAACCACCGCACCGCGCCCATGCCCATCGCGCTGCGCTGTTCATAAATTTCCCTTCTATTATTAAAATGTGTTCATGTGGGTTGAGCAGTCTCCTGTTCAAAGTCTCGACCAAATGTTGATAATATTTTTTATGAAAATTATAAAGTACACGATAATTACACGATATCATTGGATTGATGAACATTTGCTATGACTATGACACGCTTGCACATTGTATACTTACTCGTATCATGATACGTCGCCGTCGGTTATTGCTGACGAAATGTCAAAATATCTTTATTGTGATTGGTCAGTGAGAAACCGGCCATAACGGTTTCAGGTGTGATCAACAGCACATCAGTGGAAACATTTTCAACTCTATTACTATGGCATAAGGTTTAAAGTGTTTATATTGATGTGCTGTTAGGTGTACAATGCTTATGTCTATGAAATTAATACCGTCCTACCCTTTTTCCAGGACGATGACAGGAAGGTTGGTGGACTGACACTCGCCCGGTATCAGGAACTGTTCGCGCAGTTCCTTGGTGACATCAGTGACACCTGCCAAGCCAAGCATCTCTTCGGACCCTTAGAACTATAAACAAATAGTCCCAGTAGACTAAAATATAGGCCCACGACTGACACACCTACTTTAAGTTATTATGTTTTATATATAAAAAACATTAATATATATTTATATAAAGTTAACATCCGGCTCAGTGAAAGTAGATAAAATTGATCGAATTTTAAAGCATGCAAATACAAAAGACATGTACGAAAATTTTAGTTTTTTCTTCAATGACTCGTCTCATAAAGCGAAGCCGGCCAAACAGCATTTGTGTATCGGCAGTTGAAAAGCTATGATGTCGATTTCGGGAAAAGTCGTGATTATAGCACCTGAAGACGTCATGGGAAGCCACCGCCCGCCATGTTTTCTAAATTTACGACCCCGCTATCCGCCATCGTGGAAAATTGCGCCGAAAATACACACAACAACACCACCGCCGCATCGAAACACCGCACAACTCGCGATGCGTTTAGAAATGTGTAAATTGTTTCACTAAAAATAGTTTACTTATTTATTATAAACTAAGTTTATTCTATTTTTAAAACAATATTTTTAGATATAACGCTAGTTAATAAATTAAAATTAGTTTTTATATAAACATATTACTCGATTGTTTTTAAACTTTTGTTGTTTTGCACTCAGTGATATGATATCTAATACTGTTAAGATGTTTTTTCTGTTCTACGAGTTAAATAATTGTTTTTGGATTTTTGGAATGTTATTTCCCCTTATCGTTTTCTTTTATGTATGAGATGGTATCATTATAAATTTTATTTTATGAAACGAACGAAAAAACTGGCAGGTTTTTATACGAATTTTGAATCCTTATACAATGGCAGTAACTTTAACGACTAATGTGGGGAATATGTACGGGCAATGTTGATGTTGTGCTCAATCATACAAAATGAATCTAGTCACCGCGATGTTCTTGATATTACTATAATTTATTTGTAAATATTTGTTATTGATAAACAGATTATCTAAATTATTTAATAAAAAAGCTAAAGACAATTTGTACCTATTTATTATTTTGTTACAGTTCCTTTACCGTTAAGTAGATAAATAATATTTATGGTAAGGTAAGAATACTTATCTTTCATACAAGTTGTCAATTGTCATCCAACTCGGCGGCGCGGCAACATACAGCACGGTCACTTATATTTCATGTGTAACTTAAAAATATCAGACTATCAGCCAGTTGCACAAAGCTTCTTTAAATTTAAAGCTACTTTAAATCTATTGCTGTCACTTTCTTAGTCAACAAAACAGAATGTGCGAATGTGAAAGGCGCTTTAACTTTAAGGCTCAGCGCAGACAGAGAGGAGCGCATCGGAGAGGATTTTATTAAGGCACTCGAAAATCAACTTTAACGTCATTGAAATAAAGCGCATATATGCTTGAACCCGACAAAAAAGGCTCTCGCATCCTCGAGGATACGCGGGAATCCGCGCGCGGCGTCGAGTAGGCGCGCGGCGTCGAGACAGCGCGCGGCGCCGAGCGCGCAGTGTTGTCAGTAAGTTCAAAGAGGGAGGGCGTGTTTTTTTAAGATTTACCTACCTAAAGCGCAATTATAACCATATCCCAGTCCACCATTGTTGACGAACCGCGACAAACTGGCATGTTTCGGTAGAAGATGACGGTTTACTCGCGCAGGGTCGCGTGGTCCTCAGGAAATGCCCGAGCCCGCGCGAGGATTATTCCGTTCTGTCTGCGCTGGGCCTAAAAACGCTTTCTGAAACTGGCAGTAAAGTAAGTATTAAGAAAATCAGAGCCCAGTTGTAAAATCTGGTCATAAGTAAAGAAAATGTGCTTCAAATTTTTAAAGCCACGCCACCACATCGGTTGTTTGATAGAAAAGTCAGGTCTTCTAATGTATGGGAGCTGAACATTCTCCTTTAAAGTTTTCTGAAAGTATGTTGCATGGACGACCTCAGAACGACGGACTATACTTAAATCTTAAGTTACTTATTCTTCTTCCGTGCCTTGTCCCTTTATTCGGGGTCGGCCCTCCTCGTTTTGCGGCGCCAAGAAAGTCTGTCTTGGGTTGTCTTTTCATACACCTGTGCCCGTTCTGCATTCTTAGCAACGGTTGTCAACCACGTGGCCTGGGGTCGCCCTCTACCCTTTTTCTTCTCTGGGATAGCTAGTGCCTTCCTCACAACGTATTCTTCGTCCCGTCTCATCACATGCCCGTACCAACGCAAACGACTTTCCACCATCTTATCCATAATGGGTGCGACCTTAAAAGAGCCTCTGATGTGTTCATTTCGCACTTTATCGAGTCTTGTAACTCCCGCTGCCCATCGCAGCATTTTCATTTCATTTGTGTGCATCTTTTGTTCATGCTGTTTTTTGACAGCCCAGCACTCGGCACATTATGAATAACGGCAGCTTACTGCTCGGCACCATACATCATGGCTGGTCTTACTGCTGTTTTGTAGACTTTACCCTTCAGCTGTATTGGCATTTTGGCATCACATAGTACTCCTGTGAGAGTTCTCCATTTTAGCCATGCTGCATTTACTCTATGGGTTACGTCCGCGTCAACACTGGCATCTGCACTAAGCATCGAGCCTAAGTATTTAAACTGCTTTACCTTCGGCAGTGCATGTCCTTCGATGGATATTAACGCATTAGACGGTGGTTGGTCGGAAAATTTGCAATGGAGATATTCTATTTTGCTTCTACTAATGCGGAGGCCATTGCTTTCCAGAGATTGTGTCCAATCCTGAAGTAGGGTTTGCAACCTCACTGCACATTTTTCTATAAGAACAATATCGTCCGCATATAGCAGGCACCATGGTGTACAGGGCTGGATAGGTTTGGTTAGATAATCCATCGAGATATTGAATAGGAGGGGACTAAGTGCTGAACCCTGATGAACTCCAACTTTAACTTCAAACGGTTTACTTATGCCAGCCAGGCTTCTCACTTGTGTACTAATGCCGTCGTACATATCTTGCACTAAACTGATATAGTACTCTGGTATTTCTTGCGCCCTCATAGCTTGCCAGACCAGTCTGCGTGGCACTCTATCGAAATCTTAAGTTACACTGCTGGCTATCCCTGGCTTAAAATGTCTTAGTTGTCTTTTATGAATTCGACGACTAGAAATGGGGTGATAATAAATAATAATAGTATTTTTAGCCAGTAAAATACTGCTAGTTTACACTACCTGTAAATAATCCTATAAGTACCTACTATTAATCGAGCAATATTTGTATACATAATAGTTGTTTGTTTGTATCGGTTTCTTGAAAACGGCTCTAACGATATTATGAAATCTACCATACGGGGGCTTTCGGGGGCGAAAAATAGATCTAGCTGGGTCGCATGTCTGGGAAAATTTGCTTTCCTCGTGTTTTTAAGCATTTTTTTAAATACCGCTTTGACCTGAGGTCAAAAGCAACAACTTTTGTTCTACGACTTTGCTAACAATGCATAAAAAATTTTCACCTTCCCATTCAAAGTAACGTAAGCGACCGATATACCGGGTGTTAGTGTAAACACTGTGATCCTTGAAACTGTGCATTGAGACCATGAAACTGAACAACGTTCCCTAAGGAACGTAAGTCGAAATACGAAAAAAATTTTTTGACTTCCCATAAAAACTGCACCAGCTGATTGCGCATTTTGTATGGGAGATGAAAAAATTTTTTTCGTATTTCGACCTATGTTCCTTAGGGAAAGTTGTTCAGTTTCATGGTCTCAATGCACAGTTTCAAGGATCACAGTGTTTACACTAACACCCTGTATAGGGTCCTAATGAAATAGTGAACATAATTTTAGCATATTACTTGGACCATGAAACTGACCAACTTTCCCCAAGGAACATAGGTCGAAATACGAAAAACCAAATTTGATCTCCCATACAAAATACGCTATCAGCTGATGCAGTTTCTACGGAAGGTCAAAAATTTGTTTTCGTATTTCGACCTATGTTCCTTGGGGAAAGATGTTCAGTTTCATGGTCTGAGTAACATACTAAAATTTTGTTCACTATTTTATTAGGACCTTATATATTGTATGGGAAATTGAAAAAAATTTTGTGCGTTGTTAACAAAGTCGTAGAACATGTAGAATTGTAATTAAAGTACATAATTAAGTCGTAGAACAATAGTTGTTGCTTTTGACCTCACTTATAAGGTGGTCACACGCATATCAGGGCAAAAAAAATAACCTTGTACAGCGAAGCTCAGTCGCCCAGGTACGGTGAACCGCTTGCCGGTAGAAACTTTTTCAACTTTTTTACCACGCCATAAGGTCCAAAAGTGTTTCTACCGATATGCGGTCGTGTGTACTACGATTAAAATTAAAAGACATTTAAATATATTTTTAATCAGTTTATTAGAAACTCTACAACACTGAATTTAAAAACGTAACACACAATGTTTTACAATGATATTTTATACATAATTTATCATTTACATATTTAAAGTACATTTCTATAAAACATCATATTTTTATTAGGCGCTCATAGCATAATATGATTATTTATTTATTTACAGTTTAATTGGAATATATTCAATAGATTTTACGATTTCGAGACATAAGTAATACTTACCATGTATTACATACTTCTACTTATATAAAAGTACACTAGCTACTTATAATAAAGAGTGTAAGGGACGGTGTACCGAAAACTGAAAGGGCGTGCTCTGTCAACGAAACTGAACAACTTTCCCTAAGAAATATTTTTGGGAATCGAAAATAAATTTTGACCTCTCCATACACATTGCTGACTCTGATCGAACAATTTGTATGGAAAAGTCAAAAAGTTTTTATTTCCCATAAATGTTTCTTTGGGAAAGTTGTTCAGTTTCGTTGACTGAGCACGCCCGTTCAGTTTTTGGTACACCGACCCTTACACCCTGTATACAAGGTAAAACAAAAATGGTACAACGACCCCCGTCCATGAAATTGAATAACTTTTTCCAAAGAACGAATGTAACGAAAAAAACCAACTACAAAAACTGCGATAGCAAAAGCTAATAATTCCTATTTTTATACTAGGTAATTTTTTTTATCCGTTTGCCCACTTAATAGTGAGGTCAAAAGCAACAACTTTTGTTCTACGACTTTGCTAACAACGCATAAAAAGGTTTCAACTTGCCATAGAAAGTAACGTAAGTGACCAACAGATTCTGTATGGCAAGTTAAACATTTTTCGTGCGTTGTTAGCAAAGTCGTAGAACAAAAGTTGTTGCGTTTTACCCCACTAATAATAAGTGGACAAAGAGATGTCAGGTACAAAACCATAACCTAGTATTTAGACCTAGGTATTTTTTCTTGGGAAAAGAGTTGTTCCGTAATTTTGTTATGCAATTTTTGCTACACGTTGTATTTTATACAAGGCTTAACAGAAAGGGAATATCAATGTGAAGTAACCACTTTACCCAATGAACATAGGTCGAAATACGAAAACTTTTTTTGACATCCCATAGAAACTGTACGGGAGGAAAATTTTTTTTTTATGTTTCTTAGGAAAAGCTTAAGGTTATTTACCTTTTCTGTTATACCTTGTAAAGAAAATATAGGAACTGAAAACTGATATGGCATTTTTTCATGTCCATTCAGTTTTTCTTCCACACAATACTTATGATTTACAAATATTCAACTATAAGAAAAGGCTAAATATTGTTTTTAAGACAACACGGTATTTTTGGTTACAAAATCTTTATAGTTAACAGTAACAAAATAATCTTCTACAAATTGTTAATTATAATGGAAACCTGTCCAAAAATAGATCGATTTTATTGGTAGGTGTATCTAAACCATAGGCATATCAGTGTTAGTAAGGGACAGTCTTCCATCAACGTAACTGAACACATTTCAATTTATAAAACTTTCAGGAAATAAAAAAAAAAAACCGGTCAAGTGCGAGTCGGACTCGCGCGCCGAGGGTTCCGATATACCTATAGTATTTTTGGAAGCAATAAAGTCCATTTTCAGGACCGCAAAACTAAATTTGTTTGTAAAGGTTTTTTGCAGATTTCTGAAAAACTGTGCAACTTAGAAAGATCGTTTTATTTTTGCTGTAAAGTTTATATAAACTTCTGTCAACTGTAATTAATTCAGATTTTTCCTTACTCAAACTTCGGAGATAAGGGGGGGGGGAATGGTATTTTTCTTGACATTTTTCATCATAACTTTAAAACTAAGAAATTTAAAAAAATACAAAAATATATTTTAAAATGTACAAGTAAAGCCCTTTCATATGATACCCCACTCGACCTACTAGCGACAATTTGAAATTTGGCCCCCTTTATATTAATAATCATCTTTTTTCAAAATTTTTTCTTGTGCAATTAAGTTGGGCAACTATATTCTAAAACTATTCCAAATTTCAGGTTGATAGCATAAGTGGTTGCTGAGATATAGAGGTGTGACAGACAGACGGACAGACAGACAGACAGACAGAGCGGCACCATAAGGGTTCCTTTTTTTTACCATTTTGGTATCGGAACCCTAAAAATCGACCTCTCCATACAAATGGGCCAATCAAGTTTGCAATTTTGTATGGAGAGGCCGATAATTTTTTATCATTACCCGAAAGTTTTATTCACTGAAAGATGTTCAGTTACGTTGACTGATCATGCCCTTTCAGTATTCGGAAGGCTGTCCCTTACACCCGGTATTAATAATTAATTTTTAGGGTTCCGATACCAAAATGGTAAAAAAAAGGAACCCTTATGGTGCCGCTCTGTCTGTCTGTCTGTCTGTCACACCTCTATATCTCAGCAACCACTTACGCTATCGAGCTGAAATTTGGAATAGTTTTAGAATATAGTTGCCCAACTTAATTGCACATGAAAATTTTTTGAAAAAAGTATGATTATTAATGTAAAGGGGGCCAAAATAGGGGGGGCCAAATTTCTAATTGTCGCTACTAGGTCGAGTGGGGTATCATATGAAAGGGCTTTACTTGTACATTTTAAAATATATTTTTGTATTTTTTTAAGTTTCTTAGTTTTCAAGTTATGATGAAAAATGTCAAAAAAAATACCATTCCCCCCCCCTTATCTCCGAAGTTTGAGTAAGGGAAAATCTGAATTAATTACAGTTGACAGAGGTTTATGTAAACTTTACAGCAAAAATAAAACGATCTTTCTAAGTTGCACAGTTTTTCAGAAATCTGCAAAAAACCTTTACAAACAAATTTAGTTTTGCGGTCCTGAAAATGGACTTTATTGCTTCCAAAAATACTATAGGTATATCGGAACCCTCGGCGCGCGAGTCCGACTCGCACTTGACCGGTTTTATTTATCTTGAGACAAATCTCACACTTGATAGGGATTTATCAATACGATCTTTAGTTAGTCAGTGAGTTGCTGCGATTTAGGATAAGTAAAACGAACTTTTAAAGTTGTACTCCTGGAATCCAATTCTTAAATACCACTGACTGATTTTCAAATGATTTTTGAATAAGAAGATTTTTTAAAAAGCTTATAAAACTTTTAAAAGGTAAAATTAATAGGGTGTAAGGCATGGTGTACCGAATACTGAATGTATTCAGTGAACGAAACTGAACAACTTTCCCAAAGTAACATTTTCGGGAAATTAAAAAAAAATTACCTCTCCATACAAACTGTTCGATCAGTGTGGGCAATTTGTATGGAGGGTAATTTTTTTTTTATCTCCGACAAATATTTCTTTAGGCAAGTTGTACAGTTTCGTTGACTGAGCACGCTCTCAGTTTTCGGTACACCGTCTCCATTTTCAAGAATTGGGCCCCTGAACGATATCTAAATCAGCAGTCATTTCAAATTGGCTTTTAAACCGGTAAAAATCGCGATTAGTTATAACGAAAAAATACAAACGCGTTTGATTTTTTAGACCCTAATTATGTAGGCGTTTTTATTTGTACCTTAAAATCGCGTAGTGTCACAGCCTCTGAAAGCTAAACATCAAATAAATTAATAAGATATGCAAAAGAATAAAAATATTTAGTATTTTAAAGAAAAAACTATCCTTAAGTTAGATATACAAATTGACCTCAGAAGGCACAGAAGCAATGTATTGGTAGGTTAGGTATACCTACCTTATCGAGTTTAATAAAAAATGTATGACAAGCTTCAAGGATGTTTTGCCCATGATATAAACAAATAAAATTTATAAATTAAATAAATACCTAAACGACATTGAACAACTTGTCGAAATATGAAAAAAGTTTTAACCCCCCCGTATAAAATCGCTACCTATCTCATCACATAGTTTCTAAGGGAATTTGAATATTTTTCATTTTATATTTTGGCCCAAAAAGTTGTTCAGTTTTATGGGCAGATTCACAACCGTCTGGTAATACAATAGGTCTTCGATAAGATTCTACAAATCTCCAAAGTCGCGACAGAGTTCTTGAGAATATAGGTCAAACCAAAATACAATTAAAAGTGACTTCCCATACAAATTAGTCCAGTCAAATAATCATAAATTACTGGACAACGGAATATAATAGGTATACTATATATAACTCGGGTACAAACATCCAAATGTTTGCCCCTACCAGGTGTCGAACCCAGGACCTACGGTTTGGCAGGCAAAGACACTACCAACCACTCCATACTGGTGGTCAACGACGATATTCGTTGATAAGTGTGTACCAAAATTAATAAATTATGTTGTTAAGGATACAATATACTGAGATTAGTTTAATTTAATTAATATACAAACTAAAAATTATATTTGATATAGCTAGGTGCAGTCAACTTCAAAGTCGATGATAAAATTACAGATTTCCAAAATCACTATAATCCTATGCTATCAAACGAGCAATATTTGTATATATATAAATATATATGCAAGTATATATATTTGTAATCGGTTTCTTGAAAACGGCTCTAACGATTTTGACGAAATTTAGTATCCGGGGGTTTTTGGGGACGAAAAATCGATCTAGCTAGGTCTCATGTCTGGGAAAATTCGTTTTCCCCGTATCTTTAAGCAGTTTTGAAAAAATACCGCGTTTTAGACAGAAACCTACAGCGCCATCTGTTGGCGAGTAGCATAGCTTGCTCACCCGATGATATTTTATAGAGCGAAGCTCGGTCGACCAGGTACTGTATACTATAAAGCGTGAATTTATATTGATTTTGCGCCCGAAGCCCAGTAATACTGTATTTTGAAGAAAAATATATTTTGCTGGAATAAAAATTTTCGCCTTCCTACACAAAATGAGTCGGTCACGTGACCACTAAAGTGATAGTAAACTATTAAGTGGCAAAAAAAATTTCGAGCAATAATTTTTTTTTCTACGGGAAAGTAGCTTGTTATCATAATTAGGTCAGTAGGCAGCTGGCAACCCTGCCTCATCGGATACCAATTAGCGACCTATCTAGGTTGCTGCACAATGAAATGGTGAGTCTATAAAACAGGGTCGCCTGTGCGCAACCTGACACGTTTTGTAAACTGTTTATTTTTACCAAATAGTATATCAAGTAGATACTCGTACATATTGCATGCAAAAGTACTAATTATGAAGTACCAAAACCAACAGGAGTGATTTGCTCAACCCTGACCCGTGAAATGCTATGCTATGCACAGAATCCTCAGCAAGCTACCCCTGTAACTCTGAAATCCTTGAACGACTATTTTCGAGAATTTGGAAGTCAAGACGACTATTTCATGACTATTTTTTAAAATAAAAACCAAGTCGATAGTCCCCACGGTTTGCTTGCATCAAAGCTGGGGATTCTGTGTATAGCCTATGGCCATAATCCTCAGCAAACCATAGCTATAACTCTAGAATTGTAACGCGACTATTTTTTTCCTTATGGTGACTATTTATGACTATTTCATGACTATTTTTTGGCATCGTCAAAATATTTTTTTATGCAGTTTTTTTCTCTGAGGATTCTGTGTTGAGGGACATGCTTTTTGGTATGCGATGAGGTAGGGTTACCAACTGCGCGCTCTCCTCTTATTACGGTGTAAGGTATACCTAAGTACCCAGATTTTGGAAATATGAAATTGGTAATCGACTTTTAGTAGTCAAATTAAATTATTTTTTAATAGATTATTTGGTTTAAGGTTATTCGTATTCTTACAATCACACTTAATTCTTACATATTTTAAGCGTACTGATTACAATACATCAAACATTGTTTTAAAAGTACTTTGTTTGAAGCATAAAACATTTATTTTAATTATAAACCACATTTTATTAAAAACAGTGTTTGATAATGTCGCAGAAAAAAATAATATTCACGGTGTAACAAAAAGGGTATATCAACCCTGAAGGATGTGAATCTGCCCATGAAACTGAACAACTTTTAGACCGTAAGGGCACTGCATGTTATCCTACGTCATCTAGTACACGAAATTTGCAACTTTGTAGCGATAGAAGTGGCCTAATAGGTCCACAAAACGTTGGTCTGCCAATCCGAAACCTGGCAGGTTTTGTACAGTTGGAGAGAAAAGTGGTTAAATGACAGATAACACGAATGAAATCTATTCGTAGAAATAGAAGGTACATATACAAGTAAAAAACAACAGGTCTGCCTTACATCCTCTTGGCAGTTTCGCTAGTCGGACCACAAATGTGGTCGGATGTAATTGGACCACAAATTTGGTCGGACTACAGTGCCCTTAAAGTCTATTTCCCCATGGAAACATAGGCCGAAATACTAAAAAAAATTTTTGACCTCCCATAGACACTGAATCAGCTGACAGCGCATTTTGTAATTATGAGAAGTGATATTTTTTTTTTGTTTTCGACCTATGTTCCTTGGATGAAGTTGTTGAGTTACATGGGTAGATTCACGTCTTTCAGAGTTGGTATACCTTTTCTGTTACACCTTAAATTCTTATTAATAATAAAAAATTTAGTCACAAGTCAGTTCATACAAATTAACATCCACAGAAACCAGGTGTAATAAAAAGGGTACGACCGTGATTTGTGTGAATTTACCAATGAAACTGAACAACTTTCCCTAAGGAACATAGGTCAGTCGAATAGGACTTTTTTCCACATAGAAAATTACTAATGCAGTTACTATCGGAAGCATAGACGGGTATTTTTTTATATCTTAGTTTTCTATTTTTTTTTTTCGTATTTGAAACTAGGTTCCGTGGAAAAAATTGTACAGTTCGATAGTATAGGCCGATTCACAACATTTAGTTATTACACTCTTTCTATTACACTTTGTATCGATACACTAGTTTTTATATTTAGGTAAGGCTTACATACATAGCGATAAAATCCATATAATATACCTAATTTTGACTTCAACACCCAAGGCCTTCTTAGTTTTCAGCTTCATAAGCAATTCAATACTTCCACCATCTAATAATTCCCTAACAATCTCTAGCTCATTGGAAATTATTAGTACCACTTCAAAACCTACAGTAAGTACCTGCTTTTTAAGGACGATAATCAGTCATTATTGTACAGTCAACGACAGTTCAAGCTTGACACTCACAGCGCAACTCTAGCTCGTACGTCTTTTGAAATAAGAACGGTACAAAGTCCAATGTGATACTATACTGTAGACTGTGTAGACTGTACAACGAATAAATTACAGTTTAAGGCTGAGCTACAGGGTGAAATAAGGTAGGTACTTAATTTTTTTGCGATGTTTTTCTTTCTAAAGGGGGGTTATTACATTATCAGATATGTTGGTTGATATTATTTGGTAATTATAAATCTAATATCCCACAAATTATGACGTTTGCATAATAATTTTGATAGATCATAGCAAAACCGTCAAAACTCTCGGTGCTACCTTAGATCAAAGATTTTGACGAAAAACAAAACGGCAACAAATTAAATGATTCCCAAAATATTTTTCTATACCCCAATACACTTCAGACAAAATGGATGAATGTACATCAAATTGGCTGAACGTACACCAAATTTGGGTAACCGGTTCGGTTAGGTTGTGTTAGGTTCGTGCGTGCCACGGCAGCGGCCGGCGAAGTGCCAGAAGCAAATTTGGTGTACATTCATCCATTTTGGTAGACAAAATTTGGTGAATATTATTTGGTAAAAATTTTCTCAAATTTGGTGGCACGTTAATACACAGCCAAACAAAACTGTCATAATTCTCGGATACTAGAAATAATTTTACATATCATCCGATATCTCTTAGGTATAATAACCTCCACTAAGAAAAATCTCAAATTAAATAAATAAATTGACCTTAAAAGTGCAATTAATCATAATCACCTACCATAAACAGAGGATACACCGAATAAAAAAAAACTGGATACGTAAAAAAATTATGAAATGAATTTAATTCCTCCCTGTAGTATTAAGTTTAAAACCATGCATTGTTTCAATAAACTATTATTTAATTTACACAATATAAGGCCCCCCATATTGTTTATACTACTGATAAGCCCCTCAACGCATTTCTTCAAGCGTTTTTGAAATTCGTATAGGTACGCAGCAAGAAATCTAACTTTGATATGGTTGACGCGTTTTTGTTCTCATACTTTCCAACTAGGTTATTTTTGCAAAAGTCTCTTTCGAAGAATTGTTAGCAAAAAGAGAATGTTCCAGCATGGTTAAAACAACCGCGCATATAAATCTTGATCTACCATTAAATGTAATTTTTGATATTCAAAAATATTGAAATTAAATCGTTTATCTAGGGATCGTGCTTAGCACTGCTTTACGTATCCTAGAAACGGAAGAGCGTAGCTCGAACATTATTACAAAGGTATCTAAAAATAATGCTTGTACAGTCATCGATAGGTCAAGCTTGACACTCGCAGTGCGACTCTAGCCCGTACGACCATTGAAATAAGAACGGTACAAAGTGCAATGTGTCAAGCTTGATGTGGTCTCCTCGACTGTACATCTCACATCAGTCAACTTAAAGCTGGCTGATAGAGAAGAGAAAATTCTTTCACTTGTTACGAAGAAATTCGTCAAAAAACCTACCATAAATTATCATAAAAATAAAAATCTTGATGGTACTTACATTTTAGCAGTCCGAATTCCGAGTTTCCAAAGCATTATCTTCTAATTTATTTCACAATGCTTCATCCAGGTTCCACAATAAGATGAACAGAAGATAAACTCAGCATCAAAAGTTGAATAGGAAGCGGAGCGGTAAGCGACTAAAGAACACCTTTTTTATAGCTCCGAAGCCTTTTTTGCTTTTATAATCCATTTCACGAGTCAAAGCCAATTACCAACACATTTTGCAGCCATAGAACCAGACAAACCACCACGAACCAGATGAACCAGGGAATCGATTCTTGAAAATCACCGGGTGATAAAATATCACTTTTGAGACTTTAAAAATTCACATTTACCCTGATTGACTGTTATAAGGTAAATCAGAATAATGATAATAATAATACATGATAATTAACAATCAAGGACTGCTTTATATTTTACGAAGATCAATCCTAACTTTTGAAAAGAAAAATATGTGATTTTGAATTTTTTTAGTGATATTTTATCACCCGGTGATATTCAAGAATTGGTCCCCTGAGTATATTTGACGGAAAAAATAACATTGTTTTACAAACTTGTTTTTTCTGACAGCTTTAGCTGATTACTATTGACCATAGAGCACAACACAATAGCCTTGATATAGCTGCAAAATATGTTAGTAAGCTTTGGCAGATTATACAGCTCTAAAGCAGCGTAAAAAACAGCGTAGTTTCTGCATGTACACAGCATTTTCAAGAATACAAATTTTGGTAAATGCTGAGTTAATTACAAATCATCGACCGATATTTTTACCACGATATTCAAGAATAAATCCCAAGGATTTTTTCTGTACATCTTATTGTATAGGACTTTTGAATCGAGATCTAACGTTACTTAACCTACTATTAGGTACTTTAGCCTTTACGAAGTCAACTAAATTATACCTAGTCAACTCAACCGAATGCATCACATACGATTTTATTTAAATAATCGTCTTATCCGCAAATAAACGGGATGTATAATGAGCCTCTATAGCTGTATCGAAATAACAACGCTATATATTATTTACAAATTTCTAAAAGCCGTTATGATTTTTATTTTATACGGGATGTAAAAGACAGCTTTTCGAAGACTTATGGGGACGAGCGGTCAACGAAACTGAACCACTTTCATTGATTGAAATTAAAAAAAAAACTGCGTCAGTTTTCATGGAGACGTCCGTTTTTATTTTCATTTCCTGAAAATTTCATTCACTGAAAATTGTTCAGTTAGTTTAAATTGACTGATTATATCTTGCTCTTTTAGTTTTTGGAAACTGTTTTTTACACCCCACATACAAATAATTCCAATCAATGACTGAGCGTGAATAGAGAAACAATCATTATTTTCTAATTACAAAAAACCGTAGATAAAAAAATTGTTACATTCGTACGGCTTTAAGAACATGATACTAAAAGCTTATTCTTCATTAAACATCTGTAATATTCAATTTTAAAAACCTAATTGGCTCGTATAACGCGCATAGGTTGACTCGGACGAAATGTCTCATTCGGATGAGTTGACTTAAGTCCACTAAAAGAGTAGGTATCTAATTCGAGAAATAAGAAGGATAAAGTCTATGTTGCACTTGCATTAAAGTTCATTAGTGAGGTCGTTGGTAGTGCCGCTAGTTGAGGGTCTCGGGTCGGAGTGGTCTAAACTGCCGTAGGTGACACCTCGCCTGAGCACTCTGCAACGCCCTCGACGACGGGTTATGCCTGGGGAGGTTAACCGATGGTAGAACCGGAAATCATCGTCACATAGAAATAGTCTTAAAAAATCACAAGTTTGGTGATATTCAAGTATTAGCTCCCTGTACTATTTTAACAGGCCCAACACGTAACGCGTTCTATAGGGTGACTTTTAATTAGTTCTTGATAGAAAAAGGTATGAATGTACTCATGATACTGAACAACTTTCCCCAAGGAACATAGGTCGAAATACGAAAATCAAGTTTTGACCGCCCATAGAAACTGCATCAGCTGATAGCGCATTTTGTACGGGAGGTCAAATTTGGTTTTTCGTATTTCGACCTATGTTCCTTGGGAAAAGTTGTTCAGTATCATGAGTAGGTACATTCATACGTTTTGCTATCAAGAACTAATAAAAAGTCACCCTATATAATACAGCGTGAATTTGTATTGGTTATGCGCCCTAAGCCCAGTGATTCTACTCATGATAACAAGCAACTTTTCCAAAGAAAAATTTTTTTTACTCGAAAATAATTTTTCGCCTCCCCATACAAAATGAGTCACAATGATCACGTGACCACTTTACTATGGAAAGGAGAAAAAATCTTACGAGTAAACATTTGATTTCTTCGGGTAAGTTGCTTGTTATCATAAGTAGAATCAATGAGCTTCGGGTGCGAAACCAATTAAAATTCACGCTGTATATTACACAGGGTTATTTGTAACACTGTTGTTTAGAGGTTATTACATTACCTATCATAGGTTTCGGACTCGGATAATATGAAAATACCTATTATCCGACAAACATTATAGATTTATGACTGACAGATTATTTTTAATACTTATGTCATATTTGTCAGATAGGTACTAGTAGTATGACACCTAACACGGAAATTGTAAGTTGATCAATTTCCTAGCAAGTAGATCAAATTTCGAAAAATAATAAACTGCTCCGAATTCGCTTCTGGCACATGCTAGCTGCTGACGCAGTTTCATTAAAAAGGTTTGGGTAGAAAGAGAACCTAACCTCACCGAATCGGACCAGTTAGGTTGTGTTTGCTTGCCTTACCTAACGGACTTAGGATATAGGAATTTCCTACGGGTTTATACTAGGAAAGTTATCAACTTACGATTCTTATTATTTTCCGGTGACATACCTAGGTATACATACAGCGTGTAACAGAACTGATGGTGTGATAATACTGAAGGAAATGAATCGACCCACGAAACTAAACAACTTTTCCCAAGAAACATAGGTCTAAATACCAAAAACCGAATTTGACCTCCCACACAAAATGATATCTATCAGCTGATGCAGTTTCTATGGGAGATCAAAAATTTATTTTGGCAACAAATTAAATGATTCCCAAAATATTTTTTTATACCCCAATACACTTCAGACAAAATGGATGAATGTACACCAAATTGGCTGAACGTACACCAAATTTGGGTAACCGGTTCGGTTAGGTTGTGTTAGGTTCGTGCGTGCCACGGCAGCGGCCGGCGAAGTGCCAGAAGCAAATTTGGTGTACATTCATCCATTTTGGTAGACAAAATTTGGTGAATATTATTTGGTAAAAATTTTCTCAAATTTGGTGGCACGTTAATACACAGCCAAACAAAACTGTCATAATTCTCGGATACTAGAAATAATTTTACATATCATCCGATATCTCTTAGGTATAATAACCTCCACTAAGAAAAATCTCAAATTAAATAAATAAATTGACCTTAAAAGTGCAATTAATTACTCAGCTATCGCTATGTCCGATGCGGATCGTGATAAGAAAGGTCGCTTTCTGAAGAAAGTAAAAGACCCTACAAAAGGGCCTTCTCAGGCCCAATCCGAGGGTATGGAGTCGGATGCGTCTGACTGTAGTGCGCAGACCGTGACGTCTCAGGCTTCAGCTGCCCAAAGCGTCAAGAGGACCCACAGTCTGAGCAGCTCGGCTGCCAGTGGTGACGAGGCTACACAACCTTTCAAAATTCCTACCTCATTACGAGGAAGGGGAAGAGGCCGGCCGCGTGGTTCGTCGAAGAGTCGCGTTGAGCTTTCCGACGAAGAATTAGCGGGTAGGGTTGAAGAGATGGCACAAGCCAGACGCGAGTGTGCCACACTGATTGCGGCATCCGGTGAGAGAGAAGCGACCGCTGCGGACACTACTGGTGTCCTTGTAGCAAAAGCGTCTCTGGGCATGGACCTCGTCCTTGACGTTGTGCGTAGGTCTAAAAGCCTGAAAGGCACAAGCGTGAAGGCTATCAAGGAGGCCATCGAGTGCGTCCGGACCGCCGTAGATGGTCTGGCGAAGCGGAGTGTGTCTGATGAGACCCACTCCCTTCAAATTGAGAATGACCGTTTGCGAGTGGAGCTTAATGCCACTCGCAAACAGTTGGATTCCGTTTCGGAGGAGGCCCGGAAGCTCAGGATGAGCTGCTTAAGTAGAGAATCTGCTGAGGAAGAGACGATGGCGGAACGTTTAACGCACTCCATCATTGGCCAGGTGGGCAGGATTCTAGATGCACGGTTTGCGGGTCTGGAGGATCGACTACTGCCTGCAGTGGTCCGTCGTCCTCCATTAGCAGCCGATAAGAGGGCTTCGGTGGCCTCTAAGGCTACCACAAAACAGGTGCCAGCCGGTACTTCTGTGCCATCTGCAGCTCCGACTCCGACTTTCCCTGGCTCTGCTGCCTCTTCAGCAAAGCCAAAACAGAAACCTGGTGATGGAGAGGGTTGGCAGACAGCTGGTACCAGACGCGCTAAGAAGAAGACGAAGAAGAACGCAGCAACTGCAGGTCATTTAGCTGCTTCTGGTCCTCCTCCCCCAAGGAAGGGGAACAAGAAGAGCAAGGGAAAAGGGAAAAAACTCCGCGTCCCTAAGTCGGCAGCTGTAGTGCTGACTCTACAGCCCGAGGCTACGCAGTCAGGTCTGACCTACTCGAGCGTACTAAGTAGTGCACGGGAGCGGGTTAACCTGGCTGAGCTCGGCATAACCGGGGGTTGCCGCTTCAGGCAGGCTGTGACTGGTGCCCGCATGATAGAGTTACCTGGTGCGGATAGCGAAGAGAAGGCAGACAAGCTCGCAAAACAACTTCGGGAAATCCTTCCTACCTCTGTCAAGGTCACGAGGCCCACAAAATGCGCTGAAGTGCGTATTGTGGGTCTCGATGACTCTACGACGGAGATGGATATCAAGGCTGCCGTCGTTACAAAGTCGAATTGCTCTGCAGAGCTAGTCAAGGTGGGCCAGATACGTCAGGGCTCTAGGGGTGCTGGATCTGTTTTGGTCAAGTGCCCAGTCGCGGCAGCCAAGCTGCTTATTGCCGAAGAGCGGCTCTTGATCGGTTGGAGCTCCGTCCGGGTGCAGTCCCTGGAGCAACGACCGATGCGCTGCTTCCGCTGTATGGGACAGGGGCACATAAGGCAGAACTGTACCTCTGCTTTCGATTGTGGTGAGCTTTGCTTCCGATGCGGGCAGTCTGGTCATAAGGTGGTGTCTTGTTCCGCCACCCCTTACTGTCCAGTCTGCGCGGAGGCTAAGCTACCAGCCAACCATCAGATTGGCGGCAAGGGCTGTAATCCTCCAGCCCCTAAGAAGCGAAGAGCAGCCACCACAGCAGCGCCAGCGGCAGCGGTACCGCCCCGACTAGAGCAGCCGGCGGCGGTGGTCGAGACTATGGCTACGGACTAATCATGGACCACGACCGTAGCCATAAAATACTACAGACGAACCTGAATCACTGTGCAGGTGCGCAGGATCTGCTAATGCAAACCATGGCAGAGTGGTCTCTGGATATCGTGGTGGCCGCTGAGCCATACTTCGTCCCTACCCGTCCTAACTGGGTAGGTGACGAGGTGGGCTCCGTAGCCATTATAAGTTCTACCGCTCCACGTTCCCCACCTCTCTCGCTGAAAGAGAAAGGTCCGGGATATGTGGCAGCCGCTTGGGGAGAAATCACCTTTTTAGGTGTATACTTCTCCCCAAATCGGAGCTTAGCGGAGTTTGAGGCCTTCCTCGACCGGCTGGAGGTCTCTGTCCAGCGACTGGCAGCGGGGCAGCTATTTGTTCTGGGCGATTTCAATGCCAAATGCACGGCTTGGGGCTCTCCAGCAACAGATGCTCGCGGTGGCGTGTTGCGCGACTGGGCGGCAGCCCTAGGGTTGGCTCTACTAAATCAGGGCACCTTGAACACATGTGTGCGGCAGTCTGGGGGATCAATTGTAGACCTCACGTTTGCTACCCCCGCTGCTGCCATTCGTGCTCAGAGGTGGAGGGTTCTGGAGGAGGCGGAGTCACTTTCGGACCATCGTTATATAAGGTTTGAAATCTCCGCCCCCAATAACAGCAGTCGACCCGTTGCAGAGTCGGCTTTCCCGAGGTGGTCGCTTACGCGCCTAGACAGCGAAATTGCAGAGGAGGCGGCTATCGTCCAGGCGTGGTTCGCAGAACCGGTAGACGCTGTGGTTGTGGATGATGAGGCGGTCGCACTTAGGGGCGCCCTCACCAGCATCTGCGACGCAGCGATGCCCCGTATCAGACGGCATCCCCTGAAGCTTGCGGTATATTGGTGGTCACGAGAGCTTGCGGATCTCAGAGAGACCTGCATAGTGACGCGTCGTGCCTACACCAATTACCGTAGGCGTAGGGTCAGGGTACAGGAGGAAATTGACCGTCTCTATGACTGCTATCGCAATGCCAGGGGAGCTCTGCAGCTATTCATATCCCAGGCAAAGAGGAGATCCCGAGAGGAAATGCTCTCAGATCTCGATAGGGATCCATGGGGACGTCCTTACCGTACGGCGAGGGGCAAGCTGGCGCAGGGACCACCAGTGGTGGAGTCCTTACAGCCGCAACTGCTGGAGGATGTAGTGTCGGCCCTATTTCCGGACAGGGCGGAGCATACGCCACCACAAATGGTCTCTAGGCATGAGATGCTTCCGGAAGACGAAGCGTCTCTACCAGTTACCGACGGAGAGCTCAGGGCCGCAATTTTGAAAATGCGGTCCAAAAAGACGGCTCCGGGGCCAGATGGGATACCTGGACGAGTTTGGGCCCTCGCCCTGGGACCCCTGACAGATCGACTGAGGGGGCTCTTCAATGCCTGTCTGAGTTCGGGCAGCTTCCCAAAAGTCTGGAAAGAGGGAAGGTTGGTCCTCCTTAAGAAGCCGGGGCGCCCTCCAGAGTCTCCCTCTGCCTATCGCCCAATCGTTTTGCTGGATGAGGCGGGAAAGCTGTTTGAGCGTATTTTGGCTAACCGCATCATCCAGCATTTGACAGTAGATGGTCCGGACCTGGACGAGTGCCAGTACGGTTTTCGCGCTGGTCGTTCCACAATCGATGCCATCGCTAGTGTGAAAACCTTCGCTGAGGAAAGTGTGGCACAGGGCGGAGTGGCATTGGCGGTATCTCTCGATATCGCTAATGCTTTCAATACTCTGCCCTTTAGTTGTATAGAGGAGGCGCTGCTCTACCATCGCGTGCCCCTCTATATCAGACGGGTCCTTGAGGCGTACCTGAGAGGTAGGTGCGTCCTCTACCAGGGTGGAGACGGAAGGGTCCGGCGCAGAGAAGCCAGGTGCGGTGTTCCACAGGGCTCGGTCCTTGGGCCGCTTCTGTGGAACATTGGATACGATTGGGCGCTGCGAGGTGAGCTGCCCTCCGGAATGCGTCTCGTCTGTTATGCGGACGACACGCTGGTTCTTGCCAGAGGGGCCAATTATGGCGAAGCGGCACAATTTGCATCAGATGGAGCCGAGATCGTTGTGTCGCGAATCCAGCGCCTCGGCTTAAGGGTGGCTGTCGAGAAGACAGAAGCTCTCTGTTTCTATGGGCCGCGGAGGAGGCCGCCTGCTGGTGCGAGCATTATGATCAGTGGATTGAGTGTCGGGGTTGGATTCAAGATGAAATATCTTGGACTCGTCCTCGACAGGAAGTGGGACTTCCGAGAACATTTTCGGCTGCTGGCCCCGAAGCTCATCGGGACGGCAGCTGCTCTCGGAGGTCTACTCCCAAATGTGGGAGGACCGAATGTAGGGTGTCGCCGCCTCTACACTAGTGTAGTGCGCTCCATGGCACTTTATGGAGCTCCTATTTGGGTTGATGCCCTCTCTACCCAAAACAGGGCAGAGCTGCGCCGCCCGCAACGCATAATGGCGACGCGGGTGATAAGAGGGTACCGCACGATTAGTTGTGAGGCGGCGTGCGTATTGGCAGGGTCCCCACCGTGGGATCTGGAAGCGGAGGTCCTGGCAGGTGTTTATGCCAGGAAGGTGGAGGCCCGTAATGCGGGTGCACATCCTCCTCGGGAGGAGATCGAGGCCTGGAGGGATGAGGCGCGGATTGTTCTGCTCCAGAAATGGAGTCTCCGCCTCGAGTCTCCCTCCGCAGGTGTCAGGACAGTAGAAGCGGTTCGCCCACTCCTCAAAGAGTGGGTGGACCGTATATTTGGCGGGCTAACCTTCCGGCTGGTGCAGGTACTGACCGGACATGGTTGTTTTGGCCGGTATCTGCACCACATAGCTGGCAGAGAACCAACTCCAGCTTGCCATCACTGTGACTGCGCCGAGGACACGGTGCAGCACACAGTGGTGGAATGCCCAAGATGGGCTGAGGAACGTGCTGCCCTAGTGGCGGTGGTGGGTGGAGATCTCTCGCTGCCGGTTGTTGTTCAGGCAATGGTCGGCAGCAAGAGGTCTTGGGAGGCCATGGTCTCCTTCTGTGAGTCAGTCATCTCGCAGAAGGAGGCCGCGGAGCGGGAAAGAGAGGATAATCCCCTGTCTCACCCGCTTCGCAGAAGGCGCAGGGGGCGCAGGAGACGGGAGTACGCCCGTCCTCCGCCCGCTCCGTAGGCTTGCGTGCGTCGGGCCGGGGAGCCCGTCGCTCGCTCTAAAAGGCCAGTGAGGGGGCGACGTCTGATGTGTGCTCAGACGTCGTCTAGGTGAGGGAGCCTCTCCAGAGGCTGTCGCAGGGTGGGTTGCGAAAGTAGTGCGAACGTACAGTGCTCGTGACCCACCCGAAATGCGAGAGTGGCACACGGTGGAGTTTTTAGTGGGTGCAAGTCCCACATAACCGTACCATTTCCCCGAACGGTGCGGCATGCGTATGCATTTTCTCCATCACAAAAAAAAAAAAAAAAAAAAAAAAAAAAAAAAAAAAGGTTATCTTGCGACCACAACGCACGAACCGAGCGAGCGCAGCGAGCGTGCCGCGGGAGCGGCCGGCGAAGTGCCAGAAGCAAATTTGGTGTACATTCATCCATTTTGGTACACAAAATTTGGTGGATATTATTTGGTAAAACTTTACTCAAATTTGTTGGCACGTTAATACACAGCCATTTATTTTGTTCTATGGCATATGTTCCTTGGGGAAGTTGTTCAGTTTCATGGGCAGATTCACACCCTTTAGTATTATCACACCTTTATGTTACACGCTGTATATACGTAAATTCATCCGAGATCTATGATAACATAATAACCACGGAGCAAAGAAAGGAAGTAACACTCTAATTTGTTTTCTTATTCATAGATGTGGGCAAACTACTTGAACAATGACCTTGGCTGCGCAGAGTCGATTTTACATACTAATTGACGTGCGCAAAGCTTCCCCCACCACGCGATTATTGTTCAAGTTGTTTGCCCCGAACTATACCTATGTGCAAACTAACCACGTAACATGCAAAGTGCAGAAAATGTAGAGTTAAAAAACCTATAAATAAGTATTCACATTTAAGATTTTTTTTATACAACAGATCATGCTTTTCACAAAAAAAAGAGTTAAATAAATATGCGGGCGAAAACAGGGGTTAGTTGCATTGCATATATGCCCCTTTTTCAAACGCCCCCGTTGCATTGGCCCCCGTTGCATTCACCCCTTACCTAACCTAACTTGTACGTATAGTACTTATCTAGTCTTAAGTACTGTCAGAAACTAAAGATGGATATGGTAGATACTTATGACCATGTCATCCGTCACATCACAAATCATATCATTTCAAGCTCGGATTTTAAGATTACTTCTTGTACAGTCAAGAGCATGTCAAGCTTGACACATACGACTTCGTACCGTTCTTATTTCAAACGCGTAACGAACTTGAGTCGCGCTGCAAGTGTCAAGCTTAACCTGCGCTTGACTGTACCTACATTGCAAAATTTGATAAATACAGGGTTATTTTTTTATCTTTGCAACATTTTGTGTTATACTGAAACCAAAATCTGAAAACTTTTCCTAAAACAAAAAGAATAATTATTTATATTGAAATATCTTTAGTATAAATTACTAAATCGCTTCACAAACAAAGTGGCGCCATGTGAGAAAAAGAAGAGACAAGAAAAAACTTTTCACGGGTCGAAACACCAGACTTTTTGGCTTGGCCGTAGTACCTAATATACAGGATGAATTTTCATTGGTTTTGCTCCCGAAGCCCAATGATTCTACTCATGATAATAAGAAACTTTCGCAAAGAAAAAAAAATTTTTACTCGAAAATTTTTTTGCGTCTCCGTTTTTGCGTTTTGAGTAGAGTAATCACGTGATCTAATCATTTTGTTTGGGAAGGATATTTTTTTTTTTAAGTTTTTTTTGGGAAACATGCTTGTTTTCATGAGTAGAATCACTGGGCTTCGAGAGAAAACTAATAAAAAATCACGGTACCCTACAGATAACATTTTGATAAATAACTTCTACTCTTTGACTAAGTATATTGAATATCAGATTAATCAAGTACGTATTAGTTACATACTTCCCATTTTAACATTTCAAATGTGAATACGCAACGTTATCGTTGAATTGGTTCAGAAATAATTATTTTCAAATTATTGCCTTAGTGCACTGAAGTGAAATAGTGTTTAAATATCCAAACATTGTTATATTTTCAACATAAATATTGGTGTTGGTTCAAACAATGTTCGAACATTCCCAAAAATTTTGTTCAAAATTGCCACAAGTTCTTTAAATCTACATTTGAGTGCACTTTTTCTGTAACATTATGTGGTCTTTGCCTGTTTTATTTCTTCTATAGTGATAGTGTTTTTAAATACTTTAAATTTTCTTACGTTTTGAATTGGACTCAGAAGCTCCTTCCATGGGCAAAAGGAAAAATTTATTAATTAGCCATAGTTGTACATTGGACCTTTTTGCTGTATGTACGGTCAACCGCTTGTCGGTAGAAACTTTTTCAACCTATTACCACACCATAAGGTCCAAAAGTGTTTCTACTGATGTGCGGCCGTGTGTACAATCTGCATAAAAAGTAGCTATGCATTTGTGTCCATATAGAACCACACATTCAAAGTGATCATAATAATCCACACTGACAACAAGTTTCCAAAATGTGGTGAGCACCTTTTGTTTTAATGGAAGCTGATGGCAGCTAACAATAATTTTAATATCAAATGTGTGTATATGTCGCAGGCAAATTGTATAATTCGTCGTTTTAAATAATGCCTTGGCATTCTACAAAATGCCAAAAAAAATAATTCTGTGTTTTACATAATCTGCAGCATGTCACGAAACGGCGCGTAATTCGTTTTTGGCTATCGTTGTGGACGAAAGATAACCTAACCCAACCTAGCCGATCCCTACTCGGGATCGGTAAGGTATAGATAATGATAGTCACGTTGAGTTTGTGGATGTATTGGACGCCTGAAACGCTTAGCTAAGTACTTTTCATGCGGTTTGTAAGGTGTAGTAAGTAGGCAGTGTTAATACTGTCAATTACGCCACAGATCCGACGGGATTATTCATATAACTACCTGGGCGACCGAGCTTCGCTCTGCATTATCTTGACCAAAACCCACCACAGATGGCGCTGTAGGGTTTCTAAAACGCGCTATTTAAAAAAAATGCTCAAAAAACGAAGATAACGAACTTACCCTCAAAAACCCCCATGCTATGATAAAGCCTAGTGTGACCAGAGATATGGCTATAATACTAACATCAGTGAGTATACTTTATCTGAGAGTGTGACATTTTGTAAACGTGACAGCGCCGAGAGGGTCAACTCATGATCATGATAATAACAACTTTTGCTAAAATATGTCTGTTCCATACAAGCGACAGTGATCAATACACAAGGTGTGACAGAAAGAGTATCATAGCCATAAAATACTAGGTTATTTTTTGGACCTAATTTCCTTTTGCCCACTTATTAGTGAGGTCAAAAGCAACAACTTTTGTTCTACGACTTTGCTAACAACGCAAAAAAAATAATTCGACTCCATACAAAAGTGGTCACGTGACCGACCCATTTTGTATGGGAAGTTGAATATTTTTCGTGCGTTGTTAGCAAAGTCGTAGAACAAAAGTTGTTGCTTTTCATTAACCTCACTAATAAGTGGGCAAAAGGAAATCAGGTCCAAAAAATAACCTAGTACGTGAACCAAGGACCATAAGTCGGAACACGTACAAAAAATTCGACTGCACGTTGTGATAGTAGGAACATTTTATTTGGAAAGTCGAAAAGAAAATTTTATTTCTACCTATGTTCTTTGGAGAAAGTTGTTCTGTTACACGTTGTGTTTCTCGAAAGCTGTAACCATGGATTCAGACCATGAAACTGAACAATTTTCCAAAAAACATAGGTAGAATTTAATTTTTTTTTTTACTTTCCAAATACAATGTACTATCAAAACATACAGTTTCTATGGAAAGCCGATTTTTTTTTTGTTTTCCAACATGGTCCTTGAAGAAAATAGTTCAGTTTCAGTTATCGCGACATATCTTATACCCTGTATGCAAGTTTGAGAAAAAAACAAAATATCATGCATTAAGAGCAGCGACACACCTGTGGAAATTCCGCCGCGGAAAGCTCTGCGACCGATAATTCCGTCATACTTGAACAGAAATTCCGTCACGTGTGTCATAGGAGTCACCTAAAAAGCAATTCGAGCGTAATGAGCGGGTCGTTGGCGGAATTTTCACAGGTGTGTCGTGACACTAAAACTGCAAATCTAGCAACATGTGCTTGCTAAGTTAAAATGACGCGCTCTATCACCGCCCCGCTAAAATAAGATGACCCATGATAAGATACTCGCTTCTTTTTCGCCGAGGTCAAAGTATTTTGGTGGGGCGCTTCATTTCAACTTGGACGAGCTTCTACAATCTACATGCAGAAGTGTTGTGAAATAAAAATTAAAACAAAAATAATAATAAAAAAACATAATTTATTTATCACAATAAGATAATATTATATTGACAGTAGGTACATTCAATCCATAACCTTGGGGCAATTTATTAAAATTCCCTCTAAATTAAGTACTATTTTAAGTAGAGATTCCTGAGCGATATAGTATTCTGATATTTTGGTATTTATTTGGCTAATATGGAGTTGTTATACAAGGTGTAAGGGACATATTTCCAAAAATTCAAAGGACATGACCAGTCAACGAAACTGAACCACTTCCAAATGAAACTTCCATACAAAATTATAAACTTGGTCGGACAGTTTGTATGGTGAAAGTTTTTCAGTTTAGTTGAAAAGCTTCCAGAAAGCTGTCCCTCGCATTACACCCCATATAATATTATTTTTATACCACATTTTGGACTACATTTTTGAAATGTTTATTAAAATTATCATAATAGGAACGTAGAGGGCACCTACCTATTATCAAAAAAATCTCTAAGAAATATAACCAAGACTTGACTAAGATCACAAAAATAATACAGAAAATATCTATTTATAACCAAAATTAAAACTTTGTTCTTAAATCCTTTCCAGTTAAAGTCGTACCTGCAAAAATACGGTTCCTTAATATTTTTGAAAAATATATCACCAACACCAAAAGTTCGCTCATCACCAAAATTAGTGGAACCATTTCATATTTGTACCCATTTTGTTAGTTGAAAAAAAAAAATTGGAAAAAATAAATATTTTTATACAATGTGCACAGCGCCATAAAGCTAAATTATAAAAAAATAACTAGAGAAACCGACTTATTCATAGGGCCTCTTATTCATAGTGCCATGCCAAAAAGTAAGCAAAAAAGCTAATACGAGACCTAATGTGGTCACTTTTGCCTACTTTAAATTTTTCATAAAACAGCAGAGGCGCTCGTTTTGATTCATCTAATGAAAACAACGAAAAAAAATCAAAAACAATACGAAGTTTTTTTCTTTGATAGTTTGACAATCGTCAACCTATTTTTGGGTGCATTCATGCCAGTGTCGTGTTTTAGAATGTGATTTAGTTTTTAGAATAAGTTTCTTGAAGTTAAAAAGACAGTGTACATTAGTAGAATCATAGAGCAATCACTGGACTTCGGGTCGGGAGTAAAACAGATAAGAGTACATGTTGTACTCAACCTTCGGTTTAGTCCTACACTGTCGAATCTAAACCTCCATAAATAAGTCGGCTCCTCAAACTATACCTATATCTATGTTAACATCGAAACTACAGGTATGTGTCACTTATTCTAGTTTTCACATATAAAGCACTGCAATAACTGGATGATATTATTCAAAGAATTTGTTAATAACTCTACAAAATCTAACAGAAAGGATACAACAAATCTGAAATTGAACAACTTTACCCAACAAATACAGCGTTTTGTATTTTAGGAGGGGGGGGGGGTTCTGCCCATGAAATAACTATTTCGTACTTCGATCCTTCTTTGAGAAAAGTTGTTCAGTTCAGTTTCAATATCAGATTTATATTTATATTCTTTAAGCTTGTTATATCCCTTTTGTTAAACCTGTATTGGTTAATCGGCATAATTAATTAACTAATGAACAGTTAATGATAGTCACAGCCGTCAAGTTTATTAAAACAATAAATAACAAACAAATTCTTTAAAAAATACCGTCCCATATATTCTAATTTAATTGCACTTCTATTTAGAAGCCTTTTAAATATAGGATTAAATTGAAACAATTAGATAATTGAATAAAAGCTAATTAAATAATTCAACAGCCTAATAATTAAAAAAATAATCTATATTTTCCAATAGATATTATTTTATTCTTGCTGTCCTCTTTCTGCCTTAACTTTAAGTACTACTAAATAGTGTCAAGGCAGTTATGGACAAGCAAATCTAATGTAGAAAAAAAACTCGAGAAATTGACGCCACCAGCCGTACCAAAATATAAACCTGAAGACTAGCTTCAAATTAGGTCTGAATCATTTATCTTTGCAGATATAAACTCAACTGTGTTATATATCGAAAACTGAAAGGGCGTGCTCAGTCAACGAAACTGAACAACTTTCCCAAAGAAACATTTTTGGGGAGTGAAAAAAGTTTGGCCTCTCCACACAAACTATTCGATCAGAGTGAGCAATTTGTATGGAGAGGTCAATTCTTTTTCATTTCCCAAAAATGTTTCTTTGGGAAAGTTGTTCGGTTTCGTTGTCTGGGCACGCCCGTTCAATTTTCGGTACACCGTCGTTTTTTCGTATCTATAGTTAAGATTGCTACTTCTGTATTTACACAATCGTGGTAGCTATTCGCCTCGCCACTCGATGAAACATTCGACGAACCAGTACCAACGCGAATAAACATCACCCGCATTTACACAATCGTAATCGCTATTACGCGAGCGATGCATGTTCGTGGCTCGCTCAGCCATTCGCACGCATGTGTAAAGTTAGAATAAGAAAAAATAACGTATGATCGCGACAGATAATTTTTTATTTGAATTAAAGTGTTACACATTATTACGACTTTTAATTAGCAATTATGTTAAGATAGTTTCACACATTAATTATTTTCGACATACCAAACTTGTGAATTATGATACGTCGTCTCATGAAGATTTTTCCGACCTATTTTGGTACAGTTGGAGCAGCATTATAATTCAAGTTGCCTTCTCATTAACGCATTTAATAAAATTGTAATTAAATAAAATTCGAAATTAAATAGGAATGACGGTAATTACAACTAGACAAATAGCTTTCAGCACATGCAACAGGTCTTCGAAATATTGTGAAAAATATTTGTATGGTTTATTTCGAAGGAAAAATGGCAACGTTCGTTCAACTAGAACTTTTTCTTCTAACCAAATTTCAGATTGTTATTTAGAACACGAATCTAAACAACTTTCCCAAAGACATGTGGGTCGAAAAACCTACTCTTTTTGCCGTTCCTTACAAATTCCACAATTTCTGACGCAATGCTTGTACTGGAATTAAATAAAACCTTATTTTTCGACCTTTGTGTTGAAAGTATTTAGGATTTGTGTTCTAAAATTCGTCAAGGGATCCAAAATACAGTATACAAATATATTATCACAAATTTTCAAAGACCCATAATACTAAAAATAAGGAAATAGTGATCTATACAATAATTTAGCAGGGTGTCCCATAGACCAGCGTGGTTAGAAACCAACCCCGTTTATGTGTTTGTTCGTGAAATTTTATAGTTATGATATGATAGCAGCCGGCTTAGCACGTCGCAGTTGTCAGTTTATCTAGGCCCATAGATTAAAGACTTTAAGCATGGTCGGTCACATTTTTTTGACATCCGAGCAGTGCGACACATTTTGAAAGACAAGGACGGCTAGATGTATTAGTGTATAAAGCTATCTCTGTCTAAATTCTCTTCTTGTCTTTTATAATGCGCACGGCTAAAGAGTGGAATTCTCTGCCTGCGTCTGTGTTCCCGAGTTCATATAACCCGAATCTATTCAAGTCGCGAGTGAATAGGCTTCTTCTAGGTAAGCTCGTTCCATCGTCGACCTCATCTCTGTCTTCAAGACTAGATCGAGGTCAAGAGTAAGCCCATTTTCAATAAAAAAAAATTTATCAAAAATGGAATTTGTGGATTTCCTAAACATTTTCCTCCACTGACATTTCTTCACGCTTGGAGGTGATAGATTAGATGACATAATTCCTCAAATAAAGTGACATTTCTCCGAGATATATTTTCTCTCGGGCAGCGTGCTAAGCCGGCAGGACAGAGCTATATGTAAGAGCAAGACGGAGCGATACGTGTCTCTGTCGCTCCAATATCTAACACATCGCTCTAACTTGCTATCATACTGATGTCATTCTAATAAAGCCAAATCGTTTCGACAGTAGCATTTTGGTGTAATTTTAAAAATGATTTGATAAACGAAATTCAATGAAAATTCCATAATCATAAAGACCAATAAAAAAATGGCGTTTCCAACTAAATTTCAAAAACAAACACTAAGGCATTTGGCCTAACTGCCCACAGATCGTATGTTGTTTAATTTACTTACTACCTTTGAGATAATGTAGTTTGATTAAAATGACAGCGGGACAGGACAGAGCGATAAGTGTCTCTGTCACTCCAATATCTTCCGTATCGCTCCGTCCTGTTCTTATACTGCTGCCATTCTAATTAAGCTACATTGTTTTAACTGTAGCTCGTACAGACTACAGCACATCAACCGTAACATATTATGCAAAATAGTACTTGTTTTTGGGACCATGTATCCTTTGAAAAGTCTTATAGATTTGTTTTGAACGTAAATTCCAAAAATCCTATCCTACTATCCTACTAATCCTACTAATATTATAAACGCGAAAGTTTGTAAGTATGGATGTTTGTTACTCTTTCACGCAAAAACTACTGAAAGGATTTTAATGAAACTTGGCACACATATAGGTTAGATCCTGGAATAGCACATAGGTTACTTTTTACCGCGGGAAAACACTTTATTTCCACGGGAAAACGCATTTAATGCGGGTGAAACCGCAGGCGGAAAGCTAGTACTAAATATTCTCCAAAAATTCAAAACCTACATACGATCAGTGGTCAATTTAGGACGGTGCATAAAACCAAAGGAACAAAAGATAATAATTGTCTAAGATAAAAACGTCAGGTATTTGCGTACCTTTCACACAAATAAATGCTTTAACAATAGTAACGGGAAGAAACCAGACTCCCAGATAGGCTTTGCAGGATTTTTGCAGCTAACTGACTTTTTAATATCGGAATACGACTTTGTATTTTATCATGACATCCCATGAAACGTCCACTACAAGACAGGGAGCTCCCTCTAGAATTCTAACTTTTGCTGGAAAAATGTAGAGGGGAGGGAAGTACCATAGTCACCTCGCTTGTTAGCGTTACGGCTGGCACCATGGACCGCGGTTGTGGGTGACCACAGTAAATAAGATGTTAGATACAAAGGAGGATGGATGCTGCCAGTTTATAATCCTTAGTCGCCTCTTACGACACCCACGGGTATGTAAGGGTTGGTACTATTCTTTGCGGGCACCACACTTTGTATTTATTTATTTATTCCAACGCTTACCAACAAATTTTGCAGCCATGACACTAAAACCAGAGTATGTTTGACGGAAAGAATAACACTGTTTTACAAACTTGTTTTTTCCGACAGCTTTAGGCGATTGCTTTTGACATAGCAGCAAAATGTGTTGGTAAGCGTAGGAGTAAATAAAAAAAATGTATCATAGAAATATGATTATTATAGTCGGCTTCCAATTTTAAAATGCCAAGTTATATTCGCAAACTATATTTAAGTAGTAACAAGGCTTGATTTGTTTGCTTATTTTAGTTGAATTTAAACGACTATAAATTTTAAAATATCTAAAAAGACCCACCTACTCCCAAAGATTGAATATATGGATTTAAACTGAAATTCTATTCTCGAACAACAAAGGTCTGAAAAACGAATGAATTCCCCATCGAGAATGCAGTTTCTACGGGAACCCAATTATTTTTCGTACATTGACCTATGTTCCTTGGGAAAAGATTTTCAGGTTGTTGATCCGAATTCAGTCAAGGTTTTCGGGGTTAGGTTTTCAGACTTCAGACCATGGTTAATATTTATCCAATTTTAAAAAATCGCAAATTTAGCCTCGCTACTACGAATCAGCTGGTGCGTTAGTGTAGCTACTGGAATGAACTGCTAATGCATCAATATTTCAACCGCATTAATTTAATTTAATTAATTTAGCATTAGCCTTATCTATATAGGTGGGCAAACTACTTGAACAATGACCTTCGCTGCGCAGAGTGGATTTTACATACAAATTGACGTGCGCAAAGCTTCCCCCACCACGAGATTTTTGTTCAAGTTGTTTGCCCCGCACTATACCTACTTATTATATATTCTACAGAGACGGCTACCTCAACAAGGGGATTTGACAAAGGCACTGGTTTTCACACAGAGCGACTGCTGTCTAAGCTCTGCAAATCAGAGGACAGACCGGACGCAACTCCAGATTAGGCTTTACCAGGTTAGCGGCCAATCTGTCAATTACCTACAGCTTGACTTACCGACTACTATTAGAGATAGCAACAGAGGTCAAAAGCGTAACGTGCTTTCCGAAGCACATAAAACGATTTAGTTGATATACTACTAGCGGTCACCCATCTAGCTGTTGACCGCGGCGATGTTGCATAGCTTTCGTAATCAGGAATTAAAAGCAACTACCACTCAAAATCGAGAACTTCCAATAATAATTAACATATTAAATCTAATATATTTCAAATAAAAATATAATTTTAGTTAAAAAGACTTTTATATGCGCACAGAAGATATAAAAATTTATAGTTGCAATCCTCTAGAATACTTTTCAATATACCTAATCTTACCTATTACACGAGCAATACCTATACTGGAGTTCATGAAAAAGAGATGTTTTGTAAACAAAGTCATAACCTCAAATTCATGTAAAATTTGTTAAAAATTTAGATATATCTGGCTTTCTGTATGTAAAACGATAGCCTAAGCGTTTTTCTGTGTGTGCATTGTGGGTACAAACATGTACCTCGTGGAATTTAAGACAAATCTTTTTTTAACTGAAAATTTTTGTTTATAAAACACCTGACTTTTGCGTGAACTTTATTATACAGGGTTGTAAGGTACGGTGTACCGAAAACTGAAAGGGCGTGCTCAATCAACGAAACTGAAAATCTTTCCAAAAGAAAAATTTTTGGGAAATGAAAAAAAATTATGACCTCCATACAAATGGTCACTGATCGAGCACCAGTTTTCGGTATACCGCCCCTTACACCCTATATACAGGTGTCCCGTAAATGGCATGACAAACTTTTATCACGTGTTTACAAGAGGACCTGTATATAGCACGTTCTCGAAAAAGGCTCTGGTGATGACGGTGAAATTCTCATATTGTTTTCACATCTGTCTAAAGTAGAGCTCGGTCGGATATGATTGCAAATCTCCCTAAAATTATTTATAAATTATACGATTCATTCAAAATCTAAAATAAATCTATTAAAATTAAAATAGCTTAAATTAATATTCTTGGCCGTTTCTTTGTATTTATTTGTAATTAAAAATATTCAAGATTTGACAGACGAAATCAGGACACCAATCCTTGAATAACATTCCCCAAAAAATTATTATTACATCTTACAAAATAAATCTGGTTATGACCGTTAATGCGTAGAACTCAAAAATTAAATCGCGGGGGTGAGCGCAGCAGGTGTGGGAGACGAGAGCGGGTCGTTCATTGGCTCTCCGCCTGTCACCCATGCGCAGGAAATAACCGTCAGAGCCGAACTTATCCTGTGCACGCTTATTTACGTTTTAAGTTTTTCTGGCTTATTTTATTTTTAAAAAATGTCTATGTTTAAAAAAATATACCCACCCAGAAAAGTAAAATCTTAGCTACGATTGTTGATTATTCGCGATCGATCAAGTATAGTCTCCAAATTGAAAAAAATACGATTTTATCAATTCACAAAGCAGTTCATTCCAGTTCAGGCAAGAATGCCAAAGTTATATTTTCTGTAAGTGATATTGGCAGGTGGGGTGCGGCTTACTCTTGTGAGTGAAGTTTCGGCTATGGTTGAGTCCTTTCCTCGCAGCATCTGATTGGCTATCTTCTGCTTATTCACCGGCGAACCTGCAAATAAAGCCTGCCTGACGATACTCTGTTTTTTTTTTGTTTAGATAGTAAAATACTCGAATCAACAATGGGGTATCGCTTCTTGAATACGGATAAACAAGGGAAGGTGGGATAAATAGGGCGTCTGTTTAAGACGATTTCAAAAATAATCAAGAAAGTGGACACAAATTATAAAAACCATGGATAAAAGAAATACCATAGATAAAGCAAATTATGAAATTATATGTTTTTGAACATAAGAAAATAAATTTTGTTTGGACTTTATTTTCTTTTTTTATAATTATTAAATGAATGATACTTGAACTTCAAGTATTGTAAAACGATATATACTTAAATTAAATATATTAATATTTTTACTGGCAGGCCAAAATATATGTGTTATATCAAAATAAATATATTGTTAATTCAAGAGACAGACGGTCTAACGCATAGTAAACAAATGACGTCGATTTTGAACGTAAAAACTACGTATGATAAATATGGACATTACAGTATTTTTCCCGTATTTTGGATATAAAAGTAAGAAATCTGTTATAGCCAGTAAGTTGTTTACTAAACGCTGGGTTGTCTCCTGAAATTCACTTGACAATAGTATGAACAAAGAGATCTCTTGGTAAATATACAACCAGAGCGTGAACACAAATAGCAACGATACCAAAAAACTCACAGTCTAAATGGACCTACTGGGCAGTTGCTAGAAAGAGATGGAGGTTCGTTTATAATTGTTTTGTTTACTCCAACGCTTACCAACACATTTTTTGACCTGACAAGAATAACATTGTTTTACATCTCTCATATTCGGTAAGTAGGTCCTAATTACCCCCAAATGGGGCTTGTAGGTGACCAATTAGCGCTCTAGGGTAATAATGTAGCTTGAAAAGCCCTAGGGCGGTAAGTGATTGGGCAGCACCTCCACCTCCACGCGCGGCTCCGCCTTGATGGCCGCCTCCAGCAGCGGGGCGGCGGGCGTTTTAATTACTTACCGCCCTAGGGCTTTTCTAGCTACATTATTACCCTATAGCGCTAATTGGTCACCAACAATTTGATGGTAATAAGGACCTACTTACCTCACAATCGAGATGTAAAGCAGAGTACTTAGCTCGGGTGTAAGCATCAATTGCACCCTCGGACTATAGGCGCCCTCGCTACGCTCGTGCGCCTAAATATCTCGGGCTGCAATTGATGCCTTACAGCCCTTGGCTACTAATCTACTATTACAAACTTGTTTTTTCTGACAGCTTTAGCCGATTGCTTTTGACATAGCAGCAAAATGTGTTGGTAAGCGTTGGAATAAACGAAAAAATGAATTATAGAGATAATCTTTTTAGGAACGAAAATGTTTCTTCTAGCTTGCTTATATGTATACTCTAGTGTTTCTTCACGTGAGCCCTCTAGTTGTGTGTGGAAACCATGGACGAATTATAAGAACAAGGACCGAAAATCTACTAGAAAACATATCCCAAAAAAACATACAACTCACTGAAACTAGATGGCGATGATAAATAATCTTGAATGTAATAATGGTCTACCGAGTATCTCAGAATAATAAGGGTTGGGTTATATAGGGTGACTTTTAATTAGTCAAGGTATGCATATACTCATGATACTGAACAACTTTCCCCAAGGAATATAGGTCAAAAACGAAAATCAAGTTTTGACCTCCCACAGAAACTGCATCAGCTGATAGCGCATTTTGTATGGGAGGTCAAATTTGGATTTTCGTATTTCGACCTACTATGTTCCTTGGGAAAAGTTGTTCAGTTTCATGAGTACATGCATATCTTTACTATCAAGAACTAATTAAAAGTCACCCTAAGTAGGATTAAGGGAATAAGTAGTCACAAGTTAGTCATGTGTGATGTAAAGTCACAACAAATTACATAATACACTCATCTTTGTAAATGCAATGAAGGCGTCGTTCTATTAATTTGGTAGGGTTGTTTTGAATATTTCATAATGATCGATGATGATGTGACATGGCATAGAAAAGGAGATGTGAGATGCTGGCAGATGTCATCCCATAGTAAAATAAATTAGCACGGTTTCTATTCCGAGCGAAGCAAGGAGGTCCGAAATCTTTGCCGAGTATCCTACTAAAAAAATTAAATTTAAATGTAAACTGAAAGAAACTCTTCGAAGTCGAAATTTGGTGTTTTTTTTTTTTGCACTATACTCGATACTTTACAGATATTTTTTTAGCGCCATCTAGTTTTATACTTTTCCGGGTTACGATTTCTGCAGCTTGTAACGGAAAGCTGTGATAGTACTGAAGGGTGTGACTTTGCCTATGAAACTGAACAACTTTTCCCAAGGAACATTGGTCGAAATACGAAATACCTAATTCGACCTTCCATACAAAATGCGCTATCAGCTGATGCAGTTTCTTTATTTTGTTCTATGACCTATGTTCCTTGGAAAAAGTTGTTCAGTTTCATGGGTAGATTCACACCCTTCAAAATTATCATACCTTTTTGTTACACGCTGTATAAGGGGATAGTCTGCACTTTTGGTGTCCCACTTATGAACACTCTTTCACTTCCATAGGTTGGCTGGAAGAAATCTCTTGTAAAGATAAGCCCGCCTTAGTATAGTGTCCTGTTATATGTAAATTTCTATTTGTCAATTGTGCAATAAATATATAGTCAGTCCTTCTTATAATTCGTTCATGGTGGAAAGATACAAGAAATCTCTTTGAATATAACACAACAGCAACCACAGCTAAGCGGTTAAATCAATATTCCTTACCTCGGTGTGTTAGTATGACACATAACCGCGAATGGGTTAAACTTGGCGAAAGAAAAATACGTATAAAGATAATTGAACTCTTGGCTCATACAAACATCATATATATACGATACGATACCATTCGAAACATGCAAATTCGAAACTTCGTCCCCTTGACAATAGAGTCGGATATTGTTTCTAATCACTGCCAATTTGACAATCCATTCAATCAATATTCTACTCTATTACCAGTGATCGAAGTTATAAATTGGACTGTATGGAAGTAGTATCGTATCGATTTATCGAAAATTGAGACAGCCAGTTATTGCCATTTTTTGTCGCTACAAGTAAAATATCGAGGCTATAATTTGCCAGTATCATAATACAAAAGAGAAGCAGAATTCCTATTTAGAAGCTTGGCGGTTTTTTTTTAATCAAAAATTTACTTGCTTTAGACCTCACTCTAGCCCTGTGAACAGAGATGAGGTTGACGAAAGTACGAGCCTATTCACTCACGACTTGAATAAATTCGGGTTAACTAAGGCCGGTGCCAGTGTACATGTCGTCGCAGGCAAATAGTATAATTCGTCGTTTTACATTATGCCTTAGCATTCTACAAAATGCCGAATTTTTTTTATTTTGTAAAAAATGACAACAATGGAAATCAGGTCCAAAAACCTGGACCTGATTTCCATTTGCCCACTTATTAGTGAGGTAAAAAGCAACAACTTTTGTTCTACGACTTTGCTAACAAGGCACAAAAATTTTCGATTCTCCATACTAAAGTGGTCACGTGACCCATTTTGTATGAGAAGTTGAAAAATTTTCATGCGTTGTTAGCAAAGTCGTAGAACAAAAGTTGTTGCTTTTGACCTCACTAATAAGTGGGCAAAAGGCAATCAGGTCCAAAAAAATAACCTAGTATAATACCGCGGCATTTCACAAAGCGACGGATCATTCCTCGGGATCGGTTAGGTTGCGTTTACCGTGGCTAACGAACCAAAAATTCACCAATGTTCTAAACCCGTTTACAGACTACCGGCGTCGTTTTACAATTTGCCGACTATTTACTCGTTTATTGCCCGCCGTGTAAACGGCTAATTATACGCCTTGCCTGCGAAATATAGTTTTAAATTTACATGATTATAAATTATAGGTAAATTAATAAGTACGTACACCACGACGTTTGTATTTATGACGTACAAAATTTATAGAAAAATCGTTTTGAAGTTCAATAAATAATAGCTAGATTGGCACTTGGCACGCCGCTATTGTTACTTTATCAAAAGTTTTTGTCAGTGGCCGTTTATTGCGTATTCAAACTTAACCGTAACCGAATATATGCGTCTTCCTCTTTCCAACCTATACAGAGCAAGAGGCGTATACTCGGTTATGGTTAAGTTAGATGGTGCAACCCGCCCTAAGAAATCACTTCGCAAAGCTTTTTAAAACTTTGTTTGAGCCAAAAGTTATCAAAACAATATTTTTTGACGTAAACGAAATCTATGTAGAATAAAAAGGTCCAATATACAAGCGAAATAAAAATAAACAGGAATATAACTAATAAAATTGTGCCAATTAAAACAGTTCAGATTTGAAGATATTACATGCAGGATTTAGAAGTAACTTAAAATTCTAACCATAAACCGATTTTGTTCTTTGTGTGTTTAGGCAATACAAATAAATAACGAAAAATTATACTCCAAAAAACGTCACAAGTGCTCGTGTATATAACGTTACAGCTAGCGGCATGGATATTAAATGTAGATTTTGCAACGAGGGCTTAAAAGGAGCCATTTCACTGGAGACGTTAAGCCTCAGGCTGTCGTACCCACAGACAAGCAGAAATAGCGAGGCACTCAAAGCATATACTTATTTTACGCTCTTATAGCATGATCTGAAACGGTAGTAGACTTGCTCTATTCGCATTCTATTCTGCATGTTAAAACGTTTAATAAGTATTTTTCAAAGAATCTTCAATGTAAAAGAATATTTAGATGCTAAGATAGTCTAAGCTTATATTTAAGTCAATTAGGGCTACTTATTAGGAAAAAAATATGTAATATTTGCACGCCTGAGAACAGGTAACATGGACGAATTATAATTATAAGACCTTTGTAAAACTGTAATCATGCTGATAAATGTTTGATTTGATTTAAATAATTCTAAATCTGACTCGGGCAGGCCACAATAGCTTCGTTGGTACGGTCAACCGCTTGTCGGTAGAAACTTTTTCACCTCTATTACCACGCCATAAGGTCCAAAAGTGTTTCTACTGATGTGCGGCCGTGTGTACATACGGGCGCTCGTTAGTGGAAACGCTTTGACCTTGAGCGGGTCTCTAGTTTCGGGCGTTCGTAGCGTAGCCCTGGTTCAGCCTATACTGGTTCTTTTCTACATGCTTGCGGCCGTGCGTTAAATTTTTTGTTGTAAATGAAGAAGAGGTTCAAGTCTCACCTCTGAATGAAATTTTTCGATATATTCGTATAGTGCGGTCAGTTAGCTGTTTCACTTAGACACGATTTACAATTTCACCAAATTTTTTCCAGGTACTGGTTAGGTACATAGCTCTCAATTTTTGATAGGAGCCAATTCTTGAATTTCGAAAAATTTCCATAGAAAATTCAAGAATTGGCTCCTATCAAAAATTGAGAGCTATGTACCTAACTAGTAGCTGGAAAAAATTTGGTGCAATTTGGTGAATTTGGCGATATAAGACTATAAGGGACCAGACTAGTAGGTAGTTTATAGAAATAGCGAGTTTTAATAACACACTTTGATTTTTTAGACCGTTTTTAAATCCATGCCGCTACCCGTAAACGTAAGCCTGAAATCTACTTACCGATATATGAGAGCATGACTGGCAGGAACACCAATCCGTGGGCGGCGCCGAATAATACTATGCCCAGGTACATACGGAAGTAGAACACCTGACAGACAAACACAATGTTAGCTTTGTTTTATACATAGAAATGATCTGACTGATCTCAAAGGCAAAGCATTGGTTCGGAGAATAATACATAATAGGTCTTTACCTATGAAATTGCCGAAATTTTCTTACAGATTAATGAGATCATAATTCCTATAATTTTGATGCTATTTTTTTCATTTGTCTTATATTTGAAAGTTGACTTCAAGGTTATCAATTTACATATAAAATAAAGTTTTAATTTTTAGTTTCATATATAAAATTAAAGGTTCGAAAATTGTTCGTCTTAAATGTCGTCCGATTTCATCAATAGATTTGTTATATTTTTTTACAGATAATATTTTTCGAAAATTAAATTTAAGCTTCTGTTAGCTTAATGTCTTCCCAATAATGCTTAAAAAAATAAAAAGAATTGGATTTACAAGTCCTCAGAAAAATGCAAAAATGTTAGTACTGAAAATTGAGTTTACCTAAAATTCGCCATACAAAACGGCAATTTCATAGGTAAAGACCTAATATACAGGGTGTCTCATTCAAATCGGTCAGTATGGGAAAGTCTGAAACTATAAGACATACGAAGATTTGTTCTTAGGAACCATGTCACCGATTTTGATAAAAAGAAAAACTGCATTCATACATTTGAAAAAAAAGTGTACCCATATTGTATTGAAAAAAACGGTGGTCACTTCGAACACCTACTATGATAAATTAAAGTATGTAAAAACAATGCATTTTATTCATTTTAGACATCGTGTTTCATAGAGACATTTACTGCTTAAGACCTACACAACCGTTATTTAAACAGAAAAACTGTAAGCTTTTTTTTCAAAACTACCGGGTTCGATTCCCCAGCTGGGTACACTTTTTTTTTTCAAATGTATGAATGCAGTTTTTCTTTTTATCAAAATCGGTGACATGGTTCCTAAGAACAAATCTTCGTATGTCTTATAGTTTCAGACTTTCCCATACTGACCGATTTGAATGAGACACCCTGTATAACGTATAACGTAAAGGTGTGGTTGCAGACATTTAGATCACAGTTAATATGCCCAACGCATTGGCATACTTCCTTTGTAGTCCATTGAATGAGTCCCTCCAAGGGGGGTCTAGAGTGCGTGAGTTAGTAACGTAAGATGTTTCTTCGGAAACATGTCAAGAGTCCCTAGGTAATAAACATACTAAAACCCCGGGACACTAGGAGGAGCCCCGGAGGGGGGGGAGGGGGGGAAAGGGTCATTTTTTTCATTTTTCGCTTAAATCTCAAAAACGGTACATGTTAGAGAAAAACTTTCAAGGAAAAGTTGAAAGGCCATAAAATTATCTACAAGTTGTACCTAAATAATTTTTTTCTATTCGCAGTAAAAGATCAAGATAAAAAGATCAAGTTCAGTAACTCAAACTACCCTAATATAATATTTTGACAATCGATTCCTCCTAAAGGCTTCCATGGAGGAATGTGTTTTTTTACCAATCATAGACCTAATTAAGAGCAATCTATCAGTACCGGTCACAAGTTGCACTTTTGAGCTTTTTGGAAGAAAAAAAATAAAAAGGTCAAGTTGCGTAACTACCCTAATATAATATTTTGACAATCGATTCCTCCTAAAGGCTTCCATGGAGGAATGTGTTTTTTTTACCAATCACAGACCTAATTAAGAGCAATCTATCAGTACCGGTCACAAGTTGCACTTTTGAGCTTTTTGGAAGAAAAAAAATAAAAAGGTCAAGTTGCGTAACTACCCTAATATAATATTTTGACAATCGATTCCTCCTAAAGGCTTCCATGGAGGAATGTGTTTTTTTTACCAATCATAGACCTAATTAAGAGCAATCTATCAGAACCGGTCACAAGTTGCACTTTTGAGCTTTTTGGAAGAAAAAAAATAAAAAGTTCAAGTATCGTAACTACCCTAATAAAATTCAATTCCCCGTAAACGCCTCCGTGGTGGAATCTGGTATTTTTATCAATGATAGACCTAATTATGAGCAATCTATCTGTACCGGTCACAAGTTGCACTTTTGAGTTTTTTGGAAGAAATAAATAAAAAGATCAAGTTCAGTAACTCAAACTACCCTAATATAATATTTTGACAATCGATTCCTCCTAAAGGCTTCCATGGAGGAATGTGTTTATTTTACCAATTATAGACCTAATTAAGAGCAATCTATCAGTACCAGTCACAAGTTGCACATTTGAGTTTTTTGGAAGAAAGAAATACTTTTTGATCGATTGATGTGATAAACATGGGTATGTAGTATGGGGAAATTGTTTGAGCCAAAATCATTTTTTACTGCGTGTAACTCAGAAACGGTAGGATATAGGAAAAAAAACTTGTAGATAATTTTATGGCCTTTCAACTTTTTCTTGAAAGTTTTTCTCTAACATGTACCGTTTTTGAGATTTAAGCGAAAAATGAAAAAATGGACCCTTTCCCCCCCTCCCCCCACTCCGGGGCTCCTCCTAGTGTCCCGGGGTTTTAGTATGTTTATTACCTAGGGACTCTTGACATGTTTCCGAAGAAACATCTTACGTTACTAACTCACGCACTCTAGAACTTTTTATTCAATGGACTATTGCTCCTTTTACCCTCTATTCAGCCAGGGATGATAAACCTTTCCAGGCTACCTGTATGTCTTCTGATCGTGTGTCCGAAGAACTTTAGGATTCGTTGCTTGCGTATGGTAGAGAGCCTGGTCTTAATTTTTAACGCGCGCAGGATACAGAGACTGCAATATTTGTATGGAAGGTCGAATTTTGTTTCGTATCTCGACTTCGATGTTCCTTGTTCAGAATTGATGTACCCTTTCTGTTACACCTGGTATTCGAAGGTTTCTGTGTAAAAATTGATAAGGGAAAGTTTAGGATAGCTCACCTGGAAGATTTGACTCTTAGCGGTGCCAAGTACGATGATTCCACCGAACTGGAACAAATGAGAAATACAATACAATATTTATTTCATTCCAACAATAACATTATTAAAAACGTTCAAAATTGTGGTACAATGGTCCGTGTGGTGCAGGGCAGGAATAGTACAATCCCGTCTCTACCTACGGTCGTCGTAAAAAGCGACTAAAGGATGTTGAATGTTTCCAGCTGTCCATTAGGTACCAGGGTAGCAGGACAGCGAGACAGTACCTTGGTGAGCGTGATGCCGGAGAGCACACTGGAGCCCATGCGGGTGAGTGAGGACGAGGCGCGCGCGATGCGGCAGCTGCCGGGAGACACGCTGAAGCTGTGCACGAGATGCGAGCAGAACTCCACCGCGATACCCACTGCCATCACCTGGGCACACAAACAGCACAATCAGACACAGATAATCCACTACACTCTACAATCGTAATAATACAGGGACGGTGTATTAAGTAAATATACGGGAAATAATTCGGAAGTGAGCCAATTTTGGCACAATTGTAGAAGAAAGTGTCTACAACAACATACTAAAAGTACTGGTTGGTAGCGATGTATGGATGTTAAGGTTACTTTTTTTATTTTTTATTAATATCTCTTAAACTAAAATAAGTTTTTGTTTTCTAAACTCATTTCCAAGCAGGGTGAAATAAGGGATGAAATAATGTACAAAAATCCTACAATGTTGCCATTCTTCTTCTATCGTGTCGATGGCAACACTCACACTTTTTTAGACCAGTTTTCGGCAACGCAGATGGCATTTGGTCTGGCCTTGTACAGATCCTTTAGCGAGCATATTGTGGGGCTTGATGCGCATGCTGTGAGGTGGGACATAGTTTGTGGCATCACACCGCAGTCGCAGATGTTTTTGCTAGCTTCTATGTAGCCCCACCGGCTCAGTTGTTGAGGTGTTGCCATGAGACGGATAAACATTTAGATTTTAGCTAATAATAAAAAATAAAGTTACTCAATATTTATTTGCATTCTAAAGTGGTAACCAAGTTGGTGTCATCTTAAAATTGGAACAATCATTTTAGACCCTGTTTGGTACAGCAAAATAACACAGCAATAAATTAAAAAAAGAATCAGAAGACATGAAAAATAAAATAAAAAAGCGTTGCAAGAAAACATAGCACAAATTATTATTTAAATTTTAACATCAATGTACTCCTTTATGGATTAGTAACACATCAAATAAATATTTTTTTAATTTTTCTGTAAATGTTTTATTATTAGTCACATTTTTAATAGCTTCAGAAAACTTATTAAATATATTTATTGACATTACGTAAGGGCAAGGGGCAACATCTGAGTGTATTTTTAATCTAGAAACGGGAAGCATTAATTTATTTTGATTTCGTAGAGAGTATTTAGTGGGTATATCAGATCGTTTCGTGAAGAGTTCCGGATATTTACGTACAAATTTGTATGGTTCTAATGCCAGGTAAGGTTAGTATATTATTATCTTGAAAATGTGGTTTGTATGTTTCAGTTTGCTCTATGTTAACTAAGATTCGTATAAGCTTTTTCTGTAGAGTGAAAAGGGTAGGTGCATCGGTACTATTACCCCATAGTATAATGCCATAGCTGCACCACGAGTAGGCGTAAGCATAAGCATAATAGGTACACGTGTTTCAACATTTTTGCTAAATCATTCCTATTCAGGGGTGAAGTGATGTTTGATTTTTTGAGCGAGTCTCTCGTTTTGAATAAGAACTCGTATTTTCGTATTTTACAGTTTTGACATGAGATGCATATAAATTTGTATTTAACTAATGAGCCGAAAAGAAGAAACAGGTGTTTCAGCATTTTTGCAAAATCGTTCCCCAAGGGGATAAAATGAGGTATGATTTTTTGTAGTGAGTTTCTCGCTTTTGAAGTAAGATGCATATACATAAATTTACATTGAGGGGGCGGAGGGGTAAATCATGTATATCACAAGCGTACATGTTTGTTACTTTTTCTTTTTGTCGGTGTTTTTATAAATTCATCATGCCCTATGAAGTGGCCGATCATCTTGCCCCTTTTATTTTCTATTATTTTCAGTAGTCTTTTTTTTACAATAGTAGCTCATACCTGTGATTATAAGCAAACTACATTATTCCGACCGTAAGATTTCATGTTTTAAGGTGGTTGCTGAGTGGCAGCACCTTACTTTTAGAAATAAATTTATTGCGTCGCAAATACAAAACTTTTCATTAGTATTGTTCTTTTGGCGGCAATGTGGGGTAGTTATGTATGTTATAACCCATAACATCATAGCTTAGCTTATCATTTATAGCTTTGTATTGGTAAAGTGCTAAAAGTGGCCGTTTTTGGCACTTTTGCAATACAAAGCTATTCACGATAAGCTAAGGTGTGATGTGATGGATAATAAAATATAGAACTACCCCAAATTGCCGCCATACAAGCAATCCTTATTAAATGTTTTGTATTTATGACGCAATAAATTTATTTCTCAAAGTGGCAGCACCTCTGCTCAGCAACGACCTTAAGGCTCTTGCTTGAGCATTCTCAGGCTGCAGAACATGCCCTCCTGTTGCGAGACTTATTTTTGATTGTCTATCTATCTCTTTTTACACATACAACTTACCAAGTTGACGAGTGAGACAGCATTAAGGCTGATGCCCCACCAGTACATGAGACCGCCGATGTTGACCACTATCATAGTAATCGTTATCACTACCACCTGGGAACAAATTTATATAATTAGCTTATGAAGTCTGCTAACTTTGAGACGCATTCTATTATAGTTAGTATAGTGGTCGTATTTTGTTTTTTGGAGCTGTGATTTTCCATACAATTTAACTTTTTCGATAGCTTCTTAACTACAAAACACGTTATGATAAAATTTTGTACATACAATTGGATAAGATGCAATGTATCAAGGTTCCAAATATGTCTCAATATAAAGATAGAGCGAGTTGAAAATATTTATGTAAAATAAACATTAACTTTTTTTAATTAAAATCTTGTTTTAAACATTGATACATCTTCAATCAATCAATCATCATCATCCAATTGTATGTACAAAAAATTGTCATAATGTGTTTTGTAGTTTAGAATTGATTACGAAAGTTAGTTTGTATGGAAAATCATAGCTCCAAGGTTATGTCTCAATATAAAGATAGAGCGAGTTGAAAATATTTATGTAAAATAAACATTAACTTTTTTTAATTAAAATCTTGTTTTAAACATTGATACATCTTCAATCAATCAATCATCATCATCCAATTGTATGTACAAAAAATTGTCATAATGTGTTTTGTAGTTTAGAATTGATTACGAAAGTTAGTTTGTATGGAAAATCATAGCTCCAAGGTACCCTTAAGGTTCCCACGGAGTGACGAAATCCTATACAAACATTGATTGGTTTTAATTTTTGAAAGGTAAGACCAAACTTTACCAAACTTCGTAGACATAATCAAATGCAATATATCTATGCTTTTAATTAGTTTTTGTTTGAAAATATTAACCAAAAACAAAATTAGAACGAATTTAATTTCTGACAAATTTCACGCAAAATACGTGTCACTTGCAGCCAGGTACAACATACGTAATACACTTTAACTTTAAATGGAAACCAATCGTAAGCATTGATTTAATACTGTACTTTAAAAATAAACTAAAAAAATATAAATAAATTAAATATTAAGTTAATGAAAACGAAATAACCACAATGTTTCGATAAATAGCTAAATTTCGGCCCGTTCGCTGCAGCTTCTCGCTCGTTAGCGGGGGTGTGCAGGTATAGAGCGGGGTCGGGGGAGGGACGTCTAGCACGGACTGTCTCCGCCTTCGATTTTCTTTGTTATCCTTATCAGTGCAGTGCGTCGTTAGCTCTCCGCGCGATTGCACTGAGCGTATTCATTTTACGTGCTTTTCGATAGGTACTCGATACAGCTTATGTATTTTTCAACACATTTGCTCATAAAACAGCTCTATTTGCACTGTATTTAGGTCCATAATCCAGCTTATTAAAAACGCGTGCTCTTCTCATTATATATTACAGCACTAGTTATATAATTTTTTTTATATTAACAAAGAGCAAGGAGTTCTAATGTCTAAAATATTTATGACATTTTCGTAAATATATACCTAATGTTGATAAAAATATAATATATAAACAGTTTGTTGCATGAGATTAGTTAAATTTGACAACAAATTAACATTAATTGATTTTGTAAGCAATAAATTTAAAGTTTTGGGGCACAAAATGCAAGCAAATTTTACTTGTTTTTATTCGCAAATGTGTTGAAAAACGTCGTCAGAAGCGCGATCGATTTTATTAAAATATACTATATTATGATTTAATTCTCGAATAATAAACCTGGATTTTTATCAGTACGACTAAGTTATTATTGTTTCTTCGCCATTCACCACACACTTCATCATTCTTAGAAATAGTTCAGCTGTAGAAAAATATGCCGTCAAAAATGAGCGCAAAGCAAGCAAAACATTACAAAATTATTATAAAGCTATTTGACTAGGCTGCCCGTTGGCCACCCGCCCCGCACGCCGCGCCCGTCAAGACTCAAAAACTGGTTTCGCGAGACAATATCGTGCTCTTGCTCTTTTAGCGCCTTGTCGCACTCAGGGTGAGACAGCAACAGAAGAGAGTACTCGGCGCATGATCCCAGCGCGCGATTTCTCGCTCGGTTCGTGGGGCTCTTAAGGCGCGATAGCTTTACCGTCGACCAGATCTTTGTCCTCAGGGTTAGTTTGAGATCAAAAGCAATTCCGTAAAATAAAAAGAAACAATTACTCACTAGGGCCGAAAAGAGGTCGAAACCCATCAGCAAGAAGGTGACAATGAAGATAGAGAGGACAGATATGCCCATACTCTTCAATGTATCAGGCCACATGGTCAGGTATTGCTCGTAGAACACGTAGAAAACAGAATATGGGAACACGTTCACAGACTCGTTCCGACCTTGCGACCGGAGGTAGTTGTTTATTGTGTCTGCAAAGAAAAACGTACATAAATTAGTTTCATTTAGCAATTAGAACGAAGATAGATAAACCGTACGGTCTTCTTCGAGTCAGTGACAAAAAGTTACTACAAAAGCTTAGCCCAAAACGTGGCCACATCAATAGCCTTTAGGTAAACGTCGAGAAAATACAATTCTGGGGAAGCTTCCCGGGGACTGATTTTGATGACGATGATTTCGTTACTAGACAGATAAAAAGAAATAGGTAAAAATCTATACCAAAAATCTACCAATATAATATCCATTTAAATTAGCGGCAACACTCCTCGTTCCTTTCAATGTTGAGTAGTAGTCACAGCTATAGCTTACAGCGATAAGGCCGCCTTTGCCCACTTTTTGTAATTTATTGTTTTAATTTGTTTTTTTTTAGTGTGCAATAAAGTGTTAATCTATCTATCTATCTAGTTTTCAACACAGAATAGTAAGTAAGTAATAAACCTACCAAAAGTAACTACCAAAGGAAATCACCAGTTAAATTAGCGGCTACTCTCCTTACTCCTAGAAGTCATGACTTGTTTTCAATACTGAGTGATAGGACTGCATACACGTAGCTCCGACTTCAGCCAGCGTCATATTCTAGGAACTAAAATTTTACAGCCCTAAATTACAGAAAATCTTCGAAAAAATAGGCTTTACACAAGCTACTAAGAAGCCTAAAAACACTACCAAAATAAAACTTACCCGTTAAATTAGCAGCAACACTTCTTGCTCCTTTCAAAGCGGAATAGTAGTCATAAATCGTTTTTAATACTAAGTGGTAGGTCTGCATATACGTAGCTCCGACTTCAGCCAGCGTCTTATTCTTGTCCTATTATTTAAAGTTTACGGCAAGCTTGTTAAAACTACCACTATCTCACTACAGAACACCTACTAAAATATACACTTTACACAAAAAACTACCAAGAAACCTAAAATAACTACCACAATAAAACTTACCTGTTAAATTAGCGGCAACACTCCTTGCTCCTTTCAAAGCGGAATAGTAGTCATAACTCGTTTTTAATACTGAATGGTAGGTCTGCATATACGTGGCTCCTACTTCAGCCAGCGTCTTATTCTTGTCTTTAAACTTGTAGTTGACGGCAGGCGCGTATGATGGGTGTCCGGCTTTTGGGCACGTGGAGTCCGGGTTGTCTTGTAAGAAGAAAGGCACGTATCGCTCGAAGTCTTCTACGGAAGGACGCATTTCTGGCGCCTTTAGTGGAATATTGCATTGCTTGCAGGCTGTGGAAATAGGCAATGATTAATAACTACAGTAGTAGTACAAAAAAAATAATTTATTTCACACACATTCGTCCGTGTCTCACTCTGCAGGGTTCACCGAAAACCAGCGTCGTGGCATGTGCCGCGACATTTGCTGAGTGAGGCCCTTTTATTCACTGTGGTTGTCACGGCACTAGGCGTAGTGTCATGTTCTTTTCTTTTTTTTTGTATACCTTTTTTTTGTTATTGTTCTTCTCTTACCCTATGTATGATTTTTGTGTTGTGTTGTGACGTCTCAGTAATAATAAATATTTCTGATTCTGATAGTGGCTTTCTTAGAATGACAGCAGGACCGAATTATGCGTGAGAGCAGGACGGAGCGATACGTGTCTCTGTCTCTCCAATATCTTACGCATCGCTCCGTTCATTTGCTTTTCTATTAAGCTTGCACAATGAACACACTACAATCATACCAATTTTGATGCTTGATATGTTATTTATTCATCATCATCATATCGTGTGGGTTGCAAGGTCGATGACCGATCTCACAAACCCTGGTGTCAGAGTTGTTGAGCCGCCAAAGGCCTCTGACATGGCTCATTAACGACTACATCCGTAGATAGTAGTCGGGACCAACGGCTTTACGTGCCTTCCGAAGCACGGAATCATCTAACTTTTCGGGCAATCAGGTGATTCATCCTGCAATGCCCTAACCAAACTGGGGAGGTCGCACAAAGAGATTTTTGTTTGACAGTGTCCCCACTGGGAATCGAACCCAGAACCTCCGGATCGAGAGCCGAACCCTCTAACCACTAGACCACGGAGGCTGTTATGCGGTATTTATTGCGGTAGAGGTAAAACAAAAACTTGCTAATAACACGTTTTTAGCTTGGGGAGAGATCAATTTTTTTAGGTAATCCTGTGAAAATTTCAGCCAGTTTAGACAGACAGAAAGACAGAAAAACGACGTAGGTATATAATAGGTTCCCTTTGGCACCTTTTCGGATAAGGAACCTTGAAAATTACGAAAATAGTCTGAATTTCTGTCCAGCACTGGATGTTATGATGATGATGAAAAACTAGTAATATACAAAGCTGGCTTTTCAAGGGTCTATGCACACTTAAGATTTTTCTCATCAATTTTCGGTAGAGACGATAGCGCGCACAATGCGATACCGTTGCGATTTATTTTTTATGTCAAAGTATCTATCGGTGCATGTTCGCGGCGATGTCGACATCGCCTGAAAATGGGTGAGAAAATGGCTAGTGTGCACATACCCTAAATGTTAAGCCGTTGGTCCCGACAGCCATGTCAGAGGCCTTTGGCGGCTTAACATCTCTGACACCAGGGTTTGTGAGGTCGGTTATCGACCTTGAAACCTACACGATATGATGATGACAGACCCTAAAGTTGGCTTTGCTGCAGTGGTGTCTTGCAGTTTCTTTTACGCTGCCATTGCACGTATCCGATACGGTAGTAGACTTGCATTATTTGCGTTGTATTAATCTCTTAAAATCTTAATCTGTATCGTGTAGTCATAGAAATATAAGGGGTAATAGAAGGAATATTCGAGGTCACAAAGTATTCTGACATTCGTTATGTCATTGTAAATACGGCATAGGCGTCGTTCTGTAAATTTTGTATGAGGATGTCAAATCGCGTTTTATAAATTGACATTTTAACTTGGGACACAATGGCAGATGTCTTCCCATAGTAATATAAATTGGTATTCCTTCTATTCCGAGCGGAGCAATCATCATAACATGCCATGAAACGTCCACTACAGGACAGGGAGCTCTCTTTAGAATTCTAGCCTTTGCTGGAAAAATGTAGAGGGGAAGTACCATAGTTAGCGTTACGGCTGGCACTATGGACCGCGGTTGTAGGTGACCGCAGTAAGCAAGATGTTCGATACAAAGGAGGATGCTGCTGCCCATCCTCCAATTTATAACCCTTAGTCGCCTCTTACGACATCCACGGTATGTAAGGGTTGGAACTATTGCCGGCACCACACGGATCAATATGCTGCTAGAGCGGAGCAATAGTGTATTATTACCAGAGTTGGTGTGAGGACAGAAGCTGCCGTTGTTAGGAAAGTATTTGCAGCAGTCGGGAGATGCGCTCCAGTCGAATAGATCGTCGAGCCACGCGTTGGCGGGTTGCGCCAGGTACGTCTCATTGGGACGCCGGTACGCTGCGATAGAAAGAAAAGGTCATATAGGAAATATGCATAAATTAAAAAAAAACATGCATACTCCCTATTGTAAAGAGAGAAGGATATATGAGTCGCGGGGGTGAGTGCGGTCATTGGGGTGGACGAGCGAATTGTTTATTAGCTCTCCGCCTATCACCCATGCGTAGAAAATAACCGTCATAGCATAGCCCAATTTATCCTAAACGCGCTATACTATGTTTGAGGCTTCTATGTAACAAAAAGAGTGTAGCATCCCTGAAGGATGTGAATCTGCCCTTGAAACTGAACAACTTTCCCTGCGGAACATAGGTCGAAATATGAAAAAAAAATTTACCTCCCATAGAAACTGAATCAGCTGATAGCGCATTTTGTATGGGAGGCCAAATATTTATTCGTATTTCTACCTATGTTCCTTGGAGAAAGTTGTTCAGTTTCATGGGCAGAATCACATCCTTCAGGGTTGATATACCCTTTCTGTGACACCTTGTACAAGTTGTAACAATGCCCGCACCGTTGCGAGATAATAATCTCCAGTCAGTCGAGCCATTAAAACTCTGAATGAGCTCCTATCTGTCAACCTCAATTGGAGTCTATTTTAAAAAGGAATGTTTTGGACATTTGTGAAGGCAATTAATGTGACATTTTCTCTATTATACGTTGATATATATCAACGTATAATAGAGAAAATATTTTTTCACTTCTCACGTTTGAAAAGTTTTAGTTTATGCTGGGTATGAGCAGCCTAAATAGTAGATTAGTAGCCAAGGACTGTAAGGCATCAATTGCAGCCCGAGATATTTAGACGCACGAGCGCAGCGAGGGCGCCTATAGTTCGAGGGTGCAATTGATGCTTACACCCGCGCTAACTACTCTGCTTTACATCTCGATTGTGAGGTAAGTAGGTCCTTATTACCACCAAATTGTAGATGACCAATTCGGGCTATAGGGTAATAATGTAGCTAGAAAAGCCCTAGGGCGGTAAGTAATTAAAACGCCCGCCGCGCCGCTGCTGGAGGCGGTCATCAAGGCGGGCGTTACAATTACTTACCGCCTTAGGGCTTTTCTAGCTACATTATTATCCTAGAGCGCTAATTGGTCACCTACAAGCCCCATTTGGGGGTAATAAGGACCCACTTACCGAATATGAGAGATGTAAATTATATTTTATGCACTTGGTCAAAAAAGTAATTTCTTCTTTCCAGACAAAGAAGTCTTCTTCTTCGTGTCAATGTTCAATTACGTTGGATCACATATATGAGACAAAGAAGTATTTGATGACAATGACTTACCATACAGCTAGTTGGCCATACTATCAGGACGATAGAATCTTGTGGATCATGTTCTTGTCTTAACTCTGAGTTTGTAGGTAAATATGAAGTAGACCGGAGCGGAGGGCCAATGTCCAAATATTTGATGATTATGGATGACTCACCAGAATACAGCTGGTTGGCCACACTGTCAGGACGACAGTATCGGGTGCCGCAGACCATGTTCTGGTCGTTAATATCTTCGTAGTTGAGTCCGTCAGTGAGCACGAAGTACACCGGGGGGCCGATGTTCAGGTATTTGTTGAGGTGTTGGAAGTATTTCAGCTGGAAACTGTCGTGAGGCATGGATAGCTCTTGGTCTAGGCCGATGTCGATGTGTGGCGCCACCTAGTACAAAGCGAGATAAATTTTACATTAGAGTTCTAGGTTTGTTTATGGCGTACAAAATAGCTCGGGTTGTGACCGTTAATGCGCAGAAGTCGAAAAATTTGTCGCGGAGGTGATTGCGGCTATTGGGGTGGGCGAGCTTTCCGCCTGTCACCCATGCGCAGAAAATAACCGTCATAGCATAGCCTAATTTATCCTAAATGCGCTAAACTAGGTTTGAGGCTTCTATGTAATAGTGCACTTCTCCTGTCATCCCGATTACTTTGTGCGTACCGTCCGCATTTGCTTATTTCATACAAATTTAGCTTTAGCTTTTCTTGTCTTGCGTGCCATCCGCGTCACGCATGCGGATGGCATGTGATCAAGAGCGGACGGTGCGCATGCGTACCAGATCCGCGCGCAGAACATAAGTCTACAGAATACGGCAATACATAAGCACTTTGCTTCTTCATTCTTAGGCCGGTATTTCACTGGGACACCATGGCAGCGCAACCATTCGTCGCCGCTACCAACAAAATATATACAGTTCTATAGTGAGTTACTCACCTGGTGTCCGTTTGGTTGCGCAACCAATTTGGCGGCGCAACCAGTTCGGATGCTGGTCGCGCTACCACTCCCAGTGAAATATAGCCCTTAATATTGTGGCCGCAGGGTGTGGCGACTCTGGTGTCTTTACTGGTGTCTTGTTGTGCAACCAGTCGCGCCACCTTGGTGTCCCAGTGAAATATCGGCCTTAGTGCGCACAGGGTGAGAGTGAAATTTACTTGCTGCTAATGAGCCGGTTTCGCAGCTAAGCGTCAACTGAGAATTCAAAGGTGTCGATAGATGGCTCTGAAGACAGTTGTTAAAGAACTTAAAATAAATCTGTCATATATGAAGCGTGAAGTAAATATACCTCCTTAGGCTACTTTTACAACAGATAGGAAAAATAAGTTGACAGTTAAATTTTCCTACAACAACGCTATCTATCAAGAAAATTAAAACTAGTTTTTCTTTTTAAAACCGGCTCATTTAGTCTAGATCTTTTCAAGGCAAGAGTGAACAATCTTTGACCCCATCGTCACTATGAGATCGGGGTCAAATAGTAACCTATTTATTACACACACAGGGTTATTTTTGGATCGCTACCCAAATTTTACTATGTTACACAGAACGCAAATCCGATTAACTTTCCCAAATGGGTCGAAAAACTAATTTTGTTTTTGGGTCTGCCATACAAACCTTGCACCAGCAACAGTGGAATTTGTATAAGACGACTAAAATTTTTCCCCGTTTTTCGACCCATATTTCTTTAGAAAAGGTGTTCAGTTTCATTTTCTGAGCAACATACTAAAATTTGGCTAGAGGCAGGCCTGTGACACTCCGCACTCTAGGTATGCAACGCGGCGCTAGAAGTGGACTGGGTGAGGCAGTCCATTTTATGGCTTATGGCGGCAAAATAGGTAAGTAAGTATTTGCATGTTTGATTGAACAATATACCTACTTGCATCTCGCTCAGTATCTCATAAAGTGATACAATCATCGCTTTAGCCCACCTGTCCACGATCACCCGCGATTTAAAAACGTGTCCTAAGCGGTGCACTGCAAGTATCGACTTTATGCTTAGACCGTAAGGTTGAAATTTGTCGGCAACCCGCCTGGAAGTGTCGGATCTGTAAACGTTAGTTTACTATTATTTAATCTGTGCTAGAGGTCGAAAAATAACCCTGTATAAAACTAATTTAGAAAAACATAGGTAAGAGTTTGACTCACGGCGACAGAAGAGCAGAGCCAGGCGAAGAAGATGACCATCACAGAAGCGCGCACTTCTCTCTTCATAAGGAACGGCACGTAGATATGTTTGAACAGGTTGTATAGCGCGCCCTCGCCCGCCTCGCTGCCCCCTTCCGCCTTGGAGCCTTGCACGCAGCAGAATATGTCGAATCTGCGAACAAATTATAGGGAAATAGAAGATCAAGAGCCAAAACAACTTAGAAGAAACATAGGTTATTGAAGTCAATGCAACTGTACATAAAACCCCGAGTGTCGGTTTATAAGACGCAGCCAAGCGAAGCGTACTTTTATGAAATTCAATACTTTATAAGACCCTTCCACAGCTAATAAATAGATACTAAAGTGTTTCTAGGCACAGATTTACATAACGGAGTTGGTAACCTACAATTTCTGAACGCATTATTAACTAAACCTACAGTCATTCTGTCGGTAGGTGTCTATAGCCACTAACGTACCATTAAATACAGTGCGAATTAATGTTGTATCTATAGGTCTTGACAAATACGAAACAGATAAATCAGGGCCAACCACAATAAAGAAAAGTGGTGAGGTTGGAAACGACATCAATGGTGAGGTTGGAAACGACATCAAGGCCCAATCCTGACAACATATCAAAAAGGTATTAGGACCTGTCTCTTTAAGTGTAAGTGCATAAGATGACGTAGAAAATTATACCCTGAGATAATTTTCCTGTACAGATGGATTCATGTTACTCCAATGCTGACCGTTAATGCGCAGAACTCAAAAAAAATGTCACGGGGGTGCGCGAGGCAGGTGGGGCGAGCGTTAATTGGTTCTCCACGTGACACCCATGTACAGAGAATAACCGTCAGCATCATAAACTAGCAATTGCCTGCGACTTCGTTCGCGTCGGATTCACAAAAAAGTCAATTTTATGCATTTTCATATTTTCCATTGGAAATTGACAAATTTTCCCCGTTGAAAGTCAATTTTATGCTTTTTTGGATCATCGTCTACACCCTGCCAAGCTTCAGCAAATTATGTTCAGCTATTTATTATACGAGGTAATTTTTTGGGCCTGATTTCCTTTTGCCCACTTATTAGTGAAGTCAAAAGCAACAACTTTTGTTCTACGACTTTGCTAACAACGCACGAAAAATTTTCATTTTCCCATACAAAATGGTCGGTCACGTGACCACTTTAGTATGGTGAGTCGAAAATTTTTTGTGCGATGTTAGCAAAGTCGTAGAACAAAAGTTGTTGCTTTTGACCTCACTAATAAGTGGGCAAAAGGAAATCAGGTCCAAAAAATAACCTTGTATATTTTGAGGTTCAGGCTTGGGAGTGAAAGAGTAAAAAACAACGCACAATTTTTTAAATATTAGTGTGATAAATCGAGCTGTCACAATATTATATTAAATACTGGGGACGATTCACGCGAAGTCATCTGATCCCAAACTAGGGAAAGCTTATACTACGGGTACCAGACACTCATATACATACATTAATAGATAAATTACACCCAGACACAGAACAAACACTCGTGTTGATAATACAAAGTTTGTCCTGGGCGGGATCGAACCCGCGGCCCATGGCGTAGAAGGCAAGCTCACTATCAACCACGCGAACGGGCCTGTCAAAATCTTATGTTAGCACCGTACCTGTTGGCATTCTGCCGGTAGGTGTCTATAGCCAGCAGCGCCACGAAGCAGGTGACTTGCAGCAGGAAGTCCACGAGTAGCGCGGCGCCCGCGTACAGTGCACAACGTACCTGTTGGCATTCTGCCGGTAGGTGTCTATAGCCAGCAGCGCCACGAAGCAGGTGACTTGCAGCAGGAAGTCCACGAGTAGCGCGGCGCCCGCGTACAGTGCACAACGTACCTGTTGGCATTCTGCCGGTAGGTGTCTATAGCCAGCAGCGCCACGAAGCAGGTGACTTGCAGCAGGAAGTCCACGAGTAGCGCGGCGCCCGCGTACAGTGCACAACGTACCTGTTGGCATTCTGCCGGTAGGTGTCTATAGCCAGCAGCGCCACGAAGCAGGTGACTTGCAGCAGGAAGTCCACGAGTAGCGCGGCGCCCGCGTACAGTGCACAACGTACCTGTTGGCATTCTGCCGGTAGGTGTCTATAGCCAGCAGCGCCACGAAGCAGGTGACTTGCAGCAGGAAGTCCACGAGTAGCGCGGCGCCCGCGTACAGTGCACAACGTACCTGTTGGCATTCTGCCGGTAGGTGTCTATAGCCAGCAGCGCCACGAAGCAGGTGACTTGCAGCAGGAAGTCCACGAGTAGCGCGGCGCCCGCGTACAGTGCACAACGTACCTGTTGGCATTCTGCCGGTAGGTGTCTATAGCCAGCAGCGCCACGAAGCAGGTGACTTGCAGCAGGAAGTCCACGAGTAGCGCGGCGCCCGCGTACAGTGCACAACGTACCTGTTGGCATTCTGCCGGTAGGTGTCTATAGCCAGCAGCGCCACGAAGCAGGTGACTTGCAGCAGGAAGTCCACGAGTAGCGCGGCGCCCGCGTACAGTGCACAACGTACCTGTTGGCATTCTGCCGGTAGGTGTCTATAGCCAGCAGCGCCACGAAGCAGGTGACTTGCAGCAGGAAGTCCACGAGTAGCGCGGCGCCCGCGTACAGTGCACAACGTACCTGTTGGCATTCTGCCGGTAGGTGTCTATAGCCAGCAGCGCCACGAAGCAGGTGACTTGCAGCAGGAAGTCCACGAGTAGCGCGGCGCCCGCGTACAGTGCACAACGTACCTGTTGGCATTCTGCCGGTAGGTGTCTATAGCCAGCAGCGCCACGAAGCAGGTGACTTGCAGCAGGAAGTCCACGAGTAGCGCGGCGCCCGCGTACAGTGCACAACGTACCTGTTGGCATTCTGCCGGTAGGTGTCTATAGCCAGCAGCGCCACGAAGCAGGTGACTTGCAGCAGGAAGTCCACGAGTAGCGCGGCGCCCGCGTACAGTGCACAACGTACCTGTTGGCATTCTGCCGGTAGGTGTCTATAGCCAGCAGCGCCACGAAGCAGGTGACTTGCAGCAGGAAGTCCACGAGTAGCGCGGCGCCCGCGTACAGTGCACAACGTACCTGTTGGCATTCTGCCGGTAGGTGTCTATAGCCAGCAGCGCCACGAAGCAGGTGACTTGCAGCAGGAAGTCCACGAGTAGCGCGGCGCCCGCGTACAGTGCGAACGCCCGCACGGCCGGCATGTCGCTCAGAGCTCCCAGGAAGAAGCACACTGACTCTGATGCTGACGTCAGGAACATCGACGGACCCACCTGGCCCAGCCTGCGGAAAAAAAACAATATTGAGGGAAGGTCGTCCGATTTCGAACTAGGCAAAACCTGAAGTATGGGTATCAGAGACTGATATACTCGTACGTACATAAATAGATAATTCTACACAAGGTCATCTGATCCCAAACCAAGCGAAACCTGAACTATGGGTATCAGAGACTGATATACATACATCTAAATATATAAAAGAGCATGTCCTGACTGACTGACTGACTGATTCATCAACGCCGAGCCGTAATCACTATAGATACAGATCTGAAATTTTGTACACAGTTTCTATGCACGTCAAAACCACCCACTAAGAAAGGATTTTGGAAAATTCATCTCCCAAGGGGGTGAAATAAGGGATGAAAGTTTGTATGAAAGTCCTGTGTTTCATGAGCTAGATTCACACAAATTTGAATTTAAGCTTCAGGTAAAAAATAAAGAAATACGTGTTAAAGCATTTCTTAAAAATCACCCTTCTAGGGGGTGAAAAAGGGGATGATATTTTTTCCATATGTTGGTCTATAAGTCTTTTATTTTTAAAGCTAGAATTATAGAAATTTGTTTTTGAGCTTTTGGTAAAAAATAAAAAAGTATGTTTTTAAGAATTTTCAAAATTCATCCCCTAAAGGGGTGAAATAAGGGATGAAAGTTTGTATGAAAGTCCGTCAGTTTTGAAGTTAGGATCTTCAAAATTTGTATTTAGACTGACAACTAAAAATTAAGTTTTAAATATCTCAGGGTTTTTCAAATTTCTACACCCTAAGGGGTGAAAAGGGGGATGAAGTTGAAACTCATTCATTTCAAAGTAATATCCACTTAATTTATTATTTAGGCATTAGGGTTGTAATTCTGTGGAACATACATCACTGTTATTGAAATTCCACCTCAAATTCAACCCCTTGAAGAGGGAAATGGGGTGAAAAGGTCTAAAAACCAATAGGGGTATCGTTTGTATGGTTTATCGGGTCGCTGATTACGAAAACTAAAACAATTTTGAAATCTAAGGTGGTGGACGTGAAAGACCATCATCCCCTGGGGATGGGGTTGGGGTGCGATAGGGTTGATATGTCTAAAAATCAATATGGGTGTCATTTGTATGGTTTATCGGACCGCTGATTTCGAAAACTACAACAATTTTGAAATCTAAGGTGGTGGATGTGAAATACCATCTTCCCTTGGGGATGGGGTTGGGGTGCGATAGGGTTAAAATGTTGTTTCTATGTTTATATAAGGATAGGGATGGCGGTTAAGACAGCGTTTAGGATAGGGATAGGGGTAGGGTTAGAGGCAGGAATAGGGAGAAGGAGAGGGAGTGGGATGGAGGTAGAGAGAGAGGGAGTGGGAGAGGGAGAGACTGCACATTGTCTGAATATCACGCGGGCGAAGCCGCGGGCACAGCTAGTAAATAGATAATTTTACACAAGGTAATCTGATCCTGAAATAGGCAAAGCCTACTATGGGGTATCTGTGACTATTATTCATACATTAATAGATAAATAACACCCAGACACAAAACAAGCACAAGTGTTCATCACACAAATGTTTGCCCTGGGCGGGGATCGAACCCGCGGCCCACGACGTGAAAAGCAGGCTCACTACCAACCAAACGGGCTTGTCACTGTACTGCTAGACCATGTTATAGCAATTTTGGAAATCTGAATTTGATCAACAATTTTTTATGTTGACAGCACCACACAAACCAATCCGTACAAAGAAAGGAAGTAATTTGTGAATGTACTCACGTTCTGCCAATATGCTCCGGCACAGTTTCATTAGGTCGCCTTCCCTCTCTCTGATTGGTTTGTACCAAAATGAAGATGTTGTCGACTCCAACGGCTAGTACCAAGAACGGTATAACCTCCACGATAATCAACGTCGCAGGCACTCCCGCAAAACTGAACATTCCGACTGAACAAACCACTGACGCTAGCACGATCAGGACGCCTGAAAAAAAATACATGGTCACGTAAAAGTTTTTTTTATGTTACAAGTGAGCAAACAAGCAAGTAGGCTATCTGACGGTAAGTGGTCTCCATCGCCCATAGCACCCACTGTCTTATTAGTAACGTACTTTGATACAAATAAGACAGCAAAGCGCGTTGCTCACCGAGAGAACTTGAGGTTTACGTAGTTTAGGGGCCAGCATCCACAAAGAAAATCATTATTTTCTTTTTAATTTAGGTTTATTGTTACCATGTAGTTCCTTAATTTGGTAGTGTAGTGGAAATAAATACTTTTTTACTTTACTTGGAACTAAGATTAGACCGTAAGGGCACTGCATGTTATCCTACGTCATCTAGTACACGAAATTTGCAACTTTGTAGCGATAGTAGTGGCCTAATAGGTCCACAAAACGTTGGTCTGCCAATCCGAAACCTGGCAGGTTTTGTACAGTTGGAGAGAAAAGTGGTTAAATGACAGATTACACGAATGAAATCTATTCGTAGAAATAGAAGGTACCTATACAAGTAAAAAACAACAGGTCTGCCTTGCATCCTCTTGGCAGTTTCGCTAGTCGGACCACAAATGTGGTCGGATGTGATTGGACCACAAATTTGGTCGGACTGGCGAAACTGCCAAGAGGATGCAAGGCAGACCTGTTGTTTTTTACTTATATAGGTACCTTCTATTTCTACGAATAGATTTCATTCGTGTAATCTGTCATTAAACCACTTTTCTGTCCAACTGTACCAAACCTGCCAGGTTTCGGATTGGCAGACCTACGTTTTGTGGACCTATTAGGCCACTACTATCGCTACAAAGTTGCAAATTTCGTGTACTAGATGACGTAGGATAACATGCAGTGCCCTTACGGTCTAGATGGTATATCTCTTGTGCTGGTAATTTCATACAAACATACATAACATCACGCCTTGTTCCCTGGCTCCTTAACCCTTCAAACCGAAACACAGCAGTCAAAACACTGCTGTCTTACGGCAGAAATAGGTAAGAGAGTGGTGCTTCCCCAGATAGACTGGACGAAATCCCTACCACCTCCAAATTAAATATTTGAGTGATATGAACCCCATACTGGCGGGCTCACACTAATTCTCAACTTAACTTTAAAGGTCCAAAGGTGTTGCTATCTTTATTACCCCTTAGAGGCAGAAAAAGGACAGCAAAACTTTAATAAAAACCGATCGATCTGCCGATGTCGCTCGGTGCTAGATCAATGGCAGATTAATGTAAAATTTTGCTATTGGATCGCCATCCAACGGCAGTCAAACTATAATCTACGGAACTACAATGCGCGCAACGAAAGAAGAGCCTTGACGGATCACGTGGTTAACCTGCGCAGGAGACAGTTCGCAGGCCATTTTGGCGGCAAGAGGGGAGGGCTGTACCTGCGCGAAATCCCCTCTACTTTCAACTGACAGGGCTCTTCTTTCGTTGCGCGCATTGTACCAACTTTATAATAAAAAAAATGTAGTTTATTTAGAATGACAGCAGGATAGATCTATGCGTGAGAGCTGCACAGAGTGATACGTGTCTCTCTCGCTCCAATATCTTATGCGTCGCTCCGTCCTTCTCTTACACTTCTGTCATTCTTATTAAGCTACTTTATTGTGACTGTAGATTACTCGTCGCATTGTGTAAGTCAAATGCAACAACATATTTGTTTACCAAATAAATCAAGATTACATGATAATAAAATTTGAATAAAAAACCGGCCAAGTGCGAGTCGGAGTCACGCCCTAAGGGTTCCGTACCTATCTACCATATGATATACTAACAGCTTTTGCTCTTTGATTTTATAAACTCCGCGACCATTCCACTTGACCCCTCTTTTATAGAAAAGTTCTTGAAACGGGAGCTCACCTTAATTGGTTACTATTAGTTGGGAGAAAAATTGAAATATTTAATGATTTTAGACTTTTCCCTTTATTTGTACAGTGGAACCTAGCTTCTTGCCAAATTTCATAATTTTAGGTCAACGGGAAGCACCCTGTAGGTTTTGCTTTTTTGCATAAATGTATGGAGATGAGGACATAAAAAGCTATATCTTTTGATTGCGTCGTTGTAAAAAATTGAAATTTTCACATCTTGTGTGGTTTATGGACCTTAATATCCGTTATCAATTTAACCTTATACCTCTTCTCGTTCGTAAGAAAAAGGGTCTTGACAGACAGACAGGCAGACGGACAACAAAGTGATCCTATAAGGGTTCCGTTTTTTTATTTTGAGGTACGGAACCCTAAAAAGGGCTTTTTCGCCAACCATAAAATAAAACTGCTTTTTACATAAATCAACTGTAAAAGCTTTTTTATTTCTATTTAATTTTAGCTATTACGATAAAAGTTGTTGCAATCGTTACAAAAGATATGCACCTCACTTTAGGATGTATCAAAAATTAAAACCAATAAAAATATTCTATAAAATTACTTTCAGATTAAAAAGGTTAATTTATATACTCACCTTTGAATCCCAAAGTGATTTTACTATCAATCAGAAGCCATTAAGTGAGAAATTTTATATTTTTGTGACTTATTATAAAGAAATTCTAACGGTATCATTCTGCAGGATGTGAATCTGCCCACGAAACTAAACTGAAATAGGATATAGTATTTTTTTTATTGTCAATGGGCTTCTTCTCGAACTCTATCTAGTCTTTGAGGACAGAGATGAGGTCGACGATGGAACGAGATTGCCCAGAAGAAGCCTATTCACCTATTGACCTGAATAGAAGGCAGAGATTTCCACTCTTTAGCCGTGTGCATAATAAAATATAACTCGCGACTTGAATAGATTCGGGTTATATGACCGTTACCCAACAAGTGCGCTTCTGGTCTCAATACACCCGAGTTGGGAATCGTACATTCTATCGAGTAATGCATAATGCTTTATACTTCAGCTAAGAGGACAAAAACCGACACAAAGTGAAAACACAAAATTGAAGATTCAGAACTTAATTGTCTTCGCATTTATTTTTTTTCAGTGGCGTTCGCATCCTTTTACCCGTTTTTCACCAATGTTGTGTTCAGTTATATGGTCAAATTCACATCACGCACATCAGTGTACGGTCAACCGCAAGTCAGTGGAAACATTTTGAACTCTACTAACATGTCATAAAGGCCAGAGTGTTTCTACTCATGTGCTGTTTGTTGTACGGTCGGTCAAGTGGTCTATCAATTTTGACAAAAATCCCCGTTTAACCGAAACAAAGCGATATTAGCAACTATCAGAAGGGAAAATCAAACCTAAATGCATACGAACTTCATGTGTAAGGTTGTAGACCAGATTTTTGGCAGACTGTACATTGTTTTCTGCCTTATAATCTATTTGTCCTCCTTTATCTGTAGATAACTTTTGATGTTAAATCCTATCATAAATCTAAAGAACATTTTTTTGAAACTTTTTAAATACTCACCTCCAAGTCCCAATGTCACTTTACTATCAATTAGCAATCTCGAGAACGTAGTAAATCTGCCCAACGATATAGCAATATACGCAAACATGATGAAGTAGGAAACCAATATCGTGTTCACGTCGGATTCAGATTCCCTCTGAAGTTCGTCCTCAATGGAGCGCTCTGAAGTGTAAGCTATGTCCATGTATTCTGGTAAATTTTCCGGATCTGTCAAGTGCTGCATGTATTCGATGAATAGTTTCTCCCATTCGAGAGCCGGTGTTAGCTGCAACCAAAGCGTGATTCATTGAGAGTCACCACTAATATGATAAATCAGCCAAAGTACGAAATAGCTATATTTTGCTTAATGTTAAATAAGTCAGATCGTTTTGACAAGGGGAATTTTTTAAAATAGTCTAACAAAATAAGGGTTCGTTTTTCAACATTTGAAGATGGCAGTCGTGTTTTTATTTAAATTTTAGTTTTATATGTTTATTGAAGTGTTTAATGAATAATTTTGATTGGGGATTATGCAGTAAACAACATTTAAAGTGAACATCTATTAGAAGATTGGAATACATGCAATTTCCGAAATTTTTGGATGGAGAGAAGCGGACTTCGTGACTTCAATAATTTTCCCTATCAACTTATTGGAGTCATCGTGGTGCACAGGCTTTCCTCGTCGTCGATCTTCGAGATGTGGATTCCTGTGTAAATCAATCTTTTACTGGACATTGGCGTGTCGCCATAATTTTGTAACAATTCCTTTACTTTGACATTGGCGAAATACGTTTTGTAATGAGATGTGATGCCATTAAATAAATATACAATATACAACAAAATAAGGGCGCGGGTAGTTTCTGAGCGTCTATAAAGTTTGTTTCACAATTTTTTACATTTTGCGTAATTTGTAAGGGTAGAAATCCCAAACGAGTGGGTTAGAGCACTAGCTGCAGAATTCACAGGAACGTATATTTAAAAAAAAATGCGATCTTACGGATTCGCCTACGAATTTCTATGTGAAGTTCGAATTCTACAAAAATGAGTCTCCTTTTTTTGTTTTTTACTACTGACCTTATCCCTTATTGTCCTACTTCTGGAGAAAGTTGAGTACGATAGCGGAGGCCTCGTGTAAACACGGGTTATTGACTAGAGACACGCCTGGCGTTAGGAACTGCGCCAGTCCTGGACGGATCCGGTCATGTTTGGCACTTTTGGTGGCAGAGCGTGGTTACACATCTTGGTAGCGAGTGAGCTTTGAAGTTAGCCGTTTGGAGCCTACGGTACTGTTTGCTTGTTGTTGCGCACTCACCTTATCTTTGTCGTACTTGTTGTTGACGAGGAACGTGAGTATGACAGCAGATGCCTCGTGGAAGCGCGGGTTGTTGGCTAGAGACTCGCCCGGCGCTAGGAAGCCGCCCAGAGCTACGGCTGGCAGAATAGGACCGCCGTATGCCGCAAAACAATCCGTCTGGTAAGGGTTGCTGGGTACAAAGAAACAACGTGTAAAGGATACGTTCACTCGCTTTACGCAATTTCTAAAATAATATTATTTTAACTATATAAAGCAGTTTTCTTTTGTATTTTGTTTTTATTCTGTGAGATTATTGCCAATTTAAGAAGGAGCACAAAATAAAAAAGTTGATAACATTTCAATATTACGTCGACTTAATTTTTTACATGTGTCGAATGAATCAAAATACAATAGATTAGGTATAGTCAGTCATTGAGAAAATCAATGAGTCAGTTAGTCAAATTATGATTCTGTCACTTTCTTCTGTGTCGATATCGCCGGAGTCTTCCTAAGAAGTCAAACATTAAAAGAGTCGGACAGTCAATGAGCAAGTTAGTCAAAAGACAATAACTTTCAGGTTCAAATGGTTGTTGATGAGTTTCTCAGTGAATGCACCAAAGTTTCAGTCAGTAAATTAGTTAGTCAAGTCAGTCTCGTCATTGTACCACCCCCACACTCATTATGGCGCAGTTGTTAGATTTTTGCCCATCAAACAGTCAATCAGTCAATGAGTCAGTCAAATGCTGATTGTTTCACTTACTTGCTGCACTTGAGTATCTGATTCAAGTAGTTGTTATCTTCCTCATCCCATTTGGAGGTATCTATCTCTCCAGGATCGTACTCGTCGTTGTACCACCCCCACAGACTCATGATGGCGCAGTCGTTGGGTGTGCGCGGACCGGTGAACGAGCTCGATAGGGGGGCGAAGCAAATGTCCTCTATATGAGTCTGGTTCTCGTTGCCGAGAGCTGAAACAATGTTGGGTGAAGAGCAGCGTTCGGAATTTTCGTGGCATTTTGAAAGGATTCCTCTATTTGGTATTCATGTCAATTAAGCATCTCTTTATTGCACGTCAAAACGGAATGTTTAATGTATAACTTTTTTTAGTTTTTTCCACCGCTTACCAATCAATTTTGCAGCCATGACAATAAAACCGGAGTACATTTGACGAAAAGAGTGACATTGTTTTGAAAACTTGTTTTTTCTGTCAACTTTAGCCGATTTCTTTTGACATAGCTGCAAAATGTGTTGGTAAGCGTTGGAATAAACAAAAAAAATGTATTATATGGATTTTGTATGGAGTTACTACCTTGTGACGTCATAATTTATTGCTATAGTTTAATAACTTTTTTTTCAATACATTTGCTCGAAAAACGTACTTACAAGGACGTTAACATTGCTCGTAAGTAGTTACTTATCGAACTAGTGCGGTAAGTAAAAAAAAGTATAATACCAAGGAGTTTTTACACTCTGATCATAAAATTATTTTGTAAAAATACTACCGTGGTGACTTTTTACTTGGGTGACGACTGCCTGCCTACCTATATTTAAAATAAAATGGAGAGTACCAGGAGAACATAAATCGACAACAAGAGGCTGACAGTACCCATGGTTGGTTCCTTTACCAAGTGTATTACTTATACCTGTTTTCTCACAAATGTATTGAAAAACGTCGTAAGATACACGTCCGTAAGGGTTATGACAAACTCGTGCCGATGGTAAACCCTCGACTTCGTCTCGGGCTTACAAAACGTCAACTCGTTTGTAATAACCCTACTTACGGAACTTGTGAACTTGTATCTTAAACTACTATTATGTAGCCTGTAGTGACCTTCTGCTAGGTAAAGGCCTCCCTTCGTCTCTGTTCCTCCGATGGCTAATTTTCTAACTCTAACTTATTAGCTTTAAATTAAATATGTAAATTTCAAAATACACACGAAATATAAAATAATTAGTTTTCATGTATTTTACGTGGATTTTTCCTTAATTCAATTTTTTTTTTGATATAGCAAAATACCGAATTCCTTTTTATCGATTTTAATGTTACCGATATTTTTTCTGTCTGTCACATTCGTGTCGTTATTTGCTAGATAGATAAGAACTAATGTAGTCAGTAATGTAGTGTAATAAGTTAGGAGTAGTTATATAAACATTTGAGACTGCTGCGGCGTAAATTACTAATATCCTACTGCCTAATTTCCTTTTGCTTTGGACTTTTCTTTGGTTTGCACAAACCAAGCGTGTCAGGTCGTACCCTATCCTCGTGGAAAGAGTTGTCAGCTGTCCACTCTTAGTCTGTAAATTGAAGAAGACTTTTTCCAAGCCGAGCACAAAAATAGAACTTACCAGTAATATTTTTCTGAATCTCAAGTACTTTCAATAAGAAAGTAGAATTGAAAACTGGTCCAAATGTATAGTTTTTGTTGCCATATGTGTGTTCAATTTTGGATAAGTTTTTGGCGCTGATAATCAACATTTCCGTTCTGTAGAAAGGCTCGAATTTGGAGTCGAAATACTGTCTTTCTTGTCTCGAGCGCGAATGGGGTGATGCCCACAGTTCAACAGGATCCGTCGTCACATTCATGTATTTTATCCCGTGGCCAAGAGCGACGACAAAACAAAGACCTGTAAAAAAAATTAGTTTATGCAACAGTTCATAATGAGGGGTTTCAAACGTCCTGGTTTGGAACGCAGCCGCACGAAGCGGAGGCGAGTTCCATAATAACATCACACGAGTCTTCCTCCGCGATATAGTACTTCGTTTACTTAATAGTTCTTCAGCGATGTTTTTAATTCAGTACTTTACACACACACACAGACTCCCACAGATAAAAATTGTCACAAAGAGTGTGTAGGCACAGATTGACATTATGTAGGTGATATCCTATAATAACTGAACGCGTTATTGAGGATTCACAATATAAGTGTGCATAGAATTTTGAACAAAAAATTTCAGAAGTCGATACTTAATCTTTGACAGCGCGTAATGTACTCAAAGTTTGCATAAGAATAAGAATAAGAATCATTTATTTGCAAAGAATACAGTTATATGATGATCTTAAAATTATAAAGTCCTGTGTATTCGCCTGCGTGCAAGCGTGCAAATATTTGTGAGAGCAAATTAATTATATTAACATAAGTACATAACTAAATTAACAAAAATTATTTGAATTCCATATACTCCTTAACACTATAGAAGCAATGTTGAAGTAACCATTTTGTCAAACTAGATTTAAAATTCTGTTGTAATTTAATTTCGTCAGGAAGTCTATTACAATACAATACAATACAATATTCTTTTATTGCACACGAAATTTTGTGAAAAGTACAATATTAGAAATAGGTGTACAATGAGGCGGCCTTATTGCTAAAGAGCAATTTCTTCCAGGCAACCTTTGGGTGCAGGATATTAGGCTAACATAGATGCGGGGACGGTGCATAAAGATTGACCTAAAGATATAACAAATTAAACATACATAAACACTACATATATAAACCTACCTATAAAAACATAATAAATATATATTTATATATATACATATATATAATATATAAATACACATAAATCTGATAGCAGGACACGAACAACAACAGGCAACCACAGATCACGAGAGGTGTGACAGTGAAAGGAAGTGGTCTTTAACATTTCTTTTGAAAATGTCGAGTGAGGGAGCTTGCCTCAGCGCGGTGGGAAGTGCATTCCAGAGTCGTATGGCCGTAGCTGTGAAAGAGTCGTGATAGAAATTTGTAGTATGTGAAGGTATAGAGAGGGAAAGGTCAAGAGAGGAGCGTAGACAGGGTGTCCACAGCTAATGCCCAAAAAATTTCCCTGACTTTTCCCTGACTTTCCCTGACCATTTACAAAAATTTCCCTGATCAATTTTATTCATTTTAAATTTTCGAAAAAATGTTTTGACCAAAAACAATGTAGGTCACTCTAAACCTGAAAAATAATGCTTCAACAGTCTGGATTAAGGGGCTGATAAGAGCGAAATACGCTTCACTTGAGCAGGCTTTTAACGAAAAGTGGTGAATATATGGCCGTGAAAAAAAAATTTTTATAATTAAGCATCTTTACAATAAAATGGCCGACTCAGAAACACGATTAAATATATTTTGTACGCCATAAAATTACCGCGGGATAAGCCTTCTCAGTGTCGTCATCAAACTGAATGCAAAGATTTTAATTGAAAGAGTGATGAAAGATACTGACGAATAAATATGGGATGTACAAGCGGGATTTAGAAAGGGAATGGGATGTACAGATCAGGTCTTTTCCTTGCGGCGCATAGCTGAAAAGTTTTTGGCCAAAAACCAAAAAGTCTACTGCGCGTTCGTGGATTTGGAAAAGGCCTATGACCGAGTGGTGAGGAATGAATTGTGGTCGGCATTGTCTATGTATGGGGTGAACGGTCATCTGATACAAGCACTAAAATCTCTCTATGAGGATTCCAGTGCTTGCGTCAGAATAAACGGGGCGTACACTGAATGGTTTAGCATCGAAAAAGGTGTTAGGCAGGGATGTGTAGCGTCACCTTGGCTGTTTAACCTATTCATGAATAATTGTTTGATTGATCTGAAAGAGAGTATGTGCGGACTTAGAATGAATGAGTTACTCATCAAATGTCTTCTCTACGCTGATGACCAAGTTATACTTGCGTCATCTGCTGACGAGTTACAGGATATGGTAACAATGATGAATGTGGCATGAAAGTAAATGTAAGCAAGACGAAAGTAATGGTACTTGAAAGAGAAGAGTGTATGACAGAGTGTACTATATTAATAGGTGGTGAACAAGTCGAACAAGTGAAGGAATTTGTGTATCTGGGTTCTAAGTTTACGAGAGACGGAAAGTGTGAAAGTGATATCGAAAGAAGAGTGAATGCTGGAAACATGGTGAATGGTGCTCTGCATGCTTTTATGAAGAATCAGAAGGTGTCTCACAAGGCGCGTCTGGCTGTTCATAGAGGCGTTTTGGTACCAAACCAACACTGATGTACGGCAGTGAAAGCTGGGTATGGCAGGAAAAGCATGAAAATAGAATTAATGCAGTAGAAATGAGAGCGTTGAGGAGTATGATTGGTGTGAAATTGAGTGACAGGATTAGAAATAGTGTGATAAGAGAACGTTGTGGCGTAAAAGAAGACATAGTGACTAACATTGAGAAAGGGATGCTGAGATGGTTTGGTCATGTACAGAGGATGAATGAAAGAAGATTGACGAAAGAGATCTACAAGGCGAGAGTGAATGGAAGCGTTGGAAGGGAAAGGCCTCGGCGAACGTACCAGGACCAAATTCAGGACGTTCTGAATAAAGGCCAGGTTAAAAATACCCTAAACCGACGAGCATGTATGAAAGGATTGATGAAAGTTCAGGAAGCAGGGGAAGTGTGTCAAGATCGTAGCAGGTAGAGAACTGTGGTCTCTGCCTACCCCGACGGGAACAAAGCGTGATATTATGTATGTTTATATATATGTATTAAAAAAAAACAAAGTTACCTCTGCTTTATGCTTTTAAACCGTTTTTCTTAAGTACCCATTAATCTATGATGCCAAAACTTTTACACATTATTCAATATATTATGTGTAATAATATAGCTGTTTAATAATTAATATTATGGGTACAGATTTTGAAAAAAATGCAAAAATGAGTGAAAAACGTAAAACAGCGCGAATCCGCTCCGTTCTAGCACGCGCATCTTATCAGCCCCTTTAGAGCCCGAATAGAGCACGAATTAAAGGAGTAAATGATTTCACTGAACCAAAACTATTGAAATTTATAAAAATAAAAAGGAGTATCCTAATTATTGTGACCACAAATTATGCCTTATTGTAGGTCACTCGGAACCTGGAAAAAAATGCTTCAATAGTCTGGATTAAGAGTCAGACTAGACTCTAGTCACTAGAGAATGATTTATCCCTTATTTTACAATCACTGGGACATTTTGGAAAGCAAACTGTAAATTCTTAATTTTTCCCTGACTTTCCAGGTGGCTCCTCGATTTCACTGACTTTCCCTGACCACCTTGAGCTTCCCTGACTTTTCCCTGACTTTCCCTGATTTTCAAGAATGTGGACACCCTGGTAGAGTACGATCTTGAGAGGTGTTAAATTGAAATCTTTCTTTGAGGTATGAAGGGGTGGAAGGAAGAAATAGGATAGAGTATAGTAGAGAGAGAATATGCCAATCCCTTCGACGGCGAATGGGCAGCCATTTTAACTGAGCTCGGAAGGACGACACATGGTCGTACTTCCTCAGTCCGAAAACAAACCTTATACACAGGTTCTGGAGCCGCTCCAGTTTGTTAAGCATCTCTTCTGTGAGGTCAGGGTAGGAGGTATCAGCGTAATCCAAGATAGGTAGGAGTAACGATTGTGCAAGAGCAATCTTTGTACTGGTCGGCAAGAAATTTCGCAGCCTTTTCAGTGATCCATACGCACCAAAAAGCTATTCTAGCTAGCTATTCTATTATATATTAAGATACACATGTTAAATACTTAAAATTTCTCTTATAGATATCCTTTTGGCAACAAGGTTGGTATAAAAGATTAGAGTATTTTGCTCTGATATTTTGTCGTCCAGTTACTTCACTACGTTTCTGCCAATACTGTGGGTGAGAGTGAACGAAGATGCAAATATCCCTGATATACATGCATGGCAGTGGCAGTATATTGAGCTTCTTAAATAGTGGTTTGCAGCTATCATCAAACCAAGCATTGCACAAAACACGTATACATTTTTTTTGAAGAATAAAAACTCTGTTAATATCTACAGAATTTCCTCAAAGCATCAATCCGTAACTTAGAACCGAAGACACATATCCATGATAAGCAGTCAATGCTGCTTCAAACGAAACAGTTTGTCTCAGTCTTTTAAGGGCGAAAACAAAGCATGGGACAAAGTCATCTACAGATATGACATTACATAGAAATATAGCTTACTTACCAAAGAATAAGACCACCCAGGGTCTAGAGGCCATCTGTGTCCCCCACCATTGGAAGAAGTCTTCCAGTTTAGTTTCGGTAGTGGCCCCCCATCTTTCCAATAATGTCGCATCGCTTACTCCGTCGGGCTGGTCGATATTCCATGTGGGGTTTGAAGCCATTTCTTGATTATTATCTGAAGCAACACCTACATAAGAAATGTTTAGTTATAGAATTTGTTGATGAAAGACTACTTTGCAACTATAATTGAAACAAAAAAAAATTATGGTCGATAGAAATTTCAAAAATTTTTCTTATACCACAAAACTGAAAATTCTCTAAGTAACATTGTGTTACGACGGCATCGATCGATGGTAGAATGGGTCGATCGATAGTTCCTACCAGACCATACCAGTCAATTAACATCGATCGACGTTGACCGATGCCGTCGATCAACGATCGATCGATTGGTCTAGTAACAACCTAAGTTGGCAAGCAAGAATATTTTTTTGCTTTCCTATACTGACTTTGCGCCGTCATTCAACGGAGGTTTTTGTATGGATCTACAAAAATATTTTTTGTTTTTCGACCAATGTTTCTATGACAAAGTTGTTCAGTTTTGTGGCCAACGTAACATATTTAAAATAATAGTTTGTTATCAATCATCATTAGAGTACAAAAAACATACTCCTGGAAAAACTTTGTTTCAATTACCAATCGCAAAGTACTGGTGTCGATTGTGGCAGACCCAAACTAAAACTAAACTAAATTTGACAGGTCTAAAAGTGTTTCTGTCTTTGTTACTCCCTACAGACTAATAAAAGACAGCATCATTTTTAGACCTGTCAAATTTAGTTTAGTTTTAGTTTGGGTCTGCCAGAATCGACACCACTATTTGTAAACAGAATGTAGATGTACGAAATGTAGGACATAATATTAGACGGAGAGCGCGTGGTCGTCAACCCTACCTCATCGATTACCAAGATGCGACTAATCTAGGGTGATGCACGTTAAAAAGTTATATCCGAATCAACAGGGTTGCCTGGGCGCAACCTGGCAGGTTTTGTACAGTGGGCAAAAAACTTGTCATTTTTTGGGCAAAAATTACCTCATCGAATACCAAATAGGTACATAGTACATTTGATAGTACTCATCAAGGAGTGCCTAAATCAACAGGGTTGCCTCACTCAATCCTGGCACATTCGGGGGTTGGCCTGATTTTAAGGTGGTCAAAAATGAGAAAAATTACCTCATCGATTACCAAGTAGGTACTTATTACAACTGATAGAGCTCTTCAAGAAGGGGCAAAATCAACAGGGTTGCCTCGCCAAATCCTGGCACATTCGTGAGTCGGCCTGATTTTAGGTCGCCAAAAAATACAAAACTTACTTACGATTATGAGTAATGAATTGAAACTTATACCATTTGAAGGATCTAGACATCTTAATAATATTTGCTATAGTATGCCGACACTTAAACAAGTTTCATATTATTATACAGGATAGAAAGTTAAGATGGGGTACACACGGCAGCTACTATAAAAGCATTATAGCTACAAAAAAAATTTGTTAAGAGACTAACCATAACTTTTAGAGATATTTTGACCTACATTCACAGATTTTGGAACAAATGTACAGTCAACAAGAAAAATGGCAATTTTCACAAAAAAAAATTCATTTCATTTGATCTTATTATTGATAAAAAACATAATTTTCTATGGCCTCAAAAGAGGTAAAGGTATTAGAACTGTCAGAAAGCACATAATTATTTTCCCATACATGTAATAGGAGAAACAGAAATTTTCATGTACCTTTTTTACGAAACATTCCATCCTCTTGTCACTAAGAAACAGAAGTCTGTAATAGGTCCACCAGGGTAAAGGTATTAGAACTCTCAGAATCCGCAAAATACATTTTGACTTTTAGAGCCATTAGCAATTTCTAAGTGGGCAAAACACTTTTTGGGTAACAATGAATGTATGTGTGTCGAGTACGACCTTCATAGAACATTGTAGTTATTACTTTTTAAAATGTGGCTCGTCGGCAAAATTGTCTTTACGTTTTGGTTGTCAATCAATTGTTTGTAATTTTTCAAAATATATTTTCATCGGTCTAATTCTTAGTATTTCCTTTAAAATTTCGTGTAGAAACCTGCAGATATCCTTCTATAGGTATTTCTGTACCTACCATCGTTGACATTTCTGGCGACCGTGACAGGACGATCGGTTGCAAGACAATTGTTCACGAAAGCTAAAAATGATCTCAAACTCAGCATAAATAGCTCAAGCGAGGACCGCATGGCCAAAATTCAAGATACTTTCAAGTATTTCTCGGAGAAAACTGAAAATTTATTCAACGTCGACGAACGTATAAAAACTCAACTCAAACATCCGAAGATTTGGAAGAAGATACGTTCTTGAAGGATTGCGAGTCTGCTGATGCCTATAAAAAAGAGTGGATCGAGCTTCAACGAATATGCGACAACATATTACAAAAGGAAGACCACCAATCCAAATGGCCTCAATAATAATAATAAAAAAAACCTAAAATAATATAATAAGACTGATTAATAATATTATATATTAGTAATAAATAAGTGAATAAAGCAGATTTTTTTTTAAATAATGAAATTTAAATTAATGAAAGCTATTAAAAATGAATGATATTGTAATATTAATGTTTTAAATTCATTGAATAATGTAATTTACTCTGTAATAATGTTACTGTATTTTTTTTTTATTATTATTGTTATTTTTGTAATACGTAGATTTTTTAACCTGTGCAAATATATATATATATATAGATATTTTCTCTTTTCTAATTTTAAGACCTAATTAATTGAAATATCTATTTTGACATTTTTAAACAATTATTTTCAATATTCCATTGGTAAGAGGAAGAAAATATATATATATTCTATTGATGTAAGATTATCGCATGTTTTGTTTGTTAATTTTGTATATTTGAACTGCATGTAAGTAAGTGCTCTCTCAATATTTGCAGTGCTCCGACGGAGTGTTACATGCTGGACTTGTATCATTGTACCATGTAACTGTCAAATAAATAATTATGAATTATGAATTATCAAATACGACAGCGCTTCCATAAGCAGTAATGGAGGTTCTAGTAGAGCATTACGGCTACCCAAGCTCAAACTTCAGAAATTTGACGGAAACGCCAAAAACTGGCTTACATTCTGTAGTTCATTTAAGAAGATCCATCAAGATTGTTCAATCGATCAAGATGACAAGATGGCTTATCTTATTCAGAGCATGACAGCCAATTCTCCAGCTGCTGAATTACTCCACAGCTTTCCTCCATGTGGTGAAAACTACTCCCAAGCTATAGAACATCTCAAATCCAGGTACGCACGTGATGAATTACTTATCGAAATTTATGTACGAGAGTTGCTGGCTCTAGTTCTTCAACAAGCCAAGGGAGATAACAGTAATACGAGGTGTCTTTCCTCTCTTTATGATAAACTGAAGACTCAGCTAAGGGCACTGGAAGTTCTTGGTGTCACCAGTGAAAAGTACGCCGCCATGTTGTACCCGTTGGTTGAATCTGCCCTCCCCACGGATATTCTGCGTGTGTGGGAGAGACAAAGAAGCAGAACCGAAAACACCGACGTACTTAACAAACTCCTTGACTTCATAAAAATAGAAGTAGAAAGTGAAGAACGCATACTAGAGAGGGACTGACTGGTAAACCTGAAGGTAAAATTCTAACAGCAGCCTGCTTGATTACTGGAAATGCTGAAAGTACGCCAACAACATCTTCCAACAACATTATAATGTGCATTTGGTGCGATAAGTCTACTCATGGGAGCCACGAATGCATTAAGGCTCAAAAGATGACTTTAGAGGAAAGGAAAAAGCTTGTGAATAAGAAAAAAGCCTGCCATATCTGTCTGAAGACAAATCATTCATGGCAAAGGTGCAAAATGTACCCTAAATGTATCGGTTGTCAAAAGAGACACGCTGTCCTACTGTGCCCTGAAATAAACAAGGCATCTGGTACTACTGATAGCAGCTCCGACAACGCCGAACACACAATGTCAGCAAAGAGCAACGGGACTACTCTCCTGCAAACACTTCTTCTAAAAATTGGTGGAGAAACCATTCGAGCTTTGATTGACACTGGTGCTCAACGTTCTTATATTAGAACTGACATCGCAACGAAACTCAAGCTCCAACCAGTAGGAGAAGACACTATAAGGCACTACCTTTTCGGAGGAGTAGAAACTAAAGAGGAAACTCATAAAATCTTCGAGTTTACTGTTAAAAGCTTGAACGGGAAATCCTCCCTAAATATTTCTGCTTTAAGCAAAGAAAAAATATGTGGTTACATACCAAGAATCCGTGATGATTCAGCCATCAGTAAAAAACTGAAGAAGTACAATTTGACCCTTACTGATGTCGGCGACAACACGCCAGATGTGGATCTACTGATCGGTGCAGATTATTCCGGAGGAGTGATGACTGGTTCAGTTATCAATATTGGCAAGAACCTCTATGCCATTCAGACGAAACTTGGCTGCACGCTCCAAGGCTTAGTGCCCGAGCTCTCCGAGCAGAGCGAAGCTAAAGGTATTGTGGCAACTGTGGATTTAACGGACCAGATCAGTCATGTTTGGAAACGGGAGACCCTTGGTATCGAGGACCCGAAAGATGAAATAAATAAAAGCAGTTATACTGAGCAAGAATTGGCAAATTTCGAGGATGTCATTCCTGTTGAAGAAAAAGGTAGATGTAAAGTTGACTTGCCTAGGAAATTCGACTGCCCTATACTGCCAAAAAACAGAATCCAAGAAATAAGAGAAAATGCCATAAAAGAAGATTGGATGCAAAATCCTGCTGATCTTACTTCAAGTGACTGCTCCGCTAAGAAGTTAGCCGCTTTAGCCGCGCTTGGCCGGAAAGGCCCATCATGGTGGACAGAAAGCGGGGAAAAATGGCCAGTCTCTCTGGAAATAAACGAGGCACACGAGACTTGGAAGAGACACAAGAGGAAGAGGATCAAGCCGAAGCTACTCCGAAGTCTTAGATGTCCAAAAGCGGATACGCCATAAAGGTTCCGCGCCGCTTGGATCTTTGATCTTGCAAGTTGTAGCTTGCAAGGCGGGGAGGATGTCGAGTACGACCTTCATAGAACATTGTAGTTATTACTTTTTAAAATGTGGCTCGTCGGCAAAATTGTCTTTACGTTTTGGTTGGCAATCAATTGTTTGTAATTTTTCAAAATATATTTTCATCGGTCTAATTCTTAGTATTTCCTTTATAATTTCGTGTAGAAACCTGCAGATATCCTTCTATAGGTATTTCTGTACCTACCATCGTTAACAATGTGTGTGTCTGTGTGTGTTTGTGTGCATGTGATGTGTGTTTGTGTTTTATGTGTGTAGTGTAGGATGTGTGTGTGTATGTGTATGATGATGTAGTGCTCTTTAAGAAGTGGCAATATCAACACGGTTGCCTCGCCAAATACTGGCACTTTCGGCCTGATTTTATTTTATTACTGAACCGCTGGACCTAGACATGAAATATTGCATATAGATACCTTATACAGTGTAGGCAACAAGGTTCCGTCCCTCGATCCCGTTACATTCGGGAGTCGGCCTTATTTTAGGGTAGTCAAAATTCTCAAAAATTATCTCATTGATTACCAAGTAGGTACTAAATGGCAAAATGTATTAATTTAGTTATGTACATGTGTAATTACTATGTTAGTAGTATATTCTTAGCTTTTTAGATTAAAATAATTAAAAAAATTATGTAGATTAAAATAATTATGAGTTATTTATATGTATATTTGTTTAAAGAATATATACAAAATTAATAGGGTTACCTCGCCAAATCCTGGCACTTTCGTGAGTCGGTCTGATTTTAAAGGATTAGTGGTCATTTTAATTTTATTATGTTAACGTTATTAAGTTAATTTTATTTATTTTATTAAGTTCGATTATTTTTAGAGTTCCGTACCTCAAAAAGAAAAAAATAACACTTACAGGGTTACTTAGCTGTCTGTCTATCTCTCTGCCGATGTTATGTCTGCCATTTGGATCAGATCCCCATAATATCTCGGAAAATACGGTTCCTAGACTATTCGTATGTTGGGACAAATGCGAGGTCTCGTCGAAATCTTCATTTTGTTTAACAGCTGTCAAATTCAAAATAACTCGGAAACTAATGAAAATAGACTCCTTGTAGGTTTGGACAAATGATAGACATCGTCAAGATCTTTATTTCATTTGACAGCTTTAAATACCTATAACTTGGAAACTACTAACCCTAGACTACTTGTATGTTGGGACAAAAGATAGATCTCATCGAGATCTTAAATTCAGTTAACAGCTGTTAAAATAAAAATGGCCATATCTCATAAACTAGCTATGCTAGACTAGCACTGTTTGAGGAAAAAATATATGTCTCAAAGAGATCTACATTACAAGTGTCAAATTAATATTTTTCCTACATTAAGTATTTTTATATCGTTAGTTTACGAGATATGAGGCTTTATTTCACTAGAAGTGAAGACCTATTCAAGAACACAATTTTTATCCCCAAACAGAGCTATACTAGTCTTTCATCGCTAGTTTACGAGATATAGCCGTTTTAATTTTGACAGCTGTCAGTTGAAACGGAGATCTCAACGAGATCTAGCATTATTACGAACATACGAGTAGTCTAGGGTCAGTAGTAACCGAGTTATAGTGATTGTGAGTTTGACAGCTGTCAACCGAAATAAAGTTTCCATGATTCCAATTTAAGTTCAAAATTCAATTCCAATTAAATTTTTATTCAGTTATGATTTAGTTTCAATTTTGTTCCATTTTAATTCAGCCTCGGGTCAATTTAATTTCAGTTTAGTTCGAATTCAGTTCCACTTTAATTTCTAATCATTTCTAATTTAATTCAAATCTAATGTAATTCTACTTCAATTGCAATCAGATTATATCCTATTCCATTTCAATGTCAATCCAATTGCCATATAATGTAAATTAAAATTTGAAATTATTTCAGTTAATTTTAAAATCTTTATGATATTGCAAACTTGCATTTGCAATTCATTGTATTCTTAGATTCATTTACTTACGTAAATCGTCAAAATAATTAGAGACCGAATCCTGCTAAAATAGCAGTAACCAGCTTTTGTCTGGTCACTCTTCTATTTCCACGGCACGGCACCGCACCAGAGTACGGCACGGCGCCATGCCGTAGTTTTCCACGGTGCACGCCGTGAATTTTTACGGCGCGGCGCCGTGCCGGAGTCCGGCGATGCAACCGGAGCAACCTCACTATGGCAAGCCAGTTGATTTTGCCACTTCTAAAAAGCACTATCGAATATACTATGTACCTATTTGAAAATCGATAAGGTGATTTTTAAAGAGAAGTTTTTTCTCATTAAGAATACGAAAATTGCCCTAAAAGCCAGTTGAAATTTTATATTATGTTTTCCGAGAGTTCTTATACCTTGATCATGCTTGACCTTACATAGACTTCTGTTTCTTATCAGCAAAAGGATCGAATGGTATGAAAAAAGGTATGTTAAGTTTCAGTTTTAAAGCTACTACTTAATGTATGGGAAACCAATTTTGCGTTTTATGAGAGTTCTAATATTTTGACCTCGGTTGATCCCACAGAGAATTGTTCTTTATCAGTAAGATGATCGAATGAAATGAAAAGTATAAGTTTTGTGAACATTTCAGTTTTTTTTACTGTACATTTAATTGAAATCAGTAAATGTGTGACAAAATTTCTCCAAAATATCGGGTTAGTCTCCATAGTATGTTTTCATGTAGCTAAATTTTGTATTTGGCGGGTAAACCTATTGATTTTGTATACAGGGTGTAAGGGACGGTGTACCGAAAACTGAAAGGGCGTGCTCAGTTAACGAAACTGAGCAAATTTCCCAAAGAAAAATTTTTGGGAAATGAAAAAAAAATTTGACCTCTCCATACAAACTGTTCGGTCAAAGTGAGCAATTTGTATGGAGAAGTCTAAATTTTTTTTTTCATTTCCCAAAAATATTTCTTTGGGAAAATTGTTCAGTTTCGTTGATTAAACACACCCTTTCAGTTTTCGGTACACCGTCCCTTACACCCTGTATATTCCTTATTTCACACATAGGTAAAATAAAACAACAAAATTAAAGGATTTCTTCAGCCAACCTGAAGCAGTGAAAAAGTGAATAGCAACGGGACACAATAGTGCAAAAGTAAAATTAAAATACTTTACATATAAATAACTTATCAAAAACTAAAATAAATACTGATCAGAATGTACTTTAATTAATACATTTTGCCATTTAGTACCTACTTGGTGATCAAAGAGGTAATTTTTTAAACTTTTGACCACCCTAAAATCAGGCTGACTCCCGAATGTGCCAGGATTGGGGGAAGCAACCATGTTGCCTACACTGTATGAGGTATCTATGTGCAAAATTTCAAGTCTCTATGTCCAGTGGCTTGGGCTGGGCGTGGATATATCAGTCATTCATGCAGTATTCAGTAATAAAATAAAATCAGGCCGAAAATGCCAGGATTTGGCAAGACAACCGTGTTGATATTGCCACTTCTTATAGAGCACTATATCAATATACACACACACACACACATCCTACTCTACAACACAAACACATCACATGCACACAAACACACACACACACTCAGACACACACATACGTTCACTACATTACATCTACATTCGTACAGGTAATTGTTACCCAAAAAGTGTTTTGCCCACTTAGAAATTGCTAATGGCTCTAAAAGTCAAAATTTATTTTTCGGATTCTGAGAGTTCTAATACCTTTACCCTGGTGGACCTTTTACAGACTTCTGTTTCTTAGTAACAAGAGGATGGAATGTTTCGTAAAAAAGGTACATGAAAATTTCTGTTTCTCCTATTACATGTATGGGAAAATAATTATGTGCTTTCTGACAGTTTTAATACCTTAACCTCTTTTGAGCCCATAGAAAATTATGTTTTTTATCAATAATAAGATCAAATGAAATGAATTTTTTTTTGTGAAAATTGCCATTTTTTCTTGTTGACTGTACATTTTTTCCAAAATCTGTGAATGTAGGTCAAAATATCTCTAAAAGTTAGGGTTAGTCTCTTTACTAAATTTTTTTGTAGCTATAATGCTTTTATAGTAGCTGCCGTGTGTACCCCATCTTAACTTTTTATCCTGTATAATAATATGAAACTTGTTTAAGTGTCGGTATATTATAGCAAATATTATTAAGATGTCTAGATCCTTCAAATGGTATAAGTTTCAATTCATTACTCATAATCGTAAGTAAGTTTTGTATTTTTTTGCCGACTTAAAATCAGGCCGACTCACGAATGTGCCAGGATTTGGCGAGGCAACCCTGTTGATTTTGCCCCTTCTTGAAGAGCTCTATCAGTTGTAATAAGTACCTACTTGGTAATCGATGAGGTAATTTTTCTCATTTTTGACCACCTTAAAATCAGGCCAACCCCTGAATGTGCCAGGATTGAGTGAGGCAACCCTGTTGATTTAGGCACTCCTTGATGAGTACTATCAAATGTACTATGTACCTATTTGGTATTCGATGAGGTAATTTTTGCCCAAAAAATGACAAGTTTTTTGCCCACTGTACAAAACCTGCCAGGTTGCGCCCAGGCAACCCTGTTGATTCGGATATAACTTTTTAACGTGCATCACCCTAGATTAGTCGCATCTTGGTAATCGATGAGGTAAGGTTGACGACCACGCGCTCTCCGTCTATATGTGCCCTCCAGTGTAATTATTACAACAAAAAGAATATTCTGATCGTTATTTATTTTAAGGTACTTACCGCCAGTTGCACAAGGCGTCATTAAAGTCAAAGCTCCTTTAAGTCTATTGCTGACTCTTTCTGTTTTGTAAGAAAGTAACGGCAATAGATTAAAAGGAGCTTTAACTTTAAATACACTTTGTGAAACTGGCTGTTAGTTTAGTCTGAAAATAAATAAATGACAATTGGAAGAGTTTTTAGCGGACTGGTGCGGAAGGCATGGTGACGGCGTTGGAGTAAGCAGAACAGTTAATGTTTTTTTTTTGTTTTGCTCCCGAAACCTAGTGGTTCTACTCATGAGCATGACAAGGACCAACTTTCCAAAATAAAAATAATTTTTACTCAAAAATACTTTTTTGACTTTTCCGTACAAAACGGATTAATCACGTGACCACAGCGAACTACAATACTATAGAACGATAACTACGCTTCAAACTTGACCCCACGAAATAGTTACCTAAGTAGGCGGAGCTAAAATAGTTACCTCTCAACTACCCACTAGCTGACATTGCAGCACGCGCGCGAACCAATCCCTGCTCTCGTTCTGAATTTGAACCAATTGATTCGTATTTTGAATATACGTTCTTTTGGTTTCACGTAGGGCCACTTTTTGTGTGGAATTTATTCTGAGTTAGAGTTCCATAGTATTGTAGTTCGCTGCGTGACCACTTTTACTATGAAGATTTGAAGAATATTTTCGAGTAGTTTTTTTTCTTCGGGTAATTTGTTTGTTTTCATGAATAGAATAGTGGGGCTTCGAGAGAGAAACCAATAAAAATTCACGCAGGATATGTTGTCACTGCCACTCACCACCTTTCTCATACCACTCCGATGTCAGAGAAATCTGCTCACTAAAGCACTAGACAATACACAATGCAACAAACACTGAATTGTAACGTACAGTAATTTTGATTTGAGTACCCCAATGAGACCCCAACGAGTATTTACACATTGACAACGAATAGAACATTGAATACTAACGATTATTAACAAAAAAAACTTATATTTTCTGAATAAATAGAAAGTTATACACAAGAATATATACAAGGTTAGTAACAAGCATCCAATAAGAACGAATATGATATTAAAGTAAAAGAAAAGTTTCTGTAGTACCAATAACCAACTTAAGATATTACAACCAAAAAACATTGTAAAACTACAGATTTTCTGCAGCCATTTAGCGAAATTTTGATCATAGTGCACTAAAAGCAAACTACCCGACACCCTTCCTATAACTAAAGTATTTGTTCAAAGCTGACTTCACGATGAAAATTTTATGTTATTCTAATATGATATTGAAATTTACTTTTAAACTGACTGACTGTACACGCAATACTTCTCCTTATTAAGACTGCACTCTGCGCACACTAGCGCTCAGAATTTAATTAATTTCTTTGAATTGGAGACAAAAATGAATAATTTAAGCATGATAGTGTTCTTTATCAGGACAGCGTTATTTTAAACTATTACAATTAGCTTTATGTTATCTTTTTTATTCAAAATCCTTAAAACGGAAATTGGTGGCCACCGCGTTCCGTTCAAAGGATTTTGAATAAACAAGATAACAAAGCTAATTGTAATAGTATAAAATAACGCTGTCCTGGTCCTGACAAAGAATACTTAATCATGCTTTAATTTTTCATTTTTGTCTCCAATTCAAAGAAATTAATTAAATTCTGATGAGGGCGCTAGTGTTCGCAGAGTGCAGTCTTAAGACGAACACAAGCCACATATCCATAGAGCTATAAGAAACTCTTCGAATGAGTTTTTATTAAACGGGATTTCAAAAAGCTGCTGCTGTATGTAGATGACTCCAGAATTCCGCGTTTAGGCTGCTTTTGCACCAATGCTGTGCGAGGGCGCTAATCTGTGAGCTGGGAAAATTCGAACCAATAGCATTGCGCCATTTTCCTAGCTCGTCAAATGCGCTGTCAAATGGAGCAATTCTATTGGTTGGAATGTTTCCCCTCACTGCTTAGCTCCCTCGCACACCACTGATGGAAATTCACTCTTACACGTGACGCAACCTAACAAAGACTCATCATTATCTTTACTCTATGAATGGAGCTTTGGTTTTTCAGAATGAATCTATTGGCGCCAAGAGTACAGAAATACAACTGTAAGAAATAAACCCAGAAATATAAAGATGAGAAAAAAGAAAACAAAAATATTAACGGTCTTAAAAGTGAGCAAGTAAAAAAAGTACAATTTTGGATTGCTACTAAACCATAAAAGCTACAGTGAGAAGTGAAGGTGAAGATGTGTATGACATTCTACATGCAGTTGACGATCGCAAGCTTTGTCTTTTGTATACCAATGTATGTAACTCAAGTATCTACATTGAGAACTAAAACATTGGTAATCGAATGTGTGTGATTGTGCTGCGGGCTGGTATTACTGCCCTGTACCAAGCAAGTGATGTGTCAAGTGTTCTGAAATGTGACGACAGAAAGCTGCTGTAAGTTCCCCCTGTACCAAGCGATGGCGCGATAACACTGACTATACCAAGTGTGTACGTATCATGTGTGGAAGTGTGGTGTGTGTTAGCGAGTGGTGTATCAATTCTGAAATGTGACTACAGATAACTGCTGTATGAGCCCGCTGTCCCAAGCAATGGCGCGATAGTACTACCCCTGTACCAAGTGTGGCATAAGTTCCGCCGAAGATGTCATCATGTGTTCGGTACGTACTAGAGCGATGGCTATGCAGTGGACTGGAAATACTATGCCTGTACCAAGCGAATTCTAAAATGTGATTACAGACAGCGGCTGTACGTGTCCCTTGGACCAAGCGATGGTCCGATAGCACTATCCTTGTACCAAGCGAGAGATGTATCAGCGTGGTGTGAGTGTTTCCGAAGATGTCATCACGTGTTCGGTACGTACTAGAGCGATGGCTGTGCAGCGGACTAGAATTACTATGCCTGGACCAGGCGATGGTCCGATAGCACTTTCCTTGTACCAATGGAGAGATGTATCAGCGTGGTGTGAGTGTTTCCGAAGATGTCATCACGTGTTCGGTACGTACTAGAGCGATGGCTGTGCAGCGGACTGGAATTACTATGCCTGGACCAGGCGATGGTCCGATAGCACTTTCCTTGTACCAAGGGAGAGATGTATCAGCGTGGTGTGAGTGTTTCCGAAGATGTCATCATGGGTTCGGTACGTACTAGAGCGATGGCTGTGCAGCGGACTGGAATTACAATGCCTGGACCAGGCGATGGTCCGATAGCACTTTCCTTGTACCAAGGGAGAGATGTATCAGCGTGGTGTGAGTGTTTCCGAAGATGTCATCATGTGTTTGGTACGTACTAGAGCGATGGCTGTGCAGCGGACTGGTATTACTATGCCTGTACCAAGCGAATTCTAAAATGTGACGACATATAGCGGTTTTACGTGTCCCTTGGACCAAGTGATGGCCCGATAGCACTATCCCTGTACCAAGCGAGAGATGTATCAGTGTGGTGTGAGTGTTACCGAAGATGTCATCATGTGTTCGGTACGTACTAGAGCGATGGCTGTGCAGGGGACTGGTCTCCGGGCCTCCGCCTCGCCTCGCCTCCGCGCCGCGCGCCCACCCGTCTGTCCCAATCACCGCGTTAATACTACCCACACTTCTTTCGTACTACCGGATTTTTAATAACGGATTTATAAACCTAAACATTCTGATGAATTTATAAAGTATCTAAAGACCTTTTTATCAACTAGGTCTTCTCTCTGTGTACCAATCATTTCTATTCCATGCCTGTCGTATTGTTCACGTTTCTAATTTGAACAATGATGTAGTTCAGATCAGTCGGAAGATTTTTTGGATAGTAGGTACGACAGAATTTTACTGGATTCAACAACGTAAGTAAGTAAGACAGACTGGCCCATAGGATTTAGTAGAATATGTAAAAATCATTTTTTTACGATTTTTTTTAATCGTAGAAGATGTTTGATTTTAATGTAGTTTGATTGCTTAATTTGCTACCAAAGAGATTTTCGAAAAACAATTTTGTACATGTTCTGGTACGAATGTTTAGGTTTATTAAATTAAACGGATATATGCGGTGTGGAGGCTGAAATCCTTGATAAATAATTTAACAGCCAGCTGAACTTCAACGGTAAGTTTGAATTTTTGAATAAGTTCACGAATATTTTAGTATTCGAGAGTTTTCTTGCAAGTAGTAGCATTATTTTCGTTAAAATTATAAATAACACAGTTGCCACAAACTGCCGATTTTCATATTTATGTTTAGATGTCGGAATTTATTAATAACAAAGTGAGAGTATTGTTTATATATAAGAGTATCATTGTACAAAATATTTCTGTTGGGAGGGACTCCATCCTTCCTTAGCTTACGTATCAGTATGTATACCAGGCAGCACTAAATTCCAACACTGACGATATTGGAAGGGGATAGCTGCCTATTTCACTTTCGTTTTTCAACTAGTTATTCTAGGAAAAAATTCCGAGGTTCTTCAACAAGAACTATTTTATTACTTGTGTCCATTATCATGGAGATTCATTATTTTTTTAGTACTCGTACACTTTAAAACCGTTAGTCTAATCATAGGAGTCTTCAAAAACGCCCTTCAAAGGTTTAGACGTGCTTTTTTGTTCAGAACATATTGTTACTTAGCACAAGATTAATTAGCAGTAGACCTAGAGGTTCATTTATGATTTTTAGTGTTTATGTTGCAAAGAAAAGTAGAATTCTGTTACCACCACACCGCATGCACCCATATTTTGGGGATAGTTTAACTAAAAACTAAATAGGTACAAACTAAGTTGCTAGTTTTACATTCAGTATTGTAAAACCAGCTACCATCACCTTACTAACTAAATATTACAGTTTGAAATGGAATAACACCAAAATACCATTTGATTTTCTTCTAAACTGAATAACTTTAATACCCCAGTAACCGTAAAATCCATTTTTAGGGTTTCGTACCTCAAAATGAAAAAACGGAACCCTTATAGGATCACTTTGTTGTCCGTCTGTCTGTCTGTCAAGACCCTTTTTCTCACGAACGAGAAGAGGTATCAGGTTGAAATTGATAACGAATATTAAGGTCTATAAAAAATTTCAGTTTTTACAACGACGCAATCAAAAGATATGGCTTTTTATGTCCTCATCTCCATACAATTATGCAAAAAAGCAAAACCTACAGGGTACTTCCCGTTGACCTAAAATTATGAAATTTGGCAAGAAGCTACTCGTAGGTCTCACAGTACAAATAAAGGGAAAAGTCTAAAATCATTAAATATTTCAATTTTTCTCACAACTAATAGTAACCAATTAAGGTGAGCTCCCGTTTCAAAGACTTTTCTATAAAAGAGGGGTCAAGTAGGATGGTCACGGAGTTTTTAAAATCAAAGAGGAAAAGCTTATTTTTTCTGACAGCATTAGCCGATTGCTTTGGACATAGCTGAAAAATGCTGCTGGTAAGCGTTAGATTGTGTGCAAAACATTTTTAAGTGAGCTTAAGACTCGTGTTTTTTTCTGTTTTGTTGAAATTAAAGTCAGAAATAGATTTTAAAAGATGCTTTCTGCAACTGACGAAAAATCTAAAGTTGTTCAGTTTGGTGAATCTATATTCGGTGCCATTCCAATCTGTAAGCCACGCACAAGTTGCTGAAAAGCTTCAAAGGTGCTGATAAAGTATGGGTTATAGGAAGCCCGTGACTTGAAATGAAGAAAAACTTTCGTATTGGGGGATTTTTTGTTTCATATTTTTAGAATATACCATCTTAGTTCTCAGGATATTGAGCTCCCTCCGCCAGACTTTACACTACGCTTTAAGCGTTGCGGCTGGTGACCGCTGTTATTGGTGACCGCAGTATGTAAGATGGTACGATACACAGAAAGATGCTGCTGTCCATCCTCCGGTTCATAAACCCTTAGTCGTCTCTTACGAAACTCGCCTCTGAGAAAATATATATTTCAGCCCGGTAAGAAGCTTTTTACACACTTTTGTGAAAGCATAAAAACGGTGCAAAAAAATATCGAAAACATGGGTCCCTTATTATAAGTCACACAACTCAATGCTGCACAAACCGTCTTCAAAAGTATAACTCCTGTACTAGCCAACCGCTGCTACAATTGAGCGCATGACAATTGACAGTGTCGACGGCACGTCACTAGTTTGTCACTAGAAGAGCGTGGAGATGAAACTCAAACTCAAAATATCAGATATTAAAATCTCTTAATGACGTCAGCTAAACTACATCGCTTCACAAACAAAATGGCGCCATGGTGGGAAAAAAAGAAGCGACAATAAAAACCCATGAAAGCAGGGTATTATGTGTTTCAAATGAGAATACAGATTCTTTATTCTTAACACTTGTTACATGTGATTATGAAATTGTATATTATAAAAAAAAAATAACATACGCAATTATCACAGATTATAATTATACAATGTTCTTCCTCTCAGGGAGCACTGGCCTATTTAACAGTTCGTTGATATAATAAAACTGCTCTTTCAGCAACCACATCCCAAACGGTTCTTAAATATTTCACGGGATGTTGCAATAATAGATTTACAGCCTCAGTTATATGAAGATGTCAAAATATATCTACAAAGTAGAAAATCGCAAAATTTCACAACCACAGGCAGGATTCGAACCTGCGTCTTCTGCGTAAGTACCGCAGACGCTTTACCAACTAGGCTACTGTGGTCCTGCCCGATGTTGTGAAATTTAGCGACCTCTATAGGCATTCCAACGTTGCGATTTTCTACTTTGTAGATTTATCCGAACACAGGAAGTGTACAAATATAAATCATTTTCAATGTCAAAATATCTTCACTCTTGACAAGCCCCTTGCTATGGTTGGTAGTGAACCTGCCTTACACGCCGTGGGCCGCGGGTTCGATCCCCGCCCATCCCAAACATTTGTGTGATGGACACAAGTGTTTGTTCTGTGTCTGGGTGTTATTAATTATTTATCTATACATATAAGTGTCTGATACCCATAGTACAAGCTTTGCCTAGTTTGGGATTGGATGACCTTGTGTGAAATTTCCCCCAATATTTATTAAGTTTTGCACAACCACTGTGCATTCTCATTCAACTCTCAACCAGTCGTATTCTCATTTGAAACGGATTGTAAGGGGTACATCTGTCATGCGCCTAATTGTAACGGTCGGCTAGTTAATCTATTGCTGTCACTTTATTGTTACACATTATCTTTAAAGGAGCTTTGTGAAACTTAATCTTAACCTCTTTTAATCAACCTGAGCTCGAAGCGTCAAAGAGTTTAAAGCAAACCTTGTGCGTAGTTTTTTTTGTAATCTATGTTACACCATCTTTTTTATCTTCAAAAGAGACCTCCACAAGATCTAAAAGAGAGTTTTTCACTATCCAAGAAAATAAATGTTTATTAATATTATTAATTATATTTTGTCCTAAAAACTATGGTGTAAAATAGATTTCATAAATAAAGCATTTCATTTTTGATTTTCTTATTTCTTTAATATTCCGTCACCGGATAGTTAGAAAAATAAAATTAAACTGATAACTGTGATTTTTCTTAAATTACCGAAAAATCGGTCAATCTTTAACTCTGAAATATTTATCGTATGACATTTTTTTTAGAAACATATATGTTAAAAACCAATTAAGATATTTAAGATATATAATGGTAAAATTTAAATAAAATATCATAATCAACATAAAAGGAATAAATTAGATTATTTCCAAGTATTATTACTTCAAATGGAAATAAGTACATACAATGATACGATACTTAACAAAGATAAAACATGTATTAAGTTAATCATAATATCAGTAAATATTTTTTAAGATTAATCTCATTTTGTATACCAACTCATTATTGAAAATAATTTGCAAGGGAAACCCGAATGTAAGGAAACTAAAACTTTGCTACAAAGCTAAAAATGTATTTGGTTTTTGTAAAATATCGATCATCGTATGGCACAATGGAACACAGTCATAGTCTATTGTAATACAGGCCTCGTAGCCTAGCTCGGGCACCAGTTCACCACAACACAAACTTAAAACTGAAAAACTAGATTGTGCACAACTATTTAATTTTATTTTTAAGTTTACTTTGTGGTGAAAATAAAGATTTTTATTTATTTATTTTTATTTATTATTGTAGAATTAAAAAGCTGTCATATTACCAAAGAGAAAAGAGAATTGACTTTTTTTTTTTAATCTACGATAGGCTATGACTATTTTCCATTTGATCGGTGATCGATATTTTACAAAAATAAAATATTTTTGTAACTTTGTTAATTGTGTTCGATTTTTTTTTTTTAAATTCATTAGCCTGTCTTCATCAATGAGCCAATTTTCGAGGTTCCTAACATTTGGGTTTTCCTTAGCAATTAACAATTGAAAATAAGCAGACATTTTCACGGCTATTGACGCCGACCGCAGTCCGTACAACCCGACGAAATAAAACAGTTGAAAGCACTCACCGATGGTATTATCCGGACTATTGCAGCAGTAGACACCGCTGAGGAAGAGCGACGTGAATATGACGAAGACTATCGCCATAACGACCGCGTACCCGTCGGCGCCCGCGATGCTGAAGGGCTTGGGCACCGGCAGGGGCGGCGGGGGCGCGGGGCACGCCGCCTCGCAGTCCAGGCAAGAGCAGCCGGGCTGGCCCTGGCCACATAGCAGATATAAACAGTGTGTAAGAAATATCATGCACTATTTTAGCATATTACTTAGACCATGAGAGTGAGACTGAACAATTTTTCACAAGGTACACGAAATCTATACATCTATTAAAAAACTGTAAACCGATTCCGCACATTGAAATTTTGCGGGAAATCTTGATGTAGGATGTCATAAAAAAAGTAATAGAACCTATTCGGATAATTTTTGGAACTTTTGTCAGTTTGTTTATGCGCGATAAACTCACAAACCACTGAACCGATTCAAACGGGGTTACCCATAATCTATTAAGCTTATAATCGTGCAAAATTTAGGCTTTATTGCACTCAAACAGAAACTACAAGAATGCAAAGTATTAAGCGGCCTGTGCACCAAGCACTCACACACTACTGAACCTATTCAAACAAAGTTTTCAATAATGTATTTGGCTTACTTCCATGCAACATATAAGCTTTGTTTCATTGCGATCGGTTTAAAAAAACAGAAGATAATATGCGAGTACAAAGTTTCAACCGGCGAAGCGGAAGAGAGAGCCTCCAATTGTGGGATATAGCTAAGCTGTGATATACTCGTAGGTGTGGGCAAACTACTTGAACACAGAACATGGCTGCGCAGAGTCGATTTTACATACAAATTGACGAGCGCAAAGCTACCCCCACCACGCCCCTACTTACATTGACACCAACGCTGCAAGACATGGTGACCGGGTTGAACGGCGGCCGACCGTCCAGAGGTTCAGGTTTGTAGTTAATCTGGATTGGGACGTAGGCGTTGCCTTCCTCGTCTCCCATAAACTTGAACCACTTCGTAGGATTGCACGGGGGATCACCACACATTATCTCTATGGCCTGCCCATTTGTTTGAGGATTTTTCACCTGCGGTACAAATGATTAAAGTTACATTTCACACCATTTTTATATTTTAAGCGTAAGTATATTAGCAAAAAATTTTTTTTTTTTACATACATGTATGGGTCCGCGCAAACTAACAGAGCAGACGAGAGCAGTTTTTGATAACATTGCAAAATGGACTTTAGGTTCATAGGATTAAAATGCAAAATTGCCTGAGAGGCATAAAACTGCTCGCATTTTGCCAGTCAGTCTGCGCGGACCCTATGTATGTATGCATAATATAAAAAAATAAATAAATAAATCATTTATTGCACATAAAAAACAGTTTAAATTTTACATACAAGTTCCGCCAAACTATAAAATAGTTTGTTGGCAGACAAGGCTCCCCTTATTTTAACAAAACCGTTTATACATGTTTAACTGCACGCTTATATTAGCTACAAGATAACTACAATTATAAGTATCTAAGTAATACAGACAGATTCAAGTTTATCCTCAAACATTTTTAAAACATGCCTTTTTAACTTATTTTTGAAAATATATTTTGTGGTGCTTTTTCTAATCTCCAGTGGTATATTGTTATAGATCTTGGGAACAAGATACAATCTGGTTCGCTCACCATAATAGTTAACAGTACTAGGAACAATTAGTGCCTCATTATTCACCTTCCTAGCTAGACGTGAACACGTTACAGGGTTTTTATAATCAGTACATCCAAATTCCTCCAACGCTATCTGAAACGACACCCTCTCATGGACTGGCAATATTTTACACTTCAAAAACAGTGCATTATAATCTTTACTACACAGTTGTTTTGTTTTTTCATCTACCAAGACTTTCATAAACCTGATCTGTATATTTTTTATTTTATCAAGGTAGGTTTTGAATGTTCGCCCGTAGGTGCTGAGCCCATAGGAGAGTATCGAATCAGTTAGCGCATAATAGACTGTATACAAAGTCGCCCGGTCTGTAAAGAACTTGAGGTGATGAAACTTCACAAGCACTGCCCTTAACTTATCGCACACTAAGTCCACATGCTTGTTCCATGTGAAACTCGAATCAACCATCAGACCTAGATACTTGTTATGTATGTATGTATTAGCAAAAAAATCGAAATAAATCTGACGTGGAGAGGGCCGGGTCAGCCATCAAACAGGATCATGAATTAGAGCCCGTCCAGAACCTTTATTTTACACGCGAGTCGATTCGTGCGTAGTCACTCGCGCGTTGCCGAGATACTAGAGCTACATATATTGCGTCCAGAAGATTTTCTTACGCGCGAGTATACGCGCGTAAAACACTGGTAGAAACTGTTCTGGACGCAATATATGTGGCTCTAGTATCTTGGCAACGCGCGAGTGCCTACGCTAAGGTTCTGGATGGGCCATTACTCTATCTATTCTTTTTAAGAGGAGAATGTACAACATAGAGTAACTGAATTTTCAGAGCACGTTGCATTCATTACACCAGCTGAGAGCCTCCCGCCTGGACATGACCTACCGAGACCGATCTGGAAGTCTTTGAATAATGAACGACTGATAGATGAGGTCATGGTATGAGAAGTTAGCGGGAAGTCGGGCCATAGGTAGCAATGTTTTCAGGAGATGACGTAATCATAAGATAGAGAAGGGAAGGGGTGCAATTTGGACGGTGATGAGTAGCAGAGAGAGGAAGGAATACAGCATAGACTATCTTTAACTTTCGGTTTCTTACATAAGTGACCCACCTGAGAGCAAGAGTCGTATGTACTTTGCATATAGTCCATGCTAAGATGGTAATCCACCTCCAACACTTGTGTGAATTCTGCTGTTTCTGAAAATAGAACACAAAATCGGTCAGCATCAAAAGTAGATGACGAAATTCAGATTAAAAAAAACCGGTCAAGTGCGAATCGGATTTGCGCGCCGAGGGTTCCGATATACTATACCTATAGTATTTTAAGAAGCGATAAAGTCCAAAACTAAGTTCGTTTGTAAAGTTTTTTTGACGATTTCTAAAAAACTGTGCTACTTAGAGAGATTATGTAATCTGGGGGCACAATGTAGGTACTGCCAAACAAAAATCCCTTTGTACGACCTCCCCAGTGGTCAAGACATTGCAGGATGAATCACCTGATTGTCGATTCTGTGATAGAGTATTCCGTGCTTCGAAAGGCACGTGAAGCCGTTGGTCCGGACTACTATATACGGATGTAGTCGTTAATAAGCCATGTCAGAGGCCTTGGGTGGCTGAACAACTCTGACACAATGGTTAGTGAGGTCGGTCATCGTCCTTGATATATGATGATGACTTACTGTTGTAACGAACAGGCTTGATGAAGTCACTCTGCCTCGGAGAGCATGTTAACGCGCAGATGTACTTCAAGAAGTTGTCATAGCACGTGGGACACCTTCCCAACATCGTCTTGGCTATCAGCACGTCGTCCATCATTTTCACAACCTGATTGTAGCTGCAGCATGTCAAGCCACCGGCTGCGATGTCGGGGCACAGTTCAGTGAGATATTTCTGGAACAAATAAAGAAAATTTTATTATTATTTTGTACTTTAAGAACTTTTGGTACTTTGCCCGTGTGCGGCGCCGGCAAAGAATAGTACCAACCCATCTCTGCCCGTGGGTGTAAAAGAAGCGACTAGGGTTTATAAACCGGAGGATGGGCAGCAGCATCTTTTTGTATATCGTACCATCTTACATACTGCGGTCACCAACCGCGACGACGCCTGCAAGCGTGGTGACTTTGTTATATCCCCTCCTAACTACCACGCGTATTTGGAGTTCTGGAGGGGGCTCCCTGTCCTGCAGTGGACGTTTCATGGGATGTTATGATGACTTTAGCAATGTCCTCGCGCCGGCCCTCAGGGCGTAGAGGAGCGTTCCCTGGGTGGGGTGGCGGATAGGGGAACGGTCGGTAGCACAGCCTATCTACGCTACCCGACTAAGTCCGATGGACTGACCACCGACGGGTGTGGTCCTCCAGCATTTCGGGGTTTGTGCGGCGGGTTAACGACCCTCCCACGAAAAAAAACTATCGTTACGAAACCGACACAAAAAGAATATAAACGATCCCCTCATAACAACTAACCTGAGAGGTTTACAGACATATACCAAACACATGGTCATGTAGAGAGGATGAGTGAAAGAAGATTGACGAAAGAGATCTACAAGGTGAGAGCGAATGGGAACGTTGGAAGGGGAAGGCCTCGGCGAACGTACCAGGACCAAATTCAAGACGTTCTGAATAAAGGCCAGGTTAAAAGTACCCTAACCGACGAGCATGTATGAAAGGATTGATGAAAGTACAGGAAGTAAGGGAAGTATGTCAAGATCGTAGCAGGTGGAGAACTGTAGTCTCTGTCTACCCTGACGGGAACAAGGCGTGATATTATGTATGTATGTACCAAACACCCTTACATGTAATCATTTAATTTTAAGAAATTATCACTAAACGTACTTTTTTTATTTCAAAATCTCATAAACCAGTCGGTTATAGACATTAAAGAAAGAATTGATCCCCGGGTGTTCCAGAGCTTTTGTGACCGCCTGTCTTTTGTATTTGGTGAACATGATAAGGGCCAGTTTATGAATAGCTGAATGTTTTTTTTTATCCTATTTTATATTTTCTAAATAAAGAACTTATTATCATTATTCGAACCGAGAAAATTTTTTTTTTTCAATTCTTACAGTTCGTAACTTAAGACAACTGAGATACTCCCTTTAAATAAAAAAGATACAGAGAAATACCTCGGTACAACTTACTTATCGCTGAAACAACAGGCGGATTGTTTAGTCTGAATCTGAGTTTACTTATAAAGTTATAACAACTTCAAAAGGTTAAGTTTGTTATCACCCGGATACAGACTTTAATGATTCATAATACAAAACACAATTAAGCTCTTTGTTATGATGAGCTTGGAGATCTGTTTCTTGCGTGGTGTTTGTTACATACATACATACATAAAATCACGCCTCTTTTCCTTCGGGGTAGGCAGAGCCCACTGTCCTCCATCTGCTTCTTTCTTTCTTTCTCTCTCTCTTTCTTTCTTTCTATAAGGTACGGATAGACATATTCTTGCCAAGTCAGCTAATAACCAACCACAATTTTTAGAACTTTACCTGGGGTCATGACACCTGCAAAAATATGAACACGAAAAATTTTTATCTAGCACCTAGGAGCCGCCCAGAATTGTTTACAAAGTCATTAATATATTTTTAAAGTAAACGATTTATAGAAATTATTGAGTATGATCTTCTCATGTAAGTGGTGATATGCCTTCAATGAGAATAAAGTTTTGTTAAACCTAATACGCCCTACTTTACTAGGTAACATGGTACTGAACCGAACCGAATACCGGCAGGTATAAACAGACTTGGGGATGACGATAAGTGTAGCTGCGCCTGCGGTGACATACAACACAGTCGATGGAGCATTTGCCGTCCTGTCCCGACTGTCCTGCTTCCTGCAGAATGGAAGACCTAAGCCAGGCGAATCAAAGGTCTGGTAATTTGGCAAATTACTGGGTGGTCTGTGTAACTAGTCGACTTGAAAAGAAGTAGAAGAAGAATAGTGCCCGAGAAATTTGCCGCACTTGACTCGATAGATCGCAGAGCCAAGAAGCTCATTGATGATGAGATGCTGGTGAAAACCAAGTTTCACCGTCTGGCCCACCGTCGCAAGGTTGCATGTCTGTCGTTCTTTTACAGATTGTACTTCGGAGAGTGTGCTCAAGAGCTCTATGAGCTTATTACACCATCCCCTTTCTATCATCAGGAGTCCAGCCGCACCGCAGGATATCACACTTGGTTGATATTCCACACATTCGCACAAAGCGCTTTGAAACAGCTTTTATTATGCGCACGGATAAAGAGTGGAGCCTTCTATTCAAGTCAACAGGTGAATAGGCTTCTTCTGGGCAAACTCGTTCAATCGTCGACCTCATCTCTGTCCTCAAGACTAGATCGAGGTCAAGAGTAAGCCCATTGACGATAAAATAAAACAACAATAATTTCATAACAATAATCAAACTATTTCTGTACCTATAGTTACATTTGGATATATTTCAAACGAACACGTGAGCAGCGTGAGCTCAGCAACGTGACGCTTAAATCGATTGCAGGAAAATTGGATAGCCACCTAAAAGTCTTTTAGGAAAAAGCACTTCTGCGATCCAATTCAGCAAATGGAAGTTATTTATTTTATGAATGCCTAGAATGTCGTGGTAAAATTGATATTTAGTACATACACATAGTAAATCGCTATAATAATACTATCTATGAATAGCATGTTATGTTTGAAATAAAAGTTTAAAATCACACACCAAATATTATGGTTTTTGATTCTAATCTGTTCTATATACAATTGTACATTATATAATATGTATAAAGTCGAGGCTAAATCATTTAAAATAGCATCAAACTATGCTCTTTGTATTTTTTATGTAATTAGTATACAAAAATAGAGTTATGTATTATTTTAATTCAAGATCCGAATCATCAAGTATCATAATAAAAAAAAACTCTTGGTAGCTTCAAAATTAGGTAATAACACATACCGCCTAATAGTACAAAAAATAAGGATAAGCTAACATTTTCTCATAAGTATAACAATAATTGATGTAAATCTTAACATCTTACACCCACATTTTTAGGTTTAATTATTGCTATTAAAATTAATTTTATTAAAGAATTATATATAAAAAATACATGCAACCTTAAAATTAAATAAAAAGCATTAAGTAGGAAAAGCAACAATAATATTAACATCAAAATCATATAAAAATATTTTAGATTGAATTATGAAATCCTTTTTGGAGAATAAAGTATAGAATAAAGTTTCGCAATGTTTCATAAGATTTAAGAATTTGCACATGACCATAAAAGAGATACCCGTAATTATGTGATTTTTATAACTAGAATAACTGGTATTTTAATACTTGCTAATTGACAGAATATTTGATAAGTATAGTCACAGAAATTTGCTAGCAAGGTCTTAGGTATAGAATTGCAGTTTTCAAAGATACGTAAAATACGAAGAGAATTCTCTACATAAGGAATTTTTATACTTAAAATCGAATTGTTAACTTACTCATAAATAATTCCACAGTGTACTTGTTACCAAAACCGTCATATTGTTTATTTAGCGATTCTTAAAGATAATTTATTTGATAAAGATTAACACCTGCAAGACTACAAATAAGCAGGTGTAGAACAAGCACTTACTATCGACAGGTTAAATTAACAGATTATTAAAATAATTAAACCAAGTGTTAAGACTTAGCGTAATATTATATATTTTTTGGTTAGGACATTGAAGGATGGAACAGGACCTGACAATATGAAAATTTCATTTTGAACCACCCACACGATATGATAGACCTTTCGAAAAACATACTTTGCACTAAGGACAAGGGCCTCGCAAAGATCTGCCGCCCGGGGCTGTGCATTGGGTAAGGCGATAATTTTAAATGTCGATTCCTCATGGCTGAGGGTCGTGACCACCATAAGCAGCCTTTTGAACGTAGCTCTCCACGCCTCCTGGTCTTCTGCCAGACGAATGGATCCTTGGAGATTGACGTGGGTTATGCCTTTTGTAGTTGCCGATCATCGCGTTGGTGTTCCGCCTTTACTCATTTTACCGTCCACGTGAGGAGTATAAGTTTTTCTATACTATAGTAAAATACCTTCTTATATTTATCTCGCCCTGATGATAGTGCCTATCTGCACTACTGTCACTAGTAGGAAGAGAACTCTGACCGCGTACCACGATATCTATCGGCAGATTTATTTGCAAGGTCGTACGATATGATTGATGTTATTATTTTTATACTGGACATCAAATTTATTGGATAATTCCACCTGCGCACGCAATCTTCCCCTAAGGAAATTCCCAACGGAATTACTCTACTTGATTATATGTCATCCGCTTAGTGGCGGCTAAGAATAGTTACCCTATAACGTGGGTATAATAAAAGCCACTAAGAGATCTTATACCGATGGATCGGCAGCTGCGTCTTATTGCGATCAACCAACAGATGCAATGCAACGCTTAGTATGGTAAAATGGCGAATCACCCTTGTTCAGTCAAGAGCACATCAAGCTTGACACACTGGACTTTGTACCGTTCTTATTTCGATTGACGTATGAGCTAGAGTTGCACCGCGAGTGTCAAGCTTGACCGGTCGTTAACTGTACAGTACAGTGTGTATGTTCATCGGCATTACTTGTACAGTTTTATTGTCAGATTACCTCTTAAGTTTTCTTGTGGTCGTCAGTTTACTACTACTTAATTTAGAAGGAAAAGGGCCTTTGTCCAACATTGGACATGCGGGGGGGGTTAAGTTAAGCAAAGTTTATCACAGTCCATATAATTATAATAGAAATGTGTCACCTATGAAATGTACTGTTACGAGCTTCGGGTGTGGGATTGGAGTGAAACGTCAATGTTACGTTTTTAGTTTATTGGGACTTATTTACAACCCGAGCTTCTCGATTCATTCCTTAGATCTCTCTCTGTGTCCTCTCGTAGTCTTCCCTCCGTATTCTCTTATATGGAATCTGCCCTCCGATACCTCTTCCCTCTGAGACATTTTGGACTGAGTCTTCCTTCCGAGTACTCTTCCCTTTGGAACCTCTTTGACGGAGTCTTCCCTCCGAGCACTCTTGAGTTCTCTTTTCTTTCTTCTTTCTTGCGACTTCTCAGTTTTCTTTCTTCTTGTTCCTTTCTTTAGATCGCTTTCGACTGAACTACGGAGCTGTTAGTTGTGTTTCGATACCCTTTTATTTAATTGCCAGCCGTCGACTCGACATCATTTTGATAACAGTACTAACGATTTCAGGAAAAAGTTGAAATAATTTGCATATTCCAAATAAGACCACCTGCGTTTCTATAGGGCATCTCGCAAAACTTGAGTCCAACGACGCCACCGCGTTGTTTTGAACAATAATAAACTGTTCAAAACACAATGTGTACGTTTTACGGCATTTCTATTTTAGATTCTCCAAACAATACAAGCAACAACGTATCAAAGCGACCAGACAACGTTTTCTGACAGTAACATTCGTCCACCACACAATACATTGTAAAATTAACTTACAACCGAGTATTCGATTAATTTTAAAAATGATTTAAGTTTATTTTGTCTGTGTTTTATTGAAAAAACTTATTCAAATTAAAAAAAAAATAACCACAGATGAAATAATGGTAAAAATAACTAACAAAATCTACCCATTTTGGATCAAGAGACCACATTCATTCAAAAATCTGTTTGGACCGGAATATCGATTCGGAATTTCGAACATAACAAAACAATTCATAAATCGACACAATATTTTCAAAAGGCTAACAAAAGTGGGGATAGAATACGAGGATTGGTAGAAGGGAAAGAAGTCCTTGGCCCAGCAGTGGGACGGCATAGGTTAATTAATAATTCCTAAACGAATAAACATGCGATTTTTTATTCAGTTTGTAAATTAATTTCTAAAACTGTCCGGTCCCTCGGTAAACAGAATAGTTAAGCAGTCACGTAACGTCTAGCTTGCAAAATATTAGCGTTACTAAAGTTCGTACGTTAGCCTTGGAGGACAAACACACTTTTACGACAAATACGCATATAGTAAGGAAGAATATTCTTATATTATATTCTTAATAGTCCTACTAGTTTGAAAGTTTGTTTAAGATTATTTGTTATTCATTATCATCGCCCTATCCTATTCCGTTTTACCTGCTCCTTTCAGCAACCTAACCTAAACGATTTGAGGAGGAAACTGGTTCTTACACAGAGCGACTGCCATTTGACTTCATAGTCATCATAACATCACAACATCCCATAAAACGTCCACTGCAGGACAGGAAACTCCCTCCAGAACATATCAAAAACGCGTGGTAATTTGGAGGGGATTCACCATAGTCACCACGCTTGTAAGCGTTGCGGCTGGTGACCGCAGTATGTAAGATGATACGATACAAGAAAGATGCTGCTGCCCATTCGATATGATATCATCATAACATCCCATGAAACGTCCAAAGAACTCCAGAAAAAACGCGTAGCTCTTTGGAAGGGATTTACCTAGTCACCACGCTTGTAAGCGCCGCAAGGCTGGCGACCGCTGTTGTAGGTGACCGCAGTATGTAACATCGTACAATATACAGAAAGATGCTGCTGCCCATCCTCCGATTCATAAGCCCTTAGTCGCCTCTTACGACACCCGGGAATAGAGAGGGGTTGATACTATTCTTTGTCGGCACCACACGGACGTACCAATACTTTATTCTGTGCCTTGGATTTATCAATGAATCAATTTAATTCAAGTAAATACAATGTATGTTTATAAAACAGTGTAGCAGTTAATTATTAGTTTGCAAAATATGAGCGTCGCAAGTCGCAAAGCTTGACCTTGCCGACTGCCCCGCCCTCGATTCTGCGGCGTCGTCAGTTTGTTTACGTTCTATGTCTAGGCAAATCTAATTATAAAAACCGGCCAAGTGCGAGTCGGCTTGCGCACCGAGGGTTCCGTACCACTTAGATAAAAATACCGTCTTTGTTAGGGGCGCACAGTCGCGTTAAGTGTATTGAACTAAGGTAAAAATACCTTCTTAGTCAGGGACGCACAGATGCGCAGTCGCGCTAAATGTATTAAATGCGCGTGAGTTCTACTCGCACTAGACCTGTTCTTATTATTTGTATTTATTGAATAGCTTATGCACTATAAATTCACTAATTTTCCCCTCTTATTTTGTAACTTATCATTGCGTTTCTCATTTTTAGGCAATCCGCCATAATAACACATATACTTTGAAAATTTCAACCATATAGCTTTTAACGATTCAAAAGATACAACCCTTTAAAAGTCGGACAGTCACATAGTAATAGTGTCCCATTGGCACCCTTTGGGTAAGGAACCCTAAAAATTGTGTTATGGTTTATCTAGACGACATATTAGTGCCGCATTGCCGAAGAACAAATACTCTTTCTAATAGAGCAATTAATTTATAAATAGCACTTTCTTTCATAAATAGTTTTATATGTGGCTCCCGAATTTGTACTTTTGTAAAAAAATATATGCGTATTTAAAACCATGCAACTCTTCTCTCTTTTCTCTCTATGATCATAATTCATATAACACCAAAAATGATTAATACTCCTATTATTTTCATTACTCCAGAAAATCTCTGCAGAATTCTAGACATCTATTAATACCTATTAGGATCAGGGTCACATCACATCTAATCTATTTTTTTATCACTGTCTGTAGATACAAATACTTACCTATCGTTATCATTTCATTATCTAATTAAAAGCGTTCTTTTGCCAAAACAATTAACTTGCGACTATGTAAGCGTGTGTGAAAGGTAATAGCAGTTTTATTGGTGGTAGGGCTTTTGTACGGTCAACCGCTTGTCGGTAGAAACTTTTTCAACTCTATTACCACGCCATAAGGTCCAAAAGTGTTTCTATTGATGTGCGGCCGTGTGTACATAGTCCATCTGGGGAATACAGCCCGCTTACCTTTTTCTGCCTTAAAGCAGCAGTGTTTGTGTTGTTTGTTTGTGTTTCGGTTTGAAGGGTAAGGGAGCCAGTGAAATTACCGGCACATGAGATATACCATCTTAGTTCTTAGGGTGGGTAACGCGCTTTGCTGTCTTATTAGTGTCAAATTACATACATACATAACATCACGCCTCTTTCCCGTTGGGGTAGGCAGAGACCACAGTCCTCCACCTACTACGATCTTGACATACTTCCCTTGCTTCCTGTACTTTCATCAATCCTTTCATACATGCTCGTCGGTTTAGGGTACTTTTAAATGGCCTTTATTCAGAACGTCCTGAATTTGGTCCTGGTACGTTCGCCTAGGCCTTCCCCTTCCAACGTTTCCATTCACTCTCGCCTGGTAGATCTCTTTCGTCAATCTTCGTTCATTCATCCTCTCTACGTGACCAAACCATCTCAGCATCCCTTTCTCGATTTTGGTCACTACGTCTTCTTTTACGCCACACCGTTCTCTTATCACACTATTTCTAATCCTGTCACTCAATTTCACTAATAAGACAGTGGGTGTCATGGGCGGTGGGTGACCACTTACCATCAGGTGGCCCACCTGTTTGTTTAGCCACTTGTGACATAGAAAAAATGTGGAGGGCTGTGGTCTCTGCTCACCCCGATGGGAAAGAGGCTTGATGTTATGTACATATTTACAATTAACTACACGTATTTTTCAGCAGACAATAATTCATAATTTGATGATGCAATATTTAATCTGATCAAACATAGTTTATGATTCGCAGATACGCCAAAAATTATCAGACGCCATAAACTTTGTAGATAAAAACACATTAATATTACCTCTATGCTACACGTTTTGCGAAAGAGTTAGATTATAAACATTGTTTGGTATTTCCCACTGATCTGTGAGAAACTAAATTATAAGTGATTAGTCGTATATCGGAGTTCACGGAAGCATAACAAAGTCAGGTGTTTTGTAAACAAAATCATAACCTCAAATTCATGTTAAATATGTTCAAAATGTTATTTCTGATTTTCTGCAAGTCGCGAGTGAATAGGCTTCTTCTGGGCAAGCTCGTCCCATCGTCGACCTCATCTCTGTCCTCAAGGCTAGATCGAGGTCAAGAGCAAGCCCTTTACCAACAAATAAAATGTAAAACGATAGACTAAGCGTTTTTCTGTGTGTGTATTGCTTGGAGGTGTATTGTGGTCACAAACGTGTGCCTCGTGTAGTTAATTAAAGTCGAATCCTTTCTTAACTGAAAAATTTTTGTTTACAAAACACCTGACTCTTTCGTGAACTCTATTATACAAAATCACGTTTCACGTCACGGCAAAAACAATCCAACAAAAAAACAACACTGCGAAAACCAACATTTAATCATGGTTAAATACAGGGTGTAAAAGACAGCCTTCCGAAAACCGACATAACTGAACAACTTTCTGAGAATAAAACTTTTAGAAAATCGGCATCTCCACACCAACTGTCCAATCAAGATTGCGATTTTGTATAGATAAGCCGTATTATTTTTAGGGTTCCGTACCTCAAAAGAAAAAAACGGAACCCTTATAGGATCACTTTGTTGTCCGTCTGTCTGTCTGTCTGTCTGTCAAGACCCTTTATCTCACGAACGGGTAGAGGTATCAGGTTGAAATTAATACCATATGTTAGGGTCTATGAACCACACAAGATTTGAAAATTTCAATTTTTTACAACGACGCAATCAAAAGATATGGCTTTTTATGTCCTCATCTCCATACATTTATGCAAAAAAGGAAAACCTACAGGGTACTTCCCGTTGACCTAAAATTATAAAATTTGGCAAGAAGCTAGGTCTCACAGTACAAATAAAGGGAAAAGTCTGAAATCATTAAATATTACAACTTTACTCGCAACTAATGGTAACCAATTGTGGTGAGCTCCCGTTTCAAGAACATTCATATAAGAGAGGGGTCAAGTTGGATGGTCGTGGAGGCGATTTTTGTTTTAGTTCTATTTTAAAAACGGGAACACTTACAAAAATGAAAATTGGTTTGTTTATAGTTCATAAGCTATAAAATAACAACAAATAATTAAATTTGGTCAAGCGCGTGTCGGACTCAATAAATCTAGCACATTATCCTACTGAAATTTTAACTAATACAATTATGATTATGTGGTGGTACGGAACCCTCAGTGCGCGAGTCCGACTCGCACTTGGCCGGTTTTTTTTTTCATTTCCTGATAGTTTTATTCACACAATTAGAGGCCAGTAATTAGTAGTTACCACTATGTCAAAATTCAGAACACGTATCTAAAATCGATTCTCAATCGCCAGTATCGCAACAAAGCCGAGTCACTCCCTTGGGCCAAACTCGAACAGATATCAAATTTGCGCTGTGACTGTGATGTAACCCAGGGCAGCATAATTGGGGGCTACGTAAAGGTTTAAGCTACTGCTAAACTTGTTTACTACTATACAGCGTGTTAATTTGATTGAGTGCCATAGCTCAGGGACGGGATCAGTATCACTAACTGAACAACTTTTCCCTAGAAACATAGGTCGAAGTACGAAAATCGATTTTTGACCTCACATAGAAACTGCATCAGCTGATAGCGCATTTTGTATGGAAGGTCAAATTTGTTTTTTCGAATTATGTTCCTTGGGAAAAGTTGTTCAGTTACTAATACCGATCCTGCCCCTGAGCTATCAGATCTATGGCACGCAATCAAATTAACACCCTGTATATTTTGTACTACTGCGCAGAAGGCAAAGGATTAGGCAGCATAATACCAGGCTAATGATAGCCGTGTAGTGTCATACGTGGCAATTATATGAAAAATATTAATAAGAGAAGACTGTTGTGGTTTCCTGTGGTTAATAACTAGCTCGGGTAACTACTTCACAGCAGTTAATAATCGCATAACATCTTCAAGCTTTTACATAATCATCAAGAGGTTTTTCTAGTCTCTAAACTGCATTTAACGGTAGAATAGTTTAATGATCCGTAACGTTGAACGCTGTTGCAAGAATCGTCACTTGCACATGTAAGCAGCAAGCCATGAAGCAAGCTCAAAGAAGGCCAAGCGCTGAACAGATTCTGGAGATTCCCAGTGTCAAGGGTGTGTCGCAGTGAGATTTTAGAACGATCGATAGGGGAAGGTTGTCTCTAGGTCAGGAACAAGCAACAAGTGGAAATAGGACTGCAGTACTGCTGAAACATGTTTGTTTGCATTCGTGCTAGTTGTGCGGTTGCCGAATCAATACTCGGAGCTATTATGGATTTTGGTGCCGAATTTAAACAACTTAAAATACACTGAAGAGCAAAGGAAACGGGTCGGTAGTTTTTCCGCCGTGCATTTCATAAAATATTGAGCTCAAAGTTATCGTCAATATCTTATCCAAATCGAATATAAATACGAATCTGATTAGTCAGATCTTTAGAAGAACCTTTTCAACAAATTCCTCAAACATTGTACACATCTAAAATGTTCAGGAAAACCCGTGCGTCACTTAAAAAAATTATCACGGATAATATATGGGAAATCTGACGAAAAGTCTCGTTTTTTCTTCTAAGTGATATACTGAATTTCCTGGATACTGTAGACAGGTGTGATGTTCGAGAGATTCTTACCTAAACATCTGACTAATCAATCAGATTCGTTTTTTTTATTCGATTTGGATAAGATATTGATGATTACTTTGAGCCCATCAATGTATGAAAATATATGGCGGAAAAACTAGCGACCCGTTTTCTTTGCTCTTCAGTGTAGTATTTGTGTTACCTCAGGTAAGAATGGATTGAGCGAAAGAAGTTCATATTATGGATGACTCCTTATACCTATTAAATAGAGTGGCTTGACTGTAGGTACATCTTTGACGTACAATAAAATAACTGGCTATTGTCGTCAAGAAGCCCAATACAAATCTCAATAAATATATTAGAGTGACACACAAATTGTATGTGTAAATTGAAATTGATGAGACTGTGGCACGCCACGTTTTATTTATCGCCTGCGCAATAGAAAGATTGACCCTATGAGACGAATTTCACATGTTTAGTTTTTTATACAGGGTGTAACAAAAAGGGTATACCAACCCTGAAGGATGTGATTCTCTCCATGAAACTGAACAACTTTCCCTAAGGAACATAGGTCGAAATATGAAAAAAGTTTATGAAGAAAGTTGTTCAGTTTGATAGGCAGAATCACATCCTTCAGGGTTGGTATACCCTTTCTGTTACACCTGTATACTAAACACAGTGTTTAAAAATGGAAAGTGAACCAAAGTGCTGGCTTAGGGACCCAAAGAGTATCTTGGCCTCCTACGACCACACAAAATAAAGACCCCTCCTAACTTAAGGCGAACACTTTATGGCAACACATCAGACTACGAACTGGCAAAACATTGGACTATATGATCTTACGTAAGACACTGAACTTTCAGGCCCGCAAACATCTCATTTTTTTACTGCGAAATAAAACAATAAAGTGAAGATATCTAAGCTACATGTAAGCGACCTTGAACCAACCAATCAGCATGCATTTTTGACTGTCCCCCCGACCCGCATAATCAACGCATTGACAGAATTGTATGAAGAAATCATGAAGTGAGCGTAGTTGGCCTCCGACATAAAAAGCCGCTTGTCGTCTCTTTTTTGGACGTCTTCACGTCGGTATTTTGGAGGGCATTCAGGTCTTTTTGGACTTCGCAACTCCAGCGGTACCTGGGATGGGACGCTAGTACTATTACCTATGCTGTGATGGGACGTCCAACCGGCCGTCTTCTCATCGGTCGTCCCAAGTACTCTTGTCGGCACGGTCGCCCTCCATCTTCTCTATGTGCTCGAGCCAGTGAATTCGGGCCGATTTGGTCTCTCCAATGATATAGAGTGTAAACACCTTCATTTCCTTTTTTTTCGCACCCTCCAATTTCTGACCTTTGATTTTTTTTTACCTCAACTTTGTCCTTTTTGACTTTGTGTTTGTGACCTTATTATTCGCAACTCAAATTTCCTTCAACCCTGAACAGGCACTGATTGTAAAGACTTATCAACAGTTCTATTTCGCAATAAAGCATAATAAAGCCTGTTCAGATTAATTAGTGAACCTCTAAACAGAACGCAAGGAGAGTCGGCGCCATACAATGTTCCTCAATTAGATTGAGTCAAATGTTGGATGTCAATTATATTGACTCCTGCTTTGTTGCCATATCAAGTTAAAGAAATCGAGATGTTTCAAGAGTTATGTAGGCAGGTACTATAATTAACATCCCATCAAAACTACGCGATGGACATAATATGAGGAGAGAAGACCAGCATGTGAAAAAGAGATTGATGGATATGATAGTAGATGGAATGAGCGCGAGGTAGGCCGAAGAAAAGATCGAAAGATTGTGATGAAGATGATATGAGAAGTAAAGAAGTGTACAACAAATCGGTATAGTGCAGAAAGCACAGAACTAAAGAGCCATGATCACAAATAAGTTTTACGTGGATAGGTAGGCACAGTCAAGAGAAAGTCAAGTTCCTCCCCACGACCACTCACCCGCCTCCCCTTCACCGCCCCTTCCCTCACCTCCTTCCCCTCACCCTCTGACTCATCCAAATAATTCGTTGTAGTACCAATTGTTACCGCCTGAAGGCCTATAATATCCACTTTGCATGAAATGTCGCCCCGAAACGAAGCATAGATGTATAATCCGTTTCACGAGTCAATGCCAAAGCTTACCAACACATTTTGCAGCCATAGAACCAGACAAACCACCACGAACCAGATGAACCCGAGTATATTTAACGGAAAAAATAAAATTGTTTTATAAACTTGTTTTTTCTGACAACTTTAGCTAATTACTGTTGATCATGGAGCATAATAGCCTTGATATAGCTGCAAATTGATTATATATCCACGTCAAAACTAATCAAAATTCTTTTCAGATAAACTTCTGTAAACCAAGCAAGGAGAATTGCAATTATCACCACATGACAACCGCAGTATTCTGTCTTTCGCACGAAACTTAGTTTTAATTACAATTCAAGTTATTTGATGTTTTACCGAATACTCTAGGAAGTATCATGTACAGTCAGTATCAAGAGCACGTCAAGCTTGACACAATGGACTTTGTACCGTTCTTATTTCAATAGCCATTGAATCTAAAGTCGCGCTGCAAGTGTCAAGCTTGACCTGCTCTTGACTGTACCAAGACGATTCAAGAAGATTTTACATACACTGTAGCTTGTTAAAGTCTCCGTAGTTTTTTTTTTTTTTTATAGGCACACAAAACAAGTTACAGCCATTGAAAGTAACAAACACAGATAGTTCTTAAACGAGACCATATCTCTAAACATGTATGCACAAACAGCATAGGAATGAAACATTATTAGGGGTTGGTTATGCAAACAACAATTTGGGCTAAGGAACATAAAATTTGTTAGTAGTGTACTAATTTTAAAACAAGATTTAAAACTATTAGTAAGCAAAAATAAGGGAAGAGGTGCCAAAACTTAATTAAACTTGTTAAGGATTGCTCTTATATTAGTCCTGAATTTGGAAAATTTTGGGTTAAATATGTCCAAGGACGAGTTTTCAGTGACGAGTTCATTGTAGGTAGGGCACATTCTAATAATGGGTTTATAAAAGGATGTGTCATTTATATTGATATTAACCTGAAGACAAAACAACCGGGATGTTGGTTGGTTGATTGATTGATAGTAATTGAAATAAATTGACGATTTATGAATGTTTAATCATCCGATGCATACATAACTAAGATAGCTACAAATCACGCAATAGTTCAATTTATTTTTCTTCTGCATTTTCGCCATGGTTCGTGGGTTCGATCCCCGCCCAGGGCAAACATTTGTGTTGTAAGCATAAGTGTTTGTTCTGTTATTTATCTATTCATGTAGTCACTGATATCCGTAGGCTTTGCCTAGTTTGAAATCACATGTCTTTGTGTGAGTGACCTACTAAAAAGAAATTGAATCAGTTTGTTTTGTCTTTTCTAATTGTGGTATTTACTACAATTTTAATAATAATTATGTAAATAACAAATATATAAGGTCCTAATGAAATAGTGAACGTAATTTTAGTGTGTTACTCAGACCATGAAACTGAACAACTTTCCCTAAGGAACATAGGTCTAAATACGAAAATCAATTTTTGACCTCTCATAGAAACTGTAACAGCTGATAGCGCATTTTGTATGGGAGGTCAAATCTGATGCTATTCAAAAATTAGAATTTATAGGTATTCTGTATGTTAAGGTTATGTGTTATGACGTTGAATACATTTAAACACAAATCTAAATCTCATATTAACCCTGTGTTCTACGTCAACTATTATTGGTCATTGTTCGCAGGATCGATATGTGTTTGTACTGTAGAATACATGTATCAGTCTCTCTCTAATAAGGATAACATAAAGAATTTGCCTAGTTTGGGATCGGAGGACTTTGTATTATTAATTCGCTTCCAAATAAGAGAGAGGACTTTATAAATCACTCGTATTTATCTCTAAAATCCAACCAGTAACAAATTTTGTTCCCTCTTTTTTTGGCTTCTTACATTTTACTTACTTCTTACATTTCCATCTTACATTTTTGGCTTCTTACACTTTTTAACCGACTTCAAAAAAGGAGGAGGTTCTATGTTCCACTGTATGTATTTTTTTCTTTAAATAATCATCGACTAAAACGTCAATCTAGGTCCAGGTTTGGCATTGCAGTTCGCTTCACCATGCAACTACACACTGACGGCCTTTTTGTACCGCTGCGGCACACATGTACTCGCGCCAGTTTCTAAAAATGTAGAAATTTGTATCTTTTGTTTTTGTCTTTCATAGTTTACTGTCCCTTGTATATTGTATGTCGAATATGTGTATGAATAAACATTTTTATCTATCTATCAACTCTTAGGGCCAATATAGTTCTCACCCTTATTGTTAATATGAACGAGACAGGGACAGCATGGTCGATGTTGGTCGAACTGCAACGCCACGCTTAAACCAATAACATCTAATTAATAATGGTAATACTATTCTGGGAACAAATAAATGGCTATTACTATTATTATTAATACTATTCTAAATTTCAGATTGACATTGTGGATAAGCTGTTGAAAGTTGAAGTGAAAAAATGAAAACAGAAACATAACTTCATCAATAATTAACAGTATGAAATGAGAGTAAATGGGAACGTTGGAAGGGGAAGGCCTCGGCGAACGTACCAGGACCAAATTCAGGACGTTCTGAATAAAGTCCAGGTTAAAAGTACCCTAAACCGACGAGCTTGTATGAAAGGATTGATGAAAGTACAGGAAGCAAGGGAAGTATGTCAAGATCGTAGCAGGTGGAGAACTTTGGTCTCAAGGGGGAACAAGGCGTGATATTATGTATGTATGTATAAAATTTTGTCTGTACCCACTTGTGACATAAAAAAAAGCACAGATTAAATCATAGAATATCAGAAAAAAATTAAATAGTAGTAAACAGAAGTTTCTAAAAGGCGGAATGATCTGAAAAAGTTGATCAGAAAGCCAGCTTCTATTTGCGTAACAGTAGTAAATCAAACAGACCGAGAACTGAGAACACGATGCGCATTCATTGCGTGAGCTCTGTATGTGGTAGGTACACATGCCGCACATCAGTAGAAACACTTTTGGACCTTATGGCGTGGTAATAGAGTTGAAAACGTTTCTACCGACAGGCGTTTGACCGTACTACGAGTATATCTCAAATATGATCGACATATTATTTAACGTGAAATAAAAAATGGAAATAATAATTTTGAGGAACGAAAGTGGTAGTCAAGACTTAAAGATTAAGAGCAGGTCAAGCTTGACAACGTAGCGCGATTTTGACGCTTACGGCTACAGAAATAAGACCAGTACAAAGTCCAATGTGTCAATCTTTATGTTCTCTTGACAACAAATGGAAATAAAAAGACATATAATAGTGTTCAAAAGGGATGTACGAATATACTAGGTTATTTTTTTAGACCAGATTTCCTTTTGCCCACTTATTAGTGAGGTCAAAAGCAACAACCTTTGTTCTACGACTTTGCTAAAAAAACAAATTCAACTTCCCATACAAAATGGGTCGGTCTTTAATATGGAAAGTCGAAATTTTTTTGTGGGTTGTTAGCAAAGTCGTAAAACAAAAGTTGTTGCTTTTGACCTCACTGATAAGTGGGCAAAAGGAAATCAGGTCCAAAAAAATAACCTTGTATGTCGCAGTATTAAAATAAAATCAAATAAAGTCACAGAATACATAATAGTAAACAAGGTAATAAAGTAAAGATTTCATCATATTACTGATTTTATCATAGTCTTGCGACCCTATTCAAATATATACCTTTATAGTAATTATAAAATCTCTGTGCTTTTCTTTACTATTTATTATTTAAAGAAATAGACTGGATGGACGGAAGAAATGGATGGAATGGTCAGTTAGTGTTGTTTTCCATTATTACTATTATCTATGTCAAATATTTTTGTTGCGACATCTTTGACTAATATTGATTCTCCTAGTTTGGATGTGTCACTGATTAGCTGTTTTAAATTACGAACGTGTTATTTAAAATTAAATTCGTTTTAAATCGAATCGTTTCGGAAACTTCTAAGACTTGTAACGTACGGAAGGCAGCAAGCAATAGCTAATTAAGAAACTAATTCGGCTTACATTGCTCGTTGAAGTAAGGATATGGCAATTAACATAACCAAGCCTCCCAGCAATGTATGCCGAATTAGTCTTTGAATTCAGTTAGGTGTGATCGTGGTAAGCTGAACCAGCGCTTTACGCTACAAACGACCAATCCCGCAAGGTCCAACTGTTTCAACCAACGAGCGCCTGTGTGTACAACTCTTCTATAAATTTATCGCCAAGTTAAGGTTGCTATACAAAATCTTGTCTGAGAAACGTAAAATGTTCTAACGAAAGTTTATTGCTTCCAGGTGCTAAAAGACTTGTTACACCGAGGAAAATTTATAGCAACATTGTTCAGTGGGTATGAAACAGACGTTCGCTAAGTATCTAGTTATTTCATTTAGCAAATTCCCAAAAAAAAACACGTGTACAAACTGAGAAATGTTTACATCAATGCGTTGATCGAGGAACGCAAAATCTCGGTGATAGAAGTATGTACAGAAGTTCAAAGCTATTGGATGGGAAAATTATGAAATGGTCCAATCTGCTGACCAATTTTATTGGTATTAATTAGTATGTTACCGGTAATGTGTATTTTTTTTGACGAGGTGATATCCTACATGGATACCAGCTGGCTTAGCACGTTGCAGTTGTCAGTTTATCTAGGCCCATAGATTAAAGACTTTAAGCATGGTCACGTTTTTTTGACATCTGAGCAGTGCGACACATTTTTAAAGACAAGGACGGCTACATGTATTAGTGATTAAAGCTATCTCTGTCTAAAATATCAAAAACTTAAAGTGGATTTGCTAAACATTTTCCTACACTGACATTTCTTCGCGCTTGGAGGTGATAGATTAGATGACATAATTCCTCAAATAAAGTGACATTTCTCCGAGATATATTTTCCCTCGGGCAGCGAGCTAAGCCGGCTGGTTGCGAGGGACAGCGGCCGGGTTATGTCAGACTTCTACTGACTAAACATGGACTTTTTATGTAATGTTTTATTTAGATTTGGTTAGCGTTTATTTGCACAAAACATGGTATTACAGATGTTCATAATATACATACATACATAATATCACGCCTCTTTCCCGTCGGGGTAGGTAGGCAGAGACCACAGTCCTCCACCTGCTTCGATATTGACATACTTCCCTCGCTTCCTGTATAGTACTTTCATCAATCCTTTCATACATGCTCGTCGGTTTAGGGTACTTTTAATGTGGCTTTTATTTAGAAGGTCCTGAATTTGGTCTTTTTGCTCTCCAATAGCACACAAATCGGTATTTTTTTTAAATAAAACCATTATTTCAAAATTATCAAAATAAAATCAATTAAATAACCATCCAAATGACCAATCCTAACCTAATCTAACCTACCCCCTACAGCCACGATCACACCTAGCTGAACTAAAAGACTAATTCGGCATACATTGCTGTGAGGCTTGGTTATGTTAATTGTAATATCCTTACTTTAACGAGCAATGTATGCCGAATTAGTCTTTGAATTCAGCTAGGTGTGATTGTGGCCTTATCCTAACCTGACCTATCATTGAAAAATACAGACCAAAATGTACTTATTTTACTGCCGGTGGACCGGCAAGCATTCTATGCAATGCTGCAATATATGTCGCAGAATTTTGATGCAAATTTTTACATTGCCTAGCCATGGTACAGAATACCTGAATTATACAGATTGCCGGTAACAAGTATAACAAATATCTTTATTAATATTCGGATATGACGCACTTAATGACGTCAGAATATTATATGTCCCATCAGGAACAAAGAAATAATTTTACAAATTAAAGCCATGGAAAATAAGCAAAGCAAATAACTAGAGGAAGGAAGTTTGACATGATCAACCTTGAACTGAACGTCGAAACGAAAAGGAAACCATAAGCATGACCTCACCGCATCCGAAAATATCCGCCGCTATCAAAACAAATACAAACCTCTTCACTCATTACTCATTTATGTCGCAGGCAAATCGTATAATTCTTTACATCTCTCATATTCGGTAAGAAGGTCCTTATTACCCCCAAAAGGGGCTTGTAGGTGACCAATTAGCGCTCTAGGGTAATAATGTAGCTAGAAAAGCCCTAGGGCGGTAAGTAATTGTAACGTCCGCCTTGATGGCCGCCTCCAGCAGTGGGGCGGCGTTTTAATTACTTACCGCCCTAGAGGTTTTCTAGCTACATTATTACCCTATAGCGCTAATTGGTCACCTACGATTGTGAGGTAAGTAACTTACCTCACAATCGAGATGTAAAGCAGAGTAGTTAGCTCGGGTGTAAGCATCAATTGCACCCTCGAACTATAGGCGCCCTCGCTGCGCTCGTGCGCCTAAATATCTCGGGCTGCAATTGATGCCTTACAACCCTAGGGTATAATCTACTATTATTAGTTTTTGTTTGGAGGTCAATCTTTTATGAAATTTTTAACACTTGATTTTTCTCTTTTCAGTTAATATTTTTCTACAGTCGGGTGTTTTGTTTTTTTAAATATTTTTTTTTATTTAGTACTTTTTAGTTTTATTAATGAAAGATTTTTCTTCAATATTTTTTTATACCCTATGATATTCCCACAATGAATTTTTTTTTTTTTTATAGAAGAGGGAGGCAGACGAGCAGGCGGGTCACCTGATAGTAAGTGATCACCGACGCCCATAGACACCTGCAACACCAGGGGGATCACAGGTGCGCTGCCGGCCTTTAAGATATTTGTAGGCTCGTTTCTTGAAATAAATCTAACGACACCTCACATGTTGAAATCCATCAAGCCGTTTAGGCTGCAGAGCGCGACAAAGAAATCGACATACCTACATACATACTTACATACATAGACTCGAAAAACATAACCTCCTGTTTTGGGGCAGTCGGGTAAAAAGTCATTGTAAGGTTTGGATCAGTGCTGGTGCATTTTAGGTTAGTGAGTTAAGGCAACCCCAACCTAACCGATCCCGTATGAAATTACGACCATACACAACGCCAGAAACGAAATACGCGTCGTTATGTAAAATGCCGAATCATTATGTAAAACGACGAATTTAAATACTCGGAATTTTGTAAAATGCCAAGGCGTTATTTGAAGCGACGATTTTACAATTTGCCTGCAACATATAGATCATCAACTAGCATCTCTCTCCGTTGCAGACATCCCGACGGTAACCAGCGTCCTTTTGCGTATACCGTAACGGCATACTGCGGTTGCCAACCAGCGCAATCCATTGTGCCAAAGTACACTTTTCATTGGGATGTTATGATGAATGATTACATTGATGACTGCTTAAGATTGTTCCGATACTAGATAAGGCTCCACTCCACACCGCCAGACTAAATAGTATAGGTACTGAATTCCAGCATCTTTGACCAGATCAGGCATGCAATAATTTTAGAATTAAGCTAATTATTTAGTAAGACTGCACCGTGCGCACACTAGCGCCCTCATCAGAATTTAATTAATTTCTTTGAATTGGAGACAAAAATTAAAAATTAAAGACGGAAAAAGTGTTCTTTGTCAGGGTAGCGTTATTTTAAACTAATAGAATAAGCTTTATGTTATCTTTTGTATTCAAAATCCTTCGAACGGAAATTGGCGGCCACCGCGTTCCGTTCAAAGGATTTTGAACAAACAACAGAGGCTCCAAAAACGGTTCTCAAAAACTTTTAACGGATAAAATTTGCGCAGACGCATACCAAATAAAGATTTCCTAAAGATTATACCAAATATTTCGGGCCTCCATGCTTCGCTCGGAATAGATACAGTGCTGATTTATTTTACTATGGGATGACATCTGCCAGCATGTCACATCTCCTTTGCTTTGCAATGTCACATCATCAATATCATCATCGACGATTATGGAATATTCAAAATAACCCTACCAAATTAATAGAACGACGCCTTCATTGCATTTACAAAGATAATAGGGTTAGGTATGTAATTTGTCGTGTCATTACATAACACATTCCTAACTTTTGACGAATTATTTCTTTAATTCTATACTTCAACCTAAACCATGAAATAATAAATTTCACATGACAGCAAATAATTAACGACTATTATTTGGCAACATTCCCAAAGACGCATGCGGCCAAACTACAACAACACAGGCTATAATAAACACTGCAACGTCATAGTATGCTACAAAGTAGAAAATCGCAAAATTTCACAACCACAGGCAGGATTCGAACCTGCGTCTTCTTGCTTTGCTGCTAGTACTGCATTAGCTATAGCTTTGTATTAATCAGCGAAAAGTTTAACTAAAAATAGCAGTACACACTCGTTTTTCAACAGCATTTTATATCCCGCATAAGAATGTAAGTCATTTGAATTTAGTATGGAAAACGGATCGCCTTAAGGCAAAGTATTTCGCTATTTATATCTTGCCTTACACGTTGGCAGATTTCCGCACTGTTGTGTTGCTCTGAAGGGCAAGGGAAACGTGCCTCAGGGTAAGCAACGAGTTTATTATTCCATTCATGTGTTCTTTCGTAGTTAGGGTCGAAGGCACGTAAGTAGTGTGTCATCCATCATGAGCTGACTAAGTACAGACACAGTAACAAGGTTCTGTTTTACGCAAGTTCATATTAAATATAGAATCTTGTAATAATGTTTCGCCGAGTTACGTTCGTCATTATCGTTAGCCTTTGTTTTATTTAGTCCAGAACGTAATGAAGCAGTTGTCTGATACACAACAATCTAAAAGTCGGTTTTTATATGGTTTAACAAGATTTTTCCTTAAGGGGCTACCTCCGGTCCACTAGCGCCCCCATCAGTTAAAAAAATATTACTCGCTAAATACGAAACTTATCGAAAATCCGGAAAGACAGATTAGAGTAAAGGTACATTTGTTTATTTAGAAACTATTTACTCTGTAAAATAAAGTTCATTGTAGTTACAGATACAAAAACTCCTAAAAGTGGCCGTTTTTCGCACTTTTTGTATCTGTAACTACAGTGTATTATATTTTTAAATTGATAGGTTCTGAATAAACTAGGATACCTTAACTTCAATCTGTCTTTCGGATTTTCGATAAGTTTTGTATTTAGCGAGTAATATTTTTTAAACTGATGGGGGCGCTAGTGGACGGGAGGTAGCCTCTTAAGGGCCTCGATCCCGCAGGGCCTCGTTTTAACTAATAATATCGATTAAGTCGATAAAATACGACCAGCAACAAAACTGTTAAATCAAATTTCTATTCATACATACATAACATCACGCCTTGTTCCCGTCGGGGTCGGCAGAGACCACAGTTCTCCACCTGCTACGATCTTGACATACTTCCCTTGCTTCCTGAACTTTCATCAATCCTTTCATACATGCTCGTCGGTTTAGAGTACTTTTAACCTGGCCTTTATTCAGAACGTCCTGAATTTGGTCCTGGTACGTTCGCCGAGGCCTTCCCCTTCCAACGATTCTATTCAATCCAAAAATTGGTTTCAAACCTTCAGGGAAAGCAGCTTGAGCCTTCAATTTGCCTTTGCGCTACGAGCAATCATTTTTGAAGTCTGTTTGCAATAAAAACCCTTTACTATGGTGTTCTATCTTCTACTCGTCTGGCAACTTTTCGTGTTTTTAGGGTTCCGTACCTCAAAAGAAAAAAACGGAACCCTTATAGGATCACTTTGTTATCCGTCTGTCTGTCTGTCTGTCTGTCAAGACCCTTTATCTCACGAACGGGTAAAGGTATCAGGTTGAAATTAATACAATATATTAGGATCCATAAACCACACAAGATCTGAAAATTTAAATTTTTTACAATGACGCAATCAAAAGATATGGCATTTTACGTCCTCATCTCCATACATTTATTCAATAATGCAAAACCTACAGGGTACTTCCCGTTGACCTAAAATTATGAAATTTGGCAAGAAGCTAGGTCTCACAGTACAAATAATGGGAAAAGTCTGAAATCATTAAATATTACAACTTTTCTCACAACTAATGGTAACCAATTGTGGTGAGCTCCCGCTTCAAGAACATTCATATAAGAGAGGGGTCAAGTTGGATGGTCACTGAGGCGATTTTCGTATTAGTTCTATTTTAAAAACGGGAACACTTACAAACTTGAAAATTGGTATTTTTATAGTGCATAAGCTATAAAATAACAATTAATAATAAAATTTGGTCAAGCGCGTGTCGGACTCAAAAAATCTAGCACATTAACTTACTGAAAGTTCAACTAATACAATTATGATTAGGTGGTGGTACGGAACCCTCGGTGCGCGAGTCCGACTCGCACTTGGCCGGTTTTTTTTTTATTATTTAATAAGTCCCTATAAATTTTTCTGGTTAAACATTAAAAACCAACTAAGTTTTGAGGTTTCTTTTCTTTTTTTTTCTGCTATCCTGGTGGTCTACTCACAACTTTCGATAAACATGCAAATTCAAAACTTCATCCCTTTTTAATAGAGTAGAATATTGGTTAATTACTATCGGTTACTATTATTATTGGCTAATCACTGCCAATTTGACAACTCATCCATCCAACATTCTACTCTATTATATTGTCACTGATCGAAGTTATGAATTCGACTGTATCGTATCGATAAATCGCAAATTGAAAGTAGACCACCTGTATTGTTCGGCGGCTAGAAATACCCTTCGATCCTCCCCTTTTTCTATAATAACAAAAAATTCACTGGCCTACAAAACTCACAAACATGAAATCTCCGTAATACACAACCATTCATACTCTTAATTAACATAAACTGTATTTTAATTACCAATAATACCACACGCAACGCAGCCTATAGTTACAACCGCAGGTCTGTGGAAACATTTTTAACTCTATAACCATGCGATTAGGTCCAAAGTGTGTCTACTGACGTGAACGTACTCTCGATAAAGTGCCGAATGCCTGCCTTGTGACGTCATCGCGTGAGTCAGTTTTAAAGCCAGCAAGTGTAAATTCACAAAGTTGATAAGGAAACTAAAATGCTTGGTGACCAATTTAGACGTAACAGGAAATCCTTTAAGTTTATAAAGTCATAATAGTGATTACGCTGTAATTTGTAACTATGTTTGATAATTGATAATAATAAATAAGTGTAAATAGACATCATAATAGCCGTAAGACGACCAAGAATCCGCCATCCCCCTTCTGTCATTGAGAGTCATCATAACATCTTTTATAATTCGCACAGCTAAAGAGTGGAATTCTCTGCCTGCGTCTGTGATCCCAAGTTCATATAACTTCTGGGCAAAGTCGTTACATCATCTCTTTCCCTAAGACTAGATCGAAATCAAGAGCAAGCCCATTGTTAATAAAAAGAAAGAGAGTAAAGTACACCCAACAGCACGTCGGTGGAAACACTCTGGACTCTATGGCATTGTAATACATTTGCAAATGTTTCCACTGACTTGCGGTTGACCGTACTGATCGTTGTCGTCAGTGGCAGATTATTTTCCGCCAATTAAAAACTGATGATCATCATCATATCAGTTGAAAGACGTCCACTGCTGGACATAAGCATCCCACGACGACCGGTCCTGCGCTGCTCGCATCCAGCGGTTTTCCGCGACCTTGACTAAATAGTCGGTCCACCTTGTGGGGGGACTGCCCACGCTACGGTAGGTGCAAGCCAGACAGAACGGGCGCGGCGCGCTTCGGGTGCGCCCGAGGCGCGCTTCGAGCGCCCCCGTGGTACACTTTTCGGCTGGACGACGCAATCGATGGTGTACCGACAGTGAGCCTTAGGCATGCCTTCTCGTCGCCTGTTCAAATCACATGCATACAAAATGTAGGAGAACGACGCGGTGCAAGCCAGACAGAAGAGGTGCGCTGAAGGCGTGCCGTGCGGCGCACCTCTTCTGTCTGGCCTGCGCCGTACGTGTGGTCGCACTCTAGAACCTTTAAGCCCCTTCGGCCAACGCTTCGTCATCCGATGTGCTACATAATGGTCCCTTTTAACTCTGTAAGTATCTTTAGATTAACTTTATTGACGGATTCTAAACTTGAGGGAAAAAATATATGGTGTTTCCTACTTAACAGCGTTCCGTCCGAGTTATATACAGAAAGGAACGACCACATACTTGTAATGAACTGACCTCTTTGAAGCCTTTGTTAGTCTTCACTTCTCCTAGTATGTTACTCGGATTATAAAACTGAACAAAGGGTGAAATACGAAAATAAATTACCTCCCATACCAGCTGATTCAGTCCGTCCGTCCGAGTTATATACAGAAAGGAACGCTGTTAAGTAGGAAACACCATATATTTTTTCCCTCAAGTTTAGAATCCGTCAATAAAGTTAATCTAACGAGTCTCGGACCACTGAAAAGCAATATGTCAAAACGAAAAACGAAAAAAAAAATTTGAACACATAGAAACTGAATCAGCTGGTATGGGAGGTAATTTTTTTTTGTATTTCACCCTTTGTTTAGTTTTATAATCCGAGTAACATACTAGGAGAAGTGAAGACTAACAAAGGCTTCAAAGAGGTCAGTTCATTACAAGTATGTGGTCGTTGCGTGTGTCGGTCTGCTTTCTAGCCCTTGAGACTATGTACGGAACTCTCTGGAACATTCTACACCATACTGATACTGTTCATAAAAGCTAATGGCGATGATTAATACTAACCAAACAACGTTTTGAAAACAATGTTGAATGCTCTGCGTTCTTTACACACAAAATACTGTATGTATTTCTGCGGCTGTGTGCGTTACAGAATCAAATTCAAATTATTTATTGCATTTATTGATTTGCGATAAGTTAACTACTTATATCATTTTGACTGCTTTTTGACTCTCTAAGGATGGTTGATAATGTTTTTTTTGTGTTTATCTATCACATCTACACAAATATTACCCTATCTTATTAGCTATAGTTGTGTCTTTGATGGCAAAAGCACTAGCACTCTACTAATACTAATAGATGTAGAGATTAATTTTAGATAATAGTAAACTGATAATTACAAATCCTCCATTCCTAGGCGAGATACAGACAAATTTCAACCTTATGGACTAAAACATAGTCGATAATAGTAATGTATCCTATAGAAACGTTTCAAACCGCTGGACAGCGGGACAGGTTGTCACTTAACGAGATAATGAGCGAGACGCAAGTAGTAGGTATGTAATATTGTTCAATCAGAGTATTCCAAAAGCCATCCATCGCAAATTGGACGCAAAACTGAAACAACTCAAAGGAAGAGAAGAGCTACGGGCCAAAATGAGCTCCCACGATATTCATCAACATTCTGCCCTTTATTTGGTAGTGGGAGGACTTCTGCTAAAGGAAGGACAGCTGGACAGCTTCTAGTTTTATATAAAGCACAAGTGTGACCATGTATGGAGAACAGCTGTCATCTTTGGGATGGTTCAGCCAAACATCAACATGCCGCACTTAACTCGATAGATCGCAGAGCCAAGAAGCTCGTTGGTTATGAGATGCTGGTGATAACCAGTTTCACAGTCTGGTCCAACGTCGCAAGGTTGCATGTCTGTCGGTCTTTTACAGATTGTACTTCGGAGAGTGTGCTCAAGAGATCCATGAGCTTTTTCCACCATCACTCTTTTACCATCGGGAGTCCAGAAGCACCGCAGGATATCACCCACACTTGGGTAATATTCCACAGATATTCGCACAAAGTGCTTTGAAACATCTTTTATCGTGCGCACGGCTAAAGAGTGGAACTCTCTGCCTGCGTCTATGTTCCCGAGTTCTTATAACCCCAAGTCGCGAGTGAATAGGCTTCTTTTGGGAAGCTCGTCCCATCGTTGATCTCATCTCTGTCCTCAACACTAGATCGAGGTCAAGAGCAAGCTCATTGAAAACAAAAAAAAAAGACATATTAGAGAAACAGCGATGCAACCACAATATCGACCACAACGACGCGAATGCCGTGATTGATTAACACTGGTTACTTTTTACCGCAGAAAACTAGGGGAAAATATGAAAGGCAAAAAAAATTGCAGATATTCACAAACAAACGGCTCAAATTCATATTTGCAAATTCATTGATGTAAACAGTTACATGTCAACGGCCACTGTTTCCGCCTACTAAACATCGGGTATGCTGAATAAAAAATTTAATGCCTACGTTTCTAGGATTTAGTTCAATTGAATTGCTCTTGACCTTTTTCTTTATTGTAAATAAATCTCTCAAAACCACCTACTCTGTTCTAAAACTTGTAAACTATCATATTGTAGTCCGCTGACTATCATATATTCTGTGGTTCTAGTTACAAAAGCATAGCAAAACACATATTATAATAGAAACAGTATTTTTCTAACACTTAACAACGCACTAATGAAAATGATCTTCTATTCAGTGCTAGTGAAAAATCCAGTATAAGTAGATATTAAAGACAATAGCAAATACGAATGCTGATAAACAGCCAGTAAAACGTTTTCTTTATGCAACGATAACCAGTTATTACCAACACGTTTTAGCTAGGACGTACAGTCAATAACACGACGAGCTTGACACATTAGACTTTATATCGCGCTTATCTTAGTCAGCATAGAGACGGAAGTCGACTGTTACTGACCTGCGTTTGACTGTACTGTCTTGTTACTTCGTGATTCGTGGTTTTTAGTGATACGCGTACTTTTTGCAGTAGCGGTTTTCATGAAAAAACCTGCGAAGTTTAAGTCGGACTCGCGTAATGAAGGTTCCATATTCCATACCACCGTACAAGATAAGTTTATCATCATTCGACTGTTCCACAGAGCTCTGAAGCGCATGCATCTTGCTCTGCATCTAGAGACGAATTCTTTATTTCATTCAATACAAATCAGTGTCACCATTTACTACAACTAACACGCTTTCTGCATCCACACTAAGAGTAAGATGCAAAAAACCAGTGACAGCGTCTCTATGGCAACGAATGTGTTTATGATGTGCATTCAAAATAAGCGCATACATAAATTGGATAGTATACCTCGTCAATAAGGAAACAATTTTTTTTATTATCTTCGCTTCTATGGGGGGATGCTCGCGAAGGTGGAGTGGCCCTATCGTTGTTCTGTGGACTGTTCATTCAAAACACAAATAAACGAGCTTTAATTTGAGATAAATTTGAATTCGGAATTCCTAAGCAAAGGACAGACATTTGGAATCAAAGTGGCCAGATCGACATAACACCAATTTCATATGTAAGGACCTAATATAAGTTAACATAGCAGTGTAACAGCACGAATATGAAAATTAAAATATATTAGATTCTCAATGAAAAATCTTGAAACAGAACAAACGAGCAAATCAACTAGGCACCAAACGCCAGAAGACGTCGTGGACGACCTCGAAAGATATGGCGAGACGAGCGTAACATAACGTACGTAATTACGTACATGCTCGTCAATGGCAAACACTAGCCCAAAACCAGAATCGAATGTGTGGAAGGACGGAATGGAAGCCTTTGCCCCGCAACGGGACACGAACAGTAATAAAGTGTGCAAAAAAGATTTATGTGGCATCTCTCATATAGGTTTGGGTTGGCAAAAAAGATTAAATCTTACTCAGAAAGACTTAAACATTTTAAGATGAACTCCCTCTCCGATCGTAGACGCTACCTGGATATCATGTTCTTCTATAAATTGGTTAGGGGTATTCTGGATTGTCCTGAGCTGCTCTCTCTTGTTAATATTAAGGCGCCAGCTAATTTACCACGTTCTAATAAGTATAGACCCTTTGCTTTAAGACCAGCCAGAACAAATCTTGGGCACCACTCACCTTTAAACAGAATGGCCCGTGAATGTAACATTACCTTCACTCAGAGTGACATTTTAGCGGATAATTAAATAATAATAAATAATTTTAATAAATAATAAATAAATAATTTATTTATTTCTCCACATAACATTTTTTCATACTAGGTAAGTACAATGCTAGAGGTAAAACTTAAAATTCAAATGTTGTGGGAGACTGGAGCCTGAGCTAGGTCATCCCTGTATTACAGGTCTCCAGGACCCACCCCATAGGGACTACATTAGGTAATAAAATACTACTTAGTATTTAAAAATTTCAAAACACTGAAAAACTATTTAAAAGGTATGTTTTGATTTGAATGAGGTTAGTTTAAAAATAACTGAGTGGAATATACATATAATCAATAAAATATTAAAAAGGAGAATATGAGAAATATAAAAGTGAATATGTGAGTATCTGTGTGTGTGTGTGTGTGTGTGTGTGTTTGTGAGTGTGTGTGTGTGTGTGTGTGAGAGAGAGAAACGAGTGTGTTAATGTTTGTGTGTGTCTCAGTGTGTGTGTTTGTATGAGTGAGTGTGTGTTTGAGTGTCACTATATGAGTGTTTAGTGTCAGATTATACATGTGTGATCTTATATATTTTTATATTAGTTGTTTTTATTTTCAGGATATAACAGCAAGTAAAGTCTCGGTCTCGTCATAAGTCATCTTTTGCAGCCACATAGTAATTTTCTTTTTGCATTCATATTTAGTGTTGGTGTAAATGTGCAATTTATTGTTAACTCTATTATATAAGAAAGGGCCAAGAAACAAATAGAACCTATGAGCAAATTCCGTGCGGACAGAATTTGTAGGGCATAAATTTTTCCTAATTATTGTACATTTAAAAATTTTATCCACAAACTAATTCTTACCTGATAAAATCTTTTTACTCATAGCGCTTATTTATTATTGTTATTTATTTGTTATTTATTTTTTTTCAATTAATTTCAATGTTCTTGTAAATTTTTATATATTTAGTTTAATGTTCAATATTATTTATTTGCCGTCATTTTAAGAAAGCTGTAATCACCTCTAATTGGCTTACCGTTTAGCTATAAACCTAGTTTAACTGTATCTTCTATCTCTTTGTTTAATGTGTAATCTGTTGGTGATCATAAATAAATCTTAATTCTAACTTTTTAAAGAAAGTGGCAATCGGCAGTCCCACACAGCCTTTGCAGCTAATGCATAACTGAAATACGACACTTTATAAGACCTCCAAGACGCAGTCATTATCAAGGTTTATTATTTTATTAGTTTACATATGACCAAGGCGGACAGGAGATGCTAATGAGCCTAGTCATGTCATAAGAGTCACAACTTGATCCGCAGAATCACTGTACAATCACCTACAGGCTAACATAAACGTAAATGAAACTTTATAACAAAAGCATGAAACGCTGTGTTGTCTGCATTTGAGTGTAGTCGTTCGTATTGTTCAATTTGACCGGTTCACCTCAATAAAGGGTAAAATTACAATGTAAATAGTCCGATTACAAATGATAAGACCACCTACGTAAAAGGAATTTTTTATACTGTGTCGCTATGCCATTTCAATATGCGTTTGATAAATGGTATAAGACTTATTTGTGTTTCTAGCCCAAATAAAAAGTTTTATTTTACATTTTATCGAGTGCAACAAGTAAGTTGCATAAAGCCTCATTAGAATTAATCCTCCCTAAAAATATTGCAGACATTTTCTTTGTCAACACAAAAGGGCAGCAAAAAGAGACATCAAGGGACTTAATTCGATATTAACATTACTGAACCTATCTGCAACAACCTTCAATTCATGAAAAGGGTTTGCAGGTTTCTTTCCAAAAGGAGAAAAACGGAAACCACACAGCATTATAGGTATAAAACATTCAAGAATGAATTGAGTTTAATGACCGAAACCATGTATATATTGATATAAGATACGCAACTTTGTATGCGGTATCGCAGTGACCAAGGCACTGTATTTCGGTTTGTTTATAAATCTGAATTGATTCATAACATAATAAATAATTATAGAGATTATATTACCGATTTTCAAAGCCCGGGCAACGAAACACAACAGTGCTCTTACAAAATCTTCTTGCATCAAATACACGATATTTAGATATGCTGGCTATGAGCGACCCTAAAACGATCTTGGCCTCCGTCACTGGTGATGAAGGACAAATTTCTATATGATTTGCTCATGTCTGCCTCTTTGACTGATGATAAAGAGCATCCTCTAAAAGAAAAAAAAAATATTGACGGACATCCACACCCCTGCGTTTTTCAGGAATTAAGTTTCAACTATTTTGAAATTTGACAATGAAACGTACACCTGGCAGACTATGACTATCTGATTAAATACAATGTATAAAAACCCAGAAAAATGGTCTGCCACCATAATAGCCCTGCGTCGTAAAGTTACAGCTCTTCAAAATGCAAAAATTCACTACTTCGTCCCGTGATAATGCAGAGATCTGCATGTCTGCCTCTTCGATTTTCTACATCTTCAGAAGTATTTTAAACAGGAGCCACAAAGGCAGACAAAAAAAACATTATTCAGTATGTTATTTTTTTTGCTTTAACTCAAAAAAGCAGCGACGCACAGAAAAACTTGCAAGGACTAAATCGATTCGTATTGAGCTGATCTATCATCCCTATTAATATGAATCATGATCAAATCATATACCCAAATGGCAGCCAGCACCCTAACTATAAGGACAGACAAGACAAATTCCTCTCGTGTGATATTGCACCCAAGAACCTCTTCTTCTTTCTTTGGTGTACCAAAGGAAAGACGAGAGGACTGGTATCTCTTTTGAAAAATCTTACAGTGGAGAGAAATTTATCAATACCAAACTAAGAGCTATTTGAAGCACCAACAGTTCTATCTAGACCTGGTCGATCCAGCGATATCTAGGGCGTCCGATAGGACATCTATGAGTCGGACGTTTAAAATATGCTCTATTGACTGTAAATACTTATCAAATACTTTTACTACCTACTCAATGGTAAGACCAGCAACCCCTTACTCCTGGCGCAAATACCATTTTATGTCCCTCCACCTCAAAGATACTCCCTACGGCCGCGCCGTCACCCCTTATTTGCAACAAATATTCCTCGGACGAGAATGCTTGAGCACACCCCATTCTACGAAACCCTAGCACTCATAGACAGCTTTGCTCTCGTGAGTAAGGTTGATCTATTCAATGCACAATGCACCTGAGACGAAGTTTCTTCCAGCCGCCGGCTGCTACCTGGAGATGATCACTGTCCGAAGCTCACTGGTTGAAATACCGCATCCAGTGATACCGGACAGTGACCGTCTTTAACGCCTATGACGCCTCTTCTTAGTATATAATATAGAAATTGACTATGGCTTACATGTTTAGTTTTCAAGACTGTTAATGTAAACTGTATGAATAAATAAATGAAATGAAACAAAAAAAGATCCTCTCCCATCCTTTCCACATGACCGCGAGCCAGCGAAGTCAGGATGATTCGGGCCCAACGTCATTGGGGCGACCAAACTGGGGTGATATTCTACCATCAAACCATTACCACAGTAAAGAGATGGGCTTATCAGCAGTATGGAAACTCGGCCTATTTTTTTTTTTTTCAATTCAATTTATTTAACTCAGATAGTACAATCCATATTTGTTAGTAATATTAGACTTAAAATCTATGTTAGTAAATTAATAATCAAGATTAAAATATAAAAATAAAAATCACAAAATGTTAAAACATGTTATTTGGCTGCTCTATTCGAGGGGATGACATGAATGGAGGTCCAGTGTTCTAGGATCGGGCCATCGACACGCTCTGCCACCACAGTCAGGAGGCTATTACGGCTGCCGCGCACCCGCTCTATCAGGGATGCTACCCTTGCCCGTATAATTGTGTGAAAGCCATTCGTTCTGTGGGCGGCGAACATTCCCGATGCACTGCAATAACGCGGCAGCCCCAACAACATCCTGAACGCATTATTGTATTGGACACGTAGGGCGCTGTATGCCTTCTGAGTATAGTTGATCCACAGACTGCAAGTGTAAAATGACTGGCAATATGCCCTAAACAGAGTGACTTTTACACTACTTGAACATCTTGCAAATCTGCGAATCAACATATTACTTCTTACAGCCAGCGCCCTACGCTCCCTCTCGATGTCCATGTCATCGTTGAGTGTCTCAGTGACCCAGTGCCCCAGGTACTTGAATTTTGACACCACCGTGAGAACAGAGCCGGCAGAGCCGGGTAGTTTTTTAAATCGAATCTTGCATCATTGGAGCGTCAGGGTTGTAACAAACACAGAAAAATAAAGGAGAGGTCCGAAATCTTTGGTAACAAATCAAACAACAAATCAAAATTTTATTTTTCGGACAACGAAGACTCATACATTGCATAACCAAACAATAAATACATACATTAAATAATAAATAAAAAAAAAAAAATTTAAGCAAATTCAATTTCAAACAAAGATTAGGACACTTAGTCGCCTTTTATGACACAAGGACAGATTAAGACACTTAGTCGCCTTTTATCACACCCGGAAAGGGTAAGTCTCTAAGTCGCCTTTAATCGCAAAACGTCACTTGGCCGCCATTTATCACACAAGGGCAGGGCATAAATAAAAAAAATATTAAAAATTTATATATATCCATATGCTGCACAATATGACATGAAACAACCGACAGCAAACTAACCCACCGCTTCCCTTCACGCGACAACCGCGACAGAATTCAGGGCGAACTTTGCTTAGCGGCCTGTAGAAACGTGCGTCTGTGTGAGTGCGCCATTTTGGACGTTTAGTATGAAGCTTCCATACTGCTGATAAACCCATCTCTTTACTGTGCCATTACTGTTCTGATTTTTAAGATTCATCACCATCATCATAACGTCCCATAAAACGTCCACTGCAGGACAGGGAGCTCCCTCCAGAACTCCCGTGGTACATTGGAGGGGATTTAGCTTAGTCAAAAGTGTCACCACGCTTGAAAGCGTCGCGGCTGGCGACCGCTGTTGTTGGAGAGCGCAGTATGTAAGATGGTACAATACACAGAAAGATGCTGCTGCCCATCCTCCGGTTCATAAACCCTTAGTCGCCTTTTATTACACTCACGGGAAGAGATGGGTTGGTAATATTCTTTGCCGGCACCACACGGGCAAGATTAATAAAATACTTTTTTTTAATAAGTTCAATAGATTTACATACATACATTGTAATTTTTTATCGAGTTGACCTGAAGATTAGCAACAAGTATGTAAATATTCACTAATTGTGTAATTTTAACAAGCTTATTTACATATAAAGGCTTATTAAACAAAAAGCAGTTACCTAGACGGATTTGTTAGCCAAAAAGTTGATCCGAGTTAAAATTCTAGTACTCAAAAAGTTGATTTGAGTAAAAACTCTAGTAGGTACTCAAAAAGTTGATTTGAGTGGAAACTCTAGTACTCAAAAAGTTGATTTGAGTAAAAACTCTAGTACTCAAAAAGTTGATTTGAGTAAAAACTCTAGAACTTACTCAAAAACTTTATTTGAGTAAAAACTCTAGTACTAAAAAAGTTGATATAAGTAAAAACTCTAGTACTCAAAAAGTTGATTTGTAAATATATGATGTACCTACATTACCATACAAACTTCCACCGAAAATTGGTTTGAATGAAATCTAGTAAGTAGTTTTTTTTTAAATACTTCATAAACTCAAATCAGCTAATTTAATTAATATATAATGTGGTGGTACGGAACCCTCAGTGCGCGAGTCCAACTCGCACTTGGCCGGTTTTTTTCGAGACGACGCAATTAAAACGCCTCTGAATGAATTTCGGAAACAAGATCGTACGTAACAAAAAGCCATCATCATAACACATCATTAACCCTTAGTTGACATTAAAGTACACATATTTAATTATCTCCTCGTTCGTTGCTCCTCGTAATCAAAGTTTCCATTAGCAGTTAGTGTGAGCTTCATGAAATGCAAAGATCGATACTGTGATAAAGTTATCAAAGCCCGGGTGAAGAGAGGACGAACGCAACTGAACCACGATTGTGACGTCATATCGATCGACCCATGTGGAACCGGAACTCTCAGGTCAAGTTCCTGTGAAAACTGGGGCTCCGTGACGTCACCATTGCATGCTGGTGCTAAATATAGCAACGTGCTAAACGACCTGAAATGACCTACTTATCTGTCCTTCTGAGGAGTTGATAATTTGACAGAAATGAAACATGTGTCATCATAAAACATTTCAAGAAAGAAATTATTTCGACATGGTTTGTATTTTTATAATTCGCAAAGGAAACTTATATGTAAGGTACCTTGAAACTTGGCTCATAAACAGGAATAGGATCATTAAAGATAAATAAAAAATAACAATTTTTTTCAGCCATAAATGACGAGGTTTTTAAAAAAAATCGTTTTTGTCAAATATCGATAGGTCGTATGGCAGAATGTGATGAGTAGTCATTGCCTATCATAAAAAAAAGTAACAGCTGTATAAGCCGACCACAGACTACTTAGAACAGTTGTCAGTTGTTTTTTTTTTAAGACTGGCCATGGCTACGTTTCATTTTGCCATACGACCAATCGATATTTGACAAAAACAAAATTATTTTTTTACTTTGTTATTTGCGCCAAGTTTCGAGGTACCTTACACATACATTTCCTATGCGAATTAAAGCAAGATCAAATTTATCTGGGATGCTTTAATAAGATATTGTACCAACGTTTTTGGCTAACTATGTAAGGTACTGAAAAGCCTGAAACATGGTAAATCATTGTTAGTTAAGTCAATATAACGAATCTGGAATACCTACATAAGGTACGCGTACTGGTTTCTACTTGAAAATGTATGTTTTTTCACTGCGCCTAATGACTCAAGTATACCTACTTTGCGTGCCCAAACCCGTGGCCCAAACTAAGCTCAAAACGCTTAGTTTGCTTGTCATGGACTTGTCATATCACCGAGAACTGTGACACGCTTCGTTTTCATACAAACGGCGGAGTTTGCGTTATCTAGACTTATTTCTGATCTGTGGTTGGTAGGTACGAGTACTAAGGCAACATAACATGGGAAGATAGTAAGAAGTACATAAAATTATAAACTCACCACAGCTTCTTCTTCGATCGGCTTAGCGGTGCCATTGTATGCGCAGTTTTTTGGTTTTTGTTGTCCCGGAAGTGTGCAATTGCCGTACCAAATACAGTGGCCCTCGGCTGATGCCGTTGGTACCTGAGGACAAAAATCAAAAGTTTAGAGAAAATAAAACGAAACAAAAACTCCAGCCGCAACGCTAACAAGCGTGGTGACTGTACTTCGCCTCCAAATTGTAAGAAAGAAAGAAAGAAAAAAACATTTATTTTGGAAACATACAACAACTTATAACAAACAGGTTTTAAATAATTAAACAAAATTGTTTCCAAAAAAGGTCTCCACTCAGCATAATGCTGCTGGCTGGTACTCGTAGTAACATTACACAAACAACAGCGCTGGTATTCTGTGGAGCCAGAGTAGAATGAATAAACACATACAGTTACTATTTACATTTTCCTACAAGCAACTAAGGTTGTCTGGAAGAGATCGCTTTAAGCGATAAGACCGCCTTTGTCCACCCTTGTTTTAAGAGTCTCCCTATCTATCTACTTATGAACATAGAAGAATGTAATAGTAAACTATGTATAGCCCGTACGTCCATTGAAATAAGAACGGTACAAAGTCCAAAATGTCAAAGTTGATGTGCTCTGACTGTATCACTGCAGTGGACGTTGTATGGAATGTTATAATGATGATAATGAAACTAAAACTTATTATAAGAGCGGACGGACTGACAATCACCTTTCAATCGTAAGCTAGACATGATACCATAAAACTAAACAACTTTCCCTTCCCTAAGAAACAGGTTCAAATAACTTTTTTGCTTTCCTCGTTTTAAGACCCATGTTTCTTAGGAATAGTTGTTCAGTTTCAAAGTCTAACTGAGAAAGAAACGTTTTTTGCAATGATAAGAAATTAAACCTTGGTAATGGTAAAAGTTAAAAAATATCCGGTCGCGAGTGAATAGGCTTAGCTGGCAGGCTCCAACAAAAAATTGCGCTTTTAAGCTAAATATTTCGCAAATCGAAAAATGATATACAAAATCACATTGATTTTAAAAGACCAATCCAACGACACCCACACTATGGGGTAGACATATATTTTTTTTATCCTCACTTTACTTGTAGGGGAGGTTTAATCTTATTGGTTTGATTTTATTGTACCACTTTTTTGGTGTAGATAAAATGTATATTCGTACTAAATTTCAGCTTTCTAGTACTAAGGGTCTCTGAGCTAAGCGGCGGACAGACAGACAGACATGACAAAACTATAACGGTTCCTTTTTGACTACGAAACCCTAAAAAGGGCAGCTGCAGCGCTTAATCCAAAAACTCTTATCTCGAATTTCAGACCAATGTCTGCAATATGCTTCTCATCGTATAAAATGCCTATCATATTACGGTAACCGTTTGCGGTGATGCGTGGTCTAATTTCCATAGCGTCTACCTAAAGGTTCAAAAATCGATTAGTGGCTTTGACCTTGCACGAGCAAAACTGGCAGGACTAGCGGTTTTAGTAGGCTTATAAAATATTTTAACGAGGTACGGTCAACCGCTTGTCGGTAGAAACTTTTTCAACTCTATTAGCACGCCATAAGGTCCAAAAGTGTTTCTACTGATGTGCGGTCGTGTGTACGTGTATTTCGCCTTAAACTGTTTGGCCATCGTGCAGAAAATATACAGATTAATAAAATAATGAGATGAAAAACAAGCTCACTTTTCGTAATTTAAACGATTTTGATAAATAAATAATTGTAACCTTCTTCACCTTTGTAAACATCGTTCATGTATCAACTTTTTGCAAATATGTGTGCAATAATGAATATAATTCTGTATTCGTATTTGAGAAAGTTTCTTTAGAATCGAGGGTAGAATCGATTTCACACCTTTTTGGACAGAAACTGATATTTGGATTTTTCTTGGTTTTTGTTTATTTTCTATGTCATAGTAAGCCACAGAACCTGAAATGAACCAAGTTAACAAGCAAACTTAAAATGTCGTCGATCGTCACATAATCCAACTCATTATCAAGTGAGCTATGTTTAGTTATTCACTAATGGACATAAAAAGAGGTCGTCTTATTTTGAAAGGAATTTTCCCTATCCTTCAATAACAAAGGATCTAAAAAAGTTATTATTATTGTGAACACGTACAACCCTGTCCAGAAAGGGCGAATTCGCCGCGATTTACTCGCGCGTGTTTCGCGCGTTCATCTGGACGCAAACAAGGCGCTCCTAGTATCTCGACTCGCGCGTAAAAATTCGCGGCGAATTCGCCCTTTCTGGACAGGGTCTTAACGTAGCCTCAGATTGTTATCGCGACGTCATGAGGAATGGCATGTTCTCCAGACAGTACGTTACTTTCTTTTTGCCGCACATAAATTTTTCGGCTCATCTATTTTCTACGTCATAGTGAACTTCAGAACCAGAAATGTACCAGGATAACAACAAAACACGAAAATGTCTCTTAAGTATATCAGGGTCAAAGATCGTCATAAAAACCACTGAGCTTAGAATATTATGTGGCTTAGGTGACAACTCACCATCAAGTGGCCTATCTGTTTAGTCATTTGCTAAACTAATGGACATAAAAAAGAGAGTCTTGTTTTGAAAGGAATTTTCCCTATCCTACAATAACAAGGAATCTAAAAAGTTCTTACTATTGTGAACACTTAACGTAGCCCCAGATTGTTATCGCGACGCCATGATTCATACGACAGCTCTATACGATTACATATTGTTTTGTAAACAATAACAATAAGTGGAAAAATCTTGATTTTTTCTCTATTACTCTTTATTGTCATATAATCCATTAAATAATATGCTTAAACATCTCGGATTTCTCAGTTACCTTCATAAAAACCTAGGAATGTACAGTCCACCACTTTGAATCATGACCTGGCTCTACGCTTATTTTCGTGCATACTGTAAATACAAGTAGGTTGAATTTCGCTCAAACGTGCTTTCAAAACGACAAAGGAGAAAACACGTAGTGACTACCTTCTCTCTGAAGAAAACCTTATTGCTTCGACGGTTTCACAGCGGTTTCAAACGGATTCTTGTCAAAATGGGTCACAAATCAGATGGTTCGACTGTACGAACGACGAAATTTTTTTCTATCACTGCACCATAGAATGTAACTACGTGTTTTGTCATCAACCACAGTGGTCCATTCTGTCAGCTATAACGCTAAGACCCTGTTCAAAAGGAGCGTTTTAGCGGCGATTTTTCAAAAGGAGCGTTTTTGCGACGATTTGTAGGCGATTTCACGTACATACGGCCGCACGTCGGTGGAAACACTTTGACTTGAGCGGATCTCTGGTTTCGGTCATTAGCAGCGTAGCGCTGATTCAGCTTGTACTGGTTTTGTTTCTACGTGCTTGCTGCCGTGCGTACAATGCCGCTTTGTTTAACCGTGCAAGTGATCAAATTGTTACCGATTACGCAATGTACGACAAAAGGCAGCAAACATGCGCGTACATCTGGAGTTCTGGACAAGGCCTAACAAGTCACCATCACCACGGTGACCGCAGACTGGCTGAACGATATGCAGCAGACTCTAGAATTTTGCAGTGATACAAAAAATCGTTGTACCTTTTTTTTTTATTTATTCATCATAATTACATTAAGTGTGTCATATACCTGATTTTTCCTCTTAGCAACCATGTTTGTTGATTTGTCTCTGCTAAGTCAAAATATATTGAATGAATAATAAAATTGTGTTTTCTATGTATTTAACATTTGGCGACGATGACTTATGATATGAAAAAATGCAAACGCTCGCGGGGCTCCCTGCGAGGTCTGCTCACAAAAGCAAATAATGCTTTTCAAGAAGAATTGAATTTACATACCACGGAAGAACTCGAAACACGACTTACGACTTTTTCAAAATGCATACGAATCTTTACAAATCTTACAAAACCAAATTGAAGAAGAAACCGAAGACGAAAATATTGAAGCCGAAATTCAATACAGATATGAATCTGACGAAATTTACACGGAAATACGTTCGAAAATGCTTCGTCTCCTCAACAAGTTAAAACCAGTGCCTGAACCCTCTCTTGCAATACGTAACGAGCAGCCATCGACCTCCGCGCAGCCAGCCACGCGTGAGGCGCAACCCAGGTTCAACTTCCAGGCTTTTCACGAAAAAGAATCTTTCAAAAGTTATACTAAACGTCTTGGTACTTACCTTTTACTCAACAACATTACGGATCCGAAAATAAAGGTATACACATTACTTTCTACAATTTCTCCTGAACTTCACGAACGCATACACGACCTATGCTCTCCAGAAGACCCAATCAATAAAACGTTCGACGAACTTACCAAAATATTAGACGACTATATTGATCCAAAACCAAGTATTTGGGCATCACAACATACATTTATTTCACGCATACAACAACCTAATGAGACAGTCGCGGTCTATGCTTCAGAGTTAAAGAGATTAGCTTTGAACTGTGAATTCAAATGTCAGCACTGTAAGAAACCTACCTTCGACTCTTTCCTTGCACTCCAGCTCATAAGAGGTCTCAAAGACGGCGAAATCCGAACAAAAATTCTACAAGAAAACGAAACGGCTTCATTTTCTCAGCTGGTTCACACAGCTACGTCCATGGAAATGGGAAAAACTGAAAATTCAACCATGTCGTCACAAACACGCAATTTGCCAAGTGACAATATGAACAATATCTCTAAGGTTATGAATAAACCTCAACCCACGCTAAGGTCTACTCCCAGAGGTTTCAAGACACCTACTTCGATCAGAGACCTTAAAGGTAAATGTTTTCGATGTGGAAAAGACGACCACAAAGCTAATGACTGCGGCGCTATTCACACTACATGCCGGAAATGCAATAAAGAAGGTCACCTCGCCCGGGTTTGCCTACAAAGAACTCCTAAGACTAACCAATTAGACCAGTCGATTAGCAGTCTTAGCTCCGACAGCACTGCCAATATTCACTTAATAAAAAGTGAATTCTCGGAAAAATACATAATTCCAATTATGATTGAAGGCAAACGCGTCGATATGGAATTTGATACAGGCGCAACTCTTTCGACCATATCTTTCAAAGATTACAAAAAGCTAGGAATTAGTAAGAAAATCTTTAAAACTGACATGAAGCTCAGAACTTACACAGGTGAAGTTTTCAGACCTACCGGTGTAGCATATGTCAAGTGCAACTACAAACATCAGAACTTCTACGGGAAAATTTATATAATTAACAAAGATGTCGATCCCATTCTAGGTAGAAGTTGGATGAAAGAATTCAAGATCCAGCTTGCTGATATGCGGGCAGTAAACGCATGCAAGGAAGTTCCTAAACTTGACCAGTTACTAGAAGAGTTTGCATCATCGGTTTTTAACCCTAACCTAGGGGAAATACCAAACGTGCGAGGTCACTTAACCTTAAATGAAAATACCCAACCTATTTTTATTAAACCTCGTAGGATTCCTTATGCCTTAAGAGCTAAAGTAGATGAAGAAATATTTAACAAAGTGCTTAAAGATTAAAGTCTCGCCAAACTACAGTAGTTTGATGGCGAGTGGAACGCTCTAATTTACAAATCATGCACCTATTTGAATTAAAAAGATAACAATTATAATTTATAAATTAACTCTAACAAATACATACAATAAATAATTAAGGTAGTAATGGTACTACCTTAATTATTTATTGTACAAATATCTATATATTATCTGCTCTTATACTATATACTAATATATATAAGTTCATGTCTGCCTATCTGCACTATCACTTTCTAAGAGGGTTAATTTTAATTTATTTTTATTTTTGCAGCCTATATGTGCAGTTAACAGCACATCAAGCTATGTATCGTTCTTATTTCAATCATCGTTTGGGCTAGAGTCGCAGTGCAAGTGTCAAGCTTGTCCTGCTCTTGACTGTACGTTCCGAGGTTCTCGGACGATTATACAAAGTTATTTTATCTGACAGTGACCTAAACACGCCAATAGAATTCTCCAAACATGAATCTAAATTCCGCTTTTAGATATGCGGGCTGTTTTGTTACTTATACATACATAGAATGTTTGTCCACTTCCACCGTTACAGAGACTTTACCGATAACAAGATGACGTCGCCGAACGTTTACTATGGCCATCACGGGCGTGCCATAAGGTCGTTTGTCTACCCCCACCGTCACCCAGACGATACCGTTAACAAGATGTAGGCTCCGAACATTTACTATGGCCGTCACGGGCGTGCCAAAGTAAGGCCGTTTGTTCAGCGCCACCATCACCGAGACGATCCCGATAAAAAGATAGGCGCCGAACGTTTACTATGACCGTCACGTGCGACCCATAGTAAGGCCGTTTGTCTACTGCCACCGTCACAGAGACGATACCGATAACAAGATGACGGCGCCGAACATTTACTCTGGCTGTCATGGGCGTGCCATAGTAAGGCCGTTTGTCCACTGCCACCGTCACCGAGACGATACCGATAACAAGATGACGGCGCTGAACAATTATTATGGCTGTCACGGGCGCGCTATAGTAAGGCCGTTTGTCTACTGCCATCGTCACCGAGACGATACCGATAACAAGATGACGGCGCTGAACAATTACTATGGCTGTCACGGGCGCGCCATAGTAAGGCCGTTTGGCGCCGGACATTTACTATGGGTGTCACGGGCGTGCCATAGTAAGGCCGTTTGTCCACTGACACCGTCACGGAGACGATACCGATAGCAAGATGACGGCGCCGAACATTTACTCTGGCTGTCATGGGCGTGCCATAGTAAGGCCGTTTGTCTACTGCCACCGTCACGGAGAAGATACCAATAACGAGATGACGGCGACGAACATTTGCTATGGCTGTCACGGGCGTGCCATAGTAAGGCCGTTTGTCTACTGCCACCGTCACGGAGACGATACCGACAGCAAGATGACAGCGCCGAACATTTACTATGGCTGTCATAGATAAAAAGGCCGTTTTTTCACTGCCACCGGAACGAGATGACGGCAATGCACATACATTCGCTAAGTAGGCCGCCTGTCCACTTCACGCCCGTGAAGGCTCTACTTTCGGCGCCGTCGCCATATCGTTCTCGTAATCGTATCGCCGTGGACAAACGGCCATAAAGTCAAAAAACTGTAGGAAACCGATGTATTCGGGTCACTGCTGATCGACAAAACCATACATATTTAATAGATCGATCAATTTCGACATAGACAAACAGGAAAACGGTAAAAGCGTAGCCGGTAAGTTATTTTAAAAGCGAATTACTGAATAGTTTAAAAGGAAACGGAAAAATCCAAGACAACTACCAAAAATGAAAACCTAATATAAATCGCATAATAACTTCGATACTTTTAGTTTTGTACGTTGATGGATGTTTTTGAAAAAGATTAAAAAAGATTGTTTTTTTTTTTGTTTGTTATTTTGCGGGACATGTCGCCCGTATGCACCCTGATAGATGGGCAAAATTAGCCACCGAATGGGTCCCGGAGGATGGTCACCGACGGCGAGGTAGGCCCCGTAGGCGATGGCAAGACGACCTTAACGTTTTTCTTGGGAATTGGCTAGAATAGAGGGGAGGCCTTTGCTCAGCAGTGGGACACTACATAGGCTAATAATATAAATATATATAATATAATATATTTTGCAACCCAGCTAAATAATCTCCATCCATCCATACCTACTACACCTATCTATAGCTAAAGATCACCGAGTAAAATCATTTCAACTGACCCCAGACATACAAACGGTATAGGTCAACCGCAAGACAGTGAAAACATCTGCACTTCTATTACCATGCCATAAAGTATTAAGTGTTTATAATGACGTGCTTTCGGGTGTACCTATCCAAAAAGACAAACTCTATGCCCCTTAGCACTGTCTTAAGCCCAAGTCACACTGAGGCGGTAGCGGAAGCGTTCCGGTGCCGGTATTTTTTGTAAAGTATGAGTTCTTATGCACCCTGTCACATTGAAAGCGGTCGCGGCGCGGCGCGGTGCGGTGCGTTGGCGGCCGGGCCGCTAGTACAACCCCGCGGACCGGGCGCGGCGCGGGGCCGAACTTTCGGCGGGAGCGGGCGCTGTATTCCATTGCGTTCAATGCAACCCGTCACACAGAGCGGCAGCGGCGCGGCGCGGTGCGGTGCGGTCCGGGCGCGGACTTTGACGTTGTATTTTTTTTACAAGAATTTTGCGGCTTTGCGCAGACTTTCTTTTAGGTTATCAGTTTGGTTTTATGTTTAAAGTAAAGGATTTACGTCTTTTGAATAATCACAGATAAATAATGTCACACTGACCACTACCGCCCCGCTGTCCCGCCGCGGTTTCCGCGCGGTACCTCTGTGTGACCGGTCCCGGAACGCTTTCGCTTCCCGCAGGTCCGCCTCCGAACCGCTTTACCGCTTGTACCGCTCTGTGTGACGTGGGCTTTAATGTCGCCACGGGAGCTTTCGCGACTATAGATTGTTGGTTTTTCCGTGCCACCGTTCTGAACCTCTACGACATCAAAGGTCCACATTTAGTCTTGTCCAGGGTTTGTAAGGTCGGCCATCGACCTTGCAACCCACACGATGTGATGATGATGATTTAGTCGCCTCTTACAGGTAGGGACGAATAGCCATATTCTTAGACAGCCTTTCCACCCACTTTACATCAGTGCTGTGCGCTGGAAAATTGCAACCAATAAAATTGCTTCATTTGACAAACTAGGGAAATGGCGCAATGCTATTCGTTGGAATTTTCCCAGCTCACAGCTAGCTCCCTATAGCACTGGTTGGTAGAAAATCAGCCTTAGTCCAGACCAGATGACGTCTACAGGGCGTCAAACCTAAGCCAGTAACTTACAGTTGAAATAATATCATAAACAAACAAGAACTAAGAGCACTGACCGCTAAATACATCCTTTCAAAAGTTTTCAGGTTTATCACCTTGTAAAATAGACTTGACTACCATTTAACCCTACGTTTTACCCCTATACAAGTTTAAAGGCATTTTGAGGGTATTTCCTTCCAATTAATTCCCTAAAGAAATGGGATGAATTGAAAGTAATTTGCGGGCGCGATTGAAATAGATTTCGGAATGGACGATCTCTAAGATTCCATTCTATAGAGGGTTAATTTTCTCTCGGTAAAGTTTATTCGCAGAGATATTAGTGATAGATACTTTCAGGTTCAATCAGTATTCATTAACTTGCCGTTCACTGAACTGTATAAAACTCTAACGAGTTAGATTTGTATCTAAGTTGATTAAATTATGAAATCGAATTAAATATTATTTCTAAATGTAAATAAAATTTTCTGTACACCATCATCGTCAAAATAGCACATAAAAGCCACAAAAATCTCCATAAAAATGGTTTATTTGGGAGACAATGAAGGATGGCAATGCAGATCAATGTAAAGTCGATTCTGCCAATCGTCTGCTTAGATTCCTACTTCAACATATTCTCTTTCCTTTAAACTCTGGTTCGAATTAAAAAACCGGCCAAGTGCGAGTCGGACTCGCGCACTGAGGGTTCCGTACCACAACATAAACATAATTGTATTAGTTGAAATTTAAGTAAGTTAATGTGCTATATTTTTTGAGTCCGACACGCGCTTGACCAAATTTTATTATTTGTTGTTATTTTATAGCTTATGCACTATAAACATACCAATTTTCAAGTTTGTAAGTGTTCTCGTTTTCAAAATAGAACTAAAACAAAAATCGCCTCAGCGACCATCCAACTTGACCCCTCTCTTATATGAATGTTCTTGAAACGGGAGCTCACCACAATTGGTTACCATTAGTTGTGAGTAAAGTTGTAATATTTAATGATTTCAGACTTTTCCCTTTATTTGTACTGTGAGACCTAGCTTCTTGCCAAATTTCATAATTTTAGGTCAACGGGAAGTACCCTGTAGGTTTTCCTTTTTTGCATAAATGTATGGAGATGAGGACTTAGAAAGCCATATCTTTTGATTGCGTCATTGTAAAAAATTTAAATTTTCAGATCTTGTGTGGTTCATGGACCCTAACATATGGTATTAATTTCAACCGTTCGTGAGATAAAGGGTCTTGACAGACAGACAGACAGACGGACAACAAAGTGATCCTATAAGGGTTCCGTTTTTTTCTTTTGAAGTACGGAACCCTAAAAACATAATAATGTGCAACAGCTTCGATAAAACCTTATGTGGAACATAAACATGACGCCCTTATCAATATTCGATCCACAAAACCCTTATAAACTTGTTAGGTGTAAGTCGTTATATTGTCGACTGATGACTATTACGACGCAGTTGTAGCACCAAGCAAACCATTGCAACCCCGATCAATAAGCGTTCATGAACTTTCTCAGCACATGAAAGGATTCATGTAACCATACTTGCAGGCAACTTTAACCAATACTTCATATTTCTTTAAGAAAACAAAGTAATGCTCATATCGTAGGTACGTTTGGGGAGGTGAGGCGATAGAAATAGGTACACTTGAAGCTTAGATTATGAATATACAACGGGTTTACACTTGAAGTATTACTTGATCCAACTTCGTACTATTTGCGTTTGACACCTATTCGAACCGATAGTACGCGTATATTATCCCTTGCTAGGAAGGACTGGGTAGGCCATATTCACAGTGAATATATAAGCTAAAGAAGTATGGAAACTCGGCCTTATTGTCAAAATGACAAAAATTTTGTATTGGAGCGTCAGAGTTGATTTTTTAAATTTGAAAAGATACAGGATGTTGAGTAAATCTCTGCAAACTTCTAGGATATTTGCTTAATACCGATAGTTGTTTAGTTTGGAAGGTTGCTCAGTTTAGAAGGTTTTTCAGTTTGGAAGGTTGTTTAGTTTAGAAGGTTGTTCAGTTTGGAAGGTTGCTCTGTCTGGAAAGTTGTTCCGGTTGAAAGATTGTGCAGGTTGTTCAGTTTGAAAAGTTGATCACTTTAATAAGATGTTGACTTTAATAAGATGTTTAAATAGTTGTTAAATTTGAGTTTTTCACTTTTTAGTTGTTTCTTTATAAAAGCTGTTCATGTTAAAAACAACTTCTAAAACTGAACAACTTTTAATACTGAACCACTTCTCAAACAAAACAATTTTTTTTTTTAAGGGAACTACTTTTCAAACGGAATAACTACAAACTGAACATCTTTACGAACAGAACAACCTTCTAAACTGGACAACCTTCTAAACTGAACAACCTTCAAACCAAACAACCTTCCAAGCTGAACAACCTTTCAAACAGAACAACTTTCAAACAGACCAACTTTGAAAAAACAACTTAAAACAGAACGACTTTTGCAACTGAACAACCTTTCAAACTGAACAATCACTACCCACGACTGACGTCAGCGCGAAAACTGCTTATATTTCCTGCAAAGATGTGCGTTTGTGTGAGTGCGCCATTTTAGGACGTTTGTTAGGAGTTTCCATACTGCTTTAGTTTAATAATTAAATTACTATGCCCTGGTGTCGATCCATGTTGTTGATCCATGTCAGCCATATGCCAAAGCAATAACGATTAATGGTGACCCCAGATGTAAGTAATTACGTTGCCAACAGCAATTGAATTTCGCCGGTACAGGGACTTTTAGTGCCTTCATAATAATTACTAACAAACGGCAGGTCTTTGCAGTATAAGGGCTCCCGCACACGACCGAGAATCGGTGACCGATTTTTGTCGTCATCCCGCTCTGACGTGTTATCACCTGAATCTTCCCTCCTTGTCCTGGCCGATAATCGCCCACCGATTCTCGGTCGTGTGCGGGAGCCCTAAACATCAGTTCGTTGGCATTTAAAATATGGTTGTTTTATCAACGACGTCATCGTTTTTGTTATCGTCGACAACAAACAACACGATAAGAAATGTGAACGTCAATTCTTAATAAAGGAACTGCAAATAGTTTTCTTTCGTTTTACAACAGCTACAGATGACAGCTAGGCAGTCTTCCAGTAATTTGAAATTTGAAATAAAGTGTCATTTCAAATAAGGTAATTTGATCCCAGACTAAGCAAAGCCTGTATTAAAAGTATATGAGACTCATGTATCTGTGAATAGATAAATAACACCGAGACACAGAAAAAACACTTAAGTTTATATTACAAATATAAGGTCCTAATGAAATAGTGATAATTTTAGTATGTTACTCAGACCATGAAGCTGAACAACTTTCCCCAAGGAACATAGGTCGAAATACGAAAATCAATTTTTGACCTCCCATAGAAACTGCAACAGCTGATAGAGCATTTTGTATGGGAGGTCAAATTGGGTCCAATTTATCATAGAGCCACCTAAGTAAGTATTCACTAGAGCCATCCTATCTTATTTGCAACTACAGGTTTTCAATGTCTAATTCTACTTCTTCTGTCACTCCACGAGCGCAGCAAAATCCGAAACGATTCGACAGGACAGGAAGCTCGTACAAGGAACTCTAAGCAGCTGGCTAATAGGCCGCTAAAAGCTATCTATGTATATAGTTGGTTACCCAAAACCTAAAGTAATTGACAAGTACAATTAAATTCTTAGACCAGTAATTGAATTTTACAATGGATCAATTGAATATCCGATTAATCTATTGGCCATTATTACGGACTATTAATCAGCCAATGGCGCAGAAAGTAGATAAACAAAATTTACACAGTAAAACAAAACAGAATTATGTGATTGTATAGTAAAATTGGTAGGCGTTCAAGCCATATTTAATCGCAACTTGAAAATAAAAATATTTAAAAACTAAAAACCAGACTGCTTAACGGAAAAGAGGAAAACAAGCTAGGATCTAAAGAATTTCGTTAACTTGAATTTTATATGAAATTGCAGGCGGCAGGGACGGAAACACGTTTTGTGGTGGTGGTGGTAAACATAATTGTATCCGTACCCGCCTGCAATATCTTATAAATTCAAGTTAACCGAATTCTTTAGATCCTAGTTTATTTTTCTCTTTTCTGTTAAGTAGTCGAGTTTTTTGTTTTTAACGATTTATATATATTTTTTAGTTTTCAAATTTGTTTCGTCAAATTATTCATAAACGTTTGCGTTGCATATATTTTTGTGATCGCCTCTTAAAGGCTTCCATTTTGATACTCCACTTTATATTTTTTAATTTATTTAATTTTATTATACCCAGTGTCACTCGCGCTATTAAGACAAATGCTTACATACCAGTTAAAGTTACTACATTCAGAACTGTTCACCCTACACATCGAAGTTTGGAACATAGATTGTTTGGAATTACACAAAAATCGATAGTGAACTACCTAGAGCAAAGCGAAAGTAGACTCTACACTAGAGTTCATACAGCTTGTTTTTCCACTAGACTTTATTTGAATTTTTAATGCCAGGACTTTCCTCTGAGTCATATATATAACGGCGACGACAACGTTTTGTAAAAGTTTGAGACATATTTCGGTTGAACCGTATTAAAATATTGCAGTCTTAGGACCGTCGCGTCGGCTTCTTAGAAGCTGTGGTTGAATAAACTGAACTTAGGTAACGTTTGGATGTAAGAAAAAGTAAACTCCTCCTAAACTACTCCTCCGATTTAAAAAATTCTTTCATAAATATTTAGAACTAGCTGGTGCCCGCGACTTCGTCTGCACAGGTTTATAAATTGTAGCCTATGTGTTATTCTGATGTATAAGCTATATTATTGTAAAGTTTCATTAAAATCCATTCAGTAGTTTTTACGTGAAAGAGTAACAAACATCCATCCATACTCACTTACAAACTTTCGCGTTTATAATATTAGTAGGATAGTAGGATGGACCTTTAAAATAAGATACTTTTCACCGCGGGAAAACATCTCATTACCACGAAAATGTTCAAGGCGAACGAAGACATGGGCAATAGCTAGTGTCCAACACCTTTACTTTCATAAAATTAAACGTAAATACATAATAGGTATATATACGAGGGCCACACCGAAATGATCGGGAATAGAAAAAAGTACAAAAATAATACAACAAAATTTACTTTCATTGTTTTTCGAAGTATTCTCCGTGACAATCGATGCACTTTTGCATTCTATCAAACCAATTATTATAACAGTAATTCCAGTCTGAAGTGGATATAGTCGAAACGGCCGATTTGTAAGCTTCGACTGCCTCTTCTGGGCCTTGAAATCGTTGACCACGTAGCATATCTTTAATTCTTGGGAATGCAAAATAATCATTGGGGCTCAAGTCAGGGCTATACGGTGGATGGTCCATTAACTCCACGTTTTCCTGATTTAAAAACGCGATCGTTTTGCGAGCGGTATGTGAGCTCGCATTATCCTGGTGAAGAATGATGCGACGATTCGGATTAATTTTACGAAGTTCTCTTATGACTTCCGGCAAACAAACTATTGTGTACCAATCAGCAGTAACCGTTCTGCGTTCTTGTAAAGGAATCGTTGCCACATGACCAGTTTTCGATACAAACGAAGCGACCATTTTTTTCGACACGCTACGAGAGCGAACAACTTTGGATGGCTTGACCTCGCCTTCGAAGACCCAAACAGCCGATTGATGTTTTCTTTCGGGCTCATATGAATAAGTCCACGATTCATCACCAGAGACGATATTGTGAACTGCATTTGAGCTCCCTCTATTGAACCGTTGCAGAGTAGACCGACACCAATTAACACGAGCCGACTTTTGTTCCTCGGTCAAACGACGGGGCACCCAGCGGGAAACTAACTTCTTGACACCCAGTTCATCATGTAAAATAGTTTGAATCGCTGTCATACCAATGCTGAGAGAAGCCCGAATCTGCTCGTATGTCACATGTCTATCTTCTTTTATTAATTGGCGCACAGCATCGATGTTATCTTGTGTTACCGCTGTTTTTGGTCGACCAGTAGAAGGAACTGTCGTGAGAGAGGAACGTCCACGACGAAACTCAGAATACCAAAGATATATAGTCGTTTTACTGGGTGCTTCAAGTTCATAAACAGAAACAAGCTCGGCGAGACATTGTTCTTGAGATAAACCTCGACGAAAGTTCTGAAAAATTATGGCACGGAAATGTTCCCGCGTAAGCTCCATTTTCCCCACTGACTTGTCAAATTCAAATGGCTACTACTCTTTTCTTTTTTACTTTTTTTAAAATTCAAAAATGGAATTGTGTTTGAAATAATACTACATGTCAGAAACCAAAAAGGTTTTAATCTAATTTATTCCTGAGTATTCTATTCCCGATCTTTTCGGTTTGGCCCTCGTATAACATCACGTCTCTTTTCCGTCGGGGTAAACTGCAACCCTCCACCTGCTACGATCTTGACATACTTTCCTCGTTTACTCTATTTTCAGCAACCCTTTCCAAAATTATGCATCAATTTGTCATTACGCTACCAGATTCACTTCGATTAGGTATAAGGTATTCGTGAACAAAACTGAAAACATGTCTGTTAATAACTGTAATAAATACATGTCTATATTTACTTCGCACCACTTGAACTAACATTTACTCGATAATGATGTATGACGTAACCCTAACAACTTATTAAATAAAATAATATTATAACGTTATTGAATAATTAGAATCGTGTTTAGACTTATGCGTGATTGTTTGGTTATTTACACATTACAGTCGGCTGCAGGTTAGTGGTAACACTAAGGTCTAATACCTTGAGCTGGTCTTTTGTTCCAAGGGATTTTTTAGCATATCGGTGGCTTTACTTAGTTATTGGTTTAGATACCACTTATATGCGGCAGTTTGTTTGTCCATTAATGAACTAGCTTTAAGATAATTATTTTTAAGAATGTAACCTTTTTAGTTTAAGGGCATAGCATGCAAACATGCCATAAAAAATGCACCGTGTCAAGGATCGAATTCCACAAGCCGCGAAGCCGCTATTACACCCTCTGTAATTCGACATACATTGGTGGTTTAAGTAAGGATATTGGAATTAACAGAACCAAGCCTCCAAGCAATGTATGCCGAATTGGTCTTTGAATTCAGGAAGGTGTGATTTCGGCGTAACGAGTAATACCGACTGCAACGATTCAATGTCGCGACCTTACCGCTCACCTTGTGAATTTAGCTTCCCTAAATCCGCATCACTATTTTGCATGTTACCGGTCAAATTCGATTTTAGGACAAACGGGTTTGGTCCATGTTATGCAATACTCCCTCGAGTATTGCATAACCTGGACCAAACTCGTTTCTACTCGTAAAAATTCTGCGTCAATTTTTTTTTGTCAGCCTGTAGGGGGGGGAAATGAAGACCGCTACAATTTTAGAACTGTCACATTTAGTTTAGTTTAAGTTTTCGACTCCATTACTTGCAATATAAATTGACGTACTTTGTTTTAAGGTCATCTTTCCTTGACTCCGTGATTTAAGTAAGTAAAGAAGATCGCAGTGCGGAGGGCACAAAAGACATACATACACAACATCACGCCTCTTTCCCGTCGAGGTAGACAGAGAGCACAGCCCTCCACCTGCTTTACGATCTTGACTTACTTCCCTCGCTTCCTTTACTTTCATCAACTCTTTCTAAGACTATCTAGAAACTATCTAGAGACTATCTATTTTTTATGTCACAAGTGGGCAAACGAGCAGGTGGGCTACTTGGTGGTAAGTGGTCACCACCACCCATATCACCCACTGTCTTATTAGTGAAATAATACATAACATCACGCCTGCTCCCGTCGGGGTAGGCAGAGACCACAGTCCTCCACCTGCTACGATCTTAACATACTTCCTGTACTTTCATCAATCCTTTCATACATGCTAATATAATTAAATAAAGCTAATAATTTGACACTAATAAGACAGCAAAGCGCGTTACCCACCCTGAGAACTAAGATGGTATGTCTAATGTGCCGGTAATTTCACTGGCTCCCTTACCTCAAACCGAAACACAGCAGTGCAAACACTGATGCTTTACGGCAGAAAAGGTACGGGGGTTGTACTTCCCCAGACGGACTTTGCACAAAAGCCCTACCACAAATCTTATCAAATGTCTAGAGACTATCTAGTTTAAGTATGTAACTTTGATCATAAAACTGATCAACTTAGAAAACATAGGTTTAACGATAAAAGTTTTTTTCATAGAAGAGGGAGGTAGACGAGCAGACAGGTCACCTGATGGTTAGTGATCACCGACGCCCGCAACACCAGGGGGTAACAGGTGCGCTGCCGGCTTTTAGATTAGTTAGATTTAGTTTGATTCGGCTTCCCAAAAAGAGTTGTTTTCCGAGCTCTAAACGCGGTCACTGAGATCTAAATAGATCTATTGTAACCAAAGCCTTGGCTTTCCGACTTTTACGCCTTCTTTTGCGAAACGTGTATGGGACAACCAATTTTCTGGCTTTCCGATCTGTTTCTTGAAAGGCCACATTCCACGTGTAGTTTTTCACTGATAAAAAATAAGCCTTTATCTATATGTAATAAATATTATATAACTTGCATACTTCTTTACTTTTATAATATCCGTGTAGTTTGTTTTTATTCATATTTTTATTACCTTAGAATTTAACGATAAGATAGAGTTCAAACAATGCAATTTTTTGATAAGATATAATAATGTTACAATAAAACAATAATATATTTTGATAAATAAAGCATCCTGCTGTGTTTTTACTGTCGACTTGTGTCAAACGCGTCACACACGTTTTACGATATATTTTATCTTCAGAAAATATAGCTGGTCATACAATCCGATATAGGCTAGAGCCCACGACAAGATTATGCACCTATCTGTTATTTGAACGAAATGTGGTTTATATGGAAGGTTACATACATGGGGTCATACAACGCCCTAGGGTTGCCTATAAATTTCTTGCCGCAAGTACCTCAAAAACACATATCAACATTTGGTTGTATAGGAACAACCCTTTCATTAATTTTGGCAGAGCAATGGATATTGCCGTAAGATACCTTGAATAGAGATTCTCGGTCATGCAAAGTTTCATCAAAATCGTTACAGCTGTTTCCGAGATAATTGCATTTTTTTTTATTTTGTATGACAGCAACCCTAAAATGAGCCTAGCGGCTAAACGACAGATCCGAATCGCACCAAATTTAAAATTAAGGAGTTTTAGGCAAATTATTATAGCATTTTGAGTAGTTTCTTGCTGGCTCTCATTTTGAGGGTAGCTGTCATACAAAAAAAAATTGCAATTATCTCGGAAACAGCTCTAACGATTTTGATGAAACTTTGCATGACCGAGAATCTTTATTCAAGGTATCTTACGGCAATATCCATTGCTCTGCCAAAATCAATGAAAGGGTTGTTCCCATACAACCAAAATGTTGATATGTGTTTTTGAGGTACTTGCGGCAAGAAATTTATAGGCAACCCTAGGGCGTTGTATGACCTCATGTATAACCTTCCATATAAACCACATTTCGTTCAAATAACAGATAGGTGCATAATCTTGTCGAGGGTTCTTAGCCTAATAGAGCGAGGCGATATGTAAGTTTTTTTGGGTATTCTAAAGAGAAATATCTTTATATTTACCCAATATCTTGCCGTGATTTTCAGGTATGTATTTATTGACCATTAAAGTGAGGGCATCACCAAGACCAAAACATGATTAGTGAAAATCGACTCGACAAAATAAAAATCCAAAGTTGCCTCTTCAATTTTCATTTATTCCTCTTTTTGTGGAATCGGAGGTATTTTAAGTAGTGAAATTAAGTATACAGAATGGTATTTGTAGTTGCTAGGGTTTGCCCAACCTAAAATTTTATTTTATTACTTAGTTTTTACAAAAAGTCGATATTTTATATCAGGCGCTTACGTCATTTAGTTTTGGTAACACGCACAGTATATCTGTCGCAATCGAATGCGTTGCGGAGTGCGCACTTTATCCCTTTCTTTCAAGCGAAAAGACTGCGCGCACTGTCAAATATCTATCTTTTCCCATAGCCTCTTAAGACACTGTTATTATAATTTAGTACGGTCAACCGCGTCGGTAGAAACTTTTTCAACTCTATTATTACGCCATAAGGTCCAAAAGTGTTTCTACAGATGTGCTGTTGAGTGTACCTGGGCGACCGAGCTTTGCTCTGTATAATCTTAACCAAAGCTCAAAAACAGATGACGCTGTAGGGTTTCTGAAACGCGCTATTTCAAGAAATGCTCAAATGAACCGGTCAAGTGCGAGACGAACTCTCGCGCCGAGTGTTCCACTATACTTATAGTACTTTGAGAAGCAATAAAGTCTATTTTACGACCACAAAACTAAATTTGTTTCTAAAGGTTATACGCAGATTTAAAAAAAACTGTGCTGCTACCTAGAAAGATCGTTTTATTTTTCCTGTAATGTTTACGTAAATCTCATCTAGAGACCACTTTGGAGTTATTCGAGCATCGCTCGGTCTTCCAGGTACTGTAGAATAAACAAAATAATCTCCAAAATACAACTTCGCACTTACAAGAATAAATTAAATTTAAATTAAGCAAACATCTCGCTTGTAAGTATTTGCGCTAAGATATTCTTATTACGAAGTTCATTAATTACGTAATAACATTGAAGTTGTTTTTTGAGCACCCGAGCGGCAAATTAATTCGTCTTATTTATATCTTGAGTATTTTACTGGTCATATCTTGGCTCAATTTTATTATTATTTATCATATGTACACACGGCCGCACATCGGTAGAAACAAATTGGACTTTACGGCGTGGTAATAGAGTTGAAAAAGTTTCTGCCAACAAGCGTTTGACCGTACAGCGTGTAACGGAAAGGTGTGATAAAACTGAAGGGTGTGAATCTGCCCATGAAACTGAACAACTTTTCCCAAAGAACATAGGGCGAATACGAAAAGTCAAATTTGACCTCCCATACAAAATGCGCTATCGGCTGATGCAGATCAAAAATTGACTTTCGTATTTCGACCTATGTCTTGGGAAAAGTTGATCAGTTTCATGGGGAGATTCACACCCTTCAGTATTATCACACTTTTCCGTTATAAGCTGAACAACTTTCACCGAATACAAACTGTCCAATCAAGTTTGCAATTTTGTATGGAGAGGCCGTTTTTTTTTATGTACTTAACTAAACAAACAGTGTACTTACCAAAATTTTTGTAAATAGCTACATGCCAAAATTGTAAGTTTGCTTATCTAAAAAGGTTGTTTCGCAAAAATGCAGACGACAAAGAAAAATATTTGGGCACCAAACAAAGACTATACGAAGTCAAACGCGGTAATCACCAGATAAAAAAGCGGTATCTTGTCGATCTTATCGCAAGAACTAACCAGTTTTTGGCATTTGTTTTAAAGACGACATCTTATTATGACATTCTTCAAACGGCCTGTTTTGAGACCTCACAAAGGCATTAAAGTCTTCTGTATATATTTATATAATAGATTTATGTAAGTATATGTATTATATTTATTATCAATATATTTTATTCACTTGTCTATTTTATATCATTTATTTATATTATACTAGCTGGTGCCCGCGACTTCGTCTGCGCAGGATAAATTGTAGCCTATGTGTTATTCTGATGCCGAATTTATATTCGACTAGCCGAATTTATATTCGGCTAGTCAAGAAGTTCAATGCTATTATGAATATTTCATTACGGTGTGCGATTTTCGACAGTATAGCAACGTGTTTAACTGCAATAATAGAACCTTAGATCTAGTGCTTTCAAATATAGTGAGCTATAAGGTGGTTGTCAGCATAGGAGAGTCACTGGTTTCCGCGCCTGATCCGCAACATCCTCCCTTGTCGGTGCAGTGTACACTTGACAGACGCCCTAGACTGAAAAAGCACAGAAGTGGACCACAGCCATTTTCTGATAATTGTTTGAACAACACGGACAATAAATATTGCAAGAAATGGAACTTTTATAAATGCGATTTTATTAAATTATACGAATCTATTATTGCGATAGATTGGAACCCACTATATACCACGTGGGAGGTACAAAATGCAGTAAATATATTTTATGACATTTTAAATGAAGTAATTAGTAAAAGTACTCCCATAAAGAGATATAAGCTTAGTTCCGAAAATAGATATTCGTATCCAGAGTGGTATACGGCGGAGATCATTCGTGATATTCAGGAGAAAGCTAAATGGCACAAAACTTACAAAATTACTGGGGATCCACATAGTTATGAAATTTTTTCTGAGTATCGTGAAATGATAAAAACTAAGATAGATTTAGCTTACGATAATTACAAAAATCGGATTCAAAGTCTATTGCTCACAGATCCTAAGTCCTTCTGGGCTTTTGTCAATAATAAACGGTCAAAGCGAAGTAAAGTGCAGGTAACTAGGGACGGTTTGCCACTGACAGAACCAAAGTATGCTAGTGCCTTCGCAGAATATTTTAAATCAGTTTATGATCAGACGGCGCCCCGCCTAGATGTTGAGGAGGCTATGCGAGCAGGAGCATCAGCTGCTCGTGTGCAGGTATCATATCTTTCACTGGGCGATGTGGAATTAGCTCTTAAGAAACTCAAGCCGAAGAGAACGGTAGGCCCAGATGGGATTCCACCCTTCCTGGTTAAAGATTGCTCTTCTGTCCTGTCCAAACCACTTTTGCATATTTATAATCTTTGTTTAACGACATCTACATATCCAGAGCTATGGAAGGTAACTAGAGTTATTCCGGTACCAAAAACGGGATCAGAGACGGATGTATCGGGATACAGACCAATAGCTATACTCTCTACATTTGCTAAAGTATTCGAGTCGATATTATATTCGTTTATTCATGCACAGATTAGCTGTAGCCTTTCAGACTGTCAGCATGGATTTCGTCCAGGGCGGGGATGCCATTCAAATCTTATGTGTTTCATGCAACAAGCCACAAGTACATTAGATAGTAGGACGGGAGGACAACTTGATATAGCATATTTTGATTTTAAGAAAGCGTTTGATTCTGTAAACAATGATATTCTCTTGGAAAAATTTGCTAATGTCGGTTTCACTCCTGCATTGCTCAAGTTTTTTGCGAGTTACCTGTCAAATCGGAAGCAGTACGTTGATTTCATGGGGGTTACGTCGAACTTGTATGAAACTCAATCGGGGGTTAGTCAAGGCAGCAACTTGGGGCCACTAGAGTTTTTACTAATGATTAATGATCTGCCCCAGGTAGTAAACTATTCTAAATGCTTATTGTTTGCTGACGATCTTAAACTCTCTATGTCGATCAACAGCGTCGAAGACTGCAAATGCATGCAGGAAGACATAGAAAGAATAATGAAATGGAGTAACGACAACAAGCTTTACTTTAATGTAGACAAATGTAATGTCATGTCGTGCACTCGAGCGAAACAGCCTATGATATTTAATTACAGCATGGAAGGTAGGTCCTTGTCCAGAGTTACATCTGTCCGTGATCTAGGGCTCCGTGTCACGCAGGATCTAACTTTTAGAGAACATATCACAGCCATTTGCAAAAAATCCTTCCGCAATCTTGGTTTCGTGATCCGACAGAGCATAGATTTTAAGAATGAAGAGGTGTTAAAATCTCTCTACAACGCATTAGTGAGGAGTCAACTCGAATGTTGCTCTATGATTTGGACTCCCCATGAAATCAAGTATAAATCAATGTTAGAGAAGATACAAAACAAGTTCTTGAGGTACTTGTACTTTAAGCAGTACGGTGTGTATCCCTTCTATCCGCTAATGTACCCGACGTTATTTGTACAAGGAATGGTTGGCTATTACTCTTTAGAAGTTAGGAGGAAGTTGGCTCTCACAATCTACGTATTTAAAGCTTTTCGAGGAAATGTACACAATCCACAAGTATTAGAAGCTATACACTTAAGAATTCCAAACATGCGGTTTAGGCAGGGACCACGAAATGAGACATTCGCTTTGCCACAGTGTCGAACTAACATTTTAAAATACGCTCCGCTTACCGAGGCTCTACGTATTTTAAACGGAGTATCAGGGAAAATTGATCTTTTTAATTGCTCACTGTCCAAATTTGCAGAAACTGTGCTAAAATATGTCAGTACCTAGTTTTAAGAGGGATTATTGTGACATAAAGTTTAATTTAATTTTCGACTATTTATTTGAATTTATATTGTTACCATAATACTATTATAGAATTTTGATTTTGACATAATATGCTGACATGTGTACATTTGAATTTTAATCTATTGACATATTTTATTGTTTTCGAATTGTTATATCTTGTAATTTTTACTTGTGAATTAATGTATAATTTTATCTATAAAATCTACATTGTCGATTTGGCTTTAACTGTAATGACGTGTACTGTTGTAAATTTAGAAATAAATGAAATGAAATGTATAAGCTATATTATTATTTATTTATTTTTTATTATTATTGTAAAGTTTCATTAAAATCCATTCAGTAGTTTTTACGTGAAAGACTAACAAACATCCATACTTACAAACTTTCGCGTTTATAATATTTAGTAGGATTTTTTTAGCCCACTGTTCATCTATAGGTAGAAGAGACTGAGTAGAGATATTCAATTCGCACATAAGATAAGTATGTCTTTCGGTTATCAACTCAAATAGGGAATATGCATAAGTTTTTTTAGTCGCATTTATTAACAAAATATGAAAATACCGATGTAGAGGTGTTCAAAAGTGAAATTAAAATTTAAATCGGCTAAGAAATACGGCCGATATAAGCATTTAAAACTATTAATTACGCGCCGATCCGACATGCACAGTGACGTCACATGTCACTACGGCCATATAAACTCCGTGTTAAATTTCCTTTTGCTAGAAAGAGACAGAAACCAATCGTCGATGGCTTATATAATTTTTAATTTCATAGTATTTTGAAAAATACTTTTATTAAGCTGTTTATGACATGAATGACGATAAATTTATAGATAAAAAGAAATATGCATATACACTAAAAAAATGCACAGTAGAAGTCAACAAAGCGTGTAGCATTTTTTTCATTCCGTCGATTCATTAAGGTCGCTCTCCGCAATATTTTGATTGATGACACACCGAAATCGTTTAGTAGAAAGATTCTGAGGTCGTCCGCGATTCACAGGATGTTGTTTTTAAACTTCGGTCAAGGATTTTAGCACATAAATCTTTTGGCACTTGGCATGGACGAACAAAATGCAAGGAGGAAAACCGTAATTAAACCGTTACCGTTTGTAAGAAACGGCAACAAAAAATTACAATACAATACTCTTTATTGCACACAGAAATACAAAATTTACAAAAGAAAAAATTGCTAAGATTCCTTCAAATTATTGTACTTAACTTCGTCTGAAAATAATTGGTCAATTTCGACAGGTACTGTACTAAATGTTTGTTGCCTTGGGGGTTAATTTTAGCAATTTTTAAACATTTTGTACCTAATTTCATCTGGAATGCCTTTTTTACTGACACAATTTTTTACAGATAACAAAGTCGAGCTTCTATTCGTACGGTCAACCGCTTGTCGGTAGAAACTTTTTCAACTCTATTACTACGCCATAAGGTTCAAAAGTGTTTCTACTGATGTGCGGCCGTGTGTACACACGCACGTCGGTGGAAACACTTTGACCTTGAGCGGGTCTCTGGTTTCGCGCATTTGTACCGTAGCGCTGGTTCAGCTTATACTGGCTGCCTAGGGTATCTTTCGGTTGTCATCTCAACATTTACACTCTTTTTCTCAATGTCAACTTTAGCACAGTCAATCCTTTTCTTCAATCTTTCTCACGCTCAATCCATACAAATTAAACCCATCATCATCTACCTCCCGTTTCCTTATATAATGCCCATACCCCATACCGAACTTTCCAAAAACCACTGAGAACTAATTAATGGCTAGCCAGACCCATCTGACCCGAGGTCACAGACCTAATAAATAGGACAAAAAGGTAAGGTTGGGTACACTTAACCTAGAATTGTGGAAAGTAATGGTAGAGCGACGAAGCATATTTCTATTCAGACAATAATAGTTATTACCACTAATTAGGGTTTATCTTAATTAGTTATCGTATAGAAAGTCATGCCAATAGTATTGGCCAGGCTATCTTGACCAACCATTCTGTCTGGCTTAAGCTCAAGTCACACAGGTGCAGTATGATTGCGAAAGCGGTCAGGGGGCGGTTTGGCGGGAACAAAATAGCGCGCCGCGACCGCTTTTCAATGTGACAGGGTGCATAAGAACTCATACTTTACAAAAAATACCGCCCCCGGAACGCTTCCGCTACCGCCTGTGTGACGCGGGCTTTAAGGGGCTACCCTGTTCGTGCATGCGAAAATATGCCGATCGACAATATTTCGTACTAGATCCCAGGGCCCTGATACAAGTGGCTTTCTATTATCGTAAACGCTATAGAATAGAATTAAAATGTATGGGATTGACATAAGCTGTCACGCAAATTTTTGTTAGCTAATGGGACTGACCCATAGCTAGTAGATTGGAAATTCAGTAATTTTCAATGTAGAGCAGTTCAAATTCAACTCAGAATTGCGAAATTTTTGGACAATTCTAGTAATTTGTTAGACTAAGTAGTGAAAATGTTATAGTGTGTTATATATTTGTAATCTACTCGTAAAGCCCTTTCATTAGATACCCTACATGGTATGTATAAGAGATTTTTTTTTTGTATGACCCTCTTTATGACGTCACAGTTTCCACCCCCAGCACACGCGCACTTGTTATCTCATATGTTTTAGTTCATGACATGACACTGAATGCATTGATACCATATATGCCCATATCCGAGATGACTTGAACGGAGAATAACCTATAACCTCAATTTCCAATCTACTATTTAGTAAATAGGTTCTGAGTAAATCACGGTACCTTCTCATCAATCTGTTAGACCGGATTTTCGATAAATTATTTACTCAGCGAGTAATTTATTTTTATTAGAGCGCCACTGGCCGTAGGGTAGCCTCTGAATAACCACTATCTAACTGACGTAAAAGGGGCCGAAAGTTTTATCTATGTGCCTCCAGAAACACGGATATAGTTTAAGAACACTATCGGTCATAAGCCATTCACGCTGCATTTTAAAATGAATTGAATTTGTTGCAAAGAGTGAAAGAAATATCGAATCGAAACACCGGAAGTGTTATAAAAAATAAAAAGATTTCTCTATAAACCAACCGTGTTTAACTCGATACTATTATTTCATGTATGTTTAAACTAAAACTGTAAAGCCGCGATCACACCTTCCTTAATTCAGAAACTAATGCGGCATACATTGCTAGTTGAAGTAATGATATTGGAATTAACTAACCAAGCCTCCCAGCAATGTATGCCGAATTAATCTGTGAATTTAGGAAGGTGTGATTGCGGCTTAAGTCCTTACACTTCGAAATATCGATTTATTAAAAACCCGAGAACGTTCGACACTGCCATAATGCGTCTCAAGACCTTAGGGTTGAGGAAAACCTGCGTATTATAATTCCACACGCACAAGCTGGCTTATGACACCACATGACGCCTCGGGTTGCCAACCAGAGGCATCAAGCCTTATAGTGTGGCCTACCCCTTACGGTTGAAATTCATTTGCATTTGTCAAAACAACAAGGGTGATTTTTGCTCATGTTTAGGGTTCCGTACTTCCCTATTAAAAACGTGTTTTTAGGCAATTTTTGCTCGATTTTTGTTTAGCTGTATCTTAAAACCGAGAACACCTGCAAGTGTGAAAATTGGTATGATTATAGTGCAAAAGCTATAGAATAACAACAAATAATAAAAACTTGTTTAGTGCGTTTCGGACACGCGCAAATATACACTTCTGCGTGACTGCGCGTCCAAAACTAAAATGGTATTTTTACATTTTTGGACATTGGTCGAGTTTTTGGATGTTACTCAGAACACACAACATTCCCAAAGGGACATGGGTTGAAAAACGAGAATATCCGGTTTTTGGTTACATGGAAAATATTTTCAAAATTAATAGACCACTTTCTTTACCGCCGGTCAAGATCAGGCTTGAAGCACAAGGAATCAAAAATCTTTATTCTAATATTGGGATATTTTTTTATCATTTTAAGATTTTAAGTTAAAATTAGTTACATCGCTTCACAAACAAAGTGGCGCCGCCGCCGCCGTGTAGAAACAAATAACCGGCTGACTGCGTGTCGGGCCACGCACAGATTAGGGTTCCATAGTTGCTTCAGGAGTCATGACTGTTAAGCAAGTTTTAATTTTTTCATAAAAAATTTTCCTCCTAACGACGGTCCAGGACCTGATTGCTATTGCTATTATTTTCAGTATTTTACTATTACTCAATAACCTGTAAAGTCTACTTAGCTGTGATGGTTTTACTTTTAAATTCATCACGTCTTTTTCTAGTTGACTACAGAACCCTAATGAGAAACGAAAAAAGAAAGCCACACTCTTTTTTAACTTATTAAGTACCTGGCCGACCGAGCTATGCTCAGTATAATTCAAATATCATCAGGTGAGCAAGCTATGCTACTCAACAACAGATGGCGCTGTAAGTTACTTGAACGCACTAAAACGCGCAAAGAAATATTAAAAAAGACGGTGAAAACAAATTTTACACGACATGATACCTAGAGATCGATTTTTTGGCCCCAAAAACCCCTGTATTCTAAATTTCATAGAAATTGTTAGAGCCGTTTTCGAGAAACCGATTACAAATATATATATACAAAAGCTCGTTTAATAGTATGGGATTAATGAGGCCTTTGCCAGGCAGTAGCACAATCAGTAGATTTAGCTAAATTGCTGAAAATTAACTTATTTATTTTAAACTTTTTTTTTGTTGAGCATAAATCGAGGAAACAGATACTAATGACCGTTGATTTGCAATATCTGTGGTGCAAGTGATTAAAAAAATTCTATTGGTAAACATAAATATTTTAAATTATTTCAATAGCTAATTACATATTTACCTAACAAAATAATAAAACACTATGACTTTCATATAAAATAGAGTTTTTAGTTTATATTATATTACTAAACTAAAACTTTGTATATTTAATTTTCCTATTAAAATCTTGAATTTTGCTGCATAAGAACATTATTAGTCACATTATTTCTGTTCAAGTTAAACTACTTCTGTGGTTTAACTTGGTATTTCAAACAATGCTATCTATGACTGCTTATGAGTATGACGAATCAGAATAAGGAAGTTATATAGGAAGGAATTAAAAGAGCCAAGTAAGACTTTTAACTTTATAAGGTTTTACTATGCACAAATTAATTTGTGAATCAGAGGAATAGTGATGTTTGTATTTTAATTTTTTTTTTATAAAAGTTGGTTAGGGCATCAACCTTCCAAAAAAAAAAATAAACAAGTAAGCGTTATTATTTGTTAAGAAATAACGTAAAAAAAATAATTCTTTAGTATGACATCCAGATAGTACAACGTAATATCACCGGTCCCTTGAGTGTCACCAATTCATCCAATTCTACTGTAGAAAGTCTTAAGCTTAATGAGTTCTTGACAAATGAAAAAAAAAAACAATCTCGTTTTTCGACACATACAGATAAAAAAATACAGACAATAAATCATTTAAGTGTGTGTTATACAAAAAATTACTCATTTATTTCAAATAAAAGAAAAAGCCGCATATTATTATTTTTATTTTATTTTGGGACAATAACAGCTTATGCTTAATTTCTAAAAAATTACGGGGTACCTATTTTGTAAGCCAATAAAAACTGTCCATGTTTTACAATTTTAAGCGATTGTGGCTTAGCCAGTATTATTACAACAATAACAACATAATATTGTCAGCAAAGGGGGTGCATTAAGTTTACCAAGCTATTGTATAAATTAACAACACAGGGCCCCATGCTTCAGGCAATTCAACCAATTGAGTCAACTTTACTGTCTGAATTGAAACAAATTAATCTTAACAATGAACTTCTTGACTGACATTCATATTGGGAATTATATTATAAGGGTTAGATTTAAATCAGTACCTATGAAGTAAAGTTCTAATCTGTTAGTCGGATAGGTTAGGATTTTACCCTAATATTACCTAGATACAAATACTTTATCATCATCATAACATCCCATCACTTGATGTTTTGAGGGTAAAGGGGCTGGGCTCCCAGGACCCAACAGCCAATGCGACCTGCAAAGATCTATCCAATCCCATCACTTACATCATCTCCAAGCTTTGCCCTAAATAATATAGCTCACTTAGACACTAACAGATGGCACTGTAGGGTTTCTGAAACTGCAATTCTTAAAAGTAAAAAAAAAAACTGACAAAACGAATTTCCTCAGACTACAGACTAGCTAGACGAATTTTCCGTACCTAAAAGCCCCATATACTAAATTTCATTAAAATTGTTTGAAGACTCGCTTTCTCAAATATTGCTCTAATTCAGCAATACACATTCAAATTCAGTTGTTTAGATACATGAAATCTTACGTGTCAAAAATTAATAGTAATGTAAAATAATAAAATTCATTTATTCGCTTACACAAAGAAGGATAAAATTAAATCTAAATGATTTTAATTTTTATGGTGCACTGTGTTAGCAAAAAGGTACCTGGCTCAGCATGGACCGCAGCCAGACTGCGATGCTGTTATTCTGCCAGGACTTGTGGTCACAGCACACAATAGTGCTGTAATTGCCTAAATTTTTACCCTTTTGCTTTTTACTGTAGATAATATTGTTATTTTTTTACCAAGAAAATAAAAGTAAGCTCCCAGTAAGATGCAATTAAAATGATAATCTCAAAAATTTACTTGGAAATGGAGGGAGGAAAGCAGGTCTTTGCTCTGCATTGGGACTTAAAGGTTAATAATAATTGTGTACACTAACAATAGGTAAGCAACTAAATTCACAAGAAATAGGTTCCTACAACATTGTTACACTAGGCAGCAAACTGTACAACAATCAATAAGTATGTTCATAGTAACAATTATGTACCTTCTTTTCATAGAAACTGCATTAATACCTAGTACCTACCTACATTATTTCCCAAAACCAAATTCTACTATAAAACGACCAACGATGCGCAGTACATTGATATGTAGCTCTCCAAAGGCTAACTCCAGTTTAGTGGCTTGAAACAATGTTTATTGAAATGATTTTATAGCACTTACGTATTCCGCTAGAAGTATCACGAGCAGAAACCCAAAGAGGCCAGGTAGAAATCGCCCGGAAAACCAGCGCCCTACGCCAGCCATTTTACCCAACTAATTACACTATTCAAGTACAAATCACTATTATTATCATATCATAATCATGTACACACACTAAAGAATGTTTGAACAGAGGGCACACGAATTTCCTTTTGATAAAACGCACTTTCCGCTCCGTTTACCGAACTGGAATAACTTGACTTGACAGATCAAAAGAATTCTGACGACTGACAGTCAAATCAAAATGGTGGCGTGAGAAGCGAGTTGCCATAAAATAAATACTACTAATGCTGTGCTTCATACGATGATTCGTCTCAGTGAGTTAGTTCACTAGATAAAACAACATGATGCCAAGCCATGAACGTTTTGAAAAAAAAAACTGTCAGTCAAACGCTTAGATAAGTCAAACGTAAAAAATCTGTGGCAGTATGGGCTCTGCTGCCTTTGCCCTGATTTTAAAAAGCAACCACTTCCCTTTGGGACTTTGTCTATAGCACAGAGCTTGTCATTGTTTTACCGTCTTATGTCAAGCACGCTATTTTATCTTAGCTTATGTAAATATTATAGCTATAATTGATTCAGTAATACACGCCGGTGAAATCTACATCATCTAGTTGTTATTTATTTATGTCGCCGTATCGGCGACTAAAATGGTGACTCCTTCGTTGAAATTTGAAAAAACAGTTGCGTGTAGCTGACGCCATTTTAAAATGATTCTTCATTGAACAAAATAATTTATTTCGGCGAGCGTCGTTGGCGCGGTGGTGCGAGGCAAAATTCCGCGCTGCCTTTTCATCCAGCAAGCTGCCAATCTTGACGGCGCCTTACTTTTAAATCGGGGCGCCCAAGCACCGTCGTCGGAGCAAACGATCACCGTGCAAGTCTGGAGACTTTTGAAATTGAAATTGTGAGAGTTGCCCGTTTCGTATGAGATTTTTGGTAAGCCGCTGTTTTCCTGAGGAGCGTTTCATCAGGTCCACCCACGACGCTTCGTTCCCTTGTTTGGTGAAGTAGACAATGCAGTTTTTTATTTTCATTTATAGCCTAAGAAAAGTGAAGTTGCCAATTCTTTGAACTTCAAGGCGAAACTTTTTTTTTTTGTATATACACCTATTAATTGCCCAAGTGCGAACATTTATTTTATTGCTTGTGTGTGTTTTATTTTGATTTTTTCAATCATAATTATAACCCGGACTGTTATAATAGTTAGTTATTGTTTAAGTTATTGTTTTTCTGACTGGGTGATAACAAGTTGCTGGTTTACTAACACTTTGCTTTGTTTTTGTGTGTAATACTAATATGGCAGAGTTGGAGAAAGCTTTAGCTGAGCTTGAAAAGCTTCGATTGCAAAATGAAACTCTAGCCTTTCAACAAAAGGAGCTTCAAGATAGGCTTGCTCAGAGAAAAAATACTAATCCATTTGCTGTTCATGGGGTCCGTCCTAATTTGGCTCCTTTTTGGCTCGATCGACCTGCGGGTTGGTTTGCTCACATCGAAGCTCAATTTTGTCTCTGTGGTATTACTGCAGATGACACGAAATACAATCATGTTGTCTCTCAGATTGATTCCAGGATGTCCAGAGAAATGGAAGACCTTATTGTCAAGCCACCAGAGAAAGGTGAGAAAAGGTATGAATGGCTGAAAAAGGAAATGATCCGCAGATTCAGTATTTCGGACACTCAGCGAATCCGCCAACTGATCTCTGGGGAAGAACTGGGTGACCGCAAGCCTAGCCAGTTCCTCAGACACCTAAAGTCTTTGGCAGGTAATTTATCTGATGATACTATCCTTCGTGAACTTTTCATGCAGCGCTTACCCAAGTCGGCCCAGCAAATTCTTGCCACCCAGGCAGACATGTCCCTGGACAAGGTTGCTGAGTTGGCTGATGCCATATTAGAAGTAAACTGTGCATCGGTCAATGCAGTCCAGACTGATCAGAATACTACTGGTCTTGCTGCCCAGGTGCAAGAACTAACGCGGCAGGTGGCAGCGCTTGCTGAAAGGCAGTATGGGCCTCGGTCTAGACGCATGTCTAGATCTAGGTCTAGGACTAGATCGGTTTCACCTGACAGTATGTGCTGGTACCATCGCAGATTTGCTGCAAAGGCCACTAGATGCACAAAGCCTTGTTCTTGGTCTGCAAGATCGTCGGAAAACCAACAAGGCAGTCAGTAATGGCGACGGCTGACTGCACTTATACTGGTCGTCGTCTATTTGTTACAGATAAGGAAACAAAGTATAGATTCCTTCTTGACACTGGCTCAGACCTTTGTTGTTTCCCTCGACGGTTTCTTTCCTCTAGGGCATGCCAGTCTTCTGGTTATGACCTATGTGCCGCAAATGGCACTACAATAAAAACATATGGCAGTCGGTCATTGACTTTGAACCTCGGGCTACGTAGAGATTTCAAGTGGAATTTTATAATTGCCGATGTTGATACTGCCATCATTGGCTCAGATTTCTTAGCCTACTTTAATTTGTTGCCTGACTGTCGCAATAGGCTTCTTCGAGATGGATTGACTGGGCTCTCTGTACCAGTTTCTGTTTCAAACTTTAATCAGCCTAGCATCCGCACTGTAACCACAAACACAAATTCACCTTTTTCAAAACTTCTTCTGGAATTTCCAGCTCTAACGAAACCACCTGGCATCAACCGCGAGGTGAAACACAACACTACTCACCACATTAAGACGACCGACGGACCGCCCGTCGCTGCGCGTCCCCGTCGTCTCGCTCCTGAGAAGCTGCGCATCGCCCAGAAAGAGTTCACCGACTTGGTGCAGTCCGGTACGGCGCGTCCTTCTAAGAGCCCGTGGTCATCACCGCTCCACCTCGCGCCTAAAAAGGATCTAACATGGCGTCCATGTGGTGACTATAGGGCATTAAATGCTCGTACAGTGCCAGACCGTTATCCTGTGCGTCATATAGGGGATTTTGGCCACAGTTTAGCTGGTGCTACCATTTTCAGTACTATTGATCTAGTGAAGGCCTACCAACAGATTCCTGTAGAGCCAGCGGATGTTTGCAAAACTGCTATCATCACGCCGTTCGGTCTCTTTGAATTTCCCTATATGACGTTCGGGCTTCGGAATGCAGGGCAGACATTTCAGAGATTCATGGACGAGATGGTCCAAGGACTGGAATTCTGTTTCCCTTACATTGATGACATTTTAATTTTCTCGCGTGACGCAGAGGAGCATATTTCGCACCTCCGAATCCTTTTCCAGAGGTTGTGTGATTATGGTGTAGTGATCAACCCTGGAAAGTGCGTGCTCGGTGCTGCAGAGGTGATTTTCCTTGGCTATAAAGTCTCCAAAGATGGCATTCGTCCTCCCGAAGAAAAGATTTCTGCTCTGCGAGAATTCCCGCTTCCTAAGACGGCGCAAGGTCTAAGGAGGTTCTTAGGTATGATCAACTATTATCGACAGTTCCTACCTAAAGCCGCTGACACACAGGCGCCGCTTATTGATTTCCTTACCGCCAGTAAACTGAAAGGTAACAAGCCCATGCCTTGGACACCAAACCTGGAGCGTGCTTTCCACGCGTGCAAAGACAGCTTATCCCAGGTTACTATGCTCGCTCATCCTATACCTAATGCCCGCCTTGGGCTGTATTCGGATGCATCCAGCACGCACGTGGGAGCCTGTCTCCAGCAGTGGTCGAACCGGGGTTGGGAACCATTGGCTTTCTTTAGTAAGAAACTGACTGCAAGTCAGTCTACCTGGCCGGCTTACTACCGGGAGTTGCTGGCTATTTATGCTGCGGTGCAGCACTTCCGTCATATATTAGAAGCACAACATGCTACTATATATACGGACCACAAGCCTTTGTTATACGCATTCACTCAACGTAGAGAGAAGCTGCCACCGCCGCAATTGAATCAGCTTACCTTTATATCACAATTCACCACGGATATACAACACGTAAAAGGTGAAAACAACATAGTCGCTGACACGATGTCCCGAATTGAGGCAGTATCATTAGACGTCGACTATGTCGTTCTGGCTAAAGACCAGGCAGTTGACGACGAGCTCAAGGCCATGCGCGACAACTCGTCGCTAAAACTTGTGCCTACGCCTATTACAGGGACCGACGTTACCATTCTCTGCGACGTGTCGACGGGTAAGCTGCGGCCGTATCTTTCGCCTGCGCACCGCCGGCCGACGTTCGAGCGCCTGCATAGCCTGAGCCACCCGGGTGCGCATGCCTCTGCTCGCCTCGTGGCCGATCGCTTCGTGTGGCCTGGCGTGCTCAAGGACTGCCGCCGCTGGGCGCGCGAGTGCCTGCCCTGCCAGCGCTGTAAGGTGACGCGCCACGTCTCTGCGCCGCTCGGTACTATAGCAACGCCCTCGGTACGGTTCAGGCACGTACACATAGACATAATCGGTCCACTTCCCATTTCCGACGGTTATTCCTACTGCCTGACGGCAATAGACCGTTTCACCCGTTGGCCAGAAGCTTGGCCGATGATGTCTATTACTGCGGAAGAGGTGGCTAATTGTTTCGTGCGCGGTTGGATCGCGCGCTTTGGCGTTCCCTGCACGACCAGGGCCGCCAATTTGAGTCTGTATTATTCAACCGCCTCTTGGATATTGGCGCCACCAAACGCGCACGGACCACTAGCTACCACCCACAAGCTAATGGTATGATCGAGCGTTTTCATCGCCAGCTTAAGGCTGCTCTCATGTGTCACAAAGACACCTGGCACCAGGCTCTACCATTAGTCCTGTTGGGTGTTCGGGCCGCCCTAAAGGAGGACCTAAAATGTTCTTCTGCGGAGCTTGTGTACGGTGAGCCGCTGCGGTTACCCGGTGAACTTTTGATACCCAGCAGCTCTCAGCCGGAACCCTCGGACGATTTCGTGAGCCGACTTCGTCGCAAGATGGCCAGCCTCCGTCCTGTTCCTGGATCTGCACATGCCACACCTGCAACTTTCGTGTTTAGGAATCTTAAGGATTCATCTCACGTTTTCCTTCGCGATGACTCTGTTCGGAGAGCCCTTCAACCACCTTACACTGGCCCATACAAAGTCGTTGGTCGCTCCCTCAAAACTTTAACCTTGGACTCTGCCGGAAAGAAGGTTGAGGTCAGTATCGACCGCACTAAGCCGGCTTTCATCGCGCCTGACCCTGATATTGTCGTCCTGCCTGCCTATCCCGCAGCTGCTGCAGCGCCCTCCGCGCCACCCGTGGGTCCGCCCGCGTCGGCTCGTCCTTTAGCTCCTCCTATTGTTTCCGCACCTGGTAAACACTCAGTACAGCAGCCTGTTATCACTCGGTCAGGACGAACTGTTAGATTTAAAACTGTTTATGACGTATAGCTGTTTAGGTTTGAATATTTTTGTAATGTGACTTCAAATCTTTGTTACATTTGTATGCATTTTCTGCATTTGCGAAGTTTGATTTTTTGTTTTTTGTTACGTTTTGTTAATTTTTTTTGTGTAACTATTTTTCTCCGTAGGGGGGTGGTTGTGGCAGTATGGGCTCTGCTGCCTTTGCCCTGATTTTAAAAAGCAACCACTTCCCTTTGGGACTTTGTCTATAGCACAGAGCTTGTCATTGTTTTACCGTCTTATGTCAAGCACGCTATTTTATCTTAGCTTATGTAAATATTATAGCTATAATTGATTCAGTAATACACGCCGGTGAAATCTACATCATCTAGTTGTTATTTATTTATGTCGCCGTATCGGCGACTAAAAATCCATTGTAGAAAAAAATTCAGGCCAGTAATTATATGTTAGTATTATATAGTCTAAGAATTATATCCTCTTAGATTCAGGCATTCAGAAGAGTAGAATAGAATCCATAATTTTATAATAATTTGATAACTTGACATTGTGCAAAATACATCTGAGATGTGACGCCATTATCTAAGAGTAGAATTTATTTACAATTTTCTATTTCCCGATCTGTCGAAAAGCTCAAAGTTGGTAGGTATTCTCCAACTTCGACACTGGCAAAATTGTCCATGTTGACAGAAGCCATATTACAAATATTTGATTTGATTTGTAGACAAATTGTAGATTTTTGTTCTGAATGTGATAGAAGCTATTGAAAAAGATTTTTATGATCATTTGTTGTTTTGCCAATCTACACCATGGATAGGCAGACACAAACCAGGAAAGTGACATATAAGCAGAAGAAGAAACTGTTGGAGCTCATCACTAAACACCCACAATTAATCACAGGAAGAGTGACACAGGATTTTAGTTACATAGATTTCCAGAGAATGTGGCAACTCATAGCAAAACAATGCAACGCTGTTCCTGGTGCTAAAAAGACATGGAGACAATGGCGAAAAGTAATTAGTGCTCTACTTTAGCTAATTTTTTTTTTATAAATTCGGTCTTTTTTTTGTGGAACCATCGTCAGGCCAGTGGTTCGTCCAACCCTATTGTGAGAATTTTCAAGCTTGCAAAGTGGCTCTAACACGGCTTAAAAATTTTGATAATTCCAAAATACTTTTATGCTAGTAGTGGTCACCTGGTATAGGTTCTGACCACAGCCAGTGTTGTATAATTCTCTAGTTCATTAAGAGCAATGACTACCTGACCATAAATGCTTGTCTTTTCTGAATAAAATAATGCCTTTTTCAGACTTGGCAGGATCTTCGCTCTAAGACCAAAAAACAACATATGAGTGGAATTCTTCCAACCTCATTAGATTCTCTTACACCAGCAGAACAAGAAGCATTAGGTATAACAAATGTTACCTCAAGTTTGAACTGTCAAGAAACTACTACAGAATTTGTGCCATTAGAAACAGACACTGCAGAAGAGAACAACTTCCATACAGAAATAGAAGATATACCTTTATTGAGTGAGCCAGAATCACCTCGTGAAGAAAAAGTATTTACCCAGGCTTACTCTAAAACTTCTAAAAGAATGAACTCTTCAAAACATACAGTTTCCTGTATTGTAAACTGTGATCTCCTAGCAGTAAATGAGCAAAAGAAGCTGCAATTAAAAGAGGACTTTATTAATTATAAGAAAGATTATTTGAGAAAGAAGTTGAAATTAATGAAAGAACAAACTGAAGCTCTTAAAGCTATTGCCAGAGAACTAAGTGAAAAATAATACTCAATATTTACTACTTGTAGTCAAACAGTCATATTCATATTGTATTTTATTTTTTGCATTTGATTTAGACATTTTTCAAAAATATCCTATTTTTGAAAAATGTCTTTAAATTCAATTGCTAATAAACATTGACCATTGGTCATGCAATTTTTAGTAGTTGTAGTAAGTATTGAATTTGTTTAAATAAAGTTGTAATAAATTTTTTTTTAAATGATTACAACATGTGCACTATTTACAGTTTACTTTTATTATACAATAATAGGCATGTTATACATATCATCACACCTCTTTCTTGATGGGGTTGACCTCAGCCTTCCACCTGTCACCTTCCATCATATCCTCAGTTTTAAATTTAACTCTGAGGTTATGTTCACCAGGTACATCAGGGAGTATCGAGCTTCTTCCAGAATACAACTTGCTGCATGGATCGCAGTGGCGTTTTTTGTGCTGCTTCAAAAAACTTGAGGTGAAGAACTTCCTCTTGCATACATCACACATCAGTGTTGGACCTGTGTGTTTGAATTTAATATGCTCAGCTCTAGCAGACGCATTGACAAATCTTTCACTGCACATGTCGCAAGAAAATGGTTTTTCTCCAGTGTGTCTCCTTGTATGATACAGCAGTGCTTCCTTAGAAACAAACGTATTTGAGCATCTATTACATTTAAAGTTTTTCTCCCCAGTATGCTTTATCAAATGGATTCGTAAGTAACTTGGTGCTGTGAACTTTTTACCACAGTGATGGCAAATGTGTGGCTTAGCATTTTCATGCTCAAATCTCTCATGTACTCTCAACCCCCCGGGAGTACTGTACCCTTTACCACATTTCTCACAACAGAATTGTTTCACAAATTTTGCCCTATAAGGATGTGGATCTAATTTGTCAGCCAGACATAACTGGACATGTCTTACATATGAGACTTTAGTTAGATAAACTTTATTGCATTTGGGACATTTTAGCTTATCTGACTGCCCACGAAGAAGGGTTAACTTTTCTTTTTTATTATGTTTCTCTTCATGAGTGTTTAGTTTATCTAGGCCAGTGCAGGATATTCCACACTCCTTGCATATGTGCACTGCATGTATTCGCTGGTGATGTTTCTCTAAGGATTCTTTTGAATTCATGTGCTTATCACATTCAGGACATTTTAAAATTACATTATCTTTTTTATCTTCTTCAGACCCACTCAACAACTCCTCCTGAGTATTAGACATGAAATCAGACTCTGACTCATCTTGAGAACTTTTTTCCTTTGATTTTTGATCTGAAAGTACTTTATCAGAAGTAACATCTTTTTCTTTATCCATCAAAATTACCTTGGACTCGTTTTCACCTACTATTACATATAACCTCTGATCGACTGAAACGGTTACCTCAACTTTTAATGCCTCTGATAAATTGTTAAATATTTTTTGTAGCAGAAATGTAGATTTTTTACAAGTTTTTATAAAATTGTTACAGTCCACAAGTTTTTGTACACAATTTTCGCAAACTGCGTCGATTCCCGGGATTTCCTCGCAAACCTGAAAATAAAAAGACGTAAGAAAATTATTCGTCGAGTTACTGTAGACCCAGTGCGGCACGTTGAACTAGACACATTGGACTCAGCACCGTTGTTACTTCCATAGCCCGTTTCAGCAGAAACCGCGCAGCCAGTGTTAAGCTTGACCTGCTCTTGACTGTACTTCTAATACCGAGCAAGTAATAATAGGTACTCACCTCTTCTCCTATAACATCATTGAGTAAACTAGACAAAAGCATAAATTCTTGGTGGTCATCACCATACGATGAAACCAAATCATTGAAACGTACACGCACTCCTTTTGCGATATCGCACAAACATAACCTGCAATGTCTGTGGTGATTTTCGCTCAACACGTTGGACACAACAATATTCAAGTCCGCTTCTTTAACCATTTTTTAAAGTTTTTAGTCTACAAACAAATCGAGAAGACGTCAAATACCGCGGGATTTTCGTTCAAGAATTCTCTTACTGACGACGACGCCTTGCCATTGAAGTGCATTGAATGAAGCCAAAAGAGAGTTCCAAAACGGTAATAATTGATCTTTGACAGCAGTCTGTCTCGACCACACCGATGGACGACGTATAACGCTATCCTGCTGTCAGGGTAATTTTTACCCGATTCGGAACGCAACCTTGATGCCTTGAATGTATGTCCACGGATTGTACGACCGCGGAATACGAGGTCAACCATAGAATACATGAAACAGAGTTAGAAAGGCAATGCTGACAATTTTGTACGAGAACCGGTGTCGCCAGTTTGCACACATTTACACGATGAATTATATTTTCATTACATAAAAAAACCGCTAGTTATTTTAGGCGGGCCGTGGAACAGAATATTTACCACTTAACTTATGAAATTATTAGAATGACTTCGTGTTTTAATATATCGTCAGGGACGTGTTTAAAGACATATCTGTATAATTTAAGAACTTTTTTTAACTTGCGCTAGGTATACATTTAGGTATTTCCTTTTACTCTCGATAAATAAATTAATGTAGAATTTAAGTTCGATATTCTGGTTCCAACTGTCATCAAACATTGGTAGATATATATTGTTAAGTTTTAAGAAACTTAACGTACATGCGAAAGGGTCAAATAAAAATTTGTCCTTCATTTGGCCATTATAGTTTTAGAGGACCTGAAATTCATAAAATGAGCTTAAATGCATTACATAAGAATACATATAAAAGATAAGAAAGCCAGGAGATAAGCTAACTAAGTCAGTCACGTTTATGACCGCAGTGAACGTAATACAAAATTTAAGTCTCTAAAATTACGTCTCCTTCATTAACACAATGCCTTAAGCTGTGTCTCAATTTATTAGAAATGGCCGCGACAGGCTTGATATATTTTTGAAAAAAAAAAAAAAATGCCGTGTAATATGCATACCTACGCAGAGTGCGATGCGGCTGGCTGGTCAGTAGCACGCAAGCTGTGCCGGCCGCGTTCCCCTCACGTGCTCTCGTACTAATCTGATATTGCTTCTACTTCCTTCATTATTACAACGAATAAAGATTAGATTAGAAATTATTGCTTACAGCTGATACTACTTAGCATAGTTTTAAAAGGCACTTATTAAATAATATTTTTAAAGGTACTTTGAGTCCTCCTTTTGGTTTCATCGCCTCTGGGTGGTTTTCGATTTCACGCCCACGTACCTGTAACAATTAATTTTTGACAACCTACTTCAATATTTGAATTAATTTGAAATCGTTGAAACAGTTGAGTTCAGGAATGATGCCTGGGTAAAAAACTAAATAAAATAATGTAAAGATTATAGTTATCACATTCAATAAAGAGAAGTTCATTTGACAAAGTTGTCTCTCTTCTCCTGTATTTTTAGGGTTCCGAACCCTTATTTTGCGACTTTGTCTGTCTGTCCGTCTGTCTGTCTGTCACACCTCTATATCTCAGCAGCCACTCATGCTATCGACTTGAAATTTGGAACAGATGAAGAATTTGGTTGTCTGACTTAATTGCACATGAAAGAATTAAAAAAATATATGATTATCTGAAAAACATAGTATGCATGATTGATCTAAACGAGGAACTATTGAATAAACTTGAAAGACTCCAAAACGTATGCATCAGGTTCATTTATGGGTTGCGCAAGTTCGACCATGTGTCCGAGTACAGGAATAGATTAAAATGGCTTCTGATCAGGCTACGGCGTGATGAGCACGTTTTGACGCTCGTTTACAAAGTGCTGTATGACCCGCGCTCCCCTCCCTACCTTAAGGAACGTTTCCATTTCCTCGGTGCAGGTCGCAGCCGTGACCTTAGGTCTAAGAATGATAACCTATTAGACATTCCTTATACTCGCTCTGGGTATTACAAGGAATCATTCACTGTCAAGGCTACCACGATGTGGAATGACCTAGCGTTGGAGGTGCGTCATTCTAAGTCTCTGGGCATATTTAAAACCAAAATTCGTCAGTATTTCCTCGCTAAGTTATTATGAGTTCGCAACCATATTATGTCGATATATATTGTATGTTTATGTATTTTATTTTATGTATAACTTACAGTGTGTAGTATATATATATATATGTCTATATTTGTAATGAATATATGTATATATACTGTATATAATCATATGTATGTAGGTATATATTTTTTACATTATTTATTTCAAAATATTTATATATGTAACTGTATATTGGTGCACTACACTACAGTCTTTCGTCGCTGCTGATTTCCTCAAAAGGTTGTCTGGAAGAAATTACTTTTAGTGATAAGACCGCCTTTTGCCCACTTATTGTAAAACCGTAATTTTTAATTTTTATTCCTAGATGTGTGCAATAAAGAGATTCATTCATTCATTCAATATTCACAAGTCCTATAAGAATTTTTTTTTTATTCACAATACCAATAATATCGAATAAAATAACTAAAATAACGAAACACCCTGTTCACCGCGATTACGCAATAATACCAATAACGCACAGTAACGAAGTCGCTTCTTGAATCGCCATACCATAAAATACATAGTTTTTGAAATAAATAGTTTCAAAACCCGTTATCGGGTACTAATAACTAGTTACGTTTCGGTATTAGAAAATCGCGTACCGACCCACCCCTATGTGAAACCCTTTCTTAGTGCTCTCCTAGGCCTCATAAGGAAACTACATGCCAAATTTGGAATCTCTAGTTCCAGTGGTTTGGGCTGTACGTTGATATGTCAGTCAGTCACCTTCTTCTTTTATGTATATAGATTAGTTAAATAGCCTCTTAGTACTTTTATTGCCTTTTTTTTGCAAACCCAATCCCAGATAAGGCGTTTGCTGAATTCATGGTTTACCAAGCTGTTAAAGTTTTCAAGCCGCCAAATGAACACTGACTTGGCTTAACGACTACACATACTAACAGTGACCAATACAAATTACTTAACATGCCTTACGTAGTTTGGGAAGTGCTCTAGTTGTAAAACCAAAAGCGGTGTTGGTAGCTTTGCGGTTGATTTTGGGGATCGCGTAGGATCCGCAGACAGTACTTGACGAGCGCTTTGTATTTTTCACATCACATCGGAAAATGACCTATGATAATAAATAACTAAGACCTATCTTGTCTTAATTTGGTAGAAAAAAAATGTTTGGTGGTAATCTTTGAACCCCGTTATCTCAGCCCCGATATTATTTAGCTATATGGTGCCCATACTAAGAATTGTTCCCTGTTACCTAATCTTTCAAAATTAAGAAGTTTCATAAGTGGCCGCTAAAGTTCGAAAACGACGCCAACTTTAATCAATGCCCTTTATAGAAAAATCTGATGACGCTACGCGCTGACCGCCAACCCTAACCGGGGCTCCGAAGCATGTGCAGCCAGCGCGTCCTGCGTTTGGGTACCCACCTACTACGCCACCTTCTGTTCTCTACCACAGTTTCACCAAAAGCAAAAACGCTGATAAAATAAGCTTCTAAACTTTTGTTTAGTAATCAAGTACATTATTATGAGTAAGTACCTTCCAATTTATGAACTCTAATTTAACAATGGCCCAACTATAACAATAATATAAAAAAAATATAAAAGCAATAAACATTCTTTTCTTAACTTTTATATGTAAGTTAATTAAGAGATTTAAATGCTATTTTAGAAATACCAGAGACTTAAAAACTGCACTGGCAAGATTACGAACATTTTTTCACTTAGATATGGGCCGATTAAATTACATTTCTGAAAACATAATAGCATAAAGATATTAACATTACATATGAGATGTCTTAATATTTTTCTACTCTAATTCTATATATAAAGTTTTTTTTTAAAGAAATATAAATACCTACATTAAACATAAAGCCGGATTCATGGGTTTCTGATTTTTTAGAAAATTACTTAAAAGTATCTCGTTAACAACATATCAAAAAACAAGATACTCTAATAATTTTATAACTTGATTTTCTTCAGCGACTGGTCTATTTGTCGACTACTGGTGAATCGAAAAAGTCAAAAGAGCCAAATCCAAGCAATCAAAAATTTAACGTATTACAATACGTTATAACATTATTTTCAAAAACGTCAAAATCTGACGTTTTTGGGTGAGAAAGAGACAAAGATAAAATGTGGCCGTACTAATAAAGTTTGCACAAAACGGTTCAAAAAGTATCCATTGAACCTTTCTTTGTTTTAACTTTCCTTTTAAATGTTTGTTTTAACTTTCCATTTAATGTGTGCAACATTATGCATAATACTTAAAAAAATAATTTAGATTTTTCTTTACTGAAAATAGAAAGTTAGCGATTTTGAAATATTAAATTGTTGTGTTATACTGGTACATTAAGAATCTTCTAAGAATTATAGGGGAACTCCAGAAGAAAACACCAGCATAAACTCACTGTTCTTTATTCGACCAAAATTACAGCATAACTGAGCTCGCATAAATCTTACACCCTTATATATTATTTCGTTTCCACTTCCTATTCCACTTCCATAGTCTTGCCAGCTTAGCTGTCGACCAATCAGGAGCAACAACGTAGCTCAAACCTATCGACCAATCGCGAGCAAGTACGTGGCTCAACGGGACGTCAATACAAATACTTTTAATATTAGAATATTGTGATTGGTTGACAGCCAAATAGCAAGGTCGAAATCAATACAGCTACTTTTAATAATATTATAATTATTACATTCTAAAATCGACTGTAAACACTTTGTATTAAAATATTGAAATACTCATATTATAAAAAATCTAACATTCGGCCATCCGTTACAATTACACGTCCTCGTGTAAAGAAGAGCAACAAATAATTACTATACAAAAAAAAAATAAGCGAACTTACAAAACTCTAATCATCACATCACCAGCCATAAAACATTGGCGTTTCAACATCAAATCTACAGACATCTGAGCATAAAAGTATAATCATTTTCCTTTGCGGGCCAAGTCTCTTCTACCTTGGAACCGCTGTGTGTGTAATATTTGCGGGCCAAGTCTCTTCTACCTTGGAACCGCTGTGTGTATAATCTTTGCGGGCCAAGTCTCTCTACCTTGAAACCGCTGTGCTTATTCTTTGCGGGCCAAGTCTCTTCTACCTTGGAACCACTCTATAAATTTTCTACAATGAAGTCTAGCTTAATACTATTATATACAACTGTGAATACTAATCTAGAATATCATTATGAACAGAATTTGTGTCGGAGCTACTGTCACTACTAAAAGAAGATGCTGAATTCGATCTTTCAAAATGTAACCATGGTTTCAGTTTATCAACCGCTACAACAGCGGAGTAACTGCGGTTGTTCTTTTTGGTTATTGGGGTATCTTCGATCTGATACCTATCCTTACCTAAAGCTCGCACGATTCTATACGGTCCCTGAAAACGAGGCACCAACTTTTTGCTCGTGCCAGTTGATTGAACTTCGCGCTCTACACTTACTAAATCACCAACACAATATTCCCTGGATTTGGTTGTATGTTGGTCATAATAACTTTTCTGTTTCTCTTGATAATTCGTAATATATTCATTAATTTCCTCTCTAATTGTTTCTATTGACATATCCCCGTCGTCGTTATTGTTATTTTCTAAATATAATTTGATTTTACCTTCTGTAAGCCCCACCAGACTGGTACCGAACAATGCTTGCGCTGGTGTTTTACCAATTCCCTTATTAAGGGTATTGTTAAGACCAAGTTGGACGTCTGGTACATAAGCGTCCCAGCGCTTTTCAACGTCAGAAGCACACTTGGCCGTAAGTGCTTCTAGTAACGTGCGGTTATAGCGCTCTACTTGGCCATTTCCTCGAGGGGTCGCAACGGCATTCAGCACATGTCTGACACCCAGCTGTTCCATAAAGTCCTTAAATTTCTTGCTCGTGAAGCAAGATCCCCTGTCCGAAACTAGACGTTTCGGTATTCCGAAAATACTAAAGTATTCTCGCAACTTATCTATGGCTATAGATGTTTTTGTGTTCCGAACTGGCTTCAGAACTATAAATTTCGTATAAGCGTCAATAATAACCAATAGGTGAGTGTTGCATTTTGCGCTTTTTACAAAAGGGCCTACATGGTCAATGTGGAGAGTGTCGAAAGGTGCATCACCCTTGGGAATTGGATTCAGAGGTGGTTTCTTTTTAGATGACGACTTTGAGTAAGCGCACTCGAGGCAAGACTCAACATATTTCTTTGTGAAGCGTCTCATCTTGGGAAACCAATAGGTTTCCTTCAGTTTGGACAGTGTCTTCTCGAACGCAAAATGTCCAATGTCATCGTGACAGTGTTTCATTATCTGAAACCTTACACCTTTTGGGACTACCCACTTTTCACCTTGCTCAGTCTTATTATAGAGAAGACCATTTTTGTCAACAAAGTTGGTCCGAACATCAACAATATCTTTTGACTTTGGGTCATTTAATATGGATATCTTGCGTTGTATCTCAGTATCAGCCTTTTGTACAGTTTGCAGCCAGTTTGCTTCCGTAACATTCATCACCGTTGTCGATATATCCGCTGACTCGTTAGATGGTGGGTTTCTGCTGAGGGCATCTACGTAAGTCATGGACTTTCCTGGTCGATATTCAATTGTAAAATTAAATTCTTGCATTGCAATCCACCACCTAGCGACTCGCGGTATCAAGTCACGTTTTAACATTGTAGCCCTCAACGAGTTACAGTCCGTGAAGACCTTAAACTCTATGCCTATTAAGTAGACGCGGAACCTTTGTAAGCTGGCAATTAACGCTAGCGTCTCTAATTCGTAGGCAGTCATATGTTGCTCTTCGCTTGTAGTCTGGCGACTATAATATGCTACTGGTTTGAGGACACCGTTTTCATCTTTTTGCATGAGAATACCAGCTACTCCCACCTTACACGCGTCAGTGTGAAGCTCTGTGTCAGAGTTAGGATTGTACAACGCCAGAATGGGTTGGCATATAAGTTCTTGTTTAAGAGCCTCAAAGGCTCGGAGCTGCTCTGATCCCCACATCCAGGTAGCCTCTTTTTTTAGCAATATAGTCAGAGGTTTGGCTATTATAGCAAAGCCTCTGACAAATCTCCGAAAGAAGCTGCATAACCCTAAGAACTGACGCACTCCATGTTGATTTATAGGCGTCGGGAAATCCTTGACAGCCTCGATTTTGCAAAGTCCAGGTCTTATTCCTTCCGAGCTCAGCTCGAAACCCAAATAATCCACTTTTCTGCTAAAAAAACAGCATTTTGACAATTTTAGTGTAAGGTTTGCCTTTTGTAGCATCTGGAGCATAAGTTCTAATTTCTCCAATCCCTCTTTGATAGTCAAAGAAGGAATGATTATGTCATCCATATATGCTGTCCCAACCTTGTTACATCTTTCATCAGTCAAATTATCAGTGTTATTGAGCACCATGTTAATAGTTCGCATGAAAGTTGATGGTGCGTTGACCAACCCGAAAGGCATCCGAGTAAATTCAAATTGACCGTGAGGGGTCACGAATGCGGTCTTATGACAGTCACTTTCTTTGATGGGCACTTGGTAATACCCTGACGCAAGATCTAGAGTACTATAAAACTTGTAGCCTGCCAGATCATCCAGTTGGTCGTCAATACGTGGCAAGGGATAATTTTCCTTGACTGTTTTTCTATTAAGTGCGCGATAGTCGACACAGAGACGAATATCGCCAGTTTTCTTTTTAACGAGAACGATTGGGCTCGCATATTGTGACGTAGAAGGACGGACAATACCATTGTCGATTAACTCCTGTACCATACTCCGAACTTTATCCTTTTCTGAAAATGGTAGCCGGTACGGACGATAAACGACAGGCTCATCGTCCTTCAAGCGTATCTCCATCTGAGTCAGGTCAGTTTTTCCCAATTCACTCAAATTAAAGGCAAAACAAGATCTATATTTATTGAGCAGGTTGGTCAAAGTTTTTAAAGAATCGGGATCCAATGTGCCGTCACTCACAATATCAGACTCCCTTATTGCAGAAAGGTTTGATGTATCCACAGATAACACTTCTTGTATCCCGTTACCCGTCTCATCGGACTCGTCCAATGTAGCTCGTACACATCTAACCAGTAGCGTGTTTGCCTTAATAGTAAATGGTTTAGACGATGTCCCCTTCACTAACACAGTCCCTTTGCCGTGATTAAGCGCAAACAATCCCTTTACGACCGAATATTCCTTTCCAGTTTCAAACCGACAACTGTTTTCAATGTAAATATCTCCGGTATAGACTGCATCTGCCTGAACTTCTATAGCGGTTATCCCGTCAACTACCGTTTCTGATGAGCACGAGAGTAGAAACTTTGAGTCGCAACAGATGGATTTAAAACTTAACATATTGCTGTCCTTTTCGACTACTATATGTGACTGTTCGGTAAACGTCTGCCCAACTATTAAGGGGACATGCATTACACGATCTGGTACTACCAGAATCTGTACGTCGGCACTAGCGTCGTCTATTTTCAAGTGAACTAACACTGCTCCTAATGGCTTGACAATGGCGTCACCGAAGCCCTTCAGTAAAGGTAAGTTAATGTCAGCATCCCAATCAAGCGCTAACAGCTTGGCAGTGGTTTCACTCATCATAGAAGATGTGCTACCAAAATCAATAAAACATTCTACTGCTTTTCCATTAACCAGCACCCGCTTGAAATACTTTGATGACGCACTGTTATTATCGCTAATAGTCATAACGGATTTTGTTTTCTTTTCCATGTTAGGGGTGGAACTGTTGTTACGGCAACTGTCTTTTGAGTGTCCATAGAGCATACATTGCTCACATCTTACGATGGGTTTTGGACAATTTGAAACGTAATGACCAATTTGGGAACAATTAAAACATTTAATGCTACTGCTACTACCACGCTCTCTATTAGAATCTTTTACGACATGGTCTGGCCTGTTGTCATTATTTCTTGGCCGTTTACGTTCATTGTTTGTCTGGCTGTTCCTCACAGTTTTCAAATAAGGAAGTAATAGATCAGGTGTCTCAAAGCGAGCGGCTTCAGCCCCTAACCTGACACTTCGGTCATCTATGCCAAAAACTATGCAGTCAACGGCCTGTTTTCCAATAATAGCGCAGCGATTCAACAGGGCTGTTTTTTCATAAAAGTACTCTTCCAGGGAATCGTTAAATCGCGCGCGTTTTGCAAGCATAGTTGTCAGTAGTTGACCATAATTTTCTTCAGCGGGAAAAGCGAGTTTCAACTTGTCTTGCCATTCTGGCCAAGAATATAAAACTGTGGTCAACCCCTCATACCATTTCTGCGCTAAACCCTTCAACTTTGGCAAAGCAAAATAAATGGTTTGTTGGTCTGTCCAATTGTATATAACTGCACATTCATTGACCTTGTGCAGCCACATATTTATAGTTTGTTCCTTACGTAAAGGATCGAATTCAGGTAGCGTATTATGACCGGACAATTTGTTACTAATTGAGTCCCTACCTACTGTTTGCAAGGCACTTACTAATTGAGACAGAATGCTATCACTGTTAGGTAATTGATTTTGTGACTCACGGTTTGTATGGTACGCTTCACCTCGCTGTCGCTGCTGGCTCGTGCTGCTTGACCGTCGTTGTCGACGACGCCGGCTGCTGCCGCGCATCGGGCTGCGCGAACGTCGCACTGAACGCCGGCTGCTGCCACGCATCGGGCTGCGTGAACGTCGCGCTGAACGACGGCTGCTACTGCGCATCGGGCTGCGTGAAGGTCGCGCTGAACGACGGCTGCTACTGCGCATCGGGCTGCGTGAAGGTCGCGCTGAACGACGGCTGCTACTGCGCATCGGGCTGCGTGAACGTCGCGCTGAACGACGGCTGCTACTGCGCATCGGGCTGCGTGAAGGTCGCGCTGAACGACGGCTGCTACTGCGCATCGGGCTGCGTGAAGGTCGCGCTGAACGCCGGCTGCTGCCGCGTATTGGGCTACGCGATCGTCGCGCTGACCGCCGGCTGCTGCCGCGCATTGGGCTACGCGAACGTCGCTGTTTTCTACAGCTGCTGTCACGTCGGGGAGTGCGTGAGCGGCGCAGTGGAGACTGCTGCCACACTCGACTGCCGTAGAGTTGCTGCGAGCGGCGCCCACTGTCGCGCACAGGCGTGCATAACCTTTGTCGTTGTGAATGCACGCTACTCACGCGTACCAGACCGCGCGCGCGTCGCAACGGCGGTGTACCAGGGTCAACTTCGTCGTCCATTTTCCTGAAACATTATTTACGGACAGTTCCGGTTCTACACCGCTATTCTCTTTTTTTTTTTTTTTTATCTGTTTATTCATATTATCTAATAAGCTAAATACCTAATGTACATATATTATTGCCATTAGTATGGCTGATAGTCCGAGCATGATTCTTGTCGAAGGAAAATGTATAATTAAAGTGATAAAGACTTGGCGTTTTATTTTATTTTATCAAGCAACGTAAGTATTCCATATCGGGGTAAAACAGCAATCAATACTCAATCTATGTCTATAATTTTATACCTTATAAGATTCGAAAGTTGTTTAAAATACTTAATTGATTCGAAATCACCAGCGTTTAGTAAAAGGAAAAAGAAAAAAAAAATCAACTGTTCTTGTGGCATAAAACTAATAGACTCACCTTAAAAGTTATCAGGAAGAGCGTCTGTCAATGTGGGTCTTGGGCGACAATAGTCAACGCGTATGACTATATGTATAATCCCGCTTCTGAAGTATAGGGGAACTCCAGAAGAAAACACCAGCATAAACTCACTGTTCTTTATTCGACCAAAATTACAGCATAACTGAGCTCGCATAAATCTTACACCCTTATATATTATTTCGTTTCCACTTCCTATTCCACTTCCATAGTCTTGCCAGCTTAGCTGTCGACCAATCAGGAGCAACAACGTAGCTCAAACCTATCGACCAATCGCGAGCAAGTACGTGGCTCAACGGGACGTCAATACAAATACTTTTAATATTAGAATATTGTGATTGGTTGACAGCCAAATAGCAAGGTCGAAATCAATACAGCTACTTTTAATAATATTATAATTATTACATTCTAAAATCGACTGTAAACACTTTGTATTAAAATATTGAAATACTCATATTATAAAAAATCTAACAGAATCTTCTTTAGAAGATTCTAAATGTACAGATGACATCAAAACTAGAATTGCTATTGCCAAACAGAAATTCCAAAATAAGAAACAACTGTTTACTTCAAAAACATCCCTAAACCTTAGGAAACGATTTATTAAGGCATATGTTTGGAGCACACCATTGTATGCTTGTGAAACGTGGACATTAACTAAGAGAGACAAAGAAAGATTAGAGTCATTCGAAATGTGGTGTTGGAGGCGAATGGAGAAAATAAGCTGGACAGAGAAAAGGACGAATAAGGAAGTATTGGATGGAATAAATCAAAATAGAGAAATTATAAATGTAATAGAAAACCGAAGAGGAAAAATGTTTGGTCACATCATCAGGCACGACACATTTATAAAAACTATTGTGGAAGGAAAGGTGGAAGGAAGAAGAGGCCGCGGCCGGCCTAGAATAGAGTACTGCCAAAGGATGAAAGAGAGGGCGGGGGTAAATACTTACGGAGAACTAAAAAACCTAATACAAGACAGAGACAGATGGAGAAAGCTACACCGACAAGAGCATGGCTCTTAAATAATGAATGAATGAATACTGGTATCATTATTGTGCAAATGCTTGGGATGTATGTTTCATTGGGCAAATTATCGATGAAATTGATTATTGTACTCTGGATTACAACTTTTCCACGTAACATAGGTTTGTTTTAGATTCGTACAGCTTGCAATAACTAACTCTAGCGATGGCGGTTAATGCGCAGAACACAAAAAACGAGTCGCGGGGGTGCGCGGGGTATGGTGGGGGAAGGACTGCGAAGCGTTCATTGGCTCTCCGCGTGTCACCATGCGCAGAAACTAATCGTCACGCTAATGATAGGTTGTGCAAGCTGCTTTATTTTTTATATCTCACTAAAATCACAGATTAAATTTTGTTTGAGCTGTATCTCATGAACAGTAATAGCTAGACAGTTAAAATTTTTACAGATTATGTATTTCTGTTGCCAATATAACAAAAAATATAAAAAATGTATAAATTAAGTGTGGCTCCGATACTAAAGACCTTTTTTAGGCGATTTTTGTTTATGCTCTATCTTAAATACGGGAACACTTGAAAAGAAGGAAATTGCAATGTTTATAGTGCATAAGCTATAAAATAACAAAAAATAATAATATAGTCAAGCTCGTGTCGGACTCAAAAAATCTAGCACAGGAACATACTGAAATTTCTAATACATACATACATACATAACATCACGCCTCTTTCCCGTTGGGGTAGGCAGAGACCACAGTCCTCCACCTGCTACGATCTTGACATACTTCCCTTGATCCTGTACTTTCATCAATCCTTTCATACATGCTCGTCGGTTTAGGGTACTTTTAACCTGGCCTTTATTCAGAACGTCCTGAATTTGGTCCTGGTACGTTCGCCTAGGCCTTCCCCTTCCAACGTTTCCATTCACTCTCGCCTGGTAGATCTCTTTCGTCAATCTTCGTTCATTCATCCTCTCTACATGACCAAACCATCTCAGCATCCCTTTCTCGATTTTGGTCACTACTTCTTCTTTTACGCCACACCGTTCTCTTATCGCACTATTTCTTATCCTGTCACTCAATTTAACACCAATCATACTCCTTAGCGCTCTCATTTCCACTGCATTAATTCTACTTTCATGCTTCTTCTGCCATACCCAGCTTTCACTGCCATACATCAGTGTTGGTACCAAAACTCCCCCATGAACAGCCAAACGAGCCTTGTGAGACACCTTCTGACTCTTCATAAAGGCGTGCAGGGCACCATTCACCATGTTTCCAGCATTCACTCTTCTTTCAATATCACTTTCACACTTTCCATCTCTCGTAAACTTTGAGCCCAGATACACAAACTCCTTCACTTGTTCGACTTCTAATACAATCTAATACAATCGTGATTATGTGGTGGTACGGATCCCTCTGTGCGCGATTCCGACTCGCACTTGGCCGGTTTTTTATTAGAAGATCACTGCGTGTAAATATTCTGCAAAAATAAAATAGATCATGAAGCATTGTTTTGTTTTATTATTTACATGATATTTACATTTTTCTTACTTATATCTCACTAATATTATAAAGATAATTTATTTTAGTTTGAATTTTTATATGTTTGGATGTTTGTTACTCTTTCACGACCCAGCCACTAAACAGAATTTGATTAAATTTGGCAGGAATATGGACTTAGACCTAGAAAAGCATAATATCTACTCTTTTTTCGAATCCCACACAAATGAAGTCGTGGGCAACTGCTAGTCAGCAATAAGAAGAACCAACAAATTAAATTAATATACCAGTAAAGACGTGTTTGGTAAAGTTAGTGTCCATCCAGGAAGTGATTTCGGTTTCTTACAGGTATAGCGTATAGCAAGAGGCTTTAAATGTCTTCTTTGTGCCGAAAAGATGATGTCACTCTCCAGAAAGTGTTTGGAGCAAACAAGTAGAACTTGTTTTGGTGGCTAACCAATCTTTTCGCCCTGTGGCATCGATCCATCTTTGCTTTTCTTTTGGATCACCTGGGTAGCTGCCAAAAATCTCTTAAGTGCAAACAATCTTTAATTTTTTAATTATTAAAAAAATATTGGTTAACTTCAAAGCTAAAAAATATATACAAGTAAGTATTCAACATTACAGGAATAATGCAAGTATACAGAAATTTATCGATATCGATGTATTTTTGGAAGCACTTTTGCTCTGGTTTCGAACGGCTAAAAAATATTTTTGTTTTAACAAATATAGTGGATAAAAAGATATTCTAAATGGTTATCGGTGGTACAATAGGCCTCCATTTGCTAATTTTTATCTTTTCTGTGAGCTCGACGTGATAATATCGCACAAAACGGCATTTTCTTAAAAAATACGTCGCTGCTCTTTACGCCATTGAGTCGAGCAAATGACTGAAGGGGTCATTTTGAGGTTTTGCCGTTTATTTGTCCTACGGACCTATCCGTGGCACGCGGGGCCCGCCTACTTCGCCTTTCTAACTCTGTTTCATGTATTCTATGAGGTCAACCATCTGAGGCCCTACCGTCGAACTCAATCGCTATCGCATCTCTCTTTTCTTCTTGTATAGAAAAAAACTTTTTAACAAAAAATTTAACCGCCGAAAAAACTGAAAAGCAAGAAATAATTAAACTTTTTTATTTAAGCTTATTAACATAGTTCTTAAACTAATGTAAGTATACCCGAGTAATTTTGAGTCGGCGCCACCGCCGCGCATCACGCTTTACGTAATTAATTAATTTGCTTGTTTGGCGCCGCCTCAAAATTACTCGGGTAGTCTTACATTAGTTTAAGAACTTTGTTATTAAGGTTAAATAAAAAAGTCAATAAAAAAAATGTATTTTATTAATAAATAATCATAGGATTTCACTGGTTATGGGCCCAGAAACGTTCTAACCATTTAGACTATTGTTTTTAACAATAAAATATAAAAAACGGTAAAGTTTGAAATTTTAACATATGAATAAATTTTTTCAAGAAATGTCAACAAAAAGTCGTAAGAAAATAATCCAATTTATAAAAAGTGCAACACGGTCAAGTGCTAAATGCTATAAAGCTAAAAGCTGCGGTAAAGCAGACAAATAAAATATGCGAATATATTTTTTCAAGAAATGTCAGCACAAAAGTCGTAAGAAAATACAACCCAATAAATAAAAGTAGTTCGGTAAAGTACTAAAATAAAAGTAGTACGGTGAAGTACTAAATAAAAGTAGTGCGGTAAAGTGCTTAATAAAAGTAGTTCGGTAAGTGCTAAATAAAAGTAGTGTGGTAAAGTGCTATAAGCGGTAAAGCTAAAAAACCTGCGGTAAAGTGGGACAATTTATTGGAGTTGCGGTAAGACAGATAAAGCTGCAAAATGGAGAATATGTTTGCAAATTTATTTAAAGGCCTATTTGGTAGAAAGGAAATGAGAATTTTGATGGTTAAAAATTTAAATTGTACAACGTGGAGACTGTAGAATTAAAAAACTATCTGTTTCACGGTATGGGACGTCAGCGGTCATGACAAAATAAGGCCACTGTGGGGGCATTATTTCCAGAACACACAGGGCTATCTTCGTAGTAATGACCGGAACCGTATGGGTGAAGTGCGCGAGGAGTTGATGCGAATGTTAAGTGAAGATGAACTACGGGATTTTTCTTGAAATTTTTTGATTGCCTGGTTGTATGGTTCTGCAAAAAAAAAACAGAATCTTCGTCTGTGTCATTATCTTCAGAAGGTAAACGAAAATAACACTTGGGAAGACGTAAAGGAAGTGCCAAAAGGAACCAAATTTATTTTAGAATAAAGAAAAGAAATAATGGAGAGAAAATATATAAAGCCAGATTAGTTGCACGGGGTTTTGAATAACAGCAGTGTGAACTTGATTCTGAAATTTATTCTCCAGTTGCAAAACTGCCAACTTTCAGAGTTTATGTCCTTTGCAAACAAATTGAAACTGCCAGTTTATCAAATGAATGTTGTGGGAGCTTTTTGACATGGTTATATTGAAGAGGTGGTATATTTAAAGATTCCAGATGGTACACTGTGTAAGCTAAATAGATCCCTTTATGATTTTAAAAAATCCCCTAAGTATTGGAATAAAAAGTTTGATATGTTCATGCAAAACGAAGGATTTCAAAAGTCGATTAGTGATATTTTAAGATGTTTCTTGGTAAACTGTGTAATCTGGTATGATTGAAGAAATAATTTGTTGAGGGGGGGTATTAACTGAAAGGAGGTTCTAGTCAACAAATTAGTTCTAGAGTTGGCCGCTGTGTGAAGGTGGCGACACCATCAATGCGTATTCATGTTTGTTCTTACAATAAAGCTCCACCATTGTTTATATATTTTATTGTTAAATCATCATAGGTTTTCACTTTAATTTTTTTTTCGGCGGTTAAATTTTTGTTAAAAAGTTTTTATTTTACAATTTTTTGTGACTATAAACTTTATTTTCCTACCCTTAGGGTAAATCGGAATTTCATGCCATTCATTCATCATTTAAGAGCCATTCTCTTGTCGGTGTAGCTTTCTCCATCTGTAAAAAGTTATGCGTGGTCATACATTACAATCAGTCAGTGAAGTTCAGTGAACAATCAATCATCCCCTGTTTTCCTACCCTTAGGGATGGAATTTTTTTTCCAAATTTATATAGGACCAACTTCGGGCTACCCTTTACAATAAAAAAAGAATTATCCAAATCGGACTACTAAAAAAAAAATATACGCGTCGACTTGAAAACCTCCTTCGTTTTTTTTTTCGTCGGTTAAAAAAGAGAATCGATAACGTTTGTGTTCGGTGGTAGCGCCTCTGCTTTCTGATTCCTAGATTGTAAAATCTACGGTCGTACGTTCCTGGCTGTGCATTACAAGATCTTACAAGGAATGCATAGTCATATCTTCCGGGCTCTGGCCTTGTTCTGTAAATCCAATAACTTAAAATTTTAACTTGTTGTTGCCATTCATGTTATAATATATTGTATATATTTATGTTCATTAAGATACTTTTTTGTTACCTTGACCTTGGCACAAATACCCTAGTAGGGTGATTGCCATAAAAAAAAACGGCATAGGTTGCGTTCCAAATCGGGTAGGTAGTAATTATCAGCAGGATGACGTCCATCCAAGGAGGTTTTAGTAGCAGCTCTTGCTGCTAAGGAGGGGGCCATAAGCGTAGCACTTTCTTGCGAGGGACCTCCATACTAAAATGTATGGAATTTTTTTCAAATCCTAAAAAGGTAAAATTTTTATCTTTTTCTCTGAGAAATATGTGATATGGGACTAATAAATGCTACTAACACCGTTTTTCTGGTGAAAACACTTTCCATTCAGGAAAAAAACGGTGTTAAAAATCACGCATAAAATGGCTATTACGGATTATTTACGCTTCCGTTCTTAGTATTAATGATCAATTCACAAGTAAAAAACGATATATTTTCACTTTCGCAAACAAAGTTTATACTAAAACGTTAGATTTTTAAGGATATCTTTATTTTTGTAAAACTTAACTGAGTTTTTGACCGACTAGCATGGGTGACTAGCTCATACAAAATATGCATATGGCGGACTCTATAGTTTTTTACTCTGAGCCAGTGTTGCCGTTAGCATACATTTTACACATTTGACGTACCTTTTTAGCCTCCAATGTGTTATGTGTAATGGGGTCCAGTTTACGTAGGTACCTTTTGTTCTCAACCAAAATGAGTAATATTTTATAAAACGCCGCCAAAAAAAAGATAATAATGAAAGCTGCATGCATCAGAACGTACAACAATCAATAAGCATGCAGCATGCATTCTACATAGAATAAATTAAAGACAGATTATATAAGTGATCCTGTACTTAAATCCATATCTATACTGGACCCAATAGTGGCAAAATCTTTCGAATGAAAAGATTTAAATGAAGTATTAAAGAGATATTCAGCTTTGAAAACTGTTAAGGGCGAGCCAGCTCTAAACAAAGAATGGCGGATCATGAAACATTGAAACTAGACCCAACATTAACGGCCACCAACTAATGGAATATAGTTTTCAAGTTATGAAACATGAACCAAGACCTTCTGTTTCCCAACTTAAAGAAAAATATTTTCTTACTTTTAATCCTTCCTTTTTCAAACTCTTCGGTCGAACGAATATTTAGCCGGCTGAAGTCATCCCCCAAAGGAGTGAAATAAGGGATGAAAGTTAAACCTAAGTAAAAAATTTTGTAAATCTTCCATCCTTTATTTCACCCCGTTGGGGGATGAGTTTTGGAAAATCCTTTCTTGGGTGGTGTTTGTGGCATGCAATAAATTAGCATAGGTACTTAATTTCACACATATAGTATAGCTAAAGCGGTTACGGATAGACGTCAGTCAGTCATTCAGGACATATTATTTTATTGACATTTTAGTGAACTATACTCATACCAAGTTTGACACTCGAATTACTAACCATTCTGACGATAGAGCAAAAACAAAAAAAATACGTTTCTTGTATGGCGACTCCCCTTATTTATTTTGAATTTTTATTATAAGTTGATATATTTGTTTAAAAAATACATATCCTGTGAAATTTCCAACCAGCTACCTATGTCGGTTCAACAGATACAATTTTTAACCTAGTAAAAAACAACACATTTTCGACATTATGCTCCACTGTGCATTTCAGTCACGTCCTGCTGGGGAGCACCACTTCTAATATGTTACCTATGGGTATGTACTTGACTCCTGCAAAGTTTCATCTCAGTAAGTTTAGGTGCAAGGTTCGTCTTGTTAGATAATGAGTGAGTTGACTAAAAAAAAATGCTTATGTACCTTTTTACCCCAAAATGTACCTTTTCAGCCCTGGATATGTACTTTTTGGGAACTCAGTTGTGGCAACACTGCTCTGAGCGTCCATCAGTGTGGTCGAGACAGACTGCTGTCAAATGTTAACTATTACCGTTTTGGAACTCACTCTTATTTTCAATGGTTCGTTTTTCAACATTTGAAGATGGCGGTCGTGTTTCTATTTCAATATTAGTTTTATTTGTTCATTGAAGAGTTTAATGAATTATTTGATTGGGTGTTATGCAATAAACGTCTTTGAAAATGAACATCTATTAGAAGATTGGAATACATTCATTTATCAAGATTTTTGGATGGAGAGAAGCGGCCCATCGAGACTTCAATAATTTTCCCCATCAACTTATCGGAGTCATCATAGTACACAGGCCCTCGTCCTCGTGATGTGGATTCCTGTGTAAATCTTTCACTTGACATTGGCGAACTCGCCATAATTTTATAATAATTTGTTAACTTGACATTGTGCAAAATACATCTGAGATGTGACGCCATTAAATAAATATCTATCTATCTATCTTATTTTCAATATTTTTTCTTTTACTAGTTTTGTAATATTTGTGTTATCGAATCGAAACGTTATAATATAACTTTAAAATAAAATGTCCCAAAACAAGTACTATAATTTTGTGCGTTCAGTGTCCCACAACGAATCCCGAACTTACACAATAAACCCGAAAATAAGTGGTGAAGAAGCGAAGAGATTGTACTTGGAGGAAGTGAAGGGTATTGGGAACCCAGAACCTGTCAATCGAGATGAAAAACACGATTCTGCTGCAAGACGAAAAAGGAATAGTGGTTTTGATAATTCACGAACACTAACAAATAAAGATCTATTCATATCTGCTGAAAACAATGACGTAGATACTTTAAAACTAGCCTTAGATAGATTCCCAGATAAGATACAGATACTGGATGATTACGGGTGGAGTTTGCTTATGATAGCTTGTCAAGCTAATTCTATTGATATTGTCAAAGAACTCCTCAAGCGTGATATCAACACTTCAGTCAGAGATAAAGCTGGAGATTCTGCACATAGTTTAGTTATTAAGAACAAGAACTTAGTTTTAGCTGATTTGTTGCTATCACATAGAAAGAAAATACCGAATGAAGAAAAAGATAAACAAAAACAAGAAGATCTTTTCAGAGTTAAATTTAAAGAAGAGTTTCATTGTGATATTTGCAACAAAACTTATCCAAATAAACTTGAGCATTTGTCTTCTACAATTCATAACATAAATGCCAGTAAAGGCCGGAAAATTCCTGCAAATTATGTAATTCCACCCTCTAATAAAGGATACCAATTATTGTTAAAAGAGGGCTGGGATAGAGAATCAGGTTTGGGCCCTGATGGTTCTGGTAAAAGATATCCGATTAAAACTGTACAGAAAAAGGATAGAAAGGGTCTGGGACTTGATAAAAGAAAAGAGAGAGCAGAATCAGAAATGGAAAAAGTAAAAAAACAAACAAAGAAAGCTAGAGCCCGGGAACAAAGATATAACCGAAGACTGGAAGCTAAATTTCGAAGAGAGTTCTACTAAATATTTGTTGATATTTATTTGAAATTAAACTTTATTGTCATAGAAAAGCAAAGCAGAAAAAAAATTTACTTATTTATGTGTCCCATACTTTCAAAAGTCTCCCATTCTCTACATGACTCAACCATACTACTAGATAAAAGGCCTAGGGGCATGGTGATGGCTTTTATAATTTCTCTAGCTATTTATACTCGCTGCAAGGCATCAAATCTTTTCTCACAAATTATTAATAAAAGATAATTTACAATAAAATATTTTATTTTATGGTGATGTATGAATTGTATACAAATAATTCATAAAACATACTAATAAAATCATACTTGCTTGCTGGCTGAGCAATACCCTAAAATTATAAAACATACTAGGAAATAAAACGAATAATAAAGATAAAATCTTCAAATGAATTGTGCTAAATTTAAATACTTATTGGCATATAATCAAAATATTCCTGTATTATCTTATACATAATGAATCATCGTCAACTTGGCAATAAAAGAATGTATTTATACATTATGTACAATAAGAACAACTATAAAATACTTCATTTAAAACTTCTCTTATTCTTACAGATAATAAACATTTTTTAAAGCTATCACAGGTTGGGTGCTACCCAATTTAGGAATTTGATAGCAAGTTCGAATCCAACAAAGCATGCTGCATTTGCAGGGAATGCCCTGATCATAACTGGAGTTACACCTTTGTATAAGGCTGTTGGTCCTTCCTTGGCCATTAGTTGCTTAAAGACATCCTTCAAGCCATTTGGGTAGGTCCCCTCTGGTGCAGTCTGTAACCTGCTTTTTAGCACATCTGCAGGCATACCAACTACCCAGTTAGCAATACCAGCACATCCACCAGCAAATATGGTTATCATCATCTTGTATTGGTTGCTTGCCTCTGCTGGCACTGCCACTTCTTTGATCCACTCATAAGTCATGAAATACATACCACTAGCTGGTACATCCCTCATTAAAGTTGCTACACTGCCTTTATAGATACTCTTCATTCCACCCTCTTTGTACAACTGTTTAGCGCAGTCTACCATTCCTGCATATTTTTGTGGTCCTGAGCTTGCTTGTTGAATTTGTAGCAAGCACTTTATCCTCTCACCCGGTGCCATTACTGAAGTAGTGAATATACCAGAAAAAGCACCAGCTGCGAATAATTGAGGCTTCGTCAGAACCTGGTCTGGGTGTCTCTGAATTAGTCTTTTGCCTAAACCAAATCCAAAGAAACTTATAGCAAATATAGGAGCTACGCCTGTCAGTGGTGCCGACATGCCCTTGTAGAGACCACGAAAGCCCTCCCTTTGTATTGTCTTCGTAAAGCAGTCCCAGGTGCCTCTGTACAGTGCCGTCTCACCGGGTGCGGGTAGTGGCATCGTCTGCAATCTAACTTTTATAGTGTCCATTGGATGGCCAGACAAAACAGTACATATTCCTCCAAATCCACCACTTAGAAAGTATTTGACAGGGCTACTTTTATCAGACATTTTTATAAAAACACTGAACAACACAGCAAGGTCAAGAAAATAGAAAAGATAACTTTTACAAACTAGTTTTTATAAAATCTTGTTTTAGATAGATAGATAGATAGATATTTATTTAATGGCGTCACATCTCAGATGTATTTTGCACAATGTCAAGTTAACAAATTATTATAAAATTATGGCGAGTTCGCCAATGTCAAGTGAAAGATTTACACAGGAATCCACATCACGAGGACGAGGGCCTGTGTACTATGATGACTCCGATAAGTTGATGGGGAAAATTATTGAAGTCTCGATGGGCCGCTTCTCTCCATCCAAAAATCTTGATAAATGAATGTATTCCAATCTTCTAATAGATGTTCATTTTCAAAGACGTTTACTGCATAACACCCAATCAAATAATTCATTAAACTCTTCAATGAACAAATAAAACTAATATTGTACACTATCAATCCTTGCTATCAATTACCGGTTTTTATTGCCTAAAAAAAAAAAACGCGCGCTTCACTTTTTATTAAAAAGAGAAAGTGCGCGTTTTTTTATTTCAATGGATATTCCACATTTTATTTTAATAATCTTTTCAAAATTACGTTTGATTGAAAATGATTCAATTTAAAAATATGAATTAAGTGAGTCAACTCAATTCTTTTAACACAACGACTCCACTGTGCTTCGACAGAATGCCGCTTAAAGGGCCCCATACAAAGCCCTGCCTGCAGGGCCCTGCTTGCAGTGCCACTGCCAATCGTACTTTGTGTGGTCATGCAGGGCCGATTTTTTAATTGTTCACCCTGCCGCAGGGCCGCAGTGGCATTCTGCAAGCCCGACCAGACGATTCTCCCCACTCCACACTGCAAGCAGTGCCATGTGTGGTGAGATCGGGCCGATTTGATCCGCCATTTTGTTTGGGTTGCGTTCCGAATCGGGAAGAAATTACCCTGACAGCAGGATAGCGTTATATGACGTCCATCAGTGTGGTCGAGACAGACTGCTGTCAAAGGGTAACTATTACCGTTTTGGAACTCACTCTTGTTTTCGTCATAAAAAGTTCAAAATCTCTTCTTTATGAGCCAACGGGAGAAAGATGTGTGGAGGGCTTGGAGGAGCTGTGGAGGGCCATATTCGAACAATTCCGAATCTCGTTCCCCCCCCCGCGGACTGTGCTCTGAAGCAGACGTGTTATTGATCGCTCCGTAAAAAACCACATCAAATAATTACTAAATCCAAAGATCTAAGGCTAAAATTAGTATTAAATTGAAGTCTGTTACAAATCCCAAAAAGTGCCGCAATCAGTTCTGTGATTAAAGTGATCGTATAGAAATAATTAACAAAAACTTATTATTTCAACGTATGCAGCGGACAAAGTGAACTCGATCGAGTCGAGACGGGTCAGTGACCGCGACCGCTACGCTTCGTGCGCGTAAGTGTCTATGCGAATCTCAACGAATCATTATAAACACTTTAAAAACGAATACGCTAATATGAAGTGTTATACTGTGGAAGAAAATAGGAGGGCATAAATCAAGAAGAGTAACATCGGCCTAAGCTAGCATACGCCGTAGGTGCGTGGAGTAATCTGATAGTAATAGATTTATTCACCTGATACTGTCACCTGACACGGTTAGCTGACACGGCTATCTGACATTGCGTCGCCCCATACTCATTGCTGCACTGATCGCTGTGTTGGAGTTTTATATTGCAAGCGGGAGTTTCAGATGAAGGTACACACACCGTCACTTTACGAACCTCAGTGACAACATCGGTCGACCGACCAAACTACTGCCACAGTAGTTGCTTGCTTGCGGTCCTGGAACTTGGCTCATAATCGGAACGGAAGCGCGCCATATACAACAACCACATCTTGGCCTTTGCTGATTTTCTAACACCGTTTCTCTTGACGCTTCTCTATCATACTAAATATGTCGCTAAAACGTACACCACCAAATAAAAGATCACCAACACGCGAATTCAGTACTCCTCTAACACTACCGGAATTTGTAGTACCTGACGGTTCCCACAATTTTGCGAATCCTGATGTGCAAAACTGCGAATCAGAACCTGAGATAAGTCTATCAGGAAAACAGGCAAGAGCAAATAAAAGACGTGCCGTTCGCACTTCACCACCGAACATGCACTCGGCTGCAAATATGGAGAACTTTATGGTTGAGATGCGGAGTCTATTTAGCACTTTATCGAGCCAGCAAGAAGAGCGATTCAATGAAATGAAAGCAACTATTGATGAAAAAAAATGAAGAGATTAAAAGAAGTATTGCTTTTCTGTCGGCAAAGTACGACGAAATACAATCTGATATTATGCATCTGAAAAATGACAGAAAAGAGGGAATCAAAGCTGCACAGAAGTTGGATGATCGCATTGATCAACTTGAGCGTCAAACACGTTCAACAAGCTTAGAGGTCAGAAACATTCCTACAAAAATTGGCGAAACTAAGAAAGACTTGTCGAAAATTGTAATCGACATGAGCCAGGTTATAGGTGCACCGATCACTCACTCCGAGATAAAAGATGTGTTCCGCGTCAACACTACTAATAACTCCAGTAAGCCTATAATTGCAGAACTTACAACAGTGGCCACTAAAGAGAATCTGGTAGGTGCTCTGAAAACCTTCAACAAAACTCAACCTGAGAAGCTCAATACGACACACCTGAGCATTGAAGGACCTAAGGCAATAATTTTCATATCTGAAAGTCTTACTTCAAAGATGAAGAGAATCTTCTACTTGGCTCGGATCTTCGCTGAACAACATAATTATAAGTACTGCTGGACATCGTACGGAAGAGTATTTCTTCGCCAGAAAGACGGATCCCCAAAAATCAGAATCGATAATGAGAACGAAATTGAAACACTGAACCGTAGAGACTGACTAGTCACGGTTCATTTTATCCTGATGTTAATTTCACTTCTTAAACTACTAACATACACAACATTAACAATTTCATATTGTTCTTTCAAACACACTTACACAAACACACACACATACATATACACACAAACTCTCAATAAATTTTCTGTGTTGTGGTATAATAAAAATACGGCCGACTTATATCAGCATCCTAAATATAAATTAAAGTTGAACTATTTTTGTCTTTTTACTGAGTTCATGTATAAAATAATCTATAAAATTCAACTGTCATAATAATGATATTAATAATGATATAGATTCTGCCAATAATAATATCCCATGTACTATAATTAGAGATCTTGCACAATTTCCTCGCAGTCTTCCAACACAATCTGAAAAAAGAAAACATCTATCTATATTGACAGTAAACATTTGTAGTATCAATTCAAACTTTGACTTATTCCTAGCATTCTGCTCTTTGTTAAAAATTGAGGTTGATATATTAGTTTTGACAGAATGTTGGACCCACAGCAGTTTTACCCCGCCTGAAATTGCAAATTATAAAATGTTTTTAACTAAAAAATATATAAATCAGAATGACGGAGTTGTAACGTATGTTAAATCTGAAATTAACGTAAGAGCATCAGAACCAGGACAAGAAGATGGAAATTTCCTGATTCTAAATATCAATAATAACGATTTAAGTATAGTCTGTACTTACCGTCCCCCACAATACAATAAAAATCCTAGCAAATACCTGGAATCCTTGGATGAAGTTCTCAAAAATATTAACTCTAAAAACGTTATTCTTACAGGTGATATGAATTTCGATATAATGCCAGATAATCAAAGTAGTCATTCCGTAGAATACTTGTGCATCGTAGCTTCTCATGGCCTTTTGCAGGGTGTAAATAAACCAACTAGAGGGACAGCCTGTTTAGATCATTTCATGATCAAAAGTAGTTATAAATGGCAAACGTTCGTATTCAATAGACTAACTGATCACTGTCCCATACTACTCCTAATTGAAGGTAGTAATGTGACAAGGTCTGTCCATCCAATTCGAAAGAAGACTATTCTAAATTACACTGCTATTACTGAAGAATTGTTTGCCCTCCCATGGGGTGAATATTTTGCTATTTCAGATGTTAACCTAGCTGTTAATTGGCTCACTAGTCATCTGCAAAATATGATTAGCGTCAATTCAATAACGAGAATACTCCCTAATAGGTTTACCCCATTAAAGCCCTGGATTACCCCTGGCGTTGTTAGAATCTTAAGAAAACGAGACCAAATGCATATGAGACAGAAGTCGACACCTGATGATGGGCAATTACGTAAACAATATACAAGCTATAGAAACTGGTGCAGTAAAATAGTGAAGACTCTCAAGAAAGACTATTATAAGACTCAATTTACTAAACATGCTAGGAACCCTAAAGAAACATGGAATACCATTAAAGAAGTTTGTAACATACAATCAAAGAAATCAAATACACAAAATAAAGAACTAATGACCATTAAAGACACGCCAGAAGACTCCCTAAATGCAGTAAATTCGTTCTTTGCTAATGTAGGATACGATTTGGCTGATAAAATTTTAACTAAAATGAGTACTACTGACTTTCAATTAGCACAAAAAGTTCGGTCAACTAACACCCCTCTTACATCTATGAGTATGTTACCAACAGACGAAAATGAAATTTTAAAAATTATACTTGAGCTAAAAATGAGCAATTCAGTGGGAGACGACGGTATATCAACACTTTTCCTAAAGAAATTTAAAAATATTCTTGCTGCACCTCTCTCGTACCTATGCAATCTCAGTTATGAAACCGGCGTTTTTCCTGATGCTCTAAAAAAGGCGCTCGTTACACCGATATTTAAATCTGGGGATAAAACATTATCGACAAATTATCGACCTATATCAATTTTACCTACGATATCTAAGGTACTAGAAAAATCTGTTAATAAAAGACTGACCAACTATCTTGAAACTAATAGGATAATTGCAGATAATCAGTTTGGCTTTCGAGCAAATCGTTCTACTGAAGATGCTGTATTAAAACTAACATCGTGCATCACGTCGTATCTTGATAGCGGTGATAAATGTATCGGAGTATTCCTTGATTTACAAAAAGCATTCGACACCGTCTCAATACCTATCCTTTTGGCCCGCCTTGAAAATGTAGGTATCAGAGGTAATCAATTAGAATGGTTTAAAGATTATTTATCCAATCGCCGGCAATGCGTACGACTTGGCATGTATGTTAGTGATGATAGGCCTAGCTTGTACGGTGTACCACAAGGTAGTACGCTCGGTCCTACCCTGTTCTTGCTCTACATAAATGAGCTTTGTAAACTAGAACTCGGTGACGCTGAACTCATTATGTTTGCTGATGATACTGTTATCTTGTTTCACGGCAGAACTATGGAGGAAACATGTAGTCTGGCAGAGATCGGTATGGGAAAAGTAACTTGTTGGCTTGAAAATAATTTGTTATCATTAAACACCTCAAAGACAAAATACATGTGCTTCAGCAAATCTGCCGCATCTAGTCTCGATAGTAATAGAAATGTGAAGATCCACGTGTACCCCTGTAATAGACTTCAAAATCCTAACCTCACTGTATGTTCATGTACACATCTTCATAGAGCTGGTACAATCAGGTATCTGGGAATTCAAGTCGATCAACACTTGCGCTGGGATGCACATATATCACTAGTATCCACTCGTATTCGAAAGCTTATTTACATCTTTAAAAATCTCAGACAAGTAGCTGATGTCAATTTACTCAAGCAAGTTTATAAAGCGTTGTGTGAATCTATTACCACGTATTGCATTTGCTCTTGGGGAGGCGCTGCCAAAACTCGCTTAAAGGAAGCAGAAATATCACAGAGAGCGGTTCTGAAGGTCCTTCTAAAACTCCCGTATAGATTTCCTACGAGACAATTATACTCAAATTCTAATGTGCTTAGTGTCAGGAAATTATATTTATTCCAGTGCTTGCATCGCTATCATAAAAAAGTGATACCCTTTTTACCGCACAGTAATAAGAGGCGAAACCCATGCCCAGTTCCCATCACCAAGAGCACGTTTGCTCAAAGGCACTTTAACTTCCTGGCACCACGTATCTATAACACATTTAATAAAAAAGTGAACAATATTAGAAAATTGACCTCGTATCAGTTTAAGAATAAAATCCGAATTTCTTTGGAGGCATATGATTATGAAGCCACAGAAAACTTATTACAGATCACAACATAACACACAGAGATACATACGCATATGCATACACACATATTCACTCTTACTCTCACACACACATATTTAAAACGCATACACATACGCTGACATCTACACACGCACACACATACACAGGCACACATATACACACGCACACACATACACACTCACTTGAATGTACTACTACTAAATTACTTACTTACTTATTAACCTAATTTATTTATTCCTGTTGTTTTTTTTTTTCTTTCTTTATCTTCTTCGATTAGTCTAACATTGATTATTGTATTTTATAATGGTATACTGCACTAAGTATATGTATCAAATGTCTGATTCAGAGACTGTAGGGTGGGGGTCTGGTGCTCTGTGACACAGGTTTATCCTAGTATGGACACCAGATTCTCACAAAGGAAACACAAACCATGTTTGATATATATAAGATATGTACCTACTTAATTAACGTTTCGTTTGTGAGATAAAATAAAGACTTATTTATTATTATTTATTATTATTATTAATATCGAGATTTTCCGTGCCTCTGTAAGACTAACAATGAGCAATGCCATGACAAAGACAAGCTACAAAGATTCTACATTGTCGGCTTTCAAGATTTTTGAAAACTATTTTAAAATTTTCATTTTTAAAAAGTTTTTTTGTTATCATCGGGGTCTACTCTCTCAGTAAATTAGCGTGACCCAACGTCTCTCGCAGTATTTAGGTACATACACCATTGATTTCTTTTCGTGTTCTTTCTGCCACAAGTAAAGCTAACGCAATTTTTGGTGTTTGGATAATGATGGAGCCATTTTAGTATAGGTAATTGTATGGGAAAGACAGCACTGGACACGTCTGAACGCAACAGCGCAACGCGCTCTTATGACTTGCAGGGCTTTGTGTGGCAACATCCTCTGCGGCAGTACTGCAAGCAGGGCCCTGCAGGCAGGGCTTTGTATGGGCCCTTTAAACGGCCCATACAAAGCCCTGCCTGCAGGGCCCTGCTTGCAGTGCGCACTGCCGATCGTACCGTGTGTGGTGTTGCAGGGCCGATGTAACGGCGATTTTGTCGGCCCTGCATGCCCACACAAAGTACGATTGGCAGTGGCACTGCAAGCAGGGCCCTGCTTGCAGTGCGCACTGCCAATCGTACCGTGTGTGGTGTTGCAGGGCCGATGTAAAGGGCCCCATACAAAGCCCTGCCTGCAGGGCCCTGCTTGCAGTGCCACTGCCAATCGTACTTTGTGTGGGCATGCAGGGCCGACAAAATCGCCGTACATCGGCCCTGCAACACCACACACGGTACGATTGGCAGTGCGCACTGCAAGCAGGGCCCTGCAGGCAGGGCTTTGTATGGGCCGTTTAACGGCCATTTTGTCGGCCCTGCATGCCCACACAAAGTACGATTGGCAGTGGCACTGCAAGCAGGGCCCTGCAGGCAGGGCTTTGTATGGGGCCCTTTAGGCTATATAATACTAACGTGAATGCCGTAAAATAATTAAAAAAAAGGCTTTTTTGGCGGGAACTCGACATGGGAGTTTGCCTGCTTAATTGAAATTTTGGTTTTGTGTGCATTTAGTGATTTAGTGGATAATAAAGATAGTGTGTTATGCAGTAAATTTACTACGGAGTGCGCAGCTGATGAAGATTTCAAGTGATCTCGTGTTTAAGCCCCGTTTGTGTTGTCCCAAAAAGTCACGAACATTTTCCTTCGTAAAGTTCACTATCGCTTTACGAGGGGAGCAAAAAGAAAGATTAAACACATCAGACATGGCTGTATGGGCTTTGTACTCTTTGCCTTTCCGAAAGGAAGAATAAAACCAAAAAAAAAAAAAAAAAGTACTCTGTCAGTGCGGTTCATTAAGGAAATATTTTACCAACACTGCAATCGGCGCATTCGAGTCGGATCGTTTTCATTAGCGTGCAAACGTCGAACACAATCGAATATCTAAACGATCCGATATGACTGCTCTTATGTCAATGTCACTGTTCGAATCAAAGTACTTTTTTGCCACAAAGTATTTGGACCCTGTGAATTGTATCCATTTCTTTAGTTCGCTTTCGAACTCCAAACAAACCGAAAAAAATCCCACGAAACTCAACCAAAATTAATTTTGACGTATCGCACACACTGCACTACCTCATTTTCGTATGCAATGATAGCGCGCTAATGTGACGTCACCGATGACGTCACGTTGCTTGAACGAGTGAATACGAGCAAGGTATGATCCGACTTTGAGCGCGCACACACCGCACACAGTGCTCATATGCGGGTGACGAACCGTAGTGTGTGTTGGTCACAGACTACGATTGTTTGATAACAAAACACGTCTCTCTCTTCCACAGACTACTTAGATGATACTGACGTCTCTCTTCAAATTATTCAAGCACATTTTGGTTCTTATGAAATCCGTGCGAAAATGAGCTGTAGTAAAGAAGAAATCGAACGAAAGCGCCTTGCTGCCTTACAAAAGCGGCAAAATAGAGTTGAACAGCAAAACAGTGTGTCTCATTCCAGCCCAGTGAAGACAAATTCTGGTTCTCCCGGCCCCACTGGCATTTATCCTCAACATAATAGCATTGGTGCTATCAAAACCTGCAGTAATAACATTAATAAAGCGTTTCACCCGTACGCAAAACCTCAAAACAATTTTAGTGATTTGCCGGTGACGAAAGTAGTCAGTGGCACTATATACTTGATATCTGAAGATAGATTTGAAGTAAATCCGTCAGAGTTTTGTGTACCTCTCATCAATATCTTCAAAACAATATCTTCTAAAATTTACGGTTAGTATACGTTGCGGTACGTATCTCCAACAGCTTAGGTTATTTATTTGGGGATTGGGGTGCTTTTCGGAGAGCCTACGCACAAAGTGCACGATTGCCCCGCACACCGCGGTCTTCCCCGGCTGTACCTTTTTATTCATGCGCTCTAACCATCACTGTTGGCTGTAGGTGCATTCTGGTGTATTTAAAACTTTGTTGATCTATAAAATGAATCAGAAACTAAAACTTCTTATATATTTTCAGATCCTAGCTCAAAATTGTGGAACTTTTCCATCAAAGACTATGAGGAACTATGGTCAAAAGTAGTTCAATTGGCCCCTTACATTGTTCTTGGACCATTGCCGTCCTATGTGCTTCAGGTAAGTAGAGTAATTATGTTGTTCAGATGATTCCATGCTTCGGAACACACATTAAGCGATTGGACTGATAACAATGGAAGCAGGCATTAAATGAGCTATGTCAGAGGCATTTGAGAGCTCAATAACTCTAACACAAAAAATTATGGGGTTGGTTGTTGACCTTACAACCGGCATTTTTTTTTATGTAACTAGTAAGCAAGCAAGCTTGTTGGCCACCTAAAGAGTGAGTGGTCACCACGGCCTTTGCTCACCGTCTTATTAGTAACATAATTGTTACTAACAAGACAGCTAAACGCATTGCCCACCCTGAGAACAAAGATGGTGTATCTCTTGTGCCAGTAATTTCCCTGGCTCCCTTGCCTTAGTGCAAACACTGCTGCTTCATGGCAGAAAAAAGCAAGAGGGTGGACTTCCCAGACAGACATTGCACAAAAGCCACATGATATGATGATAATTAAATTCCATGACCTGTCTATAGAAATGCGAATGTATTTAAAGTAAGGTCATTTATTTATTTATTTATTACAGCCTTGTTTTCCAAGCTTTTTCTTTACTTATTTACATATTTTACATAGTTCTATATTTATGTATCTTTATTGGTCGGTTCATCTTCTGACGAAGGCCTCCTCCAGAGCCCGCCACTCTTCTCTGTCCTATATTAATAAGGCCATCATAATAGGTCCATTCTGACAGCTGTTAAACGTATGAAAAATTACGACCTGCAAAGAGAAATGAACCCTGTGCATTGGTGATAAGGAAACGTCAAAATGGGCTTTTTACGTTGGCCCTACTTTAGTCACTAACAGATTATAATTTGTTGTTCAAAGTCTCACTAAGTTTTGTACAGCTTTCCTACTTGACCAATACTTTGTTGCAATGCAAATAAACATTATTATTATTTATTTAGTTATAGCCTTGAATTAGACTAAACCTTACAACTAAAGCTTAAGTATTTAAGTTAATTTATCTTGTCTCATCTCATAATGACAACTTCGCAGAATGGCACCGCTCGCAAAATGACAATTTCTTAAAATGCCAACTTCTCAATATGCCAACTTCTCAATATGCGAACTTCTCAACATTCCAACTCCTCAATAGCCAACTTCTCAATTTGCCAACTTCTCAATATGCCAACTTCTCAATATGCCAACTTCTCAATATGCCAACTTCTCAATATGCCTACTTCTCAATATGCCAATTTCTCTAAATGACTTGCCTTCTCTAATCTTCTCCATTCCTTTCTATCTTGTGCCAATCTAGTGCATGTTCATTCTGATGTGTCCATGATTTCATCCTCTCATTTTTTTTTATGGCTTATAGCTGTTAATTATATCATCCTAATTCATAAAAAAGTGAGTATCTTCTTAAATAATTTTATTAAGACCTTGAAGTTTTGATAATATGGTACCTACCTACATACTATAATATTACTACAATTACACTCTTAGGTTAAAAAACATTTATGACTATAAATTGTAGCCTTTGTGTTAGTCCTGTGCTTGATCTATCTACCTCCCAAATTTCATCGAAATCGGTTCAGTCGTTTAGGCATACTATTATAACAATCAAACATCCATATTTTCGCATTTATAATATACTAGCTGTTGCCCGCGACTTCGTCCGCGTGGGATTCTATCTATCTGACCATCCATCCTTCCGTCTATCTGTCGTCCGTCCGTCCGTCCAACCATCTGTTCAACCGTCCCTGTCCCTGCCCCTCTCCCCCTCCTCCCCCTCGCCCTCCCTCCCCTTTCCCCCTCCCTCTCCTCCCCTTCCCTCACCCTGTCCCTCTCCCTATCCCTACCCCTAACGCCATCTTAACCGCTATCCCTATCCTTATATAATCATAGAAACGACACTCATATTGATTTTTAGACATTTCAACCCTATCACACCCCAACTCCATCCCCAGGGGATCATAGTATTTTACGTCCACCACGTTGGATTTCAAAATTGTTGTAGTTTTCGTAATCAGCAACCCAATAAACCATACAAACGATACCCATATTGGTTTTTAGACCTTTTCACCCCTTTTCCCATTTTAGGGGTTGAATTTGGGGTGGAATTTCAATAACAACAATGTTGCATAGAATTACAACCCTAATACCTAAATAATAAATAATGTAGATTTTACTTTAAAAATAAAGGATTTTCAACTTCCTCCCCCTTTTCACCCTTTAGGTTGTTGAATTTTCAAAAACCCTGAGACACGTAAATATTAATTTTTAGTCGTAAGCCTAAATACAAAATTTGAAGATCCTAACTTCAAAACTGACGGACTTTCATACAAACTTTCATCCCGTGTTTTACCCTCTTAGGGGTGGAATTTTGTAAAACCCTTTCTTAGTGCACCTTTAGTGCGTTGATATGTCAGTCAGTGAGTCAGTTACCTTCTTCATTAACATTAAATGCGTTTTCCCGTGGGAATGAAGTGTTTTCCCGCGGTAAAAAGTAGCCTATGTGTTATTCTAGGACCTAACCTACATGTGTGCCAAGTTTCATTAAAATCCATTCAGTAGTTTTTACGTGAAAGAGTAACAAACATCCATCCATCCATACTTACAAACTTTCGCGTTTATAATATTAAATTAATTAATTAAATACATCTACACTAATAATATAAAGAGGAAAGATTTGTACCTATTTTTGTATGTTTGTAATGAATAGGCTCCGAAACTACTGGACCGATTTGAAAAATTCTTTCACCATTAGAAACCTGCATTATCCGGGATGAACATAGGCTATAAAATATTTTAAAAAAAGAAACTTCGATAATGTAACCCAAGGTGTGAAAAAAATACTAAATAGCATCCTTATATCGAGTACGCTGCCGAAACTATTAACAATAGAGCAAAGTAATGTACTACAGAATTATAGAAGCCATCAATATCTACAAAAAAGTCCGCGATACCATATGTCTAACTATTACAGTTATGTCACAATAACTACTTTTTCATGTTAAAATATGTAATAGTAACGCCGGTACAAACTATATAGGCCACATTATTCGTACCTATTAATCCTTATCCAAATAAATGATTTCGTATTCAAGGCTATATCAGTACCTGTAAATAACTTTTTGAATTATTCAAATCGGACATACCATTCAAAAGTTATCATGAGTGTAATCGTTATCAAAATTGAAATTAAAGAAACAGCGCCCTAAGTGACTGTAATGGTTTTATCTACAACAGAGAATAGACACGAAAAATTTGACTGGTCAAGTGCGTGTCGTTCCGTGTGGTAGCGGCAAAGAATAGTACCAACCCATCTCAACCTGTAGGTGTCGTAAGAGGCGACTAAGGGTTTACAAACCGGAAGATGGGCAGCGACATCTTTCCGTGTATCGCACCATCTTACATACTGCGGTCACCAACAACCGCGGTCCATGGTGCCAGCCTTAATGCTAACAAGCGTGGTGACTAAGATACTTCCCCTCCACATTCTTCTAGCAAGGGCTCGAATTCTGGAGGGAGCTCCCTGTCCTGTAGTGGACGTATTATGGGATGTTATGATGGTTTTGATGAAGTGCGTGTCGGCTCGAGCAAATTTAATGCACTTCTGCGTGATTAAGATGGTATGACTGCCCATAACTAGGACAGTATTTTTACCTTAGTGGTACGGAACCCTCGGTGGAAGTCCAACTTGCGCTTGGCTGGTTTCTTTAGTAACCCCCGATGCAACCGGGGCGAACCGCTAGTACATACATAAAATCACGCCTTGTTCCCGTCCTTGTCCCTTGGTACGTTCGCCGAGGCCTTCCCCTTCCAACGTTTCCATTCACTCTCGCCTTGTAGATCCCTTTCGTCAATCTTCCTTCATTCATCCTCTCTACATGACCAAACCATCTCAGCATCCCTTTCTCAATTTTAGTCACTACGCCACAACGTTCTCTTATCACACTATTTATAATCCTGTCACTCAATTTCACACCAATCATACTCCTCAACGCTCTCATTTCTACTGCATTAATTCTACTTTCATGCTTTTTCTGCCATACCCAGCTTTCACTGCCGTACATCAGTGTTGGTACCAAAACGCCTCTATGAACAGCCAGACGAGCCTTGTGAGACACCTTCTGACTCTTCATAAAAGCATGCAGAGCACCATTCACCATGTTTCCAGCATTAACCCTTCTTTCGATATCACTTCCACACTTTCCATCTCTCGTAAACTTAGAACCCAGACACACAAACTCCTTCACTTGTTCGACTTGTTCACCACCTATTAATGTAGTACACTCTGTCATACTCTCTACTCTTTCAAGTACCATTACTTTCGTCTTGCTTACATTAACTTTCATTCCTTTCCTATCAAAAGCCACATTCATCATTGTTACCATCTCCTGTAACTCGTCAGCAGATGACGCAAGTATAACTTGGTCATCAGCGTAGAGAAGACATTTGATGAGTAACTCATTCATTCTCAGTCCACACATACTCTCTTTCAGATCAGTCAAACAATTATCCATGAATAGGTTGAACAGCCAAGGTGACGCTACACATCCCTGCCTAACACCTTTTTCGATGCTAAACCATTCAGTGTACGCCCCGTTTATTCTGACGCAAGCACTGGAATCCTCATAGAGAGATTTCAGTGCTTGAATCAGATGACCGTTCACCCCATACATAGACAATGCCGACCACAATTCATTCCTCACGAATATAATATATATAAGTAGGAAGTAGGATTAATGAGACGAAATATGTAATTCTTAACCATTTTCATACTGTGTTGGCCACTGCCTAAACTTGTTTTTTATATATGCACCTCCAGGTACTTTGTAAAACCTCAATTTCACTCTAAAAGGACTCTTTGTGTTCTGAAACCTATTATAAAAAATTGTCTTTGTCATTTTCAGGTGCTCCGGGAGAAAACTATGGATCCAAATAATGTAGATTTGTCACCTATTGAAGCTACACTTAGAAACAAATTAATGCCTTTTCAAGAAGAAGGTGTCAGGTACGGTCATCCGCACGTCAGTGGAAACATTTGCTACTCTATTTTCATGAGGTAAAGTTCAAAATGTTTCTACTGATGTGCTAGTGGGTGTACAATATACTATAATAAAAACACCTGTGTTGCTGAAAGGGTGTTGATCTGCTCATAAAACTGAAAAACAAGGAACGAAAAAAAACCCGGCCTAGTGCGAGTCGGACTCGCGCACCGAGGGTTTCGTACCACTAAGGTAAAAATACTTTCTTAGATATGGACGCGCATTCACGCAGAAGTGTATTAAATGCGGGCGAGTCTGTCACGCACTTGACCAGTTTTTATTATTTATTGTTATTCTATAGCTTATGCACTATTAACATACCAATTTTCACGCTTGTAAGTGTTTCCGTTTTTACGAAAGAGCTATAACAAAAATCGAGCAAAAATCGCCTTTTAGGAGGGAAGCCCCCTAAACTATTTTTTTTATATATTCATTGTTGCTATAGCGGCAACAGAAATTCATAATCTGTTAAAATTTCAACTGTCTACTCATTGCGATTCATATGAGATATACCCCGCTGACAGACAGATAAAGGAGGCATATTAATAGGGTCCTGTTTTTCACTCTTTGGGTATGGAACCCTAAAAATTGACCTGCCGTAAAAAATCAATAAATTATCATCAGTTTCTACGAAAAGTAAATATTTCTTTTCATATTTCAATTTGTGTTCCGTATGTAAAGTAGGTTGGTTTGAAGGGCCAAGTGATTCAAGTAATGTCCCTCAACACAGAATCCTCAGAGAAAAAAACTGCATAAAAATTTCTTTTGACGATGCCAAAAAATAGTCATGAAATAGTCATAAATAGTCACCATAAGGAAAAAAATAGTCGCGTTACAATTCTAGAGTTATAGCTATGGTTTGCTGAGGATTATGGGCATAGGCTATAGACAGAATCCTCAGTTCTGATGCAAGCAAACCGTGGGGACTATCGACTTGGTTTTTATTTTAAAAAATAGTCATGAAATAGTCGTCTTGACTTCCAAATTCTCAAAATAGTCGTTCAAGGATTTCAGAGTTACAGGGGTAGCTTGCTGAGAATTCTGTGCATAGTATTTCACGGACGCAGATTCCTGCAGAACGGTTTGGTTTTTCTATTTGATACTGATGTCAAAAAATAGTCAACAAATAGTCGTCTCAAACCATAATCACTTTGGTCTGGTTTACCTTGTAGAAGTATGTTAAAAATGCATGTTAACTTCGCCATACATTTTTCAATTCAAGTACAGTCGTGTTCAAAATGCATATCATCTTTGATGGTAACTATTTAGTTACTTTTTTTATGTATTTGGAACCCAATATAATTAATTCTGTAATAAAAAGCAAAGTTTATTTGTTTTCATGTTAAATAATATAGCTTAATAAACTACAATAATTGGTTTTAAACTAAAATAATAAAAAAATCTTCTTTATGAATATATTCAGTACCAACAGATTATTTTTAAGTTAGTTTTTTGTATAAATCACAGTCTTCGTACTTATGTCCGTTAAATGGTTAAATGAGTAATACAGGGTGATAGATAGATAGATAGATAAATACTTTATTGTCACACACAAAACACATTAACAATAAAAGGAGACTCTTAAATCTAGGGTGACAAAGGCGGTCTTATCGCTAGGAGCGATCTCTTCCAGACAACCTTTGCATGCAGGAAAGTTTGAATGAAAACTGTAGTAGTGTGCCAATATACTTATAATATTAATATACTACTGCAATACAATAAATATATATATAATGGTGATAATTTTATTGCGTGCCATAGCTTAGGGGGTGTTTCAGTAACGATAAAAGAACACAAAAAAAATCTACTTTAAAAAAATTCTAAAAATTTAAAATTTGCCCTACGCAGAGGGCAATAACCCGCAGCGCAATGACCCGACCGAGGCTGCGCTTTTAACGAGCTACTGTTAGTTTTAGAATTTACATTCAATTTTTAAGTAGGATTATTGAATAATGGAAATCCTAATTTGGAATAACGCGTTGTGTATTTACTGCTTCCATAGGCTGTAGTGTAAGTTAACTTTACATTTCATATAATTACCGTAGAACACGGCAATTGTCGTTGTAATAGCAACACTGCAGGGCACTTCAATACGCGCCGGCGGCGGCGGCGAGCGCTTGCTCGGTCACACAATTCGGTCAAGCCGAACGCCGCCATGCTATTGGTTAAACATATCTCGTCTCAGAATATTGGTGCTTTTTCTATTATACGACCCACGTTAAACATTTCCAACTCTGTTACTATGCCATTAAGTCACTGATTGATTTGTATTATTCTACTGATGTGCTATTGGGTAAAAGAAACACATATGCAGCGACATTTTAATTTTTAATGAATAGTTAAATGCGTAGGCAAACAACATTGATCAATCAAGAAATTAGTAAAGTTAGTATAGTTAATTTAGTAATATTTGCGAACCTACCAATTATTATTAAAGTATTTTTATTTACTGAATGCATCTGGGTTTAAGCCCGATATTCTAGTTTTACCTTTCCTTAAACGTGGAACCTACATTATAAGTTTTTAGACCAAAAGGTTGGGTCTGTGCACTGATATATCAGTCGGTTTATCCTCTTATTTACCTAATAAAAATAGATAACACAAAAATAGGGTCTGCAACAATATATAAAAATAAAAGCCTCTAACAATATCAAAATCCATTTTTTTAACAACTTGAAATCAATATCAAATAATTTTGTGTACGCGACTGTACAAAGGAAAAATGTATGGCGAAGTTAACATGCATTTTTAACATACTTCTACAAGGTAAACCAGACCAAAGTGATTATGGTTTGAGACGACTATTTGTTGACTATTTTTTGACATCAGTATCAAATAGAAAAACCTAACCGTTCTGCAGGAATCTGCGTCCGTGAAATACTATGCACAGAATCCTCAGCAAGCTACACCTGTAACTCTGAAATCCTTGAACGACTATTTTTGAGAATTTGGAAGTCAAGACGACTATTTCATGATTATTTTTTAAAATAAAAACCAAGTCGATAGTCCCCACGGTTTGCTAGCATCAGAACTGAGGATTCTGTCTATAGCCTATGCCCATAATCCTCAGCAAACCATAGCTATAACTCTAGAATTGTAACGCGACTATTTTTTTCCTTATGGTGACTATTTATGACTATTTCATGACTATTTTTTGGCATCGTCAAAATAAATTTTTATGCAGTTTTTTTCTCTGAGGATTCTGTGTTGAGGGACATTTCAAGTAAACTATTTCTTATGAAAAATTTCCAAATTCCTTTGTTTCATAGTAGGGTAAAAATAGTGTACAGTTTAAAATATCGAACTAATTGTATCCCTTTTAAGCCTGTATCATATCCAACTTCAAGGCAATAGGTGCGTACTGACTGAGCGAGCAGCCTCGCGTCGCGAGGCGGCCTCGGACGTTTGTCGCGCGAAGTTAGCCGGATAAGGAAAGCTAAGGAAAGGCCAACCCAGTTTTTCTCAAAATCGCCATGAGGCCGCATGTTCGGAAAGTTATCGCCATATTTCTTATGCCATACAAGTTATCGCTTATATTTTATCCATGCATCTTCTCTTAGTCCTCTATTAGTTTAATTGGGACTTGCATCCCATAATCGTCTATAGTTACCATAAAGTTATATGATTTATCTATTACGCTAACACGCAACGAACGAGCGAAGCGAAAATACGACCTTCTTGAGTGAGCGGCAAACTTACTGAGGCGCCTTTGAGCGTGGACAAAAACCGCCAATGCTCGGCTCGGACCGCGGCACGCTCGGGCGAGGCAGCGCGAGCGTTTGCCTCGGGTGAGCCAACGCGCGGCTGCATCGCGAGTCTGCTCGCTCAGTCAATACGCGGCTAAAGGTGTGTCCAGCAGTGCCTGTGTTATGCTACTCTGTATTTTATTTTTCAGATTTGGGATTGCACATCAAGGACGCTGCATGATAGCAGATGATATGGGCTTGGGGAAAACATTCCAAGCCCTTGCCATCGCAAGTTACTACCGACACAACTGGCCGTTGCTGATTGTTACTACGTCTTCTATGAGGTGAGTTGAGAAGATGATAACATGACCAATAACAGCCAATAAACACTAGGATTTTGCTCTACATATGAGGTTGCCTGGAAGAAATTTCTTTTTAGCAATATTTCATAATTGTTTATTTTGTACTTTTTTTCTGCGTGCAATACGGAGCATTGTATTGCAACTGTACATAGTGAGTGAGGGATATCAAAATTTAAGTGTACACAGCCGAGCGAAGCGAAGACAAGTTCCTTAATAACATCACACAAGTGCTTTATTAATTCCGAATTATGTGCAGTTGCATACACAATATACACTTGCGTCGTGAATTATAAAATAATATTTAGGACCAACCGTTTCATATAGTTTTTTGACATTGTATAATTTTATGAAGACTCAACGTAAAATCGTCTCTGTGCAGTCAAGGTAATTTTTCAGACCTAGATCTTTACAGAATTATATTTTCCAGAGACACCTGGCAGAGTAAGATCCACGAACTGTTGCCCTCTATCCCGATGATGAACATAGCCACGTTGACAACAGGGAAAGACGCCCAACTGGTGGCCGACAGACAGGTTCACTAAAATTACTAAATATCGGGTCATTTGGACCTCTTAACAACCCTTTATTTCTGAAATTTTGATGGCCAATTGCACATAGCTTCTTTAAACTTAAAGCTTCTTTAAATCGTTTTCTGTCTCTTTCTTTGTCAACAAAACAGAATGTGACAGCAACAGATTTATAAAAGCTTTAACCTTAATAGTAGTTTATGCCACTGTCAGGTAAAGATAGTCATTGTAACATGGGTGCTTGTTTGTGACATGAGGCGCAGCCGAATATCACAATAGACAGCACGAATGTTACAATGACTAGTTTGCAATCAGTGGCGTACATTACTTTTTCTACGAGCATAAAAATCATTAAGAAAATAACGTACCCTTTATTTACTTTTGTCGTAGTAGTAGAGCACTAGAACACCTCCACTTTTTTGGCAATAAAGTCCTCTTGACTTTCGTACGCTGCCCTTATTATTTCGGTCGGCGTGAATATTTTACTCATATTTACAAATTTTGAATGGAAATCAAGATGTTTATCGTTAAATTATAAATTAAAAGTTATTTTTTTCACAGATTAAATAAGCGCGATTCCTCTCGGCCAGCCATCATATAATTACTGTGTATGGGGGGGTTCAGTGCATAAGTGCATGAATTCTTTTTTGAAGTTGTCCTTTATGGTTTGGAAACTAGCATATTAGCCGATGGCATCCAATACAACATAGTATTAACGTAATTTTGTTGCCAAACCTAACAAAAAGGTGAAAAATTATATTACCGTATTGTAGACAGTTGCATTTATAAATATTACGCAACTGTTGTCGGAATGGCAATGTTTGTGATACTGTTTCCGGTTTCGTATTTCGAACTTTAACAAATGGGAGTAGAAAAAGGCGTTTTGTGCAACTGGTAGTAAGTGTTTTTGCTTGGTAATCAGTATGTATGGTGCACAATCAATATTTTGATAGGCAATCAGTATTTTTGATGTAAATATTAAATATTTAATAAGTAAATATTTCCTATTTTAATCTAGCTACATAATTTCGACTATAAGAATACATCCATTACACCTCCCACGTGTCACCCTAGCATCAGATTTTTCTAAATAACATCTCTTTTTTTGAGGAGTTTATGGCTTGGTTGCCAAGTCTTTATTTGATAAAATAACATCTCTAAAATATATTGCTCGGTGGGTTCAACCCAAGCTGTCCACTGTACATCCATGTTTGTTTTATTTTTATTTTTTGTTTGTTTTCAGACAGAAATCGTGATTGTGAGCTACAAAATAACGGGAATGCACACTGATCTTTTAGTAAACAAAAAATTTGGAGTTATTATAATCGTAAGTACCCTAACAAAGAAGTTTTAACTGCTAGTGATATTTTAAATAATTCCAGAAAATATCATCATCATCATAACATTAACATTTTAACCTCACAAGCTCGGAAAACTTTGCTTTATTGGTCGAAATCTGCGTGCAAAAGTCAGTTTTGGTTGCTAGCGTGGAAAAGGTTTTTGAAATTAGAACATGATAATGACTTATGGTATAAGGTACTGGCGCTATTCGATGTAGTGAGGTGAAAAAATTGTGTGTTTCACTGGGCAATAATGTTATTTCGCGTTGTGCCTTTAAATCCTCGCTTCGCTTGTGGCTCGCTCGAGAATTTTGCAGTAAAAATGCGTGTATGTGTGTAAATGCATGTATGTGTGTAAATGCGTGTATCTGTGTAGATGCGTGTATGTGTGTATAAAATAAGAAATATCTTATTATGGGTATTTGGCCCAGTAAGTCAATAATAACATAAATCTGAAACATTCCCACTATTGCTACAGTTTATAATAAGTAAATAATATTTAAATTTTTGAGATTCATAATACACGTTTTTCCCAGCACGCGAAACAATGCTGACTGTTATTTCCTACGCATGGGTAATTTTAATATTTTGCATTGTCGTTTTGGGTGTATACCTGTGATAATGTATTTGTAAAATTTTAATGAAAATAAATAATAATAAAATAATAACAGGCGGGCAGGTACACCCCCGCGACATTTTTTTTTAGTTCTACGCAAGACAAGTTCTGCCAAATAACGGTCAGCATCATATGGCGTCGTTCTTTTGTGCCGCGGGCTGTACCATACAATAAATACATGCATTTTTGTGAACTACGTACAATTTCAGGATGAATCTCACTACCTGAAGTCCCATAAGGCGCAGTGCACACTGGCGCTGGCTCGCATCGCGCGTTGCGCATCCCGTCTCGTGCTACTGTCGGGTACACCCGCACTGAGCCGCCCCGCCGAGCTGTATACACAACTGTCGCTCATCAGACCCAAACTCTTCGCTTCATACACTGAATATGGTAAGACAAAAAGCTCACCTTGGACACTACATACAACGAACTTGAATTTGAAATTGGAAGGTCGCGTAGGCCTGCATATTATTCTTAGCAGGCAGGCAGTCGATATACAACTGATAATGCCTGTATCCAGTTAACTAGTGTGCTTTCTTTTTCTTAATAACTATTATATGTTTGTCTAGTTTGTTCTTAAAAATGTTGTCATTTTGGTGCTGAGACTACTTCTTCGATGTCCCTCAACACAGAATCCTCAGAGAAAAAAACTGCATAAAAATTTATTTTGACGATGCCAAAAAATAGTCATGAAATAGTCATAAATAGTCACCATAACGAAAAAAATAGTCGCGTTACAATTCTAGAGTTATAGCTATGGTTTGCTGAGGATTATAGGCATAGGCTATATACAGAATCCTCAGTTCTGATGCAAGCAAACCGTGGGGACTATCGACTTGGTTTTTATTTAAAAAAATAGTCATGAAATAGTCGTCTTGACTTCCAAATTTTCAAAAATAGTCGTTCAAGGATTTCAGAGTTACAGGGGTAGCTTGCTGAGGATTCTGTGCATAGCATTTCACGGACGCAGATTCCAGCAGAACGTTTAGGTTTTTCTGTTTGATACTGATGTCAAAAAATAGTCAACAAATAGTCGTCTCAAACCATAATCACTTTGGTCTGGTTTACCTTGTAGAAGTATGTTAAAAATGCATGTTAACTTCGCCATACATTTTTTAACTCAAGTACAGTCGTGTTCAAAATGCATATCATCTTTGATGGTAACTATTTAGTTACTTTTTTTTATGTATTTGGAACCCAATATAATTAACTCTGTAATAAAAAGCAAAATTTATTTGTTTTCATGTTAAATAATATAGCTTAATAAACTACAATAATTGGTTTTAAACTAAAATAATAAAAAAATCTTTATGAATATATTCAGTACCTACATAGTTTTTTGTATAAATCACAGTCTTCGTACTTATGTCCGTTAAATGGTTAAATGAGTAATAACGGGTGATAATTTTATTGCGTGCCATAGCTTAGGGGGTGTTTCAGTAACGATAAAGGAACATAAAAAAAACTACTTTTAAAAAATTCAGAAAATTTTAAAATTAGCCCTACGCAGAGGGCAATAACCCGCAGCGCAATGACCCGACCGAGGCTGCGCTTTTAACGAGCTGCTGTTAGTTTTAGAATTTACATTCAATTTTTAAGTAGGATTATTGAAAAAATGGAAATCCTAATTTGGAATAACGCGTTGTGTATTTACTGCTTCCATAGGCTGTAGTGTAAGTTAGCTTTATCTACACTCATGTCGTAAACTTTGAAATATGATTCAAACAGTTGATACGTAAGATTGTATATTACGCAGAGTATATATAAAAAATTAAAAATTTACCATTACGTAACGATTTTTGTATGAAAATTTTGCAAAGGTGTTACGTAATTTAATTTTTTAATCATTACATAACACTTGGATACAATTCTCCTTGAATCTAAACTTTTTTAAGAAGACTGAATAGAAGGTCTTTTAGAGAGCCCGTTAGTAATATATCAGTTTTTCTTAGTAGCTGTCAAATATCAGTAGCATATTACAAAGTGTACCATATAAACAACCTATTATTTTGGAGCAGTTAGAGTAACAGTTACTATAGTTACAATTATTTCATCTGTGGCTCAAAATATGCGCGCGCAGCCTGAAATTAGAAAGGACTTGGAAATAGATATCAAAGAGTATATAAGTCACTAGCGTTTTTAGATTTGCCGCTATTTTCAAACATTTACCTTTTTCAAGTATTTTGTGCCCGTGAAAGTAATGTGAAAGTTTATTGAAAAAGTAGATAAAGTGGTGCAGTCAGGATACTGCACTCACACCAGAAGAAAAGTGGAACCTACATTATAAGTTTTTAGACCAAAAGGTTGGGTCTGTGCACTGATATATCAGTCGGTTTATCCTCTTATTTACCTAATAAAAATAGATAACACAAAAATAGGGTCTGCAACAGTATATAAAATAAACGCCTCTAACAATATCAAAATTCCTTTTTTTTTGACAACTTAAATCAATATCAAATAATTTTGTGTACGCGACTGTACAAAGGAAAAATGTATGGCGAAGTTAACATGCATTTTTAACATACTTCTACTAGGTAAACCAGACCGAAGTTATTATGGTTTGAGACGACTATTTGTTGACTATTTTTTGACATCAGTATCAAATAAAAAAACCTAACCGTTCTGCAGGAATCTGCGTCCGTAAAATGCTATGCACAGAATCCTCAGCAAGCTACCCCTGTAACTCTGAAATCCTTGAACGACTATTTTTGAGAATTTGGAAGTCAAGACGACTATTTCATGACTATTTTTTAAAATAAAAACCAAGTCGATAGTCCCCACGGTTTGCTTGCATCAGAACTGAGGATTCTGTATATAGCCTATGGCCATAATCCTCAGCAAACCATAGCTATAACTCTAGAATTGTAAGGCGACAATTTTTTTCCTTATGGTGACTATTTATGACTATTTCATGACTATTTTTTGGCATCGTCAAAATAAGTTTTTATGCAGTTTTTTTCTCTGAGGATTCTGTGTTGAGGGACATCTTCTTCGGGCAGTTTATTCCAAGGGTTGACGACTCTATTAGCAAAGAAGTTTCTGTGAGGATTGTTGTGGGAGAGACAGGTTTCTAGTTTCAAGTGGTGACCTCTTAGACGGGTATTATTCAATGCAAAACTTCCGAGAATCTTGCGGGCGGGTGCGTGCGGGGGTGCGGGGTAAATTGCAAGGGGGCGGAGAGTGTCCGTTCTGTATTATAGTAAGTACTAATACTTTGTGACAAAAGTATATTCAAATGTCACGTTCCTTTTGACGTGGATACGTCTCTATGCTTTCGTTTGGGTAGGTTATTTCTTGCAGTGGATATAGGCCCTCTGGCGGCTATAATTAGTACTAATCGAGCTTTGGATTAGTCAGAGAGTGAGGGAGGAGGGGTGAGTGAATGTGGGTGGGAGCTTGATGTGCTCTTGAATGTACCTACTTGCATACAAGTAACCACGTAAAACTTACGGCCTTCAAGACGATGGCCGAAGATGTAGCTTACCTACATAAAGCCTGTTCACTAGGGCCTTAAAACGATTCAGATTATAATTTTCGGTGATCACTTACGAGTGAACACACGGCAAGAAGGGATAGCAGTGTGACACCAGGACGGAGCGATGCGTAAGATGTTGGAGCGACAGAGACACGTGTCTGGCAAAGACCGTCCTGCTCTCACTCATACAGGCCTGGTTTTTTTTTTAACCTAACGTCCGTTTGCCCACTTATTAGTGAAGCCAGAAGCAACAACCCAAGGCAACAACTAGTTCCACATAAGAAAAAATCAACTTCTCTCACATTGCAACTTAAGTTGCCAACACGACTATTTTTTGCGTTATTGCATTAGTCGTAGAATAGTAGCTTATTTTTTGTGTGTGCTTCTGGCCTTAAAAAATTTATAAGGTATAGTCTGACCGCAACCGCTGTGCTGTATAGTTATCCTCACGGCGGGGGGAGGGGGGGGGGGGGTCATTGCTCGTCCTCGCTCCCGGCGGCAACTACACAGTTCTCGCTCTTATCTTCCCACTCCCCCACCTCCCCGCCACTACCTATACAGCGGTACAGCGGTAGCGGTCAGACTATTGCAAAAAGATGACAGGTCAATAAAAAAAAAACCTTGTATGTGTAAAATACCAATAAAACATGATGGAAACATTATTCAGGGAAGCGTTACTGCGCGGGCAAACAGACCAACTTCGGTTGGGACATGAGCGGCCAGTCCAACTTGACCGAGCTCCAGGTTGTACTGCAGAGGAAGTTCCTCATCAGGAGGACCAAGGACCAGGTGCTCACCAAGCTACAGGAGAAGACCAGGTAACTTAATTGTACAGGTTGTAAGGAAAATGGAAGGAGGAAAGGGAAGCCTTTGCCTTGCAGTGGGACATTGAGGGCTAATAATAATAACAAGCGACAAGGTGACAAAAACTAAAAGGACATGATAAGTCAACGTAACTGAACAACTTTCAGTAAATAAATCTTTCGAAAAAAAAATTGGCCTCTCCATGCACTGTCAAATCAAGTTTGCGATTTTTTATGGAGAGGCTGATTTTTTTTCTTGTACTGAAAGTTGTTCAGTTTTTGCCAACTTGTCCCTTATAGCCTGTATATGCGGTAGGCTGATTGTAAAATTATATAGTTGGCGACAACTTTTTCAACGGCAGATTAGTGGGATTTCCTATATCGGGTTTTCCGAAATACAACTGTCTTTTAGTAAGTCACATGTATACCAAATTTTTCGGTTCACAATCATATCATAATGTTCAACGATGACACGGATTTAAAAGGATTAAATACTTTTGAAACTTGGCAAATTCGCTATAAAGAAAGAACTCGCTTTACATCATGGCCGACCTGTCCATGTCTCGTGTGCTGCCTAGTCAAAAAATTATTTAAATGTTCTTTATTCATTTTAGGATATCAAAAATCTCTTAATGACGTCAGTTACATTTACGTCGCTTCACAAACAAAGTGGCGCCATGTGGGAAAAAAAGAAGCGACAGTAAAAACCCACAAAGAAACTGAAATAAAATCCTAGTAGCGCAGGAACGGAAAATTATCTGTAGGGGACTTATGTCCAGCAGTGGACGCCTTACAGTTGATATGATGATTGTTATTGTTCTTGTAATTACTGTTTCACAATTTTGAACCGAATCATTGAAACTGACATGTTTTCTATTTCAAAATATGTGTAATTAAGCACTGATGTAAGAAGCACCCAAAACCAACATCTATAAATGTTATAAATATGACTTTCAATAAGTATTCTGCATCGAATGTGAAGGACATTATAAACGAATCCACAGATCATATAATACTAGTAAACTAAGGATCTAAGTTTGAATCTATAGTTTCCTATATAGGGTCCTACTTCTTCTTCTTTTCGTGTCGACGCAAATCCTATAAAATTAAATGAATTTTGCCCAGTACTCAGCTACGAGAACGGCATTTTGTGTAGCTTGCATCAGTTCATCCCGCGAGCAGGTGTTAGGGCACGCGGGGCAGGATGTGAGGTGGCCATGCTCTGCGGGGAATAACCGCACTCGCATGAAATGTTCGTTACTTCAGTGAACCCCCACCTATGTCGGTTTTCCTTGCACCGGCCGACCTGAGTCCGGAGTCTGTTAAGAGACTTCCAGGTCAGCCATGGCAGTTCATGACCAGGTGGGAGACTCTCCTTAGGTGGTATGAAATTATCCGGAGGGGCGAATTTGTCTCGCCACAATCTGCAACGGGCGGTAGAGGGGTCAGTATTGAGTGGTTAGGTACACTTAACAAAACTTTTCCGGCTCTTGAGTCTTTGAGGAACAGTGGTGTGCGCGTTCGTTGGGTGTAGCGGATTTGTTTCCATTTTACCTCTTTCGGTTTGAGCTACGATTGCCCTGCGAACTTCTGGGGGAGCTATTCCAGCCAGTGGATACAGCTGTGCTAGGGACAACCAGTTATTGTCCGGCACGTTTCATTTAGGGATGTATCCACCTGATTTGCATGGGTAGATCAACACCACACGGGACAAGCGAAAGGGTCCTACAAAAATAGTAAACATACTTTTAGCATGTTACATAGACCACGAATATGAACAACTTTTCCCAAGAAACTTAGGTCGAAATACGGAAAACGAAAGTTGACCCTCCATGCAAAGTGCGCTTAAAATTTGATTTTCGTATTTCGACTTACCTTGGGGAAAGTTATTCAGTATTTCATTAGACCTTTTCATGTTCCTTGTTTTAAATAAGTGAGTCGTGATATCTTCGCAGGGAGTCAGTGATCCTAGACAGCACTCTTCTCCAATTCACTAAGGAGGACCACGAGGGACTATCACAAATGGCGAAAAACTACACTACGAAGAAATCTGCGGAAAAACACGCCGCACTCATCACTTTCTTTAGTGAGTCGGCCAGAGTCAAGATACCTGCTATTTGGTACGTGTTTTACTAGAAAATATCCTTTTTCTGCAGAAAGATTTTTAGATTTTTATATACTTAACTTTCAGGGATTTTTAAGAGAACATGCCTGAAGGTTGTGAATCTGCCTATGAAACTGAACAACTTAACTTTTACTAAGGAACATATGAATGATTGAATGAATGAATAATTTATTCGCATATAACGGGGTACATGTAAAGTTGGAACAGGTTACAATAAAAGTTCAACCACATTAAGCTGTTACATAACAGCATGCAAATATGTCTTAAACATTATGAAATATTTATCATTATAACATTAAATTTAATTAGTCAATAATGTCATTATAGAAACAAAACATGGAAATAACAATTATAAAGAGAATATTATACTAACCAAATACAATGAGATCATTAATTTCTAAGATAAAATCTATTCAAGTTATCAAATTATATAATAATAATTATTTGTCAGCAAAAAATTCTTGAACGCTATAATAATTCTTGATCTGTAGCCATTGGTATAATTATTTAGGTCGAAAAGAATAAGTCTCGCATATAAAATGCGCTGCTTCATTTGTCAGCGTTTGCTGAGCTTCATTTCTGTGAGAAGTATTTTTTTTGTGTAATACAACCTAAATATCTTCGTTTTGAATAATGTAGTGTTACATCCAAACTAATGTCTGTCTGTCTAGCTGTCTGTTTGTTACGCTTTCACGGCTGACCTGCTTAACCAATTTTGATGTTTGGTATGAATTAAGACGCGTACGAAAATGTCCGTTGGGCTAATCTTACAGCCTGCAGGCAGTCAAAGGAGGCAGTACCCATTCCGCTCAACAAGTATCTATTCACAATCGGCGTCACGGACAGCCCTATGTGCAGGGGCTGTCTACACGCAGAAGAAACGGTCAATCACGTCATCCTGGATTGCGACGTGCTGGCCGACCAACGGGCCAAAATCCTCGGAGGTCGCTCCGCGAAGTCTGTGAATGTCCCAGGAGACTTCTTAGCTGGGCTGGCTTAAATAACCAGTCTTACCTGCACGCAAAAAGGACCAAATAAGAGTTTAATTGCGGAAACAGGGGCCCACTAACTAACAAGACGCGTACGAAGTCACGGGCGACAGCGGCTATTTTAATATTTTGTAATTATTTTGTTCTAGCAAATACATAAGACAGCTGGTAAAACAAGAGCAAGGGAAATTTCTGGTGTTCGCTCATCACCGGAATATGGTGGAGGCGGTTAGCTCCACGCTGGACGAGGAGGGGGTACATTACATCTGTATAGTGGGCAGCACGCCGCCTGCTGCTAGAGCCGTAAGTAGCCTGTACAACGTACGGAAAGGTGTGATAATACTTCTTCTTATAATAACATCCCATGAAACGTCCACTACAGGACAGGGCACTAACTCCCTCCAAAATTCCATTGCTGCCGGCTTAGCACGCTGCACGCTGAAATGATACGTTACACAGAAGGATGTTGCTGCCCATCCTTTGGTTCATTAACCCTTAGTCGCCTCTTACGACACCCACGGATAGAGATGGGTTGGTACTATTCTTTGCCGGCACTACACGGGTCAATAATACTAAAGGGTGTCAATCTGTCTATACAACTGAATAACTACACGGGTCAATAATACTAAAGGGTGTCAATCTGTCTATACAACTGAATAACATTTCCCAAGGAACATAGGTCGAAAATCCACCTACCATAGAAACTGCATCAGCTAATAGCGCATTTTGTATGCGAGGTCAAATTTGGTTTTTCGTATTTCGACCTATGTTCCTTTGGGAAAGTTGTTTAGTTTCATGGGCAGATACACATCCTTCAGTATTATCACACCTTTCCGGTACACGTTGTATACATACATACATAACATAACGCCTCTTTCCCGTCGGGGTAGGTAGGCAGAGACCGCAGTCCTCCACCTGCTACGATCTTGACATACTTCCCTAGCTTCCTGTGCTTCACACAAGCTCGTCGGCTTGTGGTACTTTTAACCTGGCCTTTATTCAGAACATCCTAAATTTGATCTTGGTACGTTCGCCGAGGCCTTCCCCTTGAAACGTTTCCATTCACTCTCGCCTGATAGATCTCTTTCGTCAATCTTCCTTCATTCATCCTCTATTCATGACCAAACCACCTTAGCATCCCTTTCTCAATTTTAGTCACTACGTCTTCTTTTACACCAGAACGTTCTTGTTCCTTTCTTTTTTTCTTATCATCGCGAACAAAATCACTAGCTTACAAACAAACAAACTCACGAACTGATAAGGGAACAAATACAAAGGAACAATGATATAAAGGAACAATGGCACCGACCGATAGACCAACGAACTCACACACCTGTAAATACAGAAACACACTTACTGACTGATAATTGATAAACCAACTAACTCATGAATTAAAAAACCGATAAACTCACAGACTGATAAATCAATTAACTCACGAACTAATCGATAACAAACACACGGACTGATATACTCGTATCAACAAACTCACAAACTGATACATCAAGAAAGTCACAAACTGACCCACTGATAATGTAATAAACTTACAGACTGATAAACCATCTGGCTAAAACTGATATGCCAACAAAATCACAGACTGAAAAATCAACAAACTCACGAACTGATGGTTCAAGAAACACCAAACTCAAAAACTGATATGACAACGTGCTTATGGAAAACTTTTTGAACTAAACTAATTTAACTTTTTGTCATCCCAATCATAACATCCCATAATATGTCCACTATAGGACAAGGAGCTCCCTCCAGAATTCCAGATGTTGCTAGAAGAATGTGGGGGGGAAGTACCCTAGTCACCACGCTTGTTAGCGCTACGGCTGGCACCATGGACCGCGGTTGTTGGTAACCGCAGTATGTAAGATGGTACGATGCACGGAAGGATGCTGCTGCCCATCTTCCGGTTTATAAACCCTTAATCGCCTCTTACGACACCCACAGGTAGAGATGGGTAGGTACTATTCTTTGCCGGCACCACACGGATCGTTGCGTGTGGTCATCCCAACGACCACACAGCCCGATAGACGCCTAGGGTCTTACTACAAAAAAGATAGACATCTGTTGAACACTTGATCAAAAAAATCGTACGAAATAACTCTGGCTATGTCATTGATGCGCAGAAGTCAAAAATGACTTAATTTCTTATGACTTGACTTCTGCGCATCAACTGACAGCCACTTATTTTGTGCGCATTTTTTTGATCAAGTGTTCAACAGATGTCTAACTTTTTTGTAGTAAGACGGCTAATGTCTTAGTTTCTGTAAACAAATAATTCTGTCAACTCATTGTGGTATTCGGGCCGGGGGAACGGCGAAAATTTCCACACCACCTTATAGTACAAGGAGCCATTTTTCCTGTCTGTTGTAAATAACACTTGTATTTATTTGTTCACAAATGCACGATATGTTCACGGGTCCAGGATGTGGTCGGTACTGAAGTAATCGGTACTGCAGTAAGACGTATACAACGTGTTAATGGAATAAGCGAAACCCTCATACACCCCAACTGATTTTTATTAAAATAAATCCATTCCCATAAGAAAAGCTTGAAAAATGTTTTTATTTATCTAGATATTGTTACTTTAAAGTTTTATCACTATTCTAGTTTCATCGTTGTTCTAGTCCGCGCACTCCGCGCACGCCACGCCCACTTCCTTCCCCTCCTCACCGCTCATTAACCGCGCGGCGCCGCTGCCAGCGCGCGTATCCACAGAAATATTTAGAATAGAAGCGGCAAGAATTTAAATAATAAAAATAAATAAAATTACCCCTATCAAAAACCCGTGAAATTTATTCTATCGATTCTGAACAAATTGTTTTCTCAGTTTCGCTTATTCCGTTAACACTTATGTCTAACGAGTTGCCAGAAAAAGTTCCCTTATATGAGGTGTCTATTCGGCTGTGTGGTCGTTGGGTCAACCCAATAAACTATCATAATTTGGTTCCCACAGGACTTAGTTGACAAGTTCCAATATAGTGAGTCATGTCGATGCGCCGTGCTGTCCATAACGGCTGCCAGCGCGGGGCTGACGCTGACGGCAGCTTGCCTGGTGCTGTTTGCTGAGCTCCACTGGAACCCCGGGGTGAGACTCTTAAACCCACGATCACACCTAGCTGAATTCAAAGACTAATTCGGCATACAGGAGGCTTGGTTATGTTAGAGTTATGAGGCGAGAAGCCTGGTTATCTGTCAAACAGGGAAACCTAGTACGGAGACCAGTCTCTCTCACAAGGAACATCTAGAAGATTACTCCATTGCTGTTTTAAATTCCTTTGTTTTACCTTTGTGAAGAGAAAATAAAAAAAAAACATATATTAATTGCAATATCCTTACTTCAACGAGCAATGTATGCCGAATAAGTCTTTGAATTCAGGTAGGTGTGATCGAAGCTTTAGGGTTGTATTGATAAATTCCTCTCAATTTATTGGTGGTAGGGCTTATGTGCAAAGTCCGTGTGGGAAAGTACCACCCTTACCATTTTTTGGAGTAAAGCAGCAGTGTTTCGGTTTGAAATGTTAGGGAGCCAGTGTAATTACCGGCACATGACACATACCATCTTAGTTCTCAGTGTGGGTAACGCGCTTTGCTGTTTTATTATTGTCAAATTATTTCACTAATAAGACAGTGGATGGTGACCACTTATCATCAGGTGACTCACCTGATCGTTTGGCTACTTGTGACATAAATTTTTTTTGTAAGATTTCTCTTAAAGCGATCCGTTTTCCATACTAAATTCAAATGACTTGCATTCTTATGCGGGACATAAAATGCTGTTGAAAAACGTGTGTATACTGCTATTTCTAGAGTACCTGATCGACCGAGCTTCGCTCTATTATAGCCGTATTAACATTATAATATCATTGGGTGAGCAAGTTATGCTACCCGCCAACAGATGGCGCTGTACTTTTAAAATGCTTTAAGAGACGGGGAAAACGAATTTTCCCAGACATGAGACCTAGCTAGATCGATTTTTCGCCCCCGAAAACCCCCGTACGGTAAATTTCATCGAAATCGTCAGAGCCGTTTTCGAGAAACCGATATATATATATATATATACAAATATTGCTCGTTTAATATTAGGTCTTTACCTATGAAATTGCCGTTTTGTATGGCGAATTTTAGGTAAACTCAATTTTCAGTACTAACATTTTTGAATTTTTCTTAGGAATTATAAATCCAATTTTTTTTTTAAGCATTATTGGGAAGACATTAAGCTAACAGAAGCTTAAATTTAATTTTCGAAAAATGTTATCTGGAAGAATATAACAAATCTAATGAAGAAATAGGACAACATTTAAGACGAACAATTTTCAAACCTTTAATTTTATATATCACAAACTAAAAATAAAAACTTTATGCGTAAATTAATAACCTTGCAGTCAACTTTCAAATATAAGAAAAAATGAAAAAAATTGCATTACTATTATAGGAATTATAATCTCATTAATTTGTAAGCAAATTTCGGCAATTTCATAGGTAAAGACCTATTAGTATAGGATTTTTCGCTGATTAATACAAAGATACAGCTAATGCACCAAGATGTCTAATCACGTTTGATGATTTGACATTTCAACTTGGGACACAATGGCAGATGTCATCCCGTAGTAAAATAAACTAGTATTCCTTCTATTCCGAGCGGAGCAAGGAGTACGAATTCTTTGATTGGAAACGTCGCGGTGAAGAAAAGGCCTAACTCTCGTCATATGAACTTACCCTTATCTTTTATAGATCCTGACGCAGGCGGAATCCCGCGCACATCGTATCGGTCAGTCGGGGGGAGTGTGCGTGCGGTACTTACTAGCTCGAGGTACAGTCGATGACTACATGTGGCCCATGCTACAGGACAAACTCAACGTGAGTATTCATTCACTCATTCATTCATTCATAGAAGTGCTCGTGGCCGAGTGGTAGTTGCTCTTTCTTTACGATCACGAAAGTTAAGCAACGTTGTCCCTGGTCAGAACCCGGATGGGTGACCGCTAGTGGCACAACAACTAGAGCGTTTCCGTGCTTCGTAAGGCCCGTTAAGCCGTTGGTCTCGGCTACTGTCTCTGATAATGTAATATGAGCATTAGTGCTGCCCTCTGAGGCGTGAATGTGGTAGAGAATCTATAATTTAATCATCTTTACCACAACATCCCATGAAACGTCCACTGTAGGACAGGGAGCTCCCTCCAGGTCTCCAGCAAAAACGCGTTTTACTTAGGAGGGGATTTACCATAGCCACCACTGCACTGCTGGCGACCGCTGTACTTGGTGACCGCAGTATGTAAAATGGTACGATACACAGAAAGATGCTGCTGCCCATCCTCCGATTCATAAGCCCTTATTCGCCTCTTACGACACCCACGGGTAGAGATGGGTTGGTCCGGCACCACACGGGCTGAATTAATTAATTATTTTATTTTTTTTCTCTTATTCTTCAGGTCCTAAATGATGTCGGACTTAGTGGCGACACTTTTGAAGATACCACGACGAAACATCAAGTAAGTCAGACATTATATATATATCCTTTATTGTGCACAATATAACATAGCAATAATGATAAAAGAGGTTCACAATGGCGAGCAATTATAGTTATGGCAATTATAGTCTACTGTCGAATTAATGTATCATGATTAAAATTACAGAAGGTCAGAGCTATGTGAAAGAGCGGGACGGAGCGGTACGTGTCTCTCTCGCTCCAATATCTTACGCATCGCTTCGTCCTTCTCTTACACTTCTGTCATTCTTATCAAGCTACATTGTTGCCACTGTAAATGGAAAAAAGTTTCGATAGCTGCACCATCTAAATTTAACAATAACAAAATATCTTCATCTCACTCTCGCAAATACGGACACGACGCAGAATTTCCGCAGGTGTATAGCGACACTGAGTGTAATTTTTCTATTTTAGGCCAGCAACAACACCATAACGCAATATCTATCTCCGAGTTGTTCAAAAAACAGAAATGACTACATACCCGGTACTAATATTCGGAAATATCCCCAAAAAACTGAACAAAACACGTCTTGTAGTGGGAAAGAAAACAATGGACATGCCTCTACAAGTGTTAGTGATTGTGTGAACGGTCAAAGTGGTTTGGATGATATGGATAAGATATTTTTTGAAGATGAAGAAGGTGATGAATTGTTAGCGAATTTAGACTTATAGTCATAATAGGTAAGTGCCTATAAATACATTAAACATTAATATGAAAAATAAAGGGGTATTTAGAAGTCGCTGATTCAGCTCGCTAACTAACTCGAGGCTACCAGTAGGTCGAGCATGCGTACCACGACTTGGCAAGTCTTCATAGACTAAGCTGGTTATACCTTTACGCTTCTATACATAAAAAGTGGTGAGCGGTGCGCATCTTAGCCCGTCAGATCTGCCAGAAAAAAACAATTGACGTGATGTTAAGGATTTTAAGACGGAACTTATTTAGCTGTCTCGCAAGTGCAGTTGAATTTCGTAATCCAAACATTACAATGACGAATTAATAAATAATACATTTATCATTTACATTGCAAAAAATATTTTTATAGTGTAAATGATTTTTAAACTGGCAACTGGTCACATCTCACATTGGCAACTCCAATTCAGTGCGAGCTGAATCAGCGACTTCTAAATAAACCTTAAGACATATTTTGCCAAATTTGTTGCGTTTTTTTGATATTGTTTCAGTGATTCTAGTTAATTTATTTAGTGCCTATCTTGTCTCTTATACAAATGTTTCAAATCTCATATATTTTTGTAAATAATTTAACATTTTCAAGTGATAATAAAGTATGTTTAAGTAAAACTAAAAATAGCATTTGTGTTTTAAATTTAATGAAGTACAGGGTGGCTAATTAAGAGGTATCCCTGTTTTTACCCGACTGCGGCGAAACCTAAGGAGGGTTGCATGTTTGACTTGTAAATGCGTATGTATGTATGTAAGTTTATATGTCCGTTTCTTTGTTCCCTCGTCTGAATCGATGTTGATCGTTAATTTTGTCTTAATAGCGCGAGTGACACTGATCAATAAGGCGTATTTAATTTATTAAAAAAAAACTACCTAAACCTTTACATAGTAGGTATATGAAGGGCTTTAGAGGCGATTACAAAAATATATACATCTTATATTATGTTCAAATGTTTGACAATAAATTTGACGAGACAAATCTGAAAACTAAAAAGTATAAAATAAAAAAATATTTAAAAACAAAAACCCGACTGCTTAACACATAAAAGGAAATCAAGCTAGAATCTATAGAATTTGTATAACTTGAATTTTATAAGATATTGCAGGCGGGGGGGACGAACAAAATTATGTTTACCATAAGAAAACGCGATTCCGTCCCCGTCGCCTACAATATCTTATAAAATTCAAGTTAACCAAATCATATAGATCCTAGTCTGGCCAACGAAAGCTGTCCATACCAAACCGCGGGAAATTTAAAAATAACAAGTTTTAAACCCTGAAAATACTGCAAAATAACAATTTGATACTTTTAGTTGGTTTTTAGGTAGTAACTTGTAGCTTTGAAAACCAACTAAAAGTATCACATTGTTATTTTGCAGTATTTTCAGAGTTTAAAACTTGTTATTTTTAAATTTCCCGCGGTTTTGTGTAGACAGCTTTTGTTGGCCCGACTCTAGGATCTATATGATTTGGTTAACTTGAATTTTATAAGATATTGCAGGCGACGGGTACGGAATCGCGTTTTCTTGCTTGTTTTATTCTAGCAGTCTAGCTTGTTTTCCTCTTTTGTGTTACGCTACGCAGTCGGGTTTTTTATTTTTAAATAATTTTTTGCCTCTATTTTGTATCGGCGCAGTATTTTTCAGTTTTTTTGGTAACAATTATATATTTCGTGTAGACATCGTTTTCTTCATGAGAAACGTGTTTAGTAATCTAAATGTTCTACGCAAATAGTGCTTCTATTGCGGAAACGCGGGGTAAATAAATTGCGACCAATTTTCGATAAAAACCACTTTTGGTGGATAACAAGCAGCATAGCATTGTAAATTTGAATAGGTACTTTTATTCTTCATGGCTCGTTTTTTTTTAAAGAATGTGTTAATCCTACTAATATTATAAACGCGAAAGTTTGTGAGTATAGATGGATGTGTTTTACTCTTTCACGTAAAAACTACCGAATGGATTTTAATGAAACTTTACAATAATATAGCTTATACATCAGAATAACACATAGGCTACAATTTATAAATCTGCGTAGACGAAGTCGCGTACACCAGCTAGTTGATAATAACAACTTTCTAAGCAAACTATGCAATTTGCCCAGCGTTTCCGCAATAGAAGCATGGATCTGCGTAGATCTGTCAGATTATTAATATAGATTCTCAAGCAAAAAATACCCATAACAGCTATGTCTACATGACATAATTGTTTACAAAAACTGAAAAATATTGCGATTATTCAAGATACAGGTAAAAAAGTCGCTTACCTCTTAAGGGCCTACCTCCCGTCCACTAGCGCCCCCATCAGTTAAAAAAATGTTACTCGCTAAATACAAAACTTATCGAAAATCCGGAAGGACAGATTGAAGTAAAGGTTTATTTTTGTTTATTTAGAAACTATTTATTCCGTAAAATAAAGTTCACTGTAGTTACAGATACAAAAACTGCTAAAAGTGGCCGTTTTTCGCACTTTTGTATCTGTAACTACAGTGAACTATATTTTTCAGAATTAATAGGTTCTAAATAAACTGGGATACATACATAATATCACGCCTTGTTCCCGTCGGGGTAGGCAGAGACCACAGTTCTCCACCTGCTACGATCTTGACATACTTCCCTTGCTTCCTGAACTTTGATCAATCCTTTCATACATGCTCGTCGGTTAAGGGTAGTTTTAACCTGGCCTTTATTCAGAACGTCCTGAATTTGGATAAACTGGGATACCTTTACTTCAATCTGTCTTTCCAGATTTTCGATAAGTTTTATATTTAGCGAGTAATATTTTTTTCACTGATGAGGGCGCTAGTGGACGGGAGGTAGCCACTTAATTAGCCAACCTGTATTAATAAAGCCACTCATCAAAAATACATATTTAATAATAGTACGTGGGCGACCGAGCTTCGCTCTGTATACTCTTAACCAAAGCTCAATAACAGATGGCGCTGTAGGGTTACTGACATGCGCTAGTTTCAAGAAATGCTCAAAAAACTGAAGAAAACGAATTTTCCCAGACATGAGAACTAGCTATAGTAAATTTCATCAAAATCATTAGAGCCGTTTTAATGAAACTGATTATCCTATACCATTAAACGAGCAATGTTTGTGTATATATTAATAATCGGTTTCTCGAAAACGGCTCTAATGATTTCGATGCAATTTACCATACGGGGGTTTTCGGGAGCAAAAAATCGATCTAGCTAGGTCTCATGGCTGGAAAAATTCGTTTTCCCCGTGTGCGTTTTAGACAAAAACCTACAACGACATCTGTTGGCGTGTAGCATAGCTTGCTCACCCGATGATATTTTATTGTTGAGGCGGCTATCATAGAGCGGAGCTCGGTCGCCCAGGTACTGATAACATAAAACACAGTAAATAATACAAATATTGCTCGTTTAGTACCAAAGGAATACAAGTAGAACTGCAACAGCATTAGACTTGCTCTATTTGAATTATATTTTGCATGACATTCAATAAGTATTCTGTAAAGAATCTACATTGAATAAATAATCTGAATCTGAATCCCTATTCGTGAGAAAAATTTTGACAAGAAGTTATGATGTCCTGGTCCAAAATAGTCACCTGATCTTCAGAAAAGTTCCTATAGAATTTGCAATTGCTTTTCTAAGTTGCCGTGAGTAGGTGGCAAAACCAGACACAGAAATTATTCTATGACAATGTTCCTCTGACGTCATGATGTCGTCTCGTTGAATAAGCTTATTTTAAAGAAAACATGCAATAGTGACGCAAACTCCAGGGTATTTCATGAAGTGCCTCAGTTTCCTTAGGGAAAATCTTGTTTCGTATATAAATGTATGATAGTTGGTAAATAAATCATAGCTCTTTAAACACGTGGTGAAGTGACATTGTTCTACAGTAAAATTGAAACAGTGATTTTTTGAAAACCAGAAGCCATGATCAAATACGGTAAGTTGCAAATTAATTGATATATTTTTTAGATTAGTTTTCTCTTTTGCAGCAATGTTTTCGATTAGTTTAAATCGTAGGAAAGTTGCATGTTCTGAGGACTTTAGGTCGCGTCAAACTAGAATCAAAATATTAAAAATACCTACATAATTATACTCTTCTCGTTTTCGTGTACACACGGCCGCACGTCGATAGCACTGACCTTGAGCGGGTCTCTTGTTTCGGGCGTTTGTAGCGAAGCGCCAGTTTCCATGGCTTGCTGCCGTGCGTACATTCAATACTTTGCTAAAGCGAGACTTGTATATCCGTTTAAGACTTGTTAGGCACAATGTGTACTTAGAAATTTTGTACAGTCAACGACAGGTTAAGCTTGACACTCGCAGTGCGACTCTAGCCCGTACGTCTATTGAAATAAGAACGGTACAAAGTCCATTGTGTCAAGCTTGATGTGCTCTCGACTGTACTTTTTGTTTATAACAACAACATATAAGTGTTGTTTTCTTACCTTAATGTTAGCCGTTTAATAATCTGATTGAGCATCGATTGAGGAAAGCTTTTGAGACTTGAAATGAATTTTATTCTATTTTTATGTTTATAATACCTTTAGAATTTCTTTACAGGTTTGATCCTCACCTTTGTGTGCGTCACCATAGCTGCAGAATGCAACCTTCAGCCAGATACCGTCTGCAAAATTGATGGTGAAAAGGAAGCAAGTCTAATACTTGATTCGCTAAATAATCACGAGCTAAACACAAGTGAATCTGAAGATTTGAAAGACACAAGTCCAGTCATGAATATAAAAGAAGATACTGAAGTAGAAAATAATGAAAGAATTGAAGATGTAAGTGATGTTCGGAACTTACCAGTCGAGATCGAAAACAAAAACAACCTTACAACTAATAAACCTAAACAGGATGATCAAGAAGCAAATAAAGAGAAAGATGAAACATTGAATAAAGCACTGAACTTGGAAATACCTCTTGAAAAACCAGAACTCAAAGACTTTGAGCAAAACAAAGAGAAAAAAGTTCAAACTAAAAAAGATTCAAGTGAATGGAAAAATAATTTGAAAAAAGAAAACGACGTGAAAGATAGCAGAACCACGAGTAATGTCCTAAATGCAAGCAATGACGCAATAGACGCCGAAACTGCAAGCGAATTAAATACTGAGAAACAAAATGAAACTTCAAAAAAGTCAGTTGAAGAGAAAAAAGAAACTGTGACCAAACCCAAAGAAAAACTGACAGACCTCAAAACTAAGTCTGAAAAATCAAGAAAGCGTCGTGAAGTAGAAAACTTATCTAACTCGAACAACAAACGCAACAAAGTACAAAAAGAAAAGGAATCCAAGCAGGCAATGAATGAGGAAACAAACAGCAACAAAGGTTCTACTAAAGTCTTAAAAGATACTAAAACTAAACAAGCAAAAATCTCCGAATCTAATGAAAACAAGCAAGAGAAATCTAGGAAACCGCGCGATACAAAAAACTCAAATAAGAACACAAAAGTAGCTCACAAGGATAAGACCACTACAAAACCCGACCAACACCAATCGAAAACTAAATTTGAAAGCAAACACAAGTCTGAAAAGTCCAAAAAGAAGCGTAATGTAGAGAATGTCGGTAAAAATAACAAAAAAGTTAAAGATGTAAAAGATAAACAAAGTTCCCAAAAGGGAAAGCCCAAAGAAGGCCATAAAGGTAACAGCAAGTCGCATAAGGTGTAGACACTATGATTAAAAATAAAAACATTCTGTGAACGCCTCTAGTCTCAAAGATACGTACTAAAGTGACAAATTAATATTGCATTGTATTATTTACATAATTTATTTATTCTAGGTATAACTTACAGTTTTAATATGTCTACTCTACTCTCTCTCGAAAATCCTAGCAAATATAAGTAGTACATAACTATTGTAGATTCAAACAGGATGCTCTCTATTTAGTAGAGAGAAAGAGAGTTGTAGATGTTCTTTTGTATTTGTTCGACATAACTAAATTAAATTATGAATTTCACAAACCACATGCGTCTTATTCTAATTCCTTCAGCTGTACTTAACAATGGACCATGACATAGTGATGATAGTGCGTAAACTTTAAACATAATTAAATGCAATTGTTGGCAAAACTATAACTTTAATTTTATGGAAGGTACCTATACTACTTTTATTATTAGTAGTTTTTACATGGTGCTAACGGATATGTTCGTCAATGTGTAGTGACGCTGCATCGATGCGTTTGGTTGCTTCTCCTATGTGTCGCGTTGCTTCGTCGATGTATCGCGTCGCTTCGTCGATGAAGTGTGTCGCTTCGTGAATATTATGGTTTGCTTCGTCTCGTGTCTTCGGGTAGTTATGACGTAATTTTGCGTTGTTATAATGCGTTGCCTTTTCCGTGTAGCTTGTCGCGGCTGTGTTGTAAAGTGCAGCTGCGGCGTTGTAACGTTTAGCGGCGTCTTCGTAACGTGATGACGCGTAGTTGTAACGGGTCGCTGTGTCTTTATAATGCGCAGGTTTGTTGCTATCTGTCGAATGCGGGTTGGGATCTTTGCAAGGGCCATCGTGAGCTACTTGAACAATGGAACCGTACCCGTTAACCCAATTTTCACACCACATCATGCATTTAGTGTCGTATGTCCTTTCATCTGATCCGCAAACTTTAGAGTGCGAATCGTCTGTGCACGCGCATCCTTCTCGGTCTTTCTCGCAAACGCTGGTATGTTTAATGTCTAGATTTTGGTTTTCTGTTTTGGCGCAGTTGAATTGGCATTCGTTAATGTAGGTTTTACCGTCGGTACCGCAGACGATGAGGTCGACGGTGTCGTCACAGGTAGAGCAGTTCAAATGGTGCGTTGTAATGTAATGTCCCCTGTGGCGTGATGGAGGAATGGTGGTTGTGGTTTCTGCTAATTCTGTTGGATGAGCCGACGTGGTTGGTTGGGTTGCGACGGCGCATAAACTTATAGCCACCGCGAAGATTAAACCTGCAAGAAAAATATATAATAGAATAGAATAGAATCCATTTACTTACAGTAATACAAACATTTAAAGAATGCAGAAGTGCGTATCTAGTTACTCCAAAAGGTAATTATTAAATTTTAAAAATACTACGATTTGGGTTTCAGAAATCGGAAGTATTTTTTTGGGTTTATTTGTCATCTAAGACAGTTTCTTGAAACCGCAAACCATCTGCTTGATAGCCTATCTATCTCATAATTTTTTGGTTATTTTAGGAAAATATGTTCTTTGACATAGGAAAATGCACTTTTAGGAGATTTTTAATGCGTATAACGAAGTAAAGGTTTTTAATATATTCGTGATATCCTGCCTAAATGAAACAACTTAAGCTCTAAGTACCACTTTTGGAAACTCCTTAGAAAATGATCGGTCCCATTTGTATGGGATATCAGTTTCTTTTTGCAAATTATGTCGTTTGACAGAAACAGCCCTCGAAATCAGGCCTTATAAGCTTTTTTTTTTTATATAAAACCAAGTAACTTGTACTTACTGTAAATAGTCATTGTAAATCCTTATTCAAAACAATGTGATCCTTTACACTGAGCACTGACCATGCCACCGACTAAAGAAATACTGCCATGAAGCTCGCACATGCGACATTCTGCAAAATTGATGTTTCCTTTCAATTTATCACTTTAACAGAATCAATTTTGTCCTCAATCATATTGTTGTTCGAGGTGCGACGCTAAAATCTGTTGTGTTACTAGTTTACTACTAACAATGTGTAGTCATCATTTCGTGTGGGTTTTAAGGTCGATGACCGATCTCACAAACTCAGGCGTCAGAGCAGTTGAGCCATTAAGGACCTTTTCTGACATTGGTCATTACCGACTAGATACTTCCGTAGATGTTCCGTAGTTAGTACCTAGCCGGGATTTACGGCTTAACGTGTCTTCCAAATTTACGTTTTTTTATTTTTTTTTAACTTCCTGAAATAAAAGATTTTTTTTAAACAAACTGGGGAGATTACTGTCCCCACCGAATTTCGAACCCAGAACCTGCGGGTCGAGTCGAAAGCCGTCGCTGTAACCACTAAACTAAGGAGGTTGTAAATTATGATATTCATAGTATTCATACATAATATCCTATGAAACGTCGCATTACAGGACATGGAGCTCCCTCCAGAATTTCAGCAAAAAACGTATGGTACATTGTTATTGTTAGCGTTGTGGCTGGCACCAAGGATCGCGGTTGTTTGACATCGCAGTATTTAAGATGGTACGATTCACAGAAGGACGCTGCTGCTCATCCTCCAGTTCATAACCCCTTAGTCGCCTCTTACGACAACCATGGGTAGTTATGGGTTGGTACTATTCTTGCCGGCACCACAGGGGACATGAAAATAAGAAGAAAAATATTATGATAATGAAACTTTGTTATTTTTCTCGCCTATATTTTATCAGTGTTGGGTTTTGGCTTTACCTTCGATCCTCTAACAGCTGAGCATGATTTTATTTTTTCACGCAAGTCAAGGGAAACTTAGTATTTTTTACGATATTTATAATTCTCAGAATAATTTATTTAAATGATATTGTACGAGGGGTGTTCAATAAGTAGTGAGAATGAACAAAATTTTGGTTGTAGTCTTTTGATATTTATGAGTACCTATTGATAGTTTATTACAGCACAAAGATGTTACCAAAAACTTAGGCCATAATATTTAGAAACTTATAATTATAAATAATGAGGTAAAGTTCAACAGCCAGTCAGCCAATCCAGCAAGCAACTTAAAAATTGTGAATAATTAAAGTTTCGATAGATGTCATTCACCAAGCCGAGTTTGAACCACTCTCCATATTTACTATATTTAGCTGACAGTCTTGTCCTCATAGCGACTTCTATCTGTTCCCCAACACCGTAGGAGAAACAGATACGGGAGCAAAATCGAAGTCAGATCCCATACGGAGAGCTTTGGTGGGACCAAAATAAAAAAATTGTTTTTAAAATGTATCAAAGTTTCGGAAAACTGCGGGATTCAGGGTCCAAGGAGATGTTGAAGCTACTTAGTAAAGTGCAGTATTAATTTATAAATAGTCGTTTATTTTCTGGATCATTCTCACTACTTTTTTAACGGCGTAGTATTCTATCTATAGCTAGTCCATTTGTTTAAAAAATAAATATACCTATGTTTTAACTAAAAGCTATAAAATCATAAATATTTAAATTTTGTAGCCTAAACATTTCCTGATAAAAAATACAAATGTTGTATTATGAATGAACATTTCAATAAATAGACGCTTAGGTAAACAATGCTAAAGTTATTTTCCTTTATTTGAGTAACAACCTAAGCATACGAAAACTGCAACATCACAAGCAAGAGGTTTTTTATCGGCCTCTTAATGAAATTAATCGTTTAACTTATCAATAAATTTTATTAAATAAAACAGATCTAGCAACAATTTACATAAACATAACCTTAAAAATAGCATTGGCAATATAAGAAACAAAATTTTGCCGGAAACAAAAGTTACCTGACCTAAATATATTATTGCAATTCACATATTATTGTAATTCCGAACTCATTCCTTGGTGTGACTCTTCAAAATGCATTCGTAGTTGTACGCTGGTTGTACGTCCTCCCATAGTCACAAATCGGCAAATGGAATAGACTGTACACTCAACAGCACATCATTAGAAACACTTTTGGACCTTATGGCGTGGTAATAGAGCTGAAAAAGTTTCTACCGACGAGCGGTTGACCGTACATCTGATTTTTAATTATCTCTTAGCCGCTGGTCTAATCTAAGAAGTGTGATGCGGATGCGCGCATGATGCACGCCGCCTGTCAGTTGTTTCATACAAAGCGACGCGTCGTCGCAGTGCGGCGAGGGTGAGGTGCGGTCGTGCAGTGCGCCCGATGCGCGCATCAGTTTGAAGCTGCACGCCGAACGATACACACAGGGACGGAGTACGGACACAGGGAAAATGCGTGACAACGTAGAATTTAATATTAAATTTAGAATGCCCTAAATACGTCCACTGCCGACGCCCGCACCACACCTTTCGCGCACTTCTTGCGTACTGCACCGGCGCTGCCGGTTGCGCGCATGATGCGCGCATCCGTATCGCACTTCTTAGATTAGACCGGCGGCTTAGCTCTAGGATTTTGACAAGAGAGGCAGTTCAAATTCTTAATTCTGACACTCTCCTTCGTAAACAGCTTTTAGTTCTGGAGTCTTCGTTCGTTGGCAGTTAAGCGTACACTCGTTGCTGTAGGTCTGACCATCGCTGCCGCAAACCGGGGCGTAGTTCCTTGCGCAAGCACAAGAACTGGCAACACGCCTTGTCTCGCACTGCCCTTGATGTTTCACTTGCAAATCCAGGTTTCTAGATCTCTCGCAGTTCAAGCTGCACTCATTCGGGTATGTTTTACCATCGCTACCACATACGGGTTTATAAATGTAAGGGCAAACGCATTGTGTTTGACATTCGCCTTGGTTTCTGATTTCTAAGTTGAGATTTCTTGATTTGGCACAGTCGAATTCGCATTTGTTACCGTATGTGATTCCGTTACTGCCGCATACTGGTTGATATATGAAAGGACAAAAACAACCTGGGTCTGAAGACTGAGGCGCTTCGTTTTGGCATTGTCCAAGATTCTTCACTGCCAAGTTTGGATTATTCGATTTTTCGCAATTAAGACTGCACTCGTTGGAGTAAGTTTTTCCATCGGTTCCGCACACTGGGGCGTAGATGTACGGGCAGGCACAATATGTCTTCTCTTGTACGCACGGTCCTTGGTGTTGAACTTCCAAAAAGGCGTTTTTAGATCGGTCGCAGTTCAAGGTACATTCGTTCGGGTAAGTTTGTCCATTGTTGCCGCAGACTGGTTGGTAATTAAACGGACAAACGCAAGGAGTTTGTTGAGTCTGTTCTGGACATGCACCTAAATGTTTGACCTTTAAATTAGGTTTGTTCTTGCAATTGAGTGTACATTCGTTCGGGTAGGTTATTCCATCGGTTCCGCATACTGGACTGTAATTCAATGTACAGACGCAATTCTCCGGAGATTCACAAGGCCCGGGATGTTTCATATCCAAAAGAGCGTTTCTATTTTTGGCGCAGTTCAATGTACAGTCATTGCTATAGGTTTTCCCGTCAGTTCCGCAGACTGGCCTGTAGATTCTTTTGCAGACACACGGTGAGGCAACTTGTATTACTTCTCTCTTGCTTCTGTAGGTGTCGCATTTTCCGGGATAGCTGGTGAGTTGGCGACCTGATCGCTTCGACTCGCATCCTAGCATACACGGGTTACTATAGGTGACGCCATCCGAGCCGCATACAGGCGTAAATTCGCGTGTGCACGCGCATCCTGTCTCTGCGCTATGCACGTAGTAAACACTTATAAGGAGGAGTATACCTGTAACAATATAGAGGCGTCATATAGTAAAACTGTTTTCCTTACTTCGCAATGTTTATGTCATGCAAACATGTTTACTGTGTGTAAATATTTAATAATATTGAGTCTGAAGTTCATGAAATTCTAAGATCTTTAAGATTTGCGTATAAAAAAAGTATTCCGTAAGAAGAGGTCCTTTGACATAAGTATATGGGATGCGTTTTACCGCGGTCTAATATGACATTTATCTAATCATCACAGGAAACCTGATGTCAGTGAAAAAAGAAGTAGTACTTTATACTGATGGTGTCTATTATTACCATAGACACTATTTTGTTTGTTTGTGAAGCGATGTAGTTTAGCTGACGTCATTAAGAGATTTTAATATCCAACAATGAATAAACTATTTTGACTTTGACTATAGTATCTGCCGCAAATCTGGCGACCGAGCTTTGCTCTGTATAATCGTTACCAAAGTCCACTAACAGATGGCGCTGTAGAATTTCTGAAACGCGCAACCTTCAAGAAATGTTCAAAAATCGAGACCTAGCTAAATCAATTTTTCGCCTCTGAAAACCCCCGTATAGTAAATTTCGTCGCAATCTTTAGAGCCTTTTTCGAAAATTATAAAAAAAATAAGGCGTTTAAAAGGTTCGTCCATGGTATAGGATAAAAATAAAAGTCCATTACTGTTACGAAAACCTGAACAACAGGAAAATATTGAAGGTGAAATATATTAATCAGTATGACAGTTTGTTTTGTTATCTTTTATCATGGACATCGTAGACACGCGATTGTTGGACTACCCTAGTTTTACAGTGACATTGAAGAGGTCGCCTTTGCAAAGAAATACAGCGGATCTATTGAAAAATTCAGTGTCATTTGACGGAAGTAGAGCTCTCTGGTCTGCTTGGGAAGATATCAAGACTGGAGAGTCCTTGTGGCCCCACTGGTGGAGATGACCGGTGGGGCCACCAGACCGAAAAGGGGATTTTTGGTCATTTGTGGTCATAATGGTAGTATTTTGTACTATCAAGAACATGTCAAGCCCCAAGGCCCACAATGTGTCAAGGGAAGCTCGAGTTTAAGCGCCATATAGCTCTTGTCTTTTTCTTTTTGGATCGAATAGATATCACTTTAAACGCATGACTGCATGCGTTTAAGCTCACTTAAGTGATTGCGTTTGTGTTCTTTAGAACACATGCTGACTATGTCACTTTGCCAACGAAACAAAAAGTGTTGGCTTTTTAAAGGAGCTTTAATTGTAAAGGTTTCTGCAACGGTAAATATGCCCTGTAGGCGATGTAGCGGATTTTAGATGAGTCTAAGTTAATCGAACCCTATAAGCGCTCCCATTCCAAAAAAATCTAGCTTATATTATGCTTCTTTCAAATATTGTTGACATTAGTAAGATTTTTTTTGGTGTAATTTTTCCAACTATCGGAGTAGGTACAGTCAAGAGCACGTCAAGCTTGACACATCGGACTTTGCACCGCACTTGTCTTCGTCAGCGTAGAGACGAAAATCGCACTGGGATAGTCAAGCCTGACCTGCTCTTGAATATACGTATTACTCATAAAGTGGTATAGTCCGGTCGCTTAACGTTTTATATCGCCAAATTCACCAAATTGCACCAATTTTTTCCCAGGTACTAGTTAGGTACATAGCTCTCAATTTTTGATAGGAGCCAATTCTTGAATTTTCTATTGAAATATTTTGAAATTCAAGAATTGGCTCCTATCAAAAATTGGGAGCTATGTACCTAACTAGTACCTGGAAAAAAATTGGTGAAATTGTAAGGCCTGTCTACGTGAAACAGCTAAATGACCGCACTAGTTAGTAGTCTCTACTCACAAATGCTACAAAAACAAATGACCCAACAAAAACATTGTTGACGAGGATGCTGACGTCACACTCTCCTTACTGGAAAACCCGATGCAATATTCTCGATCGCAAGCTGTTCCCACGCTCGATTTATAAATGGACCTTTATCACAGATTACATAACAGTATATACTATTATACTTAGGTTTATATGGTAGAGGATGTTATATTTGCGGTTAAAAAACAACGCAACATGCCAACACACCTAGAAGGTCAAAAAAGTCCCCTGACATGTCTTCCGAAGCACGGTATCATCTTACTTTTTAGACAATCAGGTGATTCATCATGCAATGTCCTAAATAAACTGGGGAGAGTCTTATAGTGATTCTTTTTTGACAGGGTCCCCACCGGGATTCGATCCCAGAACTCTGGTTCGAGAGCCGAACGATCTACTCACGAAAGCTTGAGAGCAAACGAGCAGGTGGGCCACCTGATGGTAAGTGGTCACCACCGCCAATAGCACCCACTGTCTTATTTATGGCAATTTTTTACACTTATAAGTACTTTTTACACTTTGAGAACTAAGATGGTATGTCTCGTGTGCCGGTAATTGCACTGGCTCCCAGCTGTTATGAAGATTGATAATGATATCATCAATCAAATCATATCATCATCATTACATCCCATGAAACCTCCTTTCAACTCACTCTACCTATAAGAATTCCAGCAAAAATACATACATACATAACATCACGCCTCTTTCCCGTTGGGGTAGGCAGAGACCACAGTCCTCCACCAAAAATGCGTGCGATAATACAAGGCGGAGGCATAGTACCATAGTCACCACGTCTTTTTAACGTTGCCACAGATTAGATAATAGTGACGTTGCGGCTGGCACCTTGGACCGTGATTGTTGATGACCGCAGTATGTTAGATAGATGGTACGATTCACAGGAGAACGCTGCTGCTTATCCTCCAGTTCATAATCCATTAGTCGCATCTTAAGACACCCACGGGTAGAGATGAGTTGATACTATTACTCGTATTTGCCGGCAACAAACTAATTAAATGGAATTAATTTTAAGGCGCATACCACGTAATCAATCATAAATTACTAGGTCGCCGTTTGTAGTTTGCCTTGAACTTGACTCTGATTAAGTTTACTTGGTACTTTGAACTTACGTAAACAAAATAGATAAAAAATACAAAAAAATGCTACCAATATTAAGAGTAGCTATTTTTCGTGACCGCGTTCGCCCTAAATATTTTTTTCTCCTATAACTGGGAATGAGAATAGGTATTACCGCGCAAGCCTGTGTCCTGTTTATCTACTAAAAGACAGCCTAGTATTTATTTTTCCGTTCATTATTTCCAGAGATTTTTCCCGTGGGAATGAGATATTATTCCTTGGTGATAATGATAACAGCCTATGTTACGTTACGGATACTCGTAATGTCCAAGAATGGCGCATGGCAACTGAATGAAATATTGCCTAAAATGTGGTCTCCCAAATCGACATATTTTTTTCGTATTTCGACCTGTGTTCGAAAAGTTGTTCATTTTCATAGACAGATTCAAACTCTTCAGGGTTGTTAATTCATGTTACAAGGCATGTGATAATTTTTTGTAACATTCACAACAAAAACGCTTTTCGTAATATTAGTGTTTAGAAAAAGATAAAAAGGTTAACGGGTACTTTGTTACTCACCGCACTTAATCATTTTAATTTTATTGTAAGTAAATATATTATGTAGCACTTCTATCCTGATTCACTATTCAACTTGCTATTTGTAGTTAACGCAGTTCACACTGAAATGATGAATAACAAGCGAAGATCGCGTTTATATACAAACTAATAATCCTGCCGCTGTGCAAGTATTTACTATTGTTATAAAGGGTCTTTTTTACGTCGCTTCATTTTGTTGATCGGTCCACAGGAGCATTTACCTTTCAAAATTACCTTCTTTCTACAAATAAACTGAATCTATATTTTTTTTCAAAACCGACCCAAATCATAAAGGTTACAAAACCTACGTCGAAATTTTAGCTAACTTAGTTAAAGTTATTTTCGTTAAAATAATATAAAAGTACAAACCAACAGAAGAGCCACTGGTAAGTGGTCAGGTCACCACTGTCTAATTAGTGACAGAATTTGACACAAATAAAACACCAATGCGCGTTGTCGACCCTGAGAAATAATATAGCCGAACCTGAGATATAATTACTGGCACCTTAGGTACTCTTCGAACCGAAACACAGCAGAGCAAAGGCTGCTGCTTTACGGCAGAGCACAACTATGCTAGGAGGTGGTACTTCCCCATTTGGACTAGGCACTAAAGTTGAAAAAAGCCCTACCACCTTCAAAAATCGTTATTATCATTTTCATTTCATTCATTATTTAAGAGCCATGCTCTTGTCGGTGTAGCTTTCTCCATCTGTCTCTGTCTTGTATTAGGTTTTTCAGTTCTCCGTAAGTATTTACCCCCGCCCTCTCTTTCATTCTTTGGCAGTACTCTATTCTGGGCCGGCCGCGGCCTCTTCTTCCTTCCACCTTTCCTTCCACAATAGTTTTTATAAATGTGTCGTGCCTGATGGTGTGACCAAACATTTTTCCTCTTTGGTTTTCTATTACATTTATAATTTCTCTATTTTGATTTATTCCATCCAATACTTCCTTATTCGTCCTTTTCTCTGTCCAGCTTATTTTCTCCATTCGCCTCCAACACCACATCATTAATCATTATTATTTTATTCGATAATTTTTATCATCTTGTAATAATTTGTTTTTGTTCGTATCTTCAAATCTCGTGGAAAATGGTACGAGGAAGAAGCTCCTATCTCGTAACGGGTCCCATAAAATCTCGCATTTCTACGAGAAACCTCGTGCGGTACGGTTGGCAACCATGACGAACTAACTTTTATCCCCTGACCCTGTAATAAATAAACTTTAATATTGTGTAAATTGTGGGATTGTGTATTTTTTTAATTTGTCATACATTATCGTACCGTCAATAAAACAAAGAAAATTGATAATGCACATACTGCAAGGTAATAATGCTATGTATTTCCGAAGATAATAAAATAAAATGTCAAGTTTAAAAATATACGTACGTGACAAATGTCTATAAAACTGAACAAAAATAAAAACTAAATTCAAGTAACATTGTATTTGTCTTTTGTAAATTGTTCCTTGAAACGACAACCATCATCATAATAGGATCCCATAAAAAGTCCACTTCCGCTTCTGGACAGGGAACTCCCCCAGAATTTTCCTCACTGCGCTTGTTGACGTCACGGCTGTCACAATGGAATGCGCTGGACGACGACTAGTACCTACCTATTATGTTGGTGTGAAACACAAAAGAGCATATCTCTATATTCTGATTCAATGAACCTTAGTCGCCTTTTACGACACACAGGGGAAGAGTTGCGACAGAGCACCCCATAGACCAAATACTGCAAAGCATGCATAACTTTCTTCGCAGTGTCCCCAAAAGGTCGATGAGCTCATTGCCGCACCCCCCTTCTGCCATCGGGAATGCAGATGCACCGTGTAGTAGGATATCACCCACATGTGGTTGATACTGCACCCATTCGAACACAGCGCTTCATCTTCCTTACTTTGCACAGCAAAGGAATGGATTCATTTGCCTGCGTCTTGTTCCCGCGTTCATATAACCCGAATCTATTCAAGTTGCGAGTGAATAGCCTTCTTCTGGGCAATAATCTAGTTCCATTGTCGAGACTAGATCGAGGTCAAGAGCAAGCCTATAGTTAATAATAAAAAAAAATTACTTTTAGTAGGTACCAGAAATATGGGTAGGTACGTAGTGAATATACTTTATCTGAGGTAGATACGAGTACTACCTATACTTCTTCTTCTTTTCGTGTCGACGCAAATCCAATAAAATTAAATGAATTTTGCCCAGTACTCAGCTACGAGAACGGCATTTTGTGTAGCTTGCATCAGTTCATCCCGCGTGCAGGTGTTTAGGGCACGCGGGGCAGGATGTGAGGTGCGCCCTACTCTGCGGGGAATAACCGCACTCGCATGAAATGTTCGTCTCTTCAGTCACAGAATAGGTAATACTCGTAGTACTAGCGTACTTCAGTGAACCCCCTCCTAAGTATGTCGGTTTTCCTTGCACCTGAGTCCGGAGTCTGTTAAGAGACTTCCAGGTCAGCCATGGCAGTTCATTACCAGGTGGGAGACTCCTTAGGAGGTATGAAATTGAAATTGTATTTTGTTGAAAACTGAAATGAAACTGAAATTGTATTTTGTTGTATATTATTAAAAATTTTGTTTCTGTTTCTAATTCAATTTTATTTTGCTTCATATTAAACATCTATATTTGTAATCTCACTTAATCCTGTGTTAATTAAAAAAACAATATTTTTAGTATTTTCATTTTATTTTTCAAGTTAAGATTTTATGTTATTTGAAATTTTCTTTCTGGTTCTATTAATTATCTGAATCTGTTTCGTAACTTTAATAATTGTCGTATTTTTTTTAAATAATTTGTTTGTAATTTTACATAATTTTGCTGTGCCCTCCCGGGTCCATATGTGATACTGATTCTTACGAATAATGTTACCATCTTTTTACCATTATGGTGTGCAATAAATATTTTGATTTTGAAATAATCCGGAGGGGCGAATTTGTCTCGCCACAATCTGTAACGGACCTAGACCCTTTATGTTGTGAATGTGAATACAGCGTGATTCCCCGTTGTCTGTCCGTGCGTCACTTAAACTGTCGTTTTCGAAAGAACACTTCCCAGGAACAACTTCGATAATGTTTGACTAAGAAATCCTTGATTTTGTGTGTATATCGTAATTTCCGTATGCTATGAGAAGCTCTCTTGACTAAGTAATTATTCTTTTCCGATCACGGAAGTTAAGCAACAACAGCCGTGGTCATAATCTGGACTGCATTATCTGAGCAAACGAGCAAATAAGTAAGTGTAGTGTAGGCAACGAAGCAGTTGACCCCAACATAAATTTCTCAGGCAGATTTTATTTGACAAGATGATAAAGAATCATAAATTAAATGTAAATTCAAAATATCCAAAAAAAAAATACAATTTTTTTTTAATAAATTTTTTGTAATTTTTGTATGCAAAAACTAAAAGAACCGATTTTTTTTTGGATTTTTTTATAGAAGGTTTGTCTCATGTAGTGTAACACCCCAGCAAAGTTTCATCGACTGAGGATTTAATGCGGAGGTCTTCATACAACGATCCGCTTCGTTGCCTAGACTAAGTGGTCGTATAAAGTGGCATAATTTGACGCTAACAAGACAGTAAAGCGCTTTGCCCGCCCTGAAAACTAAAATGGTGTATCCTGCCGGGTGGTGAAGCTGTGACAGCCAATAATGCTTACAGCAAGGTAATGTTAAAAAAACCCGTGTTATTGGAAACAACCTTTAAATAGCTTAAATTTTACAAATGCCCCGTTAGTAGGTACCTATGTTTTATTATTTTCGTTTTAGTACCACATAATTTTTTTATAAAACCTTGTTTTTTTAAGGTTCCGATACCAAAATGGTAAAAACCGGCCAAGTGCGAGTCGGACTCGCGCACTGAGGGTTCCGTACCACCATATTATATTATATACACACTGATTTGAGTTTATGACGTATTAAAAAAAACTACTTACAAGATTTCGTTCAAACCAATTTTCGATGGAAGTTTGTATAGCAATGTACATCATATATTTTTTTAGTTTTATCATTCTCTTATTTTAGAAATTACAGGGGGGGAGGGGCACACATTTTACTACTCTGGAAGTGTCTCTCGCGCAAACTATTCAGTTTAGAAAAAAATGATATTAGAAACCTCAATATCATTTTTGAAGACCTATCCATAGATACCCCACACGTATGGGTTTGATGAAAAAAAAATTTTTTTGAGTTTCAGTTCTATGTATGGGGAACCCTAAAATTTACAAAGTCGAAAATCGCCAAATTTCACAACCACAGGCAGGATTCGAACCTGCGTCTTCTCCGTCAGTACCGGAGACGCTTTACCAACTAGGCTACCGTGGTCCTGCCTGATGTTGTGAAATTTGCGATCTCTATACGCATTCCAACGTTGCGTTAGTGCTGCAATAATGGACTAGTTGGGCTAGTACAGTTCATGCTTACTAGGTGGCAGCACCAACATTTAAAACGAACCATTTTCAAACCTTTAATTTTATATATCAAACTAAAAATAAAAACTTAATTTTATGCGTAAATTGATAATCTTAAAGTCAACTTTCAAATATAATACAAATGGAAATAATAGCATTAGAATTATCGGAATTATGATCTCATTAATCTGTAAGAAAATTTCGGCAATTTGATAGGTAAAGACCTCTGGTCTTGGTCAGGTTTTACCTATCAAATCATATACATATATATATACAAATATTGCTCGTATAAGCTCAAGTCAGACAGAGGCGGTATGATTGCGAAAGCGGTCCGGGGCGGTTTGGCGGGACAAAATACCGCGCCGCGACCGCTTTTCAATGTGACAGCAAAAAATACCGGCCCCGGAACGCTTCCGCTACCGCCTCTGTGTGACGCGGGCTTTAAAGCTCAAGTCACACAGAGGCGGTATGATTGCGAAAGCGGTCCGGGGCGGTTTGGCGGGAACAAAATACCGCGCCGCGACCGCTTTTCAATGTGACAGGGTGCATAAGAACTCATACTTTACAAAAAATACCGGCCCCGGAACGCTTCCGCTACCGCCTCTATGTGACGCGGGCTTAATAGTAGTGTTGGCGAAGGATGGAAGGTATAAGCTGGACAGAAATGGTGTCAACTGAAAGGGTACTTGAAAGGGTTAAAGAAAAGAGATCTATCGTACAAACTATAGAGAACCGGAGAGGAAATATGATTGGCCACCTGATACGACACGATTCGTTTATTAAGAACATCAAGGGAAAATTGAGGGAAAGAGAGGAAGGGGCCGACCGAGGAGAACCTTTATGGAACAAATAAAAGACATACATACACACAAGACACATGGTACATTTCACACAAGGTTATCTGATCCCAAACTAGGCAAAGCCTGTACTATGGGTACCAGAGACTGATATACATACATGAATAGATAAATAACACCCAGACACAGAACAAACACTTGTGTTCATCACACTAATGTCTGCCGGGGATCGAACCCGCGGCCCACGGCGTGTGAGGCAGGCTCACTACCAAACTACCAACCACACCAACGGGCTTGCCACACAATCAACACTATACAACCACAATATTTTCCTATAATAAAATGAGGAAAACGCCGAGAGTGAAGCCCGAGATAATATTTGTCACAGATGTTTGTTTTCGTCGGTACCTACTTCTATACTATTATACAATTGTAAATTGATTTTGTCTGTACGTTGAAAATATTTATAAAAAATGTATCATCATAACATCCCATGAAACGTCCACTACAGGACAGGGAGCTCCCTCCAGAATTCTAGCTTTTGCTGGAAAAATGTGGAGCGGAAGTACCATAGTCACCTCGCTTGTTAGCGTTACGGCTGGCACCATGGACCGCGGTTGTAGGTGACCGCAGTAAGTAAGATGTAATAAATAAAGGAGGATGCTGCTGCCCATCCTCCAGTTAACCCTTAGTCGCCTCTTACGACACCCACGGGTATGTATGGGTTGGTACTATTCTTTGCCGGCACCACACGGGACAAAAAAAAATAAAAAAAATCTTAAAAAATTTATCTATTTTGATGCCCTTTAATCCAAATCGCAGATTTTTGTACTTTTTGACTGTTTGTTTATTTTTTTAAGCATCACGCAAAAAACTAATGAACCGATTTTAACGAAACTTTTTTTGTTGGATAGCTAATAGCTTAACTTAAACAGTGGCATAAATTTTAGTCAACTTGAACATGCGAAAGAAGCTGTGGGCAAAAGCTAGTACCACTTAAGTAAGCAAATAACTACAATAGTTTATTCAGAACTTATTTAAACAAAACAAAAAGACACGTCTCAGTCTATCATATCGGTGCAACTGATGATTGCTTTATTATCCTCGGGGTAGTGTAGTGGGCAAACTACTTGAACAATGACCTTGACTGCGCAGAGTCGATTTGGATGCAGGTTGAATCACCTGATTGTCCAAAAGTAAGATGATTCCTTGCTTCGGAAGGAAAAGGCAACTTTCCTGCAGTCAACCAGCGCCCCCATCAGTTAAAATAATATTTCGAAAATCTGTCTTACAAAATTGAAGTAAAGGTACCCTAGTTTATTTAGAACCTATCAATACTGAAAAATATAGTTCACTGTAGTTACAGATACAAAAAGTTCGAAAAACGGCCACTTTTAGCAGTTTTTGTATCTGTAACTACAGTGAACTATATTTTTCAGGATTGATAGATTCTAAATAAACTAGAGTACCTTCACTTCAATCTGGTAAGGGTAAGACAGATTTTCGATAAGCTTTGTATTTAGCAAGTAATATTTTTAGGGTTCCGATACCAAAATGGTAAAAAAAAGAACCCTTATGGTGCCGCTCTGTCTGTCCGTCTGTCTGTCACACCTCTCTATCTCAGCAACCACTTATGCTGTCGACCTGAAATTTGGAATAGTTTTAGAATATAGTTGCCCAACTTAATTGCACATGAAAGAATTTTGAAAAAATTATGATTATTAATGTAAAGGGGGCCACAATAGGGGGGGGGGCAAATTTCAAATTGTCGCTACTAGGTCGAGTGGGGTATCATATGAAAGGGCTTTACTTGTACATTCTAAAATATATTTTTGTATTTCTTTACGTCTCTTAGTTTTCAAGTTATGATGAAAAAGGTAAAAAAAAAACACCATTCCCCCCCCTTATCTCCGAAGTTTGTAAAAGGAAAAATCTGAATTAATTACAGTTGATAGAAGGTTATGTAAACATTACAGCAAAAATAAAACGATCTTTCTAAGCGGCACAGTTTTTTAAAATCTCCAAAAAACCTTTACAAACAAATTTAGTTTTGCGGTCCTAAAAATGGACTTTATTGCTTCCAAAAATACAAAAAGTATATCGGAACCCTCGGCGCGCAAGTCCGACTCGCACTTGACCGGTTTTTTTTAACTGATGGGGGCGCTAGTTGACTGCAGGAAAGCCCTTAATGAGCTATATCAGAGGCTCTCGGCGGCTCAACAACTCTTACACCAGGGTTTGTGAGGTCGGTCATCAATCTTACGATCCACACGAATGAATGAATCACTGCAGCTAGTGTAGCTACGAGTATTATTTATGTAATTAGCGAACTGTCAGATAAGAGCCAATAATTATGGTGTAGCTATCAAAATGTTTAATCTCATGACAGGTAATAAGAGAACATCTTAACAATTACCTAAGTAACAATTACCTTAATTACCTATGTTATGCAGGCAAAACTTATACAGCATGTAATGCAAAGGTGTGAATCTGTCCATAAAATTGAACAACTTTTCCCAAGGAACATAGGTCATAGAATAAAATCAATTTTTGACCTCCTATAGAAACTGCATCAGCTGATAGCGCATTTTGTGTGGGAGGTCAAATTTGGGTTTTCGTATTTCGACCTATGTTCCTTGGGAAAAGTTGTTCAGTTTCATGGGCAGATTCATACCCTCTACTATTATCAAACCTTTCCGTTACACGTTGTGTACTACCCAGGTACAGCGCGTTCAGGACAATCAGGACAAGTCTGTCTATGACGGTTATTTTCTGTGCATGATAGGTGACAGGCGGAGAGCCAATGAACGATTCGCTCCCGGCATGTGGGGGGGCCGCGCTCACCCCCGCGACTCATTTTTCGACTTCTGCGCATTATAACGGTCACAGACAAAGTTATTTTGCACGCAGTATTTCAGGAATTTCAGCGCCGCATCACACGGACTTGTTGATTTTGATTAAATCCTATACTATTAAACGAGCAATATTTGTATATATATATATATTTGTAATCGGTTTCTCAAAAACGGCTGTAACGATTTCGATGAAATTTATCATACGGGGGTTTTAGGGGGCGAAAAATCGATCTAGCTAGGTCTCATGTCTGGGAAAATTCTTTTTTACCGTTTTTACAATTTCTTTGCGCGTTTAAGAAACATACAGCGCCATCTGTTAGCGAGTAGTATAGCTTGCTCACCCGATGATATTGTCAGGTTGAGGCGGCCATTATAGAGTGAAGCTCGGTCGCCGAGGTAGGTACTATATATAAATATATATTTGTAATCGGTTTCTCGAAAACGGCTCTACCGATTTAGATGAAATTTAGAATCCAGGGGTTTTTGGGGGCAAAAAAATCGATCTAGCTAAGTCTCATGTCTGGGAAAATTAGTTTTCACCGTCTTTTTTAATATTTCTTAGCGCGTTTTAGTGCGTTCAAGAAACTTACAGCGCCATCTGTTGTTGAGTAGCATAGCTTGCTCACCCAATGATATTTTAATCATACAGAGCATAGATCGATCGCCCAGGTACTAGAAGATTAATTTTATTTAGACGGTTGGTATACAGGTTGTAAAAAAAGTTCGATGATCCTTCTAAGGGTGTTTACGCACTACGTAAGTAAGAATCAATAGTGAAATCGGCTTCCGTCGTCCGATTTTACTATTGATTCTTATTTTAACGGATTCGGGTCGGACGTAGTGCGTAAATACCTTAAGCGGTGATTCTTCATCCAGCACTAATAAATTTTTTTAAATATTTTTTGGCGATCATGAAATTTGTTTTTTCTTCGAATCACATTACAGTAGTTTATTGAAATGGGAAGCTACGGGCTAGTGATTGGAAACACATCTTTGTCTGCATCACGGCATCACCAGCTGATCATAGAGGTCATTTAACTCTTCAGGCGCTTCACTTTTTCTTGAGCTAAAACAAACTTTTTTTATTAAAAAAAATGTGTATAAGTATTGATTCTAATCACTAATAGATGGACCATTTTTACACACCGTATAGTGTCATAGTATTTATTTTATTTTAAATGCCATGCCTAACTATCTATTACTAGATAGACAACTTGCCAAGTTGCCATTTAATTTGGCAACTGAAGAACGTATGCAACACGGATCTCCTGTAGTTAGAACTTGGCACCCATTTAGATCTCGCGAAGGCGTTGAATCGAAGTTGGACCAATTTCACATATTTTTTTTTTATGGGATTAGTTTTTAGTATAGTAAGTACCTACTTAATTGATACTAGTACATTAACGCATACTATAATGTACTAATACAATGGGTAACAAGCTAACAGCATTGGTTTCACATTTGTGTGGTGCAGGCAAAGAATAGTACCAAGCCATCTCTACTCGTGGGTGTCGTAAGCAGAGGTCCGCGCCGCAGTCCAAAAGCCCAGCGGCGGCGCGCCGGGTGCGGCACCCGGCGCGGCGTGGCGTCGCCGGCGTGGGCTAGTTATTTTTAAAGATATTAAGGGGTGGGCGGGCAGTAGAAAAATCTCTCTTTAAGTTTAATAAAAAAATATTTTTAGGAGAATTAAGTAGCTGAACTAATAATTTTGTTAACTTTTGCAGGATTTAGACGCGATTTCTTCGCAGTCAAGACTAACCCAGCTACAGAAAAAACCCTTTCATTTGGCGTGCTTGTAGCTGGGATAGATAGAAGGTTTGGTTTCGTTGAATTATTAATGATTCGTCATCTGGCATCGCCAATAGGACGTCTTTTATTTCAGATCTGAAAATAAGTGCCAAATTAAGTGACGACACCTTTTGCGACGACAACATTTCCACGGCTTCTAGAAAGGTTCTGAGAAATTTTATTAAATCTTCTAAAATATTCCATTGTTCAGCGTTAATTTTAAGGTCAAGCGGGGTGGGGCTGGGGTGCGAGGGGGCCACCGATCGCACGAGTCGCACAACACGGCAACGTCGCATCAATATAGTAGACAACAACGCGTGCGTGACACATAGTTCGCGCGCAAAATTTGAACTCGGCGCCAATTTTTCTGTGACCCGGCGGCGGCGGCGGCGCACCGGGGTCGCTCGGCGGCGGCACGCCGGCGTGGCGCGGACCTCTAGTCGTAAGAGGCGACCAAGGGTTGATGAACCAGAGGATGGACAGCAGCATCCTTCTGTGTATCGTATCATCTTACATTCTGCGATCACCAACAACCGCGGTCCATGGTGCCAGCCGTAACGCTAACAAGCGTGGTGACTGGTACTTCCCTACTACATTGTTTCAGCAGAAGCTGGAATTTTGGAGGGAGTTCCCTGTCCTGTAGTGGATGTTTCATGGGATGTCATGATGATGATGAGGTACCTCTGCATATACTTTAACTACCAACTTTTTAAGTTTACTACCTGCCTAGGTAACATTGAACCTTGAAAATATAACTGCCAAGTTACATAAACAAAGCGCTTCATCCACTATAGTAAGACCTCTGAACATCATGTGCTGCTTTGGAAATTATTTGAATTACAACACTTGACATGGCTTCATAAAAAATTGTCGAAGATTACTACCGCACCGATACTTACTCGTCGCCGGAATACCAATGTTTGATGCCAAATATAGCTTATTCCCGGAGGTATCTACTTAACTAGCTATATAAAGGGTTTTAATAAGTTCATTTTAAACCTTTTCTAACAAACAGCTAGTTGCAAAAATCTTATTTAAAATAAAAAATTATTTCTTAATAGGTATAATAAATCTACCTCATCCTTAGACTTTATTTACCTACTTACCAATAGTATTATTTTTTTTATTTCTGAAATTTTTGTTCTATTGCACAAACTGCCACAAACAGGAAGTTTCAGCAATAGATTTTTATTTATTTATTTTTATTTAAAGGAGCTTTAACTTTAAGGCTACTCCCTGAATGACCTTGAGACTGAATATCTTCGTAACCACTTTTTACATTAAATATGGCATTTTCGCAGAAAAAGAAAACGTAGTAATAAACAAGATGTGAGAAGTGATGTGGTCGAGATAGAATTTTAATTAGTATAACTGAAGAAAAACAAATTCTAAAATTACCATTATTTTTTCACATTTGTAACCCTTTTATTCCTAGATTTTTTATCAAAAATAAATGAATATTTACAACATTTTAGACACAACAATATTTAATGATATGGTCGTTTCACTTTTATGATATTTGTAAAAAAACAATAAAAAAATACGTTTCTCTCTTATTGTGAATTTCGGCGACACCGTTGTTGGTTGTAACCAAAGATTTCGGACCTCCTTGCTTCGCTCGGAATAGATACCTTGCTAATTTATTTTAGTAGGGGATGACATCTGCCAACATGTCACAACCCCATCATCGATGATCCATAGGAAATATTCAAAATAACCTGTCAAATCCATAGAACAACGCCTACCACCTATAAATTATTTCTTTAATCCTCCTTCTAAGTACCTTTATTTTTCTGTGGTTGTAACAGCCACGTCGCAAGGCACGCTTATATGTATTTTTAGGGTTCCGATACCAAAATGGTAAAAAAAAGGATGGTGCCGCTTTGTCTGTCTGTCTGTCTGTCACATCTGTATATCTCAGCAACCACTCATGCTATCGTCTTGAAATTTGGAATAGTTTTAGAATATGGTCTAACTTAATTGCACGTGAAAGAATTAAGAAAAAAATATGATTATTAATGTAAAGGGGGCCCAAAATTTCAAATTATCGGTACTAGGTTGAGTGGGGTATGATATGAAAGGGCTTTACTTGTACATTCAAAAAAATATATATATTTTTTATAGCTCTTAGTTTTCAAGTTATGATGAAAAATGACAAAAAACAACTACCATATCCCCTTATCTCCGAAGTTTGGGAAAGGAAAAATCTAAATTAATTACGGTCGATAGACGTTTATATAAAAAACTAAAACGATCTTTCTAAGTTGCACAGTTTTTTAGAAATCTGCAAATAAGCTTTAAAACAAACTTAGTTTTACGGTCCTAAAAATGGACTTTATTGCTTCCACAAATACTATAGGTAAGTATATCGGAACCCTCGGCGCGCGAGTCTGACTCGCACTTGACCGGTTTTTTTTTTCAATTTAGTGTGCCCATCGGAGTTACGAGTACATACAATGCAGGTAGGCTGTATCTCTATCTAGTCAGGTTGTTCCTCGTGTGTCTTCATAAGTTTTGCACGTAGTATCTAAACCTTGTATAATTTTAATGCTAAGCACTTAAATCGTCTTGGGCTTTATTACAGTCCTTTGTTTCGCTTCGATTTGTCGTCTGAGTCGTCTCGTTTATGATTCGATAAAAAGCAATCAATATTTATAAGGTACTGAACAGCACCGCTAGCACGAGCCCCTACGTAAAAGTTATAAAGGCCAAATGTAATTTACGTCAAAAAAGACATTTGACGTTGGATATAATTTTATCTAGAGCATCGTGCTGAGTCATACATGCAACGCGAGTTAGTAACTTACTAAGTATAAATTCATTTAAAACCGTTAAAACCTAACAAAATTTATTAGTTCGCCTGGAGAATTCAGGTTTGCAATCAATTCAGTAAATTTTGCAATCGAACGTTTAATTGTTGCATCTACGAGTATCAACAACTACCTAGTATTTTATCAGTAACAAGTCTGTAAAGTGGTTATGTATCCTGGAAATCGAACAGCAGTGTTATCTTAATGCTATTGTTTAATTAATGTCAACTATAAAACACCCAGTGGTGAAAGTTTCCAGCCAGCGTTCTCGCATCACAAACGTTGCAGTTGCACTAGCTAGCGTTTGAAAATGGAATACAAAGTTCTTGGTAAGTGCCAGTATCTTCTGTTTAGTTCTTAAAAAATATATTGTGCAAAATTAAATCTAATTAGAGTTTTGCTTTTTTGGTATTTTTCTAATAGCTTCGTGGATAACGCAAAAGTATTTTATTTAATTGTTAGTTAACCCCTTGCACTGCACATCCTATACGCAATACAAATCGATCAATAATAAATAAATTATCCAGAGAAGAGATATTTTTATCATGTTGACCTTTGCAGATCGCCATTAGGTAATCAAAAAACTTGCGCCACCTTGCGCTCTACTTATAGTGTATGATAAGATTTTTCTATCAGTATTTATTTTTTACTTCTTTGAGTAGGTAATTAAGGTGGAAAAATAAATCACTCAAATTCTTTGGGTACTTGTCACCTAGTTATGTATACTTTTAATATCTATTTATGTATGACGGGTACTTGAAGATTCAAGGTGCTCGATAAATCACTGCAAGTACCTATCTAAACATAATCACCTATTTGTGCCATTACTCATTAGTTAACAGGCAGGTGGATTTTCTAAATTGTTAACAATAAAAATTGCATTGAAATGAAATATTAAAAACATATTTCTTTTCAAAATACGTAAAATATGATACTGACCGTTAGTTTGAAATTTTCAAAATGGCGCATGGCAGCTTGCTCGCAAAAGACGATCGCTACGGATCTCCGTAGGTAGCGTAAGCGAATTCGTAGTTGTTGTAACCTCCTATTATCGCATTTGAATTTGAAAAAGGAATTCCGCTACGAATTGTAGTAGTTTTAACGAGTTTTAAGTTTGAGTTAACGTATTATTTAATCTATGTTAACGTTCACAGCCTAAGTTATTTTCTACGACGTATACCAAACAACCGCGGTTCCAGCCACAACATTTTAACAAGCGTGGTGACTATAGCCCCTCTATCACACATAAACCTCCCTGTCCAGCGACTCCAGCGTTGAACTTTTAATGGGATGTTATGATGATGATATATTTTTCTGTCCTACCCGCAGCGTATCTACTCGCTTTGACGGTGACGGTAGCTGGTTACCAGCAAGGCGACCCTGAAGATGTTTTGTACCCTCACGAGGTAGAATACGTGCCAGTAAGGTCTTCACTCCCTCATCAGTTATGCGCGTGTGGCCGAGATTACAACCCTGTTTGCGCATCTGACCGGCGTACATATAACAACAAGTGTTTGTTCGATTGCGGCGCTAGAGCTCTTCTAAAAGAGAAAGGAGAACATCTGCATATTCTCTGGTCAGGCCGGTGTGATAGAAAAGCCTAAAAAAGGATGAAGTCGTCTTTTTAGGTAGGTTAACAAAATATTTTTTCTTATTTACTAGTTGGAATTTTAAAATTTTTTATATTTACCGGTCTCCTAACACAGCTATTTATTATGCCTAGTTCGAAATTTTTGTAACTGACTTGCGGTCTGAATATAAAAATGATGTTTGCATAATATCTTTGTTATTTATTTTCAATCAACGTAGGTGAGAAACTAGTGCACATTTCGCATATCACACGTTTATCAGAAATAACATTTTCAAAGATAATCTTTTATAAAAGCACTTAGGTAAGTATCACTGCACAAACTATAACTTCACTGCAGCAGCATAAACGCTTTTCACTGACGTTTGTTCATATTTCGCCATCCCCCTTTTACCATCGGGAGTCCAGAAGCACCGCAGGATATCACCCACACTTGCCATTCCACACATTCGCACAAAGCGCTTTGAAACATCTTTTATAATGCGCACGCACAAAGAGTGGAATTCTCTAACTGCGTCTGTGTTCATATAACCCGAATCTATTCAAGTCGCGAGTAAACAGGCTTCTGGGCAAGCTCATCCCATCGTCGACCTCATCTCTGTTCTCAAGAGTAACTAGATCGACGTCAAGAGAAAGCCCATTGACAATAAAACAAAAAAGTCAAAAAATTATATACGTTCGCCCTAATATAATATTTTCCAGGATGGTGCTGAGCTGAGCCATAATATGAACTACCTATTTCCTTTCCACTCTTTCTTGGTACATAGAGATTTTCTACTAATGAAAACAAGCAACTTTCCCGAGGAATACATTCTTTTCGTGAATTTTTTTTTACTCCATTCTATCGTGGTCTCGTGATCAACTAATTTTGATTAGGAAGTAGAAAAAAAAAATATTCGGGAAAGTTATTTGTTTTCATGAGCAGAATCACTGGGCTTCGGGAGAAAAACCAATAAAAAATCACGCTGTGTAACCTCTTCTTCAAACTACACTTTAACTCGATTACCTAGCTGACCCAGCCCAGTGGCCAGAAGTTATGAATAACGTTGCGTTACCTATCGTGATCGTGATAACTATCTTCAAATAAAACGAAAATAAATTAAAAGGCGACATCCCACCTCGACACGATCCCATCTCGACACGAAAAAATTTTACCTCAATAATCTACAGGTACAGTAAGAGTAAAAAGTGATACGACAAAAATAATTAATATCTAAAAACTAACTTTAAATAATTCAATCTAGTCAATCAAAAACTGTTTATTTATAACGAAATAAATACTAAAAATATATAAAAAATAAATATTTCATTCGTAGTGGGTAAGTAAGCCGTTGATTTTCAAAAATCTATTAAAAATGTTATTGTACCTAAGTACGATTTTATAAATATTTTAGAATAGAAGCGAATATTATTTGGGCTAGTATACAATTGAAAATCGACCGTAATAATCAGAATGATCGAAATTTAAATTAACGGTCGCGCCACGCAACTAATTGTTTAGAGACCATTTTACTTTCGCTATCGGCAGTAGGTACTTTTGAAGATTTTAGGTAAGCAATTTTTTTTGTGTCGAGATGGGATCGTGTCGAGGTGGGATGTCGCCAATTAAAAGGATTTAAAGGACAAGATCAGTAAACGTAACTAAATATAACTTTCAATACCTCTGAACAGAATCAGCCTCTCCATACAAAAAAGCACACTTAATTGGACAGTTTGTATGAAGAGGCTGTTTTTTTTATTTCCTGAAAGTTGTTCAGTTACGTTGACTGATAATGGCCTTTCAGTATTTGCCAACCTGTCCCTTACACCCAGTATATATCTGTACCAATTTCGTGATTTAGAGAAATAATTTTCAGAAAAAAGCTTTGTGTCTGGTCTGGAGCAGAGGGAATTTCAAAGTTAAATCATCGTAACTTCTAAACTATTGATATTCCCGAAACTACTACTTGCTGCCTGGTGGCGTTAATTTTATTTTTGACGTGATACTCGTACACTCAACAGCACGTCAGTAGATACACTTTTGGACCTTATGGCGTAGTAATAGAGTTGAAAAAGTTCGTGCAAAGTGGATAGGCCCTCTAACGGCAATAATTGGTACCACATCGCGCTTTTCGTGAGTCAGAGTGTGAGGGAGGGTAGGTAAGTCGAGGGGATGAGGGTGAGCAGACGTGGGTGGGACCTCAACGCGCTCTTGACTTTTTTTTGGACCCCTAGCCAATTTTAGCATGTTGCTCAGAAAATGAAACTGAACAATTTTCCCAAAGAAACATGGGTCGAAAAACGAGAAAAAATGTTGTTCGTCCCATACAAATACCAGTTTCTGGTGCAAGGTTTGTATGGGAGACCCAAAAACAAAATTAGTTTTTCGATCCATGTTTCTTTGAGAAAGTTGTTCAGATTTACGTTCAGAGTAACATATAAAAATTTGGCTAGGGGTCCAAAAATACGTATCCACGTAAAACTACAGCTTTATCAAGGATACAGTCAACCAGGGATTTTTGCTCTCCTAGTGGTTTAGTTATAACCACTATAACTAAACCACTAGGAGAAATTATTTCAACAGTCTCCGCTAACTTGCCATCTTTTTCAGCCATTGTTCTAACCATGTGCTTCAACTACGTGGCTTGCCAGACCTACCCTGGGACAGATATTTGGGCTGAGAAACTTTGCAATTGCACCTACCAATATGACCCGATGTGCGGCTCGGATGGGAAGCGGTACCGAAACGATTGCACTATGAAATGTAGGATGGCTTATTTAAAACAATATGGCCAGGCGTTAATGCATGTTGTCGACTGCAAGACTTTACCACCTTCAACACCTACATGGGGAAAATAGGCAACTGGTACTTCTTCTAAGAGTCTGATTTTATAGAGGGTGTAAGGAACAGATTTTCGAACTGAAAGAGCATGATCAGTCAACGTAACTGAACAACATTAAGTGACTGAAACTTTCAGGAAATAAAATAAAAATGGTGCTCTCCATTCAAAATTGATAACTTGTTTGGACAGTGTGTATGGAGATTCAGATTTTATTTCATTCCCTGAAAGTTTCACTGAAAGTTGTTCATTTATTGTGTTTAGGATAAGTTAGGCTCTGACGATTACTTTCTGCGCATGAGTGACAGGCGGAGAGCAAATGAACGATTCGCTCGCCCACTGGGGGGAGCGGCGCTCACCCCCGCGACTTATTTTTTACTTCTGTGCATTAACGGTCACAGAGCGTTAATGCGGCCAAGGGGCGAGCGAATTGTTCATTGGCTCTCCGCCTGTCATAGACAGACATATTCTGAACGCGCTGTAATTACTGATCGTTTTAAAATTCAACCATAATGTGAGACCATTGTGCTGAACAAATCTGTATTACCTAAGAATAAAATATTAATGAAATCAAATACATTTTAAAATAAAAATTGTACTATTTAATCATAAACATAAAATATAATTACATATAATTATATTAGAGAAATAGGAAATGTTATTCAATTACTGTACTTCAAGAAATATTTTAAATTAAAGTTTTTTATCACAGTCTTAATTCCATTATACCATCCTCACACCTTTGTCTTTAATTTTTACCTAAGATACAAAATAGCTAACATTAAGTTCCTGAAACCAGCAACATGAGTCCACTGGCAAGGCAAAGTAACCAGTATTTAAATACCTAAAAATATAGGGTTCGCAACAACGCTCACTCAAATCTGCTGAATGAAAAACCCAGTCTTTAGGCAAAATGTAGGTTCAAACTGGTCTAAAACTAGGTAGGTTATCTTATTTTAGATTTCGTTAAAGCAAAACCAAACCCATAACACTTGTAAACATATGGAGTTTCCAGTAACCAGGTTGCAAGCCATGCTTGCCGGCTAGTTGGGGTTTAATACTTATCATGTTATTATTCTAAGTACAAATAACTCGATATCTCAATTATTTAAGTATTTTAAAGCCTAGATGGCATAAGTTCATCTAAAGTAAACTTTTTCCTCAAAAAGTCTATTTTATACACTTCATCAGGAAGCAAACACTGTAGAAACATGTGGGTAATCAGTCCAGTAATGCCCCATATCTTGTGTTTACCATGTATGAAGAGAGGTAACGGAGGCTTGTACTCCAAGTGAGCGTGGTTTTCAGGATTACTTAACACTGATAGTGGAACGGTGAATATCTCATCGACTTCCTCAGGACTTGGCACAAGTTTGCTCATGTCAAAGTTTTTAATCTCTCCAACCACAGGTGTGATGAGCATATCCTTGTTCCGGCCCTGTACAGGCGACATTCGACCCCAGAGGTCAACGTCCTGAGGTGCTAGTCCGATTTCTTCCTCAGTTTCTCTCAAAGCTGTTTCTTCAACGGTTTCGTCACTGTCAGTTTTTCCACCAGGAAACGAAACTTGGCCACTGTGGTTTTTTAAATTCATTGACCTTTTCGTGTACAACAGACAAACTTCGTCGTTAACAACGCACATTGGTATGAGGACTGAAGCGTATGATGATGGTTTTACATTATCGTGGATGATCCACGGCAACTCTTTTAAATTAGCCACGCATCTCTCCCTAGATGCAGCAGACAGTATTACTCGTGGTGAAAACGACATCGTGTGCTGTGCAAATTATTTATTTGTTATTTATCATCTAGGTCAAAGTCCCAAATAAATAAACGCAAAGAGTATATAAGTCACTGGAATAAACGAATGAAAATCATGATTGGTTTTGCTCGAGTGTTGCCAAAACCGATTTAGGTTTGTATCATTTGCTCACTACGTTTACAACTAAAATGTTCCGATTTAGAGTGAGTTCCAAAACGGTAATAGTTAACATTTGACAGCAGTCTGTCTCGACCACACCGATGGACGTCATATAAAGCTATCCTGCTGTCAGGGTAATTTCTACCCGATTTAGAACGCAACCTTAGAAACTAGCCAGTTGCATTGCCAAAAGCTTCTTTAGAATTTAATTTAAAAATATATTTCTGGTTCTTTCTTTTCAACACAAAAAAATTTTGGTTCGAAGACACGGCGAAAAAGAAAACTAGTAATGTAAATCATTGCCGGAGTTTCACTAAATTCCGCGAAAAACTTTAAAGTTCCAAAATTAAAACTAAAGTTCCGGATCGGGCATACAGACGTCGTGATCGCGTTCCAAAACAATGAAGAATCTTTGACAGCAGTCTGTCTCGATCTTACATAGAGACGTTGTATAAAGCTATCCTGCTGGCAGGATAGTTTCTCACTGTCAACGCGACCGTTGCTAGTGCTGTACTCAGAATATCCGGTTTTCACTGCATACCGGATTCTTCAAATACCAAAGAAAATATATGCGATTTGCAAAAAACTTAAATTATTTTTGGTTAAAACGTGCTATGCTGCAACCGCAAGTCAACGCAAAACTGTCAAAATTGACATGAAGAAACAGTAGAATAACTTTTGAAAAAAAAATTGAAAAACTAGAAAAGTACAAAACAAAGAATTAGATTTTTATCAGTATTTATTATATCTAAATTGTACGAGTAAAAATGTCAATGATTACCAGTAAAGCTTCTCTTAGTACAAGTTTCATCTTTTCCCTTGCATCTCGGGAGCGATGTATGTCCAATATGAAAAAGTTTCGAGTCCCTAGTGGATGGAAGGCTTCGACACCGACCGCTCCCAACGCTGCCGTTCTTATCCCAGTATGTACTGTCGACGAGCGTCCCTCCTTACTCTACACCATCAGATCTCCTAACCTGCGCACTCACAGTGGCCAAGTTGCGTTTCCCGGCGGGAAAATGGATAATAACGAGACTCCCATACAAGCAGCCCTGCGGGAAACGCAAGAAGAAATAGGCCTGTCGCCGACCAAAGTGGATGTTTGGGGCCATGGACCTCCTATACCGGGTAGAAACCAAAAAGTCCTAATCACTCCTGTAGTCGGTACAATTTTAGATCTGAAGAAAACAGACTTAAATGTTAACCAAAAAGAAGTGTCTGAAGTGTTTGCAGTGCCTATAGAAATGCTATGCAACCCCAAAAATCAGTTTTACACCCAGTTCAGAAATGGCTATGTTTTGCCTGTGTTTGTAACTGATGACTATAAGATCTGGGGTATAACAGCGTACTTGACTCATACATTTTTGAATTGCTTGCTGCCTAAGGAAGTCTACAAAAATGAATGGACGAAAAAGAAGATTGATATCAAAGAGCATAATGTAGAGCTTGAAATGTAAAATCTTCTTTAAAATATAAGGCTGTGCGACTGCATAATATTGTTTACTGTGAATCATATACACTGCACTTACCAAAATGTCTAGTATTTAAGTTCTGACTAATGAAACGATGAATGTGATCAACCTCAGGTTAATGATGTATCCCATTTTATAAAGCTATTTTTATATTTGTTTTGTATTGAAATAAAAGTTTACTCTTGTTACAAATTGTTTATTCAATCAAATATACATTATAAAAGCTAATAATATAAAAATATCACATTGTCCAAGCAGTCTGTTTATCTGATACTAAGTATTTGTTGCAAACAAGGCACTTAAAAGCTAAAGGAAACTAATTTTTCCACCTTCATTCGGTTCTTGCAGCAAATTGCCTCACCCTTATCTGAATAGCCTGCAGTTTATCCCAGTTGCCTCAAAGCTAGCACTGAGGGTGTCTGCACTATTTTGCACATTAGATTATAAAATATTAACGTATATGTTATTACCAACTTATATACAAGGTATAACAGAAAGAGTATATCAACCCTGAAGGATGTGATTCTGCCCATAAAACTGAACAACTTTCCCTAAGGAACATAGGTCGAAATACGAAAAAAAAAAAATTGATCTCCCATAGAAAATGCGCCGTCAGTTGACTCAGTGTGTATGGAAGGACAAAAATATTTTTTTCGTATTTTGACCTATTATGTTTCTTAGGGAATGTTGTTCAGATTCACATCTCTCAGGGTTGGTATACCTTGTATAAGTTATAGGTGCTAAACAATAACTAGTTGTATTGCCAAGCCACTGTTTCATTGTTCTAGCAATCAATATGATCTATTGCGTATTAGCTGTGCAGTTGTTGCAACTTCTATCATGCAAGCTACTAGTTACATGCCATACGGTAAATAATAACCAGTTACTCAAACGATAGTTAACAGTGTGGCCAATTGGCTAGTTGCATTGCATGTTATCAAATATTATATATTTATTTAGTTACTATATTTATATACGAAATAGTGACCGCCAGTGTATCCGCCGCACAAAGTCATAACTCACAATCATAAAGTACAAAGTACCGTCTAACTGATTCATCCATCTCAGATTTTTAATTTTCGCCTTCACAATATATTGTGATGAGGGCGCCACTGTCCGCACCTGCAGGCAGTTTTTATAGTCCATTCAACCAAAGACAATATATTATTATATATAGTCTTTGATTAAACATTGCAGTGTTCCAGCTTATAAATATTATCTACTATTATCAATGTAACAGACTACACCACTCATTATGTCAAGGGAGCTTGCAGTAGAGCCACGAACTTCCTGTGTTTGAGGGTACTTTTAAAAAATAGAGAATCACATACAGGCAGGACACGAACCTGTGTCATTAACGGCGTGCAAGCAGGACCATGGCAGCTGACGGAGGAGACACAGGTTCAAATTCTGCCGGTGGTTATTAACTTTGTGATTTTCCTACTATTTTATATGTAGGTAAAGCCCTTTTGCCAGACGAGGACTAGAAATTATTTACATTCTTGTTTCTCGGCAAGATTTTGATCATTACCACAGAATATATACTTAACTTCACGTTTCTCGGGGCTTTTATGGGCCGTCATGGATGACAGCCCTATTTTTGCCTTTATTCCCACTAGTTCTGTTAACAAAAGTAACATCCCTTAATTCCCTCAAAAAATCGATCTAGCTAGATCTCATGTCTGGAAAAATACGTTTTAACCGTCTTTTTGAATATTTCTTAGTGTGTTCAAGAAACTTACAGCGCCATCTGTTATTGAGTAGCATAGCTTGCTCACCCGATGATATTTTTAGGTTGAGGCGGCTATTATAGAGCGAAGCTCGGTCGCCCAGGTACTTCATGGAAAAACTACGATAAACTAAAATTTTAAAATATTTTAACATTTATAAAGTTATTTCTTAAACTTACAAACATCATCATGATACAGAACAACTATTGGGAATCACAAACGCTCGATAGTTCGGTTAACAGAACTAAGGGGTGGAACTGCTGGAAACAAAAAAGTCTCACTAGTTCTGTCAACAGAACTAGTGGGAATAAAGGTATTATTGCACCAGCCTGTTCGTTATAATGTTTAATGTTACACCCAAGGTGATTTAAAATATACTGAATCAACCAAAATTATAGGTATTCAAAAAGGCAAAGAAAAGGAAATTAAAATAAAACTCGAATAAAAAAATAATAATATTTATCCAGGTTTATTCCTTAACACTTAATTAAGTCTAGTAATATTTTATACATTGTCCAATTGACATGTTGATCGTCTCTCGCCCTTGTCTAGTGTGTACTATTTATCAAATAAAATAAATGTTTCTTCAAGACATAATTGTAGACAATTTAAGTTATACTTTTAAAAAATAATCTCCAATAATTAAGAAATCAATATGATTTTGATTTAGGTAAACAAGAAACTGATGTGTAAGTGGAAAATATATCTGCTATTCTTTAATAGGCCGTCCTTAACGCCAGTCTTTCAAAGTCCCTATTGCATTCCCTGATGTGAAGTAAATAAATAATAAAATTATTCTGGAAAACTAAATTAGAAAATATAAATAATAAGTACTTACAACAATAAAAAAATACCTTCTTACCAAGGTAACAAAGGCCGGCAAGAGCTCAAACGCAACGTTTTTGAAGTAGGTATTAAATAGAATCGAACTAACAAAAAGGCAGAGGCATTACATGGCGTTGAAATCGTTTCAATTTCTTACAACAACTTAACTAGAGTCCAAAAGAACGAACAAATGAATACTGTAAACCAATCTTAACACCTAATGTGAATATAATACAAAAATATGTCTGAATGTCTATTCGTTGTGTTTGAACACTGAATCTATGCTAAAACTATATTTAAATTAATGATCTCTTAGCAAACGTAACAACAAACTAACAGATAGAGAGCGGACCGTCGGCTACCTTACTTAAGCGGGTATCAAAACGGATCTATCGATAGTGTTGCATATTAGAAAGGTATGTGAAATATTTCATTGTTGAGCACTATAAAATGGTACCTTCTTGCTACTCCATCCATGGCAACACTGGCACCAGTTTGCATACGGGCAACCCTGTATTTTTATACATACAGATCTTTGTAATGTGCTGTAGCATATTTGCGGAATTCTGTACTTGATGGGATAGGGTAGCCGACGGCACACTCTCATATATTACAGGGTCATTTGATTGTTCCAGTAACTAAGTTTTTACAAGTAACAGGTACAATCAGATGTCGTATTTGCCTATTTAAAGGTCTTGTAAGTAGTCTATTTTTGTTTACGTTTTGGCTAAGAGAATTTGTAAATGTCAACACGATGTAAAATGACGTATATTTGACGTACACTTTCATAAAATTTAATCAGCACCTCTGCCGAAATAAAAAAAAATGCGGATATTGTAACCATTGGTAATGCATAAATGCTGTTGACACTATTTTTACCGCTACTGATAATCTACAAGCTCGAAAGATTTTTCAGTCGGAATAATGTAGCTTGATGACAAGGATAGGGCTATGCGTGAGAGCAGGACGGAGAGTTACGTGCCTCTATCGGTGCAGTATCATACTCATCGCTCCTTCCTGCCATGACGGTGCTATCATTCTGATTAAGCTGCTTGATGTTAGCTATAATAACTTTCAAGGGAAGATGTCACAAATCTTGCCTTTAAAAGTACCAATTTAATGCCTAAATTGGCATTTAAGTACCAAATCACTCACAGTTCCGACGATGTATAGATTACTGCATAAAAATCAATTTCGATTGCACCAAACCATACATTCAATGTCATAGACTCCAACATTTCACCGATGCTTAAAAGTACAAAATATTAACATTTTCATAGATACAAAAGATATATTTTCATGGGCGGAGCGAAGAGGAGATTGGGTACGATATTTCTACAAGGCGATAGGCTGAATGCAAATTCCGAACGGAATGATGGAATGGAACATTAAGCCGCCATTTTGCATGTTCAATTTTTAACTGATTGGTCTAGTTGCAATGCCTTAATGAATCCATTCCAATCCATGCCGAAATAACATATTTTAAGAAGAAATGTGTTTCACAAATCTTGCAAAGGAAGTCGCGTAATGTTGGCTGCGTATTTATCTCTTAGAAAAACGCAGAGGTGCCAACGTAACAACACTTACTTATTTCAATACCGGTGGATTTTCGGGCGCGGCACCAACGCGGTGTCGAAGAAGTCTTTCTAACCATTATTTCAAGCTATTTTGTCAAATCTCAATTCGATGTAAATAAAAACAAATTTTATATAAAAAAGGCACCGCAAATAACTAGTAATGTTATAATACAACATTGCATCCCTAAATATATCTTTCCTCGATTTAAACCAATCTTAATGTAAGATGGCCCCATTATCTTGTCCTGCACGGCGTTCGGCAGATAAAAATGCAGCAGTGTGAAAGAAAGAGAAAGCTATATGCTTATTTCTTTCCGTCCTACACTGCAGGTAAATAAAATTCGGGTCTTCTTTATTTGGCGAGCCATCCACGCAACATACTATGGAACGAATCGATCAACGAACGTGCGGACGCGTGCGCAAATCATTTGCCAAACCTCATTGGGTGCCCGCAGACGGTCAATCAGATGTATGATCCGACAAGGATGCAGCTGTAGGAAAGAAAGAAAGAGTCATACACCTAGTCTATGGTCCTATAACTTTCTTTCTTTCTTATAGCTGCATCCTTGTCGGATCATACATCTGATTGCCGTCTGCGGGCACCCATTGATGTGTGTACAAAAATCCGATACAGGGGCTAATGCAATCAAATATCATTGGTATTGGGCAAATTCTCAAATACAGACAAATATATCCTTCACACGTTCATAATTGCCTGTATATGACGAACTTGAAAAATCCTAGAGGGACGGTCAATAATGGTGCCATGTATTAATACAGGATAGCATGTACAGCTATCTCCCTTCCACACCGCGTGTGCGCGTGTCTCCCTACGTTTCAAATTGTACGAATAGCGTTCTTTAAAGCACTGTAATCGCGCTGAAGTCGTTACAAATTGATTGAAAGTCTGCTTTGAGCGCGCTGACGTGGATTTGAAGTTTAAATAACGATATTCGTACAATTTGGAACGCAGGGTCTGTCTGTTTAATGTAAAATGTGGGCCAGGCGGCTAGTCGGTGTGGTTGAGGTCACCGACCTCTACGGGGATTGACGTCGTGAATGTGGGCGTCTCCAGCTCTTCGTGTTTCTTCATTTTCAGCGCCTGCGGTCAACATGACACGTTTTAGACAAGATTGTTCACAGTCAGTTTACATTTGTATTCATCAGAAAGGAATTTAGAACGGTTCTGCAAATATTGTAATAATACTGTTTCACGAAATTTCTAAAACTAACTCGACCTAAAGTTATTTCTTGACTTCAGATGTGTATATAAATAATATAAAAATTGTATCACGTTAACAACATCTAAAAGACTTTTAAAACAATATTGTGACAAATGTGAGGGCGAGAACGTGATTGCAAAAAACTACCCACATTCAGGTATCTAGAAGTTTCTCGGGGCTTTTCGGTGAGTGAAAACGTATTATGAATTTTATTCTGATAAATACAAAATAAACTCAAAAACAAAACATTTCATGATTTTTTAGACTAAAAGCGGGCAGTTGGCAACTCTACCTCATCAGATACCAAACGGCGACCTATCTAGGCTGCTGCACAATGAAATGGTGAGTCTAAAAATACAGAGATGGCACTTCTATACTATCAGGTTGCGCCCAGGCAACCCTGTTTTTTTAGAATATTTTTTTTTATTAGGTTCACAAACTGGATACAGCCCAAGAAAATGAGATAATAAACAAGCACAAATAAAACAGGTTTTAGAACGTACCCTACTGAGTGAACACAGCATGCAAATAACAAATATACACTAGTAAAAATTATTGCTTAGTAACTAACAACAACGATCTTAACTACAAACTTAAACAAATATCAGAGAATTTAATCTGGTTTAGGTCTTGTAAGGCAAGACTTAACGGACTTCTTAGCAGAAACCACAGAACCATTGAAAATATCAAAGTCATATCTAATAGCATTATAGGCAGTGCATATGCGATGCAATGTCTAGCCTAGATAGGGGTTGCTGTTTGGTATCCGATGAGGTAGGGTTGCCAACTGCGCGCTCTTCGCCTATTATGTCGAAACGACTCGTGAGTGTTACACATAATTATGTATAGTCAAGAGCTGATCAAGCTTGACACTTGCAGTAGGACTCTAGCACGTAGAGCGTTTGCAATAAGAACGGTACAAAGTCCAATGTGTCAAGCTTGACGTGCTCTTAACTGTACTTAGACGGAGGGAACGTAACGTGGAGACGTGAATTACGTGACGTTAGTTTATCCGTCTAAAATAATTAGGATTTTTTATGTTTTGAGCGACAAACAACACAAAATGTTATTAAACCTAATAAAAAAAGAAAATATTCTCTAATCTACAGCATTATAAATAATAAATAAATAAATAAAATCATTTACCCCGGATTTTTTTTTATATATCACCCCGGAAATTTAAGAGGTGGTTCTGTACATGAAAGTGAACAACTTTTTCCAAGGAACATAGGTCGAAATACGAAAAAAAAATTTCGTCCTCCCATACAAAATGTGCAGTCAACAGATGCAGTTTGTATGGGAAGTCGAATTATTTTTTTCATATTTCGACCTACATTCCTTGAAAAAAGTTGTTCAGTTTCATGGACAGAACCACCTCTTACTATCCGGAGTGATAAAAAAGTTAGGGTATATTTCAATAAATACAAAATGGCGCAGCACGTTTCAGTAGAATTAAAATGTATTAGTCGGATTAATAAACTAAAACAAGAACACCACCATATTATTCTAGTTGAAACTAAATAATATTAATATTATTTATGACGTGATTTTATTAAAATTATGATACTACACAGGTATTATACGTGATTTATGGTATTTTTGATGCCCCTCCACAATTATTCCTAGCTCTACATGTTAGGTCGACATTACGATGAAACGAAACAACCCGAAGATGTACCTTTTGGTTATTAACAAATTCTCGGAAAGAAAGTTTAGAAGCAATATCAACAAGTTAGTTCAACCTTTTACGGAAGATGGCGCTTTAACAACCTCAGAAGTAAGATGTGATCCTGAATCGCGGTAACAAATTTCTTAGGAATTTTTCGATAATCCTTGCTTGAAACCTGTTGAACCTGATCATCTCATTTCATTTATATCGATTTGTTATTTTTTACCCATACAAACAAACCATTTTGTGTTTTTGCAAGGCAAACTTTTTTCCTTGCTCCGTTAAACACTTGTTAAAATAGGTTCAAGGATAGACATTTTTATAAATTAAATATTACTGTTTAAAGGCGCATTTAAATATTACTGTTTAAAGGCGCATTTACACGGAGGCTAAATTTCGGCGCCTCGGAGAGATGCAGCTAGAGGAAAGAAAGAGAAAGGTATTCCACAAATTCTTTCCTGCTTACAGCTGCATCCCTTTGAGGCGCCTAAATTTTGCCCCGTGTAAATCAGCTATTATTCCAAACAAAACCTCATAAAAGCTGTTAAAAGACCATAGAACTATACGTGGCATCAAATCAAAATGGATCTTATGGCGGCATGCACTTTCGACCTTTTAACGAAGTTTATAAGGTCGAAAATACATGCCGCCATAAGGTTACCTTTGACTTAGAACGCCACATACACAGTACTTTAATATCGCCGAGAAAATGCAAATAATCCAAAACAACAGACCAACCAAGCTAAAAGTGGCATAGATGAGAAAAGTGAAGGACAAATAACAGAGGTGACAAATAAAGCGGCGCCATATTGGACGCCATGTTGACTGGCGACATACCGTGGCGTCGCTCGCGCCGTTGACGGGTCGCGCCGGCGTCGGCGACAAGCCCAGACCCTTAGCCGATTGCTGTTGTGTACGTAAATAAATAAGTAAGAATACGGAAAATATAGAATAGAAAACTACATAAAGTACAGTAGAATAAGATCACAGAAGTTTCTTTTATAATAACTATATATTCGAATGCGACCACATTCACTTGCTATCCTTTTTATACTGGGTTATTTTTGGACCTCTAGCCAAATTTTTGTATGGTACTAAAACAGGAATCTGAACAACTTTCCTTAAGAAACATTTGTTGAAAAGGAGTTATTTTGCGTTCTATACAAACCTGTGCCGGGCGGGAATAGTGGAATTCGTATGGAACGACCAAATTTTTTTCTCGTTTTTCGACTGTTCGGGAAAGTTGTTCAGATCTATGTTCTGAGTAACATACCAAAATTTTGCATGGGGTCCTAAATTTGCCCCGTATATGTAGTATTGAAAAAGTTAAAGAGATCGCAACATCTGTTCTAAATAGTGATGGGCCGACTATGGGGTTTGCCGATCAGCCGACTAGCCGACTAGTCGGTTTTGATATTGCCGGATAGTCGGCCGACTAGTCGGCAGTGCCGATCATCCTTATTTCGTACTTGATCCCAGATATAATCTGCAGTTTTTTTGAGCCGCAAAATATATTAACAATGAGGTTAAAATTTGTACTAGAAGTTTTAAAGATTCCTTGAGCAACGATGATAGTGATGCACAGCTTATGTCATGGCTAAGGACAGAACTTAATAAATATTCAGATCCTGTATTTTTATTTCATACTTTTACTGCCGAATAATCGGCGCAGTTTTTACCGATTAGTCGCCGACTAGTAACCGACTATAAAATATGCCGAATAGTCGGTTTTACCGTCTAGTCGGTGTATAGTCGGTCCATCTCTAGTTCTAAACCATTTGACAGAGTTTATATTGACATAAAAAAATAAAATTATAAAGTAAAAATAATAATATATGCCTTACATAAGAATAAATTCAGATTTTGTAGCATGCAATAACTAGGTACTTATAACTTTGGAGAAATAACAATTTAAGGTAAACAAATATATAGAAAATAGACTATACACAAGACCCAACTAACTACTCAGAGCATATTGCAATAGAAATATCCCATCAGGCCATATAATAGATTTGATTCCTACAATATAAAATTGTTGTTGCATTAATGTATTTTAAGCCTAGATTTTTTGGCACGCTTTTTTTTGTTTATTTTGAGAATAATAAGTTCCTATCGTTATTTTTACTAGAATTTGTAAGTTAATATTAGGTCTTTACCTATGAAGTTCTCGTTTTGAATGGAGATTTTAAGAAAACTCAATATTCAGTACACACTTATCCTTTTTTTTAACAGACTTCTTGAATAACAAATCTAAATATAAAAAAAAAATTGAAAAGAGCAATGTTTTAAAAAGTGTCAGTCGTTAAAAATATTAACGATTTTTTAATCATGAAAACTTAAGGCGACTTATTATCGAATCTGTAATTTTAGATATCACATTAAATATAAAATTAACATTGAAATAAAAAATATAACCTTTTATTTTATTTATCACCCCAGATATTTTAAAAGCTGGTCCTATCCATCAGCAGTTAGCTGATGTAGTTTGTATTGGAAGACGATTTTTTTTTTCGTATTTCAACGGGATAAGCAGAATATCCTCTTAAAATATCCGAGATGATAAAACAATCTGTAACCGGCAATTTCGTAAGTAAAGACCTAATACTAAAGGTCTAGCGCCTGCGAGAGCGGTTGTGACGGCATCGGAGTGAGCAGTGCAGATGTATAGGTTGTCGCTATCACTCCAATCCCGTCACCGGCCGCCAGCACACACTATGGCCCACTAGGTAGTGTACTGAATATATAGTGCGGGTACCTGTTGTAGCTTGTAGTGGTTGATGATGTCCTGGTCGGCGGGGCAGCTCTGCGTGAAGGCATCTAGCTGGTACATGTGGTACATGTAACGCCACAGCGCGCGGAATGATGTCTGAAAAACATAACACAACCAATTACTATGGGCTAGATCTGTTATCATATACTTTCTTATTTAAAAAGTGGGCAAATTAGTAGTTGGGCCAATTGATAGATAGATAGATAGATAAATGCACCGTCCATATTAGTAGCACCCACTGTCTTATTTGTGACATAATTTGAACAGCTATGAGACAGCAAAGCGCGTTGCTCACAATGAGAACTAAGACAGTATATCTCATGTGTCGGTAATTTTACTGGCTCGCTTACCCTTCAAACCGAAACACATCAGTCAATCAAGGCAATCAATCATAGGAAATCAACGACTCGACAGGGGCGACTACACGAGTAGCCGGTTATTTGTTGGGTTAGCTGTTAAGTGACAGGTGCAAGAAGCACTGCCAGGAGGTTATAAAGATTGACCACACCTGACACCACAGATAATGCTAAAGACTAGGCAAAATATCAAGGAGGTAAAGCTTGAAAGAGAACCCTGGCAAAAGACCAGGGAAAAGTCAGATGAAGCCTCACGGGGACCTCGGAATCGAAGAAGTACTTGCGGACATCATCTTGTACTCATCATATCAGCAAAAAGACGTCCACTGCTAGCCAAAGGCCTCTCCAAGAGATCTTCATCACGATCAGTCCTACAATGCCCACATCCAGCGGCATCTCGCGACCTTTAGTGTAGGCAACGAAGCAGTTGACCCCAACATAATTCTCTCAGACAGATTTTACAGGATGATAAAGTATCATGAATTACGTGTAAATTCAAAATATCCAAAAAAAATATTATAAACAACTATCATATATTTTTTGTAATTTTTGTATGGAAAGATTAAAAGTACCGATTTTTTTTGGATTTTTTATAGTAGGTTTGTCTCATATAGTGTTACCCCAGCAAAGTTTCATCGACTGAGAATTGAATGCGGGGGTCTTCATACAACGATCCGCTTCGTTGCCTAGTGCACTTTGTTTTATTACGTTTTCCGATTCATGCATGATCGTCAGATCCCTTTTCTGCTTCATCGGCCGTCGGTTCTTCCAGCGATGTAACCGTCCACTGTTGCTATTATAGATTTGGGTGATTGTAAGAGCTATGTGGGGTGAAGGATGAAGTATAGGTATAATCGTGCGAATATTTCGCGCCTGACTACGTTATCGTGGCCGTCATTAAATTTCCTTCTAATGTTTCAGAGGGACGTCAGACCTTCAAACGTTGTGACCGTCCGCTGCTGTTTAAGAGCTATCGCTCAACTATAGTGGCAACAGATGGATGGGGATGGGATGGATGGATGGGGATGAAGGTTCTAGAGTGACGACAACATAGCGTGGGCAGGGGCCACAAGGTCAGGACCAGTCGTCATATAGATCTTTAGGGAAGGCCTATGTCTAGCAGTATGTAGAGCTATGTAGGGTCATCATCATACTACCGGGTTGTCACAGTTGTTGTTGGGGGGTGTAGTATGTGGTGCAGTGTGTACATATCTTTCGTCGGTTCTTCTAGCGATGTGAACATCCACTGCTGCTCTAGTTAGGCGACTGTAAGAGCTGTGTGTTTTAGTTTAAACTCAAGGGGACTATATACACTCGAGGCGACTTGTCGTTAGTTGCTGCTTAAATTCAGCGATTATAAGAGCTATGTGTGTGTCGTGTATACTCGAGGGGACCTGTCGTTGGTTGCTGCTTAAATTAAGCGATTATAAGAGCTATGTGTGTGTCGTGTATACTCGAGGGGACCTGTCGTTGGTTGCTGCTTAAATTCAGCGATTATAATAAGAGCTATGTGTATGTCGTGTATACTCGAGGGGACCTGTCGTTGGTTGCTGCTTAAATTAAGCGATTATAAGAGCTATGTGTGTGTGGTGTATACTGGAGGGAACCTGTCGCCGGTTGCTGCTTAAATTAAGCGGTTATAAGAGCTATGTGTGTGTAGTGTATACTTGAGGGGGTCCATCGTCGGTTGCTGCTTAAACTAAGGGGTTATAAGAGGTATGTGTGGTGTAGTGTGTGAGTAGTGTACTCACGGGGATCTCGAAGTCGACGAAGTACTTGCCGGCGACGCGGATGTGTTGCAGGCGCGGCATCAGCTCGCAGTCGAAGCAACACATCGTGTCACCCGTAAGGAACCTGTAATGCAACAACCAAAAATAATATGGCAAAGGATTATGGGATCAGGAAAAGAAAATGTACTTCACGTATCAACGGCTTGAAATGACGGACAAAAATCGATTGAGAGCGAACGAATTTACTGACTTAGATATTACCAATAGATCCTATCCTACTTCCTATCCTACTAATATTATTAACGCGAAAGTTTGTAAGTATGGATGGATGTTTGTTACTCTTTCACGTAAAAACTACTGAATGGATTTTAATGAAACTTTACAATAATATAGCTTATACATCAGAATAACACATAGGCTACAATTTATCCCGGAAAAATGCATGGTTCCTGTAGGATAGCTATAACGCGAGCGAAGCCGTGGGTAAAGGCCAGTAATAAATAAAAAAGTATGAAAGCCAAAGCATGAAAGTAAGTATAGGTGTGACAAAAGAATATTTGTGCCGGAAACAGATACAGTCCGTTTAAAACGTCCTACTAGAAAAAGCTATCCATGAAATTGTCACATCATTAAAACACGAGATCTAAGCCAATACTGACATTTATTACTCATCACATTAAGTGGGTATCTTCATATAAGTATTTCCTTAACTACCTACCTCACATCTTCCTTCTTCAAAATGAATACGATTTGCCTATTGATATTAATTTACAATGATGTGTTGTTTTTGCCTAATCTTACTTTCTTCCTTCTTTTTATCAATAACAATTGTATCTACAAGTACCTATACATACATACCAATTAAATTATTTAACTTATTTATTAAACTAATATTATGAATAGCACCAAACAGTGAAAAGTATAGTGTATTTAAAATATTTTAATAATTTAATATTTTTTAATGTTTTTTCTATTATTCATATTATACATTATATAATAAGACAATAGTTAAAAAAAATCATTTTTATCAAGTTTATTACCTACATACCTATTCATTCTAGTGCAATCTTTTAATAACATGCAAGCTCCACTAATCTTATATAACTGAGTACATTATGTAATAAATAAAATCTGAACAGCATATTACATTTGATTAGATATTTCATTATGTTCATTCAATAAATAGTATTTATAGTATTGTTAAAAATTTATAACATTAAACATTTAACTTCATGCTTAAAAATATAATTATTACTAACTTATTTACTATCGTGGTTGGTGGTCGTAGCCCCATCTATTCGGTGGCCTCACTATCCTGCCAGAACGAGAAACATAATAATTATTTGTCGGTGTAAAATTAGGTGAAGATGGTTGTATATCATCATAATCGAAACTGTAGTGAGGCGAATCCTGTCTTTTTGCAGAATCACTGATGATGTGTTTCCTATTCCTAATAATTTGACGGCCGTTCAATAATTGAATACCATAAGATCTGTTTGTTAAGGTGTTTTTTATTATTCCCGATTCCCATTTTTTATTAAATAAATTTAATACTTTTACTTTTTGTCCTACTTGTAGTTTCTCTAAGTCTTTCGCATTCCTATCATAACATATTTTTTGTTTTTTCTGTCTTTCTTCCAGTTTTTCTTTCACACCTGTTTGTAGTTTTGGTTTTAATAGTTTACTAGTAACAGGCAAGAGGCTCCTTAACTTTCTACTCTGTAGAATTTCTGCAGGCGAGGATAGCTCCCTGTCTATGGGTGTGTTTAAAAATTCTAGCAAACCTAAACGATAATCTGTTTGATTTTCTGTACATTTTGTCATGATTCTTTTTATCGTTTGTACCGTTCTCTCAATTTGTCCATTAGACTGTGGATAACGGGGAGATGAAGTCTGATGAATAAAATTCCATTCTAACGCAAATTGTTTGAATAAACTTGAGTTGAACTGTGGCCCACAATCCGACATGACAATATTCGGTATACCTTGCCTTACAAATATGTCTTTTAATTTATTAATGACATATTTTGATGTTGTTGTACGTAACCTTACTATCTCAATAAATTTACTGTAATAATCTATGAGCAATAAATAGTTTTCACCTTTAATTTCAAATAGATCAATGCCTACCTTTGCCCATGGTCTGTCTGGTACTTCATGAGGTTGTAAAGTTTCCTTTTGATTACTTTTTCTGTGGGTTAAGCAAATGTCACAATTGGATATCAAATTTTTTAAATCATTGTTGATTCCTGGCCAAAAAATTGTATCTCTAGCCCTCAATTTACTCTTTTCCAACCCCATATGTCCTACGTGTATTTTATCCAGCATTTCCTTTCTCATAATTTTTGGTATCACTAATCTATCTCCCTTCCATAGTAAGCCCGAAGCAAAACTCAAGTTTTCCTTATAGTTCCAATACGGTTTTGCCAAGTCCTCGACACTGATTTTTTCTGTAGGCCACCCCTTCATGACATACTTTTTTATAGTTATTAATTCTTTATCAATCTCTGTATTCTTCTGCAATCTAATAAACTGTAAGTCCGTAAGCTCATGAGAGACGGCTACGACTGTATCGCGCGTCACCGCACACACCTCCTCATGCAGTGAGTCATCGCGCGGGTGCTGCGCGCTGCTGGCCGGCTCGTACGCGCGGGACAAAGTATCCGCAATATATAGATATTTACCTGCCTTATATACCAATTTAAAAGTATAACGCTGTAACCTTAGTAACATTCTTTGTAACCTCGCTGGCGAATCAACAATTGGTTTTTTTATAATAGATATAAGCGGTTTATGATCGGTCTCAATAGTTACATCTTCCCTGCCATAAATATACGCATAAAATCTTTCACACGCAAAAACACAGGCGTACAACTCTTTTTCAATTTGTGCGTATTTCTGTTCCGCTTTATTTAAAGACTTTGACGCATAACATACTGGCAAACCATTTTGCATTAAACATGCTCCCATCCCACTCTTGCTTGAATCTACTGATATAGTTATAGGTTTATTTAAGTCATAATACTGTAATACTGGACATTTAGTTAAACACTTTTTTATTTCACTAAAACAGTGGTCATGAGTCTCATTCCACTGCCAAGCGTTATCTTTTCGTAGCAATTCACGTAATGGTTGCGTTCTGTCCGATAAGTTCGGTATAAATGTTCCTACATATGTGATTAGACCCAATAATCTCTCTACATCCTTCCTATTTTGTGGAGTCGGCATGTTAGTTATAGCTGAAATGTGAGAATCATCTGGACTTAGTCCATTTTTAGTAATTTTATGCCCTAAATACTTTATTTCTTCTAAGCCAAATTTACACTTGTTTTTATTTAATTTTAAATTCACTTTTCTACATCTTTCTAACACTTTTCTCAGTCTTTCATCGTGCTCTTTCTTGTTTTTACCAAAAATCAGTAAATCATCAATGTACATACAGACACCCTCTAAATCATCAAAATTTTCATACATTTTCCTATGAAAAACTTCCGATGCAGAACAGATACCATACGGCATCCTTAAGAATTTGTATCTGCCGAAAGGCGTATTGAAAGTGCAATAATCACTGGTCTCATCTAAAGCAACATTCCAAAATCCGGAGGAAGCGTCTAGCGTACTAAAGTATTTTGCACCTGACAGCTTGGATACTATTTCATCTATTGTGGGCAACCTAAAATGTTCTCTTTTAATAGCCTCATTTAATTCCTTCGGATCTAAACAAATCCTTAAGTCTCCACTCGGTTTTTTTACCACCGTAATACTGCTTACCCAATCTGATGGACCCTCAACTTTAGCTATAATTCCTTCTGACTCCATGTCCTCTAATTTCCTCTTCACTCCTTCCCTAATCGCAAAAGGTAATTTCCTCGGTGCATGTACCACGGGAACAGCGTCATCTTTCAGTTTAATAGTGTACTTACCCGGCAGACACCCTACTCCTTGAAACACATCATCAAATTCCTTTACAAACTGTGGTGCTCCTTGTTTAGAACTCGACTCCGATAGCGACATCACTCGCCTCACTACATCCATTTCTGTACAAGCATCTTTTCCTAAAATTGGCACCGATTGTACATCTGCAACTTTAAATTCCAACATATAAATTTTTTCCTTGTAGTTAATCTTTAAATTAATCTTTCCTACCACATTTATACAATCACCGGAATATCCCGTTAACTTGGTATTTGTTTTTAACAGATCTGAATCTTTTATAGCAAGATTCGATAGATAACTCAATGGTAAAACATTCACGTCTGCTCCGGTATCAATTTTAAATGTTATTAATTGTTCTTTAATTTTTAAGTCTACAGTCCAGTCGTTTCTTCTAACATTAAGTGAATTTATTACCTGCTCCTCTGATTCCTCCACGAAGTAGACGTTACAAACCCGCGCAAAGTGATTTTTTCTTGAACATCGTACGCAAGTTTTCCCATAAGCCGGACACTCATATTTTTTATGTACGCTACCACAATGACCACATTGTGATATATTTCTTGAAGCGTTACGTGAATTGGCCGCCACCGAGCCGCGGCCGCCGAACCGGTTCCATGTACTTGACGCAGGCGTACGCGCTACCGGCGCGCTGTAGCTCCCGCGCCCTCTACCGCCACGCGATGTACTTCCACCTCGACCTCTTGATGATAACGATGCACCACGCCTTATTGCACACACCTCCAAATTTTCCTGAGTTTCATTTATTTTGTAAACTGTCTCACTCTCTCGCTTAATACTCTCCGAGTACACCTTTGATACCACTGCTGCTTGGCAAATTTCTAGCGCTTTTGGTAGGTCCAAATCATCTTCCCGTAGAAGCCGTTCACGAATTGCAGAACTCATGACGCCACATACCAGCCTATCTTTAATCAATCCTTCCCGCAATGTAGAAAATTCACACGTACTTGCTAATTTTCTCAATTCAAATACATACTGTTCTATAGTTTCATTTTCCTTTTGATTGCGGGTGAAAAATCGATGTCTCTCTACCGTAACATTTTTCTTCCTTTGAAAATATGCATCCAATTTTGTTAACACTTCCTGTACCGTTGCGCATCTCTCCGATTGATCTAAAACTTCCCGACACTGCTCCCCGACCACATGTAGTAGTATATTTAATTGTATTTCGGGAGATTTTTTCTGTATTTCACACGCCTTAGTGTAGATCTCGTAGCTACGTTTCCATTTTGTCCACTCATCGCTTAAGGTGCCCGAAGCTAAATCCACTGCATTATCTTCAAATCGGAACGATGACGGGGGAGTTAACACACTGTCCATGATTATATCACTTCCTTAAATCCTTAAATTTTCCTTTAACTTTCCGGCTGCGCCATGTCACATCATTAAAACACGAGATCTAAGCCAATACTGACATTTATTACTCATCACATTAAGTGGGTATCTTCATATAAGTATTTCCTTAACTACCTACCTCACCTCACCTCTATTCCTTTAACGAAAATAGGCGGGAATAGGCAGTTGTATAACGAATACTGAAAGGGTATACTGCTACTAACTAACGGGATACATTAGATGCCTCTATGTTCAGAAAACAATACATACATACTCGTACCCTTTACTGACATGTAAATCTGTTGATTTCTAATCATCCTCACAGACTGGCATAGCACCAGTTTCAACTTGAGGTTCAAATGAAGACAGAACTTTATAGTAATAAAAAAATGCACAAGTAGGTACTTCAGGAGATTTACCTGGTGCCTCTACGTTCAAGCAACGCGTCGATGCGTCCCAGGTGTGCGCGTAGAGCCGCTGATTTCTGTTCGTCCTTGCGCACTAGCACCAGTTTCAACTTGGAGTAAAGATTCTCGATCAGAGACGCTACTTCTTTGTCCTGGAACATTCAAACAAGCTGCTTTAAAAATAGTCCATAGAATACTGTATTACTTTGTCAAGATTAGTAGTACGGTCGACAGCACATCGGTGGAAACATTTGCTACTCTATTACCATGCCATAAAGTTCAAAATGTTTCTAATGACGTGCTGTTGGGTGTACCACCAACCCGTCTTTTTCCACGGATATCATAAAAAGCGAAGCTCTTTATCATTACCACCAACATTACCGGTCGCAACGCTACTGAAAGGAAGAAAAACTGGTGCAAGTTTATCAGTATTAACTTCATTGATGCGTTTTATGGCGGCACAGAGTTTTGAAGTAGGTAGCAGTGGGCAGGCAGGTTACTTGTTAAAGCGAGAAGATGGTTGGTGGACTAAAATAATTCAGAGAGGTGGCCAAGACAATCGATCAGTAGGCAGATAACCAGCGTAATAGTCAGACGATATAGTGAAGAGCTGTGTAAAAAGACATGAGATGAGACTTGTCGTAAGTGGCGTAAAAGATAATACTCGTAGTTTTACACAGTAATGGGTGGACGTTCGCCCAATGGTGGAGGAGTAGAGATGAAGCCATGAGTTAGTTACCCTGGGTGTGTTCATTGGGCACGGACTTTATGAGCATGGCAGAGTATAGAGGGAGCCTACCATCATTTGGCACTTGTGACATAATAATACTCGTATGCTACTTGTTACCTTTTCGAATAGATTTTATCCTTGAGTATGGATCCTCCTCTCATTAGTGTCAGATGGCCTATCTGCTCGTTTGGCTAACTTGTGGTTTGTTACCTGTACGAATAGATTGTGTCCACCGGGCAGACTTCACGATGTGGCGCTCGATCTTCTCGTTTTCAAGTATGGCAGTTGCTCCACTCATTAGTGTCAGATGGCCTATCTGCTCGTTTGGCTTACTTGTGACTTGTTACCTGTACGAATAGATTGTGACCACCGGGCACAGATTTCATGATGTGGCGCTCGATCTTCTCATTCTCGAGTATGGCGGTTGCTCCATTTCTCTCATTAGTATCAAATGGCCTATCTGTTTGTTTTGCCAACTTGTGACTTGTTACCTGTACGAATAGATTGTGTCCACCGGGCACAGACTTCATGATGTGGCGCTCGATCTTCTCGTTCTCGAGTATGGCGAGTCCATTGTCGATCAAGATGGGCGGATGTGTCGCCTCGAAGTTGGTGCGGAAGTCTGGCGGTGGTTTTTGCATGTCCACTGTTGTCACCTGCAATTTGAATTAGGAATTATTTACCATACCCACTGTCCATGTGGTGCATGCTAAGAATAGTGCCACCCCATAGTAACTGTGGATGTTGTAAAAGGCGACTAGGGTATTTTTTTTATTGTCAATGGGCTACTCTTGACCTCGATCTAGTATTGAAGACAGAGATGAGATCGACGATGGAACGAGCTTGCCCAGAAAAAGCCTATTCAGTCGCGACTTGAATAGATTCGGGTTCTTTAACCAGAAGTAGGGCAGTACAGTAGCGTCCTTCTTCTTATCGTACCATAGTCCGGTACACCCCGAAATTCAGTAAAATTCTGAAAATGGTGTTAAAAACATGAAAACCGTAACGATTTATCTTTAGGCCATAAAAATTTATTTGACCCGTAGCACCAAAAAATAAACAAAAAAGGAGAGGAGTTATGACGTCATCTTTTTTTTTGTATGGGAAAAAAATTTGTTCTGAAACCTATCGTGTGTGGTATGTAATGAAAGGGCTTAGCGAGCCGATTCTAAAAATCATTACACATCATTACATTTCAGTCACTTGTTTTTAAATTAAAATAAAAATAAAATAAGGTTCAAGTGGTGCATAATATCCTCATTTAATGATGCTATTATGTACCACTTGAGCCATATTTTTATTGAGGACCTCATATCAAACCCCAAAAAAGCAATTACAAAAATATTTTGCATTCAGTATTTTTTTTTATTTTTCATTATACCATCTTACATACTGAGTTCAGCCACATTCAGGGTCCATGGTGCCAGCTGCAATGCTAATCGTGGTGTCTTAACTACTTCCCCCCACGCCTTTTGTTGTGAAATTCTGGTGTGAGCTCTCTGTCCAGCAGAGGACTTTTGACGGGCTGTTATGTTTGATGACCCATCGAACTGATCGCAATTCTAACTTGGAAACGTAATAACAAGTAAAACTTTTTCGTCTGAATAAGATGTAAGCGGAAAGAGTGAAAGCTTAGGGAACTCTCTGCCCAGGAACGGTGTACTTTTGATATAAACTTGGAAGATCGTATACAACGCGTTATTCTAAATATACAAAACCTCTCTGGTAACTGGAAAACTTTTGTTCTACTTTTAGACATACAAAATTAAAATCTGATCCGGTCAATTTGTATGGAGAATCAGTTTTCTTTAATTTTTAGTTCTTAAGTAAGTTTTACAACAAAAGTTGTTTATTTACATGGGTAGAACTACCACCCGAGAGGTTTTGCGTATTTGGAATTACACATTCTATCTGAGTTCAAAAGAGTATTTTGTTTACCTTTAAACTGATAGTTTTCAACTCAGCTAAGAGGTAGAGGTCCATGAAGTATTCCTGGCAGAACAGACACGCGCCTTTCCGTCGTCCGTCGATTGTCGACGCCTGCAAACAAACAAAAACAAATATTAATATTGAATGGGTTTTTATAAAAATCATACAAAAGAATATGACGCACAGAACTTAAAACAATGAGCATTCAACGAAACAACAAAACCTAAAGATCACTCTCCAATAAAGGTTACTAATACGTTTGTCTCAAAACCTTTTTATTTACCAGCTTTTCTGTTTAGCTGACGCCATCATAAACATATTTTCCGTGTCATGCTTATGTAACGATACTTTTGTATTTTAATGTGTCCAATACTAAACATCAGTTTACTATTTATCTAATCTGTGCCAATACGTAATGCATAATATGATATCTTCTTCTTTGTCGTATCGCTCTTGGCAGAACGGTCGTGGTCACGTCGAGGCATCGGTGGTAGAGGCGGATACAGCTCTCCGCACGATCTCCTGCCATCAGTTTGCAGACTGTCTGGTGCAGTCAAATACGCGGCTTCCTACTGCGGATTTTACTTGGTCAGTCCAGCGCTTAGGTGACCTTCCGCGCGATCTGGTTCCCTCCACTTTTCCCTGCACGACCAGCCGCTCTATGGAGTCATTATTCCGCCTAGAGATGTGTCCAAAATACTGCAGTATGCGCGATTGTACTATGGCTGAAAGACGCTGCGTGATGCCGAGCTCGTGGAGTATGGATTTGTTGGTGCGGAACTCCGTCCAATATGGTATGGTTAAAGAAAAAAGTTGTTTGCCAAAAACTAATTATGGACACCCTTTATCGCAAATGGCGGAGAGGATTTGAATGCCAATTGAGGTCCACCTAAGTGACCTAAGCCTAACGCTCCTGATGTTTTAGCCTTCTGGACAAAGTACCAATGGCACTCAATTGGTTAAACGGGTTGAGCAGAGCTTTTACATATTAAACTTTAGTAAATAAAGTAAATTTAGTCACACTCATACAGTCCTAATAAAGAATATAGTTAGAATAAAAGCACTGTGACAGCAGAACTAAGGCTGAATTTACATTGGGTGAGTATAAAAACGAGTCAGTAGACGTACATTGCTTACTGCATTCAAGTGATTTACGATGGACAACCTATTAAGCAAGCAATGTATTTTTACTGACCCCATTTTACTATCTCTGTGTAAATCTAGCCTTAGCTACGTGAAAAATCACTCTCACGCATAGCTCTCATTCGAATCAAGCTTATATCGTCTGTAGGTTTTGTTGGGTTTAGATGGGTATTCCCCGAAGAGAACAGGTGTACAATAAACAGTTAAATAAATACATATATTTTGATATTAGTGATATTACGCATCAAAATTTCGGCCTTGACCTTACATTACTTGTGCAAACGTTTCAAAAGAAAAGTCAATAAATTATTAGAATTGTCTATTAAACGTGTAAATTTATTCTGTATTTATAAATATTTTATTTTACAAAACTTCTGCATCGTTTGCTCATTAACATATTAAGTAGTGTGGAAACTGCCGCCGCGCGCCGTATCGTAAGTACAGTACTCGTAAGCAACAGGTACTTTATTCTTAGGTGATACTGGCAATAAGGTAGACAGGCAAAAGAAGAGAGCTAGTTAGACGAAGTCAAGGAGGAATTTAACAAGTCGAGTTGTATCAAAAAGAAAGGAAACTGCCTTTGGACAGACAAAAGTACCGATTATGGCTAATGTTATTACATTTATCACTCATGCTCTAAAGGTCTTCCCGAGGTCTTCCCTAAGAAACAAAATAAATCTGAATGAAAATCGAACCAATATCGAACGCAGTCGTGACGACGACGAGCAGCCTCTGATTCGCTACCACCAACAAACGTAGCCAACCAGATAGCTTTCCAATATTTTGTGATATGGGAACATGTTTGCAAGGAAATAAATGTGAAAGATTCATAAATTTATATGATATGATAAGAACTGCGGCGGCAGTCTTAGCGTTTTAGTGTTTTCACGATCAAGGTGTTCTTACTAGATCCAGGTTTAGGACTCGCATGTGGACTACAGCTTATTTCCAAACGAAAAATGTACCCGTGTGAAATTAAAAGAAATTGTCATTGACTAGTCATCAATCATTAACTTTTCTCAATGGAAACCTAAACTCTAGCGCCGATATTGGTAAGAAATAGGGTTGGTTGTAGCATGTGGCAACGTTTAAGGTTGGCTGTACATACTCGTAGAGCATTTAGCACCAATAAGTGGTACGGCAGTGAAAGCTGAGTGGGTATGGCAGAAAAAGTACAAGTGTAGAATTAAGCGCCGAGGAGAATTATTAGAGTACGACAGGTGAATTTTACAGGATTAGAAATAGAGAGACCTTGTTGTGTAAAAGAAGATTTCATGACATTCCGTGAAAACGTCCACTGCAGAATTGCTCCCTCCAGAATTCCAGCAAACATGCGTGTTACAATTTGAATAAGATGTAGGTACCATAGTCACCACGCTTGTTAGCGTTTCGGCTGGTACCATGGACCGCGGTTGTTGGTGAACGCTGTATGTAAGATAGCACACAAAAGGACGCTGCTGCCCATCCTTCAGTTTATAAATAAATAAATAAATCTTTATTGTCAGGTATACACCCATAGACATAGTACAAATAGCAAACAATAAAATAAATAGGCATTACAAGTTATAAAGTGCTTTATAACTAACAAGTTTCAAGTTTATAAACCCTTAGTCGCCTTTTACGACGCCCACGCGAAGAAAAGTCTCTTGAAAAGACCAATCTCTTTCTCTTCGTAACTGAAGATGTAGTGACAAAAAAATTTTAAGGTTTGGTCGTGTAGAAAGAATGAATGAACTGAAACTGACGAAAAGTGAATGAAAATGTTGGAAGGCGAAGGCCTCGGCAAATGTTTCAAGGCAAATTTCAGGACGTTCTGTATAAAAGCCAGGTCAAAAGACCGAAGGAGAAAGAGCAGAAGACGCGAGGAAAGTATGTCAAGATCGTAGCAAATGGAATGGTTGGTCTTTGCCTACCACTACGGCAAGAGGTGTGATGTTTTTGTTGTGTAATAGAATGTATTAATCACATTTCCAGCCAGCATGTAGGATTCGGAGCTTGATTATAACAGAGCAGCTGCAATTTTTCGATGTAGAACTAGAGAATGAGCCTTACCCGCACGATAGCAAAGAAGAACAAGCAGAAATGCTAAAAGTAAAATTGGAAGATAAACTAGCTAGAGATACGGTAATGACAACCCTAATAACTACACATTCGAGATGAATTCTCGCATATTCATGAAGCATTGTTACATGACATCGCATCGCCGATTGTCTGTTTATTGCTATAACTATGTTCTCGTGTACTCTCGGCTGAGGCAAGGACGCTGGATTTACTTAAGACTTTGAATACAATAACATGCTAAAAGGTATAGTTAACTTTAATAGTAAGGATGATGAAGGACAAAATTCTATATGATTTGCTCATGTCTGCCTCTTTGACTGATGATAAGGAGCATCCTCTAGAAGATACAAAAAATATTGGCGGCCATCCACACCCCTGCGTTTTTGAGGAATTAAGTTTTAACTATTTTGAAATTTGACAATGAAACGTACACCTGGCAGACTATGACTATCTGATTAAATATAATGTATAAAACCCCAGAAAAATGGTCTGCCACCATAATAGCCCTGCGTCGTAAAGTTACAGCACTTCAAAATGCAAAAATTCACTACTTCGTCCCGTGATAATGCAAAGCCCTGCATGTCTGCCTCTTCGACTTTCTACATCTTGATAAGTATTTTAAAAAGAAGCCACAAAGGCAGACAAAAAAAACATTATTTATTATCTTATTTTCATTTTTTTTTGCTTTAACTCAAAAACGCAGCGACGCACAGAAAAACTTGTAAGGAACAAATTGATTCGTATTGAGCTGATCTATCATCCCAATTAATATGAATCATGAGCAAATCATATACCCAAATTGCACCCAGCACCCTAACTATAAGGTTAAGGTAGCAATTTTAAGTGGTTTTGTGATTGTTTTGCGCATGAAAGCAAAAATGAATTTTATTATTTAACCACAATCTGCTTATGTGTGGTAGCAAATCATTGGTAGAAGCTCACTTATCAAGAGAATATTCTGATATTTTCGCGACTAAGGCCAGGAGTATTTCAGAAATCGATTAAATAGTTTGTAGAAATCATCATGCAAAGAAGAAGTCTTCACGGAGCCGAGTAGATAGCCCTTGGATTTGAATCTTCATCATATTGTGTGGGTTGCAAGGTGGGACCTCACAAACCCTGGTGCCAGAGTTGTTGAGCCGCCAAAGGCTTCTGACATGGCTGATTATATAACGACTACATCCGTAGATAGTAATCGGGACCAACGGCTTAATGTGCTTTCCGAAGCACGGAATCATCTAACTTTTCGGATAATCAGGTGATTCATCCTGGGGATGTCGCACAAAGAGATTATTGTTTGACAGTCTCCCCACCGGGAATCGAACCGAGAACATCCGGATCGAGAGCCGAGTGCTCTAACCACTAGACCACAGACGCTGTTTGAATGTTATAGCATTAAGGCACAATCACACCTTCCTAAATACAAACCCTAATTCGGCATACATTGCTGGGAGACTTGGTTTTTTTAATAACGATATCCTTTTTACAACCAGCAATGTATGCCGAATTAGTCTCTGAATTAGTGAAGGTGTGATCACGGCTTTACTCTTACTCGGCTGTCTGTTAAGATAACTATTTTTTTTCCTTACAATGTAGGCATTATTATACTTCATCCCTTAATCTTGATGTATATTATTACCCCTTTTTACAAAATTATCCTGACCGTGGCTCATTATTTTTCCCTTTTATGGCCATAACTGTAAGTAGGGACATTTACTTTCTTTAGTACCTTTCTAGTTTGAGATATTGTTTTAAAATTTTCTCTTCACGCGGCGGCGACATGACATGAATTAGTTCTCCTTGTTGGGTAAGTTCGTTATGCTTGTATGGGCATTCGCTTTCTTCCATACCTTTCTTTTATGAGTCACAGCTGATGAGCTGACCATGGGGCTACTTTTGTGGTTCACTTGAACTTACAGAAATGTTATTTTGATGGCTAGTAATTTTCGGACGTCTCGTTTTAAGTTTTAGCATTGGTCACACCTACCAGAAATAATGCAAAATTCTAAAGCGATCAACACCTTGCGACGGAAACCGAACCCAACCCAAATTTTGATAAAATCGTAAAATGTGTAAGGACAATGTAAAAAAAATCATACCACGCATTTTAGCTGTGGGAGCTTCCAGAAGTGGAATTTTACTGGTTGTTATGATAATTGCGTAATAAAATTTATTAAGAAACAATAAGTAACTTACAAAAGGGCATTTACAAAAATTGTATTATCTCCACCACAGATTAAAAAATAACTTCGTCTGTGACGGCTTATGCGCAGAAGTCAAAAAAATTGTCGCATGGGTGAGCGAATCGTTCATTGGCTTTCCGCCTGTCACCCATGTGCAGAACATAACCGTCATAGACGGACTTGCCCTGAATGCGCTGTATTTTATTGTTATATCATGATATGAAAGTAACCCTATAAGTGAATAAAGTTTTGACTTTATATTAAGCACTTTTACAGCTGTTCTTACAAAAATATATGGTCATTAGATAATTCAACAGTATCGCGCGATACCTTGCTGGTAGCTGTTACTCGTCGTAACCGATACTATGGAATCGTGATGACCCCATCGCCTGATTAGTAAAACATGAGCATTATGGCTGGAGAAAGTGTAGTTCCGTGCCCTTTGGCCCACTCACCATGAATCACAATCGCCTTCCACATGCGTATACGCAACAAACAAACTACCGCATACAAATATACAATAGAGCGCTAAGCGCGTACGTATGATTGATTACTATGTGCAATGTGCAGTGCTCTCGTACCCTGAATCGGTGGTGACTAGTATATTCTGCATGTTTTGAAGCTTAACAGATAAGCACTTACTTTGTTAATCTACGATAAATAAATAAATCTATATCTTGACTATAGGAACATTTAGGGAGAGGTTATCAAAAGCTCAGTGGATAAAATAGTTCTGATCCTCATATACTTAGGTTATAACAGTCTAATAGCCCGTTGGTCTGGTTGGTAGTGAACCTGCCATTCACGCCGTGGTGGGCCGAAGGTTCGATACCCGCCCAGGGCAAACATTTGTTTGTTCTGTGTCTGGGTGTTATTTATCGATTTATGTATGTACATCAATCTCTGATACCCATAGTAGAGGCTTTGCCTAGTTTGGGATCGGATGACCTTGTGGGAAATATCCCCCAATATTTATTTATAAATCTTACAAAAATGGCCAAGGGCAAAATTTGTTAATTTTAGAAGAATTTGCCATAGTCGCCATGCTATGTAGTAGGTGGTAACCGCAGTATGAGCGGTATAAACGAATCAGAAACGGATGTGAGAAATATTATATACAAAAAGAAATACTAATGTAAAGAGTGCAATCAAGCTTTATGCACAGTGATGATATTGATAATAAAAGCTGCAATGCGGTTCTTGCGGTGTGCGCAAATTGCGCAAGAGCATTCATTCACCCTAAAAAGTAAATTGTTAAAAAATAACACCTTGAAGAATAAATAGCGTGGCGTCTACACATTATGCCAAAAATCTCGGTAAGATGCTAAAAAATGGAGATGGTAAGAATGACTAAACTGAGTCAAGATGTAATTTGTGTAACTGTGAAAGTTTAGGCCAAATATGATAACTGGGAAACACACATGACTAGGCAGAGAAACTTCATGAAGCCCTTTGACCTAAATACAATGAGTCATAGCTGACAATGCCCCTTGATGTGTGTGCAACAAAGGAACAAAGATATATGGATTGGAGTCGTTGCACTGTAGATTTAAGTATACTGTAACCTGTACTGTAACTGTTCAAGTCACGCGAGTAAATAGGCTTCTTCTGGGCAAGCTCGTCCCATCATCAAAAGCTCAAAAAAATAATTGAAAAAACCTCAGTTCAGTAATTCAATCGTACTTACGTTTACGAGTAAGCCAGACATAAGGCTTAAACTAACCTACGGACTTTTTACGAGAAAAATGAGCAAGATGAGCTGGTCAATGGTTACCCCGCTGTTTCATTTGTGAGGTACTTTGACACTACAGAAAAAGCGCTTTTCCCGCCCTGACAACTAAAATGTCTCATCTCATGTACGTGTCTTTTATTTCACAGGCCCTAACTGCCCTGCTGACGACAAAAACGGGCAAAGATGTGAGGTACCATAACACAAAATTAAACGAGGAGTAAAGTTTTCGTCTCTGCGATGACACTCCTAAACTTTTCATATTTCTTCGTGCCCCGTTTTACTAGGTTTAGCTATTTACATGGGAAAAACTGCGTCCTAGGAAGACGGTGAAGGACTTTCAGTCAGGCCTGTAATGTGTTTTTGGTAAAACATTGTACAAATCAGAGCTGAGCAAGAATAGGTTGATTATGATTCTGTTAATAATTTTGCAGTTCGGAAAAGATTTATTTAAGAAGAATTTGAGGTTATCACTTTGTTTACCAAACCCCAACGTCTTTCGTGATCTCTGGTTATAGTTACCGTCGTATCGTCCGTCTATAATATATTTTCATTAAAGCCACTGGCCTGTAGGTTATATGGTAAAAGTAGATATAACAAAGCAATGGTCAACGCGTAGAATAGAAATTTATAGGCGCGATGATGCGTGTCGGCGGACGTACCAGATGACCAGAACCGTACGTCACTACGTGCGTGCGTTTGTGTATGCTTAATATACTGTGGTGTGGTTAGATTAGACTAGGATTAGACCTTGTTCTTGTTCAGATGTACGCGCGTGTCTGTCACGTTTTGTCTTACATTGCTTAGTCATCAATAATTCGATCACTTACACGGCTAAATAAAGCAGCATTGTATACGTGAAATCTCGAACAAAATCACGGCAAATTCGCCCCTTCTGATGTGTCATTCAAACAAAAATACACTCACCGGCAGAAATAACCGGCCGGTCTGTTTTCTTTCATATATTTTCATACAAATATTATGGGGGCAAACGAAGCGTCAATATCTTACCTAAATTCAATAAAAATACAAATCTGATTGATGAGGTCTTTAGATAAGAGCCTTATTAACAATATTGTCAAAGATTAGGTATATCTAAAATGTTGAAGAAAACCCGTGCGACATTTTAAACATTTCATTCGCTAAATGTAAGAGATTTCTGGCAAAATGACGTATTTTTTTTCTGAACGATGCGCGGAGTTTCCTTGATACCGTGCACAGGTTTAATCTTCAAGAATCGGTAGTCAGATACCTTATTTATTGATCTCACTGTTTATTCACGGATATTTATTTCGTTTAGGAAATATATTGACGCTTCACTTGATCCCTTACTTGTATGAAAATGTACGACAGAAAATAGACCGGCCGGTTATTTTTGCCGGTGACTGTAGCTTTAAAACTTATTCTTACTATTCTATGTTTGTTCAGTAGTAAAAATATACAGGAAACGTCATCGTCGTGACTAAACTAAAGCAAATATTTTAGCGGCAATAGATAAGACGTATACCAAATTAATATACAAATGAAAAATTACGTAGCATCTAAGCGTAATAATAAAAGTAATAGCGTAAGCTTAACAGGGCATGTCTTAAGACATAATTTTATTATGAACTAGCGGCCGTCCCAGATTTGCTCGGATTGAAAGTACCCTAAAGCGACAAGAGTGTATGAAAGAGTTAATGAAAGTAGAGGAAGCCAGGGAAGTGTGTCTCTGTATCTCTGGAAAGCTCTCAAACGAAGTAATTACAAATTTTGATGTAGCGCCCTATAAAGTAACCGCTTCGGCCTTCGTACGATAGATGGCGACGTTTGAATTACTGAAACGCGCTGTTTTGGTAAATCATTCAATTCGTCCCGTGTGGTGCCGGCAAAGAATAGCCAACCCATACATACCCGTGGGTGTCGTAAGAGGCGACTAAGGGTTAACTGGAGGATGGGCAGCAGCATCCTCCTGTGTATCATACCATCTTACTTACTGCGGTCACCTACAATCGCGGTCCATGGTGCCAGCCGTAACGTTAACAAGCGAGGTGACTATGGTACTTCCCCTCCACATTTTTCCAGCAAAAGCTAGAATTCTGGAGGGAGCTCCCTGTCCTGTAGTGGACGTTTCATGGGATGTTATGATGATCCCAACAGCGCCTGTTCTCCAAACTTGATTTACAAATATTGAAATATAAAAAAAAACACAATCACAAGTTCTTTATTCATTTTAGGATATTACCATCATCTAAATGCCGTCAGTTAAATTACATCACCACTCAAACAATGGCACCATGCCATTTGGAAAAAAAGAATCGACAAAAAATATATAGGAAAAAAGAGAAGCTAAAAAAGAGAAACTAAAACTCGATTTTAACAAAAATAAAACATAACTTTTGTAAATCAGAGATCATATAGCTTTCTATAAATAAGTGAAAGATTTTTCTATCGATTCAGTAGTACCAGATATTACCTCTACAAACATACAAACGAACAAAAAACCTCTTACTTATTTATAATATTAGTTTAGATTACATAAAATCAGCCCTACTTTCTTTCCTGTCGCACCAAGTAGAGTAGGCGGCGCTACGTAAATCAGAATTATTTTTAAATGAACATTAGTATGAATAATTCATCAGTTTGGTAGTACACTAACGAAAGAGTCTGGGCGTAAATATTACATAATTGTTTTTGAGGAAGTTTAATTGCACTGTGAGATCAGCCGAGCATGTATTTTGGCTCTGTGCTTAGCGACCGGTTAAGTTTATTACGAATATTATTTATTACTTTGTGCTACATTACATTATCAATTATGGAGTCGGAAATTATCATTTTGTTGTTTATCTTATCTACAAAAGGCTGATTTCCGCAGATAGAGCTTAGATTTGAAACAGGTTGGTTATTAATACAAGAAAACTTATTTTACGTGTTGTTGATATGAGGTTATGAGTCAACTTTAAGGGCAAGAAACGTTTATGAAAATGAAAAAATAGTTAAGTTTTATCTCCATATGAACTTATAAAAAGCATGGTAATGTTGTATGGAGCGATCACTTTTCTTTTTCATTTCAAAGGAAATGTTCTATTTTCACTGTAGGATATTACCAAAATCGTAATGACATCAGTTAAAAAAATTAAGCAACAAGAAAAATTACTAACATGTCCAGACAAATAATAATAATCAATTGTTTATTTCTCTCCACAAACAAAAAACTTACATGAACATTTGAATGTAACTAAGTACTAGCATAATAATTTAGTACTCGTAGTTTGTTTGTGGAGTAGCTGGAGCCTAAACTAAGCCGAGGCCTGTATTTAATGCATTTATACTTAAAAACTAGGTTTAAATAGTCAAACAAGATAAAGTTTAAGGAAATGTTTACTTTGCAGTTCAGTTCTGTAGTTTAAACAGTTTTATAAGCAAACCCTTACCTAGCTTTTTGCGGTTCCCATCCTGCTTAAGGGCTCTTACATACATACTCTTTCCCGTCGGGGTTGGCAGAGACAACAACTCTCCACCTGCAACGATCTTGACATACTTCCCTCGTGTCCTTTACTTTTTTTTATGTGACAAGTGAGCAAACGAGCAGATGGGCCACCTGATGGAAAGTGGTCACCACCGCCCATGGAGCCCGCTGTCTTATTAGTGGCATAACTTGACACTAATAAGACAGCATGTTACCCACCCCGAGAACTAAGATGGTGTGTCTCGTGTGCCGGTAATTTCGCTGGCTCCCTAACCCTTCAAACCGAAACACAGCAGTGCAAACACTGCGAAATTACACACAAAACAGAAATAGGCAAGGGGGTGGTACTTCCCTAGACGGACTTTGCACAAGAGCCCTACCACCTTCCTTCCTTTACTTTCATCAATCCTTTCATACATGCTCGTCGGTTTAGGGTACTTTTAACTTAGCCGTTATTTAGAACGTCCTTAATATGGTCTTGGAACGTTCGCTGAGCCGCTCGTCTTCTAACGAGCTTTTACCATGTCTTAACCTTATCAAGACTGTCAAATAATGCATATCCTTAAGAAAATGCGGTAAATAGTCAACCAAAAGGCAAAGTACGTAAGAAAAGTTTACAGTTCAGTCTACAATCTTCTTAAGAAGGAAGTTTACAAGCAAAACCTTTCCTGCTTAAGGGCTCTTACCATATCTAAACCTTGTCAAGACTGTCAACTTTTCATCTTAATATCTACCGTGCAAGGTGATTCTACTAGTTATCAGAAGTGGTCACTTTCCCAGACTAGAGTAGTGACTTTTACTGACTCGGGTCACTGACTCTACCTCGTTTATATCATATTTCCGATACGATTGAAAACCAATCGCGTTTCTTTACAAGGGCTAGAAATTTCTAATGAATGTGACAAGATTTTTAGCAGGAAAATATAATCAGGTTTAAAATTTCTGCTGTATGTTACACGGTTAGAAGAGGACTTCCCTTCTATTTTTGTGGGTGTTGTAAAAAGCGACTAGGTCCTCTCATAAAAAGGTGCACACGGTGCCTGGCTCAAAATACAATCACCCAATATCTTCCTTGAGTGTCATAGTAGGCGACAATGGAAACGATTTGGCTTTTTTTCTTAGGCGATATGGGCTTGCGATCGGTCATTATTCGAAGTCTAAAGCTCAGCTTATAATATAAACAAGCGTGACTTATAATTTTAGAAAAGAGTAAAAGTGATTTAAACATAAGACACTACGAAGAATGTTTGAAAAACTTGCTTAACATTAGCAATAGCAACATTCCGCACAGCTATTCGTCTATCTCGAAATATCAAGCAAGCGCCAATTGCTCAATCGTAGCAAGTTTCAAAAGCGCGTTCACACGATGAACCGGCACGGGCGCGACTTTCATCAGCTCCTGCAAACGATAAAACAAATGGTCGCTGGATGCGCACGCGCCGTGACGGATTATCGCCTTATTCACCGCCTTATTGGCGAAAATGCGCGAAATAGCGCGCACTGGAGATGTGCGAGCGGGCGCTTTCGATTTCACGAAACTGAAAGTGCCTATGTTCGGCTGTGTCGTTGACTCCAATGTTTGTTTGCCACGGCTGGTTGGGCCCCGAGACATCCTATCGTGTCCGCAGATATGGCTGCAATGCACCAATTTGGCATTGTGATTTATTATGTTTTCAACCTGTCTTCATTAGCGCGCGCCGCGCATCGCTGCGCCACACGGAGAAAAAAAACTCCACCAGAAATTACAAAACTGTCTTGTAATAGAGGGAAAAACACAGTTTTAGTATTACTTATAAAAGTTTTGCTGTAATTGCAATAATTACTATTTTTTATCAAAGGCTTAGTATTACTAAATGTAATTTCTATTATACAGTTTTAGTAAATGTAAAATATTACAAATTTTAATGATTATCGCAAATCATAGTAAATGTTGTTAAAGTTTAGTAATTCCTGCAAATCTGCTTAGTATTTCTAGAAAATTCGTTTTTTATTATCAGCAAGTGGTTTTAGTACAAGGCAACATTACAAACTTTAGTATTTTTTAATGACAACGTCATTGTATTAACAGACAATTTGCTTGAAATTACTAAAATATTCTTATAGTAATATTACTAAATCGTTTTTGTAATTTCAAGCAACCATTTTTAAAATCTAGCGTGAGTTTTGCTTGTGTTGCGTTTGCTTCTCATGCGACGCGCTTGGCATCTGCCATTTTGAGTGTAGACGCGCTGCAAGCTGGTTGTCTTGTAAAAAACGACGAAGCTCTAAGTTTTGATTGAGATCTAGGTTTTTGATTGTTTTCCTTAATGACTGTGAAGTGAACCGAGGAAAAAGTGTCTTTAGACGGCGCCGGCACGGCCGATGGCCAGTGGAAGTGTGTGATGTGGTTAAATCGATTTTCAAATTCATGAGATGATGTTCCTTCCATCTTCAAGATATTACCATATTTAAGATATTTCTATTTGTGTAACTTTGTGTACTTGAATAAGCTTTATTAATAAAAAAATAATTAATAAAAGTTAAATGAGTTTTTCATTGAAAACTTATTTTTTTTAAAGTGTTTCAGTTTTGGTAATTTGTTTTGTTGGTATTAAAAAACCCATGCTTGCTATGGCGGAGGTGTACGAGGAGATTTTACGAGTTGATTCTATCTGTTATCATGAGCAAAATAACTTAGAATCATCCCCAAAATCTCTTGCGATGCGTCTACTACAGCCAGTCTGTACGGGTTTTTGCTTATACCTACTTACTAAAACTAAAACACTTTAATTAAAATTACAAAATGAACACTAAAATAAACAAAAAATTAGTATTTACCTATGACGTCACATTTCCGATATTATTACAGTACTCCTAAAATTACAAAACATTTAGTATATACCTATGACGTCAACTCGTAATGACTATTGTACTCCTAAAATTACAAAACATTTAGTATTACCTATGAGGGCCCCATTTTTGATTTTACTATTGCACCCTTATAATTACAAAACAGTATTTGTATTGAACATCGTAAATTACTAACACATTCTTGAAATTACAAAAATGTTACATGTAATATTTACTAACTGCATTAACAAAAATGAATTCATGGATATTACAGGGCATTTGTTGTCCTCGGATTTAGTAATATTTTAGTAGAAATTAATGTATTTTTGTTAGTTTTTCGCTCAGTGCACTACTCACAACACATTCTAGCATTTTTTTCCTCCGGCTGTGATTTGTATGAGATGTTACGAGTAATCTTTTATTTATGTCCTCGCTAAACGTCAATACATCTTGGTTTACGATCCTGAAGAGCATTGGTTTTCTCTTGATTCCATTAGACGCTTATCTTTAGCTTTTAAACTCTTTTAAAGTCGATATATATACTTGACTTTAACGCAGAATTAATATTGAGGTTTCTAAATATAACTAGCGGTTTGATTAAATTACTTAAGAAACTTTGTGGGTCAGTCATGTGTGAGATGTCGAGATAGAAATATGCCAGATGGTAGCTTGGCCAGATTCGGATGAGGTCATATAAAGTGGGGCAAGGCAAAGCATTTAACATAATTGAAATTCTAAAGAGTATCTAGGAGTCGTTTACCGAAGAATGACCTTAGTGACATTTTAGCAAAGAAGCCTACGTATGAAAGAAACGGTAGTCCTCGAAAATTTGCTATACATAATTGTTATACTTTGAAAACTTCCACAGCCTACTTAAAGTACTAGTATGCGATTCAAAGGCAATCGCTCGATTCTCTTGGTCAAGAAGTCGGTTACACAAACCTCATTTTGTGTGGCGTCCATTATTTCTCATATTATCAGGTGTAAGGGCAACCACGATACGTCAAGTGGACGACTGTAAGTTGCGCAACCCGGGTTGGAATCTTTAGAAAAACCTAGATTTTTTGTCATTTTTGCAACCGACCTGGTTCGGAAGATGACTAAGACCAGATAGCAATATAGAACTGGCGTATACTACTAAGACATATCTAGATAGGTATCTGCTGGTTATAAAAACAGTGTACAATCAACACTGTAAGTTAAGTATACTTAAGCCACGATCACACCTAGCTGAATTCAAAGACAAATTCGGCATACATTGCTGGGAGGCTTGGTTGTGTTAATTGCAATATCCTTACTTCAACGAGCAATGTATGCCGAATTAGTCTTTGAATTCAGTTAGGTGTGATTGTGGCTTTATCTGTACTTTTGTAAACTGTGTTTTATGACTAGTAGATACCTATCAAGACCTTTTGTAGTAGTAAACGCCTGTATTATATTGCTCTAAGGTCTTAGTTATCTTCGGAACCAGGTCGGTTATAGGTATATTGCTTTAGTCATCCTATCACATCAGTAGCTTGAGATTGTGATACCCCGTAACAAATCAGTAACTTGTGTAGCAGAAAGGTAATCTTCCTGATTATGATACTCCTTGACAAATGCCACTCATCATTATGATAGCCTCCATTATCATATCTATTTGGTGAACAAGAGAAATCATTTTGGAAATTTATAAAACCGTAAACTTCGCGTGCGTCATCGATCATCCATCACATCACCGATTTTAATAGAAACTGTGACCACACGAAATGCTATGAGCATTAAGATGATTTGCTTAGGCAACTATGTATTTATCAAGTTTAGTTTATTGTTGAATTTGAACAGATTGGTGCCTCTCGACTCGACTTATGGAAAAGATTTTTTTTTTCTATGGACTTAAAATCTGAGTTGTTGGTGGCAACTTCAACTTCAAAAAGTTTTTCAGCAGATTACCTACGAGGGCCAAACCGAAAAGATCGGGAATAGAATACTCAGGAATAAATTAGATTAAAACGTTTTTGGTTTATGATATGTAGTATTATTTCAAACACAATTCCATTTTTTAATTTTAAAAGAAGTAAAAAAGAAAAGAGTAGTAGCCATTTGAATTTGACAAGTCAGTGGGGAAAATGGAGCTTACGCGGGAACATTTCCGTGCCATAATTTTTCACAACTTTCGTCGAGGTTTATCTCAAGAACAATGTCTCGCCGAGCTTGTTTCTGTTTATGAACTTGAAGCACCCAGTAAAACGACTATATATCGTTGGTATTCTGAGTTTCGTCGTGGACGTTCCTCTCTCACGACAGTTCCTTCTACTGGTCGACCAAAAACAGCGGTAACACAAGATAACATCGATGCTGTGCGCCAATTAATAAAAGAAGATAGACATGTGACATACGAGCAGATTCGGGCTTCTCTCAGCATTGGTATGACAGCGATTCAAACTATTTTACATGATGAACTGGGTGTCAAGAAGTTAGTTTCCCGCTGGGTGCCCCATCGTTTGACCGAGGAACAAAAGTCGGCTCGTGTTAATTGGTGTCGATCTACTCTGCAACGGTTCAATAGAGGGAGCTCAAATGCAGTTTACAATATCGTCTCTGGTGATGAATCGTTGATTTATTCATATGAGCACGAAAGAAAACATCAATCGGCTGTTTGGGTCTTCGAAGGCGAGTTCAAGCCAACAAAAGTTGTCCGCTCTCGTAGCGTGTCGAAAAAAATGGTCGCTTCGTTTGTATCGAAAACTGGTCATGTGGCTACGATTCCTTTACAAGAACGCAGAACGGTTACTGCTGATTGGTACACAATAGTTTGTTTGCCGGAAGTCATAAGAGAACTTCGTAAAATTAATCCGAATCGTCGCATCATTCTTCACCAGGATAATGCGAGCTCACATACCGCTCGCAAAACGATCGCGTTTTTAAATCAGGAAAACGTGGAGTTAATGGACCATCCACCGTATAGCCCTGACTTGAGCCCCAATGATTATTTTACATTCCCAAGAATTAAAGATATGCTACGTGGTCAACGATTTCAAGGCCCAGAAGAGGCAGTCGAAGCTTACAAATCGGCCGTTTCGACTATATCCACTTCAGACTGGAATTACTGTTATAATAATTGGTTTGATAGAATGCAAAAGTGCATCGATTGTCACGGAGAATACTTCGAAAAACAATGAAAGTAAATATTGTTGTATTATTTTTGTACTTTTTTCTATTCCCGATCATTTCGGTGTGGCCCTCGTATACACATAAACTACTCATTGGTTGAGTACTTTTATGAATAGGAAATCAAACTGTTTCTTTTTCAGGGTTCCTTACCCAAAGGGTCAAAAAACGGGACCCTATTAATATGCCTCCGATGTCTGTCTGTCAGAGGGCTGTTTCTCATGAACCATAATAGGTAGATTAAAGAGGCAATAGTTAAACCTGCCTTTTGAACCACGGATTATTAACCACTTGGTGTTAACTACAGGGTAAGGAGAAGTCTACCAGGACCAACGTTCAGGACGTTCTAAATAAAGGCCAGGTTAAAAATATCCTAAACCGACGAGCATGTATGAAAGAATTGATAAAAGTACAGGAAGCGAGGGAAGTATTTCGAGATCGTAGCAGGTGGAGAACTGTGGTCTCTGCCTACCCCGACGGTGATGTTATGTATGTATGTTAACTACATAAAAGCGGCGCGGCGTAGCGGTCACCACTTATCAGATCGCGTCAAGAAGTGAATCTATTACGACTGCTTCCGTATGAGAAAGTCACTGACAGGTTTACGAGTGCGATACTTTTAACCACTCTCATTTGATGATGCCCAAAATAGGACCAATCGAAACAGGAATTTCAACAAGACGGTAAGGCATTTCCTAGTACATTTAGAAAAATAATTAAGTGAACGAGGGGTTCAATCACAGAATTGTTTAGAAGTGAGTTTCCGTATGGGTGTGTGTATGTTGACAGTAGTCAAAAATAAGACAACGAGCGCTGAGAATTCACATTCACTATCTGTTCTTTCTACACCAAAAACATCTTTGATATCTTTCTACGATGGTAATCTAGCCACGTAGGCATCGAGCTATACGATGATAATAGCCACCTACCTATTTTATGTAGTCGTATGATATTGGTTTGTTAATAAAGTGTCTGCTCTGTGACCGGACAGCGGACACCGATTGTGTAAGCCGCGCCTTTTCCGGGACAGTTGCACTTTTTGTGCTCGTTTACAGGTCAAAGTTTACTCACATATAATTTTTCTAAGCCCATATCTTGCTGTCCCTGGTACCTACTCAACTACTGTGACCATAAGGATGATGCTAGCCATGCAAACAACTCTTGCTATCCTGAGAATTGCCAAATTATGATACTAGTGGTAATGGTAGTGACCCGTGTTGTGCAGGCAAAGAATAGTACCAAGCCGTGAGTATCGTGAGAGGCGACAATGGGTTAATGAACCAGAAGATGGGCAGCAGCATCTTTCTGTGTCTCGTATCATTTTACATACTGCAATCACTAACAACAGCGATCGCCAGCCGCAAAACTTACAAGCGTGGTGACTATGGTAAATACCGTGTAAAAAAAAACCCACACCCTTATTTCTTTATCACCCCTGAAATTTTAAGAGTTGGTCTGCCCATCCGATAGCACATTTTATATGAGAAGTCGAAACGAAATATTTCGAGCCCCCTTCGAAAAAGTTGTTCAGTTTCATGGGCAGAACCACCTCTTAGACTTTTGAGGGTGATAAAAAAAATAAAGCTGTGCACTTATTACTATCTTAAAATCAGCTCTATAGAAGATGGCCAATTGAAATGGCATAAAAATTAATACACGTATCTTAACAGCTTAAGCCGTTCCTTATGTGGCATGATCAACATTCTATTGGCGAGGACGGTTATTGATAGCATTCTTCGACGGAGGGATTCCGGATGAAGCTATAAAGGATGTCTACAGACATTCAGCGGTTGTCATGGAGATACCTCCGCCTTATAGGAACATTCTTTAGGTGCACGGCGTATTGAAAGCACAGCGAGTACTAGCATCGTATTTTAATGGAATCGAAATTTTAATATAAATAAAGGTCAGTTTAAAACCGACCCTAAGCCGAAGAGCGTGTGTGAAAGGATTGATGAAAGTATAGGAAGCCAGGGAAGTATGTCAAGATCGTACGTAGCAGGTGGAGGGCTGTGGTCTCTGCCTACCCCGATGGGAAAATGCGTGATTTTATGTCTGTATAAAAAAAACGGGGAAACTGCACTTTACGAACCGAACAGAGTGTGTGTGTATTTTACATCTGGAACTAGTATATCAGCCTCAATCCAATTCAGATAAGGCTTCAGATTAAAAAGAGTGTCTTAATTATGTGCAAAAGTATAATTGTATTTAAATATTCGTAGAAAAGGATCCGAATTGCCTAATTAATGGCTGACGCGGCTGACAAAAAATATATAGGTATTTGTATCGAAATCCACCCCCTGCGGCTTTCTCTCTAATTTCTATCTCGTCCAAGCACCTACCTCACCATATGCAAGTCTCCGATTTTTATAAGTCACAACGAAAACATATTACTATCTATAAAATTTGTTCGCTTTCACTGGACAACCAGCACTAGCTATCAGAATGTCATCGGCATACCGTTAGACAAAGAAGAGAGGACAGTACACGGTTTGCATTTTAACAAACCATTTAGCTGCTCGTGCGCGTCGTATCTAGTAATTAGACTGTACTTAGCTTACGAAGTAACTATTTTAGTAATCTGTGACTTAGCTATGTTGCTCGAAAAACTAATGTGCTGTAATACAAAATATCAGAGCAAAATACTCTAATCTTTTATACCAACCTTGTTGCCAAAAGGATATCTATAAGAGAAATGTATTTAACATGTGTATCTTAATATATAATAGACTTCCTGACGAAATTAAATTACAACAGAATTTTAAATCTAGTTTGACAAAATGGTTACTTCAACATTGCTTCTATAGTGTTAAGGAGTACATGGAATTCAAATAAGTTTTGTTAATTTAGTTATGTACTTATGTTAATATAATTAATTTGCTCTCACAAATATTTGCACGCTTGCACGCAGGCGAATACACAGGACTTTATAATTTTAAGATCATCATATAACTGTATTCTTTGCAAATAAATGATTCTTATTCTTATAAGGGATAGTACGTCTAGACGAGTTTTTAAAATAAATACAACGTATGTAGACGTAAATACAGGGTGTTAATTTGATTGCGTGCCATGTCTCAGGGGCAGGATCAGTATAATAGGTCTTTACCTATGAAATTGCCGAAATTTTCTTACAGATTAATGAGATCATAATTCCTATAATTCTAATGATATTTTTTTCATTTGATTTATATTTGAAAGTTGACTTCAAGGTTATGAATTTACGCATAAAATGAAGTTTTTATTTTTAGTTTTATATATAAAATTAATAGTTTGAAAGTTGTTCGTCCTAAATGTCGTCCGATTTCATCATTAGATTTGTTATATTTTTTTACAGATAATATTTTTCGAAAATAAAATTTAAGCTTCTGTTAGCTTAATGTCTTCCCAATAATGCTTAAAAAAAATAAAAAAGATAGGATTTATAATTCCTAAGAAAAATGCAAAAATGTTAGTACTGAAAATTGAGTTTACCTAAAATTCGCCATACAAAACGGCAATTTCATAGGTAAAGACCTAATATTAACTGGACATCTTTTCCCAAGAAACATAGGTCGAAATACGACAAACCAAATTTGACCTTCCATACAAAATGCTCTATCAGCTGATGCAGTTTCTATGGGAGGTCAAAAATTGATTTTCGTATTTCGACCTATGTTCCTTGGGAAAAGTTGTTCAGTTACTAATACTGATCCGGCCCCGGAGTTATGGCACGCAATCAAATAAACACCCTGTATAATTATATTGCATACGTGCAAAGTTAGAAAGAATTAGCTGGACTGGTAGAAAAACAAATAGTGAGGTGTTAAAATTGTTAAGAAAAAAACCGGTCAAGTGCGAGTCGGACTTGCGCGCCGAGGGTTCCGATATACCTTTAGTATTTTTGGAAGCAATAAAGTCCATTTTCAGGACCGCAAAACTAATTTTGTTTGTTAAGGTTTTTTGCAGATTTCTGAAAAACTGTGCAACTTAGAAAGATCGTTTTATTTTTGCTGTAAAGTTTACATGAACTTCTGTCAACTGTAATTAATTCAGATTTTTCCTTACTCAAACTTCGGAGATAAGGGGGGGGGAATGGTATTTTTTTGACAATTTTCATCATAACTTGAAAACTAAGAAACTTAAAAAAATATTAAAATATATTTTAAAATGTACAAGTAAAGCCCTTTCATATGATACCCCACTCGACCTAGTAGCGACAATTTGAAATTTGGCCCCCCCTATTTTGGCCCTCTTTACATTAATATTCATACTTTTTTCAAAAAAATTTCATGTGCAATTAAGTTGGGCAACTATATTCTAAAACTATTCCAAATTTCAGGTCGATAGCATAAGTGGTTGCTGAGATATAGAGGTGTGACAGACAGACGGACACACAGACAGACAGAGCGGCACCATAAGGGTTCCTTTTTTTTACCATTTTGGTATCAGAACCCTAAAAAGATGTTTCCTAAAAACTACAAAGAACCGGAAAGTGTAGATGATAGGACACTTCATAAGGCACATAGATTTTTTGAAAAACATTATGGAAAGAAAGATTGAAAGAGTGGAAGAGGAAGACCTAGGCGAAGCTACTTCGACTAAATAAAATAAAAGGTCAATGTCGTACACTAACGGCAGCTTCTTTACTTCCTAAAGTCCTAAAGTAAAGAAGCTGCCGTTAGTGCCGGTACAACGGCAGGTTTTGAACTTACTTCACCGAGGAGAGTCGGGCTCTTAAATTAAAGAAGAAGAAACAAAGAATATAGCCGGATCCAGTGAACACTTGGTATCTTTGACTCAACACTGAAAAACAAAAAACCGGCCAAGTGCGAGTCGGACTCGCGCCCTAAGGGTTCCGTACCTATCAACCATATGATATACTAAAAGCTTTTGCTCTTTGATTTTAAAAACTCCGCGACCATCCAACTTGACCCCTCTTTTATAGAAAAGTTCTTGAAACGGGAGCTCACCTTAATTGTTTACTATTAGTTGTGAGAAAAATTGAAATATTTAATGATTTTAGACTTTTCCCTTTATTTGTACTGTGAGACCTAGCTTATTGCCAAATTTCATAATTTTAGGTCAACGGGAAGTACCCCGTAAGTTTTGCTTTTTTGCATAAATCTATGGAGATGAGGACATAAAAAGCCATATCTTTTGATTGCATCGTTGTAAAAAAATTAAATTTTCAGATCTTGTTTGGTTTATGGACCTTAATATTCGTTATCAATTTCAACCTGATACCTCTTCTCGTTCGTGAGAAAAAGGTTCTTGACAGACAGACGGACAACAAAGTGATCCTATAAGGGTTCAGTTTTTTTATTTTGAGGTACGGAACCCTAAAAACTAAGTACAATCAAGAGCACGTCAAACTTGACACATTGTACTTTGAATCGTTCTTATTTCTAACGTTCTGCGCGCTACAATCGCACTGCAAGTGTCAAGCTTAATCGGCTCTTGACTGTATGTACCTAACACTTGTTTGTTTTTCGAAATCAAATTAATAAAATTCTCTAACGAATCGCCAACGTTAGAGCTAAAAAAAACTTTTGCGGACGAAAATCTAGTCAGACAGTATCGTATAAAAGTTTTCAGGCTATTGACCATTTGACAGATTAAAAACTCTGACTGCAGCGTAATTCAGACAACGCATAAACCTTGATGCAACTCAATTACAACTTCCAAGACTGACTATATGTACCTAACACTTAAGTTTGTTTTTCGAAATCAAATTAATAAAATTCTGTAAACAAACGAATCGCCAACGTTAGAGCTGAAAAAAACTTTTACGGACGAAAATCTAGTCAGACAGTATCGTATAAAAGTTGTAAGGCTATTGACCATTTGAAAGATTAAAAACTCTGAGTGCAGCGTAATTCAGACAACGCATAAACCTTGATGCAACTCAATTAAAACTTCCAAGACATTTGCAAAGACCTTTCTCGTCTGCCGTACCGAATTGATATAGAAACGATTTGACTGATCTTTTGAAACTTTAACATTTCAACTATTTACGTAACTTGTTAAATAGAGGTCAATCGGTTATTCGCGATTGGTTCTCAATTTCGCGGAGTATTTAGCTGTACTTCAAGACATAATATTTCTACGTAACTTTAAAGGTCGCAGCACACCAAATCGCAAGCTGATTTTACATGCTCGTTGTAAGTCCTGATGCAAGCACAAGCAGCGGAAAAGGACTGCATGCATCTCGATTTGATGTGCTTTTCATAATACCTATTTTGAGCAGTAAAAGGTCATATGGATGAAAAATCGTGTGAACAAAAATGTTCGTGACCTTTATGAACATTTTTTTCTTTATATTAGGTACATAATTACTTTTATGACTAAGAAAAGACCTATACAGGGTAGAAATGACGCAGCGTTGAACTAATTCAGCTACACATGGTGATGAACTGATGAGATGACGCGTCTTATGCCAATTTTCTGCAAAATCGTTGTCAACCTTCACTACATGTAAGAACGAGAACAATAGCCTTATGAGTTCTTGGAAAATCTACAGTATGAGCTCACCCATGGCTCATCGCAACGAAAACTACTTCATTAAGATAAGACCAAAAAATATTTCAGTAGAACGAGGGTGCTTAGTAGGAAGGAGACCCATGTGTAACAGATAGAGTACTTGAGGTAATACTTAGTAACTGAGCCAGTGGTGCTACATAGAAGCTAGCAAAAACATCTGCGACTGCGGTGTGATGCCACAAATTATGTCCCACCTCACAGCATGCGCATCATGCCTTACAATATGCTCGCTAAAGGATCTGTACAAGGCCAGACCAAAGGCCATCTGCGTTGCCGAATACTGGTCTAAAAAAATGTGTGTGCTGCCATCGACACGATAGAAGAAGAAGATCACCATGAATCGTTGTTACTTTTGGAATGACTAACAGACTTGATTCTATTTCATGTCAAACAGAAGATTATATGTGAAGCTATGATGTGAAGTTTAAAAGCTGCAAATAAAAATAAATAAAAATTACACCCCTGACGTGTAATTTTGCCAATGTGTAAGTATATTCCAGATTATGAAGAATTACAATGAATTTTAATCACTGGTCAATCGTCCAAACGCAACGCAGAATTGAGTTTATTTTAATAAAAAGGTAAAATACAGATTGAATAAATTTTACAAAAGATGTGTTTACGTGTAAACTAGGGAATGCAAAACCGGACAGTTTTAAAAACCGGTTTTTATTATCGGTTTTTTGTTAAAAAACCGGTTAACCGGCTTAACCGGTTTTATAAATTAAATTTTTAAACAAATAAAAACATGAGATTTTAAAGTGTTTATTTAAATTTTCGAACATAAAAATTAAATATAAAATTATTTAAAATAAAGTATCAGTCATTTAAAATCAAAGCAAACAAAGATAACAATAATCAACAATACAGTTAAAAGTTTGTAGAAGCAATAATATGTTATGGGTAAGTAAATAATTTGTTACATTAACTAACAGTCCCACAGACGTATTTCTTTAACATCCATAAACTTTTATTTTCAATAACATTAATAAGTACCAAAAAGCGCAATGCTATGATCACGTCCAGTTTTCACATTAATAATTTGTGAAAAATTCAATACTAACCGTGTGAGATTTATATACTATAATGCCTCTTTGATACATTTATTAAACACTAATGGTTGTTTTAGTTAATTCACGAATTTGTTTGTTAACAAAATTGGCTTACCTTTAGTGGAATCCATTTAAAATCCAAATAAGCTCCAAATAAATATCTCTACACCACAGAAGAATGAAGCGAAATGAATGGCGTCCAAGATGACGTCTTGTATTCTTAAACAGTGTTGCCATAATACAAAAATCAATCAATATCAATCAATCACTTTATTGGGTACAAAAAGTGATTTTACATTGATTCGCTAGTCCTCACACTAGGATTCCCTGTATCGTGAGGGCTAGGTTCTCTTTCAGGTTACAAACAAGCAAGCAAGACAGGTAAGCATTAAATGAAGGTATAACAAGACTTACAACTAATAACAAAAATATATACAGAGGTGTGTATGTGTTTGATTTTGTGCCTGTATGTCTGTTTATGTAGGTTATTTGTGTGTTACAGTGTACAGTACCTAAATAAAATATAATTGTTAATGTGTGGGTACGAATGTAAGTTTGAATAGAGTGTGTATAAGTGTGTGTGTATATTTATGAGTGGTATTGTCATGTATAATGTGTAGGTATGATATCATGAGGTCATATTTGGTACAGTGTGTAGGGATAAGATAATATTTAAAAATAACTTATAAGAAACGTTATTTTAAGAATGACAACTATTTTAATTGTGAATCATTTAAGGTATTAGGAGATGGTGTTAGGAGTTACAATATACTTTTTCTACCTTGTGTTTGTTAAAAATACACGTCCTAATGCCTAGAATAATGTCTATTAGTAATATTGAAGACTTATTTGTTAGTGTGTCCTTAGAGTTTCTGTCTTTATTAAAATAAATTTTCTCCTAAAAAAAAAAACAAATAAGCCGGTTTTAGAAATAAAAACCGGGTTTAAAAAAAAGAGATAAAACCGATTAAAAAACCGGATTTTCGGTTTTCGGTGAAACTGGTTTGCATTCCCTAGTGTAAACCTGGCTGACATCAGAATATTGTGATGAATGACGATGACATCACGGCTTCTTATGGAGGTTCGGTTATGATGACTGGCTTTGTAACTTGAGGTAATAATAATTGCGATTATGATTGTCTTATTACTAAAGCTCATAGTGGCAAGCAAGCAAGTCTTTTTTATTTCGCTCGCAGTCGAATGCTGGCAGTTTAGTTATTTAATTGCTGTTGTACATCAGAATAAAATACCTTTCGCGTAAATAAAGAAAGTCGAACGCTTGAATTTATTGTTATTATTCCTAGCCTATTGTGTCCCACTGCTATTATAATCAAAGGCCTCCCGCTCCTTCTTCCACTCATCACGGTCCTGTTCAAGCTCCCACCCGGCAGTAGGCGTTTCCTTTAGATCGCCACTCCATCTTTTGCGGGGTCGTCTCTTGCTAAGTCGTCCGTCTTGGGGTAAAGGAGTGATCACACCTAGCTGAATTCAAAGTCTAATTCGGCATACATTGCTGGGAGGCTTGGTTATGTTAATTGCAATATCCTTACTTCAACGAGCAATGTATGCCGAATTAGTCTTTGAATTCAGCCAGGTGTGATCACTCCCTAACCCCTGAGTGACGATCCTCGCCCACCGTTTAGTTTAGGGTGCATGCGGTTTACGTGGCCTGCTCAGTCCCACTTCAATTTGGCAGTCTTTCGACCATGCGCCTGTTTTGGTATAGTATGCGATTTTAAAACCACACTCTGCTTATTCACTTTTATATCTAATTATTATAATTTTTAGGCTGTTTTGAGTGCAAAAAATATGTGAAAAGGTTATTGTAAGGGTGACAGGATTAGAAATATAGTGATAAAAGAACGTTATGGCGTAAAAGAAAATGTAGTCCTTCACTAAAATTGAGAATGGAATGCTGAGATGGTTTGGTAAAGTAGAGAGGATGAATGAACGAAGGTTGACGAAAGAGATCTACCAGGCAAGAATGAATGGAAAGGTTGGAAGGGGAAGGCCTCGGCGAACATTCCATGACCAAAATTCAGGATGTTCTAAATAAAGACCAGGTTAAAAGTATCCTAAACCGACGAGCGTGTATGAAAGGGTTGATGAAAGTACAAGAAGCGAGGGAAGTATAAAACATACGGTTCCTGTGGTGATTTTTCAATGTATAAAATTGTAATTTGCATATTATGACGACGTGATTATCAAAAAACAAATTGTTTCCTATTCAGTAAATAATTATAAGCCGTCTAAAATTATGTTTCTTATACTTGTGTACAAAAGCTTGCATAATACTGCCCTTGCTAAGATCAGCTGTGAAGTCGTGGGAGTAGGCGCTCGCGGTCAAGTGCCCTTCTATTCAAATCCCTGCTTAAGACTTATAAATACATTAAAACATGTTCACGTAAATCAGCTTATATATAGATTTTCAAAGTAACCATGTAACTTCAGGCGGATTATATAGGTGTAGTCACGTAATAATTGTCAAAATAAATTTTAATAGTTTGCGGTAGTTGTACTATACTCGTATGTCGCAGTTACTAGTCACATTTTACTAAATTGAGTTATTAATACTGCGAATGCTTAAAAGTGTAGACATTGAATCCAGTGGTTTTTTTAATGGTACAAGCAAGCAAAGAGCAAAGTTCAAAATCAAATAATATGATATGAAATCAACGTACATATTGCATAACAGTTTTTTTTTCTTATTCATAGACATCATCGATCAAAACAAACTCAATACAATAGACTTGCTGTATCGCTTGTCAACTCTACAATCAAAACGAGGAAAGGCAAATTTAAAACAAGAGGAAATTTTTTAAAAATATGTATTAAAATTTTAATAGTATTATTAACTTTTTGGGGTTCCTTAGTCAACAAGGAATCCTTATAGTGTCGTCATGTCCGTCTAGCTGGTACGTCCCCTACAAGTAAACTGGGGCTGATATTTTTTTTTCTTGTCTACCCCATCGTGTGGGGTGTCATTAGATGGCTCTTTTAAAAATAATGTGAGTCTGTAAATATTATTATTCAATTTAGGGATACATTTGCGAAATATTTAGCTTGAAAGCGCAATTTCTCGTTGGAGTCGAGTGTTGTCGTCTCCCGCCACCTAAACGGCTGTTATTGGAAATGTAAAAAAATCACAGTAGTAGGATATGATGAAATTAAAAGGAAAACGATCACAGTTAAGTAAGCTTCACAGGTTAATGAGCTATAGCTGATAAACTGAAACTTATAAAAATTGCAATAGCAAAAAAAAAATCAGGCACTAGGACCTCGCTGAGCATTAGGAGGTAAAAAGTTTATGAATGTTACGAAATACTTAATCAAAACATGCTTTGCTATAAAAAACTACGGAACCCTATACTGCACGTGGCCCGATACGCACTTGGCCGGTTTTTATTTTTATACTCACGGGTCTTCAAATATTAGGTTATTTTTTTGGACCTAATAACCTTTTGCCCACTTATTATTGAGGTCAAAAGCAACAACTTTTGTTCTACGACTTTGCTAACAACGCACGAAAAATTTTCAACTTCCCATACAAAATGGGTCGGTCACGTGACCACTTTAGTATGGAGAGTCGAAATTTTTTTGTGCGTTGTTAGCGAACTCTTAGAACAAAAGTTGTTGCTTTTGACCTCACTAATAAGTGGGCAAAAGCAAATCAGGTCCAAAAAATAACCTTGTATACTGAAAACGTCGAAAAACCGGAAGTAACGGCGAGACTCGAACGGGCGTATTCTGCTTTTTGAAGTCCACGCTTTACCAACAAAGCTACTTAGTGTAATCGAAGAAGACGCGGATTCTAATCTCGCCTGTAGTTGTGCTTAATTTATCTTTTGAAAGTTTTATAGTAGAAGGGGAACTTTTTATGACCAAATTCAGGATATTCTTAATAAAGGCTTGTAACCTGTATACAGCGTGTAACGGAAAGATGTGATAATACTAAAGGGTGTGAATCTACCCATGAAACTGAACAACTTTTCCCAAGCAACATAGGTCATAGAACAAAATAAATTTTCGACCTCCCATAGAAACTGCATCAGCGATATCGCATTTTGTATGGGAGATCAAATTTGGTTTTTCGTATTTCAACATAATATGTTCCTTGGGAAAAGTTGTTCAGTTACTGATACTGATCCCGCCCCTGAGCTATGGCACGCAATCAAATTAACACCCTGTATGTATAAGTACCTTGAACCGACGAGCGTACATGAAAGGGTTGATGGAAGCAGAGGAAGAGTATGTCAAGATCGTAGCAGGACTCTGCCTACTCCGACGGGAAAGGGACGTGATATTCAGCTCATAGCAGTCGGATGGCCATACCCTTTCTCTAAAATCATTTCTGACCCGACAAAGTTACGGAGTCACGGCCATGCCCCTTCTATTTTATAGAGTTGCATAAACTTATTATGTTAAGCGTTACCATTTTAATCCGATTACTTGGCTTTAACAGGGATAAAGGCATGGATTTTTTACTTATTGTTAATTAGCAGGTTATAAATTAAATCAAGAATAGGCTACTAAACGACGAAAGACTTAAATATTTAATTTTAAAATTATTCCATACTAAACATTACTTGTATTTATTTTTGAAGTGAAATCTTCTTTAGCGGCGCTTGGCACTCGCGTCAGATCAGTAGTCTGATCGAAAAAACGTAAGATTGTCTATATGTAATATAAATTGTCATGTTTGTCTACGATAGCGCAATAAATGAACATTGTATGTACTTTTATACTGATAAATATAACAATTCGTGCGAAACTATTCCCTAACCATTCCAAAATATTCAAAAATGCAAGTTTTCACTTGGAGTGCAACCAGTCTTTTTTTTTCTCGGCTCTCCGTTTTAGAGTAGTTTTTTTACCAGTGCTGTGCGAGGGAGCAAAGTTGTGAGTTGGGAAAATTCTAACCAATAGGATTGCGCCATTTTCCTAGCTTGTCAAATGCGCTGTCAAATGGAACAATCTTATTGGTTTGAATTTTCCAACTCACAAAGTAGAAAACCGCAAAATTTCACATCCACAGGCAGGATTCGAACCTGCGTCTTTTCCGTCAGTACCGGAGACGCTTTACCAACTAGGCTACCATTGCCCTGCCTGATGTTGTGAAATTTGCCACCTCTACACGCATTTCAACGTTGCGCCTAGTTGGTAAAGCGTCTCCGATACTGACGGAGAAGACACAGGTTCGAATCCTACTTGTGGACGTGAAATTTTGCGATTTTCAAGCAACAAACATCCAAACATATTAACATTTACCTTGATGATGTGTGGTTTTTGTTAGTAAACCTTCATAGTTATCTACAAGGATTTTTTTTTTCTTAAGTTGAAACTAGTTACGAATTCTAATGTCGATATCGTGTAAGGATAAAAAAGTGTTCCCTAGTAACTAGTTTGTAACAAAACAAAAATTTTCTTTTACCGTAACTAGTTACGAACCTGCGGTTACGTACGCGGCCGAAGCAATAGCACAGCTCTGGTGGAAAACCACCCTTACGCTATGCCCACATCGGCCACATCAGTGTACGAGAGTTGGCGAGTGCCTATTATTAGTTTGTTTGAGAGTGAATGAGGCTTCATGTTTGGTTTATTTTATTGTGATCACAAAATTAATACAAACAGTTATGCGAGGTTGTGTGTGCAGATAATTCGAGTTCTGTTTGAAGAAGTTTTCTGACAATTCAGCACGTAACTAAATGCATTACTGCTCTGCCTACTGTGTGGTAAGACTAATGCAGCTGTCTAAGTATTACGTCTTTAGTGGATATTTTAATTGGTCAATTTTTGTATAAAAAAAAAACAAATTCATAAAAAAATACATTTTCAATACAACGTGAACTACATCATGCAATTTAATACGAATCTCTACGCAACAGAAAACTTTAATAGTTAAAGCATGTGAGCAAGTGAAAGGTAACGCATTATAACGTAATCAAATTAAGCGTACAAGTTTAATTCAATAACTGTAGCAAGTAATTTATTATAGAATTTCTATTAGCTGCAGGTATGCGCAGCGCAAGCGCATGACAAAAACGGTCGCCTCGGGCGCAGCCGCCGGCGTCAAAAGATGGCAGATCTACTCTACATGAACGTAATTGCATCAACGGCACGTGTGCGAAAGTATTTGATTGATCGATCGATCATCGGCGAGTTTATTGAATGCTCAACTGGTTATTGACAAAGGCCGTAATTAGTTTTAATACTATTTTGGCTGTTACAGTCTAGACCACGTCAAGCTTGACACATTAGATTTTATACCACACTTAGGGACGGAAACCGCATTGCGAGTGTCAAGCTTGACGCTTGACAGTACGATGAACTGCGGTGTTGTGTTGGAGACTAGAATATGGTGGTGAGATACGTAGAAGGACAACTTACGACGTGATATGGCAGTCGGTACATCCCCTAACATATATGACGCATTTTAGGTGATATTCTGGAGAAAGCTCCTTTCCAACAGTGTCTTTCAAGGTATTTTAAGACAAATTTTGTGATTGATTTTATTGATTGAGGTCGTAACCCAGCTGGGTTACAAGTAACCCAGCTATTCGGTGTTACTTGGTCTGCTTAATGAAGTAAGGAGACGATAGACACCCCATGCACAATCTCCACCAAGTAAAGCAGAGGTTCAAGAGCCGTAACAGCTTTTTTAAATATTCAAAGCCACTAGAAAAGACGAAGAAAACAATCTCCCTCTTCCAAGGTCAAGAAATAGCTACAACAGTATTCTGAAAGTCATAACAAACAAATTCGAGGCTCTGCTTAATCATATCATTAAAATCCTTGTTCGACAGGGTGGCACTCTGAGATGAGCGCGTCGTGGTCCTCTGACTGATATTAATTGTATGTGTTAATTTATCATTTTATGATTGATTACGTTGTTTACTAACATAGTTTTTAAGACTTTTTAATACTAACACATTGGGCTTCAAAGCCTTTTAATAAATGAATTATTATTACTAGTACTAGTCGGCGATCCAAGAGGTGTCGTTTGTGGAAGGAGGAGCACTCACTCGTTGAATTTGTTAAACCAGCAGAAACCCTCGTCGGAAATCGAACCCAAAACCCACGGAGTTGTGAGAGGCTGCACTAAACTAATGCGCAAAACAGGGCCTCTACACAATTAAAACTAATTCAAAACTCTACTGTTTGACGAAGACTTCATTAATAACATAAATTACGTACATTTCTGAATCTGTACTCAACTCACGCGCATTTAATGGCGACACGTCATTGAGCGTTTAATTACGACTTTATAGGACTCTATAGGAAACGGCGTAAATTACCACCGAAGGACAGACACGTTTCCTGTATAAACGGCGTAAATTACCACCGAAGGACAGACACGTCTTGATAAATACACAGGGTGTGCCCAGTTTATCAAACAGGGTGATGTTAGGTTGTCATTGCCATCTGGTTAGTGTAAAATTTATTGGTTCAATTCAGACTGCAAGTTGAAAGACATTGTAAAAGCACGTATGGTATGGCTATTTATTAAAAGGTGTTACCATAAAAATTGTCAGCCCTATAAGGGAATGTTAGATGAATTGATAAAGCAAAAGACTATTTTTAATAAATAAAATTGGTCATATATATTGAAATAGATTCAAACAATAATTAATTATAGTCTTGACTATTTTCGTTGAACTTGTATGACAGTGTTATAAACAGGATAGGACCCTATTAAATGTAAAAAAAAATTCTTATGAAAAAGCAGAGAGCCTCCCCCGAGTCTGAGTCTTGAATGACCTAGCAAGGCGACCTAGCGACCTGAAAATCTTTAAGAAGACCCCGGAGCTAGGCCGATGCAAAAATATGTGCAGATAAGTGGGATTTCACCGACAGCTCTAACAACGAATGAGAGTAGAAACGATGGAACTTCTTGGAGCTAGAACTTGCTATATCCGTCACTTGCTTGATTCAGTGAGTAGATATCAATTTATCATATCTGGCACCAAGTACGAATGTGCTCGAACTAATATTAGTGTAACAGTAGATACTAGATGATGGCGTAAAGATGGAGCGCCTTATCTTGCTAGGTCCATAATTATTAGCAATTATCGTCAATGCTGGACGGGTCTTGTATTTATTTATTGCAAGTTAACATACAAGCTTTCTAATAATTGACGGTTTCTGTACGCTGCTAGATCGAGGCAGCTATAGGGTGAATTGACCATCAGTGTCAATTAGTTTGGTTATTTATGGGGATAAGTATTGCGTCAGAATAAACGGGGCGTACACTTAATGGTTTAGCATCGAAAAAGGTGTTAGGCAGGGATGTGTAGCGTCACCTTGGCTGTTTAACCTATTCATGGATAATTGTTTGACTGATCTGAAAGAGAGTATGTGTGGACTGAGAATGAATGAGTTACTCATCAAATGTCTTCTCTACGCTGATGACCAAGTTATACTTGCGTCATCTGCTGACGAGTTACAGGAGGTGGTAACAATGATGAATGTGGCTTTTGATAGGAAAGGAATGAAAGTTAATGTAAGCAAGACGAAAGTAATGGTACTTGAAAGAGCAGAGTGTATGACAGAGTGTACTATATTAATAGGTGGTGAACAAGTCGAACAAGTGAAGGAGTTTGTGTATCTGGGTTCTAAGTTTACGAGAGATGGAAAGTGTGAAAGTGATATCGAAAGAAGAGTGAATGCTGGAAACATGGTGAATGGTGCTCTGCATGCTTTTATGAAGAGTCAGAAGGTGTCTCACAAGGCTCGTCTGGCTGTTCATAGAGGCGTTTTGGTACCAACACTGATGTACGGCAGTGAAAGCTGGGTATGGCAGAAGAAGCATGAAAGTAGAATTAATGCAGTAGAAATGAGAGCGTTGAGGAGTATGATTGGTGTGAAATTGAGTGACAGGATTAGAAATAGTGTGATAAGAGAACGTTGTGGCGTAAAAGAAGACGTAGTGACTAAAATTTAGAAAGGGATGCTGAGATGGTTTGGTCATGTAGAGAGGATGAATGAAGGAAGATTGACGAAAGAGATCCACAAGGCGAGAGTGAACGGAAACGTTGGAAGGGGAAGGCCTCGGCGAACGTACCAGGACCAAATTCAGGACGTTCTGAATAAAGGCCAGCTTAAAAGTACCCTAAACCGACGAGCATGTATGAAAGGATTGATGAAGGTTCAGGAAGCAAAGGAAGTATGTCAAGATCGTAGCAGATGGAGAACTGTGGTCTCTGCCTACCCCGACGGGAACAAGGCGTGATGTTATGTATGTATGTATAAGTAAAATTGGTTTTAATTTTAACTACACTACTACGTATGTCGAATGCAACCGGATAGGTGGGCCAAACGCGCCACAGAATGGGTGCCACACAACGGACGCCGGGGCAGAGGAAGGCCAAAAAAGCGATGGAGGGATGAGCTGGTTGCTTTCAAAGAGGAGTGGCTGACGATGGCGATCGATAGGGAAGCGTGGTAACGTAGGGGGGAGCCCTTTGCCCAGCAGTGAGACAGCACAGGCTAAAAAAAAATAAAATAAAATTAGCACAAGTAAAGCTAGGTTCTAACTTTTGTTAGTTCCGCTTGCCCACTTTTGTTCTACGACTTTTGCAACAACGTACGAAAAAAGTTCAACTTCCCATACAAAGGAACGTAAGTGACCAACACACGTGTGTGTGTGTGTGTTTCATTTTGTATGGGAAGTTGAATTATATTTATTCGTTGTTGAAAAAGTCGTAGAGTAAAAGTTGTTGCTTTGATCTCACTAGTAATGGAGTTGTTTTAATTAAGACTCAATTCTTTCTGTCTGTATACAAGCCTGCAAGCACAAAACCAAATAATGTTCGTATTTGTGAAATAATCATTCTTAACGATCACGTATTTAAAATTAGATACTTGATAATAAATAAGAGCCCCTTTTAAGGGTAATTTTGATATGAATCTAATATTCCTTAAATTTGCCTTAAATTTGTTGTTTTTTTTTTGCTGTGATAAGAAGAACCATGTATTAGCAATCTACATAAGGTAGAAAATGCCTAGTCATTGAACAGTCTGAATACCTGCCACAATTAGCTTTTTTTACATATAGGTACTTCGCATTTTAAATAAACATTGATACATAAGGAACTATTACATATTACAATGCTGCTTGAGACCGATATCCAATTGTGTATTAATTTTTGTTTTAGCCTAAGTGATATAAAATAAATTATATCTTATCTCTTTATCTTATCTTATTATAAAAAAAAAAAAAAAATTTAAAATGTATAATGTAGAGTCCAGTTAGCTAATAAATTATTAAAGGCTTTTCGATTTGTAATAATATGTATCTTGCGATCTTGGTCTTTCATTAAAACTATTTAACTTTTATTTTTTATTCATTTAAAGTATTTAGTATTAGGTTCAACATTTCCAGAGCTGGCAACCTTCAGGAATGAAGAGGCACACATGAAGAAATACTAATACATACTTGATGTGTAAATTTTAAGAAAGGAAATGGGATTATTGTCTAAGTTTAACTTCTAGGTCAAAAAAGGGGGAAAAAATTGCCGTCTCGTTTAATGCCATAACATCACGCCTTGTTCCCGTCGGGGTAGGCAGAGACCACAGCTCTCCACCTGCTACGATCTTGACATACTTCCCTTGCTTCCTGAACTTTCATCAATCCTTTCATACATGCTCGTCGGTTTAGGTTACTTTTAACCTGGCCTTTATTCAGAACGTCCTGAATTTGGTCCTGGTACGTTCGCCGAGGCCTTCCCCTTCCAACGTTTCCATTCACTCTCGCCTTGTAGATCTCTTTCATCAATCTTCCTTCATTCATCCTCTTTACATGACCAAACCATCTCAGCATCCCTTTCTCAATTTTAGTCACTACGTCTTCTTTTACGCCACAACGTTCTCTTATCACACTATTTCTAATCCTGTCACTCAATTTAACACCAATCATACTCCTCAACGCTCTCATTTCTACTGCATTAATTCTACTTTCATGCTTTTTCTGCCATACCCAGTTTTCACTGCCGTACATCAGTGTTGGTACCAAAACGCCTCTATGAACAAAAGAAATGAAATGAAAAGGTAAAAAAATGGAATGAAAAGGTAAAAAAAAACTTGTTACTTGTTTTTTAAGTTGTACGAGTAAAGGTTTATTGTCTGGGTAATATACTAAAATGATTATTGCGCTGATATATGACATATGGTTTAGAATAGAAGCAATATGCAAATGGTGTCTACTAGGTTAAGCCACGATCACACCTAGCTGAATTCAAAGACTAATTCAGCATACATTGCTGGGAGGCTTGCTTATGTTAATTGCAATATCCTTACTTCAACGAGCAATGTATGCCGAATTAGTCTTTGAATTCATCTAGGTGTGATCATGGCTTTACTTATGCTCCAACATATTTCAAACTAATAGTCCTTGTTAATGATCCTCTTTGCAGTTAATGCGTTAATGACGATATGAGTTACAAACGGACACACCTTTACATCTTTAATGAACTTCATAAAATTTCACCTGCGCAAGCGTCGCCTAATTTGTCTCAGCAATTGCAAAACACGTTACTTTGTTTGGACACCGCTAATATGGACATTTTTCTTTCTTTTTTTATTTAATTCTTTATATTTATAGCTCGGTGACGGCGGCATTAAATACTTTCTTTACATAATAGTACGAACATAAAGTTGATTAAGTACTTGCTTTTGACCTTCTCACGATATACTGATGATAACTTTTTTAGGAAACGGAAAGAATGGTAGCACTACTGTGGTTTTAATATCTTCTAAGGCTTAATTCTTTCTTGAATAAGCTCTTCAGCCACAAGCGTTGGTTATTCATCATATCAGCTGAAAGACGTCCACTGCTGGTACATAGGCCTCCCCTAAAGATCTCCATGACGACCGGTCCTGCGCTGCTCGCATCCAGCAGCTTCCCGCGACCGCCAGCGCCACCAGATCGTCGGCCCACCTTGTGGGAGGCCTGCCTACACTTCGTCTTCCGGTGTGTGGTCGCCACTCTAGACTAGTACCCTTACGCCCCATCGGCCAGCGGTTCTTATTTCGAAACGCTACAAAATGATGCTGACCAATAATGATTTGGGTAGTTGCATGTTATCAAATATTACATATTTAATTTAACGTCATAAGATAACAAAATTCTAAATGAAAGAAATTGGTCAAAACATAAAAAACTTATAACATAGCAGAGATTGTTAATAATTGATATAATTTTTTTGTCTATCTCTTTCTTACAAAACTTCATTTTGTATGTTATGTGACGTCACTGTCCTGTGTCCCTCTCTTTTAAAAAGATATTAAAAATCTGTTTATACTAGGCTATTTGTGAATTAAATTTCATTTAGATAATTTAAATAAAAAGTTGATTAGGCAATTGAAGCCGCGATAGTTAAGTTGATAATGCGTCGGCACAGTATGCCAAATGTCACATTCAAGTCCCGCTCGCATCCTTGTTTGTTTACATTTGTATGTGTTCTTGTTATTTGGTTGCAGATTAATTTATTATGAATTCTCCACACCGTGAACTTGCACCAGCGGCCTTGCTCGTCCGCGATCACTCTCTACAAACAATTTCCACAATTTCCAAGAATAATGTAATTGTCAACGTGTCGCTAGCCAGACGAGTAATTAGTGTGACGACTATTACTATGCTATTATTGTACAGCATCTACGTACAGCTGCAAGTTTTCTCAACAACTAGATAAACTAAAATTTTTCAAATTTATTTTGATCTATGACCTTGCAATAGCGAACCTCTCAATCTTAAATTATCATCCTACTTATTAATACTCGTATTATATACGCGAAAGTTTGTAACTATGGATGGATGGATGTTTGTTACTCTTTCACGTAAAAACTACTGAATGGATTTTAATGAAACTTTACAATAATATAGCTTATACATCAGAATAACACAAAGGCTACAAGTTATATACCTACGCAGACGAAGTCGCGGGCACCATATAATATATTATATTATATATATTATATCCTATCCTTCCTACAAATATTATAAACGCGAAAGTTTGTAAGTATGGATGGATGTTTGTTACTCTTTCACGTAAAAACTACTGAATGGATTTTAATGAAACTTTACAATAATATAGCTTATACATCAGAATAACACATAGGCTACAAATTATATACCTACGCAGACGAAGTCGCGGGCACCATATAATATATTATATTATATATATTATATCCTATCCTTCCTACTAATATTATAAACGCGAAAGTCTGTAAGTATGGATGGATGTTTGTTACTCTTTCACGTAAAAACTACTGAATGGATTTTAATGAAACTTTACAATAATATAGCTTATACATCAGAATAACACATAGGCTTGACGAAGTCACGGGCACCAGCTAGTCAAACATAAGTAGATTGTATTATTATTATTATTATTTTTATTGTATTTGTTTTGATCGAAAGTTTGTATGGATGGGTGGATGGATGTTTGTTACTCTTTCACGTAAAAACTACTGAATGAATTTTAATGAAACTTTACATTAATATAGCTTATACATCAGAATAACACATAGGCTACAATTAATCCTGCGCAGACGAAGTCACGGGCACCAGCTAGTCAAACATAAGTAGATTGTATTATTATTATTTTTATTGTATTTGTTTTGATCGAGGTCAAGAGTGAGCCCATTGACGATAAAAAAAAATTAAGAGACTCAACTAAGGGCATATTGATGAAAGTGGTAATAAACCTAACTTTCAATTCACGAACTTTACCGCATAAACTTGTGAACCATCATCTGGATAGAGCTGGTTAAAACCGGTCCGGAGATGCGCTCGGAGATTGCGTCATATTTTACCTGCAACAACCACATTTTGCCGTTAGTACACAGTTTAGCATATAGAATACCTTTTAACAGTTTACTGCTAGGTATCTTAAACGATATCAATATTAAGTACCAGTTCTGAATGAGACTTTTTGACATTTCATATCTAGCCAAGTTTGACACTGGTGTTGATTCGGGCAGACCCAAACTAAAACTAAACTGATGCTGTCTTTTATTAGTCTGTAGGGAGTAACAAAGACAGCAACACTTTTCGACCTGTCAAATTTAGTTTAGTTTTCGTTTAGGCCTGCCAGAACCGACACCAATAAATTGTGAGGGAATCACAAAATTTTGGTATGAAGTAATTGTCTGCAAATTACAAAAAAGAGTTATCTCGAAATATAGCGAAAGAGGTAGAGTCTAAATAATTTAAAATGGAAGGAACATTTTATTCAGATTTTTGCTTGGGTGATGCTATTTAGCCAAAGGAATTACAACACTTTGGTATGAAGTAAAGTAAATACCAGTAAATTACAAAAAGGGGACAAGGCGAAATAGACAAAGAGTCAAAACAAATTAACACTTATCAGTGTTAAAAGCTCTTGTTCGTCTGCCAAAGAATTAGCCTAAAATACTTCACTTTCACTACTCATACCTACAGCTTGGTCTATTACACTTCATTATCGATAATTAGATAGAAGTTAGCCATCTATTAACTCGGCAATTACACTTTCCGATATTGAGAGAGTGTTACGTTCTTAAAATTTTACTTTCTCTATATAAATACATTGTTGTGGCAAATTTTATATCCTTACCCGTAAAATGGCGATAGTTTAATAAAATAAAAAATAAATAAAATAGTTTTTATTTCTGTAAACATGTTTTCTTAACTATAACATAGATTGGAGCCTCCATTTAAGCAGAAGTTGCCTGTGTTTGAAGGCTCCGCTCCTCCTTAAACGACGCCGCAGTTGCAGACGGCATACAGCCCACCCAGCTATGTTTCTTCATCATATTTAGATTAGAATTTATTATAAGAAAATGCAGCTGGGTGAGCTGCACGCATAGAGTAGGTACATAAATGAGGTATTAACATAATTTAAACTTAAAGTAAAAATTTATCAACTTAAAATAAAAATTAATCAACTTAAAATAACAAATAAAATATTTAAACCTTTACGATCAATTAAAACACACAACACATATGTATGTATCAAGTCTATTTATGATGTTTCTATCTCTACTATTTTAAAATCGTAAATTGCTTTTTCCTGTACATTGGTGATATTTGCAAAAAAAAAAAAAACATCACGATATACTTTCATGCTTCTGAATTCAAATCACAAATTTTTTGACCACAGTCTGTTTGTTTATATGTTCGTTCGAGCATTACACAAAAACTACAGAAACAATTTCAATAAACTTTTTTTGGTCTGAAAGCTTATATCCTAAGTTAAACATTGGTATACATATTTCATTTCATTTCTATGATGGGAACCGGAGATATAATAATTTTTCGCAACCAAGTATAAGTCAGTGTAACCAGGATGTCGTTCTTGCACGAGATAGTAAAAGGAACTTGTACAATCAAATTATACCTAAAGGGCAAAGACTCAAATTTAAAAAGTTACACTAAAGAAGCTCCCTCACACTATACGTGACAGTCCTACTATCGCTGTCTTCAAGAAGCGAGTTAAGGAGCATTATCTCTTTTTGTCTAAGTGATCCATATAGTGTATTTATGTATATATATATATAATATATATTTATATATGTATACTTGTGTATTTATATAGTTTAAGTATAATGTTAAGGTTTAGTTTTTGTGCACATCCTATCTGCCTCTTCCAGTCAAATCACGCTTCTGTAGGTCTGCTGGAAGAAATTTCATTTAGAAATAAGCAGCGCCTGTTGTGTCCCTTTTCTTAATTTTAATTTTCTTAATGTATTTTCATGTGTACAATAAACTGTAAATAAATAAATAAATAAGCTCCTAAAATTACATGTCCAGCAAAAACTTCCACATTTTCTTCTCAGTACGCCAACATCAAAACGCTGTATGATAAAACCGTATCTAAAGCAGCTTTCCAAGCAACGGAGTGGTTAACTTGGCGTCAAAATTGACACTTTCGCTTGTTCTAGTTAGAATAGGGAGGGATATTTTTGCACGTTCGATAGACAGTTCAATATCTAACAGAGATCCTGTCATCGAATTATGTCAACGTTCTTTTGCTACCAACATAGCTTTTGACGGAATTCTACCAGAAATAATGTAATGGTAAAGGGTACGAGAATAGTAATAATAATAATAATCTTGGTCGTTTTCTTATGATAATGGCAAAAATGCAAAATAATTAAATGATCTACAACAACGTAGCCTTAGCTTAGCTTATGAATTCCAAAGGTAATTTCTATTGCAAGAAACTAAAAAGGAGGGACATGACAGCATCAAGCATGTACGTAATCAAATCCAACCTCTCATCATCATCATATCAGCCGAAAGACGTCCACTGCTGGACCTAGGCCTCCCCTAAGGATCTCCATGACGACCGGTCCTGCGCTGCTCGCATCCAGCGGCTTCCCGCGACCTTGACCAGATCGTCGGTCCACCTTGTAGGGGGCCTGCCAACGCTTCGTCTTCCGGTACGTAAAATATCCAACCTCTGATCGAACCCAAAGGTGGGTGCAGCGACTTTGATGAATGGCGATTTTTTGTGTGGAAACGCGAAACGGTATAAAATCGCTGCAGCAGTCGAACTCCTAAACGATTGCCAGCGATACGCCGTCAATTTTATGGAGCTACGTATGTTGTCTAAATTCGATATCTTTAGAAACTAATTCGGCATACATTGCTCGTTGAAGTAAGGATATTGGAATTAACATAAAGTGTATCAGCAATGTATGTAGTATTCGAATTTAGAATCGTGTGATTGCGGCTTAGAGAAATAATCAACAAAATAACCGTTAACTAGCAGTAAGCGTTTAAAAACCCCTTATCAGAGCGGTCGTCCTCGACCGCAACGCGCTTCAGGTGACGTCACCATCCACACCGGAGATTGATAAAAACTTAACATTGTATAAAAACCTGAGATATTAATAGATTTTGTTGCGGTTTTTGAAAAGGTTATAGAAACATTCGGATCTTCCATTTACTTATCATAACATCCCATGAAATCCCTCAAACAGGACGGGGAGCTCCCACCAGAATTCTAGCTTTTGCTGGAAAATAAATGTGGAGGGGAAGAACCATAGTCACCTCGCTTGTCAGCGTTACTGCTGGCACCATCGACTGCGGTTGTAGGTGACGGCAGTAAGTAAGATGGTATGATTCAGGAGGATGTTGCTGACCATCATCCAGTTTATAACCTTTAGTTACATACACCCACGGGTATGAGATGATGGTACTATAATATTCTTTTCCGGCACCACACGGGACACCATTTACTCACAAAACATAAATGGTTCAGAAATAAATCGTATTTTAAAATACAATTTCATATTGACGAAAGCGATGTAGATAATGTAACATCCAATCATAGCCTATTCAAGAGGCTCTATTGTATAAGCACAATCATTGCTGGTTTGAAGATTTCCCTAGCTTTCGACTTATAAAGGACTGTTATTTTGAAAGATTTATTTATTGACGTTTAGTAATTTCCTCGTCAATTTTGTACAATGGAAAATGTGGTGCCTTCGGAAAGTTTTCAAAACATAGCTGCATAATTCTTAAGCTATAGGTAGTAGATCTATGTCGCATAGCATGTAGGCTTTAAAACAACCAACTGGGCTCCCAAGGGCATCAAGAGTCCGGAAGGACTTCCCAGAAAATAATAGCGTGACGAATGGGCAAAACGAAACGAGCCGGAGTTAAATATCATCCAAATCTAGACACAGCAGTGTGTCAGCTAAAGCCACGATCACACTTAGCTGAATTCAAAAACTAATTCGGCATACATTGCTGGGAGGCTTGGTTATGTTTATTTATTTATTTATTTGGAGAAAAAACTGAACAGTATTGTACATGAGATATTATGCTAGTGGTAATGTAAGAAAAGACTTAACACTACGTCTATAAACATTTCTCGCAGAGAAATAACAAATAGGCTTATCGAAGGCTAAAGAAAGAAACATACTTAGCTTAAAACAAGGAAAAAGTGAGTTAAAACTTAGTATTGAGTGTTACGTAATGTAAAGTGTTATGCGGGTGACTACAACTCCGCACACATTGCAAAGATAAATGAAAAAATGAAAAAAGGCACGCGATAAACACAATTAGATATTTAAGGTTCCTAATAAAAGTGTTAAGAAACAATCAGAAACTGGTGTAGCAAAAACAAGATTAAGAAAGAAAGTGTGTAGAAACCATGATAACCTGGATAACCTGGCTAGCCCTACAACGGAGTCTTCAGTCAGGATCAAATAAAAGCACGCGCCCAGACACAAAACTATGTATCATTAATAGATAATAAGATATTACGAACTTTTCGGTTGTTAATTGCAATATCCTTACTTCAACGAGCAATGTATGCCGAATTAGTCTTTGAATTCAGCTAGGTGTGTGGGTGTGATCGTGGCTTAAGGTCGCAAAGGAATAGGGCGACGCACCGGCGAACCGAACTATTACTTCAACTTGCGATTTTGAGTGTCTAACAAGTAAACAGCATAGCGTAAACTTTTATTAAATCAGAAGAAGAGCAGTTACCCAAAAACATTAATTTGGAAGGGGATCAAGATTGACAGATATTCCTATGCAGTAACGCATAACGTTTTTCAAATGCGTTTAAACAAAATTTGGTATGAATTGCTAAGCCACTAAATGGTGAAACTTGGCTAATGTAATAACTCAACTCAACTGTTGCCGAATACTCGTATGGTCAATGCTGTGCACACCTATAATTGGTATACATATTCTACCCTTAGGTACCTATTTGAATGTATCCACATTGTAATTTTAATATGTTATGCTGTTGGTTTGCCTTAATAAATAAAATAAATGAATAAACTCAATATACAGAAAATGTTTAAAAATTGAAGCTTGAGTAATGAATAGCCGCTCAAAATATCCTTCCTCAAAGCAGGATGACGTAATTTTCACCAGTATTCATAGATTTACTTGTTCACACACGACACGACACAGTGGTGTGTCACGAAGTGTGGTTTAGCACGGACAAGTGATAATTAGACGGGCCTTGCAGTTTGTCATAAACATATTACGTAAAAAGGAAATGTTAGAAGAATCATATTATTTCACTGGGGATCTGCTGAATACATCTTTCGATACGATACGCATTACGCACAGTTAAAAGTACCTTAAAGCCACGATCGAAAGACTAATTCGGCATACATTGCTGGGAGGCTTGGTTATGTTAATTGCAATATCCTTACTTCAACCAGCAATGTAAGCCGAATTCGTTTCTGAATTAGGGAAGGTGTGACCGTGGCTTAAACCGAAGAGCGTGTATGTATGAAAGGATTGATGAAAGTATAGGAAGCCAGGGTAGCACGTCAAGATCGTAGCAGTTGGAGGGTTGTAGTCTTTGTCTACCCAACGGGGAAGGGGCGTGATTTTATGTATATGTTACAAACCAAACCGAAATGGATAGATTAGGTTATTTGTTAACCCTTGCGCTATAAATAAGTTTTTTCTAGTAAAAGGTTTATCAAATAACTTTCACAAAAAGACTTGTTTCTAGTGCAAGGGTTAACAGACACTTTTCGATTTAGTTGCTTACGTAGAGCAGTACAGCTTAGGTCAAACAAGTTTAGCCTAAAATCTGGTTTGGCCGGTAACATATTGTAAAAACTTTAATTGCCTCCTTTCAGATATGATCCCTGATCAATGCAATCAGGATCTTTTTAAGGTGAGTGAACAGCCATGTTTTAGCTGGGCAAGCTACAACTTTGACCTCATCGTCACTATTTTATGCTGCTGCCTAACTGCAGGGTAGTTTGTTGGCAGAGGAGTATTCAGACATACATAGTCAAGGTACGCACGGCAGCAAGTAAGTGGAAACAGAACCAGTATAAGCTAAACCAGCGTTACGCTGTAAGTGTCCTAAATCAGAGACCAGTTCAGTGTCAAAAATGTTTTCACTGGCTATAGTTGACTTGCTCACTTCGTCAACATTGCTTATTTATTTATGTTCTTTGAGAGGAGGTTAAGTACAGTTATCTTCTTTGCCCAGGGAGCCCATTAACGTAACATTTTTTATTTGTTCCTTAAGCGGAAAGTTCATTTTCTAGGTCGATTTAGTAGATCTAGTAAGTTTAGTAGGTAGCCTGTACATTAGCAATGTCAAACGCTCAACAGTCTCAACCGCTGTACCGCGACTTAGGTAAGCAAGCGGCGAGACGGGAGGGCATCGCTCGTCATCGCTCACGGCGGCAACTAGTTCTTGCTCTTTTCTTCCCACTCACCCACCTCCCGGCGCATACCTAAGGCGCGTTACAGCGGTAGCGGTCAGACTATAAAGAACGGGTCTACGTAGCTATTTTTTAATAAATAACAAGCATGACAACCTTAACTATAATATAAACAATGATATAAAGCGATATTTTTTTACAAATATACAATACGTGCAGTTTAAAATGATATAATAGACCGTAAGGGCACTGCATGTTATCCTACGTCATCTAGTACACGAAATTTGCAACTTTGTAGCGATAGTAGTGGCCTAGTAGATCCACAAAACGTTGGTCTGCCAATCCGAAACCTGGCAGGTTTTGTACAGTTGGAGAGAAAAGTGGTTAAATGACAGATTACACGAATAAAATCTATTCGTAGAAATAGAAGGTACCTATACAAGTAAAAAACAACAGGTCTGCCTTGCATCCTCTTGGCAGTTTCGCTAGTCGGACCACAAATGTGGTCGGATGTGATCGGACCACAAATTTGGTTGGACTGGCGAAACTGCCAAGAGGATGCAAGGCAGACCTGTTGTTAGGGTTCCGATACCAAAATGGTAAAAAAAAGGAACCCTTATGGTGCCGCTCTGTCTGTCCGTCTGTCTGTCACACCTCTATATCTCAGCAACCACTTATGCTATCAACCTGAAATTTGGAATAGTTTTAGAATATAGTTGCCCAACTTAATTGCACAAGAAAAAATTTTGAAAAAAGTATGATTATTAATATAAAGGGGGCCAAAATAGGGGGGGCCAAATTTCAAATTGTCGCTACTAGGTCGAGTGGGGTATCATATGAAAGGGCTTTACTTGTACATTTTAAAATATATTTTTGTATTTTTTTAAATTTCTTAGTTTTAAAGTTATGATGAAAAATGTCAAGAAAAATACCATTCCCCCCCCCTTATCTCCGAAGTTTGAGTAAGGAAAAATCTGAATTAATTACAGTTGACAGAAGTTTATATAAACTTTACAGCAAAAATAAAACGATCTTTCTAAGTTGCACAGTTTTTCAGAAATCTGCAAAAAACCTTTACAAACAAATTTAGTTTTGCGGTCCTGAAAATGGACTTTATTGCTTCCAAAAATACTATAGGTATATCGGAACCCTCGGCGCGCGAGTCCGACTCGCACTTGACCGGTTTTTTTTTTACTTGTATAGGTACCTTCTATTTCTACGAATAGATTTCATTCGTGTAATCTGTCATTTAACCATTTTTCTCTCCATCTGTACAAAACCTGCCAGGTTTCAGATTGGCAGACCAACGTTTTGTGGACCTATTAGGCCACTACTATCGCTACAAAGTTGCAAATTTCGTGTACTAGATGACGTAGGATAACATGCAGTGCCCTTACGGTCTATAACATATGAATTGCGTTGCACAATATTTACCTCGCCTTATCGGTTAGGTTAGGACCTACTGACTCTATTAAGCTTAAACGTTTGTTCATGATAAAACATTGTAAAGGAAAACGATTCTGTATTTTTTATAAGAATTTATCTCTTCAAAATCAATCTCCCTTCTCAGACCTATCGGTCGTTGAGATATTATGTTTCTGTCAATCAATCACTATCATATCAGCCGAAAGACGTCCACTGCTGGACACAGGCCTCCCCTAAAGATCTCGATGACGACTGGTCCTGCGCTGCTCGCGTCCAGTGGCTTTCCGCGACCTTGACTAGAATGGATGATGAATGCGTGAATTTGAAATTGAAAGGTCGACTGCTCCTCAGGAGCAGCAGGCGGGGTGGTGCAGGGTAGATTGCAAGGGGGCGGAGATTATCCGTTCTTTATGATAGTACGAGTAATATTACTTTATTCTGTGTTCTTGATGTGATGTGTATATCTTCAAGTTCGGGTTCAAGACTAGGCGAACTCATCATCATCATATCGTGTGGGTTGCAAGTTCGATAATGTCGTAAAATTTCGTTACCCCTAAAATCACATCGGTTTATTTAAAGGCTTCGTAAATTATATAAAATCGGCGTGTACACAGTAAATTACGAAAATTGTCTGTTTCCGTGTAAGACGAACTCCAAACGGCTTACTTGTTACGAGTACTTACGTATGGTCGTTTAGACATTTTAAGTGCGTTTGTACATTTGAGATGGTCACAGGCCAGCTAACCAATTTAGTTGATTTGTAAAATTAGAGGGGCGACGACCGGGCGTCATTGACACCGGGAAATTAGTTCTTACTGCTACGGTCAACCGCACGTCAGTGGAAACATTTGCAACTCTATTACCATGCCATAAAGTCCAAAGTTTTTCTACTGACGAGCTGTTGGGTATACTCCTTAGCTAAGTTAAAGTTTAACTTAAAATATTTCCAATGAGCTCAACATGTTTCAATGTTAAAATCTCTACTTTTTTTGTAAAAGGTGTTAAAAATACAAGGGACGTGTACGAAAAAAAAAAGTTCAAACCCCACACAAAAAATTTATGACAAACTGCGAATATTTTCAAGAACTGTAGGTCAAAATGAATGTAGACGGACCAGTTAGTCTTACCACGAAATTGTTATAAAATTTAATTTTCTGTTATGTTGACATATAAAATGTATGGATTTAAAGAAGCTTTAACTATAAAGAACCTTTCTGTAACCAGTTTTTTATGCTTTGGATTTTTAATTAAGTTTATTTGTGTTTTGATGAACCTTTTTCTTTTATATATGAACATTTAAACGAAATGGGTTAATTTTAAGTAAATTAAGACGATGTAAAGATTTTATATTCGTGATGTAGGTATTTATTGTTATCTATAGCTGTCACCAAGACCGAGTTGGCGTGAAATGGAGCAATACCGCAAAAGCAGGCAACTAGGCCCTAACCGCAACCGTTATACCAAGATTTACTCTATTTGGACCATCGCTGGAGAAATGAAAAACAAGAAACAAAAACTGAAATTACAAATTGCGAAGAAAGCGCAAAATTTTATAAATTAAGTGTTGTTTTTATTTTATGGTAGCAATGAAAAGTAAAACTTCAGGGTGTAAAGAGATCTCTTAAAACTGAAACTGTGGTTTCACTTAACAACTTTCCACAGAAACATAGGTCTAAATATACAAGGTGTAAGGGACGTTGTAACGAAAACTGAAAGGGTGTGATCAGTCAACGAAACTGAACAACTCTCCCAAAGAAACATATTTGGGAAGTGAAAATTAATTTTGACCTTTATACAAACTGTTCGACCAGAGTGAGCAATGCAATTGACCAATTTGTATGGAGGGGTCGGAGAAACGTTTCTTTGGGAAAGTTGTTCAGTTTCGTTGACTGAACATGCCCTTTCAGTTTTCGGTACACCGTCCTTTACAACCTGTATTTTATTTATTTATTTAACTGTTTATTGTACACATAAAATTACAAACAGAACATACATTTTAGAGAACAGACACAACAGGTAAGTACTGCTTATTTCAACATGGAAATTTCTTCCAGCAGACCTAGTTTATTTACTTCACAATCAAGCGTTGCAATTTCTATGGAAGAACTAAATTCTTTAATCATCATTCGCAATATTCCAGATTCATGGTCAGATTGCAAAGCTTCAGTAAGATGTTTTTACATCCTGTATTTTGAGCGTTACGAATGCTAAGTTAACTGAATCAACGTTAGACAACAAAGGCACCGCGCTCAGTATTGCACAAGAGTATTGTAAAAACTGCACCCAACACACTCACTACTCAGCTTTTGTGCCAATGTCCCAGTAACCCTGTGAACGTAGCACAAAGACTTGGAGATTGACGAAATGAATGATCCATTTGAATGATAGTTTTTTGTATAAAGTTTAAAAAAAATATGAATGAAAAGATAAAGTTCGAAATTACAAATACAGCATCCAACAGGAGAAAGGCTGTACTCAGAAACTCATGCAAAAGCTAGAATATAAACGGGTAATATAAATTTGATGGAAGTTAATTAACAATTAGCTTTGTAAAGGAGTTGATAACTTAAAGTACCTACCTACCTTTATCTATAAAGACCGACAAACGATGTTGCGATAAGCGTTCTGTCCACCATGTTCTTTAGTTAACAAATGTACTAACACGATAGTTTTTTTATGCTGAGTATAGAATAAATTATATGGAGAATTTGTCCCACCGACAGAAAAACTACCACCTGGACATAAACTTCCCTGGCCAACCTGGAAGGCCCTAAATAGACTCAGTGGATGAGGCCTCAAAATCCAGGGTAGACTTATGTATGGCGTAACGAGTTCTCCCTGCCCAATTTTGTCCCACCGGCAGAAAAACTACCACCTGGACATAAACTTCCCCGGCCAACCTGGAAGGTCCTTAATAGACTGCGTACCCAGGTTGGGTGATGCAAAGACAACCTGAGTCGGTGGGGCTACATTAAAGCTAGTGGAAATGAAAATATCAGCGACTGCGGTGTGATGCCACAAACTCACAGCACTCCTACCTCACAGCATGCGCGTCATGCCCTACGTTATATGCTCACTAAAGGATATGTACAAGGCATGTACAAGGTCAGGTCAAATACTATCCGGGTTGCCGAATACTGGTCTAAAATCTGTGAGTGTTGCCATCGACACGATAGAAGAAGACATGGAAACATGATTTTTTTGAGAGTACGAGATTTGTACTTAATTCCTGTAAAAATTCGTGAAATAACAGGTTAGACGTTTTCCCACAGATGAGCCCTCGTTTTTAATATGTAAATAAATATAGCTATAGCCTGGTCAATAAAAACCTCATCGTAATCGGTGCATATCTTTGTACATACGTTCTTAATAAACGTTCGAGCAGGAAGCTTTTCAGTTTTATATAGTAGAAAAAATGTATTTTTTGACTGACAAGACCAGACTATTTTTTGTTAACTTTAACATAAATCAATACATGTTTATTCATAAAAGTATGAAATCAAATCATTAAATAAATTTGCCACCTGGTCAAGGCAGTAATAAAATCAGCATAATAAAATTAAACAGACATTTTATGACCTTTCCAAGTTAAATTATGTAAACAAGATCAGATGTTAAGTGTGATTAAAGACTATAAGGTGTTTTACAAGGAGATATTATCATCACGGGTGTCATCTTCAGAATAAGATAAGATATTTGTGCAGATAAAATTGCAGATCGTTGCCACTTGGTCTTTGGTCTTTGACATGTTCATCTCTAGTCCAGCTTTGCGGCTTGCTGTACTGAGGTCTTAGAGCATGGTCTCTAGTTCGGCTGTTGACGACGAAAATAAGACGATGTCGTCGGCGAAACGAAGGTTAGTCAGCCTTCTTCCGCCGACGTCAACGCCCTTCCCATCCCACGGGTCACCTATTTCTCGAAAGACTTCCTCCAATGCGCTGGTGAATAGTTTTGGGGACAGCGGATCGAAGTAATACTATTACTGTATATTAATTTTAGGAGGTTTATATAAGCGGGATCTATTTTCCCACTTAAATTATAATTTAGCGGCTCTGACAGGTTTACCTGCGACGGCTGGTAAGGAAATACTGATTATAAGACTGATAAAAATTACCCATTAAAAAGTATACCCGTCCAATACTAAAGAACAAAGTAGAACAATAAATATTTAAAAACCGATATCATTAGCAAACACAAATAGAACAAGTCCATACAGATTACCACACCAGGCACACAAACTGCACGTTATCGTAAGGCAAGCTTATCGTTATCGTATTATCGTTAGTGATCGTGACGCAACAGGCGAGCGAATTAGGAGGACCGATTGAAATATTATCGCTTATCTGTATGTGTTTATATGAAACTGTATACTACTTATAGATTCAGTACTGGGAGAGATGAAACGTCTCTACATCCGATATGCAACTATAGGAGTGATCACAGCTAGCTGAATTTAAAGACTAATTCAGCATATATTGCTCGTTGAAGTAAGGATATTGCAATTAACATAACCAAGCCTCCCAGCAATGTATGTCGAATTAGTCTTTGAATTCAGCTAGGTGTGATCACTCCTTATGATGCACTAATACACAACAACAGAAGTTGTGGAGATAATTTACTGCAACCTGACGTTGCCAAGCGTGTTGATCCTAAACTAAAGCTGCTTCTTTGAAGCTGTCGGTATGGTCGAGGAAATTTGTCAGACAAGGCTGGCTACAAAAGATATCTGCAGGGCGCAGTGGCTGTTGTTGGGAGCACCGAAGCCCAAAAAGTGTATTTAAGACTTGCTATGGTATAATTATGTACTTAGACCAGGTATTATAGCCTAATTCAAGTATTCTAGTCTTAAGAATCTTTACTTAAAATGGTTAGTAAAGGTACGGTTTGTTTTAAACTTTCGCACTTCTCATCATGTTTATTTCATTCCGGGTCTTAGCGCGATACATTTAACTAGGCAAAATAGATACCCGTGACCAAGGCTGATACAACTGAGCCGAAACGTCGGGAATATTTAATAGTAAGGTAATCTATTATGCCTAATTAAAAGTATCGCGCTAAGACCCGGAATAAAATAAACATGGTAAAGGTACGGTCAATGTTGATGCTAAATTCATTTCTCCAGCAACTAAGATATAAGTGGAAAGCCTCGACAATTTAAAGTGTGTATTCGCGACAGCTTTTTAAATTACAACGTGCAGTCAATCAAGTAAGAATTATAGAAAGAATCCGATTATTCCTACTGCTAAACTCACGAGATAGCTCGGGATCCGGTTTGAGTGAGGGTGAGTCATAACGACGACCGGCGACCTAGCGACGACCTCAGCTTGGAGTCCTATAAGAACTTATTGTGTAGAATCGGTAGATGTGAGATGGACTTGGCGAATGATGGTTTATACTTACATAGTTTTGGTAGATTTTTTTAAATTAATTATAAACACAACAATAATTAAAGAGAAAGAGATACAACTGGACTGCTCATGCATGACATGAACAAGTTAAGAAAATAATAAGACAAAAAAGAGAAATATAACAGGCCTAAATATAAAAGAAAAGGCAAAATATGAAACAACGTTACTTAACTAAGTAAATAATAGTGAAACTAATAATGGATCCGTCCGTATAGAAAATGCAATACAGGTTATAATACAAATGTGTCTCATTCCTTCAGGGTATTTTAATTGGAAATTCGAACACCTTAAAGACGAAGCTTTTCTAATTATTTATTTTTAAATGTCTGTTTTGTTAAGAAGATTACAGAGTATTAACTAAAGAAACTCATTTTGCAACTACCTACATAACAAACAATAAAACAACATGCGAAATGATAATACAAGAACATAAAATTATTGCAATACGAGTAAAACCTTCAAGGTTGTGCCGTACGTTATGGGTGAGAGATCAGATAATAATGATCATATTTCCATCAGCGTCGCGATCTGGTAGCGAAGACAATATTTGCTTACTGAGATCATAAATTCCAACGACATATTATACAGGAGATATTATGTCAATAAGATGTCTGAATACTCGAATCGTTCAGGGACGAGTTGCGCGAACTGTAAAGCTGCTGCTATCTATCACACCTACCTGCTGCATCAAGAAACTGGGTGTCTACTCTCAAAGTCCGATATATCGAAACGATACTACTCGAAACATGCAAATGCAAAACTTCGTCCCTTGACAATAGAGTAGAATATTGGTTGGATGCAGTTTAAAAATTCATCCAACCAATATTCCACTCTATTGTCAAGAGACGAAGTTTTGCATTTGCATGTTTCGAGTAGTATCGTTTCGATATATCGGACTTTGAGAGTAGACACCCTGATTCGGCGTACGTGGCTCGATGAAGTAAGGATATTGAAATTAACAAAACCAAGTCTATCAGCAACGTATGCCGAATTAGTCTTTGATTTTAGGAAGTTGTGATTGAGGCCTCATTTTGACGACTTTGCAACAGCATCTAACTAAATGTGCATAAAAATCACAGCGATGATGAAAACGTTATGCTACAAAATTAAAGAGCCGTCAGTACGGAAAATCCTTCCTTTTAAGCCATTCGAATACATTTTTGAAATAGTAAACAATTAAATCTCAGAAAAACATATAATATTATTGAGGATTCACACTAGTGATGTAGGTATTCAATAACATGAAGAAACCAAGTCGGCTCTACAGATAAAAATCGCAAAGTTACCCCTATTACCTTTTAGAATTTTAGAGACATTTTTGTCATTCATACAATTTAATTTATAAAATAAGTAATTTGGTACCATTCATTCACCAAAATAAAGTACACATCTGATTGGAGTATAGTAGATATTTAGATTTTATTCACAGTTTTCATTATAATAAATAATAACGAAAGCATTGAAAATTTGCAAAAGTATGGTAACGTTAGTTTACTATTATGTAATCTGTGGTATGGTTATTTTTCGTACTCATAATTTTTGGGACTACCATGCCACAAAAAATGTCGGCTACGGTCTTACATTGAGTTTTTTAACTTAACAAAACTTAAACAAAACTTTTAATAACTTATATCTTAGTGAATTATTGAATATGAGTACTTCGTTTGATAAGTGTTTTATTATCACTTGACTCATGGGTGTAGTGAATCCGTAAATAATATCATAATTGTGTTTGATAAGTGCGTTGGGGTATTTCCGATGAAGGGATAATTCCAAAAATCAGTTTTATCACCAAACCCGTCGAAATTTTTGCTCTGGATGGTTACAATTATTCTGAAGCCACTAATATTTTCTCTCGATTCAGTATCAAGATTTGGTAATCAATCGTAATTTTAGGATTTATCCCATGTTCGAAATTACCCCAATACACTATAAGTGTTTTTGTTAGGTGAAGTATATCGATCTTTGAAATACCAAAACTTGACACGGATAACGCTATAGCATAATATGGTATATTGTGTGCTTATATGTAAAAACTTTGAAGGCTGATCTGTTGACAATGTACCTCGCTGCAATATAACAGAAAAGAAGAAATAAAAATGTATTAAGAAAATATAGTATCATAAGTTTATTATGCTTTCGGAGAAGACTTGAAAACAGCAGCCCAAAAGAAGAGAATTTGTCTACGTAGATATGGTTAATAAAATGATGTCATAGTAAAATCAATTTCTAAAATTAACAACGATTGTGTAAAAAATCCGAACAATGTCAGATAGAAACACTACCTAGCTAGCCTATCGAAAACCTCCAATTACGCTATTGTAACGTACGTATCGATGCTCTGATACCATAATTATGTTACCAAGATAACTGACTTGTAAAAACTGGTAACTTGTAATAAGTTGTACGTTTGATTGTAAAATTGCTTTCGTTCTAAGAAACAATGAGCTGCGGGGGCGGGGCTGAATGAGCACGCAAGATTTTAATTAAGACGTGACCAAGATAGAGACTTACAAGCAAAAGGTGTTTTCTGACCATCGGAGAGATTTGTTTTCTTTCTGTTTTGTGCTGCTTTGGAAGGGATGTTCATCAAAGCTATAGGTCAGTGGTTTCCGACCTATGGTCCGAGAGAAAAGAATCTGGGTCCGCGAAACAAAATTGTGAACCTATCATTATATACATTTCGTTACGGAAGTAAGTAGCGTTGAAAGAAAGAACCTGTTTGAAAAGATTTTTTGCCAACTTTACAACTTTTTAATTTGCACATTGATTTTAATTTGAAAGATCTAAAAAGGAATTTTTTTCGGGGTCCCTGTTGGGGTCCGAACAAAAATGGTCAATGAAAGGTGGAAACCACTGCTATAGATAGACTGACTGACGGTGGGCCAGCAACTACCATTACAAGAGAACAATACGTATAATAATACTACACTCATCATAACATCCCATGAAACGTCCACTGCAGGACATGGAGCTCCCTCCAAATTTGCAACTTTTGCTGGAGCTATTGTAGAGGGGAAGTACCATAGTCACCACGCTTGTTAGCGTTGCGGCTGACACCACGGAAAGCGGTTGTTGTTGACCGCAGTATCTAAGATGGTACGGTACAGGAGAGGATGCTATGGACATAAATTATGTCCTTGCTCAAAAAAAACAAAATCAAGACAAGAAACATGCTGAAGGTGGTAGGGCTTTTGTGGAAAGTCCCGTCTGGGGAAGTACCACCCCCTTGCTTTTTCTGCCGTGAAGTAGCAGTGTTTGCACTGCTGTGTTTCGGTTTGAAGGGCAAGGGAGCCAGTGAAAATACTGGCACATGAGAGATACCATCTTAGTTCTCAAAGTGAGCAACGCGCTTTGCTGTCTTATTAGTGTCAAAATATGCCATTAATAAGACAGTGGGTGCTATGGGCGGTGGTGACCACTTACCATCAGGTGGCCCACCTGCTCGTTTGCTCACTTATAACATAAAAAAAAAAACTGGTCAAGTGCGAGTCGGACTCGCGCGCCGAGGGTTCCGATATACCTATAGTATTTTTGGAAGCAATAAAGTCCATTTTCAGGACCGCAAAACTAAATTTGTTTGTAAAGGTTTTTTGCAGATTTCTGAAAAACTGTGCAACTTAGAAAGATCGTTTTATTTTTGCTGTAAAGTTTATATAAACTTCTGTCAACTGTAATTAATTCAGATTTTTCCTTACTCAAACTTCGGAGATAAGGGGGGGGGAATGGTATTTTTCTTGACATTTTTCATCATAACTTTAAAACTAAGAAATTTAAAAAAATACAAAAATAAATTTTAAAATGTACAAGTAAAGCCCTTTCATATGATACCCCACTCGACCTCGTAGCGACAATTTGAAATTTGGCCCCCCCTATTTTGGCCCCCTTTATATTAATAATCATACTTTTTTCAAAATTTTTTCTTGTGCAATTAAGTTGGGCAACTATATTCTAAAACTATTCCAAATTTCAGGTTGATAGCATAAGTGGTTGCTGAGATATAGAGGTGTGACAGACAGACGGACAGACAGACAGACAGACAGAGCGGCACCATAAGGGTTCCTTTTTTTTACCATTTTGGTATCGGAACCCTAAAAACCGGCCAAGTGCGAGTCGGACTCGCGCACTGAGGGTTCCGTACCACCACATAATCATAATTGTATTAGTTGAAATTTCAGTATGTTAATGTGCTACATTTTTTGAGTCCGACACGCGCTTGACCAAATTTTATTATTTGTTGTTATTTTATAGCTTATGCACTATAAACATACCAATTTTCAAGTTTGTAAGTGTTCCCGTTTTTAAATAGAACTAAAACAAAAATCGCCTCAAGGACCATCCAACTTGACCCCTCTCTTATATGAATGTTCTTGAAACGGGAGCTCACCACAATTGGTTACCATTAGTTGTGAGAAAAGTTGTAATATTTAATGATTTCAGACTTTTCCCATTATTTTTTCTGTGAGACCTAGCTTCTTGCCGAATTTCATAATTTTAGGTCAACGGGAAGTACCCTGTAGGTTTTGCATTTTTGCATAAATGTATGGAGATGAGGACATAAAATGCCATATCTTTTGATTGCGTCGTTGTAAAAAATTTAAATTTTCAGATCTTATGTGGTTCATGGATCTTAATATATATTATTAATTTCAACCTGATACCTTTACCCGTTCGTGAGATAAAGGGTCTTGACAGACAAACAGACAGACGGACAACAAAGTGATCCTATAAGGGTTCCGTTTTTTTCTTTTGAGGTACGGAACCCTAAAAAACAACAACATAAGCTTAACTATTTATCATAAGACGTATTGTGTTTAATAAAATGTTGCCAGCTGATACTAACATAGGAGTAAAAAAAAATACATTCAACGAGATAGGAAATGATGCGCGATCCACCTTTACGTTCGACCTTTTCATCAATTTTATTACAGCAAATAAACACCTCTTGGCTATCCAAACACTTATCATTTCAATACCTTATTTGCATAGTAACTTCATCATGAACGAATGATAGATACCTGAAGGCATAGATCTAAAAATACTTCGTAGATTAGTTCATAAAATTAAATGATGTAGTAAGCGTTATAATAAGATAGCTGAATATTTATTTACATTTAAATATTTGGAAATGGAATGGCTCCATTTAACATTCATACACAATAACGAAAACAAAGAGTCATACCTTTTTATATTATACTAATATTGTTTGCTTTTTTTTAACTGGCAAACCATCAGATAAAAGGTTCAACTCAAAATTTTCCATTAAAAAACAAAAACAAAATAAATACTTGTAATCTATTTATTACAAGATGTTCTAGAGACATATAAATATTAATGACACCTAAACACTCATTGTACTACGCAGTAAGTCTCAAATTTATTACTTATTTTATAATCTATGGTGTGTACAAGTCAAATTGTTTGTGGCAGCCGTTAACGGACTTGCCAGCTGCGCAAGAGTTGCCATATGTCGGGCCTTCCAGCTAAACGAATTATATGATACACACTTAGATAGTGCTTTATGTTTGTAAAAAAACTAGGATCTAAAGTACTAGCTTAAGGCTAAAAGGTGCCTTAATAAAATACTGTGATGTAGGTGAAGTGGTACAATATAATTTGTTTTTTATTAGAACAGCCTGATGGACGATTAGTACGCCGCAGGATCGCATAATAAATGATTCGTATACAAAGAAAAGTAATTGTTTATATTAAATGTATGAAAAAACAAGAATATTTTGCTACCCACGCGTTTCGGATATTAGTTACTATAACTTAGATTTAGGTAGGACGGTCTCAAGGATAGCCGGGTCAAAATTAAATACGAAGAAAAATAATTATTTTTATTAAAAACTATTCGCATTGGTCAAGGCTCACAGCGTGCAGTAAAATCTTAAAAGGGTTTTCATTGCTTTGATGGTTGATTTAAAAGGCCATTTGAAAAATAATTTAACATATCAATTTTCATAAGGAAAAACAATAGGTATATTGTCTTAGATTTTTATACAAATCCCTCACCGACGAGGTCTTATGGGGAGGCAAAATTATTTGTAGTTTTTCCTTTCGACTCACATTTTTTTGGGACACATGTTCACAAAGTATACTGAGGCGCTCTTTTTTTTCAAACTGTAAAGGGTGTAAGGGACAGGTTTTAGAAAACTAATGGGCATGATCAGTAAACATCACTGAACAATTTTCAGTGATAGAACTTTCAGGAAAAGAAAAAATATCTGCCTCTCCATACAAAATTGCAAACTTCATTTTTGTCATGAAGGTTGTTCAGTTACGTTGACTGATCTTGCCCTTTCAGTTTTCGGAAATCTACTAATTTCAATAGCACATCAAGCTTGACACATTGACCTTTGTACCGTTATTATTTCATAGTCGCACTGCGAGTGTCAAGCTTGACTTGTATTTGACTGGTTTGTTTTGTTTATTTCGCGCGGCCGATATTTCACTGGGACACCACGGTGGCGCGACTGGTGGCGCAACCAGTCGCGCCACTGGTGTCCGTAACTAGACACCAGTAAAGACACCAGAGTCGCTACACACTGCGGCCACAGTATTAAGGGCTATATTTCACTGGGAGTGGTAGCGCGACCAGCATCCGAACTGGTTGCGCCGCCAAATAAGCATAAAACATTTACTGGATTAAACTACTTAACTCAATTCACGGTAAAGTATATGGAGTTTTTTAGGAAAATAAAAGGACTGCAATTTCCCGACAATTTACATTCCCCCGCAAGGTGTGCAATCACCATTACTCAAAAAACGTTGAAAACACGTTATTAGCTATCGCATCGCGCCATAAAAGCATCACGATTGTAGGGAAACAATGTAAAAATAATAATAAAGAAATAGTGAGTTAGTACGAAAATTGCTTTATGAAAGATTTAATGCGAATTATACAAGTTTATGTACTGTCAAGAGCGCTAGGAGTTTTGGACTTTACCACCAGCGAAAGTGTTAAAATAATCCGATCGAAAAAGGAATATCTATCGCTATTCTTTAAGAAGCTCAAGAAACGCAGCCATACAATTTTAAAAAAATCTAATAAATGATACTACAGGATCGAACCCGTACTCGAATGTATAAAGCACATGCAGTAAGAAAGCTTACATTATAGATTAGATGACTACATCAATGAAAAGAGGTATGGTGCTCTGATATTCCAGTGATACACAAGAAAAACATTGTACAAAGCCGACTTTAAAATAGGCCGTGCTACAGCGGTTTATCGCCGTTTCTTTTGCGCTTCCATAGCACGATAACACTATACACCACGTAGGCTTTTCACACAGAGGCGGTAGCGGAAGCGTTCCGGGGCCGGTATTTTTTGTAAAGTATGAGTTCTTACACAGAAAAAAATGATCTCTTAAAACAAGAACGCAATATGTCTCAACTGATATTGCTTGATTATAAAGTTAAATCTCTTAGAGTAAAATGATCACTCTAACGTATTAAAAATGCCGAAATCTTAAAATTCAAGAGAGAATTTCTTCGAATAAGAGTTCTATTACTAGGTTTGAAATTGATGTTTTGAATTAAAACCATTTATTTTTTACATCAACAATGAAAAAATCTTAAAGCAAGTAAAATATTAATCGATTGAAAACATAAATCGTTTCGCCTAAGAATTATGAAAAATATTAGATGAAGATTTAGGACAATATTGATGCAAATAATATGTTGCTTGGTATAAGATAGTTGCTGTTTCGCTCAAGAAATTGTTAGGTAAGCAATGAAGAGTTAAGACTATATTAAGGCAAATAACATTTTGCTTAGTATAAGATGGTTGTTGTTTTGCTCAAGACCTAGTTAGATATGCAATGAAGAGTTAAGGCGATATTAAGTCAAATAATTGTTGCTGGGTACAAGATACTGTGTCAAAGACGGAACAGTATCAAAATTTCGATTACTTTGCTAATCAAGCCTGTGGTCTAATGGTCAGAGCGAAGGACTACGATACCGATGGACGCGGGTTTGAATCCAGCCACCTCCAGGACTTTTGGTAAATTATAATAGTTGATATGATATAATAGTTAATGATAACATTAATAAATAATAGAAATGGAAACAAAAGTAGAAAGAAGAATAGTTGAAAAATAAAAAGGTCTAATATCAAAAATGCTGGCAGAGAGCAGAAGAATAAGAGGAATAAAAAGAAAAAACGAGAGATAAAAAAGTGCTTTTTTTTTAAAGAGCCTTTTATTTTAGTTTTTAGTTTTGAAGAGCTTTAAATTTTTCAACAAAATTAGTTTCGCTCTTAGGGTGACACATTTAGCTTTTTGAAAAAAGAGCTTTAAAATTTTTATTTAAATTAGTTTCATTCTTGGTGTGATAGATGCTTCACTTAAGTAAGTTTGGTTTTTGTTGTGATAGCTTTTAGTTTTTACAATAAGATGACAGTTGAAAATTGATATAAGAAATTTAGTTCTTGGTCGGAGAACTATACGACATAACCTTTTATTTCTCAATCTAAGACGTTTTCGAGTTTCCTTATATCGAAAACCCAAAAGATTTTAACTTAAATAATATTATTTGGTTCAAGATATCTTTTTTTTCTGTGTATGCACCCTGTCACATTGAAAAGCGGTCGCGGCGCGGTATTTTGTTCCCGCCAAACCGCCCCGGACCGCTTTCGCAATCATACCGCCTCTGTGTGACTTGAGCTTTAATAAGGACTCGTAAGTTTAAGGGATGTAGATTACAGAGTAATCACCGCCAACAACACATCTCCAAAACTTCAAACACATCGATCTTCGAACACAGAACTTTATTTAATACATGCGCATGCGCACGCTACCCCCTCCCATTAACGCGCACGAGCCAATCCCCTCGTGGCAGAACACCTGTCTCATGCAGCTTACAGCAAAAAACACCACTTAACTCAGTCATGAAGAAAGAAATTTATTAAGTGTTCAAACCGGAATAAAGTTTATTACGTAGAGATGAATTGGCGAAAAGCTTATTGATGTTGGTTTGTTACATAAATTACTGAGAAGGGATTAATAAAACTTTAAAACGTGTGAAGTGGAATGTTAATATGAGGTGTACTACGGTGATCAATAAGTAGTAAAAATGGTCCAGAAAATATAATTCATCAATATCATAACATCCCATGAAACGTCCACTACAGGACAGGGAGCTCCTTCCAGAATTCTAGCTTTTGCTGGAAAAATGAGGAGGGGAAGTACCATAGTCACCTCGCTTGTTAGCGTAACGGCTGGCACCATGGACCGTGGTTGTAGATGACCGCAGTAAGTAAGATATAAAGGAGGATGCTGCTGCCCATCCTCCAGTTAACCCTTAGTCGCCTCTTACGACCCCCACGGGTATGTATGTGTTGATAGTACCGTGTTCCGTGTGGTGCCGGCAAAGAAAATATGATTACTATTGATAAAATAATAATGCACATTTAACGTTGCTTCAAAATCCAAGATTTGTGCAACTAGCGGTCAAATACCTACGAGAAAAACTAAAAACAATGATAAAGGCGAAAGTGAAAACCGGAGCGACAATGAAACAAGAATACCGCAATGTAACCACTAATTGGCCATTGGAGTAAATTCACTTATTCATTAACAAATAACACTAACTTTACACATTCTACTAAGTTTACTGAATATGTTCTAAAAATAATTAATTGCTACACCTGCTAGCATTAACTTATATGTAAGTACTAGCCCATCGGCACGTTACACTGTCCCCAATTCGTTGGTCCGAAATCTGACGTTTAGGACCAACAAATGTCAGTCATATTGTCAACATTGTCGGATGCAAACTAAACTTACCAACAAAATGGAATGTTCTTAGTTGAAGAAACAATATTTTAAAATATACTTTTATTGTTTTATATTGTCTTATATACTCTTGTTTTTAAATATACTATTATTGTTTGAATTGTTTTTGACTATTATCCAACGAATAAAACTGAAAAACCAGGCCTAAATCACATATAAACAAAGTTTGTTTTGCTTTTCCCGCCATATTATTTCCGTTCCGTGTATTTAGTACCGACCGAGGTACTCTACACAACGTAGTTCACGCGATTTTTCCTTGTATGGGGAAATTTTGAACCGCTTGTTCCCAAGACCCTATCTTGACTATATAAATTCGTATAAATCTATGCCTGCTAGTAAAATATCTTAAGTATGATCTATTTTTACCCGACTGCCCCAAAACAGAAGGGTTATTTTCGCTTATTCCAACGCTTACCAACACATTTTGCTGCTATGTCAGAAGCAATCGTCTAAAGCTGTCAGAAAAAACAAGTTTGTAAAACAATGTTATTCTTTCCGTCGAATATAGTCTAGTTTTAGTATCATGACTGCAAAATAGATTAGTAAGCGTTGCAATAAAAGAAAAAATAGATTCTCTAATTCTTCAGGACTTAGATCAGCTTTATTTTTTGAGGTTTTTGTTCAAGTTAGTATGATCCTTAGCTGATGATCGACCATCATCATCCCTAGTTTTATTCCGTTTTTACCAATAGTTTTTACTTAGTTGGCTACCTTACCTAGGGTATTAGATAATTAGGTAATGTTTAGTTAATTTTAAAGATTCTGATGTGGAAAAAATCTGGAAAGCCTTCATTTGGCTTAAAAACCAGGTTGTCAACCAGGTAAATTTTGGGTTGCCACTGGTTTGACGATACGATGGTTCGTTCAGTTCATGCCCAAAAGTCTGAGAATCATTCTACCTCAGTCTTCCAAATCCTTGGGCCATAAGGGGATTTATTTCGATATTTATATCATAGTAAACTAAACCATCAATGCGTCATCATTAACAAAGCAACAAGTTAGATAAAAAGCCTTTTAATACCTACAGCAGACGGAGTTGACGAACGACTCAAATATTTGTTTATCAATGGATTGTTAATAAAGATAATACTAGCCAACACCAATTGAACATGACATAAGATAAAGTACTTCAAAACCCACCAACCTAGTTAAATTAAATTAAATTGATCGTTACCTCTTGACACCTCCAAGACAAGAAAAAATATTGCGACCACACGAAATATCAACAGTTAACATCGTGAACAGAAATAATCGATTCATTCCATTGATAATCGATACCGAGCCGAATGCGTCTTTAATGACCAAACTGACCTTTTTAATAAAAACTCGAGCAAATATGTAGTTAACATATTTTCGTAGACTGTTATTATAATTAAGTACAAATGAGGTAAGTATTCGCGATGCATTTTTATATTGCTTTCAAAAATGGTTAGTTGAAACCATTATGAGAAGAACAAATATTGTATTGTAGTGTTTATTTTTGAGAAGAGGAACAAATAGTAATTATTTTTGAGAAGAACTAGATTAAGTGGACTCATTTTATGTTGAGGTCGGTTAAAAATAACGTCCGCCTAAATTCTCATTCAAAAGATTTCAAAATTTACAACATATCGATTTTGCAAAATGACCACCCAAGAATGTGCAAATTTTGCAATGCAATCAACAAAATTCCGCGTAACAGTAATCAATTCTGCATACTAAATTTCCGAAACATTCGGTTGGGTTTAGCTGTGAATTCCATTTAATGCCATGACGATCGATAGAAAATATAAATAATAAAAAAAAAACTTAATAACCGGGTTAATTCTGTAAAGAAAGAATGAAGTATGAGAAAAATGACACATCCCAGTAAACCCTGGTTTCAGTTTGTAAACCGCTTTGCGGACTGTGAAATAGGTTGCCAATTAACCTCAGACCTGAGAATCCTTTTCAAAAACCACGTTTGAAGAAAACAGAGTTTCGTTTCCATTTACGTGGATGACATCCTATTGGGCTATCAGATTTAAACAGCGTAAACACACGTCGTCCGAATTTTAATAATTGAAACGAAGATATCAAAATCTTGCAGGCGTTCTCTCACGAGCTCGGTAATTGTCGGCCATCACGACACGGCGCGGCAGACGTCAGAACAATTACTGAATACATGTGTAATTGCTTCGGCTTGGAGATTTGCTAAATTAAGCAGTGTATCTTGCTTGAGTGAGATGAGTCTTGTGACTTAACGAGGATAGCCACATTTTCAAGGCAACTAGATATTATTATGATACAGATAGACTGCGTCAATTTGTATTGGTTTTGCTCCTGAAGCCCAGTTATTCTACTCATGAAAACAAGTAACTTTCCCGAAGAAAAAAATATTTTACTCAAAAATATTTTTTCACCTGACCATGAGTCATCACGTGACCACTTTAATATGGGAAGACGAAAAAAGTTTTTCGAGTAAAAATTTTAAAGTAAAGTTGCTTGTTATCATGAGTAGAATCACTGGGCGTCGGGAGCAAAACCAATGATGATCACGCTGTATGATGATGATTGTCTCTCAGCTGTAGCTATTCTGTTGGTCAGTTCAACATGCAGGAATATTTCGTCGAATCCTGGCTAAATTATAGTAGGTATGTTCAGTCAGCATCAAAAGTAACAGCCTCTATCACATCTCCCTAAATCCAACGACTAATTCGGCATGCATTGCTGGGAAGCTTGGTTCTGCTGATTCCTGTATCCTTACTTCAACCAGCTTATGCCGAATTAGTGTCTGAATTTAGAAAAGTGTGATAGCGGTGCATTTCAGGTGTCTATAGTGACAAATAATCTAAAACTAATACTCAAATTATTGTCGGTTTCTTCCTGTAAAAAACTGGGTGCACCACACAACAATCTGAAAACTTTTGTTGCATAGATAGTTAAGGTCACTGAATGTGTGACACGATATGGACATCTGAAATGCTTAGCTATGATCCATTTTATTCCAACGCTTACCAACATATTTTGCAGCTATGTCAAAAGCAATCGGCTAAAGCTGTCGGAAAAAATAAGTTTGTAAAACAATGTTATTCTTTCCGTCAATTATACTCTGGTTTTAGTGTCATGGCTGCAAAATGTGTTGGTAAGCGTTGGAATAAACGAAAAAAAAAATGCTGGCTGTTCCTCAGAATATAAAAGTGGAACAACTTTTGGCGTACAAAAAAAAATGATTATTTGAAATTGATCGAAACGCTAAGAAGAGCACTTTCACAACGAGAGAAAAATACAAATTCCCCAATCGCCGGTGAAAGGTTTGTATTTTTGTCAAGACAAAAAATAACTGCATTTATTGTCCTATGTTTCTTAGAGGTCAAAAACAACTAAGTATATTAAGCGACTCACGAATACATTCGCAACTTAACTTCCCTTACATAACTGTTATCACTTGCATATCAGCCACTCTTGTTAGTTTACTTACTGTAAAGTCACACGGTAATTCTTCAAACAGTTTGCTCACGCACTCTGAAGGACCCTTGCCACGCCTTCGGGCTCCGGATACATGCGCTTGCGCAACTCACCACGCTTACCTAAGTACTTGCGTGTCGCAAGCTTGTGGATAGTTTGAGACGTTGAACGAGTTTTTGGCAATGCTTGGCACACCGTGTGTGGCATTGCCTAGGGCTTCAAGGACTAGTTAATAGTTTCTCGTGTTCTGTCTGTACGTTGTCTTGATAGAAATCTTGTCAAAACAAAGAACATAGCTTCTCTATCGAAATACTGAGACTTGACGAACTATATCATCTTACCTTATGTTAATTGCAATTGCCCGTCTTAGCTTATGCTTCAAACTGCATGCTGATGGAGTAAAAGGAAGACAGGAGAATGGTAGTACTTTCTAATAAACAGTATTTACTGTTCAATATCCAGTCACATGCTTTCGGGTACTGGTGGTACCTAAAGTTTTTTTAGAGTAGATTCCACCATCCGTTTTCGCCAGAATACGCCTAAATTGCACTTCAAACCAGCCCCTGTCGAAATCCCGGATTGATTAGGGCTTGCATTCTGAGAAATAAAACTTAGATCTAGGTTTCTTGTAACGCTCGGGAATATTTCAACAGGTTGCTCAATAGGTTGCAGTGGCCATGGGTACTACATGGGTGCAACGGACTAAACAAAATATTCTGGTGGAGCGCGTGAGTAGAGGAAGAAAACTTATCAGAAAGCAACAGTCATAGTCATACAACAACCTTGTGACATTTTTTTACAAATATACTGTAAGACATGACCAGAAGAAACATTTCAGGTTACTAAACAAAAATTTGTTGCATTAAATTATACCGATATAAACGGAAATTAACACAGGGAAATTGTCAGCTATAAAATATAATAACTTTACTGTAAATAATAGGCCAATATTATATTAACGGATGAAGATTACAATTTCTAAGTCTACAGGCCGTAATAAGCGTTTATAAATAGCCAATTCCAGGTGAGGGTCGACTATAAAAAACCAATGTCAAGGATCTTTCAATTACCTATTCTTAAGGCTATGAAGTAATGGCGTTCAGGGTTCAAATTACATAAGTTAGATAGGTAGACTAGAAGCCGCGTAGGCGGACGAGCGGCGACAAAAGCTCATGTTTTTGCTATAGTTTGCGAGATGGAAGTTATTTTGCGCAATGATCGATGGCTGCGGAAGAACAGGTAAAGTAAGCCTTAAGTAAAATGTATAATATGGAGGTTACTATAGAATTTATTGAGGTTCGATATTAAATTCTTGACCCGTGTGGTGCCGGTAAAGAATAGTACCAACCCATCTCTACCCGTGGGTGTCGTAGGGGGCGACTAAGGGTTTATGAACCGGAGGTTGGGCTGCAACATCTTTCTGTGTCACAACAGCGGTCGCCAGCCGCAACGCTTACAAGCGTTATGACGATGACTATGGTAAATCCCCCCCAATGTACCACCCGTTTTTGCAGGAGTTCTGGAGGGAGCTCCCTGTCCCTGTGTGTGTTTTATTCTTCATAAAAAATGTATACGTGTTTTGTGCAATGCTTGGTTTGATGATAGCTGCAAACCACTATTTAAGAAGCTCAATATACTGCCACTGCCATGCATGTATATCAGGGATGTTTGCATCTTCGTTCACTCTCATCCACAGTATTGGCAGAAACGTAGTGAAGTAACTGGACGACAAAATATCAGAGCAAAATACTCTAATCTTTTATACCAACCTTGTTGCCAAAAGGATATCTATAAGAGAAATGTATTTAACATGTGTATCTTAATGTATAATAGACTTCCTGACGAAATTAAATTACAACAGAATTTTAAATCTAGTTTGACAAAATGGTTACTTCAACATTGCTTCTATAGTGTTAAGGAGTACATGGAATTCAAATAAGTTTTGTTAATTTAGTTATGTACTTAAGTTAATATAATTAATTTGCTCTCACAAATATTTGCACGCTTGCACGCAGGCGAATACACAGGACTTTATAATTTTAAGATCATCATATAACTGTATTCTTTGCAAATAAATGATTCTTATTCTTATTCCTGTAGTGGACGTTTTATGGGATGTTATGATGATGATGATTTAATTGCTGCGCGATTTTAGTTCCTATATTACTCAGAATTTAGGAAAGTGTGATTGCGGCTTAATGAAGGTATCTTTTGCATCACACATCGTAAATAAAGTTGACTAAGCAAAGCACACAAGAAAGGCCTATTTCACCACGGCCTTATACAGCGAAGCTACTTAATATGAAATTCGAAACTAGCATATCGAATATTGAAAGTGTTTATCAGTAACTGCAGATATAAATGGCAATAGTGCAAAACATGTGATATTAACGAGCTAGTCGCATGACACTGGCTTGAGGGGAAGAAACGAACAAGATATTGAAATTGGTAAGACTTTCAATCATGATGGCGTCGACATCGATCGATGTTCTCGAGTTGTGAGCTGATCGATTTTGAATAAATCGAGTTGAACAAGTAGAACGAATTGTGGTTAGTAATTTCTTGTGTAGCCTGGGGCAGGATAATAAGAAGAAAGTTATTTTGACGCACAATAAATATGGATACAATGGAGTATGCAGAGACAGATAATTATTAAACCGAAAAAGACAGATGATAAAATACTTATCAATACGTTTCTAAGAAAGAAAGATGTTACAAACAATACTTACAAACAATAGAAAAGTTCATTTAGAGCGAAGAATTGAATTAAAACTATGACTTAGGCTGTATGTGACTGGAGTACGTATCAATCAAAGTAATCTAAAACAGTACTTTAAAATACTTGACATACTAATGATACATGTTGTGCCGTGCCTCATCATGCGTCAGAATTTCAGCCTATTGATAGCAAAAGTAACAATTTATATGACAGACGATAAACAGTAATGACACCAACCATCAGAAACGTCTGAACTAGAAAGTGGCAAGTAAAGCCACGATCACACCACCGTCCCTAATTCAGAAACTAATTCGGCTACCATTGCTCGTTGAAGTAAGGATATTGCAATTAACATATGACATAACCAAGCCTCCTAGCAATGTATGCCGAATTAGACCTTGAATTCAGTTATGTGTGATCGTGGCTTTAGATAACCGCAGCTATGACAAGAGGCCATTTCACGATTTAAAAAAACAGGGTTAGTTACTCGTAGGCTAGCCACTTGATGCCTTACGCGATAACATATTTTCGCCTCTTTGAAGGTCTGTCATCACGAAGCCAATAAAAATAACATACCAAAAATAAATATGTGTCAAGCTTGAATTTGAAGGCATTCGGGCTTTGGTGCAAAAGCTGTTTGCTGAGATCCTGCTTTGCAAGCAGACAGAAGTACTTCCTCTGCTGTAATTTGGTTCGAAGAGTGCGATATGGAAGCCAGTGAAATTACCGACACATGAAATATTCCATCTTAAGGAGTGATTACACCACGAGCAGGATCACACCTAGCTGAATTCAGACTAATTCGGCATACATTGCTGGGAGGCTTGGTTATGTTAATTGCAATATCCTTACTTCAACGAGCAATGTATGCCGAATTAGTCTTTGAATTCAGCTAGGTGTGATTGTGGCTTTAGTTTTCATGGTGGAAACGCACTTTTGTTTGCTTATTGCTTGCTGTCTGGTGCCACAGGCAGAATCCATCTGCTTGTTTGCACTCACTTTACGACATTAAAATATACTCTTGGGAGGTATCTCACTCATCACGGAGCAAATGAAGCATGTAAATTTTTACATATCATGAATATGTGTCAAGCTAATGGTGTAATTGCTCGTGTCAGTAAGGCTCACGATATCTGTCGCGTGTCTGTGTTGCCGTCACTTTCCCTCAGTTTCTGTTTCAAAGGCGATTGCGTTTCTAACTAGGAATGTTGTATGTAATGTTACAACGCACTCTGGAGGTAATTTCTAGAAGGATAATGATGCAATGTGATCAAAATCTGCTAGCTTAGATTGCGGTTTGTTTACTCCGATGCCGACAAGAGAGAAGTAAGTAAGATTGGTCGCACGCAGCAGACTTTTGGATCGGCATCGATAGTTTGTTCGATTTGACGATTGTTTTATTTTTCGTAGCGCAATCTCTAGTCGTAAGACCCCGTTTAAAAGAGGCGAATTCGCCACGATTTTAAGTACAATGCCGCTTTGTTTGACCGTGCAAGTGATCAACTTGTTAACGATTAAAAAATATCTACTCTCTCTCTTTAGGACTGCTGTGAATCGAGCCACTCGCGACTTAAATAAATTCGACTGTGCGTGCGCATAACAAAAGATGTTCCAAAGCACTTTGTGCGAATGTTTGGAATATTAACCAGCTTATGGCAATCAATCAATCTCAGGATATCGATCCTGTGATACGTCTGGACTCGCGTCATACTATAGGCCTCCGAGGTGGTTATGGCGTCTCCGGTATAAACTTTTCAGTTTTTATGAGTGTTTGGTTTACCCTGCGTATATATAAGGCTATTTTTAACGTGTATATGGATGACCAAAATATGATCTGATATATTCTAGGAAATGAAGCGGATCGTTGTATGAAGACCCCCGCATTAAATCCTCAGTCGATGAAACTTACAAGAGATAAACCTTCATTTTTCATTTTCATTCTGAGAAAAAATAAAAAAAAGTACTTTTAATTTTTCTACAAAAAAAATTACAAAAAATGTATGAAAATTTTTTTTGTTGATTTTTTTTTTTTGGATATATTGAATTTAAATTTAATTCATGATACCTTATAATCCTGTCAAATAAAATCTGCCTAAGAGAATTATGTTAGGGTCAACTGCTTCATTTCTTATACTAAGATCACTCTGTACGTCGCGTCGTCCTAAAGTTTAAAACGTTCTTTAGTATAAGTCTTGACTGAGCAGCAATAAAAAAGAAAACGTTCTTGGACAGCCATTTTGTTATGAATGAAATCACTCAAAGCACTTATAAAACGTACTAATATTATAAACGCGAAAGTTTGTAAGTATGGATGGATGTTTGTTACTCTTTCACGTAAAAACTATTGAATGGATTTTAATGAAATTTTACAATAATATAGCTTATACATCAGAATAACACTTAGGCTACAATTTATAAACCTGCGCAGACGAAGTCGCGGGCACCAGCTTGTTCTAAATAAATCCTACTACCTACTAATATTATAAACGCGAATGTTTGTAAGTATGGATGGATGTTTGTTACTCTTTCACGTAAAAACTACTGAATGGATTTTAATGAAACTTTACAATAATATAGCTTATACATCAAAATAATACTTAGGCTACAATTTATAAACCTGCGCAGACGAAGTCGCGGGCACCAGCTAGTTCTAAATAAATATCTGTATACAGGGTGCAACGGGAATAGTAAGGGTGAAGGACAAATTTCTATATGATTTGCTCATGTCTGCCTCTTTGACTGATGATAAGGAGCATCTTCTAGAATATATACAAAAAATATTGGCGGACATCCACACCCCTGCGTTTTTGAGGAATTAAGTTTTAACTATTTTAAAATTTTACAATGAAACGTACACCTGGCAGACTATGACTATCTGATTAAATACAATGTATAAAACACTTTTATGCCGGCTGTATTGTCTACTAGATTTTTCTATTTAAGGTTAGCTGGTAGATAACTCAATTTTGAGTTAAGCTCGCCATTGTTATATGTTCTCACTTGTGCTTGTTTTTGTAATGTATTCGTGTACAATAAAGAATAAAGAAAACCCCAGAAAAATAGTCTGCCACCATAATAGCCCTGCGTCGTAAAGTTACAGCTCTTCAAAATGCAAAAATTCACTACTTCGTCCCGTGATAATGCAGAGCCCTGCATGTCTGCCTCTTCGATTTTCTACATTTTCAGAAGTATTTTAAACAGGAGCCACAAAGGCAGACCAAAAAAACATTATTTAGTATCTTATATTTTTTTTTGCTTTAACTCAAAAACGCAGCGACGACGCACAGAAAAACTTGTAAAGACCAAATCGATTGGTATTGAGCTGATCTATCATCCCTATTAATATGAATCATGAGCAAATCATATACCCAAATTGCAGCCAGCACCCTAACTAGAAGGTGTGATAACAATACAGGGTGTGAATCTGCCCATGAAACTGAACAACTTTTCGCAAAGAACATAGGTCATAAGTATAGAAAAAAAAACAATTTTCAACCTCCCATAGAAACTGCATCAGCTCATAGCGCATTTTGTATGGGAGGTCAAAATCTGTTTCTGGCATTTCTACCTGTGTTCCTTGGGAAAAGTTGTTCAGTTTCATGGGCAGATTCACACCCTTCAGTATTATCACACCTTTCCGTTACACGCTGTATACTTAGACTATGTAAAAGAAAGTGTTCTGTGTGTTTTGTTTTTAGTTTTCGGTCTAATGATCCTGCGATGCGTCTGTAATCCGATCTGGCTCGACCAATTAGCGTTATATAATTCGCGAACATCGGCTGATGGACGACCAAAACACAAGTTGCTTTATGACGGCTTCGCACGACACGTTCGCGGTATTTCACCGTGCCGTGTCTCACTCATGCCGGAATTAATAGGGAGTTTTCCTTGACGTTTTTCTAAGTTTTTTTAAAGGAGTGATCACACCTAGCAGAATTCAAAGACTAATTCGGCACACATTGCTCGTTGTAGTAAGGATATTGCAATTAACATAACCAAGCCTCCCAGCAATGTATGCCGAATTAGTCTTTGAATTCAGCTAGGTGTGATCACTCCTCAAGTGTCGATGGGTGGTACGCTGATCACTGTCAGTAATTTCTTTTTTTAAGGCTCAGTAAAATTAACGAAATCTTTCTAGAAGAAAATATATCACGGGCTTTGACAGCTACAATCAAACTGACTTAAGAATGTTCATACCGGGTGAATGTTAAGTCCATTTTCTACTTTCCCAGAGTGAGCACTAGAAGCGCTATCTAGTTGAACTTCCAAAACCTTCTTGAAAACACCCTATTCTGCAAAGATTTTGGCCCTCCTTGCTTCGCTGGAAATAGATACCGTGCTAATTTATTTTACTATAGGATGACATCTGCCAGCACGTCACATCTCATTTGCCAAGCAATGACACATCATCATCGATGATTGATTATGAAATATTCAAAATAACCCTACCAAATTAATAGAACGACGCCTTCATTGCATTTACAAAAATAATAGAATTGAATTGTTTCTTTAATCCTACTTATATAAGCCTTATTTTTCTGAGCAATTCTGCCTGGTTGACGTTCCTTTCAATAGATATGAAAATCTGGGAAATTAATATTTATTTCCTTTAAATGCGTGCGTGGAGAATGGAAGCCAGAAGTAAAATGATTAACTTTCTTACATTGTCGTGTAAAAACTTCACGTAGACAATTTGAAATGTAAAGGACACATTCTGCACAAAAAATGACTCGAGGAAAGATTTGTTCATCATCATATCATTATCGTTGGATTTGAAAAAGGTTGCGAGTCTGCTCATGAAACTTAACTACCTACTTGTCAAAAGGAACATAGGCCGATTGGCCGAAATGCGAAAAAAATTACATCCCATAGAACCGGCATCAGGGATGTTACATGGTAACGAAACACCCTTTGTTGTGAAGAAGTAGATAGAAGTGGAATTTAAATAAGTAACGATTGACAACCCTGCAGACGAGCCAATAGACATTTTGAAGCGTTTTTTGATGGCTCTTTTACTGTTTCTCGTGGACATCGTTTTGTATCTGCAAAGAACAGTTATTGCGGTTCTTCTGTCGACTATTGCATGCAGCGAACGGGGTCGATAGAAAATGTCAAATTCTTCGAGAGAGCGGCCCGCAATCATTACAAATCTAGACTACGAGTACATGTATATTGTACTACAATAGTACAATGCACTTTGGCAGGAGGTTTTATTGTGCAAGGATAATCTTAGGCGCACGATGCATGTCATAATTCTAATGCATCGATTGTGATTGACATTTTGATAATATGATCTTAGTCAAACTATCTATCGGTTGCAAAAACACCGATTAATGTTAATACTACATTAAGCCTCGTGTAGTTATTTGCAGTTTTGTTAATAGTTCCAACAAATACTCGTAAATATTGGGGAACATTCCATACAAGGTCATCTGATACTAAACTAGGCAAATCCTGTACTATGGGTATCAGAGGATGAGGAAAACGCAGAAATAGATAAATAACACCCAGACACAGAACAAACACTTGTGTTAATTACACAAATGTTTGCCCTTTGCGGGGAACGAACCCGCTGCCCACGGCTTAGAAGACAGGCGCACTACCAACCACACCAACGGACTTGTCATCAAAGGATTCAAAAGATTAAGGGCCCGTCACACCGCTTGCTGCTAAAGTTCCCGATAGTAAGCTGACAGAGAAAATATCTGCTAGCTGAATGTATCTGATTTTTACCTGTGTTTCTGTCAGTTAGAGCAATCATGCTCTTGTGAAACAACACATTTTCACTATCTGACAGAACTAACTAGCAGATAGGCTATCTGGAACTTAGCAGCAAGCGTTGAAACAGGCCCTAACTTAAGGTATTTTGCCTAAAGATTAGTCATAGGGCTAGATCGAGGTCAAAAGCAAGAAACAGACCACAATTAGAAACCGCACATTAACTTGAACACATCTGGACTGATTTGCCATTTTTCTGTACGGACAATCTATTACGTACGTCTGTTAGTACTATAATTTCACACTCACACCTCCAAAGTACTGTGAAGTAGTGTATGCTTTCTGACTATAGATGACAATTTAGAGCCCTTTCACACTAGGCGGTTTTGCAGCGCGGCAGCACCGCTGCAAACTCAGACAAATTCAGATATTTTTATTCAATGTAGATTCTTTACAGAATACTTATACGGAAATAGAGCGAGTCTACACCGTTTCGGATCGTGCTATGGCAGCGTAAAAGAAACGGCAAGAAACCAACTTTACAGCCACGTTGCTCTGCTAATATTTGTATGGTCTCCAGTAGTAGTGTGACTAACTTCAAATTAATAACTTCAAAAACTTCAAAAGTTTTTTTCCTGCCTCACACAGGAAAAAAACAACCGCCAAATCCTGCCACAGTCTCCGATATACAAGCAGGTTTAAATTAAGATCAAATGACAGTATAGGATTATGAACTTTGTGAGCAAACTCTTAAAGTTTAATTTACGAACTGCAAATTCAACAAAAGAGTAAGGGTATTGACATAACTTTCCTACATAAAGTCTACAAAAACTCCTAGTTGACAGATTTTTTACCTCATAGGCTAAAGTGCCAGATCTGCCAGTGTAGGTATATTGTAATACTGCCAAATCCTGCCAGACTTGGAAAACGACTCACGAAACTGCCAGAGACTAAAAGAGCCGAAAATTCCCAAAAGCCAGGATCCAGCCACAAATGGTCACGCTGAGTAGCGATTAAGCAACGTGCGACTATATCACCTTATGTGAAAGGGCTCTTTAAGCGAACCACTGTAAACAGTGGTTTGATATATTTATGATAACTAAATAACAAGGCAACGCAAGTTCTATTCCTATTTTAAAAATATGAGAAAAAAGTCTTTTAGAAAAGTAGGGACCAATTAAATGTCCATTAGCAATTCCTTACAGTCAAAGACTACCTTTACCCACTAATGACGCTTCTTGCGAACCTATTTACCACCTTTACATAGCACTCAGCCCCAAGGCTCTCACAAAAACGCAAAGGTTGGTTGGTTACTAAACAAAAATGTACCTTCAGGACCATTAAGTTTAATTCCCATAGGAGGAAATTTACGAAAAGAATATCATCTATACACGGCGTTCAATCGGTAGACAGGTAGTGAAAATGACCCAGAAAATAAACGAATGTTGATAATAATGCTTATTAATTTTTGCTTAGTTTTTATTTCTGGGTGATTTTTCTAAGTAGCTTCAACATCTTTTTGGAACCTGAATAGTTCTCCAAAGTTTCGATCCCTTTGAACGTCAAAGCTTTCAATTTGGTCCTACCAAAACCTACTATATCCTTAGCAAACTATGGAACGATCAAAAGTAATACGCGACCTTGCGCAAGTATCAAGGGATTCTACGTCTTTTCTACAGGTGCAAAGCTTTTGACGCGCCATGACATTGACATGGCGCATCTTGCGAGGCCCCGCAAAGTTCCATGCGTGTCATCCGTCAAGAGAACACCTGCTTGACGGTACCCCTAGGCTGGTAAGTTGTCTAGTGCACATAAAACTTAATATTTGCAGGGTAACTTTAGCCCCTACAGCGGAATAAATAAAGGTACAAACATGCACTTGCTTGTACTTTTTATATAACGATATTATTTTGTACTCTGCTAGAAGTATAATTTTGTGCGGCGCCCTGTGATCGTATGATGATAGGGTAGTTTTAAATAAAAATAAAATATATGTTCGCAGCGGCGATATAAAGGTTATTTACTCTGTAGTTTATAACAACTTAAAAATAATTAAATATAGTTTACGAAATTTTTTATACTTTATTTATACATAAATTAAACGCTACTTTTAATACAATTTGGCAAAAATTCGTGAAACGGAACTTAAAGATTGCCCCATGCAAAAACTAAGTAATGTTGCCATGTAAAAACTAGATACCTATCTCGCCCAACTAGTCTCCTTCCAAAATAGGTAAGACAAAGAGATCAACAAATGGAAACGCGTGAAAAAGCTACTATTCCATGAAACGAAACCTTCCATTCTAGAACTACTAAAAGATTGGACTAAATAAAAAAATATATAAGTGAAATTTCTTAATAAATCCTTCTTGGTATTCCTTAATAAGTTTCAAATATTAAATCACATTGTCCCACTTCTCCAAAGTTGAATCATCTCCAGAGGGATGAATTCAAAATAAACCTTATAAAGTACATATATTAGGTCTTTACCTATGAAATTGCCGTTTTGTATGGCGAATTTTAGGTAAACTCAATTTTCAGTACTAAGATTTTTGTATTTTTCTTAGGAATTATAAACCCAATTTTTTTATTTTTTTTAAGCATTATTGGGAAGACATTAAGCTAACAGAAGCTTAAATTTAATTTTCGAAAAATATTATCTGTAAAAAAATATAACAAATCTAATGATGAAATCGGACGACATTTAATACGAACAAGTTTCAAACCTTTAATTTTATATATCAAACTAAAAATAAAAACTTTATTTTATGCGTAAATTAATAACCTTGAAGTAAACTTTCAAATATCAATCAAATGAAAAAAATAGCATTAGAATTATAGGAATTATGATCTCATTAATCTGTAAGAAAATTTCGGCAATTTCATAGGTAAAGACCTATTATCTAGGTATGTATGACTTACTTTACTACAGTAAAGCCTGACATTGACCTTGTCCTCTACTTTCTCTATTCTGCAAATAGTTGTAGAAATCCAACACACAATTAAGCCGAGTTGCATTTTGGCATGCTTCCAATGTTTGTTATGAATTAACCACAGAATGACCTTGTTTAAGAAAAACCTGTTGTAGTCTCATTCATATAAATAAGTATGATGTTATTGGTATTATAAATCTATTCTAGTATTATATGCGAAAGTAACTCTCTCTATAGTCTGTCTATCTATTATGCTTTTAGGCTTTCACCAACTTGATTTTGATTAGGATATTCAGCTAGGTTAAGAGTAAGCCCATTGAGAAAAAAAAAACCCCTACCCCTGGCCTCTGCTAAGCTAAAATCTGTAGTAGAGCCAGTCTTTTATCCTGTGGTGAACATCTTTTAATTCGTACAATACAAGTTGTAATGCAACTGCCTACTACACTGTACTTGCATCACGCACACAAGAAGTTGTAATGCAACTGCCTACTACACTGTACTTGCATCACGCACACAAGATTTTATGTGTTGGTTTGTGAGTGTGTTAGTTGTATTTTTTCAGTTGATATGATAAGATGACTTAGGCCTTTCATTCCAGTTTTCAGGAATGATAATTTATTTATAGGGGAGTGGAAGGAAGATAAGGCTAGTGATCGATTTTTGGGGGTAGTAGGGCTTTGACGCTAAGTCCGTCTGGGGAAGTACCACCTCCTTGCTTTTTTCTGCCGAAACTTATTGACACTAAATTATTAGAAATTTAAAACTATATACTCAATTTAAAATTATTAGCTTTTCTTCAAATTTAAATAAAAAAAAATCTAAGATGATGCAACACAGTAAAGAAAGCCCATTCTAAACTACTTTTGATAGTTTGTTTCAAAGGTCACAGTCAATATTTCTTATTTCAGCTGATCTAAGTATGTATGTTAGTGTTCGATAAATCAACTTTTATTTGGAATAAAAAATGTGTAAATAAAGGTGACCTTACTCCTAAAATAACAGTTTTAGTTATCTATCAAACTCCATGTTAAAATTTTACAATGATATTCATAGATTGTATCTTTTAATATTAATGTATCAATTTAATTTCATAATGAATTGGTTTATCAGGTTAGGAATATTCTTAATGATCACGCCACCCGAGGTTCCATCAGTATTTAAATAATGAAATGTTGAGATATTATTATTCATCACTGGGTAATTTATTTCAACATAATATTTGTAGTATCTACTCGTATGATTAACCCATAATCCATTTTTTTTTATTTATTTTATTCCAAAGCTTACCAACACATTTAGCAGCTATGACGTCTATGACACTAAAACCTATACATATATAAATTAGAGTACATTTGAGGGAATGAACGAAGACTGACGAAAGAGATCTACCAGGCGAGAGTGAATGGAAACGTTGGAAGGGGAAGGCCTAGGCGAACGTACCAGGACCAAATTCAGGACGTTCTGAATAAATGCCAGGTTAAAAGTACCCTAAACCGACGAACATAAATGAAAGGATTGATGAAAGTACAGGAAGCAAGGGAAGTATGTCAAGATCGTAGCAGGTGGAGGACTGTGTTCTCTGCCTACCCCGACGGGAAAGAGGCGTGATGTTATGTATGTATGTATTTATGTTGAGGGAAAGAAAAACATTTTTTTACTATATTGTTTTTTCTGACAGCTTTAGCCGATTGGTTTTGACATAGCTGCAATGTGTTGGTAAGCATTGGTATAAACTAAAAAAATGGACCATAATCAAGTGAAATTAAAGAGTTTCTCACAATTTGCAGTGATTTTGATGAGTTGTTAAAATAAATAATTCTATTTTTTTTATAGGTAGGTGATTGTGATTGCAACCATGATGAAAATAAGGCTGCCTATTCATAATACATGTAATTTCATAATTTGTTTGTTATTGTTTTTTATTTTTGTAAGTTCTTTTACCATTAGTACCATTAGTTCTGATTTTACTGATAGTTTGTACTTCTTTTGTAATCATAATCATTAAAGTTAAGGCCAGTAGACCATTTAAAAAAAGTAACTTGTCTTCCTGCTTCAACAAACTTGTAAATTGTTATGTAATTACGATGGCTTATAACCAGCTGTGACAGACAATTGTGACAGGAATACATAATGAGCAGACAACAATACACAGTAATTATATGCTTGTGTGTGACACCACTTAGTATCATTATCAGTTGTGAAATTGAGGAACTTAAAGATTTAATGTTCAGTTTTCATGTGGCCAAGCAGTTCTAAGATACTTATCACACAAATACAAGACATTAAAATAATAAGACATAAATATTTATATTGAATGATAAAATTTCACAAAATCAAAACAGGATTCAGGACACGAGATCTGGATTGGGTGTTCAAATATCATAGACCAGAGGAGCAGTCTATTTTTTTTCAGCAGTGGAACATTTATAAAGTAATATATTTGTAATAGTCATAGGTTCATAAGCAGTGTGGTAATATTAAGTTTATAGCATTTTAAGCTTTTTAGAAGAGAATTTAACTTTGACTACAATAGATCTTTACAGGTGGCAGTGGTCATTATTTATAAACTCGAAGCCCAACTCCTTTACTGTCTATGTACTTTATTATTATTTAAGTTGGGGACTCCATAACACATGCAGATGGCTATCTTATCTATATATTGGGGGCGATTCTAGCGTGGCCCCTGAATCTATAATTAAAATTTGACATGTCTAAAAGTGATGCTGTCTTTTTTCAGCCTATAGGCGGTAACAAAGATAGCGACTTTTTTAGACCTGTCAAATTATAGCCTTAAATTAAGCGACCACGCTAGAATCACCCCTTATGTACTTTACTGTTGACTAATCTGAATCATGACCAGCCATAAGCTTATTTTTGGCAATGTTCCAATAAAATTAGGTTAATTTTTGCCTAAACAATCAACAGTAGGTATATTCCTGACTTAAAAAGTCACACAGTATACACAACAAACTTTTTGAATATGAAACACTCCTAGGTCTGTAGGAGAGCAATTTGACATAAATTTTAACTTCTAAGTGTATACCTATCTATTTGTTTTATACCTAAAAGTTACAAAAGTAACTGGAAGGTGAGGCTTATCAGTAATTATAAATTCCATTTGTTAAACGTATGTATAGCCCACCCGTGATCGTGAACTGGAATCAAATGACGTCATCTCAACAATATAGCAAAATCTCACATAAAACAGTGTGAAAACACGCGCCAAATGTACCAGGAAAACAAAACAACGTTGCAAGTGGCCTACATAGCTTGCATTATGAGTGCACTCAGTAATAATATACTTTCATGCATACGACACGACACAAGACACCGTGAATCGTCGCCGCCAAGTAGATAAATTACCTAACTCATAGAGGCCGCAACACTTTTGATGGAATAAAAACTAATAGTTTTCCTCAACAAAAGATGCACAAGAGTGCCACCTTTTCACAATCTTCGCGAATCTACGAAGGCCGAGTAGGCTACGCGTGCAGTGCCGTAAGCCGCCTTGCTAATCTTATTCAACACGTAAAAACTTACTATACCTTTATAATCAGCTCGATTTCTGGCACGTCTCCGTTTGCCGTTCCATTCTCAGCGATTTCATCCGACATAGTGAACTTCAAAATCACAAAATTTTAACAAAAAGTGGACTTTTACGCACAATTTCACACAACCGCCACAGTTCCAAAACACCGTAAGACTGACTGACTTCACTTCAAAAGAAATCATTCGTTCCGCCACCGTCCGTCATCAATCCGTCACAACCAGTACTTTTTTTTTTATCTAGTTCCTGGTCACAACCAAACTGTATTTAACTTCACACCTAAGTTCTACTAGCTTCATAAGCAGGACAGGTATATTCCTTAATGCACTAGAAAAAAGAGACAGACAAAAAACTTAAGTTCAAGCAGCACCAGCAACACGCTGAATGAATGGAAGCGCCATTTTGTGGGATACCACCTTAATAGTTTTTTCAATACATTTGCTCGAAAAACGTACTTACTAGGACGTAAACATTGCTTGTAAGTAGTTACTTACCGAACTAGTGCGGAAAGTAAAAAAAGTATACTACCAAGGAGTTTTACACTCTGTTTATAAAATTATTTTATTTCTGCTCTGCCCTTGTGTGATAAATGGCGGCAAAGTGCCGTTTTGCGATAAAAGGCGACTTAAGTATTGCCTTGTAATTGTGTAATTGTGCGTTGATCTATTTTCCGCAACTCGTCAATGCGTCAATGCGCCTATTTTGCGTGTGGGTAGAACAGTGATTTACTCAAGCCACCCGATTTGCTGAAGAAAGCCCAGCAAGCCCAGCCCAGAAGGCCCCCGGGAACACCAAGGTACTTTGCCCTGTATGTGGCTAACTCCGTGCACTCCAGAACAGGGGTTGCAAACCGGGATCCCGACTCTCGAAAATACCGGGATACCGAGTGAATTTTAGCTTTTTTGAATCCCTGGATTGGAAATAATCAAAACCGGGATTTTCGGTATTAGCAAAAATAAAAATCTAATTAGTATTTTTTAAGAATAAAGCGCGCGAAACGTTTGTTCCTGCTGGTAACATTGTAAGAATGTTGATATCATTTTTATATATGATTAGAGACTGAAGTTAGGTTTTAGAACTATTTAAATGTTGGAATCCTGAAAGTATAACACACTCAGTTTCGTAATAAACGTTCGCGTCGCGTACACAATATTAATTATTATTTGTGATTCTTATTTGTAACTTGAAGAAAGTCTTATTAAAGTAAGACATATTTGTTGATTTTATATTTTCATAATTATTGTGATTTCTAAACGCTCAGCAGGACGATTTGTGGTTAGGTGATAGATAAGTCTGTAGTCAGACAGTTATTTTGTAGAATTTTATTTTTACTTACCAAGTATTTAGGTAGGTATAAAATGTTTTTGTGATTGTTATTTGTGATTTGAAATCATGGCTGAATTAAAACTTTTTGTAAATGTTTTGCTTGTTTGTTTGTTTGCTCCCATACCCAGTGATTCTGTTCAACTTTGAAACTAAGCATCAGTTTTACTTAAAAATATGTTTTACAGCTCTCAACAGTTAAAAGGTCGGATAATACGGTTCTAACTTTTCAAGCTGACTCGTGGGATGAGGTCGTTTTCTAAGCTCAAAATGGTCTCAATAGGCTTAATAGGGTGATTCGCTGGTTGAGTATCAATTTATTGTCAATCAATACAGTCAATACTAAATGTATGATGTTCGGAATTCATGAGTCATCTTTTCCTGATACATGTACTAAAGTGATAGCACACTGTTTCTACTCGGGTTCTGCTTGTCCTTCTTCATGTTCTTGTCCTGCGCTACAATATATTAAATCCATCGAATACTAAGGTATTAATCTAGATAAGTGCCTAAACTTCTACCTAGCCTAACGTATAAGAAAGCTAATCTACATTTTTAAATATCTTCATATAGCAAATTTTGACATTATCAAAATAGTTTACTTTGCAATGGGTCAATCTTCTTTAATGTATTGTATATCATCTTGGGGAGGCGCAGCAAAAACAACTTTAAAAAAGCTTGAACTATTTCATGGTGATGGCGATCTTCAAGTCTTCTTTTTTCTACTACCGCACTTTTTAATACACGGCAGGTTCTTTCAATCCGAAAATTATTTGCCCTTATCAAAATTCTCAGAAAACACTCTTCAATTATATACAACCCATCTATCCAACTAAGTAATAGGTGCCTTGATTGTATTTCCTAATCTAGTATATGATGCTGAACTACTTTTGCGCAACGCTTTTATTCATTTCTGGGCCCTTATTTAGTAACTTGCTTGAACCTGGCTAGCAGCTATTTTAACTGCGAATCCGATCCCAAGCATTGTTCTTTGCATAGGGCTGTTTTGGTTGCTGGTTTATACAGCGTAGACACTCCAGTTTTTTTCTAGTTGTCGCCTGCATCAAACGTGTAGAATTAAGGAAAAAATCACTTTGTCCTTTCCCATGGTTCAGGATTACAAACTGAATTTATACATTTTTCATAAAAATCAGTCTGGCTCTTCAGACATGAAAGCGTAACAAGCAGGCCATAATTTTGATTTTATATTAGTATACTCTTGTCTAGATAATATAGAAGTACCCGTTTCCGGAGGTGGAGGCCTGGGTACCTAAAGTACAGGTTTATCTAGTTTAGGGGCCAGCCTTCACAAACAAAATCATGATTTCCTTTTTGATTTAGATTAATTGTTACCATTTTAGTTCCTTGATTTGTTTGTGTGAGGAAATAAATACATTTTATTTTATTATTCTATTACTCACCTATGATCGACTCATTTTGTATGCAAGAAGTTTTTTCTTCAGAAGAATTAAAGGGCGTAAAGTTAGCAAAACATTAAAAATCACATTCATTCATTTTTAGTTAGTCTTAATTTGTCTGACTTAAATAAGATATATTGTGTCTTTTTGCCTGTTACTTTGTTTTGATGTACTTACATATGTACAAGTTAAATTGTAAGTTTCCAAAGCTAATAAAGAATTATAATTAATTTTTTATAAAAAAAAAAAAAATTGAATACCGAATATACCGAAAATCCCGGATAGCCGGTGTTGAAACTACATTAATATGTACCGAAAATCCCGGGATTGAAAAAAGGATCCGGTATTGCGACCCCTACTCCATAAGGACGTGAGCAGCTGTTTCATCTGTCTTCAAGCAGGCTCTACAAAGAGGACTGTCAGTAACACCTAATACAAAAAGATGTTTGTTAAAAGATCCGTGACCAGTAATAGCGCCGGTTGCCAGTCTAAGTTGGAATTTACTTAGACATAACAGCTTGCGGGAAAGACGACTGTTGATGCCAGGTAAGGCCTCCCTAGCCTGCCTGCACGTTTCTTGACTGGGCGTGTTCGTTTCGTGTAAGCAATTAGTCCTTGTTCTAAGCAGCGTGGGAATCTGCCTCGCCGGTATAGGTATAATGGGTTCAGGTCCAATAGCCATAGAATCCGACCCCCTGCGAGCCAATTCGTCCGCCGCGTCGTTACCTCGGCAGCCACTATGACCTTTGGTCCATTGTAAGGTCAGATGGTTGCTAGTACATACCTCAGCAAGTAGTTGATGGCATTGGTAGATGAGCCCTGAAGTCATGGTGTTGCTACTCAGGGCTTGGAGTACCGCCATACTGTCCGAGAGGATTCGTATTGATTTCTCTTTTACCTTCCTAGACAATATGGCTCTAGCTGCCATTGAGATCCCCAAACATTCAGCTTGGAAAACTGTGTTATAGGTGCCCAATGGTGTAGCTATTTTTATGTTTAGGTCTTCGGAGAAAACGCCTGATCCAGTACCTGTTCTTATCTTTGACCCGTCTTTGAAGATCCTAAGCAACCTGGGATTTAAGCCCTCGTAGCTATCGTCTTCATGCAGCTGGATCTTGTACTTTTTATCGAATACCTACTGTTTCGGTATCCTGTCACTCGTGGCCATCAGTATCGGGATGTCCACGAAAGCTTTCTCAAGAATGCTCGTGTGCAGGACCTTGTTCTTGTTCCACAGGTTCAAAGCTCTAAGACGTACCGCAGAGCATGCTGCCTCCTGTTTGATGAACAGGTGCAGCGGCGGGAGGTCCAGCAGGGCTTCAAGGGCTGCAGTAGGCGTAGTCCTCATACAGCCCGTGATCGCCATGCAAGCTAACCTTTGTGATTTTTGTAATTTGTTTATGCATGTGCTGAGTTCGCATCTTGTCCACCAGACCAGCGCTCCGTAGCTGACGTATCACCCACCATGCTGTAGAGCCATAGAACAATCCTCGGTGAGAGACCCAAACGCTTACCAATCATTCTATGGCACTGCCAAAAGATGATGCTGGCCTTGTCTAATTTGTTATCAATGTGCTTGATCCAGTTGAGTTTGTTGTCCAGGATTAAGCCTAGATACTTTACCTCGGTTGAAAGCTATAGTGTTGCGCCAAACAGCCTGGGTGAATGGTAGTTGCTCAGTATTCGTTTGTGTGTAAACATTACCATTTCGGTTTTAGTTGGTTGGTTGGTTTAGTTGGGTTGACTGAAAGGTCGTAGGTTGTACACCATCTTTCCACAATACGCAAGGCCGTTTGAGTAAGATCGCATACTGTATTGGCAAACTTAAACGGCCCATACAAAGCCCTGCCTGCAGGGCCCTGCTTGCAGTGCCACTGCCAATCGTACTTTGTGTGGGCATGCAGGGCCGACAAAATAGCCGTTACATCGGCCCTGCAACACCACACACGGTACGATTGGCAGTGCGCACTGCAAGCAGGGCCCTGCAGGCAGGGCTTTGTATGGGGCCCTTTACCTGTGATCAGTATTGCCAGGTCATCTGCGTACCCTATGGTGTAGTTGTGGTTCGCGTTTAGCTTGGTTATGAGTATTATCTTTTCCGGGTGTGATAAAAGTCGACTAAGTATCTGTCCTTGTGCGGCAAAAGGCGACTAAGTGTCTTAATCTGTCCTTGTGCGATAAAAGGCGATGAAAGGGCTTTACTTGAACATTCTAAAACATATTTTTGTATTTTTTTACGTTTCTTAGTTTTCAAGTTATGATGAAAAATGTAAAAAAAAAACATTCCCCCCCCCCCCCCCCTTATCTCCGAAGTTTGTGAAAGGAAAAATCTGAATTAATTACAGTTGACAGAAGTTTATGTAAATATTCCAGCAAAAATAAAAAGATCCTTTTAAGTTGCACAGTTTTTTAGAAATCTGCAAATAATCTTTACAAACAAATTTAGTTTTTTGGTCCTAAAAATGGACTTTATCGCTTCCAAAAATACAAAAAGTATATCGGTACCCTCGGCGCGCGAGTCCGCGCGAGTTATAATACATCTAAAAGGTGTCAGTCCTAGACTATCTTTTACCTTTACCTACTAATTTGATAGATTACCTTATGAACCTTATTTTGCCACCATTGCAACTTCAAGGTTCTATAGAAGAGTTCATTGTTAGTTTACTATTATCTAATCTGTGTCACTGTTTCGAATCTTTCGCTCAAAACTCGTGGCAACACCGAAAATAACTACTTGCGTTCATTCATTCGTTGATGTGTCATTACAACATTCGTTCTTGAAGTGACAGTGACAGACTGACTGTTGACTGACTGATCGATCCAGTGTTGCCAACCATACGATAATTATCGTAAATATACGATAGTTGTATGTCCTATACGATATAAAATAATAACAGAGTATCGCACGATAATTTCACTGTTTTATACGATAATTTATTAAATATTACAATATTTTTGAGAACTTAATGTGAAGTGAACAGTGTGAGCGTAACTAACTAAACGCAAGGTATTCAAAGATTACTAATAGAAATTTAATAGATATTCAATCAAACTTTGATCAAAACATATAGTCTATGGCCCCAATCCAGGGCCCTATACAAAGCCCTAGCCTGCAGGGCCCTACTTGCAGTGCCACTGCCAGTCGTACTGTGTGTGGTCTTGCAGGCCCCATGTTACGGCGATTTTGTCGGCCCTGCATGCCTACAAAAAGTACGATTGGCAGTGGCACTGCAAGCAGGGCCCTGCATGCAGGGCTTTGTATAGGGCCCTTCGTTGTGAACAACGTTTACGCTGCAACTTCATAACAAACAATCACCAGTAACTCAGTATTATGAAGTTAGTAGCGTGAGTGGTTTTAGCGCTTGTGGTTTACTTCCCTCTTCATTTTTACATATTCAAAACAATAGGTTATCCTTAAAAAAAAACCATACATTTTCATATAATACATGAATAATTCTATGCGATAAAAATACGATATTTTTGTGAGTGATTTGGGATAATTTTGGATTTGCACATTGGCAACACTGGATCGATCAGTCAGTCAGGAACAGTCAGGAACACAGTAGCGTAGCGTATAATTTTCTTTTTAATTTTACAACAATTCTAGTTGTTTAGCACTTCCAGACATCACAAAAATGAGTGCTACACAAGTACAAGCTTCATCTTCAAAGCCAAAAGAGATGTCGTTTGCGGAAAAACAAGCAGAACGTATGAAAAGGTTGCGCGAGTTGCATACTGCAAGAAACGAGGCTAGAACGCAAAATCATCAGGAAGTCGTAGCAGAAGAGGCCAGAAGCAAGCTCCCAACAAACTATGAAGCTAAGAAACGGCAAGCAGAGTGGCTGTTAGAGGATCAGAAGAAGCGAGAGGAAGCAGCGAAAGATGGTAAAAATTACGACAGAGTCAAGCTGCTGAACATATCCGCGACGGAAGCAGAGCGTTTAGAGCGTAAAAAAAAGAAAAAAAATCCAGACCAAGGCTTCTCCACGTACGAACAAGCCACCGTACGTCAATATAACAGACTTGTAAAAAACATGCCTACAGCAGACATGGAGCAATATGAGAAACAAAAAGAAAAATATGGCGATGCCTTCTACGGTGGGCCCAATGTTATCATTCACGGTATGCACGAGGATCGAAAGGACGCCATCGACAAAATGGTAAATGATATTGAAGGGCAGATTGCTAAAAGAGCAAAATACTCTAGAAGGCGTACTCATAATGATGATGCTGACATTGATTACATCAACGAAAGGAATGCCAAATTCAACAAGAAGTTGGAAAGATTCTACGGAGAGCACACTGCTGAGATTAAACAGAATTTGGAGCGTGGCACAGCCATTTAGTGTGTTATTGTAATACACGGGACTTTAAATCTTTATTTTAGTTGTACTATAAGATGTTTATGTTGTAAATAATTTCAAGTATAAGTGTGGGCTAACTACTTGAACAATGACCTTGGCTGCGCAGTTGATTTTACATACAAATTGACATGCACAAAGCTTCCCCCACCACACAATTATTGTTCAAGTTGTTTGCCCCACAGTATACACCTTTAATAGTAGTGCTAGTGCTATGCAATTTATCATGTTATAGCATGGGCAGGATAAGTTTGGCTCTGATGGTTATTTTCTGCTAATGGGTGACAGGTGGAGAGCCAATGAACAATTTGCTTGCCTCCCTTCACCCCTGCGATAATTTTTTTGAGTTCAGCGCATTTATGTTCATAGCCAGAGTTATTTTGTACAGCAAGTACACATGTTTGCACGTCAGTAGAAACACTTTTATACCTTACGGCGTGGTAATAGAGTTGAAAAAGTTTCTACCAACGTGCGGTTGACCGTACTCATGCAATTTTAATAGCATACTTACCTACTTAAGAGACTTTTCTGACCCTATGTCATAATTTAAAGACAGTCTTATTTATGTACAGTCAAGAGCACTTTGAGCTAGACATATTGGACTTTGTATTATTCTTACTTTTATGTCTATAGGAGTTACTGCTACTCTGCAAATGTCATTGTTAATTTGCCCACATTGCAGAATATGCAAAATACAATTTGTACAACTTGGGTATAGTCAGCCGCACATCAGTAGTAGCACTATGTCTCTGGTTTCTAGGATTTTTAGCATAGTATTAGTGTCTTTTAGTATGTCAATGGGCTTACTTTTGACCTCAATCTAGAACTGAGGACAGAGATGAGGTTTATGATGGAATGAGCTTGCCTAGAAGAAGCCTATTCACTCTAAAGCCTATTTAGTGCTAGTTCTGCTTATATTCGATTTGTTACTACTTATATGTGACTGTGTGCACAAACCATATTTCTTTTTCAAACAGGAAATTAAAAAAACCAAATTAACTTCGCATAACAAGTTTATTTCGATAAATGTGCTGATTAAATAAAAATAAGTACATTGTAAGTTTTATATTTAAATATTTATACCATAAAAGCACATAAATGTTTTTTAAACATTCACATATTGAAAGTAATACACAACTGTGCAAGTAAATTTTTCTCCTGTAAACCTTTTGAATGCAAAATAATCACACTTACAAAATATTATTAAAAGATTGTAACAATGTAAAGTTGTATGTTTTGGGGCTATGGGGTCGTCAAAAAAACAAAAGTGCTCATGGCCATGTGGTTGCTTTCAACCTTGATCTGGTAGGACTCTGATGGGTAACCACTAGTGGTAGAGCTACTAGGGCGTTTCCGACAACTAATTAGGACAGTTTACTATTTATTCATGTGTCTGGATAGGAATCGTTACCGCATGTGAATGTGAGGCAGCCATGTACATATGAAAAAAAATATCCAGGTTTGATAGCTTGAAAATCCTAACATTGATATTTTGTTTCACAGAACATGAAAAAGTTACTTGCATGAGTTGTATAGTTTTTTGTTCGTACCAGCGAAGTATTTGAGCAGCGGGTTAAAATTAATTGGTAACCGCCTTGCCATAAGTAACCACAGAAAATAAAAATTTATGATCACAAGAATTTGCGCGTTTTACACAACAAGTTTGTACCTACAGAGTAAATATGGTTAGTTTTGGTTGAATACCAAGTAGCATCCATACCCTTTATGGCCCATACTCTTTGGGTCTGACGACCAGTTGCACAAAGCATCTTTAAATTTAAACCTCCTTTAAGTCTTTTGCTAACACTTTTTGTTCAGTTGACAGAGAAAGTGACAGCAATAGATTTAAAGGAGCTTTATCTTGACTTTGAGACTGAAACTGACCATAAGTGGTTGCTTAGGTTGCAATTAACCTGTGCTTCGTGCACACCACAGATATACCTACTTGTGGCGTTGTCATTACAGATGAAATGATAGTGTAGCATAGGTACACCGCCATCAATTTTTCTTAGACATATTATTTTCGTTTATTGTATCTCTCACTTAAAGTATGTAAATTAAATACTAGAGGGCGCCACTGTGCGCACGATACATTCTTGTAATACATCTAAAATATAATGTTTGCAAAGCTAGATTTCGATGATTATAATTTACGAAAGAAGGAAAACATCATCAAAATGAGTACAGAAAGGAGCACGTCAAACTTGATACATTGGACTTCCTACTACCAACCTTTATCATTCAATAGCTGGGGACCAATTCTTGAATATCACCAGGTAATAAAATATCACTCAAAAAATTCAAAGCCGCAGATTTTTCTTATCAAAAGTTAAGATTGATCTTCGTAAAATATAAAGCAGTCCTTGATAGTTAATTTTCATATATTCTGATTTAACTTTCATACATACATACATACATACATACATAACATCACGCCTTGTTCCCGTTGGGGTAGGCAGAGACCACAGTTCTCCACCTGCTACGATCTTGACATACTTCCCTTGCTTCCTGAACCTTCATCAATCCTTTCATACATGCTCGTCGGTTTAGGGTACTTTTAACCTGGCCTTTATTCAGAACGTCTTGTCGAACGTCGACGTCGAACTTTCAACAGTTTATATGGGAAAATGTGAATTTTTAAAGTCTCAAAAGTGATATTTTATCACCCGGTGATTTTCAAGAATTGAGTCCCTGGTCGACCGAGCTTCGCTTTATAACAGCCGCGTCAACATCAAAATACCATCGGGTGAGCAAGCTATGCTACCTTCCAACAGATGGCGCTGTAGGTATCTGTCTTAAACACTATATAAAAAAAAATGCTTAAAGACGGGGAAAACTAATTTTCCAGACATGAGACCTAAATAGCTAGATCGATTTTTCGCCCCCGAAAACCTTCGTATGGTAAATTTCATCGAAATCGTTAGAGCCGTTTTCAACGATTATATCCGTTTTCAACGATTATATATACAGGGTGTTAATTTAATTGCGTGCCATAGCTTAAGGGGTGTTTCAGTAACCATAAAGGAACACCAAAAAATATGAAAAAAAAATCCTACTTAAAAAATTTAAAACTTCATTGAAACAACTAACGCGGAGGGCAATTACCCAGAGCACCGCGCTCAATCAAAAGCGCGCGAAAGAGCTTCAGTTATGAATGATCCACTGATACTCGCGCACTGGCTCGGTGATTGCGCGGTGCTCCGTTTGGGTCATTGCCCTCCGCGTTAGTTTAGTTTAAATGGAGTTTTAGTTTTTTTTTAATTAGGATTTTTTTATATTTTTTTTTGTGTTCCTTTATCGTTACTGAAACACCCCCTAAGCTATGGCACGCAATTAAATTAACACCTGTATATATACAGGGTGTTAATTTAGTTGCGTGCCATAGCTTAGGGGTGTTACAGTAACGATAAAGGAACACAAAAAAATATTTAAAAAATCCTCTTTAAAAAAAAACTAAAACTACATTGAAACTTAACTAACGCGGAGGGCAATGACCCGGACGGAGCACCAGTGGTACGCAGTATCAGTGGATAAGGTAGGCACATACATAACTGAAACTCTTTCGCGCGGTTTCTGATAGCGCGGTGCTCAAGGTCATTGCCCTCCGCGTTACTTTAGTTAGGATAGTAGGATTTTTTTTATATTTTTTTTGAGTTCCTTTATCGTTATTGAACCACCCCTTAAGCTATGGCATGCAATCAAATTAACACCCTGTATACAAATATTACTCGTTTAATAGTATACGGCGTACAAAATAATTCTGTCTGTGACCGTTAATGAGCAGAAAACAAAAATGAGTCGCGGGGGTGAGCGCGGTATGTAGGGGGAGGCGAGCGAATCCTTCATTGGCTCTCCGCCTGTCACCCATAAGCAGAAAATAACCGTCATAGACACAGACTTGTTTTATAGGTTTTCAAATTTCAATCACCGTTCCAGCTAGAGTCGTGCTGCTAGCGTCAAGCTTGGCTGTATCTAGGTGTGTACAGAATAAAATTTCATAAAAAGTGCAAAGTGTACAGTGAAGAGCACGTCAAGCTTTACAAATTGGACATTTATTTTAACATGTCCTTATGTTTAGGTTCTAGAGTAGTGCTTCAAGTGTCATGCTTGATGTGCTTTTGTCTGTTCAGTTTGATAAAGAAATATTACCTACTACAAGAAAAAAAAAATTCTTTACTGTAGGGATCAAATTTTAAGTAAGTAGGTGTCGCCCACCGCTCTTTTGGTAACCACAATTAATCCACGCTAGAGCGTAGCGTGGATTTAAGCCTCCTTGGGTAACCAATATATATGTGCCAAAGTCAATAGCCACTACTAATGAAGACTTCATCATACGACTAGTGGAACCTCAGAACAAAAACCTCCTTGCTTCGCTCGGAGAGTGGAACATAACCTTTGTTAAGTTGTATTATTCAAGAGCATGTCAAGTTGACACTTGCAGTGCGAATGTAGTGTAGCGCGTAAGTAGTTTGAAATAAGAGCGGAACAAAGTCCAAAGTGTCAAGCATGATGTGCTCTTGACTATACCTACCATCGAGCACACAAGTCATACAACCCTTTATGAGGCTACCCGCAGTCCACTAGCGCTCCCATCAGTTAAACCACTTTTAGCAGGTTTTTAATCTGAACTTTATTTTACGGAGTCGTTAGGTTCTAAACAAACAAGGGTACCTACCTATACCTTATATAGGGTGACTTTTAATTAGTTCTTGATAGAAAAAGGTATGAATGTACTCATGATACTGAACAACTTTTCCCAAGGAACATAGGTCGAAATGCGAAAAACAAAATTTGACCTCCCATACAAATTGCGCTATCAGCTGTTGCAGTTTCTATGGGAAGTCAAAACTTGATTTTCATATTTCGACCTATGTTCCTTGGAGAAAGTTGTTCAGTATCATGAGTACATTCATACCTTTTTCTATCAAGAACTAATTAAAAGTCACCCTATATACATATAATTTGTCTTTCCGGATTTTCGATAAGTTTTGTATTTAGCGAGTACTATTTTTTAACTGATGGGGGCGCTAGTGAACAGCGGGTAGCCCCTCAAATGCGAAATAATTGCAAGTAAAAACCATGATGATCTTCAGTATAATACATAGGTAATTTTTCAACTTATGGCTCGGACCGGTTTTGTGCGTAAGTATACCTACTTAAAGAAAATTCTTAAAAATTCAAAAATCAGGAATATACGCCACGCAAACTAATTCTAGGCCTTGGTTATTGTATGCGCTTGGGTGACAGGCGGAGAGCCAATGAACGTTTCGCACGTCTCCCTCCACCTGCCGCGCTCACCCCCGCGACAATTTTCTTCTAGTTTTTTCTTTTAGTTCTGCGCATTTAACGGTCAGGGCTAGAGTTATTTTGCGCCCCGTACATACCTGAGTAATTTTTAAAGTAAAGTAAGTACATTGAAAATGAGCACAAGTTTAGATAAAATACAATATTACACAGAAATAACTTACTTTTAAGGATAATTATAATTATCATACATAAATCTGAAATATAAAGTTTCGACTAGAAATCACAGTGTTTATTTCGACCTTCATGTATAGTTTGTATAGTTAGCCGCACGTTAGCACTATGGTGGTTGTAGCGTAGCGCAAGGTGTAAAAATTTGTTAGCTATTTTAGCACTTACTAAATAATAAATAAATAAATATTGGGGGACATTTCACACAATGTCATCTGATCCCAAACTAGGCAGAACCTGTACTATGGGTATCAGAGACTGATATACATACATAATAGATAAATAACACCCAGACACAGAACAAACACTTGTGTTCATCGCACAAATGTTTGCTCTGGGCGGGGATCGAACCCGTGACCCACGGCGTGACAGGCAGGCTCACTACCAACCACACCAACGAGCTTATTTTCTATGGGAAGTCGAAATTTGTTTTTCTTTGGGATCATTTTAGTAACTTTCATTAGAAGAATCACTGCGTTCCGGAATTAAAACAAATATGAAAAATTACGTTGTTGTATGCCGGTTGTAGGTATGATTGAAAATTTGCAAAGTTACCAGAGACTGTTGAAACTCTTTGGTATTATCCACGCCCATAAAAGTTTCTACAAAGTAAAAATTAATAGATAAAACTACCTTAGTCTAAGTAATCAGCTCAATATAAATTGTAACAAAACCAATACCTATACAGGATGTAAAAAATTGCTCTATTTTAGCCAGTTACTTGACCATGAAACTAAACAACTCTCCCTAAGGAACATAGCTGGAACTAGGCAAAAAAATTTTTACTTCCCATCGAAATGCGCCATCAGCTGGTGCAGTTTCTATGGAAAGCTGAATTTTTGACGTGAATACGTCTATGCTTTTGTTAGGGGGGTCATTTCGTGCAAAGTAGATATAGGCGCTCTGGTGGTAATACTTGGTACTACATCGAGCTTTTGATGATTTTGAGGGTGAGGGGAGGGGGGATAAATGGGAGCTTGACGTGCTCTTGCCTGTATCCACGTAAAACTTACGGCCGTATCAAGGATACTGCCAACCAGGAATGTTTTTTTTTCGTCATTTCATGTGTCCAGTTTCATGGTCTTACAATTTGACAAGCTCACGTGAAAGTCAAGTCCCATAAAAAGTCAAAATTTCTCTGTATGAAAGAGAAACTAGGATCAAGGACATAGACTAGGCCTAGTTTAGATTTTAGTTCCAAACATTTTAATGCTTCATAGAGAGGTTTAAAGTAATTGTATTTTACAACTATGTCCTACTGTTGTTTATACCTTGAAAATACTTTATTATTATTGTTTCTTCAAGAAAGTTGTTTGTTTTCAATAGCAGAATCAGTGGACTTCGAATTAAAAAGCCGGTCAAGTGCGAGTTGGACTCGCGCGCCGAGGGTTTAGTATTTTTGGAAGCAATATAGTCCATTTTTAGGACCGCAAAACTAAATTTGTTTGTAAAGGTTTTTTGCAGATATCTAAAAAACTGTGTAACTTAGAAAGATCGTTTTATTTTTGCTGTAATATTTACATAAATTTCTATCGACTGTAATTAATTCAGATTTTTCCATTCACAAACTTCGGAGATAAGGGGAACGGTATTTTTCTTGACTTTTTTTATTATAACTTGAAAACTAAGAGTTGCAAAAAAATACAAAAATATATTTTAGAATGCACAAGTAATCCCCTTTCATATGATACCCCACTCAACCTAGTACCGATAATTTGAAATTTTGCCCCCCCTATTTAGGCCCCCTTTACATTAATAATCATATTTTATTTCTTAATTTTTTTACATGCAATTAAGTTGGACAACCATATTCTAAACCTATTCCAAATTTCAAGTCGTCATAAGGGTTCCTTTTTTTTACCATTTTGGTATCGGAACCCTAAAAATATTGCAGAATATTAATGTTTATTTTACTGGTAGTTCGTTGGATGAAGGTCTAGGCTAGGTAGGTGAGTGGATTCAAATCCGAAGACTTCAATAATAAGGTATACTGCGTACAAAATAACTTTGTCCCAAAAAATGAGTCGCGGGGGTGAGCGCGGCTCCCCCCAGGGGGCGAGCGAATCGTTCATTGGCTCTCCGCCTGTCACCCATGCGCGGAAAATAACCGTCATGGACAAACTTGTTCTGAACGTTCGCCACAGTTCACCAACAGAAATGCGGGCATAATATATGAATGAATGAATGACGTTTGATATGGCGCGTATAACGGAAAGGTGTGATATACAGGCCGCGCGACGAGTTAAGGCTTTTGAGCGGAGTGGAGGAGGTATGCGCAGTTGCAATATTTGCAAGAAAAAATACAGCACATACCCCCTCCACTCCCGCCCAGAGGCCTTAACTCGTCGCGCGGACTGTACTGAAAGATAGATATTAATCTGCCCACGAAACTGAAAAACTTTTCCCAAGGAGTATAGGTCAAAATACAAAAATTCAAATTTGACCTCCCATACAAAATGCGCTCTCAGCTGATGCAGTTTCTATGGGAGTTCAAAAATAGATGTTCGTATTTCTACCTATGTTCCTTGGGAAAACTTGTTCAGCTGATGGGCAGATTCACACCCTTTAGTATTATCACACCATTCCGTTCACGCTATATAGGGTGCTTCCTAATCAACTGCGTTCCTTTGAGTATGTTACTTTACTTTCCCTAAGGAATATAGGTCGAAATGTTAGAAATATTTTTTGACCTCCCATACAAAATTCACTATCAGCTGATCCAGTTTCTATCGATATATTTTTTTTCGTATTTCGACCTGTGTTTCTTTGGGAAAGTTGTTCAGTTTTATGGCCCGAGTAACATACTGAAAGGGAAGCTGTTGATTAGGACGCACCCTATATTATTGAAGATGAAAACCAACATTGCATTTAGGCGGAACTTTTATTGATACAACTTTTCGAAATAATTTTCGCCTTTCAAAGTTGTAGAACACGAACCTCCTGATAAGAATAGTTGGTTTTGGTATGTACAGTCCAATTCATATGAGCGCCTATCGTAATCAAAATGATCTGAAGTAAACAAGTTTGTCATGGGTATAGTTGTGAGCACCCAAAGTGTTATCTTGGCAACATAGTTTCCAATATTATGTTCGTGGCAGTCACCGTCAAATTGATGTGAGCGACTATAGTAAATGATATAAAGTAGTTAATCTAGATCTGTCCTGTGTGGTGCCGGCAAAGAATAGTACCAACCCATACATACCCGTGGGTGTCGTAAGAGGCGACTAAGGGTTAACTGGAGGATGGGCAGCAGCGTCCTCCTTTGTCTTACATCTTACTCACTGCGGTCACCTACAACCGCGGTCCATGGTGCCAGCCGTAACGCTAACAAGCGAGGTGACTATGGTACTTCCCCTCCACATTTTTCCAGCAAAAGCTAGAATTCTGGAGGGAGCTCCCTGTCCTGTAGTGGACGTTTCATAGGATGTTATGATGATGATGAATCTAGATCTTGTTTACTTCAGATCATTTTGACTAGGTAGGTAGGTACTATAGACAGTCACATCAATTTGACGCTGACGACCGCGAACATAATATTGGGAACCTTGTTTCCAAGATATTTTGAACACTTTGGGTGCTTACAACTATATATGACAATTCAATTGCGTATAATACTGAATTTATTTACTTCAGATCATTTTGACTACGATAGACGCTCATATTAATTTGACGCTGACCGTACCTATTACAAACTTCTTAATTCTTCTTACATAATGCATTGCAATTTGAAATAAGACTAGTTTTAGTGAACTGAGCGTATAGTTATCATAAAGCACTATTGGATTGTAGCGACAGTTATAATCCGTATCACGAGTCAATGCCAACGCTTACCAACACATTTTGCAGCCATAGAACCAGACAAACCACCACGAACCAGAGTATATTTGACGGGAAAAAATTACATTGTTTTACAATAGTAGATTGTATCACAAGGCTGTAAAATAATATTTTTAAGGCGAGGGCGCTATTTTGAATCCAGAGCGCAGTGAAGGATTCTTGAGTAGAATCCTGAACGTAACGAGGGATTCAATAAGTCGCCCAAGGTAAAAATATTTTTGCAGCCGCGTAATACACTTTACTTTTCATCTCCCTCTATGAGAAAAGAATAAGAGGCTCATTGAGACACACTCGTCATTAATTTTAAATATAGAATACCATTACGATATTATTTACTTGATAAAACAATACTCAAAATCATATTAAGTATTATTTGTAACAACTGAAAATGTTATTGACATTTTTGTATCAACTAGGAACAGAACCTCTTTGGTTGGTAGTCTTGTTCACATTTCAAGCATATTTCTTTTTTTATATTCATAATAATTTTAATAGAAGCTGAGCTATCTCGTACGGTCAACCGCACGTCAGTGGAAATATTTTCAACTGTATTACCATGTCGTAAAGTCTAAAGTGTTTCTACTGACGTGCTGTTGGGTGTACAGCTCTTGTAAAAAGCCGTCCAGGTAAAGGAACTGCAAGTGGCTTGCTTTAGGTTTGTTGAGTCACCCAAATACACCCTTATTTTTCCAAGGAACATAGGTAGAAAAAAAAATTCGACGTCTCATACAAATTGCATCAGTTGATAGCACATTATATGGGAGGTCGAATTTATTTTTTATTTCGACCGATGTTCCTTGGGAAAAGTTGTTCAGTTTCATGGGCAGAACTACCTCTTAAAATATACGGGCTGATAAAAAAATTACGCTGCAATCGGTTCATTATTAACGGCATTGCAGGCTGTTAGAAAAACCGGTGTTTTTTAATTAGGCATGCTAATATGAGTATAGTCATGTACCTATAGCTAGTTTCAAAAGGTTAACTGTAAACTCTTTGGTACATTTCCGCACAACTCTATTGCTAAAGTAATCTGTCTGCCACTCCTTTTAACACCTCGTTCAATAGATAGAATTCTTGCTTTGATAATTTATTATAAAATAGTTCAGTAATCAATGTCTGTAATTGTGACTACATATCGTACGAATAAAAGTCTGGTCTGAAGAAACAAGAACCTGTATTTCATTTCTCGGCACTTTCTACTTCCTCTTGGTGCCTAGCAAGTGGTTGGTTAACAAATAGCTGGGTCCACATAGCTGGATCCAAATGCGCGGTCGGTGTGGACGTGCCTCGCGCGTTTCGTGAAACGGCCGACCGCCGAACTCAATCGTTATCGATTCTCTTTTTTTCAATACAAGAAGAAAAGAGAGATTCGATAACGGTTGAGTTCGGCGGTAGCGCCTCTGAGCGCTGTCGGTTTATTAGCTTAGCCCACAGAGGACTTTTCAATGCGCTCCACGATATACAATCGTTTGGAGCGTCCAGTGTGGGAGCAGCCAAAATGAGTGTAGGATTCAAGCGACTCACAAGTCTTCAGGCAATCATGCCACCTGCTAAGTTTCGCACTGCGGATGTACAGGTGATCACTGTCACTCTAACAGGCATAAAAAATTAAAGTTAAAGCTCTGTTAAATCTATTGCAGTAACTTTATATTTTGATAAAAAAAAATAAAAGCAATAGATTTACGTAAATGATTAACTTAAATTTACGAGAATTTTAAAGACGTTTTGTGCAACTGGCAGTACGACCATCCAACCGCTCTTATTACTTACTTGCTCAGTGTTACCTGTTAACATAATTAGCCCCTGTAGGTACACTTTCATGTATACATAACATTAATTATATGCGATTTAAGGTCAAATACAAGTATTTATTGTGACAGTTTTCATCAGCAGTTTTTTTAAACATATGTATATAAACGTTTTTTTTTTCATTTACGCCAACGGGTACCAATCCATTTTGCAGCCATGACAATAAAACTAGAATATATTTGACGGAACGAGTAACATTGTTTTACAAACTTGTTTTTTCTGATAGCTTTAGGCAATTGCTTTTGACGTAGCTGCGAAATGTGTTGGTAACCTTAGGAATAAACGAAAAGAATGGATCATAAGTGTAAGTATTTCATTAATTATATAAGAACGAATATTTATAACTTAAGAATACTTCCATCGAACTTCTTAAATGAGACAAAGTAAATTGAATTTCTATGTCAAATAAATATAATATTTTATAGATACATGTATTTAAGTTTACTATATTCCTATCCACCTTAAGTGCAGCAGTGTTTCAATGAAAATAACAACGGTATTCGCATTTGGCACAGAGCACTCACAGAGAATAGGAAAGACCAAAAAAAATAAAAGTAAAGAAAAACTTCTCATTAAAACAGGGTTGGAATGTGATAAATCAAAAATATTACAACTTAAAATATCAGACTTAATTTACCAAATGCGAATATCACAGATCAATCGATTTTTTTTGTTTTTTTGTACTACTGCACTTAAGATAGAGTTTAAATTACTCCTCCGAGGCACGAATAGGCTCGCCTCATAAAACCCACGAGCGAACAAATTCTGAAAATGAGAAATATGATTTTGAAAAGCCAATTTATAACTGAAAAACAAGCCCTTGTCGGGCGCCAAAATATTTAAACTAGCCCCTTGTCGGGCGCCAAAAATTTCAATGCCAAATTTTTCCTACTTTTGATATTTCCACTACCAATATCAAGCTAGCTTCTAGTATATCTCAGTTTCGTAGAATATTGTAATTGAGTATGAATGTGTCTTATGACGTTAAGAGCGAGTCAAATGATGTGTATGTACTTACTACGTCGCCCTGGCATTAACCGTATTACAGTGCGTCCATCTGCTCCTCGTTCTGTGCAAAAAACATATTGTTCAAATATGTAGGTATTTTGATAATTTAGAAAAAGTTTACATGATTCATCAATAAATTCTATAATAAAAAAACTCATTAGCCAGGATCATGACAGGATTTTAAGTACTATAAAAAATTTAAAAACCAAATCACAGCATTCCAACAACAACAGTTAGGAGTTAATAGAAAAAACTTACCTTTAATGCTGTGACTTTTCAAGCCAAGTTAAGAAAGAATGTTCCAGCATATTGTTCGAATTTTATTAATGGTGTCAATTTTGGAAGACACAAACGCCTATAGGGAGTAACGAAAACGGCAGTACTAAAAAGATTTCTCTTTAGTATATGACTTCCAGAATTGACAACAATGTGGAATAACCAACAAGTGAATTTTGCTAATAAACAATTTATTAAGTAACTAATATACATAAAAATTCAATTCATAGATCACATAGTCCATTTACACCTACCCTAAGTACTAAGTCCGTTTTCGTGATGTATTTTATAACTTTGATATGTATCTATATTATTATCATTAATTTAATCTCGTTCGTTCGTTAAATATGTGCTAAATAGTTGTGCGCCTCAAACCGTGTTAAAATATCTAGATGCCTTATGCCGCGTGTGAAAAAATTGTGTCGAAAGTGTCGAAACCGGGAAGACTCCCACTAAGAAGCTGAACAATTTTTCCCAAGGAACAAAAGTAGGGATATTTTTTTTTCAATTATATACATAATGCGCCCTCAAGTGATGCAATTTCTACACAGTGTTCCTGAGGATATGCATTAATTTTAAGAGCACTTTCAGTTGACTGTACAACTTTCCCTAAAAAACATAGGTTAAAATACGAAAAAAAAATTTGCCCTCCCATACAATTTTTTTTTGAGAAATAATATTATGCACATCAAAATTTATGATTGTGCATCAAAATTACTAACTGTGCATCAAAAATAAACATTATGCATCAAAAAGTTTCAGGTTCGTTAGCCCAACGGTTGGGGTTAGGTTGTCTTGCGACCACAACGAAAGAAATTAGTGGCTAAGAAAGTTTTATTTAGTTGCACGTTGTTTATGGCTGAGTTAGTAATTTAGATTGCAATTTAATGCTATTAAAAAGAAGTCTAATGGTATTAAAAAGAAGTCTGTTTAATTTTTTTTTCGTATAATGCATTAACTTTAAAAGCACGTTAAGTTAACGAAACTGAACAACTTTCCCTAAGAAACATAGATTGAAATTTGCTCCGTGGATTGAAATACGATTTTTTTTAATGGGAGGGCAATTTGTTTTTTCGCGTTTCAACCTATATATCTAGACGGCAGAGCTAGTCTGGTTCACCGACGGCTCGAAACGTGACGGCCTTGCTGGAGCAGGCGTGTTTGGCAAGCGGCCCATTTTTCAAAAAGCCACGGGCCTTGGCCGCTATGCAACCGTCTTTCAAGCTGAGATGTATGCGATACTGGATTGCGCGCACGAAAACCTCAATTACTCCGGTAAGAACATAGCAATCCTATCGGACAGTCAGGCGGCCCTAATGTCACTGAAATCCGATACTATTACCTCCAAACTCACTAAGGTGTGTATAAAAGCCCTCAACCAGCTAGGTGCAAAAAACAAAGTTACCCTAGGTTGGGTTCCTGGGCACTCGGGAATAGGAGGAAACGAGGTGGCAGATGAACTGGCAAGAGAAGGCTCCGGATCTAAATTTACTGGACCGGAGCCAGTCCTAGGTATACCTAAATCTGCCACCAGGTTTCAGCTAGGAGCTTGGGCGAAGTGCGAAGCCATCCTAGCTTGGCAAGGTTCAACTGGTCTCTCACACTCAAAACAGTTGATCCGAGGTTTCCCAAAGAAATACACATCTGAAGCGCTCAAGCTAAATCGGAATCAATTTAAGATACTCATAAGAGCCCTAACGGGACATTGTAGGTTGTGCAAGCACCTAAACAGAATGGGCCTATACGAAAACCCATATTGCAGATTCTGTGCAGGTGGCCGAGGAAATGTAATATAAAGGCTTGGCTACAATAGATCTGCACAGGTCGCAGTGGCTGTTGGGAATAAGGAGCCCGGCCCCTTTACCCTCAAAACATAAACAAACATATATCTCAAGGAAAGCTGAACAGTTAAGTTATCTGAACGTGCTCTTAAAATTAATGCATATCCTCAGGAACACGGTTCGTATTTAGACCTGGGAAAAATTGGTAAGTTTCATAAAAGAACAAACATATTTTCGTCACTATAATAGGTAATGAGACACTATACCCTAAATATTAACAAAGATGTCGAACAGATAAATTATAGGAAGAGACAGTGAACCTATCACAGTTAAATTCGATAATTATTTTATGATAAAATGTGTAAATATTCTGGAAAAAAAGTTAATAATAACACATTGTATTGTAATCAGTAGTTTTCTCATTGCAAGTGCACATTTTATATCATTTTAAACGCAAGGCGTAACGATTAGTCTACTTATTTTGAAGGTATGCTGATAACGAAACTGAAAAACTTTCTTATGAAACATGTTTTAGGGACGGGACGGGAGTCGTATTTTGACGATACCGATCCCTCTATTGCCAAGTCGGATTACCCTATTATATATCTCATAATATTATAAGTATTGTTAAATAAATAATAGATGACAGCAGCCCGGCGATAGGCCGAACCTCTTCTAATATATAAAAAAAAAAACATACATACAGTGGAACATAGAACCTCCTCCTTTTTAGAAGTCTGTTAAAAAAGGCTGATATCCGCAGTTCAAATCAATGTGAGTTCTACTCGAGTAAACCAATTTTCTTAAGGCGATTCGTTTTCCATACTAAATTCAAATGACTTGCATTCTTATGCGGGACATAAAATGCTGTTGAAAAACGAGTGTATACAGCTATTTTTAGTCAAATTCTTCGCTGATTAATACAAAGATACAGCTAATGCACCGAAAGTACAAGTTTTTGCTAGAACTTTTTTGTTCAATATTACCATTGTGGGTGTGCAATCTATACTGTAGTACTTTTGGTGCATTAACTGTATCTTTGTATTAATTTTTTACTAAAAATAGCAGTATACTCGTACACTCGTTTTTCAACAGCATTTTATGTCCCGCATAAGAATGCAAATTATTTGAATGTACTATGGAAAACGGATCGCCTTAAGGAATCCAACCCTTTCATTAAATTTTTATTTTAAATAATTATGGCAGTCAAGCATTTCAATAAGCTTGCGTTACACGAAATGTGTATTTTTTGGGAACGTATTTTCAGTTTCGTTGACACAGCGAACAGGCCCTGTGGGGTATGGCTAAGTGCTCGATATTTATAGCAATTCCAGTGAAAAAAAAACAATATACAACGGAAATTGCCACAAGAAGCACCTCTTGTTGTCCAAATGTATCGTGGTAAATGTCGAGCGCATATAACCGTATACCCTATAAGATATAACATCCTACTCAGGCACAAATATAACGGGTCGTTCTGTTTTCAGCCATCATTTTTCAGCAGGGCAGCTAAGCATCAATAATATTTCTTAAACCATACGCAAATACGTGGCTGAAAAGTGAGATCGTTAGATGAGGCGTCTGAAAAAGATTCTCTCAAAGATCCAAGGTGTATAAATATGGTATCAGGGAAGTCAGTGCATCACTTAGAACAAATAATAAATTTAACCAGATTGGAATGGCGCACGGGTTTTTGATTTGGTTGGTATATCTAAAAAGCTCTAACTAATCAGATTAATCAGATAAATTGGTTCTTATCTAAAAAGATCTAACTAATCAGATTCTTATTACAATTCAACTTAGATAAGGCATCGAAGCTTATTTTAACCCTATCTATTTTGTCTTAAAAAAGTCACCGGAAAATAACAAGAATAGTAAATTGATCAATTTCCTAGCAAGTTGATAAACTGTACCGAATTTGCGTCTGGCACTCGCCGGCTGCTGCCGCAGCACGCTCGGCTCGTGCGTTTGGTCAAAAGAGAACATAAACGGTATCTGTTAGGTTGTGTTGTTTTATCTAACGGACCCATGGATCTACGAGTTTCCCGTACATACTTTCCGGTGACATATTTCAGACACGTGCTCCACCAGAATATTTTTTTAGTCAATGCTCCTGGGTACCGGTAGTACCCATGGCCAATCTAGTAACCTTTCGAGCAACATATTTTAATATTCAGGACCGCTACAAGAAACCTAGTTCTAAAGTTTTATTTATCAGAATGCAAGCCCTAACAACGTTTTTTACGGCATCCTGTATCCGGGATTTTGACTGTGGCTGGTTCCAAGTGCAATTTTTGCGTATCCTGGCGAAAACGGGTGCAATCTACTCCAAAAAGTTTGGGTACTACCAGTACCCGACACGAAAGCATGTGACTGGATCAATGAATTGCCACATGTATGACGGAGCATCGCTTGCGAACGGATCAACCGATTCGGTTGATTCTTTTTAGGGTTCCGATACCAAAATGGTAAAAAAAAGGAACCCTTATGGTGCCGCTCTGTCTGTCTGTCCGTCTGTCTGTCACACCTCTATATCTCAGCAACCACTTATGCTATCAACCTGAAATTTGGAATAGTTTTAGAATATAGTTGCCCAACTTAATTGCACAAGAAAAAATTTTGAAAAAAGTATGATTATTAATATAAAGGGGGCCAAAATAGGGGGGGCCAAATTTCAAATTGTCGCTACTAGGTCGAGTGGGGTATCATATGAAAGGGCTTTACTTGTACATTTTAAAATATATTTTTGTATTTTTTTAAATTTCTTAGTTTTAAAGTTATGATGAAAAATGTCAAGAAAAATACCATTCCCCCCCCCTTATCTCCGAAGTTTGAGTAAGGAAAAATCTGAATTAATTACAGTTGACAGAAGTTTATATAAACTTTACAGCAAAAATAAAACGATCTTTCTAAGTTGCACAGTTTTTCAGAAATCTGCAAAAAACCTTTACAAACAAATTTAGTTTTGCGGTCCTGAAAATGGACTTTATTGCTTCCAAAAATACTATAGGTATATCGGAACCCTCGGCGCGCGAGTCCGACTCGCACTTGACCGGTTTTTTTAATGTAAGGTAGGTCTGTCAAAATACGCCTAGACGATAATTACGCCTATGCTCCAAAAATCCTACTTACAGTATCGATAAAATAAAACTTAATATCTACGCACTACGGTTAATGTGCCCCGCATCGCTAACCATGCGCGTGGTGCTCTTTTCCCGCACCGCAAGCTAGTATTTGACCGATATACCCAAAAGCACACGTTGCGAAGATTTTTACTAACACAAATCAAGAAGTTCGCGATAAGTTTATATACTTTTTGAGGGTTTTGTACAAATATGTGAGCCCAGTTCGCTAACGAAACTATTATTCTCCCTACCCGTAGTTTTTCTTAAGCGTAAGGCGATCAGTGTTAATTTATTTATTAAATTTGCTAGAATTGTTTTGGACGGGTAATTACGCCTAGGCGATACCACACGCACGATATGGTATCTTAGGCGTTATTAACTATCATGTAGGCGTAATTATCCCTATGAAATAACCTCATGTTTTAGGTGTCCTCATATCAATAATAGTAATAAATATTATTTATTTATTTTTTATATTAATTTTAGCCTTTTAATAAGAATTTTTGTTGTTTTTAAAGTTGTAAATTGGTCGCAAAATGTAAAACTTCGTTTAAGAAGGCGTCATTACCTGAACCTTAGTATAATAACGCCTAGTGGAAAATCGTGTTTTAGAAAAAAAAAACTTTTAAAAAGTATGTCTTATGATGGCTTGCTTGAGTTTATACTATGTGCCATTGAAAATTTTTGAATAATTATTGTTGTTACTTAGCAATTTAAGATTATTGTTACCTAATTCTGTAACTGTGAAAATACGTTAAAACAATATTAATACTGCTGATTAAGTTAGTATTGCTTAGACTGATAATGTTTCTAAATGAAGAAAATTATAATAACTTCCGAGTAGAAAGTTATTATAAGAAAACTATTGTAGGCGAAATTAAACCTTAGTAGTTTAATTCCGCCAAAACCACTCCGTTTGAAATTTGAATTATTTTTATTTGGTTTTTGATAATATTATTATTGTTTTTGATTAATCTAAATAATTAATAAATGACCCTTTGGTACAGATACCTTTTTATATTTCCTCATTTAAAAGGAATGATTATGCCATACGATGATGATGATGATTTAAAATACCAGAGATATTTAACTCGAACCTTAAGTAGGCGTAATTCGACAGACCTACCTTATTTGTAATTTCAAGAAAAGAAAAAAAAATTGGTAGTTTGCAAGAAAATTTACAAAATCGAGGAATACAAAAGTGCCTTTTTCTATGTTTTTTTTAATGACCGATACGGGTTCTGTGCGTGCGAAGCCGCGGCGCAGGACGCTAGTCATTGTATAAAAATGTATGGCAGAAAGCAGACCCACCTGTTATATTGAACACCATGAATTTAATTACGACGCAGTGTTAAAATACTTTTAAACTGAGCAATTCAATAATTTGAGCAATCTTACAAAGTTTAATTTATATGGATTTATATTTTTAATAAATATTTTTATGCTGCCAAACAAATTCTAAGTTTGCTTTTTAAATATTTATTTTAGCACCAAATATCTAATTTCTTGCGTGCTTTTGGATTCGTATAAATGGCAATAAAATTTACAAACCATTTAATAATAAATAGCTTTTGGCAAGGCGCAATTAATTAGTCTTCTTGTGAGATCTCGTAATGTCCCGATGTAAACAAGTGATGTATTGTCAGCCTAACAACATAACTTACCTAAAAACAATAAATATTTCCTAAATTAACTAACATAATTTATAAGTACTTGCCTACAAATTAAAGTTGATTATTTTTACCTAATATTTGACAGTTATTCATTCAATTGGTCTTTTCAAGCAAATACTTATTTTTGAGAATTTGAAATAGATGTCGATCCATAAGAAGCAAACATGATGTTTGAGGCGTCAGAAAAAAACTAAAAGTAGTATGTACCCAAGTTTTGGGAGAAGATAATTTAAAAAATAAACCAGACTGTGGGCGCTATGTGCGGTGGTGACCACTTACCATCCAGGTAGCCTACCTGGGTCTAGAGACAAGCTGCTTTCTACTATCGCAAATGCTAGTAGAATAAAATGAAAATGTATGGGATTGACATTAGCTAACGAAATGTTGCGTGACAGCTAATGTCAATCCCGTACATTTTTATAGCTTTTACGACAATAGAAAGCCAGTTGTCTCAGAGCCTTGCTCATTTGCTCACATGAGACATAAAAAATTGTATTTCTTTTGACATTGACACAACAAAGAGAAAAACAATGACATACTCGTAACTATAATAACGCTATCTCATTCCGCCATTACAGACACTATTATACTAGGAAAACTTTATGCAACAGCATTACTAATTTCTTGTTTCTACTAATTAGTTGTGCAAGGCGAGTTTTTTTTCTTGCTGATTATTTGACGCCACTTATAAATAGTGTTTTACTTAATGGACCAAATTATATTACCAACAAACATTAAAGGTGGGTAACATCATCTAAATATAGGCATCTTGCTCTCTAGAGGGTGGAGAGAGCAAGACGCGTATATTCGTTTATGGTCCAGTTACATGGTGCAACCCACCCTAAGAATCGTAATTAAGACTGAACATTTTTTCTGAGTAAAATCTCAACTTGACAGTCATAAGAAAACATATGTCAATCTCGACTTAAACTTTTCTAGCGATTAAAGACCAAAAGAACTTATAACTGTATGTCCTTAGATAAAACCACATATAACAAAGGCATGAAAAGGTTAATAAATTGTAAAATCTGAACAACAATCGCACATGCAAAGTCCAGTTCAATAAAAACTACATCAAACAACAACATTATACAACAATAAATCCGAAAATGCACAAAGAATTTGATAATTAACAAAAATATACACAAATTTTAATCTAAATATACCAACAGTCACTTATTTGGGGCCAAAACTGACACTTGTAATTAATTATTGTTTATCCACTAGTTTTTAAGTCTTGACAAAAATATAGTCCTTTATTATTGTCAAAATTCTCTGTTTAAAAAAGTCAGTTGTCAAAAATTAGTTCATGCCATGCAGGTTAAGGTCACACACTTCACAACACTATCACTCAGCAGTTGAGTTTGGGTAAGGCACGCATGTCCTCAACAATATTTGAGACGTCAATCAACTGGGTGACTCCCTCCGAGTTGTTCCTTCGGTTCCTGTCCCGGAATGAGCCGAAGCCAGAGTCGTGTGTCCTAGCCGGGGACGTACCTACGAATATCCGGGGCATATCGCATTCCTCGCATTTGTCCAGTAGGGGATGATTCCGGAACGTGCACATGTGACACTGCCATGAGGATGGAGGCCGTTGACCTGTGTAGATGTTGCTGTAGAAGCTATCGGAGTCTTCTTGCTCTGAAACAGTGATAAAAAAGACGTTAGGGAAGGAGTAGGGGAAGAAAAATAAAAGCTGCTGCTGCGTTATAGCCGCGATTTGCGCTCCATTTCTATAAAAACAGTCAAACAAACAACATCTCTCTCTACTATTATAAAATTATAAATTGATTTCGCCTGTACATTGAAGAGAGTTATAAAAAAATTATCATGTTATGCTATTTTGATGCCCCTGAATCCAAATTACTAATTTTTGGTGTTTTGTCTCTTTGTTTAATTGTTACACACTTATTCTGCAGTTCTTGACGTACTCTGGCATCTGCGTTTCGCGCTATAGCTATGCGAGTCTCCTATCTCATGATTCTTACTATTTATAAGGATTCTTACCATGATCGCCGCTCATGTAGTCTCTTGGCCTACGTGTCGCACTCATCCCGTAGCGTCTAGATGCTGACTGTACTACATACGTATGAAGAAGAAGTATCTCACCACGATCGCCGCCCATCTCGAGTCTCTTGGACAGCGTGTCGCACTTATCCCGCAGCTTCTCCACGTACTCCTTCAGACTGAGCGCGGCGCGGGGCGGCGGCGGCGGCGCGGCCAGGATCTGCGTCTCGCGCGTGAGCTGGGCCAGCCGCCCGCGCTCCTGGGCCAGCGCCGCCGCGAGACGACCCAAGCGCTCCTTCTGGCGCTCGATCAGGGAACGGTCTGCAAGTTTGCAATGGCTTTTATAATAAAATAGCGTTCAGCCTTATAAACCATTACTCTTTTAAGAATAATACTATGTATACAATGAATTGACAGTGGAACAACCTCACCCAGAAGAATAGATAAATAGATGCAATGTTCCATAGTGTTAAGAAGTTCAAGGGCTTCAAATCAAATGGCTTGAGAAATGAATACAATGCTAAGGAAAACTGAATGATAATTATGTATGCAATGTAGCAAAAAGTCCAATGAAACTTGTGAATCAGCATTATGTAGATACCGTTTCCTTTTCTGTCAGATAATGATTAAAATCTACCTTATCTTATTTAGATGACTCTTGAAGATGTAATAAGGACTCTTATACACCTTTTAGAAATGTGGTTATAGCGACATAGCCATAAAAGTTAATAACAAGTTTTAAAATTAATATGCTTTAGTGTACATATATGTTTCTTCAACGTTATTTCATCGATTTTACGAATAGATACAGTGAAAAAATGGCTCTCCACTTGTCACCCATGTGCAGAAAATAACCTTCATAGCCAAACTTATCCTCAATGCGCTAAACCTATCTATTTCATGCAAAAATTAACTAAGTACAGGTAGATATGAGTTTATTTGTTTGTAATGTTGAGTGACTGATGTCCTATTTGGTCTTTCCAGTTTCTAGTCACAGCGTTATGTATGATAATGGGCATGAATAAATTATAATTTAACAAAATGGCTGTAGGTAATTACTTGTTGCGTGTGTATTATGATATAATACTCTCAAGTTAGCTATGTGAAAGATGCTATAATTTAGATCAGATGATCTCAGAGAGTGGGGATATGATGCTCGCTCCAGATCCTACCTAATGTGAAGGTTGGACATTGCCGTCCAACATGGAAATGTGGCAAGTGTCATGGGCACTTTTGCATCTGGTATGATTCAGGGTGGCCTTTTTGACAAGATGTCCTGTTTTTAATTTTATTTGACAATGGTATGTTTACTACTGATGTGTAACATTGAATAAAAATAAATAAATAAATGATTTATTGTACAAAAATAAAGTAGATACAATGCCTTATGCAAACAGGTATTAAAAACTTGTACAAAAATGTCATCTAGATGTTCGGAATATCAGATCCCTAAACTAAGTTAAAAACCTGTGTTTTAGGGACAGTGATGCATGTATCATCTTAATAAAAGAAAGAATATAAAATAATTTTCGAAACTGAATGATAAAGCTATATTACATCTATGATGATGTTTGATGATAAATTGATGTTTGGATGAATTATTGCAGATTATGCTGTGGTAAATTATAATATGACTAGCATTTCTTTGTGATTTTCTCCCTTCAAGCTTTCTGCCATTTTCAAAGAAGTCATAAAAGCTGGTTCAGTAAGCTACAGAACCTTTGCATTAGCATAGGTCGATCCAATCAATTGTCAAAATTTATGTGTTTGCATTATAGTGAATTTCGTTAAAGTGGACGCCCGCGATACAGGTTTACCTAGTGCGGGGTTCAAGTTATTGTAAATTGTGCAAATGTTTCGTAAATAAAGATTTCTATTTCTATTCAATTTCTAATCTTGTTGCCTCTTTCTTTGTGAAGCAAAAAGTTTATTTTAATTTCACAATATCTTTGATATTCAATGATATCTTTGATAATCTGATCTACATCTTGATAAAATTTGATATCTTTGATTATAATAAAAAACTATTAATGAAATCTTATCTTAATTAGCTATTGATGTCCCACTGCCACTTTTCCTTCCAGCTATAAAAAAAAACCGGCCAAGTGCGAGTCGGACTCGCGCACCGAGGGTTCTGTAGGTAGTTAAAAATACTGTTTTGCTCAGTGATGTACCATCGCGCAGAAGGGCATTAAATGCGCGCGAGTGCGACTCGCACTTGACCAGTTTTGTTGTTATTTTAAAGCTTATGCACTATAAACATATCAATTTTCACGCTTGTAATTGTTACCGTTCTTAGGCTAGAGACACTTTTTAACGTTTCATTGTTTGTTTTTTATGTAATCTGCTGTTATAACACATATTCAGTGGAAATTTTATCCCTTTAGCTACTATGGTTCAAAAGATACAGCCCTAAGGTTAGATAGACATCCGGTTAAATCCCTTTGGGCACTGAACCCAAAAACATACATATATTGAGACATATGCAGAAATATCTTACCATATGTTGACCCGGGTGGTTCAGGTGCTGCTCTGGTTGGCCGTGGAGACTCCAATCTCGAGGGTCTGTTCGGTGGAGGAGGCGCCGGACGCTGTGGAGCCCTAGCTGTGCTTGGACTCACAGTGACTGTTACATGCCCCTCGAAACTCCCTTCCTCATCCCTAGACTCTCTTACTGGACTCGCCATATTTGATGTAGGAGTACAGACTGTCAAATTCACAGACGTTATTGCTCTGGGACTACTGTAATCTTCAAGCCATGGCTCATAACCTCGACTCAAGTCCATATGACAATTCACATTCACGGAGAGATTTAATGGATAGCCTCTTTCAGGACGATATGCTTCTTTATCTTTCTCTAATTTCTCTTTTGTTGCAGCCTCTTGCTTTGCAGGAGAAACAGACCTACATGGTTCAACATCCGGTTCTTTCAAAGTTGTTGGTTTAAATGCAATATCTGGATTGGGCTTTATGAAGTTAAGTGTGTTTGGCCGAACTGGTTTCTCTTGCTGTTGTGGAATATCTTTCTTTTCTTGTAAATTTTCACTTGAGCTTTCTATTTTTTTTATTGTTTTCTTTTCTTTAGATTTTTCTAACTTCTCATGTAGATTGCATTTCACTTTATTGCTTTTTAATATTCGGTAATTTGTGCTTTCTGATAGATCACTATTCCCTTCTCTTGATATGCTAGGTTGTTCTTCTTTTGTGTTGTCATTGGTCAGCTCTTGATCACTTGGTGATTCGGCACTATATTTTGCATAACAATTATCAATGTTTATAACCGTGACTGGTGATGTATTGTTTTTCCTCTCTCTTTCATTCTTATTGGGTTCAACAACATTCTGATTGTCATCTATTTCAGGTTGTTTATCAGTTTCATTTGTGTCTACCTCAGAGCTTAAAACTGCAGTCTGGGGCCCTTGGCAAGTGATTGATTTTATAGCTGTAGACTTGGCAGCCTCGTGTTTGATTATAGGCTGATTCCGGCACTTGCCCGGAAGGTTGAGCTTGAGCTCACTGAGCTGGCGCGCGGCCGCCGAAGAGGATGCATGGTAGGCGTGCGTTAGGGAGGCCTTGACTTCACTATGGAGGTGAGTCTCACAAGCTTGCTTGTCGTGACAGTACAGTTCGATTGTGTTCGACACAACATGATCAGGGACGCCGGGAAACTTCTGTTTCAGTTCGTGGAACAATTGCATAAGCGATATGTTAGTACATGCACATGGCGAAGGGCTGGTAGCGCTTTCGGAGGGGGCAGACATCGCCGCCCATCCTCGCCGAGCCCGCCCCTGCCCGCGAACCGCGCCCGCAACGCTCCCACACCACCCACAAACACCACTCACCGACAAAGGCAGACAAACATCTGTAAATAACGTATTGTCGATATCGTGACGTCACAATCCTTAAAGCCACAATTTACATAGTTACAAAGGCAAGCCCCGTGTTATGCGCCTCCTAACGTCCATGACTCGCTAATCTCGAAGGTACACATGTGACGAAAAAGAGCAGAGAAAGATACAAGGCTGAATTTTTATATCTTTTGTTATCATCATACCAAAGCTATTTTTTGAGAAGTTGCAACATAAAAGCCATATTATTGAGCACACATTTATAACTTTCACTTCAAGCACTGTTTAATACCTTTAAAGAAACACAGTAAATACTTGAACAGTACAAAGGAAGTAATAATTATACCCAAAAATAAATTACGAAAATCGCAGATTTGACTTGTCAGTCAACTTCTGCCATTTTAGCTATAGACATTTTTTTTGTTTGGTTTCGTTCTTCCTTTCGGAAAGGCAAAGAGTACAAAGCCCATACAGCCATGTCTGATATGTTTAATCTTTCTTTTTGCTCCCCTCGTAAAGCGATAGTGAACTTTACGAAGGAAAATGTTCGTGACTTTTTGGGACAACACAAACGGGGCTTAAACACGAGATCACTTGAAATCTTCATCAGCTGCGCACTCCGTAGTAAATTTACTGCATAACACACTATCTTTATTAACCACTAAATCACTAAATGCACAAAAAAACAAAATTTCAATTAAGCAGGCAAACGCCCATGTCGAGTTCCCGCCAAAAAGTCTTAGCTATAGACAATATTACATTTTTTTTTACGACTGATCATTGATTGTATAGACACGGCTGATTCAACTCAGCTGATTTCAGCTCGTGAAGGCCTGTTACACACACACACTACCCAATGTCACCCAATAAATCGGGAGATCAAATAGGTATATAACTGCATCAGATGATTAGCGCATTTTGTATGTGAGGTAAAATTTTGGTTTTTTTTTTCAAGTTTCGATCTATGTTCCTTGGGAAAATTTGTTCAGTTACAAAGGCAGATTCATACCATTCAGTATTCTCACCAAAGATTTTGGAAACTACTATATACAGCGTGTAACGGTGTGATAATGATAAAAATAAAGGCTGTGTAGTAGCCCAAAATCTCTAACAACGTGTAACGGAAAGGTGTGATAATACTGAAGTTTGTGAATCTGCACCTGAAACTGAGCAACTTTCCCCAGGAACATAGATAGAAATACGAAAAACCAAATACCTCCTTTACAAAATGTATTATTAGCTGATGCAGTTTCTATGGGAGTTCGAAAATTGATAAAAATAAAAAATAAACTATTTTCCCCCTCATCCTCACTTTTTTAATTCTCAAATGAAAATCTTGAGATTTTGTGCTACTCTCTAATAGAGAGTAACCTAAAATAACAGACATGTATTTTTTTTAGCTGCTCAATTCAATAGGCGCTTACTGATTGAGCGAGCAACCTCGCGAGGCTGCCTCGGACGTTTGCCGCGCAACGTTTGCCGAGCGACGCAGCCTCGCGAGGTAAAGATAAGCTTAAGATTTGTCGCGCGAGGATTCCTCCGAGGAAAGGCCCAGCCAGTATTGCTCAAGATCGCCATGAGGCCGCACGTTTGGAAAGCTGTTGCCGTCATAGCCTTTCTAATAATTCTACGGCTTGCAAAAAAAATAAAACAGAAACCTAATGTTAAGTCAGCTCTTGGTTGGAATGTTCATTTCCTGGCTTATATTTCTCCATGCATCTTCTCTTAGTCCCCTATTAGTGTAATCGGGACATTGCGCATCCCAAAGTCGTGTATATTTACCATATAGTTGTATTAATTTAAGACACTGTTCTTTATCCATGACGCTAACACGCGACGAAACAGCGTGGCGAAACACAACCGTCTTCAGTGAGTGCGGCAAACGTACTGAGGCGCCTTTGAGCATGGACAAAAACCGACAACGTTCGGCTCTGGCCGCAGCACGCTCGCCCGAGGCCGAACATGTGTTTGCCACGGGCGAGGCACGTACTGACTGGCCGAGGATTTGCCTTGCGAGGCTGCTTGCTCAGTCAGTACGCGCCTAATTGGGAGAAATTGACCTAAAAAAAACTAAAAATGACTGAACTTGTAACTTCTATAGTGAAATTTTTCAAGGTTAATATTTGCAAAATTTATTGTAAGTTTGAGAACAAAACACAGGCTACTCTGTAACATCTGTCAAGCAAGAGAAATAAATCGGAGTCGGACAGTTGGGTACCTTTTCTTGTAAGTAGGGTGTTGGATGCCCGCACACAATCAATCTTGATCGCGATTGGGTAGAGATGCAGCTATAAGAAAGAAAGGCCACCATCATGATCGCAATCAAGATTGAGTGTGACCGGTGCCAGAGTCCGTGTGGCCATTTTAGCCCATTTTTACTGTCCAATTTTTTTAGGGTAAGTAATTATATTTTATTTAGTCACTACTTTTTTTCTGCAGCAATAAAATTCTAATTTGTGCAGCTAAATATAATTTTTACTCAAATTGCTGACGCTCTCTTATGTTTTAACTAATGAAGTTAGTTGTTAAATTAGTGTATTTTTTCGTCAGTCTATTGAAACAATTAAGAAATATGGGTATAATTTTTGTGTTATTCCAAAATGGTCTCTATATTTCTTAATTTTCAAAAGTGAAAATTAAGAGCCAAATTAGTAAAAACCTGCTACAATACAAATGGTCATACTGGTGCCACTGGTTAAACCCCCCGTGTAATACGCCCCAAATCGTTTCAGCCCCTGACATTAGTGACTAAACGTCATTTTACATGTCATTATCTACTAGTGCTGTGCCATTATCGATATTTTTATAGATAAATTATTAATACTTACAGGTGGCGAAAAATAAAACTTATAACTAATAAAGATAGTTTTTTCATCATAACATCCCATGAAATGTCCACTGCAGGACAGAGACCGTCCTACAGGATTCCGGTAAAAAAAAACACGGCTGGTATCACGTACCGCCGCGGTTGTTGGTGACCCTAAAATGATGGAACCATATACAGGAGGGCGCTGCTGCCCATCCTCCAGGTTATAATCCCTTAGTCGCCTATTATGACACCCATGGCTAGGTACAATTATTTGCCGGCACCACACGGCCCAATAGATAGTTTTGCCTTGGTAAAATTTAAACTTGTATGATTAAAATAAAAAGGCTTTTAATATTTCAAAGTTTTAATTTAGACCATAGAAAAAAAATCTACAACAGTTAATCATATATCATAATAGTCATTTCATTGTTTTTATATACAATAATTTGATAAACAGAGTATTTTTTGTCATGTTATAAGGTACATTTTAAGACAAGGCTTTGCCCATGAAACTGAAGAAATATATTTTTTCCGTATTTTGACCTATCTTTCGTGGGCAAAGTTGTTCAGTTTCATGAGCAGAACCACCTCTTAAAATATCCGGGGTGATAAAAAGTATGATTATGGATTTATTTATTTAAGGTTATATATAGATTTTTACGAGGAAAATTTGGCATAGTATTTCAGTTTACAGATGCAAAATCCCTCTAGCCTGCTCTCCTTTTTAAAATACTCTTCCTTTTCGTATTTAAACGTGACATCTGCCTAAGTGGAGCTCTGTAACACAAAGAAATGGTTGTTTTATATTATGCTAGTAGGTACCTGATCACTTGTAATTTATGCAATTCTCAACTTGATTCAAACTAAATCCACCAAATAAATATATTTTTATGACATTAGACACAGCAGGTGCAACTTTTAATGTTTTAAATAGCTACAGAGGAAAAAAAAATGTCGCGAGCCGTGTCGCAGTTGTAAATCAGGCTCGCGTCAAATTTTTCTTTCTATTTATCTATTTAAAGTAATTTAATTAGTTTCATCAAGTTTAGGATAAGAAACACGTTGGAAAATGACTGAAATATTTTAAAAGAAATATCTTGCCCCCGCTTTACAGAACCGCAGGCGATGAGACGCAAATCTAACAACAGCTCATTATGTTAAAATCTATCAAGCCATTAGGTAGTTACTAGGAGGGTACTACATAGATAGGGATAGGGATATGTTTAACCTGAATGAAATTACGAACATTCAGGTTAAACATATAACTCTCCTGATGTGCTTCGCCACAGTTAGGTTATTGGACATCATATGCAAAATTACAAGTTAAACACATAAAACATGCATAGTCGGGTAAAAAGCTATCGATATAAAATCCTAACACTACAACGTGTTATCAAAGCAATGTTTATCGTTGTTTTTATATAAAATTTGCTCATTAATTGCGAATTGAAGCACTTATGGCATATTGTTAGTGCGAAATGAAAACCACACAACATTTATTACAGCTAAATATTGCACGTTATCAAAAATTTTGCAAAAAATACTTACGATTGATAAAATACGATTTCCAAACATATTTTCTTTGTGAATTGTCCATGGATTGTAGCCGATCACGTAAAACACCAATTTTGATAACTTCTCTTGCTATTCGGACCTCAAACACACAATTTAAATAATAAATATGAGTCTGTTTTCCGTAAGAAAATATGTAAACAAAGCCGAGACGACTCAGACATTTTGACAGATACAAAGCTTCAAAATTAAAGTGATACCTTGCAAAAAGGTTCTGTTTAAGTTAATGGCTCCTTCATTTTATAGTCGGATCATACGTATGATTATAATCCGACCACGAAATGCCTGTGGCGGGGGAGAATTGAGTAAAACAGATTTTATTTTCTTTTCTCTTTCTATTACGATGAATTCGCATAGGAAATGTATGTGTAAGGTACCTCGAAACTTGGCTCATAGACAGGGATAAGGTCAATAAGTAAAAATTATAAATACGAATTTTTTTCGGTTAAAAAGTTAAAAAACAATTTTGTTTTTGTTAAATATCGATAGGTTGTATGGCAGAATGAAAAGAAGCCATGGCCAGTCTTAAAAAAAAACTGACAACTGTTCTAAGTAGTCTGTGGTCGGTTTATACAGCTGTTAGTTTTTTTAATGATAGGCAATGACTACTCATCACATTCTGCCATACGACCTATCGATATTGGACGAAAACGATATTTTTTTAAAACCTCGTCATTTATGGTAAAAAAAATTGGTATTTTTTATTTATCTTTAATGATTCCTGTTTATGAGCCAAGTTTCAAGGTACCTTACATATAAGTTTTCTTAGCGAATTATCTCTTGTTGAAGTGAGACAAAACATGTTTATAGACTTATGCTCAATAGAATCTATATTTAATACGAATGGAGGCTGCAGGAGTGCTAGCCATCCACACTCTCGTTTTATTCAGTTGCCCGCTTCGCCTACTAAAAGATGGACGTAATTGAAGTTACTGCGTTAGTCACTCTAAGTCGCCATTATGATATTTTTTATTTTTTTTTGCTGCTCTATAGGTAGGTATATTTAATTTTTTGCTAATCCGATCCCATGCGTCGTTCATTTTATTTTTATCCTTGTGATATAATTTTTTTTTATTTCAAATAATTGGTTCTATTTGATAAAATTCCACATAAGTGGTACACAAATCATTACTCCACCCCGTAGTGACAAAAAACACGTGGGTCCTTTTAACAACAAAGTGAGCGAGTACGAGAGTGTGGTCGATTCCCTCGCCTCACCCCCTCGCGTCCTTTGACTCGCGTCTGAAAAACCGACACAAAACCGAGCGCCAGCGAGGCGAGGCGAGGGCAGACGAGGGGACATGAGCGCACTGTCCTCTCTCCTATGCTCCCGTTCCCTCGTGTTGCCTCCTGGAGAGTCTGGATGGGGCATAAGGGTGGAAATGTTGGTATAGCTCTCTCTTTCTTTTCTATAACTGCATCTCTATCCGATCGCTATCAAGAATTACCGTTCTAGATGACTGGTGGCGCTGATCACAGTTATAATAATAATAATGCAGATTGAAGCACCCATTGAATCAGCGTAGTGTGGACGCAAGACTAACTAAAGTAACAACAAAATAAGTCCTCGCTAATTAGCTTGAGTTGATTCAGCCGTGTCTAAAGAACCTTTATGTCTATGGTTTGTCAGATGACTCTGTCTGTCACTGTCACATCACAGATGGCTGTCAGTCAAAAGTTGAAACAAAACAGTGGAAAAGTGTTTCTTTCTTGCGTATTTATCGCTTTTTAGTTTATCGCATAATTCCAATTCTAAAAGATGGTTGATGATCTACGCAAATACCTAAACCACTTGGTGGAAAAGTGAGTATAAAGTTTCAATTAGTTTTTTCGTAAATTATGACAAAAGAGATATTTACCATCACTTTGTTCCCAGGGTGAACGGGCTTCATTGTATCCTTATTACGGATCGCGACGGTGTCCCTCTGGTAAAGTCCGTGACGGAAAGAGCCCCGCAAGTTGCCTGGAAGCCTAACTTTATATCCACATTTGGTATGGCGACAGACCAAGCCAGTAAACTAGGACTAGGAAGGAATAAAACTATCATATCTATGTATTCCAGTTATCAGGTAAGCCTGAGGTGTCGAGTTTATAAAGCCGTCACAATCTTTTATTTTATTAATTTGGTTAGGCCACTGAGACATAGGTCCTTTGGGTAAGGCAAACACAAATATATACCTAGCGTGTTAGGTTAGGTACCAACTCTTTTTATCTTCAAAATAAGATTGATGTTATTTTGTCTGCATTTTTTATCCTAAATTATTATTTAATATGTTAGATAGTGATTGTTACTCTCTCTCAGAGGCTATCTTGCTAGTTAAATCTCTTGGTCAGACCATAACTTGCTAAGAGTTGTAAAGTGTCTGAATACCTTCATCATATCAGCCGAAAGACATCCACTGCTGGACATAGGCCTCCTCTAAAGGTCTCCATGATGACCGGTCCTACGCTGAATACCTATGTTTTTTAATTTCAGGTAATTCAAATGAACAAGCTTCCCCTGGTGATAACATTCATCGGTAGTGACAACTGCAACACGGGCCATATCCTGTCACTGGAGTCTCAGATTGATCCCTACCTTAAGGACTTAGCAGCAGTAGTGCAGGACGCACCTTGAGTTTAACTTTTCATTTTTGTTTCTACATAATTATCATCTCTCAGCCATACAAAAACTATGAAAAAAAGTTCCCTCTAGTCTAGGGATACCTTCTTAAATAATTTAATAGCTGTTATTTTTTATGCAAAGGTATATTTCTTGAGAGATCAAACATAGATAATTAATTCACAGTTCAACACAAAAGATCAGACTTAAATGAAGGCACACTTTCTTTGTTAAAATAATTAAGATGGTAACAATAGATTTTTTTTTGTTTCTTTACATCTTCACACTAATATCTATATAAAAAAAATAATATTCCTTTCTACTTTGTTGTCTCAGTGTAGGAAAAAAGTACTGCAAATTTAAATTTTAAATTTTCTAAGCACCAGAAAGCCAGTCTAATACTTTTTTGAATTTGAGATGCATTTTCTAATTTAAAGATTTTATATGCAATTAGATAAAATCTTATGCACACTTAAAATTTTTATGTTTCCATCTTTAGTTTTGTGTTTAGTCTTCTGTTCTTATGTTTTGGCCTTTTTTTTTAATTTTTACCGCAAACGTAAACTTACTTACTACATAAAGGTATAGATAGGTATGTCGCAACCATACGTGTATCGTATAATTCGCCGTTTTACATAACGGCGGCGGCATTTCGCAAAACACGCACAATGGTCCTTACTGGACTAAGTGCGGAAACCACACACTTAACTTAGAACGGCGCGTAATTCGTTTCTGGCACGCCATATCGCATAACACGCCTACTAACGTCCTTAAATGATAAACCCCTATCCGGATCCCTACTTGGGATTGGTTAGGTTGGGGTTTTTTGCGACCACAATATCATAACATCCCATGAAACGTCTACTGCAGGACATGGAGCTCCCTCCAGAACTCCAGCAAAAACGCGTGTTACTTAGGAGGGGATTTACCATAGTCACCACGCTTGTATGCGTTGCGACTGGCGGCCGCTGTTGTTGGTTACCGCAGTATGTAAATGATGTGATATACAGAAAGATGCTACTGCCCATCCTCCGTTAATAAACCCTTAGTCGCCTCTTACGACACACACGGCGACAACAACGCCAGAAACGAATTACGCGCCTTTTTGTAAAATGCCGCCGCCGTTATTTAAAATGGCGAACTGTACGATTATATGATAGATATGGCTGCGACAGCTGTATTAAATAAATAATTGTGAATATCTAATATTAAGCTACTTTTTTATGTAAAAAGAAGATAGGTAGTCAAGTATATTCATTGATTTGTTGGAATAGTTAGCTAAATATATAATTAAACAAGTCGTAAAGTTTGTTAGAATGTCAAACTATGTTAATAATTTTATTCGACATAAGCATTTTACTGTTCCATGTTTTGTATATTTAGTAGAATTTAAGATATATTAAACTCATTTGTAATATGTAAATATTTTATTTAAAATAGGTATTATATTTGTAATACCCTGTTATTAGGTAAAATTAAACAGGGGGTAAAAATGTTGATCTGTCTATTTGCCACAATGGTGATAAAAGTGGTGATTATGGCAAAAGAAATGTACCACACTTTGGCTGTAAAAAATCAGGGTTTCCTTGTTCACTTGTGAACGTTTTTGTTGTAATTTAATGATGAAGTATGAGAACTGACTGGAGAACTGACTGGTATAAAAATCCCTGGTTGGCTCCTTGTTAGTCGCCTTCCTTAATACGGCACGTCCGTTTACTATTATCTAATCTGTGATACGGCCGTAATTTTTACGTGGAAACAGGTACAGTCAGGAGCACGTCTACTCACTCCCCTCCCCCTTCTCCTTCCCCGTCAACTAATCCCTCATCCCTGACTCATCCAAAGCTCGCTCAACGTTAGTGGGGCCGATTAGCTGTTTCACGTACACGCCTTATAATTTCACAATTTTTTTTTCAGGTACTACTTAGTAACATAGCTCTCAATTTTTGATAGGAGCCCTTTCTTGAATTTTTTTAAAATTTCCATTGAAAATTCAAGAATTGGCTCCTATCAAAAATTGAAAGCTATGTACCTAACTAGTACCTGGAAAAAATTTGGTGCATTTTGGTGAATTTGGCGAATTAAGACGTTAAGCGACTGGACTACGTAGTACTAAACTTGTTACCTATTGTATATTCTGTGCCGGAGCGGAGGGTCTATATCCACTCTGGCCCCCCAAACTAAAGCATAGATGTATCCGCGTCAAAACTAGAGTGGTAGGTAGCGTAATTTTTTGGTATTAATAGTAACGGTAACTTGTCTCCAAATTTGTGGAGACTATTCAATTATGGGTGTGCGTGCGTAGTTTGAAAAAGTATGTGGTGTGCCCTTGGAGGTTGATTTGATTCTTACCATTCGCGAAGAGGTTAAAAATACTATTTCAATGGTTTTCGGTTGGTGCAACCATAGGTATAAAATATATTTCTTATCTAGGGTGGTTGCACACACAAATTGATACAAAATAAGTTGAGGTCTTAAATGAATTGGCTGAGCTGGGATCTTTGTTGTTTGTGTGAAAGTGAAGCTGAACAATATAAAACACTATTGAATTGTTTTTAGGGTTTTTATTTATGTAATAGACATTGATCTCTAAATAAGTATAGTGATATGCCGGGATAAGATGCGCACGCGAGTCGCAAGCAACTGTCACTTTGATGCATGGATGCGAGAAGATATTATTATAGTGCGACATGGTTATTTTGGCAGGTGGATAAAATCGGATATAGCAGCTGCAAAGAGACATTTAACGAGCAAAATGTATGACAGCAGCGCCCTCTTTATAACGACATCCACCTGCCAAAATGACCGTGTCGCCCTATAACCGATTTAGTGTATGAAGACTCGCCAAGTCTTGGTGCGCATGCTCAACAGTGATTACTGGCAGTGACTACTCCAGTACGGGCGTGAGGAGCTTCTGGCCACCGAGAGCTTGGACGACGTTCCGGGCGGCGAGCTGCGCCATCTCGCTGCGCGTGCGCTCGGTGGCGCTGCCGATGTGCGGGAGGACGACTGAAACGTGGAGATGAGGAAGCTGCCGTTATTCATAATCTAAGAGATGAGGTGACGTTTACAGAGTCTAACCATCCCATGAAACGTTCACTGCAGGACAGAGAGCTCCCTCCAGAACTCCAGTAAAAACGCGTGGTAGAGCCTAGGAGGGGATTTACCCCAGTCACCACGCTTGTAAGCGTTGTGGCTGGCGACCGCTGTTGTCGATGACTGCAGTGTGTAAGATGATACGATACACAGAAAGATGCTGCTCCCCATCCTCCGGTTCATAAGCCCTTAGTCGCCTCTTACGACACCCACGGGTAGAGATGGGTTGGTACTATTCTTTGCCGGCACCACACGGACGAACTAAAAACGAAATTCCGATGTTCCTGCGGTAGCGAAACGGTTCGGGGGTTACATCATTGGAGTAAGAAGTGCAGATGTATAGGTGTTACGCTATACTATCTGTTGCTGGGAGCTCCCTGTCTTGTAGTGGGTACTTCCCCTCCACCTTTTTCCAGCAAAAGCTTGAATTCTGGAGGGACTTCTCCCTGTCCTGTAGTGGCCATTTCATAGGATGATGTTATAATGATGAGCTGTTGGCGCTGTTGCTGGCGACTTCGTACACGTGGAATTCAGACAAAAGCCTTTGATTCAAACTATTTTTATACCAAATTTCATCGAAATCAGTCCAACGGTTTAGATTTGAATTGAATAAGTTCAGAAAATTCTAATTTTATTTGGAATTACACGTTATCTGTTCAGTCAAATGCTACTCTTTCTTTATTGAGTATAGTAATCTTTTTCAATAATTTCAGGAAATTTTATGAAATACTCACATAAGTTGGGCAGTGTGAACAGTTTGTGGTCCTTAGGAAGCGGTTCGGGCGTGGTGACGTCGAGACCGGCCGCGTATATCTGCTTGTTCTTTAGCGCCACGTACAGAGCCTCTTGATCCACTAGGTCTGGAAGAGAAATGACAATATTTATCATTACGTCTTATATCTTTTTTGACTTTGTTCTTGGTAGGTACTATCGTTGACCATGTGCCTCATCCATTGTTATAAGAAAAACGCTCCGCGTGTAGTTTCCAAATGTTTGGTCTCATCCGTCTCATCTCATTAGTTAAAGGAACGGCTAGGACCAAAGAGATTTGAACCTCGCTACGCTCGCTCAGCGAGGTAAAAATCTCTTTGGCCAGGACGACGAGGTCGCTCTGTGCTGAAAGATAGTCTTAAGTCACGTAATGACCAGAATAGCATTCGGCATTCATATTGTGTTTGATCTCATCGTATACAGGAACGGCCAAGATGACGAAGTCGCTTTGTGCTGGCAGCTCGTCATACCTCACGAAAGTATAGCATTGTTCTTCATCTCAGCGGCGGTTGTAGCATTAATCATGGGTTGCATCTCGTCAATTGGAAGAAAGCGCGACGATGACGAAATCGCTTAATGCTAGCAGTTCGCCTGGGCTCCTTGGAATGTTTACATAATGATGTAGTAGACTTACCCCCACGCCAATGTTGACCAGCATAGCACTGTTCTTTATCTCAGCGAGGGTGGTAGCATATTGATGATATGATTCAACAAGACAAAGAAGTCGCTCTGTGCTACAAGTTCGTCTTGGCTCACGAAATGGTTATAATGATGATGTAGACTTACCACCACGGCCAATGTTGACCAGTATAGCATTGTTTTTCATCTTAGCGAGGCTGGTAGCATTGATCATGTGTTTAGTCTCGTCGGTAAGAGGAACAGCCAAGATAACGAAGTCGCTCTGTGCTAGAAGTTCGTCTAGGCTTACAAAGTGAGCGTTTAGTTCCTTTCCTGTAAAATAAAATTGTTAATTGATTGTATTTGATAAAATAAGAATTTTGAAAAACAGGGCACATTGTAAATAAGGGGTTCATTCACATACATTTTCATTAATAGTTTGAATAGAACGAATACTATTTGAATGTTTGGTAATTTTGGTGTCACTTTCTTGATGAGTTAAAAGATATTTTAGAGGGTTGATGGTGGTTGGTTGTAAGTTTGTTGCCAAAAACTGCTTGACTACTTGACTGTACATCCTCGCTTACCTTGAGGCTTCTCCCGGTGTCCCGAGTAAAGGAACCTGGCGACCTCGAATCCGGTCAGCCTCTTGACAACCGCCTGCCCAATGCTGCCCAGCCCAATGATGCCCACGGTACTGCCGCGGATATCTAGGCCCAGCACTTTGTCAAAACCCATCGCCCATTCGCCTCTGGAAGTAAGAATATATTATAACTTAGGTACTTTAATACCGATAAGTACCTAGATCTTCCTTTTAATTATGCAGCATAGGCTGGACCTTATATTTGATCGGGTTCAGATTTTTAATGGGTTTCCTCGCGGCTCCTAGCATCAAAGAGATGATGATTCATATCATATGACCGAAAGTATGTTTCAACCTATAAGTATTTAAGTACTAACCTGTGAACCTGTTTCAGATTCTCAGTGAATCTCCTAGTTGCTCCAAGCATTAGAGCGACGGTGATCTCTGCCACAGCAGGGCTCAACACATCTAGAGTGTTAGACAGTTAATGCCACGAGCCTCCAGTAAGTACCCTTTTTTCTCTGTGTTTCAGCCTATGTTTATATTTACTAACCTGTGAACCTGGTCCAGATTCTCAGTGAATCTCCTAGCGGCTCCAAGCATTAGAGCGACGGTGATCTCTGCCACAGCAGGGCTCAACACATGTGGAGTGTTAGACAGTAGACGCCACGAGCCTTCAGTAAGTACTTTGTTTTATCTGTGTTTCAGCCTTAATTTATATTTACTAACCTGTGAACCTGTTCCAGATTCTCAGTGAATCTTCTAGCGGCTCCAAGCATCAGAGCGACGGTGATCTCTGCCACAGCAGGGCTCAACACATCTGGAGTGTTAGACAGTTTGATGCCACGTTTCTTGAGTTCATCCACGTTGCAATGGTTATAGCCGGCTGAAGCCGTGGCCACCACCTTTAGTTGAGGGCCTGTAGCGAGGTAATCGCTTTAGTAATGTTATTGTATGATGAAAATTTTTTAACCCGGCCGGCCGTCAGTGGAAAGACTATGACCTTGTGCGGGTCTCTGTTTTCAGCCTTTCGTAGCGCAGCGCTGGTTCAGCTTATACAGGTCTTGTTTACACTTACTTGCTGCTGTGCGTACAGTCAAGAGTAAGTCATGCTTGACACTCGTTGCGTGGCTTTCGCTCCAACGGCTATTGAAATAAGAACCGTACCAAATCCAACGTGTCAAGCTTGACGTGCTCTTTACTGTACTATCAACAAAGTTGGCGCCTGACCACTTTAGAAACCTTGTTGCTTGCATGAAGCGGTCTTAGCCCGCCCCGCCCTTACAAATAAGACACGACAACGGTTTTGGTTTTATCAGTTTTTATGACTTTTTTGAGTTCTTTGGGGTCAATCTGTCACATGTTGGTCAGTGAAAACTTGCACTTAGCGCGCAAACACCAGCAAGGCGGAGCCAGCTGAGGTTCCCCGGAGCCAGCTGAGGTTCCCCGGAGGCACTACTGCACATGAAACTAAACTTCAAGGTGGTCAGGCGCTAACTGTGTTGATAGCACATACGTAATTAACTCGAGATTCTTTTCGCGTGAATTTGTTGCGGACATCAGTCTATTTTAGGCTCCTTGCTAAAATACCATTTCGACAAAACAATTCGAGCTAGAAATACTGAAAATAAAAGAAATTTATCGTGTCTCATAACATCCCATGAAACGTCCAATGCAGGACTGGGCGCTCCCTCCAGAACTCCAGCAAAAACGCCTGGAACTTTGTGAAGATTTACCATATTCACCACGCTTGTAAGCGTCGCGGCTAGCGACCGTGACCGCGTTATGTACAGTAAACGACAGGTCAAGCTTGACACTCGCAGCGCGACTCTAGCTCGATGTGCCTTTGACTGTACGATACACAGAAAGACGCTGCTGCCCGTCCTACGGTCCATAAACCCTTAGTCGCCTCGTACGAGTTACGACACGCACTAGAGATGGGTTGGTAGTATTCTTTCCCGCACCACACGTGCTTTAATTTAATTTTATTTATTGTGTAAACGTTGCATATTAAACGTAATTTTCTTCCATTTTTCCATAGAATTCATGATTTTGTCGTCTCCATGAGAATGCTATATCCAGGCTTTTAATTACTCATACATAAAGCGCGTCCTTATTTACTTCAATCTTTAGCAGTTCCGCCGCCGATTCAAAATCATTGTAAGTAGTTCATATTTGATTGAAGGCAAGGAAGAACCAATTTGGCAGTGAAAGCTGGGTATGGCAGAAGAAGCATGAAAGTAGAATTAATGCAGTAGAAATGAGATCGCTAAGGAGTATGATTGGTATTAAATTGAGTGACAGGATTAGAAATAGTGTGATAAGAGAACGGTGTGGCGTAAAAGAAGACGTAGTGACCAAAATCGAGAAAGGGATGCTGAGATGGTTTGGTCATGTAGAGAGGATGAATGAACGAAGATTGATGAAAGAGATCTACCAGGCGAGAGTGAATGGAAACGTTGGAAGGGGAAGGCCTAGGCGAACGTACCAGGACCAAATTCAGGACGTTCTGAATAAAGGCCAGGTTAAAAGTACCCTAAACCGACGAGCATGTATGAAAGGATTGATGTAAGTACAGAAAGCAAGGGAAGTATGTCAAGATCGTAGCAGGTGGAGGACTGTGGTCTCTGCCTACCCCAACGGGAAAGAGGCGTGATGTTATGTATGTATGTAAGAACCAATTTTGAATAAAATTCTGAAAAAAAAATGCATTTTTGTATGGAGGAGCAGATTTTTTTCCATTTCCTGAAAGTTTTATTCACTGAAAGTTGTTCAGTTACGTTAGCTAATCATGCCCTTTCAGTATTCGGAAGGCTGTCCCTTACACCCTTGTAGATAAGTAGGTATTAACTCATTATTTAGTTTATTTTTTCTTCTCAGAGTAAATAAATGTAACGTCACACTGCTGCTTACGTATTAGACTTATTACGTGTAGATAGTAATAATAGTAATATCTGCACAAGATACCTACCTAGGTCAAGTACGAGTACTCTTATCCTCTCTGTATATCTTTTGATCCTGTTGCTATATTGATTTCTTATCATTGTAATGACAAAAAGAAATCGCGTCTTTTTAATACCGGTACAGCTTGTGTCAATGTGGTGATTGCTAGTGCCCCGAGGTGCCTGCCGTCCTTCAGAAGACACGTTATGGTTAAGGTGCTGATAACAGTCAAAATAACCTCCCTTTCTAACAAAGGACCGAATGCGCGCGTGTTAGAACAGAGCGGATTCGCGCTGTTTTACGTTTTTCGCTCATTTTTGCATTTTTCTCAAAATCTGTACCCATAATATACAGCCATATGATAATGCATAATATATTGAATAATGTGTAAAAGTTTTAGCATTATGGATTAATGGGTACTTAAGATAAAAGGTTTTAAAGTAAAAAGCAGAGGTAACTTTGTTTTTGTTTATGACGTATAAAATATATTTAATAGTGTTTCAGAGTCAGCTATCTTCTCGGAAAGTTGTTTATGACGTATAAAATATATTTAATCGTGTTTCAGAGTCAGCTATCTTCTCGGAAAGATGCTTAATTACCACATTTTTTTTTTCGCGGCTGTATTTATCACTTTTTGTTAAAAAAAACTGTTCAAGTGAAGCGTATTTAGCTGTTACCAGCCCCTTAAACCGTGGTTTCCGGCTGGTATTTAAAATAACGGTCTATAAGGTGTGTCAGAGGCCATTGGCGGCTTAAATAGGTAATATTGGCAATTAGATTTAGTTCAGCAAGCTACTGCCCTGACGATCGTGGTGCCGGCAAAGAATAGTACCAACCCATACATACCCGTGGGTGTCGTAAGAGGCGACTAAGAGTTATAAACTGGAGGATGGGCAGCAGCATATCCTCCATTATATCTTACTTACTGCGGTCACCTACAACCGCGGTCCATGGTACCAGCCGTAACGCTAACAAGCGAGTTGACTATGGTACGGTCAACCGCTGCTTGTCGGTAGAAACTTTTTCAACTCTATTACCACGCCATAAGGTCCAAAAGTGTTTCTACTGATTTGCGGCCGTGTGTACTTACCCTCTACATTTTTCAAGCAAAAGCCAGAATTTTGGAGCTCCACGTCCTGTAGTGGACGTTTCATGGGATGTTATGATGGGCAAATGGGATGATAATACATTACCAGCTTTATCAAGCAGTTCAGTTGTAATTGGATGATGGGACACCCATATGAGAGCTGAGCAGCCAGGAATCAGTTTTAGGAGATCTGGATAGGCTTTCGTTTTTCCTTCCTCTCCAAAGTTAATGAACTGCGTCTGGAGTACTGTGAAACTTAATAAAAACTTTTTGTTATTATTCTCTAGGTCTGCCACCAGGAAAATCTAAGAACAGCTTTTGCAAAGCGCCAGCAAGTTTCTCAAGCTGTGCACCTCTATAATAGGGTTCTTAACTTCCATCCTCTTATACTACGCGAAATGAAGGTTAAAATTAAAACCTGGTTGCTTACTCTTAATTACCAACAAACTGAAGGACTCCTAAAATAAAATACTCACTAGTTATACTCTTATGCCAATCACAGAAATGAACACTTCCTCACTCATCCACACACACGTCACACATACATACCATTACTCACCTAGACACCTATACACACCGACGTACCAACGCACACGGACACACACATATTTTTTAGTGTTTTCTTTCATTTAGTTTGTTTTTCGTGTTATTTTTATTGAACTTACTTAGTATAATTGATTGGGAGAGTCCACTGACTTAAGAAATACAGGTTTTTACCTAGCTCTGAAGTCAGAGATTCAATTTCATGTAATAATTGTTTTTATCTACACTCATGTCGTAATCTTTGAATTATGATTCAAAAAGTTGGTACCTACATAAGGCTGAATATTACGCAGAGTATATATAAAAAATTAAAAAGTTACCATTACGTAACGATTTTTATATGAAATTTTTGCAAAGGTGTTACGTAATTTAACTTTTTAATCATAACATAATACTTGGATAAAATTCTTCTTGAACCTAAACCTTTTAAAAAAAGACTGAATATAAGGTCTTTTAGAGAGCCGGTTATAATTGTAACAGTTTTTCTTAGTAGCTGTCAAGCATATTTACATCAGTATCAGTAGCATATTTACAAAGTGTACCTTATAAACAACCTATTATTTTGGAGCAGTTACAGTAACAGTTACTATAGTTACAATTATTTTATCTGTAGTGGAAAATATGCGCGTGCAGCCTAAAATTAGAAGGACTTGGAAATAGATATTAGATTTGCCGCCATTTTCAAATATTTACCCTTTTCAAGTATTTTGTGCCCGTGAAAGTAATGTGAAAGTTTATTGAAAAAGTAGATAAAGTGGTGCAGTCAGGATACTGCAGTTACTCCAGAAGATACTCAATAACTTATGATCTTCTCCCATATTAGTCTAGGACATTTTATGACATTTATAACCTACAATGAATTGGGAAAGAAAGAAAATCGAAAAGAAAACCATGTCTTTTTAAGAAAATGTTCTGCTTGTAAGTATATTTCGAAGAAGACCTAGCGGATATATTAAGGCGACTTCTTCAGACTCATATCAGAACTGTCATATACATAATATTATAAGTTACCTTTGTTGTTTACTTACTTTTGTTTACTTTTTATAAGTAAGTACCTACCTATTGCATGAGTGAAGATAAAGTAGTATACGCAACTGCATATAATATGGTATTAAAACACTCGTTTGATGCTATTATCACACTCGGCTACGCCTCGTGTGATAAACCCAAACTCGTGCTTTAATAACCTGTTTTATATGACAGTTACATAAACTACTATTATGTCAATAAAAATACATTTTATTTTATTATTTTATTTTTATTTATAATTATTTTATTCTAGATATAAGATCTCCTTGGCTAATTAATTAGAACTTGCAAAATCCGGCCAGCTTTGTAAAAAATATTAAGTTTAATATAAAAGTTTCGAAAGCGTTTCAAAGCCTACAATAGTCGACCGCTACAATTAGGCGCATTACATTTAAGAAAATTTAGGAAAATTATTAGCTGTTTTCAGCTTGATTATATATGATTATAACTAAAAGTGTATTAATTTTCAACATTGCAAATATTGTAATGTAAGATCTATAACTACTTAATTAAAAATATTGTTTTTCCTCGCAGGAATTCTATTAAATTATGCTCAATTTTTTTAGCTGCCATGAGCCTAAAGTAAGGGCGGACACATACAGACGGAATTCCGAAACGGAATTCCGATTCAGAATATCGATTCGGAATTCCGTATAAACAACACACATATACGTTTAATTCTGGTCTCTATTGTGGAAATCTTCGTGGCTTGTGTCCCATAAGCATGGGTAAACTTCCACGGCCATAAATATAAGTGTTCGATATCGGACATCGCGCGCGTAATTAGACTTGCACATGAGTTAACAACAAAACAAACACCTACTCGCCTAGTGTGTTCGACGCACACTGACTGTTCTGACTGGCGGGCGTTCCGTTCGGTATTATCAAAATTTTCGAATGTGTGTTGCTACTCATACATATTCTATGGAAGAGTTGCGTTCGGAACGGCATTATTCCGTACGGAATTCCGGACGCACAGGCCACCATTCGGAATTTCGAAACGCAGAAAATTCCGAACGGAAAACTACTGATGTATGTGATAGGTCCATAGATTTGTATGGGTTTACTGCGTTCGGAAACCCGAATCGATATTCCGTTTCAAAATTCAGTTTCGGAATTCCGACTGTATGTGGCCGCCCTAAGTCAATTCAAAGCGAGCTGATATCTAAAAAATATTCTGTTTATTTTGCTCCTTCCCTCGTTCGAGAAACTATACAAAATTTTTGAGGCGAGCGAATAATCGCCTATTTGAAATGAACGTGACCAAAGAAAACGTCAGACATGCATGACTCAATTACTAGACCGAGCACAGACCCATTAACAATTGTCAAAATAAATATTGATTTAGCAAGGCCATGTAAGTTACAGCATTCATTCTTTCATTTATTTGCTCCAAAAAGTTATTTTTTAAGTAACTTACCCATTATCTCTAAGAATTTTCAGTCCGCTTTCAATAAAATCATTAGAAGACACTAGGACCTTGTGATTTTGCGCCATTGTTGCGTTTTCAAGACTTGCCGGCACGACACAAGCTAACAGTATGGCTGCGGCGATACAAATAAACATTGTGAATTATGTAAACGGCACTTGTTTTTTGTTATCTTGTAAGATCTCTTGAAAACTGTAGCTATAGATTTGATAAGGAGTTTTTGTAGATAGAGGTAAATGGAGTAAACTTTTGAATTTTTTACCGTGCAACGTGCAACAGATTTTAAATTAAGAATATTTTCTTTTTTATCAGGTGTTTTATCGGTGACCGGAGCGGAAGTTTGAAAAGTTTTTATTCGCCAACAACGATAAAGCGACTGATTGCAACTTGTGGATTCGATTTATTTTATCCAGTGACCGGTCCTTGAACTGACCGGTTTTTATCATGTCTCTTTTTCACTCGTACGTAAAGTAAAGACACAAATTATTAAGATAACGGTTAATTAAATGGTTGTGATTATTAAACATCATACTATCATAGGTACTAAACTAATATAAAAAGAGTAAGTCCTGTTTTATTGATTGACTGACTCATCAACGTACAGCCGAAACTAGTAGAAGATGGAAGCACGAAATTTGGAAGGTACATACCTTATGAAAGTTTCTGATAAGAAAGGATTTTAAGAAATTCATCCTCTATGAATTTCTTAAAATCATCATCCCAAAATGATTTGTATGAAAGTCCTTTGTTGCTGAAGTAAAAATAATATGTGTTGAGCGTTTCTTAAATATCGTCCTCCAAGGGGGTGAAATAGGGGATGATTTTTTGTCGGTTTGTTGGTCTAGAAGTAGTTTATTTTTTATGTTACAGGGAGGTATACAAATTTGTTAGCTCTTCTTAAAAAAATTAAATTTCATGTTTTGAAATTCATCAATTAAGGGGATGAAATGAAGGATGATATTTTGTATGGAACGTCGAATCTGCTGATGTTAGTTAGACACACGAATTTTGGAGGGTGAATTTTTATGCTATGAAATTTCGCGGTAAGAAATTATAATAAAAATTCATCCCATAAGGGGGTAAAATGGGGGATAATTATTTGTATACAAGTCCTTTGTTTCTGTAGTTAAATTCATATAAATTTTTGAAACACGTGTTTGAGCATTTCTTGAAAATCACCTCTAAAGAGGCGATATGAGAAAAAGTAATGTGTATGAAAATCGTTTTTATGTAATACAAATTTAAATTTAAGCTACTGGTGAGAAATTAAAAAATACGTGTTTAAGCATTTCTAGATTAACATCCCCGACACTAAGCGATATTCGCTTGCGAAGCCGGGCGAGTTTCTAGTTTCAAATAAACAGCTTTAAGAAATATTAAAAAAGATCATTTATTTTTTTTATCGCATGTTACTTATAAACTATAAGTAAATAATGTAACTAGTATATTTATCTAAAAGGTGTTCATCATAAAAACCAAAAGAAAGATTGAGGTTTCTTCTTAAAAAGTACTTCGATGTAGTCTTCATATCGACGTCAAAGTAAGAAAGTCTCAAAGAGGTCGTGATCGTGTATCGGGGTGAATTTGTGGACAATAAATTGACGATATTATAAGCCTTAGATCGTCCCTTCAATGGCTTCTTCTGGCAGTCGTATGTGATTTTGTTTAGGAAGCGGTCACTTCGGCCGCAAGCACGTGTATCTTAATACATTTATAAAAACATTTATTATATGCTGTTCTCTTCAACATCACAATCACGTATGCCTTAATATGCTGGGCATTCCATAGGTTTGCCCTCCAAGCCAGCAAGAACGTTTTTTGCTGCTATTTGCGCCATGTCATTCCTCGTCTTCACCGTTGCGCTGCCCATATGCGGTAAAATATCTGAAAATCCATAAATTTTCAAATATACATAAAGCTATGATTCAAAATTCGTTTCGAGATTTACATACATATGTCGTGGCCAGATCGTTAGAAATGATCACTTCATGATGTGGCTGACCACTTCATGAAAGGTTCGGTTATGTTAGGTTGCATTTCATGAAGTAACCAACATGAATTCATGAAGTAACCAACATACATCATGAAATAGCCAATACCACGATCTGGCCACGACACATACATAACATCACGCCTTGTTCCCGTCGGGGTAGGCAGAGACCACAGTTCTCCACCTGCTACGATCTTGACATACTTCCCTTGCTTCCTGAACTTTCATCAATCCTTTCATACATGCTCGTCGGTTTAGGGTACTTTTAACCTGGTCTTTATTCAGAACGTCCTGAATTTGGTCCTGGTACGTTCGCCGAGGCCTTCCCCTTCCAAAGTTTCCATTCACTCTCGCCTTGTAGATCTCTTTCGTCAATCTTCCTTCATTCATCCTCTCTACATGATTTGCAAAAGAATATTTATGTATTTCGGAGAAAACAATAGAATTACAAAAATACGATGATGTCATGTCACACAGCGGCAAAATAAATTGGCTAAACAAGGCCATTCTCCATTTAAAAAGAGTCTGCCAAATCTTAAGTCATGCAAATGATTTTGCTTACAAATACTGCGAAACCATCTTTGATTTCTTGCAAATTAAAACGAATCCTTTAATTTTCGATCCTGTTTTCTACCATACCTACACAAAAACCTGTATTAAGGGTGTAATGGACAGGATTCCGAAAGCTGAAAAGGCATGATCAATCAACGTAACTGAACATATTTCAGTAAATAAAACTTTCAGAAAATTTAAAAGAAATCGGCGTCTCAAAGAAACCTGAAAGTTTTAGTCGCTAAAAGTTGTTTAGTTACGTTGACTGATCATGCCCGTTCAGTTTTCATAAAGGAGTGATCACACCTAGCTGAATTCAAAGACTATTTCGGCATACATTGCTGGTAGGCTTGGTTATGTTAATTGCAATATCCTTACTACAACGAGCAATGTATGCCGAATTAGTCTATGAATTCAGCCAAGTGTGATCACTCCTTAAGGCTGTCCTATACACCCTGTATATAGAGTCTGGCCAACGAAAGCTGTCCATACAAAACCGCGGGAAATATTAAAATAACAAGTTTGATACCGTGAAAATACTACAAAATAACAATTTGATACTTTTAGTTGGTTTTCAAAACTACAAGTATCAAATTGTTATTTTGCAGTATTTTCAGGGTTTCAAACTTATTATTTTTACATTTCCCGCGGTTTTGCATGGACAGCTTTCGTTGGCCAGACTCTACTACAGAATAGATTTTCATAAGGCTGTCCTTTACACCCTGTATATAGGGTGACTTTTAATTAGTTCTTGATAGCAAAAGATATGCATGTACTCATGATACTGAACAACTTTTCCCAAGGAACATAGGTCGAAATACGAAAAACCAAATTTGACCTCCCATACAAAATGCACTATCAGCTGATGCAGTTTCTATGGAAGGTCAAAACTTGATTTTCGTATTTCGACCTATGTTCCTTCGGGAAACTTGTTCAGTATCATGAGTACATTCACACCTTTTTCTATCAAGAACTAATTAAAAGTCACCCTATATTACCACAGAATAGGTATACAGGATGTGACAAGGACAACCCTGAAGGATTTGAATCTGCCCATGAAACTAAACAACTATTCCTAAGGAAGATTAGTCGACATAAGAAAAAAAATGTTTAACCTCGCATGGAAACTGAATCAGCTGATAGCACATTTTGTACGGGAGGTCAACAATTTTTTTCCTATTTCGACCTTTTGGTACCAACACTGATGTATGGCAGTGAAAGCTGGGTATGGCAGAAGAAGCATGAAAGCAGAATTAATGCAGTGGAAATGAGAGCGCTAAGGAGTATGATTGGTATTAAATTGAGTGACAGGATTAGAAATAGTGTGATAAAAGAACGGTGTGGCGTAAAAGAAGACGTAGTGACCAAAATCGAGAAAGGGATGCTGAGATGGTTTGGTCATGTAGAGAGGATGAATGAACGAAGATTGACGAAAGAGATCTACCAGGCGAGAGTGAATGGAAACGTTGGAAGGGGAAGGCCTAGGCGAACGTACCAGGACCAAATACAGGACGTTCTGAATAAAGGCCAGGTTAAAAGTACCCTAAACCGACGAGCATGTATGAAAGGATTAATGAAAGTACAGGAAGCAAGGGAAGTATGTCAAGATCGTAGCAGGTGGAGGACTGTGGTCTGCCTACCCCAACGGGAAAGAGGCGTGATGTTATGTATGTATGTATGTATGTATTCGACCTCTGTTCCTTGGGGAAAGTTGTTCAGTTTCATGGGCAGAATCACATCTTTCAGGGTTGATATACCCTTTCTGTTACACCTTGTATAGTTATACTAAAGTACAGCTGAAATGTTGTGATTTACGTCAGTTACAATCATGTCTCTTTTTAGGGTTCCGATACCAAAATGGTAAAAAAAAGGAACCCTTATGGTGCCGCTCTGTCTGTCCGTCTGTCTGTCACACCTCTATATCTCAGCAACCACTTACGCTATCGAGCTGAAATTTGGAATAGTTTTAGAATATAGTTGCCCAACTTAATTGCACATGAAATTTTTTTGAAAAAAGTATGATTATTAATGTAAAGGGGGCCAAAATAGGGGGGGCCAAATTTCAAATTGTCGCTACTAGGTCGAGTGGGGTATCATATGAAAGGGCTTTACTTGTACATTTTAAAATATATTTTTGTATTTTTTTAAGTTTCTTAGTTTTCAAGTTATGATGAAAAATGTCAAAAAAAATACCATTCCCCCCCCCTTATCTCCGAAGTTTGAGTAAGGGAAAATCTGAATTAATTACAGTTGACAGAGGTTTATGTAAACTTTACAGCAAAAATAAAACGATCTTTCTAAGTTGCACAGTTTTTAGAAATCTGCAAAAAACCTTTACAAACAAATTTAGTTTTGCGGTCCTGAAAATGGACTTTGTTGCTTCCAAAAATACTATAGGTATATCGGAACCCTTGGCGCGCGAGTCCGACTCGCACTTGACCGGTTTTTAAACAAGTTCAGGAAAGTAAAATCAATTATATCTACCCGTTGCGCTTAGATTGGCTTTGCCAAACTGGACTTGCAATTCCAAATTAAGGGGCTGATAAGAGCTGAATTACCTCCCTTTCTAACAAAGGGCAGAATGCGCGTGCTAGAACGGAGTCGGAGCGGATTCGCGCTGTTTTACGTTTTTCGCTCATTTTTGCATTTTTCTCAAAATCTGTACCCATAATATTAATTATCAAATAGCTATACTGTTATGCATAATGTATTAAATAATGTGTAAAAGTTTTGGCATCATAGATTAATGGGTACTTAAGAGAAACGGTTTAAAAGCAGAGGTAACTTTGGATTTTTTTTATGACGTACAAAATATATTTAATCGTGTTTCGGAGTCGGTTATATTCTTGGAAAGATGCTTAATTATCACATAGTTTTTTTTCACGGCCATATATTCATCACTTTTCGTTAAAAACCTGCTCAAGTGAAGCGTATTTAGCTCTTATCAGCCCCTTAAGTAGCTGCTGAGTTGATAAATCCACTTAACAATTGTAATCAGATGCAGAGAGCCCTGTCAAAGTTAGCTCTCTAAAAAAATAACGGCATGAATAAAACTATTGCCGACATTTCTTTTATTAATACAGCGTTATTTTCTGCCCGTGAAACAAACCTACTTTTTCCAAGAAAAGAAAAAAAAAATATTTAGGCCTACCATACAAAATCTGCTGTCAGCTGATGATGCAGTTTGTATGGGAAGTCGAATTTTTTTTTCGCGTTTTGACCTATCCTTAAGTTGTTCACTTTCATGGACAGAACCACTTCTAAAATATCCGGGGTAGTAAAAATTAAGGTTAAGGTAAAGAAAACACCTAACTTAATTTCACATTATTGGGTCTATCTGCAACTGATTGTGTTACATCGTGATTTAATAGTATGACAGGCAACTTACAACAGTTGGGCAGCGTGATAAGTTTGTGGTCTTTTGGCATAGGTTCAGGGGTGACCACGTCGAGCCCCGCTGCGAAGATACGCTTCTCCTTCAGAGCATCGTAAAGAGCATCTTGGTCTACTAGACCTAAAAAACAGGATAACATACTGAAATCTAACCTACGTGAGCACAGTGACTAATTTTTATTTTATTTTTCGACTTCGTACTATGGTCACGTAATAATTTTGTAGGTATGGGAAATGTAAAATTTTTTGAATTTTTTTTTATCTTCGAGATAGTTATTTTATTAGTAGAATCACTGAGCTATGGGACTCTAACCAATGAAAATTTACATTGTAAGTATATCTGTAGGTATACTATGCATGTGCGTCGATAGGTGATTTTACCTCCTCTGGCAATATTAATGAGGATGCTGTTCTTCTTCATTATCTTGAGGGTGTCTGCGTTGATCATATTCTTTGTTTCCTTAGTGAAGGGGCAGCTGAGGATGACGTAATCGCTCTCTTTCAGCAATTGTTCTAGTGACACACGCTCCGCTCCAAGTTGTTTCGCTGTAATTTTAGCATTAAATTTACTGTGAACTAAGTATGTATGGTATATGAAAAATCAACCTAATCTAAATGACAAAATCTTCAAGAATTGTGTATTATTTAAACTCTTTTCATACATTAACAACAAAAGTGGAGCGAGATATGAACCTTGTGTTACGCTCTCGTTATATTGAATATATTCACAAATAGATTGTAATTATTAAATAGCACAACATTGAATATGTAAATTAGGAAGCCATTCTTGTTTGTTTAGTGTTAAGCTTGCCAAACCAATGTATACAATTTATAAAGACATTCAGGTAGTCAACCAAATCAAATGCTTTTGAAAAATTTTCAGGTGCATCCTGAAAATTCTACATGTGTTATGGGGGTACAGTAACAAGCAAGCTCTTTTTTTATTACGTACTGTTTTCGCATAGCAGCTATTTTTGTTTACCTTCAGGTTTGTCGTTGCGTCCGCTGTAGATGAATCGGGCCACATCGAAACCTTTGAGCCTCCTTACGACAGCTTGTCCTATACCTCCAAGACCCACTATCCCCACAGTACTGCCGGCGATGTCTTGGCCGATCATCCACTGCACGCCGTATTTCCACTCTCCGCTGAGAAAAATTTGTTGTATAATTTTAGTGAAAATCTTTCATACTATGAAGCTCTACTTACAGCCTTAATTGCACTACCGAAACTTTAGTTTTTGCAATACAATTGCTCATAAAAACGCCCTATTCTGAAAAAGAACCTTCCCCATACAGTGTTAATTCAATTATAAATTGCGATAGCTCAGGGGCGGGTTAAGTATCGGACTGAACAACTTTTCCCGAGGAAAATAGGTCGAAAAACTAAAATGAATATGAAATTGACAACTTCCCATGCAGTTTCAGCTGATAGCGCATTCAGTACGAGTATGACTGGTAGTTGTTTTCCTGTTTCAACCTATGTTCCTTGGGAAATGTTGTTTATAGATAAACCGCCTAAATGAGTCCTCGCCGTACAGGGGCGCGGGGGTAAGACGAAAAAGGGGGAACGAACAAGGTGCGGGCGGCGGGGCATTCTCATTCTCTACGCGCATCCGGCTCCCGCACCTGCCCTTGTACCCCGCGGGCGAGGACTCATTTAGGCGGTACTGCTATAGTTACTGACACTGTATCTGTCCCTGAGTTATACCACGTAAATTATTGCGCCCGTGTGGTGCCGGCAAAGAATATTAACAACCCATCACTACCCGTGGGTGTCGGTTGTCGGTGACCGCGGTTGTTGGTGACCGCATAATGTAAAATGGTACGATACAAAGAAGGATGCTGCTGCCCATCCTCTGGTACATAATCCCTTAGTCGCCTCTTACAACAGCCACGGATAGAGATGGGTTGGTACTATTCTTTGCCGGCACCACACGGGCTCTTCTTGGTCTTAGTACTAGAAAGCTGTAGTTTGGTATGAATATACATTTTATTAACGCCGACAAAGTGGTAGAATAAAATTGTGAAAAAAAGAATGTTGCATTACACCAAATTATCTAAAATGAATTCAAATTTCTACTTACGACACCAACTCTTCTACACCTTCTTTAAACCTTCTAGCAGCAGCAATGAGCAGTCCGACCGTGATATCAGCCACGGCGTTGTCCAGGACTTTAGGAGTGTTGCCCAGTGGAAGACCAAGCTTCTGTAGCTCTTCTACGTCTACTTGGTCTATGCCTGATGACATGGTCGATATGGATTTTAGCTGAGGGCCTGAAAGGGTAAAAAATATAATCGCTGTCTAAAACTGATTGACTCCTCCTTTGTCTTTGAATCTATTTTAGGAAAAAGTATTTTCTTTATATTTTTCATACAATCTATTAGTGATGTACGTACAATCCCCCCCCTGATATTCCATTTTTTTACAAACCATCCAAACGATATTAACCCCTATCTTATCTTTTACTGGTAGAAACAATAAATAAATAGTCAATTTTCAGTAAAACTTAATACCCTGTAGGTATCTCAGCTCCGATATAAGGTACGACAATTTTTTTTTAACGGTATGTTTATTTAGGGTAGTGCTATCAAATAATAAAATAATTATTAGTGGCCGCTGAAAAAAAACTACACCAAGGACCCATACAAGTTTAATCAATGCCCTTTGGTATGAAAATAGTTTGAACTTTGAATCATGAGAAAATGACACATGCTACTGTGTTCCTCGCGTACAAAGCCGCGGGCAACATCTAGTGTAATGTAAAGGGTTACCTGCTAAAGTAAGTATTTGTCCCGCGAGCTGGTGTTTCGTATTCCAAATAAGTCCGTCGTACCCTCTAATGGCCTTTTTGATTGCAGGCAGGCTGTCGGGGTGGTCATCTGTGTACGGCAATACCGTTGTTTCAACTCTGAAATAAATCGGCCATTTTTAGGGGTTCCGTACCCGAAGCGTCCAAACGGAGCCTTATTACGTCGTCTGTCTGTTTGTCCGAAGGCTGTATCTTTTGAACCGTGGTAGCATAGCATAGAATTTTTCACAGAATATGTGTTATAGCGGATTACCTAATAAACAATAAAAACAACTGGCTCCGTGGACCGCGGTTGTTAGTGACCGCAGAATGAAAGATGGTACAAGATGGTACGATACACAGAAGGACGCTGCTGCCCATCCTCTTGTTCATAATCTCTTAGTCGCCTTTTACGACACCCACGTGTAGAGATGGGTTAGTAGGTAATATTCTTTGCCGGTACCACACGGGCCAAACCGGACCGTAATGTACTTACTTATTTTTCAAGATTTCAAGTCCAGCAGCCGGAAAAGTTTTGTTCACTATGAGTACTCGTTTCAGTGACATATTTGTTTAACTATCCGCAAACTTCCGCAACTAAATGCAAAAAATAAATGAATTTAAATGATTTACGTTGACGAAATTGTAGCAAACTTCAATCTGAAAAACGTAAAAAAAAACGACGGTTAAAAACACTAAGGTTCCTGTCTAAAGAGCATTCCAAGAAAAAATATGGCGTTTAACTTTATTTTTTTTGACAATTATCTATTTTTGTAAGTAATTGATACAAACATCGAATAAAACTATTTTTAATAATAAAAGCAACATCAATGTTTAATGTAAAAAGCGTTACCTATACTTATCTATACTTCGACCAATATAAAGAGTGATATCAGTTTATGAAGTATCTTTACTACATAATATAATACATGAATTTAAACGATAGAGGGCTTTTTGTGTGAATAAGACGTTACTAAACTTGTTTACTATTATATATTTTGTGACGTTACTGATTTGAACGTCATAATATTCTTTCGTGGAATGCAAAGTGTATAGTGTTTCTATGGTGGAATGCTCATTAGTGAGTTCCAAAACGGTATTACCCTTTGACAGCAGTCTGTCTCGACCACACCGATGGACGTCATATAACGCTATCCTGCTGTCAGGGTAATTTTTACCCGATTCGGAACGCAACCTAAGTTCTGACATGTCTAAAAAAGTTTATTAACAGAAATATAGAGAATTCTGAGAACGTAAACATTTGTTTACATTTGTAAACAAACGGGTATTCCGTAGTGTTATGTAAGTAATGAGTAGTTCACAGGCGACCTTGTAACTGTAACCTCACTCACTACTAAACAATATGGAATAGCTAAATAACACAAAAGTTAGTCTAAAAGTTTAAAAAATACGCTATGATATTTCTACTTAAGCTCATCAATAAAACAAAAAGTAATTAGTAACCTAAAATATTGAATTAAAAATCTGTTGTATTTGTTAAAATTACTTACCCACTTTGTTCATATCAACTCAACAGCTGATACAATTATTATTTTAAAGTGAGCATGTTGAGAGAAAAGATCAAAAGAAGCACCTTATCATTATCTTATCAGTTCCTCACAACCTGTGTCACAACAATCACAATAAAATCACTCACGTCATTCATGAGTAAAAATCATGAATGAGTTTTGTTTTTCAGCTATACTAACGCCATCTTGTAACGAGTAGTGAAACTTTATAGTACCTAAGTCGGAAACTCGATGACGCTATGATATCAAATAAAAGTTATTAGTTTTTCACAGCTCTATCAAAGTTAATAAAATATTTTGAGTAATATAATATTCTTTTGTTTGAACTTCCCTGAATAAAACTGTGAATGAAAACCTGAATAAAAAGTGACCATGGACTTTGTACCACTCTTAATAAAATTCATTCTCCTTTGCGGCTAGAGCCGCGTTGCATGTGTCAAGCTTGACCCGCTCTTGACTGTACAAAGTTTTTCTAATTTAGAGTCAAAGCGTCTTCAGAGTACGCACGGCAGCAAGTAATAGGTAACAAAAAAAAATTTCGACCTCCAAACAAAATGTGCTGTCACCTGATGCAGTTTGTATGGGAATTCGATATTCTTTTTTAGTATTTCGACCTATGTTCTTTGGGAAAAGTTGTTCAGTTTCATGATCAAAAACATCTCTTAAAATATCCGGGGTGATAAAAAAATGAGGCTGTATCCTCTGATTCTCTCGTGGAATGAGGATTTAAAGGTGGCTGCAAGGACAACATAGCAAACAAGTATGCGAAATATAATTTGCAAAAAAGTAGTATTTACTAAAAAGTAAAAAAAAATCGCTTCTCTTGCGATTCTTCTGTTGTTATCCTAGTACATACGCGGATACCTTGCGGTATAGGAATGGTACCTATTCTTCAAAAAGAAACTCACATTTGAATCCACGGGTGGAAATTTCTCCTTCGCTTCCGTTTTCATAGACTTCTGGGTTAGGTAGTAAAGTAGCCTCTGTAGTCTAGTGGTTAGAGCGCTCGGCTGTCTATTCGGAGGTTCCGGGTTCGATTCCCGGTGGGGACACTGTCAAACAAAAAATCAGTTTGTGTAACTTCCCCTGTTTTTTGAGACTTTGTAGGCTGAATCACCAGGTTGTCCGAAAAGTAACATGATTACGTGCATGTTAAGCCGTTAGTCCCGACTGAGCCATGTCAGAGGCCTTTGGCGACACAACAACTCTTACACCAGCAGCCTGGTGTCACCAGGGTTTGTGGGGTCGGTCATCGATTTTACAATTCACGCGATATGATGATGAGTAAAGCCATGGTCACACCTAGCTGAATTAAAGACTAATTCGGCATACATTGCTGGGAGGCTTAGTTATGTTAATTACAATATCCTTACTTCAACGAGCAATGTATGCCGAATTAGACTTTAAATTCAGCTAGGTGTGATCGTGGCTGACGTAGACTAGAGGCCTCGATGATGCCTACACGAAAACAAACCACAAACTCGAATCCATACCAAAACGAGTAAGCTAGAAGTAAGTTGTGAAGGGTGACGGATATGTTCGGTCTTTTGGCTTTTCGTCCGGTTTTTTAACTTGTCCAGATTTTTATTATACCTACTTAGTAAGTTTCTGCTGAAACTTACTCTGCGATCGGGAGATGGTAGGGCTTTTGGCGGTGTTAGGGCTTTTGTGCAAAGTCCGCCTGTGGGAAGTACCACCCCCTTACCTACCTATTTCTGCCGTACAGCAGCAGTGTTTCGGTTTGTAAGTGTAAGGCAGCTAGTGAAATTACTGGCGCATGAGACATACCATCTTAATTCTCGGGGTGGGCAACGCGCTTTGCTGTCTTATTAGCGTCAAAGTATGTCACTAATAAGACAGTGCTATGGGCGGTGGAGACCACTTACCATCAGGTGGCCCACCTGCTCGTTTGTTCACTTGTAACATAAAAAAAAGATATTATAAAGGGTGTAATATATGGGACAGATTTTCGAAAAACGTAAATGAACAACTTGAAGGAAATTAAAAAACTCTGCATACAAAATTGCAAACTTGATTGGACAGTTTGTATGGAGAGGCTGATTTTTTTCTGAAAGATTTATTCACTGAAAGATGTTCAGTTACGTTGACTGATCATGCTCCTTCAGTTTTCGGAAACCAGTCCCTGAGAGTGTTTACGCACTACGTCCGATCAGATGCCGTATTCCGAAGTGAAACTACGATAATATCGCGCCGATAATTAGTCTATGGTTCGGCCTTTGACCAAAGATTTTGGAAACTACGCCCAGCGTTTTTCTTACGTCAATGCCTTTGACAAAGATATTTCCTTACAAAGTAAATTTCCGAACGTAATTGTTGTTGTCAATCTGATAATATCGGAGCTCCGATAAAACTTCGGAATATGCACCCTGAATCCGATCCGAACCCGTGAAAATAAGAGAGTGAAATCGAATGACGGAAGCATGACGGAAGCCGTTTTTACTATTGATTCTTATTTTCACGGATTCGGATCGGACGTAGTAAACACCCTTACACCCTGTATAGAGATATCTCATTTCGTGTTTGTCTGGACTTTTTTTCCAGACTTATTAAAAATTTTCGGCTTGTAGTCGTCAGATGAGATTGGCGGTTATACAAAGAATCACCCTTAGGTTATAATAATACTATAACGAAACACCGCTGCGCTGTGTTCTGTTCTGTCAAACTGGCGAACCGAACTACTGAGACTAGACCAAAGATTTTGGAAACTTCGCCATGGGGCGGACTAGACGCGCCGCCGTCTACTGCCACGGGTGATTGCCGTCATCACATCTAGCTGAATAAAATTCAAAGACTAATTCGGCATACATTGCTCGTTGAAGTAAGGATATTGCAATTAACATAACCATAGCCTTCCAGCAATGTATGCCGAATTAGTCTTTGAATTCAGCTAGGTGTGATCGTGGCTTTATCTAGACTTTTCTGTTCGCAATGATTACTTTTCGAGTTAGTAAAACTAATTCCGAGATGAGATTGGCGGTTAGGTATACAGAATAAGACCGTGGTGTTCTGTCAAACCGGCGCCGTGCAGATGGGAGCTTGGCGTCGTTAGCGTTAGTTCTAAGTTCTGGCACTCCTTCAACTATCGCCGACAAATGGCTTAGCTTGTGAACTTGCTCGATGGTACTCGTATTACGTATTGGCGGTTGCTTTCTTCCTTTTAAGGGTTGATAAGAGCTGAATTACCTCCCTTTCTAACAAAGGGCAAAATTCGCGCTGTTTTACGTTTTTCGCTCATTTTTGCATTTTTCTCAAAATCTGTACCCATAATATTAATCATAAAAAAGCTATATTATTATGCATAATATATTTAACAATGTATTAAAGTTTCGGCATCATAGATTAATGGGTCCTTAAGAAAGCAAAAAGCAGAGGTAACTTTGGATTTTTTTACGAGTATGGCGTACAAAATATATTTAATCGTGTTTCAGAGTCGGTCATACTGTTGTAAAGATTCTTAATTAACACATAATTTTTTTTCAAGGTTATGTATCCATCACTTTTTGTTAAAAACCTGCTCAAGTGAAGCGTATTTAGCTCTTATCAGCCCCTTAAGCTCAAGTAACACAGAGGCGGTATGATTGCGAAAGCGGTCCGGGGCGGTTTGGCGGGAACAAAATACCGCGCCGCGACCGCTTTTCAATGTGACAGGGTGCATAAGAACTCATACTTTACAAAAAATACCGGCCCCGGAACGCTTCCGCTACCGCCTCTGTGTGACGCGGGCTTTAATAGTAATAACTGAAGAAAGGCTTAAGTTTGTTTACATTTCTTGCATGTTTCTTGTAATACATATCAATTTTACAATAACAATATGCAATGCGTGCAGAGGCTACAGGAAAAAATACATTCCTTGCTGGAACAAAGACTCGGAACAGCACTGGAAGGACTTCTCTGAATCTGGTGATAGGAGCACTGCTCATAAGCTCATTGAATCCTTGAATGTAGCCCGAAAAGAAAAGTGGGAACAAACAGTAGGAACTATGAACTTCAGGCATTCCAGCCGCAAAGCGTGGCATACGCTCAATAGGCTTACGTCCGGGAAGACCACACAGAAAGGGCAGTCGAAAGTGAACCCCAACGCCATTGCCCAGAGAATACGCAAGCTTTCGAAGGCCCCCAGCCACAAAGCTCATACGAGCAAAATCCGTAAAGAGCTGCGCGAGCTCAAGGCCAAGTCAACACCACATGAGCGCTATAGTCGTCCTGTTTCAGCTGACGAAGTAACGCTTAACATAAAACAAATAACTACCAACAAAGCTTGCGGCGAAGATGGCATTTTCCCAGAATTTGTGAAATACTGTGGACCGCGTACCCGGGAGTGGCTCGCCAAGTTCTATACAAGCATCATTGATACAGGCAATATTCCACCTCCATTGAAAAGGGCCAAAATCGTAGCAATCCTCAAACCTGGAAAACCAGAAGATGCGCCTGAGAGTTATCGGCCAATAGCGCTGCTCAGCGTCGTCTATAAACTACTGGAACGCATAATACATAACCGAATCTCAGCCACAATTAATGAGCATATTCCACCAGAGCAAGCAGGTTTCCGACCACACAGGAACTGCACGGACCAAGTGGTGGCATTGACGACACATGTCGAAAACGGGTTTAACCGCCAACTTAAATCCTCTGCGGCATTTATAGACCTTACCGCCGCTTACGACACTGTGTGGCGCCAAGGGCTTCTGTATAAGCTGCTCAAAATCGTGCCCTGCATAAAGATCTTCCGGCTTCTCGAAAACGCTCTTAGCAACAGGCCGTATCAGGTCCACTTGGGTGACCACACCAGCAGCCTAAGTATGCTTAATAATGGCCTTCCCCAAGGCTCAGTCCTCGCGCCGCTACTCTTCAACTTGTATATCCACGTCGGAAATTTGGCTACGCGGATGACCTAGCTCTTCTAACGCAGGATAGAAGTTTGGAGATTTCAGAAGCGGTCCTAGAGGCGGACCTGGCGACCGTGGATGACTTTTTCGTTCGTTGGCGTCTCTGCCCTAACCCTTCCAAAACCGAAGTCTCCTGCTTTCACCTCAACAACAAGTTAGCCAAGAAGGAACTTCATGTGAAGTTTAGGAACACCCTTCTCTCCCACAACTTCCACCCCAAATACTTGGGTGTCACCCTGGACAGAAGCCTTAACTTCAAAAACCATTTAGAAAAAGTTTCCGCGAAGCTGAAGACACGTAACACCATCATTCAAAAACTGACAGGCACCTCCTGGGGAGCTAGCGCATCCACCTTGCGAACCTCGACACTGTCCCTAGTATACTCGGCGGCTGAATACTGCGCTGCGGCTTGGCTGCGAAGTGCCCATACACCCGTTATTGATGTTCAATTGAACCACTCAATGCGGCTTGTTACTGGCTGCCTTAAACCAACCCCCTGCCATTGGCTACCTGCGCTGAGTCACATTATGCCACCGCACCTCCGCAGAGAAAAGTGCCTTAGCCTTGAGTTGTTCAAAATCCGAGGAAACAAAGCGTTGCCCATCCACAACGACCTCAACGAGTTCCAAGCCACCAGGCTGAAATCCCGACACCCCCCAGCGCTTCAAGTGCATGACAAACAGCCAGCCGACTTCCACAAAGCTTGGTCTGCTGACTTCGACCTCAAATCCCACCCCAACGCATTATTTAAGCTGAACACCAAGCAGAGGCCAAAAGGTTTTGAAGAACACCGGCGGGTGTGGTGCCTTCTCAACCGTATCAGAACGGGAGTTGGTAACTGTGCTGCTCAGCGGTATAAATGGGGCTGGTGCGAGTCGGCTGCATGTCAGTGCGGGTGTCCTGAACAGACCGTGCACCACATTGTGTTTGACTGCCCGCTTACTAAGTTTGACGGGAATGAGGAGGACCTTCTGTCACTTACAACGGACGCAGTAACATATTTAAAATCTAATATATTTATTAATTTTTAAGTAGAGAACACGCCATACGATAAATAAATAAATAAAGTGCGTGTTGGTTGCCCACTTTTTTCGGAGTGAAACCTAAGGAAACCAATTCTGGAGCCAATTCTCGATTATCGTCTGGTGATGAAATGTCACACAAAAAAAAATCAAAAAAAAAAAATCAAAAAAAAAAATCAAATCAAATCAAAAAATTAAATCAAATATTTTGTTTTCAAAAGTGTTAAATTTTAGTGGCTGTTTGTTAATTTTCATGTATTTTATTAAGATTTACGTTTAAACAGCGCTTATTATAAACATTTTAAATAATTGATAAGAATTGAATTGTGGTACTTATTAATTATTTTAATAAGAATTTAAAGACTATGGTATCATTAAAGATTGAGTTTTTAAAATTAATAAACAAAGCCCAGATAAAATCGTAAAAGGTGAATAAATAAACCATAATGAATATGAAAATTTACAATCAAACACTGCTTCATTCACCCAACGATATTCAAGAATTGATCTCCAGAGCTACTACTAAAGTATGTACTAAAGATTAGATAATATTTGATTGCAATACCAATGTCTATCACCATGAAAATACTTAATAACAAACGGTAAAGAGGGGAAAAATTATATGACCACTTTCCTTAAAAGGAAATAAAGCAAGCATCTGGTAAAAGCTATACAAATCCGTCTAAATAGCGGTATATTTTGACTTGTTCTTCTAAATAGACTTGGACTCTAATATTCTTCTTTCGTGTCGATGGCAACACTTTCACTATACTGGAAAAGTATTCGGCAACGTGAACAGAATTTAGCCTGACCCTGTAGAATGAACATGAGTAGGGCAAGCAAGGAGGTCCGAAACCTTTGAGTAGGGCACAATTAAATGCGCAAAATATGCTGCGAGGTGGCGCCGCTTTCTGGCATTCACACCGTAGTCGCAGATGTTTTTGCTACGTTCTATGTAGCCCCACCGGCTACTGTCTTTGCTCTCCCAACCTGCCGGCTTAGCACGCTGCAGTTGTCAGTTTATCTAGGCCTATAGATTAAAATACCAGTGTTGCTAATTTACTGACTAAGCATGGTCACGTTTTTTTAACAGCTAAGCAGTGCAACACATTTTCAAAGACAAGGACGGCTATATGTATTCGTGTATAAAGCTATTTTATATTTTTATTTTTTTATTTTTTATTTTTCTATCTCTGTCTAAAATACCAAAAACGTTATTTGTAGGTTTGCTAAACATTTTCTTCCATTGACATTTCTTCGCGTTTAGAGGTGATAGATTAGATGACATCATTCCTCAAATAAAGTGACATTTCTACGAGATATATTTTCTCTCGGGCAGCGTATTAAGCCCGCTGAGAGCGCAGTTTCTCCATCTGTCACAGCAGTGAGCCGATACGAGCTGAATTTACGATGACAACGTCTCTTATAGGTACCCTATAAATTCAGAATTAAAGGTAGAAGAAGCCCGAGGGTTTTCTTCAGAGCAAAAGCTCATTTTCATTTCAAAAATAAATACATATAATCCACGCCTCTTTCACGTCAGGGAAGGCAAATTTTCCCACAGTCCTCCACCTGCTACGATCTTGAGATACGTCATTCCTTGCTTCCTCTACTTTCATCAATCCTTTCATACACGCTCAACGGTTCAGGATACTTTTACCCTGGCCTTTATTTAGAACGTCCTGAATTTGGCTTTGGAATAACGCAGGCATCCATCATCTATCATCATTAGGCTAAGAACGGATTTTTGAAGATGAAAAATTGATTCAGAATTTGTATGGAGTGGTTTCGTAATAAAGCCGCGGGCACCAGCTAGTCTATATATATAAAAGGAAACCGTGACTGGCTGACTGATCCATCAAAGTTGCCGAAAGCTCATAACAGTTTTTTCCTCTATCCTCCCTAAAAAGTTCCAAAAAGGACACTAAAAATAAATATATATTTTTTTGGATGGGGGCAATTATTATTCCTTCAGTAACCAAAAGTTTGAAACGGCTGTCACATTTTCGGATAACAGATTGATTGTCAAAAGCAACATGGACCACTCGTCGCACGACAAAATAGTCAATAGTTCCGATTTTACTGAAGTCCACTAAAGATACGCCTGGGACCCGAAAGTTCCGAAATCTGAATAAAAGATCTGCATCGGCAACACTGCCAGAAAGAAAAGAAACCCCCACGTCGTCGCCTTGTCGGTCCCGCCGTCGTGGCGCCGGACACGGTCGATACAGACTATTGGCAACGTTTGCCTCTTACCGCTACCTCGTGAATACAAATACCCGCTCCTTTTTACCTTACTACTACATAATTATGTTACCGTTAATGTGCGTAAATCAGTTAATCTGCAGATTACCTATCTTCATCATGACATCCCATGAAACGTCCACTATAGGACAGGGAATTCCCTCCAAAATTCCAGCTTTTGCTGAAACAATGTGAAGCGGAAGTACCATAGTCACCATGTTTGTTAGCGTCACGGCTGATGGACCGCGGTTGTAGGTGAACGCAGAATGTAAGATGATACGATTAACAGATGGATGCTACTGCCCATCCCCTGGTTCATTAACCCTTAGTCGCCTACTACGACACTCACCTACTATTTTTTGCCGGCACCACACCAGATTAGACCAAATACAGTTTGGTCATTAACTAGATAGTCTGTAGGTTAGGAAGTTGTTACTAAAAACCATACTATACCTGCAAGCTATTTAATTTTTTTTTCATTTCATTTATTTATTTATGAAAACATACAAGATACAATTTTTTGTTCTATAGCATTTAAACTAGGCCGAGCCTGTGTCTTAAATACTAGACTCTTCCTCAATGACTTAAATTAAGTATGTTACAGACAAATAAATTAATCAATATTGTACATAATATTTTAAAATAATTAAATATATTAAATAATATAAATAGTACATATAAATAGTACATTTTATATAATTTGTGTTTTTAGCCACAACGAAAGTTTCTTTTTGCAATTATTCTGATTTAGTGGATAAAGGTTAAGTTTATTATTCAGTTTATTATACAGCATAGGACCTAAGTAGCATTGGAATTTATTTATGAAAAAAGTTCTATACTGCGCAGTGCGGGACAAACTACATTAATGCGACGACGTGCATTATGATCCTGCCTAAAAGGTAGGTTTTTGTGCTGATTGAGTACTGTTTCACGCACAAATAACTGCCTCACCGTGAGAAGGTCACAATAAAGTACAACACGCCCAGTATTATATTACTCTATGGTACAACTCTCGAGTAGAGGTCTCTTTAACCACGTCACACTAAAGTAAGTACAAAGCCCAATGTGTCTAGCTCAACGTGCTCTTGACTGTATTTACTGCGTGTCTGTCTATTGTAAGCGACCTTTCCCCACAACGTCTCGTCCACATGATGGCTTCAGCACAGGTGCCACTGGTTTGAGGGGACGCAAAACGCACGCTGCGCGGTCCAATACCAACATCTCCAATATCTCTATTCAACAAAATAAAATGCAGAGTTGTTCTAGCTATTTCTTCACTTTCATGATTTATAGTGCCTTGTAACTGACAATAGCTAATTGTTTGAAATAAACTTATTTGGTTTATTATTAACTATTTTACTAATATAAGTATTGTGCGGGGTACCTGATCACTTAAATATATATTTTTTATATCGGGTTTTGAAAAAGTTGGTGTCAAACTTTTTGAGGGATGATTCTGGGGGATAAACGCAACATTTTTTGTTGTGCAAATTCGCAAAATAAATCAGCTTGGTTCAATTTGTATGAAAAGACGATTTTTTCTGAATTTTGAAAATTCATAGATCAACAGTGGTTGCATTTAGCCCCCCGAATAAGCCCTTAATAGGTTTTACACCAACTTTTTAAAGCCCTGTATAGATACTTAGATCAAATATCGTGAAAAACACAGATGAGTCTTAAAGCGAGATATAAATTACACGTCCAAGAAATTCTAGTGCGATAAAAGCAAATTACTCAATTGCTAGCTACATTTGATTTAGTGCCCTTTTAGTGATTTTGTGATCTTTTGGCGGCGTAAGTAGTTCCAGTTTCGGTCACAGCAGCGGCAGCACGATCCTTTAAATTAAAGGCCCACCTCCCCCATCACCTAAGATGAAACGTTATTGCTACTTTCAATGTTTGGAGCAGACATCAGTTTTGTGTAAATAAGGCGTTTATCTAAGGAATCGTGCTGCCACTGGAGGGAATTAGGATACGTACCTACGTCAGTTTTCTATTATTTAATCTGTGCCTACGTAGGGTTGTCTTGTCGCAATGTATGTCTTAGTATAATTTCCGCAGGTATATCGCTACATTAAGGAGTGTCGAAAAGTTTTTGCGGACATCAAAACTTGACGTGGAACAAAACTTTGCATTAAACGTAAACCCTGCGTGTGGATGTTGGGAGCAACCTTAATAGCCACCTTGCGCCGACAGGTGAGTGAGGCGCGTGCGCAGTTTAGGAAAACGGAAATTCCGCATGCCACCCTCCAATTGTTTCTGCTATGTCGTTCTATACAGGGTCTTTATTAGGCTGTGGGTTACAAGAAGCAATTACTTTTCACTTTGTTATGGTCCATATTCTACTTCCACCTATTTTTACATAGTGCAATTCCTTTTCACCAATCAACGCGGCCGCCAAATCTTTGACACGAAAAAAAATTGCATATTTTTATGGCACATTTGGTATGTGTCAATGAATGTTTCTTTTTATTTGATAACCTATGTTTCTTAGGGATTATTATTAGGGATGTTGATTTTCAAGAGATGTCTTTCTTTTTCTCTTTATTTGGGTGGGTTACCAAAAGGTAGTTCAATAAAGAATTACTTTATAATCTAGTTTACAGAATAAACCGAGTTAATCATAAAATCTGCACCTAAAACCACATATTACACTATGCACTAAAAATTGTAGAGCCAGCAATAAAAGTTGTGTAGGTACGGGCTGGGTTAACTTATTGTCATTATCATCATACTAGCCAAAAGATGTCTACTGCTAGACATAGGCCTTCCCTAAAGATCTCCACGATGTCCGGTCCAGAACTAAAGTAACCGATATAGATGTGAGATGAGAGTGGCAGCGGCCAGAGCACATCGCTCGAAGAAACGATGGTCGATGGGGCGTAAATGGTCTAGAATGGCGACCACGAGCCATAAGACGTAGCGTGGGCAGGCCCCGTGTGTGTGATTACACTAAAATTGTGTAACTTATTTGAGTAACTTATTTGAGCCAAATAAAGAAAAAAAAATTGTAGAGTACTAGCAAATGAAACAAGCGACACAACCTTCTTTTTCAAGGTACCTTTTTTTGGCAGTCAAAGATATGTGTGATTTTAGAAAGCGATTACGTTGACATTTCTAGAACAGCTGCCTGCTTAATTATTGTAAGAAAATTAACAAAGTTTATGGCACGGTTAAAAGATTTGTACAATGTGGTTCTGGTGGTGGTAACTTGAACGAAAGAATTTGTGTTTAATTTATACCGAATTGGACTGTGTGATAATAGGAGAATAATATGGTATTTTATAAATTTTTTATAGTAACTTGAAACTACGAGTCTTAAAAAATACAAAACCTTTTTGGAATTTACAAGTAAAGCTCTTTCATTATGATACCCATCCGACAATTGCCTTTCACGCCGTGAGTCGCGGGTTCGATTCCCGCTTAGGGAAAATACATTTGTGAGATGAACACAAGTGTTTGTTCTGTGTCTGGGTGTTATTTATCTATTTATGTATGTATATCAGTTTCTGATACTCATAGTACAGGCTCTGCCTGCCTAGTTTGAGAAATGTCCCCCAATATTTATTTATTTAATTTGAAGTCTTGCCCCCCCTTGGGCCCAACTAACTAATAAAAATACTTTTTATTCTTTCGATTGCAATAAAGTTGGGCAAGCATATTTTAAAAGTATTCTTTTCAAGTCGATAGCGTGAGTAGTTGCTGAGAACGATAGACGAAGTTGAACCTTAAGGTTTCCTTTTTAGGGTTCCGTAGTCAAAAGGAACCCCTACAGTTTCGTCATGTCCGTATGTCTGTCTGTCTGTCCGCTGTTTAACTCTGAGACCCTTAGTACTAGAAAGCTGAAATTTTGTAAGAATAAACATTTCATTTACGCCGACCAAGTGGTAGAATAAAATTTTGAAAAACATATTTTTTTAGGGTACCTCTCATACAACTAAAGTGGGGATGACCTTTTTTTGTACTCGTCTACCCCATAGTGTGGGGATCGTTGGATAGATCTACAAAGTAGAAAATCGCAAAATTTCACAACCACAGGCAGGATTCGATTTGAACTGCGTCTTCTGCGTAAGTACCGCAGACGCTTTACGCTTTACCAACTAGGCTACTGTGGTCCTGCCCGATGCTGTGAAATTTAGCGACCTCTATACGCATTCCAACGTTGCGTTTGTCGGGCAGGACCACAGTAGCCTAGTTGGTAAAGCGTCTGCGGTACTTACGCAGAAGACGCAGGTTCGAATCCTGCCTGTGGTTGTGAAATTTTGCGATTTTCTACTTTGTAGATTTATCCGAACACAGGAAGTGTTAAAATAAAATCATTTTCAATTATACGTAGTGTTACCAATTTTCAACTCGAAATCTGTCTGCAATGATGAACTAGTTGAGCTAGTACAGCAAAAATGCTTGCTAGGTGGCAGCACAAACGCAACGTTGGAATGCGTATAGAGGTCGCTAAATTTCACAACATCGGGCAGGACCACAGTAGCCTAGTTGGTAAAGCGTCTGCGGTACTTACGCAGAAGACGCAGGTTCGAATCCTGCCTGTGGTTGTGAAATTTTGCGATTTTCTACTTTGTAGATTTATCCGAACACAGGAAGTGTTAAAATAAAATCATTTTCAATTATACGTAGTGTTACCAATTTTCAACTCGAAATCTGTCTGCAATGATGGACTAGTTGAGCTAGTACAGCAAAAATGCTTGCTAGGTGGCAGCACAAACGCAACGTTGGAATGCGTATAGAGGTCGCTAAATTTCACAACATCGGGCAGGACCACTGTAGCCTAGTTGGTAAAGCGTCTGCGGTTCTTACGCAGAAGACGCAGGTTCGAATCCTGCCTGTGGTTGTGAAATTTTGCGATTTTCTACTTTGTAGATTTATCCGAACACAGGAAGTGTTAAAATAAAATCATTTTCAATTATACGTAGTGTTACCAATTTTCAACTCGAAATCTGTCTGCAATGATGGACTAGTTGAGCTAGTACAGCAAAAATGCTTGCTAGGTGGCAGCACAAACGCAACGTTGGAAGGCGTACAGAGGTCGCTAAATTTCACAACATCGGGCAGGACCACAGTAGCCTAGTTGGTAAAGCGTCTGCGGTACTTACGCAGAAGACGCAGGTTCGAATCCTGCCTGTGGTTGTGAAATTTTGCGATTTTCTACTTTGTAGATTTATCCGAACACAGGAAGTGTTAAAATAAAATCATTTTCAATCGTTGGATAGGTCTTTTAAAAATAATACAAGTTTAATAAGATTATATTTCGATTTAGGGATCGGTTTGCAAAATATTAAGCTTGAAAGCGCAATTTCTTGTTGGAGTCGAGTATCCCCCCCCCTGCCGGCTAAACGGTTACTATGGGAAATGTGCAAAAAATCACAGTAGTAGCATATATGATGAAATTAAAAGGAGAACTATCACAGTTAAGTAGGCTTTACAGGTTAATGAGCTATAACTGAAAAACTAAAAATAATAAAAACCGCAATAGCAATCAGGCGCTAGGACCTCTGAGCATTAGGAGGTAAAAAGTTTATATTATAAACGTTATAAAATACTTACTCAAAACCCGCTTCGCGATAAAACAAAATCGTTAAATAACTACGGAACCCTATAAGGTGCATTCGGGTAATTACGAAACGTTTTTAGATAAATTGATAGCGTGACAATTTATAACTGACTAATAAAAATGTGGTTGAGTTTTTAGTATCAAACTGAAAATAAATGGGTTCTTGAATATGTATACTAAACCACAACTTGAAGATAGTTTCCAAAAATTTACCCAATAAGTAGATAAAAATGTTTTAAAATTTGGTTGTCATTTCATTGCACGAGTTCAATTCCGAATGAATCGCGGAAAATTCCGAATGACACTCAAAATTCGTTTTTATTCTATTGTGGTATAATGAACATATTGCTTTTTCATTCATATTTAGACTCCCAAAAATATTTAATCGTAACTAGTCATTAAACAGCTTAAACGTATTTATATGATATTTATAATTCGGATTTACCCGATATGAAATCTGTGGGGAAAATCTATTGTTGTTTTTTTTTATTGTCACTTCTTTTTTTCCTACTATGGCGCCAATTTGTTTGTGAAGCGATGTAGTTTAGCTGACGTCATTAAGAGATTTTAATATCCAACAATGAATAAATTATTTTAACCTGACCTTGACTTTGATTCGGAATTACCCTTGTCGGTTTAATCCGAAAACGAGGGAAAATTTCGGTCGAGGACTAAATGGCTCGTCATGAATGTACGCTCGCGTTTAGCAACCGGAGTCAAGTGAAGCGGGGGAGCGGGTTAAGATGGCCGCTAGGTAAGGGAAGCCAGAACAAAAAATAATAGCGCATTTGATAGAAATTAGACATTATTGGAATTACCCGATTTTCGGAATTACCCAAATGCACCTGCGCGTGGCCCGACTCGCACTTGGCCGGTTTTTTCCAATTTGGTTCGGAACCCCAAAAAAGAACTATAAACTATACTTACAACACAGTATAATTTACTCTACTGTGTAATGTGGAAAAGTTTAGACGTCAGCTTAATCGTTTCTGCTAACAGAATATGGTGACACTTCACCAAATAAACACGTGACAAATAGTTATGATGTCAAAGGTTACAAAGCCGAAAATAAGCCGCCATTTTGATCTTGATCTTTTAAAACTCGTTAAGATCCTTAAGCTTAAGAGCGCAGAGTTTCAAACACCTTAAGAAATAATTTTTGCACCAGAATGAAGAGTCTTTCTTCTCTAATGATACTAAATATTTACGCTCAAATATTCAACTTCTAAAATAAACTTTAATACAATTGATGAAAGTATAAAATCGTATAATTGCAAAGTGCATTCACCGTTTTTGTATTCACAAATTTTGAAGCAAAGGAACACACATGTGTTGCTTGCTGTGAGTCGTTAGTTATATTTTTTCCATGTCAGCTTTGCAGATAAAAATTTGTGTCAACAATTGACACAGATGTTCAACAAATTTTCGGTAAATATGGGTAGCATAGTAGCATCCTATCCCATCAAACCGCGAAGAATTTAAAATAAATTTGGATTTTTGTACCTCTTCAATCGCCCGTCGTGTGGTGCCGGTAAAGAATAGTACCAGCCCATCTCTAACCGTGGGTGTCGTAAGAGACAACTAAGAGCTTATGAACCGGAGGATGGGCAGCAGCATTTCTGTGTTTCGTACCACCTTATACTGCGGATCCAACAAAACAGCGGTCGCCAGCCACAACACTTACAAGCATGCATACTCGTATGCATCAGGTTCATTTACTAGAATAGATTAAAATGGTTTCCGATCAGGCTTCGGCGTGATGAGCACGTTGACGCTCGTTTACAAAGTGCTGTATGACCCGCGCTCCCCTCCCTACCTCAAGGAACGTTCCCATTTCCTCGATGCAGGTCGCAGCCGTGACCTTAGGTCCAAGAATGATAACTTATTAGACATTCCTCTTACTCGCTCTGGGTATTACAAGGAATCATTCACTGTCAAGGCTACCACGACGTGGAATGACCTAACGTCGGAGGTGCGTCATTCTAAGTCTCTGGGCATATTTAAAACCAAAATTCGTCAGTATTTCCTCGCTAAGTTATTATGAGTTCGCAACCATATTATGTGGATATATTTTGTATGTTTATGTATTTTATTTTATGTATAACTTATAGAGTGTAATATATATCTATATTTGTAATAAATATATGTATATATACTGTATTTAATCATATGTATGTTGGTATATATTTTTTACATATTTATTTCAAAATATTTATATATGTAACTGTATATTGGTGCACTACACTACAGTCTTTCGTCGCTGCTGATTTCCTCAAAAGGTTGTCTCGAAGAAATCACTTTTAGTGATAAGACCGCCTTTTGCCCACTTATTGTAAAACCGTAGTTTTTAATTTTTATTCCTGAATGTGTGCAATAAAGAGTTATTCATTCATGCATTCATTCAAGCGTGATGACTATGGTGAATCCTCTCCAAAGTATCACGCGTTTTTTCTGGAGTTCTGGAGGGAGCTCCCTGTCCTGCAGTGGACTTTTCATGGGATGTCATGAGTACCATTCAATGGAGTGATTAAATGAATATTCCAAATCGGTACTTGATCATCCCATTTGGGCCAAGTGACTAAACTTAAAGAACCTAATGTGAAAAGTTACCGAATAACTGTGCTTTGGAAGGCATTATGTCCTGGCTGTCAACTACTTGTCTTCTCGTGTCGTGTCTTCCCGGACACTACATACGAGTATAACGAGCGCGAATTTGAAATTGGAAGGTCGCGTAGACCAGGGTGTCTACTCTCAAAGTCCGATTTATCGAAACGATACAACTCGAAACATGCAAATGCAAAACTTCGTCCCTTGACAATAGAGTAGAATATTGATTGGATGCAGTTTGAAAATTCATCCAACCAATATTCTGCTCTATTGTCAAGGGACGAAGTTTTGCATTTGCATGTTTCGAGTAGTATCGTTTCGATATTTCGGACTTTGAGAGTAGACACCCAGGGCCCTGAGACATAGAGTAACACGATTTTCGCGCGCAAAGCTGTTTGACGCGTTGCTCTAAGCCCTGAGACAAGTGGCATTCTACTATCGCAAACGTTATAGAATATTATAAAATTCTATGGTCTTACAACAAAAAAGTTAGACATCTGTTGAACACTTGATTAAAAAAATCGTACCAAATAACTATGTCTATGTCATTGATGAGCAGAAGTCAAAAATGACTTATTTTCTTATGACTTGACTTCTGCGCATCAACTGACATAGCCAGTTATTTTGTGCGCATTTTTTTAATCAAGTGTTCAACAGATGTCTAACTTTTTTGTAGTAAGACCGGGTTTGACATTAGCTGTCACGTGACATTTCGTTAGCTAATGTCAATCCCATACATTTTCATTCTATTCTACTGGCGTTTGCTATAGTAGAAAGCCTCTAGGCCCTGCATATTCAGTACAAGAAAGCCTCTAGGCCCTGCATATTCAGTACAAAAAACCCTCAGCAGGAACACTCGAATCACGCGGGCGGGGGTGCGGGGTGGATTGCAAGGGGGGCGGAGAGTGTCCGTTCTTTATGATTTAGTACTTTTTTTTTATTGGCTTCGCAGTGATTTAGTACTTCTAGGCTGATACTCTGATATTGTCAGCCTAGATTTAGTACTTCTAGGCTGACAATATCAGAGCACCATACCTGTACAGCGTGTAACGGAAAGATGAGGGTGTGATTCAATCTGCCCATGAAACTGAACAACTTTTCCCAAGGAACATAGGTCATAGAGAAAATAAATTTTTGACCTCCCATAGATAAACTGCATCAGCTTATAGCGCATTTTGTATGGGAGGTCAAATTTGGTTTTTCGTATTTCGACCTATGTATATGTTCCTTGGGAAATTTTGTTCATTTCAATGAGCAGATTTACACTCTTCAGTATTATCACACCATTCCGTTACATGAAACATATTATTTTATTGCCATAAATAAGCATGACGTTCATCGGAGTAGTAATATTCTTGCGAAAAGTATTCAATTTCTTTGTGAAAGTCTTGAAACAAATCGGGTGACATTTTTTGATGTTTAATTACGGTAATTACGTATTGCTCTCATTAAATCGGTTCAGCTTTCGCGGAAGCTCTGCCAGTTGTAATTATTTGTAATGTTATCGTTCGCCATATTTGGGAATGATATTGCTGTAATGCTAAGTTTGGGCGACGCGAGAGTTATCAGAATATATCTGAGTAGAATTTCAGGTAAACTCAATTTTCAGTACTAACACTATTGATTTTTTTTTTGGGAATTTTGAATTCAAATTTAATGATTTTTTAAATTATGAGTGGGAAGAAATTAAGTTGACAGCAGCTTTAATTAAATTTTCGAAAGATATCATTTGTAAATAAATGTAACAAATCTAAAGATGAAAAAGGACGACATTTAAGACGAACTACTTTGGAACATTTAATTTTGGATATCAAACTAAAAATATTAGCCCGTTTTAACAATGAAAATAGCTATAGCACCAAGCCCGCGATAGTTCTGAGTTGTCGATACAAACATCCACCTCAATGCCTACTGACATATTTTTTACTATTTATGGGCCCACTCTTGACCTCGATCTAGCCTTGAGGACAAAGATATTAAGCGCGGTTAGGGCTGCCATCCGTCCGGGTTTCCCCGGATTTGTCCTAGTTTGGAAGACGTCCGGGGAGCGTCCGGGCGGGGTTTAAATTGTAGTCCGGGTGCAACCCGGACTACATTAAAAGTCCGGGTTTTCGATCAGAGGCCCTACCACCGAACTCAATCGTTATCGAATCTCTCTTTTCTTCTTTTATAGAAAAAAAGAGAGAATCGATAACGATTGAGTTCGGCGGTAGCGCCTCTGATCCCGTTCCCATAATTTATGTAAAAGCTATGGGTTAGGTATTTCACCACACGCGCTGCCGACGCTATTTAATTTTATTAACTGAGTAACTAATATTGGGATTGTTTATCTTTAATTTAATACCTAAGAAAGTTAAAAAATAATGCACAATTACTGACTTGTCGTCACAAGAACGATTAAACACACCATTTCATGCAACAAAAGAGGCTTAAAATTTAAGTTTTCTTCTATCAAGTACGGAGTAAAATATATTTTAATCAAGATGTAAGTGAATGAAATAGTACCTACATTGTTTATCGAGAGGAGAAAGTGACCGATTACCAACAAGGGCGTCGTTTGAGCCCTGAGGCGAAGCCGAAGGGCGCAATACATACACCCGAGTTGGGAATCGTACTTTCTTTCGAATATGCTTTGAATATTCTTACTTCGATACATAGTGCTTTATACTTCACCTACGAAGAAAATATTTCAGATTCCCTTTTCAGATATGATGTTTGGTTTTTGTCATGTCTTACCAAAATGGTGCTTTTCAACATAGAATACAAAGACCATAAGGTACTTGGCTTATCTTTATGCGCTTTTCACTAAAATAAGCAAGCAAAACAGTTTCTGAAAATGAATGCGTATTTTTCTCGCTTTTCTAACGTATAAAATCATCATATACATGTATTTTTTTCGAGATTTTTCAGGCAAAAGCCTTTCAATGACCGCTTGCGCACTTTCTTGTAATTCTGGCGGCGGCGTCAAAAACTCTTTATCGCTATTTGACGAAATTTTTTGTAAAAAGCACGCACCAACAAAACTACAATTAAAACTTCCTACAACTTCGTAAAGAAAACAGGGGTCCAATTTTTGAAAATCACTTCTTCTTCTTCTTTGCGTGTCAATGGCATCGTCATTTTAATTTTATATTTGTTTAGCCCAAAATTCGGCAACATGCACTGCATTTTGTGTGGCGTCCATTAACTCTTGCTGTGTGCAGGTGGAAGGGGACGCAGAACACGATGTTAGATGGGCAATAGTTTGTATCGCACCACACGTGCAGGTCAGATTAGGATCCATGAGAAACCCCACCTGGACATGTTGTCTTTACTGCAGCCAACCTGAGTCCGAAGTCTATTTAGAGACTTCCAGGTCAGCCATGGCAAATTCTGTCCAGGCGAAAGACTCTCTGAAGGTGGAACAAAAGGGGAAGGAAGTGAAACTCTTTCACGCCACAGTCTGCAGCGAGCCTGTGAAGGGTCAGAGGTCAGGCTATCGACACACTTTACAAAAATTTTTCGGCTTTTTAGCCTTTGCGACACTGGTTCGTGGCTGTGCAGAGGGTGTCGTGTGTCTTTCATCTTGGCCTTTTCACATGAGCTAGCCACAGATCTGCGGACATCTGGAGGCGCTATTCCAGCCAATGGATACAGTAACTTGACCGGAGTCGGCCTTAGACAGCCAGTAATTGTGCGACATGTTTCATTTAAGGGTCACTGGGTTATTGATAAAATATTACTTGGAGATTTAAAATTTTTAATATTACTCAGATAGTATTACAACTTTAGTAATACTTTATGAAATTTAACATTTAAATGCTTCTTTATATTTATGCATTATAATTTTTGCCTGTTGATAAGAAAAACAGAAATTTTGAATTTTTTGAGTAAGATTTTATCACCCGGTGATTTTCAAGAACCTTATTCGCGCGCGCGTTTTGGTTCCAAATGTTATTTTTTCAAATTAATGATTTTTTTTTTTTCAGAAAAGTGCAGGTGGGCATCATTTCGCGGACTTAGAGATAAAAACTTTTTCTTTTTTTGGCATTATGATATTAAAATAGGTTATCGACAGATTTTGATCAAAATTTAAGAAGAAATAAAACATGTTAACAATGGATTTTCATACAAAATTCCATCCCGCTAAAACACGTTAACAATGGATTTCCATATAACTTTTGACCCGCATATTTATACCATAGAAATGACGTATCTTCTCCTTAATTTTTAAAACAGGATTGAGTAACTTTCCGAGAAGGTGAAGTATAAAAAATATTGAAATGTCCGGGGTGAAAGCTCCAAAATCCGGGGAACTTACGCTTCCAGTCCTGGGGGGCAGGTTTTAGAGATGGCAGCCCTAAGCGCGGTATAACATTTAACACGTGTGATACTTAACATGCTTTTGTCTGTACCTTCTAAGTTTAACTGCCAGAAAAACACCACAGTTTTATGGGTGATCCAAAACTGAGAGGTTAGCTTGCAGTCTGTTTATGTTCACTATTGCAATAAATGTAATGCAATAAAACACATGTGCTGTGCTGGCTGCCTGATGGTGGTCGGAGACGATTCTGCTATAGGTTTTCATTGCTTTCGCTTCCGGGTTGATATAGTCTGCTGTAAATTATCGTGTGATAAACCCAACCAAATGATAAACAGACTCATACATCCAGTTGTATGTAAGAGGTTTCAAACTTCTGTTATGAAAACTCTACGATGCGCCATGGTTTCCTTACCTGAAGGACTAATTATAGTCAAAAGAATAAATTTTTATTTGGGAAATAATAATGGTTCCGAAACACATATTAATCTCCAGCGATCTGTGGCCGACTATTATTCTAATTAACCAGCGTTATACTGAATTACCGACAAAAAAACCCAAAACATACAGAAAAAAGAATCTTGTACAAGGTCTGAATAAATTTGAACTATAATTTCGAACTGTTAAGTATACTTTTCTATTCAATAGACTGAACTTAATACACATTTAAGGACATTATATATGGCTTACATACCCCCATTATTTAAAATGGTCCTATGGTCCAAAGTACAGCACATTCTTTTCGATTTCCATAAGGAGTGATCGGCGATCTTACCATTTACATCTTAAGACAAGTGACGAATGAGTGACAAATGATTGTAATATGCGTTTCAAATTAAGCTTAATAGTAGAATGGCCCGGTGCGCGCCAGACACCTTTAAAAAAAAAAGCAACATTTTACTTTTTAAATGCATTCGGAAGATAACTTTTTAAATTGGCACGCGGCAGGCAAGGACGATGCAAAATATGCCACCAGATCACTGGCAGCTGTGAGTTTTATTTCATTAAATATATTAAGAATAAAAAATACAATTTTAAATGTTTGATCAAATTAAAGCCGGACCGTACCTATGCAATTATTTTCAACTCTAGGCAAAATTGCGGCATTCAGTCATTATAGAAAATGGACTTTGAACACTTATCCACATGTATAACTTTTTCATTCATTAATTTAATTAATATGTAGAGCTAAAGTTATTATCTTGGGATAGTTATTATTTTCAACGGAAACCAAGCTCATATGGTTTAAATTAAGAGCACTTAGCACTGTTTACGAGGGCGCTCAGTTTTAGCTAAGGAGGTTTTACTACGCTTCGCTTTAAAACCTCCTTGGTTTTAGCTCAAGTAGCCTAGGTGCATTTCAGTTTCAAAATGGAACACACAACACACTCCTTTTCTTCTTTTGTTAGCCACTAGAGATGCATGTCACTGGCAGCGGCGCCAATGCTTAAAAATAAAATAATTTTAAAATACGAAAATCGAACACTAATGTTACTTAATTTTAGTTTTTTCGGCCAGCTGTCTTTTCGCCTGACCAAATCCGGCCATCGGCACCTGCACAGATTTTTTAGCATCGGGATCTTTTAGTTTTTACTTTTTTCGTGAAACATTTGCCTTGACACCTGGCTGTGTCTAGCACACCTTTATTGAGACCGATCTGGCAGCTGAAGAATGTGGCCGTTGCTGCAATTTAAAGAAAAAACAGCTGAATGAATGAATACATCAGTTCATCAATGTGCCGCACAGAAAAGTTCTGCTTCGAGACACTAAGTTTTTGCAAGTGTATTGTTAAGAAACGATAAATATTGGCATTGTTTTATCTTATTTATTCTTACGCATCCATCACCTTGTAAAATGGCAACGTAAAATGGGAAAGTAAAAAACCTTTATTTCCGAATGTTTGACATTTAAAATTCGAAGCTTCAGTAAAGAAAATTTATTGATAGGCTCTGTAAGGATAGGCTTGTGTGTGTGCAAAAATTCCTTTGAAAACGGGGGTCATTACTGAGTGAGCATTTTGTGTACGTGAGATGGGTAGGGCCGACTTGGGCCATTTGTTATTAACTGTTATTTATATCCGTTTTAAGCATTTACTCGTACAGCTGATCATCAGCTGGTAGGAGAGAAATGGCTCTCGTTGACCATTAAAATGGTCGTTACTTTCGAATGATAGGTATTTTGGAATGTGAATGAAATTGTTACCTACCCATATCAACGTGCATTTTATCGCAACTGCGTTAAATTACTTTGGCAATAATATCTACCTGTCTACTAGGTAAGCTGTTAATTTTTGAAAATAGAACTTGTTATGAATAAAAACTTTAATCCAAAAATTGAATTTGACTTTCCTTTCATTACACGCCACGTTTTACGACCTCAAAAACGACAAATGTTTCAAAAGGTGACTAAAAGACAAAGGTATATCTACCACCTTAAATATACACTTGCACAAATAGAGCTTGTGAAGAAAGTCTATAGTGAAATAATTTAATCAGCTGTGAAATTAAGTTTGTGCAAATAAGGGTGGCTCTCCACCTGACAAAGCCACCTGTACCGACAGTTGCGTCACACCTTGGCCTCATTACATTAGTTCCTATTAGCTGTTTACTATTACAATAATAACGGTGGACGAAGACCCTAAGGTCAATTTTTTTGTGTAATTTTCCATACGACCAACGGTAGGTCGTTCGTTGGCCTATCGACTAACTTTTTCACGGTTATTTTGTCATAAATTAAATAATAGGTCTTTACCAGACCTATGAAATTGCAGAAATTTTCTTACAGATTAATGAGATCATAATTCTTATAATTCTAATGCAATTTTTTTCATTTGTCTTATATTTGAAAGTTGACTTCAAGGTTATAAATTTACGCATAAAATAAAGTTTTTATTTTTAGTTTAATATATAAAATTAAAGGTTCGAAAATTGTTCGTCTTAAATGTTGTCCAATTTCATCATTAGATTTGTTATATTTTTTTACAGATAAAATTTTTCGAAAATTAAATTTAACTTCTGTTAGCTTAATGTCTTGCCAATAATGCTTAAAAAAAATTGGATTTATAATTCCTAAGAAAAATGCAAAAATGTTGGTACTGAAAATTGAGTTTACCTAAAATTCGCCATACAAAACGGCAATTTCATAGGTAAAGACCTATTATATAAAGGGTTATAGTAGGACGTCCGTCCAACCAAACTCACTATAGTACCAATACTCACTATAGTCTACCAAAGAAACATAAGTCAAAAACCAAGAATATTCAATTAAATTAAAATATGTACTTGGTACCTCACTCAGCTAAAATGCAGTATGCAACAGTCGATATTTTATATCTTGCGACCTTAGTTCTATGAATTTTTGAAATTCACAATGAAATATTTGGACCAATCATCGGGTGATAAAATATCACTATGAGCACAGAATATGTAATATAGTAAACGAGTTCAATGAGATTTTAAAAATGCATATTTAAAAATAATCAAACATTATATGCTCGAAGTCTCTCTGCGAGATCGAATTAGAAATGAGGAGATCCGCAGAAGAACAAAAGTAACTGACATAGCTCTGAGAGTCGCTAAACTAAAGTGGCAGTGGGCAGGGCACATCGCTAGAAGAACCGATGGCCGATGGGGCGTAAGGGTTCTAGAGTGGCGACCACGTACCGGAAGACGAAGCGTTGGCAGGCCCCCCACAAGGTGGACCGACGATCTGGTCAAGGTCGCGGGAAGCCGCTGGATGCGAGCAGCGCAGGACCGGTCGTCATGGGGATCTTTAGGGGAGGCCTATGTCCAGCAGTGGACGTCTTTCGGCTGATATGATGATGATGATGGAAACATTATATCAATCTTAACTTTTGAAAAGAAAAATCAGTGACTTAGAATTTTTTTAGTGATATCACCTAGTAATATTCTAAAATTGACTCCGATCGTTTTGTATAATGTATACTCGTATGCCAGTTTAGAAGAATTTTGCATGACGACATGAAGTATGCGTTTAAGGCCGTTTTGCCCAGCAGTGGGAGACACTAGAGGACACTATTTTTTGCGAATTTCCTAAATTCGTAAAGTTTATGCAAGGATTTTTAACCCATGCTTAGCTAAATCGATGGGTTTATCTTAAAGCCCTTAAAATATTTTATACGAATTTGTTTAATCCCTGTTTAGGCATTCGCGCTCATCCCAGCTTATGTTACAGTCAGAAGCACTCAAGCCTTTTTTATTTAAAACACTCTGCGTGCTAGACTCGCGCTACAAGTGTCAAGCACGATGACGGATAACTTTCTACAATATTTTAATGGGTTTTTAAAATTAAATTCTAAGTTTGTAAATTAGTAGTATGTGTTTTTTCTTACTGTTAAAAACTTAAAAAAAAAAATCTAGCCTATGTTTGCATAAAAAACAATAAACTTTTACGTCTAGGCAACTGAATTTCGTAATTTTGAAAATTACAATACAGCTGTGGCGTACACAACTTCGCACCTGTTAGCAGAATAATGGAATTCTTTTTATCATATAAAATTTATTCTCTTTGTTTAATTCGACTTTAAGATCTAATAAAACTTTCGAATGTGCTATCTTGAACAATAAAATAGCGGAGAACCTATTTTAAAGGTGCCTTTTGATAGAAAAAGTTGTTTCTGCTGATCAGCTGTTCGTGGCACGTGTGTGGTTGCACCTTTTGTTAAGTAGCTACATTCGATTACAGCAGAGTGTGTGTGTGAGGTGCAGGTATACTTTTAACGTGCAATAAAGTTGATTTTGGTACCAACTCAAGTGGTCATGAACAGATCAAGTTGACTGTAGCCTGTTAGCCATTACTTTAGTAAAAATAAGAACGGTACAGTCTGATGAAATGTCTGTTGGTAATTTTTAAGAAAGCTTGGTCAGAAAAAGTAGAAACATTTAAAATTTTGTCATTATTTTGTAACTTTCTTTTTAAATACATAGTCTATAAGGTGTAACAAAAAGGGTGAAATTAACTTTTAAAAAAAGGGCCAATAATTATTCCCATCGTCATTTAATCCCAAACCGTATCATGAGTGATCAGTGTTAATCGTGACCCAAGTCGTAAAAAAAAAAAAAAAAGATGGTATCGACATGTCTGCTACAAAAAGCCTCTGCCACATAGCAGTGGAAAGTCAGTGGGACAAACAAAAAAAAACAAAAAGGGTATACTGAAGAATGTGATTCTGCTCATGAAACTGAACAACTTTCCCCAAGGAATATAGGTCATAATACGAAAAAGAATTTTAGTTGATTCAGTTTCTATAGGACGACGTCAAAAACTTTTTTTCGTATTTCGACCTATGTTCCTTAGGGAAAGTTGTTCAGTTTCATGGGCATATTAACATCCTTCAGGGTTGGTACACCCTGTTTTGTTACATCCAGTGTAATAAGTTCCACTGCTGGGCAAAGGGATCCCCTCTATTGTGCCGTTCTTCCCTGTTATGAGCATCCAACTGCCTTTCTCTCAGAATTGGTCACTATGTCATAGGTCATTTCACAGCAATATAGGGTGACTTTTAATTAGTTCTTGATAGCGAAAGATATGCATATACTCATGATACCGAACAACTTTTCCCAAGGAACGTAGGTCGAAATACGAAAAACCAAATTTGACTTCCCATACAAAATGCGCTATCAGCTGATGCAGTTTGTATGGGAGGTCAAAACTTGATTTTCGTATTTCGACCTATGTTCCTTGGGGAAAGTTGTTCAGTATCACGAGTACAAGCATACCTTTTTCTATCAAGAACTAATTAAAATTCACCCTATATACATCTGACGAATGGTCAGTCCAGTCTCAGCGCTCACTAGCCTGACAATGCCTACTTACATTCTAGAGGTGTTGACAAGACGCGTGAATCCGTGGGCGACTTCAAATTAACACGGGATAGATATTTTGTAGTCTAGTCATGTTGTCTTGATACTTACCTACGTCCACGAGGAATTCGGTTAAATCGCAAACTTTGGGGGATAAATTTCGTGAATTCCTACGGTATACAGTGTGAATTTACATTAGTTTCCCTCTACTTATGAAAACAAGCAACTTTCCCAAATAAAAAAAAATTAAAACGAAAAACAAAATAATCGAGTTCCTATACAAAATGACCACTTTACTATGGCGAGACCAAAAATTTTTTTCAAGAGAAAGTTGCTAGTTATCATGAGCTTCGGGAGCAAAACCAATCAAAATTCATGTTGTTTAAGGCACCTCTGTGCAAAATTTCGTGTTACTTGACCAAGGGGTTGGGACTGTGCGTTGATACGTTCCTGCTTGTACTGCCGTAACATTTATGGTCGATCGGATTTTGTGAGAATGGTATTGAATTGCTATAAACTGTAGAAGGTACTTACTCCAGCCAGACTAAGGTAACCTAAACCTTAAATAGATTTGATAGATCCTTTTATATAATGTTGGAGAAAATCTAAAGTTTAAATGTTGAATTTTAATACAAAACTTTCTTTGAGCTTTATTTGACATAGACAACCATTATTATAATTTGAGCATACAACATAAAGTATCAACTAATTGCAATCCTAGTACAAAAGTATACGTTACTAACTAGTGGGAAATGGATCCTATTTGGAATAGGCGGAGGTACCTGTTACATTTTTAACAGCAACGAGATTTTTATTGACCCCCGACTGAAGTCAAAATGTAATAACTGTCATTTTGAGAAAATGTTGATGTACTCTCGTAATATGAAATCTTGCTCTCTCAATGGCTTATCCTGCTAATATTATAAACGTGAAAGTTTGTAAGTATGGATGTTTGTTACTCTTTCACGTAAAAACTACTGAATGGATTTTAATGAAACTTTACAATAATATAGCTTATACATCAGAATAACACATAGGCTACAATTTATAAACCTGCGCAGACGAAGTCGCGGGCACCATCTAGTAATAAATAAATGGTGCGAAACCTTTGAGTAAATGGCTTCTAAAATAGATTTCGTATTTATAAATGTGTTGAATAAAAAAATATAGTTCCCAAAATTATTTGTCAAATAAAATACTTAGGAAGAATTTATTTCATTAGTACCTATTTAACATGTATTTATTACCTACTGCAGTTATAGGGTGACTTTTAATTAGTTCTTAATAGAAAAAGATATGAATGTACTCATGATACTGAACAACTTGTAGTGAAGTATACGTGTGATGGTATAGTTTTTCTAATTGTAAGCTGAAATGACGCACCTAACTACCCCTAAACTAAAATTACTTGATCCAATATAAGATGCAAGCCTCTCTTTCGCAGAGGTCAAGATATTTTGTCGGCGTGGTGGTGAATGAGCTCTACCATTTTAGTATTTTGTAACAATTCATAGATTTCTATGACCCTTCACCTACGCCTTACACTATTGACATTTCCCTCGTAATGCTAACAAATGCACGAGACACCATGTCCCTACAAATGGGCTAGGCATCGACACCTCTTCTGTTTGGACGAGTAAACACTCAAATATGGTAGTATTTGACTGTTGACCTCCCGAATCGTTCCCAGGATACTCGAATTCTTCGACTGTTTGCTTATGTGGTGAGAAAATTAGGTGGGGTGTAGCTTTTTTTTACAGGGTGATTGGAAATTAGTGGCTATGGCTTTAAGGGGTGAAATGGGACAATTCCAGTCGAAATTACTATGAGACCCACTGTTCTAAAGTTAACCCTTTCCAAGTTATTCATACTTAATATTACTTATTCTTCATACTCGTACTAATTTTTTGTTTTTTTTTTTAATTTTAGGACAGGAAAGGGTTAACTTTAGCACAGTAGGTCTCATAGTAATTTAGACTGGAATTGTCCCATACTATCACCCCTTAAAGCCATAGCCACTAATTTCCAATCACCCTGTATTAAAATGTCTACCAAGTTGTGATTGATTGATCCTTTATTGTCTACCCGTCACCGTCAAACGCACTACTTACTTATTTGGCCTAATACAGAACTAAGACCGTCGTCGGGGGTTTTAAAAAGGAAAAACAAAAGGGTTGTAACGGTCCTAATGAAATAGTGAACATAATTTTAGTATGTTACTCAGACCATGAAACTGAACAACTTTCCCCAAGGAACGTAGGTCGAAATATTAAAACAAATTTTTGACCTCCCGTAGAAACTGCATCAGCTGATAGCGCATTGTGTTTGGGAGGTCAAAAATTCTTTTTCCTATTTTGACCCATTTTTTACCTATGTTTGTTGTCACTTTCATGGTCTAAGTAACATGCTAAAAAAACCGGTCAAGTGCGAGTCGGACTCGCGCGCCGTGGGTTCCGATATACTTTTTGTATTTTTGGAAGCACTAAAGTAAATTTGTAGGACCGCAAAACTAAGTTTGTTTGTAAAGGTTATTTGCAGATTTCTAAAAAAGTGTGCAACTTAGAAAGATCGTTTTATTTTTGCTGTAATGTATACACAAATTTCTGTCAACTGTAATTAATTCAGATTTTTCTAGTAGCGACAATTTGAAATTTGGCCCCCCCTATTTTGGGCCCCTTTACGTTAATAATAATATTTTTTTCATAATTCTTTTATGTGCAATTAAGTTGGGCAACCATATTCTAAAACTATTCCAAATTTCAAGTCGTTGGCATGAGTGGTTGCTGAGATATAGAGGTGTGACAGACAGACAGACAAAGTCGTACCATAAGGGTTCCTTTTTTTACCATTTTGGTATGGGAACCCTAATTATGTTTACTATTTCGGAAAGGTATGATAATACTAAAGGGTGTAAAGAATTCAGTACCTGGTCGACCGAGCTTGGCTCTATAATAGCTACCTCAAAATTAAAATATCTTCGGGAGAGCAAGCTATGCTACCCGACAACAGATGGCGCTGTAGGTTTCTGTCTAAAACGCGGTAATTTTTATTAAATGCTTGAAAACACGGGGAAAGCGAATTTTCTTAGACATGAGACCTAGGTAGATCGATTTTTTGCCCCCAAAAACCCCTATATACTAAATTCTATCGAAATCTTTAGAGCCGTTTTCGATAAACCGATTACAAATATATATATATATATATATATAAATATATATATATATAAATATATATATATATATATATATATATATACAAATATTGCTCGTTTAATAGTATAGGATATATTTTAATATGTAAAAAAAAAAGAAATTAGCAACAGTGATTAGCGTAAGTAAACGTAGTTAACAGACGTCAGGGAAAACTCGCTATTGACTATCACTCCCAAAACCAGAGCGCTAATATGGCTTACATTACATCCAATTCTAGCAACAGGTGATGCTGGTCGGTAGATTAGGCAAAAAATAATAAATATAACAAGTTGTAATAGGGTGCAGTCGGGTTCGCTTCACTAAATCATCTGTCAAACATGCGGCGCCGTGACTAAGAGGGTATAGCAAAGAGTGGATGCGCCAGCCCCGATTCCCACAAAAAGTCCACTGCGGGACACAGAGTTCCCCGAGAATTTCACAACAAAAACGCATGAGATATTTTAAGGAGGGTTGCCCTGTTTCTTAACTGGCACAATGGACCAGAGTGGTTGCTGACCTCATTATGGTGGTACGATGCATAAGACGTGGAGAAAGCCCCCACTAAGACAACTCTGTCGCGAGAGCTGATACCATGGTCACACATAAACAGGCTCAGACCTAGAAAGAGATTTAAATAGCCGATATCTGCTCTGTTCAGAAATTGAACTAAAAAGTAGGCAACTGCATGACATGACCTCAGCCGGCTTTTGAAAGAAACGGTAGAACGCGTCAACTCTTATGAATGATGGAAGTAAATTCTTAACAAATGTTACTCATATTTATTTATAGGTTTGTTTCCCATATTTATGCTATGTATTCATATTTATTCCGTTCGTTCATGAAATAATTCACGCGCTCTGCGTTTTACACTAGAAGTGACATGCCATTTTAAAACGAGACCACGTCCACACAATTCTTTCGCCTGAAGTAATCTTCAAAGAGCAATAAATACGAAATGACAGAGGTGGAATCAATCGACGCGGGGCCGCCAGACTAATTAGAGGCCCGGGTCTCAAGCAAGCCCCACCGGGCCTCGCAGGGCCGTATCGGGCCTCAGCACTGTCATTATGTGTTTACAGGTAAGTTTTATCTTTTTTTAGGGTTCCGATACCAAAATGGTAAAAAAAAGGAACCCTTATGGTGCCGCTCTGTCTGTCTGTCTGTCTGTCACACCGCTATATCTCAGCAACCACTTATGCTATCGACCTGAAATTTGGAGTAGTTTTAGAATATAGTTGCCCAACTTAATTGCACATGAAAAATTTTTAAAAAAAGTATGATTATTAATGTAAAGGGGGCCAAAATAGGGGGGGCCAAATTTCAAATTGTCGCTACTAGGTCGAGTGGGGTATCATATAAAAGGGCTTTACTTGTACATTTGAAAATATATTTTTGTATTTTTTTAAGTTTCTTAGTTTTCAATTTATGATGAAAAATGTCAAAAAAAATACCATTCCCCCCCCCTTATCTCCGAAGTTTGAGTAATGAAAAATCTGAATTAATTACAGTTGACAGAGGTTTATGTGAACTTTACAGCAAAAATAAAACGATCTTTCTAAATTGCACAGTTTTTCAGAAATCTGCAAAAAACCTTTACAAACAAATTTAGTTTTGCGGTCCTGAAAATGGACTTTATTGCTTCCAAAAATACTATAGGTATATCGGAACCCTCGGCGCGCGAGTCCGACTCGCACTTGACCGGTTTTTTTTACTAAATCGTGATAAGATGACTGCCGTTAAACTATTGGCCGATTGAGAAGATTTTTTTTTCTCTTTGGCTCAGTGAACCAAAGTGGTTCTTGGCCTCCGACATCAAAGTACGCCACGCTTCCCTGTTCTGTGCTTATTCCGTCCAGTCAGGCACTCCCAGCTCTTTAAGATCCTTGGCGACTTCATAGGTATCTTGGCCTGCCAACAGGCCGCGTCCCGATGGTTTGCCTTGATACGCCATCTTTGCGGCCCGAACCCCTGCCATTCTCTCAACGTGGCCCAGCCAGCGAAGCCGTGAGGATTTTATTTCACCAACTATGTTTGGTTCAGAAATCAGCTCTTCTATTTCCCTATTATATCTCCAGCTCCCATTTTCATTTCTTGTTGGTCCCAAAATCTTTCGCGTTATTTTCCTTTCGGCGACTAATTGAGAAAATATTCGATTCTAATTTGAAAGTAACAAAAAATATGAAATATGAGCAAGGAGTCTTCTTTGGTCCAGCTAGAACTAGAACTTAAAACATCTCACAAGCTCTTCACAGCTTACGTAATCAGTAAAAACGGAGTATAGGAGTCCCTTCGTTTCCTTACGTTCACAAATTTAAACATTTTATACAATTTAAATGGAACCTTTGAATGGAACTTATAACCCTTCAGCGTCCGTCCGTTGTTGCTTTGCCTCGCCAAGATGACCACTGTTTGTTCCTAGTTCCCACGGGTTTTCTCACGAGACTCACACCCACTCGCTCACATCGCTAGACTAACTTCTTTTTACGATCACATTCTATAGACCGGGATGGAAAAGGGTATAAGTATGATATTTAAAAAAAGTGGTGAACTTTTGTCAATGAAAAATGTTTGTTATTTTACTCAGATCACATAATTAAACAACTTTTTCAAATAAATATAGGTCGAACTAAAGTTTGTACAACTTTTTGGTGGGCCATACAAGGTTTGTATAGAAGTCCATGCAGAATAAAAAAAAAATCTCCCTTTTTTAACTATGTTAGTTTAATAGTCGGACTTACATTAAAATCTATTATAATATTCTGTATTGCACAATTAACATACAGAGAATTACATACGAGAGGACATTTACAAAGGTGGGCTTATCTCTACAAGAGATCTATGCAATGATAAAATAAATATTCCCCAAAAATTATGCAATCAGACATGGTGGACCACCGATTTGCGTAGGTCGCGGGAAGCCACTGGAATGTAAGACAGGCAGATGATGTCACTCGGAAATACAAAACCATAGATTTTTCCTTTAAAAAGTTAAGATTGGTTTTCTTTAACTGTATAGTAATAACTGATTGCTAATTTTCATGTCATCGTCATGACATCCCATGAAACGTCCATTACAGGACAGGGAACTCCCTCCAAAATTCCAGCTTTTGCTGAAACAATGTGGAGGGGAAGTACCATAGTCACCACGCTTGTTAGCGTTACCCCTGGCAACATGGACCGCGGTTGTTGGTGACCGCAGAATGTAAGATGATACGATACACAGAAGGATGCTGCTACCCATCCTCTGGTTGTTAACCCTTAGTCGTCTCTTACGACAACCACAGGTAAAGATGGGTTGGTACTATTCTTTGCCGGCACTACACAATTTTCATGTATTAGGTATGAATTACTCTTTAAGGGTTTAACAGTGTAAATAGGAATTTCATACAAAAAAATATTATTTTTTTAGTTACAAAGTTGATATAATATCACACGGTGATTTCCAAGAATGGCTCGCTGGTCAATGTGAAGATTTTTGGGATACTTTTTTCAGTATCGAAACTTTAGGGAGTTTTCCTTGAAGTATGTCAACTACGTTTTTATAAGTGTCGATCATCATCATCATCATATCGTGTGGGTTGCAAGGTCGATGACCGACCTCACAAACCCTGGTGTCAGAGTTGTTGAGCCGCCAAAGGCCTCTGACATGGCCTAAGTGTCGATGAGGTAAGCTGATCGATCACTGATGGTAACTTCGTTTTTAAATGCTCAGTAAAATTGATAAAATCTTTTTAGAAGAAAATATATCTTGGACTTTGACAGCAGCAGCAAATTTAATAATTTTCATACTGGGTGAACGTTTAGTAACAGTGTTTCCATTTTCTATTTTTCTAGTGCTAACTATACTAGGTTTTTTTTTGGACCTAATTTCCTTTTGCCCACTTATAGTGAGGTCCACAGCAACAACTTTTGTTCTACGACTTTGCTAACAACGCACAAAAAATTTTCGACTCCCCATACTAAAGTGGTCACGTGACTTATCCATTTTGTATGGGAAGTTGAAAATTTTTTGTGCGTTGTTTGCAAAGTCGTAGAACAAAAGTTGTTGCTTTTGACCTCACTAATAATTGGGCAAAAGGAAATCAGGACCAAAAAAATAACCTTGTATAGCAGCCCTATCTAGCTGAACTTGCAAAACCTGGTTGAAAACACCCTATTGTAATGAAATTAATTCTGAATGGTGTCGTAAGAGGTGACTAAGGGTTTATGAACCGTAGGATGGTCAGCAGCATCGTTCTGTGTATCGTACCATCTTACATACTGCGGTTACCAACAACAGCGGTCGCCAACCGCAACGCTTACGAGTACAAGCAATGGTAAGTCTCCTCCAATGGACCACGCGTTTTGCTGGAGTTCTGGAGGGTGCTCCCTGTCCTGTAGTGGATATGATATGATCCTCCAGAATAACAACTTTATCGCCTTCAGCTCTCCGAAATCTAAATAATAATAGATTTTTTTAAGAAACAACAGTCATAATCAAACAAGGAGGTTTTTGTTGTGAGGTCATAATACTTACCCTTATCGCCGTAAAGAAAAGAAAATGAAATAAAAATAGTTTAATTACTATACCAATTACTAAAGGTCGACTGGGGCAGAAGGCAGGAGGCAGCCAGCTGATGGGAAGTGGTATCCTTCAAACGTTACAATAGAACACCTGTAGACCACAACTGCCATCGAAAGTAGCCTTTTACCCGACTTCGACAAAACTCTTAATATTTTTTTTTTTTGTATACGCAATACAATCTGGGCCATACCCTTATCATTATTTAGTTATATGTAATTAAAACCAACTTAAGTTCTAGTATATAGGGTGACTTTTAATTAGTTCTTAATAGAAAAAGATATGAATGTACTCATGATACTGAACAACTTTTCCCAAGGCACATAGGTCGAAATACGAAAAACCAAATTTGACCTCCCATACAAAATGCACTATCAGCTGATGCAGTTTCTATGGGGGGTCAAAACTTGATTTTCGTATTTCGACCTATGTTCCTTGCGGAAAGTTGTTCAGTATGAGTACATGCATACCTTTTTCTATAAAGAACTAATTAAAAGTCACCCTATATACTAGAACTTAAGTTGGTTTTAATTACATATAACTAAATAATGATAAGGGTATGGCCCAGATTGTATTGCGTATACAAAAAAAAAAAATATTAAGAGTTTTGTCGAAGTCGGGTAAAAGGCTACTTTCGATGGCAGTTGTGGTCTACAGGTGTTCTATTGTAACGTTTGAAGGATACCACTTCCCATCAGCTGGCTGCCTCCTGCCTTCTGCCCCAGTCGACCTTTAGTAATTGGTATAGTAATTAAACTATTTTTATTTCATTTTCTTTTCTTTACGGCGATAAGGGTAAGTATTATGACCTCACAACAAAAACCTCCTTGTTTGATTATGACTGTTGTTTCTTAAAAAAATCTATTATTATTTAGATTTCGGAGAGCTGAAGGCGATAAAGTTGTTATTCTGGAGGATCATATCATATCCACTACAGGACAGGGAGCACCCTCCAGAACTCCAGCAAAACGCGTGGTCCATTGGAGGAGACTTACCATTGCTTGTACTCGTAAGCGTTGCGGTTGGCGACCGCTGTTGTTGGTAACCGCAGTATGTAAGATGGTACGATACACAGAACGATGCTGCTGACCATCCTACGGTTCATAAACCCTTAGTCACCTCTTACGACACCATTCAGAATTAATTTCATTACAATAGGGTGTTTTCAACCAGGTTTTGCAAGTTCAGCTAGATAGGGCTGCTATACAAGGTTATTTTTTTGGTCCTGATTTCCTTTTGCCCAATTATTAGTGAGGTCAAAAGCAACAACTTTTGTTCTACGACTTTGCAAACAACGCACAAAAAATTTTCAACTTCCCATACAAAATGGATAAGTCACGTGACCACTTTAGTATGGGGAGTCGAAAATTTTTTGTGCGTTGTTAGCAAAGTCGTAGAACAAAAGTTGTTGCTGTGGACCTCACTATAAGTGGGCAAAAGGAAATTAGGTCCAAAAAAAAACCTAGTATAGTTAGCACTAGAAAAATAGAAAATGGAAACACTGTTACTAAACGTTCACCCAGTATGAAAATTATTAAATTTGCTGCTGCTGTCAAAGTCCAAGATATATTTTCTTCTAAAAAGATTTTATCAATTTTACTGAGCATTTAAAAACGAAGTTACCATCAGTGATCGATCAGCTTACCTCATCGACACTTAGGCCATGTCAGAGGCCTTTGGCGGCTCAACAACTCTGACACCAGGGTTTGTGAGGTCGGTCATCGACCTTGCAACCCACACGATATGATGATGATGATGATCGACACTTATAAAAACGTAGTTGACATACTTCAAGGAAAACTCCCTAAAGTTTCGATACTGAAAAAAGTATCCCAAAAATCTTCACATTGACCAGCGAGCCATTCTTGGAAATCACCGTGTGATATTATATCAACTTTGTAACTAAAAAAATAATATTTTTTTGTATGAAATTCCTATTTACACTGTTAAACCCTTAAAGAGTAATTCATACCTAATACATGAAAATTGTGTAGTGCCGGCAAAGAATAGTACCAACCCATCTTTACCTGTGGTTGTCGTAAGAGACGACTAAGGGTTAACAACCAGAGGATGGGTAGCAGCATCCTTCTGTGTATCGTATCATCTTACATTCTGCGGTCACCAACAACCGCGGTCCATGTTGCCAGGGGTAACGCTAACAAGCGTGGTGACTATGGTACTTCCCCTCCACATTGTTTCAGCAAAAGCTGGAATTTTGGAGGGAGTTCCCTGTCCTGTAATGGACGTTTCATGGGATGTCATGACGATGACATGAAAATTAGCAATCAGTTATTACTATACAGTTAAAGAAAACCAATCTTAACTTTTTAAAGGAAAAATCTATGGTTTTGTATTTCCGAGTGACATCATCTGCCTGTCTTACATTCCAGTGGCTTCCCGCGACCTACGCAAATCGGTGGTCCACCATGTCTGATTGCATAATTTTTGGGGAATATTTATTTTATCATTGCATAGATCTCTTGTAGAGATAAGCCCACCTTTGTAAATGTCCTCTCGTATGTAATTCTCTGTATGTTAATTGTGCAATACAGAATATTATAATAGATTTTAATGTAAGTCCGACTATTAAACTAACATAGTTAAAAAAGGGAGATTTTTTTTTTATTCTGCATGGACTTCTATACAAACCTTGTATGGCCCACCAAAAAGTTGTACAAACTTTAGTTCGACCTATATTTATTTGAAAAAGTTGTTTAATTATGTGATCTGAGTAAAATAACAAACATTTTTCATTGACAAAAGTTCACCACTTTTTTTAAATATCATACTTATACCCTTTTCCATCCCGGTCTATAGAATGTGATCGTAAAAAGAAGTTAGTCTAGCGATGTGAGCGAGTGGGTGTGAGTCTCGTGAGAAAACCCGTGGGAACTAGGAACAAACAGTGGTCATCTTGGCGAGGCAAAGCAACAACGGACGGACGCTGAAGGGTTATAAGTTCCATTCAAAGGTTCCATTTAAATTGTATAAAATGTTTAAATTTGTGAACGTAAGGAAACGAAGGGACTCCTATACTCCGTTTTTACTGATTACGTAAGCTGTGAAGAGCTTGTGAGATGTTTTAAGTTCTAGTTCTAGCTGGACCAAAGAAGACTCCTTGCTCATATTTCATATTTTTTGTTACTTTCAAATTAGAATCGAATATTTTCTCAATTAGTCGCCGAAAGGAAAATAACGCGAAAGATTTTGGGACCAACAAGAAATGAAAATGGGAGCTGGAGATATAATAGGGAAATAGAAGAGCTGATTTCTGAACCAAACATAGTTGGTGAAATAAAATCCTCACGGCTTCGCTGGCTGGGCCACGTTGAGAGAATGGCAGGGGTTCGGGCCGCAAAGATGGCGTATCAAGGCAAACCATCGGGACGCGGCCTGTTGGCAGGCCAAGATACCTATGAAGTCGCCAAGGATCTTAAAGAGCTGGGAGTGCCTGACTGGACGGAATAAGCACAGAACAGGGAAGCGTGGCGTACTTTGATGTCGGAGGCCAAGAACCACTTTGGTTCACTGAGCCAAAGAGAAAAAAAAATCTTCTCAATCGGCCAATAGTTTAACGGCAGTCATCTTATCACGATTTAGTAAAAAAAACCGGTCAAGTGCGAGTCGGACTCGCGCGCCGAGGGTTCCGATATACCTATAGTATTTTTGGAAGCAATAAAGTCCATTTTCAGGACCGCAAAACTAAATTTGTTTGTAAAGGTTTTTTGCAGATTTCTGAAAAACTGTGCAATTTAGAAAGATCGTTTTATTTTTGCTGTAAAGTTCACATAAACCTCTGTCAACTGTAATTAATTCAGATTTTTCATTACTCAAACTTCGGAGATAAGGGGGGGGGAATGGTATTTTTTTTGACATTTTTCATCATAAATTGAAAACTAAGAAACTTAAAAAAATACAAAAATATATTTTCAAATGTACAAGTAAAGCCCTTTTATATGATACCCCACTCGACCTAGTAGCGACAATTTGAAATTTGGCCCCCCCTATTTTGGCCCCCTTTACATTAATAATCATACTTTTTTTAAAAATTTTTCATGTGCAATTAAGTTGGGCAACTATATTCTAAAACTACTCCAAATTTCAGGTCGATAGCATAAGTGGTTGCTGAGATATAGCGGTGTGACAGACAGACAGACAGACAGAGCGGCACCATAAGGGTTCCTTTTTTTTACCATTTTGGTATCGGAACCCTAAAAAAAGATAAAACTTACCTGTAAACACATAATGACAGTGCTGAGGCCCGATACGGCCCTGCGAGGCCCGGTGGGGCTTGCTTGAGACCCGGGCCTCTAATTAGTCTGGCGGCCCCGCGTCGATTGATTCCACCTCTGTCATTTCGTATTTATTGCTCTTTGAAGATTACTTCAGGCGAAAGAATTGTGTGGACGTGGTCTCGTTTTAAAATGGCATGTCACTTCTAGTGTAAAACGCAGAGCGCGTGAATTATTTCATGAACGAACGGAATAAATATGAATACATAGCATAAATATGGGAAACAAACCTATAAATAAATATGAGTAACATTTGTTAAGAATTTACTTCCATCATTCATAAGAGTTGACGCGTTCTACCGTTTCTTTCAAAAGCCGGCTGAGGTCATGTCATGCAGTTGCCTACTTTTTAGTTCAATTTCTGAACAGAGCAGATATCGGCTATTTAAATCTCTTTCTAGGTCTGAGCCTGTTTATGTGTGACCATGGTATCAGCTCTCGCGACAGAGTTGTCTTAGTGGGGGCTTTCTCCACGTCTTATGCATCGTACCACCATAATGAGGTCAGCAACCACTCTGGTCCATTGTGCCAGTTAAGAAACAGGGCAACCCTCCTTAAAATATCTCATGCGTTTTTGTTGTGAAATTCTCGGGGAACTCTGTGTCCCGCAGTGGACTTTTTGTGGGAATCGGGGCTGGCGCATCCACTCTTTGCTATACCCTCTTAGTCACGGCGCCGCATGTTTGACAGATGATTTAGTGAAGCGAACCCGACTGCACCCTATTACAACTTGTTATATTTATTATTTTTTGCCTAATCTACCGACCAGCATCACCTGTTGCTAGAATTGGATGTAATGTAAGCCATATTAGCGCTCTGGTTTTGGGAGTGATAGTCAATAGCGAGTTTTCCCTGACGTCTGTTAACTACGTTTACTTACGCTAATCACTGTTGCTAATTTCTTTTTTTTTTACATATTAAAATATATCCTATACTATTAAACGAGCAATATTTGTATATATATATATATATATATATATATATTTATATATATATATATTTATATATATATATATATATATATTTGTAATCGGTTTATCGAAAACGGCTCTAAAGATTTCGATAGAATTTAGTATATAGGGGTTTTTGGGGGCAAAAAATCGATCTACCTAGGTCTCATGTCTAAGAAAATTCGCTTTCCCCGTGTTTTCAAGCATTTAATAAAAATTACCGCGTTTTAGACAGAAACCTACAGCGCCATCTGTTGTCGGGTAGCATAGCTTGCTCTCCCGAAGATATTTTAATTTTGAGGTAGCTATTATAGAGCCAAGCTCGGTCGACCAGGTACTGAATTCTTTACACCCTTTAGTATTATCATACCTTTCCGAAATAGTAAACATAATTAGGGTTCCCATACCAAAATGGTAAAAAAAGGAACCCTTATGGTACGACTTTGTCTGTCTGTCTGTCACACCTCTATATCTCAGCAACCACTCATGCCAACGACTTGAAATTTGGAATAGTTTTAGAATATGGTTGCCCAACTTAATTGCACATAAAAGAATTATGAAAAAAATATTATTATTAACGTAAAGGGGCCCAAAATAGGGGGGGCCAAATTTCAAATTGTCGCTACTAGAAAAATCTGAATTAATTACAGTTGACAGAAATTTGTGTATACATTACAGCAAAAATAAAACGATCTTTCTAAGTTGCACACTTTTTTAGAAATCTGCAAATAACCTTTACAAACAAACTTAGTTTTGCGGTCCTACAAATTTACTTTAGTGCTTCCAAAAATACAAAAAGTATATCGGAACCCACGGCGCGCGAGTCCGACTCGCACTTGACCGGTTTTTTTAGCATGTTACTTAGACCATGAAAGTGACAACAAACATAGGTAAAAAATGGGTCAAAATAGGAAAAAGAATTTTTGACCTCCCAAACACAATGCGCTATCAGCTGATGCAGTTTCTACGGGAGGTCAAAAATTTGTTTTAATATTTCGACCTACGTTCCTTGGGGAAAGTTGTTCAGTTTCATGGTCTGAGTAACATACTAAAATTATGTTCACTATTTCATTAGGACCGTTACAACCCTTTTGTTTTTCCTTTTTAAAACCCCCGACGACGGTCTTAGTTCTGTATTAGGCCAAATAAGTAAGTAGTGCGTTTGACGGTGACGGGTAGACAATAAAGGATCAATCAATCACAACTTGGTAGACATTTTAATACAGGGTGATTGGAAATTAGTGGCTATGGCTTTAAGGGGTGATAGTATGGGACAATTCCAGTCTAAATTACTATGAGACCTACTGTGCTAAAGTTAACCCTTTCCTGTCCTAAAATTAAAAAAAAAAACAAAAAATTAGTACGAGTATGAAGAATAAGTAATATTAAGTATGAATAACTTGGAAAGGGTTAACTTTAGAACAGTGGGTCTCATAGTAATTTCGACTGGAATTGTCCCATTTCACCCCTTAAAGCCATAGCCACTAATTTCCAATCACCCTGTAAAAAAAAGCTACACCCCACCTAATTTTCTCACCACATAAGCAAACAGTCGAAGAATTCGAGTATCCTGGGAACGATTCGGGAGGTCAACAGTCAAATACTACCATATTTGAGTGTTTACTCGTCCAAACAGAAGAGGTGTCGATGCCTAGCCCATTTGTAGGGACATGGTGTCTCGTGCATTTGTTAGCATTACGAGGGAAATGTCAATAGTGTAAGGCGTAGGTGAAGGGTCATAGAAATCTATGAATTGTTACAAAATACTAAAATGGTAGAGCTCATTCACCACCACGCCGACAAAATATCTTGACCTCTGCGAAAGAGAGGCTTGCATCTTATATTGGATCAAGTAATTTTAGTTTAGGGGTAGTTAGGTGCGTCATTTCAGCTTACAATTAGAAAAACTATACCATCACACGTATACTATCTATTCAAGTCGCGAGTGAATAGGCTTCTTCTGGGCAAGCTCGTTCCATCGTCTCATCATCTCTGTCTTCAAGACTAGATCGAGGTCAAGAGTTAGCCCATTTATAATAAAAAAAAAATACTTATTCTAGTCCTTTCGCAATAACAACCTTCTGCTACTGCGCGATCTTCGTCTTTTTGCGCCCGTGTGTACTTACAAGTAACTGGATGTTATCACAAAATTAAGGGTAATATTAGGATAGGGAAATTAAAGGTGATAGATCTCATTGAACTCTCCTTACTTAACTACTTGTTAAGAAAAAAAAATATTAAGAAAAATGGAATGTATTGTTAATGCAGAATCACCTACGAGAAAAGGTGTAATGAAGAAAAGGCAGTTTATTTTTTTTATAAATTTTTTTCTACTAAGTATGGGCTTACTCTTGACCTCGATCTAGCCTTAAGGACAGAGATGAGGTCGACGAGCTTTCCCAGAAGAAACCTATTCACTCGCGACTTAAATAGATTCAACTACTTCGATTCGATTATTTTTGTAACTAACCGGTTTCTTATCAATGAACACCCAAAGATTTATACAGGGTGTTAATTTAAATGCGTGCCATAGCTTAAGGGGTGTTTCTGCCCATGAAACTGAACAACTTTTCCTGAGGAACATGGATCGACATACGAAAAAAAATTTCGACCTCCCATACAAAATGTGCTATCAGCTGATGCAGTTTCTATGGGAAGTCGATTTTTTTTCTTCATATTGCGACGTATGTTCCTTGGGGAAATTTGTTTAATTTCATGGGCAGAAACACCCCATAAGCTATGGCACGCAATTAAATTAACACCCTGTATAATTGAAATATCTTTGTGAACATCGCCCATGACTCCTACTGTCATATTAGTGAAATATTTTGACACTTATAAGACAGCAAAGTGCGTTACCCACCCTGAGAACTAAATAAAGAAATAAATAAATAAATAAATATTGGGGACATTTCACACATGATCATCTGATCCCAAACTAGGCAAAGCCTGTACTATGGGTACCACTGGTACCAGAGTCCGATATACATACATAAATAGATAAATAACACCCAGACACAGAACAAACACTTGTGTTCATCATACAAATGTTTGCCCTGGGCGGGGATCGAACCCGCGGCCCACGGCGTGTGAGGCAGGCTCACTACCAACCACACCAACGGGCTTGTCTAACTAAGATGATATGTCTCATGTGCCGGTAATTTCACTGGCTGCCTCTTCAAAATGATTGCACTGCTGCTTTACGACAGAAAAAGGCAAGGGGGTGGTAATTCCCCACACGGCACAAAAGTTGGACTTTGCACAAAAGCCCTACCACCATCAACCCACAATCGTCATCAATCTATTAGCATCAATTAGTCGGTGTGTCCGTTTGCCGCCGCTTCCTTCTCAGTCCAAGTTTAATATGGCCTGATCTAATGTCTCAAGCTTCCTGATCTACAGGATGTCGGCATTACTTCAACCAAATTCAACAAACTGGAACAAAGTAAAGGAACAAAAACCGGCCAAGTGCAAGTCGGACTCGCGCAGCGAGGGTTCCCTACATATTTACCATATGATATACTAAAATCTTTTGCTCTTTGAGATAAGGGGGGGGGAATGGTATTTTTCTTGACATTTTTCATCATAACTTTAAAACTAAAAAATTTAAAAAAATACAAAAATATATTTTAAAATGTACAAGTAAAGCCCTTTCATATGATACCCCACTCGACCTAGTAGCGACAATTTGAAATTTGGCCCCCCCTATTTTGGCCCCCTTTATATTAATAATCATACTTTTTTCAAAATTTTTTCTTGTGCAATTAAGTTGGGCAACTATATTCTAAAACTATTCCAAATTTCAGGTTGATAGCATAAGTGGTTGCTGAGATATAGAGGTGTGACAGACAGACGGACAGACAGACAGACAGACAGAGCGGCACCATAAGGGTTCCTTTTTTTTACCATTTTGGTATCGGAACCCTAAAAACTACTTACTCGATCTCGTTCAAACCAATTTTCGGTGGAAGTTTGCATGGTAATGTTTATCTTTCTCATATTTTAGAAGTTACGGTGTCCCCCACACACATTTTACCACTTTGGAAGTGTCTCTCGCGCAAACTATTCAGTTTAGAAAAAAATTATATTATAAACCGAAATTTATTGTTTACTAGCTGTTGCCCGCGACTCCGTCCGCGTGGGGTTCAGAAAAATTGCTAATGACTTTTCCCATGGTTCAAACTATCTTCGTACCAAGTTTATATCACTATCGGTTTATCGGATTAGTCATAAAAGCTTAACAGACTTACAGACAGACCGTGAAGTTCTCGCCTTTATATTATTAGGTATAAAGAGTACCGATAGTACGGATTTTTGTAAATTAAACACGTCTTGTTTACATGTGGACTGTTAGGTCGCCCACTATCCTCGTAAGTGTAAAGTTATAGTCGAATTCCACGCGGACGAACTGATACGGGTTTCGTTATATCTCATACAAAACAAAGCCTAACTAAATCTGAGGCTCAGTCACTTTAGCTTCTGTGGCAACTGAAAAAAGAGCAGTACAAAGTCCAACGTGGCTTCACATGTTTTTAACTGTACATGTACCTGCATACAAAACTGTTGGACTACACTTCTGTTCAATCGTTGTAACTTATTTCTCTTCTTAACATCTCTCTTAATTTATTGAAGTATTTTGTTTATAAGTACCTACTTCCTAAGTTTTCAAAACTTTAGAACATTTATAATTTTTTTTTAAATATGTTGCACTGCCATGCCGAAACAGGACTTTTTATATTATTATTTTTATAATAAAACTAAATCTAGATTTTACTAATCTTTAGCTGTACCCACAACTTTTACACAAACAACTGGACCGGATCAAACGGAATTTTCAACAATGTATTTGGCTTTCTTCCGTACAAATATAAGCTTTGTTTGATTTCAGCTCGGTTTCACAGCTTAAAACTTTGAACTCGCCCATTTTCTGTTTGAGTGAACCGATTGCAATAAAAAAAGTTCAAATATTGCACAAAAGCAACCCAAATACGTTATTGAAAACTCCGTTTAAGTCGTTCAAGTACTTTGTGACGTATTGGTGTGACCACTTAAAATTTCGCGCACCTTCTGTGTCAATGAAGCGTTTGCAATGGAATAAAGCTTATATGTTGCACATAAAGAAGCCCGACGCAAAATTGAAAACCTCGTTTGAACCAGTTCAGTAGGTGAGTTCTTGGTTCTGCAGCTTGAAACTTTGCGTATCTTCTGTCAGAGTGAACCTTTCGCAATGAAACTAAGCTTCTTTATTGCACAGGAGTAAGCCAAACGCGTTACTGAAAGCCAAGTTTGAATCTGCTCAAAAGTTTGTGAGTTATTCGCGCCTTTGCTTGAAACTTTGCGTAAATTCTATCTGAGTGAACTGTTTTCAACTAACCTAAGCTTATATGTTGCACGGAAGTACCTAATCCAAGCACGTCATGGATATGCCAGTTGGAATCGGTACAGTAGTTTGTGAGCTATTGGCGCCGTCTATTGAAACTTCGGGCATTTCCTGTCTGAGTGAACCGTTTTCAATGAAAGTAAGCTAATACATTGCAAAGAATTAAGCTTAACACGTTATTGAAAACCCCGTTTAAATCCGTTAAGTAGTTGGTGAGTTTTTGGGGCCGCCGCTTGAAACTTAGTGAATTTTATGTCTGAGTGAACCGTTTGCAATGAAACTAAGCATACATGTTGCATGGAGTAGTCAAATACGTTACTGCAAAACCTCGTTTTAATCGGTCAGTTGTTTGTGAGATATTGGCGCCTCCGCTGGAAATTACGCGCACCTGTCTGAGTGAGCCGTTTTCAATGAAAGTAAGCTAATATGTTGCAGAGAAATAAGCTTGACAGGTTATTGAAAACCCTGTTTGAATCCGTTCAATAGTTTGTGAGTTATTTGCACCGCCGCATGAAACTTAGCGTACCTTCTGTCTGAGTGAACCGTTTGCAATGAAACTAAACTTTTATGTTGCACAAAAGTAAGCCAAACTCGTAATTAACAACTCAGTTTGAATCGGTTTGCGAGTTATTGTCGTACAGGCAATTTAATACTTTACATTGGTGTAGCTTCTGATTGAGTGAACCGATTTGAATGAAACATAGCCTATATGTTGCTCAGACCTAAGCTTAATCTATCTGCGAAAACCGCGAGAAAATCCGTTCAGTAGTTTCGGAGTTTATCGAAAACATACAGACAGACAGACAGACAGACAGACAGACAGACAGACAGACAAAAAGTTCAGAAAACATATTTTTGAGTTTTATTAGTCGTTTCTTATCGCTCACACAATTCTTTTTATAAATTTATCAAAAGTACAGACACGCGGTTTCTACTCTTTTATTATATGTATAGATTTCTATTTTTTTTTTATGAAAATCTTAATGCAGCTCACAGAATACTTACTTACCAAGTTTCCACAGTATAGTTCTTATAGTTTCGGAAAAAAAGTGGCTGTGACATACGGACGGACAGATATCTATGTCATCGATAGTGATCATTTTGAGTAAAGCAATAGTCATTATAAATAGGTTCCGCGTTAGGTTCCTATGTTAGGTTCCCTTCAGACCCCTCGCAAACAGAAATAGGGAGGCACAAAAAAAAATCTTCCCTCACAGCACAAAAAAAAATCTTTAAATATATTTGACCCGCACTCTGCTTCTATGCGATGCATAAGCTTGTCGCCGTTTTCATTAAAATATGATTCTACAAATAAAAATACTGAAATCCAAATATTTAATTATAGTACCTGTTTTGATTTTTACAGCTGCTTGCATATCGCAGCCCGAAAGTGTATTTTTATATAGGAGACTATTGTTGCCAATATTACAATCTTTATTATCCCACTGTTAATATTAGTCGACATGCCATTCATTATTTATGGTACCTCGCCTATGATTTCAATGCCCCATGTTTGCTACCTTAAAGTATTAGCCATTATTTAGTTTTAATAAATCCTTGCATTTTGAAGCTCATTTAATATAATTATTGCTAAAATATTAAATCGCTGCCAGATTAATTTATTAGATGCAAACTGTTAGTCGCCGGTTCATTTGTTAGTAGCCTCAAAAATAATAAGCCTTTCCCTCTTTATTTAAGGAAATCTTTTACCAGAAGCGTGAAATTCGTATACAATTAATTAAATTCAATAAAATTAAGAATTGTGTACTTCAAATTTAAAAACATAATAAAACAAAAATATTTGTTTTAAAATGTACAAAGTACTGTTGTCAAGAAAGCGTAAAAACATTAAGGTCAGAAGGAAATATGACTGAATGAGGGTCAAAGGTTGTTTTTTACAATCATACAAAAAATGAATGGAAGCGTATTGTGAGAAAGCACGAGAAATGCTAATTTAGAACAGATTAGCAGTGATTTCTCGCTATTGAAAGTATTGTTTTATTTTAAACGTGGACTGACTCAAAGTTGTATGGTAATGCTGAGAAAATTGATGTAACAAAGAATTTATTGCAAAGTAAAGCACGACTTTTTTATAATGTGCATGCGAAGTCTTTTACGAAAATATTATGTTCAAAATAAGGAAATTACTTACATGAAAAGCGTGGGTATTATTTTCATTAAATCTTTAGTAATTTTCTTGACCACTGAAGGAAAAGAAAATTTTCTTTGAATTGTAAATTACATTACGTATACTTTTAAAAATTGGTGCTAACTTAGCTGTAACAAATACTCTTTGATTTTCATGGAGTTGGGGTGAGGTGAGCTATCATAAATTATACAAGAGACTTGGACAGAATTTCACGGTTGGACGAAATAAGACTTGGACCAGTTGGTACCTAGTCCAAATTTTAAGCTATAACACTAAAGTACTAATATTTATTTCACCCCCGTGCCCCGTGTGGTGCCGGCAAAGAATAGTACTAACCCTTACATACCCGTGGGTGTCGTAAGAGGCGACTAAGGGTTATAAATTGGAGGATGGGCAGCAGCATCCTCCTTTGTATCTAACATCTTACTTACCGCGGTCACCTACAACCGCGGTCCATGGTGCCAGCCGTAACGCTAACAAGCGAGGTGACTATGGTACTTACCCTCTACATTTTTCCAGCAAAAGCTAGAATTCTAGAGGGAGGTCCCTGTCGTATAGTGGACGTTTCATAGGATGTTATGATGACTAATATTATAAAGTATCAAATCGGCTATTGACAAGGTTAAAAAAATCTGTTACTCCAGAAGGTACTAATCGCAAAATCAACAGATGGCCATAATTTGCATGTATTTTACTCGTATAAATGGTGTTTATCATCGGTACAGCCAGATGCACAATAAGTTACGGAGATTGTGCGGATTTGTTGCGCGGATAACATCTATGTAGAGCGAGCATTCGGTCACGTCTTGGATACAGTCTGCAAAACAGATCGGCGACCAATGATTAGAGATAGCGTATTTATCGGACGAGTACATTGTGGATATTTTTCGGGCTGCAACGATGACGATGCTGATGATCTCTGCCTAATTTTCCTGACGAGAGTAAAATTTATATTTTTTTTTCATAATGGACATGATTTTCGAAGTTGGTTTTCATTATTAATAGTTGTGATTCTATACTTACCAAAACAGTCAAAATAATAATGTGTGATTTGCTTCTATTCTACAAATCTGCTCGCGAAGATTGAATTTTTTCAATATGCATTTTCACTGCATCAGATACGATTGGGATTGGGATGTCTTGTTGTGTGTTTTAACCGAGCGTTCCGTACATTTTAGGATTTTAGTTAAATTCATCGACCATGATCGCATCCACGTAAGTTTTAGCGTACCTATGCTATCTTAGTAATAATAATATACAATTTATTTATACTCTACATTAACGACGAGAGTTTTGCCGGGGCGAGAGCTTTTGATATTTTACCGGCAGAGATGATTAGACAAAATAATCTATATCACTCTCGTAATGGGCCCTTCTCGTAAAACTTTGTGAAGAATATGCAACGACCTTTTCACTAAAAGCAAATCCGTCAAAGTCATTGCGTCATCTCACGAACACTAAGCATAAGCACATTGTTCTGCTGACCGTAGGGCGTGTCGGCTCCACTGTGGGAATGTCTGTTCGTGAATCGCCCGTGGCTTATGACAATTTGCATTTTTTTGCCGTCCGTACCGATGGAATCGTTTAGAACTATGTTTAAGTTGCAAGTTTAAGCGACAAGAAATATGGCTGAATAGACAAAAGCATTCAAACCATTTTCATCTGATCTCGCTCACACAAGGTACCTAAATAATGCTGTAGATATCTGTTAGCTATCATAAAATAAAATAACTTGAGTTAAATAAAACTTGATTTATTGCTGAAATAACTGTGTTTCTCGGAAAAAGTGGACGTGAGCCAACCTACAATAAAAAAGGGGATTTAAAAATCTGTCATCATGCCTATTAAACGCTAGAACTTGTAACTTGCACCATAATTTAACCCTCCGGCTGCGACCGTCCACAAACTCTACCTTTCTTTTTGCTGATATCTTACAGCTTCTAATTGGTACTACATCGCGTGCGCTCTCGTGATCTACTGTTTTGGCAGGCAAAGAGATATTATAATTTGTACATTTGAGATGAATATGACAGTACTTGATGAGTAAATAATTGTGATTTGAGTGCTGTTTTAGAACTTTTGTGTTGCGTGCAATATTAGAAATTTTTCGGGGGCATTTTAAGTGTTGCTTTAGATTCGTCGCGTGCGACGTTAGAAACTTTTTGGTACCGTGATATATCACTATTTAGATTTAGTTATTAAGGTTGGAACCAATTGCTGCGAAGTCTACAGTAACAGGTGTCTTAAATCTTATACTATCAAACGAGCAATATTTAAGACGACGGCTCTAACGATTTCTTAAATGGTTAAAAACACGGGAAAAACGAACTTTCCCAGAGAATTTTTCCATGAGACCTAGTTAGATCGATTTTTCGCCCCCGAAACTCCGAATGGTAAATTTCATTTTCGAGAAACCGATTACAAATGTTGCTCGTTTGACAGTATAGGATATATTTCTGGCTTTCTGTATGTAAAACGATAGACTAAACGTTTTTCTGTGTGTGTATTGTGGGTACAAAAGTGTACCTCGTGTGATAGAAGATTGTTTTGATTCTTACATGAAAATGTTTGTTTACAAAACACCTGACTGTTTCGTGAACTAATAGACTTTACATTAACATAATAACAGGTAAACAACTTCCAATAAGTTATTTATTAGTAACAAAGTTCACAAATAACTATTAAGAGACATTAAAAGTTCAGAACCGTTGAACTTTCATAAACTGCCTACTAGATCACCTTTAAAGTTTCATTCACACTTTTAATTCTCTAATAGTTCCTTTCTAATGGTCCTTTAGCGCCTAAGGGCGGTAGTAAATTAGCCATAGCAACGTTACAGCTATAGAGAAATCAATATCATAGCCTAAAATATTGTCTATGGCAACCTGTAATCATTTGAACTGACCGGCTGGTGAACTTTTGTGTTTGAGAGAATTCATTCTGATGCTGTAGGTTGCTGGTTCTGGGTAAAACACAAAACTTGGACACTTGGACATTTTATGTGGAGAAACCGATATATTTTTTTAATTTCCTGATATTTTCAAACACTGAAAGTTGTTAAGTTTATTATGCCCTATCAATTGTCGAAAGCGGTCCCTTACGACCCATATTTTGGATGGCGTTACGTTCCATAGTCACGCTTGTGGTTGTTTAAATACAATCAAACCTTTTACGATACCCAGGGAAGGAAGTGGGGGTGATACTTACTATTCTAAAATGGCACCACACGGACGAAGTAAATCAACTAATCAAACTGAACAACTTTTTAAGAATGTAGTACCTATATGAATGATATACTCGTATGTAAAGGTACCAAGAATATTTCATACTTCTTCCCAAAGAAACTGCATTTTATATGACAGGTAAACATTTCTTTATTATTTCTATCTAAGTACCTATGATTGTTAGGAGTGCCCGACTGGACGGAATTGGCACGCAAGGAAGCGTGGCGTACTTTGATGTTGGAGGCCGAGAACCACTTTGGTTCACTGAGCCCAAGAGAATGAATGATTATTAGGAAAAGTGGTTCAATTTCATGGGCAGAATGGCAGTAAAGAATAGAAAAGCTCATAACGTAATGTACAACTAACAAAACGATACCACCAATATCATTTCCTGCTTCTCATAGTACCGGGGGCGGGGTACTGGTAAATCTCGGGCCCGTGAGAAAGACCCGTTGGCGACAATCATTCTACGTTAAGACCACGTACTTGGGTTTTTTGTATCGACGTGACCACGCACGATGTAATTACGTACTACGTGATACGTGAAAGGGCATTCTTAGCTTTAATTAGTTATTTGAATGTAATAATGCAGGTCAGAGTATCAAGATTCCGTTGGCCGAGTAACTTATTGTATTTGTTAAATGTATAGTAGAAAATTGCGTTCTTTTGCGCTTTTATTTAGGAAAAACGAGTGTAGACTCCCTTGTGTTTAAAAGCCAGAGCTAAAACTTTGAAAACAGCAAATCTTCATGAAGGGATTGCAAACCTTTCTGGGGAAATACCACCGCCTTGCTTATTTTTGCGGTAGAACAGCAAGTTTGGCACTGCTGTGTTTCAGTTAACGTAAGTGAGCCGGTGAAATTACCGGCATATGAGACTTACAATCTTAGCTCTCAGAGTAAGCAACGCGCTTTATTGTATTAATGGTGTAATCCTTGTATTTAAACAATTTTGTTTGCCGAATCTCGTCTGTGGTTGATAAACTGCGATATCTATAGTGAAAAGGAAAACTTTTAAGCTAGCTTGAGACAAGAATAAAAAAATCCAAATTCCTATAAATTTTTAGGTATCTACCGTCATTTACTCGCATTAAAAAGCAATAACAGAAACCATAAAAAAGTAACTATTACTTAACTCAAACTTGAAATTGAGCTTCCATAGTTACTCGATACACCTGTAGAAAATCTAGCAAGGTATTTGTTTAAACAGTAACGAAACTTACTATTCTCGGTCCAAATGAAAAAAAGTTGGTTCATGTAAATTCAAGGCTCACGTTACTTGTTTTAGTTCAATTATGATATGACATTTAATGAGGTGAAGAAGGAGCTAGAGAGGGTGAGAGGAGGGGGTAAGGGGAGCGGGTGAGGTGACGTTGGTGGAGGTTATTTTTTTTATCCACATATACCCACGAGTCTGTTGAAAGGACTTAACTTTTTGTTTCGAAAACATAACAAAATCCGAGTAAATTCGAACAAACCTTACACTCGCAGAGCAACTTTTCAAATTCAAAAGACGTAATCACGGAAAACTTACGGCCGTATCAAGGATACTATGATATTTTACGTTTATTATTACGACTGTTGATTTAATTGCACTCTTAGTGCTTAGATAAAATTATGATTATGCAGTTAGCTTTTTAAATTTTACTTTGTAGATCTAACTAGACTACAAAAAACCATTTTATTTTAACACTTCCAGTGTTCGGATAAATCTACAAAGTAGTGAATAGCAAAATTTTACAACCTGCCTGTGGTTGTGAAATTTTGCGATTTTCTACTTTGTAGTTTACAATAACTTTTTGATCTCTCATTTAAAAGATGAGTTGGCAGTTGTGTACGACGACCAGACACACCACCAGTTGTAGAGAGTAAATTTAAAGTAAAACCTTTCAAATCTATTGCTGAAACTTTTTATTTTGTGGACAAAGAAAGTTTCGACTATAGATTTAGAGGAGTTTTGTCTTTATAGATGCTTTCTGTAGCCGATAAATCACCATTATATCCCATGAAACGTCCACTGCAGGACAGGTGGCTCCCTCCGAAATTCCAGCAAAAATGCGTCGTCTTACTTTGGAGGGGAACTATCATAGTCACCACGCTTTTTAGCGTTGTTGCTGGCAACCACTGTTGCTGGTGACCGCAGTATGTAAGGTGGTACGATATACAGAAAGATGCTGCTGCCCATCCTTCGGCTCATAAACCCTTAGTCGCCTCTTACGACACCCACCGGTAGACATGGGTTGGTAACCAGCAGACAGACACAATAACAAGCTGCGTTACTGTTACGAACATAAACAAACTTTTACTATTTTGATACTAACTACCGGTTACCGATTGACTACCGATTTATAACCGATAATGTTCCTATAAGTGGTCAGATCGTGATTTGTGCTTCCGCTACTGGTGTTTAGATTGTTATTAACATTTTGTTGTTGCAATTAAAATCTGTTTTCGACCGATCTCTCCTCAGGCTATTTTGGGCTTAAAGATTGGTTTGTGATCTATCTTGATTGATGAGATAAATATTGATTGTGAAACTTATGGCATGACTTAAGATTTAAGGAAGGCCTCCTTTCTCTGTAACTGTACGTACCCAAAGGATGAAAAACGGGACGCTATTAATATGTCTCCGATATCTGTTTGTTTGTCCGTCAGCAGGCTGTATGTCATGAACCGTAATAAGCAGACAGTTGAAATTTTCAATCTACATCGTGAATTTTTATTCGTTTTAATCCCGACGCCCAGTGATTCTACTCATGAAAACAAGCAACTTTACCGAAGATTTTTTTTTTATTCGATAAACATTTTTCACTTTCCAATACAAAATGAGTCGATCACGTGACCATTTTACTATGTGGAGACGAAAAATTTTTTTCGAGTAATTTTCTTAGGGAAAGTTGCTTGTTTTCATGAGTAGCATCACTGGGCTTCAGGATTAAAACGAATAAAAATTCACGCTGTATTTGCAATCCCAATTCCCAACTGAATTCTCAAAACACCGTAGGCCTAAAGGACCGCCTAATCGCACATTATGATATCGTGCTCCACAAGATTGCTCGTAAGTTGGTAACATAACGCAAACATCGTGCCCAGTCGGAGGCCTGATGGCTGCCTCAGGCCTTGGGGCTGCCAACGATGCCATATGCCCACGTGAGAACCAGCCCGCGGCAAGCAGGCAGACAAACACGAACAGGCATACCGCTTAACTTAAGCGATGGTAATGCCCTCTGGATGGGTGACCACTTTAGATTTTCTTGTGATTATCAGCTTAATTTCCCGCTATGGTACTACTTAAGTAAAACAAATGCTATCAGTCGTCCGGTTCAGTAGGGAGGGAGGGTTTTTATCAATCCCGTTTTCCGATAGACGGATTATTTTTCCAGGGTTTTAAATTAATATGTCCCTTCCGGTTCTGATATTTATAAAAGCTTTAATGTTGTGCCGTCCGTGTGGTGCCGGCAAAGAATAGTACCAACCCATCTCTACCCGTGGGTGTCGTAAAAGGCGACTAAGGGCTTTTGTACCGGAGGATGGGCAGCAGCATCTTTCTGTGTATCGTACCATCTTACATATACTGCGGTCACCAACAACAGCGGTCGCCAGCCGCAACGCTTACAAGCGTGGTAACAATGGTAAATTCCCTCCTAAGTACCACGCTTTCTTTCTGGAGTTCTGGATAATAATACCAAAGGGTGTGAATCTGCCCATGAAACTGAACATATTTTCCCAAGGAACATTGTATGTTAGGCCAAATTTGATTTTTCGTATTTCGACCTACGTTCCTAGGGAAAAGTTGTTACAATTCTTATGTAAAGTTGAAAGGTAATGCGATAAGGTAGTTACTCAACAAGGTGCTTTCCTAAAGTAGATGAAAACGCACTTCATTTGGATTGGGATATGCCCGCGTGAGAATCAGCCTGCGGCAAACATACCGACAGTCAGACAGACACGATCTACTCATATTCGGAGCGGTTGAAATTAGTCAGCATTGGAAAGGTTAACGGGTAACGGGTAATAATCTCGTTTTAGAAAATACTTGGACTTTTTGGCGGGAACTCTGCGTGGAAATTTACCTGCTCTGATGAAGGCGTGTCATATCAAAGAGTCGAAGAGATAGGAAAAGCCGTTCACTTGGGAATCTCTCTTAAACAACTCTCGTAAAAAAAAAGAAAGAGAAGATTGCTCATGAGCTCCATGAGCTTATTCCGCCATCCCCCTTATCCAACGTTGTTGTTGCCAACGCAACATCTCTTATATCTCTTATAATGCTCACGGCTTAGGCAGGATTGGAATTCTCTGCCTGCGTCTGTGTTCCCGAGTTCATATAACCCGAATCTATTCAAGTGGCGAGTGAATAGGCTTCCAAGCTCGTTCCATCGTCGACCTCATCTCTGTCTTCAAGACTAAGCCCATTTTCAGTAAAAAAAAGTAAATACTTGGACTTTCTGGCGGGAACTCGGCGTGGACGTTCACCTACTCAGATGAAGGCGTGTCATACCAAAGAGTCGGAGAGTTAGTGAAGAAACCGTTCACTTGGGAATCTCTACAACTCTCGCCAAAAAAAAAGAGAAGATTGCTCATGAGCTCCATGAGCTTATTCCGCCTTCCCCCTTCCTCCACTGGGAATCCAGACGCAACGCAACGCAACATCTTTTATACAGCCTGCGTCTGTATTTCCGAGTTCATGTAACCCGAATCTATTCATGTGGGTAAGCTCGTTCCATCGTCGATCTTATCTCTGTCCTCAGGGCTAGATTGAGGTCAAGCCCATTGCAAGTAAAAAAAATACTTTGTGTTTGCAAATCTCAAAATTTGTGAGAAACCTTCAAAGGCCACTGACGATGCTCCATCCAACGCACGCAGCTACCGATCGCATTCCAATCAAATTGCATTCGTTTTTCAAAACTCAAATTCAAATTTGGAACTAATTCGAGAGCTTCCAACTGTTCGCGTGCCAGCGAATGCTACTTACTGAATTCTTTTGTAATAAGCAAATGATTAAATCCTGAGGGAATGAGTGTCTACAATGTTTCATGGACCTACCCTTCCTCCTCGCTTCTGTGTTATGCGAATGACAATGGGGGAAGATAGTTGTATGAGAGGGGTCTTCGTGAACTGGTTTAGTCGTGGTCGTGATCCAAATTAGTGACTTGATGCCTGAGGCAGGCAGGATTAAGTCTAATTTTGATGGTTGTCGCAGTTGAGGATTCTTTTCTCACGATAGTTTACATATTTTAGAATTCGTTTGCCTTGCCAATTTTTGCATCGTTACAAAATATAGTCTCTTCTTTTGTTGTCTTATAAATATTATTTATATTGATTTTCTTTTTAAACTGACATATATTTGTTATACGTTATTTTTGTTACTGTGTGGGCTTACTCTTGACCTCGATCTAGTCCTGGGTGTCTACTCTCAAAGTCCGATATATCGAAACGATACTACTCGAAACATGCAAATGCAAAACTTCGTCACTTGACAATAGAGTAGAATATTGGTTGGATGCAGTTTAAAAATTCATCCAACCAATATTCCACTCTATTGTCAAGAGACGAAGTTTTGCATTTGCATGTTTTGAGTAGTATCGTTTCGATATATCGGACTTTGAGAGTAGACACCCTGAGGACAGAGATGAGGTCGACGATGGAACGAGCTTGCTTAGAAGAAGCCTATTCACTCGCGACTTAAATAGATTCGGCTTATAAGAGCTCGGGAACACAGACGCAGGCGTTAACGTTATCACGTTATTTTTTTTTGGAAATGAAATAAAATACACGAAATACTTAGCTGTGGCAATTTGCGTTAAAGGTTTTTATACACTTCTATTTGCTCACAAGAACAAAGTGACTTCCCCTTAATAGAGACATTAAGTAAAGTGTTAATGGACACATTCTTCAATTACTCATTAGCCAAATTTATTAGGCTAGATTGTAATACGAATGATGTAGGTACCTAATTACGGTGTGTCGTTAAGACAACTTCTGTATGCTACAACTCCTTAACTTCTTTGTTTTATTTATGATATCTTCTATAAAATGTTTCCTAATAAATACTTCTTTTATAATTCTTCTTTACAAATAATTGTCACCTAAACCCACTGAACAAATTATGCGACGCAAGCGCCGCTGTAAAGCGTTTTTATACGTTTCGCACCTGCAAAGTTACAAAAAAAAGTCCAGCGGGTTTTATATTAGTGTTTTGACAGCGGTATCCTTTGTGCTATTATTGTAGGAGTGGATTGAATTCAGGCGACTGTGAATTCGCACCTTTAGATGGTAAATAATTATGGGTGTTATGGCTCATGCATGGCGCTAGAAACCAAGAAAAAATTTCGTTAAAGTTTTCAAATAAGTTTTGGTTGTTTTATTTAGTTTCGATTGGCTCTGTTATTTACGATTATAAGTGCTGAATCGAGGATAATTTCAACGAGTTATGGTCTCCAAAGGCAACCAAAGGCTAGTTATGGTCTGCTTTAATAATTTACAAACTTATGCCTCGTGTGATAGAGGAGAAATTTAGTTTTGAAGGCAAAATGTTTGTTTCTTGAATTTCGAGTTTTCTCGTTTTTCTTTTCAGTAGTGAAGAATGATATTCGTGAAATAAAAAGACGTAGGTAGGTACTAATATTTTTTTATTGTCAATGGGCTTACTTTTGACCTCGATCTGGTCTTGAGGACAGAGATGAGGTCGACGATGGAACGAGCATGCCCAGAAGAAGCGTATTCACTCGGGACTTGAATTGATTCGGGTTATATGAACTCGGGAACACAGACGCAAAAAAAAAATCATTGTAAAGGGCTTAAGTATTATAATTTTTAAACTTCAAAAGTCAACAGGTGACATTCAAGAATTAGGTTCTTGCTTGATACTAAATAACAAAATATCATTCTAAGTCAGTATTGATACGATTACTTTGCATTATTCCGGTTAGTGGAAACGGGCCCTTAGTCGCGCCTTTCGTAGAGTAGTCATACGTACAGTCAACGACAGATCAAGCTTGACACTCGCAGTGCGACTCTAGCCCGTACGTCTATTGAAATAAGAACGGTACAACTTCCAATGTGTCAAGCTTGATTTGCTCTTGACTGTACAAAGAAAATCCTTATAATTTTATGGTCATAAAGGATATATTATCACCCTCCTATACTATGGAATGGACCCAACTTTTTTTTCCACCTGTACCTGTGAATAATGCGAAACTAATATGCGTTACGTTGCAAATGGTTATAAAAGGATTAGAAATGGGGGTACCTACACATTGTTACTTTTTTTTCAGAAGTTGTTTATGTGTGGCGATGATGGGGTGTTTATTGGTATGGTTGCGTGTTTTCTATGACATAGTGTATCTTTTGGTGCATTTTTTCTGAAGGGAGATGGAGAGTTTACTTAAATTGATAGAGAATAGAAAAGCGATATTATTGGACACCTGATATGGCACGAAAATTTCTTTGAAAGGAAGAAAGAAAGAGGAAGACCCAGACGAAGTTACTTTGAGCAAGTCAAGGAGAAGTTCGAAGTCGTTACGAATCAGGAAGTAAAAGCATCAGGCAGAGAAAAGAATTAAACACTTACCTACTTTACCGAGCTTGGCTCTTACCTTTCTACTTTTTTTTCTTCGACAGAATAACTGTCACTATATAATATCCCATGAAAACGTCCACTGCAGGACAGGGACAGAACTTCCTCCAGAACTCCATTAAAAACGCGTGGTACAGTGAAGAGCACATCAAGCTTGACACATTGGACTTTGTACCGTTCTTATTTCAAAAGATGTACGGGCTAGAGATGACTGTACTTTGGAGTGGATTAACCACAGTCACCACGCTTGTAAGCGTTACAGCTATCGACCGCTGTACTTGGTGACCGCAGTATGTAAGATGGTACGATACACAGAAAGATGCTGCTGCCATTTTGCTGCCCATCCTCCGGTTCATAAGCCCTTAGTCACCTCTAAAGACAGCCACGGGTAGAGAGTTTGGTACTATTCTTTACCGGAACCACACGGTACGGTAACTGTCACATACTTAAAATAAAAATCCCTATTGGCTACCAAAGTGTCTAACTAAACTGCTCAAAGTAGCACGTACGAAACAAAACCCGATAAATACCGGGTGTTAGGGTAAACACTGTGATCCTTGAAACTGTGCAATGAGACAAGGAAACTGAACAACTCACCCATACAAAATGCGCAGACAGTTGGTGCAGTTTCTGTAGGAAGGATTTTTTAAAATCGTATTTCGACCTATGTTCCTCAGGAAAAGTTGTTCAGTTTCACGGTCTCAATGTACAGTTTCAAGGATCACCGTGTTTACCCTAACACCCTGTATATTCTTTGCCCGAAAGTCCACCTCATGTTGAGGAGATAGGTAGAGGTGTAAAAACAAGAAGTATTGCGCCGAATCAGTCAAAGCGCCGCGAATGCGCCTGAGTGTAGAGGAAGGGCTCGTACAGTGACTTTGTGATTTTGATACGAATGCGCTAGCTAAGATATAAAACGATAAGAAGTTCCCAAAAAAATTTACAGCAAATAATTTTTTGGTGGCCTCCGTGTGGTGCCGGCACAGAATAGTACCAACCCATCTCTACCCGTGGGTTTCGTAAGAGGCGACTACGGGCTTATGAACCGGAGGATTGGCGGATAGTAGCATTATTCTGTGAATCGTAACATCTTACATACTGCGGTCACCAACAACAGAGGTCACCAGCCGCAACGCTTACAAGCGTGGTGACTATGGTTAATCCCCTCCTAAGGACCACGCGTTTTTGCTGGAGTTCTGGAGGGAGGTCCTAGTCCTGCAGTAGACGTTTTATGGGATGTTACGCTTACGACGATATTTTTGTGCCGTAGTCGTCACGTTTGTTAACTTTGCGTCTTTTATAAACAGACCAAGATTATTGATGACCACAATATGTTGGTAGGATTTTCACAAGAATGCTGCTTTTCATCGTCTGGTTAAAACTCACCTTTTACGACAACCACGAAAATAAATGGGCTGGTAGTTTTATTTGGTAGTTGGGACCACGCATGTGCAATTAATAAAAAGGTACCTAAATTCCTGTTTATTGATATTCTCTCAAGTATCAAAATCGCTATTTCCACATTCGCACGTTCGAGACGCACGGAATGCATCACGCAGGGTTGTCACAAGCAAATACAACCTAACCAAACACGAATAATAACGGCTTTTAAACACAAATAATAGCGGCATTTACGCGCAACACAATAGTGTCATAGGATTAAGAAGGCAAAAACTTGATCTCTGTCAAATTGGGAGATATTGCGTTTTGATAGACGTTTGCGGTTCTACAAAGGTTTTTGGGGTGTTTTGTGTGGTTTATGGGCCAGGTATTTGAAAATGTGATAAATTTTATGGAGAGTTTTGTAGTCCATCAAGATGATTATCAGAATTTATCTGTGTTGGTCGAGAAAACAAATAAAGTACGCGAAAGTTCGAGAATACGGCTAGAGTCCCGAGCTCTCGTGTACAATACACCTAAGCTTTTGAAGTAATTTATTTCGGAAATGGATTTCGGTAGAAACACTGCTGTGGCAAACATTAATATAAAATAATGATTGATATATTAGTCTAAAACTTCGGTCGACTGTATTTTGTTTATGTGTGATAGAAAATCTGCAATGGAAAGAACAATGTTCTGCTATAGTGTTCCGAGTACCCAGATATTATAATGGGGCTTTTGTACAGCCCCTTGCCTATTTGTAGTGTTTGCACTGCTGTGTTTCGGTTCTAAGGGTAAAGAGCCAGTGAAGTTACCGGACATGATACATACCGGAGTTACCGGATATGATCTTAGTTCTCAGGGTAGGTTAAGAGCTTTGCTGTCTTATTGATGTCAAGATATTCCACTAATAACACGGTTGGTGTTATGGACGGCACTGACCACGTGGTCAGGTTTTGAAAAATATTAATTGTGACATTAGGTATCAAAAAATATTAATTAATATTTTTTTTATAAATTATCTCAAGATTATCTTTACATAGATCTTAGATCGACATATCGTCGCCCTTCTAGCTAACCGTTACAACCCGAAATTGTTACTTTTCCAGGGCAACCCATTTTCGGTTTCGCGTTACAATCATGCTGCTATAATTACGTTATTTTTTAAACTATGCATTACTTAATAATATATTATAACAGGTCAAAGCTAGTTCTTTAAGTTAATATAAACCGAATAACTCTAACGACTCTATTTATTTATTTTTACTCATTCTAAGCAGATATGACACTCTGTGAGAACTTTGTTTTAGTTTTTCGGGTAAAAAAGTCAGATGTGACGTTGATATTTTTCTATTATTCGTCTAAACATATAAATAAAACTACCTTATATCATTGCTTTCATTCATTTAAAATAATTAAACGATTGCTTGTGAACGTTTTATTAAAATACAACATTAAGTTTCTAACATTTGGGTTTATAATCAACATTTTTTTAGGTACTTTTATTTAGCTTTGTAAGTATTTTAAGTAATGTTTTAGGCAACTATAATACAACTAAGTATAAATGCAATCTAATAATATTTCAAAAATAGAGTTTCCTCTAGAGAGAGTTCTAAAAGTAAATATTAATGTAAACATTGCATTAATATATTCTCGCTAAGTGCTCTATGTACATAAGACAGTAATTTTCTTACTTTAAGCCACTAATTTTCTTAATGGAAAAGATCTTGCTAACTGGTCTATGTTCCATACGACAAATAGCAAGAACATAAATGACCATGCAGATATTGCAAACAAAAAACACGATATATCTTTGAAACGGTCAACAATACAGAAATCACGATTAGAGAGAACTTGTGCATAATGATAAGACCGATCTAATGGCATTGTCAGTGCAGATATAATGGTTCGCGGGATATAACGGTTAGCTAGAAGGGCGACGATATAATGTATGTACTCGTAAGAGCCTGAAAGTCAACTCTCGATTTTCGACCGAAGAAATAATTAGGTACTAATTCGATGCAAAAGTCACATTCTATTCTAACTCTTTCAATCATTTTAGAATATCCGACTGTGGATTTAATACTTATATTGACCGTGTTCTTACACCACACATTGTCATTGTTGTTGTCAGTTAGATTAAAGAAGTGTACCAATAACATAGACACACATTTATTCAAAGGAAACAAGCACAGTACACACACAAAAAACCAGAATCGAAATTATATAAAATTATTAGGTAACACATAAACACTTGAACAAAATATAAATTAAGCTAAAAACACATACTTAACCAAATCCAGCCCCAATGACAAAGTCCCATAGATATGGTTTATTATTATATATTTTTTTTATCGTATGTGCCACTAAGGCAGGAAACTTGTATGTACTGTGCCAGGCCAGTGAAATGGTCCTGACTCAGCTTGCCACAACTTACAAAGTAAGTGTGACGCTGATCATAACGGTACCTATTACCACCGAAAACGTTGTGAATCTGTTTTTTCACTAAGGACTAGTGAGTGTTACATACTCGTATGTACTTCGATGGATAAACTCACTGTCCGAAAAAAATCCGTGAAATTGCTGACCTCCCTGAAGAATAGGATCGAAACCTGTCATCCCTACGCCGTTAATATAATATGTAACGTTAGTTTATCCGTCGAAGTATACATAATAATGTGAATCTGCTCATAAAACTGACAATATTTTCCCATGAAATATAAGTTCGAAATACGAAAAAGAAAAAAATTCGCAGTTGATATTATATTATATAATATAATCGTAGCTTATCGATTTTAAGTCAGAAATAAATTCAGAGTAATCCTACCCCCACTGATTCTTGTCGATGAAGTAACTTCCAGTAATATGTGTTTGTTTGTTTGTGCGAGTAATAGCGTTTACGGAACACAAAAACCGACAGAGGGAGCTCTAAAACTTACGTACGAGGACTATCCCTTGCAATCTGCTTTTTTAAAGTTTTTCTCTCTCTCTTAATTTGTCTACTGGCAACCCTATTCTACAGGCGCCAGGCGTCAACTTGTGCGTTATTCTCTACGTCTTGCTTTGCTTTCGACTCGCTTGAACTGTGATTGTTTTCATAAGCTTTAAACTTCATTTAATACCCATCTCTTTGATGTTCGCAATAAAACTTTGTAATTAATATCGAAATGACCAACCCTGGGCGGCGGCGCCAGGGATTGCGAAGTTAACTAAGCAAATCTTTATTTACTTTTGTTTCGTACGCGCATGAGTTATTGTTTTCAGAAGTTATAATATCTTCCAAATTGTTTATTCCTTGGATAAAATGTGATAACATACTTTGACTTTAATTAGATAGCTTAATATATTTTCTTGCCACCCACCAGTGACTTACGAGATTTAAAAAATTAAAGAAATCTCATTAACTTACTCGGTTATAGTGAATTTTGTACTTTTAGATCAGGTACGTGTGTGACTAGTTAATTAATGTCGAACGTAAAGGAACTTTTTGATAATCAACATCGTGTGGGTTGCAAGGTCGATGACCGACCTCACAAACCCTGGTGCCAAAGGTAGATAGTTCAGGACGGGACTACCGGATGAAATTGATACCTACTTAACTTTTAAACTGCTCATGAAATTGTGGTTTACGCTTTTTTAGCGACACCTATGGTATTATATTCGCATTAAGTAAGTACCTAAATATGATAAACCATCCAAATAAATTACGTAGAATCTGACGAATCTGCCTGTTGCACAAAACGTCCTTAAAGTCAAAGTTCTTTTAAATATATAGCTGTCACCATCAGATTTTTATCAGAGTGTTGTTAACGATTGATGTAAAGGAGCTTTAACTGTAAAAAAGCTATCTGCAACTGGCTTTAAGTCCGGTAGAAAAAGCTTAACAGTTTTTACGACCGAATCAAAGCTATCACTGTTCTATGCGCGTACGCATCCGAATCCGAACCAAATTCACTTCACACCGGAACATCGGCTAATTGACGATTTCCTTTCTACTGTTTGAATATCGAATTGTATCGTTTCCGTTGAGTTTAATTCAATTTTGACTTTTTTCGGTCGGCGATCTAATTCTTAAATACCTATCACCGGGTGTTAAAATTTCACTTATGTTATAAGACTTTAAAAATTCAAAACCATGATAAATATCAAAATACATAGAATCTAACAATCAAACTCCACTCTTTATTTAACGAATATAAAGAAATATCAGTGTTTTTGAATTTTTGCGTGATATTTTATCATATTCCTGGGGATCTTATGAACTTAGATATGATGAAATCGAGTGACATAAAATGCATGGCCTGACATAATATGTCGAATGTCCTCCCATACATTTCATGACGTTCGCTTTCATCAAATGCCACGTTGTCTAGTGATATTCGAGAATTGGACTCCAGTATATTTAATAATTAAATAAAGAGTGTAAGCAATGACCACACAGCCCAATAGACGCCTAATGTATTAGTTTCTATAAACAAATAATTTTGTCAACTCATTTTGGTAGTCGGGTCGGGGGAACGGCAAAAATTTCCATACCACCTTATACTATAAGGAGCCATTTTTCCTGTCTGTTATAAATATCACTTTTAGTTATTTGTTCACAAATGCACGAGATGTTCACGGGTCCAGGACGTGGTCGGTTCCCCAGATTAGTAAGTTAATGTACAGAGTAGTCGGTTCTGAAGTAATCGGTACTGAAGTAAGACGTATACCTATGTCTAACGAGTTGCCAGAAAAAGTTCGCCTTACATGAGGTGTTTATTCGGCTGTGTGGTCGTTGGGTGTAAGATATTAAGTACTAGTCGGCCAATTGGTTGCATCCATGCGTCCATCTAATATTGGAAACAGACAGACAAATTGTATAAAATTATTACTTAAATTAAGAAGAAAATGGCAAAAACAAAGCATTTCTTTGTGTCTAGTGGCGCCAACTTAGTCTGACAACCATCTTAACAACTGTATTTTAAAAATCGAATACGCGTTCTAAAATGAAACTCCCACTTGGCACTTACGTATACTGAATGCTCGCGTTGTAAAGTTTCTCGCGAGTTTGTGTTGTTAATTATCGACAAGTTATTGCTTCGCGAGTGGCAACCCCATAATAAGGCTGAGCTGGCAACACCTTAATGACCCGTTTGGACGAGCTAATTTCTTTTGCGAAGATTGCTTTGGGTTCACACGTCCTCTGAAAAGAACATTTCTCACTGCGTTAAGTATTATATATAAAGCTAGTATCATCATATTATCCGCTAAAAGTCTTCTGCTGCTGGACAGGGGCCGAAAACAAGCGGCTTTCTATTATCGTCTTAGAGCAACGCGTCAAACCGTTGCGCGCGAAAATCGTGTTACTCTATGATTATCGTAAACGCTAGTAGGTACTTAGGTATGTCAATTCCATAAATTTTTATTCTTTTTTTTTGTACTATTAGCGTTTGCAATAAAAAGCCGCTTGTCTGTCTAAAGATTTCAACGTTGAAGCACGCCAACGTTATATAACATACGACAAATATTTTCCTCGATCGAGTACCTAACTAACTCGATTACTCTATTAATTTTGTCGCTTTGCTCTATGTTGCGTTAACAAATAAATGGTTGTATTATAACGTGGATCGCATTAAGGACATCCATCAGGATTATATCCAGATAAAGTCATTTCCCGCGGTTTAGCCGGCTGGACAACAATTACAGCCACAACTGCGCCGCGCCGATTCATAAATTGGTATTGAGCAAAAACAAAACACGGCGTTCCCTCATAATTCGCACATGGTATGACAGTATTTGTCCAGCCAGATGCCCTCTCCTCCCTCTCACCCTCTCACATATCCTGTCAGGAGCACGATCGTTGTTCCTGCTCAGCGTAATCCGCATTATTACCAAACAGCCTATAGGGTTCAGCTGCTAACAGCACAGATGTCCCGCGCAAATTAATTGGAAATGTCAAGTGCACGCCGCCATCTTGTCTCCCCCATTCTTTATTTTTTTCGCGCGCACGTGGCTCTTATTGCCAGACAGCTGGGCTCAAACGCTTGCTCAATTTTTATCGTTGCCAACTTTTTGTAATTGTGTACTTTTTGATATTTGACATTCGCGCGTGAAGGTGCAGACTGCAGAAGTTAGATGGGCGTTTGATAATGCAACGATAATGGTTGGCAACTGACCTATTTTAAAGGAGTAATTAAATTTTAATGCGGCCGCGTGTTTCCGGCAATTAGTTCGTGCGCATTCAAAGTCGAATTTCGTTTTTATAGTGAATTTGTTTGGTCGGTGCGAACACCTTTCTCGAATTTCGAGCACCTGATGCGCGGTCCGCAGCTGATGATGCGACGCCATGATACCTGCAACACCTTGTCTTTTCGTTACGGGGTCGCCGGTAATTACAGAGTTATTTAGGGACCAGTTGTGTGGCCAGTAGTTTGCCTATATCGATTTTGCGCCGAATTCTGCACGTGACTCTATTCGAGGCAGATAGTCGTCATTATTTCTTCGAAGTTCATTAATGTTTCACATTTTTTATTCGCTGTAGACCAATTTCAATAATTTGCTTCGTTATTTTCCTCTCGCATGATAATTTGCTGTTTTTAAGTTTACTATCGAAGTTTCGTATGTTGTTTCTTTAGACCTTTGTTTCTCCACATCCTTAACAAATAACGATTCGCCATAACCACTTTTTATCTCTGTTGAAGCCCACTCGAAAGGCGCAGAATTACTCACGTCCGATCATTGGCCTGCATAAGATGCTAAACAAAAAACAAACGTTGTGTATGAGGTGTTTGCAGTGATATCATCACATTCATCCTCGCACCATATGCACCGATTGTTTGTTCTGCCAGTAAACACTGTCGCACCTGAATACGTTCTTGTAGACATCATCTATTGTTAGTATCAATCTCTTAGCTTCTAGGTATGATGTTGCAAACTTTAGCAGAATGACTAGCATTCCTAGTTAGATTAAGTTAGTTACCTATTAGAGACTTACCTGCAGTAGGTCCAGTATTTCTTAGAAATAACTTTAAATCATGCGAAAATAACTTCTCAGCCCCCATTCAAAAACCACCTCTAAGGGGTGAATTAAGTCACTAGGTACGGGTCAAATCATTTTAAAAGGTCGTAGCTATCACTGTGCCAAGCGACTGGTTTTTTTTCCATAAAAATTGCAGTGTTTAGTTACTTGATTTTTGTATGTTAAAGACTAAGCAAAAAATTTTTCGATGCATTTTCATCACAATGAAAATAGCCCTTATCCTTCCTTCCTACTAATATTAGAGCAGGCTCCAATGAGATGTTCGTTTGCAAAAATTGCGGACAGCGAATTGTTTTGTGATTCATTTACCTGAGACCCTGGACTTTATAAAAAGCCATGTCGCCCCGCGGTTGAACAGTCCGTCTGTTTTTCTGTCTGTCCGACTTTTAAAGGCTTGTATCTTTTGAACCGTAATAGCTAGCTGGTTCAAACTTTCACATAAAATGCTTTATTATAGTGGCTATCTTAGCAAATAAAAAAAAGCATAAAAAACGGGGGTGTCCCCATACAAAAAAAAATTACAATATTTTTTTTGGCGTTTTTTGTTGTAGCTATAGAGCGTGAGTATATGTTAGCGTTGAGACGGTAACATATACTCACGTGAAAGTTGATACGATTATAGTGCATGCGCTATAGTATAACAATAAATAATCAAAACTGGTCAAGTGTGAGTTGGACTACAAAATTTAGCACAGTAGTAATTGTTTCGACTTATGTCCTATGGGTAAAGTTGATCAGTTTCATGGCTATATGCACATCTTTCAGGGTTGATAAACCCTTTTTGTTAAATGATAAAGTGCTCGCACAATTAATTTAGTATTCAAGTGTGTATTACAATAATACATTTGCCATAGGACGTAGGTCTAAACAATTACTATTGTGCCAAATTTTGTTGAGTAAAACTCACACTTGACCAGTTTTGATTATTTTTAGGGTTCCGTACAAAATAAAAAAACGGAACCTTTATAGGATCACTTTGTTGTCTGTCTGTCTTTCTGTCAAGACCCTTTTTCTCTCGAACGAGAAGAGGTATCAGGTTGAAATTGATAACGAATAATTAGGTCCATAAACCACATAAGATCTGAAAATTTAAATTTTTTACAACGACGCTATCGAAAGATATGGCTTTTTATGTCCTCATTTCCATACATTTACGCAAAAAAGCAAAACCTACATGGTACTTCCCGTTGACATAAAATTATGAAATTTGGCAAGAAGCTAGGTCTCACAGTACAAATAAAGGGAAAAGTCTATAATTATAAAAATTTTCAATTTTTCTCAACTAATAAACACCAATTAAGGTGAGCTCCCGTTTCAAAAACTTTTCTATAAAAGAGGGGTTAAGTTGGATGGTCGCGGAGTTTTTAAAATCAAAGAGCAAAAGCTTTTAGTATATCATATGGACTATGGTAGATAGGTACGGAACCTTTAGAGCGCAAGTCCAACTCGCACTTGGCCGGTTTTTTATTATACTATAGCTCATGAACTACAATCGAACCTACTTTCACTGGAGTATTTGCAATGCTGCTTCAACGATAGAGCTTAAACAAAAAATGGCAAAAAAATCACGTTTTTGTATGGGGTCCCCCTATTTTTTACTTTTAATTGTTTTTGTTATTTGTTAAGATGTCCACTATAATTACAAATATTATGTGAAAAATTGAACCAGTTAGCTATTACGGTTCAAAAGATACAAGCCTTTAAAAATCGGACAGACAGACAAACAGACGGACCGTTCAACCGCGGGGCAACATGGCTTCTTATAAAGTCGAGGGTCTCAGGTAGACAAATCACAAAAAATTTCGCGGTGCACTATTTTTGCAAACGAAATATCCTTCAGAGCCCGCTCTATATTATAAACACGAAAGTTTGTCAGTATGGTGGATATTTGATACTCTTTCACGTAAAAACTACTGAATGGATTTTAATGAAACTTTACAATAATATAGCTTCTACATCAGAATAACACATAGGCTACAATTTAAAAACCTGCGCAGACGAAGTCGCGGGCACTAGCTAGTATTAAATATATCCCTAACGTTACATATGTGCAAATAGAAGCAATAAAGCGGCACATCTGGTTCTCCGTGCGTCACCAGATATTTGTCTTGGATGCATCTCAGACTACATGTTCCGGGATAGGTATGAAATTATTTAATTTAAACCTGGAATCTTCAAAGAAGGGCAATTTATTGATTATTTCGTGAAAAGATGTTGCTTATGTAACAAATACATGAGAGATATCTGCAATAGCTCATCTCCGAAATTAATGCTGCACAAACAAACCAGTGATGCGAAAGAAATGCTCGCACCCCTCCGTTTTTTAAATGGTTCAGCGCGTGTTTAGAACAATACCCGTCGGCGGACGGCATGCGACTGACGTGTGGCTGCCGCGTGGCATGCACGTGGCGCCATCTATTGTGTTGCATACTCATTATTTTAGCAAGAGGAAGGGGATCGTATCGTACAACATACATACGACATACTATACAGTAAGTAGCATGCGATTTCTGCAACGTATAAGCAACGATAAAGGATCCTATTACTTAACATTAAAGTGTATTTCGGCGCAGTTGCCTAAATACTTTGAAAAATGTATATTAAATACTTTATTCAAAACTACTTAGCAAGTACTTTGGATTTTTAAGGTGATCTGTGACGGCCAGCTTAGCCCCGAACGCAAATAGATGGAGCCACTGCTGCAAATATAAGGTTTTATTTTTTAAAGCAATAAGTACCAACTATATATGTGCAAAAAGTTGATTCGCGTAAATTTCATTGTGCAACTTCAACGCCTAACAACAATTTTGATAAGAAAAATATCTCCATATGTCCACGAAAGTCAATTACTCTCGTCAGTCCGTGTTTACATGAGTACGATCACTCCTACATGCACACAAAGCACAACCGTACAGTTTTGACCGCACGCTCACAATCAAAATATTGAACCAAAAATTGCTAACAAAAATAGTACTTTCAGTACATTTACTGTATTTTTGTATTAGTAATTAACGAAAATTTTAACTAAAAATAGCAGTATTCGTTAGTTTTTCAACAGAATTTTATGTCCCGCGTAAGAATGCAAGTCATTTGAATTTTTGTATGGAAAACGGATCACCTTAAGGGCGGGTAGCATGCAGAGTCAAGAGCGGACAAGATTCTTTCCAAAGCCGTATTTTTTGTGAATAATGTATGTAAGTTAAAAAAAATATAACAGTGTATTGTGTCTAACTAAAGTAGTTAGGTTAGGGTACACACGGCCGCAAGTCGGTGCAAACACTTTGGCCTTGAGCGGATCTCTGGTTTCGGGCGTTTGTAGCGTAGCGCTGGTTCAGCTTATACTGGTTTTGTTTCTACGTGCTTGCTGCCGTGCGTACCTACCACATGGTACACACGGCCGCACATCGGTAGAAACACTTTTGGACCTTATGGCGTGGTAATAGAGTTGAAAAAGTTTCTACCGACAAGCGATTGACCGTACCGAACCATTGATTCGCCTGGAAATAATAACAAACTGAACAACTAGACCATATTCTGGAGTTGAGAATAAATAAAACAATCACTACTCAATACAACTTTCAGGGAACTTAATGCCAATTCAAGAGTGTAAGGGACGGTGCGCGGTGTACCGAAAACTGAAAGGGCGTTCGAAACTGAACAACTTTCCCAAAAGAAAAAAAAATTTGACCTCTTCATACAAATTGCCCACTCGGGTCGAACAGTTTACATGGAGAGGTCAAAATTTTTTTTCATTTCCCAACATATAGGGTGACTTTTAATTAGTTCTTGATAGCAAAAGATATGCATGTACTCATGATACTGAACAACTTTTCCCAAGGAACATAGGTCGAAATACGAAAAACCAAATTTGACCTCCCATACAAAATGAGCTATCAGCTGATGCAGTTTCTATGGGAGGTCAAAACTTGATTTTCGTATTTCGACCTATGTTCCTTGGGGAAAGTTGTTCAGTATCATGAGTACAATCATACCTTTTTCTATCAAGAACTAATTAAAAGTCACCCTATATGTTTCTTTGGGAAAGTTGTTCAGTTTCGTTGACTGAGCACGCCCTTTCAGTTTTCGGTACACCGTCCCTTACACCCAGTATATTGCATGGGATTCAACATATTGAGATTTAACATCTTTCTAAAAAAATTACGGCAACTCAATGGTCCTAAAGGTTCATTTAGTTTTTGCAAAAATGTGTGATGCCTGGGTTATATTTTTAATGAGGAGATGGCGAAGGAATTTCTTTGTTTTAATCGACCACTAATGAAATTAAATGGGGTTTAAAGATGGTATGGAAATTCGTCATCATAACAAGGTAAGAAGCTAACCACAAATGTAGGAAATGTAGGTTTCCCTGGTGGTAGGGCTTTTGTGCAAAGTCCGTCTGGGAAAGTACCACCCCTTTGCCTAAGTTCTAAGTTAAGTGTGTGGTTTCCGCACTTAATCCTATAAGGACCATTGGATTTTTAAGGTGATCTGTGACGGCCAGCTTAGCCCCGAACGCAAATAGATGGAGCCACTGCTGCAAATATAAGGTTTTATTTTTTAAAGCAATAAGTACCAACTATATATGTGCAAAAAGTTGATTCGCGTAAATTTCATTGTGCAACTTCAACGCCTAACAACAATTTTGATAAGAAAAATATCTCCATATGTCCACGAAAGTCAATTACTCTCGTCAGTCCGTGTTTACATGAGTACGATCACTCCTACATGCACACAAAGCACAACCGTACAGTTTTGACCGCACGCTCACAATCAAAATATTGAACCAAAAATTGCTAACAAAAATAGTACTTTCAGTACATTTACTGTATTTTTGTATTAGTAATTAACGAAAATTTTAACTAAAAATAGCAGTATTCGTTAGTTTTTCAACAGAATTTTATGTCCCGCGTAAGAATGCAAGTCATTTGAATTTTTGTATGGAAAACGGATCACCTTAAGGGCGGGTAGCATGCAGAGTCAAGAGCGGACAAGATTCTTTCCAAAGCCGTATTTTTTGTGAATAATGTATGTAAGTTAAAAAAAATATAACAGTGTATTGTGTCTAACTAAAGTAGTTAGGTTAGGGTACACACGGCCGCAAGTCGGTGCAAACACTTTGGCCTTGAGCGGATCTCTGGTTTCGGGCGTTTGTAGCGTAGCGCTGGTTCAGCTTATACTGGTTTTGTTTCTACGTGCTTGCTGCCGTGCGTACCTACCACATGGTACACACGGCCGCACATCGGTAGAAACACTTTTGGACCTTATGGCGTGGTAATAGAGTTGAAAAAGTTTCTACCGACAAGCGATTGACCGTACCGAACCATTGATTCGCCTGGAAATAATAACAAACTGAACAACTAGACCATATTCTGGAGTTGAGAATAAATAAAACAATCACTACTCAATACAACTTTCAGGGAACTTAATGCCAATTCAAGAGTGTAAGGGACGGTGCGCGGTGTACCGAAAACTGAAAGGGCGTTCGAAACTGAACAACTTTCCCAAAAGAAAAAAAAATTTGACCTCTTCATACAAATTGCCCACTCGGGTCGAACAGTTTACATGGAGAGGTCAAAATTTTTTTTCATTTCCCAACATATAGGGTGACTTTTAATTAGTTCTTGATAGCAAAAGATATGCATGTACTCATGATACTGAACAACTTTTCCCAAGGAACATAGGTCGAAATACGAAAAACCAAATTTGACCTCCCATACAAAATGAGCTATCAGCTGATGCAGTTTCTATGGGAGGTCAAAACTTGATTTTCGTATTTCGACCTATGTTCCTTGGGGAAAGTTGTTCAGTATCATGAGTACAATCATACCTTTTTCTATCAAGAACTAATTAAAAGTCACCCTATATGTTTCTTTGGGAAAGTTGTTCAGTTTCGTTGACTGAGCACGCCCTTTCAGTTTTCGGTACACCGTCCCTTACACCCAGTATATTGCATGGGATTCAACATATTGAGATTTAACATCTTTCTAAAAAAATTACGGCAACTCAATGGTCCTAAAGGTTCATTTAGTTTTTGCAAAAATGTGTGATGCCTGGGTTATATTTTTAATGAGGAGATGGCGAAGGAATTTCTTTGTTTTAATCGACCACTAATGAAATTAAATGGGGTTTAAAGATGGTATGGAAATTCGTCATCATAACAAGGTAAGAAGCTAACCACAAATGTAGGAAATGTAGGTTTCCCTGGTGGTAGGGCTTTTGTGCAAAGTCCGTCTGGGAAAGTACCACCCCTTTGCCTAAGTTCTAAGTTAAGTGTGTGGTTTCCGCACTTAATCCTATAAGGACCATTGTGCGTGGGCCTATGTGGCCATCAAGTTAGCCACCCTAACTGTTGCCAGAACTCAGTCAGTTTGTCCAGTCTGTTGGGTATTTGATCAAGGGTTATGTCTGTTCCAAGTGTGTTTTCTCTGATGCTATTAATTACTTTGCATTCTAGAATGACGTGTTCAATGGTTTCGTCCGTTTCCATGCATGCCCTACATAGAGGGCTGTCTGTTATACCTATAGTGTGGTAGTGTTTATTCAGAGCAATGTGCCCTGTTATTGTGCCTACTACATTGCGGAGCTTAGTCCTGTTCATCTGTAGTAGTCGTCTTGTTAAGCGTGTGTTAGTTGATGTTATAATTTTTTTGGATTGTTTGCATGTTGCAATGTCATTCCATTGTTTGTCTGCTTCAATTCGTGTTTTTTCTCGTATCCATGTTCGAAACTGGTTGAAAGGTAGCGGCAGCATTGGTTCTGGTCCTTCATAGATCTCGTTGGATCCGCCCCTTGCCAATTGATCTGCCGCGTCATTTCCCAGAGAACCACTATGTCCTTTTATCCATTGTAATGTTATGTTGTTCTTTTGTGATGACTTCTGTAATTCTTCATGGCATTGTAGTATTAGTCCTGAGGTTGTATAGCTACCTCTCAGCGTTTGGAGTACCGATGCGCTGTCCGAGACTATACGAATGCTTGTATTAGTGATGTTCCTTGCTGTTATTGCTTGTGCAGCTTGTATAATGCCGACACATTCGGCTTGATATACCGTGTTATATTGTCCTAGGGCACTTGATATTTCTATGTTAAGATCTTGTGAGTATATGCCTGCACCTGTGCCCAGTTTTGTTTTTGACCCATCAGTATATATGCGCAGTTCGTTAATACCTGAGTAGTCATGTGTCTCTTCTTGCAGGTTTATGTTATATGTTTTGTTGAAGGTGTTTTGTTTAGGTATCCTGTCACATGGTGCCGCTAAAAGCGGCTGGTGGCTTAAGGCCTTGTCTTTTATTTTTGTGTTGTGAATTCTGGAGTCTGTGCTTAGTGTCCCTGACAGTCCCAGTCTGAGTGATGCTTTTGCCTATTTCTGCCGTGAAATAGCAGTGTTTGCACTGCTGTGTTTCGGTTTGAAGGGTGAGGGAGCCAGCGAAATTACTGGCACACGTGACACACCATCTTAGTTTTCGGGGTGGGTAGCAAGCTTTGCCCTTCAGCGGGCTCCATGGGCGGTGGTGACCTGACCACTTTCCATCAGGTGGCCCACATGCTCGTTTGCTCACTTTACACATAAAAAAACAGGAAGGCGCATATACCTACAGGTATGTAGTTCCAGAAAACTTATTCTAATTTAAAGCTTCTCTGAATATATTGCTCAATATCAGCAATAGGTTTAAAGGAGATTTATCTTTAAAACACTTCTTTCAATTGGCAGTCACATTAACATGACTAACAACACACATCCTGTGGGTCTCTGGTCTATAGAAGAAGCGTGAAATTTTTCACAGGATTTCCTACAGGAAAGAGTATGAATTCACCCTCTGAGACATAAAGGGTGTTATGGACAGGTTTCCTAAAACTGAAAGGGCATGATCTGTCAACGTAACTGATGAAATCAACAGCTTTCAGTCCGTAAATTTTCAGGAAAAGAAAATAATCCGCCTTTCCATCTGTCCTATCAAGTTTAAAAATTTTGTATGCAGAGTCCGATTTTTTTATTTCATGATAGTTTTATTCACTGAAAGTTGTTCAGTTACGTTGACTTATCAAGCCCTTTCAGTTTTCTGAAACCTCTTCCTTACATCCTTTATAATCTGTGCTCTGAGTAAGGTGTCAGAAAAGAAATTGACATCTGAGTTGAAGGGCTTAGTGGGTGATTCGGACGCTCGCGTTCGGACACCGCGTCCGAAACAGTAGCTTTCTATAATCGTAAACGCTAGTAGAATAGAATGAAAATGTATGGGATTGACATTAGCTGTCGCTGTCACGCAACATTTCGTTAGCTTATGTCAATCTCATATGTACACACACATGAATTTGGCCAAATACGTCTTGATAAAAGATGTGAAAGCCATATTGAAAAAAAAAAAAAAATTACATCCTATGGAACATCACGGCAGGACATGGGAGCTCCCTCCAAAATTTCAGCAATCACGAGTGGTACTTTGGAGGGGAATTACCAAGTCACTACGCTTGTAAACGTTGCGGCTGGCAACCGCTGTTGTTGGTGACCGCATTATGTAAGATGGTTTTACGGTACAATGCATATAAAGATGCTGCTGCCCATCCTTCGGTTTATAAGCCGTTCGTCGCCTCTTGCGACACCCGAGATGGGTTGGCAGTATATTCTTTGCTGGCACCACACGGGAACAATCTCATACATCATTATTCTATTCTTATGGCGTTTACGATATTAGCAAGTCACTTGTATACGGACCCTGAGCTCTAAGGCCTCGAGCGCACAGCTAAGTATTTGTAATAATAATTCAAGTGTTGTTAATAGCATAGCTGCAGTCAGTACCAACCATGTCACGTCTGTCACCACCATATGGTGTGAAGACTTCCACCAAAAGCCACCGCGAAGACAATAAGCACAGACTATAAATAATCCCTCGAAATAGACGTTTTCGACCAGATGGCCGAGGATATCCTGCGCAGCGATGGCGGGGTAATTATAGCGGTAAGTGCGCGTGCGCACCCGGGCACTTGACGCCGGATCTCAAGTTTAGGAACTGATATACAAATAAGTGTATTTTTGGATCGGAAGCGAAGTTTTAAAGGAAGATAAGAGCGCCTTTGAGAGACGGTTTTGTGTAAGAAGAGTAATTTGTCTAAAATTCTTGAATTGCGTTCTTCTTTGTTGGCACCATCAAGCCATAGGCTGGCTTTATAAAACCTTGCACAGTCTAGAGTCTAGACTGTGCAGCAGCAAACAGGCAACGATAGTCTAGACTCTAGACTATCGTTGCCTGTTTGCTGCTATTAACAGTAAAGCTACAAGATTAGCCAGGGACTCGCTCATGAATATCACTGGGTGATTAAATATGTATCACAAAAAAAAACAAAATTCTTGCTTTTTTTTTTCAAAAGTGAAGATTGTAATTCGATAAATATAACAAATAACAGGACATTTACAAAGGCGGGCCTATCTCGTTAAGAGATTTCTTCCTGCCAACCCCTGATTGATAAATAAAATATACATACATTCATATTACATACATAATAAAACAAACCAAATAAATACAAATCAGTATAATATAGAAGTTCACAATGATGACTACGAAGACGAAGTTGAGATTTGCTGAAGAAAATGTTCCTTAACATTGCGTTTAAAAGAGGTGATTGAGGGACTCTCTTAAATATATATTTGGGAAGACGGTTCCATAGTTGCACAGCACGAGCAGAGAAGGAGTGGAAGAAGAAATTGGTATTGCTTCCGTCTAAATGTTCCGTCTAGGTACCTCAAGCATCTGTATGACACCAGGGCTCCTAGATCTAGCGGGAGGAGGAAGTAGTTGAAATCGGGCACGAAGGTAAGGAGGGGAGTGCGGGTCATAGAGGATGTTAAAGAGGACAGATAGGATGTGCATATATCTCGGCGAAGGTGGATTTATATTAAGTTGAGCACGAAAGTTAGAAACATGGTCAAATTTTCGCAAGTTGAAGGTAAAACCTATGGCGAGGTTTTGAAGACGCTCCAGTATATTAAGTAGCTCCTCGGTCGCATCCATAGAAAAATAAGGGTAATTAGAAGGAGGATTAAAGAAATAAGTTGTCACAAGGTAGTGAATGCGCCGTTCTATGGATTTGACGGGTTATTTTGAATATTTCCTAGTGATCATTGATGATTTGACATAAAAATTTGGGACACGTAGGCAGATGTCATCCCATAGTAAAATAAATTAGCAAGGTATCTATTCCGAGCGAAGCAAGGAGGTCCGAAATCTTTGGTCGCATCCAAATAACAAACATCAGCGTAGTCGAGGATAGGTAAGAGGAGGGACTGCACAAGCATAAGTAGTGTTTGATTGTTATTTTCCATATATTATAATTTACCTTTTTAAGGTTTATCAGGGTGAATTTGAATTTTTAACCCTGTGTAGGGAAAATTAAAAAAGTGGTCAAATACTTAGATCGATTTAACGGCAACTCCTATTTGAATATCGCATCAAACAGGAGTATAGACCATATATGTATCGAAATAAAGGCGGTTAATATATCGACCGATTTCGCAACTTGAACTATAAAGGGAGGGTTAAAGTCTCAAAAGTGGTATTTATCACCCGGTGATATTAGCTCTCTGGGCTGATAGTAGACAGTAGCTGGACTTCATGCCTTCCTGAGAAAGTCAAAATTTTCCATCTGAGATAGTCATCTCTGAAGGGGCCACAAGCGCTAGCTGATTCCGGGTAATTTCTTAAAGATATTTTGATCTTTTACACTAGAAGATCTTAATGCTTTTTTCAAAAATACTTAAAGTACCTATGAAGAACGAGACCCGTCGTTTTGGACAAATTTAGAGGCAGTGTGTGGCTTCTGTCCGCCATTGACCGACAGGCAGATGTTGACAACATTTTGAGTGGGTACACGTTTTTGAGCGCGTATCTTGTCAAACTGTCATGTAAATTATATTAATTTATGGCAAACATGCGTGTTTGTCAATAAATGTAAGGTTGGAAACAATTTCAGATGCGTTTATGATGTTTTACAGCTGTGTCGTTGCTTTGTCGCTTGTTAAGAGTCTTTTTTGGCAGTACATGCATAATAAATTATGACTTTTTATAGTAAATAAAATATATCATCATTTTTTTACCGAAATAAATTTATTTTCCTTGACAGCATTTCGATTGACTTGAAATTAGTTTCGTAACGACTTTTTGTTTATAATAAATAATAATACATCTGCAACTTATACTGGGTGTAAGGGACGGTGTACCGAAAACTGAAAGGGCGTGCTCAGTCAACGAAACTGAACAACTTTCCCAAAGAAACATTTCTGGGAAATGATAAAAATTTTTGACCTCTCCATACAAATTGCTCACTCTGGTCGAACAGTTTGTATGGAGAGGTCAAATTTTTTTTTCATTTCCCAGAAATGTTTCATTGGGAAAGTTGTTCAGTTTCGTTGACTGAGCACGCCCTTTCAGTTTTCGGTACACCGTCCCTTACACTCTTGAATTGGCAGTTCCCTGAAAGTTGTATTGAGTAGTGATTGTTTTATTTATTCTCAACTCCAGAATATGGTCTAGTTGTTCAGTTTGTTATTATTATTCCCAGGCGAATCAATGGTTCGGTACCATGTGGTAGGTACGGTCAACCGCTTGTCGGTAGAAACTTTTTCAACTCTATTACCACGCCATAAGGTCCAAAAGTGTTTCTACCGATGTGCGGCCGTGTGTACCATGTGGTAGGTACGCACGGCAGGAAGCACGTAGAAACAAAACCAGTACAAGCTGAACTAGCGCTACGCTACAAACGCCCGAAACCAGAGATCCGCTCAAGGCCAAAGTGTTTGCACCGACTTGCGGCCGTGTGTAACCTAACCTTACTTTAGTTAGACACAAAACACTGTTATATTTTTTTTAACTTACATACAACATTCACAAAAAATACGGCTTTGGAAAGAATCTTGTCCGCTCTTGACTCTGCATGCTACCCGCCCTTACACCCGGTTTACATACATATTAGTTCATAAGTTCATACACATCCGTTGAGCTGAAACGCACAAATGAAACGCGCAGCTGAAACATCTTTTTTCACTGTGTAGCTGAACTGTATGTGTACTACTTACTTAGCTAATTTTATGATACAGTACAATCGTTTTTTGTGGTGCAATAAACACTTATCCCTGCGTACAGACCTACAAATTACTTATTTTTTTACAGTTTTAGGAAACTTGTAAGACGTCTAGCTCAGTGAAAAAAGGGTGAGAAATGTCTATAAAGTACCGGATACACGGTTGGCAACATGGGTCCCGACAGAGGTCACCTTGGTCGGCAACCATTCGAGTTGTATGGACAATTGGTTGATACCACGAACTACACGGTCGGGACCGACCAAGGTCACCTCTGTCCGCGCTTGGTTGTCGACCGTGTATTAGATACTTCAGTATGCAGGTTTTGTTTTTGGCTGGTGTCCATACCACAAAAATTGCCGCCAAAATATACTTTCACGTCCTGTCTGTTGAACGCTGTAATGTAATGTAAATAATGTAATGCTAGAGACTATTACCTAATCCGTATCACGAGTCAATGCCAACGCTTACCAAGACATTTTGCAGCCATAGAACCAGACAAACCACCACAAACCAGATATACTTGACGGAAAAAATAACATTGCATTACAAATTAGTGTTTTCTGACAGCTTTAGCTGATTACTATTGATTATGGAGCACAATAGCCTTGATATAGCTGCAAAATGTGTTGGTAAGCTTTGGCATTGACTCGTGAAACGGAATGAATGAATAACTCTTTATTGCACACATCTAGGAATTTAATATTTAACGGATTTTAATATGTATATTTTGTTTACGACCCCTGCATTGTTCAGGATGTTGGACTTCCGAAACAACTGTTCGGGCTTACTGCACAATGAGCGATGGTGTCTCTATTTGTTTTCTTTAAAAATAACTTCTAGCTTTTTAAAATACGGCTAGGGCACTGCTAGACAAGGTTGAGTTATTGCTTCCTTGTCATCATAATACGGTGTTATCCAGCACTTTTTGAAAGTTCAGCTGGATGGCGCTGCTGATCATCGTTAGGAATATGGAAAATGGACACACTGGTACGAAACGGTCACCCAGTATGAAAATGATTAAGTCAGTTTGATTGCTACTGTCGAATGTCTACAATATTCTATCTTCTAAAAAAGATTTCATTCATTTTACAAAGTCATAAAAAAGAAATTACCAAGAGTGATGAGTGTGCCACCAATAGAAACTTAAAAAACTTAGTTGACAAATTTCATAGAAAATTGCCTATTGACCTAGTTTTATTCCGTTTTACGAAATAGGCTACCTTAACTAGGGAGACGGATTTTTATACAGAGCGACTGACACCTGGTGGTCTACTCTCAATTATCGATATATCGATACGCTACAACTATTTCGAAACAGTCGTAATCGAAACTTCATTCACTGACAATAGAGTAGAATATCGGTTGGATAAATTGACAAATAGGCATTAACTATTGTCATTGCACGAAGTTTTTTGAATTTGAATGTTTCGAATACTTAATCGAAAGTTGATATTAGATCACCTGACCTCGGCAACCTAGAGGGCAAATCAGACCCAAACCAAGGTAGGTTTTGTCAGATGGCCTATGACTTAGGTTAACAACTACTATCAGTGCTAGTAGCCGGGATCAACAGCATAGCGTGCTTTCCAAAGCACAGATAAAACCTTGAGGTGTTTTACCAGTGCTGGTCACCCATCCAGAAAGAAAGAAGAGAAACTATTAAGTACAACCTGTCACGAGCGCTTAGCTATAGCAAAGAAAGACATTGGCTAGAACATTTTATACAATACGTTGTTGTATAAGTTTTTCTAGTTTCCCAGGATAATTAACTTCATGCATTTATGAAGTAAGTAGTAGATCATTTACCACATCATTAACCTATTAACTGCAAAACTAAAGATTATTGACTGTAGCACTCCCAAAGGAGGTGTAGATGTCATCAGGTTATATACGATACTTCCTGTATCCCTCGGGATTAGTGTAACCTGTGTTGTCAATTTTGGGTAACGAAAAAATTTGGAGACGTCTCGCAAGAAATATGGTTTGTTTTCTTTGGTTGAAACTTTGGCATAAAGTTTTAAGTTGGAGGTATAAAGTTTCTTTTTAAAATCCTATAAACACAGATTGATGATAGTTTTTAGGGTTCCGTAGTTAATTGCTTCTAAAAATACTATAAGTAAATGTAAATCGGAACCCTCGGTTTTTTAGTAAGGGTAACATATTAATTTTTGTAACTGAAGTTGCAGTTTTAAAGTTTTATATTTTTATATTTCTCATGTAGATATTTCATTTATTTTGCCTTAAAGTTGATTGAATTTACTACAGAAGGTCCCGTGGTAAATATGGCAGTTTAAAAGTAATTCAAGTAGGTATGTATATAATGTATTGGGTAGCACAGCACCGGGTTTTCACATGCTGTGCATTCTAACTTTAAGATATTTTTTTAATCATGTGGAAAGCAATAAAGATGATTGATTATGATTATCCTATACTATTAAACGAGCATTATTTTGTAATCGGCTTTTCGAAAACGGCTCTAAAGATTCGATAAAATTTACCATACAGGGGTTTTCGGGAGCAAACAATCGATCTAGCTAGGTCTCATTACTGGGAAAATTCGTTTTACCTGTGTTTTTAAGCATTTTTTTTAAATACCGCGTTTTAGACAGAAACCTACAGCGCCATCTGTTGGTGGGTAGCATAGCTTGCTCACCCGATGATATTTTAATGTTGAGGCGGCTATTACAGAGCGAGGCTCGGTCGCCCAGGTACTTATTAAGGTAATAAGACTTATTGCCATATTTTTCTCTCCTTCTAAAAACTCAACATCCGCTTATACCGCCTACAAAACAGTGTTAAAAACTTTTTGCGTTAAACCAAAAATGTGTTACCAATTTGGACTAATTAAAGTTCGCATCCGGCTCATTGGATGTCAAATCGTCGTATCTGCAGTTACGACGTTATTGCCTGCGCTCGCTTAAAGATGTGTTACAGTTTTGAAGAAAACTGTTTTGTGTTTAATATTTTTTCGGTTTAGTGTGGATATTCTTTTACTTTTCGGATGGGTTGAAAGTTCAACTAAAAATTGTGTGTTGAACTACCTGTGTTGATAAAATATTTTTATGGTGCACATATCAAAATGTAAAATGTAAGTAAACAATAACAGCTTAGATATTTTCTTTCCTTTGTCTTATACTGCAAACAATATTTTATCAATGACAGCATTATTGATTATTGCCACCTATGTCGACGTAATTTTATTCTACTATTATAATATTACGAGCCTAAGTTTTTATTGTTAGATGCTTTCTTATTGTTAGTATAATAGGTATAGGATGTCATTGTTAATAATTGTACTTAAATTTTCTGCAGACCAGCACTTTTTGATATACGACATCCTAAAACTATATTAGTTTATTTATAAAATGACTATAAAAATAAGAAACTATCTGTAAAAATATTAAGTTAATCAGTGATATGATTTTTTAAGTGGATTTAATCTTTAACCTCAGAAAAAGCCTTTACAAGTTGTACAGTCAAGAGCACATGAAGCTTGACACATTGGACTTTGTACCGTTCTTATTTCAATAGACGTTTGGGCTAGACTCGCACTGCGAATGTAAATCTTGACCTGTCGTTGACTGTACACGAAATGGTAAAGAAAAAGCCGTGAGAGTATAGTCTCTAACATTTTGACTATTCCTTGAGGTTTATCCACCCTAGCCTAGCGCCAAGTTTAGCACCGGAAATATGTTACTTCAGATGACATATGCGCAAACGCATGTGCCGGCGTCTGTCGCCTCGGAAGGAATTTGACGCGAAATTGATGACGTCATTAGTCATATGAAGTGCGTTTTTTCATCCCTCATAACAGTATTGGACCCCACATGGGATGTCAAAAGGAAGAGAACAGTGATTAGGGGTAATTTTTAATGAGTTGATAATTTAACACGCTTTTAGTTTAATGAAGTATTTATTAAATGTTTGCGTGATGATTTAAATGGAACTAAATGGAGCTCCCTGAAGGGAGTTGTAGAACCGACGAACGCAACAGCAACTTCTGTTTTCAGCTTCCAAGCCGTTTCTGGTATTTGATATGGTTAATACAGAGTGTCAGGTAGTAAAGATACTTTCTAGCCTTAAGAATAATGTTTCTGTGCATGACATTATACAAATTGCTAAAAAAACATAGGTCGAATGCAAAGAAAACATTCAACTTTCCAAAATGTGTTACGTTAGTGAGGCTACCTTCATTCTTTTCTTACACTTCAACCTAATTTAGATTCTTCAGGCTTCGAAATACTTTTCTTAGCACTCTATACAGAGTGTTAATTTGATTGCGTGCCATAGCTCAGGGGCGGAATCAGTACTAGTAACTGAACAATTTTTCCCAAGAAACATACTCGTAGGTCGAAATACGGAAATCAATTTTTGACCTCCCATAGAAACTAGCTACTAAACTAGCTTTTGGAATTAGCTAATTGTGTACTCCATTATTGCGACACCCTCAACAGGGTTATTGTACTAGCACTTATACATAAATTTAAGATCCTTTCACTGTACAATATGCAAATAAATATGAATATGAACTTCATCAGCTAATAGCGCATTTTGTATGGAAGGTCAAATTTGGTTTTTCGTATTTCGACTTATGTTCCTCAGAAAAAGTTGTTCAGTTACTGATACTGATCCCGCCCCTGAGCTATGGCACGCAATCAAATTAACACCCTGTATAACACCCATTTAAACATAGTTAATGGTTTTGCTTATCGTACTTGAACGAAGAACAAAATCAGATAATAGGAGAATTTGAATTGTTATTTTTTTTACTCGTGTCTGATTGCACTGCACTTCGGTATAATTTAAGAAAGAAGTGGATTCGAGTTCCATCTGTGGTTGTGAATTTTTCGATCTTATTAGAAATGTCTGCATTACCTAGTCAAACAGACATTTTTTTTTAACTCAAATTCATAATAGTTTATTCATTGTTGGATAGTAAAATCTCTTAATGTCTCTTAATAATATTAATCATATACATCACCTTTTCATACATGTTGTAAGAAGTCCGTTCTTTTTTTAAAATGAACTGAAAATAATTCTAGATTCCTATTCCATAAATCGATTGGTTCTCCACAGGGTGTGCATCTATTAGTGTGGTGACAATAAATGTTTTTCCTAATTGTTATGCGTAACCATTGTTATAAAAGAAGCCATATCCACCTGTAAGCAATTTTGATAAAAAGAAACCTTTTTAATCGCATCGGAATCACACCTTTTATGTAAAAAATTGAAGTATCGACCTTCACACACTATTATAGGAGGCAGGATGATCGTGTAGAGTCCTAAATTGATAGACATGTTTACGAACAAAATATATTCCTAGGCACTTTTGTGTTGTGTAATTTGGAGAGGTAAATTTATTAGAAAACAAGCATGTTTTTAAATGACTTGTGATTCTATGATTGAACTAAGATCTTTTTAATCTTAACGCCTCTTTGGTTTGGTCTCAACGATGTAACAAAAAATAAAAGTTAAAAAAATATATATTGTTGCTCTTCTTCTAAAAGCTTCTTTACTTTCTTCATCATCCTAACTCTGCATTGCACAATAGAGCAGCCCAGGATTGGCCGACGCAGGTGTCCGCACAAAAAAACCGAAAGGATTCGGCGCTCGCGCAGGTGCGTCCCAGGATTTGGGTTAGAGTTACAAGTGGCGTAGCGCATCAACCCTGCTACCATGACCGTGTTAAAGCGACACTGTAGCGATATAATAATATCATCTATTTTTACACAAATTTTTCAAACGTTTTTTTTTCTGAGGCTTCGGTTTTCTACCTAATTGAACGTGATTATGAATATTAAGCCTAACTACTTAATAATATACGTTTCTATATTGCTTTCATGAGCTGTCTCCATTTAGCCGTCTCTTGCGCTGTCCTTCTTACATCTCGCTCCTTATGTCAGTGCAATAAAGATTTATTGCAACAACGTTAGTACGAATGTATCTAAATTGTGAAATTGTATCTATAGGGTGACTTTTAATTAGTTTTTGATAGCAAAAGATATGCATGTACTCATGATAGTAAACAACTTTTCCCAAGGAACGTAGGTCAAAATACGAAAAATCAAATTTGACCTCCCATACAAAATGCGCTATCAGCTGATGCAGTTTCTATGGGAGGTCAAAACTTGATTTTCGTATTTCGACCTATGTTCCTTGGGGAAAGTTGTTCAGTATCATGAGTACCTACATTTATACTTTTTTCTATCAAGAACTCATTAAAGGTCACCTGTATATTTGTAAGTGTAAAGTACGTCTTGAAAGCAATCTCAAACTTGAGAGAGACTTTTTCATGGTACAGAGGCGAGATATCATAATATGAGCGTTATATGCTCCAGCTTATACTAATGACGTAATATAGTGAAGAGGGGTTGACAACACCTGAACCGGGCTTTATTTTTAGGGTTCCGTACCTCAAAAGAAAAAAACGGAACCCTTATAGGATCACTTTGTTGTCCGTCTGTCTGTCTGTCTGTCTGTCTGTCTGTCTGTCTGTCTGTCTGTCTGTCTGTCTGTCTGTCAAGACCCTTTATCTCACGAACGGGTAAAGGTATCAGGTTGAAATTAATACCATATATTAGGATCCATGAACCACACAAGATCTGAAAATTTGAATTTTTTACAACGACGCAATCAAAAGATATGGCATTTTATGTCCTCATCTCCATACATTTATTCAAAAATGAAAAACCTACAGGGTACTTCCCGTTGACCTAAAATTATGAAATTTGGCAAGAAGCTAGGTTTCACAGTACAAATAATGGGAAAAGTCTGATATCATTAAATATTACAACTTTTCTCACAACTAATGGTAACCAATTGTGGTGAGCTCCCGTTTCAAGAACATTCATATAAGAGAGGGGTCAAGTTGGATGGTCGCTGAGGCGATTTTTGTTTTAGTTCTATTTAAAAACGGAAACACTAACAAACTTGAAAATTGGTGTGTTTATAGTGCATAAGCTATAAAATAATAACAAATAATAAAATTTGGTCAAGCGCGTGTCGGACTCAAAAAATCTAGCACATTAACTTACTGAAATTTCAACTAATACAATTATGTTTATGTGGTGGTACGGAACCCTCAGTGCGCGAGTCCGACTCGCACTTGGCCGGTTTTTTTTCTTAGAATAGCAGAGATCATGTTCAGATATTATCTTTATTCTGAGCAAGAAGCTACTGACTACAAATTAACATACAGGTACGTATATCATAATATTATATTCAATAGCTTACGTGGTAAATAAATATATTGGAGCGTTCTGTGTATTTATTTCATAAAACTTAATCTAAAAAAGTTGAAATACAAAATAATCAACTGCATTTCGGTTTATCACAAAGAAAGTTGTCAAAATAATGATCGAATTTCCCAGTAGGTTTTGACAAAAGTATTATTCCTCTATGCTAAATTTATTCCTGAAATGACTTGAGTGAGACTAGCATAATAAATTTTAAGTTATGTCTGTATAGTTTTCGAGAAGTTAAAAAAATATAAGTGGGTAGTTCTTCGAAATTTAATTCTTCGACTGATTCATCTGGGCAAAATTTTATTGCACTTTCAGCTCTGTAACACATGCTCATATGAAAATTGGTATACCAAAAAACATATATTTGAAGAGGGACTCGTTTCTATAAATTAGTTTTCAAGATATCGATGTTCAAATATTTCGTGGCCCGATGAATCAGAATCTGTTACAGATGAATCAGAAACAGAAAAAAATAAATAAAAAGCTTTATGTAGACGGGCTCTGTATTAGTAAATACTAATATTGTAACTACTACAAAAATCTGAATTTATGAAAACGAATTAGAAAAATGAATTATTTCTTCTTCTGCACGTTCTTTCAATTTCTTTTTAGCATACCATCTTCGACTACTTTCTCTGCTTTTCTTCCTAGCTATTTTTTGTTGCTTAGGTGTCAAATTTTGAACTGACACGGTTTTACCGTCTCGTTTTCTTTTTATATATATTTCTTTCATTTTTAATTTCCACATCGCATACTTTTCTGGATCTTTTCTTATAATTTCCATTCTTCTGCGTTCTGCGAGTCTCTTTTTCTCTTTTTTTTATCTTCAGTTTGTGGCATTATTGTGTCCTGCAATATTAAAATAACAGAAATTAGATAGAGAATTTGACTTATGAATAAATAGATTTTTGTGATTGTTAAAGGTACAATCACAAAAATCTATTTATTCATAAGTCAACTTCGAGCGTAGAGTTGCCAACTTTGATTGGAGTGGGTACAACAAGGACGTTAGACATAATTTTCGTCTTATCCGTGTTCATTTTAAGACCCACTTGTTGTGAAACTCTACTGAGGTTATTGAGCATCGTGCCGAGATCTTCCAGGGTCACAGCCATTACGACAATATCGTCAGTAAATCGAAGGTGGGTCATGTACTCGCCATTGATGTTGATGCCAAGTCCTTTCCAGTCCAGGAGTTTGAAGACGTCTTCCATTGCAGCGATTTAAAATTTTATAGCTAAGTTAATATAATAAAAATGATAAAGGAACAACTTGTACACGGACAAAAATTAGACAAGAAGAATTACGCAACCAGAGCGCTCCTTTTGTGCAAGAGAAAGGAAAACTATTTTATTTTATGATTCATATGGTGTTTTGACCATATAAATCAGGCACAGATGAATCAGAATTTTGCCTACAATCATGCATAACTCATCATACATGCAGACTTCAGCATTGTCATTATTCTACACGAATCTGTGATCCTAAATAATCACAGGAAACACAAATTGAAGTTATAAAACGTTAAAATAAATTTTATAAAGTAGACATTGTAATCAGAATGCCACCTGAACCAATCACAGATGAATCAGATATTTACCTTCGTAACACCGGGATCTAAGCCAACCAGCCGCACGTCCACCTTCTAGCTTGTCCGATGCACGACTGGCTTCCCCCCGAGCGGAAAGCCAGACTGGTTGTTATTTACCCGACCAAGTATGGTCAAGCGCAGCTTACGCCACATTAATCAGTATTATACGCCGGACACATCTTATTTACTTATTTTTATAAACATACTAAGATAATATAACTATAAACATTTTATTTGTGAGAGGACAATTAATTTTCTTTCGATATAATTATAATTTATATTGATTTATCAAAGGGAAAATACGACATCGACTATTTTGTTCCGGAAAATGGCAAACGGACGCGTTATATGAATCAGAAGAACAAACTTCAAATATTTTTATTTTGTACCTAGACTGCAATTCTTTTAAAAATATAATTTGTCCCAGTTAGGGATAAAGATAAACTGTATAAAAAAAAAATTACATGCCGTTTTGTTAGTTGTTTACAGAAATATACTCATAGAAATCGAAAATTTTGTCTCTGAAGAACTACCCAAGTAATGGCTTATCTAAATATTATGTAGATTAATTTATTAGAGTAAAAAACCAAATTATACGGCGATATAGATGCAGGCAGGTGTGTCCTACAAGGATTTTGTTAAAATGGCGTATCTTGTAAATGCTAGTACACTTTGGCTGCAAGCAAGGTGAGTATGGATCAGGCGCAGCTGTTTTTATGTATGTGCGTGCAAATGCCTGTAAGATAGTCATTAATAAAAATTTCGACTATTCATCTAACAAATTATTAAGAAATTAATAAAATTTGAGCCTGAATAATATAGCGTATTAAAAAAATCTTTAAAATAATCTTCAAGTTGGCAAGTGACGAATGATTCTGTGGAAATTATTATTAATAGCTCAGCTTATATAGAACCAAAATATTTCATGAACGAAGTTTATGGTATGCGTTCACTTGCTACATAACAAGCTAAAAAATAAAATAAAATTATACCATTGCATTTGAAGTCTACAAGGGAAAAATATAATAAAACAATGGAATAATAGGCCATAGAAATTGATATTGACGGTTTTTGAATCTGAAAATTTTACTGAGCAACGCTACTAAATGGTATTAATCTCACTAATATTATAAAGAGGAAAGATTTGATTGTTTGTTTGTTTGTTTGCATCAAATAGGCTCCGAAAATACTGGACCGATTTGAAAAATTCTTTCACCATCAGAATCCTACATTATTCCTGATGAACATAGGCTATAAAATATTTTCAAAAAAGTTAGGGTTCCGTATGAAAACTTCGATAATGTAACCCAAGGTGTGAAAAAAATACCGAATAGCATCCTTATATTGCGTACGCTGCCGAAACTATTGACAATAGAGCAAAATTATGTGCTACAGTCTTATAGAGAACATTAATATCTACAAAAAAGTCAGCGATACAATATGTCTAACTATTACAGTTATGTCACAATAACTACATTTTCATGTTAAAACGCCGGTTCAAACTATATAGGCCTCATTATCCGTACCTTGGTATTATTATTATTATTATAAGCCTTTATTGCTGCTTTACAATATTTACATATCTTTGTTACTGACAATCGGTTTTGGAACAACAGCTTGTCCTTCGACAAAGGCCTCCTCCAAAAACTGCCACCTATCTCTGTCTCTTGCGATTCGGGTCCATTCTGGACCTGCTACTTTTTTAAGGTCATCTTCCCAACGTTTTACTTGTCGTCCTTTACTTCTTTTACCATCTCTGGGGTACCACTCTGTTATTATTTTAGTCCATTTCTCCTTTTTCTCCCTTAGTATATGTCCTGCCCATTTCCACTTGAGTGTTTTGTATACTTTGCTCACATCTTTAAATTTTGTTACACTTTTAATTTTGTTTAATCTTATTTTATCTTTTCTTTTTACTCCAACTACACTTCTCTCTATTCCATTTTGACATACTGTTATTTTGTTGCTTAATTTTTCAGTCAATGCCCATGTTTGACAGCCATATGTTAAACATGGTAAAATGCACATGTTATAGACATTTCTTTTATCTTTAATTGGCATGTCTTTATTTTTCATAACTTCGCTAAGAGACCAATATCTTTTCCATGTGTTGGCAATTCTTCTGTCAATTTCTTTATGCATAATATCTTGGTATTAATTGGTATTAATCCTTATCCAAATAAATAACTTCGTAATCAAGGTTACATCAGTACCTGTAAATTACTTTTTGAATTATTCAAATCGGACGTACCATTCAAAAGTTATTATGAGTGTAATAATTATCAAAATAGAAATTTAAGAAACGGCGCTGTAAGTTACTCTAATGGTTTTAGTAGAGAAAAGACACGTAAAATTTGGCTAATGGTTCCTGTATATGGAAATGAGTGTATCATCACGCCTATATCCCTCACGGGGTAGGAGCATCTATGAGTGTATGTATATCTAATGTGATGATGAGAAATCTAGCTTTGTCTATTGCTTCGGGCCCTTAACATTAAAATTAAAAATAATATCCAAATTTTCTTTATGATGTACTCTTTTTAGGGTTCCGCACCTCAAAAAGTCCATCTGTCTGTCAAGACCCTTTTTTTCACGAACGGGAAGAGGTATCAGGTTGAAATTGATAGCAAATATTTAGGTCCATAAACCACACATGATCTGAAAATTTAAATTTTTACAACGACGCAATCAAAAGATATGGCTTTTTATGTCCTCATCTCCATACATTTATGCACTAAAGCAAAACCTAGAGGGTACTTCCCGTTGACCTAAAATTATGAAATTTGACAAGAAGCTAGGTCTCATAGTACAAATACATAGAAAATTCTAAAATAATTAAATAATAACCAATTAAAGTGAGCTCCCGTTACAAGAACTTTTCTATAAAAAGGGGTCAAGTTTGATGGTCGCGGAGTTTTTAAAGTCAAAGATCAAAAGCTTTTAGTAAATCATATCGTAGATTGGTACGGAACCCTTAGGGTGAGTCCGACTCGCACTAGGCCGGTTTTTTTAATAACCTCCGACGCAAAAAGAACCTATATCTACCCGTGCGAAGCCGGGGCGGACCGCTAGTACATTTAATAAAAAAAAAAGTCATTCCTTGTTTTAAAAAATAAAACTTGACGCTAACGGTTCTTGTTATACCAAAATTTTTTTTAGCATGGCAAACGCTTACCAACACATTTTGCAGCCATAGAACCAGACAAACTATCACGAACCAGACGAACCAGAGAATACTTGACCGAAAAAATAACATTGTTTTACAAACTTGTTTTTTCTGACAGCTTTAGATGATTACTATTGATCATAACAAGCCTTGATACTCGTATACCTGCAAAATGTGTTGGTAAGCTTTTGCCATGCTAAAATTTTTTAGGTAAGTATAAGTAAAAACATTAGAATGACGGGCCATAGAACATGAAATTTATGGTTTTTGAATCTGATAATTTTATGAGGTGTAGATTTACTAAAACGCTACATAAAATTTTTTGACATTCCTTGTTTTTCCCATCTAGTCTTCATTTGCGATTGAAAATACATAACTTATAACAAATATCACATCAAGCAACTATGGTAAACATCAAAAGCGAAAAACGTAGCACCACCAGCTAAACGGTAGCAAAAAAAACCTTTTAAAATCCAGTTATCTATACATTGGACAAGTGCAACAGTGACAGGTAGTCTTTTGTTACGAGACAATGTACAATGTGACAGACAGGCTTTTTTATGTGGGAGTATCGTCGGCGCCAGACTACAGATACATGATATATTAGATTCAAGATATTATTGTGGGTCACAACTTTTTTCTGCAATTATTTTATCTTTATTTTCTCTAGAATACGATTATTAAGATTTCAGGCGACGTCACAGTTGTTAGAAAAATATCGAAAACTTAAAATTTGAATTAAAAAATGAGGAAAACAAAAACGTATTTCCATTATTAAAATTTTAAAAGATTTTGTCAGTGGAATCGTCCCTTATACATTGAATTGATTTAAAACATTAAAAAATATCAAAATTCTTTCTCTAAAACCTTACTTTATAACTGATATAAAAGCTCAGGTAATTAAACATTAATATTTCGGTCGGTTTTAATAAAGGCCCCGTTAATTATCAGCGTCGCCCCCATTACCATCAGCCTCTAAAGCGATACGCCTCTGCAGATCACAGAATGCACATCTGGGAGCGATCTTACAATCCTAGTCGAATAAAGACCTAACTACATTTCAATCTACAAAGGAAGCTAAATCTTACCAAATATTAATAAGATACGATTTTCAGCGGTAAACCTCAAGCACCCAAGAACACGAACACCTGTTTCAACCACAGTGTTATTCAAAACATGAACAAAGCCACTTTATACTGAACTGGATGTATTTTAAAGTTGAAATTCGAATGGAGTCTAACCGTCCCTGCATTCCGGCTTGTGAGGGATGTCCGCATAAATTATCGATGTTTCACTTAGCTAGTAGTGTCGGGTATAAGAGTGTCCCTTTCTCGCCATACACTTGTTTTTGTTTCGAAGCGCGAGACAAGTGCAGGGTTCCTGTCTGCGAATCTCTCCCGTGTTTATGTTTGCGCGTTCGATTTATCATTTTAAACTGCTTTTTCTTTTTAAGTTTTACTGTATGGTGTTTAAAGCCGACAGTGATATTTTTTTAAATTAGGGTGATTTTAAAAAAGCTTGCAGTGGTGATTTCGTAAGCTTTTTAGAAAAATAAATAAACAGCAGTCAATATATCTAAGTGACTAAGTACAACTTAACTATTTATAAATCAAATTTCAATATAAGAAAATCTTATTCTTATCATCTGACAATCAAAATTGAAAATTAAACATGTACAGAAACTAGTAAAGTTCTTTAATGAGCATGTTAAAGAGTTCCGTATAAATCCAATTGGCTTAGAAATGTTGCCAGTTGATTTGCTGAGTCAAATAGCAGTTGATCGGCGTCGGGTCACACGGCTAGTTCATAATACACGAGGTGCTCGCGGCAGAGTGGCGCCAGCCGGCAAATCGCGGCGCCTGCTATCCTGCCAACCACATATAACCAACAGCAATCAAAATACAAACCTAAATCAAACTCGTTGTGGTCCAAACTTCATTCGCAAAGAACTTATCAGCTAAGACTGGTTTCCATATGTGAAATTCGATCGTGTTTTTAGAAACGTAGAGTTGGGTTTTAGTTTGAAAAGTGCTATTGGTATTGAATTCGTTCCTTGATTTTGAATTCCGAACGAGTGAAAGAAAGCGATTTTTTAGGAAGTGTTCAAATGTGTCTGTGTAAATTAATTCATTGCATTATGTAACACGTATTATATTACTCTATGGTAACACTGAGGGCTAAAATATGCTTTGAAATAACTCTTTTCTGTGTTATCAATATTTATTAATTTTAGCTGCAATATTGAATATGAAACTTAAAATTCGTTTACTCAGCTGTTTGCAGCGTAAAGTGTAGTGTAAAATGAGTAGGTGGGTAGCTAGGGTACCAATTGTTTTATTTTTGTAGATCGATGAGATAAACTTAAAACATTTCAAATATTATTGCGAATTGTTGACGCCAACAATTTTTGGGTACGAAGACTAAAATAACTTTCTTCTTAACAAAACTCGTACCCGTCCACTGATAGACGTAGACTCAATCGTAGACCATAACTCTTTAATAAAAAAAGAAACCAATATAAAGCTACTATCTCTACAATCTATAGGTACTCTATCGACAGCTACGTCCGTATAGCTATTTGAATTACATCACATTATACGTATTGTACAGATACGATACGACATTCTTCTCGGCCCAGTTATATTCGGCGCCACTTGTATGTCGCCAGGTGTTCTGTGTTGCTCAATTTACACCGACACATTATCCAAATGCTTAATGATCCACGATCGGGATCGTATCAGAATGATTGTTTAGTAATTCGCAATACATGAGCAAAATAATTGAGCACTGTAGCAATTATGTTAAAGCTATGATTACTATTATCATATCACCGATTCTGTATTGAAAACAGAAATTTTGTGAAGTAGATTATGATACTTTTTTTATTGTCACTAAGTTTGTTTTACACAGTTATTTCACAGTTGTTTAGTGGTTATAAATTTGATGAAAATGTAGATATTAATAACAAAATTTATTATCTTTCACAGTTGCCTCAGCTAGCACCATTTTTTTAAATACATATAACAGCTAAAAACTATGGACGTTAAACAAAACGTGACGAGATTCACGCCATTTCTACAATCATAGGTGTCAAAAGCTTTACCTGCCTGTTTTACACCTACGCACGGTCGCAATCTTCTAAAACATAGACTTTGTCCTTTCAACAACATTCCACCCTACTGCTTGTTCGATACGCGCTTACTAAGTCAAAATTTTGTGTAACTGAGCGATGAACATCAAAAGGAAGAATAAAGAACGATGCCTGATGGTCAGAAACTTGTGGAGTCACCGTTCCAGGTCGAGGCCGCCGGTCGAATATTTACAATCTCAGGGATACCATGTTTGCTTGAGAGTTATCCTTTCACACCTCTCCAAGGCGGCCGCTACTCAAATTGGTGTCTAAATAGTTAAATTGGAGTTTTGGGAATGACACGTCGCCTGTGCATATGGCACAAAAAACGTATGCACCGATCTTGCGATGATTCCAATGCTGAGACTTGAAGCTTTTGGCGCTTAAATTAATGTAACCCTTGTTTGAGAACATAAAAATTCACGACAAAACCAGTATAAAAGGCTCGAGGCGAAATTTTGTGGTTTTGCCACTCGTTCCCCGAAACTTTGGAAATGTCCGAGCAAAAAGTCGACGGAACAGGATTTTGTATCGGATCGCCAAATCTGGACGCGTTAAGAAACGATAAAGGGGACGCCGCCGCCTGCGTTGGCGCACTGGACGAACTGTGCGGTGCTAAAAAAATGATCGTAAATAATAAATTGGTGAAGTAGTTGTGCGCTTTGCACAGCTTTTGTAAAATTGTGTCAGGCAAAAGAAAACGAATAAACTTTAATCTTGACTTCTATAAGAGCCTTTAAAAAAGCTATTACAAGAATGCGAGCATTACTATTTCATCAGATGAGAGTAGAGCACTTGAAGAAGTCTATAATTATCTGTCTACCTCTAAAGATATTTATAGAGATGCCGATAACAAAAGCGATGTCACGGTGATTAAGCATAATGCTAGCTTTTACCCGCCGTCGTTATTTCTATGACTTGCATAATGAGTTCATCTGTTGATCTCTTACTTTAACGATTAAACATCAAATTTTCTGCCATCTGCTTAACATGGTACGAGAAAATCAAATGGGTGGTAGTTTGTGCTTGATGCGTTGATTATTCATTCCAATTCTGGTTAAGTTTCAGATAAACGTGTTGTGAATAAAGTACCTCGTCTCCATGTTTATTTATTAAGTACTGTCAACAATAGTACTTGTTGGATAATATTAATAATTTTATGTTTCCTAATTCTTAACCAAATAAGATTCAGTATTTAGAAACTGCGCATAAAGTTTGTTACCCTGAAAAAACCTTAACATAGTCTGCTTGCGACTCATAGAACATCCAATGCATAAGAAGGGAAACAAGAAGAAGAGAACATTTTGGCTGACCAAAAAGGCATAAACCAGGAGAGAGTTACGCACAGAAGCTAGTGTTTCGCTAATTCGTATGCGTGCGTGAGTCACGAAGTGGATGCACATGCGCAAGTGAAAATAGCCTGTAAGTTGGAACCACGTTTGAACAAATGTTCGGATGCGTAGCGCGATGTTGTGGCGATCCTCGCGACAACGCGCCGCCGGCCAGAGAATGCGACCGGCTGGCGCACTAGTGCTGAGTAGTGACTATCGATAAGGAGAAAGGAATTTTGTTTACGATAAAAAATGCACGTTTTTGCATGGAGCTAGGTATATAAAAGAATTCCCTAAATTTTCCAACCCGGTAGTCAGTTGAATTAGTACGAATTCTCAGACTCATCGATAGAGTTGCAGAAAGCGTTACTTACCTAATTCAAATGATTTATGAATTCAAAAGTGTGCTTATGCTAATGCATGATGTAGGAACGGACAGTGAACAACGCTCTTACTTGAGTGACAATATAATAAAATAAAAAAGATATTAGAATTGCTCAAAAGGAATGTGTTTATTCTAGATGTATGAAAAAAAACCGGCCAAGTGCGAGTCGGACTCGCGCACTGAGGGTTCCGTACCACCACATAAACATAATTGTATTAGTTGAAATTTCAGTAAGATAATGTGCTAAATTTTTTGAGTCCGACACGCGCTTGACCAAATTTTATTATTTGTTGTTATTTTATAGCCTATGCCCTATAAACATACCAATTTTCAAGTTTGTAAGTGTTCCCGTTTTTAAATAGAACTAAAACAAAAATCGCCTCAGCAACCATCCAACTTGACCCCTCTCTTATATGAATGTTCTTGAAACGGGAGCTCACCACAATTAGTTACTATTAGTTGTGAGAAAAATTGTAATTTTTAATGATTTCAGACTTTTCCCATTATTTGTACTGTGAGACCTAGCTTCTTGCCAAATTTCATAATTTTAGGTCAACGGGAAGTACCCTGTAGGTTTTTCATTTTTGAATAAATGTATGGAGATGAGGACATAAAATGCCATATCTTTTGATTGCGTCGTTGTAAAAAATTGAAATTTTCAGATCTTGTGTGGTTCATGGATTCTAATATATGGTATTAATTTCAACCTGATACCTCTACCCGTTCGTGAGATAAAGGGTCTTGACAGACAGACAGACAGACAGACAGACAGACAGACAGACAGACAGACAGACGGACAACAAAGTGATCCTATAAGGGTTCCGTTTTTTTATTTTGAGGTACGGAACCCTAAAAATCTGGAAACTTTGTCATATTCCGAATTTACAATTCGTGATTGCGATATTTTCGTTATCTACTTACGTACACATTTAGCTGAATCAGTAAATATGTTGATTGGTGATATACAAGAATCTTGACAAATTTAGATATTTGCAAAGTTATACTTTTGTTAGAATTAGCAAAATGAACCTTTCGAACAGCAGGTAAAGTTATCTAAGAAATATTCGCTGTCAAAGTAGCTAGGCTACAGCAATAAAGCAATAAAATTATTGCAAGTAACGTTTATTTATCTAAAAAAAAACTGTTCTTTCGGTATTGTCTCATGAGGACCGAACTGATAACGTCCATTATCTTCCGAAGAGGATTGTTTACCGTCAATAGTCCGTTTTCGAAGTTTTCTAAAGAACCACTTTAGGGTCTAAACAAAAACCACGATAAAATTCCAATGATATCACTTCGGGTGCATCTCTTAAGGGCGAGACTGTTGGCGCCGGGGCTTTTTCACCCAGGGCTGCGTTCTGCGGCCAACTTTACTGAACGACCAGTCGAGCGTAGAGTGTTCAACCGACGAGATGTGTACGCGAAAACTCCGCGACTGACGTTCCGAATGCACGTTCGATATTTAAGAAAATGACAATTTAAAAACAAAAAGGAGTGCTGTATTTTCTTTTTATTGAACATTTTTAAGAGTTAAACTGTGTCTTACAACGTGCCAATAACAAAGTTGCCTTGGAGAAGTGTTTATTCAAGTTTTAAAAGTTTTTCAAAGGATTATTTTGATCGTTTTGCTTTTGGATTGGCGTTGAAGGATATCGACTGAAGATGTCAAGTGCTTTCATTTCCAATTCCGGAGATGCGGTGGATGCGGAAGTTAAAGGTAAACCTTGTTTATTTCTATAGTCATAATTTATTTTGGTTGTATACCTATTTAATTAAATTATACCAAATTATGTAAACATGCAAATATATTATTTTAGGGCCTCAATCTTACTTTTCTCTTTGAAATATTCTTCAACTCATTTTTGCAGTTTACATTTTTTTGAAGACCCAATATTGTGAGAATATGAAACATAGATATCATATTTAATTAAAAGCACCCTTAGATCTTAATAAGAAGTCCTATATAATTTTAACGTTCAACATCTTTTGATCATGGATTAAAAAAAATCTATATAATTTTAACGTTCAACATCTTAACGTTCAACATCTTTTGATCATGGATTCAAAAACACAATGACATTACCATGACCACAATTATTTTGCGTATAAATCGCAGTATGAATAACGGAATCAAGTTTTGATCAAATGGAACTTCAATTTCGGCGTAATATCGTAATCTTGCGACTTATATATCCTTTCGTTCGAGTGTATTATTTTATCATCCCAAGAAAAGCCCACTAAAGGACAGGGAACTCCCTCCAGAACTCTACCAAAAGCGCGTGGTAGGTACTTTGGAGGGGATTTACCATAGTCACCACGCTTGTAAGAGTTGCGGCTGGCGACCGCTTTTGTTCATGACCGCAGAATGTAAGATGGTTAAATAATCAGAAAGATGCTGATGCCCATCTTGCAGTTCATAAGCCCTTAGTCACCTTTTACGACACGCACGGGTAGAGATAGGTTTGTAATTTTGCTTAGCCAGCACCAAAAACTTTGCCGGCACGAAAAAAAACAAACAATTTTTCAAACAAATAGGTATAGTAATCTCAAATTTCAATACCAAAGTTGTATTATAAAATTTCTTTTATACTGCTTCAAGTACTTTATAGGATGTAATAGCGTTATTATGGCGCCATACATTCCACCTGTTTTGAATGCAATGAATGACATATTGTTTTGATAGAGACGGGTAATCGATCGATTACATCAACAGTGGTAATCGTTACACGTACATATTTATTATTGAGTTATGGCTACAAGAAGATAATAAATAAAACTATACTTGGAATGGCTCATTGTTACAAGTTCCTATGTTTCTATAAAAAGTTCTATAAAACGTAGAATCCTTTAAAAGTGACGCGTGTAAGTAAAATATTCAACAAATACTTTTATTAAGAATACAAACATAAAAAAAAGACAAAAATAAATAAAAGACACAAAATGATAGAGGGAGTTTTAGTATAACAACGACACTATTTGAAAAATGACATTATTGCGCTGAAACATTCTGTATAATTTTTTTTACAACTTGAAGTGTACCATGAAAATTATTCTTATTTTGAATAAAACTTTCAAATAAAAAAAAATTAGGGGCTACCTCCCGTCCACTAGCGCCCCCGTCAGTTAAAAAAATACTACTTGCTAAATACAAAACTTATCGAAAATCCCGAAGATCAGATTGAAGTAAAGGTACTCTAGTTTATTTGGAACTTATCAATTCTGAAAAATATAGTTCACTGTAGTTACAGATATAAAAACTGCTAAAAGTGGCCGTTTTTCGCACTTTTTGTATCTGTAACTACAGTGAACTATATTTTTCAGAATTGATAAGTTCTAAATAAACTAGAGTACCTTTACTTCAATCTGATCTTCGGGATTTTCAATAAGTTTTGTATTTAGCGAGTAGTCTTTTTTTAACTGATGGGGGCGCTAGTGGACGGGAGGTAGCCTCTTATGTTATCTTTTTATCTTGACGATATATTAGTTGTAACTATGTAGGCAGTATTTACCGAAATCATTCTAAAAGACGTCTATAGAAACCAAACTGCTTATTTAAAAACAAAGGGTACAAAAAAGCCTAACACATGCTCTAAGGGTGCAACCCCCTTGGACAAGTGTATGAGACTACAACGTTACATTATCCCTTATTTTATAACGATATAAGCCTTATGTCAAGGGATGAAAGACGAAAAAGATTTACAGAAGCACAAAGTTAAAATTGTTTGTTTGTTCACATGTTGCATGATCGGGGTCGCTTGGATTTGAACGTTGAATAGGTGTATTTTTTACATTTTGAGTTTCATAAAGTTTGTTTAGTCCAAACCAATTATTATAGTGTCTAGTGAGATGTTAGTTTTGTTAGAATTTTACAACATAATAAAAAATCAGATCAAATTTTTAAATAGTATAGTTGTTTCAAAAAATTAAGCGTATTTAATATTTATATGGATTTTTCTAAGCATGAGACATTTTTTGGCATGAAAGTAGTTTAGGATATTGAATAATGTTCAAACAGATACATATATAAGGTCCTAATGTAATAGTGAACATAATTTTAGTATGTTACTCAGACCATGAAACTAAACAACTTTCCGCCAGAAACATAGGTCAAAATACAAAAACAAAATTTGACCTCCCATACTTTCACATACTAAATGCGCTATCAGCTGTTGCAGTTTCTATGGGAGGTCAAAAATTTATTTTCGTATTTCGACCTAAGTTTCTTGGGGAAAATTGTTCAGTTTCATGGTCTGAGTAACATACTAAAATTATGTTCACTATTTCATTAGGACAACAACTTTCCTCATCTGTAACATAGGCCGAAATACAAAAAAAAATTAGACCTCCAATACAAAATGTGCTTATTCAGTTTCTATGAGAGTTCTAAAATTGATTTTCATGTTTAGACCTATGCCTATGTTCCTAAGTTTTATTGGTGCCATTTTTTCAGTTGCGTTAATTTTATCAACAAGTAAATCAAGTATCAGATATAAAAACGAAAAACTTCATTGTAATTGGTACAAGAATCAAAACCTAAAGGATACTTCCAGTCGACCTAAAATCTTGAAATTTGGCATGAAGCAACGTTTTATAGCACACATATAGGAAAAATTCGGAAAACCTTAGATTTTTAGTTACATCACATAATAAAAAATTTTAGCAATAAAAATACCATAACTTTTACTCATATACCTACAGGTTTGTACGAGGGAACCTTCGGTGCGCGAGTCCGACTCGCAATTGGCCGTTTTTTTTTAGGGTTCCGATACCAAAATGGTAAAAAAAAACCGGTCAAGTGCGAGTCGGACTCGCGCGCCGAGGGTTCCGATATACCTATAGTATTTTTGGAAGCAATAAAGTCCATTTTCAGGACCGCAAAACTAAATTTGTTTGTAAAGGTTTTTTGCAGATTTCTGAAAAACTGTGCAACTTAGAAAGATCGTTTTATTTTTGCTGTAAAGTTTATATAAACTTCTGTCAACTGTAATTAATTCAGATTTTTCCTTACTCAAACTTCGGAGATAAGGGGGGGGGAATGGTATTTTTCTTGACATTTTTCATCATAACTTTAAAACTAAGAAATTTAAAAAAAATACAAAAATATATTTTAAAATGTACAAGTAAAGCCCTTTCATATGATACCCCACTCGACCTAGTAGCGACAATTTGAAATTTGGCCCCCCCTATTTTGGCCCCCTTTATATTAATAATCATACTTTTTTCAAAATTTTTTCATGTGCAATTAAGTTGGGCAACTATATTCTAAAACTATTCCAAATTTCAGGTTGATAGCATAAGTGGTTGCTGAGATATAGAGGTGTGACAGACAGACGGACAGACAGAGCGGCACCATAAGGGTTCCTTTTTTTTACCATTTTGGTATCGGAACCCTAAAAAGGAACCCTTATGGTGCCGCTCTGTCTGTCTGTCTGTCTGTCACACCTCTATATCTCAGCAACCACTTATGCTATCAACCTGAAATTTGGAATAGTTTTAGAATATAGTTGCCCAACTTAATTGCACAAGAAAAAATTTTGAAAAAAGTATGATTATTAATATAAAGGGGGCCAAAATAGGGGGGGCCAAATTTCAAATTGTCGCTACTAGGTCGAGTGGGGTATCATATGAAAGGGCTTTACTTGTACATTTTAAAATATATTTTTGTATTTTTTTAAATTTCTTATTTTTAAAGTTATGATGAAAAATGTCAAGAAAAATACCATTCCCCCCCCCTTATCTCCGAAGTTTGAGTAAGGAAAAATCTGAATTAATTACAGTTGACAGAAGTTTATATAAACTTTACAGCAAAAATAAAACGATCTTTCTAAGTTGCACAGTTTTTCAGAAATCTGCAAAAAACCTTTACAAACAAATTTAGTTTTGCGGTCCTGAAAATGGACTTTATTGCTTCCAAAAATACTATAGGTATATCGGAACCCTCGGCGCGCGAGTCCGACTCGCACTTGACCGGTTTTTAGGGTTCCGTACCTCAAAAGAAAAAAACGGAACCCTTATAGGATCACTTTGTTGTCCGTCTGTCTGTCTGTCTGTCTGTCTGTCTGTCTGTCTGTCTGTCTGTCTGTCTGTCAAGACCCTTTATCTCACGAACGGGTAAAGGTATCAGGTTGAAATTAATAATATATATTAGGATCCATGAACCACACAAGATCTGAAAATTTCAATTTTTTACAACGACGCAATCAAAAGATATGGCATTTTATGTCCTCATCTCCATACATTTATGCAAAAATGCAAAACCTACAGGGTACTTCCCGTTGACCTAAAATTATGAAATTCGGCAAGAAGCTAGGTCTCACAGTACAAATAATGAGAAAAGTCTGAAATCATTAAATATTACAACTTTTCTCACAACTAATGGTAACCAATTGTGGTGAGCTCCCGTTTCAAGAACATTCATATAAGAGAGGGGTCAAGTTGGATGGTCGCTGAGGCGATTTTTGTTTTAGTTCTATTTTAAAAACGGAAACATATGCAAACTTGAAAATTGGTATGTTTATAGTGCATAAGCTATAAAATAACAACAAATAATAAAATGTAGTCAAGCGCGTGTCGGACTAAAAAAATCTAGCACATTAACTTACTGAAATTTCAACTAATACAATTATGATTATGTGGTGGTACGGAACCCTCTTTGAGCGAGTCCGACTCGCACTTGGCCGGTTTTTTAAATTATATACGTCTTAAGAACGTGGACAAGGATGGTGGAAGGACGATCCGAAACGGCGTAGACTCGCTCTATTTGAATTGTATTCTGCATGACATTCAATAAGTATTCTGTAAAGAATCTACATTGAATAAATAATCTGAATCTGATTATCGAGCAGTATTGATATGACTGATGTTACCTATCATCAATAAATTTTGCACGTACAGTCAACCGCTTGTGGTAGAAACTTTTTCAACTCTATTACCACGCCATAAGGTCCAAAAGTGTTTCTACCGATGTGCGGCCGTGTGTACGTACGTAAGTCAAGGCTGTAATTAAATTAGGCAGATCCTATGCAAAAAATATATATAAAGAGGATTGCAAATTGCAACCTCAGTAACGCGACCGGTCATAGTAGTTCAGGGAGCCAATTCTTGAATATCACCGGGTGATAAAATATCACAAGAAAATTTCTTTTCAAAGGTGAACATTGATATTCGTTTAGTGTTAAGTAATGTATAATCGTTATTTTTTCATATTTTTTTATTACTTTTTGACAGTTTTTATAAACTTTTACCCTTTTGGGTTAATTTGAATTTTTTGAAGTCTAAAACGCGATATTTTATCACAGCCGGTGATTTTCAAGAATCTTTGTCAGAATTATTCACATTATTTCCACATTCTCAGTATTGAAAAAAAAATTCTTTTAACGTTGTTTTGTTCTATTAACTCACGATTCTCTCTACAAAATTATCGTCATGGACCACATACTTTATAAGACTACTTATATAATTACGTTCAATATCCTAGCTTAAATGACAACCTAATGTAGTTTTTCAAATTCATCATATTTTGTGACAAAAACGCAATCATCAAATGCTAATATTTTACAATAGAACAGACAGTATGTTCACACATGGTTACGGTTTCTATTCTAATAATTCAACAGTTGACACCGTGGTGGGTCATAAAATGTTGATTGTTTGAGAAGTAAGTTTTTTAACATGTTAAATTGTTGCAATACACTTGTTTTAATGTTTTAGTGAGGTTGTGTTTATCTGATGTCTGAAATACCGGTAAGTCAGCATAAATCTATTACGGAGTTCTGAAATTTTGAAGGTTACGTAAGTCTGTTTGAAGGCAAAAATATAAAAAAGGTAGTTTTCAGCAACTTTTCATTATTTATGTCATAACTTTAATACTAACTTCAGACATACAGACATACTTTTCAATTTAAAACCAATCGAACTTTACAAATTATTAAATATCACCGAGTGACTGACGAATTCAAAAATTTAAAATGTTCAGAAAAACTTGAAAATAGTGATATGAAAATCAGCAATCAAACTAGGTGCATTATATTTAACGAATCTTCACTTTAGAATTTTTCTTTTTATTATTTTGGATTTCAATTATTTTATTCAAGAACTAGAGGACGAATATCGCAAAATCTTTTTAAGTTAAAGTTAAAAATCTTTAAGTTATTTAATGAAGCTATGTGATGTGCAAAATTTCAAGTTTCTTGACCATAAGGTTTGGGCTGTGCTTTGATCAGTCAGTCAGTCAGTCAGTCACAGTTTTGTAATGATGATCAGTTAGTAGAATACCTCCCCTATCGACAACCCGCTAACACCAAAGCTGCGCACCAGATGTGGCCGCGTCACAGATGTTCAGTAATAGCCGTAATCATGTTTGGACTATGTCAACTGTTTGACATCTGTATCTGTTACTGTATGCAGCCAAAGGGTAGCTTCTGTTCAACTAGCGTTTTTTATTGGTACTGATTTTGTTCCAGCCAATAATACAAAGCAATTTACCCTTAAAAGCATATTATGTTATTGTTTCTATCTTACATTTGTTTGTCAAAATCAAAATGTTATTTATTCAATGTAGGATATTAAAAATCTCTTAATGACGTGAGTGAGTTACATTAACGTAGCTTTACAAACAAAGTGGCGTTATGTGGAAAAAAAAGAAGCGAAAATAAAAAAAAACCCACGCGCTCTTTAAATATATTTGATGATGACTTTTTAATTAGTTCTTGATGGCAAAAGATATGCATGTATACTCATAATGATGAACAACTTTTCCCAAGGAACGTAGGTCGAAATACGAAAAACCAAATTTGACCTCCCATACAAAATGCGCTATCAGCTGATGCAGTTTCTATGGGAGGTCAAAACTTGATTTTCGTATTTCGACCTATGTTCCTCGGGGAAAGTTGTTCAGTATCATGAGTACATTCACACCTTTTTATATCAAGAACTAATTAAAAGTCACCCTATACCTTTCTTGTAAAATTTTTGCTTGATAACAGTTTTGAATTTATCTAACGGTAAACTTTCAATATCATTGGGTACCTTATTGTAGAAGCGTACACATTGACCTTTATAAGATTTACTAACCTTGTGAACACGGCTAACATGAGAAGCAAGCATATATTACATACATAAAATCACGCCTCCATCGGGGTAGGTACACACGGCCGCACATCAGTAGAAACACTTTTGGACCTTATGGCGTAGTAATAGAGTTGAAAAAGTTTCTACCGACAAGCGGTTGACCGTACAGACAAAAGCCTTCCACCTGCTACGATCTTGACATACCTCCTCTTACTCTACTTTCATCAACCCTTTCATACACGCTCGTCGGTTTAGAATACTTTTAACCTGGCCTTCATTTAGAACGTCCTGAATTTGGTCTAGAAACGTTCGCCGAAGCCTTCCTCTTGCAAAGTTTCCATGCACTAGCCTGTATGGAAAATAAACACATAGTTTTTAATTTAACAAAAATGGTGCGATTTATTTTATAGGTTGTCGTAGCCAAAGTTGTAGCAAATAATACATCACGAGTTTCATATGCAAGAGATAAAGATAAAGAGCATTTTATTTGATGCAAATGGGTAAGTTAGATCACATAGTGTTTATACATTCAGTACAGTACCTACATAATATTATATAATTCGTTTTAGTTAAAATCAAATCACATTAATCATAATAGTACATTAAGATGCACGTGCGCTATTTTGGATATTAGGGCCGAGGCTCAGAAATTGCAGCCCGAGCCGCAGGCGAGGGCGTAATGGAGCCGAGGGTGTAATCACCAAAGCGCACAAGCTTCTTACGACGTTTTTCAACACATTTGCGAATAAAAACTAATCAAATTCGCTTACCTGCAATTCCTGAGCCTCCATTTTTCGTTCTCACAATACTTTTCAACATGGAATAAATACACCACAAAGAGCTAGGTTTATACTTATTCGCCAGCTCATTGAAATAAGCCAAAAAGACATTCTCTGAAAACGAAATGGCATTTTTGCTGTTCTTCCATTCAATGAACTTTTCGTAGGCAAGAATGTACCTATTTTTCCTTTGATTATGCTGGAAGGAGACTCACTTGCATTTTGTGCCCCTGTAATTATTTCCTGTGGGGTTAAATTAAGTTCTTCTTCATTGCTTGAAACCGACGAACGACATTGTTAGTTAGCCACAAAAATCAAAGCAAATGAAAATACTTCTGAAAAATGGCGCGCGGAATTCTTGTTGCGCGCGAATTTCTTTTTTCAAATGAGGAGCTGTGACGAAGCTGTGGCAATGCCCCCAAACAGCGTAGTCATTGAAAAAGTACAAAAACTTTAAATTTATTGCTTACAAAATCAATTAATGTAAATTTTTTGTCAAATTTAACTAATCTCATGCAACAAACTGTTTATATATTATATTTTTATCAACATTAGGTATATATTTACAAAAATGTCATAAATATTTTAGACATTAGAACTCCTTGCTCTTTGTAAATATAAAAAAAAAACAAAAATTATATAAATAGTGCTGTAATATATAATGAGAAAAGCACGCGTTTTTAATAAGCTGGATTATGGACCTAAATACAGTGCAAATAGAGCTGTTTTATGAGCAAATGTGTTGAAAATATTATTACAAAATTTTAACTTATACAAACATGGGAAAGTTTAAAAGTCAACATTTTGGGTGAGGTTCACCATCAGCAGATACTCTATTTCGTTCATCAGTCATGTATACTAGAATGAACAATTCAAATGACAATCTTAGTTTTTATTTCGGGTAATGAAAAACTTGCAATGAAAAACATTATATAAAAATATAGAAAAAAAAAAATTATCGAATCGGCAATTTCAAGTAAAATATAATGAAAACAAATAATTAAAATAATATGTAAAAAAAATACCTAATAATAATTAATTAATAATGTCGGGACAACTGACTTTCTATATTTCAGATTTTTTTCTTTCAGCTAAAATTACTAGTCCTAAATGAAATTTGAATTCAAAAACTAACAAATAATTCCCATTAAAACTAAAATCTATTGTTTGCAAGTACGAATTATGAATAAAATATAAAAAAATCGTCGACTTGTTCCATCATCTTGGGTTTTCCCTCTCACGTAATCTCGAAGACATCCGTGTTAAAAAAAATGGATCCGTCTTTACATTTATACCTTGTTTAGTATATATATGATTAGGTAAATGTATTGTTGTGACTGTTTGTAAATGCGAAAACATCCACTGGTTCCTAACCAATGCGCCGCCGCACGCGAAGTACTAAATCTATGTTCCTAAAGCCACGATCACACCTAGCTGAATTCAAAGACTAATTCGGCATACATTGCTCGTTGAAGCAAGGATATTGCAATTAACATAACCAAGCCTCCCAGCAATGTATGCCGAATTAGTCTTTGAATTCAGCTAGGTGTGATCACTCCTTAACCTAGTCAAAACAGCTACTCTTCATTGAACGTCACAATCGTATGAAATTCACGAACTTTGACGTCATTAATTCAATATTTCTTTAACGAACTTTACTTAAAGTTGTTTATAGTCAATAATGACTAGAACATCTAACTTCGATATTGTCAGTCACCTATTTCTTAAATCAATGGCTTTTAATCGAACAACAATATGTGCATGCATAATACTTTCTTTAATTGCCCTAGCACTTTCTAGTTCACAAAACCTAACGGATGTCGATCGATTGTTTGAATTTGGAACATAAAAAGGCCCTTATCAACAAATTCAGCAAACAAAATCTCGCATCCGGTAACAGCACGTGAACACGCACGCGTAGATCGAATTTCAAAATACCAACAGTCGTAAAATTGCACCAACAAAACGGAATCAACAAGAAAAAGAGTAGTTTCGAAATATTGCCATTTTCCGGTCTTTTATGTTATGGTTTAAGGATTTATGACTTGTTCAATTGAAGAAGCTAAAGTAATTAAAAACAGTCAAGTGCGAGTTGGACATAGCATTTCGGTATTGCTTCACTTTGTTGACAGATAATATTTATGTTTTATAAAATATCCTAATATAGATAAATAAATTTTGAATTTTCGTTAGAATTTTTTCTGAGGCATTTTACATTTTTAGGTTATTCATAACAATGGTAGGTACCTATTAGTCGTGCACATATTTTTCCTGTACCGAAGTAATAAATATTATCATAGGTAAGTTCCTATCAACTCTCTCTATATATCAATTCACATTTTTCTCTATATGCAAACTTCAAAGATGGGGGATACGTTTATTTCAAAAATGGAATTAGACCAATTCGGTTTGAAACTAATTATTTCATCGGTACAGAAGTGCACAGCAGACCATGAACAGATGCCAGGAAAGGCAGAGGCTTATATTAAAACAATTGAACATCTACACGAGGGCCACAGATGGGGCCCGTTGTAAAACACTGAAGGCTTCTGAAGGTCACATTTTGACTGCACGTGTTTTGAATGAAGAATCTGGCATTTAATACCAAAGCTTACAAAAGCACCATCATTTAAGTACACAAATATGTTGTTAGGACCTTTTTAGTAAAAACATCATAAATTATTGGCATATAGATACAAATCTAAGGAAGTATGGTACTTACTTATCTACGGTACCTACTACTATTACTAAAATTACAAAAACAGTCAGGTAAAGTAATAGTTAACAACCCTTAGTACAAAAAATTAAAAACAAAGGATATTTTGCCAAAAAATGTGCTGTCATTTTGAAGTGTAGATAAGTACTGTTGAGAATCAATCTACTTAATAATACATATTATGGACTATGGACTCAGTCTGAAATGAAATTTTATTGATACGAGTATTACTTTTTTATTTAAGGTCAAAATGAAGTAGGTACTGTTTTCATTAAAACAATTATAATTTATAACCAAAATTTTAAAAAATCATGTCATTATTCAAAAGTTTCGTAGAATAATTTTTTCACTTCTCATGCTCTGAAAGTTCTTTCTGCAGGATATAGGCTGCTTCTTTGTGCAGGATATAGGCTGCACAAAATCGAATTTTGTGCACAAGGGCAAAAAAGTAAGCGTGGTAGTGTACGCCCTGCGCGCGGGCCTGCTGCACCCTTCAGTTACATTTAGAGATTACTTTTACGTTTTATTTCCTCGCAATCAAAGTGAAAAGCAGAGTTTATAACTCGTCCACAAAACCATTTTATCCTCGACATTACTATCAGCCCTCGCCTTCGGCTCGGGCTGCTAAAAGTCTCGCAGAAATGGTTCGTTTTGTGCACTTGTTGTAAAATCTACTATATTCTGTTTGACGTTTAAAAAAGAATACCTCAATTGACTAGGTTGTAAATTCGCGGAATTATCTCTTTACTATTACTTAAATACAACCTAGCATCCCATTTACTCCCTTCCTATGGAGTAACAAATCTTATTACCATTTTTGCATACGAAACAAAGGGGTCACGAACGGAGGGAAGCCCAAAATTCAACGAAGCACACAAAGGGAGGAAGCGATCGGGTGGCCAAAGCAAAAACAAAAGAGCCCTTCCCGCCAAAACGGGATACAGAAAAACAATGTCATAGCTAAAAAAATATTTCAAGTTTTTCACAGATGACTTACTAGTGTGTAGTAAGTCTTTTATACGGTGTCTGCCGAGATTATGTAACAAACCTACATACAAAAAAAATCTTCTAAGGGACTTGACTTGAGACAGATTCCCAAGATTTATTTGTACTTTAAACTTATGCTAAACACTCGTAAACAAATGAAATGTACTTATCTCAAGGTGCCAATAATACACCAAGTTAAAAGGTTTTTGTGCAAATGAGTTCTTTAGAGCTGTTAACTTTATAATGGGTAGGCGCCAAACTACCACAGAATTATTGCCAGGATCTACATTCCGTGCTCACAGTTTTTCCGTAGGACATAACTTTTGCACATCGGTTTAGAACAGTAGAAAATAGAAGTATTTTAATGTTAAGCTTTTATCCTGATTTTGGATTTCGAATCGTACGTACCTAACCTAATCATGTTTTTTAGTTTTACGACACCTTTATTACTCAAATTATGAGTTAATAAAATAAGGTTGTGTCCAATTAGATTTTCGATTTCAATTACGCATCGATTGTTTATGTCTATTAAGTGTTTATTTAAAGTAAATGAGTTTTCAGCTTTGGGTAATAAAGTTTAAATGACGTTGGTCGACTAGGTCCATAATTCTGTAGACTCAATTGGTTGCGCGTCTGGGTTCTGATTGGTAGGCAGTTCGTTACGTTTAGTTATTACTCTCAGGCGGCGCTAAAATTTGCGTGAGCGCATCTTACTACCTCTTTACTTACATACAGTCAGTAGCGAAACGTTTGACTATGTCTTACCCAGCATTCAATAATCAATCAAATTCAATCATTCAATATTCATTCAATTCAATTTTTGAATGTTCAATGTTCATTGTTGGGTATTAAAATCTATTAATGACGTTAGCTAAACTACATCGCTTGACAAACAAGGTGGCGCCATGGTGGGATAAAAATAGGAAGTTTCTTTTCATCGGTTCAAGCTAAAACGTTTTACGTCATTTTACCTCCTTAAGGAGCGACGCGCGTTTTAATTCAGTTAGAATGTAAGAGAACAAGAAGGTATTTAATTTATTTACGTCAAACTTTGTTGGCATGAACACCTTTTCTCTCCTTTAGATATTTAAAGTTCAAGTTAGTTGATTATCTTGCGGTATTTGTAGGTTTGTGCAGCATTTTTCAAAGCTAACTGTACCTTAGGAATAATAAAACACAAATTGTTCTCAGAAACCTACCTCCAATCCACCTCAACCGTTTTACCCATTAAATAATTTTAATTACTTGCCAATCGAGACTATTATTTATTCTGAGATCGAAAGCTCTACTACTGATGATTAAAATCGTAAAATTTGTGTATTTTTAATCTTATATAAATTTATTTATTTGTTAATTATAGTCGCCGATATATAAATTAGGTAGCATTAACACTGCTTACTAACATTTTTGTTCTGCTGGATTTGTGTAATTACATACTATATTATGTATTTTGTGTGCTTACATACTATACGATTTTATGCATGTTTTTAAAATAAAAATAACAACATAATACTCTATTATTTGGATTCTTTTTTGTTATTCAATAACGCGGGTTCGAAAACGGTTATTGAAGTTAACGTAAAACACATTAGGTACCTATGTGAGTAAGTTTGTTCTGTTTCGGATGTGAGGAACTTGCGGACTATTCGACACGTATTTTATTAATAAATATTAGCGTAGCAATATTTTGCTGCTTTTTGAATTTTTATGAATGTTTTAGCCGGAAAATTTAATTATTTATAATAATTTATTATTATTACCTACAGTTACAATATCCATAAGAAAACATAATTAATTAGATTATGCGTCATACAATAAATCTATGGTCGTACACCAATTCGCGAAGGCGCGAACCACATCCGACGTGGCCTTGTAGGACGTCTGATCGTGTTATTCGTTTTACGCATCTCTAAGCATAACTTGTGCGGCAAAGCATAGGCGAGTGTCTTGGTGTGTGGTGTAGTGTAATGAGATGCGATGAAGCAAATGAAACGTTAAATTATTTGTTTGTTGACACTGAAGCAATTGGTTTATAAAGCATACCAAAAACTTAAAAAAAAACCTGAAAATAATAGTAATAGTAGTAATAGTAACCAGGAGCTGAGCTGGCTGGATGTCGCCTGGATTTTGGGGAAAAGAATTAGAAAATATCAAAATTTGATGTAAAGCAACTACAAAACCCTAAACTGCAATGGGTCCGACATGCAATTGGCCGGTTGTTTTGTAAAGCCACAGACTATTGGGCCGAAAGCTGGAAAGTCAGTTACATAAATTTTCATGAGAATTAAAATCGCTAAGGATGGGACCTATTTCAAAACTATAAAACTAAACCAAAAATATGCGATAGAAAAAATCGTTTTATGTAAAGGACAATCATTCTATTAAAGGTTATCTATGTCTATAAAGGTATAGATATTAATAGAACTGAATGTTTTTGTTTACGAGATGTGTTTACTTTACACGGTCGCCACACGTCACCACATTCTTGAGGCATACATTTACATGAATTCGCCATCATCCCAATACAACGAATTTCAAATAAATCTGACTTTACTTGTGAGAATATTCATACTATATCAAGGTGATATTTTTAAGAACTTTCGTGAAATCGGAAACTGTATATTATAAAATGTATCCAATGTTAAGAATTTTATCGAAACGACGACCAGGTCTATAGTTATACATATATGTTTTGGTGGAAAAACAATGGATTATCTATTATAGATAAGACTACCCTGGACCGCAGCAGTAAGTAAGGCAAATGGGATTTAAAAAGGACTCTGTTTTCATGTTCATTAAATAAAATCTCATACATATGCATGACTACTTAGAGAAGATCAAGAGAATATATAATTTAACTAGGTTGTAAACTTACTAATTGTACAATGTTTACTTCAATAATTAACTGTTGAAACAAACTTACCTGTAAGGAAAGCTCAATAATAGTTCGAGTACGGTCAACCGCTTGTCGGTAGAAACTTTTTCAACTATATTACCACGCCGAGCCAAAAGTGTTTCTACCGATGTGCGGCCGTGTGTACTTCTAAAAGTTAAGTCGTCCGGAAGATTTTGTAAAGTATATTTTATTTTATTTATTAATTTATTGCAAACTTCACAGCATAAAAAAATAAATTTGACAAACGTATTAAAATTGTGTACAGCCAATTAAGATAATATAATAATAATATATCCGATCAAACTTAAAAATACTACTTTCAACTCTCTATTTCGATTTTTTCATTTAACAATATCAGATAACTTGTCACAAAATATCCATGTCCATATTTAAAAAAAAAAATATCTGGAATTCCACTAAGTAGTTGAAATTAGCTTTAGGCGCCGCCACACAGAGTTGTTAACAAAATTCCGCAACACAGATTGATACCTAATTTAGGCGCCATTCGACTAGTCGTAGTCGCTACGAGCAACATCCGGGAAACCGGTAGGCGTCAGAGGCTTTTTTGGACCTCGTTTATTTTTAATTCAGTGGTTTTACCATATTAAGTAGTACTTTATTCTTGCAAAGATAAAAAAGAAGGAAACAGGAGGAAAATCTTTCCTGGAGAAAAGTCGGAAGGCGGCGGTTGAAGGCGTTAGACTCTTGTCTATATTTTATTTTCTAATTAGTTATCACCGTGCGTTTTTAACTAAAATACATATTATCTGTTAGCGTTACATTCTTATGTACATATATAAAAGAAAACCGTGACTTACTGACCGATCTATCAACGCATAATTCAAACAACTGAAAGATTTTTTCTGTTTGGCACACAGATAGCTATTTTTATATCGTAGATATCCGCCAAAAAAGGATTAATTACGAAATTCATCTTTTTTTTAATCTACGGACATCCACGTGGACGAAGTCGCGGGCAATAGCTACGATTATATATAGGGTCTTAATGAAGTAGTGAACTTAATGTTAGCATGTTACCTGGACCATGAAAATGAACAAATTTTCCCAAGAAACAGGTCGTACGAAAAAAAAATTAACTCCCATACAAACTGCATCAGTTGATAGCGCATTTTGTATGGGAAATTTGGGAGCAGAATTTTTTTTCGTGTTTCGATCTATGTCCCTTAGGGAAAGTTGTTCAGTTTCATGGTCTGGGTAACATGTTAAAAATTATGTTCGCTATTTCATTAGGACCTTATATTCTTTGCTATCGAGGTATTTTAACAATCAAGAGACCAGATGCAAAGTCGCAAGGACTTGCCATCTGGCCGCAGGATTCCGCCGACCGCATGCGAAATCAACTTTTTGTAATCTGTAATTTATCTTGTCGGTGTTGGACGCCCCGCCGAGGTCATATCTTACGGACGTTGGCGCCAAACTGTCAATTCGAATGTTCAAAGCTACTAAAAGTTGGCCGTTTGGTCGTGATTAAAAAAAGGTAATTAAGAGGCTATGGGAAAAGATAGATATTTGACAGTGCGCGCAGTCTTTTCGCTTGAAAGAAAGGGATAAAGTGCGCAATCCGCAACGCATTCGATTGCGACAGATATACGGTGCGTGTTACCAAAACTTAATGACGTAAGCGCCTGATATAAAATATCGACTTTTTGTAAAAACTAAGTAATAAAATAAAATTTTAGGTTGGGCAAACCTTAGCAACTACAAATACCATTCTGTATACTTAATTTCACTACTTAAAATACCTCCGATTCCACAAAAAGAGGAATAAATGAAAATTGAAGAGGCAACTTTGGATTTTTATTTTGTCGAGTCGTTTTTCAGTAATCATGTTTTGGTCTTGGTGATGCCCTCACTTTAATGGTCAATAAATACATACCTGAAAATCACGGCAAGATATTGGGTAAATATAAAGATATTTCTCTTTAGAATACCCAAAAAAACTTACATATCGCCGTAATAACAAAAAATAACCATTTCTTGATTGTTTGATTACCTGTTCATTATTATAAAACTTAACAAATAATTCCTTAAAAATTTTTGTATCATTAAGTACCGGTACCAACTGAACAGTCAGTCTACTTTTCTGACATAATCGGTACTTACCATCTCCATCCATAGGTAGTAACATAGTACCTACCATGGTACCTACCAATAGTACCAATACATGATACCATCCATAGCACAAGGCCATCCTTTATTTGCACTTGGCGTACTTAGGTACAGGAACAGGTACAGTACAGGTTTACTTTACGCATTGACCACGTTATCCTTTTAATTCACAATAAAATTTACTAAATATCTTAATAATTATACCCAGTCGTCATCCATCCGAGCGTCTGAGCTCACTAATCTCAGAAACTATTGAACTTCACTATTAGAATTCAATAATAGATAGACTAATTCACGAGGAAGGCTTTTGTCTACAGTTTGTTTATATTTAGTGCAAATTGATTGAACTGTGACGATGTTCGTCTTGAGCTTTTGCAACTCACGTGCGAAGCCGGGGCGGGCAGCTAGTTATATCTACAAGATTTTTAATTTTTAGAGCTCGTTAGGTATATCATAAATAACTTAGACTTCATCGAACATCTGGAAGGCTACTCTCACATCTACGAGAAAACCTGAATAAAGCCTTGGAATAAAGCTTTGACAAACGTTATGTCAAAACTAGATTTTGTGTCAGGAAAAGGTGACATAACCTATCCTAACCTATTCCTTTTTCAAAATAGCAGAATGTGATACCATTTGGAGTCCAAATTAAAATACCACATTTGTAATCCTCGGTCTAAACTGTCAAGCAAGTACCTACTAAATTAATGTGTTTTACTTTAAAAACATTACATTAAGTAATTTTGCATGCGCTTGCCCTGACCGCAGAATAAATGGGTTAGTACAGTCAGAAACAAAACATTTCGTCACTTCTTAGATTTGGCAACCAAAATATCTCGATTTTAATATAATTTAGCCGTCAGATTAAATTACCATAAATTTATAGATTTTATTGGTAGTATAATATCAGAATAAAACTATTCGTTTGAGGAAACACCAAATTTTGGGTTCATTATGCCGTCGGTCGTTTTTGAGAGAATAATTATGTTTCCGACACTTTTAGAGTAGACATCTGCATGAGAAAATAAACCATGTAAACCAATAAATTATAGATATGAAACGAACACATTTTCTCAACAGCCAAAGAATCGTGAGTGTTACACATAATTATGTGCTTCAACGGATAAACTCACGAAATTTAAGAAGATCCTCGAACAGGATCGAAACCTGTCGGCCCTATGCCGTATATATAAAACGTGAGTTTATCCGTTGAAGTATACATAATTAGCCAAAGCGTTGTCGTAATGTGTTCCAATTTGATAAAAAATTGTGTTTCCGACTGTACATCGCGCATCCCATCCCAACGCATTATGCAGTTTTTTTTGGCAAAATTCATCGATTAAGTCTAGGTTTTATTCAATACCTAGAATTCGGGATCCAGACAAATGGCCTGTGACAAAATGTCAGTCGGATGCAATTTGTTCTGAGGTAGCCAGGTGGTATTTATCCATAAAACATTGAACATAGACGAATGGATTATTTGAGATTCATGAAAAAACGCATAAAATTGCAATTTGTCCATTTTTGGTTAGAACGATTGTATTTCATGCTTATGATACGAGTATAGTTTTATTCTAGTTTCTTCCTACTTAGCTATTTTTAGATTTAGCTAGATCAATATTTAAATGTTAAACTGTGGTTTTAATTTAGATTATTTATACAACGTAATCACTACAAGGGCAGACAGTTGAAATGGTCTAAACGTATAATTAAAAAAAAAACAGTCAAGTACGATATTTTGGAAGCAATGAAGTCTATTTTTAGGACCGGTAAACTAAATTTCTTAGTAAAGGTTTTTTGCAGATTTATAAAAAACAGCTACTTTGAAAGACCGTTTTATTTTTCCAGTAATATTTATATAAACTTCTAGACTGTAATTGATTCTCATTTTTCCGTTTCGGACATAAGGGGAGGAAAAAATATGGTTTATTGTTATAGTATCTCCGATTATATTATCGTCGTTATTTTAACAATATGAACTACCTATACACCAGTTTTTAAGTCTAAATTTGCTAAGGAGTTCTTTACGGGGTGCATAATCAAACAAACAGATCATTAATTAAAATCAATTTGGAGCATGCCGCCCTTGTGGATGTCACTTGTTTGCTACTCTTTGCTTTTTAAGTTAGCGTAGATTCATTCTGGGAGCCAATTCTTGAAATCACCGGGTGATAAAATATCATTTTTGAGATTTTAAAAATTCACATTTTCCCTAATAAAATGGTTCAAAGGTAAATCAGAATACATGACAATTAACAATCAAAGACTGCTTTATATTTTACGAATATCAATCTTCACTTTTGGAAAGAAAAAATTGTGATTTTTAAATTTTTGATTGATATTTTATCACCAGGTAATTTTCAAGAATTGAATCCCTAGTACTGATATTATTTATGAATAGTGAAGTGCCGAACATGGAATACGGATACAATTACCGAATTCGAATATTCGGTAAAAATTTCCATTATTCGGTGACTCCCGGCGTACCTTAACTGAACAGCTGCTTTTCCGGCGTTTCTTCCGTCATCAGTTTGAAGCCCATCAAAAGGTTTTAAATCGATCAAAGGTTCGTCTTTGATTGATTTACAACCTTTAAAATTTATTGTTATTTAATTGTCAAGCGAAATGTTCAGCTTTAAGTAACCACAAGTTTTGAATGAAGTTTAAACATATTGGTGAACTTTTAAATCTTAAAAGGCCTTTTGGTCAGTTACGAACAGTTTGAAAAAATAGCAAATTAGTCACAAGTACCTACAACTGCCTACAAGTGCCAATGAATGACCGAACCTTCGGTGTTTTAGCCGAATATTCGGTAAACGTACCGAAAATACCGAACATAAAACGAATAATCGGCCCATCCCTACTTGTGTTTATTGAATTCGCTTAAAAACCAACGAAAACTCAGTAAGTATCTATCTTTCCTACAGCCATTAAAATTTCATAACCTTGTCTATGTTCATGACGCGTTGTTTAAACATAGTAAGATGCGCCGACGAGGAGTCAAAATATCCATTGTTCGAGCGATATAGCCACATTTGTTGTGGCTGATGGCCACACCTGGCTGTCACATGTGTCATATTTTGGTGATATCATGAGGAGTTTCCTGTGTTTATAAAGTGTGATAGGTCGTGTTATGTCCTACTCCCACCGTCTAATTTTATCATGTCAACAGTCGGTAAAAAAATTGTAAATATTAAAATCTTTGTTCATAAAAATTCAGTTCCAAGAGGCCAATTAGAAGGGGTCTGTACCTGCAAATGAAAAAAACAATTTTGCTAATTTAAGGGCGAGGTACACGGAGTTAGCAAAATATGGTCAGTAGATACCTACCTACCTATATTGCTTGTTTCATGTAGTTGTAACTAAAACTTGAAATAATGCAGTAGGTACCTAAGCAATGTAAGTACGTTAACTGACCACTTTCTAGCTACCCAATGTAAATTCAGCCTAAATTCCTTGACTGCGTTCACGGACTAGGAACAAAGACTTGGAACACATTTAAGGGAGAAGAGCTAAATAAAGTTTCAGGATGACTATCTATTAAGTATTGATTTTACCGACTGTTGACAATAAAATGTCAGGAAATACCTTGTTTAACACAGGTGCATAGGCGGTGTACTTACATTGATCGATACTGCACGAAAATTCTAAGAATCACAGCGTATTGTGAATGTGCAATCAACATGGCGCCTCTAGGGGCATAAATACTTGAAACCTAGAAGAAATGTTCAAGTTCTGTTATAATAATTTAGTACCTACGTATGACGCCGCCATCTTTAATTTTACGATTCGACTCTTTCTTCTTTTAAATTTGAAATACCGTCAAACATGTCAACATTACCATAATTTTCAATTTACAAATTAATAAATCAATATACCTATGTACAATATTGATTTATTTATTTGTCTGTAACATACTTAATTTAAGTCATTGAGGAAGAGTCTAGTATTTAACACACAGGCTCGGCCTAGTTTAAAAGCTAGAGAACAAAAAAAAAGTATCTTGTATGTTTTCATAAATACCTAAATGAAAAAAAAAAATTGAAATAAATTTAAAGTAAAATTAATTCAAAACTAATAGTACCAAGAGATTTTCAGCAGGTTTAATATTTTGGATTTTACCTATTTTATTACAATACACGCCAGCTGAACAAAGTCTGAACCAACGAGAAGACCAAGAAAGGTGACAGAAAGAAAACTGAAAGGGCGACATAAAAAGTTTATTATATTAAATATGACAGCACATATACAAATTATTTTAACGTCGTCCTCTTTAAGCTGAAAGTTTAAGGGTGCCCTCCGCACAGAATGGCTAAGCTGCAAGCTGCTGGCTATGTTGCAGAATGATTTAAAAATTTTTAAACGTAAGCTTACGTAAAAAGACACAAAAAGCTAGACCGCCACAGTTAGCGGTTTGTAGTAGGTACGTATGGTGGCATAAGAGAGTGAAACAACGCGGCGGCGGGCGTTCTGACGCCCAACCTGATCGACCCAAGAGCTGGCTCCAATCGCATCCCGGGACTGTTACTTTCTTAGGCGAAAATAAAATAGATACTATTACTAAAATGAAAAAGAATGGGGTGGGGGCCACTTCATAAGATAACATATATGATATGAGCATTCTATTTTTATTTATGGTCATTGATGAAAAATTAAATAATCCAACTTTCTGAAATACGTTTTTCAAATACTGTAAGAAACATTTACATCTCTCATATTCGGTAAGTAGGTCCTTATTACCCCCAAATGGGGCTTGTAGGTGACCAATTAGCGCTCTAGGGTAATAATGTAGCTAGAAAAGCCCTAGGGCGGTAAGTAATTAAAACGTCCGCCTTGATGGCCGCCTCCAGCAGCGAGGCGGCGGGGGTTTTAATTACTTACCGCCCTAGGGCTTTTCTAGCTACATTATTACCCTATAGCGCTAATTGGTCACCTACAATTTGGTGGTAATAAGGACCTACTTACTTCACAATCGAGATGTAAAGCAGAGTAGTTAGCTCGGGTGTAAGCATCAATTGCACCCTCGAACTATAGGCGCCCTCGCTGCACTCGTGCGTCTAAATATCTCGGGCTGCAATTGATGCCTTACAGCCCTTGGCTCCTAACCTACTATTAATTTTTTCTGGTGATATTTTGAAATAGAAACGTCGATAATATTCGCGAGGAACAGTTAAAAATTGAAGTGAAATCTTTATACTCGCAGAGAGAATGCGGTTATAATAATTATGTTTCTGTACTTACCTACTTAGGGCATAAAATAACAGCTATTCAGTTACGAACGTAATGTTCTTCCATAAGAACAGCAAAATTTTATTAAAGCACTTTTCTAACACCTATATTTAAATAAAAATATCTTAGTGAGTAAGTGAATATAGCGCTAGTTTTGTGAAAGTCTGTAACTTTTTGCCATTTCTGCAAAAGCGTTACTTAATTTGAAATCCAAAGTGTGGTTTGAGTTCAACCGTTTACAGCTAACAACCAATGCAGTAGTGTTCTGAACAGATTGCCGCTAATATTGCCCCGGTGAAAGTCGTAACATCACGACTTCTCATACATTAAGTCCGTGCGAATGTACTGTACCCACTACGGACGCGACATATTACTTTGATTCTTTTTTTCCTCTGACCGCTCATCATTTTCTCATTTGACCGGTAAAGTCACGCGAATTCCTGTAATTACACCTTTAGAATACTCGATTGGAGCATCTCTATTTCGTGAGTTCCGTTTCCAAAACATTCTAATTTTAAATTTGAAATATGGACAGTTACGATGATGGTTCCATTTTTAAATGCATTAAAATATAAGCACGAAATCAATGAGCACGAAATGTAAGACCTCATTTTAAAGCAGTCAGATGATATTCAGTTGTTCTATCCTCGAAAGTTCTAAACTTAAAAAGCTGGCCGGAATTTTTATTTATTTTTTGTAAGGGTGTGTTCGTTTCTGTGAAATTTGGCGCCAGATACATATCTCATGTTTATCTGGTGGTGGGATCGACACCATCCTTGGTCGGTTTGCTGCGGGCCCTTTGAAAGAGCCTCAACTCTTTCCTTTTATGTAGCGATGTAATGAACAGACCCTTCACACTGAACCCATATTTTATTGTAAGTCAACAGTTCTGTAGGCCTGTCATTAATCAACGATGTAAGTTTTGAGATTACGTTTAATCACGTAACTTGAGTAAAAACCACGTTCATCTTCACGTAGGGCTTTTGTGGAAAGTCCGTCAGAGGAAGTAGTGGGTGGGGGTGGCCCCTTGGTTTTTCTGCCGTGAAGCAGCAGTGTTTGTACTGTTGTGTTTCGGTTCGACGGGCAAGGGAGCCAGTGAAATTACCGGCACATGAGCCATCTTAGTTCTCAATGTGAGCAACGTGCTATTTGTCTTATTAATGTCACAATATGCCATTAGTAAGACAGTGAGTGCTATGGGCGGTGGTGACCACTTACCATCAGGTGGCCCACCTGCTCGTTTGCTCACTTGTAACGTAAATGTTAAAAATATCTGAGAAACCATAGTATAAACCAAAGAATAGGTAGGTACTATACGCTCTCTGACGAGGTGGTATAAAATAACCAAAGAAGTGGTACCTAGGTACTGAAGTAGAGTCGTGAGGATAACATAAGATCGAAGTAATTTATTCTCTTTAAATGACAAACTTTTTCAACGATATTCCTTATTGGCTTACTTTTATTCTGTTGCTAGCTACTTTGAACAGTCTTGGTGCCTAAAGTCAACAAAAACCAAGAGCCATTAATAATATTCCTAATTTGCAAAGTCACATACCAACTTTAAAAGGCTAATTACCCACACGTTTGATCTGAAGAATATTATTCATCGTCCAAACGGAATATCTCAAAAGCAATTAAATACTCAATCTCGCGTAGGCGGGGTTAAGTCTCCATCGTTTTGTAACAAAAACACCTGGTATAGTGTGAGAACATCGTTTTACAGTTAAACAACTTTGTTTTAAACCTTAATGTGAAGAAAATAAAGTATATTTTAATATTAAATTGCAGCAAATAAAAATTTTACGAAGCACATCGCATAGGTGCATAATTTGAACGTAGCTTTGCGTGTGGAGAAACCATAGACAGAATATTCATAAGGTCGAAATTGGCTTGACCTAACAGCAAAAACCAAGTGCGTGTTGCGACGCCTCCGCGGCGCCGTTGCCATTCGATTATGAGCTATAAACTAATTCCAGTAGCTAGTCCATTACGGAAAAGATTATCTATATTAGATACAAGATTGTTCGACTTGTTGTTCGATGACTATTTTGTGATTGCATCCGACTTATTTGAGATAAAAATCTTAGTTATTTGGCAATCATACTCGTATTTTGCTAAAATGAAAGTTAAACTAAAATAAAAAAGAGTTAAAAAAATGTTTTAAAACTTCTTGCTTACATTCCCGACGAACCCAAAGAACGGTTCAGCATTTTATTCTTTAGTGGGATTTCAAACTTTTTTAAATTATCGACCCATTATTGGATTAATTTTTATGCAAAGCTTTTTAACTGTACCAATATTTATTTAAGATAATACTTTATACCGGAAATATAACGTGATTGGTTAACGATAAGCGGAAATGAGATATTATTGAAGAAATCGCTGATTAATAACCCAAATGCGTTATCTACGAAATTTTAAATAACTTAATTTGCACAGGAAAAGACTGCTGTAATTTTTTTTTATGTAGGTATGTCACATGAACTCGAACAATCGCATAATGTAAACAAACTTTTAAAACTGTCTTTTACTGTTTTAATTAAATGTTTTCAGTTAAAGTTTACGTATGACGTACGAAACTTTAAATCTCAGCCTCATTTCCCTGTAAAAAAAAAAAAAGAATTTTATATAAAATTTTATATAAAAATATTAATATAAAACCGCGTCACACAAGGCAGTGCGAATCCCTCTCATAAATCCGGAGACATTACAAAAACTAGCTGGAATGCGGGCGGGTAGGACCAATAACATGATCAAGTAAGAAACGCCACAATATACCATATGGACGCAAACCTGTTTACTCAAAGTTTAGACATATAAATACAATATATAAATTGTCGCCCGCTTCACACGAGATAGTAAATGTTGGACGAATTTTTAACAAAACTAAATTACTTCTCCCAAACACTACCGCTTTTAATTAACGGATAAAATCAATTGTTTTCAATATGTTAAGGAAATTATTTTACTAAGTATGTTTAGATATTATATACAGGGTTATTTTTAGACCCCTAGCCAAATTTTGTATGAGACTCAGAACACGAATCTGAACAACTTTACCAAAGAAACATGGGTCGAAAAACTAATTTTGTTTTTGGGTTTCCCATACAAACCTTGCACTAGCAACAGTGGAATTTCTATGCGACTACCAAAATTTTTTTTCGTTTTTCGACCCATGTTTCTTTGGGAAAGTTGTTCAGTTTCATGATCTGATCAACATACAAAAATTTGGCTAGGGGTCCAAAAATAACCCTGTATAGATAATTTAAAATAACTATTTACATCGACGACGTTTAGCACTTTCAATTTATTAACATGAACGGTTAACCCATAACTGCCATGTTTTTTCAGTTTGTACACACGACCGCACATCAGTAGAAACACTTTTGGACCTTATGGAGTGGTAATAGAGTTGAAAAAGTTTCTACCGACAAGCGGTTGACCGTACATACATGTATATGTAACTCGTTTGTATAGTTTATAACATTTACACAGATGGTTATAATTTTCAATTCTTTAAAGTGAATGGTTTTCCAAATTATTTATGTAACCTTTACAGCGTTCTACCAGCTGATAATCAATAAACTATGTGACTATAGTCTATTCAGTTTTTATAACTTTACGGCAAGTTCACATATCTTGTTTGACGAGATATATCTCGCGACAAGTCCTTGCATAGTTATCTCACGTGTGCGTGACGTCATCGCCGCGAGCGCCGGCGCCGAACCGCGTAACTTAACATTAGCCTGACTGGTCTTTATGGAGAAAAAAGTTGATTTGTTTGTGTGTGACACTTTGATCTTGCCTCAATGTATCACGGTGAGACAGTCAAGTGATGTGATATGATTCTAAATTCAAATGTTATAGGGGTAGAGTCGCACCTGCCCATTTTTCACACCGGACGCGTCAAAAATGCCAAAGATTTAAAAAAACGACGTATATAGTAAAGGTACAGTCAAGGCCACATCAAGATAGGACTTTGTACTGTTCTCATTTCAATATCCGATAAGAAACGATTATTTAATTATACGAGAAGGCTGAAAGAGGTAAGTATATCCGCCTCTTTCAGCCTTTATTGTTAGGCCATTTGCCACGCTCGGTTGTCACAAAATGTCAATTAGATAATGGATTCCATCGGTTCTATGCCAAATTATTAATGAAACGAAAGCTTATTATAATATCATTGGACTTTGTAGCAGTCAATAATAGTACATTTGTACTTGATCCAACCTTTATGAGTAACTATTTATAAGTAGAAAGTTATTAAGTTTTTCTTAGAATAGGTAGCGTAGCCCATACTGATTAAATTAAAAGCCCTTCCACTCACGATCAATACGCGGTCAATACTCGTGCAGTGCGCTCACGTCGCGCTAACAAGACGCAGCGCCGGCGGAACGTTTTGATGCGCGCACGCAGCTTCCGCCGCTACCGTAACTCACTGGTAATTGTGCGTCCGATGCCGCTTTATGATCTGTGCGACATTACGACCACAGTTACTGAAACATCATCATAACATCCCATGAAACGTCCACTGCAGGACAGGGAGCTCCCTCCATAATTCCAGCAAAAATGCGTGGTACCTACTTTAGAGGGTCACCAACTACCATAGTCACCACGCTTTTTCAGCGCTGGTTCAGCTTATACTGGTTTTGTTTCTACGTGCTTGCTGTCGTGCGTAAAATACACAGAAAGAAGTTGCTGCCCATCCCCCGGTTCATAAACCCTTAGTCGCCTCTTCGTTTGGTGGTTTAAAGGACGTATTAATAAATCTCTCCTGAGATTGTATCAGCTGAGTATGCTGCCAAGATGTGATCAGAATCTCAAGATCGTTCTAACAACACAGAACGATCTTGGTTGACAGCTGCTTAAGTTTTGAAGAATTGTTTTCAAACAATTCTCACACTGTATTGAGAGGGAATTATTAATCTCTCTGACTGTCGAAAATTGAAAAGCTTGCAGAAATTATGTAAAAAAATAATAAAGAATATAGAGTCGCCGTGGATCAAAATCGCAGCCGTGTGAACTCACCCTTAGTATAGTACGTAAATGTACTTAGTTAAGCAAACTCTGCACTACTCGTGTCCATCTCAGCGATTCCCAGTCCTAAGGTTGCCTGGAAGAGATTGCTCTAAGCAATAAGGCCGCCTTTGAAGGTTTCTTACGCAATTACTCTTAATTTGTGTGCAATAAAGAGTTTCTATCTATCTATCTAAATGCTTTAAACCGACCGCAGCGAGGTTAAAATCTCTTGGCTTTAAACACTCAAAATAACCAAGACTTTCTTTTGTTACAGACCGCAACATCGAAAAAGACGCTGGTTTCGTATCAGGCGGTGACGATGACGACTCCTGCTCCGGACCAGCCCACTCCGACGACTCAGGAGTGCGTCTCGTCGAACCTGAACCACGGAACAAGAGAGACCGCAGCCCCAGTCGACAGCCACCCAAGAAAAGAATACGGCTAGGGTCCAGAGAACTACAAAGCCCTGAAAGCGATTCCACATCGAGCCCATTCAGACCCTGGTCTTTTGTCGAACCTCAGAGCGAACCTTTATCCTTAGTGAAGAAGACCAGCGAAACTAGCTTGTTAAGACAAAGAAGAAGGCCGCTTGAACCTTCACCACCTCCTATTCCTCCACCACCAGCGCCAGAAACGAGACCTGGCCCTCCTAGAGTACCAGTCCATCCAGGAGTTGTAGCAGCAGACTATCAAGAAAAATCCAAGCCAAGGGAACAGAGAAACTACAAAAACATGACAAGAGAACGAAGGATAGAAGCGAACGCTAGAGAAAGAACGAGAGTCCATACAATCAGTGCAGCATTTGATACTCTCAGAAGATCAGTTCCATCTTATAGTCACAACCAAAAGTTATCCAAATTATCCGTCCTACGGATAGCTTGCGCTTACATTACTGCTTTATCAGCAGCGATAGATCCGGAGGCAGATTTAGACTCCGCAGTGGAAACCGTTACGCATACAATACACACAGAAGGAAAATTGAGAAAAAAGAAAGACGAGTCGTAAATAGACTATTCCGATTGGTTGAACATGTGTCGTTACGGGAATGGCGTGATAATTAACCAATTCCAACGCGTGTATTGCTGATACTTCAACCAGATTGGTGCGAAATCACGTCATGAGTTTACCAGTAGTTTAAGACAATACCGTCCTATGAAGCCTGTAAAATTGTCTAGTGTTAGTACAAAAATGACAATACAATTTGGATACATAACTCTATTTATTAAATTGGATAAGCTAGGACTGTTTTGCTATAATAAGCTTATATGAATCTCAGATAGCACAATAGTTCCTCTCGATCTCTAAGGGAAAAGTCTGATTTCTAACAAAAATAAAGACTTTGGACATGAACGTACTAAGCATTGTACTAATTAATTTAACACATTACACCATTAAACTTCTGTATGGTTAAATAAAATATTGTGCAAAAAGTATGTGTAATTTATAGAAATATTTTGGCTTTAATATTGTAAAATATTTTCGCATTCGAGTCAATAGTATTAAGAAATAAATTTAAATTGTAAATTGAGTAGGTAGGGGTTTGAACAGTAATATTTTTTTGTAAATGGGTTACTTGAAGACTTTTTGTTATACGAGTAATGTAGGGCTATTTACGTAAATTTGACAAAAGTACAGCTTAATCCAGCTAAAAATAATCTACAACTTTTTTATCGATTTTTTTAACCATGATGTTAATTCTGGTACACACGGCCGCATTATAAATGGTAACAGAACCAGTATAAGCAGAACCAGCAGCGCTAAGCTACAAACACAAAAAACCAGACACCCGCTCAAATTCATTCTGACCACTTAAGTGCGGCTGACTTTACCTATTCCGTACTCTTATAAAACCTACTACATCCGCAAGGATGGTTGCCGGAATTCCAAAAGGCATCGCCTTTCAACAGAACTGAACAACTTCCGAAAATGCACATTTGTTTCACTTTTCCTTATTAAAAAAAAGTTGTAATTTGTTTTTATTTTAACACCTTCTATTGGTAGTTGTAATATTTTTGTGTTTTTTTAAGAACAGAGATAATAAAAAGATGAATACCATTTCGTGCACCTCAATGTTTCTTTTTTTTTTAGGAAAAATGATCAATTTCGCTGTCCGAGCATTTAACAACTTGTAATTTAAACATTGTCTTATAAAGTGATGCCTTTAACGCATATTGTGATACCTACATGAAGTTATTGTAAATATTAGTTTGTAATCAACACCAATTGTTAGTTGATGACGAGTGGAGAAATGAGAAATAAATTATGGGAAGTACATGAAATTTTATGTTTTTTTTTTTGCCCATATTGGATAAGTTTGGCTCTGACGGTTACATATTTCTGCGCATGGGTGACAGGCGGAGAGCCAATAAACGAGTCGCACGCCTCCCCCCACCTGCCGCGCTCACCCCCGCGACACATTTTTTGACTTCTGCGCATTAACTGTCACAGCCAGAGTTATATTGTGCGACGTATACAACCTTTGCAAATAAAGGGTAGTTGCGCAAAGCACTTTTTTTAGTTAAAAACTTAAAACTACTAAATCTATTAACTACCTTCCTATAGTCTACAATACAAAAACACGGCCGCACGTCAGTAGAAACACTTTTGGACCTTACGGCGTGGTAATAGTTGAAAAATTTTCTACCGACGTGCGGTTGACCGTACTTATTTTCATTGGTTTTGCTTCCGAAGCCCAGTGATTCTACTCATAAAATAAGCAACTAAAAAAAAATATTACCTTGAAAAAATTTTTCACTCACACACAAAATAAGTCGATCACGTGACCACTTTACTATGGAGAATCGTAAAAAAATTTCGTGTACCTAAATATTTTTTTCTTCGAGAAAGTTTTTTGTATTGTTTTTTTTTTATTGCTTGTTATCAAGATTTGACTGGGCTTGACTGGGCTTTAGCATCAAAAGTAAAATTCAAAATTCACATCATAACATCCCATGAAACGTCCACTGCAGGACAGGGAGCTCCCTCCAGAACTCCAGCAAAAACGCGTGGTACTTTAGAGAGGACTTACCATAGTCACCACGCTTGTAAGCGTTGTGGCTGGCGACCGCTGTTATTGGTGTCTGCAGTATGTAAGATGGTATAACACACAAAGATGCTGTTACCCATCCTCCGGTTCATAAGCCCTTAGTCGCCTCCTACGACACCCACATGTAGAGATGGGTTGGAACTATTCTTTGCCAGCACCACACGGGAACTGAAACATATTGTAGACAAAATGTGTGGTTGTATTAATGTATCTCACCTGAGAGCTTATCAGCTGAGTATCCTGTCATGTGTAGGATCATAACATGTAGGCGAGTCGACTGATAGGTGTAAAAAAGACATGGCTGGGTCCCATAGTAATCTAGGAAGACTCCTTTCTGCGACAGATCCACAATTCTCTGAGAAAATTATTCAGTTCGTGTTCTCAGGATCCATTTTATAGAAACTCCTTATGTTTACAACTAAGAAAGTAGAGTTTTAAGCAGTACGAAATAAAAGATTACAGGATGCTGCCCTAGTCATAAAGTTGCCTACAGCTACAGTCACTTACACATCAAGCTGGACTCATTGGAGTTTTTTTCGTTCTTATTTCAATCGCCGTTGGTGCTAGAGTCGCCCTGCAAGTGTAAACTTGACCTGCTCCTGACTGTACTATACCTGTGTTTTTGTTTGTTTCATTTATTGTTTTTTTTTGCCTTTTGGTGTGCAATAAAAGGCTATTGAAAAGTATTTGTGTCAAAATACTAGATACAACGGAGAAATATTATTTTTAAAATTGTAGAGCGCGCCGACGACATTGTGGATTCATAAAATCTCATAAAACTCCCACTGCAGGACAAGGAGCTTCCAGAAAACGATTTTTATTTTAACACTTCCTGTGTTCGGATAAATCTACAAAGTAGAAAATCGCAAAATTTCACAACCACAGGCAGGATTCGAACCTGCGTCTTCTGCGTAAGTACCGCAGACGCTTTACCAACTAGGCTACTGTGGTCCTGCCCGGTGTTGTGAAATTTAGCGACCTCTATACGCATTCCAACGTTGCGTTTGTGCTGCCACCTAGCAAGCATTATTTTTTTTGCTGTACTAGCTCAACTAGTCCATCATTGCAGACAGATTTCGAGTTGAAAATTGGTAACACACGTATAATTGAAGCCTAGTTGGTAAAGCGTCTGCGGTACTTACGCAGAAGACGCAGGTTCGAATCCTGCCTGTGGTTGTGAAATTTTGCGATTTTCTACTTTGTAGAGCTTCCAGAACTCCAGCAAAAACGCGTGGTACTTTGGAGGGGATTTACCATAGTCACCACGCTTATAAGCGGTGCGGCTGGCGAGCGCTGTTGTTGGTATGTAAGATAGTACGATACACAGAAAGATGCTACTTCCCACCCTCCGGTTCATAAGCCCTTAGTCGTCTTTTACGACATCCACGGGTAGGGATGGGTCGGTACTATTCTTTGCCGGCACCACAACGTATTGAAGAGTATTTGTGTCGAAATACTAGAGACAACGTAGCAATATAATTCTTAAAATTGTAGAGCGCGCCGATGACACTGTTGATTGGCAGGTTCAAATCCTGGTAGGGCAAAACATTTTGTGTGACGAATATGGACTTGAATCGTGGACATTTAATAAATTTTTAGATCCTTTATGAGTGTGGCCCTAAATCAGTAGCTCAAAGCGTCTTTTAAGTTAAAGCTCCATTAAATCTGACAGTTTGTAATCATCACTAATTGTTAGCTGATGCATGGTGAGTGGAGAAATGATAAATGAAGTATGAGAAGTATTTGTTTCCTTTTTTATCGTGAACAAAACCTTTGCAAATCCTATACTATTAAACGAGCAATATTTGTATATATATATATACGAGTATATATATAATATATTTGTAATCGGTTTCTCGAAAACGGCTCTAACGATTTTGATGAAATTTAGTATATGGAGACGAAAAATCGATCGAGCTAGGTCTCATGTCTGGGAAAAATCGTTTTGCCCGTGTTTTTAAGCATTTGTAAAAAAATACCGCGTTTTAGACGGAAACCTACAGCGCCATCTGTTAGCGAGTAGCATAGCTTGCTCACCCGATGATATTTTAATGTTGAGGCGGCTATAATAGAGCGAAGCTCGGCCGCCCAGGTACTAATAGGAAATAGCACATAATCGTATTAAATAATGCTCACACGTGTAGACCCAAGTTGAAGCCGAGAAAAGCAGAAGTGTGATCTGAGCATTCTTTCCTTTTTCCAGTGGTCAGTATGAGATTTTTCGTGCCACTGCTGCGGGCGGGTAGGAACAACACTTTGTTGAACTCTCTAACAGACAGTTGCACAAAGCGTTTTTTAAGTTAAAACTCCTTTAAATCTATTGCTGTCACTTTCTTTGCCAACAAACCAGAAAGTAATAGCAATAGATTTAGATTGGGCTTTAAATTTAAATATGTTTTGTGCAACTAGCTATAAGGCCCTCTGAAATCTTACATGGGACAAGTTAAGATAATGATTGACTTCTATTTCATTATCATCATAACATCCAATGAAACGTCCACTACAGGACAGGGAGCTAACTCCAAAATTCCATCTTTTGCTGGAAAAAATGTGGAGGGGAAGTACCATATTCAGCTCACTTGTTAGCGTTACGGCTGGCACCAAGAACGGCAGTTGTAGGTGACCGCAGTAAGTAAGGTGGAAAGATACACAAGAGGATGCTGCTGCCCATCCTCCTGTTTATAACACTTAGTCGCTTCTTACGACACCCAAACATACCCATGTTTCGGTGTAGGTTGGTACTATGCTTTGCCGGTACCATACGGGACCAGCCTATTTATTGCACAATTAACATACAGAGAATTACATACAAGAGGACATTTACAAAGCCGGTCTTATCTATAAGAGATTTCTTCCAGCCTAAGGTAAGCCTATTTAGTAGAGATTATTTGGCAAATGAAGTAAAACGGCTTCTTAACACCTTGTCATAAGGAGGAAGTGTGCCAAATCCGTCCATCTGTCACGGGGGTACTCTGGGTACAATGGTGTGTTGTCACATCAGCTGCCTGATAAGGGCACGTGCCCTGTGCCAACATCCCAGAGGCGATTAGCCCCTATCTACCCTTGTTCTAGTTTAGTTGGAGGTGAGGGGTCACTTGCCAGGTGCTGTATACAGGGTGTGTGGTGAACTAAAACAAACCTCTCGGGTTCAGCTCTACCCAATGAGGAAGGAATAAACTACTCTACCCCGCTTTACTTCTCGATATGAAATAAAAAAACCGGTCAAGTGCGAGTCGGACTCGCGCGCCGAGGGTTCCGATATACCTATAGTATTTTTGGAAGCAATAAAGTCCATTTTCAGGACCGCAAAACTAAATTTGTTTGTAAAGGTTTTTTGCAGATTTCTGAAAAACTGTGCAACTTAGAAAGATCGTTTTATTTTTGCTGTAAAGTTTACATAAACTTCTGTCAACTGTAATTAATTCAGATTTATCCTTACTCAAACTTCGGAGATAAGGGGGGGGAATGGTATTTTTCTTGACATTTTTCATCATAACTTTAAAACTAAGAAATTTAAAAAAATACAAAAATATATTTTAAAATGTACAAGTAAAGCCCTTTCATATGATACCCCACTCGACCTAGTAGCGACAATTTGAAATTTGGCCCCCCCCTATTTTGGCCCCCTTTATATTAATAATCATACTTTTTTCAAAATTTTTTCTTGTGCAATTAAGTTGGGCAACTATATTCTAAAACTATTCCAAATTTCAGGTTGATAGCATAAGTGGTTGCTGAGATATAGAGGTGTGACAGACAGACGGACAGACAGACAGACAGACAGACAGAGCGGCACCATAAGGGTTCCTTTTTTTACCATTTTGGTATCGGAACCCTAAAAAGGACGGGTTGCACTCCGGGAGTGCCGGCAGAAGTGAAAACTTGCATTTTTGAATATTATGCTTTTTGTAAGGGTCAATCGCGCCATTGCTCGCGTACTTCTTTGATGTCACTGAATAAAAACCCGTATTGTAATAACAATACAGTTGACGCATTCTCGATCAGGTTACGGATCTGACGCGAGAAGTATCTGTGAACTTCCCAGATATGTTTATAGCATCGGTCAAAGTAGCTACTAACTAGCACCAAACTCAACAACAGAATTAGTTACTGAAAACGACAATTTCTAAGACCCTGTATTCAACATCTAAAAATAAATGCAGATGGAGTGAAACACGTGTATGGAAGGAAAAGGACCGCAAATGTCCTATCTACCCCTAGTTCTTATTTAACGAGGGTTCATGGGATTTTAGACTGGGCGGGCAACTGCCAACGATTTCAGTGGGTACTTGCACAGATAATATAATACTATACTAGTACAGATGCCTCACGTCATAGAACGAATTTGTGCCGAAAAATGGTTCGGGCTTTTTTTTCCATAAGGTATTTTCTTAGAATAAATTAATATCTGGATGTTAAAATTGAATTAATATCATTAGTTTACACCTTTACCTACCAACCTAGTAGTAATATTTAGTTTAATTATTAGAAACAAAAGGGCCAAATGAATTCGGGCTATTTACTCCGTCGAAAAAACCGTAGTACCTACGGAATGGGACCCCATTACTTGTTACAGTCAACGACAGGTCAAGCTTGACACTCGCAGTGCGACTTTAGCCCGTACGTCTATTGAAATAATATCGGCACAAAGTCCAATGTGTCAAGATTGATGTGCTCTTGACTGTACAGCGTGGTACAGCAGCAAGCACGTAGATACAACCAGTACAAGCTGAACCAGCCCTACGCTACGAACGCCCAAAAGTGTTTCCCCTGACGTCCGGCCGTGTGTACTTACCGATTCGTTAATCTTTTCTTGGAATAAATCTAATATGCTCTTGTAATATGGACATGGAGTCCAATTCTTGTATATCACCGAGTGTGATACAAGAATTAGAGATTAGAGAATTTGAAAATTCAATACCTAGACAAACTCTTAAAAAGTGATGTTTGGTAATTTTATGATAATACAGGGTGTAAGGGACGGTGTACCGAAAACTGAACAGGCGTGCTTAGTCAGTAAAACTGAACAACTTTCCCAAAGAAACATTTCTGGGAAATGCTTACTCTGATCGAACAGTTCGTATGGAGAGTTTAGATTTTTTCATGCCTAATGGACCCTTGGCTATGCCTTGGCCTCGATCTATTCCTGAGGACAGAGAGGTCGACGATGGGACGAGCTTGCCCAGAAGGAGGCTATTCACTCGCGACTTGAATAGATTCGGGTTACATGAACTCCGGAACACAGACTCAGACAGGCAAATTATTATATCCTCATGTGCTTTTACATTCAACTTTAATTATGACTTTAAAAGAAACTAGCAACACTTAGGTATACCTACATGTCGTGATACTTTTACCTAGTCAATTCGATAACGGCAATATAACCTTATATGTAAGGCCATTATTAATTAATACTGAAATAACGCCTCAATTACACCCAGCTGTAATAAATACAGTCACATCTGTTACCACGAGTGCTGTAACAGTAGGTAACAAATGTCACAATCGCCCCTTGCAAATAATCGTTATTTAGGGCCTGCTAATGAGACCCGTGTGTTTGTTTTGCCATTAGAAATCGATCAATTGCTTTTATTGTATCACCCTTTGCAACAAACCGACGATAGGCCTAAAAACTTGCATGTTCACACAAGGCCTCCTCCTCGCCTTCCTTACTCCGTGGCCTCCTCCAGTCCACTAGCGCCCCCCATCAGTTAAAAAAATATTACTCGCTAAATACAAAACTTAACGGGAATCCGGAAAGACAGATTGAAGTAAAAGTACCCTAGTTTATTTAGAACCTATTTACTCTGTAAAATAAAGTTACACATACAATAACTGCTAAAAGTGGCCATTTTTCGCACTTTTTGTATCTGTTACTACAGTGAACAATATTTTACAGAATATATAGGTTGTAAATAAACTAGCTCTATCTTTCCACATAAAAAATATTGGATTTAGATAAGTTTTGTATTTAGCGAGTAATAGTTTTTTAACTGATGAACGGGATGAAACATTATCATCAAAACCCAAAACTAAACCAAAAAATGATACAACTTTTTGCCATCTTTTGTTCAATAGTGGAACTAATTAGTGCCGCTACTTGATCATAGATGGCCATAAACCACTTTTAAGAGTACATAATGGTGCAAATAGTTCTTTAGTTAGACAATAGATGGCGCTAATATTATCTAAACTTATAAACTCACGAGAATACGTTGACAAGTGACTTTTTACATTTGGCGTATAATCATTTACGGCGGGAAAGTGACATCTTGTAATTTCAGTAGAAAAAAACAAAGTTCATGTTAGTTTCTTCGTGATTTTATTGCTGAAAAGTAATCTTAAAACTACAGGAAGTGTTTTTAAGCAGTCCATTTCAGACATCTCGTGTCCAGGTGAGTGCCGAGACATCGTATGGCGCAGTATCGAGCTCCACAAGATGTGCAGGTGTATTTTGATAAAAATCCACACACAGCACAGAAATAGCGGTCTGGAAACCTGGAATCATCGAAAGTTCAAACATGTTAAACTCAAACTATACTCTTTCAAATAACATCCATACCAATTCCACAATTTCAAATCCAAACCAAATCCTTGAATTCTTTAACATTTCATTGTATGATAAAGTTTATTTGCTTGCTTGGTCCAATAAGCTGTCTTTTAAAATACAGGTTTTTATAATTAAGAGACAGAGTCAGAAACAAGAGATTAAATAATTAAGAACGAAAATAAATAAATATTATTATAATGATCAGTACAGTCAACGACAATTCAAGCTTAGCACTCGCAGTGCGACTCTAGCCCGTCTGTCTATTGAAATAAGAACTATGCAAAGTCCAATATGTCAAGCTTGATGTGCTCTTGACTGTATCTATTCAGTCCGTAAAAGGAACTTTGATTATAATACAAAGTCTTAGTTCCTGCGGCCTGAAAGCGGTTACTTTCTGGCCGCAACGGGTCATAAAATAGTATAGGCATTATAAATACCTACACCCTATGGCTAAAAGTAAAAAAAAAGCGTCTCTGTTTATGGCCTTGCGAATATGTTTCTGCTGTGAGGGGTAGGTGTTAAAGACCTTACAAACTATTGGCAACAAACTTTTTTTTTATAGTCAATGGGCTTACTCTTGACCTCGATCTAGTCTTGAGGACAGAGGTGAGGTCGACGATGGAAAGAGCTTGCCCAGAAGAAGCCTATTTGACTTGAATAGATTCGGGTTATATGAAATCCGGAACACAGATGCAGGCAGAGAATGCCACTCTTTGGCCGTGCACATTATAACAGATGTTTCAAAGCGCTTAGTGCGAATGTGTGGAATATCAACCAAGTGTGGGTGATATCCTGCGGTGCATCTGGACTCCCGATGGTAGGAGGGGGGGTGTACTTCTTTATAGTTTAAGTTTATTTTAATCTATTGCTGTAATTTTATTGTACTTGAAGCAAAAATTGTCAGCAAGAGAATTAAAGGAGCTAACCATGCTTTGTGCAACTGGCGGTCAGTATGACGTCTTGCATCGTAGGTACAGCCAAGAGCAGGCCAAGCTTGACAAGATGACAGCTACGCCTTATTGAAGCAAGAACAGTACAAAGTTCAATGTGTCAAACTAGAGGCGCTTTTGACTGTACCTGCTCACGCTCAGTTGTAAATTTGAACATATTTTTTTGGACTTACTTTGAAGGTGGCACTTGAGCGGATAAATAATTTGGCGGATCTGGTCTGAACCCAGCATCTTCTTCAACCAACTGAGCAAAAGTCTTCCTAAACCTCATTTTGTAATATTCTGCACTTTTAGACTTCTTCTTTCTAATAGGTTTCTCATTGGAATCAGCAAATTTTGGTATTTTCTTCGACATAACCAGATCTGCATGTGGATCTTCATGGAAATTATCCTGTTCAAGAGCCTCAACGGCCTTTCTGGCTCTTCTTTTCCTTGTTGCATCATCCAGGACTCTTTTTTTCTCAACTTCCTTCACTCTCCCTGACTCTCTCGTCGCCATTTTGTTTTTTTGTAACAATACAACAGTTTACAATCCTTTGTCATGTACTGGAAAGCTCATTTGGTCCATCAAATCATCTACACGAGCCTGGAAATTTGATAAAATGGCTATAAATTAAAGGAGCAGCAGAATATTCAAATTTGTTCAGCAGAAAACAAGTAGCTCTGCTTATTATTAAAAGTTTTTCAGAAAAATAAATCAAGTTTGCATGCAAGGTGGCATGCAACTTATGTACAACAAAATATTAAGCAAATGGGCAGCAAATCGTGAGTTAGGTTTGATTCGCTTGTGGCACTCACTCGTTGCTCGATTTGTGCGTTATGGTCGCAAGAGAACCTAACCCAACCGAACTGATCCCGACTGGATTGGTTAGATTGGGTTTACCTAACCTAACTGACCTATGAGTATTGTTCAAGAATTGATTCCCAGTTTTGTCTAACTTACTTGCAAAGTCTCCACAATATCAGCCGATATAAACACGTGTGTTTCATCTAAATCCTGCAGAATAAACTTCCTCCCTAGAGCGAGTGTTTCATCTAGGTGCAACAAAAACTGCTTCATTGCCGGGTCACTGAAATTAAAAGAGATATTTGTTTTAAATTCAATACTCAATACTCAATACATTTATTGCCTTCATATGGTACATAACAAGATGGTATTATAAATAAGGTATCTCATATGAGCCCATTTTCAGAGGCATTGCAATAATTGAGATAGACCGAGATTTTAAATAGTTATCAACAATATTTAATTATGTATTTATATAATGTAGGTATATTTTTTTAGTTTATTTATTTTTATCATTGAAATATTCGTTTAAATTATAGTAAGTTTTATTTATTAGGTATTCTTTTAATAGTTTTATCATCTTATTATAAGAATTTTCTATTCTTATATTTAGCGGTAGATGATTATATATTTTTATTGATACACTTAAAGGGCCAGAACTATGTATTTTTAATTTAGAAGGTATATTATTAATTTTATTTGTTTTATACCTGCGAGGGTACAGTCGGGGCTGATTATCTTCCATTTCGTAGAACTGCGGGTTGTTCTTAATAAATTTGCAAGCTTCTAGAATGTATAGAGAGGTTAAAGTTAAAATTTTCAATTTAGTAAAGGTCGACCTACAGCTTTCATCATTTTTTAAATTTCCTAATATGCGTATACATTTTTTTTGTAATATGAAGAGATCTGATACGTTTGTGCTATTGCCCCAAAGAATAATGCCGTAGGTTAATCTTGAGTGCATATATGCATAATAAACCGAGAGGGCAGTTCCTAAATCGGTGGTTTTTTTCAATTCACGGAGAGCGAACGTGAAGCTTGATAACTTAGACTTTATTTTTTGAATATGATTTTTCCAGTTGATATGGGTATCAATATTCAGACCTAATAAGCTAAAATTACTAACACATTCGAGTGTCGTATTATTATATGAAATATTAACGTCTAAAGCCGCTTTCTGATATGGTCGAAATTGCATGACTTTGGTTTTATTAGAGTTTATTTCTAAACAGTGGTCCGTCATCCATTGATTTACGTTAGTCAAAATGTTTTGAGCTTTTGATGTTAACTCAGAGGAGCCTTTGCAGGTTATTAAAATTGAAACGTCATCTGCGAATAAGGCACAGGGTTCATTAAAAGCGTCTGGCAAATTATTTATGTAGATGATGAACAAGCAGCATCCAAGGCCTGTACCTTGAGGAATTGAATTTCGCAATTATTGAAATAGAGCAACATACTTTGTGTACTAAAAATAACGCCAGGTCAAAAAGGGTTGATGATAGTAAAGGAAGCGAAGGGAAGTATATCAAGATTGTAGCAGGTGGACGGCTGTGGTCTTTGCCTACTCTGACAGGAAAGAGGCATGATGTTTGATGAACATTGCTCATGAATGTTTGCTTCCTAATTAACTGCAAATATTTGAGTATGTTACTTTAATCATAACACTGAACTTTACAGGAACATAGGCTGAAAACGATAAGAGTTTTTGGTTAGTACGGGAATTGGGAAAACAAAAAATTTTTCTTGATTTTAGATTTTTATTTTTAAGAAGGTTGTTCAGTTTAATGATCCCAGTAACATACTCAAACATTCACAGTTAGTTAGGAAACACCTTTTGTGTTATGTATGAGCTGGTCGTCCACCCATGATACACACCAATCCATCATACATGAGCTTCTCAAAGCTTCTTTCTCATTGAGTCCTTGTTATCAGCAAATTCTCTTCAGGTACTAGCATCTGCGTTCAGCTTATCTGGCCACATCTATCGAGGTCAACTGCGACGCCTTTTGGCATTTTTTTTCGACCTAACTGGTGGTTTTTGTCTCAAAGAAATAAAACTTAATTATTTTAATTTCTTTTTCAATTTCAGAACAACAGAAGTGTTTCTTTTATTGAAAAATGTCTAAGAAAAGAGGATTGAGTGCTGAAGAGAAGAAGACAAGGATGCTGGAGATTTTTCATCAGAGCAAAGACTTTTTCCAACTGAAGGTATTTTTTTTACTTCTATTTCAAAATATCAATTGGTGGTAGTCTAAGCTACAAAACCTCTGCTCATAGTCCGAGAACTGATTACAAATGGGTGCTGAGCAAATAGGATACATAAAGAGAAAAGCTAACTGGATTACCTATGTTTTACTTTTGTAAAAAAAATCTTGTGTTGTCTGGCCCAACCGAAGAGAACCTTTATGGAACAAATCAAAGAGAAAGTACAGGTCGAGTCCTATAAGGAGGTGAAGGAAGTAGCGGAAACAAGGAAACATTGGTGATTACTCCACCGACAAGAGCATGTCTCTTAAATTCAGAGAGAGCTGTTTGTATTGCATAATATTATTGAGACCATCTGTCCAATGATCTTACGACATTGTTGAGGGAGATGGAGGACCAGTAAGTGAAAAGGAAAATGCTTATTTCGTATTACATAGCAGTGGGTTGATAAGGGCTGCAATGATGATTATGATAATTGAGAGAAGGATGATAGAAAGCATATGCCTTTAAATATTGCTAACAAACAATGATGTAATGTTTCAGGAACTTGAGAAGATAGCTCCTAAAGAGAAGGGTATCACAGTTCAGTCGGTAAAGGAAGTCATTCAGAGCCTGGTGGATGACCACCTAGTGGATTCAGAGAAGATTGGTATTTCTACATACTTCTGGTCTTTTCCGAGGTAAGAATAATAGTATAGCACTTATTTCATATTGAAATAAACATACAAGGCTTTCTTCCACAAAGATCTCATGAGGCAAGAGGTAAGATAAGTACCTACTAGGAGGCTGGGCCACATTTTCTTTCTATTTTGAAGTAGGTTAAAATATTTAGCTACATTTAACATTTATTCTCGAATGTTAATCAAATTCAATCAGAACTTGAAACTTGAAGAAGTAAAAAGAATTGTGTATTTATGGTTTGGAATTCGTTTTAAATTTTTCAGTAAAGCCAAAAATGCTAAGAAGCGAAAGTTAAATGATTTAAAGACCCAGGTAGACGATTGTGCTAAGAAATTGAAGAAAACTGAAGATAGCATCGCAACAGAATCGGTATGAATGTTCAGTTATTTTTTAAACAGCTATCTACACATTATTCTTCTCATATTCTTCTCATATTTAAGAGCCGCGCTCTTGTCGGTGGAGCAATCTCCATTTCTCTCTGTCCTCTGCCAATGATTTGACATCCTGATAAGACTCGACGTTTACCCTCTCTTTTATCTGGTCAAAATAAGTGCGTCTTGGTCTTCCTCTGCCTATACATTATAGCATATTAATATTTTTTTTTTCATGGGATGTTATGATGATGATGAATATTTTTTTTTGTATTTTACTTCAAAGTTTAATCCATGTCACAATATACTTTTTTATATTTATTTGGGAAGCATACAGTCATATGTACAAGTACATGACAATATTTGACAATGGCTTCAATTTTGTCCATTAGTTGAGAAAATTGAAGGAGAACTTGTGGATTTTAAATTCAAGTGCAAATATCCACATGAAAAACTCTTTTTCCATTTTGCTCTAACTAATAAATAAACTTTTTCAATCATTATTTGCTCAGGTTGGTCGAGAACCCAGTGATGAGAGAACAGAGTTATTATCAACCCTGGAAAAACTGCAGAAGCAAGAGGAACAACTTAAGAAGGAGCTTCAGAAGTACAGAGACTGTGATCCGGAGTATATTGCTCAATTGAAGACTGAAACTCAGGTAATTTTGTTAATGTTTTGGAATAAAAAAGAATCTTTTAAAAGAGAAGAGATTAGTATGGTATGGAATGGAAGTGAAATGAACATCAACAATTTTATAAAAACTGATCTCTCAACGTATGTTATGTTTTGAGGGTAAAGGGGCTGGGCTCCTAATTTCCAACGGCCACTGCGACCTGTGCAGATCTATTGTAGCCACAACGTATGTTAACACAGTGGTCTATTATTTCTGGGTCAAGCTAAACTAGGATGCCCACTGCAACTAATGAAACCTATATCTTAAGAGCATAATGTGTGAGAGCAGCTTTGGAGGTCCTCTCAGGGTCCCTACTCTGTACATCTCAACCAGTAGATAGGGGGGATGGAAAGGTGGGGATACCCCGATGAAAACCAATGAGCAGCTCGCCGCATAGACTGGCAGTCTCGTGGATAGGGATTAAAGCAAAGCATGCCAAGCCGTCCGTATCTCCTGGGATAATGGGTGAAATGGTTCCATTCGTGTGATCCGATCACCGTCTGTCTTCGTCGCGGCGTCCCCAACTCAAATAATAATAATAATATCTTAAGAGCATGGGAAGACTAACTAGTTTACAGTCAGTTGAGCAAAGCTTTAAAGCTAAGGCTACTTTTAATCTACTGCTGTCACTTTATCATTAAGAGTGATAGCAATAATATTTAACAGTGTAACTGGCCTGTTGGTGTGGTTGGTAGTGACCCTGTCTTCTATGCCATGGGCTGCAGATTCGATCCCTGCTCAGGGCAAACATTTGTGTGATGAACACAAGTGTGTTTTCTGTGTCTGGGAGTTATTTATGCATGTATATAAATCTCTGGTACCCGTAGTACAGGCTTCACCTAGTTTAGGATCAGATGGCTTTGCCTGGTGCCTGCCACTTTGTCTGCGCAGGTTTATGAATTGTAGCCTATGTGTTATTCTGATGTATAAGCTATATTATTGTAAAATTTCATTAAAATCCATTCAGTAGTTTTTACGTGAAAGAGTAACAAACATCCATCCATCCATACTTTTTCGCATTTAAAAGCTATTAAAAGCTTAGTCTGTTAGGCTATCAAAACTAGCTATGTTGCAGTGCATATCCTAAGCTAGCCGATGGGTTTAAAGCAATCCATACCTCTACTAATGGTGAATTTGTCAGTTCAAATTGAAAAAACGCCAGAATAAGTTTAAATTTATTACAGTGCCATCATCTTTGCAGGACCTAAAAGTAGCAATCAACAGATGGACAGAAAACATCTACATTCTGAAGTCATTCATGAAGAATACTTTACAAGCTGAGAACGAGGTTATAGAGCAAAGCTTTGGCATCCCACAGGACCTTGACTATGTAGATATTTAAAAGAAAAATTCATAGAAATTTCTACATCTAAACATAACCTCACTTTTTGTAGTGTCCTTTAGTTCAATAACTTTTGTACCCTTTAGATACCTTTTCATTTTATGAAACAGATGTTTCTTTGATGAGAGAATACGTGTTGAAGATGTATTTTTAGTATATTTGAAGAAATTACTTAATAAATCTTACCACTCAACAAGAACTCCTTTCATAACATTCACCATTGTACATTATTGTGAAAAATTTACATTGAAATAAGGGCAAATTTTGAATGTCTAGTTGTACAAACAATTACAAACGTGAGGAGACAACCAAATCGCACGTAAACATTTGCTAATCTGGGCATAAAAATTTGGAATTCAGTGTTGCCACAACCGAGTTCCCAAAAAGTACATGTCCAGCGCTGAAAAGGTACATTTTGGGGTAAAAAGGTACATAAGAATTTTTTAGGGTTCCGTAGCCAAATGGCAAGAAACGGAACCCTTATAGATTCGTCATGTCTGTCTGTCTGTCCGTCCGTATGTTACAGCCACTTTTTTCCGAAACTATAAGAACTATACTGTTGAAAGTCCGACTCGCACTTGGCCAGTTTTTACTCAACTCACTCATACAGCTTCTATGGCTCCCTCGCAATGAACGTGAGCGAGAGAATTCCTGCTCGCTCGTAGTACTAGAATCGTAATTGTGGTTGAAATAGGATCCGTAATCTTAAATTTAGTAGGTGGAAGGGCTTTTGTCCAAAGTCCGTCTGGGGAAGTACCACCCCCTTACTTTCTCTGCCGTAAAGCAGCAGTGTTTGCACTGCTGTGTTCCGGTTTGAAGGGTAAGGGAGGTGTCAAATTATTTAACTAATAAGACAGTAGGTATCATGGGCGGCGGTGACCACTCACCATCAGATGGCCCATCTGCTCGGTTAACCACTTGTGACTTAAAAAAAATTAAAATAACGTATATGTGCTCATAATAATTGTCAATTGGAACTAAAATAATAAATTGATTGTTACTAATTCTACAACCAAGTCATGCATGATTACAAATTCCTTTTGTTAGGAAAAAAAACATTAGTAGGAATATATAATTTATTGTTTTAATTTTCAGTTGCTGCTGGTGAGTAGTGATTTCGGCGGTTCGTATGTAATCGAATATTTGATACTTTGTTTGGTCATTGAATTGTTGGAAAGCTGGGTATGGCAGAAGAAGCATGAAAGTAGAATTAATGCAGTGGAAATGAGAGCGCTAAGGAGTATGATTGGTGTTAAATTGAGTGACAGGATTAGAAATAGTGTGATAAGAGAACGGTGTGGCGTAAAAGAAGACGTAGTGACCAAAATCGAGAAAGGGATGCTGAGATGGTTTGGTCATGTAGAGAGGATGAATGAACGAAGATTGACGAAAGAGATCTACCAGGCGAGAGTGAATGGAAACGTTGGAAGGGGAAGGCCTAGGCGAACGTACCAGGACCAAATTCAGGACGTTCTGAATAAAGGCCAGGTTAAAAGTACCCTAAACCGACGAGCATATATGAAAGGATTGATGAAAGTACAGGAAGCAAGGGAAGTATGTCAAGATCGTAGCAGGTGGAGGACTGTGGTCTCTGCCTACCCCAACGGGAAAGAGGCGTGATGTTATGTATGTATGTATGTTTGGTCATCATGAGAGCCGCTATAGTGTCTGTGTTTAATCTGTTACGATTATCAGTTTTAATTAATTGGTTTCAGCTGGCTTAATATTCGTTCGATCGAAGCGTTTGAAAAAGGAAGGACTAGAAGTAGGAAAATAATTCTCTTTAAGTTGGGAAACTGAAGGTCTTGGTTTGGTTCATGTTTCGTAACTTGAAAACTATATTCCAGTAGGTGGTGGCGTGGTGGTGGCCATTAATGTTGGGTCTAGTTTCAATGTTTCATGATCCAGCAGAGCATGCTCTCGACATTCTTTGTTTAGAGCTGGCTCGTCCATAACAGTTTTCAAAGCTGTATATCTCTTTAATATTTCATTTAAATTTTTCGCTCGAAAGATTCTAACACTAGGGTCCATATAGATATGGTTTCAAGTACAGGATCACAAAAATAAATCTGTCTTTAATTTGTTCTATGTAGAATGCATGCTGCATGGTTATTGGTTGTGATACATACATCTTTCATAATTATCTTCTTTTTGGCGGCGTTTTATAAAATATTACACATTATTTTCGTTGAGAACAAAAGGTACGTAAACTAGACCCCATTACACATAACACATTGGAGGCTAAAAAGGTACGTCAAATGTGTAAAATGTATGCTAACGGCAACACTGATTTGGATTCAATCACACACAGATTAGATAAAATTTTCAGTGTTGCCAGTATTGAATCGAAATATGTATTACACCGAGATTTTGAATTTTTGTGGTTAAATAAATAAAAAAAGGACAATTGTTCTTCTCTCGATACAGTGAACTGTGAAGTTTATTTATTGTATGATTGTTTGTGTTATAAACAATCAAGTAAAGTTCTTCAACAACATATTTTGGCACAACTACCTACAGGGTGAAATCGAAATCATTCGACAAAGTTTTAGGGTGAGTTCAGACCATGAAAATGAACAACTCACTCACTTCACTCGATCAGCTCTCCTCCGGATGATAGCCCAAGAGACTGGGATGAGATGCGGCATTTCTTTGCGTCCTACCCATGGCAGCCAGTGTGTTTTTCTTCGGGCGATCCATCTTGTTCAGCTGAAGCGGTTGCGGATGTGATACGGCAGGGGATGGAATACTATATTCCATTCTCCGACATACCGCTCGGTCACAAAGCCCGACCTTGGTTCAATGCGGACTGCGCTCGCGCTGAAGCTCGAATGCAGTCTGCATTCCAAGCCTGGGTTCAAGCCCGTGATCGCAAAGTTAGAGCTCGACGGGTTCGCGCGAAGAAAAAGGCATTCAATTCTGCTGCAAAGTTTTGCAAGAGGGTGATCCGAAAGGCTCGTTATGACCATGTCAGTCGCATAGGGACCAAACTTGCATCCTACCCCTCTGGTAGTAAACAAATTTGGTCCCTATCCAAATCGGTCGAAACAAACTTCTGCCGTCCCACATTACCTCCCCTGCTGAAACCTGACGGGTCGCTAGCTCACTCTGCGATAGACAAGGCAAATTTATTTGCGTCTCTATTTGCAAGCAATTCTCGTCTAGATGCCGGCTCTTTTCAACCACCAACGATTCCTCGCTGTGATTCTTCGATGTCGGAGATCACAATACACGCAAAAGACGTTTGTAGAGTGCTCCGAAGCCTAGACGTGAACAAAGCTAGCGGTCCTGACGGGATACCAGCAAGAGTCTTGAGGAACTGTGCGCCTGAGTTGTCTCCTGTGCTAACACGTTTGTACCGCCTCTCTTTTAAAACAAGAACGGTGCCAAAATCTTGGAAGGTTGCTAACGTACAGCCAGTGCCCAAGAAGGGTAGTCGTGCCGACCCCAGCAACTATCGGCCAATCGCCATCACCTCCATACTCTGCAAAGTTATGGAAAGGGTACTTAATGGGAAACTGCTAACAAACCTAGAAGCTAACGACCTACTCAGTGACAGTCAGTATGGCTTCCGCCGAGGACGATCAACTGGGGATCTTCTAGTGTATGTCACACATTGCTGGAGGGAGGCTATCGAGAAACACGGCGAAGCCCTTGCTGTGTCACTGGACATCTCGAAGGCCTTCGAAAGGGTGTGGCACGCAAGTCTGCTGAGCAAACTTCCTACATACGGCATTCCTGCTGACTTTTGCTCTTGGATATCTGACTTCCTGAGTGAACGGTCGATCCGAGTAGTCCTTGATGGCTGCTCCTCTGACCTCATGGCTATCGACGCCGGGGTTCCTCAGGGGTCTGTTCTCTCTGCGACTCTTTTCCTGCTGCACATCAACGACCTTATAGGTCCTAGTATTGTTGGGTACGCAGATGACAGTACTGTTGTCGAGAGATATATGTCCAGCGCAAAAGCCAGCAGTGACGATATACGTTCTTCGAGAGAGGCCATGGTAGAGCGAATAAACTCAACCTTAAGTCGTGTCTCCGAGTGGGGTGACAAAAATCTGGTGAGTTTCAACGCCACCAAAACACAGGCGTATCTGTTCACCGCCAAACGGAGTCCGTTCAATCGGGCTCCTACTTTACGAGGTACAACTGTACCAGTTACCGACAGTCTCGAGCTACTTGGCATGAAGTTGTGTGTAAACCTAAACTTCGGCGGTAACATTGAGTCTAAAGCCCAAACTGCGGCAAAAAAGCTGGGCATCCTGAATAAGGTTAAGCATTACTTCACTCCTGGACAGCTTCTAGTTTTATATAAAGCCCAAGTCCGATCCTGCATGGAGAATTGCTGTCACCTTTGGGATGGCTCAGCCAAATACCAACTAGCCGCACTTGACTCGATAGATCGCAGAGCCAAGAAGCTCGTTGGTGATGAGATGCTGGTGAAAACCAAGTTTCACAGTCTGGCCCACCGTCGCAAACAAAGTTGCATGTCTGTCGGTCTTCTACAGATTGTACTCCGGAGAGTGTGCACAAGAGCTCCACGAGCTTACTCCACCATCTCCCTTCTACCATCGGGAGTCCAGACGCACCGCAGGATATCCCCCATACTTGGTTGATATTCCGCACATTTGCACAAAGCGCTTTGAAACATCTTTTATAATGCGCACAGCTAAAGAGTGGAATTCTCTGCCTGCGTCTGTGTTCCCGAGTTCATATAACCCGAATCTATTCAAGTCGCGAGTGAATAGGCTTCTTTTGGGCAAGCTCATCCTCATCTCTGTTTTCAAGACTAGATCGAGGTCAAGAGTAAGCCCATTAACGTAAAAAAAAACTTTCCCCAAGGAACATGGGTCCGGAAACGAAAAAAACATTTCGATCTCCCATACTAAATGCGCGCTCGGATAGGCTCACTTTGTATGGGAGGTCGAAAATTTTTTTTCGTTACCGGACCCATGTTTCTTGGGGAAAGTTGTTCATTGTCATGGTCTGAACTCACCCTAAAAATTTGTCGAATGATTTAGATTTCACGTAAGATTTAGATTTCAAGTAAGGGCACGCACACACCACGGTTCTTTGTTTTGCGAGAAATTATGTCGCAGAAATGCAATATAGAGCGTGCGGTGCGACGCGACTGTCGAAAAAGTAAATAGCAGCAAATGTATAGTACCGCGCGCACTGCGATTTTAAATAAGTCTCTAGGAGTTGTATTCTTGAATATCACCGGGTGATAAAATATGTCTCAAAAAATTCAAAACCACAATTTTTTTAAAAATAAACATTGATATTAATAAAAAATATATAGTAGTATGTGATTGTTATGATTGTATGGGATTTTCTGTTTTGTTTACTATACAAGGTGTAACAGAAAGGGTATATCAACCCTGAAGGATGTGATTCTGCCCATGAAACTAAACAACTTTCCCTAAGGAATATAGGTCGAAAAATGAAAAAAAATTTTTACTTCCCATACAAAATGCGCGATCAGCTGATTCAGTTTCTATGGGAGGTAAATTTTCTTTTTTCGTATATTGACCTATGTTCCTTAGGGAAAGTTGTTCAGTTTTTCAGTTTTTTACACCTTGTATAACAGTTTATCTGATTGAATTTGATTTTTTAAAGTCTCAAATGAAATTTTGCTTTTCACCCGGTGACATTTAAGGATTGGCTCTCAGGCCACAGCAAGCGAATACATATCGGGATCTGTTTCTCCGATTAAAGTTTATTTAAAGTTCATTAAACGCTAGACAGTCTTGGATTCGTTATTACTAAAATTCAATCAAGCAAGATCATCTGCGAGCCAATTCACTGCGAGACTAAAAATTGATTAACTGTTAAAAATTAAATGAACAAATCATGAAAATTAACAATTATACTTTACTTTATCACTTTTGAAAAGAAAAATCTGTGATTATGAATTTTTGAGTGGCATTGATATACAAGAATTAGCTTCATGTAAAATTACAGTGATCGCATTCTTTTCGTTCTAGAATTTCCTTCATCTGTCTAGCAAGAAAAGACGTGTAACTTGTACGAAATCCTTGTTGAGAATGAAAAACCCATTGATTTTCCATCGCAGTGCGCGCAGAGTATTTTTTTGCGATATTTTATAGCGCGATTTTAAATTCGTATCGCAAATAATAAAATCGTGGTGAGCGCGTGCCCCATATATTTAATAACAAAATTGGTAAACTTTGACAGGAGAGAAGAACAATATTTCTTTTATTTATCAGTGATTTATCATGGAGATATCGTCAAAAATTTGATTTATTTTGGGCTATGAGGTGGAGTGAGGACTAATAAATAGAGACCCGTACTATTGAATACTTATTGGAGATCGGCATGTCTAGCGCTGAAAAGAGCAAAAGCCACCTTTTTTGTTCAGGTTTGGCAGCCTTAATTTGACGTTTCTTATAGATGCGTTCGTTTAAAAAGCATAGGTAAAAAGGGATGCGGATAGGTTCGTTCAAGTTAAAAGTGGACTAATCGTTATTCTTTTTCTCTTGATTTCTGGAAATTTCAGCGTTTTTCTTACGTCAATGCTGTAATGATTTGGAAACAGTAAAAATAAAACAATTATTAGTTAAAAAGTATTTATTTACCAAAATAATGACTAGATATAAAATAATACACTACCAATAGGTACAAACAAAATGTTAGGAAAATTCTCTAGGTACACACATAAAATAAACTTTTATTAAGGGTCCCCTGTAAACTGTGGTAGAGTTTTAAAAGTACTTAGTACGTTTAGTCCCGTCGTCGTAGCCCAAAGTTGACTGTAAAATATTAAGTTAAATTTACACGTTCGCGCAAATGACTAAGCGAATGACGACGCGAGCCACGAACACGCATATGTAAACATTGCGTTCGCTTAGTATTATATAGTCTAAGGCATTCGCAGTACACCTCGCGGCTCGCGCTGGACGCGAATCAAGCACGAGTGGCGAACGCGAACTTACCTTTTACACATTCGCTTACATTCAATCGACAGCCAGCCAGCGCCCAACCAAAACAGTTGTTAGCAAAATAGAGGTGTCCGTCTCCCCAGCAAGCCCGTGCGAGATATGGCCAAGTGGCATACACCAAAATTTAGTGGAAATTGGTTCATTCCATCTGTAAAGTGTCAGATTCAGTGCATCAAAACTGACGACACTACGAGGTGAAAACTTTGGGTGGCTGTAGAGACGTCTCGTCAGCCAGCCCATTCTATACAGGGAAAACTACGAAGATTACATAAAAGCAAAATAGTTCCACATTTACTGCATCAATACACCACATAGGTAGGTACCTACTACCGTAGAAATGGTAACCCGCTAGCAGATCAATATTTATGACGGAATGTGTTTGATAACAAAAAGATCCAATAGGTAATTGCAGTTACTACCACCAATTTTTGACACACAAATGAAACTGCTTGTTGATATAAAATATTTTATAACTACATACAGCGCGTTCAGGACAAGTCTGGTTCACAGATTAGTATATATGTAGGGGGCGTCTGGTTATTTTCTGCGCATGGGTGACAGGCGGAGAGCCAATGAACGATTCGCTCGCCTCCCCCCACATGCCGCACCTCACCCCCGCGGCTCATTTTTTGACTTCTGCCAGAGTTATTTTGCACGCCGTATACCTACTATATATTAATTACATGCGTTATGCGCGGCCATTGTTATAGTTAAATACAATGCTTGCTACTTCAATTCGGTTAGGTTCTTACTCTTACCTATCTAAGTATTCAATTTATTTACACAACATTTCAATTTTCCATATAAGTAATAGTTTTATTAAAGATAGGTTCTAAGAACTTAAGATGTTACCCCCAGCCAACTAGCGCCCCCATTAGTTAAAAAAATATTACTCGCTAAATACAAAACTTATCGAAAATCTGTCTTACAAAATTGAAGTAAAGGTACCCTAGTTTATTTAGAACTGAAAAATATAGTTCACTGTAGATACAGATACAAAAAGTGCGAAAAACGGCTGTAACTACAGTGAACTATATTTTTCAGGATTGATAGGTTCTAAATAAACTAGGGTACCTTTACTTCAATCTGGTAAGACAGATTTCCGATCAGTTTTGTATTTAGCGAGTAATATTTTTTTAATTGATGGGAGCGCTAGTTAACTGCAGGAAAAGCCTTAATTAATTAACACAACATATCTTTTCCCCTTATAATAATTTTATTATTGGTAGGTTCTTAACTTAATTATTATTTACAATCTTTATACAAGTGTAAAAAAGTACGATCATCCTTGATTCTACATGACTAATAGATTGCATAAAAATATATTTTCATAAAAAAAGTAGTTTTAGCTCAAGAAGAAGTGAAGCGCCTTCGATGCGGACAAAGATGACTTTGTTATAATATCCAGTTACTAGCAGGAACCTATCCATTTCAATAAATTACTGTAATATAATACGTAGAAAAATCTAATTTCATGACCTACCTACTTTTTAGGGTTCCGATACCAAAATGGTAAAAAAAAGGAACCATTATGGTGCCGCTCTGTCTGTCTGTCTGTCTGTCTGTCCGTCTGTCTGTCACACCTCTATATCTCAGCAACCACTTATGCTATCAACCTGAAATTTGGAATAGTTTTAGAATATAGTTGCCCAACTTAATTGCACAAGAAAATTTTTTGAAAAAAGTATGATTATTAATATAAAGGGGGCCAAAATAGGGGGGGCCAAATTTCAAATTGTCGCTACTAGGTCGAGTGGGATATCATATGAAAGGGCTTTACTTGTACATTTTAAAATATATTTTTGTATTTTTTTAAATTTCTTAGTTTTAAAGTTATGATGAAAAATGTCAAGAAAAATACCATTCCCCCCCCCTTATCTCCGAAGTTTGAGTAAGGAAAAATCTGAATTAATTACAGTTGACAGAAGTTTATATAAACTTTACAGCAAAAATAAAACGATCTTTCTAAGTTGCACAGTTTTTCAGAAATCTGCAAAAAACCTTTACAAACAAATTTAGTTTTGCGGTCCTGAAAATGGACTTTATTGCTTCCAAAAATACTATAGGTATATCGGAACCCTCGGCGCGCGAGTCCGACTCGCACTTGACCGTTTTTTTTTTTTTACAATCAATTATTGATGTAGAATCACCCCTTAGAAGGATCATCGTACTTTTTTGTACACCCTGTATGTATAGACATACATACATACTGTAATAGTAAACTATTTTGTAAAAAAAAATCTTAACGTACAATTAAGAGCTACTCCAGCTTGACACATTGGACTTTGTACAGCACTTATATCACTCTACGTTGGGGTTAGCCTGCGGGCAAACTAGGCTTACGTGATGCCACGCCACGTTATGTGATGTTATGCTAGGAATACACCTGAGAATAATAAAAGTAATAATAGAAATAAGATTAAAGAAATAATTCCTCACAACACAAAACAAGCTAGAGATTTGACTGTGATGGAAAGTTACTAAAAATTACATAATTCTATTATATTTGTATTAATTTGGTAGCGTAATTGTATTAATTTGGTAGGGTTATTTTAATGCTTCATAATCATCGATGATGATGTGACATGGCATAGCAAAGGAGATGTGACATGCTGGCAGATGTCATCCCATAGTAGAATAAATTAGCACGGTTTCTATTCAAAGCAAGGAGGTCTGAAATCTTTAAGACACTCTAGCTCGACGTCTATCACTAGTCAGCTCCGTCAGTGACTGAAACAATAGTGTAGGCAACGAAGCAGTTGACCCCAAAATAATTCTCTCAGGCAGATTTTATTTGACAGGATGATAAAGAATCATGAATTAAATGTAAATACAAAATATATAAAAAAAAAAATACAAAAAAATTTTTCATACCGTTTGTAATTTTTGTATGGAAAAATTTAAAGTACCGATATTTTTTTATTTTTTTATAGAAGGTTTGTCTCATGTAGTGTAATACCCCAGCAAAGTTTCATCGACTAAGGATTTAATGCGGGGGTCGTCATACAACGATCCGCTTCGTTGCCTAGACTACAGACTCGAACTTACGTTTTAGACAATTCACGCGATTTGACGCGCATAGGATACAAGTAGCGTCAAATATTTCGGACCTCCTTGCTTCGCTTCGAATAGAAACTGCAAATTTACTGTGAGATGACATCTGCCAGCATATCACATGTCCTTTGCTATGCAATGTTACATCATCATCGATGATAAGATTATTAAGTATTAAAATAACCCTACCAAATAAATAGAATGGCGCCTTCATTGCATTTTACAAAGATAATAGGATTACCTATGTAATTTGTTGTGTACATTACACATCCCTAACTTGTGACGAATATTTCCTTAATCCTACTTCTATAACCCTTATTATTCTGAGAGTAGCGTAGACTAGGATTTAGGTTGGTACGTTAGCGAAATCACGTAAAGTTAATCACTTTCCAAATTATGGTTTTTTATCCTATTATGAAAACCGATGTTTTCTAACTAGACTTTAAGGGCACTGCATGTTATCCTACGTCATCAAGTACACGAAATTTGCAACTTTGTAGCGATAGTAGTGTCCTACTAGGTCCACAAAACGTTGGTCTGCCAATCCGCAACCTGGCAGGTTTTGTACATGTTTTGTACAGTCGGAGCGAAAAGTGGGTTCTTGATAGAGTACACGAATAAAACCTATTCGTAAATAAGTAAAACAACAGGTCTGCCTTGCATCCTCTTTGCAGTTTCGCTAGTCGGACCACAAATGTGGTCGGATATGATCGGACGTAACATCAAATATGTGGCATAACATAAGTCTAAATTGCCCGTACCTTTAGAGTCGCGCTGCAAGTGTCAAGCTTGACCTGCCTTTGACTGTATAATCCATTGCACCAAACAACGCGACATTTTGTTAACTTAAAATTATAACTTAAAATTTGTAATAGTTTTAGAATATGGTTGCCCAACTTACTTGCACATGAAAGAATTTTGAAAAAATTATGATTATTAATGTAAAAGTGGCAAAATGGGGGGGGGGGGGGGGGGGCAATTCCAAATTGTCGCTACTAGGTCGAGTGGGGTACATTTATGACAGGGCTTTACTTGTGCATTCTAAAATATATTTTTATATTTTTTTACGTCTCTTAGGCGCTCAGCAGATGAAGGGGCGGACATACGCGGGCAGTCACGGACATTGTCGCCAGTGTGGCCGGTATTGCGAAAATTATAGTTTTTATCAGAATAAAATTCAAATATAACAAGTTTAAAAGTTGCTCTATATTTCAAACTAAATGAAAATCAATCTGAACAACCTTTACGAGTGATTAATTCTTTGAATTCAAGCTGTTTTTCTTTCCAAACTAAAGATTTTGGAAAATACGCGCATAGAATCGGAGCGTTTTTTTCATGTCAATGACTATAGTAATACGAAAATAATTGCAGTACCGGCCACACTGGCGGACTGTCAGAACAAAAAGTCTGTCGTCTGCTGTGCCACTTAGATTTCAAGTTATCATGAAAAATTTAAAAAAAAATACCATCCCCCATCCCCCTTATCTCCGAAGTTTGTGAAAGGAAAAATCTGATTTAATTACAGTTGACAGAAATTTATGTAAACATTACAGCAAAAACAAAACGATCTTTCTAAGTTGCACAGTTTTTTAGAAATTTGCAAATAACCTTTACAAACAAATTTAGTTTTGCGGTCCTAAAAATTGACTTTATTGCTTCCAAAAAACAACAAGTGTATCGGAACCCTCAGCGCGCGAGTCCAACTCGCACTTGACTGGTTTTTGTGTATGTTGTGGCTAGAAATGTGCGCCTTGTCTAATTGAAGAGAAATCTCTTTTTAACTGCAAAATGTTTGTTTACAAAAAGTCGCGTTGTTTCGTGGAATGGATAATAAATAGGTATACCTACTTAGTTAAGTGAGACATTGAGAGCAAAATCGCTTGAAAAAATGTTTGCGGTTTTGGAACGAGGATTAAGATCTTTTGCTAAATTACCAAACTCATAGAAAAAATATGTACACTCAACAGCACGTCTGTAGAAACACTTTTGGACCCTATGTTGTGGTAATAGAGTTGAAAAACTTTCAACCGACGAGCGGTTGACCGTACTTCGCCTGCACGTTAACTAAGACCTTGAAAAATAATCCCTTAACTCGATTCGAATATTTCATCTATAAGCAACTGTGAAATCGAATATTACCAAGACGACCGGACCCTATAATTCCCTGTTTGAAGGCCGCGACAATTTCAAAAGTATTTATATCCAAGTTTAGTCCCCTTGATCCTTATAACGAGCGGATTTTTGGCGAAGGTTTTTGTTTTCATCCTTCCTTTAGAACACTTAGGTATATAGGGTGACTTTTAATTAGTTCTTGATAGCAAAAGATACGCATGTACTCATGATACTCAACAACTTTTCTCAAGGAACATAGGTCGGAATGCGAAAAACCAAATTTGACCTCCCATACAAAATGTGCGATCAGCTGATGCAGTTTCTATGGGAGGTCGAAACTTGATTTTCGTATTTCGACCTATGTTCCTTGGCGAAAGTTGTTCAGTATCATGAGTACATTCATACCTTTTTCAATCAAGAACTAATTAAAAGTCACCCTATATAAAAATTAAGAAAAGGTTTGGTCGACCATTAGCCGATAATTTTGTGTAGTAAGTAGTAGGGACATGGTAGAGAGTTAACTTATTGAGCGAAAAATTACTTATGACTATTACACATAAAACGGATAAATTCACGCTCTGTATGTGTCGCAGGCAACTCGTATAATTCGCCGTTTACAAACAGCGGGCAAACTGTAAACGGTCGGCAAATTGTAAAACGGCGCCGGCAGATTGTAAACGGGTTTAGATCACTGGTGCATTGTACGTTCGTTAGCCACGGTAAACTCAACCTAACCGATCCCGAGAAGGGATCGGTTAGGTCGGATCAGCACAACGCATAGAGTAGTTTGTCTTATAAGCACAAAATATTATCTAATCTGTGGCACAACGTAAGAGCCGATCGAGCAAATTGAACGTGCCGCAGCAGCGGCTGGCGAGTGCCAGAAACGAATTACGCGGCATTTTGTAAAATGTTGAATAAAAAATTCTCGGCATTTTTTAGAATGCCTAGGCAAAATGTAAAATGACTAATTATACAATTTGCCTGCGGCATATGGAAGACATAGTACTAAACAGTTTAGATCCGGTTCGCGGATCTTTTACACGGAGATAAACAATATAGCCAATGCCCTCCATACAAAACGTGAGAGTGTTGCATTTAATTTTAGACTTTGGCAAAAAAAAATAAACGTGTTAATGGAATAAGCGAAACCCTCATACACGCCAACTGATTTTTATTAAAATAAATCCATTTCCGTAAAAAAAAAAACCGGCCAAGTGCGAGTCGGACTCGCGCCCTAAGGGTTCCGTTCCTATCTACAATATGATATACTAAAAGCTTTTGCTCTTTGATTTTAAACACTCCGCGAACATCCAACTTGACCCCTCTTTTATAGAAAAGTTCTTGAAACGGGAGCTCACCTTAATTGGTTACTATTAGTTGTGAGAAAAATTGAAATAGACTTTTCCCTTTATTTGTACTGTGAGACCTAGCTTCTTGCCAAATTTCATAATTTTAGGTAAACGGGAAGTACCCTGTAGGTTTTGCTTTTTTGCATAAATGTATGGAGATGAGGACATAAACAGCCATATCTTTTGATTGCGTCGTTGTAAAAAATGTAAATTTTCAGATCTTGTGTGGTTTATAGACCTTGATATTCGGTATTATTTCAACCTGATACCTCTTCTCGTTCGTGAGAAAAAGGATCTTGACAGACAGACGGACAACAAAGTGATCCTATAAGGGTTCCATTTTTTTACTTTCGAGAAAAAAAAAGTTTTTCTAATTTTCTCAAAAATGTGTTCTATATATCACTTATACATCATAAAAAACAAGTCTCCCAAAAATGTCCGTCCGTCGGTCGGTCGGTCGGTCCGTCGGTCGGTCTGTCCGTCACGCTTTGGCCTAGCGGCTAAGCCAATGGTCCGATTGTCACCATTTTTTGAATTTAGGAATTTTATGCAAATCCATCGAAGGGTTCTGAGTGGTTTCTTTCTGGCTCTCATTTTGAGGGTAGCTGTCATACAACGAAAATGAAAAATTGAAATTTTCTCAAAAACGACTCATAGAATCTTGATGAAACTTTGCATGATCAAGCATCTCCATGTAAGATATCATGCACAAGTATCAATTGATCTGTGTTATTTCATATAAGGGGTGTTCCTGTACCACCAAAACGTAAATATGTGATTTACCCAAAATTGGTTCCATTGAGTTTATTAAAATTCTCTGTAATATTAATCCTGGATTGGTTGTCTACCTGACTGGATATTATTTATGATTATTTTCAATAAAATTTAGTACACAGGGTGTACCAAAAACTGAAAGGGCTTGCTCAGTAGACCAAACTGAACAATTATCCATAAGGAACATGTGTAGGGAAATTAAAAAAATGTGCATGCAAGTATCCTACGGTAGTATCCATTGATCTGTGAAAATTCATATAAAGGTGTTCCAGTACTACCAAAAGTCAAACATGTGATTTACTCGAAATCGTTTGAAGTTTGTTTGTTTTAATGTTTGACAATTTGAATTCTGAATTGATCTGTATATTTCATTCAAACATTTTTTTGGAAAAACGTAAATAAAAGTTTGTATTTCCATACTATGTGTATGGCATTACAAATTTAAGTTTGCGGTTGATAGTTTTTCTTGAGTATTGCGAGAAAGTAAGTGCAGTGCTGCTGTACCATTTATTTATTTTGAGGTACGGAACCCTAAAAAACTTAAAAAATATTTTTTTTTCTAGATATTGTTATTTTAAAGTTTTATCATCGTTCTAGTTTCTTCGTTGTTCTAGTACGCGCGCTCCGCGTGGCACACTTCCCTCCCCTCCTCACCGCTCTGATCCGCGTGGCGCCTGGTCGCCAGCGCGCGTATCCACAGAAATATTTAGGATAGAAGCGGCAATTTAAATAATAAAAAAATGACCCCTATCAAAAACACGTGAAATTGATTGTACTCTCGATTCTGAACAAACTATTTTCTCAGTTTCGCTTATTCCGTTTAGGACCACATTTCTGGATAGCGCTATAAAGATATCTATTTGCTCATCACGTGGGCGGATGTCAGCTGATATGATCAGAAAGACACACGTACGAAAGAAATATGTAATCTAATTATTTTGTTATTTATCTATTGGCAAGAAAAAGCTTTCTGTACTGCTAATATTCCCGTCAAGGATAGTTTCTGTTACATGTTTCACGCCATTTTCCGACTCGCAGCACTTAGGAAAGGGCGCGCTGCAGTCAGGTTTGAAGAGCAGGCTTTTGCTGTAGTTCTCCTTGGTTCTTTCATGGTTGTTGTTGGCCGGTAGACGGCCAGCTCGACCTCAGAGCTTTGACGAGCCGTTGTTGAGGAGTCGTACGCTGCTTTCTCGACCGATGCTTGTTCTGTAATTATAAAAAAAAAAAGTTCCAAAACTAGAACCCGACTACTGGCAAATTCTTGTTCTAAAAATTATGAAACATAAAATGATTGTCATCTGAAATTTTTATGTACAGTCAAGAGCATATCAAGCTTGACACATTGGACTTTGTGCCGTTCTTATTTTAATAGACAGTACCTGGGCGACCGAGCTATGCTCTGTATGTATAAAATATCATCGGTTTAGCAAGCTATGCTACTCAACAACAGATGGCGCTGTAAGTTTCTTGAACGCACGAAAACGCGCTAAGAAATATTGAAAAAGACGATGAAAACGAATTTTCCCAGACATGAGACCTAGCTAGATCGATTTTTTGCCCCCAAAAACCCCTGTATACTAAATTTCATCGAAATCGTTAGCTAGCCGTTTTCGAGAAACCGATTACAAATATATATATATATATATATATGAAATGCCTAAATATTTTTTTATTTATTTTATATATACAAATATTGCTCGTTTAATAGTATAGGATACGGGCTAGCTAGAGTCGCACTACGAGTGTCAAGCTTGACCTGTCGTTGACTGTACCAACTATGATATTTAATAAATATTCATAGCGATGTTCAGATAAATAGTCGTGGTTATATTATGCCACTTTGCCCTAAAGCTTGATTTCTTTTTTAGGGTAGGTGGTACAAAATCCAATATGTCAAGTTTGACGTGCTCTTGACTACAGTCAAGGTACACCTAGCAAAAAACTAACAAATTCCAAATTAAACTTATTCTTTTGTTCGGTTTTGGTAGGAAGTTGTTTTTGGTATTCAAAATCTTAATGTACGTTGGCGTTTCGTAGCGTGAGGTTTTGCTTTTTGTGTTAACAAATATTTTTAACGTAACTTATTCATGTCACAGCTTGAGCTGTTTGTTTTTAACTTATTCGAAAAACAACTCCGCTGGCTGTGATGTATGATGTTATAGCTCTTATAGCTAAGTATTTGGATAGACCTAAGTCCCATAAATCCTATGCTGTCCTAGTCCTACAGGATGTTTTTTCTAACTTGATTTATTTTACTGCCTCGACTACGTCCTAACGCTATAATAAAAGCAGTAAAAAATATCTAGATTCGATTTCAGTTGGTAGTTATTGAATAATAAACTTTGTAGCTTGTGATTCTATTATTAAGTATTTTTGAACGTGATCATTCATGAATCGAGGCTGAAAATTCTTCTGGCTGTTATTTGAAATGTGTACAGTCCAAAGCCTAGCTGTTGTGTGAAATGTGTACACTTGAAGCTCGTTAAAGTTGAAACATTGGACTTTGTACAGTCAACGACAGGTCCAGCTTGACATTCGCAGTACGACTTTGCAGTACGTCTAATGAAATATAAATGGTGTGTACAAAGTCCAATGTGTCAACCTTGATGTGCTCTTGACTGTACCAATCTTATTGCAATTGCCGTAAGAGCTAAAGTCACACTGCGAGTGTCAACTTTGACCTGCTCTTGGCTGTAAAATTTTTCATTTGCTTTGGTCCATCCGAATGCCCGCTTTTTAGGGTTCCGAAACAAAATGGCAAAAATAGAACCCTTATGGTGCGACTTCATCTGCCAGGTGGTTTTAAGGGGTAAGTAATAGATGAGCAGATGATATAACAACTTTTATTATAACGATTGGAAGATAGGTATTGAAAAACGTTGTACCATAGGTACCTACTAACGAAAAATATATATTTACTAGCGGCCCGCCCGGCCCAGCTTTGCACGGGAAGCTAGAGTTCATAAAAAGATCCCATAGATAAAAGCTCTTTCAGTATTTCCCGATTTTGAAACGTGTATCTTTTTTGTTTTAGATCTATCGTGAAAGTAAAATAAAGAATAACAACAAATTATAAAAACTGGTCAGGCGCGAGTCGGATTCGCGCGCATTTAATACACACACTTGTCCGTTTTTTGGTCTGTAGGAATTTCATATTAACTTTCATCCCCTTGGAGGATGATTTTTCTAAAACGCTGAAACACATGATAATTGGGGTGGTAGAGATCTACCTCCTAGCGGTCCACCCCGGGCAACGGCGCTGCGGGACATCACGTTCTGTGGCGACGGCTGAAGGTCTCTCTCAGCGGTGGTAGGCTTCGGCCGCCTGGCTCGCGACCACCCTCCCGCCGGAGCCCGACGCCAAACAGCTTGTCTGTGTTCCGTCGGTGTGCGGGAGTGCCAGTGCCACTGGGGGATCGGAGGTGGTCAGTTGCGTGGCTTAGGATCGGTCTTGGTCTCTAGGCAAGTCTGTTCCGGGTAACTCATACTGGAGGGTAGCGGGATCCGAGGCACGGTCTCTGCCGTTGGCCGACCGCAGGTAGATGGGGGCCCAAGTACTACGAAAGCCGACGTGGGAAAGGCTGCCCCGCCAACTAGCGAAAAATCCTGGAATGCTCCGTCGTGCCAGCTGGCGACTGGACGGGAGGACCCGACGGCCATTTCAGGGGGGCTCGGGCGTCCCCGCAGTCTCCAGATGAGTTCCCCACTGGTCAGATGAGCCGAAGAGTCTCATTTGATAACCTAGCCACGTCTCGACCAGTTTCCGTTCCCCCACAACAACAAGCTCTCCATGTCAAAGTCCAAAAAGAAAAAGGTTTCTAAACGGCGGCACTTCCTCCCACTAAAAGTGCACCTCACTAACATCCGGGGGTTGCACTCCAATCTCGATCCGGTCCATTTCCACCTTGAGACCGAGAAGCCGCACCTATTCTTTTTAACGGAGACGCAGATAGCAACACCGTCAGACGTGGCGTACCTCAACTACCCGGGTTACTCGTTGGAACACAAGTTCAAAAAACGAGCCGGGGTCTGTGTGTACGTCCGCGATGACATTTGCTATCGGCGTCTCCGTTGCTTTGAAGATTCAGGGTCATCAACAATATGGATTCTGGTGGACACCGGCATAGAGAAATCTCTCTACGTCGGTGTCTACCGGTCGCACAGCGGTGACCAGGAGACGACCAGGCTCTTTGAGCACCTGTTAGAGAAGGCGGATTGTGCCGTACAACGGTACCCAACAGCGCAGCTTCATTTTCTGGGGGACTTTAATGCCCACCACAGCGAGTGGTTGTTCCCATACCAGAAAACTGACCATGCTGGGAGAGAGGCGCGCAGGTTTGCATTGTCGCTAGATCTCACCCAGCTGGTGAATGTAGCTACGCGGGTGCCTGATGTAGACGGACACACGCCCAATTGCTTGGACTTACTGCTGACTACAGATCCGGACAGGCACTCGGTGTCGGTATCAGCCCCGCTGGGAACATCCGACCACTGTCTGGTGAAGTCCGTGTCGATCAGCTCTCCTCCGGATGATAGCCCAAGAGGCACGAGGCGAGTTTGGCGATACGAGTCAGCAGATTGGGATGAGATGCGGCACTTCTTTGCGTCCTACCCATGGCAGCCAGTGTGTTTTTCTTCGGGCGATCCCTCCTGTTCAGCTGAAGCGGTTGCGGATGTGATACGGCAGGGGATGGAATACTATATTCCATTCTCCGACATACCGCTCGGTCACAAAGCCCGACCTTGGTTCAATGCGGACTGCGCTCGCGCTGCAGCTCGAATGCAGTCCGCATACCAAGCCTGGGTTTTAGCCCGTGATCGCAAAGTTCGAGCTCGACGGGTTCGCGCGAAGAAAAAGGCATTCAATTATGCTGCAAAGTTCTGCAAGAGGGTGATCCGAAAGGCACGTTACGACCATGTCAGTCGCATAGGGACCAAACTTGCATCCTACCCCTCTGGTAGCAAACAATTTTGGTCCCTATCCAAATCGGTCGAAACAAATTTCTGCCGTCTGACATTACCTCCCCTGCTGAAACCTGACGGGTCGCTGGCTCACTCTGCAACAGAGAAAGCAAATTTATTTGCGTCTCTATTTGCAAACAATTCTCGTTTAGATGCCGGCTCTTATCAACCACCAACGATACCTCGCTGTGACTCTTCGATGTCGGAGATCACAATACACGCAAAAGAGGTTCGTAGAGTACTCCGAAGCCTAGACGTGAACAAAGCAAGCGGTCCTGATGGAATACCAGCAAAAGTCTTGAGAAACTTTGCGCCTGAGTTGTCTCCTGTTCTAACACGTCTGTATCGCCTCTCTCTAAAAACAAGAACGGTGCCAAAATCTTGGAAGGTTGCCAACGTACAGCCAGTGCCCAAGAAGGGTAGTCGTGCCGACCCCAGCAACTATCGGCCAATCGCCATCACCTCCATACTCTGCAAAGTTATGGAAAGGGTACTTAATGGTAAACTGCTGACATACCTAGAAGCTAACGACCTACTCAGTGACAGTCAGTATGGCTTTCGCCGGGGACGATCAACTGGGGATCTTGTAGTGTATGTCACGCATTGCTGGGGGGAGGCCATCGAGAAATACGGCGAAGCCCTTGCCGTTTCACTGGACATCTCGAAGGCCTTCAACAGGGTGTGGCACGCAAGTCTGCTGAGCAAACTTCCTGCATACGGCATTCCCGCTGACTTTTGCTCTTGGATTTCTGACTTCCTGAGTGAACGGTCGATCCGAGTGGTCCTTGATGGCTGCTCCTCTGACCTCATGGCTATTGATGCTGGGGTTCCTCAGGGGTCTGTTCTCTCTGCGACTCTTTTCCTGCTGCACATCAACGACCTACTTGGTCCTAGTATTGTTGGGTATGCAGATGACAGTACTGTCGTCGAGAGATATATGTCAAGCGCAAAAGCCAGCAGTGACGAGATACGTTCTTCGAGAGAAGCCATGGTAGAGCGAATAAACTCAACCTTAAGTCGTGTCTCCGAGTGGGGTGACAAAAATCTGGTGAGTTTCAACGCCACCAAAACGCAGGCGTGTCTGTTCACCGCTAAAAGGAGTCCGTTCAATCTGGCTCCTACTTTTCGAGGTACAACTGTACCAGTTACCGACAGCCTCGAGCTACTTGGCATGAAGCTGTGTGCAAACCTGAACTTCGGCGCTAACATTGAGTCAAAAGCCCAAACTGCGGCAAAAAAGTTGGGTATCCTCAATAAGGTGAGGCGTTACTTCACTCCTGGACAGCTTCTAGTTTTATATAAAGCCCAAGTCCGATCGTGCATGGAGAATTGCTGTCACCTTTGGGATGGCTCAGCCAAATACCAACTAGCCGCACTTGACTCGATAGATCGCAGAGCCAAGAAGCTCGTTGGTGATGAGATGCTGGTGAAAACCAAGTTTCACAGTCTGACCCACCGTCGCAAAGTTGCATGTCTGTCGGTTTTCTACAGATTGTACTTCGGAGAGTGTGCTCTAGAGCTCCACGAGCTTATTCCACCATCTCCCTTCTACCATCGGGAGTCCAGACGCACCGCAGGATATCACCCATACTTGGTTGATATTCCGCACATTCGCACAAAGCGCTTTGAAACATCTTTTATAATGCGCACGGCTAAAGAGTGGAATTCTCTGCCTGCGTCTGTGTTCCCGAGTTCATATAACCCGAATCTATTCAAGTCGCGAGTGAATAGGCTTCTTCTGGGCAAGCTCGCTCCATCGTAGACCTCATCTCTGTCTTCAAGACTAGCTCGAGGTCAAGAGTAAGCCCATTTTCTATAAAAAAAAAAAAAAAAAAAAATTCTTTCTTTTTATTAGTCTAAATCCTAATTTTTAGTAAGATTTTTATACGGAATTTCATCCCCTTGGGGGACGATATCTCAAAATTGCTGAAACACGTGTTTCTTTACTTCTTATATTTAGCTAAAATCCAAATTTCAAGTACCGCTTGTCAGAACTGTAGGCTTTTCATACAAACTTTCATCCCTTATTTCACCCTTTTGGGGGATAATATACCAAAATTTCTGAAACATTTGTTTCTTTATTTCTTATTATCAGCTGAAATCCTAATTTTCAAGTACCTCATGACAAAACTGTAGGATTTCTATACAACCTTTCATCCCTTATTTCATCGCGTTAGGAGATGAATTTATAAAAATGCTTAAACACGTACTTTTTTATTTATTACTGAGAGCTCAAAACCAAATTAGTATAATTCTATTTTTAAAAATGAAAGACTTATAGACCAACTTACCCTTTACCCTTTTTCACCCCCTTGAAGGGTAATTTTTAGGAAATGCTTAGTTACGTGTTTCTTTATTAGGGTTCCGATACCAAAATGGTAAAAAAAAGAACCCGGTGGTGGTGCGACTTTGTCTGTCTGTCTGTCCGTCTGTCTGTCTGTCACACCTCTATATCTCAGCAACCACTCATGCTATCGACTTGAAATTTAAAACAGTTGTAAAATTTGGTTGCCCAACCTAATTGCACATGAAAGAATAAAAAAATATATGATTATTACTGTATAGAGGGCCCAAATAGGGGGGGCAAATTTTCAAATTGTTACTAGGTCGAGTGTGGTATCATATGAAAGAACTTTACTTGTACATTCTAAAATATATTTTTGTATTTTTTTACAACTCTTAGTCTTCAAGTTGTGATGAAAAATGTAAAAAAAATACAATTCCCCCCCCCTTATCTCCGAGGTTTGTGAAAGGAAAAATCTGAATTAATTACAGTCGATAGAAATTTATGTAAATATTACTGCAAAAATAAAACAATCTTTCTAGAAATCTGCAAAAAGCCTTTACAAACAAATTTAGTTTTGCGGTCCTAAAACTTTACTTTATTGCTTTCAAAAATACTATAGATATATCGGAACCCTCGGTGCGCGAGTCCGACTCGCACTTGACCGGTTTTTTTAAATTTAGGAGCTTAAATTCAAATTTGTGTGATTCTAACTCAAGAAACAAAGGACTTTCATACAAAATTTTATCCCCTATTTCACCCCCTTAGGGGTGAATTTTTAAAAATCCTTCCTTAGTGGGTTTTGAAGTAAGTACAAAAAACCTGTGTACAAAATTTCAGATCTGTACCTATAGCGGTTATATAGGGTGACTTTTAATTAGTTCTTGATAGCAAAAGATATGCATGTACCCACGATACTGAACAACTTTTCCCAAGAAACATAGGTCGAAATACGAAAAACCAAATTTGACCTCTCATACAAAATGCGCTATCAGCTGATGCAGTTTCTATGGAAGGTCAAAACATGATTTTCGTATTTCGACCTATGTTCCTTGGGGAAAGTTGTTCAGTATCATGACTACATGCATACCTTTTTCTATCAAGAACTAATTAAAAGTCACCCTATATATATACCTACGGCTCGGCGTTGATGGATCAGTCAGGACAAGCTATTTTATGCAAGCTTTTTTATGTATTTAGAAGGCATGAAGTGCAATGCATTTTTGTTAAAGGTGAGCTTGCATTTTGGGAAGGCAAAAGTCAGTTATCAAACATTCTCAATTTCTCTGTGGAGAATATACAGTGTGAATTTTCATTGGTTTTGCTCCCAAAGTTCTACTCATGATAACAAGCAACTTTTGCGAAAAAAAAAATTGTACTCGAAATCATTTTTTCGTCTTCCGGTCACGTGATCGACAAATTCACGCTGTATGAACAGTAAAATAATAAAAAAATATCTGAAAGTATTTAAAACAGAAATCTCCTTTACCCAGATTTTCCATTTCAATACGAATAATACAATTATTCACTGGGCTTTGATTTATCGCTATTGTACTTCAAATGCGTCTGTGCGATAGGGATATTTTGTTGCCTTGATGAGCGTATTGTTCTGGCAGAATTTATTTAAAAAACAATTCTAGTCAATTCTAGTCATTCATACGCCGCCACCCCGAGTATTGTCAGATTGAAAACATTATTATCTTTCTATACAAAGCAAACTCAACGAAAAACTCAATAACATTTTGTTTACATTTCAATTTCGTTTTAATCTGAGTGGGTTTCAGACATTGACCTCTATATACGCGTTTCAGATATTTACATTTCTTTGTTAAACATTGTGTGGGAATCACGTACCTACATGACAATTATTTTCGTGTGGGTTATCATTATACTTTCGATCAATATTTTTGTAACGTCGTCTATCATTCTAGTTATTGTATAGTAACGTAACGCAGCCATATTTTAATATTATAACGGCGGTGGCATTTCACAAAACGGCACGTAATTCGTTTCTGGCATGGCATATTGTATAACATGCTGATTACAAACGGGTGTATTTTAGGTTCGTTAGCTAAGGTAAACCTAACATGACCGATCCCTAAACGGGATGTGACACTCCGCACTGTAGGTATGCAACGCGGCGCTGGAAGTCGACTGGGTGAGGCAGTCGATTTTACTTTTCTTTATGTCATCTTAAGCTTATGGCGGCAAAATAGGTAAGTAAGTATTTGCATTTTTGATTGAACAATATTACATACCTACTTGCATCTCGCTCAGTCTCTCATAAAGTGACAAAATCATCGCCTTCGCCCACCTGTCCGCGATCACCCGCGATTTAAAAACGTGTCCTAAGCGGTGCACTGCAAGTATCAACTTTATGCTTAGACCGTAAAGTTGAAATTTGTCGGCACCCCGCCCGAGAGAGTCGGATCTGTAAATGTTAAACACCGTATACACGGTCGGCGACAAGCTCCCGACAGAGGTCACCTTGGTTTGCAAACATGTGGGTCCGTTTCAACTACACGGTCGCCGACTTGTTGACAACAAGCATTGAAATAGATTAAAAAACACGATGTGGTGATACAAAATGACAGTTGACACTGACAGTTCTTGTATTTTCTAGTTCGGTTCAAAACAAATCACTGTTTAGAAGACTTTTCATATCTTCTTTGTCACAAAATTATCAATTTCATTGTCTTCTTAAATGCAAGAAACGTCAGTTTATAATCTGTGCGGTCGCCAACCTCCAGCTACACGGTCGGAGACGTAACCAACGTCCTCTATTTGACCTTAGTTTGGGAAGCTGCTTTCACGACTACGGGCTTCGGAAGGTCTCTAAAAATTTGATTGGCGACCACGAACTACACGGTCGGAACCGACCAAGGTCACCTCTGTCGGGGCTTGGTTGGCGACCGTGTATCCGGTACTTTAGTTTACTATTATGTAATCTGTACTACAACGCTAGAGCCGAGCGAAATGAGCGTGCCGCGGCAGCGACCGGCGACACAGCCAGAAACGAATTACGCGCCGTTTTGTAAAATTTTGTAAGATACCGTCCTCTTCGTTATTTCACGCTTTCGGGGTCTTGTGAATTTCTGGGGAAGGCGAGGCGTAAAAAACTGTCGAGTAAACCTTATCCGTCTTACTACAAAAAAGTTAGACATCTGTTGAACACTTGATTAAAAAAAACCGTACTAAGTAACTCTGTCTATGTCATTGATGCGCAGAAGTGAAAAATTACTATGAATTGACTTCTGCGCATCAACTGACATAGCCAGTTATTTTGCGCGCATTTTTTTAATCAAGTGTTCAACAGATGTCTTACTTGTAGTAAGACCCTATGTGATTAAAGGAAGACCTCTTCATAGACCCAAAAGCTGTTGGTTATTCTGGCGACATGAACGAAAAGCCACTCGTATTTTAAAGGGTTAGGAACTAATTTTACTGACCTAAGTCGTATTAATAATTGATATTTCCTGAAGACTTACGTCCTAGGCACCATACTGATGTTGGTTTTCCTGCTTGAGTGAAGTCTCCTCGAGGTGGATAAGGACATGGATCCTCGCGGGCCGCGGACTTCGGGTCCTCGGCAGAGCAGGTACCTGCAGACGAACGATCTGAGGTTTAATGTTTGAGTCGCTCATTTTTTTTGCTCCAGTTTTTGATAGTCAAATATACTAACGTAAGCACGATAGTAAAAACGTGGAAAGTTTCAGCTGAACTACCGGTACGCTATAATCGCCCGAGACCAGGGGGTCGAGACAACGTGCCATTCAATTCAGAGATGATGAAAGCGAACGTCATAAAAGTGTATGGAATGACATAATATGTCAAATGTCATCCCGTACATTTCGTGACATTTTCGCTTTCGTCAAACGCACGGAATTATAGGTCAAGTCAAACGGCACTTTGTCTAAACCCCTGAGAAACCCCAGACGCCGAAGTCAAGTGAATTTCAATAATCGTAAGCGCCAGTACAAAAAATCAAATATTTGTAATATGGCTTCTGTCAACATGGACAATTTTGCCAGTGTCGAAGTTGGAGAATACACGGCACTACAATGACCAGATAAATGGACGGTCAATTAGCATAATCTGGATAAAAATAAAAACATATAAATAAATGATCAAAGAAAAAAAAAAAGGGGGAATCATAATTTAATTTTATACCTTTCAATATATTTAAATAAAATGTATATAAGAGGGGAATCCAAGGAAGATAAAACACAATCCATATTAAAGGGGCGAGGAATAATAGGGGAAAGGATGTCATAAAGAGAAACAGGAGTCCTTGGGCAATTGAAAAACAAATGATCTACCGTACCCTCCTCAAGAATAGAGTAAAAATGAAATTGACATAAGTCAATGAAATGTTGCGTGAGAGCTAATGTCAAATCCATACATTTTCATGTTATGTATTAACTTTCACGAGCACTTTCACTTAACGAAACTGAACAACTTTTCCTAAGGTTGAAATACGAATTCTTTTTAGGGTTCCGATACCAAAATGGTAGAAAAATATGGTGCGAATTTGTCTGTCTGTCTGTTACACCTCTATATCTCAGCAACCACTCATGCTATCGACATAAAATTTGGAATTGATTTAGGATATGGTTGCCCAAATTAATTGCACATGAAAGAATTAAAAATAAAATATGATCATTACCGTAAAGGGGGCCCAAATAGGGGGGGCAAAATTTCAAATTAGTGTTACTAGATCGAGTGATGAAAGGGCTTTACTTGAACATTGTAAAATATATTTTTGTATTTTTTACGACTCTTAGTTTTCAAGTTGTGATGAAAAATGACAAAAAGGAAAACACCATTCCCCCCCCCCCCCTTATCTACAAGTTTGTGAAAGGAAAAATCTGAATTAATTACAGTCGATAGAAGTTTATGTATATATTACAGCAATAATAAAATCTTTATAAGTTGCACAGTTTTTTGGAAATCTGCAAAAAACCTTTACAAAAAAATTTTGTTTTGCGGTCCTAAAAATGGACTTTATTACTTCCAAAAATACTATAGGTATATTGGAACCCTCGGCGCGCGAGTCTGACTCGCACTTGATCAGTTTTTTTTTTGTATGGGAGAGATTTTTTTTTTCCAACCTATGTTTCTTAGGGAAAGTTGTACTGTGTCGTTAACTGAGCGTGCTCTTAAAATTAATGCATATCCTCAGGAACACGGTGTAGAAAGCCAGCGCGAGCCACGAGGTAAAAATTGTATCTAAGGCCAAATGTCATTGTTAGGGTTCCGTACACAAAGGGTGAAAAACGGGACCCTATCCCTACGCGCTGTATCTCATGAACCTTAGTAGGTAGACAGTTGAAATTCTCATAGATTATGTATTTCTGTTGCCGCTTTAACAAAAATACTAAAATAAATATATAAATGACCGAAAGCCTGGATATTTAGAATTCATGTTCTGGTCTGGGCAGACCAAGGTTATGTTTATAGGCTCCGAGCACACCAAAAGGCAGAGCAGACGAGAGCAGTTTTTGATAGCATTGCAAATTGGACTTTAAAGTGATAGGTATAAAATACAAAATTGCCTGAGAGGCATAAAAACTGCTCGCGGCTGCTCGAGCAATGTTGCCTGCTTGAAGGGTTTAGGGTTAAATATAGCATTTTTTACAATTTGTAATTAATGTACATAAGTCTCGGTATTATCAAAAATGCTTCTAACGGTCATTATTTGATAATATACAGGGTGTTAGGCCAGGATGTTAGGGTAACTACACAAGGTGTTAGGTTCGGTTTCGGGCTCCGGGCCTCGGGCCCTCGGGCCATCGGGCTCGATTTTGAGAAGACCTTTTTGATTTAGGAATCCGTTTGTGAAATAATAAGCTTTAAAGTGCATTGTTTGAATCTAGTGCCGTCGACATTCCCCGCCAATTAACGATTGTTATCTAGGTATTGAAAATTTAAATAAAATAAATCAGACAGCTCTCAGGTGCCGGCTCATATTACAGGCTCACATGCAATAGGCTCATAGGGTCCGCGCAGACCGACCGGCAAAATGCTCGCGCACGCGGAGCAGTCCGGAGCAGTTTCTCAGGGTTGCCATGCCATGTTACTAATTTGTAGCGGTAATTCAACACTGGGACGTGCATGCAGGGTGTTAGGTTAGAATTATTGTTATACAAGATGTTAGGGTAAGTATACAGGTTGTTAGGATAGGATCACTATACAGGGTGTTAGGTTAGGATCACTATATGTACAGGGTCTTAGGGTAAGTATACAGGGTGTTAAGATAGGATAACTATACAGGGTGTTAGGATAGGAAAACTACACAGCGTGTTGGGTTGGGATCTCTATTATGTATAGTGATAACTACACAGGGTGTTAGGTTAGGATCACTATACATATAATGATCCTAACCTAACACCCTGTATAGTTATCCTATCCTTACACCCTGTATACTTACCCTAAGACCCTGTACATACAGTGATCCTAATTTAACACCCTGTGTACTTACCATAACACCCTGTATAGTAATCCTAACCTAACACCCTGTGTACTTACCCTAAAACCCTGGACATATAGTGACCCTAACCTAACACCCTGTATAGTGATCCTATCCTAACACCCTGTATACTTACCCTAACATCCTGTATAATAATAATTCTAACCTAACACCCTGCATGCACGTCCCAGTGTTGAATTACCGCTACAAATTAGTAACATGGCATGGCAACCCTGAGAAACTGCTCCGGACTGCTCCCGCATGCGCGAGCATTTTGCCGGTCGGTCTGCGCGGACCCTATGAGCCTATTGCATGTGAGCCTGTAATATGAGCCGGCACCTGAGAGCTTTCTGATTTATTTTATTTAAATTTTCAATACCTAGATAACAATCGTTAACTGGCGGGGAATGTCGACGGCACTAGATTCAAACAATGCACTTTAAAGCTTATTATTTCACAAACGGATTCCTAAATCAAAAAGGTCTTCTCAAAATCGAGCCCACTTCACGTGTAGGTAATAGTAGATACCCATTTTATTTTTAAATTACAGCTTTCTACAACTAAAGGTCTCTGAGCTGAGCCGTGGACATTATGATGAAACTATTTTGAACACGAAAGCTAAAATACTTTAGTAGGTACTAAAAATATATGAAAACTTATACAGACACTGCACCGCCCATCGAAGCGGACGAGCGAACACGAATCGCGCGTTTTTATTCCAGCGAGTTCGTTATCTTTACACCATAAAATAAAACTTTGACTTTACAGCCTCCGATAGTGCGATTTTCGCATCAATGTTTACGGCAAATTTTACACGATTTCAGAAATCGCTGTAGTTTCCATCAGTCGTAAAACAAGTAACAAAACTATAATCGTTTCAGCTGTGGAACAACTTTATATGCAGTATGCAGAAAGTTCATGTTTTAGAACATCGTTCTCCTTGACCGAGGTTGAATAATTTATCAAACTATGCTCGCTGGCTAGAGTAAAATTATTCCAGTGGCATCATGATTTATGACACGCTTGCATCACTTGCCGGAGTTGGTTTTTAAATAAAACCAAGAAAACATCAAGTATTTTTTATACTAACATTTTCATGCTGCTAAATGAGCTAGCATTCTAGCTGTTCACATTTTCATAAATCGATAAAAAAAATGTCGTACTGGAGCTTTTTAAATCGATGCCATTGTTGTTCCTGAAATACTTGCCGTTTCAATCATTGTCATCTTAACACTGCCTAGTATGTATTATAACTTTGCAACATTATTAGGCATTTGCTAACTAGCGCTCCCGAGGATGTTTTCTGGGCGCACGGAAAAACCATACCTGGTTTTTGTTGCGCTTAAGTTTGTTTTTATTGTTGGTTTTTGTGTATGTATTTTTAAATAATAATAATAATAGTCTGTGTCTAGATGATGTGTAGTATAGGTTGACCAAAGAGCAGCATTTTTATACGACTTTTAAATAATCGTATGAAAAATAACGACGACGACAATGTAGGTACATGCATGTCATGTTCTCGTACAACTGCTATGTGATGTCTACAATTGCGATACGATGTGATATCGTCGGTCTAGCCTGTTGAAGTGTTTCCTGAAGATGCAGGGCTTTGCGATTAAAACAGCTGTTGACGAAGGAGAGATTGAAGCTGATGATCCTCAGGCCTCGTCGATCAAACAAAGATCTATTTAGAAAACATCATCGGATATTGCGGATTAAACTGCGAGGTCTTGCCTGTTGAAGTGTTTCCTATATACTGGTGCCTTACAAGAATATGGGTTTACAGCTGTTCAGAAAGGAGAAACGGAATCCCAGAATCTTCAGACACAGTCAGCCGATTGAAAAACTTATTATCAACTTATTCGAATTGATCCACCAGGTCTCACCTGTTAAAGTGTTTTCTGAAGATGCCGCTGGTGCAATATAGGGCTATGGGGTTGACGCAGCTGTTGAGGAAGGAGAGGCAAAAGCCCACAATCCTCAGGCCGTGCCACCACCCGTTGTAGTCTTGCTGAGCTGTTGGGCTGTAATTATAAAGAAAAATACGTGAAGCATGTGAAATACGTGAAGGTATATAGGGTCGGTATTAGCTGGTCTTGCGTCATGAATTTTGCTAAAGGTATTGTGTCTCTGTCAGCGTAAACCGGACTGACGTTGATTGGAGGGTCCAGATCTCTGTGATTGATGGCGCCCTGCAGTACACAGTGGAGTGAAAAATGGAAGAGAGGTCTGTTGTTCGAAATGGTCGAAAGTAATTTTTTTAATGCCTCACTCTAAAATTAAAGATTGAGCGATGAGGAAATGTAGAAAATGTTAAATAAATAGATTATTTTTTTTGTTTTGTATCGTTTTTATTGTCAATGGGCTTACTCTTGACCTCAAACTAGTCTTGAGGACAGAGATGAGGTCGCCAATGGGATGAGCTTGCCCAGAAGAAGCATATTTACTCGCGATTTGAATAGATTCGGGTTATATGAACTCTGGAACACAGACGCAGGTAGTAAATTCCACTCTTAGGCCGTGCTCACTACGAATAAAATAAAAGATGTTTCATAGCGCTTTGAAAATTAAAAAACTACACTTTTGGTTGATGTGTTTTAAGATGGTTTAGTTCCCTTCTATGAGTACTTACCAGTAGTAAAACCACATCATGAAGACATGCGAAGGCAGGAAGCACGCTGCGAATACCAGGACGAAGGCTAGAACTGTCACAGCCACTTTCCGTCGCGCCCGCATCTGAACAAATAAATACAATTATTGTCTTAAAGCGGAAATACAAAAATTAACATCTAAGATCTTTCACCAAGAAATCAACATTTTTCAGAAAGAGCACATGTAAATTTGTATGGACTTTAAGAACAAAGATGGAATGTCTTATGTTCCGGCAATTTTACCTTTTTTATCTTTTTTGCCGTGCTGTACGGACACTGCGGACAGTAATTCCCCAGACGGAATTTGCGCAACGTCTCTACCTTACTCTTTAGTATGATCCCGATCAAGATATGTAGTACCAGAGAATAAAGTAATCGTAGATTGTATCACAAGGCTGTAAAATAATATTTTTAAGGCGAGGGCGCTATTTTGAATCCAGAGCGAAGTGAAGGATTCTAAAGTAGAATCATGAACGTAGCGAAGGATTCAATAGGTCGCCCAAGGTAAAAATATTTTTGCAGCCGCGTAATACACTCTACTTTTCATCTCCCTCTATGAGAAAAGAATAAGAGGCTCTTTGAGACACACACTCGTCATTAATTTTAAATATAAAATATCATTACAATATTATTATTACTTGATGAAACAATGCTAAAAATCACATTAAGTATTATTTGTAACAACTGAAAATGTTATTGACATTTTTGTATCAATTAAGAACAGAACCTCTTTGATTTGTAGTCTTGTTTACATTTCAAGGATATTTCTTTTTTTATACTCATAATAATTTTAATAGTAGAACCGGCCAGTATCATTTTTCATACAATATTTTGGTTCGATCTCTATGGTTGACCTAATATATCCCTATGGTGGACCTAAATTCTAATTCTAATTTTAAATCCCATTTTTACCCACTACAAAAGTCTCTTGGAGAAAACAGCTATTTTGTTCGCCTTTATTGACGAACCGTTCAGCGATTTTCGAATAGATGGGATGAAAAAGTCATTTATGTAATAGTACTATCATACAGCACGGACACTCTTCGCCCTCCTTGCAATCTACCCCGCACCCCCGCGCACAGCGAGGTTCAAATCTCTTTGCCCGCGAGCACCTGCCCGCGTAGAGGGTGTTTTGTACTGAATATGCAAGCTTACACGACCTTCCAATTTCACGCTCGATGTATGGTAGTATCCGGGGGTGTGGTAGTACTCTGAGCCTTAAATACAGCCTGTGAAACTGGAGCTAATTCCTTCGTGAAGTTTTAAACACAAGCCCTAAAAAATACCTAGGTACGTTTCCCTCTTCTGCAATCTTAATTCGAAGAAACACTGCATATTTTAACTCGGAAATGGACTCCACGTGTTGTTGGTGAAATATAAAAGGTATTTTCAAGTTGTTAAGAATTTACTTCGTCTGGCGCCTTCACCATACAAAAATCCTTATGTTTTCAACGAAAGCATCAGCCCATGTAAAAAGGAAAAAATCCGCTCACTTGACCGGATTTTTTCCTTTTCCAAGTTGGACTCGCGCGCCGAGGGTTTCGATATACCTGTAGTCGCATTGCACCATAAGAGATCCGTTTAAAATAAATAAAATCTAGTGCATTTTTGTTGAGATTGCGTTTACTTAGTTTCTTTACTCTTGATTAAATCGCGGTTGTCGTCGTCACGTGCATGAACACAGACAGACCTAAACGTCCTGACTCATCATTCAAACATCTATTCCGATCAGAAATTGAACCTCAGAGTCTAGTAACATACAAGTTCACCCGGTGCGACCGGTGACATTCAAGAATTGACTCCCAGTAATTTAAACAAACAAAGATCTATTAGGCACTTATGTGCCTATAGATTACTTGTCGCACTTCTTCGCACAGGAATAAAATAAAATAAAATCAGGTGTCAAAAATTTGATTTGTTGTTAGTTATTAATTTACTTCTTCTTCTTCTTAGCGTGTCGATCAATTACAAAAGTTCAAAATTTTTGTAGCCCAGAGCGTTGTCACATTTACTGCGTCATTTGTGGCTTTAAAAAGGTATTTTCTTTTATAGTCAATGGGCTTACTCTTGACCTCGATCTAGTCTTGAAGACAGAGATGAAGTCGACGATGGAACGAGCTTGCCCAGAAGAAGCCTATTCACTCGCGACTTGAATAGATTCGGGTTGTATGAACTCGGGAACACAGACGCAGGCAGAGAATCCCACTCTTTAGCCGTGCGCATTATAAAAGATGTTTCAAAGCGCTTTGTGCGAATGTGCGGAATATCAACCAAGTATGGGTGATATCCTGCGGTGCGTCTGGACTCTCGATGGTAGAAGCGAGATGGTGGAATAAGCTCGTGGAGCTCTTGAGCACACTCTACGAAGTACAATCTGTAGAAGACCGACTGACATGCAACTTTGCGACGGTGGGCCAGACTGTGAAACTTGGTTTTCACCATCACTCATCACGTGTATATGAGTTAGGACATGCGGGACTGTAGGTTAGATGTTCAATTGTTTGTCGGGAGGTACCACACTCACATTTGTTATTGGAGCTGTGGGTGAAACCCCACCTACACATGCTGTCTTTGCACCGATCGACTATTTACTTACAAATTTAATGTTATTATTTGTTGCAAGTTTTGCAGAGTAATTTGAAGCAAGTCGGCAAAAGGGTAACAACAAAAAGTTTCTTTGTACTATAAGGTATAAGATTTTAATTAGCAGGTAACTTACTTACACGGAATGAGATTCGATGTTTTGAGTGAAAGTTCAGTTTCATTGACTGAACATGCCCTCGGAAGTAAAATTTACCTAATTTTAAGGCATTTTGGTATAATACACTTGCCTTACTCGTGCGCCCTGTGAGACAACTAGATAAGAAGGCTTATAATTAAGTTGTAACGTTCTCCAAGAACATAATTAAAATAGTTGTTTTCGATACAAGTGCGGAAAGGAAGTATATCCTGAAGAGTTGCCGCGATATACAACAATTAGCGAGTGTTCTACGCGACACGAGTCAGGATTTACTCTTGAGCACGTGTATCGAACAACGTTTTACAATGAATTCACTATAACTTGTCATTTTATTCAATAAAATAGATAAAATCTTTCTACAACTACTAGAACTTTACAAGATTTTTTTTGTAGAAAATGGCGGAAATATCAGCAACTGCGCGCGCACGTACAAAAACTTTCTGAACAGGTAAGACAAAGGCAAGTCATACAAACTGCCTAGTGCTTTGTAAAAGAAAAATATGACGTATTTAATATCTTTGTAAATAATACAATCAGTATTTACTAAAACTTGTTTAAATTTTAACGACTTTGTATTTATTTGTTGAAAATTTATCTTTTTACTCAGATTTTTAGCTATTAATCAAAATATTTCTGAACACTTAAGACTCCTTGCTCTGAACTTTTTATTATCTCTAGTACATTTAAATTAAAAATTTACTTTCCCGCACGGGCTGGTAGGTCATGCTGGAAATGTCTACTTTCCGCACGGTTTGCTGCTATGCAATTGACGCCTATTCGAGCAAATGCATTGTAAACGTATTTTTAGGTACAAGAGGACAAGACGACCCGTGACTCAAGAGTAAGAGTCATGTTTTTTATATTATTTACTTACGTTGCAGTTCTTTTCACTAACAAACATATGGATTTGGGTTTTAGTTTTATCACACCTTTTCATCACACGCTGCATGTATACAAGTATGCAACGTGTTAATGGAATAAGCGAAACCGTCATACACCCCAACAGATTTTTATAAATAAATACATTCCCATAAAAAAAAAACTTAAATAAAGGATTTTCTTCCAGACATTGTTATTTTAAACTTTCATGGCGCGTCCACATCATCGTGGATCGCGTCCGCGCACGCCACGCCCACATCCCTGCCGCGCGCGAATCCACAGAAATATTTAAAAGCGGCAAAAATTTTAATAATAAAGTAAAAAAAAAAACCCGTGCAATTCATTCTACTCTCGATTCTGAACAACCTATTTTCTCAGTTTCGCTTATTCCGTTAACACGTTGTATATTTGTAATCAGTTTCTCGGAAACGGCTCTAACGATTTCGATTAAATTTGGTGTATAGTTGCCATGATAGGGGGTTTTCGGGGGCGATGAATCGACATCTTTGGAAAGACCAAAAGCGCGTTTCAAAAACCTACACCGCCCTCTATTGGTGAATAACATAGCTTACTAACCCGGTGATATTTTGAAGTTAAAGGTTTTTAATAATATTTATTTTTCATTGTTAATTGTTATTAATGTACTATTTTTATTTACTAAGGGCTCATTATTTTAAGTTTTACAACCCCAAGCATCACCCGTAGGTAAACTGTACTTTTTCTACTCGATACTAGAGGGCGCTGTACTTAATGCCAAAATAGCTTGTTTCAGAAACCCTTCAGCGCCATTTTTCAGGCTACAGAGCAAAGCTCGGTCGCGCAGGTACTGAGACACAAAATTTTGTAACACATGCGATTTTCTGAAAAATAAGATGATCCGGTGCTTCGGAAAGCATGTTAACTACGAAAATGTAGTATTTCATGAGCCTAAACAATTTCAACACCAGCGTTTCTGAGGTCGGTCATTGATCTTACAAACCCATAAGACAGTCGAAGTTAGAATCGAAATGGAGCCATTATTTCAGTTTCACGACTTGAGTGTACCAGCAGCGATAGTCCCTAAGGTAAGGAGTCTAACTTATCTAGTTAGTAGTAAAGGGTAGCGCCATAGAGATTTTAGGATCTTTGATGCTACTTACATAGGGTGACTTTTAATTAGTTCTTAGTACCCTATCATCATAACATCCCATGAAACGTCCACTACAGGACAGGGAGCTCCCTACAGAATTCTAGCTTTTGCTGGAAAAATGTGGAGGGGAAGTACCATAGTCACCTCGCTTGTTAGCGTTACGGCTGGCACCATGGACCGCGGTTGTAGGTGACCGCAGTAAGTAAGATGTAATTACAAAGGAGGATGCTGCTGCCCATCCTCCAGTTAAACCTTAGTCGCCTCTTACGACACCCACGGGTATGTATGGGTTGGTACTATACTTTGCCGGCACCACATCCTATATAGGGTGACTTTAATTAGTTCTTGATAGCAAAAGATATGCATGTACTCATGATACTGAACAACTTTTCCCAAGGAACATAGGTCTAAATACAAAAAACCAAATTTGACCTCCCATACAAAATGCGCTATCAGCTGATGCTGTTTCTATGGGACGTCAAAACTTGATTTTCGTATTTAGACCTATGTTCCTTGGGGAAAGTTGTTCAGTATCATGAGTACATTCATACCTTTTTCTATCAAGAACTAATTAAAAGTCACCCTATATACCTAGGGTGTTTCTTTGGCTGCTTGTACTACCAGAAAGAAAACCTTTTTCCTTCAAAGCTGCCGTAGCAAATAAGTAGTCACCTTTTTTAAGTCACAAGCAAACAAGCTAGTGGGCCACCAGAAGTGGTCACCACCATCCATAACACACATTGTCTCATCAGTGGCCATATTCGACATTGATAAGACAGAAAAGCGCGTTGCCCATCCTGAGAACTAAGATAGTATATTCAGGTGCTGGTAATTTCACTGACTCCCTTACCCTTCAAACCGAAATACAACAGTGCAAACACTACTGCTTTACGACAGAAACAGGCAAGAAGGTGTTACTTCTCCATACGAACTTTGCACAAAAGCCCTTAAAATTGTTTTTGATTATTTGTAAAAATCTTATGTGATATTTGAAGGACATTGGGCCGAACTAGCGATTCTGCCTGTTGTCCTTTAAGAATGACAAATAAGTTATGTTAATTGGCCTGAATATTTTGAATCCAATTCTGTCAAGTTCTGGGCAGGACGAAGCTAGAATTTGAAGTTAGGTATTTCTACCTAGTGACACGCAGTCTATCATATATATATATATGTACGTTATTTCCCGAAAAACATAGGTAGAAATACGAAAAAAGAAAACTTCAACTTCCTACACAAAATGTGCAGTCAGTTGATGCGTTCGTATGGGAAGTAGAAGTTTTTTTTTCGTATTTCGACCTAAGTATGCCCTTAGGAATAGTTGTTCAGTTTCATGAACAGAACCTCCTTTTAAAATACGGGGTGATAAAAAAAATAAAGGTGTTTAGTTGCCGCGCGTGGGTTTTTATTGTCGCTTCTTTTTTTTCCCACCATGGCGCCACCTTTTTTATGAAGCGATGTAGTAAACTACAGCTGACGTCATTAAGAGATTTAAATATCCAACAATGGTCTTAGTGTAAAGGTCACCCTGTAGCACAGAGCAATATAACTTGTTAGTCGTCTCAAACTAGAGCACCTGAGGAAAAAACGTAATACTTCTCTAGACTTACCTTTTGAAAGGAATACTCGCTTTTAGTTAACGTGGTTTCAAGAATCTTGTAGAAAAGTTAAGAATCAAAGCTTTGTGCTGCACAGCCAATTTGAGAAACGATTTTAATATTGCGCGGGCGGGTTTCACAATACAGAGCTTATATTTCTTGGTTGTAATCGTTTAAAGCACGTTTGAGGAGTAAAAGGAGGAACTCTCAAATAATGACTATTTCTGATCATGAGTATTTACGGAATAATCGAAAGTGCAAAATAGTTACCTGTATTCAGAATCGAAACGCAATTTTAATTACTTATTAATTAATTTCTTAATTACTTTACATTAAACATACCTATTTAAAAGAGCGCGTGGGTTTTTTATTGTCGCCATTTACTTATATATAAGTACTAGCCCATCGGCACAGAATTAATAATAGTACTACATCCATCGGCACGTTACAATGTCCCCAATTCGTTGGTCCGAAATCTGACGTTTAGGACCAACAAACGTCAGTCGTTGTCAGTCATATTGTCAACATTGGATGCAAATAAACTTACCAACAAAATTGAATGTTCTTAGTTGAAGAAACAATATAACTTATTATTATTATTTCTTATTATTGTTTTTGACTATAATCCAATTAATACAGCTGAAAAACCAGGCCTAAATCACAAATAAATAAACAGTAAAAAGTTTGTTTTGTTTTTTCCCGCCATATTATTTCCGTCCCGTGTATTTAGCACCGACCGAAGTACTACACAACGTAGTTCACGCGAATTTTTACAGATGGCGCTATTTTTTCTTGTATGGGAAAGTTTTGAACCGCTTGTTCCCAAGGCCCTATCTTGAATATATAAATCTATGATTGTCGCTCTTTTTAGGGTTCCGATACCAAAATGGTAAAAAAAGGAACCCTTATGGTGCCGCTCTGTCTGTCTGTCCGTCTGTCTGTCACACCTCTATATCTCAGCAACCACTTATGCTATCAACCTGAAATTTGGAATAGTTTTAGAATATAGTTGCCCAACTTAATTGCACAAGAAAAAATTTTGAAAAAAGTATGATTATTAATATAAAGGGGGCCAAAATAGGGGGGGCCAAATTTCAAATTGTCGCTACTAGGTCGAGTGGGGTATCATATGAAAGGGCTTTACTTGTACATTTTAAAATATATTTTTGTATTTTTTTAAATTTCTTAGTTTTAAAGTTATGATGAAAAATGTCAAGAAAAATACCATTCCCCCCCCCTTATCTCCGAAGTTTGAGTAAGGAAAAATCTGAATTAATTACAGTTGACAGAAGTTTATATAAACTTTACAGCAAAAATAAAACGATCTTTCTAAGTTGCACAGTTTTTCAGAAATCTGCAAAAAACCTTTACAAACAAATTTAGTTTTGCGGTCCTGAAAATGGACTTTATTGCTTCCAAAAATACTATAGGTATATCGGAACCCTCGGCGCGCGAGTCCGACTCGCACTTGACCGGTTTTTTTTTTCCACATGAGGCCACTTTGTTTGAGAAGCGACGTCAATAGGAGATTTTTAATATCCTACAATAAATAAACAACATTTTGAATTTTAGATTTTTTTAATACACCGTTTTGATAGGATAAATTCTTCTAGGGAGTTTTAATATTTTTTTATTTCTTTTTTTTATCGCTCCCAACTATCTTTGTGCACAGATAATAAATAAACTTCTGTAGCTACACGCACGGCACTACGTGCTACGGAAATGCTACGGCTATCCCTCTACGTCCAACAGTTTTAAACCGACGCTTACGTCATGCTTACGTCCAAGCCACGCTTAGTTGAGCAACAGATGAAAATTCGAATAATACAAAAAACGTAGTGTTTAATTTTTCTGTGAAAACAAACGCCATTTTTTATTTGGTTTTGATTTCGATTAACTTCAATATGGGGTGTGTTTCGCTTAATCCATTTTCAAATAGTTCTTTTCTTTATGATAGAGGTAAAACAGAAAATCAAGCAAAAATCTCATAATAAAAACACTTTTGTGGTAGGAAAGCCTGCCTTAATTTTTTTATTTTCATTGCTTGTTAAAATAATTTCATAATCTGTGGAAATTTCAACTGTCTACCTATTACGGTTCATGCGATTATACCCGCTGACAGACAGACAGACGGACATCGGAGGCATATTAATAGGGTCCGGTTTTTCATTCTTTAGTTACGGAACCCTGAAAATAATGAAAATGAATTCCATACGTAGTTTTGATATGGGGTGTTTTGTATGAAAATCCAAACGCAAGCACCCGGGCACACAGCTAAAAAGAAATGCTAGCGACCCATCCAACCGGAAAAAAACGCGAGCGTCGTCCGGGCGTTTTGTTTTTTAGGTGAGAATTGTTACAATCATTCTTTTTTGTTTTCCGGTCTGTCAGGTACCCTTTTCCGGATTCCAGACAGTCTCTTGAAAGTACAGTCACGGACACGTCAAGTTTAAAGGATAAAGGTGTTAAAGGTGTTTGTCTTGATGAAACGTGCGCTTACTAAGTAAGTACTTAGCTTAGTCAAAGGCTTAGTATTAGACCCTTTAAAGTTACAAAGGACTAAAGATTGTGGGCTTCCAGGGCTAAGGTTTTTTATAAACTTATTACTTGGAACAAAACTTTTTAAGGCACTGTTAAGCAACATATTTTTGCTAAATGATTAATTCCTCGAGCTTGAAAAACTAGACTTTTGCTGCGCTTAGAGCGAAAAGACGTGTAATGTATTTGAATAAAGTTGCTGGACCGCGAACTTGCTTGCTGGCAACACTGCTCAGGAGAGCATCGAGGCAAGCGGGTGTGCGGGACAGGCTCCCAAATAAATCTGTTTTTAATTAATATATCACCTTTACCCGACCCTGAATAGGAGACGCTGAACACCACACGTGGCGACGAGACCTAAACGGTAAGTGGAAAACGTATGAAAATACGAATACATTCAGTGTTTCCAAAAAAAAAAAAAAGGTAAGGTAGGTGAAAGAAACATTACGAGGCTTCTCCATAATTATCGAAATAACTGTAACGTTAACGCGCGATAGCGTAAACAAACAAATGAGTGCAGAAATCCCTGTTACAATTAATAGTTTCCTGTAGGTACTTGATAAAAAAATTACATTTTTTCATCTCGCCAGCCCGAAAGGCTTGCACTTGCGTTCGAAATCGGGGTGTATAAGTTCTTATTGTAAGCTGGCGTGGAAATAGTAGTTGGAAAACTAGATAATATACCATAGTATTATGATATTTGCGCTAATCATAGCGCGTGATAATCTAGTTGCGCAGAGGTAACAAATTATGTGTTTCACTCGAGAGCAAAGTTATTATGCGTCTCGTGCCTCGAAAACCAAGCTACTCTCAGAATATTTGAACCCCCTACTTCCTCAGTTCTAAGTTACAAGCCACTCGAGCCAAATAACAGCTTGCTGCCTTGCAGACGAAATAACTATTAACCGTGACAGATACTGCGTGTCAAAAAGAAAAGATTGTAATACTTTCCTTGTAAAGTTATAAAAATAATACAGTCAAGGATACATCAAGCTTTACACATTGGACTTCGTACAATTCCTTTCAACAGTCGAAGGAGCTAAATTCATATTACAAGCAACTACAAATATCAGGCTTGCTCTCACCTGGGTCGCTATTCTCCTAAATTTCTTAAACTTGAGTTAATATTAAGAGTACGGTATTTGCTATTGGCGACAAAAAAATGAAAACATCTGTACATTGCGTACTTTGTACAAGAACTACAAAACAATTCCATACATAACCAGCAGTGTAAAAATTTACATTCATTCAATCATTCATTCATTTACAGATTAATCAGAATAACGAGGTTTTTGATCTGTCAAAACCTTAAGGATAAAAACTTATACTTAACGTAAGGGAGAAAGAGATGGAAGATAAACGACGCTATGAAACTAAAAGAGATGGAACATTTATCTTATACGTCACACACACACACATACGCGTCCAATGTCGTCCATTATGAAATATTTATTTACTTACAAACTCTATTTCCAAGCCAAATTAGTAAAAAAGCGGCTTGTCGTAAGGATATATAAAGGGTAAAAAACAAAACCTTTGTAGAATGAGTGTAAGTAACTAACCTATGATGAATATGAATATTAGTTACCTAAAGACTATGAATATTTACTTTAACCTCAAATACTTCCAGCGTTTTAGTTTCTTTACACATGTACATCAGTGCAGTGTCTCATTGCAAGTTTGATTTAGGTATTACAGGGTGAAAACTGTTGTCTTGCAAATATCTGTCGGAACTGTAAACCTACCTAGTGCCTATGGACACAAACATATTGCTATACCTAATGTAAGTTCAAGTCCAATGTGAATACGCTGGTGACTTATATACTCTTTGTCCAATGTCTCCTCTTAACTGAACAGATGGACCCTACCTCATACTATTGGAACCTAACAAGTAAGATTGACATGAAAGCACTGCGACTGTTTTATGGTAAACTGCTGTAAACCATTCCTAACCATACAATAGGTAAACCATACAATAGGTAATCAAACAATAATAGAAAATCCAAACAAAGCTAATACCTAATAAAAACACCCACTACACTTATTTATCTCTCTTACGGCTATAATACGACACCAAACACAGAAAATGGATCAACTTAAACAGATTTTTAAACACCTTTGCTGGCCAACCACTCCCACCTTAACCAACAGGCGCCTGTATCTATGAATAATAGTATTAAGGCTTACTAATTAGGGTGGTTTAAGCATAGGTACTATAAGTAAAGATCTATTGTAGCCAACCCTTTATGCTAAATCTACTACCACAGCGACAGCCTCTAATAAGACTCAGATTCAAAATAATTTATTCAATGTAGATTCTTCACAAAATACTTATTGAATGTCAGAATATAATATAAATAGAGCAAGTGTACTACTCTTTCAGATTGTGCTATCGCTGAGTGTAAGAAACTAATTTGTATAAGAATTATTAAATCTTTTTGAAACCACTGCATCATTGCCTAGGTACTTTAAGAGTCGGCTTTATACAATGTTTTTCTTGTTTTGCTGGAATATCAGCACCATACCTTGTCAATGATGCATTCATTTAATGTATAATAAGCATTCTTACATAATGTTTGCTGTACACATTCCTTAAATTTTCTCTCAGGTTAATGCACTACACATACTGCGGTTATCAGCTGCAATGCTTACAAGCTACACATTTTTGCTGAAGTTCTGGAGAGTGCTCCCTGTCCTGCAGTGGACGTTTCATGGGATGTTATGATGAATTGCACTATATTGTTAGGTATTATGTCCCTAGTAATATTGTACATGCAGACTTGTGCAAATTAAGTATGTGGTTGATCCAGTTTGCACTTATTTCCAATACCTTCTATTGATTATGATTGTCACAATTTTTTTATTTTCTATATTGGCATGATCATGTCATGGTACTGTCATGTTAATCTTTTTAAACAGTTCTCTTCGGGAGTCACTACTCTAAAATAAATATTCAATGGATATTGTCTTATTTTCAGGTGTACACCCGAAGCGCAAAGTTTTTAACACTTGCATCCTCCCTTGCCTAACATATGGTTGTGAGACTTGGGCATTAAACTCATCCCATAGAGATCAGCTGATAAGATGTCAATGCGCCATAAAATAAGTATGGTGGGTATAAAGATAAATGGATAAAGTTAGATGCTCAGACATAAAGGAAAAAACTAAGGTTACAGATGTTTTGAAAAGGACTCGCTGAAATGGAAGTGGACAAGGCACATGATCAGGGAAGGTAGGGAAAAGTGGTGTAAAGAGGTAACAAATTGGTACCCATGAACGGGAAAAAGGAACAGAGGAGGCCCAATAGGAGATGGGAAGATGAAATTAAGCTTACTGCTGGGCCTTACTGGAGAAGGGTCTCAGAAGACAGAGCGCAATGGAGAAACCTGGAGGAGGCCTTTGCCAACAGGCACTCTGAATTGAGAGACGTTTTGTGATTATAATTATTAATGTACCTAATGATATAATTGATGTATAGGTATTCAGAATAAAGGCATATATATTATTATTATTGTCTGCCTGACTGAACCTGAACCAGTATGCCATAAGACGTTATGCTATGGAAGTAGCTTTAGGTAGGTAATCAATCAGACAGCTTTCTGATGTACTTAGCTGTCTGATTTTTCAGACAATAAACATATGCAGCCAAGCTCAATCTATCCAAAGAGGCCGTTATATGAGGGCCCTTTGACATTAAAGCTGATCATCTGCCTAGAATGAAGAGCTCGGCATCTTCAAGGTGTAATATGTGTCCTCCTGTTCAGGTAGGTAAGTACTTAGGTAGGTACCTAAACTATAAAGTTGAAGACAAACTTGAGAATGAAAATCACCGCCCTCTATAAAGCCTAAGTACCAGTCCTTTTCCTAACTTTATGTACTACAATCAATAATATATTATTATACCTATCCTACAAGGTGTAATATTTTAACCTTTTTTGCTGTAATATTTACATAAACTTCTATCGACTGTAATTAATTCTGATTTTTCCTTTCACGAACTTCAGAGATAAAAAAATACTGTTCACCACCAAACAGTATTTTTTTGAAATTTTTAATCATAAATTCAAAACTAAGAGACTTAAAAAAATAGAAAAATATATTTTAGAATGTACAAGTAAAGCCCTTTCATATGATACCCCACTCAACCTAGTTACCACAATTTTAAAATTTGCCACCCCTATTCGGGCCCCCTCTACATTAATAATCCTAATTCATTTTTTATTCTTTCATATGCATTTAAGTTGGGCAACTATATTCTAAATCTATTCCAAATTTCAAGTCGATAGTAAGTGGTTGCTGAGATATACAGGTGTGACAGACAGACAGACAAAGCGGCACTCGTTTTAGTAGGGAATTACTTTTTTCTTATTTGTTATAGCGGCAACAAAAATATATACCAAATCTGTAAATATTTATACTGTCTACCTATAACGGTTTACGGACATTGGAGGGATATTAATAGGGTCCCGTATCACCCTTTGGGTACGGCACCTTAAAAATAATGCAGTGTTATAGCATAAAAATATTAATATTTTGACTTATTTGTATTTTAAAGACAAGAAAAACAAAATTAAGCTAAAATATATTTATTAGGTCACAATAATTTTATGGGCTGATCGCGGTTCTTAAAATTATTAGGATTGATGTTTTTCGTCTAAAACTCTTTTGACTTTTAACTTCTGAACATAACTACTATTGTTATATACATCTATTATTATTCATATATCTTAGAACGTATTAATCGTGCTTTCCGCATGCAATACTATAGCTTTAGAGTTAGCTTGGGCTATCATTTCTTTATAAATTTCTGCTGTTTTTCAATCCACTTTTTTGTCGCTAAAGGTTTTAAACTTTTCATATGAATTATTATTTTCTTCAGAGACAAAATCAACCATTAGGTCTTGTAAACAATATTTTGATAATCTAACAGGATTTTCATCATTATCATGCAGAACAATAAGAGCCTGGATCTTTTGGTTCAAGTTGAAAAGGCTTTGTTTTGAAAATTTCTTTGCATTGGACTGTGTCTTGTCGTGCAGAAGTCAAACTAGACTTGAGCCAATAGCTCTGCACACTGGTTGGGGAAGGCTCGGCACTTCGTTTTTACAACCAGTATAAAAACAACTCTGTGTTTACAGCCTCCTGAAAAGCAAATAGGTATTAATTATTTTTTATTATAAATGTAACTAGAAAGACAATAATCATATTTATCATCATAACATCCCATGAAGCGTCCACTACAGGACAGGGAGCTCCCTCCATAATTCTAGCTTTTTCTGGAAAAATGCAGAGGGGAAGTACCATTGTCACCTCGTTTGTCAGCGTTATGGCAGCGGCGTTATGGCTGGCACCATAGACCGCGGTTGTAGGTGACTGCAGTAAGTAAGATGGTATGATACACAGGAGGATGCTGCCTTAGTCGCCTCTTACGACACCCACGGGTATGTATAGGTTGGTACTATTCTTTGCTAGCACCACACGGGACAATAATATGGGTATCATGTTATTATGGTATAACATCATAGCATGATGTTTGTCCCGTGTGGTGCCGGCAAAGAATTGTACCAACCCATACATACCCGTGGGTGTCGTAAGAGGCGACTAAGGGTTAACTGGAGGATGGGCAGCAGCATCCTCCTTTGTATCTTACATCTTACTTACTGCGGTCACCTACAACCGCACTCCATGGTGCCAGCCGTATTGCTAACAAGTGAGGTGACTATGGTACTTCCCCTCCACATTTTTCCAGCAAAAGCTAGAATTCTGGAGGGAGCTCCCTGTCCTGTAGTGGACGTTTCATGGGATGTTATGATGATGATGATGAACATTAAAGCAATATACAATGTTTACCAGCTGCAGCCGCACAGCCATCGCATAATATGTGTACAGTTGTGTCTAATGTCTCATTAATGTGTACTGTTGCAATATAAGTAATACCTGTTAGATATTTTGTGCTCCGGAACAATTTTAGCTTGTATGACACATCCTTCTCTTTTTACTTGACTCCCACGACGACCTGTTGTGAAATAACAAATTTATAGTAGTTGCAAGAAAGACTTATGTACCATGGTATGCATCTTAACTCAACTTACATCAAAGCTTTTGCGCCTGTGATTTCAGCAACATTGTGCTTGTCGCTGGTTTTGCTCGAAAAAATACAGCGATAGCGTCAGGTTTTATCAATATCCAGATTTCGTAGCAGGGTTAGTGTTGTAGGCTTCCGTGATCAAATCCAGGGTCAGAAGCGAAGGTGACAACCCTTAAGCTCGGAAACCGGGCACATGTGCCCATATGTAAACCAGCTGCCGTAAACAGTGCTTACTTCTTTCTTTCTTCTTACCCCAGATTAGTAAGTATAGTACAGATGCTTCTTACGCTTACTTCTCTTTTTTCGAAAAAACAAGATGTATATATTTTTTTTATATCCTGCAGGGATGCCAGATCCTATTTTTGTGATTTCCCCAAACTGACAATATTGTTTCCCCAAAGTTATACGCTTTTGAAACAAATTCCCCAACAGTTTTTTCATAGAAATAACAATAAAACACACGATTTTAAGCATACTTTTTTATATTTATTAAAAACAATAAGCCACCCTAAACATATGATTTTTACCGACAGTTAGATCGATTCCTGCGTATTAGCCGCTAATTTTGAGCCTGAAAGATGTTAGGTCTAACGAGTGTTGTTATCTCTTATTTGGCTTGTAGAGGAAAACAGAGACAGCAGCCCTTTTATAGGCTTAAACTTAGCGATTTCACAGCAATCGACCCTAGTTGGACTTCACCGGATTTTGGTCTATTAATTCTTTTTAGATTCTAGCTGATGGGCTAATTTAGTAGGAATGGTCTTTTTGTTATGTGCTCAGAATGTAGTGCTACCAAGACTTTACGACCAAACCCCAAGGGGTTCCCAGAAATTTCCCCAACGATTTCATTTCCCCAAAAATGAAATTTTTCCCCAAAATTGCGAAAAAAAACCCTGACCTGGCAACAATATCCTGTCATGTGTCAGTTTACATATGACAGTTGAGCTACAGACTGCGCGTTCCATTTTGCGCTAACAGACTGCTTTAGAGCACTGTGTGCGCGCTTAAGTCGGTCCAAATTGACCTAAAGCGTGCTCTAAAGCACTTGCTCGTTCACCGCCTTACGTCATTGATGACGTCATCGTTTCTGCTATTAGTGCTTTAGTCAAATAGGTGGAGCAGTGAAAGCGCTAATGTCAAAATCGATTTGACACATATAAAATCCCACACATTTGCAGCCAGCTCACGTTTGTCAAGTTTTAATTTTAATGAGTTTGTCTCTAATGGAAATGAGAGTGGATTTGGCGCACATTTTTGAGGGATTAGCTTAGGCTTTGTTAAAGAAAATAAAAACAAACAAAACTGACACTTTGACAGATGAACACGTGAGCGCGCTTAAATCCATTCCAAATCACAGATTAGTATATATGTTGTTCGTATAGTACCAAGGAGGTTTTAACCCACGCTTCGCTCTAGGAAGGGTGATGAATGGCCAAAAAAAGCGTGACGACGAGTATATTCAATAGTCGCGGTGGCATCTCTTTCACACAGTAGGGTGACCTTACTATTTTACGCTTGGGGATGTAATATTATTAAAGCCGTCTGGAACAGCAGCTTCATTTTAAATATTTTATTTGGCAGGATATTATCCTTTAGTTTCTACCAGATAAGTTGTGCTTCCCTCGGCAACAAAGTGTTTCGTGTCTTAAAATCCTCGCAACGCTGAGGATTCTTCTTTAGAACAACGCGCTTGGCTCGTGGCTCAATTATAGAGTCATAGAGGTAAATGAAGTCAAGTCCGTTTGGTGCCGGCAAAGTATAGTACCAACCATCTCCACCCGTGGGCATCGTAATGTACGTACAGTGTACGTTTCATGAGATGTCAAGTACAACATGAGAATATTATTCAAGCATAGTATGTGCATGTCATGAATATTATTCAAGCATGTCATGAGTACCTTGGGCTCAATTCTTGAATAACACCGGATGATAAATAATTATCACCCGAAAAATTCAAAAGTGATTGATTGTTCCTTTTTATGTATTATGGTTCACATTTTTAACAGATTATCAGGGTACATTTGATATTTTTTTATGTTAAAAGTGAGCAAACGAGCAGGTGGGCCACCTGATGGTAAGTGGTCACCACCACCGCCCACAGCACCCACTGTCTTATTTGATGTCTCAAAAATTATATTTTATCACTCGGTGGGGTCAGAGTTTTTTCAGCAGGAGCATTCTTTTTGTTTGTTTCCTTTTTTCATTTCTTTCTTCTTGCTTTCCAGAAAAGCCCAGGGAATTCTCGAAAATCACCGGGTGATAAAATATCACTTTTGAGACTTTAAGAATTCACATTATGAATTATGAATTCACAGATGTATTATTTTCCTATTACTGTACAACAGTACAGGTTCGGTTGATTTGTTTGATTTTCTTTTAAAACTTATGCAAGCTGTTTTTGTCTTTCATGTTTAGATTCAGATATCTTCATCATAATGTTATTTCATCATAATGTTCTTTGGGACAAGTTGTTCAGTTTTATGGGCAGATCTGCAGATTCAGATGTGGTTGTACCTTTTTAGTTTCCTTTGTGTTCAAATATCGTACATTACAGCCACCCTACTTCATACGTAAAACAGTTCGGCTTTTTCATAGAAAAAATAAAGGAATAATGGATACCCATAGAAGAATATTCCGCAAATAGCATAACTATCAATTTTGCAGCCATTTACTCTACAATATTTCAATGTTTTTTATTTTAAACAACATTTAGCATGACATAAAAATGTGTCAAAGACGGGGATACCAGTAATGTATTAAAAATATTACCAAAAAGGTTGATGACCAATGAAGAAGTACATAACCTGCCTGACCTAAAAAAACACAATTAATGATGATAACTAATCATTATTTGTGATGACTTATAACGACTTATGATGAAATATGATAATTTATGATGATGGATGGTCTCTGCGTGGTAGCCCAGCTGATTTATCATCTAGCCATTTGACCATCTTACCCTTAATCTGCACTATGTCTATGAGGTTTCTGAAAGGAAGTTAGGAAGTTCGGAAGTTCTAGGTCACTGTGGAAGACGAACTCTCTTCTCCACATACGAGTCCGCATGCCTCAAGACAGTCTGTTGCCTGTCCCTAACCTGTACGTCATCCCTCTCCATGGAGATATCAAGCTGGCCATATTAACTGACGACTTCGCGTACCTGTCTGCATCGAACAGACAAAAGCAGGTCAAGCTTAACACTCGCAGTACAAGTTCCGTCACTACGTTGACTAAGACGCGGTGCAAAGTCGTGTGTCAAGCTTGACGTGCTCTTGACTGCAAAAGCTTAACCACGCATACACGGAGACCAAGCCAACCCTCTACACATTCCCTGGTCAGCTCTCTACGAGAAGGATATCTGTCAACATTGGAACCCAGACCTTGATCACCAGTCGAAGCGCGTAGTCTGCAAGAAAGAAGCTTCATCCAGTTCCAGTCCTTAACAGCCGCCTCCCCCTGCAAAGCTGGGGGATCTACAAGACTTTAAACCAAGCCGAAGAAGCTACTCACACTGGCCATCGAAGGCCTCCCAGCAATACGAAGGACATTGTTGCCTAGCTGTGTGTACTGGATTTTAAATCAGAGTTGGTGTGCCCCATTTGCGCCTGATAAGAACGCCGAGGGTGCATTTTCTTCGCCCAGCTCCTGCACGCCATAATTCACCCGGATATTTTCCCAGTAAGTGAATATTCACAAGCTGGTATGCATACCAGCTTCAAGATTTAGGCATGGTATGGCCGCAAAGGATTTCCACCGGTGCTAATTGTCTTAACACAACTGTCATCGGAGGCAAGTCCATCCCTGGCTAGAAATTGACCATGTCCTGCCACGTGCACGGAGGGTGGGAGAAACCACGCCTTTTTCTTCGCCGCGAGGTTCGCTAAATAAAAGCCAGGCGAGCGACTTGTGAGCGCTGCACAAGCGTGCCGATGCCACATCACTCTGCCCATTGTATCTTATTCCCTTTTTTTAAAATATTTTTAAAACAAAAAATACATTAGTATTTATCTTACTCAACGAGCTCTAAACAACGATGGCTCAATGGCACAATGGGTTGGGTAATTTTTTTTTTATAGGGTCCCGTTTTTCACCCTTTGGGTACGAAACTTGGGTACTTAGGGTAAAAAATCAAACCGACTTCAAGATAAAATTGGAGAAATGAAAGTTTTATCTTTTAATAAAGTTTAAACCAAATGTAGGTTTTTATCTCGGTGAATTTTCCAACTATTCTTTATGGGGCCAATGCCAACTTTAATTTTAGTTAAGAATAAAACAGAGATATGCAGTTCTTTGCGTACCACGACTATACCAAGTGCAATATAATAATATTCATGCTGACACCGGACTCAAAAAAACATATTTACCGAGATAAACATTTGCCTTAGCTATCGTTTTTTTTTTAAGAAAAAACTTTCATTTCTACCTTTTTATCTTGGAGTCGGTTAAATTACTAAGTACCATAATTATAAAAATAAATTGCTCTGTAGTAAAATACAGTTAAAGGTGGTCAAATCAGTTTGTTGGTGGTTCTAGTATATTCAATGCCTACTCGTATAATGGAACGCACGATGATGTTTTCTTACCTACCTTCATTGTGGGGATGTGCCGTGGGTTTCCAAAATCTTGGAATGAGCTTCTTTCTACCCCTTTTTAGTGTCATATACTTAATCAGTTGTCAGTTGACGAATTATAAGGTTTATTGTTGAAACATTTTTACCTGTTTCCTAAAATGTTCTTAGCTCAATATAATCTTTTGCAAAGTGCGTATGAATTTGATCAAAGCCAAGTGCGAAGAAACAATTTGGAAACTAGGAGAAAGCACTGGGCGTTCGATATAGATGACCAGGATTTTGTTAAGAGATACCGCCTCACAAAATCAGTGGTGAGCAACTTAATTGAAGAGTTGTCTCTAACAAGCTGCTTTCAAGAAGGTGCCCGATTCGACAGTATCGACTTAGCAACTAAAGTAAGTATAAGCTATATATTTTATGTTCTTACTAGATGTGCTCACGACTTCGTTCGCGTGGAGTTTGGACTTTTAGTATACACAAACAACATAACCGATTAAAACGGAATTGTCAATAATGTATTTGGCTTACTTTCGACTTCTGTCAACATAATTATATCTTTTCATTGCAATCGATTCACTAAAACAGAAGATATGCGAGTAGGTATAAAGTTTGAAAAGTCAAAGTCCCTTACTTTGCAATCCTGTAGCTTCTATTTCAGTGAAACGATTACGATAAAACAAAGCTTTTATGTTGCACAGACGGAAGTAAGCAAAATAGGTAAATTGTTGAAAATTCCGTTTGAATTGGTTAGGTAGCAGTCGAGTGAATCGCGGGCAGCAGCTTAAAACTGAATTACTATTTTTAGGGTTCCGACCCCCAAAAAAAAAAAAACGGAACCCTTATAGGATCACTTTGTTGTCCGTCTGTCTGTATGTCTGTCTGTCAAGACCCTTTTTCTCACGAGCGAGAAAAGGTATCAGGTTGAAATTGATAACGAATATTAAGGTCCATAAACCACACAAGATCTGAGAATTTCAATTTTTTACAACGACGCAATCAAAAGAAATGGCTTTTTATGTTCTCATCTCCATACATTTATGCAAAAAAGCAAAACCTACAGGGTGCTTCCCGTTGATCTAAAATTATGAAATTTGGCAAGAAGCTAGGTCTCACAGTACAAATGAAGGGAAAAGTCTAAAATCATTAAATATTTCAATTTTTCTCACAACTAATAGTAACCAATTAAGGTGAGCTCCCGTTTCAAGAACTTCTCTATAAAAGAGGGGTCAAGTTGGATGATCGCGGAGTTTTTAAAATCAAAGAGCAAAGCTTTTAGTATGTCATATGGTAGAAAGGTACGGAATCCTTAGGGCGCGAGTCCGACTCGCACTTGGCCGGTTTTTTTGTTTAAGTGAACCCAATGCAATAAAGCCGGAGCAAACTTCGGAGAGAAGGGGGGATGTTATTACTTATAAACATAACTTGAAAACACATACGTAAAAAATATATTTTGGAATGCACAAGTGATACCCTATACTCGACCTAGTAACGACAATTTAAAATTTTGACCTCCCCCAATTTGGGCCCCCTTTATAATGATAATTATATAATATTTTTATAATTCATACTCTAAACTATTCCAAATCTCAAGTCGATGGCATAAGTGGTTGCTAGATAAACAGGTGTGGCAGACATGCAGACAGACGAAGTTTACTATGGTTTGGTTTTACCATGTTGGTCCGGTTTTTGCGTGAATCGCGGACAAAGAAACACAAAAAGACAATCAGAAAAAAAGGCGACTCCCGCTTACAGTCGGTTCCTGATGCAAAGGTTATCCGTCACCATTCAGCACAGCAACGCAGCTACTGTACCTAATAGGCACCATTGCACCGGGAACGATCAGGGGCGGGTTATTCCATTAATTTTGACAATTATTTTTTAAACTATTTATAATTTCTGGTTGTAATGTTTAGGACATTTTCTAACATATAATTTAATTATTTATTATGAAATTTAAATAGGTACCTAACTAAAGTTTATTTCTTAGGTATAGTTAAATCTCCACCGTGCGTGACCTACCATCCTCATTTTAGGTGTTAATTGCTTTATCTTTCTACGGCTCTGGGTCTTACCAAACAGGCGTAGGAGATATTAAAATGCATTGCGTCTCTCAACCAACTGTGTCAAGATCTATTGCGCAAGTGACGGAAGCACTGAATGAAATAGCAAGTAAGCACATAAAGTTTCCCACAACAGAAGACGAAATGTATAGAACACAACACAGGTAGGTACCTACCTAATTAAATATTTGGAAGCACTAGGTATTTAGGAGCTGATATGGACAATCCAATAGAGTATAAAAATTAAATGTGGTTGCACATTTAGGAGCAGCGCGCGCGTTAGGGTCCGCGCAGACCGACCGGCAAAATGCTCGCGCATGCGCGAGCAGTCCGGAGCAGTTTCTCAGGGTTGCCATGCCATGTTACTAATTTGTAGCGGTAATACAACACTGGGACGTGCATGCAGGGTGTTAGGTTAGGATTATTGTTATATAGGATGTTAGGATAAGTATACAGGGTGTTAGGATAGGATCACTATACAGGGTGTTAGGTTAGGATTACTATACAGGCTGTTATGGTAAGTACACAGGGTGTTAGATTAGGATCACTGTATGTACTGGGTCTAAGGGTAAGTATACAGGGTGTTACTACACAGGGTGTTAGGGTAAGTATACAGGGTGTAAGGATAGGATAACTATACAGGGTGTAATGTTAGGATTTATATAATATATATAGTGATCCTAACCTAACCCTCTGTGTAGTTATCACTATACATAATAGTGATCCTAACCCAACACCCTGTGTAGTTTTCCTAACCTAACACCCTGTATAGTTATCCTATCTTAACACCCTGTACACTTACCCTAAGACCCTGTACATATAGTGACCCTAATCTAACAGCCTGTTTACTTACCCTAACACCCTGTATAGTAATCCTAACCTAACACCCAGTATACTTACCCTAAAATCCTGTACACATAGTAATCCTAACCTAACACCCTGTATAGTTATCCTATCATAACACCCTGTATACTTACCCTAAGACCCTGTACATATAGTGATCCTAATCTAACACCCTGTATACTTACCCTGAAACCCTGTGTTTTTATCCTAACCTAACACCCTGTATACTTACTCTAACAGCCTGTAAATATAGTAGTCATCCTAACCTAACACCCTGTATACTTAACCTAACAACCTGTACATATAGTAGTCATCCTAACCTAACACCTTGTGTACGAGTACTTACCCTAACATCCTAGCCTAACATCCTGTATATTAACAAATAATGACCATTAGAAGCATTTTTGATAATACCGAGACTTATGTTCATGGAATCTTATCTTAGTGTGTCGATATTATTTTGATCGATCACCTCCCTAATCATCCATCATACAAGAAATCGGCCGACAAAAATATTATACTTATACTTAATTAAAAATTATAAAAAATGCTATATTTAGCCCTAAACCCTTCAAGGAGGCAACGCTGCGACCTTGCGTCCGCGCGACTGCTCGCGCATGCTCGAGCAGCCGCGAGCAGTTTTCATGCCTCTCAGGCAATTTAGCATTTTATTCCTATGAATTTAAAGTCCATTTTGCAATGCTTTCAAAAACTGCTCTCGTCTACTCTGCCTTCAGAGCGGAGCGTGTGGCCGGCGCCGGCGACACGCGCGAGTTTGATTGCACTAGATAGTAGGTAGCGTTTTTAAGCCGCGCCGGCCGCATGCGCCGGTGAGTACGGTTGACACCATGAATAATGTACACTTCATCGATACGGGGCGTCTGGTCTGTCCGGTCTTTGTTTGTTGTTTTTGTTTGTCGTTAGTTTGTCGTCAGTGTTTACGTTTGTCGTTTTTGTTTATCGTTTATTTGTCGTTTTTGCTTATCGTTTCTTTGTAGTTTTTTTTGTCATTAGTGTGTCGTTATTATTTTCTGATTGGGACGCCGCGGCTCGCGCAGACGGGTGGTGGAGACCGCAAGTGACAGAGGTTAGTCGCAAAATATTTGCTGCTGCTGGGTCATTGAGGCGTTGGAAAAACCTGCTGCCGGTGAAGACCAAGATCGAACTTGCGCAATCACTACTTCTGCGTCTTCTGCCAATCCTTGACTACGCTGATTCGTGTTACATTGACCTCAACGAGGATTTACTTAGCAAATTGGAGCGGTTTAGCGGAGTCTAGTTTATAACATCCTCAACAACCCTGCCTCCCCCCGATACCTATCTGAGCGCTTCCGTTACCAAGGGGCTGACCATACGCGCACTTTCCGTTCTACATCTGATAACGTCTTGAGGGCGCCGTTCACTCGGTCGGGATATTACAAGGACTCATTTACAGTTAGGGCCACTTACTTGTGGAATGCTTTGCCACAGGACATTCGGAACTCCAAAACGCTTAATACGTTTAAAATTAAAGTACACGAGCACCTCCTTTCTCAAACTGTTTGCAATTAGCTTTATATTGTATATTTACGTATATGTATATATATATATATTATATTTTTAATGTATGTATTTATTAAAGTATTATTTAACTTTTTAATGTTATTATTATTATTTTTTTGTATTCTTAGCATAAGCTTTATTATATAATTATTCTCACCTTGTTACACTGCACTTCCTACTCGTTCACCTTCTATGGATTCCTCTTCCCAAAGGTTGTCTGGAAGAGATCGCTTACAGCGATAAGGCCGCCTTTGCCCACTTTTTGTAATTTTTTGTTTTAATTTGTATTTGTTTTTTTTTAAGGTGTGCAATAAAGTGTTCATCTATCTATCTATCTATCTACATTTCAAATCTTCATAAAACCTTCCCCTTTTTTCATAAAAAAAAATTGCTTAATAGGTATACGTTTGCCCTGTTGATGAATGTACACTGCGATGACACGCGCGATACAAATCTCATTTCACAGCGACCGGCGCGTGTAAAATGCGCATGCGACCGGCGTGGCGACACGCCCGCCGGCCGCCGGCGCCGGCCATACCCTCCGCTCTGAAACCACCCTAAGTCACCCGTGCTGTGCTGACACCCTCGCACACATTACGGACAATGTGACCAATTACTTATGGCAGATTTCTACCAAATTGGGTATCGAATAATTTTTTTTACCCGTCCATGGCAAAAAGGAGGGTTGTGATATTGACCGGTGTGTATATATGTATTTATCTAGGTATGTTCCTTAGTAACTTGTAAAAAACATATCGTTATTTGACAAAATGAGGTATCGTTACAAGCGTCTTTATCATCCGCACCCGATACGCAGAAGATAACAGTAGTTATTAGTTTAAATAAAATGTTAACATATTTTTTTTTTAGATTTTATGAATTAAGTAAAATACCAGGTGTGCTGGGATGTATTGACGGCACCCACGTTGCCATAAGATGCCCTGCTCAACACGAAGAGCGTTTTTTTAATAGAAAGGGATACCATTCCCTTAATGTTATGATTGTAAGTATTAAGCAGTAACTATAGTACCAACACAACACAACCTTGTCGAAGGCATGCATTCATTACCCAATTTAAGGGCCCCATACAAAGCCCTGCCTGCAGGGCCCTGCTTGCAGTGCCACTGCCAATCGTACTTTGTGTGGGCATGCAGGGCCGACAAATCGCCGTTACATCGGCCGTGCAAGACCACACAAGGTACGATTGGCAGTGCGCGCTGCAAGCAGGGCCCTGCAGGCAGGGCTTTGTATGGGCCGTTTTATTAAATCCGCGATTCTGCGATCCGGTAGAGATGCAGCTATAAGAAAGAAAGAGAAGGCTGAGCGGGCACTCGGCCTTGACCTATTATTTAATCTGTGCCTTGACTTTGATCACGAAATTGTTTGACCATCTCCGCCGCTGATGTACGGATCGCGACAAGATTTTAAGTACCGGATACACGGTCGGCAACATGGGTCCCGACAGAGGTCACCTTGGTCGGCAACCATTCGAGTTGTATGAACTTGTATGGAGAATTGGTTGTAAACCACGAACTACACGGTCGGAACGGACCAAGGTGACCTCTGTCGGGACCTTGTTGGCGACCGTGTATCCGGTACTTTAGATATTTTGCGATCAGAGCCAATGGTGCCACTAAAGACGATTTTTAGGTAGATTTAGCCACTTTTACTGCAGCTTTTTTTAAGAAGTAATTACTTAATCAGCTATATACCTAACCTAATCAAATCAGCTATCAACTTGATTTATGCCCTCAATATTTTTTTGTACGGTCTGTATTGTAAATACCTAGCTCGACTTTAGATTTCCAAAATCTGAATTTGTTCGGCGACTTTCGATGCTGACTGTAGGTACAGTCAACGACAGGTCAAGCTTGACACTCGCTGTGCGACACTAGCCCGTACGTCAAATAAGAGGGTACAAAGTACAATGTGTCAAGCTTTATGTGCTCTTGACTGTACCTACTTCAACCGTAGGAAAATGTACTAAACAAAAAAGCATTCGATATTTTTCAGATATAATTTTTTAATTAAAATTGTATAAAAACAGCATTTCAAAGTTAAACAATGTGACTACATCCATAAGCTTATGGCTTATGCCGCCGCTGTTCGTACGCCATTTGTATTTGGTCCAGTGGTACCCTACAATTGATCCTGGACGGTTTTACCACTCTGTTTCATGCAAGGAGGTTTTAATCCACGCTATGCTCTAGGAAGGAGTGTTTAATGCAAAAATCTAGCTACACAAATTTAGTCAATCGTATATTGTAATACGGTATAAATTCCTGTGATTTGCGAAGAAGAGAAATTGTGCCGAGCGAGAGGTCAATTAGTCGCGGTTGTGTCACGCTCACACAGTTGCCATAGCAAAACGAAATTGCGGGTTGGTAGGAAAAAAACTTTTGACATTATGCTTGGTTTTCATATAGAATACCTTTTTAGAGCTAAATCTTAAAAATTTAATATTTTTCGGGTGCTTTTGGTTCTGTGATTTATCTCGGAAACTCTATAAAATATTTTTGATCTAATTGTGTTGTTTAAGGTCAAGCAGGTTATGTACTTCTTCATTCGTCATCAACCTTTTTGGTAATAGTTTTTAATACATTACTGGTATCCCCGTCTTTGACACATTTTTATGTCATGCTAAATTTTGTTTAAAATGCGTATTTTTTCTGCAAAAACAGTGAAATATTGTAGAGTAAATGGCTGCAAAATTGATAGTTATGCTATTTGCGGAATATTCTTCTATGGGTATCCATTATTCCTTTAATTTTTCTATGAAAAAGCCGAACTGTTTTACGTATGAAGTAGGGTGGCTATAATGTACGATATTTGAACACAAAGGAAACTAAAAAGGTACAACCACATTAGTATTGTGGGATGTGAATCTGCAAAATCTGCCCATAAAACTGAACAACTTATCCCAAAGAACATTATGATGAAATAACATTATGATGAAGATATCTGAATCTAAACATGAAAGAGAAAAACAGCTTGCATTAGTTTTAAAAGAAAATCAAACAAAACAACGGAACCTGTACTGTTGTATAATAATAGGAAAATAGTACATCTGATGCTGCCGGTTATTTTCTGCGTTCTTATTGACGACATGCGGGAAGCCAATAATTCACGCGCCTGCCCTGCGCTCCCTCGCGATAGATATTTTGAGCCATTTACGGTCAGCATCAAAGTTTTGTTCCGGGCATTATTGAGAGAATTTATGTGATGCCCTTGGGTTGGAATTTGTTTAAAAAAGTTTCAGATGTGGACAGATGTCACTTGGTAGGTAAGAATGATTCATTCATTTAAAATAATAATATTTTAAAAAATACGATCGAATAGAGAACCTCCGCCTTTTTGAAGTCGGTTAAAAAGTAGGTGGCTCGCAATTAGGCCCAAATGAAGTTGGTTGATGATGAGTTTTTAGAAGAATACCAACAAAAACCTGTATCGACCTGTTGTTCCCGGACGGCCAGACGGATCGCAAATATAGATAGACAGAGAGACAGCTGATGTTACGAGAGCTGTTCAATAAGTAGTGAGAATGAACAACATATTGGTTTTAAGTATTTTAATGTTTGTGAGTATTGATAGTTTATTTCAGTAAAAAGATAGTGACATAAACTTGGGCCATAATATTTAGAAACGTATAAATGAGGCAAAGTTCAACAGCCAGTCCATATTTTTAAATTATTGTTATTCCATGTGAGTGAAAAAAATGTAAAGTCAGAACTGAATCAATGAAATAAGAAATAAAATCTTATATTTGTACGATTATTTTGTAACATGTCGTACCTATAATGAGTTTTGTTTATCAATAAACAATAAATCATAAAATATACGTCAAATTTTATTAATTGCTTTGCTTCTTGATGATGAGGCATGCAACATACCTGGAGAACAATTCTTGAATATCACCGGGTGATAAAATATCACTCAAAAAATTAAAAATCATAGATTTTTGTTTTCAAAAGTTGTAATTGATCTTCTTAAAATATAAAGGAGTCCTTTATTGTTAATTTTCATGTATTCTGATTTACCTTTCAACAGTTTATCAACGCAAATGTGAATTTTTAAAGTCTCAAAAGTGTTATTTTATCACCCGGTGATTTTCAAGAATTCCCTGGGCTTTTCTGGAAAGCAAGAAGAAAGAAATTAAAAAAAGGTTTATTTTGGAAACAAACAAAAAGAATGCTGCTGCTGAAAAAACTCTGACCCAATTGTTGAATATTACCGATTGATAAAATATAATTTTTGAGACATCAAATAAGAATGGGCGGTGGTGGTGGTTTGCTCACTTTAAACATAAAAAAATATCAAATGTACCCTGATAATCTGTAAAAAATGTAAACCATAAAACATGAAAAGTAACAATCAATCACTATTTTATATTTTACGAATATCATTCTGCACTTTTGTAAAGAAATTTTTTTAATTATTAATTTTTCGGGTGATAATTATTTATCATCTGGTGTTATTCAAGAATTGAGCCCAAGGTACTCATGACATGCTTGAATAATATTCATGACATGCACATACCATGCTTGAATAATATTCTCATGTTGTACATGACACCCCATGAAACGTACACTGTACGTACATTACGATACCCACGGGTGGAGATGGGTTGGTAGTTGGTACTATACTTTGCCGGCACCAAACGGACTTGACTTCATTTACCTCTATGACTCTATAATTGAGCCACGAGCCAAGCGAGTGGTTCTAAAGAAGAATCCTCAGCGCTGCGATGATTTTAAGACACGAAACACTTTGTTGCCGAGGGAAGCACAACTTATCAGGTAGAAACTAAAGGATAATATCCTGCCAAATAAAATATTTAAAATGAAGCTGCTGTTCCAGAGGGCTTTAATAATATTACATCCCCAAGCGTAAAATAGTTAGGTCACCCTACTGTGTGAAAGAGATGCCACCGCGACTATTGGATATACTCGTCGTCACGCTTTTTTTGGCCATTCATCTCTCCTTCCTAGAGCGTAGCGTGGATTAAAACCTCCTTGGTTTCATGTATTCTATGTACCACAGAAAAAGTAAGGGTAATACTCGTAGATGGAATATTAAAGAAATAATTTGTCACAAGGTAGTGAAGGTGTCATTCTATGAATTTGACGAGTAATTTTAAATATTTCCTATTGATGATGTTACGAGTTTTAAATTTGGAACGTGTAAAATAAATTAGCAAGGTACCTATCTATTCCGAGAATTCCGAGCAAAGCAAGGAGGTCCGAACGAAATCTTTGGGTTTTACCAAATTCGTTATAGAAATATTTCGCTTTCCCTCTGTATTTCAGATTTGCAACTCAGAACTGGAAATAACTTGTGTGGATCCTAGTTTTCCAGGATCCTCACACGATTCAACCGTATGGAATAACCACCCTCTGAAATATCATCTCGATCAGTTAATCCAATCTTCTAGGCACAGTTTTTATCTACTGGGTTTGTATTTTTATGATAAGATGATGACTCTCGCATACATATCGCGAGAAAGTAAGTGCAATGCTGTTGTACTACGAGTATTTATTTTAAATGTAGGTAGGTACATGATAGATAATACAGTGTGAACTTCTATTCGTTTCTCTCAAGAAGCCCAGTGATTCTACTCATGATAATAAGCAACATTGACGAAGGCAATTTTTTTTAACTCTAAATATGTTTTCCCTTTTTTTTTTGGGACAAAATGAGTCGATCACGTAGCCACTTTACTATGAAGACTCAAAAAAATTTTTTCGTCTAAAAATAATTCCTAGAAATGATGCTTGTTATTCATAGATTTATATAGTCAAGATAGGGTCTTGGGAACAAGCGGTTCAAAATTTCCCCATACAAGAAAAAATAGCGCCATCTGTGAAAAATCGCGTGAACTACGTTGTGTAGTACTTCGGTCGGTACTAAATACACGGAACGGAAATAATATGGCGGGAAAAAACAAAACAAACTTTTTACTGTTTATATGTGATTTAGGCCTGGTTTTTCAGTTTAATTAATTGGATTATAGTCAAAAACAATAATAAGAAATAACAATAATAATAATAAGAGTATATTGTTTCTTCAACTAAGAACAACATTTTGTTGGTAAGTTTATTTGCATCCAATGTTGACAATATGACTGACATTTGTTGGTCCTAAACGTCAGATTTCGGACCAACGAATTGGGGACATTGTAACGTGCCGATGGGCTAGTACTTATATATAAGTAAATGTTGTTATTATGAGTACAATCTCTAGGCTTCGGGAGCAAAACCAATGAAAATTCACGCTGTATTTGAGACAAAACAACGTCAAATAATTTGGTCGTTTTAGTGTTTTGATATTTGTTAAATTAGGTTTATCTTTAGAATTTAAAAAAAAAATCGAAACGAGTGTTACATTTTCAAAATATATGTACACTAGCTGTTGCCCGCGGCTTCGCTCGCGTGGTTTTCGTATTTATGTTGATACCGGTTTTCCGAAACAATGAGATATTTTCCCGTCATTTCGGGGTAATTTTAAACTAAGGAAAAACGGGACTAACCCTGCGCAAATCAATGAGTACAATTCAAGATCAAGCTGAAGTTACTCATAAATTACTCAGAACAGAAGAACTTAGTAGCAGTATTATGCCTTAAAGTTGTCAATTAACCTAACAAATGTAGAAAGAGAGATGGGAGACACCTTTAAGTAATATTTCAAAACAGAGCCAATTCGCAGAAGTAATTGAGAAAAACTAAAACCCTCTCCCTCGCTCTCCCCCTGCCCCTCCCTCTCCCCCTCCCTTCCCCTCCTTCTCCCCCTCCCTCTACCTATCTACCTTTACCTCTACCTCTCTAACTCTACCTCTATCCTATCCCTGCCCCTATCCCTACCCCTAACGCCAATTTAACCGCTATCCTTAACATAGAAATGACACTCATATTGATTTTTAGACATTTCAAACCTATCGCATCCCAACCCCAACCCCAGGGGATGATGGTATTTCACGTCCACCACGTTGGATTTCAAAACTTTTGTAGTTTTTGTAATAAGCGACCCGATAAACCATACAAACTATTCCCATATTGGTTTTTAGACGTTTTCACCCCATTTTCCTTTTTTAGGGGCTGTCTCTTTTACACCTATAGCTATCTCTTTCCCCCATCTTCCTCTATCTTCGACATATTATTACCTACACATATGTATACAAACATTGCTCGTTTAATAGTAAAGCATTTTCAAAAGGCCTATAAAGTTCTGAGAATCAAATTATTATAACTTTATACGAAAAATTTTGGTTAATATTAATTATTACAGGTGATTCGGGGTACCCTCTTAGGAAAACATTATTAACACCAGTCCTTAATGCGGACCCCGAGACACCAGAAGCCTACTATACAGAGCTCCATATCTCAACAAGGAGCATGGTGGAACGATGCATTGGTGTTTTAAAGGGTCGTTTCAGGTTGGATTTTATATCCCAGACATGGTTTAAATAAATGTTGTACCTAAATAACCAACCAACTTTGTTATCTTTCCCTTTTTTAGGTGTTTATTAGCGGCAAGAGAACTACACTATACACCAGAAAAAGCAGCAAAGATTGTGAATGCGTGCGTGGTGCTACACAATCTGGCTCTGAAAAACAAGGTGCCCATAGAATCATTAACTGAAGTCGAATATCAGACAGAGGTCAGACTAACAAGAGGATCGAGTTTGAGCAGCCAAGACCCAGAGGGCGATAATCACCTGCAGGAGGGCCGCGAAACACGCCAAAAAGTCATTGATTATCTGTGGATGACACTCCAAGTAGTAGAAGAAGAAGAAAATAACTAGTAAACAGGCAAGTTAGAGTTACGTATTTTGCAATCTATAGTGCACTTATTTGACTTTGACAAGTTTCAACTGGTTTCAACTGCAAACTTAAATTTGTAAATCCATACACATAGTATGGAAATATAAACTTATATTTAGGTTTTTTTAAAAACATTCTAATGAAATACGCAGGTCAATTCAGAATTCAAATTGTTACATATTAAAAGAAACTAACCCTAAACTATTTCGAGTAAATCACATGTTTAAATCTTGGTAGTACTGGAACAAACCTTTATATGAACTTTCACAGATCAATAGTGACTGCATAACTCGTATTAGATGTGGCCTTCGTCATTTATCAGGTGGCTGAGCGATCTTTACGATTTTTACAATCTGATAAGATTTTGGTGTGAAAATGCCGTCAAATCAATTGCACATTATTAGTGTTGTTTTAAGTCAGTTTTTGATGACCACAATGCAAATATGTCACAGGTGTGGATTCATAAAGTTTCACAGACATGGTTTTTTTATAGTTTTGTACCCACGTCTGTGACGAGATAGCCAAGAAAAGCTATAATGACATTTATGAAAATGATAATGCTTGGTCATTATAGATGTGTTTTAAGTAGTTGTGATACTTACATTTCTAAGGACAAATCACAGGTGTGATCCAAGTGTCACAAACGTGGTCGTGAAATACCTGAATTTCTATACATAAGTCACAGGCGTGCTCGATATGTCACAGACATGCTTGATATGTCACAGTCCCGGCCAGCAATTTTTTTTTTAAAATAAATTTACAAAAATCTAAAGGTCATTAAGCTCGGTCAGATATATTGCCTAACTTCTGGGAAGGTTGTCTATCGAATTCAGTAGAAAAATCACAAGTCTGTGAGATGACAAGCAAAAACACAACTTTTGAAAATGACCCTAACCTATTTGCTAACCTCGGAGAACAATAAAATTAATAACGTAACAACACAGGCAAACTTTATTCATTCTCATTCGGCCTGAAAAGAAATTGTAAATATTGCTCTCCGATGTTAGCAAATCGATTAAGGGCTTGGGCAATTTCACCAATTGCACCCGCCTGAGCTCTCGCTGCCTCAGCCTGCACAATGGCTGCGTCAGCTGCCCTTCGAGCCGATTCAGCATTGGCTAGATCAGCACGTGCACGCATCTCTTCAACGCGTGCGTGAGCTTCCTCAATGCGGGCAATTATACGCCTCGAGTCCTCGAGAGCAGACACTGTCGCTGAAAATGGAGCTTTTATTTACCTACCTCTTATAACATTAATTGGTTTTACGTTAGGATACTAATTAATACTTACAATATTGCGGCCCTCTAGTACGTTCTTCATGTCTTTGTTGGCCTCTAACTGAATGGCCGAGACCTCGTGATGGCGATGGGGATCCCGTCGCTTCCGAAAAGGGACGAGGTGACAAGACTCGTGCGGCGTGTAAGCCACTTCCTGCGATGCCTTGTCGGGAATCGACTCTTTCCGGCGTACGTTGGTCTGATGCGACGACGTTAATAATGTCACGAGGTCGTCGGCCAAGCAGAGATTCTTCGTCGAAGAGAGAACTTCTTTCCCTTCGTTCGTCCAATACCCTCCTCAAAGGAGACCTCTCTCTTACGGATTCTGAAGCCCTTGGAGGCACGGTGTGTGGGCTTCTCCCCTCAGTGCCTTGAATTGGACTGTTTGTTCTCCTGGACGACGTGGGAGCTCGGAAGGGGAAAATTTGAGATGGCGACGAGACCTGAGTAGCGCCTGACTCGATTCGTCGTTCGCTTTGTTCAGATAGTTCTAACTGAACATTTTCTTCGACTTCGGTGCTCTAAAAAGAACAATAAAATCGATGTCAGTAAAATTTAGAGGCACAATTTAACCAAAATCGTGCCATACTTTATCCTTACGTTCGACGACCAGAAGTGTATAGTCCTTTGTGGCTCTGCCTGAGAAGACTGAGAAGTAGAAGGTCCCTGTTGCGAATCCTGGTAGGGGCAAATATTTGTATGTTGATTATGATAAATAATCACTAAGGGCACCACAAGTTATCCCACACCATCGAGTACATGAAATTTGCAACTATAGAGTATAACAAAATTGTGATCCATTAAATTCACAAACCGCCTTCTGTTGCACAACCTGGCAGGTTTTGTACAGATAGATAACACTTTATTGCTCACATAAAATAAAAACACAAACACACACGGACAGCTTAACCTAATGTGGGCAAAGGCGGCCTTATCGCTGCAAGCGATCTCTAACAGGCAACCTTTGACGACAGGAATACATTTTCAGAGTCTGCAAGTATTTATGTGATAACAATTGCCATGAAAAAATTAACAAAGCAGTTGGAGAGTAACGCTGTTACATCAAAGAGTACACAAATTAAACCTGTTCCTAGTAATAGAAGATAATAAGAGTGATTACATCCTCTCTTGTAATAATAATAAGTAAGAAACAAAATGTCTGCCTTACATCTTCTCGATAGACCTGGGTCCTGAGACAAGTGGCTTTCTATTATAGGAAACGCAATATAATAGAATAAAAATGTATGGGATTGACATTCATCCTATACTATTAAACGAGCAATATACAAGGTGTAACAAAAAGGGTATACCAACGCTTAAGGATGTGATTCTGCCCATGAAACTGAACAACTTTCCCTAAGGAACATAGGACGATATACGAAAAAAAATATTTTGACCTCCCATAGAAACTGAATCAGCTGATCGCGCATTTTGTATGGGAGGTCAAAAAAATTTTTTTTTTATTTCGACCTATGTTCCTTAGGGAAAGTTGTTCAGTTTCATGGGCAGAATCACATCCTTCAGGGTTGATATACCCTTTCTGTTACACCTTGTATATATGTATATAGATATAGAAAAAGACATAGTAGGTATATAAACAACGTGTTAATGAAATAAGCGAAACCCTCATACAAAATACATACAAAAATCTTAAAATATATTTTTTTCTGGACATTGTTATTTTAAAGTTTTATGATTGTTCTATTTTCATCGTTGTTCTAGTCCGCGCACAGCGCGCACGCGGCGCCGGCCACAAAAACATTTTGAATAGAAGCGGCAAAAATTAGCCGTATTAAAAACCCGTGAAATTGATTCTACTCTCGAATCTGAACAAACATTTTTCTCAGTTTCGCTTATTCCGTTAACACGTTGTATACCTACAGGACTAATAACGAGCAACGAGCAATATTTGTATATATATAAATATAAAACATACAACCGACACTCATATTGATTTCAAACCTATCGCACCCCAACCCCATCCCCAGGGGATGATGGTATTTCACGTCCACCGCGTTGGATTTCAATATTGTTGTAGTTTTCGTAATCAGCAACCCGATAAACCATACAAACGATACCCATATTGGTTTTTAGACTTTTTCACCCCATTTCCCTTTTTAGGGGATGAATTTGGGGTGAAATTTCAATAACAGTGATGTACGTTCCACAGAATTACAACCCTTATGCCTAAACAATAAATTTTGTAGATTTTACTTTGAAAATGAAGGATTTTCTACTTCATCCCCCTTTTCACCACTTAGGGTGTAGAATTTTCAAAAACCCTGACACATACAAAACTTAACTTTTAGTCGTCAGCCTAAATACAAATTTTAAAGATCCTAACTTCCAAACTGACGGACTTTCATACAAACTTTCATCCCCTATTTTACCCCCTTAGGGGTGGAATTTTGTGAAACCCTTTCTTATTGCACCCCTTGGTCTCATAAGGAACCTACATGCCAAATTTGGAATCTCTAGACCCAGCAGTTTGGGCTGTGCGTTGATATGTCAGTCAGTCAGTCACCTTCTTTTATGTATATAGATTTGTAATCGGTTTCTCGAAAATGGCTTTAACGATTTCGATGAAATTTAGTATACAGGAGTTTTTGGGGGCAAAAAATCGATCAAGCTAGGTCTCATGTCTGGGAAAATTTGTTTTCACCGTCTTTTTTAATATTTCTTAGTGCGTTTTAGTGCGTTTAAGAAACTTACAACGCCATCTGTTGTTAAGTAGCATACCTTGATCACTCGATGATATTTTAATCATACAGAGCATAGCTCGGTCGCCCAGGTACTATTTGTAATCGGTTAATAAAATAGTTCCTGGACAGGTGCTTTCAAATTTATTGTGAAATAAAAAATTTATTTTAATCATAAAATACGTACTTGTCCGAAAACGTCTACTCGTACTCCGGGAATAGGGCCAAAATCTTTCCCAATGATATCAGCAACAGCGTCCTCTATCGGTGTGAGGGGAGTCTGCATATTTGGCCCACCTCCAGTGCCTTTAAGATTAGTATTGTTAGCCAGTAACTTTTTTTTTACTCGGCTTTTTAGTTCTGTCCAGTACTAAAAAATTAAAAAATTCCTGTAATTCCTACTAGGTAAAAAAAAACCGGCCAAGTGCGAGTCGGAATCGCGCCCTAAGCGTACCTAATTAAATTACCTATTTACCGTATGATATTCTAAAAGCTTTTGCTCTTTGACTTTAAAAACTCCACGACCATCCAATATAACCCCTCTTTTATAGAAAACTTCTGGGAGCTCACCTTAATTGGTTAGTATTAGTTGTGAGATTTTTTTTTAATATTTAATGATTTAAGACTTATCCCTTTATTTGCACTGTGAGACCTAGCTTTTTGCCAAATTTCATAATTTTAGGTCAACGGGAAGTAAGTAAGTTTTAAGTAACGGGAAGAAATTTTAAAAACGGGAACACTTACAAGCTTGAAATTGGTATGTTTATAGTGCATAAGCTATAAAATAACAACAAATAATAAAATAAGGTCAAGCGCGTGTCGGGCTCAAAAAATCTAGCACATTAACTTACTGAAATTTCAACTGATACAATTATGATTATGTGGTGGTACGGAACCCTCGGTGCGCGAGTCCGACTTGCACTTGGCTGGTTTTTTACTTTCGAGCGGAGCGAGAAAGGTATTGTATTCGTGAAAGAAAAAAGTTTTTCTAATTTTCTCAAAAATGTGTTCTATATCACTTATAAATCATAAAAAACAAGTCTCCCAAAAATGTCCGTCCGTCGGTCGGTCGGTCCGTCGGTCGGTCTGTCCGTCACGCTTTGGCCTAGCGGCTAAACGAATGGTCCAATTGACACCATATTTTGAATTTAGGAGTTTTATGCAAATCCATCGAAGGGTTCTTCTTGGTTTCTTGCTGGCTCTCATTTTGAGGGTAGCTGTCATACAACGAAAATTAAAAATTGAAATTTTCTCAAATCGCCTCATTGAATCTTGATGAAACTTTGCATGACCAAGCATCTCCATGTAAGATATCTTGCGCCAGTATCAATTGATCTGTGTAATTTCATATAAGGGGTGGTGTTCCTGTACCACCAAATCGTAAATATGTGATTTACCTAAAATTGGTTCCATTGAGTTTATAAAAATTTTCTATAATATTAATCCTGGATTGGTTGTCTACCTGACTGGATATTCTTTATGATTTTTTTAGAACAAAATTTAGTACACAGGGTGTACCAAAAACTGAAAGGGCTTGCTTAGTAGACTAAACTGAACAATTATCCATAAGGAGCATGTGTTGGGAAATTAAAAACATCTCCATGCAAGTATCCTACGGTAGTATCCATTGATCTGTGAAATTCATATAAAGGGTGTTCCAGTACTACCAAAAGTTAAACACGTGATTTACTCTAAATCGTTTGAGGTTTGTTTGTTTTAATGTTTGACAATTTGAATTCTAAATTGATCTGTATATTTGTAATGCCATACTATGTGTATGGCATTGCAAATTTAAGTTTGCGGTTTTTCTTGAGTATTGCGAGAAAGTAAGTGCAGTGCTGCTGTACCATTTATTTTTATATATTGGGGGACATTTCACACATTTGAACCGCGACGCCCAAAAGAGTAGGTATAGCTAGGTATTTGTATTAAAACATATTTGGGTGCGTCTTAATGGGGTATAATTTCGAATGTCCATGTCCGTAAGAGAAAAATGCGTGAGTTTATTCTAACTTTATCTTGGTAGTAGGGTTCATAGGTAACTCTGGTAAGTAGGTACCTACCAAACTACCTAGCGACCTCAAAACTTAAAACGTCTTTGTTTATGAGGTGGAATTTCGAACTATTTAACAGGTAATTGGTAGAATAACATGATAAGTACCGACAATTTTTTTTTTCGACATTAGAAAGAAACAAAATTACGTCCAGCCATACTTACATCCTATGATTTTTCACGAATTTCACTTATTGTTATATGTATCTACCTACAGATGGTACTTACTTTCGCCCACTCCTTTGTAGTTCTAGGGGTTCCTATGGAATTCAAATTTTCAGCCAATTCTTCCCAGAGGCACCGCGATGATTTTTTTGCGTCCGCCTTCTGTAACCTGCCCAGTGCCAGGTCCGGATGAATTTGCATAAAAAGCACCAATTCCTGGGTTTGCGCAGGATTCACTTTCTTTGCTTGGACAACCGTGTTTTCTTTGGGTAATTCCATTTTTCACCGCCCTTATTAAAGTTAAACTTTAAAGTTAAATTAGCTTAAATTCCTTTTCAGACACACGTCAAGGCGAAAACAGACAAAGGAAGTCGGATAAAATCGTTACCTGCGAATTTTGACACTTAACTAGCATCAATACGTGTGCTGCGTTCCAAATTGTTAACACAACACAAATAAAAGCATACTCTAGGAAACATACTGTCACGAGCCGAGCATGACGTCAGGTCACTGGCTGTCAAAAATAACTGTATCACAGTTTCGACAAGTTTTATAAGGGCCGCGTGGTCCAAGGGATAAGGCGTTGGACTAAACCAAGCCGATGGTCGCCGGTTCGAATCCCACCCACCCATGGATGTTTAATCATTTGTTTAGAACATTCTAGAAGGAAAAGAAAGAGATAGCTAAAGAAAGAGCAAATTACTAGAAAAATCCAACAAAACCCTAAATTCAAAAATGACTAGAATGTTCGGGAACGAGAAGCATGGGGTATATAAGCCGGGCCACCAAGGCGAGCGGCTACGCCGCAGTTCAGTGGAAAGCGATTTAAAGTGAGGAACAAGGAGAAGAAGAAAAGTCCTAAGGAAGAGAAAGCCTCAGAGATAACTCAAGAGGGTACAGAGGGAAGACTCTGTTGAAGAGGTGCCGGAGGGAGGAGAGTTCGGAGGGACGACTCCGAGGAAGAAGTCCCAGAGGGAAAGAGTGCTCGGAGGGAAGACTCCGTAGAAGAAGTCACAGAGGGAAAGAGTCCTCGGAGGGATGACTCCGTAGAAGAGGCGAGGCCCCGGAGGGAAGAGTGCTCGGAGGGAACATTCCGTACAAGAGGTCCCAGAGCGAGTAGTGCTCGGAGGGAAAACTGTGTGGAAGAGATCCCTGAGGGAAGACTCTGTGAGGAGTGAACCGAAAGCTCGGGTTGTATATTTTAAAGCCTTCAAAAATCGAACCCACTGAAAATTACAGAAAAAAAAATTTATATGGGCGAGGCCGCCAATTTTGACCGATGTGACGCATAATTTGTGCATTTTTTGCGCAAAAAAAGGTTACACAAATTGGACCTGATATGCATGTGCCCACCTTATGGTAGAGGAGCCGACCAGAATTTTCCCGTGATAATCAGGGCGACAAAGAGATGTATCAGTAGATGGGGCTTTATGAGAGGATAACGAAAAACTATGTAAGAAGTTACAGACCGGAGCCCGGTGTTCAGGACGCCATTGTCTGTAAATGAAAAGTATTTTTTTTTTACGTGATATTCTAGGCGAACGAAAGTGATTGCTTGTAATAGAGAAGCGTATACTGATAAGAAATACACAAAAACCGGACTAAAATATGAAGACTTTTGGCAAACCAGACCATTAAATTATTTTCTATTGAGTACCTGATAAAATTTAACGCGATAAGGCGAAAAAAGAAGATGCTTTTAAGAGGATCACAAAAAAATATGTAAGAAGTTCCAGACCGGAGCCCGGTGTTCAGGAGGCCATTGTCTGGAAATGAAAAAGGACAAAAAAACGTGATCTTCAGCAAAAACAATTATCATGCCAAAAGATGGGGGCTGATGAGTAGTGATATAAAAACTTTGACAAGACAAGATAACCAGACAGACAAGCCTGAAAATCTGAAAAGGGTTTATTTTTACGAGATATTCAGGGCGAACAAAAGTGATTGCCTGTAAAAGAGTAGCTTATACTGACTGGGCTTTAACCACAACAGACAAGCTTAAAAATCTGAAAATAGACGGTATTTTTTTAACGTGTTATTCAAGGCGAACAAAAGTGATTTCTCGCAATAGACAAGCTTATACTGATAACAAATACACAAAATTCATAAAAAAAATCTAAAGACTTTTGGCAAACCAGACCATTTAATTGTTTTCTATTGAGTACCTGATAAAATTTAACGCAATAAAAACCCCGGTTTTCTTGTCTAGCCACTGTTTTATAGTATAAGCAGAGCAAAAATTTTATGTCGCCCTGAATATCAAGTTAAAAAAAAGTTAAGTAAAAAATCGGAATTAATAATAGTCGATAGAAGTTTATGTAGGTACATACATATTTATTACATTACATATTTAAATGGAACCTTCGGCGCAGTCCGATTCGCATTTGACCGGTTTTTTATTATTACTTTCATAATTGCTCATTTGGCACATAAAAAAAATAAGCGCACTCATAGTCCAGTAAAAATACGGTTTTGCAAAACATTAAATGCTAATACTTACTTTTTGTGTATATCGTATTTAAATATGATGTTAAGACGCAATATTTACGAATCCACCTAAAATTTAAAGCGGAATATTTTTTTCGAATAACAGCTAAGGCAAAAATAGTAATAGGCAATTATATACTTTATATCATAGATAAACGTATACTTTACATATAGCCATAAAAATCCACCATTAATATATTTAAAAATATCAATTTATTTCAAAATATAAAATCTCCACTTATTTTTACATATAAGGGCCAATAAAGTCGAGGTAAAATAATAGCAATAAACTGAGCTAAACTCAACCTTTTTAAATGTAAGTGATTCTTATATATATTCACAAAAATGCCATACTAAATAAAAAAAAAATTTTGTAATCGCTGGTTTACAATGATTTTGTAAACATTTATGTTGGATTTGCCAAAAATGTGATTAAATAGCACTATTTAAATTATTAGAAAGCAAAACGGATCTATTACTATTTTTGGTTGCGAAGATAAGCTGTATTTAAAGTTCGTGCTATAAAAGTTAAACAATACAAAAAAGCTAATATTTTTAGGTGGATTCATGTATAATATGAAATTATGAATATATAGCAAGCCGTAAATAAAAAAAATAATCTATTAACATTTTTTTCCGAAATTCCATATTTTTTTAATGTTTGGACGGCAAAATAAATAAATAAATGAAGTAAATTTAGGTGGATTCCATTAAAAAGCTTTACACAGAAATATAATCTATCGATCTGAAAAAGAATCACGGCTATTATCAATTATTACCGTTTCGCCATACAATCTCTCGTAATTTTACTGGAGTATCATATCTCTTTAAGCACACTATTCGTACAATTCGGAACGCAGGGCAAAATATATGACGGCGGCAGCACATCAGCGCCGCGCCTGTCATCCATCTACAAACAGCGTGAACACGATATCTGTGCAGTTGACAGCTTCGCTAGTCTTGAAGATTTTATACACCTGTCTCTTTGCCAATTCACTAAGAAAATTTTTAGTTCTTTTTAGACCACCAGAAGAGATATCGCGGTCACACTGTCCCAGTAGATTCCTTTTCGCTTTTAGTTCATTATGAACGCGTAGAGGTATTAAATTGAAATTCATATCAAATATAAAGTGGTAGTAAGCTTAAAATAATTAAAAATATTTTTATTGTATGATGTAACTAAAAATTTATGTTTTTCGCAATTTTCTGAGTTCACGAAAAGTACAATGATGAGACCGGTCAGATGCTAGTACAGGGGATTTTGCACAGGTACAGTCTTGCCACTAAAATGGCCTGCGAACCATCTACTGCGCAGGTATAACCACGTGATTTGTCAAGTCTCATCTTTGGCTGCGCGCATTGTACCCTACGTAGGTTTTGATTCCCTTGCGAGTTTCAAAAATTTGCAGCATAAACGGCTGTAGTATCTTTTGCTTGCGTTGGCTTAGAAGTTTATTTTTTTCACAGCTCCAAGGGACAATAGAGTATTTGATATAAATTTCAGCTTGATACCTCCACGCGTTCCTGGGAAAAGGGTCTTGACAGACAGACTGACGGACAACAAAGTGATCCTTTAAGGTTTCCGATTTTCCCTTTTGAGGTACGGAACCCTAAAAACCGGTCAAGTGCGAGTCGAACTCGCGCACCGAGGGTTCCGATAGTATTTTTGGAAGCAATGAATTCCATTTTAAGGACCGCAAAACTAAATTTGTTTCTAAAGATAGGTATTTTGCAGACTTCTAAAAAACTGTGCAAATGAGCAAGATCGTTTTATTTTTGCTGTAGTATTTACATAAACTTTTATCGACTATAATTAATTTATAGTTTATGTGGGGGGAATGGTATTTTTTCTGTCATTTTTCATCATAGTACTTAAAGGTTTTGCTACACTTCTGTTTTATCGGTCCTTTTCTACGTCTTCCGTTTTGGCAGGGCCGTTAAACAATTTTGACCTGGACCTGATATGCCATTTCTTTACAAACCTTCCAAACAATTATTAACGCCCATCTTCTCTTCTTCTGGTAGAAAAAAATACCCTGTATCTCAGTCCCGATATTAGATGCGGCAAAACTTTTTTCATGGTTATGTTTCTTTAGAGTAGTACTATCAAATAACAAAAGAATTATTAGTGGCCGCTGCAAAAAAAAAAGCCAAGGACCCATACAAATTTAATCAATGCCCTTTAGTTGTAAGTACCAAAACGAAAAAAGAAATGTTTTATGCAAGGGTCCTGCTGATGATGTTATTTATACTCAAGATAATTATAATAAAATAGATCAATTAAAATCATGCATAAAACTGTAAAATATTATAAAAACTTTCTGAAAGCTTATATCGTGCATAAAGAGCATCCTACCTGAATGGCATACCTACTTTCACCCCGAGGAGCCGCACTATGAACAAAAAAAAATTCAGCGGCAGCTGATGAAACTGGTGCCATTCTAAAGAGTACTAAAATACAAACAAAAAATGTGCTTTGATAAATTGTCCTAAGTGATATACTTTCGTAGGTATTTTGTTTCTTAGAAAAAAAAAAATTCTTTAATAATTTTTTGTATTATGCAGGACTTCCTAACACACGTTAGCATAAGTATTTACGTATTTTGATATTAATTACACCTCAAATATCCAAAATTGTGTAAACAAAAGCACCATTTTTCTTCTCTTTCTTACCATCTTTACTACAAAGTTCTCCGGATCATAATAATAGGAAGAGAGAAGACATGTTACCATCCTTTTATATTTATTTGAGGTTTAATTTATCGAAATAAATACTTATACTGACGTGTGTTAAGAAGTCCTGCATAATTTAAATGATGTGGGCAATCATAAATGTAAGTTATAAACAAAGTAAAAAAAACTAAGTCATCTGAAAGGATAACTGCCGTTTAATAATAGCCTATATCTTTTGAATTATACAGGACTTCCTAACACACGTTAGCATAAGTATTTATTTAGATATTAATTAAACCTCTAATATCCAAAATTGTGTAAACAAAAGCGCCAGTTTTCTTCTCTTTCTTACCATCTTTACAAAAAGTTCTCAGGATCATAATAAAAGTAAGAGTGAATACAATATGTAACCATCCATTCACGCTAAGCGCTTCGCTTTTTTATTCTTAGTACTCACAGTTAAAGCAAAGAATATAATATTACACTAACGTGTAAAGAAGTGTAACTCTCCGCCTCCCGCTAGAATCAAGCTCGCAATAAGAGTACGGATATAAGTACTCAAAGGAGACCCATGCATCTTTCTATCTCTGTCACTCCTGTACGAAGCTAAAAGACACGAACAGATTTCTTTACTTGTGTGAGTAGGTAGTTGAATCAAACCGTTCCCAAATCCCACAAAACAAACACCTCGATCCCGATGGGCCGACGTGGCTTCACATAAAATGAAGTCAATTATAACAAAAACACTAATTAGTAACAAAAACCAACAAAAAACTTAACGGAACAACGGAAAACTTCTCACAAATAGAGAATCGCAAGTTGAACTCGATAGCTTGCATACGGTAGGAAACATAGTAGCAAACTGAACTTATAATAATTAGACGACTCACTCTCCTGGCAGCGGGGTAATAAAATATGTGTGTGAGTGAGACGGCAATATTTGTTATTTGAGCGAAAGGATGTTAAGGGATAATGCACTCTACCTCACACTATTAACGACAAGGACCGCTTGGTAGACGCTGACAGAGACAATTATGGCAAGAAAGAGAAGACAAATACAGCTATTGTTTAAAGCAAGTTACATCTTAAAGTGGTGTTTTTCACGCGTTATAGCCGGGGCAAGTCTGACCGACCAACATAGAGGTACAGTTAAGAGCACATCAAGCTTGACACTTTAGATTGTGTACCGTGCTTATTTCAAACGTGTAGGCGTCGTAGGAGTCGTACTGCGAGTGTCAAGCTTGACGTGCTCTTAGCTGTACATATTTATAAAGTAAGTTAAGATGCTACCTTTACTCTACTCTACTGTATCGATTTACTTAACTTGTACATATCTTCATTAAATAAAATGAAGATCGTTAGGCATTTTCCGGCATATTATTATTTATTATCATCTAACTGGGAGTAAGATATATTTTTTGTTTTTAGAAACAAAGCGCTTTGTGTAAATGGATGGTAACATACGTTCTCTCTCGTTACTTTTATTATGACCCCGACAACTTTGTAGTAAATATATCAAAAAAGAGAAGAAAAATAGCACTTTTGTTAAAAGATATTTTTCAGTTGCTTTTTTGAACGATAAAGCTCGTGGTAGTCTGACAAACTTCAAGGTCAAATTTTTTAAATGAAGTTTTACGCAATATTTTATATGTATTTGAGGTTTAATTTATCGAAATAAATACTTATATTGACGTGTGTTAAGAAGTCCTGCATAATTTAAATGATGTGGGCAATCATAAATGTCAGTTACAACAAAGTAAAAAAACTAAGTAAAAAAAATCGACAGTGGGAGTCCCACTCCTTTACTGTGAGCATTAAGAATGAAGAAGCGATGCTCTTTGTGTGAAGGGATGGTAACATGTCTTCTCTCTTCCTTATATTATGATCCGGAGAACTTTGTAGTAAAGATGGTAAGAAAGAGAAGAAAAATGACGCTTTTGTTTACACAATTTTGGATATTTGAGGTGTAATTAATATCAAAATACGTAAACACTTATGCTAACGTGTGTTAGGAAGTCCTGCATATTCCAAAAAAAAGTTTTTTTTTTTTAAAGAAACTTAAAATATCTCTGAAAGTATATCACTTAGGACAATTTATCAAAGAACATTTTTGGTTTGTATTTTAATACTCTTTCGAATGGCACCAGTTTCATCAGCTGCCGCTGAATTTTTTTTTCCATAGTGGGGCTCCACGGGGTGAAAGTAGGTATGCCAGTCCCCATACAAATATGTTCGATGCTCTATATATATATACCTTTTATCATTAAGATATTTTAATATCCAACAATGAATAAACTATTTTGAGTTTGAGTTTGAATTACTCTTATTAGGGTTCCGTACCTCAAAAGAAAAAAACGGAACCCTTATAGGATCACTTTGTTGTCCGTCTGTCTGTCTGTCAAGACCCTTCATCTCACGAACGGGTAGAGGTATCAGGTTGAAATTAATACCATATGTTAGGGTCTATGAACCACACAAGATCTGAAAATTTAAATTTTTTACAACGACGGAATCAAAATATATGGCTTTTTATGTCCTCATCTCCATACATTTATACAAAAAAGCAAAACCTACAGGTTACTTCCCGTTGACCTAAAATTATGCAATTTGGCAAGAAGCTAGGTCTCACAGTACAAATAAAGGGAAAAGTCTGAAATCATTAAATATTACAACTTTACTCACAACTAATGGTAACCAATTGTGGTGAGCTCCCGTTTCAAGAACATTCATATAAGAGAGGGGTCAAGTTGGATGGTCGCGGAGGCGGTTTTTGTTGAACACTTACAAACTTGAAAATTGGTATATTTATAGTTCATAAGCTATAAAATAACAACAAATAATAAAATTTGGTCAAGTGCGTGTCGGACTCAAAAAATCTAGCACATTAACCTACTGAAATTTTAACTAATACAATTATGATTATGTGGTGGTACAGAACCATCAGTGCGTGAGTCCGACTCGCACTTGGCCGGTTTTTTTTTTACTTGCGCTAATACTAATACTATACTAATACTATAATAATGTTGGGCAAGTAAGACAGACATAAGAAATATCATCATTTTGTTAACCCTAAAAATAATTAAAATTTGGTTCAGTAGATTATGTGTGATGCTCAAACGAACCTATAAAAAAACAAACAGACCAAAACTCAAGATACTGTGATTTGGATACCTATGTAATTTTAGTATTAAGTTTAGTATATTTGTTTTGTGATAGGTATATCTTCTGTAGGTATATTGGAGTTCCAGAGAGCTGTGGGAAGAAGTATTTTAGGGGTAAAGGAATCAGACTGAGTAAGAATCTAAGACCCCTTTGGAGGAGAGTAGTACTTGACATGTTGTAATTCTATTTTCTTGTGCTAGTTAGTATTGTATATTTTACTTTTTCAACTGTGTCAGTATGCGCACAAACAACTCTGTGCAGCTTTGTTTGCTTTTGTGATTTTTTTACTCAATTGTTAGTAGTGTAAGCCTGTAATTGGCACTCTGATGTTATTATTGTTTCTATTGTTTTTTTAATTAGCTGTTGGCTTACCGAACAATAAATAAATAAATAAATAACTCCTAGACTTGCTGAGAGACACGGGATGTAACAAGTACAAAAGCTAAAACATACAAGCAGCACAAATTGAAGGGGCTAAAATTACAAATTAACCAAAACAAAACATTGTTTTCAATTTTTTTATATAAAATGCGAAAAGTACACAAAAATCAAAACAAGTAATTAATATTATTCTTTACATTTGATTTATATTTACAGTAATAGTAAAGGCTTACATCAGAAAACTCAGGATTGTTAGGGTAGCCAGAGGCCGCTTTACTTCATCTGGTCTTTGTTCGTCTTCCTTCATATCTAATCTTTATTTATACCCCAAGGCACCAATAGTCTGAAGAGGTATTCATAACTGGGTCATTTTCAAGTTCTAATGACTGAAGTCACCAAGAGCATCCCTACAAGTTTTTTTTCTGTTCTTTCTTCACAAAGTTCCCGAAATGTGTCTCTCATATTTGGCCTTTCTTGGTGTTATAAGGCAATGAAAGTATCTCCATCTAACTTTTATTGGTTTTTGAAGGCACAAACGCCTAGCTTTTCATATATATATATGTAAACATCCTTGTATCTACAGTTCTTCTTTAATTATATATTTTCATTGAGTTCACTTATAAGTATGAAAATTCAACGCATTCAAGGGACTATTGACCTGCGCATTAGATAATAATATTTCATTTGGCATTTTCATGATCAGTGGCTTTTGTGTTTGCACAATAAAATTCTGCCAATACCACATAGATACATTGTTAAGAATCATCATAATCATTCAGATTTGTAGAATAAATATCCATTAAATATTCCTAGGACAAGGCAAACAATTAAATAGGTAAGTAAAACATTTTCCCTTCACTGTGTGTTTTATTGTTCCATCAATACCCAAAAGATGCCAGGGGGACCCTTTGTTGTCTAATGTATGTTTTGAATGGATATAGTTAGGTGGTTGAAATTTTCAGAGTATGTGTTACCTATATTATAATGATAAATTGAAAAGTTTTTAATAAAAGGGTTTCCTTCCTTACAAAGAAAAATTATATTAAGTAAAATGGCAACAGATACAAGTAGAAAACTATAAAATATAACATGATAGAAGAATAACAAATTATTAAAAGTGGTTAGTGCTACAAATAAATAATAAGTCAGGAACACTAACTCAGAACAAATTCCAAATAAAAAGAGGCCCTTTGTGAAACCAAAAGGACATACATTCAAAATATGAATCAATTGGTTCAAATTCAGAACGAGAGCAGGGATTGGTTTGCGCACGTGCTGCAATGTCAGCTAGTAGTAGTTGAGGAATTGACCCGTGGAATGACTTCTTCTTATAGAACGACTTTCAGTGGGTCGTTTTTTGAGCGCAGTTAATATTTCCTGACTTATTATTTATTCGTTCAGTTAGTGCGAGTCAAACTCAACAAAATAAGGTAGAGCATAACACAGCTGTAAGTAGGTAAATGACTTATTTTGAGTGTCTTATTGGACATACCTTCGGAAGTATCTTGTAGTTCGTGTTTTAATTGTCCAAACAGTGAATATTTATGCGGTCATGGTTGTTTGGAGCGGTCTTGATGGCTTCTTATTAGGTGTTTAAATGGGTACCCCTTCGAGGGAGTAAAGTCGTGATCGGTGTACCATGAGACAACCTCCGGTGTGCACCTTCTGGGAACCACCACCAAGTACTTTTGAGGAAAAGGAAAGGCATCTAAGTGTAACGATTTTACACAGCACAGGTATAACTGTTTTTGACTAAAGAAGCCGTTTCATCCGCCGTTATATCCGAAAATTTTGTGAATTGGTTGTAAAGAAACTATAGAAAAGTTTTCATAGCTCGTGAATTATTATTTATTGGTTGATAAAAAAAAATACGTAAACAATAGTGAATGACAGACCATTCGACGCCGGTTTAACTTTGACGTGTGTTTAAATCGAGATTTACTTTACTTTACGTCCTTACCAGTGTTGCCGGCAGTCAAACGAGAAAAAGTCCGAAAACAAATAAAAGATTACCCGAAATTACCCGTTTTCTGTGGCAAAAAAAAACCGGTCAAGTGCGAGTCGGACTCGCACGCCGAGGGTTGCGATATACCCATAGTATTTTTGGAAGTGTGGTGCCGGCAAAGAATTGTACCAACTTATACATGCTCGTGGGTGTCGTAAGAGGCGACTAAGGGTTATAAACTGGAGGATGGGCAGCAGCATCCTCCTTTGTATCTTACTAACTGCGGTCACCTACAACCGCGGTTTATGGTGCCAGCCGTAACGCTAACAAGCAAGGTGACTATGGTACTTCCCCTCTACATTTTTTCTAGCAAAAACTAGAACTCTGAAGGGAGCTCCCTATCCTGAAGTGAACGTTTCATGGGATGTTATGATGATTTTTGGAAGCAATTATCGACTGCAAAACTAAGTTTGTTAGTAAAGGTTATTTGCAGATTCCTAAAAAACTGTGCAACCGTCGTTTTATTTTTGCTTTAATATTTACTTAAACTTCTATAGACTGTATTAAATTCAGATTTTTCCATTCTCCAACTTTGGAGATAAGGGGGCGGGAACGGTACTTTTTTTTGTCATTTTTCATCATAACTTGAAAACTAAGAGTCGTGTAAAAAATACAAAAATATATTTTAAGAAAGCGCGTGAGCATGCCACGCTGCAGTTGTCAGTTTATCTAGGCCCATTTCGTTGACATCCGAGCACTGCGACACATTTTGAAAGACAAGGACGGCTACATGTATTAGTGCATAAAGCTGTCTTTGCCTTAAATATCAAAAACGTAATTTGTGGATTTCCTAAACATTTTCGTTCACTGACATTTCTTTGCGCTTGGAGGTGATAGATTAACACTATGGTTTAAAACCTGCTCATGAGCTTTGTGTGCGGTTTTAGCGCGCTAATAGTCGGTTCAAAACTTGCTCGTATTCACTTGTTTAGGCGACGTGACGTCATCAGTGACGTCACTTTAGCGCGCTATCATTGCATACGAAAATGAGGTAGTGCAGCGTGTGCGAAACGTCAAATTCATAAGACTTTTATTATCAATCTCGTTTTCGAGAGGGTTTTTCTCAACTTTTTTTGACGTTTTTAGATTTAATTATCTTATCGAATAATCATTATCTCTCAATAATTTCTTAAATCGCAAAACAAAATCAAAATTTTATTTTTCTCAGTGACATTGACATAAGCGCGCTCTAGTCTGGTTTAAAACTGTATTCGATCGTATTCGACGAATGCACGCATATAGAAATAAACCGACTATTTTCAGTGAATGTGATGTGTGCGTTGAATTCAAGAAATCCATGTTCTGTTTCGCTTGTTCTTTCGGGAACTTCCTATAGACATTTCTTTCTCTGTGATTCCATTTTTTGGTTAATTTTTTTTTGTTTGACACACGTCACACGCAAATGCAAAGCCAAACCAAAAAAAAAGGTTGGCGCGATTTTTGTTTAACGGAGAACCACTTTTTTTCTGACGGGTGGGATGTTCTGTTAGGTAGGTTCATTGACGTAAGAAAAACTAAACGCCCCCTGGCGTAGTTTCAAAATCTTTGGGTAGGTTTGATTTGTCTACGATAGACAATGATTTTATATATGTTAACGATAGATTTTTGCGAAAATACCCGAAATAACCCTGCAGTAAACGTTACCCGAAAGAAACCCGCTGAAGACCTAAATTACCCAAAATCGGGTAAAAATACCCGTACCGGCAACGCTGGTCCTTACGTTTACCTAAGTCTACTTTATTTTAAACACGGGTTGCCAACTTTTTTTTCGCCAATCGACTAAAAGCGGTTGTGGAATCCACCAAAAATCCACTAAATAAGAATTTTCTCAATTTTTATATATTTATTTTTAATTTCTACATATTTATTAAAAATGTGAAAGAAAATGGAATTAAAAGTCATCACCAGAGGAAAAGTCTTTTCTGTTTTCTTCAGCAGGACATGCTGATGCATAACTTTCCTTGGTTTAAATGTTTTCTACAACACTATTAGTGGGTGTCTATTAGGAATCGTTTACCTACCTAGATGACTAAGTCAGTTTAGGGACATTAATGGGGTTAACATTCATACTGAAAAGTCTAGTCTTGCCACATTAGCGTTAAATTGCGGAAAAAGTAGCATAGAGATTACGAAAGTAGCTAAAATCTTGAAATCTGTTAACACCAGACATGTTTGATTGACTCTTTACATCACTCTTTTGGAGCAGTGGTTACCAGTATTTTAAACATGTGAAACATTCCATTTTATTTTAATATGGCTTATTTGTGGATTCAGTGGTCATAAGAATGTCTTTCCACTAACAAAAATAAAGTAATCTACTAGAAAAAACCACTAGCCACTTAAACCAAAATTTGCTTACCGACAAGAAGGTCTAAACCACCAGTTTCAGTGGATTTTCCACTAAGTTGGCAACCCTGTTTTAAACTAAATCGAGATTTAGTGAAGTGCGACTTAGACGTCGGCGCTGAATCTACTCGCTAATTAGAGCGGTAATGCCAGGCCTGCCAGAAAACAGAACAATTAGTAAAACAGTAACTAGCTTTTAATGGAACTTTTATGGCTGTCCCGCAAGTGTCATTCAAAAATTTGTGATTTAAATAATACAAACGCATATAGTTACAAATTTATTAAACGGCACCTGCCATTGTGGGTCACGATCCTCAGAACTGAGGGAGCGACTAAGAAGAAGAATTACTTTTGACCGCCTGGTACTGGCAACTCCGAATCAGCGCGAGCTAAATTATTAACGACGTCTAAAGGTGTTTTTATATGTGAAAAATAAATGATTTGGCTTTTCGTGGAAAAAAATATTAAATTTTAGTATTTCCTATGTTTATTTGTTTAATTTTGCAATTTTTCTAAGGTATTTAAAGTAAATTTTTGTCTAAAAATAAGGAGAAGATAAAAACTATATGAAAAGGAACGTAGCTGATCTCGATTCTACTCTATGATATCGATTATATCCTAGGAAAGAATGAACGAAGCAATCAACGAACGGTTCGACTGAATGAATGAATGACGTGTGATGTCTTTTGTTTCATATTCTCTATAGAGACAGAGTAAGACGCACTATTGACTATGGTATTGATGTCGTCATCATATGGTGAAGATAAGGATTCAAGTTTTAATAATTTGTTTTTTTTTTATTGAACCATTTTAAGAACTCTATACATTGATTCTTTGTGTAATATACAACAAAGTGTTTACTAAGAAAACAGTCGATGTAACAGGATATTAAGTCGTTATTTTTAATAAATTCGCCGGATAGTCGACAGGAACTCTTAACTTGCTTAAGATTTAGGAGAATTGCAACCCTGTACGATTAGCACGACTAAGTGTGCTTACCTACCTTGTAGTCATCTACTAACAAATTATATTTTGTGTCTATACGTGCTAGTTGATGGCTGTAGTAAATGGACAAGAATGGAGAAGCCGAGTAAAAATAGTACAAAAGTTGACTGTACAACTAAACATGATTACCTATCTTGTAGTTATCTACTATAAATCAAAGTTTTATCCACACGGGTAAGCTGGCACGGTGTTCCTTGGTGCCCTGGGCTGTAACAAACGAACAAGAAATGGGGAAGCCTAGTTAAAATACAACCAAGGGGTACAGCGCACAATTTAGCCAAGGAGCATTACTTATTGTGATGTCAAGCTGTAAAAGTAAAAAAAAAAATAGTACTAAGGGTACAATGCACAATTTTCCCAGTAGCATAATTTATCAAAGTGCCAGGGAGCACAAGTCTAAAAACAGTACCAAGGTGTACAATCTTGCCAAGGAGCATAATTTATTATGGTGCCAGGGAGCACAAGTCTAGAAAAATAGTACCAAGAAGTACAATCTTGCCAAGGAGCATAATCTATTATGGTGCCAAGGAGCACAAGTCTAGACAAATAGTACCAAGGTGTACGATCTTGCCAAGGAGCATAATTTATTATGGTGCCAGGGAGCACAAGTCTATAAAACAGTACCAAGGTGTAAAATCATGCCAAGGAGCATAATTTATTATGGTGCCAGAGAGCACAAGTCTAGAAAAATAGTACCTTGTTGTAAAATCATGCCAAGGAGCATAATTGATTATGGTGCCAGGGAGCACAAGTCTAGAAAAATAGTACCAAGAAGTACAATCTTGCCAAGGAGCATAATCTATTATGGTGCCAGGGAGCACAAGTCTAGACAAATAGTACCAAGGTGTACGATCTTGCCAAGGAGCATAATTTATTATGGTGCTAGGGAGCACAAGTCTAGAAAACAGTACCATGGGTACAATTTTGCCAAGGAGCATAATTTATTATGGTGCCAAGGAGCACGCGTCTAGGAATAGTAGTGTCATGATGTACAGTACAGTGAACAATTTTGCCAAGGAGCATAATTTATCATAGTACAAAGGTGCTCATGCCATGGAGCACAATCAATTGCACATAATTAAGGTAAAACAACGCATCATTCTTGCGCAGCAGCAAAATGAATGAGTGAATAATTGTAAGTAATGAAATCACTTCAATAAAATTAAGTAAATTAATAACTTAACTTAATGGGAGTTTACTGTACAAATAATTGTTGATTTTTATTCCAAGTAGCTACATTCAACTAACATGTTCTTAAAGTGTTGCATTACAATTCGACAATATGATCAAGGTGTCTATATAGTACAGATTATCTGTGTTCCCGAGTTCATATAACCCGAATCTATTCAAGTCGCGAGTGAATAGGCTTCTTCTGGGTTAGCTCGTTCCATCGTCGACCTCATCTCTGTCTTCAAGACTAGATCGAGGTCAAGAGTAAGCCCATTTAAAAAAAAAAAAAAAGAAAAAAAAAAGTGCTGCTACGTCGAAAAAAATTATAATTACCTACCCACCTTCGTTATTTTATTCTACAAAACGAATCACTTATTTAGTCATATTTTCGTCTAAATTTGTACAAGTAAAACCGAAGGAAACACCTGAGTTTCATGAAAACACCAAGGGTGAAAACAATACATAGTGTACAGTTGCAATGTGACGGCAACCCCATGTCACTGAGACTGCGCTGGAAATATTGAGTATACAAAAACGAGGTCTAGAAATGCTCCTGTTAGCATCAAACATACAGAAACTTGGTGTAACTTTTTACACCGACTGCGCCACCCTCTTATTTACAACTATGGAAGAAAAGTAATGACTTAAAAATTGCTATAGCTTTTGTTGTAAGGAAAAACGTCTATCAATTTTTATTCGCCAACATCTCATAGGTTACTTAATAGTCAAAAATAGTCCCACGTTGACGGTAGAAAATTAATTTGGTTGTTTACAGTCGACAATCACGCTACGTAGTTTGTGGAAAAAACTGTTCAACGTCGACGGTAGGAAAATAATTCATTGTTTACATTTAATTTGAGACATAATCGTTTAATCGTTTTATAATTTTGATACATAATCGAAAATCATGTAGATGTGGCATTCTATTGACCAAAGTAGTATATATATTGCGGTCAACCATTTACGATAAGTAAAATGTAGTGCTCAAAGCGTTTACGAAGCTTCTGTGACAGTGTTAAGATCTTCGTAGTATTTTATAATGTGTTTTTTTTGTTGCTTATAAAATTTTACATTGCACTTACGTAAGTAAGTACACACAATTTTCATTTCAATTTATTGATTAATAAAAAAGTAAAAAATTACAGAAAAATCCAAGGATTAACTTAAGACAATATTTAGTTAAGATATTTTTATATATGGGGGCATAACGTTTGCAGTGCTACGTAATTTTTGTAGTGAAACAATGGTAACAATAAACAAAACACGATGTCTGTGAAAACATATGACTTGTAACTAATTTTGGCAGGTAGTCGACAGCCTCCGTAGTCTAGTGGGTGGAGCACTCGGCTCTCGATCTGGGGGTCCTAGGTTCGATTCCCAGTGGGGACACTGCCAGGCAGGGATCCCTTTATGCGACCTCCCCAGTTGGGATATTGCAGGATGAATCACCTGATTGTCCGAAAGGTTGGATGATTCCGTGCTTCGGAAGGGGCGTGGGGCCGTGGCTCCCGACCGCTATGTGTACGGACGTAGTCGTTGATGAGCCATTTCAGGGGCCTTTGGCGGCTCAACAGCTCTGACACCAGGGTTGTGAGGATGGTCATCGACCTTGCAACCCTCACAAGATGATGATGAGTATTGATAAGTTAGTCTATCAAACAACAGACCGAGACGTTCAACTAGACATACACTTTTCAAACTAAAGAAACTTCTTTCAAGAAAACCTTAATGCCTCAAGTAGTGTTACGCAATTTTAATACTTACTTTCCCGAGGAATGGGCCTATTTCGTAGCTTAAGAAAAATAAATTATAATAATACTCGTAACCGAAATGAATATTGCATAAATAAAACTTTCTGTCTTAAATATTTTTACCCTATTCAGTACTACTTGGTGGCTTTTCGGCAATAAACAGAAATCTGCTTGCTGCTTTACATTGTACTTGAGTTATATTGTGATAAAAGACTCAAAGCGTCTGAAATGTCGTAACAGGCTGAATAAAAAGTGCTCTAATAAGTGAATGATCTTGCCTATGAGTTAGCTGTCAAACTAGTGATTTTCAATACCTACACTTACATTGAAAATGCTGAATATTTCCATCTTGTTCCTGGTTAACAACATTTCCGACGAGCCTTCCATGGCCATATACTTGACTTTGATACTTTGGAAGTTGGAACAGGAACTAATTTATTTCATTTATTTAGGAACAACGAAACAATAAGATTTTTGTTGGAATCAAATAACTACATATATAAATAAAAAGTTGTTGCAGAAGCTCTTTTATTTCATCTTAAAAAAAACACAATATAAAATTGTGTTTAAAAACAATAAATAAATTTAAGAGTGAACTTAATTTAATTTTCATTATAAAAAAAAAGTATCTCATCCAACAATAACCCACCTAGACGTTAAAATATGGATTAATATACTATGAAAACAACAAAAATGGAAAGGAAAAAATGTCAAGGTAAGTTCAACTTATAAATAAAATAAACTCTTGTTGCACAAAAAACTCACAATGAATACCATACAAATAATTTATACCCGCCCGTAAAAGCGGCCTTACTGCTTAAAGAAATCTCTTCCAGACAACCCTACAACTGGGAACCGACATGAGAAGTGCAGAGTCAACGAAAATAATTAGTGACTTTTAGACGGTTCAAAAACAAAAATAAAAAGATAAAAGACCAAAATAAAATAAATAAAACAAATGTAAAAAAGTATCATTCTACGATTATTCAAGTTACGTCAAATGGCATATATCTTAGTAGTAAAGTTATAACAAATAAATTCGTCCACATTTAATAATGTATCAATTAAATTAACTAATATAATAAGAAACAAAAACCATATTATATAGGCTTCCTATCAAACTGGTGGAGGACGAAACATTTTTGACTTCTTCATTCCAGCTGCGAGTAGAAAAACATTTCTAGACTTCTCTTGCAAGTATCCTTCGGGTTGCTGCACGTACACGGTTTCGTCTAAGTTTCTAGTTCCAATAGATTCGATGGTCCCTTTAAAAATTCTGCATTTGTGAAAAATGCCCAACGGAATATCCTCGCTCAGATTCTTTTAGATCAACTCCAGGATCTACGCGTCAGATAATAAATTAGGTACTACTCTCTCGGTGAACCACCAAGGAATTGCTCACCAGGAACAGACCTAGATTTGACCGATTTAGGTTCTATTGATACTATCTTACTGTAACCAAAATTATCAGTAAAGATTATATCTCTTGCTCTCACGAGAAATTATGTAAATTATGTAATCTGGGAAACATGTCCTTTTGGTTCTTTGCAGTAATCAACAAAATATGCTAGTTATTCTGAAGGTTGTTCATTATGCTGTTAAACGGAATACTTTCAAGTAATCAAAACAATATTTCTTCCGGATCTTTGCCGCTGCTGGCGCTACGCAGCAGTCTATTTTTCATATAAGTCGCAGTGTAGCACTTGCACACAGACCTCGCTATTTCAAAAGTGGTACGCTCATCGCTCTTCCGGCTACTGCATTTTGCCTCAGTTTGCGGAGAACAGTCAATTCAGATTCGATTCCTGTATTTTAAAGAATTACTTTGATTGTTAAGTAGATACACAGAATTCTATTACCTTGCCGATATATTTACCCTTAAAATTTAGGGAGAAACAACCTTCCTTAGCTGGAGACAGGAATGGAGTTAATCGTGAAGTTCAGACATCATCCAGAGATCGTTGGAAGACAAAGATACTGTTATGAAAAAGAAAGGAAAAGTGAATAGCAACAGATAGATAAATGAGAAATGAGAAGAGAGAGAGGGGGAAGGGAGAGAAGGGACAAAGAAGACATGACAAAGGAAAACAAACTTAAGCGTCCGTCCACCCTACCCCACACACACAGTACTTATCTCAAAGGGAAATTAATATTAAGTACGACGGAACCAGACATAAAGGAAGAACAAAGGAATGTATGGCACCTGAAAAATTGAAGGCAGGCTAAGTCGATGATACTGAAAATAGAAGTAGTAAATGTTTGTCAATAATTGTATGTAGGTACTCTAGATTAATTAAATACTTAGGTATACTAGTATAATTTGTTAAAAAGGAAGAGGTGTAATGTATTTGAATAAAGTTGCTGGACCGCGAACTTGCTTGCTGGCAACACTGCTCAGGAGAGCATCGAGGCAAGCGGGTGTGCGGGACAGGCTCCCAAATAAATCTGTTTTTAATTAATATATCACCTTTACCCGACCCTGAATAGGAGACGCTGAACACCACAAGACGGAAATCTAACTTTACTTTCTAACATTAAAAATTTGTTGCAGTTACCTGTCTCTGCGTCCCCTGCATCTCCCCAGGCATATTCTGTGTGCTGAGTACCAGGTGTCTTGCCATGAGGATGTAGAACAGGGCAATAACAGCCAGCGGTAGGGAGTAGTACACCAGAAACCTGATGAGGACCATCGTCCGAGGGTAGCTGTCTCCCCACTCCGGGGGGTACGGGTAGCAGACAAGAAACTGTGGAAAAAATGGCGTAATAAGTAACTATGTTTAGAAAGGAGTTAAAAGCAATACTCCCGAAAAATTCTTTTACACGCTCGTCAATGCAAATGTCGTCTTTACATAAGCGTGGAAGCAGTAAAATGGTTACAAATGGAAAAAATAAAACTAAGGGTCATATGAGAATTATTTTTCTTAAGTTGTACAGTCAAGGACAGGTCAAGCTTGACATTCACAGTGCGACTCTAGCCCGTACGAAAAATAAAACTTTAATTTTGGTCCTATCAAAATTCGCCGTATGGGATCTATGACTTCGATTTTGATTCCGTATCTATTTCTCCCTCGGTTTAGAGGAACAGATAGACGTTACTATAATAATTAGAGGACTGTCAGTTCAATCTAGTAAGTGGGGGGAGTGCTTAACTTGTATAAACTTGTTGAATGGCATCTATCGAAAGTTTAATTTTTCTCAATTTTCAAGTTGCTTGCTGGAGTCGCTGACCGGCTGTTGAATTTTACCTCATTATTTATACGTTTTTAAATATTAAGCCCTAAGTTTTTGACATCATGTTTTTAGTAAAATAAATTATCAATACTCATACATCAAAAGAATTTACAGCCAAAATTTTTTTCATTCTCACTACTTATTGAACACCCCTCATAGAATATTCCTCTTTCAATGCATACCAATCGGTTTCCAATAACCGTTTTAATGCGATTTAAAAACTTTTTCAATCAATCTATTTGAACTGATTTGAAAAAAAAAAACCGGCCAAGTGCGTGTCGTACTCGTACACTGAGGGTACCATACAAACCTGTACGTATACAAGTAAAAGTTATGGTATTTTTATTGGTAAAAACTTTATTATGTGATGTAAGTAACAGAGAGAAATGGAGATTGCTCCACCGACAAGAGCGCGGCTCTTAAATATGAGAAGAAGTAACTAAAATTTATATTTGAGTTGATTGAATGAAAGGTAAATTGCGGTTTACGATTTATGACGTATTAAAAAAAAATACTTACTAGATCTCGTTCAAACCAATTTTCGGTGGAAGTTTGCATGGTAATGTACGTACATTATATAAATTTTTAGTTTTATCATCTCTTATTTTAGAAGTAACCAGGGGGACACACACATTTTACCACTTTGGAAGTGTCTCTCGCGCAAACTATTCAGTTTAGAAAAAAAAATATATTAGAAACCTCAATATCATTTTTGAAGACCTATCCATAGATACCCCACACGTATGAGTTTGATGAAAAAAAAAAAATTGAGCTTCAGTTCTAAGTAAGGGGGAACCCTAAAATTTATTGTTTTTTTTAATTTTTGTGTGAAAATCTTAATGTGGTTCACAGAATACATCTACTTACCAAGTTTCAACAGTGTAGCTCTTATAGTTTCGGAAAAAAGTGGCTGTGACATACGGACGGACAGACAGACAGACGTGACGAATCTATAAGGGTTCCATTTTTTTCCTTTGGCTACGGAACCCTAAAAATAGCTGATGGAGTTTACCTGAGTAGTAGGGTTGACGACGAAAGCTCGTACATATGAACCGACGTACGCTGGGGTTGCCAAGATACCAGCTAGAACCCATATTCCAATTGCGGTGGCTACTGTCAGCCTGGTAGCTCGCTTGCTGCCTCCTGAGGACAAGGAATATGGAAAACATCAGTTTTTTTGTAGATTAAATAATAATAATATGTTTTTATTATTTTTCAGAAAAAAAGCTACTGTACAATAGTACTAAAAGTAACGCTTTAAATTATTAAACTAAATTAAACAATTTTGATAAAACAACTATTTAGTTAATATTTTAGTTCTGTTTTTTCTTTACTTTGACGACTATTAAACATAGTATAAGAAAAAGTAGGTACTTTGGAGTCTAAAGAATTATTTAATGATGTTGTAAAAATTGCTGTCTGGCAACGATGTGCTACTTAAATAACTGACTGGGCTAACTTAGATGGCGTTGTATCAACGAATGATTGTGTGGAAGAAGCCAAATGTTTTTTTTTATGAGGAATTCAAAAGTTTAAATTACGATGAGTTGAAGAAAGTACACTAAACAGCACGTCAGTAGAAACACTTTTGTACCTTATATGGCGTGGTAATAGAGTTGAAAAAGTTTCTACTGACGTGCGGTTGACCGTACATTATCAACATCAACGGGGGCTACTTATTCCATACAGTCAAATGGAATAAGAGTACTTTTTGAACATATTTAGATGTTTACAATTATGTGTTAAACCTGGGCTAACTGACTTAAGGCGCTAATAGCGGTCAAATGCCTACGTTGAAATATTAAAATAAATGGACATCAAAACCATTGAAAAAAAAAACCGGCCAAGTGCGAGTTGGACTCGCGCACCGAGGGTTCCGTACCACCACATAATCATAATTGTATTAGTTGAAATTTCAGTAAGTTGATGTGCTAGTTTTTTTGAGTCCGACACGCGCTTGATCAAATTTTATTATTTGTTGTTATTTTATAGCTTATGCACTATAAACATACCAATTTTCAAGTTTGTAAGTGTTCCCGTTTTTAAATAGAACTAAAACAAAAATCGCCTCAACGACCATCCAACTTGACCCCTCTCTTATATGAATGTTCTTGAAACGGGAGCTCACCACAATTGGTTACTATTTGTTGTGAGAAAAGTTGTAATATTTAATGTTTTCAGACTTTTCCCATTATTTGTACTGTGAGACCTAGCTTCTTGCCAAATTTCATAATTTTAGGTCATCGGGAAGTACCCTGTAGGTTTTGCATTTTTGAATAAATGTATGGAGATGAGGACATAAAATGCCATATCTTTTGATTGCGTCATTTCAAAAAATTCAAATTTTCAGATCTTGTGTGGTTCATGGATCCTAATATATGGTATTAATTTCTACCTGATACCTTTACCCGTTCGTGAGATAAAGGGTCTTGACAGATAGACAGACAGACAGACAGACAGACGGACAACAAAGTGATCCTATAAGGGTTCCGTTTTTTTTCTTTTGAGTTACGGAACCCTAAAAATACAGGGTGATATATCAAGATTTTAAAAAGGTTTTTACTTGAACATAATTGTATTTTTGCTAACCACGTTTTAGGAAATAAATCCCCAGCAGCACCTGTTTTTGTGATAATTTGCAAAATTTCTCCAATATTTTTATGATTTATTTTTATTCCACATAATACTAATGAAAAGTGCAAAAAAGCCGAGTCTTTGAGCGCGTGCGGCTGCGAACCCGACCAAAAACTTTAAGCGCGTGACATCTAGCATACTCGTATATGGTCAAAATAATGCACATACGATTAGAGTGCATTTTTAATTTGATCAAGTAACGCTGAGCGCTATTAAGGCCTCTTACTAACTTAACTAACTAACTGCCTATCATTCAGTCATTTTAAGGTTTCAGCCCGTTTTAAAAGTATCTTTAGAATACATGGCTTCTCTCCGCAAACGATGGCACACCTTTTGACCTACCCTGCGTGCCCCTCTACCTGCTCGCGCGAAGACCTTTACAATGCCACCGATAATGCTATGTGGCAGAGTTTTGGTCCAATACAATATAAATCACGCCAGAATCGACTCGAAAGAAGAATATAGATCATTACACTTGAGACTTTACTTTTGTTACTTAGTTTAAAAGATATGCTGATCCAGACAGAAAAAAGTTGTTGCAGGCCTTCTCGAACTTTAAAAGTAATGATTTAGTACCAATAGTACCTATCTACCGTGGTACCTACTTAAGAATTAAAGCTTGAAGAAATACGAAACTAACACCCAGAATAACAGGACTCGGATCACACAAGATTATCCAGATTACGTGTAAAACGAACGATATACGAATTCTCAAAGTATTTACTTTAGATTTAGGTCCTGAAAATAGAAAGGTTTTTTTTTGGGACAGTACAGGCTAAGAAAAAAAAAAGAAAGACTGTGAGAACATGGGAGTACTAAATAAATTAGTAGGACTGACCAAACTGGCATGAGGCCTATCATATAATTTTAATTAATAATTTTACGACTTACATAAAGATTTTTGTTGTAGAAAAGTAAAGTATCAATCGTAGATACTAGTTTACAAAGAACTTACCCAAAAAGTTAGTGCTTTACAATAAAATACAATTTTTTTTTAAATAGTTGTTTCATTTGCAATAAAGTTTGGCAATCATATTCTAAAACTATTCCAAATTTCAAGTCTATGGCTTGAGAGGTTGCTGAGATATACAGGAGTGACAGACAGAAAGACGAAGTCGCACCATAAGGGTTCCGTTTTTAGGGTTCCGTAGTCAACAAGGAACCCTTATAGTTTCGTCATGTCCGTCTGTCTGTCTGTCTGTCTGTCCGCGGCTTAGCTCAGAGACCCTTCGTACAACTGAGAAAGTGGTAAAATAAAATCTAAGAAAATATTTTTTTAGGGTACCTACAAGTAAAGTGGGGGTGAATTTTCTTTTCCTTGTTCACCCCATTGTGTGGGGTATCGTTGGATAGGTCTTTCAAAATAATGTGAGTTTGCGAAAATCATTTTTCGATTTAGGGATCCGTTTGCGAAATATTCAGCTTGAAAGCGCAATTTTTTGTTGGAGTCGAGTGTCCCCCCCCTGCCAGCTAAACGGTAGTTAATGGAAATGTGAAAATATTCATAGTAGTAGTATATATGATGAAATTAAAAGGAAAACTATCACAGCTATGTAGGCTTCACAGGTTAATGAGCTATAGCTGAAAAACTGGAAATAATGTACATAGCAGTAGCAATCAGAAATTAAAAGGAAAACTATCACAGCTATGTAGGCTTCGCAGGTTAATGAGCTATAGCTGAAAAACTGGAAATAATGTACATAGCAGTAGCAATCAGACCCTCGCATAGTATTAGGATGTGAACATTTTATGTTATGCATGTTATGAAATACTTAGTCAACACCTGCTTTGCGATAAAAATCGTAAAAAGCTACGGAACCCTATATTGCACGTGGTCCGACACTCACTTGGCCGGTTTTTTACCATTTTGATTCGGAACTCTATAAGCTACTTCCCACTGAAATTACACCAGCTGATTGCGCATTTTGTAAGGGAGGTAAGATGTTTTTTTTATTTTTATGTTCCTATGGAAAGTTGTTCAGTTTCATTATTTTTTTTTACCTCCGTGTAAGTAGTTATATTAATGTATAACTTAGAGGCATGTCGAATGATGAACGAATTTTTAATATTAACTATGAAATATAATATTGTTGTGCCATCGAGGTAGGTACACACGGCCGCACGTCGGTAGAAACACTTTTGGACCCTATAGCGTGGTAATAGAGTTGAAATAGTTTCTACCGATGTGCGGTTGACCGTACGAACGGGTAGGTCGATGGAAACACTTTGGCCTTCAGCGGTCTCTGGTTTCGGACAGGTGTAGCGTAGCGATGGCTCAGCTTAAGCCACAATCACACCTAGCTGAATTCAAAAACTAATTCAGCATACATTGCTAGGAGGCTTGGTTATGTTTATTGCAATATCCTTACTTCAACGAGCAATGTACGCCGAATAAATCTTTGAACTCATTTAGGTGTGATCGTGGCTTTATACTGATTTTGTTTCTACGTGCTTGCTGCCGTGTGTGCATACCTACACATACATGAGTAAGTATAATAGGAACCTATAATTTGAATAAATAGCATTCTGTAAGTAAAGTTAACATGGGACGTAGGGGACAGTGTGTATACCAAAAGGTCGTGTTCAGTCATTGAAAAGGAAAAACGTTCCCATATGTTGTCGGGTCGACGACAAGTTGGGAAATGAGAAAACAGGCGACCCGTTATTATGAAAATATACCACTTTGTGTAAACAGATTATCTGTGAAGTAGTGTCCATAATCCTTTCAGATCTATCATATTTTGAACGTTTCAAGCAGGTTTCAAGATCAAACTAAGGATGTTCTAAATAAAATTTAGGTCGAAAGTATACCCACAGCCGACAAGCATCAATGACAGTGGATCAAAATTGTAGCAGGTGGAAGGACGTAGTCTCAGTCTACTTCAGGACGTAGTCTCTGCCAACTTCAGGGACTTGATAAATACTATACGTAGGTACAACGCATACTTCTATGGGAAAGAGACGTCATGTCTATGATATTCCCGTAAACTTCTTTGACAAAGGCTTCTTTTTTGTAAACAATTTTAGATGTTTTGTTTGTTTTACGAATTCAATCGAGGTGCTGCCCATGAAATTGAACAACTTTTCTCAAGGAACATAGTTCGAAATACGATTTAACCGATTGCTTTTGATATAGGTAGCTGTAAAATGTGTTGGTTAACGATGGAAAAAACGAAAAAAGTGGATCATATACTGTCTCTCTCTCCCCCACGTGAAATTGGGTGAGATTCGGTTCATCCTCCTCCCGTTTCCTTGACCCATAGCAGCTAAGGCGTAAATGTGGAAAGCAATTGTTCACACAGATGCTCATCGGTGGAAACACTTTGACCTTGAGCGGTCTCTGGTTTCGGGTGTTTGTAGCGTAGCGCTGGTTCAGCTTGTACTAGTTTTGTTTCCACGTTCCTGCTGCCGTGCGTACAAAACTATACCTACCTACCTATAGATTTTTGTAACAGCACTTTGTATACGAGTTAGGGGACATTTCACACAAAGTCATCTGTACCAAACTAGGCTAAAGCCGCGATCACACCTTCCTAAATTCAGAGGCTAATTCGGCATAAATTACTGGATATAGGAATTAACAGAACTAAATCTCCAGCAATGTATGCCGAATTCGTCTTTGAATGTAGGAAGGTGTGATCGCGGTTTAAGCCTTTACTATGGTATCAGAGTTTGATATACCTAAATATACATAAGTAACACCCATACACATAACAAATAATTAGACAAACAGTTAGGTCTATTCATAGGTAATAATCCTGAGTAAGTGAGCCTGATGTTGGAGTAATGTCTTATAATTAATTCGTGTTTCAATTAATACATTTTGGTTAAATTAATTCGCCACAATCTCGGCTGACGAGGTTCACACGATAACTATTCGGAATGTCATTACTGTTGATTGCTTCTATTTCATAATTGAACATGTCTTCTGCAATAGGTACTTAAATAAATGGTACAGCTGCACTGCACTTAGCAAGTAAAAAGTATCAACTGCAAACTAAAATTTGTAATGCTATACATAAAGTATGGAAATACAAACTTGAATATGTTTTTCCAAAAAAAAATTCACATGAAATACATACCTCCACAGATTAATTCAGAATTCAAATTGTCAAATATTAAAACATACTAACCCTAAACGATTTCGAGAAAATCGCATGTTTAAATTTTGGCAGAACTGGACCATCCTTTATATGAATTTTCACAGATCAATGGATACTCGTACTAGCGTAAGATAATTGCATAGAATTTCACAACACATATTTCTTAGGAAAAGTTGTTCATTTTAGTCTACTGAGCAAGCCCTTTAAATTTTTGGTACACCCTGTATACTGGATTTTTGCAAAAAAAAAGTTCAAATAGAATATCCAGTCAGGTAGATAACCAATTCAGAATCCAAATTATAGAACATTAAAATAACCTCAATGGAACCAATTTTGGGTAAATCACATATTTACGATTTGGTGGTAAAGGAACACCCCTTATGTGAAATTACACAGATCATTTGATACTGGCGCAAGATATCTTACATGGAGATGCTTGGTCATGCAAAGTTACATCAATATTCTATGAGCCGTTTTTGAGAAAATTACAATTTATCATTTTCGTTGTATGACAGCTACCCTCAAAATGAGAGCCAGCCAGAAACCACTTAGAACCCTTCGATGGATTTCTATAAAACTCCTAAATTCAAAATATGGTGTCAATCGCACCATTCGTTTAGCCGGTAGGCCAAAGCGTGACGGACAGACCGACGGACCGACGGACCGACGGACCGACCGACCGACCGACCGACGGACGGACATTTTTGGGAGACTTGTTTTTTATGATGTGTAAGTGATATAGAACACATTTTTGAGAAAATTAGAAAAACTTTTTTTTTCACGAATACAATAAGTACCTTTCTCGCTCCGCTCGTAAGTAAAAACTGGGGCTTAAAAAGACATTTCGCTAATGCGCACTAGCGAACTAAAGTAGGGTCAACATCTCAGAGTAAAATCTATAGAGTCCGTCACATACATATTCTGTATGAGCCAGTGAAGTGTAAAGCGTCTCACTGTCGCCCATGCTAGTCGGTCAAAAAACTCAGTTAAATTTTACAAAAATCAAGATATCTTTAAAAATCTAATGTTTAAGTATAAACTTTGTTTGCGAAAGTGAAAAAATATCGTTTTTTACTTATGAATTGATCGTTAATACTAAGAACGGAAGCGTTAATAATCCGTAATAGCCATTTTATGCGTGATTTTTAACACCGTTTTTTTCCTGAATGGTAAGTGTTTTCACCAGAAAAACTGTGGTAGTAGCATTTATTAGTCCCATGTCACATATTTCTTACAGAGAAAGATTAAAAATTTACGTTTTTAGGATTTGATAAAAATCCATACATTTTAGTATGGAGGTCCCTCGCAAGAAAGTGATACGCTTATGGCTCCCTCCATAGCAGAAACTTCTGCTACTTAAACCTCCTTGGTCAACAAAATAAGCCCGTTTTGACATTTTCTTTGCAATAGGGTTAATTTGTCTTTTGACAGCTGTCAAAATGGACCTATTACGTTGGCCTACTTTATAAGTCAGTCAACGGGATTCGTTGCCAGCTCTTAGTCTATAACACTAACCTTTCTTCTATAATTTTATTCAGTGTCAGGTTTTGCTAAAATAATTAGAAGTAGTGTTATCATAACTGGTGGATACGGTTCATCATCATCATTAACAACCCATGAAACGAGCTTTTCCTGGAACAATGTGGAGGGGAAGTACCATAATAACTACGCTTGTTAGCGTTGCAGCTGGCACCATGGACCGCGGTTGTTGATGACCGCAGTATGTTAGATGGTAATAGGTATACTCAGAAGGACGCTGCTGCCCATCCTCTGGTTCATAATCCCTTAGTCGCCTCTTACGACACCCACGGGTAGAGATGGGTTGGTACTATTCTTTACGACATGGTTTTACTTGCGCGGTTTCGGTCCCGTGCCACTAAAACAGAAAAGATTTCTCTGCTGAGAAACACATTTGAAATATACAATGTGTCTGGCGACCAACCATGAAACTGAACAACTTTTCCCGAGGAACAAAGGTCAAAATACGAAAAAAAATTGACATTATGACAGTCGGTCTCCAGACACAGTATACAGATTCGACAAATTTTGAGATTGAGTTCAGACCACAAAACTGAACAATTGTCGCCTAGGAACATAACTCATTGGACGATAAACAAATTTACCCTTTCATAGTTAAGTCAGTCAGCTGACCATACATTTTGTATGGGAGATCGATTTTTTTTACGTCTAACGACCTATGTTCCTTGGAGAAAGGTTTTCAGTTTCGTGGTCTGAACTCAATCTTAAAATTTTTCGAATGTTTTCAAATTCACCCTGTAGTTTTGAAGTCATCATATTATCGTGTCGGTTTAAGATCGATGACCGACCTCAATGTAAACACCCTGTGTAAATAACCATCTCATTTCCTCGCGTAAATAAATTTCAGCTTGACCGAAGCCAAAACCAACTCCCAGTAGAATTATACTGATCAAATATTAAGTAGTAATTTCAGACGAATCAGCCTTAGGGAAACTAATTTATAGCTTGCTCTAAGGGCAGTTACGCACTAAAGTACGGCTATCCTAATAGGTCTTTTCTGACAGCTGTCAAACGTAAGCGAAATTACGACCTGCAAAGAAAAATGAACCCTGTGCGTTGATGTTAAGGAAACGTCAAAACGGACTTCTTATGTTGGCTTTACTTTACGTCCGATCCGAACCCGTGAAAATAGGAATCAATAGTGAAATCGGCTTCCGTCATCCGATTTCAATATTGATTCTTATTTTCACGGGTTCCGATCGGATTCGCATCAGACGTAGTGCGTATCCGCCCTTACTCTAATAATTTTGTGCTAAGACAAACTATTAGCTTAAGTACTTTGAATTGTCCCTGACGCGAAACTGTAAATTTATTGCAAAATAAAATTTATCATTAGTCCATACCCGCCCAGGAAGGGGTGTTTTTTTTTGTGCTAGAGAAGGCAAAGGAGCCAGTCTTTTTGATCATGACCCTCGTCTAGTTTGCCCGTAAGGTATACGTAGAGACAGAGACAGACAACGATGTCAGAAAGTGTCTACCTGGCAGGCAATACCCGGTTCTCGTCTGCTGAGCCCCTGAAAATCTACGACGTAATTTCACTGGGACACCATGGTGGCGCAACCAGTCGCGCCACCGTGGTGTCCGTAACTAGACACCAGTAAAGACACCAGAGTCGCCACACCCTGCAGCCACAGTATTAAGGGCTATATTTTACTGGGAGTGGTAGCGCGACCAGCATCCGATCTGGTCGCGCCGCCAAATTGGTTGCTCAACGAAACCACAGAATTAATAATAGTACTACATACAGAACGGAAGCTCTCCGCCTCCCACCAATCGGAGTACCTCAAGTGCGCGTGCATCACCCCGCGGGGCCCTGCGCGATATCTCGTCCCATTTCTCGTCCTGTTGCCACGCGATATGCAACGTTTGCAAAAGTTGAGAAAATGGTGCGTGGTTGTGCAGTTTACGGTTGTCTTTCGACTCTCCAAGACAAAGTAAAATTTGGAATAAAGTTAAACAATAATAAGAAGCAATTATTATGGAATAAACACCATAAGGTAGACACAGATGTTTTCTTTCCTTTAAACATTTCTTTCATTGATAGATTTAATAGAGCATTTTTTGGGTTAAATGAAAAAAATAAAGCTTTGAATAGTATGTATTTATTTATTCCTTTCCACATTAAAGCAATAATATAACAGCATTTTTTTTCATTTTCTGGAATAAAGTTTGGCAGATTTTTTTGCAGTGATGAGAAGAGCAGATTCGCCATTTTCGCGATAGTCACCCTGGCGCACCGGCGGGGCGGCGGCCAGCCAGCCGTCAAAGATGAAGTTTAGTGAAAAAAATGATTGTTTTTAGAGTTTGTGAGATTATGTCAACGTGTGTTTGTTTGTTTTAATCAAAGATTTCGGACCTCCTTGCTTCGCTCGGAATAGATACCTTGCTAATTTATTTTACTATGGGATGACATCTGCCAACATGTCCCAATATTTTATGTCAAACTATCAGTGATCACTAGGAAATATTCAAAATAACCCGTCAAATCCATAGAACGACGCCTTCACTACCTTGTGACGAATTATTTCTTTAATCCTCCTTCTAAGTACCCTTATTTTTCTGTGGTTTTAATTGAAATTCGATTACTAAATACAACAAAGTGAGGTGACGAGTGATAGTAAAGTTTAAGTGTTAATAAGTTTTAGTAATTCGTTTGTGAATTGTGTAAGTCGCTTTATAGTCGAACGAAAAATGTGCAACTCGAAACTGTAATAAAAGTATAATGCTAATGTTCTGTTATCTACGTTTTCTAGGGTAGGTAAGTGTTTTCTAGATACCACCAACCCTACACTCACACGTCTTTAACCCACCCACACATTTGCGCGTGTAAAAATGACAGCTGTCACTTTTGAGCCCGATTGTATGGAGCTTCCGAGGTGTGACGAAACGGACACCAGGTGAGTAACTCTCTATAGAGCTGTATACATTTTGTTGGTAGCGGCGACTGGTGCGACTTCGTCCGTCTGTCATACCATACCTGTTTATCTCAGCAACCACTAACTCTATCAACTTGAAATTAGGAATACTTGTAAAACATGCTTGCCCAAACTTTATTGCGAATGATAGAGTTTAAAAAAGTATTTATAAGAAGAAGGTTTTTAAATCTTTTTACGACTATTAGTTTTCAAATTATGACAGAAAATGTCTAAAAAATACTATTCCCCCTGCTTATCTCCAAAATTTGCTAAATGAAAAATCTGAATTATTTATAGTCAATAGAAGTTTATGTAAATATTACAGAAAAAAAATAACGATCTCTCTAAGTAGCACCGTTTTATAGAAATCTGCAAAATTAACTTTACAAACAAACTTACTTTTGCGGTCGTTAACTTTATTTGTGACGTGATAAAAATACTATAAAAGTATTAAAGGTGGTAGGGCTTTTGTGGAAAGTCCGTCTGGGGAAGTATCACCCCCTTGCTTTTTTCTGCCGTGAAGCAGTGTTTGCACTGCTGTGTTTCGGTTTGAAGGTCATTGATTTTGGTAATGAGTGAGCATGTCTTTCGGTTTCTTTTTTATTGTTAATGGTCTTACTCTTGACCTCAATCTAATCTTGAGGACAGAGATGAGGTCGACGATGGAACGAGCTTGCCCAAAAGAAGCCTATTCACTCGCGACTTGAATAGATTCGGGTTTTATGAACTCGGGAACACAGACGCAGGCAGAGAATTAGAGAGAGATCAACCAAGTATGCGCTGGACTCCTGAATGGTAGAAGGGACATGGTGGAATAAGCCCGTGGAGCTCTTGAGCATACTGTTGGCTTTTCCTAAACTTATGGTAAATATTTGTAGTTGGATATAGTTGTTTATAATACTAGTTAAGTACTTGGATGTGTTGGCAGTCAAAAGTATGGTTAATTAAGTTGTTTTTGTGGACAATACTACATTCCTCTTTCTCATTGGCTAGTAGCGCTGCGTCCGAGTCTAGCCAATCGGAGGTCAGCGAGCACGATGCGAAGTTAGCTACATTTGAAGTTGGCTACATGTCGGCGGTAGGGAGAGATAATGATTGTAAAGTGAAAGGCAAGGCAGTCGGTCGATAGCTCTTAGCGTGTAAGATTGTGCTTTAATGTTATACTGTGTCTCGGTAAATAATAAATATATTTAAGGAAGGTGATATGAGTTTCACTTCTCGAACTAGCCAATAGTTCAGAAGTGGGACATTCGAGAATTATACCAATTCTCAAACCACGCCAACAAAAGTGGAAATTTACGTAAGTAAATTTTTGGTAACCAGAGAAAGCAATGAAGGCTAGATTTTTTTTTTCTTGAGTACTATCGAATCTTATATATACACGTGTTTCGTCTTATTTATTTATACTAGCTCCGCCCTGCCACGTGTTGCTGTGGCTCGGTTAAAAATTCTATAGAAAAAAAGCTTTAGTTTTTCCAGAAATTCCTTTTTCTTTCTTGGTATATTTTTGTTTATTTTCCTAGAAACCACGATTACGATCAGTAAGTCTTAACAAATCCATCTGGCCATTCCTTATTTATCAACGAACTGGTTTTAAAATTAAGTCTTATTTTCATATTTTTTGGTTCTCGTCATTCTTTTCCTTATTTTTTTTATATTCCTCGCTCGCTTGATTGCGTAAATACTTTTATTTTATTTCACTCTGTTTGAGTTCAGCTTGCGTAAATATCTCATTTATTTATTCTGAACTGTATTTACTAGGCTGGCTGAAGCTATTCTTCAGGGTGCTTTCGGCTTATTAAATAGCTTTTGACTAGCAGTACTCTTTGCAATTTTTTTTTTCAAACTTCCACTTCTCATTTGTGTATGAGGGATGATAAACTACCGACCCTACTAACACAGTTTCTAACAATGATTTATTTTTCCATTTCTATTTTTACATACACCTTAATTAAATTAATATTCATTTGTTTATTCTCTTATAACTGGGGACGGCTGTGTCGGTGGCATTTAATTTTCTGCACTTAATTATTATTTTGCCGAAGAACTTGCCAGAATACCAACTCAATACGTTTATTGTCTACCTACCTCTTTTAAATATTCGATTATTCTGTAGTTGGCGCAGCCAAGCAACAAGTCCATTTCCACAAGTACTAATTCGCTAAAAACTGACTTATCACACCATTGAGCTGAATCTACTGGGTAATATCAATTCAACCCGGGAGTAAAAAAACTACTCTGTTTTTTTAAATCGAGATTAATCTAAGAAAGCATAAATTAAGATAAATGATATCTTTTCGTGTGAAATAACGAAAGCTTAACCATGTAAATAGCTTAACGCTGCAGCTTATGAAAGATGTGCCAAGTAGTGCTGATCCTCTTATCTACTTAAGACAATATCGAGGATGGAAAGCCAGGAGTACCCAGCTCTCAGGGCCGCGGTTCTTCATACCTATACAAACCCAGGGATGCCTAGGTCACAGGGCTAGAGTTCTTCATACTTATTCAAACCCAGAAGCGCCCAAGTCACAGGGCTGGGGTCTTTCGTACTTATTAAAACCCATGAGGGCCCAGGTCACAGGGCCGGGTTTCTTAGTATTTATTTTCAAACCCATGAGGGCTTAGGTCACCGAGCCGGGGTTCATCGTACTTAATCAAACCCAGGAGTGCCCAGGTCACAGGGCCAGGGAACCCGAAGAGCTTACTCATGCGATTTGCACACTGCTATGAAACTTTTTCTAAAAAAATATGTACATAGTTTTAGTGCCCTCGCTGATAAAATTAATAATTTAGACTGAAAATTATTCACGTTCTAAATTACAAGCGCCAAAATAAACACCCGAATTCTGAAATTTCCTTTAGCCACATAGACTACGTCTAAAAAATACACAAAAAAATACAAAAAGTACCTGGGCGACCGAGCTTCGCTCTATAATAGCCAACTCTACCTGACAATATCATCGGGTGAGCAAGCTATGCTACTCAACAACAGATGGCGCTGTAAATTTCTTAAACGCTCTAAAACGCGCAAAGAAATTGTTAAAAAGACGGTGAAAACGAATTTTCCCAGACATGAGACCTAGCTACATCGATTTTTCGCCCCCGAAAACCCCTGTATAGTAAATTTCATCAAAGAAACCGATTACAAATATATATACAAATATTGCTCGTTTGATAGAATAAGATTTTGAAATAACATGAAATGTTGTGAATTGACACTCTTATGCATGTACTTGTACATAAGTACGGACCTATCACGTCAGACCACTTGTTGCCCCGTTTTTGGTTCAGAACTGATGTTAAGCTGCCTTTAGTCACATTTACATCGATACGGATGACTCAAAAATAATGAACTTATCTTATTAAATATATGAAATTCTTGTATCATCAAAACTTCGGCTTATATCGCCAATAAGTAATCAGTAAATTCTTGTATTGTGTATTGTGCGCCGTACGCATGCCGTACGATATAACCATTCATGAACGTTCCATATTAAACTGATGTCCATGTTTCATACAATACAAAATTTTAGTTTATATCTGAGTTCTTTTTTTTTTTTTGATACCTATGATGTTTGTTTGTTTAGGTATGTTGGTTTAATATTGTTACTTACTTAAACTTGCGTTATGATGTGATATATTGTGATATTAACTTATGACATGTGAATATTTAGGTACAATCATTGCAGTTCCTTATGTCTTCTTATTGTTTTAATTATTATACGATATGTACATCATTTTGAATTTGAATTATAATTACTATTGTCGTTATTTTTATCATTAAAATAAAACAAAATAACTGGCTGTAACTACGCTTGGGAACTCGGGATACATTTTCATTTCATATTATATATTCTTAATTGTACACAATAAAACAGAACAGTAGTGATAGAAGAGGTTCACAATGGCGAGCTTATCTCTATGAAGAGATCTTTTAAAGCCAACCTGAGTTTAGTGATATTATGATTTAATAAATTGTAAAAATCTTTTCTTTCAATACAATTTTAGAGAACTATTTACATTTCATGTTCTTTTTTGTTTTGTACATTTAATTTATTGTTATAGAATATTTTCCTCAAATAATTTCTATTGTAGTTTTTGCTTTTATTTTTGTGTTTGTATTTATTGTTTTGTAATATCGTTTCCTTATACTATCACTAGATATAAAAAAAGGAATAATGTATCAAGTAATTTACTGTAACCACGCGAAGGGACTCGCGTTTATCAGGACGGCCGAACTGTTGGCTTTTCCTAAACTTATGGTAAATATTTGTAGTTGGATATAGTTGTTTATAATACTAGTTAAGTACTTGGATGTGTTGGCAGTCAAAAGTATGGTTAATTAAGTTGTTTTTGTGGACAATACTACATTCCTCTTTCTCATTGGCTAGTAGCGCTGCGTCCGAGTCTAGCCAATCGGAGGTCAGCGAGCACGATGCGAAGTTAGCTACATGTGAAGTTGGCTACATGTCGATGGTAGGGAGAGATAATGATTGTAAAGTGAAAGGCAAGGCAGTCGGTCGATAGCTCTTAGCGTGTAAGATTGTGCTTTAATGTTATACTGTGTCTCGGTAAATAATAAATATATTTAAGGAAGGTGATATGAGTTTCACTTCTCGAACTAGCCAATAATACTCTCCGAAGTACAATGTATAAAAGACTGACAGACATTCAACTTTGCGACAGTGGGCCAGACGGTGATACTTGGTTTTCACCAGCATCTCATCACCAACGACTTAAAACTAGTCTATTCACAAGACTTCTCAGCGAGTATAATAAAGAATTACGTGCTTTGTTTACTTATGACAGCAAAACAGAAACTTTCTTCGATTTAAGTTTGTAGGATCTTAGCAATACAGGGTTTCGAAAAATATTTACGCGAAAAGAAGAAACAAAGATATAGAATAGGAAACAAACATGTTTCTTTAAAAGTGTGTGCGTGTTTAGTTTAATAGTACCTGGGCGACCGAGCTATGCTCTGTATGATAATAATATCATCGGGTGAGCAAGCTATGCTACTCAACAACAGATGGCGCTGTAAGTTTCTTGAACGCACTAAAACTCGCTAAGAAATATTTAAAAAGATGGTGAAAATGAATTTTCTCAGACATGAGACCCAGCTAGATCGATTTCTTGCCCCAAAAACCCCTGTATACTCAATATAATCGAAATTGTTAGAGCCGTTTTCGAGAGTTGAGGAGCGCTAATTGATGTCATACATTTTCTAAAGACGCTCGCTATAGATAGATATTATAGAGTTTCAATAAATTAGTATCTGGGCGACTGAGCTTCGCTCTATAATAGCCGCCTTAGCATTAAAATATCATCTCGCCAACAGATGGCGCTGTAGGTTTTTGTCTAAAACGCGGTATTTTAAAAAGAGGATGTGTGTCTTTCCCAAGTCTACAGGAATTTTCCCAGACATGAGACCTATCTAGCTAGATCGATTTTTCGCCCCCGATAAGGTAAATTTCAAGGAATTTTTTTTTCGAGAAACCGAATACAAATATATATATACAAATATTGCTCAATGAAAAGTACAGGATACTTACACAAATACGTCGTATAAGTAGACATCTCGTAAGACCCGGTATTCGTTTCCGTTGTTGAGATTCATGGGGCATCCCGTTTAGACGAGAGGAACTCTAATTAACTTAATAACTGTTGCAAGCCACTAGTTAGGCATTTTGGGCCAGGCATTACAATAATTTCTGATTCAAACCAAAAAGTTAAAAGCTCTCAAAAAGTATAAACATACAAATTAAGTCCACAATTATCACCTACTTAAATAATAATTAGTTTTTATTGACTAATAGGCACAAATTTTGACTCTGATTTCTGATATATTTGTCGATTAAGTATTTCGGAGGTTGAAAAGGGTTTTTCTTATGTCCCTTCGTAGCTAGAAGTCCTTTAAGTACCGGAGCTCATCTTTTGAATAACACGGAGTGATAAAATATCACTTTTGAGACTTAAACATTTTTTACCCAGATAAACTGTTAAAAGGTAAATTATAATAAACTAGCTGTTACCCACGACTTCGTCCGCGTAGATTTTATAAAAAAACAGAACTCGAACTTAATTGAAACATATTTTACGGAGCGCTTATCCTTCTTGATCCCTACGTAAAAGATGCATTTGTACTTATCCAAGTTGAATAAATGCATCTTACTACAAACTTAATTATCTTTTGATTTTATTTACCTGGTAGGTAGTGCGGAATTTTCATTGTCAACCGTTACAGGCGAACTTAAAAAAGAAGGCAATAAAGGGAGTGAAGTGAATGGGTAGCGAGGAGGTATTCATAAAAGTAAAAAAGGTCCCTATTCCTCCCTATCTATCCTTTTGTATCCCCCCCCCTACATTCCCACTCCCCCTCCCTCACCCTCTCCCACTCTCTCTTCCTCTCCCTCGCCCCTCCCTCTTCCCCCCCTCACCCTTCCTTCCCCCTCCATTTCCCCCCTTCCCCTCTACCCATCACCCTCTGGATCGCTGCCGAGTGCAGACGTGTTTTACTCGCTAATCCGTTCTCGTTTAAATCCCTGATAATTTTTCGCATTAATCTAAACGGTTTAAGTTTTGTTTGCAGCTTTGGATTGTGTTTTTATATTCATCCTAGCAAGACAAAATGCGTGTGAGTGCTCTGTTATTAAACTAAAAGATTAAAAAGAAACAATTAAGTGTTTATCAAGTGTTGTCAACCGTCGAATATTCCCGTGTGTCTGAGAGGTCTACATAAATTTGACGGAACGACTAATTGTATGAGATCATCGATCGACGACCAGTTTGCAAGACCCCTGCCACTGGCTGCCTCATTGTGCTATTCTTGACTGCATAAAAAACAAGGAGATCACAAGAATAAAATTGAAAGGCACTGCTGCGTGCAAGGCGCGTGTGGACTTGAAGTGTGAGTGACTTAAACTTGTTTGCCGTTTACTTACGCATAGTGCACGCACACAGCTGCGCCCGGTGGTGCTCGAACCGGACTTCACTTAGGAGATTGATACAGATAGCTCCTTTGGTCTGCAATAATAATCTGCTAAACATGACTAGAACAAAACGTACCCCTCCAAAAAAGGCACCTACTGATGTGACCAAGTCGCCACAAGAAAATAACACAAGGGACATGCCGAAATCGTCTGGTGCCGTAGAATGCGCAAGCAACATGACTTCGCAAACGCCTGTGCAAAATGTTTTCGCGAATAACAAGCAAACTTTCCATACGCCTTTACAGTTCGATTATGAATCGGAACCTGAATATGTTCGCTACGGTACTGATGGGAACACAAGCTTCCAGATTAATAAAAACAAAAGACGAGTCTTTGGAACCCCACCTCTGCAAGAGAAAACTATGGACGACTTTATGCAAGAAATGCGAGGCTTGATTTGCTCACTTTCAAGTCGCCAGGACCAACGCTTTGAAGAATTACAGGATTCACTTCTCGAACAAAACAAAGATATAAAGGAAAGCATTGACTTCCTGTCAACAAAATATGATGATGCCATGGCTCAAATAAGCTACCTACAAAAAGAAAAGAAAGCGGATGAAAAACGCATTGCCGCTCTTGAAGACAAAATAGAGTACCTAGAAAAAAAGAATTGTTCTACTGTGCTACAAATCCGCAACGCTCCCCGTCAATACTCTGAGCAGAACAAGTATGAGGGAAAGGAAGAATTGAGCAACATTGTGAAGGAAATAGGAAAAGCAGTGGAAGTAGAGATAAACGACTTGGACATTAAAGATATTTTTAGACTTAAATCAACAGAAAGCTCTAAATCTACCATAATCTCAGAATTTTCAACAGCGGCAAAAAAAGAAAAACTTTATACAGCAATAAAGAACTTCAACAAGGGAAAACACATAAATGAGAAACTAAACACTGGACACCTAAATTTTACTGGAGAAATAAAGCCTATTTATGTTTCAGAAAGTCTCACTAAAAAGACTTCAAATCTCTACTCTAAAGTGCGCAATTTTGCTAAAAGTATGAACTATTCATGTTGGACCTCACGTGGCACAATTCTTCTACGTATTGGCGAAAACAATATACTACCAATCAAATGTGAAAGTGACCTTGAAAAAGCTATCCAATCTGCATGACTAATCTATTTCGTACTTTTGTTAAGTTACTTAAAAAAAATAATTCCAACATTTACCAGTATGACATACACTCAAACACACCACTCACAAAGATGTTCGTATCTAGATTCACATACATACTCACCTCACAAACAATATTATCAACATAAAATCATAAATAGGTACCGCAATAATAATATGCATTGTCACGTATTATTAAACAAAATTCGCAGACCTAAATAATGTAAATAATCTTGACAGTATTAAATTGACAGAACTTCATATTTGTCAACCCGAATTATGTAATCAACTTATATTTAACAAATCACCATATTTAAAAATTTTACAGCAAAATATAAGAAGTCTTAATAAAAATTTTAATAACATAAATGTTTTGTTATCCAGACTTCTACCTCTGAGTTGTGACATAATATGTTTGTCTGAGTGTTGGCTATCGTGTGTAAATAGCTTACCTGTATTAACCGGATACTCAACTTTTTCTTCTAAGCGTAGTTACAATCAAAATGACGGCGTGGTTATTATGATTAACAATGATCTTAATTTTACTATCGAAGAGCCAGAAATCGTAGAGGCTAATTGTTTATTACTTAAAATAAATAACGAAACAGTGATAATAACTATATATAGACCACCTTGTTTTAACAACATTGATAACTTCCTTCAAACTTTGCAAAACCTTCTGTCTGAATTAACCTCGTTTAAAAACGTGGTCCTTGTTGGTGACATTAACATAAATATTAGAGAACTAAACCAGTCTTCATCAAATTATCTGGATCTTCTTGCTTTCTTTGGTTTAATACCTATCCATTATGAGCCTACAAGAGGTAATAGCTGTCTCGACCATGTCATTTTAAAAAGCAAGTTGATGTCATATACTTTTATACTTCAAAGCACAATTACTGATCATGATTCAGTATTATTTTGCCTCAGTTTAAAAGACAACTATCCATATATTAAAAATAAATACATAAATAAAATACAATACACTAACCTTTATGAAGAAAGTAAGACCTTAGATTTTGACAAATTACTTAACAATAATTTAGAAGCAAATTACTCCATGAATCTATTTATAGAAGAAATTCAAAAAATTATAATAAATAACTCATTAAAAATTAAAATTCCTAGAAGTAAAATCACAATTAAGCCATGGATTACTCCTGGCTTATTAAGATGCATAAGAAATAGGGATAAAATGCACTACAGATTAAAAAGCCAGCCTAATAATGAAATATTAAAAGTAACTTATAAACGATATAGAAATTTTTGTAACGATATTCTAAAAAAATGCAAAAGACAATATGAAAGAAATGAGCTACAGACTGCAGGTAAAAACAACAAAAAAATTTGGAATACGATAAAAACTATTAATAATTTAAATAAAACTAAAAATGTGCCCTTAGAGTTACTCAAAGCTAAAACTACGCCGGAGGATTCAATAAGCTTTATTAACAGCTACTTTGCAAACATCGGCTCAGAGCTTGCACTTAAGATAGCTAGTAATCTTCCTCCGCTTCCAATGTCAATATCAAATATCATTGTACAACAAAACTCTTTTGATCTATTTGATACATCTGAAGACGAAGTTGAACGCCTTATTGTTGGACTACGATCAGACTGTGGTGCGGGTTGGGACAATGTACCAGCGAAAGTCCTCAAATTAATAAAAGACAAAATTGTTCCTCCGCTTACCTCTATTTTTAATAAGTGCATGAGTGAAGGAGTCTTTCCTGAAGCCCTAAAAAAATGTATTGTGATACCTATTTTTAAAAATGGAAACAGAAAAAGTATTGAAAATTACCGTCCGATTTCTATACTTCCCTCTTTGTCCAAATTATTTGAAAAAGTGTTAAATAATAGATTGATTAAATTTCTAGAAGACAAACAAATTCTAGCAGACGGGCAATATGGCTTCAGAAAAGGCAAATCAACAACTGACGCCATTCATAGTTTCATGGAATTCATTATACATAAACTTGACAATAAAAAAAAATGTTTGACTATTTTCATAGACCTCAAAAAGGCGTTTGATACAGTCTCATCTGTAAAGCTGGTAGAAAAGCTAGAAAACATGGGCGTAAGAAGCACTCAGTTAAGGCTTTTTAAAAGTTATTTGCAGGGTAGGTCTCAGATAGCTCGAATTGGCGATCTTTTAAGTCATGAAAGCACAGTTGACTATGGAGTGCCTCAAGGGAGCATTTTAGGCCCTACCCTATTTCTTTGTTACATAAATGACCTTGTTCAGTTATGTATCCCCAACTGTAAAATAATATCATACGCTGATGATACTACCTTATCGTTTTATGGAAATACATGGGAGGCAACCTTTAAAGCTGCCCAAGATGGTTTTAATATAGTTAATCATTGGCTAGCTCTGAACTCACTTACGTTAAACTCAGAAAAAACAAAATATATTGCCTTTTCCATACAAAACACATGTTCAAAATTTAATGACTTTAATATTTTTGCGCATTCCTGTAATTATCAGTCACATACTCCAAATTGCACTTGCCCTATGATTCAAAAAACTAAATGGATTAAGTATTTAGGAATTATAATTGATCAAAACCTATCTTTCAAAGAACATATAACGAATTTAGTTCAAAAAGTAAGAAAATTGATTTACATTTTTAAAAATTTAAGGGAGGTGGCAAACTGGGATTTGATAAAAACGATTTACATATCGTTGTGTCAATCTGTTCTTAGCTATGGTATCTCTGCTTGGGGTGGGTCAAACAAAACAACTATGTTGGAACTAGAAAGAGCGCAAAGATTAATACTGAAGGTCATACTACAAAAACCTCGTCTGTTCCCTACAACTACTCTTTATAACGAAGCTAAAGTTCTAACTATAAGAAAATTATATATTTTATCAATTATTCTTAAAACGCACAGTGAAATTGACTACGTTGTCGCAAGGGAAATCGCTAAGACTAGACGATGCCATGAGGTTAGCAAAATGTTGAATGTAAACACTGGTTTTGCGCAAAAGTTTTGGATGTTTAGAGGGGGTAGACTGTACAATAAGACAAACAAAATTCTCTCAATCTTTTGTTTATCAAAATTGGAATGTAAGAAGAAAATAGTGGATTGGCTTCTGGAGCTCGATTATGATAAAACTGAAAATTTACTGCATATAATCACATAACTAATTTAAATGTTACCAATGCCCTTAATTTCTCTCTGCAAATAACATAATTTTTATTTTATTTTTTCAATGCAAATAAATATATAAACAAGGTGAAAGGCCAACGAGACAGCATCTCAAACTCTCTCTCTCACACACACACACACACACACAAAGCACACACACACAACCCACGCAAAACACACACAACACATACAAGTTTCTAATTTTCTTTTTTTTTTTTTCGCTAAGTTTTAATTTTTTACCTTATTTCTTGTTTTCAAATTTTTGTTAAATTCAAAAGTTTTCAGTCTATGGCTACATTGAGTACGAACGCTTTTTGTCAATGTGTAAGATCTATTACATTGTCCAACGAGGGGGAGCCAGGATACCATAGCACAGGTTAACCTAGTTTGGTGTCCTGTTTCCCGCATAAACAAGTACCGCTAACATAGACCTTAAGATCTACTATTATTTCATATTTTGTAAGTACTTATATGTGGGAGAAAATAATAAATTTTTGTATAAATGTTTGTATTTTTTTTTTTTTTTGTATTCCCACTCCCCCTCCCTCACCCTCTCCCACTCTCTCTTCCTCTCCCTCGCCCCTCCCTCTTCCCCCCCTCACCCTTCCTTCCCCCTCCATTTCCCCCCTTCCCCTCTCCCCATCACCCTCCCTTTCCCCCCTCGCCCTCCTCCCATTCCCCTCCCTTTCCCCCTTCCCCTCACTCATCCTCCCCTTCCCCCTCTCCCTCCCTCTACCCCCCCTCCCTCTACCCCCTCCCACGCCCTCTACCCCTCCCTCCCCCTTTCTCTCCCCTCATTTTCCCCTCCCTTACACTCTCTCCCTATCCCTCCCCCTCTCCCTCTCCCTATCCCTGACCCTACCCCTATCCCTGCTTCTACCCCTAACGCCATCTTAACCGCTATCCCTATCCTTATATAAACATACAAATGACACTCATATTGATTTTTAGACATTTCAAACCTATCGAATCCCAACCCCATCCCAGGGGTGGTGGTATTTCACGTCCACCACGTTGGATTTCAAAATCATTGTAGTTTTCGTAATCAGCGACCCGATAAACCATACGAACGACACCCATATTGATTTTTAGACATATCAACTCTATCGCACCCCAACCTCATCCCCAAGGGATGATAGAATTTCACGTCCACCATGTTGGATTTCAAAATTGTTGTAGTTTTTGTAATCAGCGGCTCGATAAACCTTACAAACGACACCCATATTGATTTTTAGACATTTCAACCCTATCGCACCTCAACCTTATCCCCAGGGGATAATGGTAGTTTACGTCTACCACGTTGGATTTCAAAATTGTAGTAGTTTTCGTAATCAGCGATACTTAGTTGAATAAAAAAAGTCCCATCAAAATCGGTTAAGTAGTTTCGGTGTGCTGTAGCAGATACAACCCCGCTAGAGTATTATTGTATGTGTAGATTCCCACGGGAATGAGATATTTTCCCGGGGTAAAAAGTAGCCTATGTCCGTCTCCAAGTTACCATCTATCACCATACCAAATTTCATCAAAATCCGTTCAGCCGTTTAGGCGTGAAAGAGCAACAAACAAACAAACAAACAGACAGACAGAGTTACTTTCGCATTTATAATATTAGTATGGAAGTATGGATACCCGAAGTACATACTTTATATTTAACTATTTTTTTATTACTGTTTTTTTTGTGGGACTTGATACTTTTGAAAATAATTACAGTTAACACAATGTAAACTGCATAAATATTTGTAAAAATGGCGCGCGCTGTTTTAGCAGACACAGATTAACCTTTAAACTCATTTCCCGAATACAACTTTCAGGAAATGAAAAATTAAACCACATTTCCACAGAAACTGTTGAAAGGCCGATATTTTTTGATTTCCTGAAAGTTTTATGCACTGAAATTTATTCTTTTAGTTTTCGGAAGTGCCCGTCCCCTGCCTGTCCCTACATAATATTACGAACGCGTGTAGTCTATAAGATCCAGTTAAAGCAAAAGTTTCTACCAACTAAACTTGCCTTATTGCTCAACCTATATTTACTGTATCGAGAATGAATGCTGTTATTCAACTGAGTTTTATGGACGTAACACAAACACCGTTACTCTGTCTGTCTGTTTGTGAATAAATAAGTGGCCTCGTATTTTAGATGCTAGTAGTTTTGTAGCCCTTCCCAGTTGCGGTGAGGCAATAAAAGCTTGTTAAATACCTCGAATGTATACACGGCCGCTCGTCGGTAGAAACACTTTAAACTTGAGCGGATCTCTGGTTTCGGGTGTTTGTAGCGTAGCCTTAGTTCAGTTTATACTGGTTTTGGTTCCACTTGCTTGCTGCCGTGCGTACAGGGTGTGAAAAATCCCTTCCGGCACTGTACATTCTGGTCATGCAATGGAAGAAATTCCCCCAAAGGTAGATTTTTGACATTCCATATTATCATCATTATCTCGTGTGGGTTGCAAGTTCAACGACCGACCTCACAAACTCTGGTGTCGGAGTTGTTGAGCTGCCTAAGGCCTAAGCCATGGCTCATTAACGACTACGAGTACATCCGAAGATAATAGTCGGGACCAACGCCTTTACAAGCCTTCTGAAGCACGGAATCATCTAACTTTTCGGACAATCACGTAATTCATTTTGCAATGTCTCTAGTCACCTGTCTCTAAACCAACTCTAGTCCGTACAAAGGGATTTTTGTTTGACAGTGTCCCCACCGGGAATCGAACCCAGAACCTCCGGATGGAGAGCTGAGCCCTCTAACCACTAGACCACGGAGGCTGTTGGAAACTGCATCACGTGATAGAGCATTTTGTAAGGGAAGTCGAAATTTTTTTGCGAAAGACGGAAGACAATCGTAGTGATATTCAGTTTCAGTGCATTTTGAAATAGAAGATTGTTTGTGTATTTCTGAAACAAGTGACAGACAGACAGACAGACAGACAGACAGACAGACAGACAGACAGACAGACAGACGGACAACAAAGTGATTCTATAAGGGTTCCGTTTTTTTCTTTTGAGGTACGGAACCCTAAAAATGCGCAAAAAATAAGTGGCAATGTCAGTTGATGCGCAGAAGTCGAAAATAAGTAATTTTTGACATCTGCGCATCAATAACCGAGCCAGAGTTATTTGGTACGATTTTTTTAATCAAGTGTTCAACAGATGTCTAACTTTTTTGTAGTAAGACGGTAAGGGTTTTCTTGGGCTTTGGACACTGCAGAATTCAAAAGTCAATGTTGTCAATTCGAAATCCTATTAGTTCAAATAAGATTTACGATGGCAGGTTTCTTTTAAAAAAATCTTTAGGTCCCCTGAACTTCTTATACATATAAGGTATAGTTTCATGGTTTCTCTTTCTCTTACGTAGAGACTACATATTTCCATTTCGTACTTTATTAGCTTTTTCTACTTTCATGAAGCCTTGACACGCTCGTGCGTTATGGGTACTTTTTCAAAAGTACCCATAACGCACGAGCGTGTGTGTGTTTATTCAGAACGTCCTGAATTTTGATCAGGGTTTTTTTAAGTACAAAAAAATTATGTTGAGAATTTAATGGCCAGAAAAATACTTGTCTTAAAGTAGGTTTGCGTTTTGCATATATCTAAAGATATGGTTATCTTACTACTTGCGTCCGTGTGGTGCCGGCAAAGAATAGTACAGTCAAGAGCACTTCAAGCTTGACACATTAGAATTTGTACCGTTCTTATTTCAATAGATGTAAGGGCTAGAGTCGCACTGAGAATGTCAAGCTTGACCTGTCGTTGACTGTACCAACCCATCTCTACCCGTGGGTGTCGTAAGAAGCGACTAAGGGCTTATGAACCGGAAGATGGGCAGCAGTATCTTTCTGGATATCGTACCATCTTACATACTGCGGTCACCAACAACAGCGGTCGCCAGCTGCTGGTCGCCGACCAGGTAAGCAGCTAACCTGGCTTGTTCAGTCCTATGATTTTGTCTACAAGCTCTTAGCTCACGACAATAACCCTAAAAAAATAAACTTATTGAGGTTAAAAAAGTTATAGGCATTTCGATTTACCATGACTATAAGAATGTCACCGTGGTGAAAAGCTGTTTGAACTTAGCCTTTCAGTCATTGCCAATACAAATGTCTATCTAGTATAGGGCCCAGCTTTTATCATGTAAATTCCTTAGATTGCCTCGTATCGGGCCGGTGTTGCCAGTAATAAACTTAGACGAGAGTTAGAAGAGCGTTTAAATGTTTCGTAAATATAGATTGCTTTTATGAATTCCTTTTCATATTTCGTTGTTCAGCGTCTCTTTAATTTTTTTTATCGTCAATGGGCTTACTCTTGACCTCGATCTAGTCTTGAAGGCAAAGATGAGGTCGACGATGGAACGAGCTTGCCCAGAAGAAGAAGAATTTTGATGAAATATAAGAAGTAAATAAAACTTTGAAACTAAAAACTAAACTACACACTACTTACTGATCTCTGTACTTTTGTTAAATGGAAATTTTTATACCTATATGGCAGGTTAGAAAAAAAATAGCTTAAAATACGATCATCCTGCTCCCACCCTTGTCGACCTCGCAATTACCAGCCTCAGGATACTATGAGTCAACTCATTAAACAAGAGTTAAAAAACTAATTCAAATTTTAGAGATTACTAAGTACAACTTTGAATGCATAATTCCGGAAGTGCTTAATAAAACTGGCAACACTGAGGCCCAAAAAACTAGTAAACTCACAGTAAACTTTAGATTGGTTTTACCCATAGCATTCACGTGTAAACGTATGTTGGAGTAAGAGTGAATTGGGAGCAGTTAGAACCAAACCAATTTAATGGGTGGTTTGGTACGGTCAACCGCTTGTCGGTAGAAACTTTTTCAACTCTATAACCACGCCATAAAGTCCAAAAGTGTTTCTACTGATGTGCTTTTGACTGTACAAAGCAAGTCCTAGAGCAGTGACTAGGAACCGGAGGAGTGGGCACGGGCAGGCCTCCACGAGATGAGTTGAACGATGCGACGGTGGAAGCCGCTGGATGGGAACAGCGCAGAAAATCGTACTTATAATATAATACGAGTATATCTATCTATATATATAAAAGAAGAAGGTGACTGACTGACTGACTGACATATCAACGCACAGCCCAAACCGCTGGGTCTAGAGATTCCAAATTTGGCATGTAGGTTTTACAAAATTCCACCCCTAAGGGGGTAAAATAGGGGATGAAAGTTTGTATGAAAGTCCGTCAGTTTTGAAGTTAGGATCTTAAATTTAGGCTGATGACTAAAAATTTATATTTACGTGTCTCAGGGATTTTTAAAATTCGACACCGTTAAGGTTGAAAAGGGGGATGAAGTTGAAAATTCTTTATTTTAAAAGAAAAATTCACATAATTTATTATTTAGGCATTAATGATGTAATTCTATGCGACCTTCATCACTTTTATTGAAATTCCACCCCAAATTCAAACCCTAAAAAAGGGCAATGGGGTGAAAAAGTCTAAAAACCAATATGGGTATCGTTTGTATGGTTTATCGGGTCGCTGATTACGAAAACTACAACAATTTTGAAATCCAACGTGGTAGACGTGAAATACCATCATCCCCTGGGGATGGAGTTGGGGTGCGATAAGGTGGAAATGTCTAAAAATCAATTTGGGTGTCATTTGTATGGTATATCGGGTCGCTGATTACGCAAACTACAAAAATTTTGAAATCCAACATGGTGGACGTGAAACACCATCATCCCCTGGGGATGGAGTTGGGGTGCGATAGGTTTGAAATGTCTAAAAAGAAATATTGGTGTCGTTTGTATGGTTTATCGGGTCGCTGATTACGAAAGCTACAAAAACTTTGAAATCCAACGTGGTGGACGTGAAATACCATCATCTCCTGGGGAAGGGGTTGGGGTGCGATAGGTTTGAAATGTCTAAAAATAAATATGGGTGTCGTTTCTATGTTGGGGATAGCGGTTAAATTGACGTTAGGGGTAGGGATAGGGGCAGGGATAGGGAGAGGTAGAGGTAGATGTAGAGGTAGAGGTGTAGAGGTAGAGAGGTAGAGAGGTAGGTAGAGAGGTAGAGGTAAAGAGGTAGAGAGGTAGAGAGGTAGAGGTAAAGAGGTAGAGGTAGAGAGGTAGAGAGGTAGAGAGGTAGAGAGGTAGAGGTAGAGAGGTAGAGAGGTAGAGACGTAGAGAGGTGGAGAGGGAGAGGGAGAAGGAGGGGAAGAGGGAGGGAGGGAGAGAAGGAGGGGGAGGGGGTGAGGGGGAGGGAGGGGGAGGTAGAGAGGGAAAGGGAGAAGGAGGGGAAGGGGGAGAGGGAGGGAGAGAGGGAGGGGGAGGGGGTGAGGGAGAGGGAGGGGGAGGTAGAGAAGTAGAGGTAGAGAGGTAGAGAGGTAGAGACGTAGAGATGTAGAGACGTAGAGAGGTAGAGGGAGAGGGAGATGGAGGGGAAGGGAGAGAAGGAGGGGGAAGGGGGTGAGGGAGAGGGAGGGGGATAGGGAGGGGCAGGGGGAGAGGGATCAAGGGATTCAATTTTTCTCACAAATAATATGAGCTCCCGTTGTAATAGGACAAGCCTGCCGCTAATAAAAATAAAGTCCCAACCATATTTTTTTATCATTTCAATAGAAATGGTAACTCTCTCTAAACATACAGAGACTTGCCCTGGTTCTGAGAAACAGAACAAAGACGCAAGAAGCGCGGTAAACGTTCGGATTGATTTTGGATTGCAAATATTATAAAAAAGTCGTAAGTGCCACCATCTTGTTTAGCAAAGCAGAGCCTTAAGTCTGGGACTTAAAGCGCATCTGTTTGCTCCTGTATAGGAACATTTAAACACACACACTAACAGTTTCAGGTCGGGCAGTTTTGGCGCGTAAATACAGCGCTTGGGTTCGACCAATAAGGAAGCGCGTGTCTTGGCACGTAGGGCCAATGACGTTACGAAGGTAACGGTGGCGCGCGCGCGGCGTTGGCGAAGTGGGGGACTGCCAGCGCGGACATTCGGTGCGCAACCTCTCACGAGGGGTATAGTGAGTGAAGTGTATTTTCTTTCGGTATACGAATACCGTAACGTAGAGTCAGTGGTATACTGAAGGCAAAATGTGGAAACGCCTAATTACCAGATAAGTCCATGTTTGTTCTTGGGAAGAATTACTGTTTTTATGAGGGGGAGGGGGAGAGACAGAGGGACGGGAAGGGGGAGAGGAAAGGGGGAGTGGGAGAGAGAGGGAGAGGGTTTTAGTTTTTCTCAATTACTTCTGCGAATTGGCTCTGTTTTGAAATATTACATAAAGGTGTCTCTCATCTCTCTCTTTACATTGTTACGATACTGCTGCTAAGTTCCTCTGTTCTGAGTAATTTATAAGTAACGTCTGTATATTATATAAAATTCAGCTGGATCTTGAATTATACTCATTGATTTACGCAGGGTTAGTCCTATTTTCCTTAGTTTAAAATTACCCCGAAATGACGGGAAAATATCTCATTGCTTCGGAAAACCGGTAACAACATAAATACGAAATCCACGCGAGCGAAGCCGCGGGAAACAGCTAGTATAATATATTATGATATAATATAATATAATATAATATAATATAATATAATATAATATAATATAATATAATATAATATAATATAATATAATATAATATAATATAATATAATATAATATAATATAATATAATATAATATAATATAATATAATATAATATAATATAATATAATATAATATAATATAATATAATATAATATAATATAATATAATATAATATAATATAATATAATATAATATAATATAATATAATATAATATAATATAATATAATATAATATAATATAATATAATATAATATAATATAATATAATATAATATAATATAATATAATATAATATAATATAATATAATATAATATAATATAATATAATATAATATAATATAATATAATATAATATAATATAATATAATATAATATAATATAATATAATATAATATGATATATGGATGGATGTTTGTTACTCTTTTACGCAAAAACTACTGAATGGATTTTAATGAAACTTGGCACACATATAGGTTAGGTCCTGGAATAACACATAGGCTACTTTTTACCGCGGGAAAACACTTCATTCCTACGGGAAAACCCATTTAATGCGGTTGAAACCGCAGGCGGAAAGCTAGTGTAACATAATACAGGACGGAATGGACGGTGCACGGAAAACTGAACAGGCGTGCACAGAACACTGGCCAGGCGTGCTCAGTTAACGAAACTGAACAACTTTCCAAAAAAAAAATTTTTTGGGAAATGAAAGAAAAATTACTTTTCCAAACAAACTGTTCGATCACAGTGAGAAATTTGATGGAGAGGTAAAAAATTGTATCCATTTCCCAAAAAAATTTTTTGGGAGTTTTTCTTAGGGAAAGTTGTTTAGTTTCGTTGACAGAGCACACTTTAGAGGTATAATTGAGAAAAGGTCGTCGAGGCGATCTATCAGGAAGGCCCGTGTCGAGTAGGAAAAGTACGTAGGGTTTATTTTTTATAACGCTTCAGCCAAACTGGTGTTTCGTGTTAAGCTATCGTTTATAATGTTTTGGACTTACGATACTTTTTTTTAAAATTGGTAAGAAGATCCGCAAAGTTAGCAGCTACACGCTCGTCAATGGAAATGTCGACTTTATTTACACTTTACAATATGAGAGAAAAGTAATTTTTCAGTATGTTATTTAACAAATACCAAAAAAGTAAATCGACCACATCACAAAATATTGTTTTTCAATTATTTTTGATTGGTTACAAATGAAAAAAGAAATTACAATAGACCTAAAACAAAACAAAAATCGCGTGTAATATATTTTTGCTCCCCTTTATTTATGGTTTGTAAGTTGTTACTCTTTCACGTAAAAACTACTTAATGGATTTTAATAAAACTTTACAATAATATAGCTTATACATCAGAATAACACATAGGCTACAATTTATAAACCTGCGCAGACGAAGTCGCGGGCATCAGCTAGTTTTTTATAACGCTTCAGCCAAACTGGTGTTTCGTGTTAAGCTATCGATTATAATGTTTTGGACTTACGATACTTTGTTTAAAAATTGGTAAGAAGATCCGCAAAGTTAGCAGCTACACGCTCGCCAATGGAAATGTCGACTTTATTTACACTTTACAATATGAGAGAAAAGTAATTTTTCAGTATGTTTTTTAACAAATACCAAAAAAGTAAATCGACCACATCACAAAATATTGTTTTTCATTTATTTTTGATTGGTTACAAATGAAAAACCGGTCAAGTGCGAGTCGGACTCGCGCGCCGAGGGTTCCGATATACCTATAGTATTTTTGGAAGCAATAAAGTCCATTTTCAGGACCGCAAAACTAAATTTGTTTGTAAAGGTTTTTTGCAGATTTCTGAAAAACTGTGCAACTTAGAAAGATCGTTTTATTTTTGCTGTAAAGTTTACATAAACCTCTGTCAACTGTAATTAATTCAGATTTTCCCTTACTCAAACTTCGGAGATAAGGGGGGGGGAATGGTATTTTTTTTGACATTTTTCATCATAACTTGAAAACTAAGAAACTTAAAAAAATACAAAAATATATTTTAAAATTTACAAGTAAAGCCCTTTCATATGATACCCCACTCGACCTAGTAGCGACAATTTGAAATTTGACCCCCCCTATTTTGGCCCCCTTTACATTAATAATCATACTTTTTTCAAAAAATTTTCATGTGCAATTAAGTTGGGCAACTATATTCTAAAACTATTCCAAATTTCAGCTCGATAGCGTAAGTGGTTGCTGAGATATAGAGGTGTGACAGACAGACGGACAGACAGAGCGGCACCATAAGGGTTCCTTTTTTTTACCATTTTGGTATCGGAACCCTAAAAAGAAATTACAATAACCGTCAACGTAATAGCGACAATTTGAAATTTGCCCCCCCCCCCCCTATTTTGGCCCCCTTTACATTAATAATCATAATTTTTTTCAAAATTCTTTCATGTGCAATTAAGTTGGGCAACTATATTCTAAAATTATTCCAAATTTCAAGTCGTTAGCATGAGTGGTTGCTGAGATATTAGAGGTGTGACAGACAGACAGACAGACGGACAGACAGACGGACAGACAGGCGGACAGACAGACGGACAGACAGACGGACAGACAGACGGACAGACAGACGGACAGACAGACGGACAGACAGACGGACAGACAGACGGAAAGACAGACGGACAGACAGACGGACAGACAGACGGACAGACAGACGGACAGACAGACGGAAAGACAGACGGATAGACAGACGGACAGACAGACGGACAGACAGACGGACAGACAGACGGACAGACAGACAGACAAAGTCGCGCAATAAGGGTTCCTTATTTTATACTATTTTGGTATCGGAACCCTAAAAAGGACACTGCCGCCCATCCCAAGTTCGCCTCTTACGACAGCAACGGGTAGCGATGGATTGCTACTATTTTTTTGCTGGTGACGCAAGCAAATCGTTTTGGCTTTTTACAGCATGCCGAAAATTTAATGAACAAATGAGTGATTCCGTTTCGGAATATCGATTTATAATTTTCAAACACAAATCAATACAGACGTGATTTTATTTCAACTCTTCCTTTGTTCAGATAATTCAAAAAAATCTGAAAAATCACAACCACAGGCAGGATTCTAACCTGCGGTTTCTCCGTCAGTACAGGAGACGCCTTAACTAACCAGGCTACCGTGGTCCTACTTTGTTAAGGCATCATCGGTACTAATTGAAAAGACGCCGGTTCAAGTCCAGCGTGTGGTGTGATATACAGGGTGTTAATTTGATTGCGTGCCATAGCTCAGGGGCGGGATCAGTATCAGTAACTGAACAACTTTTCCTAAGGAACATAGGTCGAAATACGAAAATCAATTTTTGACCTCCCATAGAAACTACTTCAGATGATAGCGCATTCTGTATGAAAGATCAAATTTAGGTTTTCGTATTTAGACCTATGTTGGGAAAAGTTGTTGAGTTACTGATACTGATCCTGCCCCTGAGCTATGGCACGCAATCAAATTAACATCCTGTATATATGCTATTTTTTTCTTTGTACATATGAACAAAAGTATTCCGAACGGAAAATAGCGAAAGAACTTGAATATATGTATGTGATGTGATGTTTGTGCGAGTTACGTATACGATCTACGAAAAAAGTAATACAGGGTCTTAAAATACATCCACTTGCTTCCGAAAACTCAAACCGTGGATTTGAAAGAAGAAATTATATACTTATGCCGAAATATGAAAAAAATATTTTGACTTTAATCTGTATAACACGACGCGATAGCACATTTTGTGTAGAAAGCCAATTTATCTTGAACCGAAAAAAGTTTTTCTGGTTATACTAAACCGCAGAAAAAAAAAATTGGGGACAATTCACACAAAGTCATCTGATCCCAAACTAGGCAAATCCTGTAACTATGGTTACCAGAAACTGATATCTACCAGGCCACTCAGAAAGTATTGCGAAAAATAGTTTTTATATATGGGAGACTGGCCGGTCAGAATCTTTTTCGAAAATATGATTACTTGTAAGTAAAAACATGTGTGTTCCATTTTCAAAATTTCCCTCCACATTTTTTGCGAGCCAATTCAAAGTATCGTGTCTTACTGAAAAATGGATCTGCGCCGGGAACATTTTAGAGCTATGATTTTTTACGATTTCAAGTGTCGCCTGAAACCGGATGAATCGTTCGATAGACTTCAAATGGCATTTATGGATGAAGGCCCCTCCAAGGCAACCGTGTATCGTTGGTATAACGAATTTAGGCGCGGTCGACCAACCTTGGGGGATGAAGAAAGAAGCGGTCGCCCTTTGACGGCTATTACGGAAGAAAACGTGCTAGCAGTGAAAAATTTAATCCAAGATAATAGGCGAATTACATATCAGGAGATTCAGCACATATTAAAGATTGGATCGGGAAGCGTTCACGAGATTCTACACGGGCATCTTCGCGTGAGGAGGATAGTATCGCGCTGGGTGCCGCACTACCTCACCGACGCTCAGAAGCAGGCCCGGGTGGAATGGTGCCGTGATATGCTGAACAAATTTGAAGCAGGCTCGTCTCGGCGTGTTTACGACATCGTAACAGGTGATGAGTCCTGGATTCATCAATACGATCCAGAAACCAAGCGCCAGTCGACAGTTTGGGTGTTTCAAAATGAACCAACGCCTACCAAAGTGAAGCGATCTCGAAGCGGGGGGAAGATTTTGATCGCCAGCTTTTTTAATTTGACTGGCCACTTGGCCTCAATTCCCTTACGAGATCAAAGAAGCATCAACGCCGAATGGTATACTACCAAATGTTTACCAGAAGTTTTTTCTGTTGTGAGCAATAAGCGACCAAACACAGGGCTCCGCGGACTACTGCTCCACCACGACAATGCGCCTGCACACACCGCGCTCAAAACGAGGGACTTCCTGGACAGCACACCAGTCAAACTCCTGGGTCACCCTCCTTACAGCCCTGATCTAGCACCGTGTGACTTCTTTTTATTTCCAAAAATAAAAAATCAGCTCAAGGGGATACAATTTTCGTCGCCGGAAGATGCGCTGGCTGCGTTCGAGCAGGCTGTAAACGAGGTGTCTACGGCGGACTGGAAAAAGTGTTTTGAAAACTGGTTCAGACGCATGAATCTTTGTATAGAGGCTGGTGGAGAGTACTTTGAAAAGATTTAATAAAAATATATGTACCTGTAGAACAATTTTTTTTAGTGTCGCAAATATTTCTGAGTGTCCCACGTATATATATAAAAGTAGAAGGTGACTGACTGACTGACTGACTGACTGACATATCAACGCACAGCCCAAACCGCTGGGTCTAGAGATTCCAAATTTGGCAGGTAGGTTCCTTATGAGGCGTAGGGGTGCACTAAGAGTAAGAAAGGGTTTTACAAAATTCCACCCCTAAGGGGGTAAAATAGGGGATGAAAGTTTGTATGAAAGTCCGTCAGTTTTGAAGTTAGGATCTTCAAAATTTGTATTTAGGCTGACGACTAAAAATTAATATTTACGTGTCTCAGGGTTTTTGAAAATTTGACACCCTTAAGGGTAAAAAGGGGGATGAAGTTAAAAATTCTTTATTTTTACAGTAAAATCCACATAATTTATTATTTAGGCATTAATGATGTAATTTTATGCAACGTTCATCACTGTTATTGAAATTCCACCCCAAATTCAACCCCTAAAAAAGGGAAATAGGGTGAAAAAGTCTAAAAACCAATATGGGTATCGTTTGTATGGTTTATTGGATCGCTGATTACGAAAACTACAACAATTTTGAAATCCAACGTGGTGGACGTTAAATACCATCATTCCCTTGGGATGGGGTTGGGGTGCGATAGGGTTGAAATGTGAATATGGGTGTCGTTTGTATGGTTTGTCGGGTCGCTGATTACGAAAACTACAACAATTTTGAAATCCAACGTGGTGGACGTGAAATACCATCATCCCCCTGGGGATGGAGTTGGGGTGCGATAGGTTTGAAATGTCTAAAAATCAATATGGGTGTCGTTTGTATGGGTTATCGGGTCGCTGATTACGAAAGCGATAACAACTTTGAAATCCAACGTGGTGGACGTGAAATACCATCATCCCCTGGGGATGGGGTTGGGGTGCGATAGGTTTGAAATATCTAAAAATAAATATGGGTGTTGTTTCTATGTTAGGGATAGCGGTTAAATTGGCGTTAGGGGTAGGGATAGGGGCAAGGATAGGGAGAGGTAGAGATAGAGAGGTACAGGTAGAGGGAGAGGGAGGGAGGGAGGGAGGGGGAGGGGGTGATGGAGAGGGAGGGGGAGAGGGAGGGGCAGGGGGAGAGGGAGGAGGGGGAGAGACAGAGTGAGGGGGAGGGGGAGAGGAAGGGGGGAGAGGGAGAGAGAGAGGAAATATTACATAAAGGTTTCTCTCATCTCTCTCTTTACATTTGTTAGGATACTGATGCTAAGTTCCTCTGTTCTGAGTAATTTATGAGTAACGTCTGTATATTATATAAAATTCAGCTGGATCTTGAATTATACTCATTGATTTGCGCAGGGTTAGTCCTGCTTTTCCTTAGTTTAAAATTACCCCAAAATGACGGGAAAATATCTCATTTCTTCGGAAAACCGGTAACAACATAATTACGAAATCCTCGCGAGCGAAGCCGCGGGCAACAGCTAGTACATACATAAATAGATAAATTACTCCCAGACACAGAACAAACACTCGTGTTCATCACACAAATGTTTGCCCTGGGCGGGGATCGAACCCGCAGCCTACGGTGTAGAAGGCAGGCTCACTACCAACCGCGCCAACGAGCCGGTCAAGGGAAGAGTATGTGTGAAAAGATTGATGAAAGTACAAGAAGCGAGGGAAATAGCAGGTGGAGAACTGTGGTCTCTGCCTACCCCGACAGGAAAGAGGCGTGATGTTATGTATGTATCAATGTAGTCTAAGTAGAATGCACAGTGTCAGTGATCTGGCAAGTTCAGGAGTCTCGCGGATACTGAAATTCCCAACGGGAGATCTTTTTTCATCCTGTATACAGGGTGTAAGAGACAGCCTTCCGAATACTGAAAGGGCATGATCAGTCAATGTAACTGAACAACTTTCAGCAAATAAAATTTTCAGGAAATGAAAAGGAATTTCGGCCTCTCCATACAAAAATATCATGGCGCGACAGAATCACAAACGTGGAAGTGCTCAGAAGAATGAATAAGAATCTGGAAATAGTAACAACACTTAAGAAGTGAAAAATCACCTACTATGGGCATATCTACAGGAACCACAAATATAGCATACTACAAACAATAATAGAAGGGACAATAGAGGGGAAAAGAGGAAGAGGGAAGAGGAGAACATCTTGGTATGATAACCTCATGACGTGCTCTGGACTGAATGCCGCGGTAGATTTAAGAAGACTTACAATAGACAGAGAAAAATATAGAGAGATGTTCGCCGACATCCGTTAGGATATGGCACAGAAAATGCACAGAAAGAAGAAGATACAAACTGTCGAATCAAATTTGCAATTTTGTATGGAGAGACCGATTTTATTTTCCTTTTGGAAGTTGTTCAGTTACGTTGATTGATCATGCCCTTTCAGTTTTCGGAAGGCTGTCCCTTACACTCTTTATAGTTCCATAATACGATTTTCAAATCAGGAAAACGAAAGTATTTGCCAAGAACTCACGAAGAATGTTTGTACACTATAAAGGGTGGAATTTTTATAAGAGGTGTTAGGAAAATACCCTAAATACTGAAGGCAGAAAAATTATTCAAAGGCTACATTTGTTTATTTAAAAAAAAATCTAAATTTTTAAACCACTAATCGAACGTAAATTGACTAAAATCTGAAAAAAGTAATATTCTGTACTTTCATGGCACCAATCTATAGGGTGACTTTCAATTAGTTCTTGATAGAAAAATGTATGAATGTACTCATGATCCTGAAAAACTTTCCCCAAGGAACATATATTTGTAAAAATACAGACAAATAAGAGGTAAGCCAATACGAGTAAGAAATAGAATTATAAACATAAGAAAAATCCGAATTTACTAATTTATTGCTCGAAATGAGCTTCATTCACAGAAAGTAAAAGCAATAATTATGTTTCATGGATTAACTTCTAAGATGCTTTGTGTAACTGGCAGGTAATTGAATTGTCCATTGTCATTTTAATAAATAAATTACGTCAGAGTATTGTTAATTGCTAGAACTCGATGGGTCATTGAGTAAAAGTGCCTCATTTTGTTCCATTGAATTTGTAAGTTAAGTCTATTTCTTTATCTATCTATCTGACGTAAGAAAATCCCTGCCGCGCGTAGTTTCCAAAATCTTTGGTCTATTTACGAGTATAAGTTTAGGTTTCTTAGTCTTTCTTTTTAGGGTTCCTTACCCAAAGGTAGAAAAACGGGACTCTATTGATATGCCTCCGATGTCTGTTTGTCTGTCAGCGGGCTGTATCTCGGAAGACTGACTTCATAGTCTGACTTCATCGTCTCTTATGTCATAGTTACGGAAAGATCCGTCGCGGAATTTTTGCAGGTGCGTCGCTACATCTGATAATCGCCGGTGATGAACGTGGAGCAATGACCTTACTGAGCTTATTTGGCAATATGGTGAAAATTACCTACTAAAACAAAGTGCATTATACTTGAACGAAATAATAGGTCTTTACCTATGAAATTGCCGTTTTGTATGGCGAATTTTAGGTAAACTCAATTTTCAGTACTAACATTTTTGAATTTTTCTTAGGAATTATAAATCAATTTTTTTAAGCATTATTGGGAAGACATTAAGATAACAGAAGCTTAATTTGAATTTTCGAAAAATATTATCTGTAAAAAAATATAAAAAATCTAATGATGAAATCGGACGACATTTAAGACGAACAATTTTCGAACCTTTAATTTTATATATGAAACTAAAAATAAAAACTTTATTTTATGCGTAAATTGATAATTGATTGATTCATTGACCTTGAAGTCAACTTTCAAATATAAGACAAATGAAAAAAATAAGATTAGAATTATAGGAATTATGATCTCATTAATCTCTAAGAAAATTTCGGCAATTTCATAGGTAAAGACCTATATTATACACCTACTCATATTCTTAAATAAACCAAATTCGAGTAACGTATTAGCCCAGTTTAGAACAAGACTAAACAGAGGTTACTTTGGAGAGTAACAACATTTTTACGATCCGGTTAAAATTGAATTTCGAACGTATCCGATCGGTGGTTGCGTTCCGTTTTACGATGTTTTTATGTAGTTTGTAGTTGCCGCGTTATTAGCCGTTTCCTTCCGCTCCGTTGGTTTTATCGATACTGGTTTTAATGGTTCTGCAAATTTTTCAATTGCTGCATTTGAATGTGGAATTTTCCAATTTTTTTCCTGCTATTGTAACTGTCATGTAAAGCGAAGAGGTATTTTTGGACAAGGATTTCGCTCCCATCCAACTCTTTTAAGTCTACTCAAGTTTAGGCATATAGCGGAGTGCGATATAATTTGACTGCCAGCATTCAATTGAATGGCTAGAAAACACCTAGCCCAAATGTTGAATACAACGTTTAACAAGACTAACTAAGCAAGAAGGTACGTAGCGTTATTTTGTACTGTCAAGAGCACTCCGAGCGGTACTGTAGCAGCTTAAGTCTCCCTGTAAGCGAATACCAAGCTTGACTTGCTTTTGATGATTTGGCTCAATATAAAATGGTTATTAATAAATTGATTCATGTACAACAAACATACAAGTACAAATAAATTTGACAGAAAAATCGACCTAGTAGCAGATGGTCCAAAATGCAAAATCGTGTAAGTACAAATTGTGTCAAGTCTAAAACCATCAGCCTGTTTCTTAACTAGGTGAAATCCTGTAATAAAGGAAGAGTTAATGTTCCTCTGCGGAGTGTCACAATTTAAATTGAAGTACCTGAGCGACCGAGCTTCGCTCTATAATAGCCGCCTCAACATTAAAATATCATCGGTTGGGCAAGCTATGCTACCCGCCAACAGATGGTGCTGTAGGTTTTTGTCTAAAACGCGGTATTTTATGTAAAAAAAAGCTTAAATACACGGGGAAAACGAACTTTCCTAGACATGAGATCTAGCTAGATCGATTTTTGCCCCCAAAAACCCCCGTATGGCAAATTTCATCGAAATCGTTAGAGCCGTTTTCGAGAAACCGATTATACAAATATTGCTCGTTTAATAGTATAAGATTTACGTGAGTAAATGTGCGATACGTTGTACATTCATGAGAGAATAAATAAATAGAGAATGTGTGTGCGAGTGCACGCGTGTGTGTGTTTGGGTGTGTGTGCGTATGTGTTAGTAAAAATTTAATATAATGTGTCATGTAAGATTCTTAATAAACCCTACTAGTGTCAAGCTCGACCTGCTGTTCACTGTACTGTGGCTAAATATAAACGTTTGACAATAATTAATTCAAAGGTTGAGGGTCTGGGCCAAATTTGATTTAGGGACTCGGGGCGAGGGTTTTCAATGTTTTAATTTGGGAACGAGTCATAAATAAAGTAACACCCCGTTAATTAGATTATGGCTGTATTTCTACAGTCACCAATAATAAAATTATACCTAGTATATTTAGGATCCAAATTAAATCTCTGCCTAATCAAAGAATATAGTACAATAGCCTAGGTAAATATAATTTAGATACAATACAAATATTTTTTTATGTTAAATAAGAAAACAAAAGCGACAATACAGGAAACACACACAAAAACATATTAGTGCAAATAGTGGGGGCCTTATTGATAAGGTAGCAATTTCTTCCAGGCTACCTAAGGTTGAAGGTCTGGTGGTTTAGGGTTGGTTGGTACAACGGTGGAAAAAAGTTCTACTTTTTTTTTCTTTTAAATAAGGATGATCAATTATTCATAAAAATCACCCTTATCCGTATGCTGAATTTACCTCATAAGATCATCATGACATGACATCTCATGAAACGTCCACTACAGGACAGGGAACTCCCTTTAAATCTCCAGCTTTTTCTGAAACAATGTAGAGGGGAAGTACCAGTCACCACGCTTGTAAGCGTTACGGCTGGCACCATGGACCGCAGTTGTTGGTGACCGCAGAATGTAAGATGATACGATACACAGAAGGATGCTGCTGCCCATCCTCTGGTTCATTAACCCTTAGTCGCCTCTTACGACAACCACGGGTAGAAATGGGTTGGTACTATTCTTAGCCGGCACCACAACGGGCTCCTCCTCCTCACAGATACAAACCTCATAAGATACACAAACAAAATTATTATGTAGTGATAGTGAGAAGATGCTTGGTGACACACTTTTTCACAGCGATCAAATTCCGTGACATGGAAGAAGTATGAGAGTTCTTTTGGGTTCAAAATTATGTCATTTAATCAACAAAACGTTAATGATCATAATCAGTTAGTTACCCGAGACATATCCTCCCTTGTGGCACATTCGGCCGTCAGCCTAGTTGAATTTCCTTCCCTTAAATGGCCTTTAGAGACACTTTTATTCACCCGCATTAAATGCGTTTTCCCGTGGGAATGAAGTGTTTTCCCGCGGTAAAAAGTAGCCTATGTGCTATTCCAGGACCTAACCTATATGTATGCCAAGTTTCATTAAAATCCATTCAGTAGTTTTTACGTGAAAGAGTAACAAACATCCATCCATCCATTCATCCATCCATCCATACTTACAAACTTTCGCGTTTATAATATTAGTAGGAAGTAGGATGAAACTAGTGTAGAGTATGATAGCCCATGATAGATATGATCAATCTTTGTTTTCATGGGTTATAATAACATAAGGAAGAAATGTGAAAAAAAAAATCGAGGAACTTATGTCGTATTACGAATAAAAAAAAACATCGAATTACTTCAAAATGCACTATCAAACTAATGCAGTGTTTATGAAAAAAAAAAATTAAATGAACGAATTTTTTTTATTATCTTATGTTCCTTGGGAACGCTGTTCAGTTGATTTTAATCCACTTTTTCAGTCTTTGGGTTATGTCTTTTTACTCTGAATTTTCTTGACCTTTGTAGAAGAAATACGCGAGTAATAAATTACACTAAACCAACTTACAGGTAAAAGGAGAACCGAAAGGGTCTTAATTTATTTGTGGCAACATTACTTAGTCTGTCCTCTATTTAGGTACTTACTTACTTTAGTTAATGTTTCTTTTTCTAAGCTATTAATACAGGGTGTAACTGTATAATAATTGAATAAAAAAAATACCTTTTCACCTCAAAACCTTGGAAAACTTGGCTTAATCGGTAAAATCTGTGTACAAAAGTAATTTTTAGCCGCTAACGTGAAAAATGTTTCTGAAATTTTAGTCGTGGAAGTCTTGCGTCGAAAAGGTTTTTTGAAATTAGAACGTGATAATGAATTTTGGTATAAGGTACTGGCACTGACCTCTATATATACAAGTACTATATATAGAGGTCAGTGGGTACTGGCCTTAGATAAATGATTCGCTGCGCTCCGACCAGATACCGCCCTACCTACAAACAACAGCTCCACGAATGAAGCCACTTTATGTGTATAAAACAATTGAAAATTGTGTTGCCTGCCAGCTACTTGACTGTTACCCGAAAAATATTTTTTGCTGAGGTGTTTGTGCACCGCGACGATTCCAAGCCGTAACCAATAACAAAAGAACAAGGGGCCGATAAAAATTGGAGCTGATATTGCGCCGATTTTTCGCCGATTTTTCTCCGATTTTGCGTCGATATCGGCGCAATTCTCAATTCTGTTTTATCGGCGATGTCGCTGTGAGTAGGACAGTTTGGACGCAGTTAGGTTAGTACTCATCTGATTTTCCGAAAAGTAAGTGTGGTTTCACATAGCTCCGGCTCGACGCCGTGCCGTACTCCAGTGCGGTGCCGTGCAGTGGAAATAGCAGTGACCAGACATAAGCTAGTTTTTGCTATTTTAGCAGAATTCGGTCTCTGATTATTTTGACAATTTACTTATGAATATGACTGAATATCCGTTTGGCCGTGAACAATGAATTGCAAATTAGTTTGCAATAGCATAAAGATTTTAAATTTAACTGAATAATTTCAAATTTGAATTGAATCGGGTTCGATTCAAAATTAAACGGCAATTGGATTGAAATTGAATTGGAATAGGATATAATCTAATTTCAATTACAGTAGAATTAGATTGGATTGGAATTAAATTGGAAATGATTAAGAATAATGCTAGATCTCGTTGAGATCTCTGTTCCGACTGACAGCTCAAAATTAAAACTGCTAAGTATAGCATACTCGTAATTTGTATGTTTTAGACTAAGTGAAACAAAATAAATTTTATCTTATCTTATAGCTCGTAAACTAGCGATGAAAGACTAGCTCTATTTGGGGAAAAAAATTGTGTTCTTGACTAGGTCTTCACTTCTAGTGAAATAAAGTCTCATAGATATGAGAGAAACTAGCGGTATGAAAATACTTAATGTAGGAAAAACTTTTCACTTGTAATGTAGGTCTCTTCGAGACCTATATTTATTTCCTCAAACAGTGCTAGTTTAGCATCGTTAGTCTATGAGATATGGCCGTTTTTATTTTGCTCTTAACCGAAATAAAGATCTCAGCGAGATCTATCATTTGTCCCTGCACCCGTGCCCTGCACATAAGTAGACTAGTGTCAATAGTTTCTGAGTTTTAGCGATTTGAAGTTTGACAACTGTCAACTGAAATAAGGATCTCGACGAGATCTATCATTTGTCCGAACATACAAGTAGTCTGCGGTAAGTATTTTCCAAGTTATAGCTATTTAAAGTACTGGCATTATTAGTTAGCGTTTTCTTCGTTGTAGGGAGGTGAAAAATAGTGTGTTTCGCTCGGCTGCAAAGTTATTTCGCGTCTCGTGTCTTTAAACCCTCGGTACGCCCAGGATTCTTCTTTTAACCACTTGCTAAGCTCGTTGACCAATCCTAGAATCATTTTCTTGCTCAGTCTGATTACAATACACTCGCGCCAAATAACAATTTTGTAGACTTGCATAACAAATAATTATTATGTCGTAATGTTGGAGCAACACGAAAAAACCGCGGCAGCAGTTTTTGGTAATCTAATTTTCGATAAAAAACTTTAAGAAGACAAAATGATTACTTAATTTTATCAGAAACCTGAGAAAGGTTTTTGATCAACAATTATAAAATCAATGTAAATAACCAGTAAATCGCAACCATGGACAAATAATCATAGCAACTGACCAACAAAATGGTCGCAAGAGAACCTAATACAATCTAACTATAACTAGTCCAAAACGGAAACGGTTGCGTTGTGTTTAGAGATATGAATATAAAATCTAACGGACCTATTAGAGGACTATTTATAAGTAATGCTATAAAAAAATAAGAATATCTTCTGTAGTCCTCCTTCTCATAGGTCCAACCTCCCGTTTGTATGATGTAACCTGTATGTACCAATATGGAAAGAAAGGGGCAGCTTTCCGAATACTGAAAGGGCTTGATAAGTCATCGTAACTGATCAGCTTTCAGCGAATAAATATTTCAGGAAATGAAAAAAATATCGGCATCTCCATACAAAGTGTCCAAAATCAAGTAGGCATTTTTTCCAGTTCCTGAAAGTTTTTTTCACTAAAAGCTGATTACTGATCATTCCCTTTCAGTATTGGGAAGGCTGTCTCTTAGACTCTGTATATGTTTTGAACATTTTTGGAATTCCTTTGCAACAGATCCAGATCCAGACACATAAATCAATCTAGTTTGAAAGCTGTTCTATCTACTAAATCACGTGAAATTTATTACGGATGCACATATATTATAGGTGTATTAGTCTTGAAAGACGTGCAAAATTTGCAAATTTTAGAATACTCTTTTCCTTTCTTTATTTAAATTTATTTTTATATCTTTTTTTTCATCACGATCGACTTAATATTTTTTTTACCTAGTATAATAATTGATTGTTTGTCTATTTGTTATACGTGTAACGGAAAGGTATAATAATAATAAAGGGTGTGAATCTGCCCATGAAACTGAACAACTATTCCCAAGGAACATAGGTCGAAATAAGAAATACCAAATTTGACCTCTCATATAAAATGCGCTATCAGCTGATTCAGTTTCTATTGGAGATCAAAAATTGAAATTGTTCTATGGCCTATGTTCCTTGGGAAAAGTCGTTCAGTTTCATGGGCAGATTCAAACCCTTTAGTATTATCACACCTTTCCGTTACACGCTGTATTATCATTTTTGAGCATTTATAAAATGGCAAGCCTAGGCCAAAGACTATACAATTATCCTAGGCGAAGAAGAGGAAGACCTAGGCGAAATTACTTTAAACAAATCAAGGAGAAAGTCGAAGTCGTTTCGTAGTAAGAAGTAAAGCATCTGACGGACAAACGAACTGACTAGTTACTCCACATGCTCTAAGTACTCCACCGAGACGCTGTTTCATCTTTAGATTATTAATAAATCTCCGCGCTGATAAACAATGTAGCAGGCTAAGATTGTTACAGGTCTCCGCGCGCTCCGGAGACCTTCATAAATCTTAGGTTTCACCTTCTCTCTTAGAGTCTTCTCCTAAAAATCATGGATTCCTTAGATTGGGCTACATTTAGTTCGAAGCCAATGGTATAAAACTTCTAATAAGTTTTCGCGATATCGAAACGTCATCAAGAATTCAAAACTAATTTTCTCCATTGCTCTTTGCCGTCCGTTCATTTTGTTCTCTTTGATCTTACAGCCCCAATCTTGGCGTTTGATGGTTCATGACATGACTTTCAACAAATATTTGTGTGTACTATACAGACGGGCTGCAAGATTAACAGGCTTACGTTATCGACATCTCAATGAGAGAGAGAGAGTAGAAAGAATGGGAGAGAGTTTGTCAAATCGAGATTTTGTTACTAAAATCTAGTTTGATGTAACTTTGTTCCTATGAAAAAAAACCTTCTAAGTACTTGGAACAAATTTTCCTAAGTAACCATTGATGCTCCGTCGATAAACAGTTTGAAAACAGATTACATAAGTGGTTGTGCAGTGATAATGGTAAAAAATTAAAGAATTTGATACATCAGATTAGATGTAGGCCCATGAGCTGGTGATTGCGCATCTAACACAACGTGAATAATATATAGCAAATAATGGTTGTTTTTGTTACTTCATCTCAAGGATGGTTTTAAGTAAAACTTCGTTGCCACTACCTTAAACTGTTGTCTGACACCAGATAACTTCTTCTTTATGAAATATACATACAGTGTATATATTTATGTATATACATTTATATATATGTGTGTATATGAAGAGTCTTTATTTATCTGTAAATTATAAAAATTGTTATATTTAGCGGTTATATTTTTGTGTGTATATTATTATATATCTATGTATATATAATATTTTTAAGTTTATGTATTTATTTTATTTATATGTATTTAATTATCACGTAGACACTTATGTATTCTTATATACTCATCGGTTCATTAATCAATTCACTATAAATTATGCACCTACCAACCTGTCTCTGCATCACCCTAAGGTAGACTGTTAGATAATGCCTTTAGGCGTTAAGTCCGCCTATGTACCTTTGTGCATGAAGTTAAATAAATCTAAATATATAAAAGAGCATGTCCTGACTGACTGACTGACTGATTCATCAACGCCGAGCCGTAACCGCTATAGATACAGATTTGAAATTTTGTACACAGGTTCGATGTGCGTCAAAACCACCCACTAAGAAAGGATTTTGAAAAATTCATCTCCCAAGGGGGTGAAATAAGGGATGAAAGTTTGTATGAAAGTCCTTTGTTTCTTGAGCTAGATTCACACAAATTTGAATTTAAGCTTGTGATAAAAAATAAAGAAACATGTGTTTAAGCATTTCTTAAAAATCACCCTTCAAGGGGGTGAAAAAGGAGATGATTTTTTTCCGAATGTTGGTCTATAAGTCTTTCAGTTTTAAAGGTAGAATTATAGAAATTTGTATTTAAGCTTCTGGTAAAAAATAAAAAAGTACGTGTTTTAGGATTTTCCAAAATTCATCCCCTAAAGGGGTGAAATAAGGGATGAAACTTTGTATGAAAGTCCGTCAGTTTAAAAGTTAGGATTTTCAAAATTTTTATTTAGACTGACGACTAAAAATTAAGTTTTACTTGTCTTAGGGTTTTTGAAAATTTTACACCCTAAGTGGTGAAAAGGGGGATGAAGTTGAAACTCCTTCATTTCAAAGTAATATCCACTAAAATTATTATTTAGGCATTAGGGTTGTAAATCTGTGGAACATACAACTCTGTTATTAAAATTCCACCCCAAATTCAACCCCTTAAAGAGGGAAATGGGGTGAAAAAGTCTAAAAACCAATATGGGTATCATTTGTATGGTTTATCGGCTCGCTGATTACGAAAACTAAAACAGTTTTGAAATCCAATGTGGTGGACGTGAAATACCATCATCCCCCGGGGTTGGGGTTGGGGTGCGATAGGGTTGATATGTCTAAAAATCAATATGAGTGTCGTTTGTATGGTTTATCGGATCGCTGATTACGAAAACTACAACAATTTTGAAATCTAAGGTGGTGGACGTGAAATACCATCATCCCCTGGGGATGGGGTTGGGGTGCGATAGGGTTAAAATGTCTAAAAATCTATATGGGTGTCGTTTCTATGTTTATATAAGGATAGGGATAGCGGTTAAGACGGCGTTAAGGATAGGGATAGAAGTAGGGGTAGGGTTAGGGGCAGGGATAGGGAGAAGGAGAGGGAGTGGGATGGAGGTAGAGAGAGAGGGAGTGGGAGAGGGTGAGGGAGTGGGAGAGGGAGTGGGAGAGGGAGGGGGAGAGGGAGAGACTGCACATTGTCTGAATATCACGCGGGCGAAGCCGCGGGCACAGCTAGTAAATAAATAAAATGGTTCAAGGCAACTGGTATTATTACGATAGAGAGTAAAAACTAGGATTAAAACTAAGATTTTGTTGATTCTGATAGACAGACATAAACCTGAAACGAAAATATTTAATAGTGACTGCAGTAGTCACAACTATTAAAAGTTCATTATTGAAGTCGGCTTACAGTCGAGATGCAGCTCGTCTGTATAGGTCTGCAGCACATTGGTTAGAAGTCAATTTAGAAGTCAAAGCGTCAAAGGCCAGATTCAAGTAAATTAGATTCGAGACAAAAGGACAAAGCATTGCGTTTACAGATATAAGAGACATATTTGTCAAAGTAGTTACATAGCAAAAACAAAGTGACCAAATGAATGTAATAACACACACACACACACATACTTTTACACATATACATACATTCTCACACACAAATTGTTGTTTTTACGTGTTTTTTAATTATTTTTTCAAAATTTTTATTATCCCGCATGTAGTTTAATTTCTCTTTTGAGTTACTTTCATACCTATCATGTACTGTGTCTGTCTCATAAGTATTTGCCTATCTTTATTTTCATAAGAGTGGTGGAGACCTGGTGATCTGTAATACAGGTTCTTTTTACCTACCATAGGCACCAGCGATCCACAGCCAAGACTTGTTAAAAATACTTTTTGTAACGTTATTTAATCATTTAATTTGGTTGTGGAGAGAAATAAAAAACTTTTTATTATTTATTATTTTTTATTTTACGTGCTGTGCGGTGCCGGCCTAAAAAGAATAGTACCGACCCATCTCTTCCCGTGGGTGTCGTAAGAGGCGACTAAGGGAAATGAAATCCAGAGGATGGGCAGCAGCGTCCTTCTGTGTATTATTCCATCTTACTGCGGGCGCCAACCCGTCTGCCAAGCGTGGCGACTATGGTAAAACCCCCTAAGAAATCGATGAATCACAACTATAAGCTCCGGCCCCTAGTCCCCGGCGGCCCCGCTATTCCTGGCTCCGGTAGCGGCCATGGTAACGGTGGGGCAGGGGGTGCGAAGAATCCCCGGCAGATGTCGAGCTACCAACAACGACGACCTCTGGCCCTGGCAACTTATAACACGCGCACATTGCGGACCGACGAGAAGGTTGCAGAACTCGAAGAAGAATTGAGCAGGTTACACTGGGACATCTTGGGTCTATCTGAAGTCCGAAGAGAGGGGGAGGACTCGATAATCCTAAAATCAGGTAACTTGCTCTATTTCCGGGAGGGCGACCAACTGTCCCAGGGAGGTGTCGGGTTTATGGTCCACAAGTCTCTCGTGAACAACGTGGTCATGATCGAGAGTGTGTCGTCGCGGGTAGCGTACCTTATACTCAGAATCACCAAAAGGTATTCGCTGAAAGTCATACAGGTATACGCCCCCACATCGACACACTCTGATGATGAAGTCGAGGCTATGTATGAGGATATATCTAAAGCCATACATACGCCTAAGACCCACTATACCGTTGTCATGGGGGACTTCAACGCGAAATTAGGCAAGCGAGGCGATGGTGAGCTGAGGGTGGGGCAATTTGGTGTTGGATATCGGAATTCCAGAGGCCACATGTTAGCCGACTTTTTGGAGAAAGAAGGACTCTTTATGATGAATTCCTTCTTCAAAAAGTCGGAAAACCGAAAATGGACCTGGATCAGTCCCGATGGTGCTACAAAAAATGAGATTGACTTTATCATGTCGACGAAGAAGCAAATATTCAATGATGTCTCTGTGATCAATGCGGTTAAAACCGGAAGCGATCACCGGTTGGTAAGAGGCACATTGAATATCAACGTAAAGCTGGAAAGAACTCGACTGATGAAGTCTACGCTCCGACCAGTACCCACCAATATCCAAAACCCCGACGGCTTTCAGGTCGAACTGCAAAACCGCTTTGAATGCCTTGGTGAATGCGTAGATGTGGACGACTACAATAACGGATTCGTGGAAACTGTCCATACAATTGGGTCAAAGTACTTTAGACCCCACCGTACTAAAAGAACCAAAAAGATCTCTGACCATACCCTCAAGCTAATGGAAGAAAGACGCGAAATGGTTCTGCAGTCTCCGGAAGATGCTTCTCAATATCGGCGGCTCAATAAACAGATCTCTAAGTCTCTGACTCGCGACCTTCGGCTATTTAATACTAACCATATTAAAAAAGCGATTGAGCGGAACAAAGGCTCCAAAGTGTTCGCAAGAGATCTGTCTATTGGACAGAGCCAGTTGACGAGGCTGAAGACCGAGGATGGCAGAACCGTATCGTCCAAGCCTGAGCTACTGAGGGAAGTCGAGAAGTTCTATGGGCAGTTATACACATCAACCGGCCCACCCGTTAGCAGTCTGGCCAACGATCCAAGAGCTAGACTTACCCGACACCATACCGAAGATATCCCGGACGTCAGCTTGTACGAGATTAGAATGGCTCTCAGACAGCTTAGAAACAACAAGGCACCCGGGCACGATGGAATTACGGCTGAGCTTCTGAAAGCAGGCGGAAGGCCAGTGCTTAAAGCTCTTCAGAAGCTGTTTAATTCTGTCATACTCGAAGGGAAAACGCCACAGGCATGGCACAGAAGTGTGGTGGTACTCTTCTTCAAAAAGGGTGATAAGACCCTGCTGAAGAATTACAGACCCATCTCACTTCTGAGCCATGTCTATAAGCTGTTCTCGAGAGTCATTACGAACCGTCTCGCGCGCAGGCTCGACGACTTCCAGCCTCCCGAACAAGCCGGTTTTCGTAAAGGCTTCAGTACCATAGACCACATACATACGCTACGGCAAGTTATACAGAAGACCGAAGAGTATAACCAGCCACTTTGCCTAGCGTTTGTGGACTATGAGAAGGCCTTCGATTCGATCGAGACGTGGGCCGTGCTACGATCTCTCCAGAGGTGCCAAGTCGACTATCGGTACATTGAAGTGTTGAAGGACCTGTACAAAAACGCCACTATGTCAGTTCGTCTTCAGGACCAGGACTCGAAACCTATCCAATTGCAGCGAGGAGTGAGACAGGGAGACGTCATATCTCCTAAACTGTTCACCGCTGCATTGGAAGATGTCTTCAAACTCCTGGACTGGAAAGGACTTGGCATCAACATCAATGGCGAGTACATGACCCACCTTCGATTTGCCGACGATATTGTCGTAATGGCTGAGGCCCTGGAAGATCTCGGCACGATGCTCAATAACCTCAGTAGAGTTTCACAACAAGTGGGTCTTAAAATGAACATGGATAAGACGAAAATTATGTCTAACGCCCTTGTTGTACCCACTCCACTCAAAGTTGGAGACTCTACGCTCGAAGTTGTTGATGAGTACGTATACCTGGGACAAACAGTCCAGCTGGGTAAATCCAACTTAGAGAAAGAGGTTACTCGTCGAATCCGACTCGGATGGGCAGCGTTCGGGAAGCTCCGCAATATCTTCACGTCCAAAATACCGCAGTGTCTCAAGACGAAAGTCTTTGACCAGTGTGTGTTGCCAGTGATGACATATGGCACCGAGACGTGGCCGCTCACGATGGGCCTTATCAGAAAGCTCAAAGTCACCCAAAGGGCTATGGAAAGGGCTATGCTCGGAGTCTCTCTGCGCGATCGAATCAGAAATGAGGAGATCCGCAGAAGAACTAAAGTAACTGACATAGCCCTGAGAATCGCTAAACTGAAGTGGCAGTGGGCAGGGCACATCGCAAGAAGAACCGATGGCCGATGGGGCGTGAGGGTTCTAGAGTGGCGACCACGTACCGGAAGACGAAGCGTTGGCAGGCCCCCCACAAGGTGGACCGACGATCTGGTCAAGGTCGCGGGAAGCCGCTGGATGCGAGCAGCGCAGGACCGGTCGTCATGGAGTTCTTTAGGGGAGGCCTATGTCCAGCAGTGGACGTCTTTCGGTTGATATGATGATGATTATAAATTTTTGATAGGGGATGAAAAAGGCCAGATGTTTTTCCATAGAAACCTAATAAAATTTTGCGCGATAAGATTTTTTTTATTACAGTATAAGCAGGTTAAGTAATAAGCAGCATTTTCATAAAAGAAAAGATAATTGTTCTGTTGCGTTGTACTGGCTTGTACATACCGTTAGTACAATACCGAACTAGCGCATCCACCAAAAGTTTTTGACATTGAATCCAACGCCCAAACTGAGGCAAAAAAGCTGGGTGGGTATCCTCAATAAGATTAAGCGATACTTCTGGACAGCTTCTACATTTATATAAGCACAAGTCCGATCCTTTGGGATGGCTCAGCTAAAGACACAATCACACCTGGATGAATTCAAAGACTAATTCGGCATACATTGCTGGGAGGCTTGGTTATGTTAACTGCAATATCCTTACTTCAACGAGCAATGTATGCCAAATTAGTCTTTGAATTCAGCTAGGTGTGATCGTGGCTTAAATACCAACTAGCCGCACTCGACTCGATAGATCTCAGAGCCAAGAAGCTTGTTGGTGATGAAATGATGATGAAAACTAAGTTTCAAAGATCGGGATCGGTTAGGTGCTCTTTCGACTAAACGCACGAGCTGAGCGAGCGAAGTGAGCGTGCTGTGGCAGCAGCCGGCGAGTGCCAGAAGCGAATTCGGTACAGTTCATTATTTGTCTAAAGTTCATCAACTTACTAGGAAATTGATCAATTTACGATTCCGGTTTTCCGGTGACATATCGAAAATTGAGAGTAGACCACCTGTTCTCGTGCATTGTACAGTCAGTTGACACTCGCAGTGCGACTCTAGCCCGTACGTCTATTGAAATAAGAACGGTACAACGCCTATTGTGTCAAGCTTGATGTGCTCTTGACTGTATTTATTTTTTGTCAACATGTTTACATAGGTATTAAAAAAAAGTTAAATTCTCTGAGGATATTCTGTACTTTGTTCATAGTAATGTGCGGTGGAAAGGTCACGGGTGTACAGTTAAATTAACGCGTGCCATTAAGAGAACAGGTATAAGTCTACATTCCGGCCCGTGAAAATAGAAGCCAAAGTTGTTTTGTAAACTAGAAGCCTATTTAATTTGTAAACTGTACCTAAGACTTCTTTCTTAAGACTTCGTCTGAAACCGGAAAGTACATTCATAAAAATTTTTAGGGTAGGTGTTTCGGCCACTTGCTTTTTTATGGCTTTTTAGGGTTCCGTACCTCAAAAGAAAAAAACGGAACCCTTATAGGATCACTTTGTTGTCCGTCTGTCTGTCTGTCTGTCTGTCTGTCTGTCTGTCTGTCTGTCAAGACCCTTTATCTCACGAACGGGTAAAGGTATCAGGTTGAAATTAATACCACATATTAGGATTTATGAACCACACAAGATCTGAAAATTTCAATTTTTTGCAACGACGCAATCAAAAGATATGGCATTTTATGTCCTCATCTCCATACATTTATTCAAAAATGCAAAACCTACAGGGTACTTCCCGTTGACCTAAAATTATGAAATTTGGCAAGAAGCTAGGTCTCACAGTACAAATAATGGGAAAAGTCTGAAATCATTAAATATTACAACTTTTCTCACAACTAATGGTAACCAATTGTGGTGAGCTCCCGTTTCAAGAACATTCATATAAGAGAGGGGTCAAGTTGGATGGTCGCTGAGGCGATTTTTGTTTTAGTTCTATTATAAAACGGGAACACTTACAAACTTGAAAATTGGTATGTTTATAGTGCATAAGCTAAAAAATAATAATAAAATTTGGTCAAGCGTGTGTCGGACTCAAAAAATCTAGCACATTAACTTACTGAAATTTCAACTAATACAATTATGTTTATGTGGTGGTACGGAACCCTCAGTGCGCGAGTCCGACTCGCACTTGGCCGGTTTTTTAAGACAAGTAACATCACAACATCAAGTCAGTAACATGTGTGTTTGCTGAGATATACAGTATACAGGTGTGACAGATAGACAGGTTCTGTTTTTATCTACCATTTTGGTTCGGAACCCTAACTACGTGTTTCTTAAAATGAGCTGTAGACTCTTCCTTGTAACGAAAAATAATCAGTCCTAATAAATTAAACCTTGTAAGCATGTGAAAAGGTTGAGATAGGCATTTGGGGTTAACAATGACCCTAATATTCTATTCCTAAGAACGCGAAGCTTGTCTGACATTAAATTGTGTGGTGTGGTGTAAAAATATCTTTGGTTTAAATTATAGAGGCGAATTTTTTATCTGTGCGATTTTGAAATTCCAAATACGTCTATGCTTTCTTTTGGGGGGTCATTTCTTGCGAAGTGGATATATGCTTTCTGGTGGCAATAATTGGTACAGTCAACCACAGGTCAAGCTTGACACTCGTAGTGCGGCTCTAGCCCGTATGTCTATTGAAATAAGAACGGTACAAAGTCCAATGTGTCAAGCTTGATGCGCTCTTGACTGTACTAAATCGAGCTTTGGATGAGTGAGGATGAGGGAAGGGGGTTATGGGGTTTGAGGGGGTGAGTGGACGTGGGTGGGAGCTTGACTGTACCTACCTAGATACACGTATCCACGTATAACTTACGACCTTATCAAGGATACAGCCAACCAGGGATTTTTTATGCTACAAAAAGAAATGGAAAAGCATCAAAATAACAGATGATCTCCATTTTCTTTAGAAGAAAGACATTGTAAAAAGCCGACGCGCGTTTTTAATTCACTTCTGCGTGACTGCGCGTCCATCACTAAGACGGTATTTTTATCTTAGTGGTACGGAACCCTCGGTGCGTGAATCCGACTCGCACTCGGATGGTTTTTCTTTTTCTAAATCTACGCTGACGAAGTCACAAAGTCACATTCAGCTAGGTTTTTAATTAGACTAAAACTAAAGTTCCGAACATACGCTCGTTGTATAAACACAGTAGGTACTAGCAGTGGCGGCAAAAATAAACAAGGCAGTAACATACTAGTAATGTCTAGTAACTACGGCATTTTTGCCTTCCTCGATCGCAATAAAACTGTCGATAAACAACCGCGTGTAAACGGTGCGACGACGTCTGTTTTTGCACAAGTTTCTTTTGAACGTGATCAAAGTGTAATGAATGCTTGATCGGTTAGCGGAAACAAGGTGTGTATTTCCAGACTGTTTAGGTTTGCTACAATGGAGGGGTTACCGCTCTTGTTATCGTAATGAGCTGTTTTCACATCAACTAAGCATTCAAAGGTGTCGATAGATTGCGCTGAAGACAGTTGTTGTGAGCGAAGCAAGGAGGTCCGAAATCTTTGGTTGCTTATGAACTTAAAATAAATCTGTCATAGATGAAGCGTGAAGTAAATAAACCTCCTTAGGCAACACTTATATAGACAATCAATAGATAGGAAAAAGGAAGTTGACAGTTAAATTTTATCATAACGAAGCATAGAGTAACACGATTTTCGCGCGCAAAGCTGCGCGGTTTGACGCGTTGCTCTAAGTAACGAAGCTATCTATCATGAAAAGCTTAGATTTTGGAAACTACGCCAGGGGAAGCGCAGCGTTTTTCTTACGTCAATGATGAAAAGGGACACTAGTTTTTCTTTTTTAAAAACGGCTCATTGTAAACCCGAAATTTCGGGAGATGTTTTTAATAACATGTTTACGAATTTGGCGTTTATAAAGGTTTGTCTTGGATCTAAAAATTTTAATTGTATCCGTGACCTTGACATGGCTTGTGTAGCGACCTCTGTCGGGAAATTTGATCCGTATTATTTAATTTGCGCCGTTAACCAAAGCTCACCTTATGTTTTTAGATGCTTTTATACTTACATGCTTTTTTATGGAGGATAATAAAAGAGGATCACACATGATTGAATTAAATGGAGGGATAAAGAAGCAATTTTATGGTCTGTGTAACATAAAAAAAAATTGCAGTGGAATAAAAATAAACTGGGCAAGTGCAAGTCATACTCACGTACTAAGGGTTCTGTACCTGCCTACAATATTATACTACAAGCACCTCCAACAACAACCCTTCATCATGCCATCAAGGTCTTTGATAAAAAAAAAAGACGGGTTGTACTCCGGGAGTGCCGGCAGAAGTGAAAACTTAAACATCAACGTTGTGCATTTTTGGATATTTTGGAATGGTTACGGAATAATTTAATAATTTAATTTAATCAGTAAAAGTACATACAATATTCATTTATTGCGCTATCGTAGACAAACATGACAATTTATATTACATATAGACAATCTTCGTCAGATCTGACGCGCCGCTAAAGAAGTTTTCACTTCAAAACTTAAACATCTGACGCGACATCGGACGCGTGAGTTTAAAATTGTTTACCCATCTAAAAAAGTGCCAAGCGCCGCTAAAGAAGTTTTCACTTAAAAAAAAAACTCTACGTCCACTCAATCTTGACTTCTCTTGAATATGAATGTACTTAAAACGGGACCTCACCTTATTAACCGTAATTTTTGTGTTGTTGTAGAAGCTTGACATTTACACATCTACTAGGGTCCTGACATTTGATATTTGATATTAATTTCAAATTGATACCTTTATCCGTTTGTGAGAAAAAGGGCCTTAACAGATCCTATAAGGATTCCGTTTTTTACTTTTGAGGTACGGAACCCTAAAAAAATATACGGAAAGAATATACGGAATTCGGACTGAATTTAAGAATTATCGTGAATAATTTCAAACTAATAATAAATATTCGTAATGTTTCGTTTGAAAACTTTCGAATTTACTTGATTAAAGTGGATTTTGAACAATTTTCTCGGAAAGCCACTTGAAAAATTGTGGTCGCCTAACTTTAAATAGAAAACATTTTCGACTTAAAAGTTTGGAATGAATTTCCTAAATTTGTTAGCATTTTGAAAAGTTCTACCTTACCTAAATTAATATTACTTATTTGAATTGTATGGTAGTACATAACTTTGGCCTATTTTGTGTTATATAATAATAATGTCACTCTCATTTATTTAGAGACAGACATATATAATTGGCACAGCGAACATTTCCAAAATTATTTAAAAAGTATTTAGGTCCGTAGTTACATAAGCATAAACCAAAGCAAAGCATGCGTGTGGTGACGGCAAAAAATAGGACTAACCCTTCTCTACCCATGGGGGTCGTAAGAGGCGACTAAGGGCTTATGAACCAGAGGATGGGTAGCAGCGTATGGTATTGGAGCAACAGAGACACGCATCGCTCTTTACTGACTACATTCAGCTACAGTAGATGTAATATTTACAAAAACAATGCCTATGTTTTGTCAGTAAATACAGTGCGGAAGCTCATACAAGTGAATATTAATATTTGCACTTTGTTCAGCAAAATGAACGAGTTGTAAACCTCCTTTGTCTTCGAAAGATAAAGTTTACTCTGCAACTGTGTCTTTTCAAACTTATACAAGACTAATAGCACTGAATAAAGTAATAGTTTTTTTTCCTATAATGTATGGGCTTAGGTACTCTTGACCACATTCTAGCCTTGAGGACAGAGATGAGGTCGACGATGGAACGAGCTTGCCCAGAAGAAGCCTATTCAGTCGCGACTAAATAGATTCGGGTTGTAAGAGCTCGGGAACACAGACGCATGTAGAGAATTCCACTCCTTAGCTGTGCGCATTATAAAGGATGTTTCAAAGCGCTTTGTGCGGATGTGTGGAATATCAACCAAATATCGGTGATATCCTGCGGTGCGTCTGGATTCCCGATGGTAGAAGGGGAATGGCGGAATGAGCTCATGGAGCTCTTGGACACACTCTCCGAAGTACAATCTGTAAAAGACCGACAGACATGCAATTTTATTGTTGTTGTTTAGTTGTTTCTTTCCTCTATCTATGGTACTATCATACAGAACGGACACTCTCCGCCCCCCTTGCAATGTACTCCGCACCCCCGCGCGCACCCGCTTGCGAGATTCCGAGGGTCTTTTGTACTAAATATACGCGCCTCACGCCCTTCCAATTTCAAATTCGCGCTCGATGTATGTAGTGTTCGAGATGTTCTTATCCGCAACTCAAAGCGTGGGCCAGAAAGAACTGTATGATCTGATCGATCAGTCAATGGCACCAGCCTGCTTAGCACGCTGCCCGAGAGGAATTATATCTCGGAGAAATTTCACTTTATTTGAGGAATTATGTCATCTAATCTATCACCTCCAAGCGCGACGAAATGTCGGTGGAGGAAAATGTTTATCAAACCCACAAATTACGTTTTTGATATTTTAGACAGAGATAGCTTTATACACTAATACAAGTAGCCGCCCTTGCCTTTCAAAATGTGTCGCAATGCTCGGATGTCAAAAAACGTGACCATGCTTAAAGTCTTTAATCTATGGCTAGATAAACTGACAACTGCAGCGTGCTAAGCCGGCTGAAGTATCTGAACTGGACCGTTGAAGTGGTTGGTATAAGCCTTCTACGCCGTGGGCCGCGGGCTGGATCCCCGCTCAGGGAAAACTTTTGTGTGTGTTGGAGAAAACCATATTATTATGTGATCGCGATCCTCATCAGTGAAGGATCGAGGAAGAAGAGATCAGTTTGGGATCACATGACTTTGTATGTATTGTTGTAAATAAATAATAAATGATGGACAATCCACCCAAAGTCATCTGGCCAAGCCTGGTACTATGAAAACCAGGGACTGATATACATACATAAAAAGATAAATAACACCAATACACAGAACAAAAATTCATGTTCGTCATAGAAATGTTTGCCCTGCGCGGTGATCGAACCCGGGGCCCACGGCGGAGAAGGCAGGCTTACTACAAACTACACTAACGGGCCAGTCATAAGGGCCGTTCCGAACATAAAAATACAAGGTGTAAAGATATTAGCAAAAAGAATAAAATTGTATAGATTTCATCATAACATCCCATGAAACGTCCACTACAGGACAGGAAGCTCCCTGCAGAAATCTAGCTTTTGCTGGAAAAAATGTGGAGGGGAAGTACCATAGTCACCTCGCTTGTTAGCGTTACGGCTGGCACTATGGACCGCGGTTGTAGGTGACCGCAGTAAGTAAGATCTAAGATACAAAGGAGTTAACCCTTAGTCGCCTCTTATGACACCCACGCCACGGGTATGTGTGGGTTGGTACTATTCTTTGCCGGCACCACACGGGACATAGATTTACTAAGCACTATTTCAGCGTTACTTCGACCGTGAAACTGAACAAATTCTTCTTAGAAACATAGGTCGAAATACGAAAATAGTAGATTGTTTACCAAGGGAGCAAAGAACTATTTTAATGGCGAGAGCGTTGTTTCAATCCTGAGCGCAGCGAGGTATTCAAAGTACGTCGCTCGAGCTTTCTATGAGATTTGTATCACTTTCTATGAGAAAATAAGTAAATGCAATTATGAATACGTAAGAAAAGTACGTTTATTTATTTACATTTGTAAGATATGACATAGAAAAATTAGAGGCTAATAATAACAATATCCACATTCCTAATTCAAATCACTTTTAGTCCCTTAGGGATTAAAAGTAATTTTAGTCCCTGTTAACTTAGAACGAACTAGCTCTTTTCGAATAGATGTAATAATAAAAAATCAACTTCCCATTGAAACTGCACCAGTTGATTGCGCATTTTGTATAGGAGGCAAAATCTTTTTATTCGTATTTTGATATATTATGTTCCTTAATAGTGCTTACAATTTCTTTACACCAGATATATTTGACACTGGGGTTGATCTATAAATCATAGACAATTTTATCATATTCGTGACAATGTCATTCAAAATATCTTTATTCATATTAAGCAAAATATTAGGTGAGGATATGAAATATCTGACGACATTCGATGTCATTCAAACAAAATGGTGATATGTGGATAATAAGAAAGCTATAAGAAAAAGCTTGGAAAAAGTAAGAAATATCTAATCGTTCGAAATTGTACGTTACAATACCTATGTTATATATATATGTCAAGCGAAATAAATGCGGTCACATTAAAACTTAGGCATTTAATAAAATTGGGTATAGTGTTGTAAACGTATGATTTGTAGATGGAAAGTTCTAAAGCAGAAACTTTGATTACGGGACTTCGTTCTCAAAGATACAAAACCAAAAAATAAACAGAAACCATCGATTCATTGGATACGAGCCTAAAAGGGGACACAAAGACCGTTTTTTTTTGTTTTTCTTGAATATCTCGAAAACTGTGAAAACCGGCCCTGTGCGAGTCGGACTCACGCACCGATATTGCGGCTGCTTAGTATTTCTACGTGGACACGTCTTATAAATGCAACAATTTTTTTCCAGGAACTAGTTAGGTACATAGCTCTCAATTTTTGATACGAGCTAATTCCATTGAAAATCCAAGATTGGCTATGTACCTAACTAGTACCTGGAAATAAATTGAGAGCTATGTACCTAACTAGTACCTGGAAATAAATTGGTGCATTTAAGTATAAGGCGTGTCCACGTAAAGGCGATATCCTATACTAAAAAACGAGCAATATTTGTATATATATAAAGAAAGAAAGAAAAGAAAGAAAGACTTGTTTATTTTAGTTATACCAACTAAAAAAAGGTAGCTACTGAGCTTATGCTACAGCACCTCGCGCTGCTGTAGCGCTGGTCTTCCGTGACCCCTATTTGTAATCGATTTCTCGAAAACGGCTTTAACGATTTCGATGAAATTCAGTATACAGGGGTTTTCGGGGGCAAAAAATCGATCTAGCTAGGTCTCATGTCTGGTAAAATTCGTTTTCATAGTCTTTTTTAATATTTCTTGGCGCGTTTTAGTGCTTCAAGAAACTTACAGCGCCATCTGTTGTTGAGTAGCTTAGCTTGCTCACCCGATGATATTTTAATGTTGAAGCAGCTATTATAGAGCGAAGTTCGGTCAACCAGGTACTAAGACGTTAAGCAACTGGACTACGAGGGTTCCGTAGCACTAAGTACCGTCTTAGTTATGGACGCGCAGTGAAGAAGAAGTCTATTAAAAACGCACGAGTCCGACAGTTTTATTATTGTTTGTTATTTTATATCTTACTAAGGTACAAATTTTTTCACTTTTAAGTGTTTCCGTTTCTACGATAGAGCTAAGACAAAAATCGAGCGAAAATCGCCTAAAACACGTTTTAACCCCCTCAATTTATTAACTTATTTTTTGAATTTTTAGTAAGTGTTGTTATACCGGCAATGAAATACATATTCTGTGAAAATTTCAACTGTTCATCTATTACGGTTCATAAGATACAGACCGCTGACACACATACAGACATCGGAGGCATATTGCCCGTTTTTGACCCTTTGGGTACGGAACCTTAAAAACGTCCTATAGCACTAAATTGACGTACTAAGAATTTTAAACTAAAAAATCTTGTAAGTGGTGTTGGTTCTGGCAGATCCAAACTAAAACTAAACTAAATTTGACAGGTCTAAAAGTGTTGCTATCTTTGTTACTCCCTACAGACTAATATAACACCGCATCATTTTTAGACCTGTCAAATTTAGTTTAGTTTTAGTTTGGGTCTGCCAGAATCGACACCGGCCCTATTCAACATATTGTTGAACAGAAACTTGACAAATTGTCGAATTGTCACCTGTCACCTGTCGCCTGTCGTTGTCGGCTTTGGCCCTGTTCAACAAAGCCGACAACGACAGGCGACAGGTGAAAATTCAACAATTTGACAAGTTTCTGTTCAACAAACAACACGGCGACAAATTTGTCATGGTGGAAAAACTGGGATTGTCGCGACAATTTGTCAAATTTCTGTTAAACAAACATTTTCTCGTGACAGGTGACAGGTGACAAGTTGTCATGAAAAACTTGACATATTTGTTTTGTTGAACAAAGAATTGTTGCGACAATTTGACAAACTTGTAGAATTTTCACAGAAATCCGACATACGGTAGCGCTTTATGTCGGTAGGGTGCAAAGACAAAGTTAAGTGATAGACAAATAAAAAAATAGTTCCAAAAAGTTATCATAAATTAAAACGAGAATAGTTATCTTATTATTCATATCCATTGATAATACAATTTATTGGATGGGAATTAAACACAGATAATGAGTAATTAATATAAAAAACCGTTTTTTTTAATGTTTTAATTGACTACACGAGCAGGTGGGCCGCCTGATGGTAAGTGGTCACCACCGCCCATAGCACCCACTTTCTTACTAATGGCATATTTTAACACTAATAAGACAGCAAAGCGCGTTGCTCACTTTGTGAACTAAGATGGTATCTCTCATGTGGGTGGTACTTCCCCAGACAGTCTTTCCACAAAAACCCTACCACCTTCGAAACATAATACGCTCCTAATATTTTTCAAAAAAGCGAACTTATTTTCAAGAGGCGACAATTAACTGTCACCTGTCGTGACGTCACTACATATTTGTCAATGTCAACCCGACAATGGTTTCGATCGCCTGTCGAGCTTCGTTGAACGGAGTTACAATTCCAGATATTCGACAGGTAAATACCTGTCACAAATCGACATATTTCGACGTAGTATCAATGGATATGAATATTAGATAATTATTCATAACTTTTTGGAACTATTTTTTTATTTGTCTATCACTTAACTTTGTCTTTGCACCCTACTGACATAAAGCGCTACCGTATGTCGGATTTCTGTGACAATTCTACAAGTTTGTCTAATTGTCGCGACAATTCTTTGTTCAACAGAACAAATATGTCAAGTTTTTCATGACAACTTGTCACCTGTCACCTGTCACGAGAAAATGTTTGTTGAACAGAAATTTGACAAATTGTCGCGACAATCCAAGTTTTTCCACCATGACAAATTTGTCGCCGTGTTGTTTGTTGAACAGAAACCTGTCAAATTGTCGAATTGTCACCTGTCGCCTGTCGTTGTCGGCTTTGTTGAACAGGGCCCAGTATTCGCTGAAATCAATACTTTAAAAGATATCGAGAGGGGAAAATGGGCTTTCCTGAGTACTTTTCGTTACACAGATTTTTAATATTCTTATAGTGCCGCCGGCCCACAGTTTTCCGTTACAATAAATATAGACCATTAATGTTCCCTATTTTTTTTCATTGTGTATTTTGAATGTTAGGAAGTTCTGTGAACGACCCACGTTCAGTACAGGTTTCGTTTGACATATCGGGGACAGCCTCTCTCTAGATATTTTTGTCCTAAACATAAATTCATTATTATTTCATCTACGACATAACTCACTGACAGCACTCTAACGTGTCATCTACATATCTATTAACTCTTGGGTGTCTGACCTCTAGACAAATTATATGAGAATATGACTAGACTAAAGCAATTTTCAACCTACGTCACTCATAAACCTACGCAATAGTTTTTAGGGTTCCGTACCCAAAGGGTGAAAAACGGGACCCTATTAATATGCCTCTGATGTCTGTCTGCCTGTCAGCGGGCTGTATCTCATGAAGTTGATAGATAGACATTTTAATTTATGTATTTCTGGTGCAACTAGAACAACAAACAATAAAAAAATAAAAATAAAAGTGAGGCCCCTAAACGTGTTTTTTAGGCGATTTTTGCTCGATTTTTTGTTTTAGCTATATCGTAAAAATGGAAACACTTACAAGCATGAAAATTGGTATGTTTATAGGGCATAACCTATAGAACAACAACTAAAAATAATAACTGGTCAAGTGCATGTCGGACTCGCGCGCATAATACACTTCTGCGTGACTGCTTACTTTAGGTAAAGGTGGTACGGAACCCTCGGTGCGCGAGTCCGACTCGCACTTGGCCGGTTTTTTATTTTATTATTTATAGTTGTGTCTTAAAACAATTGAGACACGTTTTACATACATACATACATAACATCACGCCTCTTTCCCGTTGGGGTAGGCAGAGACCACAGTCCTCCACGTTTTCTTGTTAATATTCAGGTTATTTTGATAGATACATACCGGATGAAAAAAAAAGTAATGCGATCAAGTGAAACGTACGTAACAACTTTGCCCAACGAACATAACGGCTGTAAGGGACAGCTTTTCGAAAACAGAAAGGGCATGATCAGTCGCCGTAACTGAACAACTTTCATTGAATATAACTTTCAGGATATCCTATACAAAATCTCCATACAAAATTGCAAAATTTGTTGTGCAGTTTATATGGAGAGGCAGATTTTTGTTTCATTTTCTGAAAGATTTATTTACTGAAAATTGTATAGTACGTAGACTGATCATGCCCTTTCAGTTTTCGGAAACCTGTCCCTTACACCCTGTATAATGTTATTTATCTATACGTATACTAGCGGTCCGCCCTGGCTTTGCACAGGGAGCTCTAAGTTTAAGTTCATCCAAAAATCTCACAGAAAAATCACTCTTAGTTTTTCCCGATTTTGTATTTTAATCGGGAATCCCTTCCAATATATCTTTTAGTCTTGGCAACGAAGCGGATCGTTGTATGAAGACCCCCGCATTAAATCCTCTTGCCTTTGCTGGGGTATTACATTACATGAGACAAACCTTCTATAAAAAAATAAAAAAAAAAAATCGGTACTTTAAATTTTTCCATACAAAAATTACAAAAAAAGTACGTAAATTTTTTTTTGTGATTTTTTTTTGGATACTTTGAATTTACATTTAATTCATGATTCTTTATCATCCTGTCAAATAAAATCTGCCTGAGAAATTTACATTGTCCTGAAAATTATGAACACCATAATAAAGTAAGCAGTGAAATCGATCTAGCTAGTTCACATATCTAGGAAAATTCGTTTTCCCCGTGTTTTTATGCATTTTTGTAAAATACCGCGTTATAGACAAAAATCTACAGCGCCATCTGTTAGCGGGTAGCATAGCTTGCTCACCCGTTGATATTTTAATGTTGAGGCGGCTATTATAGAGCGAAGCTCGGTCACCCATGTACATACTTATACATGATATAGAGAATTAACTGACCCAAATAAGGCTTGGTTCCCAATAAGGCTTGGTTCCCAATAAGTCTTGGTTCCCAATAAGCCTTGGTTCCCAATAAGGCTTGGTTCCCAATAAGGCTTGGTTCCCAATAAGGCTTGGTTCCCAATTAGGCTTGGTTCCCAATAAGGCCTATTTTCAAAATTTCCTACTTCGCGATTTCATTATTCCCAAAAAAGGTTCTAGATGTATGCGTGTATGGTACGTATCTACCACACGAGAACATTAAATTTAACCCAGATTAACCCTAGATAACCCTAGATTCGTGGGAGTTTTACTCTCGCATTTAGAATGAAAAGCTTTATCTGATTCGCCTATAAAAAAGGAGGTGGTAATTTTGAGGTGAATTCACACACTGTGAACGTGTTGGGACCTGCAGTCGAAAATTATTACGACGCGGAGCGCCCGCTTGTTTTTGTAAAATTTTTGCTTAGAAAACAATAAGTATTTTCATTCACGATTTTTTGTCTTTTGTTTATTGTTTTATTGCATGTTTATCTACCTTCTTATAGGAATGTAAAGATCATATTATTGTTATAATATTTTTTTAAGAAGTTAAATAGTTTCTTATTTTTGTAAGCTTCCTAAGAAGGCCAAAATGTCATTTAAGGTTTTTTTTCACAGAAGTGTGATTTTTGTTTCTGAACCACTTTTGTTTATTTTTTAAACAAGTTTAACAAATAAATATAATAATAAATATATAAAAATATATATAATAAATAGTATAAATATATATAATAATAGTATTTCAAAAGATTTGCGTATTATTGTTATTAACCTTCTAGTTATGCCATGTTAAAATTAAGGTACGAGTAGGCCTTAATTGGTGACCTTACCTTACGTTACCATATTTATGTACCTATCTAATCAGTCTATGGTTCCCAAAGTACAGGCTAACTAAGGTAACTAGTTTGGAATCAGATGACTTTTTGTAAAATTGTCCCCGAATATTATCCCCCCAATAGGCCTAAAAACATAAAAAAATACTGACTTGTCCAGGTTTACAGGAATTTATTTTCGTATTTCGGCCTATATATCTTGGGATAATTTAATTTGTTTCATGCTGATCCATGGTTTGCAGGAACTGTCTTTACACTCTGTAAAGGTTTAGTCGGCGAGTTTTCTACTGAATTTTAAACAATGGTGCCATATCTAATCTACTGTCAGCTTTGGTGGAATATAAGCCCAAAGAGCGCGAGCAAACGTGACACCACCCTACGTGACTTCGCTATGTGGCTGTGTATTTATAAAGAATGTTTTTAGGGTTCCGTACCTCAAAAGAAAAAAACGGAACCCTTATAGGATCACTTTGTTGTCCGGCTGTCTGTCTGTCTGTCTGTCTGTCAAGACCCTTTATCTCACGAACGGGTAAAGGTATCAGGTTGAAATTGATAATATATATTAGGGTCCATGAACCACACAAGATCTGAAAGTTTAAATTTTTTACAACGACGCAATCAAAAGATATGGCTTTTTATGTCCTCATCTCCATACATTTCTTCAAAAATGCAAAACCTACAGGTTACTTCCCGTTGACCTAAAATTATGAAATTTGGCAAGAAGCTAGGTCTCAAAGTACAAATAAAGGGAAAAGACTTAAATCATTAAATATTACAACTTTTCTCACAACTAATTGTAACCAATTGAGGTGAGCTCCCGTTTCAAGAACATTCATATAAGTGAGGGGTCAAGTTGAATGGTCGCGGAGACGATTTTTGTTTTAGTTCTATTTTAAAAACGGGAACACTTACAAACTTCAAAATTGGTATGTTTATAGTGCATAAGCTATAAAATAACAACAAATAATAAAATTTGGTCAAGCGCGTGTCGGACTCAAAAAATCTGGCACATTAACTTACTGAAATTTCAACTAATACAATTATGATTATGTGGTGGTACGGAACCCTCAGTGCGCGAGTCCGACTCGCACTTGGCCGGTTTTTTTGTTTTCAATGGGCTTACTCTTGACCTCGATCTAGTCTTGAGGACAGAGATGAGGTCGACGGTGGAACGAAATTGCCCAGAAGAAGCCTATTCACTCGTGACTTGAATAGATTCGAGTTATATGAACTCTGGACGAAAAGTAATGCAATCATTTAAAAAAAAATTCTACCTGAACAACTTTCCCAAGGAACTCAGGTCGAAAAAAAAAAAAAATGCTACTAACGCACATTAGTATGGCAAGTTGAAATTAATTTTGACGGTAGCTACGTTTATGCTTTCGTTTGGGAAGTCATTTCGTACAAAAGTGGATTTAGGGCCTTTAGCGGCAACTACATTGAGGTGAGGGGCGGGGCTTGAGGGGGGAGGGGGATAGAGGTAGGGAGGGGGATAGAGGTGGGGAGGGTGATAGAGGTGGGGAGAGGTGTGGGTGACAGTAAGGGTGGTGAGAGGGAGTGGGTGTGAGAGGGAGTGGGTGTGAGTGGACGTGGGTGGGAGCTTGACTTGCTCTTGACTATATCTACCGACATACAAATAATCTAAATATATAAAAAAGCATGTCCTGACTGACTGACTGATTCATCAACGCCGAGCCGTAACCGCTATAGATACAGATCTGAAATTTTGTACACAGGTTCTATGCACGTAAAAACCACCCACAAAGAAAGGATTTTGGAAAATTCCTCTCCTAAGGGGGTAAAATAAGGGATGAACGTTTGTATGAAATTCCTTTGTTTCTTGAGCTAAATTTACACAAATTTGAATTTAAGCTTCTGGTAAAAAATAAAGAAACACGTGTTTAAGCATATCTTAAAAATCATCCTTCAAGGGGGTGAAAAAGGGATGATTTTGTTTTGTATGTTGGTCTATAAGTCTTTCATTTTTAAAGGTAGAATTAAAGAAATTTGTTTTTGAGCTTTTGGTACAAAATAAAAAGTACGTGTTTAAGAATGTTTTAAAATTTATACCCTAAGGAGGTGAAATAAGGGATGAAAGTTTGTATGAAAGTCCGTCAGTTTTGAAGTTAGGATCTTCAAAATTTGTATTTAGACTGACGACTAGAAATTAAGTTTTACCTGTCTAAGGGTTTTTAAAAATTCTACACCCTAAGGGGTGAAAAGGGGGATGAACTTGAAACTCCTTAATTTCAAAGTAATATCCACTAAATTTATTATTTAGGCATTAGGGTTGTAATTCTGTGGAACATACATCACTGTTATTGAAATTCCACCTCAAATTCAACCCCTTAAAGAGAGAAATGGGGTGAAAAAGTTTAAAAACCAATATGGGTATCGTTTCTATGGTTTATCGTGTCGCTGATTACGAAAACTAAAACAATTTTGAAATCCAATGTGGTGGACGTGAAATACCATCATCCCCTGGGGATGGGGTTGGGGTGCGATAGCGTTGAAATGTCTAAAAATAAATATGGGTGTCGTTTGTATGGTTTATCGGGTCGCTGATTACGAAAACTACAACAATTTTGAAATCCAACTTGGTGGACGTGAAATACCATCATCTCCTGGGGATGGGGTTGGGGTGCGATAGCGTTAAAATGTCTAAAAATAAATATGGGTGTGGTTCGTATGCTTTATCGGGTCGCTGATTACGAAAACTACAATAATTTTGAAATCTAAGGTGGTGGACGTGAAATACTATCATCCCCTGGGGATGGGGTTGTGTCTAAAAATCAATATGGGTGTCGTTTATATGTTTATATAAGGGTAGGGATAGCGGTTAAGACGGCGCTTAAGGATAGGGATAGGAGTAAAGGTAGGGTTAGGGGCAGGGATAGGGAGAGGGAGAAGGAGAGGGAGTGGGATGGAGGTAGAGAGAGAGGGAGTGGGAGAGGGTGACGGAGGGGGAGAGGGAGAGGGAGAGACTGCACATTGTCTGAATATCACGCAGGCGAAGCCGCGGGCACAGCTAGTATATAATATTACGCCATCATCCTACATACACGTATCCACGTGAAACTTACGGCCGAATCAAGGATACAGCCAACAGGGGATTTTTTTTCGTATCTTCTCTATCTTTTCGTACCTATCTTCATTGAGCTCAGATGATCAGTTTCATGTGGTTTATTTTTCTAGCACCCTGTATACAATAGGGATTTCTATCAATGAATAAATAGTTACATTGAAACAGAATACATTTCGAAGAGTGTGCAACTGAGTGGTTCAACCTAATTTCTCCTTCTCCCTTCCACCTTTTTAGGATCAGACGACCGTTGGGAGTTTCGCCCTTATGTCGTTTATGTACCGTCTATTTGTACGAAGCCCTTTACTTCATCTTTAATGCGCACAGCTAAAAAGTGGGACTCGTTCCCTGCAGATTTGTTCATCCCATAAAAGGTTCGTCGTACTTGTTTTTACACCACCCGTGTTTGCAATTATTAGGGTTCCGATACCAAAGTGGTAAAAAGGAACCCTTAGGCCGGTATTTCACTGGGACACTGGTAGCGCGACTGGTTGCGCCACTGGTGTCCGTAACAAGACAACAGTAAAGACACCAGAATCGCTACACCCTGCTGCCACAGTATTAAGGGCTATATTTCACTGGGAGTGGTAGCGCGACTGGTGATCGTAACTAGACACCAGCTCGGCTGCTGGTCGCGCTACCACTCCCAGTGAAATATAGCCCTTAATACTGTGGCCGCAGGGTGCAGCGACTCTGGTGTCTAGTTACGGACACCAGTAGCGCAACCAGTCGAGCCACCAGTCGCGCCACCATGGTGTCCCAGAGAAATACCGGCCTTAGGCCAGTATTTCACTGGGACACCATGGCAGCGCAACCAGTCGTCACTACCAACAAAATGTATACAGCTCTATAGAGAGTAACTCACCTGGTGTTTGTCGACGCAACCAGTTCGGATGCTGGTCGCGCTACCACTCCCAGTGAAATATAGCCCTTAATACTGTGGCCGCAGGGTGTGTCTTTACTGGTGTCTAGTTACGGACACCAGTGGCGCAACCAGTCGCGCTACCAGTCGCACTACCAGTGTCCCAGTGAAATAAATGTCTTGAATGAAATGTCTTCCCAATAATGCCTAAAAAAAGTTAGTACTGAAAATTGAGTTTACCTAAAATTCGCCATACAAAACGGCAATTTCATAGGTAAAGACCTATTATAAAACGATCTTTCTCAGTTGCACAGTTTTTTATAAATCTGCAAAAAACCTTTACAAACCAATTTTGTTTTGCGGTCTTAAAATTGGACTTTATTGCTTCCAAAAATACTATAGGCACATCGGAACCCTCGGCGCGCGAGTCCGACTCACACTTGACCGTTTTTTTTTATATCGTGTGGGTTGCAAGGTCGTCGATGACCGACCTCAAAAACTCTGGTATCAGAGTTGTTGAGGTTTAACCAACGGTTTAACGTGCTTTACGAATCACGGAATCATATAACTTTTCAGACAATCAGGTGATTCATCCTGCAATCCAAGCCAAACTCCAAACTGAGGAGGTTGCAAAAAGGGATTGTTTTTTTGACAGTATGCCCCAGGAATCGAACCCTGAAACTCCGGATCGAGAGCCGAGCGCTCTAACCACCTGGACCACGGAGGCCATATTGGCAGTTTACCGTTATTTCATATGTGATAATGGTAGCACGGAATCTCTACTAAATAGTTGACGATGGAAACACGTCCGATCGTCGGTGGAAATACTTTGACCTTGAGCGGGTCTCTGGCTTCCGGGGTTTGTTTTGTTTTCACTTGCTTTTTGCCGTACGTACAAAGCAAGCATTTAAAGTACCTGCAGGCCTGTGACACTCCGCACTCTAGGTATGCAACGCGGCGCTGGAAGTCGACTGGGTGAGGCAGTCGATTTTACTTTTCTCTAAGAAATCTTAAGCTTATGGCGGTAAAATAGGTAAGAAAGTATTTGCATTTTTGATTGAACAATATTACATACCTACTTGCATCTCGCTCAGTATATCATAAAGTAACAAAATCATCGCCTTAGTCCACCTGTCCGCGATCACCCGCGATTTAAAAACGTGTCCTAAGCGGTGCACTGCAAGTATCGACTTTATGCTTAGACCGTAAGGTTGAAATTTCTCGGCACCCCGCCTGAGAGTGTCGGATCTGTAAACGTTACTTTATTATTATGTAATCTGTGGTACCTGTGTACCAAATGGCTATCCCGTAGATAAATTTGTGGTAAGTATTTCTTAAACAGACCACTACAAAGAAATGAAGAATCCCCTCTTTAAATCAGATAACCACTGCATTGTATAGAATCCGGTAGCATTCAGTCACATACCACTTACAATACAGGAATTCAGACTGCCTCGCAATATATTGGTCCGTGCTTAGCTTACGGCGGAAAATGCAGCCCCGGATCTAGGGTTAGGGGGGCATCTGCCTCGGGCGCCAGTTTCAGGGGGCGCACAAATCATACATTTAAACCATTCCTGGAGAGAAAGCATTAATAAATAAAATTACATTCAAAGATTTTTGAAAATGCGCTTGCCATACTCTGAAATCTTTAAATTCAATAAGGTTCTTTCTTTTTCTACCGGTTACAAAACATGCCACCCAGTAAGTATAGTATGTGGATTTTTAAAATATTTGTCTCGATTGCAGGAGAGAGGGGGCGCCACTACTAATGTCTTAGATTATAATAATACTAAATTAATTTTCTACCCCGGTAAAAAAAAATGCTGTGAGCCTGCACAGAATACGTCCCGACCCGTGGTGCCAGCTAAGATTAGTACCATCCCATTACTGGAATCTTGAATTGGAGCAGGTTCCAGCAAACATTTTGCAAAACGGCGAGAAATAGTGGAATTCGCCACTTTAATGCCTATACATTTTACAAGCCGGCGCGTAATTCGTTTCGGGCAATTGGGCTGAATAAGTGAAAAGGGTTCAGGAGTACTTATATTCCTTGGACAAGACAACGTGCCATTTGTCCAAGGAAAATAAGTACTCCTGCATTTGTCGAAAGCGAACATCATGTATAGCTTGCTTGATGTATAGGATGACATTTGACATATTATGTGATGTCACCTCATACATTTTATGACGTTTGCTTTAGTCATCTCTAAATTTAATGGCACGTTGTCTATAGTTCGTCCGCGTTAAGAATGCAGTAAGTCATAGGGTATAGGTGTATTCACAATGGACTTAAAATGCAAAATGAAATACATTTTATTTAGTTTTTTAGGTAAAGCACAAAGATAGATGTTAGATAGATAGATAAAGCGTTTATTTGAGACACCAACACATATGTACATGGATAAAGAAGCATACATTTAAACATTGATTAGGACTAACTGAAGAACAAATGGACGAGCTATAGACCTCAGATAAAGTATACTCACTGAAGTTCGGTCTAGACTCCCAGTTGTTCGGTTCAGGGTGTTCAAAAGTTCGAACATATGTATATTATATACATATGTTCGTACATTATATGTATTCGTATACAGCGTGAATTTGTATTGGTTTTGCTCCCGAAGGCCAGTGATTCTACTCATGAAAACAAGCGACTTTCCCTAACAAAAAATCGACTTCCCATACTAAATGAGTCGATCACGTGACTATTTCACTATAATTTTTTTTCGGGTAATATTTTTTATATCGTGAAAGTTGCTTGTTATCATAAACAGAATCACTGGGCTTCGGGAGCAAAACCAATAAACATTATCGCTGTGGACAATATACGTATTAAGGGTAATGAAGGACAAATTTCTATAATGATTGTCTGCCTCTTTGACTGATGATAAGGAGCATCCTCTAGAAGATACAAAAAATATTGGCAGACATCCACACCCCTGCGTTTTTGAGGAATTATGTTTTAACTATTTTGAAATTTGACAATGAAACATACACCTGGCAGACTATGACTATCTGATTAAATACAATGTATAAAACCCCAGAAAAATTGTCTGCCACCATAATAGCCCTGCGTCGTAAAGTTACAGCTCTTCAAAATGCAAAAAATCACTACTTCGTCCCGTGATAATGCAGAGCCCTGCATGTCTGTCTCTTCTCTTCTCATCTTCAGAAGTATTTTAAACAGGAACCACAAAAGCAGACCAAAAAAACATTATTTAGTATCTTATTTTCATATTTTTTGCTTTAACTCAAAAACGCAGCGACGCACAGAAAACCTTGTAAGAACCAAATCGATTCGTATTGAGCTGATCTATCATCCATATTAATATGAATCATGAGCAAATCATATACCCAAATTGCAACCAGCACCCTAACTAATATAACAAACAAGCAATGAATTTCTTACTGTCTCCGTGTAACTCTAGCCTAATACGCCGTCGACCGGCGTGTGGCGTGCCTATCGACTCCCGCAACGGATCATTAGTCATTAAGAAGGCAGCTCCCCGTCCTCTAATCAACATACTCATTATACCGATAAAACGTGCGGCTGAGGGTGGCACTTACCTATACTGGGTTATAGGTATGTTGTTCAAAACATGAAACTGAACAACATTCGACAAAAGAGAAAAAATATATCGGACACACCGCTGCAAGTCAGTTTCGGCACATACCAGACACTACATACATCGAGCGCGAATTTGAATATTGAAATTGGAAGGTCGCGTTAGCTCGCATATTCAGCACAAAAGACCCTCAGAAGGACCACGAAAATCTCGCGGGCGGGTGCGCGGGGGTGCGGGGTGGATTGCAAGGAAAGAGAGTGTTCGTTCTGTATTATAGTACTATTACTTTATTCTGTGGTTTCGCTCCTTCTCTTTTCATGCCCCAAAAGAGAGTCTCCCATCTGGTGATGAGCCATCATGTCTGATCTGGAAGTCCCTTGATGGACTCCGGACTCAGGTCGGTCAGTGCAAGGAAAACAGACACAGGTGGGGATCTAATGCTCTCATTAGTCTTTAGTCTCTACGAACCTATCTTACGAGTCTACCTTGCTATCTTGAGATCTTTATATAAAAAAAAAAAAATTCAAAATATTTTTATTTAGGTAAATCTGAACACATACATATACCGGGGCTTCCCTGTAAGTAATCAGAGATACTTGTAGTGGGAATGCCTCGCTCCTCCAAGTTACATAACACAAGATTTACAGCTAGCTTAAGTCTGCTACTGGAGTCGATTCTGGCAGACACAGACCAACACTAAACCAAACCCGACATTATATTCTGTTTTAATAATTCATCCCTGCACAAGGGATGAATTAATGCAAGCTACTGAAAATGCTATCTATGCTCGTACCTGAACGTTGGGCATGTGTTATTTAACTGGATTTGCTATCGACACGCACGCATGCATTCTTGAGGGAGCTCCTTGTCCTGTAAGTAGTGGACATTTCATGGGATGCTATGATGGCTATCGACACGACAAGAAGAAGAAGAAGAAGTGGAAACATTTTGACCTTGTGCAGGTCTCTGGTTTTGGGCGTTTGTAGCGTAGCGCTAGTTCAGCTTATACTGGTTTTCTTCCCACTTCCTCGCTGCCTTGCGTACCGTATAAATTACACTATTGCCAGCGCATCGTTTGTATGGGGAAGTCAAAAACAAAACTCGTTTTTGACCCATGTTTTTATGAGAAACTGACTTAGATTTGCGTTTTGAGTAGCATACCTACTAAAATTTGGTTCGGGATCCAAAAATAACCAGGTATTTAATCTTATTTTATAACTTGCTTACCCGGCGTCTTCGTTCACGTGGAATCAAAAAGTATATAAACGTGTATAGTGGTCAGCCTACGAAAGATAATACTGCATTTCGATGTACAGGATTGCCGTTTGGTACACAGGTACTTCAGGTTACAACAATAATTTTTTCCGGCAGCTCTTAAAAATACTACCGGGGTGGGGGCAGCTATGACGTCATCATTTTTTTGTATGGGATTTGTTTTTTTTTTGTTTAGAAATTTATCGTGTGTGAAATGAAAGGAAACCAAATGAAAGGGCTTCATATGCCGGTTCCAAAAATATACTATACCATTACTTTTCGGCCACCTGTTTTGTAAAATCTTAGAAATATTTTCAAAACATACCAAGTTTGGGCTCCTCCAGCCAGGAGACGGTTTAGTAAGTTGTTGTAGAACATACGCCAAAAGGCGCGGTCCGGTGCGTGCGGGGGTGCGGGGGTGCGGGGTAGATTGCAAAGGGGGCGGAGAGTGTCCGTTCTCTATGATAGTACTATTAAAGTACTAATAGACGATCGGATCGGACTGCTCTGAATTTAGCTCCGTACCACGATTTTGCCCAATAGCAATATTGTCGTTTGGGTTAGTCCGCAACGCTATTGGACAAAATCGTGGTACGAAGCTACGTTCGATCCGATCGTCTGTTAGTACTCTTACTTTACTCTGTACCTATACCCTTTTCCAAGTGCTTGCTTTTTTCGTAAGCGCTCCTAGAAGAATTAGAATAGAAATGGTACGGAATTGACATTAGCTAACGAAATGTCACATGATAATGCTAACTGATATAACGTTTTCAATCTTTTTTTTTTTACTATGTATGGGCTTACTCTTGACCTCGATCTAGCCTTGAGGACAGAGATGAGGTCGACGATGGAACGAGCTTGCCCAGAAGAAGCCTATTCACTCGCGACTTAAATAGATTCGGGTTATAAGAGCTCGGGAACACAGATGTAGGCAGAGAATTCCACTCCTTAGCTGTGCGCATTATAAAGGATGTTTCAAAGCGCTTTGTGCGAATGTGTGGAATATCAACCAGATATGGGTGATATCCTGCGGTGCGTCTGGATTCCCGATGGTAGAAGGGGGATGGCGGAATAAGCTCATGGAGCTCTTGGGCACACTCTCCGAAGTACAATCTGTAAAAGACCGACATACATGCAATTTTGCGCCGGTGGGCAAGGCTGTGAAACTTGGTTTTCACTAGCATCTCATCACCAACGAGCTTCTTGGCTCTGCGATCGATCAAGTCTAGAGCGGCTAGTTGGTATTTGGCTGAGCCATCCCAAAGGTGGCAGCAATTCTCCATGCAAGATCGGACTTGTGCTTTGTATAAAACTAGCAACTGTCCAGGAGAGAAATACCGCTTAACCTTATTGAGGATACCCAACTTTTTGGCCGCAGTTTGAGCTTTTGACTCAATGTTGGCGCCGAAGTTCAGGTTTGCACACAGCTTCATGCCAAGAAGCTCGAGGCTGTCGGTGACCGGTACAGATGTACCTCGAAAAGTAGGAGCCAGATTGAATGGACTCCTTTTGGCAGTGAATAGACACGCTTGTGTTTTGGTGGCGTTGAAACTCACCAGATTTTTGTCACCCCAGTCGGAGACAAGACTTAAGGTTGAGTTTATACGCTCTACCGTGAACGTCTCTCAAAGAACGTATTTCGTTACTGCTGGCTTTTGCGCTTGACATATATCTCTCGACGACAGTACTGTCATCTGCGTACCCAACAATATTAGGACCAAGTAGGTCGTTGATGTGCAGCAGGAAGAGTCGCAGAGAGAACAGACCACTGAGGAACCCCGGCGTCAATAGCTGTGAGGTCAGAGGAGCAGCCATCAAGGACTACTCGGATCGACCGTTCACTCAGGAAGTCAGAAATCCAAGAGCAAAAGTCAGCGGGAATGCCGTATGCAGGAAGTTTGCTCAGCAGACTTGCGTGCCATACTCTGTCAAAGGCCTTCGAGATGTCCAGTGATACGGCAAGGGCTTCGCCGTGTTTCTCGATGGCCTCGCCCCAGAAATGCGTAACATACACTAGAAGATCCCCAGTTGATCGTCCCCGGCGGAAGCCATACTGACGATCACTGAGTAGGTCGTTAGTTTCTAGGTAAGTCAGCAATTTTCCATTTAGTACCCTTTCCATAACTTTGCAGAGTATGGAGGTGATGGCGATCGGACGATAGTTGGTGGGGTCGGCACGACTACCCTTCTTGGGTACCGGCTGTACATTGGCAACCTTCCAAGGTTTAGGCACCGTTCTTGTTTTAAGAGAGAGGCGGTACAAACGCGTCAGCACAGGAGACAACTCAGGCGCACAGTTCCTCAAGACTCTTGCTGGTATTCCATCAGGACCGCTAGCTTTGTTCACGTCTAGACTTCGAAGTACTCTACGAACCTCTTTTGAGTGTATTGTGATCTCCGACATCGAAGAATCACAGCGAGGAATCGTCGGTGGCTGATTAGAGTCTGCATCTAGGCGAGAATTGCTCGCAAATAGAGACGCAAATAAATTTGCTTTCTCTGTTGCGGAGTGGGCTAGTGACCCGTCTGGTTTCAGCAGGGGAGGTAATGTAGTACGGCAGAAGTTGTTTTCGACTGACTTGGAAAGGGACCAAAATTGTTTACTACCAGAGGGGTAGGATGCAAGTTTGGTCCCTATGCGACTGACGGGGTCGTAACGGGCCTTCCGGATCACCCGCTTGCAGGACTTTGCAGCAGCATTAAATGCTCCTTTCTTCGCGCGAACCCGCCGAGCTCGAACTTTGCGGTCACGGGCTTGAACCCAGGCTTGGTATGCAGACTGCATTCGAGCCTCAGCGCGAGCGCAGTCTGCATTGAACCAAGGTCGGGCTTTGTGACCGAGCGATATATCGGAGAATGGAATATAGTATTCCATTCCCTGCCGTATCACATCTGCAACCGCTTCAGCTGAACAGGTGGGGTCGCCCGAAGAAAAACACACTGGCTGCCATGGGTAGGACGCAAAGAAGTGCCGCATCTCATCCCAGTCTGCTGACTCGTATCGCCAAACTCGCCTCGTGCCTCTTGGGCTATCATCCGGAGGAGAGATGATCGACACGGACTTCACCAGACAGTGTTCGGATGTTCCCAGCGGGGCCGATACCGACACGGAGTGCCTGTCCGGATCTGTGGTCAGCAGCAAGTCCAAGCAATTGGGCGTGTGTCCGTCAACGTCTGGCACCCGCGTAGCAACATTCACCAGCTGGGTGAGATCTACCGACAGTGCTAGTTTGCGCGCCTCTCTCCCAGCATGGTCAGTTTTCTGGTATGGGAACAACCACTCGCTGTGGTGGGCATTAAAGTCCCCCAGAAATCTGCAGAATAATTGGAAAACTAGAGCCCAAAGGATATGAATTTACCTAGGAAATTGAACAACAGCTTTCCCCAAGGAATTTTAGCCGAAATTTGAGAATAAATAATAGACCTCCCATCCTAATGTAAAATAAGTGAACGATTTTATTTGTAAATAAATATTTGGAGCGTTCTGGCCATAGATTTATGTTCTAGCCGAAAAACAATCCCGAGTAATTTCAGGAGTGAATTATTACGACAGCTTATAATTTTCGAATCATTGCGCTACATAAGTTTCAGACTATTCTCGTTCGCGACGTATAATAGTACATTAAAATGCAAGTGCGCTATTTTGGATATTACAGCCGAGGCTCAGAAATTGTAGCCCGAGCCGCAGGCGAGGGCGTAATGGAGCCGAGGGTGTAATTACCAACGCGCACGAGCTTTTTACGACGTTTTTCAACACATTTGCGAATAAAAACAAATCAAATTGGTTACCTTTAAAATACTAAACTTTGCTAACCTTACGTCCACCGCACGTCCACCGGAACATTTTGTCGGCTGCATTATGTTCATGCTTCCCTTTCATTTTAACAAATTTCAAAATTGTATTTCGTGTATGAGTAGTTTAGACGGTTCAGGATCAGTTTTTTATATGTAGAAGTCGACACTATTAGAAATAATTACAATAATAAACACGACAAATATTTGTAAAATGGCGCGCATTCCTTCTTTTTCAGCGGTCACAGATTATACGTCGCGTGAGGAGCCCCCAAAACATTACCATGTTATCTTACACCATCAATCTTTTATCAATTATTAGTCAATCTAGTAACCAAGCTATAAAAAAAAGTAATTGTCACTCGGTACCCAAACATCCTATTCCATTTACCTTGAAATAAATTATCAAAAATTGAATATCTTGTTACGTAAATGACAAATTTATTGTTAATTAGTTAATTACTATAAATAATTTCATAAAATCAACATTCATTTATGATATTTTCTCGAAGTCAGCTTGAAAATTTTAGTATTATAATAAGCATAAAAACTCCTTGCTCTTGGCCGCTTTAAAAAAATAAACAAAAATAAAACACTAGTTAAGTAATATTATGACAAAAACACGCGTGTTTATTGAGCTGGATTATGGACCTTAATACAGTGCAAATAGAGCTGTTTTATGAGCAAATGTGTTGAAAAGATTATAAAAAGTGTTCAGCGTTGCGTTCTTGTGTGCAATAAAGTGTTATTATCACATTCCGGGCACTACATACAACGAGCGCGAATTTGAAATTTGAAAATGGAAGGTTGCGTTGGCTTGCATATTCAATTCAAAAGACCACAAGAATGGCGCGAACGGGTGCGCGCGGGTGTGCGGGGTGGATTGCAAAGGGGGCGGAGATTGTCCGTTCTGTCTGTATGATGGTAGGTACTATTACTTTATTCTGTGGACTCTGTGGTGTTATTAATTATTTCACAAACTACGCGAATTTACCCATAAAACCTAAAATCTTTTTCCAAGGAACACAGATTGAATTACATAATTTTTATTGCAAAAGTTTCCGCAAAACGCAACGGGAAATCCATTAACGAGAAAGTAAGAAAATGTAGGTTAATTGATTTACGTCATTCTGAAAGTCACCCTTGAATCAATATCTCATTAACTTATAGACTTTGAGGGCACTGCATGTTATCCTACGTCATCGAGTACTAGAAATTTGCAACTTTGTAGCGATAGTAGTAGCCTATTAGATCTACAAAACGTGGGTCTGCCAATACGCAACCTGGCAGCTTCAGTACAGTCGGAGCGAAAAGTGGTTACATCAAATAGAGTACACGAATGAAACCTCTGTACGTAGTACTCGTAATAGAAGGTACTTATACATACAGGGTTTAAGGTACGGTGTACCGAAAATAGAACGGGCGTGCTCAGTCAATGAAACTGAACAACTTTTGATTTGATTTGAAAGAAACATCTTTGGGAAATGAAGAAAAATTTTGACCTCTCCATACAAATTGCTGACTCTGATCGAAGAGTTTGTATGGAGAGGTCAAAATTTTTTTTTCACTACCTACCCAAAAATGTTTCTTTGTTTCGTTGACTGAGCATGCCCTTTTACACCCTTTATAATTTAACAACAACAGGTCTGTCCTACATCCTCTGAGCATTTTCGCTATAGTCTAACTAATAGGTGGTCCCACTAGCGAAACTGCCAAAAAGATGTAAGGCAGGCTTGTTGTTTTTAGGGTTCCGTACCTCAAAAAAAAAAACGGAACCCTTATAGGATCACTTTGTTGTCCGTCTGTCTGTCTGTCTGTCTGTCTGTCTGTCTGTCTGTCTGTCAAGACCCTTTATCTCACGAACGGGTAAAGGTATCAGGTTGAAATTAATACCATATATTAGGATCCATGAACCACACAAGATCTGAAAATTTCAATTTTTTACAACTACGCCCGTCCTCATCTCCATACATTTATTCAAAAATGAAAAACCTACAGGGTACTTCCCGTTGACCTAAAATTATGAAATTTGGCAAGAAGCTAGGTCTCACAGTACAAATAATGGGAAAAGTCTGAAATCATTCAATATTACAACTTTTCTCACAACTAATGGTAACCAATTGTGGTGAGCTCCCGTTTCAAGAACATTCATATAAGGGAGGGGTCAAGTTGGATGGTTGCTAAGGTGATTTTTGTTTTAGTTCTGTTTAAAAACGGGAACACTTACAAACTTGAAAATTGGTATGTTTATAGGGCATAGGCTATAAAATAACAACAAACAATAAAATTTGGTCAAGCGCGTGTCGGACTCAAAAAATCTAGCACATTAACTTACTGAAATTTCAACTAACACAATTATGTTTATGTGGTGGTACGGAACCCTCAGTGCGCGAGTCCGACTCGCACTTGGCCGGTTTTTTTACTTACATAGCTACCTCCTATCTTTATGAACAGGTTTCATTCATGTACTCCGTGACGTAACCACATTTCTCTCCGACTGTACCGAACCTGCCTGGTTGCGCATTGGCAGACCCACGTTTTGTGGATCTAATAGGCCACTCATATCGCTACAAAGTTGTAAATTTCTTATAGTAGATGCCGTAGGATAACTTGCAGTGCCCTCTAGGTCTATTATAAATGGGGCGAAAATAACATTGTAATCAAATTTTATATTTCGTGGGCTCCCGACATTTCCCATGATCACACTTGCATTAGCGAAATAACAAACTTTTTTTAGGACTGGTTTTAAAATTATTATTGGAGTTCCGTATTCAAAGGGACGGGACCCTGTTACTAAGACTATGGTGTCCTTCCGTCCTACTTTTATTTATTTATTTTAGTTTGTTCGGAAAAGTTTTTGTTTACAAGAAACATAGACACAAACAATGATTACATACTGGGCCTTTTTTATTTTTTTTAAGGGTAATCCTTCCTGAATGACCTTGAGACTGATTGACTTCGTAACCACTTTATCATAACAGAAAATAAATGGTACAGCAGCACTGCACTTACTTTCTCGCAATACTCAAGGAAAAACTATCAACCGCAAACTTAAATTTGTAATGCCATACACATAGTATGATAATAATACTTTTATTTACGTTTTTCCAAAAAAATGTTCGAATGAAATATACAGATCAATTCAGAATTCAAATAAAATTGTCAAACACTAAAACAAACAAACCTCAAACGATTTCGATTAAATCACATGTTTAACTTTTGGTAGTACTGGAACACCTTTATATAAATTTTCACAGATCAATGGATACTACCGTAGGATACTTGCATGAAGATTTTGTTAATTTCCCAACACATGTTCCTTATGGATAATTGTTCAGTTTAGTCTACTGAGCAAGCCTTTTCAGTTTTTGGTACACCATGTGTACTAAATTTTATTCAAAAATCATAAATAATATCCAGTCAGGTAGACAACCAATCCAGGACTAATATTATAGAAAATTTTAATAAACTCAGTGGAAATAATTTTGGGTAAATCACATATTTACGATTTGGTGGTACAGGAACACCCCTTATATGAAATTACACAGATCAATCAATACTAGCGCAAGATATGTTACATGGAGATGCTTAGTCATGCAAAGTTTCATCAAGATTCTATGAGCCGTTTTTGAGAAAATTTCAATTTTTCATTTTCCTTGTATGACAGCTACCCTCAAAATGAGAGCCAGCAAGAAACCACTTGGAACCCTTCGATGGATTTGCATAAAACTCCTAAATTTAATATATGGTGTCAATCGGACCATTCGTTTAGCCGCTAGGCCAAAGCGTGACGGACAGACCGACCGACGGACCGACCGACGGACCGACTGACGGACCGACCGACGGACCGACCGACCGACCAACCGACGGACGAACATTTTTGGAAGACTTGTTTTTTATGATGTATAAGTGATACAGAACACATGTTTGAGAAAATTAGAAAAACTTTTTTTTTTCACGAATACAATACCTTTCTCGCTCCGCTCGAAAGTAAAAACGTAGTAACAAACACAAAAACACAACAATCAAAACATGGCTGTTACTATGACGGGCATTTTGACAAATAATAATAAACTTCGGACTCGCGTGTTTAGGGTACTGTGCCTATTCACCATAACAAATTCTTCAAGCTTTTGCAAGCTTTGATTTTTAGTAATCCGATGCAACATCCTACTTTCTCTCCCGCCTTTCCCAAAAGCCACCAAAATGCTGAGAGTATGGCCAGCTACACAAATTCAATTGTTTGCAATTGACCAACACGCTAAGATCAGGAGTTAAGAAATGACGCATTTCCCTACCTCAACGGTGGCGGAGCAAAAATAAATGCAATTGAATCTGTGACCGACGAAATATTACCTTTAAACTAAAGAAACAGTTGTTTCGTTCTGTGACAAAGTGCCTATTTTAATAAAATTATCTTTAACATTAGAAAATGAAAGCGCTCTGAAATTCTGCGATAAAAGCTCATTAGTGCTGTAATCAATCAGTCTTTTCATTCCATCGCAGGTACTGTAGCTAATTCGATAGAAACTAATTGTGAAGCCGCCGAGAACAATACTCGTATAGAAAAACTGAATAGTATAAAACAGAACTACTTTTTCGCGGCCTACGTAAAGTCCGCTGGTTTGTACTGTATTAAAATTATCCTTGAACGAACAGACCTTTGGTTCGCGGCTGTGCGTAAGTCCATGTATTTGATCTGGCGCTCACGCAGATTTAGCGAAAAGGACCACGTGTACTCGTATACAGGGTGTAAAAAAAATCTCAACACTTTAACCGTAAATCCAGAGCTTGACACTGAACTTTCTCAAGGGTCGTAGGTTGAAATGCAAAAAGTTTTTACTTTTCATTACACCCAACAGCACGTCGATAGAAACAATTTGTACTTCATGCAATGGTAATAGAGTTGAAAATATTTCTACTGACGTGCGGCTGACCGTACATACAAATTGCACTATCACGTGATGCAGGCTGTATGTAAAGTAACAAAATATTTTTCACGTTCCAACCTATCTTCCTTGGGAAAGTGGTTCAGTTCCTTGGTATAAATTTTCGGGAGATACTCGTATGTACTTATTGGTCAAGAAGATAACTATAGTTCGTCCGTCTTTAGAAAGCAGTGAGTCATCGCGGTCCGCCTGGTTGCGCTGCCATGGTGTCCGTAACTAGACACCAGTAAAGACACCAGAGTCGCTACACCCTGCGGCCACAGTATTAAGGGCTATATTTCACTGGGAGTGGTAGTGCGACCAGCATCCGAGCTGGTTGCGCCGCCAAATTGGTTGCGCAACCGAACGGACACCAGGTGAGTAGAGCTGTATACATTTTGTTGGTAGCGGCGACACTTTTAAAAACGTTTCACTCGTCGCAATACACGTCAGACTTTGTTAAATGTAATTTACATACTACTAACATAACGTCCATTTTTCAACATCACAGTGAAAAATGATTTGTCACCCGAATTTTCTCCCAGACTTTGCGGTTTGTAAATTGGAAGTTACCAAGTACCTTCCCGATTTCATGAAAGTTATGGAACAAAGTTAGCTACAACCTGACCAAAACATAATGTAGGAGTTATGTTGGTAATTAATTCACGTCCTTTTTGTTGAGTCATCTAATTAAAATTCAGATGTGATCCTCGATTTTCTCAAACCAAGTGTAATGCTGTTTATTTTACAGCATCGTAAAAAAGCTTTTTGGAAAAAACTTCAACCTTTTGTACGAGTACAAATCAAAGCTGATAGAGTATCTCAGATATTTAGTAAAAGTTTTTAGACATTGTGTAAGATAAGTGTTTTTGGAGCTCACATTTGTTGCATATTGATAAGGCAAGTTGGTAAATAAAAATAAACCAAATTTTGGATTGTATTTTTGTCGAAATCAAACATTACCTGGGGGGTGATCGTGATAATTTCAACGATATTACCAAAACAAAAACGTTTGCCTAAAACACTTAGTTAAGACTTAACATGACTTTTGAGGCAAACGTTTTTGTTTTGGAAATGTCGTTGAAATCACCACGATCACCCGCCTGTTATAACTATTAAACTAAAAAAAAAATCTTTTTTAAAAACAAACAAAAAGTAATAAATCGTCGTTTAGTAGGTATTTCAGTATTTAATTATCGTATACGTTCGTAAAACTGAATAAAAATGTATGTGTTTGCAACGTCACGTCCGTCCCATCCATTTTAAAAGCTTTTATTTTGTTTCACCTGTCCCGGTGTCTATCTGTCAGTAATCAAATCTTGCAAGTTTTTGACCCATTTTCCGGTTCCAATTGAACTCAAATTTCGCACGAGTATGTAAATCGGATGGCAGTTAAATGTTAATAAGACATGGAGCTGATCTTATGTTAGAGCTCAGATGGTGGAAATCTGGCTATAGAACCTTTAATAAAACGACAAAACCCCGCCGAGTGAGGCCTCATTCGTTTGTCTTGCGATGGACTCTGATTCTGAAGTCTGTGGTCAGTTACTGTTGTCTTTTAGTATTTGACATTAAAATACCATAATGTGAAATAGTTATTTATGCAACTGTTGCGTAATGAGAGTAATTTTAACACGAGATCTGGTTTTTGATACGAGGCGCAGCCGAGTATCAAAATAGTATAGATCGAGTGTTAAAATGACTAATTACGTACAGTTGCATACAAAACTTTATCTACGACCGACAAAATAAAATAAAATTTTTAAGAGTAGTAAGTAATTTATTTAACTAAGAGGACAGTTAGTACAGATCCAGAACTTGTGGATGAAGTTGCTTTAACATTAATTTCATTGCATACTGTTACACCCGGTATATGGTTACTGACAGCCTCTTGTAGATTCATGTTCTCCTGGTACTTCAATTTTGTTTTAACCACTTCTTCTTTTGTTGCCACGGTCACTTGCGTGCCAACCATGGGTACTGTCAGCCTCTTGTCGATTTATGTTTTCCTGGTACCTACTCTCCATTTTCTTTTAAATGTCACCCAAGTAAAAAGTATTTTTACAAAATTATTTTAGAGTAGGCTGTATGCAGTACTGTGGTAGTTATTGCCTTAGCCTATCAGAATGAAAATTATGTATTATAACAGTTGCGGAATGAAAATCCATACTCCATTTCCGTACTGCTCGTAGTATGGAACAGTGTGGAAATGAAAATGATAACGGACAATGACCTCAATTTCGAAACTGTCATTGGTTTTGAATTTGGAATATTCCGGTACGGGAGTAGATAAAATAAATTATTGGATGTTTTTATAAACAAGCTTTTATTATATGTCTCAAGTTTTGAAATAAAAGCGCGTTACAGGGTGTAAGAGACGCTGTACCGAAAACTGAAAGAGCGTGCTCAGTCAACGGAACTAAACAACTTTCCCAAAGAAACATTTTTGGGAAATGAAAAGAAATTTTGAACTCTCCATAAAAACTGTTCGATCAGAGTGAGCAATTTGTATGAAGAGGTAATTTTTTTTTATTTCCCAATAATATATCTTTGGGAAAGTTGTTCAGTTTCGTGAGCACGCCTTTTTAGTTTTCGGAACACCGTCCTTTACACCCTGTGTAATGTATAGGGTATGTGTGCAAAAATTACAAAAAAGAACTAAAAAAGAGAAAGAAAACTAATAAAAGCTTGTTTTATTAATTTTTCGTTGATTTATTCATTCTAATAGTGTTTATACAGCGCAATAGGAAGCCACTTGTTTACAGGCCCATTTGTTTATTCTTTACAGAATATTCAAAAAATATCTGACTCAATCCTATCACGCTTATAGCTTGAAACAATATTTATCAAAGTGGCTTTTTTACAGCGTGTAATGTAAAGGTGTGATAATACTAAAGGGTGCGAATCTGCCCATGAAACTGAACAACTTCTCCTAAGGAACATAGGTCATAGAACAAAATCAATTTTTGACCTCCCATAGAAACTGCATCAGCTGATAGCGCATTTTGTATGGGAGGTCAAATTTGGTTTTTCGTATTTCGACCTATGTTCCTTGGGAAAAGTTGTTCAGTTTCATGGGCAGATTCACACCCTTAAGTATCATCACACCTTTCTGTTACAAGCTGTCTAAACGAGTAGAAATCCTATAATTTTTCATTAAAAATGCAAAGCATGAGGTAATACAGGAGTTATAAACAAATGTAAACAAACCGTGAAACTCAACAGGTACTTTAATTTTTCATTACAAAACGGCTGCTTTAATTGCTTTAACTGCTATTACAGTATAATTAAGTTAAAATGGGTAAAACGTATAGAACCGTCGTAGCGTGAAAGAGAACGCTCTCAACCTCATTCCTTAAGTAGAAGTGAAACTTTCTTCTAAGATTTTTCAAAGAGCATTTTTGACCTTTTATAAAAATCTATATTTTCACGATTAGATGTAGAAATCGTTTTTATTATTTGTTCATATTGTTACTTTAGTATCCACCTATCTACAGGGTGAATTTGAAAACATTCGACAAATTTTGAGATTAAGTTCAGCCCACTAAACTGAACAACTTTTCCCAAGGAACATAGGTCGTTAGACGTAAAAAGAAATCGATCTCCCATACAAAATGTATGGTCAGCTGACTGACTTTACTATGAAAGGGTAATTTTTTTATCGTTAGATGACATATGTTCCTAGGCGAAAAATTTTCAGTTTCACAATCTGAACTCAATCTCAAAATTTGTCAAATGTTTTCAATTTCACCCTGTATATCGATATAATATTTAGTAACAATTTATTGAAGAAATAAGTGTGGTGATTAAATAAATGTTAGGGTGCACCCTGTAGACTAAGAATAGGGCTACAGTCAAGGATATTATATTGGCTATGGTATCCTATCATATGACTGATTCCTAAAGTGTCTGATTCCTGTTGTTTCCAATAGCACAGGCAACCTGAAGTCGGACGTTTGGTGGAGCGACTCCAGCAATAGAGTATAAATGGCGTATAGCGGTGTCTATTTGCCAGGTTAGGTGAGAGTGAAAGAGATAGATCACACGCGCGCCCCACAGAAAATTAAGGGTAATAGAAGAATGATCGTCGTCGTTCTATTGATTTGACGGATTATTTTGAATATTTCCTATGGATCATTTATGATGTGACATTTAAATGTGGGATATGTTGGCAGATGTCATCCCTTAGTAAAATAAATTAACAAGGTATCTATTCTGAGCGAAGCAAGGAGGAGCTCGTTGTTAGGTGGGGACAGGGACTAGATAAGTACTATACGGTGGGGATGGAGAGTTTTGCTTCTCTATATAGTTTTTGACGGTGATTTAGTAGGCAAGAGTCTGTAATATTATTAACTCTGTCGTTTCCCGGACGGTTGAATATCTGTGATGGATTTCTCCGTGTAAAAATAGTACAATTGTTTTGCTGATGTATGTTGTCTCTATGAAATATGAGGGTGTAATTTTCAGCCCTATTCGGACCTTTGCTCGTAGTAAATTATATACGTAGCTGCAGGAAATGAACCCATTTGGGATCTGTTTACAAGGTTTCGGAGGGAAAATTAGAATAGAACCGTAACAAATAAGACCACACGTGGAATTATTTATCTGTGTATTTATCAGTACCAAGGCGACTGCACTTTGATCTGTATAATCATATCCAAATTCCTCTAACAGATGGTAGGGTTTCTAAAATGCACTTTTTGCAAAGAAATGGAAAATGGTATTCGACAGATCCACATTATTCATCATAACATCCATCATATTCTACAGGGTGAATTTGAAAACATTCGACAAATTTTGAGATTGAATTCAGACCAAGAAACTGAACAACTTTCCCCAAGGAACATAGGTCGTTAGACGTAAAAATAAAATCTATCTCCCATACAAAATGTATGGTCAGCTGACTGACTTTACTATGGAAGGGTAATTTTGTTTCGTCCGATGACCTATGTTCCTAGGCAAAAATTGTTCAGTTTCGCGGTTTGAACTCAACCTTAAAATTTGTCGTACGATTTCAATTTCACCCTATAGTGAAACTTTTAATGTCACCTTTGTTTAGGTGTCATATTTTTGCCACCTTGTATTTTGTATTACATTTGCTATATTTTTATTTTACGTATGTCTCTTTGTATGTGTTCTGTATTTTTGTGTTATATTATCATTGTATTAGTGTATGTTTACTGTGAATAAATGTTATGTCTATGTCTATGTCTATAGTACTATCCGATAAAAAGTCCACTGCTCGATAGAGTTTACAACAAAATGCGTAGTAAGTTTAAGTTAAGTGATTTAAGCTTGACATGTTCGACTTAGAACCGTTCTTATCTCAATAGCCGTAGTTGTCAAGGTTGACTGTATTCACTACACACACTACGCCTTTAAGGGAGCTTTTTCACCACAGTAAGGTAGCAGCAGCTGGAGTAGGTGTAGCTAACCTTTCAGCTGGAAAAATTGTAATCAATAAGTTGGCTTCGTTTTCAAGTGCAGTTCTAAGCTAGGAAAATGGAGCAATCCTATTACTTAGAATTTTTCCAGGGCCCTGAGTCAAGTTGCTGTCTACAATCGCAAACACTAGTAGAATAAAATGAAAATGTATGGGATTGACATTAGCTGTCACGCAACATTTCGTTAGCTAATGTCAATCCCATACATTTTCATTCTATTCTACTAGCGTTTGCGATTGTAGAAAGACACTTGACTCAGGGCCCTGGGTCACGGCTACCTAGCACAAGACCTAGCAAGACGTTGTGGCTGGCACAGTAGTCAGCTGTAGTGGTTGACCGCAGATGGTACGATACGTAGAAGGAGGCTGCTGCCTATCTTCTAATTTACAATTCCTTAGTCGCCTTTTATAACACCCACAGAGAGAAAAAAACCGGTCAAATGCGAGTCGGACACGACGCGCCGAGGAATCTATTTTGGAATGTACAAGTAAAGGCCCTTAATTTGATACCCCACTCACCTAAACGGCAATAAAAAAAATTGCCTACCTATTTCGGCCCCCTTTACAAAAATCATATATTTTTTTAATTCTTTCGTTTGCAATTAAGTCGAGCAATCATATTCTACAACTATTTCAATTTTCAAATTGATAGCATTAGTGGATGCTGAGATATACAGGTGTGACGAACATAGAGACAGACGGTCAGACAGACAGACAGACAGACGAAGTCGCAACATAAGGGTTCCGTTTTTACCATTTTGATTCGGAATATAAAGAATAAGTAGTACTATCATGTACTATTCTAAGCCAGTCACTAACGACCAAACGTTTAAATTATTATACCTACGCTTATAAGACCCAATGTTAAGAAATTATGGCCCGGGAGACAGCGGTACGGAACCGGGCCCATCTAGTTACCGGATACAGGCAATTCGTACGCTAAGTAGACGCACATTTAGGTTGTTACGGGAAAGTTTCGCTCAAGTTTATAATAAATTTCGTCGAAATTATACAGAGTGCTAGGATAAGTCTGCGTTCCTTTACACCAAGTGTTCTTCCCATGAAACAACAACTTCCCAAGGCCGAAATGCGTTTTTTTTACTTTCATACTCATGTGTTAAGACTGACACATATCACGTAGAATTTTTACGTGCTCCTGGGTTTCCAATTTATTCTTTTATTTAATGTAAATTATTTAGAAAACACTAATAAAATATCATACATACAGAGCACAATTCAAATAGAGCGAGCCTACTACCGTTTCGGACCGTGTTATGACAGCATTAAAGAAACGGCAAGAAATCACTGCAGCACGGCTTACTTTAAGAGTCGGCTTTTTGCAATGTTTTCTGGTGTTTCACTGGAATATCAGGACTTGAGTATGCTCTAAGCAAATAGGTATTCGTGATCATGTTGCTTCCAAACAATGCTGAAATATCCGGGAGCCACAAACACTCTATACCAAGGTGCCGTCAATTTATTACCCGATCCGTTTTTCCATACTAACTTCAAATGACTCGCATTCTTATGAGTGTATACTGCTATTTTTAGTTAAATTTTTCTTTGATTAATATAAAGATACAGCTAATGCACCGAAAGGACTAGTTTTTGTTAACAATTTTTGGTTCAATATTACTTTCAGTGCATTAGCTGTATCTTTGTATCAATCAGCGAAAAATTTAACTAAAAATAGTAGTACTCTCGTTTTTCAACGGCATTTTATGTACCACATAAGAATGCAAGTCATTTGAATTTAGTATGGAAAACGGATCGCCTTAATAGTATTTTCTTGCGTTCCCAAAGCCCTCGTATGCTTTTCCTGATTGGCCTGACTTTGCATTGTCTACTATCTATCTACACCGCCCCACCAACGCCTGCCAATCTCCTGTCGCGGAGACGCATCAGCGAACATCGTTACGTGTCACGTCAGCACTACGAGTATAGCTGAAATATTTTCCTTTGGAGTACGGATAATGGATAAAATATTGCGTAGTGTCTGTTCAGTTAGACATTTACTAAGCAATGCAAAAGCAATGACTTTTTCGTGTTGCCAGACTAAGCTTGGAACCAATTTCTTTCCTTTAATTAGTAACTTATCTCTTACCTTTCTTGTCCTTTGTAACTTTAGCCTTTTTTCGTACTTAATTGTAGTTTTCTAATTTAATCTATTTGCTTTGTTGCTACTTATAGACCTAGAGTTCTTAACTACATAGAAATGTTTGCCATAAAAATTGTAGTGAATACCTGCAGTAATTAGTTGTATGTTACGTGTTTTGACTAATTAAAAAAACTTTAACAAATAAAATAAATAATTAAGTGTTATTTGATCTTTGGTATAAGTGAGCTGAAAAGTAGCTGATGTTGATCCTAAACATTTTCGTTTAATTCTACTAGAGTTTATTATAAAGCCACTTGTCTAGTATCTAGACTAGACCACAAGCAATGCTTTCTAGAATTGTTTAACGTTAGATTCTAATGACTTCTCGCCACGGATTCCTTGATGGTGGACTGGGCACTAAGGGTAAAAGTAGTACAGCCAAGAACAGGTCAAGCTTGACAACCTCGGCTCTTACGGCTATTGAAATTAAATCTTTGCAAAATCTCTAACGGCTCTAACGAATTCGACGAAATTTAGTATACAGGGGTTTTTGGGGGCAAAAAAACGATCAAGCTAGGTGTCTGGGAAAATTCATTTTCACCGTCTTTTTAAAAATTTCTAACCGCGTTTTAGTGCGTTCAAGAAACTTACAGCGCCATCTGTTGTTGAGTAGCATAGCATGCTCACCCGATGATATTTTAATCATACAGAGCAAAGCTCGGTCGCCCAGGTACTGAATGATTATGCGTAAGACTCTGATTTTCATTCAAACTTGTATACCTCAATTCACCCCCTAGGGGGATGATTTTGCAAAAATGCTGAAACATGTGTTCCTTTATTTCAGTTCATTGAATTAAATCCAAATTTTTAAGAACCTTATATCAAAACTGTAGTATTTTCATACAAACTTTCATCACTTAATTCACACCCTTGAGAGATGATTTTTTGAAAATCCTTTCTAATTCAGTAGTTTTTACATGCAATTGACGTTTGTGCAAAATTTCACAATTATAGCTACGAGTATAACGGTTACGGCTCGCCGTTGATGGATTAATTAAGTAATGTTCTGCTGTACATTAAATTTTATCTTGATTGCCCATTTCCCCTCTCAAGATCTCTCTCAAGTATTGAATCTAGCGAAAAAAATGCAACAATTTTTTGTACAGAATTTTATTTGGATTAATCATTGCTAGGACATTTTCTGCTATGTGTCGCAGTTTTCGATATATTCATGAAAAAGGAACATTAATTACGTCATTAACACCGCTAGAGGACCAGATAAATGACAACCGGCATTTATCTGGTCCTCTAGCAGTGATACGGGATACACAACAAGTGTTCATACAAAAAAAGAAGAACATGAAAAACGTCCCGTTTCATGCATATTTTACGATTGTGGTCATAATATCATTTGTATTTTTCATGTCGATTATTTTGTGTGCCACGCGTAGTGAATCATTTTGTTTTTCATATGGTTGCGCTGATACGGTAAAAAATATGTGATATAAAAATATGTTACGTCAGTGACAATCACACAAAGAGAAATATTCGTAAACTGGAAGTATTTGATAGTTTTTCCTCCCCCGCTGCCCGATGTCGGTGACAGATGACAGTTTTTTTTCAATAGACATCGTAGACATTTTTTTTTTAATTTTTTTTTATTCAACAAATTTCTATTTAATATGATTTTTTCGTATTTTTATGTTTTAGATAGACAATGTATATTATATTTTATTTTTGTAAAATTTCAAACACAATGTATATTGTAAATGAATAAACGTAATAATAGACGAGTATTGCAAGCACATTCGATTTTTTATACATTTTGAGTATTAAGTGCCGAAACTCCTTTGTCTCCCGGTTTTTTTAGACTCGTCCACTCATGATGTATCTACAACCAAAAGAGCACATTCGTCGCTGGCTCCGAAATGTTTTGAGGTGATTTTTAGCTAAGCTACTCCACTATTATACTATAAGCACAGAATTCATAATAGTACTACATACAGAACGGAAGCTCTCCGCCTCCCACCAATCGGAGTACCTCAAGTGCGCGTGCATCACCCCGCGGAGCCCTGCGCGATATCTCGTCCTATTTCTCGTCCTGTTGCCACGCGATATGCAACGCTTGCAAAAGTTGAAAAAAAGGTGCGTGGTTGTGCAGTTTACGGTTGTCTTTCGACTCTCCAAGACAAAGTAAAATTTGGAATAAAGTTAAACAATAATAAGAAGCAATTATTATGGAATAAACACCATAGAGTTTGTGAGATTATTTCAACGTGTGTTTGTTTGTTTTAATTGAAATTCGATTACTAAATACAACAAAGTGAGGTTATAATTCGTTTGTGAATTGTGTAAGTCGCTTTATAGTCGAACGAAAAATGTGCAACTCGAAACTGTAATAAAAGTATAATGCTAATGTTCTGTTATCTACGTTTTCTAGGGTAGGTGTTTTCTAGATACCATCAACCCTACACTCACACATCTTTAACCCACCCACACATTTGCGCGTGTAAAAATGACAGCTGTCACTTTTGAGCCCGATTGTATGGAGCTTCCGAGGTGTGCTATAAGCGACCAACGAATGACGATCAATTTTTAATAATAATACAAAAAAGTGTGCTACACGAATATTGCAAAATCAGAGTCATTGAAACATTTTAATTAAATAAACTCAAAAGAAACCCTCTTTTTGTTTCAACCAATTAGTTTGCTTTGATTAGTTAGGTAAAGATAATATTTCGTCTTTAGTTCAATTAATTGCTTTGTTTTAAGATATCGATGCGACGCATTAAAGAGATAAAGTAGACTATTCAGACTATAACCTTTACAAATGAAGGTCATGAATATTATAATGAACAGCAAAATAAATTTAAACCCCATACAGGTTACCTCTTACCATACACCAAATCCTGTAAAATACTGTAAATGCTGTTGAAAAACGAGTGTATACTGCTATTTTGATGACAGCCGTAATTTTGCATCCAGGGTTGATACAGCCTAGAGCATAATGCTTGACACTTGCATTACGATATTAGCTCCTAAGGTATGGAAATAAGAATGTTACAAATTCCATTGTGACAAGCTTAGCGTGTTTTTTGGGTGTACTACAAAAATTTACTAGGGTTGCTATAAAAATAACCAACCCAACTAAAAAGGTAGTTGGAGACTAATTGGGATAAGTACTAGAGCCTCCCTCACTAGGTTACTCACTCAGAAATTCAACTCTAAGCTTCAGAACTCGACTAGTTATTAAGTCGGTCATAAAATACAAATCAAATGTTAATTGGAAAGTTAAAAGCTACTGGACAATTTGGACGTAGTACAAAATCCCTTTACTGTGGTGTAGTTAGCAGTTATTGGTTTCAACTTCACTGAAGGCATTTTCTTAGTCATAGTCTTCGCAAACAGATAGTTTATTTGAAGCAATAAGAGCGACGAAAGATGAATAAATAGTATAAATCTACAGTTATTTCATTTTATTCAGTATATATTTTGCTGCTCGGTATTCAATTTACCGAACGTATTTGCCGGCCGTAATTATACAATTTTTTTGCGATATTATACTCTTACTTGTTTTTACCCGCGACTTCGTCTGCAGGTACATTACCACTACTTAATAATCCATTTCACGAGTCAATGCCACCGCTTACCAACACATTTTGCAGCTAAATCAAGGCTATTGTACTCCATGATCAATAGTAATCAGCTAAAGCTATCAGAAAAATCAAGTTTATAAAACAATGTTATTTTTTCCATCAAATATACTCTGGTTTTAGAGTCATGGCTGCGGAATGTGTTGGTAAGCGTTGGCATTGACCCATGAAACGGATATTATACGTAGTGCTCCCGTTGTATAGAATTTTGTGCAAGAACGACTTAAAGCCGACCTCCCTTATACTGTGACCGTACCTTCTGTAGTTTTTTAATCAGAGCACAAAGTAGTCCGATTTTAATGGTCTTTCATTTCTTGATTTTTGTAAAACTTAACCGTGTTGTATGAGTAGTCTAATAGTAGTCGGTCTCAGCAGGATAAGTTTTACACTTCAATACCTCAGACACTATGTGTTTGACGGATTCTATATAAATTTTACCATGGGATGGCTTGAATACTTTAAAGAACCAGCTCGTTGCTCCTAGGCAAAGCCTCATTTAGGACTGGTTTATTAAAGCTTCTTAGCTTTAAGGGTTGTGAAAGTCAGATGGCAGTCGCTCTGTGTACAAGTACCTTCGTCAAATCCCCTAAGTCAGGTAACAGACTCCGTTAGGACAAAATAGGGGCACTTAGTTTGTTGATTTAGTTACACGTGCCGTAGGGTTTTACACGCATCAGCATATAATTATAACCTCCTTCTTCATATTAATGTCATTACCAACTAAATACTCGCCTCTCAAAATTTTGCAACTGATATGGGGTTGTCTGATACCTCACATAGATCCTCTTTAGTACAGTAATATAGGCACAGTGGACAAAAGATCAGGCGCACCACGTTATGAGTTGCAGCTCCACAATCACAGTGCTTTAACAACTGGTCTGTAAAACCCCATCTCATCATGTTTTCTCTATAACTGAACCAGCGCTACGATACAAACGCCCAAAGTCAGAGCTCAAGGTCAAAATGTTACCACTGGCGTGCGGCCGACTGTACATATTTTGTTTGAAGGTAAAACCTGACGAAGGTTAACTAAACACGCTGAAGTAAAGTTTTGTTTTAACAAGCTTCTAACCTAAGTCCACATTGGCCTTATGACTAACTTTAAGTTATCCGAGCTACATTAAGGCTTCAACTACCCTAAAATTTGCAGATACACGCTCGTCAATGAAAATTTCGATCTCATTTACACGTCTATAACCTTCGTATAAGCCTTTTATTCTTAACATACAGGCTGGCATCGACTTCAATAAAAAAATTGTTGGCATATTTATCGAGATTAACACCAACATTTGATTTAACTTTAGATTAAAAAAAAAACATTATATCTCCCCTTTTACCTGGGTCGAATAGTAAAAATCAGTTTTATTTTTTAAATTACACATATCTTTTTTATACACAGGTGAAATAAAAATAAACTGTTGTGTTGTTGTAATAGTTGGAACTCAATGCTTTGTGTATTGAAAAATAGCTTATTATTATTTGTTTCGGCCGTATGGTAGTTGTAGTCAGGTTGTAAGGTTAATACTATGCCAGTATATCATAATACGTATAGAAAATTTCAACTGACTAGCTATCACAGTGTGGCGGCGCGCAATGTATGCCGTCTATCATTTGGGGGCCATCCCCACAACAGTTCAAAGGATGCCAGGTGATCCGTTTTCAATCTAAATTCAAATGACCTGCATTCTTATGCGGGACATAAAATGCTGATGAAAAACGAGTGTATACTGCTATTTTTAGTTAAATTTTTCGCTGTTTAATACAAAGATACAGCTAATGCACCGAAAGTACTACAGTCACTGACCTCTATATATACACGTACTTGTATATATAGAGGTCAGTGACTACAGATAAATCGCACACCAGCAAAGGTAATATTGAACAAAAAATTGCTTAAAAAAATTTGAACTTTCGGTGCATAAGTTGTTTCTTTGTATTAATCAGCGAAAAATTTATCTAAAAACAGCAGTATTTACTCGTTTTTCAACAGCATTTTATGTCCCGCATAAGAATGCAAGTCATTTGAATTTAGTATGGAAAACGGATCGCCTTAAGGTAGACCTAGACCATTTCTAAGTTTTCAAAGAGCCGCAAAAAAAATTCTAGCCAATCATAAATAGGTAGTTCTTGCATAAATAAACATTTTTGATAAAAAAATACTAATCTATTTGGGTATTCCTAAGAAAAATAGGTATATGTTTAATTTTTTTTCATACAATTAATTATATTTGCGTATGGAACTAAAGAGCCGCAGCTTCACATCCAAAGAGCCGCATGTGGCTCGCGAGCCGCTGTTACCGACTCCCGACCTAGACCTACGTAATAATAGGCTGGTACTCTTTGATTACGAAAACCTAAAAACACTCCGCGTCCGGAGTCAAGTTATTCATGCAAATACAGGGTAAAGGTGTATTTACAATGGAGTAAAAAAATGAAAGAAAAAATATATTGATTTTTGCTTATACCTTTTTTAGGGTTCCATAGTCAAAAGGAACCCTTATAGTTTCGTCATGTTTGTCTGTCTGTCTGTCTGTCTGTCTGTCCGCGGTTTAGCTCAGAAACCCTTAGTACTAGAAAGTAGAAATTTTGTACGAATAAACATTTCATCTACGCCGACAAAGTGGTAGAATAAAATTTTAAAAAACATTTATTTTAGGGTACCTCCCATACAACTAAAGTGGGGATGAATTTTTTTTCTCGTGTACCCCATAGTGTGGGGTATCGTTGGATAGGTCTTTATTCGTCTAAATAATATAAGTTTGCAAAGATCATATTTCGATTTAGGGATCCGTTTGCAAAATATTAAGCTTGAAAGCGCAATTTTTTATTGGAGTCGAGTGTCCCCCCCCCCCTGCCAGCTAAACGGTTATTATGGGAAATGTGAAAAAATTCACAGTAGTAGCATATATTATGAAATTAAAAGGAAAACTATCACAGTTAAGTAGGCTAGCAGCAATAGCAATCAGGGGCTAGGACCTCTGAGCATTAGGAGGTAAAAGGTTTATGTTATAAACGTTATGAAATACTTACTCAAAACCCGCTTTGCGATGAAAAAAAATCGTAAAATAACTACGGAACCCAATACTGCGCGTGGCACTTGGCCGGTTTTTTTTTTGTTTTTTTAGTTATCGCACCTTAAAACCTCTTCTCTTTTCAGTCTTCATTAATACTGTTACATTAGTCATCTCCTCAAACTTCCATCTCTATGCAGACGATTTGCAAATCTATCGCAGCTGCAACGTATCTGACATCCACGGTGCCATTGAGAGCCTTAATGATGACCTTAAGCGCATTTCTATCTGCTATGGTCTGCTAGTTAACTCTAAGAAATCACAGGCTATGATTATCGGCAGTCCTTAGGGACGTTTTATTTATGTGGCTACAATGGCATCCCTGTAGGTCATAAATCGTTGACAATAGAACTGATTTGCCATTTACGATGTCCTTGCGTCGTCGAATCATATACGAGTATTGAAGAAATTAGACCAATCCGGTGGCCTTTGTGTTCGAATTTTCTTGATAAGCAATAAAGGCTATTCAGATGTCAATCACACAGAAATAACAATCTTTTATGGAGTCGATTATTTAGTTAGTATTATACAGGGTGTAAAAAGACATGCGCCTGTGTGGTGCCGGCAAAGAATAGTACCCATCTCTATGCGTAGGTGTCATAAGAGGCGACTAAGGACTTATGAACTGGAAGACGGGCAACAGCGTCTTTTTGTGTATCGAACCATCTTACATACTGCGGTCACCAATAACAGCGGTCGCCTGCCGCAACGCTTACAAGCGTTGGTGACTATGGTAAATCCCCTCCTAGTACCACACGTTTTTGCTGAAGATCTGGAGGGAGCTCCCTGTCCTGCAGAGGACGTTTCATGGGATTTAAAAGACATTCCCCAAGACCTAAAATAGTTATTTGTCATGCAAGGCAGCAAAATTGTTATTTAGTGCGAGTAATTGAGCCACGAGTGAAGCGAGTGCTTCAAAAGAAGAATCCTGAGCGTAGCTCCAGAATTTTAAGATAAGAAGCGCGAATAAACTTAGATGTAGAGCGAAAATATTTATTTGTTACGCAAGGCAGCAGAATTGTTATTTGGAGCAATACAAGGTTATTGAAACACGAGCAAGCGAAGGATTCTATAAATGAGCCACGAGCGAAGCGAGTGGTTCAAATTCAAAAGAAGAATCCTGAGCGTAGCTATTTATACTTATAGAGTTTCAAGGCATGAGACACGAATTAACTTTGCTGCCGAACGAAACACACAATAAAACATACTCACTAGGTACGGCGAGAAAAATGCTTACGGATAGCCCCAGAGCTCGTAGGATAATTATTCTTCATCACGTTCTAATTTCAAAAACCTTTCCCACGCTAGCGGCCAGAAATGACTTTTGCACGTAGATTTCGCATGATGACACTTTTTCCACGTTACTGGTTTAAAATTACTTTTGCGGAGATTTCAAGCAATTAAGCAAAGTTAGGATCTTTAGGGGAGACCTATGTCCACCAGTGGACGTCTTTCGGCTGATATGATGATGATGAAGCAAAGTTTTCCAAACTTGTGAGGTAAATATAATTTTTTAACATTCCAAAATGCACTATCAAGTTATACAGTTTATTTTTATATTTTTTACCCTTTGTATTGTAGGGAGAGCGGGGCTGGTTGTGCCGGGGGTAAGTTGTTCCGACGCAAATATCTCAAAAATAAAAAGCGATAGCTACAATTTCTTAATGCATCGCGAAATGTCTAGCGGCCACGCCCATACGGCTGCCACTTTAGATGCGCCAACGACGCGGACCTGGCGGGTATGTGGGTAGCGGTCGTCCAGCACCACGTTAGTAAAGTTTTTCGTGTTTATACTTTTTGGGCTTTAGTCGGCATTTATGGTGCTACGTACATGGGAGTTTTATTGAAGTGATCCTAATTTATTCATTCGTGTTAATCTAAGCAGTTTTAATGCTTTGTATCAGTGATTTTTTAAAAATGTGAAAGTTTTTCAATTTATTCGAAACGGGGTAAAAAGTGCCTTTCATTTGGGGCTGGTTGTGCCACGAATCACATACTAACCTTTACTATTTTTGATTATTTTATTTAACAGAACCTATAATCGTACTTCCTAAGAATTTCTACAAAAGGTACTGCTGCTGAGATTAAGGATGAATAAAAATTATCGATACAAATTACGCATTCCATTTTATTACTATTGTCGTAGGTTATAAAAGCAGATTTTTAATTATGATCTCTAAACAAGTATGTAGGTACAAACGATTTTTTTTTATTTTGAGTAGAAATCTACTTTGAAGTTAGAATATCTTTGTTTAGTTTTGATCACGAACATAACTTGATTTGACCAAAAGTTCTTTCATAAAATGTTTAAATATGTTTTAAGGAATAAAAAGGCTAGGTAGCTGACTTTTTAATAAAATTCAATTATTGGTTAGTATAATGTCGATATGTTTGATGGTTTCTGATTTCTAAATCCATTTCAAACCATTAAAATTATCAAATAGAATAGAATTGAATAGAATAGAATAGAATAGAATAGAATAGAATAGAATAGAATAGAATAGAATAGAATAGAATAGAATAGAATAGAATAGAATAGAATAGAATAGAATAGAATAGAATAGAATAGAATAGAATAGAATAGAATAGAAATACCATTTATTCATTGTAATTCACAATACATAAAACGATTAGCTACCATGAACATTATTTATAGTCAAGAGTTTACAAAAAATAGAAGAAATTATCAAGAATGTCCAAAAACTCGATTCAAATATAAAAAAATAGATTAAATTGAACGTCGGATAGTCTACAACTACCATTCTTAGCATTCATATTACTTGATTTATTTAAGGATGTGTCAAAATCGGCACTTTCAGCCCGGGAGAGCGGGGCCCGGGAGAGCGGGGCTGAAAGTGCCGATTTTGACAAATACTTAAATAAATCAAGTAATATGAATGCTAAGAATGGTAGTTGTAGACTATCTAGACTATCTAGACTAGACTACCAAGGAGAGAGAAATGCTAAAACGCAAACAGTAGTGGGCACAGCAGACGGCAGATTTTTTGTTCTGACAGTCCGCCATGCCAGTGTGGCAAATATTGAGTCATTGACATGAGAAAAACGCTCCGTTTCCATGTGCGTATTTTCCAAAATCTTTGGTTTGGGAGGAAAACGGCTTGAAAAGTTGTTCAGTTCAAATAGTTATTTAGTCGAATAGGTTTTTCACCATTATTGTTATTTAGTTTAAGACGTGGAGCAATTTTGAAACATGAAAAATTTGAATTTTATTTTGCTTAAAACTGTAATTTTCGTAATACCGGCCACACTGACGGACAATGTCCGTGACGGCCCGTGTCTGCCCGTCCTTTTATCTGCTGAGCGCCTATAACGCAAACAGTTATGCCTAAAAGCAAATTGACGTAAGACGAGACTGGAAATGGAAACAGATAAAAAATAAGTAAAGACATAAATGGTTCTCATTAATCATCAAGACATAGGAATGAAATTGATCGTTTAGGATAGGTATACAGGGTCTTAACTTAATTGCGTAAAACGTCTCGGGTGGTAGCTGAACATGAAACTAAACAACTTTTGTTATGAGTGTAAGTTCGTGAAAACAATAGCTTTTTTATGCAAATTGGCTAGAAAATGATTTTTTTACTAATTTTTACAAGTCGTAGAACAAAAATTGTTCAGTTTCGTAGCTTCCACCCCAGATCCTTGAATCACTTGATAAGCTTATCTTTTGGAAAGCATCGCCGGAATATAACCACGTAACCTTTTTGAGGCTTAGAATGAACATAGATTAAACACACTTAAACTAAAACAAGATGCCATATAGTCAGGCCACAAGTTGTTTTGGGTATTTTCGCAAAATCAAAATATCAAGCATTCAAAAGAATTATTTGGTGTAAATTCTGTTTGAGTTACGTGAAAAGACATAACAAATACCAAAATTTTATGAAAAACTGTGACGCGGAGATGCGGAAAATCAATCATCAAAGTTTATTATTAGTTGACATTTTATACGAGTATGAACAATTTAATCGAAAAGTATTAGGAAAAAATTGTCGGTTAGCTCTGATTCCTGAAATTGCATTTAATCGTATCATTGATATTTCGAAATTCTACACACACACACAAACGTGTAACTGCCAGTGCGCATCAAAGTGAAACTTTATTTGGTCATTTTGAAGATCTAATCCATCTAGAACCTTTTCTCTGTCTCAAACTCGGTCTCAAACACTCAAACAGTACATAGGCTGACACTTTTTGTTTTGTTGCAGCTATAATCTATATATTCTTTTATTTGTGTGCAATAAATCAATATATATAATCTGAGATACTCGAATACTAATTTGACTGTTTTCTTCTATGTATAAATGTGATCTTATAAATTTGTATTACTTACAGGCAAGAAATACTGTCTTTTATTTACTGTCTGTGTTTACTTACAGATAATAAATATTTTATTCTTATCTACATTAATAAATTATATTATAAATACCATGAATGCGAAAGTAACTCTGTCTGTCTATCTGTTTATACAGATTTCACTAAAATTAAATTTGTTATGAAGCTACTTTGATTCAGATTCAGATTAATTTAATCAGTATAAAACATACGTTGCCAAAATTTTGTCATTATTACTTACATTACCTACTGTATAGTGTTAAATGTAAATAAAACTATACTATACGTACAGCTATGTAATTTTTTTTATAGATTCCTATAATACTTGAGGTATTTCATAGGAGAGGTACTCCGTCACTCAGTAAAACGCTTTTTACAAAAGAAAATTTGCAAAGGCACGATCCGATTTGGTGCACTTTATATCGTCGCTTATTACATTAATGTTTGTTTGAATGATAATGGTAAAGGACATGCTTATTTTTTCTAAATTTCACGCGTACGAAGTCAACAGCTAGTCAAAAATATTTTTATGAATGTTACAAAAATAAAAAGATAGAAATTCAATCCGAGAAAATTTCTTTCACACAATATCTAGAATACTGCGAATTAACAAAGGTGGGATATTTGTTTAAATTGGCGAATATGCCTCCAAAACTCATTACATGAACAACAACTTCGTAGAATTAATTTGTCTTCTACAGGTTTCCGGACGTCCAAGAGTTTTAAACTTCTGGCACGCTCTATATAAACTTTTACTACAACACAGGTTGGACGGAACATAGTTTTCAATCTATTGCGGTATTCGTTGCAGTAAAAACTTAAACTTCAGCTAGTTCAAATGTTGTCACAACAACACAAGTAGTAGACAAGAAGTGGAGAGTAGAAGAGTGGAATTCTCTGCCTGCGTCTGTGTTCCCGAGTTCATATAACCCGAATCTATTCAAGTCGCGAGTGGATAGGCTTCTTATGGGCATGCTCGTTCCATAGTCGACCTCATCTTTGTCTTCAAGACTAGATCGAGGTCAAGAGTAAGCCCAATGACGATAAAAAACCGGCCAAGTGCGAGTCGGACTCGCGCACTGAGGGTTCCGTACCACCACATAAACATAATTGTATTTGTTGAAATTTCAGTGAGTTAATGTGCTAGATTTTTTGAGTCCGACACGCGCTTGACCAAATTTTATTATTTGTTGTTATTTTATAGCCTATGCCCTATAAACATACCAATTTTCAAGTTTGTAAGTGTTCCCGTTTTTAAATAGAACTAAAACAAAAATCGCCTCAGCAACCATCCAACTTGACCCCTCTCTTATATGAATGTTCTTGAAACGGGAGCTCACCACAATTGGTTACCATTACTTGTGAGAAAAGTTGAAATATTTAATGATTTCAGACTTTTCCCAGTATTTGTACTGTGAGACCTAGCTTCTTGCCGAATTTCATAATTTTAGGTCAACGGGAAGTACCCTGTAGGTTTTTCATTTTTGAATAAATGTATGGAGATGAGGACATAAAAGGCCATATCTTTTGATTGCGTCGTTGTAAAAAATTGAAATTTTCAGATCTTGTGTGGTTCATGGATCCTAATATATGGTATTAATTTCAACCTGATACCTTTACCCGTTCGTGAGATAAAGGGTCTTGACAGACAGACAGACAGACAGACAGACAGACAGACAGACAGACAGACAGACAGACAGACAGACGGACAACAAAGTGATCCTATAAGGGTTCCGTTTTTTTCTTTTGAGGTACGGAACCCTAAAAAAGACCCCTGGGTTAACATTTTGAGATCTTTTGAATGTTCATGATTGTAAAATATATTTTTCAATACATTTGCTCGAAAAACGTACTTACAAGGACGTAAACATTGCTCGTAAGTAATTACTTACCGAACTAGTGCGGTAAGTAAAACAAGTATTATACCAAGGAGTTTTCACACTCTGATCATAAAATTATTTTGTAAAAGTATACAGTGGTGACTTTTTACTTGGGTGACGACTGCCTACCTATATTTAAAATAAAATGGAGAGTACCAGGAGAACATAAATTGACAAGAGACTGACAGTACCCATGGTTGGTTCCTTTACCAAGTGTATTACCTAAACCTGTTTTCTCACAAATGTATTGAAAAACGGCGTAAGATACACGTCCGTAAGGGTTATGACATACTCGTGCCGATGGTAAGCCCTCGACTTCGTCTCGGGCTTACAAAATGTCAACTCGTTTGTAACAACCCTACTTACGGAACTTGTATCTTAAACTACTATTAATATCATAATGCCAAAAGAAGGAAAAAGTTTTTATCTCAAAGTCCGCGAAATGAGGCTGGTCACCTGCACTTTTCTGAAAAAAACATTAATTTGAAAAAAGAACATTTGGAACGAAAGCGCGCGCGCGAATTGGGTACCTATTCTTGAAAATCACCGGGTGATAAAACCTTACTCAAAAAATACAAAATTTCTGTTTTTTTTTATCAACAGGGAAAAATTATAATGCATAAATATAAAGTAGTGTTTAATTGTTAAATTTCATAAAGTATTACTGACGTTTTAACACTATCAGGGTAAAATTTAAAAAATTAAACCTTCAAGCGATATTTTATCACCCAGTGATTTTAAAAAATTGGACCCCTGTTTTCTTTACGAAGTTGTTAGAAGTTTTAATTGTAGTTTTGTTGGTGCGTGCTTTTTACAAAAAATGTCTTCAAATAGTGACAGTGACGAAGAGTTTTGACTCCGCCAGAATTACAAGAAAGTGCGCAAGCGGTTATTGAAAACCTATTGCCCGAAAAATCTCGAAAGAATACAACAATGTATATGATGATTTTATACATTGAAAAAGCGAGAAAAATGCTCATTGATTTTCAGAAACTGTTTTTCTTGCTTATTTTAGTGAAAAAGCGCATAAATATAAGCCAAGTACCTTATGGTCTATGTATCCCATGTTAAAAAGTAACATATTTGCAAGCCATGATATCAGTATAATGGAATACAAAAAACTTACATCATATCTTAAAAGGAAATCTGAAATATTTTCCTCGTAGGTGAAGTATAGAGCACTATGTATCACTCGAAAGAAAGTGCGATTCCCAACTCGGGTGTATTATTTATTATTATTATTTTTATTATTTATTTATTCAGTTACAATATAGCTCACAGCATTAGCCAAAGCACTATAAAGTTATAAAAAACAATTACTAGATTACTAGTTTACAAGTTAATGTCATCATTATCATAATTCTATAAAATTAATTAAATTATATAATTTAATGTCACAAGTTAAATGTCATAAAAGTAAATGTCATATACAATTAAATACAAATGTCATTAAGAAAAATATTACATTGTGTAACAAATATCTTAACACTAGTAGTTCCATACAGGTCGGCATTAGGTACCTCGGTCAGTAAGAACGAATTCAATAAATTGATGGCCCGCGTAGTAGGCGCAGCGTCACCTCGCACAGTGCGCATGCGCGGCACGGCCAGCAGCGGGCGGCGCGCGCGCGGGTTGCCCGCTCCATCGCCTCGGCTGTATGCTTGCGGAACGTACAGCCCGACACGTTCCACCACTTGAGGGTTGTCTACTTTATTATTTAATGCCAGGTAATAATATTTGAGAATGGCAAGTTTACGCCTCAAATTAAGAGTCTCCAAACCAACCATGCCTCCAACGAATAGCGAAGGGTAGAGGTAAGGGTAGAAGCCATACGTTTTTTTATATAGGAATCTGGCAAACTTCCTCTGAACCTTTTCCACCATATCCGAATATTTGCCCTCCACAGGATCCCAAACGGCGGCGTTATACTCCAGACGACTTCTGACGTACGAGATATATAAGGCTATTGCTACTCGCCAGTCACTAAAGTTGTAAGTGGTACGCATGATAAAGCCAAGCATCCTATTCGCATTTTTACAAACATCTACCACATGGGCACGAAAGTTGAGTTTTGGGTCCAAAACCAGTCCCAAGTCCTTAAACTCAGTGACATGAGCTAATTTTTTACCCAATACCTCATAGTCTACTTTAAGTGGCGCTAGACTATTAGTGAATGTCATAACCTTGCATTTAGAAATGTTAAGCGGTAGACGGTTAGTTTCGCTCCATTCGGCAACAGCGGTTATATCATTCTGCAATGCCTCAGTATCTGCCCTATCTTTGATTGCCAAAAAGAGCTTCAGGTCGTCTGCGAAAAGTAAGCACTTTGCAGCACTGATAATTCTCGGCAAATCATTCACCATGATCAGAAAGAGCGTCGGACCCAGTGTGCTGCCCTGGCTAACGCCTGATCTCGTATAATAGGTTTCAGATTGACAGCTCAGAAGCTGGACGTATTGTTTACGATCTCGGAGATAGTCAGCAAAAAACCTAAGCAGCTTAGATGTAGCACCCAAAGCTCCGAGCTTTCCGAGAAGAATGTCATTATCCACCAGATCGAATGCTTTTCGGAAATCGAAAAATGCTGCATCGACTTGGCGTCTTGCGTCGAGTTCAGCTAAGACATAGTCAGAGAAGTTAATATGATTCGATAAGGTGGACTTAGCTTCTCGGAAACCGTGCTGACTATCGTCCAGAAGTCTACCAATCTGTTGCTTTAGGCAGTTATTAATGCAAGTCTCAAACAGCTTACCGAAGACTGGCAGAACCGCAATCGGCCTATGGTTAGTAACATCAGCATTTGACTTGTCCTTCGGTACTGGGGTCACCCTTGACACCTTCCATTGCTTAGGATACACAGCACGTTCAAGTGATAAATTGTACAGGTACAAAAGTGGTTTTTGAAGCACTGCTATGCAATCCTTAACAATATATGGAGGTATATTGTCAGGGCCCGCAGCTGATCCTGCTTTCAGGTGTTTTGCTGCTTGAAGAAGGTCTTTTTTATAAAGCTTATCTACTGTAACCTGAGATACAGATGGTAGAGAGCCATCAATATCAGGCTCAATAGAGTCCAGTTTAGGCACGTCACTCAAATAAACGGAACTAAAATAGTTAGCAAATTCATTTACAGCCTCCTGTCCAGAAACTGTTTCGCCATTACTGGTGTAGTCCTTGCATCTGGACCTATCGCTTCGTAGGTCTTTGGTATAGTCAAACACTTTTTTTGGATTAATTATGATAGCTTTCTCAATCTCGTGGATGTGAAGCTTATAAGCTTCATCGATGAGAGACTTGGACAGGCTTCTGTAATATTTAAAGAGTTCTCTATTAACCTCTTTGCCTTCTGATTTGTATCTAATTAAATTGAAGTATTTACAACGTATATAATGAATTATTTGTTCGGTATACCACGGTGGATAAACATATTTATTTGAGTGAAATTGTTTTTTCCTGGGAATATAGGTATCAATGCATTCGTAGAGTTTATTATAAAACTTGTCCGTAGCCTTATCTACATCACACTCCGATAGAACTTCCATCCAATCAATTTTAGATATCGCATCATAAAGCCCTGAGATATCACCTTTATGGAAATTCCATTGTGGTGGCAGTACTGTACTTGGATTGCCTACTAAAGCTGGAAGCCTGTTGGGAGTTTTGAACAGCCCAGGTAGTGACAGAACGATGTCAAGAGCGGGGTGTGGTCGGTCCAGAGGTACTAATGGTTCGTTACATTCAGAAACATCAACAGTATAATGATTATCAAAATTGGTAAGTACTAGGTCAAGAATGCCTCCGTATGGATTACAGATAGTATTATGTTGTTTAAGGTTGCAAAACTCAGTCATGTTGTCGAAGTTCTGTTTGACCTCATTGTTAAAAGAATTTAAATTAAAATCACCTAACATCAATACCTTACTTGTAGGATAGCTTGATATTACATTTTCTATGCAATTTAATACGTCAATATATTGGCTAAACTTATATGAGGGAGGAAGATATGCAACACAACATAGTATTTTGTCAGATTTACAGTCAATGGTAGCAAACAACAGTTCCTTATCTCTGGTTAATCCGTCCGCGTTGATTATTCTTCGCACGGGATATTGTTCCTTAACAGCTAGGAGAACACCTCCCCACCCAACATCATTGCTGCGATCCTGCCGTAATACCGTGTATCCACTTGGAAAAAGCTCCCCATCATACACTGAACTAATCAGAAAAGTTTCAGTCAAAGCCACAATATCAGCTGTACCTTCTGAGACATTTTTCCTAAAAACCGCAACTTTTGAACGAAGCCCTCGGACATTCTGATAGTAAACGCTCATAGTTTTTTTCTTATTGCTGCTTACTACGAAATTTCTGCCTCCAGTTCTTGACACAGATACCAGTTGCCCAGTTGTCTGTAGAGAGCACGCATTCCTTTAAGCTCGAGGGTACACCTAACTTGAAAGAGGCGTAGTCACCTCGCGCCTTTAGCACTTCGACAGTACAAAATTCACCCCTACATATTTTAGTTAGATGTTGCTGTATTTGTGTAGCAGTAGTTCCTTGTTTTACATAATACAAATGTAAGCTTATTTTCTTTTCTGAGGCTTCTAAGGTAGTAGTGCCAGGAACGGCTGTTCCATGCAGAACTTTTGCATAAGAAGGTCGTTTACGTTTCTTTTCCACGGTAGTCCAGTCTGAATCTTGTTGCTTCGGTTTAGCAGTAGCAAAGTTCACCACACTTTTGTAGCCACTAGAATCAGTAGTCTTAGTTTTATCAGATTCCACATGTCTCTGGACTAAAACTTCAGGTTGTACATGAAAATCACATTGTGGATCACAATCTTTTGGAGCTAGGTTAGACTTTTTGGCTGGTTGATTTTTCGGTTTGCTGGTGCTTGTTGCAGTGTCCCGGCTGCTATCGATATGTATACAACTTTGTTCTTTCTTTGCGTTCGGCTTATGTAAAGAGGTCACCCCACCGTCTGGTTGACACACTCTCTTCTCGATCTCGATTAGCCGTTGGTCCATCTGAGATATAGCTTCCTTCACTGTTTCTTCTAGTTCTTTGACCACTACGGTTTTTATTGCTATTAGTAGTCTCTCGTTGTTGTCGATAATCAGGCGGGACATCTCATCTCTAATTAGCTGTCGAATGCTGTCTGTAAAGATGGTGTCGTTAACAAGTGAATCATCGAGTACACTGACTTCCGGATCTACTCTCCGCTGATGACGCGATGAGGTATTGACATATGCTGACATACGGGCAGCCGCTGCGGCAACTGCGGCTATTTCTTCGTCGGGTAGATCTATTCCCGAAATTTTCGATGTAGTAGAGGTGTCGAAATCACTTAATGCACCAGCTATACCTTTAGTGCCAGTAGTAACTTTGTTCTTGTTATGAGGCTTCTCGTCGCTTGAATTTTGTAGTGTATCATGAGTAGATAAATGATGGGACTTTTTAACATCTACTCTGCTTGGCACCTTTATAGGCGTATCATCATTACGGATTCTACGGTCGCTTTTTGTACATTCAGGACACCTCCATGAGCGGTCCAAATTGGACCTTTCTACGATGAAATACTCTTTTGACATATTGAGGCACCCATAATGGTAGAACTTCCTGCAGAGTGAGCACTGCAATCTCTCCGTAATTGTTGTGTGGGTATTACAGGCTAGGCAGTTCATCGTCTTAAATACCGTCACTCCGTGTGACTAATAATAGGTAGGTACCAATTAAATATCGATATCAAACTATCTGTAGTTGCTTATTCTTTGGCCTTTCTGTCAGTGCACGTTATCTTCACTGTTTGATGGATGTAAGCAAGTTGATATGAATCATATAAAGTGTAATTAGCTTTGCATCCTATCCGCTATTCAAACATGCTTAGTAAAAATGCGTGGCAAAATATATGCGTAGAATGAAACGCAATTTCCGATAACGTTATTTTATTGGTTATTTTGCGTTTGAACGCATCCGTAATCTGACATTGACAGCCAACTGTCACGCTGTCAGCTCAAATGCACCCAATCAGCTGATTGTTGTGAGATGCGGTGAAATCTCGAGTTATGATTTGCTAAGAATCTTCTATTGTTTATTTAAATATCGTAGAAATAACTGTAGATTTTTCCTCGTACCTTGCAGTGAAAGTGTAGATTTCCAAATTCCTCCGGGAAAATTTATAGTGCAGTTAACTTCACTGTGGTTCTTCTTTGTGGATAACACTAACTTAGTAAGTATTGGCAAGGTTTTCTAATTTTCTGAGTTAAAAATTCGGACAGCAGGTTGTTTACAGTTACGGATAAACGTTCCGTTCCTCGGCGGCTTCGCCTCAGAGCTCAAACGACACCCTTGTTGGGAATCGGTCACTTTCTCCTCTCGATGAACAATGTACTATTTCACGGCTCATAAGAACTTCACAAGGAGCCAAGACAACTGGAATAATATATTATCATCGTTAACGCTAGTACCAAACGAAACTTCACGTGATATTTAATAACCCAATATTTTCCAGCTATTGGTCTATGATCTAATCACACACTATGAGCTAATCACAATTTCACCAGTCATCATCATCTCCAGCCACTAGGTCCTGGACTAGACTGGATTGGCAACCACATACGTGTTTCGAACTCTGGCATTATTAAGCCACGTCCCTAGAAGTAGATCAAATAATTTGAAGAAGCTATGATGATAGGAAAGATCAACAGATAAGTGTAATAATTAAGTAATTATAAGGAATATTATTAGGGAGGAATAGGAGTGAATGCATGGTCTAAATTGTTCTGCTGTGTCGACAGTATAATGATAAAATGAATGCAAGGTGTATCACCTTACATCTTGCCCCACGTGATCTGCGGAGAGTGACCACACTCGCAAGATAGCTTCGTCTTTTCAGTGAACTCTCATATGTGTCTTGCACAAGTAAATCTAAGTCCGGAGACTGTTAAGAGACTGGAAGTTATCCATGGCAGCAGCACCAGGGGTAGTAGACAAGTGGATTTCTATCGTCAAAATTATAGTATAAAATAATAAAAAAGTACGGGCTTGACATTACTTAGCGAAATGTTGCGTGACAACTAATGTCAAATCCCATACATTTTTATTCAATTTTACTAGCGTTTACGAGAGTAGATCGAGAACATCACGGGCCGTAGACAAGCGGCTTTCTAATGTCGTGAACGCTAATAGAATAGAATAAAAATATATGAGTTCGACATAAGCTAACGAAATGTTACTTCAAAAGCAAGTGTTTTAGAGAAGGAGAAGTTGCACTCTCACAAGACCTTTCGGCACTCAATGGGTACTACAAAAGGTGGTGCCTCTGTCCAAACCCGGCAAAGTCTGAGGTAACGGCCTCATATCACCAACTGTATGGCCCGACGAGAGCTGGAAGTGTTCTTCAATGGTGAAAAAGTGCGGCATAATTTCACCCCGAAATACACTCGACAGGTCTTTGACTTACCGAAATCACCTGGAAGTCACCGCACAGAAAACGAAAACCCGGGTAAACTTAATCGGTCGATTGGCAGGCACATCGTGGGGCGCCCGGGCCGATGTAGGTACTTCGGACATCTGCACTAGCTTTAGTGTTCTCCACAGCAGAGTTCTGTGCTGCGGCATGGTACCGCAGTGCACATACTTCTAAAGTGGACGTGCAGTTGAACCGAGCGATGCGCATCGTCTCGGGTACGTTGGGCCCTACCCTCACACCGTGGCTTTCAGCTCTCTCCCACATAGCGCCCCCTCACCTTAGGCGCGCTCAAATCGCAGCGGGCGAGTGGATGAAAACGGAGAAATGCAAACTTCCGTACCAAATGCCGATCAGAAAGACCCTCGATGGAGTCATCCCAAATCGCCTAACATCACGCAAGCCCATTTGGTCAGACCCCGAAGTTCGGCAGTCCTCAGACATTCGCTCGTCCTGGCTGGCTGAATGGCAAACCCTCTGCAGGTGTGGTCTCGGACCCGTCTGAACAAGTTCAAGGCTTCAAATCCAACAGACGTATCTGGACGACGCTAAACCGCATCCGAAAGGGTGTAGCCCGATGTAACAACCACCTTCACAAGTGGGGTATAGCGGGCTCACCCGCTTGCGATTGTGGAGCGTCAGAGCAGACCACGGCACATATTGTAGGAGAATGCCCCCTTAGACGGTTTCCTGGCTCATACGAGGAACTTAACGGGCTTTCTGCGGCGGCTGTAGACTGGCTACAGCACTTGGATATTAATTTGTAAATACTTTAATGCAGGTTATATGTAAATAGGCCGAACGATAATAATAATAATGACAACTAATGTAAACTCTATACATTTTTATCCAATTTTATTAGCGTTTACGAGAGTAGTTATAAAACCTCAGGGGAATTCAGTTTTTTACATTATTCAAGCATTAACAGTAGCAGTTCTCTCCCTCTAAAACTTGTTGTTTTCAAACTTTTCCGTCCTCGTAATCTATCGATAGTCTCCCAATTTCGGTAAGTTAGAGGTTCAAGGATAGCAATTCTTCTTTATCGTGATCACTAGTCGAGAAAAAAGTAAGGATCTGTTTATCCAATTCGTAAGAAAACTATTATTGTTTAGTGACTTGTTGGTTCAAGTACTCTAGGCCAAGCGGTGATTGCTTTCTGTACTATTAAGAAAACTGACATAACAGCTAGAGAATTTCCGTGCTTTGGAAGGTCTGTTAAGCTTACCGAGTATCTAAAATAATGGTCTGGAATATCTTGGCAATACCGGATTATTTTTGAAACCCTACTATTTTAAAATTTAGGGTTCGGCGTTGATGAATCAGTCAGTCAGTCAGGACATGCTCTTTTATATATTTAGATGTCAAAAGTGAGCAAACGGTGGGCCACCCGATGATAAGTGGTCACCACTACCCATAGCACTTACTGTCCTAATAGTTACACACGTTGATACTAATAAGCAAAACTCGTTGCCAGCCCTGAGAACTTAAATGGTATGTTTTAAGTACTGGAAAGATCATCCCTTACCTATCGAACCCAAATAAAAGGACCTTTGTTTGTGAAACGTTGATAAGAAGATCAAGCCTTACACATAGCCAGAACTGTTTTGTACTCCATAAATATGATAAATATGATTTTTAGGGTTCCGCACCCAAATGGTGAAAAACGGGACCCTATTGATATCCTTCCGATGTCTGTCTGTCTGTCAGCGGGCTGTACTTATCTCATGAACCGTAACAGGTCGAAATTTAAAATTTTCTATTTTAGAAGAGGCAAGATGATTGTACACCTGACACGACACGACAATTTCAGAAGAAATGTCACGGAAGGAAAAATTTAAGGGAGAAGAGGAAGACCTAGGCAAAGTTATATTGGCCAAATCAAGAAAAAGGTTGGAGTCGTGTTGTATATCAGGAACAAAAGCATTTGGCGGAGAAAAAAACAGGCTGGGATTTGCTCCACCGACGAGAGCATAGCTCTTAAGTTGAAAAAGACTACCCCTTGAATATGTATTAGTCCGGTCGACGTTAAGCGTCTTATACTCGTATCGCCAAATTCACTAAATTGCACCAAATTTTAACCAGGTACTAGTTAGGTACATTGCTCTTAATTTTTGGTAGGAGCCATTTCTTGAATATTCTATGGAAATTTTTTCAAATTCAAGAATTGGCTCGTATCAAAAATTGAGAGCTATGTACCTAACTAGTGCCTGGAAACAATTTGGTGAAATTGTAAGGCGTGTCTACGTTAAACAGCTAATTGACCGCACTATATTATTATCTCAGAATACAAATCTGAGCAACAATCCTAAAGATACATGGATCGAAAACGAGTTTGCTTTGGCTTGCCCATATAAACCTGGCGCCGGTAATTGCCAGCAGTATTTTTTTTTTTTTTTTAAACATTTTTCGACAATTTCGACCCATGTCCCCTCGGGAACTTTGATGAGTTAAATGTTCTGAGTCATCATAACATCCCATGGAACGTCCACTGCAGGACAGGGAGCTCCATCTTGAACTACAGCAAAATCACGTGGTACTTTTTGGGCTGGCGACCGCTGTTCTTGGTGACCGCAGTTTGCAAGATGGTACGATACACAGAAAGATGCTGCTGCCCATCTTCCGGTTCATTAGCCCTTAGTCGCCTCTTGCGACACCCACGGGTTGAGATGGGTTGGTACTATTCTTTGCCGGCACCACATGGACGGAGTAACATACTAAAATTATAATAAAGGGGGCAATAAAATAATTCAGTCATCATTATAATAATTATAGAATAGAATAGAATAGAATAGAATAGAATAGAATAGAAAAACGTTTATTCTCTGTAAACACATACAGTACATAAAAGACAATATTTCTAGCTTATAAGTACTACAAAGTAAAATCACAGTTATACATAGAAGGCAACATGAAATCAGTAGTTACTTACATAAAATAATCCTATTCTAAAGAGAAGCATCAACAAAGTGTCAACTATGTACTGTTTGGGACAGAGAAAAGGTTCAGACTCAGCATGTTGTCACAGCAAGCTGTGACGCTGTTCATTCTGCCCAAACCTCAGGGTTGAGGTGAGTAAGAAAGAGCGATACAGAAAAGACTTAATATAAAAAATAATCTGTATATTTATAGAGTTACCAAAAGGAGCTAGGGATGTAAACAAGTAGGTAATATAAATATGTGTTGAATACATTTATCGTGTAGGTTAAGATGTAAGATCGATGGCTGACCTCACAAACCCAAGTGTCGAGAGTTTTTGAGCCGACAAAGGCTTCTGGGCCTTGAGACAAGAGGCTTATTATCGTAAACGCCAATAGAATAGAATAAAAATGCATGGGAAACGAAATAGCGTGACAGCTAATGTCAATCCCACACATTTTTAATGTATTCTATTAGCGTATACGATAAGAGAAAGCCACTTGTCTACCGGCCCTTGAGATAGCTCATGTACTGCTACTTATGTAGAAAGTAGCCGGGTATAATTGCTTTACGTGCCTGAATCATTTTATGTTTTAGGCAATCATAGGTTGTACGAGCCGTCGATCGTACAGAGTACAAAGTTTTCTGGTTTAGCTGACGTGCGACCTAGATTTGGGGTAACGCGTCAGTGTAATAAACACGCTCCATTGTTACGGTTGAGTTTTAATTATTGACATATCACCCTGACATCTTCACCCCTTATCCTGCCGCAGCTGTCTGACATCTTGACACCTGTGCTGAGATTCAACTTGAGAAGCCTCGAGAAATGAAATATTTGTTTTGAGAATGTCCCCACTGGAACCCAGTATCTCCGAGCCGAGAATCAAACGCTTTAACCACAAACCTCGGAGGGTTTTCCAGTTCAAGTGGATTTATACGATACCTACACATTTTATGATCATGACATAGATATCTTGGTCGTTGAAAAGATAAATGGAGCTGGAATTAAGTTTTTAAAAGTTTTGGCATTAGCAACATAATCCATCCATGGTGCGCCGCGTGCGGGCAAGCTCCAAAAGTATTCTGCAGATGATGGCGGAAAGGTTAGATCTTTTATAAGACAGGCACTGTTGCTTGGTTTCCCATGGGCTCTTAGACTATATAACCATGGGCTACTAAGTAGCAATGTTTCACGTAGAATCCAAGAAAGATAATGACAATCATACCTGCATATTTTGACATTTGACATTTAATTTGTATATTATGACTTTTTAAATGATTTATTGTGTATTCCAATTTTATTTTTATTTTATTTTATTTCTTCTGATTGATTTAATTTTAATTATTTTATTTTTTAATGTAATTTTAATGAGTCATGAAACTTTTTACTTTACTTGAAACTTACTTTTTTACTTGAAATACTTGAAATGAATAAATAATAATAATAATGTGATAAAAGGTCGACTACGTTACTCCTAAATCAGGATGCCGATCACGAAAGATCTCGCTTCCCTGCGTCTGACACGTCTACAGATAAATCCTCATGGCTCAACGGGTGCTGATATTTGTCAATGCTGGAATTTAATGGAAATTGGAGAGAAACACGGATAGAATGAAACCCGTTCCAGGTGTATAGAATTTGTTGTTCTATCTAGCATTTACTCATTTTACTGGCGCTTACGAGAATAGTAAGCCACTGCCTACGGCCCCACGTTTGAAAGTAAAATAAACACGATATAAAAACGCGAAACAGAAGAAAACATTAATTTAGCGAGTCAATTTGCCTAGTCTTTGCAAATAAAAATATCCATTTTCCTAATTCGCAGAATCATACCTCAACTTTGACGGTTTTCAAGCTGTTGTTTATTTTGTTCCGAGATTATGCTTGGGATGAAAAGTTTTAATTTCAATTTTTATCCAATCCTTAATGAACAGCGATATTATTTGCACAGGGATAATTGGAATGAGACGTTGTTTTTATCTCACGAAAATATTTCTATCTCCCGGGAAATTCCTTACTGGGAAATTAATGTTGGGAAAAATAAAACTCTGTCGTTAACATTGCAAAAATAGGATTGTATTTAAAATAATTGCCACCCGTAAGAGAAATTGTCTTTTAGTCTCTTAAAATCTCATGATCTCATATACAATCTTGTGACTGACTTGTTGGTGTGGTTAGTAGTGAGCCTGCCGTCTACGCCACGGGCCGTGGGTTCGATATCCGCCCAGGGCAAACATTTGTGTGATGAACATTGAGTTTTTTGGTGTTGTGCCTTAGTCCGGGTGTTATTTATCTATTTATGTATGTGTATCGTCTCTGCTACCCATCATAGTACAGGCTTTGCCTAGTTTGTTACTTGAACAACTTGAACCAAGATCGCGTGGTAGGGGAAAGCAAAATCAACTACTATTTATAATCATACTAGCTGTTGCCCACGGCTTCGCTCGCGTGGTTTTCGTATTTATGTTGTTACCGGTTTTCCGAAGCAATGAGATATGTTCCCGTCATTTCGGGGTAATTTTAAACTAAGGAAAAACGGGACTAACCCTGCGCAAATCAATGAGTACAATTCAAGATCCAGCTGAAGTTACTCATAAATTACTCAGAACAGATGAACTTAGCAGCAGTATTATGCCTTAAAGTTGTTACTTAACCTAACAAATGTAGAAAGAGAGATGAGAGACACCTTTATGTAATCTTTCAAAACAGAGCCAATTCGCAGAAGTAATTGAGAAAAACTAAAACCCTCTCCCTCTCTCCCCCCTTCCTCTCCCCCTCCTCCCTCTCCCCCTGCCCCTCCCTCTCCCCTCCCTCCCCTTCACCCTCCCCCTTCCCCTCCTTCTCCCCCTGCCCCCCTCCCTCTCTCCCTCTCTTCCTCCCTCTCCCCCTTCCCCTCCTTCTCCCCCTGCCCCCTTCCTCTCTCCCTCCCTCTCCCCTCCTTCTCCCCCTCCCTCTTCCTCTCCCTCTACCTGTACCTCTACCTCTCTACCTGTACCTCTACCTCTCCACCTCTTTACCTCTCTACCACTACCTCTACTCTATCCCTGCTCCTATCCCTACCCCTAACGCCAATTTAACCGCTATCAATAACATAGAAATGACACCCATATTGATTTTTAGACATTTCAAACCTATCGCACCCCAACCCCAGGGGATGATGGTATTTCACGTCCATCACGTTGGATTTCAAAATCGTTGTAGTTTTCGTAATCAGCGACCCGATAAACCATACAAACGACACCCATATTGATTTTTAGACATCGCACCTCAACCCCATCCTTAGGGGATGATGGTATTTCACGTCCACCACGTAGGATTTAAAAAAAATTTTTGTTTTTGTAATCAGTGACCCGATAAACCATACAAACGACACCCATATTGATTTTTAGACATTCCAACCCTATCGCACCTCAACCCCATCCCCAGGGGATGATGATATTTCACGTCCACTACGTTGGATTTCAAAGTTGTTGTAGCTTTCGTAATCAGCGACCCGATAAACTATACAAACGACACCCATATTGATTTTTAGACATTTCAAACCTATTGCACCCCAACTCCATCCCCAGGGGGATGATGGTATTTCACGTCCACCACGTTGGATTTCAAAATTGTTGTAGTTTTCGTAATCAGCGACCCGAAATACCATACAAACGATACCCATATTTGTTTTTAGACTTTTTCACCCCGTTTCCCCCTTTCAGGGGTTGAATTCTGAAAAAACCTTAAACATGTGTTTACTCATCTATTAATAGGAGTACTCCTGTGAAGTTTCGAACAAAATAGTTTAACCAATCTTGTTTCCCCATACAAAATTTCAACCCCTTTTTCACCGCCTTAAGGGTTGAATTTTCAAAAACCCTAGGACAGTTAATTGTTTATTTCTATTCGTTAACCTAAAAACAAAGTTTCAAGCTTCTAGCTCTAAAAATGACGGACTTCCATACAAACTTTTAACATTTTTTTCACTCCTTTAGGGGGCGAATTTTCAAAAATCCTTTATTAGCGGATGCCTACGTCACTAAAACTATCTGTGTGCCAAATTTCAGCGAAATCCGTTCAGTAGTTTCGGCTGTGCGTTTATAGATCAGTCAGTCAGGTTTGCCTTTTATATATTTAGATGAAGTCTGTAGGGCTTTTGTGAAAAGTTCATCTGGGGAAGTACAACCCAGCATCCCCTTGCCTATTTCTGCTGTTAAGCAGCAGTGTTTACACTGCTGTGTTATGGTTCGCTAGGTAAGGGAGCCAGTGAACTTTCTGGTACTCAAAACATACCATTTAAGTTTTGCTTATTAGTATCAACGTGTGCTATGTAACTATTAGGACAGTAAGTGCTATGGGTAGTGGTGACCACTTATCATCGGGTGGCCCGCTGTTTGCTTACTTTTGACATAAAATATAAAACAATGACATATATAAACCTTTAAGCAAAATGTTCAACAGCAAGAAAACAATCAAGATAAGGCTTTATTACTCTTTAATAACGTTATATCCGTAGCAATCGACATATTTTGTGATCCTATGAATACATTCAAAAATAAACTAAATTTAATGTTAACTTAACTTAATTTATTTCAAATCTTGCTCGTAGATATTGTTTATAACATTTAACTTACTATTATTCTGTTTTTGGATATCGTTCTTGATTTTTTGTAGGTAGTAAGTATCATTTAATTTAAGCACTTACTGTATTGTCTGATCTTAATTTTGGCGATAGTTGTGTACGCCTGTCATCGGTTTTGGTATCAATTCCTAGACTTAATACCATTAGACCATTACTGTTGGTGTACCTATTTTAATAAAATAAAAATTAAATAAGTAAGTAATCAATAAAAAAAACACATCTACATCGGACAACAACTCGAATACTAGGGATCCACACTTTGTTAGGTTGGGTATTGATCTTAACCCACATGATAATATAATGATAATCGGACAACATTGCAAAGCATACACAAATAACCGAATAAATTTAACTTCAAAGGATTTGTTTAAAATAATTAGTCAGGGTATTGCGTGATGGTTCTGACCGCTACATTTAAGGACCATTATTTGATTTGAAAAGGGTCACGGCGGTCATTATTCTCGCTGCTCACGATTTGAATAAGATACAATAATCTGGCTGCAGGGCCATAAATAACAACCAAAACGCGTAAATTTAAGGGTAGCAACATAAAGACCCAGATTACCAGATTGTGTAAAAAAGCTTTCTGTAATCATCATCATAACATCCCATGAAACGCCCACTACAGGACAGGGACCTCCCTCCAGAATTCTAGCCTTTGCTGGAAAAATGTGGAGGGGAAGTATTAGTTCTGTGGGAAGTACCATAGTCACCTCGCTTGTTAGCGTTACGGCTGGCACCATGGACCGCGGTTGTAGGTGACCGCAGTAAGTAAGATGTAAGATACAAAGGAGGATGCTGCTGCCCATCCTCCAGTAACCCTTAGTCGCCTCTTACGATACCCACGAGTATGTATGGGTTGGTACTATTCTTTGCCGGCACCACACGGGACCCTATAATAGACTAAGAATAGATATTTCTATAATAGACTTGCTTAAAAAATGTTTTTTTATAGATTAGATGATAAAGTGGTATGATGTTCCGATATCGCAGCAACACAAAAAAAATTTAAAAAACCCATACTTTAAGTGGGCCGTGCGATGCTGCAGTGGTTTCTAGCCGATTCTTTTACGCTACAATAGGACTATCTGAAACGGTAGTAGACTCGCTCTATTTGCATTGTATTCTGCATGTTATAACATTCAATAAGGATTCTGTAAAGAATAGACATTAATTTAAAATAAACTTAATCGGTACTTACTAGTACCGGAAAATCAGAATTGACCATAACAAAGAAACGTGTCAATCGGTCAGTAGTGCACAATGGTAAGAGACCCTCCGGAGCGATCGGTCCACTTTCCCGTCCACTTTTCCGGCAGGTCCACTTTTCCGTCACGTCCACTTTTCTGGTCGGTCCACCTTATCGCGGAAGCGGCCGGCGAGTGCCAGGCACAAATTACGCGCAGTTTTGTGAAATGCCGTGGCATTTTGTAGAATGCCAAGGCATAATGTAAAACCACGATTTACACAATTTCAGAAATCAGAAATCAGAAATTTTTATTAACACTAAGACATCACAACACAATTCTATAAAAAATACAATAAATATGTAGCATTATCAAATAAATACCTGCCTGCGACATCGATACCGTTGGGTACGGAAATCTACAAACAATATCGTACCTTTTGGAATGTAAACATTTTATCTTATTGTATTATAAAGGTCGATGACAATATAAAAAGAATGGTAACATGAGGAAATTCAATGGCATATTTTATCAGGTTTTTTCCCTAAGGGATCAATCCAAAAGATAAGTGAAGGTACGGTAAATATTCTTATGAAGGAAAGGCATAATCTGTAAAAAGGATTGCGACTGCGAAATAAGGGGTAAGTTTGAGGAAATAACACATATTTTGTGATAATTCAACTGGCTACCTATCTCAGCGAAAGCAACAGATTCATTATCCTTTAGTTGCCTTTTACGACACCCACGTGCAGAGATGGGTTGATATTTACTATTCTTTGCCAGCACCACAAGAGGCAAACTTTTGGAACAAAGATTTTGGAAAACCACCCGCAGGATTTTGCGCGTTCCTCTGACGTCGATGACTTTAACACAAGCCAAGTGATAAATAAAAACTTTAGACGCATAAAACAAGCCCAGGGCAAACAGACAGTGAGTTTAGCCAGACAGACAGGAGACATAGGCCCCGTTGTCACCTGGTGGTTACGATAAACCATAATAGTAGATTAGTAGCCAAGGGCTGTAAGGCATCAATTGCAGCCCGAGATATTTAGGCGCACGAGCCAAGCGAGGGCGCCTATAGTTCGAGGATGCAATTGATGCTTACACCCGAGCTAACTACTCTGCTTTACATCTCGATTGTGAGGTAAGTAGGTCCTTATTACCACCAAATTGTAGGTGACCAATTAGCGCTCTAGGGTAATAATGTAGCTAGAAAAGCCCTAGGGTGGTAAGTAATTAAAAAAAAAACACTTCACTCTTTCAAATTTAATTACTTAGCGCCCTAGGGATTTTCTAGCTACATTATTACCCTAGGGCGCTAATTGGTCACCTACAAGCCCCATTTGGTGGTAATAAGTACCTACTTACCGAATATGAGAGATGTAAAAGTATATATCGCAGTGTTTGAATTGAAATAATGTAGGAGGTAGGTAATAATTTAAGGTCCTAATGAAATAGTGAACATAATTTTGGCATTTTACTCAGACCATGAAACTGAAGAAACTTTTCCCAAGGAGCCTTGGTCGAAATACGAAAAAAAAACCAACTTCCCATAGAGACTGCGTGTACTGATAGCACAATGTGTATGGAAGGTTAAAGTAATTTTTGGTATTTCGACCTATGTTCCTTGGGAAAAGTTGTTCAGTTTCATGCTCGAAGTACTTAATTTATGTTCACTATTTCATTAAAAGCCTATATTGTTAGGTTCCATGCATGATTGGGCCACTTCTCTTATTGGCGTAACCTTAAAAAGCTTTTAAATAAACGAACAAATTACTTTTGTTAACTGAGCTTTTAGCGTCATGTCCTTTGTTGCTTCAATGTAAAATAAAAAGAAGAAAATCGTATCAGTACGCTGTTAATATATTGCTCGGTGTCTGGGTATATTTACGTTGAGTACATTTACATTGTTTTTTTTTTCGCTTTCGCTAATCTTAGCGAATTAGGGAGACACATTAGACAACTGTTGCCAAGGAAGAAGAACGAATCCTCTTGAACAACTGGTTGCAAAACTCAGTTGCCAAGGCAGTCAAAACGCCCGAGAACTAAGATGGTATCCCATTTTCCAGTAATTTCTTTGGTATTACTTTTCAAAACGAGACACAGTTGTGAGGGTGCTACTTATCCAAACAGACTTTGCACCGAAGCCCTACTATCAAAACGATGATCATCAAATGTAGATGAAAAATCTTTGCTCTAAAATTGTGAGAAAGCTCTAGAAATATCGGCGTGAATAATAAAGACTTTTATCCACCTGAAACGCAAAAGCATTGAAATATTTAGTGCTCAAAAGAAAATATTATCATATAAAATCAAGTTAACTCAAAGGTCTCGGCTATAATTTATAAAAAGTCAGTGACAACTTCTAAATAAATTGGATGTAGCTGTCAAACGTTAAATGGACATGAAATACCTGCAGCATCAAAGAACATGAAAATTTCGTTTGAATATGGTGTTTCGTGGACTGTAGTTTGATAATGTAGGTCGTTACGTGGGACAAGAAGAAATAGGCCGAAATGGTTTGCTTAATATTTTGAGTAAATAGGCACATGGTGTTGCCAATAATAGTTTTAGCATTATAACACATTGAAATGTGCGGCTCGCCTCTCTGGTAGAAACTAAGAAAAAAAAAAATCTTTTTTTCTTTATATCATTTTTCACGATGGTAACCAATCACTGCCTCACTATATTATTTGATGCTTGACGTTATGACTGTAAGCGTGTTGCCCATCCTGAGAATTAAACTGAAATATTTTTATGTGTCCTTAACAGGGACTAGATGAGTACTATACTTACAAGTCCTTAAACGAATACAGAAGTGTTAGCACTTACGGCAGATATAGCCAAGATGATGGTATATCTCGATGGATTTTGCGCAAAAGCCCTTTTAATCCTCTATAACTAACGGTTATCGCATTTGGTGTATTAATTTAAATTATAAATAATAGTTTGTCTTTAAAACGTTAATTTTCCCAGGATATGTTCCTACCTTTAATTTAAATTAAAGCGAAAAAAATTAACCTACTTTGCTGGTAACTTTTGCAATATTTTGTAGCAGAATGTTTTCTAACAAAATATAACTCAAAGTTTTTCTTAAAATGTCAAAATGTGGGAGGCTGGCATATCAGTCGTTTACAGTCACAAAGGTTGGCTGGACTCCTATTATATAAATATTTATTGACCTCACATTGGACCCTATTGTGTCTGGAGGGCAAAGAACTAACATTTGGATTTCAAAGAAAATCTACAATAGTAGGTAACATAAAATATGAAGAATTCTCGAAATTTATTTAAAATACAAACTCTGAGATACAGAAATAAAAGAAAAGAATAGAATTATTAATTTTAGAAAACTTTAACATCAAATAACGTTCACGTCATATTGTCAATATCAAGCAAGAATATAGAGCAATATAGAGCAGCGTCCATCAAAGGTACATTTTAAAAACGTTTATTAATTTTGCTTGTTCCACGTTTTGTCTTAATTTAATTTAATACAAGTAATTACTTATTATTTTTCTTTTTTCTTATTTTCAATTATCCGCCATTATTCAGCTTTTATCAGTGAATGCCAAAATAATTTCATGATTTTGAACGGTAGAGATCGGGCGAGAACATGTTCTGCCTTTACAGAAACTTGGATAGAACACAAGGTAAATGCACCTAAAGAGTTCATGTGTTTATTATAGTTTTAAATCTGGACTAGGAATGAAGTCAACGATGAAGAAATTTATTTTTTTGTCACAAGTGGTTAAAGGAGCAGGGCCACCTGATGGCAAGTGGTCACTACCGCCCATAACACCCACTGTCTTATTAGTGAAATAATTTGACAGTAATAAGACAGCAAAGCGCGTTACCCACCCTGAGAACTAAGATGGTCTAATGTGCCGGTAATTTCACTGGCTTCTTTAAAAAACGGCAAACACTGCTGCTTTACGGCAGAAAAAGGTAAGGGGTTGGTGCTTCCCGAGACGGTTTTTGCAAAGAAGACCTAATTAAAATTATGGTCGAACGATGGAAATTGTGATGATGTAATCGACTTACCTGTAGCATGTAGCTTCCTTAATGGATCCACAATAGCGAAGTACCGGTCAGCAGACAACGCAGTCAGAGTAAACACTGACACGCCAATACTGACGTCCTTCGCAGCTTCCGAAACACGGCAGACGGTCTCGCCCCATGGCCACGACTCCACTGTGTACACGATTGAGGTGAATGGGACGCATGTGATGATGACCAGAAGATCTGCCAGGGCCAAGGAGAGGATGTACCTGGAGAGAAGAAAGTACAGATATCAGGATCAGAGCTTGATAATGATATTTGATGATTTATGATGTCTCATAATGATCATCTTGAAACTAGCGTGGTGGTTATGGTACTTCCCCTCCACACTGTTTAAGAAAAAGCTGGAATTTTCGAGGGAGTTCCCTGTCCTGTAGTGGACGCTTTATAGGATGTCATGATGATCATGAAATATCAACCGTGAGACGATCTGGACATAGGCTCTCCTAGAGATCTCCACGACGACTAAACTTGCGCTGCTTACATTAAGCGACATTTCGGAACCTTCACCAGATTGTCAACAGGGGTCCCTCCCATGGTAAACTGGCCTTGGCTACTTTTTTCCGTTTGTTAACAATCCAGAATGATCTATAGTCTACGGTAGTAGAGTGATGCGAGATTAACGGCACGCGTGCGTGTTAACGGCATTAGGTATGGAGACTAACAATTCCCATGCTAGAAAACGCACAGAAAAATAAGGGTCCGAGCGAAGCAAGAAGGTCCGAAATCTTTAAAAAAGCGTAACCCGGAAAAGCTTAAAACTCATATAAACTAGATAGCGCTTTTAAATAATCTGAAAAGTAATTACAGCCTACCGAGTATTCCGCTAATAAATCATTTAAAATTACAACATAGTTTCAATATAAAAAATCGCTAACATTGAACACTCGATAAATTGATAACTTCTCAGGCTATTTATTAGCACCATCTAGTTTTATATTTTTCCGGGCTACGATTTCTATAAGGGAATGGTCGGTCCTGACGGCATTGAGATAACGGCAGCCATGTAGAAAATATCGGTTTTCATTATCATGTACATTATTATTAGTGTTCCTCAATATTGTGTTAAAACTACCCAGGAAAACCGCAGACGGGGACTTCGTTCCACACAAGTAACTACGCAAAATAAATGATCGCGCAAACTGGGTTGGTTGCATGTAACGTCAAGTGTCCAGATGATGTGGATGAACTCTCCTCCTGTGGTGTCCAAGTGCGATGGTGGAACTGTGCCGCACGCTGGCACCTACTTACTAAGGTTTCTTCAGAACACTCTCTCTTGTTTAAACGATACAGAAGATAAGGAGGCAACGGCTCTCTTATATAGACTAATTTGCCCTATACTTTTCGTGAATTCAGAATTGTCAATAAGTAGTTGAATTTCGATCAAGTGGTACGAGTTAATGTTGTGGCGCGAATAAACAATTTCTTAGTAAAATATTTTCTAAACTAAAAGAGATGAAAAAGCGATGCAGATACATAGTGGCACATTATCATACGAGAATTTATTGAATAATTCAGTATGTTAATCAAAATATCACACAGGGATTCATGAAGGAGAAAATCACGTACGATTCTCTACTTCATGTAAAGATTAGCTAGGATATTATCTTTTTATCTTTAGATGCATACATTTTACATTCAACGCAGTAGCGGGGGCGTCGATCTTACGTGCAAACAAAACTAATACCTACTAGATACCCCTTGTACGCCAGATAACATCTGCATAAGATATTGACTATTATCATTCTATTATATATTCTGTGCTTTGCAGATTTTACCATAGAACAATGATATTATATATGTTACTAGCGTCCACAGATATAATAGTTAACAAGTTTATTTTACCAATACCACTCAGACAGGATGAAAGCGACTTTCTACATAAAATAAGAGATCATACTCAGACAGCGAAAATGGTCAATAACGTGTGTTGAATAAACGAAATTTCTCTGGCTCTGTCTTTTGCCTTTTGTTTGACTATTTGTTGTCTAATTAAATGAGTTATTGCGAGTGTATGATTTAAAATAGGAGTTCTGCAACTTGGAAAAAAATTTTACTTGAGTCAAAATTACAAAATGTCTGATTTTCCTCTAGAAGATTTGACTGGTCACCTATTTTTATTAGCCCTTCAAATGTTTTCTCAAAAGTGGGTATGCCTTTGATGTGGCTCTCCCTACATAAAACACAATCCGTTTGATCTTTGAAATATTTTTCCTCGATGAAATCCGTGCGGTATATGCCAGTTTTCTTCGGGTTAGCAACATAATTTTACCTATGGCAAGCTTAGGGGTATTCATCACTAAGACAACCCAAAACGTATATAATAAACAAAGGTTTTGAAGGAACTCTACAAAGATTAATTAGTTGGGTTACGGTAGAGACTTTGATCGACGGCGAATCAGTAGTGGTTTCAATTTGTTTGGAAATTAGCAGCCCTTAAGGGTAGCACTTGGACACGTTTCGCTAGCACGAGGCCAAAGCCGTGCAAGAAAAACCCTGGTCTAACATTATCACCGGTGGTACTTACAAACTAAAACTTGTCTACCTAAATTTGATTTTTCTTGTTACTATGGGCATATACCAAGGGCTAAAGCTAGAGCTAATTACTTACCGTGCTAGCGAATTGGCTATGAATGAAACCCATATTGTCGCTGGCAATGCAGCGATCGAATATATTATATGCCGCAGGAATATGATGAAATTAAGGATTTGGTCAAATCTTTATGTGGTTTGATCTCAAATCCCGACAGAAGACAAATTTACCAATTCTATGTTATTTCTAACCTAACTGAGAAATTGAAGCGATCAACATGTCGCGCCGACCTAAAATAAGTTGGTATAAGGATAGATGTCCCCGTGTGGTGCCGGCAAAGAATAGTACCAACCCATCTCTACCCGTGGGTGTCGTAAGAGGCAACTAAGGGTTAACGAACTAGAGGATGGGCACACATATAAATTTTAACAAAATTATGGATCACTTTATACCTGAAAATAAATTTTATTTAATTTTGAATTTAATTTAATATTACATTACATTTTACAACATAATAATATAATAATAGTGAGCAAGGAATAGTAATACTCCTCTGACTATGTAGTGAGCCACATGATCAAAATAGGTATTTAATAAAAATCACGGGAAGATCAGTTTTTAACACTGTGACGTATACAATAAATGTGGGTACTCGGGAGAATATCACTTCATAGCCAGCCGGCGAGCGGGGATGTTCTGTCTGTGTCCTACGTACCATTATTAGCTAGTTTTACTAGATGCATCCCGATAAATAACAGTACGTCCTACTGGACGCAACAGTGGCGACGACGATGAAATGAAAGCGTGGTGAGTGGAAACCAATTTTTGACAATATTTTCAAATTATCCGCAAAAATAAAAAAATAATTAGAAAAACCTTTGCCATCTCAAGCAATGGAAAAAAAGGAGGATTAGACACATATCCACACTGAAAAATGTCTCCGTGCACGTATTTGCTAAATTATGCATTGATTAATAAAATTGAACTGTTTGTTTACAAGTGTTCGACCGCCATCCCAAACAATGTTACAAGTAGGTTTCGAAAAATATACTGATAATTTCGCTTAGGCTCTCATGTGTGTGGCATTACTTTAGCCCTTGCTGTGCCTTATTTCTCACACTCAAGAAAAATAAAATTACGGAAATGCGTTTCAAATATATTTTTCGTCAATTGTTTCCGCTGATCCCTGCCTGACCGTATTTTAATGATGCATTATTTCTGTTACCGAGGTAATTTAGGTAATTTACAGTTAGTAGCTGCTAAAACCTACACAAGAACTAAATTGTTACACGTGTGTGAATTCCTTTAAATAACCTAATACTTATACAAAAACAAAGCAAACAAAATATTTTTATCAGCCTCTGTAGGTAATCTATAGTGCAGTAAACAACGGGTCAAGCTTGATACTGGTAGTGCGAATCCAGCCGTACATCTAATGAAATAACAACGGTACAAAGTTCAATGTGTCAGGCTTGATGTGCTCTTGACTGTACTAACTTAGAAATTGCGGTTCTCGAACCATAATTTTTGGGACCGAATCCTCTTGGAGACACGTCAAACAAAAGTGGTTAAGACGTTGCATAATAAAGCTACTTGATTGACAGTTAAAATAATATGAATGCGTGCTTCGGGATGCAGGCTTAAACGGTTGTTCTAGTTATTATAGGCAGATCAGTAACTCTGACACCAGGGTTTGTGAGGTTTTACGTAAGTGCTTATATGCTTGCGTAAGTGCTTATTATGACACCGACGTAATGGTAAATAAAACTCGTTACTATGTGTCGTACCAATCCTACCTATGCACCCAACTTACTAGAGTACGACGACGTTTTGACGTGTGTTTTGACGTTAACATAGGCAACCAACTAAAGATTACCAACAGAATCACCTGCACTATGTATATAACTTGCTTATGAATCAATACCAGCTAATCGTGTTGTAAACAATTTAATATTAATAAGTAGACATTCAGTAGACAGGACCAAAATACCAAGACAAGAATAAAAAATAAAGCAGGTATATAAATAACAACTCTTGATGTGGAACAAATTTCACTGTGCTAACTGCTTATAAATACCTACCAAATATTTTTTAATACATCATTAACAAACACCTTAAAACTACTTATTAACTTTTATTATTAATTATAAATCTTGGTAAGTAGGTAGGGAATGGATGCAGTGTTATTAAATGAAATCCTAAAAAAAAATACATGTAAAAAAGATGGGCTCAATAATTATTACACCTCTATATTACCTACAAAGTATAATATACAAGTAGGTACAGCCTACGCAACTGAGCTTGCTCCGAATAACCTTTCTCGAAGCAGACCAAGACATGGCACCAGGGGTTTCCTGAATCTTGAAAAAATAAGGCAAAACGAAAAGTTTCGTACACATGAGATTAGATCGATTTTCGGCCCGAAAACCACTAATAGTAAATTTCATTGAAACTCGAGTCATTTTTATTATATGTATATTTTTATCTATACAAAGCAAATGTTGCTCGTTGATAAGCAAGTAGTAAGTATAGTATGTTGGGCACATTGAGTATTGTCACTAGAGTAGAGGAGACATTTCGAGAAAAACTTGTGTGCCGGTTAACATTGAAAACATGCAAAGATGACTGACCAGCAGTGGCAGCACAGAATCCCTAGATGAAAGTAGGTGTAAATAAGAAAGTCAAACAAACTTCATATGAAAAAGAATTTGCCGCATAAGACGAAATAAAGTGCTTGTGGTGCTGCAGTACTTTCCTTCGTCAAATGTATAAAAAAAAAATTAGTTTTTCAAACAAATCAAATATAGTTTATTCATTGTTGGATATTACAATCTCTTAATGAATTATTAAATTAGAGCAATATTACAAAGGTGATATCCATTAACTACGAATTATTAAAGATTTGCTAGTAATTAAATAAAGAGATTTACAGCTATATTTTGTGTTTTGTAAAATACGCATAGCATCATTATTGGCCAATAAACGGACTAATGTGAGATGTCAATAATAGGCAATTTTCTATGATATTTTCAACTATGGTTTTTAACTGTCGTTAGTTGAGATTTGCAACAAGTACTTGAGTTCAAATGCTTATGGTACTGTTTCTCAGTCAGCACCAGAGTGGAGGTTACTTAAAAAAAAAAATGTTGAAACTTAGGCGCTAAACAATTTTACTATTACTAGATATTTCTTAAAACAGAAAAAAAATATTAGAATAAAAACCAATAAAAGAGACAAATCAATGTGATTTGAATAGACATACCGAGGTATATCGTATTCGAACATATTTACACTATACTTTAGTATCAGTGTTTCCATTTTCCTGACGATAATCAGCAGCGCCATCCAGTTGAACTTTCACAAGGTGCGGGAAAACACCCTATTGAAAATAACAAGTAATAAGTACTGAATTTACGTACCCAGAGTAAAAACAAAATATCAACTGTTTGCTTTTTATCATAAAAAAAATCTTGATATTCTATAAAGCCACAAAATAAACTAACGAAAACAAAACAAAGGAAAAGTTAGTTTTAACGATAATCCTCGAATGGATTGAAATCCTCAGTTATATTGGTGATGCAACGAAATCAAGCTAGTATTTTTCCATTGTGTTTCGACCTTAAAAGTTGCAAACACATATAGACAGACACCTTCTTTTATTGATCCAAACTTACAGTAAAATTAAAAAGAAAAAAAGAAGAAGGAAATGTATATTTTGTTTCTATTAAAATATACATAGGTGTCACAACAGTTTGTTCGTCCATGTATTAGCTGTGAAAACAAATAAGGTCTTAATAATACCACAAATAAATATAAATACCTAACAACAGCGTCTCAAAATTTTATATCCATAATAATATGTAGGTACAGATAAGGAATTAAAAGCTAAAAAAAAAAAGAGATTAAGTATTTATAAGGAAACTGTTATATGCTGAATATTGGGTATTTCAAGACGTAAATACGTCATTATTATTTAGCCAATCAAAAATAAAATAATTTTTATACTTGTTGCATCACTAATATAAGAAAAGCTACGCATGTGAACCATGTGAATGGGGAAGTCTAGATGCGATAGCACAGTGGTCAGTGCATTGAATCGTGCTGCTTCTGGTGTCTGGTGTATGTAAATACAAAAAATACTAGTTGGTTCGGTTCAAAGGTGCGGGTTCAATTCCTGCTCGTGTCTTGAAAGACTTTTCATATCCATAAAGGTTTATATGCGTGGTCGGAAGGCATGTGTTGATTTGGCCACAAGTCGAAAGACACCACAATAGCCCATGGGTCAAAAAACACCAAAATAATCTATGGGTCGAAAGACGCCACAAAAATCTATGGGTCTAAAGACGCCACAATAATCCATGGATCAAAAAAAAAAAAAACACAATCTATGGGTCGAAACTGTCGAAAGACGCCACAATAATCTATGGGTCGAAACTGTCGAAAGACGCCACAAAAATCTATGGGTCGAAAGACGCCACAATAATCCATGGATCGAAAGACGCCACAAGGGTCGAAAGACCCACAATAATCGATGGGTCGAAAGACGCCACAATTACCCATGGGTCGAAAAATGCACAAATGTGTACGCATGGATCAAATGACGCCATAAATATTCCATGGGTCGAAAGATGCCATAAATCTTCCAGAGTTGAAAAACATTATAAATACCATAAATTTTCTATGGGTCGTTTGATGCCATTAATGCCATGGCAAAGCAACACATGTCTACTCGTAAAACTTAAAGAAAAAAAATGGGCTCCAATATCACACACACAGATAGGGTGACAGTTCAGTTTCTTATGAACCAAGACTAAACAAATGGTTTGTCATGCTCGAGTTAAAATAGTATTAAAAAAAAAAAACTGCCAAAAGCATCCTGATTATCTTGATAACTAACTGTGGAATTGCTATTTTAAGAAAAAAGAAGTATTATTTGTAAAGAGGTGGTTCACAAACCGATATTATAAAATGTTTTGGATAAATTTTAAAAACATTATTCTAATTAATTTGGAACAAATATCCTAACAATTCATCAGAAAACAGAAATCTCACTCCCTGATTTTTATAATAAACGCGTTCTTTTAACAAATAAGTGTAAGAACATGTATTTTCAAAACTTAGTTATAAGGAAAGCTGTTGGATATCCTAATAAAATAAAAATAAAATAATAAATAATACTACCTAAGTATCGCGCGAAAGCGCGAAATTGCACCTTAATGAGAATAAAGATACTGCAATATTGTTCACAGGTGGAGTTTCTGCTTAAAGATGACTTTAGACTGCCAGCGACCACAACAACAATACTGGAACTCTCAGTGTTGCAAGAAGCATCCACAAATGAAAGGAAAAATGGAGAAAAGTGGACAGTACCTAGAAGAAACTTAATTACCTAATGAACGAAGTTGTAAATTTTAATAATGATACTATCGTATCTAAATCGGTTCAATGTAAGACTTATAGTACTTTGGTATTCTAGCACGACACAGGGAACCCATTGTATAAAGCCGACTCTTAAAGTAGGCCGTGCTGCAGTGGTTTCTTGCCGTCTCTTTTACGCTGCCATAGCACGATCCGAGACGGTAGTCGAGTCGCTCTATTTGAATTGTATTCTGCATGTTATGATGACCATTAAGTATTATGTAAATAATGATATATAAAAGTATTTCAAATCATATAAAAAGGAAGAGATGTGACGTATACAATAAATGTGGGTACTCGGGAGAATATCACTTCATAGCCAGCCGGCGAGCGGGGATGTTCTGTCTGTGTCCTACGTACCATTATTAGCTAGTTTTACTAGATGCATCCCGATAAATAACAGTACGTCCTACTGGACGCAACAAACACGAAACCCAAGCCGGTGTGGGGAAGAATTAACAAAAATCATAAAGTGTGTATTAAGATAAGATCATAAATATACTGTAGCATTGTTTATAGTGGATAATAAAATCATTCCAATTAATTACGTGAATAATTCTTAGTCTGCAAGTGACAGTAACGAAGGAAGGACCCAGGGAGCCATTTCACGTCAGCAATACTGTTTAATGTTCTACTGTGCAGTGGTTCCCAAAATTTTTTTTTCAACCGCTCGTAGAAAAATTTGCCCTATTCAACTTGATGTATAACTTTAAACAATTCTTCCTCTGGGCAGCTAGACTACCTAGCTAAAGTATCGACGTTAAAGATATAATGTTAATTATTAATCTGTCTGCAAATGTAAATCTTGAAGCATGAGCTTTGACGGCTAAACGCCACTTGCATGTTGCAGAGACTTACTTGCCTCTCCATAGATGCTATTTCTATTGGGGCTGCAATTTGAGTCTAAATTCACAAAACCAAAACAAGACTTATTTGATCAAAATTCTCAATAGTCTCTGCGTCAGCATTCATTTCGGTGTCCGTGTATTCTACTGACGCCACCGAGACTATTTCGTTATCAACTCTTGAAAGGTTTTCGGACAGTCTAAACAGCAGAATTATTATGACAACTATAACAGTTCAAGCCTTTACAAGTTAACATCTTTATTGCTTCGCTCACACCTTCAAGACCCCTTGCGTCCCCCTGGGACGCATATGTGCCGTTAATTGAGAACCACTGCTCTTTTGTCATGGGAATGGGAATAACCCGATTTCCATGGTTTTATTAGTTTCATTGCGGTTATCAACAGCGTTAGTGTCAGCTAAACTTCAGTTTAATTTTATGTTATAGGGCTGCGACAAACTTAAAATTATACAACGTGTTAATGGAATAAGCGAAACCCTCATACACCCCAACAGATTTTTATTAAAATAAATGCATTCCCGTAAAAAATCTTAAAAAAGATTTTTTTTCTAGATATTGTTATTTTAAAGTTTCATCATCGTTCTAGTTTCTTCGCTGTTCTAGTCCGCACGCTCCGCGCCCACCTTGCACCCTTCCCTCCCCTCCTCACCGCTCATGATCTGCGTGGCGCCGCGTCGCCGGCGCGCGTATCCACAGAAATATTTAGTATAGAAGCGGTAAAAATTTAAATAATAAAAATTAAAAAAAAATACCCCTATCAAAAACCCGTGAAATTGATTCTACTCTCGATTCTGAACAAACTATTTTCTCAGTTTCGCTTACTCCGTTAACACGTTGTATAATATACTCTGTGACAGTAAAGCAAGGTTCATCAAAAACTTAAAGGAAATGTTTGACATTTACGAGGGACACCGTGTGGCTGTAAGATCGGAACTGAGTCAAAATCAACCTCTATGAATAAACATGGTTTTTACGACACAGTTTATAATCTCAATGGTCTTCCAATACTAATGATAACATCACTTTTAACATGTTAACGAAACTGTCCGTCCATAATATTATTGATAAATTAATTCACCGAGAGTGAGTTGCGTGTAACTTAGGAAGCCCTTTCCGGCAGATGTAAAATCGATAACATTCATTAAAAAAAAATACAGTTATGTGCCAAATATACAGGGTTTTAGTGTAAACACTGTGATCCTTGATACTGTGCTTTGAGACCATGAAACTGAACAACTTTCCCTAAGGAACATAGGTCGAAATACAAAAAATTTTTTTATCTCCCATAAAAAATGCGCAATCAGCTGGTGCAGTTTCTATAGGATGTAATTTTTTTTTTCATATTTCGACCTATGTTCCTTAGGGAAAGTTGTTCAGTTTCATGGTCTCAATGCACAGTTTCAAGGATCACAGTGTTCACTAACAGCCGGTACAGTTATGATCTATTGCTAGATCAGACCTAAAAGGATGTTCCTCACTTTTATTTTGATCCATTTCTTTTTCCTTTATTCCAACGCTTACCAACACGTTTTCCAGCCATGACAATAAAGAGAGTAAGAGTGCTTTTGACATAGCTAAAAAGTGTGTTGCAAGGTAAGTGTTGGAGTAAACTAAAAAAAACTTATCATACAGAGTACCTTTAAATATTTCAACACCTATAGATGAATGATAACCGTTTATAATTAAACTCTATTTGCGAATACTTGTTAATGGCTTTGTAATGTTTTCTTTACGTACCTTAGCTGTTAGTATTCCGAATAAAATAAAATGTTGTACATCACTAGTCTATAGGCACATCACTAATGCCGCTAAAATACTTGTCATTGTCACTTCATTGTCTGGTGTGAACGCTTTATATTGAAAATGTAATTCTCTTATAAATGTTTAATAAAACAACAGTTTTACAGTGAAATATCTTTATTCGCTTCACTGCGGCACCCAACAATTGGTAGATAACTGTGGATGTTCCAGTATGAACACGAAGCTACACCCAGGTAGCTCTCTTCACAGTCTCAGTAAGTTAGGCTAGTTATTTCCCACTTTGACTGTTAAAGGTTTGGAACTACAAGGTTTTATCCTAAGCCCTTTCGGCTTCCCGTTCAGTTGTTCATGTACGTTCAAAGCAATCGGCCTTTGAGCTCCATTTATCTTGAGTAATCAAAGTTCGGTCAGTTTGTCAGAATATTGTCAGCAGGTGACCAGGGAATCCCGAGTGATACTTTCATGTGGCTGGATTTTGTCTTGTGGAATTCAAAATGATAAATTTAACAACTTGTAAGAAAACAATGCTTAAAACAAATACAACTAGATTCAGTCTAATGTAAGTTTAAGCTGCCTGAATTGAAGGTTTTGTTTTCTCTTTTAATAATGAGTTACTGATGCTAAAAATAATCTAATAACAAAGCGCGCCAATAGATGGCGCTGCTTGGTTAATTAAATCTCGCTATTGCTATTTTCCGAAGCATTTTCAAAAGCTCGGAAACATGAAAATAATGTTTTTCCGAAAAATTTATTCGCGATTAAAAATTAATATTGCTAGTATTGTAGGATAAACGTTTATCCCATATTCGAGAAAGTCAATGGTAGTGTTGCCATGCGTATAATCCACTCGTTATTTTACCCCTTATCAACGTCAGTGCTGTAACGTTATTATTTCCACTGGTTACAAAAGGGTTATTGGAATTTGTGCGGTTGTCTGCCCCGTTTATTAAATACAAAAAGATTGGACATAAATTTAACTTAACTTTAGGTTTGGATCCATATCTGCTATAACGGTAAAATTTGTGGGTGTCGTAAAAAGTCAACTAAATCACAAAATGCTCCGCAGTCAGCGTTGAGTTCTTGACTCGGAGGTTCTGCGTTCGATTCCCGGTGGAGACGCTGTAAAAACTAAAAGGTTGTGAGGCTTCCCCAGTTTGGATAGGACATTGCAGCTGCAGGATTAACCACCATGATTTTCTGACAAGTAAGACGATTCCGTCTAAGATATATTAAGCCGTTGGGGTCCCGACTACTGTCTATCCAAGTATGGGTGTGGGCAATCTACTTGAATAATGACCTTGGCTGCGCAGAGTCGATTTTACATCACAAGATTATTGTTCAAGTCATTTGCCCCGCAGTATAGTCAGACTGATAATTTTCAGAATTATTATTAGTTGGGAATTACCGGAATACAAAAAATATATCTAAAGTACTGGAGTAGGTCTGAACTGAACGTCAATGAATGTAATAAATAGCTTCAGTACCTCTGCGACTTGTCTGCGACCGAAAAGGATTTTATCGTGAAATGAGATGTCAAACCCGAAGATAAATGGATACGTTCAATAAATAAAAGATGCGTTTTAAAAGATCGTTTTCAGAAAAAGTAAATCCTTCTGTTACAAAAACTTCGCCTCTCGCTAGCACATAACTCCACCGCTCCCGCCCGCATGTCTAGTGTCCGGGAGCGCGCGTGTGTTCTGTCTCTTTCAAACTCACCCGGCCATGGCACTTTTGCTTAAATGCACCATCTTTAACAATAACACTCATATGTTCATCTCACACTCTCAAATAGTATGGAGATTGGTTAGAGTAAGACGAGTTCATGCGGTTATCGTAAAAGTTAGTGCAGTTCTTTATCAGCCTAACAAACCGTAGGCACAAAGATTTATTTCCCTCAAAGATTTATTTCCTTCAAATGAACAACTTTCCATAGAGATATCAATAGAAATAGCGAAAAGGAAATAACATAAATTGGTAAGACGGATGGATACAGGAAAATTGAAATATTTGCAAAGAGAGGAATAAAAAGAAGAATAGTGCAGTGTGCAGTCATTTGCGAATAAACCGAATAAGTCAGTTATATTTGAAACCCCGGAGCTACCACTAAGGTGTTTAATATTATTGCAAGTAAATTGGTTCACTATTAGTTTGAAATGTGTCGGATCGAAGTAACGAAAACGGTGTCACCATCTTTAGCAGCTTTTCTCCTCAGAACACGGAAACGAAAATCCGGAAGTGCTGCCAGTACGAGCGTCCGCTAAAATTCGCGCGGGCGCCTGCACGTGTGTGAAATAATATAAACAGCGTTACCGGCGCGGGCGCGTGTGATGAGCTTTTTCATATTGTTTCACACGCGTGCGGGTGCCCGCGCGAGTTTTAGCGCACGCCCTAAGTATATTAATTTTTTTTTCTAAAATAACCAGTTTTATTTTGTACACTGTCTTGTTCAGTTTAAGGGGTGTTGTTGTAGTTTTCGTAATCAGTGACCCGATAAACCGTATGGTTTAACGACAACCATATTAATTTTTAGACATTTCAACCCTATCGCACTCCAACCTCATCCCCAGGGGATGATGGTATTTCACGTCCACCATGTTAGATTTCGAAATTGTTGTAGTTTTCGTAATCAGCGACCCGATAAACCATACAAACGATACCCATATTCGTTTTTAGATTTTTTCACCCCATTTCCCTCTTTTAGGGGTTTAATTTTGGATGGAATTTGGGGTGAAATTTTAATAATCCAACCTCATCCCCAGGGGATAATGGTATTTCACGTCCACCATGTTAGATTTCGAAATTGTTGTAGTTTTCGTAATCAGCGACCCGATAAACCATACAAACGATACCCATATTCGTTTTTAGATTTTTTCACCCCATTTCCCTCTTTTAGGGGTTTAATTTTGGATGGAATTTGGGGTGAAATTTTAATAACAGTGATGTGCGTTCCACAGAATTACAACCCTAACACCTAAATAATAAATTTAGTGGATTTTACTTTGAAAATGAAGTATTTTCAACTTCATCCCCCTTTTCACCCCTTAGGGTGTAGAATTTTCAAAAACCCTAAGATACATAAAACTCTTTAGTCGTCAGCCTAAATATTAATTTTGAAGATCCTAACTTCAAAACTAACGGACTTTCATACAAACTGTCATCCCCTATTTTACCTCCTTAGGGGTGGAATAATGTAAAACCCTTTCTTAGTGCACCCCTAGACCTCATAAGAAACCTACGTGCCAAATTTGGAATTACTAGACCAAGCGGTTAGGGCTGTGCGTTGATATATGCAAAAAAAAATGCAAAAATTTTAGTACTGAAAATCGAGTTTACCTAAAATTCGCCATACGAAACGGCAATTTCATAGTTAAAGACCCAATATAAGGTTTGGATTGGATTTGGATTCTGCAGGGCGTGAAGAAAAGCGCAAACAAATCCTGAAGGATGTGAATCTGCTCATTAAACTGAACAACTTTTCCCAAGAAACATAGCTCGAAATACGACCAAAGAATTTACTTACCATACAAACTGCTTCACTGATAGCCCTTTTTGGGTATGAGAAGGTATTTTTTTTTTCATAATTCCTTGACTAGATCATCGGTCCACCTTTTGGGGGACATAAAGGTTTAAAGCCTAAGTCTTCCAAAACATTATCATTTAAACGCCCAGTATTATCTGTTTTCTTATACTTATTATTTATTTATTAGTCAATAACAAAATACATTTGTGTTTGATTTGTGTTTATATCCAATCAATAAAGGAAAACTGCTCGTTTTGACCTAGATTTTCTATATTACATTCTGCACAAAATGATAACGACAGACACTAGGGCCTATCGCCATTTCGCCATGCCATTAATCAATATTCCACCACATTTTCCTCAAGGCCGCGTTTATGTTGTAATAAAAATTAGTGGGCTGGAATCTGGATATTTGCAGACGTGGAATAATGAGTATTTTATCTGCAGAAGGCAGGCCTAACTTATAGAGTGTATATATAGTGAAACGCGTCAAGCTATACACGTACAGGCAAAAGCACATCAAGCTGCGGTAATCTGTAAGTTAAATAGATGTCCTTTTCAATGTCGGAAAACCTCCAAGTCGGAAAATAACAACACAGTCTGATATTTTACTCCTTTAGTACACCGTCGCGTTCGCATGCGGTAGCGATAATGCGAAGCTTGACACCGTTTCTCATAATATGTCTACTAATTAGCGAGATCAGACTAATTTGCATCCTTGTCGGTACTGTTGCTTACGCAAAGAATATTACAATATAATATTATACGTGTAGGTAAGAATTTTGCGCGTCGTCGGTGAAAGACAATTCCGCGGTCACCACTGAAACAGTACAAACAAGGACAAATATCTTATCTTGCTGTACAGCGTATTTTTTTTAATGACCCGGAAAATTTAAGAGGAAATGAAACTGAACAAAATTCCCAACAAACAAGTCGAAATACGAAAAAAACATATTCGACTTCCCATACAAACTGCATAATGGCAGCAAATACAAAACACGAAAAAAAAAACCGGCCAAGTGCGAGTCGGACTCGCGCCCTAAGGGTTCCGTACCTATCTACCATATGTTATACTAAAAGCTTTTGCTTCTTGACTTTAAAAACTCCGGACCATCCAACTTGACCCCTCTTTTATAGAAAAGTTCTTGAAACGGGAGCTCACCTTAATTGGTTACTATTAGTTGTGAGAAAAATTGTAATATTTAATGATTTTAGACTTTTCCCTTTATTTGTACTGTGAGACCTAGCTTCTTGCCAAATTTTATAATTTTAGGTCAACGGGAAGTACCCTCTAGGTTTTGCTTTAGTGCATAAATGTGTGAAGATGAGGACAAAAAAAGCCATATCTTTTGATTGCGTCGTTATAAAAAAAATACATTTTTAGATCTTGTGTGGTTTATAGACCTTAATATTTGTTATCAATTTCAATCTGATACCTTTACCCGTTCGTGAGAAAAAGGGTCTTGACTGACAGAAAGACAACAAAGTGATCCTATAAGGGTTCCGTTTTTTTATTTTGAGGTACGGAACCCTAAAAATATCGACCTTTCATACGAAATGAAAGGTTGATATATTTTTTTTCATTTTTGTGACCTATGTTCCTCAGGAAAAGTTGTTCAGTTTCATGTTTCATGGGTAGAACCAGCACTTAAAATTTCCGGGTTGATAAAAAAATAACGCTGTTTAGAAGAGTCATGTATAGAATAAGTATGTCGCTACCGCTTGAGGCTCCTGGGGGCGGAATAGCTCAGAGGGAGCCTAGTACACACGGCCGCACATCGGTAGAAACACTTTTGGACCTTATGTCGTGGTAATAGAGTTGAAAAAGTTTCTACCGACAAGCGGTTGACCGTACTAAAGGCGTAAAGGCTCCTGGGGCGGAATAGCTCATAGGGAGCCTAGTACGGTCAACCGCTTGTCGGTAGAAACTTTTTCAACTCCATTACCACGCCATAAGGTCCAAAAGTGTTTCTACTGATGTGCGGCCGTGTGTACTAAAGGCGTAATCAGTGGGTTTGAACCATTTTAATATCCGTGTGACACCATTGCTGATATTGCTTTATCATGATTATATTCCTCTAGAGAAAGTTTTCACTTACTAATTGAACGGAAACGCTTTTTTATTATTAAATTTTCCCGCTGTTATTCTTTGAAAACGTTTGCAGAATTATAATTTTAAAATCATCTTTTGCTCCGAGAATCGCGATTTTCTCGAGTCAAAATAAAAATGTTAGTTGATTATTCATCGCATTTTTTGTTTTAAAACATAGTGTTTTTTCAGTGCTTTATCGATGAAACACTGCATGAATAAGTGCTTTTTGGCCGCTAGCAAAGAAAAAAAAACGGTCAAGTGCGAGTTGGACTTGCGCGCCGAGGGTTCCGATATATCTTTAGTATTTTTGGAAGCAATAAAGTCCATTTTTAGGTCCACAAAACTAAATTTGTTTGTAAATGTTTTTTGCAGATTTCTAAAAAAACTGTGCAACTAAGAAAGATTGTTTTATTTTTGCTGTAATATTTACATAAACTTCTATCGACTGAAATTAATTAAATTTTTTCCATTCACAAACTTCGGAGATAAGGGGTGGGGGGGGGAACGGTATTTTTTGACATTTTCCATCATAACTTGAAAACTAAGAGTTGTAAAAAAATACAAAAAATATATTTTAGAATGTACAAGTATAGCCCTTTCATATGATACCCCCCCCCCCCTGTTTGGGCCCCCTTTACATTAATAATCATAATTTTTTCTTGATTCTTTCACGTGCAATTAAGTTGGACAACTATATTCTGAAACTATTCCTTTTTTACCATTGGTATCGGAACCCTAAAAAAACAATATTTTTTATACCTTGTATACTGTGCCAGGGCAAAGTTTGTATGGGAACCCAAAAAAAAAACTTATGTTTCGAAGCAAATATTCAACGTTCCGAAAGGGTTCAATAATACCCACTATGGCTAAACATACGTATGGTCAAGGGCAAGTCAAGCTAGACACATAGGAATTTGTACCGTTCTTATTAATATCAACGTAAGATTTAGAGTCGCACTGCTAGTGTCAAGCTTGACCTGCTCTTGTATGTACTTTACATACTCATACATAGTTCGGGATATACTACAGTAATATACGTTGAACATACCAGATGCATCCGAGTCCACTATCGCATCCGGAATATGCTCACTGAGCTGCTAGTTATTATAGGGTCCTAATGAAATACTGATCATAATTTAAGCATGTTACAGTGTTACTAGTTAGACCGTAAAACTGAACAACTTTTCCTAGGTCGAGGTAGGATTTTTAAAAAAACTTTACTGGGTGTAAGGGACAGGTTGGCAAATACTGAAATAGCATGATCGGTCAAGGTAACTGAACAACTTTCAGTAAATAAAACTTTTCGGAATTGACAAAAAAATCTGCGTCTCCATACTATATTGCAAACTTTGTTGGACAGTTTGTATAGAGAGCCCGATTTTTTTTAATTTCCGAAAAGTTTTACTTACCAGGACCAAATTCAGGACGTTCTGAATAAAGGCCAGGTTAAAAGTACCCTAAACCGACGAGCATGTATGAAAGGATTGATGAAGGTTCAGGAAGCAAGGGAAGTATGTCAAGATCGTAGCAGGTGGAGAACTGTGGTCTCTGCCTACCCCGACGGGAACAAGGCGTGATGTTATGTATGTATGTATGTTTACTTACTGAAAGTTTTTCAGTTACGTTGACTGATCATATGTGCTTTTAGTATTTTCCAAGCTGTCCCTTACACCCTGTATATCTTGAGGCACGTGACACGGGCATTACATGCATCGTGGTTCAGTGCCTCAAAATAGGTTCATGTCCGCCTGTGTGTTCCTGGTGATGCCAAAGCTACAATGTTCATTATTTGAATATTTAATTCTGAATTACCAACCTTCAGAAATTGAAGAGTTTAAACATTATAATTTTCGCACACACACAAAAAAGATTAGCTAGTTCTACCTCTAAGATGAGGGAGAGGGAGAGGAAGACATTTGCATTTTTTTTGTATTTATATCAAACTGAAAATAAAAACTTTATTTTATGCGTAAATTGATAACCTTGAAGTCAACTTTCAAATAAAAGACAAATAAAAAAAAATAGCTTTAGAAATATAGGAATTATGATTTCATTAATCTGTAAGAAAATATCGGCTATTTCATAGTTAAAAACCTATTCTTACAAATGCAAAAGTCTGTCTATCTGTCAGGCTGTCTAAGGTTATGCTTTTACGGCTTATCCACTGGACCGATTTCGAAGGCAAAGTTACGGGCAAAAGGAGAAATCAATTTGACAAAATGAACACTGACATTCCCCTACGGCTCACAGCCGCCGGGCGGAACAAAACTTTGAAAATGCTCTAGTTGTCACTTATCCCGTTTCTACCTCGAATCAAGTATGAAGTTTCTACCTACAAACAACGCTGCCTCAATCACTTTCATAAAATGTAAATAGAGAGCCAATGTACACTTTGCCACGAGCGCCTTTTTGGGTTCCTTAGTCAATCAGGAACCCTTTTAATTTCGTCATATCCCTCCGCCTGTTTGCTCGTGGCTTAGCTCAGAGTCTATTACTAGAAAGACATGATTTGGTATGGGTATAAATATCAATCACGCCGACAAAGAAGTAAAATAAAATCTTGTTTTTTTTAGGGTTAGTGTCCACAACGGCAACATTTGTCGAATGCATGCAAATCGATATGCAAGCTAAAGAACAGTGACCTAACAATGTATGGATTTCGGAGCTAGCTTCCCAAAAACTTACTTCCCATTTTAAGCGTATATTGCTTAATTTTTTGTTTAAGCTCTATCGTAAAAACGGAAACACAAGCGTGAAAATTGGTGCGTTTATATTGCGTAAGATAAACAATAACAACAAGTAATAAAAACTAAGACGGTATTTTTAACTTAGTCGTACGGAACCCTCAGCGCGCGGTTTCGACTCGTACTTAACCAGTTTTTTAAAGTACTAGCCTCACCTACTGTTGTGTTTGCGTAGCCCTACGATAGCTAGTTCTGATTTTGTATTAACTTGCTGTAATGGCAGCCGTAACGCTAACAAGCGAGGTGACTATGGTACTTCCCTTCTACATTTTTCCAGCAAAAGCTAGAATTTTGGAGGGAGCTCCCTGTCCTGTAGAGGACGTTTCATGGGATGTCACGGTCATAATGATGATGAATGGCTTTTTTATCGACTAGGACGTCAATGGCAAATTTATGCAAGATGCAAGCAAGTATTAATATTTATCGCTAGCTTGCGGATGTCGTGCGAAGTACGTGAATATAGTGACCCCTTTCTTCTCAGTATAGTGTGGCGTGTCGTTAAATAGGGCATTTAAAAAATTTGCAAGTTTGCAAATACCATTTTTCGTTTAAAGGATCATTTGCGAAATATTTAGCTTGAAAGCACAGTTTAGAGAAAAGTTAAATGTTAGTCATGAGAAAAATTCACGGCATTTGTAGATAATGAAATTAAAAGTGAAGCAACGGTTAGCGAGTAGCAGTCAGAAAACTGAAATAATTAGTAATTGAAGGCTGGACCTCGCTGAGTGTTAGGAAAAAGTTTCTGAAAAATATTAAAACATCCTTAACAATAATAATTCCTGTAGCAAATACGGAACCCTACACTGCGCGTTACCCGACACGCACTTAGCTGTTTTTATAAACATCAGCTTGAAATATTTTTCGTTAATTCGAACTTCATTAAAATCATTTTTGGATTTCGTTAAGACTGTATGTGACTGACTTTAAACTTTGTTTTTCTAGTGCCAACTGGTCCAGCCATATTTTCAGGCTTACTTTTTAACGAGGCTCTTGTATTTCAAGTGATGCTATGGACGGTAAAACTACTAGCAAAAGCTTTTTGTTTCGGTCCATTATTAAAGGCCTGTAGGATCTATTTTCATTACGTGTCGGCAGTGTGACCTACATCTTAATTAAGTTGATCTTTTTTCTTCCTATCTTCCTGTTATAATAATATAGTAGGTACCTGCTTGATCGAGCTTCGTTCTGAATCATGATAACATCCAATGAAACGTCCACTACAGGACAGGGAGCTCCCTCCAAAATTCTAGCTTTTGCTGGAGAAATGTGGAGGGGAAGTACCATAGTCACCTCGCTTGTTAGCATTACGGCTGGCACAATGGACCGCGGTTGTAGGTGACCGCAGTAAGTAAGATGTAAGATACAAAGGAGGATGCTGCTGCCCATCCTCCAGTTAATCCTTAGTCACCTCTTACGACACCCACGGGTATGTATGGGTTGGTACTATTCTTTGCCGGAACCACACAGGGCCTATAATCCGTTCTGTATAATCCTAGCCAAAGCATGACACACGCAAAGCGCAAACAGATGGTGCTGTTGGAATTCTGAAACACGCTATTTTCAACAAACGCTCAAAAAAACAGAACGATTTTTTCCAGACATGAGACCTAGCTAGATCTATTTTGCGGTCCCAAAAACCTCCGTAAACCGATTAAAAATATATATACAAATACTGCTCGTTTAATAGTATAGGATACTTACGTTATACTTTTTAAGCCCTTACAATGTACCCAAAACTGACTAGCGTGTATGAAAGGGTAAATAAAGGTAGAGGAAGCGAGGAAAGTATGTCAAGATCGTAGCAGGTGAAGGGCTGTGGCCTCTGCCTACCACGACGTGCAAGATACAAGATGTAATCCAGGCTACCCACGTTTATTAACTTCTTTAACTTTTTTTTTCTACAATTATAATCAACAAGAATAACAAGATTCCAAACATGGTAAACTAGGTAACTAATAATAATATGAGGGGTATAAATATGAAGCTGCCGAATTTTTTCGCAGATTCTTGAGATCATAATTCCTAAAATTTTAAAGCCTTTTTTAATTACTTGTTTTTGTTTAAATTTGAACGTTTAAATGTTGTTTTATTTTGTTTAAGGCTTGATAACTAAAATCTAAAATTAAAGGTTAAAAAATTTTGTTTGTCTTGAAAATTACCTAAGATTTATATTCATTCAAAAATTCTTTATACATATAGGAAACTTCAGCTTGATACGAGTACACAAACAGGAATAGACTAATAACACCCAATCGCAGATAAAGCTGACGCAAGAGGTAGAGTTACTACCTACGTTTTGGCAATAAAACCATGTTCTTTTCAATAGATCTCAAAAACCAAGGTAGTTCAATACTTACGTATTAGGCACATTCCTCATAGCCTTATGGCGTACAAACACGGCCACAAGTGTACCGTTGCCCACTACGCCAATCACGAAGATTAGTGCAAATATGAGTGGTACAATGTACGTCTCCGGTCGTTGGTAGTAGGGCTGGTACGGTTCTGAGCCGTTCATGGCATCGTCGTATGCAAGCGAGTCGTTGTAGTCTTCCATAGTTCATGTTATCTGTAACAAAGAAATGCTTATTAAAAAAGTGTACCGTGTGTGTACCGAACAACGAGTACCGTTCAACAATGTGTACCGAACAGCCTCTGTGGTCTAGTGGTTAGAGCGCTCGGCTCTCGATCAGGAGGTTCTGGGTTCGATTCCTGGAGGGGACATTCTCGAACAAAAATCTCAGTTCGGAAAGGACATTGCAGGACGAATCACCTAATTGTTTAAAAAGTTAGATGATTCCGTGCTTCGGAAGGCACGTTAAGCCGTTGGTCCCGACCTCTGTGGTCCTGACTACTATGTACAGAATGTAGTCGTTAGTGAGCCATGTTAGAGGCAAGGTAATACCAGGGTTTGTGAGGTCAGTTGTCTACATTGCAACCAACACGATATGATAATGATTAAAAAAAAAACCCTAGACCTATTTTTGAAAGTCATTAGGAAACTAGACAAATCTGAAAATTTCAAATACAACTTTGATTTTATAATAGTACCAACTAGCGGCCCGACCCGGTTTCGCACGGGTGAAATGCTGGTATAAATGTACTTTAGAATGTCTATAGGCACGCGCGCCGGCCCCCCGGCCGGTACCGCCGCAACCGCTATGTCCCTGCATTTTAAATCTGTAATATCTTCGAAAATATTAATTTAATTTACATGCTGCAAAGAGCCATATTGTTCTATATTGAATGCACAATGAATAATGCTGTATTGCTTAAAATCGCTTCGTAAATAAGCCATTACTTCTCGTAAAAAGTAAAGGATAAAGATTGTGGGTTATCCCTAAGAGATAGACAGATACCACCTCTGACTTTATTATAGACCTTCTCAAGGTGTATATAATACTGTAGTACATTATTTTGATATCTCTGGTAGGGTTCAGCCAGCGTTTGCAATGTAAGCGCAAAAAATGTGTATATTTACGACATCACATTAGAAACCTCTAAAATTATCAGTGTTCCTCTACCATTTAATGCAAATGTTATACATGTAAACCTTTCTCTTGAATCACTATCTATAAAAAAAAACCGCATCAAAATCCGTTGTGTAGTTTTAAAGATCTAAGCATACATAGGGATAGACAGACAGACAGCGGAAAGCGACTTTGTTTTATACTACGAGTATGTAGTGATTTTTTATAGGTCTTAAATGCCCCACCGTGCGTAAAGACGAATTCTTACCATTCAAAAAATCATGATCGTGGGCCAAGTTTTGCCAATCGGCTTCCAAAGTAGCTAAGAGGTCGTGCGAGCTATCAGGCAGGAGGAACCCACTCAGTGACCCACCCAAATTCTCTTGTTTAATTAATGTTAGATACTTTTTTTAATCTGTACGTATAATAAAATTGTAATCTCGGCGAATATGTACATTGAAATATTTACAAAAATATAACTTGAGGGGGGGCACTTAAACAGTACTAACTTAACTTAAGAATATATACATACATACATACATTAATAGAACCCATTCAGATCATTTTTGGAATTTCTGTCTGTTTGTCTGTTTCTCTGTCCGCGATTCACGCAAAAAGCACTGAACCAACTGAAACGGGAGTTTCAACGATGATCTGGCCTTATTCTACTGAAATATATAAGCGCTATGCAGTCAATTTACTCTCAGATAAAAGACTAAACGCAGTGAGGTTCAAATCACTTAGAGTTTACTCAAATAGAAGATATTTTAATGCAAAATTTCAAACTGCTGTCTGCGATTCACTCATAAACTACTAAACCGATCCAGACGGAGCTTTCAATGATGTACACACGGCTGCACATCAGTAGAAACACTTTTGGACCTTATGGCGTGCTAATAGAGTTGAAAAAGTTTCTACCGACAAGCAGTTGACCGTACTAGCTTTCGATATGCTAGTCCAAGTTAATATTTTGCTTTCGTGTAGCTTCGGTTTGAGTGAACCCGTTGCAATGAATCAAATAATTGAAAATAATGTATTCAAAACTACATTTAGATCTGTTCAGTTGTTTGTGTATATGTATCTATACAGTGAAAGTCAAAACTCCACGCGAACGAAATCGTGAGCACAACTAGTTTTGAATAAAATTCAAATAGTAATATAATGTTTTCTTGGGCAGTAATAATAGGTCCCATCTGCCTAAGCAAAACTTTAAACAGATCAAATTCTGCCTTAATTATCTCTACTTTAATAAAAACATTTTCCAATATTTTCTTTGGCATATTTACATTTGAGCTCTATAATTTTGATGGTTAGATTATTTACCCATCTTAAAATAATTATATGCTTTTGTATAAGGATGGAGTTAAAAGTTTGGGACTCTACGTTTACAGTTTAAGTATAAGTAAAAGCTTATAACAAAATAGAAAATTATTACCTATGCCTAATTTAATTAGTGAAATAATTTATGTTAATAAAATTCAAGAAACAGCTATTATTCTTGTTTGAGCTCCATTCTATATTGAATCATCATTCTGTTAAAATCTGTTTTTATTGCACAGCAATCCATCATTTCTGGCACGTTCGTACCACGACGGCCTTTTAACGGTGTTTACTTAAGAAGAGTAACGGATCCTGTGTTAATATTGGCGGGATCATCGGTTCCATAAGAATTACTGTTATACGAGGTGATTTTTATTCACCGGAAAGAAAATGAGAGATTGTTCTGCTAATTATTCTGAAAATCAGGGTCAAAATACAAAGATTCGACCTCACACACATAATATGCTATTTAGCCGATGTAGTTTATATGGAAAGGACAGGTCGTAAAAAATAACTCGGGCTATGATAGAACTCAAAAAAATATTCGCGGGCGTGTGCGCAGGTGGGGGAGGCAAGCAAATCGTTAATTGGCTCTCTGGCTGTCACCTATTCGCAGAAAATAACCGTAAGAGCCAAACTTATCGTGGGCACTCTATTGAATTAATTTTCTTATTTCGACCAATGTTCCCCTTGGAAAAAGTTGTTCAGTTTCAGGGGCAGAATCACTCCTTAATTTTTTAAAGTGAACAAAAATTGACGGAGTATTACACAGACGTGCAAAAGAAGCCATAAGCCTACTTTATTGTGCTTGAAATAAAATAGGACTTTATTTTTTATTTCTTATAAATTTTTCAAATTGAAATTTTTCAAATTTAGATCCAAAATATGCCTTGAAAAGGTTTAACACGATTTTTTTAAAAACTTTTATTATTGACAATATATTTTTAACCAATCAAGTTTAAAAATACATTGACATACACGAGCAGGGGTCGGTTTGGTTCGATTAGGTTAACTTACGACCACAACGCACGAGCCGAGCAAGCGAAGCCAGCGCAGCCTGCCGCGGCAACGGTCGGTAACTGCCAGAAGCGAATAATATAATGCCGGGGCATTCTGTAAAACGGCAAATGATACAACAATAAGTGCATCTGTGTACGAGCTTGGGCGCTTGTGTTTTCTCGTAGCGTTCACTAAAGGAAATGTAGACCATACTACGACGTAGTAAATTGCTACGCCGAGCTGTTGTAGCGCCGTAGCGGTAATAAGAGTCAGTAATGCCCCGGACCGCACAGGCAGCAGTTACTTTTTACTTTTAAAACTTGTTTATTCATAAGATATCTACAATATTTATAACTCAATGTTAAAATCCTGAGGCTAAGGAACGCCTTTTGAGTTTTTACTCTTAATTTCACTTCACAATTTCAATTAAAATAATATAACTAGATAACTAGGTGTCCCGTCAGGTGCCGGCAAAGAATAGTACCAACCCATACATACCCGCGGGTGTTGTAGGAGGCGACTAAGGGTTAACTGGAGGATGGGCAGCAGCATCCTCCTTTGTATCTTACATCTTACTTACTGCGGTCATCTACAACCGCGGTCCATGGTGCCAGCCGTAACGCTAAAAAGCGAGGTGACTATGGTACTTCCCCTCCACATTTTTCCAGCAAAAACTAGATTTCTGGACGCTTCCTGTCCTGTAGTGGACGTTTCATGGGATGTTATGATGAACTAGGTAACAACTTGAACTTATATATGTGTAAAAAGAGTACCACGTTTTTACCTATACCTACGGATTTTCAGAAGACCTACAACTTTAAAAAATAACAATGTTAAATACAGTCAAATTAATATTGCGCGTCAACGGCAGTGAAAAGAATTTGTCTAGACATTTAAAGCTAGTAATTAATGTTTGCTGACAAGGCTGATTATAATCAATTATGTGATCCAAATACAGTCTTAAATGACGGCAAACATAATTATTTTGGAAACTATAAAGAGATGAGCTCAAAAGGCCACGTATTAGATCGGAGTTATATGGACATGCAAAATGAATAAGTCTGCGGTTGGAAACTACTGACCGCTAAGAATTTCAATAAAACACTAATATGAGAAAATATTTGGGTACAGTCGGCGAGACGCTCCTTTTTTTCTTCTATTGAAAATGATAAAATTTATAGGATAAGATCGTAGCAGGAGGAGGGCTGTGGTCTCGGCTACTCCAGAGGGAAAGAGGCGTGATTTTATGTATTTTATCTATTTAAGTCGCGAGTGAATACGCTTCTTCTGGGCAAGCTCGTTCCATCGTCGACCTCATCTTTGTCCTCAAGGCTAGATCGAGGTCAAGAGTAAGCCCATACATAGTAAAAAAAAAATGTATGCTATTATCGAGTACATACAGGGTGTAAAGGAACGGCCTTCCGAATACTGAAGGGGCATGATCAGTCAATGCAACTGAACAACTTTCAGCGAATAAAACTTTAAGGAAATGAAAAAAAAGATTCGGCCTCTCCATACAAACTATCCAATCAAGTTTGCAATTTTACATGGAGAGGCCGATTCTTTTTTCATTTTTTGAAATTTTTATTCACTAAAAGTTGTTCAGTTACGTTGACTGATCATGCCCTTTCAGAATTCGGAGAGCTGTCCCTTACACCCTTTATAGAATTTGAAATAGTAAATAATGGTGTCGATTCTGGCAGACCCAAACTAATACTAAACTAAATTTGACAGATCTAAAAATGATGCTGTCTTTTATTAGTCTGTAGAGAGAAACGAAGACAACAACACTTTTAGACCTGTCAAATTTAGTTTAGTTTTAGTTTGAGTCTGCCAGAATCGACACCAGGAAATTTGAAATTGATTAGGTGAAGAAACTGGTATGTATAATATTATTTAGTAATAAGTAAGTTTGTAATACTAAAAAATTTCACGCCTGTACACAGGCCGAATACTTGTACATGATTACCTTTTAAAGATCTTTTCTTTTCACAGTATTCTAGCAAATAAACCTTTTGATTTGAAAAAATAAATAACAAACATGGTACTGTAATGGGACAAGCCTGCCGCTAATAAAAATAACATCCCAACCATATTTTTAAGGAGCGCGGTAAACGTTCGGATTGACTTTGGATTGCAAATATAATAAAAAAGGCGTAAGTGCCACTATCTTGTTTAGCAAAGCAGAGCCTTAGGTCTAAGACTTAAAGCGCATCTGTTTGCTACTGTATAGGAACATTTAAACACACACTCTAACAGTTTCAGGTCAGGCAGTTTTGGCGCGTAAATGCAGCGCATTTGGGTTTTCAACCAATAAAGGAAGCGCGTGTCTTGGCATGGAGGGCCAATGACGTTACGAAGGGAAAGGCGTCGCTCGCGCCAGCGGCGTTGGCGAAGGATAGAGGGCCAGCGGGTCATTCGGTGTGGATCCTCTCACGAGAGGGGTAGTGAGTGAAGTGTGTTTTTTGATTCGGTAAACGATACCGCAAAGTAGAGTCAGTGGAATACTAAAGGCGAACTGTGGAAACGCCTAATTACCAGATAAGCATACCAACATGTTCTTTTTGTTAATTATAGATTTAATTTACCGTTTGCCATTTGAGATTAGATTGACTAGTATATTTTGCACTAATTGATATAAATTGCAATGTCGAACCTAGTGTCAACCGTAATCTGAGAGGGCAAACTTAAGGTGTTATTGTGGCCACAATAAAAGTAAGCGATAATTGTAATGATTTAATCGTACCTATATTTCATGTCACTGCCTATTGTCAATACGCCAAAGTGGTTTTCGTTCCTTGTTCCTTTCCACTTCCTGCAATTTGGGCTTAATTTTGCGAACAAGATCCAACGAATATCGATATTATATTAAATTCAATTACCTGTAATTTTCCCGCCTTACTTTATCTATTCCTTAATACAATGATATATTGTATCGAATTCGTTGGTTTTGAGTAAATATAAACATGCAGGCGCTTTATGTGGTAAATAAAATACTTATCGTTTGTTACCACAAAACTCATTGTTTCTTTCAACATATTACCTACTCCCTAACTCGTAATAATTCGAGACCCTTCAGGTCCAAAAGTAAGCATCTACTCTTGCCATTAACTTAATAAGCCGAGCTATTCTAAAACTTTGCCATTTACAAATAAACTTGCCATTTTATTAGTATTGCACAGCACAGTGTTTGGCTAGACAAAACTGTGAAGTATTATTTTATCAATCGGTCCAATAAAAGACGATCAACAAAAATTAAGACTAACAAATCGAGATAATACATTTCGATTTATACATGGGTTCGACTCCCATCACAGGGTCATAAGGCCGTGACCCTCACATCTGGTCGCCGTGAAGCCAAGATCTAGATCTCGTGTCTACGCAGTAGCACACGGCTAGAAAGAACTTAAAATAAATAACACAACGTAAACTTTTATAGATAAAATATTAAAGGTGCTTGTTTAGTCCAAAACATCTGGGAGAGGAAGTTTAAAATAAAAACTATTGTAAAAACAAATCTCAACTCAAAGAAAGGCATTTAAAATAATAATAAAAAGATGCTTATTTAATTTAAATATCTGGGAGAGGTAATTTGTTGAGGAAATACTGGTATAGCAAATGACATTTCCAGAACAGTTATTATTATGGCCATTTTAAACACCTTTTACTTATACTGTTGCATGAGATATTACTGTGTGCTATTTTCAGGTTCTTAATTGCAATCCAACGTCCAATCCGAAATCATAAAAATTCGCAGAACAAATATTTGACTCAAATTAATTTGTTTAATGTAGATTATTTACAGAATACTCATTTACCGTAATAACATGCAGAATATAATGAAAATAGAGCAAGCCTTGGTTCGGAATGAATTTATTACAACAAAAATAAATACATAAATAAACATTCTTAAGTTGATCCAAGATTAAGTTACAATGTTGCATATTACTCATCAAACAAAAGGGTGCCTCGCCACTCTTAAAGCGAGCAGGTAGGCCGTTACTACTCGTAACAGGGCTTGGGTACAATGCTAAATGAAGCACACATTCTAGCTGATTGCAAGTAATTTTAATAATATTGACACTTTCATGTTAGTTGCTTTATTAATTAATAATAGATTTTATTTATTCTGACATACTTGTCTAAGTCGTAACAATATGTCATATTAATATTAAATTAGGAATAGGCCAATTTATAAAGAAAAATTGGTTATCAAATAACGATCAAATGAACTGAATACATCTCATGACCACATAACTAAGTTAGTAAATGTAATAAATAGATAAATAAATAATTATATGCAATCTTGGTAAAGGAAATCAATACTAATTTAATAAAGGGCCACCTCCTATTAGATTTAGAAATCAGGTTGGCTTAAAAACATCGAAAGCTCAAAGAAATTATTCATCATCATATCAGACGAAACACATATTGCATTTTGATAGCTTTAGGTTAGATTCATCATCCATCATCATATCAGATACAAAGCACCAGTCAGTATTTATAAAAAATATTTACATTTATGACGAAGAGTTCAAGCGGGTATAAAGTTTACATAATTTAAATTCTGGGTTTTATGATAGCAAGTTAGAGTAGAGAGAAAAAAAAATACACAGCTAAAGTTATTTACAGTTAGGTTAGTAGTTAGGTTGGTAATATCGTTAAGGTTAGGTTAGTTTCGATAGAACCGAAAGGGTAAATAGGTATAAATAGCCAGAGCTTCCTTTAGGTATTGTTTCAAGCTTTATTAAAAAGGCTATTAGACCATGAGGTACGGTCCGGTACTAGACTTAGGATAGCATAAAAAGCTTGCAGTATGGTAGTGCTAGTAAGTGTGTAAGCACTGTCCACATATCTAAATGCGTTCATATCCATAATTTTATTAGTTTAAACATAGAGGGTTCGATTCTCTCATGATCTCAAAGTTGTATAAACTTTAATCAAAAGCTACTTGAATCGATTATTCTGAAAGCTTTTGATCTAATATGGTATGGTCATTGCTGAAGTGAAGAAACAAGTAATGAAATTATTATTGTGTTAAGTTCTGATAACTTAACAATAGCTGATAAGGACTATCGAGGGGCATAATTATAAGAGTAAAAAGATAAACTTACGGTTGTTTTGCACAGTGATAACTACTAGTACTCACTCAGGTCTTCAAGTTAGGCTAGATTTTATATATAAGGTGTTGCTGGTGTTTGTTATAAAGTAGGTAGGTAAGGGGTGTAAAGCGTATTTTGAACAACGATACGTGCTAGTGTTTGTTGTAAAGTAGGTAGGTTAGGGTTTGTAAAGCGTATTTTGAACAAAGATACGAGCTTATAACAAGCTAAGAATCTTCTTAAAGCGTATTTATTAGGTATTTAGGTGGTAGGTCAGTTATCACTTAGGTTAATAAAGGTCGATAGTGGCTTATTAAGGTTTATCTGAAATGACTTAGATGTCATGAGTTTTCAAGCCAAGACTAAAGTCTGAGATCGTTGATTTAGGTGATGTGCCTTCCGAAGCACGAAAAGGAAAGTATTCGTCTATAGGCTAAGAATGCTTGGAATAGTGAGCGAGGTTAATACTTAGTAAGTTTAAGAATAATTTTAAAATTGCGATTAGAAATGCAGTTTTGTTTCTAAGAACGGTCGAAACAAAAGAAAGTATTTTTTTACATTCAGTTCCGCCTGGGTAATAGATAACTCAAGAAAGGCCACGGTTTAACAAAGAAACACATGTACTCGTACCGAATAGGACCTTTGAATTTTGTAAGGTTTAATTTTTTGTTGCTTGTTCTTGAAACTGGCAAGAATAATGGTATTCCCAGTGTATTGAGTTATTTAGAAAGCCGACGGTCTTTAAACAATAGCTACAAAGCATGCAGCCGGACGTTAGTAATAAACTTTACCGAAAGATAAAGAAAAGGGAACTTTATGATTCTTTGTAAAAATTCTAGCGGCTGATAAAATTAACTAGCGATTTGTTATGACTTCGCTTACGGTTCGAGTCCGAAGCTTGAGTCTTTTACAAAGGTGAAGAACGAGTCGCATTTCAGAGGAGGTTGCATATCATTAAATGTTTATAATGATAAGTCGGTAAAGGTTAAAATAACTGATAAATGAGATTTTAAAAACGAAGCTTGATTTAAAAGCCACAACTTTTATGGCAGTATGGCAATAATTCATATTAACTAATATATAGGCAAAAGTAGCGAATAAGTAACGAGTTAGGTCATGAGGGTGATAGGTAATATAATTTTTCTCTTTAGAATAAGTAGATATATCTTAGTACAAGTTTAAAGCTAAAAGATTAGCTATTGACAGATAAGTATCAAGTTATCCTGTATTTCGTGGAGAACTGTGTTCTCTGCCTACCCTGACGGGAACAAGGCGTGATGTTATGTATGTATGTATGTATGTATGTCGTTTATAATGCGATACGGAACCCTAAAAATGCACCCAAGAGAATGGTTAGATGTTTGCAATCCGGGCTGTACTAATGGCAGACAATGGCAATAGTTAACCGCTAGATAAGGCGGGTAGCTACAAGAGTAGACTTTATGGTTGTATGTTGTTGAAATAAAAATCGAGGTCTTATAAACAAGAACTTCGTGGTTCAAAGAATTACTGAACTGATATAATTTGATTAGAAAATTAGATAATGTCGAGCTTGTAGAAGCGAGTGGAATATCGATAGGTATATACTTTAGCTCAGGAGTGGGCTACTATAATTGAGATTGGTTATGAAATGATCGATCGTAATATTCCATGAAACGCCCACTTCAGTACAAGGAGCTACTTTCAGAACCCCAGCGAAAACAAGAGGTACTTAGGAGGAGATTTACCATGGTCACCACACTTGTAAGCGTTGCGGTAGGTGACCGCTGTTATTGATGACCACAGTATGTAAGATGGTACGATACAAGGGAAAAAAAAATAAAGCTGATGCCTGTCCTTCTGTTCATAAGCCCTTAGTCGTCTGTTGCGACACCCATGGCAAGATATGGGTTGGTACTATTCGTTGCCGGAACCACACGGGTCCGTTATTTGCCGCAAATGAACAAGACGATTATTGAATACAATTAATTTCGGTGATAGTGAAAGGAAGTGCGATACGATTTAGGTAGATTTGTCCAGCAGTAAAATGTGAAAGGAAAACGATAGAGATAAGGTTGAGAGAAAAAAAAAACAGGTTTCATTACATTTTCGTATAAAATAAAATATATGGTGATTTACTTTACCTTGCGAAGGCAAAGACAAAATCGGAGATTGTTATTGTCATAGGTCCGCAATCAATTATTAAGTGAGATCAAGATCTATTCGGAATATGCTAGATAGAAAGAACTATAAGTAGCTCTAAGTTTTACTGCCAGTCATGATATATAAAGCGTCTCAAAACAATGCTATACAGAGCCCAGTTAAGTAAAATCAATAGAAAATATGTCATGATACGAGTAGTTGGCATTACAATTAAGCGATAATATAAACTTCATTGACATCGCATGTCACCTACCTTATTTCAATATAGGCCGTTCGTCTAAACAAAAGGTGTTGCCGATCTCGAGAAACAAATACAAGATATACAAAAGGTCTAACACCTCATTGTACTATAAATCCTACTTATATTATAAACGCGAAAGTTTGTAAGTATGGATTGATGGATGTATGTTTGTTTCTTTATCACGTAAAAACTACTAAATGGATTTGAATAAAACTTTTCAATAATATAGCTTATACGTAATAATATAGTATAACACATAGGCTACAATTTATAAAACTGCGCAGATGAAGCCGCGGGCACCAGCTAATAAATAAATAAAATTACTCACGGTCAGGCTGAAACTCTTATACAGGTTAATATAATATATAGATAGATACATAGCTGTACCCATACTCTGGTGAAAAGGGAAGGACTCAAGAGCTGTTATGACCAATGAGAGTAACTATTTACCCAAGTAACAGGCAAGAGCACTCAACTGTACTATTTCATATAAAACAGGCTTTTGGCATCTTATTACACTATAGACACTCTGTCTAAAAGATTTCACTTTTAAATAGCCAATATATTGAAAGGAATAATAATGCCACATGCAATAAAATATTTTAATTTGAAAAGACAGGTAAACCGAAAAGCGAGTTTCGAGAACTTTAATTGTGAGGAGATCGTATCCATATCAAGTGCCAATTGATTTTGTTAAATCGATCAGAATGAGCATTTTATTTAATTTTATTTATTCTGACAACAAACCTTCAATACCAATACAGTCAGGTAGTAACAGAATTATTTAATCCTATTAGGACTGGAGTGTCACAAAGAGATTTTATGTTGGAATATAAACTGAAGACGCTTGTATATGATTGACCCTTTGGGGCATTAAGTTCATGCTTACATTATAAACTGACCTGATATTTAATTGCCTGACATTATGAAGTTAATGCTGACCGAGCCAGGCCAGACTAAGTTCGACCATACAAGCGTATATGTCGTATGAATGTAAGAAAAGGGGCCCCGCAATTCACATACAACGAGAAGACACTTCTATGCATATAGAGTGAAAAAGAACAATGAATCCGCATTTACTTCGTATCTCCCTGCAACCTGGCTTCGTACGGAGGAGGTAGTGTGGAAATCGTTGCAAACATCATCGACAAACAACATCAAGCCGTTACGGTCGTCTTGGCTGGACTTGCTCTAGTTGGGGGATAGTAATCGGCTTCGTACACAAATCGACTCTTTGGTCGGCTGCCACCGTCCGCCGGTGAGTGGGGATCTGGATCGATGTTGTGTAAAGATCTGACCTGGACTTGGCGCATGACTGAAATACTGTCTTAATAATTCTTGCATAAATTAATATTTAAAAGGAAAACAAGCGATTCCTAAAATAATTAAATTGATACAGAGGCACTCGAAGTTACGGATACATCTCTTACCAATTATTGTTTAACTTATCTTTAGAAAAATGGCAAATAGAATTGAAACCCGTAGAGGGCGTAAACAAGTAGATTATTAGATGCTAGTAACAGGTTAGGTACCATTTACTCTGTGTAAGATTAAATGAGAAGGGGGCGTCAATACACAAAGGTAACGCCCACATTTATGACAGTTCTAAGGAAACTAGTTACATAGTACATGAGCAGGTAGGTTTTGAAAAGGATAGAAGATTTATATACGAACCCTTAGGTTATGTAAGGGCTGGGTGCATATACTCTTAGATAGGCATTGTATGCACATAGTTGGCTGTGTAGTATTGGGAGGATTTATGTTCGTAGAGTTAGGTAATTAGGTTAGCTAGGTAGATATATTTGCAGATATGGTTATATTATGTAGGCGTGTATATTTATAGTAAAAAGATAAGGTTATGTGTACGCAGGTAGATTTGTATACAAGAAAGGTAGGAGATTGTAATAAATAGATAGGTCTTAGGGTGAAGTAGGTGATATGATTAGGGTTATAGGTTGTTAGAGGGGTTAGGAGAATAAATTAGCTGAAGGTTAAGTAACGTAGGGTTGTTGCGTTTGTTGGTGATAAGGTAAGATTGAAGCAAGTATTATGAAATTATTATTTGTGTAGAGAGCTAGAAGAACAGGTTCTCTAACTATCTACAGGGAGAGGGATGTAATGGGACAAGCCTGCCGCTAATAAAAATAACATCCCAACCATATTTTTAAGGAGCGCGGTAAACGTTCGGATTGACTTTGGATTGCAAATATAATAAAAAAGGCGTAAGTGCCACTATCTTGTTTAGCAAAGCAGAGCCTTAGGTCTAAGACTTAAAGCGCATCTGTTTGCTACTGTATAGGAACATTTAAACACACACTCTAACAGTTTCAGGTCAGGCAGTTTTGGCGCGTAAATGCAGCGCATTTGGGTTTTCAACCAATAAAGGAAGCGCGTGTCTTGGCATGGAGGGCCAATGACGTTACGAAGGGAAAGGCGTCGCTCGCGCCAGCGGCGTTGGCGAAGGATAGAGGGCCAGCGGGTCATTCGGTGTGGATCCTCTCACGAGAGGGGTAGTGAGTGAAGTGTGTTTTTTGATTCGGTAAACGATACCGCAAAGTAGAGTCAGTGGAATACTAAAGGCGAACTGTGGAAACGCCTAATTACCAGATAAGCATACCAACATGTTCTTTTTGTTAATTATAGATTTAATTTACCGTTTGCCATTTGAGATTAGATTGACTAGTATATTTTGCACTAATTGATATAAATTGCAATGTCGAACCTAGTGTCAACCGTAATCTGAGAGGGCAAACTTAAGGTGTTATTGTGGCCACAATAAAAGTAAGCGATAATTGTAATGATTTAATCGTACCTATATTTCATGTCACTGCCTATTGTCAATACGCCAAAGTGGTTTTCGTTCCTTGTTCCTTTCCACTTCCTGCAATTTGGGCTTAATTTTGCGAACAAGATCCAACGAATATCGATATTATATTAAATTCAATTACCTGTAATTTTCCCGCCTTACTTTATCTATTCCTTAATACAATGATATATTGTATCGAATTCGTTGGTTTTGAGTAAATATAAACATGCAGGCGCTTTATGTGGTAAATAAAATACTTATCGTTTGTTACCACAAAACTCATTGTTTCTTTCAACATATTACCTACTCCCTAACTCGTAATAATTCGAGACCCTTCAGGTCCAAAAGTAAGCATCTACTCTTGCCATTAACTTAATAAGCCGAGCTATTCTAAAACTTTGCCATTTACAAATAAACTTGCCATTTTATTAGTATTGCACAGCACAGTGTTTGGCTAGACAAAACTGTGAAGTATTATTTTATCAATCGGTCCAATAAAAGACGATCAACAAAAATTAAGACTAACAAATCGAGATAATACATTTCGATTTATACATGGGTTCGACTCCCATCACAGGGTCATAAGGCCGTGACCCTCACAGTACCGTATCTGCATAAAAAATAAACGGAAAATTTATATGATTACTTCGTGGTACGACTGTCTGTGGTCTTATTGTCTGCCGGTCGACACTTTTTTTCTCACAAAAAAAAAGGTATCAAGTATTCAGGGTGTAAGGGACGGTGTACCGAAAACTGAAGGGGCATGTTCAGTCAACGAAACTGAACAACTTTCCCAAAGAAACATTTCTGGGAAATTTTACTTATCCATAGAAACTGTTCGACCAGAGTGAGCAATTTGTATGGAGAAGCCAATTTTTTTTTCATTTCCCAGAAATGTTTCTTTGGGAAAGTTGTTCAGTTTCATTGACTGAACATGCCCTTTCAGTTTTCGGTACACCGTCCCTTACACCCTGTATAACATCAAGTTGAAATTCAAGCTTCTAAGTTAACACAATCAAAATACACAGCAATTCATGTCCTCATTTTGACCAAACCAAAACTTACTTACTGATCTACTTCCCGTTCACCAAGTATTATGAAATTTGGCAAAAAGCTAGGGCTCATAGCTCAAATAAAGGAAAATGTTGAAAATCAATAAGTACCACAGATAATATAATAGTAAACTGACTTAATACAATACTAGTGCGTAAAGCAACTTTTCTTTCAACCTACCTATTTAAGGTAAGCTGCCTTTCACTTTTCTTCCTCTTTTTGTAAAGGTAAAAGAAAACCGTGTCTGGCCAATTTTTTAACGTAGGCATCAGTTAAGAAACGATTTCACGAAATTCGTAGATTAATAAATACTTCTTAAATTCATCTCCCTTACATAAATACACATGGACGAAGTCGCATACAATAGCTAGCAAATAAATAAAACTATGGTACTTCCCCTCTACATTGGCTTGGTATGCGTTTCCCTGAAATTCTGGAGGAGCTCCCAGTCCTGAAGTGAACGTTTCATGGGATGTTATGATGAAACCTGTTAGCTTATATTGCACCATTATGACGAATAAAAATTTGTTTACAATCAAAATCGCATGTTCCGTGTGGTGCCGGCAAAGAATCCGAAACGGCGTAGACTCGCTCTATTTGCATTGTATTCTGCATGACATTCAATAAGTATTCTGTAAAGAATCTACATTGAATAAAATTATCTGAATCTGAATCTGAATAGTACAAACCCATTTCTACCCGTGGGTGCCGTAAGAGGCGACTAAGGGCTTATGAATCGGTGGATGGGCAGCAGCATCTTTCTGTGTTTCGTACCATCTTAAATACTGCGATCACCAACAACCGCGGTCTATGGTGCCAGCCATAACGGTAACAAGCGTGGTAACTAAGGTACTTCCCCTTCATTTGTTGGAACAAGAGCTGGACTCTGCAGGGAGCTCCCTGTCCTGTAGTGGACGTATTATGGGATGTTTTGATATTTAGCTTCTACTGCGCCATCGTGACGACTGAAAATGAGTTTACAATCGAAATCGCATGGGCGTTAATTATTCGGTTAACAAAACAGCTGATCCCGCAAACATGTACAGTATTTTATCCGTCGGAGTGTACCAGCAACGTTTATTAAAATACTTGTGGTGTTTGAATTTGAGATAAGGGTGACAAATTGTGAGGTCGATGTTCATCTATGATTCTCTCAGTTTTCAAAAGACTTTGGCAAGAAATATAACTTGAAATCAAACTGAACAACTTTTTCAAGGAACATAAGTTGATATAAGAAAAATATCTAACTAATATACTTATACTACTTGAATAAAATGTATCAGCTAAAAGCGCATTTTGTATGGGAAAACAATCTAAATATATAAAAGAGCATGTCCTGACTGACTGACTGACTGATTCATCAACGCCGAGCCGTAACCGCTATAGATATAGATCTGAAATTTTGTACACATGTTCTGTGCACGTCAAAACCACCCACTAAGAAAGGATTTTGGAAAATTCATCTCCCAAGGGGGTGAAATAAGGGATGAAAGTTTGTATGAAAGTCCTTTGTTTCTTGAGCTAGATTCACACAAATTTGAATTTAAGCTTCTGGTAAAAAATAAAGAAACACGTGTTTAAGCATTTCTTAAAAATCACCCTTCAAGGGGGTGAAAAAGGGGATGATTTTTTTCCGTATGTTGGTCTATAAGTCTTTCATTTTTAAAGGAAGAATTATAGAAATTTGGTTCCGAGCTCATGATAAAAAAATAAAAAAGTACGTGTTTAAGAATTTTTCATTATTCATCCCCTTAGGGGATGAAATAAGGGATGAAAGTTTGTATGAAAGTCCTTTGTGTCTTGGGTTAGATTCACACAAATTTAACTTTCAGCTTATGGTAAAAAATAAAGAAACACGTATTTAAGCATTTCTTAAAAATAACCCTAAACGGGGGTGGAAAAGGGGATGATATTTTTTCCGTATGTTGGTCTATGTCTTTTATTTTTAAAGGTAGAATTATAGAAATTCGTTTTTGAGCTCTTAGTAAAAAATAAAAAAGTACATATTTTATAATTTTTCAAGATTCATCTCCTAAGGGGGTGAAATAAGGGATGAAAGTTTGTATGAAAGTCCGTCAGTTTTGAAGTTAGGATCTTCAAAATTTGTATTCAGACTGACAACTAAAAATTTGGTTTCATATGTCTCAGGGTTTTTGGAAATTCTACACCCTAAGGGGTGAAAAGGGGGATGAAGTTGAAACTCCTTCATTTCAAAGTATTATCCACTAAATTTATTATTTAGGCATTAGGGTTGTAATTCTGTGGAACATACACCACTGTTATTGTGGTAGACCCTTCGGTGGGACTGGTTTACTCTGGAGGAAAAGTGTCTTCACGAACGTCTCGGTAGTTGATACAAAAAGTGATAAAATAATTGCTATAAAAGTGAATATGAGTGATAAAGAATTTTTGGTTATTAATGTCTATAAGGTGTAATTTAATTAGACCCAAATATTTCTAGGGGTGGTGTAACTTTGATAAAGAAACAGGTTTTTCAAAGTTTTAGCGAAATCGACTCGCTGGTTTTTTTTTTGTAATTTTCAAACAAAAAAATAATAAATCTTTGCAATCATCCTGTAGTATTGATTTCCACCGTACTACAAGTATGGCACCTGCACACTCACACACACAAGATCGGCCGCCTTGCGCGCGATTGGCTTACGACTATTCATTCAGCGGCAGCGCGGGGGGGGGGGCAAGCACCACGACGTCTGCGGCCGCGGGACGCTCTGTGTGGATCGCGCATGCCACGCACGCACCGACCGAGTCCCTACCTACGAAATAAACTAGAAACCTAGCATTCGCGCCTCGTGCTACGCCTTGCAGGATCGGATGAGCGACGACAGGCCGGACCTTTACGTACCATCGCCTACATAGGTAGGTACCTAACTGTCCTATAAACGGACCATGGGTTGTGCCGTGGGCAGAGGGAGGAAGGAGCCTAAGCCGCCATACCTACCTAGGCAGCTACTTGCCTGAGGAGTAGGTAGTTAGGTACCTACATAACAAATTCATTCATTTATTCATATCGTTGTGGGTTGCAAGGTTGATGACCGTACTCACAAACCCTGGTACCGCCAGATGCCAAAGGCCTCTGACATGGCTCATTAACGACTACATCCGTAGATAGGTAATAGTCGGGACCATCGGGTTGACGTGCCCTCCGAAGCAATCATGTAACATTTCGGACAATCGGGTGATTCATCCTGCAATATCCTAACCAAACTGGGCTGGTCGCACAAAAATATTTTTGTTTGACAGTGTCCCCATCGGGAAACGAACCCAGAACCTCCTGATCGAGAGCCAAGCACTCTAACACTAGACCATGGAGGCTGTAGGTACATAACAAATTTACAAGTACCTATTGCTATAATACGTACGTAAAGTACAGTCAAGAGCACATCACGCCTGACACATTGGACTTTGTACCGTTTTTATTTCAATAGACGTACGAGCTAGAGTCGCACTGCAAGTGTCAAGCTTGACCTGTCGTTGACTGTACCTACTTGCGGTCGAAATGTATGGCACGTCATACCTACCTACTTTTCGCCCGCAATCCCGAGCTGTTGCGTCCTATACCTCTTCTTACGTACGCACGTACAGTCAAGAGCACATCAAGCTTGACACATTGGACTTCGTACCGTTCTTATTTCAATAGACATTCGGGCTAGAGTCACACTGCGAGTGTCAAGGTTGACCTGTCGTTGACTGTACATGATTAAGGACCATAGTTAAGGACCTTAGGTACAGTCAAGAACAAGTCAAGCTTCATAGTTTCATCATGATTAGCCCGTACAAAGTCCAACGTGTCAAGCTTGACTTGCTCCTGGCTGTACCTAGATATTCAAGAACCTATTTTTCAATTCAATCCAATTAAAACTAGAAAAGTTCGTAGGTTCCTACTTCTCTCAATTAAGCTCTTACGACGGTATCAGAGTAGGTAATCTTTACCTACCTACTTACCACCGTTTTTGCTACGTCCATCAGTACCTACCATACTTATGAGAAGGAACTAGGATATCATTATCATAAGATCCCATAAAAAGTTATTGGTCAACTCGTCCGATCCGAACTAGGACCATCTGGGACGAGTTGATAAAATTCAAAATACACCCCCCTTAGTTGCTCTACAATTAATTTTACATCGACAACAAAAGTCACCACGCTTATTAGCGTTGCAGCTGGCACACTTCCTGGACAGGTACCTTCTCGTACCGTTCGCGTTCGAGACGGCAGCTAGCTGGAGTACGGAGGCCAGGGAGATCGGGCGTCGACTTAGGGCGCAAGGTGGTGACGCCCGTTCTGGGTCGTTCCTGGTGCCATGGGCACCTTTGCACCAGAATCGACCAGGGGCAGCTTGCCTCACTTCTTATCAAAAGTACAATTATGATGAGTTTTATGTTACCACGCTTATTAGCGTTGCAGCTGGCACAACGGACAGCTGTTATTTATTAGTGACCGCAGCAGCAAGGTGGTAGCACGCTACTGCCCGCCCTCTGGTTGATACCGCCGGCGACTAAGTCGCCTTTTACGACATGCATGGGGAGAAAGGGTTGGTGCTATTCTTGCGCCGGCACACGCATGGACGAACAGAACAGAGCATAAACAACATCAGCTCTTGGACAGGTACCGTCTCGTACCGTTCCAGGTCAAGACGGCGGCTAGCTACAGTACGGAGGCCAGGGTAATCTTGCCTCACTTCTTATCAAAAGTACAATTATGATGAGTTTTATATCACTTACTTGAGAAATAATTTCCCATACAAACATCCACACCCCTTTTTACTCCCATAGAAGATTTCCGGGATAGATAGGTACTATGTACCTAGATATGTCCTTCCCAGGGTAAAGGCAAATTTAATCTAAATCGGTTCAGCGGAACAAGCATGAGGAGGTATTGATTGTCTTTGGTTACCTAAGCTTTCTTTTAAACTTTACCTGAAGAGTAGAAAAACAAATTGTAGGACGACACGGGAACAGAAACATTGTCTGGTATCAAGTCGTCCTAGCTGGACCAAGATCGGATCGAACAAGTTGACGAAAAAATCCACGCAGAATTTCACATAAATGAATGCTTAGCTGGTACCTACCTAAAGATGTCCTTCCCAGGGTAAAAGCAAATTTTATCTAAATCGAATCAGCGGAACAAGCATGAGGAGGTATGGATTGTCTTTGGTTACCTAAGCTTTTTATCAACTTTACCTGAAGAGTAGAAAAACAAATTGTGGGACGACACGGGAACAGAAACATTGTCTTTTATCAACTCGTTCTAGCTGGACCAAGATCGGATCGAACAAGTTGACGAAAAAATCCACGCAGATATTCACATAAAAGAATGCTTAGCTGGTATCTATCTAAATACATTTGGAAATAACTACCTACAACATTCACCACGCCGCCGCCGCGCCGTTAGCGTTGCGACTGGCACAATGGTCGGCAGAGGTTGGTGACCGTAGTATGGTGTGGTAGGTACGATAAGCCCCCGTAGTTGGATATCCCTTAGTCGCTTTTTACGACTCCCAGTTGTTTTGTATCATTCATTTTACATTGCATTTCCATTTTTAATTAGACAATCAATAGTAGGTGTAAGTACCTACCTACTTACAGGCCGCGCGACGAGTTACTTAAGGCCTCTGGGAGGAGTGGAGGCAATATTTGCAAGCAAAATAGGTACTACTGCACATACCCCCTCCACTCCCGTCCAGACTCCGTCCAGCTATTACTCGTCGCGCGGACTGTACCTAACGTGTCAGTAGGTAGGTAATTTAATTATCTAGATTTTTGTGGAAGGCAGGTATTGTCAAGAGCAGTGTCAAGCTTGACACTTGCAGCGCGACTCTAGCTCCTCCGGCGATTGAAATAAGAACGGTACAAAGTCCAATGTGTCAAGCTTGATGTGTTCTTGACTGTACCGTAGTAAAACAATTTTGTAGTAGGTACCTATTTATTTATTGACAAGCTCTGGTAGGTAGGTATTACAGTTTTTAGCGTCGGTTGATTGATTAATATTTATTCGAAACAAGTAAAGTCAAATAGGGGACCGCGGCTCGGCGGCTCTGTCGGCATGCTTTGACCGCGGTAGCACACGTGCGGGCGGCATTTGTCAAAGGTGAAGCTATGAAATCGACATAACTTTAACTTCCCATCACACTTTCAGGCTTTGGACTGTCAAATTAATACAACTTGATTTTCGTAAGTAACGAAAGTAGGTAATTGTAGTTAATTTGAAATCCTATACCTACCTACGTGTTACTTACTGTAGTGTAACCTACTAAATCAGTTTTACAAGATTATTTACAAAATTATTTACACGAGTCACTTTAGTTTTCACCACATCAAAATGTTGAACGTGACCACCTATTTGTCGGATACATTGTCTTGCACGGTCAATGCTGTGTCTGCGCACTTCACTTAAAACATCAGTTTCACTGGCCATGAAGTTAAAAGCCCTGGTAATGCGGGCGCGCAGTTCCTCCTCGGTGCGAATAGTATGGCCGTCATTGCCATACACAAGGTCCTTGGCCCTACCCCAGACGTGGAAATCTAGCGGCGTGAGATCCGGCGAACGTGCTGGCCAGGCGATTGGACCACCGCGCCCGATCCAACGCCCCTGGAACTCCTGCGTCAGGTAATTCCGCACCGTCCGGTCGTAGTGCGCCGGCGCGCCGTCGTGCTGGAAATACAACCAGCGGCGGTTCCACACCGGAACTTTCAGCAGCAGCTCAGGGAGGACACGCTGCAGGAAGTCCAGGTACGTCGCCCCGTTTAGTCTTGGGAGGAACCAGGGTCCTAATAACACCCCGTTCAGCACACCAGCCCACACATTGACACTTATCCGGTATTGGAAGTGGTCCGGACGAATCACTCGCGGGTTGTGGTCACATCAGTAATGGGCGTTATGGATGTTGAACATCCCTACACGAGTGAACGTGCATTCATCGGTACAAATTTACAGCACTTGTCACTATTTCTCCGACTTCATGGTAACATATTGCCATGTTTTGGTATTCTTGGTTCGTAAAACCGTAAGGCATTTTGCCAAATATCAATCGCGGCCATAAGACGTATGCGTAATGCACAAGGTAAGTAGAGCAACTGAAGGCGGCAGGGTTGCCAGTAGCGATTGAAGATTTAGAACGCTGGGATGTCTAAAAAGGAACGAAATTAGATATGAAGGAACGCAATAGAAAAATAAGTAAAAAAAATCTATTTTTTCATTAAGAATCAATTTTAAACTAAGTTACGTTAGTTTGTTAGTATCATGCAGGCGGCAAACATATTAGGGCTCTAACAGACACAGACAGGAGTTGTCGGCGGTTGGAAGCTGTCGCGCGACTACCGATGGTAGTGATCATCCGGCTGTCACGCGACTTCCGACGGCAGCCGTTGCTGACCGGGCGCCATACATTTTGAATAGAATAGTTTGGGAGGGAGAGAGCGTTGTGACAAGTGGCTGTCGTGCGAAGCCGGATGATCACCGCCGTCGACAGTCACGCGACAGCTTCCGACTGCCGACGACTGCAGGCAGCTGACAGCTCCTATCGCGCGTTATCGTTGTCTGTAAGAGCCCTTATATTATTGCTTTTGCAGATCACATTATTACTCGCAAAGTACTAAGGCACAAAGGCAGCTATGTAAAAAAAATATAGCATGATGGCAGTCTCAGTTAGATATATATATTAAAAAAAAAACACCTCACCTTTATTATTATTTATTTATTATTATTATTTATTATACTACAGCTTACTGCGTATTTCTATAAGAAATTTTCTTTTGGAGAAGGTTTTGTGTAGGCTCATATTTATTTATCCCTCCTTGAAGGTTTATGCCGTCACTGGCGTGCATGAGGGGTGACAAAGTATCTGTATTTAATTTGTTCCGGTTTTCAGTTTTAGTCAATTTTAGTTTGCTGAAAACACGTTCTACAGATGCGTTGGAAAAGGGCAGCACCAATAAAAGATGAATATTTTTTTTTAAATTTGGAAATCTAGGCTCTCCGGTTGCGTTTTTTAGTTCAAATACCTTTTTCCAATAATGTAATGGCTCAAGAGCAGAATAGAGTCCGATGTTCTCGTGATCAAGCATAGCATGATCACGCCATTCTTTTTGAACATCTGTTTCTTTGATGGAATTTCTAATATTTGGAAAGGAACGAAAAGAACGCACAAAAGATGGGAACGCAAAGGGAACGCGTGTCCGTAAAATAGAACGTAAAATGTTCCAAAAGGAACGATTTGGCAACGCTGGAAGGCGGGCGGGCGGGCGCACGCGGCGGCGGCGGCACGATGCACCGGGCCGGTCGCGCGTGCGCATGCGTGTGTTGGCGGTTGGACAAAAAGAGGGCGGGGTTTACGCACCGCTCACTGCATTTCATTCATATTTTTTATTAGTGTGAATGTATCGATGGTGCCACGTGACACTACAGAGTGTTCATTTTACGAATTTTAGTGGTATTGTTTTTGGGATTTTTCTCGAAAACTAGCGAATAGAAATCAAGAAAAATAACACCAATGGTATTCATTTAGATGCTTGAGATAACCCTAACAATATTTGGGTCTAATTAAATTACACCTTATATATGCCAACAGACAGTTCAAATAACTTTCTTTCATTTCAAAATTATTTGGGGAATATTAGCGCTATAATTGATAGTTGTAATGTAGAATCAGTGTTTGTTCTTGGGGATTTTAATGCACACCCTACTAAACCATTTGGTAGTGAGTTGATCTCCTTCTGTAATGAGAATGACTGGGTGATAGCAGACTTTGAAAAGCTAGGAATAAACACTGATAATTTTACCTACGTTAGTGACTCTAATGGTTGCAGAAGCTGGCTTGACCATATTGTAGTATCCAAGGCTTCATGGTTGACAGTGATAAATGTTAATATTAAATATAATATATTTTGGTCGGATCATTTTCCTCTTGTGCTGGAGTGTGACCTTGGCATGGTAGGGTCTAGGGTAAATTATAAGGGTAAAACTGTTAGCGGGGTAGCATGGGGTGATAGGGACACTGCTCAAACGGAAACATTCCGTAATGCTTGCCACAGTAGACTCCGTGACATCAACTTTCCAGCTGAAATGAATAGCTGTATGGACGGCATATGTGATAATGCCAATCACAGAATAATTTTAGATAAAATGTATGGGTCAATTATCTCAACACTCACTGAGGCAGCTATCTTAACTTGTGATCATCAGGGTGCACCTCGTACGGTAGGCTCTAGGAAAAAAGTAGCAGGCTGGAATAAGCACGTCAGTGACGCTCACGGGTCTGCCAGATTCTCCTTTCGAAATTGGCTGTTATATAACAAACCTACTTCTGGGCCGATCTACGAACAGATGTGTGAATCACGTAGAATATTTAAATCAAGGCTGAAGTGGTGCCTTAAAAATCAAGAGAAAATTAAATTAGATATCATTGCAGAACATCATAGTAAAAAAGATTTTAAAAAGTTTTGGAAGCAGACTCAAAAATTAAACCCTAGACCTGGTGTACCGGTGAGCGTTTCTGGGTTATGTGATAGTCATGACATTGCCAACTGTTTTATGAATCACTTTAAAGTTCCTGCAAAGACCCTTCAGGTTTCTTCATGTGACAGTGAACATGTGAATCTTAGGAATTCTGGTGACAAATCCTCAATTTATTTTACCACAAAACAAGTTGCTAAAATTGTGAAAGGTATGACGAGGGGAAAGTCCCCTGGTCACGATGAACTAAGTATTGAACATTACCAGAATGCGGGGGTACACCTTCCTAGGGTGCTGTCATTGTTCTTTAATCTATGTATTGGTCACTCCTACCTGCCATCTGAGCTCATGAAAACAGTTGTAATACCAATCACAAAGAACAAAACTGGTGATATGTCAGATGTGAATAATTACAGACCAATTTCATTAGCAACTACAGCAGCTAAGATTCTTGATGGTCTGCTTGACAGCCAGCTGGATCAGTGTCTTGACTTGCATGAAGCACAGTTTGGATTCCGTGCTGGTCTGTCCACAGAAAATGCTATATTTTCAGTCAAGCAGACTGTCAAGTATTATAATGATAGAAAGTCCCCAGTTTACGCCTGCTTTCTGGATTTGTCGAAGGCATTTGACAGGGTCTCTTATGAGGTGCTGTGGAACAAGCTGCAGAAGACTAATATGCCTGTTGAAATGATTGAAATATTTAAGTATTGGTATGGGAATCAAGTTAATTATGTAAAATGGGGTAGTGGTGTGTCGGACATGTACAGGTTGGAGTGTGGTGTTCGTCAAGGTGGTAAAACATCTCCGAGGCTCTTCAACCTTTATATGAATGACTTGATAGTGGGACTCAGCAGCAAACAATCAGGTTGCTCAGTAGATGGCACTATGGTCAATAACATTAGCTACGCTGATGATATGGTGCTGCTGAGTCCGGCTGTCAGTTCTCTTCGGGAGCTATTGCTAGACTGTGAAGATTATGCTAAAGCACATGGGCTTGAATATAACACAAAAAAGAGCGAATATGTGGTCTTCACGGCTGGCTGTAGACCCCCTAGCTATGTTCCACCTATAAGGCTATGCGGTGTTGATTTAGTAAGAGTTGCTCAGTTTAAATATTTGGGTCATTTTTTGTCAGAAGATGGTAAGGACGATATGGACATTGAGAGGGCTCGAAGGGCGTTGATAGTGCGTAGTAATATGTTGGCTCGGAGATTTGCTTGCTGTACAGTGGAGGTAAAAGTAACACTTTTTAAAGCCTACTGTCAAAGTCTTTACACGAACAGTCTCTGGGTCAATTACACAAAGAAAACCTACAACGCACTTCGAGTCACCTATAACAATGCCTTTAGGTTGCTGTTGGGGCTCCCACGTCACTGTAGTGCCTCTAATATGTTTGCAGAAGCGCGAACCAATGATTTTTTCACGATAAGACGTAAGAGCGTAACATCCTTGCTACAGAGAGTACGTGCGAGCTCAAACAGCATCTTGATTGTGCTCAGGGACAGGTGGGAGTGCCCCATACTAAGACATTGGAATCTTATCATGGTGGGGTTGAACGACAGCACAAGATGAAAATGAAAAAATGTGAAATTATTTTATTAAATTTATTCTTAATAATATGAATGATAATAATAAATTGTGATAATGATAATAATATAATATGACAGATTTGTTGACTTTAGTTACTAACATAGTTAACTAAGTTTTTTTTTTTACTAACAATAATAAATAATAATAATAAATAAGTCTTTATTTTATCTCACAAACGAAACGTTAATTAAGTAGGTACATATCTTATATATATCAAACATGGTTTGTGTTTCCTTTGTGAGAATCTGGTGTCCATACTAGGATAAACCTGTGTCACAGAGCACCAGACCCCCACCCTACAGTCTCTGAATCAGACATTTGATACATATACTTAGTGCAGTATACCATTATAAAATACAATAATCAATGTTAGACTAATCGAAGAAGATAAAGAAAGAAAAAAAAAAAAACAACAGGAATAAATAAATTAGGTTAATAAGTAAGTAAGTAATTTAGTAGTAGTACATTCAAGTAGGCGTAGGTAGTACATTCAAGTGAGTGTGTATGTGTGTGCGTGTGTATATGTGTGCCTGTGTATGTGTGTGCGTGTGTAGATGTCAGCGTATGTGTATGCGTTTTAAATATGTGTGTGTGAGAGTAAGAGTGAATATGTGTGTATGCATATGCGTATGTATCTCTGTGTGTTATGTTGTGATCTGTAATAAGTTTTCTGTGGCTTCATAATCGTATGCCTCCAAAGAAATTCGGATTTTATTCTTAAACTGATACGAGGTCAATTTTCTAATATTGTTTACTTTTTTATTAAATGTGTTATAAATACGTGGTGCCAGGAAGTTAAAGTGCCTTTGAGCAAACGTGCTCTTGGTGATGGGAACTGGGCATGGGTTTCGTCTCTTATTACTGTGCGGTAAAAAGGGTATCACTTTTTTATGATAGCGATGCAAGCACTGGAATAAATATAATTTCCTGACACTAAGCACATTAGAATTTGAGTATAATTGTCTCGTAGGAAATCTATATGGGAGTTTTAGAAGGACCTTCAGAACCGCTCTCTGTGATATTTATGCTTCCTTTAAGCGAGTTTTGGCAGCGCCTCCCCAAGAGCAAATGCAATACGTGGTAATAGATTCACACAACGCTTTATAAACTTGCTTGAGTAAATTGACATCAGCTACTTGTCTGAGATTTTTAAAGATGTATATAAGCTTTCGAATACGAGTGGATACTAGTGATATATGTGCATCCCAGCGCAAGTGTTGATCGACTTGAATTCCCAGATACCTGATTGTATGTTGTCTGATAATAAATCAATTTGAATTTGAATTTGAATTTGAATTGTAATTCCACCCCAAATTCAACCCCTTAAAGAGGGAAATGGGGTGAAAACGTCTTAAAACCAATATGGGTATCGTTTGTATGGTTTATCGGGACGCTGATTACGAAAAGTAAAACAATTTTGAAATCCAATGTGGTGGACGTGAAATACCGTCATCCCTTGGGGATGGGGTTGGGGTGCGATAGGGTTGATATGTCTAAAAATCAATATGGGTGTCGTTTGTATGGTTTATCGGATCGCTGATTACGAAAACTACAACAATTTTGAAATTTAAGGTGGTGGACGTGAAATACCATCATCCCCTGGTTATAATGTCTAAAAATCAATATGGGTGTCGTTTCTATGTTTATCTAAGGATAGGGATAGCGGTCAAGACGGCGTTAAGGATAGGGATAGGAGTAGGGTTAGGGGCAGGGATAGGGATAGGGAGAAGGAGAGGGAGTGGGATGGAGGTAGAGAGAGAGGGAGTGAGAGAGGGTGAGGGAGGGGGAGAGGGAGAGACTGCACATTGTCTGAATATTACGCGGGCGAAGCCGCGGGCACAGCTAGTTTTTAATAAAAGTTTATTAAGAGAAATTATGACTAACTTCAACTACCGGAAACCATTTTGCTATTGCTAACATCAAGTAATCGAAACTTCTGAGCAAACTTTATTCATCTTCTCTTGTCACATTGTTAGTAATTTTCCATTTTCGAATTAACAACAGGAAATCAGTGAGTTCAGAGGTCATTTATGGTCTTCAAAACTATTGAAATCAGGGTTACTTGACAATAACATCGCATTCTCCTGGCACTGATTTTACATACCGTACGGATGCCTTGAAGTGATTGCCACCGTAGCAATAAGGGCGCTTATTTGTAAGTCCGCTTATTTGTATGCTCTCTTGGTGTGAACTAAAGTAGGCATATTTTGTATCGTAATGCATTGGTTAGTTAGGCTTGAAGAAGAAAAAATCATTTTACGAAAATCGAAACAGTGGCTTCTGATCGTGAAAGTGAACTACTTTTTTTGACAAGAGATTGTTTTTATTCTCGTTCATAATATCTTGCTGACTAAATAAATGTTATTACAGAGCTAAAATATAATTAAGTTTGTAAAAAATAATTTTTCGACCTAAAATGCGTTGAGAAAGTTGTTCAGTTAAAGTTGTTGGTCTTTGTATACTTATTAACTAAGAAAGTATATAAATAATTTTAGAATATTATGTATCGTCAAAACTATGATAAATAGAAGCTACCCAAACTTATATTAATGGTTATTGAAATTGATTACGGTAGCGCCAAAATATTAATCAATTATTGGAAATTACTAAAGCTGCCTTTTAGTATAACGTAGGTATTTTAAATTAAACATTAGACTGTCATTGTATACAACATCTTTTTAGTAATATCATGTAAAACAAGTTTTCTGTTTTAGAACGAACGAATTAATCAATTTGCTAACATCAAGATGAGTTAGCTACTCTAGAGTGAACGTCAAAACAGAAACTTCATATAGATTAGATTAATTTTTTCACTTTAACTTACATAAATGTCATTACATAATGTCAAGATATGTGATCTTCATATTACACAAAAATGTTGTACTGTAGGTACAGTAGAAAAAATGTTTACATAATTGTAAATTCAGTAAAATATGTCACATGTCAATTAAAAAATACAGGTCATACAAAATTTTTCAAATTAATCATTTTCAATTATCTTATATCTATCGGTTTGTAAAATATATCTATAGGTTTGTAAAATATATCTGTCTATTACAATAAAAAAGTTACCATTACATAACGATTTTTGTATGAAAAATTTAAAAAGGCTTATTATTTTCGAGGCTACCAAGAAATGAAACGGCGACTAACAGTTTACATCTAATAAATTAATCTGGCAGCGATTAAATATTTTAGCAATAATTATATTAGATGACCTTCAAAATGCAAGGATTTATAAAAACTAAATAATGGCTGATACTTTAAGGTAGCAAACATATTAAACAGATGTAATGAAACCATAGGCGAGGTAATATAGATGGTGACAATGCGACTAATATTAACAGTGGGATAACAAAGATTGTATTATTGGCAACAATAGGCTCCCATATAAAAATACACTTTCGGGCTAAGATTTGCAAGCAGCTGTAAAAATTAAAACAAGTACCATGTTCTTATTTTCTTCTCATCTCAGTTAACTTTTTATACATACAACCTCATTGTATCATTTAAGAAAGCCTATTTTCTAGTTTTTAGCCGCAGTCAAGTGTTCGTTTTACAATAAATTCAGTTACGAAAACAAAAATCGATGCCAGTTTTAATTAAAACAGAGCTTACAACTGATTATAAAGCTGCTTTTTTATACTTAAAATTATACTTCACTGTAGCTACCAACCTCTTATTTTTGCTACCGACTTAAATATTTTTTAAATCCCTAATTCAGATTAATATGTAGCCGCGTTAAATACATGCCTTTTAAAAAGGTCATTAAATTACGTTACGTCATTTAATTTTTAATCATTACGTTACGATAAAATCTTATATTAGACCATATTTACAAAGCGTTACTTATAAAAATACAGAAAACTTTTATTTCAGCAAAGGCGGCTACAAGCGATCTTTTAAAGACAACGTTTAAGGGAAAATAATGATAAGAATACTGCGTTGTATATAAAGTATGTTTTTGCAAGCACCATATAAAATGTAGGGACCCAAGGATTTTGGTCGCATAAGAAACACTTTTTGTCGTCATAATTTCAGCACTTTAACGCTCCATGTTGGGTTTCGGACTTACTTTTGGACGTTTCTTATTTTGTATACTATTTATTTTTATTATATTACTACTATCTTATCTCTGCGAAACATAAAGAGTTCCGAGGATTTTGTATAGTCGCTACTTTTTTCCACATGAGGCCAACTTATGATTGACGTTATTGAGAAATTAGTCATCATCATACTTGTATTGCGTGGGTTGCAAGGTCAATGAGCGACCTCACAAACCATGGTGTCAGAGTTGTTGAGCCACCAAAAGCCTTTGACATCTTAAAGAAAAATCTTGAAGAAAGACTTCTGATCATGTTTCTTTTTTTATAAATATTTTATTTTTAAAAGCTTAAGCGGGAAGTGAACGCCCCGAAATAATACACAATATTCGAAAGTTTTCAAGGTAATAATAAGTACCTGGGTGACCGAGCTATGCTCTCTATAATTAAAATATCATCGGGTGACCAAGCTGTGCTACTCGACAACAGATGGCGCTATTAATTTCTTAAATGCACTAAAACGCGCGTTAGAAAATAATAAAAAAACACGGTGAAAACGAATTTTCCTAGACATGAGACCTAGCTAGATAGATTTTTCTCCCCCAAAAACCCCTATATATTAAATTTCATCGAAATCGTTACAGCTGTTTTCGAGAAACCGATAACAAATATATAATAATATAATAGTATAGGATTCATTACTTTTAATTTCTGATCTTTCTTCTTTCCAATAAAAGTTTAAGTTAATTTGGATTTGAACTATAGTTTTTAAATTTAATGTGGATAATTTTATTAGGGTCGGCCTGTGTGGTCCCGGCTAAGAATGGCACTATTATGACTCTGTATGCGGGTGTCATAAATGGTGACTTAGGGATATTGAACCAGAGGATGGGCAGCAGCGTGCGGTAACCAACCACCGCGGTTAAGTGTACCAGCTGCAACGCTAAAAATCGATGTGACTTAACACTCAGAAAGTAAGGACATTAATAAAGGTGGGCTTATCTCTATTAGAGATATGGAACAGTGGTTATCGTTACTCCTTGAAATTGTAGTCTAAGTAAGTATGTCTTAATTTTAAGAGCTCACTTCGCTCCGCTCTCGCCTAGATACTTATATTAGTCAGTCGATATGTAATCGCTCATTAATCAATACACATTCTATCTTTAATTTCAACCCCCTCTATAGTATAGTACAATTTACCTTGTAGTTTTGCCGTGAAACTAAGGGGGAGGTCCATGTCTAGTCGACTTCATACGGGATGTTTGATCGTGATTTTTTTTATGTTACAAGTTAGCAAACGAGCAGGTGGGCGGGCCACCTGATGGTAAGTGGTCTCCACCGCCCATAGTACCCACTGTCTTATTAGTGAGATACTGTGACGCTAATAAGACAGCAAAACGCATTGCCCACCCTGAGAACTAAGATGGTATGTCTCATGTGTCAGTAATTTAACTGGCTGCCTTACCCTTCAAACCGAAACACAGCAGTGCAAACACTGCTGCTTTATGGCAGAAATAAGTGAGAGGGAGGTACTTCCTCTGACGGACTTTGCACAATTGCCCTACCACCTTCAAGACTGATGAATTATATGGTCAGGAAGCGAAAATTATTTCGAGCCTAGTGGTGCTAGTTCTTTCTCTAGGTGTAAAATAAAGGACGTTCTGAATAAAGGCCAGGTTAAAAGTACCCTAAACCGACGAGCATGTATGAAAGGATTGATGAAAGTTCAGGAAGCAAGGGAAGTATGTAACGATCGTAGCAGGTGGAGAACTGTGGTCTCTGCCTACCCCGACGGGAACAAGGCGTGATATTATGTATGTATGTATGTAAAATAAACGACTTTTAAGGAATTTATAGGCAACTAGCTTTTGCCCACGACTTCGTACGCATGTTAAATAAAATATATACCAATTTTAAGTCAAACAATTAGTTATCAAACAAAAAAAGATTCATTAAAATCGGTTCAGTAGTTTTTGCATGATGCTCAAACAAATAAACAAACGAACAAGAAGTCCAAAGATCTGTGATTTGGATTCAGAGGATCAAAATAGCATAATGTGATCTTTTTTATAAATACTCGTATCTTCAATGTACAGACATAATCAATTTACGATTTTATAACAGTAAAGATGTGCATTATATAACTTGAGTGGAGCCATTTTTGGATTATCCAAAATTTAACTAGAAGAAATTTTATTTGTTACTTATATTCTATCAATTAATGTTTTAAAAATTAAACTTCAAACAAAATTTGTAATTAATAACTTTCTAAGAAATAATTCTCAATGTCTTGCGCAAGGGCCGTCAGAAACTGAAGTGCTTTTCAAGCTGAATGACGGGTATTTCACAATTAAAGTCACCTTTATTTAACGCTTAATTACATGAATTAAATAAAAAGCTACTTAAAACAAAATTGCGCCCATCTCTGTAGCACTGTAGGTAACTTTTCACTTTCAGAATAAGGCTTTTGACTTCTGAGAGATATATATACATTTAACGCATTAAACGATTTGTACACGTCGCAAAAAATAACTTTAGCACTGTCATTGATGCGCAGTAGTCAAAAATGGGCCATTTTTTTCTTCTGCACATCAATGACAGGGCCAAAGTTATTTTGTGCGTCGTATAATAAGCAGTCAGAAAGGGTTGATGAAAGTAGAAGAAGCGTGGTAAGTATGTCAAGACCGCAGGGGGAGGGCTGTAGTCTCTGCCTACCCAGACGGGAAAGAGGCGTGATTATATGTATGTATGTACTCGTAGCAGCGGATGAAAGGGTTATTACGGTAGCCAGAACATATTTGCCAAAACCAAACCATTACCTATTTTTGCTCGTTTTACCAATTTTAATAGCATTCGAGTGGAAGCCGAGTGGTAGACCTGGACGACCCGCTCATACCTGGAGACGTACCATCGAGAGCGAGCTCAAGGCTGCTGGACTGACGTGGGAGGAAGCAAAAAGGACGGTGCAAGACAGGGGGAAATGGAGACAGCTCGTGAGGGCCCTATGCACCAGCGGGATGCCCTAGGATAGCAACAACAACATACCAATTTCTTCTTACCTACCAATCCTATCTCATTACATCCACACAGGCAAATCGTATAATTCGCCGTTTACAAACGGTGGGCAAACTGTAAATGATAGGAAAATTTTAAAATGGTGCTGGCAGATTGTAAGCTGGTTAAAATAACTGGTGCATTGTAAGTTCCTTAGCCACGGTAAACCCAACCTAACCGATCCCGAGCAGGGATCGGTTAGGTCGATAGGTAATCTTACGACCACAACGAACGGCCAGAAACGAATTACGCCACGTTTTATGAGATGCCGCAGCATAACGTAAAATCACGATTAAAATATTTCTCGGCATTTTGTAGAATGCCAAAGCAAAATGTAAAACGACGAATTATACGATTTGCCTGCGACATATTTTCGATGTTAATTTACTTGAATATCATCAATAACCCTTCTGATTTTCAACTAATTTTATAGATTTCAGACCCTTTTTCATTATTGTGACCCTATTCATCCCTTTTTACGCCTGACAGGCTTTAGCTTACTTAATAATCTCCTCAAGTCAATTCTATGAACACAGTACTTGAAAGCGACGCGTATTTCACTCAAACGCTTACAAATGTAGTAATAAGATCTAACCCATTGTTCAAGAAAGCTTTTGAAAGATTATACCATGAACAAAATGTTTTCTAATATACAAGGTGTAACAGAAACGGTATATCAACCCTGAAAGATGTAATTCTGCCCATGAAAGGTCGAAATACAATAAAAAAAGGGACGGGTTGCACTCCGGGAGTGCCGGCAGAAGTGAAAACTTGCATTTTTGAATATTATGCTTCTTGCAAGGGTCAAGCGCGCCATTGCTCGCATACTTCTTTGATGTCACTGAATAAAAACCTGTATTCTAATAACAATACGGTTGACAGTTGACGCTTTTTCGGTCAGGCTACAGATCTGACGCGAGATCTGACGCGAGATCTGACGCGAGATCTGACGCGACATCTGACGCGAGTTTAACATTATTTACCCAGCTAAAAAATGTGCCAAGCGCCGCTAAAGAAGTTTTCACTTTTAAAATTTTGACCTCCCATACAAAATGTGCTTAGAGCTGACTCAGTGTCTGTGGGGGTCAATTTTTTTTAGTATTTTGAACTATGTTTGACACGAAAAGTTGTTCAATTTTATGAGCAGGTTCACATCCTTCAGGGTTGGAATACCCTTTCTGATACACCGTGTATAATTATAATAGTGTTTATCTTTTGCTTTAGATCATGTTAAATCTAGATTGGATCAAAGTCTGTGAAATATATTCATAAATGTTCTACCACATTGACTGAACATGAAGAGCTTGCGTTCTAAGTAGCTCTGAAAACAGGCTTTACGTACATTGAACCGTTCTTTTTGAGACATATTTTTGTTTCACGCCGTTTTCTGAGAAAAGAAAAATATGTTTCCAGATCAAAATTAAAGCTCATGCGAGCATCTTTGAAGATAGAGGAGTAATAATGGGAAACACAAGATCCCATTGAGTCAAAGTGCTGTGGCCCATTAAACAGGATTTCAGCCCCAGGTAATGAGATTAAGTGAGATTGTTTGATAGGGATGCCTATCTACCAAACAATAAAATTATGACAATAACTTTTTCATCCCATCTATTCGAAAATCGCTAAACGGTTCGTCAATAAAGGCGAACAAAATAGCTGTTTTCTGCAAGAGACTTTCGTAGCGGGTAACAATGGGATTTAAAATTAGAATTTGAATTTAGGTCCACCATAGGGATATTTAGGGTTAACTGGAGGATGGGCAGCAGCATCCTCTTTTGTATCTAACATCTTACTTACTGCGGTCACCTACAACCGCGGTCCATAGTGCCAGCCGTAACGCTAACAAGCGAGGTGACTATGGTACTTCCCCTCCACATTTTTCTAGCAAAAGCTAGAATTCTGGAGGGAGCTCCCTGTCCTGTAGTGGACGTTCATGGGATGTTATGATGATGATGATGATAGGGATATTTTAGGTCAACCATAGAGGTCGAACCAAAATAGTGTATGAAAAAATGTACTGGCCGGTTGTACTATTAAAATTATTATGAGTATAAAAAAGAAATATGCTTGAAATGTAAAGAAGACTACCAACCAAAGAGGTTCTGTTCCTAATTAATACAAAAATGTCAATAACATTTTCAGTTGTTACAAATAATACTTAATATGGTTTTTAGTATTCTTTCATGAAGTAATATTATTGTAATGGTATTTTATAATGACGAGTGTGTGTCTCAATGAGCCTCTTATTCTTTTCTCATAGAGGGAGATGAAAAGTAGAGTGTATTACGCGGCTGTAAAAATATTTTTACCTTGGGCGATCTATTAAATCCCTCGCTACGTTCAGGATTCTACTTTAGAATCCCTCGCCATGCTCGGGATTCTACTCAAGAATCCTTCACTGCGCTCTGGATTCAAAATAGCGCCCTCGCCTTAAATATATTATTTTACAGCCTTGTGATACAATCTACTATTCTATCACTTTATAATTAATACAATTGCATACGTAGTATATCGGGAGTAAGGAAAGTATTAAGCACTATTTTACCCTGTTACTTAGACCATGAATCTAAACAACTTTGGAACACAAATAAAATGTCCCTTAGGAGAAGTTGCGCTAATACTATTTTATACAGAATGTAGACACAAGATCTCAAAAATTATTTAGGCTGAGTCACATCCCGTACACTACATACATCGAGCACGAATTTGAAATTGGAAGGTCACGTAGGCTCACATATTCAGTTCAAAAGAACCTCAGAAGGACCACGAGAATCTCGCGGGCGGGTGCGCGCGGGGGTGCGGGGTAGATTGCAAAGGGGAGCGGAGAGTGTCCGTTCTGTATGATAGGATAGTACTATTTCTTTATTCTGTGGCTGAGTAGTACCGTATAACTTTAAGAGGCCTATTACAAAATTTCGTTCAAAAAAATGAAAAGTGGAAAATCTCACTCGGCGTCCGGATTTTTCGACACTGTTTTGTAGCTACAACTAAACGATATAAATACTTTTTTTATTATCAAGTTATTTGATACTATTATTGCATTTGAAAGGCCAGCGCATCGGATTATGGAGAAATTTGGCAGTTACAATTACGTTCAATTAAGCTATTAAAACGAATTGTTTTTTAACAAACGTAGGTGATTTTCATTTCTTTTAAACCAAAGTTTAGTAAAGAGCAATTTGCAGTTAAACCTGAGCGTTTTTTGTAGTTTTTTCGTTCGGAACGGATTTTTTTTCTAGATTTTCCAATATATTTTTCAAAATTCCGAAGCCGCTACGAACTACACTATTATATAAGAGATTTTATTGTATATTTTTAATTTTGTTTGCTTAGCTCAATAGTTCAATCCACGAGCTCAAAAAAGTGCCGTTTGCTCATTTTATGAAAACTTGTTTCGGAATATTGGCTATATCTACCAATATAAGAAAAAAATTTGAAAAGCGAGGCCGCTACGAACTTAAGTAATAACTATTCTTTGACATTTTATAAGTTACAGTTGTCAAAATCTTGGCGTTTCTCAGATTAAGGACGCCGAAATCAGCTATTTTTCGCAAAAACACGTTCAAAATGTAATAGGCCTCTTAACAAGAAGAAGAAAATACGCTTTGCACTTCTCATGCTATGAAAGTGCTTTTTTGTGCAGGATATAGGCAGACAAGGGCATGGAAGTAATCGCGGTGGTGTACGCCCTGCGCGCGGGCCTGCTGCGCCCCCCCCCTCCCCGCCGCGCGCGCGTCAACATATTCTTCACTAAAGCAGAACAACTCATTCTTCAGTTACATTTAGAGAGTACTTTTACGTTCGCCTTCGGCTCGGGCTGCTAAAAATCTCGGAAAAATGGTTCGTTTTGTGCACTTGTTGTAAAATGTACTAAATTCCCTTCCGTGAGTGGTATGAAGAGAACAAGACATATAAAATCGATTACGAGTATACTGTTAAAGTAAGATGTTGCAACGAAAGCGCCGACATTCTTCAAATCCTTGTTTCGTCAAATTTATGTTTTGTCAACTCCTTTGTCAGATGATTTTGTAAAATATAATTTTGCAACTAATTTTGGAACCTTGGAAATAAGGTAGGCGGAAATTTTCATTAGGAACTGGATTAGAATATTTTTTATCGAGTTGTGCATAAAGGTTAACATGCTTTCCGAAGCACCTTTTAGAAACATCAAAAACACAAAAGTCTAACCGTTTGTTGTAAAAGGCGGCTAAAAAGTCACACCTTCTTTAAATCTCTGAGCAACGCTTTTATTAAAGACGTCGAAGAAAGTAACATCTTATTAGCTTCAACTTTGAATATGGTTTCTGCAACCGGCTATAACCTTAATGTGTCATAATATTATACTGTGGCAAACTGTACTTCAAAAGCTCTTACGTCACTCTTATAAGAGTCTTATAAAGCACCTATACGTCACCCGATTCATTATGAGAATTTTATGCTACCATTTTTATGAACATCGTCTATAAGTATTCGTAAAAGCTATAATAGCGTCATGAGCGCGTAATTTTCAGTCAGACTTTGGAATGCTTCTGCTCTTTTATCAGACAAGGTCTTAAAGAAGTTTTAGTATATTACCTAGACCATCCCGTGTGGTGCCGGTAAAGAATAGTACCATCCCATACATACCCGTGGGTGTCGTGAGAGGTGACTAAGAGTTATAAAATGGAGGATGGGCAGCAGCATTCTCCTGTGTATCATACCATCTTTCTCACTGGGGTCACCTACAACCGCGGTCCATGTTTCCAGCCGTAACGCTGAGAAGCGAGGTGACTATGGTACTTCCCCTCCACATTTTTCCAGCAAAAGCTATAATTCTGGAGGGAGCTCCCTGTTCTGTAGTGGACACTTCATGGGATGTTATGATTGATAATTGACTCAGACCATGAAACTGAACAAAAAAATTAACTCCAATAGAAACTGCATCAGCTGATACCGCATTTTGTACTTAGGTACTTACTAACTCTGGCGCAACGACCCAAAGTGAGTCTTGGCCTCCGAAACGAGAATCCGCCACTGGTCCCGATCCTGTCAAATAAAATCTGCCTGAGAAATTTATGTTGGGGTCAACTGCTTCGTTGCCTACACTAGTGGCGGTCCTCCCCCATTCTTTCTTTGGCTGACCACATTTTGTGTGAAGTACAATTTTTTTTCGTATTTTGACCTATGTTCTTCAGGGTCTCACAAAAAAAACATGGTTAAATTTTGTTCAGTATTGCAGTAGGATCCTATAAAGGGTGTAAGGGACGGTGTAAGGGCATGCTCAGTCAACGAAACTGAACAACTTTCCCAAAGAAACGTTCTTGGTAAAACAAAACATTTTTGACTTCTCCATACAAATTGCTCACTCTGATCGAACAGTTTGTATGGAATGGTCAAAAATTGTTTTCATTTCCCTGAAAGTTTCTTTGGAAATTTGTTCAGTTTCTTTAACTGGGCATAACCGTTCAGATTTCGGTAAAGGTAAAGGACATATCTCGAAAACTGAAACCATGGTTGAACACCATGAAACTGAACAACTTTCCCCAAGAAACATGGATCGAATTGCGAAAGTTGTGCCTTCATCCTGCAATTTATACGTATCAATTAAGGAAAGTCAGGAAATCACAAAAAGGCATTTTTTTTTAAAGTCCACACCGAGAATCGAACTCAGAACCTCTGTAAGCTGAACACTCAGGGTGTCATCATCATCATATCGTGTAGGTTGCAAGGTCGATGACCGACCTCACTAACCCTGGTGTCAGAGTTGTTAAACCGCCAAAGGCCTCTGACATGGTTCATCAACGACTAAATCCGTAGATAAAAGTCGGGACCAACGTGCCTTCCGAAGCACGGAATCAACTAGCTTTTCAGACAATCAGGGGATTCATCTTGCAATGTCCTAATCAAACTTGGGAGGCCGCAAGGGATTATTTTTGACAGTGTCCCTACCGAGAATGGAACCCAGAACCAGAACCTGCGGGTCGAGAGACGAACGCTCTAACTACGGACACTCATGATGCCATTCAAATATGTTTCGCTTGCACGGGGCCAGTAAAACCTAGGTCTGGCTGGAAGAAATCTCTTGTAGAGATAAGCCCACCCTTGTATAAGACTTTAAATTTTTGTAATTTTATTTTAAGTTTGAGTGCAATAAAGAATATATAATATTGTCTAACTCATTTCGCTAGCACGGAAATAAGTTAACACTACATTTATTTTTGGTCTATGCCCGTGATAAAAAAAATATCATGTAGAGAGACAGCAGAAAAATAAAGGTAATTAGAAGGAGGATTAAATAAATAATTATTCTTAAGGTAGTGAAGGCGTCATTCTATGGATTTGGCAGGTTATTTTGAATATTTCCTATCATTTTCCTATGGATCATCGATAATGGGGTAGAACATGTTGGCAGATGTCATCCCCTACTAAAATAAATTAGCAAGGTATCTATTCCGAGCGAAGCAAGGAGGTCCGAAATGTTAGACCAAGGTGACCTGGGTTTTGGCGGCCCCGTGCTTGTGAAACGTCTCTGAATTACACCCTGAACGACCACGGAGGCTGTAACATGAATCAAAGATTTTAGAATAGATAAGACAAGATTTTGAATTGTTGACGCAGCGACTAAGGCTAGTCTTACGTGGAACTGGGCTGGCCACGTCGCCGAATGCCACCACAACTGTGGACGAAACGAACGACGGAATGGATTCCACCTAAAGCTAAGCGTTGACGTGGTCGGCGTTGAAAAAGATGGAGTGACGAGCTTGACATTGGCGCTGAGAATTGGAAGGAGGTGGCCCAGGAAAGGGAAAAGTGGAGAGGCCTTTGCCCTGCAGTGGGACACACCAGCCTGGATGTATGTTTGTTACTCTTTCACGTAAAAACTACTGAATGGATTTTAATGAAACTATACAATAATATAGCTTATACATCAAAATAACATATAGGCTACTAAATAAACCTGCGCGTACAAAGTCGCGGGCACCAGCTAGTAATGAAAATAATAAGATTTAACTGTTTTAAAATATTGATACGAGTAAGAATTCAATAGCTATTAAATATCAACATAATTCAGACCAAAACTTTATATTTGAACTTTTACAGATAGCGCTCGCAATAAAAAGTAAGTGCGGTTTGGTAATATCATAGTTGCAAAGTTTTATCGCTATGGAGATTCCAATGTTGACCGTTTTTACATAACTGCTTTTAACCCAAGCAATAAAGGATTTTATACACTGACAATAAAAACTATAATGAAAGTAAAAAAATTAAATATGTAACCATTGATGTACACCGCGCGCTTCGTGGCGTGTTTTGACAAAAAGATTACAGACCCAATTATTTAATAATGACATCCTATACTATTAAACAAATCAAGCAAAAAAACAAACAAACAAATTTATGTTTAAGTTTTGTGTGCAGGGTGTAAGGTACAGCCTTCCGAAAGCTGGAAGGGCATGATCAGTCGACCTAACTGAACAGCTTTTTCAACAAATAAAACTTTAAGGAAATTAAAAAAATCTACCTCTCCATACAAACTGTCCAATGAAATTCTCAATTTTGTATGGAGAGGTCGATTTTTTTTCCTGAAAGTTTTATTCACTGAAATATGTTCAGTTATGTTGACTGATCATGCCTTTTTAATTTTCTGAAGGCTGTCCCTTACATGTTTTATAAGAAAGCAAGCGATCGGCTCAAGTTCAAAGGATTAATAGATTTGCAAAACATTCACAATACATAATATTTTGCCATTGCAAAAACGCCTAGTTTTTTGGCAGCAAATTATTAAATTGGAATGATATCCTTTAAAAATTAAGATTTTATATTAATCGTTGTTAGTGAATGTTTTTCTTTAATGCAATAAAGAATTATTTATGCATTCATTTATAAAATTAGATTTGTAAGCGTAAGCAAATGGACAATTATTTCGGGAAAAATTAAATCCGTTGATTGGGGTGCGAGTTCTTTGAACATGAACTGGATTTAAACTTGTTTATTGTACCAATAAACAAGTTTGTTTTGTTTATTATGATGCTAGTTAGTTATCGTGTGGGCACAGTCGGAATAGCGGTCAGGACAGGACCAATCCTGCGTGGAGGTCAAAAACTAAACAACTAAAATTGAAATAAAAAACCCGACTTTGCAAACAATAATAACTTAATATAAAAATCGTTCAAGTGTGACTCGGACTTGCGCGCCAAGGGTTCCGATATACCTGTAGTATTTTTAGACTGCAAAACTAAGTTTTTTTGTAAAGGTTTTTTGTAGATTTATAAAAAACTGTGCTACTTAAAGAGATCGTTTTATCTTTGCTGTAATATTTACATAAATTTCTATGGAATATATTTAATTCAGATTTTTCGTTCTACAAACATCTGAAATATGGGGGGTTTATGGTATTTTTTTGTAATTTTTTGGCGCAAGTTGATAACTAAGAGTCCTTAAAATATTTCAAAATCTATTTATCGTACATGTAATGCTCTCTCTTATGACCCAGTAGACCTAATAACGACAATTCAAAAATGAGCCCCCTCCCATTTTAGGCCCCATTTACTATTGTTTTTATTTAATAAATATTTTTAGTTATTCTTTCTTGTGCAATAGAGTAGGTCAAGCATTCTCTAAAACTATTCAAAAATTCAAGTCGATAGCATGAGTAATTGCTGAGATAAACAGTGGTGACAGACCGACAGACAGGCAGACAAACGAAGTCACACCATAAGGGTTCCATTTTTAACAAAATCCGCTGGTTTTGTAGGCGGAGGGGATAAATCATATCATAAAGATTATTATCGAGACGGCTGCAGGTTGCTGGAGAGCGGAGGAAATTACACTCGTCAAGGAGATCAAGATCAAGGTGGTAAAGCCCGCTCTGGACAGTGCAAAGAGTGTCTGTTGCTGTCCAACACAGGAACGCCGCGAGTTTCATGGACACCTTTGCACCCATATTATGCAGAGGCGGCATCAAATAGATGAATAAATATGTAATTTTCCGAAATTTATAATTGAATTAAAAAATAATAAAAGAGCATTGATTAATCCCATATTATATACGAATATAACATGCTCTCATGGTACAGAGCGACAGACATACGTATACAAAAACCGTAACTCCTACTGGGGCAGTCGGAAAAAGTTATCCAATATTTAAAACGTGCTTCCTCTATACTTCCTTGTTCTCAAGCGCTAAACCGATTCCGATTATTACGTATGGATGTAGCTTAAATCCTGTGAATTAAAATAGGCATTTTTCGAAAATAAGCCTGGGGATGTATTGAAATTTCTCAATATTTTGGAAAATCGAAAATATGAGAAATAATTAAGACCCAGACCTCCTAAGACCCAGCTTATGAAATTCGAGAGAGATGTTACGTTCTTTTAATGTAAGTTTGTTTTATGTCAAACAATTTGTACTATTTTTAGCACGTTGGGTTTGGGACACACAAGGTTAAATAAAATTTGCCTCTAACTGTAACTACCTACTCGTATGTCTTCACAAGTTTTTTGCATCTTGTCGTGAATAAATTCTGAAATGCATTTTTTATATAATTCATTAAAAAAGGCAACAGTAATTAGTCACTTTATTCGTTCTAATATTATCACGGTTGTTGAAAATTGCTAAAATTTGAGACGTAACAGATGTTGGCGATGTCCGCACGTACCATATTGTTAGGGAGGTTGTACATTGTCAAATATGCAATTTAAACATGCTTGATTTAAAAGGGTTTGAAAAACATTCGACCAAGGCTTGGAAGTCTATTTTAACCGACTGCGGTGAAGGCCAAAAAGAGGGGTAGGTTTTTATTTATTTTGTTTATTTCCAGAAAATTGCTTACAGGTAGTTACATTCAAATACATCGCCAAACTGCAGAGTAGTTTGTTGGCGAAATTCAAATACAGTGTTTGACCTGTATGTATGTCCGTTTCTTTGTTCCCTTGTAACTTCTAAACAGCTGAACCGATTTTGATGGGTTCGTTAAATTTGTCTTAAGGTGATTACAGCCCTCAAATTAGAAGCTACACGATCATCAATGCAAATATCGACTTTATTAACACGTCAATAGCGTTCATATAAGAGTGCTCTTCAACGTGGCTGTTACGACCAACGTCGAGACTCTCACCCATAAAAAAGGGGTTTTTATTGATTTTTTACCACATTAATCATTATTTTTTCAAATTTTGTACTTCAATTTCAGAAACCGTAAAATTTAGATTTTTTGGGTGGAACAAGCATTAAAATCGTTTTAGACGTTTAGGAGCCTTCGAAGCAATAGGATATTTTTTGCGTAAAATAAGAGGAGAGAGAAGATTTTTTTCTGGCAAAACTAACAGTTATAATAAAAATAATCTACTTAAAGATGATTGTTTATCATATTGATTAACTCGTGTATATTTTTTTTGTAACGATTGGACCATCCGTTTGGGAGAAGTTTGCCTTCAAAGTTAGCTCATTTTTGTAATTTGAGGGTTATAATCGTCTTAATAGCGCAAGTGATAATGAATATATGAATATTATGAAAAAACAAAAAGACGAATATTAGTTGTCAAATTGAGCATTATGAAATTTTTTTTTTCCACTAAACCTATAAAGTGGGGTATCAAAATAAAGGGATTTAAAAGGCGATCACAAAAATATACGCTACTTATATGGTCAAGCAAATGTTTGAGAGCAATTTGACGAAAAAAATCTGAAAACAAATACTACAAAATAAAAAATATTTATAAATAAAAATCCCGACGGCAAAATTATGTTTACTACCACAAAAGTGTTACCGCCCCGGCTGCCTGATATCTTATAAAATTCAAGTTAACCAAATCCTACAGATCCTAGTAGCTTGTTTTTCTCTTTTCAGTGAGCCGTCGGGTTCTTTGTTCTTAAATATCTGGTTTTTTTTTATAAAATTCTCTCCATAAAATTATTCCTTAAAATTTTCAAACGAATAAATTACTTACGCGTAAATTCTGTCTAGCTTCTTAGTTGTTTTGTGAGAGCGTTATATTTTCGCTGCCATAAATCTGCCAAACCTGTGACTAAAACTAATTTACGTTCAATAGATCAATCATCACTGGTGAAATTACCGTTTTAGCTCAGGAGATTTGTTTTCGTACTCCGGAAATTAGGGGGTTAAACTGCGGTGCGAACGAGTATCGTAAGTGGTTCGATTGTTTGGGGGTTGCCAATCATAATTTTATTAAGTAACCATTTTCCGATAGGTCGTCGCCCTTACCGTCCTTATGACGGAAAATGGTTAAGTAACCATTTTCCCTATCTCCCTAACAAACCTGGTTCAGAGTCTACAGCGTGAATTTTCATTGGAGTTTCTCCCGAAGCTCAGCTATTCTATTCATGAGAACAATCATTTTTTACTATAATAAACTTTTTTGCCTTCCCAATTATTCCCATAGAGTCGATCACGTGACTACTTTTCTACGAAGAATCGAAATTTTTTTCCTGCTTTTTGGCTTGTTATCATGACTACTAGGATCACTGGGCTTCGGGAGCAAAACCATTGCATTCACGCTGCATAAAAAAAGAAAAAACTATTTCGAGCTAAATCATCGAGTTTGCCACAATCTCTCACAGATAGATCGTCTCATGCGCCGTTGTATGTATTGGGTCTTTAACTATGAAAACATTGAATGATTTAGCACCCTGTAAAATCTCAATCAAAATCTGTAACTTAAAAACGCAGCGGCGTACAGGAGAACTTTCCTGGACCAAATCTATTCGCATTGATCTGAACTATCATCTTAATGCATATCTTTATAGATAGATGGCAGTCAGTACATTATCTAACTGGATATTAGGAGCGATACCAATGAAAACTCACGATGTATCTGAAAATATTATCGTCTTGACTGTGGACTGTCATTTCCCCCATTTTGCTATATCTGTGGAACCGGCTCCCGGTGACGCCATTTTGGATGGTAAGATTTCTTTCTAACTGGAATTTCTCTGATTCCCAATAGAATTCTGATCAATTCTGACTTAAATAATATACTTTATAAACAGATTAATCCTATTACAAAATCTTTCCTGCATGTATTCCATTTCACCTAAAGTATAAGGTCTTGAAGCTTACTTATTACCCTAATTTATTTAAAAATAAAACAATTAAACAAACATAAATTTAGTTTTTTAAATATTTCTGAAAATGTTATTAAATACTTTTAAACGATATGTTTCTTCTGGACAATGGAATAAGTACTATGATTAGAAGCTTAGGTACATTGTACAAACAATACTAAACTAAAAAGAGCTTCATAGTTTATTTGGTGAAACTGGAATTTACGACCAGCTCTCTAAAAGAAAGCTTAACACCCTTATCACTGAACCACAGAGGCAGATAAATCACACTTAGAACACTCGTCAATAGGAAAGTTTGCGAGTTTGGGTACTTGATACAGTTAAGATCACATCAAGCTTGACACATTGGACTTTATACCGTTCTTATTGCAAAAGACGTTCGCACTGGAGTAGCACTGCGAGTGTTGAGCTTTACCTGGCGTTGATTGTACTTGTTTGCTTGCGTCTAAATGGTAGAGCGATTCGTGATAAACACTCTTGAAATTACTTCTCATTTTCACGGTTTCACCAGACATACATAAAAGTAAGAAGGTTGTGCTTTTAATTTGAGCAGGGACTGTTTTTGGGTTAATCAGAATTTGATTAGTTCTTTTCAAAACGGTTTCGCTACTCATCATCATCATCATAATCCTGTGAGTTATTGTCAGAGCTGTTGAGCCGCCCAAGGCCTCTGACATGGCTTATGACCACAGATTATCATAACATCCCATGAAACGTTCACTACAGGACAGGGAGCTCCCTCCAGAATTCTAGCTTTTGCTGGAAAAAAAATGTGGAGGGGAAGTACCATAGTGATCTCGCTTGTTAGCGTCACGGCTGGCACCATGGACCCCGATTGTAGGTGACCGCAGTAAGTAAGATGTAAGATACAAAGGAGGATGCTGCTGCCCATCCTCCAGTTTATAACCCTTAGTCGCCTCTAACGACACCACGGATTTGTATGGCTTGGTACTATTCTTTACCGGCACCACACGGGACGATATTACATACATTTATAAAATCACGCCTCTTTCCCGTCAGGGTTGGCAGGCAGAGACCATATCCCTCCACCTGCCTCTCCTCTATTTTGACATACTTCCCTCGCTTCTTCTACTTTAACTTTTAGATAATAATCAGGACTATAATGCCTTCCGAAGCACGGAATCATCTTACCTTTTACAATGTCCTAATAAAATAGGGAAGTCTCATAAAATTATTTTCGTGTAACAGAATCGAACCCAGCAGCTCCGGATCGAGAGAACGCCCTAACCACTAAATCACGATTCCGCTGACCCAAACGTACGATTATATATGATACCAGGCACTCTCTCTCACTCTCTCTCTCACTCTCATTTTTTTTACAAAATAATTATTATATCCTATTCGTTTTTAATAATTAAACAGCGGTATCCACACCGTGCCTACGCGCAAGAAAGGGTTTAGCGGGTGTACCAGGTTTTCTGGTTCCTGGATTTGAGAATGAGTAACATTTGGCGCATGTGGTAACGCCTTATTATGATAATGACGCATATTTGGTGCAAGCGGAATGTATTATCTAATATGCACTCATCCTTAAAACGATAGTGAGACATTTGGCTGTACGCCATTTAGCACAACAGAGCTTGGTAGTAGGTGTAGATATTGTGTACCATGTGTGTACACAGTCTAATTGTGGAGTCAATAGAAACGGGAAGTTCTGATTTCTGGTGTTATCTTCCTTGACTATTCACTGAATGATTGATTAACTGACTTTCGTATCTCTTATTTTTTCACAATTGTTCGCGATTTATACGGTTTTTTTTAAGTTGCTGCCAAATAATATACGTAAGTGATGTACTTATTCATTCATGATTACAAGCAAATTTTTTTTAAAATTATTACAGCTGTATCATTTATATTTTCAAAATAACTCTACCTCGTACTTATTTGAAACAGCTGTTTTTTTTTTAATTAGTAGGTACAGGTAGCCTCATTGAATGAATATTTTAAAAACCTTTAAAAATATCTTAAACGGAATGTTAGGAAAAGTACGTTGAGTCGTTCCCACAGAGCAGAAACAAAGGTGGTTCCCATACTTTATACGGTTCCGTACCCGAAGGGTCCAAACAAAGCCTTATTACTGTATAAACCTACGCCATTTGTGTCTGTCCGAGGGCTGTATCTTTTGAACCTTAGTAGATATATGGTTGATATTTTCACAGAATATGTGTTATTATGGCGGACTACCTAAAAATTATTAGTATTTAATGTTTACAGTTTTTATTTTCTAGATATGTGAAGAAAAAAGCACTTAGAAAAACCTCGAGAGGTTTATAGATTGTTAAGTGTAGACGATTAAATTTAATCAACTCTGACTTGTTGCTAAAATCTTTTTTGGTTTAGACAAAAAAATTAAAGCTCGTTTAAAATAGTTAGCAGGTCAATTAGTTATACAACAAAGTATGATAAAATCAGGGCTAAAGTTTAAATTGTAAGTTAATGAGAGAAATATATTAACTTAATATATTATTAAATATATATATGAACTTTTTTCTTCTTCTTTTCGTGTCAATGGCGAATGATTTTATAGTAACTTAGCCCAAAATGTGGCTCATCAATAGCTAAGTGCTTTACTATTCTCATATCCAGAAAAACAAAAAGAAAACGAATTTCCAATTTTAATATTATACTATTTGTCTTTGTCGGAATTTCCTACAAATTCTCAGATCATCACAAATTATGTCATCACGCTCGCGTTCATAAGGGAAGATAAATTAGTAGCTCAAAGTTCTCAGAATGTAGGATCACAGAGTAACAACCTTTGGAATGTGTAGGTAAATATCTTCCACGTTCCTTTGACACGCACGCTTACACGTAAACAACAAAGTGAAATCAATAAAGTTTATATGACTAGGTAAGAAACAAACAATGAACGCGACGCGAGTTCTGGCATTAAACTCTCAAGTCCCATGTCAAAATTCGCACGAATTGTAATGAAAACGTAATTATTAAGACGATTATGTAATTTTTTTGGGTATTTTGAAGACAAATAACATTTTATTTACTCAGTATATTGCCGTGATTTTCAGGTTTTTTAAGTGATAATATTACCAAGACTAAAACATGATTGGTGAAAATCGACTCGAAAAAATAATAATCCAAAGTTGCTTCTTCAATTTTCATTCCTTCCTCTTTGTATGGAATCTGAGGTGTTTTAAGTAGTGAAATTAAGTATACAGAAAAGTATTCGTAGTTACTATCATATGCCCAACCTAAAATTTTATTTTATTACTTAGTTTCGAAATGACGATATTTTATATCAGGCGGTTTTAATTATTTATAAGCAATTTTCCTTTAGAATCATTTATCTTAGCTATTTTCGTATTTTTGTAATTTCGCCATTTCTCATCCGACAAACTTTGTCAGCAGAGCCATCCTCGAGCGAAGCAAGGAGGTCTTTGTTCTGATGTCATCCTTCTTAAATCTTTTTCTTAACAGATGTTAGTAAGGAGGTTGTATTATTATTCATTTACTCGTATGCTCTCCTGGTACCTTCTCTGGAATTAAGGACTTAATTATTAATAATTAGCTTAGAGGGCTCTGCCGAAGACCCTTGGACTCTGAAAAACTGCGGAAATCTTCATGAAGATACGAATTGGCTCTGCTACTGCTGGCTGGATGGAAACTTGGAACTGATTCTAGCTGTCAGAACTCGAATTAATAATTCGACTTTCCCAATGTTCTTGAGCACGGGCTGCTGCTGCATATAAAAGCCCTACAGATCGAGAAAACGCCAGTCTAGGACTTAGCCCTCAAAAGGGTCTATTCTAAAAATAAGGCCTTGTCCCAGGGCCGAGGTCACCCCAGGACGCCTTCTCATCTTATTGTGGCTTAACTCCAAGTTCTTCACAGCGAGCTACTTTTTCTGCACGCCGTCACTTGGCCCGGGCCTCCGCCCTTGGCTGCCTGCTGGTGACTTGTCTTCAACTCCGAAAACTCCTACGTCACAACCTACGCTACAACCTACGCCACGAAGACCCAAGGAAGAACGTTTAGCTAGGCATAACTCCCAACCTAGGGACCCATTCCCTCTTTTCTAATAAACCCTCTTTTCCCTCTATACCCTCATTTCTTTCTCTCATTAGGCTTCCGTAGCGCCTAGCGCCCTTACGTGACACTATGTCTAGATTTATGAGTATATCTCTATGTATAGATCCTGATGTGTCAATATCAGGACCTATAGAAAGACTAGTATTGTTCAAATCATGATAATAATCAACAAAAATAAAATTTTCTATTTAAAGTACGCACAGCAGCAAGTACAGATAAACAAAACCAGTATAAGCTGAACCAGCGCCACGCTACAAACGTCCAAAACCAGTGACCTGCTCAGATCAAAGTGTTTACACCAACGAGCGGCCGTGTGTACCTATATCCAATAACCCGCTTAAATTCTACAAGCTTATAAAATATTGAAGAGATACTCGTAAGCGAATATTAGTAAAGTTTTCTGATCGTACTGGGTGTTAGGGTAACCACTATTTTCCTTGCATTCAGACCATGATGAAAATAAACAACTTTCGTCGAAATACGTTCCGAATTGTGGGGCTATGTTGTGTTCTACCTCACTTGCCTGAAGATTTAACTACTTGAAGGGAGGGATTATATAAAAACCCAGATTAATAACTTCAGTGACAGGGCAGATTTAGACAAATTCATGAATTACATGCAGTTCTGGATGAAACGGACTAGGTACCAACTTGTCCAAGTCTTATTTAGTCAAACCGCGAAATTCTGTCCAAGTCTCATTAAGTCCAAGTCTTATTTTGTCCAACTCTCATATCGTCCAAGTCTCAAATGGTCCAAGTCTCATCCGGTCCAACAATAAATGGCTCGCTCAAGTGTAGACCAGCCACGGTAACTGAATTTTAAAACATTGAAGTTAATGTCATTCGCTTAGAAGAGACGCACAACACGCCTTTCATTACACAGTACATTTCTGTAGGGCAAAGTCTAGGCGGGCGGCGCAGTCGCTCGTGTAACCTAAATTTTACCATTTTTGCTGAATTTACGGCGCCGCGCCGGCCGCCGGACTCAACCAAAAATCTAGCACAGTCTCGATTAGTAGCCTCAACATTTACAACGTATTTTAATATTTTATATAATTTTCTATAATTTTTATTATTTTTTACAATAAACTTTTTAATATTATTTTCGAACATTTTTCAACATTCAAATCCACATACAACCCTCCAAGGCTGCTTGTAGTCTCGGTTACCGTCGCGCACTACAAGCAATAAATGTAAAGGGTCGCTAACCTTACATTTTGGTCCTTCGAGGAAAACTTGAACTAGTGACTCTAGTGTTCAGTGCCGCGAGTGATCTTTAGTGCTGTAAGAGGATTGCCAAGGAAGATCGGAGCAGCAGTAGTGAGCAGTGGAGAGCTCTACCAACAACATCTACAATACAGGACAGGGACGGCGTAAGGTGGTTGCTGAGCTTACAAGTAAGATCGTTTCATTTACTGCTTAGCAACAGTTACTTATCGTCTGTCCAGAAACATAAAATATAGCCCAAAAATGGCTACAGAAGGCCAAATAAATGAATTGCTTCATAAGCAGTCAGAAATAATAAACAGCATTAAATCCGTCGAATCTAATGTAAAAAAGGATTCTATAAATCGAAAGAACATGACTTACATCATGACAAAATTGTCTATGATGGAAGATTTATGGCAGGAATTTGACGCGAATAATAAGAAAATTTTGGAAACTGGAATAAGGGAAGGAGAATATTTTTCAAAGAACATTTATGAGGAAGTAAAGCAAATTTACAGTAAATTTAAAAACTCGCTTTTAGACCTTGGGAGTAAATTGGCTGAGCAGGAAAAGAAGGGTCCGCAGTTTAATACTGAAAAAATTAATACTGAACAAAAACAGAACGATATACCTAGGCCGGGGGACGAGAAAATTCAAGAGTTAATTTATGAGTATAAAACGAACATAAAGGCATTTGAACGGCAAATTAATAATTTTGATATCTCTGAAATAACGGAGAAATGGCAGCTGGAGGATGAGCTTAGCACTATTTCTATGCGCTGGAAAAACGTTGACAATTTATTCTGGAAAATAGATAATTTAGTAGATGATTCGGCAGTTTATGAGAAAGAATATGATGTGCTGGAAAAACTTTACAAACAAACGAAGGAACAGATTAACAGGAAGGTGATGAGTAGCGTTCATCAAGAAAGGTCAGCACCGAAAATTGACCTGCCGGTTTTTAGCGGGAGTTATGAAAATTGGATAACTTTTAAAGATCTATATTTAGAAACAGTGCATCAAAACCCTTTCATAACACCTACGCAAAAAATGCAACATTTAAAATCTAAGTTGCGAGGAGAGGCCGAAAAACTGGTACAACATTTGACGATAAGCGCCGAAAATTACAACACATGTTGGGACATTTTGGTTCATAGATACGATAACAAGAGGCTTATTTTCAATCACTATGCTAGCGCTTTGCTTAACCAGCCTACTATACAGCAGCCAAATGCCGCACAAATAAAAAAATTGCATGATGTAACATTAGAATGTTTGAACGGTATATCGAACCTACAAGTCGATATTACAACATGGGACCCGCTTGTGGTATACATTTTAATCCAAAAGTTAGACTCTGATACGATCAAACAATATTTGGAGTCCAATTTAACACCAAGAGAATTGCCATCTGTCCATGACTTTCTCGACTTCTTAGAGCTCAAATTTATGGCGCTTGAATCGGGCGGAAAGTCGGTACGCTACGCACCGCCACCGGTGACGTCGGCTAACAACAGCAAAAGCAACAACAGTGGAGCTAAGTTTAAAAAGTCGTGGTTTGGTAACAACAAAAAAATTACCAATGAACAAAATTACAGTAAAACATTTCATACTGCAAGTTGGACTTGCCCAAAATGTAGCAAGGAACATGGGCTGTACAAATGTAAAGATTTTTTGGAATTAGCACCGGACCAAAGGTTAAAGACCGTAGAAAACTTAAAAATATGTAAAAATTGTTTATTTAGCCATAAGGGCAAAGACTGCGATTCTGCGCGTAAGTGCAAAGTTTGCAATAAAAATCATAGCACATTATTGCATGAGGCGATCGTTAAGGTGTCGCAATCTCAACAATCTGCGTCAACGTCGGGTCAACGACTTGGCTCGCACGTATCCAATGACGAGCTAAGTGAAGTCTTATTAGCAACCGTTCAATTAAAAGTGCAATCTTTGGACGGAACATTTGTAACTTTACGAGCGTTGCTTGACCAAGGGTCTCAATTAACATTAATAACTGAAAACGCCGTACAACAGTTAAGGTTTAAAAGAAAGAAATATGACGCAGTGGTGACAGGGTTAGGCGCTGTTACCGCTAACAAATGCAAGGGAGAAGTAAACTTAACTTGCCAATCTATTCATAACAAACACAATTTTGAGGCAAAGGCATTAATTATGAATCAATTAACAAACAAGCTACCGAGCCGGCCATTCAACACCGAGAAATGGGATCATATTACCAACTTGAAATTAGCCGATCCGCATTTTAACATGCCGGGCGAAATAGACATTCTCCTAGGCGCTGACGTGTACTCTAAGATTATAATGAATGGCCTAATTAGAGGAAACAACACAAACATTATAGCGCAACAAACCCTCCTTGGGTGGGTGGTATGTGGAAACATAGCGACGTTTAACTGTCATGTTATCTTAAACAATACTGATAACTTAACAAAATTTTGGGAACAAGAAGAAATAAATGATAATTTAACAGAAATAAACTCTGAAGATGAGTGCGAAAAATTTTATCGGGAGACAACTACAAGGCTAACTGATGGGCGTTACCAGGTACGGCTGCCCATGAAGCCAGGTTTTGAGGAGAAGCTGGGAAATTCTAAGCCGAAAGCAGTTGCTATTTTTAAACAGTTAGAGAAAAAGCTAGAAAAGGATACTATCTTGGCAAATAATTACAAACAATTTATCCATGAATATCGGGAGATGGGACATATGAAAAAATCAAGGGAACAACCATTGCAATATTGTATGCCACATTTTCAAATAATTAGAAATGAAGCTGTCACAACGAAGCTCCGTGTAGTTTTTCACGCGTCAGCAAATACTGATTCGGGCCTCAGCCTAAATGACCTTATGGAGGGCGGGCCAAATTTACAGGCTGATTTACAAAATTTACTGTTACAGTGGCGGCAGTACAGATACGCCTTTACAGCGGATATAGAAAAAATGTACCGCTTTATCGCTGTCGATCCACGTGACCAACATTTACAAAAAATTGTTTGGCGTGACAGTCCTAAGGAACCACTTACGACCTATCAGCTCTGCACGGTTACATACGGAACCAAAGCCGCACCTTATTTGGCCCAAAGAACCCTAAAACAGTTGGCGACAGACGAAGGTGATAAGTATCCGCTGGCAAAACCGATCCTAAAAGAAAAATTTTATATGGATGACGTATTATTTGGTATGCACACTATAGAAAGGGCGAAAGACGCGCGAGATGAACTAATTAATTTATTAAAATGTGGCGGCTTCAATCTCCGAAAGTGGTCCAGCAACGAAAGACGCCTGGTCGAAGATCTCCCTGAGGATATGAGGAATCCTCGAAACTTTGATTTTACCGATGCTGACTCACTGAAAACATTGGGCTTAGGATGGAACCCTAAAAATGACCTATTTGTATTTTCATCGCCCATAAAACAAAACGTAAACAAACGCGTTACAAAACGGCAAATGCTTAGCGAAATAGCTATGTTATTTGATCCGCTCGGTTGGTTATCGCCGGTAACAGTTAAAACAAAAATATTATTTCAACAAGTTTGGATGGCAAACATAGCATGGGATGAAGAGCTGCCTGAGAACATCAACAAGGAGTGGCAAATTATAAGGGGAGACCTTAAAAACATAAATATTTTAAAAATGCCAAGATGGCTGGGTTTTGACCGCACGAACATAGATGTCGAGCTACACGCCTTCAGTGACGCTTCAGAAAAAGCGTACAGCGCGGTGGTTTATTGCACAGTTCGGACGAAGACAGGCGAAACCCTTACAAACATGATTGCTGCCAAAACCAAGCTAGCCCCCTTGAGGAACAAGATGAGTTTGCCGCGTCTCGAGTTAGCAGGTTCTCTACTTGTAGCTAGACTTATCAGCAAAATATTAAATGTTTATAAAAACAAGTCATTTAAAATCTATGCATGGACGGACTCGATGGTGGTTTTAGGCTGGCTACAGGGCGACGTACAAAGATGGAAAGCCTTTGTAGCGAATCGGGTTCGCGAAATTACATCCGTGATCCCTTCAACAAACTGGAATCATGTCAAGTCACAACACAACCCAGCTGACTGTGCGACAAGAGGGTTGTTACCCTCGCAGTTAGCTCAATTTTCCCTGTGGTGGGAAGGGCCAGAATGGCTGAAACAGAGTGACAAGCCACAACCAATTCAACCCAAAAATGTCACAACTAATGAGGAGGTCAAAGGGCAAACATTTACAGTGCAAAATGAAACTCCCAAGTCACATGTTATCACTGACCTAATAAACAATTGCAGCGCGATCACGAACGCCGCGCGCATATTAGCCTGGGTATCACGTTTCACAACAAACGCACGTGGTAATAGTAAGACAGCGCGCGAAAACCTTACGCCTCAGGAAATACGAACTGCAATGAAGCGCATTATTATACATGTACAAAGAGAATGTTTTGAAACGGAACTTACTGATTTGAAAAAGGATGGTTGTGTCAAAATTAAGAGCAGCTTATTGAAGTTAGACCCACAGCTCGACCAAGACGGAGTGCTGCGCGTCGGAGGGAGATTAAAACATTCTGAGCTACCATCAAACATGAAATTTCCTATTATTTTGCCACAAAAACATAGATTGACTGACCTACTTATACAACAAGCGCATGCTGCTACGCTTCACGGCGGAGCACGGCTAACACAAATGTATCTCAGGCAACGCTACTGGATACTCGGTGGGAACAATGTAGTAAAGAAGCACTTAAGACAATGCACCAAATGTATAAGATTTTCAACGTGCAAACCTTACCAAAAGATGAGTGACTTACCCAAAACAAGAATAACCCCATCTCGGCCCTTTTATAACTGCGGGGTAGACTATGCTGGGCCCGTTGATGTAAAGGCAAACAAAGGCCGGGGTATTAAGGTTTGTAAGGGCTACATCGCGGTGTTTATCTGCATGTCAACAAAAGCGGTGCACCTAGAGCTAGTGAGTGACCTTACCTCACAAACGTTCATTGCTGCGCTGAAAAGAATGGCCGCCAGAAGAGGAATACCTAAAAATATATATAGCGACAACGGGACAAATTTTGTTGGAGCTAACAGAGAGTTGAAAAAACAGTTTGAAGAGTATGCTACGTTTAATAATGAAGCTTTTTACAAAGCAACAAGTGAGATGGAGATAGATTGGCACAAAAATGCACCGACCTGGAGTTCAGCTGGAGGAGTCTGGGAGGCGGCAGTGCGCTCGATGAAGTACCACCTAAAAAGAGTACTGGGTGAACAGAAACTCACGTTCGAAGAGTTCACAACTTTGCTTTCCCAAATAGAAGCGTGTCTCAACTCTCGCCCTCTATTTGCACTAACAGAAGACAAGGAAGACCTGCACTTTGTACTTACCCCGGGCCATTTTCTCGTCGGCGAGCCTCTCACGACACTACCAGAGGAAGATCTCACAGAGGAAATAACATTAACCAAACGGTGGCAACTAACAACTAAACTTTATCAGGACTTCTGGAAAACATGGTCAAAAGAATATTTGAACACCTTACAAGTACGATCGAAATGGAACAAGAAAACAGAAAAACTGACAGAAGGTGACGTAGTCATAGTAAAGGAAGATAACACGGCGCCATCACAGTGGGCCCTGGCGCGCGTAGTAGATACACACCCAGGACGAGATGAGTTGGTGCGAGTTGTAACACTAAAGACGCAGAGAGGGATAATGAAACGACCAATAACCAAACTTATCAAGGTACCTGTGGAACAAAAGACAGATGAACAAACAGAAAAGGAAAAGAGGCCACAAAAAAGATCGGGAAGTACAAACAGAACAATGCAACAATACTTATGCCTATTTCTGAGTTTTATGAGCATTGTCACAGCGTCTAATCAACAACAAGTGAACATTTCACCATTTGAGAAGGAAAGGCAAATTTATTACGACGAAATAGGCACTATACAGAATATTCACGACAGCTGGAAAATTTTAACCTATTATAACCTGACAACTTACTGGCAAGGCATAAACAGCATTAATGGATATGTAAACCATATAGACGGGATATGCAATAAATTTGTGTATCAAAGAGTTTGCCGAAGCATTGTAACGGAATTGACACAAGAAGTACAGGACATACAGCACAACAATTATTTATTACATTCTCAACAATCTTTACATCTCAGAAGGAAAAGAGGTTTAATAAATGCAGTAGGACAGCTTGCAAACTCTCTGTTTGGTGTACTTGACGAACGCTTTGCCGAGCAATACAAAAAAGACATAGAGAGCGTGAATATAAACGAAGGTTACCTGCTAAATTTAATTAAAAACCAAACCCTCATTATTGAATCACAAAACAATATTCTGAAGAGAAACGAGGACTCCATGAATACACAATTTAGCTTAATTCAACAACATATAAAAGAGGCTGACGAACACATTATGCAATTACAAAACAAAACAAAGGAGGACGTAATGATGACCTACTTTAACTCCGTGTCCCTATCTACTAGCATAATTATAGGAAAATTACACAAAATCCAAGAAAGCATTACCAGCACTCTAAACAACATTTACCGAGGACACATTGATAGCACAATTTTATCACAAGAGCAACTTCTGCAACAACTCAGTTTCATAGCGGCTAGACTGCCGAAACAGCTCTCCTTGCCCGTGGAAGATATCCACAATGAATTGTCGGATGTTTATAAATTACTTCACGTTAAGGCTCGAGTGACGTCCAACTATTTCATAATGGAAGTAAATTTACCACTTGTTCATGATAATTTGTATAAACTTTATAAAATTATCCCTTTACCAATATTTTCAAATGAGAAAATTATCACAGTAAAACCTACATCATCTTATATCGCCATGAACATGCTCAAAGATATTTACATGAAGATAGAAAGAAGCGATTTACAATCATGTGTGATATTGCAAAATAACAGACACGTATGTACATTCAATAATCCGATACACAGTATGCGACAAAATAATTTACCATGTGAATTAACATTTTTGATGAAAAATAATAACTCAAAAACTTGTGACTATAACGCACAGAATTGCGCTAACGACTGGATCGGGTTACACCGAAGAAATACATGGATTTACATTTGCTGTGACGAGTGCCCATTACGTATAATATGTGACGATACCATGACATCTCGAGACGTCACAAAGACGGGTATAATTACAGTGGATGGTCAAGGATGCACGATTAAACGAGATGAGACAATTTTACAAACAGACACTATCTATCAGAGCAAACTATTTATCGAAACGACCCTATCGGCGATTATTATGAATGATATTAACAACCTAACTAGGCTAACTGGACCAAACCATTTAGAATTAATAACAGAGGATCACTCTCAAACATATAAGGAAATGTCTGAACAGATTAAACAACTTAAGATAAACAGTTCTCTACCTCGAAAATTATCCACAGATGACATACATCAGTATGTGGTATCCTACACAGCTTTGACAGTAATATGTCTCATAGCAGTTGGAGGAATTGCTTACAAGTTGTGCGCACGAAAGGAACAACAGGCACAACGACAACAACAACAGACTGAGAATAGTCAGAGTTACAGACAAGGTTATACGGTAGAGATACCAATGAGGCCAATGCAAAATGTCAAAAAGGACAATGAAGTTGTAGGTCCAGCAAAGCCAAAAAGAACACTCTCAACTACAACGAGTGAACCTAAATTTAACATTTAAGTTTATTGGTTAACTTTAATTTTTAAATCAATTTAAATTTATGTTTAATTAAATATGCAATTCAAGCTTAATGGATAATTGCTTTGATAAGTACTTTATGGGTAGTTAGTAACGGTTAATTTTATACAATTTCATCTTGGGGTCAGTTATTTTATAATTTGCTTAGATAAGTTAGTTAGTTTTCTTTGTCCTGGCACCATGTACGATCACCGTACATTTCTGTAGGGCAAAGTCTAGGCGGGCGGCGCAGTCGCTCGTGTAACCTAAATTTTACCATTTTTGCTGAATTTACGGCGCCGCGCCGGCCGCCGGACTCAACCAAAAATCTAGCACAGTCTCGATTAGTAGCCTCAACATTTACAACGTATTTTAATATTTTATATAATTTTCTATAATTTTTATTATTTTTTACAATAAACTTTTTAATATTATTTTCGAACATTTTTCAACATTCAAATCCACATACAACCCTCCAAGGCTGCTTGTAGTCTCGGTTACCGTCGCGCACTACAAGCAATAAATGTAAAGGGTCGCTATCCTTACACGTAGAAAGACGATTATTCATGTAAAAACTACGATAAACTGTAAAATCAAAATTATTTTAACATTTGTAAAGTTCTTTATTAAACTTGCAATTATCATAATGATTTAGAACTGAACTAGTGGGAATCACAAAGGCTCTATAGTTCAGTTAACAGAACCTATGACAGAACTAAGGGATGTTACTTACGAGTATGTCAACAGAACTACTGGGAACAAAAAAGTCCCACTAGTTCAGTCAACAGAACAACTCAACAGAACTAGTGGGAATAAACGATTTTTTTTTCGTATTTTGACCCATATGTCTTGGGAAAAGTTAGTTGTTCAGTTTCGTGGTCTCAGTAACATCCTAAAATTATGTTCACTATTTCAGTAGGCAGCATATTTTTTTTATCATCAGGGATATTTTATGAGGTGGTTCTGCACATGAAACTGAACAACTTTCCCTAAGGAACATAATTGTCAAAATGTGCTGTCAGCTGAAGCAGTTTGTATGGGAAGTTGAAAAATTTTATCGTATTTCGACCTATATTCCTTAGGAAAAGTTGTTCAGTTTCATGGCCAGAACCACATCTTAAAATATCTAGGGTGATAAAAAAAAGGTTGTATAAATTTCATCTCACAAGACCTCGATTTCAAATCGTTCTAACGAGGGGTTAATTTCAAAGACTCTCGACTATCAATGAGGCACATTGAACTTTTGATTTAATCTCTGGTTATTGGTTATCGGGAAATGCTTGGAAATGGTATAATTACTTTATTGACCCTATAATACTTCTCTGACCTTAAGCTTTTAATAAATACGTATCAAGTTAAACGCAATAACGTTATTTATATGCGTTAATAATTTTAGGGTTCCGTAGTCAAAAGGAACCCTTACAGTTTAGTCATGTCCTTCTGTTTGTCTGTCTGTCTGCGGCTTAGCTCACAGGCCCTTAGTACTAGAACGGTTGTTATTGGAATTTTAAAAAAGTTCACAGGAGTACTTATGATGAAATTAAAAGGAAAACTATAACAGCTAAGTAGGCTTTACAGGTTAATTAACTGTAGCCGAAAAACTAAAAATAATAAAATTGCAATAGCAATCAGGGGCTAAGACCTCGCTAAGCATTAGGAGGTAAAAAGTTTATGTTATAAAATGATAAATCAAAACAATCGTAAAAATACTACAGAATCGTAAATAATGCGCGTAGCCCGACATGCACTTGACCGGTTTTAATATGTTCTTGCGTTCATTGAAAGCTACACATAGTAAGTCGGCCGTCAAACTTAGCGCCCTAGGTATTTATAAATTATTCAATTGTATGATTTTAATGCACGGTCTGCTCAGGGCATACTGACTTGCTGCTGATTCTCACCTGCCAAATTATACCGACGAGCAGCATAAAATCCTACCAAATTGAGAAGATTGATTTTAGTCTCATTTCATAGAAAATTTCCGGTTCAAAAAGCTACTTAGCCTTATAACTACTAACTGTAGTATGAGTGACGTGGCATGTCTTTTTAATCACTGACACAGCCAAACCTATAAACCTGTTCAGTGTACATAATTAATGTCTTGATGCCATCTTTAATTTGTTCATAAAATCTGAACAACCCTCATAATGCGAGGCTATCAACAGAGTCAAGTAAGCAGTCGTAAAAATAAAAGCGACGTTAGGGTCGCGTTCCACCAATGCAAAATGCGGATTTGCTATTTTGTCATAATAATATAGTAATATATTATTTATACCTATAGTATTTTTAGATGTAATAAAGTCCCTTTTTAGGACCGCAAAACTCAGTTTTTTTGTTAAGATTTTTTGCAGTAAAAAAATATATTTACATAAACCTCTTACGTTCAGGATTTTTCGTTAGGTAAACTCCGAAGATAAGGGGAGATAATGGTATTCATTTAGATATTTTTCATCATAATTTGAAAACTAAGTGTCGTACAAAATACAAAAACCAATTTAGGAATGTACAAGTTATGCTTTTTGATATAATACCCAACTTGACCAAGTTACGAGAATTTGTTTCATCTCTTCAAACCTCTCAATTAAAAGACTCTAATGGCGCGGAGACCTATCAATAATCTATAGGTTTATAAAACTGAACAATTTTTCAAAATAAGAAAACAATTTTTGGTTCTTCAAACAAATTGACCAGATCTACTTGTGAGATTGTATTGTATGGAGCAACGAAATATTTCTGTGCTTATTTTTAAAAGTTGTAGAGCAAAAATTGTTCAGTTTTATAGCACCCATATAGTTACATCAAAGAGCCTGTATATAAGTAAAAAAATATATTAAGAGCTTTTACATATAGAAAAGCTTTTTTTTTACATATTTTTGACAAATTATTACATCGCGGGGTCACGATCGAACCTTACCTCATGGGCGATCACGAACCCTGGTGGGCACAAGCCGTTGAAGGCCTCTGATATCGCTCATTTATGAAAACTGTCGAAGATAAATAGTAGCAATACAAACTGCAGTAGAACAATTATGTTTTTTTGAAAATCAGGTGATTCACCCTGCAATATCCTAATCAAACTGGTGAAGTCTCTCAAAGTGATTTTTAGGGTTCCGATACCAAAATGGTAAAAAAAAGGAACCCTTATGGTGCCGCTCTGTCTGTCTGTCTGTCCGTCTGTCTGTCCGTCTGTCTGTCACACCTCTATATCTCAGCAACCACTTATGCTATTGACCTGAAATTTGGAATACTCGTAGTTTTAGAATATAGTTGCCCAACTTAATTGCACATGAAATTTTTTTGAAAAAAAGTATGATTATTAATGTAAAGGGGGCCAAAATAGGGGGGGCCAAATTTCAAATTGTCGCTACTAGGTCAAGTGGGGTATCATATGAAAGGGCTTTACTTGTTTATTTTAAAATATATTTTTGTGTTTTTTTAAGTTTCTTAGTTTTCAAGTTGTGATGAAAAATGTCAAAAAAATACCATTCCCCCTCCCTTATCTCCGAAGTTTGAGTAAGGAGTAATCTGAATTAATTACAGTTGACAGAAGTTTATGTAAATTTTATAGCAAAAATAAAACGATCTTTCTAAATTGCACAGTTTTTCAGAAATCTGCAAAAAACCTTTACAAAAAAATTTAGTTTTGCGGTCCTGAAAATGGACTTTGTTGCTTCCAAAAATACTATAGGTATATCCGAACCCTCGGCGCGCGAGTCCGACTCGCACTTGACCGTTTTTTTTTACAGTGTTTCAACTGTCTCAGTATTAAACCATAAAACATCATAATACTGACGTAATTTGACTTAAATTAGGAGTTATTTACTTAAAGAAATAATAGCGGGGCCTCTTCAGACTCCTCACACAGGCGGTGAACTTCAAGGAGACATCTGCCTCACTATTTCTAGAATCACTTTTGTTCAAAGAAAATAAAGAAATTTTAATAGGTTACCTATAAAATTGCCGAAATTATCTTACAGATTAATGAGATCATAATTCCTGTAATTTTAAGCTAATTGATTTGTCTTATATTTGAAAGTTGCCTTCAAGGTTATCAATTTACGCAAAATACTCGTATAAAGTTAAATTTTTTAGTTTGATATGTAAAATTAAAGGTTCGAAAATTGATCGTCTTAAATGTCGTCCGATTTCATCATTAAATTTGTTATTTTATTATTTATATTTTTCGGAAATTAAATTTAAGCTTCTGATAGCTTAATGTCTTTCCAATCATGCTTAAAAAACATAAACAATTTGGATTTTTTATTCCTTAAAAAAAAGGAAAAATATTAGTACTGAAAATTGAGTTTACCCAAAATTCGCCATACAAAACGGCAATTTCATAGGTAAGGACCTATTATTTAGATACCTATTTATTTGCAGTTTTTATTTATGACACCATTACATTTTTACAACTGTCTTTAACGGGTACATCGGTTTTAATTTGATGTGAGTGCTCCAACCATAAAAGTTTTCTATTATACCTATAGTTACTAATGTATAATAAATTACCAAATCCTCTAAAGCAAGAGAGTAAGGAAAAGCTGTTTCTACAAAAAGATAAAAATATATTATTAGATAAATGCTATTACACAATCAACGAGTACTTAGAAGATAAAATAAATTACTAAGTAAAGTTTTAATTTACATGTAGATAAATTAATGTATAATAAACAAAATAAAAGACTATTTACTTGCTGTGTAGTCTACATTCCACCAGGAAGTAAGGACAACGAATACATGCGAATGTTTCATATAATTGAACAATGCTATGAAAAATATCAAAAACTATTAGTGCTTGGTGACTTTAATCTGTATTCGGCAAGCGTTGACGTGCAATGTTATTATGAATATTTTTTGACGGTTTGCGAATTTCGTCAATGTAATGAAGTACTTAATAATAATAACAGAACTTTGGATCTAGTTCTCTCAAATTTAGTTGACTATCAAATAGCAGTAACCGGCGATTGTGAATCGTTGGTACCAAATTCTGACCCACAGCATCCGCCTCTAGCAGTTAGATGCACCTGCAATAAACGAGTACCCGGTGAACGGAATAGAATAAGGGTTTCGAAAATCCCAAATAAAACTGGGGACAAAGATTTTAAATATATAAAATGGAATTTTTACAAGTGCAATTATATACAATTATACGAGCTTTTTTGTAGTGTAGATTGGAGTCCTTTATATCTAATTAAGAATGTAAATGATGCGGTGACTCTGTTTTATAAAATTGTTAATGAAATTATCAATAGTTGTGCCCCGGAAAAGCAATATAGACCAAAGGTAAGTGAATATTCGTATCCTGAATGGTATACAACGGATATTATAAAAACTATTCAGGAAAAAGCTTGGTGGCACAAGTGTTACAAAATGAGTAAAAATCCGGAAATTTATAAAATATTTTCTCACTATCGCGCGCAAGTTAAAGTAAAAATAAATGTAGCTTATGAAGATTATAAAAATAAAATACAAAATTTATTTATCACTGACCCCAAATCTTTTTGGGCGTATGCAAATGATAAAAGAGGCAAACGAGCTAAGCCGCAGGTTACTAAAGATGGTACTGTATTATTGGAGGAGCACTGCGCTCAAATTTTTGCGCAATACTTTCAGTCTGTATATGACAGTCACCCCCCGCGCCTCGATGTAGAGGCGGCAAGGAGAGTAGGATCATCTGCAGCGCGGGTGCAAGTGTCGCGCTTTTCCATTCAAGAGGTTAGAACTGCACTAGCTCGTCTTAAACCAAAAACGTCTGTTGGTCCAGATGAGATACCTCCTTTTTTGGCAAAGGACTGCTCAGCAGTTCTAGCTCCTCCACTGCTCCATATTTACAACCTATGTCTGGAACAGACTACCTATCCTGAGCAGTGGAAAGTTTCAAGGGTTATTCCAGTACCTAAAGGAGGCTCCAATTACGAAGTATCGGGTTATAGACCGGTGGCGATCCTGTCAACCTTTGCGAAAGTTTTCGAGTCTATTCTATACTCATCTATTTATTCCCAGGTTAATGCCACCCTATCTGATAGCCAACACGGATTTCGACCTGGCCGAGGAACTCACAGAAATCTCATGTGTTTCATGGACCATGCGACAACTGCTCTAGACGAAAGATCTGGAGGGCAAGTCGACACAGCATACTTTGATTTCAAAAAAGCTTTCGACTCAGTCAATAATGATATCTTGTTGGAAAAGTTGGCGATCAGTGGTTTTACGCCAGCACTTCTTAGATTCTTTGCCAGTTATCTGGCGAGTCGAAAACAATACGTGGAATACGCAGGGCATGTATCTAATGAATATAAAACATTTTCAGGGGTTAGCCAAGGAAGTAACCTAGGACCACTAGAATTCTTAATTATGATAAATGATCTTCCTGAGGTAATACGCAATTCCAGATGTCTATTATTCGCGGATGACCTTAAATTGTACATAACAGTTACTAATATGGAAGACTGTGAAAGATTACAAAGGGACATTGATGAGGTAGTTAAATGGAGTAGCAGAAACAAGCTCTACTTTAATATTGGAAAATGTATGGTCATGTCTTATACTCGATCACAACGTCCTCAAGTATTTCAATATCAGATGGAGGGAACGTCGTTGTCTAGAACTACTTCGGTGCGTGATCTAGGGCTCCGTATAAACCAGGACTTAACGTTTAGGGAACATGTCACTGTGATTTGTAAAAAAGCGTTTAGGAATTTAGGTTTTGTTATCCGGCAAACAAAGGACTTTCAAAATTTAACAGCAGTAAAAGTTCTCTATAATGCCTTAGTAAGGAGTCAGCTAGAAAGTGGGTCGATTGTATGGAATCCTCATGAAGAGAAATATAAATCGATGATAGAGAAAATTCAAAATAAGTTCTTAAGGTACCTGTACTTTAAAGAATATGGTGTATATCCTTTCTTTCCTCTAATGTACCCCACACTCTTCGTATTAGGCATGGTTGGGTACTATAAGTTGGAGGTAAGAAGAAGATTAGCTCTTGCCTTGTACGTATTTAAAGTGTTCATAGGAAAACTTAACAATCCTCAGATTTTAGAGTCGCTAAAGCTGGTCGTTCCTAACACGAGACTGAGACGCGAGCCGCGGAAGGATATGCTAGCTTTGCCGAAGTGTAGGACCAATGTGCGTAAGCAAGCTCCACTAACAGAAGCATTACGAATATTAAACGCGGTGTCTATAGAAATTGACCTATTTCATTGTACGTTGACGAGATTCGCAGAAGTAACTTTAAATTATTTAAGTACATAATTTTTAATTGCTTGACATTTATTTAAAATATGATTTATTGGCATTTTACCTTATTTTATTGTATTATCGTTTTATCATAATATGCTTGTTTGACATTCTATTAATTGATTTATTCACATGGACCTTTTCAATTTTAATTTTTTTATTATTGTTTGACTTATATAATAACAGAATATGTTGCTGGTTAACTTTGAATGAGTATGAGCAAAATTAATGTTTATAGTTTCCTATGTATTTAAAGGGTGTTTAAGCTAAGAACAAATAATTTAACATTGTCGAATTGGGTCTTTGCCTGTTATGACTAATGTATTAGATATTATAGTAAATAAATAAATGAAATAAATGAAATAAATGAAATATGGATTTATAATATGGACTATAATTTGTGACTTTTTTGTTTATAATTTTAATATTCTGACATTAACTATTTGTGACATTCTGACAATTTTTTAATATAACACATCAAGTCAAATATTAATAAACAATTATAAAAGTAGTGATAGTAATCTAGTCATAGAATAAATAAATAAAATTATTTAACTATGGAAAATTTGTTATTTTTGTAATTTAGGACTATAAAGATTAAAAATAATTTTAGATAAATGGTACATAAAATATAATTTTTTAGTTAAAGAATCTTCCTCTCTCCTACTTTTGCTGTGCCCGACAGGGTCCATGATGTATCTATTTATTATATGAACACCTTGTAAATCTCATGGGATGCAATAAATGTATTGAGTATTTTCATCTGTGATCATGTATTTTTAAATCCATATTTCCACTTACAAGTTTAGCCGCCCTTTAATGGTATATTTTAGCTAAACTTAGTAAAGAAACGTAATAATCCTTGCACAGCACAGGTCGTTTATACGGTGAAAAGCTTGACACATGCTTGGTAAAGTAAACAAACGGGACAAAGATGAAACGAAACCATTAATTGCGTTAAGTCGGGTAGAAACCTTTTTCCACAAATGTAGAATAAACAGAGTAGTTAGAGTAAACATTGAACTTTGCACCATATTTAAAAACTCTATAGGGACTGAAGTGGTTTTGATAATATCCATTAAGTAAAGTTTTAACTTCAGATTCAGATAATTTTATTCAATGTAGATTCTTTACAGAATACTTATTGAATGTCATACTGAATACAATGCAAATAGAGCGAGTCTACGCCGTTTCGGATCGTGTTATGGCAGCGTAAAAGAAACGGCAAGAAACCACTGCAGCACGGCCTACTTTAAGAGTCGGCTTCAGGGTAAGGAAGGTTTATAAATTTTGGACATGTAACCGGAAAATAACACGGAATCGTAAGTTGATGTTCCTATTAAGTTGATCAACTGTCGAAAAATATTTGTCGAATGGGATGCGATTGGGATGCCTTACATAACAGATCTATGATGAACCTTAGAATTTTCTACGAGTATTCGACACAGAATTTAAACCACTTGAAATTTTGCTTTTTTAGTTCTATTTTATTAACGATAAGTTATAACTGAGATACATCCTATGAAAGGTAATCAAATTTACTTTTATGTGCTACAGCATAATCAGGGTATAACATAAAAAATGTACGTGATAGTAAAACAATCTTTACTGTAGAAATTCTAAATTAACAAACATCTTAGTGTTACCTTCCGTTGCCTCAAAAGAGGCTTAAAAAATGTTTTACATCTCTCATATTCGGTAAGTAGGTCCTTATTACCACCAAATGGGGCTTGTAGGTGACCAATTAGCGCTCTAGGGTAATAATGTAGCTAGAAAAGCCCTAGGGCGGTAAGTAATTAAAATTTGAAAGAGTGAAGTGTTTTTTTTTAAATACTTACCGCCCTAGGGCTTTTCTAGCTACATTATTACCCTAGAGCGCTAATTGGTCACCTACAATTTGGTGGTATTACCTCACAATCGAGATGTAAAGCAGAGTAGTTAGCTCGGAGTAAGCATCAATTGCACCCTCGAACTGTCTCGGACTGCAGATGCCTTACAGCCCTTGGCTACTAATCTTCTATTATTATTTAACTTTTGCATCTATTTCGTTGCTATTTTATGCTGCTTATCTTGCTTGCTAGCACATTCTCAATATTTGTTCATTAGTACGCTCGGCAGCAAGAATGTAAAAATAAAACCATTAAGTATTAAGTTGAACCAGTACCTACTACACGTTACAAACACCCGAAACTAGAGACCCGCTCAAGATTAAAGCGATTCCACCGACGAGTGGCCGTGTGTTCACTTCATTTATTAGTTTATTTAGTTATTTATTGTGCAAATGAAAAATAAACAAAACGACACTTTATTTCATGCATGACGTATTCCAAACTTTATATTATGCAGAGTTTTCTAACTTTATGCGAGAGAAGACCGATCGTTCCGGAGGGGAGAAAACAACCACGTATATTTATGATTACTGCGTTTTAGTATTAGGTTTTTATATTTATTTTCTTCATAGATTGTGTTAAGTAGAATTTAAGCCTAAAATTATAAAAATATAAATTTTGTACCCCACTTCGGAGTTGAAAACAATGCGAATTCCGTTGGCAGCTTTTTCAGTCAGCGCATTAGGTAATGCTGCCAGCCTGCTAGATACTCGTATGTTACTCGTACCTTGTGGAGACAAGTTATTTTTTTTTTAAATTTGTAACGACTTGTACGATTTTGCTTTATATATGAAATAGATTTACTAATTAATATGATGTACTTTTGATCCGGATTTATTTTATTTTTTAATGCTAATCTCCGATTTCAAGGAAAACTTTTTATAGCTCTCAGTGGACATCAATCCTAATAGCCTTATCCCAGTTTTATCAAATGTTTCTTGTTCTTTGACACTGGTTCGCAGTACTTTCTTACGACTAAAAGATGCTAAAAGCTTTGAAAGTTTCTGGATTTAATTCAATAGAAAAATATCCAGAGTTTTCTTTTTATATCTGGTCTTTTTAGGGTTCCGATACCAAAATGGTAAAAAAAGGAACCCCTATGGTGCGACTTTGTCTGTGTCTGTCCGTCTGTCTGTCTGTCACACCTCTATATCTCAGCAACTACTCATGCTATCGACCTTGAATTTGGAATAGTTTTCTAATATAGTTGTCCAACTTAATTGCACATGAAAGAATTTTGAAAAAATTATGATTATTAATGTAAAGGGGGCCATAATAGGGGGGCCAAATTTCAAATTGTCGCTACTAGGTCGAGTGGGGTATCATATGAAAGAGCTTTACTTGTACATGCTAAAATATATTCCTGTATTTTTTTACGTCTCTTAGTTTCAAGTTATGATGAAAAATGACAAAAAAATTCCATCCCCCCCTTCCTTATCTCCGAAGTTTGCGAAAGGAAAAATCTGAATTAATTACAGTTGACAGAAGTTTATGTAAACATTACAGCATAAATAAAACGATCTTTCTAAGTTGCACAGTTTTTTAGAAATCTGCAAATAACCTTTACAAACAAATTTAGTTTTGCGGTCCTAAAAATGGACTTTTTTGCTTCCAAAAATATAAAAAGTATATCGGAACCATCATCGGTGCGCGAGTCCGACTTGCACTTGACCGTTTTTTTTAAATACAGGGTGTTAATTTGATTGCGTGCCATAGCTCTGAACTAACTGAACAACTTATCCAACGGAACATAGATCGAAATACGAAATACCAAATTTGACCTTCCATACAAAATGCGCTATCAGCAGATGCAGTTTCTATGGGAGGTCAAACATTGAAATTCGTTTTTCGACCTATATTTCTTGGGAAAAGTTGTTCAGTTACTGATACTGATCCCGCCCCTGAGCAACGAAACTGAACAACTTTCCAAACAAAAAAGAAAATTACCTCTCCATACAAACTATTCGATTAGAGTGAGCAATTTGTATGGAGAAGTAATTTTGTTTTATTTTCCAAAAATGTTTCTTTAGGAAAGTTGTTCAGTTTAGTTGATTGAGCACGCCCTTTCATAAAATATATGCCACCGCTTCAAGGGGTGTTTCTACCAATGAAACTGAACAACTTTCCCCAAGGGACCCATAGTCAAATCTCAAAAAAAATATAGCTCTCTTAAACTAACTCGATCAGCTGATCGGCTAACTTAGTATGGGAAGTATAATCGTTTTGAAGTGAAAACTTCTTTAGCGGCGGCGCTTGGCCCTTTTTTAGATGGGTAAAAAATATTAGACTCGCGTCTAGGTCTGAGGCGTCAGATCTGACGAAAATTGTCTATATGTAATCCTATAAATTGTCATGTTTGTCTACGATAGCGCAATAAAAAATATTGAATGTACTTTAAATAAAACAGTTAAATCATAAATTAAACAATTCGTGCGAAATTATTCCCTAACCATTCCAAAAAATTAAAAAATGCACAACGTTGATGTTTAAGTTTTCACTTCTGATGGCACTCCCGGAGTGCAACCCGTCCTTTTTTTAGATTTGACTATGGGTTCCTTGGGGAAAGTTGTTCAGTTTCATGGGTAGGAACACCCCTTGCAGTGGTGGCATATATTTTAGAAGCACTCTATATATTTGGGACTGACATCAGTGCCCTCTTCAATTCCTTTAGGTAGCTAGCTGCCTATTTAATAACGAAATAAGACAGAAATGTAGAAATCTGGGCAAATGCCCAATTGTTTTTTTTTTGCTATCGTAACTAAAACTTTTTATCAATATAATTTTTTCATTCATTCATTCATTTATTAGTCAATAACAAAACAATTATGTTTGACATTAACTTATAGCTAAAACAAAAATGAAAATCTTAATATTACAAATTGGCGATGGTATAGTTGTAAAATAAATATTAGTAGTTTAATAGCTTTTAAGTAGGTACATATATCGCAGGCAAATTGTATAAATAATGCCACGGCATTTTACAAAACGGCCCGTAATTCGTTTCTAGCGTTGTGGTCGTAAGATAACCTAACCCAACCTGGTGGGAATCGGTTAGGTTGGGTTTACCGTGGCTAACGACCCTAAGATGCACCAGTGATCTAAGCCCGTTTACAATCTGCCGGCGCCGTTTTACAATTTTCCGACCGTTTACAGTTTGCCCGCCGTTTGTAAACGGCAAATTATTCGCTTTCCCTGCGACATATACATATCTAAGCAATGTTACAGAAGCATTACAACTTTAGAGGCCGTTCCATTTTGGGTAATAATTTCCCTTTGACAGCAGTCTGTCTCGACCACAGGGTTATTTTTGGACCCCAGGCCAAATTTTCGTATGTTGCTCAGAACATGAAACTGAACAAATTTCCCAAAAAAAAAAACATGGGTCGAAAAACGAGAAATAATTTTGGACGTCCCATACAAATTCAACTGTTGCCGGTGCAAGGTTTGTATTGGAGACCGAAAAGCAAAATTCGTTTTTCGACCCATGTTTCTTTGGGAAAGGAGTTACATACAAAAATTTGGCTAGGGGTCCAAAAATAGCCCTGTATGGACGTCATATAAAGTTATCCTGCTGTCAGGGTAATTTCTACCCAATTCGAAACGCGGTCTTATTGTGTAGCGATTTTGTTGGAACTCAGGGTGTCTACTCTCAAAGTCCGATATATCGAAACGATACTATTCGAAACATGCAAATGCAAAACTTAGTCCTTTGACAATACAGTAGAATATTGGTTGGATGCTAACTACTGGCAGTTTGAAAATTCATCCAACCAATATTCTACTCTATTGTCAAGGGACGAAGTTTTGAATTTGCATGTTTCGAATGGTATCGTTTCGATATATCGGACTTTGAGAGTAGACACCCAGGGTTTTGAATAAGTGTCTAGGTAGTACATAGATTTTCTGTTATTTTTCTTTTACCCTTTTTTATCATTTCTTTTACCCTTTTTTATCAGAACACGAGATGAATTTTAAATTAAATATGAAGGAAAAAAAGGGCCTTGAGGCATTCTTCACGATCCAATTATGTTCCCATCTAATAGTCAAAAGCATAAACAGCGGTTTTAATATATTCCTGTTTAACCTTTAAAAGGGCTCCTTCTGCAACAAACGCAACTACGAGTACGAGCACTTCTACAAATAAAATATTTTTGACTCTCCATAAAATAGTAGATTTTACAACAAGTGCATAAAACATGACTTTTTAGGGTTCCGTAGCCAAATGGCAAAAAACGGAACCCTTATGGATTCGTCATGTCTGTCTGTCAGTCCGTCCGTATGTCACAGCCACTTTTTTCCGAAACTATAAGAGAACTATACTGTTGAAACTTAGTAAGTACTTAGATGTATTCTGAGTACTTACTCATACAAAAATAGAAAGGTTTGAAAGGTTTTTTGACGCAGTGGGAGGCCAATCACGAACAAAGAGAGAAATAGGCGTGATGTTATGATGTAAATGATGTTGAAGAGGATATCTTATCGACAGCTCAAATCATAACTGAGTCATCAATTTCATCAATTTGTTCTCAAACTGGAAAGAAAATCGGAACTTCTTAGTTAGGTACTTCAGCATTTCTAAAAAAATAAAACTTACACTGAAAACCGCCAACAGTAAAGAGACAGTATCCATTGCTTTAACGGGAAAGGTAATCCTGAAACTTTGCCAAAATCACCCCTTTTAGGAGTTCTCATTAGAATTTTCCACATTACCAAGTGAAATAACCTTGTTTAGACTAGAAGGAATGATTGTGGCTAAAAGTGGAAGCGTTGGAGAGACCGACTCATTTTGCTTATCTTAATTTTCAAAGACATTGAGAATATTTATAGGCTTAATGGCACTGTCGTAGTGACCCTGCCTCCAGCATTGAAGGTTCGATTCCCACCCAGGGCAAATATTTTCGTGATGAACATGCAGGTTTGTCTCATGGTGTTATTTATTTATGTACATGCGAAACTGAAGTGGAAGTGGGCAGGTCACGTATTTAAAATGCATCCAGAGATATGGGCTAGAATCACAACTCAATGGGTCCCCCTTGATGGCCGACTCGGTAGAGGAAGGCCTAAAAAACGGTGGCGCGACGACCTCGATGCCTTCATGAGGGCTCCCGCACACGACCGAGAATCGGTGGCCGATTTTTTGTCGGCATCCCGCTCTGACGTGTTATCACCTGAATCTTCCCTCCTTGTCCTGGCCGATAATCGCCCACCGATTCTCGGTCGTGTGCGGGAGCCCTGAAGGGTTGGCAGGGCATGGCTCATGACCGTGACAATTGGAAAGAATTTTTTTTATTAAATAACAAAAAACCCGACTGCTTAGCACAAGAGAGGAAAACAAGCTTAAATCTATTGGATTTAGTAACTTGAATTGTATAAGATACTGAAGTCGGGGACGAAAAAACATTTTGTGGATGTTTACGACTTAATTTCGTTCGTCCCCGCCTGCAGTATCTTATACAATTCAAGTTACTAAATCCAATAGATTTAAGCTTGTTTTCCTCTCTTGTGCTAAGCAGTCGGGTTTTTTGTTATTTAATAATTTTTTATTTCAAACTTTTTAGTTTTCAGATTTGCTACGTCAAGTTAAGCATTTGCTTAAACCTTAGAATCAGGTTTTTACCAGCTATTGTTTGATACCCATGTTGTAAAAGTAATGATTTAAAAAAATATATTTCACCCTTCTTTTTCTCTTCAAAGGTGCCGTACTAGAATATTATACCCTATGACACTCCTACAATGAATACAAATCTAATGACACCTCACATGTTGAAATCTATATATCAAGCCGTTTAGGCCGCAGAGCGCGACTAAGAAATCGACATACATACATCATTATCATAGGCCTTAGCCGTCTATGTCAGACGATTTAAGCAATATTCTGTCGATTGCACTGTTTTTAGTGGCTGAATAAGCCTATTCGGGAGCGGCAGGTCCTGCCACACGCTCTGCAGGTGAAGCTTGTGTTATCACTTATCAATAAGTGATGTTATGTCGTTATTTTTCTTACGTTTCTCGCTTTTTTCGGCAAGGGCACAACACCAGGCTTCATCGTGGACCTTGCGTCCAGCCAGTAATGATTTACGCCATTTGGTTTCGTCCTCAGCTGTCTGCTCCCAGTCTAGGAGTTCAATACCATATATGATCATGTCTCGCTTGGTGCAATCTTTAAAGCGCAGCATTGGCCTACCAACACTTCACACCAAGCAATACACGCTGGGGGAGACGGGTTGGTTCCATGCCGTGCACATGCCTCAACCATCGTAATCGGCTCTGCTTCAGCAATGCGAAGAAACTGGGCAGCTGTGCTCGGTGTAAGACCGTTTTGTTGGTTACCTTGTCCTTCCAGGTGATGCCTGATGATGTACACTCGAAAAACATAACCCTCCTCTTTTGGGGCAGTCGGGTAAAAACAACTATTTACACACACACCCTAGAATCAGGCGAGCCCACAGAATACATGATCATATATTCTATGGGCGAGCCCAAACCCAAGATATTTTTCTACATACACCCAACAGCACGTCAGTAGAAACACTTCAGACTTTGTGACATAGAAATAGAGTTGCAAATCTTTCCATTCACGTGCGGTTGACCGTACGTAAGGTATGGTTGAATTTGGTAGTCACAAGGAGGTTTTAGTCGCTGGTGGTTCGCTTTAGCGAAGCGTGGGCTAAAACCTCCTTGGGTAGTCGACATCAAAAAACAGCTCCTCTGGTATGGAGTAGAAAAGCAACAGTATAACACATAAGTAATTAATGCTGCATCTTGCACGGGAAATTTAGTAATTGCTTTATGTGTTAAAACAGAAAATTATTTCCAAAAGGCCTAGCTAAACCCAAATATTTTATAAAGAAACCTCCTAGAGTTGTTTGATCAATAAAATATTTCCAGATGAGCAAGCGACGCTACCCACCAACAGATGGCGCTGTAGGTTTCTGAAACGCGGTAATAAAAACAGCGCCTCTCGTGTGGAGTAGAAAAACTACAGTATATAGGTTTTAATTAGTTCTTGATAGAAAAAGGTATGAATGTACTCATGATACTGAACAACTTTTCCCAAGGAACGTAGGTTGAAATACGAAAAACCAAATTGGACCTCCCATACAAAATGCGCTATCAGCTGATTCAGTTTCTATGGGAGGTCAAAACTTGATTTTCGTATTTCGACCTGTGTTTCTTGGGGAAAGTTGTTCAGTATCATGAGTACATTCATACCTTTTTCTATCAAGAACTAATTAAAAGTCACCCTATATTACAAAAGTAAATGCTGCATCTTGCACGCGAAATTTAGTAATTGCTTTTTATGTTAAAACAGTGTTTTTTTTTTCCAAAAGGCCTAGCTAAGCCCAAATATTTTATAAAGAAACCTCCCAGAGTTGTTTTATCAATAAAATATTACAAGGTGAGCAAGCGACGCTAACCACCAACAGATGGTGCTGTAGGATTCTGAAACGCGGTAAAATCTCCACTTTTTTATGGATATTTTCCGGCTCCATCATCAGATCAGCTCCAAGTTACAATAATATTGCATTGTCATCCGATTCACATACGCATGCAAAATTTCATCTCAATCGGAAACCGATTAAGATTCTCTTTTCAGTCGGGTATTTGGTTTTTTTAAATAGTTTTTTTTTTGTACTTTTCAATTTTTTTTATACCCTATGACACTCCTACAATGAATACGCACCTAACGACACCTCACATGTTGAAATCTACCAAGCCGTTTAGGCTGCAGAGCGCGACAAAGAAATCGAAATACATACATACATACATACACTCGAAAAACATAATAATATTGCATTGTCATCCGATTCACATACGCATGCAAAATTTCATCTCAATCGGAAACCGATTAAGATTCTCTTTTCAGTCGGGTATTTGGTTTTTTTAAATAGTTTTTTTTTATACCCTATGACACTCCTACAATGAATACGCACCTAACGACACCTCACATGTTGAAATCTACCAAGCCGTTTAGGCTGCAGAGCGCGACAAAGAAATCGACATACATACATACACTCGAAAAACATAACCCTCCTGTTTTGGGGCAGTCGGGTAAAAAGGGAAGGCCTTTGCCCTGCAGTGGGACAGTCAAGGCTAAAGAAAAAAAATGTACGAAGTATGTATATCATAATATATTTTCCTAGTTTACTTTTTGTGAAATGTACAAGAAAGATTCAAACTAAGTAAATTTTGTTCAAAATAATCTAGTTTTGTAAAATTTCAGCCATCTTTGCTAAGGTACCAATCATGACCGCTGTCGATTATCAAAACAAATCAAAATTTTCTTTGTAAGTCATACCTACGTCGTTATATAATAATGAAACACGCCCATATTATACATTAAAAGCAATCATAACTTTTCATAACTTAACATAACTTTTTTATGAAATTTACATTACATTCGTAATTTACCGCCCCACGACAGAAACTTATCGTTTTGACTTACTTTATAGGTAGTTAGTATTATTATTTAGCAAATCAAATTTGTAAGAAATTACAACTTTTTAGTGAAAAATTTCAACTTTTTTGTAATTATAGCGAATGTGCTGCATTGACTTTTTCAGTCAAAAACGTCGAACAAAAAGAAATTCTGTTTCGGTTTGAGGTGAAACACTTCAAACACTAGTCCATTTGGGTTACCGCCAAGACACTACAACAGAATGGCGCGAATCTCGAAGTCAGCTAACTGCGGACCAAAAACCAAAACATCTTGGAACTAAAGTGGCTTTTAAACAATCTCGTTACGTTTCCGATCTATTAGATTTATCAACAGTGACAGGTAAATGGACACACATTTTATTTAACTCGATTATTAGTGTAGGGATACATCTGCCCCGTGTGGTGCCTGCAAGGAATAGTACCAACCCATCTCTAACCGTGGATGTCGTAAGAAGCGAATAAGGGTTAATGAACCAGAGCATAAGCAGCAGCATCCTTTTGACTATCGTATCATCTTAAATTCTGCGGTTAATTGCCAGCTTACAAAGGTTCCGCGTCTACTTAATAGGCATAGAGTTTAAAGTCTTCACGGACTGTAACTCGTTGAGGGCTACAATGTTAAAACGTGACTTGATACCGCGAGTCGCTAGGTGGTGGATTGCAATGCAAGAATTTAATTTTACAATTGAATATCGACCAGGAAAGTCCATGACTTACGTAGATGCCCTCAGCAGAAACCCACCATCTAACGAGTCAGCGGATATATCGACAACGGTGATGAATGTTACGGAAGCAAACTGGCTGGAAACTGTACAAAAGGCTGATACTGAGATAAAACGCAAGATATCCATATTAAATGACCCCAATTCAAAAGATATTGTTGATGTTCGGACCAACTTTGTTGTCAAAAATGGTCTTCTCTATAAAAAGACTGAGCAAGGTGAAAAGTGGGTAGTTCCAAAAGGTGTAAGGTTTCAGATAATGAAACGCTGTCACGATGACATTGGACATTTTGCGTTCGAGAAGACACTGTCCAAACTGAAGGAAACCTATTGGTTTCCCAAGATGAGACGCTTCACAAAGAAATATGTTGAGTCTTGCCTCGAGTGCGCTTACTCAAAGTCGTCATCTAAAAAGAAACCACCTCTGAATCCAATTCCCAAGGGTGATGCACCTTTCGACACTCTCCACATTGACCATGTAGGCCCTTTTGTAAAAAGCGCAAAAAGCAACACTCACCTATTGGTTATTATTGACGCTTATACGTATTAAATTTATAGTTCTGAAGCCAGTTCGGAACACAAAAACATCTATAGCCATAGATAAGTTGCGAGAATACTTTAGTATTTTTGGAATACCGAAACGTCTCGTTTCGGACAGGGGATCTTGCTTCACGAGCAAGAAATTTAAGGACTTTATGGAACAGCTGGGTGTCAGACATGTGCTGAATGCCGTTGCGACCCCTCGAGGAAATGACCAAGTAGAGCGCTATAACCGCACGTTACTAGAAGCACTTACGGCCAAGTGTGCTTCTGACGTTGAAAAGCGCTGGGACGCTTATGTACCAGACGTCCAACTTGGTCTTAACAATACCCTTAATAAGGGAATTGGTAAAACACCAGCGCAAGCATTGTTCGGTAGCAGTCTGGTGGGGCTCACAGAAGGTAAAATCAAATTATATTTAGAAAATAACAATAACGACGACGGGGGTATGTCAATAGAAACAATTAGAGAGGAAATTAATCAATATATTACGAATTATCAAGAGAAACAGAAAAGTTACTATGACCAACATACAAGCAAATCCAGGGAATATTGTGTTGGTGATTTAGTAAGTGTAGAGCGCGAGGTTCAATCAATTGGCACGAGCAAAAAGTTGGTGTCTCGTTTTCAGGGACCGTATAGAATCGTGCGAGCTTTAGGTAAGGATAGGTATCAGATCGAAGATACCCCAATAACCAAAAAGAACAACCGCAGTTACTCTGCTGTTGTAGCGGTTGATAAACCGAAACCATGGTTACATTTTGAAAGATCGAATTCAGCATCTTCTTTTATTAGTGACAGTAGCTCCGACACAAATTCTGTTCATAATGATATTCTAGATTAGTATTCACAGTTAAATATAATAGTATTAAGCTAGACTACATTGTAGAAAATTTATAGAGTGGTTCCAAGGTAGAAGGGACTTGGCCCGCAAAGAATACGCACAGCGGTTTCAAGGTAGAGAGACTTGGCCCGCAAAGATTATACACACAGCGGTTCCAAGGTAGAAGAGACTTGGCCCGCAAAGATTACACACACAGCGGTTCCAAGGTAGAAGAGACTTGGCCCGCAAAGGAAAACGATTATACTTTATGCTCAGATGTCTGTAGATTTGATGTTGAAACGCCAATGTTTTATGGCTGGTGATGTGATGATTAGAGTTTTGTAAGTTCGCTTATTTTTTTTTGTATAGTAATTATTTGTTGCTCTTCTTTACACGAGGACGTGTAATTGTAACGGATGGCCGAATGTTCGATTTTTTATAATATGAGTATTTCAATATTTTAATACAAAGTGTTTACAGTTGATTTTAGAATGTAATAATTATAATATTATTAAAAGTAGCTGTATTGATTTCGACCTTGCTATTTGGCTGTCAACCAATCACAATATTCTAATATTAAAAGTACTTGTATTGACGTCCCGTTGAGCCACGTACTTGCTCGCGATTGGTCGATAGGTTTGAGCTACGTTCTTGCTCCTGATTGGTCGACAGCTAAGTTGGCAAGACTATGGAAGTGGAATAGGAAGTGGAAACGAAATAATATATAAGGGTGTAAGATTTATGCGAGCTCAGTTATGCTGTAATTTTGGTCGAATAAAGAACAGTGAGTTTATGCTGGTGTTTTCTTCTGGAGTTCCCCTATATTTGTCTGCTTTGAACATCAAAATTACTATACGATTCCTCTAACGTGTGTGTCGAGTCTATATTTACTATGAATTTGGCCAAATACGTCTTGATAAAAGATGTGAAAGCCATATTGGGAAAAAAAAGACAAATGTCACAAGTGACAAGACCTTGCGCCTTGCTATAAGTTCTGACGCGGAAATTCCACTTTAATATGTCAGACTTAACAGAAAGATCCAAACATAGGCAAAGGTGGGCAAAGAGGAAACACACATGCTTCATCACAGCCAAAAGGTATGATAACTTATAACTCGTCTCAAGACGCACATAATTTAGCGAAATCCACTGAAACATAACATAAGAAGGAAAAGAGGAGTCAAAGGACTCTTCATTTGAAAACTCCATAATGAACTAGACATTCCAATTACTGCACAAATCGTATTTCCGTCCATTACCGTCTCAATAAAACCGCTTTGAACATCACAGGTCCCACCTATTTAGCTCAAGTGCATTTCTGGGACGACCGCCTTTTGTCACCGGAGTAATTACGATTGGAGCCTATTTCTATAGTAGTATATATTCATAATTTTATTTAACAAGATTTTTAAAAGCATGGACCAAAATTGTTATTTGCTATGCAAGGCAGAAAAATTGTTATTTGGCGCGAGTGCCTTGTATTGAAACACGAGGAAGCGAGGGAGTCAAGGACTGAGCCACGAGCGAAGCGAAAGCAAAAAAAAACCGGCCAAGTGCGAGTTGGACTCGCACCCTAAGGGTTCCGTACCTATCTGCCATATGATATACAAAAGCTTTTGCTCTCTGATTTAAAAAACTCCGGACCATCCAACTTGACCCCTCTTTTATATAAAAGTTCTTGAAACGGGAGCTCACCTTAATTGGTTACTATTAGTTGTGAGAAAAATTGAAATATTTGATGATTTTAGACTTTTCCCTTTATTTGTACTGTGAGACCTAGCTTCTTGCCAAATTTCATAATTTTAGGTCAACGGGAAGTACCCTGTAGGTTTTGCTTTTTTGCATAAATGTATGGAGATGAGGACATAAAAAGCCATATCTTTTGATTGCGTCGTTGCAAAAAAATTTGAATTTTCAGATCTTGTGTGGTTCATGGACCTTAATATTCGTTATCAATTTCAACCTGATACCTCTTCTCGTTCGTGAGAAAAAGGGTCTTGACAGACAGACAGACAGATAGACAGACAGACAGACAGACAACAAAGTGATCCTATAAGGGTTCCGTTTTGTTAATTTGAGGTACGGAACCCTAAAAAATAATCCTTATTTATGGTGGAAGGGTTCCAAGGCATGAGACGCGATATAACTTTTCTGCCAAGCGAAACGCACAATTTTTACCTCACTGCAGCGAGTAAAATGTTAACAAATAGCCCCAGTACCATATACCTACAATAATTTCATTATCACGTTCTAATTTCAAAAACGTCACGCTAGCGGCCAAAATTACTTTGCACGCAGCCTTAGATAAAAAAAAATTACTTTGAGGAATGAATGAAGGAATGAAATGATGAAGAAAAGTTTTCCGAGTTTTTGAAGTGAAAATGTGTAATAAGCGCAATCACTGAAAATGAAAAGACTAGGTACTAGAAATTTTAACGCGGAAGAAAAATTAATTTGATAGCTCATATAAAGGCATTGTTAAAATATGTACCTCACGTTTAATTAAATAAAAGTACTTGATACAGATAAGCTCATGTTAAAATTCGGTAAAGATTTTTGTCGTCTACTCGATAGATATAAACTATTTAGATTTAGTTCTTCATTATTTATAAGCTCTCCTTTGTCCAGCTGTGGATGTCTTATATCCATGGCTAACCTGCTCTTCCGATTGAACTGAAGAGATATATATAAAATGCGCTAAAAATTTTTGTCTTCTACTGGATAGATATAAAATATTTAGATTTACTACTGCATTATTTATAAGCTCTCCTTTGTCCAGCTGTGGATGTCTTATATCCATGGCTTACCTGCTGTTCCAATTGAACCGAATCATAGTACGCCTGAAGTTCTTTAAAGACACATAAACTTGGAAAATTTAATTTTATTCAAGCAATTATAACTTAAATCAGAGATACAGTTCCCTTTAATCCCCCATTACGACACCCACAGTAAGAGATAGGGTAAAACTATTTATAAACTGGTACCACACTTATTTAGCTCAAGTGTGTACTCCTTCAGGAAGGGTTGGCACGAGGATAATTGAAGGAGAACCGCTCTTTGTCTCCAACGTAATTAGACAACGTACCTATTTCAATATTTGTCGTATATTAACATGTCTAGATAAGTACGGGTGCAGAATACGGCACAGGAAAAAGCGGTTATTTTAATAGTCACACAAAAGAAATGATGTACAGACCATCTGGTAGTACCTGAGTGGTCTCATCCGCCCATAGCACCCACTGTCTTATTCGCGACATAATTTGAGAATAATAAAACAGCAAAGCGCGTTGCCTGTAGTATTCAAATCCGTGTCTATAATTTTAATGCTTCGGCTCTCAGCAAATTAAATATGTTCAGCGTGTAACGGAAAGGTGCGATAATACTAAAGGGTGTGAATCTGCCCATGAAACTGAACAACTTTTCCCAAGAAGCATTTAGGTCATAAAACAATAATATAGAACAATAAGCATGTTTATAAAAAAATAAATAATAAAAAAACTGATTTTAAAAATTAATATTAAAATTTAATTGTGTGAACCCTCACCAGACTCAAGACTGTCACACCGATAAGCGTGAGTATTTGCCTCAAGTGTCGTCCTCAAGTAGTTTTCTATCTTCTATCTCTGTTTAGCATAGGGTTGGCAACTTGAACTTTTTTTTTCAAAGGAAGTATTTTATTTTTATGTTATTTTTTATTATCAATATGTTCTATGTACTTTATTCTATATTTATCTTATTAATATATTTTTTATATTTTTTAAAGTTTATCGATATTGAAGGTTTTACGACCGCCGCTCTGAATATGATACTAGGTAACACAAGCATGAAAGTAAAATTTTATTCATTCTAAATATTCAGCTTTAAGTGCGCTTGTGATTTGCAAGTTCCCCCAAAGTTCATTCAGTCGGAGCCAACTCAAACCATTGCCAAGTTGTTCAAAAGATCTAGTCTCATTAATCACTTCTCTAGAGTAATAATTGAAAACGTTGAATATGGGAGTATGGATAATACCAAAGTCTGGGAATAGTATAATACGCTTGCTAGATGAATGAATTAGAATCATAGGTAACAATTATAATAGAAGAGGCACGTGTAGCCTTGGCTTTGGTATCGAGGCATTTACAATACTTACGCTTCACATAAGCAGGTTTTTAACGAAAAGTGATGAATATATGGCCGTGAAAAGAAATTATGTGCATCTTTTCAATAATATGGCCGACTCTGAAACACGATTAAATATATTTCGTACGCCATAAAAAAAGTCCAAAGTTACCTCTGCTTTTTGCTTTTAAACCGTTTTTCATGATGTCAAAATATATTATGCACAATAATTTAACTGTTTTATAATTAATATTATGAGTACAGATTTTGAGAAAAATGCAAAAATGAGCGAAAAACGTAAAACAGCGTGGATCCGCTTCGTTCTAACACGCGCATTCTGTAAATTGTTAGAAAGGGAGGTAATTTAGCTCTTATCAGCCCCTTAACTGTGGTTGTTGTACACGTCAAAAATTCGTTTATTAGGGTTACGTAGTCAACAAGGAACTCTTCTATTTTGGTCATGTCCGTCTGTCTGTCTGTTTGTCCGCGGCTTAGCTCAGAAAGGAAAGCTGCAATTTAGTACGGATATAAACATCCACGCCGACGAAGAGGTAAAAAAAAAACAAAAAAAATTAGGGTACCTCCTCTACAAGTAAAGTGGGGATGAAATTTATTTTTCTTGTCTACCCTATCGTGTGGGGCGTCGTTAGAAATAATGTGAGTCTGCAAAAGGAGTATGATTTAGGGATCTGTTTACGAAATATTTAGCTTGAAAGCGTATTTTTTTGTTGGAGTCGAGTGTCCCACGGTTAGATAAACGGTTGTTATTAGAAATGTGAAACAAATCACAGTAGAAGTTAATTGTTTAACTGAAAACCAAGAAAAATTTTCGAGAGACACACAAGATACGAAAAATAAGATAAAGAAATTAGAATCTGATATAACAAAATTAGAACAACAATTAAAAGAAATGAAAGACAGTGGTACTCCAAAAGAAAACCCTGTACCAAATATATGCAAACATTTCGAAGCAAGAGAAAACAACAGAAAATTTGTTGTTTATGGCTTGTGTGAGTCGTATCAAGAAGACGAATACACGTTATATAAAGAAATAGCGGATATTTTCCTCAATACCTTGAATATTGATTTAACAGGCTATATTGAAGATGTCAGCCGGATTGGTAGAAAAGGAAATCGCCGTCCTTTGATAGTTGAGCTCATTAGTAAAAGAATAACCAATTACATTTTAAAGAATTCTAAATATCTTAAAAACTCAGGTCTCAGTGTATCAGAATACTTAGATGAGGAAGGAAGAAAGGAAAGAAAAACACTACAATAAGTTCTTAGAGAAGCAAGAAAAAATGGCGACCATGCAATTATACGCAATAATATGTTTTTTATCAATGGAAAAAATCATTCTGAAATGCAAAGTAATGAAAGGCCTTCTGACTATTCTACCGAAACCGTAAAAACAGACCAAGAAAATAGTGAAGTACAGAAAATTAGACAAACAAAATCACAATATCAGGGGAGAACATTTCGACAAACAAGTAATACATTTCGTTTCTAACTTCAGAGTACTATACCAAAACGCACGCAGTATAAAAAACAAATTACATTTATTAGAAGAGCTGACAGAAGAACATCAAGATTTGCAAGTCATATGTCTCACAGAAACCTGGATTAACACTAAGAAGAAAGACTTATTACAACTTGAAGGTTTTACTTTAGCAACTTCCTTTTGTAGGGAAAATTATGATGGAGGAGGTGTTTGTATATTTTTAAGAGATAACGTCAATTATGTAGAGTTAATAGATATTCATAAACTTTCAGTGGAGTACATTTTTGAATTATGTGGAATAGAGATTCCGAGCTTAAATATTATTCTTATCGCTTTATATTGGCCTAACAGTACTAGAGAACCAGAGATGTTCTATAAAGGCTTGGATAATCTTTTGAAATTATTAACTTCAAAATATTATAAAAGAAACATTTTCATATGTGGTGATTTCAATGTAGATATTCTAAAAAAAACTAAATCGTCCAAGGAACTGATAAACACTTTTAAAACTTTTAACTTTCAACAAAATATCAATGAACCAACTAGAATAACTGATAATAGTTCAACGTGCCTAGGTTTACTGTTTACTAACTGTGATAAAAACTTGTTCAATATTTCAGTAGTCGAATATGGCTTTTCTGACCATAAAGGTATAGAGTTTAACGTACCTTCAAACAAAACCAGTACAAAAATAAATAAGGTATTAAAACGTATTTTCTCCGAGCAAAATATGCAAGCTTTTAAGCAACAGCTACAATGCATTAATTGGAATAATGTGATTCACTCAAATAAAAATATAAATGAAAATTTTGAAGCATTTCATAAAGAAATAATGGAATGTTTAGATAATACAATTCCGAGAAAAATTATTAAACTGAAACCTTATAAACCCAAAAAAACATGGCTAACAATAGGAATAAAAAAATCTTGCATACATAAAAGAGATCTTAAAAAACTAATATCCCAAATTAAAGACCCTATCTTAAAAGAACACTATAAACAGTATGAAAAAACCCTAAAAATAACAGTATCAACTTTTATTTAATAATAATCAAAGAAAAAACAAACAAAATAACAAAGAAGACCACAAATAATATTAAACTAAATATAGACAATAAAATTATAGAGGATCCTCTCCAAGTTGCCAATGCTTTTAATGACTTTTTTGCCTCAGTAGGAGATAATAAGAGTATCCTTCATAGACCTGCAACAAACTCACGTGAAAATACAATGTACTTAAAACCAATAGACATACATGAAATAAATAAAACTTTACAAAAAATAAAAAACAAAAACAGTTTTGGCTATGACGAGTTTCCTACATCATTGCTAAAATATTGCTCCGAAGAACTTAGAGAACCCCTAACTTATCTAGTCAATCAATCATTTGATGAGGGAACATTTCCTGATTTGTTCAAAATTGCAGTAATAAAACCCATTCATAAAAAAGGAGACCCAATTAATCCGAATCATTATCGTCCCATATCAATGTTATCCTCGTTCTCTAAAGTATTTGAAATGGCTATGGCAGAAAGGTTGGGTTCGTTTTGCAAAAAATATAATATTATAAATGAAAATCAAAATGGTTTTAGAAAAAATAGATCCACAACTTTGGCAGTGTACAAATTTATTCAAAACATATTAGAAATACTTAATTCTAAAAAATATGCTGTGGGTGTTTTATTAGACATGAGCAAAGCATACGACAGGGTCAGTCATCAAATATTATTAGACAAATTGTATGGCATTGGCGTCAGAGGAATTGCACACAAATGGTTCCAATCATATTTACATAAGCGAGAACAATATGTAGAAATACAATATCAAAACTCTATAGCAGGAACAATAAGTAGTATAAGATCAAAACGAACATACGTGTCAGGTTCAATCCCACAAGGTAGTGTAATAGGATGTTTGTTGTTTTTGTTGTATATTAACGACCTGCCGAAACTATGTGATGAAAACGATGTACAAAGTATTTTATATGCAGACGATATCTCTCTTATAGTATCCTGTAACAACGCCACCGATTTAAACTGCCGACTATCCCATAGTTTAGAAACTGTAGAAAATTGGCTATCCGGCCACAACTTGCAAGTTAATTATGCTAAATGTAAAATGATTCAATTCAGGCCACATCAAAAAGTTCCATTAGACGTCGACTACACTTTTAAAAATATTCCTCTTGAATCTGTTCCAAATTGTTCACTTTTAGGTCTAGAATTAGACACACATATAAATTGGAAGCACCATATAGAGAAAATTGCAGGTAAGCTATCTCGTTTTTCCTACGCATTATACGAACTTAAACGCACAACAGACCTTAAAACAGCTACCAGTGCCTATTATGCCTACGCTCATGCCTGGCTACAATATGGAATTATCCTCTGGGGTAATAGTACTGATGCAGGTGATCTGTTTATACTGCAAAAAAAATGCATTAGGATATTAGTAAACATTGAACAAATGGAGAGTTGTAGACCACATTTCGTAAATCTCAATATTCTGACGTTAACTTCTATCTACATATTGGAAATTTGTAAATTTGTTCGTCAGCATAATCATTACTTCATTCAAGCAAAAGAACATAACCCTCAGCCACATAACTTGCGAAATAGAGATAGACTTGTTCAACCGACAACAGTTAGATTACAAATGTTCAAAAACAGTCCCCATTCAATGGCAATTCAGATATATAACAAAATTCCCCGATATATTAAAGATATAGATAAAGACAAAATGTTTGTTAACACTTTGAAAAAATATTTAATTGAAAAGTGTTATTATAATCTCAAAGAATTTTTTGAGGTTCAAAGTTAAAAATATAGTTACCTAATAAATGTTAGTAAAATAAGTATAAAGTTAAATTATAAATAGCGTAAGTATAGTCTACGTATAATGTTTATGTTTTGAGTTTAAAAATATAAATTATTTTTTGTTTGTAGTTCAAAAATATTAGTTTTAAGTTTCTGTAAACTTTGCAGTGCCCAACAGGGTCCATAATTGTTTCTTTAATTTTAAGTCACCTACTGTACATTATGGTTGCAATAAAGTATTGAGTATTTTAAAACTTTACAAGGTAATGAGTTAAAGCCGAGAAACTGGAAATAATAAAAATAGCAAAAGCAATCTGGCGCTAGGACCTCGCTGAAAATTAGGAGGTAAAAAGTTTATGTTATGAATGATATAAATACTTGTCAAAACCTGCTTTGCGATAAAAAAAACTACGGAACCCTACATTTTATTTTACCACTTCATCGCTAATTTTAAAATTACATCTTTCTATATACAGGGTGACTTTGAAGACATTCGACAAATTTTTAAGGGTATGGATCTGTTATCGAAATAGATCAATATTGTATAGGTCTAAGGATATTTGGAGTTGTAATTTTTTTTATTTTATCAAGTTAAACTTACTTGAAATCGATACACAAAAGTACTTGCAAAAAAATAATAACAATAAAATGAGCATGATTTATGTAAAAAAAATAAAATGCATCATTGATGCTTACTTTATATTTTATAATAATAAATTAAGGTTAATATTTCGACACCTCCAAACCTTAGACCTATACAAAATTTATCTATATTATTAACAGAATTTACCTTCAAAATGAATGTCTTCAGTCACCCTGTGGTATTAAGGGTTTCTGAGATAAGCCGCGGACAGACAGACAGACAGACAGACAACCATGACGAAACTATAAGGGTTCCTTGTTGTCTACGTCACCACAAAAAAAATACAGTGGAACATAGAACCTCCTCCTTTTTTGAAGTCGGTTAAAAAGCGGATGGTTTGGTTTAAAATAAGCTTTCTCAAGGAGCGGGTTACGATTGATGGTAGACACTAACTCGTAATGAGGTCTACAGGGGCATCTCAATTGACGTTTGATCGCGCATCCGGTAGTTTATATCTTTAGGTGGGCTGAAAAGGTCCCAACAAAGGGTTTTACTGGCGTATTCATACAAGAAGCTATGTTTCATTGAAATTCTGTCGAACATGCCGGTAATGAAGATTTGAGACGGAAGTTTGCCTTTGTCTTCAATGAAAATTAGATACTCACGATGTGTTCGATTAAAGATAGGATAAGTCTTATGTCAGAATTTTAGAGCATTCTATGCTATTGTTAATAAAGACTTGTGAGGTCTGTGATATAACTGTCTTGACACAAGTAATTTTCTATTATCGTAAACGCACAGCTAATCGAATAGAATAGAAGTACCTGGGCGACCGAGTTATGCTCTTTATGATTAAATTATCATCGGGTGAGCAAGTTATGCTACTCAACAACAGATGGCGCTGTAAGTTTCCTGAACGCACTAAAACGCGCTAAGAAATATAAAAAAATACGGTGAAAACGAATTTTCCCAGACATGAGACCTCGCTAGATCGATTTTTCGCCCCCGAAAACCCTGAATGGTAAATTTCATCGAAATCGTTAGAGCCGTTTTCGAGAAACCGATTATAAATATATTTATATATGTATACAAATATTGCTCGTTTAATAGGATAGGATATAAGGCTAAGCAGACGAGAGCCGGGCAGACACGGGCATCAGTCACGGACTTAGTCTGCCAGTGTGGCTGGTATTGTGAAAATGATAGTTTTTATCAGAATAAAATTTAAACTCGAACTCAAATTTTAAAAATTGCTCTACGTTTAGAAATCTGAACAAACTTTTCGACTAAATAAGCATTTACTTATATATAAGTACTAGCCCATCGGCACGTTACAATGTCCCCAATTCGTTGGTCCGAAATCTGACGTTTAGGACCAACAAATGTCAGTCGTTGTCAGTCATATTGTCAACATTGGATGCAAATAAACTTACCAACAAAATGGAATGTTCTTAGTTCAAGAAACAATATACTCTTATTATTATTATTGTTATTCTTATTATTGTTTTTGACTATAATCCAATTAATGAAACTGAAAAACCAGGCCTAAATCACATATAAACAGCAAAAAGTTTGTTTTGTTTTTTCCCGCCATATTATTTCCGTTCCGTGTATTTAGTACCGACCGAAGTACTACACAACGTAGATCACGCGATTTTTCACAGATGGCGCTATTATGGAGAAATTTTTAACCGCTTGTTCCCAAGACCCTATCTTGACTATATAAATCTATGTAAATAAGGCAGTTTTCCTTCCAAACCAAAGAGTTTGGAATATACCTATGCGCGTACAAGTGGAGCGTTTTTCTCATGTCAATGACTATAATAATACGAAAATAATTACCGGCCACAATGGCGGACTGTCAGAAGAAAAGTCTGCCGTCTGCTGGGCCTTTAAAAATACATGAGATTGACGTAAGCTAACGAAATGTTGCATGACAGTTAATGTCAATTCCATACATTTTCATCACATTTTTGTGTTTGTTTACGATTATAGATTAGATTAGAATTATTTATTTCATATTATCAGATTCAGATTAACATAGATTGTTCAAATGTCAGAGTATAATATTATGAATATAGAAAGACACGTGCAGGCGCTGGTAGCGTATCTACCCTACAACTCAATTAATTTATGTCTCATCTCTAAATTTATTCTCAGTTCTCAGAGAAAACTAAATTGATTCAAAGGCCTTATTATACTAAAATAAGGCTTTATTTTTCAACTTACGAAATTTATTGTAATTTGCCTTTACTTTATATTCAAATACGCTTTTACTAACTGGATTTGATTCTAAGATACGCTACAATTACCTAGGTTTGTACGTTGCGCGAATGAGTCGCTTCGCTCACAAAGACTTCCACCACCACCACCACCATAACATCCCATGAAACGTCCACAACAGGACAGGGAGGCTCCCTCCAGAATTCTAGCTTTAGCTGGAAAAATGTGGAGGGGAAGTACCATAGTCACCTCGGTTGTTAGCGTTACGGCTGGCACCATGGACCGCGGTCACTAAGACTTAAAAAAAAAAAAAAAAAAATTTGGTATAGTATAAAGGGTGTAAGGGACAGCCTTTCGAATACTGAAAGGGCATGATCAGTCAACGTAACTGAACAACATTCTGCGAATAAAACTTTCAGGAAATGAAATAAAGAATCGGCCTCTCCATACAAAATTGCAAACTTAATTGGATAGTTTGTATGGAGAGGCCGAATTTTCCTTATATATTCTTTATATATTCTTTATTGCACACAAATCCCTTACATTATTCCCCATCCCTTATTCCTTTCATTTCCTGAAAGTTTAATTCGCTGAAAGTTGTTCAATTACATTGACTGATCATGCCCTTTCAGTATTCGGAAGGCTGTCCCTTGCACCCTGTATAGAATGACAACTGTTAGAGATAGTAATCCGGACCAACGACGGAATAGGGAGTATGCATACATTTTTTTAGTCGCATTTATTAACAAAATATTAAAAACCGTAGTAGAGATGACAAATAGTGAAATAAAAATTAAAATCTGCTAAGAAATACGGCTGATATAAGCATTTAGAACTATTAATTACGCGCTGATTAGACAGAGAGATCCGACATCGCATGTGACGTCACATGCCACTACGGTCATATAAACTTCTTATTAAATTTCGTTTTGCTAGAAAGAGACAGAAACAATTCTTCGATGGCTTATATCTTTTTTAATTTCATAGTAAATTCGAGAAATTGTTTTACTAAACTGTTTATTACATGAATGAGGATATTTTATTTAAATAAAAAAACATCATGCATATTCCCAATTAACAGAAAAGATGGTCATCCATGTGATGTGTGTGCCTAGACAACGTGCCATTTGAGGAAAGAGAATACCACGAAATGAATGGAATGACATTTGACATATTATGTCACCCATACATTTTATGACGTTCGTCATCAGATATTAATGTATGTAAGTACAACACAAAAACATGTGTGTCTATCTTTTTCTTTACGTTTAAGGAATACGAAAAATAACCTCACTTTTGCGCATTTTCAATGTTTTTCGTTCATATTATACTATGATTAAACGAGCAATATGTATATTTGTAATCGGTTTCTCCAAAACGGCTCTAACGATTTCGGTAAAATTTAACTTATGTGGGTTTTTTTAATCGATCTAGATGGGTCAAATGTCTGAGAAAATTCGTTTTCCATGTGTTTTTAAGCAATTTTTAAATTCCGCGTTTTAGACAAATATCTACAGCGCCATCTGTTGGCGGATAGCAAAGCTTGCTCACCCGATGATATTTAAATGTTGAGTGAGGCGGCTATTGTAGAGCGAAGCTCGGTTGCCAAATTTTTAATAAATATAAATATTAATTATCTTCAAGTAGATGTTAAGTTTATTTTTGGTGATCATACCAAAAACTACCAACTTACTTAAAATAAAATTAAAAAAATGTGGTACTAAAATGTCTAGAAAAGAGGTACATATCTTCGCGATTTTGTTGACTTTTTCTGTCCGTGTCGTGCCGGCAAAGGATAGTACCAACCCATTTCTACCCGTCGGTGTCGTAAGAGGCGACTAAGAGTTTATGATCCGAAAGATGCGACTGCAGCACAGCCGCTGTTGTTGGTGACAGTATGTAAGATGGTGCGATACATAGATAGATGCTGCAGTCGCATCTTTCGGATCATAAGCTCTTAGTCGCCTCTTACGACACCGATGGGTAAATAATATTACCAACCAATTTCTACCCATCGGTGTCAAAAGAGGCGACTAAGAGCTTATGATCCGAAAGATGCGACTGCAGCATCTTTCTATGTATCGTACCATCTTACATACTGTCACCGACAACAGCGGTCGCCAGCCGTAACGCTTACAAACGTTGCGACTATAGTTAATCCCCTCCCGTAAATTACCACGCTTTTTTGCTGGAATCCCGGAGCGATGTCCTGCAGTGGACGTGTGTGATGACTATTTAAGAAATTTATTCGAAAAGCTTAAAAGCCTGGATTTCCTTAACTTACGTCACCGAAAGTTTTTCTACCGTTCCACAGCTGTCCGCAAAAGCCCAAAGTCGTTAAATTGAATTACCAAAACGCTTGTCCGTCTTTCGAATATCAATTTTGTGACCCACTGGTTTTCGAACTAGAAAGGATAAACGTGCAAATTTTACGGCTACTGAGTTTGTATAAGAATATACTTTTCAAACTTTACAACCCTTTTTATCTTGATCGAACACTTTTTTGCATTTATAATGTTCGAAAGTTTTTACCCGATAACATGGTTAGGTTTACCACTATCGGATCTATCTCTATCTATCATAGCTAGCGGATTTTAACCTAGTATAACACATGACACTAACGTATAAACACAGATTAAATAATAGTAAACTAACGTGTATAAACCAACTTTAAAATCATAATTATAAGACCATTGCCTGAAAATGCTCACGTTCGAATTCCATTGTTATCTTTACGTAAAAATATATTCCACTAGCTTTTCGCCTGCGGTTTCACCCGCAGTAAATGCGTTTTTCCGTGGGAATTAAGTGTTTTCCCGCGCTGAAAAGTAGCTTATGTGCTATTCCAGGACCTAACCTATATGAGTGCCAAGTTTCATTAAAATCCATTCAGTAGTTTTTACGTGAAAGAGTAACAAACATCCATCCATCCATACTTACAAACTTTCGCGTTTATAATGTAAAAGTAGGAAGTAGGAAAGTAGGGAGTAGGAAGTAGGATAGGATAGTAGGATAGGATTTTAAATAATTCAAGGACTAGGCTGTTTGGCAATATAGATATTGCCTCCTGCGCGCCATTTCCAAAAAAAATTTGTAATTTTTATTGTAATTTACCCCTTTTGTATATTCCCCTCTACATTTTTCCAGCAAAAGCTAGAATTCTAGAGGGAGCTCCCTGTCCTGTAGTGGACGTTTTATGGGATGTTATGATGATTGTAATTAATTTCAAAAAAATCTACTTCTAAAAATAATAAAACAGTACTTACTTAACTTTGAAAATACTAAGACACGAAACACAAGTCTGGACTATCGGGTGACGGGTGTACATAGAAATCTTTAAAAAAGTATGTAACTGTAGTCTACGAATTTTTCTTCGGGGAAAAACGTAAGCAACTTTTATTTGTTTTTATTCTTAAATGCGTTGAAAAACGTCTTAAGAAGTGCGTGCGCTTCAGTCATTACACTCTCGGCTCCATTACTCCCTCGCCTGCGGCTTGGACTGCAATTCTAGAGCCTCGTCTAATATAACCAAAATAGCGCACTTGTATCTTAATGTACTATTTCGTTTTTTAGGGTTCCGTACCTCAAAAGAACTACACAAGATCTGAAAATTTCAATTTTTTACAACGACGCAATCAAAAGATATGGCATTTTATGTCCTCATCTCCATACATTTATGCAAAAAAGCAAAACCTACAGGGTAGTTCCCGTTGACCTAAAAGTATGAAATTTGGCAAGAAGCTAGGTCTCACATTACAAATAATGGGAAAAGTCTGAAATCATTAAATATTACAACTTTTCTCACAACTAATGGTAACCAATTGTGGTGAGCTCCCGTTTCAAGAGAGGGGTCAAGTTGGATGGTCGCGGAGGCGATTTTTGTTTTAGTTCTATTTTAAAAACGGTAACACTTACAAACTTGAAAATTGGAATGTTTATAGTTCATAAGCTATTAAATAACAAATAATAAAATTTGGTCAAGCGCGTGTCGGACTCAAAAAATCTAGCACATTATCCTACTGAAATTTCAACTAATACAATTATGATTTTGTGGTGGTACGGAACCCTCGGTGCGCGAGTCCGACTCGCACTTGGCCGGTTTTTTTTTTATCAAATGGCTTTTGGGAATTTGAAATAAAAAAAATTATGATCCAAAACGTTTTTTGCGTCTCGATAGATGGCACGCTCATCACCGTTGGTAATTAATTTCTTTTTATGGCTTTTAAGGTGATCTGTTTTCCATACAAAAATTCAAATGACTTGCATTCTTACGCGGGACATAAAATTCTGTTGAAAAACGAACGAATACTGCTATTTTTAGTTAAATATTTCGCTAATTAATACAAAAATACAGTTAATGTACTGAAAGTACTATTTTTGTTAGCAATTTTTGGTTCAATATTACGATTGTGGGCGTGCGGTCAAAACTGTACGGTTGTGCTTTGTGTGCATGTGTGAGTGATCGTACTCATGTAAACACGGACTGACGAGACTAATTGACTTTATGGACATATGGAGATATTTTTCGTATCGAAATTGTTGTTAGGCGTTGAAGTTGCACGATGAAATTTACGCGAATCAACTTTTTGCACATATATAGTTGGTACTTATTGCATTAAAAAAATAAAACCTTATATTTGCAGCAGTGGCTCCATCTAGTTGCGTTCGGGTCTAAGATGGCCGTCACAGATCACCTTAAAACAAATGAAATTGTTTTTGAAGAAAATATACAGACATTTGACAGTTTGTAGGGTGATTTCAAACACCTTCAAGTTCACTGGACGGCGCTGCTGGTCAGCATAAGGATGATCTATCAAGGTACCACTATATATTTAGTATGAAAATGATTTAGTCTGTTTAATTGCTGCTTTCATATGCCTGTAAGGTTTTTAGGGTTCCGTACCTCAAAATTAAAAAAACAGAACCCTTATAGGATCACTTTGTTGTCCGTTTGTCTGTCTGTCTGTCAAGACCCTTTTTCTCACGAACCAGAAGAGGTATCAGGTTGAAATTGATAATGATTATTAAGGTCCATAAACCACATAAGATCTGAAAATTTCAATTTTTTACAACGACGCAATCAAAAGATATGGCTTTTTATGTCCTCATATCCATACATTTATGCAAAAAAGCAAAACCTACAGGGTACTTGCCGTTGACCTAAAATTGTGAAATTTGGCAAGAAGCTAAGTCTTACAGTACAAGTAAAGGGAAAAGTCTAAAATCATTAAATATTTCAATTTTTGTCTCAACTAATAGTAACCAATTAAGGTGAGCTAACATTTCAAGAACTTTTCTATAAAAGAGGGGTCAATTTGGATGGTCAAGGAGTTATCAAAGAGCAATGGCTTTTAGTATATCATATTATTATGGTAGATAGGTACGGAACCCTTAGGGCGCGAGTCCGACTCGCACCTGGCCGGTTTTTTTCTTGCAAATAGATTTCATACATCAGTGATCAGCGTACCAACCATCGACACAAAAAAAAAGGACGGGTTGCACTCCGGGAGTGCCAGCAGAAGTGAAAACTTGCATTTTTGAATATTATGCTTTTTGTAAGGGTCGTTCTTCTTTGATGTCACTGAATAAAAACCCGTATTGTAATAACAATACGGTTGACAGTTGATGCTTTTTCGATCAGGCTACGGATCTGACGCGAGTTTAACATTTTTGTTTTGTTTTTTACCAATCTAAAAAAGTTTTCACTTCGAAAACGTAGTTGACAAACGTCAAGGAAAACTCCCTAGTTACCATTCCGATCGGGTTCAGCATCAGTGTTTCGATTTTCCGTTTCCGTTGAACTCTCAAAAGGTGATGGTAAACACCCTATTGCGTTCTATTTTCAAAACTTTGTGTACCTATCTCAAAATTTTCCTAGTCACCCACTTACTAAGCTAACTAAAACATGCGAATCGAGGATAATCCGCTTGCGGAGTTTTATCTAACTTCAACAAACTGGATCGAAAATTGTGAGTGTTTAATATGACCAGGATTACATAAAACTTTTTACCTCAACCCTGATGTAAGTCTACTCTCTGCCTTTGTCCCAATTTACTTAGGGTTGTCACAACAAGATTTGATCGCTTTCATCTCTCCCAATCACCTCAACAAACATTTCTTTCTTTTGAAACGGGAACATATGCAAGCGTAAAAATTGCTACGTTTATAGTGCATGAGCTATAGAATAATAACAAACAATAAAAACTGGTCAAGTGCGTGTCAGACGGTAGACGGTATTTTACTTTAGTGTTACGGAACCCTCGGTGCGCGAGTCCGACTCGCACTTGGCCAGTTTTTCTTGTTACAATCAGCAAATGGGTCAACTGGTAAGTGGCCATCACCGTATGGTATGAGAGTTTCGCGCTCACTGACACTATTGTGATAACAGCATGATGTATTGTGATAACAGCATGGTTTTTTTGACGAGCCTTAGATATTTCGGCGCTGTTGCAAGCACCATGATCACAGATGAAGATGTCCGTGTGGGGAAGTACCACCCCGTTGCTTTTTTCTGTCGTGAAGTAGCAGTGTTTGCACTGCTGTGTTTCGGTTTGAAGGGCAAGGGAGCCAGTGAAAGTACAGGCACATGAGACATACCATCTTAGGTCTCAAAGTGAGCAACGCGCTTTGCTGTCTTATTAGTTTCAAAATATGCCATTAATAAGACAGTGGGTGCTATGGGCGGTGGTGACCACCTGATCTTTTGCTCCCTTGTAAGAAAAAAAAAAATGATGAACTGATCATAGTGAATCTGCGATTATGTTGCTTGCAACAGTGCCAAAATATCGGAAGCTCATCAAAAACCCATATCGTGGTAAGATCCCGTCATAATTATTTTCATAATAGTGGTTATCACCGCCTGTAGTGTATAGCCTGTGTCTCGAGCGTGCATACGCAGTCTGCAACCGACCGTACAGCGAGTAGGATGTGCAACATGGTGTGTGCGTTGGCGAGCCAAATAAAGAGCTTAACAACTAACATCTGCAACGGTACAGTTGACGACGAGGATTAAAAGTGAGTACTTGCTTATAAAATATTTTAAACAGAAAAAAAAAGGAAAGGAATTACTTAATTTCACCAAATAGTTGTGAAACAAATTTTTGGCTTGATGTAAACAAACATAGTTATTGTCGGCCGGCTATAAATAGAACAGGTGTGAACCTGTTTGAACGGACAAAGGATGCGTATCAGCCCATCCAGATTTTGCATCATATTTAAAGTTTTCCTTGGCTGTGGTTTGAGTAATTCAACCAAAGAAATCGGAACGGATAGAAGTCAATATGTAGGTAGTTGCGTCAAGCCAATCGAAATAAAAAGGATTTAAGGTTTTAAGGAAACTTGAAAATAACCTATAGGGTGCCTGTAGGTTCCGCCGAACAGTAGTTCGGTCGGTCGTTGACAACTTGACACGGCGAGAAAAACTTTTGATGAATATAACAATGAACTACCTACACAAATTTATTTACTTTACTATTAAAAGGGCTGACACCCCCATAATTAACCCACCGATGACGTGCGGCATATTGCGGGGTTACCAGTACAGTAGATACTAATACTTTGATACATATTTACCATAGGTGTTGATACCACTATCCATTTAATATTACTTGGACTGCTTTCGGTTTAAATATTCGTCCCGAATACTTACTATCTGGAACGTACTCGTTGAGTTTATTGCGTAGGTTCAAAAGGATTATAGTACCCAAAAAACGAACTAGCTGGATGCTAACTCAGCGCAGGTTATTTGTGCTGTTTTTACTACTATTTATAGAATAATTTATTTACCTTGGATCTAACGAACCAGCCACGAGTCAGTTTTAATGATCCTAATTATTTTATATCCCGTGTAGTGCCGGCAAAGAATGGTACAAACCCATACATGCTCGTGGGTGTCGTAATAGGCGACTATGGCTCATAAACGGGAGGAGGTAACTAACATGCCAATTTTTATTTATCAATAAATTTTGAATTGTATTGATGGGTTATCCTCCTGTGTGCCATACCATATTACATACTGCGGTCAGCTACATCCGGGTTCCATGGTGTTAGCCGTAGCGCTGACAGGCGAGGATCCCCTCCTCACTTTTTACAGAAAAAGCTAGAATTTTGGAGGGAACTCAGCGTCCTGTAGTGGTCGTTACTTTGGATTATGATGAAATATTATATGATATATAAATATACTCTGAATTTGTCAAATATAATCTATTTAAGTTGCGTTAAGTGGTACTCGTGCTACATATGTACCATGTTATGAGCAGTAATTATATACTGGGCATTAAATTGCATAGTCTTTTAATAATTTGACATATTGGCAGTTATATACCTACTGGGCATTAAATTGCATATTGTCTTTTAATATTTTGACAAACAATCAGTTATAAACTGGGCATTAAATTGCATATTACGCATATTGACAGTTATATACTGGGCATTAAATTGCATATTACACGTATTGGAAGTTAAATACTGGGCATTAAATTGCATATTACACATATTGGCAGTTATATACTGGGCATTAAATTGCATATTACATAAATTGCAGTTATATACTGGGCATTAAATTGCATGTTACACGTATTGGCAGTTATATACTGGGCATTAAATTGCATATTACACGTATTGGCAGTTATATACTGGGCATTAAATTGCATTTACAAGTATTGGCAGTTATAAACTGGGCATTAAATTGCATATTACGCATATTGACAGTTATATACTGGGCATTAAATTGCATATTACACGTATTGGCAGTTGTATACTGGGCATTAAATTGCATATTACACGTATTGGCAGTTATATACTGGGCATTAAATTGCATATTACATAAATTGCAGTTATATACTGGGCATTAAATTGCATGTTACACGTATTGGCAGTTATATACTGGGCATTAATTTGCATATTACACGTATTGGCAGTTATATACTGAGCATTAAATTGCATATTACACATATTGGCAGTTATATACTGGGCATTAAATTGCATATTACACATATTGGCAGTTATATACTGGGCATTAAATTGCATACTATCTTTAATAATTGGATATGTAAGCAGTTATATACTGGGCATTAAATTGCATATTGTCTTTTAATAATTCGATATATAAACAGTTATACACTGGGCTTTTAATTTCATATTGTCTTTTCAATAATCTGATAAACAAGCAGTTACAAACTGAGCATTAAATTGAATAATGTCTTGTTAATGATGTGACATGTTATAAACGGTTACAAACTTGGCATTTAATTTCATATTGGCTAATAATTGTGCCAATAATGAGATACATACAAGCAGCTACATACTGGGCATTAAATTGCATATTGTATTTTAATAATTTGACAGGTAAACAGTTATATACTGGGCATTATACTGCAAATTGTCTTTTAATTATTTGACATATAAGCAGTTATATACTGGGCATTAAATTTCATATTGTCCTTTCAATAATCTGACAAACAAGCAGTTACAAACTGAGCATTAAATTGAATATTGTCTTGTTAATAATGTGATATGTTATAAGCGGTTACAAACTGGTCATTTAATTGCATAATGGCTAATAGTTTTATCAATGATGAGATACATACGAGCAGCTACATACTGGCCATTAAATTGCATATTGTCTTTTAATAATTTAAAATATGAGCAGTTACTAACTGGGCATTAGATTGCATTATGTCATTTTGGCATAATTGGAGCAGTTGTGAATTCCAACTGAATTATTTAATTGGTCGGCTCCAATGGTTGGAACGGCTTACTCCTCATCAGTAAACCAAACCATAGAATTACCATTATATACATGTTTATGCAGGTAACATGAACAACACCTACATAATTATTTAACAATTCTGTAAACTGAATCAGCTTTCATTTCCTTTTGTTTAATATGTAGGCGTATGGAAAAAAATTGTATAAATAAAAATGATAGTAAATCGTATGTTCATATTTTATTTGTTGCATAAATAGTATTATGAAACTCAAAGAATAGCCACGCATAAAAAAAAAATATAAAGAGAGTAAGGGAGTCTAGACGCGATAGCACAGTGGTCTGTTCATTGGATTCGTGCTGCTTCTGATGTTTGTTGTATGTAAATACAATTCATGCTTGGTCCGTTCCAAAGGTGCGGATTTAAATCTAGCTCGCGTCTTAAAATATTTCTCATATATTTTCAGAAAGGTTATATGCGTGGGCGAATGACATGTGTTGTTTTGAGCCATGGTATTAAAGAGTGAAGGAAAGTCCGGGTGGATAATGGATAATGATATGATACGATTCGGGAACCGATTAGTGTGAATTATAAATAACAAAATGCTTCCTTGTTTAGTTGAAAAGAAGTAACAAATGGATTTAAGATTCACACACATTGTTTGACAGTCAAGTTATCTTTATAAGGACATATGGTGACAATTTTATTTTGTCCCTAAATTCAGTTTAAACATGCTGAGTGTTTGGAAAAGGTTTGATAAAAAGTACCTACCTACAGTGTTAATTTTAAATAGTTTGATACCTATCTTACAGTTTTCAATACCACTGGTGTAGTTAGGGAGCAGGTAAGTTCTGGCACTTGTAGCGAGAGTACCCGTTACTGTACATTTCCTACTTTAATGAATACATACCCACGAAAAATTAAATTATTTTGGAAGGGTTTATTTAATGATCATGTCCCTATTTCATTATGCTTAACATTCGTACCTTGAACAACGATGCCACAAAAAAAAAAAAAACTTGTGTACACACAGTGGCGACGTTCGTTCCGCTGTGTTATAAAGGGATCGCTGCTGCTCAGTATGAATGACAGTGAAGTACCAACAACTACTCATAGGTACATCGGCGTGTAGCTAGTACGAGTATATTGTATTGAACGATTTCACTTAAAATTGGAAGGACCGGTACATAGACAATATGTGTACTTAATACATCGTAAAGTTATATTGATTCTCTTCTATGGGCCAAGACAACCACAAGTAATACCTACGAGTACCAACCTATTTCAAGTGCCTAAATCAAGACATTGGGATCAAGGATTATTTCTTCTTCTTGTCGTGTTAATCAATAAATAAATCAAGCTCAAGAAGCAATCGATTTTAAAATAATTAAGTAAATAATTTTTCAATGTTTGAAATAAATTATGTGGTTTGTCCATTTACAACGATAAAAAAAACTAACCTATCATTCTTAATAGGTACCTATTTAAAATTAGTGCATACTCAAATATACTTTGGTTGGAAATAGCTTGGTTCCTGTGAAAGGCTACAGAAATTGGAATAATAATCCGGTCACCTAGTAGGATCTTTGTGGTAAATAAGCCTCGCAGATAACTATTGAAAAGCAGTTTTAATTTAGGTTTTCTTATGTAACTTTCCCGTAAAGCAACAAAATACTCTTTAAAAGCGTTGTAGAAATAAAGCTACCTATGAACTTACGAAAAGGTAATTAGGTATATTTGCTTGAATAAATGAATAGTTCTGTCTGAATAATGTGTCCCAATGAATTAAAAATTTAATGAAAAAGTTGAGTCGACATACACGGTACAGGTAAGATAATAAAATCAACAAAGTGGACAAGCAGCAATTCCACTAGAAATTTGTGAACAAAGGTTTTAATAGATTAGAAAAAAAAACGTGTTATTAAAAAAGGGGTGCTGTTCTTTTGTGCAGCGGCAAATGTATAAATAATTCATTTACAAAATTGATACAACTGAAAGAAGTCTTAAAAATAAACAATAATAATAATTCCTTAAATTTGACAATAAGGTTTGAAAATTGATCAGTAACATAAAAAATAGTTTCCGACAAACATTTTAAGTTTAATTCTGGTGAGATTCTACATTTAGATTAAAGGTACCAGTAGTTGAATTAGATTGAAAAAAACTTCATTTGATATCGCTATCTTATTAATTTATGTCAAATTGTGACAAAGCACTTTATTGCGATCAGGACAACTTTTGTTTCCTTTTATATGGGAAAAACACCATGGTAAACAGAGATCATTCACCCGCCTATCTTTATTATAAATGATTGATGTCATAATTGCCACCGTGCTAACAGAAATAATATAGAACGATAATAAGTAGTTTAAAATACTTATTCTTATCATAATAGTCTTGGAAGATGTGTTGGACGCTCGATCCAGGCGTGGTGGGTTGGAGTTCAGCAGGTACGTGCAGAGTAATGAGCCGAATTGATAGATCGACTTTCCGAGGAGTTCCTGGGTTGAAACAGCCAGTTTGTATCATCACCACACATATAAATATGTACTTTGAAGAGTGCGTTTTGTATGTTTGGGTATAGATCATAATTTTAATAGGTATAGGTAATTAGAACACCAAGACCACCATTCGTTGACCCTGCAAACCATACGAAAAAAAAAGAAAAGAAATTATATACCTATAATAAATAGCTGAAGAACTTGTTATTGTTCTGGATTAGTTGTAATATTTAAAACCTTAATTTAATTTGAATAGTCTTTGTATTTTTCTTTGTTTATCACCTGGAAACCTATGGAAACCAGTATTGTGAAATAAAAATATTAATAAAAAGGTAGAGGAAAGACAGGTAGTGGTTTTTCTCACTCTTGCCTTCCTCTCAAGGCTTTAAAGTAACACAAGGCTTAAAAATAAGGTCCTCCTGGAGTTTTTGGATTGACTGCTGTAGGCAGCCTTCATTGGTCAATGGTTGTTGTAAGTCCAGAACAAGGAGACGGGGCAGATAAGAAGAAACTGGGAAGTGTTAGACAAAAAGAATAATTTGGAAGAAGATAACATTTGCAACAGTAGGGGAGAGGAGGAGTAACTAAGGAAACGATGAAAAACTATTTTGTAGAAGGTACCGCTAGAAGCGTATTATGATTTGATAATTTTCGATTCAAATGTATTTTATAATTTTAATTAGGTTATTTATGAACGATATAAAAAATCTAATTAAAATAAGGAAGGGATGTAGTGTATAGCCTGTGTCTCGAGCGTGCATACGCAGTCTGCAACCGACCGTACAGCGAGTAGGATGTGCAACATGGTGTGTGCGTTGGCGAGCCAAATAAAGAGCTTAACAACTAACATCTGCAACGGTACACCGCCTATAATCCTATTGTCTTATTTGTGAGAAATCTACTGTTAAGTTAAATTCTGAATCGATTGGGTCAACAAGTAGAATAATTAATCTAATGATACACGAGCGTTACACGAGTCGGAGTAGGGAATAATATTTGTCCTCTATCAACAAAATACACGAGTTTCTAAGGTCAGAGGGTGTTTTAAAACGAGACGAGAATAAATTGACGGCCAAAGACGTATATGGTAGGCTGGGATATCCCCATGCGTTGAGAACTACGTGACGGCTCATAAATATGACTTAAGCCACGATCACACCTATCTGAATTTAAAGACTAATTCGGTATACATTGCTCGTTGAAGTAAGGACATTGCAATTAACATAACCAAGCCTCCCAGCAATGTATGCCGAATTAGTCTTTGAATTCAGCTAGGTGTGATCGTGGCTTTATCGAATTTCAGACCTTCACGAGGCTAGTTTTTTTTTTACGTTTTTTTTTATGTCACAAGCGGGCAAACGAGCAAGTAAGCCAAAGTGGTCAACACCGCCCATGACACCCACTGTCTTATTAGTGAAATAATTTGACACTAATAAGACAGCAAAGCGCGTTACCCACCCTGAGAACTATAAGATGGTATGTCTCATGTGCCGGTAATCTCACTGGCTCCCTTACCCTTCAAACCGAAACGCAGCAGTGCAAACAGTGCTGCTTTACGGCAGAAAAAACAAGTGGTTAGCCGGACTTTGCACAAAATCCCTACCACCTACAACAAGTTTTTCAAGATAAACTAGTCTAAAGACGTACAGTTGATTATGCGCCGGTAAAAAACATTGTTACCTTTTTTTAAAAAGGGAAGATGAAAACGAGATGAGGTCGAAAATAAAACGAACTTACCCAGAGGAGGTCTATTCACTCGCGACTTGAATAGATTCGGGTTAAATCCTAATCAGCAACACCAGACACAGGCAGAAAGTTCCACTCCTTAGCAGTATGCGCATTAAATAAAATAAAATTTAAAATTTAAAAAAACCCTGACAAAAAACGATCCCCTAAAAAGTAAAAAATAATAAATTGCCTACACACACTTGCGCTAAAGATGATACTTGTTATATTTTGTTGTATTGTTGTTGTGCAATAAACAGTTTTTACTTATTTTTACTATTGTTGACCCTTAAATGCGTTGGGGGACCGCTAAGTAAACATTTAAATACACAATATACGTAAATTGTTTTGTTGCAGTTACCTACTTTGTTTTCTCCTACTGAAAAAAAATCTAAAACTCCATTGAAACTTTAATTAACTAGGAGCACCGCGCTATCACCGAGCCAGCGCGCGAGTATCAGTGGATAAGGTACGCACATACATAACTGAAACTCTTTTGCGCGCTTTTGATGGCGCGGTGCTCCGGGTCGTTGCCCTCCAAGTTAGTTCAGTTTCAACGGAGTTAAAAAAAAATTAAGTAGGATTTTTTTAACAATTTTTTTTAGTTCCTTTATCGTTACTGAACCACCCCTTAAGCTATGGCACTCAATCAAATTAACACCCTGTATATATATGTATATTTATTTTGATCTGGGGCGCCATTACAGTAGCGGAAACGTGTTTGTCATATGCGAACAGCGCAAAGCCCGGAAGAGGCCAAAGACAAAAATGTCAGAACTATTTGCGGGCTTTGCGCGGGAATTTGTGTTGCAAAGGAAATGGTTCGCATATGGCAGATACATTCCGGCTACCGTAATAGCCCCCCTGAACAAAGTTATTCATTTTTATGGATTAAAATTCAACAGAAATGTTCTTTCATGTTGCCCTTATTTGTTGATGATCGTTTATGTGTTCACTTATTTCATTGCAGTAATTAGAGCCACCGCGCACTAGCGATTTTTTTGTTGGCCGACAGTTTAGTCCCAATCGTTCTCCATAGACAAATCGCCTACTTTAAATCGACAAAGGCGCGCACTACCATAGGGGTCCATACTAATTCCGAGACCGATCAAACTATCGGCCAACTAAAAAATCGCTAGTGCGCGGTGGCTCGACTTTGTATGTAAATCTGTTGGATCAATAACCTCTACATTCAATTCACTGTCTTTATAGGAACTAATGAAAGCAAGCCCCCAGAGGAATCTTACCAGTAATTAGTGCAGTCTTTGGTACCCTAGGTAATTTTCAGGCTTTTCAACCACCGTATATTTCAAAAGCTTTCGTCCATCTGAAAAGACTTCGTTTGGAAACGTTAAAATAGTTTATTTTATACTCGAACTCTTATCATGGCTTTTACAACTTTTAGAACGAAAAATTTTATATGGATATCCTTTATTGAGGTAACGAGAAATATGAACAACTTTTGTTTTTTATTACGAGAAAGTAATGAAAAGGCAAGTTAAGCAGATAGGTAGAAGTGGAACAAAATAAAACCAAAAAGACAGAATTGCACACGACTGATAAGATCCAATCTTATTTCATCAATCTACATATTCAGCTCACAGACCTATAAAATAGAATTTATACCAAATCTAGTCTTCAAGTTCGCAAATAGGTCCACATTTCCATACTACTATTTGGAATTCGATTCGGTTCCCAAAAGAATTAAGCCGCGATCACACCTTCCCATACTACAGAAACTAATTCGGCTTACATTGCTCGTTGAAGTAAGGATATTGCAATTAACATAACCAAGCCTCCCAGCAATGTATGACGAATTCGTGCTTTAATTCAGTTAGGTGTGATCCTGGCTTTAGACTCGAGTACAGTCCAACCTCGTAAAAATCGGTCAAGATGCCAGCACGTTTGGTGATGCTTTATGAGTTGGGCGCTGCTCTCACTGCCTGAAATAAACGAAGATGCATGAAATAGAAGATCAAACGTGCAGATTAAATAGTCTTTCTTTCCGTATTCTATACGGGGTTTTAACTGTCTTACTTCAACAAGACAGGATTGTTTTGCATATTCTTTTTATTTAAAGCAGTGAAGAAAGAAGCAAAAAAAACCGGCCAAGTGCGATTCGGACTCGCGCACTGAGGGTTCCGTACCACCACATAATCATAATTGTATTAGTTGAAATTTCAGTAGGATAATGTGCTAGATTTTTTTAGTCCGACACGCGCTTGACCAAATTTTATTATTTGTTATTTAATAGCTTATGAACTATAAACATTCCAATTTTCAAGTTTGTAAGTGTTTCCGTTTTTAAAATAGAACTAAAACAAAAATCGCCTCCGCGACCATCCAACTTGACCCCTCTCTTATATGAATGTTCTTGAAACGGGAGCTCACCACAATTGGTTAATATTAGTTGTGAGTAAAGTTGTAATATTTAATAATTTCAGACTTTTCCCATTATTTGTACTGTGAGACCTAGCTTCTTGCCAAATTTCATAATTTTAGGTTAACGGGAAGTACCCTGTAGGTTTTGCTTTTTTGCATAAATGTATGGAGATGATGACATAAAAAGCCATATCTTTTGATTGTGTCGTTGTAAAAAATTTAAATTTTCAGATCTTGTGTGGTTCATGAACCCTAACATATGGTATTAATTTGAAGCTGATACCTCTACCCGTACGTGAGATAAAGGGTCTTGACAGACAGACAGACAGACAGACGGACAACAAAGTGATCCTATAAGGGTTCCGTTTTTTTCCTTTGAGGTACGGAACCCTAAAAAATACTTAAAAAAATTTTTTAAACAAGATTTTATTAGACGTAGAAAAAGAAGTAAAACGTTATCACAGTCTCAGGTTTTCAATTAAATACATTATAAAACAGCAAAAGAGAACTAAAAAAACCGGCCAAGTGCGAGTCGGACTCTCGCCCTAAGGGTTCCGTACCTATCTACTATATGATGTACTAAAAGATTTTGCTCTATGACTTTAAAAACTCCGCGACCATCCAACTTGGCCCCTCTTTTATAGAAAAGTTCTTGAAACGTAAGCTCACCTTAGTTGGTTACTATTAGTTGTGAGAAAAATTTAAATATTTAATGATTTTAGACTTTTCCTTTTATTTGTACTGTGAGACCTAGCTTCATGCCAAATTTCATAATTTTAGGTCAACGGGAAGTACCCTGTAGGTTTTTCTTTTTTGCATAAATGTATGGAGATGAGGACATAAAAAGCCAAATCTTTTGATTGCGTCGTTATAAAAAATTGAAATTTTCAGATCTTGTGTGGTTCATGAACCTTAATATTCGTTATCAATTATAACCTGATACCTCGTGTCTTTCGTGAGGAAAAGGGTCTTGACAGACAGACAGACGGACAACAAAGTGATCCTATAAGGGTTCCGTTTTTTTATTTTGAGGTACGGAACCTTAAAAACTGCTCATGTGCGTGGCAGACTCGCGCGCATGACTAAAACTGTATTATTATCTTAGTGGTACGAAACACTCGATGCGCGAGTCTGACTCGCACTTGGCCAGAGTTTTTCTTTGTGTTTTACAATGTAACACGCTTTTATTTGAAAACCTGAGACTGTGGTAACGTATTAGTTCTTTTTCTACGTCCAATAAAAGCTTGTTTTAAAAGATATATTTTACCATTTTTTTTTTTTTTTTTTGTATTTATGATGTGAAATACTAAAAATCAGTTCAAAAACTAAAACCCGACTACTGGCAAATCTTGCTATAAAAAGTATGAAACAAGAAAATATTGTCATCTGAAATTGTTATGTACAAACTATGGTATTTAATAAATATTCATACCGATGTTCAGATAATAGCCGTGGTCATATTGTTATGCCTCTTTGCCCTGAAGTTTATGATCGCTTTTTTCGGATAGGTTAAATAAAAAGGTTAAATAACCCTCCCAGAGTTGTTTTATCAATGAAATATTACCAGGTGAGCAAGCGTCGCTGCCCACCAACAGATGGCACTGTAACATTTCTGTAACACGGTATTATCTCACTTTTCTGTGGCTATCTTTCGGCTACATCATCAAATCAGCTCCAAGTTACATAGAAATTGCATTGTCATCCGATTCACATACGTATGCAAAATTTCATCTCAATGGGGAACCGGGAAGTGGGTAAAATTTAACTTGCATGATTTGGTTACAGACAGACAGACACCTCGACAGGTGAAACTAAATAAAAGCTTTTAAAAAAACCGATTCGTATCACTGACGCAAGCATCATCATTTTTTTTTTATTATTATTATTTTAGTTGATATCATTGACGTAAGAAAAACGCTGCGCTTCTAAACGCCCCCTGGCGTAGTTTCCAAAATCTTTGGTTGATATTTACATAATGTTTATATAGGGTGACTTTTAATTAGTTCTTGATAGCAAAAGGTATGCATGTACTCATGATACTGAACAACTTTTCCCAAGGAACATAGGTCGATATCATCATCATCATATCAGCCGAAAGACGTCCACTGCTGGACATAGGCCTCCCCTAAAGATCTCCATGACGACCGGTCCTGCGCAGCTTGCATCCAGCGGCTTCCCGCGACCTTGACCAGATCGTCGGTCCACCTTGTGGGGGGCCTGCTAACGCTTCGTCTTCCGGTACATGGTCGCCACTCTAGAACCCTTATGCCCCATCGGCCATCGGTTCTTCTTGCGATGTGCCCTGCCCACTGCCACTTTAGTTTAGCGATTCTCAGGGCTATGTCAGTTACTATAGTTCTTCTGCGGATCTCCTCATTTCTGATTCGATCGCGCAGAGAGACTCCGAGCATAGCCCTTTCCATAGCCCTTTGGGTGACTTTGAGCTTCCTGGTAAGGCCCATCGTGAGCGGCTACGTCTCGGTGCCATATGTCATCACTGGCAACACACACTGGTCAAAGACTTTCGTCTTGAGACACTGCGGTATTTTGGACGTGAAGATGTTGCGGAGCTTCCCGAACGCTGGATTTACCCAGCTGGACTGTTTTTCCCAGGTATACGTATTCATCGACAACTTCGAGCGTAGAGTCTCCAACTTTGAGTGGAGTGGGTACAACAAGTCCGTTAGACATAATTTTCGTCTTATCCATGTTCATTTTAAGACCCACTTGTTGTGAACGAGGTCGATATACGATAAACCAAATTTGACCTCCCATACAAAATGCGCTATCAGCTGATGCAGTTTCTATGGGAAGTCAAAACTTGATTTTCGTGTTTCGAACTATGTTCCTTGGGGAAAGTCGTTCAGTATCATGAGTACATTCATACCTTTTTCTATCAAGAACTAATTAAAAGTCACCCTATATAACAAAATATTTTCACAGAGGTCGAATAAGGGATGGTCGAAAACACAGAATAAGTAGCGAAAATCGGAAGATTTAGCGAGGACCAGGACAGGCCCCCAAAAGGTGGACCAATGATGTGGCTAGCATTAGCGGTCGACTATGATTATGATGATGAAAATAGTTTCCCAAAGTTCTAATTAATAGACTGTGACGTAATTCAGACTAAGATTAAATGTTTGATAATGAACATAGGGAGTAATCATGTATTAAATCCAGTGGTATTGCTTCAGACAACCGCACATAACAATTTAACCGTTCGACGTACTGAAATGTGCGAAATTGTTCCCGATATATCGAATATATCTTAGGCTAAGTGCGTTCAGTAATTCCCGACAAAGTTTCCGATAATATATAGAATGGAAATGCAAATAAGCGAGATATGGGGAAGATAGGCAAAATGTTCAGCGATTGGAAACTTGAGTTCTGGAATACTACCGAGATTCTCGAAATTGTTGAGTTGTGTTACGTAATCCGTGACGTAGTTTCGCACAATGTTACTGACATCTTAAACACTTTCAGACGAGTTGCAGTTTAATGCTTACTGACAATACAAACTCTAAGTAATCCTATTTTCCAATAATGGAATTGTACGAAATGCCATTCCTCTGCGGTAATTATTGGTTGTTTTAGCAAAGAAACGCCATCAATAGTAAGCTTTTCTTGACGATTTTTAACTACGTTTTTTTAAATGTCGATGGATGGTACGCTAATTATTGTTGGTATTTTTTTATGGTTCTTTGACAGCAGGAAATAAACTGACTTAATAATTTTCATACTGGGTGAACTTTCAGTGTCAGTTTTTCCATTTTCTTTTTTTCTAGTGCTAACTAGCAGCGGTATCCAGTTGAACTTCCAAAAGCTGGTTGAAATTGAAACGAGGGTTGAAAACACCCTATTGTTGAAGTGACGTGGATCCAAGGAGGTTTTAACCCATGCTTTGCTTTGGGGAGGAGAGCATGATGCAAAAACCAATGAGCCGGTTTCGCAGCTAAGCGTCAACTGAGTATTCAAAGGTGTCGATAGATGGCTCTGAAGACAGTTGCTAAAGAACTTAAAATAAATGTGTCATAGATGATGCGAGAAGTAAAAAAACCTCCTTAGGCAACACTTACTTGACAGACAACAGATAGGAAAAAATAAGTTGACAATAAAATTTTCCTATAACAACGCTATCTATCAAGAAAATGAAAACGAGTTTTTCTTTTTTTAAAACCGGCTCATTCCGATAGCAGGGACTGTGAATGAAAGAGATGCCATCTGCCAGTTGGGCATACTTCTTGTAATGCTTTACTTTAAATGATTTAAATAGAAAAATTCCTAAAAGTGAATAAAAGCTCTATAATATGTTATACTGGATATTTTTTAAACGCTTGGTAGGCACTTGGTAGTCGTATTACCCCGAAGGCAAAAAAGCGGTAGACCGATGACCTGGATGCTTTCGAAGAGGAGTGGCCGACAATCGCGATCAATGAGGAGGAGTGATAACGCAAAGGGGAGGCATTTGCCCAGCAGTGGGACAGCACGGACTTCAAAAAACAGTATTATTATACTGGGTGTAAAGGACGGTGTAACGGAAACGGAAGGGGCGTGCTCACTGTCAACAAAACTGAACAACTTTCTTAAAGAAACATTTTTCGGGAAATGAAAAAAATAATATTTTCCCCTCCATACAAAATGTTCGACCAGAGTTAGCAATTTGTAGGCAAGGTCAATTTTTTTTCCTTTCCCAGCAATATTTCTTTAAGAAACTTAATTAGTTTAATTTACTGAACACACACACCCTTTCAGTTTTCTGTACATCGTCCCTAACACCCTGTATTAAAAATTGATCTTTTTCGAGTAAGTGGTAAGTAATGTTTCTTTTCTCAAACATGCTTGGAAATTCAATCATTATTTTGACAACCTTCTTAGAGCAAAATCGAAGTATCCGTACTGGTAAAAAACATGCGAGCAGCGGCCGGGAAAGTAAGTATGAAAATCCATTTCTTCCGTGCCAAACGGTCGGGAAAACTACTATGAAAACTCATTTCTGTCATCTAATTTCAAAATGAAACCAGCTTTTTCTTCAAGTTTTTCTCCAAAGCATGGTAACCAAGGAGATGGCAACCAACGAAATAGTTCTGAACAAGGAGGTCACACATCGTTTATTTCGCGCAAGACCGTAGTAAGTAGTATATAATCTGTGGCGCAGGGTCCTAGTTTTGAACTTTTGTTTATGTTTGCTCATTTTGTATTGTACACTATCTGGACGTAAATTATGGCTTCAGCTGAAAATCAGCGTTAGTCCAGACTATGCCATATGCTGAGCTGGAGGCTAATTTAACAGATTAAGTTTCAGTGTTTCTTTTTTCTTTGCTTATTTATACATTTGGTATGTTAAGTAAATTTTATTTCTTTCTTTATTTTTTTTCTAACCATAACACACTGTATACGAGTTATAAGGAGGTCAGTTACCCTGTGGTACCTATATCGTATTTTTCTTTTTGCTTCTGAATCAAAATAATCAGCTGGTTCGGTCGGTAAATATGGAAATGGAATTTGGAAAAATATGGAAAGAGATTTTGTAATGGGTCCCATAGCGAAAGATTAGATTAGATTAGATAAGATTAGATTAGATTTCTTTATTTTTAGGGTTCCGTACCTCAAAAGAAAAAAACGGAACCCTTATAGGATCACTTTGTTGTCCGTCTGTCTGTCTGTCTGTCAAGACCCTTTATCTCACGAACGGGTAAAGGTATCAAGTTGAAATTAATACCACATATTAGGATCCATGAACCACACAAGATCTGAAAATTTAAATTTTTTACAACGACGCAATCAAAAGATATGGCATTTTATGTCCTTATCTCCATACATTTATTCAAAAATGCAAAACCTACAGGGTACTTCCCGTTGACCTAAAATTATGAAATTTCAACTAATACTTAATTTTTAATTAAGTATTATTATATTATGTAAGTTAATTAATTATTTATAATTAATTAACTTACTGAAATTTCAACTAATACAATTTTATTATGTTTATGTGGTGGTACGGAACCCTCAGTGCGCGAGTCCGACTCGCACTTGGCCGGTTTTTTTATGAAAAGATAACAAACACTTTTTGCAAATTTAAAAAAAGGCTATCCAACATAAGGTCGACAAATCGAAAGTCGAAAGTGGTTTCATAAACTATCTAAACAGAGTTCCTCCTTGAAAGAACTCACTGTTTTATATCTACTATAACTTAACTATAACTTATTTTATATCTACTTATGTGCGGCGGGCTGCACGTAAATGAAAGCACTTTAGTCTAAAACAGTCTTTATTGTGACATTGAAAGTTTGCCGTTAGAAAAATTCAAAACTGTTGTCAAGAAAAAATTGTATAAGAAAGGTTAGTATAAAATATCAGATTATCTAGAAGAGAAAAATCCATGGGATTACGCTACGGTTCTAACAGGCTAATTCAACATTCAAATTGACTTTATGTTTATTGTATCAACCCTGTACATTCAAACATATTTAAAACAGCGCATTGGTTTTTGTCGTCGTTAAGAGATTGAATATCCAACAATGAATAAACTGTATTTGATTTGATACTGGTTTTGATATCTCTTTTTTGAGTTTTTTTCTTTGGGGGGATATATATAGTTTTAGGCTTCGATAGCAAAACCAATGACATTTCACCTTGTGATGGGATGTGACCTACAATTTCTGAATGCGTAATTATGAATTTACAATTTGATGACAATGACCTAAAAGATAAAAAAAGAGAAAGAAGAAACAGTCCTAAAACAGTGTTTGCAATAAAACACTTTGCGCTACGACTTTTAAAATAAAGTGACAGATTACACGAATGAAATCTATTCGTAGAAATACCTAGAAGGTACCTATATAAGTAAATAAATGGTACAGCAGCACTGCACTTACTTTCTCGCAATACTCAAGGAAAAACTATAAACCGCAAACTTAAATTTGTAATGCCATACACATAGTATGGAAATACAAAATTTTATTTACGTTTTCCAAAAAAAAATTTCGAATGAAATATAAAGATCAATTCAGAATTCAAATTGTCAAACATTAAAACGAACAAACCTCAAACGATTTCGAGTAAATCACATGTTTAACTTTTGGTAGTACTGGAACACCCTTTATATAAATTTTAACAGATCAATGATACTTGCATGGAGATTTTGTTTTGATTTGATTTTTCCAACACATGTTCCTTATGGATAATTGTTCAGTTTAGTCTACTGAGCAAGCCCTTTAAGTTTTTGGTACACCTGTGTACTAAATTTTATTCAAAAAAATCATAAAGAATATCCAGTCAGGTGAGTCAGGTAGACAACCAATCCAGGACTAATATTATAGAAAATTTTAATAAACTCAGAGGAACCAATTTTGGGTAAATCACATATTTACGATTTGGACAGGACAGGAACACCCCTTATATGAAATTACACAGATCAATTGATACTAGTGCAAGATATCTTACATGGAGATGCTTGGTCATGCAAAGTTTCATCAAGATTCTATGAGCCGTTTTTGAGAAAATTTCAATTTTTCATTTTCGTTGTATGACAGCTACCCTCAAAATGAGAGTCAGCCAAAAACCACTTGGAAACCTTCGATGGATTTGCATAAAACTCCTAAATTCAAAATATGGTGTCAATCGGACCATTCGTTTAGCCGCTAGGCCAAAGCGTGACGGACAGACCGACCGACCGACGGACCGACCGACCGACCGACGGACGGACATTTTTGGGAGACTTGTTTTTTATGATGTATAAGTGATATAGAACACATTTTTGAGAAAATTAGAAAAACTTTTTTTTTCACGAATACAATACCTTTCTCGCTCCGCTCGAAAGTAAAAACAACAGGTCTGCCTTGCATCCTCTTGGCAGTTTCGCCAGTCCAACCAAATTTGTGGTCCAATCACATCTGACCACATTCGTGGTCCGACTAGCGAAACTGCCAATAGGATGCAAGGCAGACCTGTTATTTTTTAGGGTTCCGTACCTCAAAAGAAAAAAACGGAACCCTTATAGGATCACTTTGTTGTCCGTCTGTCTGTCTGTCTGTCTGTCTGTCTGTCTGTCTGTCTGTCTGTCTGTCTGTCTGTCTGTCTGTCTGTCTGTCTGTCAAGACCCTTTATCTCACGAACGGGTAAAGGTATCAAGTTGAAATTAATACCATATATTAGAATCCATGAACCACACAAGATCTGAAAATTTCAATTTTTTACAACGACGCAATCAAAAGATATGGCATTTTATGTCCTCATCTCCATACATTTATTCAAAAATGAAAAACCTACAGGGTACTTCCCGTTGACCTAAAATTATGAAATTTGGCAAGAAGCTAGGTCTCACAGTACAAATAATGGGAAAAGTCTGAAATCATTAAATATTACAACTTTTCTCACAACTACTGGTAACCAATTGTGGTGAGCTCCCGTTTCAAGAACATTCATATAAGAGAGGGGTCAAGTTGGATGGTTGCTGAGGCGATTTTTGTTTTAGTTCTATTTAAAAACGGGAACACTTACAAACTTGAAAATTGGTATGTTTATAGGGCATAGGCTATAAAATAACAACAAATAATAAAATTTGGTCAAGCGCGTGTCGGACTCAAAAAATCTAGCACATTAACTTACTGAAATTTCAACTAATACAATTTATGTTTATGTGGTGGTACGGAACCCTCATTGCGCGAGTCCGACTCGCACTTGGCCGGTTTTTCTTGTATAAGTACCTTCTATTTCTACGAATAGATTTCATTCTTGTAATCTGTCACTTAACCACTTTGCGCTCCGACTGTACAAAACCTGCCTGGTTTCGGATTGGCAGACCAACGTTTTCTGGACCTAGTAGGCCACTACTATCGCTACAAAGTTGTAAATTTCGTGTACTAGATGACGTAGGATAACATGCAGTGCCAAGGGAGCCAGTGAAATTAACGCCACATGAGACATACCATCTTAGTTCTCAGGGTGGGTAACGCGCTTTGCTGTCTTATTAGTGGTAAATTACTTCACTAATAAGACAGTGGGTGTCATGGGCGGTGGTGACCACTTACCACCAGGTGGCCCACCTGCTCGTTTACCTACTTGTGACATAAAAAAAATTATGTGAGTGGTTTTAAATCTAGGAATAAAACATCATTGGTGCATATGGCAAAAACATAGAGTAAAACGATTTTTGCGCGCAAAGCCCGGGCCTTGCGCGTTTCGACGCGCTGCTCTAAGGGCAAAAACGATCCAGTTACCGTAATAGACCCCCTTATTCAAATAGTAACTCCTGGTGTAGGATTTTCTCAAAATGGCAAAAACAGACTCATGAATGGTAATGTAGTAGTGAATATGGAAACTAGACGCGACCGTAACACGCGACTAGAATAAGCGAAAACAGCAGAGGAAATCCGTCTCTAGTTTATTCCAGCGAATGTGGAATAAGGTAAGGACGCTGTTAATGGTGGCATTGCTGTATAAATACTAGACTAGTTTTTTGTCCGTGTGATGTAACATAAATTTTTAGTACGGATTTCGATATACATAAGAGTGGTAATACCAAAGACAGAGCAAGTCAAGGAATTTGTAATTGTTTATAAATGAAATTAATAGTACATTACTGCAGCGGTCGAAAAAACGGGTATTGAGGGACGCATGTGATAATGTGGGCAAAGGCGTTAGCCACTGAAAAAGTTCTCATAAGATTTTAAATAGTCATACTCGTACATGCTATTTCAGGCATTATTTCTAAATTCCATTGACTTATTAATTTTATTCACAATTACAACCTAAATTGCACTAAATTAAATACAATAAGTTAATATGATGATATGATGTGTCCCGTGTGGTGCCGGCAAAGAGTCCCGTGTGGTGCCGGCAAAGAATAGTACCAACCCATACATACCCGTGGGTGTTGTAAGAGGCGACTAAGGGTTAACTGGAGGATATTGTATCTTACATCTTACTTACTGCGGTCACCTACAACTGCGGTCCATGGTGCCAGCCGTAACGCTAACAAGCGAGGTGACTATGCCATGGTACTTCCCCTCCACATTTTTCCAGCAAAAGCTAGAATTCTGGAGGGAGCTCCCTGTCCTGTAGTGGACGTTTCATGGGATGTTATGATGATGATGAATATGATGTTCCCTCTAATAACTTTTAATAAAGAATGACGTTCGGGGTACCTATTCTTGAAACTACTCTAGTAATTAATAGATATAAAATAAAAACAAAATCTTAATCAAAGCTATAAAATTAAAGAATAAAATTTGTTTATTATGAAATAATATTTGATTCCAAATAACACAAATAATTATAATTTACTTTTTAAGAGTTGATCAAGGCATTTCAAATTAGGAAAATTATTTTTGTCATTAGATGAGTTCAAAACTAGGACCCTGCGCCACAGATTATATACTACTTACTACGGTCTTGCGCGAAATAAACGATGTGTGACCTCCTTGTTCAGAACTATTTCGTTGGTTGCCATCTCCTTGGTTACCATGCTTTGGAGAAAAACTTGAAGAAAAAGCTGGTTTCATTTTGAAATTAGATGACAGAAATGAGTTTTCATAGTAGTTTTCCCGACCGTTTGGCACGGAAGAAATGGATTTTCATACTTACTTTCCCGGCCGCTGCTCGCATGTTTTTTACCAGTAGGGGAGCAGGGGGCAGAGTGAATCAGGGGGCACAGTGGTTATTCATTAATATCTCGCTCGCTATTCATTAAAAACACACACTCACTTCGAACGATTGCATGATCTATCCAATACCCCTCCCTCCCACCGGTCACCGTCACGTTCTCACTGCCAGAGGTCACGCTGCAGCCGCTCCGCGAAACATAAGCCACCACTTTTTTTTCTCGATGTTATTTTGTGAATCTTTTTGACAAACTTAGCCATTCAAATTGTATATTTGTTTGTTTTTTTACTAATAACCATTTAATGAGCTACGTAAGTCGTGGTTATTCTATTGCGTCACGATTAATTTTAATAGTAGATTCAGTTATTGTTTTTAATTTGACCATAAGGGGTACAATGAACTAATTTCAAGTGGGGCACTGTGGACTGTGATCCATAGTGCCCCATAAATGTATTATTTAACTTAACCTTTCTGTTTAATTGATTCAGGTAAAAATGATAGGTACACAATCGTATGCACCAATGTAAGGTATTGGTGCATACGGAAAAAAAATAAAAAAATGCTGTTTTATGTTTTTCTTAAAAAAAATTATTATGATACCTACTAAATGTAAGTACATAATGACTCAAATGCAACAAAAGAGACTAATTTATGCCAATTAAGCACTAAAAAACTTTAATATGTGATTACCAAGCAAATTGTGTTTTATTTTAATAACACATCAATTAAGTTCAATGTACCCCATATCAATTTTGAAGTAAAATTAAGGTAAATATTCACTGTGCCCCATAGAGATTCACAGTACCCCAAGCCTAAGTCCATAGTGCCCCATAGCTGGGGCACAGTGGACCATTATCCACTTTAAGAAAAATATTCAATTTCTCAGAAACTGTTGCGTTTATTTTTTATTTTTATGTTTTTTTGTATACCTTTAACACCAAGTTACCCCTTGTAAGTAAAATATAAGAACCAGCGTTAAAGATAAATGCAGTAGAGAGCACAAATAAAAAAGTGGTTCACTGTGCCCCCCGCTCCCCTACGGATACTTCGATTTTGCTCTAAGAAGGTTGTCAAAATAATGATTGAATTTCCAAGCATGTTTGAGAAAAGAAACATTACTTACCACTTACTCGAAAAAGATCAATTTTTAATACAGGGTGTTAGGGACGATGTACAGAAAACTGAAAGGGTGTGTATGTTCACTTAATTAGTTTAATTAATTTAACGAGAAAAAAACTTGTTTGGGAGGCTGGAAGTCGTCGAGCCTGCGCGCGAGACGGTTCGTAATGACTCTCGAGAACATCTTATACCTAGACATAGCTCATAAGTGAGATGGGTCTGTAATCTCGGCGTAAGGAGCCAGTCGACGTAAAGAGCATAATTCATTCTTCTCAGGATGTAAAACTCCTTGACAATACACTATAGGCCTAACGAGAAAAGAAAAATAACAGTAAGAAAATCGAACTAGTTCGATAAGTGGCTACTTACGAGAAATGTTCACGTCATTTTAAGTTATATTTTCGAGCAAGTAAATAGAAAAAATATTTTTTCGTATTTTGACCTGCGTTGTTCAGTTTCATGAGTAGAACATTTGGTTTAAATAATCTCACTTTTTTAACACCCTGTGTATGGAAATAGGTAGAAGTAAAGCCTTACCAGTTTGACGTTTTGAGTGGTTACGTATACATACATGTAATTTGCGTTAATGAGTCTTATATTTCAGTAACCTTACAACTTGTTATTCAATTTTGAAACTTTAGGATAGCAATTATTAAAGAGGTTGTTAACGTAGAAACAATTAACAGCATTAATATATTTACATCAAAGATTTCTAAAGAAATGCTATACTTAGAATGAAAAATCGAAGGGAAAAGAGGAAGGGAAGACGTAGGAGAAGTAACCTTGACCAAATCAAAGAAAACGTTGAAGTCGTGTCGTATCTGGCGGAGAGAAGAAAAGAAACGGAGACAAGAGTATAGAAGAAGAAGAATATATTTTGTAATTTTTAGGGTTCCGTACCCAAAGGTTAAAAAACGGGACCCTATAATATATTTTATCACTGAACGACTCGTGAGTGTTACACATAAATATATATATACAGGGTGTTAATTTAATTGCGTGCCATAGCTTAAGGGGTGTTTCAGTTACGATAAAGGAACACAAAAAAAATATTTAAAAAAATCCTACTGAAAAAAAACTAAAACTCCATTGAAACTTAACTAACACGGAGCACCGCGCTATCACCAAGCCAGCGCGCGAGTATCAGTGGTTAAGGTAGGCATATACATAACTGAGACTCTTTCGTGCGCTTTTGGTAGCGCGGTGCTCCGGGTCATTGCCCTCCGCGTTGGTTTAGTTTCAATGGAGTTTAATTTTTTTTTAAGTAGGATTTTTTTTTATAATTTTTTTGAGTTCCTTTATCGTTACTGAACCACCCCTTAAGCTATGGCACGCAATCAAATTAACACCCTGTATATATATATCGACGGAAAAACACACATTTTAATAGGTCTTTCTTTACCCATGAAATTGCCGTTTTGTATGGGAAATTTTAGGTAAACTCAATTTTCAGTACTAACATTTTTGCATTTTTCTTAGGAATTATAAATCCAATTTTTTTAAGCATTATTGGGAAGACATTAAGCTAACAGAAGCTTAAACTTAATTTAAAAAAAATATTATCTGTAAAAAATATAACAAATTTAATGATGAAATCGGACGACATTTAAGACGAACAATTTTCGAACCTAAAAATAAATTGATAACCTTGAAGTCAACTTTCAAATATTAGACAAATGAAAAAAAAACCGGTCAAGTGCGAGTCGGACTCGCGCGCCGAGGGTTCCGATATACCTATAGTATTTTTGGAAGCAATAAAGTCCATTTTCAGGACCGCAAAACTAAATTTGTTTGTAAAGGCTTTTTGCAGATTTCTGAAAAACTGTGCAACTTAGAAAGATCGTTTTATTTTTGCTGTAAAGTTTACATAAACCTCTGTCAACTGTAATTAATTCAGATTTTCCCTTACTCAAACTTCGGAGATAAGGGGGGGGGAATGGTATTTTTTTTGACATTTTTCATCATAACTTGAAAACTAAGAATTTTAAAAAAATACAAAAATATATTTTAAAATGTACAAGTAAAGCCCTTTCATATGATACCCCACTCGACCTAGTAGCGACAATTTGAAATTTGGCCCCCCCTATTTTGGCCCCCTTTACATTAATAATCATACTTTTTTCAAAAAATTTTCATGTGCAATTAAGTTGGGCAACTATATTCTAAAACTATTCCAAATTTCAGCTCGATAGCGTAAGTGGTTGCTGAGATATAGAGGTGTGACAGACAGACGGACAGACAGACAGACAGACAGACAGAGCGGCACCATAAGGGTTCCTTTTTTTACCATTTTGGTATCGGAACCCTAAAAATACCATCAGATTTATAGGAATTATGATCTCATAATCTATAAGAAAATTTCGGCAATTTTCTTTACGAAAAGCTCACGAAACCCTCGGTGCGCGAGTCTGATTCGCACTTGGCCGGTTTTTTAGGGTTCCATAGCCAAATGGCTTAAAACGAAACCCTTATGGATTCAAAGTCAAAGTCAAAATCGTTAATTCATTGTTGGATATTAAAATATCTTAATGACGTCAGCTAAACTACATCGCTTCACAAACAATGTGGCGCCATAGTGGGAAATAAAGAAGCGACAATAAAAACCCACGCGCTCTTTTAAATATGTTTTGATATACAACAAACATAAGTCAGTTTTAATTCCGTAGTCTAATCCCATGGATTATTCTCTTCTAGATCATCTGATATTTTATAATAACCCTTCTTATACAATTTCTGCTTGATAACAGTTTTGAATTTATCCAACGGTAAACTTTCAATATCAGTGGGTACCTTATTATAGAACCAACTCTTAGTAAGATATTTGAAAAGATAACCCGTTTAAATGTTTTTGAATAATCCTTTACAAATTGCGCAAATGCATCACTATTGTTATATGTTCTTTCCTCGTAAAGTTCATATAACCTTAGTCTGCTTCTGTGTATTCCCACTGTGGGCCAATCACTAAACATTAGATTCTCATTTACAGTAATTTTCTTTTCCTTGAATATTGCATCGTACTCACTTTTAGTTAAAGTGAATAGTGACTCATACAATTTATTTGGATTGTCGCAGTATGGTAAAATTGGCAGTTTTTCTTCAACACTACTTTTGAAGCGGATAAGTCTACCTTCATTGATAGGTACGCACGTGATATCCTTTTTTAATGCTTTTTTAGCCGTGACTTTGAAAACTGCCAACTGGCCAGAATGATCAGAGCCCAACTTATTGAAAATTGATTTGTCTACTGGTTCTAAATTCGTAAAAATGTTATCAATACAAGTAGATGAGGACGCTGATATTCTGGTAGGCACCAAAAAAAGATTAACAAGATTGTGGCAGGTTGAATTGACAATCATTTTTCTTACTACTCAAATTATTTTTATCCTTAAAAGGTGGGCATTCTATTGCTGCAAGTATAATTGCGGTATAATACTGCCAGAGTTACACTCTTTTGTCTTATTCAATTGTTTAAAGAACTTGGAACAGATTCCAATGGCACCACCTTAATGCTACTGGTTCGATCAATAAAAACGGACGTGTCGTTAGCCAATGCATTGGCTAAATTAATAATAAAATATGATAGCACATACGCTATTCGTCTAGTATAAAATTTCGATAAGTAATACTTATCTAAAGTCAGATGTAAATAATTATCAATAAATCTATTTATATCAATTAAGTTGAATTTAGTGGAATATCGACATGTCAAATTAAATAATGTCATATTTAAACTTTCTCTTAACTTATTTTCTTGTAAGTCAAGATTATAGCTGAAGGGAAAAACAAATAGAATTACTTTGTCTATGTTAGGTAAGGAATTTAATTTATAAAAATATTTGGTAACATCTTTCTGTGTCACGTTTCCCCTTCTACCAACAAAAATAATGAGAGTTGTATTACTCTCAAAACTACTTGATAGTATTTTATCTACTATTTCTGTGAAAGTGGAGCCAGGCATACAATTATTCATAACTGCCTGGCTCATATTTTGGTTAAGTTGTAAACCTATAATGTGTGTCACGGGGGTTCAACTTCTTGAATGATAAAACAAAAAATATATATATATGATGTACATTACCATGCAATCTTCCACCAAAAATTGGTTAGAACGAGATCTAGTCAGTAGTTTTTTGTTAATACTTCATAAATCGTAAACCGCAATTTACCTTTCATTCAGTCAATTCACCGAGCCGACTCGCACTTGGCCGGTTTTTTTTTACTCTTGAGTAAAAAAAACCGGCCAAGTGCGAGCCAACCGGCCAAAGCCAGATGCTCTTGTTAAAAACTAAACAGTATGATAGAAAAACACAAGGGATTGATAACGTTTATACCTTATGCCAATATTTTCCATTAATTGTCTATACTAAAGAAAATGAGAAATATTTTTGTAATCTTTTGTTCAATAAGCACATTTAAATATGTTCCTTACACGTTGCTTACACAAAGACAAATAAATCTGCTTTGTGGTTTTGCCATAGAAACTGTTTATTAGAAATAATGAGATTGTAAGAATTTTTACGATCGAAAATTACCACTTTTTTATCGTTGAAACTACTGTATTATTAGCTTTACAATTAAGATAAAAAATCTTGATTATTATACCATAATAGCAGTCAAATATTACGCGTAGCAATTAAAAAAGGTCGTGAAAACAATAAAATTTGGCAGGAAAACTGGCAGCAAACAATTATCGCATAGGTGCTAATTGTAGCCCCGAGGAACACGATCTTTATATAGGGTGACTTTTCTACTTCGACCGACCTATGTTCCTTGGGGAAAGTTGTTCAGTATCATGAGTACATTCATACCTTTATCTATCAAGAACTAATTAAAAGTCACCCTTTATGCCGACGATTATACATTGTGCTTGGTAAAAAATCTTTGGCAGCATTTATTTACTCAACAACGTAAGAAGTATTTTTACTTCTATAACAATTTAAATTGATCTAAAAAATTGCATACCTAACAAAACGAAAAACCTTATCTAAATCCAATCTCTCTATCTATATCTAGTTTTAAGGTTCCAACCAAAATAGATAGAAAATCAATCGCCTATCTGGATAAAAATAATGAAGACCTAAATATGATCTAGTTATAAATACATTCTTCAAAAATTATTTAAAAACAAAAAAACCGACTTCGTAAGAGAAAAAAAGAAAACAAGCGAAGATCTGTAGGATTTGGTGAACTTGATTTTATCAGATACTAGCGGCCCGCCGCGCCCCGGCTTCGCACGGGTACCAATCTACGGGTAGAGTGTTGCCTTTTATTACGATATTATGACGTAGTCTTCAACTTGATACCCAATTTTTAAAACATTCTAAAATATTTCGTTGTACACAACATTTATAACTTCTTCAGGATTAGGTGCAAAAATGAACATTTACCGTCTTACTACAAAAAAGTTAGACATCTGTTGTACACTTGATCAAAAAAATCGTACAAAATAACTCTGGCTATGTTATTGATGAGCAGAAGTCAAAAATGACTTATTTCTTCATGACAGGGCCACATACAATTGCCCGTGTGAAACACAGGAGCATCTAAGAAATTTATTTTCCCTATGTTATTGTTGACTGATGACATTATCGAATCGTATAATTTTTTTTGCTCTGGATTCAAACGACACTCATTTTGAACTATCTGTAAAAGTTGAGAATGGTTGAACATATCTCAAATTTAACAAATCAGGCTTCGGATGACCAGTCGCAACGACGTGTGCCCTCCGTGTGTGCCCCCGGTGCCCCGTCGGGTCGGCTATCAACCGAAATGCCCATCGAGTGTGAAGCTCATTCTAGGACTTTAATTAGAGTGATTTTAATATTGTGATATCTTCTAAGATATTCATTTTAATAACATGGTGTCAAGGACAATTCTGATCTATGTTTATTGCTTATTATTACTAACCTTTTAAATTAGATAAGGATCCGTACCTTAAGGGCAAAAATACCTTATTTTGAAAATATACTTTTTTGCTATAAAAAGTTGGTTACTATGGGATGCTATGGGTAATCCTTAAAAGATAGATAAATACAATCGCGGACTTTTCTTTAGAGCTTTTAGTGAGCAACAATTCTTTCATACATAACTTTCATATAAATTAAACCATTTACGCAGCGCATGTCCAGAAAGCTCTCAAGAGGCGCATTTTTTTCCGACTCGATCGACAAACATCATCATAGTTCAGTTAATTTGCAATAAATATTTATAAATTATAGCCTTAAACCTTTTTCTTGAAATAATCTATCTATTAGTGAAAACCGGATCAAAATCCATATAATAGTTCCTGAGTTTAGCTATCACAGACAGACATGACGCATGCATGCATGACGACAGAAAAACGTTTCGGGGGACGGGGAACTTTCTTTTATAATATGTAGTGATTGCAAGCGTGGACGAAATCACATTTTGTGGCGGTCACATAATTTTGCTCGTGCCCGCCTGCAATATCTGATACATACAAGTTATCCAAATCCGACTCCTCCTAGTTTCCTCTCCAGTTTCCTCTTTAGTAAGATCCTTGATTCTCTTTTCTGTTACGCAGTCGGTTTTTTTGTTATTTTTAATTTTATTTCATACTTTTTAGATTTCAGATTTGTAACGTTATATTATTCTAAAATATTTGGGTCGGTCGTTTGTAAGGGACGGTGTTCTGAAAACTGAACGGGCGTGCTCATTTAACGAAACTAGACAACTTTCTCAAAGAAAAATTTTTAAGAAATAAAAAAACATACTTTCCATAGACACTATTCAATTAGAGTGAGCAATTTGTATGGAGATGAAGAGGTCATAATAATATATTATTCCAATTCACAAAAATGTTTCTTTAATAAAGTTGTTTAGTTTCGTTGAATGAGCACACCCTTTCAGTTTTCGGTACACCGTCCCTTACACCCTCCCTTGATATTTTAACCCTAAATTTTGATACTTTAATTATTGGTTTAGAAGAAAAAAAAAAACAATATGCTCAATTTGGCCCCGAATATTCGCCATACAGATTTTCATAATTTTAATATATCCCGTGTCAGTCGTGCTATGGCAATCAAAATTGGAACACTGAAACGGGCATACAATACATACTTACCTACATACAGGTCAAACACATAACTCTTCTTTTAGACTTCACCGCAGTCGTGTAAAAAGCGGCTTTGTCAAACATTTTTAACAAGGGACCGAAAAATCTGTCTGTGAAAGTTTATGTTTTTATTTTCAAGTAACATGATAGCTTAGAACTTCCAATATAATTTCAAACTCTTCTAATGAAGCCAAAAGATTACATAGAAAGTTTATGTAAAAAAATTCGAAGGGAACAAAAAGTTTTACCAGTTTTGTAGATAATGAGGTAGTTTTGAGTGAAAATGATATCTTAAAAAACATATTTTTAAGTGCGTAACTTTAGCTTGAAAAACATTTTTGAATGTTTTACTCGAATATTTTTTTGAGATTTTGATGCGTTTTAAATGTTTAACCCGGACCGGAACGTGTATGCCTTATGCGAACCATATCCTTTATAACACGAATTCCCGCGCAAAGCCTAGAAGAAAGTAGCCTCACGCAGTATTCCTCTCAGTCAAAGTAATTTTATCACTAAACGACTCGTGAGTGTGACACATAATTATTTATATGAACGGATAAACTCACGTTTTATATTTCTGGAATAGAACCGACAAGTTTCGATCTTGTTAGAAGATCTTCTTCAGGGAATAAGGAGACACTTGGGCAGGTTTTTAACCAAAAGTAAAGAATATAATAACCGATAAAAAAAATTATGTGATAATTAAGCATCTTTACAATAATATGGTTGACACTGAAACACGATTAAATATATTTTGTACGCCATAAAAAATATCCAAAGTTACCTCTGCTTTTTGCTTTTAAGTACCCATTAATCTATGATGCCAAAACTTTTACACATTATTCAATATATTATGAATAGTAATATAGCTGTTTTATAATTAATATTATGGGTACAGATTTTGAAAAAAATGCAAAAATGAGCGAAAAACGTAAAACAGAGCGAATACGCTCCGTTCTAGCACGCGCATTCTGGCCTTTGTTAGAAAGGGAGGTAATTCAGCTCTTATCAGCCCCTTAACGCGCTGAGTCGCTCTGCGCTACGCAGTGCTCGGCGCGACACGGCGACAGACAGAAACTGCCGACAGGGAGGTCTTCAGGGATGAAGAAGATCTTCTAAAGAGATCGAAACTTGTTCCTCCTATTCCGGCAATATAAAACATGAGTTTATCCGTTCATATAAATAATGAAGCCAAAGTCATACTCGTAGATGTCACAACTATTAGCTTACTCCCTTACCGGGCTTTTTGCGGGACTTCATCAAAGGAAATGAATGGTTCACATGTAGCAGACACGTTCCTTCTACCGTAATAGCGCCCCAGTTCTCACCCTACCGCTTAAACCCTTATCAAATCGCAGCCCTTCTATCAAAAGGAAAAGTATTTTGAGCCTTGACTTAGTTTATCCTTTCAGTTATACACAGTGTTTAAGGAAAACCTTTTAGGGGCTTACTTATTCTGGACGGCAACAACTTTTATACTATTTATAATTCGCCCAAGATTTCTGGGACATGAGTTAAATCTATTTTTACAAGCTTTTATTTAACTTGCCTTGTTATTTTATACATATAATAAAAGAGTAGAGACAGTGCGTCTGCACTTTTGATGAATTTATCAAAAAAATAATGTGGGCGATAGATAAGAAAGGACTATTAGTACACAAAACTACTTAAAAATTTTTTTTTGCGTGTCTCAAATCAAATCAAAATCGTTTATTCATTATTGGATATTAAAATCTCTTAATGTCTGTCTGTCAGTACTTTATAGTTACGCCATCGTACATGTCCACTATCAGTATACAATCATTCCGTAATCAGTTTGGATTGCAGGGTTTGCCAAATCAGTGGTCTTGGGATGCGGACGTATGCTTTCTCAACATCTACAGGGTTACCTTCAATTAGTTCTTGATAACAAAGGACATGCATATCCTCATGATACTGAACAACTTTTCCCATGGAACATAGGTCGAAATGCGAAAAACCAAATTTGACCTCCCATACAAAATGCGCTATCAGCTGATGATGAATCAAAACTTGATTTTCGTATTTCGACCTATGTTCTTTGGGGAAAGTTCTTCAGTATCATGAGTGCATGCCACAGAACAACGATAGGGCCAATTCGCCTGCGCGCGCACTCGCGCGCGTTCCTGAAGAGTTATACTATCCAATTTTTGTAGGTGCTTATTTTGTATGCACATCATAAACACATTCGTTGCCATAGAGACGCTGTCACTGTTTTTTTGCATCTTACTCTCTCGCAATATTAGTACTATGTGTATCGCACTCAAATGACGCTAGTAGTGTGGGTGCGGAAAACGTGTTAGTTTTAGTAAATGGTGACACTGATTTGTATTGAATGACATAAAGAATTCATCTCTAGATGTAGAGCAAGACGCATGCGTTTCAGAGCTCTGTGGTGCATGCACCTTTTTCTATCAAGAACTAATTAAAAGTCACCCTATATAAATACCATATGAAGGTATTACTTTCTAACTCCGTACTTCTCCATAAGTAGTATGATGGTATGTAAAACATCAGTCGTTGACTTCCCCACGATAAATCACGAATACAATACCTGTCTTGCTCCACTCGAAAGTAAAAAAAAACCCGGCCAAGTGCGAGTTGGATTCGCACACCGAGGGTTCCGTACCACCACATAATATTATATGTATTAGTTGAAGTTTCAGTAACGTACTGTGCTAAATTTTTTGAGTCCGATACGCACTTGTACAGTTTTCATTATTTCTTGCTATTTTATAGCTTACGCACGATAAATTTACAAACTTTCAGGCTTGTAAAATGTTCTCGTTTTTACGATAGAGCTAAAACAAAAAATCGAGCAAAAATCGCCTGAAACACGTTAACCCTCCCTTATTTATTTTTTATTTTTAGTATTTGTTGTTATATAGCGGCAATAGAAATACATCATCTGTAATTTCAATGAGATAAAGCCCAAACAAAATTTTGTAAAAAAGCTGACTTTGGTGGCATCTTATTCCTTTGTTTTTAATTTTTAGGGGTTCGTACCTCAAAATAGAAAAACGGAACCCTTATAGGATCACTTTGTTGTCCGTCTGTCTGTCTGTCAAGACCCTTTTTCTCACGAACGAGAAGAGGTATCAGGTTAAAATTGATAACGTATATTAAAGTCCATAAACCACACAAGATCTGAAAATTTCAATTTTTTAGAACTACGCAATCAAAAGATATGGCTTTTTATGTCCTCATCTCCATACATTTATGCAAAAAAGAAAAACCTACAGGGTACTTCCCGTTGACCTAAAATTATGAAATTTGGCAAGAAGCTAGGTCTCATAGTACAAATAAAGGAAAAAGTCTAAAATCATTAAATATTTCAATTTTTCTCACAACTAATAGTAACCAATTAAGGTGAGCTCCCGTTTCAAGAACTTTTCTATAAAAGAGGGGTCAAGTTGGATGGTCGGGGAGTTTTTATAATCAAAGAGCAAAAGCTTTTAGTATACCATACGAGTATGTTAGACAGGTACGGAACCCTTAGGGCGCGAGTCCGACTCGCACTTGGCCGGTTTTTTTATACAGTATGTATTTACTCGAGCTCTAAACAACGATATCCAACTCGGTGGAGTAGGTCAACATTTTTTTTCGCGCTCCCCTTTAGCTGTGTGGGAGCTACACAATTTGTGAAAATTTCAAATTTCTACCTATTACGCTTCATAAGATACAGCCCGCTGACAGACACACAGGCATCGGAGGTATATCTATATGGTCCCGTTTTTCACCCTTTGGGTACGGAACCCTAAAATGTAGCGTATGTCCTTTTCTATGGTTTTCACTCCTCACCAAATTTTGCTGCGGTTCAGCTGTATCAGACAGACAGAGTTGCTTTCGCAATCGTATGGATTTACATCAAATGAACAGAACTGATATAGCCTATTAAACAAAAACTACGTTTTCAGTTAACTAACTTCATCATATTTTTTTGTTCCTTTATTAAAAACAGTTCCAATTTTCTAATATAAACTATGCGTAGTCTCAAAAAACCGAAAAATTATTTTAGTATTTTTAAGCATAATAATATTATTTGGTTTTAAATTTTATCTTAAAATGTTATCCCTATTTGCATGGACCTACCGTAAAAAATGCGCAATAATACAACTTAATTTTAACTTTTGTTTACCGACAAACAGGAAAATGGCGTTTCCCTGAGCTTATTTCATCTGACCGACGACATTTCGATTTATTATAATGTTTTCCTTTTCAGTCACGATAAATAAAAAGAAATCAAGATTTTCTTCGTTCGTAGAAAATAATGCTACATTAAATAATAATTAAAATACCATTTTTCTTCTGTATGGCTTGACAAACAGAATCATTTTCGATCAAAACGAAATTACCGAAATAATTAACTGTAAAAGCGTTCTGAAAGGAGCTGCTATGGTAACGTGGACCTATAAGGGGGCAAGGCTACTATAAAACGTATATAAGGTCCTAATGAAATAGTGAACATAATTTTAGTATGTTACTTAGACCATGAAACTGAACAACTTCAATCTTCATAAATTTTTGACCTCCCATAAAAACTGCATCAGCTGATAGCGCATTTTGTATGGGAGGTCAAATTTGGTTTTTCGTATTTCGACCTATGTTCCTTGGGGCAGTTGTTCAGTTTGATGGTCTGAATAAAATACTAAAATTTTGTTCACTATTTCATTAGGACCTTATTATATACAACGTGTAACGGAAACTAAACAACTTTTCCCAAGGAACATAGGTAAAAACACGAAAAACCAATTTTAAACTCCCATACAAATTGCACTATCCTCCTTCTTTCCTTGGGAAAAGTTGTTCAGTTTCATGGGCAGATCTACACCCTTTAGTATTATCATACCTTTCCGTTACACGTTTTATAAAGGGTGTAAGGGACGGTCCACCGAAAACTGAAAGGGCGTGCTCAGTCAACGAAACTGAACAACTTTCCCAAAGAAACATATGTAGGGAAATGAAAAACAATTAACACCTCTCCATACAAATTGCCCACTCTGGTCGAACAGTTTGTATGGAGAGGTCTAATTTTTTTTTCATTTCCCAACATATGTTTTTTTGGGAAAGTTGTTCAGTTTCGTTGACTGAGCACGCCCTTTCAGTTTTCGGTACACCGACTCTTACACCCTATATATGGTTCCTTACTCAGTGGCTAACTACAACAGGGTTACGCCTGGTGCCCTGAGGTGACGCTTGCGATAGGACACATGACAATTCGCGGGTGCAGTTGAACAGGGGGAAGTTGAAACCGAGGGGAGTTGCAACTAACCCGATATGTTTTTTTTTTTCATAGTTACCAGCTACGTTTAACTTATAAATCTTCAATAAGTAAAGAGAAGCAGTTACCCCTTAAAGTGCTAATACTGGAGAATCAAGAAGAGCTGGAATCTATATTCATTAACCGGAGTATCAGTGAGTTTTGAAACTTATCCACAAACCTCGCATTCCGACGACAGTACCTCTCAATCCATCGCCAGTACCTCACAACTGTCGCCAGTACCCCACATCCTGTTGCCCGAAACTGGTATCTTCGACTTACTGAAGACTAATACGCCGCAACTGAAGAACGTCATAATTGAAGAAACCACTACGTCACGGAAGAACTTCAAGAACGGCTAACTAGGGCAAATTCTAGCGTTTAGGTAGGACTGAACTAGGTAGAATATTTATTAGGTAGGGACTTTTTCATCATCTCCATTAATAAAGAAATATTACATTTCCCTCTTCTTCCTCTTTTATTTATTATTAGGGTTCCGTAGCGCTCCTAAGGGCGTTACGTGACAACCCGAATAAAAGTGGTGGCAACAGTTAACCATTGATTAATTAAGTAAAAAAAAGTAGGTCTGCCATTGCGCAGCCTGCCAGAAGTACTTGGTAGACCCCTAAAATATGCCCACCCGACACCCTTCACCTACATGATCGCGTACCCCGATGAGACCAACGCCAATAAATAACCAAGATGCCTCTGATAATAGATCACAAGGTCTGCAAGGTCAAAACTTGCTGAAACTTAGTGTTCAAACTATTTAAAGTTGGTAAGCAGCAAGTTTTACCTAAAGTTTTTTGTTTCTAAACAAAGGACAGGCTAAAAAAAATATGGGGTGCGGCTTTTATTCCGGTCTTTTTCGAGACAAGTCTAACCAATATTTAGCGGAAAGCAATAGATTCTAGACTAGAAATTGAGTCAACTAGCCAGACCTTTACCTTTAATCTTCGACCTTTTTGAAGATATATTTTTTTTAAAAGGGTCACTTTCTGTGTAAAAATACATCAAAAAATTCCATGACCCGGCAAGATGGGCTCTGGCAGACCTTTATTTTAAGTGTATTAAAAGAAAAGGTCTGCCAGTGGTTAACGATCTAGAGATAGCTTATTGGGGTACTCGATGAGGTAGGAATTTTTGCAGCCGGCTCTCCCACTATATTTCTTGGTAGATTTAGTAAGCAGTAACCCGTTTTAGCCTTTTTATTTGTCGCAGGGTAATTGTTGTAAAGCATTAAATGATACTGTTATTCAGATTGTTGTACTTCTTTTATTTTTTAATATATCCGGTTAATTATTTTTGGACACTATAAAGAGGATATTCAGGGTCACTTGGTATGTATTTTGTAAAAATCCATTCAGTCATTTTCGATGTAGAGCACTTCAAATTCAACTCTGAATTGTGAAATTTTTCGACGTTTTCTAATAAATTGTTAGATCAAGTAGCAAACATGTTGTAGTGTTTTATATATTTGTTATCTACTCGTAAAGCCCTTTCATTTGATACCCCACATGGTATGTTTAAGAGACTTTTGCTTTTTTTTGTATGACCGTCTTTATGACGTCTCAGTTTCCACCTCCACCACATGCGCGCTTGTCATCTCATATACATCAATTCAGGACATGATACTGAATGCATTGGTACTTTATATGCCCATTTCCGAGATGACTTGAAAGGAGACTAACCTATAAACCTCAATTAACATTCTACATTACATTACTACTAAAATTCAAAAATGGGATTTACTTACTCAAAATCGGTTTCATTGAGGTTATTTTAATGTTGTATAATTTGGATTCTGAATTTTTCAGTATTTTTAATCCATCGAAGGGTTCTCTGGCTCTCATTTTGAGGGTAGCAGTCATACAACGAAAATAAAAAACATTGTATTTGCTCAAACGATCTTCATGAAACTTTGCATAGAATCTAGTATCTTGCGGCAGTATCCATTGGTCTGTGGAAATTCATATAATAGGTGTTCCATTACTACTAAAATTAAAAAATGGGATTTACTTACTCAAAATCGGTTTCATTTAGGTTATTTTAATGGTCTATAATTTGGATTCTGAATTTTTCAGTATTTTTAAAAAGTAAAACACTAGTGCGGTAATATAATGGAAAAAGCACACGTGTTTAATAAGCTGAATAATAGACCTGAATACAGTGCAAATAGAGCTGTTTTATGAGCAAATGTGTTGAAAAATACATATTAAAGAATCAAAAAGTATTTTACTCCTCTGCACCTACTGTATTCTGCTAATTTCTACTTTTCATCGCCTTAATGTAATTTTGCATACAATGCCAGAACTCGCATTGCGTTCATGGTTTGTTTCTTATATAATAATATAAATTTTATTGATTTCATGTTTTTGTTCAAAAGAAAGGGTGCGTGCTATAGGAACGTGGAAGATATTTACTTTACACGTTCCACAGATCGTTACTCTGTGATCCTACATTCTGAGAAACCTCAGCTTCTAACTTACCTTCCTAATTAACGCGAGCGTGATGACATAATCTGTGGTGATGATCTGAGAATTCCTAAGAAATTCCAACAAACATCTCTTATTGTTATTATAATCCTATACTAATTAACGAGCAATATTTGTACATAAATATATAGTACCTGGGCGAACTATATCATCGGGTGAGAAGGCTATGCTACTCAACAACAGATGGCGCTATAAGTTTTTTAAACGCACTAAAACGCGCAAAGAAAATAACAATATATATACATAAACCTACAGCGCCATCTGTTGGCGGGTAGCATAGCTTGCTCACCCGATGATTTTCTAATGTTGAGGCGGCTATTACAGAGTGAAGCTTGGTCGCCCAGGTACTTGTATATTTAATTGTAAATTTGTTTTCTTTTTGGTTTGTAGTTTTTAACTGATTAATTTAAACTTTAGCCCTGATTTTACTATACTCGGTTTAATAATTAATTGACCTGTTAATTTTTTTACCATGGCCGGTTAAATTACCCTTGTGACAGCGCCTTTTCTATGGGCGGTAAAATTATTTTTCCTCTCGTCTTTCAACTTAAAAAAATTGGTATATTATCATACTTGAACGATGTAACATCAACATAAAAAAAGCTTGTATTCTGGAAGTTCATCTTTGTAAAATATGCAAAAAAATATATTTAATATTCTGCTAGCGTCCCAGCCGGAAAGTGGAATTTTGGTCGTAGACCTTTTGATATTGCTTTAAGGATTTTGAGCTTAAAATAAATACAGCCATAAATACCATTATACAAAGGCCACCTGGACCAAATTATTCATTAGGGACTAAACTTTGTACAAACTTTGACGTAATAAGGTGCCACCTAACACCACTGTCCATGAAAAATAAAGTTTGTAGGGATCAATTTTTCGAAATGTAATCCTTGATACTGTAGGTAAGGTAAACTTTTTTAGCTAATTCTTCAATCATATTATCTGATTCAACTCTTATTCGTTTAAAACATATTGAGGAAACCGGGTAAATTTAATTAAGTACTAAACAAAATAATAGCACATTACTGCAGTAGGTGGGAAAATCAAACATAATATTGTCGATCGTAAACATGTTGGCCGAGGCGTAAACGGCTATTGGATAATTAATTATTCGCTAGGTTTGAGAAAAAGACCACAGCGGACTTTCAAAGACAAATTAGCGAGGTTCTAAGCAAATGAAGGGGTCAATGAGAGTGCAGGAAGGAAAGGAAGTTTATCATGATTTTAGAAGACGGAGCGAAAGGCTGTGGTCTCTGCCTGCCCAAACAGGAAAGAGGCGAGATTATTACCAATCACATAAAATGTTACTGTCTTTATAATCTACTTGTTTCCACAACCCTGACATAACACATTGATGTTGTAGTTAACAGATAAGGTAGACAAAGGAGAACGATCAGACAATTATATGGACCTCCAGTAACCAGCAAAATAGGTCGTATCAGTTCCGCATTGATTGAGTTGAACCAAGAAGGGACTGAATGGAGATCGGTATCGGTCCTTTTATACAAAAGTAATACAGAAAAAAAGCAGGCCAAGTACGAAGATTCAGTACCACTAAAAATATTTTTAGTCCGACTTGCACTTTATTTACTTTAATCACACATTTTGTGTAAGTAATACCATTTTTGCTACAGAGCTAAAAAAAACACGTTTATTGTACAGGGTTCCCCTTAATTTTTAAACTTGGTGTTTATATTACTTTTTAAGATATCCACCTTTATAACACACATTTTGTGCAAATTAAAACTAGCTAGGTATCTATTATGATTCAAAAGATATCGGACAGACAACGTAGGAAATAGGGTCCCGTTATGGGCATAAGTACGGGACCATAAAAATATACTTGGTTACATAAAATATGGTCCACAGTGACTCGTGACTAAATTAATGAGTCTTCCGAACTTGGCCCCTTTGATTGTATGTAACGGCTTTTGTCGAATGGACAATGGATATCTGGAAGCCATCAGGTTGATATTAATGTAGACAGACACCAGAATAGCTGAAAAGCGTTTTGTTGAATAGTGATAGCAAAGGCAATAGGTTAGTAAATTGTATAGTCTTTGGTAATAGTATTGTGGTCTGTATACTTGTTTTATTTATTTCATCACAAAGTATTTGAATACGTAATAGTAGTTTAAGATACAAGTTTCGTAAGCAGGGTTATTGCAAACGAGTTGAAGTTTTTAAACCCGTGATAAAGTCGAAAGTTTAACATCGCGCAAGTTTGCAATAACCCTTACGAATCTCACGACGTTTTTCAACAACAACAGGAACGAACATTTTAAGAAAAACTAGTTACAAATTGTGTTTTTGCATTTAAAATCACCCAAATTGCAAAATTGTACCAAAAAGGCGAGTACAGTCTGTTCACCTCTTGTGATGATCTCGAGAAGTGTATCTTGCTGATGCTTTTATAATACTTAACAAACTTACAAGTGTTTAAAAAAATTGTATTTTATACAATTAGTGAATAAAAGATGAATTTAAAGCGAGGGCCAGAGATGAATCTTGAGCGACGCGAGTGATTCTTGGCCGTCGACTTAAATCCCTTTTATTCAAGAGTTGCATACTATACTTTATACCATGAATACGAGAAATAGAAAGATTTAAGCGAAAATATACATTTATCGAGGTTGTATAGCATTGAGATGGAGGTCGAATATATTGGTGTGTTCTAAATTCAAAAACCTAAATAGTGATTAAAAGTGCTTTTTATTTACACTTTTCCGTGAATAAAAGAATTTTTTTAGAGGAGGAATGGTATAAAGTGTATTTTTAATCTTACACCGTCATCCCAATTTCGATCCAAATTTCTTGAACGTAAAGAGAGAGCAATTTTACTATAATTATCCACGATCCGAGTCATGAAGTTTCGAGCCCCAATCTGAGATTGGCTATTGAATTAAAGGAATTTTAATTTAAAAGCCAATCTCAGATTTTTCTATCCCCAGTTACCACGTGTTGATAATAGTGGCAAAAATACAGCGCTGGTTGTTATCGTGCAGCAAATCGTAGCTATTGCAAACAACAGCTGCTCTCTTAATTTAGATTTCAACTTCGGCTTTGTACTTAATTAGGACAACCTCCCGTGGATCACGTAGGCGTTTTACTTATTAATAATTGGTTTCATGTTTAAGACACAGTCTCGGAATCTTGTGAAAGTAAAAAAATACCTCGGGGATGCAAGTGCTCTATCCAAGTTTAGAAGTTAAAGAGCGCGAAGTCGCGATAAAAAGAATTAATATTGGGGCACAATTTCACACAAAGTCCACTGATCCAAAATAAAACAAAGCCTATATATACAATGGGTACCAGAGTGTTTATTAAATTTTAATATTTTCCCTGGGCGGGATTGCACCCTCGGCCCACGGCGAAGAAACCACACCGAGGGGCCAACCAAACCAAGGGGCCAGTCACATTTATTTCATACACGTTACATAGAAAGAAAAGGGTGCCTTGACTAACAAGTAGGAGTAAGTTATTTATGAGTTCTGTTTCTTGTTATAATTTTTCAATTCTTTTTTAGGGTTCCGTACCCAAAGAGAGACACCGGTAATATGCCTCTGATGTCTATCTGTCTGTCAGCGGGCTGTATTAGACAGTTGAAATTTTCACAGATTATATATTTCTGTTGCCGCTATATAAAAAAATATAACTATAGAATAAATTAAGGGGTCTTCCCTACTACCAACCTGTTTGTAGGCGATTTTGCTCGATTTTTTGCTTTAGCTCTATCGTAAAGAAGGGGACACTTACTAGCGTAAAAATTGGTATATTCATATAGTGCACAAGCTAATTAATAACAAAAAAACCGGTCAAGTGCGAGTCGGACTCGCGCGCCGAGGGTTCCGATATACCTATAGTATTTTTGGAAGCAATAAAGTCCATTTTCAGGACCGCAAAACTAAATTTGTTTGTAAAGGTTTTTTGCAGATTTCTGAAAAACTGTGCAACTTAGAAAGATCGTTTTATTTTTGCTGTAAAGTTTACATAAACCTCTGTCAACTGTAATTAATTCAGATTTTCCCTTACTCAAACTTCGGAGATAAGGGGGGAATGGTATTTTTTTTGACATTTTTCATCATAACTTGAAAACTAAGAAACTTAAAAAAATACAAAAATATATTTTAAAATGTACAAGTAAAGCCCTTTCATATGATACCCCACTCGACCTAGTAGCGACAATTTGAAATTTGGCCCCCCCTATTTTGGCCCCCTTTACATTAATAATCATACTTTTTTCAAAAAATTTTCATGTGCAATTAAGTTGGGCAACTATATTCTAAAACTATTCCAAATTTCAGCTCGATAGCGTAAGTGGTTGCTGAGATATAGAGGTGTGACAGACAGACGGACAGACAGACAGACAGACAGACAGAGCGGCACCATAAGGGTTCCTTTTTTTTACCATTTTGGTATCGGAACCCTAAAAATAACAAAAACTGGTCAAGTACGTGTCGGACTTACACGCATTTAATACACGTCCTCGTGGCTACGCATCCATAATAAAGGCGGCATTTTTACCTTTGTGGTGTGCGACTCCGACTCGCACTTGGCTGGTTTTTTGGTAAATTATAATAGGAAAATTTTAAGGCCTAACAGAAAGAGGAAGACTCAAAGTTGACCAATTTAATGAAGCGTTAGATGTATCATATCGTAGGTAAAGTAGAGAAAATTTACAGTAATTAATCCACCAACAAGAGTAGGCAAGTTAAAGATAAAATTAATGGGACAATCTGTTGCACGGTACAGTCAAAAGCAGGACACGCTTATCACATTGGAATTTGAACTTTTATTTAGGATTCCGTACCTCGAAAGGAAAATAGAACCCTTATATAGGAACGAAACTCTAGATTACTTTGTAGTCCGTCAAAACCCTTTGTTCTCACGAACTAGTTTTGTAATTAATACTTAAGTACCTGGTTGACCGAGCTTCGCTCTATAATAGCCGCCGCAACATTAAAATATCATCGGGTGAGCAAGCTTTGCTACTCGCTAACAATTAGCGCTGTAGGTTTCTGCCTAAAACGCGGTATTTTTTAAAAACGCTTAAAAACACGGGCAAAACGATTTTTCCCAGATATGAGACCTAGCTAGATCGATTTTTCGTCCCTAGGAACCGCCGGATACTAAATTTCATCAAAATCGTTGGAGCCGTTTTCGAGAAATCGATTACAAATCTATATATATAAAAGAAGAAGGTGACTGACTGACTGACATATCAACGCACAGCCCAAACCACTGGGTCTAGAGATTCCAAATTTGGCATGTAGGTTCCTTATGAGGCCTAAGGGTGCACTAAGAAAGGGTTTTACAAAATTCCACCCTTAAGGGGGTAAAATAGGGGATGAAAGTTTGTACGAAAGTCCGTCAGTTTTGAAGTTAGGATCTTCAAAATTTGTATTTAGGCTGACGACTAAAAATTAATATTTACGTGTCTCAGGGTTTTTGAAAATTCTTTCTGGATTTGAAGTAGAAAATTCTTTATTTTTAAAGTAAAATCCACATAATTTATTATTTAGGCATAAATGATGTAATTTTATGCAACGTTCATCACTGTTATTAAAATTCCACCCCAAATTCAACCCCTAAAAAAGGGAAATGGGGTGAAAATGTCTAAAAACCAATATGGGTATCGTTTGTATGGTTTATCGGGTCGCTGATTACGAAAACTACAACAATTTTGAAATCCAACGTGGTGGACGTGAAATACCATGATCCCCCTTCGGATGGAATTGGGGTGCGATAGGTTTGAAATATCTAAAAATCAATATGGGTGTCATTTGTATGGTTTATCGGGTCGCTGATTACGAAAGCTACAACAACTTTGAAATCTAATTTGGTGGACGTGAAATACCATCATCCCCTGGGGATGGGGTTGGGGTGCGATAGGTTTGAAATGTCTAAAAATAAATATGGGTGTCGTTTCTATGTTAGGGATAGCGGTCAAATTGGCGTTAGGGGTAGGGATAGGGGCAGGGATAGGGAGAGATAGAGAGGTAGAGGCAGAGAGGTAGAGAGGTAGAGAGGTAGCGAGGTACAGAGGTAGAGAGGTAGAGACGAAGAGAGGTAGAGAGGTAGAGAGGTAGAGAGGTAGAGAGGTAGAGAGGTAGAGAGGTAGAGAGGTGGAGATGGAGGTAGAGGTAGAGAGGTAGGTTGAGAGGTAGAGACGTAGAGAGGTAGGGAGGAAGAGGGAGAGGGAGAAGGAGGGGAAGGGGAAGAGGGAGGGAGAGAGGGAGGGGGAGGGGGTGAGAGAGAGGGAGGGGGAGGTAGAGAGGTAGAGACGTAGAGAGGTAGAGGGAGAAGGAGAAGAAGGGGAAGGGGGAGAGGGAGGGGGAGGGGGTGAGGGAGAGTGAGGGGGGGTGAGGGAGAGGGAGGGGAAGAGGGAGGGTCAGGGGGAGAGGGAGGAGGGGGAGGGGGAGAGACAGAGGGACGGGAAGGGGGAGAGGAAGGGGGGAGTGGGAGAGAGAGGGAGAGGGTTTCAGTTTTTCTCAATTACTTCTGCGAATTGGCTCTGTTTTGAAATATTACATAAAGGTGTCTCTCATCTCTCTCTTTACATTTGTTAGGATACTGCTGCTGAGTTCCTCTGTTCTGAGTAATTTATAAGTCACGTCTGTATATTATATAAAATTCAGCTGGATCTTGAATTATACTAATTGATTTGCGCAGGGTTAGTCCTGTTTTTCCTTAGTTTAAAATTACCCCGAAATGACGGGAAAATATCTCATTGCTTCGGAAAACCGGTAACAACATAAATACGAAATCCACGCTAGCGAAGCCGCGGGCAACAGCTATCGTAGAGCGACACTCATTTCGAATTTCCCGCGGTACTTTCAAAGACAAACGTTCGTGCCAGCAGCACCCATGCAGTGGCCCAAGCACGGCGAAGCTACGCCAAACGTCAAATGAGTACTGAATTTCGGTACCAGTGTAGATAGTAGATGTTGGACGATGATGTTGGCAATGATGGCTTTATTTAGATCGTGAGGTTGGTACTACTATTGCGAATGGCGCGTAAAGGGGGGTGGTTTGTGTCAGTTTAGCAAACACGTAGCAACGTGAAGACGAGGCCGCCATTTTCAACAGCTCATTCTTGTTCGAGATTTTACCACGTTAAGTTCTAAAGTGATAGTTGGCCGCGAGATGAAGCCTGCAGCCGCTGGCGGATGAGCCATGGCAATTCTGCGATGACAGGAGCGACCCTATAATGACAGCTAAGTGTTTATGATCTTTTCTGCCTTAAACTGTGAGATTTTAGGATATGATACGCGAATACGTTTTGTGGTAGTAAAACACGGTGCACTGTGAGTTTGCTGTAGTTGATCATGTGGATAGAATCTTATGAAAGCCTCTAACTTTGGGGTTGACAGGATTGTGGCACTTAGTTAATCTTAAAATCAAACAACAGGTAGGACAACGAAACCTGCACATCGCTGTGGGTACCGACGACGTGATAGAAGAGAATACCGTACGAGAGGTCAATGGCATGTTAGGATGAATGATCGTCATGCAAGTAAGTCACAGTGCTATGAATTAGGCGATTTTCGAAAATGTTATCAATGTCCACTACCAATAGTTTGGCCAATATCGTGTTCTCTGCTATTTCTGACGTCTATCCCTTGCCCACATAGTGCCATCCCTCTTCCTGCAGTTTGTGTCTTCGACATATATTTATATATATATACAAATATTGCTCGTTTATTAGTATAGGATAATAAAGTCTATACACCGTGGGTCAGAGTAACCCGAGAAACTTTAACTAGGTATTTCTGACGACGTTATAAGTAAATAATGTTATATGAACGTAGGTCCAATTATGTAATTTTAAATTAGCAATTTTTTTAAACCAAATAAATCAATTAAGTTTTGTACTTTCTTGTAAACAAATCCCTAGTATAAGTAAGAGAACATTAAAACAATTGACGAACTACTTCGACACAATACGACGACGGCTACGTCACATTCACTAGAGTTTGTTTTACTGGAGATTTTTCAATTAGTTAATTTATAAAAATAATGAATATCTCGAAAAGTAAGCGTTTTCGAACTATACGTTCTAACACTTTTAGGGTTCCGTACCTCAAAAGAAAAAAGCGGAACCCTTATAGGATAACTTTGTGGTCCGTCTGTCTGTCTGTCTGTCTGTCAAGACCCTTTATCTCACGAACGGGTAAAGGTATCAGGTTGAAATTAATACCATATATTAGGATCCACAAACCACACAAGATCTGAAAATTTAAATTTTTAACAACGACGCAATCAAAAGATATGGCTTTTTATGTCCACATCTCCATACTTTTATGCAAAAAACCAAAACCTACAGGGTACTTCCCGTTGATCTAAAATTATGAAATTTGGCAAGAAGCTAGGTTTCACAGTACAAATAACGGGAAAAGTCAGAAATCATTAAATATTACAACTTTTCTCACAACTAATGGTAACCAATTGTGGTGAGCTCCCGTTTCAAGAACATTCATATAAGAGAGGGGTCAAGTTGGATGGTCGCGGAGGCGATTTTTGTTTTAGTTTTATTTTATAAACGGGAACACTTACAATTTAATGTTTATAGTGCATATGCTATAAAATAACAACAAATAATAAAATTTGGTCAAGCGCGTGTCGGACTGAAAGAATCTAGCACATTAACTTACTGAAATTTCAACTAATACAATTATGATTATGTGGTGGTACGGAACCCTCGGTGCGCGAGTCCGACTCGCACTTGGCCGGTTTTTTTACTCCAATTAGATATCAGAATCGATGGTTAAAATCTTTCGGGTTACTCGGGCCCAAGGTGTATAGGCTATAATAAAAAGGGTACACGAACCCTGAAGGATGTGAATCTGCCCATGAAACTGAACAACTTTCCCTGAGGAACAGGTCCGCAGTAAGTCTCACGACACAAACAGGGAAAGTCGAAAATAATATTGCAACTTTTCTCACAACCATGAATTACCAATTTATGGTGAGCTCCTATTTTAAGTACATTCATATTAAAAGGGGTCATGTTTGAGTGGTGACGAAGTTTCTACAAACCAAGGGCAAAATATTATTACACCATGATTTGTTTGTTTGACACGGAACCCTTAGTGCGCGAGTCTGTCTCACACTTGTACGGTTTTTATTTTACTTGCCGTGTTTAAGTCGTACTACTAGTGTCAAACTGTACGTGCTCTCGACTGTACAGCAAGAAACGATTGAAATAATTATCTTGTACTGAGTAAAAGTAACATGACAGGCTTCTCAGAAATGCTACAGACATTCCTCCAGGATGATATTCATGAACTAATAATAAGATAATATTTTGGGCAATTATCTTGAGAAACACAATACTGACTGAATATTCTGTAGCTAGAAGAATGAGTTTGTAATTGTAATTAAATGGTGCTCACAAAATTCCGTTGGTTACTTAATTTGATTGTTTTGACTAGACATCAAATTGTAAAAAAATACACTGAAACACTGTATAAAATTTATAAAAATGGACTTTTTAAACGATGAAATGCAATAAAAACCATTGCACTTTATTTTTTCATAATTCATAATTAATTTATTCATGTAAAGTCATCAGGTAGGTACTGTAGTGATCCTCCTCGAAAGCCTTCTTTTAGCAGAGCTGGCTGGCGAGTATTTCTAAAATTGAATTTGATTTCGAATAATGACGTCACGTTCTGAAAACAGTCGCCAGTCAACTCCTGCCCACGGCTGGGTACGGACGTTGCTATTAGCTTTCTATATAAAAAAAAGAATATAAAACATAAATGCGAACCCATTGCGTTTAAATTAACCCCGGTCCTCGTGTTCGCTATAATGGTGGAGGCGCCGTCGTGCCCCTTATGCCATTTTATGTAGTGTTACAGTTACGCGGTCACCGGTCCTAAGTAAGACAAGAGGATGCTAATAAAGAAGATGATGCCCTGTATGTGAAGAAGATGATGCCCTGTATGTGAAGAAGATGATGACATATGATGACCACGACGTATCATACTTTATGAGTGCCAATTTTTATGGACACGGCACGCATAACACGTGCCGTACAACTGTAAGCTATTTTTGTATTGTCTAAAGCAGAGAATCACCCTCATCAAAGTTTTTTCATATTGTTCGTCATGCTTGAATGGGTTACAAACGTACCAATTTCGTATTCATTTGTGTTTGCAAGTCTCCAAGGCGACGGATGGCGACAGAGTAACTGCGCATGTCTTTTGGATGACAATCTGACAAAGATGTCATGTCATATTTTGTTTGTTTATAGTATTTGTTCATATTGCGTAGATAATATTACGTGTACAATATTATTCCTATAATCACGAAATATTGTCCTATAAAAAAATATAGATAAGCTCATTATGATTATAAATGCATTGTACGCAATATTGTAAATGTAAAAAAGATATATGTATGATTTTGTACTAAAATCTTTGTTAGCAGGTTTTCACTATATTTTTCAATTTTCTAGTCAAAGAACCTCTCATATAGTTAAAAGCGTGAGTTATAAATGTTTTACTTGACGATGTATGTATAGATGAAAGACGTCCAAAAACGTATTCATGGTGTCCTAACTTTATTTTGTACTTAACACTAATTCTCTTTTTCATGTTATACTATGCTCAATGAGTTGTGATATCGAGTGTCGATATCCTTGGATGCGCTTCAGCGTGTCCACATCGGTGATCGCTAACCATGAGCGACACCACTAAGATGGCTATCCTGACTGACGACTGATGGCGGACGTGCTACTTCCGACCATCGCATCGCCAGCAGAGCTAGGCTGCAAGCAGCTCTTCAGCCATCTCAAAAAAGAAGATTGTTTTATTTTTGCTATCCATGTATTAATAAATTTATTTTTTGGGTTTGTTCATTAGGGTTGTAATTGCGAACGATTGCAACTTTATTGATCATCTGGGAAAGAAAAACGGGGTGTTTTTTGGATGTTTGTAATTATGATTTAATTACAATCATTCCTTGGTTTGTTTATTTTATTCTACTACCTGGTAACAAAAAAAAAAATCTGGTAAAAGTTTTTTTTTAAAGGTATTCTTTTCAGAAGGTAATGTTCTAATAATGGTATGGTATGTCCTATGGACGGTATTATTGTTTGGTAATCTACAGGTAACGTGTTATGATGACGGTAAACAAGTAAGTATCGGTATTTTCTTTAAAGTCTATACTACAGTCATAACTTTCTAAAGATTTTTCTCATAATTTCAATAAAGAGTGGGTTCAGTTAGGATAAATGTCACAGTTTTCATTATCGGGGAAGAACATAGGTACAACTATTATTAAATCATATGTATTTAGATAGAGGGTCTGGATCAGGCTCAAGTATCGTGTTTGTAGCTGGTATGACTACGTGTATTTTTCTAGCTTTGCTTCCGCTTTACATCGGCCGCAGGTCATATGATGTTAACTAGATTTCAAATTATGATGCTTTTGGAAAAACATCACTTTTTGGGGTTAAATATTAGTTTTTGGGATTAAAAATATAGGTTGGCTTGATGGGATATATTGTTGCCACTAGTTGTTATCTTGTACAACCACTTTTATGCCCATAGGGTTAGTGGGTGGCTTTTGTTGGGTCACAGTATCTTGGGAGCATCTTAGGGTAGCTTTTGTCTAAATTTAGCAACGCCTTTATTTTGTTTGAAAGAGAAAGGTATATCAATAATGTCACTGACATTATCCAGCCGCAGGCTGCATAATTTAACGCCTAGCGTTTTTCAAGCGCTTTCCTTATGTCAAATTGACTTTCATCAGCCGCAGGCTGCTAGACAAACTCAGAGCGTTTTTTCTATGTCATGGGAACATTTTACTTTTTTAGGATGAGCATAGAGTAGGAAGTTTTCTTTTTTAATTTATGTAAAGGTTCCTTGAATTACGAAAGAGAATGTTTTATATTATTGGATGTCAAACTTTATTTGTCAAAGAGCATAGTATCACTTATTTTCTTAGAGACGTAATAAGTAAAATAATTTTAGATTTGATCTAAGATAGTTCTTTTTTCAAAATTTTTACCATTGTATTTTTTGGTTTAGAAAGTAGTAAAGCGTAACACCTGTTGTGGTGTAATTTTCGGTGGTTTTGTGCACCGTAGTTCATGAGATTACCGAAACTGAAAGCAACAATGTTTTGTCACATGAGCTAGATATTAGCAATATTTTGCAGGGTTATGTTATGCTTGCATTTGTAATATTTTCCACCATAGGTAGGTAGATTAGGGAATTTTTTGTACAAGAAATTTCCAAGCTTCACTCGGAAATTTCTTTGCCTGGGGGGAGGATAATGTAGTGATCCTCCTCGAAAGCCTTCTTTTAGCAGAGCTGGCTGGCGAGTATTTCTAAAATTGAATTTGATTTCGAATAATGACGTCACGTTCTGAAAACAGTCGCCAGTCAACTCCTGCCCACGGCTGGGTACGGACGTTGCTATTAGCTTTCTATATAAAAAAAAGAATATAAAACATAAATGCGAACCCATTGCGTTTAAATTAACCCCGGTCCTCGTGTTCGCTATAGTACATAGGAGTTGAACATATAAATTTAGTCTCACTGAAAACTGCCTTCGCAGGCATTTATATGATTTATAAATTTTACATTAAAAGAAAAAAAAGAAAATCAAAATGTGGATTTAAAATTTTCATTTTATATGTTTTTATTTTGTTATTCGTATTAGAGAGCAAAGAAAGTTCAAATCTGAAAAAGGTCAGAACACCTAACCATGCTACCGGAGCAAGGAGTGTCACGTAACGCCCGTAGGAGAGCTATGGAAGCCTAAGGCCATGTCCCCACTAGGCTCACAGTGAGCCGCTCACTGTCTGCCTTCAGTACGCTTCCCTATATATTTTAAACGGAGTGTCCATTCAGCGCTTACTGTACGCAGTTTGCGGCGTTACGCTTGCGGATTTATTCAGTGAGCAGCTGAGTCGCCGCGAACTATGCTCCCGGTCGGCGGCTCAGTCAGCTCACTACGCCGACGGAACGAATTGAGTGAGCGACTGATACGCCACTCAGAGTCAGTCGGCTCACGGGACATGGCCTAAAACGAGAAAGAAAAGAGGAAAGAGCTACGACAAAATTTAATGGAATTTACTCAGCTCTTTCAAAAAGGTAAACAACTTTTACAAAACAAAGGCGTAAAGTCATAACTTTAAATGTTCATTAGAAAGCTTTTCGAAGTTAATGGCATCTCAAAGGTCCTTTACAAAGTATTGAGTATAAATCAAGTATAAATCAAACGCCCCAAGACAAAACAATTCAATTATCTGGAGAAGGATTCGGATACTTGTTCCTAAATAAATTCGAGGTCGATTGATTAGTTTTTTTAATTACTGTAAAAAAAACTCTTTCGAGTAAGTTGCTTGTTTACAAAACCAATCAAAACACGGCATATTTTATAACCCACCCATATACTTAAATTTCTTTCTACTCTGTAATAAAATCAAAATATGATACGGTAAACTTCCCGCGAACGGTAAGTTTCGCAATATCCCTTTAAGGGGACCCTTACGACTTTTGCCCTATTTTACATAAACCGATCACTAGACCTTTATAAGAGAATTTAGAAGTAAGTGGCCTTTTTGTATGCGGAGTTGGTTGGCTTAATTGGGACGCTACATCTGTATTATTAAAATTTGTTACCTACCTAATTAAGTAATAAGTAGTTGGAGGCCCTACTTAGGTAATGAAAAATTCGGTCGACTTTGCTAATTAAGACATGTAGCTACGTGGTATATGAGGTAGCTTTCCCGTCGGGGTATATAGGCAGAGACCACAGTCCTCCACCTGCTACGATCTTGACATACTTCCCTCGCTTCCTCTACTTTCATCAACCCTTTCATACACGCTCGTCAGCTTAGGCTACATTTAACCTGGCCTTTATTTAGAACGTCCTGAATTTGGTCTTGGAACGTTCTTCGAAGTTTTTCTCTTCCAAAATTTCCATTCACCCTCGCCTGCTGGATCTCTTTCTTCGACAGTCTTCATTCATTGACCAATCTATCTCAGCACTCCTTTCTCAATTTTAGTCACTACATCCTACTTCTATCCTATCCTACTAATATTATAAACGCGAAAGTTTGTAAGTATGGATGGATGGATGTTTGTTACTCTTTCACGTAAAAACCACTGAATGGATTTTAATGAAACTTGGCACACATGTAGGTTAGGTGATAGGCTACTCTTACCGCGAGAAAACACTTCATTCCCACGGGAAAACGCATTTAATGCGGGTGAAACCGCAGGCAGAAAGCTAGACTTAGATATTTTAGCCACAATGTTCTCTTATCACACCATGCTAAGTTAGCAACCGGAAGGGCATGCTATAAGGTTCGGATACATTCATTTGACTGTTTTCATATCTAAGTTACCCCTTTTACTTTGAATTTCTATTGCTACCTGTTATGGCTCAAAAGATGTAGTGCCGTGCTAATACAACAGCTGGCTGCGTCAAAGTTTCTGGGTTTGGTTCCCGGGTTTGAGTGTGACCGGTCAGAGCAATTTTGCTTTTTATATAGCCTGAATTGTGTCCCACTGCTGGGCAAAGGACTCGCCATCTTTTCGCCATCTGTCACGGGCCTGAGATGCTAACTGCCATTCAGTCACAAATGCATCTAATTCGTCGCGCTATCTTCTGGACCGTCCTCCGGGATCCAGTCCGTGCCAACTTGGCCCACCTTTCAGGATTGGATCCTCCATCATGTGGTTAGCACAGATGATACAGGATTATCCTAGTCTGAGTCTGTGAGAGTGATCGTGTTTTTTTTTAAATACATCCATTTAAAAGAAGGGAAAGGTCCCGTTTGTATCTTTTAGGTAAGTAAGGAAACTTAGGAAAGAGTCTCAATTGCGAAAGACTGTTTATTGGAAGAACACATTTTTTACCCACCAGGGCTTGCTCAGAACAGAAATATAGTCTAATTGAAGGAGCCTGTTCACTCTTAGAGCCCTTTCAGATTAGGCGGTTTAGCGGCGCAGAAAAACCACATTTCGCGGCGCAGGCGCAGCGACGACTGCGTCAGGTGCTCGCAATAGCGTAATTCCGCGTAGGTAATTGTCGCGTGATTTTAGCGCGGCAGCTTCGTGACAGCTAAGTCCATTTAGTTGCGTGACTAAATCAGTAAAGTGAAAAGGCTAAAAACGGGAAAGAATCGAAAGGAGCCTTTTCTATTAAGTAGATCATACTTAGATACCTAATTTTCTTGTCCTGCACTCCCGAATACCGTATTAGAGAATCAAATCAAGGGCAGATATTGGGAATGGCGTTCAAATAGGTTCCCTTTACGATACAATCAACTCGCACAAAGAATTCGCTGATGATTTGATCAGGAGACGTTACGCTTGAGTGCTTTTGAATCGGCGAACGGTCTGCGTTTCTAGATCTCTTCGCGCCAATAGCAAAAAGATACTTTATACTTATAGTTTTTATTCTTATGTCTAAGTACCTGGGCGACCGAGATTCGCTCTATAATAACCGCCTCAATATTAAAATATTATCGGGTGAGCAAGCTATGCTACTCAACAACAGATGGCGCTGTAGGTTTCTGTCTACAACGCGACATTTTTTAAAAAATGCTTAAAAATACGGACAAAACGATTTTTCCCAGGCATGAGACCTAGCTAGATCGATTTTTCGTCCCAAAAAACCCCCGGATACTAAATTTCATCAAAATCGTTAGAGCCATTTTCGAGAAACAGATTACAAATATATACAGGGTGTTAATTTGATTGCGTGCCATAGCTTAGGGGGTGGTTCAGTAACGATAAAAGAACTCAAAAAAAATATTTTAAAAAATCCTACCTAAAAAAAATTTAACTCCATTGAAACTAAACTAACGCGGAGGGCAATGACCCGGAGCACCGCGCTATCGAAAGCGCGCGAAAGAGTTTCAGTTACGTATGTGCCTACCTTATCCACTGATTCTCGCGCGCTGGCTCGGTGATAGCGCGGTGCTCCGCGTTAGTTAAGTTTCAATGTAGTTTTTGTTTTTTTTTTCAGTAGGATTTTTTTAAATATTTTTTTTGTGTTCTTTTATCGTAACTGAAGCACCCCTTAAGCTATGGCACGCAATTAAATTAACACCCTGTATACAGGGTGTCTCATTCAAATCGGTCAGTATGGGAAAGTCTAAAACTATAAGACATACGAAGATTTGTTCTTAGGAACCATGTCACCGATTTTGATAAAAAGAAAAACTGCATTCATACATTTGAAAAAAAAAAGTGTACCCAGCTGGGGAATCGAACCCGGTAGTTTTGAAAAAAAAGCTTACAGTTTTTCTGTTTAAATAACGGTTGCGTAGGTCTTAAGCAGTAAATGTCTCTATGAAACACGATGTCTAAAATGAATAAAATGCATTGTTTTTACATACTTTAATTTATCATAGTAGGTGTTCGAAGTGACCACCGTTTTTTTCAATACAATATGGGTACACTTTTTTTTCAAATGTATGAATGCAGTTTTTCTTTTTATCAAAATCGGTGACATGGTTCCTAAGAACAAATCTTCGTATGTCTTATAGTTTCAGACTTTCCCATACTGACCGATTTGAATGAGACACCCTGTATATATTTTTTTTATTCAAATATTGCTCGTTTAATAGTATAGGATATGTTAAAAATTATTTAATTCGCCTATTCCAAGTAGCCCTACTGGTAGCGATAGTTGGAATTTACTGTTTATAGGGAGCTCACTGGGCCCAGAGACAAGTGGTTTTCTATTATTGTAAACGCTAACAGAATAGAATGAAAATGAGTGGGATGACATAATGACAGCTAATGTCAAATCTCATACATTTTCGTTCTGTTATACTATCGTTTACGATTCTAAAAAGCCAGTTCTAGAATTAATTAACAACAGCATTTTTATAAAAATAATTCTAACACTCTTTTAGCTATGTGATGTCTTTAACGTATTCCAGTCATTCAGTCTTCTGCGTACCAATATGCAACAAGCAACATTAATATCCATGATATTTGTGACATCTTTTTTTCTTGGATGGGATCGCAAACATTTCCAGACTGATATAAATTGTCTTGAGTTGTCGACCATTTACTTTCCTTTTGAAAAATATTGCTCCGATAATTTTCAGCACAGCGAGTTATCGGGATGAATGAATGGGTGGATTCGATTCGGATTATAAGAAATATTGAATGGATTTGTTAAGGGCGTTATGAAGAAAAATATCCGCAATCTCTTAATATTTTTTTGGCTTCAAGGATTAAACCTATTCACAACGAAATGTCCATTTGCCAAGTCAATCCAACGTGGGGGTGTATTGTATATCTAAAAATAGTAGGTTTACTACTAAAATATTTAGGTTTATTACAAAACATTTAAAATAATTTTCACTCATCATTTTATTAAGTCTGTTGTAGGATCGATGACCGACCTCACAAACACTGGTATCAGAGATAGGCCTCTGAAATTGCTCATTGACGACTACTTCCGTAGATGGAAAAGGCCAAAGGCCTTAGGGGCAAAAGACAAGGTGTAACAGAAAAGGTATTACAACCCTGAAGGATGTGATTCTGCCCATAAAACTGAACAATTTTCCCTAAAGAACATGGGTCGAAATACAGAAAAATAATTTTTGACCTCCCATAGAAACTGAGTCAGCTGATTGCGCATTTTGTATAATAATAACAATAATAATCATCATCATATCAGCCGAAAGACGTCCACTGCTGGACATAGGCCTCCCCTAAAGAACTCCATGACGACCGGTCCTGCGCTGCTTGCATCCAGCGGCTTCCCGCGACCTTGACCAGATCGTCGGTCCACCTTGTGGGGGGCCTGCCAACGCTTCGTCTTCCGGTACGTGGTCGCCACTCTAGAACCCTCACGCCCCATCGGCCATCGGGTTTTCTTGCGATGTGCCCTGCCCACTGCCACTTCAGTTTAGCGATTCTCAGGGCTATGTCAGTTACTTTAGTTCTTCTGCGGATCTCCTCATTTCTGATTCGATCGCGCAGAGAGAGTCCGAGCATAGCCCTTTCCATAGCCCTTTGGGTGACTTTGAGCTTTCTGTTAAGGCCCATCGTGAGCGGCCACGTCTCGGTGCCATATGTCATCACTGGCAACACACACTGGTCAAAGACTTTCGTCTTGAGACACTGCGGTATTTTGGACGTGAAGATATTGCGGAGCTTCCCGAACGCTGCCCATCCGAGTCGGATTCGACGAGTAACCTCTTTCTCTAAGTTGGATTTACCCAGCTGGACTGTTTGTCCCAGGTATACGTACTCATCAACAACTTCGAGCGTAGAGTCTCCAACTTTGAGTGGAGTGGGTACAACAAGGGCGTTAGACATAATTTTCGTCTTATCCATGTTCATTTTAAGACCCACTTGTTGTGAAACTCTACTGAGGTTATTGAGCATCGTGCCGAGATCTTCCAGGGTCTCAGCCATTGCGACAATATCGTCGGCTAATCGAAGGTGGGTCATGTACTCGCAATTGATGTTGATGCCAAGTCCTTTCCAGTCCAGGAGTTTGAAGACGTCTTCCAATGCAGCGGTGAACAGTTTAGGAGATATGACGTCTCCCTGTCTCACTCCTCGCTGCAATTGGATAGGTTTCGAGTCCTGGTCCTGAAGACGAACTGACATAGTGGCGTTTTTGTACAAATCCTTCAACACTTCAATGTACCGATAGTCGACTTGGCACCTCTGGAGAGATCGTAGCACGGCCCACGTCTCGATCGAATCGAAGGCCTTCTCATAGTCCACAAACGCTAGGCAAAGTGGCTGGTTATACTCTTCGGTCTTCTGAATAACTTGCCGTAGCGTATGTATGTGGTCTATGGTACTGAAGCCTTTACGAAAACCGGCTTGTTCAGGAGGCTGGAAGTCGTCGAGCCTGCGCGCGAGACGGTTCGTAATGACTCTCGAGAACAATAACAATAATAATAAAAACTATTTATTCAGATGACCAGGATCCATTATAGAGAAAAAATTACAAATTAAATGAAATTACAATTATGTCTACAAACTAAGAATTAAAATTACATGTTGGTATTGTTAATCATTGTCGCAACATTCCGCTCAATATGTTGCAACAACGATTAAAATATACACGCAGTCCAATCTGTCCGCTATCATTTTTTTTTTTTTATTGGACGTCAAAAATATTTTTTCATATTTCGACCTATATTCTTTACGGAAAGTTGTTCAGTTTCATTGGCAGAATCACATCCTTCAGGGTTGATATACTCTTTCTGTTAGACCTTGTATACAGAGGGGTCATACATCTAAGTCAAGGTTCGGGCAAGGCGCAGGCACTGCACGGGCGTCTAGCGGATACAGCACGGGCGTCTAGCGGATGCAGCACGGTCGTCGAACGGATGCGGCACGGACGTGGAGCGGATACGGCACGGGCGTTGAGCGGATACGGCACAGGCGTTGAGCGGATACGGCACGGACGCGACATTACATACAAAACGCGTACGCCAAAGAGCAAGCGGCGTTTTGTTTGAACAAGGTTAGAAGTGGTACCCTCTCTTCGCATATTCCATGTCCTTGCCTTGCCCAATGTGCCTACCGTAGAATAAAAGTATAAGGTTCAGAAAAAGAAGAAGAACGTGAAGATTTCAAGTAGGTAGTATGTAGTAGTATGTTAGTACATAAATTACTAACATACTACGTAAATTCCACGTTTGTCAAAAAGTCGACTATTCTTCGATTCTCCGCAAAGTCATTATTGGGAGAATCAAGAATAACTGAATACGACCCAGCGCTCATTAATCGAGTCAAATAAGAAAAGACAACTATTTCAAAAACGAAACCAAAATAATATAATTTATTTTTTAAATATTTAGTTCATTAAAGGCAGGCCCCCCACAAGGTGGACCGACGATCTGGTCAAGGTCGCGGGAAGCCGCTGGATGCGAGCAGCGCAGGACCGATCGTCATGGAGTTCTTTAGGGGAGGCCTATGTCCAGCAGTGGACGTCTTTCGGCTGATATGATGATGATGATGATGAGTTCATTAAAGACAGGAAACACTTTCAAAGGTTTTAATAAGTTTTCCAAGACTGCAGCTATTTCTTATCAGTGTATCCCCAAGAGCCTTGTTATAAGGAGCTCAGCGGCGCGTTTCTCCAATATCTTTATTTTTATTGGATGTAATAAATAATAAAGTAACTTTTCTTTGGTTGAGGTAAGGCTATAATAAAGTATAAAGATCTACAAGTGTTACTTTGAAAGTCCGATAAAAGGCGAACTTTTAAGAAATATCACTCTTTATGAATTTTACATGGTTTTGGTTTTATGTATTTTACCAAAATTATTAAATAATTAAAATATTTAATTAATTCAATTATTTTACCGGTAAAAAATATTACTCTTTTAATTTGTATCTTGAGACCCTCATAAATTTCAATTTTGAACGAAAATTATTTTTTTATGGCATAAGAAGTATGGCATATAGGTAAGTGAGTAAACTGCTTATACTTTTTGAGTATTCTGTACCCAATGAGTGAAAAACGGGACCCTATTAATATGCCTCCGATGACTGTCTGTCTGCAAGCGGGCTATATCTTATGAACCATTTTCACAGATTATGTATTTCTGGTACAACAAAAAAAAAATTAAAAAACAAGGGGGGCTCCCCTAATAAACACGTATTTTTTAGACGATTTTTGCTCGATTTTTTGTTTTAGCTCTATCGTAAAAACGGGAACACTTTAAAGCGTTAAAATTGGTATGTTTATAGTGCATAATAAAATCAAATAAGAAAATCTGGTTAAGTGCCTGTCGGACCCGCGGGTTTTTAATACTGCGCGTCAATAACTAAAACGGTATTTTTAACTTAGTGGTAAGGAACCCTCGGTGCGCGAGTCCGACTCGCACTTGGCCGGTATTTTTCAATGTTGCTAGTATCTAACACAGACAAATCAAATACTTTCTTCACCTTCAACAAATTTCCATATGGATTGTGAATAGCAAAATTTGCCTAAAACCTGCAGATAGCTCACCTGATGGGTAGTGTCACTGCCGCCCATGGACACTTGCAACACCAGAAGAGGCGATGCTAGTGCGTTGCCAGCCTTTTAAGAATTTGTTAATACTCCAGCTATACCAGTAACTCTGTGTAACCATACAAAATATACAGCGTGTAACGGAAAGATGTGTTAATAATAAAGGGTGTGAATCTGCCCATGAAACTGAACAATTTTTCTGAAGGAACATAGGTTGAAATACGAAATACCAAATTCTATGGTCTATGGAACTTAATATTTGATTTTAATTTCAACTCAAGGGGCCTTGACAGACAGATAGACAGACTGACAGTCAGACATATAATAAAGTTATCTTATAAGAAGTCCCTTTTTTTTCTCTTTTTGAGGAACGGATCCCTAAAAATTATAGTAGTAAGTAGCTTTAACTCTAAAGACGGTTTTTGCAACTGTCAAAATATAAAAAGCTGTTTATAGATCATTTTCAAATGAACTATTTAACATCAATATGAATACATATCAATACACAGCAAATTTATATAAAAAAGAATTTTCCATTATAAGATTTAACAAGTTACAAACGACCTTGGTTTAGTCTGTCTGTCAGCCCGAGAATATAAATCCATCAGTAAAGTTATCTACCCAATGATTATCGACGGAGCTTTCAGTATGCGTAAACAATCAGGTTGATCGATGTAGCTTCTTCAAAACAACGTTCGAAAGTATCACGATTGATAAAATGTTCTTCTTATTTATTTTTTTCTATTCGTGTCGATTCCGCAGCATTATATTTGTTTGGACCGATACTACGACAGACAAACAGTACAATCGGTAGCCATGTAAAGGTCCTTGCGTGAGCAGATGGAAGGACATGCAGGGCAAGAGAAAAGTTGTACCGTTTGGGGAGAGAATCCACAGACACACAGAATCCGTGCTATAGCCCCACAGGCACATATTTATTTTTGCTCTGGTTCCTTAGAACATTGTAATTATAAAATAATTATACGCGTTAATTTCTTTCGTACCTGACGGCGTAAAAAATAATGACTGAAAAGAGAAAAATGAGCTCTTTTACTTATTTCGTCAAGGTCAATTGACGAGAGAGAAACTGTGTCAAGTAGCAATTGCTCACTTTTAATCCTAATTTTGATATTTTTCTTCCAGTAAAAAAATTTGAAAAGGCCTCCTAAACACCGGGCTCCAGTCTGAAACATCTCACATGGTTTTTTGTGATCCTCTAATCACAAGAATTCTCTATCTACTAAGACATATCGCTTTCGCGCTGATTCATCATCATATCAGCTGAAAGACGTCCACTGCTGGACATAGGCCTCCCCTGAAGATCTCCATGACAACTGGTCCTGCGCTGCTCGCATCCAGCGGTTTCCCGCTACCTTCACCAGATCGTCGGTCCACCTTGTGGGGGGCATGCCAACGCTTCGTCTTCCGGTACGTGGTCGCCACTCTAGAACCCTTACGCCCCATCATCGGCCATCGGTTCTTATCGGGCTGATTATCAAATGAAAAATATGTTATCGGCTCCAACATTTTCGCTCAAAATAAGCACAAAACGTAATACGTTACTAGCTAGTCTTTTATCTACGTTAAAAGTCGCATTGAATTAAGATTAAATTTTGTTAACATTCCCAACGTCAAACTCCATCAAATGTAGTCAAAATTATTCCTTAGTTTTATTCTTAATGGATCTGAAATTAAGTTCATTATATTATCAGTCACTCGTAGGCAAATAAAATAATTCTAGTTAATGGAGTATGAAATATTTTATTACTTTAGAATCCATGGCTGTAGGCTGCAAGGCCTGAAGTACAGTATTAAGGAATATGGCGAGGGCGAGGCACAGGCAAGGAGAAGGGGTGATTTCACTTCAAAACTTATTCATACAAAATGTATAAAACCAAACAGACCTGATCGTCAGTCCACCTTGTGGGGGGCCTGCCAACGCTTCGTCTTCCGGTACGTGGTCGCCACTCTAGAACCCTTACGCCCCATCGGCCATCGGTTATTCTTGCGTTATGAACGTTATAACATACTAAATCAACATCTGCTTTGTAATAAAAAAAAACCGGCCAAGTGCGAGTCGGACTCGCGCAACGAGGGTTCCGTACCACCACATAATCATAATTGTATTAATTGAAATTTCAGTAAGTTAATGTGCTAGATTTTAGAGTCCGACACGCGCTTGACCAAATTTTATTATTTGTTGTTATTTTATAGCTTATGCACTATAAACATACCAATTTTCAAGTTTGTAAGCGTTCCCGTTTTTAAAATAGAACTAAAACAAAAATCGCCTCAGCGACCATCCAATTTGACCCTTCTCTTATATGAATGTTCTTGAAACGAGAGCTCACCACAATTGGTTACCATTAGTTGTGAGAAAAGTTGCAATATTTAATGATTTCAGACTTTTCCCATTATTTGTACTGTGAGACCTAGCTTCTTGCCAAATTTCATAATTTTAGGTCAACGGGAAGTACCCTGTAGGTTTTGCTTTTTTGCATAAATGTATGGAGATGAGGACATAAAATGCCATATCTTTTCATTGCGTCGTTGTAAAAAATTTAAATTAACAGTACTTATGTGGTTCATGGATCCTAATATATGGTATTAACTTCAACCTGATACCTTTACCCGTTCGTAAGATAAAGGGTCTTGACAGACAGACAGACAGATGGACAACAAAGTGATCCTATAAGGGTTCCGTTTTTTTCTTCTGAGGTACGGAACCCTAAAAAACAACGGAACCCTATACTGCGCGTCGCCCAATACGCAATTGGTTGGATTTTTTTATCACTCCGGTTATTTAAGGTGCCCACGAAACTAAACAACTTTTGCCAAGGAACATAGATTGAAAACCGATGCAAAAATTTCGATCTCTCATACAAATAAATGTGCTATCAGCTGATGCGGTTTGTACAGCAAGTAAAAAAAATGTTTCGTATTTCAATCTATATTCCTTGCGAAAAGTTGTACAGATTCATGGACAGAACCACCTCTCAAAATATCCGGGGTGATAAAAAAAATTAGGGTAGATGATGGAATTAGCTAATTCTATTGTAAAATTAATGGATATAATCTTATCCACAATTTTGGGTTCCTAACTAAAATCAATATTCTAAGTGTGGTTTCTGTAGCTAAAATTGTATCATCAATTATTCGCAGTAATTTCGAGGGGTCAAAGTTTATTAAGAAAACTTGTCTCTGTAGACTTATGATTGTGGACATTTCTCACTGTTTCATAACTCATAAATTTGAGACTAAGTAATGAAATACAAGCCTTCTAAAACAAAACCTTTTAAGGTAAAAACTTTTTTTAGGGTTCCGTACCTCAAAGGGAAAAAAAACCGGCCAAGTGCGAGTCGGACTCGCGCACTGAGGGTTCCGTACCACCTCATAAACAGAAATTTCAGTAAGTTAATGTGCTAGATTTTTTTAGTCCGACACGCGCTTGACCAAATTTTATTATTTGTCGTTATTTTATAGCTTATGCACTATAAACGTACCAATTTTCAAGTTTGTAAATGTTCCCGTTTTTAAATAGAACTAAAACAAAAATCGCCTCAGCGACCATCCAACTTGACCCGCTCTTATATGATTGTTCTTGAAACGGGAGCTCACCACAATTGGTTGCCATTAGTTGTGAGAAAAGTTGTAATATTTAATGATTTCAGATTTTTCCCTTTATTTGTACTGTGAGACCTAGCTTCTTGCCAAATTTCATAATTTAGGTAAACGGGAAGTACCCTGTAGGTTTTGCATTATTGAATAAATGTATGGAGACGAGGACATAAAATGCCATATCTTTTGATTGCGTCGTTGTAAAAAATTGAAATTTTCAGATCTTGTGTGTTTCATGGATCCTAATATATGGTATTAATTTCAACGTGATACCTTTACCCGTTCGTGAGATAAAGGGTCTTGACAGACAGACAGACAGACAGACGGACAACAAAGTGATCCTATAAGGGTTCCGTTTTTTTCTTTTGAGGTACGGAACCCTAAAAATGGAACCCTTATGGAATCGCTTTGTTGTCTGTCTGTCTGTCTATCAAGACCCTTTTCCTCACTAACTTTGTTAAAAATTTTTAATCTTCTACGACTACATGATCAAAAGATACGGACTTCTATGTTACCATCTCCATAATTAAGCCAAAATCTACAACCTACCTTGTATAGGCTACTTGCCATTGACCAAGAATTATGAGGCAAGAAGCTGCTAGACAAAAGGAAAAGGTATAAAATCATAAAACAATATACAACTTTTCTCACAACAAATTATAACAAATTAATTTGACATCCCGTTTCAAGTACTTCCATAGAAAAGAGCGGTCAGATTTGAGTGGACGCGGAGTTTTTAAAATCAAAGGGCTAAAACTTGTAGTATCTCATATGGTGGACGCATTTTGCCAGTTTGTAGAGTTCCGTACGTCAAATGAAAAAAAAACGGACCCCTTATAAGGATCACTTTTCATTCCGCCTGTCTGTCTATCAACAACAACCCAATCAAAAGTTACGGCTATTTATGTCTTCATCTTCATACATTTATGAACAAAATCTATAGGGTACTAACCGTTGACCTAGAATCATGAAATTTGGCAAGATGCTAGGTCTTATAGCACAAACAAAGGAAAAAGTCTTTACTCATTAAATATTACCACTTTTCTCGCAACCAATAATAACCAATCAAGATGAGCTCCCTTTTCAACCTTACCACGCAAACCCGACTCGCACTTGCCCGGTTTTTTTTATTTATTTAGTCTGTCTATACTCGTAATTGGTTGAAAATTCACGACTCAAAAAATTCGGCTGTTGTAGGAACAAAGCATATTGCGACCTATTATGATTTTAATTGTGTATTGTGTATGGTTGCACCAAAATGATACATCATCAAAACCCGTTTTAATTCATTCAGAAGTTTGTGATTTCTGTAAAAGCTTCGATTATGACAAAAATATCACGCACCTCAAAACTACGCAGGCAAGAGCTTCTTGAAGATACGAATAGCTAGAGTAATGTTTTTCTTTCCACTCCTGCATTCGGCAAGATTATAATAAGTTCGTGTGGATTTAAATCCCTCACCTGTGCATATGGTATTTGTTTTCCAAGAAGTTGAAGTATATAATTGTTGTAGTCTTTCTTGCGTTAAGCTATTTGAAACCGGAAATACTATAGGTAAGTAATGAACACTTGAAAGAAAGATCACCGATCTTTTTTTCTTATTTTCGATGCTATGTTTCTTGAAGAAAGTTGTTCAGTTTTATCTACTGGTCCCTTTCAGTTTTGGGAATCCTGTCCCTTACACCTTGTATACTAATTACCTAATTAATCATCTCTACAGATTAGTAGGGAAATTTAGTACGTCTAGACTTCAGTTGAAAATGTGATGTGTCTTCCTCTCTAGCAAAAATCCAGTAAATACAAACAGAGTCCCTTTTGCGTGTTTAATATTACTTTATTACATTCGTATACGGTCGGTGATTTTTTTAATTATTTCTTTGTTTATTTTGTTCTCTCAAACGCAAATAAAGGCTTCAAACAATCAAGCACTTTGTGATCCGAATTTCACGTACCTAACCCTCTTGTTTGTATAGTCTGCCTTTTTAGAGTTCCGTAGTCAACAAGGAACCCTTATAGATTCGTCATGTCCGTCTGTCTGTCTATACGCAGGTTAGAAAGAAAGCTGTAATTTAGTACAGATATAAGTTTTACCTACGCCGAAAAAGTGGTAAAAAAAATCTTGAAAATTTGTTTATGGTACCTCCCCTACAAGAAAAGTGGGGTTGAAAATTATTTTTCTTGTGTACCCCATCGCGTGGGGTGTGACTAGATAGGTCATTTAAAAATAATGTGCGTCTCCAAATGTCATTTTTAAAACGCTTTTATTAGCTTCATTCGATTTAAGGATTTGTTTGCGAAATATTTATTTTAATTTATTTTATTTTGTTCGGTAAATTTACAGCCTTAATTTTAATACATTAGCCATTATACAGTAGGTAGGAACTGGGTTAATAAAAAGTTTTCACCTTGAAATCGTAATTTTTTGTTGAAGTTGAGTGTCCCTACCTCCTGCCAGATAAAGGGTTATTATTGGAAATGTGAAAAAATACTTAATCTAAACCTGCTTTGTGCGAGAAAATCCAAAAAAACTACGGAACCCTATACTGCGCGTGGCCCGACACGCACTTTTTGTTTCTTTATTTGTTTTATGTGATTGTTATGATCTAAAAACTCAAATAAAGAATTGCGGTTTGCTTTTATTTTTATACATTGATAACATTTTTAAATCATGCTCGTTATTCGCCACTTATTTACAAAATCGTAGGTCAAAAAAATTGTACAGCGCAGATTTCTTGGTACTTTATTAAGATACAGTAAATGGTCGACCGAGCTTCGCTCTATAATAGCCGCCTCAACATTAAAATATCATCTGGTGAGCAAGCTATGCTACCCGCCAACAGATAGCGCTAGTAGGTTTCTGTCTTTTATGAAATGGCTAAAAACACGAGGAAAACGAATTTTCTCAGACATGAGACTTAGCTAGATCGATTTTTCACCCCCAAAAACCTCTGTATAGTAAATTTCATCGAAATCGTTACAAATACATATACATGGTGTTAATTTAATTGCATGCCATAGCTCAGTGGCTGGATCAGTATCAGTAACTGAACAACTTTTACCAAGGAACATAGGTCGAAATACGAAAATCTATTTTACCTCCCATAGAAACTGCATCAGCTGATAACGCATTTTGTACGGAAGGTCAAATTTGATTTTTCGTATTTCGACCTATATTCATTGGGAAAAGTTGTTCAGTTGCTGATACTGATTCCGCCCCTGACCTATGGCACGCAATCAAATTAACACCCTGTATATACAAATATATTGCTCGTTTAATAGTATAGGATAAAAATAATGAAAAAACAAATTATCAGCTCCAAAAGATTTGTATAAACTGCGTGTTGCCCGAAAACCTTGACTTTTCCAGTTTTGTGCTTTATCTCGAGTTTCATAAGACCTAAAGAGCTGTAGTCTAGTTGCACTTCATAAGATCCCAAGAAACGTCCACTGCAGGACAGGGAGCTCCCTCCAGAACTCAAGCAAAAACGCGTGGTACTTTAGAGGGGATTACCATAGTCACCACGCTCTTGTAAGCGTTGCGGCTGGCGACTGTTGTTGGTGACCGCAGTACGTAAGATAGTACGAAGGATGCTGCTGCTCATCCTCTGGTTCATAAGCCCTTAGTCACCTCTTACGACACCCACGGGAAGAGAAAAGTTGTTTAGTTGCATGTCCTAAGTATCATACTCAAGTATAGTCAGACATTTCACTATCATGCTGTATTTGCTCTCTCCAAAAACTCGTCAAAAATTGCGAGGGTATTTAAAAAATCTAGCCTAGTTATGCCACAGATTAAACAATAGTAAACTAGTTATGCTTACGTGTTTTCGGTATAAATTAACGAAAAAGATATTGGTTCAAGTCTTATCTCATTTTGATCTATTGAAAAATTATAAAATGACGTCTTATTGCAGTCTTTGAAAGCAAACACTTGAATCGGGGCGTGAAAAGCATCACAAAGCGTTGGCGAGTGTTGATGTGAAAAGTGCTCGTCTGATGAGTTGAAAGCTTCTCAAGAACTTAAAACCACTCTCTCTCACTCATTCTGTCTCTCTTGGCTTTTGGTGCACTTTTCTATTTCATTACCTGTCGTTAAACACAAGTCTTGTGGCACAGAATAAAGTACTACATACAGAACGGCCACTCCGCCCCCCATGGAATCAACCCGCTCACCCTCTCACCACCGCAACCAAGATTACACCGCGACCTGTAGCCGCGCTATTCTCGGGTTTTTAAGAAAGTTCTTCAGTTGTTAGGTAATTATTCACAAGTGGCGACATCCTATAAAACGTTCACCGTCAGACAGGAAGTGCTCTTAATATATTTTAAAGATTTTTTTTTATTAATATTGGAGGGGATGTAGCCACCACGCTTATGCCCTCCAGTAATGCGTTGCGTTGGTAACTCGTAGGAACAAAGTAGTAGTGCGCGTAAGCAGAGCATGACAACAAAACAGAAAGAAGCAGCAATAGATTCAAAGGAGCATCAAGTACACGTACTCGTACGTATATGAAATTGTCAATAAGCTCTGTTATTGGTAACCTTAAATAATTTTCTCGATATCAGCGATTGTATATTTTTGTCAAATCAGTGAACTATACAGGGTGTTAATTTAATTGCGTGCCATAGCTTAAGGGGTGTTTCAGTTACGATAAAGGAACACAAAAACTGTATAAAAAAATCCTACTGAGAAAAAAAAATTTTAAAACTGCATTGTAACTTAACTAACGAGAAGCAACGTAGCTAGCGCGCGAGTATCAGTGAATAACGTAGGCACATCATCATCATATCAGCCGAAAGACGTCCACTGCTGGACATAGGCCTCCCCTAAAGATCTCCATGACGACTACATAACTGGAAATCTTAAGCGCGCTTTTGATAGCGCGTCCATTCGCGCAGTCATGCCTCTCAGCGTTAGTTTAGTTTCAATGGAGTTTTTTTTTTGTAGGATTTTTTTTTATAATTTTTTTGAGTTTCTTTATCGTTACTGAACCACCCCTTAGGCTATGGCACGTAATCAAATTAACACCCTGTAATCATAAGCTTGATCGTCTCAAAAGTAGATTAATTTGTATCACCCATCGACACTACAAAAAAAAAAAACCGGCCAAGTGCGAGTCGGACTCGCGCACTGAGGGTTCCGTACATAATAATAATTGTATTAGTTGAAATTTCAGTAAGTTAATGTGCTAGATTTTTTGAGTCCGACACGCGCTTGACCAAATTTTATTATTTGTTGTTATTTTATAGCTTATGCACTATAAACATACCCAAAGAGTATAGTAATTATACCAGGAGAACATACCAATTTTCAAGTTTGTAAGTGTTCCCGTTTTTAAAATAGAACTAAAACAAAAATCGCCTCCGCGACCATCCAACTTGACCCCTCTCTTTAATGACTGTTCTTGAAACGTGAGCTCACCACAATTGGTTACCATTAGTTGTGAGAAAAGTTTTAATATTTAATGATTTCAGACTTTTCCCATTATTTGTACTGTGAGACCTAGCTTCTTGCAAAATTTCATAATTTTAGGTCAACGGGAAGTACCCTGTAGGTTTTTCTTTTTTGCATAAATGTATGGAGATGAGGACATAAAATGCCATATCTTTTGATCGCGTCGTTGTAAAAAATTTAAATTTTCAGGTCTTGTGTGGTTCATGGATCCTAATATATAGTATTAATTTCAACCTGATACCTTTACCCGTTCGTGAGATAAAGGGTCTTGACAGACAGACATACAGACAGACAGACAGACGGACAACAAAGTGATCCTATAAGGGTTCCGTTTTTTTCTTTTGAGGTACGAAACCTTAAAAACACATCAAAAATTACAAACATCAATAAAAAATCCCTATTGAGCAATGGCATCGCGACAGGCAAAGATATTTTAACCTCGCGTAGCGAGGTTCAAATCTCTTTGGCGACAGGCCTCAGGGCGGCACTTTGATTGGCTGCAAACATTGAGGGTGTCCAATCAGAGCACTTCCCGCCTCGCGTGACTTTTCTTTGTGCACATTGCCAAAGGAAATATTTAAACAAGCTGTAAAGAGACATCTCCCGAAAAACGCATGCATATGTAGAGGAAGAAAATTATCCCGATATAAGGCAGTGCTCTCTAATAAATATGCACCAGCTTGAAATAGTCTTAATCGATCCTAGACATCATGAATACGTGTTCTGTGAGTTTGCGCCGGTTTTTGGCTAACGATAACTTTTGAGGGCAGAAAAACCATGAATAATTTGATGGATTTTTACGGTTTTTCGTATTTATTTTCTAAACTATTAAGGTAAGAAAGACCAAACTTCTACTCCTTTAAAGTTCCTATCAATATATGTTTGTAGTTTTATTTTCAAGTTTCTATATTTATAAACTGGATATTGCAGTCGTAGTATTGCAGGCCATATTGATATTATATACGAAAAAAAATATGTGAACCACCACAAACAAATTTCTGTGCCCACCCACAATCAACAATAATATTATGAAAAAGTAAAATTTGTAAGTTCGTGAATTTGTTTCTAGTAAGTTATCTCTGGAACTACTGAACCGATTTTAAAAATTCTTTCACCATTAGAAAGCTATATTATTTAATGGGGTTTTAATTTTATACGATATTGCATGCCATATTGATATTATATACGAAAAAAAGTATGTGAACCACCACAAACAATTTTCTGTGCCCGCCTACAATTAACAATAGTATTATGAAAAAGTAAAATTTGTAAGTTCGTGAATTTGTTTCTACTCGTAGTAAGTAATCTCTGGAACTACTGAACCGATTTTAAAAATTCTTTCACCAGTAGAAAGCTCTTGAGAAAGCTACATTATTTTTGAGTGTCGTAAGCATAGTCGTAAGCTTTACTTGACAGGTACGGCGAAAGCTAGTACCTTATAATATTCAGGTGAACCAAATCCTATAGATCCTAGGATCGTTTTTCTCTTTTCTGTTTCGATGTCGGGTTTTTTGTTTTTAATAAAATATATTATTTATTCACATAAGTGATAAAAAGTAAAGTATATTGTTAATCTACAGGGTGTGAGGGACGCTGTAACTGAACGGCGTGCTCAGTCAACGAACCTAAACAACTTTCCCAAAGAAACATTTCTGGAAAATGTTCCGCTTTTTATACCGCTCCATACGAGTTGCTCACCCTGGTCGAACCGTTTGTATGGATATTTTTTTTTTCTATTCCCAGAAATATTTCTTTGGAAAAGTTGTTCAGTTTCTCTAACTGAGCACGTCCTTTAAGTTTTCGGTACACCAGGTCTCTTACACCCTGTATAATAATTTAATGTAACTTGTTGTATGTACACGCTCTCAACAATTTAATTAGAATGACGGGGGGGAAACAAAAGTAGCTTAAAGAAAAAACGAAAAATTTATTTGAACTTTGCTGCCGTATTCTACATTATTTTTATAACTGTAAAATATCGGACAAGCTTTGTAAGACCGGATATTGTGCCTGCGTTATTAAAAACATCCATCACAAATGTTTATTTTAATTACGCGCAAGTAATAATATTAAATACCTTATTTATCTCATACATTTTTTAAGTCAGGCAGGGCAGATATTTTTTTAACAGGATGTTTTACAGACATCAATAAAGTATGGGTACTTCCATTTTTAGGGTTCCGTATCTCAAAATAAAAAAACGTTACCCTTATAGGATCACTTTGTTGTCCGTCTGTCTGTCAAGACCCTTTTTCTCACGAACGAGAAGAGGTATCAGGTTGAAATTGATAAAGAATATTAAGGTCTATAAACCACACAAGATCTGAAAATTTCAATTTTTTACAACGACGCAATCAAAAGATATGGCTTTTTATGTCCTCATCTCCATACATTTATGCAAAAAAGCAAAACCTACAGGGTACTTCCCGTTGACCTAAAAATATGAAATTTGGCAAGAAGCTAGGTCTCACAGTACAAATAAAGGAAAAGTCTAAAATCATTAAATATTTCAATTTTTCTCACCACTAATACTAACCAATTAAGGTGAGCTCCCGTTTCAAGAACTTTTCTATAAAAGAGGGGTCAAGTTGGATGGTCACGGAGTTTTTAAAATCAAAGAGCAAAAGTTTTTAGTATATCATATGGTAGATAGGTACGGAACCCTTAGGGCGCGAGTCCGACTCGCACTTGGCCAGTTTTTTTTTTTCGTTTACTTACCAACACATTTTGCAAGACACTAAAACCAAAGATATTTAATGAAAAGAATAACATTGTTTAACAAACTTGTTTTATCTGACAGATTTAGACGATTGGTTTTGACATAGGTGCAAATTTTTTTGGTAAGGGTTGGAATAAACGACAATAATGGATCATTAATAACATCATCGTTCAAAAGTAATAAGTAAATCAAGTGATCGGTTTAGTAAGTATAATAAGTATTTTTATTTTTGTTAAAATTGTTATAGAAAGAAAAAGAAAGAAAAAACATTTATTTTGGAAACTAATAAAAATTGTAAAAACGAACAGTTTCTAAATATAATACACATTGTTCCCAAAAATGGTCTCCACTCAGCATACAGCTACTGGTAGTTACAGTACACTACCAACAGCGCTGGTATTCTCTAGTATGCACTACACATACTCATGATCATGACAAAATAATAATAATAAATACTTCTCACGTCATAGAACATTACAACTACGTCATAGGACAGTACAACTACCTACCTTAAATATTAAGTAAGTATAATTAATACCCTTTGTTTTGTAAGAATACTTAATTTGTAAGAATACTTGTAAAGTACACAATATCTCCGCCGAAAACTATCGACAGGGACTCAAGCTGGAAAATTAGATCGATAAAGCGTATATTTAGGAACAGTACAAAAATTAATTGCCAAATATAATATTTTAAATAATACAGAGGATGACAGATGATCAGTCACCTGAATAAATAAAACAAGTAGTTTATTTATCCCTGCTTCTAAAAAAAGAAAAAAAAACAAGCTTTGTAAGTAATTTACCCATGTTTCTAATTAATGTGTAAACCAGGAACAACCCTAAAATACCAATTTAAATTGATTTTAAGTTTTGAAGAGAAATAAAAACTTCACTTCAAACTACACTAAAATCTACTACAAACTACTAAAATTCAACTTCCATTTTGGCTTTTGTCATCATAACGTCGACAAAGATCAGTGAATACCATTTCCAAGATTCTCATTTCTCATTTCATCTCTTTCAAATTGGCGTTCATAATGTAAAGTACAACTAAAGTACTTTTCAACGAAAGCTCTTTAAATATTGCGTGAAATGGACCGTATCTTATAAAGATAAAAAAATATATGAAAGTAATTTTATCATTGTACACACTCGATGGTTATCTTATCGAAAATATACTGATGCAATAGAAAAATAAGATATTTTATAAGTGGTATAAAAAGCGGCACTGAAAGATATATTTTCAGCTTTTGTCCTGTAGCCACTATTGAAGCTTTCGCCGTATTTGTTCTACGTGAAAAATTTATATTTACGTAAAAAAAAATATCATGGTTGTTTGCCAGCATATTTGCCAATCCTATACTATTAAACGAGCAATATTTGTATGTATATTTGTAAATGTATTTGTATATTTGTAATCGGTTTCTCGAAAACGGCTCTAACGATTTCGATGAAATTCACGGGGGTTTTCGGGGGCGAAAACTCGATCTAGAACCGTGTTTTTCAGCAATTTTTTAAAATACCATGTTTTAGACAAGAACCTACAGCGCCATCTATTTTATTTTATTTATTAGGGCTAACAAACAGTGAGCACAATTAGAACTTATAATTAATTTTAATACTATATGATTGGTGATTGTGTCACCAACATCGTTGGCCACAGGTTGGTTTCCAGTGTTGAGAAGTGGCTCTAAATTAAAGACATATGACACAAAAAATCAGTAGTAGTATCTATTGGCAGGAAGCATAGCTAGATCACTCTATGATATTTTCATGTTGTACATTCAAACATTTTTAAAAGAGCGCGTGGGTTATTTATTTTTATTTATTTAAAAGAATTACATACTAATCTTAATACTAATTTACAATTTATGTAAGGTGTAACAAAAACCTAATTAGGTTTGTCCGTACACCTACAGATTCGACGGCACTCTGCGACCGCACGCAACTTAGTTCAATATTATTTTCAAATGAATACATACTATGAGGATAAAGCCACGAACAAATCTAAAAAGATCAATTTGGCACACATTGCTGGGAGGCTTGGTTATATTAATTGCAATATCCTTACTTCAACGAGCAATGTATGCCGAAACAATCCCCGAACTGTGATCGAGGCTTTAGCCGACATTACAACTTGAAGCGCACTGAGTGAGACAGATTACAAAACCAGTTGTTAGGAGTAGGGAGCAGCGCGCACACACAGGGTGTTTCCTTGAAGTGTTACTTTACTTGATTATCGTCTATAAAAAATTGTAATAGTTTATTTTTTATGTTCTTTTCGTTAATAATGATCTTCAATGAATTTGGCAGGTTGTTAATTAGTTTAGGTACAATATATTTTAGAGTCTGTTTTCCATAGAGGTTTTTAAAGCCTGGGACAATTAATTTGGCATTCGTTACGCTGCGGGTTACCTTTCCGTGATTAGCATTGTGTTTGAGTGTTTCATTAAAATAATTCTCAACTAAAATTATATAACTAATTTTGTCTTGGATAGGTATTATTTTACAGAAGGAAAACAGGGCATGATAATTATCTTTATATTTATTTTTTATTTTATAAGGGACTATAGCTTTTAAGATGCGTAATTGTAACTGGTATATCGAGTTAAGGTGTGTTTTAAATGTTCGACCGTAACTGCTAAGTCCGTAGGTTATGGTCGATTCTCCTAATGCTTTGTAGAGTGATAGCAATATTGTGTACGGGACTTTACTTTTGATTAGGGTAAATTTCGCTAATATAGCACGCAGTTTATCACATACGTTGTTTATATGATCTGTCCATTTTAGTCGATCATCAATTATCAGACCCAGATATTTTTGTTGAGTCACTAGTTCAACTGGACTACAGTTGCAATGGCTAAAGTTCGAGTGTAGACAATCGTGTTCATGTGCTATTAAGTTGATCTCTCGTTTTATTCTATTTTGGCTTGAACTTATGTACATTACCTTAGTTTTTTTTGTGTTCAGGACAAGACCCAAATCATGAGACCATTTTGTTAAGAGTGTGAAGTCAGCTTGTAACCGTTTTAGTGCGTTATCTATCGAAGTGTCTGCTGTTAGTAGGCAAGTGTCATCGGCAAATTGAAAAACTTCACAATCTCTTATAATGTTTACGGCGTCATTTACATAAGTTAAGTAGTGTAATGGTCCTAAGACTGAGCCTTGAGCAGTACCTTCAGTTACGCTATATTTGTCGCTAAACTCATTGCCTATACTAACTAGGTATGATCGATCTGTTAGGTAATTTTGGCACCATTTCTTGAATGGTCCTCTTATACCACAGTCGTCGAGTTTGTCCAGTAAGGTGTCATGTTGTAATGTGTCGAATGCTTTACTGTAGTCTATAAAGACAATTAATATATGTTTCTTGTCATTTAAGTGTGTGTATATAGTGTCCGTGAATTGTGACAGTAGTTGTGTAGTACTTCTTTGAGCTTGAAATCCAAATTGTGTCTTAGTTAACACATGATGTTTTCTATAGAAGTCGTTTATTTGTTCGCAAACATATTTTTCCACTATTTTATTTATAGTTGGTAGTATAGTAATTGGCCGGTAGTTCTCATAAAGCTTTTGGCTACCTGATTTGTATATAGGTCTAACAACGCCTGTTTTTAGCTCTTTTGGATATATACCGGTTTTTATTGACGCATTTATAAATCTAGCTATGATTGGCGAAATATCTTCACATATGGCCTTAATGTCTACTGCTCTAATGCTGTCTACGCCGGGTGCTTTGTCACTGTTTAGATTTTTTATAAGTTTTATGACTGCTTTAGAATCTGCTTTCTTGAATCTAAACGATGCATCAAGCGGTCGCATGTATTCTGCCTTGTCTAATAACAATATTTTACATTTAGGTATCATATTTTTAACACAACTGTGAAACATATTTGCAAAATTATTTGTTATATCAGCTATTTTTGTTTTTAAATCTTCGAACGCGTTTATAATAATGCTATCAATAGAACTTTTTATGCGGCCTGTGAGTTCGTTTAGTATGCGCCATAGGTTTTTAGGGTTAGACTTATTTTTTATTATCTTATTATATATTTGTTTGTTTTTAGTTGTGTAGATTAGTTTATTGGCCAAATTTCTGGCTTTGTTGTATTTTTGTTTAAGTATTTTGTTATTTGTATCTTTTAACCATTCCATAAATAATTTGTCTCTGTATTTGCATGCGTTAAAAATTTTTTTGTTAAGCCATTTACAGTTTTTATTTCGGTTTCGATTATTTTTAAGTTTGATTTTTACTTTTGCTTTTTCATAGCAATTTTTAATATTATTTGTTAATATTTTATATAAACTAATTGGGCAAGCTATATTTTGTTTTGTTTTCCAATTTATTTCTTTTAAAGACTTTGTAAGTATAGTAGTATCATATTTTATTAGTGTTTTAGAATCATCCTGTGTATGCGCGGGCCCAGTGCAGGCAAGTGCTACAGTGCGATGGTCCGCCAGTACAGATCCTAGCGCCGCAGTGTATAACTCTTGTGTACGGGATCTCGCGTAGATGTGATCGATAGATGTTTTTGTTAATTTGTTTTTAACCATTTCTATTCTAGTATACTGCGTTATCCCGGACACAAGGCCATGGTTGTACATGACGGAATTATAACTATGTTTTATAGGACAATTTACCTTCAGATCGATATTAATATCGCCCAGAAGGAAGAGGTCCTTGAGTCGATCTGATTTTTTTTAGTACCGTACTTATTTCCTGTATAAACAAGTGTTTACTTAGACTTGGTGGACGGTATGCAGCGCACAGAATTGCAGAATATTTTTGTGGAGTGATTATTGTGCCAATTAAACATTCAAAATGCAGTGTTTTTACTTTATCTGGTATGAACTTATGTTTTTTTAGTGTGTATACAATAATGCCTCCTCCTTTACGACTTTTTCTGAGTTCTGTGTGCATGTTATATCCAATAATATTATACATACTACTTATCGAGTCGGAGATGTTTGCTTCTGTTAGAATTACGACGTCAATTTGTTTTGAGCAAGAAAATATGCACTGTTCTAAGGCGGAGAAGTTTTTTATAGTGGATCTTATATTTAAATGAATACATAGTAAATTTAATTTGTTAGGTATGTTATCTACGAAACATTGGATGTCGGAACAGTCTTTAAGTTCCAAAATATCATCCTTTATTACAGCCATTTTGAGAGGTGGGTAATAGACATTTTACTTTGCCGTTTTCTAAAAACCTATTAAAAATTTTTAATGTCTTCAACTGCCCGAATTATGTGGGCTTTTTCATCCTGACCTTCTTTTCGGATGCGAAGTATACCGTTCTTGATCCATATGTATTTGTAGGTGCCACCAAGTTCTTGCTTTGTCTGCCATAGTAGATGTTTATTGAATGGTGTTAAAGCTTCTTTGATGTAAATAGTGTTTTGCCCGTTATTGGATTCGGGTAGTATGTCAGCTACTTTAAGATCAATTTTGTAATTTTTTATTGCCATAAGCCAGGTTTTATTGTCGCTTCTTTTTTTTCCACCATGGCGCCACCTTGTTTGTGAAGCGATGTAGGTTAGCTGACGTCATTAAGAGATTTTAATATGCAACAATGAATAAACGATTTAGATTTTTTTGAAGCCGGCTATTATCTGTGACTTTTAATTAGTTCTTGATAGCAAAAGATATGTATGTACTCATGATACTGAACAATTTTTCCCAAGGAACATAGGTCGAACTACGAATAACCAAATTTGACCTCTCATAGAAAATGCGCTATCAGCTGATTCAGTTTCTATGGGAGATCAAAACTTGATTTTCGTATTTCGACCTATGTTCCTCGGAGAAAGTTTTTCAGTATCATGAGTACATTCATACCTTTTTCTATCAAGAACTAATTAAAAGTCACCCTATAGAGCGAAGCTTGGTCGCCCAGGTACTAGAACTTTATGAATGGTACAAACATGAGCAAAAGAGAAGAGAAAAGCTGCTATGATGCCTATAATAGATGGGTAAAAACAAAATCGATGATGATTTTTGGATGGATTTTGGGCTACATATTGTCTAGCAAAAAACAAACAATACGACCTCAAAAGGTTCATTGACAGATCAGACAATGAACCTTTTCCAGGAAAATCGTCTCAACTGAAAAGCAAACAAACAAAAATAATCACACTTCCCATATATAGGGCGCTTCCTAATGAACTGCGTTCCTTTGAATATGTTATTCGGGCCATATAACTAATAGTACTGTAGCCCGTGGGCATTCAAATTACGAAAAACGTTACCGTTTGTCTTTTATAAATTGTTATAGATTTCACCATTTCATATACTAATAGCGAAGTCTTAAAGATTATAACCCGCCGTAACCATATTATAGAGACGAGTGATGTAGTCCGGCCATATTGACAATAATTTACATTTAAGAGTTACCGTTTCCAATTTATACATCTGTTAAAAGACCCTCTGAACAAATCATATACCTATTTTAAAACTGTTTCTGTGGCCGGTTCACATTTTAGGACTCATTTGTTTTTAAATTTGTTTTTGGCAAATTTCCATAGTCTTTACGTATGGTAATTCAACAAAGCTGTACAACTTGACAATAACGAAACAATGCGGTAACCTAGAAATGTATATAACTAATATATATGGAGATTATAGTTTGGTCACTTTATTGTTACGATGTTTAAGACTTCGCTTTTAGTATGTGAAATGGCGAAATATATAACAATTTTACAAAGACAAACGGTAACCTTTTTTGTAATATGAATGTCCATGGACTACAGAACTATGAACAACTTTCCCTAAGAAACATAGCTCGAAATACGAACAATAAATTTGTACCTCCCATACAAAATGCGTTATCAGCTGATTCAGTTCCTATGGGAGTTCAAAATCCTTAGTTCTTTTACTATTTCGAGCTATGTTCCTCAGGGAAATTGTTCAGTTTTATGGTCCGAGTAACATACTAAAAGGAACGCAGGTGATAGGGCAGCACCCTATACAAGGTTATTTTAACATCGTAGAACAAAAGTTGTTGCTTTTGACCTCTGTAATAAGGTGGGCTTACGCATATTAGGTCCAAAAAAATAACCTAGTAGGTATAATGCATCACGTAATTATTGCGCATTTTTTGTGAAAAGACTTTTTGATTAGACGTACGAGTACCTTGGGAAAGGTAGTTTAGTTCACAGTTTCAGTCATAAGATTTATTTTTGCACTCCTTATCTTATCTTATTATGCAAGATAATTAAAGATATGATACGGAAGATACATCCTGTATATTGGATTTAAAACAACCGCAGTCAGCAGGACTTCGTTCCGCTGTGGTGTCATCTGAACACTTTTCAACCGTTTTCTTGGCTGTTAATCCATGTTATGGTTGAAATTTTATTGATTTTTGCAAAATTAGGCTGAAAGTGTTATTTTACCCTGTGCTATTAAACGAGCATTATGTGACTTTTAATTAGTTCTTGATAGAAAAAAGTATGCATGTACTCATGATACTGAACAACTATCCCCAAGGAACATAGGTCGAAATGCGAAAATCAAGTTTTGACCTTCCATAGAAACTGCATCAGCTAATAGCGCATTTTGTATGGGAGGTCAAATTTAGTTTTACGTATTTCGACCTATGTTCCTTGGGAAAAGTTGTTCAGTTTCATGAGTACATGCATATCTTTTGCTATCAGGAACTAATTAAAAGTCACCCTATACAGGGTGTAAGGGACAGTGTACCGAAAACTAAAAGGGCGTGCTCAGTCAACGAAACTGAACAACTTTTCCAAAGAAACATATGTTGGGAAATGAAAAAAAAAATTGACCTCTCCATACTAACTTTTCGACCAGAGTGGGCAATTTGTATGGAGAGGTCAAATTTTTTTTTCATTTCCCAGCATATGTTTCTTACACCCTTTATACCTAGTTAGATCGATTTTTAGAACAAGGATCCTAAGGGGGCTGTAAATAAAAAAAAACCCTGTTTCATGGGTATGGTATGAGTAAGTGCAGTGTTTTTAAAACAAACTTTATAAACTCTATAACCATATAATAATATTTGTCACGTTTACGTTCACGTTTTAGGATGCATTTAAACTAATTAGCACATGTTTTTATGAGTGACAATGCAAACTGAAGTGTAAAATGGAATTTTTAATCAGCGTGTCGTGTTTTTCATATTTTATTTCATTAATTTTATTTATTTAATTAGTAAACAAAAGATTTTCTGTTCGAATATAAAAACGTTAACATGAACATAATACATTCTTAATAAAATAATCAGTTTATCAAAGGAATTGAAAATATTTATTTCAGTCTGAATGATAATAAGAACAATACATTAATTACAAATCCATATTGTGTTAGTAAAATATCGAATTAGATATGGAATATATTTTATATTTCACCTTCTCGGAAAGTACCTAATATTTTTTTTAGAATTGAGAAAGAATGTGCAACATTGTTAAAAATATGCGGGATGGAATTTTGTAAGAAAATCTTTTAGTGTAGGCAACGTAGCAGTTGACCCCAACATAAATTTCTCAGGCAGATTTTATTTGACAGGATAAAGAATCAAATTCAAATTTTACAAAAAAAAATACATTTTTTGTAATTTTTGTATGGAAACATTAAAAGTACCGATTTTTTTGGGTTTTTTTTTTTATAGAAGGTTTGTCTCATGTAGTGTAAGATCCCTGCAAAGTTTCATCGAGTGAGGACTTAATGCGGGGGTCTTCATACAACGATCCGCTTCGTTGCCTAGACAATTTTTCTAAAGCGCTGTGTTTTTTAAATTTAGTCAAGAAGGTCTTTATTCTGAGTTAATATCGATGGCCTATTTTTAAATCATAATGTCAAAAGCCATTTTAATAAAAATGGAATGGAAGAGAATGAAGTTCTGAATCTTTGATTTGTGTTCAATTTACGGAGTTTTTCTTCTCAGGTGAAGTAAAAAGCACTATGCATCACTCGAAAGAAAGTACGATTCCCACCTCAGGTGTATTGAGGCCCTCGACTACGCCTCAGGCCTCAAACTTCACCCTCGTTGGGAATCGTTCTCTTTGTCTTCTCGATGAGCAATGTACTATTTTGCACTTGGGGTAACAAGAGAGGAGCTTTTTTTACAGCCACTAAAAACGCGTTCTTTTGGGCTAAGTAATTGAAAATCTATTCTGGATGTTTTACATTAAATTGACTCAAAAGAAGAAAAAATTAAAGAGCCAGTATACCCAACAGCACATCAGCAGAAACATTTTAGACTTTATGGCGTGGTAATAGAGTTGCTAATGTTCCCACTGACGTGCGGTTGACCGTATGAGGTTCTACAAAACTGTTTTTACAGGGAGTAAAAAAAGTAAATAGAAAGACCTCTCTAAAAATAAAACCGGATTGAGAGCTGAACAACTTGCCCCATGGAACATAAGTATACAGGGTGTAACAAAAAGGGTATACCAACCGAATCTAGAATAAAATCTGCTCATCAAACTGACCAACTTTCTCTAAGGAACACAGGTCGGATAACGAAAAAAATATTTTTACCTCCCATAGAAACTGAGTCAGCTGACAGCGCATAATGCACGGGAGGTCAAAATTTTTCGTATTTCGACCTATGTTCCTTAGGGAAAGTTGCTCAGTTTTATGGACAGAACCACCTCTCAAAATATCCGGGGTGATGAAAAGATAAGGGGGTAAAGATGTTGGAGTTAGCTAACAGGGTCGCTTGTTAAATTAATGGATCTAATCTTATTTTGGTTCATAACCAAAATCATTATTCTAAGTGTGGTTTCTTTAGCTAAAATTGTATCATCAATTATTCGCAGTAATTTCAAAAGATCAAAGTTTATTAGGAAAACTCGTCTCTGTAGACTTATGATTCTGGAAATTTCTACCTGTTTCATAACTCATAAATCTGAGACGTTTAGGCATTAGGCTGTTTTGTCAAAACAATGGAAGTACCTAATAAAATGGAAGCCCCTTTTACGGTTCAAACTTTTTTTAGGGTTCCGTACCTCAAAAGGAAAAGAAAACGGAACACTTATATAGAATCGCACTGTTGTCAGTCTGTCTGTCTGTTACACATTGTAAAAAATAACTTCCCATAAAAACCGCACCACGGGATAGTGCATTTGTATAAGATTTTATTTTTTACGTTCCGTGGGGATAGTTGTTCAGTTTTAAAGTCTAGCTATGAAGATGATGAGTTTTCCGGAGATGTGATTTTACGCAGTATTGTAATGGTAATGTTAAAAATAATAAGAAGAGGCGTACATCTGCGATCGAATCGCTGGCAATTGGAAGCCCGATGCGTACGAATCCCAATATTCAAACTCTTCAATGCCCAATTTTAAACGAAAGAATGTTATCTGCGAAAACATCTGTTCGAAATTCAAATCGCTTTTGTTCAATGAACAAAAATAAACAAGGTGGAAAAATCTTCTATTTTCTTTTGATCAAGGTGTTTATCATAAGAATTCACAGATAAAAAAGGATTTTCTTCTAAAGAAATAAAAATTCAATTTCCTGTTTCGGGCAATATAGTATGGTGAAGTTAGACCCAGACCTTGACATCCAAAGTAAAAGTATCATTCCAGCTCCAAATTGTTCTGTGCAGTCCACATATTGTGTGGTAAAAAGTTACACGATTTTTAACGTCGGGTTTGGGGGGAGGGGGGGAGAAGTTGGGTTTTATCAGTTTTTCTTAAATATTTCGAAAACTGTGCAGTTTAGCGCAAAAGTGCCAAGCCCGAACCCAAACCTCCCCAAACGCGACGCTAAAAATCGTGTAACTTTTTACCAAACAATATGTGGGTTGTATAGAACAATTTGGAGCTGGAATGATACTTTTACTTTGGATGTCGAGGTTAGGCCCTTTTTTGGTCTAATTGCACCAGGCCAATACTGAGTTATTCTTTGACAACTTGTTAAATGTGAATGTTACTTAGATCACAAATCTAGAAACAAATTGCACAAATAAACAGGACGAAAAACATTTTTTTTTACTTCCCCATACAAACCTTGAGCTGGCAATTATAGTGCGTCTTGTATGGGAAAATAAAAATTGTTCCTCTTTTATCTTCCCATGTTTTTGGGATAGTTGTTTAGTTTGAATTAATTTGGGATAGTGGTCCAAAAATAACACTACAAACACTGAGACAAGTCAGGAAACAATTCTCTACGTAATGGTAAAAAAAGTGTTAATAAAATACGAACACTGCTTCGTTACCAACAAGTTTAAATTAACTACAAGATAACTAATTAAGGTGCAACGCCTTAACAAAGTCACTTAAGACACCTTAAACTTTTAATTGAAGTTTAGCAGTAAGTACTTACTCTGTAAAGTTTTGATGGGAAAAGTTTTTGGTCACCCAACACTAAAATTCACTGTCACTAAAAAAGTTTCTGTTTGAAAACAGCTTTAAGTTTTCACGTCTGTGTTTATTAGAAAGAACTTTAGAAATCACATTCTTAACTTCAAAAAACTTGCACATAAAAGCCTTAAATTTAAAAAGTATGTCACGTTATTTAAAAAAGAATTAAAACCTCATTATAAAGGTATTAAAAACAATAAATTCAAATTTTCAAACACGGAACACTGCTATCGTAGCGCGCGCGGGAAAGCGCGTTCGAAATTCGAATACGCGCTCGGTCGGCCGGTTGACGCTACGTCTAGAGTTCAACTGTGTGGCGCCAGCACTCCAAGTCTCCAACAGATTTCGTAGTTCATAGCTGTACGGCTGACGCTGTCGGGAACATTCTGTGGCTGGATGTAATAATGCACTCGATAGGCCAGAGTTTTCCAACGAAAATAATTAACTTTGTGAGTCTTTGTGTAACCATGTGACGGTTAGGTCTTGTAAAAGTTGTAAGTAACATGAAGAATAATACAAAAACTTTGGTAAAAATATCTTCTCCCTTTTCTAATCATAGTTCTTATCCGCGCAACGGGAGACCTAAGGTCTAACATATTCTTTGGTCTAACACTGTCATTTTTGTTTAAATTTTATATGATTTTATATGTCACTGGAAAATAAAAAGAACCGTAATTTGATCAATTTCTGCGTCAGTTGATAAACTGTCGAAAAACAGTAAACTCGCAAGAAACTCGTAGATCTAACCAAAGGTCCGTTAGGTAAGATCAAGGACTATAATATATACTGTTTGGTAAGCCAAACACAATTTTATGTGTTAGGTTTTCGTTCGTGTAAACGCACGAGCCGATGCGAGCCTTAGTATTTTTACGTTGAGGAACTACTTAATTACATTTTCTTTTATTTGTAGGATTCGATACTTTTGAAAATAATTACAATAAACACAATTAAACAACGAAATTCAGGCAAAGCGGAACTGATCCCCGCGCCGAATCGTACCTGGTGCAGAACATTTCACTGGCCATTCAGCGCGGCAACGCTGCCAGTATTATGGGTACTTTTCCACCAGGTGCGATTCGGTGGGGTCTTTTTGACGAACCATATATAATATACATGTATATTTGACTGTATTACATATTTAAAAAAAAACCGGCCAAGTGCGAGTCGGACTCACGCAGTGAGGGTTCCGTATCACTACATACTCGAAATCATAATTGTGTTAGTTGAAATTTCAGTAAGTTAATGTGCTAGATTATTTGAGTCCGACACGCGCTTGACCAAATTTTATTATTTGTTGTTTTTTTATAGCTTATGCACTATAAACATACCAATTTTCAAGTTTGTAAGTGTTCCCGTTTTTAAAATAGAACTTAAACAAAAATCGCCTCCGCGACCATCCAACTTGACCCCTCTCTTATATGAATGTTCTTGAAACGGGAGCTCACCACAATTGGTTACCATTAGTTGTGAGAAAAGTTGTAATATTTAATGATTTCAGATTTTTCCCTTTATTTGTACTGTGAGACCTAGCTTCTTGCCAAATTTCATAATTTTAGGTCAACGGGAAGTACCCTGTAGGTTTTGCATTTTTGAGTAAATGTGTGGAGATGATGACATAAAATGCCATATCTTTTGATTGCGTTGTAGTAAAAAAATGAAATTTTCAGATCTTGTGTGGTTCATGGATCCTAATATGTGGTATTAATTTCAATCTGATAACTTTACCCGTTCGTGAGATAAAGGGTCTTGACAGATAGACAGACAGGCAGACAGACGGACAACAAAGTGATCCTATAAGGGTTCCGTTTTTTTCTTTTGAGGTATGGAACCCTAAAAACAAAAATTATATAACTAGTGCCGTAATATATAATGAGAAAAGCACGCGTTTTTAATAAGCTGGATTATGGACCTAAAAACAGTGCAAATAGAGCTGTTTTATGAGCAAATGTGTTGAAAAATATTATAACGTGATGATTTTTTTGGAATATCTTCAATGCACATACAGACAACATTAAATAAGTAACAATAAAAAATTTTTGCTCTTATAAGCTTGCATAAAAACCTCACGGTTTTATATTTTGAAGAGGAAATGTGCGGTTAATCATTTATTATTTTTAAGGGATCAAGTCCTGTCGTTTGTACGTGATTCGGATCGTAATTAAGGTTTTTGGGGCAATGTATGCTTGTGAAAAAGGACCCTTCAGTGATAAGTATAGGTACCATGTAAACGTAATTAAAGGATATCTTAGGAAATTGTCAACCGCTCAATTTCGTTAACCGCATAAACTCTCTAAACCATTTCGGGATTTAGTTCCACACCAAGGAGGTTTTAATCCACGCTACGCTCTAGGATGGAGAGATGAATGGCCAAAAACAGCGTGACGACGAGTATATCCAATAGTCGCGGTGGCATCTCTTTCACACAGTAGGGTGACCTAACTATTTTACGCTTGGGGATGTAATATTATTAAAGCCCTCTGGAACAGCAGCTTCATTTTTAATATTTTATTTGGCAGGATATTATCCTTTAGTTTCTACCTGATAAGTTGTGCTTCCCTCGGCAACAAAGTGTTTCGTGTCTTAAAATCCTCGCAGCGCTGAGGATTCTTCTTTAGAACCACTCGCTTGGCTCGTGGCTCAATTATAGAGTTATAGAGGTAAATGAAGTCAAGTCCGTTTGGTGCCGGTAAAGTACCAACTACCAACCCATCTCCACCCGTGGGTATCGTAATGTACGTACAGTGTACGTTTCATGGAGTGTCATGTACAACATGAGAATATTATTCAAGCATGGTATGTGCATGTCATGAATATTATTCAAGCATGTCATGAGTACCTTGGGCTCAATTCTTGAATAACACCGGATGATAAATAATTATCACCCGAAAAATTAAAAATCAATAAAATTTCTTTACAAAAGTGCAGAACGATATTCGTAAAATATAAAGTAGTGATTGATTGTTACTTTTCATGTATTATGGTTTACATTTTTAACAGATTATCAGGGTACATTTAATATTTTTCTTTGTTTAAAGTGAGCAAACGAGCAGGTGGGCCACCTGATGGTAAGTGGTCACCACCACCGCCCATTCTTATTTGATGTCTCAAAAATTATATTTTATCACTCGGTAATATTCAACAATTGGGTCAGAGTTTTTTCAGCAGCAGCATTCTTTTTGTTTGTTTCCAAAATAAACCTTTTTTATGGTGCATGGTGCAACTTTTATGTACCAGCGTCGTCAATTTGCACATGTCAACATATTATTCGGAACTTTTGGTAGGTAGCTGAGTTTTTGTTTTGGTCCCTTGTCAGCACAAAGTATGGACGTGGTGTATAAAATAAACCGTGTAACAAGAAGACAGTTTATAACGACTAGTTTATGTTTTCTCCCGAAATTATTTTGAAATACAAGGTAAACTGTTTACCTTCCGTACAAATTGTGTGCTTTTACCTGTTGTAGTTCCTTTCAAACGAAATAAAACGAAATTAATGAAAGGAAACAAAAGGAAAGGAAACAAAAGTTAAGGAAAGAAAAGGACAGGAAAGTAAATGAAAGAAAAAGAAAGGAAATGAGAGTAACCAACCGAATCGAAACCAAACGGAAAGAAGCTAAACATACAACACTGTTTTATGTCAACATAAAATTAAAATTATATTATTCTGTTGACAGATTAACATCCTTCAGCGTCGTTATCTCATTTTCAGGGTACCGTACCCAAAGGGTGAAAAGCGATAACCTAAATAAAACTCCGATGTCTGTCTGTCAGCAGGCTATCTCATGACCGTAATGATAGATTGTTGAAGTTTTCACAGATTACTTATTTAAGTTATCGCCACAACGAAAAATAATAAAAATAAAAAATTAAGGGGATTTTCCTACATAAAACGTGTTTTTAGGTGGTTTTTGCTCGATTTTTAGGGTTCCGAACCAAAATGGTAAAAACGCAGCCCTTATGGTGTGACTTCGTCTGTCTGTAGGCCAACCACTCATGGTATCGAATTAAAATTTGGAATATTTATAGAATATGATTGCCCAATATTATTGCAAAATTAAAGAATTAAAAAAATATTGTAATAATTATTGTTAAAAGGGCCCAAATGCTGGGGTCAAAATTAAAATGGTCGTTACTATGTCGGGTGGAGGAATCACATGAAAGGACTTCACTAGTTCATTCTAAAATAGATTGTACATTTTTTTAACGACTTTTAGTTTTCAAGTTATGATGAAATATGTCCAAAAATAATACCCTTATCTCCAAAGTTTGGTAAAGAAAAAAATCTGAATTAGTAATTGTTGATAGACGTTTTTAAATGTAAGCATTACAAGAAAAATAAAGCGATCTCTCTGAGTAGCACAGCTTTTTAGTAATCTGAAAAAACCTTGACAAACAAATTTAGTTTTGCGTTCCTAAAAATGGGCTCTACTGAAATGCTATAGGTTTATCGGAACCCTCGGCGCACGAGCCCGACTCGCACTTGGGCGGTTTTTTTTTAGCTCTATCGTGAAAAGGTGAACACTTACAAGCATGAAAATTGTGTTGTTTATTATACATAAGCTATAGGATAAAAACAAGTAATAAAAACTGGTCAAGTACATGTCGGACTAGCGCGCATTTTAAACAACTACTGCTTGTCTGCGAGTTCATAACTGAGACGGTATATTTCCTTAGTGGTACGGAACCCTCGGTGCGCAAGTCCAACTCGCACTCGGCCGATTGTTGTTACACATTATTAATATTTATATACCACACTAAAAAAAGAAATGTCCTATTTGGAAAAATATTAACAAAATGACCCAAACGAGGGTCACTTTACAACACACTGAAGGTATTTTATAGTCATTCAGGGTCCGAAAGTCTACCCTCTAATAGCTCTAAGAGGACCCAATAGTAAAGTTGAACACGAAAAAACCCGTGAAAAAAGCATTTTATTGCAAATTTTATACCATATGTGGAACATATCGGGTTTTAGGAAAGGTGAACCTAAAAACGAAAAGGTTACTTACTTTGTTTAACAAAAAACCGGCCAAGTGCGAGTCGGACTCGCACACTGAGGGTTCCGTACCACCACATAATCATAATTGTATTAGTTGAAATTTCAGTAAGTTAATGTGCTAGATTTTTTGAGTCCGACACGCGCTTGACCAAATTTTATTATTTGTTGTTATTTAATAGCTTATGAACTATAAACATACGAATTTTCAAGTTTGTAAGTGTTCCCGTTTTTAAAATAAAACTAAAACAAAAATCGCCTCCGTGACCATCCAACTTGACCACTCTCTTATATGAATGTTCTTGAAACGGGAGCTCACCACAATTGGTTACCATTAGTTGTGAGTAAAGTTGTAATATTTAATGATTTCAGACTTTTCCCATTATTTGTACTGTGAGACCTAGCTTTTTGCTAAATTTCATAAATTTAGGTCAACGGGAAGTACCCTGTAGGTTTTGCTTTTTTGCATAAATGTATGGAGATGAGGACAAAAAAAGCCATATCTTTTGATTGCGTCGTTGTAAAAAATTGAAATTTTCAGATCTTGTGTGATTCATGGACCCTAACATATCATATTAATTTCAACCTGATACCTCTACCCGTTAGTGAGATAAATGGTCTTGACAGACAGACAGACTTACTGAAATTTCAACTAATACAATTATGATTATGTGGTGGTACGGAACCCTCGTTGCGCGAGTCCGACTCACTTGGCCGGTTTTTTAAATATTAAACTGTGATTATTTTATAAGGGTGGTCTATTATATTCAATAAAGATTATGATGTTATCGCTAAGAAGGTGATTTTATGTGTGATTTCTGATTTAGAAGAAAGAAGCAATACGAAAACTTTTATTTATGATTTTATTAAAGTATTTTATTATGATTTAACTTTCGAATAACAAACATGAATTATTATCAGTACGACTAAGTTATTATTATTTCTTCGCTACTCACCTCTTTCATAGTTCGGCTGTAGAAAATACGACGTTGAAAATGAGCGCAATGCAAGCAAAACATTAAATTATTATTTAGCTATTTGACTAGGCTGCCCGTTAGCCACCCGCCCCGCACACCGCGCCCGTCAAGACCCAAAAACTGGTTTCGCGTGACAATATCGCGCTTCCGCTCTTTTAGCGCCCTGTCGCACTCAGGTGAGACAGCAACAGAAAAAATTACTCGGCGCATGATCCCAGCGCGCGATTTTATGTCACTCAATAGCACGTCAGTAGAAACACTTTTGGACCTTTTGGCGTGGAAATAGAGTTGAAAAAGTTTTTACCGACGTGCGGTTGACCGTACAGGCTGGGCTATACATAGAAATATAAGGGTAATTAATAGCAGGAAGGTTTATGAAAATATGTGTCAGTCACAAGATATTCTGACATTCATTCAGTCAATGTAAATTACGGCATAGGCGTCGTTCTGTAAATTTTGTAAGAGGATGTGAAATCACGTTTGATGATTTGACATTTTAACTTGGGACACAATGGCAGATGTCATCGCATAGTAAAATAAATTAGTATTCCTTCTATTCCGAGCGGAGAAAGGAGTCCGAATTCTTTAGGGCGATACGTCGTACAATAAATTCCGACCTATGTTCTGAAGGAAAAGTTGTTTTCCATTTCATAGTCATAATGCACATTTCAAGGATCACAGTGTTTACCCTAAGACCCGATATATAGGACTCTGTATCACTGTTTCACGGTTTGGATCGTAAAATTTTGACAAATGGATTTTATTTGTCAACTGAAAACGTTTATTTCTCAAATTCTCAACATCAAAACTTTTTTATAGTTAGTGTAATTTTTTACTGATGTATGGGGCACTGGGGACAGGTAACGAACGAACAGTTGCTTGGATGTTCCCTTTTCCTAATTCCCCGTAGGTATAAAAAGTATTTTCTGTACTCATTAGACAAGATTGATGTTCAAATAAAATAAAAAATAAAACCGGCCCAGTGCGAATCCATTGGCGCACTTTATTGTAAACTACGTGGGACACTCAGAAATATTTGCGACACTAAAAAAAATTGTTCTACAGGTACATATATTTTTATTAAATCTTTTCAAAGTACTCTCCACCAGCCTCTATACAAAGATTCATGCGTCTGAACCAGTTTTCAAAACACTTTTTCCAGTCCGCCGTAGACACCTCGTTTACAGCCTGCTCGAACGCAGCCAGCGCATCTTCCGGCGACGAAAATTGTATCCCCTTGAGCTGATTTTTTAATTTTGGAAATAAAAAGAAGTCACACGGTGCTAGATCAGGGCTGTAAGGAGGGTGACCCAGGAGTTTGACTGGTGTGCTGTCCAGGAAGTCCCTCGTTTTGAGCGCGGTGTGTGCAGGCGCATTGTCGTGGTGGAGCAGTAGTCCGCGGAGCCCTGTGTTTGGTCGCTTGTTGCTCACAACAGAAAAAACTTCTGGTAAACATTTGGTAGTATACCATTCGGCGTTGATGCTTCTTTGATCTCGTAAGGGAATTGAGGCCAAGTGGCCAGTCAAATTAAAAAAGCTGGCGATCAAAATCTTCCCCCCGCTTCGAGATCGCTTCACTTTGGTAGGCGTTGGTTCATTTTGAAACACCCAAACTGTCGACTGGCGCTTGGTTTCTGGATCGTATTGATAAATCCAGGACTCATCACCTGTTACGATGTCGTAAACACGCCGAGACGAGCCTGCTTCAAATTTGTTCATCATATCACGGCACCATTCCACCCGGGCCTGCTTCTGAGCGTCGGTGAGGTAGTGCGGCACCCAGCGCGATACTATCCTCCTCACGCGAAGATGCCCGTGTAGAATCTCGTGAACGCTTCCCGATCCAATCTTTAATATGTGCTGAATCTCCTGATATGTAATTCGCCTATTATCTTGGATTAAATTTTTCACTGCTAGCACGTTTTCTTCCGTAATAGCCGTCAAAGGGCGACCGCTTCTTTCTTCATCCCCCAAGGTTGGTCGACCGCGCCTAAATTCGTTATACCAACGATACACGGTTGCCTTGGAGGGGCCTTCATCCATAAATGCCATTTGAAGTCTATCGAACGATTCATCCGGTTTCAGGCGACACTTGAAATCGTAAAAAATCATAGCTCTAAAATGTTCCCGGCGCAGATCCATTTTTCAGTAAGACACGATACTTTGAATTGGCTCGCAAAAAATGTGGAGGGAAATTTTGAAAATGGAACACACATATTTTTACTTACAAGTAATCATATTTTCGAAAAAGATTCTGACCGGCCAGTCTCCCATATATAAAAACTATTTTTCGCAATACTTTCTGAGTGGCCTGGTATTTGTTGTCCGCATGAGTTTCCTTAAATTTATAATAGGGCTGAATTTTGCAAAAGCGCTTGCCTATATCTATATATAAATTAATATAAGGAACCTCTGTGGTAGTCAATAATGTGCTTCACAATGATGTGCAACATTTATTACGCAGTAAATGATGTACAGCTGATAATTGGCGTCACTAACAGCTGACATGAACGTTTATTTATCATAGTATGTACGAATGTTGTAGACATAAAAACTTTTTGCCAAAATAAAAAAACCGGCCAAGTGCGAGTCGGACAATTGGTTACCATTAGTTGTGAGAAAAGTTGTAATATTTAATGATTTCAGACTTTCCCATTATTTGTACTGTAAGACCTAGCTTCTTGCCAAATTTCATCATATTAGGTCAGCGGGAAGTACCCTGTAGGTTTTGCTTTTTTGCATAAATGTATGGAGATGAGGACATAAAATGCCACATCTTTTGATTGCGTCGTTGTAAAAAATTGAAATTTTCAGATCTTGTGTAGTTCATAGATCCAAATACATGGTATTAATTTCAACCTGATACCTTTACCCGTTCGTGAAATAAAGGGTCTTGACAGACAGACAGACAGACAGACGGACAACAAAGTGATCCTATAAGGGTTCCGTTTTTTTCTTTTGAGGTACGGAACCCAAAAAATACCAAAAACATAACACTAGTGCGGTAATATAATGGAAATAGCACGCGTGTTTAGTAAGCTGGATTACAGATCTTAATTAAGTGCAAATAGAGCTATTTTATTAGCAAATGTGTTGAAAAATATATTTTTATAATATATATTGTTTTTCTCTCGTGTATCTGCCGTGCTATTGACGTGTTTCTGGTCGAAAATTGTTGCAAAGCTACAAAAAAATGTTGCCGATAACAGCGACGAGACGGACGGGACAGCGATAGGACAGCGACGCGATGGAGACAAAGCTTTTGTTGCGAGCAGAATGCTTGCCAGCAAAGATTTCGGACAGGTTGCGAGTGTCGGCCAATATCTGGCTATGCCTTGTGTGCGAGAGAGAGAATACCGGTTGTCTCCATAAATAAAAGTTGTTGTATAAGCCGGGAGAAAGTTTTTTTCACGTGATAATCAAAGCGAAAACGAAGTGTCTTAGTAGATAGGGGCTCTGATCACAAAAAGACATACCAAGCCATGTTCCAGACCTGAGCCCGGTGTTTAGGAGGTTTTATTCAAAATTTTAAGCTGGTCTGTTTTAGCTAAAACCCCAGACTTTCTTGTCTGGCCAATGTATATTAGTATCACAATAGACTACTATATCACCGGCTATCACTTGTTCGATCTGAATAGCACCATCACAAAGAAATAATTGTCTATTTCAGATTTACAGGCTTGTCGTAGGTAAAGAGTAGCTCATGGTGATACTAAGAAAACATTTGTTAGACGAGAAAGTCGGGGGCTTTAGTTAAAACATATACCAGCCTGAAGATTTGGAAAAGGCTTCCTGAACACCGGGCTCCGGTTTAGAAGTTCTTACATGGTTTTTCTTGATCCTTTCAGTGTCCCCTATCTACTGACTGAGACATCTCGTTTTCGCCCTAAATATCACGTGAAAACCCATTTTTAGGGTTCCGATACCAAAATGGTAAAAAAAAGGAACCCTTATGGTGCCGCTCTGTCTGTCTGTCTGTCTGTCTGTCCGTCTGTCTGTCACACCTCTATATCTCAGCAACCACTTACGCTATCGAGCTGAAATTTGGAATAGTTTTAGAATATAGTTGCCCAACTTAATTGCACATGAAAATTTTTTGAAAAAAGTATGATTATTAATGTAAAGGGGGCCAAAATAGGGGGGGCCAAATTTCAAATTGTCGCTACTAGGTCGAGTGGGGTATCATATGAAAGGGCTTTACTTGTACATTTTAAAATATATTTTTGTATTTTTTTAAGTTTCTTAGTTTTCAAGTTATGATGAAAAATTTCAAAAAAAATACCATTCCCCCCCCCTTATCTCCGAAGTTTGAGTAAGGGAAAATCTGAATTAATTACAGTTGACAGACGTTTATGTATACTTTACAGCAAAAATAAAACGATCTTTCTAAGTTGCACAGTTTTTCAGAAATCTGCAAAAAACCTTTACAAACAAATTTAGTTTTGCGGTCCTGAAAATGGACTTTATTGCTTCCAAAAATACTATAGGTATATCGGAACCCTCGGCGCGCGAGTCCGACTCGCACTTGACCGGTTTTTTTTTTCTCGGCTCCTGTACCAGTGCAAGAACTATGTCAAATAACTTTATATATTGAGTCTTTACTGAAATTGCCATTTTGTGTAGCGAATTTTAGGTAAACTCAATTTTCAGTACTAACATTTGCATTTTTTTAAAGGAATTAAAAATCCAAATTTTTAATATTTTTTAAGCATAATTGGGAAGACACTAAGTCTACAGAAGCTTGAATTTAAAATAAACAATCTAATGATGAAATCGGACGACATTTAAGACGAACAATTTTCGTCTGAAAGGTTGCCTGGTAGAGATTGCTACCTTAGCAATAAGGCCGCCTTTTGTACATTCTTTTGTTTTAATGTTTCTTGTTTTGTAAATTTCTGTCCTGTGGTGTGCAATAAAGTATATTTGAATTGTATTGTACCTTTAATTTTATATATATGTCGTGTATACTTCCGGGTCATGAGTACGGTTCTTGTAATGATGAGCAATTATTTGAATAGCGACTGACTTCTGAGTGGTGTGACTGGGAGTGCGCGCCCCCACAGCGCGCTCCTCCCCTACTTCCATTTTTGGATCAGTCCACGTGCGGTAGCCGAGCAAGTTACTTGGGTCCTGTTTTGTGCTAGACATTAGATCAAACTGTGTGTCTGATATGAGCCATCAGGAGAAATACGCAAGTCTGACTACAGTGAGATGAGACGCGATGTGTTGGCTAAGATGATGAGTGATTGTGATCGAAGAGTAAGCCTTTACAGCCATCCTGTACAGCCTGTACAGTCCTAGAGGACTATCGCCAATGTCTAATCAAGACATATAAAACTAAAAATAAAAACTTTATTATACGCGTTAATCTTGATAACCTTGAAGTTTACTCTTAAATATAAGACAAATGAAAAAAAAAATTGCTTTAGAATTATAGAAATGATGATCTCATTAATCTGTAAGAAAATTTTGCTAATTTCATAGTTAAAGACGTATTATTAGCGTATAGTTTCCAAGTTCTTTTCTATAAAAATGTTGTTGTCATAAACTTTATGACAAATGTTTGTGTATACAATTGCTTATATTTCCAATCATGTTTTATTTTTGTCTGTCTTTTTATCTTTGTCTTTGGTAGAAGGTGGATAAGTTGTGTTAACATAATGTTGTGTTCGAAATATACCAAAGAAAGGGCAAAACATTGTGGTTTCGTAAAGATACATAGGCATATCTGGCATAGGCTTTGCTTCTTCTGCACTTTCCTCGCTGTCTCCCCTAAGAGCTGCCCTTGCATCCTCAGCAAACTTTTCTCTTATAGCCTTTTTAATGTCTTCAACCGTCACTTTTTTTGGTGGCCCCTTCTTCTTTTTAGTTTTAGCTTTTCTTTTTGCTTTTGTTTTGTTTTTTGATCCAACAATAGATTTTTCACTTTCTTGCTCAAAATGGACTTGGTCAGATTTTCTTAAGTTCGTTCTATTTACAAACACACTCCAGGTATGCTTTAGCCCATTCTGATCCACAAAAACGTTTTCGGTCAGAAAATCCTCATCTGTTCTTCTCTCAATTAAGTTTTGGTAGCGGTCTATGACCTTGTGGTGTAATTGTCTAAATATTTTGTATTTTTTGTCCTTAAGAAAAAAGTCGCCCAATATTTGGACATCTGTGTGGTCGGGTATTTTTGTGCTGCGGCTTGTTATAAAGCTTGTCTGAAAATTTTTTTTTTATTTAATGACTGCTTAACAGTAAAGAGGACTGCGTAACAGTAACTAGGATCTGTAGGAGGCGGGGACGGAAATACATTTTTCTGATAGAGGGAGATTCCTTCACTTCGCTCTGGAATGAAGATAGCGCCCCCGACTACAAATATTACTTTGCTGCCTTGTGATACAATTTACTATTGTCGAGGTTCATATAATTTTCTCTAAAATATTTTATGAATATTTTCCTCGTTTCGGTTACGCAGCCGTGTTTATATTTTTTTAATATTTTTAATTTGAGTCGTTTTATTTTTTAAATTTGTTAATGCTTTACAATATGTTGTTTATATTTTTGTGATCGCTTTGAAAATTCTTTATTTTAATACCCCACTTTATAGGTTCAGGAGAAAAAAAACTAATGGTGCTCAATTTGGCCCCAATATAAACCGTTTTATTTTTTTATAATTTTAACATATCCAGTGTAACTTGCGCTATTAACACAAATGTAATGATGTATATCGCTTTAAATGAATCTGTTCACATAATTACAATCAAAGTTCACTTTGCAAGTTCGTTTGATTTTTAATCAAAATCGGTCCAGCCGTTTATTAGTTACGAGGAAAGATAGGAACAGATATACATACATTAGGTACATACTAATGTACTTACAGGTCAAGTACATAACCCTCCTTTTTTTATTCATCGCGGTCGGATAAAAAGGCTCAATAAAGCATAAGACTTCGTTTTAGCTTTCCCATCAATACCACTTCACTGTGTGAAGTGAGACAGGTACAGTTATATCTTTTTCCAAATACTTCATCTTTTCAATTTTCTAAAGAAATTGTTACTTACAATCAACCATATCACGAAGAAAGTCGCCATTCCGATCTAAAAATAAATCCAACAAAAAGATACAAGTGCTTGATAAATATTCAATCAAGATGCAAAAATCAATTAGGTGCAGCTCATGCAGTAAAATCAAATTAAAATGCAATTACGACAGATATTCCTTCTGATGACATTACATTTGCGACTGCAAATAATAGTACATTAAGATGCACGTGCGCTATTTTGGATATTATAGCCGAGGCTCAGAAATTGCAGCCCGAGCCGCAGGCGAGGGCGTAATGGAGCCGAGGGTGCACAAGCTTCTTCCGACGTTTTTCAACACATTTGCGAATAAAAACGAATCAAATTCGCTTACCTTTTTTTCCTAAGGAAACTTCGTAGACGTTTTCCTCACGTTTCTACGTCACCCGATACACCGGACTTCTGTTTTTTGTTCAAGTATTTTCAACGTTCTACACTTATCACTGTTTTTAGGGTTCCGATACCAAAATGGTAAAAAAAAGGAACCCTTATGGTGCCGCTCTGTCTGTCTGTCTGTCTGTCTGTCCGTCTGTCTGTCACACCTCTATATCTCAGCAACCACTTATGCTATCAACCTGAAATTTGGAATAGTTTTAGAATATAGTTGCCCAACTTAATTGCACAAGAAAAAATTTTGAAAAAAGTATGATTATTAATATAAAGGGGGCCAAAATAGGGGGGGCCAAATTTCAAATTGTCGCTACTAGGTCGAGTGGGGTATCATATGAAAGGGCTTTACTTGTACATTTTAAAATATATTTTTGTATTTTTTTAAATTTCTTAGTTTTAAAGTTATGATGAAAAATGTCAAGAAAAATACCATTCCCCCCCCCTTATCTCCGAAGTTTGAGTAAGGAAAAATCTGAATTAATTACAGTTGACAGAAGTTTATATAAACTTTACAGCAAAAATAAAACGATCTTTCTAAGTTGCACAGTTTTTCAGAAATCTGCAAAAAACCTTTACAAACAAATTTAGTTTTGCGGTCCTGAAAATGGACTTTATTGCTTCCAAAAATACTATAGGTATATCGGAACCCTCGGCGCGCGAGTCCGACTCGCACTTGACCGGTTTTTTTTTAATTTACATTAAACACATTTCACAAAAAAAAATATACGTTAAAATGGCGCGCGTATTACTTTTTTCGAAGACACAGATTATACATGCGCGCGCAGGAGACAATGAAACACTATCAAACAGACTAGGTATACTTTTCAAATTATTTTAAAATTGAATGTTTTGTTACTTTAAAGAAGAATTTGTAGTTATATGGTTGATTAAAAAAAATATTTTCGTTTAATTAACGTTTATTTATCATATTATCAAGGAGGTCTTTGTTCTGAGGCTCACTCCCTTGAATTATTTAATATTGAATATTTTGTTACTTTAAAGACAAATTTGTAGTGAGTTGGTTGATTGATATAAGTACCATATTTCCATGTAATTAACATTTATTTATCATATTATCGAACACAGTTTACTTATTCATGAAAATATAATGAATGTTATAGATATAGAATCTCCTTGCATCTTGCCTATAAAAAAAAAACCCGCCAAGTGCGAGTCGGACTCGCGAGGGTTCCATACAAACCTGTACGTATATAAGTAAAAGTTATGGTATTTTTATTACTAAAAAACTTTATTATGTGATGTAAGTAACTAAAATTTATATTTGAGTTGATTGAATGAAAGGTAAATTACGGCTTACGATTTATGACGTATTAAAAAAAACTACTTAGTAGATCTCGTTCAAACCAATTTTCGGTGGAAGTTTGCATGGTAATGTACAACATATATATATATTTTTTTGTTTTATTTTTCTCTTATTTTAGAAGTTACAGGGGGGGGGGGGGACACACATTTTACCACTTTGAAAGTGTCTCTCGCGCAAACTATTCAGTTTAGAAAAAAAATATATTAAAAATCTCGATATCATTTTTGAAGAACTATTCATAGATACCCCACACATATGGGTTTGATGAAAAAAAAAATTTGAGTTTCAGTTCTAAGTATGGGGAACCCTAAAATTTATGATTTTTTTTCTATTTTTGTGTGAAAATCTAAATGCGGTTCACAGAATACATGTACTCACCAAGTTTCAACAGTATAGCTCTTATAGTTTCGGAAAAAAGTGGCTGTGACATACGGACGGACAGACAGACATGACGAATCTATAAGGGTTCCGTTTTTTGCCATTTGGCTACGGAACACTAAAAAAACCGGCCAAGTGCGAGTCGGACTCGCGCACTGAGGGTTCCGTACCACCACATAAACATAATTGTATTAGTTGAAATTTCAGTAAGTTAATGTGCTAGATTTTTTGAGTCCGACACGCGCTTGACCAAATTTTATTATTTGTTATTATTTTATAGCCTATGCCCTATAAACATACCAATTTTCAAGTTTGTAAGTGTTCCCGTTTTTAAATAGAACTAAAACAAAAATCGCCTCAGCAACCATCCAACTTGACCCCTCTCTTATATGAATGTTCTTGAAACGGGAGCTCACCACAATTGGTTACCATTAGTTGTGAGAAAAGTTGTAATATTTAATGATTTCAGACTTTTCCCATTATTTGTACCGTGAGACCTAGCTTCTTGCCAAATTTCATATTTTTAGGTCACCGGGAAGTACCCTGTAGGTTTTTCATTGATAAAACCTATACCTATAATTGAAGATAACATGTTCATCTTACGTTTTGTTACAGTTGATTGCTGACGTAGGTACATCTCAAAAGGTGTACAATAAAACCATAGTATAAAACTAAATTACCTGCTTAGCACATCAAGCTTGACAGTTTATTAAGCCACGATCACACCTACCTAAATTCCAAGACTTAATTCGGCATACATTGCTGGGAGGCTTGGTTATTTTAATTGCAATATCCTTACTTCAACGAGCAATGTACGCTGAATTAGTCTTTGAATACAGCTAGGTGTGATCATGGCTACGTACGGTCGGTCAACGTACGGTCAACCGCTTGTCGGTAGAAACTTTTTCAACTCTATTACCACGCCATAAGGTCCAAAAGTGTTTCTACCGATGTGCGGCCGTGTGTACGTACGGTCAACCGCACGTCGGTAGAAACTTTTTCAACTCTATTACCATGCCATAAGGTGCAAAAGTGTTTCTCCTGATGTGCTGTTAAGTGTACCTAAGACCAACCTCAGCTCACGCTATAGGTTGGAATAGGTACAGCGCGTTCAGAACAAGTCTTTATTTTCCGCGCATGGGTGACAGGCGGAGAGCCAATGAGCGATTCGCTCGCCCCCTGGGGGGAGCCGTGCTCACCCCCGCGACTAATTTTTTGACTTCTGCGCATTAACGGTCACAGACAAAGTTATTTTGCACGCAGTATACCTACCTACCAGCTATATTAAACGGTATAGATGGCGTATCCTACCTCCATCCCAACCCAATTTACGCTTATGTTGCATATTTCTAATTTTCAAAGCAATCCGTGATATAATTTATTTATTATAAGCAGGAAAAATTTTTTGAGTACCTATAGCATACAATCAAACGGTTCTAATTATTTTTTACCTGTGTCGTCCTAGTTGCAATCCTAGCGGCCATAATTGGTATTATCTTGAGCTTTGGATGTCTTAGAGGAAGTTAGGTTAAAAAGTCTGTACCGTGTACCTAAAGATGGCGCTGATATCAGATTATGGTTCCACACTTTGTCACGTATTAAATAAACTTTGTTTAGTAAGTATAATTATATTATAAAAGTAAAAAAAACATTAACTATTTTCTTATCTTTATTTTATTTAAATATTGACGGCGAAACCTGTAAGGTAAGCGTCTAAAAATATCAAAAACATTTCAAAAGTAAAAAAGCAAAATTTTTTAAAAATTTAATAAGCAATACCACCACCGTCCAGGCACAGTATGACCCATACTACCCAGTACTACCTACCATAATTATTATATACTAAAAGCTTTTGCTCTTTGACTTTAAAAACTCAGTGACCATCCAACTTGACCCCTCTCTTATATGAATGTTCTTGAAACGGGAGCTCACCACAATTGGTTACCATTAGTTGTTAGAAAAGTTGTAATATTTAATGATTTCAGACTTTTCCCATTATTTGTACTGTAAGACCTAGCTTCTTGCCAAATTTCATAATTTTAGGTCAACGGGAACTACCCTGTAGGTTTTGCATTTTTGAATAAATGTATGGAGATGAGAACATAAAATGCCATATCTTTTTATTGCGTCGTTGTAAAAAATTGAAATTTTCAGACCTTGTGTGGTCCATGGATCCTAATATATGGTATTAATTTCAACCTGATATCTTTACCCGTTCGTGAGATAAAGGGTCTTGACAGACAGACAGACAGACAGACAGACAGACAGACAGACAGACAGACAGACAGACAGACGGACAACAAAGTGATCCTATAAGGGTTCCGTTTTTTTCTTTTGAGGTACGGAACCCTAACAATAATTACAACACTAGTGAAGTTATATTAATGAAAAAAGCACGCGTGTTTAATGAGCTGGATTATGGACCTTAATACAGTGCAAATAGAGCTGTTTTATGATCAAATGTGTTGAAAAAATAATTTGTGTATGAATCGCCGATCATCCCGCGGTGCGAGAGTGCTACGAGTATGATGGATATCCAGTTTTCCCAGAAAGCTGTACGTAAAGCACTTCTCTCCTTAGACATTCACAAGTCCAGTGGGCCTGACGGTATCCCCCCCTTAGTACTAAAAACATGCGCACCTGAGTTGGCACCGGTTCTAACGCGTCTTTTCCGACACTCCTACACCACTGGCGCAGTCCCGACCTCATGGAAGACTGCCAATGCACCCGATCCCTAAGAAAGGCGATCGTTCTGATCCAAGTAACTACAGGCCTATAGCCATCACCTCCTTGCTTTCTAAAATTATGGAGTCCATTATTAACTGCCAGCTCCTACGGCACCTAGAGGAGCACCAGCTCATCAGTGATCGCCAGTATGGATTTCGTCAGGGTCGTTCTGCTGGCGACATTCTGGTCTTCTTGACCAACCAGTGGGCGGAGGCGGTTGAAAGCAAGGGGGAGGCCTTAGCGGTCAGTTTGGACATGGCGAAAGCTTTGGATCGGGTCTGGCACAAAGCGCTTCTCTCGAAGCTTCCTTCCTATGGGCTGCCTGAGAAACTGTGCAAATGGGTCTCCAGCTTTCTTACGGAACGCAGCATCAAGGTCGTTGTCGACGGTTCGTGCTCCGAATCTAAGCCTGTGAATTCTGGTGTCCCACAAGGCTGTGTGCTATCATCTACGCTGTTTCTTCTGCATTCATTGTTATGCAGACGACAGTACGGTGGATGAGTCATACCACGGCCATGCTAACCTTTGTCGGAACAAACTGGTGTCTGAAATCGAAACTAAATTAGACCTTGTTTCGAATTGGGGTCTTCGCAACTTGGTACAATTCAACCCTAACTTGTGAATGACTAAGGAGAGAAGTGCTTTACTTACAGCTTTCTGGGAAAACTGGATATCCATCATAGCACTCTCGCACTGCGGGATGATCGGCGATTCATACACAAATTATTTTTTCAACACATTTGCTCATAAAACAGCACTGTATTTAGGTCCATAATTCAGCTTATTAAAAACGCGTGCTTTTCTCATATATATTACAACACTAGTTATATATTTTTTTATGTTAACAAAGAGCAAGGAGTTTTAATGTGTAAAATATTTATGACATTTTCGTAAATATATACCTTATGTTGATGAAAATATAATATATAAACAGTTTGTTGTTTGAGATTAGTTAAATTTGACAACAAATTAACATTAATTGATTTTGTAAGCAATGAATTTTAAGTTTTTGTACTTTTTCAATGACTACGCTGTTTGGGAGCATTGCCATTGCTTCGTCACAGCTCTTCATTTGAAAAAAGAAATGCGCGCGCAACAAGAATTCCGCGCGCCATTTTCAGAAGTATTTTCATTTCCTTTGATTTTTGTGACTAACTAACAATGTCGTCGTCGGTGTCAAGCAATGAAGAAGAACTTAATTTAACACCACAGGAAATAATTACTGGGGCACAAAATGCAAGTGAGAGTCTCCTTTCAGCAAAATCAAAGCAAAAATACATTCTTTCCTACGAAAAGTTCATTGAATGGAAGAACAGCAAAAATGCCAATTCGTTTTCAGAGAATGTCTTTTTGGCTTATTTCAATGAGCTGGCGAATAAGTATAAACCTAGCTCTTTGTGGTGTATTTACTCGTATTCCATGTTGAAAAGTATTTGTGATAACGAAAAATGGAGGTTGAAGAATTGCAGCCCGAATCGCAAAAAGGTAAGCGAATTTGATTCGTTTTTATTCGCAAATGTGTTGAAAAACCTCGTAAGAAGCTTGTGCGCTTTGGTGATTACACCCTCGGCTCCATTGCGACCTCGCCTGCGGCTCGGGCTGCAATTTCTGAGCCTCGGCCGTAATATCCAAAATAGCGCACGTGCATCTTAATGTACTATTATGTTTGTAATCACACCGGAAATATTGAAACAAGGTTTTTTTTGACATTGTATGCGAATTAGTGAGGTCAAAAGCAACAACGTTTTTTTCTACGACTTTTGGACACAACGCAAAAAGGCCAAACCGCAAAATGGCCAATTGCGTATTAGGACGAAAAAAGTCCGACTTCCCATGCAAGTGACGTACTTGACCAACACAATTGATGAATTTTGTGTGCATTGTTGCAAAAGTAAAACAAAAGTTGCTGCTTTTGAGTCTTTTGACCTGACTAATAAGGTGGGCCATACGCATATCAGGTCCAAGAAAATAACCTTGTATATCAAATACAAATGAAATGTGTGGACATTAATTGTTAATTATTTTAATTTTTATTACCCTGATTGTAGAGTTTCGATTTATACCTATTTTCGTATCTGCACGAAAATAGATACTCCTATTACGATTGTGTGCTCTCCAAATTATTTTACCTCCACAAGATAGAAGAAACCTTCACTCAAAATATACTGGCTATTTACCAACTGAAAATAAATTAAATAGAAACAAGAGAAGGTTAAAGGTATAGACCCGAAATAACCTATTTATTTAACTTAAATTGTCCCTAAGGGCCTTTAAGTGGATCCTACCTTCAATAACAAGACGCCAAACTGTAACACTCTCCTTCCATAATATCATCAAATATCGCTTGGGACTAAAATTTCTATTGATCTTTGTAAATTAACAAAACAGACCTTTATATCCACCGTATTAACCCTCACTTAGTTTACACCTAGATATCAGAAAGTAAAACCGTCAATAATAACCAATATAATATGTTAGTACCTGGGCGACCGAGCTTCGCTCTATTATAGCCGCCTCGACATTAAAATATCATTGGGTGAGCAAGCTATGCTACCCGCCAACAGATGGCACTGTAGGTTTCTGTCTAAAATGCAAATGCTTAAAAACACGGGGAAAACGAATTTTCCCAGACATGAGACCTAGGTAGATCGATTTCTCGCCCCCGAAAAACCCCGTGTGGTAAATTTCATCGAAATCGTTAGAGCCGAGAAACCGATTATATATATATACAAATATTGCTCGTTTAATTAATAGTATAGGATAAAATAATGTGTATGCCTACATTATGTGCGAGCTGCTAAAACTCATAGGTATAAGAATCCCGGTACATTCAAGGGAGTTGTATTTTGTAGTAGCCCCCATCTACCGTCCATGAAGAAGGTTCCCATTGTTATCTGCAAGGTGAGCTTTTTTTTTTACTATGTATGGGCTTACTCTTGACCTGACCTCGATCTAGCCTTGAGGACAGAGATGAGGTCGACGATGGAACGAGCTTGCCCAGAAGAAGGGCTTAGCGTATATTGCCACGCAGATGGCGCAGGGCAGGGCAGAGCAGAGCAGAGCAGATTTTTGTAATGTATGAACCTTCATAGAGCAACGCAAGCTGGGATGCAGACATGTGTACGCAGACACATGTCTGCGCCTTGTTTCTGCCGGCAATTGTTTCTGCGTGCCATAGAATAAATAACACACTATTGCGTGCTAAGATTGCGTGTGAAAGCAGACTCTCGTAACTAGAAACAACAAAAAGTTATGCCACAGATAAAATAAATTTGTGGTTAATTGCTCAAATGTGGATGAGAAGTACCATTGTCACCACGCTTGTTAGCGTTGCGGCTAGCACCAAGGACCGCGATTGCTGGTGACCGCAGAAAGTAAGGTGGTATGATACACAAAAGGACACTGCTGCCTATCCTCCGGTTCATAATTCCATAATCGTCTCTTACGACACCGGTAGCGATGGGTTAGTACTTTAGCGCAGGCTTTGCCCGTGGTACACCCGCGTGGTTCACCTAGGAGTACACGGAAAAATTTTTTCTCCCGTGGAACACCTGATCGCTTTTGAAATAAAACTAATTCAAAACTATCGCCCGTGGTGCACCTATTGTCTATGGCTAAAATCTTTCTATTTTTTTTGTAATTATAGATCCCGTCGCGATCTTCATTTTGGTTGACAGCTGTCAAATTTATAATCACTATAACTCGAAAGCTACTGACTCTAGACTACTATTGTGCTGGGAAAAATAATAGGTCTTGATGAGATCTACATTTTGGATGACAGCTGTCAAACTAAAAATCGCTATAACTCGAAAACTACTGACCCTAGACTATTCGTATGATGAGACAAATGATAGGTCTCGATGAGATCTACATTTGGGATGACAGCTGTCAAACTAAAAATCGCTATAACTTGAAAACTACAGACCCTAGACTATTCGTGTGCTGAGACAAATGATAGGTCTCGATGAGATCTACATGTCGGATGACAGCTGTCAAACTAAAAATCGCTATAACTCGAAAACTACTGACCCTAGACTATTCGTGTGCTGAGACAATGATAGGTCTCGATTAGATCTACATTTCGGATGACAGCTGTCAAACTAAAAATCGCTATAACTCGAAAACTACAGACCCTAGACTATTCGTGTGCTGAGACAAATGATAGGTCTCGATGAGATCTACATTTCGGATGACAGCTTAAACAATTGACAATTAAATTAGCTGTAGGAGCTAAAGTCGCGCTGCGAATGAAAAGCTTGACCTGCTCTTGACTATACATTATTTTTAAAAGACCTACCCAACGATATCCCACACGTTGGGGTTAACAAGAAAAAAAAATCTCTCCCACTTTACTTGTATGGGAGGTACTTACTCTAAAAAAAAATTCTTTTAAAGTTTTTATTTGACCACTTTCTCGGCGTGGATGAAATACATATCTACACTAAATTTTAACTTTCTAGTACTAATGGTCTCTGGGCTAAGCCGCGGACAGACAGACAGACGGACAGAAAGGCAGACGGACATGACGAAACTATAAGGGTTCCTTGTTAACTACGGAACCCTAAAAAGTTGTTGCATTTAGCCTCCTAAATAAGCCTTTAATAGGTTTTACAGCTATTTTTTAAATCCCTATGTAGGTATTAGATACAGTACAAGATATCATTACAGTTTATGAGAAGGGAGAATTCAAACCTTCTTTCTATTATATTAAAAAAAAAGTCTAATTTTTTTTACTATAAGTTGTCATTCTTCCTTCCGTAGGTGTGTAATAGTATTCTGTGCCCGCATGTGTTTACTATCTGCGTCCCAGCTTGCGTTGGTCACCTACGTCTGCGGCCTGCAAAATCTGCGGCCTGCGGCCTGCGGCCTGCGTCCTGCGGCCTGCCCCTCAGCTTGCGTTGGCCCACTCGCGACTTAAATAGATTCGGGTTGTAAGAGCTCGGGAACACAGACGCAGGCAGAGAATTCCACTCCTTAGCCGTGCGCACTATAAACGATGTTTCAAAGCGCTTTGTGCGGATGTGTGGAATATCAACCAAATATGGGTGATATCCTGCGGTGCGTCTGGATTCCCGATGGTAGAAGGGGTATGGCGGAATAAGCTCATGGAGCTCTTGGGCACACTCTCCGAAGTACAATCTGTAAAAGACCGACAGACATGCAATTTTGCGCCGGTGGACTAGGCTGTGAAACTTGGTTTTCACTAGCATCTCATCACCAACGAGCTTCTTGGCTCTGCGATCGATCGAGTCTAGATCGGCTAGTTGGTATTTGGCTGAGCCATCCCAAAGGTGGCAGCAATTCTCCATGCAAGACCGGACTTGTGCTTTGTATAAAACTAGCAACTGTTCAGGAGTGAAATACCACTTAACCTTATTGAGGATACCCAACTTTTTGGCCGCAGTTTGAGCTTTTGACTCAATGTTGGCGCCGAAGTTCAGGTTTGCACACAGCTTCATGCCAAGAAGCTCGAGGCTGTCGGTGACCGGTACACATGTACCTCTAAAAGTAGGAGCCAGATTGATTGGAGTCCTTTTGGCAGTGAACAGACACGCTTGTGTTTTGGTGGCGTTGAAACTCACCAGATTTTTGTCACCCTAGTCGGAGACAAGACTTAAGGTTGAGTTTATACGCTCTACCATGGCCTCTCTCGAAGAACGTATTTCGTCACTGCTGGCTTTTGCGCTTGACATCTCGACGACAATACAGCTTTTGAATATATAAATAAAGGATTGAAATTTTGCCCTCTAGAAATTTCTAGAATGGTCCAGACAGAACATTTGAGAGATATCGAAAGCATTCGATAACATTCCATAAAGGCCCGGACGTCCTAGAATTTTGTCAAATAATCTGGAATATTCTTGAGCAAGTTTCGCCTTCTTTATATTTCTAGAATACTCCAGAAGTTCAGAACATTCGAGAGTATTAGAGAATCAAGGCATTCCACAATATTTCGAAACATTCTAAAATGTTGTAGAATGTTTGGGAATAGGCTAAATCGTTTGGGAGCATCCCGTTACACCCCAGAACAACTTGGAACATCACAAACTCTCTAGGGGTTTAAAAGTTTAACTTACTATTCTAATTAACATAGAATCTCATATCGCGGGCCAGCTATACGCAAAGGACCATCAGCGCCCTACGTGTGCAGTACAACAATGGCTTCAGGATGCTTTTCGGGCTGCCCAGCTTTTGTAGCGCTTCGGGTATGTTTGCTGGGGCGGGCGCATACAGATGACTTTTATGCGATAATGTGTAAAAGAGCAGCCTCATTACTCTGTAGGGTAAGGGCGAGCTCCAATTCTATCCTGAAAACCTTTATTGGAAAATACGACTTGCCTATAATGCAGAATCTTTTTAAATGGTTGGTCAAGAGAAATACCCCCTGATTTGAAATAATGACGAATTATTTATTGCCTTTTCTTATGACATACTTACTAACATAGAATAAGTTTATACTAATCATTTTATGGATCTCTGTCATCTTGAATTAAATAAATAATAATTATTATTATCGTAGTTCGACTTATGTTCCTCAGGGAAAGTTGTTGAATTTTATGGTCCGAGTAACATAAGGAACGCAGTTGATTAGGAAGCACCTAGCTCCTCCAAGAGAAGCAACCTCATATAAAACTTGCTACTTTAGTCTTAGAGTACCCGACCCACAAACCAAGAAAAAGTTTCCATGATTTGTTGACAAAATAGCTGTCTGAACTTTCTTTATAGGCTGACCTGAAAGTTAGGCAACGTTGTTAATAAACGTTGACAGTTACGGAAGCGTCAATGTTCTATAAGATTAGTTGATTAAGCAGAAATACTAAAAGAGTAGAATACGGACTAAAATAGCTACAAAATGCAATAGTCCGATGACAAACATGCTGGAAGGCGTGACAATAAGTAAGAAAGGACTACATACATAAAATCACGACTCTTTTTTCCGTCGGGGTGGGCAGAGACCACAGCCCTCCACCTACTACGATCTTGACATACTTGCCTCGCTTCCTCTACATTCATCAACCCTTTCATAAACGCTCGTCGGTGAAGAGGTAGACGTTGTTTAAAACAGTTCATTCGCAACTTATATAATCAATTTAAACTAACGCAGTTTTTAAGCTGTAGCGAAGAACCCTACAAACTGACTGACTTGACGAAGCTGTCACCAATCATTGCTCAGAATTATGATTAGGTACTAAAAAACCAGTTGATATTCCAAGCCATCTTGACTCAGGTTGATGTCTAACTATGGAAATGTAATCAAAGTTTTCGCTTGTTTCCAGCCGAATCCAAGACGCTCATTTCCGAAAATTGAGTAGAAAAGGTAGGATCTATGAAAATAGTTTGTCGATCTTGCGGTTAATTGTTAGATAAGTTTTCGTCGTTGGTGTAGGTAAGGTAACTTTGAACTTTGAACTGTTGTTTTGTAATTCATACTAAAATAGGGCCAACGCAAGAAGTCCGTTTTGACGTTTTCTTATCACCAACACACAGGGTTCATTTTTCTTTGCATGTCATAATTTTTGATACGTTTGACAGCTGTCAAAATGGACCTATTACGATGGCCCGCCGATGCCCTTACTTTAGGAAACATAGGGCCGTTTGCACTAAACTTAAGAATCGCCCCTAACTTGTTTAGGACACTCCTAGCAATAGTCTTAAACAAGGAGCGATTCTTAAGTTTAGTGCAAACGGCCCTAACTCCTATTATTCTAATAGCTGTGCCTTATGAAATATTTCTTTCTCTCACTCTAACAACGAAGAAAATTTTATTATGGGTTTCGGAAAAGTCGTTTCAAACCTCTTATCCTCCCAAAAGGGCTTATTCTATATGCTGACTTTTGACTTCGAAAAAAAAAATTATAATGCTGATCAGCTAATAAATCTAAATATATAAAAGAGCATGTCCTAACTGACTGACTGATTCATCAACGCCGATCCGTAACCACAATAGATACAGATCTGAAATTTTGTACACAGGTTCTATGCACGTCAAAACCACCCACTAAGAAAGGATTTTGGAAAATTCATGTCCCAAGGGGGTGAAATAAGGGATGAAAGTTTGTATGAAAGTCCTTTGATTCTTGAGCTAGATTCACACAAATTTGAATTTAAACTTCTGGTAAAAAATAAAGAAACACGTGTTTAAGCATTTCTTAAAAATCACCCTTCAAGGGGGTGAAAAAGGGGATGATTTTTTTTCCGTATGTTGGTCCATAAGTCTTTAATTTCTAAAGGTAGAATTATAAAAATTTGGTACCGAGCTCATGGTAAAAAATAAAAAAGTACGTGTTAAAGAACTTTTCAACATTCATCCCCTAAAGGGGTGAAATAAGGGATGAAAGTTTGTCTGAAAGTCCTTTGTTTCTTGAGTTAGATTCACAAAAAATTAACTTTAAGCTTTTGGTAAAAAATAAAGAAACATTTTTAGGCATTTCTTAAAAATCACCCTAAAATTGGGTGAAAAAGGGGATGAAATTTTTTCCGTATGTCGGTCTATGTCTTTTATTTTTAAAGATAGAATTATAGAAATTTGTTTTTAAACTTTTGGTAAAAAATAAAAAAGCATGTGTTTTAGAATTTTTCAAAATTCATCCCCTAAGGGGGTGAAATAAGGGATGAAAGTTTGTATGAAAGTCCGTCAGTTTTGAAGTTAGGATCTTCAAAATTTGTATTTAGACTGATGACTAAAAATTAAGTTTTAATTATCTCAGGGTTTTTGAAAATTCTACACCCTAAGGGGTGAAAAGGGGGATGAAGTTGAAACTCCTTCATTTCAAAGTAATATCCACTAAATTTATTATTTAGGCATTAGGGTTGTAATTCTGTGGAACATACATGACTGTTCTGGAAATTCCACCCCAAATTCAACCGCTTAAAGAGGGAAATGGGGAGAAAAAGTCTTTAAACCAATATGGGTATCGTTTGTATGGTTTATCGGGTCGCTGATTACGAAAACTACAACAATATTGAAAGCTAAGGTGGTGGACGTGAAATACCATCATCCCCTGGTGATAGGGTTGGGGTGCGATAGTTACAATGTCTAAAAATCAATGTGGGTGTCGTTTCTATGTTTATATAAGGATAGGGATAGCGGTTAAGACGGCGTTAAGGATAGGGATAGGAGTAGAGTTAGGGGCAGGGATAGGGAGAAGGAGAGGGAGTGGGATGGAGGTAGAGAGAGAGGGAGCGGGAGGGGGAGAGGGAGAGACTGCACTGTCTGAATATCACGCGAGCGAAGCCGCGGGCTCAGCTAGTTTCTTATAGTTTATTTTTAAATTAAATTTCTAAAAATTGTTTAGCAAAAAGTTATCGCATTAACCGCTAGATTAAGCCAAACACGTATTTTGTTGTTTTAACACAATAAAACCAACCAAAAGCTTTTTTATACATTATCAACAGTTTCAAATCCAATTTCTCCAATAAATCTTATTTCTGCTTTTATTCACTTCCTTAAAAAAACTGATTACCGTACTGATTCGTACTACTCAACAAGGACTGGTCAAATTTATTATTTCTTTTGAATTCCCTCTCGTTTACTTTCGTAATCGCTCATTGTTGTTTCCAAACAAAGGTCCATTCTTACAGAATCCATTTTGAAAGAAGTGTGACAAAAAGGAGCTTTTAAAAGTATGAGCACCTAACAATGATTTGATTTAAGGCCATCCGTTTTCCATACTAAATTCAAATGACTTGCATTCTTAAACGGGACATAAAATGCTGTTGAAAAACGAGTGTATACTGCTATTTTTAGTTAAATTTTTCGCTGATTAATATAAAGATACAGCTAATGCACCGAAAGTACCACAGTATTGATAGCACACCCACAATAGTAATATAGAACCAAAAATTGCTAACAAAAACTAGTACTTTCGGTGCATTAGCTGTATCTTTGTAGTAATCAGCGAAAAATTTGACTAGAAATGACAATAAACACTCGTTTTTCAATTACTCATATTATTTATACTACATATCCGCGATTTATTTTTATGTGACTGGAGTTTAAATATTTTCTTTTTGAAACGAAACATTTTTGTAACTGTGGAGATATTTCGTAAAATATTTGGGATTTCATTTAAAACAGGCAACAAAATACGGCCTGTTGGCTTGAAATATTTCGAGTGCTTAACTTTGTTTGCGTGGAAATAACGCGATTCTATTTAATAGATGGAAGAAATTACGTCATTTGCGGCTATAAATAATAAGTTTAGAGACCTACCCTACGGAATTCTCTGGGATATTTTAATAAATAATTTTGTATTTACAAAATCATCCCTTTGTAATAATTTAATTACTTTTACACTGGCGAAATGCGACTTGTAATGAGATATGATGCCATTAAATAAATATATCTATCAAAATCACAGAATAAAGTAATAGTAAAGAAGGAGGATTAAAGAAATAAGTACCTGGGCGACCGAGCTATGCTCTGTATGATTAAAATATCATCGAGTGAGCAAGCTATGCTACTCAACAACAGATGGCGCTGTAAGTTTCTTGAACGCAGTAAAACGGGTTAAAAATATTAGAAAAGACAATGAAAACGAATTTTCCCAGACATGAGACCTAGCTAGATCGATTTTTTTGCGCCCAAAAACCCCTGTATACTAAATTTCATAGAAATCGTTAGAGCCGTTTTCGAGAAACCGATTACAAATCCTATACTATTAAACGAGCAATATTTGTATATATAAATATATATATTTGTAATTGGTTTCTCGAAAACGGCTCTAACGATTTCGATGAAATTTACGATACGGGGGTTTTGGGGACGAAAAATTGATCTAGCTAGGTCTTATGTCTGGGAAAATTCGTTTTTCCCGTATTTTAGTCACTTTTTTAAAATACCTCGTTTTAGACAGAAATCTACAGCGCCATCTGTTGGCGGGTAGCACAGCTTGCTCGCCCGATGATATTTTAATGTTGAGGCAGCTATTATAGAGCGAAGCTCGGTCGCCCAGGTACTATATATATTGCTTGTTTAATAGTATAGGATTTGTCACAAGGTAGTGAAGGCGTCGTTCTATTGATTTGACAGGTTATTTTGAATATTTCCTAGTGATCATGATCATTGATGATGTGACATTTAAATTTGGGACATGTTGGTAGATGTTAACCCATAGTAAAATAAATTAGCAAGGTATCTATTCCGAGCGAAGCAAGGAGGTCCAAATCTTTGATCAAAATCATCCCTACCCCAACAGGAAAGCGGTGTGATGAATATGTATTTGTACCTTGTATTCGTAAAGTTCTGACTGCCTCAAGGATCTGAGAGAAGGTGTCGGATGGTTGACCCAAAGACCGCATAAGGGTTCGAACGTTTGTATTACTTTTTGTATTCCCCTTTTTGAGAAATCCCCTTTTCGAGAAATCCTCTTTCTAAATAATAAAAAATCTAATTTTAGTCCATAAATTTAAATTTACGAACTACGTTACGTTTATAGAAGTCTCCTTTATACTCCTAAAGGTCTTTGGGATTTGGTTTGTATTCTGGTATAATCCGTTTTATATTATTATGAATGCATAAACTGTCTGTATGTTGCGTTTTTATGACTTTGGAAGCCAATTCTTGAATATCACTAGGTCACAGAATAAAGTAATAGTACTATCATACAGAACGGACACTCTCCGCCCCCCTTGCAATACACCCCCGCACCCGCCCGCGAGATTATTCCAATGAGCCGATTTAAAAAAAAGAAAAACTAGTATTAATTTGTTTGATAGATAGCGTTGTTGTAGGAAAATTTAAGTGTCGACTTCTTTTTTAGGGTTCCGATACCAAAATGGTAAAAAAAAGGAACCCTTATGGTGCCGCTCTGTCTGTCTGTCCGTCTGTCTGTCACACCTCTATATCTCAGCAACCACTTATGCTATCAACCTGAAATTTGGAATAGTTTTAGAATATAGTTGCCCAACTTAATTGCACAAGAAAAAATTTTGAAAAAAGTATGATTATTAATATAAAGGGGGCCAAAATAGGGGGGGCCAAATTTCAAATTGTCGCTACTAGGTCGAGTGGGGTATCATATGAAAGGGCTTTACTTGTACATTTTAAAATATATTTTTGTATTTTTTTAAATTTCTTAGTTTTAAAGTTATGATGAAAAATGTCAAGAAAAATACCATTCCCCCCCCTTATCTCCGAAGTTTGAGTAAGGAAAAATCTGAATTAATTACAGTTGACAGAAGTTTATATAAACTTTACAGCAAAAATAAAACGATCTTTCTAAGTTGCACAGTTTTTCAGAAATCTGCAAAAAACCTTTACAAACAAATTTAGTTTTGCGGTCCTGAAAATGGACTTTATTGCTTCCAAAAATACTATAGGTATATCGGAACCCTCGGCGCGCAAGTCCGACTCGCACTTGACCGATTTTTTTTCTATCTGTTGTAAGTGTTTCCTAAGGAGGTTTATTTACTTCAAGCTTCATCTTGACAGATTTATTTTAAGTTCTTTAGCAACTGTCTTCAGCGCAATCTATCGACACCTTTGAATACTCAGTTGACACTTAACCGTGAAAACAGCTCATTTCAAATTCGCGCTCGATGTATGTAGTGTCCGGGGTGACTAGGTTATAAATAATCACTCAAATAATTCAAAATTACTGAACCTTTATAAAGTTAATAGTCAATTTATAGTAATGTTTTATTGTTAATTTTATGTATTATGATTTACTACTCCTGACTATCTTCGCTCCCGCTTCCAACTTTTACCTCCTGATCCGCGCTCTAGGCGCGACTGCATCACTGCGATGTTGGAGTGTCCTATAGCGAACACCAAATTCTTTTTAACTCCTTTTCTTCCCAAGCTGTGCGACTATGGAACAAACTTCCAAAGGCCTTACAAAGCAATCCATCAATAACATCGTTTAAGATGCGATTAAGAGAGCACTACTTATCGCAATCATCTTGAGTAATGTATTTATTTTATGTATTATTATGTATCATTATATAGTATGTCTATGTATTATTTTTATGTATTTTATAAGTAAGTCTATAAATTTTATATATGCCTTAATATTAATACTGTGATTAGGAATATAAGTATATTCGTGTGTAGTTTAAGTAGGTTTATCCCTATTTTATATTACACTGTATTTTAAAATTAATTTTATATTAAAAATGTATTTTAAAATTTCTTATCACGAATATTAATGGACATTCCTGTGCCCGCTTTAATGACACTCTTCCACACCTAATAGGTTGGCTGGAAGAGATCTCTTAAAGAGATAAGCTCGCCTTTGTAAACAATTTTCATTTAAAAACTACTATTTACCTTTTAACGGTTAAACAAGGTAAATTACAATTTTAATATCTCGGAAGTGATATTTGATCACCCGGTGATTTTAAGAATTGGCCTTCTGCCCTGATTTTGAAATCCCCCCCACCCAAATCATTAAATTTCAGGAGCAAAACCAATGCAATAGGGTGTTTTCCAGCACCTTTTGAATGTTCAACTGGATGGCGCTTCAGGGACAAGGAAAATATATCATGGTGGTGACACCACGAAATTAGTAAGTACAATATTAAGTCAGTTTGATTGCTGCTGTCAAATGCCTGTAATATTTTTTCTTGCAAAAATATATTTCACTAAGCATAAAAAAGTGATACCAACAGTGACCAGCGTACCACCCATCAATACCTATAAAAACGTATTTGTAAAACATCTAGGAAAACTCCCTATTTAACCTCGCATTATGATGTTTAGTAGTATCAAATTATCTAACAGTAAACTAAAGTGGCAGTGGGCAGGGCACATCGCAAGAAGAACCGATGGCCGATGGGGCGTAAGGGTTCTAGAGTGGCGACCACGTATCGGGAGACGAAGCGTTGGCAGGCCTCCCACAAGGTGGACGGACGATCTGGTGGCGGTCGCGGGAAGCCGCTGGATGCGAGCAGCGCAGGACCGGTCGTCATGGAAATATTTAGAGGAGGCCTATGTCCAGCAGTGGACGTCTTTCAGCTGATATGATGATGATGATGATCTAACAGTTTATCAAACACGTATTTGTTTCCATTAGAGTGCTGCTGTTGACTAAAAAAATCTTGTTTAATCTCTTAAAATATCTGTTTACCGTTAATGTACGATATAATGGGTTTTTCTATGGGTCATGGTTATAAAAGCTGTCAATTAATTAGCACGTACGGTCTAATGCCTTCACATCCTTGTTGTCGGTTGAAAATCCAATCAAACAGATTTTTTTATTATGGCTAACGCTGCCAAAAAATAAATATTATATGTACGAAGTAAAACAAAAAATGTATATTAACGCTTTAGAAGCTCTTGCTCTCTTTGTCCGCATATAATGTAGGTAGTTAAAATATTTGATCTTTTCATGCAAGAACGATTGAGAACTGAATTCCATTTCATATGAATGATTTAAAATAAGAGCTCACATTATATACGGTTATTTTTTTGCCGATGTACTAATTTCAGTATGATACTCAGTTAGCCCATAAAACTGTACTACTTTTGCAATTAAGACCTTATGATTGCTTCGCAAACAAACTTGAGTTTACCAGGAAAAAAGAAGCGACGAGGAAACCTACTAAGGAAGATCTTATTACTAACCAAAGCAAGAAAAAAAAGTTCTAATTTCAACCGTATTTTTGTTGCTTTTAAGTAAAAACTATGAAGTTGACTTTGATAGCGTGAATGCGATACGCCGTTGGCCGCGGGATTGGTTCCAGGGCAAACTTTTATGCGGTAAACACAAGTGCTTGCTCTGTGTCTAGGCATTTATATTTATGTATTTCTATCAATCTTTGATACCTATGGTATAGGATTTGCCTAGTTTGGGATTAGACCTTGTGTGAAATGTCGTGACGTCATTAAGAGATTTTAATATCCAACAATGAATAATCGTTCTTTGATAATTTTTTATTTTGTCCCTTATTTATTACTAGTAACAAAAATTAAAACCACGTAAATAACAAAAACAACAACTTCACTGACACTTCTGTCGCCAAAGATAACTCAGTCAAATGCTCAGTCAACTATAAAATGACAAAATCGTATTTTCTCACTACGAGTATCTGGTTCAGTAAACTTTATCCTCTTACTGTATGAATTCTGATTCGTTCATCGACTTGATAAAATATTGCGTTGAAAAGGATAGGGGCTTGTAGATTTTCTAAAAATTGTTTGATGGTTTGTTGACCAATGTTAAGAAATAAGCATCAATCACTGGAATTGCTAACTAGAAATTACGTTTACCTTACATCTTTCATTAACATCTTCAACATTTCTTTCAACATCTTTTATAATGCGCACAGCTAAAGAGTGGAATTCTCTGCCTGCGTCTGTGTTCCCGAGTTCATATAACCCGAATCTATTCAAGTCGAGAGTGAATAGGCTTCTACTGGGCAAGCTCGTTCCATCGTCGACCTCATCTCTGTCTTCAAGACTAGATCGAGGTCAAGAGTAAGCCCATTGACGATAAAAAAAAAAAAAAACCTGTTTTTTTGTTTTTAATATGTTTTCTACCTAAAATTTACATATACAGGGTGTAAGGGACGGTGCTGAAACACCCTTTATGTATAAATATAAATCAAGTCTTTCCATGCTGTGCTGGCAAAGAATATGTGATGTAGGTCTGGTGGGCCCTGTTTAAGATAACAAAGATGGACTCCGCATCGGAAGTGTTTTATTCGAAGCTCTATGAATAAACAAGGTGTAACAGAAAGGGTATGTCAACCCTGAAGGATGTGATTCTGCCCATGAAACTGAACAACTTTCCCTAAGGAACATAGGTCGAAATAAGAAAAAAAATTGTTGACCTCCCATACAAAATGCGCTATTCGCTGATTCAGTTTCTATGGGAGGTAAAAAATATTTTTTCGTATTTCGACCTATGTTCCTTGGGGAAAGTTGTTCAGTTTCATGGGCAGATTCACATCCTTCAGGGTTGGCATACCCTTTTTGTTACAGCCTGTATACAGGGTGTTAATTTGATTGCGTGCCATAGCTCAGGGGCGGGATGAGTATCAGTAACTGAACGACTTTTCCGAAGGAACATAGGTCGAAATATAAAAAACCAAATTTGACCTTCCATACAAAATGCGCTATCAGCTGGTGTTGTTTCTATGGGAGATAAAAAATTATTTTCGAATTTCAACCTCACTTTCCTGGGAAAACTTGTTCAGTTACTGATACTGATTCCACCCCTGAGCTAATTAAATTAAATCAAATTAACACTCTGTATAGATTAGTTGCCAATTCAAAATAAGCAGCCTTTTAATGGTCGGCCAGCCAGGCAGACATACAAAAAAGTTAGTAATAGGGTCCCGTTACCACTCTTTGGGTATGGATCCCTAAATATCAAAGTATTGAACTTTGAATTAATAGACCTATCATATTTTGCTTTAATCTTTCTTCTTTTAAAAAGTAATCAAAGCTGCTACGGACCTAACCTAAATTAACCTAAATTTATTACAAATACACGTCAATGACCTGTGTCAATGCCCTTCATCCAATAAAAAACCGGCCAAGTGCGAGTCGGACTCGCGCACTGAGGGTTCCGTACCACCACATAAACATAATTGTATTAGTTGAAATTTCAGTAAGTTAATGTGCTAGATTTTTTGAGTCCGACACGTGCTTGACCAAATTTTATTATTTGTTATTATTTTATAGCTTATGCACTATAAACATACCAATTTTCAAGTTTGTAAGTGTTCCCGTTTTTAAATAGAACGAAAACAAAAATCGCCTCAGCGACCATCCAACTTGACCCCTCTCTTATATGAATGTTCTTGAAACGAGAGCTCACCACAATTGGTTACCATAAGTTGCGAGTAAAGTAGTAATATTTAATGATTTCAGACTTTTCCCATTATTTGTACTGTGAGACCTAGCTTCTTGCCAAATTTCATAATTTTAGGTCAACGGGAAGTACCCTGTAGGTTTTGCATTTTTGAATAAATGTATGGAGATGAGGACATAAAATGCCATATCTTTTGATTGCGTCGTTGTAAAAAATTTAAATTTTCAGATCTTTTGTGGTTCATGGATCCTAATATATTGTATTAATTTCAACCTGATCCCTTCACCCGTTCCTGAAATAAAGGGTCTTGACAGACAGACAGACAGACAGACAGACAGACAGACGGACAACAAAGTGATCCTATAAGGGTTCCGTTTTTTTCTTTTGAGGTACGGAACCCTAAAAAATGGTTTCAGTGACCCTTTGTTAATCATTATTCCGGGTTTTATTTCAAAGGATAATCGTTTTAACCTTGTAAGTGGGTGTAGTCCGATGCCACTGTGTATAAATTGTTGCAAGATGTTTTTCATCGTAATCGGTTCACTCTAACAGAAGATATGCAAAGTTTAAATCGACGGCAACAGTAACTCATAAAGTACCGATTCAAACGAGGTTTTCAATATCGCATTTGGCTTACTTTTGTGCAAGATATAAGCTTTTGATCATTGCAATCAGTTCACTCAAACAGTAGTCACACGAACGAAAATTATCAAGCGGCCTGTGGTGCACTATCACACTACACATTTGTGCAGCTTCTGTTTGAGTGAACCGATTTCAATGAAACAAAGCTTATATTTTGCATTAAAGTGAGCCAAATACGTCATTGAAAATCTCGTTTAAATTTGGCAATAAAGTCCATTTCTAAGACAACAAAAGTAAATTAATTTGTAAATATTTTTGCAGATAAAAACTGTGCAACTTAGAAAGATCGTGTTATTTTTGCTGTGTTTTTGTTGCTGTGCTGCATAAACCCTTATAAACTGTAATTAATTCAGATTTCTCCTTTCACAAACTTCGGAATAATCTCTTGTTTTCTCCCTTATGGGAGAATGGTATTTTTTTATTTATTTTTCATCATAACTTGAAAGCTAATAATCGTAAAAAAGTACAAAAATATATTTTAGAATGTACAAGTAAAGTCCTTTCATATAATATCCCACTCGACCTAGTAACGAATATTTGTAATTTTGCACTATTTGGGCCCCCTATTAAGTTGGGCAACCAACCATATTCTAAAACTATTCCAAATTTCAAATCGATAGCATGAGTGGTTGCTGAGATAGGTGTGACAGACAGACACACGAAGTCGCACCATAAGGGTTCCTTTTTTACCATTTTGGAAACCCTAAAAAAAGTTCTTAAATACTTGAGGTAACGAACCTTAACCGAAACCTTATTATAATTCAACATACTCGTATATAGGTAACATTGAAAATTCAGCATAGTCAGTCTAATGCCACCATTTTGTGTTATGACGGAACCCTCGGTGCGCGCGTTTTAATTGCACTTACTCAGACTGTTATATTGTGTGACTGTAAATAATCGAGTAATATGCTTATAAACACCTTTAATTGGTTGGTATACTTCAGACAAGTCGACTGCTTGTATGATGAGCTCAGAAATCTATCAGCGTGTATTTAGCGCGCAGTTTGCGGCGTTTCGCTTGCGGATTCATTCAGTGAGCAGCTGAGTCGCTGCACTTGTTAAAGACGCTACAGTTAACCGCTAACTAAACGTTGAGTAAACAACCGATACGCCGCTCAGATTCGATCAGCAGACAGTCAGCCGCTCACTGTGAGCCTAATGGGGACGTGCCCTTAAACGTGACAGTCAGAACACGGAGATTCTTATTTGTTACACCCTACGACCGTTTTATAACAAGATTTTCTTTTTCATTCATGTGAGCTAATTTGCCTTCATTAGAGTCCTTTTACATAAACGGCACTTAACCGTAATCCAACTCACAACCCAGATGTCTCCTTAAGAACAGAGTCATTAATTGAGCTATCCTTTGCGAAGCGTTTTTCATGTGAAAAGAAAACCCTTTGTATTTTATTTTATATTTCACACATGTTGAGGTCTTAATACACCTAACCCATGGTTTTTCGTGGCGTGTTTCCTGTGCTGGTTCTGTGAAAAGATCTAAAATTATAGCAAAGTTTCATATCACATCACGACAAATTTACAAAGGTTGTGAATTTGATGGATCCAGGCAGGCTCATCAATATATTTTTTTGCTTTCTTATGTTTATTGGGACCCGGTCTTTGGCAGCTTAGATATTTTAATAAATATTGTGGCTAAAAAGAAGGTATTAACGAAACTACGTAGAAACTCGCAGATGGTAATAGACATCATCATCATATCAGCCGAAAGACGTCCACAGCTGGACATAGGGCTCCCTCAAAGATCTCCATGACGACCGGTCCTGCACTGCTCGTATCCAGCGGTTTCCCACGACCTTGACCAGATCGTCGGTCCACCTTGTGGGGGGCCTGCCAACGCTTCGTCTTCCGGTACGTGGTCGCCACTCTAGAACCCTTACGCCCCATCGGCCATCGGTTCTTCTTGCGACTTGCCCTCCAAATTGCCACTTTTATTTAGTTTAGCGATTCTCAGGGCTATGTCAGTTACTTTAGTTTTTCTGCGGATTTCCTCATTTCTGATTCAATCGCACAGAGAAACTCCGAGCATAGCCCTTTCCATAGCCCTTTGGGTGACTTTGAGCTTCCTGATAAGGCCCATCGTGAGCGGCCCCGTCTCGGAGCCATACGTCATCACTGGAAACTCACACTGGTCAAAGACTTTCGAGTGAATAGTTTCTCTTTTTCGAGGTAATAGTCAAGTCAAGTCAAAATCGTTTATTCAATAGACCAGAAAACCATAAATATATAAATTTGAGACAAGACGGTGCAATTAACTCATAATGAACTTTAAAACTAATATGTCTTCCATCTGTAAAACATCATCAAGAGAAAACCAACTGTGTACCAAAATATTTTTATTTTCAGCTGTCCCTGCCTGCTTATTGGATTAAACTGCCACTCAAGATCTTTGTCATATTTTTTCGGTGGCTTTTCTCCAGGGCATTGAGAGATGGCATCCATTTTAACTAAAATAACTGATGAGATGACAGCAAAATTAAACTGAACTTTAACTAACAAAACTGTTAATTTTTCCGAAAGAAAGTCCGAAAAATTAAAAAGTCTTCGGCCAAAGACGTTTTGGACTCGCTTGAGATAGCGGACTCGCGTATTAATAAAACAGACAGACATGACGAATCTATAGGGGTATCTTGTTGACTACGGAACCCTAAAACTTTTATTAGTGCACAACAACATTTTCCGGTGACATATATACATATTGCTCGTTAATAGTATAGGATATTGCTTAAAAGTAAAAGATAAAACCTGTAACCACACAAGAATGTTCCAATAAAATACGTTCCAACTTAATTTTTGAGTCTCTACTTGAGAAATCATACTTACCTTTATCCTTAATTCTGCGGTTTTTGAAATAAACTTTATAGGTATTTGCTTAATTTTAAAAAACTTCATCAAAATCAATGTTGTTTTGGTACATACAAATGTGTTTTTTACTGCATAAACATTAGCCCTATTAAACAGCATTAGAGTTACAGCTTTCGAGTCACTTGTAACTGTTTTATTGCTATTTTATTACACAAAACCTGGAATAAAATTTAATTGAAGTGTCATGAGGCCTAGTATGTTTTATTACCCGACTGTGGCGAAGCGTAAATGGAGAGTTATGATTTTGACCTGTATGTATGAAAGTAAGTACCTATATTACGTTATTTTTTTGGACCTGATATGCGTATGCCCACCTTATTAAAGAGGTCAAAAGCAACAACTTTTTTCTACGACTTTGCTAACACACCTTTCCAATACACGTTGTATAGACTTTCATCCCTCACTTAATCGCGTTAATGGTTAAATTTCTAAAAATGCTGACAAACGAACTCTTTTATTTTTTACGAAGAGGTCAAAACAAAATTTGTATAATTCTAACTTAAAAAATGAAAGAATTGTAGACCGATATACGGATAAACGGGTCCCGTGTGGTGCCGGCAAAGAATAGTACCAACCCTCACATACCCGTGGGTGTCGTAAAAGGCGACTAAGGGTTATAAATTGGAGGATGGGCAGCAGCATCCTCCTATGTATCTAACATCTTACTTACTGCGGTCACCTACAACCGCGGTCCATGGTTCCAGCCGTAACGCTAACAAGCGAGGTGACTATGGTACTCCCCCTCTACATTTTTCCAGCATACGCTAGAATTCTAGAGGGAGCTCCCTGTCCTGTAGTGGACGTTTCATGGGATGTTATGATGATGATACAGAAAAAATCATCCCCCTTTTCACCCCCTTCAAGGGTGATTTTTAAGAAATACTTAAACACGTGTTTCTTTATTATTTACCAAAAGCTTAAATTCAAATTAGTTTAAATCTAACTCAAGAAAAAAAGGACTTTCATACAAACTTTCATCCCTTATTTCACCCCCTTAGGGGATGACTTTTGGAAAATCCTTCCTTAGTTCGGTGCGGTGCAAAAACGGGAGTCAGCTGCAGTAACAAAATATCGAACTAAGTAAGGGTTAAAATAATATTCTCTGTAAATTTTAGCAAAACCCTTTTTTGAAATGCGCAAACGGATATGTTTTTTGTGTATAGTGATCACAAGGAATTATCAAAATGATTTTTCATTGTATTTTTTATCTATCTATTTTCCAGTATAATTTTATTAAACACAAACAAAATTCTTAAGGTGTTAAAACTTATATGAAACCTAAAAGTTGTATGCGAATAACGCTGTATTTAAAGTGTTTTAGCAATTCCATTAAGTCTACGTCTTCGTACAATCCCAACGAAACAGATTTAAGGAGAAGCGAAAATAAATATCAGTTTAAAGATCGGATATGAGAACGGGTCTAAGTAAACACGCAACGAAAAACAGACTAAAACATTAATTTCTTTCAGTGAGATATCCTGCGTAGGCGTTTAAAAGCCTAAAGGATTCGTTTCATATACGTTTTACTATGGGATTGCTTCCACATTTTTAGCCAAGCCGGCTAGTGATAGAAGAAACTAACTTTTGCCCCTTCTCAAAGATAAACCTAAGTTTAGCCGGCTAATCTTAAGTTTATGTTCACACCTATCTTTAGCCGTAACATTTATGTAAATGGCCAAAGATGAAACATCTACTTTGCTTAAAATGTTATCTTCTTGTTTACAGCTTATAGATAGAGGATAACAAACACACCACTTTTAGATCAATAGATTTATAGACCTAAAAGTGATATAAATTAATACAAAACTCCCCTATTTCCTACCTGGAAATGCCTGTAAAGCGATGGTATTTTGTTTTTAAATTAAGGTATGCTGTAAACAAGCCCTTGTTTTTTTTGACAAATATTTATCAATAGAAATAGAAACTCTCCTGAAACCTGAAAAAATGCCTTGTTTTTCCGCCATTATTAGGCGAATGCCAGAAAAAAAATGAAAATAGTTTTAAATTTTAATACTAAAACTTATTGAATCAGCTTAGTTTTTAAGATAAAAAAAGGGAAAGTTGAACGTCATTTTGTGGGTAAAATCGGTCTAAGCTCTAGGGATTGCGCGCGACAGCAATAGTGTACAAATACCTACTTCTCGAGCTAGGATACTCTAGGATATTCAGGAAGCAAGGGAAGTATGTCAAGATCGTAGCAGGTGGAGAACTGTGGTCTCTGCCTACCCCGACGGGAACAAGGCATGATATTATGTATGTATGTATGTACGAGTATGTATGTAAAAATGGGAGACGGACTAACGCACCGAACGAAATTTCAATGGTAAGTATGTTTAGTGCCTTTATGATCCTATCGACTCGCACTTGGCCACTTTTATGATTTGTTATTTTACTGCTGGCTATGTCTGTATATTATCATACCTACTTTGAAATTCGCAGTGCTGTCGTTTTGCAATTGGAGTAAAAAAAAACATGTAAGTACCTACTAATCATTCTTTGGTCGCAAATATATTCTGAAAAATAATAACAATACCTAACAACATTCCATTGCAAAGGAAGGCAACCTTTTTGCTTGTAAATAAATAAGTTACAACTTCGTAGCTACTTTCGTGTACAAGCTGAAAAAATGATTATTTTATGAACACAATCTAAAGAGCTTACTGACCCGAAAACGACTACTTACTCGCCCAGGAGTGACCTAACTTGTTTGTTAAAGGGTGGGCTTTATGAGGTCAATGAACTAACGTACCCCTCAACAAATTGGTCGAGTTTCCTTTATAAACTTATTTCTCCTTTAAAAATTATTCCACGTAAGTACTGTATTTTTTTAACCCCGACCAAAAATTTTGTATTTTATTTAGAAAGTGAAACGTAACGAAGCGCTTTGAAACATCTTTTATAATGCGCACGGCTAGAGAGTGGAATTCTCTGCCTGCGTCTGCGTTCCCGAGTTCACATAACCCGAATCTATTCAACTCACGAGTGAATAGGCTTGGTCAATCGTCGACCTCATTTCGGTCCCCAAGACAGTAAATCGAGGTCAAGAGTAAGCCCATTGACAATAAAAAAAAATCTTCAGAACAGATTTTTTTGTCGTCTACAAATTCTATTATTGCCAGCAAAGCTCAGTAAAAATACGGTTTAAATATGATGTTAAAACTGGTTAAAACACTTTATTTACGAATCCACCTAAATAAATAAAAAAAACTTTTAATAAAGCATGGGCAAAAATTTTAATAGACAATAAAATACTTCATGTAATAAATATATACGCATATTCGACATACGTGCATCAGAATCCACCATAAAATATTTTAAGGCTCAATACAGTCGAGGCATAAATATAAATAAATTCAGCTAAGTAGGTGATTCATATCATTGAAATCCTGTAAATCAAAATATCTTTGTTAATGGTAGTTTATATTCACGTTCTACTGAAATAGTAGTTTATGCCACTGTCAGATAAAGATAACATGAGTAACATGAGTGCTTGTTTGTGACATGAGGTGCAGCCGAATGTCACAATAGACAGCACGAATGTTACCATGACTAGTTTGCAATCAGTGGCATACATTACTTTTTCTACGAGCATAAAAATCATTAAGAAAATAACGTACCCTTTGTTTACTTTTGTCGTAGTACTAGAGCACTAGAACACCTCCACTTTTTTGGCAATAAAGTCCTTCTGAGTTTCGGACGCTGCCTTAATTATTTCGGTTGGCGTGAATATTTTACTCATATTTACAAATTTTGAATGGAAATCAAGATGTTTATCATTAAATTATAAATTAAAAGTTATTTTTTTCACAGATTAAATAAGCGCGAACGGCGCGAATTCCTCTCCTATGGGGGGGGGGGGGGTTCAGTGCATAAGTTCATGAAATATTTTTTGAAGTTGTCCTTTATGGTTTGGAAACTAGCATATTAGCCGATGGCATCCAATACAACATAGTATTAACGTAATTTTGTTGCCAAACCTAAAAAAAGGTGAAAAAAATATATTACCGTATTGTAGTCAGTTGCATTTATAAATATTACGCAACTGTTGTCGGAATGGCAATGTTTGTGATACTGTTTCCGGTTTCGTATTTCGAACTTTAACAAATGGGAGTAGAAAAAAGTGAGTAGGTACTTAACACCATTTTAATTATTAGAAAGCAAAACGGCTGTATTACTTTTTTTGGTTACGAAGATAAATCTTTTTTTGGTGGATTCATATATATGAAATGATAAATAAAATATGAAATGATAAATATAATATGAAATGATAAATATACAGCAAGCCGTAAATAAAAAACAATAAGTATAAATTAACTTGTTTTTCCGAAATCATAAAGTTTTGGACGGCAAAATAAATAAATGCGGCAAATTCAATCGCACTCTAGCAAATAGTTTTATTAGAAATATCCATACTAATATTATAAATGCGAAAGTAACTCTGTCTGTCTGTCTGTCTGTTTGTTTGTTGCTCTTTCACGCCTAAACGGCTGAACGGATTTTGATGAAATTTGGTATGGTGATAGATGGTAACTTGGAGACGGACATAGGCTACTTTTTACCCCGGGAAAATATCTCATTCCCGTGGGAATCTACACATACAATAATACTCTAGCGGGCTCTTTCACGCCTAAACGGCTGAACGGATTTTGATGAAATTTGGTATGGTGATAGATGGTAACTTGGAGACGGACATAGGCTACTTTTTACCCCGGGAAAATATCTCATTCCCGTGGGAATCTACACATACAATAATACTCTAGCGGGGTTGTATCTGCTACAGCACACCGAAACTACTTAACCGATTTTGATGGGACTTTTTTTATTCAACTAAGTATCGCTGATTACGAAAACTACTACAATTTTGAAATCCAACGTGGTAGACGTAAACTACCATTATCCCCTGGGGATAAGGTTGAGGTGCGATAGGGTTGAAATGTCTAAAAATCAATATGGGTGTCGTTTGTAAGGTTTATCGAGCCGCTGATTACAAAAACTACAACAATTTTGAAATCCAACATGGTGGACGTGAAATGCTATCATCCCTTGGGGATGAGGTTGGGGTGCGATAGAGTTGATATGTCTAAAAATCAATATGGGTGTCGTTCGTATGGTTTATCGGGTCGCTGATTACGAAAACTACAATGATTTTGAAATCCAACGTGGTGGACGTGAAATACCACCACCCCTGGGATGGGGTTGGGATTCGATAGGTTTGAAATGTCTAAAAATCAATATGAGTGTCAGTTGTATGTTTATATAAGGATAGGGATAGCGGTTAAGATGGCGTTAGGGGTAGAAGCAGGGATAGGGGTAGGGTCAGGGATAGGGAGAGGGAGAGGGGGAGGGATAGGGAGAGAGTGTAAGGGAGGGGAAAATGAGGGGAGAGAAAGGGGGAGGGAGGGGTAGAGGGCGTGGGAGGGGGTAGAGGGAGGGGGGGTAGAGGGAGGGAGAGGGGGAAGGGGAGGATGAGTGAGGGGAAGGTGGAAAGGGAGGGGAATGGGAGGAGGGCGAGGGGGGAAAGGGAGGGTGATGGGGAGAGGGGAAGGGGGGAAATGGAGGGGGAAGGAAGGGTGGGGGGGGAAGAGGGAGGGGCGAGGGAGAGGAAGAGAGAGTGGGAGAGGGTGAGGGAGGGGGAGTGGGAATGTAGGGGGGGGGATACAAAAGGATAGATAGGGAGGAATAGGGACCTTTTTTACTTTTATGAATACCTCCTCGCTACCCATTCACTTCACTCCCTTTATTGCCTTCTTTTTTAAGTTCGCCTGTAACGGTTGACAATGAAAATTCCGCACTACCTACCAGTTAAATAAAATCAAAAGATAATTAAGTTTGTAGTAAGATGCATTTATTCAACTTGGATAAGTACAAATGCATCTTTTACGTAGGGATCAAGAAGGATAAGCGCTCCGTAAAATATGTTTCAATTAAGTTCGAGTTCTGTTTTTTTATAAAATCTACGCGGACGAAGTCGCGGGTAACAGCTAGTAATCTATAGATCTGAATAAGAAACAAGGCTGTTACAAATTATTGCCATACAATCTCTCGTAATTTGAATGGAGAAGAGCAATTTATAACATACATACATAACATCACGCCTATTTCCGGAATTCACAATTTAATACATACTTACATCTTAAAAACTGGGTGCCCAATATTTGCAAATTTCTATGTATGTATGTATGTATGTATCATTATTTACTCTGGGCCAAAACTAAAAAAATATGAACCACAAAATAATATTTTTATTTAAAGTACGTAAAATCCAAAAAATGATGCCTAGATACATAAATTTTCCGCTTCGTTAATTTCAGAGCCATATTAATGTCATAGAAATTGTTGGAGTCGTTTTTGTGAACGCGGTAACAATCGAATATTCATATTTAAAATATTAAATAGTGCACGTGTAGTAAATAATTTTAGATGAAATGCGAGACAAGTTCCATTCACAGCGAGAAATGTCATTTTCATCGATAAAATATAATTTCTAGGCACAAATGGAAAATATTTCCGTCAATATATTCCGCTTCGCCACGACACTTGGAAATATTTCTCAATATCGTGTTATATTATTTCCAGCTTTTGCGGTGGAATTCCCGCCAATCCACACATTTGCATAATATTTACCAGAAATCCGTTTCCATGTGCAGAATCTTATATCTACTGACTATTTTCATAAATTACTCCAACATCTGGTTAGTTTTAGGAAAAAAAGATATGTACAAGATGGATAAAATAGTTAACTTTGTTATTTAAATAACGGATTTTTATTTTATTACTTAACAAAAATGTTCATCATCATCATCATAACATCCCATGAAACATCCACTACAGGACAGGGAGCTCCCTCAAGAATTCTAGCTTTTGTTGGAAAAAATGTGGAGGGGAAGTACCATAGCCATGTCACTTGTTAGCGTTACGGCTGGCACCATGGACTGCGGTTGTAGGTGACCGCAGTAAATAAGATGTAAGATATAAAGGAGGATGCTGCTGCCCATCCTCCAGTTAACCCTTAGTCGCCTCTTACGACACCCACGGGTATGTATGGGTTGGTACTATTCTTCGCCGGCACCACACGGGACCAAAAAAAATATTAAAATTACAAATAAAAAATTGATCAAAGATATATTCTATTTCTGGCTTCTGTCCCAAGGCAATCTTACGAGTAGCCAATGATTGTCACAATGGTCGGATTATTGCAATATCAAGGGTTAGTTTTCTCTATCAAACAATACAATAATATTAGTAGTTGGGCGACCGAGCTTTGCTAATCTTAACCAAAGCCTGTAGGGTTTCTGAAGCGCGTTTTTTTTTTAAGAAATGCTCTGATAAAATGAAATTTCCCAGACATGAGACCTAGCTAGATCGATTTTTCACCCCCGAAAACCCCCGTAAAGTATACTTCATCGAAATCGTTAGAGCCGTTTTCGAGAATCTGATTTTACAAATATATGCATACACGCATAAAAAAAAGCTGAGATTTTTTAATACAGCTAACATATTATGGAGAAATTACTTTCTGAAATTATTTCCTTGTTTTAAATGCAGTATTTAATAGAACATTTACGTTATATTTTATAGAAATCTGAAGTTAATCGATTCCTATATAAATGTAATAAAAAACAAAAAGGATTCAGACCTAAAAAAATGAATGTTTTATTTTTGCTATGCTTTAATTTACTCAATTCATACAAAAATATTCCTCCCCTTATACACATGTGGAAATTCTTCTGGACATGCTGTAGATCAAGTTATCTAGCAGCCTTCTAACCTAGTCCAGGATGTCATGGATAATCCTGTAACCATGGCTAGTCTACATGATGCTCTATCAAATATCACGGTATGACCCGGGAGGCTTTCTAAATATTGCACAATTTAATTTATATACGAAAAAATACCACCTTGGAAAGGTTTTTTACAAATTAACACTAACTTACGATTTATTTTAATTAATTCCTTTTTGAATATTTGTACCTTCATTCTAGAGTAGAATCTTTGATGTAACTTCTTTAGAAAATTTATAAAAAAAATAATTTGTAAAAATTTTTGACAAAAAATTTTTTAAGTCTCACTTTGAGCACTCGTAGCTTTAAAAAAAAGTATGGAGCATGAAGTGCCGATAAGCTAGAAAACTACCACGTTTAATGGAGATTCAGAAATGATATGATTGATTCAACTTATCTTTTTGGTTTGGTTTGCTGTTGGAGTTTAATTAAAAAACCGGCCAAGTGCGAGTCGGACTCGCGCACTGAGGGTTCCGTACCACCACATAATCATAATTGTATTAGTTGAAATTTCAGTAAGTTAATGTGCTAGATTTTGTGAGTCCAACACGCACTTGACCAAATTTTATTATTTGTTGTTATTTTATTTGCTTCTTGCCTAATTTCATAATTTTAGGTCAACGGGAAGTACCTTATAGGTTTTGCTTTAGTGCATAAATGTATGGAGATGTGGACATAAAATGCAATATCTTTTGATTGCGTTGTTGTAAAAAATTTAAATTTTCAGATCTTGTTTGGTTCATGGACCCTAATATTGGTATCAATTTCAAACTGATACCTTTACCCGTTCGTGAGATAAAGGGTCTTGACAGACAGACAGACAGACGGACAACAAAGTGATCCTATAAGGGTTCCGTTTTTTTTATTTTGAGGTACGGAACCCTAAAAATTCAAACGTTGCCTTTGACCTGCTATATTAAATTACAAATGTATGGAGCACATGGAGCATGACATGCTTATAATCTGGAACACTACCACGCTTAATGATGCTATTGAAGTTTAATTAGAAAATGAGAATTTTGCCATTGCAACATGAAAATCCAATAGTTTTAGAATTGGTGTCCAATTGCATGTTTAGAAAAAAGGTGACAAAAAGAAGCTTTTTGTGAGGTAAAGAGACGAAAACATAGGACCTACTCCTTTTTTGAAGTTGGTTAAAATCTAGTTTTACCTAGTTAATAATTAAGAAAACTTTTTTGTTTCAATTCCTTTTATTAAACTGTAGTTTAATATTGAAACAGGTTTTAAATAAATTAGTTATTTTTTTATCTTTACCGTTAAAAAAATTAAAATAGAAAATAAGACTTACTCTTACTCCGATCATAAAGTGATATTTGATAGAGCATGATGTAGACTGGCCATGGTTAGAGGATCTGAAATGGCTAGTTTTTTTTTATTGAACTCCAATAGCAATCACACCAAAAAAATACCATTTCTGAATTTCCATTAAACGTGGTAGTTTTCTAGCTTATAGGCACTTCATGCTTCATACTTTTTTTAAAGCTACGAGTTGTCAAAGTGAGACTTATAAAATTTGAGACAAATTTTTTTACAAATTATTTTTTTATTAATTTTCTAAAGAAGTTACATAAAAGATTCTACTCTTGAATGAAGGTACAAATATTCAAGAAGGAATTTAAAAAAAGAAACCGTAAGTCAGTGTTAATTTGTAGAAATGGCATGGAAAAAACCTTTCCAAGGTGATATTTTTTTTGAATATTCATAAATTGTGCAATATCTCGAAAGCCTTAAGACTTTTACCCGGGTCATACAGTGATATTTGATAGAGTATCATGTAGACTAACCATGGTTACATGATTATCCATGACTTCCTGGACACCCTGTATAAACAAATATTGCTCGTTTAATAGTATAGGTTGTTTGTAACAGGACAGGTTAGGAACTCCTACTAAACAGGCTAATTCAAATCGACTTATGTTTATTGTATCAACCCTGTAAATCAAACATATTTATAAGAGCGCGTGGTTTTTTATCGCTTCCTGTTTTTCCAACATGGCGCCACTTTGTTTGTGAAGCGACGTATGATCAAGTAATGTTTTTAAATTGCTCAATTTTATGACTTCCCATTACGTTTTTAAATGTGTAGGTCCCTTACAGTTGCTTAGTACCTACTTACTACCTATTTTTTTGTAAGCTAATGATCTGCCAAAAAAATAAAATAAACAGTTATAGCGTGACTTTTACTTAGTTTTAGATAGTGAAATATACAGGTTGTAAGAGACAGGTTCGCGAAACTGAAAGGGCATGAACAGTCAACGTAATTAAATAACTTTCAGTAAATAAAACTTTCAGGAAATTAAAAAGAAAATAGCGGCCTCTTTACGTAAACTGTCTAATCAAGTTTGCAATTTAGTATTAAAGAGCCAATTTTTTTCGCCATCCTGTTACTTACAACCTGGAACATACGTCGATTTACGAAAAAACGTTCAACGTCCCATAGAAACTTCATAAGCTGATTGCTCCTTTTGTATGGGAGGTCAATATAATGATCCTCAGGAAAAGTTCTTTAGTTCTATTCCAAAAAAACATCTATGAATATGACACATTACACCATTTAATAATTCTCTATGATTCAAAAAACAAATTATAAAAATTGCCTTATTTCAAATTCAGAATGACATATGAAGCCACATTACAGAGAATATAATTTTAATAACATTCCACAGAGAGAAAATTATCATATGAAATAGGCAATATCGCGCAAAAAGCGTTGAAGTGGTAATATTCATAAAGTTGCCTTTGAACCAATGAAAAAGGCGAAAAAATAACAAACATCAATATATCATTTGACGGTAAAACCGTGTGCTTTTCTGAATAAATGGCGGCCATGGTGGAAAACGCGTGAAAGTGTTTTATACCGGCCATAAAGATGACACTTTTGTTTATGGGCAAAATCTTTTACATTGCAAACGTATTTCAAAATGTGTTTCATAAAATTGTCTTTTTACAATAAAATTTTACAGGTTTTTTTATAAATTCCCATAATGATACGGAAACCGAGAAATTTTTTCCTTGGTTTTTCAAGAAAAAATTCAGGGCGAAAACGAGATTTCTCAGTAGATAGGGGACAATGAGATAATCAAGGGGGTGATCGTGGTAATTTCAACGATATTACCGAAACAAAAACGTTTGCCTAAAACACTTAGTCAAGAGTTATCATAACTTTTGAGGCAAACGTTTTTGTTTTGGTAATGTCGTTGAAATTACCACGATCACCCCCCAAGAAAAACCATGTGAGAACTTCTAGAACGGAGCCCAGTGTTCAGGAGGCCTTTGCCAGATTTTCAGGTTGGTCTGTTTTGGCTAAAGCCCCCGACTTTCTTGTCTGGAAAATGTTTTTTAGTATTACCATATGCTACTCTATATGGGCAATCACTTTTATTCGCCGTGACTATCACCATTATATCCAAACAGACAAGCCTGAAAATCTGAAATGGACAATTTCATTGTGATATCATGTTAATATTCGGGCGAACAAAATGATTGCCGGTGATAAAGTAGCTTATGGCGATACTAAAAAAACCGGTCAAGTGCGAGTCAGACTCGCGAAACGCGGCGAGGGTTTTGAAATACCTTTAGGGTTTTTAAAAGCAATAAAGTTCATTTTTAGGACCGCAAAGCTTGGATTTTGGTTAAGAACCCTAAAAACATTCGCCAGACCACAAATTTCGTAGCTTAAGCTAAAACAGACCAACTTCAAAATCTGGAAAAGGCCTTCTTGACACCAGACTCCGGTTTGGAACATCTAACTTATTTTTTTTTTATCATCATCCATCAAGACATCTCGTTTTCAAGAAATCTTTCTCGGCTCCCGGTTCATAAAGCCTTTTTAATTTTTTATTCTGGAGGCAGAAAGCAATTATTGAACTTAAGTATTTTAAATATTCCCTTAACTTAAATATTCTCTATACAAAATTATCAGCTAATCGGTCCAATTAGTGTGGAAAGTAAATTTTTATTCTGCTAATTCAATAAAGCCGTGTGGAACGTACAGCAACTTTGGACCCCTCGCACAGAATTTTTAAGTTCAGCGAGCAGTTTTCAATGCTTTAGCCGTATTTTTTAAAGATAATGCCTGGCAAAAAGTTATGGCACTGATGTGCCCTTATATGGCTTATGTAGCCTATCTTAGCAGTGAACTCTCTTCTTTCAGTGAACTTTTAAGGAGTCGACAGCAGTCACCATGGCCAAAAACAGTTGGAATATGATGATGATGTTCGTGTAAAAATAGCCCGTAAGGGAGTTCCATTCCTTAGCAACAAAGAAGCATAGCGCTTTGTGGAAATGTTAACTATGTAGAGGAAATGGGTGGAACTCCTACCCTCGTCTCGGAAGGGGGGTTGGTGGTTCAAGTCGTGCAATTCAGACGCACACTCACCGAACACATAAATTAGTAAATATAAATAAATAATAAATTAATTAATAAAAAATAGTTTATTGCACACACAAAAACACAATACACTGTGTAGCATAAGTGAACAATTGTACAGGTGATACAGAAATGATGGGAAAAAACAAGATCCCTAAACTAGGTAGAACCTGTGTGTCAGGGACTTTTATCTTCCTCCAAAAACGAGGTTGAGTAGGTACATCATTTTTAAAGTGATGCCTGAAGTATTGGGATACATAATTTACATAGGAGCAAAAATATATAATATGGTAAATAACATAAAGAAAAACATCATCATAACATAACATATAAGCCCACAGTCAATGAAAACTCAATTTTGATATGAACATCAAAACATTTTTTTTTTACGAGAAACCCGAGTTAGTCTGGTAGTCCCTATGGTCCACATTCTCGGAATGAAAAAGCGTTGTCCTCTGTGACATATTCGGGGAACATTCCAAACCTAAGCCGGTACTCGGTACTTTTCCTGAACCCAACTCCAGTAGGCTGGAATTTCCATTACCGGACGAAGTGTACCACAATGTACTTAAAATTAACTACCTTACAGACAGATGTATTGATTCTATTCAGGTTATTGAGAAGATAAATTTCAGTCGAATGTAATTAATTAATGTAAACCCTATAATATTAAACGAGCTTGTATAGTATACATATATTTATATATATATTTGTAATCTGTTTCTCGAAAACGGCTCTAACGATTTCGATACCATACGGGGGTTTTCGGGGGAAAAAAATCGATCTAGTTTTTTCTTATGTCTGGGAAAATTCGTTTTCACCGTGTTTTTAAGCGATTTTTTAAAAATACCGTGTTTTAGACAGAAACCTACAGCGCCGTCTGTTTGCGGGTAGAATAGCTTGCTCATGTTGAGGCGGCTATTGTAGAGCGAAGCTCGGTCACCTAGCTACTAATGTATAAAAATTTTCTTCAAATACTATATCTATGTGTTATTTTCTGGACTTGATGTCCAGACGTATAGATTTTGTAAAACAAAAAAAATTCTGATCATATAGCTCATTAAAGTATTGGTTGGTCTTTCAGGGTCTGGACTATGACCATCATAGTTATCTTTGATCGTAATGGGATCGGTTAGGTTGGGTTAGGTTATCTTGCTATCGCAACAAATTACGCACCGTTTTGTGAAATACCTAGGCAATAGGTAAAGTGACAAATTTCATAACAGCAGTTAAACTGGCTTACCTTTCGCATCGAAACACAGCAGTACAAGCAAAAGCATGGCAAGGTCGGTCATCGATCTAACAACTCACACGATATGATTATGATGATAGATTCATGTATTCTATGATGATAGACTAGTTTTTCTAAAGTACTATGACTGTTGTGGAGCTCCATCCTAAAATATGGCGAATTGGCTCCCTTGTCCATAGCACTGTGTCCTCCACCTGCACTAAATGCAGCGTCACACATGCGGATACTCGCTTTTAGAGTTCCGCTCATTACGCTCACATTTTAGGTTACCCTATGACACATCTGGCAGAATTTCCGCTGATGTCATACTTGACATATTCTGCGGTCGCGGAACTTTCCGCGCCGGAATATTCGCGGGTGTGTCGTTACACTAACGAGGATTTATGAGAGGCATCAAATAACGCCATAGCTCTAGCAAATTTTGGAAGGTAAATATGTAGATTAATAATGGACTCAACGAAGAAGTACAAGCATTTAAGCTAGTCTACTAGTATAATATCCAGCCAGAGAGAATAATTTCACATTTCAACACTAGCTTGTCTGTAGTCTTTTCTACCTTGTTATTTTAACTTTGATCGGATTTGTTTTCAATGCTATTTTGTTTAGGTATGTGCCAGATGGGAAGCACAAAGACTATCAAAACTATTTCGAGCTCTACTTTTACGATGCTATAAATCATGTTTATTGGGTCTTCAAAATCGAAGGCGTTAAGAAATGTTTTTGGAAAGTGCTTTGTTTTTGTTAGATACTAGATTAGATATATGTCTAAATGGAATAATTTCGGTCGGAATGGAATAATTTAAAGGGAAAGTACCGTGGTCACCACGCTTTAGCGTTGCGGATGACACCATGGAGCGCGGTTGTTAGTGACAACTGTAATAAAGATGGTACGATATAGAGGAGGACGCTGCTGCCCATTCCAGTTCATAATCCCTTGGTCGCCTCTTACTGGTGGATGGTACCATTTTTTACCGACACCACACGAGCGATGAGTCAAATACTTTCAGCTTTTGTATTTTTGTTGTATATACTCGTACTGGGTGTAAATGCAAATAGTTAGGGTGCTGGCTGCCATTTGGACATATGATTTGCTCATTATTTATATTAATAGGGATAGATCAGCTCAATACGAATCGATTTGGTCCTAACGAAAGTTTTTCTATGCGTCGCTGCGTTTTTGAGTTAAAGCAAAAAGAAATAAAAATAAGATATTAAATAATGGTTTTTGGTCTGCCTTTGTGGCTGCTGATTAAAATACTTCTGAAGATGTAGAAAATCGAATCGAAGAGGCAGATATGCAGGGCTCTGCATTATCACGGGCTTTGAAGCGCTTTAACATTACAACGCAGGGCTATTATGGTGGCAGACCATTTTTCTGTGGTCTTATACATTGTGTTGAATCAAACAGTCAAAGTCTGCCAGATGTACGTTTCATTGTCAAATTTCAAAATAGTTAAAACTAAATTCCTCAAAAACGTAAAAATTTTTGTCTGTCAGCACCCTTACTAAAAATCACCAAAGGTATAAGGGTAGCCAGCAAAATGAAAAGATTCCTAAACACCGCTGACCGATCATCCAATGAGACGATTTTAGAATATAAAAAGCGTTATATTTGCCTTTATCGGAGGGTCCTCAGACTAGCTAGAAGGGCAGCTACTCAAAATAACATTAGCAACGCCAAAAAATCGTCAAAATCAGTTTGGGAAGTGGTAAATAAACATAGAAATAAGTACAACGTGAAAGGTGGAAACAATATAATACTCAAGGTACACAATAAGCCTGTAAGTGACCCAAAACTTGTATCGGAGACCTTTTCTCAAAATTTTACAAAAAATGGTGAAACACAGTTTAGGGGTAACATCACTCTAGCAATGAACTTGTTGTCTCAAAACGTGGATAGACTGCAGAGCCATATGGTATGGGAACCGGTAACACCAGTTGAAATTGAAAAGATTGTGCGGCAAATTGCTTCGAAGAAGTCTTGCGGATTTGACGAAATACCTATCACGATAATCAAAGATAATGTTGACATATTAGCAAGGCCTCTCGCACAACTTTTTAATGACTGTCATTCAATAGGAAGGTTTCCCGATCAATTCAAGATTGGGCGGGTGTTACCAGTGTTTAAGAAGGGACCTAAGAATGATCCAAATAATTATAGACCCATCTCTCTGCTACCCTCAATCTCCAAAATCTTCGAAAAGGTCCTTAAATCACGTTTGTTGCGGCATTTCAATCGAAATAATCTACTTAATTCGCGCCAGTACGGTTATCAGTTGGGAGTGGGTACAAGCGACGCAATAGAGAACTTACTGGATGACGTGATAACAATGCTAAATAGTAGAATGAGGGTCGCCGGGATATTTCTCGACCTTAGTTCTGCGTTTGATACTGTTGACCATAATATATTTCTCAGAAAACTGGACCACTACGGTGTTAATGGAAAAATATGGGAGCTTGTAAAGTCGTACTTCGAAAATAGACATCAATTCGTAGAAATATCAACAGTGGAACAAGGCAGAAAAACTACATACCAATCAAATTGGGAACAAATCAAATGTGGTGTGCCCCAAGGCTCTATATTGGGTCCCCTATTTTTTATTATATTTGTGAACGACTTGATAAGTTACGTATCAAATAATGTTCCAGGTACGAGATTAATATTGTTTGCTGATGACACCAATGCCATAATTTCAGATGTAACGAATACAGGTCTCAACAGTAAAGTAAATCATACACTAGAATTATTTCAACATTGGTTTTCTGTCAATAGTCTAATAATAAATGTTAGTAAAACAAACTTGCTCTTATTCAAGACCACCTCGAAGAACTCGGAATCACTAAATGTTTGCCTAAGCGGAGTCAAACTTGAACTAAAAAGTCAAGTTAAGTTTCTAGGAGTAATCATAGACAGTCTTTTAAATTGGCGAGGTGAATTGTCGGCAGTGGAAGCTGCCATAAGCTCAGCATGTTACGCTATCAGAAGTTTGCGAGATGAGTTAGACATTAATCATCTTAAAATGGTGTATCATGCTCTTGTGGAATCTCGGCTTCGTTACAGCATTAAGTTTTGGGGGGGTAGCTATTCGTATAACATGTACAAAGCATTTGTGATACAAAAGCGCGCGATACGCACTATAGTTCGTATTGCTCAATGGGAATCATGCAAGGATCATTTTAAAGATTTGGAAATATTAACTGCTCCTTGTCTGTACATCCATGTAATTTTATGTGATTTTATTAAACGACCGGATAAGTTTGAATCTCGGGAAGCTAGGGAAAATAGGCTGGCGACACGTACTCAAAACTTACCCCTTCTGATCACACCTCGCTTAGATATTATGAGACACTCTACGCACCATCAAACTGCTGTGCTATTTAACAGGCTGCCCAGAACTTTGAAAGACATACAAAGTCCGCACTTATTTAAAACGAAATTAAAAGCATTTTTATTAAAAAAGTGTTATTATTCGGTGAGTGAATATTTAAATGACCGAGACATTAATCTAATGACATAGTTATTATATAATTTACTCGCATACTGACATTAATTTTAACATTAATTTTGAATTTTGATTGTTTGATTATTGATTATTTTTTTATTGAATTAGGAATGTGGAATTAGGAATAACATTCAAATACAATGTACATTGTGAATGAATAAATAAATTGAATTGAATTGAATCGTGGAATCGTGTAAACATTATTTCAAAAAGTATGAGATACTAACAGTGCCCTTGCTTTACATACTAGTGTTGTTAGTGGACATATTTAAGCATAGGGATTTATATGAATCTGAATCGGATATGAATATTCGACTCAAAAGCAGGAGACTTGATTTAAATAATTTATTTCAACCGCATCTTGACATTGTAAAACATAGTCCTAGATATCAAGCCGTAAATATATTTAACAAATTACCGTTAGAACTGAAAATAATTATGGATCCTATGGATTTAAAAAAAACATTAAAAGCGTTTCTCCTTGATAAAGTTTTATATAATATTGATGATATCTAACTATTAGAATGACATATAATTTTATAATTAGTACATGCTGACTGTGATAATAATTTGTTTGACTTTGTGATATAGTATTTTAACATTGTGATATTTGATTGATAAGTATGTGATATTCTGATTATTTTTTGTTTGTTGTTTACAAATTATTTGTTTAATATTAAGTATTCGCACACAGTCATGTACTGTTTTAGAAAATAAATAAAAAAATAAAAGCATGCTATAACCCAAGGGTGTGCTCACACCACGAATCTTTCTTTGATTTTAGTGATTTCGTCCCATTTTTCTTTGGAAAAGTTGTTCAGTTTCATGGTCTGAATGCATAGTTTCACGAAATACAGTATTTACCCTAACACCCCGTTTATTCGTTATGTTTATTTTACTATGTTGTGATGACCAAAAATAATAAATATAAGGGTTGTTTACCCAACAACAAACTCTGTGTAACAAAAAAAGCCGGTCAAGTGCGAGTTGGACTCGTGCGCCGAGGGTTCCGATATACCTTTAGTATTTTTGGAAGCAATAAAGTCCATTTTTAGGACCGCAAAACTAAATTTGTTGGTAAAGGTTTTGGCACATTTCTTAAAAACTGTGCTATTTAGAAAGATCGTTTTATTTTTGCTGTTATATTTACATAAACGTCTATCGACTGTAATTAATTCAGATTTTTCCATTCACAAACTTCGGAGATAAGGGGGGGGAACGGTATTTTTTTTGTCATTTTTCATCATAACTTGAAAACTAAGAGTTGTAAAAAAATACAAAAACATATTTTAGAATGTACAAGTAAAGCCCTTTCATATCATATACCGATAATTTGAAATCCCCCCCCCCCCCTATTTGGGCCCCCTTTACATTAATAATCATAATTTTTTCTTAATTCTTTCACGTGCAATTATGTTGGACAACCATATTCTGAAACTGTTCCAAATTTCAAGTCGAATGAGTGGTTGCCGAGATATACAGGTGTAACAGACAGACGGACAGACAGACAGACAAAGCGGCACCATAAGGGTTCCTTTTATTTTACCATTTTGGTATCGGAACCCTTAAAAAGAAATTCCCGTAGTAACAATACTGTTTGTCCATATTGACCTCATGGTGTTATTAGTTAATAAATATCCGATATTACGTCGCTCCCACCGGAACCGGCCCAGCCGTTGACCTAGTAACTTGATGCTAGGACACTTAAGATGATAAGGTGGTCATCCTTTAGGGTATGACTCTAACAGAGTAGGTACGATCAATTCTCGCCTTTATGTAAAACTGCCAAATTTTTGTATGTTACTCAGAACATGAAACTGAACAACTTTCCCAAAGGAACATGGGTCGGAAAACGATAAAAATTTTTGGTCGTTCAATACAAATTTTGTGCCGGCAATAGTGGGATTTATATGGGATGACCAAAAATTTTTCTCGTTTTTCGAGCCATGTTCCTTTGGGAAAGTTGTTCAGTTTCATGTTCTAAGTAACATACTAAAAATTGGCTAGGGGTCTAAAAATAACCCTGTATAGTGTAAAACCGGTTAAGGCCACCCACGGCACAGGTGTTTTCCTAGTGTGGGGACCGCTAATAAAACTTTTGTAATTACTTGATCTTTGGTAGATAGATGCATTATTATTATTAGAGTTTTATCAGGTAGCTAAGCAGTCGAGTGAGTAAAAACATTACCTTTAGGAGCAAATAGAAAGAATACGGTAAAATTCGGAAACGGTTTCATTTCCTATGTTATATCTTATGCAGTGGAACATGGTTACCCGTTGTAACAATTTGTATGTGTTAAAGACTATCATAACATCCCACGAAACGTCCACTGCAAGATAGGGACCTCCCTCCAGAATTTCAGCTCTGGCTGCTATAATGTGCAGGGGAAGTACCATAGTCACCACGCTATTTAGTATTGCGGCTGGCACCATGTACCGCGGTTCTTGGTGACCACAGAATGTAAGACGGTACGATACGTCTAACGAGTTGGCTAATCGATAGCTAGCGCGAATGAGACGGCTAACCTTGGTGTTTACTCTCAAAGTCCGATATATCGAAACGATACTACTCAAAACATGCAACAGCAAAACTTTGTCCCTTGACAATAGAGTAGAATATTGGTTGGATGAATTTTCAAACTGCATCCAACCAATATTCTACTCTATTGTCAAGAGACGAAGTTTTGCATTTGCATGTTTCGAGTAGTATCGTTTCGATATATCGGACTTTTAGAGGAGACACCCTTGAATCAAGCCGGGTGATCAAAAAATTAGACCGATTGGGAAATTGGACCGTTTGGACAATGGACCAATCAGGAAAGTAGACCAAATGGGAAAGTGGACCGATTGGGAAAGTGGACCGAATGGGAAAGTGGATCGAATGGGAAAATGGACCGATCGCACCGGAGGGTCAAATTAAAGTTTGTCAGCAATTTATGATCAGCAAAAGTCCTGATTGAGCAACTATAATATTATTTGTGCAGCAGAATAAACTCTTTGAGTCACAGAATAGTTACTTTTGCAACAAAATTGTTATTTGTGCAGCAGTACAAGCAAGCTTTAATTTCCTACTGACACTTGCCGGCCGCTGCAGCGTTGGATTACCAGGTGAGCAAGCCATACTACCCACCAACAGATGGCGCTGTAGGTTTCTGAAACGCGGCATTATCTCCATTTTTCTATGGCTATAAAGATCAGCTCCAAGTTACAATAACTTTGCATTGTCATGCGATCCACATTTTTACGCAAAATTTTATCTCAATCGAAAGCCTGGAAGTGGGTCAAATTTAACTTGCAAGATTTTGTTACAGACGAACAGACAGACACCGCGATAGGTGAAACTAAGACCCTGTCCAGAAAGGGCGAATTCGCCGCGAATTGTTACGCGCGAGTGTCTACGCGCGTCGGCGAGGTACTGGGTGTCAATACATTGCGTCCACAGGCATCGCGCGAATTTTCTCGAGTCGACGCGAGTCGAGATACTAGGAGCGCCTTGTATGCGTCCAGTTGAACGCGCGAAACACGCGCGAGTAAATCGCGGCGAATTCGCCCTTTCTGGACAGGGTCTAAAGACAGACCGCCTAAATGAGTCCTCGCCCGCGGGGTACAGGGGCGCGGGTGTAAGACGACAAAGGGGGAACGAAAGAGGTGCAGGCGGCGGCGGGCGGCGGGGCATTCTCATTCTTTACGCGCATCTACCCCCCGCACCTGCCCTTGTACCCCGCGGGCGAGGACTCACTTAGGCGGTTCTACTATAAATAAAAGCTTTTAAAAAGCATTGCGAGCGTAATGAGCGGATCTTTTCGGGTCGGAATTTCTGCAGGTAAGTTGTTATAATTTTTATCTTTACAGCCCTAAATGTCTTTAAATTTTCTCAAGTAAAAAACAGTGGAATTTTTCACCCGTGTCTGTAACGTCTACCCTGTCAAGAGCCTTGTTTAATGCTAATGAAATAATTATCATAATGTTAAGCGCTCCCGAATCTTGGGTAAAAAGTTTTTGGGCGACATTTAAAAAGATATATTTCGTTAAGATTCTAAGACCGGCTTTTCTTTAATTTGGGTAAAGAGATCTAGGTTTTGGGATTTAAATAAGAATACTTACTGTAACCTGGATAACTAAGCTGACTTATCTCTGCTCAGCACAAGCGTAAAAAAATATACTTAAAAAACAAAATACCTGACTGTGTAGAAAAATATGAAGAAAAAAGATAAAACAAGTTCTAACAAATTCTTGAGGTATTGCAGGCCGACAAACAAAAACTACAAAATATATTTGATGTTGAAAAACCACCTACAAACACATAATTTTGGTCCGCCCCGGTTTTGTCCCCGCCTGCAATACCTCGTGAAATTTTTAGAACTTGTTTTTTCTCTTTTCAATTCATATTTTTCTACACAGTCAGGTAATTAATTTTTTGAAATATTTTTTTATTTAGTATTTTTTAGTTTTATTAATGTTTTTTTTACACTATGAAACTCCTACAATGAATACAAATCTAACGACACCTCACATATTGCAATCTATCAAGCCATTTAGGCTGCAGAGCGCGACAAAGAAATCGACATACACACAAACATATACTCGAAAAACATAACCCTCCTGTTTTGGGGCAGTCGATTAAAAACCGGAGTGTTTCCCCGTGGCGCGATAATTTCGCTGCGCTATAACGTACCACGTGGGATTTCTTTGACATCGATTTTTTAAGCCGAATAAAGTCGATAGAAATAAGATACCCGGACTGACGATTTCCTTCTTGGCGAGCAGTTAAAAATACATTTTGAAATAGCTTTTGCGAATATTTTTAAAAGGCCTATGGTACAAATTTACACACTATAAGATAGACGACAAAAAAAAAATTCATGCCCACTTTATTTGAATTTCTTTTGGACTTGTGTTCAGAATTGTAGGTACTCGTAAACACAACACCCACAACAAATTCCAAATTCCTTGTAGGTAAACAATACCATAGATTTTTTCTGTAAATTGACAGGGACGCTGCACCGAAGACAGCCTAGCTCAAAGAAGAAGATATTTGTAAATATAATGTTAGACGATGTCATTCGTGTTCAAAAATATTTATAAAGGTTCCATTTTGTGAACCTTTGGGAAAGTGAGTATTTACTTTCCCGTTTTTGACGTTTCCTTTTCTCATTTGGTTTTTCGTTTATTTACGTATTATATCGTGTTCTTTGCAGCCCGCCTTTCCTAGTGCTGCGTGCGGGTATTCCATTTGGGTTTAGAAGGAATTTTAGCCATTCAGCCAACATGATGTACTGCAGAAATTAAAAAGTGAAAGTTTAGAAAAGAGGTGCGTGAGACATTCAAGATACGAGTAATTTGCTTCAGCGAAGCTAACTCAGACAGAACCTGAGTACGCAATCTAGCTATCCGCAAGTTATTTTTATCTATTAACCTAGTTTTCTTTATTCCTTTAAGGATTAGGTAGGCACTCATTTTCAAAACCCTATTTCATCATAGGAATTTCCTCTCGTTTCTGCTTTGTGCCACTGGATTTTCCGACGGGTAATTACATATTAAGGTTGCTCAGAAGAGCATAATTATATTTTTTGTATGGTTTTGAGACCCACATACTCTACTTGTTTTAAAATCGTTTTGTTGTGACCTTTTTTTTAGAACTTACTGAGTGTCTTTTATTTCTTAGCAGTGCTTATATAAGTTAAGTACTTTTTAAATTATAAGTCATTGGTGTTATTCTATGTTTTTTTAAGCCTCTGGCTTTGTCCGGAGACCATTGTTGGAGCCACAGAACTATATATAAGCTAACGCATATCTGTGGTTGGAGCATAAAAATATGTCGGGTATACTTCCGGGTCATGAGTACGGGTCTTATACTGACGAGCAATAATTTGAAAAGCAACTAACTTCAGAGTGGTGTGACTGTGAGTGCGCGCCCCTCCCCTGCTTCCTTTTTTAGATCAGTCTACAAGCGGCACCCTAGAAAGTTACTGGGGTCCTGACTTGTGCTGGACATTAATTAGATCATAGTGTGTGGCTGATATGAACCATTAGGAGAAATACGCAAGTCTGACTACAATGAGATGAGACGCGATGTGTTGGCTAAGATCTAAGACTATCGCCAATGTCAAATCACGACAATTTTTTTATTTTTGAATGCTGTCTGTGATGCTGTATTCTTCAGTGGGTATATTTTGTGTTAAAACTTTTTAAGGCCTTATTCTGGAATGAAAATGTACCATTTTTACTGTATAAAATTAATGATTAATGATTCGCCTATACGGCGTGAATTTTCATTCGTTTTAAACCCAAAGCCCAGTGATTCTACTCATGAAAACAAGCAACTTTCCCTAAGAAAAATTTTTTTTACTCCCCATAGTAAAGTGGTCACTTGATCGATTCGTTTTGCATGGGAAAGTGAACAATTTTTTTCGAGTAATTTTTTTTTTCTTTGGTAAAGTTGCCTGATTTCATGAGTAGAATCACTGGGCTTCGGGTTTAAAACGAATAAAAATTCACAATGTATAATTGTTGCCTCTCCATACAAAATGATCAGCTTATCGGTCCAATAGGGTGTTTTCATCCAGCTTTTGGAAGATCATCTACATAGCGCTGCTAGTTAGCACTAGGAATATAGGAAATGTAAACACTGATACTGAACGGTCACCCAGTATGAAAATTATTAATTCCGTTTGATTGCTGCTGTCAAAGTCCGTGATATATTTTCTTCTAAAAAGATTTCATAAATTTCACTGCGCTTTAAAAAAGAAATTACTAACAGCGACCAGCGTACCACCCATCGACACTTAACAAAACGTCAAGGAAAACTCCCTATTATGAAAAAAAAGGAAACAAAAAATCGTAAAACAAATACTTATTGCATTTAGTCTCAAAATAGTTTTCCTACTAATTTATGAAGTCCCTGTGTAATACAGCTTTGTGAATAATAATCATCACTATAAATTAGGCTAATTTGGATGTAGGCCAAGTTATGTACTGTCTAGGTTTAGGCCCTCAGCCAAGCTAGATAACTATTTCCTCGCTGTTGTATAAACTAGGAAGCCTCCATGCAAGCACGGACAAAGAACTATGTTGTAATATCAACCATAGTCCACACACTCTCGAAAGATAATTTGACAGTTATCTGCATAAATAAGAATTATGTTTTAAAATCGTACATGTCCACACATTCTCGAAAGATAATTTGACAGTAATCTGCATAGATAAGAATTATGGTTTGAAATCGTACATGTCCTTATATTTTCTGAAAGATAATTGGACAGTAATCTGCATGGTGACTTTTCATAATAAGGTCCCTGTTATTACAGGTTTCAGGCAACTGCGCTATATGGGCATGAAAATATATGCGCCCTGTTCTGAAATGGAGGTCCATATATCGCAGTACTTTCCTGGTCATCAACGTCATATCGTATGGGTTGTAAGGTCGATGACCGACCTCACAAACTATTATATCAGAGCTGTTGAGCCGCTAAAGGCTGCTGACATGGCTTATTTATGTACCCAGGACCAATGGCTTAACTTGCCTTCAATCAGAACCAGAACCAAACTGGGAAAGTCATTTTTTAGCGTATCTTAACTGGGAATTGAACCTAGAACCTTCGGATTTAGCGAGAATCTAGCAGTCTATCCATTAGACCGCGGAGGGTGTTGCTCCTGCCCATTAAACCTGATCTCGCAATGTTTATTGAAAATCTTGGGTTCGCAGACGGTTTAGCGACACCCATTTGATTATGACCTCTGTAGTTTGTGACCAGTTGGCCGAGTTTCTGTGTAATGCACCAAGTTGGTACTTATTGGTAGGTATTTCGTCGCCCACAGCTGCTTTTTTGCCGCTCCATTATCTGTTGTGGCAACAGTAGAACTAAGTAAGCTTATTGCGGCTTATAAAGCGAAAATTGTGCAGAAGCATAAAGTTTGCTCGGAAGTTGCTTTTATAACATAGGTGAGCTCTGAACAACGAGTTCTGAAAATACAATATAAATAAATAAATTTATGAACGTTTATTACTCGGTTACAAACAGTCATTTTGATCATACTAAAGGTTGTTTCTACCAGGATCCGAACCCACCCTATAGCTTGGCAGGCAAGGTCACTACCAACCACAACATACTTGTCAAAATAAATCCCTGAAGGAGGTAATGATTCTAGTTCTTAAATAAGTTCTACGAGACTCAAACCCGGTGTTTACACCACTGCGTTAAAAACGTCTGTTAATATTCAAACGAAATGACTATCTTCGTCACAAAGTTAGCAAGTGGCAGCTAATTTAAGTTTCATTTAAACTTTAGATATTATTTAATCATTTTATATTTAATAGAGATATTATTTAATAATTTTACTACCTCTACGTTAATCTCATAAATATTTTGAAAACAAACTTTTTATTATGATTTTGAATCATTTTTGTGATCCGGCACAGGGTAGCCAAGTTCATGGACAGACTGTTTGCGTCTAGCAACCGACTAATAATAGCAATTACATCTTGCTCCACAACCTTCCCCATATTTTGGTACTGGACAGAATTGCTAGGTGTGTTACATTCTGCCTTTTAACCTGGCTGAACAAATTTAAGACGTAGTCTTAACTGTAATTCAATTTTATTTGTAAGACTGAATTACATTTTATTATTATTTTAATTAATTGTAATATTATTTTAATCAATTGTAGTAGTTGCACTTAAGCATTTTAATATTTTTATTGTGACCTGCCGGCGTAGCACGCTGCAGTTGTCAGTTTATCTAGGCCCATAGATTAAAGACTTTAAGCATGGTCACGTTTTTTTGACATCCGCGCAGTGCGACACATTTTGAAAGACAAGAACGGCTACATGTTTTAGTGTATAAAGCTCTCTGTCTAAAATATCAAAAACGTAATTTGTGGATTTGCCAAACATTTTCCTCCACTGACATTTCTTCGCGCTTGGAGGTGATAGATTAATTGACATAATTCCTCAAATAAAGTGACATTTCTCCGAGATATATTTTCTCTCGGGCAGCGTGCTAAGCTGGATGTTATGTATTTAACTTTTACTTTGCATTCCAATTTTATTGAGTACTTAGGCGACCGAGCTTTGCTCTGTATAATGTTAACCAAAGCCTGCTGACAGATGGCGCTGCAGGGTTTCTGAAAGGCACTATTTTCAAAAAATTCTCAAAAAAACGGTGAAAATGAATTTTCCCTAACGTAAGACCTAGCTAGATCAATTTTTTCCCGAAACCCCCCTTATACTAAATTTCATCGAAATCGTTAGAGCCGATTTCGAGAAACCGATTACAATTTTCCTTGTATAACATACTGAATAACCCTGCTAATCAACGAACGAGGCTCTGGTGGCCCACTAACATGCAATGGATACCGGCATTGGGGGTACGGTCCAAACCTCTCATTTTGATGAGCACAACCATTAAATGGTCTCAAGTGCTCAATATAAAAAGCATGAGTAAAAAACAACTTGGTTGCTGGCTACCTATTTCTTTCTCATAAGGTTCTTAATTTTATACACTTTCTTTAGACTATAAATTTATTTTTATCTTCTTACACTTTTTATTTAAACCCCGGATTCTCTCTAATCTTTCCGCGTAGTGGTTGCTAAGCAAAGAAAGGTCAGGAACCATTGCTTTAGGCAAAGATCGTTTCCATCTAATTACCTCAGGCTTTCATCTATCAATGAATCATCCAAATTGGTTCAGAAAACACCTAAGTGAGAAATGCTGGCCAATTTTAGAAGACCTCACAGACTGCACTAACAACATCAAGTTAAGGATTGATAATAATTGGTTGGTTGATCTTTGTGATGTTGTTGCAAACTGTGAAGGTCCATCCCTTCGAATTATGTTTCTGACTGTTTTTGTAAACAAACCTATTTATTTCTTCGTAAAACAGAACAAGGAAAAGGGGTGTATGTAAATAATCATTTATAGGCAAAAGACTTACAATAAGATTGAAGTGTAAGTATACAGGGTGTAACAAAAAGGGTATACCAACCCTGAAGGATGTGAATCTGCCCATTGAACTCAACAACTTTTCCTGAGGAACATAGGTCGTTATGGATTTTTTTTTTGTTCTCCCATAGAAACTAAATCAGCTGATAGCGCATTTTGTATGCGAATCCAATTTTTTTTTTTTTACCTTTGTTCATCAGAGAAAGTTGTTCAGTTTCATGGGCAAAATCACATCCTTCAGGGTTGATATACCCTTTCTGTTACACCTTGTAGACTAGATTCTCAATCAATACGTTCCAACCAAAGAGATTTGAATTTCGCTGCGCTCAAGTTCAAACAGTGTTACTTCAAAAGTATCATTTTTATTAACAAACATCGCGACTCTGAGAAATTTTTAGACGCCGAATTTTTTTTTTTTAAACAACATAATAGGTTTCTGCGCCCAAAAGGACAATTAATTGATCCTATTAAGTTCCTATACCTAATAAAATTTTGAACCGTTATCATTATTACGGTTTAAAAGGTTCGATATTCAGACGGAGCAGACTACTTAGACTTATTAATGGAGTTTCATTGGCATATTTAGGGTACGGAACCCTAAAAATATCGTTTTAATAATTTAGGCAATGGTAGAGGAAGGACAAAGAATCACAAAACACTTTCAAGTTTATATTGGTGTAATGGTATCTTTGCAAAACATTATTTACCCCTTCCACAGAAATTCCACAATTATCCAAGACCTTTTTATAGCCCAGAAGAGATGTCTCAGAGCAATGTGTGGCAAGAAACCTCGCGAGTCATGTGTACCGCTTTTTAAATCACTGCGGATTCTCCCACTACCATGCTTGTACATTCTTGAGGTAGCAACCTTTGTAAAATATAATATGAGCCTATTTAAAAAAGCTTCAGAATTTCACAACAATCGTGTAAATGTCAGACATAAGGACAGGTTAGTATTCGATAGTACACCTCAACTCACTATGTATCTTAAGCAATGTAGCGCAATGTGTGTAAAAATTTTTAATGCTCTTCCCGAAGAATTAAAATTATTGCCGAATAAATTATTTAAAAGACGTTTATTGACATGGCTAAAGAATAAGAATTTTTATAGTATTAAGGACATTTTAGGTAATTGAGAAATTTTGACATATATTAATTTAATTTTGTAAATGTTGACATGATGTAACTATTTTTTATTTTGTCTTTAATTTGATTGTATTCTTATTCGCATTAATTAACGAATTAAGGTTAATCTATATTATGCATGCCAATTTCTGGTAAGACATGAGAACACATACTTAAACAATTCTATCTATTATTTACCATGTTTTATGCGAATAAATTTTCATTTCATTTCATTTCATTTCATTCCCACAGTAGTCTGAAAAAGACAGTTCTTGGTAAAGCCGGAAATATTCCACACACGTCTCCTTTGACCATCGACATATTAAGTTTAAGGACTCACGATGTCGGTTCATATAAATTCTTTGCCTTTGAGTCAAATAGGTTTCCGGTCAGCATTGTGAACGAGGTTTTATATAAGAAAAAAAAAAAGGATTGACGTGGTGTTCCAGTAAATGAAAGTTGATGTAAAGGGTATCACACGCGGCAGCAAATTTATATATTTTTTTATTTATATTTAAATCTTTTGGAACTAACGCCTCATCTGATGGTGTACTGGCACTATCTACCTAACAGCACCCGACTATTTCTCCATTCTTCTTCTTTTCGTATCAATGGCAAATTATTTTATAGTAAGTTAGCCCAAAATGTGGCTACAGCAATAGCTCTTTGGTTGCCTTCAAAAAGGTCCTCCCTGGTGCAAGAAACTGAGGAGGTAGGGCACGAAAGCAAGTGTGTCATGGATTGCAAAATGCCGCATTCACACTCGTCATTATCAGAGAAGCCCCACCTCTTCTTCAGTTCTCCGCACCTGCCTGCGCCCGATCGCAGTCTATTAAGTGACTTCCATATGGGCCAGGGAAGATCATGTCCTGGTGGAAGATTTTCGGCAATGGGGATATATGGGCTATCAGGGGGGTACCTTTTTGACCACAGTTCTATCCTAGCCTTTGATGGATCTGATTCGAGGGGTACGGTGTTTCTTATAAAACTGTGGCGGCTTTTGAGGCGTACGGGAGGTGGAGTATGTCCGTGTAGTAGTTCTCCATTTATGACGTAATATATAATGCCACGTGTGGTGCCCGCAAAGAATAGTACCAACTCATATCTAACCATGGGTGTCTTAAGAGGCACCTAAGGGTTAATGAACCAGAGGATGGGCAGCAGCATCCCTCTGTGTATCGTTTCATCTTACATTCTGCGGTCTCCAACAACCGCGGTCCATGGCGCCAGCTGTAACGCTTATAAGCGTGGTGACTATGGTACTTCGCCTCCACATTGTTTCAGCAAAAGCTGGAATTTTGGAGGCAGTTCCCTGTCCTGTAATGGACGTTTCATGGGATGTCATGATGATGATGATAGACACTAATGAGACTGCAAACTCGCGTTTAGCAACTTAATATCATATTATAGTATATTGGGGGACATTTCACACAAGGTTATCTGAATCCAAACTAGGCAAAGCCTGTACTATGGGTATCTGAGACTGATATAAAGGGTGTAAGGGTACCGAAAACTGAAAGGGCGTGCTCAGTCAACGAAACTGAACAACTTTCCTAAAAAACATATGTTGGGAAATGAAAAAAATTTTGACCTCTGCATACAAACTGTTCGACCAGAGTGGGCAATTTGTATGGAGAGGTCAAATTTTTTTTTATTTCCCAACATATGCTTCTTTGGGAAAGTTGTTCAGTTTCGTTGACTGAGCACGCCCTTTCAGTTTTCGGTACACCGTCCCTTACACCCTGTATATACCTACATACATACCCATACATAAATAGATAAATAACACCCAGACACAGAACAAACACTTATGTTCATCACACAAATAGAGTTCCGCTCGTTACTCTCGAAACTCCTTTAGGTTACCCCCACGGAGTGTTACCCCTGACACATTTAGTGGCATTTACGCTGGTGTCATACTTCATAGGAATTTCCATTGCGGAACTTTCCGCACTACAAAAAAAATAAAAAATAAGTAAAATTCATTTATTTCGGGCGAGTCCATATAATGATAGTGACCATATTACGAACATTTGTTTTGTGCTATGCTTATAACAAACTTTATACAAATCTAAACTTGCCTCTAAATCCTTACTATAATTTCCATTTTACATCCTTCCTTTCTAACCGCGGTACGGAAACTCGCTGTATAAACGTAAGAGCTAAATTAATTTACAAGCACCCTGTAGTTGCTTGTTTTATACCTTAGTGGGAGGGAAATTAAATTTACAACTATATTTTCTAGCGGCAGTAAAATTGTTAAAGGCTTCTGTTTTTAGTATACACTAGCGGTCCGCCCCGGCTTCGCATGTGAGTTGCAAAATCGCTCAAGAGACACGTCTTTTCCGACTTGATCGACAAAAATATATGATCAGAGTTCAATATAATAAATAATATGATCAGTGTGGCTCGTGTGGCTTCTCTCCGCAAACGATGGCACACCTTTTGACCTGCCCTGCGTGCCCCTTACCTGCTCGCGCGAAGACCTTTACAATACCACTGACAATGCTGTCTGTGTGGCGGAGTAAATGGTAAAGAAGAAGTTCAGTCATATTTTCTTGTCAACTTTTCTTGTCATTTAGGCTATCTATAGTGAAAACCGTATTTTTTTTTTATGTTACAAGTGAGCAAACGAGCAGGTGGGCCCCCTGAAGGTAAGTGATCACCACTGTCTTATTATTGGCATATTTTGACACTAATAAGACAGGTAAGCGCGTTGCTCACTTTGAGAATGAAGATGATATGTCTCATGTGCCGGTAATTTCGCTAGCTCAACAGAAAAAAGGAAGGGGGTGGTACTTCCGCAGACGGACTTTACACAAAAGCCCCACCACCTTGAAAAATCCATACAGTAGTTTCTAAGAGTGTTTTTGTGAGATTGCTCTCAAGATCTAGATCTGTGTAGTGAGACTGAGTAATATTATGTAGTATTATTAATGACTGTTTTATGTTTTTTATGTGTTTTGATATGTTTTCAATTTCTAATTCAATATATTTAATCAATTATTTAAGCTACATTGTCGATTTGGGATAACCTGTCATGACTGTACTGTTGATGTTGTTAAGAAATAAATAAATAAATAAAAAAAGATGAGCCTTTAACATACAAACTATTCATCTTGAGTGCAATCTCAGACTTAAGAAGGATTTATCAGTAGGACCATAATTAGGATAGAAAATCGCGACGGGGGACTTTAACGTATACAGGGTGTACTGAAAGGGCCTCAGTCAACGAAACTGAACAACTTTCCCAATTTATTTTTTTTGAAGATGAAAACAATTTTTGGGCTCTTCATACAAACTTGTTTAGATCAGAGTCAGCAATTTGTATGGAGAGGTCATTTTTTTTTTACAATTCTCAAAAATGTTTTTCAGTCAGAAAAATATGTGTACCTATCCTAAACGAGGTGTAATAATATCTCTACAAAGAATTAAGCATGTAATATTTTATCATTAGTAGCATTACATTTTACATAGTACCTACCTATCTTAAAAATAAAACAACGGTGACAATTTCTGAATACTGGATTCAAATAAAAGCAGCCAGACTTTGCTTCACGTTACATCTCAATTATTTTTTTGGTAGACACGAGACTTGTCAAATTTTTACAAAGAAAAATGTTTTGGTGGGATAGCTTATTTACTGCCATTATAATTGAGATTGATGCTTTTTACCGTTTCTACGATATAAGCTAAAATAAAATAAAAATCACGCTTGTTTGATGGGATCCCAGGGGATCCTCTTTCTTTTAATATTTTGTTGTTTTTGAGGTTCGTTAGGATATTTGCTGTTCTTGTTTCAAAAAGTAAAAAACGGGGCCCTATTTATATGCCTCCGATGTCTGTATGTCAGCAGGCAGTATTAATAGTTAGGGTGCTGGCTGCAATTTGGGTATATGATTTGCTCATGATTCATATTAATAGGGATGATAGATCAGCTGAATATGAATCGATTTAGTCCTTACAAGTTTTTCTGTGCGTCGCTGCGTTTTTGAGTTAAAGCAAAAAAAATGAAAAAAAGATACTAAATAATGTTTTTTTTTGTCTGCCTTTGTGGCTCCTGTTTAAAATACTTCTGAAGATGTAGAAATTAGAAGAGGCAGACATGTAGGGCTCTGCATTATCACGGGACGAAGTAGTGAATTTTTGCATTTTGAAGCGCTGTAACTTTACGACGCAGGTCTATTATGGTGGCAGACCATTTTTCAGGGGTTTTATACATTGTATTTAATCTGATAGTCATAGTCTGCCAGGTGTACGTTTCATTGTCAAATTTCAAAATAGTTAAAACTTAATTCCTCAAAAACGCAGGGGTGTGGATGTCCGCCAATATTTTTTGTATCTTTTAGAGGATGCTCCTTATCATCAGTCAAAGAGGCAGCAAATCGTACAGAAATTTTTCCTTCATCACCCTTTCTATAATACGTAGGCAGTTTAAATTTTCACAGATTTTGTATTTTTGTCTTTACGGCCATAACCCACCACCCTCACGCCTTAAGAGCCGTCACAGTTTTATCAAAGACACCATGCCGCTTGATTTAGATCCATCCAAGGCTAGGGTAGAACTGTGGTCAAAAAGGTACCCTCCTGACAACATTCACATCCCAACTGCCGAAAACCTGCCACCAGGTCACGATCTTCCTTGGTCCATATGGAAGTCACTAAACAGACTGCGGTCGGGCGTTGACAGGTGCGGGGAACTCATGAAGAGGTGGGGCTTCTCTGATAACGACAAGTGTGAATGCGGTATTTTGCAAACCATGACACACTTGCTGTCGTGCCCTACTTCTCCAGTTTCCTGCACTCGGAGGGACCTTTTTGAAGGCAACCAAAAGGCTATTGATGTGGCTACTTTTTGGGCTAAGCGTTTATAGTCAGTTTTGCCATTGACTCGAAAAGAAGAAGAAGTTGCCTCTATAACAACAAAAAATAAAAATAAATAAAAACAAATTAAGGAGGACTTCAAATTTTGTGTTACCCCTATAGTAAAAACGGGACAACAAATAAAAAAACTGGTCAAGTGCGTGTCGGACTCGCGCGCGTTTAATACATACACTTCTTCGTGATTGCGCGTCCATAACTCACCTGTGGAACGAAACCCTCGGTGCGCGAGTCCGACTCGCATTTGGACGGTTTTTATATATTTCCTTTCTATTTTAATTCAATATAAGCTGTGATATTGATGACCGACCTCACAAACTCTTCCGTAGAGAGTAGGTGGGACCACAGCTTAATCAAAGAATATAATTGTGTATTTGATAGAGATTAAGATGCAAAAAACCAGTGACAGCGTCTCTATGGCAACGAATGTGTTTATGATGTGCATTCAAAATAAACGCTTACATAAATTGGATAGTATACCTAGTCAATAAGGAACCAAATTTTTACTATCTTCGCTTCTATGGGGGTGTGCGCGCGCAGGCGAAGTGGCCCTATCGTTGTTCTGTGGGTTTGCACAGGCAATAGCAAGTCCAGCTTGAAATTCGCAGTACGATTTCCGTCTCGGTGCTGACTAAGAAAAGAGCAGTACAAAGTCCAAAGTGTCAAGCTTGACGTGCTCTTGACTGTACAAGATGCGATAAGGAATAAAACACTAAGAAGAAACGAAAAGAACTTTTTTGTTAGAAAGTTTTTGCTAGCAGTAAATATCAACGCAAGTAAATGTTTCCAAGCGTTTGCATCAGAGTTTTACTAGCTTTTGGATATTCTGGACCACTGAGCATGTATCCCATAGAGACATAAAAAATCGGTCACAAATTATTAAAATAACAAAGATCCGACTGCAGAATAATGCTCTTACCTTTAATATAATCTTGTCGCAAGTAAGTAATTTAAAACATTGATATAAGTAAATGTTGTCAAAGGCAATGAGATGGAAGCTGATTCCAACTAGAAAACATATGTCGTAACCGTAAAATATCAGTCTGAAAATAAAGTGAGGAAGTAGGTATATACACAAGGTTTATTTTTTTTGGGCCTGATATGTGTGTTTATGCCCATAATAGTGAGATCAAAAGCAACAAAGTGTGTTACTTAATTACGTTGCTTTGTATGGGAAAGCGAATTTTTTTTGGTCACTGTAAGCAAATTGTTAGAACAAAAGTTGTTGCTTTTGACCTGACTAATAAGATGGGCATACGCTTATCAGGTCCAAAAAAATACCTTGTATATTACTTACTTATTTATGCCTCTGGCGCAACGACCCAAAATGAGTCTTGGCCTCCGAAATGAGAATCCGACACTGGTCCCGGTCTTGTGCGGTGGTTCGCCAGTCGCCTGCCTGGAGCTCGCGCAGGTCTAAGCTCACTACGTCGATCCACCGATATCTGGGGCGGCCAACCGGACGTCGACCTGTCGGTTGACCCTCGAAAGCTTCTTGACGTGGCGGTCCTCCCCCATTCTTTCTAAGGCATAGAACCTTAAGAATCTAGGTTCTTTGTTTTGGTATATTATAGGGCTGATTTGTGCACAAGTAGTTTAATAAAACATTTTGATGGATACAGACGTTGCAGGAAAATCGTATAATCCACCATTTTTAAACGGCAGGAAAATTTTAAACGGTCGGCAAATTGTGAAACAGCGTGGACAGATTATAAATGGGTTCAGATCACAAGTGCATTATAGGTCCCAACCGATCGAATCCCGAGTTAGATTGATTAGTTTGGGTTAAGTTTCCTTGCGACCACAACGCATGAGCCGAACGAGCGGAGCGAGCCGAGGCATTATGTAAAATGAAATGACGAATAAAAAAATTTTCGCATTATGTAAAACGGCGAATCATACAATTTGCTTGCGACATATAATTATGTCGCATGTATATACAGCGTGATTAGTGATTATGTAATGTCTGACCATACTTGATTATGGTACTTAGGACATGAAACTGAACAACTTTCCCCAAGAAACATAGGTTGAAAAATGAGAAAATTTTTTGGCTTCCCCATACAAACCTTGCGCCGTCAATACTGAAATTTGTTTGGGAAGACCAAAAAAATATCACATTTTTCGACCTATGTTTCATGGGCAAAATTTGTTCATACTCAAGTATAGTTGTACCATATATACTCAAGTATAGTCAGACATTACATAATCACGCTGTATACATCTTACATAGTTTACGAATGCAAAAAGTTCGAAAAAGCGTCTGTCTACAACCTCCGTCTAGGTTAAGTGTACTCTATGGTACAGATCGAGTGATTTCCTTTTCCCATTTCCAGTGGGTCTCTGATGTCTTTTTGTTTGCTTTTTACGCAGCATTTTGATATGGGGTATAAACCCGTGGACAGTATTGACAATATGTCAGGGTTTGCTGTATTCGTTTGTAATGAAATGGGTGAACCACTCTCCGTATTTTGCTTGCGGCAAAAGTCTGCTTACTAAACGGACGCATTATGAAAAAAGACCAGCCAAGTGCGAGCCGTATTCGCGCACCGAAGGTTCCGTAAAAAGTTAAAAATAACGTCTTAGTTATCTATGGACGCGTAATCACGCAGAAGTGACTGTAAGACTTCGACTCGCACTTGTCCATTTTTAGGGTTCCGATACCAAAATGGTAAAAAAAAGGAACCCTTATGGTGCCGCTCTGTCTGTCTGTCCGTCTGTCTGTCACACCTCTATATCTCAGCAACCACTTATGCTATCAACCTGAAATTTGGAATAGTTTTAGAATATAGTTGCCCAACTTAATTGCACAAGAAAAAATTTTGAAAAAAGTATGATTATTAATATAAAGGGGGCCAAAATAGGGGGGGCCAAATTTCAAATTGTCGCTACTAGGTCGAGTGGGGTATCATATGAAAGGGCTTTACTTGTACATTTTAAAATATATTTTTGTATTTTTTTAAATTTCTTAGTTTTAAAGTTATGATGAAAAATGTCAAGAAAAATACCATTCCCCCCCCCTTATCTCCGAAGTTTGAGTAAGGAAAAATCTGAATTAATTACAGTTGACAGAAGTTTATATAAACTTTACAGCAAAAATAAAACGATCTTTCTAAGTTGCACAGTTTTTCAGAAATCTGCAAAAAACCTTTACAAACAAATTTAGTTTTGCGGTCCTGAAAATGGACTTTATTGCTTCCAAAAATACTATAGGTATATCGGAACCCTCGGCGCGCGAGTCCGACTCGCACTTGACCGGTTTTTATTATTTGTTGTTGTTCTACAGCTATGCACACTATAAACACACCAATTTTTAAGCTTGTAAATGTTCCCGTTTTTACGATTGTGCTAAAACAAAAAATCGAGCAAACATCGCCTAAAAAGCGCCTGTTCCAAGTAGCCCCATAACATTTATTTTTTTTACTATTTATATTATTAATTGTTATAGCATCAACAGAAATATATAATCAGTGAAAATTGCAACTGTCTACCTATTACGGTTGATGAGTTACAGCCCGCTGACAGACACACAGACGAACATCGGAGGCATATTAATAGGGTGCTGCTTTTCACCCTTTGGCTATGGAACCTTAAAAAGAAGGTACGCTAAACCGATGAGCGTGTATGAAATATTTGATAAGGCTAGAGGAAACGAGGGAATTTTGTCATGATCGTAGCAGGTGGAGGACTGTGGTCTCTGCCTACTTCATCGGGAAAGAGGTGTGATGTTATGTATGTGTAGAGTTAAGATATTTTCTAAATCAAATCATAGCAAACATGAATAAAGAAACAATAAAATTTCTGGCTCTCGCATACAAACCTTCCGATGTCAGTAAAGGGTTTTATAGGATTTAGCTGAGTATTTAATAAATTAAAATACAGTATCTATGCTAAAACAGAGTATATTGAAGTATTGATTGAAAAATAATAATGACAAATTTCGATATAAAAATTTGTACACCTGCCCGTAATATGAACACCCTGTACATATACACTTACATAGTAATAATTATATCAAAAATACACTGTACGACATGAACAATAAACATCACATCATCTGACTGCCGAGCTTTGCTCCGTCCGCTAACAGATGGCGCTGTGGGATTTCTTGACCGCACTATTTGCAAGAAATGCTCAAAAAATTGAGAAAACTAATTTTCCCAGACTAGGAAGATAAATTTTTCGCTCCCAAAAACCCCCGTATAGTAGACTTCATTGAAAGTGATAGAACCATTTCAAAAAAGCGATTACAAATAATATATTATACACAAGACCGCCTTTGCCCACTATAACCTTAAGAGTTATTCTTTGTGTGTTCTTATGTTTATGTGTGCAATAAAGAATTTATTCATTCATTCAAGAATTGAAGATCTTGTGCCCGAACCCAACATCATGGGCGAGACCAAGGCTGCAAGGCTTCGCTGGCTCGGCCACGTGGAGAGAATGGGAGAGGATCGGGCCGCCAGAAGAGCTTACGTGGGACGACCGAGTTCGTCCCAGGTACAGATGGGATGACGAAGTGCGGAAAGACCTGGATGCCCTCCAGAGAGCCGATTGGCAAGAAGCGGCACAGAACAGGAAAGAATGGAAAACTCTCGTGCCGGAGGCCAAGATCCTCTTGGGGTCGCTGAGCCAGCGTAGTAAGTAAGTAAGTAAATATTGTTCTTTTAAAATAGTAGTGGATAGTATAGGATATAGACAGCCACCCTACCTAACCATCAGCCTATTTAGATTGTTTATTAAATGGACGAACTGCGTATTGGACCAACCGCTACTTAATTTAAATAAATAATATACGACCAACAATTCTTAATACATATATATTGTATGTTTCTAACAAAGATTTTCAGTTTAATAAGTTAAAGCTTTCCAAAGCACTAGTTTTCCAAAATAAAATTGCCACATTTCTTAAATTACTTAGCAAGAACTCAGCATATACCTTTCGATGTTGCGGCATTATTTATTTTTCCCATTATTTATGACAATTAATCACTAAAACGTCTGCACGTACAACTGTACTTACACTTTCACGCCTATAGATGTTTCTGACACACTATTCATCACTAACGTCACGCAATAAAATGCTCTACGTATATAAAATATTTTTTCCGCACCCCTCTGAAAATGCCATGTAGAGTACTCAAAATCGCGTTGCGGCTTTCAGAATAATGAGTGGAATAAATATTATTGCCCCCTTGTAAAAAAGGTGGAGTTATAAGATTTTTATCAATATGACTTCTCTTAAAGGTAGTTCTTAACTACAAAAATAGTAACGTTACTACGGCACACTATACAAAAGTGACTTATGAACATGAAGATCTTCAAGAAATACTCTCCCGTTAAATATTAAGGTCGTAGTAGTTTAGTTAAGTTACTAGTACAGAAACAAAACAAAATCAAAATATTTGTAGCAAAATTAAGTTCACTATCCATAGTGAAACAGAAGCAGAAACAGTAGTAGAAACAGAATACTGGAATTCTGGCCCAACGAAGTAAAAGTAGTATAGAGAAGATTCAGAATACTTCATCATAACATCCCATGAAACGTCCACTACAGGACAGGGAGCTCCCTCCAGAATTCTAGCTTTTGCTGGAAAAATGTGGAGGGGAAGTACCATAGTCACCTCGCTTGCGTTACAGCTGGCACCATGGACCGCGGTTGTAGGTGACCGCAGTAAGTAAGATGTAAGATACAAAGGAGGATGCTGCTGCCCATCCTCCAGTTAACCCTCAGTCGCCTCTTACGACACCCACGGGTATGTATGGGTTGGTACTATTCTTTGCCGGCACCACACGGGACTCAGAATGCTTACCATCACCATAATTAACTTGAAATAGGTCATTATCATAAGGTCATGTATTGTCAGATTTGTTGAGCCGCCAAATGCCTCTGACACTGCTCATTAACTATTCACTTCTTAAGTAGCAACCAGTAACGACGTCTTAACGTGCCTTTTGAAGCACGTAATCGTCTTGCTTTTTGGACAATCAGATGACTCATTTTGCAATGTCCTAACGAAACTGGGGAAGTCAGGCAAAGTGATTTTTACTTTCGAGCGGAGCGAATTTATTGCGAATTTATTTATTGTATTCGTGAAAAAAATAGTTTTTCTAATTTTCTCAAAAATGTGTTCTATATCACTTATAAATCATAAAAAACAAGTGTCCCAAAAATGTCCGTCCGTCGGTCGGTCGGTCGGTCAGTCGGTCCGTCGGTCCGTCGGTCCGTCGGTCCGTCGGTCGGTCGGTCTGTCCGTCACGCTTTGGCCTAGTGGCTAAACGAATGGTCCGATTGACACCATATTTGTAATTTAGGAGTTTTATGCAAATCCATCGAAGGGTTTTGAGTGGTTTCCTGCTGGCTCTCATTTTGAGGGGAGGTGTCATACAACGAAAATGAAAAATTGAAATTTTCGCAAAAAACGGCTCTTAAAATCTTGATGAAACTTTGCATGACCAAGCATCTCCATTAAAGGTATTTGCGGCAGTATCAACTGGTCCCTAGAAATTTATATAAGGGATGTTCCCTTACTACAAAATTTTTTAAATGTGATTTACTCAAAATCGGTTTCGTTGAGCTTATTTTGATGTTCTACAATTTGGATTCTAAATTGGTTTTCTACCTGACTGCATATTTCATTAAATCATTTTTACATAAATCTAGTTGGTATAGGTAAGTTTGTATTTTCATATTATTTGTATGGAATTACAAACTTAAGTTTGCAGTTGGTACTCATTTACTCATTACTATCCGCAGCCTTTATAATACTGTAGTTAGAGCATTCGGCTCTTGATCCGGAGGTTCTGGGTTCGACTCCCGACGGGGATACTGTTGAATGATGACTCTCGTATATCGCGAGAAAGTAAGTGCAGTGCTGCTGTACCATTTATTTCTTTGACAATGTTCCACCAAGAATCGGAAGCATGACCTACGGATATAGGGCCGTAACCTCTATCCACTAGACCTCGAAGGCTGCATTGCTGGGCATACAGACAGTCTAGTCACTACCTTGTGGCTAAGTTGGCAGCGAGCAATTTTTCAATACATTGCCCGCAAATAATCGTAGCCGAGCCGATAATCTTTCTCCTTTAAGTTTCAATTTCGATGCTCCTGTACCAGTAGTCTTCACATTTACCGATCAGATGACGGAGTACCTCTATACCAAATACGGCTCGACAAATAACCATGTTTTGCTGGCTGATAATAGTACTACACTATCCCATCTGCGTCTTTTACTTTCTCGTATCTTATCTTTTTCTTCTTATTAGCCATAGTTGTCCCACTGCGGAGCAAAGGCCTTCTTCCATTCCTTCCATTGGACTTCAGACATTACAGAAGGCGTCAAGTTCATCGCGTAGCCTGCGCCATGGTCTCTCTTGCTTTTTACAGTCAAAAGCATATCAGGCTTGACACTTGCAGAATGATTTTTGTTTCTAACTTAAAGAGCAAGTCTGTCAAGATATAAGTGCTCTTGACAGTACATATTGTTCTTATTGACTGAATTGTCTATCTTATTTGTTTTTAATTTTCGTCAATGTAACTTGTGGTTCAAGAACATTACCAACATAGGATAGATGTGGACTAATTTAGATAGACGGAATTTAGGGGTTTTGTTCTTTAATTTTGTTTTTTGTTATGGTATCCTTATTCCGAGGGCATAATTTAAGGATACAAATAGAATGCTTGAGGTAGAGTGAGATTATGTGAAGGAAGACAGGCGCGTAAACCACTGGCTCTTAGTAGGAAGGTAATTAATGTATGTCACCGGAAGATAATCCGGAATTTCCTAGTAAATTAGTAAACTTTCGAAAAATAATAAACCCGGATTAAATGTAAGATCCAAAGGAAGTTGAGGCAAGTTCCGTCAAAATTACCTTCGCCATTACGACTACTGGTATGTACTTCTTCAGGTTGTTCTTTTGATCATCAAAAATGTGGTAATCGCTTTCTAAAAGAGCGGGGGGGATGATTAAGATGTCATAAATTTTATGGATGGAATTTTAAAATTTTTGTTCATGTAATATATGCGCTACGTTGAATGATAAGGCTTTTTAAGCTGATTCTAAAAATATACTACATTATCACGTTTGAGCTCCTAGCTATATTTAAATCAAATAAATATTTCCAAAGCATACCAAGTTTCGGCTGCTCCAGGTAAGAAACGGCGCTATATTTTTTTGTAAAATATTCTTCAAATTACTCGTTATATCCTCATATTAAAAGGCAAGAAAGAATTTTAGAATATATTGATATTTAGTAGGTACATTTTTTGAAAAAATACGTAAGGACCTAATCTTGTACGGTCAACCGCTTGTCGGTAGAAACTTTTTCAAATCTATTACCACGCCATAAGGTCCAAAAGTGTTTCTACTGATGTGCGGCCGTGTGTACGTAATAGTATCAGGTTGCGATTAATATTTTTGTTGAAAAAAAATACCGTTTTCAAAATCTAATAAGATATGAGAAATAAGGAGAATATATCGAGTCATTAGACGTTTATATTGCAAAAAAAAATATTGCCGTTTTTTAACTAGGGGAGCCGAAACTTAGTATATTTTGAAATAGAAGCTTTTCATGTGTTAATGAAATATATTTATTAGAAACAGCTCTTTAAGCCCCTTCGTTCAATATATCCCATATTATGTTTCAAGAGGAATATTTCGAAATCCCAAACAAAAAACCGGCCAAGTGCGAGTCGGACTCGCGCACTGAGGGTTCCGTACCACCACATAAACATAATTGTATTAGTTGAAATTTCAGTAAGTTAATGTGCTAGATTTTTTGAGTCCGACATGCGCTTGACCAAATTTTATTATTTGTTGTTATTTTATAGCTTATGCACTATAAACACCAATTTTCAAGTTTGTAAGTGTTCCCGTTTTTAAATAGAACTAAAACAAAAATCGCCTCAGCGACCATCCAACTTGACCCCTCTCTTATATGAATGTTCTTGAAACGGGAGCTCACCACAATTGGTTACCATTAGTTGGGAGAAAAGTTGTAATATTTAATGATTTCAGACTTTTCCCATTATTTGTACTGTAAGACCTAGCTTCTTGCCAAATTTCATAATTTTAAGTCAACGGGAAGTACCCTGTAGGTTTTGCATTTTTGAATAAATGTATGGAGATGAGGACATAAAATGCCATATCTTTTGATTGCGTCGTTGTAAAAATTTGAAATTTTCAGATCTTGTGTGGTTCATAGATCCTAATATGTGGTATTAATTTCAACCTGATACCTTTACCCGTTCGTGAGATAAAGGGTCTTGACAGACAGACAGACAGACGGACAACAAAGTGATCCTATAAGGGTTCCGTTTTTTTCTTTTGAGGTACGGAACCCTAAAAATTGATGACATCATAATTATCCCCTCCACCCTTTTAGAAAGCAACTATAGTCTGATCGAAACCGCTGTACCGCGCCTTAGATATGCGCGGGGAAGTGGGAAAGTGGGAAGGAAGGAGCAAGAACTAGTTGCCGCCGTGAGCGGCAGGCGCGGTAGAGCAGTTGCGGTCAGACTATACCACATTTGTGATTTTCAGAAGAATAGCCTGAACAACTACATAATACCAGTAGTCTGTGTGACAGAGGTAACTTCAAAAAACAGCTTTTCCTGAAGGAATTTGAGACTTGGATCTAACACAAATTTGCTACTGGCATTCATTCGAAACTCGAACGTATTCATTCGGTTCTCTTTTGTCGAAAGAGAACAAACGAAACGAACGACTGAACTTTTGTCGAAAATGTCTCAAGCTCTAGCAAAAAAATACGATTTTTTTGTAAACAATGTTTGATTAAAAGCATAATTTAAAACTTGTTAATAAAATAAAATTAACTAGAAGTCAACGAACCTAAAATAAAAGTTTATCATGAAAGAAACAATAATGTCATTATAACTTATAACAAGTTAAAAGAATAAAATGTACTAACGCGTTGTTAGTTATAACAAGTTGAAAGAATAAAATGTAGGTACCTAAAACGCGTTGTTAGGTCAAAATTTGCTTTGCTCTCGGTGTACATACATTTGTGGCAGTATGGGCTCTGCTGCCTTTGCCCTGATTTTAAAAAGCAACCACTTCCCTTTGGGACTTTGTCTATAGCACAGAGCTTTTCATTGTTTTACCGTCTTATGTCAAGCACGCTATTTTATCTTAGCTTATGTTAATATTATAGCTATAATTGATTCAGTAATACACGCCGGTGAAATCTACATCATCTAGTTGTTATTTATTTATGTCGCCGTATCGGCGACTAAAATGGTGACTCCTTCGTTGAAATTTGAAAAAACAGTTGCGTGTAGCTGACGCCATTTTAAAATGATTCTTCATTGAACAAAAATAATTTATTTCGGCGAGTGTCGTTGGCGCGGTGGTGCGAGGCAGAATTCCGCGCTGCCTTTTCATCCAGCAAGCTGCCAATCTTGACGGCGCCTTACTTTTAAATCGGGGCGCCCAAGCACCGTCGTCGGAGCAAACGATCACCGTGCAAGTCTGGAGACTTTTGAAATTGAAATTGTGAGAGTTGCCCGTTTCGTATGAGATTTTTGGTACGCCGCTGTTTTCCTGAGGAGCGTTTCATCAGGTCCACCCACGACGCTTCGTTCCCATGTTTGGTGAAGTAGACAATCCAGTTTTTTATTTTCATTTATAGCCTAAGAAAAGCGAAGTTGCCAATTCTTTGAACTTCAAGGCGAAACTTTTATTTTTGTATATACACCTATTAATTGCCCAAGTGCGAACATTTATTTTATTGCTTGTGTGTGTTTTATTTTGATTTTTTTCAATAATAATTATAACCCGGACTGTTATAATAGTTAGTTATTGTTTACGTTATTGTTTTTCTGACTGGGTGATAACAAGTTGCTGGTTTACTAACACTTTGCTTTGTTTTTGTGTGTAATACTAATATGGCAGAGTTGGAGAAAGCTTTAGCTGAGCTTGAAAAGCTTCGATTGCAAAATGAAACTCTAGCCTTTCAACAAAAGGAGCTTCAAGATAGGCTTGCTCAGAGTAAAAATACTAATCCATTTGCTGTTCATGGGGTCCGTCCTAATTTGGCTGCTTTTTGGCTCGATCGACCTGCGGGTTGGTTTGCTCACATCGAAGCTCAATTTTGTCTCTGTGGTATTACTGCAGATGACACGAAATACAATCATGTTGTCTCACAGATTGATTCCAGGATGTCCAGAGAAATGGAAGACCTTATTGTCAAGCCACCAGAGAAAGGTGAGAAAAGGTATGAATGGCTGAAAAAGGAAATGATCCGCAGATTCAGTATTTCGGACACTCAGCGAATCCGCCAACTGATCTCTGGGGAAGAACTGGGTGACCGCAAGCCTAGCCAGTTCCTCAGACACCTAAAGTCTTTGGCAGGTAATTTATCTGATGATACTATCCTTCGTGAACTTTTCATGCAGCGCTTACCCAAGTCGGCCCAGCAAATTCTTGCCACCCAGGCAGACATGTCCCTGGACAAGGTTGCTGAGTTGGCTGATGCCATATTAGAAGTAAACTGTGCATCGGTCAATGCAGTCCAGACTGATCAGAATTATTATTTCTACTCGGGACGCCGCGGCTCGCGCAGACGGGTGATCAGATCACGTCTGTGGATCTATTTCACCCACTATCCCAGCTGGAGACGGGCGGCGTGGGTTGTTTCGCTCCAAGCCCCATCCAGGATGACGGCCAGTTATATGTGGCGAGCTGCTCTTTTGGCTTCATCAGGGGTGTCCTCATTTTCCATCCCCCCTAACTACTGGTTGAGATGTACTAAATGAGGATCCTGAGAGGGCCTCCGGAGCATCTCGCACACAATTCTGTGTCCCCTGGTGTGAGGCTCACTGCTCCACAATCCACCCCGCCCGGGGCACTGGTTTACTGGTGCTCCTGCAGCGTTACCCCGTGGAACCTACCTGTTGCTTTGTAGTATCTTACCATGTCTGCTACTGATACTTCCCTTATGTCCTCCTCTGATATTTTGTCCTTACCCGTTGCTAACCATCGGGGCATCGAGTACATGGGACACTCGGCGAAGAAATGGAAGCCGGTCTCCTCCTCTCCGCATTCTGGACAAGCTGGGTCCTCCTTTTTCTTCATTATGGTCAGATGTCTGTTTAAATTACAATGACCTGTCATAATGCCTACCATTACCGTTATATCTGGTTTCGAGAGCTGTAAAAGGTGTTTAGTCTTTTTCCTATCATATCCCTTGATGAAGAGTTTGGATTGACGATGCCCCTCCACGTTCTCCCATCGCGTGATAGCCTCTACATTTATAATTTTCCTGAGTACCCCTTTAACTATGTTGCTAGATATGGGAAGGCGGGGTTCTGGGCCTATCAGTATTTCATCTGCTCCTTTCCTGGCTAGTTCATCCGCGGTCTCGTTACCCATGTTTCCTTCGTGACCGGGTGTCCAGGCTAATATCACTTCTTTGTCTTGAGCTAGGTCATTAAGGGCCTCTTTACATTCTAGCACCAAGGCTGATGTCGTCTCTGATTTCATTATTGCTTTTATTGCTGCTTGGCTATCGCTGTAGATCATTACTCTGTTGTGTAAGTTTCCGCAGGACTCCTTTATGTGTCTGGCACATTCTATGATGGCAAGTACCTCAGTTTGAAATACACTTGCAAATTTCCCAAGTGGTACTGATAATTTTATGCTTTCGGGTCCATCGATGAAGAATCCTGCGCCCGATCTGCCGGACTTAGCCTTCCTAGACCCGTCTGTGTAGCATACTATTGTTTCCTCTGTTGTTTCAGCCTCCCAGTTGTCTCTGGTTCCTATGTGTACTCTGTACTTCTTGTCGAAGATCTTTTGTTTCCCAATGAGATCATTGCGCGTCATGATCATCGACAGATTTCTTTCATACGCTTTATCTATCGTAGAGTGTCCGGAGCCTGTATTTATGTTGCTCCATTGCCCGCACGACTTCATTCTGTACCATTGTTCTAGAGCTTTCTTCTTAGCCCCCAGATCCGGTGGATCGAGTCCGAGAATCATATCCAGTGCTGCTGAGGGCGTAGATCTCATTGCTCCCGTTGTCATGAGCTCTGCTAGTCTCTGTACTTGCACTAACTCTTTGTAATTTACTTTTATTGACGCCCTGTGCCACCATACTATTGCACCATACATGAGTCTTGGCAGTATGATAGCTTGGTAGATCCACATCACCACTGTTGGTCTCAGGCCCCAAGTTCTACCTACGGCTCTGCTGCATTGCATCAATGCTATCTTGGCTTTGTTACTCTGTGATCTAATGTGTGAGTTGAAAGACAGCTTATTGTCTATTATCACACCTAGATACTTTAGTTCTTGTATCATCTCTATCTGGGTTCCATGTATGGTGATTGGTGCCAGCTCTACTTTTTTCCTTTTATTTGTGAACATCATTAGTTTGGTCTTTTCGGGGTTAAGGTTGAGTCCTCTCTCCCTGCACCACAATAGTGTAGCTTTTATCCCAGACTGTATTCTGTTCCTTACCATTATCATGTCTTTCCCCGTGACCAGTATTGCACCATCATCGGAGTATGCTTGCATGAATATGTGCATTCTGTTTATTTTCTTTAATAGGTCATCTATAAGTAGGCACCACATGAGTGGGGATAGACACCCTCCTTGGGGAAATCCCCTATTGGCCTTTATTGTGTAAGAGATGCCTCCTAGTTCTGCTGTTATTCGTCTGTTTCTCAACATATTCATTATCCATCTTCTGGTGTATGACTCTATGTTGTCTCTACGAAGTGATGCTTCAATTGCCCTTGATGTGGCCTTATCAAATGCCCCCTCTATATCGAAGAAGCACGCCATTGCTGACTCTTTAGCTTCTAGCGCTTTGTCTATTCTTATCACAAGGTTATGAAGAGCCGTTTCTGTGGATTTGTTTTCCGTATATGCATGCTGGTTCGCATGAAAGGGGTTCCTTCCAAGTCCGACCTTCATCCTTATGTGTCTGTCTAATAGTTTCTCTAGTGTCTTTAGCATAAACGAGGATAAGCTTATGCATCTGAATGCTTTTGGCTCTTGATAGGACTTTTTCCCCGGTTTTGGTAGAAAGGTAGCCCTTACAGTTCTCCAGCTTCTAGGTATGTATCCTAGGGCCAGACTGGCTTTTAGGATTGTCACCAACTCCTCCTTTATTATCTTGAGTGCTTTTTGCAGCATCTTTGGAAATATTCCATCTGGTCCCGCCGCTTTATACGGTGAGAAAGTATTAATACTCCATTCTACAAGTTCTTCCGTTATTATTGATCCTGTGTCGAATCCGCCAACTGATCTCTGGGGAAGAACTGGGTGACCGCAAGCCTAGCCAGTTCCTCAGACACCTAAAGTCTTTGGCAGGTAATTTATCTGATGATACTATCCTTCGTGAACTTTTCATGCAGCGCTTACCCAAGTCGGCCCAGCAAATTCTTGCCACCCAGGCAGACATGTCCCTGGACAAGGTTGCTGAGTTGGCTGATGCCATATTAGAAGTAAACTGTGCATCGGTCAATGCAGTCCAGACTGATCAGAATACTACTGGTCTTGCTGCCCAGGTGCAAGAACTAACGCGGCAGGTGGCAGCGCTTGCTGAAAGGCAGTATGGGCCTCGGTCTAGACGCATGTCTAGATCTAGGTCTAGGACTAGATCGGTTTCACCTGACAGTATGTGCTGGTACCATCGCAGATTTGCTGCAAAGGCCACTAGATGCACAAAGCCTTGTTCTTGGTCTGCAAGATCGTCGGAAAACCAACAAGGCAGTCAGTAGTGGCGACGGCTGACTGCACTTATACTGGTCGTCGTCTATTTGTTACAGATAAGGAAACAAAGTATAGATTCCTTCTTGACACTGGCTCAGACCTTTGTTGTTTCCCTCGACGGTTTATTTCCTCTAGGGCATGCCAGTCTTCTGGTTATGACCTATGTGCCGCAAATGGCACTACAATAAAAACATATGGCAGTCGGTCATTGACTTTGAACCTCGGGCTACGTAGAGATTTCAAGTGGAATTTTATAATTGCCGATGTTGATACTGCCATCATTGGCTCAGATTTCTTAGCCTACTTTAATTTGTTGCCTGACTGTCGCAATAGGCTTCTTCGAGATGGATTGACTGGGCTCTCTGTACCAGTTTCTGTTTCAAACTTTAATCAGCCTAGCATCCGCACTGTAACCACAAACACAAATTCACCTTTTTCAAAACTACTTCTGGAATTTCCAGCTCTAACGAAACCACCTGGCATCAACCGCGAGGTGAAACACAACACTACTCACCACATTAAGACGACCGACGGACCGCCCGTCGCTGCGCGTCCCCGTCGTCTCGCTCCTGAGAAGCTGCGCATCGCCCAGAAAGAGTTCACCGACTTGGTGCAGTCCGGTACGGCGCGTCCTTCTAAGAGCCCGTGGTCATCACCGCTCCACCTCGCGCCTAAAAAGGATCTAACATGGCGTCCATGTGGTGACTATAGGGCATTAAATGCTCGTACAGTGCCAGATATCCTGTGCGTCATATAGGGGATTTTGGCCACAGTTTAGCTGGTGCTACCATTTTCAGTACTATTGATCAAGTGAAGGCCTACCAACAGATTCCTGTAGAGCCAGCGGATGTTTGCAAAACTGCTATCATCACGCCGTTCGGTCACGAATTTCCCTATATGACGTTCGGGCTACGGAATGCAGGGCAGACATTTCAGAGATTCATGGACGAGATGGTCCAAGGACTGGAATTCTGTTTCCCTTACATTGATGACATTTTAATTTTCTCGCGTGACGCAGAGGAGCATATTTCGCACCTCCGAATCCTTTTCCAGAGGTTGTGTGATTATGGTGTAGTGGTCAACCCTGGAAAGTGCGTGCTCGGTGCTGCAGAGGTGATTTTCCTTGGCTATAAAGTCTCCAAAGATGGCATTCGTCCTCCCGAAGAAAAGATTTCTGCTCTGCGAGAATTCCCGCTTCCTAAGACGGCGCAAGGTCTAAGGAGGTTCTTAGGTATGATCAACTATTATCGACAGTTCCTACCTAAAGCCGCTGACACACAGGCGCCGCTTATTGATTTCCTTACCGCCAGTAAACTGAAAGGTAACAAGCCCATGCCTTGGACACCAAACCTGGAGCGTGCTTTCCACGCGTGCAAAGACAGCTTATCCCAGGTTACTATGCTCGCTCATCCTATACCTAATGCCCGCCTTGGGCTGTATTCGGATGCATCCAGCACGCACGTGGGAGCCTGTCTCCAGCAGTGGTCGAACCGGGGTTGGGAACCATTGGCTTTCTTTAGTAAGAAACTGACTGCAAGTCAGTCTACCTGGCCGGCTTACTACCGGGAGTTGCTGGCTATTTATGCTGCGGTGCAGCACTTCCGTCATATATTAGAAGCACAACATGCTACTATATATACGGACCACAAGCCTTTGTTATACGCATTCACTCAACGTAGAGAGAAGCTGCCACCGCCGCAATTGAATCAGCTTACCTTTATATCACAATTCACCACGGATATACAACACGTAAAAGGTGAAAACAACATAGTCGCTGACACGATGTCCCGAATTGAGGCAGTATCATTAGACGTCGACTATGTCGTTCTGGCTAAAGACCAGGCAGTTGACGACGAGCTCAAGGCCATGCGCGACAACTCGTCGCTAAAACTTGTGCCTACGCCTATTACAGGGACCGACGTTACCATTCTCTGCGACGTGTCGACGGGTAAGCTGCGGCCGTATCTTTCGCCTGCGCACCGCCGGCCGACGTTCGAGCGCCTGCATAGCCTGAGCCACCCGGGTGCGCGTGCCTCTGCTCGCCTCGTGGCCGATCGCTTCGTGTGGCCTGGCGTGCTCAAGGACTGCCGCCGCTGGGCGCGCGAGTGCCTGCCCTGCCAGCGCTGTAAGGTGACGCGCCACGTCTCTGCGCCGCTCGGTACTATAGCAACGCCCTCGGCACGGTTCAGGCACGTACACATAGACATAATCGGTCCACTTCCCATTTCCGACGGTTATTCCTACTGCCTGACGGCAATAGACCGTTTCACCCGTTGGCCAGAAGCTTGGCCGATGATGTCTATTACTGCGGAAGAGGTGGCTAATTGTTTCGTGCGCGGTTGGATCGCGCGCTTTGGCGTTCCCTGCACGGTCACTACTGACCAGGGCCGCCAATTTGAGTCTGTATTATTCAACCGCCTCTTGGATATTGGCGCCACCAAACGCGCACGGACCACTAGCTACCACCCTCAAGCTAATGGTATGATCGAGCGTTTTCATCGCCAGCTTAAGGCTGCTCTCATGTGTCACAAAGACACCTGGCACCAGGCTCTACCATTAGTCCTGTTGGGTGTTCGGGCCGCCCTAAAGGAGGACCTAAAATGTTCTTCTGCGGAGCTTGTGTACGGTGAGCCGCTGCGGTTACCCGGTGAACTTTTGATACCCAGCAGCTCTCAGCCGGAACCCTCGGACGATTTCGTGAGCCGACTTCGTCGCAAGATGGCCAGCCTCCGTCCTGTTCCTGGATCTGCACATGCCACACCTGCAACTTTCGTGTTTAGGAATCTTAAGGATTCATCTCACGTTTTCCTTCGCGATGACTCTGTTCGGAGAGCCCTTCAACCACCTTACACTGGCCCATACAAAGTCGTTGGTCGCTCCCTCAAAACTTTAACCTTGGACTCTGCCGGAAAGAAGGTTGAGGTCAGTATCGACCGCACTAAGCCGGCTTTCATCGCGCCTGACCCTGATATAGTCGTCCTGCCCGCCTATCCCGCAGCTGCTGCAGCGCCCTCCGCGCCACCCGTGGGTCCGCCCGCGTCGGCTCGTCCTTTAGCTCCTCCTATTGTTTCCGCACCTGGTAAACACTCAGTACAGCAGCCTGTTATCACTCGGTCAGGACGAACTGTTAGATTTAAAACTGTTTATGACGTATAGCTGTTTAGGTTTGAATATTTTTGTAATGTGACTTCAAATCTTTGTTACATTTGTATGCATTTTCTGCATTTGCGAAGTTTGATTTTTTGTTTTTTGTTACGTTTTGTTAATTTTTTTGTGTAACTATTTTTCTCCGTAGGGGGGTGGTTGTGGCAGTATGGGCTCTGCTGCCTTTGCCCTGATTTTAAAAAGCAACCACTTCCCTTTGGGACTTTGTCTATAGCACAGAGCTTTTCATTGTTTTACCGTCTTATGTCAAGCACGCTATTTTATCTTAGCTTATGTTAATATTATAGCTATAATTGAATCAGTAATACACGCCGGTGAAATCTACATCATCTAGTTGTTATTTATTTATGTCGCCGTATCGGCGACTAAACATTTATTACATACTCAGTTGGAAGTTTGGAACTCCTAAGGCACTGGCTAAGGCTCTATATCACCTTCGCATGCTCTGAATATCAGGTTGTCAAAAGTGGCCTGAGGGATCCTGCTCCATGTTTGAAAAAGATGTAAAAACAGATTACTTTCGGTGCGTAAAATTTGAGGCAGTTCTTGTAATGCAATTCTTCCGAGCAATGCCGACGCATGCTCTATAGGATTTTTCTGTGGAGCCCAGTATAATAGTAGTGTAATAGTATTCTGTTCGCGGAAAGCGTCCATCACAGGTCCAGCGGTATGCACGCGAGCATTAACTAGCATGAACACAAAATCTTCGCCCATTTGTATCCAATGCCCAACAACAATAGGTTCCACTATCTCGTTGCGGTATTTTTAGGCATTCATGAACGAGGTCGGTTCTCTGGCCTACTCGAATTCCGGCCCAAACCATTATTGTTCCGCCCTGGTAAGGATGAACTTCCTGAGGACAACGAAGTCATTCACGACATCCAGAAGAACGCCAAACGCATATTCTTCTCGAATCAGGTTGGAAATAGAACCTCAATTCATCAGAAAAGAGGACATTACGCCATTGATCTTCAAACCGTTTGCTGTTTCATGTATTCTATGGTTTGAACCGTAACTGAACAACGTTTAGGGTGGGTTCGTAACTTAACCATTATTAAATATACGTGTCTTGTTCTCTATAGTGTAGAGAGAGCAAGAGGCGTATATTCAGTTGAGGTTAAGTTAAATGGTGCAATCCACACTTAGTGAATTAAAAGTTCAGGAAATGAAAAAAAATCTCAGTCTCTTAATACAAAATTTTAAACTTGATTAGACAGTTTGTATTGGTAGACCGATTTATGTTCATTTCTTTAAAGTTGTTCAGTTACAAGACTGATCATGCCCTTTCAGTATTTGGAAACCTGTCCCCTAAACCCTGTACAGACATTAAAAACTTCTAAGGTTTCTATTTTGGTAACATTTACATAAATTGACGAAAAGCAGATTCATGTACTCGATCACAAGAAAGTAAGTATTCGTTGAATATTTAATGAAAGCTCCCTCGTTTTTGTCAAGTATTTGCCCTTTGCAAATAACAGGTTCAGGAAAATCGATAAACAAATCAATTCAACAGAATTCAACACTTGCGCATAAAAAGCAAAAGTTTACGGAATAATATGATGTATATAATGTTTAGTTAACAAAACGACGATAATTTTGAATGTAAAAAGTGATTAAAATTAGTTCTTTTTTATGTTACCTATATAAATGCCTTAAAGATTTTCTGTATACTACTGTAAAATGTACTGCAGAAAACTATACCCAGTATATTTGCCGGTGGTTGATAAAATGATTGATTCCAGGAAGCGAGAGAAAAAGTTCGTAGCAGATAGAGGGCTATGGTTTCTGCCTACCCCAACGGGAAAGAGACGTGTATACAGCTGCTTAAAGTTCCAAAAGCTAAGTAATTTCCTTTCTTCTGCTTATCAGCCTCTAATCTACTACTTAACGACAATTTTCTTTTTGTTACGCTAGAGAGCTTTATAAGGCAAAAGGCTCCACGCAATCAATCACGTAGTATGTCGCGGCGCTCTCGACATACGATGTATCGAGTGCAAACAATCTCTGGCACTTGGAGGAAACTGCTAACCACTTAAACCACTTTAGTTGTATTGGAACTATGCCAAAAGTAACTTAAATATCTATCATTTGGAAAAGGCTAGGTACAAAGTAAAAAGGCGAATGTGAAAAATTCATTTTTCTTTCGCATTCTGCTAATCTTTAGATATTCATATCACGACTTTTAAATAATTCTTTTGTCGAGTTCGTTACAAACTCCACATAAATGTCATTGTGGCCACCATAACAGACCACCGCGCCTGTTACACCTTAGTGTATCGATACACTTGCAGAAATTTCACGTGAGAACGACCCGCGACGGAGTTTTCCATCAAGTATGACTTGTATGACACTAGCGTAAAATTCCCGCATTGCGAATTTCCGCGTGATTAAAATCGAAAAAAAATGGACTTAAATTTATTATTATTTAAACTATACATACAATAATGACCAAAGCTCACGCGCTTCTTACGACGTTTTGCAACACATTTACGGGTAAAAATACCAAACTTTACTAACCTTATGTCCACCGCACGTCCACTGGAACAATTTGTGGGCTGCATATATGTTTGTGTTTTCCTTTGATTTTTACAACTTTCAAAATTGTATTTCGTGTACGGGTATTTTAGACGGTTCAGGAACAGTTTATTATTTGTAGAAGTCGACACTTTTAGAAATAACTACAATAATTAACACCAAAATTATTTGTAAAATGGCGCGCATTATTTCTTTTTCAGCGGGCACAGATTATACGCGTATTTGACGGGCACAGACTAAACTTCCAAACAGCTTATTCCATTAACCTTAAAATAAATTATCAAAAATTTAATATCTTGTTACGTAAATGACAAATTTATTGTTAATTAGTTAATTAATATAAATAATATCATAAAATAAACATTCATTTATGATATTTTCTCGAAATTACCTTACATTCTTGAAACTTTTACTAACGTCATAAGCATAAAATATCCTTGCTCATAGCCGAGATTAACAAAACAAACAAAAGCAAAACACTAGTGCGGTAATATAATGAAAAGAACACGCGTGTAATAAGCTGTTAATAAGCTGGATTAATACACTGCAAATAGAGTTGTTTTATGAGCAAATGTGTTGAAAATTATTTAAAGTGGGATATTTTGTTACATAAAAGACGAATTTGGGGTTACTAAGTTGATTAACATAAATATTTTCATGAAATTTATAATATTTAAGTTAATCAACTTATTATAGAACCAAGTTTATTTATTCATGAAAATTATTATGAGTTTTATAGATCCAAAAAAAAAACTCCTTCGTCCTTGCCGAAATAAAAAAATACAAATAAAGCACTAGTGCGGTAATACAATGGAAATACTAATCTCACGAGCAATCTTTAATATGTCTTAGTTTTATTTTACTTGTTTTGTCAATGTTGTGAGTGCTTGGGGTTTAAAAGGGGATATTTTTTTCTTCATTCTTAATGCCTTCTACAAGGAACTCTATCCTGTGGATTCCTATAAATGAAAGCCAACCTACTTTATCTTCAATCACATTGTTACTTAGACACTAAAATTTGAGCCCGATCCTTATATTATTCTCCAACGCTACCAATTTTGGCGTAGTTTATGTGTACCTAAATAATATTTAATGTAATGTGATTTTTGTGCCAAAACCGAACACAAGTCAACGAGTTGGCAATACTTGTGAGTGCTTTTACTTGGTTAAAGAGCTGTTCTAACTTTTGTTTCACGTTGATAAAGTTTGTACTTTGTACAACAAGCTCTTAACATGCTCTTTGACAGTGTGAACGAAACATCAAAGAATAATTATTTCACTAAATACGCGCGCGTAGTTGTAGTTTCAATATTTATCCTTATTTCATAAATTTGTTTTGATTCATATTAAAATTATAAATATCACTTCATTATATAAACTAAATTAGCTTATTAATGAAAATGAATATTAAAAATAGAGCTACAGGAATACGGGCATTAAGAAATTAAGTACAAACCTGTGTCACTTTTCTATGAAAGGTTCTTTGGGCAGATAATAAAATAGTTATTTGTTATGCAAGGCAGCAAAAGGTTTATTTGGCGCGAGTGCCTCGTATTGAAACCTGAGCAAGAGAAGGATTCTAGGATTGAACCACGAGCGAAGCGAGTGGTTCAAAAGAAGAATCCTGAGCATGGCGAAGGTTTCAAGGCACGAGACGCAAAATAACTTTGCTGCCGAGCGAAACACAAAATTTTTCACCTCATTAAAGCGAGGAAATGTTAACATAATGCAAGAATAGCAATTCAAATATAAGAAATAATTACTCAAACGTTTTAACGTAAGGGCATAATACCTTTATAATGGTACTGACGGCAGCAAGCAAGTGGAAACATAACCAGTATAACCTGAACCAGCGCTTCGCTACAAACCTCCGTACCCAGAGACCAGCTCAAGGTCAAAGGGTTTTCACGGACGAGTGGCCATGTATAGATAAAGAATACTAGACATTAAAAAGGAAATCACTATAATTAAATTATTATTATTTTTGGGACTGCTGTGCTTATGTTCGTGACTCTACCTATAAACTACTTAATAAATTTGCGGAACAAGGTTCATTTTCATTGGATTTCAATATGGAGACAGAGGATAGGCAGTGGCAGGCAAATCTATTTTGTATTGCGTTGATTTGAAGTCAAAGGGCGAGTCCATTAATCTGGGCAAGAGAACAAAAAAAGGCGATCGAATTTTAAATTTACTTTTCATTATCAGCCAGTACCTTACCCACCAGGCATTCACTATTCATAATACTATTTGTTTCTTTCCTATAGCTGCATCCCTCTTTCTCATCTTGAAAACGATAGTGCGTGTCTGGTTTTACAAGCGGCCAGTACTGCAGCATACTACAAAATAATAAGTACATCGCGTTCGAATTTCAAAAACCTTTTGCCCGCTAGGGGCCAAAAATCGCTTTTGGCCGCAGAATTTAACCGACAAAACAAATGTTTCCGAGCTTTGGAGGTGAAAAATAAGTTAAATAGTGGAAACCTACATGAAAACATCCTGAGACTAAGACTTGGCCTAAATAAACGATGTTTTGTGTGTAAAACGCAGGGATTTCACCACAGGATTTCACTATACACAACAATGACAAAGAGGAAAAGAACAGCGCTTTGCAACAGATAACGTAAAAGTTGTGGACGTAGATGCGACATTGTGTACAATGTAATCAAACTTAAAATACATGTCAGATATTTTCCGTCTTACTCATAGATATATATAGTTGTCTTACTACAAAAAAGTTAGACATCTGTTGAACACTTGATTAAAAAAATCGTACCAAATTGTGTCACTGATGCGCAGAAGTCAAAAATGACTTATTTTTGACTTCTGCGCATCAACTGACATAGCCAGTTATTTTGTGCGCATTTTTTAAATCAAGTGTTTAACAGATGTCTAACTTTTTTGTAGTAAGACCCTTTAGGTCCTATTCTATTCTATGCCTTTTACGCCGTAAGGTGCAATGCAACTTCCATCTATTTTTATCTAGTGATGAACAAGGTCTTTTAATGTGAATTTTTGTATGTCAAAGGTTATCGGGTAATTCAGGTATTTTATATAATAACTGAGTATGCCTGGTGCGTTTAGAGGCCGAGCGCAGTGAAACAAAGGAAGTGTTGTGAAAATTATTATAAATTTCTTTTTTTACCTAGGTAATGTACCTATACAATTCCTAAGCATTGTATAAATGCCTGCTGGTGGCATTGTGTAAAATATGTAGAGTTTAGTCCGTATTTATAAACGTTCTCTTGGGTTAGTTTAGTTAGAGTAGGTTAGGTAAGGTTAGGTTTGGTTTGATTTCAGTTATTACCGGCTGATCATTAGGCGTTTTATAGAATGCCTAGGCATAATATAAAATAAATAATTTTTCATACATGCATTGTAAACGGGTAACAGAAAGGATATATCAAACCTAAGGGATGTCCATGAAACTGAACCAGGAACATAGGTCGACATAAAAAAAATTGTTTTTACCTCCCATACAAAATGTGCTTCGTTCCTTAGGGAAAGTTGTTCAGTTGCATGGGCAGATTCACATCCTTCAGGGTTGGTTTTGTTACACCCTTTTTGTTACACCATGTGTACATTGCCTAGGCATTGTATAGAATACCGGAACAAACATATTGCCGATTGAATGATATTGTCATTCATGGAATAGAACACAATGTACGGATCAGCTATGTCACTTCTACTATTTTTAAAGCTTTTAAGTTTTCTTTACACAATCTATAATGTCGTGAAAGACAAAGGAAGTAACTACGAGTGTGCTTTGTCTTTTACATCCCTTTTCATTAATCCTCTACACAAACAAGCCCTTTTAAATAAGACTGTAGCACTGTTATTTTCCGTATGGTGCCGGCAAAGAATAGTAACAACCCTTTCTACCCGCGTGTGTCGTAAAAGGCAACTAAGGGCTCATGAACTGGAGGATGGGCAGCAGCATCTTTCTATGTATCTTACATTCTTACATACTGCGGTCACCAACAACAGCCGTAGCCAGTCGCAACGCTTACAAGCGTGGTAACTATGGTAATTCCTCTCCTAAGTACCATGCGTTTTAGCTGGAATTTTAGAGGGAGCTCCCTGTCTCGTAGTGGACGTTTCATGGGATGTTATGTTATGATTACTGCTATTTTAAGTGTAAACAATTTTAACTGAAACAAGAAAGAACAGACACAGAAATTGACAGAAGAACAGGAGCCTCAATTTCATCATATTCCGGATTTATTTATAAAATGTAATCCTGAAACTTATTACATCTAGGACCAATTAATGTCCCTTTTTAGGGTTCCAAATCAAAATGGTAAAAACGGAAGCCTTATGGTGCAACTTCGTCTGTCTGTCTGTCACACTTGTATATCTCAGCAATCACTCATGTTATCGATATGATAGTTGTAGAATACGATTGCCCAACTTTATTGCAAACAAAAGAATTAGAGAAATATTTAACTGGAATAGTTCAGGTGCTATTCACAGAGTTGCTATTCAGGCGGGTGTTCTAACTGGAATACATCAGTAATGGAATGAGATTATTGCATTCAAATTGATCAGGATCAGACAGGCTTTATCACCTGATTATTCGTATGGGAAGAGCTTTGAACGGCTTACAACGTGATGAAAAGGCAATGCCGTTGTAGGTATAATACGTTTGATTTTAACTTACTTCCCTAGAGAGGTAAAGCAAATTTTCCTCCCGTGTTTTGAGATACGATCTGCTTCTGGAGTATGTGAGAAGGAAATACTTCTTCATTCAAAGTGTAATGTTTATTATAACGTTGATGGATATTATTCAAAACAAGGAATTTACAATGATGTTTATTGGTATTTGTTTTCCGTATTTTGGTTCTATGATAATTGTGAATGCAAATACAAGAACGTTTTAAGGTCATTTAAGAGCCCCTCAGTCATCTTATTTATTTGTTCGGCTCGTACTACAGCTGACGATATATAAAGATCAATGGCAGCTGGTTTTATCGCGTCTACAATCAGATTACAGCCGACTGGACATAAACGCATACACTGCGTCAACGGATCTTGGTTATTCGTAAGATCTTCACCCAATACAACAAAGTTAAGTTGAGCACTGACCAGGAGAAGACCGAAAACTGAAAAAAAAGTGTCGTTTAAAAAAAATATTACAGAATCATTGCCTCAGCAAGTAGTAGTGAAAAAAATTACAGTTACAAGTAAAAGCTATTGGTATTTCATTTGTTTACTTATATTGAATTATATTTTTTCAGTACAACAAGCAAACATAATTAAAACACCATTGCAAGGAAATTTTGAAAAAAGAATTTTTTTTTCGCATAATATAATCCTTTGGATTTGCAGCGAGTGCTAATCAAAATGAAAATTGAACACAAGAACACAGTGACCTCCTCTTTATACATACAATAAGTAAAGTGTTAATGGACACAATATATTATAGCTATCTGCACACACAAACAAACAAAAATTCACATTTTTTTTGGATTTCACACACAAATACTTTCTTAGCAATCAATCATAACAGTTTCAGTTAAATTTAAATTATTTATTAGTCACAAATACGGATAATGACAACTTTTCCCAAGGAACATAGGTCGAAATACGAAAAACCAAATTTGACCTCCCATACAAAATGGGACATCAAAAATTTATTTTGATTTAAGACCTTGACCGGAAAAGTTGTTTTAAGACCTTGTTCGGAAAAGTTGTTCAGCTTCATGGGCAGATTCACACCCTTTAGTAATATCACACCTTTCCGTTACACGCTGTACAAGGCTAGATTGTTAGGAAAACAAAGAAAAATCTTACCGCTAAAATGCTTAAACATTTTAGATAATTGTTTTTTAGGTGAGGCAATTAAAAGTTGTCTACCTAAACTTCAGATGGTAAGTAAATTGTGATCGTAAAATACTTTCCCGAAGTTTTTATACTATCAAGAGTTTTCTTAAATGTATTTGTAATTAAGATACCTCATTAAATTGATATTATAAACAAAGAAGACTATTATACGATTTTTAAAGCTATCATTATGGGTAGATACTCGTATCTGTTATTGTAGTATCGATAACCAAAAGAAATTTACATCTCTCATATTCGGTAAGTAAGTCCATAATACCCCCAAATGGGGCTTGTAGGTGACCAATTAGCGCTCTAGGATAATAATATAGCTAGAAAAGCCCTAGGGCGGTAAGTAATTGAGTTTTGAAAGAGTGAAGTGTTTTTTTTTTTTAATTACTTACCGCCCTAGGCCTTTTCTATCTACATTATTACCCTAGAGCGCTAATTGGTCACCTACAATTTGGTGGTAATAAGGACCTACTTACCTCACAATCGAGATGTAAAGCAGAGTAGTTAGCTCAGGTGTAAGCATCAATTGCACCCTCGATTTATAGGCGCCCTCGCTGCGCTCGTGCGCCTAAATATCTCGGGCTGCAATTGATGCCTTACAGCCCTTGGCTACTAATCTACTATTAAGCTCATACTAAATCCGCTATCAGCTAATCCAGTTTATATGGGAAGTATTTTTTTTTTTTTTTTTTGGTAAACGTGTTGTCAGTTTCAGGGGTAAATTCACATCATTCAGGGTTTTTGTAGTTTTTTTGTCAAACGTTGCATAGTTAGTTGGTATTATAGATATTGCGAAGTCAATGTATAATTTATATCATTTACTGAATAGACTGAAACTAGATTTTCTTATTAATCTCATCTAAATGTACGGGGCCGTCTTAATTTCGTCAATCTTCTAAATGAGCACAGAAATGTTCGAAGATGGAACAGACACCGTGATATTACAGACATCTCTTCTCTTTATTGGAGCAGTATTGTTGGTTTACGGGTATTCAGTGTACGCACGGCAGCAAGCAAGTGAAAACCAAACCCGTAAAAAATGAACCAGCGCTACGTATGTACACACAATAGTTCAAATATCACCTGAAGAATAAATCTGCTACCGTTAAATCTGGACTCCTGAGAGACAACGGGGTCTGTGACGGGGTGTTCTTTTTCATATGAATCTCATTTTCCGAGAACGTTTTCTTTCACTAGCGGTAGAGACTGGTTAGAAGTGTGGCAATTCGCTAGGGAAACTTATATGTAAGGTACCTTAAAACTTGGCTCATAAACAGGAATAGGATCATTAAAGATAAATAAAAAATACCAATTTTTTTTGGCCATAAATGACGAGGTTTCAAAAAAAATCGTTTTCGTCAAATATCGATAGGTCGTATGGCAGAATGTGATGAGTAGTCATTGCCTATCATAAAAAAAAACTAACAGCTTTATAAACCGACTACAGACTACTTAGAACAGTTGTCAGTTTTTTTTTTATGACTGGCCATGGTTACTTTTCATTCTGCCATACGACCTATCGATATTTGACAAAAACAAAATTATTTTTTAACTTTATTATTTGCAACCGAAAAAAGTTAGTATTTTTTATTTATACTTATTGAGTAGAAAATCGCAAAATTTCACAACCACAGGCAGGATTCGAACCTGCGTCTTCTGCGTAAGTACCGCAGACGCTTTACCAACTAGGCTACTGTGGTCCTGCCCGATGTTGTGAAATTTAGCGACCTCTATACGCATTCCAACGTTGCGTTTGTGCTGCCACCTAGCAAGCATTTTCGCTGTACTAGCTCAACTAGATAGATGATAGATGATATGATATGATGATAGATGTAGATTCATCCGAACACAGGAAGTGTTAAAATAAAAATCATTTTCAATTATACTTATTGACCTTATCCCTGTCTATGAGCCAAGTTTCGAGGTACCTTACACATACGTTTCCTATGCGAATTGGCTCCATCTTGTTGCAGCGACGTGTAAATTCCTGTAAATTTGGTGCCAGAAACTTCCGTAAAATTATCCTATACTCAGTAGAATTAACAGTGATTGTACGGCTGCAATAATCCTCGATAAATCGTTGTACGTTCTCTTTACTTCGGGAGTTCCACGGGCCTCCGGTTTGCTTCTTTAGTGTCGATCCACTTTGACCACTTTTCATGCACTTTGTAGTAGCATTTCTCGGCAACCATTGCGTGTCGCACAGTACCGAGTTTAGATAACCATTTTTATCAGCATTCAATGTACAGACCTTCACGTATTCACGCTTAACGTATCCGCCGCCCCAAACAGTAAATCAACCCAAAAAAGCCTATAACATCAATCACGAAGCAGTAAATGATCCGTGTAATGAAGAAGCAACCCTTACAAATGCGACCCCATAACCCTAACCCGGAAAATTGGGCAAAACTACGTGATGATTGCTTAACGATTTGATACAATTTGTTTAGTCTGTCTATCAGACCTTTATAGGCCTGACCATGGAAATGTAGCAGGTATTCGAGTGAAAATTAATGCATGAAAATTAATCCAAAATATTTATTACAAAAATATTAGCGGTGTCCAAGAAACTCGATATTTTTTTTCAACGAAAATTGCAAGGATAAAATTTGCCGTGTAACTTTAGCTACATAAAATTGTGTCAAAATTGTGACGCTTGATGTACTCGTACTTCGTAGTTTTTAATGCCTTGCTTTCAAAGCTAGGATGACTGAGTTACTGAAAATTTTCCCCTTGACAAGTTTTGAGGCGGAAATAGAAAAATATAAGTGTTAGTTCCGTGCCACTATGTCAACATGGTGTCAACAAACAACGGACAGTTTTAATTTCCGTTTGTTTCCGCTTCGGCTGCAAACTTTGACCCAAATGGCGCCACCTGCCATTAGCAAACAGTCAATTGAAAATATTCTCGTTAATTTTCTCTGCCCTAGTTTTTTCTTTCCTATCATGAAAGTTAAGCCACGTTAGCCGTAGTCAGAACTTGAATGGGTGACCGCTAGTGGCACAAGAGCGTTTTCGTGCTTCGGAAGGTACATTAAGGGTCCCCTGGATCTGTGATTTTCCATACATACTTAGGGTGCTGGCTGCAATTTGGGTATATGATTTGCTCATGATTCATATTAATAGGGATGATAGATCAGCTCAATACGAATTGATTTGGTCCTCACAAGTTTTTCTGTGCGTCGCTGCGTTTTTGAGTTAAAGCAAAAAAAAAATACTAAATAATTTTTTTTTTGTCTGCCTTTGTGGCTCCTGTTTAAAATACTTCTGAAGTTGTAGAAAATCGAAGAGGCAGACATGCAGGGTTATCACGAGACTAAGTAGTGAATTTTTGCATTTTGAAGCGCTGTAACTTTACGACGCAGGGCTATTATGGTGGCAGACCATTTTTCTGGGGTTTTATACATTGTATTTAATCAGATAGTCATAGTCTGCCAGGTGTACGTTTCATTGTCAAATTTCAAAATAGTTAAACTTAATTCCTCAAAAACGCAGGGGTGTGGATGTCCGCCAATATATTTGTATCTTTTAGAGGATGCTCCTTATCATCAGTCAAAGAGGCAGACATGAGCAAATCATATAGAAATTTGTCCTTCATCACCTTTACTATAACTTTTGCGATAACTTCTAAACCACAAAGCATATAATGACACAATTTTTTTTACGAAAGACTGAATAAGATGTATCAAGGTAAAAAATGATTTTTAATTGAAACCAATTAATAAACCAATATAAAGATAGAGCTAGTTTAAAAATATGCATGGGAAATATAAACTCGCTCTATCTTTATATTGATTTATTTATTGTTTTCAATTAATAACCTATTTCAAACCTTAATACATCTTATCTAATTCCTTTCGGTCTATTAGGTCCACTTCCTGTTAGATCCCAGAGTCACCCGTTATGCGCCGAGGATGGTCACCGGGGGGTTTTAGTCAGTAGAAGTCTGACATAACCCGGCCGCTGCCCCGAGCGACCGGGTATCCATGCAGGATTTCCCCTCGTCAAAAAAAAAAAAAAAAAGTTCACTTCCTGTTACGTCTATTGTCTGTTACGACCATTTCCGCGAAAGTCCATTCCGTGAACGTCCATTTCCGTGAACGTCTATTCCGTGACTGTCCAGTTCTTCGAAAGTCCATTCCGTGAACGTCCAGTTTCGCCATACTCAAAGTCAAAGTCATAGTCAAAATCGTTTATTCATTGTTGGATATTAAAATCTCTTAATGACGTCAGCTATACTACATCGCTTCACAAACAATGTGGCGCCATAGTGGGAAAAAAAGAAGCGACAATAAAAACCCACGCGCTCTTTTAAATATGTTAGATATTCAACCAGTTTTAATTTTGAATATAACATAAACTTTGTATCAAACTTCGATGATTTTAAAGATGGACACTTCAAAATTGGCATTTAGACCCTAGATAGATTTATAGATGTACACTTTATTGCTCACATAAAAGAAAAATACAAACATACACGGACAGCTTAACCTGTGGCTTAAACTAATGATAAAAAAAAAAAAAGATATAAAAACAAATTAAAAACTTTTGGAAACCCTTCCTCATGTCGAAAGGGGGAGTAGAGGGGGTTAGGTTAATGAAAAGTTCAGAAACAAAGACTTGAAAAAAATGGACTTTCACGGAAATGGACATTTGCGGAAATGGACGTTCACGGAAATGGACATTCGCGGAAATGGACGTTCGCGAAAATGGTCGAAACAGACATTAGACGTAACAGGAAGTGGACCTAATAGACCGAAAGGATCTAATTGTATGTAAAAAAAAATACAAAATATGTTTTATACAGGCTGTTAATTTAATTGCGTGCCATAGCTTAGGGGGTGTTTCAGTAACGATGAAGGAACACAAAAAAAATATAAAAAAATACTACTTAAAAAGCTATAGCACGCAATTAAATTAACACCCTGTATATTAGAAGTTATCGCAAAAGTTAATTTGTATGGGTAGTCACGGTCCTAGGGGACTCTCAAGCCGTTGGCTCCGGCTACTGGCAATAATAGTAGTCTTTACGCCAAGTGAGATCAGAGCCCATTAGGCGGCTTGAAACTCTGACAGCCAGGACGGCCCCTAACCTGGAAAAGCCTAATAGTCCAGTCGCTTAACGTCTTATATCGCCGAATTCACCAAATTGCACAAAATTTATTCCAGGTACTAGTTACATAGCTCTCAATTTTTGATAGGAGCCAATTCTTGAATTTTCTATGGAAATTTATTGAAAAACAAGAATTGCCCCTATCAAAAATTAAGAGCTATGTACCTAACTAGTACCTGGAAAAAAATTGGTGAAATTATAAGGCGTGTCTCCCTGAAACAGCTAATCGACCGTACTATAATTTAGGATTGGGTTTGGGTCAGATAGTTGAAGTTCTATGTAAAAACTGTAGGTACTTAAATTATGACAGTAGGTACTAGGTTATTGATAGTGATATAACCACAAAGTTAGAAATTTAAATGCTCAGTTCAAAATTGGCAGTAGCAGTTTTTTATCAGATGTCTTTTCCTGAGCAACAAAAAATGTTCATGCACTTCATCGGTAAGAATTTTTGCTTTACAAGAAATATAATGTGGTTTTAGTTTAATTAGGGTAGAGACAGAATTCCCGCCTATATTATTTAACTCTTTGGTATATGGCAGATCCCGTTCTGGATAGGTTATGTTGTGTTTTATTAGGCAACTTGCAACCAAACGCATGACACAACCCAAGCGAGCATGCGGCGGCAGCAGCAGCCGGCGAATGCCAGAAGCAAATTCGGTACAGTTTAAAATTGTTATTCTACCTCCAGGTTTTTTCGTAAGATTATAAACTAACAATATTACGGCGGTACAGCCTACGAGATTCTGGAATCCTACCTCTCTAACCGCTACCAAATAGTAAAAATAGATGGTGTAACCTCCGACCCCAATTTATTACCTGTGGAGTTCCGCAGGGCTCAATCCTCGGACCTCTATTTTTCCTAATTTACATCAATAGCGTAAACAAATTAGGCCTCAACGGGGATATATCCTTATACACAGATGATACGTGTTTGTTTTATTTCGGCAGTTCTATTGAGTCTATTGTAGAAAAAGCTAATAATGACTTAACTGTACTTCACAAATGGTTTCAATGCGATTTGCTGACAATCAACGCAGCCAAAAGCAACTATATCATCTTTGCGGCAAAAAACACAAAAAGTTCCCGACCACCAGCCTCTAACCATCAATGGAGATATACTTCACGAAGTCCAGTCAGCAAAATATTTAGGTCTAATACTCGATAGAAACTTGTCATGGAAACCTCATCTAGAGAAACTATGCACTAAACTGTCACAACTTTCTGGTGCACTTCGCAGTTTTGTCCGCTGCTTGCCAAAACATGTAAGATACCTAATATATTTTTCGCTGGTCGGTCAAGCCTCACATAGATTATCTTATTGAGGTATGAGGTACCGCTGCTAAAACAAACCTTAAAACTTTACAAATTGCGCAAAACAAAATTATCAAGCTCCCATTTAATTACCACTACCTTGCCACATCTAGTAAAGTTTACAAAGATACAAAAATTATGACGGTAACACAGACATACAAATATAACACATGCATCCTCATAAGAAAAATTCTTCATAAAACTATACACACACGCTAAATACACTTTCTAAAAAATCCCAAGTCCAAAACCGTATAACAAGAAGATCACAAGATATTAGTTTACGACCACCTCGAACAAATTATGGGAAAAAGAATATTAGATTTGAGGGAGCACAACTGTACAACAAACTTCCTCGTGATATTAAAAATATACAATCATTTCAACTCTTCAAAAAAGCGCTAAAACATCATGTTTTGAAGGATTTCTCCACGATTGATTGAAATATTTCAAGATACCGTCATACATAAAAATAAATTAGTCTGAACTGTTAAAAGTCGTCACTACCTAAACTAACAAAGAATAAGTCTAAATCTAACCTCTTAATTCTCGCCTTATAAAAATATGTTTTAAGATTAAGCTAGATTTCTCAATGTAAGCGAATGTTACATTCTTTTTTGGGAAATAAATGTTCTTTAACCGTATTTATATATGTCTCCAGAAGATAATACGGATTTGTATATTGATCAATTTTTATTTTCGAAATATTATTCAAATTTTTATTTTTTAATAAACTGTACCAAATTCTGGCATTCTTCATTCTTCTTTTCGGTCGAAACTTAATTCTTCTGTTTGATCAAAGAGGAACCTAACACAACCTAACCGAGCCCATTGGGGATCGGAAATGAAATGAAATGAAATGAAATGAAATGAAATGAAATGAAATGAAATGAAATGAAATGAAATGAAATGAAATGAAATGAAATGAAATGAAATGAAATGAAATGAAATGAAATGAAATGAAATGAAATGAAATGAAATGAAATGAAATGAAATGAAATGAAATGAAATGAAATGAAATGAAATGAAATGAAATGAAATGAAATGAAATGAAATGAAATGAAATGAAATGAAATGAAATGAAATGAAATGAAATGAAATGAAATGAAATGAAATGAAATGAAATGAAATGAAATGAAATGAAATGAAATGAAATGAAATGAAATGAAATGAAATGAAATGAAATGAAATGAAATGAAATGAAATGAAATGAAATGAAATGAAATGAAATGAAATGAAATGAAATGAAATGAAATGAAATGAAATGAAATGAAATGAAATGAAATGAAATGAAATGAAATGAAATGAAATGAAATGAAATGAAATGAAATGAAATGAAATGAAATGAAATGAAATGAAATGAAATGAAATGAAATGAAATGAAATGAAATGAAATGAAATGAAATGAAATGAAATGAAATGAAATGAAATGAAATGAAATGAAATGAAATGAAATGAAATGAAATGAAATGAAATGAAATGAAATGAAATGAAATGAAATGAAATGAAATGAAATGAAATGAAATGAAATGAAATGAAATGAAATGAAATGAAATGAAATGAAATGAAATGAAATGAAATGAAATGAAATGAAATGAAATGAAATGAAATGAAATGAAATGAAATGAAATGAAATGAAATGAAATGAAATGAAATGAAATGAAATGAAATGAAATGAAATGAAATGAAATGAAATGAAATGAAATGAAATGAAATGAAATGAAATGAAATGAAATGAAATGAAATGAAATGAAATGAAATGAAATGAAATGAAATGAAATGAAATGAAATGAAATGAAATGAAATGAAATGAAATGAAATGAAATGAAATGAAATGAAATGAAATGAAATGAAATGAAATGAAATGAAATGAAATGAAATGAAATGAAATGAAATGAAATGAAATGAAATGAAATGAAATGAAATGAAATGAAATGAAATGAAATGAAATGAAATGAAATGAAATGAAATGAAATGAAATGAAATGAAATGAAATGAAATGAAATGAAATGAAATGAAATGAAATGAAATGAAATGAAATGAAATGAAATGAAATGAAATGAAATGAAATGAAATGAAATGAAATGAAATGAAATGAAATGAAATGAAATGAAATGAAATGAAATGAAATGAAATGAAATGAAATGAAATGAAATGAAATGAAATGAAATGAAATGAAATGAAATGAAATGAAATGAAATGAAATGAAATGAAATGAAATGAAATGAAATGAAATGAAATGAAATGAAATGAAATGAAATGAAATGAAATGAAATGAAATGAAATGAAATGAAATGAAATGAAATGAAATGAAATGAAATGAAATGAAATGAAATGAAATGAAATGAAATGAAATGAAATGAAATGAAATGAAATGAAATGAAATGAAATGAAATGAAATGAAATATTTTATTTGCGTAAACATGGTAACGGAGAGGTTGTGTTTGCCTTACCTAACAAACTTATGGATCTATGAATTTATGACGAGTTTATTATTTTTCGTAGGTTGATCAACTGACGCTGAAATTGATCAATTATTTTTCAAGACAATATATATGTACAAATTATTTTGTGGATTAACAATCATACGGTAACATCTACAACCATAAAATCTCTTGTCAATAATATTATAGAAAAAGTCACCATGGAGGTGTGGTGACTTTTTCTATAATATTATTGCCAAGAGATTTCTTAGTTGTAGATGTCCCCGTATGATTGTTAAATCCACACCAGGGCCGATTTTTCGATTTATTAACCTTTTTCTTTGTCTTTCAGTCCTTAGTCTTGTCCTTGTCATTATTCAGCTAAGCATTGTGTTGGGATATGAACATGGACATTGGACTGTATCCGATCCTGTCCAACATCATTGACGTGCTGCCAAAATGTTTACTTACGCCATCTAACTCCTGAACGCCGGAAAATTATGTGTAACTGCTGAAGAGTGAAGGGATCGCAAAAATATGTTTCTTTTTTTAATTCTTAAATGAAGTAGTACTTACAAGAGAGTTAGCTGTATTATTGTACGTTCAAGGGCAGCTCAAGCATGGCACTCTAACCCCTACGGCGATTGAAGAACGACACATCACTTGACAACACAGCACAACCTCTACGGCTACTGAAACAAAATATTTTGGTACAGATCCAGGCCCAAAATTTTATGAGCTCGCTGAGGGAGGCTCAACAAACTACAAAGGAACAAAAATCCCTAGCTGTATCCTTAATTCTTTATTGCGCACAAATAACATAAGGTTGTTAAATGAAAATTGTTTACAAAGCCGAGCTTATCTCTTTAAGAGATCTCTTCCAGCCAACGCATCAGGTGTGGAATAATGACATTAAAACAGGCACAAGGATGTGCATTAATAAGTGTGAAGAGAAATCAAGTTTACAATACGACGAATTTAAAATAAGGAGTACCTGGTCGACCGAGCTTCGCTCTATAATAGCCGCCTCAACATTAAAATATCATCGGTTCAGCAAGCTGTGCTACTCGCTAACAGATGGCGCTGTAGGTTTTTGTCTACAACGCAAATGCTTAAAAACATGGAGAAAACGAATTTTCCCAGACATGAGACCTAGCTAGATCCAATTTTTGCCCCCCAAAAACCCCCGTATGGTAAATTTCATCGAAATCATTAGAGCCGTTTTCGAGAAACCGATTACAAATATATATATTTATATATATATACAAATATTGCTCGTTTAATGGTATAGGATAAAATACCTAATTACTTAAACAACACACGAATATGATACGGCCGTAACTTTTACGTGAATACAAATCTACCTACGTGCGCTCATCATCCTTCCCCTCATCTTCCTTCAACACCCTTACCCCCCTCAAACCCCTCCTCCTTGGTTTGACAGGAATCAAACCCAGAACCTACGAATCGAGAACCCAACGATCTAAAGCTCAAGTCACACACAGGCGGTATCACTGCGAAAGCGGTCCGGGGCGGTTTGGCGGGAACAAAATACCGCGCCGCGACCGCTTTTCAATGTGACAGGGTGCATAAGAACTCATACTTTACAAAAAATACCGGCCCCGGAACGCTTCCGCTACCGCCTCTGTGTGACGCGGGCTTAATACCACGAAGGCGGTTCCAGTTAAACACTTCGTACTTAGTGGCATTGAATTCTACATACCTACGTTATAAATGAAGAAGAAGATCAGCTATTCTTTAGACCACGCAAAAAATTTAGACCATGTTAGCAATAGAATGGCTTGTAGATACAGGTAAACATCCTGGTATAGGTGATATCCTAGTTATAAGTCTAGAAAAAAAATCTCCTGATCGCAAAGTATTCCAGACCGAAAACTGAGTCAGACAGAAAATTTGCGCCACTTTATAACCAAGTTTACAACATTTATTTATCAACATTTTGGGTAGTGTATAAAAAGAAAATAACCTTAGAAAATAACTCAAACTATAAACTTGAAAAACTTTTTTTTTCTCTACGAAAAACTTCAAAAATGTCATTGTCGTGGTTTCCTTCGCAAAAAGTTCGCAAAGGATCTCAAGGAGATTCTACCAGAAACAACAGTCTTACTCCTTCAAGGTCTTACTAATATTTGCACAAATAGTCTTTAAAGTTAAAGCTCCTTTAAATATACTGCTGGCACTTTCTATTGTGTTGACAATTAAAGTGACACCCATAGATTTACCTATAATATGAACTTTAAATTAAAATATTCTGGCCGGCTGATTTAACCTCCTGAGACTCCAGGTAGGTTCTATGATACCTATGGCACAGATAATATAACCTCTTGTCTGTGGACTGTCATTTACCCCATTTTGCTATATCTGTGGAACCGGCTCCCGGTGACGCCTTTTCGGGTGGTAAGATTTTTGTCTAACTGGAATTTCTCTGATTCCCAATAGGATTCTGATCAATTCTGACTAAAATAATATACTTTATAAACTGATTAATCTTATTACAAAAGCCTTCCTGCATAAGTATTCCATCCACCTAAAGTATAACACATTTAGTATAGGGCAGTAAGCTGCCGTTATTCATAATCTAAGGTATAGGGTATCCTGAAGCTTACTTATTACCCTAATTTTTTTTTTTAATTAAGCAATTAAACGAACATAAATTTTGTTTTTTTAGTATTTTAGTTGGTTTTAAATTACATAAAACTCAAACATCACATGTCTCAGTACATTTTTTTCACAAAATACTTGTTATCTTATTGGGTACAAAAACCAGGCCCTTTGTGAGTCATCAAAATTTTGCCATATTTTTTTTTTGCTATTTACAATTGTCTATGGCATTGTGGATAAAGATCTTCTGTATACTGTAACTTGAACATATCAGCTACAAGTAACAAGAGTAGCGCAATGTTATGTTGAATAGTTTTTAATCAAGAGTTTAACAAAAATGGTACCTAAACTTGGCACAAAAAATAGCACCTTTTTGTAACCTAAATTTTTGGAGAAAATGTAGTTACTTTTTAAAGAACTAATAATTTTCTAAGATCTACATGAAACAAAGTATGCAATTTAACACAAAAACAGTATGCTTCTAGGAAATATATCAAGCACAAAGCTTATAAAGTCAGTAAACAAAACACCACTTTGGTCTCAAGGATGCTTAAAAAGTATGGATATGACTTTTCGTATTTTTTTTTATAGTAAAAATTTTAAATACCTAGCGCCCATAGTTCAGTGGTTAGAGCGTATGCCTCTTGATCCGGAGGTTTCATCTTCAAAAAAATAACTTAAATTAGGTGCATACAAAAAATAAACCACAAGCGAAAATCCAAAAGCCGTATCCATAATTTCCAACCCCATAGTCTGTGGGAAAACCGGGCCCCGGTGGGAGAGATACTTCCATCTGATTTTAGTAAAAATATCACTATTCCTTAAAATTATATAAGTTTTACATGAATTGTAACGGAAATTCATTAATTTAGTGCCTAACATACATATACACTTCAGGATTTTATTCATGTTTTCGCGAGAATTAGTCAAAAACAAAATCATGTTCTTAGTTCGAAAAAAAGAGGGGTCGTATTCCGACTGATATTTTCACTGAAAATCTAGAAGCCACCGATATATTTATATGTAAAAATTAAACATAACTTACATTGCCATTGTTTTCAGCTAACAAAATCCCAAAAACACTACAAATTATCATTTAAAATTGCAAAACAATCGCGAGTGCTATCGTCGTTTAGTATCCTATGTTTGACTGGCGTATACTGCTTTTTAGGGTTCCGATACCAAAATGGTAAAAAAAAGGAACCCTTATGGTGCCGCTCTGTCTGTCCGTCTGTCTGTCACACCTCTATATCTCAGCAACCACTTATGCTATCAACCTGAAATTTGGAATAGTTTTAGAATATAGTTGCCCAACTTAATTGCACAAGAAAAAATTTTGAAAAAAGTATGATTATTAATATAAAGGGGGCCAAAATAGGGGGGGCCAAATTTCAAATTGTCGCTACTAGGTCGAGTGGGGTATCATATGAAAGGGCTTTACTTGTACATTTTAAAATATATTTTTGTATTTTTTTAAATTTCTTAGTTTTAAAGTTATGATGAAAAATGTCAAGAAAAATACCATTCCCCCCCCCTTATCTCCGAAGTTTGAGTAAGGAAAAATCTGAATTAATTACAGTTGACAGAAGTTTATATAAACTTTACAGCAAAAATAAAACGATCTTTCTAAGTTGCACAGTTTTTCAGAAATCTGCAAAAAACCTTTACAAACAAATTTAGTTTTGCGGTCCTGAAAATGGACTTTATTGCTTCCAAAAATACTATAGGTATATCGGAACCCTCGGCGCGCGAGTCCGACTCGCACTTGACCGGTTTTTTTTGTATGAAAAGGGTGCGAAATCAATGGATCACAAGCTAGCCTGTTCCATCATACACATTTTGTAATGCGTAAGAAAGGATAGGATAGAGAATGAACGTTATTTCGAGTGGGAAACCATAACAACTGATAGTCACCGGGTCCCGGAGGGCCAACAGACGCGGAAAAAATGACATCCTCCGGGACCCGGAGGTTCCACAGACAAGAGGCTATTACTATACTAGTACAGATACCCCAAGTCATAGAACGAATTTGTGCCGAAAATTGTTCGGGCTATTTTTTCCATAAGGTATTTTCTTAGAATAAATTGATATCTGGATGTTAAAATTGAATTAATGTCATAGTTTACACTTATACCTACCCACCTAGTAGTAAAATTCAGTTTAATTATTAGAAATAAAAGGGCCTAATGAATTCGGGCTATTTACTCCATCGAAAAAACCGTAGTACGGAATGAGACCCCATGCCTATGGTACTTAGGCAAACAAGTCCTATTGTGTGATTGTAAGGTTCATTATGCAACTGCCCTGCCAGTTAGTTGCAGAAAGCTTCTTATAATTTAAAGCTCCTTTAAGGCTCCTGTTTTGTTGACAAAAACAAAAACCGGCCAAGTGCGAGTCTGACTCGCACACCGAGGGCTCCGTGCCACTAAACCACCGGACAGTACAGACTAATACCGTTTTAGTAATGGACGCGCAATCAATCGAAAGTGCAATAAATGCGCGCGAGTCTGACACGCACATGGCCAATTTTTAAAAAACACGTTTCTAGTAGGGAAGCCCCCCTTTATTATTATTTGTTGTTACTGCAGCAACAGAAATACATAATCTGTTAAAAAATCAACTGTGTACCTAATACAGTTCATGAGATACAGCCCTCTGACAGACAGACAGACAGACATCGGATGCATATTAATAGGGTCTCGTTTTTCTTTGACATTTCTTTGAAGACGTTTTCTTCAACAATAAAAACTTAAGCGATTCAAAATAATCTGATGTGCTCCCATTATCTCATTATAACCTACCCTTAAAAGCTTAGTCCACTGCTGCACACGCTCGGAGCTCCCTCCAAATTTAAAGTAATAATAATTTTATTGTTTAGTGGTTAAGTACAATAAAACCTTCAGGACCATTAAATTGAATTCTCATTATGTTGAATTCTCCAGACGTTGGATTCCCATTAAGTTGAATCTCAATATGTTGAATCCCATAACTGCAACTGCAACCCTCTAGCCTGTGCTAATATGATTGCGAAACCAGTCCGGGGGCGGACCTGCGGGAAGGGAATAAATAAAGCGCCGCGACCGGTTTTCAATGTGACAGGGTGCATAAGAACTCATAGGTTACAAAAAATACCGCCCCCGGAACGCTTTCGCTAACGCCTCAGTGTGACTCGGGCTTAAAGCCTACAGGCCACAGTGTCTTCCCATGTGCCACAGTGTTTTAGAAACCCCGATTTTGTCTCATGCCCTTTTTATTGTTCAAATCGTTAGTATATATCATTCTAAGCACTACTGTGAAAATCCGGCATCGATACGACCTTTAGTTTTGACAACAAAAATTGAAAGTTTGCCTATAACCGGGTCCTGAATTTAAAATTTGATAGAACGTATTGTTTTCATTCAAAACGACAAACATTCTGTCCATTTTTGGAATGTGTAATGTTGATAGATTGTGAAATAATTACATTTTTGTCATATTTATTTTGTATTTATTATTTCAAGTTTAATGCCGTATTAGGGCCATCACACATAGCTCCGGCACGGCGCCGTGCCGTGCTCCGGTGCGGCGCCGGACTACGGCACGGCGCCGTGCCGTAAAAACTCACGGCGCGCGCCGTGAAAATCTCCGGCACGGCGCCGTGCCGTACTCCGGTGCGGCGCCGTGCCGTAGAAGTACAGTGTTGTCAACTATGCGAAAATAATAAACAGAAATTGAGCCATAAAAGAGCAGAATCAGTGAAGGGAAATCATTATTCGGCCAAAATTAAATACGGTAATTTGTTTTTCATTGGTACCTACATTGTTAAGTTACAGAATAATTTTGAAGAAGGCTTTAGAGGCGCTTAGGAAATTTAATATAGGGAAAAAACATTGACGTAAGAAAAACGCTGGCCCCCTGGCGTAGTTTCCAAAATCTTTGGGAAAAAATGATAGATTCGCATCAGATGTCGCATCAGATGGCGCGTCAGAACTCAGATCAAGTATAGAAATGGATTTGAAACTAATCATACTAAGTTAGAGCAGGCTCAATATATACGAAAGTTCTAAAGTGTGATAAAGACCAAAACATCTTTTTTGTCTTTGTCGCGGCAGATCTCAAATGTAGTATAGAAATGGATTTGCAACTAATCATACCAAGTTAGAGCAGGCTCAATATATACGATAGTTCTAAAGTGTGATAAAGACCAAAACATCTTTTTTGTCTTTGTCGCGGCAGATCTCAGATGAAGTATAGAAATGGATTTGCAACTAATCATACCAAGCTAGAGCAGACTCAACATATACAAAAGTTCTAGTGTGATGAAGACCAAAACAACTTTTTTGTCTTTGATAGATAGTCAGATAGAAACTCTTTATTGCACACAAATTAAGAGTAATTGCGTAAGAAACCTTATATCTAATTGCGCGCAAAGGCGGCCTTATTGCTTATTTTTTGTCTTTGTCATAGTCTCGGCTTTTTTAGTTGTGCACAAGCTGTCAAACTAAAAATTCACTATAACTCGAAAACTACTGACCCTAGACTACTCGTGTGCTGAGACAAATGATAGGTCTCGATGAGATCTACATTTCGGATGACAGCTGTCAAACTAAAAATCGCTATAACTCGTAAACTACTGACCCTAGACTACTCGTGTGCTGAGACAAATGATAGGTCTCGATGAGATCTACATTTCAGATGACAGCTGTCAAACTTAAAATCGCTATAGCTCGAAAACTACTGACCCTAGACTACTCGTGTCCTGAGACAAATGATAGGTCTCGATGTCTACATTTCGGATGACAGCTGTCAAACTAAAAATCGCTATAACTCGTAAACTACTGACCCTAGACTACTCGTGTGCTGAGACAAATGATAGGTCTCGATGAGATCTACATTACAGATGACAGCTGTCAAACTTAAAATCGCTATAGCTCGAAAACTACTGAACCTAAACTACTCGTGTCCTGAGACAAATGATAGGTCTCGATGAGGTCTACATTTCGGATGACAGCTGTCAAACTAAAAATCGCTATAACTCGAAAACTACTGACCCTAGACTACTCGTGTGCTGAGACAAATGATAGGTCTCGATGAGATCTACATTTCGGATGGCTGCTGTCACACTAATAAAAAATTGTTTTTACTTCTGCCGGCACTCCCGGAGTGCAACCCGTTCTTTTTTTTTAAATGCTTGTGTTATAAAGTAATTCTATTTATATGATTAAGTTCCATTTCTTTTTAGGGTTCCGTACCTCAAAAAGAAAAAATGAAAACTTATAGGGATACTTAGCTGTGTATCTATCTGGCAATGCAATTTCTGCCATTTTCTAGGGTCAGTAGTTTTCGAGTTATAGCGATTTTTAGTTTGACAACTCTCATCTGAAATGTTGACCTCATCGAGACCTATCATTTGTCTCAGCACACGAGTAGTTTAGGGTCAGTAGTTTTCGAGTTATAACGATTTTTAGTTTGACAGCTGTCATCCGAAATGTAGATCTCATCGAGACCTATCATTTGTCTCAGCACACGAGTAGTCTAGGGTCAGTAGTTTTCGAGTTATAGTGATTTTTAGTTTGACAGCTTGTGCACAACTAAAAAAGCCGAGACTATGACAAAGACAAAAAAGTTGTTTTGGTCTTCATCACACTAGAACTTTTGTATATGTTGAGCCTGCTCTAACTTGGTATGATTAGTTGCAAATCCATTTCTATACTTGATCTGAGTTTTGACGCGCCATCTGATGCGACATCTGATGCAAATCTATCATTTTTCCCCATATGAAATTTTCTAAGCGCCGCTAAAGAAGTTTCAATAATTCAATTCCAATAAAAAAATTATTCACTTCTGATTTAGTTCCAATTTTGTTCCATTTCAATTCCAACACTGTTCCAATAAAATTTTCAATCATTTACATTTAATTCCGATCCAATTTAATTCTACTTTATTCCAATTCAATCTCAATATAATTGTCATTTAATTTCCATTTGATTCCGATTCAATACAAGTTAGAAATTATTTCAGTTAAATTTATACTAGGTAAACTTGCAGCTGCAATTCATTCTATTCTAACATTCAGTCATTTTCATATGTAAATCGTCAAAATAATCAGAGACCGAATCCTGCTAAAATCGCAGAAACTAGCATATGACTGGCCACACTGCTATTTCCACGGCACGGCGCCGCACCGGAGTACGGCACGGCGCCGTGCCGTAGATATCCACGGCGCGCGCCATGAGTTTTTACGGCACGGCGCCGTGCCGGAGCTATGTGTGATGGCCCTTAGATCGAGATTTTTATATACAGTATATTCTTCACACGTTATTCTATCAATACTATGAAAATCGCAATCTAATCCCGCGTTATTTAGAAGTTATTGATATTTATTTATAAATAATCTTGTATAGAAAAAAACCGGCCAAGTGTGAGTCGCACTCGCAGGGTTCCGTACCACCACATAATCATAATTGTATTAGTTGAAATTTCAGTAAGTTAATTTGCTAGATTTTTTGAGTCCGACACACGCTTGACCAAATTTTATTATTTGTTGTTATTTTATAGCTTATGCACTATAAACATACCAATTTTCAAGTTTGTTAGTGTTCCCGTTTTTAAAATAGAACAAAACAAAAATCGCCTCCGCGACCATTCAACTTGACCCCTCTCTTGACCCCTTTAGGTCAACGGGAAGTACCCTATAGGTTAAGTACCCTATACCCTATTGGTAGAACAAAACAAAAATCACCTCCGCGACCATTCAACTTGACCCCTCTCTTGACCCCTTTAGGTCAACGGGAAGTACCCTATAGGTTTTGCTTTAGTGCATAAATGTATGGAGATGAGGACATAAAATGCCATCTTTTAATTGCGTCGTTGTAAATAATTAAAATTTTCAGATCTTGTGTGGTTCATGGACCCTAATATATGGTATTAATTTCAACCTGATACCTCTACCCGTTCGTGAGATAAAAGGTCTTGACAGACAGACAGACGGACAACAAAGTGATCCTATAAGGGTTCCGTTTTTTTCTTTTGAGGTACGGAACCCTAAAAAGAAAAAGGGTCTTGACAGACAGACAGACGGACAACAAAGTGATCCTGTAAGGGTTCCGTTTTTTTATTTTGAGGTACGGAACCCTAAAAAAGAGAGAATCGATAACGATTGATTTCGGCGGTGGGGCCTCTGATCGGAAAGAAAGAGCAAATACCACTCCGCCACGATCTCTGCTCCGACAATTGATATAATGCCTATTTACATTACCTGCATATTTTTCTAAGAAACTATCTGTCTTTCCCTCGTTAATATCTTGCGTTATTAAATAGCTTGGTCATGTATCTCGCGTTTTTAATAACACGTATACCGCCCGCCGCGCTTAGTGCACAAATGAAAGTAGAGTTACCCACTAACATAAAGAAAATACGAAAATACTAGCCTGTGTAACCACTTTGAATAATTTTATTTCTATGTAGTTAATACAAGGTGTAACAGAAAGCTGAAGGATGTAATCCTACACATGAAACTGAACAACTTTCCCTAAGGAACATAGATCAAAATACGAAAAAAAAATTTGAACTCACATACAATTAAATATGTTAATTTTAAGCACCTAACTAATATTGCATAATGCCCAAACAGGGTTTAATGTAGAACTTTACACTAGCATTAAGACGCACTTGTACTCATGGAGGCAATTAATAAATGAATTTATGAATGAAAATGCGCTATCAGCTGAGTTCGTTCATAATCAGAGGTCAATATTCTTTTTTGCGTATTTCCACCTATGTTCCTTAGGGAAAGTTGTTCAGTTTCAAGGGCAGATTCACATCCTGCTGGATTGGTATACCCTTTTTGTTACACCCTGTATACTAGTTGGCAAGGGCCAAGAAAAAAAACCGGTCAAGTGCGAGTCGGACTCGCGCGCCGAGGGTTCCGATATACTTTTTGTATATAAATATCTTGTAAATTTTGTTTTGCTTTGTCCGAAATATTGTAGACGGGTAATAGTTGTTCGGGTCCCTGCGATACAAGCTTTAAGCAAAGCTAAGCTAAGACAGACTGACGGACAGACAGACAGACAAAGTCGCACCATAAGGGTTCCTTTTTTTTACCATTTCGGTATCGGAACCCTAAAAACAAAAATAAAACACTAGTGCGGTAATACAATGAAAAGAGCTCGCGTGCGACCTTAATACAGTGAAAATAGAGCTTATTTATGAGCAAATGTGTTGAAAAACTATATAATGTAAATTCCAAATAATTTGTAACAGTTTGCACCGGACTATACAACACTACTTTAAAAAGAAGCCGTACGTTTAAATTACTTATGCTTTTACGACCTGTGTTAAGTTTTATGACGGGTTTTGCTGATGAATTAATGAAACAAATAAGAACTTACTAGTAACAAACAATAATCTCTTTTAATAACCTCAGCATATTACATCCCATTATTTGCTTAACGTACGTTATTTTGACAATACCTGATCTACAGTGTCCTGAAAACTTTCACCGAGGCCTCCCCCTTTCCAACGTTTTTATTCATCCTCGCCCACTTCGTTCATTCATTCGCTCTACATGATCATGATCATGTCCTGTGTTGTGCCGGCAAAGAATACATCCCTTATATAACACCCGTGGGTGTCATAAGAGACGACCAAAGGTTATTAACTGGAGGATGGGCAGCAGCATCCCCCTGTGTATCATACCATATTACTTACTGCCGTCACCTACAACCGCGGTCCATGGTGCCGTAACGCTGACAAGCGAGGTGACTATGGTACTTCCTCTCCACATTTTTCCAGCAAAAGCAAGGATTCTGGGAGCTCCCTCCCACTAAACAATCTAAAGTTACAGCAATATTGCAGAACCACACATTTGAAAGGGTGTAAGTTTCAAATGAAAGCTTGTAACGTTATAGCAACCTCTCGGGTACATTGCAGCAACCTTGAAACGGCCACGCTATATTTATACAGTGCAATGTTACTTTCAGTGATCATTTGAATGTTACTAAATGTTTCAGTTGTAACATTACAAATGTAACATACCTGCAACGAATGTTTGAATGTTTCTACAATCGGGTGAACAGTACATTGCAAAAACGTTACAAAGCTATGTTTTTGTAACTTAAATAACTGATAACGCCACAATCTAATTTTTAAATGTTTGTGGTAACTTTAAAAAAATAATAATAAAAATAATTTAAAAAAAAAAACGTTTTCATACTTTTTCTGGAATTTCAGCTTTCTTGTTTCAGCCTTTTTTTTTTCTTCTTTATAGAAAGTTCTAAACAAATGATAAATGATAGAATATCCAAGGGTGGGAGAGGCTGGATTCGAACCGGAACCCAACGGTTTAAAAGTCCAATGCCCTATCCATTGGACCACGGCGCTCTTAGCTGACATGTCGAAATTTTTTAACAGTTCTCTCTACAGCCGACATGTTCAAGACATTATTATTTTAAGATATATTTTCTGATATAAAAAGGAAATCGTTGAGAAATTACCCTGACTGACAGCAGAATAGCTTTGTTTGTTTGTATGACGTTAAGGGGCTACCTGCAGTCCACTAGCGCCCCCATCAGTTAAAAAAATATTACTCGCTAAACACAAAACTTATTTAAAATCCGGAAAGAAAGATTAAAAATAAGGTGCCCTTGTTTATTTAGAACCTATCTACTCTGTAAAATTAAGTTCACTGTAATTACAAATACAAAAACTGCTAAAATCGGCCGTGTTTCGCAATTTTTGTCTAAATTTAATATATTAATAAATATAATAATATAACAAAACTTACAAACAAGCTGTATGACAAAACTCGCGACAGGCTTGCTGCAATATGGCTTTTGGACCTTTCAAACGGGTGATAAAGAAAGTTATCGTAACTTCATGTAAGTTTCAATGCTCAGTGGGCTGTCTTGTAGTGGACGTTTCATGGGGTGTTATGATGATGACATGATCAAATGCTCTCACTCAGCAGACCTTTCTCAGTTTTAGTCACTACATCTTCTTTTACCTCTGAAGCGTATAAAAGCCACTTACCGAACAGACTGGTAACTTTGTAAGTTCCACTAATTTATCAAGCTTGCTACTGAAGAAGCGGGTGCATCCACCATCCATCACAGCTCAGTTAAGCACTGCACCTTCATGCATATTTATGTTAAGGTCGGCCAGAAGGTGTTTTTGTACACTAGATGACGTAATGAGTAGTTACCTAACAAAAATGTTTGATAAAAAAAAAAAAAAACCCGACTGCGTAACAGAGAAGCAAAAAGCAAGCCCTAGGTTCCCAGTAAACTTGAATTTTATAAGATATTGCAGGCTGGGACGAATATTGGTTTTGTGTTGTTTTTTATCACAGAGCATGTCATTATAATCACTACCGTTTTATTTATTTTTTTTACGTAGGATAGTGATGGTAAGTGACGATTGACGATGGAGTCAAAGATGTAGTTAGAGATAGTAGTATTTACGTCCTCAAAATTTGATTGTAATTTGACCGTAATCCCTTGCTACTCGTGGGAACGCAATGTTTTTGAATAAAAATAAAAACTTAAAAGGCGGCGGTGTGGTTCGCAACCCATCACGTCACGTTCCTCCCGGGGGCGAAAAGCGGGCTACGGAGAGCCGCTTTGCTACGATGAATGTCAGAGGTGGAATGAATGGCAAAATAGATGAAGTATGATGTATGTATGATGATGGATGAAAGGCGTATAGACGTTCTCTGTGTGAATGAGACTAAACGGAAAGGTTGTGACACCACAAAACACGGCCCTTACACAGCGTACTGGTCTGGTGTTCCCAGTACCAGCAGAGGCTGTCAGGGAGTCGGTGTCATACTTTCCGGAAGAATGGTAGAGTGCGTGAAAGAAGTCGAGTGTGTGAGCCCAAGACTCATCTGGGTCAGACTGAAAGTCGGACTGACCCGAATTTTTGTTCTAGGTGCATATGCACCAACGAATATTGGTTCGCGAAAGTCCCTGAAAGCCCAGAAAGAAACAGATGAGTTTTGGGAAAATATGAGAGATACGTTAGAGAAATGTGATCAGAATGAAAGAGTTATCATGCTAGGTGATTTAAATGGATGGGTAGGAAGAAAGCGTGACGGTTATGAAAGAGTTGTTGGTAAGTTTGGTGATGAACGTGTGAATGATAATGGAATAAGTTTGCTTGAGATATGTTTGGAATGGAGTCTTTTTGTGGCAAACACTATGTTTGACCACAAAAGGATCCATATGTATACAAGAGAGGAGGATGATGCGAGAAGTATGATCGATTTTGTAGTTGTGGATGAAAGATTGAGAAAAAGAGTTCTGGACGCTCGCGCATATCGTAGAGCCGCCATCGACACAGACCACCACCTGGTTGTGACCCGAATTGGTGGTCTATTTAACCGGTGGCGGCATAGACCACAAGAGCAGACGAGCGTTCTAGAACGTATCAAAGTAGAGAGATTGCAAGAGGAGGATGTCAGAAAAGAATACTTGAAAGACTTGAGTGAAAGATTTGAGAACCTGGATGAAGTAAATGATATTGAATGTTTGTGGAATGAATTTAAAGATGGAGTAGTAGGTATAGCTGTCAATGTTTGTGGGGTGTCAAAAAGGAAAAAGGGTGGAAAGAAGAAGAATATGTGGATGGATAAAAGTGTACAGGCAGCTGTTTGTGAGAAGAAGAAAGCATGGTCAGATTGGTTAGCAGTAAAAGCTAACCAAAGAATGCAGAGGGCAACAAGTGATGACGTAAGTGTAGCAAGAAAGGTATATAAAAGAGCGAAAGGTATTGTTAAGGAAGTTGTTGAGAGAAAGAAAGAGGAGTGTAAGGATGAGTTTGACAGAAGGCTTACTGAAGATTTCCAGTCCAACCAAAAGTTTTTCTGGAAATCCATAAGGACAGCCCGAGGAAAGTTTGGAACATCGGAGCTGAGTAAAATCAGAAGCCAGGATGGAAGTATTATAAAAGGTGAAGAATGTGTTCTGAGGAGGTGGAAGGAATATTTTGAAAGTCTGTTTGAGAGAGAAAAAGCAGAGGCCAGCGAACCTAGGTCTTCTGTGGAAATGAATGAGAATGAAGAGGAGAATTGTGTAAGTGAGATAAGTATGGATGAGATTATGAAAGCGATGAAAAGTATGAAATCAGGTAAAGCAGCTGGGTATGATAGAGTGTCGGTCGAGATGTTGAAGGCTGGGCGAGGCATTGTGGCTAGTCAGTTGTACCGCCTTTTCAACTTGTGTTGGACGAACGGCCAAGTACCAGGTGACTGGTGCAAGGCTGTGATTGTGCCGCTGTACAAGGGAAAAGGGTCACAACAGGACTGCAAAAATTATCGCGGGATAAGCCTTCTCAGTGTCGTCGGCAAACTGTATGCAAAGGTTTTGATTGAAAGAGTGATGAAAGATACTGACGATAAAATATGGGATGTACAAGCGGGATTTAGAAAGGGAATGGGATGTACAGATCAGGTCTTTTCCTTGCGGTGCATAGCTGAAAAGTTTTTGGCTAAAAACCAAAAAGTCTACTGCGCGTTCGTGGATTTGGAAAAGGCCTATGACCGAGTGGTGAGGAATGAATTGTGGTCAGCATTGTCTATGTATGGGGTAAACGGTCATCTGATTCAAGCACTGAAATCTCTCTATGAGGATTCCAGTGCTTGTGTCAGAATAAACGGGGCGTACACTGAATGGTTTAGCATCGAAAAAGGTGTTAGGCAGGGATGTGTAGCGTCACCTTGGCTGTTTAACCTGTTCATGGATAATTGTTTGATTGATCTGAAAGAGAGTATGTGTGGACTGAGAATGAATGAGTTACTCATCAAATGTCTTCTCTACGCTGATGACCAAGTTGTACTTGCGTCATCTGCTGACGAGTTGCAGGAGATGGTAACAATAATGAATGTGGCTTTGGACAAGAAAGGAATGAAAGTAAATGTAAGCAAGACTAAAGTAATGGTACTTGAAAGAGAAGAATGTATGACAGAGTGTACTATATTAATAGATGGTGAACAAGTCGAACAAGTGAAGGAGTTTGAGTATCTGGGCTCAAAGTTTACGAGAGATGGAAAGTGTGAAAGTGATATTGAAAGAAGAGTGAATGCTGGAAACATGGTGAATGGTGCCCTGCACGCCTTTATGAAGTCAGAAGGTGTCTCACAAGGCTCGTTTGGCTGTTCATGGGGGAGTTTTGGTACCAACACTGATGTATGGCAGTGAAAGCTGGGTATGGCAGAAGAAGCATGAAAGTAGAATTAATGCAGTGGAAATGAGAGCGCTAAGGAGTATGATTGGTGTTAAATTGAGTGACAGGATAAGAAATAGTGTGATAAGAGAACGGTGTGGCGTAAAAGAAGACGTAGTGACCAAAATCGAGAAAGGGATGCTGAGATGGTTTGGTCATGTAGAGAGGATGAATGAACGAAGATTGACGAAAGAGATCTACCAGGCGAGAGTGAATGGAAACGTTGGAAGGGGAAGGCCTAGGCGAACGTACCAGGACCAAATTCAGGACGTTCTGAATAAAGGCCAGGTTAAAAGTACCCTAAACCGACGAGCATGTATGAAAGGATTGATGAAAGTACAGGAAGCAAGGGAAGTATGTCAAGATCGTAGCAGGTGGAGGACTGTGGTCTCTGCCTACCCCAACGGGAAAGAGGCGTGATGTTATGTATGTATGTAAATTTGATTGTTGTCTTTCGTCCTTGAAAATCAAAGACGTATCATCTGCAAATAGTAATATCTCATTATTGGCCTTTACAAGGTTTGGCAAATCGTTAATATATAGTCAAAACGAAACTGATTATGGAATCATGAAACTGATAAGCGAACCAAATCAAAAGGGACCTTGTTATGGTATACACATTCGACCTCATCGAGCAAGTTATAAGATTGATAGTGCATGCCTATATTCGTTTTCTTTTGAAATTCCGGCCTGATACTCGTAAGTTCTTATTCTACTCAATAATAACATATTAGTCAATTTATCAAGTTCTTTAATACTATCAGTTCCTCAGCTTTTTTGACAACATGTAAATTTCGTCATAAACCAAAACAATAAACAAATTTTATTATTATCTTTATCTCAATATATAAAAGAGCATGTCCTGACTGACTGATTCATCATTGCCGAGCCGTAACCGCTATAGATACAGATCTGAAATTTTGTACACAGGTTCTATGTACGTCAAAACTACCCACTAAGAAAGGATTTTGGAAAATTCATCTCCCAAGGGGGTGAAATAAGGAATTAAAGTTTGTATGAAAGTCCTTTGTTTCTTGAGCTAGATTCACACAAATTTAAATTTAAGCTTGTAGTAAAAAATTAAGAAACATGTGTTAAAGCATTTCTTAAAAATCACCTTTCAAGGGGGTGAAAAAGGGGATGATATTTTTTCCTTATGTTGGTCTATAAGCCTTTTATTTTTAAAGGTAGAATTATAGAAATTTGTTTTTGAGCTTTTGGTAAAAAAATTAGAAAGTACGTGTTTTAGAATTTTTCAAAATTCATCCCCTAAGGGGGTGAAATAAGGGATGAAAGTTTGTATGAAAGTCCGTCGGTTTTGAAGTTAGGATCTTCAAAATTTGTATTTAGACTGACAACTAAAAACTTAGTATGACGTATTTCAGGGTTTTTGAAAATTCTACACCCTAATGGGTGAAAAGGGGGATGAAGTTGAAACTCATTAATTTAAAAGTTATATCCACTTATTATTTAGGCATTAGGGTTGTAATTCTGTAGAACATACATCACTGTTATTAAAATTCCACCCCAAATTCAACCCCTTAAAGAGGGAAATGGGGTGAAAAAGTCTAAAAACCAATATGGGTATCGTTTGTATGGTTTATTGGGTCGCTGATTACGAAAACTAAAACAATTTTGAAATCCAAAGTGGTGGACGTGAAAGACCACTATCCCCTGGGGATGGGGTTGGGGTGCGATAGGGTTGATATGTCTAAAAATCAATATGGGTGTCGTTTCTATGTTAATATAAGGATAGGGATAGCGGTTAAGATGGCGTTAGGGATAGGGATATGGATAGGGGTAGGGTTAGGGGCAGGGATAGGGAAAAGGAGAAGGAGAGGTAGGGGGATGGGGAGAGGGAGGTGGAAGGGGAGGGGGTGAGGGAGAGGGAGGGGGTGAGGGAGAGGGAGGGGGAGAGGTAGAGACTGCACATTGTCTGAATTTCTTGCGAGCAAAGCCGCGGGCACAGCTAGTTATTTTATATAATATCCTGTGTACTTATTTTCAAGAGAGTGCCTGTGTGACCGTACGGTTAGTGAAGATTTGGAAAGCCAACTTTTCGAAAGCTGCGAAATAGTTCGGCGCTCACGTACGAGAGACAAAACTTGTACCACAGATTTCTATAATAGTTACTTAGTAGTTGCTTGTATGTACTAAGTCAAACTATTTGCACTAGTTGTACAGTGCTAGTAATTGCACATGAATGCAATTACTTGCAGCACCACTACCACCTTATAAAGGTCATAATATTCTTAGAGTGTAAGTTTTGGAGGGGAATGTTTGTAACTATAGAGTTAAAGACCGATTCGGAGCTTGGATTTTTTTTAAACTTTAAAATATATGAGTAGCCTCAAAAGGAGTTCTAACTTTTGATGCATTAGTCGTAAGTTTGGAAACAACTAAGTGCATTAGGTCGAAATGAAAATCTGGCTTAGATTTTGTGTGTACCTATGTAAGTTGTGGCGGAGAATGATCAGGATATTAGTACAGTTCTTTTATTTATTTTCAAGTTGGTCAATGTCGGACCATGTGTAGTAAAGTTGCACTTAGTTGGTCAGTGTTGGACCATATGTAGTGAAGTTGTTGTTGCTATCCTGTATATGTTGGGGTCGGAGGCCTTGATGATCCTATTTGCTACCTGCTTGCGTGGTGTAGTGAATGTGATCAGTAGTTTCTTTCGTTTGTGTTGTCGGGTTACAAAGTCAGGGCGGTGGTTAGTGTACAGTTTAGAAGATTTTAATGAAAACAACTTTAATTTAGTATTTTCCCGCACCACCGTGGTATCGCACGCTCTGAAAAGCCTCAGCTAGTGTTGCCACACCACAGACAGTGTGGAATTTATTATTAGGATGTTACAACTAGCTTCTTGGCTAGATGTCTTTGGGACAGTTATTGTACTGTTTTGGGACTCCTACCTACCTTACCTACTTCTTTTGTCCCTGAATAACTATTTGAGACTACCGGGAATGATTAATAAAGTGGTTGATGACAGTCAAGTGGCCACGCTCTATATCGACTTTCTCCCTCCAGGGCCCTGAGATAAGTGAAGTGGCTTTGTATTTATATACTATCGCAAACGTAATAGAATATAATAAAAATCTATGGGATTGAAATTATCTGTCACGCAAAATTTCGTAAGCAAATGTCAATCCCATACATTTGCATTCTATTTTACTAGCGTTTGCGATAGTAGAAAGCCGCTTGTTTCTAGGCCCTGATTCGACAGCTATGAATCACAACCCTTCTTTTTGTCGTAGTTGGGTAAAAATAAGAATTATTACGAGATTACCCTACTTCGGTGTTACTAGGCTACATGACAGCTTACTAGGTTTTGAAATTATAAAGTTCTTAATTACTGTCAATTCAGACTTAAGTGAACTTTACGACTTTTACTGTAGCTTTGTCAGAATATGGACTGTAAAAATCGCATAAAATTTCATTTAATTGAACAAGACAACTATTCTGCAAACAAAGTTACAGTTTCAATAAACTAACATTGTTGTTTTCATTGTCTTTGTACAACGTACAATCGTTAATTCCAGTCCATTGCTAAAATAACGAGTGTTAGTTAGGGTAAACACTATGATCCTTGAAACTGTGCATGTAGGCGATGAAACTGAACAACTTTCCGTAAAAAACATAGCTCTAAATACGAAACTATTATTATCGCAAAGCAGGTTTTGATTAAGTATTTCATAACGTTTATAACATAAACTTTTTACCTACTAATGCTAAGCGAGGTCCTATAGCGCCCAACTGCTACTGTACTTTTTATTATTTCTAGTTTTTTTAGGCTATAACTCATCAACCTGTAAAGCTTACTGAGCTGTGATAGTTTTCCTTTTATTTTTATAACAACTGTGATTTTTTTCACATTTCCAATAACGACCTTTAAGCCGGCAGGGGGGGGGGGGGGGGAAGGACACTCGACTCCAACACTCCAACGAAAAAATGCGCTGAAAGCATAATATTTCAAAAATAAATCGCTAAATCGAACAATAATCTTTGCAAACAAACATTGTTTTAAAAAGTTCTATCCAACGACACCCCACACTATGGGGTAGACAAGATAAAACATTTTCACCCCCACTTTACTTGTAGGGAAGGTATCGTAAAATATTTTTTTTATTTTACCACTTTGTTAACTTTTATGAAATGTATATCCTTACCAAATTTCAGATTTCTAGTACTAAGGGTCTCTGAGCTAAACCGCGGACAGACAGACAGACATGACGAAACTGTAAGGGTTCATTTTTGACTACGGAACCCTAAAAAGCGATCATAAGCTTGGGCGGTGGTAACCACTTACCATCAGGTGGCCCACCTGCTCGTTTGCTCACTTATAACATTAAAAAAAAGTGATTTAATGATATGACGGGGCTATTATCTAAACATCACTATGAATCCTACTACTCGTATTATAAACGCGAAAGTTTGTAAGTATGGATGGAAGTTTGTTACTCTTTCACGTAAAAACTACTGAATGGATTTTAATGAAACTTTATAATAAGTACCTGGGCGACCAAGCATTGCTCTGTTTAATAAAATATCATCGGATGAGCAAGCTATGCTACTCAACAACAGATGGCGCTGTAAGTTTCTTGAACTCACTAAAACGCGCTAAGAAATATTAAAAAAAACGGTGAAAACGAATTTTCCCAGACACGAGACCTAGCTAGATCGATTTTTTGCCCCCAAAAACCCCTGTATACTAAATTTCATCGTAATCGTTAGTAGGGGGGTTAGGCCGTTTCTAGACCACCTAGAGGTGATGTGGTCGAGAGTCGGTCACCGGGATTCGACCTGGTTCGGTAGCTAATGTGGTCGAGGAACGGTCCCCGTTTGTGGACCATTTTTTTGACCAGTCTCTAAAAAAAAGCTCATCAAATAAAATTCAGACCTAAAATTTTTGCTAAAATCGCGTTTTGACTATAGTAGGGGGGTTAGGCCGTTTCTAGACCACCTAGAGGTGATGTGGTCGAGAGTCGGTCACCGGGATTCGACCTGGTTCGGTAGCTAATGTGGTCGAGGAACGGTCCCCGTTTGTGGACCATTTTTTTGACCAGTCTCTAAAAAAAAGCACATCAAATAAAATTCAGACCTAAAATTTTTGCTAAAATCGCGTTTTGACTATAGTAGGGGGGTTAGGCCGGTCGATTAAGGTTTAATTAGCGGATGAATGCGTACGTTTTATTCGTGGTTGATTTGACTTGCAAAGTATTTTTTTTGTGTTGAGACCACCCTAGATGAATGATAGACAGGTGCAAATCTATTCTACCGATCCAGCTCTGCAAGTTGTTACGTGTCGAATTTGTTTTTGTGAAGGTTTCGTAAAGTTTATTACTTCACATTATGGGAAGAATTATTGATTGCTATAAATAACATCGAAGTCACAGGTGCTTAATAGTTTCCATTCTTATGAAATTGCGTCGGGATTTTGTATTGAGACCCCCCTCGATGAATGGCCGGCAGATACAAATCTATTCAATAGTTCACATTCTTTCCTGTTTTTTTTTTTGGAGATTCCTAATGCAATTTATCCTGATTTTTTGTTCCATTATTGGTGGAAGATTTATTAATTTTCATAGATAACATCTGGGTGGTTGAGCGATAGCGTGTGATCCGTTTTTTTGTGACTTCGATGCAGGTTTGATCATGTTAAGTAGACGCGTCCCCTCCATATTAAAGCTCTATAAAAGACAACTTCCTAGGAATCGACATCATTATGTTCAGTGCTCGCTTACCAGAGAACTAGATCTCGTAATATTTCCAGATCAATTGAAGTGATTATTTAACGTATTGACAAGTTAGTGAATCTGTGTGTTAGTGTATAGCAAAAAAATGGATGTAAGTATGACTTATTTTATACGTGATTCAGTTATTGTGCTATAACGTTTTACCTCACTGAAATTTTTTCATTGTTTCAGCTCACTGAAAATACTTTTAAAAATTATTATTTCCCCGCAAGCAGTGACGATGAAACCATTCGTTCCACAAAATTGAAAAAGTCGTCGAAAAGAAACTGCATTGATAGTTTTTTTGAAAAACCCAAGAAAATACTGAAAACTGTAAAGAAACCTTCGACAGTTGGACGAGCTTTGGAGGATGGCATAGCTTATTTGGCTTCCAATGAAGATGATGGGGCCTCCGCATCTCATCTGATTAAGATTGAGATTTATGATTTGCATAAAATCAAAGACGTCGCACCAGCAGAACTATGGAAACACGCAGATGTGCGTGTGAAATATTACGTACCGCCTCAGGAAGATAAACATCTGCAAAGTGCAAGAGATGTAATTTATAACATCACAAAGCAGGTGGCTTCAAGCCCAGACTGCGTCCAATTTTTTATTAAGAAGCAATGAGTGTGTGGGTGGTTCAAGCTGTGACAATGAACTTTTTTTTAGTTAAGTGTTTGCATGGACTCTGTAATATTTTTTGTGAGATTTTTGTCCTTTTCCCATAGCTGCAGAGCTATATAAAGACGTAAGATCCAACTTAGAGGATCGCATTCGTTTACCACACACAGACCATGAATCCTCCTGAATTAAGTGCCGGAGAAATCCACCGATTGGAGCAGCAGTTATTTCAACTCTGCGAAGAAATTGAGAAGCAATATTCTAACACGTGAGTAGTCTAGCATTACACTTATTTCACTTGCTGTAACATATTTTCCGGTAGTGGGCTTAAAGGTACTTAAAGTGAGATCTTTCCATATTTTATTCATTTGTGATTCTTTCGTTTCTGTTCAACGTTTTTTTTTTGGCTTTACATCGATTCAATATGTTTTATAATTTGGATAACAGTTTATCTGAGCAAGAGATTTCGTTGTTTAGTAAATCTCTCATTCTAAGTAAATTTCATAGAAACATACGAATGTGGTTTGTACAAAAAGTTCTACCTGTGTCACTTTTGCGAGACCCAGACATTTCACCTTACTATACGCCTTGTACTGGTCACTTGAAGTACAATCCAAAGAAGCTGCATTATGACGAAATCGATGGGGTGTTAACGATGCAAGCGTATTGTACACATTGTCAGCAGTAATATAGGTTAGGTGGATCATATAAATTATTATTTTTTTTTTTTTTTACAGTTCAACGCAAGGAGGTGAAAACCGAAACAAGAAAAGATCGGCGACAACGGCGGTAGAAGATGAACCCATGACTAAAAAATCATACAATATTTCAAAATCATCCAACCAACCATCAACGTCATCAGTTCAAAATGTAAGTACAGAAAGTAACGTAGAGTCGAGAGAATGTGAAATTTGTAAATGTTTTGTACAAAAAAAATATTATGCCAATCACCTTAAAAGTAACTCACACAAAAATAGAATTTTGGCCGCTGACTCCGAACTAGAAAATGTCCATGTGATAGAAAGTGCTTTCGGGAATAGAATCATGACTTACAGAATGATCGCGATAACACCAAATCAGGCTTTTGAAACACCTGAAATATTTTTACAAAATATTAAAAATAAAGTTTTTAAATTATTAGAAAGATCAATTTCAGAACACTTTGTTGTAAAAGTTAACTTTATTTTAAACGCTAACTTTACTCAAGAAACAAAACAGCAAAAAAACACATTCGACTTTCAAACAAATAATTATGTCGTTTGTACTGGAGATGATAAAAACATTATTTATTCAATGCTTGAATCAGAAATTAAAAACAAAATTACGAATTTTGAAAAAAAAGACAGCGGATGGAGTTTTCTTAATATAAACCACTTGAACATGAATGTCAACAAGTTTAACCCATTGCGCGGTTCGTCATATATAGATCTGCCATTAGACATCAAACATAAAAAAGCTGTAATTAATGTACAGAACAAGGATTTCGAATGTTTTCGTTGGGCCATTTTATCGGCCCTGTATCCAGTAAATCTCCACTCAAACAGAGTAACATCATATATGGCACATAAGAACGAATTAAAATTTGACAATCTTCCCTTTCCGATGAAAATTAAAGATATTCACAAATTCGAACAATTGAACGATATTAGTATTAATGTCTTCGGATTAAACTCTGATTCGGAAAATAAAACAAAGATTGTAGGTCCACTACACTTTACAAAAAACAGAAGAACAAAACATGTAAACTTGCTATACATCACACAGGGTAGCAAAGGACATTATTGCTATATAAAAAATCTCTCGCGATTAGTATCAAAGCAGATATCAGCATCAGAGCATACAGCATATATCTGTGACGGCTGCCTTCTACACTTCAAATTGTTAGATAATTTAAAAAAACACCAAGAAAAAGACTGTTTTCATGTTTGTACGAGATTACCTTCTGGACTTGACACAAAGAAAAACTGGTTTAATGATAAAATACCAACAAACCAACTTAGTTTCAATAATTATGAACGTAAATTAAAAGTCCCCTTTGTTATTTACGCTGATTTTGAAGCATTTTTAAATCCAATTCAAACTTGCTCCAATGATCCAAGTAAATCTTCCACGAATAATATCCACAAACACGAAGTATACAGTTTTGGCTATTACGTCAAATGTTCCTATAATGATAGTTTGTCGCAATATAGAACTTACAGAGGTGGAAATTGCGCTGAAACTTTCATGAAATTCATCAAACAAGATTTAGAAAAAATCTGTAAAACTAAAACTTATAATAAATCACCATTACCCCTAACACAGGAAGATAAAATCAAAATAGATCAGGCCACCTCCTGTTATATTTGTGATCACGATCTGAACGGAGAATCCACAGTTTCTTTCAATTGGCACACTGGTGTTTTTGAAGGTGTTGCCCACAAATTATGTGCAGAAAAATACCAGTTACCGGATTTTGTACCCATATTCTTCCATAATTTAAGTAATTACGATGCTCATTTTATAGTGCACGGATTAAGTGTGGATGAGGGTGATATTGAGCTTATACCAGAGAACAAAGAGAAATACATATCTTTTTCTAAGGTCTTACGACTAAATAAAAAATTAGTGAAATTAAGATTTCTTGATTCTCTAAGATTTATGCCAAGTAGTCTTGAAAAATTGACTAAGATTTTATCACCAGAACAATTCCATGAACTTAAATTAAATTTTCCAAATGACGAAGACTTCAGTCTTTTAATACGTAAGGGAGTGTATCCATATGAATATATGACATCATTTGATTCATTAAAAATGAGAACTCTACCTACTCGTGATGATTTTTTTAATTCTTTAACTGACAGTCATTTATCAGAAGCTGATCATACACAGGCTCAGGAAGTGTGGAATCATTTTAGGTGTCAGAATATGGGGGATTATTCGGATCTATACTTAAAAACAGATGTCTTGTTATTAGCTGATGTATTTGAAAATTTTAGAAATGTTTGCCTCAAGACATACCAGTTAGACCCCTGTCATTACTTCACCCTTCCAGGGCTTTCCTGGGATTCTATGTTAAATCATGCTAAAATTAATTTGGAACTTCTAACTGATATCGATCAAGTCAGTTTTATAGCAAATAATATCAGGGGTGGGATTTCTCAATGCAGTCACAGACATGCAAAAGCAAACAATATTTACATGCCAGATTATGATTCAAACATCCCATCTTCATATCTCATGTATTTATATGCGAATAATCTTTATGGCTGGGCTATGTCGCAATATCTCCCAACAGGAAAGTTTGAATGGGTAGATGTGAATACTGATTTCAATGTGTCTGATGAGGCAAGTCACGGATACATTTTAGAAGTCGATTTGGAGTATCCATCCAACTTGCATGATTTTCACTCAGATTTACCCTTTTGTCCTGAAAATATTTGCTCGGGAAAAAGTAAACAAAAAAAATTAATTCCGAATTTGTACAACAAAAGCAATTACGTCATCCATTATAGAAATCTCAAGCAATGCTTAAAACAAGGTTTACGGTTATTAAAAATACACAGAATACTTAAATTTGAACAATCACCGTGGCTCAAAAGTTACATAGATTTAAATACACACATGCGATCCCTAGCCTCTTCGGATTTTGAAAAGGATTTTTATAAACTCATGAATAATTCAGTTTTCGGTAAGACGATGGAGAATGTAACAAAACGAGTAAATGTCAAGTTACTTAATCACTGGATAAATCACGGAAGTAAACAGGGCGCAGAAACTTTGATTGCAAATCCAGCATTTCACAGTTTATCAATTTTTTCTGAAAATTTAGTTGCAGTACAACTGAAAAAAACTCAAGTTTTGTATAACAAACCGACTTATCTAGGTTTCTGTATATTGGATTTATCAAAGACATTAATGTACAATTTTCACTATGATTTCATGAAAAACAAATATCAAGACAATATTAAATTGCTATACACAGACACTGACAGTTTAGTCTATCAAATATATACTGAAAATTTTTATGTCGATATGCGATCTGATTTAAATTCATTCTTTGACACATCTGACTATCACCCTGACAATCAATACGGTTTGCCATTAGTAAATAAAAAGCGTTTAGGATTTTTCAAAGACGAAAATAATGGTAAAATTTTTGAGGAATTTGTCGGTCTTCGTGCAAAATTGTACGCTATGAGTGTGCAGAATAATTTTATTGCCAAAGCCAAAGGTGTAAATAAATCAGTCACCAATCAATTTAATATTCAAAATTATAAAACATGTTTATTTGATAAAAAAAATATATCGCGTGAAATGTTACGATTCAAATCTATAAAACACGTAATTTATACTCAAAAAATCAACAAAATATCATTATCATACAGTGACACTAAGCGCTACTTATTAGAAAACTCTACCGATACTCTTGCTTGGGGGCACTTTAAAATAAATAAAGATAACTCCTAACGTTACTTTCTGTATTTAGTACATAAGAATTATAAAGTCGTTATTGAGATTTTCTTTTAGATTAAATTATATGAGTACCGCCGAAAGACGTCCACTGCTGGACATAGACCTAATTTTATTACCGCATAATATTTTCTTGTAATTGTTTTTGCGAATGTTCTGATGTAATGCATGCGATAAGTAGTGTAAATAGATAGAAAAACTTACCTAGACTAAGTGTAATAGTTTAACCATGCATAAAATAATAAGTGATTATTTTAATGATCCATAATTTAGTAATTCCTATTATTTTATGGCAAGTACTCAATGTAAATATACTGATTTAGGGAAGGTGTTCCTTTGACCATTCATAGCATCAAAACAGGTACCAAGTTTATGTTCGCCGTTGTCCGCTTTTTTCATCTCTAACTTTAAAATATACTGTATGTTACACAGCTTAAGGTCTGTTTTTCAATAACTTAGTAGCGAGGTAAGGTGGCGCTTGCTGAATAGACGCCGCCCATTATAAATAGTTCTGTATAGTGTAATTAGCCGGCTCTTAAAATCGGCCGGGCTGGGGAGTTTTCTTGCGCCATTTCTTTTTCTCTGCAATAGCCCGACTCCGAATTGGTGGTAGACTCGCTCTTTTGAATTGTATAAATTATTGCATGATAGTGAAATAAGTTACATTTTTTGTAATGAATATAATACGGAAAGAAATAATAAAATATACAAAAAATTATTCGAGTTTTAGTTTTTATTTAATTTTCACATTATATCCTAAATAATTAGAATTATGTGTCATTCTATATTGTGCACCATCTTAGTTGACACGTGTTTTCTACAACAATATGATTCATTTTAATCATCCTTTTACAGCGATAGTCGCTGGTCCCAGTGGATGTGGAAAATCAAATTTTGTTACAAATTTTTTAAGTCATTCCAAAGCTCTTTGTAATGAAGATTTTTCTGAAGTGATATGGTGCTATGATGAAATGCAGCCACTATATAATTTAGATAATGTTAATTATAGTCAAGGCATCCCAGATTTAAATATGTTTGATGGAAAGTATCCCAAACTCTTAATAATTGATGATCTCATGAGAGAATCAGATGGTCGCATTGTAGATATTTTTACTAAAGGCAGTCATCACAGGAATTTGAGTGTGTTTTACATTACTCAAAACTTATTTCATCAGGGTAAAGGTCAACGAGATATTTCATTGAATTCCAGCTATATAATTTATTTTAAAAACCCTCATACGTCATTTCGCTCGTCAGGTATATCCAGACAATACTAAATTTGTAGAAGAAGCGTATAAGGATGCAACCATAGAAGCTCACGGATATCTTTTGATTGATCTCAAGCAAAACACTAACGACATGTATCGCTTCAAAAGTAAAATATTTCCTTCTGATAATTATTGTGTAGTTTACGTTCCAAAGAAGGGGTATAAATATGATACACAACAATAGAATTCATTTAGTTCCAAATGATGAGTCAAGAAGAAACATCTAGAGATCATTTGCTAATAGCATTAAATACAATTAAACCACACTATCGAGACGCTTTGTTACAATTTTGTACCGACAGTGAGATAAAACAACTTTGCGAGTGTATTTTAACAATATTCAAAGACAAAATACCTATAAAAGAAGTGGTAGAGTCTACTTTCAATATTTGCAAGTTAATATGTTTCATTTCTGCTGATAAATAAATCGTAATCGAAAATATGTTTCATTTCTGCTGATAAATAAATCGTAGACTGAGATTATCTAGCACTGCAGAATATTGCCTCAGTTTTGGATAATGAGTGGAAGAGTAACATCTCATAAGCATTTCCTTAAAGCATTACTAACATTAAAACCAAAACAACGAACAGCTTTACTGAAAACTTGTGGCAATGATGAAATAAATTGTATAAGTGAATGTATTTTTAACGTTTTAAAAGGTAAAATACCATTAAAAGATAAAGATAAGTGTAAATTAAAAAAACATAGAATTATTTTGAGACAGTTAGTTACGAAGGGTAAAATTAAACAAAGGAAGAAAATAATTGTGCAAAAAGGTGGTGCATTTCTACCTATTATTTTAGGTGCCGTTTTAAGTGGGCTGCTAAATTCAGTTTTTCGATCGTAATATTAATTCATCAATATGCAAAATACAAAAAAAATGGTCCTGGTTGATCCTAATGTTATTGAAAGATTTAAACAAAGTGAGAGAGAGAGTTCATCTGAGGACGCAATTTCTCGTTTGGATGGTGAGATGCATAAAATATTAAAAAGCAAACTAAATGATCGTGAAAAGTGGATATTGTATCTTCAAACATTTCAATGATGAAAAAAAGAATTCTTTGAAAATAGTCCCACTAAATCAGGAGAGAGTAATTACAGCTGATGCGCAGATTCAGACTGACCCCATTAAGAAGGAAAATGATGTAGATAAAACGAACGTTGAGACCCAGACAGATTCAGTAATACAAAACTTTACGTCCTCTAAAGACGCTTATACTGTTATAGGTGTTGTAAACTCGCTACCTAAAACATACAGAAAAAAAGGAGAAATACTGTTAAGTTATTTGGTGCGAAATAGAGATAAAATACGCTGGAATGACAATGGAACCGTTTTTGTAAGTGACAAAGATATTCCTTTCAGTAATATAACTGAATTAGTACACTTTGTCATAAGAAAAGTAAAACGTCCCAACCCGCTAGGGTATGAGCAGTTTGTCAAAGTTTTATCTGATATTAAAATCCCCATTAATTGTCTCGGTAATCCAAACGCACAATTTTCCTTGATAGAACTTGACGATAAAAATAAGAACAGTCCAAGAATACAAAATACGCCAATACAAGGTAGATCCAGATCAGAACGGCTTAGAGCTCGCAAGGTAATTAATTGGGAAAGATGGAATCCGTATTAGATGTCAATCAGATTTATTATGATGTTTCTAATCCCGCTGGTTATAGCAGCGTCAATAAACTCACAGAAGCAATGAAAGGGCGAATGAATAAAAAGCAGGTGCAAGAGTGGCTGCAAGGTCAAGAAACGTATACTCTACATAAACCAGTTCAAAAAAGGTTTCCGAGAAATAAGTATGTTTTGTCTAATTTTAATGTACTATGGCAAGCAGATCTTAGCGATATGCGATCTTATAGTAAATATAATGATGGTTACAAATATATACTTTGTGTTATAGATGTATTCAGTAAATATGCTTTTGCTAGAGCTATTAAAAAAAAGAATTCAGAGACCATAAAAAGTAGTTTTCAAAGCATATTTAGTGAAGCCGAAGATACCCCTACTCATATTCAATCTGATAAAGGTACTGAATTTGCTTCAAAAGATGTTAAATCATTTTTAAAAAGTAGAAATGTAAATTACTATACAACAAACAATCCAGATATAAAAGCTAGTATTGTGGAAAGATTTCAAAGAACTTTGAAAATGAAAATGTGGCGATATTTCACTCATAAAAACACATACAGGTATGTAGATATTTTGCAAGATTTGCTTAAATCATATAACTATAGCTATCACTCAAGCATTAAAATGCGACCATGTGATGTAAATTCGAATAATATTATGACTGTCTGGAATAATTTATACGAAAGACCAAAATTAAAACGAAGCAATATGAACAGAACTACACCCATATTTGAAGTAGGTGATTTTGTAAGAATAACCAAATACAAACATATATTTCAAAAAGGCTATGAAACCAATTGGAGTGATGAAGTGTTCGTTATAACCTCCATTATCAAAAGAAAGCCATTTATAGTATATACCCTCAAGGATTTGCAAAATGAGTCAATTGTAGGAACTTTTTATGGTAAAGAATTACAAAAGGTTGAGTATAACCCCCACGATACATATAAAATAGATAAAATAATACAGTCTCGCTACTCAGGTAACAGAAAGCAAGTGCTCGTTAAGTGGAAAGGTTATCCCAACAAATTTAATACTTGGATATTAGCTTCAAATTTAGAAAAAATATAATGGAGGATAGTTTTTATTTAACACTTTTGAGTAATAGTTCAATGTTGTATTTCCCTAACAATGCAACCACAATTTTTTTTACCAAACTACCAAAAACGCTTAAGTTAGAAGGAGAATGGGTTGTTGGATTAGTGGAATTTAACTACCCCTGTACAATGTTCAACGTGCAGGAACATGAAAACATATTTTCTGTAACTAAAAAAGAAGGGGGACATGAAAATGGCGTACAGTACATATCTAACATACCTACCACAAACTATGATGATGTCACTCACTTTTTACAATCTTTTAATGAAAATGATCTGTTAAAAGGGAAAGTCACCTTTAAATACAATAAAATATCAAAGCTTGTCACAGTATCTACTTCAGCTATGAATCTCGCACCTAAGCTATGTTTGCAGCTTGGATTTGAACCTAATACAAATATTGCTGTTCATAAATCAGGCAAATACCCAGTCAACCTGAATTTGGGGTTACCATCTCAACTTTTTATATATTCAGACATAGTGCAACCGCAGATAGTGGGAGATGTCATGACATCATTATTAAGAGTTGCAACACTAGACCCCATGAAATATACATACGGTGCATTTAAAATGAATGTTTTTTCACCAGCACACTACTTACCAGTTATGCGTAGAGAGTTTGATGTTATTGAAATAGATATAAGAACAAGTATTGGTGATAAAGTACCATTCCAGTTTGGAACTGCATGTATTAAACTACATTTTAAGCGAATAAAATGATTAATAAACAAACTCAAATATGTCCTTACCACCATTATTATTCACATCAGGCTGGAACGGGAGTAGGCATTGTATATAGAGGCGTTCCTCATCAGCGGGGGCATGGTATTGGTAGTTTTCTTGGAGGTTTATTCAGATCTGTGTTTCCTCTTTTAAAAAGTGGGGCGAGAGCAATTGGTTCCGAAGCCGTAAATGCAGGTATGGGGTTGTTGACTGATGTGATTAATGCGCACCCACTCGCTGATTCTGTCAAAACACAGCTAAAAAATGTAAGTGCAAACTTAAAACGAAGAGCGGATAATAAAATTGATTCCTTGATGTCTGGATCAGGGTATAAAACTCGAAGACAATCGAAGAAGGTATCTATTCGTAGGAAACCACCGAAGCGAAGAGGTGCCACGAAAAAAACAAACAGCGACATATTTACATCTTAAAAATCATGGCATTCTTACATAACAACTCTTGTGAATGTGTAAAATCAGAATTAGATTTGTTTGCCCTCCCATCAACACAAACCAGTATAGAGAGTGGGCAGTGGATTAACTACAGCCCAGTGTCATCATTAACTGACGATGGACCCATTGAATTTTTAATACCTGGCTCTGGAGATGATTATATCGACTTATCGCACACAATACTCATTGTGAAAGCAAAAATTGTTAATCGTGATGGCACGCCAATTCCTGAGACTGTTAAAGTTGCACCAGTAAACAATTGGTTACATTCCCTTTTCAGCCAGTTAGATATATATTTAAATCAAAAGCTCATCTCACCTCCCAATAACACCTACGCTTATCGAGCATACATCGAAACTTTACTTAATTATGACAGGGGAGCTAAAAAGTCTCATCTCACTTGTGGATTATGGTATGACGATACAGCTAATCAAATGGATACATGTGACATTACTAACCTAGGATTTAATATGAGACATAGCTTGACACACGGCAAGGAAGTGGAAATGATGGGGCATTTGCATGGTGATATATTCAATCAAGAAAAATTTTTGATTAACGGTGTAGAAATGCGCATAAAATTAGTACGTACAAAAGAAACTTTCAATCTCTTATGCTCCAATGTAGATTCAAAATTTAAAGTTAATATTACTAGTGCATCTCTCTTAATGCGTAAAGCTAGAATTAATCCATCCGTTCTTCTTGCTCATCAAAAAGTTTTATCTACTACTACTGCAAAATATCCCATCACTCGCGCGGAAGTCAAAGTGTTAACTATACCAGCAGGGGTGCAAGGAAAAGCTCTTGATAATATATTTCTTGGACAAATACCTAAAAGATGTGTGATTGGATTCGTAGATAATGCTGCATTGAATGGAACTCTAAATAAAAATCCATTTAATTTTGTACATTATAATATGAATTTGTTTAGTTTATATGTCGATGGTCAACAAATTCCACCTTGTACATTACAACCATCTTTTCCGAATGATATGTTTGTAAGCGCATACAACACATTGTTTTCTGGTACCGGTATTCATTTTGCGAATGAAGGTAATTTTTTATGTATGAGCGATTACTCAGGTGGATACTGTTTAATGGCTTTTGACATGACCCCTGATTTGTGTGCTAATTCACTAACACACTGGAATTTAATTAAACATGGTAGCGTGAGGATGGAAGTTCGATTTGATAGCGCTCTACCAACAACAATTAATTGTATAATTTTTGCTGAGTTCGATAATATTCTTGAAATAAATAAAAATCGTGAAGTTACTTTCGACTACAACAGCTAAAAATTTAATGAATGTTTTGAGTTAAGATATTTATATAAAATATGATACATTTTGATTTATAACATAAGTTACTACGCAGTTCTAACAATCAGATGTGTGAAAGCAAAAATGGATACTTGTGATATACAGAGATTCATGAAAAAAATTGACTCCAAGTTAGAATACAATGTATATGCTGCAAATCGTTTACCAATTCATGTTTCTCTACCATGCTTCTTAATAAGTAATTTAGATCCTGATACGAAAATTGGGTCGCATTGGATAGCTATTTACATAAGTGAGGATGGTGTTGCGGATTATTTTGATTCGTTTGCTCGTAAACCAACCATGTATCATGAAAAATTTTTGAAACGAAATTCTAGAATATATTTTCATAATAGTATAATTCTTCAAAACTATCTTACTTCCGTATGTGGAATGTATTGTTTATTATATATTTACTTTAGATATAATGGAGTGTCAATGTTTAATTTTACGAGTTTGTTTACTAAGGATACTTTATGTAATGATTTAATTTTAAGACAACTATTTCAGTCTATTTTGGTCCAATTGAAATAAATTTTAAAATAATGTATTTTGTGTTTTATTTACTTTATAGGTGACATCAATTAAACAAAAGTTCTATTAATTAAATTTATTGTCAAGTAAACATAAAATTACACATGAATAAATTAATGTTGTTTAAATGCTAAATATTTTTTCGGAGAATATAAGGATAGAGGTAGGTTTGCTGGACTCTCTGCTCTTAATTCTTCTTCTTCCTCATAGCTCCAGTCAAAAATATTTTTTTTCGGAGAATATAAGGATAGCGGAAGGTTTGCTGGACTCTCTGCTCTTAATTCTTCTTCCTCCTCATAGCTCCAGTCAATTTGAAGTGGATTAATTGGACGCCATTGGCGGGACCAACCTGCGGCTAAAGTCCAAGGTGCCAGTGATCTTGAATAATTAGATATTTTTTGCAGTTCTCCTTTTACCACGGCTACGGGTTTGTTTCTGTATTGCGTTGAACTGTAAAAACAAAAAAAAAATGTAAACACAACTTAATTGGTAGTAATTTTCGATAAACTAGGACCTAATTTATATGATCCACCTAACCTATATTACTGCTGACAATGTGTACAATACGCTTGCATCGTTAACACCCCATCGATTTCGTCATAATGCAGCTTCTTTGGATTGTACTTCAAGTGACCAGTACAAGGCGTATAGTAAGGTGAAATGTCTGGGTCTCGCAAAAGTGACACAGGTAGAACTTTTTGTACAAACCACATTCGTATGTTTCTATGAAATTTACTTAGAATGAGAGATTTACTAAACAACGAAATCTCTCGCTCAGATAAACTGTTATCCAAATTATAAAACATATTGAATCGATGTAAAGCCAAAAAAAAAACGTTGAACAGAAACGAAAGAATCACAAATGAATAAAATATGGAAAGATCTCACTTTAAGTACCTTTAAGCCCACTACCGGAAAATATGTTACAGCAAGTGAAATAAGTGTAATGCTAGACTACTCACGTGTTAGAATATTGCTTCTCAATTTCTTCGCAGAGTTGAAATAACTGCTGCTCCAATCGGTGGATTTCTCCGGCACTTAATTCAGGAGGATTCATGGTCTGTGTGTGGTAAACGAATGCGATCCTCTAAGTTGGATCTTACGTCTTTATATAGCTCTGCAGCTATGGGAAAAGGACAAAAATCTCACAAAAAATATTACAGAGTCCATGCAAACACTTAACTAAAAAAAAGTTCATTGTCACAGCTTGAACCACCCACACACTCATTGCTTCTTAATAAAAAATTGGACGCAGTCTGGGCTTGAAGCCACCTGCTTTGTGATGTTATAAATTACATCTCTTGCACTTTGCAGATGTTTATCTTCCTGAGGCGGTACGTAATATTTCACACGCACATCTGCGTGTTTCCATAGTTCTGCTGGTGCGACGTCTTTGATTTTATGCAAATCATAAATCTCAATCTTAATCAGATGAGATGCGGAGGCCCCATCATCTTCATTGGAAGCCAAATAAGCTATGCCATCCTCCAAAGCTCGTCCAACTGTCGAAGGTTTCTTTACAGTTTTCAGTATTTTCTTGGGTTTTTCAAAAAAACTATCAATGCAGTTTCTTTTCGACGACTTTTTCAATTTTGTGGAACGAATGGTTTCATCGTCACTGCTTGCGGGGAAATAATAATTTTTAAAAGTATTTTCAGTGAGCTGAAACAATGAAAAAATTTCAGTGAGGTAAAACGTTATAGCACAATAACTGAATCACGTATAAAATAAGTCATACTTACATCCATTTTTTTGCTATACACGAACACACAGATTCACTAACTTGTCAATACGTTAAATAATCACTTCAATTGATCTGGAAATATTACGAGATCTAGTTCTCTGGTAAGCGAGCACTGAACATAATGATGTCGATTCCTAGGAAGTTGTCTTTTATAGAGCTTTAATATGGAGGGGACGCGTCTACTTAACATGATCAAACCTGCATCGAAGTCACAAAAAAACGGATCACACGCTATCGCTCAACCACCCAGATGTTATCTATGAAAATTAATAAATCTTCCACCAATAATGGAACAAAAAATCAGGATAAATTGCATTAGGAATCTCCAAAAAAAAAAAAAACAGGAAAGAATGTGAATTATTGAATAGATTTGTATCTGCCGGCCATTCATCGAGGGGGGTCTCAATACAAAATCCCGACGCAATTTCATAAGAATGGAAACTATTAAGCACCTGTGACTTCGATGTTATTTATAGCAATCAATAATTCTTCCCATAATGTGAAGTAATAAACTTTACGAAACCTTCACAAAAACAAATTCGACACGTAACAACTTGCAGAGCTGGATCGGTAGAATAGATTTGCACCTGTCTATCATTCATCTAGGGTGGTCTCAACACAAAAAAAATACTTTGCAAGTCAAATCAACCACGAATAAAACGTACGCATTCATCCGCTAATTAAACCTTAATCGACCGGCCTAACCCCCCTACTATAGTCAAAACGCGATTTTAGCAAAAATTTTAGGTCTGAATTTTATTTGATGAGCTTTTTTTTAGAGACTGGTCAAAAAAATGGTCCACAAACGGGGACCGTTCCTCGACCACATTAGCTACCGAACCAGGTCGAATCCCGGTGACCGACTCTCGACCACATCACCTCTAGGTGGTCTAGAAACGGCCTAACCCCCCTACTATAGTCAAAACGCGATTTTAGCAAAAATTTTAGGTCTGAATTTTATTTGATGAGCTTTTTTTTAGAGACTGGTCAAAAAAATGGTCCACAAACGGGGACCGTTCCTCGACCACATTAGCTACCGAACCAGGTCGAATCCCGGTGACCGACTCTCGACCACATCACCTCTAGGTGGTCTAGAAACGGCCTAACCCCCCTACTATCGTTAGAGCCGTTTTCGAGAAACCGATTACTAATATATATATTATATAAATATATAATATAATATTATATAAATATTGCTCGTTTAATAGTAAAGGATATAGTTTATACATCAGACTGTTTGTTTGTTTGGCAAACCAGCTGGACAAACAGTCCAGCTGGGTAAATCCAACTTAGATAAAGAGTTTACTCGTCGAATCCAACTCGGATGGGCAGCGTTCGGGAAGCTCCGCAATATTTTCACGTCCAAAACACCGCAGTGTCTCAAAACGAAAGTCTTCAACCAGTGTGTGTTGCCAGTGATGACATATGGCACCGAGAGGTGGCCGCTCACGATGGGCCTTATCAGAAAGCTCAAAGTCACCCAAAGGGCTATGGAAAGGGCTATGCTCGTAGTCTCTCTGCGCGATCGAATCAGAAATGAGGAGATCCGCAGAAGAACTAAAGTAACTGACATAGCCCTGAGAATCGCTAAACTGAAGTGGCAGTGGGCAGGGCACATCGCAAGAAGAACCGATGGCCGATGGGGCGTGAGGGTTCTAGAGTGGCGACCACGTACCGGAAGACGAAGCGTTGGCAGGCCCCCCACAAGGTGGACCGACGATCTGGTCAAGGTCGCGGGAAGCCGCTGGATGCGAGCAGCGCGGGACCGGTCTTCATGGAGATCTTTAGGGGAGGCCTATGTCCAGCAATGGACGTCTTTCGGCTGATATGATGATGATGATATGATACATCAGAATAACACATAGGCTACAATTTATAAACCTGCGCAGACGAAGCTAGTATTTTATAGATACCATAGTTTGTACATAACAATTTCAGATGACAATATTTTCTTGTTTCATACTGTTTAGAACAAGATTGGCCAGTAGTCGGGTTCTAGTTTTTAAACTATTATTTTGATTTAAGAGCGATGCGATGAGAGAGCCAATTATTAAATCAATTATGGTTATCCAATTTGGACGAAAGCGCCTCATTTGGATACCCGACCCACTTGGACTTGATTGAAAAATTATAATGAATTTTAATTTAATAAAGTCCATAATTACATTTCATCAACAAGGTTTAAATGATTGCCAGCGGAAAATGAGATGATGTGCAAATATAACTGTACTTATTCTGGCGTTAATTGAATGAGTAATTAATTAATGATAGTTCGATAAGTTGTTCATCTTAATTTAAAACCAAAATGTTCGTTAGGTTAGTTATGTTATGGTCTCAGTTTTTGGTAGATGTAATTTTTATACCTCCTCTGAGTATCATTTACTTTCTTATTAAAATGTACGAATATTTGTTTGATTTATACACGCTTACACGCTTTTTTACCGAAGCGATAGGCAGAGACCAATTCCTTCCACTTGCCATGATTTATGATTTTATAAATACATAAAGGAGTAAGAGAAATAGTTTTAATTCAGGCGACTGGCATTTTCACACTAAATTCGATCCAAACCTATTATAAAACTAAGTACTTACGTGTATTTATGACGAATTGCCGTGCGTACTCTTTTCTTAGGTAGTCAAAAAGTTTTAAGCCTTGCTTTTATAATGAGGTCATTACTGTTTACGAAAAATGTCGCGTCGAAGGAGCGGAATAATTCGTACAAAACAACGATTTTTGTATTTTGTAGGAAAAGCCAGCCTTTCCTTCCTCTGATAATTTGTTAGGTCTCGTTTCAGAGTGCCGTCCCTAGGGATTGGAAGTCACGCTCTAATGGAGATTTGTGACGTAGATTTTTTCTTCGGAGGACGAAAAGTCTGTGATAATTTGGTTCATTCCGGATTATTTGTTTGAGGCTTCTTACGTTAATGTACTCTTAAATAAAATTGTATGATGATCTTGTTTCTTTTTCCGTCTTAATAAGATGAATTCGTGAAAAAATGTGTGGTTGGCTGTATCTTTGAAACGGACGAAGTTTTACATGGATAAGATATATTATATATATATAGGGTGACTTTTAATTAGTTCTTGATAGAAAAAGGTATAAATGTACTCATTATACTGAACAACTTTCCCCAAGGAACATAGGTCGAAATACGAAAATCAAGTTTTGACCACCCATAGAAACTGCATAAGCTGATAGCGCATTTTGTCATCATCATCATTTCAGCCGAAAGACGTCCACTGCTGGACATAGGCCTCCCCTAAAGATCTCCATGACGACCGGTCCTGCTCTGCTCGCAACCAGCGGCTTCCCGCGACCTTGACCAGATCGTCGGTCCACCTTGTGGGGGGCCTGCCGACACTTAACAACACTTTTAATATAGTATATCATGGCTTTGAGACGAAACGAAACTAACTAAAATAGTCCTGAGAAATAAATTAAAATTAACCCTCTTAGAAAGTGATAGTGCAGATAGGCAGACATGAACTTATATATATTAGTATATAGTATAAGAGCAGATAATATATAGATATTTGTACAATAAATAATTAAGGTAGTACTATTACTACCTTAATTATTTATTGTATGTGTTTTGTTAGAGTTAATTTATAAGTTATAATTGTTAGGTATCTTTTTAATTCAAATAGGTGCATGATTTGTAAATTAGAGCGTTCCACTCGCCATCAAACTACCGTAGTTTGGCGAGACTTAATCTTTAAGCACTTAATGTAATTATGATGAATAAATAAAATTAATTAAAAAAACTTTGTCTTCCGGTACGTGGTCGCCACTCTAGAACCCTCACGCCCCATCGGCCATCGGTTCTTCTTGCGATGTGCCCTGCCCACTGCCATTTCAGTTTAGCGATTCTCAGGGCTATGTCAGTTACTTTAGTTCTTCTGCGGATCTCCTCATTTCTGATTCGATCGCGCAGAGAGACTCCGAGCATAGCCCTTTCCATAGCCCTTTGGGCGCTTCCGGCGCATTTTGTATGGGAGGTCAAATTTGGTTTTTCGTATTTCGACCTATGTTCCTTGGGAAAAGTTGTTCAGTATCATGAGTACATGCATATCTTTTGCTAAAAAGAGCTAATTAAAAGTCACCCTATACAGGATGTTAATTTAATTGCGTGCCATAGCTTAAGGGGTCGTTCAGTAACGATAAAGGAACTTAAAGAAATATTTGAAAAATCCTACTTAAAAAAAATTTAAACTCCATTGAAATTAAACTAACGCAGAGAGCACCGCGCACCGCCTTGAGCACCGCGCTATCAAAAGCGCGCGAAAGTTTCAGTTATGTATGTGCCCAAAAATAATAATATAATTTTTACCAAATAAAATTATATGATATGCAAGTTGAAGGCGACGTCATATATCGCAATAAAAGGCACCACTCTACCCGTGCGAAGCCGGGGCGGGCCGCTAGTTATAAGTATAAAACCAATTAAAATTTTGAGTTAATCGAACTTAATTAAACTTTCAACTGAGTTGACGGTTTTCAATTGATATCGGATTAATAGTCATGTTCATTTGATGTTACCGACGCGTGTTCGGGTAAGGATTTACAAACCAATAATTGGTTAGTAATTATAGCTACCGCCGCCGTGTTGTGAACCCCGAATAAGCTTACAACGGCCTAACGGAATCAGACTCATCATCATAGCTGTTGGTCCCATCACCCTATGTAAGCCTTTGTTTCAAAGATTACAGTTGATATGATGTGTACCATGCCTCTATATACAGGGTGGGCCAGAAATATTTGCGAATTTGAAAAAATAATAATAAAAAAACTAAATACAATTTACATACAAATTTTTATTTCAATTAAAATAGACATCTGGGAAATTCATTTTCTTAAAATAACATCATCCAGGTGTGCACCATCGTGCTGCGAACAGTCCTCGGATCTGAACCTCAAATTGGTAAAAACTCGCTGGCACATTGCGCGGGGAATAGCTGCCATTTCTTCTCGGATATTAGTCTTCAACTGGTTAATCGTGGCTGGGTTATTGGAGTAGACTCAACTTTTAAGGTATCCCCACATAAAAAAGTCCGGTGGCGTTAGATCCGGACTTCTAGGCGGCCATGCAATGTCACCTCGGCGCGATATCAGTTTCCCAGCAAACATGTCGTTTACGACCGCCAAAAAGGCATTAGATGTATGGCATGTCGCGCCATCTTGTTGAAACCATATCGCACGATTATAGGCTTCAAATTGTTGCAGTTGCGGAAAGAAAAAAATCCCTTAAGATGGCTAGTATCGGTCAGAATTTACAGTGACAGATTGCCCTTGTTGATTTCAAAGAAATAGGGTGATGAAGCTCTAACTTGTTCAATTGTGTCATCCGTTCTTGATGATCTTGGGCGTCCCGCAGGTTTCTGTTTGAGAGTCGAACCAGTATCAAACTTTCTGACCCACGATGGAATCACACTTTCTTTCGGACACTGATTTAGGTCATGTAATCTAAACTCACGACGAAATTAGCGCCGAACAATAGCGCACGAATCGCCATTTTTAGGGTTCCGATACCAAAATGGTAAAAAAAAGGAACCCTTATGGTGCCGCTCTGTCTGTCTGTCTGTCTGTCCGTCTGTCTGTCACACCTCTATATCTCAGCAACCACTTACGCTATCGAGCTGAAATTTGGAATAGTTTTAGAATATAGTTGCCCAACTTAATTGCACATGAAAATTTTTTGAAAAAGTATGATTATTAATGTAAAGGGGGCCAAAATAGGGGGTGCCAAATTTCAAATTGTCGCTACTAGGTCGAGTGGGGTATCATATGAAAGGGCTTTACTTGTACATTTTAAAATATATTTTTGTATTTTTTTAAGTTTCTTAGTTTTCAAGTTATGATGAAAAATGTCAAAAAAAATACCATTCCCCCCCCCTTATCTCCGAAGTTTGAGTAAGGGAAAATCTGAATTAATTACAGTTGACAGAGGTTTATGTAAACTTCACAGCAAAAATAAAACGATCTTTCTAAGTTGCACAGTTTTTCAGAAATCTGCAAAAAACCTTTACAAACAAATTTAGTTTTGCGGTCCTGAAAATGGACTTTATTGCTTCCAAAAATACTATAGGTATATCGGAACCCTCGGCGCGCGAGTCCGACTCGCACTTGACCGGTTTTTTGTAATAATGTTTAACACAGAATGCACGTTGCGCTCCGGTGAAGTGATCCATTGCGACAAAATTTCCGAGAACCGAGCTTCTCAACTTCACCACCCGCGCAGCCCCCTCTCATAAGGTTCAAACGCAAGAGCGTTTTTAAAATCGTACGCCTTTCTGGCCCACCCTGTACAAGGTGTAACAGAAAGGGTATATCAACCCTGAAGGATGTGATTCTGCCCATGAAACTCAACAACTTTCCCTAAGGAAGATAGGTCGAAATACGAAAAAAAAAATTTTTACTGCCCATACAAAATGCGCGATCAGCTGATTCAGTTTCTATGGGAGGTCAAAATATTTTTTTCGTATTTCGACCTATGTTCCTTAGGGAAAGTTGTTCAGTTTCATGGGCAGAATCACATCCTTCAGGGTTTACATACCCTTTTTGTTACAGTTTGTATATGTCGTTTAAACTGATCCACAATGTCAGTTAAGATCTATAATAATTTACCAGAAAAACTAAAAAACTGGCCGTTACGAAGATTTCAATCCCAGATAACAAAATTTCGTCAAAATGACGTCATAATGCAGTCATTTTCGACGTAGGAGACGTCATATTATGACATCTGTATGACCTGACAAGTACGTACTATTGTCACAGCCTTATGACGTCATATAAGGACGTTAGTATGACGTCATATAAACGTCTTGTGGTAAAAAGGACGTGACGAAATAATGACGTATTGTGGTTTGCACTGCAGGCAGACGTAATTTTGAACAAGTACTAAAAATCCCGCGTTAGGATAAGTGAACCAAACACCAAATGTTCGGGATGAAGATGTATAACGCGAGCATTTTTTTTTAGTAGTGGACTCCTGTTGTTAATTGACGTGGTCAAATAAGCCTGAGAATAAAATATATTGTCCTAAAATGACCAAAAGTGACAACATTTTGACGGGCGATTTTGACCAATACAGTGCGGTCTTAAACTGACTAAAAATTACGTCAGTTAGACGAACGATTCCGACCAATGCAGTACTGACCCTATACTGACCAAAAAATTACGTCAGTTTTATGTCCTATCTCGACGAATGCAGTACCGACCCTAAATTGACTTTAAAATGACAACTTTTTTTCGTCCCAGCCGAAACAATGGTTGATATCGAAAAGCTTCTATTCGGTTAGAGAGTACTTGGAATATGTTCAAAATCTTATTTGATAATTTAGTGACAGACTAATATTCGATAATTTTGAGTACAACTTTTATGACATTATTGAAATTGTTTGGCGCTTAATTATTATATTTTTGACTGGTTGATTTAATGAATTTGTAATTTAATTATTTTTAAAGGAATTTGCGTGCCAAAATATAGGCTAGGCACTTTACATTTTGTACCCTTCAGCTGCATGTTACCATATCTATTGCAAATAAAACTATTTCATTTCATCACATATTCTTATAACAGTAAACACCATCATCATAACATCCCATGAGACGCCCACTACAGGACTGGGAGCTCCCTCCTCAATTCCAGTTTTTGCTGGAACAATGCGAAGGTGAAGTACCATAATCACCACGCTTATTAGTGTTGCGGCTGACACCATGGACCGCGGTTGTTGGTAACCGCAGAATGTAAGATGGTAAACAGGAGGATGCTGCTGATCATCCTCTGGTTCATAATCCCTTACGACTCCCACGGGTAGAGATGGGTTGTTACTATTTTTTGCCGGCACCACACGGGCGCCAACACTATCATACATCTTAACAATAGAACAGCAGAACTAGCTTGAGAGTTAGACGTTACATCTAGTAAGCCCTATCAGCCTTGTAGTTTATATTATAATTAGGCTTTGCTCAATAAAGTTTTATTTATTATTTATTGATCAGATGATCAGAATAAGGGATCTAATTTCATTAATCATAATCATAATCATAAAACTTTATTTGCAATAAATGTGGTGTTGCACGCAGGCAAGATGTTAAGATAAATAATGTTCAAGCACATTTAACCAGTTAGGGCATGCAAAATTTATGTATGGAGGATACCTGGTTTGTCAAAAATTCCTCCGTAGAGTAATAACTTTTAGCCAGCAACCATTTTCTTAAATTATTTACAAATATATTATAAGGGAGGTTTTTTAAGGCATCTGGTAACGCATTATATATTTTGACACACATAGCATGACTATTTTTCATGTAAAGTGTAGTTCTTGGCAATTTATCAAAAACTAATTGATTAGGATATCTTAGAGTCCTAGAACTAACATCGGATTTCTTTTTGAAAAGATAATTATGATTCCTTACAAATTTTGCTACTTCTAAAATGTACATAGAGGGGAGGGTCAATATATTAAGCTTCCGGAAAAACGGTTTACATGATTCAGTTGAAGGTATACCAACGATTGCACGTATAGACCTTTTTTGGGCTTTGAAAGCTCTAATAAAATTAGTACTGTTGCCCCACATCAAGAGGCAATATCTTAATGTTGAGGCTACGTAGCCATGATACGCAGTAAGTATAGTATTCATGGCTGCCGATTTTCTTAGTCTACTTAAAACATAATTAAAACTATTTACTCTATTACAAATGTTTTCAATATGATCTTTCCAATTGCAATTCTTGTCCAATATTAACCCTAAAAACTTTGTACTGTCAACTTTGTTAATTATTTCATTATTATATTGAATATTCATGTCAACAGATATATTTCCATAATTCATAAAATTAATATAGCAAGTTTTCGTTAGGTTAATTTTTAAATTATTGTTATTCAGCCATTTTATCACTTTGTTAATAGAAATATTAATGTCATCTTCCAGTTTGTTTAATTCAGTATTTGAGTCAGCTGTAATTATAAGGGAAATGTTGTCAGCAAACAAACAACATTGATGAGAAATAAAGCTAGGCAAGTCATTAATGTAAAGAAGGAACAAAAGTGGACCAAGGATACTCCCTTGGGGCACACCTAGGTTGTTGTATTCATAATTGGAGTAATACTTATTTACTACGGCTTCTTCATTGATGTTAACAACCTCTACACATTGATTTCTATTTTGCAAATAGCTCATGAACCAGTCAAGTGCTACTCCTCTGAACCCATAATTGTCTAATTTATTCAACAATATATTGTGGTGAACAAAATCAAACGCCCTAGTCATGTCGAAAAATATGACAAACGTTCTTTTCTTGCTATCAAGGTTACTGATTATGTTGTGCACAAGTTCGAAGCTAGCTAAGGTCGTGGATTTACCGCTTTGGAACCCATATTGTTCCTTACACAGTATTCTCTGTTTATTTATGAAATTTATCATTCGATTGTACATTGAGTTTTCAAAGATTTTCGCAATTATTGAAATAATAGCAATAGGCCTATAGTTTGCTACGTTATCCCTTATTCCTTTTTTGTGGATTGGCTTTACTACAGTCAATTTCAGTGCTTCTGGAAATATTCCATATTGGAACGAAAGATTTATTAAGTAACAGAGTATCGGTGCTATTACGTCCCTACATTTTTTTAAGACTTTCGTAGAAACGCCGTCAAGTCCTTCTGCTTTGGTATTATTTAGCGCTTTAATAATCCTACAGATTTCATTATCGTCACACGGTCGAAGAAAGAAACATGATGACACTTTAGTTTTATTGGTATTATTCGTAGTTGTATTAGTGAGACCAATAAAGTAATTATTGAATTCAGTAGCGATGTCATTTGGATCAATAATCCTTTTCTTACTATTATTCAGTTCAGATATAAATTGCTTTTGCACATTAAATTCATCTCCTATGACTTGCCACGATGCTTTACATTTATTTTTGGCTGTATTAATAAATTTATCATTTGAAATTTTTACTGCTGATTCACAACATCGTTTTAATAGTTTAGAGTAAGCTTTGTACCTTCTCTTGTTAGGAGTTGTCTTATTGACATAGTAATCAAAACGAACCGTCCGCTTTCTATTACTGCTTACTTTTAAACCTTTAGTTATCCATCTATGACTTGAGTTTTTATTCTTTATTTTAACTTTTACTATAGGAAAACAAAGGTCATAGAACAATGAGAAATGCTCGAAAAATTTATCATATGCAAGGTTAACATCAGACATGGCCATTACATCAGAGAAAGATAGACTTTTTAGACAGTCAGAAAATTTGTTGATATTTTCATCACAGTAATCTCTTTTAAATACAAATTTAAATTTAAAAAGCTTCTAGGTATCAAAGATATGATAATTTTCTGTTTTCCCTAGTTCCCGTGACCTTGAATATAAAATTCGCATCAGCTTATAGAATACGAATCAATTTATACTTTTCTACAATACTTTCATTCCTTTTGGTCTTGATTCCTGATAGCATCTGAATGAAGAAAAGACATCTCAACTTCTCAAGACCATACCTAAGGGTGGTTTTCCACCAGAGTTGTGCTGGTAGCTAACCAAGCTAACCAGTGATCTGGGAAAGTTCTAACCAAAAGAATTTCTCTATTTTTAGGGTTCCGTGCCGCGGCAAAAGAAGTACATAATCTATGAACATTTCAACTGTCGACCCATTACGGTTCATGAGATACAGCCCGCTGACAGACAGACAGCGGAGGCATTTTAATAGGGTCCCGTTTTTAACCCTTTTTGTGGAACCCTAAAATTGATCTTGTGCGTGTTGGACTCGCGCATATTCCATAAACTTCTGCATGACTGCGCGTCCAAAAACTAAGACAGTATTATTACTTTAGTGGTACGGAACCCTTCGTGCGCGACACCGATTATCACTTGGCCGGTTTTTTCTAGCTTAGAGCTTCGCTTGGAAATGGATCAACGTATTATTTTTTTCAGCTTACAGGTTAGCTATTTACCTAGCACAGCTCTGCAAGGTAGCTAAGCTGTAAGTCAGGAAAACTTCAATTAAAAGGATTACCTACTTCATTTTCGCAGCTCAGCCAAGCGAAACTCTGGGGCTTTCTATCACACAGAAAGTGTAATATTTACATCGTAAGGGCCAACAGAATATAATAAAAATCGCAATAAAAATTCAAGAGTTCGACATAAGCTAACGAAATGTTGCATGACAACCAATGTCCAAATCATACATTTTCATTCTATTCTACTAGCGTTAAATATTATTCCACCAAAAACATAACTGTTAAAAAGGGGGCCAAGTTCCTATCGGCTAATTGTTTGCCTAAAAAAAGGGTTGAAATCCGATCCAATGCCAAGTTTAGATGCACTTTAATATCGATCATAATCGTCTTCATCAGCAGCCTGATCCACTAGTAAACATTTGCCATTCCCAAGACTCGCCCCCACATCCAGTCCTCCCCCTTCCGCATCCAGCCACTATCCGCCACTTTATTCACGTCAACGGTTCATCTGGCCGAAATTCACTTTACCATACACCCAACTTAAAATATGGTATAGCTGTGAAAATACGCAGGTACGTTGAAAATAATATCTAAAATGAAATACTTCTAAATTTAAACTTGGCAGGTTTTCGTGCTGTAAGTAACACTTGATTAATTGTGTAATTAGATTTATCTACACTAATATTATAAAGAGGAAAGTTTTGATTGTTTGTTTGCATCGAATAGGCTCCGAAACTACTAGACCGATTTGAAAAATTCTTTCACCATTAGAAACCTGCATTATCCGTGATGAACATAGGCTATAAAGTATTTTCAAAAAAGTTAGGGTTCCGTATGAGAACTTCGATAATGTAACCCAAGGTGTGAAAAAAATACCAAATAACATCCTTATATCGCGTACGCTGCCGAAACAATTAACAATAGAGCAAAGCAATACCATATGTCTAACTGTTACAGTTATGTCACAATAACTACTTTTTCATGTTAAAATATGCAATAATAACGTCGGTACAAACTATATAGGCCACATTATTCGTACCTATTAATCCTTATCAAAATAAATGATTTCGTATTCAAGGTCATATCAGTACCTGTAAATTACTTTTTGAATTATTCAAATCGGACATACCATTCGAAAGTTATCATGAGTGTAACTGTTATCAAAATTGAAATTAAAGAAACAGCACTCTAAGTGACTGTAATGGTTTTATCTACAAGAGAGAATAGACACGAAAAATTTGGCTTTTGTTTCCTGTATGTGTAATTGAGTGTAATCTTACGCCTATATCCCTTCCTCACGGGGTAGGCAGGCAGAGCATCAAAGAGATGTATGTATGTGATGATGAGAAATCTAGCTTTGTCTATTACTTAAGTACCTAAACATTTAATTCAAAATATTATCTAAATTTTCTTTAACATGTACTCTTTTTAGGGTTCCGTACCCAACGAGTGAAAAACGGGACCCTATTAATATGCCTCCGATGTCTGTCTGTCAGCGGGCTGTATCTCATGAAACGTAAAAGGTAGACAGTTGAAATTTTCACAGATTATCTATTTCTGTTGCCGCTACAACAAAAAATCGTGTTTTTCTAAGCGATTTTTGCTCGAGTTTTGATTTAGCTCTATCGTAAAAAGGGGAACACTTAAGTACAAGCGTGAAAATAAAAACTGGTCAAGTGCGTGTCGTTCCGTGTGGTAGCGGCAAAGAATAGTACCGACCAATCTCTACCTGTAGGTGTCGTAAGAGGCGACTAAGGGTTTACAAACCGGAAGATGAGCAGCAGCATCTTTCCGTGTATCGCACCATCTTACATACTGCGGTCACCAACAACCGCGGTCCATGGTGCCAGCCGTAACGCTAACAAGCATAGTGACTAAGGTACTTCCCCTCCACATTCTTCTAGCAAGAGCTGGAATTCTGGAGGGAGCTCCCTGTCCTGTAGTGGACGTATTATGGGATGTTATGATGGTTATGGTGAAGTGCGTGTCGGCTCGAGCGAATTTAATGCACTTCTGCGTGACTAAGACGGTATGACTCCCCATAACTAGGACGGTATTTTTACCTTAGTTGTACGGAACTCTCGGTGCGAGTCAGACTTGCGCTTGGTCGGTTTTTTTAGTAACCCTCGACGCAACAAGAACCTATATCTACCCGTGCGAAGCCGGGGCGGACCGCTAGTTATTTATATAATTAAATTAACCTGCCAAGTTCAAATTCAAAAGTATCTCATTTTAGATATTATTTTCAACGTACCTGCGTATTTTCACAGCTATACCATATTTTAAGTTGGGTGTATGGTAAAGTGAATTTCGGCCAGATGAACCGTTGACGTGAATAAAGTGGCGGATAGTGGCTGGATGCGGAAGGGGGAGGACTGGATGTGGTGGCGAGTCTTGGGAATGGCAAATGTTTACTAGTGGATCAGGCTGCTGATGAAGACGATTATGATCGATATTAAAGTGCATCCAAACTTGGCATTGGATCGGATTTCAACCCATTTTTAGGCAAACGATTAGCCAATAGCACCCTTTTTAACAGTTATGTTTTTGGTGGGATTTCATTTCTTTTTGTTCAGTTTGCTATATTATATTTATAGTAACTATCGCAACGTTGCTTGTATTTTCATAGTTTCGTTAAAATATAGGTACTTGTTTTCGTGCATGACTAAGTCTGACCTTCTAGAAATACTGCCTTTTTAATATTTGGTACATTAATTTTAGTCTGACTCGCACTCGACCATTTTCCATTTTGCAAAATTTTCCTTAACTTTAATACGACTACCCCGATGCCAAATTTCAGATTTGTAGGTCTCACAGAAGTATGACCAACAATTTTATGCCTAGTAATGACTAGGTATATCCTGACTCGCACTTGACCAATTTCCAAATTTTTGCTATACTTTTTTTAATGCTTAACGACTATCCCCATGCCGAATTTCAGATTTTCAGGTCTTAGAGAAGTATTATCAACATTTTATACAGAATTTTGACTAAAACCCGACTCGCACTTGACCAATTTCTAATTTTAGAATTTTTCCATTACTTTTATCCTAACGACTACCCAAATGGCAAATTTCATAACGCTAGGACAATTGTAAGTGGCCTGGAGGTTTTGATTACCGGTCAGTGAGTGAGTCAGTCAGTCAGTCGTTAAGTGCCAAAATTAGCTATTTTCACGGGGTCATATTTCAGGATCTACTGTAGCTATATCTATGAAATTTGGCAAATTGCTTCAGTATTAGTATATGATTATGTAGGTACAGTTTTAACTCTGTACCTACTTGCAATAGGCACTGAGCTACAGGGGGTTCAAAAGTGGGTCGAAACGGTTCGTGTAAATAGTGCACGGCATGCGAGTGGCCTGTTGCGGGAACTTGGCCTGCGCACTGCCGTGCGCTTAGATTATAAAAAGCTACATATCTAGGTACCCCGGTAGGAAAAGTTATATAGCTTCAAGCTCCACCACATTTTACTATTATTTCATTTGTGGCTCCACTACGCCTCTTCGTACAAAACATCTTCCAGGCACAGCACTGGAAAGCTACCCCTACGCCTACGCCGAGCTGTAAAACTCCAACCAATAGGATTTGTCAAGCTAGGAAAATGGCGTTTGGATTTTTCTCAACTCACAGGTTATCTCCCTCGCACAGCAACGATGGAAAACCACCCTAAAGGTGACCGAATAAAAACGATTCAGCCATTCCCATTTGGAAAGAATGAATGAAAGTTATGGATAGGGTCCGTAAATCCTGGTATTATACTCAATGAAAAGAATAGGATTGACTACACAGATTCCGGATTGTTACAAAGTGGATTGCAATAGTTGAATGCGTGCATTGTGTGCCGAATATTGTTAAAAAACATGTCCCTCAACACAGAATCCTCAGAGAAAAAAACTGCATAAAAACTTATTTTAACGATGCCAAAAAATAGTCATGAAATAGTCATAAATAGTCACCATAAGAAAAAAAATAGTCGCGTTACAATTCTAGAGTTATAGTTATGGTTTGCTGAGGATTATGGGCATAGGCTATATACAGAATCCTCAGTTCTGATGCAAGCAAACCGTGGGGACTATCGACTTGGTTTTTATTTTAAAAAATAGTCATGAAATAGACGTCTTGACTTCCAAATTCTCAAAAATAGTCGTTCAAGGATTTCAGAGTTACAGGGGTAGCTTGCTGAGGATTCTGTGCATAGCATTTCACGGACGCAGATTCCTGCAGAACGGTTAGGTTTTTTATTTGATACTGATGTCAAAAAATAGTCAACAAATAGTCGTCTCAAACCATAATAACTTCGGTCTGGTTTATCTAGTAGAAGTATGTTAAAAATGCATGTTAACTTCGCCATACATTTTTCCTTTGTACAGTCGCGTACACAAAATTATTTGATATTGATTTAAAGTTGTCAAAAAAAAAAGGAATTTTGATATTGTTAGAGGCTTTTATTTTTATATATTGTTGCAGACCCTATTTGTGTTATCTATTTTTATTAGGTAAATAAGAGGATAAACCGACTGATATATCAGTGCACAGACCCAACCTTTTGGTCTAAAAACTTATAATGTAGGTTCCACGTTTAAGGAAAGGTAAAACTAGAATATCGGGCTTAAATCCAGATGCATTCAGTAAATAAAAAACCGGCCAAGTGCGAGTCGGACTCGCGCACTGAGGGTTCCGTACCACCACATAATCATAATTATATTAGTTAAAATTTCAGTAAGTTAATGTGCTAGATTTTTTGAGTCCGACACGCGCTTGACCAAATTTTATTATTTTTTGCGTTATTTTATAGCTTATGCACTATAAACATAGGTACCAATTTTTAAGTTTGTAAGTGTTCCCGTTTTTAAAATAGAACTAAAACAAAAATCGTCTGTATAATACAAATCAGTGACTTAATGGCATAGTAACAGAGTTGGAAATGTTTAACGTGGGTCGTATAATAGAAAAAGCACCAATATTCTGAGACGAGATATGTTTAACCAATAGCATGGCGACGTTCGGCTCGACCGAATTGTGTGACCGAGCTAGCGCTCGCCGCCGCCGCCGGCGCGTATTGAAGTGCCCTACATTGTTGCTATTACAACGACAATTGCCGTGTTCTACGGTAATTATATGAAATGTAATAGTAGTTTATGCAACTGTCATATAAAACTGGTTATTAAAACACGAGTCTGGGTTTGTCACACGAGGCGCAGCCGAGTGTGATAATAACATCAAACGAGTGTTTTAATACCATATTATATGCAGTTGCGTATACTACTTTATCTTCACTCATACAATAGGTAGGTACTTACTTATAAAAATTAGCTAGGTCTTCTTTGAAATATACAAGCAGAACATTTTCTTAACATGGTTTTAACATGATTTTCATTCTTTCCCAATTCATTGTAGGTTATGTCGTAAAATGTCCTAGACTAATATGAGAGAAGATCATAAGTTATTGAGTATCTTCTGGTGTGAGTGCAGTATCCTGACTGCACCACTTTATCTCCTTTTTCAATAAACTTTCACATTACTTTCACGGGCACAAAATACTTGAAAAAGGTAAATGTTTGAAAATAGCGGCAAATCTAATATCTATTTCCAAGTCCTTTCTAATTTCAGGCTGCGCGCGCATATTTTGAGCCAAAGATGAAATAATTGTAACTATAGTAACTGTTACTCTAACTGCTCCAAAATAATAGGTTGTTTATATGGTACACTTTGTAATATGCTACTGATATTTGACAGCTACTAAGAAAAACTGATATATTACTAACGGGCTCTCTAAAAGACCTTCTATTCAGTCTTCTTAAAAAAAGTTTAGATTCAAGGAGAATTGTATCCAAGTGTTATGAAATGATTACAAAATTTAATTACGTAACACCTTTGCAAAATTTTCATACAAAAATCGTTACGTAATGGTAAATTTTTAATTTTTTATATATACTCTGCGTAATATACAGCCTTACATGTCAACTTTTTGAATCATATTTCAAAGTTTACGACATGAGTGTAGATAAAGTTAACTTACACTACAGCCTATGGAAGCAGTAAATACACAACGCGTTATTCCAAATTAGGATTTCCATTTTTTCAATAATCCTACTTAAAAATTGAATGTAAATTCTAAAACTAACAGCAGCTCGTTAAAAGCGCAGCCTCGGTCGGGTCATTGCGCTGCAGGTTATTGCCCTCTGCGTAGGGCTAATTTTAAAATTTTCAGAATTTTTTAAAAGTAGTTTTTTTTTGTGTTCCTTTATCGTTACTGAAACACCCCCTAAGCTATGGCACGCAATAAAATTATCACCCTTTATTACTCATTTAACCATTTAACGGACATAAGTACGAAGACTGTGATTTATACAAAAAACTAACTAAAAAATAATCTGTAGGTACTGAATATATTCATAAAGAAGATTTTCTTATTATTTTAGTTTAAAACCAATTATTGTAGTTTATTAAGCTATATTATTTAACATGAAAACAAATAAATTTTGCTTTTTATTACATAATTAATTATATTGGGTTCCAAATACATAAAAAAAAGTAACTAAATAGTTACCATCAAAGATGATATGCATTTTGAACACGACTGTACTTGAGTTGAAAAATGTATGGCGAAGTTAACATGCATTTTTAACATACTTCTACAAGGTAAACCAGACCAAAGTGATTATGGTTTGAGACGACTATTTGTTGACTATTTTTTGACATCAGTATCAAACAGAAAAACCTAAACGTTCTGCTGGAATCTGCGTCCGTGATGTGACGGTTCGGCCGTCAGTGATTCCGAAATATTCAAGTTTAGGTTTATGTAACTAATATTCACGTTGAACTTGGCTTTGACACGCTACCGCGTGTCTAGATCAACTTTTGATCAAACACATTTCCGATTAAATTGAAGTTAAAAATACCCAAATAACTCGTTGTAAAGTCAGACTATAACTAAGCATTCCATTAAAAAAGAAGGATACACCTTAAGAATTGAAGGTAGTCGGATGAATGAACATCTTAGGTTCGGATCGAGAAAAAAACAGTAAAATGCATTCGAAACTTAATCAAGACATTTAGTTTAGTAATTCAAGCTTATTTTACATGATTTAGTATCCATAAGAATACTTTAAGTCCGTTTTATAAAGAAAAACACGTCATTAAGACAAACAATTAAATGAGAAACATTATTGATTAAAGGTAGATGGCGACAATGTTAGAGTTGCGTGATCATTGCTGCGCTTGACTGAACGGCGGCGCTAAGGCTAGCTTTTGAACCTTCAATGTACGATGAATGGCGGTTGTCGCCTCAACGAGAGAGGAGAAGCGGGGACGCGGTTGTTCCCAATATGTCCCGAGAACTTCTCGAGACTGCCAAAAACGGTTTGGGAAGCCACGGGACTATTATTATTGAGGAACGGTGGCGTTAATGAGTTCGGGAAGGCACGTGCTAAATTCAAGAGTATAAATACGCAGACTTGGGTTGTGAGGGATCATTCGTTGTTTAACTTTCGACAAGTCATTATGCTGGAGGAATGCCCGAAATTCCTGAAAGCATTTTAATCATAACTAACGGTAATTTCGTCGTGAACGCGCAGGTGTCGGGATCCCTGAAAATTCCTCGTGGAATTTCGTCCGTCGTAAAGCGATCGCTCGCTCCTGGAAACTCGAGTGCTAGCTTAGAACCTAGATTTCTACACTATTGCTAAGACAGTGCGACGCGAGTCTTTAATCAATTATTTATCTTAGTCAATTAGGCCGATCTGGTACCCGGAAATCTGTAAGTACAAGTCTATACCCATGTTTCCTATTGTTGGTTTTTTTATTGTGTGTTTTTTTAACTGTGTATATTTAATGTGTTTTTAATCTCTTTCAATTGTGTGTGATTTATCATTTAATTGCAATTCGCTCTCCATTTCTCCCTATGCCATTCTTTAAGAACTGTGTCTAGATATTATCGTGTTTCCCTAGAACTGACGGCTAGAAAGATAGACCTAGTGATCAGAGTTTACAAGCCGGGCTTGGATAAGCCTTCCTCAGCCTTACCCTGTGACTTAGTCCTAGATGATGGCTGGATTAACCTTGCCTTCCGAAGTACAGAAAACGCCTATCTTAAAATCATAAATCTGGTTATCTGATGTTTTCCATCTAACCCCTTTTGGTTGGGTACCACCCAAAAGCGAACGATGTACATTTCCATAACGTGTTGTGCCTATATTTGCATGTGTGTCTATTAGACTGTGATATTAACTCAATGACTATTTTTATATGCCTATATTACTGTGTAAGGGGAAATTTGGGCTAGGATGGTTTCTGTTTACCATTGGGGTAGAACATACCCACCTAGATCAGGCTAGTCCTGTAATCTTGGGATTTAGGAAGAACCCTTTGCCCAACAGTGGGACGCCGTGGGCTTAAATATTACTAATTTTCTGGAATCATACCAAATGCAGATAGATTTCTAAGACATCATTTAACTCTGTGATCATATTTAAAGATATCAGTACAAAACTAACTTGCTTATCTAAAGAATGATATTTCTATGATGCGGTATACTTAAATCTGTGATAAATCTATTTCCCCTGACTATTATGCATTGTCGGGTGTTGAACGCTATATCTTCGTTCTTTTAGTACCTATAGAGGTAGCTTTATAATCTAGATCACATGAAATCTGGTATTTTATTTGGTAGAATGAGACTAAAAGGGGATTCTTTGTCTTGCAGTGGACGCTTATTAATATTATCGTAATTCATATATACATCTAATTTCGATAAAATGTTTGAGATAGGCATGTGTCTTGTTGAGTACCTATCTACTTTCAGCTTAGATTGCTGTGTTTTTGGATATGACACATTAGATCATACTTTCTTAAAATTAAAAGGGATTTCCACCAAGTGAAATTAATGCTTGATAATATTTGGTTCTGCAAGGTGAAGCAAAAGCAAACCTGTGGTCCTCTGTTGTACTAGAAAAGGCAAAATGTCCACATTGTGTAGATCGAATTATCATTAAGCTGTCGAACTAGATGTATAGTCGATTTGTGCGTATGAACGTACTGAAATAATGCTTTCTCAATAAAATACAATTGAGCTGAAAGGTCGGGAAAGATAAGAGACATTCCTTGATCCTCGCGAGATCCTAAAATAATGGTTCTCGGGTTCGAAACAAGAACTTATATCACTTATATTAAAGTGTTGATTTTATGGTTCAGATTAAATTATGACTGACTTTGGTCTAGAGGACCTTGACAAATTAAATGTAGATTAATAAAGTAATTATTGTTCCAAAATCTCCGTTTACTTAATATTTGTTTGCTGAAGAAAAAAAGGAAAACAGATATTGTATTTATATGTATATATTTATATGCAATCCAAGTAGCTGGAACAAGCTTGGATTCCTTTTGTACCCTCCACCCAACCCTTTTGAAGACATAATGTAACCACAAACCTACAGACAAACAAGGACTGATTGAGTAAATTATCTACCCATTCTTTTGGTTGATTTTGAAGCAGTAGAGTAGCTTCAGTAAACGGAGAGATAGGTAAAGGCGGGGAGCCGTCCCGTTTGGCTAGTCGAAGCTCACGGAGGACCGCGGGGAGCGAGCGGGACCTCTACCCCCTAAATAGGGGGTACCTTAGTACCTAATAACCTATCAACCTACTAAAACATCTTTTCTTTCTATACAATCTAAATACTCTTAGGTTCCCCTGAAGTCAGCCATAGTTTACAGATATTATTTCTTTACAGCTATTCTCGGTTACATAACTATTATTTCTTTACAGCTATTCTCGGTTACATAACTTCATATTCTACTTATCTAACGCGCATCCTTACCTATTATACATACTTACTCCATGTTCTTCTTATCACATTAATATTGCTGCAAACTCTCCAGATGTTGAGGCGTAAGCCTAGACTAAGATAGGCAGACCTTAGAGGTTAGGCAGGAACAAATCATAATCTCTCCCATGGTTCTGGCTGCTCTTGTCTCATAGCGTTGGGTCTTAAGCCACTAGTTCGATCACCGGCCAAATTATTTATCAGAACAGGGTTTATTAGTTGGGATCAATTTTCGGGTAATACTATCTCCTTATTCTATGTGTTTGGTTAAAATAAAAGTTAAAACAAAAAAAATTAAGTCAGGTTAGTCCGTGTTCGCTTAGCAAGTTAGGACTAGTAAGTTAGGTAGGAAAGTCTCAGTTTGTGCTGTGAGCCATGATGGCAAGTCAGGCTTGCAGCTAGGTCGAACTGTTACAGTGAAATGCTATGCACAGAATCCTCAGCAAGCTACCCCTGTAACTCTGAAATCCTTGAACGACTATTTTTGAGAAATTGGAAGTCAAGACGACTATTTCATGACTATTTTTTTAAATAAAAACCAAGTCGATAGTGCCCACGGTTTGCTTGCATCAGAACTGAGGATTCTGTATATAGCCTATGCCTATAATCCTCAGCAAACCATAGCTATAACTCTAGAATTGTAACGCGACTATTTTTTTCCTTATGGTGACTATTTATGACTATTTCATGACTATTTTTTGGCATCGTCAAAATAAATTTTTATGCAGTTTTTTTCTCTGAGGATTCTGTGTTGAGGGACATTAAAAAACTACTACGAAAAGCAATATTTTATTTCATTTGGCCGCTGCTGACTCTGTATTTTCCACATCTTTTATGAAAAGTCCGGCTAAGTGCGAGTCAGACTCGCTCAGTAAGGGTTGTGCCATTTGTGCCATGAAACTTATATCTTGACTACGTATGGAGAAGGGGACATAAATGGCTGTATCTTTTGATTATGTAGTCGTAGAAGCTTGAAATTGGCACACGTTCAATGGACCTTACTATTCGATGTTAATTTAATTTTAATCCTTAAACCTCTTCGTGAGGTAACAGATCTCCACAGCTCGAAAGACAGACAATAAAGTAATCTTATAAGGGTACTATTTTTATTCCTTTTTAGCTACGGAACCCTAAAAATTCTTAAATGTCGTTGGAGAGTATCAAAACGGAAGGAAGTAAGTCGGATGTATTCCGGATGCATGGAATAATACAGACTATCCATTAGAAGAGATTTAGCGACCCGCTCAAGAGCCCGCTTGAGTGTGGGAGGAAAATTATGATGGATGAGTTTTCTTCTTAGCTGATATTATTAGACATCCGCCAGTTGCACAAAGGTTTTCGAAAATTAAAGCTCCTTTAAATCTTTTGCTGCCACTTTCTTTAAGTTTGCAAAATGTGTTGTACAGTTGGAAGAAACGAAAAAAATGTATCATACTCGTACAAGTATGATAACGGAAAAGTAAAGTACGCATATTTATTAAGGTAGGTAACAAAAATGACATAAAATGTTGCATTTAAAGTTCATTTTATTGTAAAAAGATAAGTTAAGTTACGACACTTATGAGTTATATTATGATACAAAAATAGCACCACACGAACACCCTGTATTTTTACTTGTTAAAGACAAAGAACCTTCATATTCAGATTTTTTTTCTGAAAATGCCTGCACTATCATTACTGTTCACGTGAACCGCACGTCATACGCACGCTTTGCCATCTTGCTCGCATCCTGCACAGGAACAAACGAAACTGTGCCCACATGACAAACGCAACATAACGTTTAGTTTGATATTATACAGGGTGTTAATTTGATTGCGTGCCATAGCTTAGGGGGTGTTTGAGTAACGATAAAGGAACACAAAAAAAATATTTAAAAAAATCCTAATAAAAAAAACTAAAACTTCACTGAAACTTAACGAACGCGGAGGGCAATGACCCGGACAGAGCATCAGTGGTACGCAGTATCAGTGGATAAGGTAGGCACATCATCATCATCATCATATCAGCCGAAAGACGTCCACAGCAGGACATAGGCCTCCCCTAAAGATCTCCATGACGACCGGTCCTGCTTGGCTCGCATCTAGCGGCTTCCCGCGACCTTGACCAGATCGTCGGTCCACCTTGTGGGGGGCCTGCCAACGCTTCGTCTTCCGGTACGTGGTCGCCACTCTAGAACCCTCACGCCCCATCGGCCATCATTCTTCTTGCGATGTGCCCTGCCCACTGCCACTTCAGTTTAGCGATTCTCAGGGCTATGTCAGTTACTTTAGTTCTTCTGCGTATCTCCTCATTTCTGATTCGATCGCGCAGAGAGGTAAGCACATACATAACTGAAACTGTTTCGCGCGCTTTTGATAGCACGGTGCTCAAGGTCATTGCCCTCCGCGTTAGTGTTTCAATGGAGTTAAAAAAAATAAGTAGGATTTTTTTAAATATTTTTTTTGAGTTCCTTTATCGATACTGAACCACCCCCTAATCTATGGCACGCAATCAAATTAACACCCTGTATATACAGAGGGTGAAATTGAAAACATTCGATAAATTTTTAGATTGAGTTCAGACCGCGCGAAACTGATCAATTTTCGCCTAGGAACATAGGTCTTCGGACGAAAAAAAAATTTACTCCAGCTGACCATACATTTTGTATGAGAACATTCGATAAATTTTGAGATTGAGTTCAGACCGCGAAACTGAACAATTTTCGCCTAGGAACATAGGTCATCGGACGAAAAAAAAATTACCCTTTCATAGTAAAGTCAGTCAGCTGACCATACATTTTGTATGAGAGATCGAATATTTTTTTACGTCTAACGACCTATGTTCCTTGGGGAAAGTTGTTCAGTTTCGTGGTCTGAACTCATTCTCAAAATTTATCGAATGTTTTCGAATTTACCCTGTAGTTTAGAAGACGCGCGGATTACGTGAACAGTAGGCCTTAGCTTCTCCTAATTTTGTCGCGCAGACGGAGAATGATTTATCTATTTGCATAATAGTGATAGTATATGCATTTTTTTAGAACAGTTCTGTGAATATTCAGTTTCTTTGTCTTAAATGGTGCCATCATATTATCGACTGTAGGTAAAGAGCGATCTACGGGTTACTTTGTTGAGAAGGTACATACAGGATGCCCCAAAAAAGGCCGTCACGCTGACAGCGGAGGTAGATAGACTTAAGGCGCATCAAATAAGCTTAAAATGCCCATAGAGAAGTGTAATGAGTATTGAGTATGACCAGTTACATAGATTTTTGAAAAAATACCACTTTTTGATGATTTTTGTATCAGAGAGATTTTAAAAAACTATTTATTAATTTTTTTATTTTTTTTTTATTGTTATAATTTTTATTTTTAAGCTTATTTGATGCGCCTGAAGTCCATCTACCTCTAGTGTCAGCGTGACGGCCTATTTTTGGGACACCTCGTATAACAACTAAAACTACAAGGTGTGTTAAAATGCTCAGTAGGTTAACTACCAGTTACAGAACCTTATAAAAATGTAAACCACCCATAAACTTAGTAGTTGAGACAACGAATCATTGTGGATGGAAAAGTCGAAAGCAGAAAGGTTGACTTCAGAACTTTATTTGGACTGGTTAGGAGACAAACATACTAACCGCCATTTGCACAAACCGTCTTTAAATGTAATGCTCCTTTAAGTTTATTGCTGACTCTTTCTGTTCAGTTAACAAAGTGAAAGCAATAGATTTAAAGGAGTTTTAACTTTAAAGAAGGTTTATGCAACTGGCTATGTAAATCTTAAAGTCGATGTGCTAAAAGTTCGCAGCCCTCTAAGGTAAGGGCGACGACACAAAGAAGGTACCTACCGTTTTTTAGTTTTTCGTGAATATCTCTAAAACGATTACACATAGCAAGAAACAGCCTATGACTGAAATAATCTACATAAAAATTTCTACAAAAAAGTTTTGCAAGTTTTACCTGAAATCTGACACTGAAACGTTCAGTTACCATACTATACAGCGTGAATTTTCATTGGTTTCGCTCCTGAAGCCCAGTGTCATGAAAACAAGTAATTTTCCGGAAGAAAAATTTTGTTATTCGAAATAATTTTTCGCCTTTACATACGAGTCGATCACGTGACCACTTTACTATGGGAAGACTAAAAAAGTTTTTCGAGTATAAAAAAATTCTTCGCGAGTTGCTTGTTATCATGATTAGAACCACTGGGCTTCGGGAGCAAATATTTCATTTTCAACTAAACAGAGAGCGTCAGATATACAAGGTGTAACCGAAAGGGTATATTAACCCTGAAAGACCCTGAAGAATGTGATTTCGCCCAAGAAACTGAATAACTTTTCTTAAGTAAAAATGAGGAACATTTTTTGATCTCCATTACAAAATGCGCTATCAGCTGATTCAATTTCGCTGGGAGATCAAAAAAAAATTTTTTTCGACCTGTGTTCCGGAAAGTTGTTCAGTTTCATGGGCAAAATCACACCCTCCATGGTTGATATAGCCTTTCTGTTACACCATGTAGATTAAAGGTAGGATTAACTTAAAAGTAACTTTCTGCAACTGGCGGTTAGTAGACATAAGGGCCTGTGTACACCGCGATTTTGTCGCGCAGTCGACGCGCGTTTGTAGTGCAGTGCAGTTGAAGTCAGTCGCAACTTGCAGACCTGTGCTCACTAACATGCTATACGTGCGTCTATCGTGTATTCAACGCGTGTCTGAAGCGCGTCCGACGCGCCTTTGTATCGATCGATACACATACGCTGCTGTATAGAAAAACAAGGGCCCCATATACGGAACGATCCGTCTGTACGATCCGTCGTTTCAGACCGATCGAAAGGACGGATCGATAGTGTATGTGAAGATCGTTAACGATTTACTTCATCGAAGACGATATCGGAGATCGCAACAAAATCCCATGCAATCATGAATATCGTGACGATAAATCGACAGTGTAAGGCTCTTTGCGATGAATTTTTCCCACATTTTTCTAGGCTTTCTTTTTTTCTTTTGTAGTCGAATCAAAGTTACCGCCACAAAGGTAAGGAAAATAAGTTCTTTTTCCATTTAATAAGGGCACGTTTTGAATTATTTGAGCACGTCTTTATCCTTCCGTTTCAAACAAGTAAATGATCGATCGTTGCGACCAGTCGTTTCGTGTGTGAGCAGCAAATTTTAAGCAATCGATCGTCACGATATTCTACAGATGGATCGTACAGACGGATCGTTCCTATATGGGGCCCTCGCCGACGGCGCGTTTGTATGGCAACAAACGCAGTCAGACTGCTCTGTGGAAAGAAAACCGCACGTCGATGGCGCGATAACGAATCGCGGTGTGCATAGGCTCTAAGATAAGACTATATGCGAAAGTTTGAATGATTACAAATAGTAGGTACATTATGAAAGAAATGGAAACAAATGTATGAGACTATGGGTACTATAGTACTCTGTGGTACAGTGAAGAGCACTTCAAACTTAAGACATTAGACTTGTGCTCCGTTCTTATTTCATTTCACAAGTGGTAAATGCTTTAATCGCGCTAAGAGTGCCAAGCTTGAGTTGCTTTTGACTGTAGTATGGACAGCAACACTCCTAACCAACCAACTTATATATGATTGCTCAAATTGATGTATTTTGTCGCACGATTATGTTAAATTAATCTTGACTCCAATTTATCATGATTATTCGTGCATGCAACATCTCTTTTGAGCAATAATTATGTCTCTATTTTAGCTTCAATGTTTAGTTAGGTGTGTTGCTGTTTGTACTGATCGGAACTTTTCCCTGGACTCATTATTTCTGTTTCTTTGGACATCCCTTAAGACACCTTTCATAATTAAATGCGAATAAGTATTTGTAGAGATATGTTAATTGGACCATAAATCTTAATATATGAACTCCTTCCAGGCTTACCAATCAATTTTGCAGCCATAACACTAAAGTCAGGGGGTACACATCTCAACTACCCTCTCCTTGGGAGTTGTTGTATTGTATACGGGTACGCGACCCCGGCTCCCCGAGCTATTACTAACTCATCCTGATCCTTCCGAGAAAGTAATATCCTTTTACCTTATTCCTTTCCTACACCAAGTATTCCTATCCCAACTAACCTATCCCTCCCGTTCCTTTTATCCCTGTCCATTCCGCCAATCTAAGGTTGACCGCGCCGATGGATGCGTGGCTAGAGGCGAGTCTAGTCGAAAGCGGTCACAGGCCCTGGGCCCAGGCGAACCCAGAACTAGGCTAGCCTTGTCCTGGCATGCGGGCTCTGTCAGGATGGACCGTAATCCCTTGCTACTCGTGGGAACGCAATGTTTTTGAATAAAAATAAAAACTTAAAAGGCGGCGGTGTGGTTCGCAACCCATCACGTCACGTTCCTCCCGGGGGCGAAAAGCGGGCTACGGAGAGCCGCTTTGCTACGATGAATGTCAGAGGTGGAATGAATGGCAAAATAGATGAAGTATGTCAGATGATGGATGAAAGGCGTATAGACGTTCTCTGTGTGAATGAGACTAAACGGAAAGGTTGTGACACCACAGAACACGGCCCTTACACAGCGTACTGGTCTGGTGTTCCCAGTACCAGCAGAGGCTGTCAGGGAGTCGGTGTCATACTTTCCGGAAGAATGGTAGAGTGCGTGAAAGAAGTCGAGTGTGTGAGCCCAAGACTCATCTGGGTCAGACTGAAAGTCGGACTGACCCGAATTTTTGTTCTAGGTGCATATGCACCAACGAATATTGGTTCGCGAAAGTCCCTGAAAGCCCAGAAAGAAACAGATGAGTTTTGGGAAAATATGAGAGATACGTTAGAGAAATGTGATCAGAATGAAAGAGTTATCATGCTAGGTGATTTTAATGGATGGGTAGGAAGAAAGCGTGACGGTTATGAAAGAGTTGTTGGTAAGTTTGGTGATGAACGTGTGAATGATAATGGAATAAGTTTGCTTGAGATATGTTTGGAATGGAGTCTTTTTGTGGCAAACACTATGTTTGACCACAAAAGGATCCATATGTATACAAGAGAGGAGGGTGATGCGAGAAGTATGATCGATTTTGTAGTTGTGGATGAAAGATTGAGAAAAAGAGTTCTGGACGCTCGCGCATATCGTGGAGCCGCCATCGACACAGACCACCACCTGGTTGTGACCCGAATTGGTGGTCTATTTAACCGGTGGCGGCATAGACCACAAGAGCAGACGAGCGTTCTAGAACGTATCAAAGTAGAGAGATTGCAAGAGGAGGATGTCAGAAAAGAATACTTGAAAGACTTGAGTGAAAGATTTGAGAACCTGGATGAAGTAAATGATATTGAATGTTTGTGGAATGAATTTAAAGATGGAGTAGTAGGTATAGCTGTCAATGTTTGTGGGGTGTCAAAAAGGAAAAAGGGTGGAAAGAAGAAGAATATGTGGATGGATAAAAGTGTACAGGCAGCTGTTTGTGAGAAGAAGAAAGCATGGTCAGATTGGTTAGCAGTAAAAGCTAACCAAAGAATGCAGAGGGCAACAAGTGATGACGTAAGTGTAGCAAGAAAGGTATATAAAAGAGCGAAAGGTATTGTTAAGGAAGTTGTTGAGAGAAAGAAAGAGGAGTGTAAGGATGAGTTTGACAGAAGGCTTACTGAAGATTTCCAGTCCAACCAAAAGTTTTTCTGGAAATCCATAAGGACAGCCCGAGGAAAGTTTGGAACATCGGAGCTAAGTAAAATCAGAAGCCAGGATGGAAGTATTATAAAAGGTGAAGAATGTGTTCTGAGGAGGTGGAAGGAATATTTTGAAAGTCTGTTTGAGAGAGAAAAAGCAGAGGCCAGCGAACCTAGGTCTTCTGTGGAAATGAATGAGAATGAAGAGGAGAATTGTGTAAGTGAGATAAGTATGGATGAGATTATGAAAGCGATGAAAAGTATGAAATCAGGTAAAGCAGCTGGGTATGATAGAGTGTCGGTCGAGATGTTGAAGGCTGGGCGAGGCATTGTGGCTAGTCAGTTGTACCGCCTTTTCAACTTGTGTTGGACGAACGGCCAAGTACCAGGTGACTGGTGCAAGGCTGTGATTGTGCCGCTGTACAAGGGAAAAGGGTCACAACAGGACTGCAAAAATTATCGCGGGATAAGCCTTCTCAGTGTCGTCGGCAAACTGTATGCAAAGGTTTTGATTGAAAGAGTGATGAAAGATACTGACGATAAAATATGGGATGTACAAGCGGGATTTAGAAAGGGAATGGGATGTACAGATCAGGTCTTTTCCTTGCGGTGCATAGCTGAAAAGTTTTTGGCTAAAAACCAAAAAGTCTACTGCGCGTTCGTGGATTTGGAAAAGGCCTATGACCGAGTGGTGAGGAATGAATTGTGGTCAGCATTGTCTATGTATGGGGTAAACGGTCATCTGATTCAAGCACTGAAATCTCTCTATGAGGATTCCAGTGCTTGTGTCAGAATAAACGGGGCGTACACTGAATGGTTTAGCATCGAAAAAGGTGTTAGGCAGGGATGTGTAGCGTCACCTTGGCTGTTTAACCTGTTCATGGATAATTGTTTGATTGATCTGAAAGAGAGTATGTGTGGACTGAGAATGAATGAGTTACTCATCAAATGTCTTCTCTACGCTGATGACCAAGTTGTACTTGCGTCATCTGCTGACGAGTTACAGGAGATGGTAACAATGGTGAATGTGGCTTTGGACAAGAAAGGAATGAAAGTAAATGTAAGCAAGACTAAAGTAATGGTACTTGAAAGAGAAGAATGTATGACAGAGTGTACTATATTAATAGATGGTGAACAAGTCGAACAAGTGAAGGAGTTTGTGTATCTGGGCTCAAAGTTTACGAGAGATGGAAAGTGTGAAAGTGATATAGAAAGAAGAGTGAATGCTGGAAACATGGTGAATGGTGCCCTGCACGCCTTTCTGAAGAGTCAGAAGGTGTCTCACAAGGCTCGTTTGGCTGTTCATGGGGGAGTTTTGGTACCAACACTGATGTATGGCAGTGAAAGCTGGGTATGGCAGAAGAAGCATGAAAGTAGAATTAATGCAGTGGAAATGAGAGGGCTAAGGAGTATGATTGGTGTTAAATTGAGTGACAGGATAAGAAATAGTGTGGTAAGAGAACGGTGTGGCGTAAAAGAAGACGTAGTGACCAAAATCGAGAAAGGGATGCTGAGATGGTTTGGTCATGTAGAGAGGATGAATGAACGAAGATTGACGAAAGAGATCTACCAGGCGAGAGTGAATGGAAACGTTGGAAGGGGAAGGCCTAGGCGAACGTACCAGGACCAAATTCAGGACGTTCTGAATAAAGGCCAGGTTAAAAGTACCCTAAACCGACGAGCATGTATGAAAGGATTGATGAAAGTACAGGAAGCAAGGGAAGTATGTCAAGATCGTAGCAGGTGGAGGACTGTGGTCTCTGCCTACCCCAACGGGAAAGAGGCGTGATGTTATGTATATATGTATGTAACACTAAAACCAGAGTATATTTGACGGTAAGAATAACATAGTTTTACAAACTTATTTTTTCCGACAGCTTTAGCCGATTGGTTTTGAGATAGCTGCAAAATGTGTTGTTATGCGTTGGAATACCCGAAAAAATGGATATACCTAATTTTATTAAAGACGTGTTGAAAAAAAATTGAAGTTTCTGATCGACCCATACAAAACCATCTCTTAGCAGCAAAAGGTTTGTACAGTCAACGACAGGTCAAGCTTGACAATCGCAATGCGATTGTAGCCCGTACGTCTATTTAAATATGAACGGACAAAGTCCAATGTGTCAAGCTTGATGTGCTCTTGATTGTACCTATACGATAGCAAAAAGAATCTTGTTTTTCGACTTATTTTATTTGAGGAGAGTTGATCACTTTATGGTCCGAGTAATTATTATGTGATATTCGCAGTTAATTATGAAACACACTACGTAAATATTTTATTTAAATCAAGTACATAGGTTTATTTAAATAGGTATTTAGGTAAGTATTTAATAATAAGAATCGTACTATATACTTAGTAAAAATTATATAATACTCATGCATGAAAGGCACCTAGTAACACACACACTGTATTTCATTTTGTACTACAACCTTCTTAGATAGGAAGCAGTAATAGTGCATACATAAATAAGTATAACAAGAATCTACTGTAGAATCTGTGATGGGAATCTACCCATGTAACATTTTTTTTCAATTGGGGGATATTCTACACAAAATCAACTGATCCCAAACTAGGCAAAGCCTACTATGAGTACCGGAGACTGATGTAGGTGCAGTCAACTACAGATCAAGCTTGACACTCACAGTGCGAATCTAGGCCGTACATCTATTCAAATAAGAACTATACAAAGTCCAATGTAGCAAGCTTGATGTGCTCTTGACTGTACATACATAAATAGTTAAATAACACCCAGACACACGTCATGAGATATTAGATTACACATGACAGTGTTCATAATACAAATGTTTGACCTGGGCGGGGATCGAACCCGCGGCCCACGGTGTACAGGGCAGGGTCACTACCAACTTTACCAACAGGCCAGTTTAATAGTAATAGTATTTTTGTTCTTCCCATGAAACGGAATAACTTTGCCCAGAACAGAGGCCATTTTGTGATTTGTTTGAAAACTCTGACGGCCAGGTTGGCCAGTAGCCTGGCAAAGCCTTATCTAGCATTGGGTCTGGTTTCCTAACTGGGTTGCGGAGGCCAGATGGAAGTCGCTCTGTGTAAAAACCAGTGCTCTCGTCAAACCCCCGAGTCAGGTAAAAAATATTGGTAGAAACGGAATAAGACTAGGACTAATAACTTCCCATAAAAATGTGTTGTCACTTATAGCTTTGCTTATAGTCTGACCGCAACCGCTGTACCGCGCCTTAGGCCGGTATCCCACTGGGACACCATGGTGGCGCGACTGGTGGCTCGACTGGTTGCGCTACTGGTGTCCGTAACTAGACACCAGAGTCGCTACACCCTGCGGCCACAGTATTAAGGGCTATATTTCACTGGGAGTGGTAGCGCGACCAGCAGCCGAGCTGGTGTCTAGTTACGGACACCAGTGGCGCAACCAGTCACGCTACCAGTCGCGCTACCACTCCCAGTGAAATATAGCCCTTAATACTGTGGCCGCAGGGTGTAGCGATTCTGGTGTCTTTACTGGTGTCTTGTTACGGACACCAGTGACGCAACCAGTCGCGCTACCAGTGTCCCAGTGAAATACCGGCCTTAGGTATGACGGCGAGACGGGGGGGGGCCATAGCTCGTCATCGCTCACGGCGGCAACTAGTTCTTGCTCTTTCCTTCCCACTCCCCCACCTCCCTGCGAATACCTAAGGCGCGGTACAGCGGTTGCGGTCAGACTATACCTGTATTCAATTGGAACATATGAGCAAAGAACTCTCACAAGGGAAACAAAACTATGTATATTATATTTATGACAGTATGACCTGATAAATTCATAATTCGTTTGTGAGAGAAAATAAAGACTTTATATTAAAAAAAAAGTGTAGGAATTCAATAATTTTTTATGAAATTTGATCTGTTTCTTGGGGAAAGATGTTCATTTTCAGAGGAAAATCATATACCTCAGGCTCCAAAGTGTTTTTCTTAACATTCTGTAGTTATACATGTATACAAGTTTAATTTAATATTAAGCATTACTATGCTTGTTCATTTATTGTAGCCACTGACTTATATTGTGCGATACAACTATGGCTACTTAATAGAGTATGTATAGTTAGTTTGCAACCAGTATATATCCTTACTGCAAGTTTTGAAAATACTAGTAAAATACCAAAAATATTTACTAAAACAACATAATGGTATTCTTAAGGCATACATACAATATCATAAAACTTCACAACAAATCACAACTCGTTATAATAGAGAGGTTATAATATTTATTAGAAATATAATTTAGTGTAAAAGAAATTGTGTGTGAGACAGTGTAAAAAAATCACACACAGATTGCTACAGATACATCCCTTAAAATATCTACTGCTGGGAAGGGAAACTTCCCAGAATTTCACAGCAAAGAATGTGACACATTTTGGGAGTAATCCTCTAAGGTTCATTCGCCCCAAACGTATAGACCAATCATGACCCGGCATAGATTAAAATGCAAGTAGGCTGAATTTAGCTTAAAGTTGCATTAAAAATTTCAAAGAAGAAAGCTTTATTGTCTTGACAATATTAAAAGATTTCTTGTTAGGGTCATGAATTAGTTGGTTCGACAGATTGCATACCACAACCAAAATAAACAGATTAACAAAATCCGTGTGAAAGTATACAACAACTTCCACCATTCATTACATTTGCCTAATGAAAATTCTCACTTTGCCTAAAAACCCTATAATTAAGATCATTCTGAAGTACACACAATTCACAAGTTCACATAATTTTATAATAGTGTATGCAGATCGTGAAACTGAATATAAAAAAAATCCATACAAATGTTGCTTCAGCCAGTGTTACTCTTTCTTTGATTCACATTTATTGGTAAACAACATTTTCACAAGCTGCATAAAATTTGGTATTCTTGCAAAATGACCCTATTTCGTACAATAGAAACATTACACCTGTACCCCTCTGTATTGCTTTTCTGTTTTTAAAATGATGTTACGGGGTGAAGAGTTCTGGCTCATTAAGACAATACACTATCCAAAGAGAACCAATCAAAGACAAGACTTTGCATGCATTGATCGCTCATACAAAACTTAATCATCCAAACCATTCACCTATAACATCATTTTATAAGAGACCATAAAACCATAGTTTTTCTTAGTAACAGCTTCGTTACTTAATTCATACATACATAACATCACGCCTCTTTCCCGTCAGGGTAGGCAGAGACCACAGCCCTCCACCTGCTACAATCTTGACATACTTACTTCTAAATATTAATTGGAAATCACTCACTAAGCACAGCCAAAGCCATTTCTGTAGATATGTTATCTGACAGATCATTCTGTTTGTCTACTTCTTCTGCTGCTTCTTGTTCTTCACCTGACCACCAGCTTTCATCATCATCTTGAATGAAACACAAAAACAAATCATCTTCATACGTTGGAAAATAGTACTCAGGCTGGTCCCATTTTTCTCTCTGCAGTATTAAATGCTTTGACTCCCGTAGGTGCTTTTCCAAATTTTTGGCATCATTAAACTTTGTGTCGCATATCAAACACTGCTTCAAATGTACTTGACGTCTTATAAAGTTGACAATCTTAACTTTGTGGTAGAAGTCTAAGCCTGCAGTGACTTTTGTAAATGAAAATTCATGCTGATGCACCATGTGATCTAAAATACTGTCATATTCCATTTCGGTATGTTCACAGAATAAACAAGTAATCAATGGGCCATTTTCTTCAGTCCACTCGGACCACTCAGGATCGCTTTCTTCGTCTGAATCATTGTCAATTTCTTTCGACTTTTTTCGAGTCTGATAATGGTTTTTAAATGGCTTATAACTTTTAGGTTTATTATAATTATCCCCAACATAGTTCACTAGAAAGAACTTGTCATATTCTTTATTATCAGGATTTATTCTCTTGTGGCCTTTCTTGCGCATGTGCTCTTTTAGAATCATACGGTCTTTGAAGAATCCTTCACAATAGATACATTGAAGTTTTTCTAGTTTCTCTGCTATGGTGTTTACTAAATTATCAATAAAGATAAGGTTTTCAGGCTTGGCAATGTAGAAATTGTGTTTCTCATACAAATGACTTAAGTAATCTGCCCGGGTTGTATTTGACATGTGCCGACAGAAAAGACATTCCCGCTCAAAACTTTTATCGTCTCGCTCAAACTGATGTAGTTCTAGAAGCTTTTCCAGCTTAGTTTGTTGAAGATTTGAGCGTAGTTCCTTATCTTCTGGGAGGACATCACTTAGTAAGTAATATTCTTCATTGCTTGACTTTGTACCATCTGGCTTGCTGTCAAGGAGCATAGTGGAGCAGAAAAAAGGCAAGTTGTTATCTGAAAACATAAATAAATACCTACTTATTTATTTTATGTTCCTATCAGACTAGACAAAAATTTATAAATAACTTCGTTGAGAATGGCAAAATAAATTATGAATTTAAACTTATGATTTTTTTTTTGGTAAATATACTGCAATAGGTAAACAAAGGCATGGATTGCTAATTTATATGCCGAGGACAGCTATTTCCCATACAATTAATATTTCAAAATGTAAGATGGTTTTCACGGTCCTGTCCTGTGAAAACCATACAAGGCACAGGACAGTGATAAGTGGAAGAAAGAGGGGGAGCCCTTGCCCAGCTGTGGGACATAATAGGCTAGCAATAATAATAATAAAATGGTTTTGTCTCGAACATAAAGCTTACTTCTGGCGTAGTCTCTGTAAAGATAATGGGCTTTTGCCCTCCATATTCTTGTGAATAGCCAGCAAAGTAGAAGGTAAATTTGGGTCGGGTTTAGAAGGCCGTCGCAGCCTTTTCTTTTTTAATTTTAGATTTTAGGTTTGGCTACCGAGACTTTTAGTAATGTTCATACTGCCTTGTTCCATTGTATTTGTCCCAAATATTTTTTTATCGATATTGCTTTATATAATATCAATGGAGGCGATTTGTCCAAAGAAATAAAAAGGACCCCTTTTTAGCGCTTGTCGATTCTATAAAAAAAATATATATAGTTGATTAAATATGACTTTGTTTACTTTTCACTACATAACCTATCTAAATTCAGGGCAGAAATCGGAAGCCACCAAACCCATAAATTGGTAACAGAACTGAATTGGTCAACCCCGATTCCAAGCTGCCGACTTTAATGGATGGAGTTTGTTTTTATAAAACCGGAGGAGCGGAGGGAGAGCAGCCCCCGCCCGCCGTAACAAGAGCCAGGCACCACGCGAGCCGCAGCGGCTGAGGCTGGTCGCCGTAGGCGACCAAAAAGCCGAAGCTGCGGAGGCGAACGTGGGTGCCTGGCTCTTGTGACGCAAGGGCGAAGGGGCTGCACTTCCCGCAGCTCCGGAGCTGTGAAAATTCAAAATTCCTAGTTTTTCTAAACGAATTAACTTGGCTGTATGTCATCATTCTTAGCCCACTTCCTTAAAAAAAAAAATTTAACTATCTAGTAGCTAAATATAAAAAAAAAAAAAAAGTGCGACGGCCTTCTAAAATTTTCCCGTAAATTTTACCTGCTTTAACTTAATAGGTGTGTACACAAAAGTAGGTAGGTAACAGCAATACTATGAAAATAGTCCACACAGTCAAAGGTACAGCAAGTTCAATTCGATTGATTTTTCAAGCTAGCAAAAACTAAACTTCCTTTGTTGTAATGTAAACAAACTAACCTCTAAATCTCAGCCTCCAATATCGGAGATATTCATTCAAATCAGCTATTTGGTTCACATCTGCTATAACCAGACGGTGTTCCATGAATAAATGAGTTAGTAACTGCTTCTCAGACGCTGGTAAAACGAACTTTTCTTCACAGAGAACACAAGCACACTCGATGGTATCATTGCTCTTGAAAATCGTTGGTTTTTCACTTTTCTGATGCAAAGTTAGGGGCCCGAAGAATTTATTCTCACTTGTGGACATTTTTATACAGTATCAACAGCTGTATAATTAAATATTTCAAGAAATATCAGTGAAATAAATATAATTTTGTCGCCTACAAATCGATAGGTTCGTTGACGTTGACAATCGAATAGAGGTGGGCGTTAAATAACGTAAATAGTTTTGATAACTATTTATTGGTGCAATAGCTTCATTACGTTATTGGCTATTGCGAAAACTATCTATCGAGCGCAACTAGTTATTTCTGAAAACCGAAAACCATTGAGATCGCGCGACTCAACGCGTGAACGAACGAAGCTTGATTACAGCGCGAAGTTAATTTGATTTCGATATTTGTTTAAATCTACAGGCAAAAATCTGAAAATATTCCTAATCAAACTAAATCACGTATTTCTTAAAAATAACCAACACGCATTTCGGTTATTTTGATACTCGTTTTCCGAACGTCAAGCGATATTTAAATCTACAGTCAAAAATCCGAAAATATTCCTAATCTAACTAAATCACGCATTTCATAAAAATAACCAACACGCATTTCGGTTGTTCTGATACTCGTTTTCCAAACGTCAAGCGATATTCAAAAATAAATAGTTATTAAAATAAATAGTTTCAAAAGCCGCTATCGGCTACTATAACGATAGCTAGTTTCGGTATTCCGAAAAACGAAAACGACCCACCTCTACAATCGAATGACATTGTCAGATATCTGTCAGGCAGTGTTTTTTTTTTGTTACAGGCTTTAGCAACTAGACTAAACAGTTCAGGCAGAGTGACGCTAATAGTGTTCGGATATTTAGCCTACTTGTATTCCATTCGGATACAATCTTAAATGCGGACGAATGAGATCAGCTTTACTAGCTAACCCCAGTGCGGAAGTACCGCGGCGGGACATATTAATGAGGCGTTTGACTTTGTAACGTCGACTGTAGGAGAAATTTGAAGGTGATGTACCGTAGGTGAGTATATGTGTTCTGTGGTTATGTATGATATGACAAGACAAGACATTGACCTAAAAAAAAAAAAGAAAGAAAATTGACATGGCATCAGCCTTTTTTTGGATTTGACAACACGGATTTGACTCATTTATTTTGACGATACAAAAGAAATGGTTTCGACCTTATAAAATTTAATTGCAAAAGAACTGGCTTCGACCTTGAAAACATCCTTGATTTAAGACAAATGGAAACAGCAGACAAAATTTTTTTACAAAAATATATTTTTTTTTTTTTACAAAGAAATAAGAAGAAATGAAATGAATATTAAGAAGAAATTATAAGACATAAGAAATGGCTGTATGGGCTTTGTACTCCTTGCCTTTCCGAAAGGAAGAATGAAACCAAAAAAAAATAGTCGTGGGTGAGGTGAGGGCAAGGAGGTTTTAACCCACGCTATACTAAAGCGAAGCGTAGTGAAGCGTAGTAAAACCTCGTTGGGTGAGGGTATGGCGTGGTTATGGCGAGCGTATGGCGTGCCATTGGCGCGGGTGCGGTGCCTCAAGATGGCGGCGGCAATGGACGTATTTATATTTATTTTGGAGAAAAAACAGACAATAGCGTATATTAGGTCTAAATGAAATAGAGTTAAATTAATGTGCTTAACACTACCTCCATGTACTTATTGTACCATGTACGTATTTAGGGCATTCTAAATTTCGATTTTTATAGTAATTAGTTAATGTTTTAAACAAGTTAATCGAAATCGTTAATGGTTAAATTTATTGAATACAATTTTACAAGTTAATCGAAACTCGACCATGTAACTAAATAATTATTTGCTATAAGTTCCTAATGCTTGATCTTGCACACATCTGTAACTATAACCTGATCGATTGTAATCTATTAAATTGCATATCGTCACTTCGAATTTCGGTAGCACTTTCTTGCGAGGGACCTCCATACTAAAATGTATGGAATTTTATCAAAATCCTAAAAAGGTAAAATATTTATCTTTCTCTCTGAGAAATATGTGACATGAGACTAATAAATGCTACTACCACAGATTTTCTGGTGAACACACTTACCATTCAGGAAAAAAACGGTGTTAAGAATCACACATAAAATGGCTATTACGGATTATTTACGCTTCCGTTCAAAGTATTAATGATCAATTCACAAGTAAAAAACTATATATTTTCACTTTTGCAAACAAAGTTTATACTAAAACATTAGATTTTTAAAGATATCTTGATTTTTGTGAAACTTAACTGAGTTTTTTGACCGACTAGTATGGGCGACAGTGAGACGCTTTACACTTCACTAGCTCATACAGAATATGTATATGGCGGACTCTATAGTTTTTTACACTGAGGTACGTACACGCATGCGTAGGTACGAGTATATAAATAGCATTACGAGTATGTAGGTATCTTGTGAGGGAGATATCTCTGGATAGGGAGATATCAGGCTACGGGATTCCGAACTAGTATATTATTTTTTCCGTAGCGAACTTTATAGATCTGTGGTTTTTTCCAAGGTCCCCAGTTGCTAGAAGAGCGCTTCTATTAAAAAAAAATGTATCTAGTCAAGAATATACAGGGTGTCACGGCTGTCCGTTACACCCTGCCGAATTTTTTTCATTTCCTGAAAGTTTTATTCATTGAAAGTAGTTCAGTGACCCGTGTGGTGCCGGCATAGAATAGTACCAACCCAGATATACCCGTGGGTGTCATAAGAGGCGACTAAGGGTTAACTGGAGGATGGGCAGCAGCATCCTGCTTTGTATCTTACATCTTACTTACTGCGGTCACCTACAACCGAGATCCATGGCGCCAGCCGTAACGCTAACGAGCGAGGTGACTGTGGTACTTCCCCTCCACATTTTTCCAGCAAAAGCTAGAATTCTGGAGGGAGCTCCCTGTCCTGTAGTGGACATATCATAGGATGTTATGATGAGTTCAGTTACGTTGACTGATCAGATCATGCCTTAGGCTGACCTTAATCTTAAGGCTGTCCTTCCGAATACTGATAAGGCATGATCAGTCAACGTAACTGAACTACTTTCAATGAATAAAACTTTCAGGAAATGAAAAAAAAATCGGCCTCTCCATACAAACTGTCTTATCAAGTTTGCAATTTTGTACGGAGATGCCGATTTTTTTTTCGATCATACTATTTCAGTATTCGAAAGGCTGTGTCTTACACCCTGTATAACATTACGTTAAGTGGTCAGGCAAGAGTGGCTGAGATAGTACCTACCTTTATAACATTACCTTGAGATGATTGTAAATAGGTAGGCATTGTTTATGTAGGTATGCAAGTGTTTATTTCTAACTAATGGTTTTAGAAAACCAAAACAATTCCTTGTGTATCTTTATCATATAAAGACGCACCCGGAAGCTAGCTAGCTCGTTATCAATACGGATGATAAATTAATAATAGGTCTTTACCTATGAAATTGCCGGAATTTTCTTACAGATTAATGAGATCATAATTCCTATAATTCTAATGCTATTTTTTTCATTTGTCTTATATTTGAAAGTTGACTTCAAGGTTATCAATTTTCGCATAAAATGAAGTTTATATTTATAGTTAAATATATAAAATTGAAGGTTTGAAAATTGTTCGTCTTAAATGTCGTCCGATTTCATCATTAGATTTGTTATATAGGGTGACTTTTAATTAGTTCTTGATAGAAACAGGTATGAATTTACTCATGATACTGAACAACTTTCCCCAAGGAACATAGGTCGAAATACGAAAAACCAAATTTGACCTCCCATACAAAATGCGCTATCAGCTGATGCAGTTTCTATGGGAGGTCAAAACTTGATTTTCGTATTTCGATCTATGTTCCTTGGGAAAAAATCTTCAGTATCATAAGTACATGCATATCTTTTGCTATCAAGAACTAATTAAAATTCACCCTATATTTTTTTACACATATATTTTTCGAAAATTAAATTTAAGTTTCTGTTAGCTTAATGTCTTCCTAGTAATGCTTAAAAAAAATTAAAAAAATTGGATTTATAATTCCTAAGAAAATTGCAAAAATGTTAGTACTGAAAATTGAGTTTACCTAAAATTCGCCATACAAAACGGCAATTTCATAGGTAAAGACCTAATACGAGCTCTACCGTTGTTGTGAACAGACTTGACATTGAAAGTCACATAAGAGCGCTTGTTACTAGGTGCCTACCTACTTAAGATATAGAATGTATTCTTCTTTTTGTTTAGAGAACGGGAAAAAAGTGACTACAAAATTTTTGCCCAAAAAGTGGCCACATCAATAGCCTTTCTGTTACCTACCTTAAGAAAAATCCTCCGAGTGTAGGAAACTGGAGAAGTAGGGCACTACAGCAAGTCAAATCAATCAGTTTTTATACATTTCCGGTGATATTAACACCCTTGCTTGCACCCTGTATAGTTGCCTAGAAATATTTTCAGTTACTAACCTAGACAAATGCATAACAGAGAGCATTATATCTGCATATCTATCTATAGTGAGTACCTTCCTTAGTATACATAGGTATAAGTATCCATTATTATTATGGACCTAGGACGGCTATATAAATTACGGACCGATTGAATAAATAATTTACTATAGTTGTGAGGACTGTCCAGTTTAGTTGCAACGAGATAAAACGAAACCTTAAAATGGATTTTAAAAATAAAGTTGTTATAATTACTGGAGCTACTTCAGGCATTGGTGAAGCAACTGCTTACCATTTGGCTAAACTGTCAGCTAAATTGGTCCTAACAGGAAGAAATGACATGAAACTGAAAGAAGTTGCAGCCAGAGTCGAAAAAACCAAAGGAATCAAGCCCTGCACAGTAAAAGCTGATTTGACTAACGACATTGATGTGAAGAAAATTGTAGACGAGGCGATCAAATGCTTCGGCCAAATCGACATTTTGATCAACAACGCTGGCGCCGGTGCGATGGCTTCCCTCAAAGATGGGATTCAACATTTCGACCTGATGATCAATACAAATCTTCGCAGCGTTTACTTGCTGAGTCATCTAGCTGCTCCTCACATTAAAAAGACTAAAGGTAACATCATCAACGTATCGAGCATTGTCAGTACAAAACCAGTGCATGACTTTTTACCTTACTGCGTTTCTAAGGCTGGATTGGACATGTTCACGAAATGCATTTCCAAAGAACTGGCGGCTTGTGGTGTAAGGGTCAATTCTGTGAATCCAGGACCTGTGACTTCTGAATTCCATGATCGGTTGGGACTGGGTAAGAAGAAGACTGATGAAATGATGGAGGTTAGGAGGAAAATGAGTCCTATGGGAAAGATTACCACTAGCGAAGAGGTGGCTGAATTGATTGTTTTCCTGGCAAGTGACTGCGCCAGTAGTATCACTGGGAGTATTTACGTTATTGACAATGGTGTGTTGGTCAATTAGGGTTTGTCAGGATTAACTTTTAAAAAGTTTTTTTTTTTTATAAATAATGTCGTTCAAAAACAGTAACTCGGTTCATTATTACGATGAGGTGTATTGACTTGTATGGGATATTTTTTATAACCTGTTTATAATAAGTTTATTACAATAATAAAGTAAGATTTTGTAACCATAGCTTTTATTATAATAAGATAGGCCTTTTATTTACACAAAAGTAATAGGAACATAGCGCTAATAAACTATCTACGTATAAATGCCACATTGATCTTTTTCACTTAGTAAGCACTAATTATAAATACTTATACTTACTTAACTACGAATTGAAAACTCTGAATTTATTGATTCCCAATAATCTTGATAACGGTCACAACATTAATATATCACCCAAGAAATTAAAATCACATTTGGCTAATTATAAAATAGTTTTTGATTGTGAATTTATAACACTTAAGGCGATTCGTTTTCCCTACTAAATTTAAACGACTTGCATTTATGCGGAACATAAAATGCTGTTGAAAAACGAGTGTATACTGCTATTTTTATTTAAAATTTTCGCTGATTAATACAAAGGTACAGCTAATGCACCGAAAGTACCTACTTATTTTTGTTAGCAATTTTTGGTTCAATATTAACATTGTGGGTGTGCGATCTATACTGTAGTACTTTCGGTGCATTAGCTGTATCTTTGAATTCAAAACTTAACTAATAATAGCAGTATAGGTACAATCGTTTTTCAACAGCATTTTATGTCTTACATAAATACAAATACAAATATCTTCTGCTCCCAAACCTTCGCTCTCACTTATGCAGTGTCAACTGCTATGCTATGACAGTGAGAATATACAACCATCTTCCAAAAGACATAAAAGACTTGCCTCTACCTTTATTCAAAACAAAATTACGGACATGGTTGATCGATAAATGTTTTTATAATGTAAAAGATTATTTAAATTCAAAATTTTAAATAAATAAAATATTAATATTTGTAAACAGGGACATTGTATGTTTCTTTTTTTTTTTTTTGACTAGAATGTAAATTGGTGTTTTAATGTTTAATATAATCTCAATTTTATGACTACATCATTATTTGACATTATTAATATGTAAATTTTAATAGTCTATGGTAATTTCTTATGTTTTATTTTTAATTTGCATGATTTTGTTAAATCTAAATGTAAGGACTGTCTATAACTTAAGAACCTTTTGACTACATTTATCGCAAATAAATATCTTTTATCTTTATCTTTTTATCTTTATTCGCAAGAAAACAATAGTTGAAGATCTTAAGTTAGAAAAGTACCAAATATAACTATTGTGAATTTATAGTACATTAAAATGCAAGTGCGCTATGTTGGATATTACACCCGAGGCACAGAAATTGCAGCCCGAGCCGCAGGCGAGGGCGTAATGGAGCCGAGGGTGTAATCTCCAATGCGCACGAGCTTTTTACGACGTTTTTCAACGAATTTGCGAATAAAAACAAATCAAATTGGTTACCTTTAAAAATACTAAACTTTGCTAACCTTACGTCTATCGCACGTACACCGGAACATTTTGTCGGCTGCATATGTTCATGTTTTCCTTTAATTTTACCAGCTTTCAAAATTGTATTTAGTGTATGAGTGTTTTAGACGGTTCAGGAACAGTTTTTTATTTGTGGAAGTCGACACTATTAAAAATAATTACAATAATAAACACTACAAATATTTGTAAAATGGCGCGCATTATTTCTTTTTCAGCTGGCACAGATTATACGTCGCATGAGGAGGCCCCAAAACATTACCAACTGTGTTATCTTACACCATCAATCTTTTATCAATTATTAGTCAATCTAGTAACCAAGCTATAAAAAAAAAGTAATTGTCACTCAAACATCCTATTCCATTAACCTTGAAATAAATTATCAAAAATTGAAAACCTTGTTCCGTAAATGACTAATTTATTGTTAATTAGTTAATTACTATAAATAATTTCATAAAATCAACATTTATTTATGATATTTTCTCGAAGTCAGCTTGAAAATTTTAGTAACATAATAAAGCATAAAAACTCCTTTCTCTTGGCCGATTAAAAAAAGAAACGAAAATAAAACACTAGTAAAGTAATGACAAAAACACGCGTGTTTAATAAGCTGGATTATGGACCTTAATACAGCACAAATACGCTCTAACACTCACTCACACACTAACAGTAGATTTTTGGCAAAACAACTTACATACCTTACCTACCCTTAAATCTTAAGTCTGCATCATTTACTCGAGTCGAGTGGGAGAGACCGGAGACCTATAGCACAGGGTCTACCTAGTTTAGGCTCCTGTCTCTCGCTATTACAGATTTACATAAACAATACTATTTTTAGTGCTTAATTAAGATGTTTGTCATTAAATCTATAGTGAGAGAGAAATAAACTTAATTTTGATTTGATTTAAAACAGTGCAAATAGAGCTGTTTTATGAGCAAATGTGTTGAAAAATTATTAACAGTATGTCAATTATCAAATATGTCAAAAATAAACTAACTATCAAATAACTATTCATTAAATGTAAAATCTAGAAATTCTTTCACACTGTAAAAGCAATGTTTTAATAGCCATTTTGTCAAATTATTTTCCAATGCATCTTTAGTCATGGATTTTAAATTGTCAGAGATGCACATGTTAAATATGTTCCTCTTGTAAATGTCTTTCCTAATAGGAGGTTGATACAATAGTTTCATGATCTTTTGTCTTAACGTAACTTCTCCACGATTTTTCCAATAATTTGGGTTTGAGGCAACAAAAATACACACATCTCTATATACAAACAAGGAAGGGGTAATATATTAAATTGCTTAAAAAGAGGTTTGCGCGCATGCACTTTTTCTGGAGTTTAAAAGCCCTATCAATACAATATTAAGCCATAGCTAAGGATAGAGGAGACATAGCCATGATAGGCCATTAAAGCAGCTTCAACAGATATAGTTTGTCTCAACCTTTTGAGTGCAAAAACAATAAGAATGAGAGTCATTTGAATTTAGTATGGAAAACGGATCGCGAAGAATGTTTACCTTTTAAGAGTTTACCAGAGCTAGCCAATAAAAAAAATTCAAAATTTCGGTGATATAGTGCGACAAGCCTTTTAATGAACGTGAGCGAGGGCGCTGCAAGTCAAGGAAAACCAAGAGGAAAACAGAGAAGAATTGTCAAAAATGACGTTTCACAAAGGAGTGAAACGTCAAAGCGGTGTTAGTGCCTCGTTTTTCCACGTTCATTATAAGCCTTGTCAGACTGTATTCAAGATTATACCAAGGATTTTTTGTAATGCACCTAGGAACTTATTGCATGTTGGTATTATAAGTAGGTAAAAATAAAATTCTAGATAACTACTTACATCTAAACATTCAAGATATTAATATTTACAAATTAAGGTACCTAACATATGGTACTACAGATACTGCAGAACTCTAATACAAGGACTCTAAAATTCTGTGTGACCTAAAATATAATATCTACCTATATATAGTTTTAAAGCTATACTAAGACCTACTGTCCAGGTAAACCGCACGTCATTTCGTCGCCATTATGATTGATGGCATATTATTTCCATCCTACTATAAAACAAACGATACAGCCGGCTAAGTCGCATTTGTGACCGTTAATGCGCAGAAGTAAAAAAATGAGTCGCGGGGGTGAGCGCGGCATGTGGGGGAGGGCGTGCAAATCTTTTATTGGCTCTTCGCCTGTCACCCGTCATAGACAGACTAAGTCCTGAACGCGCTATAGTAGCTATACAATACACATTATGAAAAAATAAGCTGCACTTAGGGAACAGTAAAATCCGCTTTGCACGGTGATAGAGGGGACAAATATAAGAGATTCTACTAGCAGCGAGTTTGACTTCTTAGGAACAGAGATGGCGGCGCCACTTTAAAAAAAAATAATACTTGTAAAAATTCTATAAGCATAACGGGTGCACCGATTTCAATAATTTAGTTGCCAATTGAAAAGGAATTTCTTAATTTATAAAAACTAGCTGGTGCCCCCGACTTCGTCTGCGCAGGTTTATAAATTGTAGCCTGTGTTATTCTGATGTATATGCTATATTATTGTAAAGTTTCATTTAAATCCACTCAGTAGTTTTTACGTGAAAGAGTAACAAACATCCATCCATACTTACAAACTTTCGCGTTTATAATATTAGTAGGATAGGATAGGATATTAGTAGGATAAATACTGGTTAAAAGGAAAGTATTGTTACTAAACAGACAGTCTAGCTTATTTGTTTTGTTTTAGGTTATTTGTATGCTTTTACTAAATCACGTAAAAAACATCGGAACAGGATATTTTTTAATATTGTTACAAGGTAAAAATATAAACAACCAAGTAAGAGTCGGATTCGCGTACAAAGGGTTCTGTGGCACCACTACACAAATACAACGTGACAAAATTTCAGTGGTAGGTTACAAAATCACTGTGCCAAATTTTATTGAGTCCGACTCGTACTTGACCAGTTTTTTTCTATTTATTGTTCTAATATAGCTTATGCACTACAATCACACTAAGTTTGAAGCTTGTATGTGCTAGAGTTTTAGCGATAGGGCTTATACAAAAGAACGCTAAAAAAGCACGTTTTTTGTATGGGGAAACCATTATTTTTAACTTTTGTTTATCCACCCGCCTAAAGTTTTTTGTAGCTCTACGTAAATTTTCATTAATTTTACTCCCGAAGTCCAATGATTCTAAACATGAAAACAAGCAACTTTTCCGAAGTATAACATTACTAGGTTTCCGCCTGCGGTTTCACCCGCATTAAATGCGTTTTCCCGTGGGAATGAAGTATTTTCCCGCGGTAATAAGTAGCCTATGTGCTATTTCAGGACCTAACCTATATGCGTGCCAAGTTTCATTAATATCCATTCAGTAGTTTTTGTGTGAATGAGTAACAAACATCCATCCATCCATCCACTCATCAATCCATCCATCCATACTTACAAACTTTCGCGTTTATAATATAATATTAAAATATACCAGAAAAATTTTTTTGAATCCCTAAAGTGGTAATGTCATCGACCCATTTTCTATGGCAAGTCGAAATTCTTTTTCGAGTAAGAATTTTTTGTTCTTCAAGTTGCTTGTTATTATGAGTAGAATCACTGGGCTTGGGGAGCAAACCCAATGAGAATTCATATAGTATAAAATAAGAAATTAACATCTTTCTTTGTTTTAAAGGTGCCCTCTTAAACTAAGCTTTTCTTATGAGTCATCTTTACAAGATGTATTAGTGTCCGCGTACAAAACTTGATAGGGTACGACGCTGCCCTTATTTGAAGCTGTTACTTGAATTGCGTATTTCTTTCCCGCTCGCAGACCAGCCACTTTTTGGACTATCACTCTAGCACTGAAAAAAGAAATCATTATATTTGGACGAGTTCCATCTTTAAACTCAAGTAACTTATAGCCGCTAGACATCTGATTCTTTTTCTATTTCTCACTATTCCATGCGTATGTAGACTCTTTCCAGTATAAATTTATGATGCCAGTGCCAAATTAAGTATCTAGACCTAAAATAATCCACTTGTACCTTTTAAATATTTTGATAAAAAAAATAATTTAATAAAGTTTAAAAAAGGCTTATTATTTTCGAGGCAACTAACAAATGAAACGGCAACTAACAGTTTTCATATAATAAATTAATCTGGCAGCGATTAAATATTTTAGCAACAATTATATTAGATAAGCTTCAAAATGCAAGGGTTTTTAAAAACTAAATAATGGCTGATTGTTTAAGGTAGCAAATATATTAAACAGGGGCAATGAAATCATAGGCGAGGTAATATAAATAATGACTTGGCGACTAATATTAACAGTGGGATAACAAAGATTGTATTATTGGCAACAATAGGCTCCCATATTTTTTATATGGGAGCCTATTGTTGCAATCGCGGCCCAAAAATACACTTTTCGGCTGCGATTTGTAGGTAGCTGGAAAAATGTAAAAAGGTACTATAATTAAGTATTTGGATTTCAGTATTTTTGTTTGTAGAATCATAATTTTATAAAAACAGCGACAAGCGTACTCATTGCATAGAAACAGAGCGCGAGTCGAATATATTTAAAGATTTCATATTTTTTCTGTGCTGTAAGGGTCTTTACTCCAATTTCTGTTTGCTAGGGGTGACAAGGGAACCTAGCCTTGGAACATGACCTTGGAGCTTTAATTATAAATAAGAAAATTCTTAGACATCAATTAATCATACTTCCGCGTGCTTCCGAACCTTTTTACAATGACTACTGCTTTTCTCAAAATGACCACTACCACCACGAAGCGGAGGTACGAAGGGGCGTAGCCCCCCGCCATAAAAAACAAACTCCAGGCAGGACGACACATACACGGTAGGTTATGTTAGGTTCCCTTGTGACTCCTCGCAGACAGAAATATGGGAGACCCGCACAGTGGGTCCCCGTCGAACTAACCTGCAGTCAGGAGGATTTTAATACAGCTTTAATTACAAACAATGAACTAAGAAGAACGAAGAAACTTGGTAGGCCCTTACATTTTCATACCTTTCACTGTGGAGGTGACTGGGGCATGGTGTGTGGAAGCAAGGGCCTTCGTGAGAGAGCTAGGGCGACGGCTCAGACAAAGCGGAGCTGATCCCCGCGCCGAATCGTACCTGGTGCAGCACATTTCACTGGCGATCCAGCGCGGCAACGCCGCCAGTGTTATGGGTACTTTTCCACTAGGTGCGATTTGGGGGGGTCTTTTTAACGAACCATAGAGGGATATTTTTATTGACATGGATTGACTGTAATTTGTATTTAATTTTTAATTTTGTAACAATGAATAAATTGATAAAATATTTAAAAAAAACTAAGAGGAACACTCAGCTCGGCACAAATAAACAAACATTGCGGGTTGAATAAATAAAGACAATTATTGTACCTTTATGCCTTTTACTCTTTCGCCATTGTAGGAAAATTTTAAGTCATATAATAAAAATCCTAAGTAAAACATTTTTTTTGCATGTCCTTATTTGCTTTATTTAGAGCTCTTAAAATGTCGCACAAAGTATATTTTTATGACCATGTTCATATTTTTTTCTCACCTTAGTTTACTATATATACTTACAACATAATTTTATTATTTCAGAAAGCCTATTTTCTAGTTTTTAGCCGCCGTTAAGTGTTCGCTTAAAAATAAATTCAGTTACCAAAACAATAAATCGATGCCAGTTTAAATTAAAACAAAGCTTACAACTGATCATAAAGCTGCTATTTTCTACTTAAAATGATCCTTCACTGTAGCTGCCAACCCTTTATTTTTGTTACCTGCTTTAATATTTTTTGAAACCCTAATTCAGTTTAATTTGTCGCCGCGTTAAATACATGCCATAAAAAAAAGTGAAAAAAAAATATCTTTATTACGTTAGCGTCTTTTGACAATTAAAACTAACGTAATTAAAGATGTACCTTACTCTACCTAAATTAAAAAGAAAATACATTAGCCTGCGATATGACTTCCGAAATTAAAGCATATCATATGACATCATCATAAAATCCCATGAAACGTCCACGAACTCCAGCAAAAACGTGTGGTACTTATTTTGAAGGGGATTAATACAGTACGGTTTAAAACCTGCTCATGAGCTTTGTGTGCGGTTTTAGCGCGCTTATAGTCGGTTCAAAACTTGCTCGTATTCACTCGTTTAAGCGACGTGACGTCATCAGTGACGTCACTTTAGCGCGCTATCATTGCATACGAAAATGAGGTAGTGCAGCGTGTGCGAAACGTCAAATTCATAAGACATTTGTCATCAATCTCGTTTTCGAGAGATTTTTTTCAACTTTTTTTGGGGTTTTAGATTAAATTATCTTATCGAATAATCATTATCTCTCAATAATTTCTTAAAACGCAAAACAAAATCAAACTTTTAATTTTTCTCAGTGACATTGACATAAGCGCGCTCTAGTCTGGTTTAAAACTGTATTCGATGATATTCGACGAATGCACGCATATAGAAATAAACCGACTATATTCAGTGAATGTAATGTGTGAGTTGAATTCAAGAAACAAACCGTAGTGATAGTCTCCACACTTTTACACGTTGCAGCTGACGACCGCTGTTGTTGGTGACCGCAGTTATAAGTAAGATGGTACGATACACATAAAGATGCTGGGTGTCTACTCTCAAAGTCCGATATATCGAAACGATACTACTCGAAACATGCAAATACAAAACTTCGTCTCTTCACAATAGAGTAGAATATTGGTTGGATGAATTTTCAAACTGCATCCAACCAATATTCTACTCTATTGTGAAGAGACGAAGTTTTGCATTTGCATGTTTCGAGTAGTATCGTTTCGATATATCGGACTTTGAGAGTAGACACCCTGCTTCGCATCCTCCGGTTCATAAACCTTTAGTCGCCTTTAAGGACACCAAAGGGTGTCAGATGTCAGATGACATCAGTTACTAATTTTTCATTAAACTTCTTCGATGATGTGATCGCACCACTTCAAGCCCTAAACTTGCTTTCTTGGCAGCTTATATCTCTAGACTGTCTGTTTACGCGAGCTCCTTAGGCCGCTTGAAACGCTCCAGCGGTACTTACAGAGGTCGTTGTAAATGATCAATGCAATGAGTTTTGACTGGTTTCTTTAAGGTACACACGTAGCTATCTCCATGTATATTTTCTCTAGCTGATATGCAATATCTGTGGAAGAAAAAGAAAATATTACAATTACCTTCCCATACACACTTATATGGTGCTTCCATGTTAACTGCAACTTACTCAAAATTGAACAATTATCCCTAAGATCTATCAGCTGATGCAGTGTCCGTAAGATGTCCAAATTTTTAAAGTCTAGTATTCTATTATCTGTGTCCGGGCGAGCCTTTGTATTTATATTTATGCAATTGAAGAAAATTCTTTACATAAAGCCAATTTAAATTTGTGTTTTGAACACGCTTATTGGCTAGATTTAATCTTACACAAAAAAAAACCTACTAGTCCTAAAAGACCCGATAGAATAGAAATTCTATTTGACCAAAGATTATGAGCTTGATCTATCAAAAGTAAGATAAGGCGCCAACCTGATGACGTCAGTAACATTGTGCAAGGCCGGCAAGAATGCTACGTCTACAGACTGGCAGGACCGTCTTGGTCGGAGCTCTCGTACCAAGGTCCCGTCTTCTAGCAATTCTGGTGTGTTCATACCCCAACGAGTTGTGGATACTGTTAGCTGAAACGAGGCAAAATAGATGAACTTTTAAAACTCTACCTTAGAAAATCAGATAATTATAAATACAACTACAGTGTGTAACGAAAAGATGTGATAATACTAAGGATTCGAAGGTGGTAGGGCTTTTGCTTTACCAACCCCCTTGCTTTTTTCTGCCGTAAAGCAGCTGTGTTTCGGTTTAAAGGTCAAGGGAGCCAGTGAAATTACTGGCACATGAGACATATTATCTTAGTTCTCAGGGTGGGCAACGCGCTTTGCTGTCTTGTTAGTGTCAGTTATGGTACTAATGAGACAGGGGGCGCTAGGGGCGGGACACGGGGGGCTCCCCAATTCCCGTACTCCTGCGCCCAAAGATTAGACGCAGACGACTCGGTTGGTTGGGCGGTGGTGACCACTTGCCATCAAGTGGCACAAGCTCGCTTGCTCACTTGTTACATAAAAAAAATCTGTCTATGAAACTGAACAACTTTCCCTAAGGATCATAGGTCGAAACACGAAAATCAATTTTTGACCTCCCATTGAAACTGCATCAGCGGATAGCGCATTTTGTATGGTAGGTCAAATTTAGTTTTTCGTATTTCGACCTAAGTTTCTTGTGTAAAGTTGTTCAGTTACATGGTCTAAGTAACATGCTAAAATTATTTTGACTAAATATGTAGCACTCTGTATTCTTTCAGTGGGTAGAACCATAATTTCGGAAAACAGAACCTTTGAAACAATGGCTGGCTAGGCTACCATACCGCTACTATGCAAAATCAGCTAAATCATCGTCCACAGCTGGGCCTGATAGTCCCCCGTTTGGGAGGTCTGCTGGCGCTACATCTCCCTGTTCGTGGTCGCCAGTCTCGATCTTTCTACCTTTTAAGGAGTCTGCTCTTCGAGTGATGTCTCCTGCCCACTGCCATTTGAATTCAGTAATTCACACTCAGTGTAACCTAATTTAAAAGACCCTCACCTCAACTTCCACTCCATCTCTGTCTATCCTGCAAGGTGTAACCCTGATGACGTATCTCATCTTCATTTCTTCAGAACTGGAGTCGAACTGAACCGAGCCTTCATCACTGGTCTCCTGTATAGAAGAGGTTGGTATTGGCGCTGGGACGAAGAATTTTGAGTGAGGCTCTGGAAAGTAAGTTGAAAAAAATTTGAATTAGAAAAACAAGTATAGCAAAAAGATTTGTCGAACGTACAGTAAGACTAGATGAGTTATTTACAATCTTTTTTTCTGAGTGTCTGTACAAGCAACTATATTTTATTTCAAGTGCACCGCAAATATATTATACCGCTTGCTTAAATTCTTCTACGCACACACAAAAAGTCTGAACCGACCTTGACCAACTGGAGAAATTAAAGTCAAACACTGTGTGTCTTCGAATTGAGGCATCGCAATGCCTAAATAGGCATATATAACGAGTGTAAGGGACAGCCCTCCGAATACTGAAAGGGCATGTTCAGTCAACGTAATTATACAACTTTCAGTGAACGAAACTTTCAGCAAACGAAAAAAAAAATCGGCCTCTCCATACAAACTGTCCAATCAAGTTTGCAATTTTGTATGAAGAGGTCGATTTTTTCTTTCATTTCCTGAAAGGTTTATTCGCTGAAGTATGTTCAGTTACGTTGCCTGATCATGCCCTTTCAGTATTCGGAGGGCTGTCCCTTACACCCTGTATAGGTATCGCGATGCCTCAATTCGAAGACACACAGTGTTTGACTTTAACTTCTCCAGTTGGTCAAGGTCGGCTCAGACTTTTTGTGTGTGCGTAGAAGAATTTGAGCAAGCAAGCGCTATAATCTATTTGCAATGCACTTGAAATAAAATATAAATGCACACGTGTAACTTACCAATATTTTTAACTAGATGCAGTCTTTTGCCCCTGACGAGTACTTCAACGTCCACTGGTCCTCCGCAAGCAGATACCGCCATCCAAATTCCTCCACCCGATCCTAGTGTGGCCTGTTAAAGTAAAAATTTGGGAAGAAATTTTGTTATATTGTCAATTCGTTAAGTAGCAAAGAGAGACAGATGTAAAAGGAAGTGCTGTGGGTAATAAGCTGGAGACTAATCTATAGAAGTAGTAAAAATAATCAGTGATCAGTATCGTTCGAGTGTCTTCTCCCTTCCTTAACATGTCAGTACGAGTATTCTTCTTCTTGTTTTTTGTTTTCAAAAATCTTGTTCAGTGTGCTTACAAATAGTTTCTGAAGCTCTGCTCAACAATCTTACAGAAGAAAAATGTACGACGAAATTGATTTACCAACCCAAAAACTTACATTATAAACGAACGATGTTCAATAAGTAGTGAGAACGAGCAATATTTTGGTTGTAAAGTCTTTTGATGTTTATGAGTATTGATAGTATATTTAAGTACTAGGATGGTGCCAAAAACTTTGGCCATAATATTTAGAAACGTATAAAAAAAATTATAAAGTTAAACAGCCAGTCAGCCAATCCAACATGCAATTTGAAAATTGAGAAAAAAATAAATTTCAATACATTTCACCAAGCAGAGTCCTCTACTCATAGTTACTTCTATCTGTTCTCTAATACTGAAGGAAAAACATGTACGAAAGCAAAATCAAAGTAATGGATCCCATTTTTCAAAGGGATCAAAGTTTTGGAAAACTGCGCGATTCAGGGTTTTTTTTATTTTTATATTACAAGTGAGCAAACGAGCAGGTGGGCCACCTGATGGTAAGTGGTCACAAGGGTCTAAGGAGATGTTTAAGCTACGTAGAAAAATGCATTATTAGAATAGAATAGAATAGAATAGAATAGAATAGAATAGAATAGAATAGAATAGAATAGAATAGAATAGAATAGAATAGAATAGAATAGAATAGAATAGAATAGAATAGAATAGAATAGAATAGAATAGAATAGAATAGAATAGAATAGAATAGAATAGAATAGAATAGAATAGAATAGAATAGAATAGAATAGAATAGAATAGAATAGAATAGAATAGAATAGAATAGAATAGAATAGAATAGAATAGAATAGAATAGAATAGAATAGAATAGAATAGAATAGAATAGAATAGAATAGAATAGAATAGAATAGAATAGAATAGAATAGAATAGAATAGAATAGAATAGAATAGAATAGAATAGAATAGAATAGAATAGAATAGAATAGAATAGAATAGAATAGAATAGAATAGAATAGAATAGAATAGAATAGAATAGAATAGAATAGAATAGAATAGAATAGAATAGAATAGAATAGAATAGAATAGAATAGAATAGAATAGAATAGAATAGAATAGAATAGAATAGAATAGAATAGAATAGAATAGAATAGAATAGAATAGAATAGAATAGAATAGAATAGAATAGAATAGAATAGAATAGAATAGAATAGAATAGAATAGAATAGAATAGAATAGAATAGAATAGAATAGAATAGAATAGAATAGAATAGAATAGAATAGAATAGAATAGAATAGAATAGAATAGAATAGAATAGAATAGAATAGAATAGAATAGAATAGAATAGAATAGAATAGAATAGAATAGAATAGAATAGAATAGAATAGAATAGAATAGAATAGAATAGAATAGAATAGAATAGAATAGAATAGAATAGAATAGAATAGAATAGAATAGAATAGAATAGAATAGAATAGAATAGAATAGAATAGAATAGAATAGAATAGAATAGAATAGAATAGAATAGAATAGAATAGAATAGAATAGAATAGAATAGAATAGAATAGAATAGAATAGAATAGAATAGAATAGAATAGAATAGAATAGAATAGAATAGAATAGAATAGAATAGAATAGAATAGAATAGAATAGAATAGAATAGAATAGAATAGAATAGAATAGAATAGAATAGAATAGAATAGAATAGAATAGAATAGAATAGAATAGAATAGAATAGAATAGAATAGAATAGAATAGAATAGAATAGAATAGAATAGAATAGAATAGAATAGAATAGAATAGAATAGAATAGAATAGAATAGAATAGAATAGAATAGAATAGAATAGAATAGAATAGAATAGAATAGAATAGAATAGAATAGAATAGAATAGAATAGAATAGAATAGAATAGAATAGAATAGAATAGAATAGAATAGAATAGAATAGAATAGAATAGAATAGAATAGAATAGAATGCTTTATTTGCTTTAGACATGGTTTTAAAGGGATGACAATGTTTTTCTTAGTATCACACATTTATTTATAAATAGTCGTTCATTTTCTGGGTCATTCTCACTAATTATTGAACGCCATTAGTATTAGATATTCATAACATTGCCTAACGCGCTAAGCTATATTCCATTTTTTACTAACCTTAAAATAATAAACCGACTTGTTTCGTACTTCAGACCTCAAAGGCATATTTTCCCTCAGTCGTTTAGCAGTAGAACTCTTCGGTTTGACGCTTCCGGTAGCTAATAAGGAACCAGCCCGTCTGTCTTTCGCTACGCCATATACGGATACGAAATATGTCTGGAAAAACCATGAAAATGATAAGTTAAAGGAGTGATCACATCTAGCTGAATTAAAAGACTAATTCGGCATATATTGCTGGGAGGCTTGGTTCTTTTAATTGCAATATTCTTGCTTCAACGAGCAATGTATGCCGAATTAGTCTTTGAATTCAGCTACGTAAATGATAAAGAGAGTAAGGACATGTATTGAATCTGGAAGCGTAGCTAACACAATTAGGTACTTATCTTTCTCAAAGGTTTATGTTAAATGGTATATGCAAATTCCATTTTGGTCCTGGGGTGACATGCTTTTTCATTACAGTATGACCGTGATATCTGGTAATATACTTACCTACTAATAATCTATTCAGGTGACATAACAGCGTCATTAGTAGTGAAAATTTGAAATAACCTCTTTGGCAATTCTGGCCAATTCACTATAAAAAAAATTGTTCCAATTTTGACCACCAGAATAGATATCGCGGTCATACTGTAGCATCAAAGTTTAATTATCTACAGAATGAGGTAAAAAATAATTACCATCATCACTTGTATTTAAAAAAAAATATTAAATTTTGATGTCTGACCCTAACCACACTCCGGCCAATAGGTCGCGAATTTGAAATTTGAAATTGGAAGGTCGCGTAGGCCCACATATTCAGTACAAAAGACCTTCAGGATGCGGATAATGTCCCTTCTGTATGATAGTACTATTACTTTATTCTGTGCTAAACATTCCAGACTTTTGTGTCCCTTGATCCCGCTAGATTACCATTATTACCAAGGAATTTGGAATTTGTTGTTGGTGTATCTTACTTACCAAGCTGGAGTCAAGATTCTCGATAACATGATGAGTTCTATCACCAACACATGCTATGACTGGATCTTGATTCGTTGCTTTTGTGCTGCGACCTGCAAAAAATTTCAAGTCTTTTCTAGGTTCAGTAAGTGAGATAAAATAAAAAATACGGTTAGAAAATTGACCCCATAACCTGATGAAACAAAAGTTGCGAATTCTAATCCACTTAGGAGACATAAGGCAAGTCATCATTTGGGAAAGGTTTCTGATTTTATTTAGGTCAATTAGTCAAGTCTGTTGAGCCGTTGGTCTTAGTCTCGGTCACTTATCTTGGAGATGTTATTACACAAATTTTGTAATTATAGCTGAAATGTTATTTAAAAATCTCTAAAACCAGGGCCTGTTCACTAACAGGCCCTGGTTTTAGAGATTTTTAAATTAGTTTTTTAATTAGTTTGATGGCTCAATATCACTATATTGAGCCATCAAACTGCCTACACATACAAATAAATTAGTTATTGTTTAGTGCAACAAATGCCGAAAACCTGCAAAAGTGTTACCGGCCAAACCCGATTTTAGGCCAAACTAGTTTACCTAAACCATACCGAAATTTGTAGGGTAGGTTAGGTCAGGTTATCTGTTAAACCTTTCACTAGAAAATACTTGTTTCAAATGCAAGGGTTAACAAATAACCTAACCTTACCTACTCAACGTGACTAACTGATCTATCAACGCACAACTCAAACTAATAAATGGATTGGGGCTGTTTGGCACATAGGCACAGAATATATAATAGGTAGTTATTATGCCGAAACGAAGTCGCGGGCAACAGCTAGAATGTCGATCATTCGAATTCGAAACCTGAAAAATATTTACTTACCAAACTTCTTTCTCCTATACAGACTTCTAAAATTGTCCTCATAAATACTGAAATCGGTATCAATCTTGTTGTCCACTTCGATAGAATCGAGCCGTGTGTCGTTATCGATCCGATCTATGCTGTATCGATTAGGTTTGTCGATCCTGTGCGATTTTATGTCGTACTGAGCTGCACAAAGTGAGGTGTAGTTCCTCCTATGTGATGCGACTACACAGTAGGTCGTTGCTTGTGGGTCTATTGGGCTGGAAAAATTAAAAAGTCCAATGTAAAGTCAATCATTTAAATTCCTTGAGTTTTAAAAATGTATATTCAAGTCTTTTTGAAATTTCGTTTAGACTACACTACTAGTAAATATTACAACAATTATGTCAACTTTACCAATTATTATACCAGGAGCAACGGTAACTTTATAAACAACTTAAGAGACGTGACAGGTCATCCGAAAAAAAAACAAGTAAAAAGCCTTTTGCTTTACATCCAAATAAAGAATGCAGATGTATAAATAGCCTAGATGGTGCAGCAAAATGGTTAAGTTATCACTTATCCGGCTCCTCTATGTGATGGCACGTCACAATTATTACGCCGCAGAAAAAGCGTAAAGGACACCGCACTATGCCAATTAAAACTATCATATCATTATTGTAGTCACGTCTAGAAATTCCTACATCTCTGTTTTTTGAGCATTATGTCCAAGTTTTTGAGTTCTTCGTCAGTTTAAATTGGTCAGCGGCTGCTCAGGTTGGTATTAGTATAATTTGTAGAGTTCGTGACGATATGTTTAAGTGTTTATTAAGCTTTAAGTAAGATTATCGTGTGGCGTGTCAGATTTGTAGAAGTGTCAAAACATTATTCAGAGTTAAAAATTTGTTCAAAATCTAAGGTAAGTATAATTTTGCTTTTGCTTAGAAATGAAAGTCTTATTGCAAACTGTCGCTTGTATCGAAGGATTTCGGATTACTGCAATAACAAAATATTTAAACAAAGAATTATATTTTACAGTAGCTTTTGAAAGAAATACATAAGCAGAAGAATAAGAAATAATTAGTAAATAATCGGCGATAATATAGGAGTTAGAACAAGTAACATAATTGAAAAATAAAGGATTATTTCGAGTGTCGGAAAATAAAATAATGGCACCACTTTTTTTTTCTTTTTTTTATAGTTAAGCTTGACACCTGCAATGCATCTTTAGCCCCACAGGCGGTTGAAATAAAAATGCTACAAAGTCCAACTTGACGTGACCTTGACTGTTTGTACGAGTAATTTGGTATTATTAATTTGTGGATTTAAGTCATATCAGCAATTTTAGTTTTTGGAGAGGTGGCTTTTTAACACACTTACGATGAAATATTTTACAAAATTTTCAAATAGTCATTTAGTCAAACATCCTGTACATAATTAAATAGAGTAATGATTATTCTATCTGTGCGTATGCTCAGTAGTTCTGTTAAAAAGCACATTATGGTTAACAAATAAAAAAAAGTGGTTGGAATGAGGTTTGCCTTAAGGTGCCTCTTTATTCTATTTACGATGAAGCTGCTTCCAGTACCGTAGTAATAGTAATCACACAGTTGAGAATTGGCTGCTGTCTTGTCTGTCTGTGACCAAGGCCAGAATTTATTTACTGAAAAGCTTCAAAATAGAGTTTGCGTCGTATTATTATAATATGGTAGAGACATGGCAGAACGTAGATAGGATGCCAATTCTCACCGACTTTACTATACTATGGAATGTTCTAAATATGACTAGGGTAACAATGATCCGTGATCGTTCGTGTCCAATTTAAACTATGGCGCTAAAGAATAGCAAGAATACGGCCTGATGTGCAGCAATCTGAAAGGATCCGGTTTTGATTCTTGGTCGGTGCAGATTTTCGAAAGATAAGTTTGGGTATTTATTTCCAGGTCTGAGTGTGTTTTTGCGCGTATTTGTGTGCCCACCCACATAATAAGAAACTACTACGAGAAACTACTTTTTGTAAGAGCGATGCAGCGCAGCATACTAGGTGAGAGGAATAACCGTGAGAGGAATAACCGTATCCGGAACACGACTCTGCGCTCCAAAACCCACATAGCTGACGTCGGTAGAAAGGATTCTACATTAAATGGGATTAGGTGGGTCACGTGTGTCAGAAGCACTTGGATAGTAGAACTAAAACAAAAATCGCCTCCGCGACCATTCAACTTGACCCCTCTCTTGTATGAATGGTCTTGAAACGGGAGCTCATCTCAATTGGTTACCATTAGTTGTGAGAAAAGTTGTAATATTTAATGATTTCAGACTTTTCCCTTTATTTGTACTGTGAGACCTAGCTTCTTGCCAAATGTCATAATTTTAGGTCAACGGGAAATACCCTATAGCTTAGGTTTTGCTTTAGTGCATAAATGTATGGAGATGAGGACATAAAATGCCATATCCGTTGATTGCGTCGTTGTAAAAAATTTAAATTTTCAGATCTTGTGTAGTTCATGGACCCTTATATATGGTTTCAATTTCAACCTGATACCTGTACCCGTTCTCGAGATAAAGGGTCTTGACAGGCAGACAGACAGACGGACAACAAAGTGATCCTATAAGGGTTCCGTTTTTTTCTTTTGAGGTACGGAACCCTAAAAAGAATGTTTTAAAAGTGTCGCGGTAGGGTGGTCGTTTCGTCGAGCTGTGGCTTTAGAATGATAAAATGCCAATTCTCGCCGGCTGTACTATAACAAAGAATGTCCTTAGTATGTCCAGGGCAGCACTGATCCGTGATCGTTCGTATACAATTAAAACTATGGAATGGCGCTAGGGTCGTGTTGTGCTATTTATACAATGCATTAGTGAAACTGATGAACTTTACCGAAAAAGTTATACCTTTTCACTTATTACGTTTTGGACAATAAGTTTTACAATGATTTAAAAACAGGGAAGAGAAATACTGTCTCCTCGTTTTCTGTCACATAAGATTTATGACTGTAAAACAAATTTATTTTAGAAAACTTAATTATCTGAAAGCCACATTTTCTTGACACTTTCATTTGCTTCCACCATGATATTTTGTCCATGTTTGCACCACGTATGCGGGTGTCGTGGGTCTTAGTCTCGTGTTCATACACACAATATAAGATAAGACACAGAACAATATCATACAAGAGGATACTCTAAAATATTAATAGCAAATACCTACTTTAGTTTACCAAAATTATTTCTATCGAATAAAATTGTACAACAAAGTGCAGTCAACCGCAGGCTGTGGAAACATTTGCAACTCTGTTACCATGCCATAGAGTCCAAAAAGTTTCTACTACGACGTGCTGTTGAGTGTACCAAAACAAAACTTTTATTAGTAGTTGCGTAAGTAAAAATTGTTTTTGAAAAAGTGAAGATTAATGACTTACCTACTATATTTTTCTGATTGTCAATTTTCTTACTCACAGAAGCCGAAAGCTCGCGATAAAGTCGGAGATGCAATATTATATCGTCGCTTAGCTAACAACACCGCACAATTCATCATTTTGGCGGTTTTTTAGTTTGGATGCCAATCGATTGCGTATCTGAAGTTGTATCAAATGGCATTCAAACTAAAAACCCGCAAAATATAATACTTGTGCAGTGTTGTTCGCTAAGCGACGATATGCATCTTTCTTGAATTTGAAATATGTATTCCCCCAATTTCAGATTCTAGAAAACTCTTTTTCAAGATTTCAAATTCAAGAAAATCTGTCTCTGTTTACAGTTTTGACGTCGATATTCACGTCAATAACTCGAAACGGAGATACTACTACGGTGTTTAATAAGTAGTGAGAATGACCCTGAAAATAAATTAATAACGCACTTTTCTACGTAGCTTTAACATCTCCTTGGACCCTGAATACCGTAGCTTCGATCCCTTTGATAAAATCAAGTTTTCATTTTGTGTGGGATTCATGATTTCGATTTTGCTTCCGTACCTGTTTCTCCTTCGGTGTTAGAGAACAGATAGAAGTTACTATGAGTAGAGAACTGTCAGTTAAATATTATGGGGAGAGTGGTTAACTAGTTCAAACTCGGCTTGGTGAATGGCATCCATCAAAACCCAATTTTTTTACAATATTCAAGTTGCTTGCTGGAAAGGCCGACTGGTTGTTTAACTTTACCTCATTATTCATACGTTTCTAAATATTATGGTCTAAGTTGTTGGTACGGTCAACCGCTTGTCGGTAGAAACTTTTTCAACTCTATTACCACGCCATAAGGTCCAAAAGTGTTTCTACCGATGGTCGGCCGTGTGTACCATCCTGGTGCTAAAATAAACTATCAATACTCATAAACATCATAGATTTTACAACCAAAATGTTGTTCATTCTCATTACTTATTGAACACCCCTCGTACATTTGAATTGATTTTACCAAAGTTTCTGTTTCTACCTATTTCTTGCGTTGTCTTATGCTCTCAGATGTGCAGCTGATTTTGATACGGAAATACGTTATGTCGAAATGATACAAAATGTGGACTCTGCCTTAGCGGCTGCTCCAATGTACCTGCACCCTTACAATTCATATCTCCCCTTACAAGGTGTGTATCATAAATTCACTAGTATACGTGTTCCACTGACGACGGACCTAAGACAGCTGGATTTATAGGACGTGAGAGTTGACTAACGGGCCAAGCTGACGGCTTTTTTATTGAGATATTTCGTGTTTTATGAAGCTTACAAATTGTCAGGTTTAAATAAAATACAGCACACACATTGATTTATCTCTGATCTTCTATTATAAAATTGTAAATTGATTTGTCTGTACCAAAGAGATTTGAACCTCGCTGCGCCTGTACATTGAATATATTTATAAAATAATTATCACGTTATGCTATTTTGCTTTGATGCCTCTGAACTGAATCCAAATCACAGATTTTTGGACTCCTTGTCTGTTTGTTTATTTGTTCCAGCACCACGCAAAAACTAATGACCGATTTTAATGAAACTTTTTTGTGTAACAGTAAATCGATCTTAAAAAATCCGGACTTTGAGCATCCATAGTACTTATACCGGACCGATTAGTCAAAATGACCAATAGTCTCGGCGTCAGTAGAAGAGCACCAAGCGATCTAGATAGGTAATTTGTAGATAGTCGAAAGAGTAAAATGATGGACATGGGCTTGAGTACTATAGCTTATTTGGTACATATTGTATTTAAGATGTGGACGAAGTCGCGGGATAAATCTAGTTTAGTACTTGAAGCTGGTAGATATTAATAAAACAAGGATCCAGATTTCTCAAATATGTAATGCTATGACCATGATTACGAGTAATTCTTTAACTTATTTTATTACTTACAATACAATACAATAAAAATATACTTTATTGCACACCACAGGACAGAAATTTACAAAACAAGAAACATTAAAACAAAAGAATGTACAAAAGGCGGCCTTATTGCTAAGGTAGCAATCTCTACCAGGCAACCTTTACTTATTGATAACAGCAAGACAAAAACAAGGTGTAATGTAATTGTTGATATACAACTTTTCCTAAGAAACAAAGATAATAAATAAAATACCTCCTAGAACTGATGCAGATTTAGTGGGAAGTTTAAAACGTTTTACTACTTTGGGAAATTTTGTGTAGTTTTATAGGCACATTGGGGTCAATTCAGGCGCGGCCGCTAAATTTCCTAAATTTATTTAAGTGTCGCTAAACCGTTTATTGTTGCACGTATAAAAAAATAATAATAAAAATATATAAAAAAAATAAAAAAGTATAAAAAAAATGTTATAATGATAAAAAATAAAATCGTGTTTTGTTTTGTAAACAAACATTTTCCATTTAAGAAAAGGTTGACATGTGAAATAGGTACACTAAAAAGCACGTCAGTAGAAACACTTTTGGACCTTATGGCGTGGTAATAGAGTTCAAAAAGTTTCTACCGACGTGCGGTTGACCGTACACGTTTGTAACCATAAGAAGTTTAGACTATTCGCTTAACATACAGGTTAATATGTAGTTGGAAATATCCACGTTTTTAATTTTTATTACATGAATTAAATTATTATTTCATTTTCAAAACGTGTCGCTCTATTGTTAACTCTGCTTTTAGTATAATATGTTACCTGGGCTCCCAATTAGCAATGAGTCTTCTTCGGGATCGCACACGCAGTCTCATGCGCACAGGTCTCCTTGCTTCTCCCCGCACGCTCACTACTACTGATCCCCCTCTTGGTGATGAGAGCTGAATATAAAATAATACATGTTTCCAATAGTTGGGACAATACACATGGGCTAAATAAAGCAGTTCCTATCTACCGTTTGAAGCTGTGAGCTGTGAAAATTCTAACGAATAGGATCGCGCCATTTGCCTAGCTCAAATGCGCTATCAAATGGAGGCATCCCATTGGTTGGAATTTTTCAGCTCATAGCTTAGCTCACCTGCACAACACTGGTGGAAATAGAGAAATAGAAATATCGCAGTCAAAGATTCGGTCAATGTTCTAGCAACGACTTCATGCCCAATCAACTTTTGAGAAATCTAGTTCATACAGCTGGGGTATTGCAAATTATTGTTAGATTATCTAATATGTGGTAAAAGTCATTTATTGAGTTTTTAAATACTTTTAGTAAGACGTACCCCTGGGTTAACGATACCATCCGATGATAATTTTTTTAGACCAGATTTTCCCCTTCCGCGATCAACTCGACGACGTATTTCATGCTCTTATTATTCACAGTACCTGGTTGACCGAGCTTCGCTCTATAATAGCTACTGCCACATTAGTAAGTAAGCTATGCTACCCGACAACAGATGGCGCTGTAGGTTTTAAAACGAATTTTCCCAGACATAAGACCTAGCCAGATCGATTTTTCGCCTCCGAAAGCCCAAGTATGGTAAATTTCATCGAAATCGTTAGAGCCGTTTTCGAGAAACCAATTACAAATTTATATATAAATATTGCTCGTTTAATAGTATAGGATACAGATTCAATAATTTTATTCAGGTACCAAAGTGTGTACGGTCAAGAGCACATCAAGCTTGACATATTGGACTTTGTACCGTTCTTATTTCAATAAACATACGGGCTAGAGTCGGCCTGCGAGTGTCAAGCTTGACCTGTAGTTGACTGTACATTCAACGACAGGTCAAGCTTGTCACTCGCAGTGCGATTTAAGCCCGTACGTCTAGAGAATAAGAATGGTGCAAAGGCTAATGTGTCAAGCTTGATGTGCTCTTGACTGTACAAGCAATTATTTATATTACCTGCAAAATATATCTAGTCTCAGAGGCAACATCGACAGAGAACACAGACATGTCTGTCCCTGTGTGTTCTCTCATAAGACTAAGGTGGCCATCGGGACGCCCATGGTACATCGCCCAATGGAGGTCTCTGGTACACGGGCTGATTGTGATGTATACCACCCTTTGTAGAAGGGCGGAGGTGTTGAGTTCCAAACTGTAATGAGAAGCGAAATTCATCATAACATCACATGAAAACGTCTACTACAGGACAGGGAAATCACTCTAGAATTCTAATTTTGCTTGAAAAATGTGGAGGGGAAGTACCATAGTCACCTTGCTTGTCAGCGTTACGGCTGACACCATGGACCGCAGTTGTTGCAATGTAAGATGATACGATACACAGATACTCATAGATGCTGCTGCCCATCCTCTGGTTCATTAACCCTTGGTCGCCTCTAACGACACCCACGGGTAGAAATGGGTTGGTACTATTCTGTGCCAGCACCACACGGGGCAACTATTCCTTTGCTTGGGTCTATTTTACGATCATAATTATAGCGAGTGGGTTTACGGTCAATGACCGTCGTGATATTTTACGACAAAGTCAAACAATTTATTTCAAAGAAATCTGAGTCTTTCTTTACCTTCTCTTATCGCCTTCCTCGAAGCTGTACATCGTCTGGTTATCAACTGGCAGCCACTCGATTAACCTAGTCACAGGTCTTGTCACCAGAACTGTTGGAGAGGCCAGACCTGCACCAGCTACGTGGAGGATAAGGATCGCAGAGAGTCTCGTTGTTAATGTGTTGAGGCTGTAACAAGATTGTAAATCGCGTTACCAGAAAGACTGCTTAAAATACTTCTCCTGTAGGGATTTAATTTTTACAACAGCTGGTCCTGTATTGACCACATTCAACGACTAACCTATATAGGTCAAGTTGTGAAATATATCCACCACCCTTTACCGATACATATAAGATCTTGGGGGTATCGTGGTAATTTCAACGATATTACCAAAACAAAAACGTTTGCGTCAAACGTTATGTTGGGGACACCATGGTGGCGCGACTGGTTGCGCCACTGTTGTCCGTAACTAGACACCAGTAAAGACACCAGAGTCGCCACACCCTGCGGCCACAGTATTAAGGGCTATATTTCACTGGGAGTGATAGCGCGACCAGCGTCCGATCTGGTTGCGCCGCCAAATTGGTTGCGCAACCAAACGGACACCAGGTGAGTAACTCTCTATAGAGCTGTATACATTTTGTTGGTAGCGGCGACTGGTTGCGCTGCCATGGTGTCCCAGTGAAATACCGGCCTTAGTGTTTCAGGTAAACGTTTTTTTTTGTACTGTCGTTCAAATTACCACGAGGCTATACTCCTATTTGATGCGATATTCGAGTAGGAGATTAAACCTTATACTGGGTCTTTGGTGTATGTTGGCAAACCTCTCGGGTGGTTGATCTACCCTAGAGACTGAACTACTTACTCTCTCTAAGAAACATTGGTCGAAATACGAAAAAATAATTTCAGCTTCCCATAGAAACTACATCAGCTGTTGACGCATTTTGTACGGGAGGTCAACATTTTTTTTTGTGTATCGACCTATTTTCCTCAGGAAAAGTTTAGTTTTATGGATATAGCAACCCCTTGAGAGGTTAGCAGAGATATACCAAAGACTTATAATATGAGGATAGAAGTTCTCGTTAAAGGAACTGATTTTCCAACTCTTTGAAAGCCCTATAATATGCATACAGCAGCATAGTCACTGAGGTCACACGGTTCGCTTGGTAGCGTTGCAGCCATCAAAATGTACCGCGGCAGTTGTTGGTGACCATAGTATGCTTGACGCTAACCTGAACGTTATAGCCAATCCTCCAGTTTCGATCCGTTTCTCTCCTTTTACGAAATATAAGACAAGACATGGGGTAGTACTATTCTTAGCTGGCACCATTTGAACCATGTCAGAGGCCTTTGGCGGCTCAACAACTCTGACACCAGGGTTTGTGAGGTCGGTCATCGACCTTGCAACCCACACGATATGATGATGATGACCATTTGAACAACCGATACGGACAAATTAAAACGATATAAATTTTTGCTTAACGTTTTGTTTATAAATTTGCTGGCATGTGTTTTTCTATATTTTTTAAAATTACGATGAATTATTTTCATATCCGCTCGAGTGGTGCAAAAGAATAACCCGTGAGTGTCGTAAGAGGTGAGTCAGGGATTATGAACCAACTGTTTATCGTACCATCTTCATTACTCCCGTCACCATTAACTGCGGTCCATGGTGCCAGCTGCAACTCTATCAAACGTGGTGACTATGGTATTTCTTCTACAAATTATACCAAGCGTTTTTGCTGGAATTCTGGAGGGAGCTCACTGTCCTGCAGTGGACGTTTCATGGGATGTTATTATGATTTTCAAAATTAAATGCATATGAGACAACACGGTCGACCCACGAAATGATGCAAACTCTAAGTTTTGGTCGCAACTTAACGCGAAAAACATCCTATTACCTCCGCGAAAGCATTTTAAATCAATCCCATTTGTATTTTTATTGGCTATTAAACGTAGTGCACTAAAACGTGGCTAGGGTCCAGACCTCGGGCAACCGTGACATTCATAATAAACTGTTTCAATTATAGTCATTAACCCTATAAGAAACGAACGACGCCTATAAAATGACTATAAACAAGGATGGCTGCTGTGGAGGTATGCTGTGTAGTGTAGGCTGCCGCATACAGGGTGTTTTTTAGAACTGCACATTTCTAAAACCAGCGAAGTGCGTTATTTTTATTATTTTTGTAGTGGACTCCTGTTGTTAACCCTAGTGGCTGTCACAACTTCAACGGACGGTTGGGGAGCGGAAGACTCTACCCAGGAAATACGTAAGGCTACAAGCCTAAAGGAGTGATCACACCTAGCTGAATTCAAAGACTAATTCGGCATACATTGCTGGGAGGCTTGGTTATGTTAATTGCAATATTCTTACTTCAACGAGCAATGTATACCGAATTAGTCTTTGAATTCAGCCAAGTGTAAGGCCGCCTTGCGGGGCTTGGACCTCGGCTTAGGTTGTTGCCGGCGATTGGATAGAAGGCTAAGTGTATATCAAACCACGCGCTATGTAGGGTATTGTAGTTGCTTTAGGAATAATAATTGTTGTAAGTGTATAATCTTTATTGCACAAAAATTACAAAAATACTCGTACCATAACAGAAAAAAGAACATTGAATCTCGGACTTATCCGTACTATTGTCAAGGAGGTACTTGAGCTCGTCATAAACGTCCTTCTAAATCAAAACAATAAAAAAAGAGATTTATTTTCTGCATAAAAGTTTAGGATGGTGCTAATGTCAAGTCTCTGTCTTTCACAAATATTTCTATAGATATACCCAGACCCTTTTCTCTCAAGTGGAATCTGGCCAATTCCTAGTGGACGTACGGTCAACCGCTTGTCGGTAGAAACTTTTTCAACTCTATTACCACGCCGTCGCGGGAAGCCGCTGGATGCGAGCAGCGCAGGACCGTTCGTCATGGAGATCTTTAGGAGAGGCCTATGTCCAGCAGTGGACGTCTTTCGGCTGATATGATGAAGATGATGAAGGTCCAAAAGTGTTTGTACTGATGTGCGGCCGTGTACTTATACCCTTTAGACCTATTTTAGGCCTTTTTTCAAGGTATACAATCATGTGTAGAATGTGTACAATAAACAATTATAAAAAGATCTCAGTATGACACGTCCCTAAGTTTCTAACCGGAAAACCGACGTTGATTGGGCTGTCACGCACAAAAGGCCGAGCTGAAGAAATTACGGTCTATAACAGAAACTAAGAACCTCTTGCTAATTGCGTTTTCCCTGCTACGATTTTCAGCTACATTTGTGTTAGTTTAGTTAATAAATTACCTAAAGCGAAGACAATGAGGTACGTTAACATAACTACGGGTCGCACTATTTTCGTATTAAAAAGCCATCGCCATCAAATCCCCATGTAACGTCCACATAAGTACAGGTTGCTCCCTCTAGAATTCCAGCTTAATCGCGTGGTACAATTTGGAGAGAAAGTACCATATTGCGGCCGCTTAGTATTTCTACGTGGACACGCCTTATAAATGCACCAAATTTTTTCCAGGTACTAGTTAGGTACATAACTCAAAATTTTTGACAGGAGCCAATTCCATTGAAAATCCAAGAATTTTCTCCTATAAAAAAATGAGAGCTATGTATCTAACTAGTACCTACCTGGAAAAAATTTGGTGCATTTATAAGGCGTGTCCACGTAAAGGCGATATAAGACGTTAAGCGACTGGACTAACATAGTAAATAAGCTTGTTGGCGTTGTGGCTAGCGCTGGCACCGTGAGACGAATAATTAGCCATACATTATTATTAATAATAATATTATTATATTCAAGGACTAGCTGGTTCCCGCGGCTTCGCCCGCCTGGAATTCAGAGAATCCCTACTGCTACCCCTGCCCTTACCCCTACCCTACCCCTACTCCTACCCCTACCCCTAACCCTACTTCTACCGTCCTATATACTTCGCCTGGTTCTAAACTACCTTCCCACCAATTTTCAGCCAAATCGGTTCAGCCGTTCTTGGATTACGAGTATAAATAGTGTAAGTAACACGACTTTCTTTTATATTTATATAGATAAAGCTTTATATATTATAGATAATTTGAGACTCGACTTTACTATTATAATAATAATTATTGTAATTTTTACTAATATAATCATTTATTTTTATTCGTTTCAATAATTTCAGTCACAGACCCAGGAATTCGCTTGATTGAAACGCATACAGTCAGCGGCGCTAGATAAAAGTTGTAAGATCAAAAAGTCATAAGTTACTTTTGTAAATTTTATTGCGCGATTGCAAACTAAGCATTTGTTTAGGGAATCGTGCTGCCGCTGCTGGAGTGCTATGCGGTCTATGGGACAACTGTAAAGTAGGCACAGTCAAGAGCACGTCGAGCTTGACACATTAGACTTAGTAGAGTGCTTATCTTAGTCAGTGTAGAGACGAAAGTGGCACTGCAAATGTCAAGCTGGACCTGCTTTTGACTGTACCTGTACCCAATCAACTGATATAATTTTGCTAAATGGTAGTTGTCGTTGCTCTTTCTTTCCTATCGAGAAAGTTAAGTAACATTGGTGATAGTCAGAACTTGGCCACAAGTCTTGAGCGTTTTCTGAAGGCATGTTATGCCGTCTTGAGCGTCTTCTGAAGGCATGTTATGCCGTCTTGAGCGTTTTCTGAAGGCATGGTAAGCCGTTGGTTCTGTACAAGTAATAGTTTTAAGCTTTGTGAAAAGCTATTAAGGGGCTGATAAGAGCTAAATACGCTTCACTTGAGCAGATTTTTAACGAAAAGCGATGAATACATAAATGAAAATTAAGCATCTTTCCAAGAACATAGCTGAGTCTGAAACACCATTAAATATATTTTGTACGCCATAAAAAAAATCCAAAAATACCTCTGCTTTTTTATTTTAAACCCCTTTTCTAAAGTACCTATGGGGATGTCGATATCAAACCCATATATATATATATTTACAAGTTTATTTACAATTTATCACAATGCGCACATATATACAAACAAATACGTATTTACATTTAAATAGCATGTTCAATAACATAATTGTAATATCATTGGTTCAATATAATAATCTGAATTTTTAAGCAGAGACCAAGGAGGTTTTAGTAGCAGCTCTTGCTGCTAAGGAGAGAGCCACAAGCGTAGCACTTTCTTGCGAGGGACCTCCATACTAAAATGTATGGATTTTTTCAAATCCTAAAAACGTAAAATTTTTATCTTTCTCTCTGAGAAATATGTGACATGGGACTAATAAATGCTACTACCACTGTTTTTCTGGTGAAAACACTTACCATTCAGGAAAAAAAACGGTTTTAAAAATCACGCATAAAATGGCTATTACGGATTATTTACGCTTCCGTTCTTAGTATTAATGATCAATTCACAAGTAAAAAACGATATATTTTCACTTTCGCAAACAAAGTTTATACTAAAACATTAGATTTTCAAAGATATCTTGATTTATGCAAAACTTAACTGAGTTTTTTGACCGACTAGCATGGGCAACAGTGAGACGCTTCACGCTTCACTAGCTCATACAGAATATGCATATCGCGGACTCTATAGTTTTGTACTCTGAGGCAGAGACATTTGCTTTGTAACAAAAACCTGTCTTGTCTGACAGCTTGAAAAACAAAACCATAGCGCGCGACAGAGTTTGAACCAAGGAGTACAGTGATACAGTCACGCGCCACATCACCCCCCCACGACTTTTCCCACGACCCATTAATCTATGATACCAAAACTTTTACACATTACTCAATATATAATGCATTATAATATAGGTAGCTGTTTTAAAATTAATATTATGGGTACAGATTTTGAGAAACATGCAAAAATGAGCGGAAAACGTAAAATTACGCGAATTCGCTCCGTTCTAACACGCTGTCCTTTGTTAGAAAGGGAGGTAATTTAGCTCTTATTAACCCCTTAAGCACTGCTATAATAAGCAGCTATTAACTTGAAACTCTAACAGACTAACCTTGGCACAGCCTTATCTTATGATTGAGGTCTGGTTATCCCTTTGTGTTGTGGACGGCAGACTGATCAATTTGTAAAACCCAGTGTCCGTGTTAAATGTCCTTTAACCTAGGCTAAGGCTACAAAACTACGTTGTACCTAGAACCCATACCCACAAAATGCTTAAAAAACCTTCAATAATTTTGTAATTACTTGCCAATGGCAACACAATTAATAGCGTGAGTGACTAAGTCGCATTTCCAGACGCAACAGGGCGAAGATATATTTTTTTATTTTATTTATTGATCAAGATACATTAAATTCAAACATCTTACAATAATAAACGCTTATCTAAAACCTATTTAAGGTTTATACGAGATACGAGATATATGGTTAAGGATAAAAATATTCTCCCGTTGTGAAATTAGAGAAACAAATAAGAATATTTGGACCAAAAGAGCGAGTTATATAGGCCAAGTTAAGCTGCAATCACAACTAATTCGGCATATATTGCCCGTTGACGTAACTGCATTGCAATTAACAGAACCAAGCCTCCTGGCAAATGTACGAGTATGCCGAATTGGTGATTGAATTTAGTAAGATGTGATTGCGGCTTTAAAAGTACCCTAGCCGTCGAGCGTGAGTGAAAGGGTTGATAAAAGTAGAAGAGGCGAGGGAAGTATGTCAAGATCGTAGCAAGTGGAGGGCTGTGGTAGGCGTGATTTTATATGAATAATCAAAAAATTTGCTGCGAACTTGTTGACGGTACTGCTGCGATAAAGACAAAACTTTTATCACTGGCAACTTAGAACAACACGATCTTCAAAGCAAATCTCTTGCGCTGGAAATTATGCTGCTGTGTGTCACCGTTGTAAAAGTTTCTCAGCGCAAAAGCGCGAGTCATCGGAGATAAGAACAGTGGGTAGACACTTCAAACATCACTATCATTATGTTGCCAGTATCTGTAGAAATCTGAAGCTATGACTCCATGTGAGGTGAGTAGCTGAGTTTCGACAGGGGTCATGTTTAAAAAGAGCTCAAGGAGGTCTTCACACTGCTGTCTCCTAAAACTATATACGTGGTTTCTTGCTTAGTGAGTGAGCCAGGAAAATACGACATCGTCAACACAAGAAAAAATATTGCCGAGACAAAAGTTGCCAGTGTGGATAAGCCCTCAAAACATGGGAAAACAATCAATGTTTTATTTCTTAAGATTTCCCTATATATGTAACGGTGTCTTGATGCCTTTATTTAATTTTGTTCAAATATTTAAGACAAAGATATTGAAGGCAAAAAAGAGCCATATATTCAGCGTACAGCGCTATAAATCCAAATGTTCTGGCGTAGACGACAGACATTAAATCAAATGATATGCCAAGAGAAACTTTCAGGTACTGAATCTCTGAAGCTTAATATAATAGCAGTAGGTATAAATCCTGAAGAAAATATTAAATATAAATAAATATTGGGTGACATTTCACACAAGGCCCTATTATCCCAAACTAGGCAAAGCCTGTATAATGGGTACCAGAGACTGATATACATACATAAACAGGTAAATAACACCCAGGCACAGAACAAACTCTTGTGTTCATCACACAAATGTTTGCCCTGGGAAGGGATCGAACCTGTGGCCATGAGAGGCAGGCTCACTACCGACCACACCAAAGGGCTTGTCCTTAATGCTTTCCCCCTTTTGGGGTCGTATTAATAATTAACAGCCTTCATTTGAGTATTCTTTTTAACCGACGAAAAAAAACGGAGGAGGTTCTCAAGTCGACGCGTATTTTTTTTTTTTATGTATGACCTCGCATAACTTTATACAGAGTAGTCCGATTTTGATAATTATTTTTTTATTAAAAAGGGCATACCCCGAAGTTGGTCCTTTAAAAATTTGGAAAAAAAAATCTAACCCTAAGGGTAGGAAAACAGGGGATGATTGATTGTTGTCTGACTGATTGTAATGTATGACCACGCATAACTTACAGAGTAGTCCGATTTTCCCTACGGGTGGGAAAATAAAATCTATAGTGTAACGATATTATTCTTCACAGTTTTAGGAATTTAATAATAAACGTATAAAATGATATAGACTTACTAAGTTAAAACAAATAAGACCCTATAATATTTCACCACTATTCAATTTACAACAGGTACGGTTAACAACAGGTAAAGCTTGACACTCGCAGTTTGTCTTTAGATCTTGCGGAGATTGAAATAGTTATGGTACGAAATCCAACGTGTCAAGATGAACGTCCTCATGACTGTACATCTAAATAGACCTCCCGCTTACAAAATAGCGTTGTGCCCGCAGTGGACTGTAATGCCTTGTAATTAGATTCATTTTGGTAAAAAGACGCAGTGGACGTATTATTGTAAAAACAATACTTCTTAGAAATTTAAGGAAAAAAGGCATAGCGAGGCAGTGACGTAACACACTGCAGCCCAATTGCACATTTTGTAATTTTTACTGTTTTGATTTAAGGTTCATTTTAGGAGAGACGCAGCAGGTATAAAATTGTAAGGAACAAACACAGGATTTTGAATGAGAGATGCAGGGGGCAGTCAACGCCTGGCTTTACAATAGGGATTACGTGCACAAATTAATAGTTTATTTTCTAGTTTTTTCGGCGAGCGCCAGATTATACCTAGTACTTTAGTGTTAAACATTAGGGTTTGAGGCAGTCAACGCCTGGCTTTACAATAGGGATTACGTGCACAAATAATTTTTTTTTTTTTCGGCGAGCGCCAGATTATACCTAGTACTTTATTGTTAAACATTAGGGTTTGAGGCAGTCAACGCCTGGCTTTACTATAGTAATTACGTGCACGAATTAATTTTGCGGCGGCCGCCCAATTATAGCATATTAGTGACAAATAGTAGGGTTTTGATTAGTAAATAGAGCGTCAGGCGTTGTAATAGGGAACAAATACTATTTTTTAAAACAAGTATAAAATTGTGTAATGTAAATTTATAATTATATTTCTATTTAGTGCAGTGAACAGGCTACAGGTATTGTACGAGAGGACTTCGTGTTTGTGTCTTTCCCGCAGGGAATTTATGGCTTCGTTGTTGGTGAGTTTATTTCAGATTTCCTACTATTCATTTTAGAAGTGCTTGCTAGGTCTCTTGAAATGGTAGGTCATCTGAGATGGTGCTGGGGTGATCAACGACAAGTTTTCTGAGTTAAATCTAGGTGCAGTTGAATCCTGTGTTTCATGGAGCCAGCGTGAGAATTAGGTTGGGTTCATTTGATGCTAGGTTATTAGGGCACTTAGGTGGTGATGGATGTATAACGCTAAAATGTGATGTAGGTATTCTAATTTTATATCGATGAATACACAATAAAATTAATCGGTATAACACATGCATTTATAAGACAATATTATTTTAGTAAATTGGTTTTATCTAATGTTCCACGAATATAGTACTGGTTAGATTCCCTAAGTCGCCTAGCCTGTATTATAGAGGGACAATATTTAGCACTCTTACACGTTAAAATTGAGTGTCGAATTTTGTTTCGTTTGGATCAAATGGATATAAAGCAATTTACTAATCGTAGATAAATTCTAGGCAGGTGGAGATGGCTGTTATTTTGAGATGATCGGAATAATGTGTGTGATGGTTTGCAAGGTAACCTATTTTATACTTTGGGCGTAGGATTGTTCTAAGGATTTTATGGGTAGCAGAGGTGCTAGGAATTGGAAGGGAGCCTCTGAGAATCTAAATCTATAGGAAACCTAATTCTAGACTTTCAAGTCTTCATCCAAACCCTATCCCTGGTTTTGAGTCACTTTCATTCCAGCAACGCGAGACGAAGAGACTACACACTTAATTTTATTTTACTTCCCACTATTAGGTCTAAATCCTATCCTAACCTTAGGAAACCTAGGTCATCTAGAAGTTGAAAGAGACGCGCGGTTGAGATGAGTCTGCACCGCTCGGTTTGACATCACACACAAGCTAGCGGGCTGAATTGGTATGTTTTGTTCCAAATATTTTATTTTGTATGTGTAATTCCTTTTTAACTTCATTTTCTACTTAGTTATTTTCACAAATCAAATATATATTTTTTTATTAATTACCAATCCACAAAGGGTCTTTTAGGTGTTGAAGTTAGACGATCACGCATTCATGGCCAAAATTATTAATAAATAAATTCCAGTCACAATTCCCATTTAGGTAGGTTACGTTTTGTTACAATAGTCACCAAAAATTGTAAAATAAAAACTTTTTAACAAAAAAAATAAACCGCCGAAAAAACTGAAAAGCAAGAAATAATAAAACTTTTTTATTTAACCTTAATAACAAAGTTCTTAAACTAATGTAAGTATACCCGAGTAATTTTGAGTCGGTGCCAAACAAGCAAATTAATTAATTACGTAAAGCGTGATGCACGGCGGCGGCGCCGACTCAAAAGCAGTCGGGTATATTTACATTAGTTTAAGAACTTTGTTATTAAGGTTAAATAAAAAAGTTTTATTATTTCTTGCTTTTCAGTTTTTTCGGCGGTTTTTTTTTCTCAGATATACTTACATATAGGGTGACTTTTAATTAGTTCTTGATAGCAAAAGATATGCATGTACTCATGATACTGAACAACTTTTCCCAAGGAACATAGGTCGAAATACGAAAACCCAAATTTGACCTCCCATACAAAATGCGCTATCAGCTGATGCAGTTTCTATGGGAGGTCAAAACTTGATTCTCGTATTTCGACCTATGTTCCATGGGGAAAGTTGTTCAGTATCATAAGTACATTCATACCTTTTTCTATCAAGAACTAATTAAAAGTCACCCTATTTTATTTCATTTCATTTCATTTCATTTCATTTCATTTCATTTCATTTCATTTCATTTCATTTCATTTCATTTCATTTCATTTCATTTCATTTCATTTCATTTCATTTCATTTCATTTCATTTCATTTCATTTCATTTCATTTCATTTCATTTCATTTCATTTCATTTCATTTCATTTCATTTCATTTCATTTCATTTCATTTCATTTCATTTCATTTCATTTCATTTCATTTCATTTCATTTCATTTCATTTCATTTCATTTCATTTCATTTCATTTCATTTCATTTCATTTCATTTCATTTCATTTCATTTCATTTCATTTCATTTCATTTCATTTCATTTCATTTCATTTCATTTCATTTCATTTCATTTCATTTCATTTCATTTCATTTCATTTCATTTCATTTCATTTCATTTCATTTCATTTCATTTCATTTCATTTCATTTCATTTCATTTCATTTCATTTCATTTCATTTCATTTCATTTCATTTCATTTCATTTCATTTCATTTCATTTCATTTCATTTCATTTCATTTCATTTCATTTCATTTCATTTCATTTCATTTCATTTCATTTCATTTCATTTCATTTCATTTCATTTCATTTCATTTCATTTCATTTCATTTCATTTCATTTCATTTCATTTCATTTCATTTCATTTCATTTCATTTCATTTCATTTCATTTCATTTCATTTCATTTCATTTCATTTCATTTCATTTCATTTCATTTCATTTCATTTCATTTCATTTCATTTCATTTCATTTCATTTCATTTCATTTCATTTCATTTCATTTCATTTCATTTCATTTCATTTCATTTCATTTCATTTCATTTCATTTCATTTCATTTCATTTCATTTCATTTCATTTCATTTCATTTCATTTCATTTCATTTCATTTCATTTCATTTCATTTCATTTCATTTCATTTCATTTCATTTCATTCATTTCATTTCATTTCATTTCATTTCATTTCATTTCATTTCATTTCATTTCATTTCATTTCATTTCATTTCATTTCATTTCATTTCATTTCATTTCATTTCATTTCATTTCATTTCATTTCATTTCATTTCATTTCATTTCATTTCATTTCATTTCATTTCATTTCATTTCATTTCATTTCATTTCATTTCATTTCATTTCATTTCATTTCATTTCATTTCATTTCATTTCATTTCATTTCATTTCATTTCATTTCATTTCATTTCATTTCATTTCATTTCATTTCATTTCATTTCATTTCATTTCATTTCATTTCATTTCATTTCATTTCATTTCATTTCATTTCATTTCATTTCATTTCATTTCATTTTATTTTATACAGATACCCTATATATTATACAGATGATTTGTTGAAGTTCCTATACCAAATTGATCAGTTTGATCTGTCCGCATCAAATAGACGATTTTTACTGGTTGTTATAAAAAGATGATTGAAAATTTCATTATGCTGAATACATAGGTACTGAACATGTATTCGAAAGAAATATGGGCCAAAAAACGTCAAAAATAAAAGAGCTTTCAGATCATAGAATACATGAAACAGAGTTAGAAAGGCAATGCTGACAATTTTGTACGGGAACCGGTGTCGCCAGTTTGCACACATTTACACGATAAATTATATTTTCACTACATAAAAAAACCGCATTTCACTACATAAAAAAAGTCAAAAGAGCCAAATCCAAGCAATCAAAAATTTACCGTATTACATTACGTTATAACATTATTTTCAAAAACGTCAAAATCTGACGTTTTTGGGTAAGAAAGAGACAAAGATAAAATGTGGCCATACTAATAAAGTTTGCACAAAACGGTTCAAAAAGTATCCATTGGATCTTTCTTTGTTTTAACTTTCCTTTTAAATATTTCCCTAACAATATATTTATAAATGTGTGCAACATTATGCATAATACTTAAAAAAATTATTTAGATTTTTCTTTACTGAAAATAGAAAGTTAGCGATTTTGAAATATTAAATTGTTATGTTATATTGGTATCATTATTGTGCAAATGCTTGGGATGTATGTTTCATTGGGCAAATTATCGATGAAATGGATTATCGTACTCTGGATTACAACTTTTCCACGAAACATAGGTTTGTTTTAGATTCGTACAGCTTGCAATAACTAACTCTAGCGATGGCGGTTAATGCGCAGAACACAAAAAACGAGTCGCGGGGGTGCGCGGGGTATGGTGGGGGAAGGACTGCGAAGCGTTCATTGGCTCTCCGCGTGTCACCAATTCACCATGCGCAGAAACTAATCGTCACGCTAATGTTAGGTTGTGCAAGCTGTTTTATTTTTTATATCTCACTAAAATCACAGATTAAATAATACTAAACTAACGTTTACAGATCCGATTCTCAGGCGGCGGGGTGAAGAAGGACGTACCTGATGATAGGGAATCCAGGCGCTGATTCTTATTAGAGGTCACACTGCATCAATCAATCTTTACACAAAACATTGTAAATTCAAAGTCACTTTGTATTATACACAGGTGTTTTTGTCGTTTTAGATATTATTTTCATGAGAACAGAATTGCGCGCGCGGCCATTGCTTTTTCATTGATGTTTCAGGCAGGTATGGGGGGGGGGGGGGAAGAGAGGGAAGGAAAGGATGCGTTCTTAATTAGTTTTATTGTGTTGTGTATTGCCTGGAAACGCATCATAATAACTTTTGTTTGAGAAGCCTTGTATACGAGTTTTAGTTTTATACTCATTCTTTATAAGGGTTTCGTACCGAAAGGGTGAAAAACGGGACCTATTGATATGCCTCCGATGTCTGTCTGATTGTCAGTGGGCTGTATCTCATGAACCGTAATAGGTAGAAATTTGAAATTTTCTCAAATTGTGTATATCTGTTGCCGCTACAACAACAAAATTTTGTTTGAGCTGTATCTCATGAACAGTAATAAATATATAAATTAAGTGTGGCTCCGATACTAAAGACCTTTTTTAGGCGATTTTTGTTTATGCTCCATCTTAAAAACGGGAACACTTGAAAACAAGAAAATTGCAATGTTTATAGTGCATAAGCTATAAAATAAAAATTGCAATGTTTATAGCGCATAAGCTATAAAATAACAAAAAATAATAAAATCTAGTCAAGCTCGTGTCGGACTCAAAAAATCTAGCACAGGAACATACTGAAATTTCTAATACAATCGTGATTATGTGGTGGTACGGATCCCTCGGTGCGCGAGTCCGACTCGCTCTTGGCTGGTTTTTTATTAGAAGATCCCTGCGTGTAAATATTCTTCAACAATAAAATAGATCATGAAGCATTGTTTTGTTTTATTATTTACATGATATTTACATTTTTCTTATTTATATCTCACTAATATTATAAAGATAATTTATTTTAGTTTGAATTTTTATATGTTTGGATGTTTGTTACTCTTTCACGACCCAGCCACTAAACAGAATTTGATTAAATTTGGCAGGAATATGGACTTAGACCTAGAAAATCATAATATCTACTCTTTTTTCGAATCCCACGCAAATGAAGTCGTGGGCAACTGCTAGTCAGCAATAAGAAGAACCAACAAATTAAATTAATATACCAGTAAAGACGTGTGTGGTAAAGTTGGTGTCCCTCCGGGAAGTGATTTCGGTTTCTAACAGGTATAGCGTATAGCGAGAGGCTTTAAATGTCCTCTTTGTGCCGAAAAGATGATGTCACTCTCCAAAAACTGTTTGGAGCAAGTAGAACTTGTTTTGGTGGCTAACCAATCTTTTTGCCCTGTGGCATCGATCCATCTTTGCTTTTCTTTTGGATCACCTGGGTAGCTGCCAAAAATCTCTTTCTAAAGTTGGGATTTAGTATGAGTGCAAACAATTTTTATTTTTTTAATTATTAAAAAAATATTGGTTAACTTCAAAGCTAAAAAATATATACAAGTAAGTATTCAACATTACAGGAATAATTTCAGTATACAGAAATTTATCGATATCGTTGTATTTTTGGAAGCACTTTTGCTCTGGTTTCGACCGGCTAAAAAATATTTTTGTTTTAACAAATATAGTGGATAAAAAGGTATTCAAAATGGTTATCGGTTGTACAATAAGCCTCCATTTTGCTAATTTTTATCTTTGCTGTGAGCTTGACGTGATAATATCGCATTTTCTTAAAAAATACGTCGCTGCTCTTTACGCCACTGAGTCGGGCAAATGACTGAAGGGGTCATTTTGAGGTTTTGACGTTTGTTTGTCCTACGGACCTATCCGTGGCACGCGGGGCCCGCCTACTTCGCCTTTCTAACTCTGTTTCATGTATTCTATGTTTCAGATAATATGTCCTATGCATAAACGAATTTGCATGGGGAATGGGGAGGCCACAAAAATATAAGGGTAATAGAATGAGGAATAATAAAAAAATATGTCACAAGGTATTCTAATATTCATTCGGTTATTGTAAATACGGCATAGGCGTCGTTCTGTAAATTTTGTATGGGGATGTCAAATCACGTTTGATGATTTGACATTTCAACTCGGGAGACAATGGCAGACGTCATCCCGTAGTAAAATAAATTATTATTCCTTCTATTCCGAGTGGAGCAAGGAGTTCGAATTCTTTGGGGCAGGCAAAACTGTTATAATTTTGTACAGTTTTTCATCTAAGTCACACCTTCAAAGGATTTCCGTATTTTTGATAACCAGTATTTTCAAACTCTCATGATTTCCTCTGACGTCATAATCACCAAGTCTAACCCAAACCTTGAGTGTCGGTATAAATACCCGCAATTCCGCGAACATACACCGTGATATATCAAACAAAACACAGACAGTACAACAAAACAACCAGACAGGCAGGCAGACTGGGTTATAATTAGATATTTGCAACATTGTACTGAGTTTAGAATTTCAGGGAATATAATTCCCTTTTACTTGAAAGGAGAAAGTTCTTTGGACTAAACCGAATTTCTGATTGTGTATAAAATTATCTGCCTGCTTCTGTGGCCCCGAGTTCATATAACCCGAACCTATTCAAGTCGCGAGTGAATAGGCTTCTTCTGGGCAAGCTCGTGCTATCGTCAACCTCTTTAGGTCGAGGTCAAGAGCTAAAAATAAAAAATGTTCGTCCATTTTTAATGGTTTATGAGAAAAAAAACTGTATCATATTCAGCCTCATCTATCATTTTCAAACTCATATAGGGTCCTAATGATAAAGAACAACTTTTCCCAAGGATATGTTTCTGTTCAAAATGGTCAAAGTTAATTGCTAAAATTATGTTCATTATTTCAGTAGGATAACTAGTCGTTGATCTGGCTCTTTCGAATATGAAAATATTTCATTCACACAGGAAAAATGTTCATAGTGAACAGCTAGCTTTTGTATGACATGACTCAGATGAAAACAGAAAAGGTATGTTCTATCAACGTAACTGAACACTTTCAGAGAAGAAAAACTTTCAGGAAATGAGAAAAAATATCAGCCTCTTCATAATAAATTGCAGTTTGTATCATGGGTGTCATCAGTCAGCGTAACTGAACAACTTTCAGCTAATAAAACTTTCAGGAAACAAAAGAAATTGGCGTCTCCATACAAATTGTCTTTCGTAAAAGTTTTATTCAATGAAAGTTATTCAGTTAAGTTGTTGACCATGTTATTGGATACCTGTATCCCACCAAAAACATAAATGTAAAAATGTAGGCCAAGTTCTTGTACATAAAAAAAGAGTTGAAATCTAAACTACAGCCAAGTTAATAATAATCATAACCGATATTAATCATTCCAACTTGGCGGGTTTTCATCACACCAATACTTCTGAAAAGAGCAAATCTTGCGGAGGTAAGTTTTAGAGTTGGACTTTTTTCTCTCATTAAAATTTCAAAACCCGCCAAGTTCAAATGATTAATATCGGTTCTGATTATTATTAACTTGGCTGTAGTTTAGATTTCATCTCTTTTTTTATGTACAAGAACTTGGCCTAAATTTTTACATTTCTGTTTTTGTGGGATTTCATTTCTTTTCGCTCAGTTTGCTTTATACCTAGTACCTATCGCAACGTTGTTCATATTATATTATTATTATATAAATGAAGTGTGTCTGGTCCACCAGATGTAATAATAGCTTTATCTACACTCATGTCGTAATCTTTGACTTATGATTCAAAAAGTTGATACATAAGGCTGAATATTACGCAGAGTATGCATAAAAAATTAAAAAGTTACCATAACGTAACGATTTTGTACGAAAATTTTTGCAAAGGTGTTACGTAATTTAACTTTTTAATCATTACATAACACTTGGATAAAATTCTTCTTGAACCTAAACCTTTTTAAAGAAGACTGAATATAAGGTCTTTTAGAGAGCCGTTTATAAATGTAACAGTTTTTCTTAGTAGCTGTCAAATATCAGCAGCATATTACAAAGTGTACCTCATAAACAACCTATTATTTTGGAGCAGTTAGAGTAACAGTTACTATAGTTACAATTATTTCATCTGTGGCGGATAATATGCGCGCGCAGCCTGAAATTAGAAGGGCTTGGAAATAGATATTAGATTTGCCGCCATTCTCAAATATTTACCTTTTTCAAGTATTTTGTGCCCGTGAAAGTAATGTGTGTGAAAGTTTATTGGAAAAGTGGATAAAGTGGTGCAGTCAGGATACTGCAGTTACAGATACATACTCAATAACTTATGTATGATCTTCTCCCATATTAGTCTAGGACATTTTACGACATACATAACCTACAATGGATTGGGAAAAAATGAAAATCGAAAAGAAAAACATGTCTTGTTAAGAAAATGTTCTGCTTGTATATTTCAAAGAAGACCTAGCGGATATATCAAGGCGGCTTCTTCAGACTCGTGTCAGAACTGTAATATACATGATATAAGTTGCCTTTACTGTTTACTTACTTTTGTTTAATTTTTATAAGTAGTACCTACCTATTGCATGAGTGAAGATAAAGTAGTATACGCAACTGCATATAATATGGTATTAAAACCTGTTTTATATGACAGTTGCATAAACTACTATTATGTAACAGGTAATAATTTAAACATTTATTTTGAACTGCAATACGATACGGTGCACGATATCTTGGGATGAAATGGATTGGATTAAAATGAATTTTGAATATACTATAATTTCTTTTTTTGTTTCGTTCTGATTTTTTTTTATATAAAAAAATAAATGAATGAAATGGATTGTTTTGTTTATAGTTCATTTTAAAACGTAGTTAGTTATCTATTAAAATGAATTTTGAATATACTATAAGGTACTTGTTTTCATGCATCACTAAGTCTGACCTTCTAGAAATACTACCTTTATAATATTTGGTACATTAATTTTAGTCTGGCTCGCACTTGACTATTTTCCATTTTCCTAATTTTTCCTTTACTTTAATGCTAACGACTACCCCGATGCCAAATTTCAGATTTGTAGGTCTCACAGAAGTATGACCAACAATTTTATGCATAGTAATGACTATATCCTGACTCGCACTTGATCAATTTCCAATTTTAAATTTTTTGCTATACTTTTTTTAATGCTAACGACTATCCCCATGCCAAATCTCAGATTTTTAAGTCTTAGAGAAGTATTACCAACATTCTTATACCTAAATTTGACTAAAACCTGACTCGCACTTGACCAATTTCCAATATTCGAATTTTCCCATTACTCTTACCCTGACGACTGGCTAAATGCCAAATTTCAGCTTTGTAGGTCTTCTAGAAGTGGTCAAACATTTTGATGAGCTGTCAGTGAATACGTGAGTCAGTGAGTACCAAATTTACAATTTTCTCGAGTCTATAACTTTTTTTCTGTAATAGCTACAATATTGAAACTTTTTATTCAAAGTATAATAAATGGTGTTATTATGTCCGTAAAGTTTCATCCAGATCTATTAATCAGGTAAGAAGGTACAGGGGGGTCAAAAGTGGCTCGAAGCGGTTCGGGTAAATAGTGCACGGTGTGCGCGCGGCCTGTGCTTAGAACTTGGCCGGCGTCAAGCGCTTTGATCTTGCAGCCTGTATGCCCCCCCTTTCGTCTTAACACCTTTTTATTTTGATTATTTGTTGTTACAGCAGCAACAGAATATACATTAATTTAGTTATTATTTTGTAATTGATCGACACGCTAAGAAGAAGAATACATAATTTGTGAAAATTTCAACTGTCCACCTATTACGGTTCGTGATATAAAGCCCGCTGACAGGCAGACGGACATCGAAGGCATAAAAATAGGATTATGTTTTTTACCCTTTAAGTACGGAACCCTAAAAATAAACCCTTCTACAAAAAAATTTTTGAGAGATCTTTCGGAGCGTCTCATCGATACCTCTGGCGACCGCAGGGCTGGCAGCTTCCTAGCCCAGCGTTTGAGCCTCGCTGTACAAAGAGGCAATGCTGCCAGTCTGCTTGGCACAATGTCTTGCGGAGACGCTCTCGACGAAATATTTTTATAAATGTGGGTTTAGACTTAAATTATATTTTAATATTGTATATGTATTATAATAAAGTACTCCATCGAAAAAAAAAAGCCTGGTTAGATTGGTTAGCTGTAAAAGCTAATCAAAGAATGCAGAAGGCCACAAGTGATAATGTCAGTGTAGCACGAAAGGAATATAAAAGAGTGAAAGGTATTGTAAAGGATGTTGTTGAGAGAAAGAAAGAGGAGTGTAAAGATGAGTTTGACAGAAGGCTTTCTGTAGATTTCCAGTCAAACCATAAGTTTTTCTGGAAATCCATACGGACAGCCCGAGGAAAGTTTGGAACATCGGAGCTGAGTAAAATCAGAAGTCAGGATGGAAGTATTATAAAAGGTGAAGAATGTGTGCTGAAGAGATGGAAGGAATATTTTGAAAGTTTGTTTGAGAGAGAAGCAGAGGCTAGCGTACCGAGGTCTTCTGTGGAAATGTATTAGAATGAATATGAGAGTAATGCAAGTGAGATAAGTATGGATGAGATCATGAAAGCAATGAAAAGTATGAAATCAGATAAAGCAGGTGGATATGATAGAGTGTCGGTTGAAATGTTGAAGGCTGGGCGAGGCATTGTGGCTAGTCAGCTTTACCGCCTTTTCAACCTGTGTTGGACGAACGGCCAAGTACCAGGTGACTGGTGCAAGGCTGTGATTGTGCCGCTGTACAAGGGAAAAGGGTCACAACAGGACTGCAAAAATTACCGCGGGATAAGTCTTCTCAGTGTCGTTGGCAAACTGTATGCAAAGGTTTTGATTGAAAGAGTGATGAAAGATATTGACGAAAAAATATGGAATGTACAAGCGGGATTTAGAAAGGGAATGCGATGTACAGATCAGGTCTTTTCCTTGCGGTGCATAGCTGAAAAGTTTTTGGCCAAAGACCAAAAAGTCTACTGCGCGTTCGTGGATTTGGAAAAGGCCTATGACCGAGTGGCGAGGAATGAATTCTGGTCGGCATTGTCTATGTATGGGGTGAACGGTCATCTGATTCAAGCACTGAAATCTCTCTATGAGGATTCTAGTGTTTGCGTCAGAATAAAGAGCGAGAGAGTATGTGTGGACTGAGAATGAATGAGTTACTCATCAAATGTCTTCTCTACGCTGATGACCAAGTTATACTTGCGTCATCTGCTGACGAGTTACAGGACATGGGAACAATGATGAATGTGGCTTTTGATAGGAAAGGAATGAAAGTTAATGTAAGCAAGACGAAAGTAATGGTACTTGAAAGAGAAGAGTGTATAACAGAGTGTACTATATTAATAGGTGGTGAACAAGTCGAACAAGTGAAGGAGTTTGTGTATCTGGGTTCTAAGTTTACGAGAGATGGAAAGTGTGAAAGTGATATCGAAAGAAGAGTGAATGCTGGAAACATGGTGAATGGTGCTCTGCATGCTTTTATGAAGAGTCAGAAGGTGTCTCACAAGGCTCGTCTGGCTGTTCATAGAGGCGTTTTGGTACCAACACTGATGTACGGCAGTGAAAGCTGGGTATGGCAGAAAAAGCATGAAAGTAGAATTAATGCAATAGAAATGAGAGCGTTGAGGAGTATGATTGGTGTGAAATTGAGTGACAGGATTAAAAATAGTGTGATAAGAGAACGTTGTGGCGTAAAAGAAGACGTAGTGACTAAAATTGAGAAAGGGATGCTGAGATGGTTTGGTCATGTAGAGAGGATGAATGAAGGAAGATTGACGAAAGAGATCTACAAGGCGAGAGTGAATGGAAACGTTGGAAGGGGAAGGCCTCGGCGAACGTACCAGGACCAAATTCAGGACGTTCTGAATAAAGGCCAGGTTAAAAGTACCCTAAACTGACGAGCATGTATAAAAGGATTGATGAAAGTTCAGGAAGCAAGGGAAGTATGTCACGATCGTAGCAGGTGGAGAACTGTGATCTCTGCCTACCCCGACGGGAACAAGGCGTGATGTTATGTATGTATGTATGTACTCCATCGACCCCCCCAGCGAACTTGCATAATAAAATGATTTCAGACTTAAAAAAATAAAAAAAATAAACAGAAAGTAAAATTAATGCGATGAACAAAGGTATTTGTTTGCCCTTACAAACCCTGGTGTAAGAGTTTTTGAGCCGCCGAAGGTCTCTTTAATGGATCGTTACCCGACTGCATCAGCAGGAGGGTTAGAGGGAGGGGGAAGGCGGGTTGGGGGAGGGGTATTACTTCCCAAACAGTAACCAGGACCAAGGCTAAACGTAGTCCTTACTTTTCGTACAATCATAGGCGATTCATCCAGCAATGTCCTAACCAAACCTGGGAAGCCACACAGTCATTTAGCTTGACAGTGTCCCCAACTAGAATCAAACCCACAACCTTCGGATCGAGAGCCAAACGCTCTAATCACTATAGTCTGACCGCAACCGCTGTACCGCGCCTTAGGTATGCGAGCGGCGAGACGGGGGGCCATCACTCGTCACCGCTCACGGCGGCGCGGCGGCAACTAGTTCCTTCCCACTCCCTCACCTTCCCGCGCATACCTACCTAAGGCGCAGTACGGCGGTTGCGAACTGAGGCTGTTCTCGTGAAATGCCCCCATATCAATAGATTAGGTATCTACATATGCAAAGTACAAAAAAAACAGTAGAAGTTAGTATCTATAATCGTAACAAATAAATCTGTACCTTGTACATTCAGAATAATAATTCACTTCCTGTTTTCAGGGAAACATAATTCAACACCGAGTTTAATTCGAGACGAGAAATCGCAATTTTGTTTATAAGATACATTGTAGTTTAGTTTAACTCATTTCAGTTTAAGAGGGTGATTGCCGCCCTTACAATTGTTTTTAATAATAGGTCTTTACCTATGAAATTGCCGAAATTTTCTTACAGATTAATGAGATCATAATTCCTAAAATTCTAATGCTATTTATTTCATTCTTCTTTTATTTGAAAGTTGTCTTCAAGGTTATCAATTTACGCACAAAATAAAGTTTTTATTTTTAGTTTGATATATAAAATTAAAGGATCGAAAATTGTACGTCTTAAATGTCGTCCGATTTCATCATTAAATTTGTTATATTTTTTTACAGATAATATTTTTCTAAAATTAAATTTAACCTTCTGTTAGCTTAATGTCTTCCCAATAATGCATAAAAAAATTAAAAAAATTGTATTTATAATTCCTAAGAAAAATGCAAAAATGTTAGTACTGAAAATTGAGTTTACCTAAAATTCGCCATACAAAACGGCAATTTCATAGGTAAAGACCTAATATGTAGGACATTTCATAGGTACAAGATTATCTGATTCCAAAGTAGGCAAACCACCAAATCGTAAATATGTGATTTACCCAAAATTGGTTCCATTGAGTTTATTAAAATTTTCTATAATATTAATCCTGGATTGGTTGTCTACCTGACTGGATATTCTTTATGATTATTTTGAATAAAATTTAGTACACAGGGTGTACCAAAAACTGAAAGGGCTTGCTCAGTAGACTAAACTGAACAATTATCCATAAGGAACATGTGTTGGGAAATTAAAAAAATCTCCATGCAAGTGTCCTACGGTAGTATCAATTGATCTGTGAAAAATCATATAAAGGTTCCAGTACGACCAAAAATTAAACATGTGATTTACTCGAAATCCTTTGAGATTTGTTTGTTTTGATGTTTGACAATTTGAATTCTGAATTGATCTGTATATTTCATTCGAACATTTTTTTGGAAAAACGTAAATAAAAGTTTGTATTTCCATACTTTCCATACTTACATAATTTAAGTTTTCGGTTGATAGATTTTCCCCGTGTGGTGCCGGCAAAGAATAGTACCAACCCTTCCATACCCGTGGGTGTCGTAAGAGGCGACTAAGGGTTGTGGACTGGAGGATAGGCAGCAGCATCCTCCTTTGTATACAACATCTTACTTACTGCGGTCACCTACAACCGCGGTCCATGGTGCCAGCCGTAACGCTAACAAGCGAGGTGACTATGGTACTTCCCCTCTACATTTTTCCAGCAAAAGCTAGAATTGTAGAGGGAGCTCCCTGTCCTGTAGTGGACGTTTTTTCATTGGATGTTATGATGAGTTTTTCCTTGAGTTTTGCGAGAAAGTAAGTGCAGTGCTGCTGTACCATTTATTTTTACAATTTTGGTATCGGAACCCTAAAAACCGACCAGGTGCGAGTCGGATTCGCGCACTAAGAGTTCCGTACCTATCCAACGATATACCTGCTACAAGATTTTGCCCATTGATTTTAAATACTCCGCGTCCACTCAAACCTGATCTGTCTTTTATATAAATGTACTTAAATAAAGAAAATGCTATGTCCACAAATTGCCACGCGTTTTGGTTGTAGTTCTAGAGGGAGCTCCCTGTCCAACGGTGGACGTCACATGGGATGTATGATGAATGGTCTTATATTTTTGTCCATCTTACTTAACATAACAAAAATAATAGATAGAATTTATGAATGATTTTTTTTATTTCATGATGAAAATGCTATACAAAACTCATCGACAAGTGTAGTGACCAGTGACTCATTTATACTATGTGCCTGAAAGGTGAATTGAAACAGATTGAAAATTAATAACTTCTGGGAATTGTAAATCATTCTACCTTTCGCACGTATGTAACGCGCTAACAATGGACTGTTCTTAAAGTGTAAGGTGCAAGCCAGACAGAACGGGCGCGGCGCGCTTCGGGTGCGCCCGAGGCGCGCTTCGAGCGCCTCCGTGGTACACTTTTCGGCTGGACGACGCAATCGATGGCAGCGGACTGTGCTGTGCGGCGGCTTGCCGACGGTCACGCCGGCGGTGCGCCGGTGGTGCACCGACAGTGCGCCTTAGGCATGCCGTCTCGTCGCCTGTTCAAATCACATGCATACAAAATGTAGGAGAACGACGCGGTGCAAGCCAGACAGAAGAGGTGCGCTGAAGGCGTGCCGTGCGGCGCACCTCTTCTTTCTGGCCTGCGCCTAAGTAGTCATCATCACTACATAGTCAATGATATTATAGTATAAAACAAAGTCGCTTCCCGCTGTCTGTCCCTATGTATGCTTAGATCTTTAAAACTACGCAACAATTTTGGATGCGGTTTTTTTTACAGATAGAGTGAATTAAGAGAAAGTTTTATATGTATAAGACATGCATAATATTGTAGAGGAACACTGATAATTTTAGAGATTTCTATTTTTTTGGGCTTTCATTGCAAACGCTGGCTGAACCCTACGAGATAGATCAAAATAATGTACTACAGTATGGTACACCTTAAAAAGGTCTACAAAAAAATCCGCTATGGTATATGTCTATCTCTTAGGGATGACCCAGAATAACCATTTTTTATCCTATATTTTTTTACGAAGCGATTTTAAGCAATACAGCATTAATTAAACAAACAAATTATCCAATTAAATACCTTAAATGCATTGTGCATTTAATATAGATCAATATGGCCCTTCACAATATATAATTTAAATGAATATTTTCGAAGATATTACAGATTTAAATTGCAGGGACATAGCAGTTGCGGCGGTACCGGCCGGGGCGTGCCTATAAATAGTATATTTAGTATCAGCATTGCACCCGTGCGAAGCCGGGGCGGGTCGCTAGTTATATGTATAATACAGCCATAGCCCATAATACGGGATGTTCCACATTTGCACAAAATTTTCCGGGACAAGATGAAATAAATAAATATATGATGAATATTGGGGGACATTTCACACAAAGTCAATTGGATACCGAACTAGACAAAGCCTGTGCTATTGTTTCAGAGACTGATAAACATACATAAATAGATAAATAACACACGCACATAGGACAAATACCCACGTTCATCACACGAATGTTGTCATGTTATTGGATTGGAGCTAAATGGCAAAAAAGGTGATAGGATACGCCGACGATCTGGCGTTGCTACGAGAAGGACATCGAGGAAAAGACAACGAGAACACCTTGGAACAGGAAGGACAGAAAGTAGGTCTCACGATTAGCCGGGAAAAAATGGAGTATTTCTTAATGAAGAAGTACAAAAACATCCTAGAGAAAAGGAAAGATCTTGTGACTAAAACATACACCTACAAAGTTGTCGATAAATTTAAATACTTGGGTTGCACCGGCACTGATACCAACCAGGGAGAAGACGAAATAGATACCCGTATCTAAAATGCCCTAAGATGCTCAGCAGCTCTCAACAAAGTTCTAGTGTCCAAGATAATTAGCAGGAAAACCAAAATTTGAATCTACAAAACCGTTATTAGACCAATTTCGATGTACGGATATGAATCATGAACACTGACTGAAAAAGAGGAAAGTTAGCTCTTAGTGGCAGAGAGGAAGATTTAACGGAAGATCCTGGGACCAACTAGGCGTGATGATGGCACTTGGAGGTTACGAAAAAACCAGGAGGTAGAAGACCGAGTGGCTGAACCCAATATAATTGGAGAGACCAATTCAGCCCGACTTCGCTAGCTCGACCACGTAGAGAGGATGGAGGAAGATCGTGCAGTCAAAAGAGCGTACCTGGGACGATCGACTGAAAAACGGCCGCTGGAGTATCGAAGTGCAGAAGGATCTGAGCGCCCTCCATAGACTCGATTGGCATGAAGAGGTGCAGAAAAAGGACGAGAGGAGGCTTTTGGTGTCGGAGGCCAAGATCCTCTTTGGTTCCCTGAAACAGCTAAAGTAAGTATCACACAAAATGTGTCATCTTTCCGAGAATATTAACCCGTGACCTGCTACGTAGAAGAGAGAAACACTACCAACTACACTAACAAAGTCTTTTAAAGCGAAATAAAATATTTCCTCTACATTCTTGAATTGGTATTTGGCGAAACTCCTGATGCATAGCGTGTACAATAGAGAAAACAGGCCAATTGTTTTCCCAAACAAGTCTCTTAAGACGCATAAAACCACATACGCAAAACACTACCTGTGCGCAAAATTAACACCAAACTCTCAAAATACCACTTACGTCAAATACCAACTACGAGTAACACTAATTTTGATTTTAGCAAAGTAAAGAGTACGCCCTGTGAGTACGCCCATTGACTATTATAGAAAAGCAAAATGCCAACACAAGCTACTGAAGTTTTTTAGGGTTCCGTAGTCAAAAAGGAACCCTTTTAGGTTCGTTAGTCTTGTGTTGATTAGTGGAGAAAGAAGAACGCGTTTAACACATTTGTGTTTATGTACGATGACAAGTTTGTGCGCAACCCTCCAGCTAGGTGATCCCTTCAGACAGCTGTGTACGGTCAACCGCACGTCAGTGGAAACATTAGCAAATCTATTACCATGCCATAAAGTCCAAAGTGCTTCTACTGACGCGCTGTTGGGTATACCTCATCCCTACAAACGTCTATCACTATGCAGGTTGAAGATATGAACCGTGTTTTAGAGGCTTGAAAATATATTAAGGAAAGCCATTGACTGACATAAATCCGCTAGACACTCAAACGGGTATATATGCCGCGGATTTTAAAATTGGCCTACCGCACTGACTAGATATTACTTAAAACAATGTATCTTATCTTTTTATCCCAACAATGCGTATGTTTACGTTGTTAAGAATCAATAAAGCTAGGTGTCAAGTTTAGTAATAGACACGGACGCAGATTACAGACATCGAACATTTAACGTGTAGAGACGACATCCGGATTAACAAATAAGGTCACAAATATGGTTAGCACTAATTAGAAATGGGTTCAGCATCAATATTAATAATAAAAAAAAGGAATCTTGTAACAATATCGAAATTTGAACTCACATTGTATAACGCTATCCGAATTTAAGAGTAAATAAACTAGTAGAATTGCTTCTTTTCTGCATCTTTTAGTTCAATATCATTTAGATGTTAACGCGTTTTAGAAAACATATTGCAGGTTGTTAAAGTTTGTTGATTTGTTTTTTCTTGTAAGTTGCAGTAAAACATAAATTTTAGAAAAGGAGAAACTGAAAAATTTATTCCGAAATACTAGAAATCACTTACAACCAATCGTTTTATTATAGACTGATGAACATGGGCCCTGGAGTAAAACCAGCCATTGCACAATACTTCTAAAATACAACAAGTCCCAAAAATATGTTCAGCTTGCCATACAAATTCAGCTGTAATTTTGCACAAATTTTGTCAAAATTCTTTCATTGTTTTCGATTTTTCCAAGAGATGTAAATAATAAGCCAAAACATTTTATTAATTTCTAAAACGCGTACATTGTTCATGTCTATATGATATGTGTTCGACGATTACTCCGTTGAATATAGTACTAGGTAGGCGTCAAAGTGTGTACAACTACAACATACGAGAGGCTTCTAGAATCATCGAGTTACATGGGGGACACAAGGGGCGAAACTGGGCTGAACCCTGAACCTTTACGACTTTTGATGAGTGTTAAAAACCAGTTTTTTTATAGACAATTTATTTAAATCCATGTGGTGCTGGCAAAGAATATCTGCCCGCGGGTGTCGTAAGAGGCGACTAGAAATTATGAACTGGAGGATGGGCAGCAACATCCTTCTATGTATTACATTCTGCGGCCACCAACAACCGCTGTCCATGGTGCCAGCCGCAACGCTTTAAAACGTGGCGTCCCCCTCCACATTGTTCTAGCAAAGCTGGAATTCTGGAAGGAGCTCCCTGTCCTGCAGTAAACATTTTCATGGGATGTTATGATAAATGTAATGATGACATTTGGTACCTTTGTTGTTTTGGTACTTCCGGGTTACCATTTCTATAGCAAGATTGTCAGTGCTTTCTTATTTAGAGGCTCTCGCGATATTTATATGCATCGTGTACTAGGTACCGAATCAAGAATTACTTATGTGGATCCAGCGCAAATAGTGTGGAAGCGCACCCACCCAAGTATCTCTTTGCCTCCAGCTACTCCCAACGTGACCAACCACGATCGATACATTTGGCATTAATGATAAATTAATTAAGTAAATAAAATGGTTTAAGGGGCTGCCGTCTACTAGCGCGCCCAACAGTTAAAAAATTATTGCTCGCTAAACACAAAACTTATCGAAAATAATTCTATAATAAGGTACCCACTGATATTGAAAGTTTACCGTTAGATAAATTCAAAACTGTAATCAAGCAGAAATTATGTAAGAAGGGTTATTATAAAATATCAGATTATCTAGAAGAGAAAAATCCATGGGATTAGACTACGGTTCTAACAGGCTAATTCAAAATTAAAACTGACCTAAATGTATGTTGTATATCAACCTTGTACATTCAAACATATTTAAAAGAGCGCGTGGGTTTTTATTGTCGCTTCTTTTTTTTTCCCACAATGGCGCCACATTGTTTGTGAAGCGATGTAGTTTAGCCTGACGTCATTAAGAGATTTTAATATCCAACAATGAATAAACGATTTTGATTTGATTTGATAAATTAAATACCAAAAACAGCCACTATTAGCAGTTTTTGTACCGTATAGTAAACTTTATTTCACAGAGTAAATAGCTTCTAAATAAACAATGGTACCTAAAGTTCAATCTGTCTTTCCGGGTTTTCGATAAGTTTTTTATTTAGCAAGTAATATTTTTTTAACTGATGGGGGCGCTAGTGGACGGCAGGTAGCCCCTTAACTATATCCAAGGTGAAACAGAAAGGGCATATCAACCCAGAAGGTTGTGATTCTGCCCATGAAACTGAACAACTTTCCCGTAAGAACATACATCGAAATACGAAAAAAAATAACCCCCCATACAAAATGCGCTGTAAAAATATTTTTTTCATATTTTGACCTAAGTTCCTCAGGGAACGTTGTTCAGTTTTATTGGTAGATTCACAATAATTCACATCTTTCAGGTTTGGTATACCCTTTTTGTTACATCCTGTATCATTAAAAAATATGTTAAAAAAGTTTGTTTTCCTAAAACGGAAAGGGCATGAACGGTCAATGAAACTGAACGACTTTTAGTGGTTGAAAATTCTTAAAATGAAAAAAATATCGACGTCTGATGTTTGCAAATTTTGTACTGAGACATTATGCTGACTTTTTACAATTTACTGAACGTTGTTACGTATTTTTGCTGCTGAATTCCGGAAGGAGCTTCCTCATATCCGGCAGCAGATTTTTACTAGATGATGAAAGGTAATTGTGTAAGAGAAACTGTGTAGGGACGGTGAACCGAAAACTGAAAGGGCGTGCTCAGTCATCAAAACTGAACAACTTTCCCGAAGAAACATTTTTGCAAAATGAAAAAAACTTGACCTCTCCATGCAAAATGTTCGATCAGAGTGAGCAATTTGTATGGAGAGGTCAAAGTTTTCGGTACACAGTCCTTTTCACCCTGTATAAAAAAATCCACAATAAAAACAGTGTGTCGCATTTTAGTAAAACATGCTGTATCTCGCGTGCCAAATAAGGCTGCATACACATAAACTTTTGTAAACGTCAAGTCTACATCTTTTTGTGTGCAAATTTAAATTCAATTCAATTTAATTCAGCATATCAATGTAAACAGGCCTTAATACGTCAATGGTGATTTTTATTATTCTGTTGTTGTTATGTGAATAATGGTTTTAATTTTGGCGCCAAATAGGAGATTTTTTCAACAAGTGAGAAATGTAATGCCTTAATAACAAAGATTTTGGAAACAAAAAAAAGCGGAAGCGGCGCGCGCGTTTTCTTACGTCAATGCCACAGATTAAATAATAGTAAACTATCAATGCTTTGTAAGAATAATAAAGTATCCTACACATCAGAGATAGTATTCGGATTACAATGAATACACAAAGAAGGAAACAAAAACTTCTTCTATCGCGCTCGGTTGTAAACAAATAATATTTGTTTTTTTTTGAGTTGGCAATACGGCCGAAATTACTACTGCGTGTAGTTTCTATTTTTAGGGTTCCGATACCAAAATGGTAAAAAAAAGGAACCCTTATGGTGCCGCTCTGTCTGTCTGTCCGTCTGTCTGTCACACCTCTATATCTCAGCAACCACTTACGCTATCGAGCTGAAATTTGGAATAGTTTTAGAATATAGTTGCCCAACTTAATTGCACATGAAATTTTTTTGAAAAAAGTATGATTATTAATGTAAAGGGGGCCAAAATAGGGGGGGCCAAATTTCAAATTGTCGCTACTAGGTCGAGTGGGGTATCATATGAAAGGGCTTTACTTGTACATTTTAAAATATATTTTTGTATTTTTTTAAGTTTCTTAGTTTTCAAGTTATGATGAAAAATGTCAAAAAAAATACCATTCCCCCCCCCTTATCTCCGAAGTTTGAGTAAGGGAAAATCTGAATTAATTACAGTTGACAGAAGTTTTTGTAAACTTTACAGCAAAAATAAAACGATCTTTCTAAGTTGCACAGTTTTTCAGAAATCTGCAAAAAACCTTTACAAACAAATTTAGTTTTGCGGTCCTGAAAATGGACTTTATTGCTTCCAAAAATACTATAGGTATATCGGAACCCTCGGCGCGCGAGTCCGACTCGCACTAGACCGGTTTTTTTTAAGTCCCTCTCTTGGTATCTTTAAAAACTTCGATCATACATTGGTAGACGCACAATAGCTGCTCATAAAATGGCACCATAAAAAAGAGTTTCGAGCTCAGAAAAATAAGGGAAGTAGGATTAAAGAAATAATTCGTGACAAGCTAGGGATGTGTGATGTTAAGTCACAACAAATTACATAATCCTAATAGGATTTGCAATGATTCTTTTTAAATGCAATGAAGGCGTTTTTTATTAATTTGGTAGGGTTCTATTGAATATTGATTATGAAATCATCGATGATTATGTGACACTGCACAGTAAAAGAGATATGACATGTTGGCGGATGTCATCCCATAGTAAAATAAATTAGCACGGTATCTATTCTGAGCGAAGCAAAGAGGTCCGAAATCTTTGGGTTCGAGCCTCTTTTTGCTCTCAGTCACTTTGTGGCTCTGGAAACTTAGAATTGAAATTTTAATTTGGAACACACGAAAATGGGGACACTTTTGGTTCTAATCTTGAATACAACCGTGTATCTATAAAATTTAATGAAGACGAAAAGCGTATTGTAAAAATAAAATAAAATATTGGGGACATTTCACACAAGATCATCCGATCCCAAACTAGGCAAAGCCTGTACTATGGGTACCAGAGACTGATACACATACATAAATAGATAAATAACACCCAGACACAGAACAAACACTTGTGTTCATCACACAAATGTTTGCCCTGGGCGGAGATCGAACCCGCGGCCCACGGCGTGTGAGGTAGGCTCACTACCAACCACACCAACGGGCTTGTCATTGTAAGCGTGGCGACCATGAGAAAAATTAAACTACAGCATATATTTTTTTGCTTTCTTGTTGTAATGATGATACCGAAAATACTAAACGAACTACGGAAAATTCCTAAAACTATCCAGAATTTGCTATATAAAGCGCTTGTGTTCTTGTAGTTTTAATGACAGACTGAGTACATTCTACGAGTAGTAAAAACTCTTCCACACTTGTGACGCTTAATTACCTACATATCATTAATATCAAAATAAGTACAAATTAAAGAAATCATTTTATAAATGAGAGATAACATTTAAATATATTTTATTATATTAATTAAATAAATTTAATTCTAAATGCTTAAGTAAGTTACAATTTCTGTTTCTTTATACTACACCATGTGCGGGTTATAAATAAATTTTATTAAGAATAGATTTAACTGTGCATATAGGCAGGAATGTACATAATTTACGAAATTATTTGTACGTTTATTTAAATTTGGTTTTCTAGAAAATAAAATAAACTAGGTAAATATTGTGTAATAAACAATCTTACCCCATTTTCCTGCTCTTCTGCTGTTTGAAAAAGCTACCATCAACGATAGACACACCACACTCCTAGACTCGATCCAAGTAAATAGTCCATATAAATAAAATCTTGCCTCTTATAAAGACATATTTGAAATTCAATTCGATCGTGAAAAATCGGTTCCAATTTGAAACAGTAATGTATTTCAAAATTATGCACTCAGCAAGTGGAAGGTTGCATTTTTATTCGCCTTCTTTGTATAAAATGTTGTTTCTGTGTGTATGTAGCTTTATAAAATAGGTATTTCAGCACTTTTTGTAACGGCTTAGCTATTGATAACATTTATTATTGTAATTGATATCTCAAATAAATTTTAAAAATTGTCTATTATTATTTTGTAATCAAATCACAAATTCACTTCCATTTCGATTATTTCTACGTACACAAACAAAAACAAAAGAGTAATTACAACACACTTCAAATTTTCAAATTTCGAACTGCGCGAAATTAACAATAAAGGTGTCACCGCTCTTATCGCTAATAAAATTTATTGCGATCCGATTCCGAAATTCCGCCTTGAGCTTTCGTTGGTTGCACGCACGCGACTGCGAGGCGCGTGCGTGTGCGATGCACTCGCTATCGAACAAAAAAAAGTGCAGCTTTGTCGCTAGAGTTGGATTGGATCGGCTTTTCTCGCGATTAAAATGATGAGGCAAACGTATTTTATGGGAATCGTGAGTTAACAACGTCGAAAATAAAAAATTGTGACAATTTAAGAAATTGTCACGAGATATTGTTGAAAAACTATTTAAAATAATGACGTGATAGTTAAAACTTTATACGGAAACTTTAAAAAAATACCTGGTTTGACTGGGTTGAAAAGTAGTAGATTAAACATTATATTTTAGTATAAAAATGTATTGTACATTGCACTGAGTATCTAATGTTCTTGCCGAAACAAAACAATCAAAACTTAAATTTTCATCTCGCAAAATGTTATTTATGATATCGTAATTTTAATTATATCCAGCAAAAAAATATGTAAAAAACGGTTCTTGCATTGCGTACAAAATAATCGCCCAAAATAATGAAATCTCAACCCTATATGCTTTAAGCACGAAACTTTATATCGACGTCTTCGAAAATTCTATAAAAAGGTACTTTCGTATAAGATTTTAATTTGTTTTTGTCCTTTTTCAGCGATACGGAAGTTGTACATTTAATTGCTTATTTTACGACGCGACGTACAGTCATACAAACTTTAAAGGTATCTTAGGTGTGATATAATTTGTGGTTTATTCCTCAAATTCATGACTGATGTAGTAAAATAACACATTTCCAAAACTCCCATTCCCAAAAAGCTCATAACTAAGAGCTTTTACTTTATTTGAAAATATATTAAGGTTTTTCCCAGTTCTGTTGATGAATTTTGTATAGCTTCTTCTGACGCGGGTAAAAAGTATTTATTAGAAAAATATGTTTTGAGAACTATATCTCTACGATTTATACTTTACAAAAACTATTAATATTGATACGGGGCGTAAAAAGAAAAGCCTATATACTTTCCATACTAACTGAACTCCTGAAAGGTTCATTCATTGAAGGTTTTTCGTTGACTGATCGTGCTAAAAGCTGTTCCTTACACCTTGTATAGTAGATAGCCACTAACATTGACAGATTCCATCAATCATCACCTTAACTGCTATTATTTTAATGTGCCAGTTTAATTGGTTTAGTCATAAAAATACAAAATAAAAAACTGAAGCTCAAGACTAATTCTACTCCAAAAATTTTATTGAAATATTATTGTTGATTTATATATTTAATGTTCATTGCTTGTTTCAAGAAAGAATAGCAGTCACTCGAACATTTTATTTATTAATGCGTGCTTAAACAGACGACAGAAACGACTGGTTTTATTGTACTAAAAATTGATTTTAATATAAAAAGGAAAAATATAGCCTATAAAGTAAAAAGAAACTTAAAGTAAATACCGACCTTTGTCGCCCTATTACTCAGTAACGTGACACTTTAGGACACTATATTTTTTTATTTGTTTAGCCTTGCCACTAATGCCACTAATGTTCGAACCCCTTTATAAGGGTATTTTTAGGGTTCCGCACCTCAAAATAAAAAACAAAACCCTTATAGGATCACTTTGTTGTCCATCTGTCTGTCTGTCGGTCTGACAAGACCCTTTTTCTCAGAACGGGTAAAGGTATCAGGTTGAAATTGATAACGAATATTAAAGTCCATAAACCACACATGATCTGAAAATTTCAATTTTTACAACGACGCAATCAAAAGATATGGCTTTTTATGTCCTCATCTCCATACATTTATGCACTAAAGCAAAACCTAGAGGGTACTTCCCGTTGACCTAAAATTATGAAATTTGGCAAGAAGCTAGGTCTCACACTACAAATAAAGGAAAAAGTCTAAAATCATCAAATATTAAAAAAAAACACAACTAATAGTAACCATTTAAGGTGAGCTCCCGTTTCAAGAACTTTTCTATAAAATAGGGGTCAAGTTTGATGGTCGTGGAGTTTTTAAAGTCATAGAGCAAAAGCTTTTAGTATATCATAAAATAGATAGGCGCTTATGGCGCGATTCCGACTCGCAATTATTTATTATTTATTTAATAGGTCTTTACCTATGAAATTGCCAAAATTTTCTTACAGATTAATGAGATCATAATTCCTATAATACTAATGCCATTTTTTTATTTGTCTTATATTTGAAAGTTGACTTCAAGGTTATTAATTTACGCATAAAATAAAGTTTTTATTTTTATTTTGATATATAAAATTTAAGGTTCGAAAATTGTTCGTCTTAATTGTCGTCCGATTTCATCATTAGATTTGTTATATTTTTTTACAGATAATATTTTTCGAAAATCAAATTTAAGCTTCTGTTAGCTTAATGTCTTCCTAATAATGCTTAAAAAAATAAAAATGATTGGATTTATAATTCCTAAGAAAAATGCAAAAATGTTAGTACTGAAAATTGAGTTTAGCTAAAATTCGCCATACAAAACGGCAATTTCATAGGTAAAGACCAAATATTAAGATTTAAAAAGTACAGTAAACTTAAAAACTAAACGTTGCCCCACAAAACTGCAAAATCCAGCAGTTGGCCGGTTTTTTTGTTAGTTTCCGTAACAGCAAAATAATACATATTTTCTCTGAAATATATTTTATTAATATGCAGATTGCGAGTAAACATCAGGCCCGCAATGAACATTGCTCACAGTTTTCATTTCTCTTAGTATGTGAACCCGTAGTATAAAAGATGGATTGCGCGCGCGCAGAATGTGTGGACCGCGATCGGCTTTAAATATAACTTGTGACAATGGACAGTCAGTCACTGCGCTAAATTTAAGACATACATACTATAGTTGGAGTGTAGTGGCAGATAGATTTATTTGATTCACATGATAACTTTAACAAAAGTTATATTAAAATTAAATTTTTTCGTCATACATAATAACAGTATTAAATTATAAACAAATCCGTGATACGGCCGTATGTTTAAGTAGGTACAGTCACGAGCATGTCAAGCCGCCACCCACGTCCACTGCTCCTACCTCGCCTCAGCCCCCTCTCCCTCTCCTCTCACTCCTCCTCACACCCTTCTCCTCACCCTCTGACTCATCCAAAGCTCGTTGTAGTACCAATTATTGCCGCAAGAGCGCCTATATCCACTTTTCACTAAATGACCCCCCATACGTCAAAAGATTTACAAAAATATCTCTTTGATTGTTTAAGAAATTTATTCCTCCGGCTATATAACACAAAGTTGTAAGGCAATTTAGCAAAAATTTTTCTTCTTTATACTTAAGTTTTTAATAATTATTATTTCTTTTTTCCTATTTTGCACATTCTCGCATTGCAAATTGCAAAATATAAATACGTAAAAATTGTTTTATAGCCACTAGGTTACACTTCTATCAAATTCATTTGCAAAACGTATTTACCATTGATATTTGAAAGGGTATACCCATGAAAAAAATCTTCATTCTTTGAATAATGCAACCATTCTGCTTAGTCCGTTTTAGTTCGACCGTCCCTTAAATTTTCAACCATATGTCTAGTTATTTCGAAGCAAACATTTCCATGGCGTAAGCAAGCTTTCAAATTAGTCCAATTTCAACCTTCACTGGTCTCCCACCGCAAATCGTACTCAAAACCACCAAAAACCACAAAACACAAACGCAAAAATCTGAAACAATGGCCTCTGTAACTCAAAATTCATTTACTCGAACTCAAGTTACTTTTTAAGGTGTTCCAAGACATTTATCATCGACGTGATTCAGATTTCACATTCAGATAATTTTATTCATTTATTTATTTTATTCAATGTAATTTTATTTATTTTATTCAATGTAGATTCTTTACAGAATACTTATTGAATGTCATGCAGAATACAATGTAAATAGACCGAGTCTACACCGTTTCGGATCGTGCTATGGCAGCGTTACTTTAAGAGTCGGCTTTTTTAAATGTAGATCGACATCTCTCATTGAAAATGTCAGGTAAATAAACAATATAATCCTGTACGCACTCAAACACCAGAATCTCAATAAGTTCAATATGGTTCGAGATACATGATAAATTAACATATTACATATTAGTCCGACACGCGCTTGACCAAATTTAATTATTTGTTGTTATTTTATAGCTTATGCACTATAAACACACCAATTTTCAAGTTTGTAAGTGTTCCCGATTTTAAATAGAACTAAAACAAAAATCGCCTCAGCAACCATCCAACTTGACCCCTCTCTTATATGAATGTTCTTGAAACGGGAGCTCACCACAATTGGTACCATTAGTTGTGAGAAAAGTTGTAATATTTAATGATTTCAGACTTTTCCCATTATTTGTGCTGTGAGACCTAGCTTCTTGCCAAATTTCATAATTTTAGGTCAACGGGAAGTACCCTGTAGGTTTTTCATTTTTGAATAAATGTATGGAGATGAGGACATAAAATGCCATTTCTTTTGATTGCGTCGTTTTAAAAAATTGAAATTTTCAGATCTTGTGTGGTTCATGGATCCTAATATATGGTATTAATTTCAACCTGATACCTTTACCCGTTCGTGAGATAAGGGGTCTTGACAGACAGACAGACGGACAACAAAGTGATCCTATAAGGGTTGCGTTTTTTTCTTTTGAGGTACGGAACCCTAAAAACGGTCAAGTGCGAGTCGGACTCGCGCGCCGAGGGTTCCGATATATTTTTTGTATTTTTGGAAGCAAAAAAGTCCATTTTTAGGACCGCAAAACTAAATTTGTTTGTAAAGGTTATTTGCAGATTTCTAAAAAACTGTGCAACTTAGAAAGATCGTTTTATTTTGCTGTAATTTTTACATAAACGTATATCAACTGTAATTAATTCAGATTTTTCCTTTCACAAACTTCGGAGATAAGGGGGGGGATGGTATTTTTTTGTCATTTTTCATCATAACTTGAAAACTAAGAGATGTAAAAAAATTCAAAAATATATTTCAGAATGTACAAGTAAAGTTGGCCCCCCCTATTTTGGCCCCCTTTACATTAATAATCATAATTTTTTCAAAATTCTTTTATGTGCAATTGAGTTGGGCAACTATATTCTAAAACTATTCCAAATTTCAGATCCATAGCATGAGTGGTTGCTGAGATATAGAGGTGTGACAGACTGACAGACAAAGTCGCACCATAAGGGTTCCTTTTTTTTACCATTTTGGTATCGGAACCCTAACAATGCACTGTTGCTTTACGGCAGAAATAGGCAAGGTGTGAAATTTCTCTAGACGGACTTTGCACAAAAGCTCTATTACCTCCAAAAAGCTTAAAAAGTATCCCACGATAAACAAATATACAAATAAGTCTCTAGATTGATATAAAATTATTGGTTTAACATCTTTAGATTATCATAACATCAACTCTTCAGTAAAAAAAATAATATTAGAGCCTGTTATTTTATTTAAATAGCTAACGTGGTTAATTTAAGAATTTATCGAAATAAGTTCCAATTAAGCTCTTAAACTATTTTATTTGACACAGATTTTTTTTTCATCATACGGAGCCTGTGATAACAAATCATTGAGATTTTTGACTTCGATTTGCTAAGTGTGTTTCCACCGTAAATCCTCTTCAGAGAATCAGTTAATTTATTATTTTAAAGCGTCCCTTTTCACGCACCCAATTTAAAATTTGACGTCTTAAACAGCCTTAAATTACACTTGAAATTATTTCATTAGCACTGAAGCACCCGTGGGGCTAGCCTTTGTAACATGGAGAAGAAAAACCTTATAAAAGGCAGCAATTTTTCTAATCAAATGGCGTTTGAAAAACCTGAAATTAAATTTCGAGAATTTTAATCTCACTAAAATCAAATTAAAAATTTTTAGAATAAATAGTAAATCTAGAGTCAACTTACGATGTTTGGACATTGGGGTTGTAAAACATCATCTTGTGATGTGGTGGTTCATCAGAGGATGAGGCAAGGCAGGCTTTTGAGGCCTTGTATCTATGCTATTAAGGATGCAAGATTTCTTAAATTTTGTTGTGCTTTGTTTGACAAAGGTCCATCATGTAGTAGAATGTGCTACACGTTATCCAGCTACACGTTATCCAGTTTTTCAAGCAATGTTTACCTATTCTATGTCTAAAATAACAAAACTAGTATCCTTGAATAAAATAAAAGTTAACTGAGTACGCTTTAAAGTGAAAAATTATCTTTGTGTCAGGAAAAAAAAAATATTATATTGCTTGATTATAGCCTTGGTATAGCTGTTATAAAATTTTAAGTCTGTTTCCTACAAAACAGCAGCGTCAAAATACTAAATAAGACACTATATAAGACAATCTGGTGACTCGGTCTACTCTACAATGCAATCAATTTACCAGTTTTCAAACTAGAAACAAAGAAGACAAAATTTGCATTTTATACAGGCATCTCCTTCAAAACCTTTTCTTTACCCACATTTGTTGTAATCGGTGCCAACTTTTTCGGTTTTGGCTCCGAAAGATGTAATCAACGCGTCAGAGCTGCCCCGCCCTAACCTCTTCGCGTTAATAGGCAGATCTCGATATCTGCTCATTCTGCAAATCGGACCAACTTTTAGCACCATCTGTTTCTAAGTGCTCCGTCCTATAGAGAACTTTATTGCCTAGAGTTAAGGGTATTGCTATACTTAATCGGTAGTTTTTAATCGTGGTTCAGTTAAAGTAAGTATTTATGGAGTAGTGTGTGTTTTATTTGTTTACGTACATCGAGCTCGTAACTTATACAAACGATCATGCGTCTACGCTGATGTTTAAACAGGTCCTTCTGAAAGAGTGCACATCACCTCTAGCATTAGCAAAATAACCCTGGCTATGACCGTTAATGCGCAGAACTCAAAAAATTAATGGCGGGGGTGAGTGTGGCAGGTGGGGAGAGGAGAGCGAATCATTCATTGGCTCTCCGCCTGTCACCCATGCGCAGAAAATAACCGTCACAGCCAAACTTATCCTGCGCACGCTATCCTCAGACATTGAAACCAAGCTTCTTTTCCAACGTAAGTAACTACTCGTATTTATGGAGTAACGTAAGTCGAAATACCAAAGCAAAATTCCAGGCCTATAAAAGCCTTGATATTGATTCATCCTTCAACCAATGACAAAGTTAATGTTATAGAAAATAATTATTAGAGATAAATGTATGTATAGAGCTGTGAGTTGTGTCATAACCATCAGGCTAACAGTACTGTTTCTTTAAAAAGTACAGGTTGTCCGTGCCGACTGGTATTATAATTATATGGTTGTGACCACAGAGCAGAAACAAAGGTTGTGACTGCGGCGGCAGCGGCAGTAAAAGATAGGTGGCAATTACCTCCATAGTCTCTTTAGGATATATGCTCAATGTGTACGCTTAAAGGTTTAAGCTGCATCGGAATGCACTTTATAAGATTGAGTCTCTTATAGGATCACTGATATCTCAATTAAATGAGAGATTTAACACCTGCAATGAATTGGAATTTGACACTTTTAATGAGAATGGATTTTTGACAACATACAAACACTAATTTAAGTCAATATTATAATGACGAAATTAATTTTAGTCAATATTATGGCACAAAAAGCGAAAAATATTGTAGCAAGTATTTAATGTTTACATTGGGACTTTGGTATTTTCAGCACGTTAGGCGAAAGATATTTACTGCTGGACATCATCATCATATCATCCAAAAGACGTCCACTGCTGGACATAGGCCTCTTCTAAAGATCTCCATAACGACCGATCCTGCGCTGCTCGCATCCAGCGGCTTCCCGCGATCTTCATCAGAGCATCAGTCCAGTGCCGGACAGCCTATTCGCAATGTCTAATACCTACTGACAAAATATTCACCTCCCAAAATTTTGCTGCTGCTATGTATGGCGTCATCTGATGCCTCACATATATCCTCGTTAGTACAGGTGGAGGCGCAGAGTTGACCAGAGAGCAAATACGCCATGTTTTGAGATAGAGCTCCACAGTCACAGAGCTTGGGAAGCCCCGTCTCGCCAAGATTTCTCAGCAGTAGCCAACTTGATTTTGCAGAATGTTTAGCATCTTCCTGGTTGACCAAAGCAGTTTATGCACAAGCAGGACACTATACGGGGTTATTTTTGGACCCCTGGCCAAATTTTAGTATGTTACTCAGAACACGAATCTGAACAACTTTCCCAAAGGAACATGGGTCAAAAAACTCCCACTATTGTCGGAACAAGATTTGTATGGGAGGACCAAAAATTTTTCTTATATTTCGACCCATGTTCCCTTGGGAAAGTTGTTCAGATACATGTTCTGAGGAACATGCTAAGATTTGGCCAGGGGTCCAAAAATAAACCCTGTATTCATTAAACGCGAAATCGCCATTCTTCTCTATTTTGAGCCTCTTAACTGTCAAAATGAAATTGCCAGAAGCGCGCGGAGGCCTGCATATTCGGTTCGGCTGCGAAACACGAAAATCCGCGGGTCGTAGGTGACGAGGTGGAAGCCAAGGGGGCGGAGAGTGTCCTTTCTATACTGTATCTACAGGACTCTTTCTTTATTCTGTGGTTTATGTAAAGGAGGAAAAGTTTATGTAAAGGAGGAATAGTTTATGTAAAGGAGGAATAGTTTATGTAAAGGAGGAATAGTTTATGTAAAGGAGGAATAGTTTATGTAATGGAGGAATAGTTTCTGTAAGTGGACTGTATATACCCTGATGGGACTGGACATTTGGATAACCCTACCTATAACTCTCGGTTGGCGACTTAATTTTTTTACGATGCTGTGCCATCTATAAAGTTGTAAATTTAAACAGTTTCACGACTCGTACCGGCAGGTGCGTTAGCGCATGCTATTTGATGCTTTGTCTTTGCCGACGCTTAGCATTACCAGTTTAATTTGACCCTTGATTTTAAAGTAGGCATTTATAATTTTTTGTTTCATCTTGGCGCTTTGATTTATAATGTTTATTCAATTAAATTTTCTTAGTATTCCTTTTTGTTATCCTTATACTAAAAGAGTATATCGACTTTTGATGATCCATTATGTAAGAAAGACGGTAATATGTAGTTATGGGATAGTTCATTCGAAGATGGTTGCGTTTAATGACAAAGCAGTAAAAGTTGGTTGATAGCAAGTCATTTGAGGTTAAATTTGTCTCCATTTTACTATGCGATAAGTAAAAGTAGAAGTCAATAAACTTCCAACATACAAAGTACCGTTAGCTTATTTTTGTCTTTTAATTTATAGACCCTATTTTATAAAAAAATATATGTTAGTTTGAGTTGGAATCTATTTCCGACCCATAAACAATTTTAAAAGTACATATCACCCAAATAATTCGGACTCCTTGCTCTTACCCTTATATTTCTAAGGACACCTCTTAAGCTAAAATTCTAATCCCTCTGTTATGGCAAATTTACATGAGGATAAAACTTTGGCGCCTGGAAGGAGTGCAGCTATGCTAGGAAGGAAAGAGAGCTGTTCGAGCTGAGCTGAACTGTTTTTTCCTATATATCCGATGTGCTAACAATTTGCCGCATGTTATTTAGCCATTACTGTGTTTATTATGCGTAAAGGAAGGATATATTTCAAAAACAGTAATCAATTAGGCTGAATCCGAGAGTTTTCATAGTTCCTTCTCTTGGCTTAAAAAAGTTGGCCTAGTGATCTTCATCATATTTGCCGAAAGACGTCCACTGCTAGACATAGGCCTCCCTCGAAGATCTCCATGACGACCAGTCCTGCGCTGCTCGCATCCAGTGGCTTCCCACGACCTTGATCAGATCGTCTGTCGATCTTGTGGGGGGCCTGCCTACGCTTCGTTTTCCGGTAACGTAGGTCGCAACTCTAGAACCTTTATTCGATATTTGAATACTAGTAGAATAAACGCACATTTAAAACCCATTAGATCGCTTTTAAACGCAAGATCAACCTTCAATTTGATAAATACGGGATAAAAACTTCCATACCGGGTGTGAAAACCATAACGATGGATTCAGACTATGCAAGAACTATCCGTTACAAGTACTTAAAGACCAAAATATATTTTTTTTAACTTCCCATATAAAATCCATGTTAGGATATTTTTCATGTAACCTTTAATTTAATATATTAAACTAAAACAAAATCTTTATTATTTAAACAAAATCTTTATTATATTAAAACCTTGAAATCAACTTTCTAATATAAGAAAAATAAAAAGAATTATAGGAATTATGATCTCATTAATCTGTTATAGTTATATTACAAGTAGGTTCAATTTCGCGTAAACATTCATTCAAAATGTCAAAGAATAAAAGAGATAACCTTATTGATTTGACAATTTCAAACAATTTCTTGTCAAAAAGGGTACTTTCGGAAAATTTATTTAGTTTATATTTTAAGGACATATTTTTTTACATTCTGTATATTGAAAGCTCAAAAAGAAGACACCATCTTGTCAAACTCGCTTTCAGCGCATTCTTGTGAAATTATAGTATTTATTATAAACACACATTGACTGACAAGGCACCAACAACCGTCAGAAACTAGGCTATTTGTATGCATAACGTTACCAACCAATCATTAGTACATCATAAAAAGGTAAAAAAACAGCATACACTATCTTCATTATGAACAAATTACTGTAAAATCTTACACCTCACGCCTTCCACGAGCTTTATTTTATATTATTTATAAATTCAAGTCGCCTTAACGTTAAAAATATACATCCGCTGTTTCACCTTAAATATTAAGTTAAAACGTTTAAAATAATTACAGGATAATTTCGTTAAGGTGCGGTTCCGAGACTGCGATTGAGCGTCTAGCTATTATCGCGTGGAATCAGTTTTTTGTTTCTGTTATATCTAATAATTTTACACTTTGTTAAGGTTGGATCCAGCTTTCTCCGTTAAAAAAACACACCATACGACTTGACCATAATCGGTCAGACGATTCCAAATTAACTATGTTTGCACAACACAAGGCCTTTCGTCAGCTACCACTTTGTTAAATTTATTGCTGCAACTTTCTGTGTTTTGTTGAAAATCAAGTATGTTATAGGTTCGCAAAAATTTTGGTGTTACCGATAACAAAGTAAATGAGAATTTGTTTTTTACTATTCCATTTGTTACATTGTTTTCGTCACTGTAACTATAACAAACCTATTACGCAATCAAATTATTAAACTATATATTAATCTATGTTAATTTAAGCATTCAAATAGGTGTATTCTAAGGATATTACAGAACATTATAAAAATGTATGGAAATATATACAACTTGTTAGTGGAATAAGCGAAACCATCATACACCCCAGCAGACTTTTATTAAAATAAATCCATTCCCATAAAAAATTCTTAAAAAATGTTTTTTTTATCTAGATATTGTTACTTTAAAGTTTTATCACTTTTCTAGATTCATCGAGCACGCCACGCTCACTTCCCTCCCCTCCTCACCGCTCGATAACCGCGCGAGTATCCACATAAATATTTAGAATAGAAGCGGCAACAATTTAAATAATAAAAATAAAAAATACCCCTATCAAAAACCCGTGAAATTGATTCTACTCTCGATTCTGAACAAACTATTTTCTCAGTTTCGCTTATTCCATTAACAACGGAACACCTGCCGTTACCTTTATGCTATACAACAGTATAGCATAAAGGTAACGGCATTCCGTCACGTGCCATTGCACGTGATAGCTATGTCATGTGACAGCATATGTCAACTCCATTCATTTTAATTATATTCTAATAGCGTTTACGATATGTCTACGGCCCTTGGTTTGCTATTAAAAGTATTTGTCGCTCAGACGCAACCACGCAACTCCGCTTTAAGGCTTATAAGGTGGTGATCGAACGACTGGCAAAAATTGCGTTTCTTGCTACAGGAGCTGATGCCTGGAATGTCATTAAATTTTATGACCTATTCGAATGGTGTATAACAGCACTGGCGTTTAGACCCTAGGAACTGTGGCCTGGATAAGTGCTAGGTGCTAGAACTGGCCTTGTTTGTAACTACCTGTTTGGTTTGCCTCTTTGTACGGAGGTCAAGGTTTGCTGCTTTAGAATAATAGGTATTCGAGATTGTCTCTGCTTACTCCTCTGGAAAAATGGCGTGATTGTGTGAATGTATTGCACATCATACTAAAACTACTTTTGGATCTATTAGTGGTGTCATGCCTAGTTCTTTTCTTTCCATATACGTAACTCACAGAGCTCTGAAGCGCATGCGTCTTGCTCTGCATCTAGAGACGAATTCTGTATTTCATTCTATACAAATCAGTGTCACCATTTACTACAACCACAGATAATATAATACTATTTAAAACTAACACGCTTTCCGCACCCACGCTACTAGCGTCATTTGAGTGCGATAAACATAGTACTATTGCGAGAGAGTAAGATGCAAAAAACCAGTGACAGCGTCTCTATGGCAACGAATGTGTTTATGGTGTACATTCAAATAAGCTCACACATAAATTGGATAGTATACCTATTCAATAAGGAACCAACTTTTTTTACTATATTCGCTTCTATGGGGGGGGGGGTGCGCGCGCAGGCGGAGTGGCCCTATCGTTGTTCTGTGACGTAGCTTCATCTTATTTTAATACGTCAGAGTTCTGGATTGTCAACTCGTTTACTTGGCGTATGTTCCTATCTCAAATTCAGAATATTCTAAATAAAAGGTAAAAAGTACCCTAAACTGACAAACGTGTATGAAAGTAGAGGATGGGAGGGAAGTATGTCAAGATTGTACCAGATGGAGGGCTACCTCGACGGGAAAGAGGCGTGATGTTACGTTGCTTGGCTTATATTTAGGTTGTCCTTAACAACACACATCAAAGTTTGGAGTGATCTTCCACACTTCTTCGTGCTGGTATTCATATTCAGGACTTGTCTGATCTTATGGTCTCCGGACATTCTTATTACTTGCCTACTATGTAAGACACATTTAAGAGAGTTTTTCTATTATTGCTCTCAAAGGTGACTCTTACTGCCCATCACAACAGCGTCTTCATTTCCATCGTATTGACTGGTTCCACCTGCGACCTCATATCTGTCCGGGATAGATCATTGCGGGATGAATACCTACTAATAATGAAAAACTGACTTCCAATGCAAATTACACTTAACAAAATTTATGAAAATTATTTTTCCAGTCCTAAAGAATTTTGATAATCTATGTGTTGCAGGCAGATTGTATAATTCGTCGTTTTACATTATGCCTTGGCATTCTACAAAATATCGAGAAATTTTTCAATTCGTCGTTTTACATAATGGCGAGGCATTTCACAAAACGGCGCGTAATTCGTTTGTTTTGCCGTGGCTGACAAACCTAAAATGCACCAGTGATCTAAACCCGTTTACAATCACAATTTTTGAGCTTACTAAAACTGGACTTTACAATTAATAAATAAACATTAACTTTGGCGTGTAAACGTAGCATCGATATTTTATCTCTTACTTATTAAGTTTAAATGTGTCCTATATATTAATATAATTGACGTCATGAATCATTTCCGTACACTATGTTTAAAAAGTAATTTCTTACTCTTTACGCAACTATTAAAACATAACATATGAGATACAATTTAAGTTAATATCCAGTGTATGTCATTTTACGAAAAGCTGGAAAAAATTAAGGTCAGGAATTTGATCTCTATAATTAAAATACTGTAACAAAAGTGTGTCTGTACCTACATTGAAAGTGGTGTCCAAATAAAAAGTTACGACGATGTTTATGTTTGAAGGTATCGATTTTGATCAGTTCGCTTGTATGTTTTTTCAAGTGTCGTTGAAAACTAGAAATAATGTACAAAATTGAATTTCAGATTTTATTAACGTACTTTAAAGTGGTAGGACTTTTGTGCAAAGTCCGTCTGGGCACAGATTGGTCTGGGGAAGTACCAAGCCTTGCCTGTTTGCAATGCTCAGTTTCGGTTTGAAGGATAAGGCAGTCAGAAAATTACTGGCACATGAGACATACCATCTTTGTCCTCGGGTGTGCATTGTGCTTTGCTGTCTTATTATTGTCAAAGGATGTCACTTTTACGGGGAAGACTACTACAATCAGATGGCTCACCTACTAGTTTCCTCACTTGTAACATAAAAAAGTGACATACTGTTTCCTCTCTTCATTGAAAAATATTAAAGATGTAACAATAAAACTAAATTTTGCAGTACAAACATTTGGTTAGCTACCATTTCAAGCACATTCATATTAAAATGTATTTGTTTGCTTTGATTAGCCCTTGAACTAGACGCATTGGAGCTGAAACTCCATGGACATAGTCACGGGCAAAAACTTGAATCTTTTAATATTCATGTAGATGAGAGATGACATGTCATTATGGAAGGAGTGGAGAAATGTGCCGTTTATGTTATATAAGATGATGACGTAATGTAAGTCACGAAAGCAAAGGATTTGGTGAGTCAACATTAAGCAAATAAGGCTGAATTGCACTGAAATGTGTTCAATAAATAAATAACTTTAATTAAATACTCGTTTATTCATTATTATTAATTACACGTGATTACGTTACATTATTTCAGTCAAAATTATCAAATATTCGAATAAATATTTTCACATAATGTGTATAAAATACATGCGTTACATTTACCACAAAAGTGATAAAAAAATACAATTTTCAAAAGAAATTTAAGAAATTTAAAAAAACGACGGGTTGCACTCCGGGAGTGCCGGAAGAAGTAAGAAGTGAAAACTTGCATTTTTGAATATTTTGTAAGGGTCAATCGCGCCATTGCTCGCGTATATCTTTGATGTCACTGAATAAAAACCCGTATTGTATTAACAATACGGTTGACAGTTGTTGACGCTTTTTCGATCAAGCTATGGATCTGATGCAAGATCTGACGCAACATCTGACACGACATCAAAAAAAGTGCCAATCGCCTGTAAAGAAGTTTCACTTCAATAAAATAACTTCGACCTCATTTTATACAATATAAAATAAACTTGAAATGTGTTCATCTCACTTTTGCAAATAGTATAGCGATTGGAGAGAGTAAAACACGTTTATTCGGTTATCGTTGTACAGGATGTAAAAAACTACGATGATCCTTCTAATGGGTGATTCTTAATCACTAATAGATTAATATAACAAATAGTTTTCATAAAAAAAATAGTTTCAGCTGAAGAAGAAGTGAAGCGCTTGGAGGGTTAAAGGTGATGCAGAAAAAGGCTTATGTAATTCGAAGGAAAATCAAATTTAATGATCACCCAAATAACAAAGGAAATAATTATTAAAAAAAAAAAATAACAAATTATTAGTGTTGTAGAATTACCCCTTAGAGGGATCGTCTTACTTTTTTACACACTGGTAGTTAGTTAGATGGTGCAACTTTGCCTAAATGTCTTATGGCAAAGTTGTGCGGTTTCAGGGGATTACATTACAACACAGTTGTTCAAGATTTTAGTGGCCTTAAATAATTCTGTAATCTCAAGTTGACCGCAAAAACAAAATTTGTTGCGTCCAATGTAACTAATTGTTCAATACTCACAATTTTCTTTGAAACATCAGAATTTTCAATTTTTTACCGAGAACAAATGACGCATGCACATTGGATGAGGAGTGTGTGCATTTCGTGGTGGGCTTTTGTTTAAAATGTTTACAAACAAATTATTCGAACCACTGCTAAAATAATAAGTACCTAGTTCAAATAAAAATTCATCTATCATTATGTTATTTTTCTGTCACTTTCATACCAAAAATCAATGTGCTGGTACTTCTTAATGCTATACCGATTAGATCGATAATTTTTATCAGATCTGCGGTAAGAACCTATTATTTTACGTTTGTTTAGTATTCAGTTTACCATTTGCCTAATAAATAGCGCTGTATACATTGTATTGTTTTATAGAACGCGGTAACAACATGTTTACATGCTTTGTATAAAAGTTTTTAATAAAATTTGATGTGCGTGTTTCTGCAGTACAGTGTTTTTAGTAGTTATAGTCAGGTCCCTTATAGTCTTAAATCGCCAAATTCATCAAATTGCACCAATTTTTTTCCAGGTACTAGTTAGGTACATAGCTCTCAATATTTGATAGGAGCCAATTCTTGAATTTCAAAAAAATGTCACAGAAAATTTAGTACCTGGAAATAATCAAGTACCTGGAAAAAAATTGGTGAAATTGTAAGGCGGTTCTACGTGAAACAGCTAACTGACTGCACTGTTAGTAGTAAAGTGAAGTATAGTAGGGATATTCAACGTTCGAATTATTTTCAGTCGAATAATGCAAATAGCCTTTTTTAAAGTGCAAGGTATTCGAAATTTCGAATGAATCATTCACATTATGCTCTCTCAACTCTATTGTGTGCCCATTGTTGCTGTAGCCGACCGTACAACCCATAAAGATGTAAAACGGTGAAACCGGACCTGGGTCAGTGGGAAACAATGAATAATAAATAAACTTAACAAATAACTCAAAAATGACTCAAGTGGTCAAGTTCCAAGTTAATTTGATGGAAGTGGGTTGGCGAAGCATGGGAAAATCACTTAGGGTCAGTATTTTTATGCTAGTTTGTTATTGCCAGCTGGAAAGGGCATTGGACGTACAGACGGCTAACGAAAAGTCGTTGAACAATTTTGGCAACACTTTCTCTTGAAATCTTGAAAAATAAACCTTAAAATACACCGTGAATCTTCATTGGTTTAGCTCCCGAAGCCGTGATTCTACAATCGAAAATGAGTAACTTTTGCGATGAAAAAAAAAATATTCGATAAAAGTTTTTCGATTCTGTACTAAAGTTTTCACGACTCTTTTTGTATGGGAAGTAAAAAAAATTCTTCAAAAATTTTTTTTACTCATAATACTGGGCTTCGGGAACGAAACCGATGAAAATTCACATTCTATAGCAAGGACTGAGCATATCACAAACTGAATCAAAACACGAACTTCAATCTTAAGGGGGTTGCTGAGCAGAGGTGCTGCCACTTAGAGAAATAAAATTTATTGCTTCTTAAATACAAAACATTTAATGAGGATTGTTTGTTTGGCGGCAATTAGGGATAGTTCTATATTTTATTATCCATCACATCACACCTTAGCTTATCGTGAATAGTTTTGTATTGTAAAAGTGCCAAAAACGGCCACTTTTAGCACTTTAACAATACAAAGCTATAAATGATAAGCTAAGCTATGATGTTACGGGTTATAACATATTTAACTACCCCATGTTGCCGCCAAACGAACAATACTAATGAAAAGTTTTGTATTTGCGACGCAATAAATTTATTTCTAAAAGTAAGGTGCTGCCACTCAGAAACCACCTTAAGGTACACTTAATTTCAAGCCGCCTGTACCTAGTTTATTCCACGCGCCTTTTCTATTTACAGCGGCGAAATTCTGCACCTGTTTTTGTTTAAAATGTGGTTTAAAATTTCACACTATAGGTCATACATTACTGCCAGGTTGTCAAGATTTTTTTTTGCTGCAAGTACACACGCCCGCACGTCGGTGGAAACACTTTGACCTAGAGCGGGTCTCTGCTTGAGGCTATGGGAAAAGATAGATATTTGACAGTGCGCGCAGTCTTTTCGCTTGAAAGAAAGGGATGAAGTGCGTAATCTGCAAAGCATTCGATTGCGACAGATATACTGTGCGTGTTACCAAAACTAAATGACGTAAGCGCCTGATATAAAATATCGACTTTTTGTAAAAACTAAGTAATAAAATAAAATTTTAGGTTGGGAGAACCCTAGCAACTACAAATACCATTCTGTATACTTAATTTCACTACTTAAATAACCTCTGATTCCACAAAAAGAGGAATAAATGAAAATTGAAGAGGCAACTTTGGATTTTTATTTTGTCGAGTCGATTTTCACTAATCATGTTTTGGTCTTGGTGATGCCCTCACTTTAATGGTCAATAAATACATACCTGAAAATCACGGCAAGATATTGTGTAAATATAAAGATATTTCTCTTTAGAAAACCCAAAAAAACTTACATATCGCCTTAGTTCAGCTTATAATGGTTTTGTTTCTACTGTTGCCCGATGTAGTTTTGACCGTGACAAGAATTTACAAAGTATCACTCCCAAAGATTACGGACCTCCTTACTTCACTTGGGATAGATATCGTATTTTATTTTACAATGGCATGACATCTGCCAGCATGTCACATCTCCTTTGCTATGTAATGTAATGTCACATCATTGTCAATGATTATAGTGCGTTCAGGATAAGTTTGGCTATGACGGTTATTTTCTGCGCATGGGTGAACGGCGGAGAGCCAAGGAACGATTCGCTTGCCTCCACCGTGACTTATTTTTCGACTTCTGCGCATTAAGGGGTTGATAAGAGCTGAATTACCTCCCTTTCTAACTAAGGGCAGAATGCGCGTGCTAGAACGCAGCGGATTCGCGCTGTTTTACGTTTTTTGCAAATTTTTTGCATTTTTCTCAAAATCTGTATCGATAATATTAATTATAAAACAGCTATATTATTATGCATAATATATTGAATAATGTGTAAAAGTTTTGTTATCATAGATTTAATGGGTAATTAAGAAAAACTGTTTAAAAGCAAAAATCAGAGATAACTTTGGATTTTTTTTATGGCGTACAAAATATATTTAATCTTGTTTCAGAGTCGGCCATATAAAGATGCTTAATTATCACATAAATTTTTTTCACGGCGATATATTCATCACTTTTCGTTAAAAACCTGCTCAAGTGAAGCGTATTTAGCTCTTATCAGCCCCTTAACGTTCACAGCCAGACTTATTTTGTACGCCGTATAGGAAGTATTCAAAACAACCCTATAGGGTTCTATAGAACGACGCCTTCGTTACATTTACAAAAAAATTATTAAATAACAAAAAACCCAACTGCTTAGCACAAGAAAGGAAAACAAGCTTAAATCTATTGGATTTGGTAACTTGAATTGTATAAGATACTGCAGGCGGGGACGAAAAAACGTTTTGTGGATGTTTACGACTTAATTTTGTTCGTCCCCGCCTGCAGTATCTTATACAATTCAAGTTACCAAATCCAATAGATTGAAGCTTGTTTTCCTTTCTTGTGCTAAGCAGTTGGGTTTTTTGTTATTTAATAATTTTTTATTTTAAACTTTTTAGTTTTTAGATTTGCTACGTCAAGTTATGTTGTTACATTTGCTTAAACCTTAGAATCAGGTTTGTACCAGCTATTGTTTGATACCCATGTTGTAAAAGTAATGATTTTAAAAAATTTATTTCACCCTTTTTTTCTCTTCAAAGGTGCCGTACTAAAATATTATACCCTATGACACTCCTACAATAAATACAAATCTAACGACACCTCACATGTTGAAATCTATCAAGCCGTTTAGACATAAATACATACATACATCATCATCATAGGCCTTCGCCGTCTATGTCAGACGATTTATGCAATATTCTGTCGATTTCACCGTTTTTCATGGCTGAATAATCCTACTCGGGAGCGGCAGGTCCTGCCACACGCTGCTGGTGAAGCTTGTGTTATCAATAACTGATGTTATGTCGTTATTTTTCACAACGGGCACAACACCAGGCTTCATCGTGTACCTTGCGTCCATCCAGTAATGATTTACGCCATTTGGTTCTGTCCTCAGCTGTCTGCTCCCAGTCTAGGTGTTCAATACCAAAAGTGATCATGTCTCGCTTGGCGCAATCTTTAAAGCGCAGCATTGGCCTACCAACACTTCTTTTTGCGTGCGCTATAGCACCAAGCAATACACGCTGGGGTAGACGGGATGGTTCCATGCGGTGCACGTGCCCCAAAAATCGTAATCGTCTCTGCTTCAGCAATGCGAAGAAAATGGGCAGCTGTGCTCGTTGTAAGACCGTTTTTTTGGTTACCTTGTCCTTCCAGGAGATGCCTAGGATGTTTCGGAGGCAGCGCATTCCAAAAGGCCTAGCTAAACCCAAATATTTTATAAAGAAACTTCTCAGAGTTGTTTTATCAATAAAATATTACCAGATGAGCAAGCGACGCTACCCACCAACAGATGGCGCTGTAGGTTTCTAAAACGCGGTAATAAAAACAGCGCCTCTGTTATGGAGTAGAAAAACTACAGTATATTACAAAACTAATGAATGCGGCATCTTGCACGGGAAATTTAGTCATTGCTTTGTATGCTAAAACTAAGTGATTTTATTTCCAAAAGGCCTAGCTAAGCCCAACTATTTCGTAAAGAAACCTCCCAGAGTTGTTTTATCATTAAAATATTACCAGGTGAGCAAGCGACGCTACCCACCTACAGATGGCGCTGTAGGATTCTAAAACGCGGTAATATCTCCACCTTTGTATGGATATCTTCCGGCTCCATCATCAGATCAGCTCTAAGTTACAATTATATTGCATTGTCATCCGATTCACATACGTATGCAAAATTTCATCTCAATCGGAACCGATTAAGATTCTCTTTTCAGTCGGGTATTTTATTTTTTGAAATCGTTTTTTTATTTAGTACTTTTTTATATTTTTTTATACCCTATGACACTCCTACAATGAATACGAACCTAACGACACCTCACATGTTGAAATCTACCAAGCCGTTTAGGCTGCAGAGCGCGACAAAGAAATCGACATACATACATACATACATACATACATACACTCGAAAAACATAACCCTCCTGTCTTGGGGCAGTCGGGTAAAAATAATAGGATTATGTAATTTGTTGTGACTTTACAACACACATCCCGAACTTGTGTCAAATTATTTCTCTAATCCTAGTTCTTTTATCATTCCGAAGCACTCTTTAAAGTGTACCTATATATTATATATCATTCGCTTGCAGATAATTGTAGATTGTTTCTGTGGGATCTTACCTCAAAAAGATATACTCTCTAATTTCTACTTAGTTCACAAGTCAAGCGGTAGAATTTTTGCAGGGCTTGCCATGACTATGTTTTCATACAGGGTGTAAGGGACGGTGTACCAAAAACAAAAAGGGAGTGTTCAGTCCAAGAAACTGGACAACTTTCCCAAAGAAACATTTATGGGATATGATAATATTTTTTTATCCTGTCCATACAAATTTCTCACTCTGGTCGAACAGTTTGTATGGACGGACAAAATTTATTTTTCATATCCCGAAAATGTTTCTTTGGTTACCTTGTTCAGTTTCGTTTGAGAAACATAGGTCAAAAACCGGTCAAGTGCGAGTCGGACTCGCGCGCCGAGGGTTCCGATATACCTATAGTATTTTTGGAAGCAATAAAGTCCATTTTCAGGACCGCAAAACTAAATTTGTTTGTAAAGGTTTTTTGCAGATTTCTGAAAAACTGTGCAACTTAGAAAGATCGTTTTATTTTTGCTGTAAAGTTTACATAAACCTCTGTCAACTGTAATTAATTCAGATTTTCCCTTACTCAAACTTCGGAGATAAGGGGGGGGGGGGAATGGTATTTTTTTTGACATTTTTCATCATAACTTGAAAACTAAGAAACTTAAAAAAATACAAAAATATGTTTTAAAATGTACAAGTAAAGCCCTTTCATATGATACCCCACTCGACCTAGTAGCGACAATTTGAAATTTGGCCCCCCCTATTTTGGCCCCCTTTACATTAATAATCATACTTTTTTCAAAAAATTTTCATGTGCAATTAAGTTGGGCAACTATATTCTAAAACTATTCCAAATTTCAGCTCGATAGCGTAAGTGGTTGCTGAGATATAGAGGTGTGACAGACAGACGGACAGACAGACAGAGCGGCACCATAAGGGTTCCTTTTTTTTACGTTCCGATATACCTATAGTATTTTTGGAAGCAATAAAGTCCATTTTCAGGACCGCAAAACTAAATTTGTTTGTAAAGGTTTTTTGCAGATTTCTGAAAAACTGTGCAACTTAGAAAGATCGTTTTATTTTTGCTGTAAAGTTTACATAAAACTCTGTCAACTGTAATTAATTCAGATTTTCCCTTACTCAAACTTCGGAGATAAGGGGGGGGGAATGGTATTTTTTTTGACATTTTTCATCATAACTTGAAAACTAAGAAACTTAAAAAAATACAAAAATATATTTTAAAATGTACAAGTAAAGCCCTTTCATATGATACCCCACTCGACCTAGTAGCGACAATTTGAAATTTGGCCCCCCCTATTTTGGCCCCCTTTACATTAATAATCATACTTTTTTCAAAAAATTTTCATGTGCAATTAAGTTGGGCAACTATATTCTAAAACTATTCCAAATTTCAGCTCGATAGCGTAAGTGGTTGCTGAGATATAGAGGTGTGACAGACAGACGGACAGACAGACAGAGCGGCACCATAAGGGTTCCTTTTTTTTACGTTCCGATATACCTATAGTATTTTTGGAAGCAATAAAGTCCATTTTCAGGACCGCAAAACTAAATTTGTTTGTAAAGGTTTTTTGCAGATTTCTGAAAAACTGTGCAACTTAGAAAGATCGTTTTATTTTTGCTGTAAAGTTTACATAAACCTCTGTCAACTGTAATTAATTCAGATTTTCCCTTACTCAAACTTCGGAGATAAGGGGGGGGGAATGGTATTTTTTTTGACATTTTTCATCATAACTTGAAAACTAAGAAACTTAAAAAAATACAAAAATATATTTTAAAATGTACAAGTAAAGCCCTTTCATATGATACCCCACTCGACCTAGTAGCGACAATTTGAAATTTGGCCCCCCCTATTTTGGCCCCCTTTATATTAATAATCATACTTTTTTCAAAAAATTTTCATGTGCAATTAAGTTGGGCAACTATATTCTAAAACTATTCCAAATTTCAGCTCGATAGCGTAAGTGGTTGCTGAGATATAGAGGTGTGACAGACAGACGGACAGACAGACAGAGCGGCACCATAAGGGTTCCTTTTTTTTACCATTTTGGTATCGGAACCCTAAAAACTATTTATTTTTTAATTTACACACGGCCGCTCATCGTTGGTTGAGCGGGTCTTAGGGAAGTTAATTTTTAGGGTTCCGATACCAAAATGGTAAAAAAAAGGAACCCTTATGGTGCCGCTCTGTCTGTCTGTCTGTCTGTCTGTCCGTCTGTCTGTCACACCTCTATATCTCAGCAACCACTTATGCTATCAACCTGAAATTTGGAATAGTTTTAGAATATAGTTGCCCAACTTAATTGCACAAGAAAAAATTTTGAAAAAAGTATGATTATTAATGTAAAGGGGGCCAAAATAGGGGGGGCCAAATTTCAAATTGTCGCTACTAGGTCGAGTGGGGTATCATATGAAAGGGCTTTACTTGTACATTTTAAAATATATTTTTGTATTTTTTTAAATCTTAGTTTTAAAGTTATGATGAAAAATGTCAAGAAAAATACCATTCCCCCCCCCTTATCTCCGAAGTTTGAGTAAGGAAAAATCTGAATTAATTACAGTTGACAGAAGTTTATATAAACTTTACAGCAAAAATAAAACGATCTTTCTAAGTTGCACAGTTTTTCAGAAATCTGCAAAAAACCTTTACAAACAAATTTAGTTTTGCGGTCCTGAAAATGGACTTTATTGCTTCCAAAAATACTATACGTATATCGGAACCCTCGGCGCGCGAGTCGGACTCGCACTTGACCGGTTTTTTTTTCGTATTTTGACCTTTTTGTAACATCTTTTATATATAATATAGACAAAGGAGAGATTTTATAATATCTATGAAATAATAATTAACCGATATTAAACGAATTAATTAGGCCGATAATTTGGAAAGACTGATAGTGACGGAAAAGTTAAAGGAAAACGACCCAGAAGACGAAGCCCTTAAAGATGGACAGACCAGATTACCGAACAGCTGGATACGAGTAATACTGGAGGTACCCTTTAGTGCTGCCCTCCATCAAGCCAACGACCGAAATAAATGGAGAGTTATTGTTGCCAAGCTGACATAGAGTCACGATCCTCAGTAGTGAGGAGATGAAAAATCTAATTGTTGTTTCTTATAATACTCGTATTTGTATGTTGTCTGATTTCTCTCAAGTAAGATTCGTGCAAATTAATACAACGTAAAATCCCTTTGTAAAGCCGACTTTTACAAAAATTCTACCTCCAACCTTCTGCCGCAAGATCGCATCCGTTTTTATCGTAATTTTATACCGAATCCCAATTTTTTTATTTTAGGCAGGTTCATCAGGGGAGTTGCGTGAAACACGGGAGTTAATTTATACATAAAACATCCTTTGTATGTACGAGTACACTTCAGTATCAGTAAAGCTCTCGCAGCACAATTTTGGCTCCTACTCGTATACTGCTAAGGACATAAGAATGGTGCAAAGTCAAATGAGTCAAGCTCGACGAGCTCATGACTATACATAGCTGGAAATTTACTGCAATGTCTTGTATGGGAACCGTTTTAAAATGGACTAGTCGCTGAAACTTGCCATAGTGGTTCGTTAGGTAGGTCTTATGCGGAAAACACCCGGGAGGCATCGAGAGGCACCGCAGGGGTGGCGGGAGGAGGGGGGAAAGTTTGAAGTTGCCGCGCTTTGCTTTGAGGCCTATAATTTCCTAAATGTAGGTACTAGGGCAAGTGTGATGTTATTTTCAGACAAATCAAGGACGGCAAAAACATTTTTGAAAAAAAAAAATGGGGCTTTCCATACAAAAAAAACGAGATATTAAGAAAAAAACATTAAACGTGAACAATATTTTTACGCAATAACGTAATTTTCTTTTTAACGATGAAAGATATCGGGATTAAAAAAATATGTTCAGAAAGCTGTACTTACCTGGATTACATTAATGTAACTTACATTGGGATAAGTTAATAAAAACTGATGCAAAAAAAAAAAAAACTTTGCAGGGCAGAGTGACATAAAGCGTGTAGTTCCAACTTTTATTAATAATTGTCATCAAATCAACTTTCTAGATGCTTGTATACTCAATAGCACGTCAGTAGAAACACTTTTGGACCCTATGGCGTAGTAATAACGTTGAAGAAGTTTCTACCGTCGTGCGGTTGACCGTACCGTGGGAAACAGTTTTAGGTGTATACTAGCAGTTGCCACCACACATACATTCCGTGCACTTCAATTACCGTTTTTGGCAACTGCACCTTGAGCCGCATTGCTTCTTGCACTTGCACCTAATCATCTCCTGGCATGCTTTTGCAGCTACAGGCAAATCCGTCCAAGTAGGTTGCCAGCTGTCGTTCATTTTAGTCCAGCCCCAATCAGTAGGATTAGGTAGACGTTGAGTTGCTGACAACTGACCCCATACATGGACCCTTTGAAAAATTGCCCTAAGAAAATGCTGGTATAAAGCGGCTTTGGTTGGTGGGATGTGCTCAAGTTGCCGGTCTTTCTTTGTAAATAAAAATTTACGACATTCGTTCACAGATGAACCCGAATTCGACCTGAAACATATACATTATTATTCTACACATCATTCTCCTAATAATCTTCTGAATCAGGCAGCTTTAATTATCTAGGTTTAATTAATTACCTATCATATAAAATTATGACATATTTTTCAACAATGGCCATTGCTTCTTCAATTTGTCCCTCGATTGCTAATATGAAGCCTCCAGTAAGAGTAGGAAAAGCCTCCCATGCTTCGAACGCACTCTTTTTCCCTTTTCCGTTGAAGAAAGAAACGGTATCACAACCTGTGAATGAATGAAACAGGGGCAGGACTCTTGTTCTTTGTGGGCCTGTGAAAATACAAACAAATTATATAGCTATCATAAAGGTACACTTTATGCCATTAATATTATAATTCAAACATTTTAGTTTTTACCTAAGGCGGTTGCAATCTCATGACAACATAGATACTGATGGTGTGTTGTGTTCTTTTCACATGAAAACCAAGCCTGTCCTCCGGCTCTATCTTCTATGGGAAAATTGCGCTCAGGAAATAAGTCAGACCTACTGAAATCTATTATCGGTATTTGCAACAATTCAACTGTTCCAAACGCTCCACAAGTCGCAGCGAAAATACTGGATGGATCAGCATTAGTCCACATACTAAGTCCTAGACAAAACAAAACTTTTGGAGATTATATCTATACGGTATTTATACCATTTCTCTGTAAAGAACTACACATGGTTTCCAGATAAGATGTTGTTTGGGATACGTACAATAACGACAGCTTGAAAAAAACGACCAGGGAAAAACGTGGCACTGGCCAAAGAACACGAGTCACTGCCACACCAAAAATACCTAAAGGATGGGGCAATTTCCTAAAAGTTGATTGTAATAAGGAAGAACTGTTCCATCTGATAGCTACAATATGTCATTCTTATGACTTTGGAAGTAACAAGGAAGTATGCTTCACGGATGGACCTAATATAATAACAAACAGGACTCGTGATACACAGCACTTAGCCCCGTGTAACCATGAAGAGGCGGACACACGCATGATGGTGCATGTATCTGATGCTGTCTCTCAAGGTTTGAGGAAAATCGTGCTTCGTACCGTAGATACAGACGTCGTGGTGCTAGCAATTGCACAGGTGCAAAAATTGCCTCAACTTGAGGAGCTGTGGGTGCACATAGGTACTGGAACACACCATCAGTATCTATGTTGTCATGAGATTGCAACCGCCTTAGGTAAAAACTAAAATGTTTGAATTATAATATTAATGGCATAAAGTGTACCTTTATGATAGCTATATAATTTGTTTGTATTTTCACAGGCCCACAAAGAACAAGAGTCCTGCCCCTGTTTCATTCATTCACAGGTTGTGATACCGTTTCTTTCTTCAACGGAAAAGGGAAAAAGAGTGCGTTCGAAGCATGGGAGGCTTTTCCTACTCTTACTGGAGGCTTCATACTAGCAATCGAGGGACAGATTGAAGAAGCAATGGCCATTGTTGAAAAATATGTCATAATTTTATATGATAGGTAATTAATTAAACCTAGATAATTAAAGCTGCCTGATTCAGAAGATTATTAGGAGAATGATGTGTAGAATAATAATGTATATGTTTCAGGTCGAATTCGGGTTCATCTGTGAACGAATGTCGTAAATTTTTATTTACAAAGAAAGACCGGCAACTTGAGCACATCCCACCAACCAAAGCCGCTTTATACCAGCATTTTCTTAGGGCAATTTTTCAAGGGGTCCATGTATGGGGTCAGTTGTCAGCAACTCAACGTCTACCTAATCCTACTGATTGGGGCTGGACTAAAATGAACGACAGCTGGCAACCTACTTGGACGGATTTGCCTGTAGCTGCAAAAGCATGCCAGGAGATGATTAGGTGCAAGTGCAAGAAGCAATGCGGCTCAAGGTGCAGTTGCCAAAAACGGCAATTGAAGTGCACGGAATGTATGTGTGGTGGCAACTGCTAGTATACACCTAAAACTGTTTCCCACGGTACGGTCAACCGCACGACGGTAGAAACTTCTTCAACGTTATTACTACGCCATAGGGTCCAAAAGTGTTTCTACTGACGTGCTATTGAGTATACAAGCATCTAGAAAGTTGATTTGATGACAATTATTAATAAAAGTTGGAACTACACGCTTTATGTCACTCTGCCCTGCAAAGTTTTTTTTTTTGCATCAGTTTTTATTAACTTATCCCAATGTAAGTTACATTGATGTAATCCAGGTAAGTACAGCTTTCTGAACAAATTTTTTTAATCCCGATATCTTTCATCGTTAAAAAGAAAATTACGTTATTGCGTAAAAATATTGTTCACGTTTAATGTTTTTTTCTTAATATCTCTTTTTTTTTGTATGGAAAGGCCCAATTTTTTTTTCAAAAATGTTTTTGCCGTCCTTGATTTGTCTGAAAATAACATCACACTTGCCCTAGTACCTACATTTAGGAAATTATAGGCCTCAAAGCAAAGCGCGGCAACTTCAAACTTTCCCCCCTCCTCCCGCCACCCCTGCGGTGCCTCTCGATGCCTCCCGGGGGTTTTCCGCATAAGACCAACCTAACAAACAACTATGCCAAGTATCAGCGACTAGTCCATTTTAAAACGGTACATCGCAGTAAATTCTTAGCTAACACATTGCAAGAATTAGTTAGGTACTAAAACATGGTCACAGAAAAACCAATTTATAAGAGAAGTAGAGAGCGACTTTTTTTATACAGGCTTTGCAAGTTTTGCAACTTGATTCAAACAAAAGACGTTTTGTGCAAAAAGTAAAATTGTTTTAGAGCCTTTCTGGTTCGTTCGTTTAATATTATTTAATTTTTAGGCCTTTGGCGGCTCAACAACTTTGACACCGTCAGTCATAACATAAGCCTTGCTACCTGTGGGCGATATGATTCTTCTTCTTCTTCTTTTCGGGTCAGCAGCAACACCATCCTGAAAATGATAGCGGACAGATTGGACTGCGTGTATGTTAATCGTTGTTGCAACATTTCGAGCGGAATGTTGCGACAATGATTAACAATACCAACCTGTAATTTTAATTCTTAGTTTGTAGACATAATTGTAATTTAATTTATTTTGTAATTTTTTCTCTATAATGGATCCTGGTCATCTGAATAAATAATTTTATTATTATTATTATTAATGGCAAAACTGACTATAAACGCTTAGCCCAAAAAGTAGTAGTATGATGTAGATTTATTTTTAAATATTTTATGATAGGTACACACGGCCGCACGCCGGTGAAAACACTTTGACCTTGAGCAGGTCTCTGGTTTCGAGCGTTTGTAGCGTAGCGCTGGTTCAGCTTATACTGGTTTAGTTTCTACGTGCTTGCTGCCGTGCGTACTTATAGAAAAGTCTCAGCTGCAATTTGGAGAGAAGCATTGGTAAAAAATTTATAATTTTTGCTCGTCTACTTAAAAGGAGAGGTAGAGGAAGGCCAAGACGTTGCTACATGGACCAGATTAACCTCCTACCTACATCTGTCCTATACGAAGTACATAACAATAAAAAAAATATGTTACCGTTTCTATGAATGGCAGCACCAAAAGATTTTGCTAATACTGTCTACGGACTGTCAAAAGCTGTATTAAAACGTAAAGGTGTCAATTACAATATGAAATTTTATCAAAAATGGCGACGGAGGGTAGGCGTGTACAGGCGCTCTCACGCAGTCGTAAGTTAATCGTTTGTAATCTTATTGAAAACTTAAAAATTATTAGATTTATCATGATAAGTAAGTAATTAAAACTCTAAAATAATAATGTACCGTGTTATTTTAGCAAAAATCTCAAATAAGGTGGAAGATGCATTAATGTTATTTTCTATGTCCTTTTCAGAGTACAAATGTACGCAATGAAAGTTTTGATGGTTTAACTCTCAATGTACTTTGTAAAGTACATAGTAAGTTTTCTACCATCATTTATGTTTGTTTTAGCTTTAAGTGATAAGGACCTAACAGAAGCATTACTTGACTCTGAATTGGACTTCTCGGGAGAAGACTCAGATGTTAATCTGGAGTTTATCCCCGTAGAAATATCCCGAAGATCCAATGACCATAAGACTGGCGAGTTTAGCAGTTTAAATGAAGAGAATAATGTGTTGGTTACTCCAGCTGCTTTTCCAGGGCTGTTTAGTAATTACGATGTCTTCTAGTCATCAAGGAAGGACGGTAAAATTGTTATTACGCAATGCCTGGTTGGTTGTCCAGCCACTGCGTAATAACAAATTTTGATGATTTGATAGGTGTTGATGATTTCCACATGTTATTGTGATCAAGACCATGACGAGTGCCAGCGATGCGATGGTCCAAAAAAGACAAACGATATGAGATAGTCAGAAGGAGTATCGTAATAAGGCTTACAACCACAATATGGGTGGTGTGGACGTAACATACCGCATGTTTTCAGTCTGTCTAGATCACAATCGGACAAAAAAGTGGACGATTTGAGTTGTTACACATCTTGTTGACGTGGCAGTGGTGAATGCATGGTTGCGATAGAGAATTGTGCAAGCTGAAAAAGAAATACGCAAGAAACACATTTAGCAGCTTCGGGAATCCAAGTTAAATTTAGGTACTTAACTTATTGCCGATAATGAAGAAAGTAACGATGGAAGTGAAGGTGAGGAATATGATGAACTGGAACCAAAATATAAGAAACGCAAAGTTCTTATCTAGCCAACACTTTTCAAGGAACGCCGTACAAAGGCTGCTGCATATTTGCCGGAATATGGAGCAAAATAATCGTGCTGTTAGAAAAGTGGATGCACCAAAAAATGTGACATATACCTTTGTTTCCCACCGGATCGTAATTGTAAATACTGGTTTTCATCAAGATATAGATAATTTTATACTATAAGCATTACTAAACTTAATTTACGACTGATAATTATTACTTCAGTTAGAAAGTTTTATAGATTATGTTCAGTTTTTTTTTGTTGTTGGAGAAAATCCTTAATTTTGGTCATTTAGTTATGGAAGAACGTTTATTATCTGTTTTTTTGGTTCAATTTTATAACAAATATAATGTAAGACGTTAATATGAATTTTCTTTTGCTTTAAATCCTTCAATAATCACTATTCATACCCTAAAACTATTTTATGTCCTATACAAAGAACATGGTAATAGCGTCACTTTGTCCTATATATAGTACATAGGGAAAAACTGATTTTCCTATTATTAGATTTTTTTTACTATTTTTCCTACAGTTCTTAATGTACCAACATTACCATATGAAATTTTCAAAATAATAGCTTACAAAAAGTGTGTCTGGTAGGCAGGAGGTTAAGGAAAAAATAAATGTCGTGTCGTATCAGAAAGTCAAACAAGTTGCAGAAGATAGGAAGGCGTGGAAGTTACTCCACCGACAAGAGCGTAGCTCTTAAATAAGAAGAAGACTTAAATAAGGTTGACGAGTGCTACAGAATAAACCCATGCGAGTGAAGTCGCAGTGAAATTTAAGGCAGAAGTTATTTCTAATATGTATGATGTCGTACATGTAGGCCCCCTCTTGCCTCTTTACAAGTTTTTATGTTCCTGTTGACAACAAAGCGCTGTTCCTATTTGAAATTTTAATTTAGCTTCATGTTTATGTCAGTTCCCACTATGCCGGACCAAATTCGTCAATGTTATTCTTACAAACTTATCAACTACACTCCGTCCAACAACTTGGACCTTAGCGATTCCAGTGCAAAATTCTTTCGGAACTGCAATATTTACTTTGCATCGTTATTCAAATCGATGCATTACAAACTTATTGGAAACATCCGAATCCTCCTTTTCTTAGTAAGATCAAAACAAAAGTATTTTCGGAATTGCGAAACTTAGTTGGTTCAGTTATTCAGTTCGATGAAGCAATGTAAAGTCGTTTTTTGTTGCGAAACTATAGTTGACAAAGAAGCATATTGACAGGTGAATCTTTATTGACGTCTTTTGGACCAAATTTGGTGATTTTTGAGAGCGGAAATGCAAAATAAAGCTAAAAATAAGAGTTGAGCTATGCATATATATGCTATGTTTGACTATGCTTTTATTTTTATCTGAATTTTTTAAAATATAGTTACTTACTTGTACACTTGGTTAACTTTGGACCCTAGCTTTTCAGAATATTACTTACTACGCCTTCCCAAAGAAATTGGGTCAAAAAACGTGACAATTTTTTTAGGGTTCCGTGTTTTCGGGTGTTAGCCTAGCCCCAAAGAATATTCTTTATACAGCGTGTAACGGAAAGAGAAATAACACTAAATGGTGTGAATCGGCCCATTCTACTTTTATTATTTACTTTTCAACAAATTTGCTAATAAAACAGCTCTATTTGCACTGTATTTAGATCCATAATCCAGCTTTTGAAACACGCGTGCTTTTTTCTTTATATTACCGCACTAGTGTTTTATTTTTGTCTTTTTTTAATTTTCGGTAAGGAGTTTTTATGTTTATAAAATTCATAATATTTTCAGAAATACATGAACTTTGTTCGATAAAATGATCAATAAACATTCATTTCATGAAAATATTTATATTAATCAAGTTAGTAACAAGAAATTCGTCTTTTAAGTAAAAAAAAATCGTATTTCAAATAATTATTTAAAGACCAATCTGTTAAGTCTATAGTTTATAATGCAAGGAGGTTTTAACCCACGCTTCGGGTTAAAACCTCTTTGGTATAATATCTGTCCGCTAAAACAGCGCGCGCCATTTTTACAAATATTTGTAGTGGTTACATTGTGTTTATTGTAGTTATTTTTAAAAGTATCGACTCCTACAAATAAAAAAACTGTAAGTAATTTAGTTCCTCAACGTAAAAAACACTAAGATACGAAAAACAAGTCTGAAGAATCGCATGTTCGTAGAAATCTAAGGAAAAATACGTAGCTTGTTATCTACAAATTTTCCTTCGGAAAAAGAGGTAAGCAAATTTTACTTGTTTTTATTCGCAAATTTGTTGAAAAACGTCGTAAGAAGCGCGTGCGCTTTGATCATTACAATCTCGGCTCCATTACGCCCTTGCCTGCGGCTCGGGCTGCAATTCTCGAGCCTCGAACGTAATCAACAAAATAGCGCACTTGCATCTTAATGTACTATTACTCACCCTTTAATAATTATATTACCTTCCCGTTACACGCTGTACCTATAGCGTACTACCTTATCAACTGCGTTCCTTTTATACAGCGTGAATTTGTATTGGTTTCGCTCCTGAAGCCCAGTCATTGATTCTACTCATAAAAACAAGCTACTTTCCTGAAGAAAATATCGGAACCCTAAAAATGTTTTATTCGTAAAAATTTTTTCGCCGCGCAGCTCGGTTAATGAGCGGTGAGGAGGGGTGTGAAGTGAACGTGGCGTGCGCGGAGTGCGCGGACCAGAACAACGATGAAACTAGAACAGTGATAAAACTTTAAAGTAACAATATCTAGATAAAAAAAAACATTTTTCAAGATTTTTTTTACAAGAATGGATTTATTTTAATAAAAATCAGTTGGGGTGTATGAGGGTTTCCCTTATTCCACTAACACGTTGTACAATATTCAGTTGTTTTTTTTTTCCAATTAAACTCTAATTAAAACCTTAAAAGCCTGCAGAAAGAAAAAAAATGCATTATTTGAACTTGAAACACTTTTTATGTTAACGATACCAGTTGAAAACGATAGAAAAAATAACGATATAAAATGTAATCGAATTTATCAAAATCGGGTGAAAACGGGACGAGTGAAACTTGGAATGGGGTAAATTTTGTCACGTGATCGACTCATTTTGTATAGGAAGGCGAAAAATTTTTGTTACATGGGTTACATGATGTATATGTCGTAGAACGATCGTTGAATTGGGCCGATCGAGATCTGCCTGGGCACATCACGATACGCCGGCATTTCTTGATCTGCCTATCTAGGTAATAACCGCCATATCGTTCAAAGCATAACGTTTGACGATTTGCCCAACTATGGTTGGGCAAATCGATTCTGTAGGGTGACCAAAGTACAAGCGAATAAAATGAAGTTTAGATAATAATTATTTTACAGGGTAGTGAAACCTAACCTAACACACAACTAACAGAGCGCAAACAGCGTCACAATTTTACTAGATAATAAAACCTAACCTAACACACAGCGTAAACAGCGCCACAAGCGTCGCAAAACGGAACTACATTACGATGCGCCCAGCCATATCTCGATGTGCCTAGCCATATCTCGACCGTAGTTTGGAGGAGATTTACTAAGTCATCACGCGTGCAAGCGTTGCGGGAGGCGACCGCTGTTTTTGGCGACCGCAGTGTTGATGGTACCTATTATATATTCTGTGATGGTACGTACGATGCATAGAAATATGCTGCTGCCCATACTCCGGTTCATGAATGAGCCCTTAGTCGCCTCTTACGACATCCAAGCGTAGGGTTGGGTTGTTACTATTCTTAGCCGGCACCACACGCACTAAAATGATCATCATCACAATTTTTTTTTTTCGGTTTTGTTTTTGCTCAAAGGAGCGCAGTTGATTAGGATACATCCTGTATAACATTACCACTGTTACCACTTAGTTGCTACCCTGCGTACTTCAACAGAAGATCTTAGCACAAAGGTCCTGCCACCTTTAAGAAAAACGTGGCTCTTTTGGCCGTTAACAAAAGGCATCTAAAAACAAGATGGGCAAGCAAAACATTTTTCTTTCCTCTTAGGACCTGACCTAAGTTAAATACGGTTTGTGTATTTAGGATAAGTAGATAAGAAGATTAGACAAGATTCTGCCCTTTCTTATCCTGAAAATTCTAACAATAGCGTAGCAAGCCCTTTAAAAGATCGACACAAATTAACGGCATGAATAATTTTTTTAACAAAAACTGCTTAATTTTCATCGTGGCTATAAAAATTTATTTTTTAGGATAAGATAAGAAACCCTACTTTTTTATTGTCAATGGGCCCACTCTTGACCTCGATCTAGTCTTGAAGACAGAGATGAGGTCGACGATGGGAAGAGCTTGCCCAGAAGAGGCCTATACACTCGCGACTTGAATAGATTCGCGTTATATGAACTTGGGAACACAGACGCAGGCAGTTAATTATAATCTTTAGGTTGGTTAAATTTGAAATAAATTACAAACATTTTAAAATTGAATTTCAAATTTAAAAAAATAAATTAAATCAAATTAAACTAAAAAGGAGCGTTATGATTTTGACCAGTATGTATGTATACAAGGTGTACCTAACAGAAAGAGTATATCAACCCTGAAGGACGTGATTCTACCCATGAAACTGAACAACTTTCCCCAAGAAACATAAGTCAAAATACAAACAAAAAAAATTTTTACTTCCCATACAAAATGTGCTATCAGTTGATTCAGTTTCTAGAGGAGGACAATTTTTTTTTTCATATTTCGACCTATTTTTCTTGGGGAAAGTTGTTGTGTTGTTGTTGTTGTGAATGAGACACTAGCGTCCATTGTCCAATTACCAATACCAGTATGGGCTATTATCTCGCTTAACAAACATAGGTAGTTACAATAGATATAACATTACGTGTAAACAAAATTTACTTATACCCACTAACGTATAAAGAATGTTCAACGGCCAAGTCACACAACATTAACTATAACAATAAAGAAATCGCAGTAAGGAACCTTAGACTTGGTACGACTTTGTGTAGCTTTCATTACTTTTTAGAGATAAACAAGCAGCTCCATCGAGACTTGGCTAGTTTTTTACAGAATGTTTTTGGTGGGATAGTAAATTACTCGTTCATAACCCTAAACTCATGTCAACTAGCCTAATCTTAACCAATTAAACGCTGTCTAACTAAATTCTAGACTTTCTTTTACAAGGGTAAGTTTTGTTACATTCTGTATATGTACGTACCTATGTATGTTCATCTGTTCCCTCGTAACTTCTAAACTACTTCTCGTAATTTGAGACAGTCAAATGTGAAAACATTTTTGTGGGTCCATGAGTATCTTTTGGATATTGTAATAGTAATAATAATAAATAAAAAAAAAAAACAACAGCAGTCCAATCACATCCGATCACATTTGTGGTCAAAATTATAGCATAACTGCCAAGAGGATGTAAGGTAGACCTGTTGTTTTTGTTTACATATAAGGTAATTTCTATAACTACAAATAGATTTTTTCGTATTCATTGATGTAACCACTTTTCGCTCCGACTGTACCAAACCTGTCAGTTGCAAATCTAAGAGCACGGCAGTGCGCAGGCCAAGTTCCCGCAACATTTCTTTTACTCGATGACGTAGCTCTCAGAGTCTGAATGCTACGGTCCATCCAACCGACTGAATATCCCTTAGCTGTCTCTTACGACACCCACGGGTGGAGATAGGCCATTCTGAGCCACACGGAAATTATGGTCACTCATCTTTTAACCAGAGGCAACATTAATTGACTGACACAATCGCAAAGAAACACCACATACGACGGGAGTTTCAACGAACGTGTCATAACGAGTGACTTCAATTCACCATATAAAGGTGCGCCTACACGTACGATGCACTGACATTGTCCCCATTGGGTGTCCTTAGCCGTGACAATGTAACACATTATGTGCATTTGTATTCAGTGTGTGCCTACCCATAGCACGTGCTTATCGTAGTGTTATATAATTTATTGAAACAATATCCTTGTTTGTTACTTCTTTACTAACGTACTTAAAAGAGTGTTCGAAGCTCGATCCGAAGGGCCTCGGCTTCGCCTCTGCCTACATTATCACGTTCGTCCTTCAATACCTTTTTTGTCGGCCATGGCAGTGATGTACTATCAAAGCAAGCGAGTAGGTCAAATTTCTTTGTGTACTATTTAAGAATCAAGAACTGACGTGTATTTTTGACATTTCACTGAAATCGTACCTAGGTACTCGATCGTTTCACTGAAATTGTATCTAGGTATAGTCGATCGGTTCAGGGATTTAGTCAAATCCCTAGATTTCTTTAGTTTTATGTTAAAATTATGATACCTTTTATTTCGTCAAATCCGGGGTCAAATCTTTTTCGACCAAATACAGTCATGATTTTATCATATTGATACAATAAACTTTAGTTGATTTGAATTAGCCTCAGGGTTTGTTCTACACTAAGTATTATTTTGAAAAAGATACTTTCCCAAGGAAACACTTACAGTCTTTACATACTAGCTTATCTTATCAGAATCTGATGTAACTTCCCATTACAACTCATGCCACCAAGTTCATTCTGAACAATACTACATGCGGGTCTGCCCAGACTACCAACAGACGTCGACCTTCCTTCGACCTTTCTTATCGCATCAATAAAACTAATCTTTTCCGTGTAAACGGTTCCTTATATGTTGATACTATTTTTAGCTGAAAGGTTGTTACTGATAAGGGTACCTGTCATTTGTTTTGATTAGTAATTTTAGGAAATGGGAAATTCATGGTCACAGTACGAGTACAATAGTCAGGGTGCTCGCTGCCATTTGGGCATACTCGTAATAATATTTTTTGCTCATGATTTATATTAATAGGGATGATAGATCAGCTCAATACGAATCTATTTGGTCCTTGCAAGTTTTTCTGTGCGTCGCTGCATTAGCAAAAAAATAAATTACAAAGATACTAAATAATGTGTTTTTGTCTGCCTTTGTGGGTGCTGTATAAAATACTTTTGAAGATGTAGAAAATCGAAGAGGCAGACATGCAGGGCTCTGCATTAGTGTTTTTTTGCATTTTGAAGCGCTGTAACTTTACAACGCAGGGCTACGAGTATTATGATGGCAGACCATTTTCGGTACATACATACATTATGTTTAACCGAACAGTCATAGTTTGCTAGGTATACGTTTCATTGTCAAATTTCATAATAGTTAAAAGTAAATTCCTCAAAAACGCAGGGGTGTGGATGTCTACCAATATTTTTTTTTATCTTTTAGAGGATGCTTCCTATCATCAGTCAATGAGGCAGACATGAGCAAATCAAATAGAACATTTTCCTAGTATTTTTGTTTTATTTTTCAGATTATTATGGTCATGTACTATTGTAGCCACTCCCGCCTGACCACCAGTAGTGTCATTTTTGCTAACACTGAAAAAATAATGAAGATAGGCTTAGAAAGCAATAGAAAAAAAAACTCATTGCATTTTCTCTTCAAGCTAGCGACTGGCAAGAGACCGCACGAGACCGGGAGAAGTGGCGACATCTCGTATTGGAGGCCAAGACTCACTTTGGGTCGCTAAGCCAGCGTAGTAAGTAAGCATTTTCTCTTACTTTATAGGCGAAAATTTTAAAAACTGGGTTCAGCGCCTTCACAGTATTGACAAGAAAGAAATTCTAAATAGGGCAGATGGCAAAGTTCAAGAGCTTTCGTCCACTTGAATTTTTTTTCTCTTCATTAGTCCACCAGCTGAAATATCCAAGTATAAACGTAATGCCTATTCACTAAAACAGTATAAGTTTAAGTTGACTCTAATAATAATTTACATGCAGCATTACAAGAACTCTTAATTTTAGTATAATTCATACCAAGTACACTATTGTTGTTTACACTCCTATGCTCGGTTGAATTATGAAGCTGGTTTGATGATGAAGCAGTAAGATGGGCCATGGAACCTTTGAAAAGCTTCTAGCAAACTGGTGGTGTTTGAGGTCATTAGCATTGTCTGAATGAGCACTTTTCATTTTTGTTGGTGATGCGGACCTGATGATGGAGCAGGAAGGTGAGCCATAGAACCCTTGTATATCATCAAGTAAACGGGTCCTAGGGTCATTAGAATTGTCAGAATGAGTACATTTCGCTTAATGATGAGAACCTTCTGATATAGCAGAAAGGTGAGCTATGGAACTCTTGCACGGCATCTAGTAAATTGATCGAGTTGGAGGTCATTAGAATCATCTTAATGAGTACTTTTGATTTCGTTTAATCATGAGAACCTGCTGATGTAGCAGAAAGGTGAGCCCTGGAACTCTTGAATGGCTGCTTGTAAACATGTTGTACGTTTCAAGAGTAGGTACATCTTTCGTAGAATATGTAAGATTAAAATAAATAAATAATAAATAAAAAAAGTAAAATTAAAAATATAAGTATGTGTAAAAAACACGCTTTTGAAAATGTTCTAATAAATATGGAATAATATTACAAGTAACTATAACATTGTTAAAAAAAAGTTGTAGCGTATTTATGAGTAATCTAAAAATAAAATAAGTATCTTTTTCTAAATGCACCACACACTTCTTAAATTAGCTTTGTAGTCATATTAATTTATTTAAATTATTTTATACTTTTAGTACACTTCAGAACTGCAAAGCATCTTTTTAGGGTTCCGTACCTCAAAAGAAAAAAACGGAACCCTTATAGGATCACTTTGTTGTCCGTCTGTCTGTCTGTCTGTCTGTCTGTCTGTCTGTCTGTCTGTCTGTCTGTCTGTCTGTCTGTCTGTCTGTCTGTCTGTCAAGACCCTTTATCTCACGAATGGGTAAAGGTATCAGGTTGAAATTAATACCATATATTAGGATCCATGAACCACACAAGATCTGAAAGTTTAAATTTTTTACAACGACGCAATCAAAAGATATGGCATTTTATGTCCTCATCTCCATACATTTATTCAAAAATGAAAAACCTACAGGGTACTTCCCGTAGACCTAAAATTATGAAATTTGGCAAGAAGCTAGGTCTCACAGTACAAATAATGGGAAAAGTCTGAAATCATTAAATATTACAACTTTTCTCACAACTAATGGTAACCAATTGTGGTGAGCTCCCGTTTCAAGAACATTCATATAAGAGAGGGGTCAAGTTGGATGGTTGCTGAGGCGATTTTTGTTTTAGTTCTATTTAAAAACGGGATCACTTACAAACTTGAAAATTGGTATGTTTATAGGGCATAGGCTATAAAATAACAACAAATAATAAAGTGTCGGACTCAAAAAATCTAGCACATTAACTTACTGAAATTTCAACTAATACAATTATGTTTATGTGGTGGTACGGAACCCTCAGTGCGCGAGTCCGACTCGCACTTGGCCGGTTTTTTAGTTTTAAACTGTATTTTTTAGCAAGTAAGAAAGATTCGTACAAAAAGATTTACTAATTAAAGGAATACAGTGTTATATACTCATTATCATCATCATAACATTGCATAATACGTCCACTGCAGGACAGGGAGCTCTCTCCAGAACTCCAGCACAAATGCGTAGGGGATTTACCATAGTCACCACACTTATAAGCGTTGCGGTTGGTGACCGCTGATGTTGGTGTCCGCAGTAGGTACAATGCTGTTACCTGAAACCCTTAGTCGCCTCTTGCGACACCCACGGGTAGAGATGGGTAGGTACTATTCTTTGCCGGCACCACACGGGTCAAACTACATACTAGATATAAAACTATATTAGATACCATTTAATTTTGTCAACATCCTACAAACATTAATGTACCTTGAGACTTGGATCATTCATGCGTAGATGTTATCTTTAGTCCATCCACGTGTTATCAAGGTACTACAATTAGGTGCAACTATCCTGTTAGTAGGACAAGATGCGTCGCCCTACTTAGCTCTGCACTTGACCGAAATGCACTTCATGTTCCTCAGTAATTTTACTAGGGTGGCCATGATATACGTAAATTTCCGGATTTCCCTACTTGAATTATTCCTTTAGCAAGAAACTGAAATTTATTGGATGATAGTAAAGAAAAGATCTTCATGTGTGTATGTTCTAAAAGCTTATGTTGTAAGTTTAATTTATTGAAAGGTACTCAGAAAGAAGTACAATAAAAAGTTTTATAGCCGAAGAGATTTTTTATTATTTTTGTTTTCTTCAAAAACCACTTTGTTTTTTTTTTTAAGAAATCCATTAGCTTCGAAAATTACTATGAGATGAAACCTGAGATGATAGTGAGCTTTCACTGCATAAAGTTAATTTTTCAAAGTCTCAGCTAGTGATAATCTTAGTAAGAGCTTGCAAAATACCTTGATCCGTACAAGTCTCGTAAATATCTAGAGTCCTATTTAAAAATAAAATAGTTTTCCTAGTATTTGAAAAAGTTTCAGTTACTGTGTAGGCCTGTCCGAGTAATATATTGTCAGGCCACTTATTCAACCTTTATTGTCTTGGTTTTAAAATAACTGTTAGCCTTCGCACAGACCTGACTACAACCTACATACTAAAAAAACAGCCGAAACTGAAAATTTTATAAATACCAAGTATGGTAAATAATTTATTTGACTATCTTGAGTGGTCACTTTGATTGATATTGACTTGTGTAATCGTTATAAGTACCTACGTGTTGCCTATATTACTACTTTACAGGATATTGTTAGAACTGTTTTCGAGTTTTGAATGACTTTTTGTGGTATTGACTCAATGATTATGTAACAACATTGGCAATCAAAGAATACATTACTTGCTACTGTTGTAATTAATCACCAAACGACTCGTTAGTGTTACACATATTTATGTACTCGTACTTCGAAGGGTAAACTCACGTTCACTCACGGCGACAGACGACGGCGGTCCGTGTAACAGCTGACCTCCCTGAAGATGATCCTCGTACAGCATCGAAACTTTCCTATGCCGTCAAATGTAAAACGTAAGTACATAATAATTAATCATTTTAAAAAACGTAGGATTTTTATTCTTCCTTTTTTTTCATAATATGGTAAACCTACTCAATAATACCTAAGTTTATCACTGCATAGGAATATTTCGATAATGCCGATGGCTACGACTGATGGTATTTCCGCGAGTCTTATCGCTTATCGACCGAGGTTGTACTGAACCTGACAATGAATTTGTTACTAGTGATGTGTCACAAAAGTATCGATATTGACAATCAGGAAACGCAATTTTTTTTATTGTTTGATATATACTAAATATATAAACTAAAGTAAATATTCTAAAAAATGGTTTTTAGGTGATGATACTCGTATTTTCCTTTAAATTCTAGTTTGGTTAGGACATTACAGGATGAATCATTGATGTTAAATGATTCTGTGCTTCGGAAAGCACGTTAAGCCGTTGGTCTCGACTACTTTCTACTGATGTAGTCTTGGTGGCTCAACAACACTGACACCAGGTTTTGTGAGGTTGGTCATCGACCTTGCAACCCACACAATATGGTGATGTGAAAAATAACAAGTCCAAAGTTTTTTAGTAATCAATGCAAAAAAGCCATTAATGTACTTCAAATTGCCAGCTTTATGATAATCATAATTTTTAAAAGAATTAATTATATCCTTTATTTGGTGAAAAATCTTCACGATGAGTATTTTTATAATATAAATCATACTTTAGAAAATGCAAACAATAACCTAACCCGTATGATTCACTAATTCATAATCGACAATTGGACACAGTCACATCACTAAACTGTGATATAGGGGTCAGGCCTTCAAACAAACGTAGGAGGGTCATTTCAGTACAAATCATACGATTCTTTAAATAACTTATGGAAAATCAGACGCACCATAGTCGGTGCACGCACTTTGTTAAAAGTGTTGTGCCAGACATAACATCATATCTATTCATATATACGTATATATTTTGTACAATAATATATAAAGTAAAATAAAGTCAGTACAGGAAATAGTATATAGTTAAACCTTGTTATCCTTTCTTGTGTCTCGTGTTATTTGAGTTGTGAAAATGTGTCGATTAGTGACAATATTTATTGGATTTGCCATTTTGGATTATGCATGGTGTTATGTTAATCGTGAGTACAAATTTTGTTTTAATGAAGGATTTAAATTCGGATATCAACAAAACAGCACCATTAAAACATAAAAATAAAGTGATACAAATTATACTTTACCTATATTTTATTATTTACATTAGATTAATAAGAGGGACTGATCATCCCCTTATTAGGTATCGTAACCCAGAAAAGCATAAAACTAGATGGCGCTTATGAGAAGCCTGACAAGTTATTACAATTTATCGAGTATTCTGCAAAAAATATACTTACCTTTAAATGTTAGCGTTTCTAATATTGAAACTTTGTTGAAATAATGTTTTAATAGAAAACCATAATTATTTTCCAGATTATTTGAAAGCACTATCTAGTTTCAATGAGTTTTAGGCTTTTCCGGGTACATTTTCTGGAATAGGACTCAACCCAAGAACGTATTACAAATAAAATAACAATATTTTTTTCAATTATGCGTAAGAAAGTTTTAAACTACATTATAGTTCTGTGATGAAACGTTGGTAAAATTAAATCTAAGCGTTTACTTGTGTAAAAGTTTCTTTCCTATTACAAAAAGTAGGAAATAAATATAACAAATCCATTTAAGTATTTAATACAAAATCATTTAATACCATAATAAAAGACAACTCCTAAAAGCTAAAACTGAAAAGAACAGAGGTATAAAAAAAAACAATAGGTGTGCAGCCAGTGCGCCATCAAGTGACTCAGTTTCAATGGAAAATAACTAAATTCTTTTCATACTTTTTTTTTTTAATTTTAGTAACATTTATATCGTTGACAAAACATATATGAAAAGTATACCGATTTAAAAACTAAAATCAAGATAATATCAATGTAGCACCAGATGTGCAACACAAGCCACAGTTTTCTCATGATTATTTAAAACTGGACCTTTTATCGTCAAATCCGAAGAAAAATGATTGAAAAAAGTTATATTTTTTATCAGTGGCTGACGTAGAATGTGGGGTGAACTCAGGACGCAATGCTCGAATAGTTGGAGGAACGGACAGCCTGCCAGCTGAGTTCCCGTGGGCAGCCAGCATTTGGAGACAAGGGACCCACCAGTGTGGGGCGACTGTGTTGAACGATAGATGGCTGCTGACGGCTGGTCACTGTGTATGCAGGTCAGAATTACATTCCTACCAGAAATAAAAATAAACAAAACATACTTTGCAATTCTTGAACTTGGCCATTCATTTTTATTTCACGCTTCTTCTCTGGACTTGGACCGCATCCCAGTGTAACGTGGGATAAGAATTTCGTTCCAATAATTAAACTGGGCTAGGCTGGGCTTCTTCTAGGCATGTTTGTTCCATCGTCAACCTTATTTGGTGTCTTCAGGACTAGATCGAACTCAAGGGAAAGCCCATTGACACTTTATAAAATATACAAAAGAAATAATTGTTAACTCACCACCCAACACATTTTATGTACGTATCTATATCTATGCAGCCATAATCAGTTAAAAAAAAAATACATATATTATAGTATTTATTAATTACTTTTCGAGCTTAATATGTATTTTAATGTATGTGTCTATTTATTTTAATATTAATATTAAAATAAATAGGTGGGTAGTTCAACGGCATATGAAAGAAATGCATGGTCACCCTAGTGGAAAGCAATTTTGCTACATATTTTGACAAAAACCTTTTCTATATTTTGTGTCAATTCTTAAGTCACCCAATTACTTTTCAGTGTGTTCGATAATTTCTACAAATCTAAACAATTGACTATCGTCGTCGGTTACACAGACATCTCGACGATTGAACCAAATGAGCTCATAGCAAAAATAATACCACATCCTGAGTACAGGTAAGTATAAATGATAAGACATTTTTGCAGTAATTTTGACAAATCGTTCATTATAGCAAAAGCAAAAGACGCTTGTCTTTCTGTCACAGATTATGTAAGAAGTGCAATTTATTGAAATATTAAATAAGTATTGATTGGGGGCAAATTCACACAAAGTCATCTGATACCAAAGCCTGCAGTATTACATAAATAGATAAATAACACCCAGTTACAGAACAAACAGTCAAACACTCGTGCTTATCACATCACTCAAATGTTTTCGCTGGGCAGGGATGGAACCCGCGGCCCACTGCATACAATACAATACAATACAATACAATTATTTATTGATAACAATAGTTACATGTCATAGAAGGTAGATAAAAAAGTATACCTGATATACAGTTTTAAGAATGTACAATATAAAACAATAATCTATATGATTACATATCAATTTCAAATTAATTTAAATTATTACAGGTAGATCTAGAAAATCTTTAAAGCTGTAGAACTGGTAATTAGATAGCCATTTTTTTAGGTATTTTTTAAATAATGCGGTGGAAGCTGCATCTCTTATAGAGCGTGGTAGGCGATTGTATACGGGTGGACCTATAGGAGGCAGGTTCATTACCATCCACACCAATAGGCCTGTCGATATATTTTTATTATTGTAAGGCTACTCGTAAAACGCGAAGCAGGTGATTTGATTTACAAGTAAAGCCTAGTGTCGCTTGGATATCAGTTCAACATACAAACATTCAGGATACTTAGAACTAGCCGCATTGCATGTTTCGCACCTAGCTAGTCACCATAGCGAGGAGCTAACAAAGAGTTAACGAAATTAAAATAGTCATGAATTACTTACACAAAACATTGGTTTGTGTTCTCCTATGTTGTATATGGAAACTTGCTGGAAGATTTCAAATCTCTAGACCGAAGGGTCTGTCAGTTAGTTATAAGTAATTTAGAATCGCAAAAAGCCGATTATTCAATTTTCACAGTTTCCTCAAAACCTCTTAATAACCCATTGCTTATCAAGTGTTCGTCTTCAATTTAAACTTAAATCTCGACCTCTTAGTTACCTTAACCTCAACACAAATCTTGTAACTTAGTAATATCCCTTAAAAACTTGAACAATTATAACCCAAGTTCCTGAAGGGTCTTTTGGTACATCTGGTTCTTTGCTGGCTAATTATCAAAAGGTTCTGAGCGTCATACAAATTCTAAAGGAGATAGAACTTTGTCGTTAACCAGCGACTTATAAACGGCTGTAAACTGTCGTCTCTTGCCCTTTGGCCCTTTCTTCCATGATAATAAATGAGGACCCATGGTTTAGTAGTGCCTTCTGACCCCATAGCATAAATACTTTATTTTATCAGGGATTTTTATTATTGCATGCATGTTATTTAGTTTATTACGAACTCTTTTACACTAGGTAGGTACCTGTATTTTTGTGTTTGCAAGATTTAATTAAATCTTCATTCTAATTCATTCCCTTTTGTACTTTTTCAAAGACACTTCAAACTTATGTACCTACTGTTTATCTCGCCTGAAAATTATTCTGATTCTGGGAAAAGTTTTTTCTCAAGTGGCATAAAAATACATGTTCCCGTGATTAAAAACACGTGTTCAGCTGAGATCAGGTACTCACTATCTTCGATAACGCTCTTAAGGCTGTATAAAAAGCCATCTAGCAGCTAGTTAACTAAAAAAAACTGTATAAGATAGGTAAATCACTAGACTTCTATTGCGCTTATATGAAAACAATCCCAACGGATAACTAAATTCCAAACCATATTATTTTCTAGATGTAACAGAAAAGCACATGACGTGGCTTTACTGAAGACAGCTCGTCAACTCAAGTGGTCCAGCGACCTTCGACCAGCTTGTCTGCCACAACCACAAGCTTCTGACTTCAGCGGAATTGTAGCTACTGTTGCTGGATGGGGGTTCACTAATGAGGATCGTGGAAAAGGTATTTGAAAACACACAGTTTATCAGTTCAAATGCTCCAATGACCTTCGACCAGTTCATCAACTGCAACCACAGGCTTCTAACTTCGGCGTACCTAATTGTAGCTACTGTTGCTGGATGGGGGTTTACTAATGAGGATCGTGGAAAAGGTATTTGAAAACAGACAGTTTATTAGCTCAAATGCTCCAATGACCTTCGACCAGTTCATCAACTGCAACCACAGGCTTCTGACTTCATCGGAAACGCAGCTACTGTTGCTGGATGGGGCTTTACTAATGAGGATTGTGGAAAAGGTTTTTGAAGACAGTTCTTCAGCTCAACTGCTTCAGTGACCTTCTATCAGTTTATTTACCGCAACTTGAGGCTTCTGACTTCAGCGGAATTGTAGCTACTGTTACTGGATGGGGATTTACTAATGAGCTCAAATATTTCTGGAACCACAGGCCTAACGCACTCTTGAACTAACTGACTTCGTGGAATTGTAGTTAGAAACAATGCTCCTACATAGGAAGGAGGAGGAGAAAGGGTAATTAACGACAGTGCTCAACTTAAGTAGTCTTATGACTTAAGACCTGCATGTCTACCGCAACCTTGAGCGTCTATCTTCAGCGGAACTTCTAGTTGCTGGATCGGGGTAGGAATTTATGAGAATCGTACAAAAGACAGTTTGTTAGCTCAAACGGTCTAGCAAATTTAGACTAGCATGCCTAGAGTCTTAAGGTTAAGACATCGTCAGCTAATCGAAAATCTTATATAAGTATGCTTATATTAAGGGTCCATTTGCTGAATCCCTCTTAAGAACCTCTTTTTCTTCGATAGTCCTCCTGAGGGCAATCTCATGCTTGAGAGGAATATATTAATATGAGCCTCAATTTTCCAATAGCAGTCATGTGAAGCTAGTCTCACTTTATAAAATTTTCAATACTGACTGGTTAGACCTAAATAAAAGGTGGACCGGCGCTCTGGTCAACGTCGCTGGGAACCACTGGATGTGAGTAGCGTAGGACCGGTCGTCATGGAGATCGTTACGGGAGGCCTATGTCCAGCAGTGGACGTCTTTCGGCTGATGTGATGATGATGGTGAAGTGATTTGTCACTATTTTTTATTTCAGGTATTCGGCCAAACATCCTGCAGAAGACAGAAGTGGTAGTAGTAGGCAATGACGAATGCAACCTGTGGTACGAGTCCCAGGGAAGTAAAGTGAAGGTGGCGCAGACGCAAATGTGTGCTGGACACGAACAAGGAGGGCGGGACTCTTGTTGGGTAAATGTCTTTTAACCGACTTTAGAAGTGGCGCGCTTTGATTGCTTGGATTTGTTTATATTTTACCATCTTTATTTCCTTGTGAACAAAAAGCAAATTATTTTTTGGTTAGATAAATCACAGTTTTCATCTTGAATACAAATTTACCTACGACGAATTTCCTGTCAACAATCGTAAAACATAAAACCTGAAAGAAGAAAAAACTTATCAAACTCTAAAAGGTCACGAAGCTCTCGACAAAATTTACAAAAAATATTCAATTTACTTGAAGTGATCGAAGTTTCTCAACCCTTTGAATGGATTCCTATTTAACCAATTCGAATCCAATTTTCTCGTACAAACATTAACGCTGTCCTTGTGTTTTGACTCACTTTGCCGGTCATCTTGAAGGAGATAAGAAAATATGCTCCATCATATTTTTAACGAGTAATGTCGTTTGCAAAAAAATAAATACTGGAAAAATTCCTGAGAAATAACTTGAGAGCCAATAATAACTCTCCATATCGCTCCTGAGAGCCTATCAGATTTTTGCTTTGTTGACAGCTACATGGAAATACATCTTTAGAGCAATCTTAAACTTGAGAGGGTTTAATCAATACGAGCTTAAAATTCTGTGATGACTGAGGTCGATTCCAGTGCGACCACTTTAGGGTCAAAAAACTTGACGTCTGTCTTTTTCTATAACAAAGACTGCAACATTTGCCTTAAGTTTTGCAACAGAAAAAGGCAAGGGTAGGGTAGGGCCAGACGGACTTTGCACAAATGCCCTACCCTAATCGTAGGAAAAATCGTACAAGATTTTAAAATATGCACAGATTTTTATGAGATTATTTTCACCAGGCTGATAGCGGAGGACCTCTCATGGTTCGAGGAGACAAAGGTCGCGCGACAGTGATCGGGGTCGTTTCCACTGGGAGCGGATGCGCAAGAGCAAGAATGCCAGGAATCTACACCAGGGTTTCCAGATACACCCAATGGATTATTCAGAACGTGAATCAGGACAGTAGCAAAAGTGGACTAAGCTGGTATCCTAGATCTGCCTAGGGAAGATTATTAGGGTGAAAATAAAAGGAAACAATTTGATAAGAAGAAAATAATTATGAACTGTGTCTTCTGCGTACATTGACAAAACTAAGGTATTGATATTTTAAAGTTCTTTTTTGTGAGCGCGATTGAAACCATAATATTATTTAAGTGAAGTACTGTGATAAATATTATTGAATCGCTTGAAGGATTTAGGTCAGTGCTAGAAATCTTGACACAGATTTGTTATATGTCTTACATATTGAGTTTCATTTCAACTCAAGAAGTAGTCGAGGTACTAAAATTTTATAGTCAATAAAACCTTCAAGATTTACATAAGTATCTATTAAACCTACATAACAGAAGAAAATATAGAATAAATACAAGAAATTATTGTAGGTATTATATCGAAGAAAATACACCTGATTAACCATAAAGTAACCTGGAAAAATAAAAGTGTAGATACTTAAAAATAGGTAGTTAAAACCAACTGTGATATACTATAGTTTATAAGAACATAGTTAAATAAATAAAACAAGTAAAAAGTAAAAATGTGATACTAAACTAAACAAATAAATGATTAATCTTAAAGTTGAATTTTCTTTTCTTTGCAATATTTCTTAAAATCTTTTTTACTTTGGTCTATAACTCCAAACAACTTCTTCCCTGCTGTCTCTTCCATATCATCTTTGAGGCTGTCTAACGCTTCTTCTATTACGATTTTGGCTTCCGCTAATAACCTTGTGATTTCATCACCTGTCTTGTTAGAGCCACCTGCGTTTACCTTTTTAGATTTCAAAACCAAAGCTGAATGCAACTCATGTAGTAGTACAGACCTGTACAAACTCAATCTTGCATTTCCTGGGTCTAAGATTTTTGTTATAACGAGCAAATCTTTACACATTTTGATTTTCTTGTCCAATATTTCTTCCGACATATAATTTGGCTGTCTTCCATATAATTGTACCAACGAGTGCTTAATTGAGTACAAATGGTAGTGGTTAGGATGTAAAAAGGTAGATAATCGACACAGTAAGTTTTCCAACATTGGTACAGACCCTCCCATCATTTGCACATTGTCAACTTGCTCACTCATTTGAGATATGAGCATGTTTACTTGTGAACTGCTGACTTTGATTCTACATTTGTTGCAAGCCCAATCGCTTTCATCATCCAATGGATCTTCTGGTAAATGTATACCGTCACAGGAATTATTGCCGTCACCAAGACACTTCATAGCACTTAAGTAAGTTCCTAATTCTGTAGGATCGGAACATCTAGCACACCTGCAAGCGAAGAATTTGGTATCTTTTAGATGTTGTCGTCTAGCTTGCGTACCCCAAAGAGCGTGACTGTACATAGTTGTGATGTGACTATCTTTGACTACTGGTACTACAACTTTGACTGTAATTTTGAACAAATCATTTCGGTCTTTAGGTGAATGATTAAAAGTATGTTTTGTGTTTGGAATGCAACTGTGTTCCAAAATACTTGTATTAGTATATAACGAATATAATTCAGCGCCTTCTCGTAAACGAATCTCTAATGCATTAGTATCGATAATTCCACATATGCGATGAATTATTTCTGCAGTCACTTCAGGAATTTCCTGTTTAAACTTTGAATCAAGTTTACTGATAAAATTGTTCATGAGATATTCTACGATGAACTCGTTGGCCTCACTGAAAAAGAAAAAAATGCTATTAATATTAAAGTGATACTGTCTGTATCCGAGGCGGGTTATCAAGCTCTTGTGATACTCTTGTAGGTACGTAAGATTTCTTCTGGCTTTACATATAAATTTGACAAATACTGACCGACAAGCCCTACAGTTTCTTGGCCTTTATAAATCTTGGTAATATCAAAGAATATAGTATAATATTACGCTAACACGTGTAGGGGTGGATCAAGAATTTTTTAGAGGAGGACGGAAAAGTACACACGGAATGTTTTTCTAGAAGAAGAGGAGGTTTTGATACGTTTAAAAATATTACTTCCGCCGATGTAGACACATTAACATAGATAATTTGAAAACTTTTTATTACGTAGGCAGTAAAAAAGGACTTAATATTTTTTCGGGACCAGTATTGAATTCTAAAAGCCAAGATTCACTTTACCTAGTTCGTTGCGCCAGAGGCATAAGGCAAGTCAGAGGCCATTCAAAATATTTCTTGACAGCCAGGTATTCCACTAACCTTGCAAAGCCTAATCTACCCTCTGGTCTGTCAAAATCAGAATAGCAGCCCTTTTATTTTGTTGTTGTTAAACTATTAGTGTAGCAACAGACCTGCGGAAATTTCGCTTCGGAATGGTCCGCGACGGATATTTCCATCAAGCTTGACGTACTAAAGTGGAATTTCCGCGCCGGATTTCACGACAAGGTTTTGTCACTTGTGACGTTTGCTTGTGGTTGCGGATCGATCCGACGCAGAAATTCCACTGAAGGACTTTTGGCGGGAACTCGGCGTGGGCTCTTGCCTGCTCGGTTGAAATTCTTGTTTTTTGTGTATGTAGTGATTTAGTGGATATTAAAGATAGTGTTTTATGCAGTGAATTAACTACGGAGTGCGCAGCTGATGAAGATTTCAGGCGATCTCGTGTTTGAACCCCGTTTGTGTTGTCTCAAAAATTCACGGACATTTCCTTCGTAAAGTCCACTGTCGCTTTACGGGGGGAGCAATGAACAATTTCCCCACTCGACACTGGCGGTTCGCCATAATTTGAACTTCTAAAAAGTGAAAAAAATCTAAAACCACGAACATTCTAGAACACGACACTGGCAGAAATGTCCCCAAATATGGGTTGACTATTGCCAAATAACAAAAAAAAAATCCACTGAACTGAGTCATACTTGTCGGAAAGATCCGTTAAAATGTTCCGAGCAAAAAAAAAAATAATTCCTGTATTATCAATGAATGATCTATTATTTTAGAAGTATTTGTGCAACATTTCAACTTTTAAGTGACGCATTAGGTTCTAATAAGGTCGAGCGATTTTTCAAAATTGACACCCTTAAGGGGTAAAATGGGGAAACAAGATAAGTTAGCTACCATTTCATTCGTAACTTCATAGGTATAGCAATTAGGCGCTAGGAACTCGTGCTATTATTGCCTGTTCCTAATGGAGGTAAATGTTCATGTTATAAACGTAATGAAATATGTAATTAAATGTAATTTTTGTTCTTGTAATGTAAAAATAATAATGTAATTTAAAATTGAAAATAAATGAATTTGTATTTGTATTTTTGTAAATATTTAATCGAAACATGTTTTGCGCTAAAAAAATCTACGGAACCCTATACTGTGCGTGGCCCGACAGGTTTACTTGTTTTTTTAGTTTTGAAAGCATGCTTGAGACGGTAGTGGTAAAATATCGCGATTTAATAGTGCTTAGGTACAAATATAAATTGCTATATAATTTATTACTACTATTTCCTAAATAAAGCTCCATGTTTAATTAACACCTAATGCGCCACCTTAGGAATTGAACTAAGCCAGCTAAAATAATGTACGAATACTTTTCAGACTATGAATTATTGATTGATGATACAGAAATAACAATATTAAAATTTTGTTTTTCGGTCTACCGGATAACTTCATGATTTTTCTCCTCGTGTTTCCGATTTATTATTAGGTCTGGATTGTACCTACTTATTTTTTTAGGGTTCCGTAGTCAAAAAGGAACCCTTTTAGTTTCGTCATGTCCGTCTGTCTGTCTGTTTGTCTCTCTGTTCGCGACTTAGCTCAGAGACCCTTAGCACTAGAAAACTTAAAATTTTGTACGGATATTTATTTCATCCACGGCGTCTAGGGTTACAAGTAAGGTGGGGGTGAATATTTTTTTCTTGTTTACCTAATAGTGTGAGGTGTCATTGGATATATGTTGTTAGAGTCGAGTATCCCCCCCTCCCCGCCCGGTAAACGGTTGTTATTGGAAATGTGAAAAAATCACAGTTGTAGCATATATTATGATGAAATTAAAAGGAAAACTAAAGTAGGCTTCACAGGTTGATCAGTTATATCAGAAAAAAATATAAAAATAGCAATAGCAATCAGGCGCTAGAACCTTGCTGAGCATTAAGAGGTAAACAATTTATGTCATAAACGTAATGAAATGCTTACTAAAAAAAAAAACTACGGAACCCTACACTGCGCGTGGCCCGACACGCACTTGGCTGGGTAAAATTTCAAAATACTTATCGTGATTTTTGTCTTTTTTTACTCTTAGTTTTCATGTTAGGATGAAAAATACCAAATAAAATACCATTGCTCTCCTTATCTTCGAAGTTTGCAATGCGTAAAATCTGAATTAATTATAGTCGATAGAGATTTATGTAAAATTACAGAAAAAGTAAAATGATCTCTCTAAGTAGTACAGATTTTATAGTATTTTGGAAGCAATAACGTCCAATTTTAGGACCGCAAAATTTAATTTGTTTGTAAAGGTTTTTTTCCAGATTTCTAAAAAATGTGCAACTTAGATAGATTGTTTTATTTTTGCTGTAATAAATACATAAACTTCTATCGACTGTAATTAATTCAGATTTTTTCCTTTCACAAACTTCGGAGATATGCGGGGGGGGAATTAAATTTTTATTTTTACTTTTTCATCACAACTTGAAAACTAAGAGTCGTATAAAAATACAAAAATATATTTTAGAATGTACAAGTAAAGCCCTTTCATATGATACCCTACTCAACCTAGTAACAACAATTTAAAATTTTGCCCCCCCTATTTGGTCCCCCTTAACAGTAATAATCATATATATTTTTTATTCTTTCATGTGCAATTTAGTTGAGTAACCAAATTCTAAAACTGATCAAAATTTCAAGTCGATAGCATGAGTGGTTGCTGAAATATAGAGGTGTGACAGACAGACAGACAAAGTCGCACCATAAGGGTTCCTTTTTTTTACCATTTTGATATCGGAACCCTAAAAACAAGTTTGTAAAACAAGGTTATTCTTTCCGTCAAAATATACTCTGGTTTCATTGTCAAGGCTGCAAAATAGATTGGTAAGCGTCTAAACTAAATAAACGAAAAAAAAAAATAGATCGTACTCATAAGTTTCTGTGCCCGGAGTACGGCATTCCATATGGGCTTGCATTTCCAGCAGCATCTTCCATTTCTCAGGATCAGTTTTCTGAAGCAGTATGCATCTCAATGGCAGTAAAGCATCGTGCCTGAAACGAAAGAAAAGAATATAATTTTACTTGACGGCGCAGGAATTCATGTTGCAAAGGAAATGGTTTGCATATAGCAGACACGTTCTTGCTACCGTAATGGCGCTTCAAATATGAATAAAAATAAGAAAATATTTATCAGTCGAATAATGATACATTTTCACACTTCTCTAAACAAAATTGCCCTTATCCTAGTTTTATTTTCAAACTTTGCTGGCGACAGAGCTTTTATCTGTTTAATCTTAACCAAAGCTACCAATGGACGGTACCTGTACGGTTTCTGAATCGCGCAATTTTCAAGAAATACCAAAAAAGGAAGAAAACGAATTTTCTCAGACGAGACCAAGTTAGAACGATTTTTTTAGTGACGACCCTTTTTCGAAGAACCGCTTACAAATATTTGACGTGTAATATTACTTTAATTTATATGTTATGTAAATATAAAAATATTGCTCGTTAAATAGTATATGTAGGATCTTTAATTTCTGGGACCAGAGAAGCCTAAGTTTCAGGTTCTTTTTAGTTTTTTTATTGTTTCAGCTTCGCCTTCTACTTCTTTTTCTAATGTTATAGTGTTTACAACTCTTGTAGTATTTTAAATTAAAAAACCTGTAGTATTCAGCCATGTTGTCCGTAACGCACTCGGGTCGCACACTAAGGACCTGACATTCTGCTCCGTGATGACGAGGATCCCTCAAACCTGGACAGTTTCCAGCGCAAACAGGCCAGCCACATCTGGAATGTATATTTCTAGACTTAGCAAGGGATATGTCGCAGGCATTCGGCAGATTGTAAACGGGGTTAGATCAATACATTTTAACCTAACCAACGAAACGAATTACGCGTCGTTATGAAAGCCGAGACATTGTGTAAAATGACGAATTTAAAAATTTCTCGGCATTTTGTAAAATGACAAGGCATAATGAGAAGCGGTGAAGTATACAGTTTGCCTGCGACATACTAGGTTATTTTTTATACCTGATATGCCTATGCCCACCTTATTACAGAGGTCAAAAGCAACAACTTTTGTTCCACGACTTTCCTAACAACAAAAATTTTTCGACTCCCCATATTAAAGTGGTCACGTGACCGACCCATTTTGTATGTGAAGTAGAAAATTTTTCGTGCGTTGTTAGTAAAGTCGTAGAACAAAGTTGTTGGTTTTAACCTCTGTAATAAGGTGGGCATATGCATATCAGGTCCATAAAAATAACCTTGAATATAGCTCTTGTCATTAAACAAGAGCATTACATACAACATTTATAAATTGTCTGAATAAGAGTAGCTATCAATCAGTGAGCGAAGTAACTAAGCCGTGAGTTGAAAAGTTCCTACCAATATGATTGCAGTATTTCTAAGCTAGGAAAATAAAACAATCCTATTATTAAACAGTCACATATAGATGTATTGATTACAAGAAAAACTGAAATTCTTGACTTACAGTTTCCTCATTTATGGTATTCGTGATACATATAAAAAAACCGGCCAAGTGCGAGTCGGACTCGCGCACCGAGGGTTCCGTACCACCACATTATCATAATTGTATTAGTTGAAACCAATTTTCAAGTTTGTAAGTGTTCCCGTTTTTAAATAGAACTAAAATAAAAATCGCCTCAGGGACCATTCAACTTGACCCCTCTCTTATATGAATGTTCTTGAAACGGGAGCTCACCACAATTGGTTACCATTAGTTGTGAGAAAAGTTGTAATATTTAATTATTTCAGACTTTTAATTAATTTCAGACTTTTCCCATTATTTGTACTGTGAGACTTAGCTTCTTGCCAAATTTCATAATTTCAGGTCAACGGGAAGTACCCTGTAGGTTTTGCATTTTTGAATAAATGTATGGAGATGAGGACATAAAATGCCATATCGTTTGATTGCGTCATTGTAAAAAATTGAAATTTTCAGATTTTGTGTGGTTCATAGATCCTAATATATGGTATTAATTTCAACCTGATACCTTTACCCGTTCGTGAGATAAAGGGTCTTGACAGACAGACAGGCAGACAGACAGACAGACAGACAGACAGACAGACGGACAACAAAGTGATCCTATAAGGGTTCCGTTTTTTTCTTTTGAGGTACGGAACCCTGAAAATGCAGTAACGAATAAGTACTCACTTTGAACACCGTTCTCCAACATCAGTAAAGACGGGTTTATAGCACCCCACACATGGCATGGTGGCTTCAGGGTCGGGCATAGCTTTCGGTCCAAAGACCAGGGGTCTCTCAGTCATAACCAGATCTCCTGGGCTCAGGTCCCTGGTTGCCACGAGGTATCGGCCCAGCTCTTGCGATGTCCGAGCCTGAAAATTGTATTTTTAACAAAGGTAAAAAAAAACTGAATATTTAAAAAAAATAGTTTATAAAATATCAAACAAAGTATAATTTATTACTCGTAATAGTAGAATATACTTTTATCGCTGTATGACACCAATTAAACTACATCGCTTCACAAGCAGAGTGGCGCCATGTGGAATAAAAAGAAGTGACAAGAAACATATATTTTTTACATCACAAGCACGGAAATCTTTGCTGTGTTGCGTGCTAAAATAATTTTTGGCCGCTAGCGTGGAGAAGGATGATGAATTGTTTTATGAGGTAGTGGCGCTATTCGTAGGCATTTTCTTCCTGGTACTGAGGTGAAAAAAAAAACGTGTTCCTCTCGGCAGCAAAGTTACTTCATGTTTCGTGGCTTGAACTTAAAACCCTCGCTACGCTCAGCATTCTTCTTTTGAGCCACGAGCGAAGCGAGTCCTAAAGTCTTTCGCTTGTTCGAGTTTCAATAAATGGCGCTTGCGCGAGTGCCTTGTATTGAAAAGCGAAGGATTCTAGGAAACACAATTTTCAGCTCAGTACTCCGAGGAAAATTATAGTGCCAGTAGCTTATACCTACAATAATTAATTCAACAACACGTTGTTCTAATTTCAAAAACTTTTCCACGCTAGTGGCCAAAAATGAATTTAGCACTCCGATTTTGACCGATTAAAATTTCAAAAACATATTTCACGATAGCGAGCGGCTAAAATAACTTTCGCACGCAGATTACAACAAATAAAGAAAAGTTTTCGGAGCTAGTGAGATGAAAATAACTATTGTTCTGAGTCTGTTGGTTTCTAATATCAATAAATGGTACAGCAGCACTGCACTTACTTTCTCGCAATACTCAAGGAAAAACTATCAACTGCAAACCTAAATTTGTAATGCCATACACATAGTATGGAAATACAAACTTTTATTTACGTTTTTTTTTTTCAAAAAAAAATGTTTGAATGAAATATACAGATCCATTCAGAATTCAAATTGTCAAACATTAAAACAAACAAACCTCAAACGATTTCGAGTAAATCACATGTTTAACTTTTGGTAGTACTGGAACATCCTTTAAATGAATTTTCACAGATCAATGGATACCACCGTAGGATACTTGAATGGAGATTTTTTAATTTCCCTACAGATGTTCCTTATGGATAATTGTTCAGTTTGGTCTACTGAGCAAGCCCTTTCAGTTTTGGGAACAGCCTGTGTTCTAAATTTTATTGAAAAAGTCATAAATAATATCCAGTCAGGTAGACAACCAATCCAGGATTAATATTATAGAAAATTTTAATAAACTCAATGAAACCAATTTTGGGTAAATTTATTTACGATTTGGTGGTACAGGAACACCCCTTATATGAAATTACATAGATCAATTGATACTGGCGCAAGATATCTTACATGGAGATGCTTGGTCATGCAAAGTTTCATGAAGATTCTATGAGCCCTTTTTGAGAAAATTTCAATGTTTCATTTTCGTTGTATGACAGCTACCCTCAAAATGAGAGCCAGCAAGAAACCACTTAGAACCCTTCGATGGATTTGCATAAAACTCCTAAATTCAAAATCTGGTGTCAATCGGACCATTCGTTTAGCCGCTAGGCCAAAGCGTGACGGACAGACCGACCGACCGACGGACCGACCGACCGACTGACGGACGGACATTTTTGGGAGACTTGTTTTTTATGATGTATAAGTGATATAGAACACATTTTTGAGAAAATTAGAAAAACTTTTTTTTTCACGAATACAATACCTTTCTCGCTCCGCTCGAAAGTAAAAAGGTTTCAGTTTGGATCTAAAACACTTAAAACAGATCAGATCAGGTTAAATCGTTACAAGCTTTGTAATAATCACCAAAAAAGATGTTCGTCTTGTAAATAGCAGTGTTTAATTCTAGTGTAATTGTTTCATAAACTGTGATTTCCCTTTCAAGAGTTTTTCTAGCATTTCTCTTATTTTTTGTCTCAAGTACCTATCACTCGAAAGTCACTGGAATTTTATCAAAAGATTCTCTGGAAATATTTATTTATAGAAAATAGTGAGCTTTTTCTACTACCATAGAGGAAAGACTTAAAAATTTGGTCTATCTCTTATCTTTAAAATATTTTATCAGAAATTGGAGTAAAACAAATACTCACATATTTAATTCCAACGTTTTTCTCTTCAATAAATCGTGTCATTGCACTTCGTCGAAACTTTGTGATCACAGTTTGTGATCAAGAGTCCACAAATTATTTTTAGAAAACTAGGCACTTTTTGTGTAACTAGCGCCATCTTTAAATACTAACCCGTACTACGTATCAAACGCCATCTACCAAAATGGTCAAATAACAACTCAGCGATTAGTTCTTGGAGCGCCGCAAAGCGCGCGGTGCGTTTATATCTGGTTCTGTCAAAGAGTTTGAACCTCGCTCCACTCAGTCATCCCAACTTTTCCCGAGTTGGTGCAAACAGTTCCTTCAAGAATTGGTAGATAGCACGTTTTTACTTACCTCGTATGGTGCATCGTTTACTCCATTTTGCAGCCCCATTTGGATAGCGTTTGCTAAAAAAAACAAGTAAGTAAATATCTTGCTAATACGAGTGTCTTTCATTAACCAGATTTTATTAATGCTCTCTATATTTTTAAGGGGGGAGTCTATTTAACGTACTTATAATTTTCGTATAACCGAGGTGTTTCTGCCTCACTGCCTCATGAAACTGAACATTTTTTCCCAAGGAACATGGTCGAAATACAAAAAAAAATCTGACCTCCCATGGCTCCCATACAAAATGTGCTGTCAGCTGATGCTGTTTGTTTGGGAAGTACTTAAATATTTTTTTTCGTATTAAAAGTTGTGGAGTTTAATGGAAAGAACACAAAAATAAGGGTGTATACACAACATCACGCGGCTCTTTCCCGTCGGGCTAGGCGGAGACCACAGCCCTCTATCCGCTACGATCTTGACACATTTCCCTCATTTCCTCTACTTTCGTACTCGGATTTTATTTTATATGGCATTTAATTCTACATCGCTCTAGGACATTGTCATCTACATATTCCATGGATCTAGACCTATGGCCAGACCAAGACCAGACTCATAGGCTGACCTAACGAAGATAGGTTTTTTTTCTACCTAGGCGGAATGATGATGACACTATTCAGTGTATTTGATAGAAAGCATTATTGTGTTTTTATACATAATACATATATAACATAATTTTTTTTTTACTTGTAACGCTATTAGAATTGCTCTTGCACCGACTTGGCAGCAATTATACAATTTACTCAGTGTGCCAAGGTTAGCAGAAAGTACATTGAAATTAAATAGGTAATATAGTTTTTTTGTTTTAGTACCAACACTGATGTACGGCAGTGAAAGCTGGGTATGGCAGAAGAAGCATGAAAGTAGAATTAATGCAGTGGAAATGAGAGCGCTAAGGAGTGTGTTGTATGTGAGAGATTGGTGTTAAATTGAGTGACAGGATTAGAAATAGTGTGATAAGAGAACGGTGTGGCGTAAAAGAAGACGTAGTGACCAAAATCGAGAAAGGGATGCTGAGATGGTTTGGTCATGAAGAGAGGATGAATGAACGAAGATTGACGAAAGAGATCTACCAGGCGAGAGTGAATGGAAACGTTGGAAGGGGAAGGCCTAGGCGAACGTAGCAGGACCAGATTCAGGACGTTCTGAATAAAGGCCAGGTTAAAAGTACCCTAAACCGACGAGCATGTATGAAAGGATTGATGAAAGTACAGGAAGCAAGGGAAGTACGTCAAGATCGTAGCAGGTGGAGGACTTTGGTCTCTGCCTACCCCGACGAGAAAGAGGCGTGATGTTATGTAGAGAGCAATATAATATGATTATTAGACTGAAAAAAGATAAAAAGTTCGTTAGGATGTTTACAAATATAAAATTATAACTGGTAAAGCTTGTTTTAAAAGAATTAATCATTATTCACATGAAAATTTTAGATTTACTGTCAGGGATAGATTTTTTACGATAATGAGCTATGTAAACTTTAGAAAATTATTAATATGAAATAATATACCTCCTGATAAAAGAAATCTAATTTACAGATAGACATTATTTATCAAATCACCATCATCACCATAACATACAAGAAAATCCAATCCACTGCAAGACAGGGAACTCTCTACAGAACTCCTGCGAAAACGCGTGGTTCTTAGGAGCCTAGGGAACTTACAATAGTCACTAAACTTGTAAGCGTTGCGTTGCTGTTGAGCATGTAAGATGGTACAATACACAGAAAGATGCTGCTGCCTCTCCTCCGGTTCTTAAGCCCTTGGTCGCCTTTTACGACACCCACGGGTAGAGATGGGTTAGTACTACTCTTTGCCGACACTGTCACACGGACGATTTAAGTAAATTAGGTGAAAGTAAGTTTCTTTTATTGAGCGTACTTCCAAAACTAGTAGAATAAATCTTGTCCACTTAAAAAAACCGGCCAAGTGCGAGTCGGACTCGCTCAAAGAGGGTTCCGTACCACCACATAATCATAATTGTATTAGTTGAAATTTTAGTAAGTTAATGTGCTAGATTTTTTTAGTCCGACACGCGCTTGACTATATTTTATTATTTGTTGTTATTTCATAGCTTATGCACTATAAACATACCAATTTTCAAGTTTGCATGTGTTCCCGTTTTTAAAATAGAACTAAAACAAAAATCGCCTCAGCGACCATCCAACTTGACCCTTCTCTTATATGAATGTTCTTGAAACGGGAGCTCACCACAATTGGTTACCATTAGTTGTGAGAAAAGTTGTAATATTTAATGATTTCAGACTTTTTTCATTATTTGTACTGTGAGACCTAGCTTCTTGCCGAATTTCATAATTTTAGGTCAACGGGAAGTACCCTGTAGGTTTTGCATTTTTGCATAAATGTATGGAGATGAGGACATAAAATGCCATATCTTTTGATTGCGTCGTTGTAAAAAAAATTAAATTTTCAGATCTTGTGTGGTTCATGGATCCTAATATATATTATTAATTTCAACCTGATACCTTTACCTGTTCGTGAGATAAAGGGTCTTGACAGACAGACAGACAGACGGACAACAAAGTGATTCTATAAGGGTTCCGTTTTTTTCTTTTGAGGTACGGAACCCTAAAAACCAGTATAAGTGGAGCCAGAGCTGCCCTACAAAATACCAAAACCAGAGACCCACTCAACGTGCGATCGTCTGTACCTAGTTTTTCAGTGAAATCAAAAGTGACAGCCATCGACCTCATCAATTTACAAAAGGTCAATCTACCATTAATATCTAACAATATATCTAAGTGTGCCAATATTGGCATGCGACCAGATTCACTGCCTTGCTCCTAATTAATAACTAGCAGCTAGTGTTTATTTAATTAATGGTGCATTTTATATTTAGTGCCCAATATATGTCTCAGAAGAATTTTTGTGATCTTAAATGTATTTCGGTATTGAATATGTTGTTGCGTGATTTTAATGCTCAGTGTGCATAATACAAGGTGTAACAGACAGGGTATGTCAACCTTTAAGGATGTGATTCTGCCCGCGTGAATCTGAACAACATTTCCCAAGGAACATATGTCGAAATACGAAAAAAATATATGTTTCCTCCCGTACAAAATGATTCAGTTTCTATGGGATGTCAATTTTTTTTTATATTTCGACCTGTGTTCCTTAGTGAAATTTGTTCAGTTTCATGGGCAGATTCACATCCTTCGGGGTTGGTATACCTCTTTTGTAACAGAAATAGTAAACATAATTTTAGCATATTACTCAGACCATGAAACTGAACAACTTTCCCCAAGGAATATAGGTCGAAATACGAAAAAAAATATTGAGTTCCTATAGAAACTGCGTCAGCTGATAGCGTAAGCCGTATTATATGGGAGGTCAAAAATTGCTTTCCGATTATACATATATTGTAATCCTTTTCTTTATACTTTTATTACAGAAAAATTGCTGTGAGTTATAATTTATTTATTCGTGATTTCGAAAGCGGCTCTAAGTACATAACGGTTCATCTGGATCTTACTTAGGGAATTAATTTTTTTAGTGTTATTGAGAGGTTCAACGAAAACTAAAGCGTGATTCATTAAACCTTACAGCGCTATCTGTGGGTCCGTTTCAATGTTAAATAAATTCAAAATAGTTTTAAGCATTTCTTGATTAAAAATATATTATTTTAATTTATGTTCAGATGCTTGCCTTTTCTTTTGCCATGAAGAGGTGCCATATCTTAAAAATTCTTGAATTTCTTGATTGTTCTTGATTGTTATTATTGATTATTATTGGTTGATTATTATTATTTCTTAATTGAAATGTTTTAAGGGTTTAAAAATGTGTATGTTTATAGTGCATAAGCTATAGAATATCAACAAATAAAAACTGGTGCTTATTGACTTGCGCGAAATTCACTTCTGCGTCCTTCGTGACTACGCGTCCATAACTTACGACGACATTTATACCTTAGTAGTACGGAACCCTCGGTGCTCGAGTCCGACTCGCACTTGGCCGGTTTCTTTCCTACAAATAAGGGTACGTCGTAGGGATTACTTTTGGAAATAAGACCGATTTTGCTTTGATTCTTATTTTAACCTAGTGTTATCTGTAAAAAAAATCGGTCAAGTGCGAGTCGGACTCGCGCACCGAGGGTTTCGATACACCTATAGTATTTTTGGAAGCAATAAAGTCCATTTTTAGGACCGCAAAACTAAATTTGTTTGTAAAGGTTTTTTTGCAGATTTCTAAAAAACTGTGCAACTTAAAAAGATCGTTTTACTTTTGCTGTAATATATAAATAAATTTCTATCGACTGTAATTAATTCAGATTTTGCCTTCCACAAACTTCGGAGATAAGGGGAGGGAATGGTATTTTTTTACATTTTTCATCACAACTTGAAAACTAAATGTTGTAAAAAAATACAAAAATATATTTTAGAATGTACAAGTAAAACCCTTTCATATGATACTCCACTCAACCTAGTAACAACAATTTTGAAATTTTGCCCCTCCTGTTTGGGCCCCCTTTACAGTAATATAATAATCTTTATTTTTAATTCTTTCATGTGCAATTAAGTTGGGCAACCATATTCTAAAACTATTCCAAATTTCAAGTCGATAGCATGAGTGGTTGCTGAGATTTACAGACATGTGACAGACAGACAGACTAAGTCGCACCAGAAGGGTTCCTTTTTTTACCATTTTGGTATCGGAACCCTAAAAACTAGTGCGAGTAGAAAAAGCGAGTGAAACATGTCAAGATCGTAGCATGTTAAGGATGCCTTACAAGAAAAAGGCATGATGAATGCAATAAGTAGTGTAAAGAGTCCCTTAGGCTTTAAATAATATATTTCTAATGGAGCTGTTATGTCCTATTTCATCTGATCAGTGTTTCAGATTTTGATTTTCATGTATTTTACAGAAATACATCTTGTTCTCTACGAAACTACTAAAATTTCCAGCGTTTTGAAAATAGGTTAAATGCAGCTATTTTAAATTTATGTCATGGTCGGTTTTTACAACTACTTGTGCATTTAGTTATATAATAGCTAAATATTGTAAATGATATAATAACTCTTATTTTCTTTTAAAAAAGGAAACTAACTTACTGCGATAATTATAAATTAACAAGTTAAAATATATTTTTATATACACGATCTCCGGCTGTTTTATTAATATTTTTCGCTGCGCATTTATAAACCGTTGGTTTACCCAAAGAGATTTGAACCTCGCTACGCTCGGTCATAGAGGGATTTGAAGGCTTGTCAAGTGTTGCACTTTTGAAACGTCAAGTTGGAACCAGGTTTGTTTTGGTTCTTTTTACACTCCTGCTAATTTAAAAAGTTATCTGATTGTTCTCTTGACAACTAGTATGACATTGTTTTTACTTTCAGTCGTCTATGAAACTATTGTGTTTTGATCTTGTCGTGAGCGAACCGGCTCTGTAGTTTTTATAATTTTACTGTTATTAAAATACTTATATCTAATCAAATAAGTGTTGTACACAAAAGCCTAAATGCTGAACAATACATATATCGTACCGGCATGCGGATCTCATTCTTCTAGGAAGCAGGACATCGAAGAATTCTTATGCTTTCATTTGTAAGTAATATTTATAAGCTTATTTTGCTAAAATATGTGTAATACTCATTAAAGTGACAACAAATTATATTAAAGTTTAGGTAATTCAATTTAAAAAAACCTTCCACAAAGAAATATACTGCAAATTTCAAGAACAATTCAAGAATATAAACATATCGAGAATGGTTTTGATTATCCGCCATTAGAGATGTAAATAGTGGTTGGTTATCGATAATGTCTAAAAAGTTATCGAATAAAATCAGATGCTTACTTTATTTTTCTAGTACGGTCTCTGTAAATGGTCACAAGTCAATCTACCATGTAATAAAAAAACTAGCCAAGTGCGTGTCGGACTTGGCATATTTAGGGTTCCGTTGTGTTGTAATATTAAAAATGAGAGAATTATAGTTACAAAGAAAGAACGTGATTCATCAATATTTGTTAGTAAAATATACATAACAATAAACATTATCACCAAAAGACAATGCAACTTTTCTCTAGATCTCTGGCTCAAAATTTTGAAAGGTAGAGTGAAACCTTTGTCAAATAATAGACCTTATAATCACTATCAACTTTTTCTATGTCATCAGAATAATCATAGAGGGTGAAAAAAAGGTAAATCATAGAGGTTTTGATCCCACGTGGCCTTAAATCTAAATATGTAAATTTTTCAAAGCCTTACTCTTTCTTGTGTTACTGGCTCGTTTGCCCACTTGTGACATAAAATAAAAAAGCAGAAAAGCAACAATACACCATTCCATGTATTTACAATTAATGGTGTAGGCTAAAATTTTGTTTTTATGACCCCATTTAGGTGTATGGGAGCCCACTTAAAAAAATAATTAAAAATTTTTTGACAATTTTAATGGCTTTGGGTCAACAAGATGCTTTTACTGTTATATTATAGTTTGGCTATAAAACCTGTGCGACAGACGACGGACATAATATTGAAGTGACAACTATAGGGCTCCGTTTCGACCCTACGAATGTAACAAAATAAAATTTTAAATCATATAGAGATGGCTTGAACGTTCTGTTATCACAGTGGTGAAGTCAAAAATAGGTCAAGCTTGACAGTCGCAGCGCGATTTTAGCTTCTACAGCTATTGAAATAATAGGTCTTTCACTCAGAAATTGCCGAAATGTTTTACAGATTAATGAGATCATAATTCATATAATTCTAAAGCAATTTTTTCATTTGTCTTATATTTGAAAGTTGTATTTAAGATTAAGTATCTATTTTAGCAAAAAATAAAGATTTAATTTTTAGTTTGATTTTTAAAATTAAAAGTTTGAAAACGGTTCGTTTTAAATGTCTTCCGATTTCATCATTAGATTTGTTATATTTTTTACTGATAATATTTTCGATATTTAACTTTTAGCTTCTTAAAGAAGCTAAGTTAATGTTTTCCCAATAATGCTCAAAAAATTTGAAAATTCGCCATACAAAATGCCTATTTCATAGTTGAAGACCCGATAAGAACGATACAAGTCCATTATGTCAATCTTGACGTACTCTTGACTGTACCATATCATTGGTAGTCGTTATTTATTTTCAGATCCCTTCAAGTGTTGAAGATAAAGTAAAACACCATAGCAGCGGCATTGCAACTAGGCATTAAACTACTAAATAAACAACACTTGCAGAGAGACTTGAGTGAAAATGGTGACAAAAATAAGTATTATTTTTAGGTAGTAGGTAACTTTATTAGTAGATTCATAACTTTTTAAATATACATACGTACCGTTCTGTAATTTTATTTGTGTCTTTTCTTTTCTTTCTTTCTTTGTAAAGGAGAAAATAAATAAAGCACCTTAATTCATTTCTGATGAATCCCTTTTTTTATAGTATTAACTATAAATACAGAAATGCGAAAAAGACACTCTACGCACCCCTTGAAATAGACTCCTTCACCTAACGCGACCCGCGCCCGCGCGATTGCCGGGTTCTTTATCGAGTCTAGTTGTACTGCGTGGACGTGCGTAAGTCTCTGTCATTTTCAAATTCTGACAATTTGTGGTTTCGCGCTTGATGTATGAACTGTTCGGGGTGCGCCATTATAAATATAAAGCAATTTCCAGACAACATAGTGAAAACTACAAGTAGTTTCCTGTCGAGTATCTCATTTTGCAACGTCAAATGGTTCTATTCATTTGATTTCTCTTCAAAGAACATTATTGTGAATAGCATACAAAACATTCGAATTTTTTTAAGTCACAAAATTTTGAATTCATCATGAGCGTCTAACATCTGCTCAAAGCCTCGTCAATATTTAATATGTGAGTGTTAATACTATCGTTATAAGAAAATCGAAATACTACATTATCGCTATCGTCATATCGAGTGCCTGCACATCTCTAGCTGGTCAAAAAGCATTACAGCGACGTTTGAAAGTAGATAATCATAAACATGTCTATCTCTTTTTTTCTAATATGACTCTTTACATGAGTAAAAAGTCAAGCTATAGCCGACAATTTTCGGATCCCTCTATGACCGAGCGTAGCGAGGTTCAAATCTCTTTGGGTTTACCTATTTGTAATATATGTTTTGGTGGTTGTCCGTTGTCCAAACAGATTATCTGTCTGAGGGATATATATGGGAGCTATATGATTGAAATTTTCACAGAATATGTGATATTATAGCAGATTACCTAACAAAGAACAAAAAAAAAATGGCAAATTATAAAATAAGAGAGAGCCAAGAAACGCGTTTTTTTTTGTTTTAGCTCTTTCGTAAAAACTAAAACACATAAAAGCGTGAAAATTGCTAAATTTACAGTGCATGACCTATAAAAAAAAAATAAAAACTGTTCAAGTGCGAGTCGGACTCGCGAACTTTTAATGCACATCTGCGCGGCTGCGCATTCCTGACTAAGACGGTATTATTACCTTAGTAGTACGGAACCCTCGGTGCGAAAGTCCGACTCGCAATTGGCCTGTTTTTACTGTACTGTTTGTTTGATCTGAATGTAATCCCTCTTCTTCTTATATGACGTCAGCCTTTTGGCAGTAAATTGTTCCTTGAAACTATTTTGGAGAGCATTATCATAACATAACTTTCAGATTTATACAATGCGTCCCGGAGCAAAATTATTATAAGCTAAAATTTTATTTACCACTTACGAATCTGAACAAATACGTAGGAAATAAACATAGGAAAGCATATCAAAAGAAAGTTTGTAATAAGCGATCAGAAAATCCTTTTATTTTCATATTTTATGAGAAGTTTTTCAGGTCCTATTTACTTCTAATTGATCATTTAGGTACTATGACGGAAAATCCATTTTGTTTTGTTTTTCGTTGTTGTAAGAAAAGGTTTTTCACTGGTTTTTTTTAGAATCTATACTAATTGCTTTACGACTGATGTTACCCATATTTTCTCGTCCTTATGTAACTAGACTTTAATTTTGGTGGTGATTTTTATAGATTTTTATTATTTTAGCTACTTATCGCAATTTATATTCACAAAACTCACATTATCACTGCAACTGAAAATACAGAATCACCGAGATTTCACTACAAAATTTTATGAATTCTTTCATGGAATATTTCCATAGACACGTTGAGCCGCACGCGCAGATCGAGACTGCGGATAGATCATCGCGGGGATAGTCCGGATTCTTTTCGCGGTGGTTGCGCAACCGTTTGAGGGAAGATTTTTATGAACAACTTTAAAAAAATATTAAATATATTGTTATCATATTTATGAAATCTTACACACTGAACCTTAGACGGGAATCCGCGTTCAGGACTAGTTGATTTTGATTTAATTATGCAAAGAATAATTTAGAATACATTGATAAACATATTAAAAACGGTTTGTTTTATACTTTCGCACTTTTCAAATTTGTTTATTTTATTCCGGGTCGTAGCGCGATAATAATTGTTAGGCAATATATTATTATTATTACAAATGACTATTTATTATTTATTTTGCCTAATAATTACTATCGCGCTAAGACCCGGAATAAAATAAACATATTTAAAAAACCTGAAAAACTTGTAAGGGCTACCTACTTGTTCTGAAACTAAATATACGATATTTTTCTGTAATTCGCAAAAAAAAAAAATACCCATAGGTACTGTAGTGGGGGATGTAAGCCAGAGGCAAAGACAACATAGTTTTACTACCAGTGATTACCTACTTGCGGTTTGACGCGTTGCTCTAAGTATAGAAGTTTTATTTAAATATAACACTTTTTTTTTCTTTTTTTTTTAGCCTGTGTTGTCCCACTGCTGGGCAAACGCCTCCCCTCTACGTTTCCACTCTTCCCTATCGATCGCCATCGTTGGCCACTCGTCTTCGAAAGCAACCAGGTCATCCCTCCATCGCTATTTCGGCCTTCCTCTGCCCCGGCGTCCGTTGTGTGGCACCCATTCTGTGGCGCGTTTGGCCCACCTATCCAGGTGCATTCGACATACGTGGCCTGCTTGATCCCATTTTTATGTGGCAGCCTTTCTATTGGCGTCAGTGGTGGATTTTGGAGCGTAGAGTGGTGTTAGCCTAGTATGCTGCGCTCCATTGGCCATTGACAAACCGCAAGTCTGGACTTCTGTGCCTCAGTCAGAGACCATGTTTGGGCACCGTAGGTTAGAACGGACAAGATACACATGTCGATGATTTTACGTTTTAAGGATAGTGGGAGAGTCCCTTTTAGTAAATCCTTCATGGACCAGTAGCTCCTCCAAGCGTTTTCAATTCGGCGACTGATTTCTTTGTCTTGCCTATTGTGGAAGGAAACTATCTGGCCCAAGTAGATGTAATACTTTAAGAAATATAACACCACTTTATCAAAGTATTCTCACTCACATTCACATTAGTTTATAACATAAAATACAAAAAAATTGAGTAATTCTATACCTCGTGTAAGGGCTAGCGAATCAATGTATAATCTCATGTTGTACAGTCAAGAGCACATCCAACTTGACAGACTGCCGACTTTGTACCGTTCTTATTACAATACACGCATGGGCTTGAACCGCGCTGCGAGTGTCAAGCTTGACCTGTCGATGACTGTACCAAATTAAGATTTTGATGAGATTTTTATTATTGTTATTTCATTGAGTAATTCCTAGCGCAGATATTAAGCAAATGACAAAATCGTTCGATTCGACTAAAAATAAGGTTAATTTTTAAAATTTATTATTTTTAGCAGTTTACTGCACGTCTTTAGAGCTGACGGTAAAAATAAAAATACTTGAGTTTCCATAGCGTAGCCATGGGACCTCTATTGCAGCTATTAATGAATTAAAAACTGTCGGTCCGCCCCGTACACGGAGAGCGGGCGGTCAGCAACCCTACCTCACCAATTACCAAGATGGTGTGATGATGATGGTATCCAAATCTACAGGATTGCCTGGGCGCAACATGACACGTTTTGCAAAGTGAGCAAAATTACCTCATCGATCATCAAATGGGTCGATAGTACTCATCAAGAAGTGCCTAAATCAACTGGGTTACCTCACCCACTCCTGGCACATTCGGGAGTCAGCCTGATTTAAGGGTGGTCAAAAATTACAAAAATTACCCTATCGATTACCAATTAGGTACTTATACAACTGATAGAGCTTTTCAAGAAGGGGAAAAATCCACATGGTTGCCTCGCTAAATCCTGGCACTTTCGTGAGTCGGCCTTATTTGAGGTTGGCAAAATAATACACACTACTACTTCCCCTCCATATTGTTCCAGCAACAGCTGGATTACTGGAGGGAGCTGTCCTGTAGTGGACGTATTATGGGATGTTGTGATGACATTTAGTAGGAGCAACAGAAGTTTACTCATACTTTTCATACCATTTGATCCTCTGGCTGATAAAGAATAGAAGCCTATGTAAAAGGTCAACTGAGGTATTAAAACTATCAGAAAACACAAAATAAAATTTCAACTATTGGGGCGATCTGCGTTTTCTAAGAGTTCTAATACCTTGATCCTGGTAAACCCGAGTTATCAGTATAGTAAGAGATCGTACTTACCTATGGTAAGAAAAAGAAAGTTTCGTTAAAATTGCAGTTTTCTTGTTAAAAGGTAAATTTTTTCTGAAATCTGTAAAAGCAGAACAAATGATCTTCAAAAATCTGTGGGCGTAGGCTACACACTCCTTTTCCTTTTCAAGCGCCATCTCTTGGTCATACGCTGCTTTATTACCTACTAGTAATGTCGATTATTTTGAATTCATGTCAAGGTGTTTAACTGTCTTCAGATTATTAATTTACTTGATTATATTAGAACAAAAAAATATTTTCTGAGTTGTACTGCGAAACCATTACCATATTTCTTATAACAAATGGACATAACATAACAATACATTCTACTTCATTGGCACCTTACCAAAGTGTTAGGCCGGTGTTAATTATACTATATCTATTTAAAACGAGTGTCTCACAAACCAGCAGCCCGGCTGGCCGCGTATACTCAACCAAATCTTACTTGAAAAAAAAAATGGATAAAAAGCGTGATATACCACTTTGTGAAGTCTGCCAACAACCAGCCAGTCAAACCTGTGGAGGGTGTAAACTAGTGTACTACTGTTCAAAAGCTCATCAGAAACTAGGATGGAGAGAAGGACACAAATTCAAGTGCTGTGCTTTCAAAATTCAATACTCCGATACCCTTGGAAGACACATGGTCGCTACGAGAGACATCAAGCAAGGTGAAATGATACTCAAAGAAAAACCAGCTGTCCTAGGGCCAAAGATTGCCTGTTCAGCGCATTGCCTGTCTTGTGGACAAAAACTTGACCCGATTAAAATTGGTGACGTGTACGATTTTTATAAATGTACATCCTGTAATTGGCCCATGTGTGATGCTAAGTGTGAAAAAGCTCAAGTACATAAAGCGGAATGTAACGTTATGACGGATCGAAAATATAAGTGCACGATTAAATATGAAACTCCTGATAAAGCCGAAGCTGCATACTGTGTTATAGCTCCACTAAGAGTTTTGCTTCTAAAAGAGAGCAACCCTATGCAATATGAGAATGTTATGAACTTAGAATCACATTTAGACGAAAGAATCAACACGCCACTATACACAGTTTTGAAAGCAAATTTAGTAACATTTATTGTTCAAGTACTTGGCATGGATTTCGACGAAGAAACAATATTGAAAGTGGCATCAATATTTGACACCAACTCGTTTGATGTGAGGTCTCCGGACACAGCTAAAAGATTACGAGCTATTTATGTGACTGCTTCAATGATGGATCACAGCTGCAAGCCTAATACACGACATGTCATACTAGGTGACGACTATATCGTGGCTTTCATTGCAACCGTGCCAATTGCTAAAGGTGAACTAATAACTACAACTTATACTCAATCGCTATGGGGAACATTAGATCGTCGAAGACATTTGCGGACGACAAAATGCTTTGAATGCGAATGTGAGAGGTGTAAAGACCCGACTGAATTTGGAACCTACTTAGGAAGTATTTATTGTTCTATTTGCAATGGTCCAGGAAGTTTAACAAGTGGAGCTATGCTTGTATCTTCAAACCCTTTGGATGAAACTGCAGTTTGGAAATGTCAAAACTGTGACCACTACATACAGAGTAGACAAATGTTTTGGGGAAATAATGCTTTAAAACAAGACCTAAATAAACTAGATAAAAAAGGTCCTAAAGATTTCGAGGATTTTATTGAAAAGTACAGTCAAACCTTGCATCCGAAAAATCACTTAGTCATCCAAGCTAAACTGGCTTTGATTCAGATTTATGGCAATTACAAAGGATATTCTTTAGCAGGTAAGAAAATAAATGTTAATTAACAAATGTAGTATACATACTAAACAATAACCGTCTTACTACAAAAAAACCTGACATCTGTTGAACACTTGATTAAAAAAATGCGCATAAAATAACTGGCTATGTCAGTTGATGCGCAGAAGTCAAGTAAGCAAGTAAGTAATTTTTGACTTCTGCGCATCAATGACATAGACAGAGTTATTTAGTACGTTTTTTTTTATCAAGTGTAGTAAGACGGTAAGATTCTTATTGCATCTTGACGTATTGACATCTAAATTAAAACAGTGTACACTTAACATTTCAGAACTTCCAGATCATCTGATTAAACGCAAGATAGATCTGTGTCACGAGCTTCTGGAATTAGCTGATAACTTAGAACCAGGTTACTCAAGGTTTCGAGGGACTCTTCTTCTGGATTTGCAATCAGCGATGACGATTCAGACTAAAAGAGAATTTGAAAGCGAAAAGATTACAAAATCAGGAGCACAGGTAAAGACCCAGATATTCGAAAAATAACGAGATATTATTATAGTATTGTCATCTTTTTCTGATAAGCTGTCCCAAAGGATTCAAAGAAATATTTTTAGATCAGTTATTCATTTACATTCATCTAAATTGACTATAACATTGCTTGGTATATAACTATCGTAACGTTGTAGGTGATATTATTTTTTTGTATTCTAACTGGCTACTTGCCAAGAAAGTTCGTGATTTGTATAGGTATTGTATGGGTAAATATAAGCATCGGAAGAGTGTGCTAGTTTCTATGACAGGTCTTCAGAAATAACATCGACGATGACAAATAATGACGCTTTCTCTTGCCATGACTTGTTGTAATAATTTACAAATCTTTTAGTTAATTTTTTTGTACTTTATGTGGTTGCAGGATCAACTAATGCAAAGTATGACTCTTCTGCAAGAAGCAACTAAGATACTTCGTGTAGAACCGCACATGAGAGATGCATTGGAAGCCAAAATTCAAGAGTTGGCCAGTCAACTGGACGATACTAGCGATGGATCGCCTACTTTACCTGTGGACTAAAATAAAATAAGAAATCATGGACTGTCATCATTCACCATATTGATAAAGTCAGATTTTTATAATGAAAAAAACAAGTTGGTGAGAAGCAGTAAAACTTGATAATTTAATAATTAATTTTAGGATTCTAAAACAGGATAAACTAAAAAATAGGTTTTATGGTAATAAATTGGTTTATCTTACTTATTATAATAAAAACATTTCACAGGAATAAAATATTTTATAGATACTTTATTCTTTTCTTCACAAATTGCTACAATCTTCACATTTAGTTTCAATTTTATCATTAGCATTGTCATAATCAGGCTTCAGAGGTGTAACTTTAGTAGGTTTCGTGGTAACTTCATCGAGTCTAGGTGCCCAAAGATCCATAGCGTCTGCGTTGATGTGTAGAAGGTTTTTGATAAGTCTGGTAAATTTTCGACCTTGAAGGGGTGTTGATCCAATTATATAAATTTTATCTGTGTTTTTGTCTTGAAGATGGAGTTCATTTTTAGAGTTCTGTAATAGATAAGATATAATTTGAAGACAATGTCAAATGCAAAATATTTGAATGAAAATAAATCGTCTAAGATCAAATCAGTAATAAAGTAAATATCCCACGAAGAAGGTAAAAAAACTTACTGAAGCACAAACGCAGCACCAAGAACTGAACTTGCAGCAAGCAACCCCAGGAGTCCTGTCCATTGCTTTTAAAAGGCGAGTGTTAGTAAATCCATAGATTAGTGGGTTGACGGTGCAATTGAAGTACATGAGCGCATTGGCTGCAAACCAGAGGACTGAGTAGGTTCCGTCAACCTAAGCAAAGAGTGATAAACTTATTTATTTTTTAAATATTGATTAATAAATCTCTTACCTGGTATAGTATGTAAATGTGAAGTAGAAATACTTAAAATAAGAGACAAAAACTAGAGAGTTGTAAGTTAGTTAGGTATATTTTTGTAAAGAGTTCATCATCATCATAAAATTCCATGAAACGTCTACTAACTGGACAGAGAGCTGCCTCCGGAATTCCAGCAAAAATGCGAGGAACAATTTGGAGGGGAAGTACCAAAGTCACCACGCTTGATAGCGTTATGGCCGCAGTATGTAAGATGGTACGATACACAGGAGGACTCTGCTGCCTTTCCCCCAGTTCATAATTCCTTAGTCGCCTCTTGCGACACTCACGGGTGGTAGCTGGGTACTATTCTTCGCCAACACGACAAGGGCACTAAAAAAAATCTAAATAGCCTATAGATTTGCAATCTGAGTAGGTTTGGGTTTTATGAATTTCACTCCTGGACTGTGCAGGTTACAAAAGATATTTAAGAGAACAATCTGTGACATCCTGCGATACTTTGGACTCACGCTGGAAAAGGATGGATGGTGAAATTAGCATGAAACGAGGCATGAAGCTCATGTGAAGTACAATCTGTCAAAAATGAAAAACTTAATAAAACAGTCTGTCAAAAATAAAACACTTCACATACCCAATTGATCTCCAACGAACTCTGGTTTCGTAGATAAATCAGAGCAGAATAAGGAACTCTGCAGCAGAAATCAGCCAGCAGGAGTCCTGCTGTTACTCTCATTGTTCTGGCTTTAGCTCTTGCCACTAGTTTCCCTCCGCCTCGAGAGGAAAGTTTCCTAGCGCTTCTTTCTAGGCGCCACAGTATGCAACCGTACTGGAAATATACAGCCGTATTAACGTTCTAAAACTTTTAGAATAAGTATTAAAAAAAGAATAATAAAGATTTTTCACAAAGTAAAACACATCACAACACAACTTCATCGTATAGCCGTCCCAGCTATAAACATACAAAAACTAAAGAAACCTAGTAGGTAAATAAAAGCTTAACTTACAAAAATTTTGTTTAAATACTTACAGTAATAACCATAATGCCCAAAGGAACCCAAACCAGTAAGAGAAGAATAAAATGCCAATAAATAGGCATGACATCAGGATCTTCTACGCAGTAGGTTTCAAGGTGATCTAGCCATTGCCTTTCCTACAATCAAAATTTAAACCTTTTAACAACATATCTTCGTAAATAAGATATGCGGCCTTAAGAAAAAGCAAATTTTATCTTAAGAAGCTTCCTCTCATCCACTAGCGCCGCCCCCATCAGTAAAAAAAATAGGACTCGCTAAATACAAAACTTATCAAAAATCCGAAAAGACAGATTAAAGTAAAGGTACCTTTGTTTGTGGGGTAGCCCCTTAACATGATTTCATTTGGATCATCATCGTTATAAATAAAAGGATAAACTGACTGACTGACTGATTGAGGTATCAACGCACAGCCAAAACGGCTGGACCTACAGACATGAAATTTTGCACATAGATACCTTATTATACATTGTAGGCATGCACTAAGGAAGGATTTTGCGAAATTAAAATTAATTAATTTTGCGATATTAAGAAAATAGGGGATGAGAGTTTGTATGAAAGTCCGTCAGTTTTGAAGTTAGGATCTTCAAATTTTGTGAAAACAACGACGACTAAAAATTAAGTGTTCCGTGTCTCAGGGCTTTTGAAAATTCTACACCCTTAGGGGTGAAAGGGGGGATGAAGTTGAAAATCCTTCATTTTGAAAGTAAAATCCACTAAATTTATTGTTTAGGCATAAGGGTTGCAATTCTGTGGAACTTACATCACTGTTATTGAAATTCCACCATAAAATTCAACCCCTAAAAGAGGGAAATGGGGTGAAAAATTCTAAAAACCAATATGGGTATCGTTTGTATGGTTTATCGGGTCGCTGATTACGAAAACTACAACAATTTTGATGTCCAACGTGGTAGAAGCGAAATACCATGATCCCCTGGGAATGGGGTTGGCTGCGATAGGGTTGAAATGTCTAAAAATCAATATGGGTGTCGTTTGTCTAGTTTATCAGGTCGCTGATTACGAAAACTACAACAATTTTGAAATCCAACGTGGTGGACGTGTAATACCATCATCCCCTGGGGATGGGGTCGGGGTGCGGTAGGGTTTAAATGTCTATAAATCAATATGGGTTTATCGGGTCGCTGATAACGAAAACAACAACGATTTTAAAATCTAACGTGGTGGTCAGGATAGGGATAGGTTATAGGGATAGGAATAGGGATAGGGACAGGTACGGGGACGGGGATGGGGATGCGGACGGGAATGCGGATGGGGATGCTGACGGGGTTGCGGACGAGGATGCGGACGGGGATGAGGACGGGGATGCGGACGGGGATGCGGACGGGGATGCGGATGGGGATGGGGACAGGAGTAGGAATAGAGGACGGCTTAGGGTAGGGATAAGGGTAGGGATAGGGGTAGGGGTAAGAGTAGGGATAGAGGTAGAGACAGGGGTAGGGATAAGGGTGTGGATATAGGGGTAGGGATAGGGGTAGGATAGGGTTGGCAAGGGGTAGAATTTTTGTACGAAGTAAACTTAATTTGGTTTATCTGTTAATAATCACAATAATTGTTACTAATAACACTGACCAACCTCTCTAAAGCTATCACGTATCGGTTTTTTTTTACCAGCCATAGTCCTTCCATCCTAAACAATAGTTTTAGTTTTTCTCAATTACTTCTACAAATAAGCTCTGTTTTGAAATAACATAAAGGAGTTTCTCATCTCACTCTCTACATTAGTTTGGTTAAGTGGCAACTTTAAGGCATAATAATACTGCTAAGTTCTTCTGTTTTGTGTAATTTAGAGTAACGTCTGTAAATTATATAAAATTCAGCTGGATCTTGAATTGTACTCATGGACTTGCGCACGGTAAGTCCCGTTTTTCTTTAGTTTAAAATTACCCGGAATTTGACGGGAAAATATCTCATTCCTACGGAAAACCGGTAACAACATAAAATACGAAATCCACGCGAGGGAAGCCGAGGGCAACAGCTAGTCGTTATTATAAAATCCCTTGAAACGGTACTGCAGTTCAGGGAGTTTCCTACAGAATTAAATACGAAAAGTTTAAATCCATAATTAAATCTCACCACATATTCTCTGTTTATGATCCAAGGCAAGGAGAATATTAATGATATGGCCCAGCTCAAAGATATCAGTTTTGGGGCAGCTGCTTTGGTAATTCGGGCTTCTGTTGGCAATACTGCTGCAGCCAAACGATCATAAGAGACAAGAACGACTGCAGACACGTTGGCTAAGAGGAACGATGCTGAAAAATAAGTAAAGGTTCAAAATTCAAAATCAAAATTTAGTTTATTTTCTCACCACAAAATAATACAAAAACAACAATAAAAAAATGTCACAGTATTTGTGGGAGACTGGAGCCTAAACTAAGCCGAAGCCTGTATTTTAGGACTCCAGGTCTCCGTCCTACACAATGTCAAAATTATTATATCATGGACATATTTGTGGATCATGAAGATCTATATAGTAATACAAGATACCAAAAAATATATTAAATTTTCATAATAATTGAGGTGGTTTGACGACGATATTTAAGATGATAAAGTAACTGAATGATTATTTTGAGTAGGTAAAATAATTAGTTTATAACTTGGAAAGCTTAGCAGAGAAAAGAGATAATCAAAAATATTAAATTATTTTTAAATCGCAACAGTACTTTTTGTCTTTTTGGAAATAAGGCAACTAGTTAGCTATCACATAAAAATCTGATTTTTTACTTTACCGGTAAGAATTTTACTGCATACAAATATTTTGCACTTAAGAGTAGTTTTGATAATGTCAATTATTTTTTTATATGTTTTCGAATTTCACCATGATTGTAATATCTTCAAGATTATTTTAGCAGGTATATCCCCAATATTCCCAACACACAAAATTTTAATATACTTGACAAGGAAATAGATAGATAAATACTTTATTGCACACAATTCTTTTAGATAAATACTTTAAGTCACAAAAATACTTAACTAAATGTGGGCAAAGGCGGCCTTATCGCTGGAAGCGATCTCTTTCAGACAACCTTTGGGAATAGTTGTATATGAAAGTACCTCCTTACCATACAAATTACTTACCTTGCAAGAACCCCTCAAATCGACACCCAAAATTTCGCAATACATAATTTTGGAAAAAATCCCTTACAAGCATGAACCAAGGGCAAAAGAGTAGAGTAAGGAAATCCACTAAAGCCAAGTTCCCTATGAGCAAGTTACTAGGGCTCCATAGCCATTTGTTCCTTAACAAGACTGTTAAGATGACTGAATTTAGATAGATGCCTGGTATGGCTATCAGAAACATAACTGTGAGTTTGATGGCGAATTCTTTCGGGGACTTTATATGCCATAGTGTGTTTGGAAATGGGAACTGCGATGTGTCGAGCTGAAAAGAAATACAAAAAAGCTCAATTAATTTATAAACAAATTTGTCTACTATGTTTTAAACACATCACTGTTTATTTAACAAAACTTCTTTTTAAAAGTCCATTGCTGCAAAGGGAGTTCAGAATTCTTAGTATATTTTACAAAGAAAGTACCATTCAAGTTGCGAGTGAGGCTTCTTCTGGGCTAGCTCTTCTCATCGTCCACCTCGTCTCTGTCCTCAAGACGAGATCGAGGTCAACAGTAAACCCATTGACAATTAAAAAAAAACATAACCGTGCTTGTTAGCATTGCGGAGGGTACCATGGACCGTGGTTGTTGGTAACCGCAATATTTTGATAGTAGGACGCTACAGCAAATGAATAAAATAATCCTCTGTATTCATTTGATAGAGTCACCTTGTACAGTCAGGAACAAATCAAGCTCTAGCCCCAACGGTAAAAGAAATAAGAACGACGAAGCTTGACGTAGTCTTGACTGTACGGCACCAAAGGGCAAACATAGAACGATAATAATCATAGCTCACTAATAAACAATGCAGTGTGAATTTTTGGCGTAGTGTCAGTAGTACCATTGATTTGTACCATTAATGGTCTTACTGATACTGATTAGTGTCACTAGTACCATTCATGGTACAACTCAATGGTACTACTGACACTAAGCCGAATTTTCATTGGTTTTGCTTCCGAAGCTCAGTGATTCTATTCGCGATAACAAACAAGCAACTTTCCCCAAGAATTTCTTTTTTACATTCATTTTAATTGTAACTATGGATGTTTTTCCGAAATAAATGAATATTATTATTATTATTATTATAGTAAAGTGGTCACGTGATAGATTCATTTTGTATGGGAAGGCGATTTTGAGTAAAAATTTCTTCATCGGGTAAGTTACTTGTTTTCAATGAAAATTGAGTTATTCCTTTAATATCTTCTCATTATTTAAACACAAAATCTTGTAATAATCTTACATCGTTCAAGTAATCCGAGCTCCAGTTCCCATACAATCTCGTTGTAGTATCATCAAAATCCAAAACTTCATCCATATTGGTAGAATCACTTCACTTGCATATTTTTTAATGCCATCTTTGTTTAGGTTAATATGGACGTCTGTTTTCATCGGTGATCGTTATCAACTAAATGTATGGGAATGAATATTTTCCTGTTAATCCCTAATGGTTTATGCTTTGACACTGCCTGGTTATCTATTGTTAAATAAATAAAATTGGTTGTTTGTATATTTCATGAATGAATGACTTCTATACAACGTTTAATGGAAAGGTGTGATAATACTAAAGGGTGTGAATCTGCTAATGAAACTGAACAACTTTTCCCAAGGATCATAGGTCGAAATACGAAAAACCAAATTTGACCTCCCATAGAAAATGCGCTGTCAGCTGCTGCAGTTTCTATGGGAGGTCAAAAATTGATTTTGTTTTATGACCTTAGTTCCTTGGGAAAAGTTGTTCAGTTTCATGGGCAGATTCACACCCTTTAGTATTATCACACCTTTCCGTTATACGCTGTATACGACAGCATTAGTATTATGGACGTCGCGTCGGTGCTTGGCATTGATCGATCTTACATCTCTTAGGGTGGGTCGCACCATCTAACTTAACCATAACCGAATGTACATTTCTTGCTCTTTCCACCCTGTAAAGAACAAGACGCGAATATTTGGTTATGGTAAAGTTAGATGGTACAACCCACGCTTAGAGATGCCTAATATATTTTTGAAACGCATGTGCAGTGGTCTAGGTGGTTACTGGTTATTGTGTTGCTCTTGTCTGCGCTTCACATCCACATTTCTCCTTCTGGGGCAACAGCTGAAATATAGTATTTTGCTCTCTGGGCAAATATTTTTGCTGCGCGTTGGCGTTTTTGCGCCATTGCAGATGTCATTTACTTGCCCGTATTGTTATTGTTCTGTCTCAAATCTTCACTGAGGTTCAGGCAGCATGGAGCTAACTACTTGATCAGTATAATGGATTTCAAGTAGTTTATTGCGTCACAAAACAGTTATTCCTGATGCAAATAGCAAATGAGTTACTGTCCAATACAAACATCGTTATTTCTCTCTCTTCGTTTGAATTTTAAGCTTCTTCTCAGTCGCTCCCTCAGTTCTGAGGATCGTGACCCACAATGACAGGGTGCTGTCTTGGCTAAAATTGTTGATCGCCAGGTATTTTTGTGTTGCGCCAGTGTGAGTGTATCCTGGAAAGACATATTTAGGGCACTCGTAATTTGATCAATCCAAAGCGTTGGTCTTCGTCCACGAAGTCTTGTACATTCTACTCTCCCTAGCAAGATATTTCGTTCTAGGTTATCCGGCATTCTTCTGCTGTTGTGACCAAAGTAACGGAGGGTCCGACGAGTCACTAACGCCGATAGTCTGTCTCAGGTTCCTATGACCCGCAGAATGAATTCGTTTGTCCGGCGGGCCGTCCACGGTACCAACAGCATGCGTCGCTAGCACCACATTTCGAACACGTCAATGCGTTTTATATCTACTGCTTTGATGGTCCACGTCTCGGAACCATAGTAGAAAAGGGAGTGGACTAGTGTTTAAACCAGATTTATTTTGATATATTATACTAATTTTAAGATTTAGCTTTGTACCACTTTTAGGGAAAGCTTCTGCAGGTAAATACAATGTTTTGATCTCTTATTTCCAAGTCAGCCATTTTTGTACTAAGGTAAGAAACTACTTTATGAAGAAACATTTATGATTCCATTGAAACCGGGGAAATGTATTAGTTTTTCCGATATTTGACCACTTCAGATAAAGATTACAGTAGTCTGGTCCATTAGTCTGAAAGGTTTTTTATCAGAACTGTGATTGATACCATGAATATCAAAATATTATGTGTCCTGAGTAAAGTGTGGGCGTGAAGGTTATTCACTTTTCACAAGAGCATTTTAATTTTCTAGGGGCAGTTAGTTTAGTTAAGTATACACAAACATCAAAGACTGTGACGACAATTGAAGTAAACTGAATACTTAAACTATGAATTTGGGCCATGAAACACAACAACTTTCCCCCTAGGAAAGTCGAAAATTAATTTGTGATTTCTCATAGAAACAGCAAAACTGAGATAATTTTATTGTGATTTGATCTATGTTGTTAGAGAAGTTGCTCAGTTTCATGATTTTCCTTCTAATACCTAAAATACAAAATGAATTCTATACGATGAAAAAGAATGTATATGCACGACCGTATAATGAGTTTAAAAGATTCCTACATACGTTGAGGATGTTTTGATCTTTTCCTAACGAAATAAAGGTAATATTTGTTGGAAAACGGAATAACCAAAACTTTATATTAACCTTAAATGGACAATTTATCTGTTTGTTATTTTATGTAAAAAAAAATCTTAAAAAATTTAAGCTTCAAAATTGTTCATAACTTTCAGTGCTTATAAAAGCGCCATCTATGAAAAGTGCCCCGAAGTTTTCATAGAGCTTTTCCTAAGCTTGAGCTGCATACGCTTCTGTGTGCTTTGGTTGGAGTTATTACGGATTTGGTTTCGACATTTCTATCGAGATGGCAGTTTTGTACGTTTATAATTTTTAGGATTCCGTAGTCAACAAGGAACCCGTATAGTTTCGTCATGTCCGTCTGTCTGTCTGTCCGCGGTTTAAGCACACGGACTCATATTACTAGAAAACTGTAATTTAGTGCGGATATACATTTCATCCACAAAGAAAAATAAATAATTAAAAATAATTTTTTATAGGGTACCTGCCCTACAAGTAAAGTGGGGGTGATTTTTTTCTCGTCTACCCCATCGGGTGGAGTGTCGTTGCAAAATAATGTGAGTCTGTAAACACAAAATGTAAAAAAAACTCACAGTAGAAGTATACAGGATTAAATTAATAGGAAATCTATCACAGCTAAGAAATCTTCACAGGTTAATGAGCTATATAATAGCCGAAAAACTGAAAGTAATAAAAATATTTATTGCAATCGTACCTTGCTAAGCATTAGGAGGTAGAAACATATGTTATGACCGTTATCCTTGAAACTGTGCTTTGAGACCATGAAACTGAACAACTTTCCCTAAGGAACATAGGTCTAAATACGAAAAAAAAAAATTCATCTCTCATACAAAATGCGCAATCAGCTGGTGCAGTTTCTATAGGAAGTCAAAAATTTTTTTTCGTATTTCGACCTATGTTCCTTAGGGAAAGTTGTTCAGTTTTATGGTCTCAATGCTCAGTTTCAAGGATCACAGTTTTTACACTAACACCCGGTATAATGTTTTTGATGATAATTTTTGCAAGGTGAGCCATGTCAAAGACAAGGCAAAGGAAGCTTTGGGTTCGACTCCTGATTGGGGCAGAAAACCAAATGATAAATCTCGAGTATTTGTAGTGCATATGGTTTTTTGTGCACTCACTATACATTTTCCAAGGCTAACTGTGAGGATATTAGAGTAGTTTTTTTTCGATCAGGCTTGCCACTTACTTAACTACGAGTATGTATATGTATTATATCTATGTATTATTTTTATCTATTTTATAAGTAATTTTATAATTTTTTATATATTTTTTAATATTATTACTGTGATTAGGTATATAAGTATATTCGTGTGTAGTTTAAGTAGGTTTATCCCTATTTTATATTACGATATTTTAAAATTTGTTTTAATTTTAATTGTACTTTAAACTTTCTTATCGCGTTTATTAATGCACATCCTTGTGCCTGCTTCAATGTCATTCTTCCACACCTGATAGGTTGGCTGGAAGACTCAATACATTTATTGCCTTCATATGGTACATAACAAGATGGTATTATAAATAAGGTATCAAGGTAAGGTAATAAGGTAGGTAGGTAGGTAAGAGATCTCTTAAAGAGATAAGCTCGCCTTTGTAAACAATTTTCATTTAAACACTTTATGTTATTTGTGCGCAATAAAGAATATATATAACTTACGTCTAAATTACCTATTATAAGATATTATAATGAACAGTACCTGGTCGACCGAGCTTCGCTCTATAATATCTGCCTCAACATTAAAATATCATCGGGTGAGCAAGCTATGCTACCCGTCAATAGATGGCGATGTAGGTTTTTGTCTAAAACGCTAATGCTTAAAAACACGGAGTAAACGAATTTTCCCAGACATGAGACCTGGCTAGATCGATTTATTGGCCCCGAAAACCCCCGTATGTTAAATTTCATCGAAATCGTTAGAGCCGTTTTCGAGAAAAAGATTACAAATATATATATATATATATATGTATTTATATATATATACAAATATTGCTCGTTTAATAGTATAGGATAACACAACTAATAATCTCTAGTACAGTCAAGAGCACGTGAAGCTTGACACATAGGACTTTGTGCCGTTCTAATTTCAATAGCTGTAGAAGTTAAGTCGCGCTGCGAGCGTCAAGCTTAACCTGCTCTTGACTGTACCATCTAGAACTTACTTCAATGTCACAAAGCTGTCCACTTTAACAAATGATACTTTACCTTTGATAGTCCACCTTTTAAACATGTGAATCCAAACACAATACACTTCATTAAAAGTGAATTTGTATGAATGTCCAAAATAGCCTCGTTTACCCGCCCTAATGCTCATATAATTTATTTGACGTATGTTATAAGGTATAAGGGTCAATGCACACCGAACCATTCACCAGTGAAGAAGTGCAGTGAAACGTAATTGTGTAACTTTATTAGGTACTAAATATTATCGGCTTTAAAATCAAAAGTGTTTTGTGAAAGATGTTTAGTACAAAATTACAATCACACCTTAAAAAGTAACTGTGCCTACATTTGAATATAAAAAATATAAAAATATACATAAATTATCATCATCATAATATCCTATGAAACTTCTATTGCAGGACAGGGACCCTCCAGATCTTCAGCAAAAACACGTAGCACTTAGGAGTGAGCTTACCATAGTCACCACGCTTGTAAGCGTTGCGTCTGCTGTCGTTGGTAACCGCAGTACCTATGTAAGATGATGCAATACACAGAAAGATACTGCTGCCCAGCCTCCGATTCATAAGCCCTTATAGTTAGGGTGCTGGCTGCTATTTGGGTATATGATTTGCTCATGATTCATATTAATAGGAGTGATAGTGAGCTCAATACAAATCGATTTGGTCCTAACAAGTTTTTCTGTTCGTCGCTGCGTTTTTGAGTTAAAGCAAAAAAAATAAAAATAAGATATTAAATAATGTTTTTTTTTGTCTTTCTTTGTGGTTACTGTTTAAGATATTTCGGAAGATGTAGAATGTCGAAGAGGCTGCATTATCACGGGACGAAGTAGGTAGTGGTTTTTTGCATTTTGAAGCGCTGTAACTTTACAACGCAGTGCTATTATGGTGGCAGACCATTTTTCTGGGGTCCTATACATTGTGTTTAATCGGATAGCCATAGTCTGCCAGGTGTACGTTTCATTGTCAAATTTCAAAATAGTTAAAACTTCATTCCTGAAAAACGCAGGTGTCTGCCAATTTTTTTGTATCTTTTAGAAGATGCTTCTTATCATCAGTCAAAGAGGCATATATGAGTATATCATATATAATTTTTTTCCGTCAGCACCCTTACTATTAGTCACCTCTTTCGACACCCACGGGACGGGTAGAGATGGGTTGGTACTATTATTTGCCGGTACCACACGGACTAACACAAATACACTTCTTTAGATTTTAATTGGTTAATGGTTTTGAATTGAGCTACCCTATAATGATGCAATTACTTGATACTTTCTTTTGTTCTGGTGGCTGAATGCACCTTACGAGTATGTTCAGGGAGAAACCAATACTTAGGGTATTTTCTATGACGTTTGTCAACTACGTTTTTTTAATTGTCGATGGGTGGTACGCTGATCACTGATGGGAAATTCTTTTAGTCTCTGCCTACCCCGACGGGAAATAGGCGTGATGTTATGTATTTTTTTAGGCTTGGTAAAATAAACTAAATATTTTTAGTGGAAAATATAATATTTAATAACCAAACATAACATAAAATATAATATTCAATAATTAAACTGACTTAATCGTTTTCATACTGGGAGACAGTTCAGTATCAGTGTTTCCATTTTCCCATTTCCTTGTAGTGATTATCAGCGCCATCCAATTGAACTTTCGAAAGGTGCTGGAAAACACCCTAAAAATGGGTAAAATCGACAATTTAAAGGGTGTAAGGAAAAGGTTTTGAAAAACTGAAAGAGCAAAAAAAATATTATTAGAGCCTTAGATAGAGCCCTTACAGATTTTACAAGTACCTACATAATGTCTAAACTGTCACCCTGTTAACTAATCTTCTGACGTGTAGATAGATACCTGACGCAACGTTCTGCTGCCAGTGTGGTTAGACCTTTAAATATCATACCATTCTGAGTTATTATCTAAAATGGAGTTTATCTTTAAAAAGATGCTTGCGCTCTTCAAATATCTTTTGAGAAAAAAACCATTGTTCCGAATTTTGTTGAGAAGGCCTATGAACTAAGTAAGTATATGAAACATTTTATATAACGTATTAAAAATGTATTGAACCTTCATTACTCCTTTTACACGCATTTTTAGAAAATATACGTCAAATATCGAAAACATCAAAGTGGAAAAGTACAAAGCATGTACGAAGTGCGATCTAGGGACTATCAGGGACTGAACACGAGCACAGATTAAGGCGCTAATAGCAACGGGAAATGCCAAAGTTTACGTTGAAATATTAAAATAAATGGCCATCAAAACCATTGAAAAAAATACAGGGTGATATATCAAGATTTTAAAAAGGTTTTAACTTGAACATAATTGTATTTTTGCTAACCACGTTTTAGAAAAAAAAATCCCCAGCAGCACCTGTTTTTGTGATAATTTGCAAAATTTCTCCAAAACCGCAAAAGTTCACTAGTTAGTTTTTACACACAAAAAAGGTATCTATTATATCTATATTTTTACTTAAATGTTTTATTTTTATTCCACATAATATTAATGAAAAGTGCAAAAAACCGAGTTTTTGAGCGCGTGCGGTCGCGAACCCGACCAAAAACTCTAAGCGCGTGACATCTTAACGTGCACATACGATTAGAGTGCATTTTTAATTTTATTAAGTAACGCTGAGCGCTATTAAGGCCTTAAATAATAGTAAGACACGGGCTACAAGCACACCCCGGATAAAACTAGTAATTATCTAGAAGAAAGAAATCCATGGGATCAGGCTACGGTTCTAACAGGTTAATTCAAAATTCAAGTTGACTTATGTATATTGAAGTAAGGGTGATGAAGGACAAATTTCTATATGATTTGCTCATGTCTGCCTCTTTGGCTGAAGATAAGGAGCATCCTCTAGAAGATACAAAAAATATTGGCGGACATCCACACCCCGGAATAAAGTTTTAACTATTTTGAAATTTGAGGAATTAAGTTTTAACTATTTTGAAATTTGACAATGAAACGTACACCTGGCAGACTATGACTATTGATTAAATACAATGTATGAAATCACAGAAAAATGGTCTGCCACCATAATAGCCCTGCGTAGTAAAGTTACAGCGCTTCAAAATGCAAAAATTCACTATTTCGTCCCGTGATAAAGCAGAGCCCTGCATGTCTGCCTCTTCGATTTTCTACATCTTCAGAAGTATTGTAAACAGGAGCCACAAAGGCAGACAAAAAAAAACATTATTTAGTATGTTATTTTCATTTTTATTTTCTTTAACTCAAAAACGCAGCGACGCACAGAAAAACTTGTAAGGACCAAATCGATTCGTATTGAGCTGATCTATCATCCCTATTAATATGAATCATGAGCAAATCATATACCCAAATTGCAGCCAGCACCCTAACTATTGTATCAACCCTGTACATTCATCTGTTGCTTCTTTTTTTCCCACCACGGCGCCACTTTGCTTGTGAATTGATATAGTTTGGCTGACGTCATTAAAAGATTTAAATATCCAACAATAAATAAACTATATTTGATTTAATTTGATACAGGGACTAGATACTCGTAAGTACTATATTTGATATGACACACTAGAACGGAATTTCCGCATCGGAACGACCCGAAACCACAAAGCAAATGTCACAAGTGACAAGACCTTGTCGGAAATTCCGCTTTCAGAATTGACGGAAAGATCTGTCGCGGAACATTCCTTTTGTCGTTTTACTAAAATAAAAAAAAACTATTTCCTTTGAGAATTAAAAAACTAATGTGTGTCGCAAACATATTATAAAACGTGAAACTACAATGACGTACATGTCACGACTTCTATTATAATTTGCAAAGTTATTTCAAAACTTTATAAAGGCTTTATTACAAGGGATTAAGGTTCAATTTGCGTGAAGGGTTTTGAAATAGAGGTGTAGAGTAACCTCATTCGTACTAAATTGCCGTAGACAGTTGTGGTTTGGGTAAAAGGTGTATTCTGTAATGCATTAAAAGTTTTATTGCCAAGTATCAAATGTACATGATAGGTTTTCAAGATGACAGTTAAAGAAAGTAAAATTTAAGCTTTTAGTAATTGAAGTTTATTTTTTTTTTACCTCTAAAGCTTTCTACAAAATCTGAAAATATCGGAATTTATCAAAGTTTTTGATAACTTCCTTAGACAAAGGAATTCAAACTTATAAAGCTAATAACAAAAGTAAGTTGTGAAAAAATATTGTTAAGTTAAGAAATAAAATATATCGAACAAAAATTGCTCTATAATCAGCGCTTGCATGTACTTCACCTTAAAGTAACTCTAAACTAAACGTTAGATTATTTTTAAAATATTTGAAAGTCATGTGGTGCCGGCTAAGCACATACTGCATCCAACAGCACGTCAGTAGAAACACTTGGGACTTTATGGCATGGCAATAGAGTTGCAAATGTTTCCACTGACGTGCGCTTGACCGCACCAATCCATATCTTACCGTGCAAAGTGGGTCTTATTTACGGAAGGTTCCTTCCTGTGTATTGCACAGTCAAGAGCACGTCAATCTTCTCACCTCTAACTTTGTACCGCGCATTCTTAGTACACCTGGCCGCACGTCAGTGGTAAGGGTAACACTTTGACCTTGAGCGGGTCCCTGGTTTCCGCGCATCAGTAGAAACACTTTTGGACCTTATAGCGTGGTAATAGAGTTGAAAAAGTTTCTACCGACAAGAGATTGACTGTACCGTAGCGCTAGTTTAGCTCATATTTGTTTTGTTTCCACTTTTTTGGTGCGTACTAGCACGCAGCAGCTTCAAAACACCGTGGTGAATTTGTGCAAGCCACAATGCTAACAAGCGTGGTGTATGATGCATCTCCTTCAAAAAGTGTCATAGTTTTTGATATGCTATTCTGATGAGAGCTCACTGTCTATTTGTTTCAAAGGGATGTTAATCTAAACAATCAATTTAAATGCCAGAATCTTCGTAAGCAAAATTATCGTCACAGAATTAACCATTCAGAGACAACTCAAGAAGGAAAAAAATAATAAGCAAGCAGAGTGAATATTAACACCACTAAACAAATGAGACAGCGGCGTGTGAGATTGCACGTCTGCATAGACGTCTGTCTGTCTGTTGCAAATTAACTCTATGCCTCAAACTGGTAAAACCTTGAGGGAGTGAGCTTTACAAGTATAGTGATAATATTAACCTCGGATTAACATTAGTACCTGGGTGACCGATCTTCGCTCTTCACTCCAAAATAAACCAAAGTTCACTAACAGATGGCACTTAAGGGTTTCTGAAACGCGCTATTTTCAAGAAAAATGAAAAAAATCGGCGAAAACATATTTTCCCAGACATGAGACCTAGCTAGATCCATTTTTCGCCGATTTCATCGAAATCGTTGAAGCCGTTTTCGAGAAACCGATTACAAATATATGCACAAATATTGCTCGTTTAATAGTATCGAATGAGAAAAAAAAAGAAGACGGAAAGAAATTTGAAATAAATTCAGGCAACCATCAGTTTATTTCAATAATTGGTCGATTTACGTAGCTAGCTCGGCCTATTAAAACGAGATACCTAAAGTTGTAGTGATATTTCATTATTTTTTGTTATAATGCTGCAGAGTAAAACATTACTATATTTACATTTTATATGCATTATTTTACATTCTTCTTATTCCAGTTTTTTACTCAGCAGCTTTTTGACTATACCAATAATTGCACTGCAGTACATGATCATAATTACCCATAAGGTGCAGCTATTTTCAAGATACTGCGTGCCTAAGCGAATTGCTTATGCTTGCTCCAAGTTCTCTCAGCTCCAAGCCCCAGACGTCTGTAATTGCGAATACAGTTGACGTTGCGCTTTTCTTTCTTCATATTTCTAGCAATTCCACGTTTATTTTAGTCTCGTCGTGTTAATACACGGACAGACGGTAGTTTCGACACAATTATGGTGGCATTATGGTTTTGTCATAAACATTTTAATGCATGAGTTTGTGTCATCATGAAAATTGCTGTGCCACTGTGATGAATAAAACTGTTTTTGTTACATTATTTTTAAGATTGTAATGTTACAATGTTAGTATTTTTTTAATTAAGCTTTTGAAACGTAGACTAGTTGCCATGTGTGGTGCCGGCAAAGAACACTACCAACCCATCTCTACCCGTGGGTGTCGTAAGAGGCTACTAAGGGTTAATGAACCAGAGGATGGGCAGCATCCTTCTGTGCAGTCATCAACAATCGCGGTCCATGGTGCCAGCCGTAACGCTAACAAGCGTGGTGACCGTGTTAGTTCCCCTCCACATTGTTTCAGCAAAAGTTCCCTGTCAAAAGTGGATGGGATGTCATGATGAATGTAAACTATTTACGAACGATTGCGCTGGTCTAGTAAGCTCTACAAAATCAATGAAATCGGGTTCCTCTCAAAATTTTTAATGTCTTCGTCGAGTAAATTGGTGGAGCCTGCCTGTAAGAGGATGGCAGACAAACTCTGGTCGCATTTTTGCTTGGACAAACCTCCCCAAAAAAATGTGTTTTACATAACGACGCGTATCTGATTTCAGGCACTCGCTAGCCGCTCGCAAAACACTCTCGCTTCCCTCGCTCGGCTCGTGCGTTGTGGTCGCAAGATAACATAATTGACTAACTAATCTAAAATGCACCAGAAGTGACGTAACCTCGTTTACAATCTGCCGACTCTATTTTACAATTTGCCAAACGTTACGAATTTGCCGTCCCGTGTGGTGCCGGCAAACATTAGGCGTCCTACTAATGTATTAAGAGTCAACTGCCAGGTGTACAAAGGCATGGCCAGGGTCCCATAATAATCTGAAACGACTCTTTTACTCTAATAAGAGTTATTGCGTCCCATCGCCTTGAAAATACAAATAAAAATCAACCCAGCTTTTATTCATGTTCGAAACCGCATCAGACATTGTAATAAGTAATAACTGCAGACTGAAGCAATCTAATAACGTACGAAGAAAAATCCACACAGACTGAAGTTAAATCGAGTGTTATTCTCTAACTTCAACACTTATTGTAATGGCTTTTAAAGAAAATACAGCGTTTAACGGAAAGGTGTGATAATACTATAGGTTGTGGGTGTGATAATACTAAAGGGTGTGAATCTGCACATGAAACTGAACAACATTCATAGAACAAAATAAATTTTTGACCTCACATAGAAACTGCATCATTTGATAGCGCATTTTGTATGGGAGGTCAAATTTAGTTTTTCGTATTTCGACCTATGTTTCTTGGGGAAATTTCTTTGTTTTCATGGGCACATTCACACCCTTTAGTATTATAACACCGTTCCGTTACACGCTGTATAATGATTTGGATGAGAATAGTTTGACGAAAGAAATAAAAATCATCACGTCTCGTATCTAGTCCAGGGGGGTGATCGTGGTAATTTCAACGACATTTCCAAAACAAAAACGTTTGCCTCAAAAGTCATGTTAAGTCTTAACTAAGTGTTTTAGGCAAACGTTTTTGTTTTGGTAATATCGTTGAAATTACCACGATCACCCCCCAGATCTTTCCTTGTGCAAAGGTTGTTATAACAATTCAGCGGACCTTTGCACGCAAAATACTCGACAACCCCCGCCATACAAAAATTCGCAACAACCGTGCAAAAATAGAGTGACATTGCGAATTTGCAATTTTTTCCCGCCAATTGACCTACTTACATTGGTGGATTATTCAGCGCGCGGGAAGTAATCGCCGATATTTCCGAACGTAGCCACTCTACCTCTATGGTTCATATGTCATTCGAAAGGGAATTTCAAGAGGTCTTAAGTCACAGAATATACCATTCTAAAATAAACCTTAATATTAACAATATAAAGCATAATTTGGAATCTCGGTACCCGTCATCCGATCGGATTACACGGGGCTTGACGAAAGGAAGTGAACCGTAATCCGATCGGATGACGCAGGGCTATGGAGGTGGTCACGTTTCTTTGACATCCGAGCAGTGCGTCACATTTTGAAAGACAAGGACGGCTACATGTATTAGTCTATAAAGCTATCTCTGTCTAAAATACCAAAAACGTAATTTGTAGATTTGCTAAACATTTTCCTCCACTAACATTTCTTCGCGCTTGGAGGTGATAGATTAGATGACATAATTCCTCAAATAAAGTGACATTCTTCCCAGATATATTTGCTCTCGGGCAGCGTGCTAAGCAGGCAGGAAAGATTCGGGGTGGGCAATTTTAATTAGGCTTAAGTGTTATTGTAAATCATAACATTTGATGGTTCAAATTTTAGTATCAAATATATCTAGATAGCAGCAATGATATTTATAATAATTTTATAAGTACCTAAAGAACTTTTTTGTATCTTGTGCGTTTTAAAGTAATGCCTAATCTATAACCCTAACCAAAGACTATTTAATATTTTCTTTGCTACCAGTATAGTTAAAGTTGTATACTTTTTTAAAAGAAAATTGCGAACTGCCATCTTCTACGTTACGTGGTTACAACGTATAATTCCAAATACGCAAAACCTCTCGGGTGGATAGTTCAACCCATAAAACTGAACCGTTTTTCGAAATTAAATAAAAGAAATTTGATTTTCTATAAAAAATTACCGGATCAAATTTAATGAAAGAAAGAAAGAAATGTTTATTTTAGTTATACCAACTAAAAAAGGTAGCCACTCAGCTTATGCTACAGCACCTCGCGCTGTAGCATAAGCTGAGTGGAGTATCGAATTTTTTATTTTTATGTCCAAAAGTTTTAGAATAAAACGTTGTTCAGTTTTATGAGTAGGTAGATCTACCATCCGAGAGGATTTCTGTATTTGGAATTACTTGTTTTATGTTCAACTTCGTTTTTTGACGACGATTTAATATTTTCGAATACATTTTAAAAGGCATTGCGAGTCATGCCGATATTTGCCAATAACGGTTTCTTATTCAGACACACGATGAGAGGAAATCACTGTTGAGGGAAATGAAGCGAGTAGGTTTGATTGAATAAGAAGTTGGTTTGTATGGTTGGAAGGATTACTTGGATTTTTACAATTCAGCAGGGTGTAATGAACAGCATTTTGTGTCAGATAAGAATAGTATCAACTCATCTCTACCCCTGGGTGTCGTGAAAGGCAATAAAGGCAGTTTGAACCGGAGGAGCTCTTGTTGATTGGAAGAGATCTCTTCATATTTGCAAATATAAAACACTTCTTTCACAACTGTCACGTTTATTCGTGAACAATAAAAAAGTTATCACAATGTCAATTTTGATTATCATTATCAAGCAACGTGGAACGATTACGTGACCACTGTAGTCAAAGATTTTTCTAGTAAAGTTTTTTTTTCTTCATGATAGTTGCTTGTTTTCATGAGTAGATTCACAGGTCTCGAGAGAGAAACTAATTAAAATTCACGCTGTATGGGCTGCAGCGTTTCTGATTTTACGTATAAGTACATAGGTACCGCTCCGCAACAGAATCACTCTCCGCCCCCCTTGCAATGTACCCCGCACCCCCGCGCGCACCCGACCGCGAGATTCTCGTGGTGCTTCTGAGGGTCTTTTTTACTGAATCAACAACAAGCATACGCGACCTTTCAATGTCAAATAAAAAATTGGCGCTCGATGTATGTAGTGTCCGGAGTGTGGCTCCGCCAAAGGCCGAAATTTCACTGGGACACCACGGTGGCGCGACTGGTTGCGCCACTGGTGTCCGTAACTAGACACCAGTAAAGACACCAGAGTCGCTACACCCTGCGGCCACAGTATTAAGGTCTATATTTCACTGGGAGTGGTAGCGCGACCAGCATCCGAGCTGGTTGCGCCGCCAAATTGGTTGCGCAACCAAACGGACACCAGGTGCGTAACTCTCTATAGAGCTGTATACATTTTGTTGGTAGCGGCGACTGGTTGCCCAGTGAAATACCGGCCAAAGGGTCCAAAGGGCCAGCCACAACGCGAGCAAGCCTGGTGACTATGGTAGCTCGATCTCTTCCATCGCAAACCATCATGCTGAGAAATTCTAAAAAGAGCTCCCTGTCCACTTTTAATGTGTTTTCTCCGGTTTCTTAAGCGGCCGAAGCGGTTTTGATGGTGAATAAAGAAAGGATTTCCTTTATTTCAGGCGGAACAGCCCTTAGTTTCTGTTATGCGGTATCACAAGCTTGACTAAGCTATCGTAACCATCACTGAAATAAATTTAAAAAACTATTTCTTCTATAGTCTGGACGCAACCGCTGTACCGCACATTAGGTATGATCACAGCGAAACGGGGGGGCATCGCTCGTCATCGCTAGTTCTTGCTCTTTTCTTCCCACTTCCCCACCTCCCCGCGCATACCTAAAGCGCGGTACAGCGGTTGTAGTCCGACTTATAATACTAAAATCTTCAAAATATCTTTACCGGTACGATCTAGACTATAATTGTAGACAAAGGACAAATACCAGGGTCACCGCTTACGACCTTTTAGAATGCACTCGAACAGATCTGAAGACTTTAATGTGTGCACTTCTTATCTTACGGAGACATGCAGTCTGGTTGGAGGAGAGTGAGCAAAAAAGTTGCCAACATTTTTAAAATTAATATATTTTTATTTAATACCACATTACATTAAATACAATAAATATTTTTATTTATTTAATACAATTTTATTGGACTTCTGTGATTCTTTACTAACTCATACTTGCTTTACTTTTTTGCCTACTTTGGAAAAAAATTCAGACTTTCAATAAAGAAAAAAATAAATAAACATATGGTACCAAACATTTGAGTGATTAATTAATAGTTTATTTATGAATGATGCCCTGCCCATGTGGTGACAACCAACCCGTCTCTACCCGTGGGTGATGTGAGAGGCGACTAAGGGCTTATAAATCGAAAAATGGGCAGCAGAATATTTCTGTGTATCGCATCATCCTACTTCCTATCCTACTAATATTATAAACGCGAAAGTTTGTAAGTATGGATGGATGGATGGATGGATGTTTGTTACTCTTTCACGTAAAAACTACTGAATGGATTTTAATGAAACTTGGCAAACATATTTGGAAGCTAAGCAGTATTTGGAAGCAAATACAAAAAGGATAAACTGCGATATGGCTATCTGGGAGACAAACGAAAAAGAAATAAGAAAAATTGTATCAGAATTTTCCTCTAAGAAATCGTGTGGATATGACGATATACCAATCACTATAATTAAAGAAAACATCGAGATACTTTCGAAGCCTATAACCTACTTTATTAATTCTTGTCTAAAACAAAACCTATTTCCTGAACAATTAAAAATTGCACGTATAATACCTGTGTACAAGAAAAACACTAAAATGGAACCAAAAAATTATAGGCCAATATCTCTTCTTCCAGTTATGTCAAAAATTCTGGAGAAAATTATGAAGGTCAGACTTTGCCGGCATGTTGAAATTAATAAAATATTAAACCCGAGACAATATGGTTACCAGCGAGGCGTTAGTACTGGAAACGCTATAGACAAACTAATAAGTGATGTGATAAATGGACTCAATCAAAAAAAGAAAGTGGCAGGTCTTTTCCTTGATTTGAGTTCCGCGTTTGACCTGGTAGACCATGCCATTTTAATCAGTAAACTTGAACATTACGGAGTCAGAAAGGATGCTCTTGCACTATTTGAGTCATACCTGAAAAACCGTAAACAGTTTGTTGAAATAAAATCGGTTATAAACGGTCGCGAGAAAATTTGCACATCTAATATGACTAGAATCGGTAGGGGAGTACCGCAGGGTTCCATTCTTGGCCCTGTTTTATTTATTTTACTAATAAACGACCTTGTTGACTTCATATGTAACTCAATTCCTGACGCAAAAATCGTTATCTTTGCGGATGACACTAACGCAGTCCTGTATGGAGAGGATATAGAAGATTTAAATGTTAAGGTTAATAACGTTCTTGACGCTTTTAACAAGTGGTTCTTAGCAAATAATATGGTAATAAACGTAGTAAAAACAAACATCATGCTTTTTAAAACAACAGCAAAAAACAATGAAACTTTAAGCGTATTCTTAGAAGGGCAAAAGATTGAGCTTACTTGCAGTGTTAAGTTTTTAGGTGTAAACATAGACAATCTATTTAATTGGAAAGAAGAATTAAACGAAATTGAAAACCGTATCAGCTCTGCGTGTTACGCTATAAGAACCCTACGTGATGAAGTTACAGAAAAACAGCTTTTAATCGTTTATTATGCTTTAGTGGAATCTAAATTACGATACAGTGTTAAATTTTGGGGGCATAGCTACAAGTATAATGAGAGAAAGGCATTTATCGTTCAAAAAAGAGCAATTCGAACAATCGTGAGATTACCTCCATGGGAATCCTGCCGGGAAAATTTCATTAGATTGGGTATACTGACACTCCCATGTTTGTATATCTTCGTCTTACTTGTAGACTTCAAAAAGCATCTAATAAATAATGAACCTGATAATGCGAGAATGTTAAGAGAGAGCACACGCAGGAAAGATATAGAAATAAAAATTGCTCCTAAGCTGAATGTAGCGAAACACAGCACCGAATTTAATGAGGTCAACCTATTTAACAAGCTGCCAGTTGAGTTAAAGGGAAACATCACGCTCACTAGTTTTAAACAAAATCTGAGGATCTTCTTGTTAAAGAAGTGTTTCTATTCAGTTGATGAATTTATTAATGCAAGACCTGAACCGATAAATTAATGTTTTTTTAAATTATTTTTCTTTTTAGTTATTTTATTAGTTATACTTAGGTTTAAATTTTTAATTTTTTATTGGAAATAATTGTTAATGAAATTACTGGAATACCCGGGTAATTAACATATAATTAGATATAAGTATATTGTGACATTCAGGTTATATTAGTTAATTGTTTTTGTATGCTTTCGAACACAATTTTTTTTTGTTACCGAATAAATTGAATTAAATTGAATTGAAATTGAAATATAGGTTAGGTCCTGGAATAACACATAGGCTACTTTTTACCGCGCGAAAACACTTCATTCCCACGGGAAAACGCATTTAATGTTAATAAAGAAGGTGACTGACTCACTGACTGACATATCAACGCACAGCCCAAACCGCTGGGTCTAGAAATTCCAAATTTGGCATGTATGTTCCTTATGAAGTCTAACGGTGCACTAATGGGGTAAAATAGGGAATGAAAGTTTGTGTGAAAGTCCGTCAGTTTTAAAGTTAGGATCTTCAAATTTTTATTATTTTTTGAAAATTCGACACCCTAAAGGGTGAAAAGGGGGATGAAGTTGAGAATCCTTTATTTTTAAAGTAATATTCACATAATTTATTATTTAGGCATTAGGTTTGTAATTATATGCAACGTTCATCACTGTTATTAAAATTCCACCCCAAATTCAACCCCTAAAAATGGGAAATGGGGTGAAAAAGTCTAAAAACCAATATGGGTATCGTTTGTATGGTTTATTGGGTCGCTGATTACGAAAACTACAAAAATTTTGAAATCCAACGTGGTGGACGTGAAATACCATCATCCCCTGGGGATGGGGTTGGGGTGAGATAGGGTTGAAATGTCTAAAAATCAATATGGGTGTCATTTGTATGGTTTAACGGGTCGCTGATTACGAAAACTACAACAACTTTGAAAACCAACGTGGTGGACGTGAAATTGGGGTGAGATAGGAATGAAATGTCTAAAAATCAATATGGGTGTCGTTTCTATGTTTATATGAAGATAGGGATAGCTGTTAAGGGATAGGGGAAGGGATAGGAATAGAGGTAGGGAGAGGGACTGGGAGAGGGAGAGGGAGAGGAAAAGGGAGGAGGAGAGGGAGAGGAGCAGGAACAGGGATGGTTTAACGGACGGTTGGACAGATGGTTGGACGGATGGAAAGACGACAGATAGACGGAAGGGTGGATTGATGGATGGTCAGATAGATAGAATCCCTCGCGGACGAAATCGCGGGCAACAGCTAGTCTTAGCTGTTGCCCGCGATTTCGTCCGCGATTCTATCTTGCGGTCACCAACAATAGCGGTCGCAAGCCGCAACGCTTACAACCTGGTGACTATGGCACGCGTTTTTGCTATAGTTCTGGAGGGAGCTCCCTGTCCTGCTGTGACGGGAGCTATGATGATAAATGAACAAGATCAAAATATCTGTGCAGCTATACTAGCGAGGTGCACAGAATTTTGACCCTGTATCGGTCTTTAACACGCATAGAATTGGAATCTTTTTAAGAGTCTTTGTGTGGAACATTCCCCATATTTATTTACCACTATGCGCCGTTTTTGCTGTCTCTACTCTAAGCAAATATTCGTTCACATTATCGTCGCATCGGGAGCATTTGAAATATTCATACGTAACAAGAAGGCATTAATGTTCAATGAGCCGTTTATCATACATTGCTCCGTCTGTCTGCGGGAAGTATTGGAGAAAATGTTCCTTGGAAAGCGAACGATTTGATTTAAAAATTTGAACTAAATCGGGTGTGGTATTCTGTCGTATTGCTTCGGGCGTGTTGAGTTTGTTGTAAAGCTTAGGAACATGGTCGTTTTTGTCACTTGACAGAGGCCTTTTGCCTTCCACGATCAACTACAAGGATCTAGCTAGGTATCGTGTCTGGGAAAATTCGTTTTCCCCGTGTTTTTAAGTATTTTTTAAAATATCGCGTTTTAGACAGAAATCCACAGCGCCATCTGTTGGCGGGAGCATAGCTTGATCACTCGATGATATTTGAGGCGGCTATTATTGAGCGAAACTCGGTCGCCCAGTTACTTAATAAATAGAATATGTTCTCTACCTACTGCACGAAGGCGATCCCTTGAGGATGGGCGCAACGTTTTTTTTTATCGTCAATGGGCTTACTCTTGACCTCGATCTAGTCTTGAAGACAGAGATGAGGTCGACGATGGAACAAGCTTGCCCAGAAGAAGCCAATTCACTCGCGACTTGAGTAGACTCGGGTTATATGAACCAAGTTTGGGTGATATCCTGCGGTGCGTCTGGACTCCCGATGGTAGAAGGGAGATGGTGGAATAAGCTCGTGGAGCTCTTGAGCACACTCTCCGAAGTACAATCTGTAGAAGACCGACAGACATGCAACTTTGCGACGGTGGACCAGACTGTGAAACTTGGTTTTCACCAGCATCTCATCACCAACGAGCTTCTAGGCTCTGCGTTCTATCGAGTCAAGTGCGGCTAGTTGGTATTTGGCTGAGCCATCCCGAAGGTGACAGCAATTCTCCATGCAGGATCGGACTTGGGCTTTATATAAAACTAGAAGCTGTCCTACCCTAACCTTATTGAGGATGCCAAGCTTTTTTGCCGCAGTTTGGGCTTTAGACTCAATGTTAGCGCCGAAGTTTAGGTTTGCACACAACTTCATGCCAAGTACCGAAAACTGAAAGGGAGTGCTCAGTCAACGAAACTGAACATCTTTCCCAAAGAAACATTTGGACATGAAAAAATGTTTGGACTTCTTCATACAAAATGTTCGATCGGAGTGAGCAATTCGATTATGCACAAGACACAGGTTTACAGAACAAGAGGCTTCTCATGGTGCCACTTTGTCATTTAGACGTTATACAATGTTCGTCACAAAAAGATACTTTTTATCCCAACTTCACTTAAATAAATAAATTATGGGTCTTTAGAGAAAAAACTAACATATAAAAGTCTGTATTTAACTCTGCAAGCCATCTTTTAAGTAAACACACCTTTTATAATACCATCTACTCGTAAACAAAATCTCAAATAAATACATTTCGAAACCTCACGCAGAATTTCCCATGAATGCCGAAGCTCGCTCACGTATAGAAAGCTTTCCTCATAATAAATAAATTAACAAAATAAGCCCCGTCATTCGTTCTCTTTCATTAATTAAGATCACATGCGGAGGCTTAAACCAATCTTGAGAACAATTGGCTTCTCATTCAAATTGTAGGGTGGCTATAAGTTCAGTTTATATTCAACACACAGCGCATTAGAATTTTCCCAAATCGACTGTCTTGGTACAAATAGTTAATATCATAAAATGACCGTACAGTTTATTGTACAATGGCTTTATCTAGTTGCGTTACAGTTCTTTAGATATATATATATATATATATATATATATATTATAGATGCATTAATAATTTTCTGTCGCTAATGTGTTAATCCAAGATATAAGATGTTCCTAGTGAAAATTTTAATCTTTTGTTTACCATTTCAATTTCTCAATTGTTTCCTACACGTTTATACTACGAGTCAAACCAATTTATGAAATCTCCTAATATATTTGTATCTCCTTCTTGAGACAAACATAGTCACCTTATTACCAAGACAAGACGTGTATTACTCTTATTCCAAACTTTTGTATAGAATTGTCGAAAGAAAGGACCCCCTCTTCCCTCCTTTAGGGGGGTGAAAGAAGGTGGGGGTGTTAATGATAACACACTCACACACAATTCTTTTGTTTTGAAATCTCGAGAGCTTGCTACTAAAGTTTATTTTGAACAAGTTTTTACACGGAGCGCGCGGATACCTTTAATAATCTATAGTTTTATTGGTTTTCCGTTTTTTGTCATCTTTTTATTTTATTTTTTCTATCATCTGTTCAAATAATAATGCCGAGCTTTCTACATCGTGGTTAAATTTAAAATGTGATATTGTTTCATAGTATTGTTTGAGATAACATAAAAATTTAGACAGAATAGTAAAAATCGGAGCTGTTTCGGATTGAGAAACGAATATTTTGTTAAGCGAATAAAAATGCCTCGAAGCCATTTTTATTCGCTTAACAAAATATTCGGATAGTTTACATAACTTTTATTTACCTGTAATAAAGGTATGAAAAAACGTTAAAATTGGAAACTTATTACTTTTTCTCAGATATTTATTACATTTCCTGCAATAAGAACTCATTATTTTTAAAATTTAAATTTAAAAAAATTCTCAACGAACAGTAAATCTACGAGAAGACTAAAACAAAAAACCCTTTCCGAAAATCCCTAGTGAGATGCAAATTCTTAACAATGCTTAATAATGGTTTCGCGAAATTCGCAATACATTCATTAGGAGGCCTTTTGTTCTGCTCACGATGTATTTGGGAAAGCAAAAATTATAACATACAGTTGCTGTGTGCGAATGGGGGGGTTAAAAGAGGGGGTAAATAGGGTTGACGATCATAAGACAAGTAGATAATCCACATTTTTCAGCAGCTTGCTGGAACACTGTTGAGGGGTCACGCTTGTTATCGTTACAGCTGGCGCCATGGACCGCGGTTGTTGGTGACCGCAGTATGTAAGATGGTACGATACACGGAAAGACGCTGCTGCCCATCTTCCGGTTTATAAACCCTTAGTCTCCTCTTACGACACCCACGGGTAGAGATGGGTTGGTACTATTGCCGGCACCACACTTCTACCCACGGACGTACATTCTATATACTAAAAAAACATTTGGAATAGATGAAAAACTTTATAAGTATACCATAGTTCGTGAAGGATGTCTTCCATACAAAATTAATTGGACTAATAGCGGATCATAATCGACGTTGAAGCAATAAAAACAAACAGGCATAGATCTATTCATCTCTGTCCTCAAATTGGTTTTGAATCATAAATCTCTAAAATATTCCGAATAAGTACTAAAAATTAAAAAATATCATCCACTCGAAAAACAACATTATAACTGAAGCTATCTACAACGTTACATAAACAAGATTTTAAGAAACTATTTTTGTGTCTGATAGCAGGACAAAGCTATGCGTCAGAGCGGGACGAAGAGATAATTTTAAAGTTTGTCTCATTTTAAGCATTTTATACGAGTATTCCTGTCCCAGGAGGCTTCGCTCTTTCATAACAAGTTGTTAATTTGTTGCAATTAAATAAACAAATTGCAATGAAGGAACAAAAGTATTGAATAAAAATGTAAAGAAAAAGAATAGTTAATTAATCTGTATAATGTTTTAACGTGAGTGTAATGTATGTGTAGTGTTGGTGTGTGTGTGGTGTCTCTATCGCTCCAATATCTTACACATCGCTCTATCCTGCTCTTACGCTGCTGTGATTATAATCAAGGTACGTAATTTCTATTGTAATTTCACTGGAAAACTTTGTCATTTGACAACCCTAACATATAGAGTCGCAGATTTAAACCGCCGCCTCCCGCTAATGCTAAGAAAACACCGACTATACAGGGGGCCCTAAATTCATTCGCGCAAATAAACAAAATTGTTTCTTCCTCCATACGTTTCCGTTATTCCACCCGCAAGAGATTCCGCAGAAAAATGTGCGCATTGTAAATCTGGGGAATATAAAATTATGATTGTAAAGATGTCGGTTTGTAATTTTTCCGAGTGCTACGTGTGTGGTTTGAGTTTTGACGTATGTATGTGTAAGTATGTGTGGGGTATATTGTATGTACAGAACTCGTTTGGGCTGTAAATTAATGCGTGTATTTTTTCTTCTTTTACGATTTCTCTACCGATAAGAACGCACGTATCTACTAACTATTTTATTATCTGTGCTTGATCTCTTAAATAAAAAAATAAGAAGACAATTAAGTCTTTGAAAGTTTAGGACTAGCTTTATCCAAAAGGAAGTTACAGGGGAGTGAAAAGAGCCCTGAGTGGCTTCGAGAAAAGGATGGTACGGGTGTGCTTTTGTTCGCTCAACTTAGCGGGGCACTGCCATGCCCCCAGATCCATGGTGACTCCATCAACACTGCGTCATGGACTGTTCTTTGCTGTGTATTTATGCAAAAGGAGGTGAGAGGTTTTTTCGGTGGTGCAGAGGCATTCCCATCTGCAGTTGGATCTATAGGAGAACTGTTGCCCGCACAACTTAAAAGATCTAATTCTCCTTCGTGATTATTTCATAATGGTGTAATTAGTAACAGAACCAGCAGGTAAAATCTTAGGTATGTTATAAAAATATATATAAAAGTATTATGCATTATCAAATAAAAAGTGTCATACTCAGTACATTTATTGCATACTTGGTGTTTGTTTGTAAAGGAAGATTTATATTTTTATCATACATTAATATTTACTACTTACGTATTATTATAATAAATTATCTTATTGAAGACGTAAATATTATTTGATTTCAAATTAAAAGTTTAAACCTATAACTTTTTCGGGTCACCCTGTATGCTTATTACAACGTACAGCGAATATCAAACCTCAAATCGCGGAGAAACGCAAGCGGTAAGTATTTAGCACGGGTGAACACGCAATGACACAGTATGGCATCAGTTCTGTAATAAGATATTTTGAAGGTGGTATCTAAATAATAATAAATGCAGAAATGTGAAGTTTAATTTCAATATTAAGTTGGCAGGTTTGAGTTCATGAACCCACCTACCGTAAGAGTACGCACGGCAACAAGTATCAAAGTTATAACAGAACCAGTATAAGCTGAACCAGCGCTATGCTACAAGAACCCGAAACCAGAGACCCGCTCAGGGTCAAAGTGAAGACCACCACGTCTGAAGACGACCACGCGGCCGCGTGTACCTACCGGCAACGGCTTCTTCCTCCTTCTGTTTTCTTCCACAGACGTTCAAATGAATATAAAATTTCTGGTGACATGATCTTACATCGCCTACAGAATGTACACATTCACAATACACGTAATGTTCACTCTGATACGAACTTCGTAAACACAAGAGTAGCTTTAAATTAATTTGTCTCACAAGTCTAAAAGTTGGACTTTGTTTGTCTTCGCAAGAGACAATTAATTGTGTGTTAATTGTTTTAGAAGTGACAACACGTCGGGACGTAGTTTTTACTCTTCAAAGGTAAACAATGTGTAACAAGATGGGTACGAGTCTACAGGATGTGATGCCACCTTCGATATTTCACCAATAAATTGAACAACTTCCACTGGGGAACAAGTATTATAAAAGCCTTCTCTCTATCATACCAGGCGTCTCTGCCTTGAGCTATTATTATATTAGCCAACCCTTAATATAATATTTTACTTACTATTATTATTTAAAAAAACAAATGTCATCAATATCGAATGCAGAATTTAATAAAAACGAACTGTTGTAGCGCTACAGTTTTAGTGCAACTACTCGATAATAGATGGCGCTACAATGCACGTTTCTTGATAAAAATTTCTTAGTCTGCTTTTAATCTTGGACTTTTTTTTTTCTTTTTATTTAGTTTATTTCCAGAAAATTGCTTACAAGTTCCATTCAAATACATCGCTAAACTACAGAATAGTTTGTTTTATTACCATACCTTGGATACTTCCTTACTTAAGGCAAATATGTTAACGTGCATTGTACCTAATTTGCATGTTTAGCTTTGTTTAATTTTAATTTTTTTTAAAGTAAATCCAATAAAAATTTTGCGACACCCTTGCAGGGTCCGTGTACCAACTGTACCTTAACTATAAGATTTTTAACTATGTCATCTATGTACATGAGTGCAATAAACAAATATACAGACACAAATATTAAATATTGCTCCGTTGCTTGGAAATAAAAATAAATAAAATAAATTAATAAAAATTATTACTTAACTAGCTGTTGCCCACGACTTTTTTGAACTCTTCCCACGGAATTTGAAGTTTTCCCGTGATGAAAAGTAGTTACCTACTTTTAATGTTTTATTTTAGGGATTCCAAAAATAAATCATTATTCCTATCCCGTAGGATTGGGATGTTTTCCAGCAGCGGCAAAATCCACCCTGGATTTCTGATTTAATATTTTTCAGGAAATGGGCGAAATAGTTTTGGATGTAAGTACCTCTTACATCCAAACTTTACCTCTTTATGTATCTATTAGTGTAGGTACATTTCATACTTACAAAAAGTTTCGCAGAGTTACATTTTTTATACTTTCAATGGCCTAGGACAAAAATGAGGACGACGATGGTTCGAGTTCAAATTAAAAAAGCCTATTCACTCGCAAAGGAGCCTGTTACCAAACAATAGTTGAAGCTTATAGTGCTTATGCTATATCATCATATCATCAATATAAACAAAAACGTAGCGTTATCGAAACAATCAAAACTTGTTAATAAGACGTCAACATGTCAAAATATCGTTATCGATACATTGTTCTGTGATATGCCGACTGTTCATGTTGTGGGTAAATTGTGAATCTTGGTAAAGGAGAAAATCCCCGATATTAGTTTAGTAAAGGTGGGAAATGTTATGAAGCCTGAAGGAAAAACGGATTTTATAAGTGATTTTCTATAATTTTTGAGCCGGTTTGGGCAGAGTTGTCACACTTAATTTGGACTCAGATATACTTAATTTCTAAAAATTACTTAATTTCCTTGCCTTCTTAGCCAAGAAGCTGATTGTTAAAGATCTGGGGGCTCGGTAGTGCCCCCACCAAGACGGTCAAGCGAAGCGCAGGGGCACTACCTACCTTTTCTCGAAGCGCTTCGTCGTTTTTTTAAACCCTCATAACTTGGATTTGGATTATACCAGATAAACAAAATTTACAGAATATGATGTCAATAGTAAACTTATTAAACGTATAAAGTTTCAATTGCATAGCTGTTATAGTTTAGATTTTATTGATATCTAAAAAACCCAGATTTCGTCACTGTTTCACTCACTCACTCATAGTAATCAAAATTGTCAGGGTACTTCCTGAAGTCCTAGAAAGCTAAACAACAAAAAAATCCTAAAACTTGGAACTTTTACCCCCAACCCCTTAAAGCAGGGGATGGAAGTTCGTATGGCACTTCCGCAAATGTAATAGTAGAATTAAATAGAATATAATAATGAATAGACGTGTGGTGCCGGCAAAGAACAGTACCAACCCATACATACCCGTGGGTGTCGTAAGAGGCGACTAAGGGTTAACTGGAGGATGGGCAGCAGCATCCTCCTTTATATCTTAAATCTTACTTACTGCGGTCACCTACAACCGCGGTCCATGGTGCCAGCCGTAACGCTAACAAGCGAGGTGACTATGGTACTTCCCCTCTACATTTTTCCAGCAAAAGCTAGAATTCTGGAGGGAGCTCCCTGTCTTGTAGTGGACGTTTTCATGGGATGATATGATTGATTGATGAATGAATAGACTTCCTGACCAACAACAACAACAAAAAAGTACTATGAAACTTACAAAAAGTAGTGAAATCCCACCAAAAACATTTTCATGTAAAATGTTGCCAAGACGAGACCATATAGCTCGCATTTTCAAAAAGTTATCAGATCTCATGTAGAGCCAAGCTTCTAACTCTACACGCCTTAACTCTACAAGCCCTAACTTTACAAATTCTACACCTAAGTCAAAATATGTGGCTTGGCCGTTTCGCTACCGTCATGTGGGCGTAAGGTAAATAATTTATTACTGTGCATGTTACTTTTCTGTTCTACAATTAGTTCTTGAATTAACGAAACGGCCTAGCCACTTATTTTGACTTAGGTGTAGATTTTGTAAAGTTAGGGCTTGTAGAGTTAAGGCGTGTAGAGTTAGAAGCTTGGCTCTACATGACATCTGATAACTTTTTGAAAATGCGAGCTATATGGTCTCGTCTTGGCAACATTTTAATTGTTGCCAAGACGAGACCATATTTGGGATTATCTTTATTTGAAAACGACTGTCTACTACAGTAAAATAGTCTTTGAACAAAAGTTTTTGCACTTTACCTCTACATCAGGACACAATTCTGTAGAAGTTCGTAACTTACTAAAACCACAAAAATTTTATATTTACCTGCAACATTAATAAGAATGGAATCAGATGTAAGCACTGTGTATCTGATAGGTTTGTTTCATATAATTGCCATTAAGAAGGTCCATAGTTAAGATTGTTGCGATCGGACTCTTGCCATACAAAAAGAAATAAATAAGTAGGAAGAAAGGAAGATATTTTTATGTGAGAAGTCTTTCGCCTTTGGGTTGTAGAGGTCATCAAAGTTTGAGCAAGCGAGCTTGTGGGTCACCTGATGGTAAGTGGTCACCACCGCCCATGTCGCCTACTATTTTCTTAATAGTATGTTTGACAGTAACAAGACAGCAAAGCGCGTTGCCCACCCTGAAAACTAAGATGGTGGGTCTCAACGGCCAGTAATTTCCCTGGCTCCCTTATCCTTCAAACCGAAACTCATCAGTGCCAACATTGGTGCTTTACGGCAGAAAAAGCAAAGGGGTGGTACTTCCCTAGACGGACTTTGCACAAAAGCCCTACCACCTTCAAAAGTAAAAACCAATGCATTCGCGAAATTGGGTAGACTAGACAACGAAAATATGCTTAGGTTACTAATGATTAACTACGTCAACAGTCTTTGTATAAAAATCAATGACCGAACTATTGGATAGATTAGAATACTCTATGTAAGCAATAATGTATTACGATGTATGTAAGTAATCAGCTTATTTCTTTTTGAAATTTATTGAAAAAAAAATTATTTTTTTATTTGTTTATTTTTTTTTGCTTCTTGGCTTATTTTTTTTTCTTTTTTTAAAGATACTAAATTGTATCATCTTGGTATTACAATAGATACATTGTCATGTGCGACGGTAGAAACGAAGTGGAAACAAAACCAGTATAAAACCCGAGACCTGCTCAAGGTCAAAGTGTTTCCACTGATGTCCACCCTTGGGCACCATGTAATATTTTGTTACCCGATAAAAATCTTTTAATCTACAAAAAGTGGAGAAGTAAGATATTACTTTTTGTATGGTCAGTGCTCAAGATTCCAATATGATTAGGGTGATTATCTTCTGTTTTTAATGCAAAGTCATCGTGTGGTCATCGTCAACGGCGCTTGTATGTTGTGGATCGGAATGCATGTTTTTAGGCTTCCGATACCAAAATGGTAAAAAAAAAGGAAACCTTATGGTGCGACTTTGTCTGTCTGTCTGTTACACCTCTATATCTAAAAATACTATAGGTATATCGGAACGCTCGGCGTGCGAGTCTGACTCGCACTTGACCGGTTTTTTTATTGATGAAGACTCCAACCTCTACGGTCTATTTAGAGTGTTTGGTTGTATTGTATTGGTGATGAGATGCTGGTGAAAACCAAGTGTCACAGTCTGGCCCACCGTCGCAAAGTTGCATGTCTGTCGGTCTTTAACAGTTCTTCAGAGAGTGTGCCCAAGAACTCCAGGAGCTTATCCCTTCAACCCCCTTTTACCGTTGGGAGTCCAGACGCACCGCAGGATATTACCCTTAGTTGGTTGCCCAAACCACAGAATAAAGTAATAGTAAGTACTACTCGTATCATACAGAACGAACACTCTCCGCCCCCCTTGCAATCCACTCCGCACCCCCGCGCCACAGTAAATATATAAGCTAAAGCAGTATGGAAACTCCTAACAAACGTCCAAAACAGGCGCACTCACACATGCACACACCGCTACAGGAAAATAAGCAGTTTTCGCGCTGAAGTAAGTCGTGGGTGCTAAAACCATAATACAAACAAATAGGTACAGAGTTCCTATAAGTATGTCCCTGTCCTTGTGAGATAAAAGACGACTAAGTATCTTAATCTGCCCTTGCGTGATAAAAGGCGACTAAGTGTCCTCATCTGCCCTTGTGTCATAAAAGGCGACTAAGTGTCTTTATCTGCCCTTGTGTCATAAAAGACGATTAAGTGACTTAACCTTCCCGTGTGTCGTAAAAGGCGACTAAGTGACTTCTTAACCTTTCCTTGTGTCGTAAAAGGCGACTAAGGGTTTCGGAAAAATTTGTTTAGTTTTACGGTCCGAAAACATGCTGAAAGGAACTAAGTTAATAGAAGCACCCCAATATTTGAGTTCATCATACTATTCTTATTTCAAAACATCTGGATTACAACCCTGACGCTCCGACGCAAAATAGTTCTTTTTTCAAAAAAAGGCCTGAGTTTCCATACTGCTTTAGCTTATATATTTACTGTGCCCGCGCGCACCCACCCGCGAGATTCTTGTGGTCCTTCTGAGGGTCGTTTGTACTGTATATGAGCCTACGTGACCTTCCGATTCCAATTCGGTGTAACCCAATCTATTCAAGTCGCCAGTGAAGGCTTTTTATGGGCAAACTCTAAAACGGCTCTAACAATTTCTATGAAATTTACTATTCAGGGGTTTTCGGGGGCTAAAAATCGATCAAGAGATCTAACATAAATTCGAATACTGCTCGGATAAAATATCACCATGACGCAGATAGGTGACCGCTAGTGGCATTAAAAGAATTTCGAACCCTGATAAATATGAAAATTGTTGAAAATATGAAAATAACTTTAGTAAGTTTTATCACTGTTTGACACGTATTTAAGTAACAATAAGATACTAACATCACACGTAATTTCTCAATACAAAAAGTATCGATTCTCGATCGTACTAGATCTAAAAATCGAACAATAGACAGGATGTGGTTGTTTCGTCCGAACGCTCATGCGTCTTCAAGACAAACTTATTTTATACACTAAACAAACTCTTATTACTTAGAAAGGCTATAGGAAACAATAGATTGTAGGTGAAAATTTAACGTGGTGAGGTCGCGTGCGTGCAAATCGATTATCGAAAGGATTAAAGAATAGTAGCATTTCCGATTACAGGATTGATCTGAAGATATTGGCTCTTAAGATAAAAAAAGTTGGCCTAAAGTTTGTACCATTCCTTCCCCCTCTAAAAAGATTATTTTATTCACTGAAAACAGTGAATAAAAAGCGCTTTTAATCACGATTTTGGTGTTTGAATTTAGAACACATCAATATATTTATTATTCGACCTCCATTAAGAGCAGCGACTCAATACGAAGTACCAGGCGAACATGAATTTTCAAGAGGAGGACAGCAACTGGAGGCTTGGAGGGGCATACAATAAACAAGTACCTACCAGGAGAGCATAAATATAATAGAGGTGGTCAGCAAACGGGGTGGTCAGCAAATTAAGCTGTATTCTAGAAAATATGATGAATGTTCATTTTATGATATTTAATTAACTAATCAATAATAAATTTGTCATTTAAGTAATAAGATATAAATTTTTGATGGCTGTTTGGAAGTTTAGTCTGTACCTCTCAAATACGCGTATAATCTGTGCCCGCTAAAAAGAAATAATGCGATGCGTTCCGTATTACCAAATATTTGTTTCAAGAATATATTCGACCATCTCAATGCTATACAACCTCCATAAATGTATATTTTCGCTTAAATCTTTCTTTTTCTCGTAGTCATGGTATAAAGTATAGTATGCAACTTTTGAATAAAAGGGATTTAAATCGAGGGCCATGAATCACTCGTGTCACTCAGGTGTCTAACACTTGAATCATTCGCTACGTTCGTGATTCAGCCGTTAGAATCCTTCACTTGCTTGTGATTCATCTCTGGCCCTCGGTTTAAATCCGTCTTTTATTCACTAATTGCATAATATACCTACTATTTTTAGAAATCAATTTTAGATGTTTACCTTTTGTTAAAGTCTAAAAATCCCTGTCTTTTTACCGACAAAGCCTGTAATATTATGATATAATTTAGAGGTGATTTTACGTTAAAACACAATATGTAATATAGAATTGTGTACTTAGCGAAAGCTTTTCACTACAACAAATAACAGAAAATAATTGCCACCGATAACAAACAAGCCCATAATAGTAGATTAGTAGCCAAGGGCTGTAAGGCATCAATTGCAGCCCGAGATATTTAGGCGCAGCGAGGGCGCCTATAGTTCGAGGGTGCAATTGATGCTTACACCCGAGCTAACTACTCTGCTTTACATCTCAATTGTGAGGTAAGTAGGTCCTTATTACTCTCAAATGGGGCTTGTAGGTGAACAATTAGCGCTCTAGGGTAATAATGTAGCAAGAAAAGCCCTAGGGCGGTAAGTAATTAAAAAGAAACACAAAAAAAAACAATTACTTTCCGCCCTAGGGCTTTTCTAGCTACATTATTACCCTAGAGCGCTAATTGGTCACCTACAAGCCCCATTTGGGGGTAATAAGGAACTACTTACCGAATATGAGAGATGTAAAATAATCTTAAATTTTTTGAAACATTGTATAGGTACGTTTTTTTTACAAAGTGTAACAGTGTATAAGAATCCTAGAGGATGTGAATCTACCCATGAAACTAATTTTTTTTTTACTAATTTTCGAGAATAATTTTTTACATCTCACTGAAAATGCGCTATCTGCTGATTTCTATAGAAAATTGATGTTTTTTTCGTGTTTATTTTTATCTACTTAACAGTATAACTTGGTAGAAGTTATTAAGTTTCATGGGCAGATTCACATCCTTCCACAAAATATTACGGGATACATACATATTCTTTATTTGTTTACGTTCACTTATATCCTATAAAAACAAACTGCTTAGTGTTAAATCTAACTAGTTCTCCGTTATTTCTCGCCATTTCTACATTCGCGAAAATGTCCGATCCCATTCCACCGATACAAAATGTTATTACCCGTAACAAAATAGAGTAAACTTACAACTTTTCGTATCTCAGGACCGATCGTCGGTTCACGCTCTCGTTGTAGCCGCAATTTCCCAAACATTAGTTCCCACGGCATCTGCACATCACACGACCATCACTCTTCAACAACAAGGTTGGGAAAAACTAACCAAAGAAAACTAACAATGTAATACAAACTCTATCGTTAAAACTGTAAAATCGAACTTGGAACGATTAAAGTAAATTTTTAAAGCAGCAAATCGAATAGCGTTCGAGTTTTGAAATTTGTATTCTACGACCTGTCAATCAAATTGATGTTTAGTCCAAGGTACTATAGAGCAGGTTTTTGTTTGGCACATGGTTTCAGCGTGGCGAATGTACGTACAGTATTCGAAATTCAAATATTTCGTGAAGCATGCGCATTCGTGTGTATAATTACGTTTTTATCATGCCTTCGGTTAATCGGGCAGGGGTTCTCAATGATATCGTTTTTTGTGGTTTTTATCCAGTGGTACATTAATGGTTTGAAAACTTGTGACGTGTGTGTGGAACAATTTTAATTAGGTGTTTAAAAAAGCTCGTGACCGAAGTCTCGACATAAAAGCTAGATTGTAGAGACGAAACTTGGCTGAAAATTATATTTTGAGGAAGCTATCGGTTTTTTTACATCATAAATCTTAGCATAGTGTTGTATTTGTAAATCTTTAAGGTTTTTGGTTTTCTATATTTGTATAAGAAGTGTGCAGCACTCAGGAAAACCTCAAGAGTTTCATAGATTGTAAAGTGTTGACGTATAAATATACATGCTTTGAATAATATTGCAGCTGTGAATACATCTATCTTACCGACTTTTCAGCCTCAATCGAACAAACCTCCGAATAGTTGTGAGCACTATTACAGGACATATCTCGCTCAACAAACACCTATTCACAATCGGCGTCACCGATAGCCCACTATGTAGGGGCTGCCTTGACGCGGAAGAGACGGTCAATCACGTGATCCTGGAGTGCGCGAACGGGCTAAAATCCTCAACAACACGAGGTCGCTCCGCGAAGCCTGCAAATGTCCCAGGAGACTTCTGAGCTTCTGGAAGGAGCTGGGCTGGCTTAATTAACCAGACTAACCTGTACGCAAAAAGGACCAAATTAGAGTTTAATTGCGGAAACAGGAGCCCACTAACTAACTAACTAAACATCTATCTTCTTGTTGTGTTAAAATAAGCGTTATTCAAAACTTAAAACTTAGGTACGTAACTTCACGTTTTTTTTTCTTCATTCAAAAATGTTTTCTACTCCTGCACTAACGGGCCTTGCGTAGCTCGGTAGCGGATTTGCATTTGGCCAGTATCACGGCGCGACTGATCTGTGACCTCTTTAATGAACCCACATCTGCTGGATTTTAAATTCAGAATAGTGTTTCGCCGAACCGGTCTTTTTTTGAAATGCTTTTACTGATTTTTGCATAATTTCCCGCCAAATTATGTCATATATATGTCGTAAAGCGACTCTCATTTCTAATTTCCCGCGGTATTTTCAAAGACAATCGTTCGTGCCAGCAGCACCCATGCAGCGGCCCAAGCACGGCGAAGCTACGCCAAACGTCAAATTAGTACTGCATTTCCGTACCAGTGTAGATTGTCGATGTTGGACGATGATGTTGGCAATGATGGCTTTATTTAGATCGTGAGGTTGGTACTACTACAACAAATAGCGCGTAAAGGGGCGTGGTTTGTGTCAATTTAGCCAACACGTAGCAACGTGAAGACGAGGCCGCCATTTTCAACAGCTCATTCTTGTTCGAGATTTTACCACGTCAAGTTCTAAAGTCATAGTTGGCCGCGAGATGAAGCCTGCAGCCGCTGGCGGATGAGCCGTGGCAATTCTGCGATGACAGGAGCGACCCTTTAACGACAGCTAAGTGTTTATAGTCTTGTCTGCTTCTAAACTGTGATATTTTAGGTTATGATACGCGAATACCTTTTGTGATAGTAAAACACGGTGCACTGTGAGTTTCCTGTAGTTGAACATGTGAATAGAATCTTAGAATAAGCCTCCAACGTTTGGGGTTGACAGGATTGTGCCACTTAGTTAATTTTACATTAAAACAACAGGTGGCACAAGCAGTACTGCACACCGCTGTGTTTACCGACGACGTGATTGAGGAGAATACCGTATGAGAGGTCAATGGCAAGTCAGGATGAATGATCGTTATGCAAGTAAGTTACACTCGATTGAATTAGGCGATTGTCAAAGATGTTATCGATGTCTGCTACAAATAGTTCGGCCAATATCGTGTTCTCTGCTATTCCTGATGTCTATCCCTTGCCCACATAGTGCCATCCCTTTCCGCCCCGAGTGGTGTCTTCGACATATATATATTTTTTGGTTTTATTATGTGGATGCATACATACTAACATCATAATATTTGGACAATACTCGTAATTGCTGACTTTACGACATAGATTTATATAGTCAAGATAGGGTCTTGGGAACAAGCGGTTCAAAATTTCCCCATACAAGAAAAAATAGCGCCATCTGTGAAAAATCGCGTGAACTACGTTGTGTACACGGAACGGAAATAATATGGCGGGAAAAACAAAACAAACTTTTTACTGTTTATATGTGATTTAGGCCTGGTTTTTCAGTTTTATTATAGTCAAAAACAATAAAAACAATAAGAGTATATGGTTTCTTCACCTAAGAACATTTCATTTTGTTGGTAAGTTTAGTTTGCATTCGACAATGTTGACAATTATGACTGACATTTTTTGGTCCTAAATGTCAGATTTCGGACCAACGAATTGGGGACAGTGTAACGTGCCGATGGGCTAGTACTTATATATAAGTAAAAATGCTTTATATAAGTACTAGCCCTAAATAGTTTTTTTTTTTTTGTAAAATTGTATTATAATGGTTTAATCTGTATCACACTCTTATTTCAATATGTGTTTTAACCTCAGAATGCTAAGGGTTATATAAGAAGGATTACAGAAATAGTTCGTCACAAGTTGGGGATGTGTGATGTAAAGTCACTACGAATTACATAATCTCATTATCTTTGTAAGTGCAATGAGGGCATCGTTCTATTAATTTGGTAGGGTTATTTTGAATATTTTACAATCGTCATGAAGCGACATTGCATAGCAAAGGAGATGTGACATGCTGGCAGATGTCATCCCATAGTAAAATAAATTAGCAAGGTTTCTATATGCATGCTAGGAGGTCCGAAATCTTTGGTTTTAACTAATGAATGTATCAAGACAAATTTTGTTAATGTGTGTGAAGTATACTAGGTTATTTTTTGGACCTGATTTGCGTATGCCCACTTTTGTTCTACGACTTTTCTAACAACGCACAAAAAAATTACGACTCCCCATACTAAATTGGTCACGTGACCGACCCATTTTGTATGGGAAGTTGAAAAATTTTCGTGCTTTGTTAGAAAACTTGTAGAACAAAAGTTGTTGCTTTTGACCTCTGTAATAACGTGGGCATACGAAAATCAGGTCCAAAAAAATAACCACGTATACATGTGTGTATGTGATACTTACAAGATACTTTTACAAGATACTTGGTTGTTGTTATTTGGTGGGCGGGCTTAAAGCTCAGCGAAGGCAGATTGGCCTAGCAAAGCTAGGAAAAGACGTGTTGCGGTTCAACTTTCCTTTAGTTAGTGCATATGTGTAATTAACTAAAACTATGCTCAGAGAAACATTAAAAAAAAACTTTTTGTAAACACTTTCAGACTGATTTTCAAGGAGAGATAATTGTAATTAATTCAATAAATAATTTGGATGTTATTGTGAAATTCAAATTTATAACAATTTTTTTACGTGGTACCTGTTGGTAATATTCTTTAATTTAATGTTTGAAGGCTTGCTATTTTCATTAGTATCTAGTATTTTTACTAACCCAAAATTTTTTAGAAGTTACCTATTAAATAATAGTCCATAATTTCCGGACACTTCAAAAATTCCTGAATTTCTTTCTCTACTTCAACAAATACATGCTCAGATTTATAACAACCACGACCCCACACGATGGCTGACCGATTTAGATAAAACATACTGTAGAACACCAACTTATTAACTCTTATACTTTTCTAAAAGCTTCAGAAATATGACACTTATATATCACAACTTAAAGAACTTAAGGTTTCTTTGAAAATAAAGATTAAAATTGGTAAAATTATATGCAAAAGCTGAACAATCAGTAAAGAAAATGTCGATAGTACAAATGGTCCGCGCATGTTGATTTATAAGTAGACAGTATCTGAGACGAAGAATGTGGATTTGATGTCTTAATACTTGAGTATTTGTAAGAATAGTAGGAATTTTGTTGCAGAATTTTTGTCGTGCTTAAGGCCGGTATTTCACTGGGACACCATGGCAGCGCAACCATTCGTCGCCGCTACCAACAAAATGTATACAGCTCTATAGGGAGTTCTCACCTGGTGTCCGTTTGATTGCGCAACCAATTTGGCGGCGCAACCAGTTCGGAAGCTGGTCGCGCTACCACTCCCAGTGAAATATAGCCCTTAATAATATGGCCGCAGAGTGTGTCTTTACTGGTGTCTAGTTACGGACACCAGTGGCGCAACCAGTCGCGCCACCGTGGTGTCCCAGTGAAATAACGGCCTAAGAGTATGTATGTACTCAATAACAGCCTTTCTATAATCCTTTATACTTCACTTTCTCGGAAAGTACCTCAGTCCTGTTTTAAAAACTAAGGAGAAGATACGTCATTTCTATGGTAAAAATATGCGGGGGGAAAAGTTATATAGAAATCCATTGTTAACGTGTTTTAGCGGGATGGAATTTTGTATGAAAATCCATTGTTAACGTGTTTTTTTTTCTTAAATTTAGATCAAAATCTGTCGATAACCTATTTTAATATCATAATGCCAAAAAAAGAAAAAGTTTTTATCTCTAAGTCCACGAAATGATGCTGGCCACCTACACTTTTCTGAAAAAACCATTAATTTGAAAAAAGAACGAAACCAAAATGTGGAACGAAAGCGCGCGCGCGAATTAGGTACCTATTCTTGAAAATCACCGTGTGATAAAATCTTACTCAATAAAATCAAAATTTCTGTGTTTATCTTATCAACAGGGAAAAATTATAATGCATAAATATAAATTAGTGTTTAATTGTTAAATTTTATAAAGTATTACTAACGTTTAAACACTATCAGGGTAAAGTTAAAAAGTTTAAACCTCCAAGCGATATTTTATCACCCAGTGATTTTCAAAAATTGGACCCCTGTTTTCTTTACAAAGTTGTTGGAAGTTTTAAATGTAGTTTTGTTGGTGCGTGCTATTTACAAAAAATGTCGTCAAATAGTGACAGTGATGAAGAGTTTTTGACGTCGCTAGAACTACAAAAAAGTGCGCAAGCGGTTATTGATTGCCTGAAAAATCTCGAAAAAATACAACAATGTAGGTATGTGATAGTTTTATACGTTGAAAAAGCGAGAAAAAAGCGCATTGATTTTCGGAAACTGTTTTGCTTGCTTATTATAGTGAAAAAGCGTATAAATATAAGCCAAGTGTTTGTATTCCATGTTGAAAAGTACCATATCGGCAAGACATGATATAAATATAATGGAATACAAAAAACTTACATCATATCTGAAAAGGAAATCTGAAATATTTTCCTCGTAGGTGAAGTATAAAGCACTATGTATCACTCGAAAGAAAGTGCGATTCCCAACTCGGGTGTATTGAGCCCTTCGGCTTCGCCTCAGGGCTCAAACGACACCCTTGTTGGGAATCGGTCACTTTCTCCTCTCGATGAACAATGTACTATTGTTTATTTATTCCAACACTTACTTACGAATAAATTTTGCAGCCATTACACTAAAACCAGAGTATATTTAAGGGAAAGAACAACATTGTTCTACAAACTTGTTTTATCTAACAGCATTAACCGATTGCTTTTGACATAGCTGAAATATAAAAAAAATTGTTTATGTATTTTAATTTTATTTTTTACTATTATTTATTACTTAATATATTTAATTTTTTATTTTTTTAAATATGTTGGTAAACGTTGGAAAAAGCGAAAAAAAAAATTACCATTCACTGGTATCCGAAGTTTAAGTTCTTATCTTTTTTAGGGTTCCGTACCTCAAAAGAAAAAAACGGAACCCTTATAGGATCACTTTGTTGTCCGTCTGTCTGTCTGTATTTCTGTCTGTCTGTCTGTCAAGACCCTTTATCTCACGAACGGGTAAAGGTATCAGGTTGAAATTAATACCATATATTAGGATCCATGAACCACACAAGATCTAAAAATTTCAATTTTTAACAACGACGCAATCAAAAGATATGGCATTTTATGTCCTCATCTCCATACATTTATGCAAAAAAGCAAAACCTACAGGGTACTTCCCGTTGACCTAAAATTATGAAATTTGGCAAGAAGCTAGGTCTCACAGTACAAATAATGGGAAAAGTCTGAAATAATTAAATATTTTAACTTTTCTCACAACTAATGGTAACCAATTGTGGTGAGCTCCCGCTTCAAGAACATTCATATAAGAGAGGGGTCAAGTTGGATGGTCGTGGAGGCGATTTTTGTTTTAGTTCTATTTTAAAAACGGGAACACTTACAAACTTGAAAATTGGTATATTTATAGTGTATAAGCTATAAAATAACAACAAATAATAAAATTTAAATTTAATATAGAAACAACACCCATATTTATTTTTAGACATTTCAAACCTATCGCAACCCAATCCCATCCCCAGGGGATGATGGTATTTCACGTCCACCACGTTTGATTTCAAAGTTGTTTTAGCTTTCGTAATCAGCGACCCGATAAACCATACAAACGACACCCATATTCACATTTAACCCCATCCCAAGGGAATGATGGTATTTTACGTCCACCACGTTGGATTTCAAAATTGTTGTAGTTTTCGTAATCAGCGACCCGATAAACCATACAAACGATACCCATATTGGTCTTTAGACTTTTTCACCCCATTTCCCTTTGTTAGGGGTTGAATTTGGGGTGGAATTTCAATAACAGTAATGAACGTTGCATAGAATTACATCATTAATGCCTAAATAATAAAGTATGTGGACTTTACTTTAAAAATAAAGCATTTTCAACTTCATCCCCCTTTTCACCCTTAAGGGTGTCGAATTTTTAAAAACCCTGTGTTGGCTACACCAACACGAGTTCGGGGTTCACCGGGTGCTTTGTGACTTAAACACGAGATCAAGTTTACAAATCGTCTTTATTAAACACACAAGTTCAAACAACGATAACAACAGGTAATAACAAGAGTCAAACAGAAAACTTAACAAGTGACGAGCACGCAGGCTCAGACGAGTTCGCGGGCACTGGCACTGACTAGTTTTCACTGTCTTGTCAACTCCTTGAGTGGACTGTGTAACATTCACTTGTTCACTGCACTGTACAACTGACTGTTTCCAACTGTGTTCGGATCGTAGACAGAACTGGAACTGTATCTTCGACTGTACTGTGCACTTGTATTCTTGAGCTGTAGACTGTAACTCTTCTTCAAGTGGACTGCATAGGGTTTGTTCACTACAGGAGAGTTCTCGACTGTAGACTGGAAGTTCACAGTAGACTGGACGATTCACTCAGTTGACTGGAACGGTTGACAGTTGATTACTGGACGATCACTCAGCTTCGAACTGTGTCGAATGGTGGATTTGGCCGCGCTTATATCCTGCTAGCGCCGGCCGTAACTAGCGTGCGTCACGCCGAGCGCACGCTGTCTATCTCGCTCGCACGCGCTGGCCGTCTCGCTCGCTTTGTGCTCTCGCGGCGTCGGTGCGGGGCGCGGGGGCGGGTGATGTTCGTGCGTAGCTTGCTCTGGTACTTGAGAGTTGCGTTCCGTGTCGCCGTCCGCAACATTCTCCCCCCGGCGAGAGCCCGCAGCCCCTGTTGATATGGGTAGGACGGCGAGCTTTCTTACAGGGCGTCGTATAATGCCAGCCTTGGTGCGTACTTCTGCGTTTCTGATTACGCCGTCGGGGCCGGTAAATGTGCGTGCGACGACTCCCCTTGGCCACACGTTCCGTGGCATGTTCGGGTCGGTGATGATGACGAGGTCTCCGACAGCGATGTTGTTGTTGGTGGTTGTACCTCCCCTCGGTACTAAGGTTGGGAGGTATTCAGTGACCCAACGTCGCCAAAAGGTATCTGCTAGCGCTTGACTTCTTCTCCAGGCGCGTCGGTCCAACTGAGTGCAAGGTCCGGTGCAGGGAAGGCCTGATGATGTCCCGATCAGGAAGTGGTTCGGGGTAAGCGCCTCAGGGTCGTCAAGTTCTACCGGAACGTGGGTGAGGGGTCGACTGTTGACCGCGTGTTCTGCTTCCACCAGGAGGGTTGTCAGCACTTCTTCTGATGGTATTTGTTCATGCAGCGTTCCTTTGAGTGCAGTCTTGACTGATCGCACTAGTCGCTCCCATGCGCCGCCTTGGTTCGGGGCACCCGGTGGTATGAAGCGCCACTCGATGCGTTGTGTGAGCGCGAAATCTTGAAGTTGAGGCAGCCACTCTTCGAAGGCTCGTCGAAGTTCATTGTCGGACCCCCGGAAGTTGGTCCCGTTGTCGCTATAGATGATGCGGGGCCAACCTCGTCGTGCTGCCATTCTTCTCAGCGCCATGATTGCTGAGTCCGTCGATAGTGAGGGCACCACTTCTAGGTGTACTGCTCTCGTGGTGAGACATGTGAAGAGCGCTCCCCATCTTTTCTCGTGTCGTCGGCCGATCTTCACGGTCATTGGGCCGAAGTAGTCGACCCCTGTGTTGGTAAAGGGCCGACTGTATGGCTCCATTCTGGCAGCTGGTAAATCGCCTTTCGACGGGATGGCGGGCGTAGATCTTCTTATTCTGCATAGCTGACATCTGGAGGCCACGCTGCGTACCACTGGTCGAAGTCCTTGCAGGTGGTATCGTTGTCGTAGGTCGTTGACCACCCTTTCGTTGTTGGCGTGGCCTGCTCTTGCGTGGGCGTGTTGTACAAGCAGACGCGCGAAGGGATGGCGGCCGTCCAGAATGATCGGTGTCTTCATCTCATCGGGGGCGGCTGTAGCTCTGTTAATCCTCCCCCGGGCACGCAGTACTCCATTTGCGTCGATGTATGGGTCTAAGGCAGCGAGTCGGCTCTGCTTCTTGATAGATTCGCCGGCCTGTAGCGTCGCAATTTCGTTGGAGTAGGCGTCTCTCTGGGCTTGCTTGATCCAGAGGGCTTCTGCTGCTTCGATGTGTCGCAGTTCTAAGGTCATCGTTCTTCTGCGGCACTTGTCAATGAAGTATAGGACTCGAGCTGTTGTGCGGATGAGCCTCTCGTATGCCGAAAAGCGTGTGATATCGGGCAGGCTCGAGTCTTCTTCGTTCATTATGTGAGCAGCGACATCTTCATGTTCGTTCTGGTCGTGTAGATCGGTGGGTTGTTCTGGCCAGCTTCGTTCTGGTTCTTACAGGAAGGCTGGACCCGTATACCAGCGATCGTTGCTGTCCACGGGCTTGTGGTGTTGCCGCGTGGCGTCATCGGCGACGTTTTGTCTGGTAGGTACCCATCGCCATTGGGTCGGGCTGGTTAGCTCGCCAAGTTCTCCCAGGCGGTTGGCGACGAAGGTGTCGTACTTTCTCTCGTCGTTATAAATCCAGTGAAGGACTGTTCTGGAGTCTGTCCAGTAGATAATTCTGCTCGGCTGAGTTCTGTGTTCCTCTGTGATGGCCCTGGCTAGTCTGGCTCCGATGAGGGCGGCTTGGAGTTCAAGTCTCGGGATTGTTGTAGTCTTCAGGGGGGCAACCTTCGATTTGCCGGCGACCAGTGAGGTAGTGATGGTCCCGTCAGGCTTGGTTGCCCGCCAGTAGGCAGCGGTGGCGTAGGCTTGTTCGCTGGCATCGCAGAATACATGTAACTCCTTCTCGCCTTCTGTCTCATATCTCCTTCTTAGACGCAGGTTCGTGACGCTGTCTAGGTTATGCAGCCATCTGTTGAACTCCTCTGCGGGCTTGGTGGGAATTGGGTCGTCCCAGCCAAGTTTGATGCGCCATAGCTCTTGTAGCTGTATTCGGGCGCTGATGGCGAAGTGACTGATGAGGCCTAGTGGGTCGTATATGGACATGACCGCACTGAGGAACTCCCGTTTGGTGGGTGCGCGGTGGAGAAAGCGCACCTCCCGTGGCACGCGGTTCATTGCCGTGTTGAATGTCAGCAGGTCCGATCCTGCCATCCAGACGAGGCCCAAAGTTCTCTCGTTGCTTGGAGTCGGCCCCAGGTTCGTGTCTTGAGTGGCTCGATCTTCGGCGGAAAAGGCAGCCAGCACTCGTGGATCGTTCGAGTTCCATGCACGGATGCGAAAGCCTGCCTTCGAGTGGATGAAGGCGACGTCTTTGGCGATCTTGATACCTTCTTCTGCTGTTGCCATGCTATCCACGTAGTCGTCCATGTAGTTGTTGAGGGTGATCGCCTTGGCTGCTTGTGGGAAGTTGGCAGCAAACTCTTCAGCGTTCTTGTTTCTGACGCTGTGTGCCAAGAAAGGTGAGCTCTTGGCACCGAATATCATCGAAGTCATCTTGTATATCTTCGGTGGATTTTCGCGATCTTCTCCTCGCCACAAGAACAGTTGTGCGGACTGGTCTTCAGGTCTAATTTTAACCCGCAGGAACATTTCTTCAATGTCGGCTGTGACAGCGACTGCTTCCTCTCTGAATCGGAAGAGGATCCCAATTAGAGGTCGTAGTAGATCAGGTCCCTCTAAGAGATGGTCGTTCAGACTGACACCGTTGGATGTGGCGGCAGCGTCGAAAACCAGGCGAATTTTCTTCGGCTTGTTGGGGTTTCTCACCGCGAAGTGGGGTAGGTACCAGCTCTTCGGGTCTGCTGGTTCTTCTCCTGTCACTTCTTCCGCGTAGCCTTTGTCGAGCAGGTTCTGGATCTGTCGTCCATACTCGATGCGAAGCTCAGGATCTTTGTCAAGCTTCTTCTCAATGCCTCGGAGTCTGTTCAGGGCCGATGAGTAGCTCGGAGGTAACTTCGGTTCGTTCGTTGTAAATGGAAGTCCCACTTCGAAGTGCCCGTTGGTTCTGTGCGCCGTCTTCTCAAATATCTCGACGGCACGACGCTCTTTCGGATTCGGTCGTTGCGTTGACGTGATGCCAAGGGAATCCAGGGAGAACTGCTTCTTCACTGCGTCGTCTAGGTTCGGGGACGTGCAGATGTGCAGGACTTCTTCGCAGGCTGGGAACTTGTTGCGTGGTAGGACCCCGTGAAGTACCCATCCGAGTGAAGTGCGTGAGGCTGCGGGTTGATCTCGGCGGCCTGCGCGTAGCTCTCGGGTGACGATTAGGTCCCAGTTATCGGCACCGATCAGGAGCCGGGGTCTTGTTGCTTTGCGGCACTCCTCGATCTGGAGTCCGTGTAGATGGTCGAGCTTCATGTCTTCAGGGCTGATGCTTTGGCCCTGGATCGTTAGCTCTTGTACTGTGCGAGCGATGATCTTGTGCGTCTTCATGTTGCGCCCTCGCACCCATAGGCTGACGCGTCGACTGGTAGGCTCGGCGATGACCGACGACACGCTCCTTAAGTTCAGTGGCGCTGGTTTGCCTTCAGCGCCGATACAGCGTGCGAGTTCCTCGTCGATCAGTGTGACTGTTGAACCTTCATCCAATAGAGCATAGGTTTCGACTGCCCCGTTCGGTCCCTGGATGGAGACTGGGCAGATCTTGAGCAGCACCTTTCTGCTACTCGTCCCGTCGTGAGAAGCTGCGGCGACGGTCTCGTGCGTCTCCTCTTCGGCGGGCTTTGGTTGCTCTGGTGGCGGCAGAGCTCGTGTAGCGTCGTGTAGTAGGACGTGATGCGTGTGTTGACATCCTTCAATGCTGCACTTCTTGCTTTTGCAGCGGCTCCGTTGGTGCTTGTTTGATAGACATCGGAAGCACACACCTTCTGATTTTGCCCACTCCCATCGGCTGGAGACGGTCATCTGTTTGAGCTTCTTACACTGCTCCGGTGGGTGTTCGCCTCCGCAACACAAGCAGGTTCGTTTCTTGCGTTCGGGTTCAGCGGAGGTGGCGAAGACTTGGGCAGGCTGCCGTGTGGACGTCATCCGACTTGTTCTTTCGTTCCGAGTGGTGGGGCGTTCGCGGTTGGCTACCGGCTTCGTAGGTGCAGTGCAGAATGCGAACTGCATCTGGTTCTCGGCTTCATCTAGTAGGTAGCGAGCCAGGGCGAAGATTTCTGGTTCGTTCGGATCTTTATATCTTCTGGCGTAGTCGCACCATGCCTTGCGGTAGGTTGGAGTTAGCTTGCTGACGACCTCTTGCGCTAAATCCGGGTTCATGAGGAAGGTGATGTTGGATACGGCTTCCAAAACGCACACGATGTTCTGCACCTTGATTGCGAAGCGATGCATTCCTTGCGCTGTCTCGTCCATAGGTGGCAGCTTGTGGAGATCGGCCATGATGCGTGCGGTGACCATTCTTGGTTGGCTCGTTCAAGCGACCTCATGATGATGTCTGGGCTTCTTGCGGTGTACAGCAGGGATGATACTGCTTCTCTTGCCTCCCCCCGTAAGGCGATCCGGAGGCGTCCCAGATTCTCGATCGGCGACAACTTGTACAGGGCCGTTGAGTCGCGGAACGCTGCCTTGAAGGGTAGCCACTCCGTAGGGGCACCGCTGAACGTTGGTAGCTCCAATGCTTGGTGAGACTTCGGGCGAAGATCCATCATTCGCTCCATGGTGTCTGTTAAGCGCTCTGCGCCCTTGTGGCGTGAGCTTGAAGTTGGTCGTCGGTCGTCATAATAAGAAGACGGCGACGGAGATCGGTCGCGTCGCGATGTCCTCGTTCGGTATGGTGACGGTGATCGCTCTCGACGTAGTTCGGAGTAATCGTGTTGCCATGTGACCGTAGCTCGACGAGGTGAAGGCTGGTAGTGCCGCGGTGGTGATCGCTCGCGGTGTGTTGCAGGCCTTGATGCACGCGGCGACGGTGATCGGTCGTGATGCGGCGCAGTCCATGAGGCACGCGGTGACGATGATCGGTCGCGATGTGTCGCGGCCCTCGGTGCATCTGGCTAAGGAGTTCGCACGCGTCGCTGCGATGACGGCAGATGTTCGTGCCTTGCTGATGTGCCAGTCGGTAACGGTGGCGCCGGTTGCTGCGGCGTCGGTGGGTCGCGTTGCGGCATCGGCTGTGACAGCGGCGGGTTGCGCTGCGGCCTCGGTTCGATCTGTTCTGGCTCCCCCTGTCGATCGATCGGAGTGTGAAGCAATGACGAGGTAGGGATCTCACTCGTTAGTTCTTGCTGCTGATCTTTATCCAGCCATTCTACCACATGGCTGAGTGACGGCCCGACGGGTTCGTTGCGGCGTTCTTGCTCCTCGACTGCGAGTTCCGCGAGGTCAGCACGTAGTTTCTTCCGGGAGACAGAGTTTTCTATCTCGAACAGCTTCTGAGCGACAGCGGCGTTCATCTGTCGCGTAAAGGCTTCGGCTTCCATCTGCTTCCTGTAGGCATCAGCTTCCATGCGTTGCTTGAAGGCTTCCGCTTCGAGACGGGCTAGTCTCGCGGCGTCCTCTGCCTGTGCTCGCAGGATGCGGGTTCGAGCGCTTGTCGATGCTGCTGAGCCGGCGACACTGGCAGCACGGGAAGTTCTGCCTTGCTCCACGACGACTCGATCGGTTCCACCCCGTTCTAGGGTTGAGACGTCTTGGCCTGGGGCTGTACTGCGGGTAGGGTCGACGTTAGCGGCGGCGGCATCTTCGGGACGAGGGGCGGGGTCGGTTCGGTCGCCCTCGGTCGCGACGCTCGGCGATGCAGGTGGCTTGTCGAAGGTGACGAGGATCTGAGGCGGGACTGACGAGCTGACAGGAAGCTCGACCCTCTGGGCCTGCGTCAGTCTCGGGCGTCCAGCGGGTTCTTCCATTTGCCTGTTCTGCGACGATTTGCTGCGCGTTGTAGCCATAACACTGCACAAAGTCACAAAAGCAAGATCCGGCTCGAAGGACCAAGAACTGTTGGCTACACCAACACGAGTTCGGGGTTCACCGGGTGCTTTGTGACTTAAACACGAGATCAAGTTTACAAATCGTCTTTATTAAACACACAAGTTCAAACAACGATAACAACAGGTAATAACAAGAGTCAACAAGAGTCAAACAGAAAACTTAACAAGTGACGAGCACGCAGGCTCAGACGAGTTCGCGGGCACTGGCACTGGCTAGTCACTAACTAGTTTTCACTGTCTTGTCAACTCCTTGAGTGGACTGTATAACATTCACTTGTTCACTGCACTGTACAACTGACTGTTTCCAACTGTGTTCGGATCGTAGACAGAACTGGAACTGTATCTTCGACTGTACTGTGCACTTGTATTCTTGAGCTGTAGACTGTAACTCTTCTTCAAGTGGACTGCATAGGGTTTGTTCACTACAGGAGAGTTCTCGACTGTAGACTGGAAGTTCACAGTAGACTGGACGATTCACTCAGTTGACTGGAACGGTTGATAGTTGATTACTGGACGATCACTCAGCTTCGAACTGCGTCGAATGGTAGTAGTGGGTCATCTCAAACGCCTGGATGGGCGTTGGGGCTTCAGCATCAGCCTCTTGGGCTATGGCCGAGGTTTTCTTTCGCAGCCCTCAACAGAGGGACTGGGCTCGGGGTGGGGCTAATTCAGCCCGTGGTGCCATCATTGGATAGTGGTACTGTGGCCATCTGTGGGTTGTGGTTCCACCTGAGCATCCCTAAGGACAACACATCATGAGAGGTGAGCTTTGATAGGAAATAAAGGTCCCTCTCATACGTTGTCCTCAGTGAGCCCGGGGATAGCCCACTCCCCAGGTACGGGGGTCTCGCTGCGTCGGTAGAGGCAGCGGCGGATGCGGCGACTTCGGGGGCAGCGGGGGCTGCGGGGGTAGCGGGGGCTGCAGGGGCAGCGGGGGCAGCAGAAGCTACGTCGGCGGCGAACGCGGCGAAGGCGGCGTCAGAGGGGTGAGGCTGATGGTCTGCCTCGTCTTCGGGCGCGCCAGTGGTTGGCGGCCTAGGTGGACCGACTCCCTCCATTATAGAGGAAGGGAGTGCTGCAGCGACTTAGGCTTGGGAGGCGCAGGGCCAGTTACCGACACCCTAACCCGGGGCTTGCCGCTGGTGGCAGACCGGGCTCGGATGCACGGCAAAGGGCAGCCCCCCTCACCGGCAGTCGTCGGGGCAACGGGCGGTCGGCGCCAGGGGGGTTGTGGTTTCCCCCTGGGCGCTACTCGGGGGCGCTGATCCTCAGGAGCAGCTTCCGAGTTCGCAACAAGAAATGTGTCGCTCGAGCAGGGTATCCGCGAAAATTATTTTTTCCTCATACCCACAGGTACGGTACCTGCGGGCATGTAAACAAAACGGTTTGTTTACACCCACGGCCGGATCGTGCGGTAGGGAGAAATAACTTCGCGTATGGACGGTATTCTTGAAAAACTCTCTTGGCCAATCTGATGGATCGAGAGCGTCGAATGGTGGATTTGGCCGCGCTTATATCCTGCTAGCGCCGGCCGTAACTAGCGTGCGTCACGCCGAGCGCACGCTGTCTATCTCGCTCGCACGCGCTGGCCGTCTCGCTCGCTTTGTGCTCTCGCGGCGTCGGTGCGGGGCGTGGGGGCGGGTGATGTTCGTGCGTAGCTTGCTCTGGTACTTGAGAGTTGCGTTCCGTGTCGCCGTCCGCAACACCCTGAGACACGTAAATATTAATTTTTAGTCGTCAGCCTAAATACAAATTTTTAAGATCCTAACTTCAAAACTGACGGACTTTCATACAAACTTTCATCCCCTATTTTACCCTCTTAGGGGTGGAATTTGGTCAAACTCTTTCTTAGTGCACCCCTAGGCCTCATAAGGGACCTACATGCTAAATTTGGAATCTCTAGACCCAGCGGTTTGGGCTGTGCGTTGATATATCAGTCAGTGAGTCAGTCAGTCAGTCAGTCAGTCAGTCACCTTCTTCTTTTATAGATATAGATTTGCAATTTTTGGGCTCCTAAAAAACATAAAGAAAATACGAGATTATCAACCTCAGATCTTCCTCCTAAAGTCTCAACTTCTGCGATACTTTGGTAATATGACAGAAAGATCCTCAGATAATGTAAAGAAACATATGACAAGGAAGAGGACGGTATTCAAACGGTGGTCTGACCAGGTTTTAGAAGAACTGGTGATGACTTTTATCACAACTTTGCACTAGGCAGAAGATCGAAGCCGGTAGAACTAAGTAAAAGCACCATGTTCAAATTTGAAGGAACAAAAATAAAATATTATAAATAAAATAAATTATGTAATATGGTATATTTTTGAATAATCTTCAAAACAATTTTCATAAATTTTCCATTTTTCGGGAGCACTATGGAAAATTAATTGCTATAGAGGTCAACAGTCAAAACTCACTATCACATGTGATATTAAGAGTCTTCACAGGTTTAGGGCAAATCGGGTTTATGATCCTTTGCAATGAGGGAGCGATCGGAAGAGAGAAAAAGAGAAGGAAAATAAAAGTTATAAAAACAGATTCATTTATAGAATACTTATTCCAAACTTATTCATTGTCATAGCATGCAGAATACAATGCAAATAGAGCGAGTCTACACTGTCTTTCTCAAGTCAACCATCTTCTAATCTGAACCTCTCAATGAAGTCTAATGCCTTACTTGTGCGAGGATAATTACATAATTAGTCCTATTAACACGCGATGTCTTCACAAGGGGTTGAAAATCTTCCCCTTTCCTTACAAGAGTAGGTTAAGTAAGTATGTGTAATGTAATTTGTCTGGGTTATTAGGCATTATATTGACGTGAGAATGTCTTAAGAAGTTAAGAATATGTGTGGTTATTTAAAATTTCGAATAAGTCTTTGATTTGCATAGTGACTTTGCCTCGCGGAGTATACTAAGACCCTGTCCAGAAAGGGCGAATTCGCCGCGAATTGTTACGCGCGAGTTTCTACGCGCGTCGGCGAGGTACTGGGTGTCAATACATTGCGTCCACAAGCATCGCGCGAATTTTCTCGGCTCGGGCGAGGCTCGCGCGAGTCGAAATACTAGGGGCGCCTTGTTTGCGTCCAGATGAACGCGCGAAACACACGCGAGTAAATCGCGGCGAATTCGCCCTTTCAGGACAGGGTCTTAGCTTGTAATTTGGCGTTACACTTTACAATCGATCACAGAATAAAGTAATAGTAGGTACCTACTATCATACAAAACGGACACTCTCTCTCTCCCTTGCAATCTACCCTGCTACCCGCGCACCAGATTTGTTGATATTCTTTCTTTGGGCGAGCATCGTAAAATCACATCATCATAACATCCCATGAAACGTCCACTACAGGATAGGTAGCTCCCTCTAAAACTCCAGCAAAAACGCATGGTACTTGGGAGGGGATTTACCATAGTCACCGCCGCACTTATAAGCGTTGCGGCTAGCGACCGCTGTTGTTGGTGACCGCAGTATGTAAGATGGTATGATACACAGAAACATCCTCCGCTGCCCTAAGCTCTTAATCGCCTCTTACAACACCCACGGGTAGAGAAGTGTTGGTACTAATCTTTGCCGATACCACACGGACGAGTTCGGGCATTATTTCCATAAAATCTAGTACTTAAAACCAGCTTTATCCAGCCTTAGGCTATAGTAAGTCCTGTTCATAATATCCCCAACAAAGCATCAGTGTAACACCTCATACAGTGTTTATATCGCACATTTGCTGCGGAAATCAGAATTCCAGTTTAAAGCCTCACAGGATTGCTACAGTCAGCTTTAAAATAAACTTGCTTTAAAATAAACTTTTTTTTTATCCATGGGCTTACTCTTGACCTCAATCTAGTCTTGAGGACAGAGATGAGGTCGACTATGGAACGAACTTGCCCAAAAGAAGCCTATTCACTTGCGACTTGAATATATTAAATGAATTTGGGAATACAGACGCAGACAGAGATTTCCACTCTTTAGCCGTCCGCATTGTAAAATATGTTTCAAAGCGCTTTGTACGAATGTGCGGAATATCAACCAAGTATGGGTGATATCTTTTAAAATAAAATGCGGAGAAGTAAAGCGGAACTATAATTTTTATGAGCTTATTATACCATCTACTTTATTCCATCGGGAGTCCAGGCAGATACACTCACACTTTCGCGCATAAATCGCTTTTCAACATATATTCTATTATGTACACAGTCAATTGAAATACTCCACCTGTAAGTTCCTATTCTTTTTTTATAGAAAAGGGAAGAGGAAGGCAGACGAGCAGACGGGTCACCTGATGGTAAGTGATCACCGACGCCCATAGACATTTTTTGGTCATTTCCTCCGACTCTATTGAAGTCACAAGTGAATTTGCTGGCGGGCCGTTGCTCCCGGCTAGTATCTACGGAAGTAGTCATCAATGAGCCATGGTTTTTGGCGGCCTTTAACAACTCTGTTACCAGTTTTTGTGAGGTCGGTCATTGATCTTACAACTCACACAATATGATGTTTATGCTTATTCAGGGCAAGCATATTCATTTGTCGATCTCATCAGGGTCTTATAGATTAAAGTCAAGATCCACCCCAGTGGGTAAAAAACAGAGGGTTTTTTTTATAAGTTTATACAATTCTGAGTGTACCAGTCGTGTCGGACGTTTAGCATTAAATATATGTTTTACCACCTTATAAAGATTGCGCCCGAGATCCGCGGGCCACGCCGCACGACCCACTTGCACTGAACGACAGTTCACCTGTAGACCGGGAGACGGGGGCATAAATTAGTCTTTGTAGTCAATGAGGTCTCGTCTAAGAATGACACCACCCCGTCTCTGACCTAGGGTCGAAAAAGGCGACTAAAGAATCTTTAACTGGAAAATGGATACCATTTGGGAACCTACAGAGTGAGTATCCCATCGCATAGGAATTAAATTAATTAATTATGACAATCAAATGAATTTGACACGTAAACTATAAAGTATGTAAAGATTTAAATTGCTAAAACTTTTTTCGTTTGAATAACTATAGAATAGTACTTAAAAACAGAGTACGGTGAAATTAGACCTTAATGTCATATATTGAGAGTAGACCAGAGCTCTGCAGAAATAATACACAAAAAAAATTCAACACCCTAAAGTGTGAACAAAAAGTGTGGCATAGTTTCACTGTGATTGTAGTCGAAAATACATGAGAATAGACCGACTGTTTTCTTTTTGTACTACATTATATTAGCTAACAAGGTAAGTTTTACACATTTATCTAGGAGCTGGCCAAATATTTTGCCTGCCCGATAAAAAAACTTTAGCCAGTACCCAGATTCATGAAAAGACGACTATGATTTTACACTTACGAGGATAGTGGGCGACCCAACAGTCCACACGTAAACAAGAGGTGTTTACTTTACAAAAATACGTATTATCGGTACTCTGTATACGTAATAATATAAAGGCGAGAACTGCACTGTCTGTCTGTTACGCTTTTATGACTAATCCGATAAACCGATTGTGATAAAAAACTTGGTACGAAGATAGTTTGAACCATGGGAAAAGTCATTAGCTACTTATTCTGAACCCCACGCGGACGGAGTCGCGGGCAACAGCTAGTTTATAATAATAATAAAATGAAAAATCTAGGTGCAGGCAAAATAATATTCGACCAGCACCAAGATTAATGGCTTAAACTTATCTTACGTTTTCACGAATCTGGGTACTGGTCAAACATATGTTTTTTTCAGTCAGCTCCTGGACTATACAGTTCACACACTAGCCGTGTGTGCGATGCTCGGACGTGACTTGCGCCAGGAATGTTTATTGGCCAGGCCAGTGTTGCAAAATTTAGGGATGCTAACTTGTGATTTGGAGAATAAAAGAAAAAGGGAAGGTTAGCCTCGAAAATGTCATATTTGATAAGTTTTTGATGTGTTGCTAAGTTGACAGAGTTATGAATTAGAGTAAATTTAATTCAAATGTGTCCCTTATTATAAATGCATTAAAATCTTTTACCAGGGCAGTCGCAGAACCCGTATTATTACATTTAGCCCCTAGAATTAACTTTAATACTAATTCAGTTTTACTTGGACATGGTCTAAACACGAAAGAAAAAAAACATTTTTGGCGGCGCGAGGTTTGTACAAACCTCAACAAACAGTTATGAATCGTATGAGCAAAACTAGAAGCTAGTCTTTCGCCCACCCAGAGTCAAGCAAGAGAGGTAATTATGCATAAAATTAAAATTATTAAGAAGAAAGCATTATAGGTGTCAAGGACAGGTTATCAAAAATTTAAAGGGCATGACCGACCAGTCAACGCAACTGAACGAACAACTATCAGTAAATAAAACTTTTAAGAAGTAAAGAAATAATAAAAATTCTCTCCATACAGAATTGCAAACTTGAATGAACAGTTTGTACAGGAGCTGCCGATATATTTTTTTATATCGTAAAAGTTTGTGTACTCGTACTAATAATTTTTCAGTTGCGTTGATTGATCGTGTCCTTTTATTTTTTTGCCAACCCATTCCTTACACCCTATACAGTCATCAAAGATAGAAAACACGAAAATGTATGGGAATATTGTTTTCCGTGGAAAAATAAATAAATAAAATAAAATTGTTGAGTTTTATGATCCGATACTCCAAATAAATCCTGTTGAGTAATTAAAGATGAAAGTGGTTACCTTCAAGTTTTCCACTAATTCATCAAATCCGCATATAAAAATTCCACCTGCTAACCCTCCTGCGCCACTGGGCCTTCCCGACCCAAGATAGATACATCCCTACATCCCTACCCGCCCGGTTTAACACTTTAATGCGCGCTACACAATCAGATATTTGTTTTAAATTATGGTAATAAAATGTCGGTGGGAGTCACGCGCGGTTGAGCGAGTGCATCGCGGGACGGGATTAGGGATCACGGGATGGGCCAAATGCAGTGTTGCCTGCTCTACTTGTTACAGTTTTCTTTGCTATGTATTTAAACGGATACACTCAAGTTTTATATTGACGGCTTATGACCGACACGGTGACGGACGGCGGTCCGTGAAACTGCCGACCTCCTTGAAGAAGATTTTCGTACACTCAACAGCACGTCAGTAGAAACACTTTTGGACCTTATGGCGTGGTAATAGAGTTGAAAAAGTTTCCACCGACGTGCGGTTGACCCTACAAGATCTAAAACCTGTCGGTCCTATGCCGTCAATATAAAACGTGAGTTTATCCGTTTAAATACATAATTATGTGTAACAGTCACGAGTCGTTTAGGGATAAAATAGTTTTCTTTTCTCTTATTAAAAAACTTGTAGCTAAGCAAGATTCCACACCAGCATGTATTGCTTCGATTGATTTCTAGATATGTCGCGTGTTGAGAATTATTGCCATAATGAATTAAAATTAATTGCGTCAAATTTTTTTTCTCTTTATTTATTTATATATTTATTGGGATTCTGAATATATCAAAAATATTTGATTGTTTGATTGATTTTATTGAAACTAAAAAATTTAGTTACCCCGTCAAAGTTGACTGCAAGTTTTATTAAGAAGCTCCAATAATCTTTCTGCATTTTGACTCAAATTTGCTAGTGAAATCAAAAATGAAAGTAAATTAATTACTGTTTATCTTTTCAGGTATCAGATGTTAAAATCCAAGACCATCTGGCAACACTGGACAATTGGATCGGGACCTGGTATAAAACGGCTAACTATGGTTTTATGTCGTGTTCTATGGCATGTCAATTGTAAATTGGTTTTCTTGACGGTGGACTCAAAGAGGTTCCGGGTGCGATTCGTTGAGGGGTTAAAACTTATGTTAGAGAACAAAATGGTTTAGTGTATATTTAGTTATTAGTTAGGTTCTTTTCGTAGGTTTAGGTCCGTGTGGTTCCGTAAGAGGCGATTAAGGGTTTATGAACCGGAGTATGGGCAGCAGCACCTTTCTGTGTATCGTACCGTCTTACATACTGCGGTCGTCAACTACAGCGGTCACCAGCCGCAACGCTTACAATCGCGATGACTATGGTGAATCCCAATCCCCTCCAAAATACCAAGCGTTTATGCTGGAGTTATGGAGAGAGCTCTTTGCCCTGCAGTGGACGTTTTATGGGATGTTAAGAGTAGGTTTTAAATGTTATACAAGGTCTGCAAACATCTCTAAAACGAAAAAAAAAAAACATGAGAAATACGAAAAACAATTTTCAACATCCCACAGAAACTGCATCAGCTGATGATCAGCAGGTAACGCATTTTGTATGAGAAGTCAATTTTTTTTTATATTTCGACCTATGTATGGGTTTCTCTACCTGAGAGCCTTGCAAATATTTACCAAACGACTTGTATAAAAATCTGGAGTGTGGGTAATTTACTACTAAAACTTTACTTGACAACTTTTGCAACCTGTGATTGGAAAATTAGTAGCATGTTTATGAAAGCAAAGCGATTAGTAGCGTGTTTATGAAAGCATCAGGAGCTACAAATACTAATAGCAACTTATTGGACGGCCTACGTCGTAGTACAACTGCGCCTGCTATGCTGATGCTGAATGTTCTGGGTTCATTTACCTGCTGAGGCAGGTATTCGCATGATTTTGGGTATTTAATCTCGGGTTTGCGTGTACTTACTCTCAGGTTTGAGTGTGTTTTCGGCACCTACAAAAAGGGATTTATAATGCGGGGTTGTAAGCGTGTTAACGGGGATTTTTCCGTGGTTTGTAGAGCTTTAATCATATCACATTCTACGTTACACATCGAGCTCATATCATGAGACTGTTGTAAATTTGCAGCTAATACGCAGTTGCAGCAACGTGTAGATTTTACTTCCTATTTAAAAATTGTTATTTGCACTAATAAGAAACAGGAGCGGAATTATATCACAGAAGCTTCATCTGCACTATCTAGGGTGTAGAACGACGCATACTTGGCTCAGCAGGAAATGCGCACAGTGCGATAAGCCGATCCGAGCGACTGTGATGTCTACTGTCCGCGCGTCTCCATTCGAAAAAGGTTAGAGAGGATAAGCCTAGTTAACAAGTGCAAAAATATGCTGCAAAGCTTCATCTGCACTATCTAGGGTCTAGAACGACGCGTACTCGACTCTGCATTTATAGTATCTAGGGTCTAGAACAACGCGAACATTTCAGCAGGAAATACACACAGAGCGATACACCGATCCAAGCCAATGTGATCTCTAATGTCCGTGAGTCTCTGTTTCAAAAAGGTTATTGAAGATGTGCCTATACTTAGCAAGTGAAAACAATGCTACAGAAGCTTCATCTGCACTATCTAAGGTATAGAACGACACATACTCGTACTTGGCTCAGCAGGAAATGCGCACAGTGCGATAAGCCGATCCGAGCGACTGTGAAGTCTACTGTCCGCGCGTCTCCGTTCCAAAAAGGTTAGTGAGGATATGCCTGTACTTCATCATGACAACCAATGAAATTTTATTGCAATTACTGGCAATTTAAACTCTCTAGTCACTGATATATTGATGTCCTTTTCAGGATTAAAATAAAAGTTATATTGCTTGAAAATGCGTATTATAAAGAAATTTTATACAAAACCAAAACATACTTACGATTATAGAACATATGCTAATAAAAGTCTGCTAAACACAAAACGTATAAGTCTATCTCTCCAAAAACTTAAGGCAAGTTAATTAAGTAAAGCCAAATCCATCATGGAAAATTTAAACTGGTGCTGTGCTGACTCCATAAATGATCACTTCTAAGAACAAAACAGACTATTTATTAAAAAGCAGTTTAGCTCAGTTTAGCAGAGCTCATCAATATATTTATTTATTAATTTTTATTGAAAATGGGCTTACTCTTGACCTCGAACTAGTCTTAAAGACAGAGATGAGGTCGACGATGGAACGAGCTTACCCAGAAGAAGCCTATTCACTCGCGACTTGAATAGATTCGGGTTATATGAACTCGGGAACACAGATGCAGGCAGAGAATTCCACTCTTTAGCCGTGCGCATTATAAATGATGTTTCAAAGCGCTTTGTGCAAATTTGCGGAATATCAACCAAGTATGGGTGATAGGTATTGATATCCTGCGGTGCGTCTGGACTCCCGATGGTAGAAGGGAGATGGTGGAATAAGCTCGTGGAGCTCTAATGTACTGTCATTCATAATATAAAAAAAATACTGTATATATTAATATTATAGATGCAAATGTATTAGCGAAATATGAGGACGTATATATATATATATATATATATATATCTGTAATATATTGTACCATATATTGACTACCATGTTTGAAGAAAATAATCACAATTATATTGTTGATATTTTTAATTATTTTGATTATCATGTCTTATCCATATGCAGCTAACGTCCACCTAGCAGCAAATCAGAGCAGCCGGAGCTGCATTGTTGCACTGATTTAGAACGGCAGACATCTCCAAACTAACTCCAACAGTTTCTCACGTATTAATATATTCTATTCGATTCGATAATTCCAGACCGATGTATCGATTAGAGATTAGTACAGTTCGAATGGCCGGCTTAGTTTTGCTCAGTTTGTGGAGTTATATTAGTTTCTAAAACTAGAATAGTTGGAGTTGCAAATTGTTTAATAATAATTTTGTAGAATCCACCCTGTCAATTTAAAATTTTAGGTAACTATTTTGGAAAAATATACACCATTACGTCCATTATTTTAAGATGTCGATGCCTTCTAAAGGCATAGAAATATAAGGGAATAAGTGTCACAAGGTATTCTAATATTCATTCAGAGCGCGTTACCCACCCTGAGAAATAAAATGGTATGTCTCATGTGCCGGTAATTTCACTGGCTCCATTACCGTTCAAACCGAAATACAGCAGTGCAAACACTGCTGCTTTACAGCAGAAAAAATCAAGGGGGTGGTAGGTGGTGGGGGTGGTTTGTTACACAACAGTGTTACTTGAGTTTTGTAATGGTTGTGGTGAAAAATAAACATTTATATTTATTTTATTTATTTATATTTACCTCCCCAGACGGACTTTGCACAAAAGCCCGACCACCTACAAAAGTGTTTTCGGAAAGGTATACTATCAAGAATAAAGCATTCTCCATCACGTCACTTTTTAAAGACGTACACTCAACAGCAAGTCAATAGAAACACTTTTGGACTTTATGGCATCGTAATAGAGTTGAAAAAGTTTCTACCGACGTGCGGTTTACCGTACTATTGTGAAAAGTCCGTTTGGGTAACGACTATACCACTACTCTGTTTCGGTCAGAAGGGTAAGTGAGCCATTGAATTTAACGGCACACCAGGAACTCCATTTCAGAAATCAGGATGCGCAATGTATTTTGCTGTCTTATTAGTAGGTAGGTGGTGCCTAATCACTGTCAGGTGGCTCGGACCACTTGCTCGTTTGCGTACTAATTTGTAATAAAATAAAATTCAAAAACCAAGTCGTCGAACTACCAGTGGGACACTCCAGTAGGACGACGGGGCATGCCTCGTGGTGTCATATGGGAAAATAAGAAGAGATAAGAATAAACCCAAGTGCTGTTTTAAATATAGGGTCTTTCATTAAGGACGGGTCGATTTTGAAATGAAATAAAACAAGCTGGGGATACCTCATCCCCAGCCACTAACATTATTTTTTTTTATTTGAAAGGCTCATATATGCTATTTTGTGTGAAATATGACATCTTTCAAAATTCCGTCGTGGCTCCTCATGGGTATACAAATCCCAGCAGTCAAATTTTCGACATCTGCGAGGCCGTACCGTCGAAAGTAAGCGTTACAGAACTTACAGATCGATGATAACCAGTTTTCTGACCCGGATAAGGTTGTGGACGACATGTGGCTCCAGCAAGAAGTTGTAGGTCTATGCCAAAAAGTTGAAATCGACCAATGGCTTTTAAGTCAACGTAACCCATTCCACTGCTCAAATTCAGCCAGATCTATGGAGCAGAGTCTTCGTCGATTTGTGCTCCCGTGAGAAACCGCGGCAGAAATCTGAACGATGTCATATGCCACACAAAATGGCATAAATGGTCCTCTCAAACAGAAAAATAATTTCGTTAATACCCCACACACAGCTTGTTTTATTCAATTTCAACATCGACCCGCCCTTAATGAAAGACCCTTTAGATTCTAAAGGCCTAATGTTCTTCAAGATCGCTTATATTGATTGGCTATATCCTCAGAAAGCAATCTAACAATTCAACACTATTATCAAAAACATCTTTATAGGTCCAAAGTAGGTACACAAATATCCTTCAGCGGCTGTTACAGGCGGAAATGGAACAACCATAGTCCAGGGGCCCAACGATAAATCTTCCATTGCCACAGTCCACAGATAATGTATTTCAGTTCGGACGTTACACTTACTTTGGCAATTTGCGGCAACCTTTGTGCCCTTCAAGATATCTCGTCAGACTATTGTGCTGGCTATTCCTTTTGTTCAAGATTTATATAGAGTTGCGCCAGTATGACAAAGAGTCAGTTTTGTGTGACATCTTGTAGAGCATTTTCTTATTATTGTAGTTGTTTGCGCTTACAACGAACGATTGTCAATTAATAAAAAGTGCAGTCGTCAAACTGTTTCAAAAGTTTGTCACTTGTACCATCAAATCAATATTACCTGCTACTGACAATAATCCAATAATTCTAAAAAGAGTTAAAAATAAAATGTATCTAAGAAAAAGGCTTGGTTCTTTCGTTGTTTATAATGGCAGCAATTTATCGGTACTCTATTAAATAAAAACCGGCCAAGTGCGAGTCGGACTCGCGCCCTAAGGGTTCCGTACCTATCTACCATATGATATACTAAAAGCTTCTGCTCTTTGATTTTAAAAACTTGGCGACCATCCAACTTGACATCTTTTTTAAAGAAAAGTTCTTGAAACGGGAGCTCGCCTTAATAGGTTACTATTAGTTGTGAGAAAAATTTAAATATTTAATGATTTCAGACTTTTTCCTTTATTTGTACTGTGAGACCTAGCTTCTTGCCAAATTTCATAATTTTAGGTCAACTGGAAGTACCCTGTAGGTTTTGCTTTTTTGCATAAATGTATGGAGATGAGGATATAAAAAGCCACATCTTTTGATTGCCTCGTTGCAAAAAATTTAAATTTTCAGATCTTGTGTGGTTCATGGACCCTAACATATGGTACTAATTTCAACCTGATACCTCTACCCGTTCGTGAGATTAAGGGTCTTGACAGACAGACAGACAGACGGACAACAAAGTGATCCTTTAAGGGTTCCGTTTTTTAGGGTTCCGTACCTCAAAAGAAAAAAAACGGAACCCTTATAGGATCACTTTGTTGTCCGTCTGTCTGTCTGTCTGTCTGTCTGTCTGTCTGTCAAGACCCTTTATCTCACGAACGGGTAAAGGTATCAGGTTGAAATTAATACCACATATTAGGATCCATGAACCACACAAGATCAAAAAATTTCAATTTTTTACAACGACGCAATCAAAATATATGGCATTTTATTTCCTCATCTCCATACATTTATGCAAAAAATCAAAACCTACAGGGTATTTCCCGTTGACCTAAAATTATGAAATTTGGCAAGAAGCTAGGTCTCACAGTACAAATAATGGGAAAAGTCTGAAATCATTAAATATTACAACTTTTCTCACAACTAATGGTAACCAATTGTGGTGAGCTTCCGTTTCAAGAACATTCATATAAGAAAGGGGTCAAGTTAGATGGTCGCGGAGGCGATTTTTGTTTCAGTTCTATTTTAAAAACGGGAACACTTAAAAACTTGAAAATTGGTATGTTTATAGTGCATAAGCTATAAAATAACAAAAAATAATAAAATTTGGTCAAGCGCGTGTCGGACTTAAAAAATCTAGCACATTAACTTACTGAAATTTCAACTAATACAATTATGATTATGTGGTGGTACGGAACCCTCGGTGAGCGAGTCCGACTCGCACTTGGCCGGTTTTTTTTTTCTTTTGAGGTACGGAACCCTAAAAAGCGGTCACCATAAAGTTTGCGATAATAATTTTCAAAGTTTAAGATGATTCTATTAGGTGACTATTATACCATCTAGATCTATAGCAATAGTAATGGAAACAAGGACTGTTAACCTAACTTTCCATTTAAGACCTCAAGGCCCAAAGTTAATAAGGTGCGTTAGCAGCTCTAAAAACTTCCCAAAAACAAAGTTATCCTTGGGTGCGTGATATATCCTCGTCTTCGGGAAGGGCTAAGGTCTGAACCCATTTACAAATCACAAACACTGACCACCACCCTCCCCCACCCTTTGCTTCACCCCCGGACAATTATATACAACCCTTCGGCTCACCTTTAGGAGTTACGTTTGAAATATGGTTGGATTTGGACACCCTTTAATTGTCTTGAATTGTGTTATAAAGAACAATATATTATGCATTTAGTGGACTTTACAACGGTACAGTACATGTACAGAGTAAGTATGTATGGTAACAAAGTCGTGCTAAGCTTTTCGCAGGGTTCTGGAATAGAAATCTGAAAATAACTAAACCCACTTTATTTTTAAGGTTTCTAAATAAGAGCGGATACATCTTATCGTACAAGGGTCTATTTTAAATACAATTTCATTAACTTACACACGCAGTGCTCCTACTTTATATCTATCCTATCTTCAAAGGTTGCCTTTAAAAGGTCGCTTGTAGCGATAAGGCCGCCTTTGCCCACATTAGTTTTAAGTTTTCTTTCCGGTACAATTTATTTCTTATTATGTGTGCAAGAATCAATCAATCAACTTACAATAAAACTAAAACCTAATTAAAATAACCCACCATCAATCGTCCCTAGTGCAAAGGTCCCCATGAGGCTCGCAACATTGCCACGTTGAATCACAATGGATATCCTTTGCACAAGGAACGATCCGGAGCGAGAGTCAAAACTAACTTTGAACTTCCATAGAAAAACCTTATTGTGTAAACCATTCTCTTTAGTTAGACAGCTATGAGTCTTGATTTTATATCTCTATATTAGCCAATTAATGAAAGTTTCTAGCTCATCTTGCCTTTTTTCCTTGGTCTGATCAGTGACACCTGAAAATAAGTAATATTTATTACGGCACAAATATTTTGATATCTTAAAAGAATCACTACATTGCACACTGTTACCCTAAAATGAATTACTTTGTATTATCAAAGTAGGTCACACTATCTCAATCACAGTTAACTACCCCCAAATGGGCGTCCAGTTAATTCTTCCGATAAAGACGCCATGTTGGCACGGCCACTTCCGCTCCGCCGGCCAACTCCACCGGAAGTAGATGGAGTGGCGACATATATTTCGAATTTGGAACTGCTTTTGAATTTTGAGGGTACTTTGATGTGAAGTTTGTAAAGTGTTCATTGAAATTGAAACGCGTCATGTTTGCAGTTTGCAGAATGCCATAAATTTATATTTTATCGTATATCGACGACATAACTTACTTAAACGTTACGCCCTGTCTGCAATCAGAACTTTAAAAATTGCAATCATCCATTTGTGTGCAAAAAACTTCTCTATGTAAAAATAGAAAAAGTATGTCGAAAAATAGATCTCTATATGTTTTAATTAAGCCACCCCTATAACGTTAAGCCTTATTTAAGGGGCGAAAAACCTACCTATCTGATTTAAATAAATTGAATTGAAAAAAACAAAACTTTTGTTTTACAACTTTACGAAATATCTTCATCATCACATCATAACATCCCATGAAACGTTTACTACAGGACAGGGAGCTCCCTCCAGGATTCTAGCTTTTGCTGGAAAAATGTAAAGGGGAAGTATAGACACCTCGCTTGTTAGCGTTACGGCTGGCACCATGGACTGCGGTTGTAGGTGACCGCAGTAAGTAAGATGTAAGATACAAAGGGGGATGCTGCTGCCCACCATCCAGTTTATAACCTTTAGTCGCCTCTTACGACCCCCACGGGTATGTATGGGTTGGTACTATTCTTTAACGGCACCACACGGGACTACGAAATATGCATTGGTAAAAATCTCTTATACCTATGTAAAATAGTCATCTCAATGCGTGAAATGTGTTTTTTTTTGTAAATTACCTACCAAAAGTCGTTGCCCCCAGAATAAAGCCTCCTATACTAAAATTGTTCACACGACTTTGTTGAAATCCTGCCTTAATTTCGTCTGTATTTCTAAATCTTTTTTGAAATTTCAATGAAAGCAAGATACCAAAATATTTCCAAAATCTCACAAGAATAAATTACTCGAGCATATCAGTTTTCAGCCGAGCGAGCGGACACTTGAAACCTTCTCGAAATTAAGTCGGTCCAATTAAGATATTTCGCTAATTAGAACCGCTCATTTGACCGAAGGCGTATCAATTAAATATTCCAGTGAAACGGTGGAGTATATTACACGTTATTGAACTAGTTTGAAAGAAGGGGTGTTTATATTTTCTAGAAGAATAAATCATTCTAACGAGACGCCAGTGCAGTAGAATCACACTATTATTTATTACTATCTCACTATCAAATTTATATCATATCTAACTAACACACACTTACAATTTATCACACTATTATTTCAAAGGTGAAAGTTTGTATGTTTGGATATTTGTTACTCTTTCCGCCAGTTGCACAAAGAGTCTTTAAAGTTAAAGCTCCTTTAAGTCTATTGCTGACTCTTTCTGTTTTGTTGACAAAGAAAGTGACAGCAATAGATTTAAAGGAGCTTTAACTTTAGCTTTAACTGCATGTTTAACGCCCTAACCACTGAAAAGAGTTTTCTGAACTTTGTCAGGGATGTAGAGGTAGAGAGAGAGAGAGAGAGATATAATTTAACTGGGGAAAATTTAAGGATTCCTATGGGAAAATGTGTTTTCTTTACCTTCGATTCGTCGCTAGATCCACGCGGACGATGTGGCGGGTAAATTGTAGTCCATCATAATTTCAACTGTACTCGTAAACTGATTCTGCACTACACGTATCCAATATCTTGATCATCAGACTGTCCACGTTTCATGGAGATCATCTAAATTATTATCACACACTATCTCTTCCAGTTCGTTTGTGGTTGTCTTAAATAATATATGTGGTTGTCTTAAATAATATATTACTATCAACATGAAAATACCTACTTAACTGCAGTTGTGAATCTGTCTTGTTGAAAAAGCAAAAACAATATTACTTTGATCCATGAAAGTGTCACAAAGTACATATTTTAACGTTTATACGAGTATCTGTTAAATCTATTGCATTTTATTCATGCTTATTAATAAATTCATAAACGCATAAATTCAACCGGGTTTTAAATTAAAAGAAGTTTTCTGCTCTACACAATAAATGGTTGATATTCAAAATTTTCGCCCTAGCAGGTAATACGGTTCGTAGTTCCGTCGTTAGTTTAATTAAGACAATATTTGTGTGTACTGACCGGTAAGATATTGGAAGCATATTCGGAAGAAATATCGTAAGAAAAAGATAATAATATAAAAATAAAAATGTTTTTATTTCAAGAATCTTAATACAATTCATGCAACGGAGACTTCCCAGAAAGTAATCAAAAGATACTTGTGGGGGGAATGCCTCGCAACTTCCCTTGTGGAACTTTAGATATTAACAAATTAATAGATTTATTAACTTATGAAACATAACATAAGATACATGCCGGTGGTCGTAATCTGGAACATAAGCCCGTTTTCACACACACAAGGTTTTTATGGTGGTGCGTACTTTTTTGGGTCTTGTGACTTCGGATTCGTAAATTGTCGCCAGATCTTAGAAAAGACCGTGATATGGCCGCCCAGTACGTGAAAGAAAAGGTTGCTATTCCATGAAATGGTGGGCCACATCATAAAATAGCCAATTCCACTATTAGGCCAAAAGAACAAGGTGAATAAGTTATTGAATAATTTTCTCTTACCTTATGCACTCGCACATAAAGAGGTAAGTTGCCAGTACCGACTTGTCGAATTTTCAGGACTGGGCCGATGACGTTTTCTCACTACTGACAATTTTACCTGTTTCTTTATGAGCCTGATTTACCGGTACCAAATTTGTCCTGACTGATAGTATGCCTCTTTACGTTTAACCCTATGATTAACCCAATGTCAAAATGAGTAAGGTAGCGAGAGGGTATTGCGATGATGATTGCTCGTTCTTTTCGATCACCGAAGCTGAGCAGTGTTGGTCCTCGCCGGGAACTGAATCGGTAGCGTTATATATAAAATCAAGAACGGTTTACATTCTTCGGAAAGTATGTCATTCTTCGTTCTTTGCTACTGTAACGCCATATCCAAGATATTGGGCGTATAGCCATCACAGAGACCATATAATATACGATACGATACGGTCTGATTGATAACTCAGAAAGAAATAAGAACTATATTACCGATGAAGCAGAAATGATTATCAAAACGTCTTTTCGCATGCATCAACACACAGAACTAAATAAATTTTATATCCTTGCTCAGAGTCAGGTTTAGTATTAGTAACTGAACAAATTTTTCCAAAGAACAGGTCGAAAAATTAAAAATAAAGTTGCTAGGGAAGCTGTTCCTTTGGAGTAGTTTTTAAGTTACTAATACTGAACCTACCCGTGAGGACACCCTGTACAATATATAAATCAATACTTATAAAGTGGAAACTGTAGATGTATGAAACGAGCCTTACATTATGTACATAAATAAACAAACTGTAAAATAATCAAAACTACAACTTGTTTAGGTGTTTCATCCCTCTAGTAAATTCTTGGAAACGTTACAAATTTTGTATAGAATATAGTTTGGTTTAGATGATAGTTTGATGTTTAAACGTGCTTTTCTTAAACATCGTCAGCGTTATCAGTTGAAAGATGTCCACAGCTGGACATAGGCCTCCAATAAAGACCTCCGCGACATCCAGTTTTGCGCTACCCGTTTGCAACGGCTTGACTCGACCGAACTATCGAACTAGATAGTCCGTCCACCTTGTGGGCGCCTGTCCACGCTATTCGACTTGAACTAGATAGTCGGTCCACCTTATGGGCGCTTGTTTACGGTACTCTTGTTCACGATCACCACTCTAAAATCCCATAACCTATTTGTTGTTCGAGTAATATGCCCTGATCATTGCCACTTGAGTTTGGCAATTCATAGGGCTATGCAATAAGCCATAAGGATTAAGACCAATAACTTAATACCATATAGGTAAAGAAAATGTAAGAAATTATGTAACATATTTAGATGTGTAAGATTTTCATACAAAAGATCCTTCATAACAGCGGGCTTCTCACTAGAATCAGCAAACGGAAGAATTATTAAAATAAAAGTTTTTCCTAGAGATATTTATTAATAATCTACAGCTCTTGTTACCTTTCCAAGAAAACACCCAGATAACTACGCAAACAATCTTCACACATAATTCGGTGTTCAAATAAAACCGCGCCACCATAATTATAAATTCCTCGTCACTCGGCAACGGTGGAACAATGAAGTTAATCCATCAGGCTGGGCCGCGGGCGTGGGCCGAGATAAGACAAGGGCCGGGCCACCCCGCTCCTTAGGTAGCCACCCTGAGAAAGAGTAAGTCACTTGGACAGAACGGACGAGAAACCGTCAATACTTGAGAGAATTTCGCCTACATCGATATAGCTACTTCTATTATTTTTAATGGTACAAGTGACACTAATCAGTGTCAGTAGTACCATTAATAGTACAACTCAAAGGTGCTACTAACACTAAGCCCTCCAGAACCTAATGAATATCAAAATATCGTACAAGATGCAGAGCCGCCTCCTTTTTGGGCAGCCACCCTGGGATCTAGGTAAGTAAGATACCTAGGCATACCAGTCAAAACGTGCAAGAATTCCACCTACATCGATATGGCTTCAAACCTAACGAGCATAATAATTTTCTCATAGATGCAAGGCTGCCCGCTTTTTAGTTAGTTTCCTAAAACTAAGTCATTTGGACAGGCTGGATACAGAATAGTCAAAATGTTTGAGAACTTTGCCTTAATCGACATGATGTCACAAGCTGTTGAGCATCTGAATCTCAGAATAAATGCAGGCTCATGAACTACTCAAAAGAACTAATGGGAATAAAACGATCCGCTTGACAGCCACTCTGAAAAATCAAACAAATCTGTCTATACAAACATCAAATTGGGGGACATTATTGGGGATATCAATATAAAAGCCATAGAATCGCCATCATCATATTTCGTAGTTTGGATGGTTTGGGATAAACTTGATAGAAAAAAAATCTAAGACGAAATTTAAACCTTCGAAAATATTGTTATCCTTCTCTTTGGGTATCTAACTTGGGTAATTGTAGTAGTAGCTTAAAACCAGAGCCAAATCTATGATAGTCAAAATCAAAGAAAGGTAATGGATAATTTGTTGGCGAAGAGTAACAAAGTAAAAGTAAAAAATCCCGATAGTTCACTTTGTTTAACTTCTTTTGGAACCTTTATTCAAAAATTTAATTTATTTATGGCTCTTCTAGCAAGTGCCCGAGACTTCGTCTGCGCAGGTTTATAAATTGTAGCCTATGTGTTATTCTGATGTATAAGCTATATTATTGGAAAGTTTCATTAAAATGCATCCAGTAGTTTTTACGTGAAAGAGTAACAAACATACATCCATACATAGATGTTTACAAACTTTCGCGTTTATAATATTAGTACTCGTAGGATTGAATCATTGAGGATTGTAAATTTTATAGTAAAAAACATCTTTTTCATATTTTAAATCAAAACTGTATCTTTTGTACTACCCAACACTCTCAGAGAACTCCTCTAATAAGCAGCATTACCTGCTTTCTTGTGTCCTTTCTATTATTTTAATCAACCACTAGTGTCCACTCCTCGAGTCCACCCTTCTCAGATTGTGACGTCCACCTGGGCCTGCCTGTATGAATATTAATTCGACCATATCTTGACCCCTGTCCGACTGAGGGTAAGAAACCGCCTTGACGTATGAATTTCTTGGCGAATAATTAAACTGGTAATCCTTTGACTTCCCAGTATCAAAGTGATATAGTTTTATTACGTAGCTAGCTTTGGGTCTTTGCTATGTTATGTTCTTGTTAAACTTTAATCATGGCAAATTCTCGACCTTTGCTTTTGGTACTGATAATTTATCAAATATACTGTTTACTTTCGTCTACAGAGAACTGTTTATAGCTACTGTGTTTGCAGTTCTGTACCTATGACATTACTCCACAACTCTATTAAAAATTACTCCCCATAAAAAATCTGTTATTTTAATGTATCGGCCTGTCAAAGTCCTTTGAAGGCTCAATTACTCCACCAGATTTTACAAGGTTGCTAATGCTTAGCTATCCTATAACCTACACGATATAATTTTTATAATGACTGACTGACAAGTGAGAACCGGCGAGTCTTGTGTACCTTATAAATTTTGTACGAAAATTCAAGCACATAGCTAGTAGATACTATCATGAATACAACCAAACCCTTTCCAAATAGGATATTAAATAATCGCTTATCATCGCAATTCCAATAGTTTCAATATTTGTCCCAGTTTCCCCACCTGACGGATAAGGACGTCTAAGGGGCAGTTTGACCCTTATCAAGCAAACTGAATTAACGGCTTGAAACATCTCGGAACATCTTGACCAAGTTATTGTTCGAGGGTAGTTCGACCGTACGGGATTTGAAAAACAAACGTCCGACGTATGTAAATAATCTACAGAGCCAATTAACTTGGGGTGTCCAGTCAAGTAAAGATGGGGTGAAATTAGTGAGATAGTTGTAATGGGGGTGCGAGATGTTTCAAATATAACATTGAAGGAAGCAATTACTCCCATTTGTTTGTGTTGTTACCTAGATCTCCCAAAGGCGTCATGGTAGGTAGGCCTTGGGTCTCAATGAGACCAATTTCCAGCCTAAGTGAGGACGTAGTCCGAAAAGCGGCATATGACGCAGCGCAGCACAGAACATTATTTATATCCCTCGTTTATTTTTATTTAACAAATGGGAAACGAGCGGGTGAATCTACCTGATGATAAGTGGTCACCGCCATTCATTGCACCTACTGACTGTCTTATTATGGCCATAGTTTGACACTAAAAGACAGCAAAGTGCGTTGCCCACCCTGAGAACTAAGTTGATATGTCTCTTGTGCCGGTACTTTCACTGGCTCCCTTACCCTTCGAAGCGAACACATAGCAGTGCAAACACAGCTGCTTTACGGCAGAAACAGGTAGGAGGGTGGTACTTCCCCTGAGGAGCTTGCACAAAAGCCTTACCACCTCAAAAAATCGAAAGAAAAGAAGTGTTTAGCCCTGCGCTACGCCGCCGTCTGCATCCTAACTCACTCTCTTATTAGATGTTTTTAAAGCCAAAAATATTTAAGGGCTTTACGACTATAGCAATTTACCTTAATATTGACTGCAGGTATTTTAAATTTCTGTCGTGACCCTTTCGCATTATTTTCTTTTTCTTTATCAATTTATGTGTCGTCTTAGGTCACATCCTTGACTTCACCTACCTCTGCCAGACTATACGATACAAAACATCTGTCATTCCTTAGCAAGTCATTCAGTGTCCACAATTTCCTCAAGACTTCCGAGTCATTCACCACACATGTCAAACAAAAGTCACCCCTAAGTGGTTTGGAATAGGGCTGGTTGAGTAAGGGAAGGTGTTAGAAATATACGGGTGAATAGAGTGGATAGCATTTAATTTTGACGACTGAAAACTAACACATTCACAATCTAGGTGCCAATATGGTGCCAAGCCAATAGAAAAGGTTTGCTGGGAGTTAAAGCTTTAACTTTGGAATCATTGGTACATGTTGAGAAATATTTTACAAATCGATCTCAAAAGTAACTTTGGAGTTGGCGCCTTTTAAATACAGAGAGCAAGTGTTATTCTTACCATAGGCAATTTAATTATGCTTGAAAACATTAAATGAATGATGCTTAACACATTTTCAAAAAATATCCTGTTTCACAGCGTTCCTAACATATTTCGATGTTTATTTAATAAATCTATACCAAATTATTGATATTATTACTGATTATTTAAGAAGAAGTTCATCAGAAACTACGCCAGTATGTTTTCACCGAAAGGGTAGGGTGTGCTGTAGCATAAATGATCACCGGGCAACGTTGACGAAGACAAATGACACTGGATGTCGAACTTACACAGAGATAAGGTAGGCTCCTCAAATTGGCTGCGTTTTACTTGACGAGTCTTGTGTATTTTTCACTGTCTGCGCCTTGAAGGGTTGCTTGTTTTATAGTTACGCTTCTGCGAGTAGTAATTAGGGCTGGGTCTAATGGGACTTGAATCTTCTGAAAGCTTGGATAGAGATACGGATATCAGAATAACTAATATATGTGATAGTTGTCATTTTTTCATAGTTACAGTTTGCGGTAAGTAAAAATTGCTTGATCAATTATTACATCTATGAATGTCTGCTGGACAGAAAAGAAAACTAATGAAGAGGTGTTAAACATGGTTAATGAAAGAAGAAGCATATTAAATACTATTGAAAATAGACGAGGGAACATGTTGGGACATCTGATACGACACGACAAATTTTTAAAAACTATCATAGAAGGAAAGGTTGAGGGAAGGAGAGGTAGAGGAAGGCCAAGACGTTGCTACATGGACCAGATTAAGGAAAAAATAAATGTCGTGTCGTATCAGAAAGTCAGACAAGTTGCAGAAGAGAGGAAGGCGTGGAAGTTACTCCACCGACAAGAGCGTAGCTCTTAAATAAGAAGAAGAATGTCTTGAAGAAAGTTCAGAATTCTTAAGCAAAATTAGTGGTACTGTTTAGGGGTATCTCCTCACCATGCTTGTTCGTTTTAACATGGCTGGCATAATGAAGCACGGTCTTTAGTGACCATAGTGCGGTGTTACGATACGCTATACAGAAAGACACTTTTGCCCATTTTTCAGTTTTTTTACTTTCGAGCGGAGCGAGAAAGGTATACGTGAAATTTTTTTTTTCTAATTTTCTCAAAAATGTTTTCTATATCACTTATACGTCATAAAAAACCAGTCTCCCAAAAATGTCCGTCAGTCGGTCGGTCGGTCGGTATGTCCGTCGGTCGGTCTGTCCGTCACGCTTTGGCCTAGCGGCTAAAGAAATAGTCCAATTGACACCATATTTAAAATTTAAGATTTTCTTGTAAATTCATCGAAGGATACTGAGTGGTTTCTTGCTGGCTCTCTTTTTGAGGGTGGCTGTCATACAATGGAAATGAAAAATTGCGATTTGCTCAAAAACGGCTCAAATGATCTTGATGAAATTTTGCATGACCAAGACTCTCCATATCTTTCGGCAGTATCCATTGGTCTGTGGAAGTTCATATAAGGGGTGTTCCCTTACTACTAAAATTTAAAAATGCGATTTACTCAAAATTGATTTCAATGAGCTTATTTTAATGCTTCAAATTGGAATATTAAATTGGTTATGTACCTGACAGCATATTTCATTAAACATTTTTACATAAATCTAGTAAGGCAAGTTTGTATTTCCATATTATTTGTATGGAATTACAAACTTAAGTTTGCACTTGGTCTTTATTTACTCTTTACTATCCGCAGCCCTTTATAATCTAGTAGTTAGAGCCTTCGGCTCTTGATCCGGAAGTTCTGGGTTTGATTCCCGGTGGGGACACTGTCTGATGATGACTCTCGTGTAACCCGAGAAAGTAAGTGCAGTGCTGCTGTACCATTGTTTTTATCAAATAAAACATTACATTTATAAACTGAAAATCAGTTTGTTGGCGAAAGTGCACTCAGTATTTAGGCCTTCCAATGTAACTTAAAAACTATATATTACTGAATAATAATAACGTAAACTTAATTAAAAATACAGTTCGCGACATATACTTACTTAGTGCAGATAAGATCATGCTTAGCCTGATACTAAAGTTTCTAACGTTCTCGCCATAGCGAATTATGTGAATAAAAGTGTCAAACCTGACGTACTCTCGTCTGAACTTATTTTAAATGATTTAAAAGTTAGTGATCAAGGTAAAGCATATGTTTTTTTAATTTACTTTTAAAAGTGAACTTACTTACATTTTCATCAAAATTTATCGAGTTATATATTCTTGGTATCTTATATAATCGTTAAAATCTCTATTCTGCCTTTACGAGGCTTAGTGGGTGATTCGGACACTCACTTTCGGACACAGCGTCCGAAACAGGAAAGTACATACAATTAATTTTTGGGAGTGGGTGTTTCGGACGCTCACTTTTTTTTAGCATATTTTGTACAGACAGCATCGCAAACCTTAGGAAGGATTAATACAGGGTGTAAGGGACAGCCTTCCGAATACTGAAAGGGTATGATCAGTCAACGTAACTGAACAACTTTCATTGAACAAAACTTTCAAGAAATGGAAAAATAATCGGCCACTCCATACAAAATTGCAAACTTGATTGGACAGTTTGTATGGAGAAGCCAACCCACAAGAAGAGATGCGGTGAAAATATCCTAAGATCAAAAGCAGAATCTTTTTTGAAGTAAAAATTGAAGCTTGTAAAATAAGGCACGACTGATAAACAGCGTTTAGCTCTTTTTGAGATCTATACAAAATGCTTTATGTTTGTGCCACGATACATAATTATTATGAACTTTTTTATATTATTTTATCTTAATTTATGCCTATTACTTAATTACATTTTAGTCTGTGTAGTGTCGCAAAGTTATGAAACATTTTTAATGTTGCATTGTTTCTAAAAACAAATAAAGCTTTTAATTATGTACAATTGTGCCAGTTTTATTCTCTTTATAGTAACCTGAAACTTTATTGCTGAAATTGCAAAAAGTTCGAAAAACTGCTTAACTTAACTTTGTTAAATTTCACCCACCGATAAATTGCACACCTCACATAGAAACCTAGGTAAAGGATAAGTCTGTAACTGCAAGACCGCAACAATTGCCCGAAAATTAGCTTTGACCGTATATAAATACATTAAGTTAATCTAGTTAAATTTATGGTTTAAGGCATAAGAATAAGGCTGTTTATCCGCGACGATACTCAAACGATACCAACAAGGGGATGACAGCGCCGTCAGAAAATGACGGCGATAGCGCGGCGATATCGGCGACTACACTGTGAGTATAAGGCTTTCATTAATTAATACTGTTGTCAACTATAATGTGTTTGGTAACGATATCAGACATTCATTTTCATAACATACTCTTCTGTCATAAAACAATTTAGGCAAAGATTTAGGTGCAAAAAAAATATAAGAAAAAAATAGAAGTAGGTTCAGTCAAGAACACGCCAAGCTTGACACACTGGACTTTGTACCGTTCTTATTTTAAGCACCGTTGGGGCTAGAGTCGCGCTGTGCGACGTCAAGCTTTACCTTCTTTTGACTGTACGTGTGAATTCGCTCACTAATAGTCAAGTTGTCATTACTTGACATGACTGAACTGACCGATTTGCCTGTTTCTTTGTGTTGGTTTACCCTGATTTACCGGTACCGTATTTGTGCTGACTGGTAATATAGCTCTCTTTGTTTCCACCCTATTTCGCAAAGCATCACGCCGAGTACTCGTTTCTTGATTATGCTACTGGCTACGGATGTGTGCTTTGCTAAGTTCCTTTGGATTTCTTATCGACTTAATCGCTTTAAGTTTATGCCTCAATCTGTGACCTCAAGAAGCGGGTGGTAACTCAAACGGCGAGGACTATCTAGGTGGAGGTACGATACGACGTTTGTATACACGATCGCACGTCAGTAGAAACACTTTTGGACCTTACGGCGTGGTAATAGAGTCGAAAAAGTTTCTACCGACGTGCAGTTGACCGTACAAGGATAAGTCGTGGGGCAGTGTTTTCCAATTTGAAATGGGTAAGTCGAGTGTCCAGTGTAGATCTAGGAAGTATGGTAGAAGCGGGAAAACTTTTGAAGGATGTTTGGTTTTAATTACTGCTTTTTACATTTAATATTTGCAGTGTCTTGCGTAGAATCGTGGTATTTTATTGTTGTTTATAATGTCAAATCAAGGAGGTAAGGCACGGTGTAAAACTGAAAGGCAGTGCTCAGTCAACGAAACTGAACAACTTTCCCAAAGAAACATTTTCGGGAAATGAAAAAAATTATATCTTTTGGAAAGTTGGGGAAGTTGCTTTTTAGGGTTCTGAACTAAAATGGTAATTATAGTGAAGGTGCGACTTCGTCTGTCTTGCACACCTGTTAATCTCTGCAGCTACTCAATCTATCGATTTGCTTTTAAAAACACTTGCCCAACTTTATTGCAAACGAAACATAAAAAAAATAATAATCTAAATCTCCAAATAGTGGGGAAAAAAAATTTTTAATTGTCGTTACTAGGTCAAATGGGCTATACTTGTATTTTCTATACAAAGTTTAAGTGACGGCCTTCCGAATACTGAAGGGGCGTGATCAGCCAACATATCTAAACATATTTTAGTAAATAAAACTTTCAGGAAATAAAAAAAAAACGGCTACTTCATACAAAATTGCAAACTTGAGAAGCCAATTTTTGTAACAGTCAATTTTAGTCCCTTACACACATACCCTTTTATTTTATTGGTACCAGGTTCCTACAGGATACGATATCTCCTTTTCTCAGTGCATATTGCTTGCTGCTTTATCGCACAAAAATAAGGCTTTTGGAGTAAAAATAATTCCTTCGGAAAGCTGCTCGCTTTTTGTGGAGCAAAGCAACTAAACAGATTTTACAGTACTCCTATTTTTTATTTTTCACTAGCCTATTATAGTGTCCCACTGCTGAGCAAATCGGTCCTCCAACTCTCGCGATCCATAGCGAATTCTGGCCAATCGCGACGGTACGGTCTAAATCGTCACGCCACATTCAGGGGTATCCATTGGATGACGATTCTCGCCCACCGTCGTGGATGCATTCGGCTTCATATATGAAAATTATTAGGCATTCATATATGAAAATTATTAGGCATTCCTATATGAAGATTAAATTTATTATAACAAACACCGGCAAACTAGGAAAGCTTTCTATCATTTTGTATAGTAACAACCTTAGGAACCTAAAATATCACTCCCATTCCTACCCACCTAGTCCCATCTTAACCCTTTCCTGCTGACCCCCTCCGGTCGGGGTCTTGGGGTGCCAGGAGGTATGGGGTGGTCAAGCAGCGCTCATCCCTGCTTCCAATACATTTCATATTCCGTTGACAGAGGCACAATAATGACTCAGTCCACCCCGTGTAAAAGCAAGACATAGTTGATGTTTACAGAATTGAAGTCTTGCTAGAAGAGCCTGATGGTAATTAAAATCTTTTATAATTTTGATATTAATGATAATTTTCTATTTTATTTTAAGGATGTAGCTCGATAAGACAGTAGTTTCGCTCAAGTATGTCGCTCCGTCCTGCTACGACGCTGATGTCATTATCATCATCATCATCATCGTCACGTGTGGTGCAAGTTCGATAACCCACCGCATAAACCTGGTGCCCGAGTTGACTCTGCCATGGTTCATTAACGGTCACATCCGTAGATAATAGTCGGGACCATCGGATTAACGTGCCTTCCGGAGCACGGAATAATCTAACTTTTCGGAGCATCAGGTGATTCATCCAAACTAGGGAGGTCGCACAGAGGGATTTTTATTTGACAGTGTGGCGGGGACTAGGAATCGTATCCATAACCTCCGGATCGAGAGCCGAACCCTCTAACCACTATGCCACGGAGGCCATTAATGTCATTCAAATCAAGCTAGATGTATTATTTCCTATTGTAACTAGCTAAATAAACTGCTCTTTCATTAGCATACAAGAATTAATCATATTCAATTGAGTGACAGGATTAGAAATAGTGTGATAAGAGAACGGTGTGGCGTAAAAGAAGACGTATAGTGACCAAAATCGAGAAAGGGATGCTGAGATGGTTTGGTCATGTAGAGAGGATGAATGAACGAAGACTGACGAAAGAGATCTACCAGGCGAGATTGACTGGAAACGTTGGAAAGGGAAGGCCTAGGCGAACGTACCAGGACCAAATTCAGGACGTTCTGAATAAAGGCCAGGTTAAAAGTACCCTAAACCGACGAGCATGTATGAAAGGATTGATGAAAGTACAGGAAGCAAGGGAAGTATGTCAAGATCGTAGCAGGTGGAGGACTGTGGTCTCTGCCTACCCCGACGGGAAAGAGGCGTGATGTTATGTATGTATGTGTGTATTAATCATAGGATTCTTCTTTTTCTTAGTCGCTCCTTCAGTTCTGAAGATTGTATTGTATTGATTGACCCTATAATTATATACTCTGCTTTAAGCGTCTCCTTTTGTTTTCAGCAAGCATGGGCTGCCTACCAAGAAGTATTCTATACGAGTACGTTTGTAAATGTAAATTTCAATGCTAGTCCTTTATTTCGTTTACAGTATTATTAAATAGACAATGCAAGTAGAAGTGTCTTGTGCAACATGTTACCTTCTTTTTTATACCAAGCAGCACAAGAACACTGCAAAAAGTAGTACGTAAGTAACCTCACTTTACATTAATAGTATCAGGGTGACTGAGCTTTGCTCTGTTTAGTCCAACAAGTAACAGAGAAAACGAATTTTGCCAGACATGCGATCGAGCTAAATCGATTTTTCGCCCCTGAAAACTCCTGTATAGAAAATATCATCGAACCGATTACAAATATTAGATAGATAGAACACTTTATTGCTCACATAACAACAAAAAAAAAACAAATGTACATGGAGAACTTAACCTAATGTGGGCAAAGGCGGCCTTATCGCTGCAAGCGATCTCTTACAGGCAACCTTTGATGTTAGGGATACATAAACAGAGCTCTGCAAGTATTCTGCAATATTATCATCATTTTAGTCATCATTTAGTCATCATAACATCCCATGCAACGTCCACTACAGGACAGGGAGCTCCCTCCAGAATTCTAGCTTTTGCTGGAAATATGTAGAGGGGAAGTACCATAGTCACCTCGCTTGTTAGCGTTACGGCTGGCACTATGGACCGCGGTTGTAGGTGACCGCAGTTAGTAAGATGTAAGATACAGAGGAGGATGCTGCTGCCCATCCTCCAGTTAACCCTTAGTCGCCTCTTACGACACCCACGGGTATGTATGGGTTGGTACTATTCTTTGCCGGCACCACACGGGACGTTTAGTAGTATAGGATTAATAGTATAGATTCATTTAGCTGGTTAATAAAATCTTAGGTACTTTGTAAAAATCCATTTTAAACTATAAGAATTTTCATTACCTGCAGCTTTCAAATCAGATATTTGAATTTAAAGTCTAATCACATCCATTATCTTTACATCTTGGCTTGACCAATAGTTGGAAATAGTTGAATTTGAAGACGTTCCGAATTTACGAGTGGTTTTGACCCTATGGGTGTTTGGACTATAGACTATCCTGAATTTATAAGTAGAACCCTTAGTGTGCGAATATTTGACGTAACCAGTTCAAATTCTAAGTTAACAGGTACCTATACAGCAGTATTTCAGAAGTTTTTAAAAAACAATGGTTTAAAAAATTAAGGCATAAAGTACATCATAAACATTAGGTGAACAGAACAGGTGTAAAGGGTATGGAAAAGGCTATGTTGTAGCCTCTCTGAGGGATCGAATCATGGACAAGAAGTTCCGTAGAAGAACTCTGAGAATCGCTAAAGTGGCAGTGGACAGGGTATATCTCTAGATAAACCGATGGCCGATGGGGCGTAAAGGTTTTAGAGCTGCAACCACGAATTGGAAGATGTAGAGTTAGCAGGCCCTCTAGATAAACCAATTATCTAGTCATGGTCGTGGAAAGCCGCTGGATGCAAGTAGCGCAAGACCGGTCGTCGTCTCCAAAATCCTTAAAGGAGGTTATGTCCAGCAGTGGACATCTTATGATGATGATATTGATATGATCTTAAAGACTAAGTTTTATTCATTATGTCGTTTCTTTTTTTAATAGCCAAAGATCACATGTCGAATTCCGGCGTCTTCGAGATTCACTTTCTCTTTCCGCAAAGAAATCTTTTTTGTTAAAATTCCTTGAAATCTATTGTTAACGTTTTCTTGAATAAACGTCAATAATTCAGTTAAAATTGAATATAAACCTATTGAATTCTAACAATAGTTATTTTTACCTCACTAGCTCGGAAAACTTAGCTTTATCGGTGGAAATCTGCATGCAAAAATCATTTTTGACCGATAACGTGGAATTTTTTTTTGCAATTATAACGTGATGATGAATTATGGTATAAGGTACTGGCACTATTCGTTAGTAAGGTGAAAAATTGTATGTTTCGCTTGGCGGCAAAGTTATTTCGCATCTTGTGACTTGAAAGCAAGCTTGAAAGCCTCGATACGCTTAGGATTTTTCTTTTGAATCACTCGCTTTGCACTCGGCTCAATCCTAACTCGAGAAAGTGAAGGATTCTACAATTGAGCCAAAACAGTAGCGAATCCAAAGCATACTCGTATGTTAAATAAATAAATAAAATAGAGAGGGTTTCAAGACACGAGACGCAAAATAACTTTGCTGCCGAGCGAAATAATTATTTTACCTCTCTACAACGACATAAATGCTAACGAATCGCACCAGTAGGTACCGCATACAATAATTCATCATCAAGTTCTAATTTCGAATACATTTTCCATGTTAAAGGCCAAAAACATCTTTTGCACACTGACTTCGACCGATTTAAATTTCAAAAACCTTTTCCACGCTTGCGACTAAAAATGAATTTTGCAAGCAGATTTCGAGGGATAAAGCAAAGTTTTCAATTACGAGCGTGTATGAATAGGATGATGTGATAAAAGAAGACACTACGGAAGTATGTATGATCGTAACAGGAAGGGACTGTATCTAACCCTACGGGAAAGAGACTTGATGTTTATTTACCAAAAATTCGGATACAATCAAGAGGACGTCAAGCTTCACACCTTGGACTTTGCATCGTTCTTATTTCAATCACCGGCAGAGTCACCCTGTTAGTGTTAAATTTTACCTGCTCTTGACAAAAATCAAAAGTCTACAATATAAATGCATTACACAAAGCGATTCAACAAAATAAAGAAACAAGCTATGGCAGTCTTAGGTAACGTACGTGTGTTGGGTTGCAAATTAGAGACTTGTTGAAATAATTATTAGTGACAAGTGAAAAATTATCATTCGTCATTTTGATTGAAAATATTCTATCAAAAGAAAATAAATTTATAAAATCAAAGATATACAAATTACATATTTAGCAAATTCAATAACTGAATCTCTGAAATCTAAATCATACGAGCCCTATTGTCCGAATGGGGTGGTCAGTAAGTTTCGGCCCCGACGTAATTGGGTTATACCAGTGTGTGCACAAGGAATCTAATTTACATTTCAATGTCTTACAACCTTCGCATAAGATATTATTATTTGATTCATTGAAATAGGTAGAGTGAGTTAGATGGGTGACCACTATCTTGTGTTATAAGTACCTATCGGAAAGACTTTTTCTTCGGAAACTACTTTTTAAAATTATTTTCATTTTAAATTAAAATGTTCTTTACTCTGGCAACTGGGACCCACAAAAAATATAACAAAATAAAACATTATAATAAAATAAAATTAAGCCACTGGAGATCTTTAGGGGAGGCTTATGTCCAGCAGTGGACCTCTTTCGGCTGATATGATGAAGCCACTAGCTGACTGCTTTCGGTATTCCCTATCAGGTGTCATGTTGGCTTATCAGGTTTGAAGCCTATTTATTAGCAGTCAAGAAACTTTGACAGCCTTGTTAAAGTGAAGCGTTAGTTTACTATTATTTAATCTGTGGTGAAACCATTGTACAGTCAAGAACACATTAAGCTTGACACATTAGACGTTCTTAATTGTATAGACGTATATATGGGCTAGAGAGTGACCCGTGCGGTACCGGCATCAACCAACCCATCTCTACCCGTAGGTGTCGTAAGAGACGACTAAGGGCTCATGAACCGGAGGATGGGCAGCAGCATGTTTCTGAGTATCGTACCATCTTACATACTGCGGTCACCAACAACAGCGGTCGCCAGCCGCAACGCTTATGGTAAATCCCCTCCTAAGCATACTATGCGTTTTTGCTGAATGGTAAAAAAATATGCTTACATGATGAGTACAGTGATGAAATAATAACTAAGGTGCCTCCAGATTGTAAAATTCTTGCTAATGGCAAAAATATATGCTCACACGATGAGTATAGTGATGAAATTACAACCAAGTTGCCTCCAGATTGTAAAGATCTTGCTAATGGAAAAAAGATATGCTCACATGATGAGTACAGTGATGAAATAACAACCAAGTTGCCTCCAGATTGAATGATTCATGCTAATGGCAAAAAGATATGCTCACACGATGAGTACAGTGATGAGATAATAACCAAGTTGCCTCCAGATTGTAAAATTCTTGCTAATGGAAAAAAGATATGCTCACATGATGAGTACAGTGATGAAATAACAACCAAGTTTCCTCCTGATTGTAAAATTGTTGCTGGGAGGGAGCTCCCTGTCCTGTAGTGGACGTTTTTCATGGGATGCTATGATGATGGGCTAGAGTTGCGCTTCTTGTGTCAAGCTTGACATGTCCAACCCAGGACACCCCCTTGAGGCCCGCTAATATACCACAATTTGAAAATGTGGCTGATTGACAGTGTCTTCATATGCGCCTCGTCGCTTTTTCACCAATGCTATGCGAGGGAGCTAAGATTCAGATTACAGAATACTTACTGAATGTCATGCAGAATACAATGCAATGGAAAGCAAAGCTGTGAGCTGGGAAATTCCACCCAATAGGATTGGTCCATTTGACAAGCTAGGAAAATGGCGCTAAACTATTTTTTTTTTAAATTAGAAATGGGCTTTCTCTTGATCTCGATCTAGTCATGAAGACAGAAATGAGGTCGACAATGGAACGAGATTGCCCAGAAGAAGCCTATTCACTCGCGACTTGAATAGATTCGAGTTATATGAACTCGGGAACACAGACGCAGGCAGAGAATTCCACTCTTTAGCCGTGCGCATTATAAAAGATGTTTCAAAGTGCTTTGTGAGAATGTGTGGAATATCAACCAAGTATGGGTGATATCCTGCAGTGCGTCTGGACTTCCGATGGTAGAAGGGTGATGGTGGAATAAGCTCGTGGAGCTCTTGAGCTCACTCTCCGAAGTACAACCTGTAGAAGACCGACAGACATGCAACCTTGCGACAGTGGGCTAGACTGTGAGACTTGGTTGGTTAGAAGAGCAGTCTAATGGACCCTAGCAATAGCCACATTGACAAGCGGGCCAAAACAGGGTGTCTACTCTCAAAGTCCGATATATCGAAACGATACAACTCGAAACATGCAAATGCAAAACTTCGTCCCTTGACAATAGAGTAGAATATTGATTGGATGCAGTTTGAAAATTCATCCAACCAATATTCTACTCTATTGTCAAGGGACGACGTTTTGCATTTGCATGTTTCGAGTAGTATCGTTTCGATATTTCGGACTTTGAGAGTAGACACCCAGGTATCGGAAATGCCGGCGGGCGAAAAGTGTCCCCTCTATACAGGGTGTAAATGCATAACCGAGCGGCAGCTCAAGGGTGTGCTCACACCACGAAACTCAACAACTTTTCCAAAGAAACATGGGTCAAAAGTGGAGATATTTTTTTTGCTTCTCCATACAAACCTTCAACAGTGGACAGTACATTTTATATGGCGAAACCAAAAATAATCTCCGATTTCGACACATGTTTCTTTGGAAAAGTTGTTCAGTTTCGTGGTCTGAGTTCACCCTTGAGCTATCGCTCCGTTTTGAATTTACACCCTGTATTAAAGTAATGTCATCGTGATCGTAACAGGTCCTTTTTGAAAGCTGTCAAACGTATGAAAAATTATGACCTGCAAAGAAAAATGAACCCTGTGTGTTGGTGTTGAGGAAACGTCAAAACGGACTTTTTACTTTAGTAACTTTATTCCGTGGCTCAGTACATTGCTTGGTGGTATACTTGAGTATTGCTTGAGTATTTTTTTTTACCCTTAGTTAGGCAGACGCAAGGAATTTGGAATCTGTTGTTTTGGGCAGACGTTTATGTACACTAATGGTCCGCAATGGACAGATCGAACATATTTCCCACATAAACTAAGGCGATGTGGGTGCACTATTCCTATTTCTCATACCATATAAAAAATTTGTGGACATGTTATATTTTTCACCGAGGCCCGCAAAATGTGAAATACTGGGTGGGAAATATATTACCCAATTAAGGGTCAACCATTTGACCAAAAAATGTACTTCGAGTGGGTCACTGTCACTGACTTGTCTCAACAATTAGCCTCGTCTAAATTGTCCATAAATAACAATGCTTTCCTTCATCAAACCCCTTGGTTAAAGTTAATTTAGCATTGAACTGAATTAATATAAGGCCATCGTAAGAAGTTCGTTTTGACAGATGTCAATGGTTTGAGAAATTATGATGGGTAAATAAAAATAAACTGTTTTGTTTTATGCAAGTTTTATGCTTCTGTAATTTGATATTTTGAAACTATATTCAACAGAACTATTCAGTAAATAATTGTCTCCTTTCATCCGATAAATTTTGTAAAAGTAAAAGTCTTCTTTCATCAGATAAATTTTGATTTGCTGAGTAATAGAAAAGTAATATTTTACGCACCTCTAGATTGCTGGAACAAGTCTAGAATTTGGTATTATTGTCCTCTTATCCCTTGCTACTGACTTGGCTAGGACTGAATTAAATTCTTTTCCAATATTGGTATAGTAGAACAAAGATTTAGTGTCACTAAAAATGAAAAATAAATTTCATTCATGTTAAAAAATAAACCCTGTATGGTGGGAATTAGACGATGGTTTTAGCCATTCAAAGGCATTGGCAACACGACGTATAGTTCTATGCAAACTTGACGTGATATCATGAAATCAAGAACAATACAATAGCGAATTGCTTTATACTATCAGAATACAGATATCTGTATTCTGGCGTAATAATTTTGGTAAGTAGACGAAATCAATATCTTAGATAACTCTATCCTCCTATCTCCTACTTTAGCCTAGACCTAACTCACATAGAAATCCCTCCGCAACTGTCTTTAGCACAGAATATGCACAGATAGATTTATTAATAACGGGGGGTGGGGTCAGAACTGTGCCTTAGGGGAGGGGGGCAAAACTTGGCAAACGTAAGCCGTGCGCTGGACAGGAGTGGCCATAACTAAGATATTTTGACCGTCGAGCAATTCCTTATAGAGATGGGGGAATACACTCCCAATAGGTGATTCACATTGATAACTCTGACTCTTTTGTCTATCTCAATAATGCTCAAGGTCTAGAGTCTTCTATTAATTTCCGATAATGAAATTTCAACTCGGACTGAGAACCGGATTGGTAACTTTGTGCTTAGTGTTATAACAAAAAGAGCTTTAGGATACAGTGTTTTCTTTGCTTCGGAAGATGTTCCTATTGGCTTTGCCAGAGGCCATTTGGTTAGTAGATTGAAAATAAGTACAAGGTTAGTGCAACATATAAAGGGTTGAAGGGACAGGTTTCCAGAAACTGAAAGGGCATGATCAGCCAACGTAACTAAACAACTTTTCGTGACAAAAGTTTCAGGAAATTAAAATAGTCTGCCTTTTCATACAAATTGACTACAATATTGTATGGAGAGGCCGATAATTATTTTCATTTCCTGAGAGTAATATTCACTGAAAGTTGTTCAGTTACGTTGGATGATTATGCCTTTTTATTTTTGAAAACCTATCTCTTACACCCAGTATAGGCTGTATATTTGATTGACTGACTTAGGCCTAATTTAACCACCACTCTGTTTGTTTCTTTACAGTTGTTAAAGTCACTTAAACAAAAAACGCAAATTAGATATAGGCTATTCCTGAAATTGTTGTTTTTCCAGCTAAGCGAGCGTTGTCACAATGTTCATGCGAGTCTCTGCATCATTGATTCTTAAGAGTCGTATCATTTGAATAACAAAAGTGACCAGCCCCTACACTCACCTAAAGTCGGGTCCCTATTTAGCCATGACAGAGGGTGTTCGAAGCTATTGTTTCGAAGGATTAGGCATTCAGAAGCGGGTTAGGCAAGAAATTAATACTGCAATAATATAATTAACTATTTTCGAACTGTTTTCTTTGGATACAAAATTTTGTGTTCAAAATACGTAAACACTTCGTTGCTGTCGAATCTTAAATAGTTATTTGTTATGCAAGGCAGCAAAAGGTTTATTTGGCGCGAGGGCCTCGTATTGAAACCTGAGCAAGCGAAGGATTCTAGGATTGAACCACGAGCGAAGCGAGAGGTTCAAAAGAAGAATCCTGAGCGTGGCGAAGGTTTCAAGGCACGAGACGCAAAATAACTTTGCTGCCGAGCGAAACACAAAATTTTTCACCTCATTAAAGCGAGGAAATGTTAACATAATGCAACAATATAAGAAATAAGTGTTTAATTAATTACTCATACGTTTTAACGTAAGGGTATAATACCTAACTAATGGTACTGACGGCAGCAAGCAAGTGGAAACATAACCAGTATAACCTGAACCAGCGCTTCGCTACAAACCTCCGAAACTAGAGACCCGCTCAAGGTCAAAGAGTTTTCACGGACGAGTGGCCATGTGTTGATTAAGAAAACATTAAAAAGGAAATCACTATAATCAAATTATTATTATTTTGGGACTGTTGTGCTTATGTAAACTACTTAATAAATTTGCAGAACAAGGTTCATTTTCATTGGATTTCAATGTGGAGACAGAGGATAGGCAGTGGCAGGCAAATCTATTTTATATTGCGTTGATTTGAAGTCAAAGGGCGAGTCCATTAATCTGGGCAAGAGAACAAAAAAAAGGCGATCGAATTTTAAATTTACTTTTCATTATCAGCCAGTACCTTACCCACCAGGCATTCACTATTCATAATACTATTTGTTTCTTTCCTATAGCTGCATCCCTCTTTCTCATCTTGAAAACGATAGTGCGTGGCTGGTTTTACAAACGGCCAGTACTGCAGCATACTACAAAATAATAAGTACATCGCGTTCGAATTTCAAAAACCTTTTGCCCGCTAGGGGCCAAAAATCGCTTTTGGCCGCAGAATTTAACCGACAAAACAAATGTTTCCGAGCTTTGGAGGTGAAGTTAGGTTTTCTATCGTTTGTGGGAAGGAACCGCACTCACAATCAATTCGATGACTTTGCACACACGCACTTAATGTCACGTAGGTTAGTCTGTATTGAATAATCCACAAATTACTTAATATTTTCTATCCATCATTGAGGCTATGGGTAGAATGTAGTGAACTAAAGAATTACAAACAATCATAGACTCTATTCAAGTCGCGAGTGAATAGGCTTCTTCCGGGCAAGCTCGTTCCATCGTCGACCTCATCTCTGTCCTCAAGGTCAATAGTGAGCCCATTGATAATAAAAAAAGTCTTACATTTAATATCATTATTTTTGGAGCAGCCTGTAGATAGTGGAAGCCACCAAAGAGCGCAGAATACGATTGTAGCCAACATCGTCTGTGTATGGAGATATTAAATTCCCGCTCGAATCCTTCGCATTAATTTGATATGTTAATTTTGCTCTGTATAATCTTGCAAATATTCACTAAATAAATAGGCACCTAAGTATTTACTTAGCAGACAGAGCCTTCTTATGAATGGTATAAGAGACAGCTTTACGAAATCTAAAAGGGCATGATCACGTTGACTTATATAATGCCCTGCAAGTAAAAAAGCATTTAGAAAATAAAAAAAAATGTTTCTCCATACAATCTGTCCAATCAAATTTGAAATTTTTTACGGAGAGGCCGGTTATTTTTTCATTTCCTAAAAATTTTATTCAATGATAGTCGTTCTGTTACGTTGACGAACTGAGTGCTGAAAAGAATCAGCCAAAAATTTTCAATCTTCTTTTTCTTACATGTAATTATCTTTATCTAATCAAAAGGAACGGACGTGAGGTAATGATTTTTAACGCACATAATTTTAAAGTAGTACTCAAGCCCGTGTCCATTCTCTGTTTCGACTGTTATATCTGACTGTTTTGATTATAAAAGGTGTAAGGGACAGGTTTTCGAAAACAGAACAACTATCAGTGAATAAAAAATTTTTGTAAAAAAAAAAAATACTTGGCCTCTCCATACAAAAATGCAAAGATTGGAAAATTTTTATGAAGAGGCAGATTTTTCTTTCTTTTCCTAAATGTTTTATTAAATGAAAGTTGTTCAGTTACTTTGACTGATCATGCCCTTTCAGATTCCTGTAACGTGTCAATACTTACACCCTGCATATAATTGTTTGTAAAATAATAATGAAATAGAATAAAACAGAGTATAGTAGACTAAAATATGTCGTGTCCTAGTGGCAAGCTTTCGACACTAACAAGATTACAAAAAAAATATTCCAAAATCCAAACACATTGTCCAAACTCCGCATCCAAGTTGCTAACTTAGTCCTAAGTTAGGTACGACTATCTCCAAGACTCCAACACATGTCTTATTATAGTTCCAAGTTAAACTAGCATTAGAACACTTTACTGGGCCAATCACCGATGAGAAACATGTAGACACGAAATAAGAGCTACGCTTATATGATTAATCCTATATAGCTCCCTGAAGTGCACACATTTTAGGATAATTTATTCAAACTTCTTTCTAATACCTACATGTAGTGCTAGTTAGCTAGTTTTGTTTCTGCTTGCATTATCTTATAAAAAAACTCATGATAAACACACTCGATGCTGAGTAGTGACCAATTTGGTGGCTGTTATGACAACCTTGAAACTTTTGCCCTGAATTTTATATTTGTATTTTGATTACCAAATAAATAACAATTCTTCCCATTTTTCCTTCTATAGAACACAGAGCATTTTTTTCTGCTATCAAATGATTTGGTTTATCCAATAATTTTGGAGTAATTTGACTAATTTTATTAAAAATTTATATAGGTAGGCATGTACTAAAAAAAATTTATAGAAATTAATCCTTTGAAGCATGTGTTATTTTATCTCTACCTGTTATAATATCTATGTTACTCTAGCATTAGAAACACTTGACTGATCGAAGTGAACTTAACCTTAAATTAAGTAATTTGTACACTTAACTACAGTTTGGAGATTCTTACTTACACCGTTTAAGTTGAGAAGAGTTAAGAATGTAAAGACAGTTCATAATTATTAGTTTCAGTCACACAATATACAAATACACACCTCTACTTGCCAAAGAGTGATTGATCTTTCTTTGATTTCAAAGATTTTGTATGAAGTTTTTAAACAATGACGTCATAATTCTTGCCATCGTTTCATTACTTTTTAACACAACTATATTTATAAAAAAATTTAAACTACGTTAATTACTTGGTGTTCATAAATTTTAAATGATTCTTTTTTAGACGCAAACAGGATTTCATTTTATTTTTGACCAAGGAAACTCGCGGATTCTGTTTTTATCCCTAAGAGCTATCCTATATTTTGGGGAAAAAATTCATATCAGGCCAAATTTTTGTAAATGGCCTTTAAATGTGATTTTAAGAGACTATATTTTTGAATCCTCCAAAATTTCAAACTGGAATGTACCAAAAAAAAGTTATACCCCGAAGATGGCGCAATTTTACAGCAAAAAAGATAGAACCTATATTATCGTGAAAATGTGTCTATGTTCACTATATTCAAGCACCAAAATCGAGATCCACCAAAGATATAAACGGGAAAATAATTCTATGAGAAGAAGTTGTTTGTTTCACTAACTGTGCCTTAAACTCTAGGAAAAAAATAATAGCAGATTTGTTTTGGTAATTATCAACATCAAATAACGTTTTAATATACTTTCTTTCAAAATCCAACATTGTTTTTATTTGGGTAGTAGGTAATTCTTTATCAGCTTTTTACATAGGCAGCAAAAAAGTAGCAGTTATAAATTTAGGTAGACTTTTAATATTTAGCCTAGATAGCATAACGAAACATGAAATCCACCAAAAAAATTACGATCTTAATAAATTTTTAAAAGTACATAAACTAATAAGGACTTAAGTTCTCCGTAATAAGTATCATTTTCGAACGCTTACTATTCTTACTAATGCAACCGCGGGCATTCGACTCAGAGCGCGCCAAAAAAAGCCCGCTCAAACGTCCACACCTAAAAATACAGGGTGTTAATTTGATTGCGTGTCATAGCTGATCGGATCAGTATCAGCAAATGAACAACTTTTCCCAAGGAACATAGGTTGAAATACGAAAATCAATCTTTGACCACCCATAGAAACTGCGTCAGCTGATAGCGCATTTTGTATTGCAGGTCAAATTTGCTTTATCATATTTCGACCTATGTATGTTCCTTGGTTACTGATACTGATCCTGCCCCTGAACTATGGCACGCAATCAAATTAATCAATATTTTTTAAATAGTTTTCATGTTGTTTTATACAGGGTGTCCCATAATTAGGCCGTCACGCTGACACCGGACGTAGATGGACTTAAGGCGCATCAAATAAAAAAAAAACCGGCCAAGTGCGAGTCGGACTCGCGCACTGAGGGTTCCGTAGCACCACATAAACATAATTGTATTAGTTTTGCGTCTGTGTTCCCGAGTTCATATAACCCGAATCTATTCAAGTCGCGAGTGAATAGGCTTCTTTTGGGCAAGATCGAGGTCAAGAGTAACTAGTTGACGATAAAAAAAAAAGTTGAAATTTCAGTAAGTTAATGTGCTAGATTTTTTGAGTCCGACACGCGCTTGACCAAATTTTATTATTTGTTGTTATTTTATAGCTTATGCACTATAAACATACCAATTTTCAAGTTTGTAAGTGTTCCCGTTTTTAAAATAGAACTAAAATAAAAATCGCCTCAGCGACCATCCAACTTGACCAATCTCTTATATGAAAGTTCTTGAAACGGGAGCTCACCACAATTGGTTACCATTAGTTGGGAGAAAAGTTGAAATATTTAATGATTTCAGACTTTTCCCATTATTTGTACTGTGAGACCTAGCTTCTTGCCAAATTTCATAATTTTAGGTCAACGGGAAGTACCCTGTAGGTTTTGCATTTTTGAATAAATGTATGGAGATGAGGACATAAAATGTCATATCTTTTGATTGCGTCGTTGTAAAAAATTGAAATTTTCAGATCTTGTGTAGTTCATGGATCCTAATATATGGTATTAGTTTCAACCTTATACATTTACCCGTTCGTGAGATAAAGGGTCTTGACAGACAGACAGACAGACGGACTACAAAGTGATCCTATAAGGGTTCCGTTTTTTTCTTTTGAGGTACGGAACCCTAAAAATTAATAATATTTGTAATTTTTAAAAATCAATGAAACTGGTCATACTCAATACTCATTACACTTTACTATGGGCATGTGAAGCTTATTTGATGCGCCTTAAGTCCATCTACCTCCGGTGTCAGCGTGACGATGACGGCCTAATTATGGGACAACCTGTATGATGATATAAGGAGTCTTTAGCCGCATGTTTTGCAAAAAAAATCAACTATTTCTTATCTGAACGAGCCTAAACTTAGTATGTTTAAAAAATCTTTTTTAGGGTTCCGATACCAAAATGGTAAAAAAGGAACCCTTATGGTGCCGCTCTGTCTGTATATCTCAGCAACCACTTTTGCTATCGACCTGAAATTTGGAATAGTTTTAGAATATAGTTGCCCAACTTAATTGCACATGAAATAAATTTTGAAAAAAGTATGATTATTAATGTAAAGGGGGCCAAAATATGGGGGGCCAAACTTCAAATTGTCGCTACTAGGTGAGTGGGGTATCATATGAAAGAACTTTATTTGTACATTTTAAAATATATTTTTGTATTTTTTTTAAGTTTCTTAGTTTTCAAGTTATGATGAAAAATGTCAAAAAAAAATACCAATTCCCCCCCCCCCCTTATCTCCGAAGTTTGAGTAGGGAAAAATCTGAATTAATTACAGTTGACAGAGGTTTATGTAATCTTTACAGCAAAAATAAAACGATCTTTCTAAGTTGCACAGTTTTTCAGAAATCTGCAAAAAACCTTTACAAACAAATTTAGTTTTGCGGTTCTGAAAATGGACTTTATTGCTTCCAAAAATACTAAAGGTATATCGGAACCCTCGGCGCGCGAGTCTGACTCGCACTTGACCGGTTTTTTTTTATTTAAAGATAACAAGAAGTTCAAAATAAATGATGATTATCGTATTCTTAGAATGAGTACTTTTTCAAAGCCCTTACATTCAATATACCAAACCCTAGGTTTAACATTTTATTTTTGTTTTTCTTAAGTATCTACAATCATAGACTGTCGGCCCACAGTAGCGAGGCCTACCTTACAAAAAAGCAGAACAAACGCACTTTGTAGAGACAGAGGACCGGTTAAAATACCTCATGGAAAAGCAAAATAAAACTAGTCTGTGCTCCTAATCACTTAGCAAAGCTTAAAAAACTTTGTAGGCCTACTTAATACCTGGCAGGTGGTCATATCCGACCACTTTTATGGTGCCATAAAAAATTCTACATTTTACCTCGTCAAAGTCAAAATCGTTTTTTCATTGTTGGATATTAAAATCTCTTAATGATTCTCTCATCAAAAATCAGATTGGCAAAAGCGCCAAATTAGAGCTAAATAAAAGCTAGAGCTAAAATAGTCCTGCAGACGGTCTCCTAAATTTTGTCGGAAGCGTGTTTTAGCATCCGCAATACATTTTTTTGCATTTTCTTGATATTTAAAGACTCCTGAACAAGATAAGGGAGGGTGTCGCCCTGACATCCTTGAGGATTTTGTATAAAGTCCATGATTAGATAAAAGGAGGGCAACAAAATAAAAATCGTTGTTTAAAGCTCGATGAGAAGATAAATGCTGTATTTTTTGTTTTAAAAAATATTAAAAAGTAAAGGAATTAGATGCCACCAAAGTCAGTTTTCTTTACAAAATTTTGTTTGGGCTGTATCTTATGAACAGTAATAGGTAGACAGTTGAAATATTTACAGATAATGTATTTCTGTTGCCACTTTCACAAGAAATACTAAAAAAGTAATAAATTGAGGGGGGCTCCCATACTAAAAACCTGTCTTTTTAGGCGATTTTTGCTCGGTTTTTGTTTTAGCCCTATCTTAAAAACGGGAACACGAACAAACGTCAAAATAATGTATGTTTATAGTGCATGAGCAATAAAATAACAAAAAATAATAAAAACTGGTCAAGTGCGAGTCGGACTCAGAAAATCTAGCACAGTAAGTTACTACTTACAATATTGATTGTAGGTATTAGTTGAAATTTCAGTAACTTACTGTGCAAGATTTTTTGAGTCTGACTCGCACTTGACCAGTTTTTGAAAGTTTTTATTGTTTAACAGTTCATGCACTATAAACGTACATATTTTCACGTTTGTAAGTGTTCCCGTTATTAAAATAGAGCTAAAACAAAAATAGATTAAAAAATCGCCAGAAAAGATAGGTTTTTAGTTTGGGAGTCCCCTTTAATTTATTACTTTTTTAATTTTTAGTATTTCTTGTCATAGCGGCATACATTATCTGTGAATATTTCAACAGTCTACCTATTACTGTTCATAAGATAACAGCCCAAACAAAATTTTGTAAAAAAACTGAATTTGGTGGCATCTAATTCCTTTACTTTTTATTATTTTTTAAAACAAAAAATACAGCATTTATCTTCTCAACGAGCTCTAAACAACGATACCCCACTCGATGAGGTAGGTCAAAATTTTTATTTCGTTCCCCTTCTTTTATCTAATCATGGACTTTATACAAGATCCTCAAGGATGTCAGGGCGACACCCTGTCTAATCTTGTTCAGTAGTGTTAAAACATCATGAAAAAGAATTAAAATATATTTCGGACGCCAAAACACGCTTCCGCCTGAATATTCCTGACTAAAAAACTTTTGTCTGAGCTCAGGACCAAAAACAAAATAGCGTAAACATAAAAAAATTAACAAACGGACTTTGTAGAGCCAGAAGACCTTTAGCAGCTTTAAACAATCTGGTCGGCCGCGGCACAACTTGGCAGGATTTCCGCAGTTAGCACCCAAACTTACCCGTCCGACCGGTTAAAATACCTCATCGAAAAGTAGAATTGTGGGCTTCTAACCACTTAGCAAAACTTAAAAAACATTATCAGCCTCCTTCAAACCTGGCAGGTTATCGTGTCTGACTACTTTTATAGTACCACTGAAATGGTAAATTTCACCTCGTTGATAAAAAGGATTGACACAATGCGTATTTATAGCTTAATTTAATTTGTTAACATACGTCTTGGTCGGCCTGACCTCATCTTGGCAGTTTTCCTTGTCTAACTTCTTTTGTCTGTGCCCATAGGCTGTCAAAAAATATGTGTAACTAAACAAACACACTTTGTAGAGACAGATGACCTTTATTAGCTTCAAAAACATCTGGTCAGCAAACTTAGCAGGTTTAGCGCAGATAGTGTTAGGGCTTTACTTGTAAATTCCAAAATATATTTTTATATTTTTTTAAGACTCTTAGTTTCGAAGTTATGATGAAAAACCGGCCAAGTGCGAGTCGGACTCGCGCACCGAGGGTTCCGTACCACCACATAATCATAATTGTATTAGTTGAAATTTCAGTAAGTTAATGTGGTAGATTTTTTTATTCCGACACGCGCTTGACCAAATTTTATTATTTGTTGTTATTTTATAGCTTATGCACTATAAACATACCAATTTTCAACTTTGTAAGTGTTCCCGTTTTTAAAATAGAACTAAAACAGAAATCGCCTCCGCGACCATCCAACTTGACCCCTCTCTTATATGAATGTTCTTGAAACGGGAGCTCACCACAATTGGTTAGCATTAGTTGTGAAAAAAGTTGTAATATTTAATGATTTCAGACTTTTACCATTATTTGTACTGTGAGACCTAGCTTCTTGCCAAATTTCATAATTTTAGGTCAACGGGAAATACCCTGTAGGTTTTGCTTTTTTGCATAAATGTATGGAGATGAGGACATAAAATGCCATATCTTTTGATTGCGTCGTTGTAAATAATTTAAATTTTCAGATCTTGTGTGGTTCATGGATCCTAATATATGGTATTAATTTCAACCTGATACCTTTACTCGTTCGTGAGATAAAGGGTCTTGACAGACAGACAGATAGACGGACAACAAAGTGATCCTATAAGGGTTCCGTTTTTTTCTTTTGAGGTACGGAACCCTAAAAATGTAAAAAACATACGTCGTCCCCCCCCCCGCTCTTAACTCCGAAGTAAGTGAAAGGAAAAATCTGAATTAATTACAGTCGATAGAAGTCTATGTAAATATTACAGCGAAAATAAAACAATCTTTCTAAGTTGCACAGTTTTTTAGTAATCTGCAAAAAACCATTACAAACAAATTTAGTTTTGCGGTCCTAACAATGGACTTTATCGCTTCCGAAAATACTACAGGTAAATACTATCGGAACCCTCGGCGCGCGAGTCCAACTCGCACTTGACCGGTTTTGCCAAGTTGCGCCGCGGCCGACCAGTCGTTTATGAATCTACTTAATGTCCTCTGTCTCTGCAAAGTGCGTGCGTTCTGCTTTTTTATAAGGTAGGCCTCTATTGTGGGCCGACGGTCTATCAGTAGTTCAGTCAGTTCTTCTTCCTCAAACTGCAATGCGAAGATGCATCGCCGCAACAGAAAAAACCTGTAGATTTATAATCAAAATTTGCGGGTTTTTCTGGTGTCTCACCGGCAGCAATACGTTTTGTCGCAGCTAAAATCAGTTTCGGATACGTGTATAATTCCGGATTTCTTTATGTAACTTAACATTGCTCAAATTTTGGGATCTCAAAAACAATCCTTCGAGTTTTATTTTACTTGATTCGTATACTACCTAGTCTTTGCAGGCCTTTTTCGCCTACAAGCACAATATCAAAACACAATGAATAATTGCATATTCCGCATTTTTCACAACTTATATTTTCTTCCATTCTTTTATCACCTTAAAGTTTTTATAACACTTTGTTGGCAAAGGTAATATTTTTCGCAAATAATGGTGACAATGCTGAATGCGCTCACGACTCTGCAATTAAAACAAATCTTGGTACATATCGTCCTGTGACGTGACCTTGCTTGCCCTCGTGCGCCCGCTCGCTCGTTGTTCCCGCCGCCGCCGCCGCCGCGCCCCGCGTATACCCCTCGCAACCCTTTGTTTCTTTGATTCGTGATTATAATTATTACTTTATGTTTTTAAGGTGGATTTTAATTTAGGATGATATTATTTGACCTTAAAGAAAAGTCTACTTAGTTAATTTAACTGCTATATTTTTTTCACTAGTTTTTTATTACCACTAAAATCGTTTTCAATTTCCATATAGTTTTTTGGGTGGATTTATTACACTTTATGTTAAGGGACGTTAATGAAACAAAAGCATAGAAGAACTGATCTTATAGTATTTTTATCATAGGTGTAATGCAACTTTAAGATTTACGTAAACATTTTTTTTAGATTTAATTGTGTTTCTTTTACAAATATAGGAGGATTATATACTTAAAAAAAAGATATTAATAAAGGTAATCAAATGTAAAGTAAATAATATTTATAGCATTTTTGCCCTTTTTTTGTGGAATTTATAATACCTTTATTATATTTTTTTTAAATCCTGCGGTCGTAAATTTGGGTGGATTACTAATGAATTATTTTATAGACCAGCTAATCTAATTTTTGACGAAAAAAAAATGCTGATATGAATTTTTGTTGAATCTTCATACAGTGAAATAGTTTGGCTCTCAGGGGAGTCTTCTTCCTTGATTTGATGAGGCCACTAGTTTTACATAGTTCGACTGCCAGCTTCTTTCTCAAATACATGTTTATCTTATTCCAGGTCTTAGCGTGATACTTGTAATCTTAAATAAGTTACCACTTCAAAGAAGAAGTGGCTACATTTGGAGATACAAATTCTGTCATCTTACGGTATAGTATCGGTAGAACAAGACGCAAGTTTAGGAAAGAATCAAATTTTTTTTGCAACTACGTTACATGACGTGATTTTTCTTTGAGAAAAAAATACTTAGACACGGTACCTTTCTAAAAGTTTCAAGTTCTACATAAGAGTCAATTTCGGTAAGACAGATAGCGGATGGCTCGGCTCTTGGTACTAACGACTTTAGTCACTTCAGGTGCCAATCGCTCATTAGACCTCTCTCAATCGAGAGAGTTACCCAAAGATGCTGGCTATGAATAGGTATCTCATACTTTTTTTTCCGTGGATGTCAAATGTGGCTATTTCTATCATGACGTCACCGCCGTTAGGCAAAGACCACAGACTTCTACCTGCTATTATTTTGAAATACATCTCTTGCACAGAAAGATGCTGCTGCCCATCCTCCGGTTTATAAGCCCTTGGTTGCCTCTTAAGACACCCACGGGCAGATATAAGTTGGTTCTATTCTTTACCGGCACCACACGGGACCATCGTACCATCTTACACCAGCAACAGTTGCCAGCATGGTGACTATGGTAATTCCCCTCCAAAGTACCACGCGTTTTTGTTGGAATTATGGAGGGAGCTCCCATGTCCTGCAGTGGACGTTTCATGGGATGTCATGTCATGTCCTTCTCTTGCTTCCTCTGCTCACATTAACCCTTTCATACACGCTTGTGGGCTTAGGATCTGATCTTTATTCAGAACGTCCTGAATTTGGTCTCATCTACGTATGTATCAAGATTGAAGTACTTATGCTTGTAGATTATCAATTGTTTAACACTCTATCAAACTCAAACTCAAAATAGTTTATTCATTGTTGGCATGAAGGAAAAAAAAATTACGCGCCCAGATGGAGTAGTAATCATGCCCATTTTGTATCGAAACCTATGCGGCCGCTCAGAGGGGTGTTAGGGTAGGTGGAAGCGGGAGACGGGGTTTGTCTTTTAACTCTATCACACATCTTTGAATACGTTACGTTAGAAAAAGATAGAGACATTTATGTTATGATATGCCCTATTAAAAACAAAATATCAATAAAGTACGACATTTATTTGTCTTTATTTGGCATGTAGGAAACAAGAAACTTCATGGTTGCTGAATTTTAAAATAGTGATGTGATGTATATTTATCGATTATTTACTTACATTTAATCACATGGCACCTGGACTTATTTATCGTACCTCTCATATACAATGGTGATCAATTTGCCACTTGCAATAATATTGGGAACTGTTTACTTCTTTGGGCATTTGGTATTTTGTCTTTTTGCTTCTCCATACAAATATATCTTTTATTTCCTAGAGTGAGCGAACTACCGAGAGAGGCACAGGGATAGACGGCCCACCTGATAGTAAGTGTCGTCTAGGACATCTTGCAACTTAGGGGAGCAGATACGGTGCAGGCCTTTGAGATGTCTGTAGACTTGCCTTTTGAAGGACCCTAAATTGTTGTGCAAAGGAAACACCTCGAGAGGGAGATAATTCCACACCTTGCACGTGAGCGGTAAAAGCGTTATCCACGTACGTTTGTTCGAGATCAGACGTCCAGGTGGTGAGGATGAAATCTATCACTTGTCGGAATTAGATATAAAATTGCAAGGACCACGTCAAATTAAACATAAAAAAATAAAAATACATTACAAATTTTTAAACAATATTTTTAATTTATACGAGTATTTTTAACTATTTAAATTATTGTACAACGTATTTACATTACGTGTAAAATAACTTTTGACCACCTATTTTTCTCGTAAATCACCATTGATATTGACGTAATATTTATTACAATGTAAATTATTAACAATAAAAAGTTAAACAATGTTTTGTAGTCTAATTAAAAATGAAATAGAATTAGTAACACATGCCATACATGATTGTTTTATTTTCTTCCTTTGCTCTTCAATTTTGTATTTTAATCTTGTTTCTGACAATGAAGAGCTACCTTCGGAAGCATGTATCGTTGAGTTCTGAGGGGGAAGCACTTGTTCATCAACCTGTAAGAATGAAAATATATTATTTGGATAAAGAGATAATGCTGAAGCTAATAAAACACCAATACTTCGTTCAGTATGGTCTGTCTGCCTAATAAAAATCTTACAGTTCTTAGAATAACTGAAAAACTAGATCAGCAACTATTTGCCATCGTTACAAATAGTCAAATCTAGATATATAAAAGAAGAAACTGATTGACTGAATGAATAAATGAATGGCTGACTGACTAGGAATCAACGCGCAGCCCAAACCACTGGGTCTAGAAACTCTAAATTTGGCACTTAGCTTCCTTGTGAGATCTAGGGCTGACTAAGAAAGAATTTTTCAAAATTCACCTCCTGCAGGGGTGAAACGGGGGTCCAAAGTTTGTATGGGGCTAGTTAATAATATTAATAAGACACTGTACAGAGTTATAAACGTACATACAGCTGTTTTTCAGATGGGATAGCTGGTAGAGATTATGGATTTCTGAGGATGGAAAAAACTAGTTTTTCATTTACCTTGTGACACAGGTTCTCGGTTGGAATGGCATCTTTATGAAGTCTTTTTCTGCAGGCTTCAGTTAATTCGTAATTACTGTTATTAAAATGAGCTGAGCAGATTCTGCTATATTTGGTTGGAATCCAATTTTGGTCTCTCCCGCATGTTGGCACCCATTGACGTTTTTGCGCCGGATCTTCTAAAAAACTGCGATAAATAAATGAAATAAAATTATAATAAGCTGACGACTCGATTCTATATTATTTTTTATCGACTACTTCACATCACTAAAAATCAACAACACAATTTTCTACTAAAAATTTGACCACAAAAATTGTAAAAACCAAGCGGTTTACTACTCACCAGAAAAATGTGATACCAGCAAGCTTTGTAGTTTTGCTTGCGGCATGGTTTCGGCACAATTTCACCGCACAATTATTACTTAATGTTTTGTGTTATATATTTTATTTCTGATATTTTATGACAGAGATGTTGTCCATGTCACATGCCGTGAACGACTATTTGGAAGAAAAGTGTGAATGTGTGTGTGAGTTACAAAATTGTATCACAGCCGGCACCCATAGTACGTTTTGATTACTACTCCATCTGGGCGCGTAATTTTTTTTTCCTTCATGATTGTTGGATATTAAAATTTCTTAATGACGTCAGCTAAAATTACATCGCTTCACAAACAATTTGGCGCCATGGTGGGATAAAAAGATGCGACAGTAAAAACCCCGCGCTCTTTTAAATATTATGTTTGAATGTACAGGGTTGATACTTAGAGCAACGCGTCAATCCGGGCTTTGCGCGCGAAAATCGTGTTACTCTATGGGTTGGTTGATACAATAAACATAATAATTTGAATTAGCCTGTTAGAACCGCAGCCTCCCATGGATTTTTCTCTTCTATGTGCGCCTTATAGAAGATTTGTGTAAATATTTCTCACTACAATAATAAACACGATCGGTACACACGTGCAAACCATCCAACGATCCGAGATCGTCGGATGGGCACGCTGTAATTTATTTATTGTGTTCTAATTCACGCAAAATCGTGTTCCTTGCTTGGGTCGTTACCTGCGGCCGGAGATCTAACGTTTTATATCTAGGGATTGTATAGCAAATTAGGATTTCTATGGTTATAAGACAAGTGTACTTTGGTGAGTGATAGGAGGATGGACGCGGTAAGTAAATAACTGTTGTAATTTTTTTCTTATGTTTCTGGGTTACAAAAAGCTTAACTTAGATAACTTTTTTTGAAATACTTCCTGGATTCACTCTAAATAAATATACTAGGTTATTTTTTGGACCTGATATGCGTATTCCCACCTTATTACAGAGGTCATAAGCAACAACTTTTGTTATACGACTTTGCTAACAACGCACAAAAAAAAATCGACTCCCCATACTAAAGTGATCACGTGACCGACCCATTTTGTATGGGAAGTTGAAAATATGTCGTGCGTTGTTAGGAAAGTCGTAGAACAAAAGTTGTTGCTTTTGACCTCTGTAATAACCTTGTATTTAAGTTAAAATTGATAATATTAACGGTAGACACATTAACGCCAAACCACATTTAGGTGGTTGTTTGATTTAAGTGTAGGTTTTTAAGTCAGTAATAGTAAGTAAGTACTCGTATACAATAATTTAGAATTTTGTAATCCTTGTATTATTTATGAACGAAATAAAAAGAGTACCATTTTCAAACCATTCAGGGTTGTTTACAAAAATAATGACACAAATATAGCACATTATCTTGACTATCGACTCCTGAACTATTAGCAGTCAGGTAAACCTCGCGTTTATGAGCAGTGTTTCCAAGTGGCTCAATGTCAGATCTAGACAAGAGCGGAACACGAATTTCTCAAAGTCTATGCGGGGGCACTTACTATTAAGCTGCTTGTTTTAGGGTTGCCAGGTCACACAATTTAATAGTATTACTATACTTTATTCACGGAATCGTGTTAGGTTAGTGAAGAAAGAAAGAGTAATTAAAGTTCTGTCCCATAATGCACGACATAGAGTAAGACTAAAATAGCCAGTACTGGGCCCTGAGTCAAGTGTCTTTCTACAATCGCAAACGCTAGTAGAATAGAATGAAAATGTATGGGATTGACATTAGCTAACGGAATGTTGCGTGACAGCTAATGTTTCATACATTTTTATTCTATTCTATAGCGTTTGCGACAGTGGAAAGCCACTTGACTCAGGGCCCAGGTAGGTAGGTAGGATATACTCGTAGTTATGGCTAGGATGTCAAATAGCAAGGCTCCCACAAAAAAAAATATCACATAAATTTCCTAAAGGACTAAAGCGTGCTTATTTACGTGTCTTGGTATTTTTACTGACTCACTATGTGCAGACTCATTGCCAGTTTGCCGGGCAACAGGCAAGATATATATGCTTTATATCGATTTTTCATAAAAGAAAGCTGTATTAATGCTCACATTTTACTATGTGACACTACTTTGCCAAAAGTCAGCAGCAATAAAACCTTTTTAAACTACGCGAAGGAAGTTTATTTTTGAACTACGAGTACGCAGTTACAACCCTACGCCTAATAAAGGTGCTATAGGAGCAAAATCTCCAGCATAATGTTTTATTATGATGATTCTTACCGCGCTCCCACTACCAGATATGCCTCTTTGTTTGATATAAAACCTCTATTGTGGGCTACATTGTGGGATATTTGTCATTAGAGGTCATTTGTGCAGGCGTAGGGGTTTAGTAGTAATATGATAAGATGAGAATCAGCTGTGCTGTGTTTGTAGAAGTCAATGGACTTATCTAATGTTTTCTTTCAAGGGCCTAGAGACACTAACGCAAACTCTAATAGAATAGAATAAAATGTACGGGATTGACATTAGCTAACGAAATGTTGCATGACAGCTAATGTCAACTCCATATATTTTCATTCTATTTTATAGCATTTGCGATTATGAAAAGCCACTTGACTCAGGGCCCAGCATTTGACATCTAATTATGATTAGCCTTTAGGAAATCATGTTGAAGATGACACATATTAGTTTTTTTATGAAACCTCTGGCCCAGAACCCTTGACCGAATATTTATATGGAACATCCAAAAACATTGTCATAAATGTTGTTCATAGAGCTTACATGTACAACTATGTATTCATAAATTATAAATTTATGTAAGCCCTTTGAGGAAAAGTGTCAGCTGTCCTCTACAACCTCCAATCACCACAACCTTAAATTGTAATGTATTAATTGCCAACTACATTTTTTCGTTCCTTACTTCTTTTTAAGTGTCAATAAGTGATTGATTACCTCTATAAGCAACAAAAATTTCAAATTGTTTTTAATTTGGTCGAAACCTTGCCCTTTGAACCAGGGCACAGAATTGAAATCACTGACGCTTTTAAAGTGGAAATAAGCAAGGATATGGTATATAATACATTAGGTCTTTCAATATGAAATTGCCAAAATTTTCTTACAGATCAATGAGATTATAATTCATATAATTCTAAAGCCATTTTTTCATTTGACTTATATGTGTAAGTTGACTTCAAGGTTATCAATTTACGCATAAAATAATGTTTTTATTATTAGTTTCGAAAATTTTTCGAAAATGTCGTCCGATTTTAAATAAAAATCATTAGATTTGTTATATTTTTTAGAGATAAATTTTTTCGAAAATTAAATTTAAGCTTCTGTAAGCTTAATTTCTTCCAAATCAAGCTTAAAACATATTAAAAATTTGGGCTTCTTAATCCTAAAAAAAATTTTAGTACTGAAAGTTTAGTTTACCTAAAATTCTCCATACAAAACGGCAATTTCATAGTTAAAGACCTAATACTTCCTCAGTATTTTAGGTTCCTTAGGAAATTCATTTTTCTATAATTTATAAATACTTACATAAAACAAAAGGCCACAATCACAGAGAGGTTATTACCGATAATTCTAGACATCGCATTAGGTGCATTTCTCCAAACGCCTGCGTCACGACGTCGTCGTGCAAATGGACGTCTATTTCTTGAGCATTGCTCTAAATCACGAGTGGCCAGTATCAAGATTGGCCGGTCCACGGTCCTGGGATGGGAACACTTATTCTGTTGTGTTTTGCGTGCATAGCATAGTTCATATAGGTTTTCTTCTTAAAAGAAAACTCTGACTGACGGAGTGGTCTATCAACGCACTTGAATTTGACTGATCGCTAAGAAATGATATTTCGAAATTAATCCCCCTTATGAGCGCTATGCGCGGATATATAAAATAATCGACTGCAGCTGGTACGCATGGGTACCAGACCCGCACGCGAACGCAAATCTGCTTGACTGCGCCCTATCAATTCATGGAAATCGACGCGGACGAAGTCGCGGGCAACAGATAGTAATTAATTTAACCTCACAAGACTCTTATATCCCGAAGGATACAGAAAAAAATTTACATATGACCCCAATGTCAATTTTCCATAGAGTTCCCGGAAAAACGAAAATTCATGAAAAATGTATTGCAATTTAAATAACTACGTTTTTAGGGTTCCGTACCTCAAAAGAAAAAAAACGGAACCTTTATAGGATCACTTTGTTGTCCATCTGTCTGTCTGTCTGTCTGTCTGTCGGTCTGTCTGTCTGTCGGTCTGTCTGTCTGTCAAGACCTTTAATCTCACGAACGGGCAAAGGTATCAGGTTGAAATTAATACCATATATTAGGATCCATAAACCACACAAGATCTGAAAATTTGAATTTTTTATAACGACGCAATCAAAAGATATGGCATTTTATGTCCTCATCTCCATACATTTATTCAAAAATGCAAAACCTACAGGGTACTTCCCGTTGACCTACAATTATGAAATTTGGCAAGAAGATAGGTCTCACAGTACAAATAATGGGAAAAGTCTGAAATCATTAATTATTACAACTTTTCTCACAACTAATGGTAACCTATTGTGGTGAGCTCCCGTTTCAAGAACATTCATATAAGAGAGGGGTCAAGTAGGATGGACGCTGAGGCGATTTTTGTTTTAGTTCTATTTAAAAACGAGAACACTTACAAACTTGAAAATTGGTATGTTTATAGTGCAAAAGCTATAAAATAACAACAAATAATAAAATTTGGTCAAACGCGTGTCGGACTCAAAAAATCAACTCAACTTACTGAAATTTCAACTTATACAATTATGTTTATGTGGTGGTACGGAACCCTCAGTGCGCGAGTCCGACTCGCACTTGGCCGGTTTTTTTTTCGATTCCTGCGAATTTTTACATGGGGCTTGAGAGGAGTAAAGAAACCTAAAAAAAATATATAACGTGACGAAATTAATTTCATATATATTTATCACAATTCACACCCCTTTCACGTAGCGGGGATCAAAGACCACAACCTGCTACAATAATAATTTTGCAACTGCCATCAACTTTTTCGTACAGGCTCGTCGTATTAGAGCATTTTTGAGCTGTCCTTTGTTCAAAACTTCGTGAATTAGTTCGTGGAACGTTTGGTGATGCCTGCCTCTACTTATTCGTGATGAAATCGCGACGGTCTTCATTATATTTCAATTTAAAAAATTCTTGCTAAATTTTCTACATTTATTTAAATTACATTTCAAATGAAATACCTAAAAAAAGAAGCTTTCAAATAGTGTAGTCTCTCAAACAAAATTTAGCAAAAGAGCTGTTATGGCCATTAAAAGTGCGAAAGTCTAGTGTATAAAATAACTTTTCAGAATAGGGCTTGCCGTAAAACACTGAGGATTACTACAATACATTAGCTGCTAAAGCATGGTATGGCAGTTAATACCAAGCACATATAAGGCATAAATAGGTATTCCTCTTAAGCAACTTGAAACGCTCATTTATTTTAAGGTCATACGAGGTGTCAAAGTAGAAAAGCATGTTAAAAGTGATAGGAATAACGGAATCACGATTAAAAACAAAATTAAGAAAATGAATGATGGAATCACGCTTCTTTATTGATTTGCGTCATCAAACACCTAATACTGGTAAAATAAGGGGGAGTATTATTTTACTGGAAGTAATTTCCGAAAGCAAGAAAATATGATCAGTATAGTCTTTATATGCAGCTGTAGAGATAGATGGGATTTCTGGCGTCATTTGCTTTGTAGTTAAGTGATAGATAATACTTTTGTCAAGGACTGTGTGAACATATAATCTTTGCCTTCGGAGACTCTATGCATAACTGCGTAAATTACATTAATTTAGTAGCACCAAAAATACCTCATCTCTATCCTTAGGGCTAGATCGAGGTCAAGAATTAACCCATTGACAATAAAAAATCTGAGGTTAAGCAGAGCCTCATACTGTTATACAGTGTATAAAACAACTTGAGAATATACCTACAGACTCTATCGAAATTGAAATGAAATGTAAAACTTGTCACGTTTCAAGACATCCGATTAAGTCATCAACCAAATGCTTGTTCAAAACGGGACATCTCTCCAGAAACAGCTAAGGAAATGGCAATCTAGATGGAAATCAATTTAAGTATAACAAACAAGGAGAGCATATAATCACACTGTAACCTATAACCTCTTAAACAACCTTAGATCCTACATCGGACTGGAATGTAAACAGCAAGCTATCTCCTCAGGCGCCATCTATAATTTTCTAACAATCCTCTAACCATATCCAATATTTTTTGACCTTTGAAAAAGGCTGCACCACCTTACCAAAGTTCTACGCAAGAACCGAATGGGAGATCAAAGTTGATTGGTGATAAAGTCCACGCTCGATCGATTCAGGATCGATGCTTGGATATTGCATATTTATCAACCTTTGACATGGTCTAACAACGTGGAAGTAACATCTTCATGGGCAACAAAACAAACATGTTTAAGGGTGTTTGAACCTGCGTCGTGCTGTAGTATGCTAGTGCTATGGGAATGCGCTATGTGGTCTTCAAAATAGATGGCGTATGATTAGGGTATCGGCTCGAACGTATGTGGTTTGAGAATTGCGCATCTTTATGTGGAATGCTGTTTTATGATTCGACACAGGTTTCTTCGTAAACAATGAAGTATCAGTTATTATTAGTTAATTTAATTTGTAATTAATTTAATTTTAACGGGCATGTATGAAAAGATTGCTGAAAGTACAGGAAGCAAGGGAAGTGTGTCAAGATCGTAGCAGGTGGACTGGACTGTGGTCTCTGCCTACCCCGACGGTAAAAAGGCGTGATATTATGTATGTATGTAATTTAATTTTTGGAAAATTTTTTTTTTTTTTTTTTTTTAAAAGTTACTTCACTGAATGCAAGAATTTTTAAAATTTTCATTAAAATTGACATCCAGCTTAATTTGTTTTCTGCAGTATTATTTCATCTGTGCCTGTAAGTATTGCTCCGTTGGTACAGTCAAGAGTAGGTCAAGCTTAACAATTGCAACGCGACTTTAGATTCTATGGCTTTTGAAATAAGAACGGTACAAAGTCCAATGTGTCAAGCTTGACCTGCTATTGACTGTACATAAACAATTTAAATTTCCAAAATAGCGTTGATTTGTTGATTTAGGGGAGGCCTATGTCCAGCAGTGGACGTCTTTCGGCTGATATGATGAAGTAAATAAGTAAGTTGCCTGCAAAATCATCTCGTACGGGTCCTTAACCATCCACTAACTTTGCTAAAGTAGGTGATACTGTAAAAATTAAAGTTTTTACGAAACTTCATGAATTTTCATGAGTTTCACCAGAGCACAGTGATTAGAGATTAAGTAAGTACTTGCTATCTAAGAATTAAGCGGCTAGTTGATCAGATCACGGATGAATTATGCAGATTGAGGCTGAATGCAAACAAGCCGAGTAATACGTTGGATTGGCCAAAAGTCTGCTTTGGTAAGGATATAAAACAGTCTATCTGGTAAATTTTTATTTCGAGGCAATGAAAATAACTTTACTATTAGTGTAAGTATTTTGTTCCGCGCAAATAAATACACACATAAGGCACCTAGATCACTAATTTACCAACTGATAGAGGTGTCTTTAAATGTTTAACACTAATCAAGTATGTCGCGAGTGCGTTATTTGTATGTGTTGTTGGGTTCCTTTTTAGGGTTCCGTATTCAACAAGGAACCCTTATAGTTTCGTCATGTCCGTCTATCGGTCCGCAGACCCTTAGTACTAGAAAGCTGTAATTTAGTACTAATGTACGAGTACAGTTCATCCACTTCAACAAAGTGGTAAAATAAAAACTTGAAAAAAAAAATTTACCTTCCCTACAAGTAAAGAGGGGGGGTTAAAGATTTTTTTCTTGTCTACCCCATCGTGTGGGGTATGGTTAGATTGCACTTTAAAGGAGTGCTCAGAATCGAAGGTGGATGGACTCCTATAACGGACTTACTATATCTACCTTCACCTTTAACTTAGGTACCCAAGACCAAAAGTTGTCGTAGGATGGGTTACAAACTTTTCCTTCCAATCCCATAGTAAGCACATCACGCATTGGCCAGTGAGTTGCGCAAGCTTGCCTGTTTGAAATTCGCGCGTGACACGGCCATGCCCGAGCCAATTTACTATAATCGCACTGTACTCCACCGATTACCGATTATCCATTTTACATTACAATTCTGGGAACTTTGCTGCGATGAGATTGTGTGTTGGTTTATGGTTTTTCGTCTGTTGTTTAAAATGAGTCATATGGGAAAGCGGTCTCAGTGTCAAAAGTTATTTTTAGTGTAGTTGGCTCATTGGTAATTGTGCTCGTAGCCTACCTCCCATACATTTTTTATTTATTTCTATCTATGTTCTTTAGGTTCTACAGTTCTGTTGTGCAGCTTCATGGACAGATTCAAATCATTCAGGGTTGGTATACCCTTTTTGTTACACCTTGTATAACAAGAGCGTATTTTAAACTTTGGAAGGAACGTTTGGCCTTGGGTGGTAGTCTTGTTGATATCGAGTTACTTATATGAGTCTACATGGTCTAACTATTTGGTGGATGATTGATGCAATCTTGGATTTAATAGGCGTTTTACGTTATCTAAGTATCTACTTTCTTTTTAAGCCAAAAAAACAAGCTCAAAACTATAGAGGGTCTAGACCACGGAATTATAGGTCAAACCAAGCGAAGCAAGGAGGTTTTTGTTCTGAGGGTCAAACCAACAATAAATTCCAAATTCCTTGGTCTAGACGTGATCTGGACAACGTGCCATTTGACGACAGCAAACGTCGTGATGTATGGGATGACGTTTGACATATTATGTCATCCCATACATTTGACATATTATGTCATCCCATACATTGGCATTTTATGACGTTCACTTTCGTCATCTCTAAATTTAACGACACGTTACCTAGACCCCCAGAAGCCCTTACAAATAAAATCACATCTATACAAAAGCTAAGTGGATTATTGCAGAAAACAAAGCGTATGTGAGTAGAAAATTATGCTAACATGATTACTCGACCATACAAATTTACATACATTAAGATACCTAAGATCTGTGAACATAGCATGGAGGCGGTACTAAAAAAAAAAAAAAAAAAAATTTAAGACTGTTTATTACGAAAAATTAAATATATTTTACTACACTACTTACTTATTTTACTACTCACAGTGCCTTCATTATTTAATTATTTAGCTTTTGTCTAATATAGAAATGTTTTAGTTCTAATACATCTTGATCCAATTATTTGTAGGTACGCTCGGATTGATTAAGAGTAGATTTAGAACATATGTAGATTTTTTTACTAATGCGTTTCATGGTTTTGACATTTTGTGACACCCGAACCTATTCAGGGTTGTGAATTCAACGTTATTTGTAATTTTCCGAATAAACCTATAGATATTATTTAAATTCGTATGAACTCTCGAGTTCAGGTGATAAAATATGTTTTTCAAGTCCAATTTAAATCATAGATGAATTACCTACGTACTTATATCATAGCCTCCTATAAACTTTAGTTTCTCATGTCGATAAGACGAAACCATTTAAAACTGAACTCTTACATAATATAACAAACACCTCTTCATTAGGAGGAGGTTAATGAAAGTCACAGCTCGATGTAAAATGGTATCAGCGATGTATTGTTTTCATCGCTTACCTATTTCATTACTATTATAAGGTAATCATAATTTTAGTAAAATTTTGTATGATATGGGAAGTTTGTGTATTATTGCATGCGTGGTTGAACATGTGAGTTGTTAGATTAACATTAGCATTTCATTGTCTAACAAAATGTTGAGCAAAGGTACGTACAGTCAAGAGCACATCAAACTTGACATAATGGACTTTGTACCGTTCTAAGTTCAATACCCGTACCCGTTGTCAAGCTTGACTTGCCGTTGATTGTACCTAACTTGTTTAAGAATAAGTGAATAATTTCCAGTACAAAAGTTAGGTTTAAAGATACTTTATTTCTCATTAAAGACATTTACGTCACTTACATGAGAACAAAAAATAAAACAAGGTTAACAATCGTTCGTTTTGCATCGAGAAGTTACACACTTTTATGCTCACTAAAAACTTAAAACTTAACTGCCTTTTCACAACCTAAAATCACTTGTAACAATTAAATCATTACATAGACTTACTGATAATATGACTAGCTAATTTAGCTTTAAATGTTATAATTGAATTAATTTTTTTTAGAGATGACGGTAAAGTTTACTATCGGATGGGCAACAGCAAAATTGTGTGGTATATTTGTCGAGACTGGCTAGCGTTATAACCCTTGTCATCTCATGAGGACCGCTATATTGTCTATTGCGTATTGTGTAGCACGATTCTTAAAATAAAACTTCTTCCCACCCATTTCCTACATACTCGTACTTAGTATTCGCCCAGTTGAAGGTCGCAAAGTTGCCTTTTCAGAGAATTTCGTAGCGAATGGCAACCGCGGTGGTTGGCAACTAATATTAAGCTACCCTTAGTCAACCTTCACGACATTCACTGAAACGGAAGGGGTACCTATAAATTTTAAGGCATCTTACAACCTCCTTCAGTCTTTCTTATGCGAAAATTTTCGACAAATTCTAAAAACTACGAAAATCATTTGAAGCTTCAAATCCTTTCGCGAACCACCGCGCGAAAAAGACATTTAACAAAAGACCTGTCGTTAGTAATTATTACTTTCTTAGATAGCGTCACCCCCCGAAAAGAGACCCCCGTTGGTGGGTCAACGTGGGGGGTGTTAGCTGCATTTTTACAAATTGATACAAATTATTTGAGCGAGCTCCCCGCTTTGTTCCAACGATGCTTGTTACGACTGTGGAACGGCATTTTATTATTTTCACGTGGTAGGAGGGTAGTGGGTGAGGGAAACGCTTGGGATAGCGGTTTTTCCGTGATTGTAGATTAAATGAAACTGAATTAAGTTTTATAGAAGCAGTATCAAGAATACTAAGGTTTTTGGTTTGGTTTACCTACCGGGACGGGACAAATAGATATATAATACTTTCTCTGCCGCGTCTGTGTTCCTGAGTTTATATAACCCAAATATATTCAAGTCGCAAGTGAATAGGCTTCTTCTGGTCAGAGCTAGATCGAGGTCAAGTGTAAGCTCATTGAGCGTAAAAAACTTTTCTAGGTATGTTTTGATGTGTTCGTGTTTTTACATGAAAACTTCGATAATGCATATTCCTGAAAATGCTCTTTGTAATCGCCCCGTGTGGTGCTGGCAAAAAATAGTACCAACACATCTCTACCCGTGGGTGTCGTAAGAGCTAAGAGGCGACTATAGGGTAAGGCAGCAGCTTCCATCTGTTTACATTCTGCGGCCACCAACAACCAATGTCCATGGTGCCAGCCGTAATGCTAACAAGCGTGGTGACTACGGTACTTCCCCTTCGCTGCAAAAGCTGGAGTTTTGGAGGGCGATCCCTGTCCTGTAGTGGACGTTTCACGGAATATCATGAATCGACACAATTTGCTAAGGTATCAAAGGGTAGAAACATCGGATTTGCGATCATTTTAATCATGAATTTATCGTCAAAGATTGCTTTAAAGGAACTTTAACTTTTAAGACTCTTTGTGCAAGCTTTGGCATTTAAATAACAGACGTTGGGACGTGAAAACTCTGTGTTACTGCAAACAGAACTTTGATAGAGACAAAACATGTCTTATACGATTTGACAACATAATAATAAGTAGATTTCAAATCGCTGAGCGTTTTTATGACTCAATGAGCGTTTCCCTCTTTCATTCCTTAGACGGAGTCCGAAACATCTTATTCGCGCCCTCATAAAAGTAACTGCTTTGCTTCGTTTTTATTTCAACCTCTGTACCTGTACGCCACAGTATTTTAATAAACTGATTTACTTGCAGCTTAAATCAAACCTTAATTCAGAAGAATAGAGTCTATTTTTGTGCGTCAAGGTGCAAATCATGCCTTGCCCACTTGTATCTGGGACAAGACCTGGAGGACACAAGGAATTCCAATTACTTTATTACTCTGGATTCGTGTAGAGCAATCAAATTTGAGTTATATATACTTAATACAATACAGTAATAATTGCAATTCTGTCGTATTTTAAATATTAGTTATTAAAAAGAGCGTTTCAGTTCAGACTTAGAACAACTCATATAAGTAGCGAGTTCTATGGAGACAGCTCCTTGGTCAGTAGTGAACTTTTGTTGGGATATTATGATGATAAGGTTTTCAATGCACAAATTATAGTATTATATGTAGATGAAAATAAATTTTTATTTTAATATTTTAGTACCGGTAACTCTTTAACCAAGCACTATCCCAACTAGCAAAATAGTGATAAATGATGGCCTTTTAACGCTTGATAGTCGTATGAAAATCGTATATTAGTCACGCTTATGACTGCTAGAGTTATATCTGTGTTCTGTAACAAAATTTAGCAGTAAAAGGAAATACAACAAAATTGTGATATTATCCTATGCCATAAACGTTTATTCAGCTACTTTTTACAGTATATATATCACAGCTGTAAAATTACACCACTTACATTGATAAGTAGCAAGTATGTTGTACAGCAGGCTTACATGAAACTATTATAACACAAAACTGAACTAATGTGGCTCCATGATCACTAATATATAGCCAGTGTTAAATTTATCACTTTTGTAGCTAAACTGTGATACAATAGATGTAATAGAAGCTGCAATATCTCAAATAAGCTCTATATGAGCGTTCGCTATCACCTGTGATAAATATATGATAACTGTAACTTTATTAACACTCAAAAACTGTATTGAGGCATTGTGCAGTGTACATATATCACTATGATATAATAACATTTTAATTTCCAATTTAACGCTAAAAAGATGCATATCTGTTCATAATATCACGTTTAATTAACTTTTCTGCTATAATCAAGAGTTTATAGCATCAAATTATGACCTAACATTAATGGCCGATAATGCTTACTGTTGAGGTTAGTCTGCTTCCTTTTTATTACGAAAAATGGACCACTGGACTAAATACAGGAAAAGTGGAACTTACAAACTTAAAAGGCGGATTTGTAGGTATGGTTGGGTATGGCAGTGTGGTTTGTATTTACTTGCTCCTGAGGAACCCTAAACATCGGTATGGCTGCGAGATGCTGTATATCGGCTGAGTAGCAAGAACTGTAACTCTTATAAGTTATATGAAGGTATCTTCACAAATACTCAATAAATGAATTGATTTTTATTTATTTAATTACTACGAATTCGAAGGGGGCTTAAAAAAATCATTAGTATTACACTACTAATTTATCAATATAATTGCAAGCGCATGTGAAGTTGAAACACTAATGACTATTTACACATACTTCAAACATTGATATTAAAATGGAGGATGATGACTTTAGAATAATGTGGTACATATTATTTAACAAAAACATTATTTATTTTCCATAAAACTGACCAGATGCACGCACAAATTGTTAACATGATAACAAGTGTTAATATACAATCACAATCACCAATATACAATTAAATAACTCAATATTAGTGTAGCTATCTCCCTTTTGTTACTTAATTGTGATACAGATGATTTCCTATCACTGGTATAACTCAAAAATATTGAAAATGACACAGATATATCACTGTAATGTATCTAGGTAGCACTAGGTGAAGCTGAAATAGAGCTACTATAACACATAATAGCGATAAAAGTGGGGCCATTTTCGCATTGTATAAACGTTTCTATCACACATATACTCGTACGACAGGTTATGTGACCGATATACAGCTATGTTTGAGCTCATTTTGCTAGTTGGGTATGATTGGTACTGACGAAGAAGACGATTTTAGTTGAAGAGTCGTAGCACAAAAGTTGTTGCTATTTTGACCTCACTTAAAAGTGAGAAAACGGATGTCAGGTCCAAAAAAATACCTTGCATAACAAATCACATATATATCCATTTTTCCTCTTGTACGAAAATCAAGTGAAACGAGATTAAAATATTTTATTCTATTGAAATCCTTTCAGCGTTTGATAGTAAGTTAAGTTTATAGTACATTAATACATTCAATTTATTTTTTAAAATTTTTATCGTTTCAACGGCTTAAAAGAAAACTGTTTTCAATTTATCTGTACCGTGTTCATGGTTACTATGCCATCATCATCTCGAGTTAAAAGTTTAACTGTCAATTGCCGAAATGCTCTTTAATTTTAAGATCACGTGATCACGTCATAACGGCGTGTGGACAGTTTACTTCCTAAATTACTGACGTTTCCTAGTCTATTGACAAAGATACAGATCATGTATGGATTGGAAGTTAGTTCAACTTTTAAGAATATTTTTGAAACTATCGGTTTGTTTATAAAGGGTGTAAGGGACAGCCTTCCGAATACTGAAGGGGCATGATCAGTCAACGACACTGAACAACTTTCAGTGAACAAAACTTTCAGGAAACGAAAAAAAAATCCGCGTCTCCATACAAACTGCCCGATCAAGTTTACAGTTTTGTATGGAGACGCGTTTTTTTTTTCATTTCCTGAAAGTTTTGTTCACTGAAAGCTGTTCAGTGGCGTTGACTGATCATGCCCCTTCAGTATTCGGAAGGCTGTCCCTAACACCCTGTATATATCTTTTTAAAAGTAAACGATAATCAGTGAGAATTATCCTGAGAATGTAAGGTATCAAAAAGCTATCTGAACTTACGAGTGATTACAGCGTTTTTTTGCGATGCCATTTACTAAAACAAACTTTTCATTCCAAAATCGATAAGAATCTACTTAGGACCAAATCCTTATTCCAATTCAAATACACCACTGAAATCCCTTGAATTACCTGCTCAAATTATAAGGCATCTCGTTAAGAACTCTGGATTAAAGAGTTGAACGACAAAAAAATGTCGCTCCCAGTCCGAGCCGCAAAATTCTTAAACGCAGTCCGGGGAAATGGGATGATTACTTCATCAAAACACACTTTAAGCGTGTTACGTAAATCTAGTACCACTCCCCCCTCCCCCCCTTGAAAGGGTGATACCACCCTGGGGGGTAGAGTCGCCCCAGGAGGGGGGTAAGACGATATGGACGAACGTGAGCGCCGTCAAGAAAACCTTGATTGCTTTTTTAATTAGTTTTTTTGCGTTCCCCCTTTTCGCATCCCAAGCGTCGTATAAGAAATATGTACTAAAGTGTGCGTGTGTGTTATATGTATGTATATACGGACTATCGATTAGTGGATTTGCCATTAAGAGGGTGCTATTTTATTATGCGAAGATGGTTGTGACGTTTTTATGAGAGCTCTTTTCTTTGCGTTTCGTTTTTAAGTTAGTTAAAATCTTAAATTTGTGTATACAAATTTTAAGTAAGTATCCACTTATATGGTCACTTACATGATATGTGTGACTTTGATAAATATTGTATGAGCCTATGCAAAATTATATGGCAATAAAACAAAATCTTAAAAAATACTAAAATAGATATTATGCTATTTTCAACTACAAAACGCATTCATATTATTAGTAAAATGTATTTATTCTGCAAAAACCTTTCTTTACCACACAAACCGAACAAAAACGTTCCCTTACCGCTTTAAATTAAGATCTTCCATGAAAAATTAATGAAACAACCAACAAAGTCTCTATTTAAAATTATTATCCATTTCACCCCATCAAAAGTGCGGAATCAAGAGAGTCAGAACGGCTAGGAATGTCCATTAGTCGTCCATAATATCGCCCTTGTAATGAGGGGAGAGTGGGCCAAATCAGCGCTCAGGACGTGCCGGCGCGCGCTGGCCACCGAGAAAAAGGATTCCAAATTTGAAATAATTAAAAAGTAAAACCTGTTGATTTTTTAAAGTCAGACCGAAGAGGTGGATTACGCAAAGAAACACATTAATCACCAAGTTTTAAATTTTGATTTCTATTGTGTTTTCATTGAAAAGACTTTACTCCAGTAAAAATACGGTTTTGCAAAACATTAAATGCTAATAGCTACTTTTTTGTGTATATCGTATTTAAATATGATGTTAAGACGCAATATTTACGAATCCACCTAAAATTTAAAGCGGAATATTTTTTTCGAATAACAGCTAAGGCAAAAATAGTAATAGACAAATATATACTTTATATCATAGATAGACGTATACTTTACATATAGGCATCAAAATCCACCATACATATATTTAAAAATATCAATTTATTTCAAAATATAAAATCTCCACTTATTTTTACATATAAGGGCCAATAAAGTCGAGGTAAAATAATAGCAATAAACTGAGCTAAACTCAACCTTTTTAAATGTAAGTGATTCTTATATATATTCACAAAAATGCCATACTAAATAAAAAAAAAGTTTTTTGTACTCGCTGGTTTACAATGATTTTGTAAACATTTATGTTGGATTTGCCAAAAATGTGATTATATAGCACTATTTAAATTATTAGAAAGCAAAACGGATCTATTACTATTTTTGGTTGCGAAGATAAGCTGTATTTAAATTTCGTGCTATAAAAGTTAAACAATACAAAAAAGCTAATATTTTTAGGTGGATTCATGTATAATATGAAATTCTGAATATATAGCAAGCCGTAAATAAAAAAAAAATCTATTAACATTTTTTTCCGAAATTCCATATTTTTTTAATGTTTGGACGGCAAAATAAATAAATAAATGAAGTAAATTTAGGTGGATTCCATTAAAAAGCTTTACACAGAAATATAATCTATCGATCTGAAAAAGAATCACGGCTATTATCAATTATTTCCGTTTCGCCATACAATCTCTCGTAATTTTACTGGAGTACTTATTGAAGAAATAAAGTAAAGAAATATTGAAGGACACTTTATACAAGATTATATGGTCTCAAGCTAATCACAGGCTAGGTATCAGAGACAGATATAGATAGATAAATAGATATATAACTCCCAGACATTGCACCATCACATGTGTTCATCACACAAAAGTTCGCCCTGGCCGGGGATCAAATACACAGCCTAAGGTGTGGAAGACAGGCTCATTACCAACCACACAAACGGGCTAGTCAAATGCTTACAACTATGCAACTTACCATGTAAAAATCTTATTTAATTGTTAGGTTCAGATTATTATTACAAAATATTATAAACTATTCAAAATCTTGTTGCAAACATAACTTCAACAACTCACTGCGTATTTAATTCTTCAAAAAATATTTAGCGGCCCAAAACGGAAATATTGGAAAGTTTTATTTAAAAAAGGGCATTATGTTAACGGGCGACTGGATTTATGGAGCCGATTAAAGGGTGAAGGTCAAAACCTCAAAGGAGCGTTATTCTTTAAAATGTTTAGAGAATTGACTGCTGGAACGACAAAATAATGGCCGATTTATGGTGAGGGTGGCGATTTTGGAAATTCGTGGAATATATTATTATGTAACTTTCCTCTAAATGCTTTCATTATTTTTTTACTATTAATTTTATGAAATTTAATTTAATTTTGATGCACCATTGAATAAACGAATACATTTTGAAATTTAAATGCACTTATGTCGTATGATGGGGCACACACACTTACAAGTCCTGCACATATACCCACCCACACATTCAAAGAGTTTTAAGACGACGCGTCCCCACTAATTTATACGTTCTTTCGCTTTCATTATAATTATTATTCTTGGCAATTTATTTCGCACACGAGGGGGCAGTGTCCCCCTAGCCCCTACCTTCCTACAGGGTGGCAACATCTTACAAATTCCCGTTTTTCGGTGGAACTTAGCGCACCCTTTTCTTGGCCCTTTTTGTTTTTCATTACATTAACTTTTGAGACGGGCATAATGCGTTGCGTGTGTGTGTGTTTAAGTAATTTGCGCTTATAACAAAGGTTTGTTTTGTTTTTAGTATTATGTGAGCGAACAACTTGGGAAGTTCAAGAAAAAACGTAAAACTTTGCTGCGTAACTTGAAGTTGGTTGTGATTAAATGTAATCTTTTCAAATTCTTCTAATTCTGTTCACATCTTATTGTAAAATGAGTCTGCTATTAATTCAACTATCTGTCAACTCTCCAAATAATGATACAAATATTATGCTGTTTAAAAAGCTGCAACAATCTTTTAAAAGCATAAAAGAGACAGCAGCTCCAACACTCTACCAAAAAACTTTTCAATGCATAACACCTTAACTATCCCGACGTCTCCACAATTTTACTTGAAAACTTTAAAGCACACAATTTACGGCACTCCGTCCACATGCGCAAGTCGACGGCAGAACTTCTACGAAACAAAAGCGATTACGAGGAGACTTCGACTACTCGAAAACAAAACGCAATTTTCTCTTAAGAAAATGAGGGAACTCTTTCTCCCCATTGAAAAATCATCAACACCCACCGCGTATGTACCCGCCACCCAAAGGGGGAGGCTGGGGAAGATCTACACCGCCGACTTGCGTACGCTTTAATTAAAAATAAAACATAAGAACGATGTAACTGGATGAGCCGAGGAGCGAAGGAAAAATGAAAGAGAAAGCCGTCCACCCCCTCAGGGGGCGCGGGAGGGGGTTGACCGCGTGGAAGTCAGTCGTGGAGAGACCGCCGGGGTAAGCGGTTCTCCCTGGCTGTGACACAGCGGAATGACATCACTTTTCTTGTCCCTAATGAAGAGCGTCTTTAAAGAGATGCTGATTTTAGATGGTACTTTAAAAATTTTGCTTGGATTTTTTTTAACGTGAAAAATTTATTTACCGTTATAATTTCAAATAATGTATATATTTATATATATATTTATGTATATTTATGTATATAAAAGACAAACAAAAAAACGAACTAACGGCCCAAACTATTAGCAAACAAACCTATACTAATAATAAACATCTCTCGACACAAAATGAAAACGTATATTCACAAATTCATACTTTCATTTCCACACAAAACTAATGGACTACTTGACTCACTCTTACATTCAGCGTCTTGAGCAAAACGAAACGTCGAAGGCTTCGTCTAGACATTTTAATTTTCCTATCGGTTCGAGTCAGACACAGATCAGACTCTTTTCATTACGACACACATGTGAAGAATGAAGGAAATCTTTTGACGTCGTATCGTTAGTTGCGATAAGGGTATTACGGTGTCAACAGTAGCAGTGCACAATACGAAGAGCACTGGTCCTTGTTAACTGCCTTGTGAAAATGTTACAAAGCATAAGGATGGATGTTTTCTTTGAAGAGTTATGTACACTGTTTGATGTTGATTTGCAGCGACAATAAATCCAGGGTATATTTTTCTAAAAGAATATATTTATTTTAGAAGAGTATATTATTAATGTACAGAATTTAAAAACTTGTGACTATAACTACTTATCAAAAAATATTAATTTCTATTAACACGCGACCAAAAAAACCTCACGGGAAATAAATATTATTGCAGTCATGCAAATGCTAGATAAGGCAACTCATATATCAAATTTATCAGATAAATCATATTTAAACAATAAAAATGGCGAAACAAAACAGAGCCTGCAAATCAAATAAAGTAGAGATGTATTCGAAAACAAATTCGCATACGCTCTCACACTTACTCAAACAAGGTTGCGGACTGAGGCACACGCTCATTCAATTTTCTAACCCATTTACATCTCAGACGAACTCAAGATAAAAAGAAAAATGAATGGGCAAATCTTTTTTAATTTCTAGAGGGTTCTCTATGAAAATACAAAAAAGTGTTATTAATAAGTCAATCAATAATTGCATTTTAAATGCTATTTTTCGTACTAATATTTTTTTATAATTTGTCCCTTGTGATTTCTGAATGTAAAAACATATTTAATTGAAATCACGCATCAAAAAAAGGTAAGATTTTATGAAGACAATTCAACTTTAAATTTAAAGTATTAAAATAAACAACTTAAATTTTTTTTGCATAATCCTGTCAATAAACTGACAGTATCATGCAACTTTTTCGTTATTATTAATTTTAAGTCTGTCTTTGTTCTAAGGATCCCTAAAAAGAAAGAAGTATTACTCGACATCTCGACGGTGGATTTTCACGATATAATTCCATAAGCAGTCCCGCAATATGTATGTTCGTTTTACCCCATTTTCCTCTTTTGAACTGATTAGGTTGGTTTTATATTGAGTTATGAATATGAGATTTATTTGTAGTGTTCACTTCGCTATTCGACTCTTTTTTCCAATGTTCATTATTTATTAGGCTATTGGAGAGTATTAAAATTTTGCCTTTGATGGGATGTTAGTTGATTTGAGGAATAAATTAGTATTTCTATGATTTTGGCGAACAGTTATGCGGTATTTAGTAAACACATAATCGTGGCTTTGATGATTTTTAGGGTTCCGAACCAAAATGGTAATAATGGAACCCTTCCATGACGACTGTTCCTGCGCTGCTCGCATCCAGCAGCGGCTTCCCGCGACCTTGACCAGATCGTCGGTCCACCTGCCAACGCTTCGTCTTCCGGTACGTGGTCGCCACTCCAGAACCCTCACGCCCCATCGGCCATCGGTTCTTCATGGACATCTTTCGGCTAATGTACTTATATGATGGAACCCTTACGGGTGCGACTTCCTCTGTCTGTCTGACTGTCACACCTGTATATCTCAGCAACCACTCATGCTATCAAAAAAATAAAACAAAAATATTATGAGTATTATTGCAAAAGGGGCCCAAAAAGCGGGGCCAGAATTTTAAATTGTCTACTAGGTCGAGTAGGGTAGCATATGAAAGGATTTCACTTGCATATTCCAAAATAGAATTGTAAATTTTTTACGACTCTTAGTTGTCAAGTTATGATGAAAAGTGACAAAAACATTTAGTTATTCAAAAATTCGTAAAATGAAATTGCTCAACTAATTACAGTCGACACACATTTAGGTAAATAATACAGGAAAAATAAAATGATTTCTTAAAGTAGCACCGTTTTTTAGCAATCTGTAAAAACTTTTACAAACAAATTCAGTTTAGCGGTCCTAAAAATGGACTTAATTGCTTCTTTAAATACAATAGGTGTATCGGAACCCTCGGCGCGCGAGTCTGACTCGCACTTGACCGGTTTTTGTCAAACAATATCCGCCAATTTTTTTTATTTTAGCTAATGTTAAATATAATTGCGTATAAATTGTGCATAAGTTTTATACGACTTTGCATCAATTCGTACCAAAAACGTTATCTTTATGATCAAAACAAAACCTCTGCTGTCTTGTAACGGTGTAAAATAATACTTAAATATATTCATAATACTCGCGAGGGCAGCATTAAGCTTAGGCCTGGTTAATGATCCAATTCCTGTCATGTTCAGGAAAGGGTTTACCCCCTAAAAAACTTGGAACAAACGCCGCAAAAACCGAAGACGTAACTCCCTCTTGCCCCCTCAGGGAGGAGGCAACCCTAAGGAGGCCGGTGAATAATTATAAAAGAAATAAGATAGACATTGACTCGGCGTGAGATGTAGATGAATAATAATGGATTTTGTTTACGTGTACACGCGCCTTTATGAGCCGTATTTTTTTATAGCGGAGATATTGTTTGGAAGGTTATTAAAGAAAGGTTTGTTCGTTAACGGCTTCAGCCGATTATGAAAAAGTTGGAGCGGTTTATTTTTTAATGTTCATTTACTCGTAGGTGCTATTACTTTTTTATGAATCATTCAGTAGCTTTCCAAACGAAATTTCAAAAATAATAATTTAATCAGTGGGTACTAAGGGCGGTGGTGACCATTTACCATCAGGTGGCCCACCCGCTCGTTTGCTCACTTGTAACGTTAAAAATAAAATCTCTAAGCTACATTAGAATAATAATTGCTTTTTATTGTTTTATTTAAAAAGGAAAAACATAGTCGTACTGCAAGTCAAGTGTCAAGTTTGCCTACACAGTTTGCCCTCTTCTTGACTGTAGTACCATAAAGCTTACACCAAGAAAGCCTTTATTTAGAATTTGTAAGCATCCATGGAGTGTGGACAGAAGAACATTATAATAGACATAATACCAAAAGCTCTAGTAAGTAAAGTGCCGGAAAACTTTCAAACAACCAACTTAGATATCGGAAGTTTTCTACAATTCCGATTTCTCACAAATGCATCGAGGTGGATCCAAAACGTTCTAGAATCTAGAGAGACGCGGCGAAGTGCACGTAATAGACCGATACAGAGCAAGCAGTGCAGGAAAAGTAATCAGAGTGGGGTAACTTTGTTTGACGCCAGCCCTGCACAGTGGTTTCAACTGTTTATATGTAAGACAGTAATAAATGCATACAGAATTGTACAAGTGAAATTTTAGCAATGTTGTGTAAAGCAAGTGATTCCATCACAGTCCTATAAAATGTTTAAGTATAACAAAGCCTTACGGATTTACTTTAAAACAAGTTACTAGAAAAATTGGTCAATTATTTATTTGCACACGTGTTTTTTTATCACAGAGCCAAAACTAATAAATTATGGTAACATGCTAACAGTGACTTCATATTACAAAAAAGTCTACAGTGAGGACCAATAAAAAAAACTACCAGAGCAAATAATAAATTTAGAGCTGAGGTTAAAATTTATACAGATTTTTAAAAGTATTTAGCAAGAATACTAAAAAACATTGCTTAGAGTATTTTTTTCTTTTCTATCTCCTCTTTTTTCTCATTTATTTTCTGTCTTTTCCCTTTTTTTCTGTTTTTATTTTTTAAACTGAAGCTGTCTTTAATAAGAAAAGGAACCACAGTGCAGTTTAGCTAGGACAAGGTGAGGACTAGAGGAGACGGGGGCAAAGTGGAGCGTTGTAAATTGATTACGTGTAAAACTGTTAGCGCCTACTTATATGCACCTTGCAACGGTGGTGGTTAGCAATCTCGTTTGAACAGCGCAGGAGGTTTTTCAGACGTTCCGATGTAGCGGTAAGCTGGTTATGTTAATGAGGCGTAGAGATTTCTATAAAGAGTGTCTCAAGGAAAGTGAATGAGAAGTTGCTTTTTGTCTTGTGGTGAAATGTTGGCTGTCAATCAATGGCGAATATTTATTAAAAATTCGCATGTAAAAACTTTCTTTTAATAATAAGAAATTGTTTTGGAATTGACGTATAATTAAAAGATTTTTACTATTTCTTTCTTTCTTTCAAATCAATATTGTTTGTAAAAAAAAAGGAAAAAAAAATCTGTTTGTGGGTAAAAATATTTTAACTATAGAAAATTATATAGCTATATTTGCGATTTTTTTTCTAAACAGATGTATATATATCTCACATATAAAATTATTGTTTCTGAACTTTTTATGCCCTTTGATTTAGGTATTTGGTATTTTATGTTACACAGCGCATTTTAATGTAGCAAGTATTAATTCATAAAATGATGTCAAAGTAAGTTCTTGCAAAACTCTTAGATATTCACCCAAAAGCTATCTCTTTCATATTTTAAACGTATTTTCCTTGTCACAGCTCTTCAAATCTGAAATTAACATGGAATACGTAATGCATAGTCTCAAGTGTACCCGAAAATCTATTTAAAAATTCTACCAACGAAAAAATATAAACAAAAAAAGTAAGGTCTCGCTCACATGCCCGAAGCATAATTAAAGAGTTGAAATGAATATTTAAATGTGCGCTGGAGGGCGCTCTTGACAATGACGGCTGTCCAAATCTAGAAAGATATGTATTTTCGGAAGCTGAGCTTAGGTTGTTGGCTCACTAGGTGATTGGGTTTGTTAGCAACTTTAAAGATGGCTTTGTTTAATGTACCTAACTTTTTGAAGGTAGTGTGGGTAATATTTTTTTTCTTTTCTATATGTACATAATGATCATTAATATTCAGTTGAGATTCAAGCTTAAAATAAAAGTTTTTTTTATCCAACTATCTAGATAAATTAGAACTAAATCTGAAGTAATCTATGTCAAGGTAGGTACTAACAAATTTTTGATTTTTTAAAGAAGGTGTATATTTGTAGTTATAGGCTTTAACATTTTCAATATTGTGGTTGTCTACATTTTTTGCAAATAAATTTGCTCTCCACGTCATCCACTAGGTATATTATTAGTGAATTAGTGACATTGAGCTTCTACGATTGTCATGTTCCGGCATCATCTTATTCAGAGACTTTTTTCAAACTAAGTTGAATTAAGTTCTTACAAAACCAGGTGCAAAGCCTTACATAAAATGATTATTTTTTTAATTAACTTAAGTCCCAGATAATCAAGTGTAGAAGACAAAACCCTATGAGTAATGATATCGAATGGGAAAAATATCTAGATTTTTTTCAGCTTAGTGTATTACAGATAAAACCTCCGGCGGGACAAGTCAAAGATACAGATATACGCGAACGCAGGGAGCGTTTGCCAAAAATTATAATTTTAATTGCACACCCCACTTGCCCCTGCCTCCTCAGGAAATAAATTATGAACTTAACGGGGCCCGTGTTTTTGGAGACATTTTAATAAGTGCGCGATATGGCAACACTTATCCGTAAGGGCTTTCCTACTTTCTCATTTAATTTTTTTTTGTATAAATATGTTTATTAAAGGTGAATATTGATAGAAAAAAAATATCCTTAAAATAAAATTTGAATAAGTACCTAATCTAAACGTAGAAGAAGGATCGTGGGGCAGAAGTGGGATACCTAATGATTGACTAAGCAATAGATAAGGCTAAAAATTATGGTATAAAAACATAAAAAGTACTGAAAACTAAACTAAAATTTAATTCTGACGGAACAAAAATACACTTAACTACTTACTTGTTTTTCTGTACCAATACCCATCCATTTAACGATTGCATAAATGGGTTCCTATAAGATGCTTAAATCCATTACGCCTTGTTTTCTTTTTGTTACTACTACATAACTAATTATCCTTAAAATCTGCAATATAATATGACAGGATTTTATGACGTAGGTAACTTTTATGACAAAATGCTATAAAGTATGAAAACACTATACAAGGTTATTTTTAGGGTTCCGTACCTCAAAAGAAAAAAACGGAACCCTTATAGGATCACTTTGTTGTCCGTCTGTCTGTCTGTCTGTCTGTCTGTCTGTCTGTCTGTCTGTCTGTCTGTCTGTCTGTCTGTCAAGACCCTTTATCTCACGAACGGGTGAAGGGATCAGGTTGAAATTAATACCATATATTAGGATCCATGAACCACACAAGATCTGAAAATTTCAATTTTTTACAACGACGCAATCAAAAGATATGGCATTTTATGTCCTCATCTCCATACATTTATTCAAAAATGAAAAACCTACAGGGTACTTCCCGTTGACCTAAAATTATGAAATTTGGCAAGATGCTAGGTCTCACAGTACAAATAATGGGAAAAGTCTGAAATCATTAAATATTACAACTTTTCTCACAACTAATGGTAACCAATTGTGGTGAGCTCCCGTTTAAAGAACATTCATATAAGAGAGGGGTCAAGTTGGATGGTTGCTGAGGCGATTTTTGTTTTAGTTCTATTTAAAAACGGGAACACTTACAAACTTGAAAATTGGTATGTTTATAGGGCATAGGCTATAAAATAACAACAAATAATAAAATTTGGTCAAGCGCGTGTCGGACTCAAAAAATCTAGCACATTAACTTACTGAAATTTCAACTAATACAATTATGTTTATGTGGTGCTACGGAACCCTCAGTGCGCGAGTCCGACTCGCACTTGGCCGGTTTTTTTTTGGACCTAATTTCCTTTTGCCCACTTATTAGTGAGGTCAAAAGCAACAACTTTTGTTCTACGACTTAAATAACAACGCACAAAAAATTTTCGACTCTCCATACTAAAGTGGTCACGTGACCGGCCCATTAGGAAATCAGGTCCAAAAAAATAACCTAGTGTAAGGGTTGATGAGTGATGAAGAAGCGAGGAAAGTTGTTTGAAGGTCCTATGTAGCAGATGGTAGTATGTGGTCACTATTTATTACCCCTACCGAAGAGTGGTGTGATATTTACTATCGCTGTGCCCAGACTATTTTATTTTACACTAGCGGCCCGCCCGGCTTCGCACGGGTACTAATCTACGGGTAGAGGTGGTGTCCTTTATTGCGATATATATGACGTAGCCTTCAACTTGCTACACAATTTATAAAACATTCTATAATATTTCGTTGTACCTCAGGACGACAAACACAAAAGAATATACCTAAAATTTTAAAAATCAGGCTTCGGACGATCAGTCGCAACGACGTGGGCCCTCTGTGCGGGCCCCGTCGGGTTCCTGGCTCGCTGACTCGTAACTTCGGAAACTCTGGGCTACGTTCGGCTATCAACGGAAATACGCATCGAGTTTGAAGCTCATTCTAGGACTTTTTTTTTTTATAGAAGAGGGAGGCAGACGAGCAGGCGGGTCACCTGATGGTAAGTGATCACCGACGCCCATAGACACCTGCAACACCAGGGGGATCACAGGTGCGCTGCCGGCCTTTGAGATATTTGCCGGACTTTAATTAGAGTGATTTTAATATTGTGATATCTTCCAAGATATTCATTTAAATAACATAGTGTATAGGACAATTTTGATCTATGTTCATTGATTATTAGTACTAACCTTTTAAATTAGATAAGGATCCATAGCTTGAGGGCAAAAATACGTTCTAAAATACCTTATTTTGAAAATCTACTTTTTTGCTATAAAGAGTTGGTTAGTGTGGGTTTTCCTTAAAAGATAGACAAACACTATCGCGGATTTTTCTTTAGAACTCTTAAAGAGCAACAATTCTTTCATACATAACTTTCATATAAATGAAACCATTTACGCAACGCACGCCCAGAAAGCTCTCTAGAGGCACGTTTTTTTCCGACTCGATCGACAAACATCTTCACAGTTCAGTTAATTTGCACTCGATATTTAAAAATTATAGCTTTAAACCTTTCTATTAAATTAATCTATTTATTAGTGAAAACCGGTTTGAAATCGATATAGTACTTCCTGAGTTTAGCGCTCACAGACAGAATGATAGATGACGACAGAAAAACGTTTCGGGGGACTTTATTTTATAATATGTATTGATATGGCACAATAATTTATCCGAAAATTCAAGTTTTCAGAATATGCCATAGAAAAAGTGCCGGCACTAAACAAACCCTCATAACTGATGAACGCTCATTTCCTTAACGAAAAAAAAATTAACGACTCCAAGCACACACGGAGGAACAAAAGGGGGTAGTCTTCCGAAAAACTCGAATCACAAAGGACCGTTAACAACTTCCTCTCATTCATTGTCTCAAATGGAATTATGCATACAACTGATTCCTATTTTCGGCTGTGAAACTCAAGTGCTGAATTTTCAAAGGCGGGGTGTTTTTTTTACATTAACGGTAGGTATGAATGTACGCATGCACGTTTGTGATGATATTAGTTACTATATTTTAGCTCTGTGGCTATCTTGGTGGCAAGTGTTTGATGGTGGTAGGGCTTTTGTGCAAAGTTCGTCTGAAGAAGAACCACCCTCTTTCCTTTTTCCACCGTAAAGCAGCAGTGTTTGCACTGTTGTGTTTCGGTTTTTAGGGTAAGGGAGCCAGTGAACATACCGGCACACGAGATATACCATCTTAGTTCTCAGGGTGCGTAACGCGCTTTGCTGTCTTATTAGTGTCAAATTACCATCAGGTGGCCCACCTTGCCCACTTGTGACATAAAAAAAATATGGTACAGATAAAATGCGTGGTATACGAGGGGTGCTAAATAAGTAGTGAGAATGACCAACACTTTGGCTGTAAAGTATGAGTGTATGTTTATGAGTGTTGATAGATTATTTCACTAAAAGGATGGTATATTAAAATATAAATAATGAGGTACTGTTCAACAGCCAGTCAAACAATTCAGCGAGAAACTTGAAAATTGAGAAAAACTAAGGTTTCGATAGATGCCATTCAACAAGCATAGTCTAAACTTCCATCTGTTTCCCATCACCGTAGGAGAAACAGAAAAATTCAAGTCATAGATCCCATACGGAGAGCTTTGGCAGAACCAAAATGAAAGGTTTATTTTTAAAATAGATCGAAGTTTCGAAACTGCGAGATTCAGGGTCCAAAGACATGTAAAAATGTGCACTATTAATTTATTAACAGTCGTTAATTTTCTCGGTTATTCTTTTTTTTATTGTCAATGGGCTTACTCTTGACCTCAATCTAGTCTTGAGGACAGAGATGAGGTCGACGATGGGACGAGCTTGCCCAGACGAAGTCTATTCACTCGCGACTTATTGAACGCCGTAGTATTTTGGAGAGCCACCGGGCTTGTTAGCGTTGCGGCTGGCACAATAGACTGCAGTTGTTGGTGACAGCAGTATGCCCATCCTCCGGATAACATAGTCACCTTTTACAATACCCATTTGTAGAGCATCGTTGTACTATTCTTCTGCACGCCAGTGGAAACATTTTCACCATAAAGTCCATAACTTTTTCGGCATACACACAGTAATGGCACAGTAAATATATAAGCTAAAGCAGTATGGAAACTCGGGCCATTTTTTTAAAAAAGAACTATTCTGCGTCGGAGCGTCAGGGTTGTAACCCAGAATTTTTTTAAATAAGTAAAGTACTTATGATGAACTCAAATATTGGGTGCTTCTATCAAATTTGTTCGTTTCAGCATGTTTTCGGACCGTAAAACTAAACAACTTTTCGTAAGAAGTCGAAATAATATTTTTTTATGTCCAATTGCCAATAGCATTATAAACTGCGTCAACCGATAGTGCGTTTTGTATGGGGGGGAGGGGGGGGCAATTTTTAAGGAAAGTTACACAGAAAAAGTTATGCATATAATGTAAGTCAGAAGGTTAAATCACTTAGTCATCTTTTATCACATAAGCTTAGATTAAGACACTTAGTCACCTTTTAGCACTCAAGAGAAGGGTAAATCACTTAGTCGCCTTTTATGACACAAGAGCAGACAAAGACACTTAGTCGCCTTTTATCGCACAAGGAAAGGGACATACATATAGGGACCCCTATATGTACCTATTTGTTTGTATTATGGTTTTGGAACCCACGACTGACTTCAGCGCGAAAAATGCTTATTTTCCTGTAGCGGTGTGCGCATGTGTGAGTGCGCCAGTTTTGGACGTTTGTTTGTTAGTTTCCATACTGCTTTAGCTTATATCTTTACTGTGGTAATGGGTAGGTAAATATTGCCCAGTTAAAACAGATTTTTTTAAATTTACTTTTAATAATTTTATTTTGTATACTTATTATTAAGGTACACAATTAATTGTTTATACTATACTTCTTTAAAGTAGAATATATTAGAATATAGTTTCTTTAAAAAGTCCATTAAAATCTAATAATATATATATATAACTGTGATTTCTGCACTAAGCTCATACTTGTATCGCAGGAGTCGCGTTACAAAAAAACAATTGTATAGGGTGTCCAGCGGGAAAATTTCGACTTTGAATTTTGACTGCTCAAAAACCAGCGGTTTGAAGTGAACGGGGGAGGCATCGTTCGATGCATAAGATTTGCGGATTTATTAGTTGCGATGATTCACCGGTCAGAAGCACATCGCGCGTTTACCAATGAGCAATATTGAAAAGACGCGAATCGTTGGCTCGTGCGCGTCGCAATTTTTGCACGCACTTCAATATTCGCAGATTAAGTGACAGCCCGCAAACGCAACTTATCTGGTCGTGGATGCAAAGGCTTAGACAACAAGCGACAGTGGTGAACAGAACTCCTCCAGGTCCATCAACATCAGTAACAACACCGGAACATATGGCTCAAGTTCGACACCAAATCATGCAAAATCCACGTGTACAAAAGCGCTGAAGATAAAGGCCTCTACCGGACTAAAAAATCAGCAGTGCACGTTGTTTTTAAGAAAAAAATTGAGATGAACTTACACAAAATGCAAATTGTGCAAGGTCTTAATGAGAATGACTATCCTTTTCGCGAAACATTTCGCAAAAACAATTATGTTCCGCTTTTTCGAACAGCACGATAGCTTGGCAACATACCGTTCAATAATAAAGCACATTTTATATCCATGGCTAAGTAAACAAGCAGAACATGCGTTATTGGTGCCTGAGCAACCCTAAAGAAACCCATTAAAAGCGTTTGCATTGCTCTAAAATCAAGGTGTGGTGCGCCATTTCTTTCCACGGATGAATTGGCCAAATTTTAGGGTCCGGCTGCAAGAGTGCCTGGGAAAAAATGGGCATCATTTAGACTATATGGTTATTAAAAATTTAAATCCGCAATCTGACTGTTTAATATGCCAAAATAAAAAAATAGTTACAATTTTCCCTTTTTATTTATTTAATTTCAAACTTGAAAATTTCCCACTGGACACCCTTTACAATTGGACTTCGGGTGAAAACCACAAAAAGCACATTTTGCAATTTAAGAAACTAAGGAGAGAAACAATAATTTTGTAACTAAGTGCACAAATACAAAGTAAAGAATAATAAAATAATGAATATATACAAGGTTATTTTTTTGGACCTGATTTGCGTATATCCACGTTATTACAGAGGTCAAAAGCAACAACTTTTGTTCTACGACTTTACGAAAAATTCTTAACTTCCCATACACGGTCGGTCACGTGACCACTTTAGTATGGGGAGTCGAATTTTTTTTGTGCGTTGTTAGAAAAGTCGTAGAACAAAAGTTGTTGCTTTTGACCTCTGTAATAACGTGCGCATACGCAAATCAGGTCCAAAAAAATAACCTAGTATAATAAATAATAATAATACAAATTATCTCAAACTATTACGCTTACCATCAAAAGGAGAATAGACCATCGAAAACTTTCCACCCCACATTAACTTTCTCCATTAGAATCTGACATAACACTTTATGACGTCACAAGTCTGTATACGCCCTATTATCGAAACTATCGACTTGTGGACGCACCCTTAGGAGCAAATATTGTGGCTTTCCAACCGATGACGTCATTTCCGCCCCATTTGTGATATTCTTTTTTCTCAGTTTCCGGACTTCGAGCAAGGTTTCATTTTGCTCTACCTGATATTAATTTAATTTTTTTAACGGAATGTTCCGTTTTATAAAATTCTTTCAATGTTCCAATGTTAGCCAATATTATTAGAATATTTTATTTTATAATTTTAGTAGGTATTTTAAAATTATCATCTGAGAATTGTCAACCAACTAAATAGTAATTAGGGCTTGTAGTTGGTTTCAAAGTTAGTCAATGAGCATAACGTAAGATTTTTCATTTAAATTTTTGTTTTATTGTTAGGTAAGTCAGGGTTTGGTTGGGTATACCTACAATTACTACTTTCTAAATGTCTAACTAGCAAACCAAACGAAACATTTCAAAACAATCTGTATCCTTGCCATTATTTTTATGCTACTTCTATTCCTCCAAGCATCCATTATATGCATCTCAAGCTGAAATGCATAGTTCACGTCTCAAGAAACCCAAATTATACTCTCCAACAGAATAGAGGTAAAACAAAACAAAAAATATGAAAAAACAATTCAGTAAGTGCACCCATACACGTCCAGACACACGCAGGTCATGCGATTCAGCAGTACAAAACCCTATTGTATTGTGAATGGGGTGCTTTACGCGCGCGGGAAAACGAATTTTTTAAGAACATGTTTCTTTTTTCTTTATTATTTTTTAAAAATGGAATGTGTTTTGTGTTCTCCGCCGTGTGAATGCTGGCATGTTGTAAATGTATCGAGTTTTTCTTTTTTAATTTAAATAAATGGACTCTTTTCTTGCGGTGTAAAATATACGATGCGCAGTTTCTTTTAGGGAAATGTATTGGCGACGGTTATGGATTTTGTATTTAGTTTTCTGTGTGTTTCTTTTACAAAAATGTTCAGAAATCAGGATATAACTTGTCAGTGTGAAATTATGTTATGGTATGTAATCTATTTTGACGTTTCGAAGAGGTTAGTGGCACGCAACGGTTGGTAGTTTCCCGCTTCAACCAGTAGTTTTTTGATTTCACAGTACTCAAGGCTGCACTTTGGGCGCTCGTATCGTAGCGCTGGCACAGATTAAATAATAGTAAACTAACGCGCTGGTTCAGCTTATACTGGTTTTGTTTCTACGTACTTATGTATTAATGTTTTTTTTTTATATTATAAAATGACTATAATGGATCATTTACGTTTTTTCTTATTATTAATTATAAAGTACCTGGGCGACCGAGCTAATGCTCTGTATGAATAAAATATCACCGGGTGAGCAAGCTATGCTAGTCAACAACAGATGGCGCTGTAAGTTTCTTGAACGCACTAAAACGCACTAAGAAATATTAAAAAAGACGGTGAAAACGAATTTTCCCAGACATGAGACCTAGCTAGATCGATTTTTTGCCCCCAAAAACCCCTGTATACTAAATTTCATCGAAATCGTTAGAGCCATTTTCGAGCAACCGATTACAAATATGTATATATATATATATATACAAATATTGCTCGTTTAATAGTATAGGATACACAGGTAAAAAAGATATATTTTCATTTTCGCATATAAAGTTTAGATAAAATATTTTATTTTTTAAAGATTTTTTGATTTTTTTACATCGTAACTGGGTTGTTTGATAACCCTAGTCGGTCAGCAGCATGATACCTTTTACACTTCAGTACCTCAAACAGACTGTGTATATGACGGACTCTATGTAATTCTAAATTCACGAAACCCTTCTGGTGGTAGTTCCACAAATCTAACTCAAAAACTTTTGTTCTAATAACCTTTGTATAGTAAAAAAAATGGAATCAGGATTTTTTTTATTTCCAAAAGTTGTAAGCAGAAGTTGTTTAATTAAATGGACAGAAGTACCCCCCGAGAGGATTTGCGTGTTTGGAATTACACGTTGTATTGTTCTTTTGTGACCTACCTACATACTAGTATTATAGATAACCCAAAAAATTGACGGTACAGTCAGCGACAGATCAAGCTTGACACTAGCCTGTATTTTCATTGAAATTAGACCCGTACAAAATCCAATGTGTCAAGCTTGATGTCCTTTTGACTGTACAGCAGCACTGCTTACATTTGAAATGCCATACACATAGTAAGGAAATACAAACTTATATGTCGAAAATGTTCCAATGAACTAAGTAGATGAATTTAGAACAAAAAAATATTGGTAGTACTGGAACACACCATAATATGATTTTTTTCAGATCAATGGATACTACCGCAAGATACTTGCATGGAGATTTTTTTCATTTCCCAACACGTGTTTCTTAGGAAAGTTGTTCAGTTTAGTCTACTGAGCAAGCCCTTTCAGATTTTGGTACAACCTGTATGCTAGATTTTTGCGATTTTTTTTTCAATAAAATTATAGAATTAAGTTAAATTATTAAATTAAACTCAATTGAATAAATTAATGAGTAAATCACGTTTTCGTTTCAGTAGTACTGGAACACCCCTTATATGAAATTACACATACCAATTGATACTGCCGGCAATATACCTTCGTTTCAGCCGTTTTTCAGCAAAGTTCAATTCAGTTCAAGTGATATGGAACACATTTTTGAGTAAATTTTAAAAACAAAGTGATCGAAATATAGTTCCCCATTTAAATTTGATGATTTGGAGCTTATTTCAGTCACCGCCGCATATACGGTCAACCGCACGTCAGTAGAATCATTTACAACTCTATAACCAAATCATAAAGTCCAAAATGTTTTTGTAGACGTGCTGTTGGGTGTACTATTCTAGCAATAGCAGTGGAGATAGAGTCCATTAGGGAATGAACCAGAGAGGTGTGTTACATTTGTACAAGGCGTGGCTATAGTCTCCATTACGGTTTAACTGATATCGACATTCGACACCTTATAGTGAAGACTCACGATCCACTGGCGGTTTTAGTATGAGAAAGATAAACATAAGGCATTTTTCGGGTTATTATTCCATTGAGGAAAACAGTTCTACTACATTATAATCTTATAGTTGTAGTGCGGTCTGTTAGCTGTTTCACGTAGACACGATTTACAATTTCACCAATTTTTTTCTAGGTGCTAATTAGGTGCATAGCTCTCAATTTTTGATACGAGCCAATTCTTGAATTTCAAAAAAAAATCCATAGAAAATTCAAGAATTGGCTCCTATCAAAAATTGAGAGCTATGTACGGTCAACCGCTTGTCGGTAGAAACTTTTTCAACTCTATTATCACGTCATAAGGTCCAAAAGTGTTTCTACTGATGTGCGGCCGTGTGTACCTAACTGGTACCAGGAAAAAATTTATTGCAATTTGGTGAATTTGGCGATATAAGGGACCAGACTATTGTACTCTCGTTGATAATCTGATGTGATTGGCAAAAATAAGCAAAAAGCTTTTTTTTAAGCAAGCTTAATTTCATTATTGTGTGAGAAAAGGAATGAAAAGTTACAGTTTCAAGTTTTCAAATAAAAGCGTGTAACACCCTTTTTTTATTTCTCTCTTTCTAATTTATAATATAGCTCGCTTTAATTTGAAAACTTGTGCCTAACTTTTCAGTTCTTTTTTCACATAGGTATAAAAAAAAACTTTATTTTTAGTATTCTATCATATCAACTACTAATGGTATAAAACTAACAACCAAATAAGTCCTGTATTGCACGGATAGTACAATCAAGAGCACATCAAGCTCGACACAGTGCCGTTCTTCATTCGATAGCTGTAGGAGCTGTCTATCTACCTTGTAAAGCTTGACCTGCCGGCTTTTTGATAAACGTAAATATCACCAAGTTACGCCAAATTATAAAAATACTAAGTATACTATATTTAATAAAAGTTGCTACGTAAGGAAACCTCGTGAAGTATTTCATAAAGACAAGAGATTCGTTGTCTCAAGTACTGAACTTGCCCACGGTTCGCTACTTTCAGACTCACCGGACTATCCAAGCGAATATACCTGAAAACTACGTATTTTCACTGTTATTTAATTTTTTTCGGACTCGGTAAAAGCTAACTATAGCAAAGGCAATGAAGATAGATTGATGTATAGATAAATACTACAAGAAGAAGAAGAAGACACTTCAAAAGAAGAAGACGATACTTCATCAGTTTTTAAACCATTCTTATTTGCATGCATGTTGCCCATCCATAGGTTCATAAACCATTAGTCAGATCGTAGACACCCACGGGTAGAGATGGGTTGGTATTTCTTCGTCGGCACCACACGGTCGTATGGTACTAAATAACTCAAGTATGTAACAATTTAATTCGTACAAATTCTAATGATCTACCTTCCAATTCGTATGCGGTTCGATACGATAGAAGATAAAGCTAGAAAGCTTATTAGCTTTACATGCAATATTTCTGCGGATGCCGACTGAGCTCAACCACTCCAATCCAACTGCCGCCGGCAATAGGGATGTTCTTTGAGGGCTGTTACTTACACGTACTAGGTAGGAACAGTTTAATTCTATTGGTGAGCAAATAGCATGTACCTTTATCGCTCCGACAAGAAGAGTAATAAAATTGTGTGTACACAAAAAGTACATTAGGTAGTGTTTTACTACGTTTTTAGAGCTCCGAACCAATATGGTAAAAACGGAACCCGCGACTACGTCTGTCTGCCAAGAAATAATCTAAATGACTACATCTACAAGTGTTAAATGTCGATAACTGACCAAATATAATTTAGTTGGATTTAGAACAATTTCATACGTGAACATTATCATTAAGCCTCAGCCTGCCTGTATGGTCTCTACTAAATACATTCTTCCATTTGCTACGATATTGACACCACAAACGTAAGTTTACTATTGTTTAATGTGTGACATCACACTTCCCTCGCTTCTTAAAGTTGTATAACTCTGATATACCTTTTTTCTCTTTATTATACAAGTACAAAAAAAAAACCAACACAGTTCTACATCTTGAATCTACTTTCAATCTCACTCACACTCGTCGATTTAGAGCTCTTTTGAACAAGCCTGCAGGTGTTGGTGACGTTCATATTTTATTCTGAAAACAATATAACATCCCATAAAACGTCCACCGCAAGACAGCGAGCTCCCTACAGAACTAAAAAAAAGTGTGGTACATTGGAGGGGATTTACCATAGTCACCACGCTTTTAAGCGTTGCGGCTGGCGACTGTTGTTATTGGTGATCGCAGTACCTATATAATATGGTACGATCCGGTTTATAAACCCTTAGTCACGTCTTACGACACCCATAGGTTGATATGGGTTGGTTTGGTGCTATTCTTTGCTGGCACCACACGGAAACAACTCATAGAATAATTGGAACTGGTATAGATATTTAAGTTTTCTTAGGTCATCTCTATCGTTCTTCTTATCCGCATTCGCTTATTACTTCTCAGGAAGGAAGGTACGAGTAAAAACGCGGGCGACTTCGCGCTGAGTGAGTTATTTCTTATTAGGTAGTATATTGCATACCCCTTACTCTTCTTCTTCTTATCGTCTGGCTTTTAAGGTCAACGAACGATATAACTAGCTGTGGTGACCTAACAGTTTGAAAAGAACCATAACTTAACGCTCTCATACAAAATCATCGCTCATAAAAAAACACCTTCAGTTTTTATCAAATTTTTAAATTTTCTGGAAAACATTTAAAAAAACCGGCCAAGTGCGAGTCGGACTCGCGCACCGAGGGTTCCGTACCACCACATAATCATAATTGTATTAGTTGAAAGTTCAGTAAGTTAATGTGCTAGATTTTTTGAGTCCGACACGCGCTTGACCAAATTTTATTTTTGTTGTTATTTTATAGCTTATGCACTATAAACTTACCAATTTTCAAGTTTGTAAGTGTTCCTGTTTTTAAAATAGAACTAAAACAAAAATCGCCACCACGACCATCCAACTTGACCCCTCTCTTATATGAATGTTCTTGAAACGGGAGCTCAACACAATTGGATACCATTAGTTGTGAGAAAAGTTGTAATATTTAATTATTTCAGACTTTTCCCATTATTTGTACTGTGAGACCTAGCTTCTTGCCAAATTTCATAATTTTAGGTCAACGGGAACTATTATAACCCTGTAGGTTTTGCTTTTTTGCATATGTATAGAGATGAGGACATAAAATGCCATATCTTTTGATTGCGTCGTTGTAAAAAATTGAAATTTTCAGATCTTGTGTGGTTCATAGAGCCTAATATATGGTATTAATTTCAACCTGATACCTCTACCCGTTCGTGAGATAAAGGTTCTTGACAGACAGACAGACAGACGGACAACAAAGTGATCCTATAAGGGTTCCGTTTTTTTCTTTTGAGATACGGAACCCTAAAAATGTTTCTTTTACAAACTCAGAACAATGATAGGGCCGCTCCGCCTGCTCGCACACTCCAGAAGCAGGGCAACACACATGGACTTCAAAGCTCTGTGCACAAACATTGGCCTTGAAATTAAAACCACATCCAAAACAGAAATCAGTCAAATCGGTCAAGCAGTTTTTCAGGGTTGCGTACCCAAAGGGTGATAAGCGGCACCCTATTAATTTACCTCCGATGTCAGTCTGTCTGTCATGAACCATAATAGGTAGACAGTTGAAATTTTCACAGATTATGTATTTCTGTTGCCGATATAACAACAAATACTTACTAAAAACAAAATAAAAATATATATAGGGTGACTTTTAATTAGTTCTTGATAGCAAAAGATATGCATTTACTCATGATACTGAACAACTTTTCCCAAGGAACATAGGTCGAAATACGAAAAACCAAAATTGACCTCCCATACAAAATGCGCTATCAGCTGATGCAGTTTCTATGGGAGGTCAAAACTTGATTTTCGTATTTCAACCTATGTTCCTTGGGGAAAGTTGTTCAGTATCATGAGTACATTCATATCTTTTTCTATCAAGAACTAATTAAAAGTCACCCTATATTAAGGAGAACTGGGCTACTGAAAAAGTGTTGTAGGCGACTATTGCTCGATTTTGGTTTTAGCTTTATTGTAAAAACAGGAACTTTGACGAGCGTGAAAACTGGTACATTTATAGTACATAAGCTATTAAATAAAAATAAATACTGGTCAAGTACGAAACCAACTCGCGCATTTCTAATACACTTCTGCGTGACTCCATAATTAAAACGATATTCTTACCTTAGTGTTACGGAACCCTTGGTGTCAAGTCCGACTCGCAATTGGCCAGTTTTTTTTATATATATCGGTTTAAAGCAGCATGTTGATGTATACTGAAAGGAAAGGTCAGAAATCAGTCAATGACACTGAAAAACTTTCTACAAGAGACATATCACCGGAAATGAAAAAAAAATCGACCGCTCCTAAAAAAATTACAAATTTTATTGGAGAGGTTGATTTTTTAACGTTTCCAGTGACATGTTTCTTGGTTATAATTGGTCAGTTTCATTGACGGATCATGCCCTTTTTGCCAACTCGTCCCTGACACCCTATACAACGTGTAACTTAAATGTGTGATAATACTGAAGGGTGTGAATCTGCCCATAAAACTGAACAACTCTTCCCAAGGATTATAGGTCGAAATACGAAAAACCAACTTTGACCTCCCACACAAAATGCGCTATCAGCTGATGCAGTTTTGGTGGAAGATCATAAATTTATCTTGTTCTGTGACCAATGTTCCTTGGGAAAACTTATTTTGTTTCATAGGCAGATTCACACCCTTTAATACTATCACACCTTTCCGTTTCACGCTGTATACAAATTAATGATTTCAGTACCAGTGTCTTTATAACCTGATAACATGAAAATAATTACAATCTTTTCAAACGACATCGAAGCCAAAGCAACCCCTAATGAGGTGTCATGCAACATTCTGATCAGTAATTATGTCACACACTGTAAGGGCCACCCTGCACCACAAATGGGGTCGTCCCATATTCCTAATGAACCCAATAATGAACCCGACTCATACGATGGATGAAAGGATTTGGAGACTAGTGATCGTTTGGATTTCCAATGAAGGTAGCTGCATTCGCTATTATACAACATCTCAAAATAAAGTAATAGTACAATCATACAATACAATACAATGCAATGCAATGCAATACAATGCAATGCAATACAATACAATGCAATGCAATGCAATGCAATGCAATGCAATACAATACAATACAATACAATACAATACAATACATACAATACAATACAATACAATACAATACAATACAATACAATACAATACAATACAATACAATACAATACAATACAATACAATACAATACAATACAATACAATACAATACAATACAATACAATACAATACAATACAATACAATACAATACAATACAATACAATACAATACAATACAATACAATACAATACAATACAATACAATACAATACAATACAATACAATACAATACAATACAATACAATACAATACAATACAATACAATACAATACAATACAATACAATACAATACAATACAATACAATACAATACAATACAATACAAATATACTTTATTGCACACCACAGGACAAAAATTTACAAAACAAGAAACATATAAACAAAAGAATGTACAAAAAGCGGCCTTATTGCTAAGGTAGCAATCTCTACCAGGCAACCTTTCAGGTGTTAAAATCTGTACGGTGAAGAGTGCAGCATCAAACAGCACGGACAATCTACCCCGCACCCCCGCGCGCACCCGCCCGCAAGATTCTCGTGGTCCTTCTGAGGGTCTTTTATACCTACTGAATGTCTCTGGACAGCTTTTGTTCTACGACTATTGATGATCGCAAAAAAAATTCAATTCTGTGTCCCGTCCTTATTACAATAGACTTAGCACCTCATATCGCTTTGCGTTGTCAAGCTTAACCTGGTTTCACTGTACCCCATATGGGTATCTAAGATAGACAGATGGTTCCGCTAGGTGCAGAGTTGTAGACGCGAGGGGCCGAAATGCTCTAAGAGTTTCAGCAAAAAAGACCTTCAGTAGTTCATTAATAGCAGTTTCTTCATACAAATCGATCAGCTTACCGATCCAATGTGTACGAAGAAGCAATTTTTTTGAGAATTTTTAAGTCGTATAGCAAAAGTTGTTCAGTTTCATCTTCCACCTTTCATCTTTTCATCATCACCAGAGCTTTCATCTTTTTACGCAATTTACTTAGCATGTTGTATTATTGAATGTCGGATAGAGCTACTCTGTTACGAAATCACATTTATGTATTCATTTATTTGGAGTTATGATTTTATATTTTGGATTCTCTATCCTATACTGTTAAACGAGCATAAATGTATTTGTAATCGGTTTCTCGAAACCGGCTCTAACGATTTCGATAAAATTTACCATACGGGGGTTTTCGGGGGCAAAAAAGCGCTAGGTCTCATGTCTGGGAAAATTTGTTTTCACCGTCTTTTTTAATCTTTCTTAGCGCGTTTTAGCGCGATTAAATTTACCATACGGGGGTTTTCGGGGGCGAAAAATTTATCTAGCTAGGTCTCATGTCTGGGAAAATTCGGTTTCCCCGTGTTTTTAGGCATTTTGTAAAAGACAGAAACCTACAGCGCCATCTGTTGGCGGGTAGCATAGCTTGCTCACCAGATGATATTTTAATGTTGAGGCGGGTATTATAGAGCGAAGCTCGGTTTACCAGGTACTGATATTTTAATCATACAGAGCATAGCTCGGTCGCCCAGATACTTACCTATGTAGGTAAACATGTTATCGCTTGAAATAATTAAATAATGTGATTTGGGCTAATATAATACAACTATGTCTTAATTTTATTGTTTTTTTAAAAGACCCATCGGTCACTTCATTTAAAAATTTATTACTTTTTTTTAAATTACTTTCTTCCATTAGATATTGAATAAAGTCATCAACAGGAGTGTGAACATTATAGATGTTAATTGGAGGATCATGAATAAAAATCATTGATTGCGTTGCATGTCGTGCGGTCTTATTATTTACCGGGTGGGGTAAAACCATGAAACTGATGACTCTCTAAGAAACATAGGTCGAAGTAGGAAAAAATGTTTTTCATGTCTCAAAATTCGTATTCAGCTGGTGCGGTTTCTATGCGAAGTAATTTTTTTTATCCTATTTCTATGTTCCTCAGGAAAAGTTGTTCAGTTTTGGTCTGAATGCACAGTTTAAGAATCACGGTGTTAACTCTAACACCCAGTATTATGAGAATTTTTCCATGTTTTTGAAAAACTTAAGAAATGTAATAAAAGGAAAAAAGGAGAGAAATAATATCTGGCGGAGAAAAGAACTAAACTGACTGGAAGATACCTACTCCATCTTCTCTTGGAATAGGTATCTTCCAGTCAGTTAAAAGGTAATTAGAAGGAGGATTAAAGAAATAATTCGTCACAAGGTAGTGAAGGCGTCATTCTATGGATTTGACGGTTTATTTTGAATATTTCCTAGTGATCATCGATGATGGGATTGGGACATGTTGGCAGATGTCATCCCCTGCTGAAATAAATTAGCAAGGTATCTAATCCGAGCGAAGCAAGGAGGTCCGAAATCTTTGGATACGCCATACCACAGAATAAAGTCTGTCATACAAAATGGACACTCTCCACCCCCCGCACTCGCACCCCCGCGCGCATCTGCCCGCGCGATTCTCGTGATCCTTCTGAGGGTCTTTTTTTACTGAATATGCGAGCCTACGCGACCTTCCAATTTCAAACTTTAAATTCGCGCTCGTTGTATGTAGTTACCGAGGTCATGGGGTCCCATTCCGTACTACGGTTTTTTCGACGGAGTAAATAGCCCGAATTCATTTGGCCCTTTTGTTTCTAATAATTAAACTAAATGTTACTACTAGGTTGGTAGGTAAAGGTGTAAACTATGAAATTAATTCAATTTTAACATCCAGATATCAATTTATTCTAAGAAAATACCTTATGGAAAAAAAAGCCCGAACAATTTTCGGCACAAATTCGTTCTATGACGTGAGGCATCTGTACTAGTATAGTATTATATTATCTGTGCCGAGGTGTAGCTGTCGTGGGCCGATCGAGATCTGCCTGGGCACATCACGATGTGCCGGCATTTCGTGATCTGGCCAATTATTTCATGATGTGCCCAATATAAAATTGGGCAGATCGATGAGAGCAACCTATTTGTCGATTTGCCCTACTAGTCACTTGGCCACATTGAGATATGGCTGGGCACATCAAGATATGGCTGGGCGCATCGTAATGTAGTTCCGTTTTGCGACGCTTGTGACGCTGTTTGCGCTCTGTTAGCTGTGTGTTAAGTTAGGTTAGTTACGTTTTGTTTTATTATCTAGTAAAATTGTAGCACTTTTTGTGCTCTGTTAGCTGTGTTTTAGGTTAGGTTAGGTTTTGTTATCTAGTAAAATAATGATTATCTAAACTTTATTTTATTTGCTTGTACTTTGGTCAACCCACAGAATCGATTTGCCCAAGCGCATGGCCGGGCAAATCGTCAAACGTTATATTTTGAACGATATGGCGGGCATTAGATAGTCAAATCAATAAATGCCGGCGTATCGTGATGTGCCCAGGCAGATCTTGATCGGTCCAATTCAACGATCGGCCTACGACATAGCCATACATTTCGTCCGCACTGCCGATCTGTCGCGTACTGTAGAGTCTCACTCAGCCGAGAGTAAAGAGCAACAAATGTACTTGATTCAACGTTATTCGCAGATTTTAAAAAAATATGACGTAAAATTATAACAACAGTTGAAGCAACAATGTTTTGCATATCAGCATTCTAAATTAAAATAGTGACCTCTACTGGCCAGCTATAGGTCACAGGCGTGGCAGCCATTTTCGATTAAGATTGCATTCTTAATTCAAATTGTGTTCGAAAATTGAATCAGCAGGTATCGATGTGTTCGTTCGCGCTACTTTAACAACAACATCTGTAAGGTCATCATGTTTGACCTACATTTTAAAATTGTGTGTGTGGTTTTAGATTCAAATTATATTGTTAAGCATTAACTGTTACTCTTTTTTACGGTTTTTCAATCCCAAAAATTCTCGCTTAGCATTAGATTAGTATTTAGATTTTTTCCAAATGCTAACCTACCTATCTACCATCACGGTTTTGAGTTGATTCGTAATATTTTTCCTCAGTAGCTCAAATCTGATTGGCAGACATTTGAATTTGGAACATAGTCACGTGAATTCAGTCGAATAGACGTGCCTAGACAGGGGTCGCGTCGTTACCGCAGACATACCAATTTTGAATTTCGAACGATTCCTGAATGCAAGGGTGGGATTGCTGACGCTACACTTAAACAAATGAATATAGGTAAAATATGTCAAGGAGAGGCATATTTATGAGACATTTATTGTCTGGCTGGAAAAATGTGGGTTTCGCAGACGAAAGGATTTCTTATGATTCTATGAAAAACAAGTAAGTCCTGATTCCTGTCCTGGTTAGAAAACTAAATAAAGTACTGCTTCCATGTAGAGACCTGCAAATGGCTGAAAATGTTACCATTTTTAATTAACTGTGCTTTTTGAAATTTATTTTATTAAAATCGTATAATAATGGTAGTATAAAACAATACAACGTAGCTATGACGTCATAAATAAGCCATTTCATTTAAAATTTACAGCGTTACTTATTTTTATTTCAATGGGAAGTCTAAAAATTTGATTTCCTAGTTTTTGTTTTTTCTTTTTTTCTTTCTTTCTTTCTTTCTTTCTTTCTTTCTTTCTTTCTTTCTTTCGACTTATGTTTCTTGGCAAAAGTTGTTTACCCCTTAAAAGGATCATCGTACTTTTTTTACACCCTGTATTTCGTTTTGACATTCAATGAAGAGTAGTTGATATGACTATGTGTTTACTGTTTAGCCTAAATTAGCAAAGTTCATTCCCGTTCTATTATTACATGTTATACCTTAAGCACTTGGGGTCAATATGACTCGGACCTATAAGCTATGATTCGTGAAAACCCAGCCAAGCGCGAGTCGGACTCGCGCACTGAAGGTTCCGTACCACTAAGATAAAAATACCGCCTGTAATAGCCCGGCCAGACACTCGTCGAGTGGCGTGGGAAGTAGCGAGGGAAGGAGGCAGAGACGTAGTGTGGCCGCGTTACTCGTCATGCCGCACGCATTGCTCCTCGTCATGCCCATCGATCCCTTGATTGTCGGTTTTTCGGGCGCGAGTCAAAGGACCGGCAATATGAGCGCGAGTAGGCAGGCAGCCACATACTGCCCGCGGACGCAGTCTGCATCGAGCGGTGGTCACGGAAGCACGTCGATTTCACGCGTCAAATCATGTCGCTGCCAGCAGCAGAAGAATGGTCTAATGAAAAAACTTTAACATTCCGTACCTATCCACTATATTATATTCTTCATGCTTTTGCCTTTTGAAATTTTGCGGACGATTTACAATAATTAATAATCTATTCTTATTTCAATAAATAGATGTCATACATCAACTCGGCGTATATTTCTATAGAAGAAATTGGTATAATTAGCTTTACTAAAAATACATAGCGCGCATCCTGCCACAGTTCCGACGTCCATCGTGTAGCAATGGCGAGTGACGTAATGCGGAGCGACGCGATTAATCGCGCGAGTAGAGCAGTATGTGGCTAGAGAGAGCAACATCGCGGCAGCGCAAGGGGCAGAGCGAGGAGCAGCGCGATGGGCATAGTGTGGCGGCCCTATAATAGACGCAGTCGCGCAGTAGTGCGCGCGAGTCCGACTCGCACTTGACCAGTTTTTATTATTTGTTAATTATGCTATAGCTTATGCACTTTAAACATATCAATTTTCACGCTTGTAATTTTCCCATTTTTGCGACATCCAGAACTAAAACAAAAGAGCACAAAAAAAACACGTTTTTTGTATGTAGGGACCCCTCTTTATTTTTATCTTTTCATAGTTTTTATTATTATTTCATTAATCCACTTTAATAACACATATTCTGTATAAAAAAAACCGGCCAAGTGCGAGTCGGTTTCGCTCACCGAGGGTTCCGTATCACCACATAATCATAATTGTATTAGTTGATATTTCAGAAAGTTAATGTGCTAGATTTTTTTAGTCTGACACGCGCTTGACAAAACTTTATTATTTGTTGTTATTTTATAGCTTATGCACTATAAACATACCAATTTTCAAGTTTGTAAGTGTTCCCGTTTTTAAAATAGAACTAAAACAAAAATCGCCTCAGCGTCCATCCTACTTGACCCCTCTCTTATATGAATGTTCTTGAAACGGGAGCTCACCACAATAGGTTACCATTAGTTGTGAGAAAAGTTGTAATATTTAATGATTTCAGACTTTTCCCTTTATTTGTACTGTGAGACCTACGAGTAGCTTCTTGCCAAATTTCATAATTTTAGGTCAACCGGAAGTACCCCATAGGTTTTGCTTTAGTGCACAAATGTATGTAGATGAGGACATACAATGCCATATCTTTTGATTGCGTCGTTGTAAAAAATTGATTTTTAGATCTTGTGTGGTTCATGGACTTTAATATATGGTATTAATTTCAACCTGATACCTCTGCCCGTTCGTGAGATAAAGGTTCTTGACAGACAGACAGACAGACAGACGGACAATAAAGTGATCCTATGAGGGTTCCGTTTTTTTTTATGTTGAGGTACGGAACCCTAAAAAATAACCATATAGCTACTAAGGTTCAAAAGATCACCTTTTAAAGGTCGGACAGACAGACAGACGACGTAGGCTTAGTACCTAATAGGGTCCCGTTGGCACCTTTTGGGTACGGAACCCCAAAAATTGCTATGACCTCTTTTCTTCTTAGCGGTCTCTTCAGAGCCTCAATGACCGCTTTAAATCGGACCTAACTTCGAACTCAGATAATGAGACAATAAATATCTCTGTATTAACCACAAGATGGTTTTATAGCACTTATATGACCACTGCATGGCTTTGAATAGATTATGAGTGTCGTACATGAGACTTAAATGAATGGAGCGTCAGGGTCATCCGTCTTTAATGAAATAATAGTATGGATATTCTATTAATATTCTGATTACTTGCCTGCGGTCAGAAATTGATAGTTTTCTGCCTGATACGCGAATCACTGGCCACAGTAACCCGTTAAAACTTAAAAATGTCGCAGGAAAAAAAATCATGATACGCTGCTTTACAAACGGCCTGCAAATTGTAAAATGGGTTCATCATGTTTTGTACATAATATAGGGTTACCTAGATCACTGATACATTTTTGGTTCGTTAGCCAGTTCAACGGACGTTTTGCGACCATAAAAAACGAATAACGCACCGTTTTGAAAAATGTCCAGATATTTTGTAAAGTGGTGAATTTAACAATTAATCGCTGTTTTGTAAAATGTACAGACATTATATGAAAATAATAATCTTATAATTCACAATTTGCCAGCGACATTTGACATTTGTCTCAATTCATCTCAATTTTTTTTGTATCTGCCATAAAACACGATTGTTATGAGTATTTGTGACAAAATATTTACTAAAATCTGGTCCCCTATACAACCAGAGCGTGCACGCGAAAATTTTTCTAAGAACATGTCTTGAGCTTACAGTCCAAACGGGCCGGATCTCTTTCTAGCATACTGCTTTCTAGTAAACATTAGAAAGAGATGTAGGATAAACTTCCTCAAACAACAAAAAAAAGAACTTTTCATTACAGACTAGATATCTACTGTTTAGTACGTTGACAACGCATATTAGCCTTAACCAGTCGTCGGTCTAAATATTATTTTAAAAACAATTTGGAGTAGGCACTCCACAACAACAACGGTGAGATCAAATGCCGGGTAAAGCGTCGCTGTTTGACATGGCTCAATGCTTTTTTACTGTTGATAGTAAGTGAGTCTTATCCATGTTAACCTTTCTGGTACACCAAGCGTTGCGGTTCCCGCGCTTTGCGGCGCACGCGAGCGCCTCTTTCATAATGTATCGCTGAAAGCCCCCCGTGTGCGCACGCCCTAATGAATCACCCGATTCGCATATTATAATGATAAACGTGAACATAGTCACGAAAGCCTTTACGAAGATAATAGTATCATTGCCAAATAAACATCCATATTAATTTAGATACCGAGGTCTGGTATTAACTTAAAAGACTCGGATGTGAATCCCCGTAAGATAAAAGTCACTGCATTGAACGTAAAAAAAAAATCCATTATTCGCCTTATTCCTTTGTATATCATGTATTGTGATAGGAAACGGCTGTGCTTGATAAAAAAATGTGACCTTTTTTTAACCTGTTTCCAACGAATAAACTATCTCTCTCTCTCTCTCTTATACACTGTGTAACGGAAAGGTATAATAATGCTGAAGGGCGTGAATCTGCTCATGAAACTGAACAACTTTTCCCAAGGATCGACATACGAAAAACCAAATTTGACCTCCCATAGAAAATGCGCTATCAGCTGATGCAGTTTCTATGGGAGGTCATAAATTTATTTTTCATCCCATCTATTCGAAAATCGCTGAATGGTTCGTCAATAAAGGCGAACAAAATAGCTGTTTTCTCCAAGAGACTCGTAGCGGGTAAAAATGGGATTTAATATTAGAATTTGAATTTAGGTCAACCATAGAGGTTGAACCAAAACATTTTATGAAAAATGATACTGGCCGGTTGTACTATTAAAATTATTTTGAATATTTTTTTTTATTTTTACATTAAGAGCATATTTCTTTTTTTAAAGAAATATGCTCTAAATGTAAACAAGACTAGCAACCGAAGAGGTTCTGTTCCTAATGATACAAAAATGTCAATAACATTTTTAGTTGTTACAAATATTACTTAATATGATTTTTAGTATTGTTTCATCAAGTAATAATATTGTAATGATATTTTATATTTAAAATTAATGACGAGTGTGTGTCTCAATAAGCCTCTTATTATTTTCTCATAGAGGGTGATAAAAAGTAGAGTGTATTACGCGGCTGCAAAAATATTTTTACCTTGGGCGACCTATTGAATCCCTCGCTACGTTCAGGATTCTACTCTAGAATCCCTCGCCATGCTCGGGATTCTACTCAAGAATCCTTCACTTCGCTCTGGATTCAAAATAGCGCTCACGCCTTAAAAATATTATTTTACAGCCTTGTGATACAATCTACTATTGGCCTATGGTGCTTGGGAAAAGTTGTTCAGTTTCATAGGCAGATTCACACCTGTTATTATTCTCACTCCTTTACACGCTGTACCAGTCATCAAAATTCAACCTCAATTTTTAGTGCATCTTTTCTGTCAGTATGTTATATCACAATCCAAATAATTACTAACAAAATATTCAAAATTATTAAGCTTACCTACAACGTAAGCTTTACAAAATTGAATATTCACAATCGAATATGCAAATAAGCATGTAGAAAGCTGAACGTGGTTTAATGAACGAGGGAATGAAAACTTGTCATTATTCTGTAAACACTAATAATTTGAGGCCACCAGTAGAGCACGAAATTGAAGCATTTGCAATAGATATTCTGGACGGATATTATAACTTCAAATGTAGGGAATCCAAAGAAATACAAAAAGAAGCTGGAAGTTCAAAAAAGAAGACAACTTTTGGACACATAAACCACATCATCAAATGTAATTTTACAAAATTTTATAATTGAGGGTTAAAAGAGGAAGAAGAAGGATCGCTTGGTTAGATAGCATTAAGAAATAGATCAACAATAAAGACGAAGCCACTAAATTGGAGATAACAAAGGTGGTCAAAGACGGCCATCAGGAGGTGGCAACGAATGAACAAGTGAAGTAAAGTGCAAACCCAAAGAGATTTTAACCCCGCTGCGAGCGTAGCGAGGTTCAAATCTCTTTGTGCAAACCCATGCCCATCTATCAACCAGTCAACTTTTTTTCATTACTTACCACTAATCTGGCGAGTAAGACAATTTGTCATTTGTAGTTAGAATAAAACCTTTGATATGAGATCATAGGGTCAAAGAGTTCCTGGTCCAAGTAACAAGTTGTACCACATTTCAATGATAGAGTATGAAAGAACAAGGAAGGATCCTTTCATGCTGGTCAGATTTATGGAATCTTAACTAGACAAACAGAAGTATTTTCTTCGATCAACAGCTTTGCTTGCCAAATTTTTCTGAACAAATTTTTGTTTAATATGATAGATTATGGGGCTATAAGGATGAAAATATTATAAAATAACAAACATTCTCCAAAATAAAATTACAAATTATCTCGTCAGCAAACACAACGTTCAACCTCATAACGAGGTGCTTTAAAAAATAATAAAACAACGACATTCAAAAACTAAATAGAAATAAATATACAGAATTTGGATATAAGCGGCATGCAACGGAAACCAAAACGTTGAGGATTGCCCTCAAGTTGATGGGAGCGGGTTGTAAAACGAGGCCATGAAAAAGACGATTTAATAAAGCGACACAACTGCAAGAATTCCACGTCGGAACTTACCACAAGGAGTTATCACTTGTGAAATTTGTTTTGTGGTAGTGTTATGAGCATATTGTGAATAAAATTGAAGTAATGGATTATACGAAAATATTTAAATACTTATACACTTTAACCCGACTCGCCAAACAGAAAAGTTATTTCAGTTTCATTCACAATTGTTCCGACCCAGAAATTTCGCCCTAGTGTGTCATACTTAACGGAAAGATCCACTGCGGATTAATCCAACGCGGATTTTCCGCAGGTATGCCGCTTCTCTACTCTTATACTTTTTCGTAAACATCGACAACACTAGACAATCGCGCACAGAAATTTTACAAAGTGCAAGATGTTATTGTTTGTAAACAAATTAGGATGTTTGATCCGTATGTGAAAACAAATAGGATTTGTTAGACAGTTTTTGGAATATTTTTTTTGTTTTGATTAATTTGTCCGCATATGTTTCTACAGCTTTCGAGAGAAAACGGAGCTACGCACGGCACAACAAGAATGTTGCAATGGTGAACCCTTATACCAATACTAAATATACCATGGTACTTGTTAATTTGTAGCTATAAGAATAAAGCCGCACACCACAGTAGTTTACATATATGTACATACATAACATCACGCCTCTTTTCCGTCGAGGTAGGCAGAGACTACATCTTCATACTTGTCTCGCTTCCTCAGTGAAGATGAAAAATTCATAAAATGAGTGTAGAGTGTACACTTTTACTCCAATCCTGGCCCGATCGAAGAGTTTTAACGAATGCTTTTGATGGGTGTTCCCGATGACTAATCGCGTTTTTCATGACCATCCCGAAACAAACGTTGCGACTGAAGCAATCCTTTTTTTGTGCCGCTCTCCTTTACCGGGAAATGACTTTCTGACTCTTAATCTCTCCACGATCTCATTAAAAATTCATAACTCAAAACTGTGCAAAACTGAAAATTTGCTATGAGCTTCCGAATGGATGGTAACTGCAGACGTTATCACTTTTAATTTTATTTTGTATATAAAAGTTGAATGGAAGAAAATTGTAGGAATAAACGAAATTGTGGAATTTCTATATTTGCGTTTTTTGATGTAGGTATCAATGAACAATAACCATTTTCGTTTTTAATATAATTAGTTTACATACATACATAATATCACGCCTTGTTCCCGTCGGAATAGGCAGAGACCACAGTTATACACCTGCTACGATCTCGACATACTTCCCTTGCTTCCTGTAAATAGGGAAAAAAAATCTGGCAAAGATATGGAACTTGCAATTTTTGCAAAAGTTATGAGCTTTTTACAAGAAGAAGTTACGACTGTATTGACACAAACGCACTTTCTTTTCGCATCATAAGCTCTTACAAGTCTCTAAGGCAAGACAAACAAAGAATAATATTTCTGAACGTACTAAACAATGAAATGAGAGATGAAAACATGTATCTTCCTCATACCTACTCTGACACACTTTGCAAGATATTTCATGAAAAATACAGCGGCATGACCTCTTCTATTCCAAAGGAAGTGCCGACACTCAATCTCGGAGATGTTATAAAAGCCATTACACAGCGATCCGATCTGGATTGCACCTGCCAATTAACCACACATTTCCCCCTTTATAAACTTCCCCCCACCCCCTTACCCCCTTCTTGATGAAGGTGATCGCGGTATCCGACATCTTAGACGACCTAATTAAGGCAAGGTCAATTATTTTAGTGCAGGAGGCCGGTGCAGTTATAGGCTTGGTTTGATGATAGGATTCATTTGTTACCATTTAGCTAGTTTTCGTATGTTTTTAACATCAAATTAAGAACGCTCAAGTAAATTTTTGTTTATACTGCTTGCTTCCGGTTACTTTGCTTCTTATATTTCATTTCAAAAGCACTGCGATACTTACCAACTCAAACTGTTATTGCATGTTTTAAGAATATATTTGACAGTTATTGTGAGCATTCGGTTATGACTTTTAGCTGGGTGTATTCAATAAATATTCTTGCATTATTGTTTTCTTATATATATGAAAGTGTATGAATATACTGGCTCCTAGTTTAGAGATAACCCGAGTTGGATTAATAGGCGTCGTGGCATCTATACCTATCGGAATCACTCTTACATATGCACATAATATGAAAGTTAGTATGAAGACACTGGCTCCTGGTGTATCCTAGACTGAGAATAGCCTAAGTTGGATGAGTGGGCGTTGGTAACTGTACACGCCGTTAATAAGACAATCGGTTACGCGCCACTGCGTGCGTTCCTTCTTTAATATGGGCGTGCGCCGGTCGCAAGTGGAATGACGAGAAGAAAAGAGCTTGAAGGCTTGTTTTTCACGTATGAAAGGTGCCTCAAAGTTATCTGACTCTGTGTTTCTGTAAGTTTACTTTTTCAAAAAGTTGAAATTTAGTTGGATTGACCGATACTCAACAGTTGCAAGATTAAGCAGAGATTACAATGTTCTTAGTTTTAATATCGATGTTTTAATGATACGCTAAAACAATTTAAGGTTGAAGTCTTTAAACTACTCCAGTCCTCCATTTAGATTATCCCTACATTTTATCCCTACATTTAAGTTACTGTTAAGTCAACACTGCATCCAATTTTGTTAATTTTAGTTTTGATTATATCCGATTTTAATGAACGTTGTGACACCTGAAGGTGGTGCATTTAAGTTTAATTTTGTATCAAACATCACATGTTTGTTTGTATTGATGTAATCACTACTGGTTATCCAGAAATAAATAGATACTTCTGTTTGTTAAGTATTGTGTCTGGATACTAAGTTAGTATTACATACGTACATACTGTTTATTTTATCTTTTCTATTTATTTAATTGTTATTTTATGGTATTAAAAATACAAGTACTATATTTTTCATAACTTCACAGGCTTACTGATACAATAAGCCGAAAATATAAGTGTTACATGAAAAGTTTCGAATTAACTTAACTTTTTTGTTGTATAAATCATGTAAAATATGAGGAGATTGAAAAATGATTTACATTTTTTAATGTACAAACCTGCAACACTTTTCTTTGCACCAATCCTACGACATAAACATGCCAGGCCAGGGTTGGACCGGGCTCTTAATTGCGGCGTGTCGTGTGCGCCCGCGCACCGTGCCGAATCAGAACTCCTGTGCACGCGCAAGTTTGTTTGAATACTTAATATGGATTAGAAATCTCCTAGAACTTGCTTAACAGTTGATAACTTTAAAACGGTTCATAAATTTTGGATTCACTGCATTAAAATTTGAAAGAGAAGAATGTATGATGGAGTATCAATAGGTAGTGAAAAAGTTGAACAAGGGAAAGAGTTTGTGTGTCTGGGTTTAGGTTACGAGAGATAGAAAGTATGAAAATGATATTGAAAGAAAAGTGTATCCTGGAAATATAATGAATCGTGCCATGCACGCTTTTTGGACGAGTCAGAAGTTGTCTCATAAGACTCGTCTGGCTGTTCATAAAGGTCTTTGGTTCCAACACTGATGTGCGGCAGTGAAAGCTGGGTACACTGATGTATGGCAGATGTAGAGATGAGAGCGTTGAGGAGTATGATTGGTGTGAAATTCAGTGACAGGATTACAAGTTGTGGCGTAAAAGATGATGCAGTCAGTGAAATTGAAAAAGGTATGCTGAGATGGTTTAGTCACTTGAACGAAGATTGACAGAAGAGTTATACGGCCTCGGCGAACGTTCCACGACCAAATTCAGGAGGCTCTAAATAAAGGCCAAGTTAAAAGTATTCTAAACCGCGTAGGGTTGCTGAAAGTAGAGGAGCCGAAGGAAGTATGTCAAGATTGCAGTAGTTAGAGGGCTGTGTTTGCCTACCCCGACGGAAAAGAGGAGTGGTGTGTGTGTAAAATTTAAAGACAAAAGGCTCCGAAGTTGGATTACGAATCTTTTGAATAAAAAAGAAGTAAGCCCTCTTTAAAGTTAATAAATAGCTTATGACCATTAAATAAAATCTAACTTACTTACATCGAAATACGATAAACAGCATCGATTTATAAAAAAAATATGTTTCGCATTTTCGTACCTGTGATTTTTGGGAAAACTTGTACGGTTGTGTGGACAAATTTACATCCTTCAGAATTTCCTTTTGTGCCACACGTTGACTTCGCTTTAACTATGTTAGCTTTGGTAATACAATCACCATCCTCGATTGTTAATCTAACAAGCTTTCTATTTTCTCTCAATAAATTAAGTTTATTAAAGGAAGTTGCGACACCTACAGCCGTAGAACGTAAATATGCGGTTACATTACATTAATGCAGTTTAATCTGCGCGCACGCATCGCGAATGTCGCCCACTCATCGCGCACTATACTAGGAATAAGGGTGGTTACCCAGTGATAGCTACCTAAAAGTACTTTACTTTTGGCGACCTATAAGTGTTTTACTATTGGCGACACTGTAATAGTCAAGTTGACCAATTTGAATCATGACACGGCTTATGCTTATTTTCGTATGTACAGTCAAATACAAGTAGGTTGAATTTCGCTTAAACGTGCTTTCAAAATGACAAAAAAGGAGACCTTACGGCTTTGATATTTTCAAACGAAGTTTTGTCGAAACCGGTCATGAATCCTTTGGTTCGACTGTACATTCAAAACTGGGACAAGCTTGACTCAAAGACATACAAATAGTACATTGTTTACCAAGGGAGCAAAGAACTATTTTGAACGCGAGAGCGTTTTTTGAATCCAAAGCGGATCGAAGGGTTCTGGAGTAGAATTCTGAGCGCAGCGAGGTATTCAAAGTTCGTCGCTCAAGCTTTAAAATAGTGTTGCTCCCTAGTAGACATTCTACTTTTTATCAACCTCTATGAGAAAATAAAAGAATTGAAATAAAACTATTTTTTTACTACATATCATCCGTTACGTCCACATTCCTAGATCAAATCACTTTTAGTCCCTTAAGGATTAAAACCAAATGTTAGTCCCTGTTAACGTAGAACTTTTACAAATATCCACATTCCTAATTCAAACCACTTTTCGTCCCGTTGGGTACTAAATGTGATTTTAGCCCCTGTTAACGCAGAACGAACTAGCTCTTTTCGAATAGATGTGATAAAAAAGTTATTTCATGATAGAAAACTTAACACGACTTTAGAGTTTAAGACAGCAGAGATTCTTTCTTTGTATTACCATGGTTTCAGAGACCTATAATCTTCTGCTAAGCGATAGGGATGTGATAGCAACCTCCTATAAAAATTAGAAATATTTTGTTAGCTCGTAACATTTTTATAGCAAATAGCTGCAATTTAAACCTATCGCATCGTTTCGCATATAGTAAGCTCAAACCTCTGCATAAGTATGCACATGTTAATGTAATTTAAACAAATGGGCAAGCGACAGTGTGTGAGAACTGTGCGATAATCGAGCCGTGTCGGTTTAGTTTATTGCATGAGATTTGCAAGAAACTCGCTGTTCCACGTGTTATGCTGGGCTATTTTTGGAAAACAAAGTTCAATTAGTCAAAACATATAAACGCTCCTAACGAAACAAACATCAGTTTACTACGTATTATCTAATCTGTAACGAAACAGGTTGAAAAGTGAACAATCCAGATTTCAAACATACGGATAGGAGAAGAGTCGTGACGGTCCAAATATTTTACTTTTTACTTTTCAGTAGTGAACAAGGAACCCTTACTCTGCCGCCATAAGGAAAAATACGTTTTTTTTTATATCGTATTATAGTGATTTAGAATCACCCCTTAGAAGGCTCATCGTACTTTTTTACACCCTGTATTTTTGAATGTACACGTAAAGCCCTTTCACTTAATACCCCAATCGACCTGGTAACCACAATTAAAATATTAGCCCCCTTTGGGCCCTATTTCCAATAATTATAAAAATATATATTTTTTTGCCATATAGTTGCGCAAGTATATACTAAAATCAATCCAAATTTCCAATCGATAGCGTGATTAGTTGCTGAGATAAACAGGTGTGACCATGGTGTGACAGACAAATGAAGTCATACCAAATGAAACCCTAAAAATATAATCATTATTACGGGTATAAGAGCAATTTATTGCCTGAAGACTCGTGATTCCCTGAGAGAACTGTTCAAGGAAATCAACATTATGACAGTGCCATGCCAGTATATCTATGAAAATATAATGTATGGTAGAAAGAACATTCATCAATTACCTAAAATTTGTGACAGGCATAATTTTAATACTAGAAATAAGCATAAAATTGATCAACCATATACTAGATTAACTAAAGTCAATACATCTTTCGTTGGTCTGTGTATACGATACTACAACAAAATACCTGACAATATAGTGCAATTACCTGAGAGAAAGTTTAAAGAATGTGTAAAGCAAACGTTATGTAAAAAAGCTTACTATAGATTGGATGACTATATGAATGACAAAGAGGTATGGTGCTAAGAAACACATTGTAAAAATCCGACTCTTAAAGTAGGCCGTGCTGCAGTGGTTTCTTGCCGTTTCTTTTACGCTGCCATAGCACGATCCGAAACGGCGTAGACTCGCTCTATTTGCATTGTATTCTGCATGACATTCAATAAGTATTCTGTAAAGAATCTACATTGAATAAAATTATCTGAATCTGAATCTGGGTTAACGTGACCAACGAAAGAAGAACATATAATCAACAAATTAAAAACAGATTCTCTTTATAATTTCAACTGCAACCCTATTCGTGCAAACCTACGAATACTTTAGTGGAACAGGTAGTCCATGAATCTGCAAACCAAATCTATCTTCATCCTAACACAAAACACAAACACATTCGTGAGGATATTCCCAATAACTCCAATTCCGATCTGAAGTCCAGTGCACAACGTCTGCAAGACGAGCGCAAACATCTTGAAATTGTTGATTGGCCGAGACACCGCCTGTTTGATTTGTAAACATCGTCTCCTTAAATAGGAAATTGATAGAGCTGATAGCACACTAAAAAGGTAGTTACTTACTTTTGCTGGCTCAGGAACTTAAAAAAGGATCTTAGCCTCGGATACCAAAAGGCGCCAGTCGTCCCTTTTTTGCACCTCCTCGGACCAATCTTAAAAGTTGTTACTTTGAAAAACTGCAAACACGGGGCACAGTAATTTTACTTACATGTCATTTACGATCATTCACGATTTGTCGGCGAATAATAGAATTGATAGGAATTCTTTTTCGATTTGAGTTTGCTTCTTGATTCATGAGGAAGCAAAATATACGCTGGAGAATTTAGCACATGCCATTTAAAAACTTTTCTTATATTTATTTTATTTGGAAAATTTACAACGAATGCAGACAATTTGTAGACATTTATTATCCGCTCTATAAATATCTTCACTAATCCCTCATCACATGGTAACAACACGTTGTATAGCGAACAACAACCGATCAAATACGTGAGATTTGCTACGTTCTCCTACCTACATCCTTATTCCGATCAGCTTCAATAGCTTCTTCTTCTAACTTCTAAGGAAAATCGCTGAAAGTTTGGTTTCAGTTTTGTTTATTAGCTTCAGAATAAGGCCGAGATTCGAAAGTTAGACTGATAGGGAGTTTGTCCGTAGAAGTTGTATGTTCGGTTTCTATGTTAATGCGTTATATCTGAGGAAACACTTCGGGATTATGAATTTGGACTGCATATTCCATATTATTCGTCTTAATGTCATCAATAAAACTTGGATGTTGTATCAGACGTTTTGAATATGCACTAGTTCCTACAAATAAATACAACCACATCTCAAAAAAATAAAATTCCATATTTAATTTACTAAAACCCCACATCACCACTCTATCAATATCTTTGTTCCTATCTTTTCTATCGAACAAAAAACCTTAGGCACGAAACCAATACATATTGGTTCTAGTGATGAGCTATCAGATGTCGCACGGATATTATGGATATTCATATCCGGAGATAGGACGCTGTACGGATATATCCGCCGGCGATCGGATCTATATCCGAATTAATATTGAAAGCAGGAGTGTAAGTCGTTACGTGTGTAGCGAGGAGGTAAGAAATACGGAGGAGCCTTTTTGTTAAAGTTTCAAAAAGTTTATGGGTAAGGTTTACCCTATCAGGTTTTTTAAAAGATATTATGAAATCCAATGAACGCAGACTATGTTTTGTACCTTTATAATGGTAATGTAGGTATGAATTTAAATGAACATCAAATAGTAAAACAGATAACTTTACGAACCTATCCATAGAACCCCTGCCCACTGTAAGGCCGCAATTGATATTATTATTTTATCAGAGTTTACTAGCTAGCAAATAAAAACCCCTTATAGCCTAACTTAGGGCCTACGGCTTAACCAGCTTTGCGCGTGTACTTCGATTTTTGGAGAGATAATTTTTACGATATTCACTTGTTTCTTTGCATAAAGTTAGCTATACAGGCTGTTAATTTAATTGCGTGCCATAGCTTAGGGGGTGTTTCAGTAACGATAAAGGACAACAAAAAAAATATTAAAAAAAATCCTACTTAAAAAAAAACTAAAATTCCATTAAAACTTAACTAACGCGGAGGGCAATGACCCGGACGGAGCACCAGTGGTACGCAGTGCGCGGATAAGGTTGGCACATACATAACTGAAACTCTTTCGCGCGCTTTTAATAGCGCGGTGCTCAAGGTCATTGCTCTCCGCGTTAGTTTAGTTTCAATGGAGTTTTTTTTTGTAGGATTTTTTTAAAATATTTTTTTTTAGTTTCTTTATCGTTACTGAACCACCCCTTAAGCTATGGCACGCAATTAAATTAACACCCTGTATAATCAAGCATAGAATTCTCAGTTTTCGTGTTTTTTTCAAAAATCCCTCTCACTTTTTCTTAGCTTCACGTAAGATTAGCCAGATTCAATTTCCTTTGCAAAGTATTATTGATACGTCATAGCTGCAGGACTAATGTGTTTTAAATGCGTGTTTCGTGACTGTTACTGTAACTGTTCCTTGGAACAGAAACATATTTGTAACCAGTGACATGCGAATGTAGACCTAAATAGCCTAGTCTGTCTTTGTCACTTTCTGTTTCTAGATTTTACCTATAGGTAAATTAAGGTTGATTAGGTTGTTTGTACAAGGTGAATGAATATGAGTGCAAGTTTACGTCTCAAAATAAAGGAATTCTTTTTAGGGTTCCGATACCAAAATGGTAAAAAAAGGAACCCTTATGGCGCGACTTTGTCTGTCTGTCTGTCACACCTCTATATCTCAGCAACCACTCATGCTATCGACATGAAATTTGGAATAGTTGTAGAATTTGGTTGTTCAAATTAATTGCACATGAAATAATTAAAAAAAATAAGATTATTAATGTAAAGGGGGCCCAATTAGAGAGGGCAAAATTTCAAATAGTCGTTACTAGGTCTAGTGGGGTATCATATGTAAGGGCTTTACTTGTACATTGTAAAAAGTATTTTTGTATTTTTTTACAACTCTTAGTTTTCAAGTTGTGATGAAAAATTTAAAAAAAAATACTATTCCCCCCCACCTTATCTCCGAAGTTTGTGAAAGGAAAAATTTGAATTAATAACAGACGATAGAAGTTTATGTAAATATTACAGCAAAAATAAAACGATCTTTCTAAGTTGCACAGTTTTTTACTAATCTGCAAAAAACCTTTACGAACAAATTTAGTTTTGCGGTCCTAAAAATGGACTTCATTGCTTTAAAAAAACACTATAGATATATTGGAAGCCTCGGCGCGCGAGTCCGACTCGCACTTGACCGGTTTTTTTTAATTAGTGCTATGAATGAATATGCTCTTCTTTGAAATTAAATAACTCAATTTATGGTGAATAGTTAGGTTGAGTAAGACAATCTTTCCTAACAGTTCCTAGTGTAAGAAGAACCAATATAACACGGGTGCATAGAACACAATTTCCTTTGATCATCCCATCTATTCGAAAATCGCTGAACGGTTCGTCAATAAAGGCGAACAAAATAGCTGTTTTCTCCAAGATACTTTCGTAGCGGGTAAAAATGGGATTTAAAATTAGAATTAGAATTTAGGTCCATCATAGGGATATTTTAGGTCAACCATAGAGGTCGAAACAAAATATTGTATGAAAAATGATACTGGCCGGTTGTACTATTAAAATTATTATGAAAAAAAAAGAAATATGCTTGAAATGTAAACAAGACTACCATCCAAAGAGGTTCTGTTCCTAATTGATACAAAAATGTCAATAATATTTTCAATTGTTTTTAGTATTGTTTAATGAAGTAATAATAATGTGATGGTATTTTATATTTAAAATTAATGACGAGTGTGTGTCTCAATGAGCCTCTTATTCTTTTCTCATAGAGGGAGATGAAAGTAGAGTGTATTACGCGGCTGGAAAATATTTTTACCTTGGGCGACCTATTGAATCCCTCGCTACGATCAGGATTCTACTTTAGAATCCTTCACTTTGCTCTGGATTCAAAATAGCGCCCTCGCCATAAAAATATTATTTTACAGCCTTGTGATACACTCTACTATTTTTTTTATCCAATACTCAGATAAGTAAACCTTTAGTAATATATGATTAGATGGGAAGCAATCTGAAAGGTTTGAAAGGGACCAAAATCTTAACGAGCACGTGACATAAAGTTATGCGTATGTAAATCGAACCCGGGTCCTGTAAGGTCCATGCAAATGTAGGTGGTAGTACCTTTTGCGCGATGATGGAATCCAAACATATTAATTTGGGAACAAGGATTTAACTCTGAAAGATGTGCCACTTAGATCTCTTTATAATAGGCCGTAACAAAAGAAAAATCTGGCAGGAGTCAGCTACCAAGAACGAAACCTCGAAAGATTTTCCTTCAATTAGATGTTAGTGCAGCGACATACCTTCCGCGAGCGAAAAATCTGTATAGTAGAAAATTCTGCCAGATGTGTGATAGTCATACGAGTAAGTCCGCAAATACGAAAAGTGACCCGCATGTCTGACGGTGTCGCTGTACTTAAATGGCTTGGTTAATAGACAATGACACTAAAAGACTAAGAGCGGGCAGTTGCCAACCCTACCTCATCTAATACCAAACAGCGACCTATATAAGTAGGCTGCTGCACAATGAAATCAACGTGTCAGGTTGCACCTAGGCTGCCCTGTTTTTTTTACTCACCACTTCATTGTGCAGCAGCCTAGATAGGTCGCTGTTTGGTACCCGATGAGGTATGGTTAACAACTGTGCGCTCTCCGCTTATAAGAGCATATTGATGACTTTCTGAATAAAGGCTAAGTCAAAAACATCACAAAAAAAAAATTAAAAAAAAAATGAGACGGATGAAAAATTTATCTGCCTCATGAGGAAGATGTGTGAACACAAGCTCCATTTTGTCCTATCCATCACTGTAGCTCTCTGATTGTAAAGCCACATCTGCACTGGCACAGGCACTGAGCAAACTTATAGGTCCCACGTACAAACTACCCGCGGTCGGGTCATGACGTCATGAGTTGTAAACTGTTCCTACATTTACATACATTTGCATCTCACACGGGTAAAGTATTGAGATTTCAGGGATACCAAAGTGATGTGTTTTGGATAGTTTGTAGAAAGATTTTGGGTTTCATTCAGAGACATTTGCTAGCACGTAAAATAGCACTGCTTTTGCCCTTGTTGTAAGCCCGTGAAAAATGACATTAGAGTGACAGGTCTCTGTAATAATCATTACCGGTGATAGAGTTAGACCATGGTTTACTGGCGCTGTTCTGGCCTTGTGCTATCGAAACGTCCAGTCCAGTCTCGGTCCAGTTTACTACTATCTTATTTGAGCCTCGATGTTTGACATACTTATTTGAGCCCTAAAAACCTTATTCATTAGCAAGATTTTTATTCAAGCTCTTCTTTTAAAGAGCGACAAGAAACTTTGGCTTGCGGATAAAAACGGAACTCAGGCCGCTGCTTTGGAAACATGGGCACTATTCTATCAAGGTACATGACAGTGTCATCCATGTGCTAATTAAATATTGTAACCGCAGTGATGTTCAAATTTCTTTGATTGTCCAAAACACTTATCGACTTCTTTCTTTGACTGTACTGTAGGCGTAGTTGGTAGTAACTCTGCCTACGGGTCGAAGATTACAGTTTTAATCCCCGCCCTTGATAACTTTTTTGTGTGATGAAAGTATTTGTTTGTTCTGTTTCTAAGTGATATTTATTTATTTACTTACTAGCTTTCCGCCTGCGGTTTCACCCGCATTAAATGCATTTTCCCGTGGGAATGAAGAGTTTTCCCGCGGTAAAAAGTAGCCTATGTGCTATTCCAGGACCTAACCTATATATGTGACAAGTTTCATTAAAATCCATTCAGTAGTTTTTGCGTGTAAGAGTAACAAACATCCATCCATCTATCCATCTATCCATTCATCCATACTTACAAACTTTCGCGTTTATAATATTAGTAGGATAGGATGCACTTATCAACACATTACAGGCAGCATTGCATGTACGTACGTACGCTCACAAGTTTGCCAATCTCTAACTTATGGCTTGCTTATGTATTTTTAAAAACAAAATAGTTATTTTGCGTGAGATTTTCGCGGTCTCTTACACTACTCGTATTATGAAAAAAGTATGACTAGACGGGTTCTTACCACGATATGGATTTTGGAGCAGCAGCGAAATATCGGGAGCTCACCAAAAATCCATATCGTGTTAAGAACCCGCCGTCATACTGACACACTGTACACACTGATTGACGATTTCTAATGAAACATTTTTATTGATGTTAACAATTTTATTGCAAATGGATTGTAAATTTCAGTTTTAATTCGTATTTTTAAAACTTTTGTGTCAGAATGTTTTGTTATTTAGCTTGCTAATTTCGAATACATATATTGTATACGAATATTTATTGTAATTAAAATTGTATGACTGTTTTCATAATAACAATACAATTATTAAAGTTTTATGAAACACTAAGCCTACTAATCAAAGCTTAAATTTTGGTTTCAAAATTGCCACAATATAGCCACAAGTAGACTAATGTGCATAAATTTCCTCAAACAACGTGTCTAAACCATAAACACATTAACACACAGAAAATGGCACGTAGAGGAAACAAATTAAAGCCCTTAAAATCCCTAAACATTGCGAATTCAGACACACGTTTCAGACTCTAAAATATCACGTCTATAGACTAGTGAGAGAGATACTTAAGTAGAGTGATGTTTTTTATGCACTAATAAATTTTATGTCTTTATTTTATAGTAAATATGGCATCTAGTAGAGCTTCTCTTATTTGCTGTGCTCTTCCAGGGCGTTACTTGTACTTTTATTTTATTTATGTAACATCTTTCAACTTGTGATTTTGCAATAAATTAATATGAATATATCTCTGCAAACTTTTCTGTGTTGGTTGCTGTACGCATGGATCTGAGCAACTTTTGTACTACATATTTTCGATTAAAAAAATTTGTTCCTTCTGCTAATTGACTCGATCTAATCATTCAAAAGCGAAAAAAAAATTCATTTCGTTAAAGTCATAGAACAAAAACATTTGTTTCCTATGTAGAGTGAGAATTCGAGAGGTTTTCAGAGATATACCTATACCAAAGATAAGTGGTGTTTTAGTAAGCGTATTACTTGAAACTTTATTATACTAACGCAACAGAAAAATAGGATTGTTTAGTAACAACTAAACAAACTTATTTTTTGGTTGCTTTTATTGTTGAAAATTAAGCTAATAGGACTAAAAATCCCTTTTATCTTGATAATATCATAATATTCGTTTCATGTCGAATTAAATAAAATAGTACTGAATTGAACTAAGCAATGGGCTGTAATAAATAATACCAAGAACTCGAAGATAGGATTATATTGAGGAAATGGGCACAAGTTGTTAGTTTGAGTGTTCAAGACAGACTGCAAGTTTTAAAAAACAAATATAAAAAATACAAAGGAGAAAATCGAGCAAGGAGTATGCGACAAGTACTTTGTGAAAACCATCTCGTTTCCTCTTGACAAACCATAGATATTAAAAAACAAACGCAAACTATGCCGCGGGCAGTAGCAAGTGTAACATAATTCCCATAGGAAACATATGTGTAAGTTACCTCGAAACTTGGCTCATAGACAGGGATAAGGTCAATAAGTAAAAATAAAAAAATACGAATTTTTTTCGGTTGCAAATAATAAAGTTAAAAAATAATTTTGTTTTTGTCAAATATCGATAGGTCGTATGGCAGAATGAAAAGTAGCCATGCCCAGTCTTAAAAAAAAAACAGCTGACAAAACTGACAACTGTCTGTGGTCGGTTTATGCAGCTGTTAGTTTTTTTTATGATCGGCAATGACTACTCATCACATTCTGCCATACGACCTATCGATATTGGACGAAATGATTTTTTTTAAAACCTCGTCATTTATGGCCGAAAAAAATTTGTTTTTTTTATTTATCTTTAATGATCCTATTCCTGTTTATGAGCCAAGTTTCAAGGTACCTTACATATAATTTTCCCTTGCGAATTGTCGATACAGATGTCGCGAATTCAAACCAGATTAATTCTGACGAGGTAGGCACTATAATTATATGGGTTCGATTGGTTCAAGGTAAAAGATGGAAGGTGTTGTACCATAATAATGTTTTATAGTAAAGTAAATAACTATCTATTTAATAGATTTAAAGAAAACAACCGATACGGTAACAATTAACAAAAGTATATTAAGAAAGCACAATTTAGGGTAGCTTTAAATTAAATACCTAGTATAAAATATAATAGATCACAGGGTCGTAGGAACTAGATTAATTTACTGAGAAACCGAGTCTACTTTAGTTCGCTTAGGTTGGAATAGCACTTCCCTGCAGTAGCCAGCTCCGACGCGTTGACATCACGGGAGCACCGGCTGTTGACGTCACAGAAGGCGGTAGTAGATGTCTGAGGTGGTCCAGTTTGATGGTCGCTTCAAGGCAGTACTAGCACCCCAGTCTGGGAAATTCACAAAATTCACTTGTTAAACATTTAAATTATAATTTTTCACTGCTGCGTAGTACTGTAGAATGTACTACTGATACCTATGTTTTATAGGTAGCAATCAAATCACACTTACATGAAAGAAAGTACGCATAATTATGAATTCTAGTGAGGAAATTATTGCACACGTAAATACATTTTATTACCCTCTAACCTATATCTCTCTACAGACTAACTTGGTTTTGAAATAAATACTAAGACCCTTAGACCCTGTGCATGAGTAACGAAAGAGTTATTTATCAACATACTTACCAAGTTCTTTTTGATGAGAAAAAAACGTGATACTTACCGTTACGTTTTTTAGTAATGCCAGGCTCTATCGGCGAAAGACAAATATTATCAGAAGATATCTTGCATTCTCTTTTCAATGTGCATCCTATTTAAACAACATAATACAATATTGTTTAAATATGACGCACATTCCCAGATCATCGTGACTGTCTTTGATATTAAGTCATGACGCACACGCACTGGACGGCAGAACAAACAACATTTTTGCGACATCATTTAACTTGTACCATCTCACAACAATACGTGTAATACACACGTAGCGTAGACACAGATAACGAGGATCCCGGGATCGGTTTAATCCCGACACACACGTCCCGTAATTCCGGGATAATCCCGACAATTTTTGCGACATCTTTTAACTTGTACCATCTCACTACAATACGTGTAATACACACGTAGCGTAGACGCAGATCACGAGGATCCCGGGATCGGTTTAATCCCGACACACACGTCTCGTAATTCCGGGATAATCCCGACAATTTTTGCGACATCTTTTAACTTGTACCATCTCACTACAATACGTGTAATACACACGTAGCGTAGACGCAGATCACGAGGATCACGGGATCGGTTTAATCCCGACACACACGTCCCGTAATTCCGGGATAATCCCGACAATATTTGCGACATCTTTTAACTTGTACCATCTCACTACAATGCGTGTAATACACACATAGCGTAGATGCAGATCACGAGGATCCCGGGATCGGTTTAATCCCGACACACACGTCCCGTAATTCCGGGATAATCCCGACAATATTTGCGACATCTTTTAACTTGTACCATCTCACTACAATGCGTGTATACACACGTAGCGTAGACGCAGATCACGAGGATCCCGGGATCGGTTTAATCCCGACACACACGTCCCGTAATTCCGGGATAATCCCGACAATATTTGCTGTCAATTGGAGGTGTGCCTATTTGCATTGAGATTTCATGGGTTATTATTGTGTACAAATTGGGTTTACTAAAATTTGCTCGCGTGTATGAAATAAATCGATCTATAATGGAAGTGGCATATAAAATATGTTAGTATTTTTACTGAAACACGTGTAAAGGAATTAAAATAAAGACACAATACAATTTATCAACTTTTTTTCAGTAACTTTAAAACAATACAAGGGCTTCAATGCGCAATGTTCTCTGACCAAAAAACGGCTAAGTACGAGTCGGACTCCCGCACCGAGGGTTCCGTACCACTGAGGTAAAAATACCGTCTTGCTTATGGACGCGCAGTCACGCAGAAGTGAATTAAAAACGCGCAATTCTGACACGCATTTGACCAGTTTTAATATTTGCTCTTATTCTATAGCTTATGCACTATCAATGTACCAATTTTCACCTCTGTAAGTGTTTCCATTTTTACGATAGAGCTAAAACAAAAATCGAGCGAAAATCGCCTTAAAACACGTTTTTAGTAGGGAAGCCCCCTTCATATATATATATTATCTTGATTTTTAGTATTTGTTGTTATAGCGGTATCAGAAATACATAATCTCTGAATATTCAACTGTCTACCTACTACGGTTCATGAGATACAGTCCGCTGATAGACTGACAGACAGACGTACGGACAGACAGACAGACATCGGAGGCATACGGCAAGAGCACATCAAGCCTAGTACAATAATACATTGGACTTTGAAGCGTTCTTATTTCAACAGGCGTGCGGGCTAGATTTGCACTGCGAGTGTCAAGCTTGACCTGACTGTACCTCTTAACAGTCTGTTGCGCAATTTATCTAACTCATAAAGTAGCTCCACATTATCACAGCGACGATACCGACAAAACACATTATATCTCTCGTATAAACAATACAATGGGCAAGTTAAGAGCCGACAATCCGGGTATAGACCCAGTTTAAGCGGGAATGTAAAGGAGAAATGAATGCTTCAACATTTACGGCAGGGCCACGAGAACACGTAACCGGTGCGGTGGCGTGACCTGCGATTTTGCAATACACTTTGCGTTGAGTACCAATTATTCAATGTATTGAAAAGTCTCTGGTCGCGCCACCGGCCGCGTAGTCCCCTGGCCAGATGGTTAGAAACTAACACAGAACGTCCTTCAGAGCATATTGGTAGCCTGTTGTTAATACTCCTTATTTATTAAACAGCAAAACCGCCCAATCAAACTATCGTGAAGAAAAAGTTGGTTCAGTATCTGCTTAAGACAGAACAGATTTTAGGATTGAGAGTGAGCCTTTATTGTAAAAGTTGCGTGATTTCCACAATGTAAGTATTGGTACCTAATTAATTGTAATAAGGTCCATTCAGCGGGTTACAACATTTATAAGCCAGCTGCAAAAAAGAGGCATTATCTAAAAAGGAGTGGATCTTAGTACTATTATGAATACAAGATACAAGTACTATACACCATTTAATGCGTATACATATTAACATTCTTGGCAAGTCACTTATTAATTTCCTGTAACGATATCATGTCGTAACTCGCTTGCAAAGTGACTCAACCCTAGTCCTAAGAAGGCCAATTAATCAGTAGACGGTCTAATGAGCGAATATTTCATTGTCCGGCTCCTGGCGCGATAGAAGGGTTTAGGGCTGACAAAACTTGAAAGAAATAACGGTAATTAGTTGCCGAGGAAACGCCAAGAGTCGCGCTTGAAGCTGCGCGTCGTTGATTGATTTTTATTCTTATACTTTCGTAGCATATTTACAACGTTAAACTTTTAGCAATTATTTTGTAAGTTTATGCATTTCTGTAATGCAAAAAATAATAGTTTTTCCTTTGATCGATCAATTGAATTTCTGATGTCAGTCACTTTGGAGGTTAAAGAAAACAGTTCAGCCCATGATTCTTAGATATGAGTTGTTTTATTTAGTAAGGACTAACTGATTGACCCTTCATCATAACCACCCAGTACTATAAACTGTAACTGAATAACAAACTTCAGAAACTTACAATTAATACAGGGATACTACCTATATTTAAATAAGGCACGCGGCGAAAGCAGACCAGCATTAATAATTCCCTCAGACGCTCATACGACACTTGCAGACCTCATATTATTATATTATCGACATCTGTTTCGGACACCCCTGGGTATCTTGAGACGATTAGTTTAGGAGCTGGATGTCAAATTCCGTAATGTTTAAAGTAAGGTTTCCTTTTAAAGCGAACGTCCTTCAAAGATATTTTCTTCAACTTAAAAAAGATTGTTTTTGATTATATCACGCTATCGACAAATTCGTCATATTTTTCAGAAGATCACATGCAAACCTTTTTTCCTTTTGATGTACAAAATGCTTCTACCAAGAAACGATTTTTTTTATGTCCTCAAGGCTAGATCGAGATCAAGGATAAGCCCATAGACAGTAAAAAAAATACCATACAAATATTGCGCTGTCGAACAATTTCCTATTCTATATTTACAATGTTCGTTGTTATTCATGGTTTGTGTAACTTAGGCACTAAACTGTAGTGATAAAACAATGTCTGTAGAAAGTGTGTAGCTCTTGGTATCCCTAACTCTTGTACTAGAAAGGGTTGTCTTAATCGAAACATGTCTCCTGCAGTGCCATATGCCGAGTTCGAGGCAAGTCTCTGCAATACCCAGCGATGCTTGGCAGACAAAACATTCACTCCTACGTGCTGATTGGCTAGAGTTATGGCGGGAATTGCGGGTTCCATGCGGAAATGGTTATCTTGATATTTTTGAGCTTACCTATCTTGTTATAGGTCATCACATATTTTGATACATCTCTGAAATAGACGGTTTTGAGATGTATGAGCATACCCTGGACCGCCCACCAAATCGAGACGCAGCACCTTTGATTCGTTAGGCAAGTGGCCCATTGTAAGCCTGATTAAAAAGATAAGTGGGTATATGGTTTGCCCGGATAAGATAACTACATCCCTCCATCCAGTATTAAGTAGATGAATCTACTAAGAAAGCGTCAAATGAGACTGTCTCCTAAATGAATGAAATTCTGGGGCGTATTTTATATTTAGCTTAGTATTGGACCATCTTACCAAAGGTTATCGTAAGGGACGGTGTACCGAAAACTAAAAGGGCGTGCTCATTCAACGAAACTAAACAACTTTCCAAAAAAACACTTTTGGGAAATGAAAAAAACATTGACCTCTCCATACAAACTCTTCGATCAGAGTGAGCGATTTGTATAGGTCAATTTTATTTTCCGTCCCTTACACCCTGTTTGTAAAGTATCAAATAGGACCAAGCAGAGTAATCCAATGACCACAGACACAGAAGGCACGAATCTACATATTGGGGTGTGGGCATTTCTTGCATCCCCGCCTGAGATATGTGTCTTGAGCCCCCGTGTCCGAGGCTGGGGTGGCACAGGACCGGACTCAGACACTTTAATTTATTATTATTTACCATTATGTTTTGTGTGGTTTTTGAGCAGGAAGTTCTAGAGATACTGTCAAACAACAATTGCTTTGGGGCTTTTCGTATTCGATTAGGATTTTTTAAAATTAATCACCTCAAGAGTCTGAAAAATAAGATAGCTACTTGTTTTGGAAAGCGCGATCGCATTATCTGTACAGAAGGATGCGTTGTGTACCTATGTCAGAGGTCTTTTGCAGTTCAACAGCTCTCATAATAGTGTGCACAGGATCAATTTGGCTCTGACAAGCGGATAGCCAAGGATCAATTCACTCGCCTCCCCCATCTGTCACGCTCACCCCCGCGATAAATTTTTGACTTCTGCGCTTTAACGGTCAAAGCCAAAGTTATTTTGTACGCCTTATACCAGGATTTTTTTGGCCGGATCGACGATAAGATAATGAAAAACTAGTAGTACCGAGTGAGGTTTTGTTATTTATTGCCCTTTCCAGTTTCCCTATAATAAACCTATTAAAAAGAAGAAGACTGAAAAATAATTATTTTATTATTAAAAGATATTTGGACCCATTAAAACATTCATAGTCACAAACTACTATATCTTAATACGTCTCTTGCATAAATGTTTAAGGTATGCAGATGCGGTACAGCCGTGATAAGTTAATTCCTACTGGCGATCCCTTACCCGCATCAAAATTATAATGGCGGAGCGGAATTATTCCCGAATATGTGCCCCGCACCGGCCTTATTGAAATCTTAATGGTCTCTTAGTTATTGCCAAGTTATGTGTGGTATTGTTTGGGAGATATGTAGATTTTACAGATAATATAGGTCTCTACCTGGGTAGATAATACCTTCCTTCCTTCGCAAAAGTTATGAGATTCCACGTTAAAATTATTAAATTAGACAATTTGCCTTATAAACTTTCGACTTCAGTTACGTGGACAAAAGAAAACCGGCCAAGTGCGAGTCGGACTCGCGCCCTAAGGGTTCCGTACCTATCTACCATATGATATACTAAAAGCTTTTGCTCTTTGACTTTAAAAACTCCGCGACCATCCAACTTGACCCCTCTTTTATAGACAAGTCCTTGAAACGGGAGCTCACCTTAATTGGTTACTATTAGTTGTGAGAAAAATTTAAATATTTAATGATTTAAGACTTTTCCCTTTATTTGTACTGTGAGACCTAGCTGCTAAATTTCATAATTTTAGGTCAATGGGAAGTACCCTGTAGGTTTTGCTTTTTTGCCTAAATGTATGGAGATGAGGACATATTTATATGACAACTAAGTGCAACAATGTCATTATTCAATGTACCTATACGATTCTGTTTTATTTGATTGTTGTAACTTAATTTTTGAAGAATAAATAATTTATTTATATTATTATTATAAAAAGCCATATCTTTTGATTGCCTCGTTGTAAAAAAAAAAAAAATTCAGATCTTTTGTGGTTTGTAACTTTAATTTTCGTTATCAACTTCAACCTGATACCTCTTCTCGTTCGTGAGAAAAAGGGTCTTGACAGACAGACAGACAGATGGACGTTTTTGTATTTTGAGGTACGGAACACTAAAAATGTTATTAAATCTCATGAACCCTCGTTAAATGAAAACTAGGGGTAGATAGGACATTTGCGGTCCTTTTCCTTCCAAACACGTGTTTCACTCCATCTGCATTTATTTTTAGATGTTGAATACAGGGTCTTAGAAATTGTCGTTTTCAGTAATCGTCTATATATACGGTTTCTGTTTTCGAATTATGTCTTTTGTACAGTCAACCGCATGTCAGTGGAAACATTTGCAATTTGATTACCATGTCATAAAGTCCTAAGTGTTTCTACTAACGTGCTGTTGAGTGTACCCTGTGTTGTAGTATATTGTTGCTCAGGAGATTTGTATTTCTATTCGAATTTATTACATCTCTCACACAGATTTTGCATTAAATTTTCGTGAAATAGTAGCATTTCTCATTTCAGGCACTTAACATCATAACACCACAATAAATTAATATTCAGGGTTCTGTATCCAAAAGCTGAAAACGGAACGTAATTTGTAAGTCTGTCTGTAAGGCCTGGATAAGTGCGACGCGGACGCAGAGTGGACAACCGGTGTACGAGTAGATGTCCGCGACAGACAGTAATTTTTTTTGATCCGGAGCGGACAGCTCAGCATTGGACTGAACGAACTGTGTAGGCTTCATACATTTTACAGTCCGTCGTCCATCCGCCGTTGGATGTCCGCTCCATGTCCGCGTCCGCGTCCCACTGACCCAGGTCTGTTGAAAGGATGTAACTTTTGGAACGTTCCTTTAGGTAAAACTACACAAAATACAAAAATGTTAAATAAGAAAATGTTTATTGCTTAACAAGTTTTCGGACAAAATTTGGGTGGAGTTTCCTTTCAAGCATCATAGTGCCTGTGTCAGGAAGACTCCGCTTTTCCCTCGTGGTTAATAACACTTCATCCTTCTACCTTTATCGTTCCAAAAGTTACAGCCCAAAAGGAGGTAACTGGATAAAGTAGGTAGAACTTTATCTACTTCATTCAGCTAGATATGACGTTCTAAAAGTGGTAGTCCTTAAAAAGTCACACAAACACGTCACGGCGTTGTTATGTTGTTGCTTTACAACAACTCGTCCAACTCACACTTGACCACAGAATCACTTGTATAGGAAAGTAGACTCCTCATCTACAGAAAAATATTTCATCATAACATCCCATGAAACTTCCACTACAGGACAGAGAGCTCCCTCCATAATTCTAGCTTTTGCTGGAAAAAAGTAGAGGGGAAGTACCACAGTCACCTCGCTTGTCAGCGTTACGGCTGGCACCATGAACCGCGGTTGTAGGTGACCGCAGTAAGTAAGATGTTAGATACAAAGGAGGATGCTGCTGCCCATCCTCCAGTTTATTACCCTTAGTCGCCTCTTACGACACCCACGGGTATGTAAGGGTTGGTACTATTTATTGCCGGTAGCACACAGAAAAATATTTAGGTATTTGAAAAGCTTGAATTTTTATATCAAATAAACATCATCGATCATTCTAATGTAATCAAGAGCCAGCAAACTATAAACTCTCCTGCAAACACACGTCATTATATCATCATTAATACCACAAACGTTACGGGAACCGTATCAGATTGAATCAAATAGACAACCAGCGTTACTTGAACCCTGAGACTCTACCGTACGGAGTCAAGTACGGTAGAGTCTCGGCTTGTTACAAACCCAAATACTTTAGTTATTGATCAAAATACTTAGATTTTCAACGCAACTTTTCCAAACAAATACCTATGTTATTATTCAGTTGAATTAAATATTGATAAGAAAGCGCGATACTTTGCAAGGAGATAATTACAAAATAAGCTGCACATCTTCTGGAGAAATAATCTAGTGAATATTGGAGCACCTTTATCTGTTTGCCATATTTCTAAAGCTTGTCAGTGAGTCCTCTTTTACATACAGATTTTTCATACAAATTAGTTCTTCACCCTATCCTAGACCCGTAAGAATCAAGTCTCTACTCTGTAGATATAAATAAATACTCACCAGCGAGTTTTTCCGTGATTGCCATAGCAGTTGACTATGAGAGTCTTAAGTAGACAAGTTACTAGAGGATAGACTCTACCTCGCGGCGACTCTATAAATGGGCGATAAGTAGCTAACTCAAAGATTTTGGAAACTACGCTAGGCGCAGCGTTTTTCTTACGTCAATGAGCTAACTACAGATACTGTCTATCCGAGAGACATTTCTTTGTCCTCTTAACGGATTTTTATTAATTTCCTATTCCTAACTCCATCATAATCGGAGCCTGTTTTTGCTACTTCACTAGTTCTCGCGTTTATGCTTCTCGCACTTCACTTCTCGCGCTTCATAACAAGTTCTTTCTTTTATCCATCGCCTTTCTTTCTAAATGGGTGGAAATAAGGGATTCCCATATTGTACCTATTCTTTTCTACTAATCCGTTTTATTTATTTGTCCATTTTGATTTGGGCAATAATGTAACACTTTCTCATTTTTATTTAGATTTGTTTGTTTTTCTTGATAACACCGCTTCCAAACATGGTGACTATTGCAACTTTGACTATTGAAACACATTAAAATAGGCACCTGAGCTCCAGGTTCAGATAAGATTGGGCGTCTAGATTCGCAATCCACGTAAGTAATAAGTATGGAACTTTCGTTCGCCCACGCGCCGCCTACGGTTTGGTATATCTATGAGGTGTGGTGAGCACACATTGTGACGATGAAGAGGAATTAGGAAGGGTTTTCATGGTTTATTTATATAAATGAGCATTTTCATCAACGCGGAACGTTTACATAAATATTTTTTTGCAATAAACTCAAAGGTTGGAAAAAATTGCACTTGTAAGTGAAAAACTTTTCAAACGAAATTCTTGAATTTTTTTTGTGTTCTCTTTAAATACAGAGTGTCAAAAGATGCATCCCTGAAACTGAAACTTTGGATTTAAACCATAAAACTATGATAAATTTTGTGAAGGAACGTTTGTGGAAAATTTTTTTTTACTTCCTATAGACGTGTATTAGTATTCTATGCTTCATATAGAAACTCAATCACGTGATAGTGCATTTTTGGATTGTCAAAATATATTTTACGTAAAAATTTTAACCTGTTTCCTGCGGTTTTTTGAAATTCTTGCTCTGATTTATATTTTAGTACCTAGGCGACCGAGTTAAGCTCAGTATGATTAAAATAACATCGTGTGAGCAAGCTATGCTACTCAACAACAGATGGCGCTGTAAGTTTCTTGTTCGCACTAAAATGCGCTAAGAAATACTCGTACAAATATTGCTCGTTTAATAGTTTAGGATGTGACCAGTGAGCAAGCGAGCATCACCACGATCACTGTCTTATTAGTAGCATAATTGACACTACCAAGACAGCGAAACGCGTTGCCTTACTTAGAACTGTGATGGTGTGTCTCATGTGCCAGTAATTTCACTGGCTCCCTTGTCCTTCAAACCGAAACACAGTAGTGCAAACATTATTGTTTTATGGCAGAATAAAGCAAGGGGGTGGTACTTCCCCAGACGGACTTTGCACAAAAGCCCTACCATTTTCTGAATGAAAGGTTTTGGTTTTCAGAAGATGCCTTTTTACAGATGAATAACGTGTTTTAGGTAATCTATAACAAAATAAGTTATTTTTTAAGACAACTACAAAAATATTTTTTCTAAGCCACACAATATGGCCACTCTATGGTCTGAGAGCCATATTTACGGCACAAAGGGCGTAGAGCGATGTCCGCAACAGTGTGTGGACACGACACTTCCCACACTTGTTCCATTAGTGCGATTTACTTCAAGACATGAGCATGAACCATAAACAGTTTACCACAGTTCCGGTATACCACCTTGACCATAGCTTTACCAGGTTTTGTTGAAACAATGTGGCAAAAAAAAACACAATTCAACGAAAAAAATCTCATTGTGTGTGTGTAAAACTAATACTTTCATGTTATCTAGATAAAGATATAGTTTATAATCACATCTAATGTTTGGTTTCACATTCAAGTACGCAATTATTGTTATTCGGAACTCTGCAAATTGATAGTCAGCAGAACAAGTAGCGCTCTTAGTTTTTTTCTTTTGTACTATTCTCGATCTTACAATGATGAATAATAAAGTACCTGGGTGACCGAGCTTCGCTCTGTATAAATTAACCAAAGCTCACCAACAGATGGCGCTTTAGGGTTTCTATAAACACGCAATTTTAAGAAAATACTAAAAAAAACGGAGAAAACGTTTTTTTCCGGACATGAGACCTAGCTAAATCGATTTTTGCCCTCGGAAACCCCCGTATGGTAAATTTCAGCGAAATCGTTTGAGCCGTTTTCGAGAAATCGATTAAAGATATATATATATATATATAAAAGTGCTCATTTTGATAGGATATGATTAATGTTGTTGTTACTTCCACATTAATAGTCGCTTTGCAGGCCTTATATGAACTGCAATCCTAGCCACTGCAGCTTTGATTAAAAGAGGTTGTTTGATCAAACCTATGTTTAAACTAAACTGCATTCAGCTCGGTTTAAAGTCCATCGTCTTCAGCATTTCACAAAATAATAAAGTAATTTATACCACCAGTACAAATTTCGGCTAAACAATACTAAAACTACAAGCATGTAGTAAATCACATCCAAAATCTACGCAATCAAACCCCAACCAAAATCCCAGACATGTCCTAAGAAAATACCCTTTCCAATTCAAAACAGTTGATCCCAAGTTATCCATAGGTGGGTTCCCCCTTCGACCCTCCCTCTTACCCTCCCGGAAACTTAGGAGGCACATGTGTGCCTAATACCCAGACATTTGTCAGTCTGTAATTACGAAGTGATTCTTCGCTGTCCCGTAGTTCTTAATGTTAATTGTTAATGTCACTTTGGTCCATAGTTTTGGTGGGCAGCTGTGCTCGGGTATGATTATTATGTTTGGAGTTGCGTAATTTCACGTGTAGAAATTGAGCTTCTAACAACTTTGTAGATTGTTTGTCCTTATAAATGTTTGGATATTATTATTGAAGAGAGGAAATGGGGTTTTTCAGACAAGTGATTTGTTAAGAAAGGAGAACAACAGCAAGAAGAACTGTGATTTTCGCATAATTTTTCAAAATTTGAGTCGCAACTACTCGTATGTGCTTTCAAAATCTTAGTAAATAAAGGCATAGATAAGTCAAAGTCGCAATCTTGAAACACGTGAAAAGAAATTACTTACAAACTTTTCAGATTTAATACCACGAAAAAATTACGTCCAAAAATAAAAGTGTATGCCTATGCATTACCTACCCATTTCAGAAAAGTTTAAAAAATTACAAATAGAATAGAAAAGTATAACATTCCCATAAAACAGTGAAAGGTAACAAATTATAAATAACAAAATAAAGTACAGTACACTGCCCAGGGATAATTGACTGACTCATAGTACAAGTAGTCTTAGCAACACTGTTATATAAATAAAATCTAATGCAAATATTAAAACAACACACTAACGAATAAATTAATGAAAAGTCATCAAAAACTATCCGCATAAATGGATTATACAAATAAAGCAATAAAAACGCTGAGTTGTTTTAAATTCCGGCCGTATTGGTTGGTTTTTGGTTGTAGTTTGCCAAGTCAATACATATGATTCCTAGGTCAAACATAAAATAAAATACTGTTTTCAACTAAAAATAATCGTATAAAATTTATAAAAGCTATCCATTTCACAAAGAATAATTCTTAAAGTCTCACAAACTACAGTCAGAACGAGTACATTTGGCGATCCGCAAATTTAACAAGAGTTGGCTGAAACTAAATTGATATTTATGCTACTTTCAAACCAGTTTTTAAAAAGGTGATTTTAGAGAAAATCAAAAGCAGTACCGAGGTACAAATTTATGAAACAGATAGTCACTATTTTCATTTAATTATTATCTGGTCTAATCAGAAATTTAACCCAGGACCTTCGCTACAGTACCATTTTGCTCTTACCATTGTACTAAATTGCTTGTAAAACGCAAACAGAATCCATTTGTTTAAAAATGGCGGCTGTGCACTCAGCGTTTTTCCCGCTTCAGCATACGAGTGCGTTATGTTATGTGCTCAGCGCAAATATTTTGCGTTTTGTTCTGTGTGTTTATTAAGTACTTCGTAATTGGTTGTGTTCATGTTTTATTTGTGCAAACTTTTTGCGTTGCGTAAAATGGACAGTTAATTGCTTACAGGGTCTTACAAAGGGCTTATTTTCCTGTGATTAAAATCATTGTATGCGTAAAACTGCATCAGTTCTATAACTTTGGTAATTTTTAGGGTTTCGTTCCTCAAAAGGAAGAAAAACGGAATACTTATAGGATCACTTCAGGTGTAGACTTCACTTCACTTAAAGAGTGGTCAGGTATGAGTGAAAGCGGAGTTTTTAAAACCATCACAACATCCTATGAAACGTCCGCTGCAGTACAGGGAGCTCCCTCTAGTATTCCAGCTTTTGCTAGAACAATGTGGAGGGGAAGTATTATAGTCAACACGCTTATTAGCGTTGCAACTGTCACCATGGACCGCGGTTGTTGGTGACTGCAATATCTAAGATGATACGCTTAGGAGGACGCTGCTGTTCTAGTTCTTAGGAACCGGGATTATTCCCTGAGTCACCTCTTCTAGGGTATAGATGAGTTGGTACTATTGTATGCTGACACCACATAAAAAGTTAATAATTTTTTTATTTATTGTACATACATACATACATAACATATCGCCTATTTCCCGTCGGGGTAGGCAGAGACCACAGTCCTCCACCTGCTACGATCTTGACATACTTCCCTTGCTTCCTGTACTTTCATCAATCCTTTCATACATGCTCGTCGGTTTAGGGTACTTTTAACCTGGCCTTTATTCAGAACGTCCTGAATTTGATCCTGGTACGTTCGCCTAGGCCTTCCCCTTCCAACGTTTCCATTCAATCTCGCCTGGTAGATCTCTTTCGTCAATCTTCGTTCATTTATCCTCTCTACATGACCAAACCATCTCAGCATTTATTTATTATCAAGTTCATTTATCGCCAATAAACGGTTTATTTTTGTTTTTTTGACTAGTATCAGTCGAAAAAAGACCATACACTTTCTGGTTTAACTTGGCCCAAGTTCCACCCTTGGATTTTTTAATATCCTTTAAGTTTCATTTACATAGTTAATTTCCCTTTCTTTGATACTTTTAAGGTATTGGTTTCAAAAACCACATTAGATTTTTGCAAATAGCCTTGCATATAATTATGATGTTTGTATTTAACCTCTGGAACTCATTAATGTCCAATCAGCATCCGGGAAATTTTGACATATGACCCTTATGTCAATTTCCCATAGTTCACGGAAAATTAATGAAAAATGTATTGCAATTTATGCAAAAATTATGCCTTATCGCGTAAATAACTACGTTTTAATTAATGATTTCTGCAAATTTTGACATGGAGTTTGATATAAAAAAAAACTTAACTTAGCCTTAGTATTATTATAATCTAGCCCTTGTCGACACTTCAGACCTAAAAAAAACACGTCAACCAATCCTTCGCGTCGCATTCGTAAACTTTTTAATTGCCAGCACAGAATTTACGGCCAATCGGAAAACTGTATTGTTTGATTTTGAATTTCGAATCAAGAGTGTTCGAAAGTTCGTTTGAAAGTTTTGCGTTCTGTCAAGCCTTGCTGAATGCACAAATTAATCAAATTAATAAATAAATAATCGTGAATATGTGCATATTAGTGAATTTTTGGTGACTCATTGTTGAGTTTGGGGATGCTGACGACTGTTCGAAGTTCGAAATTTTTTTGCAAGTTTTTAAGTACTTGCCCTGCATTTTGAATGCGGTAAGTTGAGAATTTTATTTTTACGTAGGTAGGTATAGTACGTCCAATAGGAATTGGCCAAATTCCACTTGAGAAAGGGGCTGGGTAAATCTTTTGTTAATAATGCTTGAAAGATAAGAAATAATTATGAATGGAAAAATAACAATAGAGACCACTTAAGAGCCAAGAGTCTTGATACTTGGGTAGTTTTACGTAACATGTATTCCATAAAAACACGCAGCTCTACAGAATAGAACACAGGTAGAGGGAATAAAGATTGGTTCTTTTGGGTATTGTAGATGCACGTGTTCGGAAGCAAAGTAGTTTTATTATTTGGTAATTTTACAAACTCCACTCACAAATTCAAAATTCAACAATCTATACTCGTATTAAGTGGAAACTGACCAATTCCTAGTGGACGTACTAAAATAGAGTACAGACTGCCACAAGTCACTGGTCGTAATTAATACTTTGATCTCAGGGTTTCTACGCTTTATTCTTAGTACATCTTAGTACAATTACAGCATAAACTGGTTTTTTATGGACTCAAAAGGGATTCATCACTAATTCCTCCGTATATGAGTACCTAACTACTAAAAATTCATCTTTGTACTCCTACATGAATCCTACGCACGCACTGAATAGAACAATAAAAAAAACCGGCCAAGTGCGAGTCGGACTCGCGCACTGAGGGTGCCATACCTATTTACCATATGATATACTAAAATCTTTTGCTCTTTGACTTTCAAAACTCCGCGACCATCCAATTTGACCCCTCTTTTATAGAAAAGTTCTTGAAACGGGAGCTCACCTTAATCGGTTACGATTTATTACGTATTAAAAAAAAACTACTTAATCGATCTCGTTCAAACCAATTTTCGGTGGAAGTTTGCATGGTAATGTACATCATATATTTTTCATAGATTTATCATTCTCTTATTTTAGAAGTTACGGGGGGGGGACACACATTTTACCACTTTGGAAGAGTCTTTTGCGCAAACTATTCAGTTTAGAAAAAAAAATATTTTAGAATCCTCAATATCATTTTTGAAGACCTATCCATAGATACCCCACACGTATGGGTTGCATGAAAAAAAAGCTAAAACCCTAAAATTTTTCGTTTTTTTTTATTTTTGTATGAAAATCTTAATACGGTTTACAGAATACATCTACTTACCAAGTTTCAACAGTATAGGTCTTACAGTTTCGGAAAAAAGTGGCTGTGACATACGGACGGACAGACAGACAGACATGACGAATCTATAAGGGTTCCGTTTTTTGCCATTTGGCTAGGGAACCCTAAAAACCGGCCAAGTGCGAGTCAGACTCGCGCCCTAAGGGTTCCGTACCTATCTACCATATGATATACCTACTAATTAAGCTTTTGCTCTTTGATTTTAAAAACTCCGCGACCATCCAACTTTTATAGAAAAGTTCTTGAAACGGGAGCTCAACTTAATTGGTTACTATTAGTTGTGAGAAAAATTTAAATATTAAATGATTTTAGAGTTTTCCCTTTATTTGTACTGTGAGACCTAGCTTCTTGCCAAATTTCATAATTTTAGGTCCCTTAGGAAGTACCCTGTAGGTTTTGCTTTTTTGCATAAATGTATGAAGATGAGGACATAAAAAGCCATATCTTTTGATTGCGTCGTTATAAAAAATTTAAATTTTCAGATCTTGTGTGGTTTATAGACCTTAATATTCGTTATCAATTTCAACCTGATACCTCTTCTCGTTCGTGAGAAAAGGGGTCTTAACAGACAGACAGACGGACAACAAAGTGATCCTATAAGGGTTCCGTTTTTTTATTTTGTACAAATAACGACACAATACAACTAAACTTCCGCTGCAGTATTTACCTAATTAATAACTTTTTTGAGGGGCCTATTATAACCGTAAATAACCTCTTTAATTCGTAAATAACCTTAATAAATAAGTAACCCCTTGCAATGTTTGATACTCTAGCCCTAGTACTTTTGACTTTTTTTAAATTTAAATCAAGTTTTGTTGAGAGTTTTGTGGAGAATGTGACAAATCAACCTACATCATTTTAAGTCTAGTAATTTGCAAGACATTTTCTTTACGAAGTCGACCTTATGGGTGTCAATGTAAAGCAACTTTTGCTCCCATTTGACCTCTGCACCTATCATAGAAAAATAATACAGCACCTTCATTAGATATTTCTATTACCACATACCTGTTATTCTAATACTAATGTTACCTATTATACATCAAGGCGATACCTTTTATTACAAATCACAGGCCGGCACAGATGTATTGTGTCTGTGTAGATAGAGTCAGCATCAGTAATTTGTATATAAAATAACAAAGAATTAATAAAAGCCATAAAGTAAAAATAGCAATTAATAAATTGTATGGAATTAACGAAATTTACGTATGTTACGTCATTACGTGTAAGTAAAATTTTCAGTACCTAACTAAAGTTTGTCATAAGCCTTGGAATTTCATTTTTACCTTAACTTGGCTCGTGACCAAATTAGATAAGTTAATCAAATTTTCCCCAGACCTTTTTTTTTAAAAAATATTGTTCAGTTTCTTTGAACATATTCTGTTGAATTCGAACTTGAATTTTTCTTTATCTCTCACATGTTTTTTCCCTTCTCCGTGGCGTCAGGGCGTGACACCGACGAGCATCTGCGGGTCCAGCTTCTCGACCAGCCCACCCGTGACCTTCCGAGGTGTACGTGGCCGCGCCCCGTCTACGCAAGACAGGACATACCAGGGGAGTCTTATTTTTAAGGGAAGCACAGTGATAAATAATTAACGGACTTTATTCGTGGTAATCTCGTTCTACCATCAAACGTAGGGTTTACGAATCCATCCCTGCTCTTTAGTTTCGCGTAAAGACTGTAAGATGCCATTTGAGTAAAATTATTAGTGCATATTTCAATAGGGCATTTTTATACTTACCTTCCGTTGTAACTTTTTTGTGTAACGGTCATTTTGGGTCGACTTCTGAGTCCGCCCCTGCCTTGAAATTGTTAATCGAATCTTTTCTTTAGTAATAAACGTAGCTTAATTCTATTTTAATTTGTCGTTTTAATTGAATCCACCTTACGGTTAGAATTCCCGTGACAACTTTTATCAGACCAACTTTCTGTATTTCTGCTGACCATACCTTCATTTACTTTGATTGCGCATCAGTCGCGTGCGCACCATTTTCTATGAAATTATAGATCGAGTAGCGATGGAGTATTGCTCTCATCTAATTATATGGATTAGGCTAAACACGCGTTCTCTTCAACCAACGTATCGTATCAATGGAAAATAGGAGGCTAGAAAACAATAACTGCGACAGAGGCACTGAACATTCAGAGTGTTATTCTGGACGAGCTGTTGCAAGTGACTCCGTCCGCGTGGGGTTCTAAAAACGTGGCTAATGACTTTTACCATGGTTCAAACTACCTTTTTACCAAGTTTTATCAAAATCGGATTAGTCATAAAAGCGTAATAGAAAGATAGACAAAGCAATTGTAGATTTTACAATAATTATACAGAGTATAAAGATAGGAAGGATATTTTGTAAATTAAACACCTCTTGATATTCTGGATTTAGAAACTGCATCAAATTTAGTCTTTCGTATTTTGACCTATGTTTCTTGGAAAAAGTTGTTCAGTTTCATGTATTACCATACCTTTCGGATACACGCTATAAAGTCTACATAAAACAGTTTCAATCATCATTTCGAGGCAAAAATGTGTAGTAAAGTTAGCGTTGCGACTGGCACCATGGACCGCACTGGTTGTTGACCGCAGTATGTAAGATGGAACAATACGCAGATAGATGGTTACGGCCAACTTTCAGTTAAAAACAAGAGTAAGCCGATTTTCAATAATAAAATTAAAAGAAAACGAATTAGTCTTAGAGGACACCTTTGGGTAGAGATGAGGCGCTACGAGTACCACGGAGCAGAGAAGGGGGCGCTACGCTCGGCAGGAAGCACGTAGAAACAAGACCAGTATAAGCTGAACCAGCGCCACGCAACAAACACCCGAAAGCAAAGATTCTCTCAAGGTCAAAGTGTTTCCACCGATGTGCGGCCGTGTGTACTATTCATAGCCGGCATTACACGGTAGAGTAACTTTACTTCAGCTGATTGCAATCATCAAATGTTGAAATAGTCTAGGCAACGAAGCAGATCGTTGTATGAAGACCCCCGCATTAAATCCTTAGTCGATAAAACTTTGCTGGGGTATTGCACTATATGAGACAAACCTTCTATAAAAAAATCCAAAAAAAAATCGCCACGTAATTTTTCCATACAAAAATTACAAAAAATTGTATGAAAAAATTAAAAGTACCAATTTTTTTTGGATTTTTTATAGAAGGTTTGCCTACAATAAAATTGGTTTGAAAAATGCTTTCAATAGCCTCATTTATATTTTTCAGGAACACGCCCTTTTAGTTTTCAAAATGCTGTCGCTTACACACACTTACATACTATAAGCCACGATGACACCTAGCTGAATTCAAGGACTAATTCGGCTTACATTGCTCGTTGAAGTAAGGATATTGCAATTAACATAACCAAGCCTCCCAGCAATGTATGCCGAATTAGTCTTTGAATTCAGCTAGGTGTGATCGTGGCTTTAGGCTGCATGATCAGACAGGCTGCCAGATTATAGGGATCGTTTGGATTCATCAGCTGATGTATGGTAGAATGGAGTAAACAGAAGTTTCAGCTTCTACTGGGTTTCACAAAAAGGGTACACCAACCCTGAAGGAAGGCTTATGAAACTGCAAAACTTTCCCTGAAGAACAAAGGTCGAAACACGAAAAAAAAATTTGACCTCCCATAGAATCAGCTGATAGCGCATTTTGTATGGGAGGTCAATGATCTTTTTCTAATTTCGACCATGTTTTCCAAGTTTCATGGGCAAAGTCACATATTACAGGCTTGTAAGATTCTGTTACACCTTGCAGAAGAGAAGGTATAGTATTATAATCTATTCGAAAACCATTCCGCGCATTCTGAAACAAATGCGCATTGATGATATATGTAGGTGGAGCATTTGTATCAGTAATATCATCGCCTCATTTGGTCGTGACTTGCTACATTTAACCGTGTGTGGGGTCTCTACCACTTAACTACAGGGTGAAATTGAAATCATTCGACAAATTTGGAGACTGAGTTCAGACCGCAAAACTGAACAATTTTCGCCTAGGAACATAGGTAATTGGACGAAAAAAAAATAACCCTTTCATAGTAGAGTCAGTCAGCTGACCATACATTTTGTATGGGAGATCGATTTTTTTTTACGTCTAACGACCTTTGTTCCTTGGGGAAAGTTGTTCAGTTTCGTGGTCTGAACTCATTCTCAAAATTTGTCGAATGTTTTCAAATTCACCCTGTAGTACGGTCAACCGCTTGTCGATAGAAATTCTTTCAACACTATTACCACGCCATAAGGTCCAAAAGTGTTTCTACTGATGTGCGGTCGTGTGAACTATCCTCATGTACAGTCAACGACAGGTAAAGCTTGACACTTGCAGCGCGTCTCTAGCCCGTACGTTTATTGAAATGAGAACCGTACAAAGTCCAATGTATCAAGATTAATGCGCTCTTGATTGTACCTTCAATAGATAAGAAAAAGGTTGAACATTTCAATGGTCAAAATGCTGTTGAAGTAAATCTTATACAGCGTGTAACGGAAAGGTGGGATAATACTAAAGGGTGTGAATCTACCCATGAAACTGAACAACTTTTCCTAAGGACTGAACTCCCATAGAAACTGCACCAGCTGATAGCACATTTTATATGGGAGGTCAAATTTGGTTTTTCGTATTTCGACCTATGTTCCTTGGAAAAAGTTGTTCAGTTTCTTAGGCAGATTCACACCCTTCAGTATTATCACACCTTTCCGTTATACGTTGTATATTAGAAAGTTGTTATAAAATTAAGAGCCTCGGGTGTTGGGAGACAAAAAAATACCATTCCCCCCCTTATCTTTTCTTTCGGGGGCACATGTACGTTGAACTAATCTGTATTAAAGCCTGAAATGTTGATCGTATAACTATTGTACACTGTGTCTGAGGAGAGACTGTGTATATTCTGATCATGAAAATGTTTTTTTGTATTTCGACCTATGTTCCTAGAGAAAAGCTGTTCAATTTCATTGTTATAATCTACCATTTAAGTATAAATCACATTGTGCTGTACCTACCTCCAGCAAGTTAAACTCTTGGTTTACTTTTAAAAGGTTTCTTAGATTGATATATTTCATTCTTACCACTTTCGTTACTGTAATGTATGTTTTTGGTATACCAGTGAATATTTTTATACAAGGTTATTTTTTTGGACCTGATTTCCGTATGCCCACGTTATTACAGAGGTCAAAAGCAACAACTTTTGTTCTACCACTTTTCTAACAACGCAGGATTTTTTTTTTACTTCCCTACAAAATGGGTCGGTCACGTGACCACTTTGGTATGGGGAGTCGAATTTTTTTTGTGAGTTGTTAGAAAAGTCATAGAACAAAAGTTGTTGCTTTTGACCTTTGTAATAACGTGGGCATTCGCAAATCAGGTTCAAAAAAATAACCTAGTATACTCGTAGGTACGAGTAAGTACCTACTCCACAAATTACAAGAGACTGAATCATATAAGTACCTACTCCACAAATTACAAGAGACTGAATCATTTATTATCTGTAATAGACTATCACTGACTCATTTGGGAATGACTTGCAAGATTCACCCATGTGTGGGGTCTGTTCTAGTTAGTAAATCGTTTTCTATAGGATGGTATTGTATCGTCATCTATAAAACTGCCTTGAACAACTTCAGTTAAATCAAGCGCCATGCATCTTTGAACTGTTGATCTGGCTAAATAAGCAGGGGTCGAAATAAAGGCAGAATCCAAACGATTCCCGACCATCTGGCAGCCTGTCTATGGGAGGTTTAGGGGCTGATACTCGTAAGAGCTAAATACGCTTCACTTGAGCAGGTTTTCAACGAAAAGTGATGAATATATGGCCGTGAAAAAAAACTATGTAATAATTAAGCATCTTTCCAAGAATATGGCTGACTCCGAAACACGATTAAATATATTTTGTACGCCATAAAAAAAATCCAAAGTCATTTCTGCTTTTTGCTTTTAAACCGTTTTTCTTAAGTACCCATTAATCTATGATGATAAAACTTTTACACATTATTCAATACATTATGCATAATAATATAGCTATTTGATAATTATAATTATGGGTACAGATTTTGAGAAAAATGCAAAAATGAGCGAAAAACGTAAAACAGCGCGAATCCGCTCCGTTCTAGCACGCGAATTTTGCCCTTTGTTAGAAAGGGAGGTAATTCAGCTCTTATTAGCCCCTTAACGTTATTTTTCGTTTTTTGACCTTTCAGGGTTGATATTGGGAAGGTTGATTTATTCGTGTCTCGTTTGATCTACATACCTACCTATATGGAGGGGAAGTACCATAGTCACCACGCTTGTCAGTGTTGCGGCTTCTTCTTCTTTTCGAGTCAATGGCAAAACTGACTAGGTATAAAAGCTTAGCCCAAAAAGTAGCCACATCAATAGCCTTTTGGTTGCCTTCAAAAAGGTCCCTCCGAGTGCAGGAAACTGGAGAAGTAGGGCACGACAGCAAGTGTGTCATGGTTCGCAAAATACCGCATTCACACTTGTCGTTATCAGAGAAGCCCCACCTTTTCATGAGTTCCGCGCACCTGCCAACGCCCGACCTCAGTCTGTTTAGTGACTTCCATATGGACCAAGGAAGATCGTGACCTGGTGTTGCGGCTAAAAGAAATATATCACTAAGCAAATCATCCTGACTTAGCAATTGATATACTAACGCCTACCAGAGATATAAGTGTTTGGACGTCGATAAAAAAACACTACCTTAGTACCTAGAAATAGGCGACGACTAATATTATTTCATCTGTGGTGCTTATAGGTATATCTTCGAAATACACGTCATATAAAAGTTGATTACTATTGCCAAATCACCTATCATTTATAGCTAAACTAAAAATAATAGTGAATCACGAAATTCAATAAAGGTAAACCATAAAAATCTACGGAAATTGCTATGACCACACGTGTATACAATTGATCGATGGACGAAAAAAAATCAATCGAACAAAATCGATCTACAATCATACGGCAACCATGCATTACAATACACTATTCTCTTCATAGTAGGACGAACGCACGCGAATATTCCCACGTGCCAGCTTTGTCGGCATGCGACAAAGACTTGCCGACAGCAGTGTATGTTCTTCCCACATTCAAAAACTTTCCTTAATCACTTGACTATAGAATTGAAAACACAATAGCGTTAAACGGAAAAATCAACTCCAGGATTAGGTTTGTAACAGTCATACGATTGGAGATGTAGATATTTGAATTTAGATTCTAGTGTACGGAAATAGAGTCAATGTTGAAAACAAAGAAAGGCAATGGCGTCTTCACAGGCTGCATCTATAGTAGGGTGTCCACATGTTCATATAATTAAATATAAAAATGTTGATTTATTTTATCAGTTGAGCATAATATAGGTAGATAATTTAATAATTATGTAAAGCAAATTTCTAGATATTTTTCTTTACTATACTTAAAGCCACAGACGAAGCGCTACTTTGCATTTAAATCTTCCTTCATCATCATCAGAACATGGAAATTATATAATTTTCAATATGTTGACGACCTATTCAAGTGAGTTACTCTTGGTGCGGGCTAGGAGTAGTAACAAAACAAATTCGTCCCGTGGATGTCACCGCCCAACCCACTCAAAATACAGGGTGTAAGCGGTGTACCGAAAACTGAAAGGGCGTGCTCAGTCAACGAAACTGAACAACTTTCCCAAAGAAACATATGTTTTAAAAAAATTGTCTACTCTGGCCGAACAGTTTGTATGGAGAGGAATTTTTTTTTTTTCATTTCCTAACATATGTTTCTTGGGGAAAGTTGTTTAGTTTCGTTGACTGAGCATGCCCTTTCAGTTTTCGGTACACCGTACCGTCCCTTACACCCTTTATAAAACGCATTTAAGCTGTGAAATTCTGAGGAGGCTTTATGTTAAAGATCAGCAAAAATTTTCAAAACATAAATTTTATCTTTCATATTTTGGGATTAAACTACATTCATTATAGCTTTGCTGTCTTGTTAGTGTCAATTATGCTACTAATAAGAAATTAAGTGATATAGGCGGTGATGACCACTTTACCATCAGATGGCCCACAAGCTTGCTTGGTCTCTTGAAACATTAAAAAAAATCGTGTAAAAAACAAATAAAAAAAAATAATTAGCATTATTATCGAAACCCATGGTCACCCGACAGTCAGAAGACACCGTTGACCCCTCATTTAAGGTAGGGCAATTGTTTATCAATACTCCTATGATTAATGTTTCGGCTATAACGTCGTGACCCGGCTCTCCTCGCAGCCAATTAGATAGCCTCACGATCTTCTGATATGTGACGGGTTAAGTCGCTAATTTGTTGGTTCCGATGAGTTAATATGGTGGAAGTCGTTTTGCTATTGTTCAGTTCATAGAATGTTTTTTTTTTTTCATTTTATAATACTTTGGTGACTTTCATAGAATGTTTGGTGCAGTGGTAGGTAACACAGCTGTTGTCGTACTCCGAAGTGACAGTTCGATAATATCGCGCCGATAATTAGTCTATTGTTCGCCCTTTGACAAGGAAATTCCAAAGATTTTGGAAACTACGCCAGGGGGCGTGTTTTTCTTACGTCAATGGGAAATTCCCACACAAAGTAGATTTTCGAACGTAATTTTTGTTGTCAATCCATACTGCAATAATATCGGAGCTCCGACAAAAACTTGGCAACATTTGAACATAGGCGAGATATACAAAAAGAGCACTGCGTGTATTGGAAATATAGAGACGTATGTAAAGTTATTATAATAAAATAAATTTACTTGTAAACAAATAAAGAAATACATATTTATGTAAAAATGTAGATCCTATCCTATCCTACTCCTACTATATTTAATATTATAAACGCGAAAGTTTGTAAGTATGGATGGATGGATGGATGTTTGTTACTCTTTCACGCAAAAACAACTGAATGGATTTTAATGAAACTTGGCACACATATAGGTTAAGTCCTGAAAGAGCACATAGGCTACTTTTTACCGCGGGAAAACACTTCATTCCCACAGGAAAACGCATTTAATGCGGGTGACATCGTAGGCGGAAAGCTAATTGTATATAAAATAAAAAATTAAATAAATATTAATTGTTTCTAGGAGGAATGTTTGTTTGTTTTTTTTTATGTTACAAGTGAGCAAACGAGCAGGTGGGCCACCTGATGGTGAGTGGTCACCACCGTCCATAGCACCCACTGTCTTACTAATGGCATATTTTGAAACTAATAAGACAGCAAAGCGCATTGCTCACTTTGAGACCTAAGATGATATGTCTCATGTGCCTGTAATTTCACTGGCTCCCTTGCCCTTCAAACCGAAACACAGCAGTGCAAACACTGCTACTTCACGGCAGAAAAAAGCAAGGGGGTGGTACTTCCCCAGACGGACTTTCCACAAAAGCCCTACCACCTTTAAAAAGTGTATTTGTGCGCGTATTTTGTTCAAATATTGTCAACCTATTCTTATTTTAAAATACCTTTGTCTTAATTTTACTAAAGCAAGACTTAATGCTATGCCAGGTTTACTTGGTCTCGTAAATGCAAGATGATACGCGTGGGCGCACAGACCTAATTTGCGTCTAATAATTCCACTTAATGTGTCGCTAAATCGCATGTTTCGCGCACAATACTCCACTATCTCACGCGTAATGCGTGCACTGACAACATAGCCTAACTATATGTAGATTGATACAGCTTGATACTTCTCTCACTGAGGATAATAGTGACCCAACTAAAAATTTGGACACCTTGAATTTATTCCGGATTTATGAACAAAATCCACTACAACATTGCTTTCTTACAGCATCATAGGAAAAGATGTATACGCATTTAATTTTGGCAGCAACTGCTCTTCACAAAGCACAAAGTACGAAACTATAACACTTTTACACTTCATACCATAAACTTCCAGTACTAGTTTCCAAATAAACTTCTTTATTTTATTACTACATCAGTTAAAAAAGTAAAACTGCCGGATTATGTTTCGGAAGGTCATGCGCATCAATTTAGTTCATGGATCTCTGTCTTTAGCCAGATAATTACGATCACAATAAATTATTTACAAGCTTTAAGTTATGACATAATGATGATGGTATAAAGTAAGCTGACAACAAGTATCAGGTATATCCAATCGCTCTACAATGTGCACTTTTGGCGACACTAGCGTCGCTAACGGCGTCATTTGGCCGATATACAGCCTCGCTGCGACCAGCTAGTTCCCCGATTAAACACTAATGCACGATGTGTTTAATTCACTTATACGAGCCAGTGTCACGTGTAACGATAGACACTCGTATTTCTATCGCCTTGATTGACGGTGTACTAAAGGAATTATAGAGGTCCCAGTTTAGTGCCCTGAAGTACCTCATAATGTATTTCAGACTTTTAATGACATGTCGGTCGGTGAGGTTGATATCAATACGTATGTTGTCAGGATGTCTTTTTAGTATCGTTTATGATTTAAGGTGGCGCAAATATATTGATATTTAATTTATAACATGCCTAGTTTAATGTCTTGAAAACCACATAATCTATTTTAATTTTAACAATTGATATTTATGATAATTGATATTATTGACATTGAGCGATCCCTGGGGCTTTATAATTATGAATTTCACAGTAAATTAACTACCGTAAAATATTAAAACAAAGAAGTACTCCATGTTCTATATATATTTACCTCCATTCTGCCATCTAAAGTTGTTTCATCATAACATCCCATGAAACGTCCACTACAAAACAGGGAGCTCCCTCCAGAATTCCAGCTTTTGGTGGAAAAAAAGTGGAGGGGAAGTACCATAGTCACCTCGCTTGTCAGCGTTACGGCTGGCACCATGGACCGCGGTTGTAGGTGACCGCAGTAAGTAAGATGTAAGATATAAAGGAGAATGCTGCTGCCCATCCTCCAGTTAACCCTTAGTCGTCGACACCCACGGGTATGCATGGGTTGGTACTATTCTTTGCCGGTACCACACGGTAAGTTGTTTATGAAACTGTAATTACTTGCAAGTTTTATAAATTTTTAAATTATTTTTTTGATTTTGGTTTCTCATTAAATGAGGTCGAACATGAATGGAGCTCACCGAAATAACCTATTTACTCGCCACATGAATAATTTTGGGTTATATGAACTCGGGCACACCTACCTGCAAAAAACCTATACCTATAGTGCAAAAAAGCGATAGGTAATAGGTACCTACTCATAATATCACATCCAAACTTTTTAGCCAGCTAACTGCTAGTTGAAGGCCTCTGTCTCAGAAACAATAAAGGATTAAGAAAATAATTTTCAGAATTGTCAAGTTTCTATCTCAATACGTAATTTAAGATTGCTTTTCGCAAAGATAACAACAATATGTGCGATTATCGTAAACATCGAGCATGGCGCTGAGTGTCCCGATCCAGTGAAGTTGTGTAATGCGAACTCTCACGTTTGCAATTACAATGTAGGTGGGAGGAATTACTTTGCACGATATGGATGTGATTTTCAAACATAAAGTTGCGTCATTGTTGCAATAAATCGAAGGAGTAATGTCAAAGACTATCGTTTGTAATATTGTAATGTTGTAGCAGTGTGAAGCAGCTTAGGTAATACGAGCTATTGTATAACAAAGAAAAATATAAGATTTAAATCAATAATATTATACTGTACACACATGTAAATATCACGATTCTTTCTTAAGATCATATTTTTCCACTTGATATAATTTTTCTCTTTAATCTCATCAGTCCTTTCATACACGCTCGTCAGATAAGGGTTTGTTTGCTTGCATTATCTATATAATATCTATTATTTACAATGTGCATATGGCTTATAAATAATACACAAGATACATAAACGTAGGCGCTCTCACGGTAGCGGGAACGTCTCTGCCATATGCGAGCGAATCATTACCTTTGCAACACAAATTCCCTTGCAAAGTCCGGAAGAGAGTAGTCCTACGCAGCATTCCTCTCTGCCAAAGTCAATAATGTCAAAACTAGTTGCGTACAGGGACTAATTCGTATTACAAACCATACAGTACCGTACATCTTGCGCCTTCCTAAATGTTCATTGAGAAAAATTGCATTAAACAGAGAAAATGTTTCATCATCATAAGGTTCATCTAAAAGTTTATAAGAGAGACAAATGCAAAACGCATCAGCAGGATTATATAAAAGCAGTATCAACTAGACGCAGCACTTGTTCCTGGTTTAAATACCCTGTAAAGTAAGAAAGTAATGTCAACGCTTACATTTTTGCAACAAGCTGACACAATAGGGCCGTGAGATAAGTCCCGAACGAAATATCACATACAAGACTTCATCTTGTTTCCTACAAGCCTCTCGGTGTATAAGATAGTGATTATAATGATAAGAAACAGCGATAATTAGCCAAACCAAGCCAAACTAAAAAAGAGGATTAAAGAAACATGCAAAATTAAGCGATTGGCGAAAAAACAGAAAACCGCACTAAGTGGCGATTGCGCCACAGACAAGAAGGGACGACATGAATGGAAATAAGTATAGCTATGGGATGACACCGTTGCTAAAGTTAAGGATCAGTATTATGTAAATCAGAAAAAAACATAAAAGGAGTATCATATTGTTCCAATAGAAAAACTACCATTTTATTCGAAAATATCGACGTATACTCTACCAAGTAGAGAAGTTGTAGTAAAAGAATTGATACACTACAAAAAAATTTATCTTAATTTGCAGGCATTTTCCGCTAACTTCTATCACCATTCTCTCACCATGCCCTGCACAATGTGACGACATCGAATTCTAAATCAGTAACCCGATACGGTAGTGTCGGTCGCAGGTTCGTGTCCCGACTTTGGCTACACAAGAACAGATTTGACCTATGATTTTTGTGTAGTGGAAAGGTGAACTCATTGTACGCTTAAAGTGTTAGGCCCTTTTGTTTGCAGTTTTGCATAATACATATATATATTCTTTATTGCACAAAAAAAAATTTAACAGAAAAGACTATAACTAAAGGACATACACAAAGGCGGGCTTATCTCTAAAAGAGATTTCTTCCAGCCAACCGAACGCAGTGAGAAAGTTGTATTAACGGGAACACAATAGTGCAAAAAAAAAAGTGAGAAAAAAATGATGTATCATAAATAATAAATAAAGAAAATAGACTATTAAATAATACAAATACATAATTCACATAAATTTATAATAAATACAATAAAATAATAAATAAATACAATAAATATAAATAATAAATAAATACATAACACACTATATACTACATAAATAAAATGATGAGTGCTTAACAGATATATTTACAATGATGATGGCTATGAAGCAACTTGTGACAGGAAATGATCTTTTAACCTTACTTTAAAAGTGTGAATGGAGGGGCTTTCTTGAATAATTCGAGGCAATTTGTTCCACAATAGAACGGCACGGACGGAAAAAGAGTGAAACTGGAAATTGGTATTACTCCTAGGCACCTCAAACATCTGTGTAACGTAAGGGCGCCTAGGCCAAGCGGGAGGAGGAAGCAGCTGAAAACGGGAACGAAGGTAAGGTGGGGAGTGCGGGTCATTGAGGATGTTGAAAAGGACAGTTAGGATATGCATATCGCGACGAAGGCGGATAGGGAGCCATTTAAGTTGAGCACGGAATTGAGAAATGTGGTCATATTTTCGCAAGCCGAAAATGAAGCGTATAGCTAAGTTTTGAAGGCGCTCTAACTTGTTAAGCAGCTCCTCAGTCACATCCAAATAACAGACGTCGGCGTAGTCAAGGATAGGTAACAGGAGAGATTGCGCAAGCATAATTTTGGTGTTAAAAGGAAGGAAATACTGGAGACGCTTGAGAGAGTGGAACGTAAAATGCATACGCCTGCTAACATCGTTGACGTGAGATATCCAAGACATGTTGCAGTCCATGAGCAGGCCCAGATTTTTAACCTTATCACAAAAACTGATCTGGACACCTATATAGAAGAGTTTTGGTACTATATCCCAGTCTATCTTGGACCTGAGTCTACTACTGCCGAGAATAATTGCCTGTGATTTAGCAGGATTAACTAGCAGACCAAAAGATTCTGCCCACAACTGGATGGCAGTAAGGTCTTCGTTTAGAGCATCAACAGCATTGGATAACTCAGTTACGACAAAATGACGATAAATTTGCAAATCGTCTGCATACAGATGGAATGGAGAAGAAATTACACGAGATATGTTATTTATGAAAACAGAAAAAAGTAAAGGTGAGAGAACGCCGCCTTGAGGAACACCAGCAGTGAGATTTGACCAGTCCGAGCCAGCATCATCGGTTCTCACACACTGCTGGCGTCCGAAGAGATAAGAGTGAAACCAGTCTATTACCGAGGAAGGAATGTTAACAGCACGAAGAGTGCCGAGGAGGATATCGAAATCAACAGAGTTGAAAGCACTGCTGAAATCTAACAAGGCCATCACGGTGAGCTTGGTGTTATCCATAGCACACCGGATGTCCTCCGTTATATTCAACAGTGCACCAACAGTGCTGTGGGAAGGACGGAAACCAGACTGGAAAGGACACAATAGGTTGTTGGAAGTAAGATAAGAATAGAGTTGTTTATGCACAACTGATTCTAGGACTTTAGAGAGGATGGGGAGTATAGATATGGGACGGTATTGTGAAAAGGATGTAGGGTTTGTGGTTTTCGGTAAGGGAATGACAAAAGCTTTCTTCCACGATGCTGGAAAGATATTGCGAGAAAGCGAATAGTTGATAATGTGAGAGATCACTGGGGCAATTTCCTCCAGCACGGGAAGAATCATGTCCAGGCTTAAATTGTCACTACCGATGGCTTTGGTGGAGATGGCACGGACACTCTTCTTTATTGCATCAACGGAGACTGGTTTAAAAGAGAAGGGTGGACAGTCAGGTGGAGTAAGTTCAGAAAGATAAGAAAGAGTTTTTGTTTTAGATAAAGAGTCTAAAATGACCGGGGGAGCAATAAAATGTTGATTCAATGCATTGAGATCCACATTGCTTTGACAAGCACATATCATGTTTTGTTAGTGCTATCCATTAAATGATAGTTAAGTTAGGTGGGACGAGAATGGGTAATCGCAATGTCAGATGTCAGTAATTTAAAATCAATGCCCTCTTCGATAAGGTAACCAATATCAGCTAAATAAATTATATTTAACCGCTTTACATATTTAATATTTAATCTTAGCAGCTCATTCTGCAGTGACAGCACTTTCCATAACCCTAAACGAAATTTAAGATGATTTTCTTCCTTTTTTGCGATAATAGAGAACATTTACAGAAAAGAAACACATTTTTACATTCTATGCATAATTAGAAATAGGTATATCTGATGTGATAAGATGACTACATCAGACTGTGAAGACACCATTTTATGCTGACGTATTCGTTTACACGACGTTTTGTTCAGGGAAGTATATTGAGAGCTCTCGCTAAATGGGAGGGTGTTAGTTGTGTCCAACAACGACTAACGTGGAACTTTTAAACGTTTAGGTGACGGTCACTTTATGGCGCTTTTAAACTTAACTGTCACTTGAGTAAACATTGATTGCTAATCCTTTAAAAAAAAGTAAGATAGAAATATTTCTTTTGATTTAGAAATCATACAAAACAATGAATCAATGTTAGAACATTATGCGGCATGTTGAGACACTAATGGTTAAGTTGCAATTTCTGGTATCGCCAAACCATCTCTGACCACTATAGCAGCACGATTTGACAAGAGCACTGGTATGTTATTGGTTACTTACTATAATCTGATAGAAAGCTGACTTCCAAAAACTGTTAAGACTGAAGCAAAGAAAATTTAAGTGAAAAACTTATCAGCAAAAATGTCAATACCAGAAATATTTGATATTAACTACTATAAAGCAACCTCAATAGAGCTATCAAAAGCAAAGGTGACAAAAATGTCTACTTCAGAAAACTAGTCTGCAATAAAGCTATATATAGGCTCCGATAAGATTATTCGTGCAATAAATTTGTCAGTACCGCCCGCCAGAGCCGTATGTCGGCCGAAGTGATATGTGAGTGTGTAGCTAAAACGGCCGTTACTAGACTATTTCTAGACTAAAATAAATGGCCAGTAAACGCCTTAAAGAAGGTGAGATCACAAAGGCTAGTATTTTGAGGAATAAATAATACGATCTAATAGAGAGGAAAGACAAAAAAGTCGAAATCTCTAGGCGATGTCTTGATGTTTCGTTGTATGAGCTTACTCAATAGATTTCAGTGATTATTTATTATTTGAATCTCAATAAATAATGTTACTTATATTAACAATATTGTTATACATTAAGGTTTCTTTGTACTTCAAACTTCACATTTTATGTCACAAGTCAGAAAACGAAAAGATGGGCCATCTGATGGTGTGTGTTAACGGCTGTCCATATAACCCACTATCTTATTCGTGACATCATAACATCCCATGAAAAAAAAACGTCCACTACAGGACAGGGAGCTCCCTCCAGAATTCTAGCTAATGCTGGAAAAATGTGCAGTGGAAGTACCATAGTCACCTCGCTTGTCAGCGTTACGGCTGGCACCATGGACCGAGGTTGTAGGTGACCGCAGTAAGTTTGTTTGTTTGTTTGATAAATTCTTTATTATATTCAATAAAATACATACCGTTTAAATCCAGTGTTACAAATCCTAGAAATAAACAACAAGGTACACTTTTAGTTTGACAGGTTAGCACACCTCTTACAAACTTATGTCATCTAAATTGGGTTATTTAATACACTTAATTAACAAAATTTGAGAACACTAATATCAAAATATGCAAATCTTAGCCACAATTTACATTTAATATCGATATAATACAGATCTTAAACATTATTAAGGCACGTAATTAAAATAACGCGAGGGTAGTTCGTAATCGCGAGCAGCGCCCAGCGAAGCGATAACAGAGTCGACTGTCAGTCGTTTAGGATGTAGTGATGGGGTAATCGATACCTGTTATATTTATTTTTATACGGTAAGTCTTTTAAGCGGCTTTTACCAATCGCAGAAACCAGATTATTTTTATGTTCTGAATTTGAAAAGTAGAATTTTTTCGACTGCTGTAAAATAAATGTTTTTAATAAGGGTAATTTTATTCTTTCATGTAAGGCAGTAAGATTCGTCCTAAAAGGGGTATTATACGCGGATTTCAAGGCTTTATTCTGGACCACTTGTAACTTAGTATAATTTGAGTCACATGTACTGCTCCACGCGGGGCAGGCGTAGGTAATACAGGGTCTCACTAGACTCATGTAAATCTTGAGTTTAGTCTTTTGACTCAACTTGGCACGGCGATTAATGAGAGGATGTAAAGCACTTAAGGCTTTGAAACCTTTAGTGCGTATATTAATTACATGCTGAGTCCAATTTAGTTTGGAATCAAGAGTAACGCCTAAATATTTCACGTGCTTGCTCCATGGAATACGATATCCAGCGATACGAATTTGTCTTTTTGGCAATTCACGTTTGCGGGTGAAAAGGATGGCTTCTGTCTTACTCTCATTGAGTTTTAACTTCCATCGATTAAAATATGACTGAAGAGCCTCAATAGATAGTTGCAGCCTGCCAATTATAAGATCAATGTCACTAGACGATGTATATGAGGCTGTGTCATCGGCATAGCACGCAAGTCCTGTTCGGGGCTGTATAGGGACGTCATTGATAAAAATTAAAAAGAGCAAAGGCCCGAGAACAGAACCCTGTGGTACACCGGCAGGGATGACCCTGCGAGACGAGTGAGAGTCGCCAATGTGTACGCTGAAACTGCGATTAGACAAATAGGACTGTACTAGTTTAGTTACGTGACTTGAAAATCCTTGTACTATCATCTTGTGTAAAAGCCCTTCATGCCACACAGTATCAAAAGCCTTCTCAAGATCTAATAGAAACATTCCAGTAGAACAGCCCAGGTTCAAATTATGCGCCACATGCTCGGCCACTCTTGCCAACTGTTGTACTGTGGAATGATGCTCCCTAAAACCAAATTGTTCATTTATGATGTTGACATTGGCAGTACGAACGATGTGCTTATAAACAATTTTTTCAAGCAGTTTACCTAAACACGGCAGCAAACTTATAGGACGGTAGCTGACTGCTAAGGCACTGTCTTTACCCGACTTAAGAATAGGAACTACTTTCGCATTTTTCCACAAGGCTGGGAAATAGGCTAATCGGAAACACGCATTAAATATCTTTGTAATAAGAACTACTGCTTTCTGGGGTAGATTTTTTATGAGAAGGTTATTGATATTATCATCTCCGGGTGACTTCCTAGGTTTTAATTCTTTGATAAATTTTCTGACTTCATGTGGTCTGGTAAGGTAAGAATAATTATCACTGTCACATGCTTCTTTCAAAGATCCTATTGATTTGGCTACTTCTGCTTCAGCATCGCTACGCCATGAAGATGTTAATTGCATATTTATAGAAAAGATATCGGCAAGAACCTCGGTTTGTGCCTGAGTTTCAGAAACCATAGTATTGCCGTTTTTCAAAGGGGGTATAGTAGTAGGTTTAGCCTTTAGATGATTGGTCAGCTTCCAAAGATCGTTATCGTTGCTACTCGCTTTATTTAATCTACTGTTCCATAATTTGTCATTAAAAAGTAAGACGCGTGTCTCTATAATATTTTGCTGGAAGTTAATTTTAGACCGAATTATTTTTCTTTTACTAGGATCAGTCTCGTGTTGCTCTTGCCTGCGTAGTTTATTTTTATTCTTGATTAGTCTTCTGATACTGCGAGGCAGCAAGGGCTGGATGTTAGTACTTCTAATAGGTACAGCAATGTCTCTTGCAAGTAAAATTATGTTGGTCAAGTCCTGGATAGTTTTATTAATTTCAACCGTATCAGATATCACCGATGAAGAAAGGTTGATTCGGCTATTAATGTATGCCCGATACTGGTCCCAGTTAGCCTTGTCATACATGTATTGTTTTTTAATCTTTCGGAAAAATTGCACACCAATATCGAAGCAAACAGGAAGGTGATTGGAAGATAGTGCGGCCACAGTAACTAGTTCCGACAAAATTGTATTTTTGGACAACACCAAATCAGGTAGGGTAGGTGTGTGAGACGTGTTATAATGAACGAGCGTAGGGGTTAAGGGAGAATGAATGTTATAATCACATTTAAGCATGTGCTCATATAACGAAATACCATGGGAGTTATTTACGCTTCCATACCAAGACATATACCGCAGTAAGTAAGATGTAAGATACAAAGGAGGATGCTGCTGCCCATCCTCCTGTTAACCCTTAGTCGCCTCTTACGACACCCACGGGTATGTATGGGTTGGTACTATTCTTTGCCGGCACCACACAGGACATACTTGACGCTAATGAGACAGCAAAGCGCATCCTCGCCCTGAAAACCAAGATAGAGTGTCTAATGTGCCGCTTTCATAATCTTCGAACCGATACACCACATGGAAATAGACAAGAGGGTGTGACTTCGCTAAACCTACTTTGCACAAAAACCCTACCACATAACTTCCATATTTTAATTTTCAACGCCTTTCTCTTCAGATCGGCTATCAAATCCACCCTTTACCATTTCTTGAACTGCTTTACCACCATTTACAATCTCACTGGCCCTATTGTGTGTTACATCTATTTCTGTAGACGTTAAGATACGGTATCGCGACGCTAATGCAGTACTACGTCTTGCGCACGCGCCTTCGTACGCTTGAGTTACTGGCTTTACGACTGTATCGCTGTTGTCCTGCTTTCCTGGTGCTTTGCTGATATGTATATAGGGTATTTTATCGTTTTGCTGTTTACATTAGAAATTATATTTTTCATTCCGATTATACTTTAGGAAATGCCCATATGTTAGGACAAAAACTCACATTCCCAGGAAAATTTAGTCTATGGTGTTTTTTAGGTTTAAGACATTTTTAGACATTATTGGTGGATGATATACAAAAGCAAGAAGCTTGTAAATTAGTGTACTCGTAGCATGTAAAAGATACAATCATGCTGCACTTGATTTTGTCTATGAAACTGATATTTTTTTCCAAGGAAAGTTCAAAGAAATAGTTGAAAAGCTTTCCATAATATCTGCAACAGTTGATAGCACATTTTGTATGGGAGGTCGAAATTGTTTTTCACAAAACAAGTCAGTAACTATTTAAAAGATAACATTTTTTACACCTTGCTAACAAAATTTCAGATTCTCCACAGCCTCATTACGACAACATATTGTACAGAAAATGCACCAGAATTTAAAAACTCGCTCACACTACTTTCGCTCGAGAGGGTATTCAAGGCATTCATGCACGGTAACTCCTGTAGAGGCGCCAAGGAGCTATTAGCGACCGACTATTATGAGCATTAATATAATAGCTAGCTCAGTCTTCGAGGCTTCAGGGAGCAGTATGTGAATTTGATTTAGCTGGTTTTTTTTAACAAGGTGCAAAGTGTTTTCATCTTGTAGAATTTCAAACAATGAAATTTCGAATGTCAAAATGAAATACTGATTCGGTCAATATGTATGAATATAATTTTTATTAATGTAAATTTCCAAAAGTTGTATATATATATCGAGAGGTTTTGCGTATTTTAGAATCACACGTTGTATAACCACCCACGCAAATCTGACCAGTTTCTACGGATTTATTTTTCGTAATTCGATCTTTGGGAAACTTTGTTCAGTTTGATATTTTTTGGTATTTTCTGTAAACGGTGTATATAGTTTAAAAATTATAAATATCTTCTCAATTATATCGTATATAAACTAATCTGGCAAATGTTTCAGCTTAATGGTTTTGGGTCAAATTTCTTATTTATCGTTTTAGGTGATAAAATCGGCATAAATATGATTTGCTATTGACTCCTGCGCAACTCACGGATTTATGTAGTAGTTACATTACAATGTATATCTTGAAATAGTAATTTAATCCATAATCCTTAAAATTACAGCTGCTCCTTATCTGTTTCAAAATGTTCGACAAATTGCCGGGTTTGTATCAGTATTAACAAATTTTACGGTCAAGTTATGAGCTTTATATTTCGCATCTAGTCTATTAAAGCTATACCCAGGTACGCATGTCTAGCGCACAATTACTAAAATTAAAAAAAATAATTAATTAAAAAAATAATAAGAGTCCAGCCACGGGCTTGGTTTGTATGATATATTTTGCCATATTGCAATATTTCATACTCATACCAGTCTTTTTCACTTTTTTCTCAATAAATTAGAAGCAAGAGACTTATAGAAACAATACTTTGAGTACGCCTTTGGGTTTGCTAAATAGTTTTTTGAGCTAGTTTGTAATGTATTGAATAGCTTATTCTTTGAATGTGCGAATTATCAGGGTAAAAATATTAAGTTTTAAAAAAAACTAAAGTATAATAAGAAAGTGAATATAACGGAAAAAAAGGAAGAAAGGAAAATATGTAATGTTTTAATGTTCCCATCCGTCAGGAAAGCGCACAAATTATAAGCGAGAGCGACAAATCTTGGATGCAATGTTTGGCTTTTCATTAACCAGATCAAATGACTAGTTAATGACTTACAGCCAGTTGCACAAAGCGTCTTTAAAGTTAAAGCTCCCTTAAATCTATTGGCATCACTTTCTTTGTCAACAAAACAGAAAGAGACAGCAACAGACTTAAAGGAGTCAGTCACCACACCAAATGTGTCAGCGACCACACCAAATGATAATCAAAGACAGTTTAGAAGTCTGAGTTACTGCTGGCCGCCGTTATTTCAACTTGTGTCTCACCTTTTTTGCCATGCCTTATCGTGATTTGTGTCACTCTACTATGATGAACGGGCATGTCATTAGTCAGACGATGAATGCTACGCTTTTTTTTTTCGACTGTGGTAACCCCAGTTACTTTCACATGTGGCTTAAAACTAAACGTTGTCTTAAATACAGCAGGGCAGTTTTTATGTTGGGGAAGTAGAGTTGTTCAAAAGTGTTACGGGTTGCTTTTCAGGTTTTTTACAGTACTGCTTTATGACTTATGTCTTATTTAAATTCATTATCAGAGTTTCATTCTCTAAGACCTATGTCACGAGAATGAAACTGTGTTTATCTACTCCCGTACCGGAATATTCCAAATTCGAAACCAATGACAGATTCGAAGTTGAGGTCATTTTCCGCTATCATTTTCATTTCCACACTGTTCCATACTACGAGCAGTACGGAAATGGAGTATGGATTTTCATTCCGCAACTGTTATATACATAATTTTCAATCTGCATAGGCTAAGGCAATACTACCACAGTACTACATACAGCCTACTTTAAAGTAATTTTGTAAAAATACTTTTTACTGGGGTGACGACTGCCTACCTATATTTAAAAGAAAACGGAGAGTACCAGGAGTACATAAATCGACAAGAGGCTAACAGTTGGCTCGCTTCTATATAAAGTGACCGTAGAAGTGATTTGAACAAAATGGAAAGTATGTACCAGGAGAACATGAGTCTACAAGAGGCTGTCAGTAACCATATACATGAAATTAATGTTAAAGCAACTCCATCCACAAGCTCTGGATCTGGAATAACTTCGAGAATAACTTTAATTAACTGTACTAACTAACTGTCCTCTTAGTTCAATAAATTGATCACTACTCTTTAAAATTTTATTTTATTTTGTCGGTCGTAGATAAAGTTTTGTATGCAACTATACGTAATTAGTCATTTTAACACTCGATCTATACTATTTTGATACTCGGCTGCGCCTCGTATCAAAAACCAGAACTCGTGTTAAAATTACTCTCATTACGCAACAGTTGCATAAATAACTATTTCCTACTCACACTTAGTCATAGTAATATATAAATAACAAGAATGTAACTTTTCTTCGCTGCGACAGATAAGCTCTAGACAGCGGATTTTGTAATTTATATGTATTGGATAAATAAATGAAAAAAAGATATATTTTGAGACAATAGACGAGTGACGTAGAGACCTTGTACGTATAGTACTTATCTAGTCCCTGGTATCACCTACATCGCCTTATCTTATGACTTGTAGCACATTTCTGCTATGACGCGCGGACGTGTCATTAGTCGGGTGATGAATGCCGCGCGTTAATGCGCCTTCCATTCAAGCAGATGCGTTGTCTGACACGCGCCAGAGACTTATTCTGGTAATATTCATAATTTATAATTAACTTATATTGAAAAACTAAGTATGATAGATAGATAAAGACGTTTATTTATATACGTTTTCGACTCACAATGTACAAAGGTCAGTAAACTAAAATTTACTTTAAAAATGTGTAGGATTTAATTATTTTCTGTTTGTATATGTTACTGAATATTCTTGGCGTTTTGCGGAAAGTGATGTCTGAATTTGCTTAGGTTTTGCATCTTTCCCTTTATAGTTAGGGTGCTGGCTGCAATTTGGGTATATGATTTGCTCATGATTCATATTAATAGGGATGATAGATCAGCTCAATACAAATCGATTTGGTCTTAACAAGTTTATCTGTGCGTCGCTGCGTTTTTGAGTTGAAGCACAAAAAAATAAAAATAAAATACTTACTAAATTTTTTTTGTCTGCCTTTGTGGCTCCTTTTTAAAATACTTCTGAAGATGTAGAAAATCGAAGAGGCAGACATGCAGGGCTCTGCATTATCACGGGACGAAGTAGTGAATTTTTTCATTTTGAAGCGCTGTAACTTTACGTCGCAGGGCTATTATGGTGGCAGACCATTTTTCTGGGGTTTTATACATTGTATTTAATCAGATAGTCATAGTCTGCCAGGTGTACGTTTCATTGTCAAATTTCCAAATAGTTAAAACTTAATTCCTCAAAAACGCAGGGGTGTGGATGTCCGCCAATATTTTTTGTATCTTTTAGTGGATGCTCCTTATCATCAGTCAAACAGGCAGACATGAGCAAATCATATAGAAATTTGTCCTTCATCACGCTTACTATTATAAGTATTTATTACGTTCTTTGAAATGTATTTTGGATCGTACCCTTTATGACTTGTTTCCTGGTTATTTATTTTTTTATGCGTAGATTGTTTTATTTCATGCTATTATTATTTTTCCGACTGTTTTTCTGAATAACTCCACGGATTATAGTAAAAACGTGTGAATTAAAAAGATTTTTGTATTTATTGCGGTAATGCCTTGAATGTGCACCATTTTAACGTTTCACGATTTTATGTCATTCTTTATAGTCTAAGTATGGGATCATTTAAGCTGTTTTTCTTAATTTCTTAGTTCTTAATGTTCCTTAATATTGCTTTCAATGTTTTTAGAGTTCCGATACCAAAATGGTAAAAAAAGGAACCCTTATGGTGCGACTTTGTCTGTCTGTCTGTCACACCTGTATATCTCAGCAACCACTCTAGCTATCGACTTGAAATTTGGAATGGTTTTAGGATATAGTTGTCCAACTTAATTACAAATGAAAGAATTAGAAAAAAAATATGATTACTAATGTAAAGGGGGTCCAAATCGGGGGTGCAAAATTTCAAACTGTAGTTACTAGGTCGAATGGGTTATCATATGAAAGGGCTTTACTTGAACATTCTAAAATATATTTTTGTGTTTTGTTACAACTCTTAGTTTTGAAGTTATGATGAAAAATGACAAAAACAATACTATTCTCCCCCCCCCCCTTATCTCGGAAGTTTGAGAGAGGAAAAATCTGAATTAATTACAGTCGATAGAAGTTTATGTAAACATTACAGCAAAAATAAAAAGATTTTCCTACGTTGCACAGTTTTTTAGAAATCTGAAAAAAACCTTTACAAACAAATTTAGTTTTGTGGTCCTAAAAATGGAATTGATTGCTTTCAAAAATAGTAAAGGTATATCGGAACCCTCGGCGCGCGAGTCTGACTCGCACTTGACCGGTTTTTTTAAATTGATTCTTAATTTACAGAAAGCACAGAATAAAGTAATAGTACTATCATACAATTTCAATTACAATTGTAATCCACCCCGCACCCGCGCGCGCTACACGTGGTGCTCCCGAGTTTGATCCTGAGGGTCTTTTCTACTGAATATGCGGGCCTACGCAAGCTTCCAATTTCAAATTCGCGATCGTTGTATGTAGTGTCCGTCAGGGACTAGATAAGTAAGTACTATACGGTTTAACGGGCTGACGGTTGAGAAGATACTGTGGAGTTCTCATAGCGTAGGCTTGGGACCTCTGCACTCTGCAGTCCTTACCTACTTAAAGACATTGCTCAACATTAACAAAAAGACATAACAACTTAGACAGACATCAAGAACAGTGACAATATGACAACGTTGCAAGTGAACAAGAATGCAACATGCCTATATAGACCTGCAATGTGCTGGAGTACCTGGGATCACTTATTAAACGTCCAGCTTATTTATGGACCTCCAGATTTGGTCTAATTGTAATGTTGGCTTCGGTCCGATTTATCAGCAGCTGACTTTGGAATATGGGAGGCGTGGAGTATTTCTTCACTATTTTTAAACCGTTGTTAAAAGTTTGGTCTCTGCCTCCGAAAAAGGGCCGTGATATTATGTGTGTATTTATTTATATATTTTGACCATTTTGGTTAGACATGATCAATATTTTAATTTATATTCTTAGATTTGTGTAATACTTTGCAACTTATTCAGAGCACATTATTTATGTCAAAACCGTTGCTACCAAATGCAAAAGTTATGGAGGTCGTCAGTATAAATTTGAAGATGGCGGTCATGTATCTGTTTTTATTATAGTCATTCTCTGTTATTTTAGCGTTTAGTGTATTATTTTGATAAAGTGCTATCTAGCAGTCTAGTGTGAATGTTTTACTTGACAAAATGCCATTTTCGCCATAATATCCTCAACATTGGCAAAATACGACTCGTGATGTGACTGCCATTATAAAAAAAAGTTATGTCAAATAACAAAGCGAAAGGGAATAACCCAGGTAAAATCTGTCTCAAACTGTAAATTACAAATAGCTTCTGACAATAGACTACCTATTTTATCATTTTTATTTTCATCACAGTAGGGTCAACTCGCAGTCCAAAACCTCTAAAACAAATTAGTATACTTTCACTATTTTCTTATAAAAAGTGTTAAGCAAATAACGCAAAACCTCTCGGGTCGTAGCTCAGAATATGAAACTGAACAACTTTTGTTCTATGATTTTTTAAATTAGAAAAAATAACTGATCAGCTGACAGGTTCAATTTGTGTGAAAAAGCAATTGGCTTTTTGGAGTCCGAATTCTTTGGGCTGTTTTGCGAAACTTTTTGCGTAAATATTACAAACAAAAATGAAGTAATTTTTAAAAATCCTTTAGAAAACGATAGAAGCTCTACCGCATTTTAGTCAAACTATTGTCCAACCATCAGATTGTGCGTTGGTCCACTCCATACCGTAAAGATACTAAACCTCGTACCATTACGAATAAAACCAATGTTCCTTGCAGCTGGATTTATATTCAACTCTCCTTACTGCCTTATAATAACAATTTGCCGACCGATATTGTAAATTTGTTGTGAAGTTATCGTTTTGCAACTTTTACTTAACAGTCAAGATCAACAAGTTTGTTTGACAGTAGCTGTACTTGTAAGTGTGTCTTTAAAGATCACGTGCTTGGCGTCGTTATAATATTTTATTAATATGAAAAGACAGTGGAAGGAACGGAGGTAGGCCTTTGCCCAGCAGTGGGACAGAAATGGCTAATAAGATAAGAAAAGATATAGCGATATTTCACATTGTGTTTTAATTTAAATATAGATTGAATCTAAGTAAAGTAAAGTAAAGTAAAGTAAAGTAAAGTAAAGTAAAGTAAAGTAAAGTAAAGTAAAGTAAAGTAAAGTAAAGTAAAGTAAAGTAAAGTAAAGTAAAGTAAAGTAAAGTAAAGTAAAGTAAAGTAAAGTAAAGTAAAGTAAAGTAAAGTAAAGTAAAGTAAAGTAAAGTAAAGTAAAGTAAAGTAAAGTAAAGTAAAGTAAAGTAAAGTAAAGTAAAGTAAAGTAAAGTAAAGTAAAGTAAAGTAAAGTAAAGTAAAGTAAAGTAAAGTAAAGTAAAGTAAAGTAAAGTAAAGTAAAGTAAAGTAAAGTAAAGTAAAGTAAAGTAAAGTAAAGTAAAGTAAAGTAAAGTAAAGTAAAGTAAAGTAAAGTAAAGTAAAGTAAAGTAAAGTAAAGTAAAGTAAAGTAAAGTAAAGTAAAGTAAAGTAAAGTAAAGTAAAGTAAAGTAAAGTAAAGTAAAGTAAAGTAAAGTAAAGTAAAGTAAAGTAAAGTAAAGTAAAGTAAAGTAAAGTAAAGTAAAGTAAAGTAAAGTAAAGTAAAGTAAAGTAAAGTAAAGTAAAGTAAAGTAAAGTAAAGTAAAGTAAAGTAAAGTAAAGTAAAGTAAAGTAAAGTAAAGTAAAGTAAAGTAAAGTAAAGTAAAGTAAAGTAAAGTAAAGTAAAGTAAAGTAAAGTAAAGTAAAGTAAAGTAAAGTAAAGTAAAGTAAAGTAAAGTAAAGTAAAGTAAAGTAAAGTAAAGTAAAGTAAAGTAAAGTAAAGTAAAGTAAAGTAAAGTAAAGTAAAGTAAAGTAAAGTAAAGTAAAGTAAAGTAAAGTAAAGTAAAGTAAAGTAAAGTAAAGTAAAGTAAAGTAAAGTAAAGTAAAGTAAAGTAAAGTAAAGTAAAGTAAAGTAAAGTAAAGTAAAGTAAAGTAAAGTAAAGTAAAGTAAAGTAAAGTAAAGTAAAGTAAAGTAAAGTAAAGTAAAGTAAAGTAAAGTAAAGTAAAGTAAAGTAAAGTAAAGTAAAGTAAAGTAAAGTAAAGTAAAGTAAAGTAAAGTAAAGTAAAGTAAAGTAAAGTAAAGTAAAGTAAAGTAAAGTAAAGTAAAGTAAAGTAAAGTAAAGTAAAGTAAAGTAAAGTAAAGTAAAGTAAAGTAAAGTAAAGTAAAGTAAAGTAAAGTAAAGTAAAGTAAAGTAAAGTAAAGTAAAGTAAAGTAAAGTAAAGTAAAGTAAAGTAAAGTAAAGTAAAGTAAAGTAAAGTAAAGTAAAGTAAAGTAAAGTAAAGTAAAGTAAAGTAAAGTAAAGTAAAGTAAAGTAAAGTAAAGTAAAGTAAAGTAAAGTAAAGTAAAGTAAAGTAAAGTAAAGTAAAGTAAAGTAAAGTAAGAAGAGTATCGCTTTGAATATAGACTAGTAAGGTGTTGAGCAAATATGCCTCTTGTCACCGAAAGCTTCTCAGCGGCAGGGAGAAGGTTGAGACTCTACAGGGTGTAGGTAGGGGATCCAAAACGCCAGCATAAAGTTACGAATTTATTATGATAAAGAAGGTATAAAATACAAGGCGCGAGCACGACCAGAATCAAGGGTAAACTGACTATTTTTGACACGAATGACATCGAAAGACAGAGATAGAAGACATTTGAAATAGGAATTTGGAATTTTGGGCCAGGACAATAGAGCCAGGATCACGAAAGGAGGCAGCATGCGAGGCATGCAGCCCCGCTCCGTGACAGTTGGGCGCCAGTGTCACCGAAAGCTTCTCAGCGGCAGGGAGAAGGTTGAGACTCTACAGGGTGTAGGTAGGGGATCCAAAACGCCAGCATAAAGTTACGAATTTATTATGATAAAGAAGGTATAAAATACAAGGCGGTGGTCGTGCTGCGCGCGGGCACGTCCGAGCACGACCAGAATCAAGGCTAAACTGACTATTTTTGACACGATCATTCGAAAGACAGAGATAGAAGACATTTGAAATAGGAATTTGGAATTTTGGGCCAGGACAATAGAGCCAGGATCACGAAAGGAGGCAGCATGCGAGGCATGCAGCCCCGCTCCGTGACACTCTTTAGTTTCCACCTCTCACGATTGTGTGATTTTTCAAAGATATCGAGATTCAGATTATTTTATTCAATGTAGATTCTTAACAAAATACTTATTGAATGCCATAATAACAAATATAGCGAATTATTGTCCCCATATGCTCCTGATGCCTTCCTCAACCACGTCGGTCGTTTCGGTACCCAGTCTGTAAAAAAAAACTCCGCAAGTTTCCAACCTAGTCAATTGACCTACTCTTTATTGAACGTCAAAACAGAAATCTTCCATAGATTTTGTATGAAGTTATTAAACAATGACGTCATAATTTTTGCCATTATTTAGTTACTCTTTAACACTAAATTAATTTAAAACTACGTATGAAATATAAAATAACTTGGTTTTCATAAATTTTTAATGATTCTTTCTTAGACGCAAACAGGATTTCATTTTATTTTTGACCCAGGAAACTCGCGGATTGTTAATTTTTATAAGTACAATAGATAGCACGATATAAATTTTATAAACTTATGATTAACATTTTTGGATTGTTTTGGAACCTTTGTACCTATTTTTAAAACAGTTATTTTGCTGTGCAAATTTGAAACTCCTTTTTGATAATTTTTTGTTGCGTTTATTTTCAAAACATGTGTAATCTAAGTTAGACTCGTTCTACGAGACCTAGATATCTGAATGACATGTGCAGGAGCGTCGACAAAATAAGAGTGCTTTCAATTTAATATATTGAAACAAATCAGGTTAAAATAACATACACGTAGGCAGGGTCACCAAAAAAGTACATAGTTTAAAGCCAAATGTGATTCTACAACGTTGCAGTTTTGCAATCTACCTACAAAATTCTACAGCATTTTTTATTGAATTCATCAACCAGTAAGTATTGGATTGGTAACTAATCGGGTCTTAAACTATGAAAATGGCGAAATTTCCTTGCAGATTAATGAGATTATAATTCTTTAGCTATTTTCATTTTTCGATAAGTAATTAATTGAAAGCTGCTGTACCGTTCCATTCATACTTTAAAAAAATTACATAACTTTAATTTATTATTCCTAAATACAATACGTTAAATAAATAAAAATGTAAAAAGTGTTAGTTCTGAAAACTGAGTGTTACCTAAAATTTTCCATACAGAACTCCAATTTCATAGGTAAGGACTTAATAGTATAATAATAAAGTTTTTATTGCTTCGGAAGGCACGTTAAACAATGTCCAATCTCTGAAATATGTTACGACAGGGTTCATCTGCTATAGCTAGTTTACGGATATTTATAAAAAGCCATCCAATTTGGTAAGTAAGTAATTTAAGTAAGACTACCTACTTATTAACATAATGGTTAACATTGGATGACATTTCAATATTTTCAATAATGAGACCAATTGCAGCAATGCAAAACCTATACAAGATTTTTTTTGACATTCAGTAAAAAATTTACTCATATGACCATGAAAATAGCTTACTATTTTGCAAACTGTACTTATTACCAGCTCCACATACGAAAGATAGTTTAATGAACAAACCATGTAAGTTTAATCCCATTTGTATACCGTTTAAGTGCTTACTGCATTCACATAGATATCTGAGCCTTAAAACAGAAATAAAGGTCGATACACACTAAGTGGATTGCTTAATATAGTCCTACATAATACTTAAAGTAAGATGACATTTTATGTGAGCATGCATATTGCAAACTCGATTCATGTCGATTTCTATGTAAATATTTTACTTAAGATGTGAAATTCTCAGCTAGCTTTATCTAGTTTCTTACCAGTAAATGAAAATTTGCCTTAAATATTAGCTGATTGAAATAAATTCACAATGAAATTAATAGAGCATTGTAGGAGGCTTGGGCGCATAAATGAAAAAGTAGTTTACGGCACAAACACTAAGTTTATTTAGCTGAGAACCGTACAGTACAAAATATCATAGAAACTATAGAGAAAATACAAATAAGAGTTGGCGGCAAATCGCGGAGGACGCGCGTAGCGTCCGACTCGACCGCTGGTTAAAACGCAACTCGATGTAGGTGGCGCGAGAGGCGCTCGCGCCCGTAGGATTGCAAGGGTTTGTACAGACGAGTGTAGTGAAAAGGGTGTGTACAGACGTTGTGTTACATGCTCCCCCTTTTGACCTAGATAGTGACCTCACGTTAGGTCAAACCTAAAATAACTAGACCAAAACTAAATTACTTACTAACGCACTTTACGAGGACGGCCTCGTTTCTTCTTAGGGACAACGGGTTCAATCTGTTCGCCCTCGGTACGCGCGTGATAACGACGCAAGTCCACTGTGTGATACTTCCCAATAACTTCATTGGGAGGCTCGCAGTGAGTCAGCAGATAAGTAGTAGGACTCACCTTCTTTGAGATGCGGTAAGGCCCATCTCTCTTGGGTATCAACTTTGAGCTGACACCTTTACTAGAGTTACTAAGCACATGAGTCTTTAAGAGTACCAAGTCACCAGGTTCATATTCTCCTCCTTCTTGACGAGTCTTATCCTTAGCGGCCTTCCTGAGATCCTGTTCATGCTCGATCTTTTCCTTGGCGGTGCCCAATACGTCCGCTAGCTTGAGCAGATATGGTGTGATCTGTGGCACGTAGTTTTCGGCTTCCACAATAGCCCGTAGATCGCTCTGGACTGCGACAGGAGAGCGGAGTTCTCGCCCGAAGGTAAGATATGCGGGAGTCTGTCCCGTGCTGCTGGTCAAAGCCGTGTTCAGCGCGAACCGGATGAATGGCAAAACTTTTGGCCACTGGTTATGTTCATTCTGAACCAAGATGGCGATCTGGGTTTTCAAATCCCGGTTCTTCCTCTCGACGGGATTGGCCTCTGGGTGATAGAGGGGCACCAGATTTTGTTTAACACCTAGGACAAACATGGCATGCTGCATGACATCTGCAACAAACTGGACGCCATTATCGGAAACGAGACGCCGTGGCACTCCGAACCGCAGGAACACTTCCTCAATAAGTGTTTTTGCGCACGCTTCTGCCGTTGCCTCATTTAGAGCGAAGACCTCGACCCACTTACTGGCAGTATCTTCGACGATGAGGATCCATCTCTCACCATTAGGGCCCTTTGGCAATGGTCCGAAGAGATCGACGGCTAGAATCTCAAATCGCTGTGCAGGGACAGGCGTCTGGATTAGTCCCGGTGGCTTTTGATTAGACGGTTTGTACCTCTGACATTCTACGCACGTTTTCAGGTAGTTCTCGACGTAACGGCGCATTCCTGGGAAGTGGAACCGTTGAGATATACGGTGTAGGGTCCGCTCTATGCCTCCATGTCCTGAAGTAGCAGCATCATGGCACTCAACCATTACCTTATTTCGCAGGTTTTCAGGCACGACGAGCTGCGGTTCTTCGGACTCAGCGTCTGCATAACGGTACAGTACTCCTCTACACATATGGTATCCTCTTTCAGTCCACCTCTTATTGGCTGCTTCCTCTGTTCCCTCTAGGTCCTTCACTATCTTCGCAACCTCTGCATCAGCGAGCTGATCTTCTCGAAGAGTCGTGGCATTCCAGCGGGGTGTTTCGACTACGACAGTGCACACACCACATGTGTCACGTGTTTCAGCTTCGCATGGTGGACGGCTCAAGGTGTCGGCGATGACGTTTGCCTTCCCAGGGGTATAATCCACGTCCAGGTTAAACGACTGCAACTTCATGGCCCATCGAACCAGCCTACCAGTGGGCGACTTTAAGGTAAGTAACCACTTCAGCGGCTGATGGTCGCTGGCAACGCGCACCTGGTGTCCGTCGATGTAGCCGCGAAATTTCTCGACTGCCCACACGACGGCGAGAGCTTCACGCTCGGTCGTGGAGTAATTTCGTTCTGCTGGCGTGAGAAGGCGACTAGCATACTCGATTGGACGTTCCTCTTTAGGTGACTCCCCCTGGAGCAGAACCGCCCCAAGTGCGTAGTTGCTTGCGTCGGTCCTTAGGACAAATGGTAGATTATAGTCCGGCTGGGTAAGTATTGGAGCTGAAGTAAGTAGTCTCTTCAGTTCGTTGAAAGCCTGGACCTGTGCTTCCTCCCATTTCCAGGTCTGATCTTTCTTCGTGAGCAGAGTCAACGGTTGAGCAATCTTCGAGAAGTTGGGAACAAATTTCCTGAACCAGGAACAGGTTTGTAAGAAAGACTTCAGATGCTTCAGCGAGGTAGGTTGCTTCAACTCTGCAATGGCTGCAATCTTGGCGGGATCTGGAGAGACGCCTTCTGGTGTAATGACATGCCCCAGGTACTTCACGCTGTCCCGTGCGAACACGCACTTGGCACGATTGGCTCGAAGGCAGAAGACACGAAGACGGTCAAAGACGGCGCGTAAGTCCCTGAGGTGTTGGGCATATGTTGGTGAGATCACGATAAGATCATCAATGTACCCCAGAATCGTAACATCCTTCAATGAAGCGCCTGAACGGAAACGGTCTATTAGTCGTTGAAACGTAGCCGGCGCGTTCTTTAAGCCGAAGGGCATTCGTTTGAATCGATGGACTCCGAATGGCGTGACGAAGGCAGTCTTGTCTCTATCGGCTTCCTTCACAGCTACCTGCCAATAGCCAGATCTGAGATCGATGGTGCTCATATAGCAGCTTTTACCTGTATACTGCAGTAAGTCATCTATGACGGGTAGGGGGTATGCATCGCTCTTTGTAATCGCGTTTAGCTGACGATAATCCACACAGAATCTAAAATCGTCCTCTTTCTTCGGCACGAGTAAAGCAGGTGCAGCCCACGCTGATTCGCACTCTTCAATGACGCCCTCATCCAGCATCTTCTTGAGCTGGCGTTCCATCACAGCCTTCTTAGCGGGTGTAAGTCGGTAAGGCGGCACAGCTATAGGTGGGTGGTCACCCGTTTCAATGCGATGCTCCGCAAACGGAGTAGGTCCTCCCCCTTCTCCAAAAATATCCTCATACTCCTGCAGCAGCTCTGCAAGGCTGGACCTCTCTGGTGGTGACAGCATAGAACCCTCGTCGACCCTCAACATGTCGTCAGGAACCGCGGCGGCGCACCCAACGAAGTTACGGGAAGCCTCAAGACGTAAAGGGTGAATGACCCAAGGGCGATCAGCTGTGAACCACGTGTCGTTATAGACGTTCATAACAATCCGAGCATTGCGTAAAAAATCTATGAATCCGGAAAAATAACGAAGGTGGTCGGTACAATCGAACCTTCAAGTTTAACATCAACATCCGCAAGTTTGATGTCCATCTCGCGCACGATACCGTCGGCGAGCTTGACCTTCATGACGTCACTACGAAAAGGATGGTTGTTCCTTTGAAGTAGGGCGTAAAGGGTAGAGCCTGCAACACTACGTCTAGCCGCGGTATCAGCTAATCCCGTTCCCCGTTTACCATAAATTTCGATATCCAGGATAGGACGTCCTCCGAGATCAGCAGCGCTTGAATCACAAGTATCACCATTAATACTATAACATTCATTCGAATAAAAATGTAAAATGTTATCATTGACACAAAAATCCCGTAAGTGCAACGTGTTAAATGAACGGACATCGTTCAGCAATGGGTTAGTACAACATTCATTGATGGCCGGTAAATCAGGCCCATCGACATGCAACGGGTTAAACAAAGAAAAATTGTCAGACATGAAATCAACCGCAGGTACATCAACAGTTAGTAAATCCGAATTTTCAAGCAAACGGTTAACTTTAGGTACGTCGGCGAGTAATGTGTTAACACGAAGCGTATCGGCAGGCGATAGGTTAACACAAGAAGCATTGTCAGACAAAAAAAATTCCGAAAGCACATTTGGCAGCAAACGGCCACATTCCGGTCGGCTGGCCAGCGAGGTGTTAACACAAGACCGGTCGACATTTGACGGGTTAATACAAAAATCATAATCAGGTGACAGGTCATTATCAAATAAATCATAAAACAATGTGTCGTCATGAGCAAATACAGTTAACCACACATCAGCTGATCGGTCGTTGACCTGAGCAAGATTTGAGTAATTAGACGAAATTATAGAGTTAGAGTCCCTAGAGTTAGTAAATTCCGTCGATATGAAATCGCATGCGTAAAAAGCGTCTTTCCTACAGCAATTATCACAATTTGACCTTATTACACCTTTTTTACCACAACCGTAACAAGCCGTGTTATCACTTTTGCTTTTTCGCTTATCACAATCACTTATTTCATGACCGTTACGACGACAATAAACACAGAAAAGTTTACCTTTCTTGCCAGTAGCGGTAGAGCTTGTCACCTGAGCCTGAGACATCTGCGAAGAGGTGGCCGTGCCGCCAGCGCTCGTGCGCGGCGGACGCGCGTCGTTGTCGGCGCGCTGACCTCGCGGAGTGGGCGGAGCGCATGGGGCTCTCCGCGCGGTGAACTCGGGTGGCGGCGCGCGCGAATCCAGCGTGCCCGCGCCGTGCGCGTGCTGTGCGCTTGTGCCCGCGCTGTAATGCGCGTGAGCGTGCTGCGTGCTCGAGCTGTTACGCGCATGCGTCGACGCGCTCGAACCCGATGTCACATCCGTTTCTGTTAGGGTTTCTTCAATGGATCTGGCTTTCTCGATCAGCTCATCCAGAGAAAACACCTCCTCCCGCTGAAGACGTTTGCGTATACTTCTGTTCAGAAGTCCGTATACGATGTCGATCTGCATTCGTTCTCCTATCTTATAGGGCAACCAGGCTATGAGGGCACGGATCCGAGCGACGAACACTTCGACGCGATCCGTTCCTTGCTCCTTACTGAATATTTCCCGAAGTAATTTATGTGGTGGGCGCGGCACGCCAAACATGGCGCGCAAACGCGCGATCGCATCTTGCCACGTCGTAACATTCGCTTTAACGCCACGCCACCACACCGCTGCTTCGCCCTCCAATAACATAGGTAGCCCCTTAAGGCCGTGTGCGTCGGTGACGTTGGTGCACTCTTTATAGGTCTCTATGGCGTCCACAAAAGCCTCCAATTTCTCTGGGTCGTTTACGTCGCCTCGAAAACGCGCGGTACATTTTGCAAAATTACCGCCGAGCGTCGTCGTTATTGTAGACGGAGACGACGCGGGAGACGGTGAAGAAGAGTCGGTGGAGCGTGCCGCCAAGAGGGTCTCGACTAGATGGCGGTTAGAGTCCGCCTGAACCCTGGCAAACGCAACCAACATTTCCTCCATTTTTGCTACACTAACACCCGTTTCAGACTGTTCAGATTGATTATTGTCACTTCCTTGAGCACTTTTTCTACCCGAACGAGTCATTTTGATAAATAACTATTCACTGTAGAATCACGTCACTCCCGAAACGTGTCCGTGCAGGTCAACGAGGTCAACACCGCAGTCCGGCCGGCCGGCAACCAATCAACCAATCACGACGCGCTGTGCTTCACCGTGCGGCTCGCGATGCGCGCGCGTTACCATATATGGTAAAAACAGGAACGTTGACGAGAGTCCGTGGATTGCGTGCCTCAACGTTGTGCGCCACTTGTAGGAGGCTTGGGCGCATAAATGAAAAAGTAGTTTACGGCACAAACACTAAGTTTATTTAGCTGAGAACCGTACAGTACAAAATATCATAGAAACTATAGAGAAAATACAAATAAGAGTTGGCGGCAAATCGCGGAGGACGCGCGTAGCGTCCGACTCGACCGCTGGTTAAAACGCAACTCGATGTAGGTGGCGCAAGAGGCGCTCGCGCCCGTAGGATTGCAAGGGTTTGTACAGACGAGTGTAGTGAAAAGGGTGTGTACAGACGTTGTGTTACAGCATGTTATTTTTAGTACGTACTCGTATACCGTATACCTATTGGTTGTTCGCCGCCCTAACCTTTTCGGGACAATTTTTACATAATATAACCTTGTGAATCATGAATGCTCTGAAGATTTAAAACCAATCACAGTCTTGCCTATAAAGTATTGAATGTTAGGGCAACCGACCAAGATCTACTCCAAGACACGAAGAAAACAAATTTTCACAGAAGTAAGACCTATCTAGTGGTCTAATCTCAATTTTCTATATATACTAATCGAAACATGCAAATTCAAAAGTTCGTCCCTTGACAATAGAGTATAAAATGTCAAATTGGCATTGACCCTACTCTAATGGTCAACGAAGTTATTAATTCAACGGTTTCGAAGTAGTATCGTATCCATAAATCGAAAATTGCAAATAGAAGACTTCTAGGTTGATTTTTCACCCCTCAAATCCCATATCATAATAAATGTTTGTATCGGTAGAGTCATTTTCTAGAAACGATCACAAGCTAACAAATAAATGTTTCTGGCTTAACAATACAGTACCTGGTCGACAAAGCTTCGCTCTATAATAGCCGCCTCATCATTAAAATATCATCGGTTGAGCAAGCTATGCTACTCGCTAACAGGTGGCGCTGTAGGTTTCTGTCTAAATCGCGATATTTTTTTTAAATGCTTAAAAACACAGGCAAAGCGATATTTCCCAGACATGAGACCTAGCTAGATCGATTTTTTGTCCCCAAAAACCCCAGGATACTAAATTTCATCAAAATCGTTAGAGCCGTTTTCGAGAAACCGATTACAAATATATATACATATATAAAATTATTTTTATTTTAACACTTCCTGTGTTCCTGTATACATATATATTTATATGTATACAAATATTGCTCGTTTAATAGTATAGGACTACGCAGATGGATACTTTTTGTGTCTGATGTGAACCAGTCCTAATCCATATGAGTCTTGAACTAAATTGCTTCCTCGCTTGCATTAAACAGTTTAGTGATAGCATGTATGGAGTGATGCTTATTTATAAACGACTTACTACTAATTACCAAGTGTCTTACTTACCTTACGTATAGTGGTATAGTGAAATATACCTACCACAATCGCCAAGGATATTTGGAAGATTTTAAGGATACTAAGGTAAACGATACACAAAAGTGTTTCTGACGTGGATACGTCTGTGCTTTCGTTTGGGGGGTAATTTCGTGCAAAGTGGATGTAGGCCCTCTGGCGGCAATAATTGGTACAGTCAAGAGCCAATCAAGCTAGACACTTTGTACCGTTCTTATTTTAATGGACGTTCGGGTTAGGTCGCGCTGGTCAAGCTTGACCTCTCGTTGAACATCGAGCTTTGGATTAAGCAGAGGGTGAGAGGAGTGGAGCGAGGGGGGGGAATGAAGGAGGAAGTGAGGGAGAGGGTTAGGGGAGGAGTGAGGGGAAGGCGGTGAGGGCAGGGGCGGTAAGGGGGGGGGGATCCCCGATTCCAATTTCTATGGTCCCAGTGCTGACTAGCAGCGCTGTCTAGTTGGAATCAAAGAATATACTCTCTCTGACGAGGAGGTTGGAATTCCAAAAGCTGGTTGAAAACACCTCATTACTCTTTTCCCTCACAAGTGCGGAAAGCTTTGCTTTAAAAAAAATTTTTTTGGCCGCTAGCGTGGAGAAGGTTTTTGAAATTAGAACGTGATGATGAACTATGGTGTAAGCCTTACAGCCACTGTAAGGTACTGGCGCTAATCTTTAGCATTTTACTCGCTCGAGGTGAAAAATTGTGTGTTTCGCTCGACAACAAAGTTTCGTGTCTCGTGATAACGCTCAGGATTCTTCTTTTGAACCCCTCACTTCACTCGTGGCTCAACCCTGAAATTCTTTGCCTACTCGTGTTTCAATACAAGGCACTCACGCCAAATAACAATTTTGCTGCCTTTACAACTTACTTTGAAAGCATTTTGAACACCATAAATAACAAGATTCTACCACATATATTTATTTTCTCCGCCTATCTTCCCCCATTTTCCCACGAGTGTTACATTATCAAGACACTCGACAACACATGATATTAGAGTCAACTGGGGTAAAGTGGCTCAGTTATATTGACGTGTAGAAGGTGTCTTGGTCTGAAACGGAAGACTCGGTTAAACAGGGTCTTTTATGTTGCAGTGAGTCAGTACAACTATATTTCTTCTTAGTTTTTGCTGGTGGTGTGTGTGTTTCATCATCATCATAACATCTCATGAGAGTCCACTGCCGCATAGGGAGCTCCCTCCAAAACTCCAGCAAAAAACTCGTGGTACTTACGAGGGGATTTACCATAGTCACCGCGCTTGTAAGCGTTGCGGCTGGCGACTGCTGTTGTTGGTAACCGTAGTATGTAAGATGGTACACACGGCCGCACATCAGTAGATACACTTTTGGACCTTATGGCGTGGAAATAGAGTTGAAAAAGTTTCTACCGACAAGCGGTTGACCGTACGATGAACAGAAAGATTCTGCTGCCCGGTTCATAAACCCTTAGTCGCCTCTTTCGACACCAACGGGTAGAGATGGACTACACAGACGAGTTTGTGTGTGTTTATCAAGCGGAAAATCAAGCAAAAAATATTGGTCAAATTAAGTGGCTTGGACTACATATAATAATTTTGAAAAAAAGAATATTTTAAAAGATAGTCTTTTAAAACAAGTAATGTTTGTGGATTGCTGATGTAAAAGAGTCTTAAAACTATGACTGCCCTCTTGATGCTTTTCGATATTACAACATCAAACACTCATGATACAAAACTTTAACAAAACTTTTTCTCCTAACATGACTCACTAATAGGTTTTTTCAAAAGTGCTATAAGTGTTCTAGTCATACTTTTACTAGAGGAACAATGAGTAAAGAACGTAAAACTGAACAACTTTAAAAAAAACCGGCCAAGTGCGAGTCGGACTCGCGCACTGAGGGTTCCGTACCACCACATAAACATAATTGTATTAGTTGAAATTTCAGTAAGTTAATGTGCTAGATTTTTTGAGTCCGACACGCGCTTGACCAAATTTTATTATTTTTTGTTATTTTATAGCTTATGCACTATAAACATACCAATTTTGAAGTTTGTAAGTGTTCCCGTTTCTAAATAGAACTAAAACAAAAGTCGCCTCAGCGACCATCCAACTTGACCCCTCTCTTATATGAATGTTCTTGAAACGGGAGCTCACCACAATTGGTTACCATCAGTTGTGAGAAAAGTTGTAATATTTAATGATTTCAGACTTTTCCCACTATTTGTACTGTGAGACCTAGCTTCTTGCCAAATTTCATAATTTTAGGTCAACGGGAAGTACCCTGTAGGTTTTGCATTTTTGAATAAATGTATGGAGATGAGGACATAAAATGCCATATCTTTTGATTGCATCGTTGTAAAAAATTGAAATTTTCAGGTCTTGTGTGGTTCATAGATCCTATTATATTTCGTCGCTTCATTCTTCAGATATAATTTGTTTACAAGTAGTAGTCCTTAATTCGCCAGGCAGACGATGCATGCATTTAAGAGTAATTCATTTGATTCTCTTATTTAAAACGATTTCCGTCCGTGTTCACTTCACCACTGTAGCTGACATTCGCTTCATTCCTTTTTCGTGCGGGGCAGTGAACGCACGCGTCCCATGCCGAAGCGCAATGTTCAATAAGAAGTAGATAGATTATACCTGAAGTTGTAATATTGAAGTTAAATTACAAATATTTAAAATTATTTTCGATAAAATAAGTTTTTGCTCCGTGTGTTAGTGTAATTGTACTGGATTCAAAACTTTTCAGTAAGTGTTGTTTTGATTATTAATTCTTTCTAAGAGAGAAAAATTTTCAAGATTACCCACATGTTCTATTCTTAAATTTGCTAAACAGAAGCCTACGAGTATCTTGCGGCCCGATACCTCCAGTTACTTGTTTTGTATACAAAAACGTAACATGACAACGTAACAACCATGATTATGACCTATCGGTCTGTAACGGGCCGATGGTCCGACACGGAATTACACGAAGAATATAATAGAGTATATTCTATTTTAGGAGTCTTAAAATGAGTAATAATACAATAGGAATCTTAATATAAATGATCATAGATTTTGTTCGACTCGTAATGAAAATAAAGGCCTGATTATGCATTATTACTTATAATAATAGCTTGAAAATACTCGTCTAGCGCCGCGAATCGGCGCATATTAAAACCTCCTTGGTTAAAAATCTACTTGTCAAACAGGAAATAGAAATGTGTGAGGGAAGTAGGTAGGATTGGCGACGTTAGCCGTAGCTGCTGGTTTGTAGCTCTCTGATTGGCTGGTTTGGGCGGTCTTATCTCTAAATTCGAAACGTGTGGAACGTGGAAGCTACATCGCCCTTTTCTTGCTGCGACCGCACGAGTACAAGATGGACTCCAAAAAAATGTGAGAAAATTCTTCAAAAAAAGTAACCGTACGCCGAGTTTCGTCGCTACAACTGACAAAAGCTAAGTATCTAGGGCATTTCGTCACCCAATTAGTAAATTAAGTTCAATTCGACATTACGATTAAATGACGCTTTCCTAAGTTACCCGCCGATGGCGATCTTTGTCAAGAAAATTATTATTTTACTAAAAATTTTTGTGTTATAGCGACCTTTGGAGCTCTAAACGTCAAAACGCGTGTTGAGTAAGAATAAAAACCAATATTTATAGAGTAGTTTTACCCGAAGGGGGACTAAATGTCTTAGTGCTTAGTTCATATTCGCTTTAAACTTACAGGAGGTCTATGGACCATGTGAAATAGGAACCAAAAACTGCAAACCATTTGAGCGCAGGGGAGCTGAGCGTCCAATTCCAAGCCAGCAGCAGTCCAGACGACTCAGTCTTCATTGCAGTAAGCCAGTCGCAGATGGGTAAGAAGATTTAATATTTGCTCCTCAAATTGGCCAATCTTCTTTGAACAACTTATGCCAGTCAATTATTTGAGCATATCTATCCTTCTCTGGGATTCTATACAATCAATTTAACTAACTTTAAAAGGTATAGCCTTAGATCAAATGAGGGTATAGCTACAACTGAAAGCTACTACCCACTTCAATATAGAATTCAATTCTAAGTCTGTTATAAAGAAGGTCGTTTTGGCTCAAATGCTGCAAATGAAAACGCATTTGATTCATCTAATAAACTCATTGTTTTCTATGCCACAAGCTAAAATACAAAGCTGATGATATATAAATTCGACTTTGGGAAAGACAAAACCCAGTATATTGCAATACATCCATATCGGGATTGCAAATACAACAGGAGTCAGTTTGTAAGTCATCTCGCACTAGAAAGTAATAAAACACCTTTATCTATATGGAAAGATTGAGCTGAAAGGACTCGATATATTTCAGGCCTTTACATTGTTAAAAATAAACTAAATTTCCTTGAAGAAAGTCAAATATCAGTCTTGGAGAAGTTTAGATATACTATTTTGATGTTCTCATGTACCATTTACAGCCTTCGGATCTACCTGCTTCCTTTCACACAAATTATTTACAGTACCTATAGACTCATACTAATCAATACATTTATTCTAGTAAATTAATTGTATAGGAATTCAACTTATTCATGGTCCGCACTCAAACGAATTAGGGTTACTCGTTGGTCGCCTCGTCGGGTCCAAAAAGCGGTATAGACATCTCATCGGCCAATTTACAACTAGGACAATCCCAATACATAGGCTTCAAGAACTACAGGACAACTGTTAGGTAACATTAGGACTTTCCTTAGATTTCCCTTTTGGTTCAGCTAGGATAGTTAGAAATTTAGACATTACCACATTCAATTATTCCTTACAGTTTCATAAACTTTTAAACTACATATACACACCTACATCTTATTAGGATAGCTCTAGGGGTTAGGAGACATTACAATGTGGTGCTGCGAGCCATGCCCAGTATGTCTTAGAATTGATGTTACTACAGTTATTATTTTAGAAGCAGACCCTCAGACTGTTACAGGTCGCACCCAGAACTTTTACGAAAATTATGGAAAATTTTATAAGATAGACGTAAACCATATAATGACATTTTGTTTATGATAATTCCGACAAACGTTAGAACATTGTCTAATCGAGAGATTTTGAAACCTTTTCAATATATATTTTTTTTGTAGTTAATTACTACAAAATTTCATTACCACCTACACAGGCTTAAAAATTTTAGCCTTCGTTTACGTCATACAATTTTATCTTTTCTTACCTTCCGACAAACAAAGTAAAAATAAAGGAAAGTAACAAAATTAAACGTTACCGACGTATTAAGTATACGTGTGTATGATGTGTGTTAGATGTTTTTTCGTCTAATGGCGAAAGTTACGAGGGTAAGTAAAAAATGAAATATATTTTCTTTTTTTGTGTTTTAAACATTTATTACCAAGTGAATCATAGAACAACTTACGTCGGAATGGACTGCGAGTCAATTGCGACGGCAGTAACTTCGAGTTACCGCCTAATATTATTTACGATGTGTTACGTGAATGGATATGATGGAATGCGATTGTCTATCTATTATTATGTCGGGATTGACTGCGAGTCAATTGCGACGGCGTTAACTGCGAGTTAAGGCCAAATAATATTGACAATACGCGATATCTACGTAGATATGAACTGTGGGTTACCAAGTATCTATTGCTTGTCGGGATTGACTGCGAGTCAATTGCGACGGTGTTAACTGCGAGTTAACGCCACATATTATCGAAAATACGTGATGTATAAAGTTGCCTATCTATTATTATGTCGGGATTGACTGCGAGTCAATTGCGACGGCCCTAACTGCGAGTTATGGCCAAATAATGTAGACAAAAATCGACATCTGAATATATTTTTACTGCGATTCAACTATCTATTGTCTGTCGGGATTGGCTGCGAGCCAATAACGACGGTGTTAACTGCGAGTTAACGCAAAACTATCTGTTGGTTGTCGGGATTGACTGCGAGTCAATAACGACGGCTTAACTGCGAGTTATGTCAAACCATATCAGCATAAATCATGCATAAAAATACAAGTTATCTATTTTCACGTCGGAATCGACTGTGAGTCAATCTTAACGGCGTTAACTGCGAGTTAAGGCCAAATAATGATTAAAATATGCGATATTAAAATTGCTATTGACTGAGAATCAACTTTTTATTGTTAAGGTCGGCATTGACCGAGAGTCAATTACGACGGCGGTAACTGTGACTTAACGTCAAAATTTATCGTCAATGAAAACAATAATATCAAGTTCATCTATGTGTGTCGTCTGCGATACATTGTCTTTAGTTTTCACAACAAGCCTTTTTGTTTCTTAACCATAACCAGAATATTTTTATTGTAAAATACCCACCTACTAAAATTTTATTTTTGGGTGCCAGTAATAGTAAAGAGAACAAAACCGTCCACGAGGCAAAAGATCATGCCAGCCCTGGACCAACCGACACCTAAGGTCTGGACACCTGAGGAGTCTTCGAGACACCTTAGGCGTCTACGTTTGATACGCCAAACTTGTTCTCTATCATATTCACGACACACTGTCGAACTTTTGTACGCCTAAGTATATTGAAAAAAGGCATGCCTATAGACAAGCACATACTTCTCAAATATCACCTAATACCGGTTTATTGTAAATTATTACAAACACCTATTAATTGCTAATTGAATTCCAGGCTTAGATAAAAATATCTCCGCTTGCATGTACAAGTATCTGTAAAAGACAAAACTTGTTTTTATAAAAAAGTTAAAGCAAATAAAACTATTGAGAGATAAAGATGCATCTTTTCAAACGTCGGGAGCACGTTTAACCCAGAAGAAGAAGCCTTGGTCGGGTCCTCATTACCCGTCAAATGGGGGGGGGGAGCGAGGTTACAGGCAGGCTCTGGCCTTATCCCCAAGCTCAAGCAGCATCGACTAAAAGTTACAATCCATCCAAAACTCATGCTCCAGCACAGAACCGTAACACAAGTACATGCTGGTATAATACAATGTTTTTTTTTTCAACACTTCCTGTGTCCGGATAATTCTACGAAGTAGAAAATCGCAATATTTCATAACCACAATGTTGCTATAATACATGCATAAGCATGAACCCTAAACACCACAGTATCCTAGTGTTACCTGGGAAAAACGAGGAAATAATATTCCGTGTAGTGCTAATGTAACGTGAAATCCACGTTTAAAATTTACCCTCAAGAAAAGCCAATATACAAAGTTTATATTGATTTTAACTGGAGAATAAGTTCCTATTTCCAGCGTTACAACCGTTACGAGTTACATTCCATTGGAATTTATATTGGATACCTAATTTTAAAGCATCAAAACGCAATAGCTGTAACCGATTTATTCTAAATCCAAGAAATAAATGTACCTATTGCAACGTGTCATTCAACCGCCTCAAAAATTATGTTTTGAAAAACGGCTTCCTTGCTACGAAAAGCCCATCTCTTAATTTATGTTTTTAAGATGACCGAAAATTTCTACATTTAAATTTTCAACATAATATATGAAAGAAGTCACGCTATATAATTCTTTACGATTTTACAACCGTGCCTTATGAATATTATGATATTTTAGAAGATCTTATCTGATGGTATGGTAATGTTTCTACAAATTCCTGGCCATCACAAGATACTTGCCTTACAGAAAGAAATTAAATACAGACAACTCCCTAACTAGTACCTAGTGTGGAGCAGTAAATAAAACCAAAGGCTACAAAGAAGGCCGAAGAAGTAAAATATTTGTTTTAAGGTTACAAAAAAAAAAAAACAACAAAAGAGTATGTAGGTACCATACCATATTGTACAAATAACTTGTCAAAATTGGCAATGGTACGATTGGCACAATATTTATTTATTTAAATTTTACGAAACACAAATTGCCGCAGGTGCCAGCTGAGTCAATGAAAGTCACTCCCGGGCTCTGTGTGCAAACTTTTAAGACACAGCTTTAAAGTTCGCTGTACTCTTAGTTTTGCTCTTAGCGACAATCCTTAGCGATTTATGTTTTTTTTTTATGAAAACTAGATCCAGACGCTGTAGCTATGGATACTTTATCCTTTGACCTGGACATTTTATGCGGTTCCGGTTCCTTTTATATTTGGGAAAAATTACTGATGACGAAGGCACCAGTATTTTGTGTTTTCACAAGGCCTTCTCTGCCTTTTAGCCCATCTTAATTATTTATATCATACAAAATAAGTGTCCTTCAACACTTGAAACTTTTATAATCCATATCAGAGTATACTGTTCCTTTTTAACTAATCTTACAGGTCCTGCGGGTAGCATTCACGCACCACTTGATCCTCTCGCTTGCACTGATGTTCTCTTGAGCTTCGCTGTCTGAGGCTCCTATTTAACAATATATGTCAAAATACGCTTTGGGTAACAGCTTGTCCCCAGAAAAAACGCAAACGTGTTTGATAGTCCTACAACCAACAACTACTGTTATTTTTGACAAAACAACGTGACGAGATGTTTGGTTCGTATGAACAGCTGTACAACGGCTCTCTTGACAATCATCGTTTGCCGTAATCTTTGCTACTTACTTATTAGGTGATAGAATTGGAACCAATAATTGGTTTAAAACCTTCTTCTACTGACAATCACAAGCCTAATCGGCCTAGTACTCGTAATAGTTACTTGGGACACACAACTAATAAGTAAATAAGTGTGTATCTAAATAGTCCCTTAATTTAGAGTTAATGATATAAAATAAAATGAACAGATCAGCGATTTCACTATATGCTCATGGGGCACAAAAATTTTCAATAATAAAAAGTGAATACTTATATTATTTTGCAAATAATGGAGTTGAGATAGCCATAACGTATTTAATCAAACTTCCACTGCGGGCTAAGATTAGCCGATATTGTTCTAATATTATTTAACTAAATATATTATGCACTCGTGTTCTGTCCATATTTTTGTTCAAAAAATAAAATCAAGAACTGCCAATGTAGGAAAATTGTAAATATCAATTAACATCCACGTTAATCAGCTTAAGCAGCTGTGATTTATAAGCTGGTTGATTTACCAGAAACACTATCTGAGAGAAGACTTGTCGACACATGCATCTTCCCCGCTTTGCAAAATTGCAACTCTCTCAGCCTCGACTCGTGAAAACAGCTGGCTGGACCAGCACGTCTAGCAATTTTATTAGTTTGATATATTAGACCAGTACGTAGATGATTTTATAATATCAGTTGTATCGAATGAGTAACTTATTATATAAGTTGATTTTTGTTGCATACTTGCTTTTGGTATAAATCAAAGGTTATTTATTATCTGCTTGGATCAGCAAATTACAGATTTTTTCAACGAATTACTATTTGTAATTCGTTGGCTTAGATAGTTAAACTAGAACATCTTGTATAGTAGTTATACAGTTGTTTCACAGTAACCAAACAAAACTTTGTTCTCTAAACATCTACTTGTAAACAAATTATATCTGAAGAATGAAGCGACGAAATATAATAGATGATCAAACGAACTCCAGGAGTGAGGTTCGATCGTTATTATATGAGTCGCTTCATTCGAAGATATAATAATATTCCCAAAAAACCAAACACTGTGTCACAAGTTGTGGTTTCCACCCAAATGCAAAGTTTTGTTTAAAGGTTCATAGGTACAGACTCTAAAAAATGAAGCGAATGTCAGCTACAGTGGTGAAGTGAACACGGACGGAAATCGTTTTAAATAAGAGAATCAAATGAATTACTCTTAAATGCGTGCATCTTCTGCCTGGCGAATTAAGGACTACTACTTGTAAACAAATTATATCTTCGAATGAAGCGACTCATATAATAACGATCGAACCTCACTCCTGGAGTTCGTTTGATCATCTAATATATTGTATTAATTTCAACCTGATACCTTTACCCGTTCGTGAGATAAAGGGTCTTGACAGACAGACAGACGGACGGACAACAAAGTGATCGTATAAGGGTTCCGTTTTTTTCTTTTGAGGTACGGAACCCTAAAAAAACACGTTGAAAAAAAATCACATTTCTCAGGAAAATTTGTTTGGATTTGTGTTCTACACCCGGTATAACAGCTACTGACGTATATTGCTACATCGTAGTATATTAGGGTAGGTTCGTTATCTCCCAAGGGAGGGGACGCATTATCACACGTTACATTTAACGTTCACGGTGTTACGTGATTTGATGAAGTCGAGATTCTGGTTCATTTATTATGTGGTGAGTTTAGGTTAAGTGATTGGGGTTAAATAAATTGCGTAGAATGTATCTAGGGTGTAAGGGACAGGTTTTCGAAAAATGAAAGTGCATGATCAGTCAACGTAACTTTTTTTTTTAATCTACGTCGACAGTCAACGTAACTTAACCACTTTCAGTGAATGCTGTTTTGTGTGGAGAGGCCGATTTTTTTTTAATTTCCAGAAAGTTTTATTCACTGAAAGTTGCTTAGTTACGTTGACTGATCGTGCCCTTTCATTTTTCGAAAATATGTCCCTTACACCCTGTATATTTATTGTATGTCCATTTGGTGTTAAAAGATATCTCACTGGCACCTAGAATTGAGACCATGAAACTGAACAACTTTTACCGAGGTATATAATGCGTGTTTTCCTTTTTCCTATCAGGTGATACTATTTCTACATTTATATGTTTATGTATGATATATGTGGCAAAGATTATTTCCTGTTCATAATAATTATAGTAACAATAGCCAAAATAATTATAGTAAGTACAAGAGATCCTATATGAGTAAAGAATCCACAAGTTCCATCTATTTAATACTAACTTTATTGATTAGTAGGAGGACGTCCATGAAATCGAACATTCGGTTTTAAATAGGCAAAATAAAGAAATTTTCTAATCAGGATCTATTCAGAAAATGAATTTTTATTTATTCAAGTGTAAAGTTCTGAAAAGTTTTCGTACTGTATTTACTCTATTAAGTTTTAAAAAATACCCATAAAATACAAAAATAACTTTACACCACCAGATAAACCATAATCATAAACCTCACTATCTCGCAAACAACAGGGTGTTTATAAAATTCATTCTCAGCTACTACAGGGTGTATAAAATTCATCCACAAGGTCGTAAAACAAAAGTGCGACGTAAATTCCCGAGTGGCTCATGTTTAGGGCACGGGTTTCAGCCATATGAGAAAATGTTTTCCGGTTTGCAGGGATGTATGCTCTACTGATAAAAATATGTAATTTTTTTATCAGTACAGAAAACAAGTAGATTTAACTGTAAAACTGAACTACTTTCTTTAAGACAGATACACCAAAAAGTAGATATTTTTGGTCGTACTCATAAACAAAATATTTAAGATATCGATGGTTTTACTTGAAACATTGAAATATTTTTTTAATTGTTCTATCATATTATAACTTTAATTAACAAACAAAATATAAGTAAGATTTAATAGTAGTAAGATTTTACAGGTTCAAAGTTGTTTTTTTTTTGTCATTTGAGCAATTATTTTCTGTTACAAGCGACCATGAGTGCGACAACGTAAGTAGTTTACCATAGGTATCTTGCTGAACTAGCGTGGTGGCTACGGTACTTCTTTTCCGCATTATTTTAGCAAAAGCTGGAGGGAGTTACCGAGTAGTGGACGTCATGGGATGTTATGATGACCTTACAAAGTAATTTTGTATCGTTGAATCCGATCGGCAGGATAATTTCTTTATTAAATGACCATCTGAAAATGGTAAATACAGAAAAAAAAATTACAAATTTTTGTAACTTAAATGTAAATTTGGATATTAAGTGTCAAAATAAAGGTAGGTACACTGAACTGTGCAGCTTTAATACGATTCGAAGTAACTAGATTCATACATGCAAACTAAATTTACAAATATTTGTACACCTTTTTCCTAGACAAGCTTTGCATGTCAAAAACCATCTTTAACTACAAACTAATCTAAAAAAAAACCGGTCAAGTGCGAGTCGGACTCGCGCGCCGAGGGTTCCGATATACCTATAGTATTTTTGGAAGCAATAAAGTCCATTTTCAGGACCGCAAAACTAAATTTGTTTGTAAAGGTTTTTTGCAGATTTCTGAAAAACTGTGCAACTTAGAAAGATCGTTTTATTTTTGCTGTAAAGTTTACATAAACCTCTGTCAACTGTAATTAATTCAGATTTTCCCTTACTCAAACTTCGGAGATAAGGGGGGGGGGAATGGTATTTTTTTTGACATTTTTCATCATAACTTGAAAACTAAGAAACTTAAAAAAATACAAAAATATATTTTAAAATGTACAAGTAAAGCCCTTTCATATGATACCCCACTCGACCTAGTAGCGACAATTTGAAATTTGGCCCCCCCCTATTTTGGCCCCCTTTACATTAATAATCATACTTTTTTCAAAAAATTTTCATGTGCAATTAAGTTGGGCAACTATATTCTAAAACTATTCCAAATTTCAGCTCGATAGCGTAAGTGGTTGCTGAGATATAGAGGTGTGACAGACAGACGGACAGACAGACAGACAGACAGAGCGGCACCATAAGGGTTCCTTTTTTTTACCATTTTGGTATCGGAACCCTAAAAATAGAGCATTATTCACCTACAACTATACCCCGTTTAACCCTACGGGCAGCCACCTGTTGCTCGCATACGACAAACTCATACGGTGTCTACGTTACCCCTACTTACTGTTACGTCACGTACACGTATATGTATAGGGTATGTCGGGGTGAGGAGATTTTGCGACGGATTTTCGTCTCGGGGTAAAATTTGGGGAAAATGCGGCAAAATTAAGTGTATTCCGCGTGAACTGTGAAAGGTTTATTTATTTTGGAGTTGATATGAGAAGGGTTGTCGTGAGGTTTTGGAATTTGATTGATGTGTAGAGTTTATTTATTCAAGCACGACCTTGCATAACGTTCTCTATTGAACACTGAAAGACTTGTAAGTTTCTGATATTATTTAATTTGGATTAACTACGCTGGGCTGACATAATTGACAGTTTTGAACCTGTGTAGAGTATAATCAAGTCCAGAAGGTCAGCAGACCATCTCAGAGGATCAAATTCATGTCGACCCGACTTTGCTATCTATTTACAGCTAACAAACTGAGTAAATACGTATTTCCTAATAATAGGTATATATTTTTTATAATCTAGCTTAAATAAATAAATATAAGTATAAATAAAAATAAATTAATTTGATAGTCGTAGAAAGCTTCTTTAAAGTTAAACCTCCTTTAATTTTATCGCAACCCAAAAAGTTAAGGAAACCTCAGATAGGCCGTATATTTTCTTCCAAGGTGATACACAGTCGTTTTTACGTACTGTCGCAGTAAACGCCAAGAAGGGGTTACCTCGGTCGGTCCATGTAGCAGCGACCAGAATGTACCCATTATCTAGTTGTATGCACTCAAAAGTAGGTTTTTGCATCTAGCTGTAAGTTTTATACATTTCAAGAATTTCATTTTCTTTTCCAGTGATTTATAAGAATAAAAATAAAAATAACCGCATCATCGCGTGTCCAGACGCACCGCAGGATATCACCTACACTTGGTTGATATTCCACACATTCGCACAAAGTGCTTTGGAACATCTTTTATTATGCGCACGGCTAAAGAGTGGAATTCTCTGCCTGCGTCTTTGTTCCCGAGTTCATGTAACCCGAATCTATTCAAGTCGCGTGTAAATAGGCTTCTTCTGGGCAAGTTCGTCCCATCTTTAACCTCATCTCTGTCCTCAAGACTAGACTATTGACAATATAAAAAATAAATGGTACAGCAGCACTGCACTTACTTTCTCGCGATATACGAGAGTCCTGGGAATCGAACCCAGAACTTCCGGATCAAGAGCCGAATGCTCTAACTACTAGATTATAAAGGGCTGCGGATAGTAAAGAGTAAATAAGGACCAAGTGCAAAATTAAGTTTGTAATTCCATTCAAATAATATGGAAATAAAAACTTACCTATACTAGATTTATGTAAAAATCTTTAAATTTAATATGCAGTGAGGTATATAACCAATTTAGAATTCCAATTTAAAGCCTTAAAATAAGCTCATTGAAACCGATTTTAAGTAAATCACATTTTTTAATTTTAGTAGTAAGGGAACACACCTTATATGAACTTCCAAAGACCTATGGATACTGCCGAAAGATACCTTGCATAAAGATTCTTGGTCATGCAAAATTTTCTTTAAGATCGTTTGAGCCGTTTCTTAAGCAAATTGCAAAATTTAATTTCCATTGTATGACAGCTACCCTCAAAAAGAGAGCTAGCAAGAAACCACTTAGTATCCTTCGATGAATTTACAAGAAAATCTTAAATTTAAAAGATGGTGTCACTCGGAGCCGCTAGGCCAAAGCGTGACGGACAGACCGACCGACGGACGGACATTTTTGTAAGACTTGCTTTTTATGATGTATAAGTGATATAGAACACATTTTTGAGAAAATTAGGAAAAAAATTTTTTTTTCACGAATACAATACCTTTCTCGCTCCGCTCGAAAGTAAAAAACATACGCACACACACATCAACTTTATAAATTTTTTGTTGCGGCACCTAGAAATAAAACCTTATTAAAATTCCTGCCTCATGCCACGGAGTACATTAACATCACCATACAAGCACTCAAATCTCATGCTAAGCACTTCCGAATAGCGCACATGTATGAAATAAGGCTTACCTATTCACATCGTCTCCCAACCTTTGGCTTTAAAACTAATAAGGCATTAAAACTTCTACACACGTTCCAATTTCGTGACTTTTTAGGTATTCTTGTGTGGGATAATCTACGAAAAATTACTTTTTTGAAGTTTAAATATTGATGCTTTTTTTTCGCAAATAAACCCATTTGCACCTCGACACTGTTTTTCCGACTTCGGCCGGCCTGGCTATCCTCCTACAATGGTGACTTAAGGCAGGATTATTATGAAGGTCCTAATAAAGCAATTTCAAGAACTGCTGGTTGGATGTCGTGAAGGCTTGAAGGAAGTCATCTCTTTACAAAGTCTCTAGAATGCTGGAGACCGGGCGAAGTGGAGATAGAGCCGAAAAGCGGACCAGGATAATGGTACACAGAAACATATATGATAGTGATATTAACCACATTATAACGATGTTTTTTTCATAGCCAAAATTTTAAATGCGAAAGCAACTCTGTCTGTCTGTGACACTTTCGCGGCCAAACCACTGAACCGATTTTGATGAAATTTTGGTGTAAAGATATTCTTAACCATAGAACGAAAAAGGCTACTTTTACTAGTCCACGCGAAGTCGCCGACACCTTTATAAATCCGAATGAATTTGAAATAGGTACTTTAGGTAAGTAATACAGACCCACAAAGCTCAACTTTATTTCGTAATATGATTTGCTGATTTAGGTATAAAGTTTATGACTTATCCTACAATATTTCTGTCATACGACCGCACACGTTGTTGTTGTGAGCGCACTAATTCTAATGATGTTATTATGAGAAATGTGATTATATGGATTATATTATAATGTGTGCCACTAGCATAATGTATGAGATGGAGCGGTCTATTGTGCAGTGGACAGGAAGAGATTTGATACTTGGTAAGTAGAAAGTGGCGTAAATACAGCAGCTTAAAATATTTACTTTTTTTTGGCAAGTTTTAACTTGAGTCATACATTTTCATACAATGATGGGCTCAAATCTAATAAAATACCAACGTGATTAGTCAGATCTTTATATAAGAGCCTTGTCAACAAAACTCTCGAAGACCATACAATAAGATAAGATGATTTATTGCTTTCCACATGATCATTCAAGGTGTTATCATATATACATAGTTACTCATGTAGACCCAGAAGGGCACAACAATGTCTACAGTATCCAGAAAAGTTAGTACATCACTTAGAAATAAATGGGACTTTTCGTGAGATTTCCCATATATTTACCGAGATCTAATTTTTGAAGTGACGCACGGATTTTTCTGAACATTTTACATGTGTACAATGTTTTAGAAATTTGTTGACAAGGTTCTTATCTAAAGATCTGACTCATCAGATTTGTATTTTTATCCGATTTTGATAAAATATTGACGCATACGTTGAGCCCATCACTGTTTGAAAATGTATAGCGAAAAAGCTACCGACTCGTTGTTTTTTTGTTGTTTAGTATATAACTACGGCGTGATCGCTCTATAAAATGCGCAGTTGGAGATAAATAAGAATACAAATGTCATGCCATGTGATATTTTAGCAATACTATGTCATAGTATCTGGGAAGCATGCATTGTATAATAGAGATGAATTACTTTTGCCCTTTATATAAAGTCAAGTTAAGACATAAGTAAGAGATTTTGTTGAAGAGCGCGAAACTAACCCTTCTTATTTCAAATCAGTTAATCTTCCGAATATTTTGATTGCCAACAAAATGAAGAAGATTTTTTATTTTATTTATTTAAATAATATATTAAAACAATGACAACAACTTATTAAAACAATGTAACAAAAACGTACATTGCATAGCTCGTCGATGATAGTCCGCGCTTGTAGAGTGGGTAGGTAAGTATTACTGCTGTAATACTTAACTGCGATAGCACGAGACATTACCAGTCGTTACTATTTTCAACCATCAAACATGCATCAGCTGATAAAATCTCTTCCTCACAGCTTGAAAATACTCAAGGTTTAGAAATACAGTACAAGTCAGGCTATACATCGGCCTGATGATGTATATACAAAATTTAATTAATACTATTAATAGTCATGTTTTAATAATACAAGTATCAACTCTTCTTACTACTCCAAAATAGATAGTATCAGACTCTTCCATACGCTAACCAAGATCTACTTACGAACAACTTGAATGTAACTTACTGTCACCGCTGCAACTTAAATGTTCCCACAATCGATCACCACGCACTTATCTTGAACTTAAAAGCTTTATCTTAGAAGCTGTTTATATGAGACTTAATAGTTTTTTAAACTTATTGTTTTAAGCTTCCGGGTTTGATGCTCTGAGATTTTTTGTTGGTAAAAGATGGAGTGTCAATTGTCAAGCTGGCTACTGTTTTAAGAGGATTGTTCGCATAAATAACTGTCACTCGAAAGACTATTTTTGCTCATGCGTTTTTGTAAGCTTTATTTGATATGGTCATATACAGAGTGATGTTTAAGATAGTAAGTTTAAGTTGTACAAAATACTACATGTCAAGGTTTTGAAGGGGGTATACTGATTTTTAAATTAACTATTCCTTCCTTTCAGAAAATATGCCCTTGGAATGAGACTAATTATTTCAAACCTCATCAACAACCGAGGTTCATGGTGCCAGTCGCAACGCTTACAAGCGTGGTGACTATGGTACTGCCCCTCCAGACTTTGCTGGAATTTTGGAGGGAGCTCATACGAGTGGACATATCACAGAATGTTATGGTGGTGGTGGTGATTTCAAACCTTGTAAGTACTCCAGATTTTTATTATTCAGTGGTTTAATAAATTTTACTTACTTACTTATGTGCTGGCTTAGTGACAAAAAGAGAATTTCGTCCTCCCATACTAGAGCCACCGTTCTTGTATTATCTAAACCTTTTTGACAATTGACTAACTACTACTACTATGACTGAAGCCTTAATGTGTTCTTTCAGGACTTGGACTACCAACGGTAAGTATTAGGACTTCCAACGGTAGGACGTCTATTAGTCGGACGTTCAAGATTAATTCTTTTGACCACACGATCCTCTCTCTCAGTGATATCATCAAATCTTACATACTTACCTTCTTTGACTGACTCAGAGACCCAAAGAGGATCTTGGCCTTTGTCACCAAAAGCCGCCAGTCGTCCCTTTTTTGCACCTCCTCACGCCAAATCAAATCGCGTCATGATATCACAGAAGGTGAAAATTAATGATCACCCTCTTGTTCATTGACACGAAGAAGTTGAAGATGTTAATTACTCTTAACAGCCTCCGTGGTCTAGTGGTTAGAGGGTTCGGCTCTCGATCCGGAGGTTCTGGGTTCGATTCCCAGTGGGGACACTGTCAAACAAAAAATCTCTTTGTGCGACCTCCCCAGTTTGGTTAGGGCATTGCAGGATGAATCACCTAATTGCCCGAAAAGTAAGATGATTCCGTGCTTCGGAAGGCACGTAAAGCCGTTGGTCCCGACTACTATCTACGGATGTAGTCGTTAATGAGCCATGTCAGAGGCCTTTGGCGGCTCAACAACTCTGACACCAGGGTTTGTGAGGTCGGTCATCGACCTTGCAACCCACACGATATGATGATGATGATGATGGTTACTCTTTGAAAGACTAAACTCTACGAAGAAACTTTTTGTTAACGACTAACAAACAGGATAACATTAATCGGTATATATCCAAAACAACCAATAAGGAACACATCCCTTCACACCAATAACCGTTACGATAAAAATAAACGACGATCAAAACAAATTATAACTTTACAAAAAGCAACCGACTGCGGATGACGTCACAAATAAGCCATCAGTTAATAAAAATAGCTTTTTTGGTCATGTGTGTGTGTACGAGAAACCGACGAGCGTATATGGAAGGGTTGATAAAAGTAGAGGAAGCGAGGGAAGTATGTCAAGATCGTAGCAGGAGGGCTGTGGTCTCTGCCTACCCCGACGGGAAAGAGGCGTTATTTTATGTATGCATGAACGTTGAACGTGTAGACAGAAAGACGCCTGAAAATTTAAATCTGGTTCATGCATTTAAATATACTCGTAAGTTTGAATTGACTGGTTCTTCTCGAAACGATTTTTTTTTGCTTTAGTGGGGTCGATGGTCGATACTTGTATGCAACTTTTAGACTTTGACAGAATGCTGTCTTTGTGATTCAGTCAGGTCGTCAAAAGACTTTTAAATTTAACCTAATCAGCATCGCCAGCGTGATGCTCTAGATTAAAGTTGCATCAAAGACTAAATAAATGTTACTTTATTTGAGTAAATGTCAATTTTGTCGCGCGAGAAGCAATGAAGCGTTTATCTACGGGCTCATGCTAGCGCTGCAGGTATATATAAGAAAAAAAAACAACACACATAGAAGCCTGTTCTCACGAAGACATTAGTGGTGACGTAACTGGCAACATTATAAAGGTTAGCTGGCATCAATTATAGTAGAGATGGACCGCTAGCTGACGAGTGACAAGAACGAAGATCATATCATAGTACAGGGTGCTTTAGTTTAATGGACAGTGTGAGCTTAAAATAAACTATTGTTAAAATCATCACTTTTAATTTTTTCAAAAGTAGTAAAATTTTAAAGCAAAAAAAATGATATTAAAGAGATTAATGATATTATATAAATAACATAACACGCCTCTTTTCCGTCGGGTATACCCCGAAAGAGAGTACGATCTTGACATTTTTTCCTCGCTTCCTCTATTTTCATCAACTCGTTCTACAAACTCGTCGGTTTAGGATTAACAACTAACAACTAGATAAACAACTTTACTACTATAATTTTACTACTATACTTACAGCCGCAATCACACCATCCTAAATTCAAAGACTAATTCGGCTTACATTGCTGGTAGGATTGGTTCTGTTAATTCCAATATCCTTACTTAAACGAGTCATGTATGCCGAATTAGTCTCTGAATTAAGGAATGTGTGATGGCGGCTTTACTACTAAAACTTTTTAGTTAATTTTTTTAAAGTAACAAAAGTAAAATTCGTTGCTACATTAGATAAAATTAGTTGCTATTTTAATTTGTATTAACTCTGGGCCTAGAGATAAGCGGTTTTGTACTATCGCAACATTAGTAGAATAGAATGAAAATGTATAGGATTGACAATGCCAACGAAAAGTTGCATGACAGCTAATGTCAATCCCATACATTTTTATTCTATTCTACAGAAATTACGATAGTAGAATGTCAATTGTCTCAGGGCCCTAATTGTTAAGACAGTCAGCCGCACGTCAGTGGTAACTCAATGACCTTGATATCTTGAGGTTTCTAAAGTTGCAGCAGATTCTGCTTAAACTGGTTTTGTTACCACTTACCTGTGGCCTTGAGTATTTTTGAAACCTATGAAAAATGGTGAATACGAGCCTTAACTGCCCGTATTAAAAGCATCATCCTGTATACAATGCCGTTATACGCTAAGCTAGGATGCGTGCTACCATTGTCTTGAGATACAGGACAAATTAATGACCATCATCGCTTTATAAGCGATAGTTTGAATACGTAAATATGCTTTTTATTTTCTTATCTTAGGTATACAGCGTGTATTAGAAAGGTGTGATAATACTAATGGGTGTGAATCTGCCTATGAAACTGAATAACTTTTCCCAAGAAACATAGCTAATAGAACAAAAAAAATTTTTGACCTACCATAGAAACTGCATCAGCTGGTATAGTAGCGCATTTTATATGGTATAGTAGCGCATCGTATTTCGACCTATGTTCCTTGGAAAATGTTGTTCAGTTTCATGGGCAGATTCACACCCTTCATTATTATTACACCTTTCCGTTACACGTTGTTTATTATTTGTTTCATCTGACCCACTTTCAATGTTTTAGAATTTTTTGGTCAAAGATTGAAATGTTTTCTATAATTTTTACGATAGGCTTAGGTATCATAATCTTCTTTTAATACCTGGCTATTATTTGTGACTTCGTGAACATTTTATTGTTTAGTTGATATTGACGTTATACGAGTACTCTATCTTTTGCCAAGTTCTCACTGAAAACTGTTTAGCTAGGAATTGAAAATTTTAAAAAGTGACATGAAAAGTCTTATTCATCATCGAGATGACAGACTGAATACCTTCTCTACTAGACAAATCTAAGCAGAGAAAAGGATGTTCTGCAAATGAATACCTACATTTCTTGGTACCGCTGCAGTCGAAAAGAACGAAGGAGCCTACTGCTACTGTACTTCGTCTCCTTACTTGTCTCTGATGACAGCCTACGGTACAAGTCTTAGATCATATCACTCGGCTACTAGTCTATACAGTAGGTACATAAACATTGTACATAAAATTGTTGCACTTTTAATTCAATCCTACAAACCTAGTGGTCTTTATGGAACAGTACCCATCATTTATTATTTTCCGCTCAAATTCAATACTTGTATCGCACTTACATACCCCACTTAATTTACCGTTAGTTCCGTAAGCACAATCTGAATTTATTGCAATGATACGATCTTTTCTGCACTTGGCAAATAATTTGTTAGATCTCAATATTATTTATGCCGTACCTTGGGCAGCTAGACGAGCCAATCCCAAAAGTTTGTTGCTTACCTACAATTGATTTTACTTATTCGCTAAACCTTATTTACTGACTGACAGACATACTTTAGTCTAGAATTAAGTATATGTACCCTAAACCGACGAGCATGTATGAAAGGAATGATAAAAGTACAGGAAGCAAGGGAAGTATGTCAAGATCGTAGCAGGTGGAGGACTGTGGTCTCTGCCTACCCCGACGGGAACAAGGCGTGATATTATGTATGTATGTATGTATATTAAGTATTTGTCTCATGCTGGAGAAGTCGCGGGGCAAAAGTCTATTCGATTTGAAATTGTGTGCTGTGGTATGCGTAGATTGCAGTGCATGGCTGGTATGTTAACACAAAGTTAAAAATAATGCAAAAAAAATTGTGCTCCGTTTTTGCTTTTTAATTTTTCTTCAGCTTACTCAGTACCAAAGCCTCTTTCTTAAGATCGTATTAATAAGAGGTATACCACGGGATGAAAAACAGGTTCTTGAGAGCAACCTAACATTTGAAAGACTGATCCTTAGCGATAGTCTAAAAAGAATGTTATTAAAAAAAATAAAATGGCGGAAGTCGGCCATTTTTCTTTAATAACACACCACTTCCACTTGGAAGCTATCTACAGGTATCTATGCCTGCAACAAGGCCTGCAAGACTACATGTCAAACAAACAGCTACACTATTTCAATGAACAGCAATCTCATCTCACTAAGCATATATTAACTTATGCCGTCGTATGTTCACACCTATCGGGAGACAAACATTAATCACGAAAACAAAGTCCTAGGCTTCATACTAGTTGTATGAAACATACTACTTTGTAGCATTGAGGTGAATATTTGTGTAGGACAGCGGGACATGACGACCGGACACGGCTAAGTAATGGCTTGAGTTCGCACAGCGGCGCCTGCGCAGGTCTGTGATTGCACGGTGAGAGGTGTTGGATATGTGACCGGGAGTAATATGTGACGGAAATATTTTATGAAAGAATAAAATGGAAAAAAGATCATAGTACCTATGCCCTTTACTTTATAAACTTTTGAATGGGTGTTTAAAGGGTATGTGTTTCATCCAAGCAATAATACACAGTGTAAAACTCACATCTCGTTATCCCCTAAAAATTTAAACCGTGAATTCAACGAACTTTCTCCAAGAAAATTTAAAAAAAAATTGTACCCATACAAAACGCACTACACTACATCCTTCGTCCTTCGACCTATCTTCATTGAGGAATGCTCTTCCGTTTCAAGGTATGAATCCAAAGTTTCAGTTTACGGGAGATGTGCCCTGTATGAACTAAAAAAATATATCTTAAGAGCCCAAAATAACCCTAATAGTATCTACCCATCTCTCTAATGCCTTTTACTGACCAATTTTAGCAGTTTCCTCCTGACGCACAAGGGCCTAAAAATAGGAGCAATAAAAAATTATCGTTTAGTTGTAAAGTACATATAGCCTAAGAGCCAAACGATTTCACTGTATGAAGATTCAACAAAAATTCATATCAGCATTTTTTTTTCGTCAAAAATTTGATTAGCTGGTCTATAAAATAATTCATTAGTAATCCACCAAAATTTATGACCGCATGATTTAAAAAAAATGTATTATAAATTCCACAAAAGAAGGGCAAAAATGCTATAAATATTATTTACTTTACATTTAATTACCTTTATTTTTATCTTTTTTAAAGTATATAATCCTCCTATATTTGTAAAAGAAACACAATTAAATCTAAAAAACAAATTTACGTAAATCTCAAAGTAAGACCTATGATAAAAATGCTATCAGATCAGTTCTTCAATGCTTTTGTTTCATTAACGACCCTTAACATAAAAAAATATGGAAATTGAAACCTCCAGAAATTGAAATTGTACCTTCCAGTTTGAAATTTGGGTGGATTCAAAAATATAGTCTCTTAAAATTGCATTTAAAAGCCGTTTTCAAACATTTGGCCTGATATGATTTTTTTCTCCAAAATATAGGATAGTATTCTTGTCAGATTTTGTTGCTGGGCTGGACTTTTCTCAATTTGTAACGCTTTTCATCAACAAGATGCTTATTCTGTGAAAATTTTAAGACTAGCTCTAACCATTTGGGTACGGAACCCTAAACAGCACTTTCCGTTATTTCCAGATTTGAAAATTTTCGAGGAATCTTTCCCAAATTTTCTTTTCATACAAACATTATCTTAATAATCGAGCCGTTGGGGGAAGGACATGGGCTACTTTTATCCGAACTCCACGCGTACGAGGCCGCGGGCAACAGCCAGTAAATAAATATGACGAGAAAATATTGTTTGTATCGAAGAATGACACAAAAAAAGTGTCTCAATGTAGCTACTTTCTCTTGTCATTTCTAAACAAACCTTTGTCTCAAATTAACCGGTATAACCAATCCCTTACAAGAAAACTACGATGCAAACATACAGAACAAGATAATAAGTAAGGGACAAATTCGATAAGGGTCACTGTTCACAGCGGCGACATTTATCGAATGCATGCAAGTTACATAAATCGTTTGCATTTTAGTTCTGTCCACGTAGACATGTGAGCGATAAAACAGTACCAATCAATGGACTCAGGGTCACGGATAAAATTAATAGTGGCACAAGTTAACCTTTCTTCGTCCAGTAAACAGTCTTGATATCATAATATTTAGGATGCATCTGCAGTTGCTAGTTAGTGATTCATATTGATAGGTGATATCGTACGGCGTACGTAGACGCAAAAAAAAAATACGTACGTAGACACAGTTTTATATAATAGGTCTTTGTCTATGAAATTGCCGTTTTGTATGGCGAATTTTAGGTAAACTAACATTTTTGCATTTTTCTTAGGAATATTGGGAAGACATTCAGCTAACAGAAGCTTAAATTTAATTTTCGAAAAATATTATCTGTAAAAAAATATAACAAATCTAATGATGAAATCGGACGACATTTAAGACGAACAATTTTTGAACCTTTAATTTTATATCATCATCATAACATCCCATGAAACGTCCACTACAGGACAGGGAGCTCCCTCTAGAATTCTAGCTTTTGCTGGAAAAATGTAGAGGGGAAGTACCATAGTCACCTCGCTTGTTAGCGTTACGGCTGGCACCATGGACCGCGGTTGTTGGTGACCGCAGTAAGATGTTGAATACAAAGGAGGATGCTGCTGCCCATCCTCCAGTTTATAACCCTTAGTCGCCTCTTACGACACCTACGGGTAAGTAAGGGTTGGTACTACTCTTTGCCGGCACCACACAATTTTATATATCAAACTAAAAATAAAAACTTTATTTTAAGCGTAAATTGACAAATGAAAAAAAATGCATTAGAATTATAGGAATTATGATCTCATTAATCTGTAAGAAAATTTCGGCAATTTCATAGGTAAAGACCTATTATTTCTATGCAGGATGCATGCAAGATACGAGCAAGTGATTAATAACGCTATCATGCGGATATCGTGTGGCGTACATGGACAGTGATCCTGAGGATATAATTTTAAATTTGATGGCACAGCACTTAACAAGACAGGTTACCTGTAATGCAAATTGTCAAGACTGACTGGGCCTTGAAGATATTTCACACATACACAAATAATACAAACATACAATGACACACACAACACTTTATTGTACTTTTTTGCAAACTAAAGTGAAACGTTTTTGGGTCTTACACATTCTATTGACAAGTTGTAACAATTAGTGACACTCTGCGAAAAAACAATATCAATAGATAGTCTAGATCTAGATCTTTAGTATGAGCTATTAAAGGTGGTTTCCGACTCTAAAGTTTAAATAAAGAACAATATTTTTTTATCAAAAAGTAGGTACCGTATCCGTACTGACGGAGAATCCGGTTCTGTATGTTTTCACTCATAGCTTCGGTTCGTCTGACGTAACACGCCAATGTTTGTTTCTCAAACAAGGGAGAGTGCTAATTTGTGTGTCGCCTATTTAGGGAACTATTAGTTATTAGTGATCAAGTAGAATGTTTGGGTTATGGACTATTTATGGCGTGTACAAACTTGTATAATGTTGCAGGTAAATTGTGTAACTCGCTACTTTACTTTTACAAACCGCGCAAATTTCTTTTGTGGCACTCGTCGGCCGCTGCCGCGGCACTTTTGCTTCGGTTCGTTGTGGTTGACTTGGCCAATAAATATACAGGGTGTAAGGGACAGCCTTCCGAATACTGAATGCGCATGATCAGTCAACGTTACTGAACAACTTTCAGCGAATAAATATTTGAGAAAAAAAAATACTTCGGCATATAAATTGTACAATCAAGTTTGCAAATATGTATGGAAAGACCTATTTTTTTTTAAATCTGAAGGTTTTATTTACTCAAATATGTTCAGGAACGTTGACTGATCATGTCCATTTAGTTTTCGGAAAGATGTAACTTATACCTCATATAATATTACGCTCTGGCTAACGAACCTGGGTGTCTACTCTCAAAGTCCGATATATCGAAACGATACTACTCGAAACATGCAAATGCAAAACTTCGTACCTTGACAATAGAGTAGAATATTGGTAAGATGAATTTTCAAACTGCATCCAACCAATATTCTACTTTATTGTCAAAGAATGAAGTTTCGCATTTGCATGTTTCGAGTAGTATAGTTTCGATATATCGGACTTTGAGAGTAGACACTAGGGCATGCTCCCGGGATTTCCCGGTACCGAAAATACCGGGATTTCCCGGGATATTTTAAACAATCCAGTACCGGTTCTTGGGCGAAAGAATCCCGGTTCATTCGGTACTTTCAGTACTGACATCGTACATTTCTTTTGGTCTATATTATCTCACTGCTCACGGTCTTAAAAAAAATGACGTGCATTTTACTATTCGAAAATTTATTCAACCTATAACTTTTTAAATATTCAATACATAATCATAACTAAATAAACTTTTTTTGATCTAAACAATATATATTTTTTATCCTATTCAATATTGTGAATTTACACAGTGTTCATAATACATAACTTCTTTCTGTATATATTAAATTAGAGGGAAATCAATGCCGAAATTTTCTTGCAGATTCATGAGATCATAATCCCTTCATACATAATACATCTATTTTCATTATTTTTTTTATATGTACAACGTGTATCGGAAAGTTGTGATATTACTAAGAGGTGTGAATCTGTCCAAGGAACTGAACAACTTTTACCATATCGCTATCAGCTGATGAGGTTTCTATGGGAAGTAGAATTCTCTTTCTCGTATTTTGACCTATGTATCTTGGGAAAAGATATTCAGTTTCATGAATAGATACGCATCCTTCAGTATTATCACACCTTTCCTATTGTTTTTATTTCTAGTATGATGTCTAGAATTAAAGTTCCGAAAATAGTTCATCTTAGAGGTCATCCATTTTTTAAATAACTGACTTTTCTATAATTAAGTCAAAGCTGCTATTAGCATAATTTCGTCTCATTTATACTCCAAAATATTATAAAATTTGGATTTATAATATAAAAAAATACGAAATTCAGAGTTGTTCTGAATCAGGTTTTCTTAAAATATTTTATATAAAACGGTAACTTCATGGATATACCCCTAATTTTATTGTTCAGTTCGGTGGTAATAAAATAATTAAATACTTTGTTTACAAACATGAGAAACTACTTTGTTTTCCTGAAGATAGTTAAAAATATTGCTATGGAAAAGAAGAAACTTGGTTTGAGATATACTACTATTTTGAGTCTTGTGGAATCAGCTGTGTTCCTAGGTATTACCTTAGACAACAAATTACAATGGGGACCGCATATTAATAAATTGTCGAACAGACTTAGTTCTGCAGCATACGCAGTGAAAAGAATAAGAGCTCTGACGGATGTAGACACCGCGAGGTTAGTCTACTTCAGTTATTTCCATAGTCTCATGTCATATGGCCTTTTGTTATGGGGTCATGCTGCGGATGCAAACAGCATTTTTTTACTACAAAAGCGAGCTGTTCGTGCAATTTATAAAATGAAGCCTAGAGAATCTCTTCGAAATAAATTTAAAGAAATCAACATTTTGACTTTTGTGTCGCAATACATTTATGAGAATTTAATATATGCTAAACGGAATATACATATTTTTGATAAAAATTGTGACAGGCACAGTGTCAACATAAGAAACAAGAATCAACTTGCTTCTCATGTCAGCCGTATTCACAAAATTAGTAAAACATATAAAGGTCAATGTATACGCTTCTATAATAAGGTACCCACTGATATTGAAAGTTTACCGTTAGATAAATTCAAAACTGTAATCAAGCAGAAATTATGTAAGAAGGGTTATTATAAAATATCAGATTATCTAGAAGAGAAAAATCCATGGGATTAGACTACGGTTCTAACAGGCTAATAAAATTAAAACTGACCTATGTATGTTGTATATCAACCTTGTACATTCAAACATATTTAAAAGAGCGCGTGGGTTTTTATTGTCGCTTCTTTTTTTTCCCACAATGGCGCCACATTGTTTGTGAAGCGATGTAGTTTAGCTGACGTCATTAAGAGATTTTAATATCCAACAATGAATAAACGATTTTGATTTGATTTGACTCAAAATTCTTTGCAAGATTTATTAATAAAAACGTGTATCCAAGTGTTAATGGTATTATTAAAAAACGGAGGTATCCATGGATGCTTTATTTCATTAGCATGTGACACGACTGTTGGCAAACTACCCCATAGACGAGCAAGTGGGACCAGAGCGAGTCTTTTCGTCATATGTGTAATAAGGTCAAATATCGTTGAGCCACCAAAACGTAGATGATATAAGTTTTCCCCGAATTCATTACCGGAAGAAAAATATTTTAATTCTTTTCTGGATTGTTTTTATTTGGATTTGTTTAAGTCATTAAAATTTTAGAAATTCATGATTGCTATGTTATTTAAAATTCAGAGAGTACCTCTAACTTTATTATGTTTGATTATTTGTTAAAAAGAAATAAAACCAATTGAATTCTGCTAATAAGCGTCAGCTTAAAATTTCATGTATTAAGATTAAGGACCTGCGACCTACAGTTTCATTGAATTAACCAAGTTTTTATTGACCCCATTTAATAGATTTTTCCATTATAACAAGTGAAAACATTTCATTCTACAACTTTATAGCAAATTTTCTATGTAGGTACCGAAAGTACCGAAATTCCCGGGAAATCCCGGTTCCAAGTCCAGTACCAAAAATGTAGTCCCGGTTCTTGAGAGGGCACCGGTTCTGCATCCCCTAGTAGACACCCTGAAATAAGCAGTGATCTAAACCCAGTATGGTAAACGGCCGTACACACGGCCGCACTTCGGTAGAAACACTTTTGGACCTTATGGCGTGGTAATAGAGTTGAAAAAGTTTCTACATAACTTTAACGTGTTTTGCATAACTTTAACTTTAAGCTGCATATTTCTGCTCCAACACGGTTATCATCCTGTATAGATCATATAGCTAGTAATGTGCACGATGCGAAGGGAACTATCCATTCGCTGCAGTTATCGGATCATGATACAGCACAAATATTAGAATTTAACGTCGAAAAAACAGAAAAATTACCCGAATACTGGTATATCAAAAAAAGAGACTATAATCAAAACAACATAGAAAAATTCATGCAATGCTTATCTAGCCTATCTTGGAATGAAGTGTTCATGTCAGCTGAATTAAACACTGCTTTTAATATATTTCATGACCTCTTAACATTATTTTACAGTCTCTGTTTTCCAGAGAAACGCATAAAAATCAAAGCAAATATCTATAAACCGAAATGGATAACAAAAGGAATAAAAATATCTAGTATAACAAAAAGAAATTTAAGAGGTATGTACTATAAAGGTAAAAATAAACAGATAAAAACTAAGTATAGAGCATATAATAAACTCCTAAAAAGCTGTGTAATTGCATCCAAAAAGTACGTGAATCTCAAATTTGTTAGGAATGCTAAAAATAAATGTAAAGCGACATGGGACATAATAAGAGACAAGCAAGATGCAATAAAACAATTTGACGGTATAGAGTCAGTAGTGATAAATGGTCAAACTATTGCTGACCCAATGGAAATAGCAAACTCAATTAACCAGTTTATGCTCTCTGTGTCACACGGCACCTCAGGAAACGCAAGTCATAACACGGTTATTTCAGTAGTACCAAAAAATAGATCGGTAAGGGAAAGTTTGTTTTTAACACCGTGTCTAGAAGATGATGTAATTAAGATTGTTAAGTCGCTTAATAATACGAACTCAGTTGGGTTCGATGGTATCTCAACAAAAATTTTAAAGAAATGTGTCACATTAATAGCACCAGTACTTAGCTACCTGATCAATCTTTCTTTTACTCAAGGTTGTTTCCCTGAGAGACTGAAACAATCTATTATATTACCGATACATAAAAAGGGTAGCAAAAATGATATTAACAATTACCGACCAATAACACTGATTCCCGTCTTGTCAAAAATATTTGAAAAAGCCATACACGAAAGAATAACCAAATTCTTAGATAAACATAAAGTTATAGTGCCACAACAATATGGCTTTCAGAAACACAAATCCACTACTCATGCAGCCTATAATTTAATAAGAGGTGTAACGGCTTATGTGGATAATAAAACATCAGCAGTAGTTCTGCTATTTGACATGACTAAAGCATTTGATCTCGTTGACCACAAAATACTTCTAGCTAAATGTGAAAACTATGGACTACGAGGAACAACAATGAACTGGATCAAAGGTTATCTAGAAAACCGAACACAGTGTGTTGAAATAAGTAGAGTCGGATTGAATCACGAGAAAACTTTATATAAGTCCCCTTACCGACACAATAATTTTGGCGTCCCTCAGGGCAGTATGCTCGGTCCTTTGTTGTTTCTCCTATATATTAATGATTTGCCGGACACCACAGCACACGAAATGACCCTATACGCAGATGATATTTCTATTATTATCCCAAATGTGACCAAAGATAACAATTATCAAGTTGAAATCAACTATACAATCAATTCAGTAATTAATTGGTTGTGTGTAAACAATTTGAGAGTCAATGCATCAAAAACCAATTTCATCCAATTCGGTAATTACAAAACACAGAAAAATTACTTAAATATTGTGTGTCAGGATCAAAGTATTCAGAGCGTATCCTCCACTAAATTCTTAGGGATCATGATAGATGAACACTGCAACTGGAAACAGCATATACAGTACACATGCAACAAACTGGAAAGATTTGTTTATGCATTGCGTAGGCTTAGAAGCACTGCTGGGGAAAAAGCGGCATTGACTGCCTACCACGGACATGTGGTATCTGTCTTAAGATATGGACTGTTATTATGGGGTAATTGCACAGATATCATGCAAGTCTTCATCATACAAAAGAAATGTGTTAGGTCAGTCTGTGGCGCTGGGCCAATTGATACCTGCCGTCCACTTTTAAAAAAATATAAGTTGGTTACCTTGACTGGCTTGTACATAATAGAGGCATGCAGCTTAGTAAGAAATCACCCAGAATATTTTGAAAATGTCTCTGCCCAAAACCCACGACTAAGAGAAAGGGATTTAACCAAACTGGTAGTACCTAGCCATAGGACGGCATTTTGTGCTAAAAATTGCCATATTATGACGATTAAAATATATAATTGTCTTCCTGTAAGTCTGAGACAGCTTCAAACTAAATTATTTTTTATTAGGTTGCGACAATGGCTGATCGAAAAATGTTTTTATAGTTTAAGAGAATTTTTTGACGATAAATTTTGACAGTTGGGACATAATTTTTATTCAATCTTATAATTTATCAAATGGATGTTCTGTTTTATACAATTTTATGACATTTAATAATTTTTGGGTAGAAGGCTTTTATTTCATGTATTTTTTATTATTAGTTGTAAAAGTTTTTGCATGCCGCCATATGGTAGAATATGCTGACACTATTTTATATCACCATCTTTCTTACGTGTATTCTGCAAATAAATAATTTTCATTTCATTTCATTTACCCACAAGCGGTTGACCGTACGTCGCGTCGGTGGAAACACCTTTAGCGGGTTTATGCTTTCATGCGTTTGTAACATGGCGCTAGTTCAGCTTGTACTGGTTTTGATTCTACGTGTTTACTGCAGTGCTTTCAGCCACCTGCTGCCGCCGCCGGCCACAAATTGCTGGCCGTTTGTAATGCGCCGAAATATACAATGTGCCTGCGACCTGAAGGCCGGTATTTCACTGGGACACCATGGCAGCGCAACCAGTCGCCGCTACCAACAAAATGTATACAGCTCTATAGAGAGTTACTCACCTCCTGCTGTCCGTTTGGTTGCGCAACCAATTTGGCGGCGCAACCAGTTCAGATGCTGGTCGCGCTACGACTCCCAGTGAAATATAGCCCTTAATACTGTCTGTGGCCGCAGGGTGTGTCTTTACTGGTGTCTAGTTACGGAAACCAGTGGCGCAACCAGTCGCGCCACTTTGGTGTCCCAGTGAAATACCGGCCTTACGGAATGTTTTAGGAGGCTAGGTTTCAACAAAAATTAACGTTTAAAAAGTTAAAATATCATACTATGGTCGACCTCATCTCTGTCCTCAAAGCTAGATCGAGGTCAAGACTAAGCCCATACATAGTAAAAAAAAATTGTATTGGTTTTGCTCCCGAAGCCCAGTGATTCTACTTACTCATGAAAACAAGTAACTTAAATTTGTCGATCACGTGACCACTTTACTATGGAGAGGCAATTTTTTTTTACGAGAAATAAAAAAAATATCATGGGGAAAGTTGCTTGTTTTCATGAGTAGAATCACTGGGCTTAAGGAGCGAAGCCAATAAAAATTCACGCTGTATAAGAATCTACTACAATTAAGTATAAACAAAAAAAAAATCGCAAGTACGTAGATCCAATAAATCCATAGATATAACTTCGTGCGTACTATATCAGCAAATCTTTCATCTCAGCCGCTTCGCTCCATGCATGTCCGTTGAATCTATGAAATTGGCATGTATTGCGGACGAATACTAAATAATAGTATATTATAGTGAGTTGTGGATCAGATAAGCTTTGTCACGATGATAACATACTATTGTACTAATACAGACGACGGGCCGGTTGGCCTACCCCGTAATCTGTGACCGTTGCGGAATTGTTTCAAAGATGTTGGCTATAGAAAATCGTAGTTTATGAAGTTAGTAGGGTCAAGTTGGCAGTTAAAACCTGGTTATAGTAAATATTACAAAGCCAGTTGTTTTTCAAGCTTCCATTGTCAAAAATTTTAAAGCGTCAAACAAGTTGAATATGTTACCGGCCAAATCCGATTTTAAGTCAAACCAGTAGGCCACACTGAAATGTGTTGGGTAGTTTAAGGTAAGGTTATCTGTTAAACCTTGCACTAGAAAAGACTTATTTAACTTAACCTACCCAACATTTAAGGGCTGTGCATGGAGTCTCTCTGCGCGATTTCTTAATGTCTTATTTATATCATATTATATTCAAGAATCAGGTTTTTCTCATGTCCCTGTACTCAAGATAGATCGAGGTTAAAAGCAAGCCAATAAAGAATTAAAAAATGGTGTGCATTATTTAACTACAAAATTCTACGTCACTAATTAAAACAACTATCCTTAATTATATTACAACGGTCATTAAATCTTGACACCATCTACGAAACTTGCCATTTCCTACTAAAGTAATCAGACCAAATATCTATAAAGGGTCCTTCAGAAAGTTTTATTGTGCAACTACTATTGCAATACTATTTCGTGCAGAAGCAGAATTGAATAACACTTGAAATGAGAGATATTGTATTTTTACACACTCTGATTTAGCTCCTAATGTTTCACTATCTTTTCAACCCATCTCTACCCGTGAGTGTAGTAAGATGCGTCTAAGGGATCATAAAAGAGGATGGCATAAGTCAAAGTCAAAATCGTTTATTCATTGTTGGATATTAAAATCTCTTAATGACGTCAGCTAAACTACATCGCTTCACAAACAATGTGGCGCCATAGTGGGAAAAAAAGAAGCGACAATAAAAACTCACGCACTCTTTTAAATATGTTTTGATATAAAACAAAGATTAAGTCAGCTTTAATTTTGAATTAGCCTGTTAGAACCGTAGCCTAATCCCATGGATTATTCTCTTCTAGATAATCTGATATTTTATAATAACTCTTCTTATACAATTTCTGCTTGATAACAACACCGAACTTCTGAGTATCTTACAGCCAGTTTCACAAAGCTTCTTTTAAGTTAAATCTCCTTTAAACCTATTGCTGTCACAAAACAGAAAGAGTCAGCAATAGAATTGAAGGAGTTTTAACTGTAAAGACCTTTTGTGCAACTGGCGATTAATATCTCAAATACTGAGATCCCAACCACCGCGGTCAATTGTGTCAGCCGTAACGCTGACAAGCGTGGTGATGGTGACTATGGTACTTCCCCTCCATTGTTCCAGCAAAGGCTAGAATTGTGGAGGGACCTTCTTGTCCTGAGGTGGACATTTTCGTGTTCTAGCTTTTGCTGGAAAAATGAGGAGGGGAAGTACCATAGTCACCTCGCTTGTCAGTTGTAGGTGACAGCAATAAGTAAGATAGTATGATACACAGGAGAAAAATGGAAATCGAAATACGCGTACAAAAATCATCCTATTGTTCTTTTAAAAAAGCCCTTGTATTTTACTTCGATCTCCTTAACTTCTAATTAGTATAGGCGAGATAGTAATTTGCTTTGGATTGTTGCGACATACAGTCAGACATACCAAATGTCAGACAGATACGAGCTGTGTCTAATTAGGCTGAACAATAGTGTAGTGGTATGGACTAATGAGACCCGGTATGTGGGGTTAGAGAATGTGTTAGAATGTTGTTAATAGGTCGCGCTGGTTATACTCAGTGTTAATTTTTAGTGGTGAGTGAGTTGGGATATCAATCAATCAAAGTTTTAATTGTAATTGTATTTTTTCTCGGTGATTGTGGACGCATAATATTGCCGTGTGCGTGTTATGTACAAATGTTGGTATTCCGTATTATTTAAATAAATAGACGTTACACTAGGTTATAATATTTTTAGACGCGGTTTAGATTCAGATTCAGATAATTTTATTCAATGTAGATTCTTTACAGAATTTGTATTGAATGTCATGCAGAATACAATGCAAGTAGAGCGAGTCTACGCCGTTTCGGATCACGCTATGGCAGCGTAAAGGAAACGGCAAGAAACCACTGCAGCATGCCCTACTTTAAGAGTGTTTCACTGGAATATCTTGGCTTCTCATGAAGACCAAGACTTCTTCACGATCAGTGTTGTAATATCTTCAATATAAATTAAAACCGATGAAGTAATTTTTGTCCGACTTGCGTTAGTGTAGCGACACGCCTGCGGAACTTCCGGCGCGGAAAGTTCTGCGACCGAAACAAACAAAGATCTCTTTGTGCGACCTCCCAAGTTTGGTTAGGACATTGCAGGATGAATCACCTGATTGTCCGAAAAGTTAGATGATTCCGTGCTTCGGAAGGCACGTAAAGCCGTTGGTCCCGACTACTATCTACGGATGTAGTCGTTAATGAGCCATGTCAGAGGCCTTTGGCGGCTCAACAACTCTGACACCAGGGTTTGTGAGGTCGGTCATCGACCTTGCAACCCACACGATATGATGATGATGAGCAAGTGTAATAAGTGGACCTTTGATCTTTGCGGTCATACCATCTCATGACACGTCCACTGCAGGACAGGACAGGAAGCTCCCTCCAGAACTCAAGAAAATCGCGTGGTACTTTGGAGGGGATTTACCATAGTCACCACGCTTGTAAGCGTTACGGCTGGCGACTGCTGTTGTTGGTAACCGCAGTATATAGTAAGATACACAAAAAGATGCTGCTGCCCATTTTTCGGTTCATAAGCCCTTAGTCGCCCCTTACGACACCCACGGTGGAGATAGGTTGGAGCTATTCTTTGCCGGCACCATACGGACATTGTGTGTCGCTACGCTTAGTGCTAAATTATCTAAGCAGCCAATAAAATCATTTTGCGTGATCCGGTTACCCTTTTGCATACGCCATATCATCCCTATGATCTACCAAAAATACAAGTCCTTATTTTTTAAAATCTACATCATTATATTATGTGAATTGTAAGTTCGGTGACCAACCTCACAAACAACGTGCTTTCCAAAATAAAATCATCCTTTTTTGCGGTCAATCAAGTTATTAATCCTGCAATATCCTTACCAAACTAAAGAAGCCTAACAAAGTATTTTTGTTTGACAGCGTCTCCATCGGGAATCGAACCCAGAAGCGCTTCCGGCTGTAATACTCGTAGATATGGATGCTCCAGAGTCTATTGCTGCTGAGGCCTACGGAAAATATGCTTCAAGCGAATGTCCACGGTACTGGCTTTGTAAGTACCAGTACCTAGGCGACCAAGCTTCGCTCTATTATAGCCGCCTCAACCTGACAATTATCATCGGGTAATCAAGTAATGCTACTCGCCAACAGATGGCGCTGTAAATGTCCGTCTAAAACGCGGAATTTACAAAACGCTCACAAACACGGGGAAAACGAATTTTCCCAGACATGTACCTAACCTAAATAGATCGAAACAAATATCGATCGATTGCTCGTTTAATAATCTAAATATATAAAAGAGCATGTCCTGACTGACTGACTGATTCATCAACGCCGAGCCGTAACCGCTATAGATACAGATCTGAAATTTTGTACACAGGTTCTATGCACGTCAAAACCACCCACTAAGAAAGGATTTTGAAAAATTCTCCTCCGAAGGGGGTGAAATAAGGGATGAAAGTTTGTATGAAAGTCCTTTGTTTCTTGAGCTAAATTTACACAAATTTGAATTTAAGCTTCTGGTAAAAAATAAAGAAACCCGTGTTTAAGCATTTCTTAAAAATCACCCTTCAAGGGGGTGAAAAAGGGATGATTTTTTTTTCGTATGTTGGTCTATAAGCTTTTCATTTTTAAAGGTAGAATTATAGAAATTTGTTTTTGAGCTTTTGGTACAAAATAAAAAAGTACATGTTTAAGAATTTTTCAAAATTCATCCCCCAAGGAGCTGAAATAAGGGATGAAAGTTTGTATGAAAGTCCGTCAGTTTTGAAGTTAGGATCTTAAAAATTTGTGTTTAGACTGACGACTAAAAACTAAGTTTTACGTGTCTCAGACTTTATAAAAATTCTACACCCTAAGGGGTGAAAAGGGGGATGAACTGGAAACTCCTTCATTTCAAAGTTATATCCACTAAATTTATTATTAAGGCATTAGGGTTGTAATTCTGTGGAACAAACATCACTGTTATTGAAATTCCACCCCAAATTCAACCCCTTAAAGAGGGAAATGTGGTGAAAAAGCCTAAAAACCAATATGGGTATCGTTTGTATGGTTTATCGGGTCGCTGATTACGAAAACTATAATAATTTTGAAATCCAATGTGGTGGAAGTGAAATACCATCATCCCCTGGGGATGGGTTTGGGGTGCGATAGGGTTGATATGTCTAAAAATCAATATGGGTGTCGTTTGTGTGGTTTATCGGATCGCTGATTACGAAAACTACAACAATTTTGAAATCTAAGGTGATGGACGTGAAATACCATCATCCCCTGGGGATGGGGTTGGGGTGCGATAGTGTTAAAATGTCTAAAAATCAATATATAAGGATAGGGATAGCGGTTAAGACGGCGTTAAGGTTAGGGATAGGAGTAGGGTTAGGGGCAGGGATAGGGAGAGGGAGAAGAAGAGGAAGTGGGATGGAGGTAGAGAGAGAGGGAGTGGGAGGAGGAGAGGGAAGGGGAGAAACTGCACATTGTCTGAATATCACGCGGGCGAAGCCGCGGGCACAGCTAGTATGGGATGAACTAAGTTGCATAGTACTTAGCAGATGTCATGAATTAGCTAAGGTACCTATTAACATTGGACAAATCTCTTCCAGTCGTGAAAAAGACGTGGGCATATCAGTGGGTGCAGTGGTTCTGGTGGCAGTGTTCATATTCTCTAGATCAAACTCTTTAAATTAAACTGTCGCAACCAAAGAGAACAATTTGCTTATTATCAGGTAGTTGCTCCACTCTCGATCTCAACTAGCGATATGTGTGCTAAGCGTTGGTAAGCGTGTGGCATTTCGCTGTAAGTGCGATCGCTTTGTTGCTTTAATAGGAATCGCCGATACGTGTTTGATACAGTTCCATATTAATATAGAGGGTCTTTAGCACATATTTTTACGTATGGAATGTTTTGAGTACTATTTCTGCGTGGATCAAATTACGCCAGTTTTATATTGCTCCTAGAGCGAACACCGAATTCTTTTTCAACTCCTTCTCTTCCCAAGCTGTGCGACTATGGAACAAACTTCCCAAGGCTATACAAAGCAGTCCTTCAATAACATCGTTTAAGATGCGAGTAAAAGAGCACTACTTATCGCAACCATTATAATATTATTTTTAGTTTATGTAAGTATTTATGTATGTATGTATTTTAAAAGTATGTTTATCCTTCTTTATATATGACTAATTGTTTATATTGTAATTTTAAGTATATTAGTGTGTAGTGTAAGTAAGTTTTTTTTTTCTCTCCATATTTTATGCTAGTTTGCTATTTATTAAAAACATATGTATTATTATTTTTTTTAATTCTCATTTCACACTTCTAAATGCACATTCCTGTGCCCTTTTTCATGTCATTCTTTCACACCAGCTAGGTTGGCTGGAAGAGATCTCTTATAGAGATAAGCTCACCTTTGTAAACAAATTTTATGTTGACCACAATTTTATGTAATTTGTGCACAATAAAGAATATATACATATGCTCCAACATACGAGGTGTCGTTCTATTAAAAACTGAAAGAGCTTGCTCAGTGTACACTAAACTGAATAAGAAACGGGTGTTAGGAAATGAAAACCAATTTCGACCCCTCTCCATACAAAATTAACGCTTTGTTCACGCGGCTTTTCTTTTCCCAACACATGGAAAGTTGTTCAGTTTCGAGTAATGAGTAAGCCCTTTCAGTTTTAGGTACACCGTCCCTTACACCCTCTAGTAAGTAAAATCATTAGTTGTTAAGCTTTGTTTAACTTTGGAGCTTCAATCTATGATAGGTTAATTAATTGATTGCATCCAATATTTTTAGATTCTGGATTTTACTACATTTATCAACGTGTTTGATTACATAAATCATTTACGGGGTAAAGCCGCTACCACACCCTCCTTAATTCAGAAACTAATTCGGTATACATTGCTCGTTGAAGTAAACATATCAGAATCAACAGAACCAAGCCTCCCAGCAATGTATTCCAAATTAGTCTTTGAATTCAGGAAGGTGCGATCGCGGCTTAACGCTACTAGCTCCTTTATATTATACTAGCTGGTGCCCGCGACTTCGTCTGCGCAGGTTTATAAATTGTAGCCTATGTGTTATTCTGATGTAAGAGTATAAGCTATATTATTGTAAAGTTTCATTAAAATCCATTCAGTAGTTTTTACGTGAAAGAGTAACAAACATCCATCCATCCTTACAAACTTTCGCATTTATAACATTATATAGTAGAATTTCGCGTTTATAATATTAGTAGGATAATAGGATTGTTCTATTTGTCTTATGTAATTAAATGTTTCACAATAAAAACCTGACCTACTTCCAACCAAACAATTCACATACAAATTTCTAAATAATCTCATCAATCTACACGCATGTAAAAATGTTTCAATTTGTTGCTACAAGTGACCCGTACAATTTAATTTTAAATAACACGGTTAGCGTGCATAAAACGTAATGTCTTACTCCATGGTACATATAGGGTTACTTTTTATTAGTTCTTGATAGCAGAAGATATGAATGTACTCATGATACTGAACAACGTTTCCTAAGGAACGTAGGTCGAAATACGAAAAACCAAATTTGACCTCCCATACGAAATGCGCTATCAGCTGATGCAGTTTCTATGGGAGGTCACAACTTGATTTTCGTATTTCGACCTATGTTCCTTGGGGAAAGTTGTTCAGTATCATGAGTACATTCACACCTTTTTCTATCAAGAACTAATTAAAAGTCACCCTATATAAACATACTAACTCCATGGTACATACGGCCGCTCGTCGCTGGAAACACTTTGCTCTGAGCGGGTCTCTGGTTTCGGGCATTTGTAGCATAGCGCTGGTTCAACTTATACTGGTTTTGTTTCTACATGCTTGCAGCTGTGAGTACGACTGTAGGTAGTCGGTAGAAACGTTTTCAACTCTATTACCACGCTATAAGGTCCAAAAGTGTTTCTTCTAACGAGCTGTTGAGTATCCTTATACGTACAGTCAATATAATGTAGTTTGATTAGAATGACAGTAGTGTGAAAACAGGATGGAGCGATGCGTAAGATATTGGAGCGACAAAGACACGTATATACCGCTCCATACTGCTCTCACCTCACGCATTTGTTCTGCTGTCTTTATATTCAAGCGTAAATTGTTTGTGCTATAAAAATATCTACTTACGTATATTAATATTTTATCACATTTCTAATAATCTTATGATACGAAACTATCACTTGATTGGTGAAAAACCAACAAAGTTCTAAGAATTTTCTTGTAGCTACGATGTAAATTCCTGCTAAGGTTATGAAGTTGATTTCACATTTCGATTAAGAGAAACAGTCGGCCATAAGCGAACACGGAGCCCCGCTGGCTCTCCTTATTAGATATTAGTGTAGAGACACGACGTCACATATCATATGGACGTGGTGCCATTTCCGAATACTAAATAAACAACAAGTAGGTTGTCTCGGTTTGTCACAGCTGCTTCAATATTATTTTGCATTTGTGATTCGAACGAAAAAGTGCCCCCATTTTCGTGTGTTCCAAATTTGACACTAATAGATTAGAATTAAGCTTTGTACAGTTAAGAGCAGGGCAACCTTGATACTCGCAGCGCGATTATAGCTCCTAAGGCTATAGAAATAAGAACGGTACAAAGTCAAATGCGGAAAACTTGACGTTCTCTTGGCTGTACATCTGTGATAAATTGATAGCACTAAACAGAAGTATCAAAATCATAACCCACCTGTTGGGGCAATCGGGTATAAACAACTGAATTTCAATGCCCAATGTTATTGTTTTGTAAGTTATAATGACCCAAAAATGTCACAAAGACCCACGTAAGTAACATTATACAGAAAATACCAACAAACTTGTTGCCAAAAATCCTCCATCCAATCTTTACCAAAGCCACTCGTGAGCCGATCAAATAAAGTGGTAAATGACTTCCTTTACACGCCCATATTATCCTCCAAACAAGCACCTTATCAAACTTGTCTGTACTCAGTAAGCACGCCGTTCAATCACCCAATAATGTGCAATACATTGGGCTACAATGTCACCCGAACTTCCCTTGAAAGTCAAGATAATGTGTCAAAGAAAACTACACCTAAACATCCAAGTACAGAGTCCAAATTTGAGAAAATAGGTGTCACTGTAGAATTTTCTGAGAAAAAATGCGCATTTTTATTCTCAAGTTTTTGTTCATCAGAATAGAACCTAAAGACGATGACTTAAGGTACATATTAGAATGAGGAAATAACAAAATCTAGGTAGGGGAGAAAAGGCCAAACACCGTCATATTAAGTGAGCACATGAGAGGGTAACGCGAAAATGTGTGGGAAAAGCGGATATAGACGCGGAACGCTGAATTTTGCGCGTGATTTAGTTGCGACAAATCTGAGGGATTGATGCGACCAAAATATTTTGAGCTACTATGATGATGAGAAGTACCTACTTTTGTTGAACCTAAGACAATACAATTGACTAATATAAAGTTAAACTATTGTGAAAACGCAAATCAATTCGTATCTGCAGCAATAGATGTTCTGTCAAAAAAAGATATTATCAAAGGCTCTTGTGCAATCGCACGAAGTATTTCTGTTCCACGACTTTATTGATGTAGTGGTAAGAGCGTTTGGCCCTCGATTAGGAGGTTCATGGTTCGATTTTCGGTGGGAAAACTGTCAAACAAAAGCCACTTTGAAGACTTCCCCAGTTGGGTTATAGGACATTACAGGATGCATCACCTGATTGTTTGCAAAGTTGGTAAGATAATTCCATGCTACAGAAGGCACGTAACGCCATTGGTTTGCCCACTATAAACGGAAGAAGTCATATTATGATGATAGAGGCTTTTGGTGGCTCAAAAACTCTGACACTAGGGTTTGTGAGGTTCGAGTCCGATGTTATAACCCACCCACACGATATGATCATGAGGAAATAGGCAAGAAAAATCTATTTAATTCAAAGTCATCAACTAAATAGTCCAAATAAGAAATTAAAGAAATTTCACAATATTCAAAAAAGCTCTTAAAAAGTTTTACACTAACGTAGTCAAAACCTGCATTTTTCGTACAATTTGTAAGAGACCAACTTACGCTGGTGGTTCCATATTCACTAATACGCCGTTGACACAGGGGCACATCGATTTATTGCTTTATACGGCAAAGGGGAGGTTTATTTATCTTTTTCTATTTGACGTAATTTGCTCAGAATGTATGTTCCGTGGGCGCGTCAAGTGATTCCTTTTGCTCCCTTTATTTTGTGGCTTTGGGCTATAAATTTGACAATAATGTGGTAAGGAGTGGAAAATATACTTTACAAGGGTGTCATGTTATATTTAGCTGGTAGTTTCTGTGTATAACTCGTATTTACATACTCAAAATTAATTTGATAGTTGGTATCATACACGGATGTAAAGCTAGATTTGTTATGTGCTTATATACGTTGTTTAATATCGGATGTAAAAGTCGTGATGATTTCCTTTCTTGTAAATTCTGATATTTGCCTTATGTAAGATATATAATTATGTTATGTCTCTGCTTTCAGCTCCTTTTCATTGAGTTGAAATCCATCAAGTCATAGATTCAGGCAGGATTGCTTGGGAAGCTACTGAGTTAAATGAGACTATTAATGATTGAAATCTCCGGTGACCATCATGAACACATTAAAACTGACTGTACTTACGGCAGCAAAACAAAATCAATATAAGCTAATCCAGTTGTCAAGAACCTGATGCATGGAAGAAATTGGTAGAGGGAGCTACATCGACAAGAGTTTGGCTCTTAATCTTGAATGAATGAAACTGTGCTACGCTATAATCCTACGAAACCAGGAACGAGCTCAAGGCCTTACTGCTGAAGGAATAAGATTCTTCTAGGCAAAATTGTTCTATCTTCGCAATCATCTCTGTCCTCAGGGCAAGATCGGGGTGAAGAGTAGGCCCTTTAAAGTAAAAAAAAAACTGCACCACCAAAACCATGCGTTGACACTAGAGCTAATGGCCGCCATATATGCGCATGCGCACCCGAAAACTAGGATGGATTTTTTGGTCTACTGGCTACTGGTAGGGAAGTGCATACAAGCCAGCTATTTATTCGAAATCAGTGCTATTTTCTCTGGCAAGCTTTACAAAGAGCACGGTTTCTACCTTCTAGTGTGTTCTGGTGATAATTTTAATGCATTACCTTAAAAAATTTAGCTCTCCAGACCACCATCACAATCAACATATCTCGACCGGGCATTCAATGCTTAACCAACACTCGAAGCTCCAATTCTACTAAAAGCCACTAACGGCCCTTTAAAAGCTCTATATAGAATTAATCACAAGCGGGCCCGCGGCTGCGTCTAATACGAGTACAAACGACGACACTACGGTAGAAACGGTTCCAGGCAACAATTACCCGATGCATGATGTATGGAGCCGAGGACCAGCCTCAAGGAGCCATTCGTCATGTCAGGTGGGGTAAGGGAAAAGCGACAGCGAGAGCGCTAGTATGCGGCAGTAAGGTCTAACGAGATAAGTGAAATAAAAGATTAGGTGCACACCAAGTTGTTACTAGTCCCGTAGAAAGCTCAAAGTTCAAGCAAAGGCGTAAATTACACCGCGGCGTATGTAAAAGCACGTTACGGGCGTGGAACGGATAAGGCAAGGACGGGACAATACGTTAGGTTAGAAAAAGGCACAGAACAACGATAGGGCCACTCTGCCTGTAAGGGCAACAAGCCTTCAAAGCTCTGTGGAAAAAGGCAAGGCGCATGCGGCGAATTCCTGACGCATCAGTTTCATATTCGACCTCAACGTCATTTACCACCAGGTGAGATTGGGATCAAATGCTCACCTATTAGTATATTTACCCATAAATAAATATAGCAGTGGACGTCTTTCGGCTGATATGATGATGATGAAATACATTTTGTATAAACAGGTTTTGAAGGGGCACTGGACCTTTTCCTCGCCTGTTCCTCGCCCTTACCGTACACCTTACAATTTTGCTGGTTGTGGCCTAAATAAATGCTCAAGTGTCCAGTAAATTCTTGTCACCCGAGTAATCTTGGCAAAGCCAAACAGGAAGAGAATCAGTGAGTGAGTAGCGGTAAATTTTTGTCACCGTCATTTTATTGTTTCGATACAACGGCATTTTAAAGAGTGAAAGGTTGTCTAAAAGACCACGACAATATTAAAACAGTGTAAAATTGTAGAGAATAATATTTTTTTCGCAGTGAAATTAACGACGGTATTTTAGGCTGACCACTAACTAATTTCAGTACTTACTGATGACCGACTACTGTTCAGTCAGTAAGACTATCACTTGTACCACAACCACCATTGTGGTCCTTCGACTATTAACCGGGTCTAAAGGCCCTAATAGTTCCACGTTGTCAACCATTACACTAATAAACCGCCCTGAATTTGTGCCCCTGCGAATAACAATAAAATATTGCTATTGGTTGATAAGTGGGTGTTTAGGGGAGACATGTTCTGCACCTTTGATAATGAAATTTCAAGATAGATGACATCGTATTTTTGGCTGAGATTTTTCCATAATTTCCCGATGGTTTGATAAGATGCAACCACGACAGGTGACCGCACGTCGCTTGAAATATTTTGATGTTGAGGCTTTGCGCAGCAGTACGAGTAGTAGGTTTTGCATTTTTGAATAAATGTATGGAGATAAGGACATAAAATGCCATATCTTTTGATTGCGTCATTGTAAAAAATTTAAATTGTCAGATCTTGTGTGGTTCATGGATTTTAATATATGGTATTAATTTCAACTAGATACCTTTACCCGTTCGTGAGATAAAGGGTCTTGACAGACAGACAGACAGACGGACAACAAAGTGATCCTATAAGGGTTCCGTTTTTTTTTTCGAGGTATGGAACCCTAAAAATGGATGAACTTTACGATTTATATAACGATAGGCATCAAAAGCAACTAAGCATTTCAGGTGTCCATTAGTGTCCAAGTATTTTAGTGCCACACATTCAAAGTAACCATAATAAATTATGCAACAAAAAATTTCAAATTGTTTTGACCATTCAGTGCTTTACAGGAAGCCAACAATAATAAATAATAATAATAAAAAGCCTTTATACAGAAAAAAACACATACATTTTAAACATTTTTTTTTTGAAAAATTATGTTTATTTTGAATATGCACATTCACCAGAAATGCTGACTGTACTGTACTTCTACAGTTAGGGTTTGATGAATATGTCTTAGTATAGTCGAGTAAGAGCTTCAAAGAAAACGGAAACTAACTACACACTCAAAGTCCCGAGGGCATCACGTATTTGTGTAAAATTTTACGACGACATTTCAATTGAAACTGCAATATAAGGGCCATAAAAGGATGATTAGCTCTCTAGAACGATGCGATGCTTATACAGAGTGGAACCAGATGAGACATAATCTGTGAGACTATAAAATAGGAGGTATACCTAAATATTATCAGTGTGAATCTTAAATGGTGGAGCATGGGAATAGTTGAAGGTAAACTTTGGATGCCGACTCATCTCAAAGTCAGCTTAAGTGATTTGGTACAATAAATTAACTATAATCTTTAGGAATACGGCCTGGTACAGTTCGTCACAGATGTCCAACGTGGACGTCCGCAACGGAGACGGTCAAGGAGTGGAGATCCGCATCGAACTTAAGGGACTGTATATAAATACATTTTACCATCCGTTTCCCGTCCGTCGCGGACGTTCGCGTCACTCTATGCCACGCCTAAGTATCTAAATCCATCAGATTTTTTCTCCTTAAAAATATATATTTTGTGAAAGTATCCATCTATCAACTTTTAGGCCAGGAATTATTGATCCACTATAACTTAATTTTTCACTTTACATATTAAGTTATAATTTCAACCTGTATAAGTAAAATCTAACCTACCGTGCATTTTGTATCTAGGCTAGACTCAAGAACCTGGAACCCTGGGGGGAAGTAGGCTGCAGTTGTAAACAATAGAATTGCAATATTAATTGCTTGCAAACCAATTAAATTATATGTCGAAGGCCCGTAACAGGCGAATGTTCACAATAGCATGAGTTTGATATTAGTCATGAATGAAATGTCATAGGTTCATGGATATGTATAGACAAATGCGGAACTTGTTAGATGACAAAACAGGCTTGTGTCTCTTTTATGCTTCTTGCGCAAAGAAAGGTGCAAAATCCTTCTAGGGAAGTACCACCCGCTTGTCTATTCAGTCAGTAAAATTACCAGTTCAGATTTATTTAACTCTTCAAAATCAATAATCTTTATATGACTTGTAAAACTTAGGCCATGACCCTGTATGGCACAGTGGTAGAGCAGCTGCCTGCTGAGCCGAAGAATCTCCCGGTCAGAGCAGATATTCGAAGGTTTGTTTTAAACTTTCGCATTTTTCATACATGTTTATTTTAGGTGTTTCGGGTTTTAGCGTGAGTCTTGGAGTGAGTTGCAGCAGCCGAAACGTCGATAAAAGTTAGGTAACTTGTTTTGCCTAAATATAAGTATCGCGCTAAGAACCGGATTAAAATAAACATGAATTCGAATGTTGCTTTTAGGTACTTTTTCTCGGATCTGGGTGTGTTTTGCGTGTGTTTATGTATGTCCAGCACCCACTAAACAAAATCGAACTGAGGAGGTACAGTCAAGAGAACGTCGAGCTTGACAGATTGGACCTGGCACCTCGTTTATCGTATTAGCGTAGAGACAGAAGTCGCACTGCGAGTGTCAAGCTTGACTTGCTATTGACTGAATTTTAAAAATTAAATCATTCATAAATTTAATCAGGAGACCAAACAAAAACACCAAAACTAATTCTAACTATTATTTAACTTGCTGTTTATTTACAAAGCGATTTACATTGGCACAAAGCACTGCACACACTCCGATCAGCTGTTCGATTGTGGTTGCAATAATGCTAATGCGTAACCGTAAAATGACAGGAGATCGCAATTAGTGATAGCACACACTGTAAATGCATTGGGGTAGGGACAATGTAGGCTAGAACTTGAAGGGAAATTCTGCTAGTACTACATTTTGTGATCTTAAACTTTGGCTTAAAATCACTGGTATGATACCTGCTCTATCTGAATCAAAATTAGATTTTCTTTTTCAAAACTGGGATACCAAAATTTAATATGCACCTCAGGACCAAAATCATTGATTCGTTTTGTTCAAATGATTTATTTATTTAAACACTTCTTGTGTTAACACTTTGCAAATACGAGTATTATAGTTGGTCCAGAGTCTTGGCTGATGTTGTTTTACTCATTGTCTTTTTATAGGTGGAGTAACTTTTATTAATTCCATCACATCCCCAGAAAAAAAAATCCTGATACGACACGATTTTGACCTGTCTTCTTTTATTTGGTCAAAGTGATTTCGCTAACTGTGAGCACATTGCTCGAAGAACCAATGGCCGATGTAATAGAAAAGCTTTAGAACTAGTAATAGTATCGTGAAGAGATATGCCTCCAAGTTGGAACATTCATTTGGTCAAGGTAACGTGAGACTGCTGAATGCGGACAACACCGAACCAATCACGAGCAAATCTTCTACAATCGTCTTATAGCTGATAGAATGATGATAATCATGATGAACTTTACTAAAAATTTCCATCTTCCCCTTTAAGGTTTCAGAATGTTGTCGTATTATATCAAAATCCCATGTTCTTCAAGGACACAATGTCCATAGGATTATAATTCTTACAAGATAAGCTAACGAGTGGAGCCCCTGCTGATCATTCTCCGAACAATTTACACTGGATCTTTTCAATGCTAGTGATAACTTGTATTATCTATGTTGCTAGACCTTAGGAAGCAAGGGAAGTATGTCAAGATGCTGCCTACCCCAACGTGAAAAGGCGTGATATTATGTATGTATGTAACTTCGATCACATCATCACTTACAACCAGGTGACATCGAGGTTTAATGATCACCTATTTTGCAATAAACAGAATGTTAACCGGAACGATAACATCTTGGGTAGGTGTAATTGATTTTGACGCTTTTAAAAAATAAAACCACACTGCGTTACAAGGTAATCCTAATTCTTAATTATTCAGGGTCTACAATTATTTTAATTTTAACATTTCTAGAATAGCCCTTGTTCTCTTTCACGTGTGACAAGATCTCATTGAGGCGAGTGCGCGGCTGATCGCAACGACGATTGCAAATGTCGACGCAGGCGCAGAACCAATACAACTAAGATTTGAAGTTTTGGTCTACATGTACTTCAAATCCTAGATATGTATAGTAAATGCAGCATTAAATGTTACAAATAAAAGGGGTTTTAGTTAACTTTTGACCCGTACAATGTTTTTATTACCTAATTCGCTTTTTAGAAACTAGAGTCCTTTCTAAGATTTGCTAGTCGTTTATTCTTCCTTACGGCGCCACTTTGTTTGTTAATCAATCAATTTAACTCGAGCTTGGGCGCTGGCTGCGTGATCGTACCCATGACCTCCGTTCTGGAGCGCACCTGGTTCAGCACCTCTCGCTGGCCATCCAACGAGGCAACGCAGCTGGCGTGATGGGTACCTTTGAGCCCGGTACGCTCCGGGACGGTTTGTTTAGTTAGGTGATAAATAATTGACGTGTTTTGTATGAAAAAAAAAAAGTTTGACATTTAACTGACATCGTACAAATTTATATCCTGCTACAACAAACAAAACATTTTTACTTTGACTTAGATTTTTTTTAAATATCCCAAAATTCATCTCTTTTCATCAGTTACAGAAAGCATCATCCTTATATGCTATGAAACGTCCACTAGAGGACAGAGAACTCCCTCCAAAATTCTAGCTTTTGCTACAACAATGTGGAGGGGAAGTACTATAGTCATAGAAAGCATCATTGAGTTAAAATTGTCACTATTTGTTTTGTTAACGAAGAAAGTAGCAGCGATAGATTTAACAGAGCCTTAAGAAAAGAAAGCTTTGAGCAACTGCCCGGTATAAGTAAAGTCCGATACCGGAAGATCACACGGACGTTTAAGATCACCCACACCGGTAACAACCTTCGACATCACACGACGACACTAGTGATGTGCTGCAGTCGATATCGATATCGGTTGATCGTACAGTAGGCTTAGAAAGTAAACGCTAGAAAATTTAATTGAAATGTATGAGATTGATAATAGCTACCGAAATTATCGCTTATGTTAACAATCTCATACGTGTGGCTGTCAGAGTTTTCAAGCCTTCTAACTACTTTACTAATGTTAACAGTAGCGGAAAGCCACTTGTCAAGGCCCAAGTGTACTTATACAGGGTGTAAAAAAAAGTACGATGATCCTTCTAAGATATCATATCTTATACATCACTAAAATATTTAAAAAATTAAAAATACAAAAATTTTGCGTGATTACATTACAAACGGTCCGGTATTTCTAAATTTTTGATATGTTGTCTAGGATAAATAGTAAATGTTTAAAATGCAAAATACACAATTCCCCCTCCTCATTCGCGCCAATTTTTTTCGGTTATATCTGTGTTTAGGTGCATTTTAGCTAGAAAGGTTTTCAAAACAATGTTGTAGAGAATTAAATTTCCTGTAATTAACGTTTCAAATTTTGTTTCTACGATTGATACTTACGGAGATATTTATTTTTTTTTATGAAAAAAAAATCTAGTTTTCCGGAAATTTCTTCTCCGGAAACTTTAGAACGCTGTAATTCAGTTATGGCCTATTCTGGAAAAAACAAGTTTATTAGAATAAATTTGAAGGGAATTTGAGAAATTTCCGGAAAATGAGATTGATTGGCGCGAAGGGGTGAATTGTGCAACACTTACTAACCATCCTAGACCACATATCAAAAATTTTGAGTTACCGGACCGTTTGTAAGGTAACCCTCTACTTTTTTCTACTCAGTGGATTAGAAAGCTCAAAGCATTAAATGTATTATACAAATAAAAAAGTAATAAAGCTTCCATATTTTTTGAATTTTCAGGAAGCTACCTGCTTTGCTTTAAGGAAACCAAAATTTAATTACACGAAACAACCGACAATCTGACATAAACGAAAACTTAATAACAGTGAAAATCCGTTCATAACTCCTAAAAGTTCTGTCGTAAAAATTAAACCTTCAGTATTAGACAGTCAACAATTAACCCTGGATGTAATGAAACTTTCGAACAGTGTTGCCAAACGCCTTGTAAAATATTTTAACAAAAATTTAAATCTACTTATTACGATGCGTTTCTAAAAACGTTTATAGATGTAAATATTACAACCATATAAAATAGTACACTAAAATGCAAGTGCGCTATTTTGGATATTACAGCCGAGGCTCAGAAATTGCAGCCCGAGCCACAGGCGAGGGCGTAATGGAGCCGAGGGTTTAATGTCCAACGCGCACGAGCTTTTTACGACGTTTTTCAACACATTTGCGAATAAAATCAAATCAAATTGGTTACCTTTAAAAATACTAAACTTTGCTAACCTTACGTCCACCGCACGTCCACCGGAACATTTTGTCGGCTGCATATGTTCATGTTTTCCTTTAATTTTACCAGCTTTCAAAATTGTAATTAGTGTATGAGTGTTTTAGACGGTTCAGGAACAGTTTTTCATTTGTAGAAGTCGACACTATAATTACAATAATAAACACCACAAATATATTTGTAAAATGGCGCGCATTATTTCTTTTTCAGCGGGCACAGGTTATACGTCGCATGAGGAGGCCCCAAAACATTACCAACAGTGTTATCTTACACCATCAATCTTTTATCAATTATAAGTCAATCGAGTAACCAAGCCATAAAAAAAAAGTAATTATCACTCGGTACCCAAACATCCTATTCCATTAACCTTGAAATAAATTATCAAAAATTGAATACCTTGTTACGTAAATGTCAAATTAATTGTTAATTAGTTACTATAAATAATTTCATAAAATCAACATCTATTTATGATATTTTCTCGAAATCAGCTTGAAAATTTTAGTAACATAATAAGCATAAAAACTCCTTACTCTTGGTCGATTAAAAAAAAAACAAAAATAAAACACTTGTAAAGTAATCTAATGACAAAAACACGCGTGTTTAATAAACTGGATTATGGACCTTAATACAGTGCAAATAGAGCTGTTTTATGAGCAAATGTGTTGAAAAGGGAATTTATTGTGGTTTGTCGTCATTTTCCCCGGTCAATCCGTGAACGTGGAGCATGCAACTGCATTGAAATATCGATTACACACACTAAATTAAAACCATGGTAAATTTCCAGTTTTAAGTACATATTTTTATTATCAATAAGCTTGCTCTTGACCTAAATGAAGCCTTGAAGAGATAAGGTTGAAAATGGAAATGAAATACCCAGAAGTAACCTTTCATAATTCAGTCACTCCACATTTAACAGATCTAGGTTATAATTTTAACACTAAGAAAACAGTTTAACGGGTAAACCAACATCGTGTTAAGAACCCTCTATACAGTTTTCATAATAGTGAAACTCTCCAACAATATGTTAAAATTTTACCGCTTACTTTCTTAACCGCCTTTTTGTACAAAAAGAGATCTCCAGAAAACTTGATTTGTGGATTAAGAACATCCAAACAACTTTCTCCATGAAACATTTAGGTTGAAATACGAAAAATATTTTTACTTTTTTTCGTTAAGAATACAACTTGTAATATTTTCAAAATTTTACAATAAGAAAATGAGTACGTAATAGTACGTATATAGACTGGAAAATAATGTGTGATTTATTAAAAAACAAAAACTGATTAAAAAATTTATTTCAATATTAAAACTGACTGATGTTTGTTGTATATCAACCTTGTACATTCAAACATATTAAAAAGAGCGCGTGGGTTTTTATTGTCGCTTTTTTTTCACCATGGCGCCACATTGTTTGTGAAGCGATGTAGTTTAGCTGACGTCATTAAGACTTTGACTTTATTATAACAAAATAAAATCGTCTGGCAATACTACTTCCAAACTAACCAAAGCAGCGAACGTGGACTCGCGCAGCCTATTTTAAAGACATTGAATATTTTAGAAGACCTAATTGAAATGAGCGAGACACTTTGGAGTGGAGCCAGGATAATTACCTAGCGAGATTTAACTTACTACGGTTAAATGGTCGGGGTTTTTAATTATTTTTTAAGATCAGACGAAGTTTCTGCCAGTCAGCCGCGATCCCAATTAGGGGAGAGAGTTTATGAAGTGACTTTTCTAATATTTTTAAGGTGTCTATCAATGTAATAAATGATATAATAGAGTAAGTGCGTGTTGTACTGTATTAAAATATTTTTTTTAATTTACAGTGGGACTGCTTTTGAACTAAATTCAGCCCTGAGGACTAAGTTGAGATGGGTGTCATAAAAAGTGAGTAAGAGATCTTGAACTTGAGGATGGGCAGTAGCACCCATACATATGCATTGCATCACCAATTCACCATACCTACTGAGTCATCAACCAACACGATCCTTGTGCTCGCTAAACACTAACAATCGTGATGCCTGTGGTATATCCTCAATAAAACCAAGCATCTTTGCTGTGAAATTTTAGAAGGAGCTCTCTATGATGCCCCCATCATAGAGAGCTCTATGATGCCCTCATAATAGAAAGCTCCTTCAAGAATTTATGAATGAGTTTGTCTACATTTTGTGAATTAAAAAATTACGAGTGTCTGTCTTAATCTTAGTTTTATATTGTCTTCAACAAACATAGTTAGTTGGCTCGAATTGGAATTATACGATGAAGAATCGATAACTATTTTCATCAACATCGATTAAACACTATTCCTGAGGAATGCGTGCGCGCATCCCTAGACGCACACGGACTGATGATCATTGCGGGCGCATGCGCTCTATAAATAATATGTTGTAAAACGATTTTCGATAGATTAATCTGAATCGTGCGCGCGGTCGTGCGCCGTAAGGCAGGAGAGGATCTATTGTAGATCGGGAAAGATATATGAATTTTAAGATAGGGCTATTTTACAAAAAAAATATTCAAATTCATAATCTAAATATTTTAGATAGATCAAATAGCGCTGAGAGCGTTTAAGAACAAAATTCTTCTTTTTTTGCGGACGAACATGAAAATAATATTTTATGGTCAAGAATTTTCATGCATCTGCCTCTGGTCAGTCTCTAATACACAAGATGTAAAAAATTACGGTGATTATGCAGCAGTTTTAAGTTGCAAAAACATTTTATGTAGGTACATTTTACAACCTATGGAGTCATGGAGAATCCCCCCTCAGAAGGATCGTGTACTTTTTTACACCCTGTATGTAGTAGCTGAGGCACTAATAATAACTATTTTTACTGAACCTGTTTGTTAAAAAAATTATGGGACACAAAACAAAAACTTCAAAAATGTAAAGTTTCTTTTTCTGTATCTCTATTATACGGAGGAATGTTAGAAGATGTTTGCCAAAATATAGTCCTGTCTATGACATACATAAGTCTAGTGGTCAGTGCGCACGCGTGGCGTACGTAGAACGTAAATGATCGGCGGAGTTGTGGGAATGTTGGACGGACTATTTGCTCTCCGGTACATGCTCTTGCGCATCTAACTGTCCGACTGCGCAGGTCCTGTATTTATCAAACCTGGGGTAGTCAGGAATATGTCCCCTGAATACTGAATACTTCCCCTTCCAAAGCTTTCATTCACTCACACCTGGTGCATCTTTTTCCTCATTCTTCTTTCATTTATTCTCTTCACAGCATTCTTTTCTCAATTTTAGTCACTACATCTTCTTTTACGCCACACCGTTCTCATTCACAACAATCGTACTCCTCAATGGTCTGACAAGGAAGGAACATAATTAGGAATAAGAAAGCTGCGATCACCAACAACTGTCGTCCATTGTACCAGCTGAATTGCTTACAATTGTTGTCATTATGGTTCGTCCTTCAGAAATTTACAACATAAATGATACTTGAATTATATCCAAAGAGATCTTTACTCACATACGACAAGAGTATACCGAACTTGACATTTTCTAGTTTCAGTTTTATTTAAGCTTAGTTGGTCCCAATTAGGTTGGATCACTGAGACATGAACATTGCCGTGCCATATCGCACAAATGAGCGTATATTTGATAAGATTTTTCGGTCTAAACATGAAGAGTAAATGGATAAAAATCAACAAGTATATGGAACATCTCCTTTAGAGTAGAAAAATATTTTGAAAGTTTCAAAAAGAAGGTACCTCTCTTTTACGCAGAAACTTATCTACCAGAAAAAGAGCACTCCTTAACTTCCTCCAACAACTTGCAAGCTACCATAACTGTAAAAATAACAATTTTATGCTCGTATCAAAAATTCCCTTTAGACTTACACTCTTAACTAGAAACTTTAAGCTCCATAAAACTTGTGAAGCGTGCTCTACATAAGTTAACGTTTCTTCCAATACTATAACTTTAACAAATTTAATTTTACTTCTATGTAACTTAGGAATCTTTCTTATTTTCATTATTTTAAGACTTAAAATTGTTTACCCTGTAAATTCGCGTACGATTTTAAGTTGGTTTCAGTATAAAGAGGCGTGAAACACTAGACTGTTATACGGTATAATCGTAAACACTGTGTGTAGTGAGTTTCATCTCAGCTCTTTGTATGAGTTTTATGATAAATGTTGGATGAGGGGAAACGGTGGTTCAGTTTTCAAGTGAGATGTTATTTTAAACAATTTGAAATTAAACTTCAAAGTTTTGTTGGAAATAACATGTTTGCCTTACAGTGGCTATCAGATTCATTACACTCAGCTACAAGGAAAATGGGTTCCACTTCCGCCACACATTTTCATATCCTAAATGGCTATACTAACTGTTTATTTATTCACATACAAATACAACTTACATTTACAGTTTTACAACTAAACATGCAAGTCTTAGTCAGTAGGGTTAGAGTGTTATCAACAGCTTAACATGTCTTCAGAGACTCGGACATCAAGAGCAGTACATTGATGCTTCTATATTACGCAATGACATAATCTTTAAGAAAACAATCAATGTAATATGCTTATCAGCCAAGATTCTCAACTATTTCGCCGGTTAGTCGACAAAAGCCCTTAAAAATAGGAGAGTCGCAGCCCAGTTCAAGCTTTAACCTGCAGACGACTTCTGTCTTTACGCGGATTAAAATAAACATGGTACCGTCAACCACACGTCAGCAGAAACTTTTTCAACATTATTACTATGCCATAAAATCCAAAAGTATTTCTACTGATGTGGTGTCAAGCTCTACTATGATAATACGTATCATAACTCAAGTGTTAATGGTAAACCAAACTATGTAACTCAGCATAGCAATCGGTATAATAGTAATTAAACCTTGAGCGGGTCAATGTTTTCTGGCGTTTCTAGGGTAGCGCTGGTTCAGCTTTTACTGGCTTTGTTTCCACTTTTTTGCTGCCGTGCAAGCCTAGTTATTTCGATAGAAAAATCGAAACATTTACACCACTTCCAAACACTGATCATAATTATAGCGCTATACTATTTATATTTAAACCTAAAACGCGCTATTAATGTCACTGACCCATATCTCACTAAAGCCATACCATGTGTCCATACCATGTCCAAACAAGTGTAGGAACGTACAAATCTGATGGGCTTTAGTTGTTAATTTCAGGCCGAATGCCCTGCGTCCGAACTAACGATCCCATTGCAGGATGCCTATCGGGTTTCTGAACGTTTGAGGGCCGTTTACACTGACTCTTGATCAGCATGTCATACAAACAAGGTAAATATATCTGGGTCCAATTCCCGGTTGGGACACTGTCAATAAAGAACCTCTTTTTGCAACCTCCCCAGTTTGGTTAGGACATTGCAGGATGAATTACCTGATTGTCCGAAAAGTAAGATGATTCCCTTGACGTTGGTACCGACTACTATCTACGGATGTAATGTAATCGTTAATGAGCCATGTCCGATGCCTTTGGCAGCTCAACAACTCTGGGGGTTTATGAAGTCGGTCATCGACCTTGCTACCCACACGATATGATGATGATGATGAGGGCAATCATAAATCTAATTTGTCTGATCATTGATTTTTTTAATGTAGTAATAAAAGAGTCGTGAAGTACATTTTCTCAAACATACTTGGAAATTCAATCATTATTTTGACAACCTTCTTAGAGCAAAATCGAAGTATCCGTACTGGTAAAAACATGCGAGCAGCGGCCGAGAAAGTTAGTATGAAAATACATTTCTTCCGTGTCAGAACGGTCGGGAAAAATACTATGAAAACTCATTTCTGTCCACTAATTTCAAATTGGAACCAGCTTTTTATTCAGCAATATTTCTTAGTGCGTTTTAGTGCGTTCAAGAAACTTACAGCGCCATCTGTTGTTGAGTAGCATAGCTTACTCACCCGATGATATTTTCAGGCTGAGGCGGCTATTATAGAGCAAAGCTCGGTCGCCCAGGTACTAAATTATAATAAGATTAAATAACAGAAATATTCCAGCCTGTCTTCTTTTTACTTGTATATACTTAAAGATAAAGTTTAATCGAACTCAGTGGAACTGACCACCAAAACTATGCGAGCACATAATGCATGCGCGCACGCAGCGTCGCGCCGCCGCGATCGATGGATCGTATCGATCGGCACAAAGGATCCAGTCGTGATCTCGATTACGTTGCCATTCGAAAGTTAGCCGTTTATGTAAACTCGCCTTTTGTTGTTTTGTTATGCTGCGTGTGGGCTAGCGGCTATGCGGTTAAATATTTTATTGTTATTTTTAGCATTTCTTTTTATAATTCATTTTCGTTGGTGTTTTTAAGAAAGAATTAATTCATATAAACTTGTTTGTAATACGCTTATCATCATTATCATGATTTCTTTAGAAACTTATGCAATTATAATTTTCTTCGCTCAGTTGAGAATGTAAAATGTAGATCAATCGCAATTACAAACAATAGAATTTTGGTTGTAGGACTTGTCGTAGAAGTTGTCCTTTGTGATGTATTTTAAACGTATACATATTATTAGTTTTAAACGAGGCTTTAACAAAACTTCACTTTAATTTTGATTCTACTTATTCCAGAACGAACGGTCTGGTAAAACCCTTTAAAAAAATTAAATAAATAAAAATGCATAAAAATGCATATTTAACGCTCCTTCTTCTCTCCCAAACATAATATGCAAACACTCCCATACACTTAAACGTGCACAATCGCACTGAAACGTACACACACACTCCAACCCATGCATCTACACTTCTATGATTAATTTGCTTTTCACACTACTATGATTAATTTGTTTTTTATTGTATTTTAATTTGGTAGGTTACTAATTTCTTATTTTGTTAAATTACCGGTCTCTGATCCGCTTCCAACTGAAAACAAGCGCCATGGTCCCGACTATGGCATTATGCTGAGTTGGAACCGTTTCGGTATGATTGTTAGATTTACTAAGTTAAATCATAATTACGATTTTATTTGTAACAATTTTTAGCAGTTATACCGAATAAATTTTTCTTTCTTTCTTTTTCTTTCTATTTGGTCAAATATCTCTAGTAGCTGCTAAAATTTACATTAATACATACATGCTTTTGTATGGGGGTTATTTCATGCAAAGTGGCATAGTAATATAGGCCCTCTGGAGGCAATGATTGTTACGAGTACTACATCGATCTTTGGATGGATACCTATCCACTATGACCACTAGTGTAGGCAACGAAGCAGTTGACCCCAACATAAATTTCTCAGGCTGATTTTATTTGACAGGATGATAAAGAATCATGCATTAAATGTAATATCAAAATATCAAAAAAAAAAACTAAAAAAATTTTTTTCATACATTTTTTGTAATTTGTATGGGATAATTAAAAGTGCCGATTTTTTTTGGATTTTTTTATAGAAGGTTTGTCCCATTTAGTGTAATACCCCAGCAAAGTTTAATCGACTGAGGATTTAATGCGAGGGTCTTCATACAACGATCCGCTTCGTTACCTAGACTACTCGTACACGTAAAACTGATGTGTCCACGTAAAACATATATTACTCAAGTATCAAAAATTCAGCCAACCAGAGATTATATTTTTCAAAAGTCTACTATTAAGTCGTATGGCTATTTTAAATTATGTGATAGGTTTTTTTTAATTGTCAATGGGCTTACTCTTGACCTCGATCTAGTCTTAAGTTCAGAGATGAGGTCATAGATGGGATGAGCTTGCCCAGAAGAAGCCTATTCACTCGCGACTTGAATTGATTCTGGTTATATGAACTCGGGAATACAGACGCAGGTAGAGAATTCCACTCTTTGACCGTGCGCATTATAAATGACTAGCGACCCGCCCCGGCTTCGCACGGGTGAAATGCTGATACTAAATACACTATTTATAGGCACGCGCCGCCGGCTCCCCGGTCCTGTAATATCTTCGAAAATATTCATTTAAATTACATGCTGTAAAGGGCCATATTGATCAACATTAAATGCAAAATGTATTTAAGGTACTTAATTGGATAAGGATTGATGCTGTACTGCTTAAAATCAATTCGTAAAAAATATATAATAAAAAAATATTACATACATACATACATAACATCACGCCTTGTTCCCGTCGGGGTAGGCAGAGACCACAGTTCTCCACCTGCTACGATCTTGACATACTTCCCTTGCTTCCTGAACCTTCATCAATCCTTTCATACATGCTCGTCGGTTTAGGGTACTTTTAACCTGGCCTTTATTCAGAACGTCTTGAATTTGGTCCTGGTACGTTCGCCGAGGCCTTCCCCTTCCAACGTTTCCATTCACTCTCGCCTTGTGGATCTCTTTCGTCAATCTTCCTTCATTCATCCTCTCTACATGACCAAACCATCTTAGCATCCTTTTCTCAATTTTAGTCACTACGTCTTCTTTTACGCCACAACGTTCTCTTATCACACTATTTCTAATCCTGTCACTCAATTTCACACCAATCATACTCCTCAACGCTCTCATTTCTACTGCATTAATTCTACTTTCATGCTTCTTCTGCCATACCCAGCTTTCACTGCCGTACATCAGTGTTGGTACCAAAACGCCTCTATGAACAGCCAGACGAGCCTTGTGAGACACCTTCTGACTCTTCATAAAAGCATGCAGAGCACCATTCACCATGTTTCCAGCATTCACTCTTCTTTCGATATCACTTTCACACTTTCCATCTCTCGTAAACTTAGAACCCAGATACACAAACTCCTTCACTTGTTCGACTTGTTCACCACCTATTAATATAGTACACTCTGTCATACACTCTTCTCTTTCAAGTACCATTACTTTCGTCTTGCTTACATTTACTTTCATTATTGTGGGTTATCCCTAAGAGATATATATATATATACATGGTGTAATAGAAAGGGTATATCAAGCCTAAAGGATGTAAATCTGCCAATGAAACTGAACAACTTTCCCTAAGGAACATAGGTCGAAATACGAAAAAGAATTTCTTGACCTCCCATACAAAATGTGATACCAGCTGATTCAATTTCTATGGGAGGTAAAATTTTTTTTTTCTTTTTTGAACCTATGATCCTTAGCGAAAGTTGTTCAGTTTCATGGGCAGATTCACATTCTTCAGGGTTGATATACCCTTTTTGTTACACCCTGTATACATATACCATCGCAAACTTTTTTGTAGATCTTTTTAAGGTGTACAATACTGTAGTACATTATTTTGATCTATCTCTTAGGCCGATATTTCACTGAGACACCACAGTGGCGCGACTGGTTGCGCCACTGGTGTCCGTAACTCTCTTCTTCTTTGTCGTATCGCTCTTGGCAGAACGGTCGTGGTCACGTCGAGGCATCGGTGGTAGAGGCGGATACAGCTCTCCGCACGATCTCCCGCCATCTCTCCCTGTTTGCAGACTGTCTGGTGCAGTCAGATACGCGGCTTCCTACTGCGGATTTTACTTGGTCAGTCCAGCAGTCCGTAACTAGACACCAGTAAAGACACCAGAGTCGCTACACCCTGCGGCTACAGTATTAAGGGCTATATTTCACTGGGAGTGGTAGCGCGACCAGCATCCGAGCTGGTTGCGCCGCCAAATAGGTTGCCCAACCAAACGGACACCAGGTGAGTAACTCTCTAAAGAGCTGTATACATTTTGTTGGTAGCGGCGCCTGGTTGCGCTGCCATGGTGTCCCAGTGAAATACCGCCCTTACGGTTCAGCCAGCGTTTGCAATGTAAGCGCAAAAAAAATGTGTTTATTTACGACATCACATTATAAACCTCTAAAATTATCAGTGTTTCTCTACTATATTATGCATGTATTATACATATAAACCTTCCTCTTGAATCACTCTATCTGTTGAAAAAAACCGAATCAAAATCCGTTGCGTAGTTTTAAAGATCTAAGCATACATACAGACAGACAGACAGCGAGAAGCGACTTTGTTTCATACTATGTAGTGATGTTTCAGAGCGCTTTGTACGATTGTGTGGAATAGCAACCAAGTGTGTGTGATATCCTGCGGTGTGTCTGGACTCCCGATGATAAAAGAGGGGATGTGTATGTCCTTAAATTAAGTAACTACAAGGCATCTTATGTAAAACAGAGTGAGAACCTCAGTTGTGGGCTAATCGTGTAATTGACTTCCCACGGGTTCCGCTAGTTTTTAATGCCCGCGTGCCTCTTACTTACTGCACTGTGAAAAGTTGAATATACTTGATTTTTTTATTGTTATAAGAAAACCAATAAAAAAGCCCGTTGGTGTGGTTAAAAGTGAGTCTGCCTTTCACGCCTATGGCCGCGGGTTCGATCCCCGCCCAGGGCAAGCAAGCATTTGTTTAATAAACACAAGTGTTTGTTCTGTGTCTGGTCTGGATGCAATTTATATAATTATGTAAGTATATCCGTTTCTGATACTCATAGTACTAAACGACTACTTAGTAATGAACGAGTTACAATTAAAACTATTGCAACTCGTTTTCCCTTTGGCTTCCTTTTTAACACCCCACAAAAAAATCTACAGCTAAATGGGCTGCTCCTAGGAAAAATAATGATATACTTTTATATTTTACTTTTTTTTTTTTTATACTTTAACGATACCCACGGAGAGAGATGAAGTGGGGCATATTTTTTTATTTATACGTATTGCAAATATCAAGGTAATCCAAGAAATCTTCGAGAAAGAACCTGTGGTAAAATAAAATTCATTTGGATCGAATCACCCAGTGAACGATAAAATCTCGTTACTGAGACCACATCTGTGTCCCTCCAGCGTCCATTCCTTACATTGAAGTAAGACTTGACTACTCCTCAAAGAAACCTAAAAAAAACCGGTCAAGTCCGTTTCGGGCCACGTGCAGTATAGGGTTCCGTAATTGTTTTACGATTTGTTATCGCACTTTTAACCTCCTGATTCTCAGCGAGGTCCTAGCGCCTGATTGTTATTGCTATTTTATTATTTCCAGTTGTTTGGCTCTTACTCTTTAACCTGAGAAGCCGTCTTACGTATGATACTCGTAGATTTACTTTAAATTTCAACATATATACCACTACTGTGATTTTTTCACATTTTCAATAACAACCGTTTAGCTGGCAGGACACTCGACTCCAACAAAAAATTAAGCTTTCAAGCTATTTCGCAAGCTATTTCGCAAACGGATCCCTAAATCGAAAAATGATCTGTGTAGAATCACATTAGTTTTAAAAGACATATCCAACGACACCCCACACAATGGGGTAGCCGTGAAAAAAAAAAAATCACCCCCACTTTACTTGTAGGGGGAGGTACCCTAAAAAAAATTTTTTTAAAAATGAATGAATGAATGAATAAATTCTTTATTGCACACATAAACATAAGAACACACAAAGAAAAACACTGAAAAAACACAAAAATGTTATTTTACCACTTTGTTTGTGTAGATTAAATGTATATACGTACTCAATTACAGCTTTCTAGTACTAAGGGTCTCTGAGCTAAGCCGCGGACAGACAGACAGACGGACATGACGAAACTATAAGGATTCCTTGTTGACTACGGAACCCTAAAAACATTACGCACACCTTCACACGACATTAAAGCCCTCTACATCCAACTTTCAAACTTAGAATAAACATCCATAGAGGCGATTTTGGATTCTTAATTCAAAAGATAAGTCTGAATGGAATTTCTCGACTAAAAATGAATGCACGTCGCTTCGAAGAGGAAAGCACGTATTCGTCGCGGTACCGTAGCAAAAAATCTTATTTCATTCATAAAATGAGTTGCATTGAGTAAGGTTTTTTACTTTTTTCGGTTTGGCTGTGCCCGGTAGCCGATCGACGTGGAATGATGTCAAAACGGTTTTTTTACTGAACACATTGTTTACACTCCAGTGGGCACGATTGGGTTTGTTCCCAAAGTTTTGTTATATTTTGTTTTTAGGGAATCATTAGTTGCCTATTTATGTTACCTCATTTCGGTAATAGTTGTTTATTTTCATTCATAATAACAACGATTTAGCCAAATGGATGTATAGAAAAAAGAAGAGAAAAGAAAAATCGTAGAAAATAGAAGAAAACAGCAAAATAAAATTCATAAAGTATTTACAAACAAAACTCAGAAAGTTTTTTTTAAATTAAACTTCGCTGAAATCCATTGCCGGCTCTTTCTATTTAGTCGATGACTTTTAAATTTTCGGAAATAGGCCGTTAACTACTTATACAAAAGCTGGCTCATATATTGGGTTACTTACACTGATTTTATCGGTATCAATTAGTATTAGTTTAAGGCTGTCACTACAAAGCCATATCTCATTAGTTTTCTAACGTAGTGCTTGCGCATCTTCTTTCGTTTATTTGTCTTTTAAATACAACCAGAAAATTTTAGTTTTCAATCATCTAACGTTCCAAATTTTAAAATATTCCCGCGTTTTCGCAACCGACGTTCCTCCACTTGCGTATCGAGATAGATACAGCGAACGATAATAAATTATTTTCATTTCTTTGAAATTACTTTATTCACACTTATTATTGACTTTCAGTTCGTGTTTCTACACCTCAGAAAAATAAAGGTTTTAGAAGTAGGATTAAAGAAATAATAGGTCTTTACCCAGCGAACTTCTTTACTTATGAAATTGCCGTTTTGTATGGCGAATTTTAGGTAAACTAAATTTTCAGTACTAACATTTTTGCATTTTTCTTAGGAATTATAAATCCATTTTTTTAAGCATTATTGAGAAAACATAAAGCTAACAGAAGCTAAAATTTAATTTTCGAAAAATATTGTCTGTAAAAAAATATAACAAATCTAATGATGAAATCGGACGACATTTAAGACGAACAATTTTCGAACCTTTAATTTTATATATCAAACTAAAAGTAAAAACTTTATTTTATGCGTAAATTGATAACCTTGAAGTCAACTTTTAAATATAAGACAATTGAAAAAAATAGCGTTAGAATTATAGGAATTATGATCTCATTAAACTGTAAGAAAATTTCGGCAATTTCATAGGTAAAGACCTACTCGTATTAATTCATCACTACTAACGGATGTGTGATGTAAAGTCACAACAAATAACATAATCCTATTATCTTTTTAAATGCAATGAAGGCGTCGTTCTATTAATTTGGTAGGGTTATTTTACAGTCTCAGTTTTTCAGTGTAGGGTTTCCACTCTACCATAGACACTTTTGCACCCGAATTCTTTTATCACCTCAGATATTTTAAGAAGTGGTTCTGCCCATGAAATTGATCAACTTTTCCCAAGAAACATAGGTTGACAGCCAGTTGACATAACATTTTGTTTGAGAGGTCAACAATTTTTTTTCGTATTTCGGTTCACGTTCCTTGGAAAAAGTTGTTCAGTTTCATGGGCAGAACCACCTCCTAAAATTTCCGGAGTGATAAAAGAATAACACTGTTTTGAAATAACTTTTTATACTGAGCTCACCATTTTGAAAGCACCATAGAGTTTGTGCCTTTGCAACTTCAAACGCAACCTTTTCAAAAAAATCTGTAAGTTGTTGTTCATTGGTTGTTCACCTCTTAGTCTAGGCAACGAAGCGGATCGTTGTATGAAGACCCCCCATTAAATCCTCAGTCGATGAAACTTTGCTGGGGTATTACACTATACTCGTATGAGACAAACCTTCTATAAAAAAAAAATCAGTACTTTTAATTTTTCCATATAAAAATTACAAAAAATATATGAAAAATTTTTTTAGAAATTTTTTTTTGGATATTTTGAATTTACATTTAATTCATACTTTATCATCCTGTCAAATAAAATCTGCATGAGAGAATTATGTTGCGGAAACTGCTTCGTTGCCTACACTATCTTGCAGATTCATGATTTCCTGGTATTTTATATTTTCTGCGTGAGAGATTTATCTCCCTTCAGTACGTGTTCCAGGCGCTTATTTCGTTATCACTTATTTGAGCTAATTGTAAACTTCTCGGTCACGAAATATTTGTATCCAGTACAATTGGTCACACGCTTGACTATCGCAATAGCTATCGTAAATTGCGTCTTATCCGTTACAAATCGTCATCGCCATTTTTACGTGAAATACAAAATTTTGATTTCGAAAACCAACAGTTTCGTTGTAAGTTGTCAAGGATAACAGAATGCAGTTTCGCTAATAGGAGTGTGTTACCCTTATTGCCCGAGTTTGCGAGGTCGGTCATCGACCTTGCAACGCACACGATCCTATCCTATCCTATCCTACTAATATTATAAATGTGAAAGTTTGTAAGTATGTATGTTTGTCTTTCACGTAAAAACTACTGAATGGATTTTAATGAAACTTTACAATAATATAGCTTATACATCAGAATAACACATAGGCTACAATTTATAAACCTGCGCAGACGAAGTCGCGGGCACCAGCTAGTATGATTATAATTACCACGATCGTACAATTAGTTTATACAGGGTGTTAATTTGATTGCGTGCCTATAAAATATTAAAAAAAACCCTACTAAAAAAAATTAAAACTCCATTCAAACTAAACTAACGCGGGAGGGCAATGACCGCGCTATCAAAAGCACACGAAAGAGTTTCAGTTATGTAGTCGACATGGAGATCTTTAGGGGAGGCCTACTTGTATGTCCAGCAGTGGATGTCTTTCGGCTGATATGATGATGATGTGCCTACCTTATTCACTGATACTCGCGCACTAGCGACGTTGCTCTGCGTTAGTTAGGTTTCAATGCAGTTAACGTTTTTTTTTCGGTAGGATTTTTTTAAAGATTTTTTTTGTGTTCCTTTATCGTAACTGAAACACCCCTTAAGCTATGGCACGCAATTAAACTAACACCCTGTATTATACGGGGTGACAGCCTTTCGAATACAGAAAGGGCATGATCCAGTAAACGTACAATAAAGTTTCATAAAAAAAATCGGCTTCCATACGAAATTGCAAACTTGATTGGACAGTTTTTATGGAAAGGCCGATTTTTTTTCATTTCCTGAAAGTTTTGTTCTTTGAAAGTTGGTCAGTAGCATTGACTGATCATGCCCTTTCAGTATTCGGAAGGCTGTCCCTTACACCCTATAGGTATATACGGCGTAATTAATTTACACAAAAACTCCAATTGATTGTATAATATTTGAAGCCTTTCTAATCTCGTCACGTAATCTTAGCTAATACACCATTTTGTAATTAAGTTTGTTATTTTTCATACAATTATGGAATTTGCTCCGTGCTTTGGAAGAATGAGTATTTGTGTCAGTTTTTGCGATTGGTCTAATCAAAATAATATTTTGGATTATAGGAGTCTAAGGATTATTACTTACACAGCGGGCATCTCAGGAGGCTGAGAACTGATAATACGCTTCACTTGAGCAGTTTTTTGACGAATAATGTTGAGCATATGGCCGTGATTTTTTTATGTGATAAGTAAAGCATCTTTCTAAGAAGGTGGTTGACTATGAAACAAGATTAAACATATTTTAATTGCCTAAAAATAACAAAGATACCTATAATTTAATCATATTTTAAAAAAAAATTACAAACAAGTACCCATGTGATGCTAAAACTTTTACACATTATTCAATATCTTATGCATTATCTTATCATATGGCTGTTTCATAATGCATATCATGAGTAAAGATTTTGAGAAATATGCAAAAATGAACGGATACAGCTTTTGCTGGAACAATGTGGAGGGGAAGTGCCATAGTCACCACGCTTGTTAGCGTTGCGGCTGGCACCATGAACCGCGGTTGTTGGTGACAACAGAATGTAAGGTGGTACGATACACAGAAGGATGCTGCTGCCCATCCTTCGGTTCACAAACCCTTAGTCACCTCTTACGGCACCCAAGAGCAGAGATGGGTTGGTACAATCCTTTACCTGAAAAAAGACGAAGCAGTTTATTTCTTTTATAAAATATTTAATTTTAAGGCAGCACTACTACGGTCACTCACTCCTCTAAAACTAGAACATAAGCGACGGTAATTACTTGCAACAAAAACCCCTTTCGGCCGTCGATTGCTTTCACAAGACGGTACAATCGGGCATGAAATGAACTTCATCGCCAGTATCGCCACTGTGTTACGCACCGACCGTGATGTGGCTACTTGTGAAACTCGAACGGACGTAAATGATGAGAAGTCTTCGAGTCTGATGAAATTGTTCAATGGTTTGGCGATTTGCTTTTCAATTCAGAAAAACCGCTTGATGGTAAGTAGTCACCTCGGCTTATGTGTTAGTGTTTTATTTGTAAATCACCTCAGGACTCCACAAACGCGTTGCCCGCCCTGAAAACTTAAATTTCTCGTGTGGCGGTTATTTTATTTGCTTCTAAGGGATCCTGACCAAAAGTAAGCAATTTTTAAACTGCAACTCAGCTATATAGGGTGACTTTTAATTAGTTCTTGTTAGAAAAAGGTATGCATGTACTCATGATACTGAACAACTTTCCCCAAGGAACATAGGTCGAAATACGAAAATCAAGTTTTGACCTCCCATAGAAACTGCATCAGCTGATAGCGCATTTTGTATAGGAGGTCCAATTTGGTTTTTCGTATTTCGACCTATATTCCTTGGGAAAAATTGTTTAGTATCAAGAGTACATGCATACCTTTTGATATCAAGAACTAATTAAAAGTCGCCCTATATATAACCATTGATTACTCTAGCTAGGGCATATAAAGTGGCACTCCCCTGATGGTCTGTGCACAATCCCAGCCACCTCTAAAATTTCATGTAAAAAGTGTGTATAAATCGTATTTTCAATGATGCTTACATTTATTAAAAAGAGTTTTATTGAGACATCATTCACAAGAAACATTTTACATATTACTTGAAATTAAATAAAGTCAAGAGCAAATTAAGTTTCCAACTTACAGTGATCAAATATTCATGTCCATAAAAAAATGTACCATTTCACACAACTATTTTTGTCGAAAACCAGTAGTATCACACTGCCTAATCACAATGGCAACACTAAAATGTGTATCCGTTCCGTATGCAACTTTCAAAAAGAACACCGACAGAAAATATAACCACCACACGTTTTTCTTTCGCCATTCCTACATCAACAATTATAACTGTATTGTCTAACCATAGAGTCTATTTTACTTTGGCTGTAAGTTTTTTGTACTGTTAAGTAAATTGGACAGTTACAGACTGTGTTGCCAAATAAATAATTCAATCTTTTTAACATCGGGGGGCGGAGAGCGTTAAATCTATTGTGTTCCATCAAATCGTTGCTGTTTTGCTTGTCTTTATTATTTCGACATGTTATTAAGGAGACTTTTTACTAGGTAACGTTATGGCTGGTAAAGAAGCATGCCGAAAGACCGGACAGTGAATGATGACCGGATGTGACTGCGTTTTCCTTGCTTCAAAGGATACGTTAAATTGCTGAGTGTTTGGTGGTCATAACATAATGTCATTCCCAGTGGGGACACTGTCAAACAAAAATCTCTTTGTGCGACCTCCCCAGTTTGGTTAGGACATTGCAGGATGAATCACCTGATTGTCCGAAAAGTTAGATGATTCCGTGCTTCGGAAGGCACGTAAAGCCGTTGGTCCCGACTACTATCTACGGATATAGTCGTTAATGAGCCATGTCAGAGGCCTTTGGCGGCTCAACCACTCTGACACAAGCGTTTGTGAGGTCGGTCATCGACCTTGCAACCCACACGATATGATGATGATGAACATAAATCTTTGGACTTTGATCACCACTGTTCTATAGACCCGATGTTTAAAACGAGGATGGTATTATTTCGATCCAAAATGGACAAAATAAAAGAAATCAATCCGAAATTTCTATATTTTAGGATATTACTATGTGTTAATGACATCAGATTACATAGAAAGGATTTGCAACATTTTTATATTTTTTTAAAGTATAATGAACAAGTAACTTTTTTCCTGTCTTCTTTTCAGTAATTTGCTATTTTAAAACGTTTTATGTCACATCGTATAAATTCAAGTATGAACATGATTGTATGATCTGAAATTCTGAAGTAAAAAGGAAATAATTCCTACAATTTAAAATAATAAAATATAAACGATAGAAAGCTGCATGTTAAAATAAATAAAATAAGACACATTTAACTCCTAATTTTCGTAAAATGCAGTTAATGATCTATCATTTTCCTAGACAGCCTTCAGCAACGAATTTACCTACATGTATGTTAGCTAAATCTATGTCAAGCCACTTAAAAGGGTGTATTGCCGGCTGGAAAGGTGTAACTAAGATATTACATTCGTAATAGGGGTAATGTCGGTCTGGTATACATTAGAGCAGCGTTTCTCAAAGTGAGAAAGTCTTAAAAGACAATGGTGTTGCCAAATGTCCGAAGGCGGCAGTGACACTAAGGGCCCGCCTCACCGCTTGCTGCTAAGTTTAACATAGCGTGTCTGCTAGTTATTCACCAGTGCCTGATTGCTCTAACTGACAGATGGACGCAGGCAAAAATGTGACATATTTATCGGTCAGATATTTTATCTGTTACCTTACTATTGGGAACTTTAGCAGCATGCGGTGAGACGAGCTCTTAGGATCATTCCCACGCGGAGAGTTCTCATCGCATTACGCTCGCAACGCTTTTTAGGTTACCTATGACACGTCTGGCGGAATTTCCGCTGGTGTCATAGTTGACTGAATTTTCAGTCGCGGAACTTTCCGAGTCAGAATTTCCAATTAACACACCTGTGTTGCTAGACTTATTGCTGTCTGTTTGTTTGCCTGCTCGGTAATAAAAAATTAAAAAAAGAGCAAGCGATCTGTCAATCTGCGACCCACTGTTGGAAGTCTCTCTCATTGTTAAAATATGTGTTAATATAAAATGTATATGAATGCTATCCAAAACATGTATTTGATATAAAAATAATTATAAATGTAAATTATTCTTCAAACTTGAGACTGAGATTCAGACTAAGATTTTAGCGATCCTAAAACGCTTACATCGAAAGAAAATAAACTAAGTATGTTTTTAGGGTTCCGTACCTCAAAAGAAAAAAACTGAACCCTTATAGGATCACTTTGTTGTCCGTCTGTCTGTCTGTCTGTCAAGACCCTTTATCTCATGAACGGGTAAAGGTATCAGATTGAAATTAATACCATATATTAGGATCTATGAACCACACAAGATCTGAAAATTTAATTTTTTTACAACGACGCAATCAAAAGATATGGCATTTTATGTCCTCATCTCCATACATTTATTCAAAAATGCAAAACCTACAGGGTACTTCCCGTTGACCTAAAATTATGAAATTTGGCAAGAAGCTAGGTCTCACAGTACAAATAATGGGAAAAGTCTGAAATCATTAAATATTACAACTTTTCTCACAACTAATGGTAACCAATTGTGGTGAGCTTCCGTTTCAAGAACATTCATATAAGAGAGGGGTCAAGTCTGGAGGTCCTTGAGGCGATTTTTGTTTTAGTTCTATTTAAAAACGGGAACACTTACAAACTTGAAAATTGGCATGTTTATAGTGCATAAGCTATAAAATAACAACAAATAATAAAATTTGGTCAAGCGCGTGTCGGACTCAAAAAATGTAGCACATTAACTTACTGAAATTTCAACTAATACAATTATGATTATGTGGTGGTACGGAACCCTCAGTGCGCGAGTCCGACTCGCACTTGGCCGGTTTTTTTGTTCTGGGCAGTCATCCAACTAAGTTTGAGAACCAGTGCATTAAAAATGCCTAAAGGGATCTAGTGTTTTCCCTCTAAGCAGACTTGGCGTAAATGCAACTCTGATTATAAGTAATTCTTCTGTCAATCTGTGAAGTCTAGCTAATGATATTTTAACGTAGTATAAGTAAATAGTAGAAGATTGACGAAAGAGATCTACCAGGCGAGAGTGAAGAGGAAGGCCTAGGCGAACGTACCAGGACCAAATTCAGGACATTCTGAATAAAGGCCAGATTAAAAGTACCCTTAACCGACGAGCATGTATGAAAGGATTGATGAAAGTACAGGAAGCAAGGGAAGTATGTCAAGATCGTAGCAGGTGGAGAATTGTGGTATCTGCCTACCCCGACGGGAAAGAGGCGTGATGTTATGTTATGTATGTTATAAGTAAATTACCACGTACAAATATTAATCGGACTGACCCAAGGGACTGAAAATCCCCATACTAGAACACGTATGAAAGGCATATATTTGAACAAGATGGCGCTTCAAATAATCTGGGAAGAAATTAGTATACCGACCGAGTCACTATGCTAAAAATCATTAAAATTTTAACATAGTTTTAGAAAGGTATGCTCTTTGAGCAGAATACCTGCTCGATAAATCGTAATAACTTCTCAAGCTATTTACTAGCGCCACCGTCTAGTTTTACATTATTTTCGGGTTAAAATTTCTTTATGGGGATGGCCAGTCCTTCTTATTATTTGTCCAGGAAAGTACGTAGTAGTTTAGTAGAGAGCTATAAGACCGAACTATATTTCTGAATAATCTAATACCAAATCTGACCAACAGATGGCGCTGTAGGGTTATGTTAGTTATGTGTTTGACCTGTATGTATGTTTATCAGTTTCTATGTTTTCTCGGTTTTCTCGTAACTATTAAACGGCTGAACCGATTTTTATAGATTATAGCCATTAGTCACAAAAGCGCGAGTGACACTGGGTTTATAAAAAATATGAATACTCAAAATGGCAGATTTTCAGGGCCAAATTGGCATCTGAAATTTTGTTTTTCCTAAAACTATAGGTACTTAAAGTGGTTTCTTTTTACTTCAATTGACGTATTGAATTGTAACGTTTCAGTGGCTGTTATAATGCCAAATAAAAAGGTTCAGTCAAGAGCACGTCGAGCTCGACACTTTGAACAACAGATACAGAGACAGATAGGGTGACCAGACGTCCCGTATTTTACGGAACGTCTCGTTTTTCAGCTTTGAATTTTACAGTGTCCCTTAATTTCGTAAAACTAGTACGGGACAGAACAACGTCCCGTATTTCAGCAAATTGTACTCTGGTGCGTTAAAATAGTAACCGTTTGTCTATTGACAATTTAAAGGCTGAATTGCACATCAAAGTTAACTTCAATTTGTCGAGTATTGACTTTTATAAGATTGTGATTCAAAATTAGGACATTTCGAAGGCCGCGAAGTTAAATAAAAAATATATTAAAACAAACCATATTTATAAAAAAAATTAAGTATTGTAACAAGTACATCTTATCATCATCGTCATTCGTTGCGCGCGGACTCGAATACTTTCTCGCTCGCACACATCTACCTCGCTCGCTCTGCGCGTCGACACTGCGGAGCGTACCCCACCACCAGGAAGCAACGCCCGGCTGCACGGACCGAAGCATATAAAAGCCGGCGCATCTCCAATATTCTCATTATCTAGCTAGCGGTTAGCTTGAGCGATAGCCACGCAGTCCTCAAGTTATACCTTGCCTAGAAGCACGGGGTGCGATAGCCGCACTGCAGTCCACCCTTATGCTTGTATGTGAGAAGGGGTGCGATAGCCACGCAGTCCACCCTCCAACTCACCCCTTTAACTTAGTCTACGTATAACTTATGCATAGTATCAGTCTATGTTATTTAAGTTCTGTATGAATAAACGTATCTCAACCATCTGGCGTCTCATTCACTCTTCATAGTGGCGCCCAACGTGGGGCAAGAGATAAGGTCTAGACAATCGATCTATCTGGCATCTCATTCACTCTTCATAGTGGCGCCCAACGTAAAAGAGAGAAAGGTCTAGACAGTCGATCTATCTGGCGTCTCATTACTCTTCATAGTGGCGCCTTACGGAAAAAAGAGACGAAGATCTAGACAGACGATAAAACACGAAGAAAGAACGAATCACGATCAGATGGCGACGGTACAACTCACTACGGAACAATTTGAAGAACTTTTAAGTCGAATACCCTCATCTACAAGAATAAATAAAAACTTCACTCGATGTACCCACCGTTTTGACGGCGAACGTATCTACGAGAAAGTGGAAGATTTCGTGACGAGAGTATCTATCTTCAAGCAAATAGAGAATATATCATATGTAGCTTTAACCTCTGCACCGGTTCTGATACAAGCAGTTTCGCAATTGGAGCAGCTTTGGAGCAGGGGGAGGGACCAAATGAACAGTCCATTGAATATGCAAGACGACAATAGACTTAGAGCAAATCAAAAGAGACGTACAGACCCTGGCTATTCTGTCGGAGATTTAGTAGAAACTCACCCCGTCAGCAACCAAGACAAACAATTTTCAGCTAAACTGGCCCCTCGACGTGATGGACCCTATGTCATTATCAAGAAACATGGAAGTTCAATCTATGAGGTAGCTAATGTCAATGAACCTGAAAACCCAATTGGAAAATATCATACGTCAGCTATAGTGAAATTTGAGAAAAGAGATGATGAAACTCCAGTACCAATGATGGTAACTTCAGACCCAAGAACGTTTTATCTTCTTAGTCCTGGTACTTTAACGGGACGTCTGCAAGTACCAGAGGGGGAGACTGTAACAAGTACATCTTATCATCATCGTCATTCGTTGCGCGCGGACTCGAATACTTTCTCGCTCGCACACATCTACCTCGCTCGCTCTGCGCGTCGACACTGCGGAGCGTACCCCACCACCAGGAAGCAACGCCCGGCTGCACGGACCGAAGCATATAAAAGCCGGCGCATCTCCAATATTCTCATTATCTAGCTAGCGGTTAGCTTGAGCGATAGCCACGCAGTCCTCAAGTTATACCTTGCCTAGAAGCACGGGGTGCGATAGCCGCACTGCAGTCCACCCTTATGCTTGTATGTGAGAAGGGGTGCGATAGCCACGCAGTCCACCCTCCAACTCACCCCTTTAACTTAGTCTACGTATAACTTATGCCTAGTACCAGTCTATGTTATTTAAGTTCTGTATGAATAAACGTATCTCAACCATCTGGCGTCTCATTCACTCTTCAGTATTTTTAATATAATTTACCAATAAATACTATTTCTTATGAAAAAATTTGTTGTCCCGTATTTTTATCCTAAATCCCGTATTTTGATCGTTGTTGCCCCGTAAAATGAAAAATCATATCAGCTCACCCTAACTGCGAGTGAACATAGGATTATAACAATACAGCGTTAAGCCCAGTGATTCTACTCATAAAAAGAAGCAACTTTCCCAAAAAAAAAGTTTCAATCAAAAAATATTTTTTTTCGCCTTTTTTTACAAAATGAGTCGATTACGTGACTACTTAACTATGGTGAGACGCAATAATCTTTCGAATATTTTTTTTTCTTTGGGTAATTAGCTTGTTGTCATGAGTAGAATCACTGAGCTTCGGGAGCAAAACCGATGAAAATTCGCGCTGCATTTTATTGTTGTCTAAAATGGCGTCAAAGGTCTTCAAAATTATAAACATAATGCGGCCCTGATACACATGAATAGCTAAATTAGGGCAAAGTTGCACAATGTATCGATTGATATAGTCTGACATGTTGGGTGTTGGTTTGACACTCGGTGAGTTAAATCGCTACAATTATACCTGGAAGTGTGTCAAGTAGCTAAAGGAGGTTCGGGTAAGATGACTTAGTAAATCTAAAATCAAAGTCTGAGATAACTCTATGACGGCAATTGACTTGCGTCAGCACTTTTATCACATGTATGACGGAACATCATTTGAGAGTGACTCGATCGATTTAGGTGAATTTTAGGGCTCCGTACCCAAAGGGTGACAAACGGGACCCTATTAACATGCCTCCAGCCGATGTCTGTCTGTCTGTCAGTAAATTAATCAACACAACAAAAATCCCTACAGCACAATCCCCCCCCTCCAACTTAATCGTGTACAACTTACCCCAGTATCCTCAAGCTGCCCTAAGCCCAGTTATCATTACACACTGCATCAATCACAATATTGATATTGTGCGAATGTGCGTGTATAACTTCTTGAAAAGCCTTGTTCGACATTTAACGGTTAATAAGTACCCAGCATGTATTACGACAGACTGACACGAGATCCTAAGGATGTGGAGTAAATATTGCCAGTTCTCCTCTTGGTAGAGTTATATTTTATTGTCAACAACATAGAACACATGATAATAATGTTGCATGAAGTCAAAGTCCACTATTGACTATTTATGACGAAATTACGACTAAAGAGTCACGACCGCTTCTTCTAGATATAAATAAATAAATGTTGGGGGCATATTTCACACAAAGTCATCTGATCTCAAACTAGGCAAAGTCTGTAGGGAATCAGAGACCAATATAAATACACAAATAGATAAATAACACCCAGACACAGGACAAACACTTGTGTTCATCACACAAACGTATGCTCCGGGCGGGGGCCGAACCCGCGGCCCACGGCGTGAAAGGCAGGTTCAGTACCAACCACACCAACGTGTTTGTTATACCTACCTATACAAATTTTTAACTGTTCCTGAATAGATTTCCTGTACAATAAGGATGACTGTTTAGACCTGATTGCAATATAGAAAAAGAAGACGTAGTGACTAAAATTGAGAAAGGGATGCTGAGATGGTTTGGTCATGTAGAGAGGATGAATGAAGGAAGATTGACGAAAGATATATACAAGGCGAGAGTGAATGGAAACGTTGGAAGGGGAAGGCCTCGGCGAACGTACCAGGACCAAATTAAGGACGTTCTGAATAAAGGCCAGGTTAAAAGTATCCTAAACCGACGAGCATGTATGAAAGGATTGATGAAAGTTCAGGAAGCAAGGGAAGTATGTCAAAATCGTAGCAGGTGGAGAACTGTGGTCTCTGCCTACCCCGACGGGAACAAGGCGTGATGTTATGTACGAGTATATATGTACCTATGTATGTACTACCCAGTTGGGTCGATCACCATAACTATGCAATGGGAGAATGGATATTAGGTCGAAAAAATAACTTTGAATTTTGCGTATGCATGCACCGGTTATGCAGCTGATTTTAACCAGTCTACTACTACTACTATTCTGAATAAAACGCTTTTGGTCAGACAGAAGCCACGTTAACAAGTTAATAAAACAATTCATCAACAACGTCAAACAAGGCAGAATGAAGCATCAAAAGATTCATAAATAATGCGCTCGCGCAATCTTTTCAATCGCGCCGTTTGTCAACCGCTGTCAATCGAGATTGACAGATCTTGACAAATTGACGAGTACCAATGGCTTTGTTATCGAGTCTTGTAGAGTTCATGTGAAAAGTGTTTGAAATGAAAGGCTGTCGTTAAGATGACCATGATATTTATGGTTTCACCAACGACACCAACTATGAAATGAATAAAATATCGACATTGCCTTTTTCTGCCATAAAGTAGCAGTGTTTGCACTGCTGTGTTTCGGTTTGTAGGGTAAGGGAGCAGTGAAATTACCGGCACACGACACATTCCATCTTAGTTCTCAGGATGGGGAACGCAGTTTGCTGTCTTATTAGTGTCAAATTATTTAACTACTATGACGCAGTGGGTGTCATGGGCGGTGTAACATAAAAAAAACCGGTCAAGTGCGAGTCGGACTCGCGCGCCGAGGGTTCCGATATACCTATAGTATTTTTGGAAGCAATAAAGTCCATTTTCAGGACCGCAAAACTAAATTTGTTTGTAAAGGTTTTTTGCAGATTTCTGAAAAACTGTGCAACTTAGAAAGATCGTTTTATTTTTGCTGTAAAGTTTACATAAACCTCTGTCAACTGTAATTAATTCAGATTTTCCCTTACTCAAACTTCGGAGATAAGGGGGGGGGGAATGGTATTTTTTTTGACATTTTTCATCATAACTTGAAAACTAAGAAACTTAAAAAAATACAAAAATATATTTTAAAATGTACAAGTAAAGCCCTTTCATATGATACCCCACTCGACCTAGTAGCGACAATTTGAAATTTGGCCCCCCCTATTTTGGCCCCCTTTACATTAATAATCACACTTTTTTCAAAAAAATTTCATGTGCAATTAAGTTGGGCAACTATATTCTAAAACTATTCCAAATTTCAGCTCGATAGCGTAAGTGGTTGCTGAGATATAGAGGTGTGACAGACAGACAGACAGACAGAGCGGCACCATAAGGGTTCCTTTTTTTTACCATTTTGGTATCGGAACCCTAAAAAGAAAAAAGAAAGCCTCGTTTATTCTTGTTAATAAATATCTCACTAGTGGAATTGCGCAAAATCCTTTAAATTTTTTTACAATAACAGTCAAATTTGTTAAAGGCGAGTCGTTCCACATAATCACTCATTACAAAAGCGGTTTCACTACCACGATCGTCACGTCTCACGATCAATTGGAAATAATATACAAAGACATAAAGTTAAACTGGATGAAGCATCTAATCCGCCAAAATTTAAAAGTCAAGTATGGTGAAGCTTAGATGCTTTGATTTATGGGTCAAGCATGGCTCTAAGTACCTATGAACTTTGAGTTACTACTCTATGTGTGCATTTAAGTAGCTGGTATTAGCTCCAGTCTAGAACAAACTTGTTTTTCTCCTGTACTTTAATTGATGTCCATCGAGACGTTTTTCTGGGCTAAAAGCGTATGCATTTTCCTGGTTCGATAACTTTCTACGCATAAGTCACAGACTACTTAGATGATACTGACGTATGCATAAGTAAATGGGTGTTTGGTTGTACGCGCGCTATGGCCTGAAACAAAACAAATATGTTGACAAAGAGCAATACTTTACAAAACTCAGTGCTTGTTTTAATCTTTTGTCGATATAGACATCAGAAAGATCACGCTATAATGTACCTAAGCATAAAATTTTATTTAGGTGAATTAAGATTTTGTGACAATATCACTATTATTTGCCAGTATCGTCATGCAATAATCATAAAAAGATTTAAGTCTATTATTATGTAATGTAATGAAATTTAATGTTTTTGACATGTAAAATTCTATATTTTATAAATAAAAATCTTTAATATTTTGGATTATTATGAAACGTAATTAAAAGCGAACATCTAAAGCTGCAAAAATTACAATTAAATTTTATTCAGATTTTGCTCCTTCGCCTCTTCCAGCAGCTTTATGTTTAAGTAGCGGTACTCTCCAGTCGTGGCTACTAGTCTACCGTTGTTGTTCAATATGTTTCCAATATAATCCAGTTATAGATTAGCCAGAGCTTCGCACGATAGAAGTTAGAAAGTGGTTCGTAGGCCGCGTGGCCGATCGCCCTAACTCATTTCACGCGAGATATTGATGGAACAATAATGGGGTTTATGTTCAAATACTGCTCGTAGGGCTTTTTCAAGGTCTGTTTGTGTTTCGGCCGCAAAGTACAATTGTTTGCATTGCTCTGTTCCAGTTCTAAATGTAAGTCACCAGATGGTCACCAGTGAAATTAATGACATGGTAGGTGCTTAATTATACGGCGGCTCATACACTCGATTGGTCACTTTAGAGGAATGAATGAATAAATTCTTTATTGCACACATAAACATAAAAATTCACAAAGAAAAACACATAAACATAATACAACTACACGAATATTTTTCCATTCGAACCAAAGATTTTGGAAACTACGCCAGGGGGAACCCAGATTAGTAAGTTTATGTACAGAGTAAGGGGGAAGCGCAGCGTTTTTCTTACGTCAATGATTCGAACGTTATGACTTGACTATGACAATCTTCCCCCTACTAGTAAGGATGCTGTAAGGAGGACGGATACGCTTCTGTAGCGTTTCAATAATGTTTGCAAAAAAAAACGCACTCGAGGACTTATGCGATTGGGTAAATACGCACTAAAAAGCTTTTTTGTAAAGCAGAATGCAAACAGGTGATAAAATCGATCATTTATGGTAAAAAAATCTTTACAAAACGGTTGGTTGCACTCGGTGTAAGAGGAAATTTATATGAAAGACAATATTTTTTTTTTATTGTAAAAAGTGGCTAAATGAGCAGGTGGGCCACTTGATGGTAAGTGGTCACCACCGCCCATGACACCTACTGTCTTATTAGTGAAATAACTTGACACTAATAAGACAGCAAAGCGCGTTATCTACCCTGAGAACTAAGATGGTATGTCTCGTGTGCCAGTAATTTCCCTGGCTCCCTTGCCCTTCAAAACGAAACATAGCAGTGCAAACACTGCTGCTTTACGGCAGAAAAAAGCAAGAGGGTGGTACTTCCCCAGACGGACTTTTCACAAAAGCCCTACCACCTCCAAGAATAATCCATAATAATCTATAATAATCCTCCAAATAATTTTGCATAAGAGTTATTCATCGTAGGTAAGCAAGCATAGAGGATTTTGGTTTATAGAACTCTTTTTGTATTGTCAATGGGCTTACTCTGCCGTCCGATAGCTATAATGCCGCTAACCCACACTTTGTCAATTTCGACTTTTTAATATATTCTGAATCAGAAAAAAAAGTTCTATCGACTGATTTTACCCGTATTTTTCTATCTATAATAGTTTTCGAGATAATGAAAAGAAAAATGCCGTTATATGCCTAAATTTTGAATGTAAACAATGCTTAAATGCAGTAAATAGTAAATGCATGGCTAAAACGCGATTAAAAGCAATTTTAGCAAGCATTTGCATGACTACATTGCCGTTACTTTGTTTTCACTAACAATAATGAGGTTAAAGTACTTTAAACTCGTTATAGCTGTGTTATATTTTTCATTAATATAAAACAATCCAAAGCTTTAATGCCGTTAAGTGAAAACACTAAGCAATAATGTAGTTAAAATGCAATAGCGGCATTTTAGCATTTTAATTCGAATTTTTTTATCATTACTTTGCAATTATTAAAGGGCTTATGACGGCAAATTAAAATAAAAACTGAAATAATTTTACACTTAGTCAAGACTAAAACGCGACTATCCCACATTACTTAGCTAAAATGCGGTTATAAACTCTCGTTCATTCAACGGTCGCGGAGTGTGCGAATCCGATCGCAGTTTGGCGCAGGAGTCTAGACGAGACGGACGTGTCACGCATCAGCAGAGGTGACCGAAGTGCGCTTACGCGGGAAGTTATTTGGCGCCAAATCACATCTACATGCTACGTAAGTTTTACTGCCCATTTTATTTTGAAAAACTAAATCTTAAGCTAGTAAAATTTCTTTTAAAAGACGTTTTTAAAATTACCTAGGACAATAAAATAAATATTTGCCATCTCAATTCAATTCGTAAGTGTTGGTGGCTGAGCGCGTTGTGTTCCGTTTCTGGGATGTCGAATGTTCGGTTTAAAATGGTATTTGCCTCAATACTGCAACTACTGCAGTTGGAGATCAGTTTACATCGGTTTTAGTCATACGTCACTGGCGAAAAAACTACCTACCTAACAAACTACCTCGGTCACTGGCGAACAAACGCGTTCCTACACTTCCTACGCACACAATCTAAGCTCGTGTAGGTGAACGCGTACCATGCTTGTGTAAGTGAGATAAGAAATGCTAGGGTTGCATGCGCAGAAAACGCCGCGCGTTCAAGTTCGATGACCTCAATGACTCAAAACAAACTTATTGCGCGAATTAGGAAGAAATAAGAATCATATTATGCTGTAAGGTGGGTATCTAAGCTCGTTTTTTACAATAGTTTCCTATTTTGAATCAGTATAAACGAAGTAACTAAATTTTTGTAAGGAAATTCAGGCCACTAAAACGTTACGTAAGTTGAAAATATGATTTTTTGTTGATATAGATATTGTGTTGTTTTCAGTGTGATCTGATAGGTTTAGGTCTTAAACCGATAGGGTAAATGAAATACTAAACATAAGTACCTATTGTATGTTGGTTTTCTACTAAAACATAAAACACTTTAAAAATAACTGTAAAACACTTTAAACACAGCACAACACACGCCCATTACAAAAGTATTTGTAAATTATTTGTTTAATATTTGAATATTTTACGTGACCTCCACTCTGCGCACCGCGTCGTCGCGTCCTTGCCAACCGGTAACTGTGAGGTAACCGAGCGCGGGTGGCAGGGAATGACCGTACCTACTGTACGATCAAAACGTGATACAAAATCTATATTACAACCTTTGTTTTTTCTTACGAATTGGGTCTTCTATCACATATTATTTTATTAGACATTTTTATCGGACAAAAACATGTAATTAAGTAAAACGCTTAGGTTTTAGCCGGAGAGGGATTGAAAAGCTTTTACTTGGTAGCCATACACGTAAAGATATACTTGCGCAAGTTTAGACTAGAATGCTATTATTTAGTTTAGGCTACTGAAATGCTAGCTACAGGATATAGCAATGCAATCTAAACTTGCGCAAGTATATCGTTACGTGTATGGCTACCTTTACGTTGCGTACGGATGTGCCAGCCTACTGATCGGTGACAGGACGCTTGGGTTTATCATACATAAACTCTCCATAACTGTAGATTCTGTCTTCATACATACTTATATAAATTTGTAGTGATTTAATGAAACGTCCCTGAGTAATTAACTTACAAATAATGTGAACTGTGAATTGATTTTTTAATGAAAATAATATTAACATACAATAACAATCACCTTAGGTCGATTGTTTTGTTATGGTTGGTTTAATGGTTAAATGTTTTTTTTTTTCAGAACATGTATACAAGAAAGGATATTATATTACACAAAACAAGATCACCAAATATTAAAAAGACTGATATAAAATCTATATTTTCCCGGCCATACGACTTCAAAAAACATGGTGCAATTTTTGACTATAGAAATGAATACAAAACCACCTTGCACTCTCCACACTTATTAAAAAAATTTGATAACATAGAAAACTATTTGGACGAAATAAAATCCATTCAAAAACAAAAAAATATAAAGCCCGTAAATAATACCGTAGAATTGAAAGAAAAACCAGTACATCGACATCGACAACTAGTAAACGTCGGATTCTGTGAAACATGCGAAAAAGAAAATCAGGAGAAGGAGAAGAAAACTGAGAATAATGAGAAGGAAAACGCAAATTCGAGTGAAAAAGAGAGCGAGAAGGAGAACAAAATGGAGAGTGAGAAGGAGATTAAGGAGGTGAGTGAGAAGGAGAACGTAAAGGAGAGTGAGAAGGATACCGAGAACGAGAACGTAAAGGATAGTGAGAAGGAGAACATAAAAGAGAGTGAAAAGGAGATCGAGAAGGAGAACATAAAGGAGAGTGAAAAGGAGATCGAGAAGGAGAACATAAAGGAGAATGAGAAAGAGAACGAGAAGGAGAACGTAAAGGAGACCAAAAAAAAGAGTGAGAAAGATAACGAGAAGGAGAACATACAGGATAGTGAAATGTATAGTGAAAAGGAGAGCGAGAAGAGGAGTGAGAAAGAGAGTAAGAAAATGAACCAGAAATCGAGTGAGAAGGAGAACGAGAAACAAAAAGAAAAAGAGAATGAAATTGAAAACGAGATGTCTGCAGGTTTTTTGTACTGTGACGAGACACTTTCATTATCTGACGCATACATTGATACTGAAATGCAAGAACAAGATCCGTATGCAGCGTCAGACGACAGCAAAGATGAAGATTACATTCCAGACACAGATATCTATAGTGAACAATCTAGTGAAACAATAATAGTAGACGATATTGAAGATACTAACAAAAAATCTATGGTATCAAGTTATTCGCAGCATTGTGAATATGAACATTGCATTGAACCAGCTATTAGCAGTTGTGAAGTATGTTTTTGTCTATTGTGTCCAGATCATTTTGACAGTCAAACAGCTTTAGCTATTTCTTGCATAAAACATCATCCATTTTCTACTGAAAAAGAGAATAATAAAGAAAATGACTGTAATATCATAAATTTTTCAACAAATACAGGAAATCACAAACAAAGAAGAGAATTAATGAAACCAGTACAGCTTAAGAAAAATAATAAAAATAAATCACCGGAAAAGTTTGAAGCGTTATTATGTGAGTATATTAATTGTTATCAAGAAATACATAGTTCATGTGGGAAATGTCTGGGACTACTTTGTTACGTTCATTTTGAAAATGATTTTACTTATGTCGATTGCAAAAACCATAGATCTAGCTTTAATAATAAAAAGAACAAAAAACTATTGAAAAGTAATGATGTTAAAATTAGTCACCTAGAAGTGAAGCAAGAAAAGATAACTCAACTAAGAACAATTAAACAAGATACCATGAAGAAACAAGAAAATAAAAAGAATGCTTTGAAAAGCTTATGCATTGCAGAGAACAGCAAACCAAACACAAATAAACGCAGAATTTCATTTGATTGTTTTCAAACTGCAAAAGATGTACCATTATCGCCACGACCGCACAAGCGAAGAAATACAACTGATTTTGGCGTTTCTCAAACTTTAACTACGAATGATTTGGATACCACGCAATGTTTGGAACCTGAGATATTAGAACCCCCTAAAAAACGGAAAAAATATGCAACAACACGACTTCAGCGGAAAATGGACGCAAAAAATAAAAAGATATTAGAACGTTATGGCGTTAAAAATGCATGTAACCAAAAATGTAGGAAAAGATGTACTTCTCTTTTCAGCCACGAAGAACGAGAACAAATAAATACAACCTACTGGAACATGTCGTGGCAAGAGCGACACTCATTTGTCAGAGCGCACACTTCATTAGCAATACCAAAGCGAAAATATACACAAGAGCCTAAAAGAAATCCAAAACGAACTTTCGCTCTTAAAAAAAGTGATTCTACTAGAATAGAAGTATGCAAGATATTTTTTATAACTACTTTAGGATATATGAGAAAACAAACGACAGAATATTATACAACGATTTCGATAATTTATCTGTAGATAAGCGCGGGAAGCACCAGAAAACACCTCAATTCGATCGATCATTAGTGATTGAACATGTTGAATCTTTTAAACCATTAGAACACCATTACCGCCGTGAACATGCTCCTTTACGGCGATACTTGCCAAGTGATCTAACTATTACTGAGATGCACAAACATTTTTGTGAAAAGTATCCGGATAAAAAGGTTTCATATGAATATTATAGAAAGAATATAAAGGAAATGAATATAAGTTTTACACGGCTTGGTAATGAGGAATGTGAAACATGTGAGCATTACCACTTGCATCAAAATGAAACTTCTCATGATGCCACCAGCCAGATGGTTGCAGATTGTGATGATTGTGCGGAATGGGCTAAACATCATGAAAAATATAAAAAGGCTAGAAAATTGTACAGTGAACACAGAGACGCAACAGAAGATAATTCTACAAAATATTTTAGCGCAGATCTAGAAAAAGTCATCATGTTGCCTAGGCTTGAAGCATTCAAAAGTATAATCTTTTGTCAACGTTTAGTAGTATACAACGAAACGTTTTCTCCACTTGGCAAAATTACAACAAAATCAAAGCCGCTCACCGTTCTTTGGCATGATGGCATTGCAGGACGAAAACAAAATGACATAATATCTACTTTCTACCAATTCCTTCTTCATAATAGAGATGTCACTAGTTTACATGTATGGTTGGATAACTGCAGCGCACAGAATAAGAACTGGCTCCTATATGAATTTCTCGTTCATTTAATTAACAGCGAAACAATAGCTACAAAAGAAATAACACTTTATTATTTTGAACCAGGTCACACATTTATGTCCTGTGACCATAGAATATATGAATGCCTGTGACCAAGTGCACCATCAAGTAGAGCTGGCAATGAAAAACAAAAACAAATTGTATGATTTCACAGATTTTGTAGATACAGTGGCATCAATTAATAAGTCGCAAGTCGTTGTGAAATCTATGGCAGTAGAAGATTTTTTGGATGTGCCAAACTTTATTTCGGACAGAAGAATTCAAAACGCAAACCCACGAGCATATTTGAATAATATGGTTCAGGTACGTTTTGTACGAGAAAGTTACGATATCAAGTATAAAAATGATTTTGACGATGATAATTTTACTGTGTTGCGGTTTTTAAATGAAAAATATTTGAAAACGCCTGATATTATGGAACTGGTATTTCGCACGGAACCAAAGGGTATAATACAATCCGCACGAAAAGCTGATTTGATAAAAAATTTAACAAATATAGTCCCAACCCATAAACAGCTTTTTTGGAAAAACTTACCAATAATAGCTGTTGATGAAAATGCAAAGAAACCCATTAAAAAAAGATCTCACAGAGACTGAGACTGATTATATTTAAATTAAAAGAAGTTCTCGTAGAGACTGATTATGGTTATCTCTAAGTTTTTATAGCGGATCGTTTACAATATTATATTACTTAATAGTTGGAAAAGTAGTGTAAGTTTATTTGTTACCTATTTGTTGATTAAAAATGTTCCTATTACAGATACGTTTATTAGTTAAGTATAAAAGTTTTTCATTTGAGAACACTTATTGTGACTGATTTTTAAGAAGGTACAAATTAGAATTAATTAAGAGTTTGGGAGTAATAGAGTTTATAATTATTCATGTTTTAAAGTTTGGAATAGTCTTATTTGTGAAGTGTCCTTACAATTTATTATTATAGAAAGTTTATATTTTTGTTACGTTACAAGTGATAGCTTGTATTTTATTTTCATTTGTATTATTGTAAAGTTTAAAAGTTTTTCTAAACATTTATTCGACATGTCTTTCTTTCTTTTAAGTTCACACTTTGACTTTGTCGTTTTAAAGGACCGAGATATTTGATCGTTATGTTAAACCATGGACTTACTAAATACTTGTCCAGAGTTAAACTATATTTTGTGAGTGTAATAATTTTTCCAAAAAGATCTCATTTATAATAACTATTTTTTAAGTAAAAAAAATAAATGATTAAATACTCATTTAAAATTATGACCTGTTATTTATTATTTCATTTAAATAATCAGTAATCAACCTGAAATTAACTAAATACCTTTAGTAAAATTTTCACTTTAGATGCATTTTGTTGTATTTTTTCAATCATGATGTAACATATACATCGCTAAATTGCCGATAAGATAGATGGTTTAGTGTTTAGCTGCATTAAAGTGTAGTAACTGCTGATAAAATAAATAGAAATTTAAACGTATGAAAGTTTTACGAGACTAAATTGCAGTTAAATTACGTTAATCGCATTTTAGTTTTGCATTATACGATAAGCTAAAAATAAAAAACTTAGCAATAAAATTCTGAAAACGTTTAACGGCAATATAGATTGGGAACAAAAACAATATTTCTAGTGCTTTACAAGTTCCTAAAATTTATGCAAAACCAATCACTAGAATGCCGATAGGGTTGTCCTAATGGCGTTATAGCTGTGGCTTTTGTTATCAATTTATGCAATGAATACTAACTGCAATCAGTTTTATAGCATTATCTTAAAATATGCTAAATATTTTGGTTTTAATTTAAAACCGTCTTATAGCCCTTAAAATTTCCTATTTTATGATATTTTAACATTTAAAATCGGTAAAATGGTTTTTGAACAGCAGTGATTTTAACTTCTCCCGCGCTTTTCTCGAATTTTGGTTTTTGGGGTTAGCGGCATTATAGTTATCGGACGGCAGTACTCTTGACCTCGATCTAGTCTTGAGAAGAAGCCTATTCACTCGTGACTTGGGAACACAGACGCAGCAGATATTATAAAAGAGTTTTCAAAGCGCTCTGTGTGATTGTGTACGTTATACTGTTTGCGTAATATTAGTAAAAAGGTATGCAAACCTCATTCAATTAAGCATACTTTCCAATCCTCCCAATAATTAACAAGATAACACAGCCAACACACTGCAGGAAAAGGAAAGCGACTCACAACCATACTTACCGTAACTATGTATCTCAGTTCCGTGTAGGATAGTCTGAGAGAACACTGTTCGAAACCTTGAATCAGCCACTATAACGCCACAATAGAATAAAAGTGTACTAATCTAATCATACAAAATGTACCTTTCACCGTCCTCTATGAAGTTCATTTCACTTCAGTGACGGCTATCAAATCCCATCTTTTTTGCGGACATCTTCTTTAACAAGCAATAAAATGGCAAGCGTGATGGAGACAACTATTCTACTATATAGGTACCTTTTTATATATTTTTTCGCCACGGACATCGTCCGCCGGCAATCCATCGTCAACCACATGAGCGTCTTAACACCTAATGGTAGATTACGTACCAAGGGAGGAAATAGTGAAGAAAGCTTCAGATCACGACCCGAGGCGAAGAAAGGCAAGAAAAATAATTTTGACATTGAGACTGACAATAGCGCTAATATTCGTAATACAAGTGTTTCTCAAAATGAATCATTTACTTAGTTATTTAAATAAATATTTAATTTAAAATGAAAGCATTCAGAGGCAGAGTCATATATAAATGAATGTATCAATGAGTACCTACTCACAAATACAATAATGGAACATTGAAAAAATATAATGTTTAAATTATAAAGAAATAAATAAACAAATTGATAAAGAACACCCAAAGCTACAGAAGACCATCGGTGGTCACTGTCGAGAAAGACTTAAAGACACAAAGTATCCCACCGTTGACAACCTAGGAAAGACCATCGCACAAGAAGGCCCAACCCCGAATAAAGTTGGGAAAAGGAGCAAGAAGAAGAAGAAGAAGACCCAAAGCTACTGTGGGCATAGGTGGTCTTACTCTTACTTTATTCAATAAAGGCTTTGTACAGTCATCTTTGGTACTAAGGTTAAGGTTAAAAATGGGAAAAGGAGCAAGAAGAAGAAGACCCAAAGCTACTTTTGGCAAAGGTGTTCTTACTCTTACTTTATTCATTAATGGCTTTGTACAGTCATCTTCGGTACTAAGGTTAAGGTTAAAGTTGGGAAAAGGAGCAAGAAGAAGAAGACCCAAAGCAGCTGTGGGAAAAGGTACTTTATTCATCAAAGGCTTTGTACAGTCATCTTCGGTACTACACCTTGTTAGATTACGAAATGCAACACTTATGCTAACCAATAATCCTGGCATGTGTTCCTATGGCATGTTGATTGTGGCTAATCGCAGATCGGACGACATAAACCACGTTGAACGTCTCATTACCCTCTTACTAGCAACCACAAATTATTTTGCGAGTACTGCTCACTGTGTTGCAGTAATTACAGATACGTTACAAACGGTCATTATGGGCATAAGCTTCATGTGCAATGTGCATGACTTTGTCAGAGGCTGGAGTCACAGTTCAATTAACAAGTTTTATTTTACCAGTAGCTTTATTTAAGAATTTAGCCCATAAACTTACCCCCAAGGGAAATAGGCGTGATGTTACGTATGTATGTAAAATTGTCTTCGTGGTGTTTTTTTTTTCTGTTTTCAAACTATAATTTAAGTAGTATTATCATTTTTATGCTTGCGTCTGTGTTCCTAAGTTCATATAACCCGAATCTTATCAAATCGCGAATAAATCGTGAGGACGTCGATGGAACAAGCTTTCCATCGACGTCCTCATCTTTGTCCTCAGGGCTAGATCGAGGTCTAGAGCAAGCCCATTAACTATAAAAATCTCTTAGGTTAGACGTAACTAATCTTATTGTGAAAGGACCAACGGTTCAATCAAAGTGCTTCCACACCTAACATTATTGCTCAACTTTTATAAGCGTTTAACATATTTAAATACAGGTTAATAATTTAGAGAAATTTTTGACAAAGTGAACTGATAAAACTAGACAAAGTCTGTGTACTAGAGATTGATTAACCATACATAAATAGAAAAATAACACCTAAATACAAAACAAACAGCTATTTTGATCATATAATATTTAGATCCACAAATCCGTCTAAGGAATAAGTCTATGATGACATATCCTACTGTTTTAGTATATTCGTATGTTGCTGAGGCCATTCTATAACTGCAGTAGTGTATGATTAATCTCTGAAGGATAATGTAATGCCGCCGGCAATGTTTGGCAGCCTGCGCTTGAATCGATATTTAATATTTGGTTTGTTTTAGCAGCTTTAGTAAATGTAGAGTTCATTTAAATTATGATGTAGAATTTCATGATTGACATAGAATATGCAAATGATAAGTACGTATGGCGACCGTACTATGATCGAAATTGTCTGATACGTAAATAACTAATACCAATCAAATGCAGACCAATTTCGCGCTGTAGATTTTTTCCGAAGCTGTATCGCGGCTAAGAAATTTAGACCTAGCTAGATCGGTTTCTCAACCCCTCTAAATAATAAAATGTATAAATACATACATATATAACATCACTTTTTTTTGTCAGGGTAGGCAGACTGCCGTCCACTTGCTACGATCTGATATACTTCCTCTTTCTCTTCTCTTTCTCTCTTCCTCTACTTTCATCAACTCTTTATAGATGTTTGTCGGTTTTGGTACTTTTAAACTGGCCTTTATTTAAACATCCTGAATTTCGTCCTGGAACGTTCACCGAGTGCTTCCAACGTTTTCATGCCTGGTAGATCTCTTTCGTCAATCTTTGTTCATTGATCGTTTTCACAAGACCAAACCATCTCAGCATTCCTTTCTTAATTTTAGTCACTTCTTCTACACAACATAGTATTTCTAATCATCATCATCATATCGTGTGAGTTGCAAGGTCGATAACCGACCTCACAAACTCTGGTGTCAGTGTTGTTGAGCCACCAAAGGCCTCTGAGATGGCTCATTAACGACTGCATTCGTAGATAGTAGTCGGGGCTAACGGCTTAAGGCTAGGCAGTCCTACTTGACCCTAAAATTGAGTAACTTTGTAACCACTTTTAGATACTAAATTTGGCAGATTTTTTAACGAAAATAAAATCTAGTAATCCACAAGATATGACAAGTGATGTGGTTGGCCTCAATAATTGATTAATTGAATATAACTCAAGAAAAAAAAATCCAAAGTAACCCCTAGTTTTTCCACTTGTAACCACATTACTGCTGCAATTCTTATCAAAAATTTACGAAAATTTATAACCTTATTTACAAAACCACGTTTATTGATGTGGTCGGCTTATTTTTTTGAAATTTTATAAAAATGTATCTAATTCCTTAAAAAACCGACTAAATTCCCACCCATACCCAGCCCATACCCCGCTCTCGTCTATGAAGTCAGTGCGGGGCGAGTCGTCATGCTAGACGGACCCGTGCTGCGTTGCGTAGTGCGAGCTGTGCGAGCAAGCAAAATTAAACCCTGTGCACCCTGAGTTACGTACCTCTAATTTAACTACACTTTTGCGGGTTCAGCGGGGAAAGGGTATATAAGCTCCGCCCACATGGCAAGGTCATTGGCGTAGGCCTTAACGTGCCTTCCGAAGGACGGAATCATCTTACTTTTCGGAAAATCAGGTGAATAATCCTGCAATGTCCTAACTAAATTATTTGACGACTTATTTTAAAAATACGACTAATTAGCTTTTAACATTTACATTAACAGTTTTCTTGAAACTATTAGTGCCCTCGTGAAATCCTCTAGGCTAGGTAGCCAACTCCGAAAAACTATTGATAAAAAAACAACGAATAAGGCTACGTCAATGACTACGAATACATTAATGATGATAAAGTCGCTCCAATAGTCGTGTTCTTCGTTATTTTACAAAGGTTTTTCAGAGTTGGCTACCTAACCTAAACCTAGAGGATTTGACAAGGGGACTGGTTTTTACACAGAGTGACTGCAATCTGACCTCCGCAACCCAGAGGGCAAACCAGACCTAATCCTAGATTAAGCTTTTGCCAGGTTAGATGCCAACTACAACTGTCAGTGTTTTCAAGCTGCCAAATAGCCTCTGAGCTGTATCATTAACACTTGCCGGGACCAACGGCTTAACGTGCATTCCGAAGCACGGAAACGCTCTAGCTCTTGTGCCACTAGCGGTCACCCATCCAGGTTCTGACCACGGCCAACGTTGCTTAACTTTTGTGATCCGTAAAAAAGAGCAACTACGAGGGCTTCTACCAAAACTAACTCCGTAGTACATTTTTATTAGAGTGACCACAAATTCTTGCTTAGTAATTCAAGAGAGCCCAAATAATCGTAACTTCTAAACACAAGCTCGACTCATAATTACAGCAGCAGCACACAAGTTACACACGACTCCTGTGTTCCGCGCTGGTCGTAAGCAGCGCGGGCGCATGTCCCGTCATTATCGTATAAATCAGTGCCGATTCAAACGGTAATTGCGTCGATACCGCATCGATATATTGATATGATCTTGCGTAGGGAGAACATGTTAGACTTTTATAAAAGTATTTTTATTCACAGCGAGTTTTCTAAAGATAATTATTTCATAGAACAACTGTTCTAGCCTCATTCCGTTTCTATAAAGTCAGCTATTGATATATATATATTTAATGAATAATGATAAACCTTGTATATTTGGTAGTTTGGAAGGTTTGTAGATAAAATTATGGATTAAAAAAAAAACAAAAACAACTCACCTGAACGACCTAGTTTATAAATGTTTTTTTTGACAAAATTATAATTATTTAATTTGACTGTAGTTGTGTGATAGGAAACGATTTAGTAGCGCGTAGCAGTAATAGTTGTGCGTGGTTGTGCCATTGGGAACACTTAATTTGGATGGCATAACTAGTAGTGCGTAGTAGTTGGTCTAATGGGAAGTCGCCTATTTTTTAACGTAACTTTTTTGTCTAACTCCTAGTTTTTTTATTGTCAATGTGTTTGTCTTTCTACTTATTCAGGTTGCATTCTGAATAAGTAGAAAGACAGAAATATTTTAATTTTAATTTGTGGGCAAGACCATTCGAACTTTTTTTTTGTTAATAGTTTCTTGCTTCGCTTCCACACAAATTAATGTAGCGCCGTCAATTCATGGAGAGTATTTTCGATTCATGTTTCTTTGAAAAAGTTGTTCAGTTTGAAGTCTGACTAAAATTTTTAGGGGTTACCCAAAAGGTTGAAACGGGAACGGCGGTAGCTATGTGGTTAAAATTTTCAACGAGTTGGACTTGCGCGCATTTAAAACACTTTTACTTTACTGCACGTCCCAGACTAAGACTCGTACTTAACCAATTTTTTTTGCGCTAGTAAAATAATCTTGTATTTTACCTTCTCTTAGACTTTATTCATGGCCACCGTAATCGCATGCAGCACCCGGCAGAGCAAGTAAATTAAAGTGCGTCTGATATAATTCCACGTGAAATGTGTGACGCCTAATAAATTATTGACGATTAGAGGCCACCGCATAAATTCTGTCGTATGTAATGAATAATAATTGCCACGTTCATTCGGGATGTTGACAATTTCTAATGTCTTGCAATTTACTATAAGTAATTGGAATGAAGGAGTAAGAGGCGACTAAGGGTTTATAAACCCGAGAATGGGCAGCAGCGTCCTTCCGTGTATCGTACCATCTGTCATCATCACCAACAACCGCGGTCCATGGTACCAGCCGTAACGCTGACAAGCGTGGTGACTAAGGTACTTCCCCTCCATTAGGTTCCAACAACACCTGAAATTCTGATGGGAGCTCCCTGTCCTGTAGTGGACGTATTATGTTAAGTTATGATGATGATGATGAATAGGAATTTTACATAGCTAGCTCATCCGACACAGAACTGGCTGAAATCAATGTGGTGCCGGGTAAGAAGGTATCACCGTATCATTCTTCTCATGGGTGTCAAAAAGGCCACTAAGGGGCTATAAACTGAAGGATGGATAAGCACTATCTTCGTACCACCATATTTTCACCACACTAAACTTTAATTTGTATTAGGGTTGATGAAAGTAGACGAAGCGAGGGAAGTATGTCAAGATGTCAAGATCATAAAAAAAAAAAGATCATAGCAAATGGAGGGCTGTCGGTGGTCTCTGCTTACCCCGACGGGAAACAGGCGTGCTATTATGTATGTATGTATTATGTAACACGTTTACTCTGAACATGAAAACGGAATAAATCTGAGATTTCAGTTAATTTTACAGTGCTATGAAACCAATAGTTAACTAGAAAATTTCTTTTAAATTGTGAAAGGAACTTTGAAAGCTGAAAAAACAAGAATTATTTACTCCAAAATTAAGTCATCAAAAACAGCACAGCAAGATGGCTGTAATAGCAAGCCCATAACTGAAACCAGTTATCAACTCTGTCGAAAGACTTAGCAGGCTATCGACACGTCATAATTTTAGTACCACCGAACAATTACTACATTATACTCATAACAGTATTTACCCAGTGAGCAGTTTTAACTCAAAGCCTATGTACCCCTCTGGGCAAACGATCAGTGGTTGTAAATCACGGGCTGCAGGACACAGAAACAGCCATAATTGCGGCCCGCGGCCCTCTCGATGACATATTCCATCACAGAGTAACTCTTCATAACGGTCTACCGGTTGGACACCCCTGTCAATATGTCATTGTAACTCGAAGATCGGGTTCCGGAGAAAATTGCTCTAATAAACGTATGTTTTATTAAACATATGCAAAGGGAACATCCCCGAGGACATGGAATCGATTATAATCGATTAGTTATGTATCGATCGTGTACCGCTCGATTAGAATGTGAAAATATAGGTAATAAATCTCTTATACGTGGTAATTGAAGTGATATTATTAGAGGTACAGTAAGTCATTGCTAATTATACATGTGGGCTGTATTTAAGTGTGAAATACATGCGGCAATCTAGTAAATTTAATATTAGAAATCGAGTTTCTAGGATGCTGGACTGAGATATCGAGGTATCGGTGTAATGAATAGTTGCGTGAGGCATGCGAAATATGGGGCTAAAGAAAATTTACAATATAACTTCATCAAACAACCTGCTTATTTTATTGGGGAATATTAATGTATATTTTTCCCCCGACTACGGCAAAAAGAAGGGATTTCTTTGTAATGCGGAATTGAATCCGTTCGTGTTATGCCCAGTTAACGAAGCCTACTATTGGTATGTTTACAGTGCATAGGCTATAGAGTACCCGGATCAAATTTAGGACCTTCTAAAAATAGGGCCAGATTAAAAGTACCCTAAACCGACGAGCACGTATGAAAGGATTGATGAAAGTACAGGAAGCGAGGGAAGTATGTCAAGATCGTAGCAGGTGGAGGACTGTGGTCTCTGGCTACCCCGACGGGAAAGAGGCATGATGTTATGCATGTATGTTAGCTATAGAGTAACAACAAATAATAAAAACTGGTCAAGTGCCTGTCGGACTCACATTTGCGTGACTGCGCGAGCGCGTCCACGGAACCCTCGGTGCGCGAGTCCGACTCGCACTTGGCCGGTGTATTTTCTATTTTTTGTCGTTTATACCATAACTAAATAAAGGCTACAACTTATTTAAATGCATAGCCAGGTCGATTTGTATTTTCAACACATTCTACTAGAGCCATATACTACAATCGAGAACCTATCAATACTATTGGCAACAAATAACTTTGAATTGCAAATGTGAAGTCAAACGAAACTAAAAGTGACTTGGGTACAGATATAGGTACTTAACAGAACTCCTGACACACTTCTACAGTACGTTTAGCCATAGTTAAGCATAGGCTAACTATAAAACCGCAGTTAAGAGTAAGACTATATGAGGTCTAGCTAAAATTGGACGCTACAATTAAAAAATATGTCGGGATTAAACATTGGCGATAGTCCTGGATGGCTTAAAGGCTTACTCTTCGATCAAAATCACTCATCATCTTAGCCAAAACATCGCGTCTCATCTCACTGCAGTCAGACTTGCGTATTTCTCCTGATGATTCATATCAGACACAATCTATGATCTAATTTCCAGCACAAATCATCACCCAAGTGACTTGCTCGGCTGTCGCACGTAGACTGATCCAAAATGGAAGCAGGGTAGTGGCGCGCACTCACCATCACCACTCTGAAGTCAGTTGCTATTCAAATAATTGCTCGTCATTACAAGAACCGTACTCGTGACCCAGAAGTACACACGACAAATATATATGTCACCGGGAAATGATACGGAATCGGAAGTTGATAAATTTCCTAATAAGTTGATCAACTTTCGAAAAATAATAAACTGTACAGGATTCGCTTCAGGATTCGTTTCTTCGTTTGATCTAAAGAGAACCTAGCATAACCTAACTGATCCTTACTTACTTATGGATCTACAAATTTCCTACGAGTTTATTATTATTCGAAAGTTGATCAACTGACTAGGAAATTGATCAACTTACGATTCTTATTATTTTCCGGTGACATATACTTAAGTATGTATATCGTACTTTAAAAATTTGGTGTAAAACCTTTTAAGGGCTGTACATTAGGGTTAAATATAAAAACATTTGTTCAAGAACTTAAAAAAAAAATCTGACTCTCTAGATAAAATGATCAACTGATCGGTCCAATTTGTATGAAGAGTCAATTTTTTCTTAGCGATTTTCTAAAAGTCGTAGAACAAAAGTTGTTACATGCAGACCCCAGAATAAGCCACCAAAGGGTTATTTTTAAAGCCCCGTGTAAAGTTTCTTTCATTTACCATTATGATTACGAGTCCTCCCACTTATATTTTTAAAGTCTACCTTAGTTCATAAATGAATCATCTGTGAAAAAAAAGCTTAAAAAAGTTTCTAATGGATTTTTTTTCTGCTTCCATTCAAAATATCATTCAACTAGTCCGATCCGATAAATAAAATCATCATAGTGGCAATAAAAGTCCCATAGCTGGAAAATTTTCTTCTCTGATCTAAAAAGAAATAAAAAAAAGAAAAGAAAAAGATTTTTTTAATCCGTAAGGAGTCAAAGTCAAAATCGTTTATTCATTGTTGGATATTAAAATCTCTTAATGACGTCAGCTAAACTACATCGCTTCACAAATAATGTGGCGCCATAGTGGGAAAAAACCCACCAACCACACAGGACACCAACTTATACTACTCAACCCGTATAACATTTTTGGACGTCTTATGCTTGTGGTGTATTGGTAGTGCAGCTGCTTCATCATAATATCCCATGTGATGTCCATTACAGGACAGGGAGCTCCCTCAAAATTTTAGCTTTTGCTGGAAAAATGTCATCATCTTCGAAATGAAGTTTGGAGGTCAGCAATCGGTATTCATCGCGGCGTTGCGCCACCCTCTTCCTTCAACTCGTGGTAGTATAATCCGGTCCAGTTCCTTATGTCATCCTACCATTTCCGTCTCGGCCTTCCTGGTGGCTTGGAAAAATGTGGAGGGGACCGCGGTTGTAGGTGACCGCAGTAAGTAAGATGGTATGATACACAGGATGCTGCTGCTGCCCATCCTACAGTTTATAGCCCTTAGGCGCCTCTTAAGACACCCACGGGTATGTATAGGATGGTACTATTCTTTGCCGGCACCAGACGGCGCAGCTGCTTACTCCTTCCTTAGTAACGCGTTTCATGCCCAGCCGAGGAATATCCGAATGTTGAGTTTGAGTTCCAACGATACAGACTCTTCCTAGTATCTATGCTGCCTGTGAAACCGATCATTGTCCTTTTTTCACTTCAGAATTTTCTTTTTCTTCGCCTACTTGATCCCACTGCTGGGCAAAGCCCTCCCCTGCGGCTTTTTATTGGTCACTATCTTTTGTAACGTCGTCTTCCCAATTCTTTAAGAAGGCATCACATCCACACAAAGCGCTTTGAAACATCCTTTATAATATAATGCGCACGGCTAAGGAGTGGAATTCTCTGCCTGCGTCTGTGTTCCCGAGCTCTTATAACCCGAATCTATTTAAGTCGCGAATGAATAGGCTTCTTCTGGGCAAGCTCGTTCCATTGTCGACCTCATCTCTGTCCTCAAGGCTGGATCGAGGTCAAGAGTAAGCCCATACATAGTAAAAAAAATCGCTTTATTGGTCTACCTCGTCTTCTGTACCCGTTATGAGATTTCCTATGGGTGACTTTCTTTGCCCACCTTTTAGGGCATATTCGACATACATTACCAGCCCAATCCCACTTAAGTTTTGCGGTCTCAGTGTAGTGATTAATTGTCTGTTTGCTAAACATATTAGAAAAGACCCTGTATATTTAAGTCGCAGTTAAATATAGGTAAGTGCATACATGTCGAACATTCCTAAGTGTAATAACTACGAGTACAGTCGTAATAAGCAGTGTGGTTATATTTGTGTTAAGGAGAAGCTCTGATGAAAGTGAGAGTGGCGTTAGATATTATCGTGTATACCATCTAATAAAATAACTGTTTGGACCAATTTTAATCATAAGCACTGCACTGACAACTATCCAACCAACTATTTGTGGCATAAAGTTTTGGGAAGATCTTGGGACCACAAGACTCATCGCGATGGGGGTAGAAGGTTGCGGAAAAATCAGTAGGTAAAAGATCTAGTGGCTGAAGGGTAGAAAATCTAGTGGCTGATTATTGGAGAGACCAAATCTGCCCGACCGGGCCGGGATATAGGAAGATCATGCAGTAAAAAAGCGTACCTGGGACGGTCAACGGGAAACTGGCCGGTTGGACATCCCAGGCACTGCTAGAGTTACGAAGCGCAGAAAAACCTGAATGCCCTGCAAAGCCTCGGAGGTGTAAATAAATAAATAAATAAAAGAATAAAATAAACAAATAAATCTTCTTTGCGTCGACAAAACATGGATCTGTAAAACTTTGTAAAACTATCTCTATGAGACTTGGGACGAAAAGCATCAAAATCAGTAGCCAGGACCAAAATTTGCCTTCTAAAGTATGGAAAACGCTCGAATCGTCATACCTCTAAGTGTACTTACACACCTGCAGAAATTCCGAAGCAGAAAATTCCGCGACCAAAATATCTGACAAGTATGACACTAGCGGAAATTCCGTCGATGTGTCATATAGGTAACCTTAAAAGCGTTGCAAGCGTAAAGAGCGGAACTCTCCGCCTCGGAAAGATCAGCAAGTGTGTCGCTACACTAACGGTTATCCTTATCCCAGTAATAACCAATGTTATTCAACATTAAAGACCGAATAATAAGAGCAAGAGCGAGTAGGTTGTAAGTACTTGAAAGTGAGTGTGAATACGGGCTTTTAATTACAGTGTAAACGATACTTAAAGATAATTGGCTGTGATTTATGTATGGTTTAGTCGAACTTTTCAAATTAGTCTAATAAATTACCATTTAGTGAATGAATATAAATCTTCCAAGCATTTTGTATGAATATGATTTCGGTTGTAATTTTTGTTATTGCTTTTAAGTACTTGTTGCAGAGTTTCCTTTGCTTTTCGATCACGAAAGTTAAGCAACTTTGGCAGTGGTCCAAAATAGCACAACAACTAGAGTGTTTCTGTGCTTCAGAAGGCCCGTTACGATCACTATTCGGAAGGCACTACTGGTCTCGGCTACTATTTTTGATAGTCGCTAAGCCAATGTAGAGGCTATTTGGAAACTTCACTGACAGCCAGTTTGGCCAATAACCTAGCAAAGCCTCATTGATTGGGTCTGGTCCCTTTGATTTGTGGTCAGATTCCAGTCACTCTGTGTAAAAACCAGTTCCCTCGGTCCTCAGGTTAGAATAATGAACGTGTCTATGTTTATTATAACAAGGAACTTTTGTACTTCACAGTCCAATTGATTGATCAATAATAAAGTAATTAAATGAGTGTTTTTAAACAAACACATGGTCGCCTAATGATACGATTCCTAATAATATATGATTAAAAATGAATATTAGGTATGCGTATGGATAATTGTGTTTCTTTATTTGGGTCAAGACAAGTTTTAATAAAAAAAAATATTTATAATGGCATGTAGTTGTGATTGCCATAATAATAGTGTGTGGATTATGTAAATACGGCAATGATACGGCATGTTCAAATGTAAATCAAGTGGAGAATATATAAGATGTAAGAGTAGCGCCGCACATGCGGAAATTCCGACGAGAAACGTATTACGCTCGGACACAGACGGAACTTCAGTCAATGTATCATCAGTAACCTAAAAAAAAATCGAGTATTATGAGCGGAATTTTTCGCGTCGGAATTTCACAGGTGGGTCGCTGCACTAAAGGGACGTTGTACTGAAAACTGAAGGGGCTTCGTCAAAAGACAAATCTGAACAACTTGACATAAGAAGCATGCGATTGGAAGTGTTATTATTAAACATTATTCAGACCAACTTTTATAATATTGATAATTTTAAATGTTTTTTTTTAATGTGATTTCGTTTGTGTTTTGAATTTTATGTGTTATTTTAATGCTGAATTTCAATTTTATTTTAAATTTATTGTGGGTCCCAGTTGCCTGAATAAACAAAAATATATTTTTTAGTAACCTAAATTAGTTAGGTACGAGTAGCTTGCGGTAATTAGCAGTACGTCTGCTGTGCCGAGAGGTCAAAAAATATATTTTTTTAAATTACTCAATAAATTTTTGTAGGGAAAATCGTTCAGTTAGTCTACTGAGCAAGCCACTTCAGTCATCGGTACACCGTCTCTCGTGTATGTAACTCGGAGTCTCAGACAATTAAGCTGAATAGCTTCCTCAATATATATATCCAAGAACGATTTTGCTTTTACTGGAAATTTCCCTTAACAAACCAGACGCTTTTGTATGGGACTACCAAAAAGTTTAGGATTTTATTTACATTTTTAGGATTCCGCAATCCAATCAAAAAGTAGTAAAATAAAATATTAAAAAAGGGTTTTTTTTCTCGTCTACCCCATAGTGTGGGGTGTCGTTTAGATAGTTCTTTTAAAAGCATTGGAGTATTCCCAGAAAGTTTTTGATTTAACGATCCGTTTGCGAAATATTTAGCTTACAAGCCCAATTTTTTTAGGAACATGTGTCCCCCTCAGGCCCGTTGAAGCCGCAGTCAACTTATCTCCTGGCAGTTAACACCATAATGGCTGACGGTTGCATCATCTAGTAATGTCAGTTTTTTAAGGGTACCGTACCTCAAAAAAAAAAACCTTATAGGATCACTTTGTTGTCCGTATGACTGTCTGTCTGTCAAGACCCTTTTTCTCACGAACGAGAAGAGGTATCAGGTTGAAATTGATGACGAATATTAAGGTCCATAAACCACACAAGATCTGAAAACTTAAATTTTTTACAACGACGCAATCAAAAGATATGGCTTTTTATGTCCTTATCTCCATACATTTATGCAAAAAAGCAAAACCTACAGGGTACTTCCCGTTGACCTAAAATTTTGAAATTTGGTAAGAAGCTAGGTTTCACAGTACAAATAAAGGGAAAAGTCTAAAATCATTAAATATTTAAATTTTTCTCACAACCAATTAAGGTGAGCTGCCGTTTCAAGAACTTTTCTATAAAAGAGGGGTCAAGTTAGATGGTCGCGTAGTTTTTAAAATCAAAGAGCAAAAGCTTTTAGTATATCATATGGTAGATAGGTACGGAACCCTTAGGGCGCGAGTCCGACTCGCACTTGGCCGTTTTTTTTTTAAGTAACAGAATGAAATAGTGCTTAAATAAGCGCTAGACCTCGCTGTTCGTTAGGAGGGAAAATATTTATAAAAAAATCAAAACATCCTTAACAATAATTATTCCTAAGACAACAACGGAACCCTACACTGTGCGTGGCCCGACATGCACTTGGTAGCTTTTTCAACCCATATTTCTTTGAGAAAGTTCTCCTTTAACGCATAGAGTGAGGCCTCATTAGGATAAACATTACACGAGAAAATCTAAACTCAAAATGGTCGTGGATGCAATTCTCCTACCGACCGTTAAATCTAAACCTAAATAGAAAGAAACCAAGACAAGCATTGTGTAAATCGATAAATTATCAATACATAATATCTGATAAGACTTTTTGATATATTAATTTTCTATATCCGTTAGCTTTTAACCAGTTAGTGAGCATTTTAATAGTACAGTTTAATCAAGTGTCAATAGCGAGGGAACTCGTGGGCGGCTACTAGTTTATTATAAAGTTATCGAACTCCACCTACAAAAGTCAATACAACAAATAGATTACTGCACCATAATTGTGTAAAATATGATAATAGTAGCAAATTTAGTCTCACAGTTGTATTTTGTATCAAATAGAGCACAAGTATTGATTTCGTTATTATTTCAATGTGAGTAAACTAGTTCGGAGTCTAAGGTCTAATAGTTCCATATATCAAGCTGTCAAATACCGGACCAATTGCTGTGTTTAGCCTAGCGAGTGCGTTGGACGTGGACAGTGGTGTACCTAGCGTGTCCCCACTATGCGGCGAATTCCTGCGTTTCGCAACACAAGTACACAAGCGGCCCAACGGCTCCGCCCTAAGGTACCCACCTATTACCGCTCGCTACTGCACAGCCTTGACTATTACTGAACTGACCATTATCAGTGGACGCGAGCTGCGTCACCAGAGGCTGATATCTCGTCGACAGCTCGAATTACCACTGAATTATCCTACTTTGCCCCTCCAGCCTGGAGCTAAACGCTAACAAGCCTCTATACGTCATGATCACCCAAGCTCCCATATTTCCTTCTCTAATAAAACCGATGATAGTCTGAAAAACAAGTGCTACATCAAGCGCGTGGTTCGCAAAAGTGGCCTGTATAAATTCTAATAAGCGTTCTATGTGGCTCCCGAGGCAACAATGCTCATAATCTCGACTATTACTCTTGGAGATTTTAAAATCGTAGACCGGTAGTTGTTGGTGGTTAATTTTTAGTTGCCTCCTACGCTTGGACGGGTAATAAATTGAGCCGGATTGATGCTCGCTCGTGTTCCCTTTTTAGAGTTCCGTATTTGAAAAAGTGTCAATGAGTACTGCTGTTACATTATGAACCTCGAAGTGTGAAAAATTATCTTGTTAGCACGGTCAAATTATCATTTACTGACGTGCAATTGGTTGTACAGGTTCCCACTATTAGTATTTACAAAACATACGAGCACAGCCGTTATCTACCCAATGCCGATTACATATTCAGTAGTGATACTTAAATAGTGATATATCTTATAAGGAAAGATTTTCAAAAGCCTTATTTTACAAAAAGGCATACACATGAGGCTGTATCTCGAAAAAACCGCATCGGTTCGGATTGTTGAATTTTAGACTCAAAATCCTCGTGGTAAAGTCGTTTGTTGAAGTTAGCTATACGATAAAGACGTAAACTGACTAAATACTTACTCAATAAAACAATTTTTATTGCTACTGAACCTTTACATAAACGTGTTTATAATGAACTTGACCCCTTTCCTCTCTATATGTTTGTAAGTGGTCCACGCGATCGGTCATGGTCCAAATAATTCATATGCACGATGGGGCATAAATAAATCTTAGCTTACTTTAAACCGTGTCGTTGGATTAGATTGACTTGGCATTTACTGATAAAATTAAACGGCTAATATATCGTTGGAAGAATGCTCTATACGTAATAACAACAAATGGACAAGATGGCAAAACGCCGTCGTCATTAACCAGTAAACCACGGAGTCAGTTAAGTGTGTAGTGGTGCTTGATTTCTATTAAAGTTACAAGCACGTTAGCCCCACTTAAATAACTGGAGGTTCTGAATTCGATTTTCGGTGAGGACACTGTCAAACAAAAATTACTTTGTGAGTCATCCCCAGTTAAATTACGACATTGACAACCTTTAAAGTCCAAAAAAGATAGATGATTCCGTGCTTCGGGAGACGCGTGAAGCCGTTTGTTCCGGCCAATGTTAAAAGACTTTGGCAGCTCAACAGCTCTGACACCAGGGCTTATGTCACAGCTACCTTACAACCCACACGAAACAAAATGATGAGCTACACATCACGCTTCATTCCTATCTGGGTAGGCACAGACCTTAGTCCTGCACTTGCTACGATCTTCTTTGACATTCTTCCTTCGCTTTTTCTTCTCTAATCAACCCTTAGTTGTTTAGGATAGTTTTAACCAGGCCTATCATTAGCACATCCCGAATTTAGTAATGGAACGTTCGCCGAGGCCATCCCATTCCAGCATTTCCATCCATCATTTCAAAATTTTAATTCATTTCCTTTTTTTAAATCCTACGAAAAAGGTAAAACCAGCTCAAAGGCTGCTATCTTGACAATGCCAACATGGTTACTAACGAATGGCGTGTAAGCTCTAATAACAAAGTTTAGATAATGGCGGCAGTAAGGAAGCAAAGCAAACATCTGTAACACAATATCCTAGAGAACGAACATAATCGCATTTCATATAGGTTGCAATAGCGTTAAATTCACCATCAGGTCTTTGTAAGAGCTGAGAAGCAAGCTTGAAGAGAAACGGATGCGGCATCAGTGAGAGTACTAAAATATGGGCATAGATATTAAGGTAACTGTATAAAAAAACGTGAAGATAAAATAATTCTATAAATAATGTGATAAATCAAGAGTAAACTCAAATACTGCCAAGTATGTTTTCTTTCAGGACATCAACCATAATAGTTTTTGAAAGTATGTGTGTGACCGCAATACAAGATGTTTTATTTTTTAGCTTTAAAACAAGATGTTGTAAAAAATTAGGACTTCTAGTGATTCTATACGATTATTTAATTATAGAAATTTGGGCACATTGACATAATCTTTAATATTAAGGCCTCAAATAAAAAATATACAGTAGTTACACATAATTCTCGTAACATTATTATCGCGTGCTATGCTCAGGATACTTCTTTTGAACCAATCGCTTCGATTGTGGTACTCGCATTAAAAATCTATTTTGCTGCCTAGCATAATAAATAAATGTTTTAATTTTTCAATTCATGTACTAAAAACATTTAAAATTCCATCAGTACTATAAAAATAACCATAAACAGACAATTGTTGATACAAAAACCATAACCAAACCATTTTCAAATGCCTTATACAAACCCTTTACTTTTCCATAAAGCTTCCATTGCGTAACCCCGCCTGCGTCTCCCGGAGGCTACAATTCTCACTCTCGTCCAAGTAGTAATGTATAGTGTACAAGTATAGAGGATTGCAACGTGCACCGTGGTTTACATCGCGGGCTATTTATAGTGATCGCCTGATCATATGATAGACGCTGCTCCTTATAGTAAAGTAATATAGGAAGATTTTGAATTCAACTTTATATCGTGCGTAAAGACAATTTTCTATTCTCTACTATACAAGGTTATTTTTCATCACATTTGCTCGCAATGAGTGGCAATCTATACACGTATTGCAGTCGGAAAGTTTTAAAATGCACCCTAGGGCTTTTTTATCTGTAATCTTGACTTTTCCTTGACATTCTGTGACTGCTGGCTGTCAGAAGAGGTTTGGTTCCGTAATGAGACTGATGCAAAGAGATTCTTAACTAAATTTTAATAAACTTTTACTTTTAATTTATCTTGTTTTTAAACTGTTCCTAAAACAAGAAATTAATTTAAAATTAATTAACTACAATTAGTTTTATCAATTTACAATAGTTTTAATAAAAATTTAATTTATTGCAATTTTGCATGTCCCTCAACACAGAATCCTCAGAGAAAAAAACTGCATAAAAACTTATTTTGACGATGCCAAAAAATAGTCATGAAATAGTCATAAATAGTCACCATAAGGAAAAAAATAGTCGCGTTACAATTCTAGAGTTATAGCTATGGTTTGCTGAGGATTATGGGCATAGGCTATATACAGAATCCTCAGTTCTGATGCAAGCAAACCGTGGGGACTATCGACTTGGTTTTTATTTTAAAAAATAGTCATGAAATAGTCATCTTGACTTCCAAATTCTCAAAAATAGTCGTTCAAGGATTTCAGAGTTACAGGGGTAGCTTGCTGAGGATTCTGTGCATAGCATTTCACGGACGCAGATTCCTGCAGAACGGTTAGGTTTTTCTATTTGATACTGATGTCAAAAAATAGTCAACAAATAGTCGTCTCAAACCATAATAACTTCGGTCTGGTTTACCTAGTAGAAGTATGTTAAAAATGCATGTTAACTTCGCCATACATTTTTCCTTTGTACAGTCGCGTACACAAAATTATTTGATATTGATTTCAAGTTGTCAAAAAAAATGGATTTTGATTTGGCTTTAATTTTTATATATTGTTGCAGACCCTATTTTAGTGTTATCTATTTTTATTAGGTAAATAAGAGGATAAACCGACTGATATATCAGTGCACAGCCCCAACCTTTTGGTCTAAAAACTTATAATGTAGGTTCCACGTTTAAGGAAAGGTAAAACTAGAATATCGGGCTTAAACCCAGATGCATTCAGTAAATAAAAATACTTAAATAATAATTGGAAGGTTCGCAAATATTACTAAATTAACTATACTAACTTTACTAATTTCTTGATTGATCAATGTTGTTTGCCTACGCATTTAACTATTCATTAAAAATTAAAATGTCGCTGCATATGTGTTTCTTTTACCCAATAGAACATCAGTAGAATAATACAAATCAGTTACTTAATGGCATAGTAACAGAGTTGGAAATGTTTAACGTGGGTCGTATAATAGAAAAAGCACCAATATGATGAGACGAGATATGTTTAACCAATAGCATGGCGGCGTTCGGCCCGACCGAATTGTGTGACCGAGCTAGCGCTCGCCGCCGCCACCGGCGCGTATTGAAGTGCCCTACAGTGTTGCTATTACAACGACAATTGCCGTGTTCTACGGTAATTATATGAATGTAAAGTTAACTTACACTACAGCCTATGGAAGCAGTAAATACACAACGCGTTATTCCAAATTAGGATTTCCATTTTTTCAATAATCCTACTTAAAAATTGAATGTAAATTCTAAAACTGACAGCAGCTCGTTAAAAGCGCAGCCTCGGGCATTGCGCTGCGGGTTATTGCCCTCTGCGTAGGGCAAATTTTAATATTTTCAGAATTTTTTAAAAGTAGACTTTTTTTGTGTTCCTTTATCGTTACTGAAACACCCCCTAAGCTATGGCACGCAATAAAATTATCACCCTGTATTACTCATTTAACCATTTAACGGACATAAGTACGAGGACTGTGATTTATACAAAAAACTAACTTAAAAATAATCTGTAGGTACTGAATATATTCATAAACAAGATTTTTTTATTATTTTAGTTTCAAACCAATTATTGTAGTTTATTAAGCTATATTATTTAACATGAAAACAAATAAACTTTGCTTTTTATTACAGATTTACTTATATTGGGTACCAAATACATAAAAAAAGTAAATAAATAGTTACCATCAAAGATGATATGCATTTTGAACACGACTGTACTTGAGTTGAAAAATGTATGGCGAAGTTAACATGCATTTTTAACATACTTCTACAAGGTAAACCAGACCAAAGTGATTATGGTTTGAGACGACTATTTGTTGACTATTTTTTGACATCAGTATCAAACAGAAAAACCTAAACGTTCTGCTGGAATCTGCGTCCGTGAAATGCTATGCACAGAATCTTCAGCAAGCTACCCCTGTAACTCTGAAATCCTTGAACGACTATTTTTGAGAATTTGGAAGTCAAGACGACTATTTCATGACTATTTTTTAAAATAAAAACCAAGTCGATAGTCCCCACGGTTTGCTTGCATCAGAACTGAGGATTCTGTATATAGCCTATGACCATAATCCTCAGCAAACCATAGCTATAACTCTAGAATTGTAACGCGACTATTTTTTTCCTTATGGTGACTATTTATGACTATTTCATGACTATTTTTTGGCATCGTCAAAATAAGTTTTTATGCAGTTTTTTTCTCTGAGGATTCTGTGTTGAGGGACATAATTTTGCTTAGGCTGTATGCGTTTTTTTTACTTTCTTCAAAGTATAAGTTATGAAATAAAATATGCGTGTGATTGATAGAACCGTAATATTGTATTCCTAGACGTGCGAACAGTTTCAGCGCAACATTGATATTATAAAGAATTAAATTTCTGCGTGAATTACCTATTTGAATAAATATTCTAAGATTACTCGTTTTTCATATTCCTCGCAAATGTGATGAAAAACATTGTGTGTAGCACGGCCGGAAGTGCAATTTCACGCAGTTTCAGTGCAGTGCACGCTCGTGCTTAGAAGGTCCCCTCTGTCGAAATTGCTTACTTTCCGCCCTAGATACACACATTACAGAAGTCAAAAGCATCAACTTTTGTTCTTCGACTTTGCTAACAACGCATGAAAAAATTTTCAACTTCCCATACAAAATGGGTCGGTCACGTGACCACTTTATTTTTCTCCACCCGTGGGTGTCATATGAGGCGACTAAAGTCTTCTGAAGCGGAGGATGGGCAGCATTATCTTACTGTGTATGTATCGTACCATCTTACATCAACAACAGCGGTCACCTGCCGCAACGCTTACAAGCGTGGTGACTATGGCAAATCGCCTCTTAAATACCACGCGTTTTTGCAAGAGTTTTGGTGAGAGCTTCCTGTCCTTCAGTGGACGTTTCATGGGATGTTATGACTTGAATAATAGTTCTGTGCAGATAAGTTACCGATTCGTTTTCAAATCAAGAGCCAATAAGCGTAAGCGTTAATACATTTCTTAAGAGTGCTTCAGATATATGTTCTTTTTAATGAAAATAATATAAGAAAACTCATTGAACTTCATAATACAATTCCAAAATAGCAAGTCTACTACCGTTTCTAATTCGTGCGTGATTTCTTAACAAAACATTTTTTCAAGATTATTGCGGTTTCGCCATGTTTGTATCCAGTCAATGTCAAGAAGAGTTGCTATTTGACAAGACAGGAGAGAAAAGTTAGCTTCCATCTTACCTTACTACTATTAAACTCGCATATTCAATTCATATAATTTCCCAAGCCTAAAGTTACGCACTTGTGCATTATTGCACACGCTGCCCTATTTACAAGTGCCTCGTAAATATCAAAACCATATTCTCAGTCTAAAGCACAATGTCCGCCTAGGGCCGATGTGATCCTATAACATTCGATACTTGATACCATCGCCCATACATTACCTATTTTAGCTAAGCCCTTTCACGCTTACACATCATACATTGCTGGCTGAATATAACGCAAAGAAGTTTGATTTATTTGTAAGGAAGCAATGTAAGACGAGGTTTGGAAATAAAGGGGTATTAAGTGCTAGTGTTATGAGCTTAACCTAAAAGGTCTCAATGTTGCAAGTGAAATATACAGGGTGTAGGTAATAAATTATTTTTACAACTGGATATACATGCAATAACAAAATGTGTAAGAAACAACTGCTATTTCTCTTTATCCAGAAGACACTATAACTAGCATGTTATTATTCCGTGTAATGAATCATTCTCCATCAATACCTTTATGTAATGGAAATGGTCAGATTCATATGCCACAGGCAGTGCAGAACTACAGACTTACTAAGTTGGCGCAAATAGTTGAAGGTGTAGAGCCGGATTGCAGAAAGTTACCTAGGTGTACGACTTAGCAACGCAGACTAAGTATTTCTCATGTCGTGTCCATCCTCCGGTTCAAAATCTCTTTTCCGGCACCCATGGGTAGAAATGGGATGGTACACTTCTTTGCCAGCACCTGAGGACCTGTGTTGGCATAACTTTACGTTCCATTGGTGACAACTTACGCGGAGGAACATCATCTGTTCCTTTTGTACAGGTCTTCCTAGTAAAGGAATTTGATGATGGACTTTGCCTTTACATACGATAGCGTACAACTGACTGTATTCATAGAAATTACATGTTAATTATTTTTGGTTGTTGTTTTGTTGAACTGTGGTCTCTGCCTACCCCAACGGGAAAGAGGCGTGATGTTATGTATGTATGTATGTATGAATAAATGATTTATTTATTATTTATTTATAACTTAGGTCCGCACAAAAGTATTTTTACGGGTATAAGTTCCAATATGAACCACACCTTTCGTTGTAACTCTTTGGCACCTACCGCCTGGTCCACCCTGTATAATATTCGATTCCCAGCAGCTGTGCAGGTACCTACTGTATCCGTTAACAATGGGTTAGCAGTTTCATAAAAGATATGAATAGGCTGTTAGCGCGGCCGCTTACCATATGAAGTGGGAATAAGTTCAGCAGGGCATTAGGAGCTTATCCTGCCTACAATAGTGTACCTATAGCCTTATTCTGGGGTACATTATGCAACAAATTGGGTTCTAAGCTACAACAGCTACAATACTAGCGTAACGTCTTTCACATATATTTTTTGTGAAAATCTTGAAGAAAAGGTCCTGGTCTAGTTTTTGGCAGTTGACTGTTTGTGCTTTTTTTATTTCACAAGTAGGAAAAAAAGGTAGGCCACCTGATGGTAAATGGTTACCACCGTCCATTGCGCCCTGTCATATTAGTGGTCACAAGACCCCAAAACACATTACGCTAATTTAAAACCTAAAGAAGGCATTATAGCTACAGGCATAACTCATGTCACTTACTGCATGCCAGCTACATGCTTAATTTTTTTACAGCAAGAACCTTACAGAAGGCATACCACAGCATTATGTACCTACCTAATCAGAGTACCTACTCTAAATTACTAAGCAGGCACGCGACACTAGCAACTTATATCACTGGCTGCATAACCCATGTCACTTACTGCATGCCAGCTACATGCTTAATTTTTTACAGCAAGAACCTTACAGAAAGTATACCACAGCATTATGTACCTACCTAATCAGAGTACCTACTCTAAATTACTAAGCAGGCACGCGACACTACCAACTAATATCACTGGCTGCCCGCTGCGCTCCATTTGTCAACATCCATACATACGGCCGTATGCGGCGCCCGTACAGAAGTAACTTATGGTGCACTGATAAGGTGGAAAGATAACTGTAACTGATTTTATCGATAGCAACGATCTGATCTACCTATTTGAATACAAGATAAAATATGTCGTGGCTGCTATACGGTTGAAGGTTGAGTTTTCCGGATTAGTAAATCAGGAATTCGAAATAGAATCATGTACTTACTCAAATACATCTGAAATTAATTTTATGTTTTTGCACGATTAACAAGTATTCTGAAAAATCTACTAATTAGGTACTTGTTCTACCCATAAAACAGAAAAAACTTTCCCCAAGGAACATACGTCGATGAATTAAAATTTGGTTTATTTTTGGAACCTTTGGAACTGAACTGACTAAACACTTTTTCAAGCTAGCCACCTTCTACTCGAAAAACCTTCAATTCAACTTAGATATTAACAAAAAAATATTGCATTAGGTACAGGCACCACTGAAAAATTCTAATTCTCGTTTTATGACACTCACAGTCTTTATACAAAACTTCACCATCGACTGTTGTTCTCAAAACACACTCCTAAATGGGTGCTATTAAAGTAATGCTCACAATACTAATCATTGGACGAGATCGGCAGGTCGATAGCGTATAGGTGGTAGATAGCCATCAGAGTGATGAATGGTCTACTGTTGCTACTATGTCTTTGTTGTGGCCGGCGCAGAGGATTGAATGGAGTCGGTATAGCTTATTTTTTATTTATAGGTGGTAGGTATAACTGTTTTATAACATTTATATCTAAATGTTAAAATTATTTCTATGTTGTTTATTCTGTTTCCTTTGATATTTTCAAATGACCAGCTAAGAGGAAAAAGTGAAGTTAGTAAGAGCGAGATAGTTGGTAAATATTGTCATTTAACCAAGGCTAAAGTAATATTGCATGCGTCGTATAAGTCAACTGCATAAAATCATTTGTCACAGTCAGTACAGCCTCGGCACAGACATTTAAAAAAAATCGACTTTTCCATACAACATACACCGTATCTTACACCCTGTATGGGCTAATTGGTCCTTGTTAGGTTTGAAATGTGGTGCCGGCAAAGAATAGTACCAACCCATACATACCATAAAGAATAGTACCAACCCTACATGATACCAGCCGTAACGCTAACAAGCGAGGTGACTATGGTACTTCCCCTCTACATTTTTCCAGCAAAAGCTAGAATTCTGGAGGGAGCTCCCTGTCCTGTAGTGGACGTTTTCATGGGAAGTTATGATTGAGGTTTTAAATCGAACGATGAATTAATTGATTTTTTAATATATTTGAAGCCCAAGGCGACTCCATGGACGTCGTGTTGGTATTAGCAACAGCGTGGTGAGTGTATCATACGGGAGAGGACCTGGGTGGCGGCGATTTAATGCTTCGTTATATTTTATACTCTGTCATTTATAAATATCTATAAGCTCTACTGTATGTATGGCTAATACTATTCATCTAATAGTAATACACTAGATAAGCAATAGCACTCAGATCTTGGTTATTTCTACGATATTACCTAAACTAAAACGTTTGCCTAAAACACTTAAGCCCGTATTGATAAATCCCTTTCAAAATCTTCCCCAAGACCATGTCAGCTGACTTAGGGTCGTATTTATAAATCCCACTCAAGTGTGAGATTGCTCTCAAGATGTACTTTACACATACAAATTACACATCTTGTGTGCAATCTCACACTTGAGAGGGATTTATCAATACGACCCATAATTATCAAGATACAATTAGCATCCCAAGATCTTGCTAATTAATAAACTACTATCCAAATATCAATCTCAAGTGTCCGTCTTTGAGTCAAACGTCAAAAGAGCAAAAAGAATTTATGTCTGCGTTTTGAGTTAAGTTTCGTTTATAAATTAGTGAGTGTGTTTTTAACACTCAAGTGATACTCGTAATTGCTCCGATGACAGCTACTCAATTTCTATTTATTAATTACTGCAACACCTCAAGATGCCCCTTAAGGACAATCTCACACTTAAGCGGGATTTATCAAGTCGACCCTTAGTCGAACACAACTTAACACAACTAACACACCACAACACAACTTACTCGTAACATAACTTTTGAGGCAAACGTTTTTGTTTAGGTATTACCGTTCAATTTACCATGATCACCCCCACATACTAAGGTAAAAATTGGTGCACTTATCAACGTCATTTTGACGTCGTACAAAATAACTCTATCTCAGTTGATGCGCAGAAGCCAAGATTTAAGAAAATAAGACATTTTTGACTTCTGTGCAAGAATGACAAAGCCGGAGTTATTTTTTATTAACTGCGAGCGAAATATCACTCAAAAACATCCAAATCACTGATTTTTCTTTTCAAAAGTAAAGATTGATATTCTTTGAATAGAAAGTACGAGTACCTAATGTATATTTGTCACTTTTTTTTTTTCATTTACTTTTGTACAGTTTATCAGGGTTAATTAGAATATTTAAAGACTCAAAAGTGATAAGTAATATAAAGGGTGTAAGGGACGGTGTACCGAAAACTGAAAGGGCGTGCTCAGTCAACGAAACTGAACAACTTTCCCATAGAAACACATGAAATGAAAAAAAAATTTAACCTCTCCATACAAACTGTTCGACCAGAGTGGGCAATTTGTAGGTATTGAGAGGTAATATTTTTTTAGGACCGCAAAAAATACCATTTTGTTTCGGAACCCTAAAAATCTAATTTAGACCTATCCCTGGGTATACTTTTAAAGGAGAATGCGCGTACAGAGAATTTACCTAGGTCCTGAATTAATTTACCGAGGTCCTGGATCAATCCGAAGGTTGAGGTACAACTTTGTTAGTTTGATCAGAGAATATACCTCTAGTGTCTGTTGTTTAATTTAGGACAACATAGTCAAATGACGAGAAAATAATATTTTTCGTCAAAAATCTGAAGATTTGGATGTACGAATAAGTTGCTATGACTACAAAGTCTAACCTGGGGCTCTGAACAGCTACTTTCAATGAAAAATTATCACCTCGCCTTGAGGAATTATTTAATGTGACCTTTATAATATTATTTGTGCAATCAAGCACGGTTAAACAGTAGTGGATTTTTGGAATTTCGATTGTTTACCTTTTAGATAGATTTCGTGAGATAGATGTCGTCTTCGTTCTTTAAACTTTAGAGAAGACCTCCTGTTTTAGATGTCGTTTTTGTCACTTATTTGTTGTCTAAATTTTAGAGTAGACCTCCTATTTTGAAGTAGCATCGTATTGGTGTAGTTTTTGCTTTTTTTTTAAACTTGAGAGTGGATCTCCGTTTTAAATTAGAATCATATTGATGTCATTTTCGTTGTCTTAACTTTAGAGTGGACCTCCTGTTTCTAAATAGAATAGTTATTGTTATAGAAAAATTAAAGTGTATGCTACTACTCTATGAGTATACACGACACGCAAGTACTATAAGGTTGACATATATAAGAGACTCTGCTCTAATCTACCCAAGACACCTTTCGCTTTGGTTTGGCTTCAATTTTGGCGAGAATGTTGACGCACCTCAAAACTACGCAGAAACTTTTAAGAACACGTAAACATGTTACAGCAAACGCGAAAGATATAAATTAGCCCAACAACTTTTCCCAAAGAATATATTTATGTATTTGTATAATTTGGAATTCCGATACAAAATAAAGCAATAAAAAATAAAGCAGTAGGAGTACAGTATCTGTAGTTTTTTTTATTATAAATGGGCTTAGTCTTGACCTCGATCTAGTCTTAAAGACAGAGATGAGGTCGACGATGGAACGAGCTTGCCCAGAAGAAGCCTATTCACTCGCGACTTGAATAGATTCGGGTTATATGAACTCTGTTATGATAGAAAGCTGTTTTCTGTATCTCTACCTATGTACCTTTCTAAAAGTTGTTCAGTTTTATGGGCAGTTTTACAACCCTTTTCACATGAACTAAGCAAATGGACTTATTAAAATACCGAGGAATAGATAATAGGACTGTAATAAGTGGAAATTAATGAGTCAAATTAACAATAGAAGTTACTGTTCAAAAGTTAAAGACAGACTGATCGATTTAAAAAAGAAAATATCTATAAGACTTAAAAATGTTAAGGAAGGAAGTAGACAGACACCTTTGTAATATGTTGTAGACATAATATTATGTTACCTTGCACACTCCTATAAAATAGTAACATTCGTGAAGATCTGCCAGGAGGGTACACACCCCTTAACCTTGTTCTTTGACTTCAAACGCTAAAATATTCCAACTAACTTTATTATAATTCCATTCCACAACGTAAAAGCAATTGGTGTACTATTTTAAGCCCTAATCAAGTGTTAGTTAGTCAATTTTCTTATCAGCCAGGTCTAGTAATAAGTGTGTTGAATAACTGCCTCCAATGAATGTGGACGGCTTGTGATATTCAGTAATTGCATGATAAAACTGGGTGTAATAAAATATTATCCTTGTGAATATTCATCAAAGTTTTAGATAAGTGAATTTGATTGGCAAATGTGCGAGGCTATGTTCAGATAGTTATACAAGGTGTAACAAAAAGGGTAAATCAACCCTGAAAGATGTGATTTCGCCCATGAAACTGAACAACTTTCCCTAAGGAACATAGGTCGAAATACGAAAAAAAAAATTTGAGCTCCCATAGAAACTGAATCAGCTGATCGCGCATTTTGTATGGGAGGTCAATTTATTTTTTCGACCTATGTTCCTTAGGGAAAGTTGTTCAGTTTCATGGGCAGAATCACATCCTTCAGGGTTGATATACCCTTTCTGTTACACCTTGAATACAGCGTGTAACGGAAATGTGTGATAGTACTAAAGGGTGTGAATCTGCAAATGAAAGTGAACAACTTTTCCCACGGGCTATAGTTTATTTTATAGAACAAAATCAATGTTTGTCCTCCTATAGAAACTGCACCAGCTGATAGCGCATTTTGTATGGAGAGGTCAAAAAAATTTATTAATTTCCCAAAAATGTTTATTTGGGAAAGTGGTTCAGTTTCGTTGATAGAGCACGCCCGTTCAATTTTTGGTACACCGCCCCTTACACCTTGCAGTACGAGTATATCACGTTTTCGTAGTTCCGCTAAAGTGACGCCTATTTTATTCTCAGCTCCGCTTATAACTACTCATGTGTAAGCATGTTTGGGTGAAAAAGCTTGCTAATTTTGTGTAACTATTTTTATTGTAACAAGCAAGGTACATAACAACTATGTACCACTGTACTCTGTGTGTTATATTATATCGCGTTTTGGTCGCTACCACGTTAACGTAACGACTATTTTTAGGGTTCCGTACCTCAAAATAAAAAAATGGAACCCTCATAGGATCACTTTATTGCCCGTCTGTCTCTGTCTGTCTGTCTCTCAAGACCCTTTTTCTCACGAACGAGAAAAGGTATCAGGTTAAAATTGATAACGAATACGAGTATTAAGGTCCATAAACCACACAAGATCTGAAAATTAATTTTTTTTACAACGACGCAATCAAAAGATATGGCTTTTTATGTCCTCATCTCCATACATTTATGCAAAAAGCAAAACGTACAGGGTACTTCCCGTTGACCTAAAATTATAAAATTTGGCAAGAAGCTAGGTCTCACAGTACAAATGAAGGGGTATAAAATCATTAAATATTTAAATTTTTCTCACAACTAATAATAACCAATTAAGGTGCTTACTAAAAGCTTTTGCTCTTTGTAACAAGCAAGGTACATAACAACCATGTACCACTGTACTCTGTGTGTTATATTATATCGCGTTTCCGTCGCTACGACGTTAACGTGACGCCTATTTATCCCGGCTCCCAGCTACCGCGCTGTCGCTGCGTCGCGGCAATAAATGAGTTATAATTTATTTTTACTCCAAAGGAACGGTACTTACACTGGTATCTTCACTCTTGGAGGTTAAGTCAACAAAAAGACAAAAACATTTGAGCTTAATTTTGGTAATATAAGAAAAAGGGCTCAGTGATGTCTGTAGATAGTAACTTAGACAAAAAAAAAACACTATTAGCTCCTACGTCTTTTTTTCTTCCAAAATTTTTTAAGTAGAGTTAGTGTCAATCTTGCTAGATACATGGCAGCAAAATGACACACCTTAAGGTACAATAGTTGTAAGGGACAAGTTTCGAAACAACTTTCAGTGAATAATACGAGTACTTTCTGGAAATGAAAAGAAAATCGGCCTCTCCATACAAAACTGCATAATTGATTTGGACAGTTTGTATGGAGAGGTAGATTTTTGTTTTAGTCACTGAAAATTGTTCAGTTACGTTAAATGATCATGCCCTTCAGTTTTCAGAAACATGGTCTTTATAGCCTGTAATAATAGGGTGCGTCCTTATCAACTGCGTTCCTATGAGAAGGTTACTTGAACAAAAAAAAACTGTCTTTTCCATAAGAAATGGCATTAGATAATCAAATCAAATAATATATTTGCACTGATTTCCGGTCGGTATAATTAGATGTTACGATAAGATTTATTTTAAGTACTGCGAAAATCTGCCTTCAACAGCATGCAAATTTTAAAGTCAACATTAATTTAAATCAATTACAAGTTTACAACACTATTACTAAAGACTTAATACACACACAAGCATACAAATTCAATTATAACAATAATTATATTAGGATAGTATTAAATTAATAATGATCTGGGCCCTGAGTCAAGGTGCTTTCTACAATCGCAAACGCTAGTAGAATAGAATGAAAATGTACGGGAATGACATTAGCGATCGAAATGTTGCGTGACAGCTAATGTCAATGCCATACATTTTTATTCTATTCTATAGCGTTTGCGATTGTAGAAAGCCACTTGACTCAGGGCCCAGCTGAAGTACGAACGAACATCAGAATTACTGTACGAATTCCCGGACCGCGTAAAAACATTTGTCTAACTGAACTCCCATCATGATGCAGCAGCTGCAGGTAGCTGATAAAGCATTTTGTGTGGGAGGTGTGCGAGGTAATTTTTTTCGTACATCAATATATTATCGGGGCTTACTCTACGAGCAAAATTCAAAAATTATTGACAAATCGCGAAAAAAATTCGACTTTTCATACAGATTTGACTTGAATTTCAGTCACCAGAATTAGCCCTTAAACAATTTCCCCATTTTTTTAAAGCCCTGTATAACCATTTAGCGAAATTTTTAAAAAGCAGAACGTAGATATTTACATATCTAGTTGTTCTTTTATTGTCTGTGCGGATTTCGCGCTGGCTCAGCTTACCTAAAACACACCCGGACACTACAAACAATGAGCGCGAACTTGAAATTAGAAATTGGAAGTTCGCGTAGACCTGCATATTCAATACAAAAGACCCTCAGGAGCACCACGAGAATCCTGCGGGCGGGTGCGCGCGGGGGTGCGGGGTGGACTGCAAAGGGGTCAGAGAGTGTCCGTTCTGTCCGTACTATCTTCTGTGTCTATACTAGTTTGATTACCACTAACTTGCTGCTGTTCATACCACGGTTAGATAAACTAAGGTCTCCGTTGGAGCCCGCGGAGACCTTTACTAACCTAATATACCACGATATACCACATTTGCCAAAAAAAAAAGACAATTAAAACCACGCTGTATCACAAATGTAATGCAATGCATAAAAAACGAAGATCGAACCTAAGACCTCTCTTTCACCAGCTCCGTCACCCGACTCAACCAAACAGCCTGTGAAAGTAGGAGGCGACGTAAAGGAAGGGTAGAGGGGGTTAATGGAGGAATTGCCTATTCCGAGTATTTCCCCGTAATGAGGTGGATTGAGATTAAAACTCGGCTAAACGAGCCCTGGATTACCAAAAAATTAACACTCAAGCGGCAGGCTGAGAAGATTGGGTCCCAAAAATGTATAGGGATTTGCCCTTCTAGAATGACCTCAAAAAGCCAATGATAGAGAATTAAACTTGTTCTTAAAGATAATGAAATATTAAATAAAGAGTTAAATAGAAAATATGTTACTAAGACCATGAATCTATTCAAGTCGCGAGTGAATAGGCTTCTTCTGGGTAAGCTCGTTCCATCGTCGACCTCATCTCTGTCTTCAAGACTAGATTGAGGTCAAGAGTAAGCAAGCCCATTTTCAATAAAAAAAAATATAAAAAATAATAAATTAGAAAACAACATACCTAGGTCGAAATATGAAAATAAATTTTGACGTCCCATAGAAATTGCATCAGCTGATAACGCATTTTGTATGGGAAGTCATATTTGGGTTTTGGTATTTCGACCTAAGTTTCTTGGGAAAATTTGCTCAGTTTCATGGTCTAAGGAATATGCTTTAATTATGTTCACTGTTTCTGTAGGATCCTATACAGAATAGCCGGCACTAAAATATTCGTGTAGGTACACTAAACAGCACGTCAGTAGAAACACTTTTGGACCTTATGGCGTGGTAATAGAGTTGAAAAAGTTTCTACCTTCGAGCGGTTGACCGTACGTAAACTTGCATACAACCTATTCGATGAAAAACCTATTTAATTAATGTACCTTTAAGAATAAAAATCCTTATTAATTTTAGTGCTCATGTAAGGAACTCCTGTCAACTTATAGCTTGTATTGTAGGATATCTACAAAAATGTAAAAGTTTTATCAAAGTATTAAAGGATGGAACTATATTCTAACATTAAATTTTTCAAATTTCGAAAAAAAAGTGAGCAGAAATTACAGATACGTGACTGTCCAAATTATGTAATTACTTTTTCAGTGTAAGGGTCATTCCACAGTGGCGATATTTGTCAATATATTAATTTTAGATCTCTCCACGCAATCGACATGCAAGCGATAAAACAATGACCTAACCATCTATGGAGGAGTCCAAAATTGGCGGAAAAGTGGCTTTCTTGTTGGTATTCATCTGCAGTTGCAAGAGCAAGTGATTAATATTGCCTGAGTGACTTATATCGTTTGGGTGATTAATGTCGCGTACGTGGACAGTGACTCAAATCTCATTTGTCAAAATTCTGATGTAACCACTAAATATAGGTAGATAATACTCGTAGTACTGAGTAACGTGCTGTGAGGAACTCTTTCTTTCAGAATTTTATGCAGTATGGTGGTGCCGGCAAAGAATAGTACCAACCCATACATACCCGTGGGTGTCGTAAGAGGCGCCTAAGGGTTAACTGGAGGATGGGCAGCAGCATACTCCTTTGTATATTACATCTTACTTACTACGGTCACCTACAACCGCGGTTCATGGTGCCAGCCGTAACGCTAACAAGCGAGGTGACTATGGTACTTCCCCTCCACATTTTTCCAGCAAAAGCTAAAATTCTGGAGGGAGCTCCCTGTCCTGTAGTGGACGTTTCATGGGATGTTATGTTTATGCAAAAACTTATGACACTATAATCATTAGCAATAAATACATTTTCTATGACTCTAATCTATAAATACGATTTAGCCCTCAATTAACATGCGGTACAGACTTAAATGGACCCATATTAAACACTTAAACTTGTTTGAAATACCCGTTTAATTCCACGTAAGGGCCTATAAAGTATGTAATAAATTATCTAGCTTACAAACTTGAATACAGAAATGTGTATTTATTCCCTGTTTAGAAGTGAAAGTCTATTTTAAGTTAGATTTTGTTAATGGTCGAAGTAAATGGTAGATTTTTTAAATTGACCATTTTGGTCATCAGAGTTTTATGGCGAATCGTTCCATACAAGCAAACAGTGGTCACCAGCTGAAATGCTACAGCTCTTTCAAAATACTGGGTATGAAAATAGAATGATGATTATTTTAAGGAGTTCTGCATAATTAATAGCTTGTAAAAAATAAATACTTCTCTTCAGACAAGAAATTTTAAAGAAGACCGGTCCTTAGTGAAAAGTGTAAGGTCATATAAAAAAATATTTAAAGGCTGTAAGGATAGCCTTCCAAAAACTAAAAGGGCTTGATCAGTCAACGTAACGTCAACTTAACATATTTCAGTGAATACGAGTATAACTATAATGAAATGGAATAAAATCGGCCCCTCTATACAAACTTGCAACCTTGATTTGGCAGTTTGTACGAAGATTCCAACTTTTTTTTGTATTCTTGTGCGAGTTCTGCTCCATTACGCTCGCAACATTTTTCAGGTTACCATGACACATCTCGCGGAATTTAATCATCGTACTTTCATAACACACTTTTTGTTGTACTTTTTTACCATAATTTCCGGGAAGGTCACTAGTTCACATCGTGATACTTAAGAGAGACCCAGGCAGCGAAAATTTATTTCATTTTAAACAATTCCATTTCTAATTTTGTACGATGCGCGTTTAAACACCTTATACTTCCATGTTCAGCCATCTACGCATCTATCTATTCAAAATATTTCCTAAGGCAAAACGCTCGTTTTGCCACGTATTTCTTTACGTTTTTCCTCAACCAACCCCACCCACATACGATACGTGAACGAACTGTGACGTCACACGTACACGTAAGCCCCGCCCAGTCATGCGCAGTTTACACCTTTCACATGCACACACATGTTCATATGACGTCACGCCCTGTAGGCGTATGCACGAGTAGGCGTGTCATGTTAATAGTATGTATGTATGTAGGTTGAGTTTTGTCGTGTCATGTGTGAGGCGTGGTAGGTTACGCATTGGTTGGGTTATGTATACGATTATGTATCAAGTATCTTGGGTATACAGATTCAAGTATTTGTAACATGCTGTATTTAAAGGTAAATTTGTAACAAATAGAGTTAGATTTTTTTGTGATTTTGAAGGCAAGCTAGGCCCCGGCTAACTATCGAGGCAAAATTGTGGCTCGAAGACACATGGCATCTAGAGTGAAGGCATCTTTATGTCCAGTGAGCTACAAACCCTGATGTCATCAGTTCTTAAACCGCTAAATAGCCTTGATAGCAACTGAGGTCAATAGCGTAACGTGTCTCCTGAAGTAAATAAATAGCTCTTGTTGTTATTAATTTGTTACAGCATGTTACAAATATTTTATGCCGACAACTACATCTTTTGCTTTATTTAAATCAAGTATCAATGTGTTATTGCATCATCTCATAACATTTATGAGCCCCCAGTTATCACCATCATCATTGTATCAGATGAAAGACGTCTACAGCTGGGGCGTTATTACGATAGCCAGAACGTGTTTTTCATAAACGAACCATTGCCTTTACGACACGAACTACCGCCCAAAGCCCGGAAGAGTGTATCCCTAAGCTGCATTCCCCTTTGCCAAAAGTCAAAAATCTAAACTATTTACCAGACTTCAGAACTACTTACCGGGCTTTGCACGGGAACATGATGTTTTCAACCAGCTTTTGGAAGTTCAACCAGGCCTGTGACACTCCGCACTCTAGGTATGCAACGCGGCGCTGGAAGTCGACTGGGTGACGCAGTCGATTTTACTTTTCTTTATGTCATCTTAAGCTTATGGCGGCAAAATAGGTAAGTAAGATTTGCATTTTTGATTGAACATACCTACTTGCATCTCGCTCAGTATCTCATAACGTGACAAAATCATCGCCTTAGCCCACCTGTCCGCGGTCACCCGCGATTTAAAACGTGTCCTAAGCGGTGCACTGCAAGTATCGACTTTATGCTTAGACCGTAAGATAAAATTTATCGGCACCCCGGCTGGGAATGTCGGTTCTGTAAACGTTAGTTTACTATTATGTAATCTGTGGTTCAACTAGAAAGCGCTGCTAGTTAGCACTTAATACTAAGAAAATTGAAAACCAGCTGTGCTGTCTGTGACTTTAGACAAATCGGTTTAACTTATAGGGTGCGAAAAAAAGTTACAAATGAAGTTGTATTATTTGTTTAAATGGCAAAGTTAAAAAGCCAAAACACTTTTATTTACATCAAAGCTTTTCATCCTTCAACGTTCAGGTTGTCTATGCAAATAGCAATAAACGGGCATAATAAGGAAAATTGGTGAACCAAATAAAAAGGTTCGCCTTAATATTTCACCCATCCATGAAATCTGTACTTTTTCAAACTAAATTAAATTACTTTTTAGTAAATGAGTACATTGTACAGTCAAACGCAAGTCGGTATAGTAACATTTTGACATTGATACAGCAGTCACGTGGTTATCTATAGATTGATATGATAGATAGAAACTCTTTATTGCACACAAATTCACAAGAATAGTGTTATCATCATCATCATATCCATAGTCCACTGCCGGACATAGGCCTCCCCTAAAGATCTACAGGACGACCGGTCCTGCGCTGCTCGCATCCAGCGGCTTCCCGCGACCTTGACTAGATAGTCGGTCCACCTTGTGGGGGTCTCCCACGCTGTCTTTCTGTACGTGGCAAGAATAGCTTACTAAAATCTAATATCTAACTGCGCACAAAAGTGGCCTTATTGCTTAGAGCAATCTCTTTCAACCAACCTGCAAATGATGCTATAATTTTGTTATTGTCAATAGACTAAGTTTCAAACTAGCTCTGAGGATAGATATGAAGTCAACGATGTTTCAGTCAAACCCATGTAAAAATACACTCCGCATTTTTGAAAACTAACTCGATTGATAACATTTCAGGTTATTGTCCGATATTTGTGGGCAGCAGCGTCCTTCTGTGTATCGCATCAACTTACATTCTGCGGTCACCAACAACCGCGGTTCATGGTTCCAGCCGTAACGCCAACAAGGCTGGTGACTACATTGTTTCAACAAAAGCTGGAATTTTGGAGGGAGTTCCTTGTCCTTGGGCGTTTCATGGAATGTTATGATGATGATGAATGAAACATCTGACTATACCGACTCGAAAAATGAGAAACAAAGACTAAACTTATAACTACTCTGTCCGACTTGGGGGTTAAAAAAAGCAAAAAAGAATAGAAAAAAAGTGAAATAATATTCGCAGGTGGCGCCGCAATTATCGAGGCGAACCGCGGAAAATTGCGGCCGAACTCGACTGACACTCGCGTACTTCCTCAAAATAAAACTTCCCGCAACTTCTACCGGAATCTGGGGTACAGAAACTTAGTAGGAGAGATAGGAATATGCCAGTTATATTTTTATCTTATCATCGTAGAGCCAATAATTTAAATTTCTGAGAAATTAACAAAATAAGAATTTAACATAAAACAAATTTTGCAAAAACATTATAAACTTGTAGGTTTCAAAAGTTTCAGATAATAGTGATATGAATTTTCGCAGTGTTTATATGAGCACACCTTAAACGCAAAACTTTTTCAACTCACAAGTTCGGAGAACTTTGCTTTATCGCTCAAAATCTACGTGGAAAAGTTATTTTTGGCCGCTAGCGTAGAAAATGTGTTTGAAATTTTAATCGGTTGAAGTCTGCGTGTAAAAGTTTTTTGAAATTAGAACGTAATGATGAATTACTATATAAGGTACTGACGCTATTCCTTAGCATTTTCATCGGTGAAAATTTTTGTGTTTCGCTCGGCAGCAAAGTTATTGCACGTCTAGTGCCTTAAAACCCTCGCTATGCTCACGCTCCTGGATTACGCGCTAAATAACAATTTTGCTGCCTTACATAACAAATAACTATTAAAGTTTTTGTATCAGCCTAAAGCACCATTTTTGTTTGTTTTAAATGCACCATTTTTTTGTCACGTAAAAAGTTTTTTCGAGGAATAAATTAAAATATGGACTCTACATTTTAATTTGTATAATTATTAACATTTATTGTGTGCTAGAAGTTCAAAACAATTCTACTGCCATTGTTAACAAATTTTGGATTTCTACAGAGTATTAAGTGAAGCTTTCATGCGAATTTTCAAAAGTCGTAGAGTAAAAGTTGTTCAGTCCACCCGAGAGGTATTCGCGTTGTATTCCAGTATGCACTAAAGCATTTGTCAAAACATATTATTTTATAGCATTTTTAGCGTCATTTTTAAAACTGCATGTTCTTTTGTGTATCCATTCACTAATAAATTTTTCACCTAATTCCAATAAATCACACGACACAAAACGCATTTAAAATCCTATAAATTGAATTAAAGTTCCAAAAAATACTCTTCCGTTATCCAGTCCCTAGTTCCGGAAAAGAAAGAAAACGGGAAAATAAAAAAGCCATTGACTGCGAGTCCGGCGAAAAGTTTCCAGCCTTTTTAAACATCGCGGGGATCACTGGTTTTACCGCCACGCGCCGGAAGGATTTGCTGCTCCTGTCAAAAAAATATAAAAAATATATGAAACCAAATCCTATACTACTAAACGAGCAATATTTGTATATAAATATATATATCTAAATATATGTATATATTTGTCCCGTGTGGTGCCGGCAAAGAATAGTACCAACCCATACATACCCTACGACTAAGGGTTAACTGGAGGATGGGCAGCAGCATCCTCCTTTGTATATTACATCTTACTTACTGCGGTCACCTACGACCATAAGCAAAAGCTAGAATTCTGGAGGGAGCTCCCTGTCCTGTAGTGGATGTTTCATGGGATGTTATGATGATGATATATTTGTAATCGGTTTCTCGATGACGGCTCTAACGATTTCCATACGGGGGTTTATGCGGTCGGAAATCGATCTAGCTAGGTCTCATGTCTGGAAAAATTCGTTTTCAGGTGTTTTTGAGTATTTTGTGAATTCCGCGTTTTAGACAAAAACTTACAGCGCCATCTGTTGGCGAGTAGCATAGCTTGCTCACCCGATGATATTTTCAGGTTGAGGAGGCTATTATTGAGCGAGGCTCGGTCGCCCAGGTACTTATTAATAATAGTACCTGAGCGGAGCACCTAAGCCCAATAATAGATGGCACTGTAGAGTTTCAGAAACGCGCTATTTTCAAGATAAGCTAAAAAATGGATTAAAGGAATTTTGAACTAGATTTTTAGACCCTAAAAACCCCCGTATAGTAAATTTTATCGGAATCATTATAGCCGTTTTAGGGAAACCGGTTAGCGTATATTAACGATTTCGATGAAATTTACTAAGTAGGTACCTATACGGGGTTTTCGTAGGCAAAAAATCAATTTAGCTAGGTCTCATGTCTGGGAATAATCCTTTAATCCATTTTTAGGGTTCCGTACCTCAAAAGAAAAAAACGGAACCCTTATAGGATCACTTTGTTGTCCGTCTGTCTGTCTGTCTGTCTGTCTGTCTGTCTGTCTGTCTGTCTGTCTGTCTGTCTGTCTGTCTGTCTGTCTGTCAAGACCCTTTATCTCACGAACGGGTAAAGGTATCAGGTTGAAATTAATACCATATATTAGGATCCATGGACCACACAAGGTCTGAAAATTTCAATTTTTACAACGACGCAATAAAAAGATATGGCATTTTATGTTCTCATCTCCATACATTTATTCAAAAATGCAAAACCTACAGGGTAGTTCCCGTTGACCTAAAATTATGAAATTTGGCAAGAAGCTAGGTCTTACAGTACAAATAATGGGAAAAGTCTGAAATCATTAAATATTACAACTTTTCTCACAACTAATGGTAACCAATTGTGGTGAGCTCCCGTTTCAAGAACATTTATATAAGAGAGGGGTCAAGTTGGATGGTCACTGAGTTTTTAAAGTCAAAGAGCAAAAGCTTTTAGTATATAATAATTATGGTAGTTAGTACTGGGTAGTATGGGTCATACTGTGCCTGGACGGTGGTGGTATTGCTTATTAAATTTTTAAAAATTTTTGCTTTTTTACTTTTGAAATGTTTTTGATATTTTTAGACGCTTACCTTACAGGTTTCGCCGTCAATATTTAAATAAAATAAAGATAAGAAAATAGTTAATGTTTTTTTTACTTTTATAATATAATTATACTTACTAAACAAAGTTTATTTAATACGTGACAAAGTGTGGAACCATAATCTGATATCAGCGCCATCTTTAGGTACACGGTACAGACTTTTTAACCTAACTTCCTCTGAGACATCCAAAGCTAGAGATAATACCAATTATGGCCGCTAGGATTGCCACTAGGACGACACAGGTAAAAAATAATTAGAACCGTTTGATTGTATGCTATAGGTACTCAAAAAAAATTTCCTGCTTATAATAAATAAATTATATCACGGATTGCTTTGAAAATTAGAAATATGCAACATAAGCGTAAATTGGGTTAGGATGGAGGTAGGATACGCCATCTATACCGTTTAATATAGCTGGTAGGTAGGTATACTGCGTGCAAAATAACTTTGTCTGTGACCGTTAATGCGCAGAAGTCAAAAAATTAGTCGCGGGGGTGAGCACGGCTCCCCCCAGGGGGCGAGCGAATCGCTCATTGGCTCTCCGCCTGTCACCCATGCGCGGAAAATAAAGACTTGTTCTGAACGCGCTGTACCCATTCCAACCTATAGCGTGAGCTGAGGTTGGTCTTAGGTACACTTAACAGCACATCAGGAGAAACACTTTTGCACCTTATGGCATGGTAATAGAGTTGAAAAAGTTTCTACCGACGTGCGGTTGACCGTACGTACACACGGCCACACATCGGTAGAAACACTTTTGGACCTTATGGCGTGGTAATAGAGTTGAAAAAGTTTCTACCGACAAGCGGTTGACCGTACGTTGACCGACCGTACGTAGCCATGATCACACCTAGCTGTATTCAATGACTAATTCAGCGTACATTGCTCGTTGAAGTAAGGATATTGCAATTAACATAACCAAGCCTCCCAGCAATGTATGCCGAATTAAGTCTTGGAATTTAGGTAGGTGTGATCGTGGCTTAAACTGTCAAGCTTGATGTGCTAAGCAGGTAATTTAGTTTTATACTATGGTTTTATTGTACACCTTTTGAGATGTACCTACGTCAGCAATCAACTGTAACAAAACGTAAGATGAACATGTTATCTTCAATTATAGGTATAGGTTTTATCAATGAAAAACCTACAGGGTACTTCCCGGTGACCTAAAAATATGAAATTTGGCAAGAAGCTAGGTCTCACGGTACAAATAATGGGAAAAGTCTGAAATCATTAAATATTACAACTTTTCTCACAACTAATGGTAACCAATTGTGGTGAGCTCCCGTTTCAAGAACATTCATATAAGAGAGGGGTCAAGTTGGATGGTTGCTGAGGCGATTTTTGTTTTAGTTCTATTTAAAAACGGGAACACTTACAAATTTGAAAATTGGTATGTTTATAGGGCATAGGCTATAAAATAATAACAAATAATAAAATTTGGTCAAGCGCGTGTCGGACTCAAAAAATCTAGCACATTAACTTACTGAAATTTCAACTAATACAATTTATGTTTATGTGGTGGTACGGAACCCTCAGTGCGCGAGTCCGACTCGCACTTGGCCGGTTTTTTTGTAGCATTTCTTGATAGCGCGTTTAATCCATTTTTTATCATTTTTTGAAAATTGCGCGTTTCTGACACTTCTTGCGTTTCTGTTACAAATATTGCTCGTTTGATAGTATTGGGGACATTTCACTTAAGTTCATCTGATCCCAAACTAGCAATGCCTGTAATATAATAGGCACCAGAGACTGATATATATACATAAATAGATAAAAAACACCCAGATGAAATCGAACACAAACTAGGTTCACCTCACAAATATTTGCCCTGGGTGGGGATCGAACCCGCGGCCAACGCCGCAGAAGGCAGGCTCACTACCTACCACAGCAACGGGCCAGTCTTACAATCGCAGTGGAGTGGAAGAATTTATGAAGTGTTTTTAGAGAAATTCCTGCTTGCGTCAAGTTTTTATTCTCGTTATTTATTTAAAGTGTTTTAAGTGTTTAACAGCCTCTGTGGTCTAGTGGTTAGAGGGCTCGGCTCTCCATCCGGATGTTCTGGGTTCGATTCCCGGTGGGGACACTGTCAAACAAAAATTCCTTTGTGCGATCTCCTCAGTTTGGTCAGGACAGGATAAATCACCTGATTGTCCGAAATTTAGATTATTCCGTGCTTGGGAAGGCACATAAAGCCATTGGTTCCGACTACTCTCTAAGGATGCAGTCGTTAATGAGCCATGTCAGAGGCCTTTGGCGGCTCAACAACTCTGACACCAGGGTTTGTGAGGTCGGTCATCGACCTTGCAACCCACACGATGATGATGATGGTATAAAGTGTAGATCAAAGTAATACACGATGAAGTGATACGTAGTGTAGATGTTGGTGTACATATTTAATCCAGCGTATTTCAATCAGCCCAATAATTATATTATTATGATTAGACTTACTATTTTACCTAACGCCTTTAAATTATTCTACTTTTAATGAATTTTGCAATCATAGCGATCGTCTAATTTTTAAATTAAGTTTGATTATGTCAAATGTATTTAACTATTTATATTTTACATTTTTTCTGTTATTGTTTGCACAATTTCATGCTATAAATAAGCGCAAAGTTGTAAGAAAGAATACAAGCAAGAAGATTGTGAATCGAAAACCAATAATTCCTATATGACATGGCAACAACAAATAAACAAGCACATAAATAACCATAGCTGAAACAATATGGCAGTCACTCTGGATCAATATATAGGCTAAGAAATACAGATTACTAAAAGATACAGAGTTTTACGTTTTACTGAACCGCTAGCGAAGGAACATGGCAAGAACGAAAACAAATCAGTGCTGGGAGGCGCAAATTGAGCACGTACCCGTTCCGGCTAATTTTATTTTGCAATTACACCCCTCCCCACTTATTTCTACCCCCTAGCCTTGCCAATACAACATTCTTGGCGACAGGCCGTTTTTTGGTCCACAGTGTAAGTTAAGATATGAAAAGGAAATTGAAAATGTGGTTAATCGTTTAAACTGGGATAAAATAACAGTCTGTTGCTGATGAGATAAGTTTTTTTTCGTTTACTTGAATTGTTTCCAGATGAAAATGCTCGCTATATTAAGCTGTTTTCATGTCGACTCCATATGAATTATTTTTTGTTAGAAAATATACATTAAATTTTACAGGTACACCATAAAGTTCCTATTTTCTTCCCAAATTCCTGAAAATATTCTTTGTGTCGTCTTATAGGTGACGCCGATACTCTTATTATGTCTAAATAAATAATATAATTTTGCACGTCCAAGATCACCTGCCTTATCAAATAACCTTTAAAAACAACAAAAATTATAGATGTCAAAATGGACGATACACGTTAAATATTTCAAAAATCGAACGAGCGTAAAATCGCCTGTGTATGGTATTAGTTCGTCTGTCGGTCGCCGCTGGCTCTGTCGCGCGGGTGCTCTACCCCCCTTGGTAAAAACGTTGTAAGAAGGCGTAGGGGGGAAGGAGAGAAATCGCCTCCGCAACCCTTTCGCTTTTACCCCCAGTGGACAGGGTGTGAACTTTTTCATGACGTTTAAAACGGTTTTTTTAAGAAGTCGACTCATGATTCAATTCTCTCTATGTACATTTGTTATTTGACACACACCCTTCTTAACAGGACATGCATATTCATAAAGACTTCATCATATCATCACCAGTTATACTCCACATTACAAATTAAGTATGAAAAAATAACGACAATTTTACGATTGATATTTATTAAACTCTTAAGTTGCTGGTATTTTGCGACATCCTTAACTCTACAATAAACGCGAAAGTGAAAAGAAGATTCAAATTGGGACACCCTGTAGCCGCTAAGCTTCTCGCATTTCTTCGACGCTTCTTAAAGTGTTTTACATACAGCGACGACGGCTGTGTGCGTCGGTATTTACCCACGCACGAGTGTGAGTCTACGCATTTTTACCCCCTCCCCCTCCAAGAAAAATACCTTACCGTACCCCTTTACCCACCCCTTTGATGTACCGGTGCGCCTCGGGTAAAGAAGATATGAGACTTTTTCAAAAAGCTTAATTTAAATGAGACGCTCGAGACTCGACGAGAGAATATTCTTTATTCTTAATTTGAATACTATCTTGAAGGAAAAAGGGGTAAAGATATTTTAATTGGTATTGAATTTCGATTGAAGGACACTCTTGTAATTTTTTGGAGAAGTCTTTGTCGTTTGAGCTTTCAAGTAAATGGGATCTGTCGATAAAGGGTCGTAATTTAGGTCGACGTTGCTCGGAGACGTTTTTTGGGTGTTTTTGGTGAATGGGTTGGCAGTGAGAGAAAAGGTTTATAAATTCTGCTCGTATAATCCGAAAGCTTCTTTTAAATATCATATTGTATATTATTAAACGAGAAATGCCCCGTGTGGTACCGTCAAAGAATAGTACCAACACATCTCTACCTGTCGGTGTCATAACAGGCGACTAAGGGTTAATCATCATCATCATATCGTGTGGGTAGCAAGGTCGATGACCGACCTCACAAACCCTGGTGTCAGAGTTGTTGAGCCGCCAAAGGCCTCTGACATGGCTAATGAACCAGGGGAATTCAACATAGTTTAAAGTTTAAAATAGCACAATACTCAATAGACCATAATAACTTTCCAGATTAAACACAATTTTTACACTAACTAGTTCCATAAATGGTGTTTAATTTCATAAATACATTGGTGTTCCATCAAGTAATAACAACACAAAGTATATCATACTTTCCAATTAGGCCATCATAAAGGCGCTTTATATAGGCTTGTTAAAAAGTGGCGACTTCGAACGGGGTGAATATAATCGTGGTTAATATATGACCATTATTTATGTCGCTACATCTAGGCTACATAGACGTGGTGTTGGAAGGCATGACTACTATAAATGTGGTAGCTTGACAACTGTCGGCGCAGTGACTATAAAGTGGTTATTACAAACGAGGCCACTATTTTATCTACGTTGTTATAACATCAATAATTACTCAAAATATAATAACAATAAAGGTCATCTCTGGTCAGAAAAAAAAACAGTGCATCTTACTTTGTTGCACTTTTTGTTATTTGTGAATTTGTGATATTTAAATGAACTTCCAATGCACCCGTATTAATCTAACTCCGTTTACAACCTGCCGACGCCGTTTTTCAATTTTTAGAACGTACCCCAAGATAATTAGATTTTGGCCTAGACAAAAATCGGAACCAAGATTTTCTTTTTGTGGTTTATGAAGTCTTGGAAGTAATTACATAATTACTTAAAATTAAGCATAACACCAAATGGGACAAGGCGGCAGATTAAAAAAACCCTATTATATAAATAGTTACAGTGGCAAAAATGCCAACTAAACGAAATGTTTTTTGGGCTCGTTCAATGATAAACTTTTAGTATTTTACAAACTAATTAAGCACCTAAGTTCTTAGGTAAAGCCTAAAATTAAAAAAATCCCACTAAAAGTATTATTTCTTTTTGTCTGCTCGGGCAAAATACATAACTATCTCGTGACTTTTTGTACTTCAAAATTTTGTTGTACTTGTAGTCATAAAAGTGAACACAATATGTTAAAGCTTTACAGTGGTATAATTATTGAGGGATTTCTCTTTGGCCAAAATAGTTAACTGAATGAAAAGTGTTTGATTATACTCTAAAACTGTACTTACGTTGATTACTTTGAAAATTAAACATTTCAGGCAATAGCGTATCTTTTTATATAAAAATTACATTATGTAGCGCTTTATATCGACCCTAAAGAAGTTGAAATAAAGTTCATAATTGACATTAACATAGTACACGGCTCGTGATTGCACGGTACGGCAACGTCGCATTGCTTCGCTGTTTTTTTCGGTACGCGCTTCGGAATTTAAAGTTAAACACGAAAGATGAAAATTTACATCGGTTGTAGTAAGCTGAAAATGTGAAATTTTGTAAGTAGTTTTTTGTACGTCAAGACTACACATTAAGAAGGGATTTTCTGAAATTCATCCCCTGAGGGGTTGAAAAATGGTGTGGAAGTTTGTATGAATATTCTACAGGTTTGACATGAGACTCAAAATAATTGTGGATTTGATCTAATGAAAGGGAAAACCGGCCAAGTGCGAGTCGGACTCACGCACCGAGGGTTCCGTACCACCACATGATATAAATTGTATTAGTTGAAATGTCAGTAACTTACTGTGGTCGATTTTTGAAGTGAAAACTTCTTCAGCGGCGCTTGGCACTTTTTCAGATGGGGAAAAAATTATTAACTCGCATCAGAAGTCGCGTCAGATCTCGGATGAAGTATAGAAATGGATTTGAAAATAAGCATACCAAGTTAGAGCAGGCTCAATATATACAAAACTTCTAAAGTGTGATAAAGACCAAAACATCTTTTTTATCTTTGTCGCGTCAGATCTCGGATGAAGTATAGAAATTGATTTGCAAATAATCATACCAAGTTAGAGCAGGCTCAATATATACAAAACTTCTAAAGTGTGATAAAGACCAAAACAACTTTTTTGTCTTTGTCATAGCAGGCCTGTCTGTGAAATAGGCAGCTTTTTCCAAGATCAAAGGAGTGCGACTCCTGTAAACTTGTTTACTATTATATATTCTGTGGTCATAGTCTCGGCTTTTTTGTTGTGCACAACGTGATATGTGCACGACAGACTTGACGTACTGGTTTTGATCGTTATTTAATAGCGAATCCTAAATGTATGATATCTACATTTCGGATGACAGCTGTCAAACTAAAAAACCCCATAACTTGGAAACTACTGACTCTACAATACTCATGTGCTGAGACAAATGATAGGTCTCGATGAGATCTACATTTCGGATGACAGCTGTCAAACTAAAAATCGCTATAACTCGAAAACTATTGACCCTAGACTACTCGTGTGCTGAGACAAATGATAGGTCTCGATGAGATCTTCATTTCGGAAGACAATTGTCAAAGTAAAAATCGCTATACCTCAAAATCTACTGACCCTAGACTACTCGTGTGCTAAGACAAATGATAGGTCTCGATGAGATCTACATTTTGGATGACAGCTGTCAAAGTAAAAATCGCTATAACTTGAAAACTACTGACCCTAGACTACTCATGTGCTGAGACAAATGATAGGTCTCGATGAGATCTACATTTCGGATGACAGCTGTCAAACTAAAAACCCCATAACTTGGAAACTACTGACTCTACAATACTCATGTGCTGAGACAAATGATAGGTCTCGATGAGATCTACATTTCGGATGACAGCTGTCAAACTAAAAAACCCCATAACTTGGAAACTACTGACTCTACAATACTCATGTGCTGAGACAAATGATAGGTCTCGATGAGATCTACATTTCGGATGACAGCTGTCAAACTAAAAAAACCCATAACTTGGAAACTACTGACTCTAGTATGCTCGTGTGCTGAGTCAAATGATAGGTCTTGATGAGATCTACATTTCGGATGACAGCTGTCAAAGTAAAAATCGCTATAACTTGAAAACTACTGATCCTAGACTACTCATGTACTGAGACAAATTTTAGGTCTCGATGAAGAAGTACACGAGCATTGACGGGATTGACCCTTACAAAAACATCATATTCAAAAATTCAAGTTTTCACTTCTGCCGGCACTCTCGGAGTGCAACTCGTCCTTTTTTTAATCCGACTCGCACTTGATCAGTTTTTATATTTTATAGCTTATGCAGCATGAGATACAGCCCACTGACAGACAGTCAGACAGACATCGGAGGCATATTAGTATGATCTCGTTTTAAAAAAAAAGTAACCATAAAGTCTGAAATAATTAAAGTTTACAACCTTTCTCACAACCAATTAACGCTAGCTAGCTTCCACTTCAAGTAAATTCTTATTATAGAGGAGTCAAAATCGGGGGGTCAAGAGCAAAAGCTTAGCACGCTAGTCCGACTCGCACTTGCCCGGTTTTTTGTAACACTGTATCCCACAATGATATTTTCTCCTTTCAATGGACTGTTTGAAGTGTTGTTGTTTGTACAAGCAGGCAGCCAGACACTTGCAGCCCACTCTACCTACTTGGACTGTTGAAATAAGAACACTAAAAAGTCTAATATTATGTCAGGCTTGACGTACTCTTGACATTACGTAGAAGAAAAAGTCTCGGGGCGCACGGCACGCCATACCGGTTCCAAAGAACATATAATATTACGCCGGTTCTCGCTCGCTTGACGCGATCTATTGAATTAAAAATCAACTTTTTTATCTTTTTATAATTATGCTTAATTTTATAAATAAAGGAAAGAACACACGATGAAACCTGTAATTAAACAAAAGTTTTTCAGTTGGTATTTTTGCTTTAACATTAAATACGAAAATATTTAACTTCAGATTAATATGCTTAATTTTAGGTAATTTGCTCAAAAACTGTCCTGGAAAGTCTATCAAATTTAAAATAATTTGGTTGCCATTTTTGCCTGGACTTTTATGTAACTTGCATACAAATTTGCTAATAAAAAAACATGCGCAAATATTTTTTGCTTAGTTTTAATAAAAGTAGGTACCTTGGAACCCACATCAAAAGTTTACCCCATCAGATATTAGTTACAATTTTTGGCTTGACTTCACATGCATAAACAAACAAAAAAATATATTTTCTGGAGAATCTAAAAGCCAGCCAATTCATTAAAAAATATTTTTTACATAAGTGTTCCACCACCTATTATAATACATAGCAACTTTATAGTAAATTGACGGTTTCGATTTATGTCCAGCCAATTAAAAATTACAGCTTCAGGACTCGGCCTAACGTGTATAATTTGGTGGCTATTTGTAAACGGCGAATTATAAGATTTTCCTGCGACATATACAAGTAAAGCGCGCAAGGGAATAAAAAAAGCGTCTCCGACTATAATTAAAAACAATGGGAAAAGCTGCGACTTCGCATATTATCGTGTCTACACCCTAAGAAAAATTTACCAATGATAGCGTCTTATTTTTCGTAGTACTGCACCGTTAAAAAAACCTTTTATAGTTTTATACTTTTCCGATCAGGCAATGGTCAGTCTTTTTCTACTTAACTAAATATTTTTAACTTTATTTTACTCAACGAAAATCTTACATAATGACGTTTTTATAAAAATAATAAATTAATTACAATTTTATGCCAAAAACAAGATTTCACATATTATGTAAACAAACACAGTTAACAACAGCTGATGAAAGAAATGAATACAAAAACTACATCTACATCTTTGAAATCAAGAAAATACAGGGTGTAAGGGACGGTGTACCGAAAACTGAAAGGGCGTGCTCAGTCAACGAAACTGAACAACTTTCCCAAAGAAACATATGTTGAGAAATGAAAAAAAAATTTGACCTCTCCATACAAATTTCCCACTCTGGTCGAACAGTTTGTAGGGAGAGGTCAATTTCTTTTTTTATTTCCCAACATATGATTCTTTGGGAAAGTTGTTCAGTTTCGTTGACTGAGCACGTCCTTTCAGTTTTCGGTACACCGTCCCTTACACCCTGTATTACGTACTTAATACATAATGAGATAAATAAATAATAACAGTTTGACTAAAAACTTGTAAGCGCGAGTGTATGTATGTATTTAAGTGTGTGTGTGTGTGTGTGAGTGTGTGTGTGCTATAAATATTATGAATATACAAGATTACTAGCTATTCGCTCATGTACGGTTGGTAATTGTAACATTAGTTTGACTGTGCGTACTTACACACGTATGTCTTATGGGGTCTATGACGGACGGTATAGTAGTATCATATACTATTAAACGAACAATATTTGTACATATTTGTAATCGGTTTCTCTTAAACGGCTCTCACGATTTCGATGAAATTTACCTTAGGGTTTTTGGGGGCAAACAACCGATCTAGCTAAGTTTAGTGTCTGGGAAAATTCGTTCGCTCCGTGTTTTTGAGCATTTTGTAAATTCCGCGTTTTAGACAGAAACCTACAGCGCCATCTGTTGGCGAATAGCATAGCATGCTCACGCGATGATATTTTCAGGTTAAGGCGGCTATTATAAAGCGAAGCTCCCCCAGCTACTAGCTATTAGTATAGCTAGTAGTAGGTATGGCTAATATTAGTGGAACGTGTCTGCCGAAATTTCCTTTGCAACTTTTATTTCTAAATTTCCTTTCAGCAGCTGAAGAACGACTCGCGAAATTAGACCACACTGACAGCGTGTGGTCGTATTTCAAATTAGTTCGATAGGAAATCTAGAAATAAAACATAATTGGTTGCAAAGGAAATGGTTCGCATGTGGCAGACACGTTCCAGACCCCATTAACTTTTAAAATAGGTAAGAAATCGTGTCGTTCGTGTCGTTAGTAAATACTGTTTTCCCTCTGGAACATGCGAAACGATTTGGGTCAGAATATTTTTATTTTTTACTTTCCGTACAAAATAATAAGCTGATCGGTTCGGTGAATAAAGATGGATCGGTTGATAAAATAAGTGATGATCCTTCTAAGGAGTGATTCTACATTAATATCAGATTGTAAAAAAAGTTATATTTTTTATGTTTTATTTATTTTGGATGATCATAAAATTTGTTTTTTAAATAAAATGAATAGGTACTTGCTCGTGACTGGATATTATAACAAAAAACCGCCCAAGTGCAATGTCGGACTCGAGCACTGAGGGTTTCGTACCACCACATTCATCATAACATCCCATGAGACGTTCACTACTGTACAGGACAGGGAGCTCCCTCCAGAATTCTAGCTTTTGCTGGAAAAATGCAGAGGGCACCATGGACCGCGGTTGTAGGTGACCGCAGTAAGTAAGATGTAAGATACAAAGGAGGATGCTGCTGCCCATCCTCCAGTTTATAACCCTTAGTCGCCTCTTACGACACCCACGGTTATGTATGGGTTGGTACTATTCTTTGCCGGCGCCACACGGGACCACCACATTATATTAATTAAATTAGCTGATTTGAGTTGATTGAATGAAAGGTAAATTGCGGTTTACGATTTATGACGTATTAAAAAAAGTACTTACTAGATCTCGTTCAAACCTGTTTTCAGTGGAAGTTTGCATGGTAATGTACATCATATATTTTTTTTTGTTTTATCTTTTTTTTTTAGTTTATTGAAGAACAAGCAGTCTTATCTAAATATATTTAAAAAGATTACAATATTGCAATAAATAGACCTATAGTTCTCTTAATTAATTTAGAATTTTTATACTATGTGGGCCAAATATATATATATATATACATATCTAAATAATTCATACAATACAATACTACTATTTTCTGATCAAATCCTTTCTAAAACGACTTATATACGGAATAAATATGTCTATATCTTTATATTCTTCATTAAAAACCTTACAACTACGCCTTATAAAACTATTCGCCACATAACAAAATTCGCATCATTCTCTTATTTTAGAATTTACTGGGGGGGCCGGGGACGGACACACATTTTACCACTTAGGAAGTGTCTCTCGCGCAAACTATTCCGTTTAGAAAAAACCGGCCAAGTGCGAGTCGGACTCGCGCACTGAGGGTTCCGTACCACCACATAAACATAATTGTATTAGTTGAAATTTCAGTAAGTTAATGTGCTAGATTTTTTGAGTCCGACACGCGCTTGACCAAATTTTATTATTTGTTGTTATTTTATAGCTTATGAACTATAAACATACCAATTTTCAAGTTTGTAAGTGTTCCCGTTTTTAAAAAGATCTAAAACAAAAATCGCCTCAGCGACCATCCAACTTGACCCCTCTCTTATATGAATGTTCTTGAAACGGGAGCTCACCACAATTGGTTACCATAAGTTGTGAGAAAAGTTGTAATATTTAATGATTTCAGACTTTTCCCATTATTTGTACTGTGAGACCTAGCTTCTTGCCAAATTTCATAATTTTAGGTCAACGGGAAGTACCCTGTAGGTTTTGCATTTTTGAATAAATGTATGGAGATGAGGACATAAAATGCCATATCTTTTGATTGCGTCGTTGTAAAAAATTGAAATTTTCAGATCTTGTGTGGTTCGTGGATCCTAATATATGGTATTAATTTCAACCTGATACCTTTACCCGTTCGTGAGATAAAGGGTCTTGACAGACAGACAGACAGACAGACAGACGGACAACAAAGTGATCCTATAAGGGTTCCGTTTTTTTCTTTTGAGGTACGGAACCCTAAAAAATTATATTATAAAACTCAATATCATTTTTGAAGACCTATCCATAGATCCCCACACGTATGGATTTAATGAAAAACATTTTTTGAGTTTCAGTTCTAAGTATGGGGAACCCCCAAAATGTATTGATTTTTTTCTATTTTTGTTTGAAAATTTTAATGCGGTTCACACAATACATCTATTTACTAAGTTTCAACAGTATAGTTCTTATATAGTTTCGGAAAAAAGTGGCTATGACACACGGACGGACAGACAGACATACAGGACGAATCCATTAGGGATCCGTTTTTTGACATTTGGCTACGGAACCCTAAAAACATCTTTATCTGCATCACCAGCTGATCATAGAGGTCATTGAACCCTACAGGCGCTTCACTTCTTCTTGAGCTAAAACTACTTTTTTAGGAAAGTATATTAGTGATTTAGAATATATTAAGTACAATATTTAATAGTGATGTAGAATTACCCCTTAGAAGGATCATTGTAATGTTTTTACACCCTGTATATTATGAAACTATGAGTATAATCCGTTTCATGAGTCAATGCCAACGCTTACCAACATATTTTGCAGCCATGACTCTAAAACCAGGGTATATAATGACGGAAAAAATAGCATTGTTTTTCAAACTAGTTTTTTCTGGCAGCTTCAGCTGATTACTATTGATATGGGTGCAAAATGTGTTGATAAGCGTTGGCATTGTATAAGGCTCAAGTTAGGCCACATATGGAGTACTGTTGCCACCTTTCGGCCGGGGCACCTCAGTATCAGCTCCTTCGTCTTGACCGCGTCCAACGTCGAGCGATCCGAATCATTGGCGACGATGTCCTCACCGGCCGACTTGACCATCTAGCACTGCAGAGAGATGTTGCATCTCTATGCATCCTTTATCGCATGTATCATGGGGAGTGCTCTGAGGAATTGTTCGAGCTAATACCTGCTGCAGAATTTCACCACCGCACCACTCGCCAGAAGTTAACATTTCATCCTTACCACTTAGATAACTGGCAATCTTCCACCGTACGTTTTACAAGAAACTTCTTACCACGTACGACCGCACTGTGGAATCAGCTTCCTGCGCAGGTATTTCCGGACCGGTACAACAAGGCAGCCTTCAAGAAACGAGCCTACAAATATCTTAAAGGCCGGCAGCGCACCTGTGATCCGCCTGTTGTTGCGGGTGTCTATGGGCGTCGGTGATCACTTACCATCAGGTGACCCGCCTGCTCGTCTGCCTCCCTCATCTATAAAAAAATAAAAACCAAAACAAAAACGTTTGCCTAAAACGCTTAGTTAAGGCTAGAAGTATTGTTTTAGGGAAACGTTTTTGTTTTGGTAATATCGTTAAAATAACCACGATCCTGTTTTTGCTCTTAACTATGCACCGATAACAGCACGTTACGGTGCGCTATCGGCGCTTTTCTCTTGCCATCGATATCACCTTGGTATTGTCGGGCAGTCCAGTGACAAGTGAGCAAGTGATCCTGGACGGGGTTATGGGTAAACAAATTCAAAGCAATCCGTGTGGTGCCGGCAAAGTATAGGACCAACCCATCTCTAACCATGGGTGTCGTAAGAGGCGACTAAGGGCTTATGATCCAGAGGATGGGCAGCAGCATCCTTCTCGGTGTCGTATCATCTTAAATTCTGCGGTCACCAACAACCGCGGTCCATGACGCCAGCGGTAACGCTAACAAGCGTGGTGACTACTTTTTAAATCTTAATAAAATAAATAAATATGGTACTTCCTCTCCATATTATTTCAGCAAAAGCTGGAATTTTGGAGGGAGTCCTATAGTGGACATTTCATGAGTAGAATTGAAATTCAAAGCAACTTAAAATATTCTGCAAACAACTCAACCAAACACAAAATTCGTCACGCTTTCAAAATTCGTGAAAATAAATTAAACAAAAACCTACCTACTCAGCATTTAATGGTGCACCCACACCCCTTATTTCGAAACAAAAGGCTCGGAGCAATCAATACACGTCTTAAAAACAATTTAAACCAAGAATCCAGCCCTAATGAAACAAAGAGAACATGCTTCTTACGATTTATTCCGAGTTGGCAAAAATGCACACTCTGGCAACATCGAATTCGCGTACGTACACAAATGGAGTTATATAAGGATTTACTGCGGGTTTGCTTGTGAAGTTTTTAATCTGTTTCTTTTTAGTTTTACTGATAGTCTGCTGCTGATATAATAACTTCTCATAATTCCGAAATAACGTACACAAAGTACTCCACAAAGTTTTCAAGTTTGACACTTTATAAATTTTACAATGTCAAAAATGAACACACATTTCTAAAAAACTTTCCAAATCAGATTTTCATGCGGCAAGCGAGCAAGTGGACCAGCTGGTGGTAAGTGGTCTCCACCGTCCATGACATCTACTGTTTTATTGGTGATATAATTTGACACTAATCAGACTGCAAAGCGCGTCGCCCACCCTAAACTAAGATGATATGTCTCATGTGCCTGTAATTTCACAGGCTCCCTTACCCTTTAAATCAAAACATAGCAGTGCAAACACTGCTGCTTTGTGGCTGGAAAAGGCAAGGGGGTGGTACTTCCACAGATGGACTTGGCACAAAAGCCAAAATTCAAATGCAACTTCCAAAATTTTGATTACCGAAAGCAAGTATAAGTTCACATGCTTCTTTGACTCTACTCGTATCATAGCCCACACGCAAATTTGTAGCAAAATCATACCTCGTTTTAAGTGCAGTGTTGCTAACATTTAAATTATAGTACTCTGTTGCCAGTGTCTACCTCTAAATAAATACTTAAATCCTGTAAAAAAAGAACCATATCCAGACATAAATACTTTTACAACATACAAACAAACAGACAATACTATTAATAAGATATAGTGAGTGGTATACATTCAGGTGGGGGCGCCGACACCCCTCAACCCTTTCGGTCCAAGCGTTTCTTCTTTACATTTATTTCTTATGGCCTGTTTCTTCTTCTTAAATTATAAAGCTTGCTTGGGAATTACACGTTTTGATACTTTATGTTTCTTTAAAGTTGAATTTTTTGGTAGTGATTAAGGCATTGATAGCTTAGAAACGCGTATTCCATTATTGGCTTAAATTTTCTAACTTTTACTGAAGACTTTTACTTTTACTAAACATGATGCTAATAAACAGGGATTCAATATATTCTGGAAAGACCTTTCAAGGGATTATTGTGGGGGTATTTAGCCCAAAAATTTAATGCTACGACATTTTCAAATACATAAAAAAAATGATACCTCATACAAGTTGAATCTATCTGCTAATCTTTTTATTTTCTTTTAATTAAATTCCAAAAGTCGTAGAACAAAAGTACTAAGTCACCAAAATAAGCCCTTACATGATTGTACAGTATACACGTATTTGTTGAATAAATACATATACAACGTGATTTTGTAATGTCTGACTATACTTGAGTATGGTACTTAGTACATGAAACTGAACAACTTTTCCCAAGAAACATAGGTTGGAAAATGAAAACAAAATTTGGCTTCCTCATACAAACCTTGCGCCCTCAATACTGGAATTGATATGGGACGAACAAAAAAAACTCATTTTCAACCTATGTTTCTTGGGAAATGTTGTTCAGTTTCATGTTCTAAGTAATCAAGTATAGTCAGACATTTCACAATCACGTTGTATATTTGTGATTGTTTTTTTTTTAAAACATCTCTAACGATTTCGATAAAATTTTGTGTTCGGGGTCAGGGACGAAAAATCGATCTAGCACGGTCTACCCTCCTGAGACCCCAGGTATCATCTATGATACCTATGGTACTAAGGCAAACAAGTCCTATTGTGTGATTGTAAGGTTCATTATGCAACTGCCCTGCCAGTTAGGCTGGGTCTCAGGAGGCTACACGATCGATTGATCGATCTGGGAAAATTAGTTTTCTTCATTATTTTAAACATTTTTAGCCACTAACTTCATAAAAATCCTCGTAGCCATCAGAAGTAAATAGTAATACTTAAAAAAATCAATAAATAATGTTGTTTATATAAATCAATTTTCTCTACAATAGCAACCACCAAGACTTGTCGACCGCTCTACAACGGGAGCCGAAATGATGTTACAAAGGCGAAGAACGGGGCTAACACAAGTTTTCTATATTACTGTGCGTACCCCCTTGTCACCCAACGCCAGCCCCAAAGCACCCCCCTCAAAGGGTTGAAGATACCAGAGCCCACCTTTGAAGATGCGCACAGCTTTTTCTATAATACCTTTCTAAGCGATTTGAATTTCGCTAAGTCTCGAATTTCCAGAGGCAAAAAATAATTGGTCCCGGAGATTTTCGAGAATTTCGTTCGGGCGCTGTATTTAATTTGGCGTCCAGTTTTTTGGATGGTTGGTTTTGTTTTTGTCAAGGTCGATTGGTGAGGTGTATATTTTTCTTTAGATTCGTTGCAATTTTTTTTATCGGTCGCTGACAAGTTTATATAACCGACGTTTATTAGGGTTTTTCAAACACTTTTTTAAGGTTCTACTGGGTGGCGCTATAGGTCAGCATGAGGAAATTCTATCATATGGCTACCGACGTGTAATAATACAATTATAATTAGGATTAATAAGTCAGTTTGAATGGCCGTCAAATGCTTGTAATCTTATTTGATTGCAAAAAGGTTTCATATATTTTACTAAGCTAAAAAAAAGAAATTACCAATAGTGATCAGCGTAACACCCATCAACACTTAAAAAAAAGTAGTTGACAAACGTCAAGGAAAACTCCATATTGTTCATTTTCTTTGACAGAGAGTGTACCTATGTGTGTAGCTGTGCATCCTGCTTATTTTCATAACTAGCGGTCCGCCCCGGCTTCGCACGGGTAGATATAGGTTCTTGTTGCGTCGGGGTTACTAAGAAAACCTGCCAAGCGCAAGTCGGACTCACACCGAGGGTTCCATACCACTAAGGTAAAAATACCGTCCTAGTTATGGACAGTCACACCGTCTTTGTCACGCAAAAGTGCATTATTCGAAAAAGAAGAATGTGGAGGGGAAGTACTGTACAGATCTGAAGTCCCTTCCAATAGGATCCTCAAATCAGATACGTGAAAGTTTTGGCCAAGGTTGATCGTCTAGAATAATACCCTTTAAGAATATTATATTTTTTCTGAATCCTACGTCATTCCGTTTTATATTCTTATTATATTTTGTAATTTACTGATTCTGCTCGGTGGAGAGTGGCAAAAGAAGAATGAAAAAGAAACACACTTGTTATTTTAATACTTATATTAGAATATAAACCTAATCTTTACATGTCTAATTTATGTTATTTATTTTATTTTATATCACTATTTATTTAAATTTAGTTTCATATTGACAGGAGTAGTTCATCTGAATTCATGTAGTTTCATCAATTTAGGAAAGGTTTCATCTCATTTACAATGCAATATTAGAGCCGATAAGTTTCTGAAAAGAAACCTATGTTAATATAAACGAAGTAATAAAAAATAATGTGGGGACAATCCCCAGGTTTGGGGCACCGCCATCGCCCCAAGCAGCTCGTCCTAGGCCTCCTCTACCCTAAGTCCTAGGTCCGAGGCATATCATCACCCAGCTCACGATGACATGACGCTAAACTACCCTAACAATCCAACTGGATCGTCAGGATTCTGATCATCCACGCGGAGCTGGAAATCCCACCGAAAACTTAAACTACAGTAAAGACTAGGGTTAATGGATGTGGAGAGCGGAACTAACTAACCACAGTACAACCCAGACGGTGATGATGTCTCCCCCCGGTATGTTCATGCCCCGCGTCAAACCCGACTTCCACGTGGCCCACCTTTAAGGGACGATCACTGACTCATCCAGGGTTCACAGGGTATTGACTATTTCTTTTAGTCACCCATACCAGAGCTGGTCACCGAGCCCGCCAGGCACACGAAGCATACAGTCTTCCTTTAGGAAAACAGGGCACTCTCCATCATGAGCTATAAGAGCTCTTCCTGTAATCCCTCCGGGCAGACAATGATCGACATCATCGAATCCCTTAGTTTGTTTTGAAATAAGTTAAACTGAAAATAATTAGCCAGCTCCACACGTCCAAGTGTGAAGTCTGTACTAGATACGGGTATAGTATTATTGCTTGCATGGCCAGCCTAGATCAATAACGGTTTTATAACGAGAGACATAAAGAGTTTGAAGGGCAATCTCCCTCCCCCCAGTCACTGCGTGACTTTATTGCACCAACAAGGTCTCCGTATATCCTTCATAGCTCTCACTTGTGATGCGTAGCTAAATCTCTTTTCCGTTACCAACCCACGCAGGACAAGGATTATGTAGAGTAACCCCAGTCTAAACACTCATTTAAATAAAATGAATTGCATCTAAACTATAATGGGATTACCCAGCATATTTCGAAGAAGAACATATAAGAAGTAAGTATAACAAAAGATTACTGAAGGTAATCCTTAATTAAAGGTGAAGTATGATGACCAGAACCGAGAAGATACGGGATAATAGTATCTAAGCTAGGTTGGGCCAAACATTTATGATTTAAGATCTTAAGGGAAAATCAAAAGCATCGAGTATTCAAAACCAAAAACACTGGGAGAATTTAGCGTAAACAACACTAGCTAAAACTCGATGTTCTTTAAAAGAGGACTCAAAAGAAGTATAAAAAAATGGGGTTATTGTATATACTTAAATATTCGGAACTTATCTACAATGAAAAGAAACTAGACATTATAATTTCTGTTCCATTATTGTTTTCAAGAATCTATTTAGTAAAGTTAAGGTGGTTTCACACTGAGTCAAAGTATAATTTTAAGTATGATAATTTATGACAAGTTTTATTAAGGGAAAATTAAAACTTAGAATCTTATAAAGTTTAGATTCCTGTATGATTCAATGAAGATTAAATAAATTATTTAACTACTTTAGGATGACACACATAAAGTTCAGAGGTCCCCCAAGGTCAGAGTGTCGTACAGCCGTCGCAGCCTTGCGGGCGAACGTCGTCAACACACTTTACAAGAAGCAACCCACGAACGAATGTAATGTCTCCTTCAAGAATATTCTTCCTATTGATTCAGGACAAATCTAATTTATTCCTTATAAACAATTTAATGTCATTAGACTAAACTAGTATGTCCCTTCACATAAGAAGAAAGTTTTATGTTGTCTAACTACTCTACATTTGGTAATCTAACGCTAAGATCAGGAGGTCCTCCCGCGGTATATGCCACTCAAACGACGCATCCAATAATGGGCGAGCGTTGTCAGCACATAACACAAGAAACACTATTTCCAAAATCCAACGTTAAAACACCTTGCTAATATCCTTCCATTTGTATTGGAGTAACTCCAATTCATCCCACACATACAGAAGAGGGAATTCAGGATGTATCAGCGAAACCCCACACAAATAGAAAGAGAAGAACTTTAGTATCAGACCCTTTTAGGCTTGAGGGCTCCGGCCCAAGAATGATTAAAATAAATAAATCCGAAGGTTGATATTATCAGAAAGACTTAGACAGATACTCCAGTGACACGCGACATACATTAGCCACAACCAATATAGTGGACATCGGGGACACATGTCACGAGGGCATCCATCCATGCTTGGTTGAACTAAATAAACCTGAGAGCAGGCATTTCTTAATCTCAAAATCTGGGACTCCTATAGTATGAAAGTAAAAGGAAAGATAAGCACCTCCTATGAGCTTGAGTACTGAGATGTAATAATGCTCTCAGCATGTTCCAATTTTGGGAAATTGAGGCAAAAGATTCAAAATCACTATCAAAGCAATTTATTATTACTTGAAATATTATTTTTTATAATATTCACTCTACTTAACCTTACCCTTTATTTCACAATAAAATATCACAATCTATATCCAAGTTTTAGTTTTCAGATATATTATTTTAAGATTTTGAATTGACGTTCTAATTCTTTTGATCTGACGGAATATTTTTCTTAAATTTTATCATATGAAGACATTAGTATATTAAAGACTGGAATTTTGATTTAGGGCCAAAGATTTTTATATTATTTTCTAAAAAAGTAATTATTTAATGTATTAATATTTTCTTCCATTTTGATTTTGGGTTTTGATTTATTTTTTGTTAAAGAGTTAAAAAATTTATAAAGATTTCAAACTAGCGTCTAGCTTTGAGTAAAACTAAATCAAAAATGATTTATTTGTTGACTATTTGACAATAATGTCAAATAGACAATTCTACCTAAAAAAAGTATAAAAATATACATCGTTTAAAGTCTCCTTGAATTGATGATAATAATATACATCGTCCAAACAACATCTAAAGCCACCCCTAATCGATGACAATATATATACATCAGAGTCCAGTTTCCATGATTTCACCAAGGACTATTTTAATCAATTTCTCTGTAAAGGAAAGAATTAAACACAATGAAATTTACATTACCTTTACAATCCAAGCAATACCTTTTTTTAGCCTTCACGTTTTATCATTTGTGGTTTGCTTTTCCATGTCTATAATGTTCCTTGTAATTCCTGTACCTGTTTAGAAATAGAACATTATCCTGCCTAGCTATACGCGAACAAAGACACTTGTAGAACTAGTTTATACTTAATTATGGGAAAAGAAAATCTTTATTATTATCTACAAATAACGACTCAGATTAGAAACACAGTATGTTATAATTTCCGCAGAGTTATTAATGTTTACAAACGAAAATCATTAAGTGGGAATATCAATTTACTTAAAGTATCACACAGTACAAGCCTCTTATGACCTCGCAGGTAGATCTGTAAAGCTGCAAATATTCTCCAATCAACTCTTCCTCTTTTGACATTGAAATCTGACTTTCTCAACGTTATTTAGCTCACATATCCTGGAAGAAACTATAAATTTCATTAAGTCACATTTCACCTTAACTCAAATACACACAACAACTTTGAACCGAAAATAAATAAAAGATGGAAAGCCACAAAATTGAATACTTACATAACATTAGTTTCACTCCACTTATTCTTTACACTTTGGAATCAAACCCTGAATGTTAGCATCTTGAAATTTTGCGCAAATAAACCTTCCTATACTATATCCTACACGAAGCAATCCCTATCTTTATCTCAATTGAAGGAATCCACAATCCAGGATCATAGCCTCCTTCAAAAGATTCGTCTCATCAGCTGTATGAATTCTATTTTCCACGAGCTACAAAAAATAAAAAAAATATAACTCACATAACTCCAGCTTACTAACGACTTTTCTTTCACAGACGACTCAAAGTAACAACAAGGATATTTGGAACGTTTGCCGATACCCTTCTTCCATTTTTCTCCGTTTTTTCCCAAATTTTCCTTGCTTGACGGTCCAAAATCTCTCTCACCTGAAACTAGCAAAACATGTTAAAATTCTATTTCAGCTTCATTGCCCTCACTATTCAACAAAACCTGATTCATAGTTTTCTTCTGTTGCTTTCGTTTATCAAAATTTTAGCAACTATTCCTTTTATTCGGTTAAAAAAGCTTTTTTCTTTCATTTCCTTCTCTTGACTCTCCCCCGACCCTGTCTCGACTGTCACTCCTTGTCATATTTTTCTACTCCCCGTTTATCGTTACACTTCTTGACACTTCCTCTAAATAGTATTTTATGCATTTAAAAATTTTTTAGGGTTCCGCAAGTGCACAGCCTCCCCCAAAATTTTATTATTTCGAAAAATCTAAGAAAACATTTTTTTTTTTTTCGAGAATTCTAAAATTTTCAATTTTAAATTAATTTTTTTTATTATTATTATTATTTTATTAAAATAAAACCTCCTATATTGGCCCTTAAATTTTTTTATTCACAAATACAATAATCAAAACAAATAACTAAACTACTAATATTATAAATCATTAAACTAAATTAATTTTTTATTCAAAATTATTAAAATTATTTAACATGTTTATCTAAATTTAGATTTATTTCAGTTCAACCCTGATTATATAACCAAATTAAATTTGTATTAAATTATAAATTATTATAGTTCATTATTTTTTTTTTTTTAAACGAAGTCGATTTAATAATGCCAGTCAATTCACTAACAAATTGACTCACTATATACTATAATCAAAATAGTCTTCTAATATTAATTATTAAATTAAAACTAATAAAATTATATTAATTAGGTTGTGACCAGGAATATCTCAATTCCTCTAAAGTTAAAATTTATGATATAGTCCCGTGAAAATCTCAATAGCTAACATCCTAAGTATAATATTTAGCCAAATGGACTGCATTATAAACTCCTTTAACACTTTGAGTTTCAGGATCAACGAGAATATACACATTAGCATATTTTATTCCTCCAATTCGATATGGTCCATCATATAATAAATCAAATTTCTTAGTTTTATTTCGACTAGAATCCGATTTATTAAGCCTCCTTAATTTTACCAAATCACCAACTTGAAAATCTATCAACTTATGAGTTCTATTGAATCTATCCTGCCGCTTCTGACTCGAAAGTGTAAGGTTTTCTCTAACTTCCACTCTAATTTGGTCTAACGTTTTATTCGTGAGTGCCCGTGGTAGAAAACAGTCTACTTTAAGTTTCTCTGAATTTCCAAATAATATTTCATTAGGAGAAAATTTCGTACTCTCGTGGAACGTATTATTATACAATTCCTCAATCTCCAACAAGTAATGATCCCATCTAGTATGGTCATCATGACAATAAATTCTAAAGAATTTGTTTAATTCTTTATTCACTCGTTCTGTAGTGTTAGGTCGAGGATTACGAATAGTAGTATACAAAGTCTTAATTCTCAAGGCTCTGAGTCCATTTTTCCACTTGTGACTAATAAATTGTTTTCCGTTATCTGTCATAACAGCCTTAGGTTGTATTATTTCAGTGAACACTCTCATACAATAAAGCACTGAGTCTGCTGAAGCTCCACGAAGTCCGAAAAGTTTAATAAATTTACTAAAAGAATCCTGTATTACAAAAATGTAAATATAACCAGCCTCAGTTTTAGGTAGTGGTCCGAAGATATCAGCCATTACTAATTCACCCGGGTTTTCAGTTAAAATCGATTTACATTTCCCTACCCCTTTTATATAGTCAGGTCTAGAAAGCTGACAAACATGACACTTCTGAATACAAGACTTCACTGTCTTACCCATATTTATCCAATAACACCTTAATTGTAAATATTTCAAAGTTTTATATGCGCCAAGATGACCCATCTCTATATGTACCTGTTTACAAATCTCTTCTTGTAGAACCTTGGGCATAAACAAAACGTAATCTCCACGTACAGTTTTAAAATAAAGTAGATCATTATTGACAATACAGCGCAAAGTTATACGTGTAAATCTATCTGTTCTTTCGGGTACTCTAGAACCATTTATTTTCTCCTTAATCCCACATATGACGTTGTCAAGCCGTTGATATTCCATCATACGTTGTAATTTATTTTTCAAGTCACGGTCAGTAGAAACACCTACTTACATAACAGTTGGATACCACACCTTCTCTTCTTGCAAAACTCCCCCTGGCGGATATCTAGATAAAATATCTACCCCAATATTTTCTACACCTTTTACATGTTCGACTTCGAAGTCAAATTGTTCAAGAAATAAAATCCAACGTGTGACTCTACTGTTGTATAATTTCATTTGTTTCATGAAAGTTAATGCCTTATGATCTGTACGAATAACAATTTTCGCTCCTCTTAAATAAGTCTCAAACTTTTTCACAGAATAAATAATAGCCCACAACTCTTGTTCAGTTACAGTCCATCGTAATTCAGAACCCCGTAGTGCACGACTACAGAATCCCAAAATTTTAACCTCACCATTATTTCCAATCTGAAACAATGATCCGGCTATTCCGATCCCTGAACTGTCGGTCTGTAAATAATATAATTTATCCTGATCTGGATGGCTCAATAGAATCGTTGTAATAAATTCTTCCTTTATATTATTGAAAGCTCGATCTAATTCTTCATCCCAAAACCATGCTTGGTTTTTCTTTAATAACCTAGTTAACGGAGCAGTCAAAATACTATAGTTTTTAATGAAACGTCTATAATAATTACAAAGTCCCAAAAATCCTCTTAACTGTTTTTGTTTCTTTGGAATAGGGAATTCCTTTATAGCTTTTATTTTATCCGGGTTAGGTTTAATTCCCGAAGTTGTAACTATATGCCCTAACATTTTTACTTCACTGCAGAAAAAGTTGCACTTTGCAAAATTACAAGTCATTCCAGCTGATTCTAAACGATCCAAAACTATATCAATATGATCCAAATGGCCTTGCCAAGTCCCACTCGTTAGGATTGCAAGATCATCCAAATAATTGACACAAAACTCTCTAACACCAGGACCCAATATAATGTCCATTGCGCGACAAAAGGACCCTACTGACGTTTTAAGTCCTTGCGGAAGCACGTTGTATACGTAAGACTTTCCATTAACTGTAAATCCAGTATATTTTTTACTGTCCTCAGTCAACGGTATTTGAAAATAAGCGTTATTTAAATCAATCAGTGTTATAAATTTTACACCAAGGAAAGCATTAAGTATGTCAATCTGCAAAGGCGGTGCTTCTACTTCTGGAACCATATATTTATTGATTTCCCTAGCATCAAGTAATATTCTAACAGATCCATCGGGTTTTCCAGTGAAAGTTAGTGGACTACAAAAATTTGTAGTTTTCCTCGATATAATCCCTAATTCTTCCATCTCCCTCAACTTTTCTTCTACTTTTGCCCTATGTGCATATGGTATAGGATAGGTTCGTTGAATCCTTGGAGTACCCTCAATCATTTTAATGTCATGAGTATAACAGTTTGCTCTTCCAAGTTTCTTTGTAAAAACTTGCATATGGGATCTCAAAACATTAAAAATTTGTTCCTTCTCTACATCAGACAAATCCATTCCCAACCGAATACTTTTAAACAAATCTAATAATTGCTTTTCTTCACCGCCTTCTTTTTCGTTTTGTTCCTCTATTCCAGATATTAGATTTATTCGATTCTCTTCTAAAAACCCACTAGAAAGATTTCGAAACGGAATAGTAATTTCTCCTTGTCCAACGATATCCAATTCTAATGTTTGTGGTTCTTTTAAATGCAAAACAGCGTTGTGCGCAACTAACCAATCTACCCCAAGGATAGCAGAACAAGTTAATTTAGCAATCACTAAAAATCCCGTATCAATATCAAATGAACCACACGTCAAAGGTATAGAGACTAGTTTTTTTATTTGGAGACTCTTTTGTCCAACGGCTCCCCTCACACATATTGGTCTAACTGGTAACGCAGGGAATTCTAACTTTAATTCTCCTTGTAAACATTCTAAGAATTCTTCCGAAATACAAGTTACTTCACTTCCAGTGTCTACCAAGAGAACTATAGATTGCCCCAAAATTTGTAACTCTATTTCTGATTTAAATTTGGGCCCCTCATTCTCAAAGCAAACCTCTTCATCATATAAAGAGTTACCTTCATATTCTCTAATGAACTGATTATACATTGGTTGATTTTGTTTAATCACGGAAACGTCAAAAACTTTAATTAAATCTACGACTGTTTGTTTATTATTATATTCTTCTGAAGAATATCCTAAACCTTCTCTATCACAATTCGTTCTAGTATTATTCGGGGAAACAGGATATAAGATCCCTTCTTGGTCACAACCCAATCCTACCCCTGGCTTCCAACCTTGTTTTATTAAATATTTTACAGGAAAAAGATAATTTAGTTTTTTGTTAATTGCGGCCACCTCCTGCTTATTGGAAATGGCCCCAACTAGTTTAAATCTTCTTCTTGAATTATTTCATTAGTGATCCTTCCCCTTGAAGACTCCCCCTCGATGTGAGCCACCACTTTTGGTTTTTTATAAAATGGTTTGTCTTTATTCGAAACGAATGGACTTTGACGCTTTGTTCCCCTATCAGCTCCAGTAGTGGAGTCAAAGGAAGAAGATCCACATTGTTTATTCACGTCATCCAATTCACGAAGAAACTCCGTTGCCTCAATCAAAGTATTTCCTTTCTTCATCCGCCAAGCATATTGTACATCCTTCGGAAAGTGTCTCATCAAATCTTCCACTATTTGCCATTCAGGAATTGGTCTAGACATCATCTTTGCTTGCCCTGCTAAACTAACGAAATGTTCTAGCATTGTTCCATTTTCCTTAGACCAAGTGCCATTTACAATCATTCTTCTCAAGGTGTTTTGTTCAGCTTCTCCCCAATAAGCATCCAAAAAATCTCTTTTGAAATCCGACTGTGTAAACCATCTCTGTCTATAAATTCTGGCCCATTTTCGAACATCACCTTCTAAACAACTTATTATAGTTTCAATTGTAGCATCTTCATTAGGCATTCTCCGTAAATAATTCTGAAGATCCTCCAAAAACGACACTGGATGTACCCCAAATCTTCCAGGAAAACGTGGTTTTTCGACTCTTGTATCAATCACCGGGCATATATTAATCGGTGCTTCATGCCTTTCAGACGAAGTTGATGCAGCGTTAGTTTCCCGTGCTTGCGACAGCTGATTCTCTAAGTTCGACACCTTCTGTGTCAGAATTCCCATGTTTCTTCGAAGTTGGCGAAACATAGTGGAGTTGCGTAAAGAAGGTCGTGGACGTTCTTCTTGCTGACCTGTCCTTTCTATTTCATCTTGTCCCTGAGATGATCTAAGATTATAACGAGGAGGCATTTTTTCTTTTCTTTGGATACTGAAAGTTTATTACAAATTATAGGTTGGAATTTTGTTTAAATTAAAGAATAGAAAGCTTATCTAATATTCTTTCCTCAACTTCCCAAAACTGTTGCTTTATGGAGCTAATATTTTGATCTCCATCGATAATCTCTATCCTGTCAAAATCTTCCTTTATATTAGGTTTCAATAACCATTCCTCATGAATGTTGTGAATCCTCTCTATATAATCTAACGTTATCCCTGTCTCTTCAGGTCGACCACGACTTAGGGCTCTCTGATAAGAAACCATAGGGGAAGTCCTAAGATAAACCACTAAATTAATTCGAGTAACCAATTGTTCTTTGAAATAAGAATAAGTTTCATCTAAAACTGCAAACTCAGCCGGGTGCAACAATTCACTCTCTTGCAATTCCCTAATAAAACAGTTTTTGGCTGAATAGATGGAACGTTCCATAACTTTAATCTTAGCGCTAGATTCTTTCGTATGATTCTCTAACATTGTTAGAAGAACATAATTTTGAAAACAGAAACCCCACTTCTTAGGATTTTCCTTAAATAACTGGAAGAGATTAACGCCAGATAAATTAGTCCATTTATCAATTGGTTCTGGTATTAACTCAAAATCAGAGTTGCCTCCCAAAGCTGCCAACAAAGTAGACTTCCCTGACCCTATGTTTCCTTCTATTGAGACTGTAAAATTTCCCATCTTTATTCTGAAACAAGGAATGCATCATATTTTCTATGGTTTCCAAAACAAATAACCCTAAGCTAAAACCAATTCTAACGTCCCGCTTAACAACCTTAACTTAGATAAACTTTACTCTCAAGTTTCTTCAGTTCAAAACTAGAAATTAATGTATTTTTCATTTTGTTTCTTTTTCCACTCTTCAATACCTCTCTCGCTTGAAACCAGCATATCCTGGTCACGGCACCAGCTGTACAGATCTGAAGTCCCTTCCAATAGGATCCTCAAATCAGATACGTGAAAGTTTTGGCCAAGGTTGATCGTCTAGAATAATACCCTTTAAGAATATTATATTTTTTCTGAATCCTACGTCATTCCGTTTTATATTTTTATTATATTTTGTAATTTACTGATTCTGCTCGGTGGAGAGTGGCAAAAGAAGAATGAAAAAGAAACACACTTGTTATTTTAATACTTATATTAGAATATAAACCTAATCTTTACATGTCTAATTTATGTTATTTATTTTATTTTATATCACTATTTATTTAAATTTAGTTTCATATTGACAGGAGTAGTTCATCTGAATTCATGTAGTTTCATCAATTTAGGAAAGGTTTCATCTCATTTACAATGCAATATTAGAGCCGATAAGTTTCTGAAAAGAAACCTATGTTAATATAAACGAAGTAATAAAAAATAATGTGGGGACAATCCCCAGGTTTGGGGCACCGCCATCGCCCCAAGCAGCTCGTCCTAGGCCTCCTCTACCCTAAGTCCTAGGTCCGAGGCATATCATCACCCAGCTCACGATGACATGACGCTAAACTACCCTAACAATCCAACTGGATCGTCAGGATTCTGATCATCCACGCGGAGCTGGAAATCCCACCGAAAACTTAAACTACAGTAAAGACTAGGGTTAATGTATGTGGAGAGCGGAACTAACTAACCACAGTACAACCCAGACGGTGATGATGTCTCCCCCCGGTATGTTCATGCCCCGCGTCAAACCCGACTTCCACGTGGCCCACCTTTAAGGGACGATCACTGACTCATCCAGGGTTCACAGGGTATTGACTATTTCTTTTAGTCACCCATACCAGAGCTGGTCACCGAGCCCGCCAGGCACACGAAGCATACAGTCTTCCTTTAGGAAAACAGGGCACTCTCCATCATGAGCTATAAGAGCTCTTCCTGTAATCCCTCCGGGCAGACAATGATCGACATCATCGAATCCCTTAGTTTGTTTTGAAATAAGTTAAACTGAAAATAATTAGCCAGCTCCACACGTCCAAGTGTGAAGTCTGTACTAGATACGGGTATAGTATTATTGCTTGCATGGCCAGCCTAGATCAATAACGGTTTTATAACGAGAGACATAAAGAGTTTGAAGGGCAATCTCCCTCCCCCCAGTCACTGCGTGACTTTATTGCACCAACAAGGTCTCCGTATATCCTTCATAGCTCTCACTTGTGATGCGTAGCTAAATCTCTTTTCCGTTACCAACCCACGCAGGACAAGGATTATGTAGAGTAACCCCAGTCTAAACACTCATTTAAATAAAATGAATTGCATCTAAACTATAATGGGATTACCCAGCATATTTCGAAGAAGAACATATAAGAAGTAAGTATAACAAAAGATTACTGAAGGTAATCCTTAATTAAAGGTGAAGTATGATGACCAGAACCGAGAAGATACGGGATAATAGTATCTAAGCTAGGTTGGGCCAAACATTTATGATTTAAGATCTTAAGGGAAAATCAAAAGCATCGAGTATTCAAAACCAAAAACACTGGGAGAATTTAGCGTAAACAACACTAGCTAAAACTCGATGTTCTTTAAAAGAGGACTCAAAAGAAGTATAAAAAAATGGGGTTATTGTATATACTTAAATATTCGGAACTTATCTACAATGAAAAGAAACTAGACATTATAATTTCTGTTCCATTATTGTTTTCAAGAATCTATTTAGTAAAGTTAAGGTGGTTTCACACTGAGTCAAAGTATAATTTTAAGTATGATAATTTATGACAAGTTTTATTAAGGGAAAATTAAAACTTAGAATCTTATAAAGTTTAGATTCCTGTATGATTCAATGAAGATTAAATAAATTATTTAACTACTTTAGGATGACACACATAAAGTTCAGAGGTCCCCCAAGGTCAGAGTGTCGTACAGCCGTCGCAGCCTTGCGGGCGAACGTCGTCAACACACTTTACAAGAAGCAACCCACGAACGAATGTAATGTCTCCTTCAAGAATATTCTTCCTATTGATTCAGGACAAATCTAATTTATTCCTTATAAACAATTTAATGTCATTAGACTAAACTAGTATGTCCCTTCACATAAGAAGAAAGTTTTATGTTGTCTAACTACTCTACATTTGGTAATCTAACGCTAAGATCAGGAGGTCCTCCCGCGGTATATGCCACTCAAACGACGCATCCAATAATGGGCGAGCGTTGTCAGCACATAACACAAGAAACACTATTTCCAAAATCCAACGTTAAAACACCTTGCTAATATCCTTCCATTTGTATTGGAGTAACTCCAATTCATCCCACACATACAGAAGAGGGAATTCAGGATGTATCAGCGAAACCCCACACAAATAGAAAGAGAAGAACTTTAGTATCAGACCCTTTTAGGCTTGAGGGCTCCGGCCCAAGAATGATTAAAATAAATAAATCCGAAGGTTGATATTATCAGAAAGACTTAGACAGATACTCCAGTGACACGCGACATACATTAGCCACAACCAATATAGTGGACATCGGGGACACATGTCACGAGGGCATCCATCCATGCTTGGTTGAACTAAATAAACCTGAGAGCAGGCATTTCTTAATCTCAAAATCTGGGACTCCTATAGTATGAAAGTAAAAGGAAAGATAAGCACCTCCTATGAGCTTGAGTACTGAGATGTAATAATGCTCTCAGCATGTTCCAATTTTGGGAAATTGAGGCAAAAGATTCAAAATCACTATCAAAGCAATTTATTATTACTTGAAATATTATTTTTTATAATATTCACTCTACTTAACCTTACCCTTTATTTCACAATAAAATATCACAATCTATATCCAAGTTTTAGTTTTCAGATATATTATTTTAAGATTTTGAATTGACGTTCTAATTCTTTTGATCTGACGGAATATTTTTCTTAAATTTTATCATATGAAGACATTAGTATATTAAAGACTGGAATTTTGATTTAGGGCCAAAGATTTTTATATTATTTTCTAAAAAAGTAATTATTTAATGTATTAATATTTTCTTCCATTTTGATTTTGGGTTTTGATTTATTTTTTGTTAAAGAGTTAAAAAATTTATAAAGATTTCAAACTAGCGTCTAGCTTTGAGTAAAACTAAATCAAAAATGATTTATTTGTTGACTATTTGACAATAATGTCAAATAGACAATTCTACCTAAAAAAAGTATAAAAATATACATCGTTTAAAGTCTCCTTGAATTGATGATAATAATATACATCGTCCAAACAACATCTAAAGCCACCCCTAATCGATGACAATATATATACATCAGAGTCCAGTTTCCATGATTTCACCAAGGACTATTTTAATCAATTTCTCTGTAAAGGAAAGAATTAAACACAATGAAATTTACATTACCTTTACAATCCAAGCAATACCTTTTTTTAGCCTTCACGTTTTATCATTTGTGGTTTGCTTTTCCATGTCTATAATGTTCCTTGTAATTCCTGTACCTGTTTAGAAATAGAACATTATCCTGCCTAGCTATACGCGAACAAAGACACTTGTAGAACTAGTTTATACTTAATTATGGGAAAAGAAAATCTTTATTATTATCTACAAATAACGACTCAGATTAGAAACACAGTATGTTATAATTTCCGCAGAGTTATTAATGTTTACAAACGAAAATCATTAAGTGGGAATATCAATTTACTTAAAGTATCACACAGTACAAGCCTCTTATGACCTCGCAGGTAGATCTGTAAAGCTGCAAATATTCTCCAATCAACTCTTCCTCTTTTGACATTGAAATCTGACTTTCTCAACGTTATTTAGCTCACATATCCTGGAAGAAACTATAAATTTCATTAAGTCACATTTCACCTTAACTCAAATACACACAACAACTTTGAACCGAAAATAAATAAAAGATGGAAAGCCACAAAATTGAATACTTACATAACATTAGTTTCACTCCACTTATTCTTTACACTTTGGAATCAAACCCTGAATGTTAGCATCTTGAAATTTTGCGCAAATAAACCTTCCTATACTATATCCTACACGAAGCAATCCCTATCTTTATCTCAATTGAAGGAATCCACAATCCAGGATCATAGCCTCCTTCAAAAGATTCGTCTCATCAGCTGTATGAATTCTATTTTCCACGAGCTACAAAAAATAAAAAAAATATAACTCACATAACTCCAGCTTACTAACGACTTTTCTTTCACAGACGACTCAAAGTAACAACAAGGATATTTGGAACGTTTGCCGATACCCTTCTTCCATTTTTCTCCGTTTTTTCCCAAATTTTCCTTGCTTGACGGTCCAAAATCTCTCTCACCTGAAACTAGCAAAACATGTTAAAATTCTATTTCAGCTTCATTGCCCTCACTATTCAACAAAACCTGATTCATAGTTTTCTTCTGTTGCTTTCGTTTATCAAAATTTTAGCAACTATTCCTTTTATTCGGTTAAAAAAGCTTTTTTCTTTCATTTCCTTCTCTTGACTCTCCCCCGACCCTGTCTCGACTGTCACTCCTTGTCATATTTTTCTACTCCCCGTTTATCGTTACACTTCTTGACACTTCCTCTAAATAGTATTTTATGCATTTAAAAATTTTTTAGGGTTCCGCAAGTGCACAGTACCTTAGTCACCACGCTTGTTAGCGTTAAGGCTGGCTCCATGGACCGCGGTTGTTGGTGACCGCAGTATGTAAGATGGTGCGATACACGGAAAGATGCTGCTGCCAATCTTCTGGTTTGTAAACCCTTAGTCGCCTCTTACGACACCTATAGGTAGAGATGGGTTGGTACTCATTGCCGCTACCACACGGAACGACACGCACTTGACCAGTTTTTATTATCAATTGTTATTCTATAGCTTATGCACTATAAACATACCAATTTTCACGCTTGTAAGTGTTCCCCTTTTTACGATAGATCTAAATAAAAACTCGAGCAAAAATCGCTTAGGAAAACATGTTTTTAGTAGGGGAGCCCCCCTTTATTCATATTTCGTTTTTGTTTTTAGTATTTGTTGTTATAACGGCGACAGAAATAGATAAATTGTGAAAATTTCAACTGTCTACCTACTTACGGTTCATGTCATGAGATACAACCCGCTGACAGACAGACAGACATCGGAGGCATATTAATAGGGTCCCGTTTTTCACCCGTTGGGTACGGAACCCTAAAAAGAGTACATTTTAAAGAAAATTTGGACAGGAAACATCAGCCAAATTTTCCGTGTCTATTCTCTATTGTAGATAAAACCATTACAGTCACTTAGAGCGCTGTTCAATTTTGATAAGGATTACACTCATGATAACTTTTGAAAGGTATGTCCGATTTGAATAATTCAAAAAGTAATTTACAGGTGCTGATATAACCTTGACTACGAAATCATTTATTTGGATAAGGATTAATAGGTACGAATAATGTGGCCTATATAGTTTGTACCGGCGTTACTATCGCATATTTTAATATGAAAAAGTAGTTATTGGGACACAACTGTAATAGTTAGACATATGGTCCCGCGGATTTCTTTGTATATATTGATGACTTCTATAAACCTGTAGTACATCACTTTGCTCTATTGTTAATAGTTTCGGCAGCGTACGCGATATAAGGATGCTATTTGGTATTTTTTTCACACCTTGGGTTACATTATCGAAGTTTTCATACGGAACCCTAACTTTTTTGGATATATTTTATAGCCTATGTTCATCACGGATAATACAGGTTTCTAATGATGAAAGAATTTTTGAAATTGGTGCAGTAGTTTCGGAGCCTATTCGATGCAAACAAACAAACAATAAAATCTTTCCTCTTTATACTCGTAATATTATATAGATAGATAGATAAGTGTATAGGTAGATAAATGAAAAATAAAATTTCAGAAATTCTATGTTGGGCATTTTTTTGTTCATTTATGTAGTCCGAAATACGGCCAGCACTTTACTAATATTTTGTTGCGTATGAACTAACTTTTCAGAAAATTGAATTTTTTTTTTAAAGAAAAAAAGATACATACTGTTTAACTCTTCTGTTACTCTTTACAAAACAATTGCTACTGAAACCCACAAAACAAACCAATGTGTAGGTATAATTGGTATAATTAGATTAGGCACACGCGACACGCAACGTGAGGGTTCGTATCCTCTTCCATAGGTGGCGTTGACAGCTCTGAAGAAGACAGATCGTCCAAACCGCACTTACGAGATGCACGAAAACGTTGCTCAGTATGGAGACAGACTTTAACAGGCTAATTCAAATTCACTTATATAGGGTGTCTTTTAACTAGTTCTTGATATCAAAAGATATATGTACTCATGATACATAACAACTTTTCCTAAGGAACATAATTATGTCGAAATACGAAAAACCAAATTTGACCTCCAGTTTGAAATGCAGTTTCTATGGGAGGTCAAAACTTGATCATTGAGTATCATGAGTACATTCATAACTTTTTCTATCAAGAACTAATTAAAAGTCACTGTTCGATTTTGCATACACATTTAATTTACCGAAATTAGTACCAATTTGTTTGGAGTGGCAACACAGCTGTCAACAGTCATGCAGCTCAATGTCACCTTCAGTTGTCATTTGATTTGTCTTGCTACGCAAGCATATTTTTTTGGAAAATTACATTATTTTGGTTTTTTGGTGCTAATTTGACGAGGCATTATATTTGTTGCCTAATTTGATTACAAATGCGGTGTAAAATCAAGTGAATGGACCTTTTTGTCACTTGTAACTAATCAAACCACGTAAATTTGGAGAGGTTATGTTTTCGACCCTCATTTTTTGTATTGAAACTATTTGTGAGTGAAATTACCTAGAATTCTCACGCGGGCTCCCTTTGATGCCCCCTTCTTGATGTGAGGAACATTTTGTAACATGTGTATTGGTACCGTAAGAATCTCCTACAACTTCTCCTCCTATCCCTTCCATCCTTGTTTCCTTTTGTTATGAAGAAGACGGCCTCATCATCAAGACATCGGTCCTTCTCAGCGAAACAAGGATATATGTTAGTTTTAGCATAGTATTCAAACTATTACTTCCAGCCCTGCGCAATCGCAGGCAGTATAATATAATCAGACAGGATTGCTGGAAGAAGCCTTCCACTGCGCATCTCTGCTAATTTACTTCCCAGCAAGTCTGGTCGGTTTATGATACAGTCACCCAATATGTTTATTGTATCAACTATGTACATTCAAACATATTTAAAAGAGCGCGTACGTTTTTACTACTTACTACTTTTTTCCTACCATGGCAACTCTACCAATTTCCGTTAAGGGCTTATTGTGAAGGCTAAATGTAACAACTTTAGTGCTATGAATTTTCGAAGCAAGGCAAAAAAAATGTTTTCATCCATACAGCTGCCGTACTCCGAAGTGAAACAACGATAATATCGCGCCGATAATTAGTCTATGGTTCGGCCTTTGACAAAGAAATTCCCATACAAAGTAAATTTCCGAACGTAATTGTTGTTGTCAATCTGATAATATCGGAGCTCCGATAAAACTTCGGAGTACGCACCCAGATCGATTAATTAGTAAAGAAATATTTTTTTTAGCGAATTTCCAAAAGTCGTATATTAAACATAGTCTTCACAATTAAGGCCTTAACGGGAATTGATCGAGTTACAAATAACCCTTCAATCCGTGTCATGAGTCAATGACAAAGCTTACCAACACATTTTGCAGCCATGACTCAAACAGAGTACATTTGACGGAAAAAATAAGACTGTTTTACAAACTTGTTTCTTCTGATAGGTTAAGCTGACTCGTGACTCGTGAAACGGATTATAAATTATAACCTAAATGACAAAGCCACCTCCACACAACGAAGCCGTTTCTTAAACGGTTGTTGGGGACACGCGTGTTCTATCTAACATCTATCCGCCGCTGTACAGCTATAGCACCTACTTAAGAGACTGTTTCAAGTTTGTATTGAAGTAACTGATTATTTTATATTGCAAATGAAAAAAAAATAACGTGTTTTAAACAGATTAGAGTTTTTAAATATGTATAAAAAAGAAATGTCAAGATCGTAGCAGGATGTGAGGTCTCTCCCTACCCCGACGGCTCACGGCCCGGACACTTCATACATCGAGCCCAAATTTGAAATTGGAAGGTCGCATATTCAGTACAAAAGACCCTCAAAAGGACCACGAGAATCTTCAGGGTGCGAGGTGAATTGCAAGGGGGGCGGTGTCCGTTCTGTATGATAGTTCTATACTTTATTCTGTGCCGACGGGAATTAGACGTAATTTTACATTTCAGTCACCAAGTGTGATGTAGTCTTACGACGGAAACTGCCAAAACGATGTAAAAGAGACCCGTTTTTATTTACTTGTGTGACTTTTATTACTACGAATAGGTTTCATTCGTGTACTCTATGACGCAACAACTTTTCTCTCCGACTGTACCGAGTCAGGTTGTGCATTGGCAGACCAACGTTTGCAGGATCTCATAAGAAACTGCTCTCGCTACAAAGTTGGTTATTTCGTTGGTAGTCGATCATCATCATCATATCGTGTGGGTTACAAGAACGATGACCGACCTCACTAACCCTGGTGTCAGAGTTGTTGAGCCGCCAAAGGCCTCTGACATGGCTCATTAAAGACTACATCAGTAGATAGTAGTCGGGACCAACGGCTTAACATGCCTTCCGAAGCACGGAATCATCTAACTCTTGGTACTTGATGATGTAGGATAACTTGCATTGCCCTCATAGTCTATAATGCTACAAGAATGTCTACCACACTTTGCTAATTTCTTTCACTCATACAAACAACATTTGTTATCTACCCAACGTGTTAGCACTTAGCTCATGCAAATCAAGACGAACATCCATCAGTCACTCGCTCTATTACCCTTATCACTCCAACTTACACATTAACTTAAACACTTGCGGTAAAGGTACTCACACACCTATGTTATAGACTATGCGAATAGTGTATGATTGTTAGTTGGGGCACAGCAGACTCGGTAGTCATGGTCAAGCTGATATTTGACAGAACTGTTGTCAAAGATTTCAGGCCATTGCGACCTGAAACTTTTTCAGTTTCTACACATAAATAAAGTAAAGTATAATAATCATCGGCTTCTGTTTACATTGGGTTTTTATTATCGCTTCTTTTTTTTCCCACAATGGCGCCACATTGTTTGTGAAGCGATGTAGTTTAGCTGACGTCATTAAGAGATTTTAATATCCAACAATGAATAAACGATTTTGATTTGATTTGATTTGATTTGATTGTAAGATTGACAGTTTTTCAGTGACTTTTATACGCAATATTTTCTGTTTTGGATGAAATTCCTGATTTTATAAACAATTTATAATTTCTTCTGACTAATGTACGGTTCAATCGTACCATCTTACATATTTAATACAGAAAAAAAATGAAATGAAATTTACAAAATAAAAATTGAAAAGAATAATTGAATTAAATTTGAAATAGATTGAATTTCTAATATTACTGAACATCGTGTTTACCTGCAATGACTTGTGTGATTGGTCTATTTGATTTTGGTTGTCTAAAAAAATTCCTCACTACAATAACTTCATTTCTTGATGGAGCTCCACTTTCGCAGCATTTTTGGAAAAGCTTTGAGTGAGATCGCTCAAAAAATATATTTAGCCTATAATGCCGGTCGTTTTTTCATGTCGATCCTAGCGCAAAAACGGGATCTTTGCTGTCAAGATTCTAGGAAGAAACGCTGCCGCAATACCCAGTAAATGTTTAGCCAATACTCGTACTGATATTGCAATAAATGGCATTGTCACTATCAAGACATTGTATCATTTATAATAACGAGGATCTTTGTGAGGCATCAGATAACGAAACTGCAGTGACAAAATTTTGGGAGGTGAACATTTAGTTAGTGTTTGACTATAGCATTGACACAAAGAAGAAAAAGAAGTAAATATTGATAAAAATCCTGATATTGAAATAAATGTAAATTTCGCCATCAAGTGAAACTAACAAGGATCTGTGTGAGGAGGTGAACATTTAGTTGATGTTTGATTGTAACATTGATTCGAAGAAAAAGACTTGAAATAAGGACTCCAAAAACATATGGCATCCATTTTCGTCGATCACTCTCTAATGTGGTAACACCTTAAAACTAACTGTAAAATCTTACCTCAGTTACAACGGCTTAGAGTCAATATTAGCAGGAAAGTTTCCCTTATCGCCAGTAAAGCACCTCGGTGACGCGTAAAAGAATCGAGAAAAGATCTTTTTTGCTCAGTTTTAAACTAACTTTTGCGATTAGCAAACGAGGTTTGGATTTGTGCCTACGAGGAACACAGGCGAATAATCTGTGATAAGGTTGTAATAAGTAGATTTTGAATTAATATTTTGGTATTCTATGTAAATTTAAAAATTAAATGTACAATTAACATTGACGTAAAAGTAAAAAAATATTATAGACGAAAACGATGCTTACAAAAATATATATCCACTATTTCTTTCAATCCATAACTTTATATTTAAAACTGACAACAAACCAAACAAATACGAGTATCTTTGATCTCTCAATTTGTTGTTAAAAAATTGCTACAACTACTACGATGACGTAGACATTCGTAGCAGTCATTGAGTTGAAGGTTAAAGAACGATATTCGTAGTCGAAGTGTTAATTTGTAGCTTCTTTGGAAAAAAATATTTAGTTTTACTATCTGAACTACATAAAACATATTGAAGCCTTTTCGTTAACCAAAAAATAAAGGTAGATTATTAAGGTTTGTACCATCTACGCCGCTTGTTCTCAACCCACAACAGTTTGAAAAGTGCGAGTTTTCAAGTTCCACCTAATGGGTTAAGAAGGGGGGACAGCGGGGAATTTTTGGGAATTTCAGATATAATTAGAGGAGTGATCGCATTAGGGACGTCACTTTTGCTTTATGACGGGATCCCGGGAGGACGCCGGGAAAATTTGTGACAGATGAAATTTATCGGCGCCAAAGATGCTCTGTGGTGATCGTAAAATGTTTTCTTTGGAGTTTCTTTGGCGTTAATTTTGGTTTAAAAGATGTTACAATTTCTATGGGTATAATAGGTTGGTGCTCTAATATCAAATTCAAACTCGTCTCTACCAGAGAACCACCTTGAAATGGTAGTAGATCCACTTTTCGAAGAATCTCTTTTGAATTGTAGTTTTGAACAAATGAATTTCATGAATCGGTTTTTTTGGCAAATGAAATTAAAACAATACACTAAATCCTACCAAAAAAAAAAGACGCAAAATTGGGACCAGTTCGCCGCGACACAACGGCTTCGATAAGCAACGAAGTGAGATCTAAATGGCAACGAAGTTCTACAAAAGTCTCTTCAGTCATAGCTACGAGAACACATAACATTCTTTGTTATGAGATCTGTTATATAAAATGAAGTTACTTAGCACATTATACCGATCGCCAGAAAATAATGAATCTAACACTTAAAACAATTAAAACTTGCCAAGTTTCACTATTTAGTGGTCAACACCGATCTCAAAACAAGTTATGTTTTAAAGCAACTGAAGAACATGCGTTTCTGCAGCTTGCTTTAAGAAACTTCTGTAGAACTTGGAACCCATTTAGATTTTACTTCTATCATTGGAAAGGTTAGAGGCTTAATCATAAAACTTAAGTACATCGTTAAGGACGAAAAATAATGCGACGAAAAAAAATATCCACGTCGTATTTATGACAACAAAACTGGGTAAACAACTTCGCAGTACTTAACTTCGCTCCAATTCCTGTACATTCATCGTTGGCTGGCTGCACTAACGCTTTGAGGAGCCTCAGACCGCAAACTGCAGTAGGACTGCAAGTGCGCTGCTAATTGGCGACGTAGAAATATCCTGTTCAGAAGTTGTTTACAGTTCAATAATAGACGGAAAAGTTGTGTGATTGGGTGGGTTATTACTGTATAGTTAAGGTATTACTGTATTTTCTGGAATTCCGATTCCACAAAACTACAAAAAATGGCCGAATACGCAAATATTGCGGGACTATTCATCTTTCTTTATATAGTGTCTTGTCTAAAGTGTTGTGTAATGTCAAGGAAAATTCATTAATTCTTGACAGTTTTTAATACTGAAATTATTTACATAGATTTTGTTTTCATAAATTTCAAAAAATCTTGCCCTGTCTCGGCAAATTTGTCGCCTGAAATCTCGATGGGAATGTTTTGAGCTTTGAATTTTACCTAGTTTTGCATGTGTTCATGTTACAATATGTAAAAAGAATCTCCTTTACCATCTAGTCTTCAAGGATACATCAGCAATTACGTAAACACTTGGTGTGTAGGAAATTGTGTTTTTCCGTGCCTGTGGTAATTATTTGTCTCTCATTAGGGACTGTGTGGGAGTCGTATCGTAATGAGGATGGGATGGCATCTGAGGAGGATCGCTTAGATGCCCTTGAGTGTCAGCTTCATGGTCGTTCATTAAGCAAACGTGTAACTATGAATGTCTTATTCTTGTATGTATAACCTATATTAATTGTTTTCTTCTAGCTCTGAGAACAGAGTTGATTAACTATTATCTAATATATCTATGTTAGTTCACCGAAACAAAACGACTTCACTGGCTACTTAAATAGTTTCGGGTTTAATGAACATGCAAATACAGACGCACACATGGAATTGAACTCCTTTGCTATGCGTATTATAAAATAAATTAAGAGCAAAAAAATAGGAACATTTCGTGTCAAAGTGTGGTATAATAACAATTACTTAGTTGAAGGTGATCCTGCGTTACATCTAAACTCGCGATAGAAAAACGGGGTTTTATAGCCTTTATTATTAAAACAATCACGACCTATAAAAAAACTGACAGGCAAAGAGTACCTACGTGGTGGTTGATTTACAATAGCGTCAACTGCATGTGAATTCTTGGACATTCAGCCTAGATAATTTACTAACTGGCGAAGCGTCGTGTCCTAAAAAAGTAGGTGCAAATAATTGTATAAGGAATTAAAAGAAATGTCTTTGTATATAATCAGTTAAGGAAAAAATAAACGAATTTTTCGTGATTATTAATACTCTAGGTGGAGTTATAATAGTATTTTTTGTAGCCCATAATAACAATTTAAATTACAAGGCACAAGGTAAATCTTCTTCCATCTTACGCCATAACGCAGCGAGTGCTGAAAAAGTAATAAAATTAATTCCCCAAAAATAACACTTAACCCACCTTTATCGCCATCCGAATATTGAACCACAACAATGAACAATAAGAACCAGTAGGCCGTATAACGCGTTTTCGCCCCTTGGGTGGCAAATGACACCCCCATACCCCCTACTTAAGTCCTACCCTTTAAAGATTCCTCCGTCCTCTCATTTTTAAGACTTTACAATGCCAACACAGACATAGCATATATTGCAAGGGGATTCTTAATTTATATTAGGGGCCGATGTGTGGGTAGGTACCTACTGGGTAGGCATACTTAAATTTCTTTCGGAATTAAGACGAGAAGGGGAAAAATTGTCTTGTATAATTAGGATGAGGAATTGTGTGTTGCCTTGCGTAGGGACGAAAAAGATTAAATTGGATTTTACTCGTAAACATCGCTTTGATAAAATTTCAAATTACTGGTGCGTTATGAGCACAGGATGCCTCATAAAATAGACCAGCTGAACGATACCGAAATAACACATATGTAAAATCCAAAAGCACACTTATATTTCAATTAACTTAAGATATATTTTTATATACTTTTTTATAAGTGGCATCTATCAGTACAGTAACCCCTTGTGTCAGTACTTTGCATCCTCTACTTACTAATTATTGTAGTCGCATTCACTGATTTTTAAATACTCAAGGCAATATTCACTAAGTTCACTCAAATTAAGTCAAATACTGGGAACTTTTTCTCCATCCAACCAATAATTTCGAGTTAATAATATGCTAAAACCTCCACGTACGAGGCACGGGACGGTACCAGACTTCGTGCATGTATTTTAATTATTGTCATGTACCGAATGCGACTTCTAATAAATGTCATTATGAACGTACACCACAACCAAGTTATATTGTCAACTGGGAAAATTCATAACGCGCTGTATGTTCTAAGAACTATGTTTGAATTTACCGTGAAGTTTGAACAATTTTACGGTTAATTTACCTTGGTTTTGATATAGTTCTTTAATGGAACAGCGATTCAACGTGCGTGACAATGATGCTACCTAAATAATATGGTAAAGGTTTTATATGGACGTATAAGAAATTCTTTGTAAAGTTTCGTGAAATGGTAATGGCGGATGATTTAAGGCTTTGTTAAGTAAAGGTTGCAATAACATGGAAAGTTTTGGATAAGTTAGTATAAAATTAATGTAGCACAAAACTAACTTGTAATAGATCCAAACGACAAAATAGTACTTCTTATTAAAGAAGACGTTGCAACACCAAAGTAGTTGATGCTTCATTTCACAAATGAAATCGCAAAAAAAAGTACTCGGTCATAAGACGCATCAGTTATGAAAGAACAAGATTAAGAGTGTTATTGATAAATCGCTCTCAAGTCCATAGCACTCGAAATGTATAACTTGCATGTATACAGAACATCTTGAGAGCAATCTCACAATTGATAGGGATTTATTAATACTACCCTCATCATAAAATCCCATGAAACATACATTGCAGGACAGGGAACTCCCTCCAGAATTCCAGCTTTTGCTGGAACAATTTGGAGGGGAAAAACCATAGTCACCACGCTTGATAGCATTGCGACTGGCACCATAGACCGCGGTTGTTGGTGACCGCAGTATGTAAGATAGTACAACAAGACGCTGCTGCCCATCCTACAGTTTATAAACCCTTGTTCGCCTCTTACGACTCCCGCGAGTAGAGATGGGTGGCCTAAGTCTAGCGTGGACGTCTTTTGGCTGATATGATGACTTAGAGCAACGCGTCAAACCGCACTAGCCCGTTTCTTTGCGCGCGAAAATCGTGTTACTCTATGTACTGATGATGGCTAACATCTGTCATACAACGTCTAGCAAAAATAGGTGTAGCAACCAGAACCCGAAAAAATGAAAAATAAAATTCAACACGTCATAGAAAATGCATCAGCTATGACTCATTTTATAAACGACATTAACAATTATAATATTTTTGTATACTGAAAAAACAATTTGCTGATTCAATTAAGATTTTGATAGTTTTAAACAAACAAACCAAATTAAAAGATCTCCTGCTTAACAAATGTTTTTATTCTTAGCAAGAGTTCCTTGAATCCTAAATCTAGTAGTACTAATGTTGAAATAATTCTCATAGTATTAATTTTGATTTTAACTTTTTATAAAATGAGTTAAGTACTTAAAGTTTATTTAAATTTCATTAAATTCACATATTATGTTTTAAGTATGAATATTATGTTTCACATATGAATTTAAGTATGAATGATTATTAAATTAAATATCACAAATTTAAATTGACTGAGACGCTTTATTGAATATTTCAATATTATTTTCGATTTAATTACAAAATGCCAAACAAGAGAAAATTGATTTGGTTTGGCTCTCCGTTTTTTCAGTGTATGTGGCTTTTTTTAACCGTAGAAGCTAGTAGAATAGATAAAAAATATAGGCTTTACATTAGCAACCAAGTGATAATTTGTTAGCTTACGTCCATCCCATACATTTTCATTATATATATTCATAATTCATTGATTCGCTTTCAAATGGTATAAAGGAGGTCTTAAGTCTAATACAGTTTCTCATTGGATACCTGATCAGGGGGGTGATCATGGTAATTTCAACGATATAACCAAAACAAAAACGTTTGCCTAAAATACTTAGTTAGGACTTAACATTACTTTTGAGGCAAACGTTTTTGTTTTGGTAATGTCGTTGAAATTACCACGATCACCCCCCTGGTATAGCAATTAAATAATTCCCATTTAAATAATGGGTGGGTTTCGTAAGAGTCGACTAAGGGTTAGTGAACCAGAGGATGGGCAGCAGCATCCTTCTGTGTATCATATCATGTTACTTACTGCGGTCACCAACAACCGCGGTCCATGGTGTCAGCCGTAACGATATCAAGCGTGGTGACTATGGTACTTCCCCTCCACATTGTCGTAGCAAAAGCTGGAATTTTGGAGGTCCTGTAGTGGACGTTTCATGGGATGTTATGATTATGATATAATGCATGCATTGAAATAATAATTCATATGTTAGTTAAGTAAGATAAGATAAGATTTATTTGTCGAAAATAGGTATTACAAGAAAAGTTCTTAAATACTATGTTAGCTCTGCTATTTTTAAATTATTATTATATAACCAATCTATGACTGATCTAATTGCTAGATTTATATCATTTTCATATTGGTGTTTATTCTGGCATCCAACAGTTATACTCGTAGTGCTATCATCAGCAAAGAGCGACATGTGTTGATCAGTTACTTTTGGTAAGTCGTTTATATACATAATAAACAACAGTGGCCCAAGTACACTGCCTCGTGGCACACCATACTTAATTATACGTTCTTCTGACCTATAAACACATTCGGTTTTTGATTCTAAATCTATTTTTGATATTTCTGTAAATTGTCTTCTGTTTGAAAGATATGATTCAATTAATTTAAGGACATTTCACCTGATACCGTAAAATTCTAATTTACCAAGCAATATTTTGTGCTCTACATAATCAAACGCCTGTGTCATATCACAGTATATAGAGCAAACAGGGTTTCAATATGGTAATCAATATGTCTTCTTAATAGCTAAAATATTAGTTTTATTATTTCCTAAAATCTCATTCTATTCTACAAAAGTTAACGAAAGTAGTTAGACACTTGTCTAGAGACCCATAACGTAAACAGGTCTCTACATCGTACGCATAAAAATGTAAATTTCCGTTCTTACCTACGCAAATTGTAAAAAACTGTCATATATACAGGGCGTCCCAGAAGGCACGTGTCCAAGAAGGGGGAATATTAAGCGTCGTAGCTTAATATATATTAATGTGTGGCCAATGGGACGGAGACTGAATACTGAACAGCCTGTGTTTGACTTTTTAATTTGATGTGAGTGCTTTTATTTTGCTTGATTTTTAAAAAGCTTTTGCGAAGTTATAATACAAAGATGTGTAGAGGAAGGGCAGTAGGTACTTACGATTATTTCCTAGTTGTTCAAAGAACTGAAATTGATCTTTTCGTAGATTTTTATATAAGTCAATTATTTGTAATATCGACATGAACGGATAAACTGTCGGACTGGAGTGATCTAATCTAGGTTTTCGAACCCAAAATCGTGGGGCTGAATCCTACGGATAAGCAAAAGTAATAAATATTGTCCGATATTGGTGAAAACAATGCAATTTAAATCACACAAGGAATATGCAATCTGAAACTATCTGTATAGCGGCAAATAATAGTACCAACCCATCTCTGCCCGTGGGTGTCGTAAGAGGTGTCTAAGGGCTTATGAATTGGAGGTTGGGCAGCAGCATCTTTCTGTGTATCGTACCGTCTTACAAACTGCGGTCACTAACAAGAGCGGTCGCCAGCCGCAACGCTTACAAGCGTGGTGAATATGGTAGATCCCTTCCAAATCACCACGCGTTTTTGCTAGAGTTCTGGAGGGCGCTCCCTGTCCTGCAGTGGACGTTTCATGGGATGTTATGGTGATACGAATCAATGCTTATTCATTTATATTATTTGGCAAAAAACTCTAAGTCCTTTCCTTACACACTCACGCTTCCACTTAAAATTTCAAGCTGCACAAAAGGCAAGTTTAGTATTCAAGCGGCTAACTCAGTGCAAACAGGAGGGCGGCATGTTTGCACACAGTGACATGTGGCGCGACGCTTTTTGCTGAACTTGGCTCATTCTTAACACGTAACCTGTCTAATGAATGTTGAGATTTTTCATTCCTTCTTTAAGTTTTTATTATTTTACTGTTTCTTATAGGGAGCACTTTGAGAGTTCCGTACCCGAAGAGTGAAAAATGGGACCCTATTAATATTTTTTGAATTTCTGAAATTTTAAGAGGTGGGTTTGCCCATGAAACTGAACAACTTTTCCCAAGGAACATAGGTCGAAATACGAAAAAAAATTTGAACCTCCATGCAAAAAGCGCTATTAGCAGATGCAGTTTCTATGGAAATAGAAAAGTTCTCTCATATTTTGACCTATGTTTCTTGTAAAAGAAGGGCAGAAACACCTCTCAAAATATTAGAACTGAAAAAAAAACCCTGATATTATAATGTTTTGTAACAATACGCGTCGTTATGTTCTAAATCGCAAAGTAATCAGAAAAGTTTTTAAAACGTTCCTTTGTCCAAAGAATTAGGATAAACAATTCCACATTTCAATAAACAACTCTTTCTCTCATTTGAATTTGGAACAAAGAAAACAAAATTAACGACTTGGGCGGGAATTTTCCCAAAGTTGGTCAAAACGTTAGTCAAATATCAAAGTAATCATTAAGATGGCAGAAAATCAGGGACAAAATATAACCAACAAAATTCTGAACGAAACAAACAATAAATAATATTCTCTATATAAGAAATGTTGTTTGTTAGTAGTGAAACACAAAGGCTTAGGACTCAGAATGTCTAGAAAGCTGAGTTTGATTAACGAGATCCTTTGACCTAATTTTTTGTAGGTAGGTACTCGTAGTTATAATTATTTTTGCTACAGTCTATTTTAACTTGTTTATTCAGAACTAGCTGGTGCCCGCGACTTTGTCTGCGCAGGTTTATAAATTGTAGCCTATATCTTATTCTGATGTATTAGCTATATTATTGTAAAGTTTCATTAAAATCCATTTAGTAGTTTTTACGTGAAAGAGTAACAAACATCCATCCATACTTACAAACTTAAGGATTAAAATAACGTCTGCTGTTGTAATCCGCCCCCCACCAGAATTTAAACAGCAAAGTGGGGGGGGGGATGTACTGCAGTCATCGTGTGGCGCCGGCACGTCCGTGTTGTGCCGGCAAATAATAATCTATTAACCGTGGGAGGCGTAAGAGGCGACTAAGGGATTACCAACTGGAGGATGGGCAGCAGCGTCCTTCTGTGTACCGTACCATCTTACACATTGCGGTCACCAACAACCACGGTCCAGCCGCAATAATGCTAACAAGCGTGTTAGCTATGGTACTTCCCCTCCAATACGTACCCAGCTATACTAGCGTTGCAGCTGGCGCAAATGGATTGAATTGATTCAGATAGAATACTTATAGAATGTCATGCAGAATACAATGAAAATTGAACGAGTCTACGCCTATTATATCTGAGTCTATTTATAAATTCAAATTGGTAATCCTGACCCTGCTGCTCATTCCCTAGTTTAAGATCTTTTAGTCACCTTTGTTTAAAGATCCTTTAGTCGCCTCAAACGACACCCATGGTAAGAAATGGGCTGATATTTTTCTTAGCTGGTACCACACGGACAAGGTAGAATAGGCATGTGTGTACAGGGAACTTAATTGCTTGGCCTTTACTTATCAGATCGAAATACTTGTAAGCACTGCTACTTCACGGCAACTATGCGCAATTGCTTCTGAAAAATATCATAAATTCGAAAGATTTTATTACTTTCGATTCTCCTAAAATCAATAGTTCTATTCGTTCTGTTTCCTGCAAGTAAAAAGAAGAACAGTAGCGTTACTCCTAAAATAAAACCTTCATAAAAATCAGCGAGCCAAACCGCGGGCTTCTACTAATTCTCCCATAAATATTTAGGCCGAGCGTTGAATTTTAAAGGCGGCAATTTGAACCTACACTCTTATCCTGATCGCAGGATAATTTATCTTAACGAAAGAAAGGGGTGGGCGCGGCAAGGCTCCAGGGGCCAGGGTGACCCCCCCTTCACCCAAAAATTGGGTAAAAATGTTGCCAGCCAGCGATTAAACCGTTGGGGGAGATGCGTTGTATTAATCACCACCCGCTCGCAGTCGTCTTCGAGGATTTTCGCTGGATTTCTTGGAGCTGTTATTACCACCAATGTAAATTTCGATTATACGAATGTTTTTTTTTTTATTTTTTCCTAATGTTGTTTTGCTAAGACCATAACAACTTACAGCGTTTCCGTGCTTTAAACGCACGTTAGGCCGCAGATCTCGAACACTTTTTTGATAAGGCTCTTTAAGGCAAATCAGAGACCATCTGGCGGCTGGAAACTACTCGTAAAAGCAGGGAGTTATAGACTTTAAGGGCACTGCATGTTATCCTACGTCATCTAGTACACGAAATTTGCAACTTTGTAGCGATAGTGGTGGCCTACTAGGTCCACAAAACGTTGGTAGCCAATCCGAAACCTGGCAGGTCTGCTCTTGAATGTAAAAAAAGATACAGCTAGTACGTATGATCGCTGATATTTTTCATACAACAACTAGAAGAAAAAAAATATTTTATAGTTCGAGGCATATCAGATAAACAAAACGAATGGAGGATGAAAGAGGAGAATTACTGCGCCCACCAACCCCAAATAATAGTAAAAGCAAATTTTATGGTATTGAAAGATATTTACTGAAAATTTACTTAACAATCACCAGCACAGTAACAAAGTACAGTACACTTTAGGGCAGCTTTGCTGCATTTGCATCGTCCAGAGCACCCTTTTTTTGCAGCTGCATCGTATTAATTCGGAACATGAAGCTGCTGCTTCGGGAAGAGTCCATAGAGGTTGCCATTATTTAAGTTAGAAGCATTCTCTAGCTAGAGCTTCAGACCAAATAAAAGCTTAATAGCAAGCACTCCTTAAATGTTGAAGCAGTGCTGCTCTTGTAAGCGGTACCTATATTCTTTTGGGACAACCTATTTATGGTGAAAATTTCATGCTTTTCTTGAGATGGGAATAATTTTACTCCCCTTAGTATGAGCTCTCACTTTCACTAAAGCCATTACAAAAGCTATATTTAGAAACCGCCGAGATATCCTGCCAGAAAATTGACGTCTACAAAAGATAGTCGTGTAGCGTGGCGCGTTAGCGTTATATGGGATTGAATACCGAGTAAATTTTTCGAGGCATTACTACAGGAAACCTTCAGCAGTAAACATCTTTGTGCTGTTTTGGTGCGACGTAGAAAATTCCCTGAAAATTTTGATTTTGATTCTTTTAACATTTTGACGCATCCATTAAACATTTGTGATTGTTCTGTGTCAGATTTTTGTTTGATTAAACATTTGTGATCGTTCTGTGTTTAAATTCGGTTTGTTTATTTTTATACCCGCTCTCTACGCCAGATTTCAGAAAAAGTTACCATTTTACTTTTATTTAAGTACATTTGCATTTTTTGTGTACTGTTTATTTGCATTTTCGGGGGATGGATTTATCAGCTCTATATCGTGTAACCTAGTTGCCCTGTCCTGCGTAGAAGGCGGGGCGGCCACCTTGGCTTTGTTTTAATATTTTCTCAGGCATTATGAAGGGTTTTCTTGCTTTCAAATAATTTCGGCTTCTGCTTCTGAAGTTTTGATAAAAGTTTCATTCTATCAATAATTAACGGGACGGGAACAATCCCGGTCTGCTGATGCGATTATAAAGGTTGGGGTTTCGTGGTATCTACATTTTTTGAACAACTCGAGAAAGTTTTTCTTTTGTTTTGTAATTAAGAGGTTTTAAGGTTGTAAGGCGGTATTCTTGGTGATTTATTTAGGGTTTGTGTTGTAGTTAAATTATTGGTTTTAGCCATGAAGGAAAAAAAAATAAAAAAAAATTACGCGCCCAGATGGAGTAGTAATCATGCCCATTTTGTAGGTATCGAAACCTATGCGGCCGCTCAGAGGGGTGGGAGGGTAGGTGGAAGCGGGAGACGGGGTCTGTCTTTTAACTCTATCACACATCTTTGAATACGTTACGTTAGAAAAAGATAGAGACATTTATGTTATGATATGCCCAATTAAAAACAAAATATCAATAAAGTACGACATTTATTTGTCTTTATTTGGCATGTAAAAAACAAGAAACTTCATGGTTGCTGAATTTGAAAATAGTGATGTGATGTATATTTATCGATTATTTACTTACATTTTATCACATGGCTCCTGGACTTATTTATCGAACCTCTCATATACAATGGTGATCAATTTGCAACTTGCAATAATATTGGGAACTGCTTACTTCTTTGGGCATTTGGTATTTTGTCTTTTTGCTTCTCCATACAAATATATCTTTTATTTCCTAGAGTGAGCGAACTACCGAGAGACGCACAGGGATAGACGGCCCACCTGATAGTAGGTGGTCACTGTCGTCTTGGACATCTTGCAACTTAGGGGAGCAGATACGGTGCAGGTCTTTGAGATGTCTGTAGACTTGCCTTTTGAAGGCCCCTTAATTGTTGTGCAAAGGAAACACCTCGAGAGGGTGATCATTCCACACCTTGCACGTGAGCGGTAAAAGCGTTATCCACGTACGTTAGTTCGAGATCAGACGTCCGGGTGGTGAGGATGAAATCTATCACTTATCGGAATTAAATATAAAATTGCAAGGACCACGTCAAATTAAACATAAACAAATAAAAATACATTACAAATTTTTAAACAATATTTTTAATTTATATTTTTAACTATTTAAATTATTGTATAACGTATTTATATTACGTGTAAAATAACTTTTGACCATCTATTTTTCTCGTAAATCACCATTGATATTGACATAATATTTATTACAATGTAAATTATTAACAATAAAAAGTAAAACAATGTTTTGTAGTCTAATTAAAAATGTAATAGAATTAGTAACACATGCCATAGTTGATTGTTTTATTTTCTTCCTTTGCTCTTCAATTTGTGTATCGTTGAGTTCTGAGGGGGAAGCACTTGTTCATCAATCTGTAAGAATGAAAATATATTATTTTGATAAAGAGATAATGCTGAAGCTAATATAACACCAATACTTCGTTCAGTATGGTCTGTCTGCCTAACTGTTAAATGAAGCACAAAAATCTTACAGTTCTTAGAATAACTGAAAAACTAGATCAGCAACTATTTGTTATCGTTACGAATAGTCAAATCTAGATATATAAAAGAAGAAACTGATTGACTGAATGAATAAATGAATGGCTGACTGACTAAGAATCAACGCGCAGCCCAAACCACTGGGTCTAGAAACTCTAAATTTGGCACTTAGATTCCTTGTGAGATCTAGGGCTGACTAAGAAAGAATTTTTCAAAATTCACCTCCTGAAGGGGTGAAACGGGGGTCCAAAGTTTGTATTGGGGTAGTTAATAATATTAATAAGACACTGCACAGAGTTATAAACGTACATACAGCTGTTTTTCCGATGGGATAGCTGGTAGAGATTATGGATTTCTGAGGATGGAAAAACTAGTTTTTCATTTACCTTGTGACATAGGTTCTCGGTTGGAATGGCATCTTTACGAAGTCTTTTTCTGCGGGCTTGTTAATTCGTAATTACTGTTATTAAAATGAGCTGAGCAGATTCTGCTATATTTGGTTGCAATCCAATATTTTGGTCTCTCCCGCATGTTGGCACCCATTGACGTTTTTGCGCCGGATCTTTTAGAAAACTGCGATAAATAAATGAAAAAAAATTATAACGACGACTCGATTCTATATTATTTTTTATCGACTACTTCACATCACTAAAAATCAACAACACAATTTTCTACAAAAAAATTTACCACGAAAATTGTAAAAACCAAGCGGTTTACTACTCACCAGAAAAATGTGATACCAGAAAGCTTTGTAGTTTTGCTTGCGGCATGGTTTTGGCACAATTTCACCGCACAATTATTAATGTTTTGTGTTATTTATTTTATTTCTGATAATTTATGACAGAGATGTTGTCCATGTCACATGCCGTGAACGACCCCAGATTAGTAAGTACGACTATTTGGAAGAAAAGTGTGAATGTGTGTGTGAGTTACAAAATTGTATCATAGCCGGCACCCATAGTACGTTTTGATTACTACTCCATCTGGGCGCGTAATTTTTTTTTCCTTCATGGTTTTAGCATTCAAAATTTTGCTCTGTGCAAAATACGTTATGTTATGATATTTGTTTAATTTATGTTACAAGTGAGCAAACGAGCAAGTGGGCTAATTGACGTGGTCACTACCGCCCATAGAACCCACTGACAAAATAGAAAAATATCAAAAAAGTACTTTATAATTTCTCTTTCATTTTCTGAAAAATCTGCATAAAAATCCCTTAAAACGTCACCTAAATTGCGTGGTAAAGATATATTTTAGAGTAAACGTATCTTAGTCACCAGTGGCTGGCACATTAGACCGTGGTTCTTGGTAATCACAGTATTCTGGTACAATACGTAGGAAGTTGCTTTAGCCCATCCGCTGGTTCATGTACTCCTAGTTGCCTTTTACGACTCCCGCAAAGATGTGTGGCATCTAATCAACTAATCTCAGCCAGAAACACTCATCTCTGCAGTTGGTATATGATCATTGACCTTGATCGATACCTACCAAGGTTTTCTCCATTGCCTTCTATGCGGCTGTGGCACGTGACTGAACTCCTTGGTTCAAACTCTGTCGTACGCTGTTTTGTTTTTCAAGCTGTCAGACAAGACAGATTGTCTTTGTAAATACATAATATGGGTTTCATATCGACATACCCATACGCCCAGATTAGTAAGTTTATGTACAGAGTACCCATACGGCTTACAACTTACCGTCCCATGGACAAGACATGCTAAATACACAATTTGGTTTTGAGACATTGCGGCACTTTTCGGTCCCTTAGGATGTTTTCGAGCTTCATCATAACATCCCTTGAAACGTCTAATACAGGACAGGGAGCTCTCTCCAAATTTCCATCTTTTGCTGGAACAATGTAGAGGGAAGTACCATAGTCACCACGCTTGTTAGCGTTATGGCTGGCACACCGTGGTTGTTGGTGACCACAGAATATAAAATAATACGATACATAGAGAGATGCTACTGCCCATTCTATGGTTCATTAATCCTTAGTCGCCTCTTACGACACCCACGCGTAGAGTTGGGTTGGTACTATTCTTTGCCTGTACCACACGGGGGAGTTGCCGAGCTTATATACTTAAACTGAACTTCCAGTTGTATACGACTCGCACTTGGCCGGTTATCGTTTAATTGCTTTAGTCTTGGACTTTTTCCAAAAAAGATTCAATAACTATAGGGTGAATTTGAAAACGTTCGACAAATTTTGAGATTGAATTCAGACCACGAAACTGAACAATTTTTCCCAAGGAACATAGGTAAAAAAAAATCGATCTCCCATACAAAATGTATGGTCAGCTGACTGACTTTACTATAAAAGAGTAAATTTTTTTTCGACCGATGACCTATATGTTTCTAGGCGAAAATTCTTCAGTTTCGCGGTCTAAACTCAATCTCAAAATTTGTTGAATGTTTTCAAATTCACAGGGGAGCACATTCATAACATCCCATGAAACGTCCACCATAGGACAAGGAGGTTCCTCCAGACTCTAGAAAAAAGCGTGGTAATTTGGAGTGGATTTAACACACCGACCATTGTTGTTGGTGACCACAGTATACAAGATGGTAATACACAAAAAGATGCGGCTGCCCATCCTCCAGTTCATTAGTCCTTAGTTGCCTCTTACGACACCCACGGGTAGAGATGGGTTGGTAATATTATTTGCCGGTACCACACATAAAATAACTTCAGTATTTAAATATAAAACAACGTATAAAAATATACATCCTCAAGATATAAAATTTAATGACAATAAACCCACCTAAATAGCCTCCGTCCTAATAACAGCGAAAACAAAACCCCCTTGCAAGACGAGGGCAAGCGCCCGGATGACATATACACTCGGAAACGAGGAAGAACGTGCACATTTACACATACAGGGTCTTATACGAATTTTTATATTAATTCTCTATTCGAGAATCTATTCAAGTCGCGAATGAATAGACTTCTTCTAGGCTGGTTCCATCGTCGACCTCATCTCTTTCCTCAGGGCTCGATTTTTTTTTATGTTACAAGTGAACAAACGAGCAGGTGGGCCACCTGATGGTAAGTAGTCACCACCGCCCATAGCACCCACTGTCTTATTGATGGCATATTTTGACACTAATAAGACAGCAAAGCGCGTTGCTCACTTTGAGAACTAAGATGGTATCTCTCATGAAGTCTCATGATCCGGTAATTTCACTGGCTCCCTTGCCCTTCAAACCGAAACACAACAGTGCAAACACTGCTGCTTCACGGCAGAACAAAGCAAGGGGGTGGTACTTCCCCAGACGGACTTTCCACAAAAGCCCTACCACCTTACATCGATCAAGGGTAAAAAAACCGGCAAAGTGCGAGTCGGACTCGCGCACCGAGGGTTCCGTACCACCACATAATCATAATTGTATTAGTTGAAATTTCAGTAAATTGATATACTAGATTTTTTGAGTCCGACACGCGCTTGACCAAATTTTATTATTTGTTGTTATTTTATAGCTTATGCACTATAAACATACCAATTTTCAAGTTTGTAAGTGTTCCCGTTTTTAAAATAGAACTAAAACAAAAATCGCCTCCGCGACCACCCAACTTGACCCCTCTCTTACATGAATGTTCTTGAAACGGGAGCTCACCACAATTGGTTACCATTAGTTGTGAGTAAAGTTGTAATAGTTAATGATTTCAGACTTTTCCCTTTATTTGTACTCTGAGACCTAGCTTCTTGCCAAATTTCATAATTTTAGGTCAGCGGGAAGTACCCTATAGGTTTTGCTTTAGTGCATAAATGTATGGAGATGAGGACATAAAATGCCACATCTTTTGATTGCGTCGTTGTAAAAAATTGAAATTTTCAGATCTTGTGTGGTTCATAGATTCTAATATATAGTATTAATTTCAACCTAATACCTCTACCTGTTCGTGAGATAAAGGGTCTTGACAGACAGACAGACAGACGGACAACAAAGTGATCCTATAAGGGTTCCGTTTTTTTCTTTTAGAGAATAGAATAGAATAGAAACATTTATTCGCTTAAAACATGGTAGTAAGATGTTACAATAGATATTACAGAACAGTCATGTTTTGCCCACAAAAGGCATGCAAATATTTTTAGATGATGTTACAAAATTATGTCAATAAATTTCATTAATAATTAATAACATTAAAATCATTACATTCAAATTACATCAAAATTACAATAAAAATAATAAATAATTCAATTTTGGTCAGAAAGAAATTTTGAGGTACGGAACCCTAAAAATAAAAAAAAATTCTTTCATACAAGTACATTTGTGACACCTATCTCACTGGGTCCAGATTATTTATGTTATGGCCAACTTTTACGATTAGTTTGTCTAATTAGCGGCCTTTTTAGGCAAACTTATGGTAAAAATAAGAAATAATTAAAGGCTTAGTTTATAGATACTAAGTTGTTTTTTGAACCTGACTGACATCCTTTTGTCCACTTATTAGTGAGGTCGAAAGCAATCACTTTTATTCTTCAAAATTTACTACAACGCACTAAATTAAACTTCGCATTTTTTGTGTTTTATTTGAAAAGTCGTAAAACAAAAAGTTGGTTCATAAAATAATACCTGTACGTACAATTCTCATCTATCTCTTAATGTACTTCAGTTAAGCACATAAATGTTTCGTCCAAATTGATATTTCACATACAAGGTAGATAAGGCCTAGTCGTCAAAATAATGTCAACGTGTTTTTGCTCTTGACGTGAAGTAAATTTCTAGTTCGTGTTTAAGTATTGTAGTAAGGGATCTTGTTTTAAATATTTGTGTTGTACACTTTTATGCCCGCTGTATTGTCTACTAGATTTTTGTATTTAAGGTTAGCTGGTAGAAAACTCAATTTTGAGTTAAGGTCGCCATTGTTACATGTTTTCACTTGTGCTTGTTTTTGTAATGTATTCGTGTACAATAAAGAATAAAGAAATTTAGTACTTATCTATTAGACATTACAAAAGCGAGAATGCCTTCATTTACACCTATCTATTCTGTGAAACTAGTTATCAAAATTATAGAGATTTAAAAGAAAACGTGGAGTAATGAATAGTTCTAAATTTGCCGAACTTCGTAAGACCTTGTATCTTAATGGCAAGTATGCGATGTATAGTATGCAGAGGAAAGAAACTTCCGCGAAATTTGCCCGCACAAATGACGACGCTTGTTTTTTTGAGGTGGGTGCTTATGAGTCGTAGGTAGGTTTGCATGGATGTGACTGATTGAGCAATTCTTTTTTAACAACTAACAAACCGTCACATGTAGAGCCACCGCGCCACAGTAAATTGTGACCGCGCACTAGCGATTTTTTTGGCCGACTGTTCAGTCGCAATACTCGTACTTTCAATAGACAAATCGTCAACTTTAAATCGACAAATGCGCGCACTACCTTATGGGTGCATACTGATTCCCAGAACGATCAAATTATCGGCCAACTGAAAAATCGCTAGTGCGCGGTGGCTCGTAGTTGTATAAATTACAGGACTTTTTTAAATCTAGAATTACAGTTTTTTCAGTGTATTTGTAAATTATTTTTGTACCCATTAATTCGCTCATTAACTGGTTTTATTCAGCCCCATATCTTTGCATCGGTATCATAAAATGCGACTTAAGAATTTCGTACCAGAGAACTGGGGGACAGGCGTGTTGTTCTACGTGTGTTCTAAACTCATCAGTTATAAAAAAAAACTGTTTGTTCATTGCAGACGTCAAAACCAAAATCACTTGTGGAAGGTAACAAAAAAGACACCTACAACTAAACTGCAAAACATACACGTAAGAAAACAGTATGAAATGTAACTTTAAAACTTAGTGATATCAATGTGTATGACTAAAAGCATATTTTATTTAATGTTAATTTTATTCCACAAAATTTTCCAGAGAGAATTATCATGCAAAAATATCAACAAATCCGCTACATCTTAAACTTTTGTAATGTTATGTGTATGTACTTGTGTGTAAAAAGATTTTTCAAGCTGCATCATTACTATCAACGAAAGACCTACTAACAGGTGCAGCCGAGTAAAAAACTTCCATATCAGATAAGCTATATTTAAAAACAAAACTTCCCCCGCTTATTGCAATATAGGTCAGCTACGAACCACGTAACCGATTGGAAACGCTTTAGTTGTCGAGCTACGTAAGTTTTCACAACCCTTGTTATGTAACCACATCGGTCACATCCACGCAATGATACCGTTCCCTAACAAACTTATTAAGATTTCTTTTCTTTTTACTCTGTGCGTGGTTAGCGACGTATGACGCAAGCAGCCAGGGGGGTATTCTCAACCCCCCCACGCACGCATGGCCGCGCTCATGATTTAAGCACCGGGATAAGAATGAAATTAAAAATACATCCGCGCCCGCTCCTTAGGGTGCCAGGGAGACATACATGCAAATGAGGGCCGCCCGCCCCCCTTCATAAGACAGGGGGGCATTTTTTGTTAGGATGCTATTAATTTGGGGTGTAACTTACTTAGTATATGTGTGGTATAGACGTGAGCCGCCTTGTGGATTTTCTTGAAGGTAAATTAAGGAAGATATGAGATTATGAACGGAATTGCGTTCAGGTGTAATTTATGAATTCTTCTTTTACGTAGGTATATTATTTTTTATTCGGTAAATTCCAAAAGGCAGGATTATGACAACGCTTCGCTACGTGGGATTTTATGCTGTTAGGAATTCTATGAGATTTACATTTCTTACATGAAAGGGCAATTTTCTTTAATTTCTTAAGTAAATTGTCTTACAGCCAAATTTACCAGTTCCTTAACATGATTTTTTTTAACTATTCAAAACCTTTCCAGTATCCTACAAAAAACACACCCTTCGAGGATCTTTACACGCGAAAAACATGACAAACAATTCACACTCCCTTTCGGCAATTTTCAATAAAACCGTGACATCATCGAAGCGATTGTAAATCAACTCGAGTAGCACAACAATGTGTATCGAGCGATTATAGAATCGCCCCGGGCGGAATCGAGGGCCATCGAGTTTTCACACATTCGACATTCATTGCCATGAGTTGGCAATTTTCAGAATAATCTTTAAAATTTTGTGATAAAAATCGTAAAGGTGGTTTAAAAAGATCACCTAAAACATTTTCTTCACCTTTGGATGTTCATCATTTGCAATTAGTCATACATAAGCACTTTAGCAGAATAATAGAAGTGGACTACTTTACTTACAATTATTACATTCAATGATCAATAATTTTGTACCAAGTTAATATTTCAGGAGCCGAATTATCATTTATTGTTGTTTATGTACCTATACTGACATTAATTTTGTGCGGATTTAATAATTTCCATCGCCAAACTTTAAGTCCAGCAGTTACTATCAACCGACGGACCAGATAAGAGATATCGACCTGACTATCAACCTACCAGATTTTGAAACAGCAGAAATTCCATGCTTATCTAATGCCATGTTTTTTCTTACACACCTCAGCCACCCCTTAAAAAAAAGAAAAATCCCCGTGAACTTTGGCTCTTTCACGCCTCGCATAGCAAAGGGCAGATCGATGCTTGTCAAACAATAAATGTCACGTCCACTCCCTCATGTATTTCACCGTCATATCTATACCACAAATTTGACTTATTTTCGACTGTATTTGTAAGAGAAATTGAAGCTACGTAACTGCAAAGCTATGTTTGTAAGTGTAGCGTTGCGATTTTTCTTTGAGGTGCGACTGGTGCGAGCGATGCCCCAATTTTTGAAGCGTGGTAAGACAATAAGTTATGGTGTTCATAACGTAAGTAAATCTAAAATTAAGCTTAAGGATGTATAGAAAGAGATATGTGTTTTTACCACTCCAACAAAGAGATTGATTGGATCATAGAGAGCGTTGCCACTAGCAAAGACTATAATGAACTTACTAGCATTGTTCTTGTCAAAAAAAGTGTTTTTTGTTTTCGTACGATAAAAAAGTGAATGGGTATTTTTAAATGTTAGATGGCCATCAGTCGAATTAGGGAGGATTGCCCCTCATTAATTTGAAGTGTTTGCTCAAGCATTCGAGATGATGTATATATCTTTAAGTATGTTAATGGGGATAGCTGGGACATCTTGAGTATGACTTTTTATCACTGTTTATTATTATTATTCTGTTTATTATGTTGCAAGCATATACATAGTAAACTTATAACTAAGGAACATTTGTACATGCGCCCTGTAAGGGCATAGCAAGTTAAGTAGATAACTTATAAAATTACATTTCTTATTGTCTATAAATGGTCTATAACAATCTATGTAATTGTAAACATAAACATTATTACTAAATTTACGATCAATTTAAAACATCGGACATAAACTCTTCTATAGAGTAATAAGTTTTTTCTAACAGTAGAGATTTTAAGTGACCGATAAAAAGACTTTCCTTAGTTTCGTTAACAATTCGTTCTGGCAACTTATTATAAATTTGTATGGACCTGTAGTACGGACCTTTCCTGTACATTTCAAGACGGGGTGTAGGGAGGGATAGTTTATTATTTCTTCGTTCGCGTTTGCAGTGTTCATACAGGCTAAGGTTTTTTCTAACGAAAGTTGCCATCTCTAATAAATAGATGCAGGGTAGAGTAAGCAGTTTTTCTTTTTTGTATATTGGGCGACAGCTGTATTTTCGAGGTGTGTTGGTTATAATCCGTATGCATTTTTTTTGCATTATGAACAAGTCCTTGGCTTCTGCTGTGTGTCCCCACATGATAACACCATAACGTAACTAGGAATAAGCATAGGCGTAGTAAGCAGAGTAAGCGCATTCCGACTGAGTGTTAGATTTAAGTATACTTGACACTGACAATGATATAAGAGATAACCTCGGATTTGAGCACTCATTGTTTTACTTGTGACGTACTTTGACTCTATTAAGATAGTAAAAACGCGTTTCCTACCCGAGAAACAAACATTCAATCTCTTACTTGCCGGTAATTTCACTGGCTCTCTTAATCTTGGAACCATAAAATGGCAATGCACCGCTGCTTTGCTTGCAAAGAAGATGCTTTACTGATAATCTCCAACAAATTCCTAAGCTAGCTACGACCTGAATCGCGCTCTTATTGGTCCTGACTTATGCGTTTCTATCATTCGTTACAGTGTAGAGCTGTTCATGTAATATTACGTAAACCTCAATAAATTCTATCAAATCACACTAGTGTTGTATACTCTAGGAGGTTGTAATAGATGTATTCATACAAGGTGTTTATAACCCCGTACGAACAGAAAGGTAAAACCATTTTTAATTTTAAAGTTACTTCTCTCTATACAGGGAGTTAATTTAATTTCGTGCCATAGCCTAAGGGGTGGTTCAGTAACGATAAAGGAACTCAAAAAAAATATAAAAAACAATCCTACTTAATTTTTTTTTACCTCCATTGAAATTAAACTAACGCGGAGAGCAATGTCCTTGAGCACCGCGCTATCAAAAGCTCGCAAAAGAGTTTCAGTTACCTATGTATGTGCCTACCTTATCCTTAGCTATGGCACGCAGTTAAATTAACACCCTGTATTTGTGTATATGATATGCCAATAATATTGTTACTCAGATAGGAACAGATTTGTATCGTTGTTTTTTTAGTTGTTGTTTTTATATCGCTATATTGACCAATTTTTACAGGACAATATTAAAGGGATGTTTCATTCTAATATTCCAAGTCTAAGGCTAGAAAAGACCCTGTATATTCTAGGATACCCGCAACGAATGGTCAAAACCGAATAAACTGCAGTCTTCATTACAAACTATTCAGGGGAAGATTTGTAATATCCACAATCGAATTGACTTCGATTGTGAGGCATAGCACCTACTGGGTGATAGGGATGTAAAGAATTGATCTGAGTTAGTTAAGTGAATCGTAAAAATAATAACTTATTACTATTCGATTTTTACAAACTATGCAGATATACCTAAAACCTCAAGTTCGGATTAAAGCAAATTAAAAAATAAAAATATATTTGAATCTATTTCTCTACCTTAACTTAATTTTCAATCTTAATCTTCAACCCGCCATACATCACAGGCGAAAACGAATTTAAAGACCTTATTCATTAAAGCAACATCTTCTTATTTCTAATATCTACGCTTGTCCTACCTCATAACTTATGGCAATTTTTCATATTTCCTAAAGATTAACTTCGCGAGAACTAGCACAAACAATGATCTACTCATTGCATCACTTGATTTCTAATTTCCATCTAAACACATTATCGCAAGACTTTTTCATGTTCTTGATGAACTTCCTTGATCTTTGAGAACCAACTCAAAGATCTATCTATTGAATCGCCGTCTTCTTGTTTTAATACACTGTACTGATATGTCAGTTTTTCATATTAGCTGACGACTTAAGTCCGCAAGAACTGATACCTTCTAAGAATAACTTAACTTGTTTTTTCTATTTCCACACATTTCGTTCTACTATACGAGTATGAACTAAATAAAAATAAAAATAAATAAAATTTATTTTAGCCAAATTACATAGGGTTTGCACTTAAAATTACAAAACAGTAAGTAGGTAAGTAGGCTAGTTTAAGGCACAAAAGAAAGGATCCCCTGTCTTTCACGCTAGGAAAACCTGTGTTGTGAAAGAAAACTATGTTAATTTTTCATATTGGCTTGCTTACTCAAAGATCTATTTATTAAATCACCATCTCCTTCCTTCCTCATATCTACACTTGTCTTTTCACAATAGGCAGTTTTTTAGCTGACAACTTAGATCCGTAAGAACTGGCACAAGCAAGGATCAACTCATTGAATCACCTAGCTGTTTTCTCCTTCATCTCTACACATTTCCTACCGCATGACTTATGCCAGTTTGTCACATTCGCAATCAGAGCAACGTGTCTCCGATCCGTGATTAATGCATTTCTTAATTACAACTTTATGCGTGTGTTCCAACTTTAATATACACGTCAACTTTGTCTAGGGATAAATTTCACAAAACTATGAATTTTAAAAAACGTATCAATTGTTATTTTACATAATTAGATTTTTACTTTTGCAAAAGAGTGGTAAAATATGTAGTACAAATGTGAAAGTAGCAGCAGCTCACATCGAATTATCTAATATCTGTAAATTATCACATTCCAAAAGTATTACAAAAGCTTTTTTTTTCACTTGTTTTATTTTCAGTTTCAGTGTATCAGAAAAAGTGAATAAAAGATGATCCAATGTGGACTGATAGCTTTACATATTTTAACTATGAAAACAAGCATTTCATCCTTTTGTTTGCACTAGAATAGTTCTTAAAAAAGATATAAGCCATCGCAGATACGAGTATGTTTCTCTCTCTTTCTATCAAAATGAAATTTAATACGGAGTTTATATGGCCGTAGAGACATGTGAAGTCCCTGTCTATGTCAGATCTCTTTATCTAGTCGGCACGTAATTAACAGTTTTATATGCTTATATATTGGCCGTACTTCTTAGCTGATTTAAATTTAAATTTCACTTTTTGTTATCTCTACTACGGTATTTTCATAGTTTGTTAATAAAAGCGACGAAAAAAATTTATGCATATTCCCGATTCATTCATTATGTATAAAAGTCCTTGTAAAATGAACTATCCCTAGACAAGGTTGATGTGTATATTTGCTTTCACCCGCTTTTTGGAAGGGCGCCGACCGGCTTGATTGCTTAAGTTTTTGGAAGTCGCGTTTTTTTTTAATTTTGGTAACAGGAAATTGTGGATATGTTTACAGTACGTGCTATTGATTGCGAAGGTTTGTAGGCTGCAACTTGGCTGCAACTCAAAATTATAAATTTTCGGTTAAAACATGGTTAAAACATAAAAATTTTGATTTAATGATAAAAAATACAGATTATGTCTACAATTTCTTTTACGAAGTAGTTGATTAACATCAGCTGAAAGATATCTACAGTAAGACAAAGCTGTCCTGTCTTTCACTCCTGGATAATATTTGTGCTGACCGCGACAATTATAAATTTATTTATTTACTTCAAATTTATAGTCAAGAGCATCCCAAGTTATGTTCAAATGCATACCGTTCTTATTTAGTAGAGAAGCTTGACTTACTCTTGATGTGCCGTGTTTTTACCGTCCCATAATACACATTGGACATTTTTCAATTACCATTGGTGCAAAAGACGCACTGCAAGTGTCGAGCTTAACTTGCTTGCTTGCTGGTTTTGGCTGTACATATAAATTACATACGAATTTGATAATTTTTTCTAGAGTCTGTCTATCGTTTAGCATTGAATCAGTACAAGTTGATGTCATAAAATGTTCATAAGAAACTCAATTTTCTAATACAGCGTGATAATAAAACATATGACTATACTTGAGTATGGTGTATAGCACATGAAACTGAACAAATTTCTTCGAAAAATAAGGGCAAAATTTTAAAATTTCTTTAGTCGTCTCATACAAATTCCAGTATTAACGGCGCATGGTTATTATGGGGAAGCCAAAATTCTTTTTATTTTTCAACCTATGTTTTTTGGGAAAACCTCTTCAGTTTCATGTCATATTTCAGGTATAGTCAGACATTCATTATCACGCTGTATACAGGATGTAAGGTTCAGGTTTCTGAAAACTATAAGAGCAATATTCTTTCTTTCTAGTTCACTGCTGTTTTTCTTTTTTGGTTTATTAATTATTTTTATCTCTTTGGTTGTCCTTATACTTATTATTGTCAAAATCCTGCTGCTCACACTACTCATTTAATGTACTAGGGAAGAGCGGGGCCTCCCAATACAGGTTAAACACTTAAAGGGAGTGTCCTAGTAGTTGTAAGATATGCACTGTAAAATCGAAATAAAAACCCATTTTATTTATTTTTTAAACCTATTTAATATCAGACAACGTATTTAAACAACTTTCAGTGAATAAAACCTTCTGGAAATGAAAAAAAAATTGCCTTTTAATGCAAAATTGCAAACTTGATTGGTTAGTTCGAATGGAGAGGCCGATTTTTTTCCTTTTGAGGCCATTTCAGTTTTTTTTTATTGTCAATAGGCTCTTGTGTTGTTTGTTGACGACGGAACTAGCTTGCCCAGAAGAAGCCTATTCACTCGCGACTTGAATAGTTCTCAGTTTCAGAAACCAGTCCCTTTTTTGTAATATTTTTGAACTAAAAAGTACCTTCAATATTTTTCACAATAAACTCCTTCAAAACCTTAAGCTTAATACACACGCGCGGCACGTTTCCCGCTCATTTGGAGGCAGTCATCGATCGGAGACAAAGCCGCGCCGCCCGATAAACGAATTAAGGAAATGGGAGATTTTTTATCTGGGCCGAGGAGGGGGCGACACGCGTCGTAAAACGCAGCAATACTTTCTTATGCAAAGTCCCTCCGATAATTAGGTGAAGCTGGAGATGTGTACGCCCCCTTAGCGAGTTTTGTTTTTAATTTCTGGGGTGCGAATGAGAGAGGTCGTTGACTTTTGCGTTGGGTTTTTTTCTTAATAGATGGGTTGGTCCTGTTTTTTTTCGTCAGAGGAGTGTAATGAATGATGGATGAAAACTTTCTCTTCCTACACACTTCACTTCACTTTCTTCACATTCTCTTTTCTTCTTTTTTTCTTCACTTTCTTCTTTTCCGGATCAAAACTTTCTTTTTTGTTATTTTGGGCAAATCTGAGGAATTATATAGGTAGTATAAATTTAAAAATTAAAGGTGGTTTACCTAAAACGTGTATACAAAAATATCTTAATAAAGAAATTACAGATTGACATGCAACAAGTGAAAGAATTGTGAAAAACTCTAACATTCAGGAGTAGATTTACAGCCTTTCAGGGTCGTCATAGTCTTTAGGTATGTTTATTAGTTTTTTATATGTATGACTTTCTATTAATCCATTTTCTTAATCCAGTGGTTGTTTTACTTTATATCAATGGGCTTGCTCTTGACCTCAATCCAGCCCCAGATCTGGTTTAGTCCAGTTATTCTGGAGTAAGACTACCAATATAAATGGGTGACAGATAATGGCATAGCAACTAAAGTATTTCTGTGCTTCGGAAGGTATGTTAAGTCGTTGGTTCCAGCAAATTATCCGTGATAGTAGACATAACTTATAAGTATGTGTACGACTTTACCATGCAAATCTGACGAAACTAAAACGACTAAAAATGCTTATAAAAGTCATATACCACAGACAAACAAACAAACAGATCGATTTCTGTCATAACTGCGCCGTACACCGCGTTACGGGTAGATGGAGAAATTACAATCGTTCTCAAATGAGCGCTCGATGCCTGTCCTTCGGTGCACATGTCTTCCGCGATGTACAGCGATTTTATCGTCTTGATACTTGCAGATTGTCACCGTGATCGTAGATCACGTTGCGAGTAGATTGAGAGTTACAAATATAGCGTCTTTAAGATTTAAGTTCGTTAACTGCAAGCCACATTACAATTAAAAGATGGAACAATTAATAGACCGGTTTTCATGTGAAGCCTTGCAGGGGCACAGCAACATGAAAGAGTAGCTACTAATAAAATTTTACATTTAAGATGCCTCATTTGTCACAAAATATAAATTCTAACTTTAATAAATATAAACTCTAAGATAATATATAATTATGTAAAGATGTAATTTTATAAATGAATTTGATGTAATTTATGGTATCTTTAGCCCGAAAAGTGCTGTCAGCAGCACGTCAGTGGTTGAGCGCTGATTAAGCTTATACTGGTTTTATTACGTGTTTTTGTTTGTTACGTTTCTGCGGGGTGATAGAAGTTGGCGGGAATGAGGCAGATGGGAAAAGAGTGGGTGATTTCTTATATCTTGTACAGAACCCTTCAAATTGTTATAATGATAATGGTGAGAGTAATTATGTGCGACTGACGAAACCCTGCCAAACATCACCTCACATCCACCAACTTTTTTCACCCCGCAGCAGGAGACCGAGCAAAAGTTAAACTTATGCCTTTTGAAGAATATACTGTTCACAGATATATAGGTAGAAGCTGAGCAGCACGGACTATATGACAGTCCAACTTAGCGCTCCTTGCGACTCAATTCAAATTGGGAAGAGACAAATCAAATATGTTGATTGAGTTAGATTTTGCCGTTCCGCATTTTTAAATATGTTAGTGTTGCGTCCGGTAGGACGTACTGTTATTTATCGGGATGCATCTAGTAAAACTAGCTAATAATGGTACGTAGGACACAGACAGAACATCCCCGCTCGCCGGCTGGGTATGGAGTGATATTCTCCCCGAGTACCCACATTTATTGTGTACGTCACATCTCTTCCTTTTTATATGATTTGAAATACTTTTATATATCATTCTTTACATAATACTTAATGGTCATCATAACATGCAGAATACAATTCAAATAGAGCGACTCGACTACCGTCTCGGATCGTGCTATGGCAGCGTAAAAGAGACGGCAAGAAACCACTGCAGCACGGCCTACTTTAAGAGTCGGCTTTATACAATGGGTTCCCTGTGTCGTGCTAGAATATCAAAGCACTATAAGTCTTACATTGAACCGATTTAGATACGATAGTATCATTATTAAAATTTACAACTTCGTTCAATAGGTAATTAAGTTTCTTCTAGGTACTGTCCACTTTTCTCCATTTTTCCTTTCATTTGTGGATGCTTCTTGCAACACTGAGAGTTCCAGTATTGTTGTTGTGGTCGCTGGCAGTCTAAAGTCATCTTTAAGCAGAAACTCCACCTGTGGACAATATTGCAGTATCTATATTCTCATTAAGGTGAAATTTCGCGCTTGCGCGCGATACTTAGGTAGTATTATTTATTATTTTATTTTTATTTTATTAGGATATCCAACAGCTTTCCTTATAACTAAGTTTTGAAAATACATGTTCTTACACTTATTTGTTAAAAGAACGCGTTTATTATAAAAGTCAGGGAATGAGATTTCTGTTTTCTGATGAATTGTTAGGATATTTGTTCCAAATTAATTAGAATTTGAATTATGCTTTTAAAATTTATCCAAAACATTTTATAATATCGGTTTGTGAACCACCTCTTTACAAATAATACCTTTTTTTTCTTAAAATAGCAATTCCACAGTTAGTTATCAAGATAATCAGGATGCTGTTGGCAGTTTTTTTTTTTTTTACTATTTTAACTCGAACATGACAAAGCATTTGTTTAGTCTTGGTTCATAAGAAACTGAACTGTCACCCTATCTGTGTGTGATATTGGAGCCCATTTTTTTCTTTAAGTTTTACGAGTATACATGTGTTGCTTTGCCATGGCATTAATGGCATCAAACGACCCATAGAAAATTTATGGTATTTATAATGTTTTTCAACTCTGGAAGATTTATGGCATCTTTCGACCCATGGAATATTTATGGCGTCGTTTGATCCATGCGTACACATTTGTGCATTTTTCGACCCATGGGTAATTGTGGCGTCTTTCGACCCATCGATTATTGTGGCGTCTATCGACCCTTGTGGCGTCTTTCGATCCATGGATTATTGTGGCGTCTTTCGACCCATAGATTTTTGTGGCGTCTTTCGACAGTTTCGACCCATAGATTATTGTGGCGTCTTTCGACAGTTTCGACCCATAGATTATTGTGGTTTTTTTTTTATTTTTGATCCATGGATTATTGTGGCGTCTTTAGACCCATAGATTTTTGTGGCGTCTTTCGACCCATAGATTATTGTGGTGTTTTTTGACCCATGGGCTATTTTGGTGTCTTTCGACTTGTGGCCAAATCAACACATGCCTCCCGACCACGCATATAAACCTTTATGGATATGAAAAGTCTTTCAAGACACGAGCAGGAATTGAACCCGCACCTTTGGACCGAACCAACTAGTATTTTTTGTATTTATATACACCAGACACCAGAAGCAGCACGATCCAATGCACTGACCACTGTGCTATCGCATCTAGACTCCCCCATTCACATGGTTCACATGCGTAGCTTTTCTCATATTAGTGATGCAACAAGTATAAAAATTTATTTTATTTTTGATTGGCTAAATAATAATGACGTATTTACGTCTTGAAATATCCAATATTCAGCATATAACAGTTTCCTTATAAATATTTAATCTCTTTTTTTTAGCTTTGAATTCCTTATCTGTACCTACATATTATTAAGGATTTTAAAATTTGAGACGCTGTTGTTAGGTATTTTTATTTATTTGTGGTATCATTAAGAACTTATTCGTTTTCACAGCTAATACATGGACGAACTAATCGAAACAAATTATACATTTCCTTATTTTTTTATCTTTACTGTAAGTTTGGATCAATAAAAGAAGATGTCTATATGTGTTTGCAACTTTTAAGTTCTTACATACACAATGGAAAAATACTAGCTTGATTTCGTTGCATCACCAATATAACTGAGGATTTCAATCCATTCGAGGATTATCGTTAAAACTAACTTTTCCTTTGTTTTGTTTTCGTTAGTTTATTTTGTGGCTTTATAGAATATCAAGACTCTTTTATGATAAAAAGCAAACACACACACAAGTTGATATTTTGTTTTTACTCTTGGTAAGTTAAGTACCTATTACTTGTTATTTTCAATAGGGTGTTTTCCCGCACCTTGTGAAAGTTCAACTGGATGGCGCTGCTGAATATCGTCAGGAAAATGGAAACACTGATACTAAAGTATAGTGAAAACATGTTCGCATACGTTATACCTCGGTATGTCTATTTAAATCACATTGATTTGTCTCTTTCATTGATTTTTATTCTAATATTTTTTTTTCTGTATTAAGAAATATCTAGTAATAGTAAAATTGTTTAGCGCCTAAGTTTCAACATTTTTTTTTTAAGTAACCTCCACTCTGGTGCTGACTGAGAAACAGTGCCATAAGCATTTGAACTCAAGTACTTGTTAGTATCTCCTAGTTAGTCTGTGAGTACTTGTTGCAAATCTTAAATGTCTTTAGTATATTTTCTTCCAAAAAGATTTAATTTATTTTAAAAAGCCATAAAACAGAAATTACCACAGTGATGACCGTGCCACCTAACGACAGTTAAAACCGTAGTTGAAAATTTCATAGAAAATTGCCTATTATTGACATCAGTCCGTTATATTGGCCAATAATGATGCTATGCGTATTTTACAAAACACAAATATAGCTGTAAATTTTTATTTAATCACTAGTAAATCTTTAATAATTCGTAGTTAATGGATATCACCTTTGTAATATTGCTCTAAATTAATAATTCATGAAGAGATTGTAATATCCAACAATGAATAAACTATATTTGATTTGATTGCAAAACTAAAAAAAATTTATACACTTGACAAAGGAAAGTACTGCAGCACCACAAGCGCTTTATTTCGTCTTATGCGGCAAATTCTTTTTCATATGAAGTTTGTTTGACTTTCTTACTTATATACCTACTTTCATCTAGGGATTCTGTGCTGCCGCTGCTGGTCAGTCATCTTTGCATGTTTTCAATGTTAACCGGCACACAACTTTTTCTCGCAATGTCTCCTCTACTCTAGTGACAATACTCAATGTGCCCAACATACTATACTACTTATCAACGAGCAACATTTGCTTTGTATAAATAAAAGTATACTTGTAATCAAAAATTACTCGTTTCAATGAAATTTACTATTAGTGGTTTTCGGGCCGAAAATCAATCTATTCTCATGTGTACGAACCTTTTCGTTTTGCCATTTTTTTCTCAAAATTCAGGAAACCCCTGGTGCCATATCTTGGTCTGCTTCGAGTAAGATTATTCGGAGCAAGCTGAGTTGCCTAGCTGTACCTACTTGCATATTATACTTTGTAGGTAATATTGAAGTGTAATAATTATTAAGCCCATCTTGTTTACATATTTTTTTTAGGATTTCATCTAATAACACTGCATCCATTCCGTACCTACTTACCAGCCGTACACATGAGAATAGATTGATTTTCGAAACCTACTAGAAACATTGTTTGGGATGGCGGTCGAACACTTGTAAACAAACGGTTCAATTTTATTGATCAATGCATAATTTAGCAAATACGTGAATGGAGACATTTTTCAGGGTAGATATGTGTCTAATCCTCCTTTTTTCCATTGCTTGAGATGGCAAAGGTTTTTCTAGTTATTTTTTGCGGATAATTTGAAAATATTGTCAAAAATTGTTTTCCACTCACCACGCTTTCATCCCATCCTCGTCGCCACTGTTGCGTCCGGTAGGACGTACTGTTATTTATCGGGATGCATCTAGTAAAACTAGCTAATAATGGTACGTAGGACACAGACAGAACATCCCCGCTCGCCGGCTGGCTATGGAGTGATATTCTCCCCGAGTACCCACATTTATTGTGTACGTCACATCTAGTATTAAGAATTAATCCTTAGCAGATTATACTGTGTTTCTTGAAATTATTTTGGTTATATAAATCGATCTTATAAAGTAGCTCACATTTAGCTATAGGTATCAACATCGGCCGGTATTCTACTAAATTATTAACTTACTAGCCTTCGACTTCACCCGCATGTTAAAAAGTATACCAGTGTTTAAGTATCAATAAAAAAATTCAGTAGTTTTTGCGTGATGCTCGAACAAATAAACTAACAAACAGACAAAAAGTCCAAAAATCTGTAGTTTGGGCCATCAAAATAGGATGTCATGATGTTTTTTTTATAAATATCTTCAATGTACAGACAAAATGAATTTACAATTTTATAATGTAGAGATTTGTGCTTTTTGCCCTTGAAAATACCAACCCTGATCTATGAATATTATGATGATCAATTAATCATACATAGATCAATAGATACCTACTTTATTTCAACGAATCCAGCTCAAATTGAAAAAAAAACCGGTTGTTGAGAGAAGACCGTGATCAAAACTCAAAACTCTACATTTTCTTCCATCAACAATCCCACATCTTGAAAGGACCAAGACAGCCAATCCACATACAACACTTTTAATTTTCCCTCCTTAAAAAAGGGAGGGCATCGTGTTTTGGGCGCGGGTGTGTGAGGGGGTAACGTCCCCCACCCCCCATCCCCCGGCTCGGTAATCAAGGCACGCAATCTTGCCGAACCCTTAAAAACTTTAAAACTCATCGGCGCCTTCGCATCGTATATGAATGTATGTAGGTGTATGTACTTTAATGTGATTTTAGTTTTTAGGATGTTTTCATTTCGCCCCTTCGTAACGTCCGGTAGGAGATAATAATAAATTTGATGTAGGCATTAATTTTAAAGTGGCGGATGGGATATTGACCTTAGAAATAGATATTTAGATGTAATAAATTAGATCCCGTGTGGTGCCGGCAAAGTATAGTACCAACATGGTACCAACCCATCTCTACCCGTGGGTGTCGTAAGAGGCGACTAAGGGTTAATGAACCAGAGGATAGGCAGCAGCATCCTTCTGTGTATTGTACCATCTTACAATCTGCGGTCACCAAAAACTGCGGTCTATGGTGCCAGCTGTAACGCTAACAAGCATGGTGACTATGGTACCTTGGAGGGAGCTCTCTGTCCTATAGTGGACGTTTCATGGGAAGTTATGATGATGATGTATGTAGGTACGGTCAACCGCTTGTCGCTGGAAACTTTTTCTACTCTATTACCACGCCATAAGGTCAAAAAGTGTTTCTACTGATGTGCTGTTGAGTGTACAATGTAATTATGAAAAATGGAGTAGCAGGGCCGAGAGTTTTGTAACCGATGGTCTGCTGTGAATATTTTCTACCTCGTTAGATGATGATGAAAGTAACGAATCATATCAATAAAATGCAATTTTGCAAGAAAATCTAAATGAGTTTGTGAAACTTCATTAGTTAAAGTAAGATTCAAAAATTTTGGACCTCCTTGCTTCGCTCGGAATAGAAACTGTGCTAATTCATTTTTTTCTGGGAAGCAAGGAGGTTTAAGTAGCAGCTCTTTCTGCTAAGGACGGGAGCCATAAGCGTATCACTTTCTTGCGAGGGACCTCCATACTAAAATGTATGGATTTTTTTCAAATCCTAAAAACGTAAAATTTTTATCTTTCTCTTTAAGAAATATGTGATTTGGGACTAATAAATGCTACTACCATAGTTTTTCTTGTGAAAACACTTACCATTCAAGAAAAAAACGGTGTTAAAAATCACGCATGAAATGGCTATTACAGATTATTTACGCTTCCGTTCTTAGTATTAATGATCAATTCAGAAGTAAAAACGATATATTTTCACTTTTGCAAACAAAGTTTATACTAAAACATTAGATTTTTAAAGATATCTTGATTTTTGTAAAACTTAACTGAGTTTTTTGTCCGACTAGCATGGGCGACAGTGAAACGCTTTATACTTCACTAGCTCATACAGAATATGTATATGGCGGACTCTAGTTTTTACTTTCGAGCGGAGCGAAAAAAAAAGTTTTTCTAATTTTCTCAGAAATGTGTTCTATATCACTAATACATCATAAAAAACAAGTCTCCCAAAAATGTCCGTCCGTCGGTCGGTCGGCCGGTCGGTCCGTCGTCGGTCGGTCGGTCCGTCGGTCGGTCTGTTTGGCCTAGCGGCTAAACGAATGGTCCGATTGACACCATATTTGGAATTTAGGAGTTTAATGCAAATCCATCGAAGGGTTCTAAGTGGTTTCTGGCTGGCTCTCATTTTGAGGGTAGCTGTCATACAACGAAATTTTCTCAAAAACGGCTCATAGAATCTTGATGAAACTTTGCATGACCAAGCATCTCCATGTAAGATATCTTGCGCCAGTATCAAATGATCTGTGTAATTTCATATAAGGTGTGTTCCTGTACCACCAAATCGTAAATATGTGATTTACCCAAAATTGGTTCCATTGAGTTTATTAAAATTTTCTATAATATTACTCCTGGATTGGTTGTCTACCTGACTGGATATTCTTTATGATTTTTTGAATAAAATTTAGCACACAGGGTGTACCAAAAACTGAAAGGGCTTGCTCAGAAGACTAAACTGAACATGTGTTGGGAAATTAAAAAAATCTCCATGCAAGTATCCTACGGTAGTATCTATTGATCTTTGAAAATTCATATAAAGGGTATTCCAGTACTACCAAAAGTTAAACATGTGATTTACTCGAAATCGTTTGATGTTTGTTTGTTTTAATGTTTGACAATTTGAATTCTGAATTGATCTGTATATTTCATTCGAACATTTTTTTGGAAAAACGTAAATAAAAGTTTGTATTTCCATACTATGTGTATGGCATTACAAATTTAAGTTTGCGGTTGATAGTTTTTCCTTGAGTATTGCGAGAAAGTAAGTGCAGTGCTGCTGTACTATTTATTTTACTCTGAGCTGGGAAGACATCTGCCAGCATGACACATCTCCTTTGCTATACGACGGCATATCATCATTGATGATTATGAAATATTTAAAATAACCCTACCAAATTAATAAAATGACGCCTTCATTGCATTTACAAAGATAATAGGATTATGTAATTTGATGTGACTTTACATCACACATCCCTAACTTATGAAGAATTAATATTTATTTAATCTTACTTCTATAAAAAATAATAATAGTTAATTTGCGATAATTTACTAATATAACGTCGTCGTCGATAACTTACTAATAAAAAATAAAAAGAAATATAACGTCCTGTGTGGTGCCGGCAAAGAATAGTACCATCCCACATACCCGTGGGTGTCGTAAGAGGCGACTAAGGGTTATAATGTGAAGGATGGGCAGCAGCACCTCCTGTGTATCATACCATCTTACTTACAGCGGTCACCTACAACCGCAGTCCATAGTGCCAGCCGTAACGCTGACACGCGAGGTGACTCCCTCCACATTTTTCCAGCAAAAACTTAATGTCTGGAGGGAGCTCCCTGTCCTGTAGTGGACATTTCATGGGATCTTATGATGACTTCTATAACCCTTATTATTCTGAGGTAAGATATTCTTTTTTTTCAGTTTTAAATAGTGTTCGTTAAAACGTTTGGCGTAGGTATTAAAATAACTTGTTACTCTGCAGAAAAACTTAATAGGATATTTTTGTTAATTTTTCATTCCTAGTCACTCTTTCCTAATTAAAACTAGAACATGACAAAGCCAAGATGTTGAAAAGCTACTTAATAACTATTTACATTCAAAAACTCGTAATGTATTTCATCAAGTCATACGTAGTCAGATTACATTTTCATAACTCCGCAACTTTTCCACACAAAAACTTGATTCTCATTTCAGACGAGACGTAGAAACACACATGAAAGTGATGAAACCTTATCTTACTTGCAAACAACTCCCATACGAACTGAAACTTGGAAACTTCATCTATCAGAACATGACGTACAACTTTTAACAACAAAAAATTGTTCATCAAACACACCAGAAGTCTTGTTTTTGTACTATGACTATGTTTGTCCGTCTTATCTCATCTCAATTCTCATCTCACAAATCATCTCACTTCTCATCTCACTTCCCATCTAACTAAATAATTATTATAAATTCGAAAGTGTGGATGTTTGTTTGTTTGTTCTACTCTCACGCCTAAACGGCTTAACAGAGTTGAATCAGCAAGTAGAAATAGATCGAATGAAATTGCAATATTTACAAACAAAAGGTCGTACACTGATATAACAAATCAGGCTTTTCGTAATAAATTGCAAAAGACAGATTGGGGGTCACTAGGGATAAATGGCTTTCTAAAAACTAGCATCCTCGTTTTTAAACAGAGCTTTAAAAAGTAAAGAAGAAAGATAAATTTGAGGAAGGACAACAAAATATACTGGATTACTAAAGGTGTAAAAATCTGTAGTAGGATGAAGCGATTCCTAATAAGTAAAAGTGAAAATGAGAATAGTAGTATAACAAATTACAGGAATACATACTTAAGACTTTATAAAGGTGTAATAAGGAAAGCGAAGAAAATTGCAGTTCAGCATTCTATTAGCAGAGCCAAAAATTGTTCGAAAGCCATTTGGAAGGTGGTAAATAGGTGTAGGAATAATAAAACTGATAAGAGAAAAGCAAAATTAAGACTTAAAATACAAGATAAAATTACTGAAGATCCATTAGAAATAGTAGAGGCCTTTGAGAAAAAGTTTAATCTAAATAATTATAATTTAACTGGTAACGCGGAGCAGGCTATATCTATAATGGCCAAAAATACGAGAAGAGTACCTGAAGAAATATCCTGGGAAATGATAACAGTAAGTGAAGTAATTAAAGTAGTAGAGAATATGGAACCTAAGAGATCATGCGGTTACGATGAGATGCCGATAACGGTAATAAAGAATAATATTGATCTGCTAGCAAAACCTTTAGCGAATTTCTTTAACAAGTGTTACGAGGAACAGGTTTTTCCGAATCAATTGAAAATTGCCAGAATCACTCCAATTCATAAGAAAGGATCCACTAGCGATCTGAACAATTACAGGCCAATATCACTATTACCATGCCTATCAAAAATTTTTGAAAAACTAATAAAAGTTCGACTTATGCGACATGTAAATCGAAATAATATCTTGAGTAATAGACAATATGGATATCAGAGAGGAATTGGAACTTCGGAAGCAATCAAAACCTTAATTGATGATGTTATTACCAAACTCAATGCTAAACAAAGAGTAACCGGCTTATTCCTTGATTTGAGTTCCGCCTTTGATGTTGTTGACCATGAAATCCTGCTGAAGAAGCTAGAACACTATGGTATAAGAGGTAATACGTGGAACTTGCTTAAATCATACCTTAGTAACAGATACCAATATATTGAAGTTAAAACGATAGAAGGTAGGGAAGAAAAAGTCATCAAATCAGGGCTTACTGAAATAAAAAGAGGCGTACCACAAGGATCAGTACTAGGGCCAATCCTCTTTATTCTTTTCGTAAATGATGTTATCAATTATTTGACTGTCATGGTTCCTGATATCAGCTTAGTAACCTTTGCAGATGACACAAATGCGGTGGTTTCTGCTGGAAATATTACGGAACTTAATGCTAAAGTTAATCAGACACTGATGCTTTTTCATTATTGGTTCTCAACAAACAATCTGGCTCTAAATTCTAATAAGACAAGCGTGTTATTATTTAAAACAACTTCCAGAAACCACGAACAGTTGACAGTCACCTTAAATGAATATTCAGTAACTCCCGTTGATGTAGTTCGGTTTCTTGGTGTACGCATTGATGCTTATTTAAATTGGAAAGACGAACTAAATGCATTAGATGGCTCACTTAGTTCTGCGTGTTATGCGATTAGAAGTTTGAGGGATGAGCTTAACTTAAAACAGTTGAAAACTGTATATCACGCCCTCATAGAGTCCAGACTCAGGTACAGCATTATGCTATGGGGTAAAAGTTATAATTATAATTTAAATAAGGCTTTCGTTCTACAAAAAAGAGCAATCCGCACGATGATGCGTATTCCACAATGGGAATCTTGTCGACCTCATTTTAAAACATTAAATATTTTGACATTACCAAGCTTGTATATTTTAGTATTATTGTGTGACCTTGTGAAAAATTCGTTCGAAACCGAAGAAGAAAAGATGATACGTTTAAAAACTAGAAGAAAAGATATGTTAGGAACAATCAAACCTACGTTAAATGTTGTCAAACATAGCACTAGGTACCAAGCTATTTGTTTTTTTAATCGATTGCCGATGGATATTAAAACATTAGGCAATGCAAAGACATTTAAATACCATTTGAAGGCCTTCTTGCTAGAAAAGTGTTTTTATTCTTTCGATGAATTCTTTATGTCCCAAATTGATTAATTTATAATTTTAATTTTTGTACGAATAATGAAATGTATTTTTTTTTGACGATATACCTAGTATTTTAATTCTAATGTAATTTGAACATATACTCTTATTGTTTATAATGCCAAATAATTTTAATCAATTATTTTTTTTTAGAATTTTGCATGATTTAATTTGACTTTTAATTTAATTGTAATATATAAATGTAAGAATTTCAACACAAAATGTACTTTGTTATGAAATAAATGAACTTGAACTTGAACTTGATGAAATTTTGGTGTTAGATAGATTAAACACTGTACTAACACATAGGTTACAATACATCAAAGAAAAATGCTTGGTTCCTGTAGGAGACACTAGGATGACACAAAAACTATACAGGGTGTTAATTTGATTGCGTGCCATAGCTTAGCGGGTGTTTGAGTAACGATAAAGGAACACAAAAAAAATATTTTAAAAAAATCCTACGATTTTTAAAAACTAAAACTCCATTGAAACTTAACGAACGCGGAGGGCAATGACCCGGACAGAGCATCAGAGGTACAGTCAACGACAGGTCAAGCTTAACAATCGCAGTGCCACTTTAGCCCGTGCATCTATTGAAATAAGTGCGGTACAAAGTCCAAAGTGTCAAGCTTGATGTGGTCTTGACTGTACGCAGTATCAGTGGATAAGGTAGGCACATACATAACTGAAACTCTTTCGCGCGCTTTTGATAGCGCGATGCTCAAGGTCATTGCCCTCCGCGTTAGTTTAGTTTCAATGGAGTTAAAAAAAAAATTAGTAGTATTTTTTTTTTTAGTTCCTTTATCGTTACTGAACCACCCCCTAAGCTATGGCACGCAATCAAATTAACATCCTGTATAACGCGATCAAAGCCGCGGTTAAAAGCTAGTAAGTGAATGGCTTTTATAAGGATCTCTCTACGAAACAATATAGGTTATCAAGAGGACTTTTTTAAACATAACGTAGTACTATTATTAATTCTGTGACATAACTCCTTCTGGAGAGATAATTTATCTTCTTCTCTACTATTATAAAATTGTTAATTGTTATTTTCTGTACATTAAAGATATTTATAAAAAAATACATGTCATGCTATTTTGATGCCCCTAAATCCAAATCACATTTTTGAATTTTTGTTTGTTTGTTTATTTATTCTATTCTATATCATTTTATTCTATTATATCATGTCAGGCCTTTAACGGCTCAACAACTCTGATACCAGGGTTTGTGAGGTCGGTCATCGACCTTGCAACCCACATGATATGATTGACGATGATGACTAGAAATCAAAAACAAGAGAAGAGATATGCCAAGCTTCGAAATCAACTAAAAAGATCTACATACTACCTTGCCTTGCTATTTTAAAGTTTTGCTTCCTTTAATGAATTATTAAAACGCATCCGTCACATCTCCCTGCCCAAACAAAAAAATTTGTTTATCAAATCACACACATCCCTTGAATAGTTCATTATCTTATGCATGTGTGCGTGCGGCATTAGCTTCTTCGCATGTGTAAGTGCGTGTTCACAAACAGGGGGTTTTAATTTTTCGGGGGTTCTTTAATGACACTTCTTCGCATCGATTTTAGCATTTCGTTAGGGTTACTCTTTTGTTTTGCGTTATCGATTTTAGAGCTTTTTTTGAGTCGCGTTGAGTGAGCATACGTGTTTTGGGGGAGCTAAGTCTTGTAAATTAATCGTTCGCTGTCATTGATATTTTGTTGGGTAAGCTTTCTTGAAGAGTCTTTGTATGAACAAGGTACTTACATAGTACGCATTTTTTAAATCTTGTATATTTATTTATTCGCCAACAGAAGTACAAAAAGTAGACTGATGAACAATTGAACACCCAATTACAAGCGAATACAGCTTATTGTATAAGAAAAATATGGCAAAATTGAATATATTTTTTAGGCTACTTTCTGAGAAGAATCAGTTTTCAAGACTTTCCCACTATGGTAAGGACATTATACGATGAATCACCTGATTGCAGATTATCCGAAAAGTAAGATGATTCCCTGCTTCGGAAGACACGTTTAGTCGTTGGTCCCGTACTATCCACAAAAATAGTTATTAATGAGCCATGTAAGAGCTCTTAGGGAGTTCAATAACTTTGGCGTCAGGGTGTATGAGGTCGGTCACCGACCTTACAATCAACTCGATATAACGATAAAGAGTAGCTTACATGTAAAATTATTAATAATAATATTAATTATTGAAACAATGATTGAGAGATTTTTTGTTTAATTTAGTTTTAATCTCGAATACACGATTGCGCAATTAACATAATAATGACTGACCGATTATCGTTGACTTTTACACTTGCAAATAAACTTTTTCGTCGTAAAAATGTCATGCGCAAACAAAAGATGCCCCGTTCAAAGGGCAGTGAAGGTCAGCTGAGATTTGACCGCTTTTACAAGGTCAAGTTCGTTGCTGTTTGCATCCAGATGGGACTTTTTATTTTAGTAGCATTATACTTGACTATGCAATGATCTGTTTGGAAAAGGTGTTGATGTTAAGGAGGATTTTTATGTTTATAATGAAAGGTTATATAATTATTACAAATCTGTAATGATTGTATAAATAAATATGCGGAAAGCTCGTGGCTAAGTGGTAATTCATCATAACATCCCATGAAACGTCCACTACAGGACAGGGAGCTCCCTCCAGAATTCTAGCTTTTGCTGGAAAAATGTGGAGGGGAAGTACCATAGTCACCTCGCTTGTTAGCGTTACGGCTGGCACCATGGACCGCGGTTGTAGGTGACCGCAGTAAGTAAGATGTAACATATAAAGGAGGATGCTGCTGCCCATCCTCCAGTTAACCCTTAGTCGCCTCTTACGACACCCACGGGTATGTATGGGTTGGTGCTATTCTTTGCCGGCACCACACGGGACAAGTGGTAATTGCTCTTTCGTAACATAGTGGTCAGAACCCGGATGGGTTACCGCTAATAACAGAATAACTACAGCGTTTCCGTGCTTTGGAAGACACATTTAAGCGGTAAGTCCCAGCTACTGTATCTTAAAACGGACATTAAACGTATTAGAGAGTCGGCAGATTATTACTCTATAGCGGCTGCCTTTATTTAACTACCAGCATTTCAAAATCTCTGAAATTGGTAGGCTTTTATAAAATAAAATAAAAAAAATCTCAAAAAACTTAAGGAAAAACTAAAGTGTAATCTAAATGTCCTAAAAACAAAATAGCTCCTCATCGTGTAACTGGGAAATCGCGAAACCGAAATTCGATTCGAAATTAAAAAAATAATTAAAACAAATTAGACAAAACAACTGGAGATGAAGACGCGCCAATGAAAGGGGCAAGCGAGCCCCCAACACCCCCTAAAAATTTAATTCATCACGGTACAGGGACATATCTCCTTGTCCTTCCCCCTTCCGCCATTCTTTGCTTTCTTACAAGCTTTTTCCACGACAGAGATGGAAAATAAAACAACCTGTATCTATCAGAACGTGAACCGTAGAAAAATAAACCTTATTGTCTTTGATGGAGATTTGAATTTCGAAAGATAAAAGATGTGAGATACGTTTTTTAAGGAAACTTGATATACAGGCTGTTTCATTCGTTCGCTCTAAAAGCTTAAAACAAATAAACGTGCGACGTCGCGCAGAGATAAGGATTTTGTTGGTTTGGTTTGTTGCGTCTATCATGGGTTCGATGCTCGGCCGAGGTAAGTGTCTTCGATTGTGTTTGACTTCTGTTGAGGAAAATGTATTTTATTTTGATAATATCTAATGATGAGATCGGAATAACGTGGGAATAACATTGCAACAAGATAATTAATTTCGTTTAAGACAACGAATTGCAGATCGTTGTTTTAAGAAAGTTACTTTACTTGAATGGGTATATATATTTTACCATCAGACGCAAAAACATTCTTAAAAGTTAAATCTTCCTTAAATCAGTTATAAATATATATATATATTTTACACGTTCAGTTAGGTTGACTTAAAATGGGGTTAACATAAAAAAGCGTTCCGCAACTGGCAGATAGACTTTTGATCCTCTCAAAAACTTATTTCGATGACCGCTGCTGCTATTATAATATTATAAACAAGCCTTATAAAATTTGCACGGTTTGAGCAGGGAATTTATCTTAAACTATTCTTATACTCTACAAGTCTTTACTTATAAATTCTTTAATTAATTTACAGTGTAACGGATCAAAACATTACCAAGTCTTTATCATTCTATATTGCAGGACATTTTGTAATAGAAACCTATCAATGTAAGTAATCAAGTTACCTATTATTACAAAATAATATTTTAACAGAATTATGGCTGCCTCAATTCCAAAATGGACCTTTCGAAGTTCAGTCACAAACTTCGCTAAAACGTTAAAGTAATTTTTACTGTGCGTCGAAACCTATTAAAATCAAACCTAAAATGTTCCGATACCGCTGTCTTGCCCAGCCTTATCAAGAAACCTCTTTCAATTAACCGGTAAATAGGGCCTTATGTACTGCTAACTCTTCATATAATGAGTTAATAACACAACACATATACACGCGCGGCTTTGACCAACACATATACGAAAGTACACGCACACGATGACAGCTCCGAAGCGTACATAAAACGCTTTCTTCTTGTATTCTTAATTAGCGTATCGGTTGTTGCTGTCTCTTTCCCGCGAGGGGTGTTAATTAGAACGTTGTCCCCTTCTCGCTTTCTTAATACATTCTTCCTCTCGCCGTGTTTCTTTGGGTTTTTATTTGTGTGCGTGGCTGTGTGCGGTGGTGTTTAATTTGCAAGTACTTGTATGTCAGTGTACAGGCGAACGGGAAAATGGGCGAGTTAATGGACGGATTGAGTTTCTTTACGGTTTTAAGTTTTCCGATGATCCGTTTTTAAGTTGAGGTAACCAGATAGTAAATTATACTTTTACAAACGTTTAAATATCAGATGTCTCGTCTAACACGTGTTTTGCTAGACACTGTTTAAACAGTTAAACACGTGTTTAACACGAACAAAAGAACGCTGTTTTGTAGTAAGTAACACTTTTTTTGATCAAGCGTTTGAACAGATGTCTAACTTTTTTGTAGTAAGACGGTCGTTGTTTATAAATCTTAATTTTAAGGAAATTATATAGAGGGTGCTTCCTAAAAACTGAAAACCTTTAAGTATGTTTACTAAGACCATAAAACTGTACAATTTTCACTGAAGAACATAGGTCGAAACTTCAAAAAAATTTTAACGTCCCATAAAAACTACATAAGCTGATAGCGCATTTTGTAAGGGAGGTCAAAATTTTTGTTACATTTTGCGACCTAGGTATGTTCCTCAGGGAAAGTTTTTCAGCTTCTATTATTAAGTCAACTCTTGTTTTCACATTATTGACGAATATCTGTTTCAATATAACTTGTTTGACTTTCTGATACGACACGACATTTATTTTTTCCTTAATCTGGTCCATGTAGCAACGTTTTGGCCTTACTCTAATTATATTATCTGTGCTCTACCTCTCCTTCCCTCAAATCAATCAATCAATCAGTAATAAATCATTAGCAATTATTACCTAACCTACATTGTTTTAATTTTTTTTTTTCACTAGCCTATACTGTTCCACTGTTGGGCAAAGGACTTTAAAACACTTAAGATTGCATTTTTTATATTTAATTTAAAGATGAAATTTCTACAACAAAAGCTCTGCAATACTTCATTCTTGATGATCTTCTTCCAGCTCTCCATTCGCCTGTACCCGTGTTTTACGAATGTGGGTATACGCGAAAGGGTGTCAACTCCCCCCCCCCCCCCCTTCCTCCCCGCGCGTACACATAAACACTTATAAACTTTTTTGACAACACCCCGCATCTTCCCTCACCCCCGCGCGCGAATTCGCTAATTTATGTAGCTTTTTTAATCAATACCCGTGTGGAGACGGTATGGGTTCGATAGCTCTTTGTTTGATGCCGTTTGTTAAAGTACCTCTACAGTGGTAGTGAGGTTTCATGTTTTCTACGATAAATACAAAGTGTAGGATTAATGTGATGTGGATTAATGTTAACTACTATCATAACATCCCCCTTTTTTCATGGGATGTTATGATAGTAGTTACGTTTCCGAGATGATAATGTACACTCAACAGCACATCAGTAGAAACACTTTTGGACCTTATGGCGTGGTAATAGAGTTGAAAAAGTTTCTACCGACATGCGGTTGACCGTACATATACAACGTGTTACGGAAAGGTGTGATAATACTAAACAGCCCATGAAACTGAACCACTTTCCAAAAATTAAAATTAAAAAAAATAATCCCAATTTTATCACCCATACAAAATGGGCTATCTGTTGTAACGGAACTAGCATCGTCCGTACAATTTCACTCAAAATTTTGTTTGATCTTGAAATCATTCACAATACTAAAAGACACTGAACTTTGAATTATTATTTTCGTAATTTATTTGATCTACGGAACTCTAAAACTTTGAAATTTTGTAAGAAACTTTTCCTAATTGTTTCTTCAAATATTAAAAAGGTTGAATATGTATTGGAAGTGAGCAAAACAAAGAGTTTCTTAGCTGTTTCATTTTTGCTGTTTCGTGATTGGAGGGGAGGGATAGCGAGAATTTGAATTTTGTTTGACAATATGGAACTACATCGCATAATCGCATTCGATGTTAATTTTTTCGTGTTAGTATTTTAGAAAATAAGAAATTTACAATTTTACACAAAATAAAAAAAAAACCAGTGAATTTTTAAATTTCAGAGAAATTATCAAGATAAAAATAGCAGTTTACACCATCTACGAAACATGAGCTAAGTTATTTAGATATATTCATTTACTTATATATAAGTACTGGCCCATCGGCACGTTACACTGTCCCCAATTCGTTGGTCCGAAATCTGACGTTTAGGACCAACAAATGTCAGTCGTTGTCAGTCATATTGTCAACATAGGATGCAATAAACTTACCAACAAAATGGAATGTTCTTAGTTGAAGAAACAATATACTCTTATTATTATTATTGTTATTTCTTATTATTGTTTTTGACTATAATCCAAATAAAGAAATTGAAATACAAGGCCTAAATCACATATAAACAATAAAAAGTGTTTTGTTTTTCCCGCCATTCGTTACCGACCGAAGTACTACTCAACGTAGTTCACGCGATTTTTCACAGATGGCGCTTTTTTTCTTGTATGGGGAAATTTTGAACCGCTTGTTCCCAAGACCCTATCTTGACTATATAAATCTATGGATATATTGTCAGATTTGTATTTAAAATAGGTTCAGATTATCGAAATTGATCAAACAAACCTATATGAATCTTGGTTTATCATAAAATGAAGACCAATAAATGAATATAAATATTATTCAAACCTAATTTACTTTGTGTTTTTAGCTTTTCTTCTGGAGCTCTGGACGATGAGTCCAATTTTTGAGTAAGAGATAAGTAGTATTTAGTGGTATAAGGAAAGAAAGCTTTTCATACAAGAGTCGGGCAATGTGTCTAAATTCTTAGTTAATTTTTGTTTAACTTTATAGGAGGTGGAAAAATCTGGATATTTTCACAAGAAGATCAAGAAATTATTTCTAAAGTACCTAACTAGGTACTAAGATCTTCTAAAGAGTGAAGCAGACTAAATCATACTAGACAGTTAAAGTGATTCCATGATGAACTGGAAAAGATGGTATGTAGTTTCATATTTATAAATTCGGATTTCATGTTTCTCGCCGGACAGTTGCAATTCAGCTTCCCTTGGATCGTTAAGGAAATTCTAAAAGTTAAACTTAAATTTTGCATTGAGAAATGCCTAAATATCTGCTTTCAAATTTCTCTAAGATTTTGTTAAATTAAGTAAAACTTACTAAAACAAGTATATTATAGGTATCATTTCATTTCTGATGAGCTATTTTAAAGTAAAGTTTTATTGGTTCAAAATGTTACTTCAGAATGAAGATATCATACATTGAAAAATATTCAAATTGTTTATTCTTTTACTAAGACTACAAGCTTAAATAAATAGCTGATAATGTATGAAATTGTTTGAGAAAATACAATCTCAGTATATTAGTGATATACCATATGGAGTCATTATATACACAAAAACAGTTTTATGTATCATCTAGTACATAGTGTCAAAGAAAATTATTGATTCAATATCTAAACAGATTGAACTAAAAGGACTAGAAAATTATCAGTCTCTTTCATTGTCAAAGTTAAACTAAAAAAAAAATGTTATAAGATAAATTACAGTTTTAGAGAAGTTTGATTGGTTCTTTTATGAATTATGTTTGTTATTTTGTTTTTGCTTGCTTCCATACATTCAACTGAGTAAATAACTAAAACTTGGGTTTGGTATAATAAAATAATCTCTAGGGAATGATTTTATAAAAAATAAGTGATTAAATACTCAAAATTCTACTTCAATTTAAAATCTACTTATTGGCTTTTATTCGACGGAGAAATAATTTAAAACATAGACTAGAAATATTCAGGTACATATTTATTTTTAGGGAATTATATTTATTTTTAGGATATCATATTTATTTTATTACGGTTCACACTTAGAATTTCTGGGTTGCTACTTAGTGTGGGGTATCATCCTAGACGATTACTCTAAAGGCCACTAAACAGTTTAAAACAGACTCAATATATTTTTAGGTTTTAGGTAGATCAGAACTTGTGCTAGAAAATATCAGATCATAGTTAAATTATATATTTTTCTTGGATCAATTAGACTTAGTTAGAATTTTAGTTAAAACTTAATTCAGTTATACATTTCAGGTTCTTCATAATCTTTTAAACTTACATACTTTTTAATAGAATAGAATATAGTTAGGTAGGTAGGTTGTTACAATTTGGTGCCGTGACCAGGATGAATTTCTAGCTATTATAGTCTTGGTTGACCAGTGATCTGGCACTACCCAGTTACAACTTGGTGCCTCTTCCCAGTATGTGAATTTTGAGTTACTATAGGTTTAGTTATACTTTTTCCTTTTTGTAAATGGGGAATATTTAGGCTTTGTTTTGATATGGTTGCTAGGTTAGAATTTAATTATTTACTTATTAGGGAGAATTCAATATTATTTTAGCAAAATTTGGACTTAGATTTTAGGGTAGGTACATAAGTAAGCTGATTTAGAATCTAATTTGTTACTAAGAATATGCAAATTGACTAGGTTAGGCATCATCTGTTGTGAGTTTTAGACTAGATTTTAGAATCTTTACCTTACTGCCGCTGTGTTATTTAAAAGCTTATTAGAGTTTAGTCAAAATCTGTGATAAAGAGTGATAACAGATATACTAGTCGTGTTACTTATCGGATAAGTACTTACTTATAAATTGAATAATTAATAATAACACTTTGGAACACAATACACTTTTATTTCATTACAAAGGGGCACACAAAACATTTAGTCTCACTAAAAAAAAAATGTTCTTTAACACTGTGTGAGAGTCACTTTTGCATTAAATACTTTAATTTTCTTTGGGTTTGAGTGAGTCGTCGGGTTGATTTTCAACTGTGGTTGATATTATTAGGGGTTTCTTGCGGTTGGCTTTCTTTTACTTATGCTAAAGTTTGGGCTTTGTGTTTGGGTGTTATGAAGTTCATAATTCTCTGCAAAATACAAACATTAGGTTATTATCATATTACAACAACTGTAAAGGTAGAATTTTAAGTTATTTTTAGAGAAAACAAAAGGTGCTTACTTGTAAAAGATTAGATATTATTGAATTAGTTCATCAAGCTGTCTTGCAAGTATTTATAGATAGGCAGGTTTGAAAATCACTGTGAAACGAAAGGAAAATCATCATAGTAGCAACTTGAAATTTCATAAAATCCTTCATTTTTGTTTGTGCAAAGTACCTTTGGAGATGTTGAGTTTAGCATCAAGGTTTTTCCAGACACAACACTGAAGTTTTTCAATGTTTGGGTGTTGTCTTATTGTTGTAATGGTTTGGAAGATGTAATCACTATCCTGAAATTGAGCGAATACATGTATATTACTATAAAATAGGCAGGTTAGCTTAGAACTTTGGTTTCAAATAAAGTAGGGTTATACAAACTGAACTTCACAGCGGAAATTGCGTTTGCGGTCAAACGATGTTGGATTAATAGACAGTAAGTTAGATTTGGTACAAACTTTTGACTATCTATATGCAATAAAAATGGTTAGAATCAGAGTTAGATATGGAAATAAAATCAACAATTTGAGACGCAGACTACGCTGTTCCAAATTGAGTAAACGTTACTGAAGGTGTTTGTGGTGTTGATGAACGATCTAAATTATTTGGCACGTTCACGGTACTATCGCAGTTTTAGTGTTTTTTTTCTTTTAATTTTTAAATATCTCAACAACGCCTAAGTTATTTCATCAAAATTTTGTGTCAAATTCATATTCATTACCATTCTTTTATTGATTGAGTACTCTATAGCAGATTGAGGAACATTTTGGAACGGGGTGTCGTAAACTCAGAGTAAAAAAACTATAGAGTCCGTCATATACATGTTCTGTATGAGCAAGTGAAGTGTAAAGCGTCTCACTGTCCCATTCTAGTCGGTCAAAAAAACTTAAGTAAGTTTTACAAAAAAATCAAGATATCTTTTAAAATATATTGTTTTAGTATAAACTTTGTTTGCGAAAGTGAAAATATATCGGTTTTTACTTGCGAATTGATCATTAATACTAAGAACGGAAGCGTAAATTATCCGTAATAGTCATTTTATTCATTATTTTAAACACCGTTTCTTTTCCTGAATGGTAAGTGTTTTCACCAGAAAAACTGGTAGTAGCATTTATTAGTTCCATGTCACATATTTCTCAGAGAGAAAGGAAAAAAAAATTTACGTTTTTAGGATTCGGAAAAAAAAATCCATACATTTTAGTATGGAGGTTCCTCGCAAGAAAGTGCTACGCATATGGCTCTCTTCTTAGCAGAAAGAGCTGTTACTTAAACCTCTTTGGTAGGAAAATTATTTTTATGTTTAAACGAAGCATGGCATTCGCTTTAAATACTTATCTTTTTTCGCCACTAGTAAAGTAACTTTATAAATTAGATTGTTTTTGAAAAATTTCAAAGCATCAATTTATATATCTAAGAAACTTGTACACACGGACGCAATTTAGTGGAAACATTTTATTTCGCGCTTGATTATGGGTTTGATTCTAGAAGGGGACGTTGTCAAACAGTGATTTGTGCAACTTACTCTGTTTGAATGGGATGTTGAGGGGTGAATCGTTTGGTTGCTCGAAGTTTGAAGACTTCTTGCTTCGGAGGGCACGTTAGATCATTGATTTTAAATTCAATTAAATTTTCTGAGGTAGTTTCTATGAAGTCAGTTTAGAGTATTTGAGGTTCAATAACTTTGACATTGGGATTAGTGAAGTCAGTCAACGATTTTAGAATTTTCATGATATAATGACGATGAGACAGAATTGTAACTTTAGAAATATTAAGAAAATTTAAGTAATAGGAATAGTAATTGATTTGCAAAGCTAGGCGAACTAGAGTCTAGGTCTATGTTTCTTCAAATGCAACAAAAGTTTTATTTTTAATGAATTAGCTAATTCAAAACATTTCACTCTTTTTTTTACTAATTAAAAAAGGGGGTTATTCAAAAATATAGTAGAAAAAATTGTAAATAAATGAAGGATTTCAAAATTGGTTGGGCAATATCTGAAAATCAAGATTGACATTAAAAATTTTCGTTCAATTAAAGCATATTTAAAAAACTTGTAGAGTTGCGAAAGATTGGAAAATAGTAAACGATAAATTGAATTGTTTGGTAAATATTCTTTCGTTAAATTATGTTTTAGGTTATTTTAGGGTTTTATTTCGATTCTTGAGTCTGTTTTAATCTGGAACGTGGTTGTTATTTCAGCCACAATTTGTTGACGTGAAATGGAGAGTGTGAACCGTTACGATTTAGGAATAGTTAATTAGGAATATAAACATTCAAATAATTCATTAATGTAGCATAAATTCAACGAGTTTTTCAAGAGTTTTAAATTTGGGGGGTTGTATAAATAAATTCGAATTTAGATTAGATACCAATATTCAATATTTTAGCCGAAAACTGAATGTTTTTAAATAATTGTAACTGACATTCGAAGACGGCTTTACCGATTTCGACGAAATTAATCATGTGGGGTTTTATGGGGTTAGAAAGAGTTTGATTTAGATAAATTTCATGTCTGAGAGAATTCCGCATTACAGATAGAATTCTACAACGTCATTAGTCGGCGGGGGTAATTTACCTTGAACACCTGTTAATATTTTGATGTTGAGATGGTTATTTTAGAGTGGAGGCTGGGTTCTAATTTTTATAATTAATTGACATTGCTTCGCGGCAGTGTTGTAGCACAATTAATAAAGAAGTTTTTGCATAATAAATGTAAGGTCATCGACCGACTTTTTATATCTGGTGGAAGACTTTTCAAGGTTTTCTAGGACATGGTTGTTCAAACGATTATACGACAAGGAGTGTTTTCGGGTCTGGGGGTTGAATTAAATAAAATAAATTTAAATAAAATAAAATAAATTTGAATGAAATAAAATAAATTTAAATAAAATAGAATAGATTTGGAAAAAAAAAAAAAATTAAATAAATTTGAATAAAATAAAATAAATCAAATAAATTTGAATAAAATAAAATAAATTTAAATAAATTTGAATAAAATAAAAGAAATAAAATAAATTTGAATAAAATAAAATAAATAAAATAAATTTAAATAAAATTAAATAAATTTAAATAAAATAAAATAAATTTGAATAAAATAAAATAAATTTAAATAAATTAAAGTGGAATAATAATAGGAAGGGTTTGAGAGAGAGTTCGATGATTCACTTTTAAAGTATTGTGCTAGACGACTTGTTTACACGTGAGTAATCCGTTGCGACAAGCTGTCGAGGAGCTTTATTTGAAGGGTTTCTTGGGGGACCGACTCATAGATTCTTGTAAAAGAAGATGTTTTCTCAGGAATCATTTTGATTTATGGAATGAATCTATAGCCGCATTTCCAATTGGCTTGGCAAAATACTGTTTTCCAATATATTTGATTTTGCATGGTGTAAATCGAGGGTTGATGGGGTAAATTTACAATTGGTGTTATTTTTCTGTTTTGAATTATTGCATCAGTTGCGCATAGGTGTTAGATAGTTAGACATTGGAAGTGATTAGATCAGTATAATTAACAAAGAGTTTTTGGGAATTAAAATTATTAAACTAATTTGCGCAGTACCTGAGCGTTTTACTGGAAAGTTTTCACTTAGTTGCATAATTTATTGTTTCTGATTTCATATGTTTCATTGGGGGGGACCAGTGGTTCGTAGTAATAGCGTATAAGAGGACGGAGAGGAAGGTGAGAAAGGTTGAATGAAGATGATGGAAGAAATTTTCATTTTGGTTGGGGTTGAATGAATAGCGACTAGTTGAATATGAGAATAAAGCATGTAAAGAATTTCATATTATGGAGGGTTGCAATGAATTAATGGATTCTCAACCAGTGGAACAAAAAAAATATTGACTGTTGACCCTGTACATTACAATTACAACGAAGTATTTATGGGATCATAGGAGTTAGGTTAATTTTATGTGACATTGAGTACGAAAGTTATTTTGATGTCCAACATGAGCGTTAATGCTCCCTGTAAATGACTTCTACTCTACACGAAGCAAATAGCTTATATGCAAATTTCCCCACACTGCACATGCTCCAAAACAAAGTGGAGGCGATATTGAGTCAAGTATTAAGCTGCGACAATTGATTGTAAAACAGTAATTTAGAGGACAGAATTAAAAATATTCTCAGCAGGGGTGTTTTTGACTATCCGGGGGTAAAATCTGAAAAATAAAAACAGTTTTGCCTTTTGAATTAAGGAGATGTTAAGAATTCTGACATTCGGTCAAGGAGATCTCGCAAATCTTCTCCTTGTGAGGGTATTATTTGGTTCGCAATACTCGACATTATCTGGGGTATAACCAATATGTTAAAGTTTAAGCTCTTGAATTCATATCGAAGAAATTTTTCTTTTGGTTTAAAACTTACACCACAACAGGATCTACGTGTGTTCATTTTATGGGTTGAGAGTTAATAAATGTTAAAAATTTTATTCGTGAAATTCAAATGAGAAAATTTACTTCGGAGGACGCTAGGGCTTCTGCGTAAATTTTGGGGGTTGGCTGTAACGGAACTAGCATCGTCCGTACAATTTCACTCAAAATTTTGTTTGATCTTGAAATCATTCACAATACTAAAAGACACTGAACTTTGAATTATTATTTTCGTAATTTATTTGATCTACGGAACTCTAAAACTTTGAAATTTTGTAAGAAACTTTTCCTAATTGTTTCTTCAAATATTAAAAAGGTTGAATATGTATTGGAAGTGAGCAAAACAAAGAGTTTCTTAGCTGTTTCATTTTTGCTGTTTCGTGATTGGAGGGGAGGGATAGCGAGAATTTGAATTTTGTTTGACAATATGGAACTACATCGCATAATCGCATTCGATGTTAATTTTTTCGTGTTAGTATTTTAGAAAATAAGAAATTTACAATTTTACACAAAATAAAAAAAAAACCAGTGAATTTTTAAATTTCAGAGAAATTATCAAGATAAAAATTGCAGTTTACACCATCTACGAAACATGAGCTAAGTTATTTAGATATATTGTCAGATTTGTATTTAAAATAGGTTCAGATTATCGAAATTGATCAAACAAACCTATATGAATCTTGGTTTATCATAAAATGAAGACCAATAAATGAATATAAATATTATTCAAACCTAATTTACTTTGTGTTTTTAGCTTTTCTTCTGGAGCTCTGGACGATGAGTCCAATTTTTGAGTAAGAGATAAGTAGTATTTAGTGGTATAAGGAAAGAAAGCTTTTCATACAAGAGTCGGGCAATGTGTCTAAATTCTTAGTTAATTTTTGTTTAACTTTATAGGAGGTGGAAAAATCTGGATATTTTCACAAGAAGATCAAGAAATTATTTCTAAAGTACCTAACTAGGTACTAAGATCTTCTAAAGAGTGAAGCAGACTAAATCATACTAGACAGTTAAAGTGATTCCATGATGAACTGGAAAAGATGGTATGTAGTTTCATATTTATAAATTCGGATTTCATGTTTCTCGCCGGACAGTTGCAATTCAGCTTCCCTTGGATCGTTAAGGAAATTCTAAAAGTTAAACTTAAATTTTGCATTGAGAAATGCCTAAATATCTGCTTTCAAATTTCTCTAAGATTTTGTTAAATTAAGTAAAACTTACTAAAACAAGTATATTATAGGTATCATTTCATTTCTGATGAGCTATTTTAAAGTAAAGTTTTATTGGTTCAAAATGTTACTTCAGAATGAAGATATCATACATTGAAAAATATTCAAATTGTTTATTCTTTTACTAAGACTACAAGCTTAAATAAATAGCTGATAATGTATGAAATTGTTTGAGAAAATACAATCTCAGTATATTAGTGATATACCATATGGAGTCATTATATACACAAAAACAGTTTTATGTATCATCTAGTACATAGTGTCAAAGAAAATTATTGATTCAATATCTAAACAGATTGAACTAAAAGGACTAGAAAATTATCAGTCTCTTTCATTGTCAAAGTTAAACTAAAAAAAAAATGTTATAAGATAAATTACAGTTTTAGAGAAGTTTGATTGGTTCTTTTATGAATTATGTTTGTTATTTTGTTTTTGCTTGCTTCCATACATTCAACTGAGTAAATAACTAAAACTTGGGTTTGGTATAATAAAATAATCTCTAGGGAATGATTTTATAAAAAATAAGTGATTAAATACTCAAAATTCTACTTCAATTTAAAATCTACTTATTGGCTTTTATTCGACGGAGAAATAATTTAAAACATAGACTAGAAATATTCAGGTACATATTTATTTTTAGGGAATTATATTTATTTTTAGGATATCATATTTATTTTATTACGGTTCACACTTAGAATTTCTGGGTTGCTACTTAGTGTGGGGTATCATCCTAGACGATTACTCTAAAGGCCACTAAACAGTTTAAAACAGACTCAATATATTTTTAGGTTTTAGGTAGATCAGAACTTGTGCTAGAAAATATCAGATCATAGTTAAATTATATATTTTTCTTGGATCAATTAGACTTAGTTAGAATTTTAGTTAAAACTTAATTCAGTTATACATTTCAGGTTCTTCATAATCTTTTAAACTTACATACTTTTTAATAGAATAGAATATAGTTAGGTAGGTAGGTTGTTACACTGTCAGCTGATGCAGTTTCTGTGGAAATGAAAATCAAAAATAGATTTTTGTATTTCGACTATTTTCGACCTAATGTTCCTTGGGGAAAGTTGTTCAGTTCATGGAGGGATTCACACCATAACTTTCCGTTACACGCTGTGTATTTTGTTACAGTTTATTTTTATTTTTCAGTTAATTTACAATTTAGCAGAATTTGTATGCGATGATGATGGATATGAGATATTTAGCTCTACCAAATCCCATGTGCTTTTGTTTATTCATATTATTTGTTTTCTAGTTCTTCTGAACAAATTAATAATAAATTAATAAAACAATATTAATAATAAATAAATAGAACAACTTTCAGTCAGTAAAACTTACAGAAAATGAAAAAAAAATCTCCATACAAAATTTTGCACTTGATTGGACAGTTTTTACACTCTGATCATAAAATTATTTTTGTAAAAATACTGAGCACGGCAAGCCTTGAGGTTGGACTTAAAATGAACATGTCGAAGACCCAACTCATGTGCAATAGCACGAAACGTAGAGTCGAAGTCGATGGGCAGGTTATACACTATGTCGACGAATATACTTACTTAGGCCAGATAGCAAGCTTCGAAAACAGGCAGGACAAAGAGGTCGACAGACGAATCCAAAATGCCTGGAAGAGCTACTGGTCTATGAAGGAGCTTATGAAGGGCAACCTTCCATTGACACTAAAGCGAAAACTAGTCGACATGTGTATCCTGCCCATCTTAACCTACGGTGCGCAAACATGGTCATTGACGGAAGCTTAAAAGTCCAAACTCAAGGTTTGCCAACGTGCAATGGAGCGTAGCATTTTAGGTGTAAAAAGGATAGATCACATCCGGAACACCACCCTGCGTTCCAAAACCGGCATCGAAGACGTTGGAAAAAAGACAGCTATTCTGAAGTGGAGTTGGGCAGGACATGTCTCACGCATGCATCCAGATTGGTGGGCTAAGTTAGCTAGGGACTGGATCCAAGAAGACGGGCGGCGTCGCCAAGGTCGTCCTAGAAGAAGATGGCGCGACGACTTGGATGCTTTTTTATCGGACTGGAGAACAGAGACTCAAGACCGCGATAACTGGCGAAAGAAAGGGGAGGCCTTTGCCCAGCAGTGGGACACATTAGGGGCTACATAATAATAAAAATAACTACAGTGGTGACTTTTTACTTGGGTGACGACTGCATGCCTACATTTAAAATAAAATGGAAAGTACCAGGAGAACATAAATCGCCAAGAGGCTGACAGTACCCATGGTTGATTTCTTTAACAAGTGTATTACTTATACCTGTTTTCTCACAAATGTATTGAAAAACGTCGTTAGATACACGGCCGTAAGGGTTATAATAAACTCGTGCCGGTAAACCCTCGACTTGTTTGTAATAACCCTACTTACGGCACTTGTATCTTAAACTACTATTACCCATAGTTTATGTTCTCATACTAATAACAAATCTACCTTCGTACAATAAATCACTTTATTTAAATAGTTTTATTTAAGATTATTGAGCGAGTGGCTTCATAAAATTATTGCTCACAAATTTTCATATTACTCCATTTTCATCGATCCTATTAAACGTAACGAGATCACCGCGTAATCTCGACATATCTCCGAACCATCTACTTAAGTCGTCAATCTCTGCTCAAAAATAAAGTTATACCCCAATTTTACGTTTCGTCAGCCCTCTGTATGTGACGCGAAAAATCCGCATATAAAATTACAAACTTAAGCTTACCACTCCGCAAATCTACATTCATCGCGGCTTCCTCACATTCACACTTTAGGGAACGTAAAATATAGTTGGTAACATACGGAAATCCGCACGTCTTGGCAAACTTACTGGTACGGTTGAGAAATTGAGAGCTCGTTACAATTTCGCATGCAAAAACCGTTTTTAAACTGTAAATGGAAGTTGGTTACACATTTCGTGACAAATTTTTCCTCGTTCATTTTCTTATGAATATAGTCTTTCGTGCCTTAAGATAAGGTTTATGATGAATGAATATGAGAAAAGGCAGAATCCTACTGTGTGATGGATCGTCCGTCGTACGCATGACGTCACAGTTATGCAGGTTTCATACGATTTGAGTGACAGCAATGTATTAATTCTTTATTTTGAAGGTTGGGGGAAAGATTTTTCGTTCATTGTCTTCGTTGAAAATGATAAATAGCTGTTTGAATGAATTCGAAATATTCTTTTAGCAGATTTTCATAACAACAATTACTTAAAGTGCTTGATATGCACTTTTGAGTTTGTTTCTAACCATATTTGCTATCTTCTTCTTATGCTAGTCTCTTGCTAACTTTTTTCATTAACCTACTACATAAAAAGTAAACCCTGCCTTCTCTAAGTGAACTCTTTAACACCTTAAACAAAATAATATATAGGTATTCATTTATTTATGTCGGTTATCGAGAAGTTTTCGTCGGGTCAATGGCTTAACTAACCTTGTTGCCAAATGGCGTGAGATATGGCTTAATGATTATTATCGAAGACAGTTGCAGAGACCAAAGGTTTAACGTGCATTCTAAAGTAAGGAAACACCTTAATTCGAACAATTAAGCCATCACCCATCCGAGTTCTGACCACGCCCTAAAACTTTGGTAAAGATAGTTTTATAAAGGGCTTAAGGGACAGTGTACCGAAAACTGGAAGAACGTGCTCAGCCAACAAAACTGAACAACTTACCCAAAGAAACATTCTTGGGAAATAATAAAAAATGGCTTCTCCATACAAACTGATCAATCAAAGTGAGCAATTTGTATGGAGAGCTTAAGCTCACAAATTAATTAAGTTAAATTAATTTTCATTTTCCAAAAATGTTCTACGGTAAAGTTGTTCAGTTTCATTGACTGAACACATGCACCCTATACGTTTCAATACTATGCAATCTCTTAGCGCACTGGTCGTCCCAATTCGGTAGTAACTCTACAACAATAATTAAAACTACCGCAAGCCCCACCTTTGACGTATGCTCTCATTACGCATAGTGCACAAGGCAGGCGCAGGCGCAAGCCAGCTGATTCAATGTGCGCCCGCGGCCACAAACGAAGGCCGGGCTATAAATCTATACCGTTGCGGATGAATGAAGGTGAGAGGAGGCGTTAAAAATAATTTAGTTTTCAAAATAATATTATCAATGGGGAATGTCAGTAACCATAACTTCAAATATTTTTGACGTGATAACGTCTTATATTTATCTACTTTATAAATATTTTTTATCTTCAAATATTTTTTATTTTGTATAGAACTTGGTAGAGAAAGATTTTCCGTATAAATTTTATTGACTGTGCAACTAATTAGGTATAACTGGTAGGTACAATTGATGGATTTGTAAAGTTAATAAATATTATACTTGTCCAGCGAAATGTACAGGTAGAAGAAAAATAATGTAAGCCTTCATATCAACCATTTCGTAACTCTATAGTCTTGAACATCGAAGTAAAGTAGCAAGAAAAAGTATGTAGATAAATAATCGATTATTTGTAAAAAAAATATAATTTCCGGAAAAGATCGTTTTCACAATGAAATTAATAATCCTTCTGCAAGTCCATAAACTTGGTTTCTGTATGTTTTTACCCCTAGCCAAATCATATATTACTCAAATTAAAAAATACCTGAACACTTCATTTAACCAGCTGAAAAACGTCCAAGGCAGGGCATAGCCCTCCCCTAAAGATCTCCATGACGACTGGTCCTACGCTGCTCGCATCCAGCGGCTTCCCGCGACCTTGACCAGATCGTCGGTCTACCTTGTTAAGACTGAAGACTGGTCCTACCCTGCGCTTCGTCTTTCGGACTACTCGTACTTACCTTTCTTTTATTATCCCAATTAAAAATGGATCAGCATCGTTTTTTTTTCCTGCGCCAGCAACAGCGGAATTTTTATGAAATGACCAAAATGTTTTATGTTCTCTCGTTTTTTACGCGACTACGGCAAGATTTTGACCGGTATGTATGTATGTATGTAGGTCATGGAGTTCCTTAGGGGAGGCCTATGTCCAGCTGTGGACGTCTTTCGGCTGATGATGTATGTATGTTCATCTGTTCCATCATAACTTCTAAACTACTTATCATATTTTGACAGATGAGGTGTCGTTAGAAGCGTCTTAATTATCCGCTGGTTATAGGATACAAGAAATTTCGTTTAATTGTATATGGCGCCCTCTAGAGCAGATTAAGTCAAGGACTAATACAAAAAAAATTTAACCGTACCGTGTTGGGTATCAAATGAAAGGGCTTAGTGAGCACATTTCAAAAATATATATACGAGTATTGTTAGCTTTTTTATGTATTTACAACCCCAAAATAATTGAAATAAAAAATCAGTTCAAAAACTAGAACCCGACTACTGGCAAATCTTGCTCTAAAAAGTATGAAACAAGAAAATATTGTCATCTGAAATTGTTATGTACAAACTATAGTATTTAATAAATATTCATAGCGATGTTCAGATAATAGCCGTGCTCATGTTATGCCACCTATCCGAAAAAAGCGATCATAAACTTCAGGGCAAAGAGGCATAACAATATGACCACGGCTATTATCTGAACATCGCTATGAATATTTATTAAATACCATAGTTTGTACATAACAATTTCAGAAGACAATATTTTCTTGTTTCATACTTTTTAGAGCAAGATTTGCCAGTAGTCGGGTTCTAGTTTTTGAACTGATTTTTTTAACCCATGTCTCTTTGGGAAGACAGTTCGAATTAATGTTCTGAACAACATCAATATTTAACCTGGAATCCATGATCAGTAAAAGAATGTTTATTTATTTGTCAGATACATTTGTACAAAAATTACACGTCAAAAATAATAAATACAAGAACTAAATAAAAAAATCAATCACACCACCCTGTGCCATTCCGGGCGCAAAAGTGCCCATAACACTTGCAGCGTTGCCCCGCTGAATGGCTATGGCCAACCTCTGCACCAGGAATGATCAGTTGACCCTGAAGCCTAATTTATTGTGACTTTAGGTACTTCGTTTTTCGCTTGTGGACCTAGATGAGCAATACAAAATCGTTTGTTGAGGGTAACTTTGCGATTTTGGATTTAGTGTGTGATTTCATTCTATCTATATGTCGCAGGCAAATTGTTTGATTCGTCATTTCAAAGTTTGCCTTGGCATTCTACAAAATGCCGAAAAATTCTTAATTCGGCATTTCACAAAACGGCGCGTAATTCTTTACTGGCACACGCCGGCCGCTGCCGTGGCACGCGATCCCTGCTCGGGATTCGATCGGTTTGGTTGGGTTTACCGTAACTAACGAATCTAAAATGCACCAGTGATCTAAATCCATTCACAATCTGCCGGCGCCGTTTTACAATTTTCCGACCGTTTACAGTTTGCCCGCCGTTTGTAAACGGTGAATTATACGATTTGCCTGCGACATATACATTATATATGTTATAAGAAAACTGTAATTAAATAATCAAAGTTTCTTTTAACATTTAATTCACTGAAAGACAAATCACAGTAGATTCATCCGGTTCTTATCGCAGCCGATAATGGGCTATGCCATAAATAATATGGTACAATCGATCGCACGCGCCGCGTATCTTCAAAGCTGACGGGGGGTAAAGGATTTTCTTATGAATGTACAATATTATATTGTCATTATTCCATTATTCAGTGATGACTTTTGCAAATAAATTTTGTTTTATTATTTTTATTTTATTTGGGATGGTTGAAGTTACAATTTAGGTACTAAAAATTAATTGCTATAATACACAAGCTCCAACATGTGTCATTGTTTCATGTCAAAGTTTGGCAACAATATGCTATGATTACGTAGATCATAGCATATTATTGCTAAAATTTGAACATTACGGTATTATAAATAATTCGCTTTTATATCGAGAACTAGATTCAAAAGGATAAACAGGACGAGACGAAATCACTGGAATCAGTAGTCAAAAGCTTGGAGGAACTAGACGTCAAAAGTGTCGTAAATCAAGGGGCAAGAATACATATAACACTAGACTCTACTTCTATAGGGCCCTTACATTAACGGCTCTTTCGGGCCGATTGAGCGGCTACATATACTGTCATAAAAGTCAGACTGCTTACTGAAGTAGTTTTTAGGGTTCCGTACCCAAAGGGTGAAAATCGGAATCCTATTAATATGCCTCCGATGTATGTCTGTCAGCGGTCTGAATCTCAGGAACAAGTAGAGAGTTAAAATTTTCAAAGAATATTTATTTCTGTTGCCGCTATAAATCAAATTAATAATAAATTAAGGGGAGGGCTTTCCTACTAAAAATGTGTTTTTAGGCGAATATTGCTTGATTTTTGTTTTAGTTCTATCTTAAAAAAGAGAACAGTTACAAGCGTGAAATAACCTATAGAATAACAAAAAAATAATAAAAACAGATCAAATGCGTGTCGGACTCGCGCGAATTTATTACACTTCTGCGTGACTGCGCGTCCATAATTAAGACGGTATTTTTACCTTAGTGGTACGGAACCCGCGGTGAGCGAGGCCGACTCGCACTTTCTCAGCCGGTTTTTACTGCATGGCTCGTTTACTTCAGCTACTTCCATAGAATATTGTTATATCATAACTCATAAGGCATACGGCGACCACGTACCGGAAGACGATGCGTAGGCAGGCCCCCCACAAGGTGGACCGACGATCTGGTCATGGTCGCGGCTTGAGCCACGCAAAGCGCAAAATGTGGCCTTAAGGATTGGCGCGACACGTTGGCGAAATGGCTTCGCTCGCACTCGCGTTGCGTCGAACAGTTAGCACCCATCGAAATTTAATAGGCACCAGGTGTGGTGCTGGCAAAGAATAAAGCCAACCCATCTCTACCCGTGGGTGTCGTAAGAGGCGACTAAGGGCTTATGAACCGGAGAATGGGCAGCAACATCTTTCTGGGTATCGTATCATCTTACATTCTACGGTCACCACTAACCGCGGTCCATGGTGCCAGCCGTCTTCCCCTCCATATTTTTTCAGCAAAAGCTGGAACTTTGGAGGGAGTCCGTGTCCAGCAGTGGACATTTCATAGGATGTTATGATGAAGCTTGCCATATCGCCTGCGGGCTATAAGTTAACAAACATCGTACCGATGCTGCATCGCGTCGCGTTGCTGCAAAGCGCACATACTGCTTTGGTTAAAAAGCTTATTAAAAAACTTACTGCTTTAGTAAATTTCGCAAATACTTACTGCCTACACTGAGTACTAGGCTTCCATTCTTTAGCTACGAGTATCTAGGAAGTACGTATCCTAGCCAATTTCTCTCCTCATATAGGAGCGCCGACCGCTACGCTCCCATATAATTACCTTCCATACTGCAGCCACACAACAGAACAGAGTCGGCTCGCGTGGCAACTTAATTGGTTATTAATCGCGGAATCCGGCCCTGTTTAACTGTAATTATTGACCACACGCCTCCCGCCGGCCCTAGGAAACTTGCAAAGTTGGTTTTGTTATCATGTGTGTTGGAGAAAATAGAACACTTTGTAATCTGCCCGTTACTAGAGATGTATTGAGTACACAAGCAATTCACAGCTCGAATATGGTCTCTATCATGTTTGGAATAAGAATGATGATAATGTTGCAAAATGCTCTTGCTCTTGACTGTACAGTGTAGCTAAGCTACGACATTTTATAATGAAAAAGTTCAACTACAGAGTGTAATAATAAGGAAAGGACATTTTCTTTAAAGAAATTTCACTTTCAAAGAAAATCCACTTTTTCACTTCTCATGCTCTGAAAGTGCTTCTTTGTGCAGGATATAGGCTGCACAAAGTCGAATTTTGTGCACTAGGGCAAAAGAGTAATCGCGGTGGTGTACGCCCTGCGCCCGCGCCGCGCGCGCGTCAACATATTCTTCACTAAAGCAGAACAACTCATTCTTCAGTTACGTTTAGAGAGTACTTTTACGTTTTACTTCCTAGCAATCAAAGTGAAAAGCAGAGTTTATTACTCGTCCACAAAACCATTTTATCCTCGACATTACTATCAGCCCTCGCCAGCGCCTTCGGCTCGGGCTGCTAAAAGTCTCGGAGAAATGGTTCGTTTTGTGCACTTGTTGTAAAATCTACTATACCCGCTACAATATTGTCAGTCAGTTTTGTAATTGATGAGAAGTTACAAAAGTTATCCAAATAAATATGGCTAACACCAGTCTTCTGTTCTTAGCCTGAGTGGCTGTTACAACTTCACCGGACGGTGATATCCTGCGGTGCGCCTGGTGTCCTGATGGTAGAAGGAGGAATAGGGAAGTGGTCAGTGTTAGATCACAATCCGTGCTCTGGAAGGCATGATAAGCCATTGATATCAATATAAGACATCTTTTCAGATATATGAGAAAATGTAGAACTTGCTTGCCCGTCGGCGCTACATAATAACTGAGTTTTTACAAATGAACATAATACATAATATTCAGTTTCATTATTCTTAAACTTAGTTACTGTTACAAGTACCCACTACTAACATTTGCTGTGAACGTAGTAGTCTTGGGTTTTATGCGCCGCCGTATAAACTGTTATCGCCCAAGCAGAGAACTTTGTTGCTTTTACTTATATTTTATTTGTTTTTTGATGCTCGTTCCAGTCGAGATGGTGATGTTATGTGTAGTAAACTGTGTTCTTATCAAAAATGTTTTTTTAACCCGTGGGCATAGTTAAAGATGACGTCGTTTTACCTATTGCAAAGAGTATGCTCTACCTGTCGAAGAAACTATTTGCCTGCCTATCTATTGCTTAATTGCGGGTCTTAAGTTAAGATGTTTGCTTATCTAGCTTCACTTTATCACCCATCACCTCTCTTTTACAATGTTAATTAGGCCTAACATATATAATTTACAGCCTCAATAATAAGTTTTTTAATATAAAGCTTTGAAACTGTCGGACTCGCGCACCGAGGGTTCCGTACCCCTAAGGTGAAAAATACCTTCTTAATTATGGACGCGCAGTCACGCAGAAGTGTGTTGAATACACGCGAGTCCGACATGCACTTGACCATTATTAGTATTTGTTATTATTTAATAGCTTCATAAATAGTCATATTGACATACCAATTTTCACGCTTGTAAGTGTTCCCGTTTTTACGATAGAGCTTAAACGGCCAAGTGCGTGTCGGACTCGCGCACTGAGGGTTCCGTACAAACCTGTACGTATATAAGTTATATAATTTATGGTATTTTTATTGCTAAAAAACTTTATTATGAGATCTAAGTAACTAAAATTTATATTTGAGTTGATTGAATGAAAGGTAAATTGCGGTGTACGATTTATGACGTATTAAAAAAACTACTTACTAGATCTCATAGTTTGCATGGTAATGTACATCATATATTGTTTTTAGTTTTATTTTCCTCTTATTTTAGAAGTTACAGGGGGACACACATTTTACCACTTTGGAAGTGTCTCTCGCGCAAACTATTCAGTTTAGAAAAAAATGATTTTAGAAACCTCAATATCATTTTCATCCTCACACATATGGGTTTGATAAAAAAAAATTGATGTTCAGTTCTAAGTATGGGGAACCCTAAAATTTGTTATTCTTTTTCTATTTTTGTGTAAAAATCTTAATGCGGTTCACAGAATACATCTACTCACCAAGTTTCAACAGTATAGCTCTTATAGTTTCGGAAAAAAGTGGCTGTGACATACGGACGGACAGACAGACAGACAAGACGAATCTATAAGGGTTCCGTTTTTTGCCATTTGGCTACGGAACCCTAAAAACGAAGAAAATTCGCCTATTAAAACAAGTTTTTTTTTAGGGAAGCCCCCTTTATTTTTTTTTTATTTTAGTATTTTTTATTATAGCTGCAACAAACATACGTAATCTGTGAATATTTCAACTATCTACATATTACGGTTGATGAGATCACAGGATGTGATATAGCTCGCTGACAGACAGACAGGCAGACATCTGATGCATTTTTTTTTTTCAAAAATATAGAAAAATTAATGTATCATTTTTGAGATACTTCACTTCGCTGTAGAACGTAGGGTGATTTTGATCCTTTTAGGGTTCCGTATTCAAAGGGTGAAAAACGTGACCTTATTAAAATGCCTTAGATGTCTGTCTGTCTGTCTGTCAGCGAGCTGTATCTCATCCTGTGATCTCATCAAATAATATTCATGAAATATCAGCGAATGAGCTTTTTTTTGGACGGGCTTAAACTATGAAAACTTTAATCGCCTATTATGCCGTCACTCCGTCAGCGTTCACTTACTCCTATACTGATGAATATTTTACTCGTGACAAATTTTTAATATTTTTATGAGATCACAAATTTTAACTTTCTATTCAGTGACAGCTCTATATGTCTAGTTAAAATATATCGCTAAATAATGATAAAGCTCAATCACTGTAGTTTAATTTGACGTGTCAATTTGTTCGTGTATCGGCCTAATTACGATCTCAATACTATGTTTCGTTAATGTTTCTCAAATGTCAATATGTGATATCACAAGGTTGGTAATTAACTCGTAACCTGGATTAATATTATTGCAATTTTGTATTGATATCTTAATCGACTGTGTCCTGTCATGCTGAGTAATATTATTAACGTGGCTGGCTGTGTGTTTGATCGTTTGGTCTTTTGTTAATTAAATCGTTTAAAGCTGACGGAAGATCTTCCCCCAAGGCCGCCAATGAAACTGATTATCATCTTATCATGTGGGTTTTAAGATCGATGTCCGCACTAACATACACTCACCGGCAGAAATAACCGGCGGCCGGTCTGCTTTATTTCATATATTTTCATACAAATATGGGGGCAAACGAAGCGTCAATATCTTACCTAAATTGAATTAAAATACAAATCTGATTGATGAGGTCTTTAGATAACAACCTTATTATCAATATTGTCAAAGATTAGGTATATCTAAAATGTTCAAGAAAACCCGTGCGACACTTTAAACATTTTAATTCGCTAAATGTAAGAGAAATCTGACGAAATGACGTATATTTTTTCTGAATGATGCACGGAATTTCCTGGATACCATGCACAGGTCTAATCTTCAAGAATCTTAAGTCATATATCTTATTTAATGATCTCACTGTTTATTCACTGATATTTATTTCGTTTAGGAAATATATTGACGCTTCGTTTGATCCCTTACTTGTATAAAAACGTACGACCGAAAATAGACCTGCCGGTTATTTTTGCCGGTGACTGTATTATCCTTGTCGTACCGCAAAAACCCGAAGACTGGCCTGTTGTGATCCTGACTTCTACGCCGTGGGCCGCGGGGTTGTATGTTTTGGTTTGGTTCATAAATGTATGGAGATGATGACCAAACTGACCGTATCTTCTGATTGTATTGTTGTAGAAGTTTGAAATTCACACAGCTTCAAGGGTTCATGGACCCCAATATTCGATATTAATTTCAACTTGATACTTACTTTAACCTGTTCGTGAGAAAAAGGGCCTTGACAGACAGACAGACAACCTAGTGACCCTACAAGTCGTCCGTTTTTTTCTTTTAAGCTACGGAACCCTAAAAAAAAAGAAAACCCACAGAAATATTTGCCGACATAAAAATAGTAAAACAATAACGTTCAATGTGTTCAATCAATACATCTGTTGTGAGAGTTTTATTATACATTGTTATTTCTTAACCTTCGACTGTTATTAAGTCCGTGGAAAACAAGTGATTGCCGTCCTTCAGTGTATTTAATTTTTTCTTCTATTTTGATACTAACAATAAATTTTAGTCAAGGTCGCGGGAAGCAGCTGGATGCGACCAGCACAGGTCCGATCGTCATGAAGATTTTTAGCACATTTTTAGTCTTTTGGCTGATATGGTGAATACCATCGGCACAAGTATGTCATAACCCTTACGGCCGTGTATCTTACGACGTTTTTTAATACATTTGTTAAAGAAACCAACCATGGGTACTGTCAGCCTCTTGTCGATTTATGTTGTCCTGGTACTCTCCATTTTATTTTAAATATTGGTAGGCCGTCGTCACCCAAGTAAAAGTCACCACTGTAGTATTTTTACTAAATAATTTTATTATCAGAGTGTAAAAACTCTTTGGTAGAATACTTTTTTTCCTTACCACACTAGTTCGGTAAGTAACTACTTGCGAGCAATGTTTACGTCCTTGTAAGGTTTTCGTGCAAATGTATTGAAAAACATCTTTTTGTATAACTTCCCCACTTTGCTTAGGACATTGCAGGGTGAATTACCTGATTGTCCCGAAAACAAGATGATTCCGTGCTTTGGAAGGAACGTTAAGCTGGTGGTCCCAGTTACTATCTACGGTAGTAGTTGTTTGGTAAGCCATGTCAGAGGGCTTGGGAGGCTCAACAACTTCTAACACCAGTGTTTGTCAGAACGGTCATCGACCTTACAACCCGGACGATATGATGATGTTTTGTCGAGAAAAACAACACTTTTTTATTAGAACGCGATTAAAAGAAAACATTAATTATAGGTCTACTTTTAAAATTTTGCTAACGATCTTATAGTTAGGGTGCTGGCTGCAATTTGGGTATATGATTTGCTCATGATTCATATTAATAGGGATGATAGATCAGCTCAATACGAATCGATTTGGTCCTTACAAGTTTTTCTGTGCGTCGCTGCGTTTTTGCGTTAAAGAAAAAAAAAAAAAATAAGATACTAAAAAATGTTTTTTTTGTCTGCCTTTGTGGCTCCTGTTTAAAATACTTCTGAAGATGTAGAAAATATCGAAGAGGCAGACATGTAAGGCTCTGCATTATCACGGGACGAAGTAGTGAATTTTTGGATTTTGAAGAGCTATAACTTTACGGCAGACCATTTTTCTGGGGTTTTATACTACTTCGTCCCGTGATAATGCAGACATTATCACGAGACGAAGTAGTGAATTTTTCTGGTTTTATACATTGTATTTAATCAGATAGTCATAGTCTGCCAGGTGTACGTTTCATGGTCAAATTTCAAAATAGTTAAAACTTAATTCCTCAAAAACGCAGGGGTGTAGATGTCCGCCAATATTTTTTGTATCTTTTAGAGGATGCTCCTCATCATCAGTCAAAGAGGCATACATGAGCAAATCATATAGAAATTTGTCCGTCATCACCCTTACTTTAGGCATTTAAATACTCGTAGAAAGAACTTTTGTTGGCTTTTATTTATTTTAAAAGAAATTGAATCCCGACTTCTTCAGCTAATTTGATCTATTAACAGATGATTACGTTAAAGAGCTTATAGTTAGCCCTCAAGCGGGTGACCACACAATCACCTGCCGGTGGATAAATATCGGCGCCCGCGCACGATCACAGATATACGAGCACCGCTCTAAATAAATCACTTCCTAGGAACGATACTACAACATAGATCTGTGAAGAAGTAGAGACGGCGCAACGTGCTTCCTGAAGCACAGAAAAGTGTGACAAGGATAAGTTGAGATGTGGCTAAAATCACCTTTACTCCACCAAACTTTTTTAAAACAGACATGAGTCAATCTGTTGTTAAAGTTGACACTGTCATGCGTTTCACGAGGAAAATCTAACAGACCATTATAAAAAAAACACTAACCGAATGATTGACAAAACATTAAAAAAGCTTATAATGATTTTTATACTAAAACTTTTTGGTTTTGACAAATAAATTGTTTTACGGCGCGGAGGTTGGACGCAAAATTTAATACGTTTTTCTTGTTGTCGATGTTGAAATCTTATTGAAATGTCATGTCAATATCATTATTGTAGTTCATGACGTGTTTTTTGTCCATCTTGACAGTTATGACATTGGCAGGCAGGTTATAAATTATCAATTTGACGGAGCTCTAGAGCAGACTTAAACGTTGATTAAGTTGTCATTAGTGCATGGTGGGAAACTCTACAACCTTAACAGTCCATTCAAATAGCTAACAAGTTAATTAGTTAACAAACAGAGTATGGTGAAACCAGAAACTAATGCCACTGCCTTATGAATTTGACACTTCATGAGAAATGACAGCAGCACACTCTCGTCACCGACCTTCATGTGCTAACGGATCCTTAATTTGTAGCTCTTCTGAAGATTTAATAAAAACGCATTTATTCGCTTTTTGTGTTTATCCACAAAGGCTTCCGTCCATATCTTCATGTTACAATAGCTGTGTGCAGTTACCGCGATACAGGACGACGTCCGTATGAGGGCGCGTGATATATCGCCCCTGTAGCGTTAATAAGCGAACACAGAGCTCGTGATCGCCAATAGCGAGAGTGCGGGCTTGCTGCGACGAACCTTCAAATTTCTCAGTAATAAATAAGTCACAAAAATCGTCTAATAATATCGCCACAGATTGCTTGGCACACTGAGCTTGTACTTCTAATTCACTGTGCCGAACTGTCAAACGCTCATACGTCGTAAAAGTAAGCAGGTACAGATTGGCTGAGTTGCACCATTTTACTATAACAGGATAAACACATCTTGCTCTTTCCAATCTCTATATTCAAGATTGAGATGAACCTATTTTGCTAATGAAAAAACTTGATAGTTTAACTTAGCCTAAGATTACGCTTTAGAGCAACCGACGACGTCCGTTTAAGGGCACCTTAAACATGAATAATGTCAGGACTCGTGATCGTCAAAAGAGTTTTGATTCACTGGGACGAACCTGCATTCTCCTAGTAAGACGACATTTACCTATAGGTTGGAAGATGCTGACATAAATATTCTACTTTGATTCAGGTTTGCCGCAATCAATCCGCACTTACAGCATCTGGGTCACATTCGCGCGAAGTGCTTGTGTTCGGACGCGCTGCGCCTACGCCGATAAATAACACGTCACAGGAACGTGTACTTTACTCACCAACTTCGCCGTACCATCATTTCATCCTCTTTTAAACGATTACCTACTTTATCACCTAAGCAAAAAGATGCTTTTAAAAGACATGTGTTTAAGAACAGACAATTGCAATTATTTTGACAAAGAAGATTGTCATAATACTAATAAATTTTCTAGCGAATAGTTGTCCTATTTCAAAGGGATAAGGAACAACGTAGAGAGATTAAAGGTAAAAGATAATTGGTCAAGATAAAGATGCGCACGATTGGTCGTGTCCGCTACAAACGTATCTTATGTTACGTATCGTATTTAAACGTTCCAATCTTAATTTAAATATTGACAAAGAGATTTCTATCAAATTGTTGTATTATTATAGTGGTAAATTTTTATAAACATTAAAAAGAGCCGAAATGTTGAGAGCTCACAAAATCCAATTACTCAATTTACCAATCCAGTCAAGTAGCGAGAGTGACCGAAACCCTCGAACATCCTCCTGAAAAGTGCACAACATCTCTATCTTAATCAGACCATTAAACTTTGAAGAGAAAAATTCCTCTCATACAAAATTCGCTATTGCAGTTTCTAGAGAATTATTTCTAAGAAAAAGTTGTTCGTGCTAAAGTTAAATGTTATATTCAGTATTTTCATCAAATAGGACTATTCGACAAAATGTAGCAACCTTTTCTCCCAAGACATTACACTTCTCATCTTCTTCTTCTTATTACTGTTCCAAAATTGAGGGTAACGTAACCTACCAATCATGGGTAACTACTAGATACCCAGGATAAGTACTGACTGGACAAGTGGCTTTCAATAATCGTAAACGCTAGTAGAATAGAATGAAAATGTATGGGATTGACATTAGCTGTCACGCAACATTTCGTTAGCTTATGCCAATCTCAATACATTTTTATTCTATTCTATTGATGACAAAAAGCTATTTGTGTATAGGCTTTGGCCCGCTCCAGCGACTAAGCGTTTACCTTAAAGTCTATCTAGCCAGGTTTACTTCCAGGCAGCCCATATTTACTTAATATATCTCCTTAATTTTGCACACAACATCTATTGACTATTGCCCTAGACAACGGAGCAAGTGGGCAGGTATTTTAATGGAAACCCGCCGAGTCACGTTGCAGCCGCACGCGCCGAATGCACTGGTTACTGAACTCGGTCTGTATGAACCTGATTCCTAGACGTTATTGTTTATTATTGTACAGTCAACCGCATGTCAATGGAAACATTTGCAACTCTATTACCATGCCATACAGTCCAAGGTGTATCTAATGACGTGCTGTTTGGCGTACCTATAGCAGTCGTGTGAAGGGTATTGCAGGTTTCAATTTTATGACTACCTATTTAAATGTCGGCGTGTTTGGTGAATGAGGAACTTAGCTAGATCTAGAAATGTTTTGTCCATCGTGGGGTGATGGCTACCATCTCGACTCCTCTTGTAGTTACCATAAAAGGCGACTAAGAGATGTTTCTCATTATAGCCAACAAAGAGCCCTCAATTTTTGGGCATAGTTAAGAAATGGGTCTGGCTAACAACATTTGTATACACTGGCATCGCCCTACTTCAAATACTTTATTACATTGGACTTTGTACCGTTCTTATTTCAATAGACGTACGCACTGTGAGTGTCGAGCTTGACCTGTTGTAGACTATACAAAAACTAAAATATTAAGCTCGACGCGCTCTTGACTCAAGGTTGTTTCTGGATTTGTTCATAAGCGGTTCTATCAAAATCACAAATTAAGGTTATAACCTAATAAACCTTTAAAATTCGTGCGGTGCAGGGAAAGAATAATACCTTAATACGTAGGGATTATGAACCGCAAGATAAGCATAGCGAGGTCCTTTATCAGTACCATTTTATATACTGCGGTCACCAAAAACCGCGGTTCATGGTGCCAGCTGCAACGCTAACAAGCGTGGTACTTCCCCGCAATTTGCCAGGCGTTTTTACTATAATTCTGTAGAGAGCTCCCTTCCTGCAGTAGACGTTTTCATGGTATCTTATGATGATGATGAACCTTTAATATATAAAGAAACTTAAAATCAACCTAAAGATTTTTTGTCACAAAAAATATTAGATATTACTACCAATACTTGTCTTGTTCATCAAAAAGGTCGAGTGCACCCACTATACAATACAACACGCGATATCAATAGCTTATAAATTAATCCGTTTAATTAATCCAAACCATTCTCAAATAAGACTTAAAGAAAGCAGATTATTAATCAGTTCCCACCGAACACGAAACTTTTGAAAAGGGTTCCTAGGTACCTATAGACAAAAAAAGTTATAAAATAACGGAATTTTTTAATCATAATCAGTAACATTAAGTTTCTAAAAGACAGTAGATAAAACTGTCGGTTGGTAACCCTACTTCATCGTACACCAAAAAGCGACCTACCTAGTCTAGTGCACAATGAAAAGGAGAGTCTAAAAATAGGGTTGCCTGGGCGTAACCTAGCCCGTTTTGTACAGTCAGCAAAAACTATTTGTTTTTTACCAAATCATGTACCAAGTACATAGTGCATGCAAAAGGACAAATTAAGAAGTAAGTGGGACGGATTTGGTCAGTGGTACAAATAAAGTGGTCCTGGACTAATTATATCAAGGAACCATTTTTTTCTTTCTTTTTTTATTTTCAATCGTAAAGTTCTTTTAACTTAAATTCAAAATTTGCAGGATATCGTCTCTAAAGTTGTATGCTCTGAGCCGGTGCGTAAATTGCAGTAGGCTGATTGAACAAATTCATAAACAGTCACGCCTACGCCCCAGCTTACAACTTGATTATTGACTGTTGGCTTTCAGGTAATGCCTTCTTGGATTGGGAAGATTAATCGAGGTTTTTACAGCACCGCCTCATCATTTGCAGACCTCCATTTGATCGACTATTATTTAGTCATCATAACATCCCATGAAACGTCCACTACAGGACAGGGAGCTCCCTCCAGAATTCTAGCTTTTGCTGGAAAAATGTGGAGGGGAAGTACCATAGTCACCTCGCTTGTTAGCGTTACGGCTGGCACTATGGACCGCGGTTGTAGGTGACCGCAGTAAGTAAGATGTTAGATACAAAGGAGGATGCTGCTGCCCATCCTCCTCATTATTTAGTGTCTCTATACTATTATAATTCGGTCTTAAAACTTACTAAGTAGGTACGAATTGTCGCATTGTTGGGGCGTGCCATCGTACCCAATTGATACCTATATTTAACGAAAACCTTTTGCCGTGGGTTTTTTAAAGGTAAAACACGCATAAAACTTACAAAGGAATTTTTTGCCAATTTTAGTACTCTATCGTCTAAACACTCTGTTGTTAGAGATTTCGATCAGCCAAATGAACCAACAACAGCAATCTAAAATATTCGGCCTCGGTCGTGCTAATTTTAATGATGTTACCAAGACAAAACCCTTTGCCTGAGACGTTTTTGGGTTTCCGATACCAAAATGGTAAAAAAAGGAACCCTTATAGTGCGACTAAGTCTGTCTGTCACACCTGTATACTCGTATCTCAGAAATCACTCGTACTATCGACTTGAAATTTGGAATTGTTTTAGAATACGATTGCCCAACTTTATTAAAAACAAGAATTTTACAAATATTATTATTATTACTGTAAAGGGGGTCCAAATAGGAGGGGCAAAGACCGGTTTTTTTTGCAATATCGTTCAAATTGCTACGATCACCCACCCGTAAATATGCATTATTGTGATTGTACAAGTGACAAACAATACAAATTATAATAAAATAAATGATCTCGCAACTAAAACTAATCCTACAGACCATAATTACAATTTGACCGAGCCAAATGAGTTGCACAATAATTATAATATGAATGAAACCTGCGGCTAAGTACAAATGTTAATACAAATTTGTCGTGATGTCGTAAAATTTGCCAAATTATAGAGGACAGAGATGTGCCTAATTCTAGAGAATACAGTGCGCAGGAGTTTTCTATTAGTGGATGCGGTTTTAGGGTGAATGGTCGTGATGAGCGAAGCGAAGGATGTTGTACAACAGTAATGCCAGTTTTAGTGAATGAAAAACAATATTAATTTTATTATAGTTTCATTTTTTTAACTAGATTTATCAGGATACTTACTACATTTTGACACGCAATGTTAGTCTGCTACGATGCTTTTTGTTTGTTTCAATTATACATGATTGTAGAGCTTTTTATCAATTTGTTTTCATAATAGAAATATATTCTAATTCATTTGGTTCATTAGCTACACAATACATTGACTCGACTTGCTACGTACTATCCATTTTGAAAACTGTACAGCGTGTAACGGAAAGGTGTGATAAATAATACTATAGGTTGGGAGCTGCCGATGAAACTGAACAACTTTTCCCAAGGAACATGATCGAAATACGAAAAACCAAATTTAACCTGCCATACAAAATGCGCTATCAGCTGATGCAGTTTCTTTGGGGGGTCAAAAATTGATTTTTGTATTTCGACCTAAGTTCCTTAGGAAAAGTTGTTCAGTTTCATACGATGATTTGCATCCTTTAGTATTATCATACCTTTCCGTTACATGTTGTATATTTAATAGTTTACCGCTATCTTGCTCGCTTTACCGATATATCAATATCGCCAAATTTTCGCTATAAGGCTGTATTACCGTTTCGTTTGACACAACGCCTATCTGCTTCGAAGTTAACATTGACAGTTTGCGTAAAAACGTACTTTTTTATGGTTGATGGTCTTACTCTTGACCTCAATCTAGCCCTGAGGGCAGAGTGGTCGATGATGGGACGAGCTTCCCTCGAGACTTGAACATAGAAGTACGTTCGCAAGCAGAGACTTCTCCACTATTGCATTCGCTTCCCGCTTCGCTCATCACTACACAGACCTTTGTACTACACCCTAGGACTACATTCCACCGTCAACCGCAGCGGCGCCGCACCACACTCTCGCGGAGATTAATCACAATTATGTGACATCAAACGCTAAGACGCCGGGCTAGAGACGACAAATGGTCTTGGATCACATAGTAACAACCTACACTTCGATATGTTTGTATTGAAGAAAGTATTAGGTTTGTTATTAAAAATTTGAAACGTGAACGTGCAATTTTTGTTCATAGGTATTTTTTTATATCTGCGAGGAGTTTGACTCTCGTAACAAAAATAAATGATTATTAAAAAAGGGAAATTGAATAGTCCTAGAATGTAAAAATATAAATTCAACCTTGAAACAGACAAAATTGAAGGTGTTCAAACCTTGTAGGTACGTCCTTTACGTACGATATAGGCCATACATATCCTAGGCTAACTCGTAAATATTTAGAACTAGAGCTGTGACCAGATCACGAATAACAATAAAACAGTGCCCTAAATGTCTATAAGCTTTATAACCCAACTTAGCTAAACTAGGTCTTAGCTTAAGTACTAACATGCTCAAAGTATTAGCTGTTTTCGAAATCATGTTTAGTTTGTTCTTGAAATATGGAGAGCAAAGTTTTTTCTTAGGTGGAGTTATTGTTTTGAAAGGCTGGCCTTGTGAAGTCTGTGATTAGGTACTACTATCGTCGTAAATATCTCGGTTAGTGTTTCACTTTTGATATATTCCAATTTGTTAATAAAAAAACGTAGGTTTAGTAAGCCTGTATAGCTAGTACCCAAAAGAATATATAATTCTAGATTATCAAACAAACATTCTTATCGTTCTTAAATTTTCTTAAAACCTTTTCAAGGTTTCAAACCAAAATGGTAAAAACGGAACCCTTATGGTGCGACTTCGTTTGTCTGTCTGTCTGTCACACCTGTCTATCTCAGCAACTACTCAAGCTATCGACTAAAAAGGAATAGTTTTAGAAAATACTGCCTGCCAAACTTTATTGAAAAAAAAAAAAACAAAGAATTAATTATTATTGTAAATGTAGCCCAAACATGCGGGCCAACATTTTAAGTTGTTGTTCGTCAAGTGGGGTGGGTAACATATGAAAGGGTTTTACTTGCATATTCCAAAACAGATATTTGTGTTTATTTACAATTTTTAGTTTTCAAGTTATGATGAAGAATGCGTTTTATTACAGTTGATAGGGGTTTATGTAGATATTACTGTACAAATATAAAGATTTCTCTGAATAGCGCAGTTTTTTTTTATTCTGCGCAAAGCCTTTGGATACAAACGTAGTTTTACGGTTCTAAAAAGGGATTTTATTGCTTCTTAAAATACTAAAGGTATATCGGAAGTCGGAACCCTCGACATGCGAGTCCGACTTTAAATTTTCAGATCTTGTGTGGTTTATAAACCTTAATATTCGTTATCAATTTCAACCTGATACCTCTTCTCGTTCGTGAGAAAAAGGGTCTTGACAGACAGACAGACAGACAGACGGACAACAAAGTGATCCTATAAGGATTCCGTTTTTTTCTTTTGAGGTACGGAACCCTAATTATGAAATTTGGCAAGAAGCTAGGTCTCACAGTACAAATAAAGGGAAAAGTCTAAAATCATTAAATATAAAAAAAATTCTCACAACTAATTTTAACCAATTAAGGTGAGCTCCCGTTTCAAGAACTTTTCTATAAAAGAGGGGTCAAGTTGGATGGTCGCGTAGTTTTTAAAGTCAAAGAGCAGAAGCATTTAGTATACCGTACCTCAAAATAAAAAAACGGAACCCTTATAGGATCACTTTGTTGTCCGTCTGTCTGTCTGTCTGTCTGTCTGTCTTTTTGTCTGTCTGTCAGTCAAGACCCTTTTTCTCACGAACGTGAAGAGGTATTTTATTTTATTTTATTCGGAACACTAACAGCTAAGCATACATTAAAATAAGTACGTAAAGAAAACACTACAAAGCCATTTACAAGTATTCGCAAATAGAAACAAAACAAGATGCAGACTAGAAAGACAGAAACATGACAACTAAAAACCAATAAAGAGGGTGTTACATTCACATCTTTGATTAATAACAATAAGTATAATTACCTACAGGAGTTTGTTGCTTAAGTGGGCCCAAAGAAACAATGAGATGCGCCTTATTTCCGAGGGTTTCAAATTAAATAAGTTTAAATATTTATGTTCAGTTACAAGACAATTAAATTTATTACCAACTCTTAAAAAGAAAGAGTTTCTGCGATAATTTGTATTTGCTCGAGGAACAGCTAAAGTTTTAAAATGTCTGATACAGAGTCTATTAGGTACAGAAATACATACTTTTTCGGACAAAACAGGACAATCAACACCTCCATTTATTATATTTAAAAGATAAATTAAATCGGATATCTCCCTCCTTTTTTCTAAAGGGAGAAAGTGATATCTTTGACAACGCGCTTCATATCCGTGATCAATCCGTTTACACTTAAATTGGAGATATCTGAGAAATCTTTTTTGAATAGATTCGATTCTGTTAATATGGACTTTATATTGCGGGTTCCAAATGACAGACGCATATTCCAGAATACTACGTACGTAAGCACAATATAATATTTTTATTGATTTTATAGTTTTAAATTTATAGGTGGACCGTTTTATAAAGCCTAGTGATCTGGAGGCTTTTTTAATTAAATAATCAATATGGTTTTTACACGATAAGAGGGCATCTTGGATGATTCCGAGATCTTTCGTAAAGTTAGCTCTCGCAAGAGGGTTATTATTGATGGTGTAGTTAAACATAACTGGTTGCGGCTTACGAGTAAAAGTAGTTACTAGGCATTTAGCAATGTTTAAGTCTAATTTGTTTTTTGTACAATATTGTTCAAAGTTGGTTAGGTCATTCTGAAGAAGCTCACAATCAGTTACGCTTTGAACAGACCTGTAAATTTTGGTGTCGTCAGCGTATAAAAGAAAGTTAGAATGATTAAAGCATGATCCGATGTCATTGATAAAAATTGCAAAAAGCAAAGGTCCTAATAAAGAACCCTGTGGGACTCCAGATGGTATAGGCATCCATGTAGATGTAAAGCCATTTATAGCGACGGCCTGGGTTCTATTTTTCACATAGGAACAAAACCAACGAAAGAAATTTCCATGAATACCGGCATTAAGAAGTTTTTCTAGAAGCAACAAATGATCTATCCGGTCAAAGGCCTTGCTAAAGTCTCAGCTCAGGAAGCCATGTTGTTCTGGTGAGAAGAACGTTTTCAGTGACTTATACACCTGATTGTGAACAATTTTTTCAAATATTTTTGCAAAGATGCAGAGCTTAGATATCGGCCTATAATTCTTAACGTCTGATCTATCGCCTTTTTTATGGACCGGTGTGATAAAGGCAGACTTCCAAAGTAGAGGCACCGTGCTTTCTTTCAATGACCTTATAAATATTATACAAAGAGGCAGGACAAGTTTTTCAGCACAATGCTTAATTAATATCGGAGATATGCCATCTGGCCCTGCTCCCTTATTTTGATTAAGGTTCCTTAACAAGCCTAGTACCTCTCCCGGAGTAATAAAGAAAGAAAGAAAGAAAGAAATAATATTTATTTAGCATGCAAAAGAAAAACAAAAACATAAGTGTACACTTTAAAAAAACAGCTAAATAGGCCTCCAGCTCAGCACATGCCAAAGCCAAAGGCTAAGGCGCTGATTTTCAGCTGGTACCATTTTTAGAGCTCAGATGAACCAAAACATATGGATGGCTACATTATAATTTGTTAACACAAAACAAAATTATACTTAATTATAAAATAAAAAACAAAAGACAACAACATAAAAACTAGAACTAATCAAATGTGTAATTTGCAAAGTACTGTGTTAGTAAAGAATTTGGAATTAATCTCTATATCACTGATGCTAAAATCATGTTGAAATTGATAACGAATATTAAGGTCCATGAACCACACAAGATCTGAAAATTTAAATTTTTTACAACTACGCAATCAAAATATATGGCTTTTTATGTCTTCATCTCCATACATTTATGCAAAAATGCAAAACCTACAGGGTACTTCCCGTTGACCTAAAATTATGGAATTTGGCAAGAAGCTAGGTCTCACAGTACAAATAATAGGAAAATTCTAAAATCATTAAATATAAAAAAAATCTCACAACTAATTTTAACCAATTAAGGTGAGCTCCCGTTTCAAGAACTTTTCTATAAAAGAGGGGTCAAGTTGGATGGTCGCGTAGTTTTTAAAGTCAAAGAGCAGAAGCATTTAGTATATCATATGGTAGATAGGTACGGAACCCATAGGGCGCGAGTCCAACTCGTACTTGGCCGGTTTTTTTTATAAAGCAACATAAATTGCTTATTTGTATTATTCTATATCTTATTTTTGTAGCCATATCTCACTAGGCAAAGGCCTCTATTTCACCATCATTCCACTCAAATTATAAGTCTTTAACGGCCATTCTTTCAAAAAAGTTGTCTTTACCATCGAGCCATTTCGTGCCAATACAATAAAATAAAAAAAAATCATTATTAAAAAAGAAGGCATCTTAAATTTTACTGATCAGTTTTTCTCTTCAGTGCATTCATAGCTGTCGTAATATCCACCATGGCTTTCGAGAATCCCTCAATAGTCTTCCACGTGCAAGGGTCGAGAAACAGTTTAATAATGGAGTCCATAGCCTGGAGGCTGTTATCTGATGATGATTTTAACCCTTGCAATTCCTTGGTAGGGGAAGTATTAGAGCCAGAGATACCTTGTTCCATTGGAAATATGTTCGAAAATCTTTCGATAAATTGAGCTTGTGTGTTGATACGAGTAAGCTGGAATAAAAGAAAGAGTTATATGAGACAAGAAATAGGCAAGAAGAAAGAGTAGAAGCTTTAAAAAATATTGACCATGTTCAACAATCATTAAAAATGCAAGTAATAATGGAGTTTTCTTACCAAGACGCAAAACAACATACAAAATGTTAGCAAGTTCACTTGTGAACACATTTTTGGATGTGAATGCGTGCACTTTTCAACAAAAATAAGAATGTCTGGGTAATTTATTATATTGCATTCTTATTCAAGGTGGATGCAAATTCAGTTTACATTTGATAAAAAAAAGTATAATTAACACATAGGATTAACATAAATAAAGTTATCAATTGTGTCAATATTAAATTGACATAGTACCCTACTCTTTTATGCCACTTGAGTGCAAAATGAAGAAAATATCACAAGTGTTCTTGGCTTTTTCTGGTATATAACATTAACTACGGCTGCCTACATAAAAAAAAAATCTTAGGGATTTGAAAAGGGCACTCGTTTTTACACAGAGCGACTGTCAATCCAAGGGCAAACTAAACTCTGTGCTAGATTAGACTTTCCCGAGTTAGTTTAGTGACAAACCTGGCTGTCAGTTTTGAAGTCGAATAATGGTTATTTTACTTGACCGTGTCTACGTCCGATATATAATAAAAAACTTTAAAATGCAGAATCTGAGAGCAAAACATCTTTAGGCGCGGCCCAACCAGTTAAACAACCAATCATTCTAACAAGACCTAAACCACGTAAAGAATTCACATTACCAACACAACATGAGGTAAGTATCTATTACACCCCATTAGCCGTTTAAAACAGCGGTGGTCGATACAGCGGTCCGCATAGTTTAGTCCGACAGCGAGCATAATTCCCTGTAATGGAGTTAGCTGCGAGGATAGACACATATCACTGTTCTAACCTGTACGGACTTAGGCAAGACTGTTTAAGGAGTGTTTAGACTGTAAATGCTAAGAGGTAGAATCAAAACATACGAGTCATCGTGTCCTACTTCAAAAACCAAAATGGTTGAAAAAGAAGAAAGAGGAGAAAAACAAAGATGTCAAAAGAGTGACGGATGATTCAAAAAACTTGACAGTGGTACTGAGCCAAAAACTCTCGACGTTACTCACATTGTAGCTAACCGTAGAATTTAAATTTAGGGGGGCAATTGAAAAGGTCTGTTTTAAACTTTTATTTGTAAATATGTTTAACACGGACGATGCAACTCAGTCGACACGTCTAAAAAATAAGATAATTTATTTTTCCAAAATTTTGATCGTGCTAAGACTTTGAACAAAATAAACAGGCAATTGAAAAACTTGTAATTAAACAGAGTCTAGGCAAAGCTAGAAAAGCAGCAGTGGAAACTTCCCTTTAAGTAAGTTTGCGTGTGTCACAGTCACACGTCTCTTGCCCTTGCGCATAACTCCATCGCCCGATGAAGCCACAAATCGACGCGCGCGCGACATATATCCACCTCGACTGCCTGTCGCTCTGATGCAAAACAGGGTATTACAAATTAATAGATGAAAAAAGAAACTTTTACTAAAAAAACAATTACTAAAATTAAATTTGAATACGGAGGATGTAGAGATTTTCGGTTGATTAATTTCACATTTCTTCCAAATAACACAATTGGTATTTCAACATTGTCAAATATGTATATAAGGCGAGGGCTTTTGATGTCGTCAAATAATATAAGATCATTATTTTATAGATCTTACGCAACAAAACGAATATGTGATACGAACACAGACGAAGTAGTCTCTCCACACTTGACTTTTGTAGTTTAAGAAAGTGTGGAGCGGGCTTTCGAATGTGATTTTTTTTGTGGTGAAATGATTAGGTAACTTTCCAACATGTTCAGTGCGGAAAGCGACAACTATTTGGGGAGACTTCTGTCCAGTTATTGATATTTTGAATCAATCTATTATAGATGATGGTCACGTTATTTCACCTAAAACAGCCGCACATGCATAAAAAAGTTGCTTGTAAGATGTTTACGAGTACACGATACCCGCGCCCAAAGACATCGCATTTTATTTGTTTGTTTCCTTGAAGACTTTTTTAGGCTAATGTGACTAGTTTCCTAAGACCCTCTATACAAGAGTGTCTCTTTTGCTGACGATACCATATATCGGTGTCGCGTCTGTATCAGTCGCGCCGGTGGAATTTTAAACATGTGCCTATCTATAGAGGTCGGCCAATTCGTTCTGAGCTGCATTTTCATGTCACTGGATCTTGGAAATTGATAACACTTGACTAGATCTGCTTTCTGGAGATTGAAACAATGATTTAGGTTATGAGAAGGATTTCAGGTTTCTAGCAACTATATTGAAAACAATATACGTATCACGCTGGACTTTCTTAGATTATTGCAAAGATGAGAAATTTTTAATTAATGGTCTTTTTCCTACTTGTCTTCACTTTATTTTAAATCTAAACTAACCAGTAGTCATCATAATTGCTTTTACAAATGATAAATAAATTAAATAAATTATGATAATTATATTTTCAACTTTAGAACTTATTTTCAGTTGATATTATACACGACAATTTAATGTCATAGAAGGAAAAATTCAAGCGAGAAAGGAAAAGGAAGCCTAGCCTTGGTGAAGTTACTTTGACCAAATCAAGACCTACAGCAGTTAAAACAGTTATTTCATAGCCATGGAACGAGATCGATGTCCACGGGTAATTTGAGGTGCCCAGAGTTCATAACTACTATAGAGACAGAACCCTGAAACACGTATACCATTTTTTTTTTTAAGTTTGGCCGAGGACATCCGCCTCGAGCCACGTAAGAAAAAAATTAAGAGCCGTCTAAAGAAATATCTGTTAGATACACTCCCTGTATAATACTTACAGTAACTAGTATATAAACTATCAGTTATATCATTAATGTATTTTTTCTAATGTATATTTTCTTTCCCGCTGTTAAACTGTTGAAACAGTTTTGCGGGGCATTGTGTTATTATATTTTTAATATTTAAGTGTAATAATTTAATAAATAATAATAAGAAGAAGGTCAAAGTCGTGTCGTATCAGGAACTAAAGCATCTAGCGGAGAAAAGAACAGACAGGAAGTTGCTCCACCAACAAGAGCATGGCTCTTAAGTTAAAGAAGAGAAGTTCACAATAATAATAATTTAATTAATAATCACATTTATAATGACGATAATACATTATAATTTTATGGAATTAATTTTGACAATATGGACTATGTTGTCTGAAATTTTTGATATTTCTCGAGGTGTAGTCAACTTAATAATAGTAAGGACAGCAACTGCTAAATGGCACTATCATAATCGTAAATTAATACTGAAATATGGCACCATTAATTACAACAAAAGATCAATAACACTTAACTTATTAAGCTCCAATACAATAAAATATTCTAGTTGTCATGAGAAAGATAAAATTCCTAGTAATATTAGAATGGCCACATGAAACGCATACGGAAATATACAAGGTTTACAAGGGCTTAAAATGATATGTTAAAATTTTAAGAGCTTATTTACGAGGTTAAACGCTAGAAGTTTATTTTCTAAACTTTTCTAACTCTTCTAGACTCTTCCCAAATTAATTTTATTATAGAATTAGTAGGCAACGACATCTTTCATATTATCGTGACACTTTTCTACAGTGCGGCCACAACATTCGTGCCGTTGTCAGAGACGCTAGTCGTAAAGATAGTATGTAACCTCTTTGCCAATTCACTATAAAAAAGTTCAAACTTTGACCATCAGGGCCCTGAGTCAAGTGGCTTTCTACAATCGCAAACGCCAGTACTCGTAGAATAGAATGAAAATGTATGGGATTGACATTAGCTAACGAAATGTCACGTGACAGCTTATGTCAAATCCATAGAGTTTTATTCTATTCTACTAGCGTTTGCGATTGTAGAAAGCCACTTGACTCAGGGCCCTGAACAGATATCGTGGTCCTTATGCTATGCATATGCATGCTGATGTTTTAAATAAGGCTGCAGCAATTTTTTCTGCTACATTTTTCATTTTTATAACAGAGCTAAGATTATGATGAGGTGAAATAAGAATAAGAATGATCGTGATTTATTTCCGAAATTTTTTGTTAATCGTTTTGTTTTTCATATGTGTAAGCAATAAAGATTTATGATTATGATTATGATTATGAAATAAAATTATTGAATTCCAAAAAATAGTAATTGTGACGAAAGTTGTTGTAGTTTTGTACTTCAAAAAGGTTTAACAAGAATTGTCAGAACTATGTATAAAGCTTACTCGCGATTTAGATTAATATTGGAATAACAAAGGCCATTTACTTGAAACCTACGCTGTGTACTTTAATTTGCTTGTCAGTGTATGCATTTATTTGCGTGTGTTACAGTTATAGTTATAAATAAAATGACACTGTAAGAAACGTCGGTAGGTCTTCCTTGGAATTCAATTCAATTCAATTTTTTTTTCAATTCAATTAAAGCACTCCACTCCAACTGCACAAACTCTTTTAACACTGTTTAAAGGAAATGTGTGAATTTTCTCTTTTAGTTTTGTTATTGAAAAAAGTGACAGCTGTATTTTCAAGAGACGAATTGATTTTTATACAAATACAAAAATACAAAAATACAAAAATACAAAATGTTTTATTAATATTTTTATACAATGTGGTACAAAACTCGAGGATGGAACTTCCTATTAAGCAATCAGGTTGCCTGTGTCAGGAGGCTCCGCTCTTCCTTCAAATGAATATGTTGGCGAGTGCCCAAGTATCTGTGTGTCAGTGGAATGTATTACGTAAAAGTGTGTGTGGGTGTGTGAGTCTGTATAGTGTGAGTGTGTGTGTAAGTCTGTATAGTGTGAGTGTGTAAGTGTGTGTGTGTATGTGTGAGTGTCTGTGAGTGGTGTTAACCTGTAGGTATTATGTATATAATAATAAAGTCTCCGTTTCGTTGTAGGTTTTACTTTTAAGCCATTTTGTAAGAAACGATCTACATTCATGGTATTGCTTCGAGTAGATATTAATTTCTTTATTGATTTTATTGTATAAGTATGCCGATCTTTTATTATACTGTATGCTTGCGAATGTAGTATTGGCGCATGGGACCTGAACTACTCTGTATTTTCTTCTGGTATTCCCACAGTCGGTAACATAAGGTAAGGATTTGTGTGTTTTTAAAATTATTTGGATTACATACAGTTTCCTAACAGAAATAAGATCGCTGATCTGATAAAGGCTTTCAGTTGGAAATCTTCTCTTTTTGAAGTACATCACCTTTATCAATGCTCGTTGAGCACGTTCAAGGTCAAGAAAACGTGTTTTCGCCGCACCACCCCATACAGCGATGCAGTATATTAAGACAGATTGTACAAGGGATATGTAAATTTCATTCAATATGTTTCTTGAATACGTTTGCTTGACATTCCCTGGCACAATGTGTCGCAGTGTCTTGAAAATCCAAACAAGTTTTCTAAGCCTATTGATGACGTGTTCAAGGTGGGGATACCAAGTAAGATTCTCATCAAGCATGACTCCTAGATATTTAGTTTTTGTAACTTTTTGGATAGTTGGACAGTTACAGTTGCCAATAATAGTGGGCTTGCAAGAATGTATTCTCAAGCTCATGTCGTTTTTAGGCTGATTTCTGCTTGTGATGCTAAAACAGATATAGTTAGTTTTAGAGGTGTTTAATGTTAGTAGGTTACCTTTCAACCACTTATCAATCTGAGCCATACCTAGTTCAGCACTAGTTTTGACTTCTTCCCATGTATCGCCTGTGAAGACGACAGCTGTATCATCGGCGTATGAAAATATTTTTGCGTTTAGGATGTTCGAATCGCAGAGATCATTTATATAGATCAGAAAAAGCGTGGGCCCTAATACACTTCCCTGTGGGACACCGAATGATACATCTGCGTCTTCACTAGTAAATTCATTCAGCTTATTTCAGCTATTTTTAATATTTGACTTTCATCATCCTAACCATATCGTGTGGGTTGCAAGGTCAATGACCAACCTCACAATCCTTGGTTTCAGAGTGTTTGAGCCACCGAAGGCCTGTGACATGACTCATTAACCTCTGAAGCATCATGTAAAAATTTTCATAAATTTTCCATTTTCCGGGAACTCTATGGGAAATTGACTTAGGGGTCATAATAATATGTCAAAATTTAGGTGTTTCCGTTTCGGCTCAACGGGGCTTTGGAGGTTAATGACTACATCTGTAGATAGTAGTCGGGAACAACGGCTTAACTTGTCTTCCGAAGCACGGAATTGTCTTACTTTTCAGACAATCAGATGATTCATCCTGCAATGTCTTAACCAAACTGGGGAGGTCACACAAAGGGATTTTTGTTTGACAGTGTCCCACTAGGAATCGAACCCAGAACCTGCGATTCGAGAGCCGAGCGCTCTAACCACTAGACCACAGATGCTGTTGTTCTTCTTCTTTTCATATCGACTACACCAGATCAGCCTAGTAACTTGCCAAGACTTTTTATCAGCCAGGTCATTTGAAATTGGAAGCGCCGGTAGGCCTAAATATTTGGTACAACTAACCCGCAGGAGCACCTCGGGGGGCGCGGGGGTGGATTGGAAGGGGGGCGGACAGTGTCCGTTCTGTATGATAGTACTGTTACTTTATTCTGTGTCATAAGCCAAAACACGTAAGCATACCTAATTGCCTTCCGTAAATCTTCCAAAGGATCATCATATGGACTACCTCATAGGTACCTGCATCAAGTGACTCTTCGTGACCACATCCACGGTCCACCAAGCCTGATAAAACAACGACTTCAATTTGTCATTAGTGGGGCACTGTACGTACACATAGGGCGGAACTTCTTCAATCGATAAAAACTACTTCTGTCTTAGGTACCATACCTTCTGAAAAACATAATCAAAGTATTGTTATAAAAATCTTTCGCCCAGTTTAATTTAATATTACTTTAAATTATTAAGACTTCCGTTTTTGTTCTTATTAATAGCCTTGAAATCTACATTTTCTATATCACAAAATTTATCAATGCTAGACTAACTTGAGTGACAATCGTATAAGCAGTCGGTCTAAAACATTACTCAAGATCAGCGCGTGCGCCGGCGCCGTAACGTCATATATCGTGCGCGCTGAATTCCTCTCGTATTATATGTTCTACTCATATTTATGGCTGAATTCCTACTGTTTTATACAGGGTGCTATAAATTTAAGAACCATAAACCCAAATTGTTGAAGCACTCGTGGCCGAGTGGCAGTTGCTCTTTCATTCAAAGTTAAGCAACGTCTGCCGTAGTCAGAACCCAGATGGGTGACTGCTACTGGCACAACTACTAGAGCTTTTCCGTGCTTCGGAAGGCACGTTAAGCCGATGGTCCCTGCTACTGTCAAGGATAGCAGTTGTTAAGCCAAGGCGTTTTGGCGGCTTGAAAACTCTGAAATGGCTTTATTTTAATAAAAATCTGATGGGTGTATGAGGGTTTCGCTTATTCCATTAACACGTTGTATATTATTTCCTGCAAGTGTCAAGCTTATCTTGATAATGACTGTACTTACCTAAATCTATCCCTAGTCTTTACGTTTTTACGCTAGTTTTTTTTTATGTAACAAGTGAGCAAGCGAGCTTGTAGGCCACCTGATGGTAAGTGTTCACCACCGCCCATAGCGCCCACTGTGTTATTAGTAGCATAATTGACACTAACAAGACAGCAAAGCGCGTTGCCTATCTTGAGAACTTAGATGGTGTGTCTCATGTGCCAGTAATTTCCCTGGCTCCCTTGCCGTCAAACACATAGAGCAGACTCCAAGGAATTGTTCGTTTGCAAAAATTGCGGACCGCGAAATGTTTTGTGATTTGTGTACCTGAGACCCTCAACTTTATAAAAAGCCATGTTGCCGTTTGCGCGCATGGTTTTTTCTTACTCAGTCCCCCCGTCCATTTACCGCTGCTCTTGTCTCGCTACACGTTGTCCGTCAGCGGGCTGTATCTCATGAACCGTAATAGGTAGAAATTTGAAATTTTCACAAATTGTGTATATTTATGGCCGCTACAACAACAAATACTAAAAATAAAAAAAAATAAAAAATTAAGGGGTTTTCAAACAGCTAAAGGGGTGAGCGAAGAATAAACTTTGACCTACTACTAGATTTTGCTGAGTAAAACAAAATAGTATTTTTGTTTTAAAATATATTTAAAAACAAAGGAATAATGCCACCAAAGTTAGCTTTTTTTTTACAAAATTTTGTTTGGGCTGTATTTTATGAACAGTAATAGTTAGACAGTTGAAATTTTCACAGAATATGTATATCTACTGTTGCTAGAAGAAAAAAAAACAAAAATTAAGGGAGGCTTCCGGGACTAGAAACGTGTTTTTTATGCGATTTTTACTCGATTTTTGGTTTTAGCTATATCGTAAAAATGGGAAGATTCACAAGCGTGAAAAATTGTATATTATTAGTGCATTAGCTATTAAATAACATCAAATAATAAAAACTGGTCAAGTGCGAGTCAGAGACAAAAAATCTAGCACAGTAAGTTACTGAAAATCAAACTTTTTTTTCCATGTATTGTGTAATTTAGGAAAACTTCACCCCTTTAGCTGTTTGGAAGCCCCCTTCATTTTTTATTTTTTTAGTATTTTTAGTATTTGTTGTTGTAGCGGCAACAAATATACACAATTTGTGAAAATTTCAAATTTCTACCTATTACGGTTCATGAGATACAATACAGGAAATATACAATCCGCATATGATGTATATATTAACTAGTTAAATCGTAAATTTCGATATTGTAAATTGCCTGTTCTTTCTGAAATAAAATTATCTTATCTTAATACAGCCCGCTGACAGAGAACGTGCAGCGAGACAAGAGCGGCGGTAAATGGACGGGGGGACTGAGTAAGAAAGAACCATGCGCGCGCTCGGCAACATGGCTTTTTATAAAGTCGAGGGTCCCAGGTACACAAATCACAAAACATTTCGCGGTCCGCAATTTTTGCAAATGAACAATTCCTTGCAGCCCAGTCTCAAACACTTATAATATCTACAAATTGGAAGATACCAAATTATACGAAAAAATTGTTAGACCTACATAACCGATAAGCTCTCTAAGATCCTGTATGTACAATTATTTATGGAACGACTTGTACATTCATTGCTTTGCATCCGGAGTAGGTAGCTGGTGAAAGCTTATGTTTATTTGTTAGGTGCCATACAAGTTATACATATTATTTGCAAGTTATAAAATAAACTAATAACTTCTTGGACTCATTAAAAGAGCCGGTGATTAATCTTAGTATTCAATTTATTGTACACAATGGAATACTAATCTTCGTACTGGCACAGAATAAAGTAAGTAGTAGTAGTAGGAAGTAGCAGCACTTTCTGCTAGGGAGCCATAAGCGTATCAATTTCCTGCAGGGGACCTCCATACTAAAATGTAAAGACTTTTATCAAATCCTAAAAACTTAAAATTGTTATCTGTCTTCCTGAGAAATATATGACTTAGGACCACAGAGCAGAAACAAAGAATACTTTGTTTCTTCTCTGTGCTTAGGATTAATAAATGTTATAACTACAGCTTTTCTGGTAAAAAAACATACCATTCAGGAAAAAAATTAAGCATAAAATGGCTATTACGGATCATTTATGCTTCCTTTCTTATTATTATTGATCAATTCACAAGTAAATAAGTTTAGGGTTGTTTGACAATCCTATAGTCGGTCACAGCAGGCTACGTTTCACACTTCAGGACTACGTGTTTGACGGACTACTTATATATAATTTTTACTCTATGGAACGGACACTCTCCGTCCCCCTTGCGCACCACCCCCGCGCGCACCCGCCCGCCCGCTTGGCGTGGTGCTCCTACGAGTCAGTTGTACTGAATATGCAGGCCTACGCTTTTTCCAATATCAAATTTGGAATTCGCGCTCGCATGTTTTGTCCGGGGTATGGTACTGGTCTAGCAGAAACCTTCTCAGTGCGATTGATCATCCTTATCATTATTTCTCGTCCACTGTCCAAGTCCACGGCTGGACAGGAAGCTCATTTTTGGGTCACTATGTACTACTTGGTACTACAGTCACCACACCTGTAAGCGGTGCAGCCGAGACAGTTGACCATGGTGGTACAAACGGCCGCACGTCGGTGGAAACACTTTGACTTTGAGCGGGTCTCTGGTTTCGGGCGTTTGTAGCGTAACGCTTGCTTAGCTTATACTGCTTTTGTTTCGTGCTTGCCGCCGTGCGTACAGTCAACGACAGGTCAAGCTTGACACTCGCAGTGCGACTCTAGCCCGTGCGTCTATTAAATTAAGAACGGTACAAAGTCCAATGTGTCAAGCTTGATGTGCTCTTGACTGTACCAATGGTCATTCGATAAGCTGAATGACGCTGGCTGCCTATCCTTAAGAAAAAAATAAACTAAACATTTTATTACCTACGGCTACGGAATAGAAGTAATTCCATTTGTATAACGTCCAAACATGAAGTCTTTACCACTTGTTGTTACCAATATGAAGTACATTTAAACCGCTTTCGGATATCGCTACCAGGAGCTCATGGGTGTTATGAGGTTTAATTGTGTCCCAACGTATAATCGACGCCGCGGGACTCCTGGGCAAGTTATGCGCCATATAAAGGCACGCATGCACGCGAGCTCTTATGAACATGACGCGTGCGCTGCTTAAGAAGACGCAGGAATTGGCAAGGACTTTGAAAACCGACACGATCGTTTACACTGGAAACACTAAAAGCTGGAACGCCATTGCTTTTATGCAAAGCATGGTGAGATTATACAAGAAACTAATTTTGGTCATTAAGAGACATTTGCTCATCAAATACTCGTAACCTTAGAAGAGGCTAGAAGAAAAAGAAAAAGTCATTGACACTTTTTCGAATATTTTTGAAACCTGCCCATTTGAACATGCTGATTGTGTCAAGTTATCTTCCGACTTATATAGTAATGATGCTGTTTTATATTTAATAGTAATAATAAGATTTAATGATTATAGCATCGAAAAATTATCGAAAATTCTCAACGATCATAAACTCATTCTCCGTCAGTAGCCACAGTTAATAAGACGTATAACGATCGACCTAACCTGTGTGAAAAGAACCCTCACTTCAATTATAAACAAGTGAATAGGCTTTAGGAATTTATCTATCTATCTATCTATCTATCTTTTTCTCGCTCCATCGTCGACCTCACGTTTGTCTTCAAGCTTAGATCCAGGTTAAGAGCACAGTTAAGAGCAAGCCCATTGACAATAAAAAGTTGCGATGTATGTATTAAAACATTACGAAAACCAAACCGGTCTTGGAGCCTTGGAGTGTCGTCGCTGTAAAAAGTTTTTATTTTTTTTATTCCAAATGCGTCGCTTCTGCGCACGCTAAAGTTATAGTAGAGAATGCGGCAGGCTACAACCAATCAGACAATGGTTGATTTAGCTGCTACCGCGGCCGTTACGCCGTCCTACGCACCTCCTGTCGCCTGTCGCAGCTTCAAAAAGGTTTAGTTACACTGTGACATAAATTCTCTACTGCACTTTCTGTTTGTGTATCGCTAATTATAAGTTTGCCTGTATGTTTCCACTTCTTGTGTAATCCAAAGGTCTTTCGCGCCAGATCACTTATTATTATTCTTTGGCCTAAATCCTGCGGAGGCACCGAGCCCGAGCCAAGCCCGCCCCTTTTTAGCTTTCAATCAGTTGCAATCTGTACTTAGTGGCGTATCCTAAACACCCTTTGTAAATTTCGCCTATGAATGTACTGACGAATTGTTTGACTATGATTCGGGGCTTGAGCGAACGACTGCTATAGTGCATTGCATAATATATTATTTTAGCCATTCTTTTATGTGAATATATGTCAAACCAGAAAGTGAATGTGCGTGTTCGCGGAACTTCTTCTTTACCAGAGGATTTATAACTATAGCACTATTTCATGATTTTTTTATTTTGGTTATTGCTTACCTTCTCTGCAGAAAGCGTCGATCTTCTTTGTTATTTATAACAAAGAAGATCGACGCTTTCTGCAGAGAAGGTAAGCTATTGGAGAAAAAAGAAACAGGCTTTTTGTGCAGCCGTGAAAGTAGTAAGGTTAGATAGAGGAAACATGATATAGGAATGAACCCGGGAAAGTGCAACTCAGCGCACGATATGTTAAATTGGACACACGCCTCCAAGCATTAGTGTGTACTGTTATAATGTTGTGCGGTACTGTTACGTACAGAAGGGCTAAGATAAGTTAGCTTCTGATTTTGATTATTATGTAAAGCATAAGGCAAGCAAGCAGTAGCATAAATTTTCTGTGTGATAAGTTTTGGATATTTTTCATTACTTTTTCCTATGTAGTTCATTCTTTGTTCACGATCATTTCATATTTCATGAAATACTGAATGGTGCTAAGACGTAGTAATATAACTATTATATAAGTGATGGATATCGGTGGTGTCGCTGCGAGAAGGCAGGATTAATACATTTTAAGGATACAATAGTGAAAGCAACAATATTACCTTCTATCCTTCAATTTTTTTTATCGTCAATGGGCTTACTCTTGACCTCGATCTAGTCTTGAAGACAGAGAAGAGGTCGACCATGGAACGAGCTTGCCCAGGAGAAGCCTATTCACTCGCGACTTGAATAGATTCGGGTTATATGAACTCGGGAACACAGACGCAGGCAGAGAATTCCACTCTTTAGCTTTATGGATCATTTTTAACCTTTAGAGTAAAGCTGTTGACAAAAATTTAAAGGGCATGAATCTGAACAACTTTCTCTGAGAAACATTTACCGAAAATGAAAAATTAAATCGTATTTTCCAAATCAAACCATCCCATCTAGTTTTTGTAGGCAGTACACTACGCTTAACTATACAAACTATAGTATTGTAGCCGGCCATTACAAAGTAGCCAGGAGCACTACTCGGATATGTTAGAAAGTTAGCAACGTAACACTATTCCTATACAGCCTTATTTCTAAGAGTTCTAACACCGTTTTAATTACGAACAAGGAAGCTAAGGGCGCGGCCACACTGTCGACTGGTCGCAGCATTGTGATAACATCGCCTTGTGAAATCTTACGCGTTAACGTGGCCAATGCGAACATGTCTTTATCTGGTATCTTGGTGTTGCTGGAACTAATTCTTGCAACTAAAATGAAGTAAGGCTGATTTATCTTTTAATGTTGGTAATTTTATCATAATTTCAATGCTTAGTAGTTGGTATAAGCAAAACTGAAAGTAATTCTTGTCGAACTTGTACGAGGAGCACCCAAAAAATCTGTAGAAGCTTAGAACGTATGTATAGAATATTTCAGCAAATTCTGTTTAATATTTTCCAAACCTAAGTAATAAGACTTGAATGAATAACTGACAGGCAGTTGCCTAAAGCTCTTTTAAAGTTGAGGCTCTGTTAAATCTATAGCTAACACTGTCTGTCTTTATGACACAGAAAGTGACAGCAATAGATTTGAAGGAGCTTTTACTTTAATGACGCTTTGTGCAACTGGTAGAAGGAGTTCAAACTACTTAAAGTTTGAATTTATCTTGAGATTTCTCATCAATGGCCCTACCGCTCTCAAGTATCGATGTAGTTTGTAGATGTGAAATATGACACTTGCAGTACGTGTTAGGGTGTATAAGGGGTGATTCTACACCACTAACAAGTTGTAAAAAAAACACTTAAAAAAAAAATATTTTGGGTGATCATTCAATTTCATTAACTTTCGAATGATATATTACAGTAATTTGTTGAAATGGATAGGTACCTACTTGCAAGTGACTGGATATTTGGAGAAGAAACAACTTCGCGTCACTAGCTGATCATAGAGGTTATTTGAACCTCCAGCGCCTCACTTCTTCTTGAACTAAAACCCTTTTTAAAAAGAAATAGTACATAATACACTGAACCAACTTCCCTAAGGAAGACAGTCGGAAGACGAAAAAAATTTACCTGCCACACAAATGTTGTATTCTATGGAGCAGCAGTTTCTATGGAGTTTAATTTTTATTTTTAGTTTTCGAACACTTCTTTAGAGAATGTTGCTCAGTTTTACGGTTCGAGTACACACGGCCGCACGTCGGTAGAAACACTTTTGGACCTTGTGGCGTGGTAATAGAGTTGAAAAAGTTTCTACCGACAAGCGGTTGACCGTACTATATTGAAAGAAAGGCAGTTGATTACGAAGCACTCTATACATATAAAGGGTGTTATGAATACTATATACGTAACAATTGAACAAATAAACGCGGGTCGAAATGAAAAAAAATATATATTGGCCTTCCATACAAAGAAGAAAGGTACGAAGAATATTTTTTGAAAATAAATATTCAGCTTCATGGGCAGATTCATATTTGAAAGTAATTTTGGTTTCAAAGTATTTTTTTTTTCATATCTTGTATATAAATACTTCATCCCTGTTTCTTAACTGAAAATAAAACTTTCCTTCAACCTAAACGGTATTAAACTCACTACACCACAACAAAGGCCTATTTGTAAGCAAGCATCGTGTAATACGCAATTACCCAACACACCCGCATAAGTGGTGAATACAAACTATTGAACATTTGTTTACACTTCATTAGGGAATAACAAGGTAGGCTGAATGTTTAAGATGGTATGGAGAAACTAGTTCTGCTTTCAACAATATCTGGAATATAAAATTAACTCCGCCAAAACCATCTATGCTAGTGTAGGCTTGTCCTGCAAAGCACGTGCATAAATCACAACGGTCAAAATAATTAGCTTGATTAGAACGTCAGCAGTGTGATAGCAGGACGGAGCGGTGCGTGAGATATTGGAGCGACAGAGACGCGTATCATTCCGCCATGCTCTCACGCATGTCATTCTAATCAAACTAAATTATTTCGGCTTTAGTAGTGTCAGTAGTGTCAACAGTGTAAAGAACAGCTTCTTGTTCCGTTCGTTCTTCTTTGTCTTCTCGTTCTTGTCTTTTAGCTCCTGTTGTTGTTGTCTAGTTCTTATATTTTCCTGTTCATGTTATTGTATTCTTTCGGAGCTAAAAGGTTGACGATTGACTTTTTATTTTATTTTGTGAAGTACCTTCATTGAATGAATGATCTTCTCTACGTATATCATCCATAGACTGCGTGCAGAAAATAATTCCTTACCTTTTCAAAACCTCTTAGGATTTCAGGATTTGCAATCTTTCTTGCATCAAATTAGCTAAAGCTCCACAATGCAACAGTTGCAATAAGTACGATTTCTAAACAATGCGCCCGATATGCTCACTATGCAAGCACTATCTCGCAGATCACGCCATTACAGTGGACAGCTTGCTACGACCAACGCAACCCAGGCAGTGAGTGATGCCACGCATCAGACAGAGCGTCTGAGCATACGCATTTATAATAACAAGCTCGGATAATACTGGGACCTATTCTCTACGATTTTAAAACAATTGATGTTCATACTTGGAATAATTTGTATTGTTACCAATTTCTTATTAACTACCTTACAATGGACAGCTTTCTAACGTAACTTCAGGCAGTGAGGGATGCCACACATCAGACAGAGTGTCTGCGCATAAACGCATTTAAAATTACAAACTCAGATAATACTAGGACCTTTTTTCTAGAATTTTTAAACATTTGATGTATGATTTTTTCCAATTTCTATTGATATTAATTCCTAGGTCACCCTATAACAGTGGACAGCTTGCTATGACCTACGCAACGAGAAGCAGTGAGTGATAATACTGAGCTCATTGGTTTTCAGTTTTATACCATTCGATGTATGACTTTTCCAGCTTTCATTGATAATGATTCCTAGGTCACGCTATTACAGTGAACGGACAGCTTGCTACGACCAACGCAACTTGGGGCAGTGAGTGATGCCACGCACATAACAAGTTGGATTACACTTCAACCTTTGATCCACAATTTTTAAACCTTTGATTTATAGCCGTCCTTATTTTGACCCAAGTGTTATTTATTCATTAATTTTATACTTAAGATTGGTTGTATTTCTAGATCACGCCATCGCAGTAGACAACTCGCTACAACCAACGCAACCCGCGTTGCGTCTGCGTATCAACACTTTATCATCTTTTGCATCTGTCTTCTACCTTCACAAATTAAGATCCAGTATAACACAAAATATACGAGATACATAGTTACATGGTACTAACCAAAAGTGCCTTTGGTTATGCGAAACTTGCGAAGATTGATGCTTCCAGATTGAAACTAGAATCGAAGGATACTGTTCTAGAAGTATGAATATAAAGCTTGTCAGCAATTATTACAATAGATAAATTGATTAAGATTTTAAATATTTGACTTATCTGTCGAAACTTGAAAATTGTGACAGGCATAATTTTAATACTAGAAATAAGAACAAACTTGATCAATCATATACTAGTCTGTGTGTACGATACTGCAACAAAATTCCTGACAATATAGTGCAATTACCCGAGAGAAAGTTCAAAGAATGTGTAAAGCAAACGTTATGTAAAAAAGCTCACTATAGCATAGACGACTACATCAATGACAAAGAGCTCTGATATTCCAGCGAAACACAATAAACACAGTCATTAACTATAGCTTAGACGACTATATCAGTAAAAAGCCGAATCTTAAAGTAGGCCGTGCTGCAGTGGTTTCTTGCCGTTTCTTTTACGGTGCCATAGCACGATCCGAAACGGCGTATACTCGCTCTATTTGCATTGTATTTTGCATGACATTCAATAAGTATTCTGTAAAGAATCTACATTGAATAAATTATCTGAATCTGAACCTGAAACAAATGCTTTCTCTCGGTGAGCCTCGGAAAGAGACTTTGGCCATTTTTAGGCGCACAACTAGCTAGAGTAGTTTTTGTTAGGTACCATCAGCAAAGTTGGCGCCTGACCATCTATAAGTTATTTATTTTATTTATTTTATTTATTATTAAAATAGACCTTACACTAACAGCTTAAGCTAATCATGTAAGTCTAGACAAGAGTAAAAAAACATATATTTATTATTAATAGGTTGCACAGTTCTTTGGCATTGTAATAATAGAGCTCTTATTATACATCGACTCTAAGTAGCGCCCAGCAGATGCTAAGAAGGCATTCTCTGCATCTCTGAATATATCTACATCAGATTGCCCCAAGACATTCAGGATTTTTAGTGCTTCCATAAGGGGAGTGTGTGTATAAGAAATGGTACGGTCACAGGGTATAGCGAAAAGAGTCCGTTGACGGGGGCGCAGGTTGTATTTATCAGGTGGAGGTACATGAAATGGTATTTGGGCAAGTAAGAACGGGTTGCAGGTAAAGCCACGCAAAAGTCTATAGAAGTATTTCAACAGTGACAACTTGCGTCTTATTTCCAACGTGACATATTCAACCATACCTAGAATAAACGGCGTAGGGTACATATATGGATAATAACCGTATATTTTGGTATATAGATATCTCAGAAAAGATTTTTGCACTTTCTCAACTAGAAGATTATAAAAATTTTCATGAACAACAGAATTGGTTTCGAGTACACTTTGAACGTACGCGTTATAAATTGAGCATATTGCTTCTTTGTTGTGTAGCTTCGTGTGCAGTATAGTGGCTTACAAATACCTCCCTGGCTCCGCTTTATTAGTTTCTATCGCTAATTGCAAGTTGTATTGTAACTGACTAACAAATTGCACATAGACCCGGACCTGAAAAAGTCATAAAAGTTCATTGACCAAAACCTTTATCGTCTGTCATTGTCAAGAGCGAGGTGGGCTTAGATCGCCACATGCAAACGATAAGGTTTCAAAAGTGGTCAGGCGCCAACTTTGTTGATAGTACCATCATATCAGCCCAAAGATAGACAATGCAAACCAAAAACCTCATCACAATTAATCACCCTATTATCTACTCCCTACGTCTTCTCTATTAGGCCACACGATGTTAACATAATGAAAGTTTTCAATAACCAAGCAGGTATAGCAATATGGTTAGCATGAACAAGTGTGGTTCGCTGTGTATGATTCAATTGCGGTATCTGGTGCGATCTAGGGCCTGGGGAGAGACTTTCCTTCGCAGTATCTATCATATAGCCATTACAATGCATGTGCCTGTGTGCATATAGAAAGTGTGGTTGCAACTGCATTGGGACTACGGTGAGTGTAGACTTGAGATTTTCCGAAATTTTAAAATATTTTTTTGGGACAGAAAATATTACATCTTGTAAGAGGAAGGGTAAAACCTACTGTTAAAACAGTCGCAAAAAATGACAATCTGCCCTCATGGCTTAAACATTTTTTCTGGAATATTAGTCAATATCTATCAGTTGGTGAAGTTTTAAGGGAAAGTACACATGTTTTTTACTTTAAGAAATATAAAGATACACGTCTGTTAGGGTTATTACTTATACCTTTTTTTCTACAATTTGTTTATTTAAAAGTACAAATGTTAGGTACATCTGCTACAATTTGTGTATTTATATTGTACTAATGTTAGATCAGCTGCTGTCTTTATTATGGAGTGGCATCAACTGCATTTCAATAAAAAAAAATAGCTCACGAGAAGCAGTCTTTTGACCGATAGCATATATCCTCTTATCCAAGAGTAGTTGAGTAATCTCGTGATTATCATTTCCTGCGACTTGGACGAAGTGCGTCTGGACGATCTGCGTTTTGGACGATCTGCGTTTTGGATCATGTGCTACTAGGTATTTATTAATTGTTTGAAATAGCAACATATTGAAACAAAAATATATTTTTATTAGTGACTTCATTGTTTCTTCTATTGCTATTATGTTTCTCCTTTTGTTTATAATTTTTTTTTGCCATCTTTGATATTAAAAATAATTTAATAAACCTACTTCGTTCAAATAAATAAATGTTTTGGAAAAGCTTCCTCATATTGAAGCCCTTACATCTAGTAGTAGTAGTCACATAGAAAGCTGGGCGCGCCGTGTATCAGATATAGCCTGCAGACATCCTGCATACAATGTGTTACCATCGAATGGTGATTTTAACTCCTTCAACGCAGCACTGGTAAGTACTTGTGGTACTTCCATACCGGTGTTACGTAACAATCTGTTAAATTATCTGTACCATGTGGTTCCAACAGAACAAGGTTTCTCTTTATATTTATTTCTATCTCTTGTAAAGGGTGCATAATCAGTAGATATGGCACATCCTAAAGCACGTCAGTCAAAACACTTTGAACTTAATGTCATGGTAATAGAGTTGTAAATGTTTCACTGACATTACCTTTCATAAAATATAGGACCAGCTTTATTCGCTCCATATCTTTCAAAGGATGTCGTAGAAGGCGCCGTCGCAGTAAAAGAATTTTGCTTAGTTCCATAGGGCTCGTGACCATTGATATCACTATTCGGAGTTATAATCATCTGAAATCAATATAATTGCTAGGTGTAGCTTGAGTATATGACAGCTGCTGGTAGAGGTGCAAAAAGTATGATATCATTTGACTGTTCATTTATGTAGTAGTTTTTTTTTTGCACCATTTACCACTGACTAACTTCAGTCTCTTTGTCCCTTTTAAAATCAGTGGCGCTAGGTAGCGGGAACGTGTCTGCCATATCCTATCCTACTAAAAACGCGAAAGTTTGTAAGTATGGATGGATGGATGTTTCTTACTCTATCACGTAAAAACTACTGAATGGATTTTAATGAAACTTTACAATAATATAGCTTATACATCGGAATAATGCTATAATTTATAAACCTGCGCAGACGAAGTTGCGGGCACCAGCTAGTGGAACTATTTCCTTTGCAACACAAATTCCCTTGCTAAGCCTGGAAGAGAGTAGCCCTACGCAGCATGCCTCTCTACAAAACTCTGTAATGCCAGAATTATTTGCGTATGCCCTAGCCGTTCCGCCCTTCCGGGCTTGCGCGGGAACTCAAGATGCGAAGAAAATGATTCGCATATGGCAGACATGTTCCGGCAAACGCATTAGCCCCCAGGATTGAGCTGAGTCAACGTTAAACGGAACGTTATAGGTAAATCTTTTAGTCAAATTGAGATTTGGAAACTGTTGGTATTTCCTTAGAATTCAGGTGAAGGTATAATTTTAATCTACCGACAATGAAAATCGCCTGTTAAGACTTGTATAATAAACTTCCAAAACATATCAGACAAATGATTTTATGTTGTTTAAAAAGCAATCATAGAAAAAAATCAGTTCAAAAACTAAAACCCGACTACTGGCAAATCTTGCTCTAAAAAAAGTATGAAACAAGAAAATATTGTCATCTGAAATTGTTATGTACAAACTATGGTATTTAATAAATATTCATACCGATGTTCAGATAATAGCCGTGGTCATATTGTTATGCCTCTTTGCCCTGAAGTTTATGATCGCTTTTTTCGGATAGGTGGCATAACATGACCACGGCTATTATCTGAACATCGGTATGAATATTTATTAAATACCATAGTTTGTACATAACAATTTCAGATGACAATATTTTCTTGTTTCATTCTTTTTTTAGAGCAAGATTTGCCAGTAGTCGGGTTTTAGTTTTTGAACTGATTTTTTATTTCAATTATTTTGGGGTTGTAAATACATAAAAAAGCTAACAATATATATATTTTTGAAATGTGCTCACTAAGCCCTTTCATTTGATACCTAACACGGTACGGTTATTTCTTTTTTATTAGTCCTTGACTTAATCTGCTCTAGAGGGCGCCACATACAATTAAACGAAATTTCTTGTATCCTATAACCAGCGGATAATTAAGACGCTTCTAACGACATCTCATTTGTCAAAATATGATAAGTAGTTTAGAAGTTATGATGGAACAGATGAACATACATACATACATACATAGCCTGTCAAAATCATAACCCTCCTTTTGCATTGCCGTAGTCGGGTAAAAAGAGCAGTCATTAAAGTTTAATAAGATCCGTTTTGCAGTGGCAGTGTTATCATATCAGTGATCGGACTAATACATGCAGGCCTAAATCAATATTATCTGAGATGCATACTCGTTACTTCACCCATACATTGGTCTAGATTCGAAGCTATGGAGTCGCTTCGTCTATAATTTTTTTATGGCGGAGCGGTCAGACCATCTTTTGGGTCATACCATCTTCTTGGCAAATTGTATAATTCGTCATTGTACATCTTTTTTTTTTATCTTTATTTAAAGAGTTTTGTCATATGCATGACAATGTTACTCCATTACGCAACATAAATTTTCTACATAAAGGTATTAACTAAGTACATTACGAAAAAAGGAGATGGAGATGAGCATCCGAAAGAGACAAATATTTATCTCCTACGCATACCCACCAAAACAAGTTTATTTAATGATCTGGCCTCTTCCGACAAGGGAAAGGACAGAACACTATTGACACCAAGTGAATCTAAATTAACCTTAGAAAACCTCCTTAACATTAGAGATCTTTCGGCTTCGTTCCGGACACATTCCACCAAAATATGTACAACATCCTCTGTGGTATTACACTCTGTACATAAAGGAGATGGAACTTTACGCATCATATATGCAAATTTGTTCAACGGAATATGTCCTGGGGGGTGATCGTGGTAATTTCAACGACATTTCCAAAACAAAAACGTTTGCCTCAAAATTCATGTTAAGTCTTAACTGTGTTTTAGGCAAACGTTTTTGTTTTGGTAATATCGTTGAAATTACCACGATCACCCCCCAGAATGAAGTCGAAAGGCTGTAATTAGTTCGTGTCTTTCTTTTTTACAATCGCTAAACCAAGGCACTTTCCATGGGGTTTCTTGGATGGTTCTGTATCATATTCCCTTTTCGACAGATTTTTTATCAAAGTACACACACACTCACACGTCCACATTTGGTAACATTTAATTTTCACTTCAAGAATACATTCCGAAAAATTTGGAAGGATGTAGAAAGCTTCCTTAGCCAGAATATCTACTTTTTCATTTCCAGTGATGCCAATATGAGATGACCGCGGCATTTCACAAAACGGCGCGTCGTTCGTTTCTGGCACTCGCCGGCCGCTACCATGGCACACTCGCTTCGCTCACTCGGCTCGTGGGTTGTGGTTGAAAGATAACCTAACCCAGGTTAGTTTAGGTTTTCCGTGGTTAACGAACCTAAAATGTACCAGTGATCTAAACCCGTTTACAATCTGCCGGCGCCGTTTTACAATTTGCCGACCGTTTACAGTTTGCCCGCCGTTTCTACACGGCGAATTATACGATTTGCCTGTGACATGCATATCACCAAAGATTTGCGCAATCTTTGATTCAAGGTTAAGATTAAAAAATTGCAACAGCAAAATCGTCCCCATTCCGTAATGCATTCATGGAATCAAAGTCTCTAAGATTTTTGTTTTTCAAAGCAATATTTTCTTCGGCTTCATGTTGTAACAAGTTTGGAAAAAGTTTGTTTTCGCCACACAACTATTACAACATCTGTTACACAGGATTGCGTAAAAACAGTAAAGTTTTGATAATTAAAAGTCCTTCGACTTCATAAGGTCACGTTTTGCTATTTAGAACAAGAAACTTTTTTCTAACTTTTGATTGCTTGGGTATGAGTAACATTCGTTACGCAAGATTATTTAACACAAAATTCTTTATAATTTGAGAACAAGAAAGTAAGTTTCGAAGTTCTGCGAAAAAAACAACAATTATTCAAAGACTGGCAGAGTTTGGTGCGGATCTTTTATTTTTCTATGGAACTGTTTCACTTTGTAAATTAGTAAACTTTGTATAAACAGTCCCAAAAGTTGATTGTTGTTATTAAATCATTAACGTATTCTTTTGTTTATATTATGTAAATGGGGCATTAAGTTTCTTGAACAGATATTCCCAAAGACACATACTATAGGTCAACAAACGATAAAAACTTCACATACATACTGAAGTTACGTACAGTAAGGTTTCTCACTAAGACGGTTTGTCACTTACAATACAAAGGTTAGGCAGTAATTACATTTCTAGAGGCTAATAAAAACCGAGGTGATAAAAACATGGTGATAGAGCGTTTTCAAATACATATTTTATCGGTTTTAAAATATTTTTTCATTGTTTTCAAATATTTTATTTGTTTTTCATTATATTTTGTTTTTAAATTTTATAAATTTTATCAAAAGTTGAGGGATCAATCAAATCAAACAATTTGAATTGATCCTTCTATTAAAAATCAACAACTCTATTCCAATTTTTTTTGTCGTATTCATCTTTAGTAATTCCATGTCCATGTCTGCACATAGCAATTTTATAAAAACAAATATTGTTTTGAATTTAATAAAAGGTAGATTCCGGCAAGTTTAACTTATTCATAATTGCCCGAGACGTGGCCGTTCACGATGGGCCTTATCAGGAAGCTCAAGGTCACCCAAAGAGCTATGGAAAGGGCTATGCTCGGAGTCTCTCTGCCAGATCAAATCAGAAATGAGGAGATCCGCAGAAGAAGTAAAAGTAACTGACATAGCCCTGAGAATCGCTAAACTAAAGTGGCAGTGGGCAGGGCAGATCGCAAGAAGAACCGATGGCCGATGGGGCGTAAGGGTTCTAGAGTGGCGACCACCTACCGGAAGACGAAGCGTTGGCAGACCCTCCACAAGGTGGACTGACGATCTGGTCAAGGTCGCGGGAAGCCGCTGGATGCGAGCAGCGCAGGACCCGTAGTCATGGAGATCTTTAGGGGAGGCCTATGTCCAGCAGTGAACGTCTTTCGGCTGATGATGATAATTGCGTCTCGCGATTGACCGCCGTCGAACGCGTCAAAAGCACCAAAAGTGCACGTTCTCTAACGATTTTCAATTGTTGAGGATGAAGGAAGGCACAAAAGCGTATGTGCGCTGCAGTTGTCTTGCAATTCTATCGAAAACAATAATGCTTTGGCTTTCTTTGTTTACATGCATATTAAAAGGACATGGTTTGGATTTTAGTCGACTTGCGAGTTTTGAGATTTCTACTGAAATATTATTACAGTCTAGCTTACAGAGGTCTAGAGTAATAAATTGTCACTTACAGAGGTCTAGAGTAAGACATTGTCACTTACAGAGGTCTAGAGTAAGAAACTGTTCCTTACAGTGGTGTAAATATGCGAAAAATGACTCTTCCCTAAAAAGGTTCCTAAACTCACACACATCGAGCTATTCGGAGATAAAAATTACGGAAACTGACTATTATTGTCACTTACAGAGTTTTTTCACTTTCCAGATTTCGCTTATCTAGTTTCGACTTATAAAGAGGAAAAAGGAAAATGCCCAAGTGACTATGGAACTTAGTATCGCTCAGAAATTGGTATAAAACTTATTGTGTCACAATGCTTTATGGCTCGACGTAAAGCCTGCTCTGAGGACTTATTAAAATGATTACGCATTTGATTGTAGTTCTCCAGGTTTTACAGTAATTAGCCCAGGAAATTAGGTCCTAAATTCAAATTCTTGAATTCGAGGTGTCATACTGAGTTGAATTGATCACTGACGTAACAATAGCTGACAAGTTTAGTGTTGCCAGCCAAATCGTACTTATAATATTTAAAAATGTCCCCTTTTTGTGATTACAATAGCCTTATGAATGAGAAAAGAGTTGTTAACTTGGCAAGTATAGGCTAGATAACTACGTATGTATAAACAAAAAAACTATGCTAGTGATTCGTTTGACTCGCTCGCCAAGCTGATGGGTACTCATTTAAATGGTAACCGCCGCAGCAGGAAACTGCTGTGCATAACCTTTCAACTATTAATACCCTACTAGGTACTGGAATCAATATTTTTTTTTTTACCAATAACGTACCTTTTTATTAACGGTTCAGCTGAGTTTGAAGTGGCAGGCAACACTAAATAGACGCATCGTGTAAAAATCTTTAATATAAACAAGAATTACTGATGCCATAGACTTGAGACACAACTTCGATTTAAGAAATTTTGTACAATTTTGCGATACTACTCATTTTTTGTATGTTTTTTTTTGTAAGTTTGCAGCGAATAAAATCAAAAACTACTGGACCGATTTCAAAAATGTTTTCACCATTAGAATGCTACATTGTCCCTAAGTAACAAAGGTTACATTTATTGCCAGAAAAAAATTGGAATCCCAAAAAAATTATAAAAATATATCCCAAGGTGTAAAAAAATGCAATAAAATGTATTTCATCGCATACGCTACGGATGATAGAACAAGAAATGTTCTACAATATCAAAGAACAAATCAATATCTGCAAAAAACTTCGCGATACTATACATCCAACTATTGTACTTTTGATACATTTTAAAAGTTGATAAAAATGCCAACCAAATTCAGACCATGTTATCCATACCCTTTGGATTAATCCTTATCCAAATATTTTTGTTCAATTTTGTACACAAGACTGTTTCAATTACTTTTAGAATTATTCAAATCGGACATTCCATTTAAAAGATATTATGAATTTGAAAATGTCGATCTAAACGAAATACTTATAGAATAAAAGCTTCATTAATATAATATTGTATTGACTGACTGATGGGTTATAGTTCTGATAATTCTGACTTCAATATCAAATTACTCATTAGCGTAAGCCTTATTTTTCATAAGGATAGAATTTAAGGCAATACCTTCCCTAAAATTAGCAGCTACACGCTCTGCAATGTTAATTTCGACCTCATTTACAAGTCAATAACGTTCACATAAGCAATGCCTTACAAGGTGGCTGTTACGACCAACGGTGACCCCGAAAATCACAGAAATGAGAGAAAAGTATTTTTTTTTTCGATGTTGTTTCAGAAATATCAAAAATGTAAAATGACCTCATCATTAAATATTGTTTTGTCTAAAATATTTTAAATTTTCATATACGGGGAAAAATGGACAAAAAAAGGGTAATTTTAGATTTTTTTTTTTTCAGTTATACAAATTAAATTACAATCTCGACCACATCACTTCTCTTATCCTGTTTGTTACTACGTTTTTTCTCTGTTAAGATAAATGCCGTATTTAATGTAAAAAGTGGTTACGAAGTTATTCAATCTCAAGGTCATTCTGGAAGGTCATTCTGGTCACCCTTAATATGAGGATATTATTATGAGGTAACTTGCAATACACGCAAAACTCTTGCTGTATTTTTCAAAAAAAAAATCGACTCTCCATACAAAATGTGCTGTCAGCCGATGCATTTTGTATGGGTAGTCAATTTTTTTTTCTAATTCGACCTATGTTCCTTGGGAAAAGTTTTTCAGATTTATGTATAAATAAATAAGGATATATACATAAAGAATTTTTTTATAAAATATTGTTTTGTGATCATATTCTAAAACAGTTCCAAATTTCAAGTCGAGCATGAGTGGTTGCTAAGAATACACAGACGTGATAGACAGACAGACGAAGTCGCACCATTAGGGTACCGTTTTTAACCTTTTGGTTCGGAACCCTAAAAACCTACGTGAAAAAGGTCTTGTAAAATCGACTCCATGGCTTTACTAAGCCTCTATCTGCCGTATGCAAATAGTCCAGGAGTAAACCGGGAGCGTTTTCATTACGTGGTGATACGGTCTGCGTTGCGCCCGCGCCACAGGTGGTGGATCTATTCTGCAACACGGAAGCTGCAAGCTACTTAGGTGCAGAATAAAACTATTCAAAAGGCTTCAATCTAAGGCTTCAAACTACCTCCACACCAAATTTCTATAAAATTGGTTCAGCTGTTAAGTCGTAAAAACGTTACCAACAGAGTTACTTTCGAACTTTGCAAATGTGAATCAGAATAACCCTCCTGCAATCCACACACGATTTAACCCTCCTGCAATCCACACATGATTTAATTAAACATTAACAAGCTCATATCATTCTACTAAGATCGTTTGCATAATTAAAATGATTATTGGTTTCTTCGCTTTACAGGTGGGCTGGAAGAGATTTTTACGATAAGACTGTGCATAATTGGCTTGAATGACAGCTATTTCACAATTTAGTTCAATTGCTTTATAATGCACCGTAGTCGAAGGTCTATATTTGCATTGATCATTAATTTGTGACTGTCAATGTACCTCAAATGAAAGTGGTATGTAGGTCTTTGAACTTTATTCGTCTTGCTTCCAAAACCGTCATTCTTTAATAGAAACAAGCACTTATTATACCGCAGCAAACAAGATTTTACTAAAAAAAAACCGGCCAAGTGCGAGTCGGACTCGCGCACCGAGGGTTCCGTACCACCACATAATCATAATTGTATTAGTTGAAATTTCAGTAAGTTAATGTGCTAGATTTTTTGAGTCCGACACGCACTTGACCAAATTTTATTATTTGTTGTTATTTTATAGCTTATGTACTATAAACATACCAATTTTCAAGTTTGTAAGTGTTCCCGTTTTTAAATAGAACTAAAACAAAAATGCCTCAGCGACCATCCAACTTGACCCCTCTCTTATATGAATGTTCTTGAAACGGGAGCTCACCACAATTGGTTACCATTTGTTGTGAGAAAAGTTGTAATATTTAATGATTTCAGACTTTTCCCATTATTTGTACTGTGAGACCTAGCTTCTTGCCAAATTTCATAATTTTAGGTCAACGGGAAGTACCCTGTAGGTTTTGCATTTTTGAATAAATGTATGGAGATGAGGACATAAAATGCCATATCTTTTGATTGCGTCGTTGTAAAAAATTTAAATTTTCAGATCTTGTGTGGTTCATGGATCCTAATATATGGTATTAATTTCAAACCGATACCTTTACCCGTTCGTGAGATAAAGGATCTTGACAGAGAGACAGACAGACGGACAACAAAGTGATCCTATAAGATTTCCGTTTTTTTTTGTGGTACGGAACCCTAAAAATCGTCTTTCCGATCACTTAACGTCTACTTTCTTTAGAAAATAAATTAAAATTTTAAATTGAATTTTTTTTCTGAGAAGTAATATTTTATCCAAATAAATCCATTTATCATATTTAACGGCGAATGTAACTCTGACCCTTTATTATGTCTGTCTGTCTGTCTGTTACGCGGTTACGGCTGAACCGCTAAACCGATTTTGATAAAATTTGGTATGAAGGTAGTTCGAACCAAAAAAAAACTGGCCAAGTGCGAGTTGGACTTGCTCACTGAGGGTTCCGTACCACCACATTATATTTATTAAATTAGCTGGTTTGAGTTGATGGAATGAAAGGTAAATTGCGGTTTAATATTTATGACGTATTAATAAAAACTACTTACTAGATCTCGTTCAAATCAATTTCGGTGGAAGTTTGCATGGTAATGTACATCATATATATTTTTTTAGCATTTCATTCTCTTATTTTAGAAGTTACAGGGGGGGGGGAACACATTTTACCACTTTAGAAGTGTCTCTCGCGCAAACTATTCAGTTTAGAAAAAAAATATATTAAAAACGTCAATATCATTTTTAAAGACCTATCCACAGATCACCACACGTGTGGGTTTGATGAAAATAAAAATTTCGTTTCAGTTCTAAGTATGGGGAACCCCCAAAATTTTTAGTTTTTTTTTCTATTTTTGTGTGAAAATCTTAATGCGGTTCAATAATACATCTACTTACCAAGTTTCAACAGTATAGTTCTTATAGTTTCGGAAAAAAGTGGCTGTGACATACGGACGGACAGACAAACAGACATTTTTTTACCGTTTTTTGCCATTTGGCTACGGAACCCAAAAAAGAACGTAAGCTATATTTTTCTCAATTCCAACTGAATTCCTAAAACTGTTTAATGTAGTAGATTGCATGTACTTCGTTAACAAAACGAGAACTTATTCGATGGGCGCTATTGGGAGTATTGGGACTCACTAAATAAGCCTACGTAGTCCTACTGACCGGTTATCCTACATAAGAAGAGCTCATGTTTCAAACGTAACAAGTACCCAATTTAAATTTTTATAGTAAAAATTCGAGGGCTGTCTCCACTTTCCGTGGTGGCCTACTAAGATACTATTCTTAACCGGTATACAGGGTGTAAGAGACGGTGTACAGCGAAACCGAACAACTGTCCCAAAGAAAAATTTTTGGGAAATGAAAAATTTTTTCGACCTTTTAGGTTTCGGTACAAACTGAACGACTTTCGTAAAGAAACTTTTTTGGGAATTCAAAAAAAAATTACCTCTCCATAAAAACGGTTTGATCAATTTGTATGGAGGTTAATTTTTTTTTTCCAAAAATGTTTCTTTGGGAACGTTGAGAATGCCCATGATTAGTATCGCAAAATTATACAAAATTGCTCAAATCGAAGTTGTGTCACAAGTCTATGACATCAGTAATCCTTTTTTATATTAAAGATAACTTTATATATTAATAGGAATTGTCCACTTCTCCGGGTTAAAAATTAAAAATATATTAGATTTTTTTATGATTTTCGTATTTCCGATGCGTCTATTCAGTGCTGCCTGCCATTTCAAACTTACCTGAACCGTTAATAAAAAGGTACGTTTTTTGTTAAAAAAAAAATATTTAAAATTGAGTCCTGTACCTAGTAGGGTATTAATAGTTGAAAGGTTATGCACAGCAGTTTCCTGCTGCGGCGGTTACCATTTATATGAGTGAGTACCCATCAGGCTGGCGAGCGAGTCAAACGAATCACTAGCATAGTTTTTTGTTAGTTTGTAGTTAGCTAGCCTACACTTGCCAAGTTATCAACTCTTTTCTCATTCATAAGGTTATTGTACTCACAAAAAGGGGACATTTTTAAATATTTTGGGTACGATTGGGCTGGCAACACTAAACTGTCACCTCAGTATGACACCTCGATTTCAAAAATTGGAATTTAGGACCTAATTTCCTGGGATAATTACTGTAAAACCTGGAGAACTACAATCAAATGCCTAATAATTTTAATAAGTCCTTAGAGCAGGCTTTACGTCAAGCCATAAAGCATTGTGACACAATAAGTTTTATACCAATTTCTGAGCGATACTAAGTTCCACAGTCACTTGGGCATTTTCCTTTACTCTGCACTGCTAAGGTCTTGTTCAAATAGTTTGCCCCACAGACCTAGCAAAAGCGCGCGTCTATGGTTTGCCCCGATTTATACCACAGATAAAAAGAAAACATTGTTACCCCTTATTAATCAGCTAATCAAAAGAGCTTCTAATCAAGAGGAAACCAATCTTGAACATCGAAACAAAGTTTACCTAATCCTAGTTTATCGCAACACGATACGGTGTAACCGTACCCTCTATTGTACTGTCTCGACTCGAGCCGTAATTAAGTGTCGGCTTAAGTTTCAAGATGGATTAAATAAACAACCTACAGATTGACAGAAAATACAAATTGTTGATTTCAGGAAGTATACGAGTATGTATATTGATCCCTATAGATATAAAATGCAATAAAATTCCGATACGTATTTTACAATGGGTCACAGAATGGGTATACCTAGCCTCAAGGATCTGAATCTGCCCATGAAACTGAAAAACTTTTCAAAATACGAAGTATATACCGGAAATCTATATGATAGTGCATGGCAATACTCTAATGCCCTGTCAAATCACTCCTAATCAAGTTGCAAAGGCCGATGTTTTTTTTCTCCTGTGATAAGTTACTCTCAAATTAATCCTCTTTTATTTTCATTTAATTTTTAAATGTTTACAAATTGCTTCTTGATGATCAAATTGTTCTACATTCATAATAAATATTAGGTGAATAACGCAAAACCTTTCGGGTGGTAGCTCTGGACATGAAACTGAACAACTTTTGTTCTACGACTTTTGCAAATTCCAAAAAAAAAATTAGCTTTTTCATGCAAATTGGCTCGGTCAGCTGGTCGATTTGTATGCAGAAGCAAAATTTTTTTTTGCGAATTTATAAAAGTACAAATACAACAACAAATACAAATACAAAAGCATTTATTCCCAAAAAAAAATTATTATACATTAAAAAGCACGCGTAGCATTAAAAATATAGAAGGGAAAAGGTGTGGGCACAGCATATGGCTGGTTTTAAGCCCACACGACGTCGATTGGAGGGTAACACAAACAGAAGCAATATTAATATAGAAAACAAACAAACAAAAAACTACATCATAATCATAATACAAAATTAAATAAATAATTAATATGACAAAATCTATATCAAAACATTAAGCTAACAGAAGCTTAAATTTAATTTTCGAAAAATATTATCTGTAAAAAAATATAACAAATCTAATGATGAAATCGGACGACATTTAAGACGAACAATTTTCGAACCTTTAATTTTATATATCAAACTAAAAATAAAAACTTTATTTTATGCTTAAATATAATTACATGTCAAATTCTTAACACCTAAATATTAATCATTAAAAATTCCTAAACTATAATCTAAATTAAACTTAAAAGTTATAGATTCAAAGTCAGTCGAAGAGCCCGCCCCTAAGCGTACCCGGTTCAAAAGTTCCCATGATGCTGGCTGCGTTTCCGCGCTGAATGGCTAGCGATAAATGCTGCCTTAGGAACGCTCCGGAGCGGGGGTCACATCCACGATCCCGCAGGCGTCGCCCCAATTCCCCTACAAAATGTTTTGCTTCCTCACACCACGGACCAGACGTTTCCACGGCTTGGCCTTCCAGGTCAATATATTTTGTGCGCTTTAACCGGGCTGTCTGTTCTGCAGCAGCGCCTGCTTTACATGTGGTGAGAGGAGCATGAGACGTGACGGGATGAGGATGAGGCTGTCAGGTCGTTTTCCGTCCGTGCGGCTTAGGCCGGGTGGTTCCAGCACGCACGGAACATCTGCTGACACCAGCGCCTTCCGGATGATTTCATTCAACGCATGATGTCTTGGGAATCTGCCAGCGCTCCTTGCACAGCTGAGCCCATGGTGTGCGTACTCATCTACTCTAACGCCACAGGGGCAACGGTGCACCTCGCACAGCTTGCACCCTAGCCTCAGCGCGACCGCCACCCGTAATGAATTATCATCGAGGTGCGTGCCGAGCTGAGGCGAGGGTAAAGCGTGCAGCCATGCGCCTGACTCCGGGCAGGCTACGGCTTTAATTCGTGCCTGGTCCACCCCTGTGAGCGGTTCGGACAACTCCGATAAAAAGAATTTGGAGCTCAAGTCGTCCCAGGCTCGCTGGGAGTCTAGCTTTTCCGGTACGTTTACGCCAGGACACATTACCGCCCAAGCTTCCATTGCGTCGTTCTGAAAGGGGATGCTGTAACTATCACCATGAATTTGTAGAATGCTAGTAACTAGTGCAGCAACCCCGTTCGAAGACGCAAGGAATGCAGGCAAGCCAACGGCCTGAACGCTCCTGATGCCAAGACCATGACAATATCAAAATAAATATTTGAACGTAGCTACGTACGAACAGTAGCAAGTCGCAAGTCGCAAAAAGTCGTAGAACAAAAGTTGTTCAGTTTAATGTCCAGAGCTACCACCCGAGAGGTTTTGCGTTATTTACGAGTACCTAACACCTTGTATAGATAATGGAAAACTTTCTTCGATAACATATAGTTACAGCTTACACCCAACTATTTAGAAAAGCTGTTACACGCCAGGTAAATATGAACACTAATAATTTATGTCTCCTATATCTCGAGTGGGCCGATAAATCAATTAACTGGTATTCTCATTACTTCGTTATCAGGCCGGGAATCGAAGCTGCGTCGTCGCGTGCGCAGTGAAAGTGTTTACAAACACATTGGAGAGCTCATTAGAGGTGATGCCGATTTATGGCAGTAGGGTAGTTTCCAGTGTGCAGCGAAGCGCACGTGGCCGAGTGGGAGTTGGTCTTTTCTTCCGATCACGAAAGTTAAAGGAGTGATCACACCTAGCTGAATTCAAAGACTAATTCGGCATACATTGCTCGTTGAAGTAAGGATATTGCAATTAACATAACCAAGCCTCCCAGCAATGTGTGCCGAATTAGTCTTTGAATTCAGCTAGGTGTGATCACTCCTTAAGTAACATTTTCAGTGGTCACCTATTCCGTGACCTATTGACCTATTCGACCTATTCCGTGCTTCGGATGTCTAGCCAATCTATAATAGGATTGGCCTTTTTAGTTGCAGAAGTCTTATGTCAGTCGCGCTGTGTAAAAATGAGTAAAGGTTAGGTAGCCGACTTCAAAAAAACGGAACCTGATTTGAAAGCTAAGGCAATGGTCGGTTCCAGTTAGAAAGAAATGTTTATTATTTCTTACCGATCATGAATGAACACTAGTTGTGTACAAGAGCTTTTTGTGCTTCAGAAGGCGCAATACAATGTCGTACCCGGAAAAGTAGTCGTTAAGCCATGTCAGGTCAGGGTCAAACTCTGACAACCAAGTTGGACTCTGGCAAAATCTAATTACTGATTGGCCTTGTGGATTGCGAAAATCAGACTAAAGGATTATGAATAGGAGTATGGGCAGCAGCGTCCTTCTGTGTATCGTATCATCTTACATACTGCGATCATTCACAACCGCGGTCCATGTTGCCAGCCGCAAAGCTGACAAGCGTGGTGACAACTTCCCCTCCACATAGTTTCAAAAATAGCTGTAACTCTGGAGGGAGCTCACTGTCCTGCAGTGGACATTTCATGAATGTTATGATGAATGATGGATAGGTGCCTGTTCGTTCCGCTAAGATAAAAATGCCCCTGAGACTCTTGAAACAAAGACCGATCATAAACAAACACATCACGCTACAGTCTTAAAGATATACGAGTATAATCACTTTACAATTACTCAGATCAAATTAATTATCCATCAAAATGCATAAATTAGCTTCTGGTCAAAGCAATCGCTTCCACTTATCTCTAATCCTTTACCATCACCTTCTATTTATTTAAATAATTTCAACCTTATTTCCAAAGCTATAAGGCAAATGACTCCAAGATGTGAAGATTTTCAAAGGTATATTGTAGTTGGTAAAGTAATAAATTGAGTGTTGGCATATGAATACAGCACAGAACACAAGCATTGTCTGAGGAATAGAGGAGGTAGGGCGTAAATCGGTTACCTTATCACCTCGACTGTATCTAAACTAAACGCTGGTGTGGACGGTTGATGGATCTATGAGTAATTTAATTGTATTGGAAATAATTCAGTAGAATACAAGAACTATATACAGCGTGATTTTTTATTCACCAGAAAAAAATAAGGGATAATTCTGCCCATCAAACTGAACACCTTTTCCCGAGGAACATAGATCGGAATACGCAAAACCATATTTGACCTCCCATACAAAATGCGCTAGCTGATGCAGTTTCAATGTTTTTTCAAAAATAGATTTTCGTATTTCGACCTTGTTCAGTTCCATGGGCAGAATCACACATTAAACAAAATATAAAATATTCATTGAAACAGCTGAGGTGGGTTCTTTTTAGCGTTCCGTACCCAAAGCGTGAAAAACCGGCCCCTATAAACTAACATGCCTGCGATGTTTGTCTGTCTATCTGTCAGCAGACTGTATCTCATGAACCTTAATAGGTAAACCGTTGAAATTTTCACTAACTGTAACAACAAATTATAAATATTAAAATTAAGGGACCTTCCTGCGAAAAACATGTTTTAAGCGATTTTCGATCGATTTCTGTTTTAGTGCATTAGCTTTAGAATAACAACAAATAATAAAAACTGGTCAAGTGCGTGTCAGACTCGCGCGCATATAATACACGTCTGCGTGACTGCGCGCCCATAACTCTTTACCTAAGTGGTACGGAACCCTCGATCAAGATCGACTCGCTCTTGGCCGTTTTTTTTCTTTTCAATAATATTCATATTTTTTAAATTCTTTCGTTTGCCGTTAAGTTGGGCACGTATGTTCTAAAAATATACCAAATTTCAAGTCGATAGCATGAGTGGTTGCTGAGATATACAGATATGACTGATAGACAGACAAAGTTGCACCATAAGGGTTCCGTTTTTACCATTTTGGTTTGGAACCCTAAAAGATGAAGTCTCTTAACCTTTGTTCTATGAGAAAAGTTGTTCAACTTCATGAGCAGATTAACATCCTGCAGAGTAGTTTCACCATTTCCTTTAATTTAGCGTTTAGTATTCGATATCTTCTCAATATAGACTGGATTTTATCTTCATTTTCCTAATACCAATCATATCAACAACCTACTTAAAAACTTCATTACATTTGCCTTTACGATCCTATAAAAGGCATCTTTGCAATCGGTTTCTCCTTATAGCATTGGCAGTTTACATATAAGTAGTATATCGGCAGTGGACATGTGAGATAGATTATCGGAAACTACCGTTACAAGGCCGTGGGGCTTCCTCCTATTAAGATTTTGCGTCATATTAGCCGATTTACATATATACATACGGATAACTAGATCACATAATTTCAATTTCGAATCAAGCACATAATATTAGTCGTACCTACTAAAATCCCGTGTGGTGCCGGCAAAGAATAGTACCAACCCATACATATCCGTGGGTGTCGTAAAAGGCGACTAAGGGTTAACTGGAGGATGGGCAGCAGCATCCTCCTTTGTATCTTACATCTTACTTAGTGCGGTCACCTACAACCGCGGTCCATGGTGCCAGCCGTAACGCTAACTAGCGAGGTGACTATGGTACTTCCCCTCTACATTTTTCCAGCAAAAGCTAGGATTCTGGAGGGAGCTGTCCTGTTGTGGACGATTCATGGGATGTTATGAAGGCCTACTAAAGTCACAAGTTATAGTTGTAGACTCAGTAGTGACAACATACAGATAGACGCCGCTGCCCAACCTCAGTGCCCGACCCCTTAGTCGCATTTTACGACACCCACGGAATGTGATAAGCGACACAAAGTAATGTATACATCCTCGGGCGTGCCTGGTACAGATATAGCATGTAATGTATGAGGTCAGGAATAGCAATTTTTGACTCATTATGTTATTACCCGGCTATATATCCCATTTCATGAAATCGGCTATTTAAGGGGCCTTTCTAACAAAGGGCAGATTGCGCGTGCTAGAGCGGAGCGGATTCGCGCTGCTTTACGTTTTTCGCTCATTGTTACATGTTTCTCAAAATCTGTACCCATAATAATAATTATAAAACAGTTTTATTATTATGCATAATATATAGAATAATGTGTAAAAGTTTTGGAATCATAGATGAATGGGTATTTAAGAAAATCGGTTCAAAAGCAAAAAGCAGAGGTAACTTTGGATTTTTTTATGGCGTACTTAATATATTTAATCGTGTTTCAGAGTCGGCCATATTATTGGAAAGATGCTTAAATATCACATAATTTTTTTTCACGGCCATATATTCATTACTTTTCGTTAAAAACCTGCTCAAATGAAGCGTATTTAGCTCTTATCTGCTCCTTAACTAAGAGTTGTTGTACACAGGCAGCAGCGACATTATTGTCAAATGCATGCAAGCTACAAATATCGTTTGCATTTTAGGTCTGTCCAGGTAACCGACATGTAGGTAATAAAACAGTCACTTAATAATCTATGGACTCCGGGTCACTTATAAAATTCGTGACAAAGATATTTTTCTTCAAGTAAACAGTCTTGATATAATAGGTCAATGGTGTCGATTCTGGCAGACCCAAACTAAAACTAAACTGTATTTGACAGGCCTAAATATGTTGCTGTCTTTGTTACTCCCTACAGACTAATAAAAGGCAGCAAATTTTTTAGACCTGTCAAATTTAGTTTAGTTTTAGTTTGGGTCTGCCTGAATCAAAGATTTTGGAAACTACGCCAGGGGGGCCTGAATCGACATCAATGGCTGCATTGAGTTGCAAACAAGTGATTAATATCACTAGAGATATTATTGCCGTAAGGTGATGCATGCGTGGCACAGTCTTTTTTGTTTCTCAACAGGATGCTTGCAAGACATAAGCAAGTTATTAATATCGCTATCGTGCGGTGTATCGTATGTGGACAGTAACCCTAAGGAAACTTAACAAACACAAAATTTTACATAATATAGTGAATAAAGGATCGCCCGTGTCGTGCCAGCAATGAATAGTACACTCAACAGCACATCAGTAGAAACACTTTTGGACCTTATAGCGTGGTAATAGAGTTGAAAAAGTTTCTACCGACAAGTGGTTGACCGTACCAACCCATCTCTACCCGTGGGTGTCGTAAGAGGCGGCTAAGGGAATATGAATCTGAACCGGAGGATGGGCAGCAGCGTCTTTCTGTGTATCGTACCATCTCACAAACTGCGGTCACCAATAACCGCGGTCCATGGTGCCAGCCGCAACGCTTAAAAGCGTGGTGACTATGGCACTCCACCACGCGTTTTTGCTTGAATTCTGGAGAGAGCTCCCTGTCCTGTAGAGGATGTTTCATGGGATGTTATGATGATGAATAAAGAATCGCATCATACTAATGATAAAGTCACGTAGGACAGTTAATTACTAGGTCATTTGGATGTTGTCGGATGCTGGTGAACGTTGGTAGATGTTGGCCAGCCAGTTTAATTAACACATGCAAGTTGTTCACTATAAATCTCTTATGTCGATGTGTCGATAGAAACTGCCTGACTGGATGGGTCATTCGCAGCTCTACCAAGACTCCATTACCCTCTTCTAAGAACGCGTTTTGCCGTTTCTCTATAAACTTCCAGATAGGTTATCTGCTAGTTATTCTGTCAAATAGTGAAAATGTTTTGTGTCGCAACTGTCTAATTGACTGACAGATAAACACAAGCCCAAATCAGACATATTTAGCTGGCAGATATTTATCTATCAGTCTATCTAAAACTGTAGCAGCAAGCGGTGAGACGGCCCCTAAATACTACACTATGCAGCTAACTCGTTTTAGGGTTCCATACCCAAAGGGTGAAAAACGGGACCTTATTAATATGCCTCCGTTGTTTATCTGTCTGTTTGTCAGCGGGCTATATCTATAACAGCAAATAATAAAAATACAATAAGAAAATAAATTGAGGGGGACTTTCTTACTAAAAAACCGGCCAAGTGCGAGTCGGACTCGCGCACTGAGGGTTCCGTACCACTATATAAACATAATTGTAATAGTTGAAATTTCAGTAAGTTAATGTGCTACATTTTTTGAGTCCGACACGCGCTTGACCAAATTTTATTATTTGTTGTTTTTTTTTAATATAGCTTATGCACTATAAACATACCAATTTTCAAGTTTGTAAGTGTTCCCGTTAATAGAACTAAAACAAAAATCGCCTCAGCGACCATCCAACTTGACCCCTCTCTTATATGAATGTTCTTGAAACGGGAGCTCACCGCAATTGGTTACCATTAGTTGTGAGAAAAGTTATAATATTTAATGATTTCAGACTTTTCTCATTATTTGTACTGTGAGACCTAGCTTCTTGCCAAATTTCATAATTTTAGGTCAACGGGAAGTACCCTGTAGGTTTTGCATTTTTGAATAAATGTATGGAGATGAGGACATAAAATGCCATATCTTTTGATTGCGTAGTTGTAAAAAATTTAAATTTTCAGATCTTGTGTGGTTCATGGATCCTAATATATGGTATTAATTTCAACCTGATACCTTTACCCGTTCGTGAGATAAAGGGTCTTGACAGACAGACAGACAGGCAGACGGACAACAAAGTGATCCTATAAGGGTTCCGTTTTTTTCTTTTGAGGTACGGAATCCTAAAAACGTGTTTTAAGGCGATTTTTGCCTAAATTTTGTTTTAGCTCTATCGTTGAAGTATGTTTTGATAGAAATGCATTAATTTTAAAATTAAACTTTCACTTATAACGTGTATTTCTTAAAGTCGTGGTTATCCTTGAAAGAAGGAGGTATTCGTTGTTTCGGCCGTCCAGCGTTCGCCCTTTCGGGCGAATCACTCCCTTTTAAAATGCCTACTTTTAGAATGGGGGGTTTCGCCCGAAGGAATTTTTATTGCTGTTTTAGTACAGTTAGCATCAGAATCGATTGTATCATTTGAAATAAAACAATTAATTCACATCAAAAGAAGTTTTTCTAAAAATTAAACAAAATAAACATGAATAAAGTACTAACATTTAAGCAGTCTTGTGTAATAAGTTATAGTATTATTTTTTCATATGTACTAATTATCGAAATCAACTGGTACTGCGCTACAAACTACAAACTTCTTAAATAAATACTAAATAAAATAATAAAAAATAGTTACTTAGTATAAATTTGGGCACAAGTTATCACAATCATTGATTTTTATACCTTATCCAATAGTCAACAATATTGCCAGAAATACAACAATCAAGTTATTTAGACTGATATATGCAAAAAAATTATAATAATAATCAACAATACAAAACATCACAGTCATTGATAGTAATATTAATAATCTACATTTTGATGACAAAATCAACAAGCTACATAAATACTACAAACATTTTTATAAAAACAATCAACAAAACTATGTGCTAGAAAAACTATTACAATAATCAATACAAAAACTTGGTTCTCAGTATCACAGAAATTTTGAATCCTATTATTTATCCACACTTTAATTACAACAATTGACTTATTAGTTAAAATAAAGATTAAAAACTAATAGCTTAATACAGTGGCCAACTGAAATCTGATTATTTTTGAAGTCTGCTATGGTTGAAGAGACATAGCCTAAAAAGTTATTAAGTTTTTTTTGGCTCCTGTAAAATTTTAATTTTGTTACTTAGCAGGTTTTGGTCGCGCAACGACGATATTACTCCTATGATGGTAGGTCGATCTCTGATAAGATAATGTAATATGCCCCACTCCAAAAACAAAACTTGAATATAACAAAAAAGCAAAAGCATACCTACCAGCACAAATCTCATGTCCATATGACCATCTGTGCTTGTAATTTCAATCGTATTATTTATTACGTAACCTACTGCTACTACGCTGATATTCATAGTGCAATTGCTGTTGACTGTGTATAATTTCCTTCCATACCATTCAAATAAGCAAAATTTGTCTAGTAATCAGAAAAATAAAAATGGCTAGTAATATTGTAAGCAACGAAGCAGTTGACCCCAACATAAATTCCTCAGGGAGATTTATTTGACAGGATGATAAAGAATCATGAATTAAATGTAAATTCAAAATATCCAAAAAAATATAACAAAAAATTTTGTTCATACATTTTTTGTAATTTTTGTAAGTATGGAAAAATTAAAAGTACCGATTATTTTTTTGGATTTTTTTATGGAAGGTTTGTCTCATGTAGTGTAATACCCCAGCAAAGTTTCATCGACTGAGGATTTAATGCGGGGGTCTTCATACAAGGATCCGCGTCGTTGCCTAGACTATAATAAGAAAAAACAGTCGTTATCAGAAGTTATGCGGCCAATATCCAGCAGGCATAATACCTTGTGCTTGAAAACCGTGAACGTGACCAGGCGCACCATGAGAATTAACATCGTAGTTACCATCAAGAGGAGCATAAAAATGAAGGTTTCCACCACAAGGGTCGCCTTGGCTATCGTCATGCGGTTCACGATGAGGACTACATACATCGTTTCTCCCTCGAGGTGCGCCATAGTTTAATTCACGGCCACGAGGTGCACCGCAGTTTGCACCACGAACACGAGGTGCCCCGTAGTTTGAACCACGAGGTGCGCCGTAGTCTTTACCTTGAGGTGCACCGTACTTTCCTCCTCGAGGTACACCATACTGACCACCTCGAGGTGCGCTATAGTGTCCACTTCGTCGTGCACCATAGTTTCCACCTCGTGGAGCGCCATTGTTTCCCCACGATGTCCACCGCCATATCCACTACACGAGTCTCGGAATCCACCTCTAGGTGAGCCACGGGCTCCACGGCAGCGGCCGCCTCGAGGTGAACCGCGCGTCCTGTCAGGAAACTCACTGCAAGGTGTACTACATGCAGGGCGAAACCCCGCTTCACGCTGGTTTTGATGCCATTGCTTTCTGTGTTCACGTTGTTATGTTTTCTCTACTAGAGCAGCAGAGTCTGGCACCGTTTCATCGATATCCATGTCAACGATACCGATGTTCACGTCATTATGGAGTTCTTGATTAGAACAAAGAGATTCAGCATTTTCGAAGCTATTTTCTAGTGTAGAACTTGAGTCCACATCCGATTGTTTTGACTCTTGGTCTACTTTTTTCGTCTCAGTGTTTTTACCACTAAAGCTTGGTACTGCATCTTTATTAGGTGTGTCTTTGTTAGGTCTTTCAAGTTCTGAGATAAGAGCTGGTTTCGATAATGTAGCATCTATTCTCCCCAAACCTTTGTTGGATATTTCTTCTTCAGTATCTTTCGGTGTTTAACTCGTATCGTCGATTGTCTTTTTTGAAAGTGGAAATACTTAATTAGTCGAATTTGGCTTCTGATAAATTTATCTCATGTTGCTTCTTAGAAAATCAGGATCATGTTCATGCAATTTTATGTGATATTTTAATTTATTTGTTGTGAAATAAAGTTGGCAAACTGAACATTTTAATCTTTTCGATCCAAAGGAACAAGTGTGACTCTCCTCTTCAGATTTCAAACATACTTGACATTTTGAGCATCTATTAAATGTGTAGTCATACTAGTCATACACAACGCCAGGAAATATTGAAACAACCTTTTTGGGCTTTTCTTTAATGTTTTTAGCAACTTCACCACAGAAGGATTTTTATATTTGTTTGTATGAATTTTGGCAATTCTGTGTGTCTTAAAATATGAGCATCGAATTCATCTCTAATCTCTAATCAACAGCCCAACATGCCGAACACGTTTTCAAATTTCGCACAGAACAATTTATATGTTTTCTGATTTGCGATTTATCAAGAGCAATTGAACAATTTCTACATTGGTACAAAATGTAGTATTGACTCCTGGCGTATAGCAATTTATTTAAAGCCTTTTCCTCTTTTTTGTTAAAAGTAACTATTCTGTAGGTTTTCAAGTTAATGCTTGGTGTTTCATGTACTTTTTCATGTCGGGTACGAGTATCAGACGAGTTAAAGGGTAGGTCACAAACTGAACATGGATGTTTCCTTAATTTAAAATAGGAATTTTCTGCGTGCTTATATAAACCAGACTCATCAATAAAGCAGCGACATTTGTCACATTTGTATACAGTGTAATCTGAATTACCGTTCTGTATAACACCCATTTTAATTCTGCATTCATATTTATAAATTGATTTGTTGACTATTTCATTTCTTTGATTTTCAGGAATTGTATGTATGTTGTACGTATAGTACTTATCTAGTCCCTGGTATAAACCGACCACAGACTACTTAGAACAGTTGTCAGTTTTTTTTTAAGACTGGCCATGGTTAGTTTTCATTCTGCCATACTAGACTGTAAGGGCACTGCACCAAATTTGTGGTCCAATCACATCTGACCACATTTGTGGTCCGACTAGCGAAGCTGCCAACAGGATGCAAGGCAGACCTGTTGTTTTTTACTTATATAGGTACCTTCTATTTCTACGAATAGATTTCATTTGTGTAATCTGTTACTTGACCACTTTGCGTCCCTACTGTACAAAACCTGCCAGGTTTTGGATTGGCAGACCAACGTTTTGTGGACCTAGTAGGCCACCACTATCGCTACAAAGTTGCGAATTTCGTGTACTTGATGACGTAGGATAACATGCAGTGCCCTTACAGTCTATACGACCTATCAATATTTGACAAAAACAAAATTATTATTTAACTTTATTATTTGCAACCGAAAAAAAATCGTATTTTTTATTTTTACTTATTGACCTTATCCCTGTCTATGAGCCAAGTTTCAAGGTACCTTACACATACGTTTCCTATGCGAATTCTACCGTTTAATTTTTTTTACTTTCGAGCGGAGCAAGAAAGGTATTGTATTCGTGAAAAAAAAAGTTTTTCTAATTTACTCAAAAATGTGTTCTATGTCACTTATACATCATAAAAAACAAGTCTCCCAAAAATGTCCGTCCGTCGGTCGGTCGGTCGTTCTGTCCGTCACGCTTTGGCCTAGCGGCTAAACGAATGGTCCGATTGAAACCATATTTTGAAGAGAAAAGTTGGATGGACTTGCTCGTCAAGTCAACGACAAGCAGTAGCTCAAAACAGGGACGTGTAGAAGGACGGAAGTGGGACACGTTCGGCTCCTAAATTAAAAAAATATATTTGACTATTACATCATAAGATAATTCAAACAGGAGTAAACCTCTGGAACGCACTACTTATAATTGCATGATGTCTCAGGGTGATACTCGTACTACATACTTGTTTGCAAATATTCTATAATGGATGCGAGCCGGAACAACCTGAATACGACTGTTGATATTGTAAGCAATAGTTTTTTCCTAGTGTGTAAAACAAAATTAGATTACTATTTGAATAAGATATAGGGGTGCTCATAAAGCTTGCTGTGCTTATATATGTCGCAGGCAAATCATATAATTCGCCGTTTACAAACGGCGGGCAAACTATAAACGGTCGGCAAATTATAAAACGGAGGCGGCAGATTATAAATGGGTTTAGATCGGTAGCCCTGCTCGGGATCTTTTAGGTTGGATTAGGTTATCTATCGACCACAACGCCAGAAACGAATTACGCGCCGTTTTGTGAAATGCCGCGGCATTATATAAAATTACGAATAAATTTTTTTCATTATTTGTAGAATGCCAAGGCATAATGTAAAACGACGAATTATACAACTTGCGTGCGACATATAGAATAAGTATGTGAGAACATTTATGACGTCAAATCTGCCCAAAAAGCTGAATATTATTTAAGGAAGGTCAAAATAGGACATGTGGACATTTGGACAAGAACAAAGGTTTTGATCTCAAAAAGTTCACTTCGGTTTCATGGGCAGGTTCACGTCAGGCTTGGTATTGGAACACTCAACAGCACATCAGTAGAAACACTTTTGGACCTTATGGCGTGGTAATAGAGTTGAAAAAGTTTCTACCGACGGTCGGTTGACCGTACCCTTTCAAAGGTACACTAGTTTCAAGAAACAAGAATCAACTTGCTTCTCATGTTAAAGCCAAAAATTGAAAACTAATATCACCAATTTTTGTCTCAAAAATTAGGGGGATGATGTGGTGTATGGAGACACCTTAATTATTTGAAGTATAGAAATACCTTTATAATGTGTTTCGTAGACTAACCAACGTGACGTGTAAATCTTGTAAGAAACCTTGAGTGACGTAGGCATCGTCACTTTTTATTTAACCTTCAGATATTCTCAGGGTAATGCCCTAATATCAATGTCAGCATTTTTCTATACGACCATGAAAACCTAGAATTTAAGCCAGACAATTTCCTCAATAAATCAGTTCTATTTTCAATATCAACCAGCGTTTTACTTAACTCGTCCCTGCTCGAACGCTGCACCATAACATATTCACATCACAAGATTAGTAAATCTTTTAAAGGTCAATGTAAACGCTTCTGTATCATGTGCTTTGAAAGCTGAGGACGAGATATGGAATGGATGTCATGCGACAATGCTACGATGAACAGACTATCTCAACATGTAGGTAAGTACCTGTTAGCGCCATAATTATATTTTAAGACCACATTATGCACTGGAAGAGTTGTTGACAGGGTCTTTGAGTATAAGGTGCGCCGTAATTTACACCATGTATAATACTCTATATCCTGTAATCTTCTCCTTAAATTAGTTTTGGTGTTGACACATTAAGTGCGGAGTGCAGTAGTCCCGTTGCAGAGGAAGTGCATAATTGACCCGCGCCGCGCATATCGAGAGTGTGTAATAAATATCGCCCGTTTTAATTGCCGGCGGGTGTAGCAGACTGTTATCTTGGCATCAACTTGATTTGTGTATCGTCGTATTTGGTTTATGAGCACTTCATTACATATTCTATTACATAGATATACCATGAAACTTAACAAAGAAGGTCAAAACACAAAAAAAAATTTTGAATTCTGAGAAACTGTATCGGTGCATTTGCATGCATAGGAAATAAAAAATTATCGCAATTCGACCTATGTTCATTTTCATGGTGTTCATCCAAGATTTAACATTTCGGAAGATTAATTTTTACACCCCGTTTTGGTCCCGTGTGGTGCCGGCAAAGAATAGTACCAACCCGTACATACCCGTGGGTGTCGTAAGAGTCGACTAAGGGTTAACCGGAGGATGGGCAGCAGCATCCTCCTTTGTATCTTACATCTTACTTACTACGGTCACCTACAACCGCGGTCCATGGTGCCAGCCGTAACGCTAACAAGCGAGGTGACTATGGTACTTTCCCTCCACATTTTTTCAGCAAAAGCTAGAATTCTAGAGGGAGCTCCCTGTCCTGTAGTGGACGTTTTAGGGGATGTTATGATGAATTTTTACACCCTGTAAAGCTCACGTATTAGATAAAGCATATTTTAGTGGGTCTTAAAAAGAACATGGATAAGACGAAATGAATACATAATGAATACATATGTCTGGACAAACAGTTCAGCTGAGTAAATCCAACTTAGAGAAAGAGGTTACTCGTCGAATCCGACTCGGATGGGCAGCGTTCGGGAAGCTCTGCAATATCTTCACGTCCAAAATACCGCAATGTTTCAAGACGAAATTCTTTGACCAGTGTGTGTTGCCAGTGATGACATATGGCACCGTGACCTGGCCGCTCACGATGGGCCTTATCAAGAAGCTCAAAGTCACCCAAAGGGCTAAGGAAGGGGATATGCTCGGAGTCTCTCTGCGCGATCGAATCAGAAATGAGGGGATCCGCAGAAGAACTAAAGTAACTGACATAGCCCTGAGAATCGCTAAACTAAAGTGGCAGTGGGCAGGGCATATCGCAAGAAGAAGATGGCCGATGGGGCGTAAGGGCTCTAGAGTGGTGACTACGTACCGGAAGACGAAGCGTTGGCAGGCCCCCTACAAGGTGGACCGACGATCTGGTCAAGGTCGCGGGAATCCGCTGGATGCGAGCTGCGCAGGACCGGTCGTCATGACTTTCGGCTGGATATTTCCATGGTTGTACGTTTGGAGGCAGGACGCTGAAACCGCAGAAGGAAGTGCTACTTAACCTTAAGGGAGTTTAGAGAATGTAATTATTTCACATGACTGCGAATATTGTTAGCAGTTGTAACATTTATAAATTCGACAATTTGTTTGCTTGAGACTATGTATTTGTGCAAAGTCAAAAAACCTATCAAAACTGTACCCACTCATACACTACATGCGGAAATTTCGACGCGGAAAGATGCGCCATGTTGGAGATCACATTTGCAGTAATTTTGCAACTTGGTAATGGAGTCCAATCTCGCCATGTTTAGCGGCCTACCTTAATGGTAAACTTGATGTAACGTAGAAGAAGAAAAAAGTCGAAGAAGTTGAAATAAAGTGGAAAAATTATCAAAGATTTTTGTAGATTGTATCTTGATTTAAAGGGTTGGTTGTGTAAAGATAGCCCAGATAGTATCTTCACAGCTTATAAAAGAGGAAGTCTACCTAGACTAGACTGGTCTAGGTTTGAGACCAGTTCTATAAATAGCATCGCCCCAATTAATTTCCATATGAATAAACATACAGTTATTAAGGATTTTCTCTGATCAAAACTTTGTTATTTATTACTATTATGGTCAGGTTTCTGTGACCACACTTTGAGGTTAATTACGTATAAAATATATTTAAGCTATTTTAAGTATGATACTATGAAATATCTTTTTAGTGTTATACAAAAGGATGAAATAATTATAGTAAGTAGTCAACAGGTCATTAAACAGGTTAATAAAGACAGTGAATGTAGTGTATGTTTGATCATAAACCAATCATTAATTTATAACACTTAATGTAGGAACAAAATCAGCAACAAACAGGATGTTTCTATTAAGGACGTTTGTTATGTTATGTATGACACTGAATATTTTGGGCCTCAACATTCAAACTACGTTTAGTCTTCATTATCATTATATTCCATGAAAATTTCATTACTGATGAGGGAGCTCCCCCAAACCTTTGCAGAAAAATACATGTTTAGCCTCATATTGTATAGGGACATACCATAGTTTCCACGTTTATTAGCGTTGCGGCTGGCACAATGTACCACCGCAGTGGAGGTTGGAATAAGCCACTACCTTTACAGAAAAGATATATCCCCGAAACTCAAGAACCCATGGTCACCCTAGCTAGCTGTTGTTCGGAGCCGCTAGATGTGGAGTGAATTGATTTGCATGTACAAGTCCCAAGATAACGAATAGGGTCGCTTTGGCTCCCAGATACCATGCTTTATGATATACGCAGAAACCGTTCTCTATTCATTGCTTCATGCATAAAAACTTACGGCTGTATTTTCATGTTTACTTAGCGAACTTTCTTGGAAAATGTCCAGAGTTTTTCGTGACGTGACGTAACCTTGCCTCGTAACGGTAATTTATTACATGGTAAGAAGTTATTGCCCGCTTAAATACCTAGGTCTGAAAAATAAAAATAATTTAAGTAATATTAATACGTACTTAGTTGATTCCAATACACAATAAATTTAAATACTCTATTCTTACTGAAGAGTTTTTCAACAAGGACGTTCAGGTTCTGGAGCAGCACAGAAAACATACGCGCAGTGTGTCAAGGGCTATGCTAGTGGTACCTACATACACGAATCTGTACGGAAAAAATAGAATAAACTACATTGTTCCAAAACTTGTGAATAACCTTCCCCAGGAACTGAAACAGGAAATTAACACAAAAAATATTAAATCTAAACTTAAAAAACATTATCTGGAAATGATTTAACTTAAATTTATTTATGCGCGGATGGACATCCTGTGTACGCGAGCGCTCACAACCGGTTTTGCTGTAGGGCAGTATTAGTAATGTATTGCTCGACTGGAGCAATTGGACGCTCGGATTGTATGAGCACTCGTATGAACCGTGTGCCTAGTTGTTTTGGTCGAGTTGTAGCAATTTAGGACTATACTTTGATATTGTTGTTGTGTAAAAAGTGCCACTGACGGCGAATGAAAATAACGCACGGATAAATCAATTCTGGTTTTTGAAGCGTTATCTTTGTAGAAAGTTATTAATAAAATTTTGTAAGTGTTTCTTTAAATAAAAAAAAATAATAATAATGTAAGTTAATTTTTTTATCCAATAAAATTGTTGTTGTTTTTAAGAACATTAAATATCTGACAAAAAACAAGTCTATAAAGGGTTTTGTTTGGCCATATTTCGTCCGTGAAGTGTTTTAGTTTTGTGGTCACAGTACAAAAATGTGTACAGGCCTATGTAGCATCGCTACATTATTTCCTCTTTTTATTTTCAACATTCTAAACGTTTTTTCTCTATGGCAAAATTTTGAATTTCTTTTTGACTTCTGTTTAGAATAGTTTTTTCTTCGGGAAAGTTGCTTGTTATCATGACTAGAGTCACTGTTCTTCGGGAGCAAAAATAATGAAATTTCACGCTGTATTTGCTAAGAAATTATTAGCAATTTAGTTCCAACACTTAGCCCGACAGAATAGATAATGGTCCAACTAATAGGTACTGTCAAACTTGTGTTCTACTCCTTATCCAACCTGTGTCTATCTTAACACCTCCACTAGTTAACTATGCAAACGGTAGCACCCACTAAACACACTGCCAATATAAGTAACACTTGGACAGTGTTGCCAGTTATAAAATTATATGCCTTATTTAGGATTTGCATGACATGTAATTTTTTATAAGGGTTAATTCATTTTAATAATATCAAGAATGCTAAACACAGGTTAAAAAAACTGAACAGGTGTGATTAGACAAATAAACTGAACAACATTCTCCAAAAAATATATCACCATTAAACATTAATGCAAAATTATTACCCTTCAAAATAAATTGTACCAAAATTTAAAATGTAGAGTAGAAAGACAGATTTTTTTTTCTTGATTTTTTTTTTGTTGGTTGATTACGCCCTTTTAGTTTCAAACTGTCCATTACACCCACCCCCCTGCATTATGAATCATCCAAAGAGTTTTGAACCTCGCGAGGTATCATCCATCAATAATATAGTGTATTGAAGAGGTAGTCATTAAGAGATTTTAATACGAGGGCCAAACCGAAAAGATCGGGAATAGAATACTCAGGAATAAATTAGATTAAAACCTTTTTGGTTTATGACATGTAGTATTATTTCAAACACAATTCCATTTTTGAATTTTAAAAAAAGTAAAAAAGAAAAGAGTAGTAGCCATTTGAATTTGACAAGTCAGTGGGGAAAATGGAGCTTACGCGGGAACATTTCCGTGCCATAATTTTTCACAACTTTCGTCGAGGTTTATCTCAAGAACAATGTCTCGCCGAGCTTGTTTATGTTTATGAACTTGAAGCACCCAGTAAAACGACTATATATCGTTGGTATTCTGAGTTTCGTCGTGGACATTCCTCTCTCACGACAGTTCCTTCTACTGGTCGACCAAAAACAGCGGTAACACAAGATAACATCGATGCTGTGCGCCAATTAATAAAAGAAGATAGACATGTGACATACGAGCAGATTCGGGCTTCTCTCAGCATTGGTATGACAGCGATTCAAACTATTTTACATGATGAACTGGGTGTCAAGAAGTTAGTTTCCCGCTGGGTGCCCCATCGTTTGACCGAGGAACAAAAGTCGGCTCGTGTTAATTGGTGTCGGTCTACTCTGCAACGGTTCAATAGAGGGACCTCAAATGCAGTTTACAATATCGTCTCTGGTGATGAAACGTGAATTTATTCATAACATCAATCGGCTGTTAAGTCTTTGAAGGCGAGGTCAAGTCAACAAAAGTTGTCCGCTCTCGTAGCGTGTCGAAAAAAATGGTCGCTTCGTTTGTATCGAAAACTGGTCATGTGCCTACGATTCCTTTACAAGAACGAAGAACGGTTACTGCTGATTGGTACACAATAGTTTGTTTGCCGGAAGTCATAAGAGAACTTCGTAAAATTAATCCGAATCGTCGCATCATTCTTCACCAGGATAATGCGAGCTCACATACCGCTCGCAAAACGATCGCGTTTTTAAATCAGGAAAACGTGGAGTTAATGGACCATCCACCGTATAGCCCTGACTTGAGCCCCAATGATTATTTTACATTCCCAAGAATTAAAGATATGCTACGTGGTCAACGATTTCAAGGCCCAGAAGAGGCAGTCGAAGCTTACAAATCGGCCGTTTCGACTATATCCACTTCAGACTGGAATTACTGTTATAATAATTGGTTTGATAGAATGCAAAAGTGCATCGATTGTCACGGAGAATACTTCGAAAAACAATGAAAGTAAATATTGTTGTATTATTTTTGTACTTTTTTCTATTCCCGATCATTTCGGTGTGGCCCTCGTATCCAACAATGAATAAACGATTTTTTATTTTGATTTTGAAATATGCACAGAAATTTTCTAGATATAAATATTTCTCTGGAAAAGTTATTCACTTTCGTTTAATGACCTTTTCTTCCTGTACTATGCTGCATCTACCTAGTCCAAGTGTTCGAAAAAAAAGGAAAATTTCATGATGTATAAATTGGCAACACTAAACCTAACTAAGAGTAACTTTGGTTGCGTGGGAGTGGAGTGCGTGTTCAAGTTGGGATCTTGAATGAGCTTAGCGAAAACAGAGTCTGTGTCATTGCAAACACCTGGCTTGTAAGTGGCAGGCTATTTGTTTTGTAATACTTTAGTTGTTATTTTATTACAGTGGCTTAAAGGTTTTATCATGCTTTAACTCAAAAATCAAAAACAATTCTTCAGTAAAAAATAATTTCTTATGGGTGCACGTGATTTTTGATTAAATATTTTTTGGAGGTTTTTGATTGGTAAGTTATACTTCAGCAAATATCTTCCGTACAAAGCTTAAAAAATCATGTAGACTTATGAAGATTGATTTTTCGCTCTTCGTGTAAAATGAGCTAGTCAGTTAAACATATGGGAAGATGCATTAATTTTTTAATGTAGCTACGAAAAGTTTGTAGCGACATAATTGCGGAAATTCTGACGTGGAAAGTTCCGAGACCGTAAAATCTGCCAAGTATGACACCAGCGGAAAAACCGCCAGATGTGACATAGGTCATAGGTGATCTAAAAATCATTGCAAGAATAATGAGGGGAACACTCGACGGCAGAAAGATCCACAGGCGTGTCGCTACACTTAGACTCGTCCTCATTATCATATCAGCCGAATGACGTCCACTGCTGGATATGTCCAGGCCTATGGGCCTCCCCTAAAAATCTCCATGACCACCGGTCCTGCGCTGCTCGCATCCAGCGGCTTCTTCATCTTGACCAGATCGTCGGTCCACCTTGTGGGGGACCTGCCAACTCTTCGTCTTCCGGTACGTGGTCACCACTCTAGAACCCACTGCCACTTTGGTTTAGCGATTCTCAGGGCTATGTCAGTTACTTTAGTTCTTCTGTGGATCTCCTTATTTTTTACAGTGTCCCCACCGGGAATCGACCCTATATAGAACCTACGGATCGAACGCCTGACGCTCTAACTACTGAACGAAGGAGGCTATAGGCTGCTTCTTAAGTGGCCGGAATAAGGTTCCCAACTTATCTCGACAGCAAAACAAGCTCTAGATCAACAATATTTATTCAAGCATGCAGAAATATCACACGCACTTAATCAGCATACACGAACAGCCTCACAATGACATTCCACATCACATGTGTCGCGCGCATGCGTGGGTGTCGCGCAACATTGCGCCTGCGCCTGCGCGTGATTTGTGTCGATTCATACTCGCAATATCAACATCAACACGCCTCGTTTGCGCAGATTGTTATTTACACCGCTAAGGTTGGGATACATTTCAAAAGCGCTTGGATTAGATTGGAATGTTTAGGAAGGAAAATTCTCATACATTGTTACAACATTGTTAGCTTGATATTTGGCAGACATTGTCAAATTTATAATTTAAGTCTTTAACTGGTAAAATCTCTGACACACCTACTACATAAATTGATCAATAACGAACGAAGTAGTGTTCGGCAACTCGATTTAGGTTGTCTTATAGCTAAAGTCGGAACCAAGTCGGAACTAACACTGCTACCTTATTATAATATTTATTTAAATAACAGTCACAGTCTTATTTATAAGTCGTATTTGCCAATGTCAAAGTAAATAAAATATGGTAAAATCGCCAGAGTCTAGTGAAAGATTTACGCAGGAATCCACACCACGAGGGCAAGGGCCTGTGTAAAACGATGACTCCGATAAGTTGATGGGGAAAATTATTGAAGCCACGATGATAGCCGCTTTTCACCGTCCTAAAATCTCAATAAATGAATGTGTTTCCATTTTCTATTTTACGAACACTTTCAAAGTCACTTACTGGATAACACCATGTGAAAATTATACACTTGACTCTCGATTAAATAGAAAAAACTAAAATGAAATCAGATACATGAATGCCATCTTCAAATGCTGACAAACGACCCAAACCCCAAACCAAAACGACCCCACCTCTATCTTGAAGACTTGCTCCTGTCAGTGCAATCCATGTACCCATAGAAAGCAAAGAGTCCGAATTCTTTGCATGTGCCAATACATCCCACTGTCACTCTGTACCCGGAAGTGATTGAGCTTGTTTCACATAAGTGTTCCCTCTCCTTTACCATAATGTTACGTTGGCTGTGAAACGCGCTCTAGATCTACTTCGTCCGAATTAAAAAAATTATACAGCTCATTATGATCATTTAGCAAAGATTGACACACTCCCTCCAGCACTTTTGTTGGTTTATGAAGCTTTAGCTAATAAACAAGGTGTAAAAGAAAGGGTATATCACCCCATGACACTGGACAACTTTCCCCAAGGAACATAGGTCGAAATACGTAAAATTTATTTAATTTATTTTTGACTTCCTTAAGAAACGGAATCAGCTGATAGAGCGTTTTGTATGAGAGGTCGAAATTTTATTTTCGTATTTCGAACTATGTTCCTTAGGGAAAGTTGTTCAGTTTCATAATCACATCCATCAGGGATGGTATACCCTTTCTGTTATACCTTGCGTATCCTTACAGACGTGGTTTTTCTCAAAGTTTCAAAACTTCTATCACAGAATTAGAAATACAGCAGTCTACTTCCAGCCTTACCATTCCATGTATGTATATGGGTTAATATTATTTGTGTACATGCCAAATCAACCTGTCACCGGTCCAGCTATGACTTACAGAGTCGATGTCTAAATTATGGTTTCTGTATGCATATGTGGGAGAAACTCACTCGTTAGCAAAGGTTGATTGATGTATAGATGTCTAAATTATACAGAACCGTTCTCATGGTCTGCATGTTGCATTTTTGCTGTCAGAATTTCCCTTTGCTACTGATGCAAAAATATGGTTTCAACTTTTATTTCTTTTTCATCTAAAGACTTCTAAAATTACGAAAACTAAGAAACTTACTTTCGGCACAATGTAAAGATCTTCATGTGCATTCATTTAATTTTATTGGATTTGCGTCGACACGAAAAGAAGAAGAAGATTAGATCTAAGATTATTGATAATTTTCAGTGTGCTCCGCGAAGACCTTTCTAAGATTCCATACATGGTTGTCTTAGACTAACATTAAAAAAAGAAGTGAGCACACCACCCTTAGAACTAAGATTGTTGTACCCATAGAATACATGAAACAGAGTTAGAAAGGCAATGCTGACAATTTTGTACGGGAACCGGTGTCGCCAGTTTGCACACATTTACACGATAAATTATATTTTCACTACATAAAAAAACCGCTAGCTATTTGTCGTCTACTGGTGAATCGAAAAAGTCAAAAGAGCCAAATCCAAGCAATCAAAAATTTACCGTATTACATTACGTTATAACATTATTTTCAAAAACGTCAAAAACTGACGTTTTTGGGTGAGAAAGAGACAAAGAAATATATATTTATATATGTATATTTATATAATTGTATACTTGTGTATTTATATAGTTTAAGTATAATGTTAAGGTCTAGTTTTTGTGCACGTCCTATCTGCCTCTTCCAGTCAAATCACGCTTCTGTAGGTCTGCTGGAAGAAATTTCATTTAGAAATAAGCAGCGCCTGTTGTGTCCTTTTTCTTAATTTTAATTTTCTTAATGTATTTTCATGTGTACAATAAACTGTAAATAAATAAAATAAATAAAAGATAAAATGTGGCTATACTAATAAATTTTGCACAAAACGGTTCAAAAAGTATCCATTGGATCTTTCTTTGTTTTAACTTTCCTTTTAAATATTACCCTAACAATATATTTATAAATGTGTGCAACATTATGCAAAATACTTAAAAAAATAATTTAGATTTTTCTTTACTGAAAATAGAAAGTTAGCGATTTTGAAATATTAAATTGTTGTGTTATACTGGTATCATTATTGTGCAAATGCTAGGGATGTATGTTTCATTGGGCAAATTATCGATAAAATGGATTATTTTACTCTGGATTACAACTTTTCCACGAAACATAGGTTTGTTTTAGATTCGTACAGCTTGCAATAAGTAACTCTAGCGATGGCGGTTAATGCGCAGAACACAAAAAACGAGTCGCGGGGGTGCGCGGGGTATGGTGGGGGAAGGACTGCGAAGCGTTCATTGGCTCTCCGCGTGTCACCATGCGCAGAAACTAATCGTCACGCTAATGTTAGGTTGTGCAAGCTGTTTTATTTTTTATATCTCACTAAAATCACAGATTAAATAATACTAAACTAACGTGCTACAGATCCGATTCTCAGGCGGTAAAGAAAGGCGGCCAAGGGGTGAAGAAGGACGTACCTGATGATAGGGAATCCAGGCGCTGGTTCTTATTAGAGGTCACACTGCATCAATCAATCTTTACACAAAACATTGTAAATTCAAAGTCACTTTGTATGTTGTTGTCACACAGGTGTTTTTATCGTTTAAGATATTATTTTTTGATGAGAACAAAATTGCGCGCGCGGCCATTGCTTTTTCATTGATGTTTCAGGCAGGTACGGGGGGGAAGAGAGGGAAGGAAAGGATGCGTTCTTAATTAGTTTTATTGTGTTGTGTATTGCCTGGAAACGCATCATAATAACTTTTGTTTGAGAAGCCAAGTATTTACTTACACCTTGTATACGAGTTTTAGTTCTATACTCATTCTTTATTAGGGTTTCGTACCGAAAGGGTGAAAAACGGGACCTATTGATATGCCTCCGATGTCTGTCTGACTGTCAGTGGGCTGTATCTCATGAACCGTAATAGGTAGAAATTCGAAATTTTCACAAATTGTGTATATCTGTTGCCACTACAACAACAAAATTTTGTTTGAGCTGTAATCTCATGAACAGTAATAAATATATAAATTAAGTGTGGCTCCGATACTAAAGACCTTTTTTAGGCGATTTTTGTTTATGCTCTATCTTAAAAACGGGAACACTTGAAAACAAGAAAATTGCAATGTTTATAGTGCATAAGCTATAAAATAAAAATTGCAATGTTTATAGTGCATAAGCTATAAAATAACAAAAAATAATAAAATCTAGTCAAGCTCGTGTCGGACTCAAAAAATCTAGCACAGGAACATACTGAAATTTCTAATACAATCGTGATTATGTGGTGGTACGGATCCCTCGGTGCGCGAGTCCGACTCGCTCTTGGCCGGTTTTTTATTAGAAGATCCCTGCGTGTAAATATTCTTCAACAATAAAATAGATCATGAAGCATTGTTTTGTTTTATTATTTACATGATATTTACATTTTTCTTATTTATATCTCACTAATATTATAAAGATAATTTATTTTAGTTTGAATTTTTATATGTTTAGATGTTTGTTACTCTTTCACGACCCAGCCACTAAACAGAATTTGATTAAATTTGGCAGGAATATGGACATAGACCTAGAAAAGCATAATATCTACTCTTTTTTCGAATCCCACGCAAATGAAGTCGTGGGCAACTGCTAGTCAGCAATAAGAAGAACCAACAAATTAAATTAATATACCAGTAAAGACGTGTGTGGTAAAGTTGGTGTCCCTCCGGGAAGTGATTTCGGTTTCTAACAGGTATAGCGTATAGCAAGAGGCTTTAAATGTCTTCTTTGTGCCGAAAAGATGATGTCACTCTCCAAAAAGTGTTTGGAGCAAGTAGAACTTGTTTTGGTGGCTAACCAATCTTTATGCCCTGTGGCATCGATCCATCTTTGCTTTTCTTTTGGATCACCTGGGTAGCTGCCAAAAATCTCTTTCTAAAGTTGGGATTTAGTATGAGTGCAAACAATTTTTAATTTTTTAGTTATTAAAAAAATATTGGTTAACTTCAAAGCTAAAAAATATATACAAGTAAGTATTCAACATTACAGGAATAATTCCAGTATACAGAAATTTATCGATATCGTTGTATTTTTGGAAGCACTTTTGCTCTGGTTTCGACCGGCTAAAAAATATTTTTGTTTTAACAAATATAGTGGATAAAAAGGTATTCAAAATGGTTATCGGTGGTACAATAGGCCTCCATTTTGCTAATTTTTATCTTTGCTGTGAGCTCGACGTGATAATATCGCACAAAACAGCATTTTCTTAAAAAATTCGTCGCTGCTCTTTACGCCATTGAGTCGGGCAAATGACTGAAGGGGTCATTTTGAGGTTTTGACGTTTGTTTGTCCTACGGACCTATCCGTGGCACGCGGGGCCCGCCTACTTCGCCTTTCTAACTCTGTTTCATGTACTCTGTTTCATGTATTCTATGGTTGTACCAGTGATTTCTCTGGATCTTTTACCCTGTGATGCAAACTTTATGGTTCACAAGGGTGTTCTTCCACTCACCGCCTTTGTTTAAGAGCTCTTTCACCTTCAAAATCTATAGTCAGTCTTTAGCAGTCGTAAACTTCGAAAACCCTCTCATTTCTCGCCAGCTCTCCGAAGAATCCTTAAAGGAATCTTGAAAAAAGTAAGGTCTCCGAATTAAATTCTGGAGGGGAGAGCTCCCTGTGAGGTAATATTTTAATATAATGACATAACATAAAGAAAAAGCAATCAAAGATAATAACATGACGTTTTAATGTACCTAGTATCGCAAGCAATAACGTATGGTCCTTTACTCGTAAAATCAGCTCCAAGATCACTTTCAGCTGTATCTGCACTGCGCGCACTTTCTAAACAAACACAGTGGAGCCAGTTCTTTATCTGCGCGAGCGCATTTCTCCTTACCCAGTTCTCTATACATACCTTTCGTAGATTTACATACGTTATGATTGTGATACCTTAGCTGGACTCCAGTTTAAAAATACTATATAATTGCTAAAATATTTTATCTAATAAAAAATTACTTTTGTAAGTACAATCACGAGCACATTGAGCTTGACACACTGAAATTTTAACCGCACTTATTTTAGTCAGTGTAGAGACGTAAGTCGCACTGCGAGTGTCAAGCTTGACTTGTTACGTCGCGTTTTTACACCTCGTGTGTAAGATGTCAGCATCCGTATTCATGTTCCCTATATCAAGGGACATAGCTCTAGATGCCTGCAGCACTGCCAGAATTATCCTAACGTTTTGAGTTACGACCAACACCAGGCTAGTGCTGACGTGTGAGATCAGCTCTTGCACGGAAGGCTTTGCAATACAAATATTATATCATAGAAAAAAACATAAGTGAAAAAACATTATAACGTATAACTAACAAACAAAATACATTAGTAAACATTGTATGCACGGCAGCGAGTATAGTCAAAACAAAATTAGTGTAAGCCGATAAACGCCCAAAAGCAGATAGGTACTCAATCAATGTCAAAGTGTTAACACTGACTTGTGCCCGTGTGTACGTTTACGTTAAGTGTACGAAAGGTTTAATCATATCTGACAGTAATCGTAGTCTGACAGTAGACGTTTTTATGAATTTAAATATTAAATTGCTCTCTTGATAACAATCTCTTCATCAGCCTGAAAATTTTAATTACAACATAAACTTCAAATTGTTATCTACACATACATTTATTTATGTCGCACTATTTAATGCCTAGTGCTTTATACTAAAGTGTTAACAACATTTTACAATGTACTATGTGAGATACGACATATAAAATTTGTTTACGGCATCATGTTAACAATATATAAATTTTAGAACCTACTGTATTGTGTTACATGCTTTTCTTAGAAAGTTTAAGATATTTTCATGTTGCTTTCATTTGGGTATACCAAGTAAAGTAAAAAATATCAAATACAATACATCTCTCTGAAAATTTTGTAGCTTTTCCGACTTCAGTACAAAATGTACTATTATCATTCTAAATACTACCAAAAGGTTCTCCCTCTCTTACAGAACAGTACCTGGGCGATCGCATAATGCTCTGTATAATCTTGACTATAGCAGACCAACAGATGGTGCTATAGGAATTGCTGAATCGCGCTAAAAATTCTCAAAATAGCGCTTGTCGTTTTCGAGAACGCGCTTACAAATAATGCTCGTGTAATCATACACTATTAAATGGTTTTTTGAAAATGGCAACTATTTATCAGTTTTTGGTTAATGGTTCCAACGATTTCGATGAAATTTATAATAGTTTTCTCAGGCTAAAAGTTGACCTAACTTGGTATCATGTCTGGATAAATTCCTTTTATCCGTTTTTTTTAAGTATTTCTTAAAAATAGCATGTTGGTGGGTTTTGGTTAAGATTTTTCTGAGCAAAGATCGGTGGCCCCCAGTAAATAAGCTGCGATTGCAATCAACATTGCTAAATATATCTACATAGGTAGAGAATTACTGTATTCATTGGAACAAGATTACTAATGAATTTCCCTTGCCATATTCCAAACTAAAACTTTGCCTACTTGGTTAAAATTAACTATGCAAACTAACGTGGTTGGATGCGGGTAGGTAACTGTTACTTTAGTATAAATGTAAGTTTGCTCTACACAACCTCTTTGATTAGATTATGAATATACACCTTAGGCTAAACTTTCTAAGTATGACTAGGAATAGTTTTGCAAGATGAAGGTAGGATTGACTGTTAATAATATATATGGTAATTTATACTACTTTGTTGGCGTCCTATGCGGTGCCGGCAAGTACCAACCCATCCCTACCTGTGGGTGTTGTAAAAGGCGTCTAAGGACTCATGATCCGGAGGATGAGCAGCAGCATCTTTCTGAGTATCGTATCATCTTACATACTGCGGCCATCAACAACAGCGGTCGCCAGCCGCAACGCTTACAAGTGTGGTGACTATGGTGAATCCTCTCCTTTTTGCTGGACTTCTGGAGGGAGCTCCCTGTCCTGTACTGGACGTTTTCATGGGATGCCATGATGATACTACTTTGAAGCTAGTCATACAAAAATGTCCGAATCAAAAGCGCAATGTGTTGAAAAATTGTCCATAAAGTATTTTAGGAAGTATGTGTCTACTGGTATAGCTGTTTTGGTTGGTTTGTTAATTTTTTTTGTCATAACCAAACCGTGATACTGCTGGTTCCTCTCAAGGTGGAACGAAATTATTCGTCAAAAATGAAATTATTCGTCAAAAAAGGAGAGCACTTTCTTACATTTCTACAGGGTGAATTTGAAAATTTGAGTTCAGACCAAGAAACTGAACAACTTTCCCCAAAGGACATAGGTCGTTAGACGTAAAAAAAAATCGATTTTCCATACAAAATGTATGGTCAGCTGACTTTACTAAGAAACGGTAAATTTTTTTTTCGTCCGACACCTATGTTCCTACGCGAAAATTGTTCAGTTTCGCGGTCTGAACTCAATCTCAAAGTCGAATGTTTTCAATTTCACCCTGTAGTCTAGCGCTTGCAATAGCGGATTTGAATTGGTTGACCAGAATTTTTTCAAAAGTTTTTCGTTTGTATTTTCTGCGTAATATAAAATTTTACCCAGGAGTCCGAAAATGATCCTTTATACCATACTCTCAACTCAGTCGCTTACTCCAAACACACACGCACACTCACTCACTCACTCACTCACACACACACACACACACACCCACACAAACACAAACATACATATACACACGTAGTTTTATACTCTCTCGCTTATTACATTCACTTTTGTTTTATGCATGCTAATGTTACGTACCTACCTATCTGCCCAAATTGTTTTAAGTACTTTCTTTCGGTACGACCTTTCTTGCACTCATCTGTTCACCTTTTATTTCTAAAATTTTGATTGTGTTAATGATATATTAGAGGAGATACATTAATCAGTTCCTATAATACAGGTTAGTTCTTAGTTTCCTGATTAATGAATAAATAAATAAAAAATATCACAATTTTGGTATTTTGAAGCCTCTGAATCCAAACCCTGAGTTGTTTATTTGTGTAACCACTAGGTATTTTTTACGAAGTACTGAATTTTTAGTAAGTTGGGTAGACCATAAATCTCAACAACTTTCCCAAAAGAACATAGGTCGAAATATTAAAAAAATTTTACCTCCCCATTCAAAATGCCTTGTCGCAATTGATGGAGTTTCCATAGGACGTTAAATATTTTTCGCACTTTAAACATTCTTTCGTATTTCGACCCATACGAAAAAATATTCATAAAAAATATGATGCTTCCTGAAAAAGTTGGTTAGATTTTTTGGTTTGAGTATCGTATTAAACTTTTTGTTCTGACAAAAAAAAAGAGCCCGATTTTATTCAAATAACTTAAAACACAGTATAAGGAGGTCAGCTTTAAGATGTTCTGGCATAATATTCTACGTGGGTGGAGTAAATACGGTCAACCGCTAGTCGGTAGAACTCTATTACCACGCCATAAGCTCTAAAAGTGTTTCTACTTATGTGCGGCCGTGTGTACGTGCAGGTGAAGTCGCGGGCGTAAGCTAGTCTTTTATAAAAGAAAAGACGTAAAAAGAAGCGGTTTTTCAACCCAGTGTGTATTCTAACAGTTTCCATAGTAATGTAGGAACAGACATTGATCCTCATAAATATATGAATTCGTTAACTAAACATACATGCGCTCGTACATCCTGCCTTCACATTCTCCATACGCCAGAAGCTCAGTTTTATTTATGTCTATACATTTACAGCTGGAATATTGACTATGCAGTTTTGCATACTTTACCATTTGTGATGTAGGAATAGAACATTTATTTCTGGGCCGTTACGAGTATTATTTGTAAACCAGGAAATATACAACGTGTTAATGGAATATGCGAAACCCTCATACACCCCAACTGATTTTAATTGAAATAAAACCATTCCCGTAAAAAAAATCTTGAATAAAGTTTTTTTTTCTAGATATTGTTATTTTAAAGTTTTGATGAATGTTCTAGTTTCATCGTTGTTCTAGTCCGCTCACTGCGCGCGCACGCAACGCCTATAGCCGGCCGCCAGCAGCGCGCGTTTCCACAGAAATATTTAGAACTAGCTGTTGCCTGCGGCTACGCTCGCGTGGATTTCGTATTTATGTTGTTACCGTTTTTCCGAAGCAATGAGATATTTTTCCGTCATTTCGGGGTAATTTTAAACTAAGGAAAAAAAGGACTAACCCTGCTCAAATCAATGAGAACAATTCAAGATCCAGCTGAAGTTACTCATAAATTACTCGGAACAGAGAAACTTAGCAGCAGTATTATGCCTTAAAGTTGTCACTTCACCTAACAAGAGAGCTGAGAGACTTCTTTATCTTATATTTCAAAACGGAGCCAATTCGCAGAAGTGATTGAGAAAAACTAAAACCCTCTCCCTCTCCCTCTCCCTCTCCCTCTCCCTCTCCCCTCTCCCTCTCCCTCTCCCTCTCCCTCTCCCTCTCCCTCTCCCTCTCCCTCTCCCTCTCCCTCTCCCCTCTCCCTCTCCCTCTCCCTCTCCCTCTCCCTCTCCCTCTCCCTCTCCCTCTCCCTCTCCCTCTCCCTCTCCCTCTCCCTCTCCCTCTCCCTCTCCCTCTCCCTCTCCCTCTCCCTCTCCCTCTCCCTCTCCCTCTCCCTCTCCCTCTCCCTCTCCCTCTCCCTCTCCCTCTCCCTCTCCCTCTCCCTCTCCCTCTCCCTCTCCCTCTCCCTCTCCCTCTCCCTCTCCCTCTCCCTCTCCCTCTCCCTCTCCCTCTCCCTCTCCCTCTCCCTCTCCCTCTCCCTCTCCCTCTCCCTCTCCCTCTCCCTCTCCCTCTCCCTCTCCCTCTCCCTCTCCCTCTCCCTCTCCCTCTCCCTCTACCTCTACCTCTACCTCTACCTCTACCTCTACCTCTACCTCTACCTCTACCTCTACCTCTACCTCTACCTCTACCTCTACCTCTACCTCTACCTCTACCTCTACCTCTACCTCTACCTCTACCTCTACCTCTACCTCTACCTCTACCTCTACCTCTACCTCTACCTCTACCTCTACCTCTACCTCTACCTCTACCTCTACCTCTACCTCTACCTCTACCTCTCCCTATCCCTGACTCTACACTACCCCTTCCCCTAACGTCAATTTAACCGCTATCCTTAACATGGAAACGGCACCCATATTGATTTTTAGACATTTCAATCCTATCGCACCCGAACCCCATCCCCAGGGGATGTTGGTTTTTCACGTCCACCACGTTGGATTTCAAAATTATTGTAGTTTTCGTAATCAGCGACCCGATAAACCATACAAACGACACCCATATTGATTTTTTGACATTTCAACCCTATCGCACCCCAACCCCATCCCCAGGGGATGATGGTATTTCACTTCCACCACGTTGGATTTTAAAATTGTTGTAGTTTTCGTAATCAGCGACCCGATAAGCCATACAAACGACACCCATATTGATTTTTAGACATTGCAACCCTATCGCACCCTAACCCCATCCCCAGGGGACAATGGTATTTCACGTTCACCACGTTGGATTTAACAATTGTTGTAGTTTTCGTAATCAGCGACTCGAGAAACCATACGAACGATACCCATATTAGTTTTTAGAATTTTTCACCCCATTTCCCTTTTATAGGGGTTGAATTTGGTATGGAATTTGGGGTGGTTTTTCAATGTCAGTGATGTACGTTCCACAGAATTACAACCCTAATTCATAAATAATAAATTTTGTGGTTTTTACATTGAAAATGAGGAATTTTCAACTTCATCCCCCTTTTCACCCCTTGGGGTGTAGAATTTTCAAAAACCCTGAGACACGTGAAAATTAATTTTTAGTCGTCAGCCTAAATACAAAATTTGAAGTTCCTAACTTCAAAACTGACGGACTTTCATACAAACTTTCATCCCCTATTTTACCCCCTTAGGGGTAGAATTTTGTAAAACCCTTTCTTAGTGCACCCCTAGGCCTCATAAGGAACCTACATGCCAAATTTGGAATCTCTAGACCCAGCAGTTTGGGCTGTGCGTTGATATGTCAGTCAGTCAGTCAGTCACCTTCTTCTTTTATATATATATATAGATAGAAGCGGCAAAAATTTAATTAATAAAAGTAAAAAAAATTACCCCTATCAAAAACCCGTGAAATTGATTCTACTCTCGATTCTGAACAAACTATTTTCTCAGTTTTGCTTATTCCGTTAACACATCTTATGATGAAGGGTGTGAACTTCACCATGAAAATGAACCACTTTTTCCAAGAAACATACAAAAAACCAATTTTGACCTCCCATACAAAATGCGCTATCAGCTGATGCAGTTTCTATAGGAGGTCAAAAATTTATTTTGGTCTACGATCTATGTTCCTTGGGAAAATTATTCAGTTTTAGGGGCAGATTAGTATTATCACACCTTTCGTTGTATATATATGAGTGTACCTTCATTGTCCTAGCCTAGAAAATGGAGCAAACCTGATGATTAGATTTTTTCCAGCTCAGTGGAGGAGTACCCAAAGCCTGAAATAGTAGATTGTATTACAAGGCAGCAAAATGTTATTTGTTCAATCTCTGTTCGATTCGGTGGTTAGAAAATAAATATTTACTTACTTCAACTTTTCTTTGTCACCATCGTTTTTGCGTACTAGGCGCATCCGAGCGAACAGTCTGGATTCTACCGTCGCGCCTTGCGTGAGCTGTCATGTCATTAAGGATGTCAGATAAAACCTTAAAAGCCCAGTGTTGGACACTTCCCCTGGCACCAAAACTCTTGACAACTGTCGACGCAGCCGTGCTGCTATAAATATTTGTGTAATCTTACGAGAAACTGCTGTTTTTGGTGAAGTGCTATAACCTCATACATGCCACGCGGCACCCACTGTTGGACTTGGAGATCCTTGCAGCGCTTGCGTGGTGGACAACTAAGGTCAGTGAATTGTAGTTTTTTTCTTTTCACCAATATATCAGCAGAGATTGCGCAATAACCTCACTTTTCACATTTCAAATACACACCTTCAAATACAGTCCACATTTATTCATATATCTATTTTGTAAACCCAGCGATAAAAACCGTACATTATTTTTAAGTCGAGGATGCTATTTCAAATCCAGAGCTAAGTGAAGGATTCAGGGTAGAATGATATGTATGGAATATTGGAATTCTGCCGACAGTGGTGGGTACTGTTCTTCAGAACTCTCCCTTTTGTACACACAGAACATTGGCCTTGCGGAGACCTTCATAATCTAAGACAGTGGCAATACCTCTCCATAGACTCCACGAAAACCTCACATGCACCTTGGCATATGTCCTTAAGTACTATACAAACGTCAGTTTACTGAATGTTTGGGCACATGTGGCAACTGTCAAGAAACCTGGATTCCCGCGCCGCCTGAATAAGTAACTCATCATAACATCCCATGAAACGTCCACTACAAGACAGAGAGCTCCCTCCAGAATTCTAGCTTTTGCTGCAAAATGTGGAGGGGAATAAGTAACTACTTAAACGATATTTAATTACTGCGCTTCGTTTCTACATATCATATCAAGACAAGATTAGCAAGTCTATTAAACTAACATGTCCATCCACAAAGTAACAGAGTGCTCAGTTTATTAACTCGTAATTCCAGTACAAACGGCATATGTGGTAATGTGACAGTATCGACCGCTTATCGATCGGCTACGGCGATTAGTGATTCTGAGACTGTCTAGAAAGATTTAAACTAAGGTATTAGTTTTGTATCAGATTTTCACTTTAGCATGTTAGGATTACGCTTTGATAAAAAGGGACAATAATTTTTTTTTTTTCATTGATTATCATTCTTTGTTCATCTACTTCTTATAATTCGTAAAAAATGCTAAAATCGTAAAGATGAACTCTACTTAGACTTTCTTTTATGGGAAATGTAAACAATGTTTTATTATTGACGGCTTCCGGGTGGTACCGGCAAAGAATAGTACCAACTTATCTCTACCCGTGGGTGTGCTAAGAGGCGACTAAGGGTTAACTGGAGAATGGGCAGCAGCATCCTCCTTTGTATCTTACATCTTACTTACTGCGGTCACCTACAACCGCGGTCCATGGTGCCAGCCGTAACGCTTACAAGCGAGGTGACTATGGTACTTCCCCTCCACATTTTCCCAGCAAAAGCTGGAATTCTGGAGGGAGCTCCCTGTCCTGTAGTGGACGTTTCATGGGATGTTAAGATGATCTCTACCCGCGGGTGTTGTAAGAGGTTTAGTCGCCTCTATTATGAACCGGGGGATGGGAAGCAGCGTCCTTCTTGGTATTGTACCATTTTACAAACTGCGGTCACCAATAACGGCGGTCCATGGTGCCAGCTGCAACACTTACAAGCGTAGTGACTATGGCACTTCCCCTCCTAAATGTATCATGCGTTATTGCTGGAATTTTGTAGGGAGCTCCCTAAGAAGATATAATCTCTGCGGTGCTCCTCGTCTTGCCGATGTTATGATGATTTTATTTTATTCGTAGCGTTTTTTTTTGTTATTGCTATCAGTCCTTCTCTCAATGTAAAAAAAAAATAATTCTCACGCGTGGATGCGCAGCGCAAATACCTACCTATAGAAAGTTCTTAAAGCATGTACTTAACTCTTAAAATAAAGTCATATTGAAATTCAATTACAATCACTAGCCTTTAATGACATACATTAAAAGTGATCTTTCATTACGCAAATGATAATGTTAAGGGCTCATTAACGGTAATGGGGCATTAACATGGGAAGGCGGGTGCGCTGCGCCGGCACAGATAATCAGGTGTTACCCGGTACCCTATAAAACGCCAAACGCTCAGAGACCATTCATACAAAGAGTGCTCTTAGAATTCTACCTGTTTATAGGATTTGAAAGAAAATGTTGTTGAATGCAAATTCAGCCAAGAATTCTAGTGCTTCCAATTTGTTTATTTATATATTAATCAATTTGCCTTTCCACACAAACAGAATATTCCAATGCGTGCAGAACAACATTACAACTTAAATAATATAAAATACTTAAAAATATCATAACTATATTTACAAACTGACGAAGTCTGACATAAAAAATATCTACTTCCGGCTGCTGAGCTACGACAAATAATTATTTAAATAATGAATTACGAATAAATAATAATAATAATTATTAATTATTATTAATAATAATAATTAGTTAGTAGAATGAATGAATAAATTCTTTATTGCACACATAAACATAAGAACACACAAAGAATAACACTTAAGGTTATAGTGGGCAAAGGCGGTCTTATCGCTGAGAGCGATCTCTACCAGACAACCTTTGTATAGAGGAAAAGACATACATAAATAATCACAGCAGGTAGTGTACCAATAAAAAATTGCATACAAAAAACACATATACATATACACACATACAAAAAATAAATAAAATATAAATATAAAATAAATACAAAAATATAAACAAATAAATATAAATATACATATATATAACTATAGTGTTACGAATACATGTATACTCAGTTGCAAACAGAAGAGGAACGACTTAGGAGATAATTATGCAGTTTTGTTTTGAAAATAGCAAGCGACTCGGAGTGACGAACCTCAGAGGGCAAATTATTCCACAGTTGAGCAGATTTTAAAGCAAAAGACTCCTTGTAGTAGCCCGACCGTGTTAATGTAGCCCGCAAAATGTTGTCAGACTTCGATCGAAAGACACGCGAGCGGTCAGCACCTAGGTACTGGAAACTCTCCTTAAGGTAAGAAGGAGTGCGTGGGTCATACAGAACATTGTACAGAAGCGTCAGGACGTGTTCTTCACGGCGCAACCTAATAGGAAGCCATTTTAACTTGCTCCTGTATTCAGACACATGATCGAACTTACGCAACCCATATATAAATCTGATGCACATATTTTGCAAGCGTTGTAGCTTATTGAGCAGGTCCTCATTGAGGTCAATGAGGCATACATCTGCGTAGTCCAGAATTGGATAAAGTAGGGATTGCACAAGTTCGATTTTAGTCTTCACGGGGAGCAAGTTTTTCCACCTTTTTAGCGATCCAGCAGCAGCAAAGGCTTTTCTGCTGGTTTGGGTAATGTGCGGAGCCCAAGAGAGAGTGCTATCGAAAAGAACCCCAAGATTTTTAACCACTTTGCTAAAAGGCAAAGTGACATCACTGAAAGTAACAGGTCGAATCAGATCGAAGTTGAGCCGTGAAATCTGTTTCGAGCCTCCAATGATGATAACTTGTGACTTAATGCGATTGACTCCATCTATATACTGTAGCTAGGTCATCGTTAAGTTTGGAAATCAAGACGTCGATATCATCAGTGGAGGCTCGAGAATAGATTTGCAGGTCGTCAGCATACAGGTGGTAATGACAGGATAGGAAGGGAGTCAGGAAATTAATGAAAATAGAAAATAGGAGAGGGGAGAGGACACCGCCCTGGGGAACACCGGCAACTACATCGCAGTAGGAAGATAATTTGTTGTCTACGCGGATACGCTGTCGGCGTCCAACGAGGTAACTGCGGAACCACTCTACTGCAGAGTCCGAGACAGAGAGAGATTTTAACATTGCTAGTAGAATGTCAAAATGAAGAATGTTGAAGGCATTACTAAAGTCGAGCAGCACTAGGGTTGTGACCTGTTGATTCGACATTCCAAAGCGTATGTCATCGGACACTTTAGTTAGAGCAGTAACAGTGCTATGGCCAGGGCGGAAACCAGACTGGAAAGGGCTAAGGACATTATTTGTATTAACAAACACACTAAGTTGGTGTTGGACGAGGCGTTCGAGGACTTTTGAAAGGAATGGGAGGATGGAAATAGGCCTAAAGTGTGAGGGTATCGTAGGATTTGAAATTTTTGGAATGGGGATAACTGCTGCCTGACGCCAACAGCTAGGGAAAGTACTGGTACTAAGCGAGAAGTTGAAAATGTGACAGAGAACAGGTAACAAAAATTCAAGTCCAAGAACAATCATTCTGCGGCTTATGCCATCAATGCCTTCGGCATTCGAATGAATAGCAAGTATATGTTTTTCAACTTCTCGCTCGGTAACAGACCTAAAAATGAAAGGATTGTATAGCGGAGCAGGGAGGGAAGACAAAGATTGAAGTGTGGTTTGTTTGAGCGTTGAAGGAATCGGAGAGGATGTTGTAAAATGGCGATTAAGGGAATCAAGATCCATATTAGGCTGGAATGAAGGTTTGGATTTACCTATACCAAGCGAGTTTAGAAAAGACCAAACCTTAGCAGGGTCGCCATTTTCAACAGAGGAGTGTATGTGACGACGCTGCGCATCCCTGCACATTCTGCTACAACGATTACGTAGTTCCTTATACCGACAGCGGTTTTCATCGGAAGGATCCTTACGAAATTTAGCCTTAGCAACATTTCTCCTGGTCATAATGGCCTTAATGCCATCCGTGAGCCAGGGAGCGGGGAGATGTTTGAGCCGGACAGGACGAAGAGGAGCGTGAATATCAAAAATTTGTATAAGGAGAGAGTTAAATATCTCCATCTTGAGATCTATAGTCGGCGCATCAAACACCGCGTCCCAGTCAATGTTACTAAGGTCACTCAGGAAAGCAACAGTGTCGATACTTTTAAAACTACGCTGCATGACACGAGGTTTAGGTTTAGGACACCGGATTTTGTAGGACAGGAAAATGAGGTCGTGGTAGGAGAAAGCTTCAGCGGGAAAATGACCGTGGGAAGAAACGTGGTCCGGAGAGGAGACAACGACAAGATCAAGCAAGGATGGTTGACAACCGGGAGCCTGGTGAGTGGCTGTAAGCGGCAGTATATTGAGGTTCGTGGAATCTACGATTGAACACAGCCGGGATGACCGATAGTCTTGCTTAAGAAGGCATGTATTAAAATCTCCCATAATGATGGTGTGATCAACCGCAGGAACCAGAACCTCCAATAGAGACTCGAATTTATTAAAGTAATCAATCCGCATAGACGGACTGTATAATACACCCAGAAGGATTTTATGATGTCCAAGTAACACTTCAATAAAAAGATAGCATAGCAACATACGAGTAAAATCTACTACCGTTTCGACCGCGATTTTTTCTGACAGCGAGAAATTACAGCAAGAAACCTGTAAGCAATATATTTTAGCTATACCCTACTTCTTTATCTTTCTCAGGAGTATCTAACTAGAGCACCCTATAGTATAGAGCGTGTATCTTACGGTATATTGTCCTTCGGCTCGTGGGCGCTACCGACCGCTCGCCCACTGGGGCGCGCGCGCAGCCGAGCCGACAGGTTGCTTTATCGCATATTATTATTACTTTATATTAGCTATACTTCGATTATATTGCAATGGGAAAAAGGGTCTTAGCCATAGAAATATAAGGGTAATAAAGGGAAGCTTAATGAAAATACGTGTCACAAGGTATTCAGTTCAGTCATTGTAAATACGGCATATAGGCGTCGTTCTGTAAATTTTGTATGAGGATGTCAAATCACTTTTTATGATTTGACATTTCAACTTGGGACACAATGGCAGATGTCATCCCATGGTAAAATAAATTAATATTTCTTCTATTCCGAGTGAAGCAAGGAGTCTGAATTCTTTGGTCTTAGCCGATTCATCAGATCTATGCAAAGATTACTTACTCTACGAATTTTTTAATTATTTTAACTCCAGTAATAATTTGCGTATCATGTTTTCTTTTACGAATTTGAAGGTTTCATTTACCGTTTCATGTCAGAGGCCAGTGGCAGCTCTACATCAGAATTTGTAAGATCGGTTATCGACCTTACAACTCACATTATATTATTAATATTATTATGATCAGTACCTGGGCGACCGAGCTATGCTCTGTGTGATTAAAATATCATCTGGTGAGCAAGCTATGCTACTCAACAACAGATGGCGCTGAAAGTTTCTTGAACGCAATAAAACGCGCTAAGAAATATTAAAAAAGACGGTGAAAACGAATTTTCCCAGATATGAGACCTAGCTAGATCGATAGAATTGTTCGTTCAATAGTATAGGATAAGGTGTCAATGAACTAACAGAAAAATTAAAGACACAAGGGATAGTACTATATGTATCTGACATAAATATTTAACTATTTCTGTTGTTTGAATTTTATTTGATGTATAATATAAAGTATAATGTGTTTTTTTTGTGATTTACAAAGGTAAAACGTATTACAAAAAATATGTATGATCTAAGAATTATGATCAGAAACCATAATATATTAAAATGAGATCCACATCGCAACTACAAATGTCAATTATGTTGGATCTAATGCGCCCTAAGAAACTAAAAGACCCAATATTATATTACGCTATAACTAAGTATATCATTATTATATTAAAGCACTAAAACGATGGTAAGTGGCGCAGCCTTGAGAGATTGTTTCGATTGTTATGCTACTGTGAATAGGATTATGAGTTTAAATGTTAAACAGCAAAATGATTTAAAACCCATTCATAATGCTCAAATCTATCATCAGATACCCAGTCTTCTAGTAAATAGAGATGAGTTATCTATTCGAAATTACACCGTGGGTCCGAGTGACTTTGATTTGTCTATGAAGCACATCCCGCTGCACATCCTAACCCGACTGGATCGTAAAATGCAACAATTATTGTTCATAAATTTTCGGAATGCGCAATAAAATTGGACAGTACCACAGATAATATAATAAATACTAGTACAGATGCCTCACGTCATAGAACGAATTTGTGCCGAAAATTGTTCTGGCTATTTTTTCCATAAGGTATTTTCTTAGAACAAATTGATATCTGGATGTTAAAATTTAATTAATGTCATAGATTACACCTTTACCTACCAACCTAGTAGTAAAATTTAGTTTAATTATTAGAAACAATAGGGCCAAATGAATTCGGGCTATTTACTCCGTCGAAAAAACCGTAGTACGGGACCCCATGACAGTACATACAAAATGAACAGACGGGAAGTCAAACCATGCTTTTGTGAATTTCAGAATGTCATAGAACAAAAGTTCGTTGCATTTAGCCTTGTTTCTCCTTATATCAAAGAATACAGCGCAAATTCACACATGAAATGCAAAACACGGTATTCACGTTACAATGGAATATTTCGACACGGCTTTTGTCTAAATACCAGCCGTTTTATGAGGTCGACTAAATGGATCTTAACCGTAAGGTACCTGTTACCGTAATGATATGAGTAGGCTGAACCGAAGGCCCTAGCTAGATTTACTATCATAGTATTTATAGTATATAGGGTGACTTTTAATTAGTTCTTGATAGCAAAAGGTATGAATGTACTGATGATACTGAACCACTTTCCCCAAGGAACATAGGTCGAAATACGAAAATCAAGTTTTGACCTTCCATAGAAACTGCATCAGCTGATAGCGCATTTTGTATGGGAGGTCAAATTTGGTTTTTCGTATTTCGACCTATGTTCCTTGGAAAAAGTTGTTCAGTTTCATGAGTACACGCATATCTTTTGCTATCAAGAACTAATTAAAAGTCACCCTATATGAAGCTGAACCAGGGTTACGCTACGAACGCCCGAATCCAGAGACCCGCTTATGGTCAAAGTGTTTGCACCGACGTGCGGCCGTGTGTACTATCGCTGATCTTTTCTCTATCGGCTTCTACAGCTACTACAATGTAGTAACTATTATACAGGGTGTAAGGGACGGTGTACCGAAAACTAAAGGGGCATGCTCAGTCAACAAAACTGTACAATTTTCCCAAAGACACAGGTTTGGGTAATTTAAAGAAAAATTCACCTTTCTATACAAACAGTTCGATCAGAGCGAGCAATCTGTATGGAGAGGTAAATTTTTTTTTTCATTTCCCAGTAATGTATCTTTTGGAAAGTTGGTCAGTGTCGTTGTCTGAGCACGCCCGTTAAGTTTTCGGTACACCGTCCCCTTACACCCTGTATAATTCTCTTTTGGATCGAAAAGAAAACCAGAGGTTAATTAAGGTTAAAATGTATAAATTATAATTTTCAAATCTTATTATAGTATCACTTTAATATGGAAATAATATAATAATTAGTAATTGATTGCAGAATATGTGTATTTACGTTTTGTCTTAATTAATTTCAGATTACTTATTTAAGTTTTGTCTTAATTAACTTTGTCTCTCTTTGGGACTGAAGGGAAAACCAAAGGTTATTTAAAGTTGAAATATCTAAATTAATATTGTAATATTTAAATCCTACAGTATCATTGTAATATTTAAGTTCTACAGCATCTTTTTAATGTCATACGGAAGAGCGAGGCCTCCCAATACAGGTATCTTTTTACTTAAAGGGAGTGTCTCAGCTGTCTTAAATTTAAAAACTGTAAGAATTGAAATAAAAAAAATATTTTTTTATTATTTTTTTTATTTTATACTCTGACCTTATTACTGAGTCGGTCAATGACCAGAAAAAAAAACCCTTTGTTATGGTTCCGTAGTCAACAAGGAACCCTTATAGTTTCGTCAAGTCCGTCCGTCTGTCTGTCGGTCCGTCTGTCTGTCAGTCCGTCTGTCTGTCCGTGGCTTAGCTCACAGACCTTTAGTACTAGAAAGTTGTTGTGGTATAAGCACATAAGTATACATATTTATCCGCCGAAAAACTGATGTTTTTTTTGGTGTACACTCAACAGCACGTCAGTAGAAACACTTTTGGACCTTATCACGTGGTAATAGAGTTGAAAAAGTTTCTACCGACGAGCGGTTGACCGTACCTCCCGTAGATGTAAAGTGGGGAGTGAATTTTTTTTTCTTTTTATTTCAGATTACTGTGTGGAGTGTCGTTAGATAGGCCTTTGATAAAATCGAGAGTATTCTAAAACGTTTTTTGATTTAGGGATTCATTTGCGAAATATTTAGCTTAAAAGCGTATATTTTTGTTAGAGTCAAAAGTCCCTCCCCCCTGCCAGCTAAACGGTTCATATAGGACCTTCCTCCAAGTATAGGACATGTTAAAAAATTCACAGTTATATGTGATGATTGATGAATTTAAAAAATCTGTGACAGCTAAGTAGACTTTAGAGATTAATGAGAAATAGTCAAAATACTGAAAACAAATAGAAGTATAGCCTACAGTAGGTATAGCAATAGCAATCAGGCAATGGAACTTCATTAGGAGGGAATTTTTTACGAAAAAAATCTGATGATTCCTGAGGCAACTACGGAACCCTACACTGTGCGTGGCCCGACACTCACATGGCTAGTTTTTTTTTTGCGTATATTTACGTCAGTACCATATTACGTGCTAGTACTTCTTACATACCTAAGTTTACAATTATAGTTCTAAACAAACGTTTACATGAACGTTTTACAATATAATGTGGTTGTATCTCTAGATCTAGATTGCAATATATGAGCAAAGTTACTTAGGTAATAAACGCAGTATGAGAGTGAAAGTTTGGTGGTTGGTCCAATGTTGAATGGAAAGTGCAAATCGAAGCTACTTTTGGTCCAATTTTAAAAGGAATTGAAGGGCAATTTCTCAGAACCGTTTAACAGCTAGTTTAAGCTCCTTTGTCAACAAAACAGAAAGAGTCAACAATAGACTTAAAGGAGCTTTAACTTTAAAGACGCTTTATTCAACTGACAAAGTAAGCAGGTTTTGTTCATCATCATATCAACCGAAAGACGACTACTACTGGACATAGGCCATTATTTAGAATTTAGCAGGCAAAATAAAAAAAAAACCGGTCAAGTGCGAGTCAGACTCGCGCGCCGAGGGTTCCGATATACGATATAGTATTTTTGGAAGCAATAAAGTCCATTTTCAGGACCGCAAAACTAAATTTGTTTGTAAAGGTTTTTTGCAGATTTCTGAAAAACTGTGCAACTTAGAAAGATCGTTTTATTTTTGCTGTAAAGTTTATATAAACTTCTGTCAACTGTAATTAATTCAGATTTTTCCTTACTCAAACTTCGGAGATAAGGGGGGGGGAATGGTATTTTTCTTGACATTTTTCATCATAACTTTAAAACTAAGAAATTTAAAAAAATACAAAAATATATTTTAAAATGTACAAGTAAAGCCCTTTCATATGATACCCCACTCGACCTAGTAGCGACAATTTGAAATTTGGCCCCCCCTATTTTGGCCCCCTTTATATTAATAATCATACTTTTTTCAAAATTTTTTCTTGTGCAATTAAGTTGGGCAACTATATTCTAAAACTATTCCAAATTTCAGGTTGATAGCATAAGTGGTTGCTGAGATATAGAGGTGTGACAGACAGACGGACAGACAGACAGACAGACAGAGCGGCACCATAAGGGTTCCTTTTTTTACCATTTTGGTATCGGAACCCTAAAAATTATGAGCAACCTGAGAGCAACAGATTTAACCTTACTTACTCAGAGGTATTGTATATTAAATCAATCTGGTTGTAATTACCGGCACTTGAGGGTTTCTATATTCAGTTGCTATGAAAGGAAACGGGCTTTTGCTGTCTTATTAGTGTCAGTGCACGTCACAACTAAGATAGTAGGTGCTTCGGCGGATGACCACTTCCCTTCAAGTGGCGTTAAATTTTGATATAAAAGTTATGTTTTGTTTACCTATAGGTGCAGCCAAGAGCACGTCAAGCTTGACAGCGGGGAATTTGTTCTTATTTTAAAGACTCTGAGTGCTAGTGAAACGCTAAAAAGTGTCGAGCTTGATGTGATCTTTAGTGTACTTGGTACTTGCCATTAATAATTTATTTACCAAAGAATTCAGACTCCTTGCTCAGCATGGAATGGAAGGAATACAAATTCATTTTACTTTGGGATGACATCTGCCATTGCGTCTCAAGTTAAAATGTCAAATCATCAAACGTGATTTGACATCCTCATACAAATTTTACAGAACAACGCTTAGATTATTATAATACTAAGGAACAACGCATATGCTGTATTTACAATGGCTGAATAAATGTCAGAATACCTTGTGACATATATTTTCATTAATCTTCCTTCTTATTACCCATACATTTCTATGTTATTTACATGTTTTCTTTTCTATTCAAACGGTTAATTATCTATACACCTTTTGCTTATAGTAATCGCAAATAGAATGACGTACACTCAACAGCACATCAGTAGAAACACTTTTGGACCTTATGGCGTGGTAATAGAGTTGAAAAAGTTTCTACCGACAAGCGGTTGACCGTACAAGCCATTAGTTCCAACATTTCACACATCGAATGGAACGGTCACGACAAAATGGCGTATTTTTGGCGCCAAGTTATTTTATTATCATTAAATTCTCCTAAGTTTTAGCTGTCCTATTGTTTTCCACACGCCATAAAATTCTTAGTCCATTGTACAAACTGTCTTGTCTACGTTCAGTTTAAGACTATTGGAGACATTAGATTAGTTAGCCAACGTTTTGTAACCTCATATGTTTTAGTTAACGAAATTAATGGTGGCTTATTGAGGCGCCACATTTTTGTGAGTATTTATTTACTAAAGTTCAAAATTTTGACTTCCCGTACCAAATTGGTCAAATGTACTTAGATTCGATCATTTACAGATTTTTACTTAATTTTTTGTGGCTTTGCTGAAAGATTATTGTAAAACGATTTTACAATTTTTAAAATTCGATTTTTTTTATCGTTGTACACACGGCCGCACATCAGTAGAAACACTTTTGGACCTTATGGCGTGGTAATAGAGTTGAAAAAGTTTCTACCGACAAGCGGTTGACCGTACAATAATCTTTCAGCAAAGGCACAAAAATTTTACCTTGTAATGTAGAGTACATCTACTCGTACTTTGTAAACAAACTTAAAGAAATTAATATATAAGTATATCAATTCAATTTTTGTGCCAAAAAAAACCTTCTGTAGCACTGAGATCCTGCCCTAGTTATTTATCAGTGTCCGACTGTTTCCAGTTAAATTATGGCGACTATGGTGGACATTATGGTGGACATCTACGGAGTGTTGATTGTAACAATCAGCTATTTGGAAACTTACTCCTATTTTTGCTGTCGCGATCACAAGAACTAATTTTTAGTTTTTTTGTGTTGTGTAAAGACTAAAGAGCAATTGTTTCTAGTCCACGTAAGCTTCTTTACAATATGCAGTGTAGATTGTCCTGCTTGTCATTGTATAATGGCGAAAATTGTGCAATCTCACATGTCCAGACGGTCACGACACAACAAGATGGCGAATTTTGCGCTACTTTTATTATCATTACATTACGTACACTACACATTCCGTGTTTCGTGTCCGTGCACGACTAGAATACAGTCTTCAAGATGATATTTCTATACAATCACAATTTTTTCAAGTACGACTTTACGAGCTTGTGTAGCAATAAGTACATTTCACATTGTCTATTTCTTTAGTTTCGTCAGTCATTTGTTTTATAATTTATAATTGTTTTCAAGTTGTGTTTTAAAACATAACTATAACAGCTGTTTCTGTTCTCAGACATAACAGACCTTGTAGGTGCATAGAGCATCACCTGGCCCGCACAATACGATATGAGTTTATAGGCTTACAATAATGTTAATGAATTGTTGTGTGAATAACTTTGCTCTATATGCGTACGGAAAATTCTCTGATCGGATGGTGGTATTTTGGTTGAGTGTATAACTGTATAACATGGTACGATACACAGAAAAATGCTGCTGCTCATCTTCCGGTTCACAAGCTGCCTCTAGTCGCCTCTTACAACACCAACAGGTAGAAATGGGTTGGTACTATTCTTTTCCGGCACCACATGGAATATATTGAAATACGATATTTCTTCTAAAAATAGCATTTGTTAGCATATTCTAACCTAGGTACATTTTAGTTTCTACAGTGTAAAAATTTTAAGAAGTAAATTTTTCTTCTTCTTAAAAAGCTTCACACAATACAGAGCTGTATGATTAGACCGTACAGGAACGTACGTGTTGACGGCTGTTGAAATCTCATGCGGGCTACTTTAGTCCACATTAAACCCAAAGTTAAATGCTCACGACTGCAATTTTAAGGAGAAACTGCGCAGTGACTCAGGGCAAAATCATTTTATCATTTTAGGTGAATTGCTTAGAACACACCTGCGCTTCGTACACCTAGCACATTGCTTATAGAGATGAAATTAGGGCTATAAAATATGGAAGAGCATTAAACAAAATATTATATTGAATAATTATACAACGTGTAACGGAAAGGTGGGATCATACTGAAAGGTGTGAATCTGCCCATGAAACTGAACAACTTTTCATAACATAGGTCGAAATACGTAAAACCAAATTTGACCTCTCATACAAAATGCGCTATTAGCTGATGCAGTTTCTATGGGAGGTCAAAAATTTATTTTGTTCTAAGACCTATGTTCCTTGGCTTTGCCCTTGTTCAGTTTCAAGGGTAGATTCACATGCTTTAGTATTATTACACATTTCTTTTACACGCTGCATTGAATAAATTGAAGAAAATAATATCGGTGGACATTACTTTCACACAAGGTCATTTCATCCCAAACTAGGCAAAACCCTTATGTCCTATGGGTGTCACATACATAAATAAATAAATAACACCCAGACACAGAGCGAGCACTTGTGTTCATTTCACACATGTTTGGCCTGGGCGGGGATCGAACCTGCGGCCCAAGACGTAAAGGGCAGGCTCACTACCAACCACACCAACGAGCTATATCATTATACAACTTTTAAGCTTACCCTTAGTTTGTCCTTATCAAAAACACACTTTACTTAGAAATCCTATTTCATAAATAATGTACCTACATTCGAAGGCGCTAATTCCATCTCAGGAAGCCTTCCCTTTTTTTGGGGCCTTTTTCTGACCCAAGCAGCAGCTTTTCTTTCAAGAGAGCTAGTGAGACTGCTAACATATGAGGTTTATTTACCTATACTAGCCTCTACATAAGGAGCGCCGATATACAATTTCTAGAACATTCACTGCGTTTTATTGTGATCTATACAAAATATTTAAATTTTTATCTTGATTAATAATTAAAACTTGAGGGTTGTGAGTAATGCTTTTTTTTTTCATTCTTATTATACTAGGTTATTTTTTGTACCTGACATTCGAGTCAAAAGCAACAACTTTTGTTCTATGACTTTTCTAACAACGCACAAATTCAACTTCCCATACAAAGTACTTAACGTAAGTGACACTCACATTTTGTATAGGAAGATAAAAAAAATTGTTCGTTATTAGCAACGTCGTAGAACAAAAGTTGTTGCTTTTAGACTCACGAAATAGTAAATTGTATATACTCGTAGTCATTGACCTCACTAATAAGAGGGCAAACGGAGGTTTTATAGTGATCAATGTTAGCCTGGAAAAACTAATTGACGAAATTTGCTCTTTGGAAACTTCTACAGGTATCGCCTCTATGGTTTCTGCGCTCATTGTATTTGTATCACGACTCGGGAGTGATAATAATAATTTATGTGCAGCTAGTTGATTTAAAATGTATCAACCTTAGTGCCCTTTCAACATCAGAAACAATTGTGTTTGCATTTATTTTTTGAGTATGATTGGTGTGAAATTCAGTGACAGGATTAGAAATAGTGTGCTAAGAGAACGTTGTGGCGTAAAAGAAGACGTAGTGACTAAAATTGAGAAAGGGATGCTGAGATGGTTTGGTCATGTAGAGAGGATGAATGAAAGAAGATTGACAAAAGAGATTTACAAGGCGAGAGTGAATGGAAACGTTGGAAGGGGAAGGCCTCGGCGAACGTACCAAGACCAAATTCAGGACGTTCTGAATAAAGGCCAGGTTAAAAGTACCCTAAACCGACGAGCATGTATGAAAGGATTGATGAAAGTACAGGAAGCAAGGGAAGTATGTCACACAGACGTACTTGGCACAAATCATACCTACTCCACAGTAATCCCTCAAAAATCAAAACATACCACAATACCGCTGCTTTTTCCCTAGTCTGATAGAATATGCGCACGCGCCTAAGGGCCCGGCGACATCATACGGTTTCATGAATAGATAAGCGCGGAGAGCCATTTCAACCACCATTATGTGAATAATGTAGGAACAAGTACCCGACAGTAATGTGATTAAGATGGTAGATTTCATATCAAATGTTGTACTAATTTTCAATCGAGACTTGGCAAATGTTCCGTTAAGTTTCCTACTAAAATGAAACAGGCATAATAATATGTTTGGTGTATTTTTTACACTTTTTGGGCAAAAATGCTCAAAAAGTTCTACCCTGGTTTCACGGAAAGCGATAGATCATTTTACCATACGACCATCATAATTTTGTATGGATTAATAAAATTTATCACACTATACAGTAATCCGGACACATGATTATTTTGTATGCTGATAGCACAACATAATGTACCTATCCGAATAAACTCCTCCAATGGGTGGAGTACCCCATTGGAGACATAATGCAATACCTGGACTCCCGAGCTCTTGTCACACAGACAAAATATATGTTTTATTGAAAATGGGCTTACTCTTGATCTCGATCTAGTCTTGAAGACAGAGATGAGGTCGACGATGGAACGAGCTTGCCCAGAAGAAGCCTATTCAATCCCAAAAATATTTTCCCAAAAATGAGACCTAGCTAAATTGAGAAATCGATGATGACAAATACATAGAGTGTAAGGGACAACTTTCCGAAAACTGACAAGGCATATTATCACTTTTGTTAGTCACAAAATGGTCACAACCTTACAAATGAAACTTTCGGGAAATGAAAATAATTATCTTGGGATGCTAATAGTTGTTTCATTTTCTGAAAGTATTTCGTCAGTTTCTACGACTTATCATGCCTTTTTAGTTTTAAAGCTGTCCCTTACAGCCTGTATAACTTCTTTTCATAATTAGTATGGTATACGGCTTATAAACCCGACAAAGGTGCTCCATGGAACCAAACATAAGTAATTGACGTGCCATACCAGTGTTGCAGTTAAGTTGCAGTAACATATCACATGCCCGAGCACATGCCACGGCCGGCTAATCAGGAGCCGCCGTCAAAACTAATGAGCCGGTGTGAGAGGGCAGCACCGTCGATCAGTTTTAATCAAGCAAGCTTTAATGAGTGCGCGGGAGTGTTACAGGTTGCAAGATAGCGATCTCGACCGGCTCCTAGACTCCGTTGCTTGTAAATGTCCATGACGTGAGGAGATGGTTTGGTTCCGGTAGCTGGTGTAAATGTTTAGATTGGTAGTTAAGATTTTGTGTAGAGGTAAGAGCACAGCCACGCACAGCCTCCTTAGTCTGGTGGTTGACACTAGCAAACAAAATTCATTTTATGAGACTTCCAAGGTTTACCAGAAGCGTTGCAGGATGAACCGCCTGATTGTACGAAAAGTAAGATGATTCCGTGCTTCGGAAGGCACGGCTACTCTCTTCGGAAATCGTCGTCACGCATGTCAGAGGCCTTTGGCGGCTCTATAACTCTGATACCAGGGTTTGTGAGGTCGGTAAACGATCTTAAATCTTGTCATGATGATGATCACGGCACAGAAGAAAGTAATAATACTATCAGAAAGGAATGATACTCTCCACCTACCGTCAAATCTTTGCGGGGGGTCCGTTATAACAGGCCGACGGGGATGCGCACAAGCACATACAAGGACACTGTCAGTCACATTTTCAATAGTTGGCTGGGTTATTTCGCGCAATTTGGTTTGTGAGTGTCCGAGGTAAGGGTTGAGTGACACATACTATATCTCTTCCCATAGCCCTAGATTTAAAAAAAGATTACTAAAAGTACCCAAACCAGATGAAACGTAGAAGCGACCCATTGAAACGCTGCTTTATGCGGCAACTTACAAAATCCTAAATAAACCACTGTTTTCTTTACTGATTGCTTCTTGGGAAAAGCGTTCAGTAGAGGACTTTATAAAATTGTTATGATAGTGACAATATGACAAGTTTTAGAATAAATAGATGTAGCAGGCAGGACGTTGGTTAGAGTTTCCAAATACCAAAACGTAAATTAGGTCCTTGGTTTTAGCAGATTCACCTATCCTCTTAGTAACTTTTCAGAAGAAAAACCAGGACATTTTTAACATCCAAAAAAACCATGAAAACTCTACATGTTATTTCACTTTGTCGCGTTTTTAATAGTTCCTGTTTCTGGCAATTTTTTTTCGGAGCACCCTGTATTTTTGGCTTTGTCGGCAGTGTAATTTTCAACTAAAGTCTAATAAGCAACAATAAGGACACCATCACTATAATACCTAATCATGAAACCGTGTGATGTGGCCGGCCCCTCGAGCGCGCATATTCTTAAATCGCTCGCTATCGACGTCATTTATCGAGAAACTGGCCACGGGCTGCAGATAGCGAGCGAGAGGCTACCGGAATATGAGGTAACCCATATCACGACAGTGGCCAGTGGCTTCCAACCTTTGAGGGAAGCTAACGGTATACTTGGCAACACATGAAGTCTGTAAGAGGCTACCGAAATGTGAGGTAAATCGTGAAAGTGGCCAGTAACTTTAATTCGTAGGAGGAAGCTAACGTGATGTATGGCAACCCAAATCGTGACATTGGCCAGTTATTACTAGCCAAAGGAAGAGTAAAAAAGTAAGAAACTATCAGCTTGAATATGACACGCCCTGTTCAGTTTCATGGGCAGATTCACACCCTTCAGTATTATCACACCTTTCCATTTAGTATAGAGACAATGGAAATTGATGGCTAACTTATAAAGGAAAAATGTAACAAGGTAACAAGCCATAATATATCAATACAAAGTATTTCATTGTCAAACCATCCATAAAAGAACTTTTAATTTACACACTGTTATATCAACTTTAACTAAATTATGTTATTACGTGACATTGCCCGTACCGTATCAATTTGTCGATACTTGCAATTACATACAATTCTATTAGTTAAAAGATAATTGGATCATCAACCTTTGGCTCCGATCACTTGAAGGCTGCTCGAAATGCTACTGCATTTATTATGATATCTGTATTTTATAGGTAGCCAACGGAGTTGCAAATACCTTTGAAACTTATTATAATACTGTGATAGTTCGCACAAAATGAACCTACTTCCTAAGAGCTAAGGAGTAAAGCTGGCACACATTCGGTCTCTTTATTAGCAATTCTGATCCGCGAAAGCGATACCTGTGGCCACTTATGTGGGCCTTAGACCGAGCGCACCGTTGCATTTTATCACACAGATATTATTGCAGATACGTTTAATAGAATGTTGGAATTACTAGCCGATAAACTCTTATAGCTTGCATAAAGTCAACTGACGTAATCGGCGGTGCGTTTGGAGTGTATTTGTTAGACAAATCGCTCGTTCGGTTTGCATACAATTTGCATGTGTGGTATGTGTTGAGAAACCTCGCTGTGGTATGATTTTATTGGTGTAATTTATAGTAGATTGTTCCAATATATCAAAGGTTATTGGTGCCTTGTTGGTCGTATACTAGAGAAGGGAATTTAGGTGCGTCCTTCTATTTGGACGAAATTGCATCATGGTATGTCGAACTAGATCGGTTCACTTTGTTAACAAAACTAATGGTAGTATTAATAAATCGCTCTCAATATCCTTCCGGAGAGGTATCAGCTGTCAAGATGCGATAACCATCTCAATAACATGCTAATTAATAAACAACTAGCAATCTCAAGTATTGAGACATTGTTTATCACTTTTAAAGTCAAGCTATGGATGTTGTAAGAGGCGACTAAGGGATTATCAAGACGAAAGATGGGCAGCAGCATCTTACTGTGTGTCGTACCATCTAAACTGCGGTCACCAACAACAACGGTCGCCAGCCGCTACGCGTATGTATAAGAGTGGTGACTATGGAAAATCCCCTCCTTAGTACCACGCAATTTTGCTGGAGCTCTGGATGGAGCTCCCTGTCCTGCAGTGGACGTTTCACGTGATGTTATAATAGCAAAGTTGTGATCACAAAAAAGATCAGTAAAAAGTTCCTAGAACAATTTTTGAACGAATAAGTAGATGAAGCTACAAAAAAATTAACGCAATAAAAAGTTATGCGTGGTCAAACATAAAAAAAAAAAAAAAAAAATATACGCGTCGACTTGAGAACCTCCTCCGGTTTTTTTTCGTCGGTTAAAAAGATATAGCGCGGTCAGTTAGCTGTTTCACGTAGACACGCCTTACAATTTCACCAAATTTTTTCCAGGTACTCGTTAGGTACATAGCTCTCAATTTTTGATAGGAGCCAATTCTTGAATTCCTAAAAAATTCCATAGAAAATTCAAGAATTGGCTCCTATCAAAAATTTAAAGCTACGTACCTAACTAGTACCTGGAAAAAATTGGTGCAATTTGGTGAAATTTGGTGATTTTGGCGATATAAGACTATAATAAGGGACCGGACTAATACGAAAGAGTTCAAAAATTGTTAACCGCCGCTTAGCAGTGTTCGCGGATTTTCATTAAGATTGAAAACGTTTACGATTAGTCGCGGTGCTGCTGCGATTGATCAATAACTAGATAGACGCGCGTTCAGCATACTCGTATGCAGATGCGCACACGCCCCTACCAAACATGGAAATGGTAGGGTGAATGTAGCTATTATAGCCGCTCTGTTAAAATGATTTTCGAAAATTGCAATGATATTTTTTATTTTCTTAGCTAGTTGGTTGTTTGTGACACGATTTGTCAGATAAAACCCAACTTGGTACTTTACATATATCTATGTCTATATCTATCTAAATCATAAAATTTAAAAAATAACCTAAAGTCGAATCGTGAAAAGTTTTATCTAGCTAAATAAATAATCATCATAACATCCAATAAATAATTAAAATACAATAAATAATTACTAAATAAAGAAATAATTTAACTACTCTTACAAAAAATCTGTTTCCTCTGAAGTACTATGAATGACATACATCACGAAGGTGGTTAAAAAGTGTATTTTTGGACCCCTGGCCAGATTCCAGTATGAATATGAATAAATCAGGCAAGAAACGGTACTTCCCGTAAAAAATAATCTCAAAATTTTCGATAAACTAATTTTGGTTGTTATTTACAAAATCCACTACGGCAACGTTAAAGTAAAACTACGGCAAAGTAAAATTTCGTTTTTGATCCATTTTTCTTCACAAAAGATGTTCAGATTTGTGTTCTAATACATAGTAAATTTGGCGAGTGTCCAAAAATTGCCCGGTACAATAATGGTACTTCCAACACCAGCTTAGCCAGACAAGCCCACAACAGCCTCACTCACCCCATGTGGGAACTGTCAATCGCGAGATTGAATCGCATTCGTTAGAAAACTGGAAGTGGGCTTAATTGTGGCCGTGTAGGACCGATGGACAGATTGATAGGCCATTTTGTTCCACTCTACCCTACGAACTGGTTTCAACGGGAAATAAGAATTAGTCACGAGTGGGAAGCAATTTTCACTACATTTTTTTTTGTGTTACTAGTGAGTAAACTAGCAGATGGGCCACTTTATTGTAAGTGGTCTCCATCGCCCATAGCACCCTTTGTCTTGTTAGTGACGTAATTTGATACTTATAAAGCGCGTTGCCCACCCTGAGAACTAAGATGGTATGTCTCAGTGTCAATAATTTCAATAGGTCCCTGACCCTTCAAACCGAAACACTACAGTGCAATCACTACTGCTTTACGGCATAAATAGGCAAGGGGTGTTACTTCCCCAGACTATGGCCCAGACGGACTTCCCACAAGAGCCATATCTACCACCTTCAATGTAATCTACGTTTGGAGATAATATTGCTTTACGACGATAGGTAGGTTTAATGTTGATTTCGTCAAAAGGTTGTCTGGAAGAGATCACTCTTAATTCAAATTCAAAATTCAAAATTATTTATTGCTGTAAATACAGTAGTATTAACAAGATGTTAGGTGATATGTACATAGTCCTTGCACTGTAAACTCTATAAGAGCATAGCAATATTTACAAAAAGAAGTCAAAGTTAAAAGATTTGAAAGCATACATTACAAATTCACTAGTCATAATATAATCCAACTTAAATAATAATAAGATTTCATTGCCCAGTCATAAGAAGTCAAAATAATACAAATAAAATGTCAATTACAAAAACAAAATGTCAAACAGAGAATCTTAAATAATATGGTTAGTGTCACTTTCCAAATATTCCCTCACAGAGTAAACTCACTTAGTGATAAGACCGCCTTTTGCCCACATTTTCTAACTCGTTATTTGTAAATGTTACTTTATTAGTGTGCAATAAAGTGTTATTCATTCATTCATTCATAGGTTATAAAAAATACCAAAAAGATTTTTTTACCTCCCTTAGGAACTGAATCAGCTGATAGTGCATTTTGTATGGGAGTTCAAATTTTTTTTTCATATATCGACCTATGTTCCATAAGGAAAGTTGTTTAGGTTCTTGGGCAGAATCACATCCTTCAGGGTTGGTAAATGTTACAACTTGTAAAATGCTGACAAAATGGATGATTATTTTAGTACAAAGAGGTATCGTAGTGGTCACCCGTGTAGTGCTGGCTGATTACAGCTAAAAGCGAGTCAGACTCGCGCACTAAGAGTTCCGTACCTCCACTAATTGTAAGTACTGTAATTCTTTTGTAATAAACTTATTCTTATTCTCCTTACATAATACATATTTGTATTACACAAAATGTCTTAAGTTTGGCAATTTTTTTTAGATCTATTGTACAGTTTTATTATGTGTTGCTATACTATAGCTTGTATGTGTTACCGTTTTTACGATAGACTTAATGTAAACGACAAAAAATCGCCAAAAAGAAACGCGTTTCATGTATGAGGACCTCCTTTTTAGAGTTCCGTAGTCATCAAATATTCCCGTATAGTTGAACGTCGACAAAGTGGTAAAATGAAATCATGAAAAAATTTTTTTTGGTTTCCTCGTCAAGTGGGGGTGTTTTTTTTATCGTCTACCCCAAAGTGTGGGGGTGGTCTTTTGAAAATATTGTATTTAAGGGTTTTAGGATTTAGGGAACCGTTTGCGAAATATTCAAATTTTTGCAAAAGTCAAGTATCAACTAAACAGTTGTTACTGGAAATATTAATAATATCACAGTAGTAGTTGGTAGTAGGTATAATGAAATTAAAAAGAACACTATCGAAAAACTGAAAATAATAGTAAGCTTAAAGCTCGCTGGGCATTAGGAAAGAGGGAAATAGTTTGTGAAAAAATAAAAACTTAACAATACAGAGTGTAACGGAAAGGTGTGATAAAACTGAGGGGTGTGAATCTGCTCATGAAACTGAACAACTTCTCCCAAGGAACATAGGTCGAAATTATTTATTTGTGGGGTTGAAATAGAAAAAACCAAATTTGACCTCTTATACAAAATTATCAGCTGATGCAGTTTCTATGGGCGGTCAAAATTTTATTTTGTTCTATGATCTTTATTTCTTGGGAAAAGTTGTTCAGTTTCATGGGTAGATTCACAAATATATAATAAAAGCTACGGAACCTACGCATGGGACTTGGCTGTTTTTTGTAGTTTTTTAATATACGTATTATTAATTCACGCCGTTACAACAAATCTAACAAAAGTTATTATCAGTTTTATTTGCACTAAAGGCACCAAATGTTTGAAACAATATTTAAAAAAATTCAAGTAAATACAAATAAATGTAAATGCACAGCTTTTTCTATTGGTGTTGTAAAAACGAGCTCATTATAGTCCAGTAAATATATTGCCTTGTAGTAGGCACTTGCCTGTTTTTGCATATCCTTGGCGTTCACTGTCGCAGATCATTGCATGCTCTGATTGTTTGTCCGTCTGTTCGTCATTATTCGTAATGAGCAAAAGGAGGAAGAATGTGTTTAGGTTGCAAAAACAATGCGGTGTTGCGGAAATTTTTTTAAACCTTACGTAACCACATCGCAAGTAATACAACAATGCTGTTATAAATAAAGACTTAAATAAGTACTTAAATTTGTGATTATTCAGAAACATCTTAAATATTCGGTAGGTGTAACGCAACAACTTGAATTTGTCATTTCAATATGTAAAAAATATGACGATATGCAAGATCACAATTTTTTTTGGGAAAGTAAAAAATCGGCAATGTTTTCTTCCGTGGTCTTCCTAGTACACCAAATAGATACATATATACAAAACATAACATTACGCCTCCTTCCTGTCTGAGTAGGTAGAGATTATAATAATATCCATTCCAGCTGCTAAGATCTTGACATACTTCCCTTTACTTCTCTCATCAACCCTTTCATACAAGCTCGTCGGTTTGGGTAACTTTTGATCTAGCCTCTATTCAAAACGTCCTGACTTTTGTTTTGGACAGTTCAACGAGGCTTGCTTGCCCCTTTCAAGGTTTCCAAATACATTGCATCGACTATATACACTTTTACACAAAAATAACATTTTCTACATTCAAGTTTAAACATTCCTGAAAAACACTTAAGGAAAATAATACAAAGACACTCCATATTTCAAGCACCAGAAGGAGAGTGGGTGGTGTTCATATTATTTTCCAAAGGTGTATTATTTCTGCTTAAAAGACAATAATTCACGCATTCAAATTGTTCGCCGCCATTTTTTATATCGCGTGTGTTTCGCGCCTTTTCGGGCGCGGGTGCGTCCCTAATAAAATTAGGCCTGTGGGTGAAGAGCTAGGAATCAGTAGAAAGAAAAAGAAACAATATTTAACAATGAACAGATTTTTTCATAACCCAACATAACCTAAGTACTTACTTTTCTACTTTCTATGCTACTTACACAAACAATAATCGAATATTCCTCAAAACTACCTAAAAGTGTCTTATCTGTCCTCAGGGCACTCAGAATTAATCGTGGTCAAGAGTAAGCCCATAGACATTAAAAAGAAAAAACAGTAAATTGATGTTTCTAATATGCTGATGCTCAAAATCTTAGAGGCCTTTACTAGCGCCAAGGGCTTGACTATGACGATCAGAAGAGCCAAGAATATACAAGAAAGTATTTCAGTCACCATAACATCCCATAAAACGTCCACTGCAGGAAAGGTAACTTCCTCCAGAATACATAAAAACACATAGTTCCTATTTTTTTGGAGGATAATAACCATAGTCACCACGCTCGTAAGCATTACGGCTGGCGACCGCTGTGTTTGGTGACCGCAGTATGTAAGATGGTACGATACACATAAAGATGCTGCTACCGGAGGATTCCGGTTCATAAACCCTTAGTTGCCTCTTATGACACCTACGGGTTGGAATGGGTTGGTACTTTTCTTTGCCGGCACCATGTATTTCAAAATTTTACAAATTATTTTTAAATAAAATTGGTAAAATCATTCAGTTTATAACAAACACTCAATTAAGCACATAATCTTTGGTCTGTCTTGACTACTTTATAATATCATCTGTGATGGATTTATTTATTGCAAAATGAATTAATTGATTTACATGTTGGACAGGTTTTTACTTTGCATAAGAAATCGTGCACAACTTAATCCATTCCATTAGGATATGCATAAGTTTACAGCAGATTATTTTCACCATAAATGTATGTTCTAAGTAATTCTAAGTGAAAGCGTGCACAAGTTACGATAACTTGTATTGACACACAGATACTAGAACTGAACTGTAAAGTCTGAACTTTAATAGAAATCATACGGGCAATTAAAAATCCCTGGTTGCCTCAAACCTAGTCACTATCCACAACCAATCTTAAAATTCTCCATAAGTTTGTTAAACTTTAATGTCCGATTTTCGGTATACATGAATTTAGAATTAGCTCGTTTCTAAAGTCAAAAGAAAATAACAGCAGTGCCCTTGTAGGACGGTCAGAGTCCAAGCTTGTGAATATTTTGATTGTATTGAACAAATCTATTGAACGTTGAATTTATTTTAGACATTAATTAAAATGACATGCATGCCAGTCGAACTATCGATCGGAATCACGGAAAGGAATAAAAATATAATTAGCGCCAAATCTGCACCTTTCATAACTCTACCAAAATGCGACCATAAATTCCAGGATTCGTTTCTTGTCTTTGCTTGCTCGCCCAATGTTGATTTAACACGGTTTTAGCCTTATTGATTCTTTATTACGCGAGTACCATTGTCTGTGCGCACGCAAGTTCATAACAAAGATCTATACAAGGTGTTACTGGATCAAACATATTTGAAAGCTAAATAATTAAATTAAAATCATTTTGTTTGTCACCTGTATAAGTTTTAGCCCTTGTGGTGCCGGCAAAGAATAGTACCAACCCATCTCTGCCTGTGGGTGTCGTAAGAGGCGAATAAGAGATTATTAACAAGGGTATGAGGAACAGCGTCCTTCTGTGTATCGTACCGTCTTACATTTTGTGGTCACCACCAACAATCGCGGTCCATCGTGCCAGCCCTGAAATTTTCATGAAATTTGAGTTAATATCAAAAAGATATCCATTATTAAATCATTCATACAATGTGTAACGAACCGCCTTCCAAAAACGTGATCAGTCAACGAAACAAAACAACTTTCTGGAAATGAAAATAAAAATCGGGTGTAAACTTGATGGGACGGTTTGTATAGAGAGGCCGATTTATTTTATTTCCTGAAAGTTTAATTCACTGAGAGAAGTTTAGTACCCTTTTAGTATTCCGGAAAACTGTTCCTTATAATCATTATTACACTTCGTATAATCTCATCAGATAATGAAATATCTATAAAAATGTTATCAAGAAATAATCTACGAGTATGTTAACACAGTGTGTAACTTTTTTTTGTCGTTGGATGTGATGTAATGTAACATTCTAACATCCTGTACATAAATTTACACGAAGCTATCTATCGCCTTAATTAATACAAACCATTGTAGTCTTGATGTATGTTTGTTTAGGGTCGATAATTTATGGCAGTTTAATTACTCCGTACTCCTTGACCAGCCATTAATTGGGCTATTATAAACACGGTGAAGAATGTTTGGACTTGCCTCAGGCTATCTATTACTTCAATACGTAAATATACGTCCCTATACGTAGGTATGTTGTTTGCACTTGAATTGGAGTGATGAAATATTTTTGCATGGAAGAAGATATAATTTTTTTTTGTTTATTCACCAACCCTTTTCTTTCACCTTCTCTGCCTGCATCTGTATTCCTGAGTTAATATATTATTATTAATATAATAATCGACAGTTTACTATTATTTTATCTGTGCCCGAATCTGTTAAAATCACGAATGAATAGGCTTTTCAGGACAAGCTCGGTCCATCGCTCGGAAAGTCGCTAAAATAGCTGATAGCACCCACTACCTAATTAGTGGCTTTATTTGACACTAATAAATTGCGTTGCCCACCTTGAGAAATAAGATGGTATACTTTATTTGCGAGTAATTTCACTAGCTCCCTTACCCTTCAAACTGAAAGAGAGCAGTGCAAACACTGCTGCTTTACGGCAGAAATAGGGAAGGGTTCTTCTCCAGACGCACTTTGCACATGATCCCTACCACCTACTAAATGTGGACATGTACTAAAAACTCCATAAAAAGCGATGGGATGTATTGGGAGTACCAAATTGCAATGTCCCATTACGCACCAAAATGGTGTCTAGGTACTGACTGGGACGTATCGGGCTCACTCGGTTCATCACCAACGTACCTACAAACCTACAATATTTAAGTACTCAGTGGACATATCTCAGGACATACTAAACTAAGTAAAGACCACCGACGCCACCCATATTTCCACTATAACGATGTTTCTATTTCTTATGGTGAGGAAAAGAGAGTTGCACCACACATAAATTCATAATTAAACTTACGTGGAATCACTTTGTTAAGGCTATTTATAACCTCTATTTTCATAATTGCACACCTAGTAGTACTATCTGGGTTAATCTAAATCTTTGCTTGCTAGCTGCACCTGATGTAGTTGAACGGGGTAGGTCCTGGAGACACAACATTCACTATAAGAATATATATGTCGTGGGCCAATCGTTGAACTGGGCCGATCGAGATCTGCCAGGGCACATCACGATGTGCAGGCATTTCGTGATCAGGCCAATTATTTAATGATGTGCCCAATATAAAATTGGGCAGATCGATGAGAGCAACCTATTTGTCGATTTGCCCTACTAGTCACTTGGCCACATCGAGATATGGCTGGGCACATCAAGATATGGCTGGGCGCATCGTAATGTAGTTCCGTTTCGCGACGCTTGTGGCGCTATTTGTGCTCTGTTGGCTGTGTGTTAGGTTTTATTGTCTAGTAAATTGTGGCGATATTTGCGCTCTGTTAGCTGTGTATTAGGTTAGTAAGGTTAGGTTCTATTATCTAGTAAAATAATTATTATCTAGACTAAGTTTTATTTGCCTGTACTTTGGTCACCCTACAGAATCGATTTGCCCAAGCATGGCCGGGCAAATCGTCAAAAGTTATGCTTTGAACGATATGGCGGGTATGAGATAGGCAAATCAAGAAATGCCGGCATATCGTGATGTGCCCAGGCAGATCTCGATCGGCCCAATTCCTACGACATATACATATATATATATATATATATATATAATGTGGAACACAAAAAATACTATTGCGAAGGACCTTGAGGATTTTTTTTGTTATCTATCTCTTTCACTCTCATCCGGCGCTTTACCCTTGATTACTCACGCGTGCACACTAACAATATACTTGCGAGAGTGTAGGCAGCGAAATCAGTCCGCCTGTAGGGAGTTTCGTACAAAATTATTCAAAAAATCACGCAGCTCATACTTTTCTGTTGGCAAGTTGCAGAAAATTTCTTTAAAATTAAACCTCCCTATTATCCATTGCTAACACTTTCTTTCTGTTTCGTTGGCAAAGACAGTTACGGCCATAGATTTAACTTAGAACACATTTTCTGCAACTGGTGGTGTATTTGATTTAACGATAAGTGTCTCAGTAATTGTCATTAATTCCTTCACCGCCAAAACCAATGTCTGTGATATCCGTAATATTTTATAACTTTTTCTTTTTGCTTCAAGCAGTTTACTTTCTGAACGTGATACTAAATTCTTTACTTCGCCCAACCTACTCGCATTCAAGTTATTCTAAGTTAGGAAGAACGCATTGCCCTGCCATTCACATATCCAGCTTACTAATTAAGTCGGCAGAAAGCTGTAACTTTGACAATGTGACTCCATACGTATGGAAACTGCAACCAGATAATGTTGACCTGTACGCTTCTTACGTCTTAAAGGTGGAAGAGGTCAAGAAGTTTTTGGGGAAATATAGGGCTGCTACTTATATGTATGTAATCGGAGCCTCTAACTTGTACCCTTTTAATTCTAGGATTTCCTGGAATATTGCGGAACTCAAAAAATAATGTATCATACAGAACTGTGCTAATCAAATTACACTTATTCTAAAGCAATATTTATGAGCTGTTGTTTCAATGTATTAATATAGTGAATACAAAAGAGAAATCTCAGCTTCGCAGTTACACGTTCTCTAATATTTTTTTCGTCTCTTGGCTAAATACGTTATTGATCTGACTAACTAAAAGGGTCTGATGAGGGATTTATACATAGATCAACTGTAATCAGATTTTTGCAACCCAGAGGGCAAACTGGATCCAAGACTAGATTAGGCTTTACCAGACTAGTATCCAAACATACATTATTTTATGGTTGTTTAATAATCGCCAGCCCTACTTGTACTAAAAAGGGTTGACCGCGCATAGATCTCTTCGGTTTGAGACGTGGCCAAATGCAGTGCACAGTGGCGCCGCCATATAGAGTGGACAATAGCGAACCAATGACAATCGCCCGGCTGCCGTACTGTGATCTTGGGCTGCGCGTGCACTCATTATGTGTCATGCAAGAGCCCTTTGATACGGATATGTTAGGTTTTGGTCGTGCAATAACATGGTAAAGCTTTCGAAATAAGTATGAAACATCAATGACCAATTATTTCATTACTTGATGACTATACCAATGACAGACAGGTATGGTCTCTGATATTCCAGCGAAACATAAGAAACATATTGTAAGAAGCTAACTCTTAAAGTAGGCAGTGCTGCAGTGTTTCTTGTCGTTTTTTTACGCTGCCATAACAATATCCGAAACGGTGTAGACTATTTGCATTATATTCTACACTACATTCAATAAGTATTCTGTAAAGAATCTACATTGAATAAAATCATCTGAATCGGGTAATTACGACTCTACCTGAGGAACAGTTAAATTTATGGTGTGTGAAAACAAAAACTAAAATTTGGGAAATTTGGAAAAAAATAATTATCTACTGATAATCTATTATCAACTTATTTGTTTGATACTGTGATTACGACCTAGATAATCATCAAACTATTGTTACCGTGAAAATTAATGGTGAAAATAAGAAATCGGGCGTAATAGTTGCCGCCGTAATAGTAACTAAAAATACCGCTAAATCACATTTTTCATTTTTTTCTGCTCTGTTATAATCATATTTTGCATTTACTTCTAAATAAATAATTTAGACAGAAATTGCCAGACATTCCTTCTATAAAATAAAAGTTTACAATAGTAACATCTACTTCACTCTCCATTCACAAAACCCTTTTTAAGTAGGAATGCTTGCCTCAAAGAAATCTCGCTGGTGGCGCGTAATAATTTCTCTACGCTAACAAGAGCAGTCCCATTCGCCGATAGCATAGTATCTCATTAGGGCTAGCGAGAGACGTTTTACGTCATTAAATATGTAAATAGTGGGAATACGGGCGTATCGGGACGGGTCGTCGCAAGTGACATGTCGCGACTTGCGAGTCTTGCGACACTGGTGATGGTAGAGTTGGAAAGGTTTAGATGTGTCAGGTCAAAACATCCCGTGAAACGTCCACTGCAGGACAGGGAGCTCCCTCCAGTACTTCAGCAAAAAGGCGTGGTACCTTGGAGGGGATTCATCATAATCACCACGCTTGTAAGCGTTGCGGCTAGCGACCGCTGTTGTTAGTGACCGCAGTATGTAAGACGGTACGATACAAAGATGCCACTGCCCATCCTCCGGTTCATAAGCCCTTTGTCGCCTCTTACGATACCCACGGGTAGAGATGGTACTATTCTTTGCCGGCACCACACGGACATGTGACAGGTGAATAGACTGATATATAGGAAGGTTAGATGCTTAGAGCAAGGCGTCAAACCGCGCAAGCCCGTTTAGGAGACGCCTTTTATGTAGCTTCCCCTCTGCCAAAATACAAGCACAAAAGAGCATATGCGTTCAACAAAACTAGTTGCACTCGGATTTTTAACTAGACCAAGTCTAGTCGTCGTTGTGAACGGTCACAGTCCAAACATGCTTTGTTAATGTGTTTTCTGCTGTAAAAAAAGATCTGTGACATGAAGCTTACAAAAAGAACGTGTTTCATTTCACATCGAATAAATGGTTACTGTATAATTGCTATTTAATTATATAAAAAACACTAATAAAAACACTAATATACTAATTCGTGTTAATATTCTAAATCAATCGTCGGATTTGTTTGACAACACCGAAGATCTTGATTGAAAGAAGATACTGAAATAAACTTGTACAAAATTCGTATGGTATCACTGGTTATAGTCAGAAAAATAGATTTGATACTTGTTAATTTATTTTATTGTTTGGCACATCAATTGTAATTTTCACCTGGACATAGGTTGCATGCAAACTCGATTAATTTTTTATTTATTTTTTTATTTTATTTTTTTATTTTTATTTATTTATTTTTTTTTTTTATTTTTTTTTTTGATGCTTTGCCTACTCTTTTCCGGGCTTTGCGCGCGAAAATCGTGTTACTCTATGGTTAGATGTGAAAGTAAAAAACATTCCACAAAGTTGAACAAGAAGCAGAGTTGTCGATGCAAAGACACCATGTCTCTGTAGTTGCAGACCTTAGTATTCTTTACACGTGAAAAATATACATCTTGAGTGCAATTACACCTTTGAGAGGGATTTCTTAATAGCACCCTAAAGAAGATCTTGGCCTCCGATACCAAAAGCCGTCAGTCGCCTCTGTTTACACCTCCTCACGCCAATCGGGTCCTAGGATGGTGTTCAGCTTCAGGTCCCTCTGCACCATGTCACTCCAGCGTTTCCTGGTACATAAGACCTTCTGTTTTCCTGTCGGTCGCCCCAGGTGCACCCTTTTGACTGTACGATGTTCCTCCATCCTCTTAACGTGACCGAGCCAGCGAAGTCGGGCTTTGGTCTCCCCAATTATGTTGGGTTCAGCCACTAGGTCTTCTACCGCCTGATATTTGCGTAGCCTCCATCTGCTATTCTCACGTCTAGTTGGACCCAGGAATTTCTCGAGAATCTTCCTTTGCCATTATATAAGCTTACTCTTTGCTTGCTCCAAACCAAGTCATACACGAAATTTTAGTTACGGCGAAGTCCACACAAGGCTCACCCGGGACACTACATACAACGAACGCGAATTTGAAATTTTTAAATATGAAGCGCGCGTAGGCCCGCAAAGTCAGCACCACGCGAGTCGCGCATACGTGTGCGCGCGGGGTGGATTGCAAGGGGGGCGGAAAGTGTCAGTTCTGTATGATAGTACTATTATTTAATCTGTGCCAGATAAAAATAATGTGCAGCTTCTTTCAAATTTGAGTTGGATGTGCAACGCCCATCCGCCTCTATATACCTTTCTTACGATCTAAAGGTTATAGATAAGTTTTAGGGTGACAAAGTGTTACTAAGGGTACAGTCCCTTCAACCACCACGATCTATCACCAATTATGTGTTTCGACTGTACATGAAGCTTCATTAAGACAAAAGGAAAAACAATATAGTAGTTTCAATCTTCGTTATGCTTGATTATTTTTGGTCGCGACTTCGTCCGCACGTACTGCATTTGATTGTCCAAGCTCTGCCCGCGCGGAATCTTGTGGAAGAACGACTTAAAACTGACCAATATCCCTATAGTGGTTACACTTAGGTACTTATACAAGGTTGAGATTAATTGTTATATCTCCGGTTTCTATCATCGTAGTGTGATGAAATATATACCAAAATTTAAGTTGAGATATAAGCTTTAAAAGTTTTTTTTTATTAAATCGGTTCAATAGTTTTTGTGTGATGCTCAAGCGAATAAACAAACAAACACACAAAGAGTACAAAAATTCGTGATTTGGATTCGGAAGCATCAAAATATCGTGATGATTTTTTTTTTGGAAAACAATACCGATTTACGATTTTATAATATTGATGATGGATAGGATGACTATGAACTACACTATATATAAAGCGTTTGAGATTATTTCTGCATACCTCGACTCTCATACGCTAACTATGTTTACATAGCTAAAACTGATAAAACTTAATCGAAGTATAATCCTAACCCACAGTCCGTAATTAAGTTAATAGTGGCATAAGCAGTAACTTCCTTTTAATGTCTAGTTAACATCATACGGTACGGTGGAGGATTTTAATAAGCAGCTAAGTGTATTATTATTATCACTTAGTAGAGTTGATACTATTTTCGCTTCTACTTATAAGTTAAGCAACATTAGTTTTTATAAAGTTTTCTTTAAGAACTTATTTTATTTCAAAATTTATTTAGTTGACTAAAGCCGCTATAAAACCTTCCTAAATCCAAAGACTAATTCGGCATGCATTGCTGGGAAACTTGGTTCTGTTAATTCCAATAAGATTACTTCAACCAGCAATGTATGCCGAATTAGTCTCTGATTTCAGGAAGGTGTAATAGCTGCTTTAGTTACTCGATTTTTAGAGTGATTAGTTCAGATTTACTAATTCGATCACTGGAATCGTGAAAATTTGCGTGAAGCTCATATCTTCGACATCGAACGTGTGCCATGCATGTGTGTCAAGAGCACATTGTTTGACAAATTAGGGTGGGTTGCACTAACTTAAGGCGCATGTAGTCGAGGAACGATTGCTATCCTCATTCATACGTTAGGATGCACTACACGCGTAAATGCGAAATTATTACTTATTTTAGAATTGTGTTAATCAAAGATTTCGGACCTCCTTGCTTCGCTCGGAATAGATACCTTACTAATTTATTTTACTATGGGATGACATCTGCCAACGTGTCCCAAATTATTATGTCAAATCATCAATGATCACTAGGAAATATTCAAAATAACCCGTCAAATCACAATTCAAATCACAATTTACACAATTCCAGTATGTAGATGCAGTATGTGCATCTACATACTGGAATTGTGTAAATTTGTTCGAAATCACCCAGACTACTACCACAAAAGAGAAGATATACTTTGTTACTCACTCCGACACAAAAATAAATTAATATTACCAACATCACAGTTAAATTTACATTCAAGTAGTCCATTTGTAATGTCAATACGAATTTACAACAAATTACCGAAGTATTTACAAGAGGAAACATGCATTAAAACTTTCAATAAACGTTTAAAAGAATTTTTATTAAAAAAAAGTTACTATAGTATAAATGAATATTTAGAAGATGAGTTATAAAATTACAGATTAGTTCAATATATAATGTATAGTCCTCCTCTCTCCTTTGTTGAATTGCGGTGCCCTAATAGCAGGGTCCACATTGTACTGGGTTAACTTTATTAGACCTTAAGAACAACATTGTGGAAGCAAATAAATTGAAATTGAAATCCATAGAACGACGCCTTCACTACCTTGTGACAACTTATTTCTTTAATCCTCCTTCTAGTTACCCTTATTTTTCTATGGTGTTAATATTGTAATGTAAAGTTAACAGACAAATCAACGAGCTCATGACTATCGTATAATTCTTTCGCGAAAGTACTGTTTATTTTAGACATAAAATGAGATTAAAAGTGAAAAAGGGGTAACTTTATCCAATCGTGTACTGAAAATCAACTAGCCCTAGGGACTATCCTTAACTAACATATACTTACCAATATTTTAATCAATTCAATTCGATGATCTTTTTGCTGGAAAAAATTTAATCAAAGAACCGTTTTTAGGACACCATTCGCTTTAACCAAAACCGAATATACACATCTTGCTTATATTCGCTTATGGTTTTTTTATTTCGATAGCCGTAGAAGTAACGTACAGCATTGATATGACCTGCTTTCCACTGCATCTGTGTATCCGAGCAGGCCCCTGAGACAAGTAAGTGGCTTTCTATTATCGTAAACGCTATAGAAAAGAATAAAAATCTAGTCCCTGAATAAAAATTACTGGGAATTACATAAGCTGTCACTATACATTTCGTTAGCTATTGTCAATCCTATACATTAGTTTGCGATAGTAGAAAGCTGCTTGTCTCTATACCTAAAACTTTTTAGCATGGCAAAAGCTTACCAACACATTTTGAAGCTATATCAAGGCTATTGTGCTCCATGATTATTAGTAATCAGCTAAAGCTGTCAGAAAAAACAAGTTTGTAAAACAATGTTATTTTTTCGGTCAAATATACTTTGGTTCGTCTGGTTTGTGGTAGTTTGTCTGGTTATATGGCTGCAAAATGTGTTGGTAAGCGTTTGCCATGCTAAAAAATTTTAGGTATAGGCCCAGATATTCTTTTTTTATTTATAAATTCAATTATTCAAATCGCTTTGTGTTCGTACTTATTGAATAACAATTTTCAAATTTTGACAAAAAAAAACATTAGTCACCTTGTCATCCTGGGGGCAAAGCTGTTAAACTACAAGTTAGTGGTAAAAATAATTAATGACAATCGACCTCCCACTAGCTACTTAATCGCCGCACCAGTTTCACTGGACATAATGCCAATTGCTTACCTAAAATACTTAACCAATTATAAATAGTTATCAAATATATTGATGTCAACTAAGCACTAGCTCACAGTAACAAAATTCTATATTCCAAAATATTTGACGAAACATAGAACCTTTGAATTTTGAGTCTACAAAGTGGTCTCCTATTACTAAGCTGTATTTAATAGTGACTTCTAATAATTGTAAAGCAAGGCTTAGTAACTTTGTAAGCACAAATCCGGTAAGGACACTAATTATTGTGTTGGATTATGATTAAGACTAGTTTCTAAGTGAATTACTTAATTTAAAAAATACTTGTTCAGCTCTCCCCGGTCCTTTTCATCACATCTCCTTGCTTTTCATAGCAATAATATTCCTTTTCATAGCAAATGACAAATTAGTAACGGTTTCCCTTATGGTTTTCGTGTTGAAAACAAAAGTTAATAGCTTGGTACCAAAAAGGAAAATGAAAAAGAGCTTATAGAATCAAAGAGAAGATAGAAAAAATTATCCAAGTGAGGAAAGAAACTATATTAAAATAAGTACGTGTTGAAATAAGTATTATGGTACTTGTTGTGTCGTCTTCCTGTACCCTGTTTCCGCTTACCATCTCAGGGATGAGCGAGTGGCAGAAAATCAGCAGTCCTGTCACAAGCTGTCACCGTCATTTTGTCATTTTACACTCAGGTGCCAAAATAGCGGGTCAGTCTGTTTTCTGCCAAACATTTTCATACAATGATGGGCTCAAAGTAAGCATCGAATTTGGATCAAATACGAATCTGATAAAAGTTAAGATAAGAACCTTATCAAATATTTAATCAATGATTACACATACCTAAAATATTGAAACCACGTGTATCCTTTAAAAAAATTCAATACTAATATTTTTTTCTGTTATGCACGGAGTTTTCTGGATACGGTAATCAGGTGTAATCTTCGAGAGAATCTTCGTCAGACACCTAATTTAACGATTTGACTGTCCAGCTATGTACTTTTGTTTGGTTTGCGAAATAAAACATACTGAATGAGACTTGTTTCACCCTTACATTAAATGATGAATTGAAAAAATGGATTAAAAATGTATGGCAGAAAACAGACCAACCTGTTATTTTTGCGCCTGAGTGGACTTAAAGTCAAATAATAGGTCTTTACCTATGAAATTGCCGAAATTTTCTTACAGATTAATGAGATCATAATTCCTATAATTCTAATGCTATTTTTTTCATTTGTGTTACATTTGAAAGTTGACTTCAAGGTTATCAATTTACGCATAAAATAATGTTTTTATTTTTAGTTTGATATATAAAATTATAGGTTCAAAAATTGTTCGTCTTAAACGTCGTCCGATTTCATCATTAGATTTGTTATATTTTTTTACAGATAATATTTTTCGAAAATTAAATTTAAGCTTCTGTTAGCTTAATGTCTTCTCAATAATGCTCAAAAAAATAAAAACAATTGGATTTATAATTACTAAGAAAAATGCAAAAATGTTAGTACTGAAAATTGAGGTTACCTAAAATTCGCCATACAAAACGGCAATTTCATAGGTAAAGACCTATTATTATTGTTATTATTCGATGTACCTTACCTTTTTAGGAATTAAATTATTTTTGAAGTCTCTAGATAAATTGAAAACTAATAGATTTCGTCCAAGGTCTCAATAATAACGAGTGGACAGTTGGTCACGTGCTATGTACACACATAATTTATAGCAGCGGTGGCCAGGGAAAGCCGATCTTCTACGTTTATATAGGGTCCTAATGAAATACCGAACGTAATTAAAGCTTATACCATGAAACTGAGCAACTTAGGTCGATATCCATTTTTTTACCTTCCATAGAGACTGCTTCAGCTAATAGCGCGTTTTGTATGGGAGGTCAAAATGAGCTTGGGAAAAGTTGTTCAGTTTCATGGTCTGAGTAACATGCTAAAATAGACCGTATATAGAGTGACTTTTAATTAGTTCTTGATAGCAAAAGATATGCATGTACTCATGATACTGAACAACTTTTCCCAAGGAACATAGGTCGAAATAAGAAAAACCAAATTTGACCTCCCATACAAAATGCGCTATCAGCTGATGCAGTTTCTATGGGAGGTCAAAACTTGATTTTCGTATTTCGACCTTTGTTCCTCGGGGAAAGTTGTTCAGTATCATGAGTACATTCATACCTTTTTCTATCAAGAACTAATTAAAAGTCATCCTATATAGTTATGTCATTCGACTACTCTTCCAGGGCCTAGAGTCAAGCGGCATTATACTATCGCAAACGCTTGTAGAACATAATGAAACATACATACACACACACCGATCAAAATCATAACCCTCCTTTTTGCTGTGGTCGGGTAAAAGCTGATACCTCAAGGGAGTGAAATATGGGATGAATCATCCGAGTATTCAGTAATAGTAGGAGATCAGGCGAACCTTGCACCTAAACCTGCTGGGGTGAAACTTGGCAGGAGTCAAGTACATACCCATAGGTAACATATAAGAAGTAGTGCTCCCCAGCAGGACGCGTATGAGATGCACAGTGGGTCATAATGTCAAAAATATGTAGTTTTTTACTAGGTTGAAAATGGTTCTATGGAACCGACATAGGTAGCTGGTTGAAAATTTCACAGAATATGTATTTTTTAAACAAATATATCACCTTATAATAAAAATAAAAAAAATAAGGGGGGTCGCCATACAAGAAACGTATTTTTGTTGTTTTTGTTCTAACGTCAGAACGGTTAGTAATTCGAGTGTCAAACTTGGTATGAGTATAGTCCACTAAAATGTCAATAAAATAAATAAGGGTGAAATAAGGGATGGAAGTTTTTCAAAAATGTTTAATTTGCTTTAACTTTCATCCCTTATTTCACCCCCTTAAGGGATGAGTTTTGGAAAATCTTTTCTTGTGTGGTGTTTGTGGCATGCAATAAATGAGTATACTAAATTTCACACGTATAGCTAAAGCGGTTACGGATAGACGTCAGTCAGTCAGTCAGTTAGTCAGTCAGTCATGACATATTATTTTATTGACATTTTAGTGAACTACATACTTCATACCAAGTTTGACAGTCGAATTAACCGTTCTGACGATAGAGCAAAAACAAAAAAAAATACGTTTCTTGTATGGCCACCCCCCTTATTTTCTTTTATTTTTATTATAAGGTGATATATTTGTTTAAAAAATACATATTCTGTGAAATTTTCAACCAGCTACTTATTTCGGTTCAACAGATACAATTTTCAACCTGGTAAAAAACTACATATTTTTGACATTATGCTTCACTACTCGTATGCGTCTCAGTCGCATCCTGCTGGGGAGCACCACTTCTAATATGTTACCTACGGGTATGTACTGGACTCCTGTCAAGTTTCATCCCAGCAGGTTTAGGTACAAGGTGCCTCATACAAGCTCGGCCTTGGATCTCCTACTATAAATTATGTTCGATTTCAGCAAATACTTATTTCAGTGCCACTTTGCCATCTTGTTTCTTTTTTTGTAGATAGTACAGTACAGTCGGCCGCACGTCAGAGGGAACCTTAAGCTGGTCTCTGGCTTCAGATGTTTATAGCGCTGGGTCATCTTATGCTGGTGACTGATTTTTCTCTCCTATACAAACATAAATAATAATATACAAACATCAATCAGTCACTTTTAGCCAAAGAAAATAAACGCATCAAACGTTTCAAGCAAAGGAATCACATAATTATTCTCACTAGAATTCCAATAAACCTCCAACGTTCTTCTAAGAAAATAATTTTCCCTTTACGTCCGTTTTCATTTACTCCAAGATCTATACATATAATAAAAGAGTAGAAACCGCGTGTCTGTACTTTTGATAAATTTATAAAAAAATTGTGTGGGCGATAAGAAACGACTAATAGAACTCAAAAATGTGTTTTCTGAACTTTTTGTCTGTCTGTCTGTCTGTATGTTTTCGATAAACTCCGAAACTACTGAACGGATTTTCGCGCAGTTTTCGCAGATAGATTAAGCTTAGCTCTGAGCAACATATAGGCTATGTTTTATTCAAATCGGTTCACTCAATCAGAAGCTACACTAATGTAAAGTATCAAATTGCCTGTACGATAATAACTCACAAACCGATTAAAACTGAGTTTTCAATTACGAGTTTTGGCTTATTTTTTTGCAACATAAAAGTTTAGTTTCATTGCAAACGGTTCACTCAGACAGAAGGTACGCCAAGTTTCATGAGGCGCGCAAATAACTCACAAACTATTGAACGGATTCAAATGGGGTTTTCAATAAACTGTCAAGCTTACTTCTTTGCAACATATAAGATTACTTTCATTGAAAACGGCTCACTCAGACAGGTGCGCGAAATTTCCGGCGGAGGCGCCAATATCTCACAAACAACTAAACCGATTAAAACGAGGTTTTCAGTAACGTATTTGGCTTACTCCATGCAACATGTATGCTTAGTTTCATTGCAAACGGTTCACTCAGACATAAAATACACTAAATTTCAAGTGGCGGCACCAATAACTCACAAACTACTAAATGGATTTAAACGGGGTTTTAAATAACGTGTTTAGCTTAATTCTTTGCAATGTATTAGCTTACTTACATTGAAAACGGTTCACTCAGACAGAAAATGCCCGAAGTCCCAATAGGCGGCGCCAATAGCGAACAAACTACTGTACCGACTCCAACTGGCATTTCCATGACGTGCTTGGAATAGGTACTTCCGTGCAACATATAAGCTTAGGTTAGTTGAAAACGGTTCACTCAGATAGAAGTTACGCAAAGTTTCAAGCGAAGGCGCGAATAATTCAAAAACTTTTGAGCAGATTCAAAGGAGGCTTTCAATAACGCGTTTGGCTTACGCCTGTGCAATAAATAAGCTTAGTTTCAGTGCGATAGGTAGGTTCACTCTGACAGAAGATACGCAAAGTTTCAAGCTGCAGAACCAAGAACTCACCTACTGAACTGGTTCAAAGTCAAACGAGGTTTTCAATGACGCGTCGAGCTTCTTTCTGTGCAACATATAAGCTTTATTTCATTGCAAACGGTTCACTCAGACAGAAGGTTCGCGAAATTTTAAGCGGCTGCACCAATACCTCACAAACTACTTGAACGACTTAAAAGGGGGTTTTCAATAACGTATTTGGGTTGCTTTCGTGCAATATTTGAACTTTTTTTTATTGCTATCGGTTCATTCAAACAGATACGAGTAATAGGCGAGTTCAAAGTTTCAAGCTGTGAAACCGAGCTGAAATCAAACAAAGCATAAGTATAATTTTGTACGGAAGAAAGCCAAATACGTTGTTGAAAATTCCGTTTGATCCGGTCCAGTTGTTTGTGTAAAAGTCGTGGGTACAGCTAAAGATTGGTAAAATCTAGATTTAGTTTTATTGTAAAAATAATAATGAAAGAATTCCTGTTTCGGCATGGCGGTGCAACAAATGTAAAAAAAACATATGAAAGTTCTAAAGTATTGAAAACTTAGGAAGTAGGTACTTATAAACAAAATACTTCAAAAAATAAAGAGAGGAGTGAATCATTGTTTTTTAGGAATTGTCTTTTAAGGGGAGAGATAAGTAACAAAGATTGTACGGAAGTGAAGTCCAACAGTTTTGTTTGTAGGTACATGTAGAGTTAAAAGCATGTGAAGCTAGACACGTTGGACTTTGTATCGCTCTTTTTCAGTAGCCACAGAAGCTAAAGTGACTGAGCCTCAGATTTAGTTGGGCTTTGTTTTGTATAAGAAATAACGAAACCCGTATCATAGTTACTCCGAGTGGAATTTGACTATGATTTTACACTTACGAAGATAGTGGGCGACCTAACAGTCCACACGTAAACAAGAGGTGTTTAATTTACAAAAATCCATATTATCGGTACTCTGTATACCTAATAATATAAAGGCGAGAACTGCACTGTCTGTCTGTCTGTCTGTAACGTTTTTATGACTAATCCGATAAACCGATTGTGATAATAACTTGGTACGAAGATAGTTTGAACCATGGGAAAAGTCATTAGCTACTTTTTCTGAACCCCACGCGGACGGAGTCGCGGGCAACAGCTAGTATATAATATATTAGAAATATAGGGTTTGGTTTGTGCGGGAAAGTGAGGATCCAATAGCAAGTATTCTCTTGGACTCTTTCTGCGGTGATATTGTTTGATCCCGTGTGGTGCCTACAAAAAATAGTACCATCCCATGCATACCTGTGGGTGTCGTAAGAGTTGCCTCTTAGTAAGGGTTATAAACTACTATCTATACCATTTTGCTTAGGTACTGCGGTCACCTACAACCGCGGTCCATGGTGCCAGCCGTAACGCTGACCAGCGAGGTGACTATGGTACTTCTCACATTTTTCCAGCAAAAACTAGAATTCATGAGGAAGCTCCTGTTGTGGACATTTCATGGGATGTTATGATTTTGATGATTGTTTAAATTTGAATGTTTAAATGACGGCGATAGTAAGAAAAAGATGCGATCGACGTGATGTGCTGAGCCTTAAGCCGAAAAAAGAAGGCGTCAAAATAATATGGCTTATTAGTAAATATTTTCGTAGATAGTAGCCGGGACTCACGGCTTAGGGTCAGCATCCAATTATCTGCCTCAACAACCGACCAGGACCAGCACCTAGCATTTCCAAAGAATTAAATATTTTTTTGCTTTTGCCAAAGAAACATATGTTCGGAAATGAAAAAATAAATTGAACTCTCCATACAAACTGTTCGACCAGAATGGGTAATTTGTATGGAGAGGTCAAAATTTAATTTCATTTCCCAACATAATTATGTTCCTTTGGGAAAGTTGTTCAGTATAGTTGACTGAGCACGTCCTATCAGTTTTCGGTACACTGATCCGCAAGTTGTATAGAGATATATTTTTTAAAATTTAATTTACAAAAGTTTTAAAACAAAAATTGATCAGTTACACGAGTAGAACTCCTGCCGGAGAGGTCTTGCGTATTTTATTGCATGACACAATTTCAAACCCGAAATCGAATTCATTTAGGGATTTCTCATACTTCTTCCATGTTACAGAATTCAAGCCGCTGAGAAATACTTTTCATCAAAGCATCTTCTTTCACCATATTATGGTTTCGTTCATGTATCTTATGAGGTGGATGAGCAGACTGCGGGACCCCAAACTACATTCTATATACTATGCAAAGATCGAAAAAAACATAATCACAGATGTAGAACTTCCGGATTGAGAGCCAACCGCTCTAACCACTCGACCTGTCAGAAACTTCTTCCACTAAGCGGGCAACACGCAGGAAGAAGTACATCACCTAAAAGACCCTTTATAGGGTAATTTATCTTCAAGTATATATATATTAGCTCTATACATTGGCTCTATTTAATATATACTTATTGAATTCAGTGTAGGTATGTACATGTTGGTTCACGCGGCTCCGTCACTTGGCGACGCAAATTGCTTTACTGAGGCAAAGGCGAGGACGATGGACGGAATCATGGGCCCGCGGACTCTATAGTGAGAACCAAATCATACTACCTAACTTTATCCTTAGTTTACTTAACTTAAAGACAAGCTAAAGTCCCTAGGTAAGCTGTTACAATATATTTTTTTTATTTACACAAGGCATTATCTAAAGAAAGAGCAGTTTATTAAACAGTGTGTTAAGTAAATGTTTAGTCAATCAACAGTTTAGAGAGTATTTCAAATTTCTTATGTAGCCTGTAGTGTCCCAATAATAGTGTGTGGTATCTAGGTTCATGGTACATCCTCATAAACCACAGTGTCAGCAAACAATCTCAGTGCGACTTTCACTCCTACGACGATTGAAATTGATACTTGATTTCTGCTGAACCCCATATTTTTTTCTAAGGATACTCTTATCAATTTTTCCATTCGTGGCTAAAATTAGCCAGCGGATTGTTATTGGTTAAATTATTCAGCAGGCGTGCGATGGCTTTAAGTGAATTTTGCGATCCGAAGCAGCCCAGCGGTTTTTCTATTCCGGTCGCTGACTGCTAAACTAAGGACAAACTGGGATGCAGTTGGTTCGAAACGGACATTATGATAAGTATATCCTTAATTTTTATCACCCCGGTAATTTTAAGAGGTGGTTCTGACCATGTAACTGAACAACTTTTCTCAAGGAACATAAGTCGAAATACGAAACAATAATATTCGGCATCCTAAACAAACTGCATCAGCTGACAGAACGTTTTGTATGAGAGGTCTAGAGCAAGCCCATCAACAAAAAAAAAGTTTACAGATTTCGTGCCTCACACGACTATCGAGCACATTGGAAATGAAACAATAATATTCGGCATCCTAAACAAACTGCATCAGCTGACAGAACGTTTTGTATGAGAGGTCTAGAGCAAGCCCATCAACAAAAAAAAAGTTTACAGATTTCGTGCCTCACACGACTATCGAGCACATTGGAAATGAATAAATAGATCGAGGTCAAGAGTAAGCCCATCTTTAATAATAAAAAAAAATCTACGGAATAAACATCTCGTTCTGACTTTTTGACTTTTTTTCAAAAAGGTTAGGCTACAGGGCAAACGCTTAACTCCATCGTCTTTCTTTAGGATTAAATTGTCCAGAGGTGATTTTCTCAAATTTTTGATATCGTTCTTCGTTTCCAAAAAATCGAGCGCCAAAATAAAAATTCGGAAATTTTTAATACAATTAATAATACACTATTTCAGCCATAACTATTTTTGTTTTTGACTTTCATGAATAATTCTTTTTACATCTTACAGCTCTCGTGAATACACGTCTTTTGAGCGTTTTTTGAATATAAAAATCCATCTTACTACAAAAAAGTTAGACATCTGTTGAACACATACATACATACATAATATCACGCCTTGTTCCCGTCGGGGTAGGCAGAGACGAGCGAAGCAAGGAGGTTTTTGTTCTGAGGCAGAGACCAAAAATCGTACAAAATAACTCTGGCTATGTCATTAATGCGCAGAATTCAAAAATGACTTATTTTCTTATGACTTGACTTCTGCGCATCAACTGACATAGCCTAGTTATTTTGTGCGATTTTTTTGATCAAGTGTTCAACAGATGTCTAACTTTTATGTAGTAAGAGTAAGACCCATTGGAACTTTTTTGTAGTAAGACCTCTTTTCGTGAAATCAGAGCCTACGCTGGAGCGAACGAAAAGACATTTCCAATGTCAAAAAAATTATGGAAACGCGCTTACGCCATTGTCGATTACCACACGACCGAACATGATTCGAATAAAACGCGTGCGTGTCAAACCTGCGTCTTATTTCCCGATGTTATCGCATACCAACCTCACATTATTAATTACAGCTCCACTGAATACTGGTAGAAGGGTTCGGGCATATTAACTAGTATAATTTATTGCTACACTGCCGACAGTAGGTAGGCTGCTTCTAGTATTTCGGTAATGCTCACCCCTGAATTTTATGACAAGGTACACGCAATATGTGGATCTAGGCTATATATATTTGTACGTATCTTAATGTATTTCGTTAGAACGACTAAGAAAATGGAGCACGGGACCTAATTCTTCAGGGTGAAATTAAAAACATTCGACAAATTTTGAGATTGAGTTTAGACCGCGAAACTGAACTATTTTCGCTTAGCAACATAGGTCATGGGACGAAAAAAAATTTCACCCTTTCATAGTAAAGTCAGTCAACTGACCATACATTTTTTATGGAAGATCAATTTTTCTTTACATCTAACGACTTTTCCTTGGGGAAAGTTGTTCAGTTTCGTGGTCTGAACTCCAATACAAAAATTTGTCGAATGGTTTCAAATTCACTCTCCTCCTCCTCCTCTTTGAGTGATGTTTGGGGATTTAAAAATTAAAAAAGCTTAGAAAAGCTCTTAAAAGGTAAAAATCATCATAATATATGAAAATTGCCAATCTAAGAACTCAAGTCGCTTTAAATTTTAAAAGGCTGTACTATGGGTACCAGAGATTGATATACATATGTATACATAGATAAATAACACCCACACAAAACAAACGCTCGTGTTCATCACAAAGGGGGTCTCCTAAAGTCCTGGGCGGGGATCAAACCTGCGGCTCACGGCGTAGAAGGCACTCACTATCAACCACGCCAACAGGCATACATGATTATGACAAAGCTAGTGTGACAATAATTATCTCTGGCTGGAAAGAAAGCAGCTCCCGATTTCACAACGATTTAATTTTCTTTTCATTCATAACTTGTTTGTACTAATCTTGACAAAGTGTTGGCCCTCTAATTTAGTAAGAGTATATTTTTTTTTACGACCCCGGTCACGCACCACGGTGCACGGGTTTGCTTTAAACATGATTATAAGAAGTTAATTCTCAATTTGTTTGTTTCCAATTGTGTTATTTCCGTTTTTGTAGTTTTCATTTTGTAATTACAGGGCGCTAGTGGCTTTCAGATTAGAATGAACTGCTTAATTTTCTTTAGTTTTCAATGGAAGTGACCAGCACTGCATTGACCTCGTCAGAGAAATAATATGATTTTTAGACTAGCTTTGTTTAGTTATGTGTATACAACGTGTTAATGGAATAAGCGAAACCCTCATACACCCCAACAAATTTTTATCAAAATAAATCCATTCCCGTAAAAAAATCTCAATTTGTTTTTTTAACTAGATATTGTTATTTTAAAGTTTCATCGCTGTTCTAGTCCACGCACTCCGCGCACGCCACGTTCACTTCCCTCCCCTCCTCACCGCTCATGCACCGCGCGGCGCCGGCCGCCAGCGCGCGTATCCACAGAAATATTTAGAATAGAAGCGGCAAAAATTTAAATTAAAAAAAAAATTACCCCTATCAAAAACCGTGAAATTGATTCAACTCTCGATTCTGAACAAACTAATTTCTCAGTTTTGCTTATTCCGTTAACATGTTGTATACAGAATGTAAAAAGAGTACCATAATCCATCTAAGGGGTGATTCTACATCAATAATAGATTGTAAAAAACTATAAAAAAATACTTTTTTATATATTTTTCATTTTGTGTGATCCTGAAATTTGATTTTCCTTCAAATGGCATTACAATAATTTATTTGAATGAATATTATAACAAAAAACGTCTTTGTCTGCGTCACCAGCTGATCACAGTTCATTTAACCCTTCAGGCACTTCACTTCTTCTTGAGGTATAACCAATTTTTTTAAGAAAATGAATTTTTCCATACAATCTATTAGGATCATTGTATTTTTTTTACATCCTGTATAGTGCTTAGGAAAAGTAGTTCAGTTTCATGGGTAGGTTCACACAATTTGAGCTTGCTAAACCTATACCGTTTCACCTTGATGGTATTGTATCGAATCTGGCGCCAGGAAACCGCGAATTAACAATTAAATTGACAAATACTCCCTATAGTAAGGGTGATGAAGGACAAATTTCTATATGATTTGCTCATGTCTGCCTCTTTGACTGATGCTCCTTGCATCCTCTAGAAGATACAAAAAATATTGGCGGACATCCACACCCCTGCGTTTTTGAGGAATTAAGTTTTAACTATTCTGAAATTTGGCAATGAAACGTACACCTGGCAGACTATGACTATCTGATTAAATACAATGTATAAAACCCCAGAAAAATGGTCTGCCACCATAATAGCCCTGCGTCGTAAAGTTACAGCTCTTCAAAATGCAAAAGTTCACTACTTCGTCCCGTGATAATGCAGAGCCCTGTATGTCTGCCTCTTCGATTTTCTACATCTTCAGAAGTAATTTAAACAGGAGCCACAAAGGCAGACAAAAAAATACTTTAGTATCTTATTTTCCAGCGACGCACAGAAAAACTTGTAAGGACCAAATCGATTCGTATTGAGCTGATCTATCATCCCTATTAATATGAATCATGTGCAAATCATATACCCAAATTGCAGCCAGCACCCTAACTACTACACGTTCTAATAAGTTTAGAAACAACAAAATACCCGAACTAAAAGGTATCGCAATACAGATTACGTGACTGTAACCCATCTTGTTTTAAACGTTTCTGTTAAAACTGCTGTGAAATATTAGACGATAGTTTGTTCGTATGAATTTGTGGCCAGTTTACAGTTTTGTGAGTTACACAAGTAATTTATAATTCGTCAGGGGTGTGGTTTTGTGAATGAGAGTTTTTGGATTGAATAATATTAAACTCACTACAAATTTGTCTTTAAAGTAACGAAATATTCAATATTAAATAATTCAAGGGAGTGAGCCTCAGAACAAAGACCTCCTTGCTGAGTAAGCTGTTTGGCAGGTAAGTGTTTTATTTTTGTTTTGTTTTTAACAAACCCCCCGTGTAAGCCGTCTCAAATGCTTTCAGCGCCTGACATTTGTGACGTCACACTGTTTAACTGTCATAATCAAGTAGTGATGAGGTATTGTCGATTTTTATATCGATGAATTTTGGATACAGGTGACAAAATTTGTGAAAAAAAAACAAATACTATCAGATTTTTTTTATTATTATGGATTACTTATTTTTAAACTTGTATTATGTAAATAAAAAGGCCGATATAAGTTTATAATTTTATTTTTAGCTTAAAGAAAAAAGATCCTTAAATAGGTATATCCTTAACAATAACTATCATTATGACAATGGATAATCATTTTATTATTTTCCATTAGGCAGTGTATTTAATACTTAATAATACTACTAATACTTAAATAAAATGTACAAAAAGCTATTATTAGTACAGGTTTCACTCATGATTCTTCATGACCAGCAGTTGTCTTTTTCACTACGTACTCAAGATTAACAATCATAATAATCTGTAACAAAACGCATTTTTAAGTACAATATCATAAGAATATTCTATTTTAACACTTCCTGTGTTCGGATAGATCTACAAAGTAGACAATTGCCAAATTCTCAGTACCGGAGACGCTTTACCAACTAGGCTCAGGGTCCCGCATGATGTTGTAAAATTTGCGATCTCTATACGTATTTCAACGTTGCGTTTGTGCTTCCACCTAATAAGCATTACCTGTACTAGCTCAACAAGTCCCATTTTTGTAAATATAATTCAAGTCAAAAATTGGTAACACTACGTATAATTCAAAATGATTAAATTTTGCAATTTTCTACGTGGTAGATTTATCCGAACACAGGAAATGTTAAAATAAAATCATTTTCAATCAATACGTAGTGTTACCAATTTTCGACTTGAATTCTTTTTGCAATAATAGACTACTTGAGCTAGTAGTCAAGTACAGCTAATGCTTACTAGGTGGTACCACAAACACAACGTTGAGATGCGTATAGAGGTCGCAGATTTCACAACATCAGGCAGGATCACAGTAGCCTAGTTGGTAAAGCGTCTCCGGTACTGACGGAGAAGACGCAGGTTCGAATCCTTCCTGTGGTTGTAAAATTTTGCGTTTTTCTACTTTGTACATCATCATAAGTTCAAAAATATTCTATTAAAGGGTTTAGAACAAAACTCAGTTTATTGGCCTTCCAGGCTCCGATATTAATACCACCAACAGTTGTTGTTTTCTCTCCTTATTTAAAATGTACAAACATAAACACCTGTAACAAAATACATTTTAATGTACAATATCATAAGTTAAAAACGGATGTATTAACGTGCCACCAAATTTGAGTAAATTTTTACCAAATAATATCCACCAAATTTTGTCTACCAAAATGGATGAATGTACACCGAATTTGCTTCTGGCACTTCGCCGGCAGCGGCCGCGGCACGCTCGCTCCGCTCGCTCGGCTCATGCGTTGTGGTCGCAAGATAACCTTACACAACTTAACCGAAACGGTTATCCAAATTTGGTGTACGTTCAGCCAATTTGGTGTACTTTCATCCATTTTGTCTGTAGTGTATTGGGGTATAAAAAATTATTTTGGGAATCATTTAATTTGTTGCCGTTAAAAACTATTAAAACATAACTCACTTTATTGTCCTCTCCAATATTGATTCCACCATCAGTTGTCTTTTTCACTATGTACTTATTGATTAACAATGATTAACCTGTAACATAATATATTTTATGTACAAAGTCATAAGTTATAAACTATGCTATCAAAGGGTTAAGGGTGTATCTCAGTTTATTGGTCTCCCAGGCTACGATATTGTTACAACCAACAGTTGTCTTTTTCAATATAGATAAACAATCATAATAGCCTTTAACAAAACGTATTTTATGTACAATACCATCAGTTGAAAATATGGCATCAGTGTTTAAAATTTTACTAAAACCTAGCTGAACACCTCATAAAATTAAAATATAATATATCAAGCCATTTGGTAGGTACGAGATTTGTGCTTCGCCGCAGTTGGATAAAAATATATCGATGTAAGAAATCCCATCACTATATCATGTTTTGATATCAATGTTTATCATCATATTTTTATGTAAAATTTACTAATAAAATGCGATATTGAGCATACACCTAATATACCACAATGTATTGAGTACTACACAATATTTCGTGAAGCAAAATATTGCGTATTATCAAAAATAAACTAAAAAATACTTACGCATGATACGATATGACTTCGGCACTGTTTTCTTTGTAATTTTCTCGGGCATTGCAGCCTAATACGCAACAAAACATTTTTCACTAACTTTCTGAGCAATTTCTGAGCTCAAAACATTGGCTGAAACACACTTTTATACTAAAATTTTGCAAAAACAACCACTAAGCAAATAAACAACAACTTGCACAGTCTGACAGAAAAATGGAGGCATAAACCTTCCAAATTAAGTGACACCTTACAGGAGGGGTTTTGTCCTATGTTTATGGATCCTGCATTTTTAGTCGGATTATGCTTATCATTATAATCCGACCAAAAAATGCCTGTGGCGGGGGAGAATCGAGTATAACCAGACGATATATTTCTAGCTCTTTCTATTACGATGAATCACTTCTAGTTGAAGTGAGATAAAACGTGGTTATGAACTAATGCTCAATACAATCTGTCTTTTATACGTTAGTATTATATAGTCTAAGGTTTTTAATAGCGGCAAGGTGCAAGGAGTTTCTATATCTATAACATTCATAGTAATTTAGTGAATTAAGAAACTGTTTTCGATAATATGATAAATAAACGTTAATTAAACGAAAATATTGATTTTAATCAACTAACTAACTACTTTGTCTTTATAGTAACAAAACATTCAATTTTAAAATAATTTGAAAAGTAGTCTGTTTGATAGTGTACAAGTAGTCATTGTCTCCTACACGCGAATGTATAATCTGTGTCTTCAAAAAAAGGATAATAGGCGCGCCATTTTAACAGATATTTCCTGTTGTGAAATGTTTTTAATGTAAGTAATTTAAAAAAAAATACTTCTACAAATGAAAAAAAACAGTGATAAGTGTAGAACGTCGAAAATACTTGAACAAAAAACACAAAACGTAGAAATGTGAGGAAAACGTCTACGAAATTTCCTAAGGAAAAAAAGGTAAGCTAATTTGATTCGTTTTTATTCGCAAATGTGTTGAAAAGCGTCGTAAGAAGCTTGTGCGCTTTGGTAATTACACCCTCGGCTCCATTACGCCCTCGCCTGCGGCTCGGGCTGCAATTTCTGAGCCTCGGCCGTATTCTCCAAAATAGCGCACGTGCATCTTAATGTACTATTATATACCTACTTGTGTGTCCCAAAATGTAGGTACTTTGTTCTTTCTTTTTGCATAGTACTTAAAATAGTCGCCTCGTTTGTAATCACAACTTTTAAGCCACCACGCCTAAAGTCACGCCTTTAAACACCACGTCTGTAGTAGCCACATCTACAGTGGCCGTCACATGTCCATTGTTCACGGTTATATTCACCCCGTTCGGAATTGTCACATTTTTAACTAGCCAATATAAACCGCCTTTATGATGATTCCCGTCAAAGACTGTTAAACCCAAGGTTTAATCGCTTCACCACAATACACGGCCGCTGATAGGCTCTGTATAGGTACTTTTCGGTTTAGGTACGTAAAGAAAGAGAACGGAAAAAAAAATTAAATGAAGATTAGCTATTCTCACAAGGCTTTATACGAGTAGTCGTAGGAGATCTACTATATCCTATACTTTGAAACAAGCAATATTTCTCGAAAAGGGCTCCAACGATTTCGATGAAATTTACTAAACATGGGTTTTCGGAGAGTAAAATTAGTTTTCACCGTTTTTTTACAATTTCTTTGCACGTTTTAGCGCTTATAAGAAACTTTCAGCGCCATCTGTTGTTGAGTAGCGTAGCGTATACAGATCATAACTCGGTCGATATAATGAAGTAAGATGGTAGGATACCTGATACGGCATGGCAATAGAAGGAAATATTGAGTAAAAGATAGGAAAATGACAACATAGGCAAAGTTACTTCGACTAAGAGAATGAAAAGCTCAATCTCTTGTGACAGAGAAGTAAACAGCAGATGGAGAGAAGAAATGGCTGAACGCTAAGCTCAAAAAAAAAAATTAAGTATAGTAACAATAATGCAATTTGTCCCCATAAATACGTTAATAAAATTACAAACAATTCAACGGCATTGCATTCGCGTAGCATGCGAGGGCAGTTTAGGTAATCCCCCGCGCGGCCGTGTTCACACGTCCTCAAACCGCGATTAAGCGCAGCGATTACACGGCGCGGCACGCGACATGAGTGACGTCATACATTTTATTCAGTTGGAGGTACAGTTTATCAAACACAGGGTGTACGAAGAAATCTCTCGCAGACAAAACCTGTGGATGTAAGCCTTGCGTAAACAAATTTTTTGTTTTGCCATAAGAATCACACAATCATCGACAAAAATAACACAGGAACTCATAAAAACCATGTATCTGATTGCGGTCAGTTACGGAGTTCTGATTGTGGACAAATGGGGCTCTTTCACACGTAACCATTGAGGTGTGACCACAGGCCACTTGCACCTGTTATTGGTAGCCAATTTGTGGAATCGACCAGTGTGTTGATTTCTTTTATGATAAAGAAATATGAAATTATGGCTAGCAATACAAGAAAGTTTCGAACCTTAAGAATGGAATAATTTTATTGACATTTATAAAGCTTGTTATTAAGTATCGATTTTGAGTAAATCTAAGTAGGTATCGATTCTGAGTAACTTTAAAAAAGTGATACTTCGCTAAATAATTTTGGCTTAATATTGTCATGGAGATCTTTAGAGGAGGCCTATGTCCAGCAATGAACGTCTTTTGGCTGATATAATGATGATGATTGTGCGCCTTTTCTTAGGTTTATTATTCAGATGGAGCAAGTACTAGTAAAAATTATGATAAATTTAAAAAAAACCGGGCAAGTGCGAGTCGGACTCGCGCACTGAGGGTTCCGTACCACCACATAAACATAATTGTATTAGTTGAAATTTCAGTAAGTTAATGTACTAGATTTTTTGAGTCCGACACGCGCTTGACCAAATTTTATTATTTGTTGTTATTTTATAGCCTATGCCCTATAAACATACCAATTTTCAAGTTTGTAAGTGTTCCCGTTTTTAAATAGAACTAAAACAAAAATCGCCTCAGCGACCATCCAACTTGACCCCTCTCTTATATGAATGTTCTTGAAACGGGAGCTCACCACAATTGGTTACCATTAGTTGTGAGAAAAGTTGTAATATTTAATTATTTCAGACTTTTCCCATTATTTGTACTGTGAGACCTAGCTTCTTGCCAAATTTCATAATTTTAGGTCAACGAGAAGTACCCTGTAGGTTTTTCATTTTTGAATAAATGTATGGAGATGAGGACATAAAATGCCATATCTTTTGATTGCGTCGTTGTAAAAAATTTAAATTTTCAGATCTTGTGTGGTTCATGGATCCTAATATATGGTATTAATTTCAACCTGATACCTTTACCCGTTCGTGAGATAAAGGGTCTTGACAGACAGACAGACAGACAGACGGACAACAAAGTGATCCTATAAGGGTTCCGTTTTTTTCTTTTGAGGTACGGAACCCTAAAAAAACATGCGTTTTACCAAATAAAAACTTGTCTTGTCTCCCGGGTTCATATAATCCGAACATATTCAAGTCGCGAGTGAGTAGGCTTCTTCTGGGCAAGCTCGTTTCATCATCTCATCTCTGTCCTCAGGCCTAGGTAGAGGTCAAGAGTCAGTCCAATGACCATAAACAACGAAGTATCTAATGTCTTTCGAATCGACCTAAAATCATCATATACCTAATAGACAGCAGATATATCTTACTGGAGTTATTAGAAAAATTTTCGCTAATGTTTTTTTTTTTTTTTGCGGTCTTAGAGCTGACAGTCATCATAAGCTACAGGCTAAATAGATTGTTAAGGTCACTAATGTAATTCTACCAGTTGTAATTATACCAATTAATATTTATTAAATCTGGTTATATTTCTTCCAAAGCAGCCAGTAGCAATGCTCCTGACCGCAAATTTCCTTCCGATGTGATTGCAGGAAGCACGGTGTGCGCCCGCGCATCTCACATCTGCTGTGGTTGAAGGAAGATACATTTTTTACATTTACATGCCGTGTCCCGTGTAGGATACACTCTGTTGTTATGAAAGCTAAATATTTCACAACTTGTTTATAATATAATTCTACGCCTTTGATTAACAATCAGCCTTGCAACTAAGTAGATCGGACTATAGAAACATTTTATCTATATATGTCGCTGAGTGTCCTCATGTGTTCAGCAAATACAATTGCTCACTTTTGTATTAAGCATAGGTATATATTTTCATATATTCTATGGTATATATTATATCCCGAGGTGTACGGAACCTCTACTGCACAAGTTTTTCCTGACAAGTTGACGATATTGCAGTAGTTTCTTGCCATTTCTGTTACGCTACCATAGCACGCGTCCGAAATATGTATAGTATGACGGTCAACGAGTATTCTATAAGGAAATATTTTTCTATTCATATATAATCCTTGTTGGCTGCCTACTTAGAATAAACCGATCCGCAGGGACAAAGTTCCACTTCAATATCAACGCATTTTACAGGGGTCGGTCATGAGCATGTCAAGCTATACACATTGGATCGTATCTTCTATCTTATATCTCAGTGGGTAGAAGTGGAAGTTGTAAAGTGAATATCAAGAGTTTGTACGTACGTGTAATACGTACTCTTGACTATACCACAGGGGGTTTAGATTTAGACCAAAGGATTCGGACTCCTTGCTCCGCTCGGAATAGAAGGAATTCTAAAATATTTTACTATGCTAGGACATCTGCCATTGTGTCCCAAGTTCAAATATGAAATCATCAAACGTGATTTGACATCCTTATACAATATTTACAGAACGACGCCTATGCCGTATTTACAATAACTGAAGAATGTCAGAACCTTGTGACACATATTTTCATTAATCTTCCTTCTGTTACCCTTACGAGTATATTTCTATGATTTAGACAACGTGCCATTAGAAGAAAGCGAAGGTCATGAAATGTATGAGATGACATTTGACATATTATGTCATCACATACATTTTATGACATTCGCTTAATTAGAAAAAACTTCAGTGTCGTCATCCTTCCAATACTGTTCACTGTACTGTTAAACTACGGTTCAATCGAGACCGCTGGTTCTAAGAATTTTTCCCATAGCCTAAACAAAACACCCATCTTTATAAAAACGTATAAAACATTTAAGTTTGAAAAGCTTAGGCATCACCTTGCAGCAAGGGACAGTATAGGGTAAAAACGTGTAAGAAACCATTGAGCTATAACGTACTAGAACAGATACTGTGAACTCGTCACAGTATTAAGTATTCTTGGAACACAGTTTGAGCGACGGCCTAAGGGCCATCACACATAGCTCCGGCACGGCGCCGTGCCGTGCTCCGGTGCGGCGCCGGACTACGGCACGGCGCCGTGCCGTAAAAACTCACGGCGCGCGCCGTGGAAATCTACGGCACGGCGCCGTGCCGTACTCCGGTGCGGCGCCGTGCCGTGGAAATAGCAGTGTGGCCAGTCATATGCTAGTTTCTGCGATTTTAGCAGGATTCGGTCTCTGATTATTTTGACGATTTACATATGAAAATGACTGAATGTTCGAATAGAATGAATTGCAAATGCACGTTTAACTAGTATAAATTTAACTGAAATAATTTCTAATTTGTATTGAATCAGAATCAAATGGAAATTAAATGACAATTATATTGAGATTGAATTGGAATAGGATATAATCTAATTTCAATTGAAGTAGAATTAAATTGGATCGGAATTAAATGTAAATGATTAAAAATTTAATTGGAACAGTGTTGGAATTGAAATGGAACAAAATTGGAACTAAATCAGAACTGAATAAAAATTTTATTGGAATTGAATTATTGAAACTTCTTTAGCGGCGCTTAGAAAATTTCATATAGGGAAAAATGATAGATTCGCATCAGATGGTGCGTCAGAACTCAGATCAAGTATAGAAATGGATTTGCAACTAATCATACCAAGTTAGAGCAGGCTCAATATATACAAAAGTTCTAGTGTGATAAAGACCAAATGATCTTTTTTGTCTTTGTCATAGTCTCGGCTTTTTTAGTTGTGCACAAGCTGTCAAACTAAAAATCGCTATAACTCGTAAACTACTGACCCTAGACTACTCGTGTGCTGAGACAAATGATAGGTCTCGATGAGATCTACATTTCAAATGACAGCTGTCAAACTAAAAATCGCTATAACTCGAAAACTACTGACCCTAGACTACTCGTGTTCTAAGACAAATGATAGGTCTCGAAGGGATCTACATTTCGGATGACAGCTGTCAAACTAAAAATCTCTATAACTCGAAAACTACTGACCCTAGACTACTCGTGTGCTGAGACAAATGATAGGTCACGATGAGATCTACATTTCGGATGACAGCTGTCAAACTAAAAATCGTTATAACTCGAAAACTACTGAGCCTAGACTACTCGTGTGCTGAGACAAATGATAGGTCTCGATGAGGTCTACATTTCGGATGAGAGCTGTCAAACTAAAAATCGCTATAACTCGAAAACTACTGACCCTAGAAAATGGCAGACCTTGCATTGCCAGATAGATAGACAGCTAAGTATCCCTATAAGTTTTCATTTTTTCTTTTTGACGTATGGAACCCTAAAAAGAAATGGAACTTATGATTTAAAAAAAAGGACGGGTTGCACTCCGGGAGTGCCGGCAAAAGTAAAAACAATTTTTTTTTAGTGTGACAGCAGCCATCCGAAATGTAGATCCCATCGAGACCTATCATTTGTCTCAGGACATGCGTAGTCTAGGGTCAGTAGTTTTCGAGTTATAGCGATTTTAAGTTTGACAGCTGTCATCTGAAATGTAGATCTCACCGAGACCTATCATTTGTCTCAGCACACGAGTAGTCTAGGGTCAGTAGTTTACGAGTTATAGCGATTTTTAGTTTGACAGCTGTCATCCGAAATGCAGATCTCATCGAGACCTATCATTTGTCTCAGCACACGAGTAGTCTAGGGTCAGTAGTTTACGAGTTATAGCGATTTTTAGTTTGACAGCTGTCATCCGAAATGTAGATCTCATCGAGACCTATCATTTATCTCAGCACACGAGTAGTCTAGGGTCAGTAGTTTTCGAGTTATAGTGATTTTTAGTTTGACAGCTTGTGCACAACTAAAAAAGCCGAGACTATAACAAAGACAAAAAAGTTGTTTTGGTCTTCATCACACTAGAACTTTTGTATATGTTGAGCCTGCTCTAACTTGGTATAATTAGTTGCAAATCCATTTCTATACTTCATCTGAGATCTGACGCGACAAAGACAAAAAAGATGTTTTGGTCTTTATCACACTTTAGAACTTTCGTATATATGAGCCTGCTCTAACTTGGTATGATTAGTTGCAAATCCATTTCTATACTTGATCTGAGTTCTGACGCGCCATCTGATGCGAATCTATCATTTTTTCCCTCTATAAAATTTTCTTAGCGCCACTAAAGAAGTTTTCACTTAAAAAATAAATTACCTCATTTAAAATTTGAATGTTTATAAATACTTCTAAATTATTGTATAACTTAACAATGTGGGTAAACCAATGAAAAACAAATTATATATCGTATTTAATTTTGGCCGAATAATGATTTCCGTTCACTGATTCTGCTCTTTTATGGCTCAATTTCTGTTTATTATTTTCGCATAGTTGACAACACTGTACTTTTACGGCACGGCGCCGCACCGGAGTACGGCACGGCGCCGTGCCGGAGATTATCACGGCGCGCGCCGTGAGTTTTTACGGCACGGCGCCGTGCCGGAGTCCGGCGCCGCACCGGAGCACGGCACGGCGCCGTGCCGGAGCTATGTGTGATGGCCCTAAGATGTACTTATCTTTGAAAAAGAGGACTGTCGTAGGTAGTATACGGTCAGTTCTTAATACTTGAGCTTCCCAAACTATATAGTGTCCCGCAGAGGGTCAGAGGGGCTATCACGGTAGCCGGAACGTGTCTCCCATGAACGAATTACCTTTGTAACACAGATTCCCACGCAAAGCTTGGTAAGGGAGTTAGGTACGTATAGGTAAATAGTCCTGATATTTTTGACTTTGGCAAAGGGGATTGCTGCGTAGGGCTACTCTCTTCCGGGCTTTGCGCGGGAATCCATGTTGTAAGGGCAATGATTTGTGTATGGCAGGCACGTTGATCCTGCGTTGCGCAGCGCAAGACCTATCGTCATCGAGATCTTTAGGGGAAGCCTATGTCCAGCAGTGGACGTCTTTCGGCTGATATGATGAGACACGTTCCGGCCACCGTGATAGCGCCCCTGTAGACTCTCAAATGCTGAAAGTACTTTGACACGAAAAAATTACACAAAATAATCAATCAAATTGTGTGTCACAGATGTGTCACGATACTGTGGATACGTTTATCAACAAAATTTATACATTTGAGGAGTATTATTTAGGAGTATAGTCGTATTTTTATTTCTATCATAATAAATCATGAAGAAGGTTTTTCTTTGAAGTATGTTATCTGGTGGTTTTCTGGTATCTCAATGGGTAGCAACCCGTAGAAACGGAGTTCCGATGTGACTGGCCTAAAACAACAGCTGCCCGATTCGACGCACCGGTCAAGCTTAACGCACGGTGACGTTCTATTTTTGACTAGATTTCTTTTCCTACGAATGAGTTTAATGAGTTACGGTAAATTTTGAAGAGTATGGACCCTTATCTAATTGCATGGGTTCTGGTGAGGACGCTGTAAATGACGTATACGGTAAGACCACGGATATCTCGTTGGTGATCGTCGTAACAGGTCCCATACATAGAGAAGTGGATTTCTGTCATCGTAAACGTAAATAGAATAGAATGAGAATGTATGAGATTGGCATTAGCTATCTCATGACATTTCGTCAGCTTATGTTATGGGCTGCATAGCTACATAGGTATCAATAAAAAAGCTGAATCTTTAAAGCAAGTTAGCCAAGGAATTCGAGTTAGCATATTTCGTTCGTGTAAGCTCGTCAGAGCTATGAACAGAGGCTTTCTGACATCGTAAGCGTAAGTAGAATAAATTGAGAATGTATGAGATTGGTATTAGCTATCTCTTGACATTTCATCAGCTTGTGTTGTGGGCTTATAGCTATCAATAAAAAAGCAGAATCTTTAAAGCAAGTTAGCCAAGGAATTCGAGTTAGCATATTTCGTTCGTGTAAGCTCGTCAGAGCTATGAACAGAGGCTTTCTGACATCGTAAACGTATGAAGTATTGAGAGAAAATCTATAAGATGGTAGTAGCTCTCGTTATGTCGTTGGATCATATAATGTTAACGGCTGCATAGCAATCAATATAAAAGCAGAATCTTTAAAGAAAGCCAGCCAAAGAATGCAACTAAAATACTAATTTATTTTCCATTATTTCATTCTTTTGAAGTCTAGCTTTTTTATGTAATTCTAACGTACGTTTAAAACAAAGAATTTGAACAATTTCTGAAATAATCTAATCTAAGTTAAAAACACCTTAACGAAATTCGGCAAGATAACCAAAAAATCCCTAAACTTCAGTCACTTCACTACAAAAGTTTCAGTTCTTTGTTGAGAATCCCCTACCATATTTTTCGAAGGAAAATAAATAGGTACAGCTCTTCTAAGCGCTCTGTACGAGTACATTCTCTTAAATTTCGGCTAAATTTACATAGTTAATTAAACTCATCAGTGAAAATGTTTTGTTTCATTACAAAAATGTGTTTGAATAAAATTAATAAGAAATCTGAAACTTTTCATTTAACCCAATAATTCAAGTGACCTCTCCGAAAAATGCTTGCGATTTCACTTAGGCGCTTTACATAGAGAATTTACAGAAGACTTGCCAAAAACGGAGTAGAAGATAGGTAATAATAATGAGTTAATCTCTAGAACTCCAAACTGATACAAAAACCATATCATGAAGCATAAAAAGGTCTCAAAATATTAGTTTCTCAAAATATTAACTTTTTTTTTTTCTTTGGCCTGGACTGTCCCACTGCAGTGCAAAGGCCTCCCCTGTTTCTTTCCAATTGTGACAATTGGAAATATTAACTTACGAGTAAATGTTGTAATTTCAAACTAACGTAAATACTTTTAAAAAAATCAAAATAGACGTCAAAAGATCCAAAAAAACACTGCATGAAATGTAAAGCGTTGCGTGTCGGTGAAAAAAATGTCAAAAGGATTCGGTAAAAGTTTTCCCAAGAATAAAATTACTACTGTATTATAAGAGCGCTCATACTAAAATGACAATAAATAACATACATAATCTAAAAATTATGAATAAATAAAATACTCGTAGTAGTGGTAACAAATGGACGTAGCATATTTCGCACTAGCAGCCGCCGGGCGGTGGTACAAATTTTTACATTTCCACAATGCGACGGAGGCACGAACGACACGTGAACTCGCATTTGCCATTCCGCCATTTTGCTTGCAGTTTTACGTGAGATTTCTACCTTCTGTTATTAGGTTTCTTGCTACTTTGTAAGCTTTTATAGTAGTTTTTAACGGAGAATGTGCATTTTAATGACGTGTTTTTGTTTTGTTTGTCGCACTGTCTGTCGAATGCGAAAATTTATCGACAAAGGTTTGCCTATTCGTCTCCCTGGGTCGGTATTGCTATAGGGATAATTATTTAATTACTAGCTGTTGCCTGCGACTTTGTTAACGTGGGATTTGAAAAATATGGTCCCTAATACGTCCCATTTTAAGGGGCTACTTGCCGTCCACTAACGTCCTCATCAGTTAAAAAAATATAGCTCGCTAAATACAAAACTTATTGAAAATCCGGAAAGACAGATTGAAGTTAAGGTACTTTAGTTTATTTAAATAGCCAGCCACTCAGCCAAAAAATATTCCATTCAAGTTTTAGCATGAATACCTACACTAAAATCTTGTATCACCATCGTATCGTGTGTCAGAGATTTTGAGCCGCCATAGGCCTCTGACATGGCTCTTATGTCGTAACGACTACTTTCCTAGATAGTAGCCGGGACCAACGGCTTAACGTGCTTTCCAAATCTAGTATAATATTGTATTGTTGTATTATGTATTGTTAGTGTATTGTATCTTGTATTGTTGTCTTGTCTTGTCTTTTGTAATCTTGTATATTTATATTTTTCACTAAATTTCGTGTGCTATAATATTGTATATTGTTGTGTTGTATTGTATTGTGTTGTATTGTTAGGTGTTGTATTGTATTGTGTTGTGTTGTGGTGTGGTGTGTTGTGTTGTGCTGTGTTGTGTGTATTGTATTGTATTGTATTGTGTTGTGTTGTGTTGTGTTGTGTTGTGTTGTGTTGTGTTGTGTTGTGTTGTGTTGTGTTGTGTTGTGTTGTGTTGTGTTGTGTTGTGTTGTGTTGTGTTGTGTTGTGTTGTGTTGTGTTGTGTTGTGTTGTGTTGTGTTGTGTTGTGTTGTGTTGTGTTGTGTTGTGTTGTGTTGTGTTGTGTTGTGTTGTGTTGTGTTGTGTTGTGTTGTGTTGTGTTGTGTTGTGTTGTGTTGTGTTGTGTTGTGTTGTGTTGTGTTGTGTTGTGTTGTGTTGTGTTGTGTTGTGTTGTGTTGTGTTGTGTTGTGTTGTGTTGTGTTGTGTTGTGTTGTATTGTATTGTATTGTATTGTATTGTATTGTATTGTATTGTATTGTATTGTATTGTATTGTATTGTATTGTATTGTATTGTATTGTATTGTATTGTATTGTATTGTATTGTATTGTATTGTATTGTATTGTATTGTATTGTATTGCATTGCATTGCATTGCATTGCATTGCATTGCATTGCATTGCATTGCATTGCATTGCATTGTATTGTATTGTATTGTATTGTATTGTATTGTATTGTATTGTATTGTATTGTATTGTATTGTATTGTATTGTATTGTATTGTATTGTATTGTATTGTATTGTATTGTATTGTATTGTATTGTATTGTATTGTATTGTATTGTATTGTATTGTATTGTATTGTATTGTATTGTATTGTATTAATTGTATTGTACTGTATTGTATTGTATATACAGTCGAAACAATATAGCTTAATTGAAATGCAGAAAATGCTAAGCGTGAGAGCAGGTCGGATCGATACGTGGCTCTTTCGCTTCAAAGTGTGACGCATCGCTCCGTCCTACTCTCACACTACTGTCATTCTAATCAAGCTTCACTACTGCGAACAAACTACGAATGCAGATATATTTTGATCGAGAAGACAGTCTGTCTATTATTCCTCTACCTTTTCTATTTTCCTATTCCTCGTAATAATTCATTGATATCTGTCCTGTGATGTTTTAATGTTCATTGTTTTAGGCACCTATCCTTGCCAAGTCAGTTCACAGAACATGAAAATTTCTTCACTATGGACATTCGGACATTCTTCCTGCGTCGAATCTACATAGTCATTGGCAAAACACATCTGTTGCTAAGAGATGTGAAAACCATATAAAAAAAAACACAGTATGTTGCTAAAAGTTCGTCCCATATTTTCATTCACACCAGGAGATTGTATTGCAAGTTTTCTAGAAATATCTTATAACCAGGCAGCAAATCAGGTCACTAACTTGTAGCAATACTTGTTAAGTTTCCATTATTGCAGTTCCTCGTGCTAATTTCTTTGATTATAAAAGCACACTGTTTGGAGTATAAGCAATCAAGTTTTTTCTAGAACTGTGACCGGGTTACCAACAGTATCATCGTATCCTATACCTTAGATTATTATAATAGTAACGTATAAATCTGTCTATACTCGTATATATAAGAGAAGAAGGTGACTGACTGACTGACTGACTCACTGACTGACATATCAACGCACAGCCCAATCCGCTGGGTCTAGAGATTCCAAATTTGGCATGTAGGTTTCTTATGAGACCTAGGGGTGCACTAAGAAAGGGTTTTAAAAAATTCCACCCCTAAGGGGGTAAAATAGGGGATGAAAGTTTGTATGAAAGTCCGTCATTTTTGAAGTTAGGATCTTCAAAATTTGTATTTAGGCTGACGACTAAAAATTAAGTTTTATGTGTCTCAGGGTTTTTGAAAATTCTACACACTAAGGGGTGAAAAGGGGGATGAAGTTGAAAATCCTTCATTTTCAAAGTAAAATCCACATTATTTATTATTTAGGCATTAATGACGTAATTCTATGCAACGTTCATCACTGTTATTGAAATTCCACCCCAAATTCAACCCCTAAAAAAGGGAAATGTGGTGAAAAAGTCTAAAAACCAATATGGGTATCGTTTGTATGGTTTATCGGGTCGCTGATTACGAAAACTACAACAATTTTGAAATCCAACGTGGTGGACGTGAAATACCATCATCCCCCTGGGGATAGAGTTGGGGTGCGATAGGTTTAAATGTCTAAAAATTAATATGGGTGTCATTTGTATGGTTTATCGGGTAGCTGATTACGAAAGCTACAACAACTTTGAAATCCAACGTGGTGGACGTGAAATACCATCATCCCCTGGGGATGGGTTTGGGGTGCGATAGATTTAAAATGTCTAAAAATAAATATGGGTGTCGTTTCTATGTTAGGGATAGCGGTTAAATTGGCGTAAGGGGTAGGGATAGGGGCAGGGATAGGGACAGGTAGAGGTAGAGGTAGAGAGGTTGAGGTAGAGAGGTAGAGGTAGAGAGGTAGAGGTAGAGAGGTAGAGGTAGAGAGGTAGAGGTAGAGAGGTAGAGGTAGAGAGGTAGAGGTAGAGAGGTAGAGGTAGAGAGGTAGAGAGGTAAAGGTAGAGACGTAGAGACGCAGGGAGGTAGAGAGGTAGAGGGAGAGGGAGAAGGAGGGGAAGGGGAGAGGGAGGGAGAGAGGGAGGGGGGAGGGGGTGAGGGAGAGGGAGGGGGAGAAGGGGGAGGGGGAGAGACAGAGGGACGGGGAGGGGGAGAGGAAAAGGGGAGTGGGAGAGAGAGGGAGAGGGTTTCAGTTTTTCTCAATTACTTCTGCGAATTGGCTCTGTTTTGAAATATTACAGAGAGGTGTCTCTCATCTCTCTCTTTACATTTGTTAGGATACTGCTGCTAAGTTCCTCTGTTCTGAGTAATTTAGGAGTAACGTCTGTATATTATATAAAATTCAGCTGGATCTTGAATTATACTCATTGATTTGCGCAGGGTTAGTACCGTTTTTACTTAGTTTAAAATTACCCCGAAATGACGGGAAAATATCTCATTGCTTCGGAAAACCGGTAACAATATAAATACGAAATCCACGCGAGGGAAGCCGCGGGCAACAGCTAGTACCTATATATAATGTCCCGTGTGGTGCCGGCAAAGAATAGTACCAACCCATACATACCCGTGGGTGTCGTAAGAGGCGACTAAGGGTTATAAGCAAGAGGATGGGCAGCAGCGTCCTCCTGTGTATCATACCATCTTATTTACTGCGCTCACCAACAACCGCGGTCCATCGTGCCAGCCGTAACGCTAACAAGCGTGGTGACTATGGTACTTCCCCTCCACATTGTTTCAGCAAAAGCTGGAATTCTGGAGGGAGCTCCCTGACCTGCAGTGGACGTTTGATGGGATGTCATCCTATCCTGCTTCCTACTAATATTATAAACGCGAAAGTTTGTAAGTATGGATGGATGGATGGATGTTTGTACTCTTTCACGTAAAAACTACTGAATGGATTTCAATGAAACTTTACAACAATATAGCTTATACATCAGAATAACACATAGGCTACAATTTATAAACCTGCGCAGACGAAGTCGCGGGCACCAGCTAGTGATGATGTAAAATAATGAAGTTTGATTAGAATGACAGCAGTGTTAGAGCAGGACGGAGCGATGCGTAAGATACTGGAGCGACATAGACTTGACAGTATCTTCCGTCCTGCTCTCGCGATAGCTCTAGCCTGCACTCTACTCAAGCTACACATTATTTCAATCGCACAGCGTTATTTTTTTATCACCCCTTATATTTTGACCGTGTGCTACCGACAAAGAAAAGTACACTCAACAGCAAGTCAGTAGAAACACTTTTAGACCTTATGGCGTGGTAATAGAGTTGAAAAAGTTTCTACCGACGTGCGGTTGACCGTACCAACCCATCTCTACACATTGGTGTTGTAAGATGTGATTAAGAGCTTATAAACCGGAAGATGGGCAGCAGCATCTTTCTGTGTATTTTACCATCTTACATACTGCGGTCATCAACAACAACGGTCACCAGCCGCAACGCTTACAAGCGTGGTGACTATAGTAAATCTCCTCCAAAGTACCACGCGCTTTTTCTGGAGGGAGCTCCCTGTCCTGCAGTGGAATTTTCAAGGGATGTTATGATGAAGATGATATATATTTTAAGAGATGGTTCTGCACATGAACTGAACAACTTTTCCCAAGGATCATAGCGTTTAGTCCCATAATGACCACTTCTAAAAATGACCACTTCCTAAAATGACCACTTCCCAAAATGACCATTCCCAAAATAACCACTTCCCACAATAGATCGAAAAACGAAAAACAAATTCGACCGCCATTAAAAATGTTCTGTCAGCTGATGCAACACAAAAAAAAAATTCTTCCTTGGGAAAAGTTGTTCAATTTTATGGGCAGAATGTGGGCAGAATCACTTTTTAAAATATACGAGGTGACTATAAAATTTTGACGTATAATACAGTGATTAAAGTTGTTCAGTTTCATGGGCAGATTGACACCCTTCAGGCTTTTTTCACCCTTTCTGTTACACCTTGTAAAATGATTTTTCCCAATTTCCCCCTCAACAGTCCCAACGACTTATGATTAGTCACGTAATTTCTATGTAGCTTCTTTTGAAAATATTTCCAAACCCTTAAAAATTAATTAAAAAGGACACGCTCGAGACAGGTAAGATAAAAAACCACAAATCCCGGTAAATAGGCCATCCCGCCCCGGTTACTACGCCGCAAACGACGTGTCAAGGTATAACCGTATAACCACGGTACGGTATATCACACACATAGCTAAACCGCCTTGAGCAATGGGGACTTTCTTGTGTTTGCCTCCCCATTCGTACGAGGCCAGTGTAGGCTGACCTTTATAGTGGGGTGTGATTTTAGTTAAAAACCTTGTGATATTTGTAAAGTATTCTATGATGAGATGACTAAATATAGGGTGTAAGGGACAGCCTTCCGAATACTGAAAGGGCATGATCAGTCAACGTAACTGAACAACTTTCAGCAAATCAAAATTTCAGGAAATGAAAAAAATAATCGGCCTCTCCATACAAAATTGCAAACTTGATTGGACAGTTTGTATGGAGGGGCTGAATTTTTTTTTCATTTCCTGAAACTTTTGTTTGCTGATAAATGTTCAGTTACGTTGACTGATCATGCCCTTTCAGTGTTCGGAAGGCTGTCCCTTACATCAGGTATAGATATATCAATGTTCGGCTAAATATAGGTAAACTGGATCTTAAAGTATGGATTCCTTCATTTCCAAGATTTGCAAGGAATTAAGGAAACGTTATTAGACAAAAATATATTATAACATGTCATGTATTTGCCTTATTTCATGGTACAGTTAAATAAAAATGTAGTGTAGACAAAAATACGCAAGAACTAAAATCCCGAAAAAACACCTGCTAAATAGATGAGTTTTTAAAACAAACTTCGGAAAGTTCAACCTAAAATGGTTTTCATTCAAGAGATGTAAGAGTGACTCAAGTTAAATTAAGAATGTGGAGTTTTTTACTTTTTTCACTCCACTTTGTTTGTTGACGGCGACTTTTTTGACATTGTGGACTTTGCGAGTTTCTTCTTTAATTCCCGAGGCGTCGGTGTGCATGTACCCTTACCTTTATTGCACGTTTACGCCTATGTGTGTAAGGCCCTATTTTTTACGATGTATTAAGGGATTTTGTGAGCGGAGGTGTACTTTTTGGATTAGGCGGTCTTTGATGTTGGTGATTAAGGCTGGAGGATGCATTTTGTTTGTTTTGGTTATAAGGGTTCTGTTTAGGAGCTTCTGATCTGGGTAATCTTCTGATTTCTTCTCCTATCGAAAATAAAAGTACCCGACAGAAACTATTTCATTCATGGGAGGTCAGACACATAGAGTAACACGATTTTCGCGCGCCGGGATTTTCGCGCGCAAGTCAGACAAGATTGGTAAATCTTTTAAATGTCAATGTATACGCTTCTACAATATGGTACCCACTGATACTGAAAGTTTATCGTTAGATAAATTCAAAATTGTTTTCAAGCAAAATTGTACAAGAAAAGTTATTATAAAATATCAGACTACGGTTCCAACAGGCTAATTCAAATTGACTTATAATTATTGTATCAACCTTGTACATCAAACATATATTATAAAACAGGACGTGGGTTTTTACTGTCACTCCTTTTTTTTTCCCCACGTGGCGATCACTTTGTTTGTGAAGCAACGGAAAATTTAACTGACGGATAAGAAATATTTTGATTTTGATTTAGTCACTTCCGCTTTTATTTTCAGCGTAATATTGTGTGGTCCGGTTGTACGAAAGTGTGCGAGTCCTACTAGCATTCGGCTGATAATTTAAGACAGTTGAAAGAAACACAGAATTTAGACTTTACATAACAAAAATATCAGCAAATCAATCCAAGTAGTATGATGGAAGACATCTTTTTGCGAATATCAAAAAAAGAAAAATAGTTTAAAGGATTAAGCCCCCTGAAGAAGAATATATTCGGATAAAGCCTTTCAAGGGCTAAGAGTCTTGACAAATTTTATTGATAGACTTTTTGAAATTAAAAAAAATATATTTTCTACTTTATAATCTCATTTGATGGAATAGCATTATAAAGGAATCAAAATTAAATTGCCAGTTAAAAAATTGTTACATTTAGCCTGTAAAATAAGCCTTTAGGTTTTAGCTAAGTATCTTTATTTGTTAACTATGTATCTTTTGTTCGAATCTTATCCCCACAATATACGCTAAAATGTCGCACGAGTTGTAACTCTGATAGCTAATCTGCTCGTAATAACTCACTAGCTGTTGTCAGCGCGTAATACAGTTATCTAATTCAATTAATGCAGTTTAGTTTCTACTGCGCGTTCGTGGATTTGGAAAAGGCCTATGACCGAGTGGTGAGGAAAGAATTGTGGTCAGCATTGTCTATGTATGGGGTAAACGGTCATCTGATTCAAGCACTGAAATCTCTCTATGAGGATTCCAGTGCTTGTGTCAGAATAAACGGGGCGTACACTGAATGGTTTAGCATCGAAAAAGGTGTTAGGCAGGGATGTGTAGCGTCACCTTGGCTGTTTAACCTGTTCATGGATAATTGTTTGATTGATCTGAAAGAGAGTATGTGTGGACTGAGAATGAATGAGTTACTCATCAAATGTCTTCTCTACGCTGATGACCAAGTTGTACTTGCGTCATCTGCTGACGAGTTGCAGGAGATGGTAACAATGATGAATATGGCTTTGGAAAGGAAAGGAATGAAAGTAAATGTAAGCAAGACTAAAGTAATGGTACTTGAAAGAGAAGAATGTATGACAGAGTGTACTATATTAATAGATGGTGAACAAGTCGAACAAGTGAAGGAGTTTGTGTATCTGGGCTCAAAGTTTACGAGAGATGGAAAGTGTGAAAGTGATATTGAAAGAAGAGTGAATGCTGGAAACATGGTGAATGGTGCCCTGCACGCCTTTATGAGGAGTCAAAAGGTGTCTCACAAGGCTCGTTTGGCTGTTCATGGGGGAGTTTTGGTACCAACACTGATGTATGGCAGTGAAAGCTGGGTATGGCAGAAGAAGCATGAAAGTAGAATTAATGCAGTGGAAATGAGAGCGCTAAGGAGTATGATTGGTGTTAAATTGAGTGACAGGATTAGAAATAGTGTGATAAGAGAACGGTGTGGCGTAAAAGAGGACGTAGTGACCAAAATCGAGAAAGGGATGCTGAGATGGTTTGGTCATGTAGAGAGGATGAATGAACGAAGATTGACGAAAGAGATCTACCAGGCGAGAGTGAATGGAAACGTTGGAAGGGGAAGGCCTAGGCGAACGTACCAGGACCAAATTCAGGACGTTCTGAATAAAGGCCAGGTTAAAAGTACCCTAAACCGACGAGCATGTATGAAAGGATTGATGAAAGTACAGGAAGCAAGGGAAGTATGTCAAGATCGTAGCAGGTGGAGGACTGTGGTCTCTGCCTACCCCAACGGGAAAGAGGCGTGATGTTATGTATGTATGTATTAATGCAATACCCGGCCAGTATCAAACTAATGACTTCATGCATTACGATGTAGGTAATGCAAATAACTTCCAACCATACGTTGTAACTAGGTAGACTGATTGTGGGGACCGACTGTACAGACTTAAACGGTAGATTCTGACCATGAAACTGGACCACTTTAGACATAGGTGGAAATACGAAAAAAATTGTCGACTTGCCATACAAGCTGACAGCACATTTTGTACGGGAGGAATTTTTTTTTTTTGTATTTTGACCGTTCAAATTTGTACATACACAGTGTAAGTTTAAAGGGTGTAAGGACAGCCTTCCAAATACTGAAAGGGTATATGATCAGTCAACGTAACTGAACCACTTTCAGTGAATAAAACCCTCAGGAAATGAAAAAAAATCGACCTCTCCATACAAATTGCAAACTTGATTGGACAGTTTGTATGGAGAGGCCGAAATTTTTTTTCCTTTCCTGAAAGTTTTATTCGCTGAAAGTTGTTCAGTTACAGTGACTAATCATGCTCTTTCAGTATTCGGAAGGCTGTCTCTTACACCCGGTATGTACCTACCTAGTTACAACTTATATCGTTACGTCATCGGTCACCAGACACATGGTGTAGTAGTTTTTCGCAATATACTAATAAACGCTAATTGCTATGAATGTTCGTGTAGTGCTGTTTAAGAATAACATCAACCCGTTTCTGGGTGTCGTAAAAGGCGACTAAAGGATCCTGAACGGGAGGATGACCAGCAGCGTCTTTTTCAGCGTTTTTAGTTCCACCATAATGCGGTCATCAGCCACCGAGGTCCATGACGCCAGCAGTAACCTCTCCCGGCCTAAAATACAAGGAGTAAAAAAAAAGTTTAAGCACTATTTTAGCGTGTTACTCAGTCCGTGAAACTGAACAACTTTACCTTAGAAACATAGGATATTAAAAAAACTGAAAAAAATCAACTTCCCATAGAAATTGCACCAGCTGATTGCGCCTTTTGTATGGCAGATAACAAAAGCAATAGAATACTAGCAAAAACGTGTGGTGCAATTTAAGGAGAAGAACCAAACACACCACGCTTGTTAGCTTTGCGGCTGGCACCATGGACGGCGCTTGTTGGTGACCGCAGTATATAAGATGGAACGATACACAGAGGGCATTGCTGCCTCTCTTCTGGTTCATAAAACCAAAGTCGCCTCTTACCACGGGTAGCGATAGGTTGGTACTATTTTGCCGGCACCACACGGTCCGTCTGAGTATCATACTTTTTACTTTCGAGCGGAGCGAGAAAGGTATTGTATTCGTAAAAAAAAAAGTTTTTCTAATTTTCTCAAAAATGTGTTCTATATCACTTATACATCATAAAAAACAAGTCTCCCAAAAATGTCCGTCCGTCGGTCGGTCGGTCGGTCGGTCCGTCGGTCGGTCGGTCCGTCGGTCGGTCTGTCCGTCACGCTTTGGCCTAGCGGCTAAACGAATGGTCCGATTGACACCATATTTTTAATTTAGGAGTTTTATGCAAATCCATCGAAGGGTTCTAAGTGGTTTCTTGCTGGCTCTCATTTTGAGGGTAGCTGTCATACAACGAAAATAAAAAATTGAAATTTTCTCAAAAAAAGGCTCATAGAATCTTGATGAAACTTTGCATGATCAAGCATCTCCATGTAAGATATCTTGCGCCAGTATCAATTGATCTGTGTAATTTCATATAAGGGGTGTTCCTGTACCATCAAATCGTAAATATGTGATTTACTCAAAATTGGTTCCATTGAGTTTATTAAAATTTTCTATAATATTAATTCTGGATTGGTTGTCTACCTGACTGGATATTCTTTATTATTTTTTTAAATAAAATTTAGTACCCAGGGTGTACCAAAAACTGAAAGGGCTTGCTCAGTAGCCTAAACTGAACAATTATCCATAAGGAACAAGTATTGGGAAATTAAAAAAATCTCCATGCAAGTATCCTGCGGTAGTATCCATTGATCTGAGAAAATTCATATAAAGGGTGTTCCAGTACTACCAAAAGTTAAACATGTGATTTACTCGAAATCGTTTGAGGTTTGTTCGTTTTAATGTTTGACAATTTGAATTATGATATGTATATTTCATTCGAACATTTTTTTGGAAACACGTAAATAAAAGTTCGTATTTCCATACTATGTGTATGGCATTACATATTTAAGTTTGCGGTTGATAGTTTTTCCTTGAGTATTGCGAGAAAGTAAGTGCAGTGCTGCTGTACCATTTATTTTTACTATCTATGGGCTTACTCTTGACCTACATCTATTAGTCTACTCTACGATGTAAGCAGAAGAAAAGTGGATGGAAAGTGGTGCGTACTCTTAAAAATAACGCAACGCATATCTTTTTTCCTACACAGTCATACATCTACGCACGTATATGCACACTTAATCACATTTCCACTCAAGAAGGGTGCTTTAATTTCTAAAACTTAACGATCAATAAACCGAATCCCCAACCCTTATAAACTGTCGTAAAAAACTTGCCAAAATTTCACCCCCCCACCTACCCTCTCACACACACATCCACACACTACTCATTATGAGGGTAACTAATCACTGAACTGCGGAGAAAAAACTGGAATTTTTTTATTCATTAAGCACCCTCTTCTTACGTCGCTGTCTCTGGAATAGAGAAAATTGTGGAGCAGCTTTTCGCAAAATTAATTTGTAGTTAGTGCGTAGGATTAAAATAACTTTTTTGGCCTCGTAACTAAGTTTCAATCATGTTCTTGTTATTACTTCCTTGTCGAGAATTGAAGAGTAATATCTACTCCTGCGGCATATTTTGAAAATTATATCTCACCCTTAAGTGCAGAACAATTTTTAACTAAGATTTTTTATTAGTATTTGTATTAAAACACTTGTACACTGGTTCACGATTTTTTCTTTTTCTCAACCGTAGTAAGATTATTGTTGCACGATGTCGGATGTCCGACAAATGTATTTAATAATTTATTCGTATTCTCCTGAAGATGCTTAATAGCGAAACCGGTTGAGAAAAATAAAAAAATCGTGAACCAGTGTACAAGTGTTTTAATACAAATACTGAATATGGAGTTTCACCAAGCGCCGACAATCGCAAGTATAAATCAAGAATTTTTATTTTGAACGCAATGTACTCGTTTCTTATTTAAAATACATCATCCATCACCTTGGTGTCACTTTTAGTTTGTCTAAACCTGGTATTGAATCCGTAACAAAAAAAATATATTTGAGTCGACATCTTCTCTACATTTCACTGTAATCTAACCGATCTAACCCTAAATACTACATACACATTGCAGAATAAATGACTAAGTATATTCGGTCCAACTTAGTCCAATGTCAAAATAATACTAGCGTTCACGTTTCTCTAGCATGGGGCCAGCGAAACCCAGGTCTAACCATGGTATAGCCCTGTCACCGGTCATAATTACCTGTCACTCAACATGACATTTTTCTTATCACGGCCAAAGACCAAGAATAAAATGTGGTGCTAACTTATTACCGTGCTAGCGGAAATGAGTTAGATCAAGGTTCCACCTGGGTTTTGCTGGCCCTGTGCTAGCGAAACATCTCTGAGTGACATTCAAAATGTTTTACAAGCAATGGCCTCTCCACATTTTTCTCTGTTCTATCTCTGCATACGACCCACACAGTGCGGAATAAAGCATGAATCTGCATATTCGACTCACTAAGTGCAATCGCTTGTTTGTGCTCCTACATTCTTCCTATTTACCTACTCTCGCCAGCTTAATTCGCCTTCTTAATTAGCAAATATTTACATTGATTTAATGAGACGTTTTGCATTGATGTGAGAAAAGCAAAAATTATGGTACACTTTAGGTTTGCAAGGTAAATGTCATCATCATCATCATAACATCCCGTGAAACGTCCACTACAGGATAGGGAGCTCCCTCCAGAATTCTAGCTTTTGCTGGAAAATTGTGGAGGGGAAGTACCATAGTCACCTCGCTTGTTAGCGTCACGGCTGGCACCATGGACCGCGGTTGTAGGTGACCGCAGTAAGTATGATGTAACATATAAAGGAGGATGCTGCTGCCCATCCTCCAGTTAACCCTTAGTCGCCTCTTACGACACCCACGGGTATGTATGGGTTGGTACTATTCTTTGCCGGCACCACACGGGAAATGTAGCCGCTTAAAATAATTAACAAAACATCTTATGGACATTTTATATAAGGTGTAATAAATTAAACAGAACTAACTATTATTCCGAAGGAAATAAGTCACAAAAACAGAAAAATGCACCCATATAAAATGCGTATTTAGCTGATGCAAATTCTATGGGATCTATGAAAAGTCACTGGAGAAAAATTCAATACTTTAAAACCTTACAGACATGTGAACCGAGGTAGTACTAGAAGTCTGAGTACCTACCTACCTATATAAAAAACACTATAGATCTTTCGGGAGTTGTATTTCATAACAAGTAAACAAAAAGAATCATGCAACGCTTTTCTTTGTCACACTTGTGATATTTATTTCACAGATTTTAATATCAAATCTTGTAGTTCTGTAGCGCTTGCATGAAACGTGACGCAATTGCTAAAACATCAAAACACAATTATAATGACGAAACTAAGTGACACAGAAAAGGACGCGTGTCGCGAAATAGGCAAAAAACCGTCAAAAGAAAAATTGGGCGTCCGAAAAAATAATATCGCCGATATTGGACACATAAAGAGCTGCCTTCAACGTCAAACAAACGTTTCTCAAGCAAAGCAGCGCCTAATTTCAATATCCGAACGGAGCGCGTTCGAAAACTCGCCTTCGAGAATAAATTACTCCCTCTATTCAATATTTCATCAGGCCGAGAGGCCGGCTGAATATTCAAAACTAAAGGAGACACGTAAAGGCACGCGCAAGCCATTTTTCGCGCCTATCATCTCGGTAACAAAACGCACTCGTAATTACCCCCCGCACCTCTACCCCACCCCCGTTACCCCCCTGCGCGGGAGGGGCCGCCCAGTGACAATTATTGATCAAAAATTCTCTCTCTTCTTTCGCAAAAGAAAACTTGGACGGGTTATGTGTCAACCGGTATACTTTGATCGTTGTAATTACATATTTTGCTTGATTATTTTTGTGACAGTTTTTCTGTGGCGCGTTCGTTCGGCTCTATACTAAGGTGTTATGTGTTTTAACGTCAGCATTAACCTCAGCTTTAAATTTGGCAGAGACATTATCATTATAGTCATGGACCATGGACCGTCTATCGCCATCATATTCGCACACTTGATCGTTTCCATCTCAAATGTCTGCGCAAAATCCGCAATATCTGATGGTCTGATCGCGTACTGAATACTGAAGTGCTGCGAAGAGCTAATGTCGGTGGCGGCATTGAGACCTATCTTAAGCGGCGACAACTGCGATGGTGTGGTCACGTGGCTTGATTGGTGGATCAGCAAGTGGCAAAGAGCATCATCTACTCTGAACTTGAGAAAGGCAAGCTTAAACATGGCGAACAACTTCTTAGGTACAAAGATAGGATAAAGCGTCACATGAAGAAATGTGTCATAGAGCCCCCGCAGTGGGAACAAAGGGCTGTGGATCGCACCCAGTGGAGATTATTAATAATAGAAGAATACAAAGCTTTGAAATCAATCACTGTCTTGAGCTTAATGCCAGACGCGATGAACTGGAAGCTCATGCACCTTTGGCGATCAGTTATAATTATATTAATGGAGTGCTTACTAGCTAGATTTGCGACACAAGCCACATGCGAACACTTGAACACGACCAACAAAGGAGATCGTTGACGTGACCGACAACGACAGCCGACGTGACCGAAATCGGTCGGAGTTATAAAGTCTAAATAAGGCCCAGAGGACAATGTGTCTCCAGAAAGAAAAATATGCCTGTTTTGCAGAAATTGCCATTGCCGCCACGGTACACGCTTGGTAGTTTTACGGTCGCGACAGCAGTACTTATTTATTTTTATAATTCTTGTTGAGCGATCCTATATAAGTCGCATCTTGCGAGTATCAAGCCACGTTGGGCGTAGTACACGCGGCCTCGGCATATTAATTGCACGCGGCGCTACCGGCGGCAAGACATGCCACGAGGTCAACCGACGCCGCCATTGTTGTTGAGCGATGCTATATGAGTCGTATCTTATACACAAGCTTAACAAAATTGTAATAAGGGTGTTTTTTTTGTTTTCTCTTTTGAAGTCGATGTTATGTGATTATTAGTACAGATCTTCTATATATTTTTTGCTAAAGTCTGTACAAGTAAAACGGGTGAATGATTATTATCTTCTTTTATCGAACTTATATGGCAATGTAAATGGAAAGATGTAGTTAGTACCTACTATGTTTTACGATTTTCGGGAATTAATGGAAAATACATCAAAAAGGTAAAGATTCGAGTGTTCTGTACCCGTGTTGAGTACTTTGCACTGTTGCTATTTAATAAACAAAAAGAAAGAAAGAATAAACAAACCTACCTTTTAGATCTCCACATATAAAAAGATTCAATAATCTGCCTCGCACAGCAGATGCATTAATTATGCGGCAGCCGAGGCGAACGATCGGATACGCTGGCCAAGCATCCGCCATCGCATCGGCCAACAGAAAAACGGAGAAAAACCGATCACTGAACTCCTTATTGTGTTTGTGAGCATACATGTAAATCATTCCTTCACGGACACACTCGCAGAAATGATGCCATCCCTTTCTATCTTAAAAGAATCTCGAAAACAAAGCCCACTGAATCCACAGTGTTAATTTACGTACACTTGGCAATTATAATTTTCGTATCCTACACGCAGCTGTCCCTTTCTGTCGCAGATTGGATTGCCAAACCAGATTTCACGAGGTTTTGAGCTATTTGGACAGAAAATGGATATGAATTCTGGCGTAAATTACAAAATACTCTAATTACTACCTAGTATGCTTTGAATTAAGTTATGTGATAAAAACAATGTAAATACCCATAAATCTTTAGTCATCAATAAGTTACTGTCAAACCGTTCCTTGTAGCTCATTCAGCATTTCTTAAAATTATGATTTGTATTTAAATTATTAAAAATATGTAGAGTGGTTTTAATTTAGTTGCATACAATGCATGTGTTCATAACTACATTAAAATTTCTCAAAGAATCATGCATCGAAAAACAAGAATAATAATGTTTCCCATACAAACCTTGCGCAAACAATAGTAACATTTGTATGGCACACAAAATTTTCTCTCGTTTTTTGATCCTTTGGGAATATTGTTTGTAATCACGAGTACATACATATCTTTTGCTTTAAGAACGTTTCCTGGTGCAAAGGCCGTCCATAGCCATTCAACGTGGTAATACAGCGAGCATTATGGGCACTTTTGCACCGGGAACGTCAAGGGGCCGGTTTGTTTGACTAATACACTTTTGTTATATTTTATTTAATTATAATTTGACTTTTATTCAATAGAAAAAACAAATTAAGAGTCACCCTATATACAGTATTTGTTTTGATAAAAAATATATATATAACTACGAAAGTCTTGCTATTTCTCAATAATAGAAAGGTTGGCAACACTCATCTCGCTTTTTTTGTTTCCTGTCTCTGTTTTCCGCGGGTGGAGGAAAGGGGAGGGGTGAAGACGCGCAAGATATGTAGAATTTTTAATAAAAACGACGCTTTAGTGTGCTCTAAGTGATATGGCTTGTTCTTTTTAATTTCGTTGCGAATGCGGCGCGGCGGCGGATCATCTATCATTTTTCTTTTTTTGTTTCCCTTTTAACCCCTGACTGAAAGAGGAGGTGTTTTAAACGTGAACATCACGGCTGTGGCAAATTTCTGATTGACATATGTCAGTTCATTTTGGTTTTAAAGCTTTTTTTTTTATTTGATTAAGATTATAAGAAACCAGTTTAAAAAAATCTTAGATAGATACAATTTTTTCTGACATTTTCTGGAGAAACCTCCCTCCCTCTCTACAATTTACTACATACAGGATGTTATAATGATGATTATGAAGTTTCTAAATAAACAATTATTTGTACAGTATTTAAAGCAAAAAGAATCAGAAAATTAAAAAACAAATTGCAGCTAGATCGATCTTATATCATACAGTACGAAATAAATTTAGTTGAAAAGAACCTCCACATTCTAACTACGCATTTGACTGATGAGAGCAAAAAAAGAGTAGGGTTGTTTAGTCTTATTTTTTTAATGTTTTTGCTTTTTATTTTTATTTCCTCGTATACGTTCCGTTTCACGAAGATTTCGCATGGGATATGAATATTGATTGTGGCACTAATGAAGACTTGATTGGTCTGGATGTGTAATAAACTGGGGTGGAAAATGACTTTTTGCGATGTGGGGGTATTTTATATTATTCTGTGTTTTCTTTTGGGATTCGTGTGATGTGGATTATACAGTTTCCTTTTCGGTATTTAACAACAGATAACTTCGTGGATACAGGCTTATTGAAGCTGAGAGCTTGCTGAAGTCAGCGAATACAATAGGTACCTGAATAATATCTCTATAAATTAAAATTGTTTAAACGTTGTTCCCTATACAAATTTGTATAGTATCAAAACCTCGGACTTAGAATATCAAAATAATATATTTCAACTTCCACAAAGGCACAGGAAAGTAAATAAGCATTGTATTGAGCCTCCAGAACTGAAACCCAAAATTGTATTGGTAACGGAAAAACAAACGATTGCCGAAACATCGAAGATTTATAAAACCTTATATCTAAATACGAATAAATTAACCAAAAATATTTTAAAGAAGAAAAGCTCCGAACATAGTCCACACACACGTCGTAGTACGTAGATGCGCAGACGCTACGTGCTACACGCATGCGTAGCGTTACTACACATATGTAAAAGAGTTCAACGCGCTCAAGTGCTACGAACTTAATATATTATTTCTTATTGAAATTTTGTGGCACCTACAGCAATTTTTAGATGTTATGTTAACAATTAATAATCGTAAGAGTCTTTGTTATATTTTATGATCTTTGTATAATTGTAAAATGTTTGATATGAAGCGCCCCTGGCCGAGTAGTAGTTTCTCCGTCTTTCCAAACTCAAAATTTAGGCAACTTTAGCCGTTGTCCAAACCTGGATGGGTGGCCGCTTTTGGTAGAACAACTCGAACGTTTTCCGTGTTTTGTAAGGAGCGTTAAACCGTTGGACTCCAGCTACTATCACTGGCCGTAGTCATTCATTTGGTTACAGTCAAGTTGGCCACTAACCTGGCAAAAATTAGCCTAGATCGTCCATCTTAAGAATACAGGGAGTATTCTTAAGATGGCTTTCGGCCACTGGTAGCCAAGCCCCGTACCAATTAGGTCGCTTAAAATTATAAAGTCAAATGCACAATGACTAACTGAAGGCAGACCTTCGAAAGAAGCGGTTGTTTCCTTTATGCATGTGTTACGTGAAAAACGAAAAATATATAAATAATATATAAATTTAAAAACATATACTTTTGCATTTTAACTCCACTGTGAATACACCTTTACCCTGCATTTGACTAATAAAGACTCACTGCGTGCTTAGCACGGATGAACTATAGGCTAGTCTGGTTTAATTTTCTTCTCGGTTGCAGAGGTGAGATAGCATACTATTTGTCTACAACAGAGTGTCCTTCCTATATCCCCTAGTTAAGGTAGTCTTTCTCCAAGGAACATAGGCAATAAACAATCAGCTGATCGGCAATTTAGTATGGGGTGCAAATTTCTTTTATCGTATATCGACCTTTGTTTTTTAGAGAAACCTCAGTGTTATGAGTACCTGTATCTTTTGCTATCAAAAACTAATTATAGTGCTGTCAATTAGCTGTTTCACGTAGACACGCCTTACAATTTCACAAAAGTTTTTCCAGGTAGTAGTTAGGTACATAGCTCTCAATTTTTGATAGGAGCCAATTTGTGAATTTCAAAAAATTTACATTGAAAATTCAAGAATTGGCTCCTATCAAAAATTGAGAGCTATATACCTAACTAGTACCTGGAAAAAAATTGGTGGAATTTGGTGAATTTGGCGATATAAGACGTTAAGCGACCGGACTATAACAGATCCAGATTTGATTGATAAAACCTTTTATGCAAATGCCGTCTTCTTATTTTCGAGTCAAGGACAAAAGGTAACCACACAAGCCCAAAACATGGCCACATCACTAGCCTTTTGGTTGCCTTCAAAAAGGTCCCTCCGAGTGCAGGAAACTGGAGAAGTAGGGCACGTCAGCAAGTGTGACATGGATTGCAAAACGCCGCACTCACACTTGTCGTTATAAATTGCCGTAATAAATTAAAATGAAACTGAACACTTTTGTATCGCTATACTATTAATATAATTCTCGCCAGATAATTACGCCAGTAATTCAATTAATTGCAAAATATGAATAACGATTACTAAAACCTCTTTGGAAGTGTTAGTATAAGTGGTTATAGCCGTTTAGTTTTAATTTAAACTAATAAAGATTTAATTTGAAATGTTTTAGTTTGGTTTGGTAGGTTTTTCATGTTGTTGAAAATGGGTAATTTAGAAGCCATACCCCAATTTTTTTAAGTATGTTACTCAAACACTCTTTTGGAGATCATCTTTTCCAAAAGACTGTGGTGTTCAGTGTCTCCTATTCAGGGTCGGGTAATGGTGATATAATAATGATAATAATAAATATAATAATTACGCTTAAAACAGCTTTATTGCAAGATGTCGCCCGCACACCGTCTGCACCTCGACTTACCGGTCATCGGTGTTGCCAGTGTGTGTCGACCTGTTATTCCCATACATTACAACTAGAATTTTTTGGCATCTCCAAAAACATCTAATTTAAATTACCAAGCTACTTTATACAGTACCTATCCTAGAAACTGGTAAACTTTAAAACTCTCCATATCAATTTGAGGATCATTAAAGTCATCATCATCATATCGTGGGGGTTGTAAGATCGGTGACCAACCTCACAAACCCTGGGGTTATAGCCTCTGACTTGATTCATTTAAGGACTATTAAAACGTGCCTTCCGAATCATATTACTTTTCGTACAATCAGGAAATTGGGAGAAATCACACAAAGTAATTTTTGTCTGACAGTGTCCACACCGGGAATCGTTCCCACGACCTCCGGATCGAGCCGATCGCTCTACCCTCTAGACCACGGGGGCTGTATTTTTGTAGTAAAGACACATTTCTCGTACTGCTGTGTTTTGGTTCAAAGACAGTAGAGAACCCAGTAAGAATCTGGCACTTAATCAATGTCAGTTCTCATGGTATGCCATCCAGTGCCGGATTTACATATTTGCCGCCCGTAGGCTATTAAAATTTTGCCGCCCCTATACTTAACTCTAAAATTTGATAGTTCAATCACATTAATAGATTTTTTATAGGTGGATAAGAATAGATAGAGAGTAAGTAACGTAGCTAGAGCGTTTTGTCAATTTTGTTTCCCCGGTTGCGGAAGATGGATTTGGACGTAAACGCAAGGCAGGCCTTTTTCCGTCTTTTGAGTGGTCCAATCTACTGCCTGCCCATCTACGCTCACTCTTCTGCGACTGTGTTTTTTTTGTCCCTGAGCACCCTAAGCTGTTATACCTCCTGCGCACTTACCATACTTGGCTGATTAGCTCCACTCGACAGTTAATCGAGGCAAGCAAATATTTTAAATGTTGACCTTGAAGGAGACCAGTCTGCCTTTTCAACATGGACAGGCAGTGGCGTATTTACGAATCTGGCGCCCCGGGGCACAATTTTTTTTCCGCGCTTCTAGATGACAAACAACCGGCCAATTGCGAGTCGGATTTTTGCACTGAGGGTTTCATTATTACCAAGCACGCATATACAGAAACTCTAAGGATGGACAGGTAGTAACACAATCAAATGAAAACGCGAGCGCAGCGAGCGCCAATTTTCTCGTGAACATTAACACAAATGAAGGGAAATAGTAAAGTTTAGTTACTTTGACGAGTAAACGTGAGCTCAGCGAGCGCGAAATTTTTTGGTAGCAAAAACGCAAATAAAATGCAAACAAAACTTTTGAAATATGTGAGTAAGTAATCGAACAAATATGCGAAACGGAATATTGTATAAAAATCCATTGCTAACGTGCTGTTTTTTTTATAAATTTAGCTAATACCGGTCAACCGGAAAAATTACCTATCGTCATCCTATACAAAACAAATAATTAATACTATGAAAAAGGCGGGTCTTTTGTTTTGAAATACACATATTTTAGAAAAATTAAAAAGTACAAGATATTAGAAATACAAAGTTATAATGAACTTTTCCCTTTCTCTTTTATTTATGATAGCGTAATTAATGTATCGTGACATTTTTTAAATATATATAAAAGCGAAAGTGCTTATGCCTATACAAAGTTCACGTTTGCAGTAGAATACACGCCTCTGTTGTGAGATGGATGTTACTGTTTATTTCTTAATATTGCTCTCCTTTCGGAAGAGAGGCACCGAATCTTAAAGAGGGCGGGTTGAACCCCGTCAAAATTCATAACGGCTAAAAATATTTTCCGTTAGTTTATATTTTGTAATTTTTCTGTATTGAAATTGTTTTTTAAAATCTTTCAGAAATAAAGGACTAATTTAAATTTTGCCTGCGTTGGATCTTTTCTGGTCCAGCGGCTTGTAGTTGCCATACTACAGCGCTGTGCGCGGAAACTGTGCGAGCATAATGGGGACGTTTGGTCAAGGTAGGGTAGAACCGGGTGAGACGTTGTGTCGATACGCTGTTTTGTTATTCTGGATGATGCCTACATTTAGAAATATAACAATTATTTATATTTATTAATATATTTTTTTTAATTTCTACGACATGAAAAAAAATACCCAAAATTTGCCGCCCCTAAAATCTGCCGCCCTAGGCTCCAGCCTACTTAGCCTATTGGTAAATCCGGCACTGATGCCATCTTAGTTCTCAGGGTGGGCAAGGTGCTCGCGATCTTGTTAATCAAAAATTACACACTTGAGACTTCACACTTGAGACAATAGTAGTAGTAGGTCTTACAGGGTATGTGGCCACTTACCATCAGGCGGATCAACTACTTGTTTGCTCACTTGTAACATAAAAAAACTAAGTGCATTGCCTCCACGTCCAACTGTCACCAATTAGAACCAGAACCAGTAGAAACGCGTAAACTCGCACCTATCAGTGCGTAACGCGTCATCTGTCCCGTGACTCTGCGTTTACACACCCTTGGACACCAAACTCCTTTACACACATTCTTAACCCCTTAGTATAAAGCTTATAATCCTTTAACACTTTCTTAAAAATACCTCTTTCTGGTCAAAGCATTTTGAACGTCATAGCAGTGTTGTTATGGTTGAGTTTTGTTCGCATGAGATTTAGAATGCCAGTCGTTCAGCTTTGTGCGCATCGAATTGTCATCCGGCCTGCGACGTGATTTCTTGAAGAAAGTCGCTTGAATGGACGCAGTGGACGTTGGCCTGCAATTGTTAGTTAGTTGGCTAGAAAATAAGCGGATTTTATACGGGTAATGTCTTATTAGAAATGTTCATTGACTCAAGCAGATTGTACTTGGAATGAACATAAATTTTATGCACATAAATGTTCGAGAAATATTTTATGAACACGTATGACGTGGCTGAAATATTTGCTGGCTAGTACATGCTTATTATAGCCCCGTGTGGTGCCGTCAAAGAATAGTACCAACCCATCTCTACCCGTGGGTGTCGTAAGAGGCGACTAACGGTTAATGAACCAGACGATGGGTTGCAGCATCCTTCTGTGTATCGTATCATCTTACATTCAGCTGTCACCAAAAACCGCGGTGGTGACTGAGGTAGGCCCCCTCCATATTGTTCCAGCAACAGCTGGAATTCTGGAGGGAGCTCCCTGTCCTGTAGTAGACGTATTATGGGATGTTATGATGATGGTGATGACATGCTTATTATTTTAATTGTCTGTCTGTTGTTCGCTGTTCACAGCTCGGCTTTGTGAAGGTCGAACAATATTTCGCAGACACGAAGAAAATAAATTTTCCTATAAATAAATTTTCATCGAAACCATTAGAACCGTTTTCGGAAACGCTATTGCAAACAAAGGATTAAGTACTTTACCTACATAAGTATTTTACCTACATAAAATTGAAGCCTCTTCCAGTACAATGTCCTGTGCTCAAGTCCGCTGGAAGAAATTGCTAGTTGAAATAAGCAGTATATGTTATGTAGTTTTTCTTAATACTTTGTCTGTATTTTTAATATAATAAATAAAGTTTTCTTGAAGTAATTTGACCTCGTCTTAGGATAAAATCCCCTTCCTAATAGCCTCAACACAACAACACTGAAGTTCTGTGTGACCGTCATATCTCCTGTGAAATGATGTCCACATTTTTTGGGGCTCCCAGTGACAAAAAACACAAACGGTTACATAACTTGGACGGCCATTGATAAAAATTGGGAATCTTCGGTCATCCGGTCGACTTATGAAATTGTTCAAGCACTTTCGAGTGGGTTTTGGGCTTAAAGCTACATGTGGTATATAATTGTTTCTCGATTAATAATTTGCTACCAGAAAGAGGTTCTTTAGGCTGCTTATTTAGTTCAAACTATGAGAAAGGATCACACTTCTTAAAATTGTAATTAGACTGTAAATTGTGTTATCCTATACTATTAAACGAGCAATATTTGTATATATATATATATATTTGTAATCGGTTTCTCGAAAACGGCTCTAACGATTTCCATTAAATTTACTATACGGGGGTTTTCGGGGGCAAAAAATCTATCTAGCTAGGTCTCATGTGTGGGAAAATTCGTTTTCCCCGTGTTTTTGAGCATTTTGTAAATTCCGCGTTTGAGACAGAAACTTACAGCGTCATCTGTTGGTGAGTAGCATAGCTTGCTCACCCGACGATATTTTCAGGTTGAGCCGGCTATTATAGAGCGAAGCTCGGTCACCCAGGTACTTTTATGTCAAAGGGCTTGCTATTGAGCTCGATCTAGTCTTGACGACAGAGATGAGGTCCACGATGGAACAAGCTTGCCCATGAGAAACATGACATGACATCCCATGAAACGTCCACTGCAGGACATGGGAGCTCCCTCCAAAATTCCAGCTAAAACGCTTGGTACTTTGGAGGAGAATTACCATAGTCACCACGCTTGGAAGCGTTGCTGCTGGCGACCGCTGTTGTTGGTGACCGTAGTATGTAAAATGGTACGATGCACAGAAAGATGCTGCTACTAATCCTCTGGTTTATAAGCTCTTAGTCGCCTCTTACGACACCCACGGCCAGAGATGGGTTGGTACTAAACTTTGCCGGCACTATTCGCAACACTCTCTGCTACTCGCAATTTGAATAGATTCTGGTTATATGAATTCGGCAACACTGATCTGTTGACCTGCCGATCTGTGAACCTTACGCCAATATTATATTACTATGACACCACTTACGTTAGATTCCTGCCTGATCCGATGAAATATAAAAGTATATTACCAGTATGAGCTAAAATATTAATCTTATTCAACGATCAAATATGAACCCAGCTTTCTTAAAGCTAGCTTAGCTTTATTCCGGATAGGCACATCTAATTGAAATGGATTATTAAACTATCATATTATTACACTTGGTAATTAATTACACCACAAAAATATTTAACCCCCCATACAAAAAGAAGAAAAACAACGATAAAAAATCTAAACATTCTATAAATAAAAAGCACCTCTCTACATAAGCTCCACCAAGTTTCTCAATTCGTAATTCAATTTTTAAAAGTGCAAAGTGCCAGTAACCTCTGCTCCTTTTTAATTTCAATAGTGGGGTCGGTTCAAGGCCGAGGGGGACAGTTTCAGTCAGCTGATGGTCCGCGCCAAATTATAGCTTTTAAAGTAGCTGGCTGAATAGAAAGATGTTCTCTTTTTAAAAAGATAAATTTTCTGGTTTTACGTGCATTCTTATCTCTAAAATTGTTTATAAAACAATGAAGCTTATATCCTTTTTTTAATTTGTCTTTTATTTTGGTTAGAGTTAAGGCCGTTATTAAAATAAATATTACTTTGAAGGATGGCAATGGGGTTATTGGTCTTTAAGTCTTTACAAATACTTTAAGGGTTTGGCTGGGTTTGTAGATATTTTTGTTAAAAACATCAAGCTAGCTATGTACGTCTGCTTTCAATAAACTTTTTTAATTACATAAACATAACAAAAAATTGCAGTAAAAGTTAATTTAAGACGTCAATCCAAGGAGCTAAAACCGACCACCTTTGATCTCAAGCCGCTTTTTTGCATTCCTTACTTCCCAACTGTTGCAACAAACTTGCAAACTTTTGTCCGATAAAAGAAGCAATATAAACGTGGGCAGAGGGCAGCTGGGGTGTGGAGGAGGGGAGGGGAGGTAGGGGCAAGATGACCGCCCCCCTCGCCCGTTTTTATCTCCGCAAGTCAAGGGCGCTTGGGGCAGGTTGTGCTAGCCGCCGGCTATTGACGTCCTGTTTTCGAATTTACCTACTTTTTTCCATTGTCCGCGAACTTTTTTTAATGGGGGTCGTTGAACTGAGTGGCTAGTAAGTGGCCGGTAATAATGTTTTTGATTTATTCCGATGGGATCGAAAGGTGACAAATTAAGATCAGACCGAGTTGAACGTCGTTTGTCATTCTAGTTAGACACTCTTTATTTATGAAATGTACTTATAAGATAGGTTATCTCCCGTCTGGTGCCGGCAAAGAATAGTACCATCACATACATACCCGTGGGTGTCGTAAGAGGCGAATAAGGGTTATAAACTGGAGGATGGGCAGCAGCATCCTCCTGTGTATCATACCATCTTACTTAGTGCGGTCACCTACAACCAGCCGTAACGCTGACAAGCGAGGTGACTACGGTACTTCCCCTCTACATTTTTACGGCAAAAGCTAAAATTCTAGAGGGAGCTCCCTGTTCTGTAGTACACATTTCATGGGATGTTATGATGATGATGATAAGATAGCTTGGCCAGACACCATCCGACCCGGTCGGGTCTAATTAATTGATTTTATTTTATTTTCGGTCCGCACAGAAAGGTGTTTGACGAATAGTACACAAGGCAGCAAACACGTAAGAAATAACAAAACCAGAACAATCTGAACCGGCGCTACGCCAGAAACCAGTAACTTGCTCAAGGTCAATTGTTACCACTGACGTGCTGTCGACTGTAAACAATATTGACATTATATTTTTCAGGTTGTAACCGGACCGTCCGTGTGGTACCAGCAAAGAATAGTACGATCAACCGCACGTCGGTAGAACCTTTTTAACTCTGTTACCACGCCATAAGGTCCAAAAGTGTTTCTACTGATGTGCTGTTGAGTGTACCATCCCATGCCTACCCATGGGTGTCGTAAGAGGTGACTAAGGGCTTATAAACTGGAAGATGGGCAGCAGCATCTTTCTGTGTATCGTACGATCTTAATTACCTACTGCGGCGTCACAAGCTTGGTGACTATGGTAAATCCCCTCCAAAGTATCACGCGTTTTTGTTGGAGTTATGGAGGGAGCTCCCTATTGTTTCATGGTATGTTATGATGAACCGGATCGGTAGCTGTATGGCCGGCCGCCCTAATTCAAGGAGTTCGCTTAAAAAGGGAAGAGGGCATTTGACTACAGCAGCGCTAAGTGAAGATATTGGACTAAGGCTATATTTCACTGAGACACCAAGTATGTCAAGATCGTAGCAGGTGGAGAACTGTGGTCTCTGCCTACCCCGACGGGAACAAGGCGTGATGTTATGTATGTATGTATGTACACCACGGTGGCGCGACTGGTTGCGCCACTGGTGTCCGTACCTAGACACCAGTAAAAACACCAGAGTCGCTACACCCTGCGGCCACAGTATTAAGGGCTATATTTCACTGGGAGTGGTAGCGCGACCAGCATCCGAGCTGGTTGCGCCGCTAAATTGGTTGCGCAACCAAACCGACACCAGGTGAGTAACTCTCTATAGAGCTGTATACATTTTGTTGGTAGCGGCGACTGGTTGCGCTGCCATGGTGTCCCAGTGAAATACCGGCCTAGTTCGATCCTCTCAAAAAATCTTCTTCAGGGGTGTAGATTATGGTAATTTGAATGATATTATCAAAACCAAGACGTGTGCCTAGGCTTGACAACAATATGGGCAATCGTTTTTTGTTTTAGTAATATCATTTAAATTACCACGATTCCCCCCTAGATAGGTTAATCTTCAATCTGGTTTCATCATACCTGCGGAAAGACGTCCACTGCTGGACATAGGCCTCCCCTAAAGATCTCCATAACGACCGGTCCTGTGCTGCTCGCATCCAGCGGCTTCCCGCGACTTTGACCAGATCGTCGGTCCACCTTGTGGGGGGCCTGCCAACGCTTCGTCTTCCGGTACGTGGTCGCCACTCTGGAACCTGTTTTTTTGGAATATGGTTTATTTAATTAGTTTTCCAAAGAAAACACTGCCATGCTTTTCAATTTTTTAGAACCCCATGAAATTGGAACAACAACAATTTATCTCCTTATTGCAATCAAACTGTGCAACCAAATTCACCAATAACAATCAAGTAATTCGAGAATTTAAAAAACGCCTACTAATTGGAGTTGAGCCGCATCATATCGACATTATATCGATATATCGACGGCCGCACAAAACCCGAATCGTTTGAGTGACGGGACCGCCGCTCCGGCCGAAAATTGACGTCGATGCTCCACGCGATACGGAATCAAAGCACCCGACATGTAGGGTTGCCAAATGAAAGTTATCATTGTATATCGTGACAAAAAAAAATGATTAAATAGGGGCACAACTTTCTATGCCAGAAAAGTTTTATAGTGCAACTTTTATTCATTTTGTATGGAGATTTTTGATGTTTAGATACAATATCACTTTTGTGACTTTAAAAATTCAAATTCAAAAATTTGGAAAAAGGTATGAAAATTACCAATTATACAGCATTTTATATTTAACGAATAAAAATCTTCACTTTTGAAAAGAAAAATCAACTAGATATTTTGAATTTTTTGAGTGATATTTTATCAATCGGTGATTTTTAAGAATTGACTCCCTGGTTAAGTTGTTGTTTGTCAGTCATCTTAAATCAGTCTTAATAAAAGATTTCTTAAGAAGCTGAAAGAACACTAATCTGCTTAATTTACTGTGAGGTACCATTCAATATGAAAAGAAAGAGAGTCCACTTCAGAAAGCCGGTTGATAAACTATTTCAAAACGACAATATCGTTAGTGTTACAATGTACAACAAAGAACAAAGGCTAAATAAATCATTTTAAAAATATAAATTGACAACCCTTACCAATACTCATCTCTACTGACAGCCGCGGCTAGAGCGTGTGCTACGTGTGAATGTTATCGATAACATCCAGATCTAGCCATATCGATAACTCCGCCATTACTTGACTCGAGATCGCCTCGATTCGATTCCAATACTCGATCATGATTCGTCTTTTGTGATGTGTGTGTATGTGTTGAGTGGTTTCAAAAAACGTGTGAAATCTTAACATATCACTTTCACATGCACAATATACAAAACGAAAAAGTAACCCAATTATTAAAGTAGAGAAGTAAAGAAACAGCCTTAATTTTAAAAAGAATCAGTAAAGATGCCATTATAATCAATAAAGATTCACTATTCAATAACTGTATAACCAAAAACAGAAGCTTTGATTACGTACCGTTTTCGCACCAAATTGCCCCCAAAAACGAAGTAAACAAAACGATCCGATCGCTACTAACAAAAAATCTATTTTTTGAACTGTTCATTGACCTTTTTAGCTAAAGCGGCGCGTGCGCAAATGTGCATCGTCACGTCATAATCATAATGGCGGACAGAAACACAAAGCACATCAAACCTCGTAGATATCGAGATATCTTTCTGGATTACGTTACAAATTTTAACCACAATTGTGTTACTGTTAGTTAAGTCCTCTAACAGGGTGTCCCAACCTAGGATCCGCGGATCCCTGGGAGTCTGAAAAAAAAAACAACGAAAGCATACATAGAGCCCAGGCAAGCGTTTAGTGCTCAAAACATGCTTAAAATTCCAAAGAACAGAAGATATGAATATTTTAATTTTCAAACTCTCTCCAAAATTTCACAAAAATTACATGGTAAGTATATTTTGGAGGGGAAGTACCATAGTCACCACGCTTGTTAGCTTTTGGCACCATGGACGGCGGTTGTTGGTAAACTCAGTATATAAGATGCGATACGCAGAAGGACGCTTTAAATCCCCAGCCCCCTTTTACGACACCCACGGGTACAGATAAGGTGGTAGTATTCTTAGCAGATTAACAGTTCAGTTACGTCACACTATACAATGAGCGGGAAACCACAACCCGTTAAAATTTGAAATTGGAAAGAAGCGTAGGCCTGCACCTGCATATCCAGTACAACTGACCCGCCGATGCACATGCGAATCGCGCGGGCTTGCTGTTACGTGCAGGGGTGATTTGCAAGGGGTGCGGGCGCGGGGGTGGTTTGCAAGGGATGCGAGGGTGGAATTCACGGGGGGTTGAGAGTGTCAGTTCTGTATGATAGTCATCATCATCATGACATCCCATGAAAGGTCCAGTACTATTACTTTATTCTGGGGTTACGTGTAACTATTTAAGTGAAAAACAAGATTATTGAAATATATTTTTTCAATAGAGATTTATGGCGGTCACACTAAAATATTTTAGGAGTTCCACGTCAAAAAAAGGTTGAAGAAAGCTGCTCTACACGATATTTTGATAATGAACTTGCATTACAGATCATTCTATCAAGCTATCAAATTGGACAATAGCAGGCTTTCTGGCGGTAGAGTTTTTGTCTACCGCTTCGAAGATTCATCTCTTTGTAGACAATCACATCTTTTTAGATTGATCATACTACTAATGTTTAAATGGAGTTGTTAAGTCTTAAATACACAATGCTTTGGGCGGTTTAGTATGACGATTGATGGCGTTGCTTCTATTCTGTGTGAATATTGGTAGTGTTTTATTGTCAATGGGCTTACTCTTGACCTCGATCTAGTCTTGAGGATAGAGATGAAGTCGGCGATGGGACGAGCTTGCCCAGAAGAAGCCTATTCACTCGCGACTTGAATAGATTGAGGTTATATGAACTCGGGAACACAGACCCAGGCAACGAATTCCACCCTTCTGCGCCGTGCGCATTATAACTATTATTAAAATTTCCGACCGCTATAGTATGGTGGTATACAATACGCAGAAGGATCCTACTGACCCTACTTAGTCGCCTTTTACGACACCCACGGGAAGAGATGGAGGGGTTTTATTGTTAGCCAGCACCAAATAAGTCAAATCTAATGAACTATGTAGGTATAAAATAAGGCAATACAAAAAAAATTCTCGACACAAATAAATGTTCATTTTCATGCCATGAGTACATACTAAAATATCTATGTGTACTATTTCAGAAGATTAAGTTAGTAACTATTTTGACGTTTCAAAAATATTCGTTCATATTATTTAACAGCATCGGAGTTTATTTCATTCAAAAAAGCAAGTATGTGCACTAAATGTTCAGTTAGCCTTCATAAACGACTGAAATCCATAACCATTGGGAAATGAGATAAAATCGACAAAACGAAACTGTAATAGCATGAAACCTCCCCTCGGTACATTAACAGAGTTCGCTACACTCTCTCACACTTGCTCAATACAAGCAGAGCAAAAAAGAATCAATTTAGAAATCGCGAGGCAACCGAGCGACACACAGATTTCTCAGTGGGCGTGTGTTGCCGATAAAAAAAAACATATCACTCCCACTTCAACCGGTTAACAAAACAGTTTAACCTTCTTCTAAAAGACTAAAAGTAAACTCTATGTTGAAAGGTATAAGAGTGATATCAACGGAAAAGTAAAGTCGGTAAGCCAGCATCGCCGGCACCACGCCTCGACACCAGTCATTGGCAGAAATAAAAACGGCGTCCACGCGTAACTTGTCACGTCTCGTCGGCCAGCGAAATCGTGAGCCCGGTGACAATGTGACAATACCCCACCTTAGTCTGATCTCCCCTGCCTTTAGAAAATCATAAATACAACACGAAAGGAAAGGGAGAAGCTTGAGCGGACAGGGCTCAAAGAAAAATGGACATGTTGGCTCTCATTGTGCCGGACATTCGTGCAATCCGTGCCTTATGAAACTTTGAAGCTTCAATGAGCAAATCCGCAAAAGAAAATTTCATCGATCACGCTCACAAATTGCTACGTAACTATTGAAATGTAAATCGTTTAGAGCTACCGTTATTTTGAAAAATCGATTGTTGGAATGTCCAACGGAATCGATTTCACAGTTGCGTTGAGTTGTCGCAGCTGTCCCACGGTCTGCGTCGCACTGTCTTACATTTGTTGACGACATTTTGGTTAGACACTCACGACCTATGTGTCGAAGCGTGGCGACCCGTTCCAATGAAATAATTTAGTAGAAAATCGCAACAAAAGGCTGTTTAGTTAGTTGCAGTGACAACACTGACGTTGCGGAATGGGTCGTTGTGGTTGTTAGTAACGATTATATTGTGTGTCTCACAGTTTGATTCTTAGAAATTATGGATTGTCATCATCATCATAACATCCCATGAAACGTCCACTACAGGACAAGGAGCTCCCTCAAGAATTCTAGCTTTTGCTAGAAAAATGTAGAGGGGAAGTACCATAGTCACCTCGCTTGTTAGCGTTACGGCTGGCACTATGGACCGCGGTTGTAGGTGACCGCAGTAAGTAAGATGTTGCTGCCCATCCTCCATTTTATAACCCTTAGTCACCTCTTTCGACACCCACGGGTATGTATGGGTTGGCTCTATTCTTTGCCGGCACCACACGGGGCTATGGATTGTAGTAGTGGTCAATCTAGAAAACCGTTGCGTTGCTAGTGAAAACTATTGGACTTTTCAAACGTATACAAGGTGAAACTGAACAGGTAGAACAAGCCTGAAGGATATGTATCTGCTCATGAATCTGAACGACTTTTCCGAAGTAACATAAGTCGCAATACCAAAAAAATAATTTTGATCTCCCATACATGCGCTATCAGCTGACGAAGTTTCTATGGAAAGTCAAAAAGAGATTTTCGTTTTTCAGTCTATGTTCCTTGGGAAAAATTGTTCAGTTTATTTTTTTTTATTTATGTTATAAGTGAACAAACGAGCAGGTGGGCCATGGTAAGTGGTCACCACCGCCCATAGCACCCACTATCTTATTAATGGCATATTTTGACACTAATAAGACAGCAAAGCGCGCTGCTCAATTTGAGAACTCAGATGGTATCTCTCATGTGCCGGTAATTTCACTGGCTCCTTTTTTGCCCTTCAAACCGAAATACAGCAGTGCAAACACTGCTGCTTCACGGCAGAAAAAAAACAAGGGGGTGGTACTTCCCCAGACGGCCTTTCCACAATAGCCCTACCACCTTCGAAATTGGGTAGATTCTCACCTTTCAAGTATGGTATATACCCTTTATATACCATTTATATTAGTGATTATACCCTTTCTGTTACGTCCCATACAATAACATACTGAACCTATGCGATCTCACAAAAGAAAAGGAGTGGAGCTAGTGGTACCCTCAATTTCCGACAAAAACAATATCAACAATACTCTTTTTACAACATCTACGGGAAGAAATAGTATGGTAGGTTACGAGAGTATCCTTACAGTTTGTTTCAGAAAAACTCCGAGATACGAGTATATCGTCCTTTTATGCCTTTTTGACAAAGAAAGTGTTGTTAATGTAAGGCCTTTACTACTCAATATTAGCCGATACAACACAATAATTACCAGAAATCCGGGCATTCTGATCAAAAACCTTCAAAAGTATAATTATTGAAGGTGAATTTTCGATTTTTAGTTAATTTTGGGCGGTTTGTTTCCCCTTGCATGCACGAAGGGTACATTAGCAGTCATACACACACGAGCCGGCAATTATACAGGGTGCGAGCGCGGCCTGGCACCGAACTGCCCGAATTTGCGCCGAGTATAACATACAGGTTGAACTTTTTTGGTTACAGGCTTTTTTTGTGATTCCAGCTGAAGTTTAACTATGCCTAGCGTTGTGAGACTTTGTTGTAGCTTTTTTTTTGTTGGTTGGTTAAAATTGCAGGACGTTCTGAATAGCCAGGTCAAAAGAACCCTAAACTGACGAGCATGTATAAAAGTGGTAATGAATGAGGGTAGGGATGTATATCAAGATTGTAAAACGTGGAAGGTTGTGGTCTCTTCCATATAATAATACGTGTTTTAATTTTATTTTATGTTTTGTAGCTTAAATGTTTTACCACATCTGCACTTTTATTGTGTTTCCAGCTGAAAAGCAGCGCCGCCTATGGCATATTGCTTTTGTTTCTTGGTGTCATCGCATCGTCATCATCGTACGATGTGACTTTCAAAATGAAGTTTGAAGGACAGCTGTCTGGTACGCTAAATGAAATTATTGCTTTCTTTCTTCGACATTTTTCACCTTTAAAATAATAGTATCTTTTTTTTACTAACGATATTGTTAACACGTTAATCTTCTATTTAATAATAATTAATGGTCTCTAAATCCCAAGTGTACCTCAGAACTTTTTTCTAACGCACACCTGAACAACAATAATTGCTTGCCTTATTTCCCACTACACAATAAAACTACTTTACTCCTAAACAGCTCAATTAAACCGCCATAGTTTTAACGACAGCAATTAGAACACCCTGTAGAGCGTTTTAATACAGAGCGATTCATTTGCATTTGTCGTGATGACGCGTGTGAGCTTGCGTGCCGGCGTGGATTACGAAAATACGAATATCGCCATACATCCTGTATTTTGAAGCATAGATCAGTGATGCAGAAGTGTCATTCTGTTGCTATATTACACAATCCAGTATAAACGGAACCAGCGCTACGCTACAAATTTCGGTGCAAAGTAAAATTTGAAAAAAGTACAACTAAAAGTAAAGTAAAACTACTAAAGTAGGTAACTAAAGATAGAACGGTCATTTTATCATTATCTTAAGCACTTCTAAATGTTTGATACAAAGTCTGGTTCTGCTCTGGATACTGTTAATGTAATCGATTCTCCATTACGCAATCCTTTCTTCCGACATTTGATCAAAATACTAGGATTTTGTAGAAATCGCCTTATTTGGCCTTCAAACACCACTACTGCTACTAAAAAGTTGCATTAGTTCGGTTAACCGGACTAGCAACCGAACTACTACAACTAAAGGAATTTTTTCTTTCAATGTAATTATTTCATAAAACTATAATTTCGATTTCGAGTTAGCCATCTTCAGTAAAAGCTTTATCAAAGTGTCAATTTCTTTACATTTTATAACAAATTATAAGTCACAGCACATAATCAAATATAAAATATCTCGTGTAAATAAACGCCGCACCTTGTGACAATATTCCTAATAAGTCCCCACGGAAAAAAGAAGTAAGTCCCTTCCTTTTTCCATCAACCATAACAAGTTTGCAGGGAACTTCTGACCATAAATACGGTTGTGAAGTAAATATAATACCCCGGTCACTGCATACATCGAGTCTGAATTTGAAACTGGAAGGTAGGCCCGCGTATTCAATACAAAAGACCCTCAGAAGGACCACGAGAGCGCGGGGGTGCGGGGTACATTGCTTGACCAACTTATCTGTAGAATTTTACGATGGCGCTACGATCGAAAAGGATTGCCATCTATTACAAAAACAAACAACTTCTGCCTTTTTAGTGTTCCGATATTAAAACGGTAAAAAAGGAACCCTTTTCTATGGTGCGACTTTGTCTGTCTGTCTGTCCGTCTGTCACACTCACACCTGTATTAAAGCAACCACTCATGCTATCGACTTGAAATTTGGAATAGTTTTAAAATTATGGTTGCCCAACTTAAGGCGCTAATAGCGGTCAAATGCCTAACTTTACGTTGAATAAAAATTGTTTTAACAAAAACTTCACACCTACTTCAAAGTTTTGCAAGGTTTCTATTAGCAATAAAAAGTATAAAATAACTATAACAGTTAATAATCAGTAACTAAGTGAAGTAATAGAAAATAACCAAGCCTGTTATTTGTTTCAATTTTACAGGTACATTACAACAGTTCATTTTGAAGGCGGTGCCAGCCAAGAAATTGCATTGCTGGTAACAATATCTAATCTGGTGTCTTTTATTACAGAAAATTTTGAACTGCTTTTTTATTTAATTTTACCTTTGAGGGGATCCCATATTAAATTGTCGATTTTTAAGATTTGATGAAAAGTAGGCACGAGATGGAAAATATAAACTTGTCGAAATTTGGTAACGGCATACTTACAGCTTAGGAAGCGCGAGTTAGTTAGTGCACTTATAAGATAGTTGGCTAGTAGCATAATAAATATACTTCAATTGATTGTGCGAATTATCTGGCACCGACTCGAAAATGAACTGTTGTAATGTACCTATAAATTTATAATTGTAACAAATAACAGGCTTGGTTATTTTCTATTACTTCACTTAGTTACTGATTGTTAACTGTTATGGTTAATTTATACTTTTTAATGCTAATAGAAACCTTGCAAAACTTTGAAGGAGGTGTGTAGTTTTTGTTAAAACTATTTTTATTTTACAAGTTTTAGTGTTAAGCAAACACCATAAGGTATTGGTACCAAAAGATAGTTGGTAACACAGACTGATCCTATTGTATTTTACATTTTTTTATGGTTATCCATAACCTATGATCCCTTCTTAGGCCAATATTTCACTGGGACACCATGGCGGCGCAACCAGTTGGGCCACCGTGGTGTCCGTAACTAGACACCAGTAAAGACACCAGAGTCGCCACACCCTTCGGCCACAGTATTAAGGGCTATATTTCACTAGGAGTTTAGTTTGACAGCTGTCATCCGAAATGTAGATCTCATCGAGACATATCATTTGTCTCAGCACACGAATAGTCTAGGGTCAGTAGTTTTCGAGTTGTAGCGATTTTTAGTTTGACAGCTGTCATCCGAAATGTAGATCTCATCGAGACCTATCATTTGTCTCAGCCCATGAGTAGTCTAGGGTCAGTAGTTTTCGAGTTATAGCGATTTTTAGTTTGACAGCTGTCATCCGAAATGTAGATCTCATCGAGACCTATCATTTGTCTCAGCACACGAATAGTCTAGGGTCAGTAGTTTTCGAGTTGTAGCGATTTTTAGTTTGACAGCTGTCATCCGAAATGTAGATCTCATCGAGACCTATCATTTGTCTCAGCATATGAGTAGTCTAGGGTCAGTAGTTTTCGAGTTATAGCGATTTTTAGTTTGACAGCTGTCATCCGAAATGTAGATCTCATCGAGACCTATCATTTGCCTCAGCACATGAGTAGTCTAGGGTCAGTAGTTTTCAAGTTATAGCGGTTTTTAGTTTGACAGCTGTATTTAGTTTGACTGCTAAAAAAAGCCGAGACTATAACAAAGACAAAAAAGATGTTTTGGTCTTTATCACACTTTAGAACTTTTGTATGTATAAATTTAGCCTGCTCTAATTTGGTATGAGATCTGACGCGACAAAGATGCGACATCTGAAGCGAATTTATCATTTTTTCCCCATCTAAAAAGTGCTAGGCGCCGCTAAAAAAGTTTTCACTTCAAAAATCTCCAGCAGCACCTGTTTTTGTAATAATTTGCAAAATTTCTCCAAAACAAGAAAAGAAACGTTAAATCTTATTGGAAACGTCTAGAAAATGATTATGGCACCGTTCCTATCAAGTACAATGTAAATTCTACGGAATTTACGGAATTACAGCATGTTTTTACAATTGGAAAAATTTGAGATTTTCAAAATGCTCTAGTGCTTAGAGTTTTATATCTAGTTTAATGAAACTTTACACAGGTCTTTAACTAGTGCTTCTACTTGTTACTGCAAGAATAATCTGGGTCAATATTGGATTTGCGTCGACACGAAAAGAAGAAGATCTGTGTAACACTGACCTGTAGCGTAGCAATGCGTTTGTATACATGAACAAATGGTGTTATTGGAGATTCTTGCTCCTTTCCTGCATTAAAGAACGATTTCATTATGAGAATCATTTCTCGCACACCACTTTCGATCGTCTTTGGTATGACTTTCTCATAAAATACTTGGAAATATGCAGGAAAACAAGAACAGCACAGGCAACACTGACTGACACAAGGAGGTTTAAGTAGCAGCTCTTTGTGCTAAGGAGGGAGCCATAACCGTATCCATTTCTTGCGAGGGTACTCCATACTAAAATGTATGAATTTTTCTTTAAATCCCAAAAACGTAAAGTTTTCTCTTTCTCTTTAAGAAATATATAGCTTAGAACCAATAAATCTTGTTACTACAGTTTTTCTGGTAAGAATACTTACCATTCAAGAAAAAAACCGGTCAAATGCGAGTCGGACTCGCGTGGATTCCGATGGGTTCCGATGTGCCTATAGTATTTTAAAGTCTATTTCTAAAAAACTGCAACTTAGAAAGATCGTTTTATTTTTGCTGTAATACAGTCACCGGCAAAAATAACCGGCCGGTCTATTTTCTGTCGTACATTTTCATACTAGTAAGGGAGCAAATGAAGCGTCAATATATTTCCTAAACGAAATAAATATCCGTGAATAAACAGTGAGATCATTCAATAAGGTGTCTGACTACCGATTTTTGAAGATTAGACCTGTGCACGGTATCCAGGGAATTCCGTGCATCTTTCAGAAAAAAATATACGTAATTTTGTCAGAAATCTCTTACATTTAGCGAATTAAAATGTTTAGAGTGTCGCACGGGTTTTCTTCAACATTTTAAATATACCTAATCTTGGCAATATTGTTAACAAGGTTCTTATCTAAAGACCTCATCAATCAGATTTGTATTTTTATTCAATTTAGGTAAGATATTGACGCTTCGTTTGCCCCCATATTTGTATGAAAATATATGAAAGAAAACAGACCGGCCGGTTATTTCTGCCGGTGAGTGTATTTACATAAACTTCTATCTTAATTCTAATTTTTCCTTTCACAAACTTCGGAGATAGGGGGAATGGTATCTTTTTTGACATTTATCATCATAATTGGAAAACTAAGAGTTGTTTCATATATATTATACCCCACATTTATATATTATACCTCACATATATAATACCCCACTCGAAACCCCACTCGACCTAGTAATGACAATTTGAAATTTTGACCCTCCCCCCCCCCCCCCCCCCCCTATTTGGGCCCACTTTACATTAATAATCATAACTTTTTGTTGATTTTCTCATGTGCAGTTAAGTTGGACAACCATATTCTAAAACTAACTAAACTATTCCAAATTTCAAGTCTAAAGCATGAGTGGTTGCTGAGATATACAGGTGTGACAGACAGATAAAGTCGCACCATAAGGGTTCCTTTTTTTACCATTTTGGTATCGGGACCCTAAAAATCGCTGTTAAAAATAGCGCATTTTTGGCTATTACGGATCACTTACGCTTCCTTTCTTATTATTAATGATCAATTCACAAGTTAAAAAGATATATTTTTACTTTCGCATATTATAAGGTTTGGATGAAACATCAGATTTTTTTGATTTGTTAAACGTAACCTAGACCCTAGTTTTTTGACCGACTTGTCATAGTCGACTAGGAGACGCTTAACACGACTATGTATATGATGGACTCTATACATTTTTACTCTGAGGTTGTCAAAATGACGTAAGTAGTTCCGCTTTTGGCCATTCTACAGAAAAGTTGGTCAAGCTGTTTTTATTTGGGACGAGATGACGTCCCGTCAACAGTGGCGTTCGAACAGCTAGATTTTGTTTTGACGTAGATAGGTCTATGCTTTCGTTTGAGGGGTTATTTCATGCATAGTGGATAAAGGCCCTCTGGCGACAACGCTTGGTACTACATCAAGCTTTGGATGAGTCAGAGGGTGAGGGGAGGTGAGTGGTGGGAGGGGGGGTGAGGGGAGAGTGTGAGTGGAGGAGGGGTTGAGGGGTGGGAGGGGGTATGGACATGGGTGAGAGCTTTACGAGCTTATGACTTTACCTACCTATACATAGGCGTATCCACGTAAAACTTTAGGCCGTATCAAGGATACAGGATGTTTTATCATTTACATTAATACTAACGGCATTTTCCTCTGTCTGTCTGTATCGTCTACCTAATCTATGACTAAAACTGTATGAGCCGACGATGTATCAGTCTAATGAATCACGGCCGAAAGTTTCGTAACTCTTCATTAGGTTGTGTGATCGATAGCTTTTGTAAACCTGTGCCTGGATGTGAGATTTAAACTTTTTGTCTTTAGAAAAATCTAGGTTTAAGTTTCGTTTAAAATAAACAGTTTATGAGCACATAAGTCCAAAAATGATGGAGCTGCTATGAGCGTCAGCTGAAGAGATCCTAAGGGAACCTACTATTAGCTAGCGGTCACCTATTTGATCGTGTTTGATTATTGACACACAAGTTTTACTTATTCTATACTTTTAGTTATCAGTGCTTCTTTAAATTTTTAAATCTTGTTTACGACTCATAAATGCCCGATTTTTACGTCTGAGAATAAAATGATAAAAGTCAAAAATGGAGCACCAAAGAGTCCGAAATCTTAAAGGGCTTATTAAACGTAGTAACTGAATAAATTTCAGTGAATAAAACCGTCAGAAAATTAAAATCAGCATCACCATACAAATGTCGAATTTAATATGGAGAGGCAGGTTTTTTTTCTTCAGAAGGCTGTCCCTTACACCCTGTATACTTTCAATTCGATAATATCAATCAGTTTTCCCAAAGAAATTGGAACTCCTCGCTGGGTTTTCCATACAATATTTTAACATTTTATAATCTATAAGAACATAAGCGGCATCGTTTCGCTACAACACACGGACAAATCTAGAAACAGGTAGACAATTTCAAATAATAACCGTTTACAAATAATGCGTATGCGCATTAGAAACAAATATTTTTACAGCTCCTGTCATAAACTATTCAAAACGGAAATTGAGCAGGTAGATCATTAGGGCGACGCTAAAGTATCTTTCTTTTATGTTTAAACAGAAAGTGAGGTGTTTGAAATAAATATTATCTTCGTTCATTGTGATTGTGTACTTTGTCGGCCTTTTTTTGTAAAAGTATTCTTCTTTCGATATATTTCAAAAGAACACGAGCTTTTTAAGCAATATGAAGTTTTTTAACGTTTACTAGAAATGAGTTTTGTCTTTAAATTTTAGTAATCCAACTCCTCGCGAGGACCTAGACGCTTTCGAAACCCATTGGCAAAACATGGCCTTAGATCGTGATTTTTGGAAATAATAAGGGGAGGCCTGCAGTGCGTTAAAAAAGTTCTTAAATTTTTTTGTTTTACTTGTAACTGATGGACTAGATTTTATATTTTTTTAACTAACTAACGAACTAGATATATGTACTTAGCACTAATGTATTTGTTTATCACGATTCAAAGCTCAAATCTAGAAAATAAATATTACAAATTTCATACATTAAATTATAAAGGTTCTGAGAAAAGACTAGGTATATATGGTTAATCTTTTTTTTTCTAGCCGTGAATGTCCCACTGCAGGACAAATGCCTACAGTAAGAAATTAACGCTGAACTTCAAAGCGAAAAAATTGCTAGATAATAACAGCATTAAGGCTTGCAACCCAAGCAACTCAACATTAAAAATCCGAAGTCATCAAAACCCTACCAAATTCCTCAACCAAAAACTGCCCAAACATTTCCTTAGCCGAAACTTTCATGTCATGCCCGACGTTAATAAAGAAGCATACACACTCAAGGCTTACGAAACACACGAATTCGGAAGTCAAGATAAGCATTAATGGATTGGCTGACATAAATGTGACGTCACCACACATTTCAGCGTCGCATGTTGAAAGCAACCAGTTTATTTGGAACTCCTTGTTTTACACCTTAGAAATTTTAATGTGTTGGTTTGTTGTTTGGAGTTAGACATGTGTAAACTTAATGAAGTAACAACTTCATTTATTTTGTGATCTCAATAATTTTAACGAATGAAGAAAAAAAAACTAATTTCAAGTACCTTCAGCCGCCTACGAAACCAATGCTACGTAACCAGTTTCGTCTGAAGATCTAGAAAAAGTCTTAGCTAGGTTAAAGCATACCTTCGATTGATTGTAGTTTCTGAAGAAAATGATGCCTAAAACATCTGGAGCCTGAGATTCCTAGACAAGAACTAGACAATAGAGATAGTAGCTATGCTACTGTCTACGATACTTTTATTTCAACAGAACACTTGTACTTCATTTGGTTTGGTAATTTGCGTCCTGTTGATATTTTAAGCCTTGAAAAGATTTAATTTGATCGATTCTTAGATGCGTAACCGCTAGGTCTATAGCAATTAGAACGTCTCCGTGCTTCGTGAAGCAAAGCATTGACCGAACTGATCTAAAACTCAAACATGCAGGGTACTGAGTCTTACTTTACTCACTCTTTCTTATCTTATTGTTGTTACTTTTTTGTGTGAGCAAACGAGCAGGTGGCAATGGTGCTATTTACTGGATGGTGAGCAGAAATAGCCAAAGAGGTCCCTAGACAAGGCTTTGTATAAAAGACCGTTTCAATGACTGCTATTCCAGGGCCTAAATATTGTTAAGATTTTCACAGGTCTTCCGAAACTGGGGTGCATTCCAGGTTATCAGATAGCCCCAGTCTTAAGGGTTACATTAAGCGGTGAACGCGTGGTTTGATACAATCTCACGCATTAGCATTTTTCGATAGTAGCCTCTTTGAGGTCATGTGTTAATGTGGCCGGGTTACACGCAACGACTGTTCACTTGATTTTAGGGGTTGGGTGTCCTGAAGCGTTTTTTGCCCGAGTTGTGTCCTGAAGTGTTTGAGGTGCAGAAAGTAGATAGATAGATTGATAAAACGTTTAGCTGGGAACAGTACAATTTTTACACTAATTACAAATTTTATTACTTACTATATACCGCACCCAAAGAAAGGCCCTAAAGCCTCTATCATACCTTCCTTAATTTAGAAGCTAATTTGGTATACATTGCTGGTTGAAGTAAAGATATTGGAATTGACAGAACCAAGCCTCCCGGCAATGTATGCCGAAGTAGTCTTTGAATTTAGGTTTAGCGAGCAACGACGCTGTTATTCTGTTAGTACCTTAAGAATGTGTACGCTCTTATGTGGAGATACTTATGTAAAAGCAAAGTTTATTATAGCTGAAAGTTTCTGTAAATCTATTGCTGTTACTTTTTATTTTGTTGACATTGACAAAGTCAGAAGCTTCAACTTTTGGAGTTGAGTCATCCTTCTCATCAATAAATTTGTAGTGGTGACCGACTTAAAAAAAAAAATTGAAATCTGTTTATTTCATAAAAAAATTCACATGCATAATATTATTAGTCAGACGCTTAATCTTAACTAAGATTATGTGCGCCAGACGGGTCGCACCGCAAAGAAGTACATTTAAATAAAAATTAATAAAAAATAACAAAAAATTACAACAGGTAGTTAGGTTAGAATTACTTTACACAGAACTTTGATTTAAATTTACAATAAGTGCTAAGTTACTACATAGGATTTTTTTATGGGATCGGCTGTGAATCAGCGCTGTCCTGCTCCTCGTCTTTTATTAGATGTCGTTTTAGGGTACGTTTTACTTGTTTTGGTTTTTGGACAATAATTTTGTTTACCAAATCCTTAGGCAAATTATTCAAGGAGCTGGGCAGCGCGTACATCCAAGCTCTTTGACCATATACATTGTTATGTTTAGGTAAGGTGTACATTGGTAGGTATGATAAATTTCGACAATAACCAGGTCTTGTTTTTACACTTAAGCTACCTATCTTATTATGGTATTGTGATATCAATTCGATGTTTACCCTGTCATATACACTAAGTATTTTACAATATTTAAATAAATTGCTATAATCACTTTTATATTGTTGTTTTATTTTAAATGGTACTATAAGTTTTAACATTCTTATTTGACTGTAGCAAGAACCACCATCTGTGATTTGGAAAGCACGTTGAGCACTAGGTAGTGCCACTAAATAAATGGCTTCTTAATTGGCTTAGCAGTAGCCCAGACCAAGGGGAACCTTTCATTGGTGGTCGCCCAGAAATTTTGCTACGACTTTTTAATAGAAAACCAACTATTTTTCAATATACTTTCACCAATCCGCTTCCAAAAGTCCATAAATATTTTAACAACCTACCATTATTATTATTATTTTTAGGAATTTTGCACAACTTCAATGAATGTCGAGGCTACACTGAATTGAAAAAAAAAATACTTTTATTTTATTACACAGCCAAAAAGATTATTTTGTTATTATTATTTTATTATTTTGAATTAAGGGGAGGCCTGTCCAGCAGTGAACGTCTTTCGGCTGATATGATGATGATTTTGAATTTCTCCACTTCTTCTTTCACTCTTTTTAGTCTTTTCAGCTTTTTTTAGTCTCTGTGAATTCTATGTAAAAAAATATCACAGACCTCAAAACACGAAATAATCATGAAAGCCTAAAATCAACAGTCTTTTCTACCAAGTAAAAACTTACAAATCACAATGATTTAGAGGAAAATTCATATAAATTAGAACAAACGAGATCGCCGATCAGTCGTCACGTAAGGGGCGGAGCACACGAAAAATAAAATATGCTCCTATTAATATTAACATGGAAACGGCGTGCCTTGGTGATTAAACACAGAATATAGTGTGGATATAGGCGTAAATTGAGTTATTTATGAGCATTTATGAGTAATTTCTTTGAAAAGTGCGTTGACGAACTATCTTTGATATCAAGGGAAAATATACATGGTGTAATAGAAAGGGTATATCAAGCCTAAAGGATGTAAATCTGCCAATGAAACTGAACAACTTTCCCTAAGGAACATAGGTCGAAATACGAAAAAGAATTTCTTGACCTCCCATACAAAATGTGATACCAGCTGATTCAATTTCTATGGGAGGTAAAATATTTTTTTTCTTTTTTGATCCTTAGCGAAAGTTGTTCAGTTTCATGGGCAGATTCACATTCTTCTTTTTGTTACACCCTGTATATTGATCAGTTAGTATAGTATCTAAGTCACTTTACGTTTCTCAAAAATTTCTCCTAAGATATAATATAAAATTTCTCTTATGATATAAAAACCTCAAACACAACAACCCCAACAACAAGCCTATTCACACGCGATTCAATCCGGAGCTCCGTTAATTACGTAAAAGGGATAAATTTATATTTTCATGGATTTGTTTTATAACTACTGATTTACTTTAGCTCTTGCCACAGAATAAAGTAATCACACAGAAACATACAGAAAGGACACTCTCCCCCCTTGCAATCTACCCCGCACCCCCGTGCGCACCTGTCCGCCAGATACTCGGTATAAGGTAAATGCGGTATAAGGGTCTTTTGTACTAAATATGCGAGCCTGCGCGACCTTCCAATTTCATATTTCAAATTCGCGCTTGATATATTTAGTGTCCAAGGTGTCCTCTTGCATAACTATATTATTCGGAGACATGTCTCAAGTAGAAAAAAAATACGATCGAATTGAGAACTCGTAGGTACGAGTAGTCCTTTTTAAGTCGTTTAATAATCGGTCGTCATAACAATAGAAAACTAATTATATTTTCGTAGAATATCTTATTGCTGGATTAGCAAATGCACTCTGAATGCGACGTCATAAAGTCAGGTAAAACTAAAAAGGGCGACAAGGACGCATGTTTAGGGAAATTTCCAGAACACACATCTTTTCTGAACATCTTATTCTCCTACCTGAGTGACGCACCCATTTCTTTATTATACAACATCCTCTCTGTTGTTTAACAAAATAAAACCTGTCCTCATATTCTTGGGATATTACCTTACCAGTAATATGACAACAATGTGTACAGTCAAACACACTAAGCTTTTTATTAGCAGTTGCTTTCATGTCTGCTTTTGTTTTTACGTAGGCGTAATAAGAGCGGCGTAAAGTGTAAAAATTACTGCACGATGTGGACTTGACTGTACAAGTATATGATTCTTTTGTGTAGTAAGGTAGGCTCAGCAATTGTTGCCCTTTATAAAAGTTATCAGTTCTTAGAAAAACAACGTGTGAAGCGTAGTCAGGTAGGGTAAGTGCCATTGTTTTTGGACAGGGAATGTGTTCTTTACCTGACGTCTTTTGTTACTCGTTAATGTGTACAGGTTTGAGGATTTATGCGATTTGAAAATAATGTATGGATTTGCCATTGTTTTTGGTTTTGAAAAATTACTGGAACAACAATAATGCTAGGATCATATAATAATTTATTTATAACTCTACTAACGTAAAACCTCTCCTTTATAAATAAATATAATAAATAAATAAATAGGTTTTTATTTCGATTTTACAGTGCATATCTTATAATTACTAGGACACTCCCTTTAAGTGTTTAACCTGTATTGGGAGGCCCCGCTCCTTTGGGGGTCAAGACAACGCACCATTTAATTTAGAGATGACGAAAGCGAAATTCATAAAATGTATGGGATGACATTTGACATATTATGTCATTCTACATGGCACATGAGACACACCATCTTAGTTCTCAGGGTGAGCAACGCGCTTTGCTGTCTTGTTAACAATAATAAGACAGTGGCCCACAAGCTTGCTTACTCACTTGTTATATAAAAAAATAAACTTTTTTTACTCAGGAAACATCATACCAATTTTTCAAAGACAGACTATACCTACGTCCCTACCAATAAAAATAATAAAACAACAAACCAACTACCCTTACATTCACTAAAAATACATCTACCTATAACTGAACATCTATTTTTGCGTTAATAACACTCCACCTGAAAGTTTGGCAACTAAAAGGAGAAACAAAACGCCGCAGACTCGGGCAGCTAACTAGTGAAACAAAACGCGCAAAAAGCACGTAGTTATGGCAAGTGTTCGTGTGAAGCCGAAACTCATACTTGTTCGGCATTATTTAGTGCTTAGAGCAAGGATGTAAAAAGCAAAAGTTGTTGCTTCTAGCTTAGTGAGTCAAAAAATCTTGTGTTTGAAGTGCATTTTGATAGCCTGATTAATTGAAATGTTTTTTATATTTTTGATATATTGTTGGTTACCAACCGGCCGGATGGCCTTGTCCGGACAAAGTTGGACTTTCGGCAGTCTAACCGAACTTTATCCCAATTTATTTTTTTTCCTGAATTTTTAGAATATTGGTCGACATTGACTTTCCACAGCAACTGAATCACGTGGTAGAGCAAGAATTAAAAAAAACATATTTCGACAAAAAAAAAGGAAAGAATGTTCTTTCCATGATATGATCTGATCTGAATCCACAATTTCAGTTTCGGGTAACGTTTTACACCTAAAGTACCTGGGCGACCGAGCTTCGCTATATAAGCACCGCCTCAACATTAAAATATCATCGGATGAGCGAGCTATGCTACTCGCCAACAGATGGCGCTTTAGGTTAATGTCTAAAACGCGGTATTCCTAATAAATACTTAAAAACACAGGGAAAACTAGTTAAAAATGAATTTTCCCAGACACCAGCTTAAGGTCAAAATGTTTCCACCGACGTGCGGCTGTGTGTACATACATTTTTATGTAGACTTACATAAGTGTCTATCTAATATTATATAACACTAATAGTGTATCTAAAAATGTGTTTCCAAAAACTACAACATAATGCCAAGTCCATTCTGTGAAATTATCTACTTCCTAACTTCCAAATATAAGCGAATACATGTAAATAAATCTGTAGTATAGTACCTCATGTCTGCGCGGGAAACTCCACGAAAACATTGAAAATTTCGGCGCTTATCAGGTGCGCTTTAACTTTTATTTTGAGCGCCCGGGGCGGCCGCGTGTGCCCGATTTTTGAGTAGAGTTAGGTAACTTTTAGACATGGATGCATGGATAACTTTTTTTGCAATATACCTTATAGAATTGCACGTGGATAAGTAATGAAGAGCTAATTATTTCTCGGGTTCCCATTTGCACTGCACATTTGGAAAGTTTTTCAATGAAAGTGACAACAGTTCGTAAAATATTTCAGAAATGTTTCATAAAAAAATTGTAGATAAATGTACTTTTTAATACCAGTGAAATTACCTTGTCTGGATAAATATAGGGTGTGATATTTATTTGTATTACTCTATCTATGTAGTTGGCAAAAGGCTTTTATAATCAAAATAACTACGTCACAAATAAAAATAAGACTGTAGGGTGCCAGTACTACCGGAAGAGGTAAACGGTGACCACTTCGTGTGATTAGGCTTATCTGCTGTTTTTCTCACACTTGGTGTTGTCTCACATCAACCACAAGTGGTGGTTCTATCCATGAAACTGAATAACTTGTCCCAAAGAACATAAGTCGAAATGAAAAAAATTGTCGACCTCACATACAAAATGTGCTGTCAGCTGATGCAGGTCGTATTAGAGGAAAAGTTGTTCACTTTCATGGTCAGAACCACTTCTTAAAATAACCGGCGAGATAAAATAATAAGGGTGCATAGACATCATAAAGCCAGTTGTAAAAGTTTCCTAACTCTATGCATGGCGCACGCGAGCCAGTATTTACTGCCAGTATTTCGGCCGTATGTTCCACACGTCGCCGATACACATCTGATTCATTACGGCTGTATACGGGCTCTGCCTGTGCCTCTATCGGCCTAACATGGACACCCGCTGCCTTACACGCCGTTACACACCACATACAGGGTGTATAACTAAAAAGGGCCCTGAGACAAGTGGCTTTCTATTATCGCAAACTCTATAGAATAGAATAAAAATGTATGGATTCGACATTAGCTGTCACTCAACATTTGGTTAGCTAATGTCACTCCCGTACATTTTCATTCTATTCTACTAACGTTTGAGATTGTAGGAAGCCACTTGACTCAGGGCCCCGGCATGCCAAGACAACCAGATTCACAAAAACCACTCTTTTTTATTGTCAATGGGCTTACTCTTGACCGCGATCTAGTCTTGAGGACAGAGATGAGGTCGACGATGGAAGCTTGCCCAGAAGAAGCCTATTCACTCGCGCCTTAAATAGAGGCGGGTTATATGAACTCTGGACCACAGATGCAGGCAGAGAATTACACTCTTTAGCCGTGCGCATTATAAAAGATGTTTCAAAGCGCTTTGTGCGAATGTGTGGAATACCAAGTGTGGGCGAATTTCTGCGGTGCGTCTGGACTCCCGATGATACGGTCAACCGCACGTCGGTAGAAACTTTTTCTACTCTATTACCAAGCACTAAGGTCCAAAAGTGATTATACGGACGTGCTGTTTGTGTACAAGGGTGAAGGAGGAATAAGCTCGTGGAGCTCGTAGGAGAACGTATCTTTCCGTGACGTTTAAATTACTTCAATATTTTACATACTGTCCCATTAGACCCTGTATACGTAATCTGGTTTCTTAAAGTACTTCCTGAAATGATATACAATTTATAATGTTAACAACAGTAAGCTAAGCAAAATAGAATCTATCTAAGGAAATCTCATTTAGATCCTAAAACTGTATTTAATTAGACCCAACCAAAAAGATAGGTACAAGGTCAATGACCGACCTCACACACCCTGGTGTCAGAGTTATTGACCTGCCAAAGGTCTCTGACATGGCTCATTAAGGACTACATCCTTAGTCGGGAGCAACGGCTTAACTAGTCGGGAGCAACGGCTTAACGTGCCTTCCGAAGCACGAAATTATCTAACTTTTCGGACAATCAGGTGATTCATCCTGCAATGTCCTAACCAAACTGGGGAGGATGCACAAAGAATTTTTCGTTTGTCAGTATCCCATCGAGCGAGCTATCGAACGTGGCATGCTCGGTATAAAACGAACTGGCAGAGTAAGGAACACTGCCATCCGTTCCAAAACAGGCGTAGCTGATGTTGGTCGAAAGACTGCCAGATTGAAGTGGGACTGGGCTGGCCATGTAAGCCGCATGCACCCTGAACGGTGGGCAAGGATCGTCACTCAGTGGTTACCCCAGAACGGACAACGTGTCGCAAAGGACGACCCCGCAAAAGATGTAGTGCCGATCTAAACGCCTTCAGCCGGGACTGTGGGAGCTTGCACAAGACCGTGATAAGTGGAAGAAGGAGTGGGAGGCCTTCGCCCAGCAGTGGGACACAATAGGCTAGAAATAATAATGATATTAGTATCCCTACCGGGAATCGAACCCAGAACTTCCGAAACGACAGCCGAGCTCTCTAAACACTAGACCACGGAGGCTGTTAATTTTTTTTTTAAATAGCTGCAACTTTGGCAACTTATTTGGCATTACCAGCCGAAATAGAATCAATGAATATCTTGTGAAGCATTTGTGAAGCTTGATTAGAATGACAAGTAATTGAAGCGAAAGAGACGTAATCCTCCGTCCTGCTCTCACGCATAGCTCTTTCCTCGAAACAATGACTAATAGTGCGCTCAGTTAGCTGTTTCACGTAGACACGCCTTACAATTTCACAATTTTTTTCCAGGTACTAGTTAGGTACATAGCTTAAAATTTTTGATAGGAGCCAATTCTTGAATTTTAAAAAATTTCCATAGAAAATTCAAGAATTGGCTCCTATCAAAAATTGAGAGCTATGTACCTAACTAGTAACTGGAAAAAATTTGGTGCAATTTGGTGAATTTGGCGAGACTAAGGGACCGGACTATAACATGGAAGGCTCTGACTGAAGTGTAAAACGTATCCTGCTGCTGACCGACCAGGGTTATTAAAAAACCCGATTACGTTTTACAAAAATAAAGAAATCATTAAAAAATCCAATGTTTTATCTAAACTTTATTTGCGAAAGTGTACCTACCACGCTCTGAAGCAGGTAGCTTGCTGTCTGTCATTCCAATCATTTCGAAGATAGCTAATAGGTAGAGATTTTATTTTATTTTAATTGATAAAATTATATTCAAAAATGCTTATTAACTTTATAATTAATAACTTACATAGTAAACGCTATTTAAGCCTAGTACACATAACTGAGATACTCTATTATGGCAAGTTGACTAAGATAGCTATATTTTCCAGTTGTAACTCCGAAAACAGTTATCAGATGCCTTGTGATGTCTCTACCGACCCTCGTGACTTGAATTCAATTGCCGCCATATTTCTATGTATCACCAGCCTTATCTTGACCATCTTTAGAGTTTACGAAAGTAGAAACGTTATGATTCTAAAGTTGGAACTTCAAAATTGATTTGCGGTTGCGGTTATTTTGTTGTTTAAATACGGTTATTTTAAACAGTAAAATCAATAAGTAAGGTATTTATCGCCAGTTGTAGAAAGCGCCTTTAAAAGCTCTTTTAAATCTGTTATGGATACTTTTTGTTTTAATGACAAAAAGCCAACAGCAATAGATTTTGACGCCACTAAATAAAGCAGGTAATGAAGTCTCATTTATTAGTTCTCGGAATACAAATAATGTATGTGGAGACCTATGTCCAGCCAGCTGGGACGTCTTTTTTGACTGTATACAATTATGAATGGTCTAAAGCTTAAAGGCATAGAGACCGTGTATAACTTAGACTCTGGAACTAGGGAAAACTATGAACAGTCTAAATCAAAGAGATTCGAACCTCGCTTTAGTCCTTTCATCATCATCATCATACCATCCCATGAAACGTCCACTATAGGACAGGGAGCTCCTCCAGAATTCTAGCTTTTGCTGGAAAAATGTGTAGGGGAAGTACCATAGTCACCTCGCTTGTTGGCGTTACAGCTGGCACCATAGACCGCGGTTGTAGGTGACCGCAGTAAGTAAGATGTAAGATAGAAAGGACGATGCTGCTGCCCATCCTCCAGTTATCCCTTAGTCGCCTCTTACGACACCAACGGGTATGTATGGGTGCGGGTCTGTTAGTCCTTTATCTGATGTCAATAAAGTTGGGTAATCAATCATATTCTAAAACTGTTCCAAATGTCAAATCGATAGCATGAGTGGTTGCTGAGATATCAGACAGAGAGACGACGTCCACCATAACGGTTCCGTTTTTACCATTTTGGTGTGGAACCCTAAAAACTTTCTCATTTAAGAAACAATACGTCATTCTTATAACTTATACGAACTTCAGTTTCTTTTTACAAATAACTAAAAATATCTTGAACTGAGCATAACTTACCCTGGTTTGTTAACAAGTACCTACTTATAGGTATGTTATAGAACTGGCTTCGACTTGGAAACTAATCTAAGTGCTGTGCAAGTTCGCAGACAAGTGCCGACGTGGCCACTTTTTTTTAGGTTTTTTTTACTCGACACCGACGGGCAGCTGATATGAACATCGCATGCATGGAGGAGTTGTACAGAGTAGGGAAATGTTTCAGAGAATGCTAAAAGAACTCGATGTATTTTTTTTTGTAAAAATTGCCAAACGAGCAGCTGGTATGTGGTTACCACCGCCCATGACACCCACTGTCTTATTAGTGACATAATTTGACACTAATAAGACAGCAAAGCGCATTACCCACCTTGAGAACTAAGATGGTATGTCTTATATGCCGGTAATTTCACTGGCTCCCTTACTCTTCAAACCGAAACACAGCGAGACTCTTTAAAAACTCTCTTCTCTTTTTCTTGAGATTTTTAAAGAACATTTTCCTAATTTAGATAGCGAAACATGCACACTAGTCGGACTTCTTGGACATTTTAGTACGACTACCAAGAAACGGCTTTAAGTTCATGGCCCAATAGTTTTTAGTCAGTATACAGCTACAAAAAAGCCTTTGACCTGCCTACAAAATAATCATCTGATCGGTACAATTTTACAATAACATTGGTTGCGCCGCCAGTGTCATTATTATGAGCAGCAGTTAATTTATACTTTGGGTTACATTTAGGTACTTACACATGAATGAATATTGTTTTATCAATACGCGGAAATAATTACTATAACGTACTCCTGATCCTAGTAGTATGTGCAAGCATATGACTCAGTAAACGATGAATCATCCCAGCTGGCTGTGGTTTTTGTTAAACTGAATTATAACTGACCAGAACAAAATATTATGAGTCAATGCCCGTATATTTTTTTAAGACAGTCAACATCACTTATTTCCAAAAGCTTTGCTTCTGTCTCAGCAAGTAATTTGTTTTGACGTTTGCACAAATTCAGCTTCGATCAATGGCTTCGACGCCTTCAATGCTCTTCATGACGTACTTACTCGCATTTACGCACTTAGTATAATTTAAAGAGGTATTTAGTGTAGTCTGTACGTCAATATTTGTTTGATCATTTTAAGAAGCTAACTATAGACTAAGTAAGATACTCTTAATAAGTCGTGTTGAGTGAGTTTTAGGTATTATTTGAATTCCGGATATTGTTTTAAAAGCTTCTAAAGTTTATTGTAGAAAATCGAATTTTCCCAGACACGAGACTAAGTTAGATCGATTTACCACCCCCAAAAAGACCTGTATAGTAAATTTCATTGAAATCAAGCAGTTTTCGAGAAACATCCTACACATATATACCTACAAATATTGCTCGTTTAATAGTACAGGGTAAGTTCATTATTAGAGTATTTTTATTCTTCGATATTCTCTGTCACGTAGACTAGTCTGTGGCAAACTTCTTAAGATGGGCTTGTATGGAGCAGCCAAAATATTCATTTTTCCACTCTGCCGCTTGTAAGCTCTTCCCTTTAGTTGCTGCACTCTTGCACTTGAAGGATCACAGCTTTTGTTGTACGTAGTGTCGTGTGCGATTTTCTTTTACTCTTTTTTTATTAATTTTCTTTTACATTCGTGAATATTTTTTCTAGATTAAAATGAAAAAAAAAAATAGATAAAGGTGAAATGATGAAAATTGCGTCGTGACGACACACATTGTTTTATGGGGTGACTAAGATTAAGGGTGGCCGTAAGCTGATACGCAAACGGCGCAGGGCAGCACAGAACAGTATTTCTTTTTCCTTCGCAATAAAGTGAGAGGGATGACGCGATCTGCCCTGCGCTGCGCCATCAGCGTCTCAACTTAAGCTCACCCTAAGGAACTGAATATTTTTTTCAAAGACAAAGTCGAATGGGGAAACCAAAACACCCATGGTTTTTTGGAAAAGTTGTTCAGTTTTATGTTCTGAGTTACATACTGAAATTTGGCTTGAGGTCCAAAAAATAACCCTGTATAATATAATTCAGATGAATTTACTATTTTACATAAAAAATCCTAGTCAAAGCTTTTAATAGGCTTAAAATTATTGCTAAATCTCTAAATAAAAATTAATCACATTAAAAACTTACTTTTAGTTTCATAAAATAAGAAAAAAAATCTGTTACAAAGTGAGATATCAAGTTATTAATACTACGAAACAAATATTTAAAAAAATATCACACTCCATTTAACTCGCACTAACAACAGTTAAACATTATAATCACGTAAATTATCCCCTCATAGGAGTCAAATTAAAACGTGTTACTAAGCAAACCGCCCTTCGTAACACACATTCCTATTTCCCTGAATTAGTTAGCTTATACGTTATTATTATTACTACGGAAAACAGGGTGTAACGATGTGTTATGAGCAGCAAAGCTACTCCAGACATAGGATGTAATTAATAGGGTACGTACAACATTCACTCCAAAAACAAAGAGTTACAGAAGAAGAAATTTTCGTTCTCCTTCTAGCCCAGAACAAGGAGAGCATTGCCTAGTTGTTGAATCAAAATAAGATAAAAAATAAATGAATGTACAGGTACAGTCAAGAGCACATCAAGCTTGACATATTGGACTTTGTACCGATCTTATTTCAATAGACGTACGGCATAGAGTCGCACTGCGAGTGTCAAGCTTGACCTGTCGTTGTATTGTGTCGTTATTACATGTACATGTCGTTAGTATACAGGGGTTTTTGGGGGCAAAAAATCGATCTAGCTAGGTCTCATGTCTGGGAAAATTCATTTTCACCGTCTTTTGTAATATTTCTTAGCGCGTTTTAGTGCGTTCGAGAAACTAACAGCGCCATCTGTTATTGAGTAGCGTAGCTTGCTCACCTCATAATATTTTTATCATACAGAGCATAGCTCGGTCGCCCAGGTACTGTGATAACAAAACAGGTACGGTCAACCGCTTGTCGGTAGAAACTTTTTCAACTCTACTACCACGCCATAAGGTCCAAAAGTGTTTCTACCGATGTACGGCCGTGTGTTCAAGCAGAACTGGCGTAATGGTACCAACCCTTTTTTTTTGTTTTGGGGGGGTATCCTTTATGGATACCCGGTCGTTGGGGGAAACGGCCGGGTTATGTCAGACTCCACTGACTAAAATCCCCCGGTGACCATCCTCGGCGCAAGACGGGTAGCTCTGGGATCTCCTTAGGAACGCGACCAGTGCAATGGTACCAACCCTAGGAATCGTAGACCGATTTCGGTCAACTGTACCCACTGATGGTGTGTCGTGTGAGGCGACTAAAGGTTTATGAGCCAGTGGATAGGTATCAGCACCTTTCTGTGTATTTTACCATCTTATCTTACATACTGAGGACGCAAAGCTTACAAGCGTGACTATGATAATTCCTCTCCAAAGTACGGTCAACCGCACGTCGGTAGAAACTTTTTCAACACTATTACCACGCCATAAGGTCCAAAAGTGTTTCTACTGATGTGCTGTTGAGTGTACCACGCGTTTTTGCTGGAAGTCTGGAGGGAGCTCCCTGTCCTGCAGGGAGAAAAATATTACTTTTAACGATAAGTACCTGCAAGAAAACACAAGCTACACTTTTATTTATTTTTTCGTACGTCCATTTATTGTAAAATCTATACAGATTCAAAAAGTGTGTGATTTTTGTCTAATCTTATGTCTAAGGTCCGATTAAGCATTATCATAGAACGTAAAAACAAAATAAAACAGAAAAATCTATGTGAACCTATTCAACCGTTGATATTCGTATTTATTGTTACAACCCTGTATGCCCAAATCGTGAGGGTGAGTGTGCAAGTTTCGGGCACGTTTATTAAGCGGCGAGGCGATCGTATCACGTGGGCATACACGTAAAGGTAATTGAGGTGATGCATGGCACGCATACCTCATTCCTAGGGTGATCGCCGGAGGCTTTAGCTGAAAAATTAGACTTAAGTTTTGTTTTGTTTACGAGATTTCTTTATCATCATACATAACATCCCATGAAATATCCAGAGCTCCCTCCAAAATTCTAGCTTTCGCTGGAAAAATGTGGAGAGGAAGTAGGTACCATAGTCACCTCGCTTGTCAGCGTTACGGCTGGCAACATGGACTGCGGTCGTAGGTGACCGCAGTAAGTAAGATGGTATGATACACAGGAGCATGCTGCTGCCCATCCTCCAGTCTTCCCTTAGTCGCCTCTTACGACACCCTCGGGTATGTATGGGATGGTACTATTCCTTGCCGGCACAACACGGGACGGGAAGATTTCTAAGCTATAGTGTAGGCAACGAAGCAGTTGACCCCAACATTAATTTCATTAACATTAATTTTTTTATTTGACAGGATGATAATAAAGAATCATGAATTAAATGTAAATTTAAAATATCCAAAAAGATTTAACAAAAAAAATTATTCATACTTTTTTTGTAATTTTTGTATGGAAATTTTAAAAGTACAGATTTTTTTGGATTTTTTTATAGAAGGTTTGTCTCATGTAGTGTAATACCCCAGCAAAGTTTCATCGACTGAGGATTTAATGCGGGGGTCATACAACGATCCGCTTCGTTGCCTAGACTACTATTTATTGTAGAAATACCACGCGATATGGGAGCTCTCTGCCCTGCCTACTAGCTGCTTCTGGAATTCACCACGCTTGGTAGCTATGCGGCTCGCACAATGGACCATGGTTGTTGGTGACCGCAGCATGTTAGATGGTACACAGAAGGACGCTGCTGTCTCTCCTCCAGCTCATAAACCCGTAGTTGGCCACGGATGGGTTGGTACCTTAGAATTCATGAAATGGTTGGTACTAATCCGTGCCGACATCACACGCGCAAAGAATATAATTGTAATATATTGTAATTTGTCAGTGTGGTGCTGACTAAGAATAGTACCACCCAATCTCTTTTCGTGGGTGTCGTAAAAGGCGACTAAGAGGTCTGGAACGGGAGGGCAGGAAGCAGCGTCCTTCGTTGCCTATTGCGCTCGTTGCCTATTGGTGTTGCACTTTCATTCCAATCACAAAAGGTAAGGCCGTTGCCAATACCTGGATGGTACTCGTATACCACTACTCATAAAACTCGAGCTTATTCCGTGCTTTAAACCCGGTAAAGCGTAGTAGAGGGAGACCAAAGTTAAGCTATGTATCACAAATTAAGAACAAGATAAATGTCAGATCGTATAAGGAGGTAAAGGAAGCAGCTTTGGACAGAAAAAGATGAAGGGAAATTGCACAGTTGAATTGACAGGGATGCTGCACCGACAAGAGCCTAGCTCTTAAATTAAAGAAGCAGAAACCCGGCTACCGACTTGAAAACTCTGATAGTCAGGTTAGCTACTAATTACCGGTAAAGTCTAATCTAGGATTAAGTCTGGTTTGCCCTTTGCGGAGGTCAGCTGGCAGTCGCTCTACGTAAAAAATACCAGTGCCCTATGAGGTAAGATAAAGAAATCTGTAAAACGCACTTGAAATGTTGGTGAAGTTTTATTTCTCCATTGCAAAACACGTCACTTTTGCATTAATTGGGAAACGTAAAGACTCAAATAATCATTTATAGGAATATCTTCTGTAATTTTATCATCCTACTCAATCAATTAGGTAAACATTTCAATCTTCTGGGACATTTTCTCTCACGACCTTAGGTTGGCTGGAAGAAATCTCTTGCAGAGATAAGCCCGCCTTTGTAAATGTCCTCTTGTATATAATTATCTGTATGTTAAATGTGCAATAAAGAATATAATATTGTATTATACAACTACATACTTATGTATGACGGCGTACGCTTTTACGTAATTTTGTTATTCCGGTCAGTAAGCCATATATAAAGAGAGATTAAGCCCCGTGTGGTGCCGGCAAGAATAGTACCAACCCATCTCTACCCGTGGGTGTCGTAAGAGGCGACTAAGGGTTAATGAACCAGAGAATGGGCAGCAGCATCTTTCTGTATATACATTCTGTAGTCACCAACAACCGCAGTCCATGGTGCCAGCCGTAACGCTAACAAGCGTGGTGACTATGGTTATGTACGAAACTTTTTGGCTTTTGGTATTATAATATTAAAAGAAGGAAAGAAGAACTGACATTGACCTAAATTTTAAAAAACAGCACGTTGGAAATGGATTTTCATACAATATTCGATTCCGCATAGGTATTTGTACGATTGCAATGACGTACATCCCCATTTTTAAAAAAACCGTTCAAGTGCGAGTCGGACTCGCGCGCCGAGGGTTCCGATATACCTATAGTATTTTTGGAAGCAATAAAGTCCATTTTCAGGACCGCAAAACTAAATTTGTTTGTAAAGGTTTTTTGCAGATTTCTGAAAAACTGTGCAACTTAGAAAGATCGTTTTATTTTTGCTGTAAAGTTTATATAAACTTCTGTCAACTGTAATTAATTCAGATTTTTCCTTACTCAAACTTCGGAGATAAGGGGGGGGGAATGGTATTTTTCTTGACATTTTTCATCATAACTTTAAAACTAAGAAATTTAAAAAAATACAAAAATATATTTTAAAATGTACAAGTAAAGCCCTTTCATATGATACCCCACTCGACCTAGTAACGACAATTTGAAATTTGGCCCCCCCTATTTTGGCCCCCTTTATATTAATAATCATACTTTTTTCAAAATTTTTTCTTGTGAAATTAAGTTGGGCAACTATATTCTAAAACTATTCCAAATTTCAGGTTGATAGCATAAGTGGTTGCTGAGATATAGAGGTGTGACAGACAGACAGACAGACAGAGCGGCACCATAAGGGTTCCTTTTTTTTACCATTTTGGTATCGGAACCCTAAAAATGGACTTACGTACTTTCTTAGCAGGTGAAGTATACCTTTAAAAAGTATTCGTTCTTTTTATCAAACGTAAGGTAAGCGAAAAGCCCCGATGTGATCGTGGAGAAAATTCCACGCGATCCGATTATTAACAATGTGTAGTTATGTATGTATTTATAACGGAAATAATTTAACGAATTGTTTTTTAATGGAAGCACGTATAAGAGAAATTAATCTTATGTTATTTGTTATTTCATTATTGTAGCCATGTTTATCAACTAGTTTTTTTATTTAAAAATATACAGGGCGTAAGGGACTGGTTGGCATTTCCATACAAACTGTTCTATCAGAGTGAGCAATTATTATGGAGAGGTTAATTTTGTTTTATTATAGAGAGGTAAGATGTTTCTTTGGAAAAGTTGTACAATTTCACAATTTGCTTACTTGTTTTGTTGTTAGTCACGCACTTTCATTTTTCGGTTCACCGCATCCTACCATCGAGCTTACACCCTTTATATGACACCATTTACTTATATATAAGTACTAGCCCATCGGCACGTTACAATGTCCCCAATTCGTTGGTCCGAAATTTGACGTTTAGGACCAACAAATGTCAGACGTTGTCAGTCATATTGTCAACATTGGATGCAAATACACTTACCAACAAAATGGAATGTTCTTAGGTAAAGAAACAATATACTCTAATTATTATTATTATTTCTTATTATTGTTTTTGACTATAATCCAATTAATGAAACTGAAAAACCAGACCTAAATCACATATAAACAGTAAAAAGTTTGTTTTGTTTTTTCCCGCCATATTATTTCCGTGCCGTGTATTTAGTACCGACCGAAGTACAACACAACGTAGTTCACGCGATTTTTTACAGATGGCGCTATTTTTTCTTGTATGGGGAAATTTTGAACCGCTTGTTCCCAAGACCCTATCTTGACTATATAAGTAAATGTATGACACTGTAAGAGGCTCAGCTGATCAGAGCCGGGCGGGACATGTGAAAAAGGCTCCGCTTCTACGAGTATGTGCGTATTTTCAAAATACTTTGGTTTGAAAGGAAAACAGCTTGAAAAGTCGTTCAGCTCAAAGAGTTATTAAGTCGAAAAGGTTGTTTAGATTGTATGTTATTTAGCTTAAAACGTAGAGCAATTTTGAAAAATTATAAGTTTGAATTTTATTCTGACAAAAAACTTATATATAAGTACTAGCCCATCGGCACGTTACAATGTCCCCAATTCGTTGGTCCGAAATCTGACGTTTAGGACCAACAAATGTCAGTCGTTGTCAGTCATATTGTCAACATTGGATGCAAATAAACTTACTAATAAAATGGAATGTTCTTAGTTGAAGAAACAATATACTCTTATTATTATTGTTATTTCTTATTATTATTTTTTACTATAATCCAATTAATGAAATTGAAAAACCAGGCCTAAATCACATATAAACAGTAAAAAGTTTGTTTAGTTTTTTCCCGCCATATTATTTCCGTTACGTGTTGCACTTGCACTTGCACTAGCACTTGTTTAGTACCGACCGAAGTACTACACAACGTAGTTCACGCGATTTTTCACAGATGGCGCTATTTTTCTTGTATGGGGAAATTTTGAACCCACTGACCTCTATATATTGTATATATAGAGGTCAGTGTTTGAACCGCTTGTTCCCAAGACTCTATCTTGACTATATAAATCTATGGATAAAAACTATAATTTTCGCATTACCGGCCACATTGGCCTATGTAAATTCAAATAAAAGAGAATGTAATGTATGAAGTTATAGGTTCTATCCACAGAGGTTCTATCTGTTCCACTTATAAACCTGCCTAAGTTGTTTGTTTGAATAATGTCCCCACGAGCTCATTTGAATTTCATGTTCCCTCATACATTTGGTCTTTTGTAATTTATGTATTGATCGAATATTCTGGGCCATGCCGCTGTGATCTGCGGAAAAGTACCTACACACTAAAAAAATTTCAAATACTTTCTATATTATTTTTGATTGGCAAGTTTTTTCACCGTTTAAGACCGGTTCATGGGTCAAACAAAACATAAAATATCTAGGTTTTATAAGTTTCGTACTTTTAGTTTGGTATTTTTTACCTACTTTATAATTTTGGCATACCAACAGGTTACACTGTGGGTTACACCACAAATATTAAATACGCAAATTGGTTACAACACAACAGAGGCAATTACGGGTATTAGAGTACTATCTACATATTTATATATTATTTTATCACCTTTATGACCTCAGTTAAACTAGGTACACTCGACAGCACGTCAGTAGAAACACTTATGAACCTTATAGCGTGGTAATAGAGTTGAAAAAGTTTCTACCGACGAGCGGTTGACCGTACGTCGCTTTACAAGCAAAGTATAAAAAAATAGAAGCGACACGAAAAAACCCACGTAGTCTTTTGAGTAAGTATGTTAGATTAACGATTTTATTGTCGCTTCTTCTTTTCCACAATGGCGCCACATTGTTTGTGAAGCGATGTAGTTTAGCTGACGTCATTAAGAGATTTTAATATCCAACAATGAATAAACGATTTTGACTTTTTTTTGTTTTTGATTAACGAAGAACTTTAGCCGGATATAAGGTTTAATTCATTGCTTTGTAGGATACCGAACCAAAATGGTAAAAATAGAACTCTTATAGTGCGATTTCATCTGTCTGTCTATCACACCTGTTTATCTCAGCATCCAATCGTGCTATCGACTTGAAATTTGAACAGTTTTGGAGTATAATTGCCAAATTTTATTGCAAACGAAAGATTCATAAAATTATATTTGTGAAGAGGGGGGCCCAAATGGCAGGGTCAAAATTTTAAATTATCGTTTCTAGGTCGAATGGGACACATGGCATGAAGAAATATGAACAAAAGCTCCATACTAGTGAAATGCTTATGATACTCTGAGCGGGTGGAGTTACCCCTCAAGAATAAAGTCCGAAATGGACATATACGGGAACGTTTCAAGGTAGTAGACGCCGCACAAAATAACTCTGGCCATGTCAGTTGATGCGCAGAAGTCAAGTCCTAAGAAAATAAGTAATTTTTGACTTCTGCGCATCAATGACATGGCCAGAGTTATTTTGTGCGGCGTCTACCTATTACTGAGAAGCTTTCCGAGTCCAGGCTGAGGTGGTATGGACATGTGATGTGTAAACACGATAATCACATTGTCAAAAGGTGCCTGTTTATGGCTACACAAAAGAGAGGGAGAGGCAGACGGCAAACATCTTAGATGACAAATTTCAAGCGGGAGGGCTTATGAAGGCTTTGGGTCTGTCTGTCCGTCTTGACGATGCTTATCAACGAAGCAAATGTCGCCACAAGATTAGGAAAGCCGACCTCGCGTAACGGTAAGTGGCGAGGACAAAGAAGAAGAAGAAGTTACTATAGGTTGTATAGGGTAGCATAGTCCCGTGTGGTGCCGGCAAAGAATAATACCAACCCATACATACCCGTGGGTGTCTTAAGAGGCGACTAAAGGTTAACTGGAGGATGGGCAGCAGCATCCTTCTTTGTATCTAATATCTTACTTACTGCGGTCACCTACAACCGCGGTCCATAGTGCCAGCCGTAACGCTAACAAGCGAGGTGACTATGGTACTTCCCCTCCACATTTTACCAGCAAAAGCTAGAATTCTGGAGGGAGCTCCCTGTCCTGTAGTGGACGTTTCATGGGATGTTGATGATAGGGTAGCATATAATTTCACTTAATTATTTATATGAAATACGGATAAACTCACGTTTTATATTGCCGGCATAGGACTGACAAGTTTCTATCTATTGTTTGAGTGAGTTTATCCGTATTTCATATAAATAATTATGTGTAACACTCACGAATCGTTTAGTGATAAAAAAAGAACTTCACTTGTACATTTCAAAATAGATTTTGATATTTTTTTACGACTCTTAGTTTTCAAGTAACGATGAAAAATTACAAAAAATACCATTCCCTTATCTCCGAAGTTTGCTAAAGGAAAAATTTGAATTATTTACAGCCGATACAAGTTTATGTACATATTACAGAAACAATAACAGTTATATGTAAATCTGTAAAAAACCTTTACAAACAAATTTAGTTTTGCGGTCCTAAATCAGGACTTAATTGCTTCAATATAATAAACTATGGGTATATTTTTTGTTTTGTTTTTTATTTATACAAAAATGATAGATTACTAAAAATTTACGATTATTTTCTGTTAAATTAACTATCAATAAATAATTGAATCGGATTAAAAAATGGTTAATGACTTAGATAATCCCATAATTGCAATTTTCTTAGTAGCAATTATCATTCATCAACAACAAACACTATTTAGGTATCATACTTATAACTCTTAAGGAAATATACATATTATGAAACTTTACTTGTACCTATGTTTTAGGAAGTATCTATGAAACCTGAACCGATCCAAAAAATATCGTTTAACTAATAACACAGACGTATACAAGGTTATTTTTTGGACCTGATTTCCTTTTGGCCACTTATTAGTGAGGTCAAAAGCAACAACTTTTATTCTACGACTTTGCTAACAACGCACAAAAAATTTTCGACTCTCCATACTAAAGTGGTCACGTGACCGACCCATTTTGTATATGAAGTTGAAAAATTTTCGTGCGTTGTTAGCAAAGTCGTAGAACAAAATTTGTTGCTTTTGACCTCACTTATAAGTGGGCAAAAGGAAATCAGGTCCAAAAAATAACCTAGTAGGTATACTAAATTTATGTCCTAAACGAGCAATAAAACTATTACAAATAGTTTTCTCGAAAACATTTTCAATGAAATTTACTATATGGGGGTTTTGGGAGGCAAAATTGTTTATCTGAAATGTCGTCCGTTTTCATCATTACATTTGTTCTAATTTCTTTATAGCTGATATTTTACAAAAAATTTAATTAATGCTGCTGTAAACTTAATGTCTTCTCATTCATACAAACTTAAAAATGTATAAAATTTGGATTTGCATTTTCTTAAAAAAATGCAAAAGTGTCAGTACTGAAAATTGAGTTGTATTACCTAAAATTCTCCATACAAAACGCCAATTTCATAGTAAGGATCTAATATAAATAAAAATAGTTTATTTGTGAAAAATATTGTACATCATAGTTGCAATGCAAACTGATACCCACACTAGGATACCCTGTGTTGTGGATATCAATACCTATCTTTTGTCAAAACAAAATGCAACAATCGCTCAAAATATACCACTTCTAGCCAAAAAAATCGTCGGCCACTTTTAATATTCTAAACAAAGCTTTTTTCTGAACACCCTAACTAACGGTGTTTAACAGGTACTATTGTAAACGACTTACCATTGTAACATTGATAATCACAAAGTTCCATGATCCTTAAAACCAATATGAATCATAGAACTCTAAAGCAGTAAGCAAGGGATATATTGCCTCCATTTAACTATTCCAAGTATACACATGGGGATTTACGCGTCTCAGTTTCTCTAAATGTTTTAACGAAATTAACACGAGAACAATTTTGTTTGAAAAAATACTGAGCGAAACTTACGAGGAAAATCCAACAGTTTTTACTTGACCTTGAAATAAAAAGTTCTGTTTACGTTGGCTGAAAAAGTTGAGGAAAATAATGATAGAATAGAGGTCAATCGGTAGGGTCACAATAAATATTTAGAGTGTTTTTGACATAAGGAAATGCAAGTATAATACTATAACATAATAGGTGCTTTTTATTTAATAAGTATCTTTATTCAAAATTCAATATTATTTTTAATTTTGAATTTTTAAAATTTGAATAAAATTGGTGATTTTTATAAATATTCTTTATTGTAACACTTTACAAACAGAAAGTTACATACAAGAGGACATATCCAAATGCGGGCTTATCTCTCCTTCCAGCCAACCCATGGTTGTGAGAGAGAGTGTTCAACAGCGGGAACGGAATAGTGCAATGAAAAAGAAACATGAATAAAATATATGTACCACTACCCAACTAAACACAGGTAGGTTCTGTCCTTTAAAGTAGAAGTGTGAGACAATGATTAAGGAAATCATACTCGTACGCCTATATACTTACGCCTCTTTCGTGTGAATATGTTAGCTACTTATGTGAAAGTTACCTACTCACATAAATCCAAATTCTTATGTAAAGGGCAATATAAGTCTTAAAATAATTGTCTTATCCAAAAATGCTAATAATTCAATAGAACAAATCCACCTAGATACGAAAGACAAAGTGTTTTCGGCGCTGAATGGAGCGAATACGGAAAATCACAACTCAATGGCCGCAGCGGTCTCCGCCGAGCCATTTTCCGCATAATAATGTTTATTATAGAGTTCGCGGCCCCCGACTCCCGTCCCACCGTTTTTTCCCTAGATTCGTCCACTTCACTTTATAAGATCGCAACTTATTAACTTTTTGAAGTTAGTAGGCCAGGAGTTTAGACCAAAGGGATACGATGCGATCACTCCGACGCCTTTCAGGTTTTAAAGGGTTTACATATTCCGTACTGCTCACGGCTACAGCTTCTGTCCTTATCGTTTGTGATGCTACATCCAAATCTAAAGCAGATTAGGAGAAAGTTGGTTCGATACTTTCGATAGCGAACTTTTACAGCGGGTGCACAGAGCTAGTAGGTATCCGAAAAATACATAGGAGTGGAGTAGGCGTTACATGTGTGTAGGTATGGGAGTGATGTGACACATGTGCGGGGGTGTGGGAGGGGGAGTGAGAGGGGGAGGGGGGCAGGAGGCGGGGCCCAGCGCGGCCCGCCCCACACCACGCCGCGCCGCGCCCGGCCGCCGCGCGACCTCACTCCGCGCTCGCTACTCGACCACGACACACGTCCGCGCGCTCGCGTCCTCTCTCCACCTCGCGCCTCACTCGCGGTCCGATACGTGCTCCGTGTGCAGTGCTCTCTAACTTACCGTTTTTAAAACTCAGTGATTCGAACGACCGAAACGATTTTGTGAACTTAAAAAGTGATGCGAGTGTCGTCCGGCGGGAAGGCGATTTGAGCGACGAAAGGGTTGGAGTGCGGGGTGTTCGCGGGCCGAGGGCGGCGCGAGTTAGCGCACGCGCCCCTCGGGTGTGCCGCGGTGCCACACGCGACCGCACCGGCGCGCGCGATGGACGACAAGCACACTCCCGTTGGGAGCGAGGAGCACTACAGCCTGCGTTGGAACAACCACCAGGCGCATCTACTCCGCTCCTTTGAGGCTCTCCTGCACGCCGAGACCCTCGTCGACGTCACGCTCGTCTGTTCCGAGCGCCGCGTCCGCGCCCACAAAGTTCTGCTCGGTGCATGCAGCCCGCTATTCCGGCGGATCTTCAGCGAAAACCCGTGTAAACATCCCGTGATCGTGCTGAAAGACTTTCAAGGATGGGAGGTGCAGGCGGTGATAGATTTCATGTACCGCGGAGAGGTGTCGGTGGCTCAGGAGCAGCTCGGGACGGTGATCCGGGCTGGCGAGTCGCTGCAGGTGCGAGGGTTGGCCGACCAGGCGCGGGAGGAGCAGGCTCGGTCCCCACCACCGACGCCGCTGGCGCAAAGCCCGGTGCACACGACACCGCCGGCCCCGTCGCCGCCAGCCAGCCCGGCGAGCCCGCAGCCGAGGAGGAAGCAGGCCCGGCCCAGGAGACGCTCGGGAGAGTCTGACACCCCGGAGAACCTTTCCATGCGACGGTCTCCTAGTGGAGGGCTGAAGGCAGTGCGGCTAGCGCGGCCGCGGTCACCGCAAAAGCAAGAACAGAACGACGAGCCAGAGACTGAGGCACCTCCGCCACCGAGGATGTTCGCTCCACACCAGGACATGTTCCCGCCCGTGCCACCTTCAGCCGTCTCAGCGCTGTCACTGACACCACCACACAGTAAGTACTTTTTTTTTTCGCTTTACATTCCAAAATATCTAAAAGCAAAAAGTTCAAAAAATATTGACCCCGTTTATGTCTTTTATTGACAAACAAATTATCTACGCGTAGCAAAATGCTACGAAAAATAGGTTCAACGCAATATTTCAAGTTTCAAATATTAGTTTCAAAATAAGATACTAAATTCTCGAATACTAAATCGTTTATCACCAATTTTGTGACAAATCATACACCCGTGCAGTGCATTTTGTGGAAAAAATAAAGGTCGTTGAAAACAATGCCGTTGTGGATGGGCAATTACCCACGCAGTGGATAATTATCACAAAAACTGGCCTTCTCGATCATTGTCAAGTTATTTTCGATGAACGATCAATGTCACTTATGCATTTATTTACGGGTAAAAAAGTGTTATGATTTAAAACCTGCCGAAATGCAAATACTCAGTAGTTTTTATGAATTTCCTTTGAAAAACTTACGTAGTTTTGCTCCTAATAAATATCCAAACTCTGTGACGAGATATTAGTTAATATATTTTGAGAACAATCAAACTAATTTTGTCAAAATACATCTAGCACAAGCCTTACGGGAATGCAAATTGAAAATAACAAAAATACTTAAACGTACATAAATATTGCATGAACAATAAAATTCAATACGGTGAAGTAAGTATTAGTGTTGCACTTTTTATTATTTAAGAAATATGTGCAAATCATTGTAAATGTCTTTGCGTACCACCATACATCGCTATTTTTATTTAATAGTTTAAAAGCTTCAAAGACTTACCGACACAAGCCCATACCTGCAGCAAATAATTTAAACGAATGTTCGAAAACAGATTCCCACCAGCAAATCTTGTTACAATCTAATTAGAATCCAATAATATTAGCCTATAAGCCATAAAATTGCCATTCAACTAGCTTCCAAACGGAATGCATGCCATTTAAAACATCCAGGCGCTTATCGATTCCCCGAATCGATTAGGCATCAAGTATGTGAATCGAGTAGACATATCGATTAAATCGATTTAGATAGTGTTAATCGTTAACCGGAACCTTTCTCAGGTAAATTAAGACCACCTATTCATGCGTCCGGCGTTATCTTTTGAAAGGGACTTTATAGTGTAAGGTCCATTAACTTACAAACATTGCCGCAAAAGCAAGCCGCTGGTCATATTGCATACATATAGGTTAAAAAGTATTTATAGGTATTCTTAAGCGTTTTGGTTTTCACTTTTGTCAAATCATATACTTACATTTACTTACATAGAATACAAAAACTCGCTATTTACAAAACCAATGAGATCATGATTTGGACGTACAATAATTATAAAGGATTATGTGTCTGTTACTACAAAAATATTTGTATCGCTAAACAACTTTCCCTAAGAATGATCTGGCTGCCCCATGCAAACCTTACGTTGCGCTATGGACAGGTAATTTTATATTAGGACGCAAAAAACAAATTCTCGTTTACTGACCCATATTGATTTGAAAAATTTGATCATTTTTATAGTCTGAAATGTCTGAATAGCATGCTAAGATCCATTTTTTTCGTTCATTCCAACGCTTACCAATCTATTTTGCTCCCATGACACTAATATATTTGACAGAAAAATAACATTGTCTTAAAAACTTGTTTTTTCCGACAGCTTTAACTGGTTGCTTTTGAGATAGCTGCAAAATGTGTTGGCAAGCGTTGGAATAAACGAAAAAAAGTTTTTGTGGTGATGGGTGGACGTACGCTGAGACGCAGATGGCGCAGCCCAGGGCAGAACTCGTCTTCCTGTAACTTTATTACGAAGATAACTAAAAGATATAAATACTGTTCCACCATAAATGAATATCCTGTTTTTTTAGGGTTGTGTTCTTACCAATCTTGCCAATAAACATCAGACGGCCAATTCTTGAATATCACTAGGTGATTGAATATCACTTTTGAGACTTTAAAAGTTCTTATTCACCCTGAGAAACTATTAAAAAGTAAATAAAAAATATAAAATTAACAATTATACAACACTTGATACGGTGATATTCAAGAATTGGCTCTCAGGTTTCTTTCCCATAAGGAAGTGAAAACCATATCCATAATCATATTTGTATATTTTTATATATTTGTAATCGGTTTCTCGAAAACGGCTCTAAAGACTAATTAACATACGGGGGTTTTTGGGGGCGAAAAGTCTATCTAGCTACGAGTAGGTCTAGCAAAATGTGTTTTCCCCATGTTTTAAAGCATTTTTATAAAATACCGCGTTTTAGACAGAAACCTACCGCGCCATCTGTTGTCGGGTAGCTTAGCTTGCTCACCCGATAATATTAATGTTGAAGCGGCTTTTATAGAGCGAAGCTCGGTCGCCCAGGTACTCAGAAATAATGTAATTTTTAAATCCAAACACTGTGAAATCAGTGTACCTACTTAAAGAATAAATACAGAATCGGTTTCGAGATAGGCAAATCATTAGTAACTACATTAAAGAGTTTAAAGTATTTTCCGCCAGTTGTCTTAAACTTCTTTAAAGTGTGACCTGCTCGTTATCAATTTCTTTTTTGTTGTAAAAGTATTGGCAATATATTTAAGGTAGGTTTACTTCGAATGAAGCTTTCTACAACCGACAGTTTATCGCCATAAAACCTGACAATTCTAGCTCGAGGTATAAACTGGTATTGAAGCTACGTATTGAAGTTAATAAAACTGTATAGTAATAGGCGTATGTGCATAACTTATTCTAACGTTATCTCTTCGACGCTAATCCTATGTGATATGCATACGATTTAATGTGAGATGAAGGCTTTACTCAGTGGTAGGTACTTATTTTTTAATTATTGTAAAGGAAATGTCAGGCCAATGACTAACTTTGAGTTTGTACTTTGCTGTTCGCTTAGATAGTAACCAGGACCAACAAAGACTTAACTTGTCTTCCGAAGCACAAAAAGTGCTCATAATGTAATGTGATATGGTCACCTATCATCCGGGTACTGACCACGACTAAAGTTGCTTAACTGTCAATATCGTAAAAAGGAGTAATCACTAGGTACTTGTAGATCTAAAATTATTAAAATTATCTCTAAGCCATAATCATCGAATCAGTTATTTCAAAATTTAATGAAAATATATAATTAATGTTAGATAGATATAAAAGATTATAGATTATAATAAACTTAAAACTTCCTTCTTTAAACTTTTAACTTCCGAAATAGCCCTAATTCTGACCAAATTCAAACGTTTTTCATTTATAAGAGGATATTAGCAATGTCTTATTGATGTCAGTTAAGTATATACCCCTCACAAATAAAGTGGCACCATGTGGTAAAAAGGGCGACAAGCAAAAACGCAAAGTCGTCAAAGTATCTAAATATAATTTAAGTTTACAAAAAAGCAGATAAGTATAAAAACCGACCACAAACCAAAATAAAATACAACACAGACAGAAACACATCCAATTACAGAAACAAATAACTCGAAAGCCCCACATATCGCATTTTACGGCACGGATTATGCACAAATAATTCATGCGCTCACACACTCATAAATGTTTGGCCGTAAAGGACGTCCAGTAAATTTTACACCTCGATAATTACACCTTACCTTATCCCATATGTCCAATAAAAACAAACCAATTTCACCAGTCAGTCACCGTAGTTTACGATGCAATTTCTAAACTTGTTTATGAGGAAATATATCTTATATTTTAATTCGCATATAGATATAACGTGATTTTATTAATTGCATGATAAAAAGTGATAACTTCACTTAGTTGGTTTTCATTAACGTAACTGAGTAAACGATTCTGGCGTGTATTGATAAGTGAAGAAAAACCAGTGAAATGCAAAATTTTTCAAATGAAAATAACTTCCATTTTATCTAGTTCCATGTCGTCAGACACAAGACATAAAAGTCTGATTGCATTACGTAAGTACATCTAGCATTTGAACCAAACATTGCTCTCTGAAATTATAGACTAATGTATTTTATACAACACAGGCCTAAGGGTCCACTCTGAATTAGTCCAAGGAGTGGTTTTATACGTCAATTTTGTTTTATTGTTTCCTCAGTTTCGCGTATGTGGCGAGTGCTTGATTGCGCCATAATAGGCGTAGTTGTAATGAAGGGTTGCACGCACTCATTCGCCGCGTAGGGAAATCACGAGGGGAGTTTCTGAACGTTTCCGCTCTTGTCAAAATTCGAATCCCCCATTCCAAGTATTCTCGCTTCGTCCCATTTTCAAAACTCAGAGGGATATTTTTGGAAACAGAACAGCAGCTAATTTATTTTTAATTTCCAAGCTGCTTTTGTTTTTCTCAACTGCCAGTTCTAATTAGTGTTTGCGTGGAGGTTTTATTAGGTGTAGGTTTTATGATTTCCTGTTATATCAGCGTATGTGTGGCTGTTGATTGCAGGATCGCGGTAAATGATTAAGGGTAGAGGAACTATTATAATCTTAGAATGAATCATAGAATGGTTTCCTGCTTGTATAAGACAACCAAGCAGATCATACTTAACTTACTTCAATGAAATAATAATTTATTGCAGTTGATTTTTATTATAACTGAAAATGTGATCATAATTGTATTATTATAAATTGTAAAATAAAGGTTTTATTATAACTTATGTTTTACTCTTTATTTAAAAAAAAACAATAGATAGTTACAAAAATAGATAGAAATAAATAGTCTAAGTCAAACACGGTTGCTCACCTTCATCTTACTGTATCAGTCAATAGCTTTATGAGATTTACGATGCCCAGTCTGAGTGCCCAGTACTTTGCCACACATTTCATAAAACAATGAAGAAAATACCAAACCTTGAAAACTATGATCTAATAAACAGGTAAATTTTGCGTAAAACGAAACGAACATTACTAATAGTAAAATAATTAAATGGATAGTACCATTGTTCACATAATCGCACGCAAGGCCCCAGATCGGGAACACAGCCTTCGAGGTGGTGGTATAAAAAGTAGTAAGATGTGGCAAAAAGGTGCGCCTTGCACGGCGCAGTGTGACATTGGCACGACGCGCGCTTGTGAGGCGGCGCACACGCAAGGGTGAATAGGATCGCCATGTGTTTATTATTTACGTGGACATGGATCGCGATAAAGTACTTTTTACTTGACTGCGGAGAAACCTAAAATGAGAGACATATATATAAGTAAGTATTTATCTATCTCAATTGAAAGTATGTATTTATGTCCGTTTCTATGTTCCCTTGTAAAATCTGAACGGCTGAACCGATTTTGATCAATTATAATTATGTCTTATAAAATAAGTAACATACATCCTTAAAAAGTTCAAAATCTTTAAAAATAAAATGTAAGCTGTACTATTAAGATAGTACAAATACATGATAATGTAAGCATTATCATGTATTTAAGTAATGTACCCTATAAGTACATACTTACTTCTTTTTAGACTCGGATATTTTCACTCGGATTTTTAAGTACATTTGTTTATTACTTTGATTTAATTATTATGGTTTTTTTAGAAAATTTTAAGACTTTATACCATAATTACTTTAAGTGACCATAATACATATTTTACTATTAGTATCCGTGTGCCCAATACTTTTTTGTAGATTTTAATTACAAGAAACAGTAACAATTTAGAAGAAAGCAAAAAAAGAAAAAAAACTAACTAAAAACCAATAAAAATACTGACTATGATTCGTCCTACCTCTTATCGCATGCGCACCCTAAGAAGGATGACAGCGGTATCAACTAGCCTGCGCACGCATTTGCATTCAATCGGTGACCTACTTATCTCGCCGTTCGTGCTCACTCCCAAGTGTGCCGCTACCCTAAACATCTGTTTAACAGCTAGTACCATTGTAAGATGTTTCAAGATGCTTTTAAGTTTAAAGATATTTTATTTGGAAGTAGGCGTAAAATAAAATAAACAATATGAACATGAGATTAGGCGATAGGCACAATTTATTTTTTATCATCGACAAACGTTCGGAGAATTCAACATAATGGGAATTCAACTTAATGGTCCTGAAGGAAATTTTGAAGGTGTAGGACTTTTGTGCAAAGTCAGCCTGGAGAACTACAGTCAACCGCTTGTCAGTGGTAACATTTGAAACTGTATTACCATGCCATAAAGTCCAAAGTTGTGTACCACCCCTTTGCCTATTTCTGCCGTAAAGTAGAAGTGTTAGCACTGATGTGTTTCGGTTTGAAGACTAAGGGAGCCAGTGAAATTACCGGTTTACGCGACACCATCTCAGTCCTCAGGGTGGGCAACGTGCTTTGCTGTCTTATTAGTGTCAAGTTATGCCACTAATAAGGCAGTAAGCTCTATGGGCGGTGGTAACCACTTACTATCAGGTCACTTACTATCACCGGCTCCTTTGCTCCCTTGTCACATAAAATAATAAAAAAATATCAGCTGAAAGATGTCGACTTCTGGACAAAAGACCTTTACGACGACCGTTCGTACCAGTATGGTACCAGTCAGTTTTCATACTTTTGTCATCAACATTGAAATCCTATCTTAATTATTCACGTAGGACCTATATATAGTCCGATCCGACGACCGTGGTCACGGCATGGACGGTCAACCCTGGATGAGCGAGGCAAAGGACCGGAATGGGTACAAATAAAAAGGCCCATTTCGTATTAGCCTAGTCTACCTCGCAATGCGCATCGTGCCCTATATGTTACTCGTTAAAGGATCTTTACGAGACCAGGCCAAATGCTTTCCACGCTGCCAGCAAAGGTACGTTGCCATCGACACGAAAGAAGAAGAATATCCTCAGCTATCTCAATCAAAGGTAAAGGCCTCCTCTCATTCCTACAAAGTGTCTCACTAGTATGCCTTTTAAAATTATTATTTTATTAGTCACACGCCAACTCTTAGGTACTTTGCCTTTACCCCTACCGTGCCGGCTGTTGCGGTACCCAGTCATTGGTGACCTTTCCCATCTATCAGGTCATGCGTTATTTATCCAGTACCAAAAGAAAAAAGCAAACGTACTCTCCATCCAAAAATGGGTCAATATAGGCTGAAGAAGCAACTTCTTACTTATAAAATGAAATTATATACAAAAAATAAATCAACATCACAACTGTATCATCCCATCACCACGTCATTGATAAATTACAATAATTGTTTCATGCACACGTGGTGCGTCATGTGGAGTATAAAGGTGTTATAAAAACCTCTATACAACACAATAGCTGGTTAGAGGTGCAATTAGCGCTCCGGCACGCAGATATGTTATGTTATTAGGAATATTATTTATACGGCAGCTGGTTTAATTGGTCGAAGTGATGGGTTGTACGCTCTAAGATGCGTTTGTAGTGTAAAAATAAAACTGTTAATCTTGTTTTTTTTTTTATTTTTAAACCTTGTGTCATATGGGAGACCGAGATTTGCTTGAGTTCTCCTCTTCTTTACAATCCATAAAACGTCCACAGATGTAAAAGGACATCCTCCAGAATTATCTAAGTGGTTTAATTTACCAAGTGGGTGAATTAGAGGGACGCCTTATTTGCCTTACACATCTTTGATAAATAACAATTATACAGAAAACAAGTGTTTCCCCAAGAAAGACCCCAAAAAATGTCCATACCGAATTTTTTTATATTTAAAACCCATTTACGAATGGTTCAACGCAAAAATGTACATACTTAAATAACCTCTATAATCTTACAAGTTATCGACTATTGGGAATAACTTGCTGTAAACCGTATTTATAACTAATTTTGTCTATTAGTATTTTCCTTGTATACAGGTTGAAAAGAGAAACGGCTTGCTCAGTAGACAAAACTGAACAATATTGTTACATACATATGTCGGGAATTATCTCTCCATACACACACAATCACCGCTCTGTTCAGGCAGTTTGAACAGAAAAATCGAATTCCACTTTTCCAATAAATATTACGAGTATTAGGGAAATTTGTTCGGTTTTGTCTACCAATTAAGCTCTTTCAGTTTTCGGTACACCGTCCCTTTAATACTGTATGTCTTTGATATGTAACAGTAATGTATTCTATGAAGAAATATCGGTAAACCACTATATTCAAATGTGTCCGTGTGTCTGTTTGTCTGTTCACGAACAGTTTCACCTTTCACGAGTCACCTGCGAAATAAATTACCTTAGATAGAAACGTACCTATAAATTATTGTTACACTATACTGCATATCATTACGTGGACGCCCACTGCTTGTGGGTTGTGGGATATCCTAGCGGTATTGCAATATTCACCTGTATTTGGAAAACTTGGCATAAATGATATATAAATAGCCACTTAACACCTTTGAGCTTTACAACTGACCGTTTACTGACGCTTTTAAAGCTATTTTTTATACAAAAATGCTTTGTATTTAGAAAACTTGAACTGATATATCGGGTTTTAAAAACTGTTAAAACCTTTTAAGGGCTTAATCTGTTGAATAAATACCAATAGGGTGTTTTTAGCACATTTTGATAATCAACTAAATGCCGCTGCTGATCATCGTTGGGAAAATGGGTAGTAGAAACTCTGTTACTAAACGGTCAACCAGCATGAAAATATTAAGTCAGTATGGTGGCTACTGACAAATGTCTTGCATATATTTTCTTCTTAAAAGTTTCATTTATTTCACAAAGCCATGAAAAAGAAATTACCAACAGTGATGAGCGTGCCGCCTATTGACACTTAAAAAAACGTAGTTGACAAACGTCATAGGAAATTGCCTATTCATGTTAAACATCATGTTGAAATTAAAAAAAAAAGTTCATACGAATTGGACCAATCAGCTGATACTCGATTTTTTTTTTATTATGCACAAAATTACAAAAAATATAATTGACATCGTTAGCACGCAAACCTCAAGGGTTTATCTATTGGCGAATTTCCAAAAGTCGTTGCACTTAGCCCTTAGAGGCTTTACACTTTTCTTAAGCCCTGTAAAGCCCATACAAACTTATGAACTGATTGGAAAGTCAAGGAAACTAGATTTGGATTTGATAATAGTGAAACTGGCATTTTGCTGACAAACAGAACTACATGTTTATAAGATTCACTTCTTCTTATTTAAGAGCTACGCGCTACGCTTTGGTTGGTGGAGTAATCCACTCATCCCTAATTCCTTGACTTTCTGAAAAGCCAAATTCCTTGCAAATTCCTTGACTTTCTGAAAAGGCCAAAATCCTGTGCCAAAACCACTTAAGGTGATCCGTTTTCCATACAAAAATTCAAATGACTTGCATTCTTACGCGGGACATAAAATTCTGTTGTAAAGCGAACGAATACTGCTATTTTTAGTTAAATTTGATTAATACAAAAATACAGCTAATGTACTGAAAGTACTGGTTTTGGTTAGCAATTTTTGGTTCAATATTACGATTGTGGGCGTGCGGTCAAAACTCTACGGTTGTGCTTTGTGTGCATGTGTGAGTGATCGTACTCATGCAAAACACGGACTGACGAGAGTAATTGACTTTACTGGACCTAGGTGATCTGTGACGGCTAGCTTAGACCCGAACGCAACTAGATGGAGCCACTGCTGCAAATATAAGGTTTTATTTTTTAATGCAATAAGAACCAACTATATATGTGCAAAAAGTTGATAAGCGTAAATTTCATGGTGCAACTTCAACGCCTAACAACAATTTCGATAGTAAAAGTATCTCCATATGTCCAGTGAAGTCAATTACTTTCTTCAGTCCGTGTTTACATGAGTGCGATCACTCACACATGCACACAAAGCACAACAGTACAGTTTTGACCGCACGCCCACAATCGTATTATTGAACCAAAAATTGCTAACAAAAATAGTACTTTCAGTACATTAACTGTATTTTTGTATTGATTAGCGAAAATTTTAACCATTCGTTTATTTTTCAACAGAATTTTATGTCTCGCGTAAGAATGCAAGTCATTTGAATTTCTGCATGGAAAACGGATCACCTTAAGCTTTTAAGCTCACTTTCTAGACTAGAAAGAACTAACCTTACCTAGTAACATTAGAAAACGGTTAAGATCGTAACAAGGTTGATGTTAAAATTAATTCAAAGTCCACCACCTAGCGAAGCACCAAGCTCGAGTACCCATATATCACTTTAAGCACTATAAAGGAAATATAGTTCACTTTCACTAGTTTAGCGCAAACTTTGAGAATATCCAACTATCAAGCGAGCGATTTCATTCGAGTTACTGACTTTATTGGCACTAAATATAAACACACTCCTCCACACATCAACTATAAACTTTTGCTTCATAATTGACCGGCTTTTGATAATAATAGAGTATGAGGATGAATGTAAGTAAGTATCTATGATGTGAGGAGTATGTTGTACTTACATTAAATATTATCTATATAAGGTCCTAATGATATAGTGAACATAATTTTAGTATGTTACTCAGACCATGAAACTGAACAACTTTCCCAAAGGAACATAGGTCGAAATACGAAAATAAATTTTTGACCTCCCATAGAAACTGCAACAGCTGATAGCGCATTTTGTATGGGAGGTCAAATTTGGTTTTTCGTATTTCGACCTATGTTCCTTGGGGAAAGTTGTTCAGTTTCATGGTCTGAGTAACATACTAAAATTATGTTCACTATTTCATTAGGACCTTATATATTAGCATTGGCACACTACTAATGTTACTATTTACATTTTCCTACAAGCAACTAAGGTTGTCTGGAAGAGATCGCTCTAAGCGATAAGACCGCCTTTGTCCACCCTAGTTTTAAGAGTCTCCTGTGTATTGTTTTGGTTTTATGTGACAATAAAGAATTTATCTACTATCCTAATGTAAAAACAGAAAGTGCACATTTCGACTACAGCACAAGACTACAGACTCGGAGTCACACCAAAATGTCAAACTGGTGTGATAAAGAAGAATTGGTACGACAAAAAAAAAAGCAAATTCGTCCATAGTACATTATCTATACACACATCGATCGACGGAACTTATCGATAGATCAATCTGACAGGTCCAAGAGACTCATAAAGGTGATGAAGACCATGGCGGCATTTTATTAGTTATCTACTCAGAGTAACTATTACTAAAACCAGAACGAAAATACTCTAACAGCCAGATGCACAAAGCGTTTTTAAAGTTAAAGCTCCTTTAAATATATTTCTGTCACTTTCTTTGTCAGCAAAACAGAAAGAGTCAGCAAGAGGCTTTAAAGAGCATTAATTTTAAAGATACTTTTTGCAAGTGGCGGTAAGACTGGTAACAAAATGTGTTCATCTCGCGAATAGTATGGAGAGTGGAAAGAGTAATAGACAGTTGGACAAAGCATATTTAAAATTAAAGCTACTTTAAATCTATTGCAGTCACTTTCTTTGTCAACAAAACAGAAAGTGTCGGCAATAGACTTAAAAGAGCTTTAACTTTGAAGACGCTTTTTGCAACTGGCGGTAATACGCATTTAATCGGTTAGCGTCATATTTAAATGGTGTAGGTGTAACTCAGCCTAATAGGTTATTTATCATGTAGTCACTGGCTATTGTTAGTCGTCCTTTTATAAAGGTTTTGAGCCAAAAGCTGGCTTGCCGAATTCCGCTAAAACATTTAATATTACTTTTTTTCTACTTTAAAGTATTTGTTTTGGAAGAAAACTGTAAGATGCTTTTAACTGCTTAGCTTCACCGAGTAATAAAATTATCAAGTAGATATGAATTGATGAGACCGAGATACGAACGATATCGTTTAGATGTAGGAGCACCTTTATGGCTTATACTCGTATACAACTTTATCGATTTTCTCTGTACCTACGGTAGAAATGTTAAAGTAAGATAAATAGCAATATTATGGGCTGTCTTATTACGGTATCACTTTCACATATTCAAGCTGTTCCTGTAGTATTTGCTGTTTGCTGGCTTAGTATAGTTTTAACAGAAAATTTTGCTCTTAGTTGATATTGCATAGTCACTATAAAAATTGCATAAAAATGTTTATAACTGCAATAAATTATAGCATTAGGAAACGAAATATTTTAATATTTGTATTCATAAAATAAATAAGTACAAGGTTTTCATACATTCATGTGAAACAATTTAAAAAGCTTTATCTAGAGGCAAAATGGTAAAACTTATGTTTTACGACTTTTGGACATAAAGTTTAGACTTCCCATCGAGCTTTCCATGTGTTTCCCATGATCAGCTGATGATTTTGTAGAGATAGTAATAAAAATCCTTACGATTTTCCAAAAGTCTCCAAATAAATCTATTTAAGTCGCGAGTAGTATTAGTATTTAAGGCCTATGTCCAGCAGTGGACGTCTTTCGGCTGATATGATGAAGTCGCGAGTGAATAGGCTTCTTCTGGGCAAGCTCGTTCCATCGTCGACCTCATCTCTGTCCTCAAGGCTAGATCGACGTCAAGAGAAAGCCCATACATAGTAAAAAAAATGTACTTGGTCGCATTTGACCTCCACAGTAAGGTTTTGCATGAATTTCTTAAGGCATGCTATACATTCAAGAGCCACTACGAGGAACTTTGAGAAATATACTGATGAGGATATTCCAAAGCACTGCACTCATCGTCACATCGTGTGAGTTGCAAGGACGATGACCGTCCTCACTAACCCTGGTGTCAGAATTGCACAGCCGCCAAAGGCCTCTGACATGGCTCATTACGAATACATCAGCAGGAGTAGTCAGGACCACCGGCTTAACGTGCCTTCCGAAGCACGGAATCATCTAATTTTTCGGACAATCAAGTGATCCTAACCAAACTGGGGAGGCCGCACAAAGAGATTTTTGTCTGACAGTGTCCCCACCGGGAATCGAACCCAGAACGTCACTAGACCACAGAGGCCCTTACTGCGCTAGCCCTGGGCAAAAGAGCCATACCTTGCACGCAGCAGTGAAAGCGCGTGAACTAAAACTTACGATATAGCATACTAAACGACCGACTAAAAACCGCTGATTTTACCTTTGAACAAATCTAGAAGAACCTGTAGGAGCTTCAAACAGCATACTGATCTTCGACCGTTTAAATTTCATCCGACCCATTATTGCTCCAAAGCTGTTGACAAAATTTCTTTGAATTCAGAATGTTTTTTTTATCGGCCTCCATACAAAATTGTAAACTTAATTGGAAAGTTTGTAGGGAGAGGCTGATTTTTTTTATTTCCTGAAAGTTTTATTCACTGAAAGTTGTTCAGTTACGATGACTGATCATCACGCCCCTTCCGTTTTTGGAAACCTGTCCTTTAATATAAAATACTTATACATATTAAAACTGCAAACTCGATGACTAACAGAATCCAATAATATAACTTTGGCTGTCAATAACTCACAAACTACTGAATCGATTGTAACAGAATTTTCAAAAATGTGCAATATTAAAGCTTCGTTCTATCGCAATCTATTCACTTATACACAATCCATGCGAGTATAAATTTCAAAGCGGCGAAATCGGTTTAGTAGTTTTTGTTTTCGTTTAAAGCTTAAAGTCTACACGAGCGAAGTCGTGGGTACAGCTAGTACACTATACAATGACCACAACAAACGGAACAAAAATATCAATCTTAATTTTCCTACATCTTAATTTACGCCACAACGTTCTCTTATCACACTATCACTACTCCTTCTCTCAATTTCACATCAATCGTTCTCCTCAACGCTTTAATTCCTACAGCATTAATTCTACTTTCATGCTTCTTCTGCCATACCCAGCTGTCACTGTTAAACATCAGTGTTGCTACCAAAACACCTCTATGAGCAGCCCGACGAGCCTTATGAGAAACCTTCTGAATCAAGAAGGAACAAATATATATCATCTATAGGAACTCCGAGGTGTTGCCAACTCAACCTGCAAAATTAAAGCTAAAATATATTAGAAATCACATAAATTGGAGAACAACTATTTCTAAAGTGCGTATGCAGTAAATTATACTGTTTATGACTACATCTCATCAAGTTTAACTGCTCGATGCCGGTTAATGGAAATAACTAACCAAGTTTTATTACCATTGATCTATACCTATTGCAATGAGACTGTATGCTAAAGGGCTAAATTCTTGTTAATGTAATAAATAAATGTTAGGAAGATATGGCAAAGCAAATTTTTGATCTTTTTATCTTTTTTCTAATAAATGTTTTCAGCATTCACTTTTGACTGCACCGACTTTACTCTTCCTTTTATTTTACACTTCCTGTCTTTTCCCGATGGCAATTCATTAACTTACACTACTTTTAGAAAATTTTAACTAGGGATTATGGCCCTAAATGTAAACTGACATCAAATTCACATTACATCAGTACAGAGAGATATATGCAGAATTTTGCGGTGTGATCTAAGGGTAAGTATTTCCATTAATAGAGGTAGAGCATTTCAAACGATAAATTACGAAGAAGGCCCAACAATACCTACCTTCTTATTGTACCAGTGCCAGTCGGTAGCAAAAGGGATTACTGTACTAATTATTTTGAGGAGGTATAAATTTTGAGTGAAACTAGATTGGTTTGTCTTAGGCTCAAGCGCTTTGTAAACTTATCGATTTTGTTTCAAGTCTAAGCCCTAACACTCAAATCAATAAGCTCGTGAGTTTTGTTGAAAGAAACACAGCCAAGGTAGGTAGCCAAACACAGCCGAGATAGGACAATACCTGTTATTTAGTGTACAAAATAGCTTCTTAGTCCTATTAACATATTTGAACATGACCTTAATATCAAATAGAGATGACAGTAACGGCACTGAACAAGCGGATTAAAATGATCATAATTCCAAAAGCATCTTACTTCATACGAAATGGCATGCCAGTAATGCCTTCCCGACGTGTAAACAAAAGCCGCCTCTATGCTAATGCTACCATTTCCGAACTACCGGACCTCATAAACTAACTGTTACCTGGTTCCCATCGCGCCAACTGAATCACACATTAGATTTAATTTTATACGAATTTAATAACAACTGATGCTCGCCCATTGTACGCCTGAGAACAACCCGATTTTTTTGTGCACGTTAAAGAGGTGCCGACGTATTCGGAGCGAGATTGATGTCCATGCGTGATCATATCGGGGATCGCCCCCGCTGCGCCCGTAATGAATATTCCATAAACCATTCAACGATTCAACCCCACTCCCTTTCACTTACGGTAGCGACACTTCGATGTGTCATCCAAGTCGTCACATTAAAATCAATTTCGTCCGTAAAATTCGAAATTTGAATGAGTGTTGTGAATGGAAAACAAAATAAGATCAAGAGTGCTCCGCTCGAAATTCAAAAACACGGGCGGGGCCGCCGAGCGAACCTCTCACTGCGCACAATGACCGCGGCGCATACGGCCAGATCTCTCTCTTGATAAAACACAAAAAACGCCACGAAAAAACTACATGTCATGCATCTACGTGTGCTAGTCAATTTCACAGCGACCGTCATGGGAATCGACCGACGAATGAAGTTTAGAAAGCAATTAAATTCGGTGGCCACGGAGCCCAAATCAACCAAAAAACGTGACACATGAAATTATCGCGCACGCCTCACTTTGTGCACAAATTTTTACAAATAAGTTTGCTGTAGAGTTTAAACCGTTGCACAGAGTATAGATACAAAATGGACAAAGGATTTTCCAATATAATTTCAGCAAAAAGACTGCGCAAAACGTCGTGATTGGCGACGACATTATATGACATTACTATAATTTCGCGGAAACGAGCCAGACTTTAGGCACAAAAAAGTAGCAGTTCAAATGAAATCGTTAAAAGAAATACTTAAATAAAATCCTTTAAGTACTCCACTAAAAAGTTTTCCCCTAAATCAACTAAGTAGCACGATAATAAGCTTACCTTTCAACACGTCAACTTTTATGTTCTTAATTTCACGCAAAACGGTAGGTTGGCGTCCGCAAGTGGACTGGACTTACATTCTGCCACAAAAAAGGCGGTAAAAAATCGAAATCAGATTACATTACCGCGATCGCAAAGTTTCGGAGGCTCAAAAGCGCGGGAAACCACAATTTCAGAGGCAGGAACTTACCTCTTTAAACTGCATATGCCTATAATGTGTATATGGCATGCGTGAAGGTTTGAACGTGACTTCCGAAACTAATAAGTAGGAAACAGGATTACAAGTTTCTTCATGTTTTCCATGTTCTAGTTTTTGGCTTTTTGTTGAGGTTTGAATGATTTTTAGGATAAGTGGTTCCATACATTTGTCCCTTTCCGAGAAAGGACAGGATGCCCATAGTCTTTAGTTTTGTGAAGTTTTGTACTGCATAGTACCATAGTACACCCAACAACAAGTCGGTAGTAACAATTTAAACTTTATGCCATGGTAATACAGTCGCAAATGTTTCCACTGATTTGCGGTTGAATGTATGTAGAGTTATCACACAAACAGTTTTTAGTTTTTCATTCTTCTTATAATCTAGACAAAAGGAGAAAAGTTTTACGTCCATGCGGCCAGTCAGATATTTCTTAAGTTGACAAACAGCACTTATATTTTACTAGAACCCACCCATTCATAACCCGATGATTAATTAGTGCATTATTTTGCAATATTACAAATTAGCTAAAACCTTACTAGGAAATGTTTAATGCGAGTATAATTCCCGGTAATACAATTACAAATTATAGTTCACATTTGTGGGCGAGCACGCTGTGAGTCAGACATGTGTGTGAGTAATGTGCGCAGGCGCCGACAGGAGCTCACCTATTATTATAATTGTGGTCAATGGTACGCGGTGTGATTGTCTTCAGCTTGATGTTCCTTTAGCAATGTTTTTGTTTTACTTAAATAATAACTAACTAAAGTACGGACATAAAAATTCTGATTTAAAATAAAATATGATTGCATTATTATCAAAAGTTATCGAAACAAGAGACATATTAGTCGGCCTTAAAATGGTCATCATTATCATTAAATCCCATGAAACGTCCACTGCAGGACAGGGAGCTCCAGAACTCCAGCAAAAACCCGTGGTACTTTAGAGGGGATTTACCATAGTCACCACGCTTGCAAGCGTTGCGGCTGGTGACCGCTGTTGTGATCGCAGTGTGTAAGATGGCACGATACACAGAAATATGCTGCTGCCCATTCTCCTTTTCATAAGCCCGTAGTCGCCTCTTACAACACCCACGAATAGTGATGGGTTGGTACTATTCTTTGCAGGCACCACACGGACTCAAATATACTGCGAACTTAAAAGTGGTGCAAACTTTTTTTTTATATTGATTTTTACATCATTCTTGGACCCTTTTGTCAGTATGTTTATTCTGGAAATTTTCATCTCTCTACCAAACACCCTATATAATAAATACATTAAAAAATTTACGAAAATGTGATCTAGCTAAGAGGTCGCAATTTTTTTTATATAAGAATGGAATTTTTATGTGTTTGTTTAGCAGTGTATCGCTCAAAAATGACTGAACCGATTCTAACAGCGTTTTCAACAATGTATTAGTCTTATTTTGGTGCGACAAATAAACTCTATTTTATTGCGATCGGTCTACTCAAACAGAAGAGACACAACGGCAAAGTTTAAAGCTGTTTCGCCGCATATCTTTATTTGACGTAAAAGCCTGAAACTCAACGCAAACAAAATTAAGTTGGTATGAAAAAAAAATCCACAAATATGGAGCATTTTTGTGGACTTCACATAAGGATAAAATATAATCAGTTAAAACTACTAGTGTTTGGTAAAGTTACATCATAAAACACTGTGATACGAGTGTAATAATGTAAGTAGTAGCGCTGGTGGGAGCTACTATTGTGGGCAACCACACACGTTACCAACTAAAAATATCCATTCTGAGAGTTGATTGCTATAAGCAAGCCTCAATACGCTTCGAACTATGGCTTCGAATGAGATAGTAGGTAAAACTGGAACACATTTGCGCCTTTGTCTAGTTTAGAGATCCCTAACTAAAAAAGACTTACTTTGTTATTGTTTTTGAAGGAATTATGAACTTTTTCTTACAGGTCAAACTTTGGTTATGTAACTTTTTACAAAGATTGCGTAAGGTCACTTTCCTTGAACTCTTAAAAAAGTTTGTGACTAATTTGAAACATTATTTACGTTATACGTAACAATCTTTTTTTTTTTTAACCATACAACGCGCAAAGTCGCATTGCAGTAAGGGCAAATAATTTACAAACTCTTTAGTTTATCTATGAAACTAAACTACTTTTATTCTACAATTTTCCAATATATATATTGGAAAGTTGTAGAATAAAAAACATATTTTTCTTATATGTAAGAAAAATATGTTTTTGCTTCTTCATACAAATTGAGCCGGTCCGCTGGTCACATTGCTTGGAGAAGAAGAAAAAAAGTTGCGAATTCAAAAGTCGTAGAGTAATAGTAGTTAAGTTTCATGGGTATTAGTTTCAACTACCCTAGAGGTTTGCAGAGATACCTATATTAGTTCTTAACAAATTTCAATTTTAAAAACTTGTCGTTGTCAACACCCTGTGTGTTTCTGGATGTCACTTGGTTGTTAAAAAATATAATAAAAGAGCTTCTTGCAAAATTCACACATGAAAGTGTACAGAACCGCTTAAGTTTCATATGAAATTACTCTTGCCAACATTCAAACTTTTTGCGACACAAATAATTACAATGCAAGCGTGTTATCACAACAAAAGGCACTTAGTTCATTATATTACATAATACATGAAATGTAGGTACAGGCAACGACAGGTCAACATTGACGCTTGCAGTGCGACTCTAGCCCGTACGTCTTTTACAATAAGAACAGTACAAAGTCCAATGTGTTAAGTTTGATGTGCTCTTGACTGTACATACTGAAGGTTCATTATTTAAATTGAGCAACAGGAACGGCTTTACTTTAGTGTATTTGTCGTATAAGTAACATCTTGCCAGATTTTTATCCTTCAGAGCCTTCAGTATTATCACACCCTTCCGTTAAACGCTGTATAAATCATTTTCTCATAAACATGCTTTCACCATCATTTTAATAATTTATTAATCCTAAATTATTAATTTTGATTATTTAGTATCTCGAGGACATAAATTTATTTAAACGAAATTAAAACGAACAAGAGCACTTACTCATAAATTGTGTCTGAATTATAAATCCAGTATTTTATTACAAACCACATTCGCTGATTATAACAAAATTATACCTACAAACTTGAGGAAAACAATCTCTTAGTTGTTAATGAATTTTGAGCTTTTATTCGGTGCCTTAAAGTTCTAAATAAGTCGTATTAATCTCAGTGTCTTTTGGTCTACGTAAAACAATATTTAATGAACAATTTATTGCAATAACATTAGTTCATACTCGTAAATACCAAAACTTAGGCTGTTAAAATTTGGTCAGTTTAATACTCCAGTTATAAAACTGTCTATCTATCATATTTAAACCTAAAAATGTATTTGTACGAATTCAAAAAGAAAGGAGAGACAAAAATCACATGTTCATCACATACCATACTATATCAAAATAAAATGTAATAAAAGAGCTAATTTTGAATACATAATTTATATGACGACGGGTAAAGCGTTGATCGAATCATTGATAACAGTAATTTAGTTTGTTCAACATAATGTTTGATTAACGGAACAGACACTTTTTCATCTTGTATGGCATAAAAACTGTATTGCTGTGACGATTTATATTATCTTGTCATTATTATCTGAAAAATATTAGATATTATTTCGTTGATAAATATAGTCTAATCTGAACCCATACTTTTAGTGAAATGTCTTTTTACATCTTGTATTCAGGGTGTACGGGACGGTGTACCAAAAACTGAACGGCGTGCTCGGTCAACGAAACTGAACAACTTTCCCAAAGAAAAATTTTTAGGAAATGTAAAAAGTTTTTTACTTTTCCATAAAATAAAACTGTTAAAAGTGGTCAAAAAAATTTTTCATTACCAAAAATGTTTCATTAGGATAGTTGTTCAATTTCTTTGACTGAACACGCCCTTTTAGTTTTCGGTACACCGTCCCTTACACCATGTGTATAAGTTGTAAAAAACATCTCCCAAATACTGGAACTATAGCTTCCCAAGTAAAATTTACGAATAAATATTTTATTTACAAAATGTGTCACGGTTAAGTAACACATTTTTTACATATTTTGACCTATGGCTCCTTGTGTAAAGTTATTTGCTATTTCATACTCTAAATCTATATTTTTTTACACCCTGTACAATAAAAATAATCTTGTAAAAATCAATAATATAGACGAAATAATTCACGACACACTTTTCTTTAATTTAAAAACACATTAATTTTATTTAACTTTTTTATTTCATACCGCCCTTACGTGCAACACAAAAGCAAAGTTTTAATCAACATTATTTTTATAATTAAAAATAAAATACAACACCAAATTATTACGAAATTAATCAATTCCCAAATTACCTTCCGCAGAATCAACTTCGCTTGATTGAGTTTTACCAAAATCGAATTTGTATGGAACTAATTTCACACATTATTAAATACCTATACACATCTTATTAGGCAATTTTTCATTATTATACAACCACGGTACAACACAGAGAAAGTTACACTCGCTTGTAATAACTGTATCGGTTTTTTCTTTTCATTTATTTGTATCGTATCGTGTTTCGATTGGATTTGATCTCGACCACAGAATAAAAATTATTCTGTATCACATACGAAGGGTATATGATTTGTTTGGAACCGCATGGTACGTGTGTGGGAATATCAGTGTTGGTAATTTCGTACGTGCATTGTAGCAGCAATTTGATAATCTTCTTGTCTTTTATATTTAGTTGGTTTTGAGCTTTAATTCGGTAGTATACAGTTCAATTTAAGTTCATGTTTTGATAATTGCTAAATATAAAACTGTAACGACCAAGTGTAAGTAAGAATTAATTACCGAATATAAAACCATAACGGCCAAGTGCGAGTAAGAATCGTAACTCAATTTTTGGACACCCGAACTTGTAAATGCAAAATTTTAGATTTTCAGAGCCCTAAGTACAAAGAAAATAATGAAAGCGAAGAAATCGAAGTTACTAACTATGGACGAATTGTATCGAGAACCATTGTAATAAAGATGTATAGCACTGCAAGCAAGGTCATCTATTAGATTAATGATACAATTTAAACGCATTTTGCAACCAGCAGGCGGCCGATCTCCATAAATATTACACTGAGCTTCACAAATCACTACCTAATTAGATAACTGTACTTTCGGTACTTTCTAAACAATGGCCAATTTTATTGTAGTTCGAGTGTGAATGTCATGTGCCATAAATCGGGCACCCGATCAAAATGAGATGTCTGCAATGGCTGCCATTAAAGAACCATCTTCACTTTACACAAAGAACATCCAAATTTCAACCTCTCATTTTCGAAGCTCTAAAACAATGGAAAGTGGATCTTCACACGCTACGTGGAAAGTTAACGAAAATACATTTCAATAGATAAAGCCCAAATTGGACGCGAGCTTACGGAATTAACACGTTAGGTCGTAATTCATTTGTATGCGAACAATTCCCAAGCTATCGTGTGTGATTCACCTAATGTGTTATTACAATTTCAATTCGAGAACGCTAATTTGGAAACTTTGTAATTACCTCGTGTCATTATGAAATGAAAATAATCTTGCAATGATTCACACATGCCTCTTAGTCATGAGAAAGATTTATTCATTGTCGAAGTTATTGAAATTAAAGCCGTGACTTGGGTAAACGCTGTATTTTTTGCTGAGCGGCAATCAAATGCCTCTCAAGGTGTACCGGAGTCGCATTAACTCGCAGTAGCCAGTATCAACACCCCACATTATCTATGCAATGGGGACTTATATTAAACACGCGATCCTCTCGAACAATGCAAGGATAGTCTTCACTCGACCTAGACTTCTTTCCACGTTAATTGTTCCCCACATCGATACTACGTATTGCTGATTACTAAAACAATAGATCAACCCAATTACGGTATATTCAGCGGTTATGGCGTTTCTTGTCCGCTATTACTGTCTTATCCTTGGCGTGCGGCGGTATCTATCATGTGATCTATTGTACGTAGAGTCGACATCGGTATTAGATTAAAGCGATAATTAATGCTGATTCCATACGACCTAGATTCGTGTTGCTCGATAAAGTTAATTTACAGTTATAGTTGTAAATCTCGTTGCAAAATAAACGACGGGCACGCGCGGCCGGTATGAGCCTGGCCTGACCATAGACAACAGGCGGTACCTCCCACACGGCCTCGGCGCGTCACGCGTCCCTCCCGCGTCGCGACGCCGTCGTATGTGAATGGGCCCGTAAACACGGTGACGTCACAACATAACCCGACCCTTATCAACACACACTCCACAGTGAACCCTTTCGCGCACATTCAAGTCTTTTTCCCGCGTCCGGGTTGTTACGCATGTGGGTGACAGCGGCACGTATGCGTGAGCGTGGGAGAGAGAGGGTGCGTTCACAACTCCCCAACTTTTGTGTGAATGAACGGGAAGTTTGACAAGTTGTGTATACTGGAAGGGTTGAGTTACGAACAAAGTTGGGACTTTCGATTTCGACGCGTGTTGCATATGGGGCGCGATCGATCGCAAACTTCGGGGGCGATTAAACTGCGAGAATTAGTGCAGCCGTTTCGATTAACCTAGAAACTGTCTGTTAGAGATTTCTAAATTGCTTCCGAAACTGTCGATAAAAAGTTTGTTTAGTTTTCAGTTTTTTGCAAAGAGCATGTCCGTTTGATTTCTGTTAGGCTACTGTTTGATTGATAGCTAGTGCTAGACGCCAAGCTTTTTATTTACAAGACAAAAACCTATTAGATTTTTTGTCTGTTTCAAAACTGTCTCATATTAAAACTCAAAGAATTCGGACTCATTTCTCCGCTTGAAATAGAAGGAATACTAATTTATTTTACTATGGGATGACATCTGCCATTGTGTCCCAAGTTGAAATGTCAAATCATCAAACGTGATTTGACATCCGCATACAAAATTTACAGAACGGTAACCATGCCTGAATTATTGTCAAATGCCTTGACACATATTTTTATTAATCTCCCTACTATTACCCTTATATTTCTATATATTTAAACTCGAATTCTTGAATAAAATGCTAAGTATTTCAAAGAGTAGTTAAAACTTAGCCAACCTGTCTGTCTCCCTGTTGCGCAATCGATTGTCTAAGCTAGCCTATGCCCTCTACCGGAGCGCGGGCGCATTAGAAAGCGTTGGCCGATACCGCTACGAGCACTAATTGACCACAACGTTTCCGATCTGGCGGAAGCTGACGTAACCACTTACTAGGCGATACCTGTCGGAACGAAGGAAATGCTTATTTATTAATCAAAACAAATATTATTTCGAGGAATTCTGACACCAGGGCCTGTTCTGTCCATAGAGATTAACATTCTTAAAGTCCACGATGAAAACCTTCCTAAGGATTTTACACTAACGAAAAGTGTAGTTTGTTTTGAAGTAAATTACCATAAAAAAAATCTTTATTTACTGTAGGATATTAAAAATCTCTCAATGACGTCAGTTACATTTAAGGCGCTTCACAAAGTGCATCGTCACCACGGTTGTTTATTTTTGCTTTTTTATGTTACAAGTGCCACCCCACCTGGTGGTAAGTGGTCACCACCGCCCATAGCACACACTGTTTTATAAATGACATAATTAAAACTATTAAGACAGCAAAGCGCGTTGCTCATCCTGATAAATAAGGCGGTTCATATGCCGGTAATTTCACTGACTCCCTAATTCTTCGAACCGAAAATCAGAAGTGTAAACTCTGCTACATTGCGGCAGAAATAGGCAAGGAGGTGGTACTTCCTTAGACGGACGGACAAAAGCCCTACCAACCTTACAACTTTTAATTTTTCTTCGTATCTTTTGCGGCACTGATTGACTTTAGGAGTTTATTTTTGTTGAAGTCAATAAAATTTAAATTCTGCGTAAACTACTTAATTAAGAAACGGTTAATTCGTGTCACTCGTTAAAGTTCTCGTTACCGGTCGTATCTTGTGCCTATCTGCGTAATTACTACTATCAATAAATGCATTTTGTACCAAATTATAAGTTTGTATGCTGCAAATAAATTGTATAGTGATATACAGGGTGGAAACAGTTTTGATGTTTTTTACAGCCTGTATACAGATTGTAGTGGTCAGGTTTCCGAAAACTCAACGTAACTGAACAACTTTCAAAATAAATCGGCCTCTTCATACAAAATTACAACCTTGATGGGACAGTTTATATGGCGCGGACGACATTTTTTTCATTTCCAGAAAGTTTTGTCCATTGTAAATTTATCAGTTACGTTGAATTCTCAAGCCCCTTCGGTTTTTCGAAACCTTCCCTTATGATTGATTTGCAGTTACATTCCGAGAATCTACGTTTTATGTGACGTAACGCTGGTGGTGAACTACTACCTTCGAAGAGCTATTCTATTCTGTATTAATTCTGCTTAAGCCACGATCACACCTAGCTGAATTCAAAGACTAATTCGGCATACATTGCTCGTTGAAGTAAGGATATTGCGATTAACATAACCAATCCTCTCAGCAATGTATGCCGAATTAGTCTTTGAATTCAGCTAGGTGTGATCGTGGTTTTAAACATAAGTCCTTCAATGACGGTAAACTAGTAATGGTGTCTATAAAAGCACCGGAGATAGCCTTGTCACGTGGAAATTAGATCGCGATTGACATCCGCTGCGAAAAGTCACTAGCAGTGCTAGTAGTGATCTATTAATTATAGTTACACTCGACAGCACGTCAGTAAATACACTTTTGGACCTTACGGCGTGGTAATAGAGTTGAAAAAGTTTCTATACCGACGAGCGGTTGACCGTACATAGGTCTAGTTAACAGCTAGATGAGAATAATAGTGCGAAAGCTTTGTATGTTTTTGCGACAATAAAGCTTAAATGCAATTTATACAAGATAACACCTGAAGAATGTGAATCTGCCTATGAAACTGAACATGTTGGTCGAAATATAAAAGTTGTTTTCGTACACTTGTGTATTTGAGGAAGTACTCCCATAGAAACGGTAGACCACGGACAATACCCATTCTGTGGGAAGTAAAAATATTTTTTAATTGAAAAAGTTGTCCAGTTCCATGCAAGCGTTAATTAACGTGCTTCGGGGTTATCTTGAACCTGGCGTCCCGCCGCTGAGTCAACTGCATCATAAGAACACAGCAAGAAGTATGAGAAAACCTTAAATATTACCGAGTATTAGCGATAAAACTGAACTACTTCAAAAGGAAATAAATGGTACAGCAGCACTGCACTTACTTTCTCGCGATATAAGAGAGTCATCATTACGATGGCTTCATTTGACAGCGTATTTGACAAGCTAGGAAAATGGCGCAATCCTATTGGTTTGAATTTTCCCAACTCACAGCATCGCACATTACTGGAAGAAAAACAGCCTTATCAAGGACAGTTGAAGAGTCGAGTACAAAACAATGAGAAATATAAATAAATGGTACAGCAGCACTGCACTTACTTTCTCGCGATATACGAGAGTCATCATTCAACAGTGTCCCCGCCGCCGGGAGTCGAACCCAGAACCTCCGGATCAAGAGCCGAATGCTCTAACTACTATATTATAAAGGCTGCGAAAAGTAATGAGTAAATAAGTACCAACTGCAAACTTAAGTTTGTAATTCCATACAAATAATATGAAAATACAAACTTACCTATACCTACTAAATTTATGTAAAAATGATTTAGTGAAATATGCATTCAGGTAGAAAACCAATTTAGAATCCAAATTGTAGAACATCAAAATAAGCTCAACGAAACCGATTATGAGTAAATCACATTTTTAATTTTTACTAGTAAGGGAACACCCCTTATATGAATTTCTACAGACCAATTGATACTGCCGCAAAATACCTTAAATGGAGATGCTTGGTCATGCAAAGTTTCATCAAGATTTTATGAGAAGTTTTTGGGAAAATTAAAAGTTTTCATTTTCGTTGTATGACAGCTACCCTCAAAATGAGAGCCAGCAGGAAACCAGTCAAAACCCTTCGATGGATTTGCATAAAACTCTTAAATTCAAAATATGGTGTCAATTGGACCATTCGTTTAGCCGCTAGGCCAAAGCGTGACGGACAGACCGACCGACCGACGGACGGACATTTTTGGGAGACTTTAGTGATATAGAACACATTTTTGAGAAAATTAGAAAAACTTTTTTTTTCACGAATACAATACCTTTCTCGCTCCGCTGGAAAGTAAAAAGAATACCAAAGGCTTTTTTATATTTCGGGAAAATTTGTTCTATTACAGGGTCCGAATCCACCGTATACGTTTTTGGGAGAAGTCACTTTCCATCCAGTATATTAAAATCTGTGTCCACACGAAAATTATCGGTTAGAACATCTGTAGATATCAGAGAACATTTTAGACCTAAATTCTAGTCAGTCAATAAAAAATTATTAAATAACAAAAAACCCAACTGCTTAGCACAAGAGAGGAAAACAAGCTTAAATCTATTGGATTTGGTAACTTGAATTGTATAAGATACTGCAGGCGGGGACGAAAAAACGTTTTGTGGATGTTTACGACTTAATCTTGTTCGTCCCCGCCTGCAGTATCTTATACAATTCAAGTTACCAAATCCAATAGATTTAAGCTTGTTTTCCTCTCTTGTGCTAAGCAGTTGGGTTTTTTGTTATTTAATAATTTTTTATTTTAAACTTTTTAGTTTTTAGATTCGCTACGTCAAGTTATGTTGTTACATTTGCTTAGACCTTAGAATCACGTTTGTACCAGCTATTGTTTGATACCCATGTTGTAAAAGTAATGACTTTAAAAATTTTATTTCACCCTTTTTTCTCTTCAAAGGTGGCGTACTAAAATATTATACCCTCTCACACTCCTACAATAAATACAAATCTAACGACACCTCACATGTTGAAATCTATCAAGCCGTTGAGACATACATACATACATACATACATATATACATACATACATACATACATACATACATACATACATACATACATCATCATCATAGGCCTTAGCCGTCTATGTCAGACGATTTAAGCAATATTCTGTCGATTTTACCGTTTTTCATGGCTGCATAAGCCTACTCGGGAGCGGCAGGTCCTGCCACACGCTGCTGGTGAAGCTTGTGTTATCAATAACTGATGTTATGTCGTTATTTTTCACAACGGGCACAACACCAGGCTTCATCGTGTACCTCGCGTCCATCCAGTAATGATTTACGCCATTTGGTTCTGTCCTCAGCTGTCTGCTCCCAGTCTAGGTGTTCAATACCAAAAGTGATAATGTCTCGCTTGGCGCAATCTTTAAAGCGCAGCATTGGCCTACCAACACTTCTTTTTGCGTGCGCTATAGCACCAAGCAATACACGCTGGGGTAGACGGGTTGGTTCCATGCGGTGCACGTGCCCCAAAAATCGTAATCGTCTCTGCTTCAGCAATGCGAAGAAACTGGGCAGCTGTGCTCGTTGTAAGACCGTTTTTTTGGTTACCTTGTCCTTCCAGGAGATGCCTAGGATGTTTCGGAGGCAGAGCATATGCAAGGCATTAAGTTGTCGCTCTTGTTTTGCGTACGTCGTCCTTGCTGCTCCATACAACAGTATGCTTGAAATGCATGCTTGGTAAACGATCATCTTGGTGTTCGTCGTAAGATGTTTGTTTTGCCATACTCTTGTATTCAGCCGAACAAGGAACATGCCCGTGAAAACTTATCGACGATGATTTGTAAATCATCTGCAGTGTTGGCCACAAAGGCTGCATCATCAGCAAATAGAAGGCTGTCGATAAAAACGTCCTCGCGATGGTGCTTGGACTTAAGAAGTGAAATTATGTTGTACAACTCCCTATCAGCCCTTGTATGTAGATTGCCGAATGCTTTTCTTAATAGCAATGAGAAAAATATACCAAACAGGGTGGGTGCTAACACGCAAGCTTGGCGGACACCTCTGCGCATTTTGAACGGCTCAGATGTAATGCCACCAGGAACGACAGCGCCATTCATATCTTCGTGGAAGTTCTTTATTAAACTAAGAAGCGATATACAGGGTGTCTCATTCAAATCGGTCAGTATGGGAAAGTCTGAAACTATAAGACATACGAAGATTTGTTCTTAGGAACCATGTCACCGATTTTGATAAAAAGAAAAACTGCATTCATACATTTGAAAAAAAAAAGTGTACCCAGCTGGGGAATCGAACCCGGTAGTTTTGAAAAAAAAGCTTACAGTTTTTCTGTTTAAATAACGGTTGTGTAGGTCTTAAGCAGTAAATGTCTCTATGAAACACGATGTCTAAAATGAATAAAATGCATTGTTTTTACATACTTTAATTTATCATAGTAGGTGTTCGAAGTGACCACCGTTTTTTTCAATACAATATGGGTACACTTTTTTTTCAAATGTATGAATGCAGTTTTTCTTTTTATCAAAATCGGTGACATGGTTCCTAAGAACAAATCTTCGTATGTCTTATAGTTTCAGACTTTCCCATACTGACCGATTTGAATGAGACACCCTGTATAGTCCCTCTCTGCTGACTGTATTTTTCTACATATACCCAACAGCACGTCAGTATAAACACTTCGAACTTTGTGAAATAGTTATAGATTTGCAAATCTTTCCATTCACGTGCGGTTGACCGTACGTAAGGTATGGTTGAATTTGGTAGTCACAAGGAGGTTTTAGTCGCTGGTGGTTCGCTTTGGCGAAGCGTGGGCTAAAACTTCCTTGGGTAGTCGACATAAAAAAACAGCTCCTCTGGTATGGAGTAGAAAAGCTACAGTATAACACAAAAGTAAAAAATGTCCCGTGTGGTGCCGGCAAAGAATAGTACCAACCCATACATACCCGTGGGTGTCATAAGAGGCGACTAAGGGTTAACTGGAGAATGGGCAGCAGCATCCTCCTTTGTATCTTACATCTTACTTACTGCGGTCACCTACAACCGCGGTCCATGGTGCCAGCCGTAACGCTAACAAGCGAGGTGACTATGGTATTTCCCCTCCACATATTTCCAGCAAAAGCTAGAATTCTGGAGGGAGCTCCCTGTCCTATAGTGGACGTTTCATGGGATGTTATGATGAATTAATGCTGCATCTTGCAAGGGAAATTTAGTCATTGCTTTATATGTTAAAACTTAGAAAATTATTTCCAAAAGGCCTAGCTAAACCCAAATATATTGTAAAGAAACTTCCCAGAGTTGTTTTATCAATAAAATATTACCAGATGAGCAAGCGACACTACCCACCAACAGATGGCGCTGTAGGTTTCTAAAACGCGGTAATAAAAACAGCGCCTCTGTTATGGAGTAGAAAAACTACAGTATATTACAAAACTAATGAATGCGGCATCTTGCACGGGAAATTTAGTCATTGCTTTGTATGCTAAAACTAAGTGATTTTATTTCCAAAAGGCCTAGCTAAGCCCAACTATTTCGTAAAGAAACCTCCCAGAGTTGTTTTATCATTAAAATGTTACCAGGTGAGCAAGCGACGCTACCCACCTACAGATGGCACTGTAGGATTCTAAAACGCGGTAATATCTCCACCTTTATATGGATATCTTCCGGCTCCATCATCAGATCAGCTCCAAGTTACAATAATATTGCATTGTCATCCGATTCACATACGTATGCAAAATTTCATCTCAATCGGAACCGATTAAGATTCTCTTTTCAGTCGGGTATTTTATTTTTTGAAATAGTTTTTTTATTTAGTACTTTTTTATTTTTTTTTATACCCTATGACACTCCTATAATGAATACGAACCTAACGACACCTCACATGTTGAAATCTACCAAGCCGTTTAGGCTGCAGAGCGCGACAAAGAAATCGACATACATACATACATACATACACTCGAAAAACATAACCCTCCTGTCTTGGGGCAGTCGGGTAAAAAAACTTCGTTCAACCTGTAATAAATATCTAACCATCCATGTACCTAAGTGATAATTTGAGTAGACAAGGGGAAAAGATATACGAAGCTATTTGGGCTCGAATTTTCGGCCTTCGGTACCGTCTAAGTAGAAGTACACTGAACTTATTCGCCAACTGTATTTTTTCTTTCCGTCAATATGTTTCAATTTTTTTATGTGTCAAGAGAGCCAACGAGCAGGTGGGCCACCTGATAGTAAGTGGTCACCACCGCCCATAGAGCCCAGGCATAACTTAACACCAATAACACAGGAAAGCACGTTGCCCTTCCTGAGAACTAAGATGGTGTGTCTCGCGTGCCTGTAGTTTTACTGGCTCTCTTACCCTTCAAACCGAGTGCAAACATTGCTACTTTACGGCAGAAATAGGCAAGGGGGTGGTACTTCTCCAAACGGACTGTGCACAAAAGCCCTTCCACCTTGTAATTCTTATTTAAATGTAATTCAGGGCAAACATTTGTGTGATGAACATAAGTGTTTGTTCTGTGTCTTGGTGTTATTTATCTATTTAATAATATTATTTATTTATTTAACATACAATAAGACTCTAATGTGTTATATCCTCCAAACTACTGAGTACTACATACAAAGTCGTAGCAGTTTCATTTCGTTCGAGCTATGCCCACATATCGTGAAATTCGTTGGCAGTGCTCCAACTCAGGCGGGCCAACTGCTTTTCATAATCTATATACACGACGATATTTGGACAACCGAATGGTGCATTATACCCAGTTATAGCTATATGCGTATAATGGTTGTATGTATACTATAGTGCTTATATGTTGGCTGCTTTGCGTTGCGTAATCTTGAATACGTGCAGAACAAAACTTGGCATCGAAGTTTTACTTCCATACCCACGCATTATTGCGGCGTTTTTATTGGGTAAATAAAACAATATATTTCTTTCTTAGAAAAGTATAGTGATCCCTTTGATTCATGTCAAAAATTATATTAAATAAATGGTATAGAAGCACTGCACGAACTTTCTCGCGAAATGCGAGAGTCAAAATATCGATGACCGACCTCACAAACCCTCGTGTCGGAGTTGTTGAGCGACCCAAGTCCTTTGACATGGCTCATCTTACGACTAGCCGTAAGCAACGGCTTAACGTGCCTTCCGAGGCACGGAATCATCTTACTTTTCGTCTGAAAATCAGATTTTCATTCTGCAATGTCCTAACTAGACTGGGGACGTCACACAAAGTGATATTTGTATGACCGACGGACGGTCATTTTTAGGGAACTTGCTTGTTATTGTGTTAGTATTATGGAAAAGATTTTTGAGACAATTAGAAAAAATATTACTAATACTACTAATATTATATACTAATACTACTAATATTATATAATACTAATAATATTACTAATCGCTCCGCTCGAAAGTAAAAAGTACTTTGCTTAACAAAAGACAGATCAAAGAAGTGAAATAAACTTTTCTCGTGGATTATGAGTCGAAGTACGAATAGTCAACTTTTCATAGCGACTGCAACAACTGATAGTGTGCATTTTGTAGGTATGGGAGGTAAAATTTTGACTGGTGCGGTGTTCCCTAGGAAAAGTTGTTCAATTACATGGACCGATCCATAATAATATTTTTATCTTAGCTTTAAACTTACAAAAAGGTTCACCTAGTAGAAAACTTTGAATAATTACCTATATCTTAAAGTAAAATTTATTGTACTTCCTTGTTATTTAATATAACCCTTTTATCCACATAAATCTTAACTTACATAAAAGCATATAAGTAGCTTTTATTCTAGAATTATATAAACAGAGTTATCTGCCAGGCAGAACCTATCCCTACCGCTGGTACAGCTCGTCTTGCTATAGTTGCGTAATCGAGATAGCCCAGTCGCAGAAACTCTGCTACCCTTTCTAGAGATCTGAATTCTAATCTCGACGTAGATCTTTACAAGGACTGGTAGCAGACGTAGGCTACGAATAAATAATAAGTCGACGTAGGTAATTTAAATAGAGTCCTCACTGAAACTTTTAGTTTTTCATGTTTCGTTAAAGCTATTTCTCTCATTTTAGATGCTACCGCATACTATACGTTCATGATTGATTAATTTGTATCTTCAGTAGGGTATGGTAGGATTTTCTTTTCTACCAAGTAGAAAATTGCAAAGTTACCAACCACGTAGAAATTTCCAAACATGAAAGAGTTGAAATTAAAACATTCTTCGATGCAATGACCCATGATACCTCATGTAAAAATACTTTGTATTTTATAATTAAACACCCGTTTTTTACATCACCCTAAATATTTAAAAGGGTGATTCTGCCCATGAAACTGAACAACTTTTTCTAAGGGAACATAGATCTTATAAAAATGGCTGACTTCCCTTTTAAACTACCATCATCTGACAGCACATTTTGTACGGGAGGGAGAAATTTATTTTCTACTTCGACCTAAGCACATTTTGTATCCCATACAATTAGGAATTTTATTTTCGTATTTCGATCTTCGTGCCTTGGGAAAAGTTCTTCAGCTTCATCGGCAGAATAACCTCTTAAAATATCCGAAGTGATAAAACATGCTGTAACTGCACGGCGTTTTCCAGTACGATCCTCTATTGTGATCCCCTGGACTTTTCAACTATGAAGATTCAATAGTACCCTGCCATATAAAAGGAACTTCGTTCCACGACTCCCTCCCGTTCACTTTTCTAAATCTACAAAAAACAATCAAGTTTTTCATAGTATTTCTTCTGTTTAATTCAAAAGTCGCGTGAAGATACGTATACAGCAGATAGTAAGTTAGAGAGAGTGCAATAAAGGCAAGATATCGATTCGTCGCATCTCACACCCATCGCCTCGTCCGACTCAAGAAAAGGGAACACAGGATACGGACTTACGGACTTATTTACATCTTATACAAAGACACCTGTTCTGTGCAGGGAGGAAAGTGATAGATGTAGATTGCAGGATTCTAGTTGGATATTGATGTTACTGTTAAAACCCGATCACAACATACATCACTAAAGCTAAAGTAAATTCCACGAAATATTATAGCGTTTAGTATAGAAATTAATTCATCGTCAATTTCAAATATTACGGATACTTCTGACTAAACAACAATCCTTAGGTTTTCTGTGCATGTTTTGTGGAAACAATCACGTGCTTCGTGGAATTCAAAATAAATCTCTCTTTTCCTGTTGTTTAAACGCTCACAGGTATTAAAATGGTAAGAAAAGTTTGTTGTATGAAATGAAAATTCTACCTAGGTAGGTGCTTTACCCAAATTTTCATTCAATGGCTTCGACTCAGCAGGTTTTTTTTTTCTAGTATATAGAGGGTCATTCGCAGATACTAATTTGTCAACAGTCCCTGGCATGGAGCTCCATAATACATGGTGTAAGGGACAGCCTTCCGAATACTGTAAGGGCATGATCAATCACGTACGTAACTGAGCGACTTTCAGCGATTAAGACATTCAGAAAACGAAAAAAAAAAATCGATCTCTTCATACAACTTTCCAATCAAATTTGCAATTTTGTATGGAGAGGCCGATTAATTTATTCATTTCCTGAAAGTTTTATTCACTGAAATATGTTCAGGTACGTTGACTGATCATGCTCTTTCAGTTTTCGGAAAGTTGTCCCTTACGAGTACTACACCGTACCGACTATTATCTTCATTATTTTCAGTACGAAAAATATAGTTACACCATAGAGCAATATAATGCTGGGTTTTACCATTACAAAGATTACAACACACGAAAAATATAAAGTCAATAATAACATAACATAAGCGACTCTAGAATATTATTGCAAAACTAGTTTGGCGACTGGTGTCGCCATCTATCGTCGAGTAGTGGAAGCATACCAAGTACAGAACCTTGCGAGCTTTTTCACTTTCACGTTCGTTTTAATGCAGAGCAAGTTCGTAGTTGTTTCTATTTATAGGTAATACCATAGAATACATCATGTATTCTATGGGTAATACCTATTCTCATATTCGTTAGTAGAATATTGTGTTTTTCAGTTGAAACGGAAACATTTAAAAAATAATTGTATAAGTTCCAAACTATGCATACGACAAGGACAACTTACTAAACGAGAGAGAGATAATTTTTAGCCGGATACTTTTGCCAATTTGTAGATTTTATTTGATATTTGTACCAAAAATTTATTGATGGACTACAAAATTTGTAAAAAGTGCCTGAAATCAATTATTATTATTATTGATTGATTGGTTGCCGATTTAGAATTTTTTGCTATATATCTCTAACAAATCGAAAAGTAATATATTGGTAGCACCCAGCGTTGGAAATATTGTACAGGACGATCATAATAATGTTAAAACTAGTTTATTTGTTTACGACAATTGTATGTAACGGTCAATTTGTTTGATTTCAGTGTTCGGCCTGGATTCCCCACTGGGCCTCTTCCCCCCGGGTATGGAGCACAAGATGTACCCGCTTATGGACGTGGACCATCGCGGACCACCGCTCGATGCCCAACTCTTCACCAACGTTAAGAAGAAATGTGAGTATCAATCAACCAACCCAGATGGGTAGCGGATAGTGATAAGCATGAGGGTGAAAATATAGGGTACTAATGGAATAGTGAACAAAATTTTAGCATGTTGCTTAGACCATGAAACTGAACAACTTTTCCCAAGGAACTTACATCGAAATCCGAAATATAAAACATTACCTCCTATAGAGACTGCTTCAGCTAATAGCGCATTTTGTATGGGAAGTCAAAAATTGTTTTACGTATTTTGACCTATGTTTCTTGGGAAAAGTTGTTCAGTTGTCTGAGTAACATGCTAAAATTATGTCCGCTATTTATGTAGGACCCTATATAAAGGGTCGAAATAAACAAATCAGGATCAACCAACATAAAGAAACAGATAAATCGGTCAGAGGTGGTAAAGAAGAAAACATTACCAAGGCCCAGTCCTGACAAGTCGCTTCTTTCTTTTTCTTCTGTTTATTTAAACTGCAACAAAGTAACGCCATCGTAATAGGTCCTTTGTGACAGCTGTCAAACGTATGAAAAATTATGACCAGCAAAGAAAAATGAACCCTGTGCGTTGCTGTTAAGGAAACGTCAAAACGGACTTCTTATGTTGGCCCTACTTTAACTTGTTGATCACCGAGGTTCAAGGATCGGGATAAGGATAATAGTTTTGATTTCATAATCAAATCCATGCAATGTATAGAATACAGGATGTAAGGGATGGGTACCGAAAACAGAAAGGGCGTGATCAGTCAACGAAACTGAACAATTTTCCCAAAGAAACGTTTCTGGGAAATGAAAAAAGATTTTAACCTCTCCATACAAATTGGTCACCCTGGTATGGTGGAAGAGTTTGTATGGAGAGGTAATTTTTTTTTTTATTTCCAAAAAATGTTTCTTTGGGGAAATTGTTCAGTTTTGTTGACTGGTACACCGTCCCTTACACCCTGTATAGCTCATCACCGATAACTTAGGCGTTTTATTATCAAAGTACTCTTAAAATCACACCATCAGACGTATACAAGCAACTATGAGCGTTAGGTCTTTTTTTCAAAAGTTGTACAAATTGTATAACTAACCAGAGATAAGTAGACTTTAAACAGTGCATCCCTTACACACATCGCAAATGTTAAATGCGCATTGTTTCCCAGCGAATGTTTATTAAGACGATCTGATAGGCGAGCAGACAGTCGTCGACGTATGCTGAATGCCGCTCCAACGTTCGCGAGCATAATAGTCGGCGATCGATTAGATTCCATGCCACAGACAATCCGATTTATCGAATTGCGAATTATCGTTAACGATACGTCGAATATGCACTATTGCATGCCAATTTAACGTTTACTTACACAGTGGTTTAAATACTGAGTCTTGATACTTGTGAAAGTTTGCAAGCATTTTAAATTCTATTTTAAAAAATAGAGCGCATACTCGTAATAAAAAGTTTTTAAATTAAACTAAAATGTCTGAAAAGGAAATATGAAAGCACATTTTTTACCACACGTAACGCAAAAATTTCATTTGATCAGAAAATGCTAAGCAAGACAAAAGCATCGCGGTCTTCCGCACCGTTACGAGTCTAAGCCGTCTAGCCATCTCTTTCGTGGTCTACCCCGACGGCGTTGGCCATCATGGGTTATCATTGTGTAAATACTTTCGACCGCCGTTGCGGATGCATGCGGTTCTCGTACCCAGTTCAGTCCCACTTGAGCCTAGCTGTCTTTCGACCCACGTCAGCTATTCCTGTTTTGAAACGCAGCATTGATTCCTTACTCGCTCGATCCATTTGATACCAATTCATTCTACCTTAAAAAAAAACCGGCCAAGTGCGAGTCGGACTCGCGCACTGAGGGTTCCGTACCACCACATAAACATAATTGTATTAGTTGAAATTTCAGTAAGTTAATGTGCTAGATTTTTTGAGCCCGACACGCGCTTGACCAAATTTTATTATTTGTTGTTATTTTATAGCTTATGCACTATAAACATACCAATTTTCAAGTTTGTAAGTGTTCCCGTTTTTAAAATAGAACTAAAACAAAAATCGCCTCAGCGATCATCCAACTTGACCCCTCTCTTATATGAATGTTCTTGAAACGGGAGCTCACCACAATTGGATACTATTAGTTGTGAGAAAAGTTGAAAATGATTTCAGACTTTTCCCATTATTTGTACTGTGAGACCTAGCTTCTTGCCAAATTTCATAATTTTAGGTCAACGGGAAGTACACTGTAGGTTTTGCATTTTTGAATAAATGTATGGAGATGAGGACATAAAATGCCATATCTTTTGATTGCGTCGTTGTAAAAAATTGAAATTTTCAGATCTTGTGTGGTTCATAGATCCTAATATATGGTATTAGTTTCAACCTGATACCTTTACCCGTTCTTGAGATAAAGGGTCTTGACAGACAGACAGACAGACAGACGGACAACAAAGTGATCCTATAAGGGTTCCGTTTTTTTCTTTTGAGGTACGGAACCCTAAAAATACCTTTATGAAGATGATTACTTGCTAATAATCCATTGCTATTTCGTAGCAGCAAAAATATGATACCGTATTGCCTCGGCGGCGTATCGTCGTTCCCAACCCCTTACACCCCTTCATCAACATTTAAAGACAGGAAAGGATGTGCTTTTAATTTCAGAAGCTTGCATCGCGTGCTCCACAGACTATTAAAAAGAAAACTAATTTCCATAATAAAATATGATTCGGTATTCAGTAACGATTCAGTATCTGATCATATTCGAGTTAATATAACGTGCGCGGGTGAAATTATAAAACTATAAAGTAAGGCGATGTCGCGGTGTGGCTACAGAATATACAGGGTTACTTACAGGGACGACAAATAATGTGGGCAAATTTAGTAAAATGTGACAACTTTAAAGGATGTAAGGCACAGATTTCGGAAAACTATAAGGGCATGATCCGTCAACGTACTATACATATTTCAGTAAATAGAACTTTCAGGAAAATACATAATTACAAAGTTGAATGGACGTTTTGTATGGAGAAGCTGATTTTTTTAAGGCTGTCCTACACCCTCTATATATTTGTCCTTTTAATCCAAAAGTTTTTGAACTTTTTAAAAATAAATCGATCCTCAAAACTTATAGGAGCAACAGCTGGTCGGACCAATTTTTACTTTTTTGCGACGTTCAATAAGCATTTGCCTTGAAATGTTCTAGAATACAATTCTTTAGTATCACTGGGTGATTGAAATTTAAAATTAAACGTGTTTTTAAATGTGAAGAATTCTATATTTTAAATAATCACTTAAAATTCACGCGATGATATTCAGGAATTGGGCCCCTACACGTTTATTTAGCCCGACCAAGAGAGAAAAGAGACTATCTATCTAATCATTTTTTACATAAAAAAAGAAATTATACATAAATGATTAGATAGATAGTCTCTTTTCCGTTACAACGGAAAGGTGTGATAATACCATGAAACTAAACAACTTTTCTCAAGAAACAAACTTGATCATAGAACAAAATCGATTTTTGACCTTCCATAGAAACTGCATCAGCTGATAGCGTATTTTGTATGGGAGGTCAAATTTAGTTTTTCGCATTTCGACCTATGTTCCTTAGGAAAAGTTGTTCAGTTTCATGGGTAGATTCACACACTTCAGTATTATCCCACCTTTCGGTTACACGCTGTATAAAGCAGAACTTCGTATGCAATGCAGGTGTGTCTTGTAGATAATAGTGTTTGTAATAAGCTTCAGTGATATAAGACCACCCTGTATAACACAAGTATGGCTTGGCTTGTATGATCGTCTTTTCTTTTTGACAAATTCGCCTTGGTCGTAATAGTCGCGTGTTGTGAGCGAATTAATGAGTCGCGTCGCGTCGCGCAACCCGCTCATTTCATGTGTCGCGGACCGTACGGTCGCCAGTTGCAAAAGGATGGGTGCGCGTTTCCATTGTGGGGTAATCCGATATCGAATTAAACTCATCAGTTAATTGCGTATGGAAAGATTTTCAAAAAATTATAAGTAAGTTTTCAACCTAGTTAAGTACACACTGCCGCTCATCGCCGGAAACACTTTGACCTTGAGCGGGTCTCTGGTTTCGAGCATTCGTAGTATAAGGTAGGTCTGTCGAAATAGGCCTAGACGATAATTACGCCTATGCTCCAAAAATCCTATTTACAGTATCGATAAAATCAAACTTAATATCTACGCACTACGGTTAATGTGCCCTGCATTGCGAACCATGCGCGTAGTGCTCCTTTCCCGCGTCGCAAGCTAGTAGTCGACCGATAGTCCCGAAAACACACGCTGCGAGGATTTTTATTAACACAAATCAGGAAGTTCATGTGAAGTTTATATACTTTTTAAGAGTTTTGTACAAAGATGTGAGCCTAGTTCGCTAATACAACTATTATTGTCCCTACCCATAGTTTTTATAAAGTGTAAGGCGATCGGTGTTAATTAAAAAAAATATATTGCTAGGATTGTTTTGGATGGGTAATTACGCCTAGGCGATTCCACATGTACGAAATGGTATCTAAGGCGCCTATCACGTAGGCGTAATTAGCCCTATGAATCAACCTCATGATTTAGGCGTCCTTATATCAATAACGGTAATAAATATTCTTTATTTATTGTTTGTATTTATTTTAGCCTTATTAAGACTTTTATTGCTGTTTTTAAAGTTGGAAATTGTCCGCAAAATGTAAAACATCGTTTTAGCAGGTGTCATTACCTGAACCTTAGGATAATGACACCTAGTGGAAAATCAAGTTTTAGAAACATTTTTCTGATAAAAAGTCTGTCGTATGATGGCTTCTTTGAGTTTATACTATGTGCCATTGAAGTTTTTTAAATAATTGTTGTTGTTGCTTAGCAATTTAAGATTATGGTTATCTGATTCTGTAGCTGTGAAAATACGTTAAAAAAATATATTGTTGATTAAGCTAGTACTGCTAAGACTGATAATGTTTCTAAATGAAGAAAATTATAATAACTTACTAAGAGTAGAAAGTTCTTGTAAGAAAACAATTGTAGGCGAATTTAAAACTTAGTCGTTTAATTCCGCCAAAACCACTCCGTTTGAAATTTGAATTATTTTTCTTTGGTCTTTGATAATATTATTATTGTTTTTATTAATCTAATTAATTAATAAACGAATATTTGGTACAGATACCATTTAATTTTTTCTCGTTTAAAATACCAGAGATATTTAACTCTAACCTTAAGTAGGCGTAGTTCGACAGACCTACCTTAGTACTGGTTCAGCTCATACTGGTTTTATTTCTGCGTGCTTGCTGCAGTGCGTACCTGGTAAAAAAAAACAGCAAATAAATCCTTATATGGAGAATCTAAACAAATTAACAAAATTGATCATCGAAATTGATTTTTATATTGTCAATAAATTGGGCAATAAATCTAATTACTTCAAAAACTATTCTGTGGAGTATCACATCAACAAATTCTTCAGAATAAAGGTTAAGAGCAACTACACCTTTCAATATCCTTCCAAACAGCCCATATACGAAGAAACTTATCCAAATCTTTTATATTTTGCCTAATTCTATAATTAGGGAAACCTCGTACCATACTCACGTGTGACAGGACGAAAAAACAATGAAAACCTTCCCTATCGGTTCGCCAAAACACGGTTATTAGATACAGCTTGCATTCGGGCATTGCGACGTAGCGTGCGCACATATCGTGCACTGCATTCGCCGGTAAATCACAAGCAACTCGGCCCGAACAGTTCATAACGTAATTAGATCACTAAATATCCTAGTCGGCACGAATGTTTATCCGACTTCTGTAAATTGCATGAAATATGCATTTCAATTTGGAAGCTTCGAGGTTATAAAAGTTAAAGACTAGTTGACTAGTTTTTAGTTGGTACTAACTGTAATCTATACTTTGTTACTTGTAAAAGCAAATGACATGCAGGCAACAGAATGTTGAATGTTAAATGATTCGTTCTAAAGATGAAATTACAGATATTTTACAAGAAACTTACCGTCACGGGATGGGCCGGACCCATCTCTACCCGTGGGTGTCGTAAGAGGCGACTAAGGCCTTATGAACCGGAGGATAAGGCGCAGCATCTTTCTTTGTCGTCGTACCATCTTACATACTGCGTTCACCAACAACAGCGGTCGCCAGCCAGACTGGTAATCCCCTCCAAAGTACCCCGCGTTTTTGCTGGAGATCTGGAAGGAGCTCCCTGTCCTGCAGTGAACGTTTCATGGCATGTTATGATGACAGGAAAATCCCGTCCTGGACCACTAGCACCACTTTATCTGTACTGCTGACCAAATCCGTCCCACTTGTACCCCTGGTGGTACTAATGGCCCTCTTTCTTGTTTCTTATAGCATAACCAATTTCCAAGTCCTTAGCAGAGCTCTACTGACCTGGACGTGACAAGGACACTTCTGATAATACACTTGATTGATAAGGAGTTTCTTACAACTTGCCCTTTTTCCTGTCCACAGGGCGACCAAAAGGGCAACACAGTGCGCCCCGCGGCGGCCCACCTCGCTCGTGGACAAACGCCGAGCTGACAGAGGCTCTCCAACACGTCTGGAACAAGAAGATGACAACCAGCCAGGCGTCTCGCATCTTCGGCATCCCCTACAACTCTCTCCTCATGTACGTCCGCGGCAAATACGGCAAGAGCCTCAAACTCGAGCAGCTCAGAAAAGACTGCATAGGCGGACCCCTCGATATGCTCAACATGAACTCAGGAAACAACAACAATAACCATCCATCGAAACACCACCAGGACAAGGAAGACCAGCATCACAACCAGAGCCAAAGACCAGCGAGTTCAGAGCCTGATATCCAGTCAAATCCAATGTTCAACCCGTTCCAACAAGGGTTCTATCCGGAGTTTCCTCCAGGTTTTCCGATGCCGTTGAATATGTTGCATCTCTTACCACCGAGCGATAAAGCCAGGGAGCTGTACCAGTCAATGCCTATGGCGTTGGACTCTCTGTCGGGCGTGACAAAGGAAGAGGACTGCAAGAGCGACCGGTCGAAAGAGAACTCGGCCGACGAGGAAGGCGATAGCTACCGCGCTCCCTCGCATCCGCCGCATCCCCCCGATAACCGCACCCTTCTTCACCACAACGGACAGGACTAGATCTCGTAGCTTCCACTAGTTGAAACGTCACCTTCATTTCTGTTAGTTCGGTCGTTACTTAAGTATGGCTATGAATGGACGAATTTTCCAACCGGGAAACTTTTTCAATCAGCGGTGTACAGTAATGATCTTGGTATTTTAAATTTCCATTTATTAATGGTTCGACTAATTTTAATTCAAATGTAATCTGGAATTAGAAAATCACTGTGGATAGTTTCCAAAAAAGAGATACGAGCACTGCTATTACTTCCATTTTCTGAATCAAAAGACTTAATTATTGAAAATGGACAATGTTAGCATAGTGTGGATATGCTCTTAACAAAATCTCAACTTCCGGACGTCCACATTGCATTAGTTAAATTTATATTTAAAGATGTGTTAATATTGTAAATGTTTAACGCGTAAGATAGCCGATAATTTATTTTGAAGGAGTGCAATAAGTATGAAAGGTGTTGTGATTGTTATAGTTAAGACGTTTCGTTTCACGCGACTTTTTATCGTTATCATTCCGTTTCAACATTCCACTTTCCTTTTCTATGTTAAAGTCTGAGTGCATGTTCTTATAATTTATTAACTATAGATTCTTGCCTCTAGATACCCTGTTGTGTTGAATACTGTAGATATTATGTGTTATATGTGCGAATTCACTTCTGCATTTCACCAAAGTTTGTAAAATATTTCTTAATGATAGTTATATTCTATGATAAACAATTTTAATTGTAAATAAATAGGTATCGATAAATGAATGGGAAAAGTAACCATTGATAAGTGGACAGTAAGTGTCTAAAATGATAAATAGTAGTGTATTTGTAATTGTTGTAGTATTAGTAAAGTGATTACAGTGATCGTCGATCGATAGCAGACAGAAGGTCCGCGGCTCACTAGTCACACACACTGACAAACGTAACTAAACTGTATACAATAAAAAAAGAAGTCAACGTATGTACATGACAAACATAATTTCATAACAAAGTCATCTATAAATCAACAATTTAAATTAACAAAACATTTCTCATTTGACTATTGATTTTATGTAATAATTATCAAAATGACAGTAAAAAGACAGTGGTCGCCAGGTTAGACAAATAATGTATCTGCACTCAATGTTCAAATAAAAAGGAGCTTTTCAATATTTTAGTGAATAAATCTAGTGTAAATCGACCTACCTGGCTTTAGATAATTGTATACAATGATTTCGTAATTTATAGTGATACCATGTGACTAGTTAGACTTCCATCTATGTATATACGGTTTATTTATGTGCAGTGTGTCCATTTTAATATTTATAGGAAAACTGAACAAGTTTTGTTTTATCATGGGCGTATCCATGTTATATCTAACGTACCAAAAAAAACTAAAATGGGCACCTGTGCTGTAGCGATGTTGAGTATATGAACGTATTTCTTGATCAACGCGATTGAAAGAAGTTACAATAAAACTTTATTATTTCGTAGAAATCTCTTCACAAAGTCACACTTGCAGCACGTGTTTTTAAAAATAGACTTTTGACAATATAAAGGGTGTAAGAGACGGTGTTCCGAAAACTGAAAGGGCATGCTCAGTCAACGAAACTGAACAACTTTCCCAAAGAAACATATGTTGGGAAATGAAAAAAATTTTTGAAGTCTCCATACAAACTGTTCGACCAGGTGGGCAATTTGTATGAAGAGGTCAAAAATTTTCGTTTCTTTGGGATAGTTGTTCAGTTTCGTTGACTAAGCACGCCCTTTCAGTTTTCGGTACACCGTCCCTTACAACCTGTATACTACGAATTTAAAAACGGACCTCCACGTATATTTTGTAACAAAATTACGTCTTACAAATCAGTTAACTATGCGTACGACTTAATCAAATAAAGAAAGGAATGGTGATCCCATAGGCAGTAAGCTGCCGTTATTCATAATCTAAGGGTGATCCTATTGGTATTTCTCCCTCGCTCTCAACTGGGTTCGCTGCCATTATTAACCTCATTCTCTAAGTGACTAAGAATTATGCAACTGCGGCTCAAATCATCTTTAGTTGTACTTCCTCTTTGTCACTTTCCTGAGCATCAAAACATAAGCTGGAAGCAATGTTAGAGTTAAAAGAACTTTAACTTTGAAAACATATGTGAAACTGCCCCTTGGTTTTCACCGTATACACAAAAGAATGAATCAATGTACACAAAAGAATGACACTCAAAAAGGTCGAAATTATAAAATATTTTTATACTATTGTCAAAAGTGTGTTTCTTAAAAGCAACTGGATTATAGTAACTGCAACTTTTAACAGAAGACTGAACACTATTTACGATTCTATTTTATATAATCTGTACATTGCATAACCACAGGAAGTCTGCTATGGTCGCCGTTGAATTGTCATTGCCTAATCGTTACCTAATTTTTTTTTATAGTGAGTTGAATGTGACTATTTGTAAAGAATGTTTACTGGAAGTAAACGGTCATTGTGTCGTTCTTATTTCTATCGTTCTAGTAACTTTGAGTTTTCTCTTCTCTTTTATGATTTACTTGCTAAGATTTGATAATTATTTTGCTACGAGAAGCTACGAGACGTAGCAAATTACTACGACGTAGACGAAAAAAAATATATTCTGTATTTCGAAGTGTCAACAGTTAATAAATATTTACGTAGCAATTGTTTTAATTAGTTAATTATTTTATTAGTCTCTGTCAAGCTATCCGCAATATTTTTAACGAGGCTACACAATCAATGTTTATTTTGCAAATTGAATGAAAAATCAAAATGGCGGCCATGGTAAACTGCATAAATCTACTCACAGTAAAACGGCAGCAGTGAATCTCATATAGTCACATCATGATAACAATATTGTCATTACAGGGATTTTATATATTAACGAATTGTATAATTATTAATATGTACCTACCTATAGTTTAACTAACAAACACTGTTTGCTCTTTCCTACATTTTATTTTTAATCGCTCTCTTTAAAATCATCATTTTTAATTTAAGGACATACTTGAAGAATTAGTAATGTCGACTTAATGTCAGTTGCAAAAAGCCTATGACACTTCGCTCCTTTAAATCTGTTGCTGTGAACGAGTTATAAGCGTTTTGTACAAAACCTGAAAAAAATCATTGTACTTAGGAATCAATAGAAGTTCGAAAACAGAAATCCCGACAATAAGAATCTCATCATAATTGAGTGCTAAACCTATTGATAAGGGGCTGAAAACAGTCAAAATTACCTCCCTTTCTAACAAAGGACAGAATGCGCGTGTTAGAACAGAGCGGATTCGCAATATTTTACTTTTTGCGCTCATTTTTGCATTTTTCTCATCATCTTTATTAATCATCATATAATTTTTCATATAATTTTTTTTCACGGCCTTAAATTCATCACTTTTTGTTAAAAAACTGCTCAAGTGAAGCGTATTTAGCTCTTATCAGCCCCTTAAGTTTTCAGCAAAAGTGTATTGGCTTGGCTTAAAAAGCGAGCAGTTTTTCAATAAACTGAACCTTTAAACGAAGGCAGAGGTATGAGAAAATACTCGACGTTAGTCTATATTATGTCGGCAGTATCAATTATTTCAAAGTGAACTGTCCCAAAAATCGTATTGGCATTAAATACATTGTACAGTAAACACAAATAATAATTATAATTGGATGGAATTAGCGTAATCGGATCTGTATGTAATGGAACGTAACGATTTGTGCCAAACCGTTAAGCTGAGTTCGCACTGCAAATGGGTTGCTTAGCGCCTACAATCTAGTAAGTCGCCTGGATATCGGATCATCAAATAATCACCAAAACATTGTCGAAACTGTCTGGTGGCCAATTCTTGAATACCACCGAGTGATTTCAAAAATCATCATCATATCGTGTGGGTTGCAAGGTCGATGACCGACCTCACAAACCCTGGTGTCAGAGTTGTTGAGCCGCCAAAGGCCTCTGGCCTCTCTCTTATTTTTTCAAAAATGAAGAAAACCCAGAAAATCTCTATCACTTTTAAATACACGGGGTCAGGTCAGGGTAATACTGTTTTATGAATAAATACATGATGATGATGATGGTTCAGGGTACGCAGAGACCTGCTACGATCTTGACATTACTTCCCTTGCTTCCTCTACTTTCATCAACCCTTTTACGCTTGTCGGTTTAGAGTACGTTTAACCTGGCCGTCATTTATTAACAAATATCATCCATCATCATCATCATGATATCAGCCGAAAGACGTCCACTGCTGGACATAGGCCTCCCCTAAAGATTTCCGTGACGGCCGGTCCTGCGCTGCTCGCATCCAGCGGCTTCCCGCGACCTTGACTAGATCGTCGGTCCGCCTTATGGAGGGCCTGCCAACGCTTTGTCTTCCGGTACGTGGTCGCCACTCTAGAACCCTTACGCCCCATCGGCCATATCGGTTCTTCTTGCGACACACAAAATCAAACTAATGTCATAATTCACTTAAATAAAACTCACTCCGTCATTTAGAATTTTTGGGTGATACATCACTCAGTGATAATCAAGAATTGGGCACTTGAACTGCAAACTAGGCTAGCTAGGCGATTCAATAAGCTCTAAGTGCCAAGCACCACCTGCAGTGCGAACTTAGCCTTAGCTTTCAAAAAGAATAAACAATTTCCAAACATTTTTTAAAACGCACTGATTGAAATAATTTATTAGATTTTATTATTATTAATTACATACATTTGTTTGAAAACATTATTAGTAGCAAATGTGTTTGAGTTTGTTAGATGCATCAAGACAATATTTAGAAAAAATGATCATCATATTCGTAAACAAAACATCCTATCGTGTGGGTTCAAAGTCGATGACCGACCTTACAAACCCTGGTGTCAGAGATGTTCAGCCGCCAAAGGCCTCAGAGGCCAAGATATTAGTCGGGACTAACGGCTTAACGTGCCTTCCAAAGCGCGGAATTATCTAACTTTTCGGACAATTAGGTGATTCATCAAACTAAAAATGAAATCTTTAAAAACAATAGGGTTTTCATAAAATATGCGTGATCTATCACAAAATTATGAGAGTTGCAGACATTATACAACAATAAAGAATATTGTATTGTATACATATTCCTTGAGAAAAGAAAATCATACTCTGATGCTTTAACTGACCACCTAAATAAAGAGTGTTTTTTTTTTACTTTTTGTTTCTGACCAGATTACAACAGAAATTTCTTAAATGATTAAGTTTATTCTAATAAAACAGATTAGATTTCTTTACTATCACATTCAAAATTACTTAAATTACCTAATTGTTCAAAAGTCAATGAGTAGGTAATATGTTGAATTAATGCCACATTAACATTAGTTGGTCTTTGTGCAACTGACCGTTAGATCTAAACACATTCACTGCTGATCTTGTAAATGCTTGTGTTGTGACTTGTGATTGTGTTCGCATAATTTTACCTTATCGGTACAAATTCAGCAGTATTAGAGTGATTTCGTTAAAGTTTTAATTCACATTTTAATTAAGTTTGTTATTTGTTAGTTGTGATGTAAGTAAAAAGCGTGATGGCAGCTAGTTTAGCAATGATGATGTTTAGACTAGACTAGCTGTGGTGATGCACATGAATTTATAAGAATATTTTAGCATTCCTAAGGCACATTCCGTTTCCTATTTTAATAATTTTAAAATTTGATTTTAATAAAATAATAATTTTAAAATTTAATTTTAATAAAATAATAGTTCCTGAAAAATTTATTGAAATGAAAAGCACACCTGACCGCTCGCAACAGTAAATTATGAAACTACTTATATGCAAATTTGCACAATTTCATTATGTAAGCATAGATATACATTTTAATTCAGGAGCCAAATTTAAGGACGTAATTATTTAGTATAAAGACAGTGGTGTCGATTCTGGCAGACCCAAACTAAAACTAAACTAAATTTGACAGGTCTAAAAGTGTTGCTGTCTTTGTTACTCCCTACAGACTAATAAAAGACAGCATCACCTGTCAAATTTAGTTTGGTTTTAGTTTTGGGTCTGCCAGAATCGACACCAGTACTTATTTTTAGTTTATAAACATGTGATTGTAATAATTTAGTAGATTCAAATATTTAGTTCCTTCCAATTTTTGTTACGAATATTTATAAATAATTGCAATGATTTAGCTTCTAGGTAATTGTTCGAAGAATATTATTAATAATTAAGTTATGTAATTACTTGATTTGTTGTATTTTGCTTAATATAATGACAAATTAAATTAAATGATATCGTTACATTAGGATGTAAAAAAGATTATCTATTTGATCTTAATAATACGAGAAGATATTTATGTTCTAGTATCAATATATCGCGTAATTGCAGTGATGGGGCGTTGTAGTAAAATTCGTTTACGGTCACCGGCGTAAAGTGTATAAAAATAAAAATGTCAAATACCACTGGGAAGTTTTATTTTTATTGTTATGAAATAACCAATACCTACCTCGCAATGACTTTCACCAGTTTTTACTCGAATGTCTAGCAGACACTTAAGTGCCTGATACACGGTCGGCAACATGGGTCCCGACATAGGTGACCTTGGTCAGTTCCGATGTGTCCGATAACAGTGTAGTTCGCAGTTTACAATCAATTCTCTATAGAACCGAAACACTTGCCAGCCAAGGTCACCTCTGGCGGGACCCATGTTGCCGACCGTGTATCAGGCACTTTAAAGATACAAAAACAACTGTGACAATCAAAACTTTATTATAAACATGATTGAACAAATAATAAATAATACAAAAAGTTTTTAATAAAATTATACGAATTAAATTTTTGCCACAATTTTAAAAGTATCCACAAGACATTAATGGCAGATTAACTTGGCTAATCTATCAACACACATGAATACAATTTAAACAAAATTTAGTCTGTTTAAAAAAAAAAAATTTAAAGCAAGTGTCATTATTTTTTAAATATTACTAAGACATAAAGAAAAAAAATATACAGAAAAAGATTGAAAGTGGCGGTGGAACATTCAAGTTATTATAATAAAATTCAATAAATTAATTGCACCAATCTACTAACTAAAAAAAGAAAAATGTTTATACATATTTGAAAATTGATGCAAGAAAGAGTGGGGACGTATTTCTATCGCAACCTAGCACTTAAATAGAAGTTACGTCATAAAGCCCTCATGATTGTTACCCAAACCACCAAATATGAACCGTCTTACTACAAAAAAGTTAGTCATCTGTTGAACACTTGCAAAAAAATCTTACAAAATAACTCTGGCTATGTTCTTGATGCGCAGAAGTCAAAAATGACTTATTTTCTTATGACTTGACTTCTGCGCATCAACTGACATAGCCTAGTTATTTTGTGCGATTTTTTTGATCAAGTGTTCAACAGATGTTTAACTTTTTTGTAGTTAAGGCCGAAAGGTCTAACTTACTTCTGAACGAATTTATGACAATCTTAGTGTTTGATTCTGATGAACAAGACATTTTGATAAAAAAAAATTAAACTACCCCATTCTCACTTTTGAGCAAGCCGCACATACCTCGCAACAATCGCTTGGAGCTGAAGCGGCAGAACGCTCCTGTCGCTTTCGTGCAAATAATCTTCAACAGTCCTGCTAAGCTGCGAGTGCAAGTTTATTAATGCATCCAGCCCAATGTTGCAGAGATGGCTGACGTTGTTTTTCATAATTTCGTTCAACTCATCGGTGTTTATGATGACTTCTGAAATAATAATGGCTCATTCACGTAAAGATACCTTAAGATACCAATCAGTGATTTGGATTTTTTTCCATCATTTAACATGCGGACAAAGTCGCGGGCAATAGCTAGTATAAGAAAAGACCGACAACTATTTAGCAGAAATCGTAATTTGGAAGAGCAGAAACTAGATGGCGCCGTGACAAACTTCTTTACTGTGCCGTGACTGAAAATAAGGAAAGCCATTATGATCCTACATGGTGCTGCTAGAAAACTTAAAAAGTTTCAATTATTCTTTTAATTGAATACAAAAAGATAATGTAGAAATTTTGTATGTTTTAGCAGGTAGTAATAACTTTCCTGAGTATGAGTCAGCGCCATCTATCAAGATTTGATTGTCCTTCCTATAAAACAATTTGTCCGATGGTTAGGTTAGTCGAAGGGTGAGGGACTGCGGGAGCAAAGTAGGTATATATACATAGACGACAACAGCAATAAGGAGCATATAGCATGAAATTGTTATGCACAAACTATTGCATTTAATAAATATTCAAATAGTAGCCGTGGACAAATTCCACCTACCCTAAAAAATCTGTCAGGCAAGCTTTAGGGCAAAGTGGCATAATAATATCATCGTCCGCGTGGATCTATTGAAATACATAGAGAAAACACATTTTCCCAATGAAATCCTGTTATAGTCCGGTCCCTTATAGTCTTATATCGCTAAATTCACCAAATTGCACCAAATTTTTTCCAGGTACTAGTTAGGTACATAGCTCTCAATTTTTGATAGGAGCCAATTCTTGAATTTCAAAAAATTTCCATAGAAAATTCAAGAACTGGCTCCTATCAAAAATTGAGAGCTATGTACCTAACTAGTAAAAAAACCGGTCAAGTGCGAGTCGGACTCGCGCGCCGAGGGTTCCGATATACCTATAGTATTTTTGGAAGCAATAAAGTCCATTTTCAGGACCGCAAAACTAAATTTGTTTGTAAAGGTTTTTTGCAGATTTCTGAAAAACTGTGCAACTTAGAAAGATCGTTTTATTTTTGCTGTAAAGTTTATATAAACTTCTGTCAACTGTAATTAATTCAGATTTTTCCTTACTCAAACTTCGGAGATAAGGGGGGGGAATGGTATTTTTCTTGACATTTTTCATCATAACTTTAAAACTAAGAAATTTAAAAAAAATACAAAAATATATTTTAAAATGTACAAGTAAAGCCCTTTCATATGATACCCCACTCGACCTAGTAGCGACAATTTGAAATTTGGCCCCCCCTATTTTGGCCCCCTTTATATTAATAATCATACTTTTTTCAAAATTTTTTCTTGTGCAATTAAGTTGGGCAACTATATTCTAAAACTATTCCAAATTTCAGGTTGATAGCATAAGTGGTTGCTGAGATATAGAGGTGTGACAGACAGACGGACAGACAGACAGACAGAGCGGCACCATAAGGGTTCCTTTTTTTTACCATTTTGGTATCGGAACCCTAAAAATTGGTGAAATTGTAAGGCGTGTCTACGTGAAACAGCTAAGTGACCACACTATTAGGGCGTGAAAGAGTAACAAACAGCCAACATACAAACTTTCACCTTTATAATATTAGTGTGACAATATTTTCCTTTTTCATATTTATTGTGTTTCTTTCGGTTCTAATTTTTGAACGTATATATTTTTACTATTACTACCTGCCATGCATCACATGGATCGTTTCAATTAAGCGCCATTAACCCGTACTTAGTTTACTATTATTTAATCTGTGCCCGTACTATAATGATCCAAAACACCTAGTTGGTAGTTTTTTTATTAAATTTTGTTGCTCTTGACCTCAATCTAGCTCTAGGGACAGAGATGAGGTCGAAGATGGATCGAGCAGAGCTCACCCAGAAAAAACTGCAAAAGTAGTTAATGCGCGCACTCTCTCTCTCTCTCACTGCAAATAACATAATGTTCCTTTACTGAACCATACTGAACAGTACAACCTGCAGTACAGTGCACGGACATTTTTAGGCCGGATGGGTATGCAATGAACATCTTTGGCCCTTTAGTCACTTAGAAATCCTGCTCACTCAGGTGTCCGTCAGGTGAGATCGGGCCAAATGCCTGCCTGTCAAGCCAAAGGCAGGCAAATTGTCTGCTTCAAACCGGACCACCTTAGTTAGGGGGTACGACAAAAGGTTACTTTAGTATCAATCAAGTCAAAGAGCACTATATACTTACTAGAGAAAAGGCCTAAGTATAAACTTACTTGGAACCTCCTCTTCTTTCGGTTCATTGGGAGCAGGGTCTCGGGTAAGGGGATTGATTTCTTCTATTCCATCAGGACTTTCACTATTTGGTCCGTTAATGCTCGTAATATTTTTAAAAGGAGGGCTATTCTGTAGTACGAGTGTGACATCTTTTGTATCTTGTTTTTTCATGGTAATATTGACGTTATCATCTCTAAATATTATGCAACGTTCTTTGCGTTTCTGTAACTGTATGATAAACCAAATTTAAGTGGAATTTAAGTAACCACCAATGTAATGTTGGGCATTTTAAATAAATAAAATAGTAGTTCCGTCATATCAAACATTACAATCGCAAACTTACGGCTTGTTGTGATTTTGTAATGTTGTTAGGACCACTACCAGAAGCGGATATCCAAGTTTGTAGTTTCGAAAAACCTGCGCTAACTTTTCAGATTTCCGAAAACCGCAAATTTTTCGCACGTTTTTTGGTATTCTCAATATAAGCCCTAAACTATGAGGTTTAAAATAAGAAAATCTATAAGTTTTTAAAGAAGACTAATATTGCTACAATTTGAGATGAGAATAAGTTCTGCACGTTTAATACTTACCCAAGATACCGCTCTCCATAAATATTTTTTTTCTAAAAAAACAAATTTTAAGATTTGTTCAATTTTCGACCCTGATATTGGGGAAAATACTTAAATAACGGGTAAAATTATAGAAAAATGTTGTAACAAGTGTAGTAAACTTTAACTTAGGTGAGAAGCGACGTCTATAAGCCATGTAGTTTACTCACAACTCTTAAAAATCCAAAAATTGGAAATCATTTTTGTAAATTTGCTCTGTTTAGTTCTCACAATGATTTGAGGGTAGTTTGTAGGAAAAAACAACTACAGCCACAAGAAATATATATTTGAACTATTAATAATATTGTGAATCTTTACGAAACTTATTTACAAATTGTTCATTTTGAACGCTTCGTGGATGGTCCATAAAAATTGTCTGATTCCTAATTCAGCCTGAAAACTCGGCACATGATTGTCGATTGTGGTCGACGTCGTTTTCTCGTTCTTCGACATTTTCAGAACCAAATTTGCTGAGTGCCAAGCATTTGTGGCCTGCTTTTACGCAGGTGCAGCCGCCTCCTCTAAAATAAAAACTTTGTTATTGGGACGAGCGCCTGTTCGGTCTTGAGTGCCATCTTTTTCCACCTCCCACCACTTCTGAACTTGGTGGTAAGTCTGTAAGCATGCAATGTCTTCCGTTAGAGGCAAACGGGCGAGGTCAACCTTAGCAATGGCGGTTGTTTTACAAATTTTTTGTAGCCCCGTTTGTGGAGGGTATCTTCAGTGTAGTCTCCTCCATACAGAGCTACTAGGAACTTCGCTCCGGCATCTGCGATGGCTTAGTGGGCTGAATTAGGTTGGAGGAACACTTTAGCTGAGGTGATGAGGTAAACGTTTTTCTAAATTGCCCTCTACAGCTCGTTCTTCACATGCCAGAAAAGGGCAGAGGTGGTGTCGCAGCCAGTGAAAGCGTGGAGATACAACTCGAATCTTAAGGAGACTTCCAAATCTCCACAATTGAATGAGGCTAAGGAATATTGGAAGGGTGCAGAGTCACCTCTGCCACTTTTCTGGAAGTAAACATTTTTCACAGCCGATCTCAAACCATTGAGAAGGACAAGGAGGTTCATTGAAAAGAGGGCACCTTGACGGTGTCGCAGTCAACATCCTTGACTGCCTGCTTTGTTTCAACCCTGGAAGGCAAAGCATAACAGAGCAATCAGTCGTCGGTCGTTGCTGTCTTGGTAATAACTTCTCTGCCCCATTCTCAGGACATTCATCAAGGAGCACAGCAACGTTCCGTCCGAAATGATTGAGAGTGTAGCTGACGTACCCTGCGACGATATCTCTCACGGAGTCTTTACGGTGCCATATAGTAAGTAACCCCCATCCAGCACAACCTGCTCCTACTGAGATGTTTTGAGGGAGCGGAGTGAAAACTGAGTAGAACGTTGATTTGGTTCTCTTGTTGCATGCCTATGCACCTTCTTCTGTGACGTGGGGAACGGAACCAAATCGTACTTTCAAACGTGAAATTTTACTTCAACTCTTTCTTTGTCCAACCGCTTGGTGATACACAAACCCTGGAATATTGCCAGTGGCACTACGTCCACACGTTTCTCTTACTTTGATAGAAGTGATCATTAATACCAAACTTTTCATTTCGTCTTTTCGTTTAAAATAAACTTTTCCAAATGAGTTGCCCGTGATTTTCTTGGCACCTTTTGTTTGGCATTTATTCCCATTTCTATAGCCATATGGCAATTATTCTCAGGGGCCCAAACGATGCTACTACTGATAGATAGCAGTTTGTTTGTCAATGGAAATGGAGGGTGGATATCAAAGTAGTGCTTCAGTTTCTCCATATCACTAGCGTCTCTTTAAATCTGTACTGCACTACATATCAACATGTTGCTCACTGGTGGTACACAAATTTGTCCCAAAATTCCTCCAGGCTCTCGCAAATATTGACCATGAACACCATGCTTCCAGTTCATCGTAAAAGAACAGACTTTTTATTAAAAAAAGTGCGAAAATTTCTCGGTTTTTGAGTACTGCAAAGCACAGGTCTTTTGAAACTGCAAATATGAACAAATGCTACTGGTAGTGGTTTTAACAAAACATTTTTAAGCCAGAACTAACTGTAAGTTAGCGATTTTAGCGATTTTTAGTGTTAGATATGGCTGGCCTACAGGTTTAAAAAGAGTTTATAAAAAAGTACGATGACGCGTCATGATGTCGTTAAAATATCATAATATTAATAAATTATACTTTGATTTTGCTGTCAAATGCCAAAAAAGCCCTTAAAGTCCTATACTATTAATAGAGCAATATTTATACAGGGTGTAAGGAAAAGTACCGATTTCCTTTTAACCACATGTTGTGTAAGTAGAAGAAAGTACATAAAACATATTGATAATAAAAAAATAACATAAAAATAAAATACTACCCATAAAAAAAGTTCAAGTTGCCAACCCTATTCTACGCAACGCGCACCCACAACCACTCACTAACGAACGCTATTCACTAGCGTGCAACAGAGATAGGAGATAGAATACTACGTAAGGACGACACTTGAGGCTAATACTCACGCTTATCGGTGCGATAGTTTTGAGTCTGGCAAGGGTTAACACAATTAAATTATAATATTTTTATTTTTAATCTGTTATTTTAATATTTTTTAAACATGCTTATTGTTCTTGTTCTTTATTCTACTTATAGGACATGTGGTTAAAAGGAAATCGGTACTTTTCTTTACACCCTGTATAGGGTCATACTTAAAGGTAACACAATTTTAGCATGTTACTTTGACTATGAAACTGAACAACTTTTCCCAAGAAACATAGGTCGAAATACGAAAAGCAATTTTTGATCTGCCATACAAAATGAGCTATCAGCAGTTTCCATGGGAGGTCAAAAATTATTTTTCGTATTTCAACCTGTGTTCCTTGGGGATTAACATTACGTTACAGGTCAAAAAATGTATAATATCATTATAAAAATAATGATTAAATAAAAACCAATAAAAAAAAATCAAGTAGGAATATGAAAATAAAATATTATCATAACCTAAAGCGTCAGTTAATTTTGTTCATGAGGAGCATAGCTTGCTCTCCCGGTGATATTTAAATGTTTAAAAAATTTATAATAATATTATTATTAATTGTTATTAATAATACTTACGATTTACGTTTTAAGAGTTTATCAGGGTTTATTAAATTTTTTATAATCCCAAAAAATCACCCGGTGATAAGCTGTAGTTTTTCTACTCCATACTAGATGGCGGTGTATGTAATTCGCTTACATAGCGAAGCTCAGTCGCGCGGGTACTCACATTCTAATATTATTATGAGCTCCTTCCTTACACTGCCACTGACTTATCTGTATGTATGTTACGGATGTGGTTAATTCAACAAACATAAAATATTGCTCATTTAATAGTATAGGATTTGTCCGCCTTAACCAGCGAACTACAATACTATGGAACTCTAACTCAAAACAAATTCCACTCAAAAAGTGGCCCTACGTGAAACCAAAAGGACGTATATTCAAAATACGAATCAATTGGTTCAAATTCAGAACGAGAGCAGGGATTGGTTCGCGTGCATGCTGCAATGTCAGCTAGTGGGTAGTTGAGAGGTACCTATTTTAGCTCCGCCTACTTAGGTAACTATTTCGTGGAGTCAAGTTTGAAGCGTAGTTATCGTTCTATAGTATTGTAGTTCGCTGGCCTGAACAGAAAAGTCGGTTGAACTCATCATCATATCGTGTGGGTTGCAATGTCGTTGACTGACCTCACAAACCCTGGTGTCAGAGTTGTTGAGCCGGCAAATGCCTCTGACATGGCTCATTAACGACAAAATCCATAGATAGAAATCGGGACCAACGGCTTAACGTGCCTTCTGAAGCACGGAATAATCTAACATTTCGAACAATCAGGTGATTCATCCAGTAATGTCCTAACCAAACTGGGCACACAATAGCCAAAGAGCTTTCCTATATTTATGGAAAACATTCAATATCAGGCCAAATTTTAGTAAACGGCCTTTAAATGTAATTTTAAGAGACAATAGTTTTGAATCCACCAAAATTTCAAACTGGAAGGTACCAAAAAAAAGTTATACCCCGAAAATGGCGCAATTTTACAGCAATGAAGCTATCACCGATATTATCGTAAAAATTTGTCTATTTTCACCATATTTCAGCAACAAAATCGAAATCCACCAAAGACATATACGGGAAACAATTTTTTTTTTATAGAAGAGGGGAGCAGACGAGCAGACGGGTCACCTGATGGTAAGTGATCCCCGACGCCCATAGGCACCTGCAACACCAGGGGTATTTTGAATCAACCAAAATTTCAAACTGGAGGGTTCATAAAAAAAGTTTTCACTTCTCATGCTCTGAAAGTGCTTCTTTGTACAGGATATAGGCTGCACAAAGTCAAATTTTGTGCACTAGGGCATGCAAGTAATCGCGGTGGTGTACGCCCTGCGCGCGGGCCTGCTGCACCCCGCGCGCGCGTCAGCATATTCTTCACTAAAGCAGAACAACTCATTCTTCAGTTACATTTAGAGAGTACTTTTACGTTTTTTTTCCTCGCAATCAAAGTGAAAAACAGAGTTTATAACTCGTTCACAAAACCATTTTATCCTCGACATTACTATCAGCCCTCGCCTTCGGCTCGGGCTGCTAAAAGTCTCGGAAAAATAGTTCGTTTTGTGCACTTGAGACTAGCTCGAGGTCAAGAGTAAGCCCATTTTCTATAAAAAAAAAAAAAAAAAAAACTTGTAAAATCTACTATATACCCCGAAAATGGCGCAATTTTACAGCAATAAAGCTATCACCGATACAATATCATTCGATTATACCCCTCGCAATCCTTTGTTTTTACAATCCGTGTTTACAATTATTACTTAATATTTTTAATGTGGATTTTAAGTTAGGATGATATTCATTGATCTTAAAGAAAAGTTTACTTAGTTTTTTAATTGCTATATTTTTTTTACTACTTTTTATTACCACTAAAATCATTTTCAATTAACATTATATTTTTTTGTTGGATTTAGTACACGATGTGTTAAGGGACGTAAATGAAACAAAAGTATATAAAAACTGATCTGATAGCATTTTTGTCATGGGTCTAATGCAACTTTGAGACGTATGTAATAATATTTTTAGGTTTGTTTTTCTTTTACAAATATAGGTGGATTATATACTTAAAAAGAAGATAATCAAATGTAAAGTAAAGCTCAAGTCACACAGAGGCGGTATGATTGCGAAAGCGGTCCGGGGCGGTTTGGCGGGAACAAAATACCGCGCCACGACCGCTTTTCAATGTGACAGGGTGCATATGAACTCATACTTTACAAAAAATACCGGCCCCGGAACGCTGCCGCTACCGCCTCTGTGTGACGCGGGCTTAAATAATGTTTATAGCATTTTTGCCCTTTTTTGTGGAATTTATAATACTTACCTTTGTTATTATTTTTTAAATCATGCTGTCGTAAATTTTGGTGGAATACTAAAGAATTATTTTATAGACAAGCTACTTTAACTTTTGAGGAAAAAAAATGCTGATATAAATTATTGTTGAATCTTCATACAGCGAAATAGTTTGGCTCTCAGGCTACAAAGGCAATTTTGTTTGACAGTGTCCGTGCCGGGAACCGAACCCAGAACCCCCGGATCGAGAGCCGAACGATTTAACCACTAGACCACGAATGCCGTTGGGAACTTTAAATTTACTTACAGATTTCTCAGTTTTAGCCCTTTTAAATGTCGGTGATTTTTTTGAAGGAGAAGGCCTACGTCTTTTTCGGTTTCTTCTATTCGAGTCGCTGGTTGAAGCTGAAAGTAAGTTGTTTAAAATTATTTAAACCTGTCAAAAAGCGTATGATTTCGAGTTTAAAAGTAAGAAACCATGGAGCCCTTGCTGGTGGCACAGTCAACAGCACGTCAGTGGAAACATACTTTGCAAGGTCGAAAGTGTTTCAACTGACCTGTTGTTGGGTGTACATTGCTCACTGTGAAAGAGTTAATATCCAGCCAGATTTGGAAGTCACTGCACTGAGCACCTTGGCCTCATACTTTTGTAGAATCTCTTCAGTACATCGTTCGTTTGTATTATACTCTTACTAGAGGGAAGAGAGCTTTGCCCAGCAGTGGGACATTATAGGCTAGATAAGATAAGATAAGAGTTTACGCCTAACATTTATCCGACACGCTGAATCTACAAGTTTTAACTTTAGTTCTGAAAAATGTCTCCTTCCAACAAATATCAATATTAGAGAGTGGGACCAAAGCATAATCGTACGTACAGGTGTACCTCATCATAACATCCCATGAAACGTCCACTACAGGACAGGGAGCTCCCTCCAGAATTCTAGCTTTTGCTGGAAAAATGTGGAGGGGAAGTACCATAGTCACCTCGCTTGTTAGCGTTACGGCTGGCAACATGACCGCGGTTGTAGGTGACCGCAGTAAGTAAGATGTAATATACAAAGGAGGATGCTGCTGCCCATCCTCCAGTTAACACTTAGTCGCCTCTTACGACACCCACGGGTATGTATGGGTTGGTACTATTCTTTGCCGGCACCACACGGGTCACAGGTGTACCTACGTTTTTATATATTTCTCGGCCAGTGAATATTTAAACATAATCAAGTATGCAGAAAAAATAAATAAAAATCGTTCGATTTACAAAATGCCATGTGAAGCTTTGAATAAATAGACCATTCTTCAAAAAGTAAACTTCGAGAAAATCACATCCAAACATGTTTCTGCTTAGCCAGTATAGGGATCTGTTAAAGGTGAATTTTGGGAGATAAATACAGGGTGTAAGGATGGTGTACCGAAAACTGAAAGGGCATGTTCAGTCAACGAAACTGAACAACTTTCCCAAAGAAACATTTCTGGGAAATGAAAAAAACTTTGGACCTCTCCATACAAATTGCTCACTCTGCTCGAACAGTTTGTATGGAGAGGTAAATTTTTTTTTCATTTCCCAGAAATGTTTCTTTGGGAAAGTTGTTCAGTTTCGTTTGCAATGAAAATGCCCTGTCAGTTTTAGATACACCGTCCCTTACACCCTGTATTTAAACATGAAGAAGAAGGTGAGTGTCAACCATTTAAACTTAAATCTGCATTGCTTACTCCAAGGTCGTCGTCACACTCTCCTCAGTCGATTTTCTAGAGCTACACTAGCATTGCAGAAATCTAATGTCAAATGGTTATTAGCTGTTTATACAGGGTGTAAGTGGCAGGTTTTCAAAAACTGAAATGCCTTGATGATAAGTCAACGTCAACTTTCAGTCAACAACACTTTCAGGAAATGGAAAATAGTAGATTTTACAACAAGTGCACAAAACGAACCACTTCTTCCGAGACTTTTAGCAGCCCGAGCCGAAGGCGAGGGCTGATAGTTACGTCGAGGATAAAATGGTTTTGTGGACGAGTTATAAACTCTGCTTTTCACTTTGATTGCGAGGAAATAAAACGTAAAAGTACTCTCTAAATGTAACTGAAGAATGAGTTGAATTCTGCTTTAGTGAAGAATATGTTGACGCGCGCGCGGCGCGGGGGGGGTGCCGCAGGGCGTACACCACCGAGATTACTTTTTTGCCGTAGTGCACAAAATTCGACTTTGTGCAGCCTATATCCTGCACAAATAAGCACTTTCAGAGCATGAGAAGTGTAAAAATATATACCTCTCTATGAAAACTGTCCATTCAAACTTGCAATTTTGAATTGAGAAGCCGATTTTATTTTTCATTTCCTAAAAGTTTTATTCACGGTAAGTTGTTCTGTTAGTCCATCCGTGTGGTGCCGGCAAAGAATAGTACCGACCTATCTCTACCCGTGGGTATCGTAACAGGCGACGGGTTTTAGAACCGGAGTATGGGCAGCAAAATCTTTCTGTGTATCGTACCATCTTACACACTGCGGTGTCTGCGGTCACTAACAACAGCGGTCGCCAGCCGCGATGCTTACAGGCGTGGTGACTACGGTAAATCCCCTTCAAAGTACCAAGCCTTTTTGCTGGAGTTCTGGAGGGAGCTCCCTGTCCTGTAGTGGACGTTTTATGGGATGTAATTGTGTTCAGTTACGTTGACTTATCATTCCGTTTTCGGAAATCAGGGTGGAAGGACACTCTGTATAAATTACTTACTTAAATTGGACATGTAGAAGTCGTCGGTAAAATCGTTAAATGCGCTCCCATCGTGGTCATCGTTATTGTCGCGTCGTCTTTTAGCGATCAGCTGACACTCGAGTTCTAGTGATGCAGGAATTTCATCAGAAACCATCGCGTACGCAGTTATATGAAGAGCACATGCCTCTTGGCGGAACTTCTTGTCTGTCTTGTCTGGTTTTGCTCTAATTGCAGGTAAAGTGTTAAAATATTATCATGTGTATCATTACCTACTCACTAGTCGTATCTTAATAAAAAATATCGACCAAGTACAAGTTTTGCACTAAGGGTTCCGTTCCGTACCTGCCCACCAAGCTTTTGCCCTTTGATTTTAAAAACTCTGCTTTTACTCACACCTGGGTCAGGTCAGGGTCGCTTTTTTATATATAAAGCTAAAGCGTAGAGCGGCTAAAGAGTGGTAATTCTCTGCCTGCGTCTGTGTTCCCGAGTTCATATAACCCGAACCTCTTCAAGACGCGAGTGAATAGACTTCTTCTGGGCAAGCTCGCCGTTCTATCTTCGACCTCATCTCTGTCTTCAAGACTAGATCGAGGTAAAGAGTAAGCCCATTTTTAATAAAAAAAAATTGTACTTGAAACTGGAGCTCACCTTAATTGGTTTTAATTGTTTGTGAGATAAGTGGTAGTAATTAATAATTTTAGGAGACCTAGCTCTTTGCCAAATTATATTATTCTAGTTCAATGGAGAGTAACCTAGAGGTTTTGGTTTGGTTCATAGGTTTGTTTCATAAATGTATGGAGAAGAGGACATGAATGCCGTACGTTATGTTATTGTGTAATCGTAGAAGCTTCAAATTTTCACACCTAAAAATGGTTCATATATTTAAATATTCGACATTAATTTCAACTTAATACCTTTGACTGTAAGGGTCTTGACAGCAAAGTGATCCTATAAGGGTTCTGTTTTTTTTTTCTTTTGAAGTACGGAACCCTAAAAAGGGTTGGAAATATAGGTTTAAAAAAAATATAAAAACTGCTCCCGTACACTGTACATACAGGGTGGAAAAAAGTACGATGATCCTTCTAAGGGGTGATTCCAATATAATGATTGTACCAGATAATACTTTACGGAACATAATAAAACCTCAAAACTGATTGCAGTCGTTAAGCCACGTCACAGCCCATCATCATCATACCGTGACCTTGCAGGTCGATGACCGACTTCAGGCCATTAGGCGTCTTGACACTCTTTACAACGGGGTAAGGCGTTAGTTTACTATTATTTAATCTGTGGTTAGGCCTGAAAAGACCTACAACTCCTGCAAGATTACTTACGAATAAACCCAGAGGTTAATAAATCCAGAGGTTTTGAGCTTAGTTCATGACCACAGATATGTGGTAACAAAACCGGTAAGTATACTAGAAGTAGCGAAATGCTGCCAACCCTAGTAACTAGTCCTGGCAAAAATCGTAGAGTTACCACTCACGACGGTAGTCTGTACGCACGGGCACTCGTCGGTAGAAACTCTATGACCTTGAGCGGGTCTCTAGTTTCAGGCGTTTATAGCGTAGCGAATCTCAACTTTTTCAAGGTGGTAGGGCTTTTGTGCAAAGTCCGCCTGGGGAAGTACCACACTCTTACCTATTTCTGCCGTAAAGCAGCATTGTTTGCACTGCTGTGTTTCGGTTTGAAGGGTAAGGGAACCAGTGAAATTACTGGCACATGAGACATAACATCTTTGTTCTCTGGGTGGGCAACGCACTTTGCTATCTTACCATCGTCAACGTATGTTACTAATAAGACAGTGGGTACTATGGTCCATAAAAAAATGGTGCTATAAAAAAATCTGATTATGATAATAATGTAAATGTCCTTTTGTATGTAATTCTCTGTATGTTAAGTGTGCAATAATAGTAGATTGTATCACAAGGCTGTAAAATAATATTTTTAAGGCGAGGGCGCTATTTTGAATCCAGAGCGCAGTGAAGGATTCTAAAGTAGAATCCTGAACGTAGCGAGGGATTCAATAGGTCGCCCAAGGTAAAAATATTTTTGCAGCCGCGTAATACACTCTACTTTTCATCTCCCTCTATGAGAAAAGAATAAGAGGGTCATTGAGACACACTCGTCATTAATTTTAAATATAAAATACCATTACAATATTATTTACTTGATAAAACAATACTCAAAATCATATTAAGTATTATTTGTAACAACTGAAAATGTTATTGACATTTTTGTATCAACTAGGGGGGTGATCGTGGTAATTTCAACGATATTACCAAATCAAAAACGTTTGCCTCAAACACTTCGTAAAGACTTAACATAACTTTTGAGGCAAACGTTTTTCTTTTGGTAATGTCGTTGAAATTACCACGATCACCCCCTAGGAACAGAACCTCTTTGGTTGGTAGTCTTGTTCACATTTCAAGCATATTTCTTTTTTTATATTCATAATAATTTTAATAGTGCAACCGGCCAGTATCATTTTTCATACAATATTTTGGTTCGAGTTCTATGGTTGACCTATGGTGGACCTAAATTCAAATTCTAATTTTAAATCCCATTTTTACCCGCTACGAAAGTCTCTTGGAGAAAACAGCTATTTTGTTCGCCTTTATTGACGAACCGTTTAGCGATTTTCGAATAGATGGGATGAAAAGAATATAATCCTATCCTATCCTACTAATCCTACTAATATTATAAACGCGAAAGTTTGTAAGTATGGACAGATGTATGGATGGATGGATGTTTGTTACTCTTTCACGCAAAAACTACTGAATGGATTTTAATGAAACTTGGCACCCATATAAGCAAGGTCCTGAAATAGCAAATAGGCTACTTTTTACCGCGGGAAAACACTTCATGCCCACGGGAAAACGCATTTAATGCGGGTGAAACCGCATGCGAAAAGCTAGTAAATAATAATCTGGTAAACAACTTACTTGTCATATAAAAGTGCGTTGGTGGATATAACATCGATGTCATCGAGGAACTCCTTGGCACAATAGTATAGCTTATTGTTAATTTTGTGTGTCATCGTGGCTAGATCCATTGGGTGATTTATAATGTTGAAGTAATCTTGTAACTAAAATAAGATTTTAGATATGATTTGTACGATATAATGGTCAATTCTTGGAAAAAAATACAATGCTGTATTTAATATATAATAAAACTTTTTAACAAAAAAATTAAACTGCCGAAAAAACTGAAAAGCAAGAAATAATAAAACTTTTTTATTTAACCTTAATAACAAAGTTCTTAAACTAATGTAAGTATACCCGAGTAATTTTGAGTCATACATACATAAAACAAAAAAAAATAAAAAAATATACGCGTCGACTTGAGAACCTCCTCCGTTTTTTTTTCGTCGGTTAAAAAAGAATCAATTGAAAAAATCATGAAAAAGTAATAAAAAAATTTAACATTTTACGTTTTGTGTTTAGTTCTAAAATGTGGTGTCCACTAGCGCCCTAAACAGTTAAAAAAAATTACTCGCTAAATACAAAACTTATCGAAAATCTGTCTTTCCAGATTGAAGTAGGGAAGTGGACCTTATGGGCCTAAAGGAAGGTATCCTAGTTTATTTAGAATCTATCAATCCTGAAAAATATTCATTCATTCTTTTTGGCTCAGTGAACCAAAGTGGTTCTTGGCCTCCGACATTAAAGTACGCCACGCTTCCCTGTTCTGTGCCAATTCCGTCCAGTCGGGCACTCCCAGCTCTTTAAGATCCTTGGCGACTTCATCCTTCCAACGGTATCTTGGCCTGCCAACAGGCCGGCGTCCCGATGGTTTGCCTTGATACGCCCTCTTTGCGGCTCGATCCCCTGCCATTCTCTCAACGTGGCCCAGCCAGCGGAGCCGTGAAGATTTTATTTCACCAACTATGTTTGGTTCAGAAATCAGCTCTTCTATTTCCCTATTATATCTCCTTCTCCAGCTCCCATCTTCATTTCTTGTTGGACCCAAAATCTTTCGCATTATTTTCCTTTCGGCGACTAATAGTTTTTCTTCTTCCTTTAACGTCAGCGTCCAAGCTTCACACCCATACATTAAAATCGGTCTGATCACTGTTTTATAGACACGGATTTTAGTAGCTCTGCTTAGAAGCTTAGACACTAACACTTTATGAAGGGCTGCGGTACATCTTAGTGTGTTTACAATGCGGATGTTTATTTCTTCTTCTCTCTGATTCGTGTCAGTAACAGTGCAACCTAAATACTTGAATTTGGCAACTCCACGGTACGTTGTGCCATTTACGCACAGATCTTCTCTTTTGGCGCGATGGTCTTTGTATCTTTTTATGTGCACGTATTCTGTTTTCTCACGACTGATTTTGAGTCCAACATTCTGTCCCTCCTCTTCCAGCACTTCTGTCATCTTCTTCACATCATCTTCACACTGCCCCATAATTGCCAGATCGTCAGCGTACCCTATTATTTTATGTTTGCCATTTAATTCTACTCCGCCATCATTTCTTTGAACTTTACGAATGATGTGTTCGAGCAATAAATTAAAAAGAGTAGGTGACAGTGCGTCTCCCTGTTTGAGACCTGTGACTACTTCAAACTCATCGGTTAAATCTCCGCCAACTTTGACGCGCATTTTGCTTATGTTGGTGGCAACCTTGATCATTTGAACGAGTTTAATAGGTATGTTGAATGACGTGAGAATCCGATAGAGTGTTTCCCGATCTACACTGTCATAAGCCTTTGTAAAGTCCACGAACAAGCAATGAAGACTTTGAGCGTACTCCCATTTCTTCTCCATGATCTGTTTAAGGAGAAATATTTGGTCGATGGTGCTTCGATTTTTACGAAAACCGCACTGGTAATCACCTAATATGCGTTCTGCATGCGGTTCTAAACGGGCTAGGAGAACATAGGACAGAACTTTATAGGCAGTTGGTAGCAAAGCAATCCCCCTGTAGTTACCACATTTTTTCCTACACCCTTTCTTATGTATTGGGCATATAATTCCCACGTTCCATTCATTAGGTTGTCTTTCCTCTTCCCAAATTTTATTTATAATTAAATACAGTCGGGATTGTACCACTGCTCCACCGTATTTCCACAGTTCCCCGGGTATGTTGTCTATCCCTGGCGATTTATTATTCTTTAGCCGAATTATTGCCTTGTGGACTTCTTCAAACGATGGTATTACTTCAGGCGTATAATTTATGGTAAAGTCTAGTCCTGCAGAGTTAGTAATGGGTGTGCAGTTTAAGAGGTCTCTAAAGTATTCAAACCACATTGATTTTTGTTTCTCGGGATCAGACACCAGGTTTCCTTCGCTATCTTCTAGCAGCTGACAGTTAGGTTGGTATGCCTTTTTAACTCCTCTTACTTCTTGGTAAAACTTTCTTGTTTCATTAGCCTTTAAAAGTGTTTCCATATTGCGTAACAGTCCTAACAGTTGATCCCTCTTAGCTTTTCTTACTACGTTTTTGAACTCTGTCTGCACTTCTTCATATCTTACATTCCAGTCGTTGTCCTGTTCTGCTATAATCTTATATTCCCTTTTCTTCTCCATCAACTTTTCGCACTGATCTGTCCACCATTTATTTCTTTTCTTACGATTCTTCTGGCCTAAAACTTGTAAACCTACATCTTTAACTACTTCTTTTGTTTCCTGCCAAATGTTGTCTATATTTTGCTCAACTTCTAATTCTGCAAATCTGTTATTTAATTCTATTCTAAACTCATTTGCTTTCTCTACGTCCTTTAAATTATCCGTATTTATACTTTTAATTTGTGAAATATGTTTAAAGTGTGTTGTTTTGATTTTCGCTTTTATTTTAATTCCTACTAAGTAATAGTCACTGTCACAGTCTGCGCAAATATAGTTCACTGTAATTACAGATACAAAAACTGCTAAAAGTGGCCGTTTTTGGCTCTTTTTGTATCTGTACAGTGAACTACATTTTTCTTATAAATAAACTAGGGTACCTTTACTTTAACTAGTGGTGGCGCTACTCGCTAGTTGACGGCAGGTAGCCTCTTAATGAAATAATAAACATAATTTTATCATGTTACTCAGATCATGAAACTGAAAAACTTTTCCTAAGGAACATAGGTCGAAACTCGAAAAAAGAGTTTACCAGTTAAATTCGCATAAAATCTGAATCAAAATCAAAAGTCTTTATTCGTCAACATAGGTAAATTAGTTGTTATAAAAATATATTGTCTCACTATGTTGCACCTTCCGGCATACGAATTTACATATAATTTATTTACAAATACAACACATTCAATATTTAAAATTTTTAATTTACATAATATTTCAAGTCAAACTATTTAAAATTACAATTTGTCATTAAAAAATTCGGTAATAGAATAAAATGTCTTTTCAATTAAATAATTAGTCAGCTCACATTTAAATTTAATAATATTATCACATTGTCTTATATCTAAGGGCAGTTTATTATATACCTTTGGGCCCATGGCAAAAACACTTGCGCTGTATAAAGCTGTCTTGCCAGCCTTTACTTGTAGATTATCCCTACGGCGTGCAGTGGTTACTTTACTGAACATATTTTTGTTTCGTCTTATAAATCTGCATCTGCATTAGCTGATAGCGCATTTTGTAAGAGAGGTCAACTTTTCGTTTTATTTCGGCCTATGTTTGTTGGGAAAAGTTCTTCAGTTTAATGTTCTAGCACACATGCTAAAGTTATATTCACTATTTCATTAGGACCTATACAACTCAGTGTCACAAAAACCCTATACTATTATTCGAGCAATATTTGCATATTTGTAATCGGTTCCTCGAAAACGGCTCTAACGATTTCGATGAAATTTACCATACGGGAGTTTTCGGGGCGCAAAATCGATCTAGCTAGGTCTCGTGTCTGGGAAAATTTGTTTTCCCCGTGTTAAGTTTTTTTTTAATACCGCGTTTTAGACAGAAACCTACAGCACCATCTGTTGGCGAGTAGCATAGCTTGCTCACGTGATGATATTTTAATGTTAAGGCGGCTATTGTAGAGCTCGGTCGCCCAGGTATTTTTATTAAATTACATAATAGTAAACTTACAATATCCGCGTCAGCAGGACTGGCAAACTGATGGAATCGCCGATCGTGTTTCAGGTATTGAACAATTGTCTTCAGATGGCCTCTTAACACCCGCAAATTATCATACTCTCTAAACAAACGATCGATTACATCTTGTTCGTTCTCCAGCGGACCGGTTGGTGCTGAAAACATTTAAAAACCAAGTTTCACTGTGACCCACCGTCGCCAAGTTGTATGCCAATGGACTTTTACAGATGGTGCGCACGGCAGGAACCACGTAGAAACAAAATCAGTAGGTATACGCTGAACTAGCCCTACTATAAAAACACCCGAAACCAGATACCCGGTCAAGGTCAAAGTGTTTCCACCGACGAGCGCCCGTGTGTACTACGGACTGTGCCTAAGAGCTCCATGAGCTTATTCCGCTATTATCCTCTTACCATCTGGAGTCTAGACGCACCGCAGAATATCACCTAGATCGAGGTCAAGAGTAAGCCCACTTTCAATAAAAAACTACACTTGGTTGCACGGTTTGGTTGATATTCCATACACTCGCTTAATACGCTTTGTAGACTTTCCCAAGTAACACTGACTTCGATAATTATAAATCACTTTATCGAAACATACACTTCTGTTTTAATTAACTTATTATAACCGCTGCGTATGTACCAGGCCACTCAGAAAGTATTGCGAAAAATAGTTTTTATATATGGGAGACTGGCCGGTCAGAATCTTTTTCGAAAATATGATTACTTGTAAGTAAAAATATGTGTGTTCCATTTTCAAAATTTCCCTCCACATTTTTTGCGAGCCAATTCAAAGTATCGTGTCTTACTGAAAAATGGATCTGCGCCGGGAACATTTTAGAGCTATGATTTTTTACGATTTCAAGTGTCGCCTGAAACCGGATGAACCGTTCGATAGACTTCAAATGGCATTTATGGATGAAGGCCCCTCCAAGGCAACCGTGTATCGTTGGTATAACGAATTTAGGCGCGGTCGACCAACCTTGGGGGATGAAGAAAGAAGCGGTCGCCCTTTGACGGCTATTACGGAAGAAAACGTGCTAGCAGTGAAAAATTTAATCCAAGATAATAGGCGAATTACATATCAGGAGATTCAGCACATATTAAAGATTGGATCGGGAAGCGTTCACGAGATTCTACACGGGCATCTTCGCGTGAGGAGGATAGTATCGCGCTGGGTGCCGCACTACCTCACCGACGCTCAGAAGCAGGCCCGGGTGGAATAGTGCCGTGATATGCTGAACAAATTTGAAGCAGGCTCGTCTCGGCGTGTTTACGACATCGTAACAGGTGATGAGTCCTGGATTTATCAATACGATCCAGAAACCAAGCGCCAGTCGACAGTTTGGGTGTTTCAAAATGAACCAACGCCTACCAAAGTGAAGCGATCTCGAAGCGGGGGGAAGATTTTGATCGCCAGCTTTTTTAATTTGACTGGCCACTTGGCCTCAATTCCCTTACGAGATCAAAGAAGCATCAACGCCGAATGGTATACTACCAAATGTTTACCAGAAGTTTTTTCTGTTGTGAGCAACAAGCGACCAAACACAGGGCTCCGCGGACTACTGCTCCACCACGACAATGCGCCTGCACACACCGCGCTCAAAACGAGGGACTTCCTGGACAGCACACCAGTCAAACTCCTGGGTCACCCTCCTTACAGCCCTGATCTAGCACCGTGTGACTTCTTTTTATTTCCAAAAATAAAAAATCAGCTCAAGGGGATACAATTTTCGTCGCCGGAAGATGCGCTGGCTGCGTTCGAGCAGGCTGTAAACGAGGTGTCTACGGCGGACTGGAAAAAGTGTTTTGAAAACTGGTTCAGACGCATGAATCTTTGTATAGAGGCTGGTGGAGAGTACTTTGAAAAGATTTAATAAAAATATATGTACCTGTAGAACAATTTTTTTTAGTGTCGCAAATATTTTTGAGTGTCCCACGTACTTTAGTCACAAACGTCTCTGTCCGCGTGTAACAAACAACATCCCCCAGCCTTTTTTAGGGTTCCGATACCAAAATGGTAAAAAAAAGGAACCCTTATGGTGCCGCTCTGTCTGTCTGTCTGTCTGTCTGTCCGTCTGTCTGTCACACCTCTATATCTCAGCAACCACTTACGCTATCGAGCTGAAATTTGGAATAGTTTTAGAATATAGTTGCCCAACTTAATTGCACATGAAAATTTTTTGAAAAAAGTATGATTATTAATGTAAAGGGGGCCAAAATAGGGGGGGCCAAATTTCAAATTGTCGCTACTAGGTCGAGTGGGGTATCATATGAAAGGGCTTTACTTGTACATTTTAAAATATATTTTTGTATTTTTTTAAGTTTCTTAGTTTTCAAGTTATGATGAAAAATGTCAAAAAAATACCATTCCCCCCCCCTTATCTCCGAAGTTTGAGTAAGGGAAAATCTGAATTAATTACAGTTGACAGAGGTTTATGTAAACTTTACAGCAAAAATATAACGATCTTTCTAAGTTGCACAGTTTTTCAGAAATCTGCAAAAAACCTTTACAAACAAATTTAGTTTTGCGGTCCTGAAAATGGACTTTATTGCTTCCAAAAATACTATAGGTATATCGGAACCCTCGGCGCGCGAGTCCGACTCGCACTTGACCGGTTTTTTTTTGTAGTGGACTCTTGTTGTTAGCCCTAGTGGCTGTCACAACTTCACCGGACGGTTGGGGAGCGGAAGGCTCACAAAACACGTGAGGCTACAAGCCAAATATGAGGACGCCTCGCGGGACTCGGACCTCGGCTTAGGTTGTTGCCGGGGTTCGGAGAGAAGATCCCCCCTACTGTCTTACCTAGTCACAATTTTACCATCAGTCTCAATTTACATTTGCTTGTACAGGGTGTAAGGGACCAGGGAAGGGGAAAGGGGAGGGATAGTTTTTAACTTCTCCATACAAATTGCTCACTCTGGTCGAAAAGTTTGTACGGAGAGGTTAATTTTCTTTTTCTTTTTCAAAAAATGTGACTGGGAAAGTTGTTCAGTTTCGTTGACTAAGTACGTCCTTTGAATTTTAGGTACACCGTCCGTTAACCGCTGTATAACATCTACAAAAGTACTGACACTATCGAATTCAAATGCCTATGAGTCCAAACAAAACTTCTGTAGAAATTTCGAATATCTGTTTTTTTTAAAGGTGACACCACACCGGCAACATCTGCTTACCTCGTGGCAAAGGTGGTGGGGGCACCTTCTTATACACAACAGGCGGGACGACCGGCAGTTCGACGATGACAGGCACCAGGAAACCCGTGACTTCCTCCTCAGTGGGCTTGCGAATCTGGTAGATGCAATCTTTGTAAACTGGGAACACGTCTTGTACCTGGAAAAAATAAGTTTCCTTAAAAAGTGATGACGTCTTCAGTGCCTGTGTTCCACTTTCCCGCAGAATAAGGAGCAACAGGGCCCTGAGTCAAGTGGCTTTCTACAATCGCAAACGCTATAGAATAGAATAAAAATGTATGGGATTGACATTAGCTGTCACGCAACACTTCGATCGCTAATGTCATTCCCGTACATTTTCATTGTATTCTACTAGCGTTTGCGATTGTAGAAAGCATCTTGACTCAGGGCCCAGAATCCATCAACTTCTCCCGCCCCGCATGCCCCCGAGCTCTCCGCCCGCGCTCACCGTGCTCGGCATGATGTCATGATGAGACGGCGGTCTGTGAAACTGCTGACCTCGCTGAAGAAGATCCTCGTACAGGATCGCAACCTGTCGGTCATTTGCCGTCAATATAAAACGTGAGTTTATCTGTTGAACTCTTAGACCAACGATATTGGTTGAACTACCTACATAAGTTCGGGAGACGTGTTGATGAACAGTTTGTGAATATGCTAAATCTCTACTGTTATAAAATTGCAAATTGATTTTTCAACACATTTACTCATAAAACAGCTCTATTTGCACTGAATTAATGTCCATAATCCAGCTTATTAAACACACGTGCTTTTTCCGTTATATTACCGCACTAGTGTATTATTATTTTTTTATTTCGGCATGAAGCAAGTAGTTTTTATGTCTGAAACATTCATAAGATCTTCATGAATAAATAAATTGTGTTCAATACGATAAGATAAGTAACAGTAATATGATAAGTAACTAAACGTTCATTTTATTAACTAACTAACAATTTTGTCTTTTATGTAAGAATACAGCATGAATTTTCATTGGTTTTGGTCCCGAAGCCCAGTGTTTCTACTCATGGTAACAAACAACTTTCCCGAAGAAAAAAGATTTTTAAAAGAAAAATTTTTTTCGTCCCTCCATAGTAAAGTGGTCACACGTTGACACATTTTATATGGGAAGGCGAAAAATTTTTAAAACAATTTTTTTTTTTTTAGGAAAGTTGCTTGTTTTAATGAGTTAGGCTGTTTGGCAGTTAAAATGGCCCATACAAAGCCCTGCCTGCAGGGCCCTGCTTGCAGTGCGCACTGCCAATCGTACCATGTGTGGTCTTGCAGGGCCGATGTAACGGCGATTTTGTCGGCCCTGCATGCCCACACAAAGTACGATCGGCAGTTCGCACTGCAAGCAGGGCCCTGCAGGCAGGGCTTTGTATGGGCCGTTTTAGTCAATGTGCCTCTTGCGCGCGCATGTAATCTGTGTTTGATAAAAAAGTGATGGGCGCGCCATTTTTACAAATATTTGTGGTGTTTGTTGCGAATATTTTCAATATCAATAATATTGAATTCTACAAATAAAAAAACAGTAATTGTTCTAGTGTATCAACGTCAAAAATACTTAGACACAAAACACAAGTTTGGAGTATCAGTCATACGTAGATATCTAAGGAAAAATACCTTTCACCCGATATGAATTTTCCTTCGGGAAAACAGGTAAGCATATTTTACTTGTTTTTATTCGCAAATGTGTTGAAAAACGTCGTCAGAAGCGCATGCGCTTTGGTCATTACACTCTTGGCTCAATTACGTCCTCGCCAGCGGCTCGGGCTGCGATTCTCGACCCTCGAGCGTAATCACCAAAATAGCGCACTTGAATATATTTATAAAAAAATAATCTCGTTATACTATTTTGATGCCTCTGACTGAATCCAAATAACAGATTTTTAGACTTCTTGTCTCTTTGTTTATTCGTTCGAGCATCACGCAAAAACTACTGAACCGATTGTAATGAAACTTTCTTGTTTGATAGCTAATAGTTTCACGAAGACACGATATACTTTTTTTAGGAATCGGAACCAGTGATATATTTTTTTTTTTTATTTCGGTGTTTTTTTTTTTAAATCACTTATTATGCGGATGAAGCCGCAGGCAAAAGCTACTCGTATTAGAATAGAACATAAAATTGTGCCTTAGTTATTGGTGTTATATTCCTTATAATATCCCATTGAAAGGTGAACAGAGAGTTTCCTCTAGAATTCAAAGTAAAAATGCATGTTTTTTAGGGTTCCGATACCAAAATGGTAAAAAAAAGGAACCCTTATGGTGCCGCTCTGTCTGTCTGTCTGTCTGTCTGTCCGTCTGTCTGTCACACCTCTATATCTCAGCAACCACTTACGCTATCGAGCTGAAATTTGGAATAGTTTTAGAATATAGTTGCCCAACTTAATTGCACATGAAAATTTTTTGAAAAAAGTATGATTATTAATGTAAAGGGGGCCAAAATAGGGGGGGCCAAATTTCAAATTGTCGCTACTAGGTCGAGTGGGGTATCATATGAAAGGGCTTTACTTGTACATTTTAAAATATATTTTTGTATTTTTTTAAGTTTCTTAGTTTTCAAGTTATGATGAAAAATGTCAAAAAAAATACCATTCCCCCCCCCTTATCTCCGAAGTTTGAGTAAGGGAAAATCTGAATTAATTACAGTTGACAGAGATTTATGTAAACTTTACAGCAAAAATAAAACGATCTTTCTAAGTTGCACAGTTTTTCAGAAATCTGCAAAAAACCTTTACAAACAAATTTAGTTTTGCGGTCCTGAAAATGGACTTTATTGCTTCCAAAAATACTATAGGTATATCGGAACCCTCGGCGCGCGAGTCCGACTCGCACTTGACCGGTTTTTTTGAGAAATAGTACCACAGTCACCACGCTTGTTAGTATTGAGGCCGGCATTACAGATCGCGGTTGTTGGTGACCGCAGTATGTAAAACGGTGAGACGCAAAAACACGTTGCTGTCAATCGTCCGGTTAAAATTCCCATAGTAGCTTTTAACGACACCCATGGGTCGAGACTCGTACAATTTGGTACTATTATTATAGTCTGACCGCAACCGCTGTACCGCACTTTTGGTATGCGTGGGGAGGTGGGGGAGTAGGAAGAAAAGAGCAAGAACTATTTGCCGCCGTGAGCGATGACGAGCGATCGCCCCGCCCCCCGGTCTCGCCGCTCGCATACCTAAGGCGGGGTACAGCGGTTGCGTTCAGACTATAGCCGGCACTGCACGAACAAACACTACCAACATCAACTTCTAATATTTACCGCTGTGTGAAGCATGCTGTAGCTGTTCCTGCAGGTCGCTAACAATAGGGTATTTTCACCATCAGCTCCCACTCTCCAGAGCTGCAGCAGAACCTCAGCTCCGTTGTGTCTAGCTAAGGTATTCCATACCGCTTCAAGATCCCGAATGTAAATGACGCAGGGTCGCCCGCTTCGGCGACAGTCGGACAATACCTGGATGTAGTTTCAGTTTTGAAAGCCTCACAAGGAATAGAACATACGATACAACACGGTGACTTTGAAGACATTGGACAAATTTTAAGGGTAAGTTCTGTTATCGATGTAGATCAATTTTGTATAGGTCTAAAGACATTCAGAGTTGTCGTATTTTTTTTTTTTAGATATTGAGTTAAATATTCTTAAAACAGATACACAAACGTATTGACCTAATGCTGCATGATGCATTTAAATTTTTTTTTTGCGTAAATTATCATTTTTTTTTTACTATGTATGGGCTTACTCTTGACCTCGAGCTAGCCTATTATTATTTTTATGCAAGTACTTTTGTGTATCGATTTCAAGTAAGTATGTTTAACTTAATAAAATAAAAATGATAACTTCAAATATCCTTGTATAGATCAAACTCGATCTATATCGATATCAGAACTTACCCTCAAACTTTGTCGAATGTCTTCAAAGTCACCCTGCAGTTACTACTGGATTTTATGTCCATATTTTACACCCTTTCCACTCATAATCATCATCATATGGTCTGGGTCGTAAGGTCAATGACCGACCTCACTAACCATTGTCAAGCCTTAGATATAGTAGCCGGGATAGGTCCCTTGGCTGATCATCTTACTTTTCAGACAATTAGGTGATTCAGCCTGCAATGGGCTAACCAAACTGGGGAAGTCACACGAAGTAAATTTTATTTGACAGTGGGAATCGCACCCAGAACCTCCGGATCGAGAACTGAACGCTCTAACCACTAGACCACGAAGGCTGTTAATATAAACCCCGTTCACTTCGCCTAACGCTTTTAATTCATCGCGCGGGCTGTACCGAAGCAAGCATGGGGCTGTTTTGTGATCACAAATATGTTTCTAATAATTACCGATATGATAGCTTGTCCAGGCGAGCCCACGTGAGAGGCATGAAGTGTGGACACGCTGAGCTCCTTCACCAGGCAGTGTTCCAACTGCGCCAACAAAGCCGGAGCAATGTGAGTCTCTGCGCATTCTCCTGACACTAGGAACACGCTGGGGGATGTACCCAATTCCTGCCTAAACAATGAACGCACCTAATTAGCATGAACTAAACTTTGAGGTCCTTTTACTGCAATGCTCCATCTGCTGGCTGGAGCTAACAGTCTAGGCGCGTTTTCCACACGCTAAAAACATGTTTGGCACTGACACTGGCACGAGTTGTATGAAGCCCATGAAACTGAACAAATTTTCTGAAGGAACATAATACAAAAGCTAAAAACCTCCCATACAAAATGCGCTATCAGCTGATGCAGTTTCTGTGGGAGGACAAAGATTGATTTTCGTATTTCAGCCTATATTTCTTGGGAAAAGTTGTTCAGTTTCATGGGCAGATTCACACCCTGTAGTATTATCTCACCTTTCCGCTACGCGTTGAATAAAGGAGTGATCCTATCCAGTTCTTATCCTAAAGTTTTCCTCGACCCAATAACATCTGTCATGCTCTAGTTAAAACTTCTGTTAATAAAGAATAAACCTAAAAGCCTTTGAAGTAAAAGGTGTCGCGAAGCTTTACAAGGGATAAGTTGACAAATCTTCAAGGTGAGAGCCTAGTTGGAGTAGCTAAGACGGGTATGACTTGCATTCTGGGTGGCAGAAGTCAGATGGCAGTCGATTCGTGTGAAAACCATTTAATTGATCTTAATATCGTTTAAGTTTATTAGCCGACTTCTCGTAAACCCGGAATAGATGTTTTCGTGCCGCTACGGAAAGGAAGGGGTAATTTCGTCCCTCGTAGCGCAAAGAAAGTACCCACATTCTCTTCGTAGGCTCGAAAAAGGATTTTGAAACACTATGGGTCCTTGGCGTGCAAAACAAATTTTTGGCGCCAGAGTAGCAAAATAGTGTGTTTCGTACGGCAGCAAGTTATTTTGCGTTTCGTGCCTTGAAAGTTGAATCCCTCGCTACGCTCAGGATTCTTATTTTGAACAACTTGCTTCGCTCGTGGCTCAATTTAGAATCCTTCGCTTGCTCGAGTTTTAATACAAAGCACTCACGCCAAAAAATAATTTTCTGCCTTGAATAACAAATAACTATTACTTGTTTCTAGTCCGCCTTCTTCCTCTAGCGGGGAAAGTCCGGTTCATGAGCTCAGCAGCAGCTTCGAGTTGGTCTTTTAGCAGAGGGATGGTATGAGGTGGCAATGGACGCGCGGCTTGCGGGGCATAGCGAGCTCCTGTAGGCACCATCTCTTCAATCGCCGAGATCATGTCTTCTATCGTTACTTCCACCTAAAATGGAAGGCTGCATACAAGTGTTAGCTAAGCAGACTTACATACATAACATCCAATGAAACGTCCACTGCAGGACAGGAAGGTCCCTCCAGAACTCCCGCAAAAACGCGTGGTACTTTGGAGAGGAATTACCATAGTCACCACGCTTGTAAGCGTTACGGCTGGCGACTGCTGTTGTTGATAACACCCATGGCTAGAGATGGATTGGTACTATTCTTTATCGGTCCCCCACGGGCGACAGACTTAGTAGACCATATCTACGGCGCTATTACTATAGTTCGTCCGCATTAAGAATGCGGTAAGTCATTAATGCAAAAATTTAGGGTGAAGGCGTATTCACAATGGAGTTAAAATTTAAAAAAAATGTTTTCTAGGTAACACACAAAGGAAACAACCGCTTTTTTCATAGGTTTGCCTTTACTTAGTCATTGTGCATTTGATTTTATTATTTTAAGCGCCCTGATTGGCTACGGGGCTTGGCTACCAGCGGCGGAAAGCGATGACTCACTGATGGACGAACTATAATATGTTATGCATCGCTTCATCTTGCTTTGACTCTGCTGTCATTCTTATCAAGCTACATTATTTTTGACTGTAAGTTTTTAAGACAAAACTAGAAATGTGCGAGGATCTGAAAGGTGGTTTGCAGTAATTCGGCAGTAACTATTGAATAAAAAGATTACGACTTTTCTATTATAATCTAGCGCTGGAACTTAGTTCCATTCAGCAGAGGATCCTATGAAATGAATATGTGCATTTTTGTTTAAATAACGATTCTGTCGTCATTCTACTGTCATATATAGCTAATACTAGCTGTTGCCAGCGGCTTCGCTCGCGTGGATTTCGTATTTATGTTGTTACCGGTTTTCCGAAGTAATGAGATATTTTCCCGTCATTTCGGAGTAATTTTAAACTAAGAAAAAACAGGACTAACCCTGCGTAAATCAATGAGCAAAATTCAAGATCCAGCTGAATTTTATATAATATACAGACGTTACTCATAAATTACTCAGAACAGAGGAACTTAGCAGCAGTATCCTAACAAATGTAAAGAGAGAGATGAGAGACACCTTTATGTAATATTTCGAAAACAGAGCCAATTCACAGAAGTAATTGAGAAAACTAAAACCCTCTCCCTCTCTCTCCCTCTCCCCCTCCCTCTGTCTCCCCCCCTCCCCCTCCCCCTGTCTCTCCCCCTCCCCCTCCCCCTGTCTCTCCCCCTCCCCCTCCTCCCTCTCCCCCTGCCCCTCCCTCTCCTTTTTCATCACCCCCCCCCTCCCTCACTCCCTCCCTCTCCCCTTCCCTTCCTTTTCCCTCTCCCTCTACCTCTACCTGTACCCCTCTACTTCTCTACCTCTCTAGCTCTCGACCTCTCTACCTCTCTACGTCTCTACCTCTCTACATCTCTACCTCTCTACCTCTCTACCTCTCTACATCTCTACCTCTCTACCTCTCTACCTCTCTACCTCTCTACCTCTCTACCTCTCTACCTCTCTACCTCTCTACCTCTCTACCTCTCTACCTCTCTACCTCTCTACCTCTCTACCTCTCTACCTCTCTACCTCTCTACCTCTCTACCTCTCTACCTCTCTACCTCTCTACCTCTCTACCTCTCTACCTCTCTACCTCTCTACCTCTCTACCTCTCTACCTCTCTACCTCTCTACCTCTCTACCTCTCTACCTCTCTACCTCTCTACCTCTCTACTTCTCTACTTCTCTACATCTCTACCTCTCTACCTCTCTACCTCTCTACCTCTCTACCTCTACCTCTACCTCTACCTCTACCTGTCCCTATCCCTACCCTTACGCCAATTTAACCACTATCCCTAACATAGAAATGACACCCATATTTATTTTTAGACATTTCAAACCTATCGCACCCCAACCCCATCCCCAGGGGACGATGGTATTTCACGTCCACCACGTTGGATTTCAAAGTTGTTGTAGCTTTCGTAATCAGCGACCCGATAAACCATACAAACGACACCCATATTGATTTTTAGACATTTCAAACCTATCGCACCCCAACTCCATCCCCAGGGGGATGATGGTATTTCACGTCCACCACGTTGGATTCCAAAATTGTTGTAGTTTTCGTAATCAGCGACCCGATAAACCGTACAAACGACACCCATATTGATTTTTAGACATTTCAAACCTATCGCACCCCAACTCCATCCCCAGGGGGATGATGGTATTTCACGTCCACCACGTTTGATTTCAAAATTGTTGTAGTTTTCATAATCAGCGACCCGATAAACCATACAAACGATACCCATATTGGTTTTCAGACTTTTTCACCCCATTTCCCTTTTTTAGGGGTTGAATTTGGGGTGGAATTTCAATAACAGTGATGAACGTTGCATAGAATTACATCATTAATGCCTAAATAATAAATAATGTGGATTTTACTTTAAGAATAAAGAATTTTCAACTTCATCCCCCTTTTCACCCTTAATGGTGTCGAATTTTCAAAAACCCTGAGACACGTAATTATAAATTTTTAGTCGTCAGCCTAAATACAAATTTTGAAGATCCTAACTTCTAAACTGACGGACTTTCATACAAACTTTCATCCCCTATTTTACCCCCTTAGGGGTGGAATTTTGTAAAACCCTTTCTTAGTGCACCCCTAGGCCTCATAAGGAACCTACATGCCAAATTTGGAATCTCTAGACCCAGTGGTTTGGGCTGTGCGTTGATATGTCAGTCAGTCAGTCAGTCAGTCAGTCACCTTCTTCTTTTATAGCTAATATAACAGCTTGAAACTAGTCTCGTTGGGCGAGAAACTAAAACTCCGTTACGAGCTGTAAAATATACAAAGTGACAGCAAGATGGAGCGAAGGTACGTCCCTGTTGCTTACATATGCATGCAGGGAGGAGACCAGTACCTGCGGCCATTGCGGACAAGTAGGTCACACATTCAAAGAGTGCTTAAAAATGCTGAGGAACCAAAGTGTGCAACCTGCTTGCACTTTAAAAAGCCGTGCAACCATAAAACGGGCGATGCCGACTGCCCTGCTAAAAAACTTGCCGAAAAAAGGTATATTAACTCAATAGATCATGAAGGCACCTAAAAAAACGCCAACCGTGCGTAGCTAATTGATTATTTTTAAGATTTTTGTTTAGTTGTTATTTAACGCACTATGACAAGAACAATTCAGGTCACAGCAAGAAAAAGTCAATGCATCATCAAAATTGTTTTAAATGTCAACTTGCACATCATCTGCTCTTATTGCTGACGCATCAATTTAGGTTAATTTGGGTTAAGCAAATTTCTTTATTTTAACGTTTTAGTATAACTTGTGTACTGATTTAATATGACAACTGGTACCTAAGATACAAGTATTCAATATACTTAGTTTAGGTTCCTCCGTCATTATTACTAGTTGTTCATGTAAATACTTAAGACTAAGTGTATCTGTATTTAGACTAAGTTTTTATGAAGAAATAAATTTATCTCTTATCTCATATCTTACACATAGCTCCTTTCTGCTCTGTTCATGCTGTCACAGGTATCAGACGGTGTACCGAAAAACCTTGGCGTGCTCAGTCAAGGAAACTGAACAACTTTCTCAAAGAAACATTTTTGGAAAATGTAAAAAAATTGCCCTCTCCATACAAATTGCTCACTCTGATCAAACAGTTTGTATGGAGAGGTCATTTTTTTTTTCATTTCCCAAAATTTTTTCTTTGGGAAAGTTGTTCAGTTTTGTTGACTGAGCACGCCCTTTCAGTTTTCGGTACACCGTCCCTTACACCCTTATTGTTTACGAAGAATGGTTAGTATGTGAAAGTGACAGAGAAACAAGATATTCCATTAGAAGTTTTACATACGTTCTGAGCGTTAACCAACAGCTTGAAATCGCTCTCGTAAATCTGTGGATATACTCTTCGAACAGCCTTCAATACCGCTTCGGAACACAGCGCTTTTATATCAGTACCTGTAGTCAAATATTTAAAGGATGACTATAGTCTGACCACAACCGCTGTACCGCGCCCTAGGTATGGGAGCGGGGAGACGGGGTTCATCGCTCGTCATCGCTTACGGCGGCAACTAGTTCTTGCTCCTTCCTTCGCACTCCCCCACCTCCCCGCGCATACCTAAGGCGCGGTACAGCGGTTGCGGTCAGACTATAGTTTCTAGTACAGTTCAGATGACGACTAATTGTATTAAAAAGCACAATGTCCCTGTCCTTTCCCATAGATATTGTTTATTGTAACTAGGCTGAAAGCTCCCCAAATAAAATAAAATAAATAAATATCTTCTCCAGAAGGTCCCTTCCTCAGAATGTCCTTTTCACAAAATTACCAACCCCCAAATTTTCCCTTCCTACACTTCCCTTTCTTGCCCTCTAACTTGTATGTGCACTTATTCATTTTCTAATTACATTGTATTGGTAAATTATAAGTCAGATTCCTTTTTCTGCTAGTGTCGGCTAGTACCTAAGAACTTACTTAGAGATTCTGCCTCAGGATTTTTTTTTTCTTATTGAGCTTCTGTATGTCAAGTCCCTTAGAGCAACCGATGTGAGACTTATACATTTCAAAACAAGAACAGTATGTTGTGAAGGTCAGTCGGTAAGCCCTGCAGGGCAGGTAACCACATAAGCGATCATTTGGGAGACAAGCCACACACACGCTCTTCTAAATGTGTATGTCGCAGTCATATCGTATAACACGCCGTATTACAAACAGCCGGCAAATTTTGAACTGTCGGCAAATTGTAAAACAGCGTCGGCAGATTGTAAATGGGTTTAGATCACTGGTGCATTTTAGGTTCGACAGCTAAGGTATAAACCCAACCTAACCAATCCCTGCTCGAAGATTGGTTAGGTTGGGTTAGGTCATTTCACGACCACAACGAATGCCACGCCGCTTTGTAAAATGTCGAGGCATTATGTAAAACGGCGAATTAATAATTTCTTAGCATTTTGTAAAATGGCCGGCCGTTTGTAATACGGCGTGTCATACGATACGTGTACATAATCCGTCTCGAGGAATATCACTTAATTTTCTCCCCCATTAGTACAAACACGCACAAATCCACTCACCCAAGTACCCTACCGTCATCTTAGCGATGTAATCGAGAGCCTCTGTGCTAAGACAATGGTCCCAATCCCTGGTATAAATATCGAGGATGTCTTTTCGGTCTTCGTATTCAGGGGGAGGGAAGTAGAGCTCCCGGTCGAAACGACCGGCGCGACGGATAGCCGGGTCCATCGCATCGGGGCGGTTAGTAGCGCCGATAATTACTATGTCACCCCTGTTGGTCAATCATTTCTTAAATTATTCTTTCATCATCACAACATCCTATAAAAAAGGATAAAGCTCACCTCGGAATTTCGCTGCAAACGGGCGTGATAATAGGTCTTTAACGATGAAATTGCCGAAATTTTCTTACAGATTAATGAGACCATAATTCCTATAATTTTGAAGCTATTTTTTTCATTTGTCTTATATTTGAAAGTTAACTTCAAGGTTATAAATTTTTAGTTTGATATATAAAATTAAAGGTTCGAAAACTGTTCGTCTTAAATGTCGTCCGATTTCATTATTAGATAATATTCTTCGAAAATTAAATTTACGCTTCTGTAAGCCTTTCCAATCATGCTTAAAAAATATTAAAAATTTGTATTTTTTATTCCTAAAAAAAATGCAAAGATGTTAGTACTGAAAATATAGTTTACCTACCTAAAATTTGCCATACAAAACGGCAATTTTATAGTTAAAGACAAAATATTTGGGGGAGATGTCCTACGTAGGCGATTCGAAGCGAATGCGATTGTGATACGATTCGTGCGAATGCAATGCGAAGCTGAGCGACGTGGTGACTAAACCACTCGTGATGACTATACGGTGTTCGCTTTAATTCGCACCGTGCCGCAACGCACAAGTGCTTTTGTTCACGCAGGCCACTTCATTTTTAAATAGGGTCTTTTAATCACCTTTGGAAAGTATTTTTCACTTCACACGGAAAATTTTGCGGTATATAAATCGGTCGAAATCTGCATGCGAAAGTTATTTTTGGCCGCTAGCGTGGAAAAGGTTTATAAAATTAGAACGTGACGCTGCTGTAAGGTTCTGCCTGGCGCAATTTCTTAGGATTTTTCTCGCTGTAGCGAGGTGAAAAATTCTGTGTTTAGCTTGGTAGCAAAGTTTTTTGGCGTCTCGTGGCCTAGCTACGCTCAGGATTTTTCTTTCAATCCTAAAATCATTCGCTCGCTCGAGTTTCACGTTCAACAGAAAGGCACTCGCGCCAAAAAACAAATTTTGCTGCCTTGTATAACAAATCACTTTTAGACACCGAAAAGTTCTACTTTAATTATTACCTGTCACAAAGGCCATCCATTTCAGCCAATAGCGTGGCGACTAGACTAGAATGAGCGTTCTCATGACTTAGTAACTGGCGAGACGGCGCGAGGGCATCGATCTCATCAAAGAATATTATTGAAGGTTTCATTCTACGAGCCTGAAGTAAAAAGTTACAAATACTATATTTCGCTGCAGAAGCGGCTTAAGTACAACAATCTGATGGGACCGATATTTTCGTACCCTTAGCTGTGGAGGTGATAGGGGGTGATACATGCAGAAGCGAGATCCTTTGTAAGGTACTGGGCAGACGGTTGAGACAATACGGAGCTGATCCCCGCGTCGAATCGTACTGTCAAGTGCAGGTTAAACTTGACAATCTTACTGCAATTTCCATCTTTACCCTGACTAAGGTAAGCGCGGTACAAAACTGACAGCCTCTGTGGTCCAGTGGTTAGAGCGCTCGGCTCTCGATCCGGAGGTGCTGGGTTCGATTCCTGGCATTGTCAAACAAAAATTACTTTGTGCGACCTCCCCAGTTTGGTTAGGACATTGCAGCATTAATCACCTGATTGTCTAAAAAGTTAGATGATTCCGTGCTTCGGAAGGCCGGTTAAGCCGTTGGTCCCGAATGCTATCTTTGGATGTAGTCGTTAATGAGTCATGTCAGAGGCCTTTGGCGGCTCAACTCTGACACCAGGGTCTTTTTGTGACCCCAAAATTTTATTTTTCCGAAAATTTTCAATGTGCAGAATCGGTGAGCTTACGATTTTATTATATGTACCTATAAATTTCACATGTTATCATTCGATGATTCTAAAAAAAAAGAAAAGACAAATACAGTATAGGCATTTTTGTTTTGCCTGTAAAAACCGCTAATACCTAAATCTAACTAGCACTTTATTTAAAATTGTTCAAGTCCAAGTTCACTCTTCTGGCCCTAACTACGAATTTTGCAGAATTTGATAAGCCTATCAACTATCTGTCCTTACGAATGATGTTGTTATGATAAAGAAAAAATCAACTGGCATAAATAAAACGTGATAGTTTAACTTACAGCATTAAACACGTTCCTCAAATTCCTTTCACTCTCCCCGTACCACTTGTTCATGACGTCAGCTCCCTTCCTCACAAAGAAGGAAACCCGCCTTCCACCCACTAAACTGCACTCATTCGCCAGAGCCCTTGCTAACAATGTCTTGCCAGTACCAGGTGGACCGTGGAACAGAATACCTGTAGTTAAGGATAAATGCATACTAGACAGACATCTCGTTAGGTAAAGACAAAGAGATTTGAACCTTCATTTATCTGAGGGTAAAGATAAAGTCAAAGTAATGTAGCTTGATTAGAATGACAACAGGACAGAGATATGTGTAGATATGTGTGTATGAGCAGATCGGAGCAACACGTGCCTCTGTCGCTCCATTATCTTACGCTTCGCTCCGTCTTGCTGTCACATTGCTGTTATTCAAATCAAGCTACATAATTTCACTGTACCGGAAAACATAATTATGTACTTAGACGGATAAGCTCACGTCCTCCAGTGGTACAAACCCGTGTTACTAGTGAAAGTGGATCGTTTTCACAGTTCGTTTTATATTGACAGCATGGGACCCACGAACGTAAAAAGTGATGGTGTGGTCAGTGTCTGGTGTACCACCTTCCCGCAAAATGAGGAGCAAGAAAATCCATCAGCCTCACCCGCCCCGCATCCTCTCGCGCTCTCCGCCCGCGCTCAACGCAGCGCTACGTAGTGCTCGGCGGGCGGGACGACGAGACGACATCGGAGGCGGTCCGTGAAATGGCCGACCTCCCTGAAGAAGATCCGCGAATAGGATATAAAACGTGAGTTTATCCGTTAAGTACCTAAATATGTGTAGCACTCACGAATCGTTTAGCCTGTACCGGGAAACGCCATACCTAAGCCTAGAGTAGGGCCTATGGTAGGATATGCAAGCGATACGATTGCCACATTCCACATCTACTAATTTTGCTTATATCGCACCACACGCACGGATGACACGAAAGGCATTGCATATCTTATGGTTATCTGATTTCAATATTCACTACCTTTTGCTGGTCGAGTGTTGAATTTCTTGAACAGTTCAGGGTACATCAAAGGGAAGATAATCATTTCTCGCAGACATTTTATGTGTTCCTTTAAGCCGCCGATCTAAAACACAAATTCTCGTGCCATTAAAAGATGATGGGTGGATTGCCACGCAGCGACTTCGAATCCACGGCGACTCGCTGCGATTTCAGTTTGTTTAATTCAAAAACCCCGTTAGATTGGTCCAGTTGTTTGTGCCTACCTTCCGTAAAAGCCCAAATTTTACGCGAACGAAGTCGAACACTTGAGAGGAATTTATCGTGGGCGTTTTCCTATGTGCCACGACACGACACAACAAATTGCGATGACGACTTCGGGCGTCATACATTTTTCTGTGAAGAGTTTACTCGCGCAATGACACGGTACAACACGACACACGTTTTCCAAACGACAATTCATTGCGAATAGCAGCGTGATGCTGCTATGTTGTTACGTTTTCTTTGCGGTGAGGACACCACTTTCATAGCTACTGTCCAGAACCTGTATGAACTTACGAAAAACCGCACGACACGAGAGTTCAATTTGTATTCAAGTTCGTGTCAAGTCCGTGTTGGATTGTTGTGATTGAAGAGTGGTGTGCGAGTTGGGAAGTTTAAATATGAAGTTTTTACGTTCATATAATGGGTCTTCGGTATATGGGTACTTATCAGAGCAGTGTAGTGTCATTCTATGTCGCAGCTGAAATCGTCGCTCATGGGAAAACGTCCATACGAAAAATCGTGTGCCGTGTGTTCCTTATATCGTGTCGTGCCGTGGCTTATGAAAAAATGCCTTTTAGGAAGGCAAATATCGTGTCGTATCAGGAAGTCAAGAGAAATAACAGAGGATAAGGTGGCATGGAAGTTACTGCGCCGACAAAAGCGAAAGCAAGAGCCTAGCTTTGCGAAGAAGAATAATATTACTGAAGAAAATCTAATATTGTTATCCAATTTCACAGGTTGTACGTCATCCGAAGGTCTAAAATTCATTCTTGAGCTTTCTCCCCCAATGTTTACTTATTTACTTCACTTCACTTATTTAAATATTTATTTTATTATTTCCTTGTAGCAGGGCCTTAGTATTTTATAATCGACGTAGGTATTAGTATTTTTATGTCCGAATAATTTCACTTCGTAGTTAACTTATTCACTTATATTTTTACTCTTTTAGTCCGTCAATAAATGAAATATTATGATATTGTTAAATTTTGAAAAATTACCCAACACAGCCGAACCACGAAGATTTGTTTTGACTTTTGACACTTGATTTTGACCTTTCTATTCCAATCGATTAGAACCTGTAAATAGAACCAAAGCATCACGTGATGCACAGATTTTTGGCTTTTTAGGGTTCCGTACCTCAATAGAAAAAAACGGAACCCTTATAGAATCACTTTGTTGTCCCTCTGTCTGTCAAGACCCTTTATCTCACGAACGGGTAGAGGTATCAGGTTGAAATTAATACCATATATTAGGATCCATGAACCACACAAGATCTGAAAATTTCAATTTTTTACAACGACTCAATCAAAAGATATGGCATTTTATGTCCTCATCTCCATACATTTATGCAAAAAAGGAAAACGTACAGGGTACTTCCCGTTGACCTAAAATTATGAAATTTGGCAAGAAGCTAGGTCTCACAGTACAAATAATGGGAAAAGTCTGAAATCATTAAATATTACAACTTTTCTCACAACTAATGGTAACCAATTGTGGTGAGCTCCCGTTTCAAGAACATTCATATAAGAGAGGGGTCAAGTTGGATGGTCACTGAGGCGATTTTTGTTTTAGTTCTATTTTAAAAACGGGAACAATTACAAACTTGAATGTTGGTATGTTTATAGTGCATAAGCTATAAAATAACAACAAATAATAAAATTTGGTCAAGCGCGTGTCGGACTCAAAAAATCTAGCACATTAACTTACTGAAATTAATGATTATGTGGCGGTTTTTTTTTTGGTCGGTATCACAGAGCTCTGACTTGGTGCGCGTGCAGGCAGAGTGGTACCGTGTTGTTCTGTGGTCGGAATTTTTGTTGATTTTTTGCGAAGATTTCGGAAACCCACGCGCAGGCCGTCTTATGTCACATAGTAGGAGATCCAACAAGGCGAACCTTGCGCAAAACCTGCTGGTATCATAGAATAATAATGCTGGTATGAAACTTGCAAGAAGTGCAGCCCGGCAGAACGCGACGGAGGACATACAAAAAAAAAATTGCAATTATCTCGGAAACAGCTGAACGATTTTGATGAAACTTTGCATGACCGAGAATCTCTATTCAAGGTATCTTACGACAGTAACCATTGCTCTGCCAAAATTAATGAAAGGGTTGTTCCCATAAAACCAAAATGTTGATATGTGTTTTTGAGGTACTTGCGGCAAGAAATTTATAGGCAACCCTAGGGCGTTGTATGACCCCATGTATAACCTTCCATATAAACCACATTTCGTTCAAATAACAGATAGGTGCATAATCTTGTCGTGGGATCTTAGCCTATAGGTACTGTGCACTTGCGGAACCCTAAAAAATTTTTAAATGCATAAAATACTATTTAGAGGAAGTGTCAAGAAGTGTAACAGGAAACGGGGAGTAGAAAAATATGACAAGGAGTGACAGTTGTGACAGGGTCGGGAAAGAGTCGAAAAGGGAAAATGAAGAAAAAAAGCTATTTTTGCTGATAAAAATGAATAGTTGCTAAAATTTTGATAAACGAAAGCAACAGAAGAAAACTAAGAATCAGGTTTAATTCCAGACATCAGTAAGTCATTTATATATATTTTTGTAGCTCGTGGAGGAAGCTATCAAATAGCTGATGTGATGAATCTTTGGAGGAGACCGAGATCCTTGATTTCGGATCCCTTCAATTGAGACATAGATAGGCATTGCTCCGTGTAGGATATAGTATAGGAAGGTTTATTTGCGTATAATTTCAAGACGCTAACATTCAGGGTTTGATTCCAAAGTGTAAAGAATAAGTGGAGTGAAACTAATGTTATGTAAGTATTCAATTTTGTGGTTTTCCATCTTTTATTTATTTTCGGTTCAAAGTTGTTGTGTGTATTTGAGTTAAGGTGAAATGTGACTTAATGAAATTTATAGTTTCTTCCAGGTTATGTGAGCTAAATAACGTTGAGAAAATCAGATTTCAATGTCAAAAGAGGAAGAGTTGATTGGAGAATATTTGCAGCTTTACAGATCTACCTGCGAGGTCATAAGAGGCTTGTACTGTGTGATACTTTAAGTAAATTGATATTCCCACTTAATGATTTTCGTTTGTAAACTTTAATAACTCTGCGGAAATTATAACATACTGTGTTTCTAATCTGAGTCGTTATTTGTAGATAGTAATAAAGATTTTCTTTTCCCATAATTAAGTATAAACTAGTTCTACAAGTGTCTTTGTTCGCGTATAGCTAGGCAGGATAATGTTCTATTTCTAAACAGGTACAGGAATTGCAAGGAACATTATAGACATGGAAAAGCAAACCACAAATGATAAATCGTGAAGGCTAAAAAAAAGGTATTGCTTGGATTGTAAAGGTAATGTAAATTTCATTGTGTTTAATTCTTTCCTTTACAGAGAAATTGATTAAAATAGTCCTTGGTGAAATCATGGAAACTGGACTCTGATGTATATATATTGTCATCGATTAGGGGTGGCTTTAGATGTTGTATTTTTTGTCAACATATCAAAGAGACTTTGGACGATGTATATTATTATCATCAAGTCAAGGAGACTTTAAACGATGTATATTTTTATACTTTTTTAGGTAGAATTGTCTATTTGACATTATTGTCAAATAGTCAACAAATAAATCATTTTTGATTTAGTTTTACTCAAAGCTAGACGCTATTTTGAAATCTTTATAATTTTTTATCTCTTTAACAAAAAATAAATCAAAACCCAAAATCAAAATGGAAGAAAATATTAATACATTAAATAATTACCATTTTTAGAAAATAATATAAAATCTTTGGCCCTAAATCAAAATTCCAGTTTTTAATATACTAATGTCTTCATATGATAAAATTTAAGAAAAATATTCCGTCAGATCAAAAGAATTAGAACGTCAATTCAAAATCTTAAAATAATATATCTGAAAACTAAAACTTGGATATAGATTGTGATATTTTATTGTGAAATAAAGGGTAAGTTTAAGTAGAGTGAATATTATAAATAATAATATTTCAAATAATAATAAATTGCTTTGATAGTGATTTTGAATCTTTTGCCTCAATTTCCCAAAATTGGAACATGCTGAGAGCTTTGCTACATCTCTGTACTCAAGCTCATAGGAGGTGCTTATCTTTCCTTTTACTTTCATACTATAGGAGTCCCAGATTTTGAGATTAAGAAATACCTGCTCTCAGGTTTATTTAGTTCAACCAAGCGTGGATGGATGCCCTCGTGACATGTGTCCCCGATGTCCACTATATTGGATGTGGCAAATGTATGTCGCGTGTCGCTGGAGTATCTGTCTAAGTCTATCTGATAATATCAACCTTCGGATTTATTTATTTTAATCATTCTTGGGCCGGAGCCTTCAAGCCTAAAGGGGTCTGATTCTAAAGTTCTTCTCGTTCTATTTGTGTGAGGTTTCGCTGATTCATCCTGATTTCCCTCATCTGTATGTGTGGGATGAATTGGTGTTATTCTAGTACAAATGGAGGAATATTAGCAAGGTGTTTTAACGTTGGATTTTGGAATTGGTGTTTCTTGTGTTATGTGCTGATAACGCTCGCCCATTATTGGATGCGTCGTTTGAGTGGCATATACCACGGGAGGACCTCCTGATCTTAGCGTTGATCTACCAAATGTAGAGTAGTTAGATAATTTAATGCCTTCTTCTTTTGTGTAGGGACATTCTAGTTTAGTCTAATGACATTAAATTGTTTATAAAGAATAAATTAGAATTGTCCTGAATCAATAGGAAGAATATTCTTGATGGAGACATTACGTTCGTTCGTGGGTTGCTTCTTGTAAAGTGTGTTGACGACGTTCGCCCGTAAGGCTGCGACGGCTGTACGACACTCTGACCTTGGGGGACCTCTGAACTTTATGTGTGTCATCCTAAAGTAGTTAAATAATTTATTTAATCTTCATTGAATCATACAGGAATCTAAACTTTATAAGATTCTAAGTTTTATTTTCCCTTAATAAAACTTGTCATAAATTATCATACTTAAAATTATACTTTGACTCAGTGTGAAACCACCTTAACTTTACTAAATAGATTCTTGAAAACAATAATGGAACAGAAATTATAATGTTTAGTTTCTTTTCATTGTAGATAAGTTCCGAATATTTAAGTATATACAATAACCCCATTTTTATACTTCTTTTGAGTCCTCTTTTAAAGAACATCGAGTTTTAGCTAGTGTTGTTTACGCTAAATTCTCCCAGTGTTCTTGGTTTTGAATACTCGATGCTTTTGATTTTCCTTTAAGATCTTAAATCATAAGTGTTTGGCCCAACCTAGCTTAGATACTACTATCCCGTATCTTCTCGGTTCTGGTCATCATACTTCACTTTTAATTAAGGATTACCTTCAGTAATCTTTTGTTATACTTACTTCTTATATGTTCTTCTTCGAAATATGCTGGGTAATCCCATTATAGTTTAGATGCAATTCATTTTATTTAAATGAGTGTTTAGACTGGGGTTACTCTACATAATCCTTGTCCTGCGTGGGTTGGTAACGGAAAAGAGATTTAGCTACGCATCACAAGTGAGAGCTATGAAGGATATACGGAGACCTTGTTGGTGCAATAAAGTCACTCAGTGACTGGGGGGAGGGAGATTGCCCTTCAAACTCTTTATGTCTCTCGTTATAAAACCGTTATTGATCTAGGCTGGCCATGCAAGCAATAATACTATACCCGTATCTAGTACAGACTTCACACTTGGACGTGTGGAGCTGGCTAATTATTTTCAGTTTAACTTATTTCAAAACAAACTAAGGGATTCGATGATGTCGATCATTGTCTGCCCGGAGGGATTACAGGAAGAGCTCTTATAGCTCATGATGGAGAGTGCCCTGTTTTCCTAAAGGAAGACCGTATGCTTCGTGTGCCTGGCGGGCTCGGTGACCAGCTCTGGTATGGGTGACTAAAAGAAATAGTCAATACCCTGTGAACCCTGGATGAGTCAGTGATCGTCCCTTAAAGGTGGGCCACGTGGAAGTCGGGTTTGACGCGGGGCATGAACATACCGGGGGGGAGACATCATCACCGTCTGGGTTGTACTGTGGTTAGTTGGTTCCGCACTCCACATACATTAACCCTAGTCTTTACTGTAGTTTAAGTTTTCGGTGGGATTTCCAGCTTCGCGAGGATGATCAGAATCCTGACGATCCAGTTGGATTGTTAGGGTAGTTTAGCGTCATGTCATCGTGAGCTGGGTGATGATATGCCTCGGACCTAGGACTTAGGGTAGAGGAGGCCTAGGACGAGCTGCTTGGGGCGATGGCGGTGCCCCAAACCTGGGGATTGTCCCCACATTATTTTTATTACTTCGTTTATATTAACATAGGTTTCTTTTCAGAAACTTATCGGCTCTAATATTGCATTGTAAATGAGATGAAACCTTTCCTAAATTGATGAAACTACATGAATTCAGATGAACTACTCCTGTCAATATGAAACTAAATTTAAATAAATAGTGATATAAAATAAAATAAATAACACAAATTAGACTTGTAAAGATTAGGTTTATATTCTAATATAAGTATTAAAATAACAAGTGTGTTTCTTTTTCATTCTTCTATTGCCACTCTCCACCGAGCAGAATCTGTAAATTACAAGATATTATAAATATATAAAACGGAATGACGTAGGATTCAGGAAAAATATAATATTCAAAAGGATATTATTCTAGACGATCAACCTTGGCCAAAACTTTCACGTATCTGATTTGAGGATCCTATATGAAGGGACTTCAGATCTGTACAGCTGGTGCCGTGACCAGGATATGCTGGTTTCAAGCGAGAGAGGTATTGAAGAGTGAAAAAGAAACAAAATGAAAAATACACTAATTTCGAGTTTTGAACTGAAGAAACTTGAGAGTAAAGTTTATCTAAGTTAAAGTTGGTAAGCGGGACGTTAGAATTGGTTTTAGCTTAGGGTTATTTGTTTTGGAAACCATAGAAAATATGATGCATTCCTTGTTTCAGAATAAAGATGGGAAATTTTACAGTCTCAATAGAAGGAAACATAGGGTCAGGGAAGTCTACTTTGTTGGCAGCTTTGGGAGGCAACTCTGATTTTGAGATAATACCAGAACCAATTGATAAATGGACTAATTTATCTGGCGTCAATCTCTTCCAGTTATTTAAGGAAAATCCTAAGAAGTGGGGTTTCTGTTTTCAAAATTATGTTCTTCTAACAATGTTAGAGAATCATACGAAAGAATCTAGCGCTAAGATTAAAGTTATGGAACGTTCCATCTATTCAGCCAAAAACTGTTTTATTAGGGAATTGCAAGAGAGTGAATTGTTGCACCCGGCTGAGTTTGCAGTTTTAGATGAAACCTATTCTTATTTCAAAGAACAATTGGTTACTCGAATTAATTTAGTGGTTTATCTTAGGACTTCCCCTATGGTTTCTTATCAGAGAGCCCTAAGTCGTGGTCGACCTGAAGAGACAGGGATAACGTTAGATTATATAGAGAGGATTCACAACATTCATGAGGAATGGTTATTGAACCCTAATATAAAGGAAGATTTTGACAGGATAGAGATTATCGATGGAGATCAAAATATTAGCTCCATAAAGCAACAGTTTTGGGAAGTTAAGGAAAGAATATTAGATAAGCTTTCTATTCTTTAATTTAAACAAAATTCCAACCTATAATTTGTAATAAACTTTCAGTATCCAAAGAAAAGAAAAATGCCTCCTCGTTATAATCTTAGATCATCTCAGGGACAAGATGAATTAGAAAGGACAGGTCAGCAAGAAGAACGTCCACGACCTTCTTTACGCAACTCCACTATGTTTCGCCAACTTCGAAGAAACATGGGAATTCTGACACAGAAGGTGTCGAACTTAGAGAATCAGCTGTCGCAAGCTCGGGAAACTAACGCTGCATCAGCTTCGTCTGAAAGGCATGAAGCACCGATTAATATATGCCCGGTGATTGATACAAGAGTCGAAAAACCACGTTTTCCTGGAAGATTTGGGGTACATCCAGTGTCGTTTTTGGAGGATCTTCAGAATTATTTACGGAGGATGCCTAATGAAGATGCTACAATTGAAACTATAATCAGTTGTTTAGAAGGTGATGTTCGTAAATGGGCCAGAATTTATAGACAGAGATGGTTTACACAGTTGGGTTTCAAAAGAGATTTTTTGGATGCTTATTGGGGAGAAGCCGAACAAAACACCTTGAGAAGAATGATTGTAAATGGCACTTGGTCTAAGGAAAATGGAACAATGCTAGAACATTTCGTTAGTTTAGCAGGGCAAGCAAAGATGATGTCTAGACCAATTCCTGAATGGCAAATAGTGGAGGATTTGATGAGACACTTTCCGAAGGATGTACAATATGCTTGGCGGATGAAGAAAGGAAATACTTTGATTGAGGCAACAGAGTTTCTTCGTGAATTGGATGACGTGAATAAACAATGCGGATCTTCTTCCTTTGACTCCTCTACTGGAGCTGATAGGGGAACAAAGCGTCAAAGTCCATTCGTTTCGAATAAAGACAAACCATTTTATAAAAAACCAAAAGTGGTGGCTCACATCGAGGGGGAGGCTTCAAGGGGAAGGATCACTGATGAAATAATTCAAGAAGAAGATTTAAACTAGTTGGGGCCATTTCCAATAAGCAGGAGGTGGCCGCAATTAACAAAAAACTAAATTATCTTTTTCCTGTAAAATATTTAATAAAACAAGGATGGAAGCCAGGGGTAGGATTGGGTTGTGACCAAGAAGGGATCTTATATCCTGTTTCCCCGAATAATACTAGAACGAATTGTGATAGAGAAGGTTTAGGATATTCTTCAGAAGATTATAATAATAAACAAACAGTCGTAAATTTAATTAAAGTTTTTGACGTTTCCGTGATTAAACAAAATCAACCAATGTATAATCAGTTCATTAGAGAATATGAAGGTAACTCTTTATATGATGAAGAGGTTTGCTTTGAGAATGAGGGGCCCAAATTTAAATCAGAAATTGAGTTACAAATTTTGGGGCAATCTATAGTTCTCTTGGTAGACACTGGAAGTGAAGTAACTTGTATTTCGGAAGAATTCTTAGAGTGTTTACAAGGAGAATTAAAGTTAAAATTCCCTGCGTTACCAGTTAGACCAATATGTGTGAGGGGAGCCGTTGGACAAAAGAGTCTCCAAATAAAAAAACTAGTCTCTATACCGTTGACGTGTGGTTCAGTTGATATTGATACGGGATTTTTAGTGATTGCTAAATTAACTTGTTCTGCTATCCTTGGGGTAGATTGGTTAGTTGCGCACAACGCTGTTTTGCATTTAAAAGAACCACAAACATTAGAATTGGGTATCGTTGGACAAGGAGAAATTACTATTCCGTTTCGAAATCTTTCTAGTGGGATTTTAGAAGAGAATCGAATAAATCTAATATCTGGAGTAGTGGAACAAAACGAAAAGGAAGGCGGTGAAGAAAAGCAATTATTAGATTTGTTTAAAAGTATTCGTTTGGGAATGGATTTGTCTGATGTAGAGAAGGAACAAATTTTTAATGTTTTGAGATCCCATATGCAAGTTTTTACAAAGAAACTTGGAAGGGCAAACTGTTATACTCATGACATTAAAATGATTGAGGGTACTCCAAGGATTCAACGAACCTATCCTATACCATACGCACATAGGGCAAAAGTAGAAGAGAAGTTGAGGGAGATGGAAGAATTAGGGATTATATCGAGAAAAACTACAAATTTTTGTAGTCCTCTAACTTTCACTGGAAAACCCGATGGATCTGTTAGAATATTACTTGATGCTAGGGAAATCAATAAATATATGGTTCCAGAAGTAGAAGCACCGCCTTTACAGATTGACATACTTAATGCTTTTCTTGGTGTAAAATTTATAACACTGATTGATTTAAATAACGCTTATTTTCAAATACCGTTGACTGAGGACAGTAAAAAATATACTGGATTTACAGTTAATGGAAAGTCTTACGTATACAACGTGCTTCCGCAAGGACTTAAAACGTCAGTAGGGTCCTTTTGTCGCGCAATGGACATTATATTGGGTCCTGGTGTTAGAGAGTTTTGTGTCAATTATTTGGATGATCTTGCAATCCTAACGAGTGGGACTTGGCAAGACCATTTGGATCATATTGATATAGTTTTGGATCGTTTAGAATCAGCTGGAATGACTTGTAATTTTGCAAAGTGCAACTTTTTCTGCAGTGAAGTAAAAATGTTAGGGCATATAGTTACAACTTCGGGAATTAAACCTAACCCAGATAAAATAAAAGCTATAAAGGAATTCCCTATTCCAAAGAAACAAAAACAGTTAAGAGGATTTTTGGGGCTTTGTAATTATTATAGACGTTTCATTAAAAACTATAGTATTTTGACTGCTCCATTAACTAGGTTATTAAAGAAAAACCAAGCATGGTTTTGGGATGAAGAATTAGATCGAGCTTTCAATAATATAAAGGAAGAATTTATTACAACGATTCTATTGAGCCATCCTGATCAGGATAAATTATATTATTTACAGACCGACAGTTCAGGGATCGGAATAGCCGGATCATTGTTTCAGATTGGAAATAATGGTGAGGTTAAAATTTTGGGATTCTGTAGTCGTGCACTACGGGGTTCTGAATTACGATGGACTGTAACTGAACAAGAGATGTGGGCTATTATTTATTCTGTGAAAAAGTTTGAGACTTATTTAAGAGGAGCGAAATTTGTTGTTCGTACAGATCATAAGGCATTAACTTTCATGAAACAAATGAAATTATACAATAGTAGAGTCACACGTTGGATTTTATTTCTTGAACAATTTAACTTCGAAGTCGAACATGTAAAAGGTGTAGAAAATATTGGGGTAGATATTTTATCTAGATATCCGCCAGGGGGAGTTTTGCAAGAAGAGAAGGTGTGGTATCCAACTGTTATGTATGTAGGTGTTTCTACTGACCGTGACTTGAAAAATAAATTACAACGTATGATGGAATATCAACGGCTTGATAACGTCATATGTGGGATTAAGGAGAGAATAAATGGTTCTAGAGTACCCGAAAGAACAGATAGATTTACACGTATAACTTTGCGCTGTATTGTCAATAATGATCTACTTTATTTTAAAACTGTACGTGGAGATTACGTTTTGTTTATGCCCAAGGTACTACAAGAAGAGATTTGTAAACAGGTACATATAGAGATGGGTCATCTTGGCGCATATAAAACTTTGAAATATTTACAATTAAGGTGTTATTGGATAAATATGGGTAAGACAGTGAAGTCTTGTATTCAGAAGTGTCATGTTTGTCAGCTTTCTAGACCTGACTATATAAAAGGGGTAGGGAAATGTAAATCGATTTTAACTGAAAACCCGGGTGAATTAGTAATGGCTGATATTTTCGGACCACTACCTAAAACTGAGGCTGGTTATATTTACATTTTTGTAATACAGGATTCTTTTAGTAAATTTATTAAACTTTTCGGACTTCGTGGAGCTTCAGCAGACTCAGTGCTTTATTGTATGAGAGTGTTCACTGAAATAATACAACCTAAAGCTGTTATGACAGATAACGGAAAACAATTTATTAGTCACAAGTGGAAAAATGGACTCAGAGCTTTGAGAATTAAGACTTTGTATACTACTATTCGTAATCCTCGACCTAACACTACCGAACGAGTGAATAAAGAATTAAACAAATTCTTTAGAATTTATTGTCATGATGACCATACTAGATGGGATCATTACTTGTTGGAGATTGAGGAATTGTATAATAATACGTTCCATGAGAGTACGAAATTTTCTCCTAATGAAATATTATTTGGAAATTCAGAGAAACTTAAAGTAGACCGTTTTCTACCACGGGCACTCACGAATAAAACATTAGACCAAATTAGAGAGGAAGTTAGAGAAAACCTTAGACTTTCGAGTCAGAAGCGGCAGGATAGATTCAATAGAACTCATAAGTTGATAGATTTTCAAGTTGGTGATTTGGTAAAATTAAGGAGGCTTAATAAATCGGATTCTAGTCGAAATAAAACTAAGAAATTTGATTTATTATATGATGGACCGTATCGAATTGGAGGAATAAAATATGCTAATGTGTATATTCTCGTTGATCCTGAAACTCAAAGTGTCAAAGGAGTTTATAATGCAGTCCATTTGGCTAAATATTATACTTAGGATGTTAGCTATTGAGATTTTCACGGGATTATATCATAAATTTTAACTTTAGAGGAATTGAGATATTCCTGGTCACAACCTAATTAATATAATTTTATTAGTTTTAATTTAATAATTAATATTAGAAGACTATTTTGATTATAGTATATAGTGAGTCAATTTGTTAGTGAATTGACTGGCATTATTAAATCGACTTCGTTTTAAAAATATAATGAATTATAATAATTTATAATTTAATACAAATTTAATTTGGTTATATAATCAGGGTTGAACTGAAATAATCTAAATTTAGATAAACATGTTAAATAATTTTAATAATTTTGAATAAAAAATTAATTTAGTTTAATGATTTATAATATTAGTAGTTTAGTTATTTGTTTTGTTTATTGTATTTGTGAATAAAAAAATTTAAGGGCCAATATAGGAGGTTTTATTTTAATAAAATAATAATAATAATAAAAAAAAAAATTAATTTAAAATTGAAAATTTTAGAATTCTCGAAAAAAAAAAAAATGTTTTCTTAGATTTTTCGAAATAATAAAATTTTGGGGGAGGCTGTGCACTTGCGGAACCCTAAAAAATTTTTAAATGCATAAAATACTATTTAGAGGAAGTGTCAAGAAGTGTAACAGGAAACGGGGAGTAGAAAAATATGACAAGGAGTGACAGTTGTGACAGGGTCGGGAAAGAGTCGAAAAGGGAAAATGAAGAAAAAAAGCTATTTTTGCTGATAAAAATGAATAGTTGCTAAAATTTTGATAAACGAAAGCAACAGAAGAAAACTAAGAATCAGGTTTAATTCCAGACATCAGTAAGTCATTTATATATATTTTTGTAGCTCGTGGAGGAAGCTATCAAATAGCTGATGTGATGAATCTTTGGAGGAGACCGAGATCCTTGATTTCGGATCCCTTCAATTGAGACATAGATAGGCATTGCTCCGTGTAGGATATAGTATAGGAAGGTTTATTTGCGTATAATTTCAAGACGCTAACATTCAGGGTTTGATTCCAAAGTGTAAAGAATAAGTGGAGTGAAACTAATGTTATGTAAGTATTCAATTTTGTGGTTTTCCATCTTTTATTTATTTTCGGTTCAAAGTTGTTGTGTGTATTTGAGTTAAGGTGAAATGTGACTTAATGAAATTTATAGTTTCTTCCAGGTTATGTGAGCTAAATAACGTTGAGAAAATCAGATTTCAATGTCAAAAGAGGAAGAGTTGATTGGAGAATATTTGCAGCTTTACAGATCTACCTGCGAGGTCATAAGAGGCTTGTACTGTGTGATACTTTAAGTAAATTGATATTCCCACTTAATGATTTTCGTTTGTAAACTTTAATAACTCTGCGGAAATTATAACATACTGTGTTTCTAATCTGAGTCGTTATTTGTAGATAGTAATAAAGATTTTCTTTTCCCATAATTAAGTATAAACTAGTTCTACAAGTGTCTTTGTTCGCGTATAGCTAGGCAGGATAATGTTCTATTTCTAAACAGGTACAGGAATTGCAAGGAACATTATAGACATGGAAAAGCAAACCACAAATGATAAATCGTGAAGGCTAAAAAAAAGGTATTGCTTGGATTGTAAAGGTAATGTAAATTTCATTGTGTTTAATTCTTTCCTTTACAGAGAAATTGATTAAAATAGTCCTTGGTGAAATCATGGAAACTGGACTCTGATGTATATATATTGTCATCGATTAGGGGTGGCTTTAGATGTTGTATTTTTTGTCAACATATCAAAGAGACTTTGGACGATGTATATTATTATCATCAAGTCAAGGAGACTTTAAACGATGTATATTTTTATACTTTTTTAGGTAGAATTGTCTATTTGACATTATTGTCAAATAGTCAACAAATAAATCATTTTTGATTTAGTTTTACTCAAAGCTAGACGCTATTTTGAAATCTTTATAATTTTTTATCTCTTTAACAAAAAATAAATCAAAACCCAAAATCAAAATGGAAGAAAATATTAATACATTAAATAATTACCATTTTTAGAAAATAATATAAAATCTTTGGCCCTAAATCAAAATTCCAGTTTTTAATATACTAATGTCTTCATATGATAAAATTTAAGAAAAATATTCCGTCAGATCAAAAGAATTAGAACGTCAATTCAAAATCTTAAAATAATATATCTGAAAACTAAAACTTGGATATAGATTGTGATATTTTATTGTGAAATAAAGGGTAAGTTTAAGTAGAGTGAATATTATAAATAATAATATTTCAAATAATAATAAATTGCTTTGATAGTGATTTTGAATCTTTTGCCTCAATTTCCCAAAATTGGAACATGCTGAGAGCTTTGCTACATCTCTGTACTCAAGCTCATAGGAGGTGCTTATCTTTCCTTTTACTTTCATACTATAGGAGTCCCAGATTTTGAGATTAAGAAATACCTGCTCTCAGGTTTATTTAGTTCAACCAAGCGTGGATGGATGCCCTCGTGACATGTGTCCCCGATGTCCACTATATTGGATGTGGCAAATGTATGTCGCGTGTCGCTGGAGTATCTGTCTAAGTCTATCTGATAATATCAACCTTCGGATTTATTTATTTTAATCATTCTTGGGCCGGAGCCTTCAAGCCTAAAGGGGTCTGATTCTAAAGTTCTTCTCGTTCTATTTGTGTGAGGTTTCGCTGATTCATCCTGATTTCCCTCATCTGTATGTGTGGGATGAATTGGTGTTATTCTAGTACAAATGGAGGAATATTAGCAAGGTGTTTTAACGTTGGATTTTGGAATTGGTGTTTCTTGTGTTATGTGCTGATAACGCTCGCCCATTATTGGATGCGTCGTTTGAGTGGCATATACCACGGGAGGACCTCCTGATCTTAGCGTTGATCTACCAAATGTAGAGTAGTTAGATAATTTAATGCCTTCTTCTTTTGTGTAGGGACATTCTAGTTTAGTCTAATGACATTAAATTGTTTATAAAGAATAAATTAGAATTGTCCTGAATCAATAGGAAGAATATTCTTGATGGAGACATTACGTTCGTTCGTGGGTTGCTTCTTGTAAAGTGTGTTGACGACGTTCGCCCGTAAGGCTGCGACGGCTGTACGACACTCTGACCTTGGGGGACCTCTGAACTTTATGTGTGTCATCCTAAAGTAGTTAAATAATTTATTTAATCTTCATTGAATCATACAGGAATCTAAACTTTATAAGATTCTAAGTTTTATTTTCCCTTAATAAAACTTGTCATAAATTATCATACTTAAAATTATACTTTGACTCAGTGTGAAACCACCTTAACTTTACTAAATAGATTCTTGAAAACAATAATGGAACAGAAATTATAATGTTTAGTTTCTTTTCATTGTAGATAAGTTCCGAATATTTAAGTATATACAATAACCCCATTTTTATACTTCTTTTGAGTCCTCTTTTAAAGAACATCGAGTTTTAGCTAGTGTTGTTTACGCTAAATTCTCCCAGTGTTCTTGGTTTTGAATACTCGATGCTTTTGATTTTCCTTTAAGATCTTAAATCATAAGTGTTTGGCCCAACCTAGCTTAGATACTACTATCCCGTATCTTCTCGGTTCTGGTCATCATACTTCACTTTTAATTAAGGATTACCTTCAGTAATCTTTTGTTATACTTACTTCTTATATGTTCTTCTTCGAAATATGCTGGGTAATCCCATTATAGTTTAGATGCAATTCATTTTATTTAAATGAGTGTTTAGACTGGGGTTACTCTACATAATCCTTGTCCTGCGTGGGTTGGTAACGGAAAAGAGATTTAGCTACGCATCACAAGTGAGAGCTATGAAGGATATACGGAGACCTTGTTGGTGCAATAAAGTCACTCAGTGACTGGGGGGAGGGAGATTGCCCTTCAAACTCTTTATGTCTCTCGTTATAAAACCGTTATTGATCTAGGCTGGCCATGCAAGCAATAATACTATACCCGTATCTAGTACAGACTTCACACTTGGACGTGTGGAGCTGGCTAATTATTTTCAGTTTAACTTATTTCAAAACAAACTAAGGGATTCGATGATGTCGATCATTGTCTGCCCGGAGGGATTACAGGAAGAGCTCTTATAGCTCATGATGGAGAGTGCCCTGTTTTCCTAAAGGAAGACCGTATGCTTCGTGTGCCTGGCGGGCTCGGTGACCAGCTCTGGTATGGGTGACTAAAAGAAATAGTCAATACCCTGTGAACCCTGGATGAGTCAGTGATCGTCCCTTAAAGGTGGGCCACGTGGAAGTCGGGTTTGACGCGGGGCATGAACATACCGGGGGGGAGACATCATCACCGTCTGGGTTGTACTGTGGTTAGTTGGTTCCGCACTCCACATACATTAACCCTAGTCTTTACTGTAGTTTAAGTTTTCGGTGGGATTTCCAGCTTCGCGAGGATGATCAGAATCCTGACGATCCAGTTGGATTGTTAGGGTAGTTTAGCGTCATGTCATCGTGAGCTGGGTGATGATATGCCTCGGACCTAGGACTTAGGGTAGAGGAGGCCTAGGACGAGCTGCTTGGGGCGATGGCGGTGCCCCAAACCTGGGGATTGTCCCCACATTATTTTTATTACTTCGTTTATATTAACATAGGTTTCTTTTCAGAAACTTATCGGCTCTAATATTGCATTGTAAATGAGATGAAACCTTTCCTAAATTGATGAAACTACATGAATTCAGATGAACTACTCCTGTCAATATGAAACTAAATTTAAATAAATAGTGATATAAAATAAAATAAATAACACAAATTAGACTTGTAAAGATTAGGTTTATATTCTAATATAAGTATTAAAATAACAAGTGTGTTTCTTTTTCATTCTTCTATTGCCACTCTCCACCGAGCAGAATCTGTAAATTACAAGATATTATAAATATATAAAACGGAATGACGTAGGATTCAGGAAAAATATAATATTCAAAAGGATATTATTCTAGACGATCAACCTTGGCCAAAACTTTCACGTATCTGATTTGAGGATCCTATATGAAGGGACTTCAGATCTGTACAGTACCAACCAAGCAGCCTCGGATATGATGAAGCACGCCTTCCCTGGAGTGGCTGAACCGGGGAACGTATCCATCATGTGGTTCCTATGATAATAGCTACGCCTGGTATTCTCGTAGCTTGGGTTACGCCTTTAGTTTCTCATCATAACCATAACAACCCATTAAAAGTCTGCTACGGGACAGGGTCTAGAATTTTACAGTAAAAATGCTTAATAGGTATATTTTGCAATGCGGCTGGCACCATGTACGATTAACGACAGATCAAGCTTGACACTCGCAGTGTGACTGTAGCCCGAACTTTTATTAAAATAAGAACAGTACAAAGTCCAATGTGTCAAGCTTAATGTGCTCTTGACTGTAAAAAAGTATTAATAGAATGGTTAAAACAGCTTGATTATGATAAAACTGAATTACTTTTACAATCTATAACTTAATTTCATCTCGGATTACCTCTTGATATTTTAATGTTAACAATTCGGCAACTCTCATCTTCTACATTCACACGCAAATACACACATCTACAGACACTCGCCTATACACACACACACTCACACACATTCAATGCACACACCCATTCACACACAAACACCCACATACACACACTAGATATTCTGTAGCTTTTATTAATTTGTTTTTATTGTTTATATTGCTATAAGGTCATTTACTATTCTTGTTATAACTTGTAGATATGGAAGAGTGGGTTCTTCTTACACAGGTATTTTTTACTTAAAAGAAGATCCCTACTATTAAGTGTAATGAGTAGTTTCTGACTGAATAAACTTTTTTTTTTTTTATCTGCCCATCCCCCGGTACCAATCCCTCAGTCACCTTTTACGACAACCACGGCTAGAGGTTGGTAGGTATAGTCAACGACAAGTCAAGCTTGACACTAGCAGCGCGACTCTAGCTCGTCCGGCTATCGAAATAAGAACGGTACGAAGTCCAATGTGTCAAGCTTGATGTGCGCTTGACTGTACAATTCTTTGCCGGCACCAAACGGGCTGTAGCTATAGTTACTATACATACCCCTTAAATTTGATATCCATACTATCCATACTCCATACTAATATTATAAATATTATAAATGCGAAAGTAACTCTGTCTGTCTGTCTGTCTGTCTGTTTGTTTGTTTGTTTGTTGCTCTTTCACGCCTAAACGGCTGAACGGATTTTGATGAAATTTGGTATGGTGATAGATGGTAACTTGGAGACGGACATAGGCTACTTTTTACCCCGGGAAAATATCTCATTCCCGTGGGAATCTACACATACAATAATACTCTAGCGGGGTTGTATCTGCTACAGCACACCGAAACTACTTAACCGATTTTGATGGGACTTTTTTTATTCAACTAAGTATCGCTGATTACGAAAACTACTACAATTTTGAAATCCAACGTGGTAGACGTAAACTACCATTATCCCCTGGGGATAAGGTTGGGGTGCGATAGAGTTGATATGTCTAAAAATCAATATGGGTGTCGTTCGTATGGTTTATCGGGTCGCTGATTACGAAAACTACAATGATTTTGAAATCCAACGTGGTGGACGTGAAATACCACCACCCCTGGGATGGGGTTGATAGGTTTGAAATGTCTAAAAATCAATATGAGTGTCAGTTGTATGTTTATATAAGGATAGGGATAGCGGTTAAGATGGCGTTAGGGGTAGAAGCAGGGATAGGGGTAGGGTCAGGGATAGGGAGAGGGAGAGGGGGAGGGATAGGGAGAGAGTGTAAGGGAGGGGAAAATAAGGGGAGAGAAAGGGGGAGGGAGGGGTAGAGGGCGTGGGAGGGGGTAGAGGGAGGGGGGTAGAGGGAGGGAGAGGGGGAAGGGGAGGATGAGTGAGGGGAAGGGGAAAAGGGAGGGGAATGGGAGGAGGGCGAGGGGGGAAAGGGAGGGTGATGGGGAGAGGGGAAGGGGGGAAATGGAGGGGGAAGGAAGGGTGAGGGGGGGAAGAGGGAGGGGCGAGGGAGAGGAAGAGAGAGTGGGAGAGGGTGAGGGAGGGGGAGTTGAAATGTAGGGGGGGGATACAAAAGGATAGATAGGGAGGAATAGGGACCTTTTTTACTTTTATGAATACCTCCTCGCTACCCATTCACTTCACTCCCTTTATTGCCTTCTTTTTTAAGTTCGCCTGTAACGGTTGACAATGAAAATTCCGCACTACCTACCAGTTAAATAAAATCAAAAGATAATTAAGTTTGTAGTAAGATGCATTTATTCAACTTGGATAAGTACAAATGCATCTTTTACGTAGGGATCAAGAAGGATAAGCGCTCCGTAAAATATGTTTCAATTAAGTTCGAGTTCTGTTTTTTTATAAAATCTACGCGGACGAAGTCGCGGGTAACAGCTAGTTACATATAAGGTGTTTTTAAATTAGACCCAAATATTTCTAGGGGTGGTGTAACTATGATAAAGAAAAAGGTTTATCAAAGTTTTAGAAAAATCCTCCCGCTAGTTTTTTTTTATAATTTTCAAACAAAAAAAATATTATTATTTGCAATCATCCTGTAGTAATGATTTCGACAGTACTAAGAGCCCGAAACCGAGCCGAAACCGCCCGAACCGCGCACTCGGCTTGCGCGTGATTGGCTCACGACTCCGCGCTGCCGCCTGTGCTGATACGGAGTGTTCATTTTACGATATTTAACGGTATTTTTTATAGGATTTTTCTCGAAAACTAGCGAATAAAAATGTAAAAAAATAGCACCAATAGTATTCATTTAGGTCCTTGAGGTAACCCTAACAATATTTGGGTCTAATTAAAAAACACCTTATATATGTATAAAGCCAGGGCAGCATGATCGGTCCATGCACGTTCCTGACCTGTGGCGACAGTACCGAGGTCCACCTGGCACCGGCGGTCCTGATCCAGTTGGAGAACTGCGAAGGTCATGAGCTCAGCGTGAAGATACTGTACTCCAAGAATGCTTTCTCACAGGAGCGAGCCATCATCTCGGTGAGTTACTTCACGAGGTCTACTTTAAACGAGGGGTTTGCACTGCTGTGTTTCGGTTTGAAGGGCAAGGGATCCAGTGAAATTACTGGCACATGAGACATAACATCTTATTTCTCAGGGTGGGCAACGCACTTTGCTGTCTTATTAGCGTCAAAGTATGTCACTAATAAGACAGTGGGTGCTATGGGCGGTGGAGACCATTTACCATCAGGTGGCCCACCTGCTCGTTTGCTCACTTGTAACATTAAAAAAAACTTCCGACAGCAAAACGACATCGATCCTGCTTCGAAACAGTCAAATTATCATGTTCGTTTAATGACGAAGGAGACTTAAGGGCGCTTCTCCAGTCACGCATGCGTATCTGACAAGCATGCGTGCCGCCCGCATTTGATTATTTCATACTTGCTTCTCTCGTCTTGCAGGACATCCGCGCTTCTGGCCTGCGTCACGCATGCCGATGACGAGAAGCAAGTATGAAATGATCAAATGCGAATAAACCCTCGGGACTCGTTAGAAGTATACAAGATGAATTTAAAAACATTTGACAAATTTTGAAATTGAGTTCAGACCACGAAACTGAACAACTTTTCCCAAGGAACATAGATCGTTAGACGTAAAAAAAAGTCGATCTCCCATACAAAATGTATGGTCAGCTGACTGACTTTACTATAAAAGGGTAATTTTTTTTTTCGTCCGATGATTTCGTCCGACGACGATGTTCCTAGGCGAAAATTGTTCAGTTTCGCGGTCTAAACTCAATCTCAAAATTTGTCGAATGTGTTCAATTTCAGCCTGTTGTAGTATTGAGCTCCTCAATACTATACTTGTTAGGTACTTGGACTTGACGGAAAAAAAATCGTTTCCTTTGTAGATAATATTCAATGGTTTTATTTTGGAGTTTTACATAAAAATCTAATAGTGTTATACTTTTGTTATTTGCGACGAAAAACTGTAAGTTATTTATTCCGTGTTTTTACAATATTTGCTCAAATAAATTTTGATTTTAGTCTAAGGACGTGTTTTAAAAAAAATTACTGCCTCTGGTTCATAGATACCTACAATCGAAATAATACAACTTGATTATGTAATGTCTGACTATACTTGAGTTTGGTACTTAGATCATGAAACTGAACAACTTTTCCTTGAAAATGAGATTTTTGTTTTGGTCGTCCCATACAAATTCCAGTATTGACGGCGCAAGCTTTGTATGGGGAAGCCAAAATTTTTTTTCATTTTCCATCCTATGTTTCTTGGGGAAAGTTGTTCAGATTCATGTACTAAGTACCATACTCAAGTATAGTCAGACATTACATAATCACGTTGTATAAGTAGCTTTATTAGAACGACAGCAGGAATAACTATGCGTGAGAGCAGGTCAGATCGATACGTGTCTCTGTCGCTTCAATGTGTAGTGCATCGCTCCGTCCTGCTCTAACAATGCAGTCATGCCAGTCATTCTAATCAAGCTACATTCAAATTGGTACTATCTGAACAACTTTTTCTAAGAAACAAAGGTTGTAACACGAAATAACTTCTATTGAAACTGAATCAATCGTATTTTTTATGGATATCAAAGATTTTTTTCATATTTCGCTTTTAAGTCCCTAAGAAAAAAAAGTTGTTTAGTTTCATGAGCAGATTTATAGTCGTAGTAAAAGGTTGCCAAAGAAAACTAAAGCATATGTTATCACATGAAATCATACCCATATATTTTCGTTAAATACAATTATTTTAAATACAAAACTATACACTAGTTAAACGGTGGATAAACAGAAATTACCGTACACACGATCTTGAGCAAATGCAAGCAGATTGTTCATAAATAATATAGGGTAATTTTTTTATTACCCAGTAGGTTGTAAAGGTGATTCTGCCCGTGAAACTGATAAATTTTTCTCAAACAAAAGTCGAAATACAAAAAAAACGTCCCCTCATACAGTTTCTATGGGAATGAAAAATGGAAAGTTGTTGAAAGTTGAACGTGTGTTAATGGAATAAGCCAAACCCCCATACACCCCAACTGATTTTTATTAAAATAAATCCATTCCCGTACAAAAAATCTTAAAAAGAGATTTTTTTTCTAGATATTGTTATTTTAAAATTTCATCATAGTTCTAGTTTTATCGTTGTTCTGGTCCGCGCACTCCGCGCACGCTTCCCTGCCCTCCTCGCCGCTCATGATCCGCGCATCACCGGTCGCCAGCGCGCGTATCCACAGAAATATTTAGAAAAGAAGCGGCTAAGAATTAAAATTTTAAAAAATTACCCCTATCAAAAACCCGTGAAATTAATTCTACTCTCGATTCTGAACAAACTATTTTCTCAGTTTCGCTTATTCCGTTAACACGTTGTATAGGGTAGTATATCGGTTATGGTGGTTGGTGGAACGTACCCCAAGAAACTGAACAACTACTCCGAATGATTTAGTGTCCAAAAAATGTTTCCGCCTGTCTGCAGTTTTATCTCTTTTTCATTGTATTTGTTCAATTTCCTTCTCTTATCGCAGTAGTTAGTATTCATTGTATATCCTTTTTCATGGCCATATAATTAACACATTTACTTATTTACGGATTTGAGGTAACTATTTCAGATAATTCGCTTGAACTCGACTTAATTTTGAACAAGTTTTGTTGCGTGGCAATAGATCATGCACGACTTACAATTAGCAATAGTGTTTGCTGACATGGTATCAAGGAAATCAATGCATGGATAAAATGGCTTGGATTGAATTTCAATATCTCTTGTATAGCATTCAGGAATCTGAAATAGATTTTTGGGTCTGGCAACACCATTTCAAAGGGCTCTAAAAACCAGTAGGTCAGGAGGGAGAAAGGAATTTGCATATTCGCAACTGTCATCTAAATTTGCAGATTTCAGATTATTTTTTTTTATCTAAATAATTTATTCATTTATGATTCTTTACAGTTTACTTATTGAATGTCATAATCAAATTGCATGGCTGTTTGTATGGCAGGGCTTGACAGGTAGAAAACCACCCAGATTGCAGTTTGTACATCAGAGGTAAGGACTTATTCAACATACTGCATGGAGGCTAAATGTAGCAACCTTAGTTATACGTTTTTCGGAATTATGTAAAAAATCGACTCTCCATACAAAATGATCAGATGATTAGTGCAATTTGTATGAAAAGTCGAAACCTTATTTTGCGAAGTCGTAGAACAAAAGTTGTTGCATTCAACCCCCAGCCCTTAAAAGGTTTTACATGAATTTATTAGTCCTGTATCAATCCCCCATTATTTTTGTTTTTCTATACATTTCACTGCATTACATTGTCTGCAATCGAACTGGTACAGTCAGAAGAATCATGCTTGCAACAGTTTAAGTTACCTACTGTAGTCACTGTTAATACGAATGTCGCACTATATAGTTTACGTTTAAAAATATAGATAATAAATAAAGGCCAGGTTAAAAGTACACTAAGCATGTTCGAAAGGTTTGATGAAAGCACAGGAAGCGAGGAAAGCATGTCAAGATCGTAGCAGGTGGAGGGCTGTGGTCTTTGCCTACCCCGACGGGAAAGAGGCGTTATGTTATGTATGTATGTTTTAATGTAAAAAATAGGTTTATCAAGAGCAGTTAAGCAGTAAAACTATAAAATGGCAAAATGATAGGCAATTGCAATGTTCCAAGTTCAGGTTAAGTCGAGTTCTATTTACTGTATCACATGGGCTTCGTATCAACAATTTGTTACATACACACTATATTAGATATAAATTATTATTTAAGTTACATAATCCACCAAAGACTTTTTAATACTATTTAATATACATAATCATAATAATTAGTTTCAAAACGAAATTTGAGGTATTATTAGTAGAATCCTACAGGGCTTTTATCACCTTATCTTATCGCACAGGAAACATTTTGAGGCGATTCTGCCCATCAAACTGAACAACTTTTCCCAAGGTACTTATGGCAAGTTTTTTATCTTCCCATATAAACTGCATCAGAAAATTTTGTGTGGGAGGTTTTTTTTTTCTTTATATTTACACCTATGTTTCTTAGTAAATTTTGTTCAGTTTCAGGGGCATAAATAATTTTAACATTTTCTAAAATAAACCTGTAGCTTTAAGGAGAAAACTGAAAATTTAAGTCACGATAAACCTTTTTGACTAAACGTAGTTTATTGTTTGAACTCTATTGAGTTACACATTAGCAGGCGATAACATGGCTGGCTTTCCACCAATGAAAACTACATTTTTTACAATTAAACCATAGTTTTATTGTATATTTTCTGGACAACTTCGCTTTAAAACCATTACATAAAAATTAACAAAACAATCCAACTTAAGTACGTATGGGTTAAAATAATAATTTTTCTAATCGCAAAACTGACCGTGTGTTCTCATTTAACATCAATCTCGTACAATCAAATTCAATATTCTAGTCGAGCGATTTCGTCTCGTGCCCTTATCTAATGTTAACAGATCTTGCAAATTAGTTAACTTGGCTATAGACGGTTCTTGTTGACAGTTACGATCCTGTAAGAGCTATTACACATAAAATGCGATGCGATGCGAATTTGCATCGCAAAAATCTGCGATGTTACACGTTCAGTTCAGTCCATCAATCTGGTAAGATTACAAGGATACAGGAAAGGAAAGACGGAAAGAGTCGTATAGCTTTCTCTTTCTTTCCATGGACTGAATTGATGTCAGACTAAACGTTTTTATCGTAGTTTCTGGACATTCTGGTCGTAGTTTCTGGACATTGTGAGAATTCGCTATTTGCCTATGTCAATTTCTTTTTTTCGCATTTAAAAATAGTTACGTAAAATACATGAAAAACTAATTATTAACACTCAGCGTGTGTTTTTAAATTTATAAAATTAAATAAGAGTTAATGAGTTCGTAAACGATGGTAATAAATTGTGACGTCACAAGCTAGTAACTTCGTACAAATTCCATAGAAAATTTTCATTTTGACTTTGATTAAAGAGTTGCTCATTTGATAAGTGTGTCAAATAGCAGACTCGCAGATTTTTGTGTTGCGACGTCCGACCGATGACACATTTACAGCTCTGACAAAATGTGTGAGATGTATATTGTGTATTTCAATAGCACTTTACTAGTAAATACAAAAATATACATCTGATGTAACACATACATCCGACACATTCGTCAGTACAATAAATGAAGTTCGCACTGCAGGCGGCAGGACTAGTAAGTCAGCTCGTTTTTGGAATGTCCGAAATATTAATTTATTTATACCCTGTTAACATGTACGCGCGAGTTTGCCGCCTTTTGTCGTATATTGCTTAGTTGTTAATAATTTGATCACTTGCACGGCTAAACAAAAGTGGCATTGAACCTGGATTCGCGCCAAAAAACGCTGCGCATTCGCCCCTTCTGCACAGGGTCTTATTAGCTACTGCCGCTACTGGCCAGGCCAATCCATTGAACCAATATCCAGGCTATTCACTATGCTCTACGCGCCAAGCAAGCCATGTGCAGTGCGTTTCCTGCTTTAAAGGATCGAAACTGTCGGCGCAATCAATCGTCAAATACACCTCTTTATATTTTAAACATTAATTCCATTTTCTTGCTTTTATTTCTAGCCTAACAACTGATTTGAATACACAATGTGTTTTTTATTTTCCAGTCTTTTTCTTCAAATTGATATTCAAGTTAATTGATAATAAATATTTAAAAACACATTAGAGTTTTCAAATCAACGGGTATACCAAACTATGAACACATCATTTTCTTCAATCTTATTCAATAATCTATCAATGCTTCAATCGTCATATCTTTGTTATTAATTTAACAAACATAGTCTCCCGGTGAAAATGCAACTTATGGCGCCAAATGCAGCTTCAAGAGTGTTATTGCTCGAAATGCTATTTTTCTTTTATCAAGAACTGAATGTCTTGTTTGTCCATCTCTAGTTTACTAATATGGTATTATCGTCATTGTTGTTTTAACCCCGGGGGACCAAAACATTTCAAAATTAAAAGGTGGGTATTTCGCAATATCGAAATTTCGAATTTATTCGTATAATTTACTTCTATTATATTACCAATAATCAATTTGTTAGTACGAACACTTAGCCTACGATATAAGGATAATTCAATTTCGTTCACTTATTTGGTGAAAAATACTCGTATATCAGAAAATCAGTGCTGAGATATTTGTAGACCTAAGAAGCCAAATTGCAGCATTGGGTTAAATCGTTAAAACCTTACGTATCATACAATACACCCTGTTATGTAGTTTATTTTATTTCTTTACGAATTCAACGAATGAATGCAACTGGAGCCAGTCCAGTGCCACTTTAAACTACCACTGCCACTTTATTTATATATGAATCAGTAAGTTGAAGAGACGTTCGTAAGAACTATCAAACGAAGCATTGCAAAAAATTGGCGACAAAGAATATGCCAATCGTTTTATAAGAAACTCGCCCAGGCAGCGACTTGCTTACAAAACGACTATTTTTTTTCTTACAGCAGATATTATTTTTTATTATCATTTTATACAAATTGTATTCTATTTAGAAACAAACCTTACGTATGAAATTTTCTTATAATGACAAAAATCGCATCAAATCTACTACGATCATTTAAAACAAGACGGAAAGCACGTAGACAGAATATTCTAACTTGACGTGTTCAGCAGTTCAAAACTGTTAACCAGAATTGTATTATACAGTTACATTATCATTACAAAAATGTAGGCATGCTACAATAGTCAACGAAAACCAGCTTAACTATAAATTACTATAATTTTCTCTCTCACAAACGAAACTTGTGATCAAGATACATAGTTACTATAAAAGCACGGTCGCAGCACAGGCCTGTGCAATTGAACGCATCCTGACTGACCGAATTTCTTTCGACTAAAATTGCTGCCACCTACTCGTACGACTGGTCATTAGACCATAATTCATGCAAAATATTTGTTTAATTTCGTGCATAATCTTTAAGTACTAGTTCTAAGCTTCTAAGTTTAAATCCAGATAGCATAAACGGTGTTAATTTACAGGGGAAAATACCACAATATGGATATCACAGACCACAGGGCAAACTAAATATTTCCGACCTAACTTAGACAATAAAGTTAAGTTAGGTTAGTTAAGTTAAGTTAAAGTTAAGGGTTTAAGTTGCTTACAAAATAACCTAGATTTTGTATGTTTTTCACTCACAATTTGGCTTGTTAGGAATTTCTTTAGAATGGTGTGCAAGAAAACAATCAATACAGCCGAAAATCTTATGCAAGGACAAAACTCAAGGGCGACGTATCAGCACACGTCCTCCCCCGAAACACAGATATTGGAAAATGGTAATCGATAAGGATACGAGAAGCTTGACCATAAAACAACAATACAAAAAGCTATGAAAAGCCATCGGACTATTTGTTTTTATTTTTAATTTATTTGTATATCATAAGTAGTCGGACAATATGAAACTAATATTCTTCCGCTATAAGTAATAAGCAGGTGCAAACGGTATAGATGCGTGTCCATTAAGACGGATAAAATGCCAGACTTAGGATGGGCGCATGCTGAGACGCAGGTACAGCTCAAGGCAGAACATGTCTTCCTTATCGTAGAAAACCGAAGGATAGAAATACTCTGTGCTGCGATGGCGCACCACACGCACATCATACGCCTACTCTTAGGGTGGTTTTCCACCAGAGCTGTGCGAGACAGCTAAGCTGAGAGCTGGAAAATTCACGCCAATAAGATTGTTCCATTTGACAGCGCATTTGACATGCTATACTATTAAACGAGCAATATTTGTATAAATATCCTGTAATATTAATGAGCACTATTTGTATAAAGAGTGTAAGGGACGGTGTACCGAAAACTGAAAGGGCGTGCTCAATCAACGAAACTGAACAACTTTCCCAAGGTAAAATTTTTGGGAAATGTAAAAAATGTCCTCTCCATACAAATTGATAACTCTGATCGAACAGTTACTATATTTTTTTTATGACAACACAGATAAACGAGCAGACAGCTCACCTGATGGAAAGTGCCACTGCCGCCCATGGACACTTGCAACACCAGAAGAGGCGATGCTAGTGCGTTGCCGGCTTTTTAAGAATTTGTTAACCCGCTTTTTGAAAGCCCCCATATCGTAACTACTAGGGAAAACCACAGGGGGAAGTTCATTCCACATCCTACATGTGCGCAAAAGAAATTATCGCGCAAACCGCGTTGTATTGCAACGCCAGGGGTACAAATTATGGAGGAGAGGTCGAAATTCTTTTTCATTTCCTAAAATATTTTCTTTGGGAAAGTTGTTCAGTTTCATGGTCTGAGTAACATACTAAAATTATGTTCACTATTTCATTAGGACCTTATATACACTTACCGGCAAAAATAACCGGCCGGTCTATTTTCTGTCGTACATTTTCATACAAGTAAGGGATCAAATGAAGCGTCAATATCCATACTAATATTATAAATGCGAAAGTGTGTTTGTTTGTTTGTCCTTCTTTCACGTCAAAACGGAGCAACGGATTGACGTGATTTTTTGCATGGTGATAGCTGAACGTCTCGAAAGTGCTATAGGCTACTTTTTACCGCGGTAAAACATCTCATTCCCATGGGAAAACACGTTTTATTATAGCAATGTGACTTTTTAAAAATGGTTTTCCAATTCCTTGCACAACACTGCTCATACGTGACGTGATTTTTTGCATGGTGATAGTTTAAAGGCCCAAGCGTGCTATAGGTTACTTTCTATCTATCATGGGAAAACACTCTTTATCATAGCCTTACGTCACTTCTATTGATATGGTTTTCAAACTCCTGAACGTCACGCCTCAGATCCATGACTCCTCAGACAGATTGACTCCATAGGCTACTTTTTACCTCGGGAAAACATCTAATTCCCATGGGAAAACAAGTGATAATATAGCCACACGTCAGTTCTATTGATATCGTTTTCCAACTCCATGCACAATGCTGATTATACGTCTAACACTCATGACATAATTAATAAATGTGAAATTTATACGAATTTCTTCCTCGCTAACCAGTCACTCACATGCAAAAACCGGCCAAGTGCGAGTCGGACTCGCGCACTGAGGGTTCCGTACCACCACATAATCATAATTGTATTAGTTGAAATTTCAGTAAGTTAATGTGCTACATTTTTTGAGTCCGACACCCGCTTGACCAAATTTTATTATTTGTTGTTATTTTATAGCTTATGCACTATAAACATACCAATTTTCAAGTTTTTAAGTGTTCCCGTTTTTAAATAGAACTAAAACAAAAATCGCCTCAAGGACCATCCAACTTGACCCCTCTCTTATATGAATGTTCTTTAAACGGGAGCTCACCACAATTGGTTACCATTAGTTGTGAGAAAAGTTGTAATATTTAATGATTTCAGACTTTTCCCATTATTTGTACTGTGAGACCTAGCTTCTTGCCAAATTTCATAATTTTAGGTCAACGGGAAGTACCCTGTAGGTTTTTCATTTTTGAATAAATGTATGGAGATGAGGACATAAAATGCCATATCTTTTGATTGCGTCGTTGTAAAAAATTTAAATTTTCAGATCTTGTGTGGTTCATAGATCCTAATATATGGTATTAATTTCAATCTGATACCTTTACCCGTTCGTGAGATAAAGGGTCTTGACAGACAGACAGACAGACAGACAGACAGACAGACAGACAGACAGACAGACAGACAGACAGACGGACAACAAAGTGATCCTATAAGGGTTCCGTTTTTTTCTTTTGAGGTACGGAACCCTAAAAAATTGCCAAATTCTTACAAAACACACATCGCTTGTCTGACACTCATGACATAGTTAAAGGTAAAAGTTTAAAGGAATTTTTTTCTTCGCTAATCAGTCGCTCACATGCAAAAAATTGCCAAATTCTTATACAACACAGATCGTTAGTCTGACACTCATGACATAGTTATTAAAGGTGAAAGTTTATACAACTTTTATTCCTCGCTAACCAGTCACTCAAATGCAAAAAAATTGCCAAATTCTTACACAACACAGATCATAATGTCGGACACTCATGACATATGTAATAAAGGTGAAAGTTTCTATGACTAAACTTTTATGAATACTTCCTTTCTATTCATTCACTCCCTTCATTGCTTTCATTTTTAGGTTCGCCTGTAACAACTGACAATCAAGATTGTCTCCTTGGATTAATACAATAACAATGTCACTTGAAAAAAACTGCGAAATTCTTTCACGCACAGACATATGTCTGACATTTCTGACATAGTATATAAAAGTGAAAGTTTGTACCCAATCTCTCACTTCTCTTGACTTGGTTTCACAACTCCTAGCACAACACTGATCATACGTCCAACAGTCATGACATAGTAAATAAAGGTGAAAATTATCCATCCGCTATACTCATTCGATCCCTTCATTGACAACTTTTTTAGCTCTGCCTATAATTACTGACACTAAAGATTGCCACCTTGGACTAACACAGAAACAAAAGTGTCAAATTCTAACCCAACACTGATCGTACGTCAAATACTCATAACATAGTTAATAAAAGTGAAAATTGAGTAAATTTTACTAATACTTCTTCATTACCTATTAACTCTCTTCATTGACTCGCCTATAACAACTCACACTGAATAATTGTCTTCTTGGTCTAACATAAAAACATATTCATTACTACAAAATACTGGGCTGGGCTGGTGTAATCGACACGTAAAGTAGTAGTAGAGACATCTTGAGTGATTCTTTTACTTGATCTAGGAATGTGAAGTAAATAGACAACTCCTAAAACCACGCGGGCGAAGCCGCGGGTAACAGCTAGTATTTCCTAAATAAACGAAATAAATATCCGTGAATAAACAGTGAGATCATTAAATAAGGTGTCTGACTACTGATTCTTGAAGATTAGACCTGTGCACGGTATCCAGGAAATTCCGTGCATCGTTCAGAAAAAAATATACGTCATTTTGTCAAATATCTCATACATTTAGCGAATTAAAATGTTTAAAGTGTCGCACGGGTTTTCTTGAACATTTAAGATATACCTAATCTTTGACAACATTGTTAATAAGGTTCTTATCTAAAGACCTCATCAATCAGATTTGTATTTTTATTCAATTTAGGTAAAATATTGACGCTTTGTTTGCTCCCATATTTGTATGAAAATGTACGACAGAAAATAGACCGGCCGGTTATTTTCGCCGGTGACTGTATAATATATATTTCGGGCTACGAATAAATAATAAGTCAGGAACTCTAATTCAGAACAAGTTCCAAACAAAAAGTGGGCCTACGTGAAACCAAAAGGACGTATATTCAAAATACGAATCAATTGGTTCAAATTCAGAACAAGAGCAGCGATTGGTTCGCGCGCGTGCTGCAATGTCAGCCAGTAGTAGTTGAGCCAATGACACGGTGGAACGACTTCTGAAATACACGACTTTCGTTGGGTCATTTTTTGAGCGCAGTTACAATTCTTGACTTATTCTTTATTCGTAGATTTCGGGGGCGAAAAATCGATATAGCTATGACTCATGTCTAGGAAAATTCCTTTTGCCCGTATTTTGAGCATTACTTCAAAATACCACGTTTCAGAAACCCTACAGCGCCATCTGTTGGAAGGCTTTGGTTAAGATTATACAGAGCGAAGCTCGGTCGCCCAGGAACTGCAAGTAAAATGGAAAAACCTATTGGTTGGAATTTCCCTAGCTCACAGCTTAGCCTCGCACAGCACTGGTGGATGAAAAACGACCCCCTTAAGGCGATCCGTTTTCCGTACTAAATTCAAATGACTTGCATTCTTAAGCGGGACATAAAATGTTGTTGAAAAACGAGTGTATACTGCAATTTTTAGCAAAATTTTTCGCTGATTAATACAAAGACAGCTAATGCACCGAAAGTACTAGTTTTGTGTTTGCAGTTTGGTTCAATAATATCATTGTGGGTGTGCGATCTATACTGTAGTACTTTCAGTGCATTAGCTGCATCTTTGTATTAATCAGCGAAAATTTTAACTAAAAATAGCAGTATACACTCGTTTTATGTAACAGCATTTTATGTCCCGCATAAGAATGCAAGTCATTTGAATTTAATATGGAAAACAGATCACCTTAAGGTAGCTTTCCGTCACAGATCTGCTAGCCCTATTTTAATTCATTTCATACCATGTTTTTTAGATTCCTTTGATTTTCGACCATATCAATTGATTTTACACCCCATATTCGTTTAAAGCCTAATAGGCAGTGTTAAATCCTTACAAGAGTTAGGAACCTTATGGTTTCGTGGTCAGTTTTTCTATTGTCAATTCTATTGAATCTAAAGTGTATTTTTTTAAATAAAATAATTTTTGTTAGTCTTGGGCAAACCTTAAAACACTGCAAATAAATATTTTTAAACATGCTCATAATTATTCTAAAGATTCGCCGTCTTACTACAAAAAAGTTAGACATCTGTTGAACACTTGATTAAAAAAATCTTACCAAATAACTCTGTCTATGTCACTGATGCGCAAAAGTCAAAAATGACTTATTTTTGACTTCTGCGCATCAACTTACATAGCCAGTTATTTTGTGCGCATTTTTTTAATCAAGTGTTCAACAGATGTCTAACTTTTTTGTAGTAAGACCCTGAAAGTTTAAAACTGATGTTAAAATAATTGTTATGTGTATTGTCTGGCAATGAAAAACTATTAAGTGCTGCCTTCCTAAAACCTAAATTAAAAAGAGTAGAGAAAAATAAGGGCGTCACTGTGTTTTTTAAAAGTTCCATGATGGTTTTTACGTCACAACACAGGAAGCGAGGGAAGTATACCAAGAGGTGGAGGACAGTAGTCTCTGCCTTCCCAGACGGAAAAGAGACGTGATGTTATGTATGTAGCACTGTCAGACTGCATCTTATTTTAACATCAATTTTAAATACTTTTTTGAACTGGTTCAAGTACAAAATATTCATAAGTTGCTGGTTAATATGGAATGTAATAATATACCAACCTCTTATCTCGTTACTGTTAAAGTACAACAAACAACGATCAACGCTCATAGCCTAGCTTTAACATAATTCATTACCCTTGTTTTCCTAATCGGTTAAGATGAAATATGTTCTGTCAAGAAGAATTTGGTGGAATATTAAGTTACATTTTTATTTATTTTAATGTTATGGCTGACGTAAACATGCATATTACCAGTTTTCCGATGAAACTAGAATTTATAGTTACATAAAAATAAATATAAAGCGACGATCTATTGATACCTTTTTGACAGTGACAGGAGGGTCATATATTTTGCTCTTAAAATGTAAAATTCCCAGGGCAGCGGCGTTAGTTAAAATTTTTAGTGATGGGCCGACTATTGGTTTTGCCGATCAGCCGACTAGTCTGCTTTGTAATTGCCGGATAGCCAGCCGACTAGTCGGCAGTGTTGATCATCCTTATTTTGTACTTCATCCCTGATAAAATATAGTTTTAATGATTCCTTTACAATACATAATCAAAATTCTGGTCCTGACTTTTATTGCCGAATAATCGGCGTTGTTTTGGCCGACTATTCACCGACTACAAAATATGCCGAATAGTCGCCACGACTATAAATTTTATCCATCTGCCAAGAGATCTATATGACGAATCGGCAACCTGACTCAAAAAAAAGACAACTATAGATATCTTTCTATTTAGATATCTTGAAAAAAGTAGTGTGTACATTTTTACATTAGATATAATTAATTTATATGTAACTCAATAGACTCCTAATAAAAACCTGACAGAACACATTCAAATCAGACTACACACAACCTTCACTTCCTAGCTAGCTGGACATACCTATTAACGATGGCGGCCATTTCTTGAGGCAGTCGCGCTCTGTCCCTCGTACCACTGTATCTGTCGACCAGCTTACTAAGTTGCGAGTGTAAGTCGAGCAGCGCTTCTAAACCGATGCTCCGTAAAGCCTTCGCATTCTTGTACAATACATTGTCTAACTCAGTCTTGTTTATCACTACCTTGTCCGGTTCTGTAAAAAGATAATCATGATTTAGGCGGGTCGACAACCCTGACACCAGGGTTTGGTAGGTCGGTCATCGGCATTACAACCTAAAAGATATTATTAATTTAACAAATTCCAGTGAAGGGTTCAGGTGTTTAGGTGAAACAAGGAAATTTGTAAAATCTTATATCGGGGGCATCGCAGACCGCACACAAATACACCGAAAACCCGGATTAATTTATTCTAGAGTAGGTGATAAATGAAATTCTTCTATTAGGGTCCGCGCAGACCGCCATGCGCCAGGCGGCAGCTTCTCAGGGTTGCCATGCCATGTTACTAATTTGTAGCGATAATTCAACACTGGGACTTGCATGCGTGTTTCTGAATTTTCAATATAGACGGAGGAGACCAGACAGGAGCGCAAAATTTTTGGAAAACTTTTCTAATAATTTACCATTCAGAAGAATTTTTTATGCCTCTCAGGCAATTTTGCATTTTATTTCTATGTATATAAAGTCTATTTTGCAATGATATCAAAAACTGCTCTTGTCTGCTCTGTCTTTTGGTGTGCGCGGACCCTTATAATAACCTTAAACGGCAAAATTAATCGTGGTTGATTGAAATAGTTGTTACATAAAGATTTTTCTCAAACAATATTGTCTATTTGTACATTCAATCGTATAAATAATAAAAAACATACCACTGGACAAATCGTGCCCTGAATTTCTTTTCTTTGGTGAAGTCTTTGTAGGTGATCTTTCTGTTGATTTGGCCGGACTGAAACAAAATATTAATCGGTTGATAACTGTTTTCAACTACTGATAGTCGCAGAAAAAGATTTGACGGTTACCGTCAGACCTATGAAACCTACGAGAATTTGAACAACCTATAGAAATAGTGATAAGCAGAACTACTAAAATTCGGATTTACAAAACAGTCATCAGGCCGATTTTAATATACGGGTGCGAAACTTGGACGCTAACTTTGAAGGAGGGAAATAAACTCTTAGTGGCAGAACGTAAGATATTGCGGAAGATTCTGGAACCAACAAGAGGAGAAGATGGGGAATGGAGGGGGAGGTACAATCGGGAGATAGAAGAACTAGTGTCCGAGCCGAACATCATCGGAGAAATAAAATCTTCCCGACTTCGCTGGCTAGGACATGTGGAGAGGATGGGAGAGGATCGAGCCGCAAAGAAAGCTTATCTTGGCCAACCTTCAGGGCGTCGTCCGGTGGGGCGTCCAATATACCGCTGGAAGGATGAAGTCGCCAAAGACCTGAAAGAGCTGGAAGTGCCCGTCTGGTCAGATTTGGCACAGAATAGAGACGACTGGCGTACTTTAAAGATCCACATCGGGTCGCTGAGCCAGCGAAGTAAGTATAGAAATAGTGAACAAAATTTAAGCATGTAACTTAGACCGTGAAATTGAACAACTTTCCCAAAGGAACATACGTCGACATACGATAAAAACAGATTTGACCTCTCATTCAAAATGCGCTATGCAGTTTCTATAAGATTTCAACATTTTTTTCGTGTTTCGACCTACAAGTTTTTTGGGGAATTGTTCAGTTTCATGGTCTGAGTAACATACTAAAATTATGTTCACTATTCCATTAGGTCCTTATAGGAAGTCCACAGGCAAAATGGGACAAAATGTAGTCAAGTTTTCTCTAATGTAGTCAATCATACTATAAAGTCATGACCACAGTCTGAGGTTCAACTAACCACAGAGTCATCTGCCTGCGATCTTCGCAGTGGCACGTAATAATCAGATCCTGATGGTTAAGAGCACCTATGCTTATAATGATACTTAACTCACGTATCCAACATGTGGTACTTGACCACGGTCTGACTGCTGAGGGTAAACAGTGAGTGATTCTGTGTGGTCTTCTAAGGGGGGACTCCCCATCAGATTCTGATAATGAGGAGCATCTAGTCTTATGATGAAGAAACGTACTAACTTGGATATTATAAAACATGGATATTGACCACGGTCTGAAAACTGAGGTTAAGTAGAGTCATCCTGTGTTCTTCTAAGTGGGAAGCTACCATCATATTCTGATGATTAACAGCATCTAACCTTACAATGAATTAATTTACTCACCTATCTAAAACGTGGTTACTGACCAAGGTCTGACAACTAAAGTTAAATAAAAAATCATCCTGTCCTCTAAATTCTGATGATTAAGAGCATCTAGTCTCATATTAAAGGAAAAATGTACTTGCCTATCTAAAAAACATGGTTATTGAATACATTCTGACTACTGAAGTTAAAAGCGAGTTATCCTGTGGTCTTTTCAGTGGAATCTTTATCAGACCCTGTTGATTAAGAGCATCTAGTCTTATCATGAAGGGAAAATGTACTCACCTATCTAAAACGTGGTTATTGACCACGGTCTGACTACTGAGGTTAAACAGCGAGTCCTCCTGTGGTCTTCTAAGTGGCGCGTCGTCATCAGACCCTGACGATGAGGACCCGAGGGCGTCTCCGTTGGGAAGAGGCGTCGAGGTGATTGGTTTGTTCTCTTTGGACTCCTCGTCGGTGATAACCATGTTGGACTCTTTACAATTCTGTAGATGAAAAATCATATCATTCAACAAATGTCAAACTAAATAACGGGTTTTAAGTTAAAATCCAAAATTTATAACATCTTACCTTGCTTCAGTCATGGACGAACAATAAAAAGGACAATTTATACAACGTGTTAATGGAATAAGCGAAACCCTCTTACACCCCAACTGATTTTTATTAAAACAAATCCATTCCCGTAACAAAAATCTTTAAAAATATGTAATTTTCTAAATATTGTTATTTTGAAGTTTTATCGTTGTTCTAGTAGATTTTTAAGCTATCACGGCGCGTCCGCCTCGTATCCGCGCACGCCACGCCCACTTCCCTCCCCTCCTCACCGCTCATGAACTGCGCTGCGCGTAGCCACAGAAATATTTAGAAGGGGCAAAAATTTTAATTAACAAAAATAAAAAAGTACCCGTATTCAAAACCCGTGAAATTGATTCTACTCTCGATTCTGAACAAACTATTTTATCAGTTTCGCTTATTCTGTTATCACGTTGTATAAATCGTAACCTGGAAAAGTATGAAACTAGATGGCGCTAATAAATAGCCTTACAAGTTATTTATTTATCGAGAACTAGCTGTTGCCCGCGGCTTTGCTTTGCTCGCGTGTATTTTGTATTTTATATTATAACGTGTTTTCCCATAGGAAGAGATATTTTCCCGCTGTAAAAAGTAGCCTACAGCCCCCACAGAGCGGGAGCTCTCTCGCTCCTCCCGCTCCCGCTCTTCCGCTCCCGCTCTCCCTCTCATAACATTAGGGGAGGGGGCGGACATATTAGTCTAAATGGAACAACAAAAGTAGATGCGAGTAGTTTTTTTTTTTAAGCTTGGCTTGAAGTTTTTGATTTGCAGCTGCAAATTACGAGGGTGATTTTTGACATTGTTTGAAAAATACTTTAAATAAATACCAGAGACTGATATACAGGCATAAATAGATAAATACCACCCAGACACAGAAGAAACACTGTTTATCACACAAATGTTTTCCCTGAGGGGAAATCGAACCCGTGGCTCTCGGCGTAGAAGGCAAGGCTCACTACCAACTATGTCAACAGGTTAGTCAAACTTTAGTTTACCTTTGGCGTAGTCTTGTGTCTCTTGGCCACCAATCCCTTGGACCAGGCGGAGTGCATCCTTCGTCGCTTCCTCTTCACCGAATGCGACTCGCTCTTATCTCCGTTATGTGGTGTTCGCGAGGTCTTCTGTTCCGTGCTTTGATCTGCGTGGATTGTGTCTGAGGACAATGATCTAAATCAAGTCGATATCCTTAACAAAAAGAAATCATATTTCACCTCATGTTCCTTAGGGAAGGTTGTTTAGTTTCATGAGCAGATTCACTTTCTTGAGGACTGCTATATCAATGGTAATTCATCGCCATCACGACTAAGGAGACCTAAAATTACTGTAGGATTTTCGCCCTAGGCCACCGCGATATACGGATGCAACTTCTGCACCGTGTTCCTGAGGATATGCGTTAATTTTAAGAGCATGTTCAGTTAATGAAACTGTACAACTTTCCCTAAGAAACATGGGTTGAAATACGAAAAAAAAAATTTACCGCCCATACAAAAAAATTTTTTTTCTTATTATGCATTAACTTTAAGAGCACGTTCAGTTAATGAAACTGAACAACTTTCCCTAAGATACATAGGTTAAAATAAGAAAAAAATATTGTATGGGAGGGCAATTTTTTTTTCGTATTTCAACCTATGTTTATTAGGGAAAGTTGTTCAGTTTCGTTAACTGAACGTGCTCTTAAAATTAATGCATATCCTCAGGAACACGGTGTATATGATATATCCTTCCTATTGCACCTTACAGAATGTCTAAAATCTTCAAGCCTTATTCCGTTTTTACCAATGGATTTTTGGAGTCTGCTATCTAACCTAGGGGATTTGACGAGGGCATTGATTTTTACACAGAGCGACTGCCATCTGATCCAGAGGGCAAATCAGACCCAATCCTAGATTAGGCTTACCATGTTAGTAGCCAACTTACTTGTCAGAGTTTTCAATCCGCCAAATGGCCTCTGACTTAATAGATAGATAGATAGAAACTCTTTATTGCCCAAGTACGAACAACATATTGCGCGCAAAGGCGGCCTTATTGCTTGGCTTGCTTGACTTGGCTTGACGACTACTATCATTGAGAATAGCCGAGACCATCGGCTTAGTAACGTGCCTTCCGAAGCACAGAAACGCTCTGGTTGTGCCACTAGCGGTCAACCATCCCGTTTCTGACCGCAGCCGAAGTCGTAAGTTTCGTGATTGGAAAGGAAGAGCAACTATACTGCGGGACAAACAACTTGAACAATAATCGCGTGGTGGGGGAAGCTTTGCGCACGTCAATTTGTATGTAAAATCGACTCTGCGCAGCCAAGGTAGTAAGTTAGGTGGGTAGGTTCAAGTAGTTTGCCCACACCTATACCACCCGACTTGACCCGACCACGAGGTAATGTATGAAATATCATAAAACTCACGTAAATTAGAAGCTGTATAAATAAAGTCCGGCAGATCGTGGTCGGCCTCGCCCTCGACCTTCCGTTTCCGCGCGATCTCCTGACACTCGAGCTCGAAGTCGCTGTCCATCTCCACGTCAATGAGCGCGTGCGCATGGTCCCGCAACGAACACGCCTCGTGACGTATCTGCTTGTCCGATGACGTCCTGTCACGTTGAAACGTTTATGAGCAAGTGTAATCCGTTTGGCTGCCAGTTGCTTTTATTAAGGGTTATTTTTAGAGCCCTGGCCTAACCAATCCAGGGTGTAAAAAAGTACGATGATCCTTCTAAGGGATGATTCTACATCACTAATAGATAATATATATATACGAGTATATAATAATAAAAATACTAAATATTTTTTTTATTTTGGGTGATCAGGAAATTTTATCTAATAGATATTATTATAGACTGACATGATTGACTGGACACTAAAATAAAAAACATCTTTGTCTGCATCACCAGCTGAACAGAGCGGTAATTTAACCCTCCAGGCGCTTCACTACTTCTTGAGCCATAGCTACTTTTTTTTTAGAATTTCTTTTTTTATATTTTGAATTACCCCTTAGAAGGATCATCGTAATTTTTTTACAGCCTGTATTTTAGTATGTTACTCAGGACATAAGTCTGAACAATTTTTTTATGAAACATAGTTGAAAAACTAGAAAAAAATTGAGATCGTGCCATACAAATTCCACTTTCGCCGGCGTAAGGTTTAAATGAGAGCGAAAAGGAGAATCACGTTTTTTGATCAATGTTTCTTAGGGAAAGTAGCCTAGATTCGTGTTCCGATTTTAAATACCAAAATTTGGCTAGAGGTCGAAAGATAACCCCGCAAAGGTTTAAGTTTTACATATCACAAAATACCTGCTACTCTCGTTAACAAAACTTGGCTACTAATACTATAAAAAACTTTAATAAATATGTACCTATGACAATATTAAATAATAAAAGTTAGAAGCCTATTACGCGACCTCTTTGCTACGGGTCGTCTCTTCGTATTTAATATCAATGCAACTTGTAAAACTTAAAACAATAAATGCAACTCGCAGCTCATAATAATGACCCAGAAATTACAACTACTTCCGTAATAGTTAATGAAAGAATGATACAACATAAAATGAATCAAAATTAATGTCGCCTGAATACAAGGTGCATAACATTATGGTGCGACTCTAGCCACAAAACAGCTGTTTCTGTACGTGGATCATGGACCATAAATAAAAAAAATTGCTATTTTTTTTTCCTTTTTATATTTCCCTGAAGAACACTGTTTAGTATATAGAACCACATTATAAAGTATCGATAATATCTACAGAATCCAAAAATACGAAAATGAACTCTAGGTATATGTGGTGTAGCTAATAAATTAATGCCATTTGTGCTATATATACCCCTGCAAATAATATTTAATAAAGAAAACTATGCATGATGAACAAAAGTACATCAAAAGGGTTAGAGGCTCCCATTACAATAACATCACAGTTCTATAAAAAGACAAATTACTTCATAACAGCATTATGGAAGAGCATTTTTTTTATTTCCAAGCAATGTATTTTATTAGATATTCTTCAATAATTATATTACAACTAGTTATTTATTTTTTCACGTATATCAATGTGCATTTTTTTTTGTTGAAAGAAAATAGTTCAACGAGATTCAAGATCATTTACTGTTATCAAATAGTTATCTTCTTACTGTGATGGATAAATTAAATAAGTCTCATATGTTTACATTTACAATATAATTCATTAAAATTTACTATAAAGAAAAAAGTACTAAGTATTAAAAGCATTTGTTTTCATACCTAAGCCCTCTAGCCCTTTGGTAGGCCGCGGGAAATGTGAAACAAACAAAAATATGCGATGAAAAACACACTTCAAATCAAAAGGTGATTTTTAAATTTAGCTTTTGTCTTGTAGGTAGGAGACTTTGTACACACAGATAGACTTTAAGGGCACTGCATGTTATCCTACGTCATCTAGTACACGAAATTCGCAACTTTGTAGCGATAGTAGTGGCCTAGTAGGTCCACAAAACGTTGGTCTGCCAATCCGAAACCTGGTAGGTTTTGTACAGTTGGAGAGAAAAGTGGTTAAATGACAGATTACACAAATGAAATCTAATCGTAGAAATAGAAGGTACCTATATAAGTAAAAAACAACAGGTCTGCCTTGCATCATCTTGGCAGTTTCGCCGGTCCGACCAAATTTGTGGTCCAATCACATCCGACCACATTTGTGGTCCAACTAGCGAAACTGCCAAGAGGATGCAAGCCAGACCTGTTGTTTTTTACTTGTATAGGTACCTTTTATTTCTACGAATAGATTTCATTCGTGTAATCTGTCATTTCACCACTTTTCTCTACAACTGTACAAAACCTGCCAGGTTTCGGATTGGCAGACCAACGTTTTGTGGACCTATTAGGCCACTACTATCGCTACAAAGTTGCAAATTTCGTGTACTAGATGACGTAGGATAACATGCAGTGCCCTTACGGTCTAAGACGAAAGACATAAATAATTAACATAAATGGTGTAAGGGGCAGGTTTCCGAATACTGAAAGGGCATGATCACTATGATCAGTCAACGTAACTGAAAAACTTTCAGTAAAAAAAAAACTTTCAGGAAATGAAACAAAAATCGGCCTGATTGGACAGTTTTTACGAAGAGGCCGATTTTCTTTTCCATTTCCTAAAACTTTTATCTACTGAAAGTTGTTTAGTTACGTTGACTGATCATGCCCTTTCAGTTTTCATATAACTGTCCCTTACAACCTTTGTAGTTAATTAAAGAAGTAAAATCAGTGGGTAACAGAAATATTCAGAGCGTTCGTTTTGACCTTTACACTTCGAAATCTCAAATTTATAACACACGAAAATGGGGATACTTGTTCGTTCTAATCTTGAATGCGACTATGTATCTACCAAAATTCGAAATCGAAGTGCCAAAGTACACACACACACACACACATGCTGTGGAAGAAAATTCTTTCTACTCCCCGAACACTCCATTCACATTCAAGGCAAAAACATAAAAACGATATAAAAATTACGAATGTGGGAAAAGTTGTTCAGTTGCGTGGACAGATTTATATCTTTTAGGATTTTTACACGTTGTATAGCACTGTGAGTACATCTGTTCTTCATCTCTTTCTACGAGTCAGGAGCACAACTTCTAGCATTCTATTATAGTATAGATACGTTTCAATATTTGGTTCACAAATTCGCATATCAAAAATTTTTCAACTAATGTTCGCTAAGCAAATGAGGGTCCGATTTTAGCAATCTTTCCTTTCCCTTTTCGGCTTTATTCCAACACCATTTAACAAAATTCCACGAAATGCATTCATGCCAGTCAGCCACACAACCATCCATAAACACACACACATACAAACACACACAGTTTTATATCATAAAATTGATTGAATAAATAACTTACCTATCAGGATTATACTCCAATGCGTTAGCGCATATAAGATCTACGTCATCCAGGAATTCTTTGGCGCAGTTGTATTTGTGCATATCCACTTTGGTCATCATTGTTTCTAAGTCCATTGGTTGCTTTATAATATCCAGGTAGTCCGTTACCTGTTAGAAAGGAGCAGTAGATTAGGTACAATCACTAGCACAATTCATTCATTCACCGAAAGAATGTTTTCTTTTTTAGAAACATAACTTCTAATTTACTGTCTCACTCTGTTTCTATGTCTCGAACTCAATATTTTTTTGTCTCCCTCATCCAACACTATTTCTCATTCATTACTATGTCGCTCATTCTATCTCACTCTTAATCTTTCTCATTCATTCACTCACATTCTGTCTCGCTCACTCATCTTCTCCACATAAACAGGATTAGTGAAACTTTTGAAAACGTCGGTTGGATGCTAGTTTCCTACGATGTCTAGCAGGAAAATCTTCAGTTCTACCGTGTCATTCATACACTTACTCACTGTATATCTCGCTCACTCACCTCCAAGTCCACATGTTTAGTAAACTTAGAGAAGTTGGATGGACGGCAGTTTCTTTTAGATATCTCGCAGGAATATTCTCAGTTCACTCTCTCTCACACTCATTTTTCCTCCTCTCTTTCCTTAAAGTCCGCAGGTTTGGCGAACTTGTTAAAATATCAGTTGGACATCAGTTCCCTACAGATGTCTAGCAGGAATATCATGTTCTGCCAACTTGTGCACCCAACAGCACATCAGTAGAAACATTTTGGTCTTTATGGTACGTTAATAGACTTGTAAATGTTTCCATTGAAGTGCGGTTGACCGGACATTGCGTTTTTCATACACTTCACTCTTCGTCTCTCATTCACTTGTTGTCTATTTAGATCACTCACCTCCTCTAAATCAACGGGTTTGGTGAACTTATAAAAACGTCGTCGGTTGGACGCCAGATATTATAATATCCTTAATTCTTGGACCTCATACTCATTATTATATCATTCGCTCATTGACTATCTCACTCACTTACCTCCTCCAAGTCCACAGGTTTAGTGAACTTGTAAAATCGTCGGTTGGACGCCAGTTTCCTACAGATGTCTCGCAGGAATATCCTCAGTTCTCGTAACTTGTAGTCTTCCTTGCGTTTGCGTTGTTTGATCTCTTCTTCACTTTCTCGCGGCGGTGGAGGGGGTGGGGCTTAATGATCGAATAAATACAATTATTCACATAATTGAACTTGTAAATATGTATTTTAAAAACTATTGACTATTAGTTTAATTAGTTTATTTCTTAAGATAAGGTAACTACAGATTTTACACAATGTAAAAAAGGGCTACCTGACATAAAGGTCGTCAACAATTTACTAACTTATTTATTTACTATACATACTGATTATTTACTGATAAAGCCAATCATATATGTAGGCACATACTACTTAGCAGCACCTTCTTTGCGACACCGAGTGAGGCCTCCTTGCTTCAGGAATAGACTGGCAGCTGAGTATTTAGTTAGCTGTCGATCTTATGAAGCGTCAAGGTGAAAGGACGTCACAACAAACCATCTTAGTGGAGGGTTGCGATCGTCCTGAACCCAAAACGAATCATAATAACAACTCCTGAACTAATGATTTGTAGTATCACAGCACAGGATGTGCAAACATGGAGTCAGCTGTAATAGCTACCCAGGGTCAGACTGGAACAGAAGGGTCCGGGTGCCTCATCATAAGCCCGGAGCACGAAACATGATGTGACAATAATTCGATCCTGGTTAATTATACCTGAACCCATTATATCCTTGTGAGACCTGGGATTATGATATTATGGCCTCCTGCGCCGATATCAGAAGTGGGATAAAGATACACAGCTCAATATTTTAATCATGTGTGCAAGCATTTCAGTTTCATGGATCTGCGTAAAAGTACAGTCGTGCCGAGAAATTGTTGAGCAACAAGTACAATCAAGAAAATTAAGTGCTGAACATACATTTTATGATAAAAAAAGAACCAAGTTTAATGAGTTTTAATACCTGATATGTCGTAATGTTCAAAATTATATGCGCTTAGATGGTGACAAAAAGCGTAATTTGCAAAAGTATCGTAAATTAGAAAGGCGTTGATGAATTTTTTTAAAAAAAAGGATGTTAAAGGCGCTTACGGTACATACGAAGAAGACAAGACTTGCTTGTGGTAGTGAAATTATGTAATTTTCGACTTTGTAGAATGGAATCAAAGTTACGTACGGTAGCGACGATGTGTTCCTACGGTGTTTTTATACAACATTAACCAGATTAACCAGATGTCTGTAAAATTAAAATGGAAATAACGAAATCTGAATGAATACCGATTAAATAAAAACAAAATGCAATGAAATGAAACGAAACAAAATAATTTGATCACACAGCTAATGCTGACTGGTTGAAATGGTGATCGCTGTTAGGCATGCTCTGTGACTGTAGGATGCCAGTTGAAACCAAGAGCATTAAATACAAGTATACAAAATAGTGGAGAAGCAACATTTTTGAGTCTCAATGATAATGAGCATCTTTATTAGCAATTTCGTGTCAACTCAGTGCGTGAAAGACTCAGTAGATTCGTATTTGCGTCAATGAGAGTTTCCCAAACAATATCAAAAGATGCTACACTAACTGCATATCATGGATATCAGGTCTGTCGTCAGTCCTTAGCTATGGTCTGCTATTTATGGGGACACAGCGTTAATCTAGAGGATGTGTTCAAATTTAAAGATGTTTAAATGATTTGATTGATTGTTTGAAAATCTGTGCTAGACTCGCGATGCTCTACAGGGACGAATGTTGGATAATAAAACTATGTAACCAAAATCCACGTAACTGAGATGAAAATGCTTAGATGGGCTGGTGGCACTTAATTGGATAGACCCAGAAACGTACATGTTAGTGGCAATTTCAAAGTAGCGCTTATTCTAGACAAACTTCAATAGAGTCAGCTCCGGCGGTACGGATTAGGTATGTGATGCGCTTATAAGAAGAGCACCTCTTTAAGTCTGCGCTAAATATTGACAAAGGGAAACAAGCCGAAATAACCCCTGGGATGCCAAAGAGCTACTTAGTGGACGAAAATGTAAGAACTTACAAAAAATAGTGTGGCTTATTATAACGACAGAGCCAACGGTTGAAAATGTATTTAGGGGGTCGACTCCAAATTAAAATGGGGAGAGGCATGGAGAAAGAAAAGAGACAGGAAGTGTACTGATTTTAATACAAATTGCCCAAAGTATAGTGATTACTGGTGATACTCAACAAGTCACTGCCGTATTCTTAACAATATCGAACATATTGCGAATAAAGCGAATTTATTGGAAAATTCTAACGAAGTATGAAAATTATCTGTACATAGACAGATAGCAAAATTGTTGATGAGACCTACCTTATGGATATCTGGTGAGCATGTTCCTTATTGTGAGATAGTATGATATGTGACGCACGTAATTTGAAATTGCTATGTTGATTTGAAGTTACTCAGTTGGTTTGGGTGGTTGTAGGGTGATTACTGTTGAGCTGATAGAAAGGACAATGTCGTACGGGCCAGCCCGATTCGTTGGGTGGTTGAAGGTTCGCATTGGTCCAATCTATGTTTGTGGAGTTGATAGAGAGGGCAATGTCGTACGGGCCAGCCCGACTTGGTTGGGTGGTTGAAGGTTCGCATTGGCCCAATCTGTGTTTGCGAAGCTGGTCGGACAGTGGCGGATCCGGTCCATGCCCATCGGGGCTGGTCGAAGGGACACACTGGTCCGGGCCAGGCTTTGTTGATGGTTGGAAGGACAGTGGTGGATCTGGTCACCGTGCCCATTAGGGATGGTCGACGGACACACTAGTCCTGTCCGTGATTTATGTGGGAAAGATGTCATCCGGTCCATAGTGAGATGGTCGAAAGGGTACATGCTTTCAGAGTTGGGTTGAAGGGGCACATATATGCCTTCAGAGTAACTTCACAATGAGTGGTTTCAGTTTTGTGTGTGATGATGATCTTGATTGTCAGGATAGACGAGCGGATTGCTTGGTGATCTTGTTTTTATTTGTTTTAGGACATTGTTAATGGATTAACGCCCGAGGACGGTCGTGTTGTCAGGACGGCCGTGTAGGCACATACTACTTAGCAGCACCTTCTTTGCGACACCGAGTGAGGCCTCCTTGCTTCAGGAATAGACTGGCAGCTGAGTATTTAGTTAGCTGTCGATCTTATGAAGCGTCAAGGTGAAAGGACGTCACAACAAACCATCTTAGTGGAGGGTTGCGATCGTCCTGAACCCAAAACGAATCATAATAACAACTCCTGAACTAATGATTTGTAGTATCACAGCACAGGATGTGCAAACATGGTCAGACTGGAACAGAAGGGTCCGGGTGCCTCATCATAAGCCCGGAGCACGAAACGTGATGTGACAATAATTCGATCCTGGTTAATTATACCTGAACCCATTATATCCTTGTGAGACCTGGGATTATGATATTATGGCCTCCTGCGCCGATATATATGTTTTTTTTTTTAATTTTTTTCCAAAGTTTGTCCTATTGTAAGGGCGTAGGCACACTAGCGATTTTCAGGCGCGGCGATTTCGCGGCGTTCATACTATTTAGCATCGCGGCGTGATCGCTGCGATAAAAATTCAAACAAATAATACGACCGCCGCCGCGCCGAAAATAGCTAGTGTACACGCACCCTAAATGTTGTTTTTTGTGTGGAGTAGAAAGATAGACTTCAATACTTTCCGGTAACTTTAATAAGACCTTTTATAGCGGGTACTACTTACCTCTAGGTAATGGCGGCGGCGGCTCGGTGTTCTCGATCACAGGAGGTTCTAGAGGTACCTCTGTGATGATAGGTTTCAGGAACGCGATCACTTCAGATGCGTTCGGCTCCCGAACGTTGTAAACGCAGTCTTTGTAAGCCGGGAATAGTTCTTGCAACTAAAAATATATTACATTAGTTTCTTGTCTTGATTACAAAATAAATCATCTGAGTGTATTCCCATTAAATATTACATAAAAAACCGGAAAGTGGGTCAAATTTAACTAGCAACTTTGCAAGATTTGATTACAGAAATACACAAAAAAAGGTAAATTGCTTACATTTTTTTTTATGAATGAAAGTAGAGTAACGAAAGATATCTAGGGCACTGGTAAATGGAAAGTTGAAAGATGAAGGCCTAAATGAATGTTCCACAAAAATCAGGATGTGTACTGAATAAAAGCCAAGGTAAGAAGAGTACGTAAGAGTAGAGTTGACGATAAGTACGGAAAGAGGTATTTACGTACTTACCGGTTGAGGTAACTCGTCCCTAGATACGCTAGAAGTGGCTAGAAGGAGCGTGTTGTCCCCAGCTGATCGCGTCCTCCATAGTTGTAGAAGTAATGACGCTCCGGGAGTATTTACTAGGGAGTTCCATATTGAAACTATGTCGCGAATAAAGAGGACGCATCCGCGGTCTGCTCGACGACATTCCGAGAATATCTTGAAAAAGAAGAGAAATTTTTGAGCAACTTTGAACATGTAAATTAGGTCGAAATTGTTGTATAGTTAGTAGTTCCTAATTAAGTCGAAATAGTTGGTCAGTTAGTAGTTATTCTAACAATTACTGGAAAAACGAAAAATTTATATTCATCATTCGGTATTTTTAAGGATTGAGTTTTAGAAAAATAACATGATGATTGTATCTTAAATTAGAGGAATACCGAAAATAATGAAGCAAACAAATAAATGTGGTTTCCGAAAAACCTACGGAATCGGTTCACTCACAGTTATAAATGTGATCTTACCGGTATAATAAATAGACTGTGCATGTATGAACGCGTGGACGGAACGCAATGAGCTAATATTGAGTCCTTTAGTACTAGTAGCTATATATAGATAGATAGAAACTCTTTATTGCACACAAATTAAGAGTAATTGCGCAAGAAACTTTATATCTAATTGCGCGCAAAGGCGGCCTTATTGCTTAGAACAATCTCTTCCAGGCAACCTTAGGACTGGGAATCGCTGAGATGGACACTTAACTAAGTTAGACTAATTTGAAAATAAATTAGGTACATAAAATCAAACAATAAACTTACTTACCAAAATACTTAAATACAGACATAGAATAAATAAATACACATATATACTTACATAAAATAATACACATATACACAGATGTAATATACATAAATAAACATATAAATATATACCTTTATATATATACATTTATAATTATTATTTTATTTTATTTATTCAGGAAACAAACAGTCATTTACAGATTTTTCTTATGTACAAACATGAATACTACTAGAACTATAGTTCCCTATATTCTTATCAACCTAAGTATTTCGTTTCCAAAAAATACAACTTATCAAGGTACTAACTATTATAGATACATAATTACATATACTAATAATACATTATACAAGGTGTAACAAAAAGGGTATATCAACCCTGAAGGATGTGATTCTGCCCATGAAACTGAACAACTTTCCCTAAGAAACATAGGTCGAAATACGAAAAAAAAAATTTGACCTGCCATAGAAACTGAATCAGCTGATCACGATTTTGTATGGGAGATCAAAATTTTTTTTCGTATTTCGACCTATGTTCCTTAGGGAAAGTTGTTCAGTTTCATGGGCAGAATCACATGCTTCAGGGTTGATATACCCTTTCTGTTACACCTTGTCATCATCATCATCATATCGTGTGTCAGACACACAAACCCTGGTGTCAGAGTTGTTGAGCCGCCAAAGGCCTCTGACATGGCTCATTAACGACTACATCCGTAGATAGTAGTCGGGACCAACGGCTTTACGTGCCTTCCGAAGCACGGAATCATCTAACTTTTCGGGCAATCAGGTGATTCATCCTGCAATGCCCTAACCAAACTGGGGAGGTCGCACAAAGAGATTTTTGTTTGACAGTGTCCCCACTGGGAATCGAACCCAGAACCTCCGGATCGAGAGCCGAACCCTCTAACCACTAGACCACGGAGGCTGTTACACCTTGTAATAATAATATAACAACAAAATGCAAATAAGTGTCCTATTTTCCTAGAGACAACTTTCCTCTTTCTTTAGATAGAATTCGATCAATTTAGATTTGAAAGCATTAATGGTTTTTGCTTGACGAATGTCACGTGGCAATTCATTCCACAATCGGGCTATAGACATCTTCTTTTCTTGTCGATCTAAGGATCGGTCGAAAGGTCTGGTATAACTACTAGATCGGTCCAGTAGACGGCCAAATCAATTCAGATTTATTAGGTCTGCCTTGATGCAGAAGACAGGACAGCAGATGCTCCACAGATTGAAATGCACCGCTTTTTCTGTCTTCCTTGAATCTTCTGGTTCCTATTCAGTATTAAATGTGTTCTTACCGATATAATGGACTGTTCCTGTGTAAACGCGTGGACGGAATGCAACGTGGCCATGTTGAGTTCCTTCACCGTGCAATGCTCGAGTGTGGCTAGTAGTGCCGGAGCCAAGTGCGTCTCCGCACACTCGCCCGTTATCAGCAGCACGCTTGGTGATACTTCGCCTTGCCTGGTCAATAAACAATGTTATGTATATGTTGCAGGCAAATCGTATAATTCGTCGTTTACACACGGCGGGAAAACTGTAAACGGTCGGCAAATTGTAAAACGGCCCGGCAGATTGTAAACGGGTTTAGTTCACTGGTGCATTATAGGTTCGTTAGCCACGGTAAACCCAACCTCACCTATCCCGAACAGGGATCGGTTAGGTTGGGTTAGGTTATCTTTCGACCACAACGCCAGAAACAATTTACGCACCGTTTTGTGAAATGCCGCGGCATTATGAAAATGACGAATTAAAAATTTTTCGGCAATTTGTAAAATGCCTAAGCATAATGTGAAATGACGAATCATTCAATTTGCCTGTGACATATATTTCGTGTCCAGATCGTTAGAAATGATCACTGCATGGACTCAGTGCACGGAGTGGCTGACCTTCTCATGACCACTTCATGAAAGGTCCGTTTATGGAAGTGGAAGCGTGCTGGGCCCATAACCTATTGTATTAGGAGCGAAACACCAACAAAAACTATAAAATTACTTCGTAGGAATGTATTCAGTTCTGACGACGTTTACAGACAGAGAAGGACATGTGTCCTTTTTTTTATAATAGTCTACACAATGAGTAGGCATTGCTCCAACAGTTAGGCTGCATTCATGAAGTGAGCAACACGAAAGTGGCCGCATCATGAAATGGCTAATATCACGATCTGGCCACGACATATACAGGGTGTAAGGGACAGCTTTCCATATACTGAATGGGTATTAAACAAAAAAGTTGAAAGTAATACGTATTTTTTTTACTCCGCCATAATAAGACCTATTCTGTGATAATTCAAATTGTCAATTTATCACGATTCAAAAGTTACACCCATGTAATTCTCAGCTGGCAACCACAAGAAAAGTTTTGTGTCGTATACACGTGACCCACCTGCGTGGTGCCGGTGTAGTGGAGAAGGTGCGTGCGAGCGTGTGCGCGGCCTGCTGCAGCTGTGTGTGTAGCAGCGCGCGCGTGTGCGCGGGGAGCGGGCGCTACCAGGCTCGTGTGCACGTGACCCACCTGCGCGATGCCGGTGCCGGTGTAGTGGAGAAGGCGCGTGCGAGCGTGTGCGCGGCCTGCTGCAGCTGTGTGTGCAGCAGCGCGCGCGTGTGCGCGGGGAGCGGGCGCTACCAGGCTCGTGTGCACGTGACCCACCTGCGCGATGCCGGTGCCGGTGTAGTGGAGAAGGTGCGTGCGAGCGTGTGCGCGGCCTGCTGCAGCTGTGTGTGCAGCAGCGCGCGCGTGTGCGCGGGGAGCGGGCGCTACCAGGCTCGTGTGCACGTGACCCACCTGCGCGATGCCGGTGCCGGTGTAGTGGAGAAGGCGCGTGCGAGCGTGTGCGCGGCCTGCTGCAGCTGTGTGTGTAGCAGCGCGCGCGTGTGTGCGGGGAGCGGGCGCTACCAGGCTCGTGTGCACGTGACCTACCTGCGTGGTGCCGGTGTAGTGGAGAAGGCGCGTGCGAGCGTGTGCGCGGCCTGCTGCAGCTGTGTGTGTAGCAGCGCGCGCGTGTGTGCGGGGAGCGGGCGCTACCAGGCTCGTGTGCACGTGACCTACCTGCGCGGTGCCGGTGTAGTGGAGAAGGCGCGTGCGAGCGTGTGCGCGGCCTGCTGCAGCTGTGTGTGTAGCAGCGCGCGCGTGTGTGCGGGGAGCGGGCGCTACCAGGCTCGTGTGCACGTGACCTACCTGCGTGGTGCCGGTGTAGTGGAGAAGGCGCGTGCGAGCGTGTGCGCGGCCTGCTGCAGCTGTGTGTGTAGCAGCGCGCGCGTGTGTGCGGGGAGCGGGCGCTACCAGGCTCGTGTGCACGTGACCTACCTGCGTGGTGCCGGTGTAGTGGAGAAGGCGCGTGCGAGCGTGTGCGCGGCCTGCTGCAGCTGTGTGTGTAGCAGCGCGCGCGTGTGTGCGGGGAGCGGGCGCTACCAGGCTCGTGTGCACGTGACCCACCTGCGCGGTGCCGGTGTAGTGGAGAAGGCGCGTGCGAGCGTGTGCGCGGCCTGCTGCAGCTGTGTGTGTAGCAGCGCGCGCGTGTGTGCGGGGAGCGGGCGCTACCAGGCTCGTGTGCACGTGACCCACCTGCGTGGTGCCGGTGTAGTGGAGAAGGCGCGTGCGAGCGTGTGCGCGGCCTGCTGCAGCTGTGTGTTGTAGTGTGCTCGCCTCTCCTACCTTAGTATATAAGTATTAGTCAATAAACCTGCATCATACGGAACACACGTGTGTCTTATTAAACGCTCTCCCGGGTCCCCGCACCGCATGGCGACCCTGCCAGTGCTGCCTTATACGGGCAGCGCTGTGCAATCGCGCGAACTTTGGTGTAATGGTTCTGTGCTACGTGTGAACTAGAGTAGTTAAGGTATATCTTTAGTTAATAAGACTATAATCAAAATGCATTATGAAAAAAAAAAATTGTGTGGTTAGTTACATTAGAATAAGTATAAAAATGAAAAGAAAATGAAATTATGTTTATGAGAATATTGCCAACAGTACATACTATTAGATAAAAGTATAAAATAATATAGTTAGTAATAAAATATAATGATTTGATATCAATGATGAATAATTGAATGATTGTTGTTGTTGGTTGTTGAATGATTTGTCAAATAGCACGAAAAATGAGCGTATTTTTGCATAAAAATTTATTGACAATCAACAATAATTAGGATTTCTTTGTTGAAGAAAATTCACTTTTGGTTCGGTTAAATATTAGATAATTAATGATACGAATCACTGGAAAGAAATTCAAAATTAAAGGGTACTTATAGTTTTATACAAAGTACACGAACAAATGATGGAAACTTAAAATTACGCATAACTAAATTTTTTTTGTTAAGTAATTCAAAAGAAAACATACTATTTCTACTTAAAATAAAATGTATTTGAAAGTATTATCATATCATATCAAAATTCAGACACATAAATACTTGGCAATCAAAAGTATGAAAAAAAAAAGGGATCGAAAAATATTTTTGTTGGTAATAAAAGTTTTAAAGGAATGTTTAGTTATAAGTAGTAACATAAGAAATGTATAAGAAAAAAAAGCTTGTATTTTTTTCTTTTTTTTCTACGGGGGAGGTGTAGTGTGCTCGCCTCTCCTACCTTAGTATATAAGTATTAGTCAATAAACCTGCATCATACGGAACACACGTGTGTCTTATTAAACGCTCTCCCGGGTCCCCGCACCGCATGGCAACCCTGCCAGTGCTGCCTTATACGGGCAGCGCTGTGCAATCGCGCGAACAATAGTGTGACTTTGCTGTGTGATGGAAAATTTATTAAAAATTTAACTTGAAAAAAAAATCGTTATGAACTTTTCGGTAGACGTTATGAATCTAATGTGTTGTAATGTGTACTCCTAATAACGTGAATAACATAAAGTAATAAATAAAATTTGACTCTCTAAATTAAATAAAAATGTGAATTATTAATAATATTACTATGGTGAGTCAGTGGCGGTAGTGGAAGAAGAGACGGCGTAAAAATAGGTAGACAAGATCAGGAAGACAGTGTTTTAATAAGAAGAAATAACAGAAGAACAAAAATTTACACATTTGCGAATTTAAGAAGAAGACAGGAAAGAAATCAGAAATAAAGAAGAAGATATAAGGAAGATCAGGGATAAGATGGATAAAAAAAAAACCATGTCGAAATGATGGAGAAAAATCACCAACCGAAAAACAAAAATTTGGAAAAAGGTATACTAAATAGGAAAGAAGATCGGAAAAAATTTTGAAGATGGAGAAAAAAAGGTGAAGAGTAAAGTGAACAGAGCAGGCGGCCGGGTGATGAACGAGTCAGATGGATGATGATGATGAGTGTTGCTGGGCGCAGGGAGCTGTTGGCTCGTGTGCACGTGACCCACCTGCGCGATGCCGGTGCCGGTGTAGTGGAGAAGGCGCGTGCGAGCGTGTGCGCGGCCTGCTGCAGCTGTGTGTGTAGCAGCGCGCGCGTGTGTGCGGGGAGCGGGCGCTACCAGGCTCGTGTGCACGTGACCCACCTGCGCGGTGCCGGTGTAGTGGAGAAGGCGCGTGCGAGCGTGTGCGCGGCCTGCTGCAGCTGTGTGTGTAGCAGCGCGCGCGTGTGTGCGGGGAGCGGGCGCTACCAGGCTCGTGTGCACGTGACCCACCTGCGCGGTGCCGGTGTAGTGGAGAAGGCGCGTGCGAGCGTGTGCGCGGCCTGCTGCAGCTGTGTGTGTAGCAGCGCGCGCGTGTGTGCGGGGAGCGGGCGCTACCAGGCTCGTGTGCACGTGACCCACCTGCGCGGTGCCGGTGTAGTGGAGAAGGCGCGTGCGAGCGTGTGCGCGGCCTGCTGCAGCTGTGTGTGTAGCAGCGCGCGCGTGTGTGCGGGGAGCGGGCGCTACCAGGCTCGTGTGCACGTGACCTACCTGCGTGGTGCCGGTGTAGTGGAGAAGGCGCGTGCGAGCGTGTGCGCGGCCTGCTGCAGCTGTGTGTGTAGCAGCGCGCGCGTGTGTGCGGGGAGCGGGCGCTACCAGGCTCGTGTGCACGTGACCTACCTGCGTGGTGCCGGTGTAGTGGAGAAGGCGCGTGCGAGCGTGTGCGCGGCCTGCTGCAGCTGTGTGTGTAGCAGCGCGCGCGTGTGTGCGGGGAGCGGGCGCTACCAGGCTCGTGTGCACGTGACCTACCTGCGTGGTGCCGGTGTAGTGGAGAAGGCGCGTGCGAGCGTGTGCGCGGCCTGCTGCAGCTGTGTGTGTAGCAGCGCGCGCGTGTGTGCGGGGAGCGGGCGCTACCAGGCTCGTGTGCACGTGACCTACCTGCGCGGTGCCGGTGTAGTGGAGAAGGCGCGTGCGAGCGTGTGCGCGGCCTGCTGCAGCTGTGTGTGTAGCAGCGCGCGCGTGTGAGCGGGGAGCGGGCGCTACCAGGCTCGTGTGCACGTGACCCACCTGCGCGATGCCGGTGCCGGTGTAGTGGAGAAGGCGCGTGCGAGCGTGTGCGCGGCCTGCTGCAGCTGTGTGTGTAGCAGCGCGCGCGTGTGCGCGGGGAGCGGGCGCTACCAGGCTCGTGTGCACGTGACCCACCTGCGCGATGCCGGTGCCGGTGTAGTGGAGAAGGCGCGTGCGAGCGTGTGCGCGGCCTGCTGCAGCTGTGTGTGTAGCAGCGCGCGCGTGTGTGCGGGGAGCGGGCGCTACCAGGCTCGTGTGCACGTGACCTACCTGCGCGGTGCCGGTGCCGGTGTAGTGGAGAAGGCGCGTGCGAGCGTGTGCGCGGCCTGCTGCAGCTGTGTGTGTAGCAGCGCGCGCGTGTGTGCGGGGAGCGGGCGCTACCAGGCTCGTGTGCACGTGAGCCACCTGCGCGGTGCCGGTGTAGTGGAGAAGGCGCGTGCGAGCGTGTGCGCGGCCTGCTGCAGCTGTGTGCGTAGCAGCGCGCGCGTGTGTGCGGGGAGCGGGCGCTACCAGGCTCGTGTGCACGTGACCCACCTGCGCGGTGCCGGTGTAGTGGAGAAGGCGCGTGCGAGCGTGTGCGCGGCCTGCTGCAGCTGTGTGTGTAGCAGCGCGCGCGTGTGTGCGGGGAGCGGGCGCTACCAGGCTCGTGTGCACGTGACCCACCTGCGCGATGCCGGTGTCGGTGTAGTGGAGAAGGCGCGTGCGAGCGTGTGCGCGGCCTGCTGCAGCTGTGTGTGTAGCAGCGCGCGCGTGTGTGCGGGGAGCGGGCGCTACCAGGCTCGTGTGCACGTGACCCACCTGCGCGGTGCCGGTGTAGTGGAGAAGGCGCGTGCGAGCGTGTGCGCGGCCTGCTGCAGCTGTGTGTGTAGCAGCGCGCGCGTGTGCGCGGGGAGCGGGCGCTACCAGGCTCGTGTGCACGTGACCTACCTGCGCGGTGCCGGTGTAGTGGAGAAGGCGCGTGCGAGCGTGTGCGCGGCCTGCTGCAGCTGTGTGTGTAGCAGCGCGCGCGTGTGTGCGGGGAGCGGGCGCTACCAGGCTCGTGTGCACGTGACCTACCTGCGCGGTGCCGGTGTAGTGGAGAAGGCGCGTGCGAGCGTGTGCGCGGCCTGCTGCAGCTGTGTGTGTAGCAGCGCGCGCGTGTGCGCGGGGAGCGGGCGCTACCAGGCTCGTGTGCACGTGACCTACCTGCGCGGTGCCGGTGTAGTGGAGAAGGCGCGTGCGAGCGTGTGCGCGGCCTGCTGCAGCTGTGTGTGTAGCAGCGCGCGCGTGTGTGCGGGGAGCGGGCGCTACCAGGCTCGTGTGCACGTGACCTACCTGCGCGGTGCCGGTGTAGTGGAGAAGGCGCGTGCGAGCGTGTGCGCGGCCTGCTGCAGCTGTGTGTGTAGCAGCGCGCGCGTGTGCGCGGGGAGCGGGCGCTACCAGGCTCGTGTGCACGTGACCTACCTGCGCGGTGCCGGTGTAGTGGAGAAGGCGCGTGCGAGCGTGTGCGCGGCCTGCTGCAGCTGTGTGTGTAGCAGCGCGCGCGTGTGTGCGGGGAGCGGGCGCTACCAGGCTCGTGTGCACGTGACCTACCTGCGCGGTGCCGGTGCCGGTGTAGTGGAGAAGGCGCGTGCGAGCGTGTGCGCGGCCTGATGCAGCTGTGTGTGTAGCAGCGCGCGCGTGTGCGCGGGGAGCGGGCGCTACCAGGCTCGTGTGCACGTGACCTACCTGCGCGGTGCCGGTGCCGGTGTAGTGGAGAAGGCGCGTGCGAGCGTGTGCGCGGCCTGCTGCAGCTGTGTGTGTAGCAGCGCGCGCGTGTGCGCGGGGAGCGGGCGCTACCAGGCTCGTGTGCACGTGACCTACCTGCGCGGTGCCGGTGCCGGTGTAGTGGAGAAGGCGCGTGCGAGCGTGTGCGCGGCCTGCTGCAGCTGTGTGTGTAGCAGCGCGCGCGTGTGCGCGGGGAGCGGGCGCTACCAGGCTCGTGTGCACGTGACCTACCTGCGCGGTGCCGGTGTAGTGGAGAAGGCGCGTGCGAGCGTGTGCGCGGCCTGCTGCAGCTGTGTGTGTAGCAGCGCGCGCGTGTGTGCGGGGAGCGGGCGCTACCAGGCTCGTGTGCACGTGACCTACCTGCGCGGTGCCGGTGCCGGTGTAGTGGAGAAGGCGCGTGCGAGCGTGTGCGCGGCCTGCTGCAGCTGTGTGTGTAGCAGCGCGCGCGTGTGCGCGGGGAGCGGGCGCTACCAGGCTCGTGTGCACGTGACCTACCTGCGCGGTGCCGGTGCCGGTGTAGTGGAGAAGGCGCGTGCGAGCGTGTGCGCGGCCTGCTGCAGCTGTGTGTGTAGCAGCGCGCGCGTGTGTGCGGGGAGCGGGCGCTACCAGGCTCGTGTGCACGTGACCTACCTGCGCGGTGCCGGTGTAGTGGAGAAGGCGCGTGCGAGCGTGTGCGCGGCCTGCTGCAGCTGTGTGTGTAGCAGCGCGCGCGTGTGCGCGGGGAGCGGGCGCTACCAGGCTCGTGTGCACGTGACCTACCTGCGCGGTGCCGGTGTAGTGGAGAAGGCGCGTGCGAGCGTGTGCGCGGCCTGCTGCAGCTGTGTGTGTAGCAGCGCGCGCGTGTGCGCGGGGAGCGGGCGCTACCAGGCTCGTGTGCACGTGACCTACCTGCGCGGTGCCGGTGCCGGTGTAGTGGAGAAGGCGCGTGCGAGCGTGTGCGCGGCCTGCTGCAGCTGTGTGTGTAGCAGCGCGCGCGTGTGTGCGGGGAGCGGGCGCTACCAGGCTCGTGTGCACGTGACCTACCTGCGCGGTGCCGGTGCCGGTGTAGTGGAGAAGGCGCGTGCGAGCGTGTGCGCGGCCTGCTGCAGCTGTGTGTGTAGCAGCGCGCGCGTGTGTGCGGGGAGCGGGCGCTACCAGGCTCGTGTGCACGTGACCTACCTGCGCGGTGCCGGTGCCGGTGTAGTGGAGAAGGCGCGTGCGAGCGTGTGCGCGGCCTGCTGCAGCTGTGTGTGTAGCAGCGCGCGCGTGTGTGCGGGGAGCGGGCGCTACCAGGCTCGTGTGCACGTGACCTACCTGCGCGGTGCCGGTGTAGTGGAGAAGGCGCGTGCGAGCGTGTGCGCGGCCTGCTGCAGCTGTGTGTGTAGCAGCGCGCGCGTGTGCGCGGGGAGCGGGCGCTACCAGGCTCGTGTGCACGTGACCCACCTGCGCGGTGCCGGTGTAGTGGAGAAGGCGCGTGCGAGCGTGTGCGCGGCCTGCTGCAGCTGTGTGTGTAGCAGCGCGCGCGTGTGCGCGGGGAGCGGGCGCTACCAGGCTCGTGTGCACGTGACCTACCTGCGCGGTGCCGGTGTAGTGGAGAAGGCGCGTGCGAGCGTGTGCGCGGCCTGCTGCAGCTGTGTGTGCAGCAGCGCGCGCGTGTGTGCGGGGAGCGGGCGCTACCAGGCTCGTGTGCACGTGACCTACCTGCGCGGTGCCGGTGTAGTGGAGAAGGCGCGTGCGAGCGTGTGCGCGGCCTGCTGCAGCTGTGTGTGCAGCAGCGCGCGCGTGTGTGCGGGGAGCGGGCGCTACCAGGCTCGTGTGCACGTGACCTACCTGCGCGGTGCCGGTGCCGGTGTAGTGGAGAAGGCGCGTGCGAGCGTGTGCGCGGCCTGCTGCAGCTGTGTGTGTAGCAGCGCGCGCGTGTGTGCGGGGAGCGGGCGCTACCAGGCTCGTGTGCACGTGACCTACCTGCGCGGTGCCGGTGTAGTGGAGAAGGCGCGTGCGAGCGTGTGCGCGGCCTGCTGCAGCTGTGTGTGTAGCAGCGCGCGCGTGTGTGCGGGGAGCGGGCGCTACCAGGCTCGTGTGCACGTGACCTACCTGCGCGGTGCCGGTGCCGGTGTAGTGGAGAAGGCGCGTGCGAGCGTGTGCGCGGCCTGCTGCAGCTGTGTGTGCAGCAGCGCGCGCGTGTGTGCGGGGAGCGGGCGCTACCAGGCTCGTGTGCACGTGACCTACCTGCGCGGTGCCGGTGCCGGTGTAGTGGAGAAGGCGCGTGCGAGCGTGTGCGCGGCCTGCTGCAGCTGTGTGTGTAGCAGCGCGCGCGTGTGTGCGGGGAGCGGGCGCTACCAGGCTCGTGTGCACGTGACCTACCTGCGCGGTGCCGGTGTAGTGGAGAAGGCGCGTGCGAGCGTGTGCGCGGCCTGCTGCAGCTGTGTGTGTAGCAGCGCGCGCGTGTGTGCGGGGAGCGGGCGCTACCAGGCTCGTGTGCACGTGACCTACCTGCGCGGTGCCGGTGCCGGTGTAGTGGAGAAGGCGCGTGCGAGCGTGTGCGCGGCCTGCTGCAGCTGTGTGTGCAGCAGCGCGCGCGTGTGTGCGGGGAGCGGGCGCGCGGGGAGGGGGCTCGTGCGGGCGCCCGCCGCTACCAACGTCCGCATCGCTTCCAACATGTCCTGCTTTGTTACTTCCACCTAACGAACAAACAAGGAGAACATACATTTTACCCTGTCACTAGATAAATTATTATTAAAGTTAGGCCATCGTAATAGGACCGTTCGGACAGCTGTCAAAAGTGTGAAAAATTACGTACATACATACATACATAACATCACGCCTCTTTCCCGTCGGGGTAGGCAGAGACCACAGTCCTCCACCTGCTACGATCTTGACATACCAGGCCACTCAGAAAGTATTGCGAAAAATAGTTTTTATATATGGGAGACTGGCCGGTCAGAATCTTTTTCGAAAATATGATTACTTGTAAGTAAAAATATGTGTGTTCCATTTTCAAAATTTCCCTCCACATTTTTTGCGAGCCAATTCAAAGTATCGTGTCTTACTGAAAAATGGATCTGCGCCGGGAACATTTTAGAGCTATGATTTTTTACGATTTCAAGTGTCGCCTGAAACCGGATGAATCGTTCGATAGACTTCAAATGGCATTTATGGATGAAGGCCCCTCCAAGGCAACCGTGTATCGTTGGTATAACGAATTTAGGCGCGGTCGACCAACCTTGGGGGATGAAGAAAGAAGCGGTCGCCCATTGACGGCTATTACGGAAGAAAACGTGCTAGCAGTGAAAAATTTAATCCAAGATAATAGGCGAATTACATATCAGGAGATTCAGCACATATTAAAGATTGGATCGGGAAGCGTTCACGAGATTCTACACGGGCATCTTCGCGTGAGGAGGATAGTATCGCGCTGGGTGCCGCACTACCTCACCGACGCTCAGAAGCAGGCCCGGGTGGAATGGTGCCGTGATATGCTGAACAAATTTGAAGCAGGCTCGTCTCGGCGTGTTTACGACATCGTAACAGGTGATGAGTCCTGGATTTATCAATACGATCCAGAAACCAAGCGCCAGTCGACAGTTTGGGTGTTTCAAAATGAACCAACGCCTACCAAAGTGAAGCGATCTCGAAGCGGGGGGAAGATTTTGATCGCCAGCTTTTTTAATTTGACTGGCCACTTGGCCTCAATTCCCTTACGAGATCAAAGAAGCATCAACGCCGAATGGTATACTACCAAATGTTTACCAGAAGTTTTTTCTGTTGTGAGCAACAAGCGACCAAACACAGGGCTCCGCGGACTACTGCTCCACCACGACAATGCGCCTGCACACACCGCGCTCAAAACGAGGGACTTCCTGGACAGCACACCAGTCAAACTCCTGGGTCACCCTCCTTACAGCCCTGATCTAGCACCGTGTGACTTCTTTTTATTTCCAAAAATAAAAAATCAGCTCAAGGGGATACAATTTTCGTCGCCGGAAGATGCGCTGGCTGCGTTCGAGCAGGCTGTAAACGAGGTGTCTACGGCGGACTGGAAAAAGTGTTTTGAAAACTGGTTCAGACGCATGAATCTTTGTATAGAGGCTGGTGGAGAGTACTTTGAAAAGATTTAATAAAAATATATGTACCTGTAGAACAATTTTTTTTAGTGTCGCAAATATTTCTGAGTGTCCCACGTACTTCCCTTGCTTCCTGTACTTTCATCAATCCTTTCATACGTGCTCGTCGGTTTAGGGTACTTTTAACCTGGCCTTTATTCAGAACGTCCTGAATTTGGTCCTGGTACGTTCGCCTAGGCCTTCCCCTTCCAACGTTTCCATTCACTCTCGCCTGGTAGATCTCTTTCGTCAGTCTTCGTTCATTCATCCTCTCTACATGACTAAACCATCTCAGCATCCCTTTCTCGATTTTGGTCACTACGTCTTCTTTTACGCCACACCGTTCTCTTATCACACTATTTCTAATCCTGTCACTCAATTTAACACCAATCATACTCCTTAACGCTCTCATTTCCAGTGCATTAATTCTACTTTCATGCTTCTTCTGCCATACCCAGCTTACCCAAAAATTACGTCCTGAAAAGTAAAATTTATTGATTGATTTCTTTAACACTAACGCAACGTGGTGTTAAAGAAACGTCTAAACGGACTCCTTACGTTTACCCAACTTTAACTGGTTTAGTTTTATACTGCACACAGCTAAGGATTTTTATACACACAGCTAGTTTTATACTGCACACAGCTAAGGAGTTTTATACACACAGCAAGAAAAGAAACGAGGAGGTGCTAGAAATAGTCAAAGAGAAAAGAAGTTTACTAAAAACAATAGATAACCGAAGAGGGAAAATGATAGGTCACCTGATACGGCACGACAATTTCCTGAGAAACATAATGGAAGGAAAGATTGAAGGAAAGAGGGGACGAGGAAGACCTAGGCGAAGCTACTTTGACCAGATTAAAGAAAAGGTCAATGTCGTGTCGTTTCAGGAGGTAAAGCAGCTAGCGATACAACGTGAGGACTGGAAGTTACTCCATCGACAAGAGCCAAGCTCTTAAATTAAAGAAGCTAGTTTTATACTGCACACAGCTAAGGAGTTTTATACACACAGCTAGTTTTATACTGCACACAGCTAGTGAGTTTTATACACACAGCTAGTTTTATACTGCACACAGCTAAGGAGTTTTATACACACAGCTAGTTTTATACTGCACACAGCTAAGGAGTTTTATACACACAGCTAGTTTTATACTGCACACAGCTAAGGAGTTTTATACACACAGCTAGTTTTATACTGCACACAGCTAAGGAGTTTTATACACACAGCTAGTTTTATACTGCACACAGCTAATCTGCCTGCGTCTGTACTCCCGAAATCTTATAACCCAAATTAATTCAAGTCACGAGTGATTAGGCTTCTTTTGGGCAAGCTCGTTCCATCGTCGACCTCATCTCTGTCCTCAAGGCTAGATCGAGGTCAAGAGTAAGCCCATCAACATAATTCTAACAGGCATGATATAATTGTAAAAATACGAATAGTAAAATATTGTAATTGATAAATTTTTAGGGGGCAGTACACACATACTCTTCTTTTGATATCTTTTTCGATTTTCGTTTTCTGTTACTTTTTTTTTCTGTTCTTTTAATAATAAAGATCAATGTATACGCTTTTATAATAAGGTACTGATATTGAAAGTTTAACGTTAGATAAATTCAAAACTGTTATCAAACAAAATTTTTAAGGCGATATGTAAGTTTTTATGGGTATTTTGAAGACGAATATCTTTTTATTTACTCAGTATCTTGCTGTGATTTTGAGGTACGTGTTTCTTGACCATTCAAGTAAGGGAACCACCAAGACCAAAACATGATTAGTGAAAATCGACCCGATAAAATAAAAAGCCAAAGTTGGCTCTTCAATTTTTATTTATTCCTTTTTTTGTGGAACCTGAGGTGTTTCAAGTAGTGAAATTAGGTATACAGAAAGGTATTTGTAGTTGGTAGGGTTTGCCCAACCTAAAATTTTATTTTATTACTTAGTTTTTACAAAAAGTCGATATTTTATATCAGGCGCTTACTTCATTTAGTTTTGGTAACACGCACAGTATATCTGGCGCAATCTAATGCGTTGCAGATTGCGCACTTTAAGACTGCGCGCGCTTTCAAATATCTATCTTTTCCCATATCCTCTTAAAGGAAAGATTATTATAAAATATCAGATTAATTGAAGGGAAAAATCTAAATTCAAATTGACTTATGTTTATTATATCAATCCTGTACATTCAAACATATTTAAAAGAGCGCGTGGGTTTTTATTGTCGCTTCTTTTTTTCCCAAAAAAGAAGGATATTGGACAAGCAAGAAATGTACTTACGTTTTTAGCGTTAATGAGTAACGCATATTCGCTGTCGTACACTTGAGGGTAGACTCGTTTTAACGCTTTTAATACTGCTTCTGAACATAACGCTTTGAGATCCGATCCTGAAAAAAACGACACATTAATAATGCAATACTGTTAAAAAACCGGTCAAGTGCGAGTCGAATTCGCACGCCGAGGGTAAATACCTATAGTATTTTGGGAAGCAACAAAGTTCATTTTTAGGACCCCAAAACTATTTTTGTTTGTAAAAGGTTTTTTGTTAAAAGTTTGCAACTTCGAAAGATCGTTTTATTTTTCTTGTCATATTTATATAAACGTCTCTCGACTACAATTAATTTTGATTTTTCCTTTAGCAAACTTCGAAGATAAGTGGGGGGGGGGGGGGGGGTCAATTGTATATTTTTTGTGATTTTTCATCATAACTTAAAAACTAAGAATTGTAAAAATTACACAAATCTATTTTGCAATGTCCCAATGAAGCCCTTTTATATGATACCCACTCGACCTAGTAACTATAATCTAAATTTTGCTCCTCCTATTTGAGTTACCAGCAACAGATAACTAAAAAAGTATGTCCACAATGTCGAGGTTTCCAGTTCTTGGTATAAATCTACAACATATCTCATGGTGGCAAAAAAGTGCTGCTCTAACAAAAATACTACAACTAAAATCTTAGCTCTATCTATATCAGAAATCTTTATTGCAATATATCCACTGGTAACCTGTGCTAAAAGAGGGTTGCCAGTTTATCGTGTAAATCTCAAAAATATCTCTTCTAGTGACGAGGTAAAGAGTAGTGCCACTTTATTTAACACCTGCTGTAATGTTTACCTCCATATCCACTAGTGGCCTGTGCAATATCTAATAAAGTCTGTTCGCTAGGCCGGGGTTGCCAGTTCTTGGTGTAAATCTCCAATATGTCTCTTCTGGCAGCCGCATGGGGTGGAGGGAAATGTAGTTCTCTATCGAAACGTCCCGCGCGACGTAACGCCGGGTCCACCGCGTCGAGACGATTTGTTGCACCTATTATTACTACTTCGCCCCTAAAAAGAAAATGATAAGTTACAGAACAGAACGAATAAAATACAAGTTTAATTTCCTTAGAAGCTGTTTAAGTTTCAAAATATAAATACTTACTATGAACGTTATGCTTAAAATACAAAGTTGATAATTACAAAATTCGTAGAAATTATTTAGAACTCTGTCTGAGATAGTAGAAACCAACCGAAAGGTCTCGGAGGATTGACAGGTTTTTCGAATCATGGAAACTAAGCGCAACAATAAATTTCTTATAAGCTTAACAGACTTGCTGAATGACAGGCAAAATTTGTTTTGTAGGAGCAAATTGAATTGCTTTCTCTAGTTTTCGCGAGTATTTATAACTAGAATTAAAACTTACTTTGAGCGGATTGAAATCACTTCTGTTTATAAAAATAAAAAATATAAAATACTAACTTTTGTCCGCGGCTTCGCTCGCGTGATATAGTTTTTGCGTCGTTTCAATGTCTCCTAAAGGATTTTTTTCCCGTAGCCTATGTGTTAGTCCAGTGTTGATCTATCTACTCCCAAACTTCATCGAAATCGGTTTAGCCGTCTTTTTTATGTCAAAAGTTGGCAAATGAGCAGGTGGGCCACCTGGTGGTAAGTGATCACCACCTGACACTCACTGTCTGTCAACAAAGCGCGTTACCCTAACAACTAAGATGATATGTCTCATGTGCCGGTAGTTTCACTGGCTCCCTTACGTTTCAAACCGAAACACATCAATGCACACACTGCTGCTTTTCGGCAGAAACAGGCAAGGTGGTGGTTCCATCCCAGATGGACTTTGTACAAAAGCCCTTCCTTTGCTTTGCTTAGTTTGTAGTTTAGGCGTGATAGTGAAACAAACAAATAAACAAACATCCATACTTTCGCATTTATAATATTAGTGAGAGTGAGATTGTCATTACTTACCGGTCGCACAATCCATCCATCTCTGCCAGCAAAGTGCCGACGACACTGGTATGCACTTGATCTTGCCTGACGCTCCGAACGGGAGCTAATGCGTCGATTTCGTCGAAGAATATTATGGACGGCTTCATCTTATTCGCCTGCATCACCAAAGAATAAATCGAGGTATTACACTTACACGTTAAAAGCAAATGAAACACGAAATACAAGATCTTAATTTGTTTTTAAGGGCATTGCCCCGCAACCAACTAGTTAATACAATCAGTAAATAAATGTTTACAAAAGTATACTAAAACCAAAACCGTGCCGATATTTCATTTAAATATTATAAACTCCTCTGTTAAAAACGTTCAACTACCCACAGGCGACAACAGCGAGGGGGCGAAGCCGTATCTATATCTATTTAAGGCTACGGAAGAGTTTATGTAATATACTAGAAATGTTACGTCATCATCATCATATCGTATGGGTTGCAAGGTCGATGACCGACCTCACAACCCCGGTGTCAGAGTTGTTGAGCCGCCAAAGGCCTCTGAGATGGCTCATTAACGACTACATCCGTAGATAGTAGTTTTATTTTAATTTTTTAACTGTCAACGTGCCTTCCGAAGCACGGAATCATCAAACTTTTTGGACAATCAGGTGATTCGTCCTACAATATCCTAGCCAAACCAGGGAGAGCCGCCAAAGGCCTCTGAGATGGCTCATTAACGACTACATCCATAGATAGTAGTTTTATTTTAATTGTTTAACTGTTAACGTGCCTTCCGAAGCACGGAATCATCTAACTTTTCAGTGTTTCAGGTGATTCGTCCTACAGTGTCCTAACCAAACCAGGGAGAGCCGCCAAAGGCCTCTGAGATGGCTCATTAACGACTACATCCATAGATAGTAGTTTTATTTTAATTGTTTAATTGTTAACGTGCCTTCCGAAGCACGGAATCATCTAACTTTTCGGTGTTTCAGGTGATTCGTCCTACAGTGTCCTAACCAAACTAAGGAGGTCGCACAAAGGGATTTTTGTTTAACAGTTTCCCCACCGAGAACCGAACCCAGAACCCCTGGATCGAGAACCGAGCCCTCTAACCACTACACCACAGAGGCTGTTTTATTACGTTATAGCACAGTAAATATATAAGCTAAAGCAGTATTGAAACTCCTAACAAACGTCCAAAACTGGTGCACTCACACGCAACCACACCGCTACAGGAAAATAAGCAGTTTTCGCGCTGAACTCAGTCGTGCGTGCCAAAACCATAATACAAACAAATAGATACAAAATATAGGTCCCTGTAAGTATGTCCCTATCTTTGTGCGATAAAAGGCGACTAAGTATCTTAATCTGCCCTTGTGTCATAAAAGGCGACTAAGTAAAGAACCTAGGTCGAAAGACGGAAAAAATTGCCCCTCCCCCCATACAAAACGCGCTATCGGCTGACGCAGTTTCTAATGCTATTGCCAATTGGACATAAAAAAATATTATTTCGTTTTTCGAATTCTTACGGAAAGTTGTTTAGTTTTACGGTCCGAAAACATGCTAGAACGAATTTGATAGAAGCACCCAATATTTGAGTTCATCATACTATTCTTATTTCAAAAATTCTGGGTTACAACCCTGACGCTCCGACGCAGAATATTTCTTTTTTCAAAAAAAGGCCCTAGTTTCAATACTGCTTTAGATTATATATTTACTGTGGTTATACTGTGTCGTTAGACTACTAGCGCTTCTTACCTGCTGAAACAGAAGCTTCAAGTTCCTCTCGCTCTCTCCCACCCATTTCTTCAAACAATCCGCTCCTTTTCGCATAAAGAACGACACCTTTCTCCCTCCCACTAAACTGCATTCATTGGCTAAAGCGCGAGCCAATAGCGTCTTCCCAGTGCCCGGCGGGCCGTGGAATAAAACTCCTTTGGCCGGTCGAGTGTTGAACTTCGCGAATAAATCGGGATACATTAATGGAAATAACACCATTTCCCGAAGGCATTTTATGTGTTCTTCTAACCCGCCGACCTGTAGAAAAGTAAAAAATCGCTTTTAGAGGATTTTTATATATTATACAGGGTTTTAATTTAATTGCGTGCCATAGCTTAAGGGGTGCTTCAGTTACGATAAAGGAAAACAAAAAAAAAATACTAAAAGAAATCCTACTGAAAAAAAAAACTAAAACTCCATTGAAACTTAACTAACGCGGAGCACCGCGCTATCACCGAGCCAGCGCGCGAGAATCAGTGGATAAGGTAGGCATATTATATATGTCGTGGCCAGATCGTTAGAAATGATCACTTCATGATGTGGCTGACCACTTCATGAAAGGTTCGGTTATGTTAGGTTGCATTTCATGAAGTAACCAACATGAATTCATGAAGTAACCAACATACATCATGAAATAGCCAATACCACGATCTGGCCACGACATATACATAACTGAAACTTTTCGCGCGCTTTTGAATGGGCGGTGCTCCGGGTCATTGCCCTCCGTGTTAGTTTAGTTTCAATGGATTTTTAATATTTTTTTAGAAAGGATTTTTTTTTTATATTTTTTTTGAATTCCTTTATCGTTACTGAACCACCCCCTAAGCTATGGCACGCAATCAAATTACCCTTCATCCTGTATAGTTTTTTTGGTAAAAGGTCTTCGGCTACCTGTATAGTTTTTTTGGTAAAAGGTCTTCGGCTATATTATAGGCTCAATTGTTTATTTCCTTGTCCATAAGCATCATAGTAAAAAAGGACGTTTTTGTGTTACGAGTATGTACAGTATAAACATACATAACAAGCACGCAGTTATCCGAGTCAGCATGAAACGTAAAAGTTTCAAAACTCTTTTACGAACATTTAAATACAGAAATTCATACAATTTTATATGTAACAACTTACCGATGAAAATTTGACACTACCGTCCAGCTCGACCGGCTGAATTTCTCTCAAAGCTCTGTCTTCCTTCTTCTTATCATCTGTGATTGTTTTCGACTTTTGTCTAAAACAGATAAATATATATAGGCTCATACATTATATCTCAATATGATGATGATGATGATATTACATCCACTGACCTAAGAGTTGGCATTTTCTGGCAGATAAGGCCGCCCGCTAAACTCGCGCGGGCGCACGGAGCGGGTGGTATGTCTCGGCATTCATTACGTGCTTAGTAAGAAAGTTATGTAAGCGCGGTGCTGTGTGACACGCAGTGAATGCCGAGACTTGCCACCCGCTCCGTGCGCCCGCGCGAGTTTAGCGGACGGCCTAAGAGGTAATATGCATAAAACTCTTTCCTTTTACAGATTTTAAAAGGTATAATTCAACAGATATCATAAATCTCTTATGGTCTCAAAAGGCCCTAAATCTTTTCTAGAGTAAAAAAAACCGGTCTAGTGCGAGTCGGACTCGCGCCCCGAGGGTTGCGATATACCTTTAGTATTTTTGGAAGCAATAAAGTCCATTTTTAGGACCCCAAAACTAAATTTGTTTGTAAAGGCTTTTTGCAGATTTCTAAAAAACTGTGCAACTTAGAAAGATCGTTTTTTCGCAGGGAGCCAATACACGATTCGCACATACGAGGTACATTTTTTTAGTTCTGCGTATTGACAGTCAGCATCACCGTAGTTACATACATAACATCACGCCTTGTTCCCGTCGGGGTAGGCAGACACCACAGTCCTCCACCTGCTACGATCTTGACATACTTCCCTTGCTTCCTGTACTTTCATCAATCCTTTCACATACATGCTCGTCGGTTTAGGGTACTTTTAACCTGGCCTTTATTCAGAACGTCCTGAATTTGGTCCTGGTACGTTTGCCTAGGCTTTCCCCTCCCAACGTTTCCATTCACTATCGCCTGGTAGATCTCTTTCGTCAATCTTCCTTCATTCATCCTCTCTACATGACCAAACCATCTCAGCATCCCTTTCTCAATTTTAGTCACTACGTCTTCTTTTACGCTACAACGTTCTCTTATCACACTATTTCTAATCCTGTCACTCAACCTCACACCAATCATACTCCTCAACGCTTTCATTTCCACTGCATTAATTCTACTTTCATGCTTTTTCTGCCATACCCAGCTTTCACTGCCGTACATCAGTGTTGGTACCAAAACGCCTCTATGAAGCCGTAGTTACGTGATCCTATATACAGGGTGTTAATTTAATTGCGTGCCATAGTTTAAGGGGTGGTTCAGTAACGATAAAGGAACACAAAAAAAATGTTTAAAAAATCCAATTACTTTTTTCATTTTTTTTTTCGTATTTTTTTATTATTATTTTTATTTACTTTTTTTATTAATATTTTAGTGTGTGCATCTGCCCATGACACTAAACAACTTTTCCGAAGGAACATAGGTCCAAATACGAAAAAAAAATCGCCATCCCATACTAAAATGTGCTGTCAGCTGATGCAGTTTGTATGGGAAGTCGAAAAATGTTTTTCGTATTTCAACCTATGTTCCTTGGGAAAAGTTGTTCAGTGTCTTGGGCAGATGCACACCCTAAAATATTATCAAGAAAATAAAAAAATAAAAAAAATAGAAAATGTGAAAAAAAATGATTTTCTTTTTGTGTTCCTTTATTGTTACTGAAACACCCCTAAAGCTATGGCACGCAATTAAATTAACACCCTGTATAGTTAGTTGCCTTACCTTCCTTTAGACTTGTTCTTCATGGAAACATTGAGGTCCTCCTGATTGTCAGAATCCGATGAACTGCTGCTGCTACTACTAGAGGACGGAGACTGGGAGCGGATGGTCTTCCGGCGCAGGATCTTCGGCTTCCTCTCTCGAAGTGAGTACGGCTTCTTTCTTATTGTAAAGGTTTTTGCTACGGAAAGAAGTGAATGGTTATTATTTCTCAGCAAATGTGACCGTTTGGTAGCCAATTGCGAAGACACGCGAAGTTAATGTCTTCAATACTTTAATCTTTTAAGGGATCAAATCATTCAATATTCGTTAAGACTGAACTGAATGTTACGTTACCACGACTGTGCCTTTTTGCAACTAACGGTTAACTAATGAAACTTTCCAATCTCTAATTAAAATATTAAGTGCGTAGGCCGGAAAAGTAAGAAAAACCTCAGATAAATCGTGTATTGTCATGGCCTGGTCGCGCGTATCGCTGTGGCCAGGAAGCGATTGCTTCGGTCCACTTAGCGGCCAGAAAGTACCGCTATCCAGCCGCAGATATGTAAAATAAATTTGCGTAAACTCACCCCGTCCCCTAGTTTCTCTGGGCGCGATCTGAACAAACGCTGGTTTGGACTGTCGCGTGCGGTTAGACCGCCGCGGTTGGCGGGCCAGTGTGATCTCACTTCCGGACTCCGACGATGATGATTCTATCACAGAGAGGGATAGGTTAAGCAAGGTATAACACAAAGAGTAAACCAAGCAGAAAGGACGTAAACAACTTTCTTAAGGAGCATAGCTTGAAATACGATACGATACGATTGAAATAGCAGTTTACCTTCAAAATAACGAATACCGTATTTCGAAAAGTTGTTCAGTTTCATGGGCAGATTCACTTACGTCAGGGTCATTACGCCCGTTTTGTTAGTAGTAAAACGGTGGTCATAAAAAGCTGGTGAAAACCTTTGAGTAGTTATTAGAAGTATACTCGTATGGAGTGCGTTCCACAGTCAACCCCATCTGTCATCCATCGTATTCATTACGTCAAAATAAAAAATAAAAAACAAATTACCTCCCATACGAAAAACGCACTTAACGGGTGCAGTTTCTTTACGGAAAGTAAAAGCGAAAAAAAATTTCTTTTTCGTATTTCGACGTATTTTCCTTGGGATAAAGTTGTTCAGTTTCACGGTCTGAGTAACACGCTAAAATAATGCTTACTAACTTTTTTAGACCTTGTATATTTTTTGTTTTGTATTTGTTTTTTTTTTTCAGTTTTTTGGGCGATGCTGACCACTTACCATCAGGTGGCACATCTGCTCGTTTGCTCACTTCTTACATAAAAAACATTTTGCTGTCAACCTTACCTGACTCTTGACTATCTTCTTTCTTCTGTCTTCTTCTGCCCCTACCTCTTGTTGCTCTAGTTGCTGGGCCTTGATTACTATAGAAACACAAAAAAAATATTTTTAGTAATAAAGCTGCCAGTACAGTACGATAACGTAAATTCTTAAAAAAATACTATAGCCGCAATAATGCAGTTTGATTAAAATGACGGTAGGACAAAGCGATTCGTAAGATATTGGAGCAACTATAGTCTGAACGTAAGCGCTGTATATGTAGTGACGGGGAGGTGGAAAAGAAAGAGCAAGAACTAGTTTGCCACCGGAAACTACTCAGCGGCAGACAGAAGCTGAGGATCCTCACAGGGTCGTGGTCGTAGGGGCGATATCCCAGTCCACCATTGTTGACGAACCGCGACAAACTGGCATGTTTCGGTAGAAGATGACGGTTTACTCGCGCAGGCTCGAGCATGCGCGATCCCTCAGGAAATGCCCGAGCCCGCGCGAGGATTATTCCGTTCTGTCTGCGCTGGGCCTAAGACGGTATTTTTACCTAAGTGGTACGGAACCCTCGGTGCGCGAGTCTGACTCACACTTGTCTGGCTTTTTTCGTATTTCGCCTATGTTCTTTGTGGAAAGTTGTTCTGTTTAATAATCTGGTCTGGATTTCAGATTAAGTTTACAGTGTCTTTTTATACTATGTATTCTATAAGTATAAGAAGTAACAAAACTATTTTTCCGACTGTAGCTAGCAATGATCTTACATTTACCATGATTGAGGACTCCTAACAATTTGTACAGAGGCAAAACGAGCAGAGCAAGATAGCATGTTCGATGTACTTCGTCCCTTTCTAATTGTTACTATACTAATGAAGTTTGCACAATTTCCGTGCAAAAAGTTAAGTTTTATATCCACAAATTTTTATTTATACGTATTTTTAAATACTTATTTGAAAAATTTTTAACGTGCAAAGTATAAACTGCTCTCTCAGTTTTCATTAAATATTGATAAATGCAGAAAATCATTTTCTTTTGATTTATCTGGATAAAAAACTCTTTGGTAAAATGATTTTTAACAAAGATTTTGCATGACATTTTGTTGATGTTGTCATGGCAACATAAACAAAATGTCATGCAAAATCTATTAGAAAGGGACAGCTTCATCTCATCTTACGTCTCACTCTGCTCGCATAATAAGGCAAAAACCAACGTAAGGAAACGAGTTTATTGCGACAATGTACAAATCTCGGGTACAAAATACAAGGCGGTGGTCGTGCTGCGCGCGGGCACGTTCGAGCACGACCAGAATCAAAGGTAAACTGACTGTTTTTGTCACGAATGACACCGAAAGACAGAGATAGAAGACATTTGAAATAGGAATTTGGAATTTTGGGCCAGGACGATAGAGCCAGGATCACGAAAGGAGGCAGCATGCGAGGCATGCAGCCCCGCTCCGTGACAAGATACCGACAGGCGCGGTACAGCGGTTGCGGTCAGACTATAAGACACGTATCTCTCCGTCCCGTCCTCACGCATAGATCTGTCCTGCTGTACTACTAATCGAGTCATTTATGGACGGAATTTCGCGTCACTTCATATTCCTTGTCCAATCGTATTTGGCGGGATAAACAAAAGATAGAGAAAAATGCAGAATTATTCCTACGCTTTGTAAATTTATTTTAAGCTATATTACAACAAACGTTCCTACTTAATAGACGAAGAATTAGCTCAACCCGTACTAACCTCTCACTATCTTGCATCGCGGGCTGTTCGTTCTCTTGTTTACCTTCTTCTTCTTTGTTCTCTCCCTCTTCTACCTCCATGTTGTGATCTTCCTTCTTACTGTCTGTCTTGTTATCTGCTGTTTTTTCTGAGCTTGGTTTCTTCTCGATCACTGTTTGGTTGTTTTCATCATCTGAGTCTGAGTCATCCTAAGAGAAAGGAAATGATATTTTTATTATCAGTATCATCATGGACGAATAATCACGCGACAGAACTAATGTTTACTCCATACATTAACTATAAAAATGACATTTAATCTTGAATATAACTTTTTTGTCTAGGGTATTTTGACGCCAATGCAGGTGTAAAATTATTTTCTCAATAAGCGGCTTGTTTAAAATGAAAAATTCAAGTCTTGAACATATTTAGCTCACGCTTTCCTGTTTAGCTAGGTATTTAATATGAAACTCGCAATACAATTTTTGTGACTTACATTCATGTTGGCTTTCTTGTTGGTAACCCTGGCTGAAGTCCTCCGAGTCCTGGAGTGCTGCGTGTCCTCATCAGTCATGTTCGGAGGGTGGCTGGTGTGCGACTAGCGAAACAAATACGTACAACTTAGTTACATTTTATCGCGAAACGGTAACGGTTTTTCTACAAAGTAGAAAATCTCAAAATTGACAACCACAGGCATAATTCGAACCTGATTTGCTAATTTGTAGAAATATCTAAACACTATTTTCAAATTTTGTAGTACTCACGGCAGCAAGCGGAAACAGAACCAGTATACAGGTAACCAGCACTATGCTACAAGAGACCTGCTTAAGGTCAAAGTGTTTCCGGAGGAGAGGTCAGAGTGTGGTCAGGAGGAGAACCCCGGGTACAGGTGTAACCCAACCTTCCTTTAGCTCGCTGGAGATACGACCACACCTCACTGTAATTCTTCCTCGTTTCGTCTCTGATGAGGATCGCGACTACAAAAACACTTTCAACTTGAAACTTTCTGATGCCGTCCGTCCGCATTGCCCCTTATCACGTCGAACTATCTTAGAAATGTCCGTTCCATGGCACGTTTTCTTGCCCATACATCCAGTCATTATACATAGCTTCTGACTGCGCTTAGGAAACCGTATAAAGTCCAATGAAACTGTGAACCCTTACGTCAAAGATATCAGAAAGCTGCTACACTTACTAGTTTGTTATTGGAGACCCTAGCCTCATCTCCCGAGGAGAACTCGTCGGAGGAAGAGAACCCCGGGTATCCGTACAGGTCGGGATACCCTTTCACCTTCAGCTCGTTCGTGATCCAGCTCTCGTTGAAGTTGTGGTGTAGAAGCTTCCGTTTGCGACAACTTCTTCGCACATCTGAAAAAGAGATATCACGTATTTCTTAACGCTCCAACAAATTATGCCAGCGTATTTTCTTTTCAATCACTAAAGTTATCGGGAAACAAATTGGTGACCAGTACAGTAGTAGTAACATTTTAATATTTAGTCGTTTTAAACTAGAGCGTCTTTTGTGCTTCGCAAGGCACATTAGGCATATCGGAAGCCATTTGGCGGCGTGAACACGTCAGTCTGTCGTACAGGGCTATTCAGGTTACCACGGATCTGATAGTACCCTAGCGTGTCGATGGAAATATCCAGGGGAGCCTGGCCCATGTGCCGGTTTTAGCACATTCGGCGCCTTGGGGTGAGATACCTACGGCTCCTCACTACTAATTCAAATGTGGAAAAAAAAAGAAGCTCACTACCACTATTATGAAAATAGTATAACAGATTTATACCCCGATATTGGTTTTTAATGAGCTCCCATTTGTGACCGCGAAACTTTCAAACAATAAGCTCGCTGCCGTAGTATTTATACGAAGCCTTAGAACAGCTACAAAGTCCTTGCTTAGATATTATTAGGAAAACCATGTAATACTACAAATGTCACATACATACAGAATATGACGCTTCTTTCCCGTCGAGCTAGGCTCAGACCACAGCCCTCTACTTGCTACAATCCTGACGCCATGCTTCCTCCACTCTCATCAATCTTTCCATACACGCTCATCGGTTTAGGGTACCATGTGCATGCAAATAAATAAATTATCAATTATATCAGCTCAGACGTACTTTGTTGTATGGGTTTGTCCTCGCTATCCTCTTCAAGTTTCAGGCTATTCTTGCGCGCGGTGCGGCGTCGAATGCTGCGGTTGTTGTCATTGTCGTCCGCGAAGAAAACTCGTACTTTGCGCGACCTATACAGGAGCGAAACAAAGTGAAACAGTCTGGGTACGACTACGGGCGATGTACGGAACAGCGAATGTTTTTTAATACATTACCTACACACTTTTACCTGCGTACGTAACAGTATGAAATCAACGCTCAGTGCATTGAAATACCTTCGACGCATCGAAAATCTCGCAAAGTCGTGGCCACACCACATAGGGCTATAATAGGCCTGCCACTATGCCTGCCACACTATTCCCCTCGCGCTGCCGCGATGTTGCTCTCACTGGCCACATACTGCTCTACTCGCGCGAACCTGTCCAGCCCCGACCACGCTCTAGAGCGTCCAGCGCGATGTCTCCGTTGTATACCGGTGACGCCATATGTCGTCAAAATGGCGGCCCAGCGACCTCACTTAAACTTTTGCCTTATTTACCCATAAATACTGGTCAAAATAGGTTGAATAATATATCGTTCAATAGCGAATGAAATTATCTAGCCAATCAGAGAAGATAAAAGGCAAGTCATTCTTATAAGAATGCGTTCTTTTTTGGTTTGAAGTTCGCTGCGTAGTTTCTGTTAGTTCATTCGCGGCTGTTGACCTGACGTGTCGTAAAATTACAGTGATTTGTGTGTGTTTTGTGGTATTAGTGACAAAAAATCGGTAAATTATAGTTGTTTAGTCAATCTTTTATGATAATAATACAAATAAATGACAAACATTGTGCGAAAAGTTAGTGAAAAACCGAAATAAAAAGTTTGTGCTAGTTGACCTTTGACCCCTGACCTTGAGTCTTGTGTTAAGTTGTTTTTATGTGTTTTTTGGATTACATGTAAGTTTTTTTGGTCTTTTATTGCTTGTTTTTCGTAACATATGAAATTTCCAAAAATTACATATAAAAATTTACTCGATTCATGCGATATTACTAAACAAAAAAAAATTGCAAAAAATCGCGCGCGGGTTCGCGAATTTTGTCGCGAGTCAGCGCGACTTATTGCAAAAATTCAAATCCAGATATCTTGTTTATTTTATATGTAAGCATAAGTAGTTTTTTGTATTTTTCTATAGAAAATATCACAAATTCACTAAATACATAGTAAAAACAAGTCTGTTTTGTAATGTTTTTATTTTATAAGCGTATTCATCCAAGTGAGACATATTTTTTCTTCTTCCTTGAAAAAGACCCTCTATAAAAACTAAACTGTACTTCAAAGTGCCACTGTTATCGTTTGAGAGGCTAGCCTTACTCAATTTGAAATAAGATATAGCCATTCATCAACCCAAAACGTAAACATTTGGCTGCCACAAGCGATAAGCTGACTCAAGTACCACCCGGCGCGGTAATAAAAAACGCCGGCCGGCCGGTGCGGAAGACACGACAGGGCGCGCGCGCGGGGGGTCTGGGGATTCAGAGGTCGCGACGCTTCGCACTAGGTCACTTGCCATTGCTACACGATGGAAGTCAAAATTGTGGCAGGCTGCGCGCTACATATTTTTAGTAAAGCTAATTATATCAATTTCTTAAATAGATATATACGCCGTGCTAAAGGATTTGGTGTATGACATCTATTTATCGCAACAAGTATAAATCATTAATTACTGTAAATCGTCCTCGTGAGAGTCGCGCGAGTATGTGGCTGGCTTCTCGCGCTCATATTGCCGGTCCTTTGACTCGTGTCCAAAAAACCGACAAAACAGAGAGCGATGGTTATGACGAGGAGCAATACGTGCGGCATGACGAGTGGCCACATTACAGCCCGAGTAACACTGAGGCGGTAGCGGAAGCGTTCCGGGGGCGGTATTTTTATAAAGTATGAGTTCTTATGCACCCTGTCACAATGAAAACCGGTCGCGGCGCGGTATTTTCTTCCCGCAGGTCCGCCCCCAGACCGCTTTCGCAATCATACCGCCTCTGTGTGACTTGGGCTTACGACTCTGCCTCCTTTCCTTTCCAACAATAATCGATGTGGTGAAGCAAAAAAATGCGCAGGCAACTGCACCACAACACAAAAGAGCCACCCAAACCCTCTACACGAAGCATCCTAAGGCCATGATAGACCGACCACAACCAGTGCCAAACACCGAAATCGCTAATCGTAAAAAATACAATCTGTTTGATGAACATCTAGAGAAACTTAAACATTAGATTCAGAATGTTTTTCCCAATGAACATAATAGGCTGAAAAAAAGAATTTGATTCCCATACGAAATGCACTTGTTCCTTTCATCTGCCTGAATCTATCTTTAAAGTTTGTCAAGTCATTCACCAAACACATTGTAAACCTATTGTTTAAGATGAAGAATGGTAAAAAATCAATCGACTTTACAATATAATAATATATAATAATAATACACCAAATATATAATAATAATACACCAAACACTGAATTTTTTTTTCCATGGAATACACAGGGTGTCCCAGAGCAAACTGCACTTTTGAATCAGTGAAAATTAAAAGAGAAACAGCTTTGATTACGAGCAACACTCCTTGTTTAGCAAGATTAGAACGAGTGTCGTCGCCGCCAGAGAAAACTTCGAAGAACATCCATAAAATTAAACGCCATTGTAGATGTTTCAAACTCAAACTCGAAATAGTTTATTCATTGTTGGATATTAAAATCTCTTAATGACGTCAGCTAAACTACATCGCTTCACAAACAAATTGGCGCCATGGTGGGAAAAAAAGAAGTTTGAGGCATATCGACCTTTAATCCAAATAAATTGGAAAGAATATAAAAAAAAATCGGGCAAGCGCGTGTCGGACTTCGCACATTTAGGGTTCCGTACCAAATGTACGCCAGTGAGTGACCTTATTGTTTTTGCAATAAACAATTTGAACTTGAACTTATTAGTATAAGTATTAATAATCATTATCACCAAATTTCAATATCTATTTCATAGGTCAAGGAAGTTAAAAAATTCTTGGAAAAGTAAAAAAGCTGACTGGTGGCTTCTCATTTCATTGTTTTCTAATATAAAAAAAAAACAGTATTTATTTACTGAACAAGCTCTAAGCAATTCTCTACTCAATGGGGTAGATAAACTTTTTTTTCGCGCCCTCTTTAGATGTATGGGAGCCCTCCTTAAGACAAAACATTTAAAATTATTGTTGACAATTTGTATGGCTTTGAGTTTGAGTAACAATAAAAACCGGTCAAGTGCGAGTCGGACTCGCGCGCCGAGGGTTCCGATATACCTATAGTATTTTTGGAAGCAATAAAGTCCATTTTCAGGACCGCAAAACTAAATTTGTTTGTAAAGGTTTTTTGCAGATTTCTGAAAAACTGTGCAACTTAGAAAGATCGTTTTATTTTTGCTGTAAAGTTTATATAAACTTCTGTCAACTGTAATTAATTCAGATTTTTCCTTACTCAAACTTCGGAGATAAGGGGGGGGGAATGGTATTTTTCTTGACATTTTTCATCATAACTTTAAAACTAAGAAATTTAAAAAAATACAAAAATATATTTTAAAATGTACAAGTAAAGCCCTTTCATATGATACCCCACTCGACCTAGTAGCGACAATTTGAAATTTGGCCCCCCCTATTTTGGCCCCCTTTATATTAATAATCATACTTTTTTCAAAATTTTTTCTTGTGCAATTAAGTTATAGTTATATAGAGGTGTGACAGACAGACGGACAGACAGACAGAGCGGCACCATAAGGGTTCCTTTTTTTTACCATTTTGGTATCGGAACCCTAAAAAGATATTACACAATGATAATGATATTATGATACTGTTATATCCCCAAGATACTGATAGGATACTGACAGGACTGATATTACAATGCCATGAAGAATTACAAAAGTCATCACAAAAAAACAACATAACATTACAGTGGATAAAAGGACACAGTGGTTCCATGGGAAATGATGCGGCAGACCAACTGGCAAGGGAAGGGTCCAACAAGACCTATGAAGGACCAGAACCAATACTGCCGCTACCCTTCAACCAGTTTAGGACATGGATACGAGAACAAACACGAAGAGAAGCAGACAAACAATGGAATGACATTGCAACATGCAAACAGTCCAAAAAAGTAATAACATCAACCAACAGCCGTTTGACAAGACGGCTACTACAGATGAATAGGACGAAGCTCCGTAATGCAGTAGGCACAATAACAGGACACATTGCTCTCAACAAACATTACTACGCCTTAGGCATAACAGACAGCCCTCTATGCAGGGCCTGTATGGAAAGGGACGAAACTATCGAACACGTCATTCTGGAGTGCGAAGTAATCAACACTATCAGAGAAAACAAACTTGGAGCAGACATAACTTTAGATCAACTACCAAACAAACTGGACAAACTGACCGAGTTCTGGCAACAGTTAGGGTGGCTAAATTGATGGCTAGATAGGACTAAGTGCGGAAACCACAAACTTAACTTAGAACTTAGATCTCCAAGATAAATTAATCATAATATCACATTTTTAAAAGTGCGCTTTCTTCTGGTTCACCCTACAATAATAATAATACTTAGTAGGCGAGTTTTTATTTAAGCTGAACCAGTGCTACACTAAAAATTCCCGAAACCAGAGACCCCCTCAACCTCAGCCAGGTACAAAGTAATATTAATCATTAATGACTGGACACAAATACATCACATATCAGAACAAAGAAACTACATCAAATTGGTAGATTTGACTACGAAAATTTTAATTAAAATATTGCATCTCAAGATAAAGAGTGTAATAAATTCTTACCTTTTTGTGTATTTCTCTGGTTCAGTGTCGCTTTCAGGAAACACTATTCTAGACATTTTAATTGCGCGAAGTCTGCGTTGTCGATCTAAAGGAAGACAAGCATGGCATTTATACAACTAAAACATTTAGTTTATAAGGTAAAAAACCACTTTATAAGGTTATAGCAAAAAGTAATTCCAATGAATTTATACTCAATTGTTCCATTTACTATAAAACTGGCAACTAAGTTGTTTTATATTTATCCATGTAAAAATTTAAAACTACATCTATTTAAAAAATATATTTAAAAAAAAATTAATGGCTGTACTAAAATTTACTAAATCCACAAATTTTTATTATTGTCAAACCTTATATCTCAACAGAGAATTTATCAGCTTGTACAAAGAAACTTGTACAATAATGTATTTATGTAGGGTGCTTCCTAAGAAACTGCAAATATATGAGTATGTTATGAGTAGTAGTGTTGAACAACTTTCTCGAAGGAACTCTAGATTTTTAAGCTTTCTCATAAAAACCTTGGGCCGCCTAGAAATGGTACTTATGGAATAACCAAAGTTATTTCTTATTTTTTGACCCATGTTTCTCAGAGAAATTTGTTCTGTTTTATGTCGAATTAACATACTTAAATATTAGCAGTTAATTAATAAATTAGGAAGCACCTCATATAGCACTTACATTCAGATTTTGTAGGCCAGCGCGGTATCTTCCTGGTAACTTTGTACTGGTTAGTTTGACTACTCCGCAGTTCTCGTTGAGACAAATTTGATGCCTAAAGCACAAGACACTGTGTTAAGACTTATTTTTAGATATTTTATTAAATATCTAAATAAAATAACATGAAGTATCAAATGGTATTTGCTTGGGATTCATGTTGCAGTAAGCAGTATAATAAACTATTCAGTCTTAAATACTACTATTAAACAAGCAATATTTGTATATATATAAATATATATATTTGTAATCGGTTTCTCGAAAACGGCTCTAACGATTTCGATGAAATTTACCATACGGGGGTTTTTGGGGGCAAAAAATCGATCTAGCTAGGTCTCATGTCTGGAAAAATTTGTTTTCCCCGTGCTTTTAAGCATTTAAAAAAAATATATGTGTTTTAGACAGAAACCTGCAGCGCCATCTGTTGGCGAGTAGCATAGCTAGCTAATCTGACAATATTTTAATGTTGAGGTAGCTATTATAGAGCGAAGCTCGGTCGACCAGGTGCTTTTAATATTATGTCCAAAGATATATTTTAATATAATTTTAAATAATAAAATTTAATAATACATAAAATAGGGCAATGACCCTCTTTGAGAATCTTCTTCTATTTTTTTATAGATGTTCAATTGAACTAAGTTACTAGAAAAAATAAAGCATTTATCTGTATGCAACTTCATGCATCCTTTTCAGCATAGAATGCAAAATCACAAGCATATTTAGGTCATACTATATCTTATGCAACATTCAAGCATTTCTGCAAAGTTCAACAGCTTTTATTACATCATATACTTCCTTTACATGCCAAGATATCTGATTTGAAAGATAAATTGTACCATTATTAGGATAAGAAAGACTTACAATCTTAAGGGGATTTGCATTTTGTAAACAGACTGACAAATTTTTAATATAGTTGTATCAGGATTTTCTTAAAATATGTACATGTGTAAATGAAAAGTAATTTCATATTGACTGACAAATGTTTGTTTACGAGTGGAGACCCAAAATAATGAAGCTGACCATTAATGCACAGAATGCAAATATGAGTTGCGAGAGTTCACAAGGCAGAGTGTGCAAATTTTAATGGGCTCCCTGTCCGTCACCCACGCACAGGTAAAATGTTCAGCATTGTTCTTTTGCACCTCGGCATATACTAAATGCCATATTCTTTAATTGAAAATACTTTAATTTGTAACAGCATAAATAATACAGTGGCTTGTAGTGTACCACTGTAGGGCAAAGGCCAAACATATACTTATTATTATAGTGTTGTTTATTCAACAGCCCATATGTATTAAGACATTGAATGTTATAATAATACCACCCAAAGATGAATTTATCAACATCATTATGAAAAATAATAACAATGTATGTATGGTAGTTTCCAAGTACATTTTGTAGGTACCTGTCTAATAAAGGAAACCTAATTCTAACATATTTGTAGTTATATCAGCAGATTATATTAAAAAAATCATTGTAAAAGAAAATGTATAAAATTTCTGAATTCCAAGTTATAAACAATCCTTTCTATGTTTAGTTATGATGTGACAAAAGCGCATGCAACTATGTGCAATCGCACGCGAGGCTCGCTAGACTAATGGGGACAGGAAGTACACAGTCAGAGGATTTCTAAACAAAGCTTAGCTCAAAAACCACTCAAGAGCAAACTGGTATTACTGATGAAGGGTCACCTTCTCATCCGAGACGCTGCCAACCTCGTTCAAGGTGTCATTCCCCTCGTCTACCTCACCGTTCTCGCCGTTACTCCGACGGGTTTTCACCATCGTACAGCTCTCTTTTTTCACAACTATTCACGTCCAACCCGATAAATCTATTATGTAATCTTCGAACAAAGTTCTGCGCACTCAAAAATAAAGATCGAAGCTATTTCCACACTCAAAATTGAAGCTTACACGACAAAGGATGAGCGTTATCGTCCGCACATGTCGCCAAAGAGCGCCATGTTAAAAGGGCACACATGGAATTCCTATGCTTTCAATAGTTAGCGAAGTGCATAACTCACCAATTAATGTCGCCTTAGCCAGGCCAAGGCAATGATTTAATAGATTACTATAAATAAATCAATATCCCAACTATTTCTAACACAAAATTCACACATATTCCGAAAAGAAACCTCGCACGAAATGTTTTTATTGACAACTGTCAAAAATTCCCGCAAATTTGACATTTTGGTTACAACATGACGAAACAAATTTTTGTTCGGATACACCCTTGGGATATACGTACATGTGAGACCATAGACAATATATTTTGTTGTCATTCGTTCATTCATTAGTTAGTAATGAATGAGCTGGGTTGGGTTTGTGTCGGTCGATGTTTGGCTCGTCCGTCAGAGAGAGTAAGGCCCTCGTCCTCGTGATCAGTGTCCGTCTCCCCAGCAACCCGTGCGAGATATGGCCAAGTGGCATACACCAAAATTTAGTGGAAATTGGTTCATTCCATCAGTAAAGTGTCAGATTCAGTGCATCAAAACTGATGACACTACGAGCTGAAAACTTTGGGTGGCTGTAGAGACGTCTCGTCAGCCAGCCCATTCTATACAGGGAAAACTACGAAGATTACATAAAAGCAAAATAGTTCCACATTTACTGCATGTCTAGTGCAATTGATTGTAAAAAAAGCCGAATCGAAAATGTCCATATGGTAGGAGCACTTCATCAATAATTATGGGTGGCTGGAGAGACGTTTTCCCAGCCAGCCCATGTGATATCTCGGAACATATAGTAGGTAGGAAGATGAAACAAAGCTTAATATTTACTACCTACTCGGAACAGTAGGTAGCAAATATTTCAAAATCCTAGCTCCACTAACTTTTGAGATATTTGTATTTTTTCATGGGCTTGCTGGGGAGACGTCTTGCCAGCAAGCCCATGCTGTAACTCAAAAAGTACTGCACGTAGAATGCTGAGCGATATACCAATAGACAGTGCATATTTGATGCAATAAGCACCAAGAAAAGTGAGTCCCTAGGTCTTATGGTTTCGATGCTAGAAACAAAAATCATTTTCCCGCTGAAAATTTGGAATGCATGATATGAAGTGCAACGTTGCCGTTCTGTGCAATTCTACATGTTGCTGTTAGAGCATTCAAAAATCAATCTTGTGTCCTTATAGTTAAGAGGTCCTGTAGACGCACGTGTAGATTATTTGTAATTTGAGAATAGTTCGGGAGACGGTGTACTTAAAAGGCTGATTGGTTAACAAGAAGTTTTTATTTATTTGTGGACAACATGTGAAGAACAAAACAGATATATGTATTTTGGCTCACGTATTTATTTAATAAATCAGTTTTCTTAACTTATTAATAACAGGACAATTTAGGTATACTTTAAAAAATTTAGTTTGTTACTGAAACCATTAAACTTACATCTCCTCCTAGAATACAGTTGTCACGGTTGCTAAAAAGAGATTGAGGCACCAGTTAGTCTTCACGTGAGCTAAAATACATATTATCTCTTTCGTTCTTAACATGTCGTCCACAAATAAATAAAAACTTCTTGATAACCAATCAGTCTTTTACTAAGTACACCGTCTCCCGAACTATTCTCAAATTACAAATAATATACACGTGCGTCTACAGTACCTTTTAACTATAAGGATACAAGATTGATTTTTGAATGCTCTAACAGCAACATGTAGAGTTGCACAGAACGGCAACGTCGCACTTCACATCATGCATTCAAAATTTTCGGCGGGAAAATGATATTTGTTTCTAGCACCGAAACCGTAAGACCTAGGGACTCACTTTTCTTGGTGCTTATTGCATCAAATATGCACTCTCTATTGGTATATCGCTCAGCATTCTACGTGCAGTACTTTTTGAGTTACAGCATGGGCTTGCTGGCGAGACGTCTCCCCAGCAAGCCCATGAAAAAATACAAATATCTCAAAAGTTAGTGGAGCTAGGATTTTGAAATATTTGCTACCTACTGTTCCGAGTAGGTAGTAAATATTAAGCTTTGTTTTATCTTCCTACCTACTATATGTTCCGAGATATCACATGGGCTGGCTGGGAAAACGTCTCTCCAGCCACCCATAATTATTGATGAAGTGCTCCTACCATATAGACATTTTCGATTCGGCTTTTTTACAATCAATTGCACTAGACATGCAGTAAATGTGGAACTATTTGGCTTTTATGTAATCTTCGTAGTTTTCCCTGTATAGAATGGGCTGGCTGACGAGACGTCTCTACAGCCACCCAAAGTTTTCAGCTCGTAGTGTCGTCAGTTTTGATGCTCTGAATCTGACACTTTACTGATGGAATGAACCAATTTCCACTAAATTTTGGTGTATGCCACTTGGCTATATCTCGCACGGGCTTGCTGGGAAGACGGACACTCGTGATCATCGTGATGTGGATTCCTGTGTAAATCTTCCACTTGACATTGGCGAACTCGCCATAATTTTATAATAATTTGTTAACTTGACATTGTGCAAAATACATCTTGGATGTGACGCCATTAAATAAATATCTATCTAAGTTTATGTACAGAGTACAGATAGGAATCGGGCCAATCACGGCCGTGGATGCTAATTTTAGTTTATGTAAGGGAATAAGGCATCGCTAGTGTGTTCATAGAAAGAGACGAATATATGGTGCTATCTTTCTCATTGTTGCTAGTGATGTACTACAACCATCGATAAACATACCATAACTATTCCTGGTAAACGTGAAATGAAACTATGAATTAATTGATGCTTTGTTTATTAAGTATTTACCTTCTCATATATAATTTATTACATGATCATATTCATATGTACGTTAACACATACGTATGTAAAACTAGCTGCATCGACAACCTCGTTCGGGTGGAGCTCTTGTCTCAGTGTATCATCTGTGCGTTCTTTTATCCAAGTATGATATATGGTATTTCACAAACATTGTACAGTTCATCACCTGAAATGATAAAATATTAAAATTAGTATAATTATATTTATTTATTAGCGGTCACATCGTATTACAAGTCCAATTTCACCAATGTCAAAGTAAATAATTTGTTACAAAATTATGGCGATGTCGCCAATTTCTAGTAGAAGATTTGCACAGGAATTCACACCACAAAGACAAAGTCTTGTGTACTATAAGGACTCGGATAATTGATAGAGAAAGTTATTGAAGTCAAAATGACAGCCGCTTTTCACCATTCGAAACTCTCAGTAAAATGAATGTGTTTCAATCTTCCCTGTAACGTTCACTATAAAAGTCTGGATAACATCCTAGCAAAATTTGATATTAAACTCTTAAATAAACAGGAAGAATAAAAATTACAACATGTACATGGCGCCCATCTTCAAATGCTGACAAACGACCCATCTAAAATTGGTATGTACTTAGTTTTCAAAATGAAGTGGCACATTATATGTCATAACATTACCAATCAAAAATTTCGCCTCATGTGGATGTTGTATGATGATGATGTTGTATGATGTATCAATGAATTATAAACGTATTTTTTAAAACATCGATAGTCGATAAATAATACAAATTGATAGTAGCCCATCCTTATTTTCTGCTATGTTATGAATACTCTGCTCCCGCAATTTATTAGATGATCGTATAAAAACTTTGGCCAAAACAGTTTATTAAAGACAGGAAACTAGGTACTTACTTGGGCATTTTGGAAATCCACTGCAAATATCTGCCACTGTAAACAAAGTTGGCTGCGCAATAAGCCAATTTAGTGGCATGGTGGCCCATGTTCATAAAATTTTTCGCTCGAAACGTTTCGCACAAACTGCTTTACTAAGTAATTGATATTACTTTTGGTTTCACAGCTAGGAACCCAACACTTAAAGACACCCATTTTACACACACAGTTTAGTTGCGCTCATTATTTACAAATAAATCAAAACCAAAATACTTATTATCTGATAACTGATAAGTGATAACTGACAAAAAAATAAATTTAAAATTTAAAACAACCGCCGAAGGTGAAACATACGCCAACAAGTATAACATATTAGTTAACTCTTAGACTAGTACGCACCATCCAGCATGCACAATTAACAAAAAGGGATGCAGCTATAGGAAAGGAACGATTAGCGGTATAGAATAGGTAGGTACCTATGTTATACCACTATTTCTTTGGTGTTGCAAAACTTTGGTGCGTAGTAGGCTGCAAATTCTGTAATAAATAAGAGAAATAACCAGAATATCTTGGCTTTATTCAGCGTAAAATTCTACTACGTACTGATAACCTGACATAATCATGTCATTATCCCCCCCTTAAATCTCACATACAAAGTCCCTAAGGTACCCAGGTGGCTGTCTTGTCCTGGTCGACCGCCGCAAAAGGGGTTGTTCCTGAGAAGGAGTAGTTTTTTCCAAAAGTGGGGACTCGTCAACAACAGGGTCTTGTAAGAAACAACACCATAACTTTCAGATGGTATCGTATATTGATAGTTGAAGTAACAAATCAATGCCACAACTAATAACTCTTAATTTATTTAGACGTGTGTCCCGTAGCACGGCCCAACTAAACAGAGACTGACTGAATCGTCATCGTCTCGGACGTTGTTGATGCGTTGACAGCCATTGTCCAAGCTGGACACTAGCACTGCCTGCTGTACACCACAGTATCCTATCCTTCCTACTATAATCTTCTAAATACATAAAAGAGCTTGTCCTGACTGACTGACTGATTCATCAACGCCGAGCCGAAACCGCTATAGATACAGATCTGAAATTTTGTACACAGGTTCTATGCACCTCAAAACTACCCACTAAGAAAGGATTTTGGAAAATTCATCTCCCAAGGGGGTGAAATAAGGTATGAAAGTTTGTATGAAAGTCCTTTGTTTCTTTAGCTAGATTTACACAAATTTGAATTTAAGCTTTTGGTAAAAAATAAAGAAACACGTGTTTAAGCATTTCTTAAAAATCACCCTTAGAAGGGTGAAAAAGGGGATGATTTTTTTCCGTATGGTGGTCTATAAGTCTTTCATTTTTAAAGGTAGAATTATAGAAATGTGGTTTTGAACTCTTGGTAAAAAATAAAAAAGAACATGTGTAAGAATTTTTCAAAATTCATCACCTAAGGTGGTGAAATAAGGAATGAAAGTTTGTATGAAAATCCTTTGTTTCTTGAGTTATATTCCCACAAATTTGACTTTATGCTTTTGGTAAAAAATAAAAAACACGTGTTTAAGCATTATATAAAAATCACCCTTCAAGGGGGTGAAAAAGGGGTCCCGTATGTTGGTCTATAAGTTCATTTTCAAAGTAAAATCCACTAAATTTATTATTCAGGCATTAGGGTTGTAATTCTGTGGAACGTACTTCGCTGTTATTGAAATTTCACCCCAAATTCAACCCCTGAAAGAGGGAAATGGGGTGAAAAAGTCTAAAAACCAATATGGGTATCGTTTGTATGGTTTATCGGGTCGGTGATTACGAAAACTAGAAAACTACAATTTTGAAATCCAACGTGGTGGACGTGATATACCATCATCCTCTGGGGATGGGGTTGGGGTGCGATAGGGTTGAAATGTCTGAAAATCAATATGGGTGTCATTTGTATGGTTTATCGGGTCGCTGATTACAAAAACTAACTTTGAAATCCAACGTGGTGGACGTGAAATTGGGGTGTGATAGGGTTGAAATGTGTAAAAATCAATATGGGTGTCGTTTCTATGTTTATATGAAGATAGGGATAGCGGTTAAGATGGCGTTAGGGGTAGGGATAGGGTAAGGAATAGGAATAGGGGTAGGGAGAGGGAGAGGGACAGGGAGAGGAAAAGGGAGGGGGGGGGGAGGGGGAGAGGGGCAGGGACAGGGATGGTCAAAAAAGAACCGATTCCAGTCCCCACACAAGGTTCAGCCAGAAAGGACCAACCTATAGGGCTTAGCCCACCATGACCGCCGGGCCTAATGCCCGGTGAGATTCGGCTCGGGTCACGAGGGCTACCTCACACCCGCACCTGCGGCCGCCTCATGAGGCCGCAGACGTCCCGATGATGATGATGACGGACGGTTGGACAGATGGTTGGACGGACGGACGGACGGACGACAGATAGACGGAAGGATGGATGGTAGAATGAATCCCTCGCGGACAAAGTCGCGGGCAACAGCTAGTCTATCATAATTTAGGCAGCGTACGGCATCTTAACATTCGCAAATAATTATTTTATGAAGATTTAATCGGAAAAGAGCTCATAACTTCAAAACAGCTATACAGATTTTCATTGAATAAAATCCATCCCGTTTAAATGAAAAAGTACCTACGATGTCGCACAAATATAGACATATATACACATGTTAAACTTATAACACTTCTCTGATTGCGTCGGGGGTTAATAAACAAGCGCGAAATGCAAGATGTCATGCCAGACGTGGTAGTGTCATGTCATGCGGCAAATCATTGACGTAAGAAAAACGAAAGGGCGTTTTTTTAGAAAGATGAGCGTTTTTCTTACGTCAACATTTTTATTAAACTCTCTTTGGTGAACACTAGCGCCGTGGTATTGCCAAATGTGGTACTAAAATTTTGAGCAGCCGATTTTAGACTTAATCGCTAAGTCATATAAACTAAAATTGAATGGAGTTAAATAACATCCACTGACTTTACACTGACGTTTCCATAGCGTGATTATAGTATTCTTTGATGTTTGGTTGGAAAAATACTGAAAATTTGAGAAATTCTGTGAAATTGGAGGTAAAATTGTTGATTTATGCAGGAAAAACGTAATACAAGCAGTTAAGTGTCTGTAGTAATAGTTCACTGTGATAATTCTTTCAGGTAATAATAATAAATAAACAACACTTGTTATTCCCAGTAATTTGCAGTTTAAAATCGTTTATATTTGCAGAGTCCACGATGGAAGGCGATCTTACCGAGACTGCCTCGCCGATAGACGATAAAGAAGTTGAAGATCAGCTAAAAGGGCCTCAAGGAGAGACCGATATGGACGACGAAATATCCGCACGAATGACTGCTTCGTATAGTGAAATATCTTTCCACTCCGACCATGGACAGAACATAGCAGAGCCAAATCGACCAGGCCCTTCACGCCCTTATGACCTCCCTTCAGAAAATAGGAAACAAGAAAAAATCCCTTTAGATATGGATGGCCATGTCAGATACGAAGGAGACATGACTCACTATGTAGCTGATGACTTAGAATTCAAGATAAAACTTTCTAGTCCAATTACAAAACGAGGAGAAACTCCAGTCTTTGGAAGTAACGGTGCCTCTAGATCGAGTACACCCTCCGGACAACTGTATAGAAAAATTTTAGCTCCGCAGATTGGCCAAATAGACATAACAGTATTAAACGACTTAGAATATGAAGCCCAGAAGATAGCCCAATCTGTAGATAATTTAATAGAAAACTTGTCAAATATCTTGCATTCGAATTCTTCTCTAACTGCTGAAAACATGGAGGTTTATAGAGATGCTGTTGGAAAAACTTGTGATGCAATGGATAATAATATAAAAAGCATGTACACAATCCTGGCTAAGGGTGAAGAAGTTTCACAAGCTATGGTTCCAGTACAGGCACAGGCTGCCAGGATTGCTGAAATCAAAAGGCTACTTCAAATATTTGAAAGCAATTTTTAATACAATAACTTGTAAATAGTTCACACTTTTAAGTGCCTAAATCAAACTTTACACAGATATCAGCTGAAAAAACCTATGTAAATAAACACCAATCAATACTTTATACTAGTATTTTATTAAAATTCATCAAGAAAAATAAATTCCAAATGTATAAAATCTTAAAAATATTGCGATTTGTACTGCTTTTATTCTATCGACATAAGGACTAGAGTCGCGGTTCAAATGACTAGCTAGCTTGCCCTGCTCTTGACTGTACAGTATACTGGCTCTCAACTTATATATTGGACGGTTGCTCATTGACAAACTGTTTCATTCGGTCTTTCTATTGATTAATTCAAATAGAGTTTTCAAAGTATTTATCGACACTTACGTATTAACAATATTTTATAATATTTATTTGTTCCGTTCAAAAGGTTGTTAGATAGAAATTCAGTTTAATTAAGGTCAATAAGTTTCCTATATCATCATTTAGTTTTGCAACACCGGTAGACTAAGGGCTCCCGCACACGACCGAGAATCGGTGGGCGATTATCGGCCAGAACAAGGAGGGAAGATGCAGGTGATAACACGTCAGAGCGGGATGTCGACAGAAAATCGGTCACCGATTCTCGGTCGTGTGCGGGAGCCCTAATAGTTGAATCAACTATACAAGAGTATTTATTTTTAATGGCCATTAAATCTCTTAGCTTTTAGAAAGAAAGATAAAAAATGGGTCCAAAGCTTGTTCTAGTAGTTTTAAGGGTGACACTAAATTTGTAGCCATTTTGAAACGCAACAAAATATTGATTATAAAATTTATCCAATTTCTCAATCTCAATTTTTAAATAAACGTTTATTAGAACAGTTAAGCACTATCCATGACGAATAAAAAGGGATGCAATTAGTAGTATAGAATAGTTACCAGTGATACACTACTATTTCTTTTTTCACACTGCTGCATCCCTTTCTGCTGGACTGGACGTGCACAATGGTGCGTATCAGGTAACGACGGGTACGATCTATTTTATTTTTGAATATTTCAGTATCGATATTCGCTACAACACTAAATATGTCAAAAAAATTATTCATTTCGTTCGCGATATCATTCGTTCGTTCCTGTCATTCTTTCATGATTCGTCGAGTGGGGTGGATGTAAAGTTGGGGCTAAAAATGTATCCTCATAACAGAAAATTTAAATAAAATTACTAAAATGAGTTACACCACCATTCTCGACGTTACAATTCAGTTGCTGGTCTCATGACCACATAAGATTTAGCTTCCGTGCCGAGTTATCGCGCCACGAATGGGTGACGCTGCTAACTTATTTTCTGTGATAATTATGAAGTTTAAATCTAAGTTAAAAGAGAGTAAATTATATTTCTACTGCGATCTTCCGTGGGAGAAGCTCAAGTCCGTGAAATGGATGAACGAGAAAGCGACAGCAAACAAGGCTTATGTGCCAACTGCGGTAAGTACTGGAAGACAACATTTACCCAATGCTTTTTGTATTTATTTATAGGAAGTTTCACTGGCTCGTTCGTAGTGAGCCTGCTTTCTAGGCCGTAGGCCGCGGGTTCGATCCCCGCCCAAGGCTACATTTATGTAGTGAACACAAGTTTTTGTTCTGTATCTGGGTGTTTATTTATCTATTTACATATGTTTATCAGTCTTTGGCTTCATAGTTGATTGAGGCTTTATCTAGATTTGGATCAGATGATTTTGTAAGAAATTGTCTCCAATATTATTATAGTTATTTATTTACTGTAACAAACAATAAAATTGTTTGTAAACATTAAATAGAATTTTTAGAGCATTTGAATTCAGAAGCCTAAGCATGGTTTGATGCATGTGGGGCCAGAGAAATATTACCTACCCGGGCAGCAGGATAGCTTAATACGACATCTGTAGGAGTAGTTAACTCGTACATAGACGAAATTGTGGCTGTGTGTTGGTGGGAGAGGGCAAGGAACTAAAGGTTAGGCAACACAAGATGGGTTCTGAGGAAAATCAATGTGTCCGTTACTGCATGGACATGTAAATAATTTTTTTTTAAACCTGGGTATGAAGTTCTGAAGGTCTTGCATCTGTAGCTGTGGCCAAGCTATTGCTACCACAAGTTATAAAAATAAAGAGACATCTTTCAGGCTTCATTTTCATTACTTAATTGTGGCCCGCCGCGGTTCTTCTCTCTGTAGACAGGTTGTTTTCGGGGTGTTATGTTAAACATTCCCCGTCTCCGTCAAAAAAGTTAGACATCTGTTGAACACTTGATTAAAAAATCGTACAAAAAAACTCTGGCTATGTCATCGATGCGCAGAAGTCAAAATGACTTATTTTCTTATGACTTGACTTCTGCGCGTCAACTGACATAGCCTAGTTATTTTGTGCAATTTTTTTGATCAAGTGTTCAACAGATGTTGAACTTATAGTTTAGATTAATGTCACTTAGATAATATCGCTTACCTGTCACTTGTCTCCCACGGGAAGCTCTAAGTTACAGTTCATATAAAAATCTTAAAAATAAAGCACTGTCACTCTTTCCTGATTTTTCTTTTATTATAGAAACATCCTGGAAATTAAAAACAAAAAAGAAGAAACGAAATAGGCAGAACCATTCTCAAGTTTATACATTAAGTCTCTATTATTATGTACATATTTTTATCATATATGATTAATACAGTCTATATTCTAATAACTCTTGGCCAATACAAACATAGACCAACAAATTTTTTTTGTGGTTTGTCTGTGGAAAAAAAATATTCCAGTAAACTAAACACAGTTAAAAAAATCATATAGATTTTGTACTTTGTAAACACAGTTAGGTCGAGTCGTATCAGGAGGTGAAGGAACTGGCGGAAACAAGGAAACATTGGCGATTACTCCACCGACAAGAGCACAGCTCTTAAGTTTAAAGAAAGAAGAAACACAGTTAATAAATTTTTTCACACTATTTGCTTAAGTACACACACAAACTCATAAACACACTTAATATTTATTATATTATGATCTTGTATCTTACTAGAAATATGCTACAAACCATGAGTGAAAGTTATGAAATCATTCAGAAAAAACAAACTAATCAAAAGAAAAGCTATTTTACTCTTCTAGCTGAAAAAAGTTGGAATGATATATTCTGTGTCCATAAGATAATCATCTTTAATATTATATTTATTAAATTAAAATATCTCAAGTGGATTGCACTTAACCGAATGATTTAATTTCTAAATTGAGCACTCCACTTATCTTTATGATAATGTATCAGCATACATATTTTCCTCTGGGAGTTCTTCTAGTTATGAAAATGGAAAGCTTGTCTATTTATGCTTACTTATTGCATTTTATTCACGCAAGAATAATGCAAAAGAGTTACCATTGGTACATGAATAATTAATTCATGAAACATCATAATATTTTGCTAGATTATACAAATAATTTAAACAACAAACTGGTTCTAAGTACGAAAGTAGTCCACGCGACCGCCGGAAACTGGCAGGCAATTATCTTCTAGCTAAGTTTTTTAAACCTTCGCAAAATAATTAATTTCAAAAGAGAGATAGTAACTTTTCTTAAGTTTTGAAAACGCGAACTTATCTCGCGCATGTGAAAGTTACAGTCGAACGTCGTATAGACGATTATCTACCAGCTATACCTAGCTAGATAAACGCTCTATTTATCGTTAGATCACAGAAGAAATAATAGTAAACTGACATTAAACATCAAAGATGACTTTTGATCTTAGAAAGAACTTTTATCTAGAAGCTCATTCTGCACGGACTGTTCCAATCTCGCTTTATGGAGATTTTTTTATCAATGTTTTCGTAAATTATACAATGTGATATTGATTAAACAGTGTATGAAAAGTAAACATACGTTGTACAGTTTACCAGCACCTCACGTTTTATACTTACCGCGCCACACTTGCCCCTACGACGACGTAGTGTCTACGTTGTCGGTAGAAAAAAGTACGGTACAAAATCCAATGTGCTAAGCTTGGTTTGCTCTTGACTGTAAACCAAAACAATAAAAGTAAATCAACACTCACATTAATTCCAATATAATACTACAGTCACGTGCTGTATTTATACAATTTTATAATCATTCAGAGATGTTTTTATAAAACAAGTTACATAGATTACATAACATTTGTGCAATCAAAGTTCATATTAGCAAACGCATATGTACTGAAATTGATGCTACATTAGATATGTGTAGGTACTAGATATAAATAGTACAATTAGATATAGACTAGATATTTATCTTGTCACGAGACACTCGTAACCACATGTATAAATAAAATAGCTCTTATTATACTAATTATAGTGCCTACCTATCTCTATAATTTATATAAATAGATCATTGTATGGTTGTCATTTATCCTAACTATAACTCCATATTCTATTTACTGCATATTATTTGGTTTTTCAACACATCCACATAGTAACAAAACAACGCATTGACGTGGTACTTTACACAGAAGACAATAGCCGTAGAAGTTAATGCCCAAATAGATAAACAACCGGCCAAGTGCGTGTCTGGCCACGCGCAATGTAGGGTTCCGTAGTTGCCGCAGGAATCATTATTGTAAAGCAAGTTTTGAGTTTTTCGTTAACATTTTCCCTCATAACGAACAGCGAGGTCCAGCGCCTAATTACTATTTCTTGACTGTTATATATTTTTTACTATAACTCGGTAACTGGTAACTTGTCAAGTCTTTTTAGTTTTAATAGTTTTCCTTTTAAATTAATCATCATGCACTACCACTACGATTTTTTTCATGTTTCCGGATATCAACCGTTTAGCTGACAGCAGGGGGGGGTTTGACTGTGACCAAAATTTTCGCTTCTAATCTAAATATTTCGTAAACAGATCCAAAATAAAAAAACGTTCTTCGAATACTCATAACAACTTTAAAATACCAATGTAACGAAACCCTATGGAGTAAACGAGAAAAAAAAATTATCCCCACTACGTCTAGGTACCCAACAAAAAAGTATTTTTCAATATTTTATTTTACCGCTCTGTCGGCGTAACTAATATGTTTACTCATACCGAATTACAACTTTCTAGTACTTATGGTCTCTGTGCTAAGCCGCGGAGAGACAGACAGATGACCGACAGATAGACAGAAAACTGTAGGGTACATTTTTCTACTGAACCCTAAAAATGTAATTCTAACCACTGAGCCGTTTGAGCGTCCACGGTTCAGTCATCAGCTATTATAAGATTAAAATAACTGATCACGTTTTATTTCTAACTCTTTCATCCTGAGTGGGTCTCAAGTTTCGGGCGTTTGTAGCTTAGCGGTGGTTCAGCTTATACTGGTTTTGTTTCTACTTGCTTGCTGCCGTGCGTACTTAGTAGTAGCTATTACGTTGTTTAATTAATAATAGTCTTCTATAAATATCTTCTACGAAGCTAGTTGGTTAAATCAATATCAAGCAAATAAAGAAGCGTTTGTGGCTAAGGGCATGGGGTCCCATTCCGTACTACGGTTTTTTCGACGGAGTAAATAGCCCGAATTCATTTGGCCCTTTTGTTTCTAATAATTAAACTAAATGTTACTACTACGTTGGTAGGTAAAGGTGTAAACTATGACATTAATACAATTTTAACATCCAGATATCAATTTATTCGAAGAAAATACCTTATGGAAAAAATTGCCCGAACAATTTTCGGCACAAACTCGTTCTATGACGTGAGGCATCTGTACTAGTATAGTATTATATTATCTGCTAAGGGATAACCTTTGTTTAATTCCCACCACGAATGTTAAGTACCTACGTTAGCCGTGATCGGAACCCGGATAGGTGATCGTTCTCTTCATCATAAATGCATCATGATCATATCGTGTAGGTTGTATCGATGACCGACCCCACAAACCCTGGAGTCAGAGTTGTTGAGCCGCAGAAGGTCGTTAACATAGCTCATTAACGATTATTTCCGTAGTAGCCGAAACGAACGGGTAAAGTGCTTACGAATCACGGAATCATCTTACTATTTAGACAAATAGGTGATATAATCATAATTCATTCTGCAATATCATAACCAAGCTGGAGAAGTATCACAAAGTTATTTATTTTTGTTTGACAATGTCCCCAACGGAAATCGAAGCAGACTCTCCGGATCGAGAATCGGACGCTCTAACCTCTAGACCAGCTATACTCAACCTGCGGCCCGCCGCGCTTTTCTAAGTGGCCCACCTGGCACAGAAGTCAATTTGTCTACCACTTTGAATTTCACGCGGATTCATAGAAATGTGGGCGGGTGAGGTAAAATAAGTATCTTGATAACCCTACCGTGCGCTGCGTTCACAGTGAGTAAGAGAAACAGTACATTCCTTTCTAATATGTGGAATTTTAGAGCATTGTACTCAGAAAATTGTTCAAAGAAGTACCCAATATCTATTTAAAAAATTTGAATCCACATATGTTTCAAAATCATCATTCTCGCGAAAGAAATATGCAAAGAATGTGTAAAGAAACAAACATACTGACTCCAGCAGCCAAGCCAGATCTTGACAAAATTTTGACGAAGTGTTCACTATTTCATAAATCTCATTAAAAGTGGAATTTTGGATTGACACCATAATAGTTATAACATCATACAACCAGATTCATTGTGGACACTTCTTTATTTATTAAAGTAAATAAGCCGTTAAAATTATGTTTTTCACTAGCATCAAACATATTTATGTTGTGGCCCGCGGTACAACAACTGAACCCTTTTCCTGGCCCTTATAAAAAAAGGTTGCGTATGGCTGCTCTAGACCACAAAGGCTGTTAGAAGTGCAGCGGCAGTATGTACGATACTCTACATAAAATTTATAACTGACACCGGAAAGTTATAAGTAAGAAGAATCGTAAGTTGACCAATTTCTTTCGAAAAATAAACTCTTAGGACATTGGTAGATTCGTAAGTCCGTCAGGTAAGGTAAGGCAAACACAACGTAACCGATCCGTTAGGTACTCTTTACAAATTCGAATTTTTCGAAAGTTGGTCAACTTACTAGGAAATTGTTCAACTTACCATTCCGTGCTATCTTCCGTTGACATTTCTAAGATCAAATTTAATTTTTAGAATTTTAATGTATGAAGTAAAAATCTGTTTTTTCGCGCAAGTGTAAATAAAGCGTTTAACTACGTTAATCCTGGCTAATTATTTATTAAATGGTATAAGTTTACGAGAGATGGAAAGTGTGAAAGTGATATCGAAAGAAGAGTGAATGCTGGAAACATGGTGAAAGGTGCTCTGCATGCTTTTATGAAGAGTCAGAAGGTGTCTCACAAGGCTCGTCTGGCTGTTCATAGGGGCGTTTTGGTACCAACACTGATGTACGGCAGTGAAAGCTGGGTATGACAGAAAAAGCATGAAAGTAGAATTAATGCAGTAGAAATGAGAGCGTTGAGGAGTATGATTGGTGTGAAATTGAGTGACAGGATTAGAAATAGTGTGATAAGAGAACGTTGTGGCGTAAAAGAAGACGTAGTGACTATAATTGAGAAAGGACTGGACTGGAGTTTCTTCCTCGACCCTTGTGCGGGTCCGGGTGCGGGTATATGAGGCGAACCTCGTGCCCGAGCAGTTTCTCACCGGGTATTAGACCCGGCGGTGATTGTGGGCAATGCCCTGAAGGTGAATTTTCACGCCGCCGGCGAGGCAGCCCACCAGGTGATTCCCCGTTGGGGGAGGCCTAGTGAGCGCCTACAAGCCAGGCGGCGACTTTGATGACGGTGGAGGGGCCCACAGTCCTAACTACTCGCCGAGGAGTAGTGGACGTGGGCTGCCTGGTGAGGAGTGGAGGGGCCTCAACACCCTGATCGCATGTTGATCAGAATGGAGACACCCTCCATGACGATCCGCGTTGGGTCCCTGCCCGCCCGTACTGCTTGCAGTAGATCGAGCAGGAGTCCAATGGCGAAGTCGATCGCCTCCTTCGGGTGCTCCGCCTTCGTACCCACGGCTTGTGGGGCGGCGACCGCTTCCGAAGGCTTCGGAAGCGATAGCTGGAGGGCAGCGGCTGTAGATGGCGCCTCCGATTGCTTCGTGCTCTTCCCCGCTGTGGGCGGGGCGACGACCGCAATCGGAGCTGCAGGCTGAGATGGGATGGTGACGGAGGTCCCCTTTCTCCTCCTCCCCCTCCCCTTCCTCTTCTTCGTGGTCCCCCCGGGCTCATTCGCGGAGGCCATAAGTGACCCCGGCGCGTTTGACTCTCCCGAGGGCACCGCTATCACGCGCGCCGGTGCGACTGGCTGCGCGGGAGTCTTCGTAGCTGTGGTGCTGACTTTCCCGCTTCTAGTCTCACGGCGCAGGACCGCACACGTGAGGCTGTTGGCGGGATGGGCCTTCATACAGTTGGCGCAGGTGGCGGGCTCGGTGCGAGGTCGTGGGCACTCCTTCGCGGTGTGTTCGCCCCCGCAGCACACGCAGGCTTGCCTCCGGTGGCAGTTGTGGGAGCTGTGGCGAAACGACTGACACCGGTGGCACTGTGGGACTCCTTGTTTGGCACGCCATCCCTCAATCTTCACGCCGGGAATACACAGGAGCTCTGTGACTGCGTATATACCCGGGGTGAGGTTGGGGGTGCGGGTGAGCTGCGCGAAGTGCACGCAGCCTGGGCGATCTTGGCGGGCTCGTATGGGGCGTACAAACTCCGGTTTGTAGCCCAAGGCACGTAGTTCGGCGGCGATCATATCCGGGTTGGCGTCAGCTGGGAGGCCGCGGATGGCGACCTTGAGCGGCTTCTCATGTTTGGGCGCGTAGGAGTACCAGGAGAGTCTGGTCTGCCTTTCCAGCGCGGTGAGATATCGCTGGTAGGCCCGGAACTCTTCCTCGGTGCGCGCCAAGAAGCGCATCCCTTTGCCAAAGGGACGCACGTTCGGCGCGTGACCCAGTTGCCCTTTTAGCACACGCAGGTGGTATGCCCAGTCGGGGAAGTAGTCCACCACAATGGGTGGTGGCTTCCGCACCGACTGGGTGCTGCTGGCGGCTGGCTTCGGTGATGTAGGGGCCGGCTGTGTCCTCGTCGAAGGGGGCGGCGAGGGGGGGGCGGCGGCTGCCCTCGCATATGAGGCGGGGGGCGAAGTCAAAGTCTTCGAGGTGGACGGCGGCGATGCGTTGGTATCCATCACGTGTGATGGTGGAGACCGGCGGGGTGCCGGTTGTGGCGCGGGGGGCGGGTTGTCTTCTCTATGAATGCGCGGGTCCCGCCACGGGACTTGCACAGAAATCTTGCGCACAGTGTTGGCCTTCCAGTGTGGCAAGCAGTCCGGCGGTTTGTATAGCGTCGGGACGGGATCTTCCACTAGGTCACCGAAGAGCGGTGGGGTTTCAACCTGGATTTCGGATGCTGCGACGGCAAGGGCGGCCTCATCCATCCGCCTTGTTGTCTCGCGGGCGACATTGGGCTGGGTCTTGTGCTTCTGCACCCTTCCTCGGCCAATGGAGCGCGGCAGCGTGGGAGCCATGGCTCCCTATGGGTGTGGCGGCGTGGCTGGGAGTCGCGTCCGCACGAAGTAATCCTACCCCCGGGCGGCCGGGGGCAGGAGGGTGGCAGATGGTATGCCGGAAAAAAAAAAGTACTCAAATGAGGGTAGAATAAAAACTTCCGGATGCGAAATTAAGACGCGACTGGCAAATCCTCAATTGAGAAAGGGATGCTGAGATGGTTTGGTCATGTAGAGAGGATGAATGAAGGAAGATTGACGAAAGAGATCTACAAGGCGAGAGTGAATGGAAACGTTGGAAGGGGAAGGCCTCGGCGAACGTACCAGGACCAAATTCAGGACGTTCTGAATAAAGGCCAGGTTAAAAGTACCCTAAACCGACGAGCATGTATGAAAGGATTGATGAAAGTTCAGAAAGCAAGGGAAGTATGTCAAGATCGTAGCAGGTGGAGAACTGTGGTCTCTGCCTACCCCGACGGGAACAAGGCGTGATGTTATGTATGTATGTACTCGTATGTATATAATTGTATGCTGCTCGCATCCAGCGGCTGGATGCGAGCAGCGCAGGACCGGTCGTCATGGAGATCTTTAGGGGAGGCCTATGTCCAGCAGTGGACGTCTTTCGGCTGATATGATGATGATGATGATATAATTGTATAGCTCTAAAACTGACAAAAGTGTTAATGAGGCGACTCCTACAATATGAACTAAAAAAATGGTTATGTAACTATTTATAATTCTACTCAAGACATCTGCATATTCTTCGTCTAATACTTACTAGAAGCTATTACTTTCATGTTGTTTGATAATAGGGCTTCTATTTGTACAGCGTTAGAGCTTATTGTGGAGGCCTAATGTAACAACTTTTGTTTTACGACTTTTAAAATTCGTAATTAATAAAAATCTTTGCATAGTAAGTGCATCAATCAGTTGATTCAACTTGATCATTTTGTATCTTCTTCTTCATATATATTTAAGAGTCGCGCTTTAGTCGGTGGAGCAATCTCCATTTATCTCTGTCCTCCGCCAATGATTTCTTTCCATATTTCTTAAGGTCATAGAAAAAAACTTTGTTAACTTTTTGCTCTTAACGGGATCGTAACGAATAACCATTAACTTTTACGACCGGAGTTTTCTAAATTAATCTCATGTAGATATGTACGTACTTACAAATGTAGATATGTACAACAAACGGAAGCAATTGCGTGATATCAGAGACGACTTACCTATTACAACACAAGCTATCTTCGTGTCAAGATATACTCACATAATATACTCACAAAACAAATATAACCTAGTGTTTACCTATAGTAAATGTATATCGGGTCTTTCTGCAATTTTGTACATTTAATTGCGAGCGTTGCTAGGCTCGTGTCGTAAGAGGCGACTAAGGGTTTGTGAACCGGAGGATGGGCAGCAGAATCATTCTGTGTATCGCACCATATTGCGGTCACTAACAATAGCGGTCGCAATCCGCAACGCTTACAAGCGTGGTGACTATGGTAATTCCTCTTGAAAGTACCACGCGTTATTGATAGGATTCTGGATGGAGGGAGCTCCCTCCCTGCAGTGGACGTTTCATGGGATGATAAGTATGCATGATGCTCAAAGTAACTTATCCCAAGCATCATGTCGAAATATATAAAAATGCTCTTTTTTATTATATGCGCTGTCAGCTGATACAGTTTCTATGGAAAGTTAAAAATTATTCGAATCCCTCAGATCAAATTTTCTTCGGAAAAGTTGATTAGTTTCAAATTTGAATTAAATCCAGTTTTAGTTTTCGGTAGATGTCTTTTTACATCCGATATGATACTTATTAACAATAAGGTAGGTCAAAAACCGAAAAAAAAATTGACCTCCCATACAAAATGCACTATCAGCATACAGATTCTACAAGACGTTGAAAATGTTTTTTCGTAATGCCTATATTCCTTTGTGAAAGTTGTCCGTCCTTTTTTATGGTACGAGTAAGTGCAACCACATGAGAGGTTTGCAGACATTTACCAAAGACCATATCTATATATATATACATACATGAGGTGTAAGGGACAGTTTACTAAAGACTGAAAGGGCATGATCAGTCAACGAAACTGAATAAAACTATCTGTGACTGAAACTTTCAAGAAATGATTCAGATAATTTTATTCATTGTAGATTCTTTACAGAATACTTATTGAATTTCATGCAGAATACAATGCAAATAGAGCGAGTCTACGCCGTTTCGGATCGTGCTATGGCAGCGTAAAAGAAACGGCAAGAAACCACTGCAGCACGGCCTACTTTTATAGCCCGGCCAGACACTCGTCGAGTGGCGTGGGAAGTAGCGAGGGAAGGAGGCAGAGACGTAGTGTGGCCGCGTTACTCGTCATGCCGCACGCATTGCTCCTCGTCATGCCCATCGATCCCTTGATTGTCGGTTTTTGAGTCAAAGGACCGGCAATATGAGCGCGAGTAGGCAGCCACACACTGCCCGTGGACGCAGTCTGCATCGTGCGGTGGTCACGGAGGCACGTCGATTTCACGCGTCAAATGATGTCGCTGCCAGCAGCAGAAGAATGGTCTAATGAAAAAACGTTACCATTCCGTACCTATCCACTATATTACATTTCTTCATGCTTTTGCCCTTTGAAATTTTGCGGACGATTTACAATAATTAATAATCTATTCTTATTTCGATAAATAGTTGTCATACATCAACTCCTTTAGTACGGCGTATATTTCTAAAGAAATTGGTATAATTAGCTTTACTAAAAATGCATAGCGCGCATCCTGCCACAGTTTCGACGTCCATCGTGTAGCAATGGCAAGTGACGTAGTGCGGAGCGTCGCGATTAATCGCGCGAGTAGAGCAGTACGAGTATGTGGCTGGAGAGACCAACATCGCGGCAGCGCGAGGGGCAGAGCGAGGAGCAGCGCGATGGGCATAGTCTGGCGGCCCTATAAGAGTCGGCTTTTTACAATGTGTTTCTTGTGTTTCGCTGGAATATCAGAGCACCATACCTCCTCGTCATTGATATATAGTCATCTAATCTATAGTAAGCTTTTTTACATAATGTGAATGAAACTATAAAATCGGCCTCTTGAGGATCAATGAGGTTTAAAATTTTGTATGGAGATGGTAAATGAAGATTTATTTTAATTTCTTTAAAGTTGTTCTCGTTTTTGCCTGATCATGCCCTACCAGTTTTCAGAAAGCTGTCCCTGACACCCTATATATTTTTTTTGATTAGCGTAAGATAAAAATGAATGAAGCGAGATTTCGTAATGTACCCTCATAAGTAGGTATATAATATCACGTTGCGTATTTTTTAACAAAGATCATTTGATAAGGTTCATACCTACCTACATAATATAACGTTGAGTATTTTTTAAGAAAAATCTCGTGATAAAGTTGATACATACATACATACATAATATCACGCCTTGTTCCCGTCGGGGTAGGCAGATACCACAGTTCTCCACCTGCTACGATCTTGACATACTTCCCTTGCTTCCTGAACTTGTTAAGTTGATATTATAGTAAAAGCGTTAGAAATATCGAATTTACGAAGAAATTGTTTTTAATCTAGCGAATTTTTTATAATACTATTTAATACCTATGTATTGTCCTTACATTATGACAAGAATTACATTATCATCACATCAATGAAAAACAAGTCTTAAGTATATGTAACTACAAAAACACTTTTGTGTTGATACAAAGCAGATGAAAAACTTGTTGAAAATGAACTTTTTTCATCAACTCAAACGTCCTATGTGCTACACAGAAAAAAAAGATATCTTGAACCAAATAATATTATTTAAGTTAAAATCTTTTGGGTTTTCGATATAAGGAAACTCGAAAACGTCTTAGATTGAGAAATAAAAGGTTTTGTATTATAGTTCTCCGACCAAGAACTAAATTTTTTATATCAATTTTCAACTGTTATCTTATTGTAAAAACTAAAAGCTATCACAACAAAAACCAAACTTACTTGAGTGAAGCATCTATCACACCAAGAATGAAACTAATTTAAATTAAAAATTTAAAGATCTTTTTTCAAAAAGCTAAATGTGTCACCCCAAGAGCGAAACTAATTTTGTTGAAAAATTTAAAGCTCTTCAAAAATAAAAACTAAAATAAAAGGCATTAAAAAAACACTTTTTTATCTCTCGTTTTTTAGGGTTCCGATACCAAAATGGTAAAAAAAAGGAACCCTTATGGTGCCGCTCTGTCTGTCCGTCTGTCTGTCACACCTCTATATCTCAGCAACCACTTACGCTATCGAGCTGAAATTTGGAATAGTTTTAGAATATAGTTGCCCAACTTAATTGCACATGAAAATTTTTTGAAAAAAGTATGATTATTAATGTAAAGGGGGCCAAAATAGGGGGGGCCAAATTTCAAATTGTCGCTACTAGGTCGAGTGGGGTATCATATGAAAGGGCTTTACTTGTACATTTTAAAATATATTTTTGTATTTTTTTAAGTTTCTTAGTTTTCAAGTTATGATGAAAAATGTCAAAAAAAATACCGTTCCCCCCCCCTTATCTCCGAAGTTTGAGTAAGGGAAAATCTGAATTAATTACAGTTGACAGAGGTTTATGTAAACTTTACAGCAAAAATAAAACGATCTTTCTAAGTTGCACAGTTTTTCAGAAATCTGCAAAAAACCTTTACAAACAAATTTAGTTTTGCGGTCCTGAAAATGGACTTTATTGCTTCCAAAAATACTATAGGTATATCGGAACCCTCGGCGCGCGAGTCCGACTCGCACTTGACCGGTTTTTCTTTTTATTCCTCCTTCTTCTTCTGCTCTCTGCTAGCATTTTTGATATTAGATCTTTTTATTTTTCAACTATTCTTCTTTCTACATTTGTTTCCATTTCTATTATTTGTTAATGTTATCATTTACTATTATAGTATCATTATATCATATCAACTATTATAATTCACCAAAAGTCCTGGGGGTGGCTGGATTCGAACCCGCGTCCATCGGTATCGTAGTCCTTCGCTCTGACCATTAGACCACAGGCTTGATTAGCAAAGTAATCGAAATTTTGATACTGTTCCGTCTTTGACACAGTATCTTGTACCCAGCAACAATTATTTGACTTAATATCGCCTTAACTCTTCATTGCATATCTAACTAGGTCTTGAGCAAAACAACAACCATCTTATACTAAGCAAAATGTTATTTGCCTTAATATAGTCTTAACTCTTCATTGCTTACCTAACAATTTCTTGAGCGAAACAGCAAACTATCTTATACCAAGCAACATATTATTTGCATCAGTATTGTCCTAAATCTTCATCTAATATTTTTCATAATTCTTAGGCGAAACGATTAATTTTTTCAATCGATTAATATTTTACTTACTTTAAGATTTTTTCATTGTTGATGTAAAAAAATAAATGGTTTTAATTCAAAACATCAATTTCAAACCTAGTAATAGAACTCTTATTCGAAGAAATTCTCTCTTGAATTTTAAGATTTCGGCATTTTTAATACGTTAGAGTGATCATTTTACTCTAAGAGATTTAACTTTATAATCAAGCAATATCAGTTGAGACATATTGCGTTCTTGTTTTAAGAGATCATTTTTTTCTGTGTAGAGGTGCACTGTGTCAAGCTTGAGATGCTCTTGACTGTACCAGCGATAAATGCTTTACTAGCGTTTGAGAATTATTGGTGAAGCTTATCAATCCAATACAAGAAAACTAACAGGCTCCTTCCTCTGAATACGATATCAAACCTCATTACGGGCTTCTTTTTAAGCCAAGAGAAGCACATAAGATCGGGTCAAAGCGCTCTGTCTGAGGTACTGAGTTCCGCATATGATTTTAAAATTTTGTTATGTAACAATTTGTTACTAACTTAACCTATGAACTAATGAAGCTTGAAATAAATGAACGATATATAATTTATTTTTATTGACATATAATGCAACTCAACCCCATGGTTTTTGCATTACATAACGTATGGTTTTCATTCACACTTGAAAGCCTGTTATTTTCTTGCGAACCCGTGAAAGTACTCGCTACAGTATTAATTTTTAATAAACAAACTGAGCTAACTTTCTACTGATTACGTATTTACCTTCCTATTTCCTTTGATGTCCTTTATTTCATTTCTTGACTTCGTATCGGGTTCAATTCGCGTAAAGATTCTTTTGGAAACTTAATTGCGTAAAGTAAAAGTAGAATTTTAAGGGATTTTATTAAAAAAATATTAAAATAAAAAGATCGGCTGTTAAAGCTCGAACTAATAGAAGTTTTCTAAATTTACTTGAACAGCATTCGAATGGAAAATGGTTAAATATACGTACTCGTATATGCTTGTATAACTCGCTCAGTTATGTAATGGCATCAATTCAAAGAGATTTTGTTTTATCTTATGTTTGTTTACTACTTACGTATATTTTTTTGTTTTAATCTTATTTCATAAAATGTTTTCTGTTCAAATAGTTACCTTTTTTGTCCTTGATTGGAATCCCGTATAAAGGACACAAAATTTACACTTTATTTAGTTTTATTTCTGTAGTATATTTCTCATCATCATCACAATTTTAACTGCTCTGTTACTACTGGGTTTGGGCATCTTCCTATTCATCTTCCATCCACCCGGTTGTCCGTTCTTCGTCTCTCTAATCCAGACTTACTACGACCACGATGTAGTTAGACCATATCGGACATCTAGTCTGCCTACCGAACGATTCCGCCTTGCCAAATACCAGGCCACTCAGAAAGTATTGCGAAAAATAGTTTTTATATATGGGAGACTGGCCGGTCAGAATCTTTTTCGAAAATATGATTACTTGTAAGTAAAAATATGTGTGTTCCATTTTCAAAATTTCCCTCCACATTTTTTGCGAGCCAATTCAAAGTATCGTGTCTTACTGAAAAATGGATCTGCGCCGGGAACATTTTAGAGCTATGATTTTTTACGATTTCAAGTGTCGCCTGAAACCGGATGAATCGTTCGATAGACTTCAAATGGCATTTATGGATGAAGGCCCCTCCAAGGCAACCGTGTATCGTTGGTATAACGAATTTAGGCGCGGTCGACCAACCTTGGGGGATGAAGAAAGAAGCGGTCGCCCTTTGACGGCTATTACGGAAGAAAACGTGCTAGCAGTGAAAAATTTAATCCAAGATAATAGGCGAATTACATATCAGGAGATTCAGCACATATTAAAGATTGGATCGGGAAGCGTTCACGAGATTCTACACGGGCATCTTCGCGTGAGGAGGATAGTATCGCGCTGGGTGCCGCACTACCTCACCGACGCTCAGAAGCAGGCCCGGGTGGAATGGTGCCGTGATATGCTGAACAAATTTGAAGCAGGCTCGTCTCGGCGTGTTTACGACATCGTAACAGGTGATGAGTCCTGGATTTATCAATACGATCCAGAAACCAAGCGCCAGTCGACAGTTTGGGTGTTTCAAAATGAACCAACGCCTACCAAAGTGAAGCGATCTCGAAGCGGGGGGAAGATTTTGATCGCCAGCTTTTTTAATTTGACTGGCCACTTGGCCTCAATTCCCTTACGAGATCAAAGAAGCATCAACGCCGAATGGTATACTACCAAATGTTTACCAGAAGTTTTTTCTGTTGTGAGCAACAAGCGACCAAACACAGGGCTCCGCGGACTACTGCTCCACCACGACAATGCGCCTGCACACACCGCGCTCAAAACGAGGGACTTCCTGGACAGCACACCAGTCAAACTCCTGGGTCACCCTCCTTACAGCCCTGATCTAGCACCGTGTGACTTCTTTTTATTTCCAAAAATAAAAAATCAGCTCAAGGGGATACAATTTTCGTCGCCGGAAGATGCGCTGGCTGCGTTCGAGCAGGCTGTAAACGAGGTGTCTACGGCGGACTGGAAAAAGTGTTTTGAAAACTGGTTCAGACGCATGAATCTTTGTATAGAGGCTGGTGGAGAGTACTTTGAAAAGATTTAATAAAAATATATGTACCTGTAGAACAATTTTTTTTAGTGTCGCAAATATTTCTGAGTGTCCCACGTACAAATAAATATAAATACATAATTTATTTATAACATTTGTTTCAGGTCATTGTATAAATTTATGAAATTAAAAATTCAGTATAATCATAGAATTCCATTTCAGCCAGCCATGCTTTAAGCTTACTTCTAAAATAGAGAAAGTAGCTGCATCTTGTATAGTACTGGAAAACTGAGTATTAACTACTTGTCCGTATAGGTAGACGCTCTGTTCGAACTTTACCAATCTTTGATATTTTCCGTTTCAATTCTAGTGTAACACTCGCCTCATTAAAACTTTTGTGTTACGTCAGAAGTATGCGGAGTGAAAGTACTTAAATTGTTTTGACACTAATGTATTTAGATACGCACCTAACATATTTCGTTGACTGACATGTATGTATATTGCGAAATATTTTACCCTTGCCACAGGTTGCCCTTTTCGACATGACCTTACTTTACGCTGTGATAATATCAGTATGTAATAAATAAGTAAGGCATTTAACATTTTAGGTTGGTGCCTGATTAAGTATGTATGTGCGTGACACAAATAATATGGTGGTGGTACAATGTATGAGTTGGAGGCTAGACCCTATACTTCTTCTAAATGTAAGTTTTAATGCAGAACTTTGATTTTTGCTAATAAGTCGAATTTAAAAATAACCATGGGTGTATGGGGGGCTAAACATCCTAACGGCCAATTTGGCACACAATGCGCTAAGCCCCTCCCTGTTTCCATATTAAAATACAAATTCAGACAAAGAGATAACAAACTCACAACTAACCTATTAAATAACAGGGTCAATTGAGTATCGAAAATTTTTGTTTGACATTTAAATTGTATGGTTGGCACCGCCGTCCTAACGCTACGAAGCGATCAAAGCCTTTAGGACAAAGTGACAATAATATGACCACGGCTATTATCTGAACATACATACATAACATCACGCCTCTTTCCCGTCGGGGTAGGCAGAGACCACAGTCCTCCACCTGCTACGATCTTGACATACTTCCCTTGCTTTCTGTACTTTCATCAATCCTTTCATACATGCTCGTCGGTTTAGGGTATATTTTTTTATTTATTTATTTAAATTGGTTAACTAACATAGTACATAAAGTTATTTTACAAAGGTTTCTTAATATATAAGGCTTTAAGGTTTTTATGTACCACACTTACAAGTCAACACAGCATTCATAAAGTATAATTTATATATATGAATAAATGTTTTACTACTAACCTGGCCTTTATTCAGAACGTCCTGAATCTGAACATCACTATTAATATTTATTAAATACTAGAGATGGGCCGACTATACACCGACTATAGTCGGTGAAACCGACTATTCGGCATATTTTATAGTCGCTGACTAGTCGGCGACTATTCGGTAAAAACTGCGCCGATTATTCGGCAGTAAAAGTTCGAAATAAAAACACAGGATCTGAATATTTATTATGTTCTGTCCTTATTCTGATGGGGACGCCGCGGCTCGCGCAGACGGCGTTCTTTCCTTAGCCATGAGCATGACTTAAGCTGTGCATCACTATCATCGTTGCTCAAGGAATCTTTAAAACTTGTAGTAAAAATTGTGACCCCATTGTTAAAATATTTTTCGGCTTAATTAAACTGCAGTTTATATCTGGGATCAAGTACGAAATAAGGATGATCGGCACTGCCGACTATCTGGCAATTTTAAAACTGACTAGTCGGCTGATCGGCAAATCCCATAGTCGACCCATCACTATTAAATACCATAGTTTGTACATAACAATTTCAGATGACATTATTTTCTTGTTTTACTTGGCAAGATTTGCCAGTGGTCGCGTTCTAGTTTTTGTTAGCTTTCTGAAGAGGTATAATACTTAAAAGAAAACTGTTTGTCATCAGGTGGAGAACGTTGCAAACGTATGCACACACGCAGTATGCGTGGCGCCGGCGTCACTAGGTGCGCGAGAGTTGCTCACGCGGTCTGTGAACGCCCCGCAAGCTATAGCAGCCGTCGTGTACGGCCTCGCGCTTTGCCTGCTCTTCGCCGTCTCCACCACCTTCCATTCCGTGTGCTGCTGTCGCTCTGACACGTGAGTATCTCGTAGACTTAAACGTAATAGGTCGTCTGAATCAGACTTGGCGCTATATTTATTTAATTTAATAAAACTAAAAGAGAATCGTACGCACAGGATATATTAATAGTAGATTAGTAGCCAAGGGCTGTAAGGCATCAATTGCAGCCCGAGATATTTATAGTTCGAGGGTGCAATTGATGCTTACACCCGAGCTAACTACTCTGCTTTATATCTCGATTGTGAGGTAAGTAGGTCCTCATTACCACCAAATTGTAGGTGACCAATTAGCGCTCTAGGGTAATAATGTAGCTAGAAAAGCCCTAGGGCGGTAAGTAATAAAAAAAACACTTCACTCTTTCAAAATTTAATTACTTACCGCCCTAGAGCTTTTCTAGCTACATTATTACTCTAGAGCGCTAATTGGTCACCGACAAGCCCCATTTGGTGGTAATAAGAACTTACTTACCGAATATGAGAGATGTAAAATACATTATAACATCACGCTTCTTTCCCGTCAGGGTAGGCACAGACCACAATTCTCCACCTGCTACGATCTTGACATCCTTCCCTCGCTTCCTGTACTTTCATCAATCCTTTCATACATGCTCGTCGGTTAAGGGTACTAACCTGGCCTTTATTCAGAACGTCCTGAATCTGAACATCACTATTAATATTTATTAAACACTAGAGATGGGCCGACTATACACCGACTATAGTCGGTGAAACCGACTATTCGGCATATTTTATAGTCGCTGACTAGTCGGCGACTATTCGGTAAAAACTGCGCCGATTATTCGGCAGAAAAAGTTCGTTAGGACGGATAAAGTTTATGAAAAAATCGAAACCTGCTTAAAATTTGCAATGCTTTATTTTATGCTTAAATTGATAACCTTGAAGTCAACTTTCAAATATAAGACAAATGAAATAAATTGCATTAGAATTATAGGAATTATGATCTCATTAATCTGTAAGAAATTTCGGCAATTTCATAGGTAAAGACCTTATTATTATATATGTTTTGCCCTGGCGCTCTGTAACTGACCATATTAATAAAAAACCGCCTCCGCGCCTCGATACTTTCTTCTCGGACCACATAGAGTATTGTATTGAAACAGAAAATCATCTTCCACAAAAGCAACTCTCACAAAGGCCCAATCCAGTTCAGAGCTTACTTAGTTAAAGCCTACTTTCTCACAAAAGAGCTTTTAAGAGCTATTAAAACGATTTTCTAGCTTTTTGAACTTGTAGTCTTCTAGTTTAAAAGCAGGTCGTTAGATCAAGTCGGCAAGGATCAAACTACTAACATCGAAGGCAATCTGCTATCTAGGATCGGGTTACTAATAGCAATTAGAATTAATAGACTCATGATCACGGACGCGGCTGCGATCAATTTGAAGGATCAGGGACTCAATTCTTGAAAATCACCGGGTGATAAAATATCACTTATGAGACTTTAAAAATTCACATTTGCCCTGATAAACTGTTGGAAAGTAATTCAGAATACACGAAAATTAACAATCAAGGACTGCTTTATATTTTTCGAATATCAATCTTCACTTTTGAAAAGAAAAATCTGTGATTTTGAATTTTTCGAGTGATATTTTATCACCCGGTGATATTCAAGAATTGGCTCCCAGGCAGGCTATTAAATATTGAAAGCCCAGTGGAACTCTGTAAACGAGTTTGAACGTTTACCTAATTTGTTTAATACCCCAGGCCCGTGCGACCAAGTTTTTGTACAAACATTTAACCCCTTGACTCTCATTAGGGGATGAATTTTCAAAAATCCTTTACTTTTGCCATCATCATCTATCAGTTTGTCATTTCCTTTGTTGATTGTCTTGATAAGCTTGTGTAAATAAATATCAATCCTTTAAAGGATATTGCCATCTTTCTATGGATGCTTATCTTTGTATGGATGCTGAACAAAGTGCTGCCCCGAATGAACTCGTGGTGAAAAGTCTAAAAACCAAGGGGCTGCGAATTCTATCCGAGGAATTATAAGACAAAAAACACTTTTTGTTAAAAATCATTATTAGCGGAAAATAAATATGAAAGTGATGATTGGCAATTAAAATAAAGGACAATAATTATTGTTAATTATTATTGTTGACTATTTCAGAATAAAATATTTTTTTACGAATTGATAATAATTGCAATACTTAACTATTAAATAATTTCATATACAAAATATCCGGTTCCGTAGGAATCGTTTTCTTTTTTAGAATTTTTCATTTTTAAGAATGAATGTAAGGAACTCGCTAGTGTTTGTGGAAAACATTATTGGCCATATTTTGCAACGTCTTGTAAAATGCTTTGCAAAGTCCGTTTATCTGGGAATAAATAATTTGTTGACTTAGTTAACCGACCGTCTGTTCGTTGTGCCTGCAGCTCTACAATATTCGCTTGATAGTCATTATCTCTATCAAAATTGCCTGAATTTTTGCCTCCATATTGGCTCCATAACATAATTGGGTAGTTATTTCCGCTGCAGATATTATCATACTTTTTTAGTTACGAATTATAAATAAACAACATATTTGTTAGACAGAATGTTCCAAGTCAAGCAAGGGAATGCCAGATCTACTTTCTATGAATGCAATGCCGGAGTCCCGCAGGGCTCGGTCCTTGGTCCATTTCTCTATAACATCTTCACGTCGGACTTACCACAGTTACGAGAAGTCACAGTTGCGACCTTCGCTGATGACGCAGCTTTCCTATCTTGCGATACTGATCCGAGCCTAGCTTCTAAGCGTCTACAGCAACAACTAGATGCTACCGATGTTTGGCTTAAAAAGTGGCGGATAAAAGCAAGCGCCCAGAAATCACATCACATCACTCTTACCCTGAGACGAAGTGACTGCCCACAAGTGAGACTAGGCAACGATCCCTTGCCAGAAACCACATGCGTCAAATATCTAGGCTTCTATATGGATCGTAGACTTACCTGGAAGGAGCACATCAAACACAAAAGAGACGACATAAATTACCGCTTCAGAAATCTCCTCTGGCTTCTTGGGAGACAATCCAAACTATCCCTGAGTAACAAAGTTACGGTTTATTGCGCTATCATAAAGCCCATCTGGCTATACGGCATAGAACTTTGGGCAACAGCATCTAAGTCAAACATTGAATGTATACAAAGAACACAAAACAACATCCTCAGAACCATTTGCGCTGCACCATGGTATGCACGTAATGATGAATTGCACAAATACCTGGAAATGCCGACCGTAACGGAAGAAATAGAGCGATGCAAACAGAAGCACGAGAAACGTTTAGCTCAGCACCCAAATCCACTTGCTAACTCACTCCTGACAAGTGTTACTACTAAAAGATTAAAGCGTACTCATGTACTTGCTGAATGACGAGGAGCAATGACAATGGTCTTGCTACCTCATTAAAAGTCACTTTCAATGAAACCAAATCTGATTATAGTCTGGCGACTGATGGCAGATGTAAAAAAAAAAAAAAAAAAAAAACATATTTGTTATTTAGTTTTGGTCAAAGTTAATGTTTGTTTTTATTGTAGAGACTGTGGTAGAGATTCCATACAATCGGTGCTACTAAAACACCTTAATATATTTGCGCGTTCGCTTTTTATATCGAACTTCGATTCCCTAAATGTATTTAGCTGATAGTCGTTTCGAAATCGGGAACTTAATTTCGGTCGAACTAACGACCCGAAAGCACGTGTTCGTAGCTCTACTTTCCTGGTAATAAATCTTATTTTGTTGTGACGTATGGATGTAATAAAATAGCCCGCGAAAGGGTTTCGTTCAGAAATAGCAAGTAATCCATATAATCTATTTAAGGCTTCTTTTGTGTAGTAAGAGGCGTACAAGGTCGGCCAGCAGGAAGCCGTTTATAGCCATTGAGAAGATGATAATCTAGCTGATGCGACAATAGTACAGTCAAGAGCAGGTCAAGCTTGACATTCGCAGCGCGACTTTCGTCTCTAAACTGACTAAAATAAGCGCGGTACAAGTCCAATGTGCCAAGCTTGACGTGCTTTCGACTGTACCACAACAGGCTAAATTGGCTGTCTTCGCAAACGCTATTTCGCTGATTATTCTCTCGCAGCAAGCATCAAGACTATTCTAGAATCAATTTCAATTAGATTTCTCAATTAGAACCATTTTAATGAAGTTTATAGTTGTTAAAACGTTTTTAATAAAGTTTAGAATAAGCTCTCCTTATTTGAAACATTATTAATATTAAAGATTATTCAAATCAAGGGCTGCCAAAGTTTCTGTGTTTAATCAAGTTGCGTGAGAATTTATGTAACTCAAAGTCTTATTACTTTATTTTAAACAAAGTGGCTAGCTGTAAAGTCTAATAGATTTTTCTCAGTTGATAAATCACGACGAGGCTATATTGGTATTCGTAGCGCAATCCACAAATGTGCCGCAAATAGATCTAGAAAAATCGTTCCACACTTCGCTAGTTTTTGATTAATATGAAAACGAAAAAACACAAAATTTAACGTTAACCGTTATACTGGGTGTCAAAAAAAATTGTAAGCACTGTTTTAGCATGTTAAAATAAAGTAGAAAATCGCAAAATTTCACAACCACAAGCAGGATTCGAACCTGAACCTGATTCGGAGAAGACGCAGGTTCGAATCCTGCCTGTGGTTGTGAAATATTACGTTTTTCTACTTTGTAGATTTATCCGAACACAGGAAGTGTTAAATCAAAATAAATTTCATGTTAACATAGACCATGACACTGAACAACTTTCCCTAAGGAACATAGATGAAAAACGAAAACATTTTTTTACCTCCTGGCTGGTGTAGTTATGGGAAGTAGATTATTTTTTTCGTATTTAGATCTATGTTCCTTGGGAAAAGTAGTAATGTTTCATAGTCTTTGTATAGGCATAGAACTGAACTTTACCAAATTCTTGTAAAACCTTAAAAGGACTTACTGCCGCACTCAGAGACGTCATCTTTTTTTATTAAGACTCGTATATTTCTGTGCCGTCGTGGTGTAAGGATTGGCCAGCTAGACTCCGCGTTACCGGGTCTAGCAGTTACCAGATTCGATTCATACATACATACACATACATCGATTCAACAACCTCTCGGGGAGGCTTGTTGACAGAAGTTTTACATTATGCATATGCATTATAAATTAACACTTTGTAAGAGTTTGGACAATGAAAACCCTGCTTGACGCTTTTAAATACGTTTTGTCCGTTGTGTTTAAAAAAGTAAAACTTTGCAGTAAAATGAAGCACTTCCTGCACCGGTGCGATCGCGCGATGATATACATATTCATCGCGTCTTCGTACTTCCCGTGGCTGACTGTGGGGACTTTGTCCTGCTGGATGCTTCGGGAACTGCGCTGGGCGATTTGGCTGCTGGCAGTCCTCGGCATCACCTACCAACAGATCTTCCACGAGCGGTACAAGATGCTGGAACTCCTGCTCTATCTAGTCATGGGACTCGGCCCCGCCGCCATCATTGTCACGTCCAATGTACGTCCGCTTTGCTTATTATTTGTTGAGTGCATGCGTACTAGATAGCGATTTCTTGGGCCCAAAACACGGTACAACACAAAAGCAACGAAACTCTAGGTTACTAGACATATTGACGTATAGGAAAACACACGACACTATTAAGTAGTTTTATATTCGTTGCAAACTCGTTTCATTGCTACATCTTGCATGAAACGTGTAGCAAGCACAGGGCAAAGAGGATATAAAATAGCACAAGGTACAAGAGATGGCAACATCTAGAACAAACCAGTTTACACAGTTTGAAACGAGTTTCCTTACAGTTGCGTTGCGCTGTGTGTTTTGTGTCTTACTTGTTGAGTGCATGTGAACTTGGTAGCAATGCTTCTTATCTTAGCCCTTAACTAAATGTTTCGTCTATTACAGAGCTTTGTTCGATCAAATTTTTCGTTTGACAACGTCGCTGATTGCTTAAACGTATGTAAATATTTAAAAACCTTTGCTTTCAACGTAGGTACATAACGGTTTTGTTGTTACAAAGTGGGTACAAAACATTGGTACAAATATAGAAATTGTTATGAATAAATATTTGAATAGAATATTATTTATGTAACTTAAGGACCATTTTAAAACAAGTTGAGATAAAACCGTTTAGTTAGATACGGTTGTTTATTAAAATAGTTTTAATTTTAAACGAGCATGTAGCATTGTCCTCACTGCTTTTATTTAGATATAAATGCACAAGCACGCAATGTCTTTGTTGTATGTGTAGCCTAGTTTGTATTTCGTAGAATTGAACTACATACGATCGTACAAAGGCAAGATGAATATGCGAAACGTATACATCTGCACAAAGCTCTTTTCAACATTTTTTATGACACACAGCAAAGGAGTGAAATTTCATCCCTACGTCTGTGTTCTTAAGTTCATAGGCTAGGCTATAACTACGGGTAGTAACTTGTAGCACTTTCAGTATGTCTACCAAAACGAAAACCAACATATAACTATTCGTTCAAATTGAACCCATCATATTATAACGAAATTCTTAATAACGTTGAATTTATTTTGTCTCGTCCTTAAAAATTAATTGGTACATTTACATTAATTTGTGTAATCTGAATCGACCGAACCAGAGCAAAAGGGGATTTCAGCATTTGTATTTACATTTTACGAACTTTAGGGTATCGTTAAACGCCCCCGTTTTAACTTCGGATACGTAACTAGAAGCGACCAAAAATACGACCCTAATACATATTGCATGTTTTTTCTAGTTTATCTTTGTAAACGTTCACTGCAGGACAGGGAGCTCCCTCCACTCCAGACTTCCAGCTTTTGCTGGAACAATGTGGATGGTATGTACAATAGTCACCACGCTTGTTAGCGTTACGGCTGGCACGATGAACCGCGGTTGTTGGTGACCGCAGTATGTAAGATGGTACGATACACAGAAGGACGCTGCTACCCATCCTCCTGTATATAATTCCTTAGTCGCCTCTTACGACACCCACGGGAAGAGATGGGTTGGTACTATTCTTTGCCAGTACTAAACGGCAAACTTTTAGTATGGAACTAAAATCGCATAATAAATATCATTTGTTTCATTTTATGTACCTATGGATGGATATAGTCGATATTTTTTTCGATTTTAGAATTGGTTTCATAGTAAAAACGAACTCTTGATTTAAACTACCTTCAAAATATCTTCTTATATTTTAATTCCAACCAGACATACTATATCTCTACGTCGGTTGATGAGGTACACAAACAAAGGCATGTAAATTGCCTGTACATCACGTTCCTTTGAGGTAAGGCGAGAAATAAAATTTCGTATCTTTCCGCGGTAACTGTATATACAACTACCTAGGTACTTTTATAGGGATGGATAATACGATAAAAATATACTTATTCGAAATAAAGGTGGAAATTTATGACCTGAATAAGATAGATAGATAGATTGATAAACACTTTATTGCACTCTAAAAAACAAATTCAAATAACAATAATTAATTACAAAAAGTGAGCAAAGGCGGCCTTATCGCTGTAAGCGATCTCTTCCTGACAACCTTTGGGAAGAGGAATCCATCAAAGATAAACGAGTTAGGAAGTGCAGTGTAAAAATATAAGAATAATGATATAATAAACCTAATGCTAAGAATACATAAGAAACATCGAATAATTAAATAATACATACATTAACAATAATATAAATATATACATATAAACGTAAATATATAATACTAAATACATACTACATACATATTATAAATAGATCAATATTTATAAATCTACTTGCAAACCGTTTGAGAAAGGAGATGCTCGTGTACTTTAAGTTTAAATGTATTAATCGTTTTGGAGTGACGAATGTCCTGTGGCAAAGCATAAGCATTGAGTTGATTTTACATACAAATAGACGTGCGCAAACTTCCACCACGCATTATTGTTGTTTGGCCAGCAGTATACCACGGAAAAATATGAGGGACATTCACAACCACGGTTCACAACGATCTAGCCTATGGGTATCAAGAACTGATATTTTATTTATTTAATCAATTCGAGAAGCTTATAGCCTTATTATAGTCTGACCGCAACCGCTGTACCGCGCCTTAGGTATGCGCGGGGAGGTGGGGGAGTGCGAAGGAAAGAGCAAGAACTAGTTGCCGGTTGCCGCCGTGAGCGATGACGAGCAATGGCCCCCCCGTCTCGCCGTGAGCATACCTAAGGCGCGGTACAGCGGTTGCGGTCAGACTATAATAATGAAATCGCGGTTCAGGCTGTTATAGCGTTAACTATTCCTTTTGATTAAAAGTATTCTTCCTTTTGATAAAAAGTTTTCTTTTTGAAAAGTGTTATTTTACTCACTCTTTTCAATTAGAGCTAGCTGTACTGTGACAGTTACGAAAGGGGCTGTCAGCAGTCGGAGTACATTACAGCCGTTCCGGTGTCACTGGGTCATGATAAGGGATCGTTGCGTCCGCCGCCGACGGTATACAGCGTACAGTCAATAGCATATCAAGTTTTACACTTGCAGTGTGACTCTGGCACGTAGATGATAGATAAATGTCAAGCTTCACGTGATCTTGCTTAGTCAAGCACGTTCGTATAGAATGAGTGGTACAGTCATACCACTCATTAAAATACGGCCTCTATCGCATCGTAGCAAAGCTCAAAGTTGTTCGCTCAATCTGTGGAGCTATGTACGTAAGTCCCATGTGTAATGTGCTGAAAATGGAATGAATGGGACTTGAACACACTCCACTAAGTTAGGGTTGATCGTAATAGGGGACGTATTTTTTCGTAGCGAGAAGGGCGACTAGAGGTTAAAGTTTTGTTGGCAGTTTATTAAGTTTGCTTTTAGTTGTGTTCATTAAAAATTGTCCTTCAAACTTGATTTGCAGTTTGGCCTTTTCGATTCGATTAGATGCCGACGATTAAAAAGTTTAAAACAAGTAAAAATACCTAAAAATAAGTTTTAAGTTGGCTAGCACACCTTATTTTATACTTTTCAATTATTTGTTAGGATACCCGTCATAATAACACACTTACCGCCAGTTGCACAAAGCATCTTTAAAGTTAAATCTCCTTTAAGTCTATTGCCGACACTTTCTGTTTTGTTGATTAAGAAAGTGACTGCAAAATTTTTAAAGCAGCCTTTACTTTGAAGAACTTTTGTGCAACTGTCTGATAGCTCGGTATAAACTTTCTCTATGGATGGAAGCCTTGTCGAAACCCAATACTCGCCTAGCTAATCAGCTTTTTATTTTGTATGGGAAGTGAAAAGACATAAGTTGTTAAATAAACGCACTGTATTTTGTCAAAAAAAAAAATGTAGTTTTTCAAATTACTAGTAAATTCTTACATTCTTCACAGTATTCATAGACAGCATACTACTGCAGTCTTGTCCAAACAAACGGTCTAAAACATCCGGCCTTGCTTTCCCAACCAACTACCACCTACTCTATATTTTTTTAACACGTTTGCACGTTGCGGTAATAAATTTTAGGCTTGTATTTATGTGGTGGTATTTCTCCATCAGTTGGTAAATTCGCTTTTATTTCATCGAGTCCGTTCAATAGTGCAATCTTCGTTTCGTTTAATTTTCCATAATTTTAGTACAGTCGGCCGTACGCCAGTGGTGTATGTGACCTGAGCGGGTCTCTAGTTTCTAGCGTTGGTCTGCTTATACAAGTTTCGTACCACTTATCTACGAAGTGAAAGATCGCAAAATTCACAAACACAGGCAGGATTCGAACCTGCGTCACACTACATACATCGAGCGCGAATTTGAAATTGTGAGGTCGCGTAGGCAGTACAAAAGACCCTCAGAAGGACCACGAGAATCTTGCGGGCGCCCGGGCGGGTGCGGGCCGGATTGTAAGGTGGGCGGAGAGTGTCAGTTCTGTATGATAGTATTATATTCTGTGCTTGCGTCTTGTCCGAATCATGCTAAAATAAAATCATTTTCCCTTACACTTTAACCTCACGTAATTCTATTTCCTTTTGAGTAGGAAATCAAATCATTCAACAGAAAATTATTATTCTTAACATAAAATCATGATTAGGATTTTAATTTGGAAAAGTTTAATCATTAATTTTATCTAGGCGTTATTATTCTCAACAGCAGCAATATACATAAATAAATAGAATAAAATGTTCATTTCGAAAAAATTATGGCTGTTTGCGATTTTCTATCTTATTATTTACGCCTTTTTGGGCTTATAACATGGTGTTAGAGCCTAAAGAGTAATAAAACCCAACGGGGGATAAAATGGCTGATCCTTCGCATGATATTCATATTTTAAATCAGTTAAGAACACTAGCTATTGCCCTCGTCGTTACATAAGGGTGATGAATTTCGCGAAGCCTTTTTAGGGTTCCGTACCCACACGGAGACTGCAACTGTGTACCGAATGTTTCTGAGGACGGCTAAATGTTAACGGATTTTTTATTCCTCGCAATTGCTACCTGTCTGACGTTTTAATTTGCCTGCATTAAATGAAACAAAAAATAAATCGAATATTCGAATCTTACCATCTGTATTATCCATTTCCATTCTTAAATTGATTAATTGTTATTGTAAATTTATCACCCGTCGTCCTCTGTACAACTTTGTTTTGTAATGCGGCCCCTGCGATACAAGCCTAGAGCTTAGTGCAGGAGTCACAGATCTGCGTATTTAGATTGTAATGGACTTTTTAAATAAATAAATATTGTATTGTATTGTAATAGTTAAATGAGACGAATATTCGAACATTCGAATTGCAAGCCCTGGTTCCGTACTCAAAAGGTAAATGCCTCCGATGTCTGTCTGTCAGCCGGCTGTATCTCATGACAGGTGAAATTTTCGCAGATTATGTACTGCTGTTTCAAAAACAAATACTAAAATAAAAAGAATATAAAGGGGGCTCCCGTACTAAACGGGTTTTTTGTTTTAGCTCTATCGTAAAAACGGGAACATTTACAAGCGTGAAAATTTGTATGTTTATAGTGCATAAGCTATAGAATAACAACAAATAATAAAAAAAATGGTCAAGTGCGTGTCGGACTTGCGCAAATTTAATACGCTTCTCCGTGTCTGTGCGTCCATAACTAAAACGGTATTTTTACCTTATTGGTACGGAACCCTCGGTGCGCAAGTCCGACACGCACTTGGCCGGTTTTTTAACGGATTTGTTATTTTCAAAGCAATCCATTCAGCTATGCGTTGATAGATCAGTCAGTCACGGTTCAAAGCAAACTGCTTGTATATTTTAGTTGTCGTTGCAGCTGTTCGGTTTGAATTTTTTTTTTTTACGAAGTAAATTTAACTTTTTGGATATTCCAAAAGCCCTTAAAGATTTTTCACGAATATATTTATACTCTGTATTTAATAAGGTCCCAACGAAATAGTAAACATAATTTTAGTATGTTAGTCAGACCATGAAACTGAACAACTTTCCCCAAGGAACGTAGGTCGAAATACGTAAGTCAATTTTTGACCTCCCATAGAAACTGCATCAGTCTGTTGATAACGGATTTTGTATGGAAAGTCTTTGGTTTCTCGTATTTCGACCTTTGTTCCTGTGGTAAAGTTGTTCAGTTTCATGGTCGAAATTATGTTCACTATTTCTGTAGGACCCTATATTTACGTACACACGGCCACACATCAGTAGAAACACTTTTGGACCTTATGGCGTGGTAATAGAGTTGAAAAAGTTTCTACCGACATTCGGTTGACCGTACTACCATTTTGTTCTCAATAGTTCCGTCAGAGCATTAACAGCGCCGCTCATTCTGTGGGTCTTGACCTTCGAAGCGGACAGTAAATAGCTTTGTTTGTTTTCTTTTATTATCTAATCCGCAATTCGCAAATGGAAGAAACTTCGTCCTCTTAGGCAATTGAATCTTAGTATGTATTAGCTATAGTTAGATTTTAGATAAGTGATTTCCTTCTCTTTGGTATTAACAACATGATACAGATAGAAGATCTCTTTTTAGTTAGGGTGCTGGCTGCAATTTGGGTATATGATTTGCTCATGATTCATATTAATAGGTATGATAGATCAGCTCAATACGAATCGATTTGGTCCTTACAAGTTTTTCTGTGCGTCGCTGTGTTTTTGAGTTAAACCAAAAAAAAATGAAAACAACGTACTAAATAATGTTTTTTTTGTCTGCCTTTGTGGCTCCTGTTTAAAATACTTCCGAAGATGTAGAAAATCGAAGAGGCAGACATGCAGGGCTCTGCATTATCACGGGACGAAGTAGTGAATTTTTGCATTTTGAAGCGCTGTTACTTTACGATGCAGGGCTATTATGGTGGCAGACCTCCGTGTGGCAGACCATTTTTCTGGGGTTTTATACATTGTATTTAATCAGATAGTCATAGTCTGCCAGGTGTACATTTCATTGTCAAATTTTAAAATAGTTAAAACTTAATTCCTCAAAAACGCAGGGGTGTGGATGTCCGCCAATATTGTTTGTATCTTTTAGAGAATGCTCCTTATCATCAGTCAAAGAGGCAGACATGAGCAAATCATATAGAAATTTGAATCGTAGTCTAAATGTGAAAATCGGTCAATCTTATTTTTGATGAAATCTTACAGCCGATTTCATACTTTTCTTATATACAGGCTTTAATTTGATTGCGTGCCATTGCTCAGGGGCGGGATCAGTATCAGTAACTGAACAACTTTTCCCAAGGAACATACTGATACTGATCCCGCCCCTGAGATATGGCACGCAATCAAATTAACACCCTGTATACTCGAAAACATAAGGAAGTAACCCTTAACTTACCATCAGGGGCTAATTACCGATTTTCAGGGTTCCGTACCCAAAGGGTGCCAACATGATCCTATCACTAAGCCTATACTAAACTACTTTTATTTTTTATTTTTTTTACGCGTGGTCAATCTGTCCGTCTTTTGAACTGTAATAGCTGCCTGGTTGAATTTACAAAGTAGAAGTTCGCAAACTTTCACAATCACAGGCAGGATTTGAACCCAGGATTTCACAACATCAGGTAGGACCACGGTAGCCTAGTTGGTAAAGTGTCTCCGGTACTGACGGAGAAGACGCAAGTTCGAATCCTGCCTGTGGTTATGAATTTTTGCGACTTTCTACTTTGTAGGTTTATCCTAATACAGGAAGTGTTAAGATAAACATCATTCTAGTTGTTTTTTAGGGTTCCGTACCTCAAAATAAAAAAAACGGAACCCTTATAGGATCACTTTGTTATCCATCTGTCTGTCTCTCTGTCTGTCTGTCTGTCAAGACCCTTTTTCTCACGAACGAGAAGAGGTATCAGGTTGAATCGAATATTAAGGTTCCCACGGAGTGACGAAATCCTATACAAACATTGTTTGGTTTTAAGTTTTGAAAGCTAAGACCAAACTTTACCAAACTTCGTAGACATAATCAAATGCAATATATCTATGCTTTTAATTAGTTTTTCTTTGAAAATATTAACCAAAAACAAAATTAGAGCGAATTTAATTTCCGACAAATTTCACGCAAAATACGTGTCACTTGAAGCCAGGTACAACATACGTAATACACTTTTAAATTAAATGGAAACCAATCGTAAGCATTGATTTAATAGTGTACTTTGAAAATAAACTAACAAAAAATAAATAAATTAAATATTAAGATAATGAAAACGAAATAACCACAATGTTTCCATAAATAGCTAAATTTCGGCCCGTTCGCTGCAGCTTCTCTCTCGTTAGCGGGGGTGTGCAGGTATAGAGCGGGGTCGGGGGAGGGACGTCTAGCACGGACTGTCTCCGCCTTCGATTTTCTTTGTTATCCTAATCAGTGCAGTGCGTCGTTAGCTCTCCGCGCGATTGCACTGAGCGTATTCATTTTACGTGCTTTTCGATACTCGATACAGCTTATGTATTATGCTGGAAGATAGCTTTGATTACGAAGCGTTATTTCACTAAATCTTTTAAAATAAGGAAATTGTAAATCTTTTAAAATAAGGAATTAGTACTTCATGTTAATTATTATATTATTGTAAAAGCTCACTGACTAACTTTTCAAGGAGTCATCTCTGTTTGTTTTATATTGGGTATCCTATACTATTAAACGAGCAATATTTGTATATAAGTAGATATTTGTAATCAGTTTCTCGAAAACGGCTCTAACGATTTCGATGAAATTTACCATACGGGGGTTTTAGGGGCGAAAAATCGATCTAGCTAGGTCTCATGTCTGGAAAAAATCGTTTTTCCCGTGTTTTTAAGTATTTGCGTTTTAGCTGTGACTTAGGTACAGTCAAAGTTTTTATTTGCACTTGTGTCATAAATAAAAGGCAACTAAGTGTCTTAATCTGTCCTTGCTTGATAAAAGGCGACCATGTGTTTTCATCGGCCCTCGTGTCATAAAAGGCGACTAAGTGTCATTATCTGCACTTGTGTCATAAAAGGTGACTAAGTGTCTCAATCTGCCTTTGCATGATAAAAGGCGACTAAATGTCTTCATCTGCCCTTGTGTTATAAAAGGCGACTAAGTGTCTTTATCTGCACTTTCTTTATTTGCACTTCCTTTTTTTGAATAAGAGCACTGTTTACGAGCAAACAGGAGAAAAATATTTTTCATGATTTTATTTTACGACTTTTATCGACGTGGATGTAAAGTATAATATTCCTACTAAATTTCAGCTTTCTCGTACTAAGGGCATCTGAGCTAAGCCGCGAACAAAAAGACATACGGACATGACGAAACTATAAAGCCCACGTCACACAGAGCGGTACAAGCGGTAAAGCGGTCCGGGGCGGACCTGCGGGAAGCGAAAGCGTTCCGGGACCGGTCACACAAAGGTACCGCGCGGAAACCGCGGCGGGACAGCGGGGCGGTAGTGGTCGGTGTGACATTATTTATCTGTGATTATTCAAAAGTCGTAAATCCTTTGCTCTAAACAAAAAACCAATCTGATAACCTAAAAAAAGTCTGCGCAAAGCCGCAAAATTCTTGTAAAAAAATACAATGTCAAAGTCCGCGCCCGGACCGCCCCGCACCGCATCGCACCGCACCGCGCCGCGCCGCTGCCGCTCTGTGTGACGGATTGCATTGAACGCAATGGAATACAGCGCCCGCTCCCGCCGCAAGTTCGGCCCCGCGCCGCGCCCGGTCCGCGGGGTTGTATTAGCGGCCCGGCCGCCCCCGCGCCGCACCGCGCCGCGCCGCGACCGCTTTCAATGTGACTTGGGCTTAAGAGTTCCTTTATGACTACGGAACCCGAAAAAGATTATGATGTTATTGCTTAGAAAGCGATTTTATGTGTGATTTAGAAGAAATAACCAATACGAAAAAAAATATAATTGCTTAGAAAGCGATTTTATGTGTGATTTAGAAGAAATAACCAATACGAAAAAAAATATAATTTTTTCTACACATTTGCGCATAATACAGCTCTATTTGCACTGTGTTAAGGTCGATAATCCAGCTTATTAAACACCCGTGCTTTTTCCATTATATTACCGCACTAGTGTTTTATTTCTTTAATTTTTTTTATTTCGGCAAGGAGCAAGGAGTTTTTATGTCTATAAAAATCCATAATATTTTCATGAATAAATTAATATTGTTCGATAATATGATCAATAAACATTCATTTCACGATAATATTTATTTTAATCAACTTAGTAACAACAAATTCGTTTTTAAATAATTATGACTAAGCTGTTTGCCAGTTTAGTCAATGTCACATGCACGCGCATCTGTGTCCGCTAAAACAGCACGCGCCATTTTTACAAATATTTGCGGTGTTTATATTTAATGTTAATGTTTGTGTATATTTTGTTTATGTTTATTGTAATTATTTTCAAAAGTATCGACCCCTTCAATTAAAAAAACCGGTCAAGTGCGAGTCGGACTCGCGCGCCGAGGGTTCCTATATACCTTTAGTATTTTTGGAAGCAATAAAGTCCATTTTTAGAACCGCAAGACTAAATTTCTTTGTAAAGGTTTTTTACAGATTTCTAAAAAACTGTGCAACTTAGAAAGATCGTTTTATTTTTCTGTAATATTTACACAAACTTCTATCGACTGTAATTAATTCAGATTTTTCCTCACAAACTTCGGAGATAAGGGGTATTTTTTTTGATATTTTTCATCATAATTTGAAAACTAAGAGTTGTAAAAAAATACAAAAAAATGTTCAAGTAAAGCCCTTTCATATGATACCTCACTCGACCTAGTAACGACAATTCGAAATTTTGCCCCCCCCCCCCTCTTTCGACCCCCTTTACTTTAATAATCATCTTTTTTTTACTCTTTCATGTGCATTTAAGTTGGGCAACCATATTCTAAAACTGTTCCAAATTTCAAGTCGATAGCATGAGTGGTTGCTGAGATATACAGGTGTGACAGACAGACGGACAGACAAAGCGGCATCATAAGGGTTCCTTTTTTTACCATTTTGGTATCGGAACCCTAAAAACAGTAATTAATGTAGTTCCTCAACGTAGAAAATACTAAGGCACGAAACACAAGTCTGGAGAATCGGGTGTACGTTGTCTACGTCTTTGCCTTCGGGAAAAGAGGTACCTAAGCAAATTTTACTTGTTTTTATTCGCAAATGTGTTGAAAAACGTCGTAAGAAGCGCGTGCGCTTTGGACATTACATTACAATAGATCTTAATGTCCTATAATGATTTTATTAAAATATTATATTATGATTTAATTCTCGAATAATAAACCTGGATTTTTATCTGTAGGTTCGTTATTATTGTTTCTTCGCCATTCACCACACAGTTCATCATTCTTAGAAATAGTTCAGCTGTAGAAAAATATGCCGTCAAATATGAGCGCAAAGCAAGCAAAACATTACAAAATTATTATAAAGCTATTTGACTAGGCTGCCCGTTGGCCACCCGCCCCGCACGCCGCGCCCGTCAAGACCCAAAAACTGGTTTCGCGAGACAATATCGTGCTATTGCTCTTTTAGCGCCCTGTCGCACTCAGGGTGAGACAGCAACAGAAGAGAGCACTCGGCGCATGATCCCAGCGCGCGATTTCTCGCTCGGTTCGTGGGGCTCTTAAGGTCCGTAAACCACACGAGATCTAAAAATTTTAATTTTTTACAACGACGCAATCAAAAGATATGGCTTTTTATGTCCTCATCTCCATACATTTATGCAAAAAAGCAAAACCTACAGGGTACTTCCCGTTGACCTAAAATTATGAAATTAGGCATGAAGCTAGGTCTCAGTACAAATAAAGGAAAAAGTTTAAAATCATTAACTATTTAAATTTTTCTCTCAACTAATAGTAACCAATTAAGGTGAACTCCCGTTTCAAGAACTTTTCTATAAAAGAGGGGTCAGTTGGATGGTCGCGGAGTTCTTAAAATCAAAGAGGCTTTTAGTATATCATATGGTAGATAGGTACGGAACGCTTAGGGCGCGAGTCCGACTCGCACTTGGCCGGTTTTTTTTACGAAATATGGCAGATAAAATGGAATACTTTTAAATGAGGTAAGGTGCTGTCTCTATGCACTGCAGTGAGACAGCGTGGGCTAATAAATAATATGTAATTAGTGTATTGAAATCGGTCTGGCTACGGCAATTGATAGGGTCTTTAAGGCAAGCCGGACGACTCGGAGGCCCTGCCGGTCAGACTTATCAAGCCCCCGAAGCTTGATAGGTCTGACAGACAGGTTGGCCACTAACCTTGGCTGGCAATAATCTATATAGGATTGGGTCCGGTTTGCCCTCTGGCTCTTGAAGGTCAGATAGCATCCTACTGATATTAAAAACGCGAAAGTTTGTATGGATGTTTGTTACTCTTTCACGTAAAAACTACTGAATGGATTTTAATGAAACTTTAAATCAAATCAAATATTTTATTGTATAACTATAGGTATAAAAAGGTATAATAATTTATTACATGGGTCCACTATAGCTGCCTAATTAGGTGTATAGTATTTTAATTACAATTATTTAACACTTTAACGAATGGCACAATACAAATTCAATTACTAGCTGATGATAATTATAATTTACCGCGGTTCTCCAAAAATTCATTAATACTGTAAAACAATCTCGTTTGTAGCCAGGAATGTACCTTTTGTTTAAATTTAGTCTCGGTTAAGTCTCTGAATTCGTCAGGAATACTATTGAAAATTGACACAGTCATGTAAAATATACTTTTATGATAAAATGCAGAAAGGTGCTCACCAGATTGCAACATTTACATAATATAACTTATACATCAGAACAACACATAGGCTACAATTTATAAACCTGCGCGGACGAAGTCGCGGGCACCAGCTAGTAGCAGTCTAATTCTAACAGGCTAATTCTAAATTCAAATTCACTTACTACATTTATTGTATCAACCCTGTACTTTCAAAAACATATTTAAAAAAGCGCGTGGGCTTTTATTGCCGCTTCTTTTTTTCCGACCATGGCGCCAGTTTGTTTGAGAAGCGATGTAGTTTATCTGACGTCATTAAAAGATTTTAATATCCATCAATTAATGAACTATATTTTATTTGAATGATTTGATTAGTCGCTCTATGCAAAAAATGTACTTCTAAAATATATTAAAATATAGGCTGACTCCGAAGAAACGGAATAAGGCTGCTAAGGCATGATGATTATTTTATACTTGGTTAAGTTTGGGTTTCAATCATTAGTTCAGGTCATAAGATTGAGATTAGACACTAGGTAATTACGCTACATACTAGAAACATGCTCGCCTTGACTTACGTTTGAGAAACTAGTATGGCTTCGTTAGAACGAAAAAGGTCTTGATATTTTAAACTTTTAGTTTATTTTATTTATTTAGGCAAACCAACAGCATAACATATTAAAATTACAATGTGGATACATTAAAATAGGTAAGGGTAGAATATGTATGCCAATTATAGGTGTGCACAGCATTGACCATATTCGGCAACAGTATTATAATTAAATAAAATTAATCATCAGTCATTATCGTTAAAAATAAAGTTAAGAACAAGACAACTTCTAAATTGGAATTTTAGGGATAATTTATAAACAATTTTACTATAATTTAACAGTAATAGGGTTTTCTAGACACCATTACATAAATATCACATTAAAGAAACACTGGATAAATACATATAAAACATCTTTAAGAGAAACAGTCAGGACATGTGTTACAATTTGTTTTTGAAAACAGTAAGAGAGTTATTTGTCAGGTTAGATTACGATTACATTACCCTTTCCAACCAAGCTTGTACCTTTAAAAAGTACCCTAAACCGACGAGCTAGTATGAAAGACTTGGTGAGAGTAGAAAAAGTGAGAAGGTGTCAAGTTCGTAGCAAGTGGTAGGATGAGGTCTTTGCCTAACCCAGGAATGAATGAACGAAGATTGACGAAAGAGATCTACCAGGCGAGAGTGAATGGAAACGTTGGAAGGGGAAGGCCTAGGCGAACGTACCAGGACCAAATTCAGGACGTTCTGAATAAAGGCCAGGTTAAAAGTACCCTAAACCGACGAGCATGTATGAAAGGATTGATGAAAGTACAGGAAACAAGGGAAGTATGTCAAGATCGTAGCAGGTGGAGGACTGTGGTCTCTGCCTACCCAAACGGGAAAGAGGCGTAATGTTATGTATGTATGTATGTAGGAATGAGTTTTTTATTTTTCAAAGATTCCAAGGCAGAAATCATAACTAAAAGACCAAGAGTTCCATAATGGAGGTAGTAATACTAATAAGTGAGATCGAAATCTAATAATAGTACAACTAACACATATTGCATGCACAAAAAATGCAAAGTTAATTTACCTAAAGTAATAACAGAATAATAGTCAATATTATCTGTTTCAACAATACCTTATTTATATATATTTTAAAACAACTCAAAGACAACCTAAATATATCAGAATCGGAAAAAGTCTTATCATAATTGAATAAATCGCTTCGAAAAAATTATTTGCCGTGAAGCTATTCTTATTATTAGTTGGTCCTGAAGATATGTAAAGTTGACTATACCTAATGAGTTTTTAAAGACCAGCGAGGCGGGATGTTTAAATTTTGATCGCCGTAAATGGGCGTAGCTCGCTCATTCTTGTTCAGAAGCATGCATCCATACAATCAATACACAATACAACAAACAATGGTATTACTCGATACGTCGCTTTAAGCCGGTGTCGATACGATACGACGTTTAAGAAGGGTCATTCATTCATTCATTTATTTATTTGCATTCATGTACATGTTAAAGATCTTAAAAATTATATTACAGTATTAGTACATAAACCCTTTTCGGGCATAGCAAATTATTTGGAGGCATGCAGTCAATAATCTAACTTAAGTACCTATACCTATATAATCTTTATAATGTTAAGCTAAGTTAAAATAAAATTCTATGATCATTCAAAATTAATATAACACGAACATGTAATTGTAATCCAAAAAAATTCAAGTTAAGTGAAGTCAAAAAGTCAAGTTAGTGCGAGTTTGTTTCTGTAGGTACTTTTTTTTTACTACTAGATATTTGCACAAAACCAAGAATAGAATCCTATATTATTAAACGAGCAATATTTGCATATACATATATTTGTAATCGGTTTCTCGAAAACGGATTTAACGATTTCGATCAAATTTACCATACGGGGCGAAAACTCGATCTAGTTAGGTCTCATATCTTATCCCCTTGTTTTAAGCATTTTTTAAATACCGCGTTTTAAGCAAAAACTTACAGCGCCATCTGTTGGCGGGTAGCATAGCTTGCTGATATTTTAATGTTGAGGCGGCTATATAGAGCGTAGCTCGGTCGACCAGGTACTGTTTTTTATTTGCGTAGCCAGCAAGCAGACAGTCTTGACGCGACAAATAGTATATGTACAGGTTGTTATAAAAAACGTTGAGCTCTAGGTTATAATCTGCTCAAACTGATCAACTCTTCCAAGTAAACAGGGCAAAATTCGAAAAAAAAAAATACCTCACAGTTGAAAAGAATTGATCAAAACAAGCTATCAGCTGATACCTACCTACAGCTACCTACAGTTTCTACTGAAAGTTGATTTGATACTTTAATAGGTATGTGAGCACACATCACTCATGTTTTTATGGGCAAAGTGTTCGTAATACCAACCTTTTTTGTACTCGTAACATTAACATATTACTACTCTACACAACTATTTGGCTAGAGATTCGAAAAATAACCGTGTGTAACTTGCTTGTCAAGTGATTAAAAGATGTTTGGCAAAGTTGCTACGACAATAATAATTGTTTTCATCCTGCGAAGAAAAGATATTTTGACCATGAATACGTAGTTACCTATTTAAAGTTATTTCCTATTTTGCTACTAAAATAGTCTCTAACCTCGTGTGGGTTGGAGGGCAATTCGACCATACATAAGACGTAATTTAATACACAGCTTCACACATGCCTAGCTAGCAATCATGATGTTAGTAGGTATGTCATGTGATGACAATAAGTACAATCTTGCATCGTACTTTAGTCCCATAAATCTTGTCTCTAAAATAGTGCGTGACCGGCCGACAAACAACGACTTCCCGAAAAAATATTCGTTAGTGAAAGTTTTTCTGTACTTGCATTGTTGATACAAAAGTGTGCCTCATGTAATTGAAAAGAAATTTTGCTGCAAAATGTTTGTTTACTGAACGATAGACTGTTTATGGAATCCACGTGATGAAAAGCTTTCGTATGTTAGATAAATAGTTCATAAATAGTGCTCGTTGGGTTGTGTGCCTATTTCCCGCCAACGCGAATGAAACTTTCCCGTCATTTTCATCGATAAAATAAAATGGCCGTGCCCGAGTTACGAGCAACTTCAGCTTCAGACTCAGGAAAAGCGATAAAAATGTCCGACAAGCAACAGAATGACAGCTATAAAACTGTTTCCTTGCGGCCTACGCATGTAGGCTTTTTTGGAAGTTTAGTTTGTATAGGACTGACCGCATTTACTCTACTTAAACTTTACTAGGTTTTTGGTGCGGTTGGTAAACACCGTGCTTTTTAGGGATTCGAAACAAAATGGTAAAAACGGCACCCTTATGGTGCGACTTTGTCTGTCTGTCACACCTGTACATCTCAATAACCACTAAAGCTATCGACTTGAAATTGGGAATAGTTTTAGAATATGATTGCCCTTAATTTGATTAAACTTATTTTTTCACTTATTTTTTTATATTTTATTTATTTTTAGTATTTGTTGTTATAGCGGCAACGGAACATTACAGTTTATTTATATATTTATTTATTGATAATTTACAATCTATAGTTATGACAGGCATACCTAATTAAACTATACAAGGAACATATAACTTACATGTTACAAACTTACACATAAAACTGTGTAAACAGTTCATGAAATACCTACAGCCCACTGACAGACAGACATCGGAGGCATATTAATAGGGTCCCGTTTTTCACCCTTTGGGTACGGAACCCTAAAACACCCCATTTCATAACGTTTATAATATAACATGAAGTTTTTACCTCCTAATGCGCAGCGAGGTCCTAGTGCCTAATTGCTATTTTTATTATTTCCAGTTTATCGGCTATAGCTCGTTAACCTGTAAAGCCTACTTAGCTGCGATATTTTTCCGTTTAATTTCATCGTATATGCTACTTGATTTTTTTCACATTTCCAAAAACAACCGTTTAGCCGGCAGAGGGGGGGAGATACTCGACTCCAACAGAAAAATTGCGCTATCAAACTTAATATTTCGCAAACGGATCCCTATTTTTTTTTAAACTATCCAACGACACCCCACACTATGGGGTAGATAAGAAAATATATGTTCACCCCCACTGTGCCCCCACTTTACTTGTAGGTTAGGTACCCTTAAAAAATTATATTTTTTAAGATTTTATTTTACCAATTTTGTCGGCGTGGATGAAATGTATATCCATACTAAATTACAGCTTTCTAGGGTCTCTGAGATAAGCCGCGGACAGACAGACAGACGGACATAACGATACTATAAGGGTTCCTTTTTGACTGCGGAACCCTAAAAAGTGAGTGTACTGTTTTGTTTATAATGATTATTTTTTGTTTAATAAACGTGGTGTTGCTACTAAAATACAACATTATAAAATAAATCAAAATTAAACCCACTGTACTCGTAAATGTGCGGCTGCGTAATATCGTAAAGCACTGATTTATTTTACTGACCAAACATTAAATTCAGTTTGTATTGAATTTACACAATTAGTTTTAATGAAGTTCTATCGATTAAATTACGTATTACCTAAAACTATTGTATTTGGACCTTGGCACACTGGCACGTATTCTATTCATGACCCGCCAGTATTTAAAGACGCGTATGTTATGTATACGCTTCTGATAGCCTAAGATCCAACCACAAATTTCTGCACTTATCTCTTTATTAATTAAAAAAGTAAATAATAACAATAGCTTAGCCGGTCAGTACCCTAAAAGGTCGGTGAAATGCCAGCCTAAATATTAGGAATAAAACACGTAAAAGTGTCACTTGGTAGTTGTTGTATGCAACTGTACATACGTGTTTTATTCCTAATATTCAGGCTGGCACAGACCTCAAAATCTTTTATTTCCCCTGTATAGTCTTGAAGTCGGTTTATTATTTATATTCTGGTTTTGTATCTGCAGTTTTTTAATTACAATATTTCTAAGTAATATTTTCTTTGTTATTTGTAGTTTTATTGAACTGATTTTAATGAGCTGTTGAACCGATTTAGATGAAACTTGCTCTGTACTCTAAGTTGAATAATACCTAGTTCAACAAAAAATAAATAATGCAATCTGACTTTTAGTTCCTGAGATATGCGGGGACAAACATTATTTAGAAGCTCATACTCATATAGAGTAAAATTGTGTGTATTTGACAATATCACATGCATACGGGTCGAATCGATAACCTCCTTTTTTTAAGTCGGTTTAAAAATGTGTTAAAATGCTTCCTACCAAATTCTTACCGCAAATAGGTACAAGAGCACGTCAAGCTAGCTATTAAGCTTGAACACCGGGCTTTTACCGTCCTCATATGAAAAGCTCTACATCCTACAGTCGCGCTACAAGTGTCAATCTTCATGTGCTCTTGCTTGACTGTGCTGTAGGTTCTGGGAAACCACACATTTCTTTTAAAAAAATACAACTATCTCTTCCATCATAAATAAGAAGTACCATTACAAAAAGAGAGGCCAATCTAAAGATCCAGAATAATAAAGGTTGCATTTCCTTATTGGAGTAGTTGTTTTTCTTGCAGCAAGATAATATACGGCGGCAATACCTAATTAACTATAGGTATGCCACATTTTAATCTAAAGAGATAGGTGCAGAATTTTACGTTGGGATCCTATGAACTAGGAAGCGAAGGTATAGGCTATAAATAGTTTGTCTGGCGAATTCGCTGCAGCCACGCGATAAATTGGGCCCTATTCCCAGACTTTGCTTTTATGTCATTAATAAATCTATTTCTAACGCGATCTTTTAGACTTTAGTATGTTTACAAACGTGTTATAAACTTAGCTTATAAGCTAGGTAAAGAAATCGATGTAGGTAAGCCTACCATAAAAAGATTATGCTAATACTCTTATTAAACTCTACCACAGATTATACAGGTACACCTGCAGTCGGTACAAACTGTAAATATTGACAAAACTGAACAACTTTCCCCAAGAAAATTGCTTCTCCATAAAAAACTAAACAGGTTATTAAAAAAACCGGCCAAGTGCGAGTCGGACCCGCGCACCCAGGGACGGAACCATCTTAGTCAGGGACGCGCATAGTCGCGTAAAAGTGTATGAAATTAAAACTAGTTTTTATTATTTGTTGTTATTCTATTCTGCCCCGTGTGGTGCCGGAAAATAATAGTACCAACCCATACATGGACGGAGGATGGGCAGCAGCATCTTACTTACTGCGGTCACCTACAACCGCGGTTCATGGTGCCAGCCGAAACGCTAACAAGCGAGGTGACTATGGTACTTCCCTCCACATTTTTCCAGCAAAAGCTAGAATTCTGGAGGGAGCTCCCTGTCCTGTAGTGGACGTTTCATGGGATGTTATGATGATTCTATTCTATAGCTTATTTATGGCGTAAACATACCGATTTTCACGCTTGTAAGTGTTCCCGTTTTTATATCGTAAAAAGCACGTTTCTTGTAGGTATGAGGACCTACCCACCTGTAACGGAAAGGTGTGGCCATGATAATGTTGAAGGGTGTAAATCTGCCCATGAAACTGAACAACTTTTCCCTAGGAACATAGGTCAAAATACGAAAACCCAAATTTGACCTCCCATACAAAATGCGCTATCAGCTGATGTAGTTTCTATGGGAGATCTAAATTTGATTTTGTTCTATGACCCTTGGGAAAAGTTGTTCAGTTTCATGGGCAGATTCACACCCTTTAGTATTATCACACCTTTTCGTTACACGCTCTATAATAGAATCATGGCGTTTGACTATTTCATGGGCAGATTCATCTTTCAGGCTCTAAAGTACATTTCCTGACACCCTCTATGGGGAGTTTGCAGTCTTTGTAAAGTAAAAAGACCTTTCTTTTAGTGATATGTTTCAGTTTCGTTGACTGAACTTGAACACATATTGTTTATTACTAGCCGTTTATGCACCACACCTTATCCTACACTTTTAAACGAGCAATTTTTGTAATTGGTTTTTCGAAAACGGGTCTAACGATTTCGATGAAATTTACTATACTAGGGTTTTCGGGGACGATAAATCGATCTAGCTAGGTCTCACGTCTGGGAAAATTGGTTTTCCCCGTGTTTTAAGCATTTTTTTTATAATATCGCGTTTTAGACAGAAACCTACAGCGCCATCTGTTGACGGGTAGCATAGCTTGCTCACCTGGTGATATTTTAATTTTAAGGCGGCTATTGTAAGGCGAAGCTCGGTCGCCCAGGTAGTTAAACATACTCGTAATCCACACACACGAAACTTTGTAGTTATAACATAAATTATTTTAGACCGATGGCCTTCAGATTACAATCGACTGTTCACTAATGTCGCTTTGATTTCAATGTTGGTTTGATACTAAATTACTTAAGCATGGTCAAAAATGTTTTCGGTATTTTTTTTATATTTTTAAATGATAATTTAGACTATTCTAAGAAACTAATTTGAGGAAAGAATATCATTTAGATTATTAAGTATTCTTATATAGTGATTTTAAGTTTGCAACCGTGTGACGTCATATGCTCACAAGCCAAGAAATAGATTGAGAAAATTACAATGAAACAGCTACTCGAGAAATATTACAATTGTAGGACAGTATGATAGACGTGATAAGCAATAAGGTGTGTTCATAGTCTATAGAACATTTTGTTTCAAAGATATCAAGTTATTTGTAAGAACGTGAGCATATGACGTCACAGGCTCGCAAACTTAAAATCGTTATTTAAAAATGATTAATGATCTAAATGATAAAACCTTCAAATTCTTAGAATAGTCTAAATTTTAATTTAAAAATATATAAAAAATATTGAAAATATTTTTGACACTGCCAATTGCTTTCAAAATATGAGCAATTATGTACAATCTATGTGTCGTTTGTCTGAAATTCAGCTTTCGCAATAAATATTCAATCTGGAAATGTAAAGAAGAATGTTTGATATTATGTGGCGAGTTTAAAATAGCAGGCTTTTTTGTTATTTATAACACAATAAAAAGAATTTCAAAATAGAAATTGAAAAAAAAAATTATGAAAGCCGGATAAATTTTATTTTTGTATTTCTCCTAAATAAATCAATAATAACTTATCCTCTACTATTAAACGAGCAATATTTGTATATATATTTGTAATCGGTTTCTCGAAAACGGCTCTAACGATTTCGATGTCATATGGGGGTTTTCGGGAGCGAAAAATCGATCCAGCTAGGTCTCATGTCTGGGAAAATCGTTTTTCCCGAGTTTTTAAGCATTCGCGTTTTAGACAAAAACCTACAGCGCCATCTGATGGCGGGTAGCATACCTTGCTCACCCGATGATATTTTAATATTGAGGCGGTCCCTACATGTAGGTGAAAAAAAAGCAAATAAATCCAATTATAATAACAACGCTGACGGTTAAAATCATCACAACTTTTCAGAAATCAGTCTTTTTTTAGGGTTCCATAGTCAACAAGGAACCCTTATTTTGTCATGTCCGTTTGTCTGTCTATCTGTCCGCGGCTTAGCTCAGAGACAGTACTAGAAAGCTGTAATTTAGTACGCTGTAATTTCATCCACGCTGAGAAAGGGGTAAAATATAATCTTGAAAAAATATTTTCAGGATTCCGTACCCAAAGGGTGGAAAACGGGACCCTATTAATATGCCTTTGATGTCTGTCTGTCTGTCTATCAGCAGGGTGTATCTCATGAACTGTAATAGGAAGACAGTTAAAATTTTCACAGATTACGTATTTCTGTTGCCGCTATGAAAACTAAAAAAATAAGTACTGAAAGTTGGCAGTTTCGCTAGTCCGACCAAATTTGTGGTCCGATCACATCCGACCACATTTATAGGCATATTGATCTTTGGATCTGCATCTGAAATCCATTGTTCTCATGAAATTTTTTAATTAAAAGCCCGTTGTTAAAATATTACGTAAATAACCTTTTTAGCTAATCTTACTTAAGGTGATCTGTGACGGCCAGCTTTGACCCGAACGCAACTAGATGGAGCCACTGCTGCAAATATAAGGCTTTATTTTTTTAATGCAATAAGTACCAACTACACTCACCGGCAGAAATAACCGGCCGGTCTGTTTTCTTTCATATATTTTCATACAAATATGGGGGCAAACGAAGCGTCAATATCTTACCTAAATTGAATAAAAATATAAATCTGATTGATGAGGTCTTTAGATAAGAACCTTATACCGAGTATTTTTTTTCGGGAAAGTTGCTTGTTTTTATGAGTAGAATCACTGGGCTTCAGGAACAAAACCAATAAAAATTCACATTGTACAATGCATTGATGCTACATAATAATATCATCCAAGTTATCTGATATTGTAATATGGGCCTCTTTAGTTTACCATCTCTTGTCTCTTTCCAGCATCAGTTCCCAGCGATGTCGGACCTGAAGCTCGGCGGGATCCTATACCTCATCGGCGTGTTTTTCTTCAAATCGGACGGACGCATTCCGTTCGCGCACGCAATATGGCACATGTTCGTAGCGCTCGCAGCCAGCGTACACTACCTCGCGATCCTGAGACATCTCTTCCCTGAACTCAAAGCCGTATGAAGACTGTTATGAGTGTTGAACTAGTGAATCTCCTTGTTAACCCTTTTAAGTTGAAGTATGGGTGAAAATTAGATATGCCAGATTTTCGGTCAGGACCAATTCGGTACCGGTAATAACCTCGTAACGCCCAGGCTATTTTTACAAAACATTGGCTTGCAGCCCAGATGCCTTTTAAAAGGTTCACATGGTGCGGACCCGGAAGTGATGAAAATTAAAAAAGTGTCTTATTATTTCCGTATGAGCGTGGGATTTTTTCTGCATGTAAATGTATGTCAGTGGAAGGTTTTGTGACACTAAATAACCCCAAATTCGTTATCCTTTATTTAGGCATATGGGCTTTAATATATTACAAAACCCGATTTCGCAAAATTCGTATTTTTAAAGTTATTGAGTAGCGGTAGACAATACAGGGCTTATTTTATATTATAAAAAAACAATGAACATAGATATTTGGAAAAATACCTGCCTTCCAAAATTTAAATGACCAAAAACATATCTAACACTAACAATCTGAGAAGAAAATATCAATTTTTGAACATTACAATCATTATTTTCTGTACTTATTATTTTTAAAGGCTAGTTTATCACATGTTTTAGGATTTCTATCAGAAGAAATCCACATCCAACAGAGAACAAAAGCAAAAATTTAAAAGTTTCTGAATTGGACCTAAAAACACTATAGCAACCCATATACCTTTTAAAATTAAAATGATAGTGAATGGACATATTTTTATAGAAACTTTAAATAATTTTGGGAATACGAGTTGGTTTTTAATGAAAAACTGAATGTTCTAAAATAATCAAATCGTTTACTGTAAGAATATACCTGATAAGGCTTAATCAACATCCTAAGAAACAAATAAGCATCAAAAGTTACATTATTTTTACTTACATAACTATATAATCTTTGGACGAAATAATCATTTTGGTTTGTACCAGATATCAGTCTTGTCAGAGTTATTTGCGTAACTAATTAAGAATATTAATTTAAATCACAATGTGGCACAGATTATACCCGTGCAAAGTATATGTAACTACCGACAATATCATAATTAAAGTTATTTTCAACTCTACTAATCACTTACAATGTAAATAATGAAGTTAAGTCTCAAGATCAAACCCGTACAAAAAGTTACGAAAACATAGGTCACAAATGACAGTAAAAAATATAGGTATCTTAAATCCTATTAATCAAAAAACAAAAATCTAAATATAAATGCTTTAGAAAAGTTAAAATTGGTAACAAACTAGTATCTTCTATCTGATTTGCAGTGAAATTGTTGAAAGCAGTTGCGATCGCGGGTAAGACATAAATTAATTTTGCATGACATGCACCTTATTTTGGACTTCTTTTTACATCCATCACGACGACAAAGTTTTTGCTCCTCACCAACTTCAGGCATGTGCACTGCTCCTTCATAACGTGCCTTATCTGAAGGAATAGGCACAGGTAAGCACCTTTTTCTAAATTTAGAGCGCTGCTGCTCACACTTTTCGTCTTGCTCTTCTTCTATCTGTGACTCTTCTTCCTGTGACTCTTCCCTCTGTTCTTCAACAGTATTTTTGAGCATTGTTTTGGCAATATCTAATTTGAACGGCCGAAGCTGTTGAATAGATTTGAGTCTTTTACCTTTATTAAGTTCATCTTGACGGTATAATATCCAGGAGTTGGTCACGGCCAAATCAAAAAAGTGGGCAATAATCCGTTGTGTCCATTTTTTTGTACGGTAGCGATACGGGCATACTGATAACATCCTATCAGCTAAATCGACGCCACCCATGTTCTTGTTATAAAGTTTAACAACTTCTGGTCTTGGTATTGCGATGTACTTTCTTTCCTTTTTTGACCAGCGTTCGCAGGAATCCATAGTCTTATCAGCATGTGTGGATGACATAAAAGTCACTGGCTTACTGTCCAGCCATTTAGTAATAACAATTTTTTTTGCCTTGTGTACAGCTGTTTGCCACGATCCCCTGGTTTTCTTTTTCATTGCTATATCGTCGGGTATAACGTGTCGAGCAGATGGCGGAACCCTATTTTTCATCAGAGTCCCTGTACACATCAGTCCTTTATCCTTAAGTGCCATGACAAGTTTTTCTGAAGTAAAATATCGATCGCAATATATAATATGACCCGGTACTAAGTCTTTTGTTAAAGTCAATACAGCTTTTTCACCTAAGCCATATAATGAGCCTTCAAGATCTGGATATGTCGTGTCGCCTTGATAAATGTGGTAATTACAGACAAGCCCGTCTGGCGTCGCAAGCACGAAGGCTTTCAACCCAACAGGGTTGGGCTTTCCTGGACAGTACTGCTTCAAACGACATGATCCTTGGAAAGGTATCATCATCTCATCGATTGAGAGGTCTTTGGTTTTTTCCTGGACCAGGCAACCTTTCAAAACAGCCTCAAGCAGTGGTCGTACCTTCCATAATTTATCTGCTTGTCGTTCTTCAGTACTGACGTCTTCATCTACTACCAATTTTATTGCGTTCCTGAGAATCAAGAAACGATTTCTTGGCATATTATTGGCAATTATTGGTACTCTAAATTCCTTTGACCAGTACATCCTGAGCGTTGGATAGTTTATACAAGACATTATCATCTGAATTGCTATGTAAGTTTTGAGTTCTTCGCAAGTTAAGTGTAAGGCCTTCATGTTTCTAGAAAAATAGCTCCAGTTCGATTTATCTACTATATTTTCGATAACTTTGTCATCAATATACTGATAAAAGTAATCTATCTTAGTAAAATTATCTCTCTGTAAGGGCAAATAAGCTGGTTGTATAAATGGCACGGTTTCTGGATCAAAATCACAATCTTCCCATTCTTCAAAATCGCCAACATTTTCGGATGCATTCAATTCATCAGCTGGACGCAAGACTGATCGCTCCCGAACCCGACCACGACTTCCACGAGATCTACGAGCATTTTGGACCTGTCGTCGCGATCTTGTTGGTCTACGGCACCTACCTCTATTCCTTTGAACTACTGGTATATCATTTTCAGATTCTTCAGAACTGGAAGAATTTGCTTGGTTTTGGTTTATGTTGAAATCCTCATCTGCAACATCATCATCTCCAAATGGTTCATACTCTTCTATATCTGACTGATCTAATACTTCTAAAGCTTCTTCGATTTGCTCATCTCTTATTGGGTTACCTGAAAAGGATAGGTGCTAATAAATATTCTGTACCGGACTAAATAATGTACTTTATATTATGAATGAGTAAACGTTCTAAATCATAAGTTGCAAAGACAAATCCAATTGATTAGTGGTATATTCCCTTATACCTTTTAAAATCTAAGAATATGTTAATACTCTTATACCTTCTAAAAGGTAACCGGATTTTACGAGGTTATTTTACATGCTTATTCTTTAATTTCGCGTAAATCTTCATGTAATTATAATATTTACATATTTGTCAACAAGCAGAGTAAGATACTTTCAGTTAAAAACATAAGATTGCATCAATAATCATGGATTTAACTTACCACGTCCTCTACGTCTGGCCATCTTGACTGACGTTTCGCTGGAAATGACAGATATTTTTTTTTTCTATTGGCACTATTGCTTAGCCATAGACAAAAACATACTTTCCAGTAGCCGGTTAAAAAACAATTAATAGATTTGGCGCGTAATTTAAAATGATAAGGCGCGTTCAAATCAGATACCTTTTAAAAGGTAGCGTGGGCGTTTATATCATGAAATTGAATAACATCTTGGGCCCGTACCACTATCGAGCTGCATGCCTTTGAATAGGTATCTGGGCGTTACGAGGTTAAGGTTAACCGACTTAAAGAAACAGATCAATCGGTCAGTACTGCGCATACAACAACAATGACCAACCTGTCTTTGTAAGTGCGAGTGCACAAGATGTTACCCCGACCAAATATTCCCGTACTTACCGTGTCCGTTATGTTTAAACCCTACGTCGGGACTTGGGTGTATTCGAAATTAGCTGTGATTGACACTAAGTTAAACTTAGTTTAAAGTGCAAAGCACTAAGGTCAGACCAAAGGTTAGCTGCAAATTAACAGCTGTACAAGTTTTATTTATAAGACTCATTTCAAAAGTTCTATTTTACAGATCTGATTATCTAAATTATTTGAGTGGAATTTATGATAAAGGGAATATACCTAAGTCCTCGAAAATATTTAATTAATAGGTTTTAAAGAAAACTTCAATATCGGGCAGAGAGGGTGACTTTTGATTTGTTCTACCTATAATTATAAGGACTCGGCAATTTATTCCGCCACCTTCTAGAAAATCTTAATGAAATAAATGGAATTTGCGTAACGTAATTACAGGCATAATTATCGAATTAATAATACAAAAAATACGCGCGAGTAAATATGCATGTCTGTCGTATTCAGTATTTCTGTTTAGCGTTACGCAATAAAATAATTAACAAGTTAAGCTCTCTATCTCTTTGAATTTATATCCTGTTGGATCTAAAAAGCTAGTATCAATAGACTCTAAGAAAATATGTCTTCAAGAATAATACAGGGCCAAGTTCCTCGCGATGCGGTAAACTTGTTCAAACTTCGTATATCTTTCGCAGTCCCTTATTCGAATCTACTCTAGTTTACTGTTCGTCGATTTGACTCTATAGTATACCGACCGCATCTGGCCAAACCTGTGTAAGATTTAAACACGTGTAAATATTTTGTAACATATTGTTGAACCTATGTACTAATGTTGTAGTTAGTAACTAACTGTTAGTAGAATCTCAAGACCAATCCAACCCTTTTTAGAGAATTTAACGTGTATGTATTAGGATTTTAGATACATTTATATACCTACCTATACTTATATTAAAATCCAGTTTTTTCAGCGAAATCTTTTATACAACTACAAGTGATTTATCCGTAGAATTAGTTCATTGTACATTTAAGTGTAGCTTCAGTATTCTCTTGTAAATGAAAATAAAACTTGATCATTTAGATGAAAACTATAGACAATGGCGTTACTCGTTTTTGAAATTCACTTATATTCGACATTATCGTCTGAATTGTGTGACCGAGCAGCATATACATATAACTAGCCATTTCGCTCCTTATGAGTTTAACATGTTTACGGAATAACCGAACCCTCATACAACATAACTATATTGAAATGAAACAAATCTTAATGTAACAAAAAAAAACATTTGAGATAAGTACCTACGGGTGTTTGCACTTTTCAAGTTTCATAGAAAGGTTTTATTTAGAGGCTCCGCCGCCGAGGTCAAAAAGTCCGCCAGTGATGCGAAAAATATCTTTTTTATCCAAATAAAAATATTCATATAATTTTTCAATGGTACGTACAACACGTTTTTAAATAAATTAGTATTTAACTGAACAAGATTTGGGAATGAACTAATCTTTGAATGTACCAACTATTCAAGTTGATTTTCTTCCAAACTACGTATGCGAACAATATTAATTAAACTAGATACGAGCGTTAAATTTTGCAATACCGCCCACACTGGCGGACAAGTTGACCTAGTCGTCAAAAACCCTTTAAATAAAAAATCAAAAACAATTGGGGCGTGAAGACGACTCTTCATTCAATTCGGTTATCCCGTTGACGTGTATGCTTATTTTTGAAAAAGTTTTGAAATCCTGTAGCCACGAGTTCGAATTAGAAGAATTTATCAGCAAAAGTAAATACAAGCTTGTGATTGGCAACGAGCTGTATGTATGAGTTCTGCCTCCTCAGCACGATACCCTAGATAAAAATTATATCTAAGGCCAAATGTCACTTTATGGCTTTTAATGTATGGAGAAAACGTCAAAAAATTACAATGTAACATTAAAAGTAATAAAGTGACAAAGTCAAAATCATTTATTCATTGTTGGATATTAAAATCTCTTAATGACGTCAGCTAAACTACATCGCTTCACAAACAATGTGGCGCCATAGTGGGAAAAAAAGAAGCGACAATAAAAACCCACGCGCTCTTTTAAATATGTTTTGATATAAAACAAACATAAGTCAGTTTTAATTTTGAATTAGCCTGTTAGAACCGTAGCCTAATCCCATGCATTATTCTCTTCTAGATAATCTGATATTTTATAATAACCCTTCTTATACAATTTCTGCTTGATAACAGTTTTAAATTTATCTAACGGTAAACTTTCAATATCAGTGGGTACCTTATTATAGTAGCGTATACATTGACCTTTATATGTTTTACAAATTTTGTGAACACGGCTGACATGAGAAGCAAGTTGATTCCTGTTTCTTATGTTGACACTGTGCCTGTCACATATTTTCTCAAAAATATGTATATTCCGTTTAACATATATTAAATTCTCATAAATGTATTGCGACACAAAAGGCAAAATGTTGATTTCTTTAAATTTATTTCGAAGAGATTCTCTAGGCTTCATTTTATAAATTGCACGAACAGCTCGCTTTTGTAGTATAAAAATGCTGTTTGCATCCGCAGCATGAGCCCATAACAAAAGGCCATATGACATGAGACTATGGAAATAACTGAAGTAAACTAACCTCGCGGTGTCTACATCCGTCAGAGCTCTTATTCTTTTCACTGCGTATGCTGCAGAACTGAGTCTGTTCGACAATTTATTAATATGCGGTCCCCATTGATTGTAATTTGTTGTCTAAGGTAATACCTAGGAACACAGCTGATTCCACAAGACTCAATTTATCGTTTTTCACTGAGGCCTTAGATATAATTTTTATCTAGGGCATCGTGCTGAGGGAGCTGTTGATATCCATAAAGTGTTGTTAAGAATTGCTCAATGATTACAAACTTCCAAACTTTTGTGCGCTAACGTCGACTTGCAAGATCTCTACATACTAACATCATTAAAATGCAGCTGAGAATAGTTCGACACATCTTAATGCGATCGAATGTCACAACTGAGGCCTTAGAAATTAAATTAGGCCGCTGGCATATAATAAACATTTGCATCTACAAAACAAAATAGCTAAAAACTTACGACTCCATCTTGAAAAAAAGTTCTTTTTTTGTTGACTCCACATGCAATTTAATTTGTCTGTTTTATTTTTATATTATATTTGTGTACAAGCCGTTCGCGCTAAGTTTGTCGTTGGCGATATGACGTCACTCGAAGGGTAGGTAGTAAAAAACAAACTATATTTAAAATATTTATTATTTATTATCTTATCCTATCCTACTAATATTATAAACACGAAAGTTTGTAAGTATATATGTATGGATGGATGTATGTTTGTTACTCTTTCACGTAAATACTACTGAATGGATTTTAAGAAACTTTACAATAATATAGCTTATACATCGGAATAACACATAGGCTACAATATATAAACCTGCGCAGACGAAGTCGCGGGCACCAGGCCACCAGCTAGTTATTAGTAAAAATGGTGTATTTGGGTAAAATTGAGGGGACGCGCATTCCACGGACCGACAAACTTAGCGCGAACGGGTTGTATGTTTTTTCCTTAGACTATATAATACTATTTTTTTCGGATATTAGTGTTACCATTTCTAGTCAAATTTTTGCTGCATCATTTGGAAAGTGATCGTGGAATTTAAAGAATAAATTTGTTTTTTTTTATAAAGGTACACATATACAGGGTGTAAAAAATCTGACTTTGCCAAAGAGATGTGACTTGAAAACGACAACAATTTTAGGTCTCCCTACACAAAGTTGTCAGTGACGAGGGATTGTATAAAAAAATCTTTTATCTTTTTGGCCCATTATTCAGTTCTTTAGGAGGATCCTTCTTCCGATTTTATCCTAAAGATCGGACGATCGGATTGGAATGTGTACCTAGATCGTCCTTTTGTTCTGAGTCATCTTTTTAAATATTGTCGTTTTTTTTTTTCATTCTGTATATTCTTTATTTCTGCTGAGAAATACATTGCGTTGTCTGATCAAATCAAGGTTATCAGGGTAAATCGGTGTAACAAAGATATAAATGCACTAAATTTCAGGAAATTATTTCATAAAACCAAGATTACCAATTACGATCATGTATTTTGAAATGAAATTGAATAATGAATCATTGTTACTTTTCCAAAAATAAATTAAAACTTGCTTTTGTAGTTTTTTATCGTAGTAGATAGAATGTATAACTATTATGATATACCACATTATTTGAAAATATCTTTGGAAAAGTGCAAAAGTATTTTTTAAGCTAGTTGGTATTAGCAGTTTTTTGTTATTGGAATAGTTAGTGGTAAAATGTAATGAATCTCAAAATGTTTTATGTCAATATATTTATACTAACTTTTCGTCATCAGTCTTCCATGGGATGCTGTTGGCTTGAATGTTTCCGAATTAATGTTCTGCTAATATTGGACATCGGAAGTAATATAATGCGTGACAGATAAGAAAAAATATTAGTTGCATTATAAGCAAATAAAAATATAATTGTTAATATAGATATAAAATGTTAAAGTAGGAATTTCTTTTCCTAATTGTATATACTTTAGTAATTTTTTTGTTTGCTGTCATGCGCCCTAATTGTTTTGGCCTGTTACACCATTTCAATGATTTTTTCAATGCGTTTTATTTTATTTGGAGGTGGATCTTAGCTATATTTGATGAAAATCGGTCGAGTTGTTTAAAAGTTATGAGCTCTTTTCGTGATCAAGTTGTCAAAAAATAATGATTTGATAATAAAAATAATAGGTTTAAAGCCGCACTTTTTGTTGTCAAATGATCTACTATGTATTCACCATCAAAACTGAAATTTCTATAAACTATGTATCTATTTTGTAAACCTGACGTCATATTCTTGTCGTCTCATTTACAATTTAGTAAACAGGGTGGCCAAAGAGAATAATAAATAGAGGGCATACATTTACTCATTTCCGAAATACCCACGAAAATTAATAGTTTCGAAGTTATGTTTTAAACTTTTTTAATTACTTTTTTCTAAACAACTTGTTCCACTAAACACAACTACTCCTATAAAGCACGAAAAATATTGTATGGAAGAAAATAATTCAGACGCTTTAAATCATTTTTTAAGATGTTACGTCACGATGATGCCCTCTAACCAATACTTGACCATTATACCATAAGAATAAACTGTGTTATTGTTTATTCTTACGACTATAATTTGGTCACCTGAATTAAAGTACCTAGGTAAATCTACTCAAACAATAAGAAATGATAGATACCTAGACAATTTTTTCACCTAGGAAAATTTTGTTGCGAAGTTTTCTCGGCACGCTGAAACGTTCATCTGCATCTTTTCTTTAAATGTACTGTCAAGAGCACATCAAGCTTGACACATTGGACTACCGTTCTTATTTGAATAGACGTACGGGCCAGAGTCGCTCTGCGGGTGTCAAGCTTGACCTCGTTGACTGTGCATAAGGGGTGGTTGAATTCAATGGAAGTTCCTTAGTAGCGTATCACTTATTATCATTCCAACTGTATAGAAAAAGTAGATAAAACCAGCCACGTAAATACGTCAATGGATTATCCCTTCACATAGATCTTTTCCCATAAAACTGAATGAATAAATTTTATACTTTGGATGTATCAAAGTAATTTACATTAAAAATAGATACGTAAAAGAATATACTCATTCATGTAATCAATCATACAGCAGGAATTGTCAATACAGGATGTAAAAAAAGTACAATGATCCTTTCAAGGGGTGATTCTAATTACCAATAAATTGTAAAAAAAAATATGAAAAAAGTACTTTTATTAAATATTTTAACTTTTTTTTTATTTTGGTACCTAATCATGAAATTTGATTCTCCTTCGAATTACATTACAGTAATTAATTGAAATTAATATGTTATTTTTTTTTTAATATAAAATCTATTAGTGATAGGTATAGAATCATCCCTTAAAAGGATCATCATACTTTTTTTTCAGCCTGTATAGGCTAGAATTATTTGGTGTCATTGTGTTATGTGGTGATTCCCTCACAGATATTGGATAAAAGTTTGTCTAGTGTTAAACATAATCATAATGGAAATAATTATAACGAAATTGTTGAAAAGGATGATTCTACATAATGAATAGATTGTAAGAATAATTATGAAATATGAATTGCATTAAAGTAATTGATTTAATTGCGTAGGTAAAGTTAAGGGCACTTTGTGATTGGATCATGGGTCATGGCTGAATGAAAATAAATATAGAGTTAAGCTTGATTGTTGTTAATTATTACCAGTAGTGTATGGATATGATGACCACAAAAATAAGGTACGCCAACAACTGATCACAGAGGTCATTAAACTCTCCATAGGCTTCACTTATTTTTTTTTCTTTACATACATACATACATACATAACATCACGCCTCTTTCCCGTTGGGGTAGGCAGAGACAATTTCTTTACAATTTGTTAATGATGCGGAATCATCCCAAAAAAAATATGTCATTTTTCCACTCTGTATAAAACTGAGGTGAACTTGTATCTGAATGAAAACATTAGTAGTAAATGTATGTTCCCCACGGAGTAAGTATGCTCCGTGATGTTCCCACATATAGTTTTAAATATCCATCATAGATATAAGCAAAAAGAAATTATGTAATCAGAATGATTGATAGGATTTGTACACCTGCATGCAATCAAGTTATGATTTAAAAAAACTGTAAAACAACTTTCTGGGTATGAAAAAGTTGGAGAAAATTATAATTTTGAACCTAACCTAATTACTACTTTATTCAAGTTTTTAATATACTCAAAATTTCCTATCTGGTAGGTGTAGGTAGCCCAGTGATGATTGTTATAGTAAGTATTATACTATAATTTTGTAACGGGATAGTGTTATTTCATGAAGTTACCTTTGATATGGACCCAGGTATAGTTTTGTAGAGGTTTTTGGGAAATAAATTTTTTACCATCAATCTTATGTTTTATTTGTCATACAAATAATTTTTTAGTATGCACACATTTTATATTAGTTTGAAACAATAAATAGCTACAGTAAAAAACTAACTACATTTTCGACACTGTTTTAATGCCAAGAATATCAAAACATTTCTCCATTATCTTGGCAGTTATCTCACAAAGAATCAGCCTTTCATACAGTATCTTGACTACTTTGCCTTCTTTATCTTTTTCAATACAATAACATTTGTCATAAAACTCTGTGAACACTGAAGATGTTTCAAACAAATATTCACACAGACTGTGCAAGTATAAGTCACTGGCAACTTTTAGTATCACTTCTGGGAACCTTAGCAGAACTTTTCCCAGTTTCCATTCAGCTTCATGTGTGAGTTTAAAGCCTTTCTGTGCTTGAGCTAGAAGTTCTTCAGTTGTAACTTGAGCATTCCTGGCTATAGACCTGATTCTGGTTAAAGAATAAAGGAGGTAGACTGCAGTGTTTCCCCTATCATCCAACATTTTATCAAATGAGAATACATAATCATTGATTCTGTTGTGAGAGAGATCTGCATACTTAATACATCCGTATGCAACTGCTTCCTGTGCACTTTTCAATTCTTCAGGACTTAGAACTTCATGTCGACCTTTCTCTTTTAGTTTGTCCAGTGACCTTTTTAACCCCTCCTCCAGTAATTCAATAAGTTTAACAGTGTCACCTGATCTGGTTTTGAATTTTTTCTTATCTTCTCCTAATACTACTCCAAATCCTACATGTTCAAGTTTCTGGCCATTGTTCAGGATGCCAGCTCGTCGAGCGCAAGCATCAATGGTTGCAAAGTGAGTGTACTGACCTGCATCTGTTACATAAATAAACCTTTCACCTTTCTCTTCTTCAACTCTTTGCTTGATAGTAGCTAAGTCTGAGGTGTCATAGGTATAGCCTCCATCTGATTTCACTACAGTTAAAGGGATGCCATCATGTTTCTCACCGTCATCACCCCACATAATTAATCTACCTTCATCTTCTTCTAATAAGCCTTTCTCTTTTAGTTCTTTAACAACTGCATCCATCCTGCTCTGGTAAAATGATTCCCCTCTAGGAATGATCTTGATATCAAGGCGGTCATACACCTTTTGGAACTCTTTCCGAGAGACATCACAGATGAGCTCCCAGGCTTGGATATAGTCAGGTTGACTAGATTGGAGCTTTACTACACATGCATAAGCTCGTTTTTTGAACTCTTCATCTTCATCAAATCTTTTCTTTGATTCCTTGTAAAATGCTTGTAAATCAGAAATAGGGGGTGATTTAGTTTTGTAATTTGGGAATTTGTCTTGCAAGTGAGCAATCAACATTCCAAACTGTGTTCCCCAGTCCCCCAGGTGGTTAAGGCGGAGGACATCATGACCCAAGAACTCCAACACTCGACAGATGCTGTCTCCGATGATTGTAGACCGCAAATGCCCCACATGCATTTCCTTTGCAATATTTGGAGAAGAAAAATCAACAATTACTCTTTCCTTTTTAATTGGAGGAGGTTGTACACCAAACCTGAGTACGCAATTAAGTACATGTTCAGCAAAAGTTTTGTTGAGGTAAATATTTAAAAATCCTGCCCCAGCTACTTCAATTCTTTCTATAAGAGGTGATGTAGGAGACTTATTCAAAATATTGTTGGCAACTTCCCTAGGGTTTGTTTTTACATTTTTAGCTTTCAGCATTTGTGATATGGCCATTGCGGAATTGCACTGGTAGTCCCCAAACTTGGGGTTGTTTCCGGACAGTGTGATCGCGATAGGAGGATCTTTTAGGTCAGGATATGCTGAGCTTATAGCATTTTCAAAGACGTTTTTCAACTCATCTATGATGCAAACAGTTCCCTCCACCGAGTTTATATCGGTGATCATGGTTGGTCTCTTTTTAGGCTCCCTTTTAAGAATTACTGACGTTGCTGATGATGTCTTGGAACTTCCTGAGCTTTCCGCCTGGATGGCGTTTTCAAGTATAGTTAGCCGGTGCTTCAGCTTTTCATTTTCCGATGCTAATTTTTCAAGCGTAGGATCTCCGGCATAGCTTAGATCCCCCGCAATGAGCTTATCTAGTTCCTCCTCAATAGCTTTTACTTCTCTCTCAGCTCGACTGGTCCTTGCCTCTAATTTCTTTTGCTCTGAATCTGACATGTTGAGTATAATGCCAAAAAGATATTAATATACAAATTGCAGATTACACTGATTATTTTCTATCGGCAAGCAAAAACTACAATATGTAAAACTTAGAATTTTCAGTGAAAGAAAAACAAATTGATTTTTAGGTTATGATTTAAGCCGCACGCACACGTCTGTCAAGTAGGGATGAGCAATATATCGAAATTCAAAAATATCGACAGTATTTCATAAAATTATCGGTTTATTGCGAAATTTTTGTTCAAAAAACAGCTCAGTATCGACACCACTCGTTTTATATTTTGGTTAACAATTTTCCTAACGAGTTTTTATGAGATGTGACGCCAAAATAAATATCTATCTCTTCATAAAAATATAATCCGTAACTATTCTTTTAAATTTGTGTGTATTTGACTTTTAAGTACTTGGTTATGGAAAAAATTATGCGCGTGAGTTGAGTTGAATTTACTTCATTGTGCGGGTGAGTTTACAGGTATGTAATCACATACGGGCACATCAATGCCACACCTCTATGTAGGAGTTGACAGCGGTCACCATGACCGAAAACGGTCGGATGGAAAAAATGTCGAATATTTTTGTCGTATATCGATACTATTTGAAAATATCGATACGATATGTACCGATATTTTTTCATTTGTGCATCCCTACTGTCAAATTGACGTTGATGTGTATGACAACTGACGTTTCATTCAGCGTTTTGTTAACGCACTAAATATTTGGTGTCCCATAAATTATAATTTAATATTAAATATCATAGTTAAATCAAATTATATATAGTGACAATCCTAGTGTTATTAATATACTGAATATTATTTCAAATTTTTTTTTGAAGAAAGCTTTGACTACAAAAGCTGATCCTTAGAACCCAAAACTAAACTAACGTTTCTATGACAACCATTGCAAACAAACAGCGCCAAAAATATGTTTCAAAAGTGGCAAGTGTGAATTAAGTTAAATAATTAAATATTCTATATAAAAACTGTATAATATTTTATTTTTATCAGATCCTTAAACAAATCGAAATTGCAGGCCATTAATATTGTTTTTATGTATTTTGTAGAATGCGTTTTCGTAAGTGCTTAGGTACTTAGATGTAATTTAATTGGTGGTTTAGATTGGTTAGCGTAGTTCAACGTTACTCCCATGGCTGAAGAATGGCTCAGCAGAATGGGTTTGTATACGCTCACAAGGACGACGAAGTACCATCCTGGCTCAAAGACATTACCAAGTGAGTTGGTGTTTTGGCAATATGTTTCTATAGGGTAAACAACATGATTAATGATCACAGCTGACATGAAAAAGACTAATTTTTGTTACAATGCACTCTTCACTTCCGCTTCAAGGTCTACCACCTTCTATAATACCTCAAGCAAGCGAAAATAAAACACTTTTCATTCGGTTTTGTTTAAATCACATCCAATGTGGCTTCTGACACGCCAAGTTACATTTCAGGGAGATGAAAGAGACCCACATAAAAAACAATAGCGGTAATTCGTCGCCAAAAAACGATGATCCACAAACTAAATACGGAAATTTAAAATTGGAAAGCAAAAATAGGTAAGTGTTTGTCAATCACAGCTCATTCTTTTGTCCGTCGTCAAAATGCATACACATTTTTTCATGTATTCGATGGTGTCCAGATTATCTCGCAGGACTTCGTTGGATGCTAGTATGGACTTGCTGCTGAAACCACACATGCATAGCACAGCACACTCCGCTGGTTCGTTACGTCATCCTAATAAAGGTGAGTTGCACAATTATGAATTTATCATAAAGCGTACATATTGCTTCTTATATTATGAGAAAGCCTATCTATATAATTTGTTAAAGACATGAGAACTTAATTTACATCCAGGCTATTCGAAAAACGGTCGGCGGCAGTACGTTAGAAGCACATTGATGGACTGGGACGACTCGCCGAAAGGGGCCAGGAATAACGATTTTTTATCTGACTTACTGCCACACTACGTAACACCGAGGCACAGGCGGATTACCGACGCCGACGATGACTTTCATGACGTTATATTGGGAACTCGTAAGTTGGTCCTTCTCGCGAAGTATATTGATTCCAAAAAGTGAAATTCCAGTAACAATATCATCGATGTTTTTAGGACGCGATCCAGTTAGAGTTTTAAAACAATCCAACACCAAAGATAGTTCCCTCGACGTACGACAAAATAATAATAGCAATAGATTACCACCATCGAATACTAATGTTGTGAGTAAAAATAAATCGTACAGTTCTGTGGCGAGCAAAGGGTTGAAGGAAAAGAAGTCAAGTTTCGTGATCCCTGAGTTGCCAGAAGGGAGGTTGCTGGAGATGAAGATATATTCCAACTGGGGAGACAAGTATCTGGTTGGTTTAAATGGAATTGAGCTTTTTGATGCTAATGGAGATCCCGTTTCCATTGAGAAGGTAAGATATTTTAAATAATTAAACCACGCCATACTGCAATTCTGCGCGGCGCAACGCGAACCTTTCATCGACTAATACTAAACAAAACATACCTACAATGCGCGCAACGAAAGATGAGACTTGACGGATCACGTGGTTAACCTGCGCAGTAGACAGTTCGCATGCCATTTTGGCGGCAAGCGGAGAGGGACGCTAGGCTGTACCTGCGCAAAATCCCCTCTACCTACTTTCAACTGACAGCTCTCATCTTTCGTTGCGCGCATTGTACCTCCTCCGATGTAGGTACTTTGATGGAGTCTCATTCGTTAGCTATCGTGTAGCTTGAATGCCTGTTAGAGATTTCGATTTTCAACAAGTCTTAGCAATTACTATGGAAGTATGACAACGTATGCCCTAGACCGAGACCAACCAGGGCCTAATGTCCTTTATACACCCATCATTCACCTCACCCAGGACAGGACCTTTCATAATTATATAAATGAAAAGCAGTCGTTAGTGGCTTGTGACCTGTAGCTTCACAAAAAAGGTCCAGATAAACTTTTGTAAAAATACTCCATTGGGGTCTGTCTATTGTAGGTATGGACGGACGTAGATACCGGTGATCAGTCGAAACAGTCACACGGTCGCCCAGAAAACATAGCTGACGGCGTGTTTCGAACCAGGGATGAAAAGCATGCGTGGACCACCACTGCGCCTAGAGGAATTCCTATAGCACTCAGTGTACTGCTGTCTAAGAGCTCCAAAATTGCTTTGCTGAGGATATGGGTAAATATTTCATATGGATGTGTATGAAAGTAAAAGAAGTGGATCATAAATTATCCAAGTTAATTGCTGAGGAATCGATTTCTTTCTCACAGAATTACAACAAGTCACGAATTTACTCCGCTCGAGGAGTGCGACTGGTTCAGATGAGGCTTGATGACCAGGTTGTCTTCCACGGAGAGATCGCGCGCTCTAGTGGAGAACTTAACGGTCCTTTACCATCTTTTGGTGACGTAAGTATCCTAATTATAGTAAATACTAGAACCACAGAGCAATATAATACCAGAAGTAACATATTTGCAGAGTACATGACGACGAAAGCAATAAACTAGGGATATATAACGCCGGACATCATTTTTAATATTCTGTACAAACAGGTGTACCAACTTGGCGTCTTTCCTTCCCCTTCGTAAATTGAATGTCTTTTAGCTTATCGAAATAACGCGTAAAATCTGACTTCAGACTATCCTCTTCACCAAAAACCCTTCAATATTAGAAGCGATAATGTGCAACGACAAGAACTTCCAAGCTCTTTTGAAAGACTACGAGCCAAACGAGAGTATTGAGAAGCGTCCCCCCACAGCCAACGATAGCAACCACAATCTACACCCGGTCACGCAGGCAGGAGACACTGATGAGAAGGAGACCAAATATGTGGCGAAGACTGTAAAGATTATACTGATGTCCAACTGGGCCGCGCAGAGGCATCTCATAGGGTTAACTGGTAAGTTTAGAGTAGAGTGACACGCAAAACGACATGTTACAGAGTACCGCTTAAGTAAGAGCCAAAAAAATCTTCAGATCTTCCCCTCTCCATTGCACTTTGCACGCGATAGTATTTCAAAAATTGGAGCACGGTTAACCTTTGAATTACGTGCATAGTTTAGGATTCTTTTTTATGCCTGTCTGCTGCGCTCGAATATGCCAGTGCTTGTAAACGTGGGTTTAAAAGTTACTCAAAACCAAAGCTTTTCCCCAGGGATAGATATCCTGTGCTACAACGAAACAGTACCGATACACCGCGCGTACTCTTACACAACCTACATAGCAGATGAGGATCTACCTCCGGATCACCCCCCGGCGCTTATCGAATGCAAGAGTCTCTTCAACGGACGCAACATCACCACAGACTTCGAGGACATGTGGTGCACTAACTTCTCGCCAGGGCTGAAGTACGTCCACATTGTGATGGAGTTGCGGGAGCTCAGCGAGATTACAAGTGAGTGGTCAAAGAATTTGAGTGTGGTGCCGGCAAATAATAGTTTATCAACCCATCTCTAACCACGCTTACATGCGTGGTGACTAAGGAAAATCCCCACCACTAGTTATCCTTCAGGACCATTAAGTTTAATTCCCATTATGTTGAATTCTCCAAACGTTGGATTCCCATTAAGTTGAATCCCCATAATGTTGAATTCTCACTATATTGAATTCCCATTATGTTGAAATCCCATTATGTTGAATTTTCTGATAATGATTATTCGATAGTTTATAGAGAGAAACGGACGCTAAAATGTATCTTTTACTTATAGTCGGGGCCGCCGCCGAATTAAAAAAGTAGATTAGATTAGATTAGATTTATTTATTTCATATTATCAGATACAAAAGTACATATACATTGTTCAAATGTCAGTGAATAATATGATCGTCAAAAATTTAACATAAAGATAATAAAACAAAATACAAACATGTCAAAAACTACAGAAAAGAAACGTAGTAATAATAATAATATTCAATGTCAAAATAAATGTAAATGTCATAGTAAACTAATAAATAATAAACAATACTAAAAACGTATTGAAATAATTAATTGTAAAATGTAAATGTCAAAATATAAATGTCAATAGAATTACTAAATTGCTTTGATTTTAACATTAAATATTTATGTCTTTCTATGTCAAAACTTATTTAATAAAACTAATATACTCTTTTACAGAGTAAAGTACTTTATCCAATAAAAAATCCTTCAGTCGGCGCCTAAAAGTTTCGTCAGAGGGTTCATCTTTTATGTCAGCAGGTAGTTTCTCGTAGTATGCTGGCCCCAGAACGCGCGGATTTTTTTCGAGCAGTGCAGTTCGTCGCGGAATAGCTTGAAGACACCCGTTTCTTCGGAGTTCTATTCCTGGTACTTCCACTCGCTCAAAACTCGACAGATTTATGCGGGTGAACATTATGACCTCGAACAGGTAATGAGAATAGTGCGTCATAATTTTATGTTCGGCGAACAGTGCTTTGCAGGAGTGCCTTGGTTTCACACCAACCATTGTTCTCAGCGCTCGCTTCTGCATTCTCATTACCCGTCCAGCGTCCGTCGAGTTCCCCCACAAAATCGTCCCGTAAGTCATGAGCGAGTGGAAATACGCGAAGTATACTTGTCTCAGAGCGTCACTAGATATGAGTGCCTTGAGTTTCCTTAATGCAAAAACTGCACTGCTCAATCGATCACACAGTAATTCAATGTGCTGTTTCCAGTTCAGGTTAGTATCCAGGGTAAATCCTAAAAATTTACAGTGTTCAATTAAAGGCATGGGACTTTGGATACATGAGGGCATCTGAACACGTCTACTGGAGAACAGCACAATATTCGATTTTTTAAAGTTTAATAGTAGACCATTTGACGAAAACCAGTGGTACAACTGCTGACATACTCTGCTGATTTTATAATTGAGCAGTTCGTATGTAGGTGCTGTTACTATCACCGTTGTATCGTCGGCAAAGAGAACGATAAGACCGTCAGTAATTATAGATGGCAGGTCGTTTACGAATGCCAGAAAGAGGGTATTTCCAAGCGCAGAGCCCTGTGGGATACCCGCTGTCACGCTGCCAGTACTAGATTTTATTGTTTTACCACCTATTTTGACTTCCACAGTTTGGAGTCTATCTTGTAAAAACGATTGCAGTAGTTGATGCGCATTGTTCTTTATACCGTAACTAGTAAGTATAGGATAAGATATAAGAAATGGGATAGGATAAGATAATGCTATTTTCTATTTTTATCGATAGCTTGTGCACGTATGTTTAGACTCCCGTTTTATTTTTTTTATCTGCACTGACAGTAACGCTAGGCCGAGCATGACGTGTTTCTTTGGGTAAATTTCCAGCGCGTGGTGCCATCTAATTTTAAGAAGTTCCTTTTTTTTCTATTTCTTGTGATTAAAAAAAAATCTAAAGGATATATGCGTATTTTTGTGCAAGTTACGAGTACAAGTAACGAGTACAAGAACAAGTTACAAAAATATTCAAAATTAGCGCTATTTTTTTAAATCTGACTTCAAATTTGTCATTGGAGTCCTCTTGGACCCTCAGATATTGATTTTCAAGACAATCGGTCCAGCAAAAAAAAAATCTAAATGACGGCCATAAAAAAAATTGTTCTAAATATCCCCCCCCCCTCCACCTACACATTGCCTTCCACCAAGCCCCCCATCACCCACAAATTTCTTCCCACTGCCCACACATTTCCATTCAAGCCAACTTTCACAGAATTCAACATAATGGGATTCAACACATTGAGATTCAACTTAATGGGAATCCAACGTCTGGAGAATTCAACATAATGGGAATTCAACTTAATGGTCCTGAAGGCTCGTTTTTACTGGAGGTCTGGAGGAAGCTCCCTGCGTCCTGTAGTGGACGTTTCATGGGATGTTATGTAGACTAAGTAAGATGTATGAAGAAGTATGATGTAAGTATGATGTATGGAGTGTATGTAGAAGTAAATAAGATCCGAAGAGATTTCCGGTCAATTTTAGGAAGCAAAAGATTTATGTTTAGTTTTTTCCTGATGGTCTCTTTTGATTTTTATTTAGCTGGCGCGCCTTTCCTTGCAGCCCAATTTTCAGGATCATAAAGTTGAATTTGCCGAATGTTGCTTGCTTTATAGACAGTTGAATTTTACCAACTTCAAGAACTTCCGTATGAATAAAACAGCAGATGCTCTTCAGGACTTTTCCGTTTGGTTTTCCCGCGCAGGTATTCGTATTTGGAACTACAACGCGAACATGGAACTATCGTATATTGGCGCGAAGCACGCGCGAGTGTTCTTGGACGAGGCGCCGCTACACTACCGGCCTGTGCTGCTGCGTCGCGCGCCCGGCGACACCTGCTATGACTACGTGCATCAGCTGGAGCTAACTGCACTCGACGACAGGTAAGTATTGTCCCTAGTAAAGACACAGACGGTTGACCGGACGGAATACGCGTCGCGTCATGTGGATCCATTTCCCTCTTGATCCCAGGGACACATGACATGGCGTTGAGACTTGCCACGAGACTGCTAATCGGTAATCGGCAGAGTGACCTCGTTCAGAGTCCTTCCCGTATGACAGGTGAAACGCCATGAAAGGTAGTGTTGTAATTTTGTTTACATAAAGCACTACGCTATTTCACTACAGGCCAAAGCCCTCTCTCCGAATGCAAGTAAAATGTCCCGTGCAACCCGGATTGTACAGTCAAGAACAGGTCAAGCTTGACACTCGCAGTGCTTTCTGCATCCCTATAATGCGCTGACTAAGATGAGCGCGGTGTAAAGTCCAATGTGTCAAGCTTGACATGTTTTTGGCTGTACTGTCTCCTTCCATAGCTTACTAAAGTAATATTCCAGGCTGGAAGATATTAAGGACTCCGACAGTTTCCACAAGGACTGTCTGGTGTATGGGTCAAATATGGACATGGGTGCTCCAACCGGCTTCGTACTCCAGCTGAGCATTTTCTCCACGTGGGGCGATCCTTACTACGTCGGCCTCACAGGCGTGGAGCTGTATGACTTGCATGGGAATCTCATTCCTATGACTGAGACTAGTAAGTGAAGTTGATAGCAAGTTGAGTAAGGCCCGCCAGACAGCGCTTTGAGAATGTTGATGCGAAAGCGGAGTGTGCGGGACCGCACTGACGCCATTAGTTTAACTGCAGGAATCTGTTCAATTAAGCGGTCTGTAACTGAACCTATAACCTTACTTAATAGAATAAGTATTTTCTATTCAGACAAATACCGAGATATTCGTTAAAAGGTTTTAATTTAGCCAAAACACAAGTGTTTCAGCAGCGCAGTCCCTTGAACTGACACAATAAGATCATAGCGAGTTTCTTTCACAAGATCTTTTCTCAAATTTCTATATCATTATCTATTCCGCACGGAATTAGAGAGATATCCACCGACTATGACAGTTTTATGTCCGAAGACAAAGCAAATTCGTTAAGCTTGGGCACACCAATACAATCGATGTGCTTACACTTAATTTTTAAATGATCTATTTACTTGGTCCTTTGATCCCGACAAATCCGCTTTTAAACGTAATCAATCTGGGTGTCCAAGTAGATCAACATCGTTACAACTCCGGAGAAAGCTGAAAATTAAAATACATTGAATGTTTTATTTAGGCCTCTAAACATTGAATTTTTGATCGACTTGTGGTAGGACTTACTACATGTGAATAGTAGCTCAAACTCTTTTTGAGGATCATGTTGTTGCCATCAAAAGGATTCATAACAAGTAGGTAACTTTTTATATTATATATCGCTTCACTTTTTAAGTGCTTATCACTGCCCTTTCAGTGTAATTGTAGCCATCAAAAGGATTTAACCAATAACTCTTTAATTATCTATCGCTTCACTTTTTAAGTGCTTATCACTGCCCCTTCAGTGTAACCTATTCATGTTTTAGGTAAGGCTATAAACAGCACACCCCATTCCCTTTTCATCTTAAGCCCTGCCTATGCGAGGCCTAAGATGATAGCTCTCCCGTTTTCTATTCTTTATCTTAAAATAAAATAAAAAAATAAAAAAGGTGGGAGAGATGGTCCGCTCCACCACTCGCGGCCCACGATGAGCACCTACCAACACACCAACGTGCACAATGTGCTCCCCCCCAACGGGGAAAGGGTATGCCGGCTTAGCCAGTCTTTTGATTTGGGCCGAAGCCCGTGCCGAAGCACCGTTGGAGCCGAAGCCCATTGTTGGAGCCGAAGCCCTTTGTTGGAGCCGAAGCCCATTGTTGGAGCCGAAGCCCATTGTTGGTGAAAGGCCGAAGCCAGGGTTAGGCAAAAGCCTAATGTGATTCCAGCGGTGGACGAGGATTTCTCCAAGTCGGAACCAACAGCCGACCGAAATCGAGGCTGCGGCCCCAAAGTGACAATTTAATGAATTAAAAAGGTGGCCGAAGCCAAATATTGACCTCCATGGCGAAAACAGAAACATAAGAAGATCTATCGAAACAACTTACGTCTGTGTCGTCTTTTATTTTGAGTCCCGTAGGACAGACGAGGATTTCTCCAAGTCAGGACCAACAGCCGACCGAAATCGAGGCTGCGGCCCAAAAGTGTCAGTTTAATAAATAAAAATAGTGATCGATACATCGGAGACATACTTTTGGATATTTCCAATGACGAAACCAACGTACCATCACCGTGGCCGTACTGTTCATAGCACTCAGGATACGGACTTCCATCCTTCAACGCACTATTAGCAGAACAGTGTTAAGCAAGATAGTTGTGTAATGCCGACGAGCAGCTCACGATAGCGAACTCCAGGCGCGCCGCCACATGATGCCCTCATCGTACAAAACACAAGGAAACTGTAAACTCGTCATCGTCGATAGTGCCGCAACTGCCAAGCAAGCATCGACTCGTGTACCGGATTTTCACGTCTCGATAACACAATCTCTGCTTTACTCAGAACAGTACCACATTCCTTCAATAACATCGCAAACAGCTCCCAACTTGCCCCGATCATATATATTTTTCGTCAGAATTATAAGAAGACCCAAACTTTTTGAGTTTTCCATCATGCCATGCACTCAACCAAACAGACGCGTTCGATAAGTATTTATACCATTTTATACTTTTCAGTTTTTCGAACAGGGGGCCTAAGCGTCTGCCTACATATTATACGAAATGCCTTTCGTATTAATTTAGTCTCATATTATCACATTTCATGTGATTAATCCATTTGCCAATATTTCTTGGATTCGGTCCGCCGCCTACTCAACGACCGTCTTCCCCATAAGTATACTTCGTAATATAAAACGACAGATCGCGCAGTTGTACACGGATTCTACCGCGTAGTTTCGCGCCAAAACGGCTTCGATAGCCCGTTTTCGTATGAATATTTCAATACAGGCAGATTTTTGTTCTAAATTGATGCTTGATGGAAAGATATTCCTATAAACCATTGCGAATACTACTTTTAACTGTTTTAAGTAATGTTTTTATATGATTACATATCCTTTAACCTATCTTAATGTCCATTTTCATTAACTTTGTAGTATTTCTCAATTTTTATGCGTTTCTAAGATATTTTTTAGCTCCCAGCCAGCTGTTTAATGGTTTTTAAGTACCTTAATTTGTACCTAGGGTCATAGAGTTACAACCAGCCCCCATTCCTTAAAAAAAATAATCGTTCTTTTGACTTGCACTATGCAAACACCCTATATTTTTCCTTTAATTTTTATACCAACATTTAAAACCTTAATTTCTAAGGTCAATTCTTTAGCTCAACAGGTAACATTATTTTGTTTATTTAGTCTAGAAGAGCATCTACCTACAGCCCCCTTTATTTGGAACTCTTTGATAGGCATAAGAAACAACGGCACTTCCAGATCAACTCGTTATAAAGCTCTTCTGATATGCATGTTATATCTGAGCCCGTATCTAACAAAGCCTTAATTGTGAGCTTTTCACTAATTATAGAGATATCAGGCCTTATTCCTTTCAATAATTTCATTGCCTTCTCGTCCTCTTTGAATACTGTATTTAAATCTTTGTTAGGAATATGTTTTTCAGCTGAAAGCAAATTAAAACTGTCTAATTAGACTTGATATTATACTCTCTACAATATTTATAGTATAAAACCAAAGCCAGCTCGTTCCAACTGACCTCTAGTTTCGATCGGTCTCTTTATGCCTTTGCTATGTTTTCTCAAATATTGGCCTTTCTATCAAGCCTTCTTTGCCATTATTTTATTTTGTTTTTTTTAGAATCGAATTATGCAATTGTGCTCCTTTTGTAGCTGAGTGCTTAGGGACAACTCCGCACTCAGTATTATTAAGGTTCTTGGGCTTGTTTGTTGGCCTTCACTAGTCCCACAAATGCAGCAACCGATGCGGTGGGCGCCTTAACCCCACCAGCACTGCATCGTGTGGAACACGTGCTGTCTTCTTTTGGCCTTCTCAAATCCGTATATTTGAAATTTATATAATAAGTGTCCCTTTCATACAAATTTTTATTTAGTTTCTCTGGTGGTCCCTGAGCCACTTTATTAAGTTTCAATCCCTTTGTATAAATACATTTTTTATTAATAATTCCGATCTGTATTTATATTTATACGCATGTTAACTAGGAATTTCAATTTCTATACCCTTTTCAAAAGAAACTTTTTCTTATCGTTCGGCCATAACATGATCGCTCATTCCTTTTTCACGGACAGCAAATTGTAGGCTTTGGAAGCCTACATATGGCTAGCCACAACCAGTACCCGATCTAGAAATAGATCGTTGATCCATATCCTGGTCACGGCACCAAATTGTAACTGAACCTATAACCTTACTTAATAGAATAAGTATTTTCTATTCAGACAAATACCGAGATATTCGTTAAAAGGTTTTAATTTAGCCAAAACACAAGTGTTTCAGCAGCGCAGTCCCTTGAACTGACACAATAAAATCATAGCGAGTTTCTTTCACAAGATCTTTTCTCAAATTTCTATATCATTATCTATTCCGCACGGAATTAGAGAGATATCCACCGACTATGACAGTTTTATGTCCGAAGACAAAGCAAATTCGTTAAGCTTGGGCACACCAATACAATCGATGTGCTTACACTTAATTTTTAAATGATCTATTTACTTGGTCCTTTGATCCCGACAAATCCGCTTTTAAACGTAATCAATCTGGGTGTCCAAGTAGATCAACATCGTTACAACTCCGGAGAAAGCTGAAAATTAAAATACATTGAATGTTTTATTTAGGCCTCTAAACATTGAATTTTTGATCGACTTGTGGTAGGACTTACTACATGTGAATAGTAGCTCAAACTCTTTTTGAGGATCATGTTGTTGCCATCAAAAGGATTCATAACAAGTAGGTAACTTTTTATATTATATATCGCTTCACTTTTTAAGTGCTTATCACTGCCCTTTCAGTGTAATTGTAGCCATCAAAAGGATTTAACCAATAACTCTTTAATTATCTATCGCTTCACTTTTTAAGTGCTTATCACTGCCCCTTCAGTGTAACCTATTCATGTTTTAGGTAAGGCTATAAACAGCACACCCCATTCCCTTTTCATCTTAAGCCCTGCCTATGCGAGGCCTAAGATGATAGCTCTCCCGTTTTCTATTCTTTATCTTAAAATAAAATAAAAAAATAAAAAAGGTGGGAGAGATGGTCCGCTCCACCACTCGCGGCCCACGATGAGCACCTACCAACACACCAACGTGCACAATGTGCTCCCCCCCAACGGGGAAAGGGTATGCCGGCTTAGCCAGTCTTTTGATTTGGGCCGAAGCCCGTGCCGAAGCACCGTTGGAGCCGAAGCCCATTGTTGGAGCCGAAGCCCTTTGTTGGAGCCGAAGCCCATTGTTGGAGCCGAAGCCCATTGTTGGTGAAAGGCCGAAGCCAGGGTTAGGCAAAAGCCTAATGTGATTCCAGCGGTGGACGAGGATTTCTCCAAGTCGGAACCAACAGCCGACCGAAATCGAGGCTGCGGCCCCAAAGTGACAATTTAATGAATTAAAAAGGTGGCCGAAGCCAAATATTGACCTCCATGGCGAAAACAGAAACATAAGAAGATCTATCGAAACAACTTACGTCTGTGTCGTCTTTTATTTTGAGTCCCGTAGGACAGACGAGGATTTCTCCAAGTCAGGACCAACAGCCGACCGAAATCGAGGCTGCGGCCCAAAAGTGTCAGTTTAATAAATAAAAATAGTGATCGATACATCGGAGACATACTTTTGGATATTTCCAATGACGAAACCAACGTACCATCACCGTGGCCGTACTGTTCATAGCACTCAGGATACGGACTTCCATCCTTCAACGCACTATTAGCAGAACAGTGTTAAGCAAGATAGTTGTGTAATGCCGACGAGCAGCTCACGATAGCGAACTCCAGGCGCGCCGCCACATGATGCCCTCATCGTACAAAACACAAGGAAACTGTAAACTCGTCATCGTCGATAGTGCCGCAACTGCCAAGCAAGCATCGACTCGTGTACCGGATTTTCACGTCTCGATAACACAATCTCTGCTTTACTCAGAACAGTACCACATTCCTTCAATAACATCGCAAACAGCTCCCAACTTGCCCCGATCATATATATTTTTCGTCAGAATTATAAGAAGACCCAAACTTTTTGAGTTTTCCATCATGCCATGCACTCAACCAAACAGACGCGTTCGATAAGTATTTATACCATTTTATACTTTTCAGTTTTTCGAACAGGGGGCCTAAGCGTCTGCCTACATATTATACGAAATGCCTTTCGTATTAATTTAGTCTCATATTATCACATTTCATGTGATTAATCCATTTGCCAATATTTCTTGGATTCGGTCCGCCGCCTACTCAACGACCGTCTTCCCCATAAGTATACTTCGTAATATAAAACGACAGATCGCGCAGTTGTACACGGATTCTACCGCGTAGTTTCGCGCCAAAACGGCTTCGATAGCCCGTTTTCGTATGAATATTTCAATACAGGCAGATTTTTGTTCTAAATTGATGCTTGATGGAAAGATATTCCTATAAACCATTGCGAATACTACTTTTAACTGTTTTAAGTAATGTTTTTATATGATTACATATCCTTTAACCTATCTTAATGTCCATTTTCATTAACTTTGTAGTATTTCTCAATTTTTATGCGTTTCTAAGATATTTTTCAGCTCCCAGCCAGCTGTTTAATGGTTTTTAAGTACCTTAATTTGTACCTAGGGTCATAGAGTTACAGGTCCACTTGTAAAAGTTATGAGATTGTGGACTGGTATGAACCAAGTAAGTGTTCTGCAAGTCCTACAATCGACCGATACGAACTTGAGTGGGAGGCAGACCGGCCAGTGAATAGTGAAGTTATCATCGAGTAGGTATTAAGTGATATTTTTATCTCGATTTTTTTTTATCTGCAATGTTTTGATTCAAAGCACGTGCACACTGTTTTTTGATTCTAAACAAAGAGTGTTTGTTTTATCTAGACGTATGCGCGCACCCGGCGAGCGTGAACGTACTGGACCCGTTGGCGCAAGATGTGCGCACTCCCGACAAGTTGATAGACGGTGTCAACACTCCCGCCAGCGACGGAGCGCATTCGTGGCTCGCTCCCGTCCTCCCGCATACACTCAACAGGTATTTATATTTGCCATTCATACACACACACACACTCACTACATTTATGCTGCACTCACTACACTACGAGCTGAGAGATAGCGTCAATACTCCCGCCAGCGACGGTGCGTAAGCTCCCGTTCTCCCGCACTCACTCAACATGTATGTATGGTCACTATCTGCTTACTCACTTCCCCTATACTCACTCACTACACTCACTCTATTTATTCACACGCTCACCACACGCGCGCTAGCTGAACGACGGCGTCAACGCTCCCGCCAGCGACGGTGCGCACTCGTGGCTCGCTCCCAGTGGTATCAATACTCGTAATACACACATACTCTCACAGCACTCACTACATTTACACTTACTCTCACTGCACCCACAAAAGCGAATAAAACACTAACGATGAATGCTTGTTTTAGTAGTTACGCGTATTGTGTTAGAATAGAACGAATTTTACAGGTTTAAGTGTTTCGGTCCGCTCCGCTTACGAGTCAATGTGTTAATGTTAGTTGATACCACGAACCTATATGTTTTCAGGGTATTCTTTGTGTTTGACATCCCAGTGTCCGTCTACGCTATGAAAATTTGGAACTATGCGAAGACGCCCACAAGAGGCGTCAAGGAGTTTGGTGTAAGTAAATATTAGGTACATTCCAAAACAGCCAGTGAAAAGTTACACTAAGTCTCAAGCAATCTATCGTTTCAGGTTTTAATGGATGATCTCCTAATTTACAACGGAACCTTAGACTGTGCCAAAAATGACGAAAAATTATCCTCTCAATGGATTTGTCTACAAAATATCGACGTCGAAACTTTGTCCCCAAGGTACAACTTTATACTATGCCTGCTTTATATTGTATGTGCTATCACAAGTACGCCATTCGTAATTTTAGGGTCCGTTTCTTTCAGCATTGCGTTTCTTAAATCCCGTTAAAAAAGTCCACTATTGGCCAGGGAGTTTCTCCCAAAACTTAACAGCATAATTGCAAAATTGCATCTACATGCAGCAGAGCCACCACGCTTGTTGGCGTTACGGCTGGAACAAAGGACCGCGATTGTTGGTAACCGCACTTTGATGGTACGCTACTGCACCATCCTCCGGTTTACGATCCCTTCTTTGCCTTTTACGACACCTACGGAAAGAGATGGGGTGATTGTTTTTTAGCCGGCACCGCACGGACTCTCTTTCCGTAACTAACACTGCTCCATCTTTTTCTGTTAGACTCTATGAAGGACTGTAAATGGGCTACTTCAAACGCAAGAATTTTTGAGTCAATCTAATCAAGTTTTTGGATCCTAGAAATGAAGATTTAATTTTGTCTCCCGCTGGTGGTAGTGATTTTTAGATCTTTTCATAGTTTACCCAAAACGAGTAAGAATAAAATAAAAACTTTTGAGCATGATCACACCTTAATTCCCCATCCTTGATAGCCCTTCGGACTTGAGTCAGCGGTCAACGACGAGCGGCTCGGCGGCATCAGCAGACCCTTCCGCGCGACCCTACACCAGCGTCAACCACGCGCGCCAACACCACAACCATAACCAAAGCCATTAAAAGTCTGCTCCACATCTTCGACCTTCGTCTCTCTAGATAGTTCAGATTAAAGCTCGGGTTTCCTGGAAAGCGGTGCCGCTATACTACTCAAGTCGCAGACAGCTTCTATAAAGTCAAAGCTCCTTTAAATCTGAGCTCATTTAAGCTGACACTTTGTTTTGTTGACAAAATAAATCGGAAAGTTTAGTTAGTCTTTTTATGACTCTCGAAGAAACTATGCTGAGTTCCACAGATAGCGGTCGTTATATGACGTACCGGAAACCCTAGCTAAGGTCGCTTTAGCTGCGGCCAGAAATGCTGCGGTTGCTGCATCCGCGTCTACGCGGACCTCTAGGTCAGAAAATACCAACTTTCTAGCAGCTTGCACGTAATGATAGTAGCCAGTAATCTTCATTAAGTTCTTGTTGGAATTAAAGTATCTACTTTCAATGCAACCTGCTTTACAATATGAGTGAGACAGACCTATACGACAAAAAGAGAGGTGTTTTTCATCTACCTCATAAAATACATAAACGAAACCATGATGTGATGAAAGTAGATGCTTAGTTGTACACTTTTTGTTAGGAGCTCGAATTCCTTAACCTGGAAGAAGTATGAGAAATCCGTACAGATATTAATGATTTTGGTTGTTCTTAGAACCTTCAAGGTTAAGGAAAAGCAACCTTAAATATTCATCAATAGGACATTCGTCTTACACTGCAGGCTGGCTAACAACTGTGCCAGGAATGTGGGTGTCAACCTTTACTATTATATAATCTGTGACCTTAGTATACTATGGCCTTTATAAGCTTTTCATTCACTTATAAAATCTAGTTCATGTGTCTTATGGCATGACATAATTTTGAACCCAAAATCGGTTTCATTTAGGGATTTCTCATACTTATTCCAGGTTACGGAATTCAAGCCGCTGAGAAAAAGCTATTAGGTTTCTATCACTCAAATTGAAGATTGATACAACGGATTGTGTACAAAGTTGCATTGTAAGCAGAGGTTTGAAAAAATACGTAACTTTAATACTTACTGTGCTGTTTGTACATGTTTGGTAGCGAACTTTATCGCCCAAGTATTATTTAACTGTGTCTATGTAAGATTACTTTTTGTTTCTTTTTTATTACCGTAATACCGTTTCATAAACTTACGCAAAATATTTAAATCTTTTGATAGAAAACTTGGTGTATGACTTCATAAACGAAATTTGTCGTAATTTACGAATTTAAATCACAAATAATTGCGTTACATAGTCACGATAAATAGAATTGATGTAATATAATGTTATGTATTGTTGTTGCCCCAGTGTTTGTTAATAATATTAGCAACAAATAAATCATTGTTAAACATAGGTGATGTAAAAATACTACTCCCAAAACTAATCGTAGATACGATTTTTTTTTACCATAAAGAGCGACGAGGATCTAATGGCATTTGGAAGAGTGAGTGGCAGGAAAGTGCTGGGTGCAACTGTCGTATCTTTTGCTCCTTACATTGTTCCCAGGACCACTTCCACGGTCTTGAAAACTGTTATCTATGATCAAAATGAATTGTTTTGGCTTTTGTCAATTTTGTCGTGCGAGGGTCTTATATAAAAGCGGCCTAGCGCTAATGCAGGGTAACCCGATTTTATCCACCAGCCAACATAATAATATCCTTTTCGCAAGGATATTTTATTTGTATTCGAACTTTGTTTCTAGGGAAAATTTCGTGCAGTTTTGTTTACGGTCTAAATTTACAATAAAAAATTTTGGGAGTAGTTTATAGATCTCCTTGTAGAGTAATAACTGCAGGTCGAAATAATTTGTGTATGAATTATCTTGCACTAGAATAGTATAAACAAGAATAGTGCTCTTAGAACCACTCTACGTAATTCATTGTTCGGTAGTAGGTACGTATAGATTGAATAGAAAACTCCGCGCGCCAAACTTTTATGTAGTTCCATTTTATGAAAAAGTGTAATTTCGCAATTATTAGCAATGTGATGTTTCGTTTTGTTAGCATAGATTTTCAAATATAAAGAAAAATAGTAAAATACAATTTAACAATTTTATATCGCACATAAATTATAAAGTATTTATTTTATACAATTTATTATCTAATTTAAGAATATAGTAAGATGTGATCTGTTCAGTGTTAGACAGTCAGAGCCACTCGTAACTTATTAAATTAAAGTGTAGGTAGGTACATCTAGTCTCAATTTGGTGTTTCGTGATTAGACATTTTGTACCAGGAATAAACAAAAGTTTTATAAAATTGTGTGGTTTTATTTCTTTCACTTTTAAGCTTCCAAAAGAATAAAATCAAAAGTAGTCCCAACATTACAAAAACGACTTGGGAAACTATTTATATATATATATATATTAATAGTGAAAGTGGAAAATCTAAAGCTCCACGGAATGACTTCCAGTTCAAGATTGATGATCAGATTATAAGCACGTGCGAGACTTGACATTTTTGATGGGATCTTACTTATTTTTGTAGGTAGTCCTTTTTTTCTAGTAGCATTTTCTTGGACATCACCTAACCATTTTTTTTGAGCCCATTCCCTATGTCATTTGGTTTTTTTCAAAGGCTTTGATGAAATGATTATTCACAAGTCTGGTCGGTGTGTGCTTCTAAGTCTATTATAAACCGCTATTGCGGTCTCCTGTGCTTTGATACTTTCGAAGTCTACATTAATTGGATATAATCTACTCATAGTCTAAGACCGATCGGATTTGCTGGTATGGAGAGCGAGAATTTGATAATTACTAAACGATTTCTGTACCAGTGTGTCCAGATACCTCTGGAGATGACCTGGAAAAAAGTCCCAGGTGGGAACAGCTGGAATTAGTTCGTAAATTAATCCTTAATCGCGGTTTTGTTCATTTTCTGTAAAAACTGTAGGATATAGGATAAAACTGTCAATGACTAAAATAATTTCCATTAAATTCTCTACTATATGGTAGATATGATATTTTGATAGGGCTATATACAGGGTGTAAGGAACAGGTTGGCAAATACTGAAAGGGCATGATCAGTCAACGTACCTGAACAACTTTCAGCGAACGAAACTTTCAGGAAATGAAAAAAAAATCGGCCTTCCCATACAAAATTGCAAACTTGATTGGACAGTTTGTATGGAGAAGCCGATTTTTTTTTCATTTCCTGAAAGTTTTGTTCGCTGAAAGTTGTTTAGTTACGTTGACTGATCATGCCCTTTCAGTATTTGCCAACCTGTCCCTTACACCCTGTAGATTCACAGAAAATATTAACTAAAACTTTTTGAACTTTTCATTTTGCATATTTTTTGTCTCATTCGCCCTTAATTTGTAGACAAACGGCAGAAGATGTGTTAAAATAGTCTATGAGCAAATTAATCTTCATTTATTTACCTAAAAACAATACCCCATTTACTATTGTGCTTGCAGTAGTTTCCGATTTAAACGTGATTTTTCTGGAATTTGCCTCGAAATTATCTTAACGACGTTTGCAGAGGCTTAATTTAAAAAAGACGTAAAGGATTAATCTTCATATTCTTTTATTTACATGTTTATTTTACCTGTAGACGAGGAGGAGTTTTATCCGTCTCCTCTGGCGAATCATCTACAAAATAATAATTATTAGTTACTCATTAGAATAGATGCCTTATGCCTTACTACATACAAGTTAATTTCAAGAAAAATTCCAGAAAAAACACCTGTAAATCGGAAACTACTATAAGCACAATAGTAAATGAGGTATCGTTTTTTAGATAAATAAATGAAGATTAATTTGTTCATAGACTATTTTAACACATCTTCAGTCGTTTGTCTACAAATTGAGGGTGAATGAGAAAAAAAATATGCAAAATGAAAAGTTCAAAAAGTTTCAGTAAATATTTTCCGTGAATCAACAGCCCTATCAAAATTACATATCTACCATATTTTAGAAAATTTATTGGAAATTATTTTAGTCATTTACGACTTTATCGTACATCCTAAACAAAACCGCGGTTAGGGATTAATTTATGAACTAACTCCAGCATTTCCAGCTGTGACCTGGGACTTCTTGGGACTTTTTTCAAGGTCATCTCCAGAGATATCCGGACACACTGGTACAGAAATATTTTAGTAATTATCAAATTCTCTCTCTCCATGAAGGCAAACCGCAGATTTCCTCTTCTGGGACGCATATTTTTTTCATATGTGCTCAATTTATAGACAATCGACTAAAGTTGTGATAGTCTATGAGGAAAATAAACCTCATTTATTTACCTAAAAATTCATATCTCATTTACTGTAATGCATGTAGTAGTTTCCAGTTTATAGCTGGTAGCGTTAAGTGAAGATCTAAAAAAACTCCGTTTTTTTTAAACACCCTTTATTTCTGAAGTGGTTAAATATATAAACCTGAAAATAAAACTACAAGTATATATTGATAGTTACTTTGAGGGAGTAGAAGTTTGGTCTTTCTTACCTTAATAGTTTAGAAAATAGATACGAAAAACCGTAAAAATCCCAATTTTACGGTTTTTTTTTATTTTTTTTCTAAACCGTCAAATTTAGAAACACAAAATTTTTTTCTTCGAATGATACTCTTCAATGTTAATTTTTTGCATCAGTTCCAGATTTTTACTTTTTACCGTTTAAAAAATATGTGATTTTTTTATTTTCCATCCACGCTTCTTCTTGAATTTCTCCAAAACCACGCAACAAAAAAAAATTACATATTTATAATACACTAACCAAGACCTTTCATATGATATCATATAAGTTAGGATCAAAGAAATAAAATATAGACTTAAATTGTATGAAAATTCATTACTGTACTTCGGAGGCTATTGCGCTGATAGCTATAAATTGGAAATCACTACATTCTTGATAGTAAATGTGGTACCATTATTTAGGTAAATAAACGAGGATAAATTCACTGATACACCATTTCATCATAACCTCAGCCGTTAGTCTATAATTTGAGAGCAAATGAAAAAAAATATGCATTACGGAAAAAACTAAAAGTTTCAACTTACATTCTCAAAGAACCAAGAGCTACTCGTATATCGAAATAAGTTAGATACCAAATTGTAGAGAATTAAATGTAGATTATTTAAGTCATAGACAGTTTTATCCAAAATCCTTTAATTTTTCCAGAAAATTAACAAAACCTGGGTTAGGGACACTAATTCCAGCATTTCCAGCTGCTCCCACCTGGGATCGCCCGGGACTTTTTTACATATCATCTCTAGGGGTATCTGCATACATTGGCACAGAAATTGTTTAGTAATTATCAATTTCTCGACAAAAGTGGATCTATCTTCAACTATCAGGCTTGGCACTCTAAAGTGCTACGTACGCTGGACCGCATGTGAACAACCGATGAAGAACTGATGTCGATCAGTGTACACTTTAGGGTGAGTTTACACTGAAGCAGAACTGTGCGGATCGAAGCGGAGCAGAGCTGGGCGAATCGAAGCGAAGCAGCAGTGTAGCAGAGCAGTGAAAAGTGTTGTGTGTTTCCACTGAGCGAAGTAGGGTGGAGCAGAGTGGAGCAGAGTGGAGCGGACCCGTGCAGTTAAACATACTTTAAAGAGATAGCACGTTAACTTCACGGTCCATTTCGGTCCGGTCTGGCCCGGTCCGGTCCGCACATAGAATAAAAAAGTTTAAACTTTATAGGACCAGACTACTTCCGCGTCCAATGAGCCCAAATTCGATAGGGTTGCATTTTTTTATTACAGAGTTCAGCTCAATGGTATCATAACATCGCATTAACGTAAATCAACAGCTAATACTCATCACGTTGATTGAGTATTTTCTGCTAAGGCAGCATTTTGGCTGGTCTCTTAGGGTTTCGCATCAAAGCCATCAGGTACTCCAGGTCTTCAATGATGCTAGTTTTGATATTGCATAACTTCGACTGGCTATAGCTCGTAAGCTATAAGTAGGAATGGTATGTTATTTTTGGGTTATAGCTAAGTATAGTATCTACTTTTTGTCACTGAAAATTGAGGCCTCTAGCTTAATCCAAAAGTTAAAGGGGGGGTCAAAAGAGCCCTGAGTGGCTTCGAGAAAAGGATGGTACGGCTGTGCCTTTGTTTGCTCGACTTGGCTGGGGCACTGCCCCAGATGTTATGGGTTTAGTGTTAGGTTTTTGGTTTGTTGTTGATAGGTGACAAAACAAACTGTGAGGAAAGATGAGTGGTTATATCCCTGTGGTTGTATTCACTGCCAATAAACTGTTGTACAGCTCGGCAGGTGTATGATCTGATAACTTGTTTTGTTCATCGAAAATAAACGTATTTTTTTAATACCTTAAAAGACGTAGGTAGTGACTAAAATTGAGAGAGATGGTTTAACAGTGCACATATGATTGGTGTGAGAAATCCGCATTATGCTCCTAAAATAAATTGAGTGAAAGGATTAGAAAAAGTGTGATAATAGAAAATTGTGGCGTTAAAGACGTAGTGATGAAAATTAAAAAGGAATTCTAAGATGGTTTGTAGAGAGGATGAATGACCGAAGATTGACGAAAGAGATCTACCAGACGAGAATGAATCGGAAATCAGGCCAATAGAAACTTTGGAACATGGAAATAATATTCCTCGGCGTAAGTTGCAGACGTAGTGTATATATACTTCTAAGGTAAAGATCGAGTCGGTGGGACGGGACAAGTTGCTAGACTTCAAAAGTTTATACAGCAAATGATATAAACCCCGCCCCCTTTCGTGACATCATGGTCCGATTATTATCACACGGCCGTATTATTACAATCTAAGACACGGCCCGACTCATATCAACATCTCTCCCTTCTCTGCTCCTCCGCTCCGTGGCTCCCTACAGGAAAAAGCGTAATGTAGATAGATGTATTTTCAACATTGAAAATAAAACGTCTTAAAGTAGTTCAACTTATTTAATGTTAATCAACTAACAAATCACAGATGGTTTAATGCATTGCACATTGTTTAACGAACATCGATACCCCAAAAGAATTATTTGCCATTTCAGCTTAAATTCACATCGAAAATTTCACACAGAAACTATATTAAATAAGGCATTTAATAAGTTATACTACGCGAGGTAAAACAAATAATTTCACTCAAGAAAATAGAAAGAGAAGAAATAATGGCACTAACAAATAGTAACGATTCGTAATAATTTGTACTCTACAAGAGTAAACCAAGAAAAGGTATGTTTCGGAAGTTACATAATCAACATTTTTAGTTTATCGCCAATGTTAATTCGGCACAAGTACGTGGCATAATAAATATTATTTGAAATTAACTCTGAAATGCATGGCATATCTGGAGGTATTTCTTACTTTGGAAAGCACAAGCCGTTTTTCCCGACAACTATTTTGTTACGCTATTTTTGCAACGGTTGTTAAGCGATGTAAAGGTACATCTCGAGGTCGCGTATAACAGTCGAACACAAGTCTGTTTGGCACCACTTTTTTCAAACAAACAAATGCATACAACGCACTGACACTCGCAGTCAAAAAAAGTTCGAAGAACGAATCGCGAACTCAGCACGAGTGAATTTGCTCAGCGAGAGCTGGCTACGTGTATCAATATTCGATGAACTTGAAACGCACCTGAAGCCAATTGGCGGCTTGTAAATTTGTTCATCAAGTCACTGTACTGGGCGCCTAATGATGCTCACCGATATTATGTTTGCTACTGGTAACATCAAACTGAAAAGCGTTCTAAAATAATTTGATTAAACGACGTAAATAAAAGTAAAAAGACAACTTAAGAAAAAAGTTAATTATTGTAAGAACTAACGTCATCTTTTTAAAGCGTACTTATGCCGAATATCAAATTTATCGCACAATGGGCAGTTGAACATTAAGATAGCCCAATGAACGTCTTTGTGGCAGGAAAATAACATATCGTAAAAATAATTTGTTCCATTACAAAAAGCATATTCTAATCTACACTACATTCAGTCTATCTTGGTAAGATTGTGTGTCTTTCTACAACTGCAGGTAACATGCTTACCTAGCAGTGTAGTGATTTTACTATTCGAGCCAAATAACAAAATATACACTCTTAAAACCTGTTACACTTCTTAGGGCCGGTGGAAAATTTTGACAGGTTAACCCTATGGCTCCCTATAGAGTTCCCGGAAAATATTAAATTGACCAATTTGTTTAAAAAAATTGTCATAATGCGTAAAAAAACTACGGTCTTAAACACACAATCTCCCTTCAAAATTCATCAAAACCTTCCCATATAACTACAGGCATTCTCCAATATAAGTCACAAACCTACCGCAGGCACAAGTTTTTCGTCTAGCTGAAGAAGTAGATGGATTTGAGTACGCTGTTCAGGTCGAAGTCTCCTTTGTCAGGAACCTTGCGAAGCAGAGTGTTGACCCGCTTCTTGTTTGACGCACCCACGTTACCTTCGTCCAGTTCTCTGAATTAAACAAAATGGTGGGTTAATGGTGTGAGGGAAACGTTGCCGAAAATTGAATTGTCCCCATATGGGGGACGTTTCACACGAGGTCATCTAATCCCAAACTAGGATATCAGAGACTGACACACCAACAAACACATATTTTTGTAATTTTTGTCGTGGGCGAGGATCAAACCGTTTTTTCTTGGGGAAAATTTTTCCAATAGGGTGTTTTTAGCGCCTTTTGAAAGTTCAGCGCTGCTGATCATCATTGGGAAAATGGAATTACTGATACTAAACGGCCACCCAGTGAGAAAATGATTAAGTCAGTTTGATCGCTACTGGTAAATATCTATAAAAAACTGTATTTCTAAAAATATTTAAATTATTTTAGAAAGCCATATAAAACATTAACAACATTGATGAGTTATAAAAACGTAGTTGACAAAGAAAGAAAATTGCCTGTTTCATAAATTGATTTCATTTTAAATTCAAACAAAAGAATGTCGGTTGAATCAGATCTACATGTTTTTATTTCTCATTAATTCCTACCAATTTCGTCTCTAAAATTAGATATAAAATTTTCGATAGGTCCTATTAAACGGGATTTATTTTTGTTATTAAATAGCATATTTAGTGTTCTACTACTGAGCGAAGGCCCAGCTCTACTGGATAATAGTTGAAAATAAACTTCAATTTGGTTTGTTTACCTGTCATCATAGCTGTATCTCTTCACTAAGAACTCTGATAAGTCGTCTAAAATGGGCTGTGAGTGGAGGGCAACGAATTGTTCCCGGCAGATCTGTGAACAAAAATAATAATATAGAAAAAAGTCCGACTGATGGATCCGGTACACCGGACTGATTTAAATAGCTTTTACATCTCTCATATTCGGTAAGTAGGTCCTTATTACCCCCAAATGGGGCTTGTAGGTGACCAATAAGCACTCTAGGGTAATAATGTAGCTAGAAAAGCCCTAGGGCGGTAAGTAATTGAGTTTTGAAAGAGAGGTTTTTTTTTTTATTACTTACCGCCCTAGGGTTGTCTAGCTACATTATTACCCTAGAGCGCTAATTGGTCACCTACAATTTGGTGGTAATAAGGACCTACTTACCTCACAATCGTGATGTAAAGCAGAGTAGTTAGCTCGGGTGTAAGCATCAATTGCACCCTCGAACTTTAGGCGCCCTCGCTGCGCTCGTGCGCCTAAATATCTCCGGCTGCAATTGATGCCTTACAGCCCTTAGCTACTAATCTACTATATGTAACAGACTGATTGAAAGAGCTCGATAACGGATCGATTCAGAGTTTGTTATAACTAACGAATTGTATAGACCCCGGTACAAAGACCGATTGAAAGAGCCCCGTATGAGGAACCAATTCAAAGAACCCGGTATTACCGACCGATCTAATGAGCCAGATACAACCGATATAATCGACCGATTCAAAAAGCCTGGTATAACGAATGAATTCAAAGAGCCTGGTATAAACGACCTATTCAAAGATCCTGGTAAAACGACCCGAATTCAAAAATTGGTTAGGGTCACGAGCAGCGCTGGAACAATCGAGTGGCGATGTTTAGGGGAGGGCTCTACTTATCAGTGGATGCATTTCGGTTTATGTAAAAATAATATTACCTAATTCATGGTGGCGACGATGTGAGGATGTGTCCAGAAGCAGTCGTGTTCGGAGATGATGAGGCCTCGCACCTGGCAATGTAAGTCTGTCAGCATCATGTGGGCTGGATGAGGTTGGGTTAGGTTACTTGCAGTAAACCGCAACAGGAGTCGTGTACGGAGACGAAGGTGAGACCTCGCACCTGGCAGTGTAGAGCTGTCAGCATCATGTGGGATGGGTTAGGTTAGGTTACCTGGTTCATGGTGGCGACGGTGTGTGGATGTGTCCACAAGCAGTCGTGTACAGAGATGAACGTGAGGCCTTGCGCCTGGCAGTGTAGAGCTGTCAGTATCATGTGGGATGGGTTGGGTTAGGTAAATTACCTGGTTCATGGTGGCGACGGTGTGAGGATGTGTCCAGAAGAAGTGTACAGAGAAGAAAGTGAGGCCTCGCGCCTGGCAGTGTAGAGCTGTAAGCATCATGTGGGATAATTTAGGTTAGGTTACCTGGTTCATGGTGGTGACGGTGCGAGGATGTGTCCAGAAGCAGTCGTGTACAAAGATGAAAGTGAAGCCTCGCGCCTGGCAGTGTAGAGCTGTCAGCATCATGTGGGATAATTTAGGTTAGGTTACCTGCTTTATGGTGGCGACAGTGTGAGGATGTGTCCAGAAGCAGTCGTGTACAGAGATGAAGGTGAGGCCTGGCGCCTGGCAGTGTAGAGCTGTCAGCATCATGTGGGATGGGTTAGGTTAGATTACCTGGTTCATGGTGGCGACGGTGTGAGGATGTGTCCAGAAGCAGTCGTGTACAGAGATGAAGGTGAGGCCTGGCGCCTGGCGGTGTAGAGCTGTCAGCATCATGTGGGATGGTTTAGGTTAGGTTACCTGGTTCATGGTGGCGACGGTGTGAGGATGTGTCCAGAAGCAATCGTGTACAGAGATGAAGGTGAGGCCTGGCGCCTGGCAGTGTAGAGCTGTCAGCATCATGTGGGATGGGTTAGGTTAGCTTACCTGGTTCATGGTGGCGACGGTATGAGGATGTGTCCAGAAGCAGTCGTGTACAGAAATGAAGGTGAGGCCTCGCGCCTGGCAGTGTAGAGCTGTCAGCATCATGTGGGAAGAGTCCAGCGAGTGGATGAAGTTAGGAGGGAATGCGTTGCGTTGCTTCATTGTGCACGGCCGTCTGGGAAGAACAACGAATATTACAATACAATCCATTTCACGAAATAACGCGGAGTTTTGTAAACAAACATTTCACAGTCAAGAAAAATTTCCTCTTTCTTTTTTAGTTTGTAACCACAAAACACACACAGTGAAACGCTTAGCCTATCGTTTAATAGATATATTAAATAACATATTGTTTACAAAACCCCAGCGTCATTCATGAACTCTCGTTTACATATTACATATTTAATTTATAAAAATTAAAACTTGAGTAAAAAAATAACAAAAAAAACTAGCACCAAATAAAAATCAAAATAAAATGGAAAAGTTTTAGGCCAACAAGCTCGTTCTATCGTCGACCTCTCTGTCTTCAAGGCTAGATCGTGGTCAAGAGTTAATAAGTCCATTGATCATAGAAAAAAAGAATGTGTCATGTGTTCAGATGGAGCTCCACAATTGGAGTGCTTTTCAACTAGTCTATGAAGCCTCATCTAGCCATAAGGCTCAGCATACTTACTGGTGATGGTCGACAAAGGCTTTGAGTTGCGAGTAGGGCGGCCCGGAGCGGCGGTAGTAGGGCTGCACTACGGGTAGGCCCAGGGGCGTCACCCACTCCACACTTTCTCCGCAAACGCCCGATATTAACCTGCGCACAACAATATCAATATGTTAAACGAGCTTTTACCATCTTAAATAAGAAATACGCCAAAGATGTAAACGACGACAAGCCGCTGCGGTAAGCATTCAGCGCCTTTCCGTGACTTAGATTCAGATTAGTTCATTCAATGATGTACGACGTTCATACAACATTTTAGTGTGAAGTGTGTAAGGTGTGTGTGTGTCACAATATATTTGAATAAACGTTTCCTCTCTCTCTCTGTGAAGTGTGTAAGGTGTGTGTGTGTCACAATATATTTGAATAAACGTTTCCTCTCTCTCTCTCAATGACCAATGTAGATTATTTACAGAATAATAATAAAGTGTCGTCTCTTTCCCTCTTTCCCCCAAATGTGTCCCTTCTTTTAGTTTTTTAATAAAAAAAAACTGTGGAGATTAGGTCAAAACCGTCAAAGAAACAAATGATCCATATAAAATTACCTATCAAATGGTATTAGAACCATACTAATCAGATTGCAGGTTTTTGAGATATGTTCATCAACATAACGCAATAAATAAAAATACGCATAATTCCTCGCATTATTTAACCTACTGAAGTTATTTTAAAGGTATTGATAAAACCTTGTAAGTAACTATTATTCCTTGCCTATTTATCGTTAAATTGAGACCAAAAATTCTGATATTGACAAAATCGTAATAAAGATGTAGTACTGTACATATAAGCTAAAGTTGATCATTAAACATGATGTACCAAAACATGTACATACACAATTATTTTGACTTACCGGGTTGATTTTGAGTGAATTTATAAATGCTGAAACGTTTTGCAAATTTGGTGTTAACTGAAGGCAATGGAAGAGAAAACACGCGTTTTCTGCATAGATCAGGGTAAATTTCTGAATTAACTACCTCCTTGTGGGTTGTAATAACTGACCTTAAAATGTATAATCTCCTGATACTTAGCACTTGGACATCCTGAAAGACCAGATACGTTGAGTATCGTACTGGTTTTCTCAGCATAGTCTTGAGAACAGCGCGCTGTACCCTCTCTATCCTAATAAGGTACGTAGTGGCCGCACCACCCCACGCCAAGATGCAGTACAACAGCAATGATTGACACAGCGCGGTGTACACTGACCTAAGCAATGCCAAATCCGCTACATCACGCAATAATTTCATTACGTAAATTATTTTCCTAACCCTAGCAGATGTAGCATTATTATGGCCTTCATCCGCTACATCACGCAATAATTTCATTACGTAAATTATTTTCCTAACCCTAGCAGATGTAGCATTATTATGGCCTTCAAATTTAAGTTTGCCGTCGATCACTACACCCAAGTATTTGACTGATTCATTTTTAACAATTTTTGGCAGGAGCATGGTTGCATCGCCAAGGTAGTTACTTGATTGCAGGTATGAATAAAGAGCGCGGCATTGGGAGGAGGAGCAGATGCCGCAGTTTTATGAAAACATAAATAGTTAGTTTTGCCAGTGTTCAAAGTCAGCAAGTTATTAGCGAGCCATTTCGCAGTACGAGAAAGACCAGTTTCAGCAACTGAAAATACCTTATCCTAAGTCTTTTCGTGGAACAATATAACTGTGTCATCAGCATAGTTAATGATATCTGCTTTTTCCATAAAAACTGAAGAGAGGTCATTTAGATAAACAAGGAACAAGGTAGGTCCCAGGATGCTACCCTGAGGAACGCCAAACGAAACACACTTCGGTTCACTAACCGTTGTGCCAATCCTTGTGCACTGTTTGCGACCCACTAGATAACTTGTAAACCAATCAAGACAGGGACCTCTTATGCCAATACACTCTAATGTACGCAGCAAAATTGGCAAACAGACAGTGTCAAATGCCTTGGCTAGATCAAGGAAAACGCCAAGGCATTTGTGCCCCTTGTCTAGATGGGAGGAAACTATTTCTGTTAGAATATTGACAGCCTGTTCTGTTGACTTGCCCCGCCGAAAGCCAAACTGCCTAGAGGACAAAATTTTAATTTTTTCTAAAAAGTTGACTAGCTGATTATTGACAATCCTCTCAAGCATTTTTGAGAAAGTACAGAGCAAGGAAATCGGGCGAAAGTTGTTCGTTCGACTAACATAGTGTACAAGGCCATGGCCTGGGTCCCATAGTAATATAAAACGAGTCCTTTATTGCTGCCTCGCATTGTTCTCAAAATAGAAAGTGACCACAATAAAATAAAAAAGTATTAAATAAAATAGATACTCACCTAGCGCACTCGGTGAACCAGTCTTGAATAAGTTTGGTGGAGGTGAACATTTCCCTCAAACTGTCAAACGTTCGCGTTGTCAAGTACTGCGAACACGCCCACACTTGGTCTTTTGGGAAGTCGTCGATATCTAAAAGTATACACAACATTTGAAATTATAAGGTTTTAAATTATGCAGTACGGAATATGAATTAGATATTGCTCAAGCCCAATGATTCCGCTCATGAAGCAACATTTTCAAATAAATCTTTACAATTATTTCGATCTTTTAGTTCTTATACTAAAGTGATTACGCGATGGAAACATTTTATACGGGAAAAGGAACAAATATTTGAAATGAAAAATTTTTTTTCGGTAAAATTATTTAGAATCACTGAGCTCCGGGAGCGGAGAATACGGAAGCTAATATTTGTAGAGCGAAGGGCTCGGCCATAGGCCATATCACAACTGTGACTGTGATGTGGCCATTGAGCCCAATAAGTTTTGTTGTTGTAATTGGTGCATAGCTTTCATGCTGGCTGATACACTACGAGGGAGTAATACTTGGTGCGTCTAATAAAAAAGAAATTCAGAACATTCTAAATAAAAGTCAGGTCCAAAGTACCCGAAGCCGACGAACGATGTGCGGGTTGAGAATAGAGGAAGCGAGCGAAGTATATCAAGATCGTAGCAGGAGGGCTGTGATCTCTGCCTAGCCGGACGGGAAAGAGGCGTGATATTAAGTATGTATGTCTACTCCTACTTGTTCCCCGCTTGTCTCCCGTGTGGTGCCGGCTAAGAGAAGCACCGACCTATCTCTACCCGTGGGTGTCGTAAGGGGCGACTAAGGGTTGATGAACCAGAGGATGGGCAGCAGCATCCTTCTGTGCATCGTATCATCTGACATTCTGCGGTCACCAACAACCGCGGTCCATGGTGCCAGCTAACAAGCGTGGTGTGACTATGGTACTTCTCCTCCACATTGTTTCAGAAAAACTGGAATTTTGGAGGGAGTTCCCTGTCATGTAAATCATGGGATGTCATGATGTATGTCTACTTGGTGTGGAGAGTCCCTTTACCTTTGAGTTGTTTGGCGATCTGCAGCCTGGCGCCGAACCGTGTGACGCCATAGACAGTGGTCATCACGGTCTGTTTGATCACTTTTCTCCGGACGAAGTTCTCGAGAACTATGGCGGCTGGTACGCCCGACGCCGCGTCACGCGCTCGCATTTCCTCTACCTGTTTAAACAAATTATATTGAAACTAGCTTCAGCCCGCGAATTCATCCGCATGTTAAAAAAATATACCAGTTTTTGAGTTAAACTATTGGCTATCAAACAAAAAAAGTTGCATTAAAATCGGTTCAGTAATTCTTGCGTGATGCTCGAAAAATAAACAAAGAAACAAAAAGTCAAAAATTCAGTGATTTGTATTCGGGGGTATCAAAATAGCATAATGTGATATATTTTTTTTATAAATATCTACAGGCTAAATAAATCAAAGAAGATATTTAAACTAGGCAGAACTTCTATACAATTAAATCGTTTTGTAAGCAATGGGCTCAAAAACAATGAGAATTAGACGGAACTTGAGTAGGTTTTCTTATATCGACCTGTGTTCTTACGGGAAAGTTGAAAACTGTCATGGATACACTTACATCCTTCGGGCTCGTTGGGCCATTTGTTACACCAGCTCATTTGACTAGGGGCGCATTTCTAACCGGTGAGAAATTATCCTGACAACGGGATAGCTTTATATGATGTCTATATGTGTGGTCGAGACAGACTACTGTCAAAAGGTAATTATTATCCGTTTTGGAACCCGACCTAAATCTTCCCCTCCATATTGTTCCAGCAATAGAATTCCCTGTCCTGTATTGGACGTATTATGAGATGTTATGATGATGACATTTAACGTACTAGGGCAGCAACAGCGCTGTAGACGTCCATGGGGCGCGCTCGGGGCGCCAGGTTGACGGCGGCCGCGCCCCCCGCGTCCCCGCCCAGCGCCGCGTAGTGCTGCAGCCCGTTGCACGAGCCGTCCTGGTGCACCGGGAACCCGCACGAGTACTCTGCGGATATACACCGCGCCGGTGAAAGGTGAAACACACGCACGAATACAGCGTCGGTAAAACACACGCACGAATACAGCGTCGGTAAAACAGACGCACGAATACAGCGTCGGTAAAACAGACGCACGAATACAGCGTCGGTAAAACACACGCACGAATACAGCGTCGGTAAAACACACGCACGAATACAGCGTCGGTAAAACAGACGCACGAATACAGCATCGGTAAATCAGAACGATGAGGCGTAAAGGTTCTAGCAAGGATGTTTAGGTAGCAGCACTTTCTGCTAAGGATGGAGCCATAAGCGTATCCATTTCTTACGAGGGACCTCCATACTAAAATGTATGAATTTTTATCAAATCCTCCAAACGTAAAACCTTTGTCTTTCTTTCAGAGAAATAAATGTTGTTACCAGTTTTTCTAGTGAAAATACTTACCATTCAGGAAAAAAACTACGATAAAAATCACGCATAAAATGGCTATTACGGATCATTTTCGCTTCCGTTCTTAATATTAATGATCAATTCACAAGTAAAAAAAGATATATTGTCACTTTCGCAAACAAAGTTTAGCTAAAAGATTAGATTTTTAAAGATATCATGATTTTTGTAAAACTTATCTGAGTTTTTTGACCGACTAATATAATCGACTAGGATACGCTTTACACTTCACTAGCTCATACAGAATATGTATATGACGGACTGTACTCTGTGGGCGACCCCGTACCGGAAGACGTGGCGTATGCACTAGTGGACAGGCCCCTACAAGGTGGACCGACGACACAGACTAAAGTAATAGTAGGTACTATCATACAAAACGGACACTCTCGGTCGCGGGAAGCCGCTGGATGCGAGCATCGCGGGACCACGAGTCATGAAGATCTTTAGGGAAGGCCTATGTTCAGCAATGTAGGTCTTTCAATGTAAAACAGACGCCAAGTATAGCGTCGGCAAAACAGTGCGAGAAGTTATGAAAATCACTGATCTAGCAAATAACTATACCCCTTTTACATTCTTGTTTGATCGACACTATTTTGGGCGCTGTACACATCGGGTAACGGTGTAGATCCACGAAAACAAAACCAGAGAATATATGCTAGGCTTTTCACATCAGACTAAAGATTATATCAGACAGACGTCGTCATAAACACAGCTTACTAGTACGTGATACAGTTTTGCTTCTTTAATTGATAACTGCCATTAGTTCCCAGACAATAATAAGATTTGGGTGATTGTTTTCCTTTTAATTTAATAATATATGCTACTACTGTGCATTTTCCATATTTCCAGTAATAACCACTTGCCTCTAACAAAAATTTGCGCTTCTAAGGTAAATATTTCGCAAACGAATCTCTAAATCGAAAAGTGGTCCCTATCTAAAGACACCCTACACCATGGCGTCAACGAGAAAAAAAATCATCCCCACTTTACTTGTAAGGGGGGAGAGATACCCTATTTTTTTTTCCAAGGTTTCATTATACTACTTTGTCGGCATGACTAATATGTATATCTATACCGAATTACAGCTTTCTAGTGCTAAGGGTCGCTGAGCTAAGCCACGGACAGACAGGCATACATGACGAAACTATAAGGGTTCCTTGTTGACTACGGAACCTTAAAAATCTGAGTTTAGCTAATATTATTTGAAAAATTATGCAATTATAACTTACCCTCAGGGTTGGGTGACCTGACGGCGTTGGCGATCTCTTTGCAGCAGGCTAAAGTCTGCCAGGGTTCCTCCGACTCCATCCACCACCCCATACCGTCCAGCGGTTTGTCAGCCGAGTCGAGAATCTTGTCCATTATGCTATCTGCGAATGCCAGTCTGCAAAAAAAGGACGTAAATGGGGAAAGCTGGATAACTAGTTCAATATAAATTCTCAGATTTTTTGAATTTGCTGGTTAGTGTTAAGGTGCGTACGGATTAGAGGCAGCCTCTGTTGAGGCACGCACGGCTCGCCCTATTTGCCTCTAGTGCGGACGCTTCACGGACAGAGGCGTGCCTAACCCAAACGCCGCCTCATGCGAGCCAACGGGAGGCGGTCTTTTGACTCTGCTCAAAGGCGCCTCGCCATACGCGCCTCGCAAGTGTGGACGTGAATTAAACATGGTTTTTGAGGCACGCACATAGTTTCTTCTTCTTTTTTTTATCAGTCTCTTCGGACAGGCTAATAATCGAATATCATACTACTTCTTTTTTAGTGGCACATAGATTTTTGTTTTCCCGGTGAAACGTAAAAATCTATAGAAAAGCTAATTCTGTCCATTAAGTGTTAATTGAAAATCTTACTCAAAAAAGTGTAATTTTAGAGATATCCCAACTTTAAGAGTTACCGCCAGTTGCGGAAAGCGTCTTTAAAGTTAAGGCTCCTTTAAATATCAGGGCACACGTCCGATAAACGGTGACCGATTTTCTTGTATGACGTTTAGGGAGGCGATCAATCAAAATAATATCGACACAAGATATCGACGATTTTTTTATAAGTTTCGGTATTATATCAAATATGCTTCCAATGGTCATTATTTGTAAACATACAGGGTGTTAGTCTAGGATAACTATACAGGATGTTAGGGTAAGTATACAAGGTGTTAGGTTAGGATGACTACTCTGTGTACAGGGTGTTAGGGTAAGTATATAGGGTGTTAGTTTAGGATTCCTATACAGGATTTTAGGGTAAGTATACAGGGTGTTAGGTTAGGATAAATACACAGGGTTTTAGAGTAAGTATACAGGCTGTTAGATTAGGATCACTATATGTACAGGGTCTTAGGGTAAGTATACAGGGTGTAAGGATAGGATAACTATATAGGGTGTTGGGTTAGGATCACTATACGTACAGGGTTTTAGGGTAAGTATACAGAGTGTTAGGTTAGGATTACTATACAGGGTGTTAGGGTAATTATACAGGGTGTTAGATTAGGATCACTATATGTACAGGGTTTTAGGGTAAGTATACAGAGTGTTAGGTTAGGATTACTATACAGGGTGTTAGGGTAATTATACAGGGTGTTAGATTAGGATCACTATATGTACAGGGTCTTAGGGTAAGTATACATGGTGTTACTACACAGGGTGTTAGGGTAAGTATACAGGGTGACAGGATAGGATAACTATACAGAGTGTTAGGTTAGGATCACTATATGAACAGCGTTTTAGAGTAAGTATACAGGGTGTTAGGATAGGATAGCTACACAGGGTGTTGGGTTAGGATCACTATTATGTATAGTGATAACTACACATGGTCGTATTTCGACCTATGTTCCTTGGGAAAAGATGTTCAGTTACTGATACTGATCCCAACCCTAAGCTATGGCACGCAATCAAATTAACACCCTGTATATTAAACGGAATATACATATTTTTGAGAAAAATTGTGACAGGCACAGTGTCAACATAAGAAACAAGAATCAACTTGCTTCTCATGTCAGCCGTGTTCACAAAATTAGTAAAACATATAAAGGTCTATGTATACGCTTCTATAATAAGGTACCCACTGATATTGAAAGTTTACCGTTAGATAAATTCAAAACTGTTATCAAGCAGAAATTGTATAAGAAGGGTTATTATAAAATATCAGATTATCTAGAAGAGAATAATGCATGGGATTAGGCTACGGTTCTAACAGGCTAATTCAAAATTAAAACTGACTTATGTTTGTTGTATATCAAAACATATTTAAAAGAGCGCGTGGGTTTTTATTGTCGCTTCTTTTTTTCCCACTATAGCGCCACATTGTTTGTGAAGCGATGTAGTTTAGCTGACGTCATTTAGAGGTTTTAATATCCAACAATGAATAAACGATTTTGACTTTGACTTTTATAAAGACATATCTCTCATCAATAGCAGCCTTCTTCATAGTCCCTGTAAGATTAATGCAGTGTAGTTTGAGCCTCCTTAACCTGTGTTTTCCCAACAGCTCTTGTTTCGCGAACAGAAGTAACTTATATGGCCCCTTTTAAAGACATACCTCTCATCAATAGTAGCCTTCTTCATGGTCCCTGTAAGGTTGATGCAGTGTAGTTTGAGCCATGTTAACCCGTCTTTTCCCAACAGCTCTTGTTTCGCGAACAGAAGTAACTTATATGGCCCCTAAAGACATACCTCTCATCAATAGTAGCCTTCTTCATGGTCCCTGTAAGGTTGATGCAGTGTAGTTTGAGCCATGTTAACCCGTCTTTTCCCAACAGCTCTTGTTTCGCGAACAGAAGTAACTTATATGGCCCCTAAAGACATACCTCTCATCAATAGTAGCCTTCTTCATGGTCCCTGTAAGGTTGATGCAGTGTAGTTTGAGCCATGTTAACCCGTCTTTTCCCAACAGCTCTTGTTTCGCGAACAGAAGTAACTTATATGGCCCCTAAAGACATACCTCTCATCAATAGTAGCCTTCTTCATGGTCCCTGTAAGGTTGATGCAGTGTAGTTTGAGCCATGTTAACCCGTCTTTTCCCAGCGGCTCTCGTTTGGCGAACAGAAGTAACGCCCGCGCAGTGTCCGCTCCGAGTTGAGATAGATGCGGCGGGCACGCGTACACGCGACCGCGGAAATCTATGTTGTGCGGCAGCCAGAATACTGAATCTCTGAAGGAGAATAAAAGACAGATATATATGTTTAGAAGTGAAGAATAAACGTTTTAAATTTAAAAGTTCGTTCAATCTATGTCGGTCATTTTTTTGATAACTAAACAGAAATAGATCGACTTTGTGCTACTGCCCGAGTTATACACGTTGTTTGGTATACGTCTGCAAACCTATCAAGTGGTTGATTTAACCATGAAGATGAAAAACTTTCCCTAAGGAACTAGGTCGAAGTACGAAAAAAAATTTTCATCGTCCAATAGAAACTGCATCAGCTGATAGCGTATATTTTGTATGGGTGGTAAAAAATGGTTTTCATATTTCGAACTATGTTCCTTAAGCAAAGTGTTTCAGTTTTATGAGTAGAGCAACCATCTACGAGGTTTGCACACATATACCAAACATCCTGTATAGTTCCTGATGTTTTGGAAGCCTCACAAAATAATACAATTGTTCCTGTATAGTTCCTGATGTTTTGGAAGCCTCACAACATAATACAATTGTAAATGACACTAGCGCTGTACGAACTGAGATGTATGATCAGCTCACCTGTAGTGGTTAGCGAGTGACAGCTTGTACAGCGCGTCGCACCAGAGCGAGTGCATCTCAGCGCGCGCGCGGTTGATGGCGAGGCGGCGCTTGAGCGCGCCGGCGGGGTCGCCGTGCGCGCCGAACTGGGACGTGTCGAGGCGCGCCGCGGGGGGCGGGATGTCCAGCTTCTTGTTGCCGCCCGATCTGACACGGAAACAATATTGAACATGTACAAAATGCTAAAGTCGTAACATGATCGCATTTAAAAAACTTCAAATGCGTATTTTTCGCAAAAAAATAAATCGATTTCCTTGTCGCAATGACAACATTCAACATTTCGTATGAAAACGAATAATTCCTTTACTGTTATTAAATTTCTAAAGTGCTCGTCGGACCATCTTTTTTCTGGTTGTCAATGGGTTCAATGTAGTCCATCTTTCGAGTGTTCTTCTTTTGACACACTTTCCTGTCATTTGATCCACTTTCAACACAACAGCCTCTCCAGACTATTTATTAGACCATTTAATGGAATAATATGTCCTACACACTAACACTACCTGAACACTTGCAGCTGCAGGTCGCAGATCTCCCGGTTGACTCTCCAGGGCACCTCCCCGAGCTGGTTGAGGGAGTCCAGCACCGGGTACAGCGCTGATGGAGGAGACTCCTCCAGCCGCTTCCACTGGTTCGTCACGTAAAACGGCATCCTATACAAATACACAAAAAATATATACTCTGCATTGCTGAGTGAAAACTTTGATTCACAATACACCCGCACAATCTTTAAATTCGGGGCCGGACCCTTGTCTGCTTCTCCGGCTAGTTGGTAGATCTTGGCTAAACAGAAGTAGCAGTGGGGGAGGAAAGGACGAGGGAAAAATATGGTGCCAAGTGGTTTGTTATGGATTAATTCACGTCGCAATGACTTGTTAAGGAAATCTCTCCCATTCTTCTGCGATGTCAATTTTGCTGGCCAAGGGAGCAAAGTTAAGTAATCATTTATTCATATTAGGAGATTCTTTCATCACTTTATGGAGACAATTAAATAAACTACGTCGCTTCACAAACAAAGTATCGCCATGGCGCAAAGTGGAGCTGGTTGTTAAGCTTTGAACACGCCTCTTTAGTTTGTCCTACCTAACTGTCGTTCTACTTGTGAAATATTGACATTGGTCACAAGCTAACAGTTTTTACTATTTTGGGAATCTGGTTGCCATTTAATCTAGCCTAGCATTCTGTACCTAACTTATACTGCCTGACAAATAATGAACCAAAGACTAGGTTCTGAGGCCTGAAAATGTACCTATCACAATAAACGTTTACTTCTAGTGTGGTAGGAACGGAGGACAGTCACGGAACCAATAGTCATTGGGACTTTGCAATAATGCCTCAGTACAAAAAAAATAAAAGCATAGGCTAAGTTACTGTTAAATAAACGTTATTAATAAAATAATAAAAAAAGAGTCGTTTATTTTCATATCAAAATAAGAATTAAGTCTTACATCTTAAACAAGTTAAAATAAAATAATTAATATTAATTAAAGCTCGTTAGTGAAGCTCTCAACATAAATGACTCACCTAATAAGCGGTGTGGGGGTGACGAGGTAAGCGCCGGTAGTGACGTCACACCAGGGCACCGGAGGCCCCGCTGTAGGTACTAATGCCGCCCTCATCTTGAGCTCGGGTCTAGCAGCTTGAGTCCACAATCGCGCGAGCGCAGGATGTGGCTTCAGTTCTAAACGAACCAAGCGACCCCATGGACGGTGCACTTTATATACCGCTGGCAGCTTCTTACTGTACGGAGGAAGATCATAAAATATTTATTTAAATAATAAATAGAGGTCGTAATCCGCCGGTCATTCCAGGTCCGCACTTAAATGATATGGGCCCTCTTTTCAATTACTCTACTATATTAACTTTGCAAGAAGTTCTAATATTTATAATATTGAAGTCTTCGTTATTTTGAGATTCTAAACAAAGCCATTCCGTGGTAGCCCTCTCCCACTGTCACACAATACAAAATAGAAAGAGGGTCCCAATCATATCACTCCAATGCGGACCTGGAATGACCGGCACACTCCGAACGCTGATAATAAATAATAAAATATCACAAAAAAACAAAGTAAAACGAGATGTTTCATCTCCTGCCATCTTTATGTCTGCCATCTCCTGTCTGCTAGAAAAAAGGACAGAACTATCCTATCTAACTGTGGTAAAAAGGAAAACGGGATCCTTCCAACTATACCGTTTTCAAATTTTCGGCTCAGTGGCCCATGGTCTAATAACAAAAAGCCGCTTTTCTACTGCTCCTGCTGCCATTTTAATCAAGCTACATTATTTCAACTGTAGTCTCTTACAAAAGAGCTTTGCTCTGTATAATTTTAATCAAAGCCTACTAAGATGGCGCTGTAAGGTTGCTGAAACGCGCGATTTTCAAGAAATGCTCAAAAAACGGAGATAACAAATTTTAGCAAACAAGACCAAGCTAGATCGATATTTCGCCCCCTAAAACCCCCGTATAGTAAATTATATCGAAAACGTTAGAGATGTTTTCGAGAAACCGATTACAAATATATATACAAATATTGCTCGTTTAATAGTGTAGGAATACAAAAATACTGTGTTGTTACAAAATAAAACACTATAAATGTAGCTTCATTAGAATGACAGTTGCAAAAACTATGCGTTAAGAGTGGGTCGGAGCGAGACGTGTCTCTACCGCTCCAATGTGTAGCGCATCGCCCCGGTCTGCTCCTAGGCCCAGCGCAGACAGAACGAAATAATCCTCGCGCGGGCTCGGGCATTTCCTGAGGGACCGCGCGAGCCTGCGCTAGTAAACCGTCATCTTCTACCGAAACATGCCAGTTTGTCGCGGTTCGTCAATAATGGTGGACTGGGATATGGTTAAAATTGCGCTTTAGGTAGGTAAATCTTAAAATAAACACGCCCTTCCTCTTTGAAATCAGTGACAACACTGCGCGCTCGCCGCTGCGCGCTGTCTCGACGCCGCGCGCGGATGCCCACGTATCCTCGAGGATGCGCGAGCCTTTTTTGTCGGGTTCAAGCATATATGCACTTTATTTCAATGACGTTAAAGTTGATTTTCGAGTACCTTAATAAAATCCTCTCCGATGCGCTCCTCTCTGTCTGCGCTGAGCCTTACACTGCTGGCACTCTAATCAAGTTACATTATTCCAACTGCACCTCAAAAATAATTTTGACCAACGCTCTACTTACACTTTGGCTTTGTTCTTGAACATATTGACGTCAATTTTGACATCGTTGATGATGATGTTGTATAGGAATTTTCCGATATTCTGCCTCATCTCCATCGGCCACGGAGCTTCCTCCATGTCCTATAATATACAAGGCGTAAAAAAAAATTTAAACACTGTTTTAGCGTATTACTCAGACCGAGAAACTAAACAACTTTTCCCAAGAAACATTGGTCTAAATACGAAATTAAAATTTTAACTTCCCATAGAAACTGTATCAGCTGATTGCGCATTTTGTATAGGAGTAAAAAAAAAAAAAAAAACCGGCCAAGTGCGAGTCGGACTCGCGCACTGAGGGTTCCGTACCACCACATAAACATAATTGTATCTATTAGTTGAAATTTCAGTAAGTTAATGTGCTAGATTTTTTGAGTCCGACACGCGCTTGACCAAATTTTATTATTTGTTGTTATTTTATAGCTTATGCACTATAAACATACCAATTTTCAAGTTTGTAAGTGTTCCCGTTTTTAAAAAGAACTAAAACAAAAATCGCCTCAGCTACCATCCAACTTGACCCCTCTCTTATATGAATGTTCTTGAAACGGGAGCTCACCACAATTGGTTACCATTAGTTGTGAGAAAAGTTGTAATATTTAATGATTTCAGACTTTTCCCATCATTTGTACTGTGAGGCCTAGCTTCTTGCCAAATTTCATAATTTTAGGTCAACGGGAAGTACCCTGTAGGTTTTGCATTTTTGAATAAATGTATGGAGATGAGGACATCAAATGCCATATCTTTTGATTGCGTCGTTGTAAAAAATTTAAATTTTCAGATCTTGTGTGGTTCGTGGATCCTAATATATGGTATTAATTTCAACCTGATACCTTTACCCGTTCGTGAGATAAAGGGTCTTGACAGACAGACAGACAGACAGACAGACGGACAACAAAGTGATCCTATAAGGGTTCCGTTTTTTTCTTTTGAGGTACGGAACCCTAAAAATATGTTTATTTTGCAATTAACAAAGTATTTTGAAAATAGGGGCAGGTGTCTCCTGTTAAGCTTATCGCCTGTGTTAGGAGGCACCGCTCTTACAAGACTTATATATGCTTATATTAAAAAAATAGTATTTCGATTTATATTTCTAAGAAAAAAAAATTCAGTTTCATGGTCTTAGTCATGATAACATCCCATGAAACGTCCCATGAAATTCTAGCTTTTGCTGAAAAAATGTAGAGGGAAAGTACCATAGTCACCTCGCTTGTTAGAGTTACGGCTAGCACCATGGACCGCGGTTGTAAGTGACCGCAGTAAGTAAGATGTACGATACAAAGGAGGATGCTGCTGCCCATCCTCCAGTTTATAGCCCTTAGTCGCCTCTTACGACACCCACGGGTATGTAAGGGTTGGTACTATTCTTTGCCGGCACCACACGCGGCATGGTCTTAGTAACATGCTAAAATAGTGCTTGCAAATTTTTTACACCCGAAATTTTGCATATTATTAAACAAATCAAATAAAAAATATCTAAATTATAATATCCCATGAAACGTCCACTGCAGGACAGGGAGCTTCAGAAGTCCAACATAAACGAGTGGTACTTAGGAGGGGATTTACCATAGTCACCACGCTTGTAAGCGTTGCCCTCCAAAGTACCACGCATTTTTGCTGGAGTTCTGAAGGGAGCTCTCTGTCCTGCAGTGGTCATTTTATGGGATGTTATGATTTTGTTTTTGTTTTCTTTAATAATATGCAAAATTTCGGGTGTAAAAAATTTGCAAGCACTATTTTAGCATGAAACTAAGACCATGAAACTGAACAATTTTTTCTTAGTAATATACAAAATGCGCAATCAGCTGATACAGTTTCTATGGGAAGTTGAAATTTTATTTTTACTTAATTTCTAATCTTTTGTACTTTTTCTAATCTTTTGTACTTTTTCTAATCTTTTGTACTTTTTCTAATCTTTTTGTTTTTTTTTTCTGACCAACAAAGTGTCTTTAGATAGATTTAGGCGATTTCTGAAACTGACGGTTTGTGACTCACTAAGCTCGTGACATCTACACACGAGTGCACTAGATGTTGCCAGGCTTGCCGGCGGTTGAGCTAACAACCGACCATATTCTCTGTTACCTTGCAAGCGTAGAGAGAAGAAAACAGAAAAAAAAATGCTGATTTGCTTATGAAAAAAAGAAAGAGCATGACATTTTCTGCCACTTTCTGCGTGCCACTTTTTTCATCGAAGGTATAACTAAAGGAAAAATTCTCTTATTTTTTGTCCCTTTTGGTGTCACGCTCGGACAAAGTCTGTAGTCAAAGTATCACTTATTCATAGTAGGATATTGTTTTATCACTATGACGTCAGTTAAACTACATCGCTTCTCAAACAAAGTGGCGCCATATGAGAAAGAGAAGTGTTAAGAAACCTTTGTTAAAGCTTATAGTGACTCACCAAGCTAGCGCCGTCTCTGTACATATGCACCAGTTGTTGCCACGCCTGCCGCCCGTTCAGCGGGACTCGTTCCCCGAGGGCTTGTCTCGACATGTACCAAGAGCAATACTTCTCGTAAATACGCTCGATCTTGTCTAAGACGCCGTTGCGACGAAACTGCTCGATTTGGTACCTGTCAAATGTAAGAATATTTCATTCATAAATAACGCTGACTTTGTGTTTCGTTCAATATTAGAACGGACTTTTTGAACACAAAAAGTTTAAATAATGATGAATGACTTTTAAAATCATCTAGTAACAAAAATTCGCTAGCAAGCTCAAGAATTTTTGACCGCATATCTTATAGAGATTACGCTAGGAAACCTATTCTAATGACGTTGCCGGAGGAAGTTGCAGAAATTCTCGAGAATGCTCGGGAATTTCGCGCGGATTTGCGGTTCCTATTTTTGGTCTCAGTCGTATTGGTATGTGACATAATACATATATATATTCTTTATTGTGCACAAATTACATAAAATTGTAGTTAACATAAAATTTGTTTACAAAGGTGAGCTTATCTCTATAAGAGATCTCTTCCAGCCAACCTAGCTGGTGTGAAAGAATGACATGAAAAGGGGCACAGGAATGTGCATTTAGAAGTGTGAAATGAGAATTAAACAAAAAAAAATACATATGTTTTTAATAAATAGCAAACTAGCATAAAATATGGAGGAAAAAAAAAAAAAACGTACTTATACTACACACTAATATACTTAAAATTACAATATAAATAATAAGGCATATATAAAGAAGGATAAACATACTTTTAAAATACATACATACTTAAATACTTACATAAACTAAAAATAATATTATAATGGTTGCGATAAGTAGTGCTCTTTTACTCGCATCTTAAACGATGTTATTGAAGGACTGCTTTGTATAGCCTTGGGAAGTTTGTTCCATAGTCGCACAGATTGGGAAGAGAAGGAGTTGAAAAAGAATTTGGTGTTCGCTCTAGGACACTCCAACATCGCAGTGATGCAGTCGCGCCTAGAGCGGGGATCAGGAGGTAAAAGTTGGAAGCGGGAGCGGGAAGTAAAGTTTAAACTGCAATGTTCCAATCCATTTTCTTTTCTTCCGCCGCAGTATGAACAGAGCTTTGGTCGAAATAAAGCCGTCTTTGCACGCAATTAGATATGTTATTCGCACACTAATATCGTATGTTTGTGGGCAATAAAGAATAACTCTAAGAATTGCTGTAATAGCTTATTTTATTTTATCATCATGTGATGATATGCCATGTTGCAATACTACAATATAATTTAGAGAAACATTTATAAACTTAATTAATACACATACTTATGATAGACTTGTGTCCCGAGGTCGCGCTGTAGTAGTTTGAGCGTCGGACTATACGTCTCGCTTCCGTCCACTAGTTTGCTTATTTCACCCATTATCAACTCCACAAATTGATCCACCTAAAAATTAAAGATTAAAAGAAAATCCTATCTACAACGTGTTAATTAAATAACGCAAAACCTCTCCGGTGGAGTTTCTGGACATACAACTGTACAACTTTTGTTTTACAACTTTTGAAATTTCGCAAAAAATATTTTTGCTTTTTCATACAAATTGGCTTGGTCTGCGTATCGATTTATATAAAGGAGCATTTTTTTTGCGAATTTTCAAAAGTCGTAGAACAAAAGTTGTCCAGTTTCATGTCTAGAGCCACCACCCGAAAGGTTTTGCGTTATTTAATTAACACGTTGTATATTTGAAGGAATGTAGCTTGATTACAATAACAGCAGGACACAGCTATGCGTGAGAGCAGGACGGAGCGATACGTTCGCTCTGTCCTGCCATCGCACTGTTGTCATTCTAATCAAGACGTTATATCGACTGTAATCGATTCTATTCTAAATAATTATTTTTAATGTAATGTATTTTAATGCAGTCTCTTTCTTGCCTCTATACAGGCTGTTAGGAAAAGTACCGATTTCCTTTAGACCACATTTTCTATAACTAGAATAAAATGCTTAACTAACTATATGCCCAATACATAAGAAAGGGTGTAGGAAAAAATGTGGTAACTACAGGGGGATTGCTTTGTTACCAACTGCCTATTAAGTTCTGTCCTATGTTCTCCTAGCCCGTTTAGAACCGCATGCAGAACGCATATTAGGTGATTACCAGTGCGGTTTTCGTAAAAATCGAAGCACCATCGACCAAATATTTCTCCTTAAACAGATCATGGAGAAGAAATGGGAGTACGCTCAAAGTGATTATTGCTTGTTCGTGGACTTTACAAAGGCTTATGACAGTGTAGATCGGGAAACACTCTATCGGATTCTCACGTCATTCAACATACCTATTAAGCTCGTTCAAATGATCAAGGTTGCCACCAACATAAGCAAAATGCGCGTCAAAGTAGGCGGAGATTTAACCGATGAGTTTGAAGTAGTCACAGGTCTCAAACAGGGAGGCGCACTGTCACCTACTCTTTTTAATTTATTGCTCGAACACATCATTCGTAAAGTTCAAAGAAATGATGGCGGAGTAGAATTAAATGGCAAACATAAAATAATAGGGTACGCTGACGATCTAGCAATTATGGGGCAGTGTGAAGATGATGTGAAGAAGATGACAGAAGTGCTGGAAGAGGAGGGACAGAATGTTGAACTCAAAATCAGTCGTGAGAAAACAGAATACGTGCACATAAAAAGATACAAAGACCATCGCGCCAAAAGAAAAGATCTGTGCGTAAATGGCACAACGTACCGTGGAGTTGCCAAATTCAAGTATTTAGGTTGCACTGTTACTGACACGAATCAGAGAGAAGAAGAAATAAACATCCGCATTGTAAACACACTAAGATGTACCGCAGCCCTTCATAAAGTGTTAGTGTCTAAGCTTCTAAGCAGAGCTACTAAAATCCGTGTCTATAAAACAGTGATCAGACCGATTTTAATGTATGGGTGTGAAGCTTGGACGCTGACGTTAAAGGAAGAAGAAAAACTATTAGTCGCCGAAAGGAAAATAATGCGAAAGATTTTGGGTCCAACAAGAAATGAAGATGGGAGCTGGAGAAGGAGATATAATAGGGAAATAGAAGAGCTGATTTCTGAACCAAACATAGTTGTTGAAATAAAATCCTCACGGCTCCGCTGGCTGGGCCACATTGAGAGAATGGCAGGGGATCGAGCCGCAAAGAGGGCGTATCAAGGCAAACCATCGGGACCCCGGCCTGTTGGCAGGCCAAGATACCGTTGGAAGGATGAAGTCGCCAAGGATCTTAAAGAGCTGGGAGTGCCCGACTGGACGGAATTGGCACAGAACAGGGAAGCGAGGCGTACTTTAATGTTGACCATTTTGGTTCACTGAGCCAAAAGAATGAAAAGAATAAAATACATTAAATATATTGATCATAAAAAAAAAGTTCAAGTTGCCAACCCTATTCCAAGAATCACAACGCGCACCCAGCGCACCAATTGTAAGCAAGTAAAATAGGTACCTGGACTTTTTGGCGCGAACTCGGCGTGGGCTCTTGCCTGCTCGGTTGAAATTCTTGTTTTTTGTGTATGTAGTGACTTAGTGGATAATAAAGATAGTGTTTTATGCAGTAAATTTGCTACGGAGTGCGCAGCTGATGAAGATTTCAAGCGATCTCGTGTTTGAGCCCAGTTTGTGTTGTCTCAAAAAGTCATGGACATTTCCTTCGTAAAGTCCACTATCGCTTTACGAGGGGAGCAATGAACAATTTCCCCACTCGACACAGGCGGTTCGCCATATTTTTTACTTCTAAAAAGTGAAGAAATTACAAAAACTGAACAATTCTATAACACGACTCTGGCAGAAATGTCCCCAAATATGGGTTGACGATTGCCAAATAAAAAAAAATAATTAATAGGTACCTGGGTTCACACAATTAAATTTTGATATAAATTTTTTATTTGTTATTTTTTTTATTCTTTTTTTATTATTTGAACATGCTTATTGTTATTTATTCTACTTATAGAACATGTGGTTTAAAGGAAATCAGTACTTTTCGTAACACCCTGTAATATATGTGACCTGTAAATTCTAATCGTAGTGAAGCTTTTCATGTATTGATTTAAAAAAGTTTATCAACAGATGCTATGGAACCTACAAAGGTTTTTATGGATTCACACACAACTATAGAGGTGATATTTTCTTCCCCTAAAAATAATCTAAGTAGCGGACGATCCAATGCGCTCCGATCAGGCGCGATCCAAATGCATGGTCGGATCGTCTGGTGTCAGCTTCCATGATCGGCGCTTCATAATCGTGGTCCGGTGCGGACCCAGTTAATGGGTTTTCATCTCTTTCTAATAAAAAACGTGCAAGCAGAACGCTATAAAGACATGAAGGCCCGTTTATATCGCAAGTTCTTAGGAAACATATATTACTTGGAAGTTTTTGGAAGTAATAAGATGGCGCAGTATGAAAGCTTGTTTAATCACGGCGCGCCACTACGCTTCGGTCTCTTGTGGCTTCTATTACTGTAGCTTCTATCCTCAGATACTGTGGAACACTCACCTCCAGCACTTTAAGGTAAGGGTAGAGCGAGATGGCGCAGTGCGAGGCGTTGCTCTGAGAGCGCAGAGTGCCGAGGTTGCGTACGAACGCTTGTTTGATCACCGCGCGCCATTCCGCTTCCGTCTCTTGTAGCTTCTCGCGCTGTTGTGCAAATAAACATATAATATAACAATAGATCGGTACAATAACGGCAGAAATTAAGAACTAAAAAAGTACACAAAATGTGGTGAAAAATTTTTAGTAGCCTGAAAAAAAAGGTTACCATAAAGTGGCACAAAGGTTACGTAGTAATGCCAGAAAATAAAACTGTTTGCAGCATTCTTGGGACCATTTAGTTAGTTAGCGTATACTTCAATTTGACGAGGTCGCCCGCAAACTTTAAAATAGAAGAGCGAGAAGTATAAACAATTTTTTTGCAACAAGTCCCAGGTTAATGATAACATTTTGAAAGAAAAAACAATAATGTCTTAACTTTGCAATAGAACAGCGAGAAGTATAAACAAATTTTGTACAACAAGTCCCAGGTAATGATAACATTTTGAACGAAAACTTCGCAATAAAAGAGCTAGAAGTATAAACAAATTTTGTGCAACGAGTCCCAGATTAATAATAACATTTTGAACGAAAAAAACAATAATTGTACTATGTGCTGTAACTGAGCTTTAATGGACAGATTTATTTCATACTAGCTTTTGCCCGCGACTTTGTCTTCGTTATATCCCCAATTCCCATTCCCAAAAAAATATACCAATGTTTAAATCAAACAAGTTTAATTAAAATCGGTTCAATAGTTTTTGCAAGATGCTCGAATAAATAAACAAACAAACAGACAAAAAGTCCAAAATTTTGTGATCTTGATTCAGGGGATATTTTTATAAATATCTGTAATGTACAGACAAAATCAATCAACACTTTTATATTAGTAGAAAAGATATTAGTTTGGTCGAATAAATCGATCGAAAACTCACATAAAACTTGACATTGGCCGCATTCTCATCCTTTATATCAATATTCTGAACTTCGATTTCTCCTTTGATTTCTATATCTAGCTGTCTCTTTCCTTTTTCCAGCATCTCTTCAAGAGTGAGTAGTCCTTCAGCCGGAGAAGATAAGAGTCCTTTTCTGTTCTCTATTTGGTCGAGTTTCAGTTTGTCAAGTAAAGGGCAATCGTAGTCAAGTACCGGTGGAGTGTATTTTGGTTCAAAATCTGGCTCTAACCGGCGGATGGCTTGAAGGACCACTTGGCGTTGGTCATATAGGAATTTGGTTTTGTCCAGTAAATCGTTTAGGGTTATATTCTGAAAGAAAAATATGGAAATATTAATTGTGAATACTTTAACCTGCTTCTGACTAAGCATATTGGCTAAACTTACTGATGTATCATTAACATGTTTTTCTGCCTCTCTTTTTGTGAACATTAGTAACTCATAAATTATAAATGAATGCCGCCTTTTGTCATTAGTTTGTTTAGTCCGTTAAATCATTTCAAGTAATATTTAGCAAAGGTCTAGAGAGGGGCAGGGAGAGTACATTTACTGTAAGCTGTGCTTTAATTGTCTAGTAGGGCCCTGAAACAAGTGGCTTTCTATTATCGTTAACGCTATATAAAATAAAAACGTATAGGATTGACATTAGCTGTCACGCAACATTACGATATTCGTTCTATTCTAATAGCGTTTGCGATAGTAGCAAACCGCTTGTCTACAGGCACAGTAGCGCTAATATTCGTAGCGTAGTGTAAGTACTTTTGCTGATGCGGGGTTGATTGCGTAGAGTCGCAGCATAATCAGAAATATGATTTTTTTACTACGATACATGCATCACAACACAAACCAGAAAACAAAATACATAACATTATAAAAGAAAACAAAAACTGTACAATAAAATAATACGGATGGAACATTGAATAATGGACCCATGTGCTGCATCCAGTAAATAAAGGACCACATTCAGCAAAAGCTGTAGCACACGCTGCGGCGCTGGTTTTCAGTGAGGCCTGCCGAGTAAGGCACGAGATAATCTTGAATCCGTAACGCGTAACACGGCCGCGTAGCTCTGAGCGATTGCTATACTTGGTCCTCACTCGTCACACCCAGTACCACACAAGTGTTCTCCAGACTACTACAGTCGAAATAATATAGCTTGATTAGAATGACAGAAGTGTAAGAGCAGGAAGGAGCAATGCGCTACACGTTGGAGCGACAGAGACACGTATCGATCCGACCTGTTCTCATGCATAGTTTTTCCTGCTGTCATTCTAATCGAGCTATATTATTTCCACTGTATATCATATTCTTATGGTAGAAGCTGAGCAGTGTATGCTTGTTGGAGGCGTTACTTCGCTCCACACACTCAAACACGGCCGCGTAGCTCTGAGCATTTGATGAAACCTGGCCCTCACGCATCATACTAATTAGCTCGCGAGTGTTCTCCAGATGAATAGAACGTACCTGGTCCGTGATGTCCTTATGGTAGAAGCTGAGTAGCGTATGCTTGTCGGAGGCGATACTTCGCTCCACACACTCCAAGAGAAACCTAGTTCACACTTATCATACCTAGTATCTCACAATCACAAGTGTTCTGCAGATGACTATATAACGTACCCTGTCCATCATGTCCTTATGGTAGAAGCTGAGTAGCGTATGCTTGTCGGAGGCGTTACTTCGCTCCACGCACTCGAACACAGCCGCGTAGCTCTGTGCATTTGGCGAGACCTGGTCCTCACGCATCATACTAAGTAGCTCGCGAGTGTTTTCCAGTTGACCCTAAAAATAAATTTTACTTTATCTTATTTTCAACTAACATTGAGTTGTAGTTTTTTGACTTAGTCCGAGGTTGTACCACAGACCTACAGAAAACGAAACACTCACGAAGGCAGACGTTAAACAAAGCGTGCATTAAAACATTGTATAAATAATGTAGCTTAATCTTATTATTATTATTTATCTTTTTATTAACAAAGTACATTGTATTGATTAGAATGAGAGCAGTACAGAGCTATACGTGAGAGCAAAACGGAGCCATACTTGTCTCTATCGCTCCAATATCTTACGCATCGCCCCATCCTGCTGTCAAACTACATTATTTTGACTGTATTAACAGTATTTGACAGTCAAAAATAGATTACCGATAAAAAGCGGTGGTCAACTTTGCCAATAAAGCAATACGCATGTGTTCTTGTGAATCGAAATTCTTAGTTTTAATTAAACAAAAAGCACGAAGTAAAATGAGAATTTTATTGATAACAAAATCAATAATCTTAAGTTCTTACCATAGCAGCATACCCATGTAGGAGCGTGTTATAAACCCTAACATCTGATATAGTAGGATGCTCGGACACTCGCGACCCGCGCTGTCTGTAATACTGTAGCACCTGCCGACCCTGATAACAATATAAATAATGGGAGACACATCACATCACACAAGGTCATATGATTCTAAGCTAGCCAAAGCCGCCTTATGAATACCAAGAACTGATATAACTGAAAGATAAATAAAACCCAAACACAGAACAAACTCTTGCGTTCAAAATCCGGTTATATATGGACCAGTAGCCAAACTTGTTACTCATAACATAAAACTAAATAACTTTCTTATAGGAACACTAGCTGTTGCCCGCGACTTCGTCCGCGTGGGATTCTATTTATCTGACCATCCATCCATCCACCCTTCTGTCTATCTGTTGTCCGTCCGTCCGTCCAACCATCTGTCCAACCGTCCGTCAAACCATCCCTCTCCCTCCCCCTTTCCCCCTCCTCCCCTTCCCTCTCCCTACCCCTAACGCCATCTTTACCGCTATCCCTATCCTCATATAATCATAGAAACGACACCCATATTGATTTTTAGACATTTAACCCTATTACTATTGCACCCCAACCCCATCCCCAGGGGATGATGGTATTTCAGGTCCACCACGTTGGATTTCAAAGTTGTTGTAGTTTTCGTAATAAGCGACCCGATATACCACACAAATGACACCCATATTGATTTTTAGACATTTCAACCCTATCGCACCCCAACTCCATCCCCAGGGGATGATGTTATTTCATGTCAACCATGTTGGATTTCAAAATTGTTGTAGTTTTCGGAATCAGCCGCCCAATAAACCAGACTAACGATACCCATATTGGTTTTTAGACTTTTTCACCCCTTTTTAGGGGTTGAATTTGGGGTGCAATTTAAATAACAACAACGTTGCATAGAATTACAACCCTAATGCCCAAATAATAAATTATGTGGATTTTACTTTAAAAATAAAGGATTTTCAACTTCATCCCCTTTTCACCCTTTAGGTTGTCGAATTTTCAAAAACCCAGAGATACGTAAATATTAATTTTTAGTCGTTAGCCTAAATAAAAAATTTGAAGATCCTAACTTCAAAACTGATGGACTTTCATACAAACTTTCATCCCCTATTTTACCCCCTTGGGGGTGGAATTTTGTAAAACCCTTGCTTAGTGCACCTTTAGACCTCATAAGAAACCTACATGCCAAATTTGGAATTTCTAGACCCAGCGGTTTGGGCTGTGCGTTGATATGTCAGTCAGTGAGTCAGTCACCTTCTTCATTTTTTTTTTATTGAAAATGGGCTTACTCTTGACCTCGATCTAGCATTGAAGACACATTAACATTAAATGCGTTTTCCCGTGGGAATTAAGTGTTTTCCCGCGGTAAAAAGTAGCCTATGTGCTATTCCCGGACCTAACCTATATTGCCAAGTTTCATTAAAGTCCATTAAGTAGTTTTTACGTGAAAGAGTAACAAACATCCATCCATACTTACAAACTTTCGCGTTTATAATATTAGTAGGATTGGTCGAAAGACGAGATTTTTAAACCATTTTTAATGCGCCGAAAATAGCAGATTTTTAAAAGATGACCAGTAACCCTTTTTTCTCTCGTTTTTCGCCCATGTCTCTGATTTTTTGTTCCGCATACTTTATTTAAAATAGTAAAATTCTTCAGTTTGATGTCTTTAGTAACATATTAAGGCCAGCTGGCTCAGCATGAGCCCATAGATAAACGCTTTTCATTCTCTCGCGCGAGCAAATTGACGTTTGCTTTAAAAATAACATTCAGCCATAGATAATTTTTTATCGAGAGGCTCGTGCTGAGCCAGCATGTAATAAAAATAACCATATTTAACATACATACATACATAACATCACGCCTCTTTCCCGTTGGGGTAGGCAGAGACCACAGTCCTCCACCTGCTACGATCTTGACATACTTCCCTTGCTTCCTGTACTTTCATCAATCCTTTCATACATGCTCGTCGGTTTAGGGTACTTTTAACCTGGCCTTTATTCAGAACGTCCTGAATTTGGTCCTGGTACGTTCGCCGAGGCCTTCCCCTTCCAACGTTTCCATTCACTCTCGCCTGGTAGATCTCTTTCGTCAATCTTCGTTCATTCATCCTCTCTACATGACCAAACCATCTCAGCATCCCTTTCTCGATTTTGGTCACTACGTCCTCTTTTACGCCACACCGTTCTCTTATCACACTATTTCTAATCCTGTCACTCAATTTAACACCAATCATACTCCTTAGCGCTCTCATTTCCACTGCATTAATTCTACTTTCATGCTTCTTCTGCCATACCCAGCTTTCACTGCCATACATCAGTGTTGGTACCAAAACTCCCCCATGAACAGCCAAACGAGCCTTGTGAGACACCTTTTGACTCCTCATAAAGGCGTGCAGGGCACCATTCACCATGTTTCCAGCATTCACTCTTCTTTCAATATCACTTTCACACTTTCCATCTCTCGTAAACTTTGAGCCCAGATACACAAACTCCTTCACTTGTTCGACTTGTTCACCATCTATTAATATAGTACACTCTGTCATACATTCTTCTCTTTCAAGTACCATTACTTTAGTCTTGCTTACATTTACTTTCATTCCTTTCCTTTCCTTTCCAAAGCCACATTCATCATTGTTACCATCTCCTGCAACTCGTCAGCAGATGACGCAAGTACAACTTGGTCATCAGCGTAGAGAAGACATTTGATGAGTAACTCATTCATTTTCAGTCCACACATACTCTCTTTCAGATCAATCAAACAATTATCCATGAACAGGTTAAACAGCCAAGGTGACGCTACACATCCCTGCTTAACACCTTTTTCGATGCTAAACCATTCAGTGTACGCCCCGTTTATTCTGACACAAGCACTGGAATCCTCATAGAGAGATTTCAGTGCTTGAATCAGATGACCGTTTACCCCATACATAGACAATGCTGACCACAATTCATTCCTCACCACTCGGTCATAGGCCTTTTCCAAATCCACGAACGCGCAGTAGACTTTTTGGTTTTTAGCCAAAAACTTTTCAGCTATGCACCGCAAGGAAAAGACCTGATCTGTACATCCCATTCCCTTTCTAAATCCCGCTTGTACATCCCATATTTTATCGTCAGTATCTTTCATCACTCTTTCAATCAAAACCTTTGCATACAGTTTGCCGACGACACTGAGAAGGCTTATCCCGCGATAATTTTTGCAGTCCTGTTGTGACCCTTTTCCCTTGTACAGCGGCACAATCACAGCCTTGCACCAGTCACCTGGTACTTGGCCGTTCGTCCAACACAAGTTGAAAAGGCGGTACAACTGACTAGCCACAATGCCTCGCCCAGCCTTCAACATCTCGACCGACACTCTATCATACCCAGCTGCTTTACCTGATTTCATACTTTTCATCGTTTTCATAATCTCATCCATACTTATCTCACTTACACAATTCTCCTCTTCATTCTCATTCATTTCCACAGAAGACCTAGGTTCGCTGGCCTCTGCTTTTTCTCTCTCAAACAGACTTTCAAAATATTCCTTCCACCTCCTCAGAACACATTCTTCACCTTTTATAATACTTCCATCCTGGCTTCTGATTTTACTCAGCTCCGATGTTCCAAACTTTCCTCGGGCTGTCCGTATGGATTTCCAGAAAAACTTTTGGTTGGACTGGAAATCTTCAGTAAGCCTTCTGTCAAACTCATCCTTACACTCCTCTTTCTTTCTCTCAACAACTTCCTTAACAATACCTTTCACTCTTTTATATACCTTTCTTGCTACACTTACGTCATCACTTGTTGCCCTCTGCATTCTTTGGTTAGCTTTTACTGCTAACCAATCTGACCATGCTTTCTTCTTCTCACAAACAGCTGCCTGTACACTTTTATCCATCCACATATTCTTCTTCTTTCCACCCTTTCTCCTTTTTGACACCCCACAAACATTGACAGCTATACCTACTACTCCATCTTTAAATTCATTCCACAAACATTCAATATCATTTACTTCATCCAGGTTCTCAAATCTTTCACTCAAGTCTTTCAAGTATTCTTTTCTGACATCCTCCTCTTGCAATCTCTCTACTTTGATACGTTCTAGAACGCTCGTCTGCTCTTGTGGTCTATGCCGCCACCGGTTAAATAGACCACCAATTCGGGTCACAACCAGGTGGTGGTCTGTGTCGATGGCGGCTCCACGATATGCGCGAGCGTCCAGAATTCTTTTTCTCAATCTTTCATCCACAACTACAAAATCGATCATACTTCTCGCATCACCCTCCTCTCTTGTATACATATGGATCCTTTTGTGGTCAAACATAGTGTTTGCCACAAAAAGACTCCATTCCAAACATATCTCAAGCAAACTTATTCCATTATCATTCACACGTTCATCACCAAACTTACCAACAACTCTTTCATAACCGTCACGCTTTCTTCCTACCCATCCATTAAAATCACCTAGCATGATAACTCGTTCATTCTGATCACATTTCTCTAACGTATCTCTCATATTTTCCCAAACTCATCTGTTTCTTTCTGGGCTTTCAGGGACTTTCGCGAACCAATATTAAATAAATAATAAAATAATAAATAAAAATCTTTATTTTCACCACAAAGTAAACTTAAAAATAAAATTAAATAGTTGTGCACAATCTAGTTTTTCAGTTTTAAGTTTGTGTTGTGGTGAACTGGTGCCCGAGCTAGGCTACGAGGCCTGTATTGCAGGTCACCAGGACTCCACCCCATTACACGAAAGCGAACAGCTGTGCGGTGTATGCATGTGTGTGGCGAGTGTTCTGTGTGAAGTGTGTGTATGGTGAGTGTGTGTCAGTGTGTGTATGGTGAGTGTGAGACTGTGCGAGTGAGATGTGTGTGTAGAGGTAGTGAAACTATTGCAGTGTTTTTAATAACTCTTCAGTTTCTGCATAAGTTAATTGTAGCAGGTAAGTCTTGGCTGTTTTCTTACAGTTATATTTATTTAGTTGTAATAGTTTAAGGCTGTAGTTTAACTTATTATATAGATGGGGACCTAAGAAAGTAAAGGATTTCTTTGCGAATTCGGTGTTGCATTTTTTGCTTTCACATACTCTGGGTCGGTGCCTAGGGGTTATCTGTTGAAGGGAGGGATTGACGAGCGAGTGTTGTTTGAGGATGGTGTTAAGTACAAAGAGCTGCCGAACAGTTAGAACTTTACAGAGCCTGTATAAATCGTGAGTAGGGAAGAAATAAGACCGAAAAGTAGCCACTTTGAGAATCAATCGTTGAGCGCGTTCGATTTTAATGAAATATGTTTTAGCTGCACCACCCCAGATGGTGATGCCATACACAAGGAGTGATTGACAAAGTGCTTCGTACACTACTTTTATTAGATCTGGATCAGCAATGTGACGTAGATGTTTAAAAATGTAAGTTAACTTACGCACTCTAGCAGCTATGAGTTCAACATGAGGGATAAAGGTCATGTTCTTGTCAAGCAGCAAGCCTAGGTATTTAAAAGTATTTACTGATTCGAGTTTTGGGCATGTGCATTCAGTAGGTTTGTAGTTGCTACAGGTGTGCGCAATAATAGAGAAAGTTTCTTGGGGAGGTAGAGATGAGCTTCTGATTCCAAAGGTCATGTATTTAGTTTTAGACGCATTCAATGTAAGTAAATTATTGTCAAACCATTTGCAAACTTCATCGAATCCAGACTGAGCCATGGAGAAAACTTCTAACCAGGATTTAGCTGCAAATATTAGAGCTGTATCATCGGCATAAGCAATCAGTTTACCATTTGTTGGCTGCATTGAGCAGAGATCATTAAGGTAGATAAGGAAAAGAGTTGGCCCTAGGATTGATCCTTGGGGTACTCCAAAATGAATAGGAAGCTCATCACTGATATTGCTATCAACGATTACTGATTGATTCCTTCCAGTAAGGTAATCTGCGAAAAGTTCTAAGGAGTTACCCCTGATACCAATGTCATGTAGTTTCTGAATTAGGTGATGAATGGATACAGTATCGAATGCTTTACTGAGATCGAGAAATATGGCAAGACATTTATATCTTTCATCTAGTTTAGTAGTGATATAGTCAGAGAGGGTGTGGACAGCGTCGGCAGTACATTTACCTCTGCGAAAACCAAATTGTGCATGGGATAGGATGTTTTTATTCTCCAGGAAGTTGACAAGCCTATTATTCATTATGCGTTCTAGAATTTTCGACATTGCAGAAAGGACAGAAATCGGTCGGTAATTGCTCATGCAGTCCCTTTGCCCACTCTTAAAAATTGGGTGTATCAGAGACTTTTTGAACGCTTTTGGGAATACACCTTGGAGAATACTAAGGCGACAGATATACGCTATAGGGGGTACTAAAATGTATTTATACCTTTTTAACAAAGAAGAAGATATGCCGTCCCAGCCTACAGCACAGTCATTTTTTAAACCCATGATAAGACGCTCCACTTCACGCTCATCTGGTTCCAAAAAGGCGAAGGAATTTACAATGGAGAAACGAGATTTGTCCAGTGAGGAGGCATTCACTTTAAGTCCACTTTTGTTTTGGATTTCGTTTGCTAAGGATTGCCCAATGTTTACAAAATATGAGTTAATATTATTAACTGACTGCTTCGGATCTGCTCCAGAACACAATAATTCTATCGGAGAGTCTTTATTTTTTTTAAGATGTGTGTTATTTGTTACTAGTTGCCAGACCTTTTTCTTATTTGCTCCTGCTTTCTTTAGTTCGATACGTTCAAAGGAAATTTTTAGTTTTTTAGTTCGTTTATTAATGTAATTTCTATACCTGTTGTAAATAGTTTTAAGAGTTAAATTGTCTGGATCTGCCTTCAGATTTTTATGTAATTTGTCCCGAAATCTAATGCAGCGCAAGAGACCTGCAGTAATCCAAGGTTTAAGGATTTTTTTTCGCTGCGGGACGTGGATCACTTGTGTATTTGCTGATAAAGCCTTCGATACTAGAGTAAGGAAGGAGTCTGTGGCAGTATTCACGTCAGGTTCGTCATATACTATCTTAAAGTCTAAATTTAGTAAATCCAATTCTAGTTTATCGTAATCTATTTTAGTAATAGTTCTCAGGAATTTATTTTTTACAGTTTGAGTATTGCTAAATGAAAACAAAACTGCTTTATGGTCTGTTAATGTGGAATCTAAAACCAGCGTAGAAGATGTCATTTTTGTTTTGAGCATTACATGATCGTAACAACATTTATCCCTTGTGACTAAGGTATGTGCAGGAAGAAGACCATAGAAAGATGTAACATTTAGGTAATCCTCTGTATATAAACTTGTATTGTCTTGCGCTATGTCAATATTCAAATCGCCGGTTACAATAATATTGGGGAAACAGGACAGGTCATTCAGCAGGCTTCCAAGTGAACGTATAAAGTTTGACGGATTAGAATATCCACTAGGTCGGTAGACGCAAACGATAGCCGTCTCTGTGCCTAGTTTGATCAGCAGTGAGGTGGCTTCAGAAAGCATTGGTTCTACAATTTCTATATTACGAAGATCTCTATTTACATATACCACTACGCCATCATTTTGATTCAGGTTATTTAGGGTTTTATATGATTTGAAATTATTAAGTGTTGGTAGACTTTTGGTGCAAGACAACCAACATTCGCTAAGAGCTAAAATGTCAGGCATGATTTTAATCCGGGATAATAATATTAGTAACTCGTCAAAGTTTTTAGATATGCTACGAATATTTTGAGAAAGAATTAGGATTTTATTTTTATTTTTGGGGATTAGATTTATACACGATTCCGGTCCACATTCAATAGCTTCGGAAACAACGAAGGTGTCTAATTTATCGTATATGTTAGTATCATGATCGAATTTTAAGCAAATATTTTAAATGAAACAAGTTATATGTAAGAAAGTTATTATTGAAGTTTTTTAATCGATATTTTGAGCTGTATGTATTATAGGGTTTCATTTGTGTAGGGGAACTGACTGTTAGGAGACAGTTAGTGAGAAAAGTGCATTCAAGTTGAGAATGGTCTTGTGTGTGGGAGTGTGGTAGGTGAAAAGAGAGAGTCAGATGTATATGTATCAATGAGGCACTGATAAAAAGAATGTAAACAAGAACGACATTGTAGAGGTAAAAACTGAACGAATCTAGTCAATCTACACGCTTCATTTTCACTAAATCGTTTTCATCATCAATTTTAATCTTAGGGGCTCCATCTCCTTGGCGAAGACATACGCGTCCATGTGCAGTCCAACAGTATCTATAATTATTTTCAGCAGCGAAACTCCTAGCGAGGAAGAATAGTCTCTTTGTTTTTGTTGTGAGGCTTTCCGAGAGGTAGATGGTCGTCTTTCCTCCGTCAATATTTAAGTTTGTGGTGTTTAATTTTCCTTCTTGGCCTTGATTATAAGATTTATAAGCGCTAATAAGGTTTTCCTTGGCTATTGTTGTCGTAAATTCAGTAATGATAGGATTACTGGAGTTTTTTGTGGATTTAATTCGGAAAATATCTTTAATGTCGTTTCTCATAAGGGGGTAGCCTACGGACTGGCTTAGGTCGACGACAATTTGTGTTAAATCTTTTTTAGTTTCATTTACTTTTATGGGTATGTTTCTTATTTCGAGGCATGAGGATCGTGCTTGCCGTTCAAGTTGTTCAATTCTTTCTTCCAGACTTTTGATATACTTCCTATCTTCAATCTTTTCTTTTCTCAGTGTTTGCACCTCCGCTATCACAACATCATATTTTTCCGAGAGAAACGCGATGCTTTCTTTTATTTCGGCATTTTGTTCGTAAACTGCCATTTTCACCTCTTCAAATCGTCGCTCTTGAGAGCTAAACAGAGAACGCATCTCATTCATGAAACTTTCCATATTCCCGGAACCCTCCGCTTGGGGTGGAGAGTTAAGGGCACGGCGCTTATAGCTGCGGCTTGAGACGTCGCTGTCAGCGGCACCAGAAACTGTGTCTGCATCTGTGCCTTGGACAGTCGTCGGCTCCATTGGAGGTTGGGAAGAAACAACAGCCTCATGTGAACTAAGAGGGGTCGAGAATATTTCCTTTTGTATTTTACTTACTTTGGCTGAAGGCGGAGTGCGCTTCGTACGTCCCATAGCGAATAATGTAATAAATGAGAGTCACAAATATTAACAAATGCTTATACTACTCAAATAGAACTGCTGAGTAGAATTGATTTGCGTAGCAAAGTTGAAACCGGCTGGCGTGAGGTGGCGCGGCGGCGCGGGCGGTTGTGTTGTTCTCTGCCCTCGCTTGTAGCGGTCGCTACGCCAACTCGTAGCCCGTAGCACTCGCGGTGACCGGTCGATCGCCTCGCGTAGCAGCCGAGCGCAGATGTGATGCTTAGTTCGCAGTGCGGTAGGTAGTGGAGTGTGGCGCCTCGGGGAAACGGCTGGACGCAAGCAACGGCAGATCGCTGCGGTCTCGAGTTCAAATCCGGGTGGGGGCACTCAAAAATTATTCACTTAATGAATGTTGGATGACACAGTAAAATGCACTTGTCTCACTCTAGAAACGCCCAGTGGGCGGATAATGTCCATTAAAACTATGCAAGAGTGACAAGAAATCGAAATATCAGAGTTCCAACCAATCGGAATAAAGTATCGACAATTTATAACAAATAATTTGTGGTAGCACTGCACACGACTGTTCACGTCTCGAGCGACGGGGGGAATATTCGTTGGTGCATATGCACCTAGAACAAAAATTCGGGTCAGTCCGACTTTCAGTCTGACCCAGATGAGTCTTGGGCTCACACACTCGACTTCTTTCACGCACTCTACCATTCTTCCGGAAAGTATGACACCGACTCCCTGACAGCCTCTGCTGGTACTGGGAACACCAGACCAGTACGCTGTGTAAGGGCCGTGTTCTGTGGTGTCACAACCTTTCCGTTTAGTCTCATTCACACAGAGAACGTCTATACGCCTTTCATCCATCATCTGACATACTTCATCTATTTTGCCATTCATTCCACCTCTGACATTCATCGTAGCAAAGCGGCTCTCCGTAGCCCGCTTTTCGCCCCCGGGAGGAACGTGACGTGATGGGTTGCGAACCACACCGCCGCCTTTTAAGTTTTTATTTTTATTCAAAAACATTACGTTCCCACGAGTAGCAAGGGATTACGGTCCATCCTGGTAGAGCCCGCATGCCAGGACAAGGCTAGCCTAGTTCTGGGTTCGCCTGGGCCCAGGGCCTGTGACCGCTTTCGACTAGACTCGCCTCTAGCCACGCATCCATCGGCGCGGTCAACCTTAGATTGGCGGAATGGACAGGACCATATTTAAATATTAGTTTAATTTATTCAATTTATACACGTCATCGCAGGAAGTTTAATTTTATTCCTGAATAGGGTGATAGATGATAGAAGACAATTATTTCATAGATGGAATTTATCAGTGATGACACGAAATCCTTCAAGGTCGGAAATTCAGTAAGAAAATAGAAAGGAGAAAGTTGCAACTGATGATTCATTTTAAACAACTGTGTTAGAATGTAGACAAACAGTATGTGACACAGATTTGCTTGATACAATATTGGGGTCACTAACTGATAAGTATTTTTTGACATAAAAGTTGAACAACCTTATCAACTATTATATTTAGTTGCTGTTTTTTTTTTGACATGTAATTTTATTGTAAAATTATGTACTACACAGATTAACATAAAAACCTTATCAACTTTAAGTAGAACAGACAGATCTGGGATAAACCTAACATCTTTTATGATATTTTCTCTTATTTTGTATTCAACACTGTTGTAAAATAAAACGGACAACTTTTGCCATGGAACATATATCCTACACAGAAATACTTTTTAGGGTTCCGATACCAAAATGGTAAAAAAAAGGAACCTATATGGTGCGACTTTGTCTGTCTGTCACACCTCTATATCTCAGCAACCATTCATGCTATCCACCTGAAATTTGGAATAGTTTCAGAATGTAGTTGCCCAACTTAATTGCACATGAAAGAATTTTGAAAAAAATATGATTATTAATATAAAGGGGGCAATAATAGGGGAGGCCAAATTTCAAATTATTTCTACTAGGTCGAGTGGGGTATCATATGAAAGGGCTTTACTTGTACTGTATTCTAAATTATATTTTTGTATTTTTTTACGTCTCTTAGTTTTCAAGTTATGATGAAAAATGTAAAAAAAATACCATTCCCCCCCCCCTTATCTCCGAAGTTTGTGAAAGGAAAAATTTGAATTAATTACAGTTGACAGAAGTTGATGTAAACATTACAGAAGTTGCACAGTTTATTTAGAAATCTGCAAATAACCTTTACAAACAAATTTAGTTTTGCGGTCCTAAAAATGGACTTTATTGCTTCCAAAAATACAAAAAGTATATCGGAACTCTCGGCGGGCGGGTCCGACTCGCACTTGACCGGTTTTTAACTTCCATTAGAAACTGCATCAGATGATATCATGCTGTGTCGCAACTCCTTCGTGTCTCACTCTTATCTCTATGGTCATATTGTTACCTACATGGTCATGTACCTACATGGTCATGTACCTACATGGTCATGTACCTACATGGTCATGTACCTCTATGGTCATCTATGGTCATGTAGTTACCTCTATGGTCATGTTGAGCGAGCACAGTAACTGTAGATGCGCACACAGCAGTCTGTGCAGTGCGTCCTGCTTGCCGCGCCGCTCGATGTGTCGCAACTCCTCCTTCATGCCAACTCTTGTTACCTCTATGGTCATGTAGTTACCTCTATGGTCATGTTGAGCGAGCACAGTAACTGTAGATGCGCACACAGCAGTCTGTGCAGTGCGTCCTGCTTGCCGCGCCGCTCGATGTGTCGCAACTCCTCCTTCATGCCAACTCTTGTTACCTCTATGGTCATGTAGTTACCTCTATGGTCATGTTGAGCGAGCACAGTAACTGTAGATGCGCACACAGCAGTCTGTGCAGTGCGTCCTGCTTGCCGCGCCGCTCGATGTGTCGCAACTCCTCCTTCATGCTCAACTCCTGTCTCGCGCGACGTTTCTCTCGACGCTCCTTCCTCTTCTGTTTTATTGCTTGTTTTCTAAAACAGTTTTTACTTATATGAAAACTAAAATATATTATTTATTTTAAAAACATGTAGTTTAATGGTTTTGTAATCTCAAAAAATGTAAAATCATGAGTACAATAAACAATTAAGTACAGAAATAGTAATATATCAATAGCATATAAAAATATCTATTCTTCAATCAACTGATGATGTGATTTAATATCAGATAAGAGAAAGCAAAATGATTTGTATTACTTGAGATGAAATGATAAGCATACCTACTACTCTCATACAATAGCCTTTTTAATTATTTTGTATGATTCTCTATACATCAAGACAAGTACAGAACAGAGACAGAATAGAGCTGTTGGACATGATTATTACAACCAATAAATTTTTTAATGGAATTCAATCATAAATCCAACATATAAATAAAAACAAAGGACTTTCAAGTAACTCATTAAAATTGCCCTTTACTTACGCTTTCTTCATATTAAACCTGTTGAGTGCAGGTCCCTCGATGTGTTCAATGTCTAAACCCTCCACGTCAGCTGGCTCCACAATCTCCCCATGCAGTGATGGGTCTTCATACAAGTCCTCTATTGCTGGGTGAACTATCCCTTGTGACCTACAAAATTTGTGAACAAAAATATAAATAAACAACAAAAATTTATTTTACACAACACAAACACTTCCTTTCCAACAGGGTTGTCGCAGCGTGGAACAAACTTCCAGCAGTTTCAGCGTCTTATGTTAATCAGTTCAAGAATAGGTTGGACCGACACCTTCAATACATTACACTTTTGGTAATCAATTAATTTGTTCCGCTAATTCCCCTTATATGGCTCAATATTCCTGGGATAAAAAGTAGGAGCCAAATTGAACGGACTACTCTTGGCGCAGAACAGATACGCCTGAGATTTCGTGGGGTTGAAACTCACTAGATTTTTGTCACCCCACTAGGAGACATGACTTAAGGTTGAGTTTGTTCGCTCTACCTTGGCTTTTCTCGAAGCTATTTTAGAAATTCATCTCTCAATGAGATTTAATGATGAACTTTGTGTGGCATTCTGAAAGTGCTAAAGTTTGAAAAGGATGAGAATTTGTATGAAACTCTAAACCTGCTAATGCTAGAAATGTGAAATTGTAGTGTATGGCGATACCTTAATTATTTGAAGTATAGGAATACCTTCATAATGTGTTTCATAGACTAACCAACGTGACGTATAAATCTTGTAATAAATACCAACCATACGTAGGCATCGTCACTGTTTATTTAACCTTCAGATATTCTCAGGGTAATGCCCAAATATCAAAGTCAGCATTTTTCTATTGTAAACATTAAACATCCTACGTAATACGACCATGAAAACCCTGTATATAAGCTTAATAATTTCCTAAATAAATCAGTTCTATTTTCAACATCAACCCGTGTTTAATTACTCGTTCTCCGGTCCAACGCCGCTCACCACAAAATTTTGTAGGTGTATATTTCAAGTTATGAAAATTTAGAGATTATTTTCAGAAATTCATCCCCTCTTTCCGTCAAGTGAAAGTAATGTATTACCTAAACAATGCTTTCATATTTATTTTTCATAATCCATTGTTTAATCAAGTGACAAGATTTTGGGAAAAGTTCCGACATGGAGTTCACGCCGCCGAACTTCCTGCTACGGAAAGATCCGTCGTGGATCGTTCAGGCGCGGGATTTTCTCAGGTGTGTCGATACACAAATCGGATGAAATGAAAGATGAATAATTGTATAGAACTCCGGTACAAATGATGAAGCTTAGAGGATGATTTTCAAGAAATGCTTAAATGCGTGTTACTGTCTGATTTTTCGCAAATACTTAAATTCAAATAAGTAACAAAAAGAAACATTACACTCAGTGCGAAGATTAACCTAAGTTTACTTTGTAAAGCGGTAAGTGTGGTTTTATTGACCACACAACAAAAACTAATTAAAATACTTGATTTTATGTGAATAGAACAATGCTGGAATCAAACCAAATCCATGTCTGGCTGCTCTTCTTTATGTTGAATTGAAATTGTATTATTTTCAATAAATGTTAAAAATATTTGAATATCTGAATATTCGAATATTTAGCTCTCGAAATATTCATTTAATTCGAATAGTAAAATTAAACAAATAGTGCAAACCCTAACAATAACCTTAATTTTCTTTATGTATTTTCTGTACTGTAAAGTTATGTTATTACTTTATTGTCACAAGTGTAAAGACTAAAATATGTAATCTCCTGTTATCTTTCTGAATAAATTTATTATTTATTATAGCCTAACTATATCTGGAAACAGGCTATACCAGTGAAAACTGCCTGCCTGATTAAATAAATAATAATAATAATAAAAAAAATCCCATAGGAGTTTTCTAATATCTTGTTAAATGTAACAAAATAAATCATTTATCGCTTAGCTGACAACACCTCACAATTCTGAATGCCATCATTATAACAGTAAGAAAGATTCTTACCACAATATGGGATTTATAGGAATGCCATTGGATAATTTCATGGTGTGATTTGATCACCAAATTAAATTTCTTGCATTTGATCAATGAACTACCAATTAACTAACAAAGTTTTGTTAGCTAAGTGATGATTTTGTGTAAAACAGTAACTATTGGTACTTCTTACATGTAAGTTTTACGATGTTATAAATGAACAATCAAATACTTTTTTAAGGCTTTCTTCTTTTTATTAGGATTGGAATTTTGATACAAATATTTGGATATATAACTTTAAATTTCTACTTACTGTAAATTTGATATGTGGCTCATAAGTTCCTGATCATAACTGTCTAGCTGGTCATCCTTGAATAATTCTCTGAATACTGCATGTGGACTCTTTGGTAATGATGATTTCATTTCCTCTTTCACATCAACTTTGGCTGAAGTCATTTCTAGATCAAACTCTTGGTTCAATCCCTCATTGATTGCATATCTAAGGTCTTGTAACCTTTGGTCATAAAGTGTCGCTTTTCTGAAGTTATAGTAACTCTCTTTCACCATATCAATATATTGTTTTGTTTTAAACCTATCTTCAATGCTTGATATTGCCTGGTTAGTGTAAACTAGGGCACACTGATCATCCTCTAATACTATTTCTTTGGAAATTACAGGAGTGTTTTTCTTGAGAATTTTCTCTTTAATGCTTTGAAGTAATTCTGGATCAACTTCCTTGAGAACTAGGTTTTTATTCTTCTTGTTACTATTAGATTGGTTTGTAAGCTGATGCAGCTGGCCTAGCGATACTGCACTTGATGCCAGTTTTGATAAATGTGAAGCTTTTAACTTGCTAATTTGAATCTTGGTTTCAGTCATAGCCTGTTCACCAACTGTAAAATACGGAAAAGTAAAAAAATAGTTTGATCCATTTTGTTTACCACCAAACTTTTATGACAACACTAACCTTCGAGAAGTTCGCCATATTTTTTGTAGGCCTTATGTTTAGATTTCTTTCTAAGAGATTGGAGGACGTTAGCCGTTTTCGTAGATTGGTGTCGTGTGAGGATAAGGCTTTCTGGAAACAAACCGAAAAGTTACGCAATTTTTGTATATAGGTTATGTTTAGACGAACTCTTCCGGCATAAAAAACTTCAGGAAGTAAATATAGACAAAGATTATGGAATATTCACAGCAAAATACCTGCATTGTGTCTCCCCAGAACAATTTTCCGGCAAAAGGAACATTTTATATCAACATTCGATTTTTTCAATGAATTGTTTGGATGTAAAGAAGGACTATGAAAACTACTTTGGTATAAATTCCTAGCTATTAAAAGTCTATACATTCTGTATATTTATTTCAGCATTCACATTAAAAACATAATAAAACATGCCGAAAATTGAATTGAATTCAATCTTTGATGAATGGCTTTTTTGAAAAACCACGTGAAAATGAAGCACATCACAAAATCAAAATATCTTTGACACTTGACAGTTCCTTTTTGGCTGTGTTCCAAATTGTACAAACGCTGCTAAAAGCGTATACAGTACTGACGAACGGTCCAAATTGATTTTGCACGCTCACAAAGCTATCACTGCTTTAATGGCTCTAGTCAATTTGGAATGGATTTAAGCGCGCTCACGTGTTCATCTGTCAAAATGTCAGTTATTTTTTTATTTTCTTTAACAAAGCCTAAGCTAATCGCTGAAAAATGTGCGCCAAATCCACTCTCATTTCCATTAGAGACAAACTCATTAAAATCAAAACTTAAGAGACATCAGCTGGCTGCAAATGTGTGGGATTTTATGTGTCAAATCGATTTTGACATTAGCGCTTTCACTGCTCCACCTATTTGACTAAAGCACTGATAGCAGAAACGATGACGTCATCAATGACGTAAGGCGGTGAACGAGCGAGTGCTTTAGAGCACGCTTTAGGTCAATTTGGACCGACTTAAGCGCGCTCACAGTGCTCTAAAGCAGTCTGTTAGTGCAATATGGAACGCACAGTTTCTCTATGGTCATGGGCTTTTTGGCGGGAACTCGACATGGGCGTTTGCCTGCTTAATTGAAATTTTGTTTTTTTGTGCATTTAGTGATTTAGTGGATAATAAAGATAGTGTGTTATGCAGTAAAATTACTACGGAGTGCGCAGCTGATGAAGATTTCAAGTGATCTCGTGTTTAAGCCCCTTTTGTGTTGTCCCAAAAAGTCACGAACATTTTCCTTCGTAAAGTTCACTATCGCTTTACGAGGGGAGCAAAAAGAAAGATTAAACACATCAGACATGGCTGTATGGGCTTTGTACTCTTTGCCTTTCCGAAAGGAAGAATAAAACAAAAAAAAAATCTCTATGGTCATTCGTTCTTTGTCTGTGGTGGTCAAAAGTTCCTTAGACTATGTAATACTAACGTATAAAAGACAGATTGTATTGAGCATTAGTTCATAACCACGTTTTATCTCACTTCAACTAGAAGTGATTCATCGTAATAGAAAGAGCTAGAAATATATCGTCTGGTTATACTCGATTCTCCCCCGCCACAGGCATTTTTTGGTCGGATTATAATGATAAGCATAATCCGACTAAAAATGCAGGATCCATAAACATAGGACAAAACCCCTCCTGTAAGGTGTCACTTAATTTGGAAGGTTTATGCCTCCATTTTTCTGTCAGACTGTGAAAGTTGTTGTTTATTTGCTTACTGGTTGTTTTTGCAAAATTTTAGTATAAAAGTGTGTTTCAGCCAATGTTTTGAGCTCAGAAATTGCTCAGAAAGTTAGTGAAAAATGTTTTGTTGCGTATTAGGCTGCAATGCCCGAGAAAATTACAAAGAAAACAGTGCCGAAGTCATATCGTATCATGCGTAAGTATTTTTTAGTTTATTTTTGATAATACGCAATATTTTGCTTCACGAAATATTGTGTAGTACTCAATACATTGGGGTATATTAGGTGTATGCTCAATATCGCATTTTATTAGTAGATTTTACATAAAAATATGATGATAAACATTGATATCAAAACATGATATAGTGATGGGATTTCTTACATCGATATATTTTTATCCAACTGAGGCGAAGCACAAATCTCGTACCTACCAAATGACTTGATATATTTTAATTTTATGAGGTGTCATAAGGCTGTTCAGCTAGGTTTTAGTAAAATTTTAAACACTGACGCCATATTTTCAACCGATGGTATTGTACATAAAATACGTTTTGTTAAAGGCTATTATGATTGTTTATCTATATTGAAAAAGACAACTGTTGGTTGTAACAATATCGTAGCCTGGGAGACCAATAAACTGAGATACATCCTGTGGTGTCTCGTCGGGCCTCGTGTGTTTCGGGATATATTTACAATGATACACAACACCATAACTTCCAGATAGACTGTATGTATATTGGTGAATGAAATAACAAATAACTTAATAGCTCTATCTTATTTAGACGTGTGTCCAGTAGCAATGATCCAGTAGCGCGGCCCGACGGAGACTGACTGCCTCGCCCATGGTCTCGGTAGTGGTCGATGCGTTGACAGCCATTGTCCAAGCTGGCCACTAGCATTGCCTGCTGTACACCACATCCCTTCCTTGTTTTAATTGGTTTATATCTGAAACAATACGAACAGCAAAACAACCATTCACCAATGAAGCCTGCCTACAGCAACCAATCAAGAATATCCAGGAGGACCTAATTTTAAAGCCCTGTGTTACTTTAAAGCCTTTAGAGGAAGGCAAGGATGAGGAACACAACGACTTATCTTTCCTTTACCTTTTTTCTTTTTATTTATTTCACACCACCGGTTTCCATAGGTTTGCAGGTGGTAAGCAAGGTGAAAACAAACACTTCCTATTGAAAATAAATGGAATATGGCTTTCAATATCACAACTAATGCAGAACAATTACAAGTTCTTCAGATATGTATTTATTATATTATTATCATTTTCCGTATGGTTTGCAGAGTCAACGAATTCTTGGTGTTCTACTACTAAAATTACGATCTATACCCAGACCTAGAACGAACTCTTCGAAGTACAAGATCACCCATGTCATCAAAATGTGTGGCGATTAAATAATATATCAATAAATAATACCTTTAGAAGGCAAAAATAAAAATGTTGTTGTTGTTGTTTTTTTTTCTTAGCATTATTATTATTTTGTTGGCAACGCTCAATAAATATCTAGATTTTCCTCTAATACTTATTGCACCTCTGCCACTATGTAGCTATCAGTTGCACTAACTTTGCATAGCTTCAAAATAGGTATATGCACAAGGGCCACTGCCAAAATAGGTTTTGTTTTTCTTTATTTTTATTTTATTAGCACCGGTCAATAAATATCTAGATTTTCGTCTAACACTTATTGCACCTTTGCCACTATGGTGGTTATCAGTTGCACTAACTTTGCATAGCTACAAAATAGGTATGCACAAGGGCCACTGCCAAAAATAGGTTTTGTTAGCACCGGCAAATAATTATTCAATTATGATCCCACTAATTATTTCGCCCCTGCTACTAAGTGGTTATCAGTTGCACTCACTTTACGCAAAGTAGGTATTTATGCGCAAAAGGGCTACTGCCAGGAGGTTTGACCTCTAATTAGCACCGTCCGATAATTTTGACCAGTAATTATCGCGACCCTGCCACTGTGTGGTTATCAATTGCACTCTCATAGTGAGTATTGTTTAGGTACGTCAGGTCAGTAGTGATTAATCCGACCGTTCTACTACAAAGGGCAATTGCCAATTCTATTGTTTAAAAACATTGACCATTACTCTGGTAAGTCCTGTAGTACGCCAGCACACCCCACGAGCTTCCACAGACCGCAAAAGAAACAACATAAGCGTAAGCGTATCTACTTACACACATACATCAGAAGTCACGGTCCTATTAGAATATCATTGGTCTAGGTGTAGGTAGTATCATAACTTGAATTTAAATAAAACTTTTCTAGGTATGCAGTTAAGTTACCTACTCGTACCTATCACTATTTCGATGCGAGAAGTGTTTGGTGTGGACACACTGACATAATGGTATAGATACAGTCAACAGCCAATCAACCCTGACACATTGTACTTTATTCTGTTTTTATTTCAGATTCAGATAATTTTATTCAATGTAGATTCTTTACAGAATACTTATTGAATGTCATGCAGAATACAATGCAAATAGAGCGAGTCTACGGCGTCTTCAAACGCTCGAAATCCTAGTGTCGTGTAAGTTTCAAACTTAATGTGTCGTTGACTGTACATGCGGTCTGTGTGTCGCCACCGGTGTCTACGGACGTACGATCAACCGCTTGTCGGTAGAAACTTTTTCAACTCTATTACCACGCCATAAGGTCCAAAAGTGTTTCTACTGATGTGCGGCCGTATGTACCTACCCACATTATAATGGTTTATTGAGTTACTTTCTATAAGAACAGGACTTACTTGGTTGGTCGTTAAGTATTTATTTGTTTATTTATTACATAGGTATCTATTATATAGACACAGGCTAAGCAATGAAAACAAGGAGGCATCAGTCGCTTATAAAATCAAGTAATTTTTCAATATAATTCAACTATTGGTACTTTTAATCTGAATGTCTAAAAATGAAATAAATATTATTATTATTATTTTTTTTTTGTTTTTTGTGTGGGTGGGTAAATTGATGTGTACTGGACCCAACACTACAAAGGATTCGAAATGAGTCTACATAAGACGACTTGTTTTGTGAGAAATAGTTGAAAGTATTATTGATATGTAAAGAATCTTACCACAATTAACTTAAAAGTACCTGGGCGACCGAGCCTTGCTCCATAATAGCCGCCCCAATACGAGCAAGCCCCGCCAATAGATGGCGCCTCAGGCTTCTGACCAAAACGCAGTATTTTTTTAAATTTTTAAAAACACAGGAAAAATTAACCTTCCCAGCCATGAGACCCAACTAGATCGATCCTTCGCCCCTGAAAACCCCCGTATGGTAAATGTCATCGAAATCCTCAGAGCCGTTTTGGAGATACCGATTACAAATATTTCCATATTTCATTTATTGCATTCAAATGGTATAATTATAACTATGGTATATAGGTCTATGGTATTTATACAAACAAATATATATATATATAATATTGCTCGTTTAATGGTCATCATCATCATATCGTGTGGGTTGCAAGGTCGATGACCGACCTTACAAACCCTGGTGTAATTTTATAAGACTTTTGCTTACAAATTGTGTCCACTTGGTGGATTTTCATTATCTTACCTGTACCGTGTATGTCGACAAATCAAACTATTTAATTAAATTAAATTGGTACTTATTTCATTGAGAAATATTCGTTTGTTCAAGCAGATATACACCTTATTACGTTTTAGTAAGGTTATAGTATCTTTATTTCTACATCGCTTTTTAGAGTATTTTGTTGCTTTACAAATTATGTTATAAGGAAAGTTACACAAGAAAACCTAAAATAAAACTACTTTTCAATAGTTACCTACGAGGATTATTTACCACAAAGGTGACCGGATTATTATAGTTGTTATTCAAATTCCTGTAGCCTTGATTATGCCTACAGGAACCAAGTTACTTACCAACAAAAGTGTATATCTAAGTATGCAATAATTGTACCGAAATAGGTACCTACCTACTATCAATGATAGGCTAGTTTTTTTTTATCGTTGTAAATGGGCAAACCACTAGTGGTGGCCAGTTGCAACACAATTTATTTCAAACGTTGTAAAAATATTTATTTAATTTTTCTTAAAATCTATTGCTTCTTGAACTTTATTTACTTATTTATTATCCTATGTCTTGATGTAGTCATTTAACAAAATAGGTAGGTAGGTAGGTATAATTTGCGGTTGTCCAGGCCTATAGAATAGAATCAAGGTAACTTTAAGATGTGATAAATGAAAATACACATTTTGTCTATGTAGCGTACCTTCCAGTTTAAGTGAGATCATTGAATACATACCGATGTTAGTAGTTACACCAAATGATATTGAAAATTGTACGGTATCATAAACTATTTAAAGTTCAAACTATAGGTAGGAAGTTTTTCCACACCACCTCCAAATACTCAGCATGTTTGAACTGACTTTGACTCTGACAAAAATAAAATTGTCACCACATGTGGTTATAAAGGAGTTAGTAGTATATTAGTTTAAGTAGTAAATACGTGTATTGCCGTGCGGTGCCGGCCCAGAATAGAATAGTACCGACCCATCTCTTCCAATGGGTGTCGTAAGAGGCGACTAAGGGAATGAAATCCAGAGGATGGGCAGCAGCGTCCTTCTGTGTATTATCCCATCACACTGCGGACGCCAACCCGTCTGCCAAGCGTGGCGACTATGGTAAAACCCCCTAAAAATCCTATGAATCACGTCAATAAGCACCGGCCCCTAGTCCCCGGCGGCCCCGCTATTCCTGGCTCTGGTAGCGGTCATGGTAACGGTGGGGCAGGGGGTGCGAAGAATCCCCGGCAGATGCCAGGCTACCAACAACGACGACCTCTGGCCCTGGCAACGTACAACACGCGCACATTGCGGACCGACGAGAAGGTTGCTGAACTCGAGGAAGAATTGAGCAGGTTACACTGGGACATCTTGGGTCTATCTGAAGTCCGAAGAGAGGGGGAGGACTTGATAACCCTAAAATCAGGTAACTTGCTCTATTTCCGGGAGGGCGACCAACTGTCCCAGGGAGGTGTCGGGTTTATGGTCCACAAGTCTCTCGTGAACAACGTCGTCATGATCGAGAGTGTGTCGTCGCGGGTAGCGTACCTTATACTCAGAATCACCAAACGGTATTCGCTGAAGGTCATACAGGTATACGCCCCCACATCGACACACTCTGATGATGAAGTCGAGGCTATGTATGAGGATATCTCTAAAGCCATACATACGCCTAAGACCCACTATACCGTTGTCATGGGAGACTTCAACGCGAAACTGGGCAAGCGAGGCGATGGTGAGCTGAGGGTGGGGCAATTTGGTGTTGGATATCGGAATTCCAGGGGCCACATGTTAGCCGACTTTTTGGAGAAAGAAGGACTCTTTATGATGAATTCCTTCTTCAAAAAGTCGGAAAACCGAAAATGGACCTGGATCAGTCCCGATGGTGTTACAAAAAATGAGATTGACTTTATCATGTCGACGAAGAAGCAAATATTCAATGATGTCTCTGTGATCAATGTGGTTAAAACCGGAAGCGATCACCGGTTGGTAAGAGGCACATTGAATATCAACGTAAAGCTGGAAAGAACTCGACTGATGAAGTCTACGCTCCGACCCGCACCCACCAATATCCAAAATCCCGACGGCTTTCAGCTCGAACTGCAAAATCGCTTCGAATGCCTCGGTGAATGCATAGATGTGGACGACTACAATAACGGGTTCGTGGAAACTGTCCATACAATTGGGTCAAAGTATTTCAGACCCCACCGTACTAAAAGAACCAAAAAGATCTCAGATCATACCCTCAAGCTAATGGAAGAAAGACGCGAAATGGTTCTGCAGTCTTTGGGAGATGCTTCTCAATATCGGCGGCTCAATAAACAGATCTCTAAGTCTCTGACTCGCGACATTCGGCTATTTAATACTAATCATATTAAAGAAGCGATTGAGCGGAACAAGGGCTCCAAAGTGTTCGCAAGAGATCTGTCTATTGGGCAGAGCCAGTTGACGAAGCTGAAGACCGAGGATGGCAGAACCGTATCGTCCAAGCCTGAGCTACTGAGGGAGGTCGAGAAGTTCTATGGACAGTTATACACGTCAACCGGCCCACCCGTTAGCAGTCTGGCCAACGATCCAAGAGCTAGACTTACCCGACACCGTACCGAAGATATCCCGGACGTCAGCTTGTACGAGATTAGAATGGCTCTCAGACAGCTTAGAAACAACAAGGCACCCGGGCACGATGGAATTACGGCTGAGCTTCTGAAAGCAGGCGGAAGGCCAGTGCTAAAAGCTCTTCAGAAGCTGTTTAATTCTGTCATACTCGAAGGGAAAACGCCACAGGCATGGCACAGAAGTGTGGTGGTGCTCTTCTTTAAAAAGGGTGATAAGACCCTGCTGAAGAATTACAGACCCATCTCACTTCTGAGTCATGTCTATAAGCTGTTCTCGAGAGTCATTACGAATCGTCTCGCACGCAGGCTCGACGACTTCCAGCCTCCCGAACAAGCCGGTTTCCGTAAAGGCTCCAGTACCATAGACCACATACATACGCTACGGCAAGTTGTACAGAAGACCGAAGAGTATAACCAGCCACTTTGCCTAGCGTTTGTGGACTATGAGAAGGCCTTCGATTCGATCGAGACGTGGGCTGTGCTACGATCTCTCCAGAGGTGCCAAGTCGACTATCGGTACATTGAAGTGTTAAGGGATCTGTACAAAAACGCCACTATGTCAGTCCGTCTTCAGGACCAGGACTCGAAACCTATCCAATTGCATCGAGGAGTGAGACAGGGAGACGTCATATCTCCTAAACTGTTCACCGCTGCATTGGAAGACGTCTTCAAACTCCTGGACTGGAAAGGACTTGGCATCAACATCAATGGCGAGTACATGACCCACCTTCGATTTGCCGACGATGTTGTCGTAATGGCTGAGACCCTGGAAGATCTCGGCACGATGCTCAATAACCTCAGTAGAGTTTCACAACAAGTGGGTCTTAAAATGAACATGGATAAGACGAAAATTATGTCTAACGCCCTTGTTGTACCCACTCCACTCAAAGTTGGAGACTCTACGCTCGAAGTTGTCGATGAATACGTATACCTGGGACAAACAGTCCAGCTGGGTAAATCCAACTTAGAGAAAGAGGTTACTCGTCGAATCCGACTCGGATGGGCAGCGTTCGGGAAGCTCCGCAACATCTTCACGTCCAAAATACCGCAGTGTCTCAAGACGAAAGTCTTTGACCAGTGTGTGTTGCCAGTGATGACATATGGAACCGAGACGTGGCCGCTCACGATGGGCCTTATCAGGAAGCTCAAGGTCACCCAAAGAGCTATGGAAAGGGCTATGCTCGGAGTCTCTCTGCGAGATCGAATCAGAAATGAGGAGATCCGCAGAAGAACAAAAGTAACTGACATAGCTCTGAGAGTCGCTAAACTAAAGTGGCAGTGGGCAGGGCACATCGCAAGAAGAACCGATGGCCGATGGGGCGTAAGGGTTCTAGAGTGGCGACCACGTACCGGAAGACGAAGCGTTGGCAGGCCCCCCACAAGGTGGACCGACGATCTTGTCAAGGTCGCGGGAAGCCGCTGGATGCGAGCAGCGCAGGACCGGTCGTCATGGGGATCTTTAGGGGAGGCCTATGTCCAGCAGTGGACGTCTTTCGGCTGATATGATGATACGTGTAAAAATATATTATATTTTATTTTTGAAATTCTCACTGCACACTTGTGTCCCGCTAAACGAACATTTTCTCTCACGACCTTAGGTTGGCTGGAAGAAATCTCTTGTACAGATAAGCCCGCCTTTGTAAATGTCCTCTTGTATATAATTGTCTGTAGGTATGTTAATTGTGCAATAAAGAATATAATAATAAAGTTTTTTTTTTTATTATTATTATTATTTTTTATATTATTGATAACTTGACTGTCAAGTCAGCCAATGTGTGTATGACTCTGAAGTCCATTAGTTACTTCGTTTCAACTAAACAAGGAATCATTCAGTTTTTCATAATTCAGACGAATCAGTTCCCGAATCGTATCGAATTCGGTAGGTATCAAATTATCCACCCGGACTTTTCTTGCCTTTAAATATAACGAGTGGCCATGTGTTGCTTTGTTTGTTTCCTTCCTTGTTTTAATTGTTTTTTTCAATCGTGGCGTCTTTTGACCCACGATACTTCTTCTTATACAATTTATTGTAGTGTTCTTTGACACTTCATGGCACTCTTTCATACCATGGCCCAAAACAACACATGCCATTCGCCCACGCATATTACCTTTATGAATATGGAAAGTCTTTTAAGACGCGAGCCGGAATTGAACCCGCACTCTTGGACTGGATTAACCAGTATGGGTTGTATTTACATACAACAAATACCAGAAACAGCACGAATCCAATGCGCTGACCACTATGCTTTCGCATCTAGACTCCCTTATTCTCTTTATATTTTGTTCCTTATGCGTGGCTATTCTTTGAGTTTCATAATATTAGTGATGCAACAAATATGAACATACTATTTACTGCCCTTTTCTGCCTGATAATTACATATTTTTTCTTACGACTACCCCCACTTATTTAAACAAAAGGGAACGAAAAGCGATTCAATCTATTACGGAATTGTTAAATAATTATGTGGGTATTGTTCATGTTACCTACATTTTAACCTATAATGGTAACTCTATGGTTTGGTTTACTGGTTAGGAGTAAGCCATTCCAACTTAAGCCCCGTTTAGCATGGTATTATATTTGCTCAGATACAAATATTTAAACTAAATATGTAGGTATTCACAAATTCCGAAACATAAAATACACGTTGAATCTCGTTTACTTTAATAATACATTACGATTACCTACCCTTCAAGCATTAATTTTATATTAGTTTTTTTTTTGCAATTGCGTTTTTGAAAAAGACTAACAGTTTATAGGTAGGGCTTGAAAAATTTATTTAGTATGTAAACGAATAGAGCTTGATCGCACAGGCACCCCGTAATAATAGTAATTACAGCAAAGCCATATGGACTTTATGGACGTTACTTGTTGCACGATTATCCTTACAAATTCATTGTTCTCTGTTATGATAACCAATATTATTTTATTGTTTGTAATTTATAGGGCAAAGATAATACTTTCGTTTTAACATGCACACACATTAGTTGACATTTTGTTTTTTTTGAACATCTACCTCGTAAATATTCCTTTCATTTTACCAAAATTTTTGAACTTATTTGTAGTTACTTACGGTTTTCATCCTTGTCGCCATTTGTGGTGTCTCGTCGGGCCTCGTGTGTTTCGGGATATATTTACAATGATACACAACACCATAACTTCCAGATAGACTGTATGTATATTGGTGAATGAAATAACAAATAACTTAATAGCTCTATCTTATTTAGACGTGTGTCCAGTAACGCGGCCCGACGGAGACTGACTGCCTCGCCCATGGTCTCGGTAGTGGTCGATGCGTTGACAGCCATTGTCCAAGCTGGCCACTAGCATTGCCTGCTGTACACCACACATCCTTAACCCTTTGATAGCATAGTTTATAACTTATGACTTTGTACATAAAAATACATTGTTGCAGGTTAATCATTGTTAATCAATAAGTACATAGTGAAAAAGACAACTGATGGTGGAATCAATATTGGAGCCTGAGAGGACAATAAAGTGAGTTATGTTTTAATAGTTTTTAACGGCAACAAATTAAATGATTCCTAAAATATTTTTATACCCCAATACACTTAAGACAAAATGGATGAATGTACACCAAATTGGCTGAACGTACACCAAATTTGGGTAACCGGTTCGGTTAAGTTGTGTTAGGTTATCTTGCGACCACAACGCATGAGCCGAGCGAGCGTGCCGCGGCCGCTGCCGGCGAAGTGCCAGAAGCAAATTCGGTGTACATTCATCCATTTTGGTAGACAAAATTTGGTGGATATTATTTGGTAAAAATTTACTCAAATTTGGTGGCACGTTAATACACCCGTTCTTAACTTATGATATTGTACATTAAAATGTATTTTGTTACAGGTGTTTCTGTTTGTACATTTTAAATAAGGAGAGAAAAAGACAACTGTTGGTGGTATTAATATCGGAGCCTGGAAGGCCAATAAACTGAGTTTTGTTCTAAACCCTTTAATAGAATAGTTTTGAACTTATCATGATGTACAAAGTAGAAAATTGCAAAATTTTACAACCACAGGAAGGATTCGAACCTGCGTCTTCTCCGTCAGTACCGGAGACGCTTTACCAACTAGGTTACTGTGATCCTGCCGGATGTTGTGAAATCTGCGACCTCTATACGCATTTCAAGGTTGTGTTTGTGCTGCCACCTAGTAAGCATTAGCTGTACTAGACTACTAGCTCAAGTAGTCTATTATTGCAAAAAGAATTCAAGTCGAAAATTGTTTACACTACGTATGATTGAAAATGATTTTATTTTAACATTTCCTGTGTTCGGATAAATCTACCAAGTAGAAAATTGCAAGATTCAATCATTTTGAATTATACGTAGTGTTACCAATTTTTGACTTATTTACAAAAATAGGACTTGTTGAGCTAGTACAGCTAATGCTTATTAGGTGGAAGCACAAACGCAACGTTGAAATACGTATAGAGATCGCAAATTTTACAACATCATGCGGGACCCTGAGCCTAGTTGGTAAAGCGTCTCCGGTACTGACGGAGAAGATGCAGGTTCGAATCCTGCCTGTGGTTGTGAAATTTTGCAATTTTCTACTTTGTAGATCTATCCGAACATAGGAAGTGTTAAAATAAAATATTCTTATGATATTGTACTTAAAAATGCGTTTTGTTACAGATTATTATGATTGTTAATCTTGAGTACGTAGTGAAAAAGACAACTGCTGGTCATGAAGAATCATGAGTAAAACCTGTACTAATAATAGCTTTTTGTACATTTTATTTAAGTATTAGTATTATTAAGTATAAAATACACTGCCTAATGGAAAATAATAAAATGATTATCCATTGTCATAATGATAATCATAATGATTGTCATAATAGTACCTAGTTAAAAATTCATCGATATAAAAATCGACAATACCTCATCACTACTTGATTATGACAGTTAAACAGTGTGACGTCACAAATGTCAGGCGCTTAAAGCATTTGAGACGGCTTACACGGGGGAAAAGTTCTATATATATTCTATCCGACCGATTTCGGTCATGGCGACTGTTTCAACTCCTTTGCAGATGGCGTTCATGTGCTCGCATGTGGCTTATGTAGCCAATCTTATTGATAAAAGTCCGCGCGCATTGCGGGCACGTGAGCACTCCATTAATATAATTATAACTGATCGCCACAGGTGGACGGGCTTTCAGTTCTTCGCGTCTGGCATCAAGCTCAAGACAGTGATTAATTTCAAAGCTTTGTGTTCTGTCTCTTACTAGTGATCTCCACTGGGCACGCTCCACAGCCCTGTGTTCCCACTGCGAGGGCTCTATGTTACATTTCTTCATGTGACGCTTTAGCACATCTTTGTACCTGAGAAGTTGTCCGCCATGCTTACGCTTGCCTTTCTCAAGTTCAGAGTAGAAGATGCGCTTTGCCACTCGCTGATCCGCCATTCGAGCCACATGACCACTCCAACGAAGTTGTCGCCGCATAAGGTAGGTCTCAATGCCACCGACATTAGCTCTTCGCAGCACTTCAGTATTCCGTACGTGATCAGACCATCGGATATTGAGGATTTTGCGCAGACATTTAAGATGGAAGCGGTCCAGCGTGCGAATGTGACGGCGGTAGACGGTCCATGTTTCGGCAGAGTACAGAATGTTAGGTAGCACAATAGCCATATATATGGAAATTTTTGTAGTAAGTTTAATATCATGTGAGCTGAAAACTTTAGTATCCAGTTTACCGAACGCGGCTGCAGCTGCACCGATTCTGCTGTTGATTTCAGCATCAAGATAGCACTTGGATATTAGTGTGCTTCCCAGATATCGGAATTTGTCGACCTGCTTCAACACATTATGTCCGAGTGTGATGGCAAGTGTTTCACGACCTTGTATGTCTAATGACAACACCTCCGTCTTTTTGACACTTACTTTCAAGCCAAACCTAAGGCACGACTCGTGGAAAACTGACATAAGCTGTTGCAGGCCGTCTGGGGATTCAGCTACAAAACATAGATCGTCAGCGTAAATAATTTCTGTGATCATAGCATAGGACACTTTTGTACGAGCTTTCAGTCTAGCTAAGTTAAAAATATTGCCGTTTGTGCGGAAACGGATGTGGACACCTTCAGATCTCGACTCCAGAACTTCGCGAACTACGACTGAAAAGTACAACGCAAACAGCGTGGGTGCCAGGACGCACCCTTGCTTTACCCCACAGGTTACGGGGAAGAAGCCTGACCGTTCACCATCGACAGCGACGCAGCTCTCCATGTCGTCATGCAGGAGTTTCACTAGTCTCACATATTTTTCCGTACAACCTAATTTCACCAGTACCGTCCACAGGGCTTCTCGAGGCACGCTGTCAAATGCCTTCTCCAGGTCAACAAAACAGAGATACATATTTTGACCCTGTTCTCTGCTTTTTTCCTGTAATTGATGCACTGAGAAAATTGCCTCGCACGTGCCTCGGTCAGGTCGGAAGCCAAATTGGGTTTCTGGCAGAATTTTTTCGGAAAGTTCCATTAGGCGGTTTAGTAGTACTCTAGCAAAGACTTTTCCAGGGGCTGACAAAAGGGAAATTCCACGGAAAGAATTGCAGTCAGATCGGTCACCTTTGTTCTTATATAGTGCCTTAATGACAGAAACTTTAAAAGTGTCTGGGACTTGTTCTTTCTCCCACTTATTAACAAAATGTTCCCATATTACCGAATGCAATTCTTCTCCGCCATATTTTAACAGCTCTCCCGGTATGGAGTCTATGCCGACCGCGCGCTTGTTTTGTTGCTGTTTAATGGCAGAGGCAATCTCGTCAAGCGTCAACGGCTCATCTAGCTCAGTAGCAGTGGGGAGTTGAGGTAGAGACAGGACATGTTGTAAATCAGCCGTGTGATCCACGTTGAGCAAGGTGTTAAAGTGCTCGGCCCATCGCTTGAGTACTTCCTCCTTGCTTTTAAGAAGGCCTTCGCCACTAGCTGGCCTTAACGGCACTTTGGCAAAGCAGGCTGTACCAAGGAGCTTTCGAACTTCGCTGTAAAATTCCCCCAGCTGGTTAGTGTCAGCAAGCCACTGCATTTGACAAGCTTTGTCTTGCCACCACTTATTCTTTATTTCCCGAGCTTGTCTACGTACCTCTAAACCTCTACGACTGATCTTTGCTATATGTTCGCTTTGCCGAGTTCCACTTGGCTGCTTGAGTAAGCGTCTGTAGTTAGCTATTGCTTCTGACAGGACCTTATCATTATCATCAAACCAGTCCTCGTTTTTACGGACTTTCAAACCGACAGTAACTGTGGCGGTGTTTAAGATCTGAGTAGACAATGACCCCCTGTCTGCATTCACATCACCGGTCTTTGGAAGTGGTAGAGAGTTGGCTAAGGTCACAGCAAATCTATTTCTCGTCTCAAGATCTTTAAGTCGATCCACATTTAAACACACAGGCTTTGGTGTTCCAGATCTACGAGGACGCCGGATGTGGAGATGTAGTTTAGTGACTACAAGTTGATGGTCGGTCCAACAGTGGGCACCGCGCATGACGCGAGTGACCAGGACTTGAGAGATATCTTTTTGCCGCACGATAGCATAGTCAATCAGATGCCAGTGTTTGAATCTTGGGTGCATCCATGTAGTTTTATGCTTGGCGGAGAGTCTGAACATAGTGTTCGTGATTGCAAGGTTCAGTTGAGCACATAGGGTGAGCAGTAGTTGCCCGTTGCTATTCATGTTGCCGACTCCATGTCTGCCTAAAACTTTGGGCCACGCTTCGAAATCCCGCCCAACTCTAGCATTGAAATCACCTAGCAGCAAAATTTGTTCTCTATGGCGTATTCGTTCGAGGCATTGTGTTAAGCTCTCGTAAAATTGGTCTTTAATTTCATCAGTTTAGTCTAGTGTTGGAGCATAGACACTGATGACATTAAGATAGTTATCATGGTCTAGGTGGAGGCGCAGTGTTGTGATGCGGTCCGAGATGTGTACTGGACATTCTTGTAGCTGTTTCACAAGCTGATTCTTAACAGCAAATCCGACGCCTGACCGTCGCGGTTCCGAGGCAGCGAGTCCTTTCCAGAAGAAAGTGTACCCACCGCCATGTTCCACCAGCTCACCCTCTTCAGCAAGATGTGTTTCGCTGAGAGCAGCCACATCTACGTTATATCGAAGAAGCTCTCGGGCAACTATAGCGGTCTTTCGTTCAGGGCAGGCATTTTCATTGCGATCTAAAAGAGTTCTTACGTTCCACGCGCCGAAAGTCATTAATGATGTTTTTTTGTGAAAATTTTATTTTTATTGTTGCGTCGACCACGAATTGAAAGATGCGGAGGCAGCCGCGGTTACTACCCTCCTTATGGGTTGGGGTCAGCATTTTTTTAGGGCACCTTTTCTAGCCCCCTCCCCGGCTGAGCGGGGAAAGCAGTGCTTCCCTAAATAGGGCTGCTTTGTCTCTCTAGGTGCTGCCGAATTCACTCCGTCTCCCCTGTTCAAAGCAAAAGCGACCACGGTGTTCAACACCCCTAAAGCCGCCCATGTGCAGGCCTCAGACAAAGCCCAATCTGCATCAAACTGGACCTCTCTACTTCAGCCCATCGCCACGGGTCTTTACGTTAATCGGAGTCCATGTTCGGAAACAGTCTGATGTGCAGGATATATTTCAGTGCGCAAGTGTACGCACAAACACAGGCGCACTCTCTCGTCCTTACTCACCTCGATCCAGTGGAACGGAAAACCGCTACGACTGGAGATAAGACGGATGCAGTGTCTGGCCGACGATTTCTTCAGACCTCTATCGTCGCCCTTGGCCTTCCACAATGCCTTGCTGCCTCGCCGCATCAGCCAAGATTCGTTGCTTATCAGCGTGGGTTGCCTTCAACGCCGAGACAGACTTTGTGCATTACTTGGCGGGAGGTTTCCGCTTAAGATCTTTCCACCGGAGTGAGAAGAATCCCACTCTACCAGGTTTAGCCCGCGAGCCGACGCGGTTTACCGGGGTGTGGCCGCTGCTTGCACTGCAGCTACTTGGAGCCACTGGTGAGAGATTGCGGGCCGCTTGTACCTGGTGGTGTACCACCCTTACGCAGAGGGCCGACTAGTAACACCTTAGGAGTGAGGCGTATTTATCGCAACAGATAAATATAACAGGTATTTAAATGTCACCGTTCCGTCCTGTTATACACAGTACGAAATACCTGTTGTTTTTAGTAACAACATGTTATAGCGATATGTTCCGGTATTTCGTAACCTAAATATCGGCTGTCACCACTTGTGATACGTAACAATATGTTCCTGCCGTTCCACCAAATCCAACCAGTATTTTTTCATTCTGTTATGTACTGTCACAGGTCTTTCTCACTCTTGCATACGCATTCCCCATAGGTCAAAGTAGGATAGAATGATATTGCTACTTGTCACAGGTCTTCATCGATACGGGGCGTCTGGTCTGTCCAGTTTTTGTTTGTCGTTATTCTACCATTGATACGGCGATGGTCAAGTGGTCGGCTGGTGGTCAAGTGGTCGGCTGCTGGCCAAGTGGTCGTCTCACGGTCAAGTGGTCGGCTAGTGGTCAAATGGTCGGCTAGTGGTCAAGTGGTCGGCTGGTGGTCAAGTGGTCGGCTGGTGGTCAAGTGGTCGGCTGATTGTCAAGTGGTCGGCTAATGGTCAAGCGGTCGTATAGTGGTCAAGTGGTCGTATAGTGGTCAAGTGGTCGGCTAGTAGTCAAGTGGTTAGCTGGTGGTCAAGTAGTCGGCTGGAGGTAAAGTGGTCGTCTAGCGTTCAAGTGGGCGTCTAGTGGTCAAGTGGTCGGCACGTAGTCGAGTGGTCGGCGGGTGGTCAAGTGGTCGGCTGATTGTCAAGTGGTCGGCTGATGGTCAAGTGGTCGTATAGTGGTCAAGTGGTCGGCTAGTAGTCAAGTGGTTACCTAGTTGTCAAGTGGTCGGCTGGAGGTCAAGTGGTCGGCTGGAGGTCAAGTGGTCGGCTGGTGGTCAAGTGGTCGTCTAGCGTTCAAGTGGACGTCTAGTGGTCAAGTGGTCGGCTAATGGTCAAGTGGTCGTCTGGTGGTCAAGTGGTCGGTTAGTGGTCAAGTGGTCGTCTAGTGATCAAGTGGTCGGTCAGTGGTCAAGTGGTCGGTTAGTGATCAAGTGGTCGGTTAGGGGTCAAGTGGACGGTTAGTGGTCAAGTGGTCGGCTAGTGGTCAAATGGTCGGCTAGTGGTCAAGTTGTCGGCTGGTGGTCAAGTGGTCGGCTGTTGGTCAAGTGGTCGGCTGGTGATTGAGTGGACGTCTAGTGGTCAAGTGGTCGGTTAGTGGTCAAGTGGTCGGTTAGTGCTCAAGTGATCGTCTAGTGGTCAAGTGGTCGGTTAGTGTTCAAGTGGTCGTCTAGTGGTCAAGTGGACGGTTAGTGTTCAAGTGGTCGTCTAGTGGTCAAGTGGTTGGTTAGCGGTCAAGTCGAAACGGCCGCCGGCCGCCGGCGCCAGCCACACGCTCTGCTCTGAAGCCACCCTTATGAAAGAAAACACGGGTTTGCTGTATTCATAGACCTGTTATCTGCTCGGAATGGCCTGTGTTGGGCTGTTATTTTAGTAACAGGTTTTTGGAACTGTTATTTTTACGGAACAGGAACAGTGACAACAGGTATTGAATTTGACCTGTTACGACCCACCTCTAAACCTGGGCGGTAACAAACGCCCCACTACCAAAGATTTTGGAAACTACGCCAGCGCAGCGTTTTTCTTACGTCAATGCCCACTACACACCCATTCAAAAGTTCTATAGTCTATGCTTGAATATTCGGATACACATTTATTTGATATCGATATTGCTTTCTCATTTAACTTATGGTGTTTTGCGATATTCTCTCTCGCTCTGTCTTTTATGTTGGCTACATTGATAAAATGACAGCCAGTGTCACGTATGTCAACAAAAATGTCTGGATGGATTTGTCTCGGATTTGTGTTGTTTCGTCACAACACAATTTTATTTTATTGAAAATTAAAGTGGAATTTAGTGGATTTAAGTGGTGCATAGCGCATAATTTGTTTTCTTCTAATTTCTGACTTCTCGTTCACATTCAGCTAACATGAGTGCTGCTGAAGATAAAATGTACATCTGTAAGTAATTCTTTGATGAAGCTGTTTCTGTTTTCTTTCCTTGTGTTAACGATTGCAAATTTTTTCAGGGCCCCCGGATTTAAGTAAGAGGCTAGTTAAAATGCGGTTTGCAAATGATTGGCTGTTTAAAAAGAAAAAGCAGCCGTGGAAGTAAGTTGATTCTGGATATTCTTATTAGACTGTATCGTCACTATATTTTATTGGTCCGTGTGACGGCACCTAAGAACAGTACCACTACATGTCTTCTCGTAAGTCTTATAAAAGGCAACTAATTTATCTTGAACACTTTTGCACATTCTACCAGCTACTGATTCTTACAAACCAAATAACTACTAAATGTAGAAACCAAAAAGAAGTCGATATCAATAATATTTGCAACAAAATAGAAGAATACATGATAAAAGGACAGATGGATAAAGCTTACAATGAAATAAGAAATTTAAGTAAGAAACATAAAACTAGAAGTACAACTATTTTAGATGAGCAGGGTAAAATATTATTGAACAATAACGAGATACTGGCAAGATGGAAAAGGTACATGGAAAAGCTATATCACGGAGAAGGACTGAGTGAGGAGGATATAGAAGACGAACATCTGGTGGAAGAAGAGAAACTAGGACCTCCAATCTTAAAAGAAGAATTTGATAAAGCATTAAGTCATATACAAAATGGCAAAGCTGCAGGTGAAGATCAAATCCACATAGAAATGATTAAATATACCCAGTGCGAAACTTTATTAGATGAAATTTTCAAATTAACTCAGGACATGTACTTGACTGGCTATATACCGAGAGATTTTGAAATAACTAAAACCGTTACCCTTCCCAAAAAGTTAAACACACTCAAATGTGAAGAACATAGAACCCTTAGCTTAGTTTCTCAGGCATCAAAAATTCTCCTGAAAATTTTGCAAAACAGATTGAGGCCCATAGCCGAACAAACGTTAGGACCGGATCAATACGGCTTTCGTCAAAACAGGGGTACTAGAGAAGCTATTTTAGCACTGCGACTTATTGCAGACAGACGTATGGATTTGGGACTTGATACTCATATCGCCTTCGTAGATCTAGAAAAGGCTTTCGATAGGGTTAACTGGAAACGAATGATGAAGATATTAAAAGAGACAGGTCTAGACTACAGAGACAGAAGAATAATATATAAACTTTATAAAGAACAAGAAACAACAATAGAAGTAGGAGAGGAAAAAGGTACAGCTAAGATATGACAAGGAGTTAGACAAGGGTGTCCACTCTCACCACTAATATTCAATATTTTTATAGAATGCGCAATAAAGAAAATAAATGATTCTGAATAAGGGGGCATCAAAATTAACGGGAAAAATATACAATTTATAAGATTTGCTGATGACATTGCTGCAGTAGCTGAGAACACATTACAATTGGAAGAATTAGTTACAGAAATGGACGTGATATTTAAAGAATTTGGGCTTAAAATAAACAGTAAGAAAACAAAAAAGTTAACAGTTTCGAAAAAACCAGCAACAAACGACACAATAATTCATCTTAATAATTTCCCAATAGAATCGGTGAAACAATTCAGATATTTAGGCAGTTTAATTACTAATGACTCCAGATGCACTCCTGAAGTTGTTTCTAGAATTGCAATGGCCAAAGCAGCTTTTAACAACAAAAAACACCTTTTAAAAGCTAAAATCTCTAGAAGTGTTCGGAAACGACTGATAAAAGTGTACATCTGGAGCATTGCATTATATGGTTGTGAGACGTGGACTCTAACACAAAGAGATAGAGAGAGGTTAGAAGCGTTTGAGATGTGGTGTTGGAGGAGAATGGAAGGGATCAGTTGGACAGAGAAAAAGACAAACGAGGAAGTTCTAGATTTGGTTAAAGAGAAGAGAAATTTGCTGAGAACCATCGAAAATAGAAGAGGGACGATGGTCGGACACCTGATAAGACATGACACTTTCATAAAGAATATTATTGAAGGAAAAGTAGAGGGCAGAAGAGGAAGAGGAAGACCAAGACGCACTTATTTTGACCAGATAAAAGAGAGGGTAAACGTCGAGTCTTATCAGGATGTCAAATCATTGGCAGAGGACAGAGAGAAATGGAGATTGCTCCACCGACAAGAGCGCGGCTCTTAAATATGAGAAGAAGAAAATCCCACACATTTGCAGCCAGCTGACGTTTCTCAAGTTTTAATTTTAATGAGTTTGTCTCTAATGGAAATGAGAGTGGATTTGGCGCACACTTTTGAGGGATTAGCTTAGGCTTTTTTTAAAAAAATTAATCAAACTGACATTTTGACAGATGAATACGTGAGCGCGCTTAAATCCATTCCAAATTGACTAGAGCCATTAAAGCAGTGATAGCTTTGTGAGCGTGCAAAATCAATTTGGACCGTCTCTCAGTACTGTATACGCAAAAGCGTTAAAAAGCAGCGTTTGTACAATTTGGAACACAGCATATAACTATGCAATTTCGCTGTGTACTTTTTATGGAATGCTATGAATTTTGAGGAATTTGATATTTTAAAAGCTAACTTGAAGTAGGCTGTGCTGCTGTGGTTTATTGTTATTTATTTTATTATTATTGAAATTAATTGTTAGTTTATTGCCATTTCTTTTATGCTGCCATAGCGCCATCTAAAATGGTAGTAGACTTGCTTTATTTGCATTGTGTTCTGCATCTTATGACATGTAATGTGTATTCTGTAAAGCATCTAAATAGAATAAATAAATAAAATAGAAATAAATAGAATAAATAAATAAATTTAATCTATAGGGCCTTACCTGATACAATATATTTACTGGAAATGTTTTATCTAAAGTTTGTTTTAATACAGACAATTCCACAAAATCCTAATGGACCATGGTTTTCCTAAAGAAATCACCATCAAACAAGTAAGCAAGAGATGGGGCTATATTTATGACGTAAGTAAATAACAAAAAAAAATTGGCCAAAAAAGTTTGATTACATAGACTGTTATACATTGATATAGCCAACTAGCCTTACTTTTTAATTTCAGATGTACAAAATTGCCAAAGCATCAGGAAATAAGGATTGGAAGTACTACAAAATGTTTGAAAATCACTATAGTAAAGTCGAAGCGCTAGACAAATATGACACTTGTAAGTTAATAGGGTGTCATAAAGTACAAAAAATATTTGAAGCAGTGCCTCAGAACATGGAACTAAACAATTTATCATAAGTTTTGTAAATAAGGAAATTTTAACCTGTCACACAAAACTGTTGCATTCTCCAATGCATTTGTATAGTAGTCCAAATACTTTTTTTGTTTTTCGACCCACTTACACTTCTTTGGAAAACTTCTTCAGTTCTATATTCTGGATCACCCTGTTAAATGATTTCTGTACTTTTTTTACACTGTAAACTTTTTTATACAGTTTGTCCGGGAAAAGGCTAGCAATAATTTAAGGGCATGTAATATACTTAATTTTATCGACAAATACACCCCCAAGTCGGGATCAATCCGGGATAAGGCTAGCAATAATTTAAGGGCATGTAATATACTTAATTTTATCGACAAACACACCCCCATGTCGGGGTCAATCCGGGATAAGGCTAGCGATAATTTAAGGGCATGTAATATACTTAATTTTATCGACAAATACACCCCCATGTCGGGGTCAATCCGGGATAAGGCTAGCGATAATTTAAGGGCATGTAATATACTTAATTTTATCGACAAATACACCCCATGTCGGGGTCAACGACCCACCTCTTGAAATGGCCGCCATTTAAAAATTTATATTTTCGACGGCTATGCCAAAACAACTGATTATTTGGGATTCAAGTCCAAAAGATACAAAAAAAAAGATTCTAAAAGGTAATAATATCGCCTAACAATCAATAAAAAAATACGAAAACTGTTATTTTAGATACCTAAAAAAATACTTATTCTAATTTAATCCCAAAATTTCCGATTTTTTTTTGGTTTTTGAAAATAACTCGAAAACTGGCTCACTAATGCATATTTTTTTGCAATGTTCTTACAGACAGAGATATCATCTTTATAACGATACCAATATCATTACTCTCAGTTTTTGAGTAATGTTAGAAAAACTAAAAATGATCGGAAATTTTGGCATTAAATTAGAGTGATTAGAGTAAGTATTGTTTTTTAGGTATCTAATATAATAGTTATCGTAATTTTTTTTTATTGATTGTTAGGCAATATTATTCAATTTCATTTATTGTGTCTGTCGGACTTTTGAATCCCGAGTAATCAATGTTTTCGACAGAGCCGTCGTGAATAAAAAAATAAATTTTTAGTTGGCGGCCATTTCAAGAGGTGGGTCGTTGGCCCCACATGGGTTGTTTTTGTCGATAAAATCAAGTATATTAATTACATGCCCTTAAATTATCGCTAGTCTTATCCCGGACACACTGTATACTACATTTATCAAAAACAAAAAACATAGTGGCTGTGTTTTCAGTTTGTTAAATTGGAACAGATTTTCTTTTTCAATTATTATTGTTAATAGCCTATTTCCATGCCAGTTGTCTCTGGTCTTGTACGAGTACTATTGCCAATTCATGAGAAATATATATATAAGGTCGTCTTGCCATCGCCTACAGGGCCTACCTCGCCGTTGGTTCCAATCTTTCAATTTCATTGGTTCCATTCAATCAATCTATCAATGATTTCAACTTCGCTGTTTTTGAGCCGATGTCTGTAATATCTGTCAATTATACTAAAAATAATTTTGAATAATACAGGGAACAATGAATGGCGGTTAAAACTAATCACATGTGTAAGGGAAGCAAAAGAGCTCAAAGTTGATTACATAAACTTGTGGATGTAAGTATAAACTTTGTTTGCATTTGCTTATTTTTTTGGCTCAACTGATTTTGATAAAAAAAAATTATGAGGTCATCGAAAATTTATTGTCTTGTTACTTGTTGGGAATAACACTAAAAAAAATTGTATACCCGGAGTGTGGTACACACGGCTGCTCGTCGGAAGTAACACTTCGACCTTGAGCGGGTCTCTGGTTTTGAGCGTTTCTGGCGTAGCGCTAGTTCAGCTTATATTGGTTTTGTTTCCACTTGTTTTGTTTGCTGCCATGCATAAGCTTACATTAGTTGAGAAACCACTTTTTTATTTTATTACAGAACTGTAGAGAGAGCTATGAGATGTCAAAATTTACCTGAAGACTGTTGTATACAGGACATTAAAGGGCTCTGGCATCACCTAAAAACAACATTTGGTGTAAGTACATGAAAAGTATAGTTTTTTTCAAAATCATTTTTGCGGATAAAAATTCTTTATGAAACTAGTATATTTCCGGACGAAAATAAAATTACGCGAAAAAATAATTCATCCCCATTATTGGTGTACATTACTGCAATGGCCGACAAAAAAGGTATTGAAGGAGGAACGTGTGAATGTGGGCAGAGGCGTAGCCGAGGCCCACATGCGTAAGTCGTTAAGTACCTGGTTGCGGGCAAGGCTTGTATAGTATCTTTTAGTAAATTTCTCAATAAATGCGCAGAAATTCAAACTAAGTTTAATCCAAACAAACACAACCTTTAACTTACCAATATATGTATTCCTTTGTTTACATCACAGTTTTACATTTTGATATTCTGTTTCATCTGTGTTTGTTCAATTTTTTTTACAACTTATAGCTTCCTTTTTGCAGGAGAGTTAGAAATTTAAACAAAATCTTTGTTGTCTAAGTTACCTCCTTGGTTGTTATGCTTGGATAAGGTACCTCCTTAGTTGTTATGCTTGTTGGTTCATTCCACTTTTAAATAACTCGATAGATATGAGTTTTCATAGTAAATTATTCGGACGCTTTTCCGGCCAGCGCTCGCCCGTATTTAACCAGTACAGCTATTTCGATTTATCTCAGAAAAGGTTGCCTGAAAAAAAAAAGTAGGAATCCCTTTAATCGAATTACTTTGCGTGAATATTTTTTTCTTCGAGAAAGTTGCGTGTTTTCGTTAGTAGAATCACTAGTTTTCATTAGCAGTAGTAGGAAAGCAAAGCTAATGAATTTTCACATTCTTTGACTGGTATGTATAATAATTATCTAGCTTTTTATTTTTATTCAGAGAAAGCACCGCATGAAGATCCGTAAAGGCTCGTCGGACTGGCCGCTGTATGACGTCATGCTGGAATACTACGAGCGTTTCGAACCGGACCACCTCGACCACTTGAACAACCCATATCCCCGCCCGCGCGGTAAGAGGAGCAGCTGCAACTACGAGAAGAAACTCGCTGATTACGACGAGTACGATTTTCAATGTGAGTTATATTTTTATATTTATTTAAACCCTAAACCGACGAGCGTGTATGAAAGGGTTGATGAAAGTACAGGAAGCGAGTGAAGTATGTCAAGGTCGTATTAGGTGGAGGGCTGTGGTCTCTGCCTATCCTGAAGGGAAAGAGGCGTGATGTTATGTATGCATAGATTTATATAGTCAAGATAGGGTCTTGGGGACAAGCGGCTCAAAATTTCATAATACAAGAAAAAATAGCGCCATCTGTGAAAAATCGCGTGAACTATGTTGTGTAGACTTCGGTCGGTGCTAAATACGAGTACACGGAACGGAAATAATATGGCGGGAAAAAACAAAACAAACTTTTTACTGTTTATATGTGATTTAAGTCTGGTTTTTGAGTTTCATTAATTGGATTATAGTCAAAAACAATAATAAGAAATAACGATAATAATAATAAGAGTATATTGTTTCTTCAAATAAGAACATTCCATTTTGCTGGTAAGTTTATTTGCATCCAATGTTGACAATATGACTGACAACGACTGACATTTGTTGGTCCTAAACGTCAGATTTCGGACCAACAAATTGGGGACAATGTAACTTGCCGATGGGCTAGTACTTATATATAAGTAAATGTATGTATGTGTTATTTTGTACCTGTAACCAGATTATGGTATGTTACTCAGAACATATACCTATATGAACACGTTTCCGAAAGAAACATAGTTCGAAATAAGATTTTTTAGCCTTGCGCCGCGCCGGCAATAATAGTACAATTTATACAACGTGTTAACGGAATAAGCGAGAAAGTAGTTTGTTCAGAATCGAGAGTAGAATCAATTTCACGGTTTTTGATAGGGGTAATTTTTTTTTTTTATTATTATCAAAACTTTGGTCCCTTCTATTCTAAATGTTTCTGTGGAAACGCGCGCGAACGGCGCGAGGCGAGGAGCGGTTCATGAGCGGTGAGGAGGGGAGGGAAGTGAGCGCGGAGCGCGCGGACTAGAACAACGAAGAAACTAGAACAATGATGAAACTTTAAAATAACAATATCTAGAAAAAAAAAATTAAGATTTTTTTACGGGAATGGATTTATTTTAATAAAAATCTGTTGGGGTGTATGAGGGTTTCGCTTATTCGGTTTCGTTGTATAGGACGACCAAAAATTTTACCGCCTATACCAATGTGACTTAAAATTTTATGTACCTTATGCTCGCTAAAACGGTCCATGAATGAATGGATTTGCTTCCTTATTGCACACTAAAATGAATAGATCATGGCATCCCTTGAAACGTCCACTACAGGACAGGAAGCTCCAGAATTCCAGCAAAAACGTGTGGATGGAAAGTACCATAGTCACTAGCTAGCTTTGCGGCGCAACTTGCGGATTGCGGCTGGACCGCAGTTGCTGGTGACCGCAGTATGTAAGATGGTACGATACACAGAAAGATGCTGCTGCCCATCCTCTTGTTCATAATTCCTTAGTCGCCTCTTACGACCCCCACCGGTATAGATGGGTTAGTACTATTATTTGCCGGCCTGCTCGGGCCACGAATAGGTACTCGTACTATAGGTTTTTTGTCCTGCGTAGACGCAGAGCCACAAGTTTTCGCTTATTAAGAAAGAGATAATGCAATTAAATTTCTTGTCCTATTTTCTATGGCTATTGCGTTCTATTGTTATATTATTTTCTAGGCCATCACGGCTGGATAGAGAGTGCTACTATTTTTCGATTGTAAGCAAATTGTAAGCCCCGTGTGGTGCCGGCAAAGAATAGTACCAACCCTTACATACCCGTGGGTGTCGTAAGAGGCGACTAAGGGTTACCTGGAGGATGGGCAGCAGCATCCTCCTTTGTATCTTACATCTTACTTACTGCGGTCACCTACAACCGCGGTCCATGGTGCCAGCCGTAACGCTAACAAGCGAGGTGACTATGGTACTTCCCCTCCACATTTTTCCGGCAAAAGCTAGAATTCTGGAGGGAGCTCCCTGTCCTGTAGTGGACACTTCATGGGATGTTATGATGAAGCAAAAATGAGCTTAGTGTTGTAGTAGAAAACACAAAAGATGGCGGCGTTCCGATTAAGGCTGGCTGGACTGTCTTCTTAGGGTGGTTGTCCACCAGTGCTGTGCGAGGGAGCTAAGCTATGAGCTGGGAAAATTCCATCCAATAGGATTGCATCATTTTCCTAGCTTGTCAAACGCGCTGTCAAATGGAGCTTTTCTTAAAATTTTCCAGCTCAGCTTAGCTACCTCCTCTACACACCTCTGGAGGAAAACCACCCTTAACTGGTTGCGAGCAAAATAAAGTACCGACTGTCATCAATGTCATCATTTTATAATTTTTTTTGGTGCACCACAAACATTGCAAAGTTAACACAGACTGTTCGAATATTGAACTGTTAATGTACTTTCAGGGACGAAAGATATAACGGAAACATTTATACAAGTTAGATTACAAAATGATTGGCTGTTCAGAGAAAGGAAATGGGCTTGGAAGTAAGTTTGCTATAAGTACTTAACTTTTACATTCAGCTAAAAGCACATTTAGCCCAGCGAACTACAATTAGGCTAAGATCCCACGACAAGATTATGCACCTATCTGTTATTTAAACGAAATGTGGTTTATATGGAAGGTTATACATGGGGTCATACAACGCCCTAGGGTTGCCTATAAATTTCTTGCCGCAAGTACCTCAAAACCACATATCAACATTTTGGTTTCATGGGAACAACCCTTTCATTAATTTTGGCAGAGCAATAGATATTGCCGTAAGATACCTTGAATAGAGATTCTCGGTCATGCAAAGTTTTATCAAAATCGTTATAGCTGTTTCCGAGATAATTGCAATTTATTTTTTTTGTATGACAACCCTAAAATGAGCCTAGCGGCTAAACGACAGGTCCGAATCGTACCAAATTTAAAATTAAAGAGTTCTAGGAAAATTCATTACAGTATTTTGAGTAGTTTCTTGCTGGCTCTCATTTTGAGGGTAGCTGTCATACAAAAAAAAATATAATTGCAATTATCTCGGAAACAGCTAAACCGATTTTGATGAAACTTTGCATGACCGAGAATCTCTATTCAAGGTATCTTACGGCAATATCCATTGATCTGCCAAAATTAATGAAAGGGTTGTTCCCATACAACCAAAATGTTGATATGTGTTTTTGAGGCACATGCGGCAAGAAATTTATAGGCAACCCTAGGGCGTTGTATGATCCCATGTATAACCTTTCATATAGATCAAATTTCGTTCAAATAACAGATAGGTGCATAATCTTGTCGTAGGATCTTAGCCTAAATACTATGGAACTCTAACTCAGAACAAATTCCACACAAAAAGTGGCCCTACGTGAAACCAAAAGGACGTATATTCAAAATACGCATCAATTGGTTCAAATTCAGAACGTGAGCAGGGATTGGTTCGCGCGCGTGCTGCAATGTCAGCTAGTGGGTAGTTGGGAGGTAACTATTTTAGCTCCGCCTACTTAAGTTACTATTTCGTGGGGTCAAGTTTGAAGCGTAGTTATCGTTCTATAGTATTGTAGTTCGCTGATTTAGCCCCTACGGTGATCGAGATAAGTATGTTACAAAGTGCTATGTGCCGATCTTAGCTGTACAATAAACAGCACGTCAAATTTGACACATTGGACTGCTCTTATCTCAGTAAGTGTAGAGGCAGAAGTCGCACTGCGAGTGTTAAGCTTGACCTGCTTTTGCCTGTACAAACTTCTGCCCACGTATTTGTGTAAATGATGAGGAAATTGCTCCAGTTTTTTTTTTTATTAATTAACTAAAATATTTTTTTCTCAACAGCGATCTGTTAGCAATAATGATTCAAGAATATGGATTTCCAAAAGAGTTGACTGGCAGAGAAATTTGTAGGAAATGGGCGTCCACCTATGCAGTAAGTGTTCTCTATTCTTTACCTGAGTGTGGCGAAGCCCAGAAGGAGAATTGTTGTAATATTAATCAAAATATTACCACATTGGGCTACTTACCGCTAGAAATATCAAATAGGTAAATACAGAAAAAAAGTATGTGTTCAGGAAGTTATTTTTATACTCATTCAAAATTTATTGGGTTGTTCTTTACATATCTCCCAGATTAATTGTAAATAATAATTATGTCACTGATTATATATTTTTGATGCACGTTACCTAAGGATCACAATATAAGGGTTTAATTTACAGTAACGGGAATAAAATGTCGAGCTTATTTTTTGTATGATGATAAGTAAGAGTGGATACCAACGAATTACAGATAGACCTTAATTCGTTGGTGGATTCATCGATAAATGACTTTACCTATTTACCAATTGGGATTTTTATGCATCCAAAAGAGGTCGTATACTACCTATTTACCAATGAGCTGTTCTCACGATTAAGTGTCAACTGAGTATTCAAAGGTGTCGATAGATTGCGCTGAAGACAGTTGCTAAAGAACTTAAAGTAATTCTGTAAAGATGAAGCTTGAAGTAAATAAACCTCCTTAGGCAACACTTACATTTACTTAGACAACAAATAGAAAAAGGAAGTTGATAGTTAAATTTCCCTACAACAACGCTATCTATCAAAAAAATTAATACTAGTTTTTCTTTTTTTTAAACCGGCTCATTGGGATTTTTATTCATCCAAAAGAGGTCGTATACCTCCTTATTCCCTGAGTGACATTCGTTGGACGTGATTCAACAGATTTTTCTTTCAAGGTTTACTTGTCCAACTTTTGGAGGCTTCCGATTACATACTTTTCTTTCTTACCTAGTAAATCTATCGGTATTAAACGATTATAAATATTATCTTCAACCTGCTCAATCATTTATTCCCCTGGCTGTACATATTTTAAACATTATAATCTTTTCGGTTCTAAAAGCATCTCTTTATATATCAGTTTATGAGAACACTTGAATACATTTATGTCTAGCACTTGAAGATTTTTCAATAAAATAAGACGAATCTTTTGTAGGACTACCAAAAGTCGATAGCGACGAACAATAAATCGTGGATGTATTACCCCCTGTTCGAGCTATATTTGGGTGAAGGGAGCTTGAGCTTGAATCCACTTGTGGGATGTAAGTATTTGAGTGGTTTTTTTAATGAGCAATACATATTTTTAGTGATTATTTCAATGCGTTCAGTACACACTTTAATCTTACATTGCTTTTATTTATATTTGATTTAACTTCGAAGTACATTACAGTAATTTATTGAAATGGATAGGTACGGTCAACCGCTAGTCGGTAGAAACTTTTTCAACTCTATTACCACGCCATAAGGTCCAAAAGTGCTTCTACCGATGTGCGGCCGTGTGTACTTGATAGTGACTGGATATTATAACAAAAAACATCTTTGTCTGTATCACAACTCACTATCAGCCCTCCAGGAGCTGCACTTCTTGAGCTAAAACTACTTTCTTTAAGATTTCTTTTATATATTTTTATACAATCTATTAGTGGTGTAGAACCACCCCTTCATCGTACTTTTTTACACCCTGTATGAATATTTTGCAAACAATAATTTCGATGGATAATATGTATTATTATTTTTTTAATTTAAATACGTCAGAATAATTAGACAATTTAAACGCGACGTGGTTTATTTGTCATATGTGCAAATAATGTACGCGACAGCTCAGGATTGCGGGCGAAACGTATAAAGCGCCATACATTTCGCGCGCACTCCTTAGCTGTCGCGTACTATAGCTGAAGGGCGTCTCCAACTGTAATTTATGATTGCAGGGCAAGAGGAATGGGTGCGCAACTTGATAAGCGCAAGACTAGATTTAAATCATCTGTTCAAATTAACGTACAGGCAACAAAATGTCGGGTGGAGGTATGTAGAACAATGCAACGACGGTAGAGATTAAATGTATTTTTTTGTATTTTTCACAACTCCTAGTTTTCAAGTCATGATAAAAAATGTCTTCTTATCTCCGAAATTTGCTTAGCAAAACATCTGAATTAATTATAATCGATAGAGGTTTATGTAAATAATACAGCAAAAATAAAACGATGTCTCTAATTAGCACAGTTTCTTAGATATCTTAAAAAAAACTCTTACAAACAAAAATAGTTTAGCGGTCCGAAAAATGGACTTTAGTGCTTCTAAAAATAATATATGTGGTATATCGGAACCCTCAGCGCGCGATCCCGACTCGCACTTGATCGGTTTTTTTTTTCACCAATAAGCTTATTGATGTAGTCTATGGCCAATGAAATTATTGTTTAATACTAAATCTTTTGCTATTAGCTTCAATGAAAGAAAAAAATTCGTCATTGGGTTCAGATTTTGAATATTGTTTGGCTGTACCTACCTAAATATTTGTCTAGTAAATCTTAACTTGGATTTTAGGGAAGTGGAGAAACGTGTGCGCAGTATTGGATTGCCCATAGATCACAGTTTGTTACAACTCCCCGAGATATGGACGCATTTACAGAAAACCTATCGGGTGAGTTCTATTCTACTGATTGATACATACAGCACAACAACGTTTCAATACAGTCGAACTAATCTAGTTTGATTAGAATGACAGCAGTGTTAGAGCAGGACGGAGCGATGCGTATGATATTGGAGCGACAGAGACACGTATCGTTCCGTTCTGTTCTCACACATAGCTGTGCCCTGCTCCCATTCTAATCATGCTACAATATTTCAACTGTAGATGAAAATTGTAACATGAATAATTTTTGAAGTAAATTGTTAGAATGTTTTTAATATTGTTTATAATATAGGGTGTGAAATGTATGATATCGCAAAAACTAAAACAACTTGCCCTACCAAAAGAACACGGCCGAAGTACGAAACAAGTTTCAACTTTCCACAAAAAAAACGCGATGTAGTTTTAATGGGAAGTCAACATCTATCATATTGTGACTTAATGTTCCTTAGTAAAATTGTTAAATTTTATGTCCTGAATCCAGACTTTCAGTTTTCTATAGATACCTTTTAAAACCCTGTATAATGTGGTCGTATGCGAAAATCTGTCGATTTATTTCTCGATTGTTTTCTTTTTCTGAATGACCCATATTTTTCTTTATCTTATATCATATCTAATTGGCTAGTTATATCTAGTAAAGCAAAATGTACTGTAGTATATAATACAGTCAAGAGCATATAAACCTTGACACATTGGACTTTGTACCGTTCTTATTTTGCTTTGTTGTGTAATTGTTCTGCGATAGATATCAGTTTGCCCCAGCAACTGAACTGAACTATGTTTACAGTGGAAGAAAAAGTTTGCAACGAAGGGTATCCTCACGGAACAATGGCCGTATTTTGAGGCGATGGCGCAATACGAAGCCATCAAGCCTCGGTCCGCACCGCCGCCGATCAAAAAACATAAACAAGAACCAGAAAATTACGGATATCATGACGACGACGATTACGAGGACGATATCAAACTGTTCGACTTGAAGCAGAAACTAGAACGCGAAGTTAAGCCAAAATTCGAATATCTAGAAGCGCACCAGTGTCGCGCCTGCTCCAGTGAAGACGGTTGCGTCAATATTTACCAACAGAAAGATGACGCGGGGCTCAATTTGGCCGATAAGTTGAAGATGATCGGCGATGTGCAGGTAAAAATTTTATTATCTTATCTTTGGATTGTTTGTTTTCCTTTTTAAGGGCGCTCCACTGACAGGGAGAAACGCTCATGGTTTATTTGACGTTTCTCCGGGACGTATATGTTACGGACAATGTGATAAGCCCGGGCACTATTAATAATGACCGGTCTGTATTAATAATGCCCGACTCAATTGGGCCATGTGATTAAAACAGCATGATTAATCACTTTGACCGGCCATTATGAATAATGCCCACCCTATCTTGGGCAAAGTAATAAAAATAACCTAACCGAACCTAACCTAAACAAACCTAACCTTATTTTTTGTCTTTTTTTTGTGTATGGGTAGACGTAAATGAAATATTAATTAAAAGGTTAGGTTAGGTTCGTTTAGGTTAGGTTATTGTTATTACTTTGCCCAAGATAGGGTAGGCATTATTTATAATGGCCGGCCAAAGTGATAAATTAATCACTTTGCCCGAAGCTCTTGGGCATTATTAATAATGGCCGGTCCGTATTAATAATGCCCAGTTAATCACATTGCCCGTAACATATGTATATGATAAATTCAAGTCGCTAGTGAATAGGCTTCTTCTGGGTGAACTTGTACCATTCTTGAAGATAAAAATACGCGTGAGTCAATTTGATCATACGATCTTACGATGCGAGTAAATGAGCTTCTTCTAGGTGAACTAGTTCCACCTTCGAACTCATCACTGTCTCCAGGGCTAAATTGAGGACTTTTGAAAAATGGACCTCTAAACTCTATATTTTTTGTGAAGAACGTGGAGCGCCCTTTGCGGTTTTCGTGTGCCGTTTGCTAGAGATTATTTTGTCGTTTTGATCGTTTTGGTTTTTCGTTCACGTGAATCTTTTGTAGTTAGCGCGTAAGCTACCATGTATGAGTGCTTAACAATTAAAAGAAATACCTAATTAAAAAGGCAAATCAATTTTAGGTGGATCCGACAGATCACCTCCCGTCACAAATATGTTTGAACTGTGTCCGGGACCTCGAGAAAGCGTATAAATTCCGAAAAAAATGTCAACAAGTCGATAAAGAGTTACGGAACCCTGACGTTCTGCCGCACAAAGTTAAAATTGAAATTGAGATCGACGATATCAATAACCCTAAGTATGAACGTGATGAAATTGAAGTCGAGAATAATCCAGAACTTATTATGAACAACCCTAAATATGAAACAGATAACGAACCCGACCCCGACAGAATAGACATCGAGGATCTGGATAACCACTTCGATGACTACCAGTCAGACAGAGAGGTTAAAGAAAAGAAACCCAAAATCAAAAAGGAACCAAAAAAGATACCAAGAAAGAAAAAGAGAGTGAAGAAAGAGAAATACGAGTATTTCAAAATTTGCGATATATGTGGGAAGTATACAAGAAATTTGGTGAATCATTTAGATATGCACGCAACGACCAAGGCGTACTCTTGCGATGTGTGTGACAAAAAGTTCAAATTTAAGAGTGGTCTGGTAATACACAAGGCAGTCCACGCGCCTACGCCAAAGAAAACATGCGAAATATGTGGAAAAACCTTTAACATTTTAGCACAATACAGACGCCACTTTGTATATCACGCGAACGAAAGGAAATTCGAATGTGAAACTTGTGGGAAGCGGTTCAATACCTTAGATATATTGAGGGTTCACAACAGGACACATACGGACGAAAGACCGTTTCCTTGTCCAATATGTGGAAAAACGTTTAGGACAGCCGGCTGCGTCAGTCGACACAAAAGAATTGTACATAGAACTACTATTAAGAGTCAATAAAAATGTTGGGATATTGTTATGTTATTATAAATTTGTTTGTTTTTCCATTTGACCTTTCCCACTATCGTGTTTATAGGAGTTATCTCTTGCTTAGGCATTTGCCGCGGCCAGAGTGACATCGGCTATAGGACGAACAACTTCGGAAGTTTTTAACCAACAGGCAGTTGGTATTTTAAGGCTGTCTAATTAGACACAGTCAAGAGCAGGTCAAGCTTGGCACTCGTAGTGCGACTAGCCTCTACGTCCATTGAAATAAGAATGGTACTAGCGTGTCAAGCGCTTGAAATACTGCTTTTCTGTTTATTGTATTGTAATGGAATTGTAAAGGAAGGAAATGACGATGTTGAGTTTTAATCGGTTTTTTTTATCACCCCGGATATTTTAAGAGGGGGTTCTGTCCATGATACTTGACAACTTTTCCCAAGAAACATAGATGGAAATACCAAACAATTTTTTACTTTCCCATACAAACTGCATCAGCTGACAGCACATTTTGTATGGGAGATTGATTTTTTTTTCATATTTTGACCTTTTATGTTTCCCGGGAAAAGTTGTTCAGTTTCATGGGCAGAAACACCTCTTAAGATATCCGGGGTGATAAAAACATAACGCAAAGTATTAAAAATGTCCATACTTCCGACTTATTGTGCGTGCATGTATAAACGTGAGCCTCGTGTGATTAAAGAGAAATCTCTTCTTACTTGTTGCCTTAGTAAAAGTTGATTCATGTCCTGGAAATCACTTTGGTTGAAGACCTCGTCGATTTCGTATTAGACATATTTCTGGAGCAATTTTGGAATGATAGATGTTATCAGTACGGTCTAAGCGCCATTGTTGACTTAACCGAATTTGCTCAAATTGCAGTGCAACGTCCTTTCACACTATCTTATGAGATGTGAACACAAGGATGTTTGCTATGCAGCGCCTCTGTCCATAATACTGGGTGTAAGAAACGGCTTTCCGAAAACTGAAAGAGTATGGTCAGACTTCAAAACTTAACAACTTTCAGTGAACAAAACTTCCAGGAAAAAATAAAATCGGTGTCTCCGTACAAACTATTTAATCAAGTTCACAATTTTGTATGGAGATTAAAGTTTTATTTACTTAAATGATTCTGTGCCCGTGTGGTGCCGTCAAAGAAACCAACCCATCTCTACCCGTGGGTGTCGTAAGAGGCGACTAAGGGATAATGAACCAGTGGATGGGCAGCAGCATCCTTCTGTATCATCTTACATTTTGCGTTCACCAACAACCGCGGTCCATGGTGCCAGCCGTAACTATAACAAGCGTGGGGACTATGGTACTTCCCCTCCACATTGCTCCAGCAAAAGCCGGAATTTTGGAGGGAGTTCCCTGTCCTGTAGTGGATGTTTCATGGGATGTCATGATGATGAAAGATATTCAGTTTTGTTGATTAATCATGGAAGCTGTCCCTAAAACCCTGTATGACTCAGGTTTTCGCTGAAAATAAACCCTGCTCTTACAATTCTGTAAACATCGTAATGCATAGGTAACTCGTTATTCTATATGTGACAGAACATGTCTCATTATCCAGAAGCATAAAAATTCCTTATTTTGCTCTAACTTCTCTTACATGAAAGAGAACCGGTACTATTGTTTACAATTTGGCAAACAGCTGATATGATAACGCAATTTCGGTCACGAATGTACGGAGCAACTTGAAGCCCCGAGCGCTTGCGGTCCCTCGGCGCACAGTTGCGTTGATTGACCGATAGTGTCCAAAAATACAGGCTTTTAGTTGTTCGGTGGGTGAGGCAGGCGCAGGCGGCTAACCTTACGGAATGTTGATCAGGGATACACGTCAATAAGTAATAAAGAGGCGCATGTGTTTCGTTCACCCTGCGGCGTGCGTTGTGAGCAAGCAATCCCGGCGCCGGCGCGCCACTAAGTTCATCGTTCAGTTCGCGAGCGACTGCGTGCGCGCGCACTCCACACTTATTTCAAATTTAAATTTAGAACCCGGCCCGACACGTTCTAAACCAAAAGGAAGAAAAGGTGTTCCTAGTTTAATTTAGAATTTAAAAAAGGACGCGATGGCGCTACATTGGACGGTAAGTTCTGTACAATTCATTTCACAGTTAATTTTCTTCGCTTCCCTTTATAATTGAAGAAGATGGGATTATAATAAGGGTCTCCTGGGTTACGTGAGCAGTATGTCTCAGATAAGTACATTTTAATGATTCATTTCATATAATATGTTGACCGACAGTGCCCTTTCTTTTATTAACATGTTAGTGATAATGAATACAAAGTTCTTTCATCAAGACTTTTAAGAAAAAATTATACCATTTTGTAAGTAATTAATTAAATCATTATTTATTTTATGGTTTATGGTACACATGAAAATACAAACAAGGTGTTCGTGAGGAAAAATGACTAAACTAACAGGGCTTACTTTCACTAGGAAATTTCTTCCAGCTAGTCTTTATTTCAATACAACGTGTAACTCCAAATACGCAAAACCTCTCGCGTGGTACTGGTATGGTAGTCTCATGTTAGTGAACAACTTTTGTTCTACGACTTTTTTTAAATATAAAGAAATCGATCGACAAAGTCTGATCCGGACAATTTGTATGAAGAATCGTTTTTAGGGTTCCGATACCAAAATGGTAAAAAAAGGAACCCTTATGGTGCCGCTCTGTCTGTCTGTCTGTCACACCTCTATATCTCAGCAACCACTCATGCTATCGACCTGAAATTTGGAATAGTTTTAGAATATAGTTGCCCAACTTAATTGCACATGAATTTTTTTTTTTAAAATGTATGATTATTAATGTAAAGGGGGCCAAATTTCAAATTGTCGCTACTAGGTCAAGTGGGGTATCATATGAAAGGGCTTTACTTGTAAATTTTAATATATATTTTTGTATTTTTTTAAGTTTCTTAGTTTTCAAGTTATGATGAAAAATGACAAAAAATACCATTCCCCCCCCTTATCTCTGAAGTTTGTGTAAGGAAAAATCTGAATTAATTACAGTTGACAGAAATTTATGTAAACTTTCCAGGAAAAATAAAACGATCTTTCTAAGTTGCACAGTTTTTTAGAAATCCGCAAAGAACCTTTACAAACAAATTAAGATTTGCGGTCCTGAAAATGGACTTTATTGCTTCCAAAAATACTAAAGGTATATCGGAACCCTCGGCGCGCGAGTCCGACTCGCACTTGACCGATTTTTTTACTTTAATTTCCAAAAGTTGTAGAACTAAAGTGATTCAGTTACATGGGTAGGACCACCATCCAAGAGGTTTTGTGTATTTAGAATTACTAATAAATTCTTAGTTTAAAAATAAAAAAAATACAAAGCCTGATGCACTCGCAGAGACATTTCTAATACATAACTGTACAACTGCAGTAATTTATTACCAAACTCGGGATACTGATATACAACCCATTAAACCTACGCCTACTTACAGCCAAACAAAGTAAGATGATACAAGTATAATGCTGGACCGTTAGATCTGCATGATATTAAGAAATATATATAAGGTGTGGCAGAAAGGGTATTGTAACAAGCCATATGGATATGGCTCTTCGGAACATCGCCAAAAGTCGTAATACGAAAAACGAATTTGACCCCCCATACAAAATTCTCCCTATCAGTTCTGTTGATGCAGTTTCTGTGAGAAGTTAGAAAATTATGTTCTTATTTCGCCCTTTGTAACGTCAGTTTATCATTATGTAGTCTGTGACTTTGTTTGAAAAAGTTGTTCAGTATCATCGGCACATTAGGTACTACTTCGGGGTTGTATTATCATTTTACACGTTGCATTCCAACAGCGTGTAATTCCAAATACGCAAAGCCTCGGGGAGTAGTAAAGTTCTACCCATGTAACTGAACAACATTTGTTCTAGAACTTTTGGATATTAAAAAAAACTGGTTCTCCATACAAAATGACCGGACATTTTGTATGAAGAATCGTTTTTATTTATTTTTATTTCTATTTCCAAAAGTTGTTGAACAAAAGTGGTTCAGTTACATGTGTAGAATTACACGCTGTATAAGGTCATAAAATAAACGAAAAACGTGAATAAAATAAAAATACGTCAAGGGGTCAAGACTCCTTTTCTCAAGGAAGTTTATTGCCCTACGGTCAGAATAAAGAAGTATTGCTAAAACAAGCTTTTCGCACCTCGCTCAACACGTATTGCAAGTCTTTGAATTTCTCAATTCTCTGAATCCGCAAAGGGCACCGTTCCGCCAGGCAGTACACACACTGTTTTTTCATTGTACAGGACAGGCCCAGCTTATAACTGTTCATAAGTGATACGATACGTGCGTGATACATACTTGTACTGAATTAAGTCTTGCTTACTTATCTTACAATGAAAGCACTCTATTGTTGTTGTAAGAAATGTTTTTTATCACCCCGGAGCCCGGATTTTTTATAGGTTTTTATAGGCGGAATACGAAAAAAAATTTTTCTTTCATAACACATTTTGTATGGAAGGTCAAAATATTTTTTGCATATATTTCGCATGTATTTCGTCCTATGTTCCTTGGGGAAAAATGTTTAGTTTCATAAACAGAACCGCCTCTTAAAATATCCGGAGTGATAATTATAAAATTTGATACATTAGTAAGCTCATATTATTACGCGAAAATTGTGTATTTTTGACAAAATTACATACATATACATACAGGTCGAATTGAACTCTTTTTTTGAAGTTGGTTAGAAAATAAGGGTGTAGGTACCTACTTCCTTTTACTTATCTCATTAAATTTTTAAGAGGCTTTTCATAGAAGGCCAATAAATATTTAAAAATATATGCAGTTAGAGACGTTTGCAAGTTTTCGAAACGTTTGATATGTTTGGCAAATGTTTGGTAATTTTATAGACACACTTAAACAAATAGGTGGGTACTTTCTTGGAACAAAAAAGGTTTTAATTCAGGCACCTTTGTCATTCTCCTTTTTATTATGTGAGGTTTCACGTGGTTTAATAATACAAAAAAAAATACAAAATACAATAATGTTGTTCTATCCACAGTAATTTATATTTGAGAACTTTGTCGTGTCTCGCTTATATCTTTTACTAGCTGTTACCCGCGGCTTCGCTCGCGTGGATTTCGTATTTAAGTTGTTACCGGTTTTCCGAAGCAATGAGATATTTTCCTGTCATTTCGGGGTAATTTTAAACTAAGGAAAAACAGGACTAACCCTGCGCAAATCAATGAGTATAATTCAAGATTCAGCTGAATTTTATATAATATACAGACGTTACTCATAAATTACTCAGAACAGAGGAACTAGCAGCAGTATCCTAACAAATGTAAAGAGAGAGATGAGAGACACCTTTAAGTAATATTTCAAAACAGAGCCAATTCGCAGAAGTAATTGAGAAAAACTAAAACCCTCTCCCTCTCCCCCCTGCCCCTCCCTCTCCCTCACCCCCTCCCCCTCTCTCTCTCCCTCCCTCTCCCCCTTCCCCTCCTTCTCCCTCTCCCTCTACTTTACCTGTACCTCTACCTCTCTACGTCTCTACCTGTCTACCTCTCTACCTCTCCCTATCCCTGCCCCTATCCCTACCCCTAACGCCAATTTAACCGCTATCCCTAACATAGAAACGACACCCATATTTATTTTTAACATTTCAAACCTATCGCACCCCAACCCCATCCCCAGGGGATGATGGTATTTCACGTCCACCACGTTGGATTTCAAAGTTGTTGTAGCTTTCGTAATCAGCGACCCGATAAACCATACAAACGACACCCATATTGGTTTTTAGACATTTCAAACCTATCGCACCCCAACTCCATCCCCAGGGGGATGATGTTATTTCACGTACACCACGTTGGATTTCAAAATTGTTGTAGTTTTTGTAATCAGCGACCCGATAAACCATACAAACGACACCCATATTCACATTTCAACCCTATCGCACCCCAACCCATCCCAAGGTAATGATGGTATTTTACGTCCACCACGTTGGATTTCAAAATTGTTGTAGTTTTCGTAACCAGCGTCCCGATAAACCATACAAACGATACCCATATTGGATTTTAGACTTTTTCACCCCATTTCCCTTTTTTAGGGGTTGAATTTGGGGTGGAATTTCAATAACAGTGATGAACGTTGCAAAGAATTACATCATTAATGCCTAAATAATAAATTATGTGGATTTTACTTTAAAAATAAAGAATTTTCAACTTCATCCCCCTTTTCACCCTTAAGGGTGTCGAATTTTCAAAAACCCTGAGACACGTCAAAGTTAATTTTTAGTCGTCAGCCTAAATACAAATTTTGAAGATCCTAACTTCAAAACTGACGGGACTTTCATACAAACTTTCATCCCCTATTTTACCCCCTTAGGGGTGGAATTTTATAAAACCCTTTCTTAGTGCACCCCTAGGCCTCATAAGGAACCTACATGCCAAATTTGGAATCTCTAGACCCAGCGGTTTGGGCTGTGCGGTGATATGTCAGTCAGTCAGTCAGTCATCTTCTTCTTTTATAATAGGTCTTTACCTATGAAATTGCCGTTTTCTATGGCGAATTTTAGGTAAACTCAATTTTCAGTACTAACATTTTTGCATTTTTCTTAGGAATCATAAATACAATTTATTTTATTTTTTTAAGCATTATTGGGAAGACATTAAGGTAACAGAAACTTAAACATAATTCTCGAAAAATATTCTCTGTAAAAAAATATAACAAATCTAATGATGAAATCGGACGACATTCAAGACGAACAATTTTCGAACCTTTAATTTTATATATCAAACTAAAAATAAAAACTTTATTTTATGCGTAAATTGATAACCTTGAAGTCAACTTTCAAATATAAGACAAATGAAAAAAATTTCATGAGAATTATAGGAATTATGATCTCATTAATCTGTAAGAAAATTTCGGCAATTTCATAGGTAAAGACCTATTATATATAGATTATCTTTCCTTTCTTTAGCCAACCAATTTAATTGGTCTGTTGGCGCATTTGGTAGTAACCTATTTTCTGCGGTTGCGGGTTCTCTCGATCCCCACATTTGTGAGATTAGCATAGGTGTTTAATGTACGAGTTGTGCCTCTATTATCCACCCAGATACACTGGTGATTCCCTGGACCTACTCGTCCCTAATGAAGACACAGCCCTATGGGTGAAGAACTTAGATATAAAATTGTAAAATTATTAAAGTATAAGTAAGTGACCAATAAATATGCCATACGATTAAATAAATAAATCCACCCAGATATCAAGGTCCGCTCCGGATTTGGTAGCTATTTTAGGTTTAGATGAAGTTTTATGTAGTTTCCTTTACATTTATTTATTATTTATTTATAAGCTCGCCCCCAAATCACCACTTAGTCAAATGAGCGAGTGACTCGGAGTCATTATCCTGAACAGCTTTGTTTACTTTACGAGTCCTCGGAAACAGAACTGGAACCCGGCCAAGGTCCGCTCCGGATCCTTTCCCTTCACTGACGTCAGCTTTTAGGCTAAAATTAACAGTTCACAACATTAAGCTTAAACCTAACTTAGCTTTGTCTAAATTTAGACTTGGAGTTTAGTGTTTTTGCGAAGTATAAGATTTATGTTCAGACTTCTGTTACCAAAGTTTATATGGAGATCCCCGAGAAAATATTAGACAATCATTTCATACAAAACTAACTCTTGTGTAAAGTTTCGACAAGGGACATGTCGCCTCCTCAAAAACTGTTCCGCAGACGAGATGTAAGTACCTACCTTTTGAAAAATAACTATCGACCCAGAAGACTTGGCTGTGCTAAGTTGAGTCGGTCATTCGTATTTCTGCTTTGATCATCTTAAAACATTTATTCTGTGTTTCTCCGTATGCTAGTGATGTATACGTTCAGTAACTCGATATTCCCTGCCGTAATTGAAAACTTTCCACTTACAAACTTCGTGTCATTCTTAGGAAAAGGTGTTTTAATTGACTTTTACATTCCTCTTAAAACTTACGAGCTAGCTTTCATTCAAAAACAGTTACTTGCTCAATAAAAACGTCATTGATGCCAGCTTAAAGCCCGTTAAAGCACCAGATGCCCCGTCAAAGCTTCATCTTCGCCAATGATGAAAAACGATCGTTTTATTGGTCGATTGCTACATCCGCGGTTACATTACCATAATCAAAGATTTAACTATCGCCATGTAGCTTGATGTTTAACGATGTGGTAATTAAATATTATTGGTCCTATTAGGCGATCGTAAATGCTTGATCTGAACGTAAGGCTCGCTCGAAATGAATTATATTTGCTATGTTTATCCGATTCTAGCGATAACGTAAATTAGGTCTTAGGTCAGGAACACAGAACATGATGTCAGGAGCATCAGATTAAATTCGTTGTTGTGTCACGTCACGTGTAGTTCGTGCTATTGTTAACTCTGTCTGTTTGCTACTAGTCTAGGCAACGAAGCGGATCGTTGTATGAAGACCACTGCATTCGTCGATGTCAGTCGATGAAACTTTGCTGGGGTAATACACTATATGAGACAAACCTATAAAAAATCCATAAAAAAACGGTACTTTTACATACAAAAATTACAAAAAATGTATGAAAAACATTTGTTATTTTTTTTTTTTATATTTTGAATTTACATTTAACTCATGAATCATGATACTTTATCATCTTGTCAAATAAAATCTGCCTGAGAGAATTATGTTGGGGTCAACTGCTTGGTTGCCTACACGGCTAACCTACTGAACCGATTTTGATAAAATTTGGTATGAAAATAGTTACCAGGTAGAACCAATAATAATATTTAAAAAAAAATAGTATCCATTAATAACATATTAAATCGAATTAATAAATAAACACCCGCTGTCACTAAAGAAGAAGAATGTACACTCAACAGCACATCAGTAGAAACACTTTTGGACCTTATAGCGTGGTAATAGAGTTGACAAAGTTTCTACAGACGAGCGGTTGACCGTACTTCATACATTCATACTTCGACATAGAATACTTTTCTTCTGAATTACACGTCAAGTCGCGGCAATCGGGCAACAGCTAGTAAGTAATGAATGTTGGAAATTTTTAATTTATTCTGGTGTCAATTCTTACTTAAGTAGGTAGCAGAATAATGTGTAGGTAGGTACTACGTAATCTAGAATCCAAAGAAAGTCGCAAGCATTCGTGATTACTTTCTCAGATTTTGATCCTTTAAATCTATTAATGATGTCATAAAAAGTATATCGTCGCATTATAATCAGAGTAGCAATTTGTATAAAATCGTTTAGAATAAGTTGATATAATTAATACTACATTCTGATTAGTTCCGAATAATCTAAAGCCACGATCACACCTAACTGAATTCAAAGACTAATTCGGAATACATTACTGGGAGGCTTGGATATGTTAATTGCAATATCCTTACTTCAACGAGCAATGTAAGCCAAATTAGTTTCTGAATTACGGAAGGTGTGATCGTGGCTTAAGTCCCTTTACAATTAGATCCGTGGACTCGAACTGTCGATAACGATGACACTAAACAAATAAGATCTTGGTGAGATAACCCGCGCCCTGTTCTTATCGGCGCCGCCGTGGCCGTCGAACGGTGAGCGACCCTTCTATCTACTTACTTCTATGTAATAATCCGCTGAACTTTTTTTATAGAGGATATACTGAGTAGGTAAGGAGAGGGGGGGGGGGGGCAGCGAGCACCTTCTTGTGTTTGTACAATATAAAATTTGCGAGCTTTCGCGCGGCTCATACAGTCCCCGCCACCCCTTAGCCAGAATAGTACCTCATCTCGATTTCTCATACCCACGAGCTCATACCTCATCCACACGGAGCAGAGATCATCCACGTTACGGAATTCGAGCCGCTGAGAAAAAGTGTGTTACTAAGCATCAGGCACTGAATAGTTTCGTTTATGTGTCTTATGAGGTAGATGACCGGGCTGTAAGACCCCGAACTACGAGTACTGTAACTACAAATATTTTAATTTCCAATTTATGTCCGAGTTAGTATAGCAGCCAAAGTGTGGGTGAGATAGGGTTACTACAACCGTTAAATTATTAACAGTAACGTGTAGAATCAATTTGAGCAAATAAGACGATGTAGAGATAACCCTCGCCCTCTTATCGGCTGGCGGCGGCGCGGTGCGGTGTGACCCTCTCAATAATTCAATTTTCTATTAAACGGTTAGCGGTTTCTTGCGGTCGCTTCCTGATCATGTTCTCTTCTCTGTTATTATAAAAGCTGTAATCAACTTCTTTAGCCCCTCTAAGGTTGCCTAGAAGAAATTCCATTTTGGGATAAGTCCACCTTTGCATAAAAATTTTTTGTTTGTAATTTGTCTCTATTTTATTTATGGTGCAATATAGAACATATATTCATAAAATTGATAGGTACCTACATAGTAACTATTAAAAACAAACTACTTAAGTACTAGGCTCGTTCAAACCAATTTTGGGTGGAAGTTTGTATGGTAATGTACATCATGTATTTTTTTTGTTTTATCATTCTTTTATTTTAGAAGTTACAGGGGGGGACACACATTTTATCACTTTGGAAGTGTCTCTCGCGCAAACTATTCAGTTTAGAAAAAACCGGCCAAGTGCGAGTCGGACTCGCGCACTGAGGGTTCCGTACCACCACATAAACATAATTAATTGTATTAGTTGAAATTTCAGTAAGTTAATGTGCTAGATTTTTTGAGTCCGACACGCGCTTGACCAAATTTTATTATTTGTTGTTATTTTATAGCCTATGCCCTATAAACATACCAATTTTCAAGTTTGTAAGTGTTCCCGTTTTTAAATAGAACTAAAACAAAAATCGCCTCAGCAACCATCCAACTTGACCCCTCTCTTATATGAATGTTCTTGAAACGGGAGCTCACCACAATTGGTTACCATTAGTTGTGAGAAAAGTTGTAATATTTAATGATTTCAGACTTTTCCCATTATTTGTACTGTGAGTCCTAGCTTCTTGCCAAATTTCATAATTTTAGGTCAACGGGAAGTACCCTGTAGGTTTTTCATTTTTGAATAAATGTATGGAGATGAGGACATAAAATGCCATATCTTTTGATTGCGTCGTTGTAAAAAATTGAAATTTTCAGATCTTGTGTGGTTCATGGATCCTAATATATGGTATTAATTTCAACATGATACCTTTACCCGTTCGTGAGATAAAGGGTCTTGACAGACAGACAGACAGACGGACAACAAAGTGATCCTATAAGGGTTCCGTTTTTTTCTTTTGAGGTACGGAACCCTAAAAAACTATATTAGAAACCTCAATATCATTTTTGGAGACCTAATAGATACCCCACACGTATGGGTTCGATGTAAAAAAAAAAATTGAGGTTAGTTTGACCCCCAAAATTTATTGTTTTTTTTTTGTGTGAAAACCTTAATGCGGTTCACAGAATACATCTACTTACCAAGTTTCAACAGTATAGTTCTTATAGTTTCGGAAAAAAGTGGCAGTGACATACGGACGGACAGACAGACAGACATGACGAATCCATAACGGTTTCGCTTTTTGCCATTTGGCTACGGAACTCTAAAAATGTCCTCTAAATCTAAATCACAGATTTTTTACTTTATGTCTGTTTGTCTAATTGTTCAAGCATCACGCAAAAACTACTGAACCGGTTTTAGTGAAACTTTTTGGTTTGATGGCTAGTAGTTTGACTTACCTGTACGTTTTATTTAACATGCGGACGGAGTCGCGAGCAAAAGCTAGTTATTATCTTTTTTTGGGTGGGTGGGAATTATAGATTTAAGTAAGTTAATGTGTAGAGACGATATTATAACTGATACCTACCCTGAACAGCAAATAAAACGGCTCGGTAGGTTTTCCGCCACACATTTCACACAATGATGGGCTCAAAGTAATCGTATATCTTATCCAAATCGAATAAAAATACCAACCTGATTAGTCACATCACAGATGTATGATCTTCTACAGTATCCATGTATGGTTTTTATAGCTGGGTTTAAAAAATTGTATGCAAGGTGTAACAGAGAGGGTATATCAACCCTGAAGGATATAATTCTGCCCATGAAACTGAACAACTTTCCCCAAGGAACATAGGTCGAAATACGAAAAATTCTATTTGACCTCCGATAGAAACTGAATCAGCTGATCGCGCAATTTCTATGGGAGGTCAAAAAATTTTTTTCGTATTTCGACCTATGTTCCTTGGGGAAAGTTGTTCATTTTCATGGGCAGAATCACCTCCTTCAGGGTTGATATACTTACCCTTTCTGTTACACCTTGTATAAATGTCAACTGTAATTGAAGGTCTTCTTCTTTGCGTGTCGATGGCATCGTCATTTTAATTTTATATTTGTTTAGCCTAAAATTCGGCAACATGAACAAAATGCAACTGAAGGTGTGTATTTGAAATGTGAAAAGTGAGGTTATTGCGCAATTTCTGCTGATATATTGGTGAAAAGAAAATTAACTATAATTTACTAACCTTAGCTGTCCACATCACATCTCCAAGTCCAACAGTGAATGCCGCGTGGCTTGTATGAGGTTATGGCACTTCACCAAAAACAACAGTTTCTCGTTAGATTACACAAACACTTATAGCAGCTCGGCTGCGTCGATAGTTGACAAGAGTTTTGGTGCCAGGGGAAGTGTCCAACACTGGGCTTTAAAGATTCAATCTGATATACTTAATGACAGCTCACGCACGGCGCGACGGTAGAATCCAGACTGTCCGCTCGGATGCGCCAGTACGCAAGACGAGGGTGACAAAAATAAGTTAAAGTGAATTATATTTCTTTTCTACCCACCAAACCGAGGAAAGATTGAACAATCCAGGAAAGTTAGTAAATCACTTTAAAAAAATGGGACTTTTCGTGAGATTTTCCATTTAAATTTTTGAAGTGACGCAATGATTTTTCTGAAATTTTAGATGTGTACAATGTTTTAGAAATTTGTTGACAAGGTCCTTATCTAAAGATCTGATCTGACTAATCAGATTCGTATTTTTATTCGATTTAGATAAGGTATTGACGAATATTTTGAATCCATCATTGCGTGAAAATGTATGACGAAAAAGCTACCGGCCCGTTTTCTTTGTTAATCATTGTACTATCGGAAAGCTTCTTCAAAGTAAAACACAGGAGATCCTAATTCCATCTTCTTCAATCTACTTATATCTTCATGAATTTATTCAATGTGATGGTAGTATGTACTTACCTGTTTGTCTTTGTTATGTAGAGAGTATGGTGGGTGGTTGTGGCATTGCTGCTATGGAGTCCACACGCGCACGCAAGAAATGTTACGTAAGTTCACTTTTATTTTTTACTACTTACTTACTACGCTGGCTCAGCGACCCCAAGAGGATCTTGGCCTCCGACACGAGAGTTCTCCATTCTTTCCTGTTCTGTGCCGCTTCTTGCCAATCGGCTCTCTGGAGGGCATCCAGGTCTTTCCGCACTTCGTCACCCCATCTGTACCTAGGACGACCGACTGGTCGTTTTCCAGTCGGTCGTCCCACGTAAGCTCTTCTGGCGGCCCGATCCTCTCCCATTCTCTCCACGTGGCCGAGCCAGCGAAGCCTTGCAGCCTTGGTTGGCCTTTTATTTTTTAATTATCATCTATTCTATACTAAAGATTATAGGCTACAGGGCAGCACAAGAATGTCAATCCTAAACATTGTGAGATTTTTTTTAATATCAGGAGACTAGTTTCGGTGACATTTTTACAACCTTACATAACAAACTTTACCTCTTTATGTGATTATTGTAGAAGCTTCAAACTTTCCTTATGAAAGCTACGATAGTTTTGTACCTGAAAGACTTAAACTTACAATTTTTTTTTTAAGTTATCTTCATCGAACGATGCTTTTATTATACTAGGTTATTTTTTGGACCTGATATGCGTATGTCCGCCTTGTTACAGAGGTCAAAAGCAACAACTTTTGTTCTACGACTGCTAACAACGCACAAAATATTTTCGACTCCCCATACTAAAGTGGTCACGAGACCGACCGACCAATTATATAAGTATTCTTCGCGTATACGATTGGTAGCGAATCATTGAAGCGTTGTATCATATTGTATTGTATTGTATTGTAAAAGCTTAAAGTACAGAATCTCTTGATTTATTTGATATAATATAATTGGTCATGTAGAGAGGATGAATGAACGAAGACTGACGAAAGAGATCTACCAGGCGAGAGTGAATGGAAACGTTGGAAGGGGAAGGCCTAGGCGAACGTACCAGGACCAAATTCAGGACGTTCTGAATAAAGGCCAGGTTAAAAGTACCCTAAACTGACGAGCATATATGAAAGGATTGATGAAAGTACCTACAGGAAGCAAGGGAAGTATGTCAAGATCGTAGCAGGTGGAGGACTGAGTACTCTGCCTACCCCGACGGGAAAGAGGCGTGATGTCACACCGTCAGTTTTAATTGATGTGTTGATCCAATAGTGAAATGTTTTCTGAGCGAGGCGGTCTGTTAGGAACTTCGTATGATCTATTTACTTCCTTTATTCCAATGTGCGGTCAGTTAGCTGTTTCACGTAGACACGAATTACAAATTCACCAATTTTTATCCAGGTTCTAGTTAGGTACATAGCTCTCAATTTTTGATAGGAGCCAATTCTTGAATTTTCTATGGAAATTTTTGAAAATACAAGAATTGGCTCCTATCAAAAATTGAGAGCTATATATGTACCTAACTAGTACCTGGAAAAAAATTGGTGCAATTTGGTGAATTTGGCGATATAATATAAGACTACAACGCTTACCAACACATTTCGCAGATATGTCAAAAACCTGTATTCTATGATGATTCTATGTCAAAAACAATCGCCAAAAGGTGTCAGAAAAAACAACTTTGTAAAATAATGTTATTCTTTCCGTCAAATATAACTCTGGCTTTAGTGACATGGTTGCAAAATGTGAAAAAAATTGCCTTGGAATTAACGAAAAAAATAGGCCTTATCCTCATTTAAATACCACCTGAGCACCACGCCACGCCACTTGGAAGCTGACATGGGGCTCCTATAGTATCATCGATACGCATAAGGACGCTGCTTCCCATCGACCGTTTCCAAATCCTTAGTGGCCTTTTAAGACACCCACAGATTGAAAGGGATTGGTACTATTTCTTAGCCGGCACCACACGAATTAGAACCTACCAATACCTACGCCTTATTTCCATTAATCAGTTATTTATTACCTAATAACGGGAACACGCCACAACAACTACTAGAAAATTTCACGCAACTCGCCGATTATTATTTACAGGCCCGTGAAGTCGTTTGGCGGTGTTTATGTTGAGTCCAGCAGAGCACTCCATTCCATCCAGCGCATTTAGATTTACGACCTGTTACTGCCTTCACAAATGTGCGGCGACACGTAACGGAACCGATAGTGTGAACTAGTTGGATAAGTCCAGAAGAAAGCCTAATCGAACGTGATAGAGCTTTTGTGCAGAATTCGTCTGGCGATTCTTTCTCCCCCACCCCTTGCCTATTTGTACTGTAAAGCAGCAGTGTTGTTTCGGGACCCCCTTACTCTTTAAACCGGAACAACAGGGAACCAGTACAATTACCGGCACATGAGACATTCCAACCAGTTTTCACGGTGGGCAACGCGCGTTGCTGTCTTATTAAAGTCAAACTATGACATTAATAAGGCGGGTGTTATGTGCGATGGTGACTACTTACCATCTGGTGGCCCACCTTCATGTTCTACAAAGTAGAAAATCGCAAAATTTCACAATCACAGGCAGGATTCGAACCTGCGTCTTCTCCGTCTGTGGTTGTGAAATTTTTAGATTTTCTACTTAGTAGATTTATCCGAACACAGGAAGTGTTAAAATATTTTCACCTGCATGTTCGATTACTTGTTACTTAAAAAAAATACAAAATAGCGGCTTTAAAAATGCGTTTCATATTGTAAGCATTGCGTCTGGCGGGCACTATGGAGCGTGGTGTTTGGTGACCGTAGTTTGGTAACACGCTACGATAGAAGGACGCAGTGGCCCACCTGTTTCCATCCCTTAGTTGCCATTTACGACACCCACGAGTGGTACTGAGCCGGCACCACACCCATAGAATACATTTTCAAGTATTCTGTGACCACACGACGTTATACTGTCCAGCAGGGGACTTTTTGTAACAATCCGCTATTTGAAACCCTTGTCAAATGAGCAACTCCATACTGCAAGTCAAAATGAAAATTTTGTATAGATTTTTTATGAAGTTACTAGCTTGTGACGTCACAATGTATGGCCATGGTTTACGAACTTAAAGTGTGTAGATTTAAAAATACACGCTAAATGTAAAATAATTAGTAGTATTTTACCTGAAACTTTCTTAAATGCAAACAAAATTTTGTTTTATTTTTGATATAGGCAAATACCGAAGGTGAGAAAATGCGGGATTCTTCCCCCATTTTTAACCGTCTCATATGTATGTTACGCTTTCCCGTCTATGCTGCTGACTCATGCATGCTGAAACGATTTCGATTGTGTGTGGTAGGGGAAGGACGTAGAATTCTTATTAATTTAACTTGATTCAAACGTACGTAGTTACGGGCAACGGCTAGTTTCGAAATAAAACATTATATCAGTTTTACAAACACGTTTTAGCATCAAACAGTAATTACCGCGAACCTTCCTACACACGTTGCTTCATTTGCATTTGAGGGCTCGGTGAAGGCAAAGGGCCTTTTGAAGTTTTGAATAGGACGTAAAGGTACTTACTACACGTACAGTCGACCGCATGGTTGTAGAAACACCTTAAGCAGCTATCACACATTTTGGCATGCATTGCTAGGAAGCTTGGTTCTGTTCATTTCAATATCCTTACTTCATCCAGTAATGTATGCCGAATTAGTCTTGAATTTAGAAATGTGTGATAGCGGCTTTAAACTGTTAACGTGTAACCTCCTGCAGAGCATATGGTGATGAAAGTGAACGCATGGAACACCTGATGTGTACATGTAACGCTATGATTAACAAGCGTATGAAGACTCCTGGGGTCAGGCTTACCCGACACAGAAGATTTCGGGCGCACCTTCTGCTGAAATCCATATTAAAGCTCATAACGAGCATTTGAAGACAACGGAAGATCACAGGAGCCATAGGGCAGGGGAAGCACAAAAGATCCTAAAGGAGTCGAAGTGATCTGAGTTCCTCTGAACAGGAACTCAGCCCCACGAAACAATCACCATCACAGCCGCACGGCACTTTACTTCACTATTGTCATACAGCCAGTTGCAGAAAGCTTCCTTAAACTTAAAGTATCTTTAAATCGATTGCTTCCCTTTCTTTGGCAAAATAACAGAAAGTATCAGTTATAATTTATAGATTCTAAGAAGCTTTTTTAAAGATCTTGGTTCGCAGAATTGGATTAACTAGCACTGATATTCGTAGTGCAACCGTTTTCTATTATGTGCGGATGACCGTAGCAACTTAATTTTCACTTCACATCTGCGAGTTGCATAACAAAAAGCTCAAGCGCAGTTACGTTACTTTAAAATAACACTTGCATAATAAATTTAGCTATTGAAAGCTTAGACAAATAGTGCAATAAGGTAGGTATTTGCATAATATTACTGTTTGTGCTTACGTTTATCTAACTAAAGTAATAGTGTAGTCAAGAACGTAAATAAATAGGTAAATAAATAAAAGAGGCTACTTTCACTTAGCTGCACCTACCTAGTAAGGGGAATAGAGAAGTGGTTAAATAGTTAGCTCAACCCTATAAGACAGGGTGTAAGGGACAGTGTACCGAAAACTGAAAGGGCATGTTTATAGTCAACGAAACTGAACAAGAAACGTTTATGGAAAATGAAAGAAAATTATCACTCCGATCGAACACTTTCTATGGAGAAATCAAAAAAATTGTTTTTTCCCAAAAAATTTTCTTTGGGAAAGTTGTTCAGTTTCGTTGACTGAACACGCCCTTCCAGTTTTCGGTACACCGTCCCTTACTTACCTTATTCACCGTAGTTACAACGCTTACAAGCGTGGTGACTATGGTGAATCCCCTCCAAAGTGCTACGCGTTTTTGCTGGAGTTCTAGGGGGAGCTCTTTGTCCTGTAATGGACGTTTCATGGGATGTTATGATTAAACGATTGACACATGTTGAAATCTCGATTTCTTTTTTTTACTTACCATCTTAACAAAAAAAAATCGGTTAGTGCGAGTTGGACTTGTGCACCGAAGGTCGATAAGATAAAAAATACCGTCTTAGTCAGGAACGCGCAGTGGCACAGGAGTATTAAAATAGGCACGGACTTTGCACAAAAGCCCTACCACCCTCATACTTATACTTTTAACAAATTTTGCCGTCCACGATGTCTTAATCATAAAAAGTAAATCATAATCTCAATTACAGACCAAAAAAGGCCAAAATAAAACTGATAACATCACTATCCATACGTTCAAAGCACACAAATCTTCCGACTTCCATTCATTATCCGCGGCTAATTGAAATGCATCTCAATTATTATGATCTCAATAGATACCTACAGCAATACGCTGTGACCCTATCCCACTATTACAAAATAAGATGTTCAATAAGCTTTGTATGAGACATAGAACTTTTGGCGATGCGATGTGTATAACGGGGGCATAAATCCCTATTGAACTGCCACTTCGGGACTTGATTGACTCGCTCGACCCCTGAATACAGAGGCTGTATTCTCGTGTATTCAGTAGGCTATTTCATTCAGATCATTGATCTTTTTAGAGTTCCGTATCTAAATTATTTTCTTATTCAATCAATCTTACTCGTATCTTACACCAAACACTGTCCGTTTAGTACGCACGGCAGCAAGAAAGTGGAAACAAAACCAGTTTAAGTTGAACCAGCGCTACGCTGCAAACGCGCGAAACAGCAGACCTGCTCAAGGTCGAAGTGTTACCTCTACCTCTCTCTCCCTCCCTCTCCTCTACCCTGTGTACCTACTGATAAATAAATCTCTGACTTCGGGCGTAGCGCTGGTTCATCTTTGTTTCAATGATCCATTTGTTCGTCTATTCCGACATTTATTTAATAATTCAGAGCTTCAAATATTATAAAAAAACCGGTCAAGTGCGAGTCGGACTCGCGCGCCGAGGGTTCCGATATACCTATAGTATTTTTGGAAGCAATAAAGTCCATTTTCAGGACCGCAAAACTAAATTTGTTTGTAAAGGTTTTTTGCAGATTTCTGAAAAACTGTGCAACTTAGAAAGATCGTTTTATTTTTGCTGTAAAGTTTATATAAACTTCTGTCAACTGTAATTAATTCAGATTTTTCCTTACTCAAACTTCGGAGATAAGGGGGGGGGAATGGTATTTTTCTTGACATTTTTCATCATAACTTTAAAACTAAGAAATTTAAAAAAATACAAAAATATATTTTAAAATGTACAAGTAAAGCCCTTTCATATGATACCCCACTCGACCTAGTAGCGACAATTTGAAATTTGGCCCCCCCTATTTTGGCCCCCTTTATATTAATAATCATACTTTTTTCAAAATTTTTTCTTGTGCAATTAAGTTGGGCAACTATATTCTAAAACTATTCCAAATTTCAGGTTGATAGCATAAGTGGTTGCTGAGATATAGAGACACAGACAGAGCGGCACCATAAGGGTTCCTTTTTTTTACCATTTTGGTATCGGAACCCTAAAAATATTCGGTGTTAAAAAGGAAGCTCTTTTCGCTTTTCATCCACGTTACCATGGCTCTTTGTCAATCTGCGGAACCGTTGCTTGCTGTGGACTCGAGCTTATCAAAATTATTCTTATAACGATAAATAAAATTTTATGAGACCATGCGCGCATTCTGCTTATCCCTGGACTAACTGGAGGGCAGAGGTGTAATGCTCCCGGATTATGTTGTTTTTAAACATTCATTACTCACTCACTGATCGGCAATTGGTTTAAAATAGGATTAACTACGGGGTTTTATAGGTGTTAACGATTTTATGTTCGATTTGTGTATATAATTTTAGGGTCGATCAACTATAATAAAATATGGTCAAATGGGTCGTTACAGCGACGAATATCCAAAAGAAAATCTGTAAAACCATTTTAGTCCTGTAGGTTGTAAAACTTTGACTTCCCGTACAAAAAAAATATTTAACTGTAGTTCCCATTTCTGTGCAAAAAAAAAATTGGGAATTTCACCGTAGAACATAGGCGGTTCCATTGAACTTCCAAAATTAGATAGGTAGAATATGCAGAGATTTATCCTTGTGGTGCTGGATAGTTCCACCCTATTTTTTTTTGCGGGACAATTCACACAAAGTCATCTGATCCCAAACTAGGCAAAGCCTGTACTATGGGTACCAGACACTGATATACATACATAAATAGATAAATCACACCCAGACACAGAACAAACACTCATGTTCCTCACACAAATGTTTGCCCTGGGCGGGGATCAAACCCGCGGCCTACGGCGTAGAAGGCAAGCTCATTACCAACCACGCCAACGGGCCTGTCATTCCTCATATTTATTTCCATTGTTTTCATAAAAGGCGACTAAGGGTTCTCAAACCAGAGGATGGGCAGTAGCGTCCTTCTGGTACTCGTCGTAGTCGCAACGTTAACGAGCGTGGTGACTGACTCTCGCCAAAAATATATCAAGTACCTACTTAGCTGTGATTTCTCTTTATCTATGCTAGACAGAAACTAGCAGTAGACTGCAGGGATATTTTACCTCAACTCAACGTTTACTTTTACAAAAACTTGCAATTGTCTGCCATAAGCCACAATCACGTCATAAATTCAAGGACTAATTCGACATACATTGCTAGGGGCCTTGGTTCTGTTAATTGCAATGTCTTTACTTCAACGAGCAATGTGTGCCGAATTAATCTCTGAAGTAAGGAAGGTGTGATAGCGCCGGCTATAAGATACAGCAATTACCTACTTAACAACATGTAAGTACTAAGTACTTAACTAAGTATCCTCTATTTATTCCGTATCTGAATAATGACACTTCCCACAAGGCTGTCAGGATTAAGTAGGTCCATTAACCGGAAAACGCTGAAGTAAACCTTTCGTACGACCCCTGCCATAAATCAAAGTCGATATAAAATCGTCCGCGTCATAAAACGACACCATTTCTGCATCATCATCAATCAATCGAAAGTCAGGCTACAAACCTCTTCATCCAAATTTATGTCTAATATTATTGCAGCCATCGGTCGCTAAGTTCCGCGTGCAGAAACTAGAACTTCTATTATTAAATACTCGTGCTGACTCTATTCTGCATCGACATGCATTTTATTTTTGGCATTTCGCAGAATTTAAAGGGTGAATGCTAACTTTCGCCCGAACTGTTACAATGTAAAGGAGTTTCAAAGACTAATTCGGCATACATTGCTGGGAGGCTTGGTTATGTTAATTGCAATATCCTTACTTTAACGAGCAATGTATGCCGAATTAGTCTTTTACTTGATGAGCTGCTTGTCGCGGCGGAGTAATTTTCACGCCTCAATATCCTAATCCTTTGCAACTTCCTTGACTATCCGATAAGATACAAAATTCGTTGGGCCTTCATCTACCTCTTTCCCTCATCTTGTTGGGCATAGCAATTTTTTAAATATAATTGCTGAAAACTCGAATTAATTTAGAGTTCCTTCTATAAGTCAGATGATAACAAAAGATTGTGGATGCAGTCCCCAAGATACGTCCTTATGTACGTAATACTTTATTTATGAAAGGGAAATAGGTCTCTTTTGTATGAAATACGTACCTACTCTAATTCCGGATAGTATACAACTCCTCCGGAATCTTCGAGTCAATAGTTCAACGATAACAGATAATTCGCTTGTTTTTAATTGATTTAAAGTGTCCAATTCTTCCTACTACTTATAAAATATCAAAGGCATTAATTTGAAACCATTTTATTTTACTTTTTGTTCTTTATCTCTTTACTCGAATATTTTGCTTCTTCATACCCAGTTATTAACAATTTTTCATTGTCACATTTTGGAGACATAGCTCTGCTAGCGTTGAGAATTAAAATAGGTAACCGTCAACTTAAAGCCATCTGTTAAACGCATTTTAAATATTTGATACACACTTCATTCAGTAGGTTCAGAGTTGAACCTCTTATATTATAAATGCGGAAGTAACTCTGTCGGTCTTTTACCCTTTCACGGCTAATCCGTTGAACCGATTTTGATGAAATTTGGCATGAAGTTAGGATTGGACCGTGTGACTGTTATACATCTGTTTTTAAATCGTTATCATACTTACTGATGAGTCCTTTTATTATTGTTTCATTGTAGGTATTTTTAATTTAATTTATGATAATTTATTGGTAAGTATTTATTTTTTGACATGTAGTATTTCATTTTTAATGTGTAATATGGAGAAATCTGAAATAAAAACAATTATTATTATTATTTATTAGGTACATATGTATGACATATTAGGTTTTCCTCCCCGGCTTTACACCCTATGTAATACTAAGATGTAATGTATGTATGTAATTATAGCCACGAAGACATCCGCGACGCCATGCTATCACTCGTCCACATGTTCCGGACTTCGGAGGACAAGTTGGAGCGGCACGAGTACCGGGAGAAGGCCCTCGGAGACCAGCTCAAGAAGATGCTGTCGGGACTGGATAAGAAGCACAGAGCTCTCGAGCCGCTCAAAGGAATGATCTCGAGGCTCGATGAGCGGCTGTCCAATGTTGAAACTATACTTTTACAGGTTGGTAAATTGCATAAGTGCATACATAGGTAGAGTTTTAGTAGGCAGATATCAACCAATTTTGATAATTTTCAGTGTTTACACTTATGGTTCGGTTAGAGTGGACGTGTACAGTTAAGAGCAGGTCAATCTTGACAATCACAGCGCGATTTCAGCTCGTACGGCTATTGAAATAAGAACGGTGCAAAGTCCAATTTGTCAAGCTTAATGTGCTCTTGAGTGTACCTATTTAAATTTAAAAGGTACCTAATCAAAATTCTGTTCTGAGTTACGTACATGTCATAGAAACATTAGAAACCTACTTACTTAATTACGGTAATTTGGTGTTTGAATCAAGAAAAACTTAGTGTACGAGTATGTCGTTAAAGTTATGTTTATTATTTATTCACCGCAACTTTAGCTAAAGATAAGTAAAACAAAAATACGGTAAAATGAGAACCTCTCCATACATCTTCTTACTGAATAGCTAACACCTTAACACGTAAGAGACTTAACTGCTCTTTAATAAATAAAATTAAGTAAGAAGTAATTGTAAGCTTACAAAACTAAACACCGCAACATAGAAACGAGGCAGTAGGTGAGCGGCCCATTTAACCGGCGGCGGCTCAATTTAATTGAACCTATTTGACAGTTTATCGTCCCATGAATCAATTGGGCTCAATTTGACTGTTACTGCACTCGAATTGTTTGCATAATGCATCATGATTAGACGGAAGCTTTGGGAATGAGCTTTAATTATAATTTGGTTTGACATTTTTATTAAGAAGTTGATGTTTATTGTTTAGGACAGTGAACGAAAGTTGTCGTGCACGTGGTTTGGTTTTTGGGGTTCCGTAATCAACAAGGAACCCTTATAGTTTACTCAGTCTGTCTGTCCGCGGCTTAGCTCTAGAAAGCTGTAATTTAGTAGGTATGGTTATACATTTTATCCACGCCGATAGTGGTGAAATAAAATTTTGAAAACATTTTTTTAGGGTACCTCCCCTGCAAGTTAAGTGGGTTGGGGGTGATTTTTTTTTCTCTTGTCTACCCCAACGTGTGGGATGTCATTAGATAGCTCTTTTAAAAAGAATGTGGGTCTGCATATATCATTTTTCGATTAAGGGATCCGTTCGAGAAATATTTAGCTTGAAGCGCATTTTTTGTTGGAGTCGAGTGTGTGTCCTTCTGCCAGCTAAACGATTGTTATTGGAAATTTGAAAAAAATCACTAGTAGTATATATGATGAAATTGAAAGGAAAATTATCAGACTTCACAGGTTAATGAGCTTTAGCCGAAAAACTGGAAATAATAAAACAGGCGACAGGACCTCGCTGAGCATTCGGAGGTAAAAAGTTTACGTTATGAACGCTATGAAATGTACGTACATACATACATAACATCACGCCTCTTTCCCGTCGGGGTAGGCATAGACCATAGTCCTCCACTAGAAAAAAAAATGAAATGTGTACTAAATCAAAAAATCCTAAAACAAACCACGGAACTCTATACTGCGCGTGGCCCGACACACACTTGACTGGTTTTTCTTAACTTTATTCGCGATCGATTTCTTTCGTGGAGTGCCATTAGATGTGAATCTGCCCGTGAAACTGTACAAATTTTCTCGTGGATCATTTTTAGGTCCATCATGTTCCTAAGTATAGAAACTATCTGATAGCGCATTTTGTGTGGGAGGTAATTTCTTTTATTATCTCGACCTAAGTTCCCGATTTCAATGGCAGACGTACCTACAGGGTAGTTTTTTTTTGTTAGACTTTGTATAAAAATACTTAGGTGCAGGCACAGATTAAATAATAGTAATCTAACGTTTAGTGCAGGTACGTAGATGAAAAACTACTTACCGATGTTTTTTTACAGAAAGAGGAGCGCGAAAAATCAACCCAAAAGAAAACAAACGAAGCGCTGGAAGGTATCCAAAAGTCTCTTCAGAGTTTAACAGCAACAGTTAGTAAGGGCGTGAAACCGGTCGGCGGCACTTCCGTAGAGAATAATCTAACTACCAACGATGACAGTCTGGACAAAAAGTTAGATGCGACTGATGCGAAGATCGAGGCCGTCAAGAAAGAGATTGAGAACCTAAAGAATAGTTTGAATAAGGTCAGTATTGCATTTTAGTTTAGTAAATCCACGAATCGATAACGCTGTCGCTTATGATTTGTTCATACAGGTTGTAAAAAGACGTTTCTCAAATGGGAAAACATATTTTCTAGGAAGGCATGCTTCTCATCGACTCGTTTTGTTCTTGATTCGTTCTAAACAGGGGTTTCCCAAAAAGGGAAAATGTATTTTCTAGGAAGGCATGACGTGGGATTGGAGTCAAATATTATATGTAACCATCGTACATAAAAATGGAAAAATTAAGAAATTCACCTGAAACTTAACAACTTTTCACAAGAAACAAAAGAAGGTGGAAGTAAGAAAAAGATTATGAGCCTCAGCAGGAGGCAAGAATATTAAAAGGAATATCAGTTGAAAGCTAATTTACACAGTTTAAAAAGTAAAACTTGACGCTCACAAAACTTGCAAAGTAAAGTACAGTTCTTTTATTTAGTGTTCAGTTATTGGAGATTGTCTTATTCATCCGATAATATTAAGCGTGATCGATCGAGCACGCGACACAAAACGTGAAATCTATCTATGATTTTCTTAATATTAAATTCTCACTCTAGGATTTACGTTAATATCTATACAGTAAAAAGATTTTTTATAAAAATCCTAGGACTCCTTGCGCGCGGTTTGCCTCGAGATGGTATCGGAAGTGAATCCCCTGGAGAAGCACATCTCAGAAGCGGAGAAATTACTGAACCGATACGAGTTGAAGCTGAATGAGTACAACGGAACTAAAGTGCAGACAGACTTCGTGCCCCTCAGTGAGGTGTCACTGGCTGATGAGGCCTGGCACAGCAAGATGACTGAAGGTAATTAATAAGCTCAACTATACCTAAATTTTTTTAGCATGGCAAAAGCGTACCAACTCATTTTGCAGCTATATCAAGGCTATTGTGCTCCATGATTAAAAGTAATCAGCTAAAGCTGTCAGAAAAAACAAGTTTGTTAAACAATGTTATTTTTTCGGTCAAATATACTCTGGTTCGTGGTAGTTTGTCTGGTTCTATGGCTGCAAAATATGTTGGTAAGCGTTTGCCATGCTAAAAAAAATTAGGTATAGTACGTACTACAGGGTGACATACCTAGAGATATAGATCAATTTTCTATAAGTTGAAGAGCTCCCGCACACGACCGAGAATCAGTGGGCGATTATCGGCCAGGAATAGGACGTAAGATTCAGGTGATAACACGTCATAGCTGGATGCCGACAAAAAGTCGGTCACCGATTCTCGGTCGTGTGCGGGCAGCCTAAGGATATTTGTAGTGAGTGACTGAATAAAATGGAACTTAAGTAAAGCTCTGCATAGCAAGGACTTTAAAATCCCTTAGTTGCTTAAAATACATTTTCGTCTAATTTTAAAATATTTTCACTACATGCTTCTTACCAGTGATGGAACGCCAAGAGAAGGAAATAAAGAAGATCCAGCAACTGCTTTCTGATGCTGAGAGCATGTGGAAAGATCTGCCCAGACTTAGTGACCTAAAGGCGGCGCTTAACAAGACGCTTACATCCATTGAGAAAATTGGGGACGAACTTAAGGAGAGCGGTGATAGCAGTAAGTATATTTCTGTCAATTACCTACATGTGCCATTGTTATGTGGGGGTGAGACATTGGAAGGGAAGGTCAACTTATCAGACGTCAGCGGGGGCGGACGGTGTAGCGGGGAGAGGAATCACGTGCAACTGACGTCACATCGCTTTTCCCCCAATGTATAGGTATCAGCCCGCAGAAAGGTCACGCACAATCTTGTCGCACCTTCTTTGATTTTCTTACATTTTTGTGAGCACAAGATATTTCCTTTGCTAAAAAGTCACATGGCTGCTCAATTTCTTTAGATATCCCTGTGAGAAAATCAAGCGCATCGCTTTGCCCTCTCACACTGCTGTCATTCTAATCAAGCTATTACTTCGACTGTAGTTAGATAATCAAGAATTATTCTCTTAAATAAAAACCCTTTCACAATAGGATATAAAACTGGGCAAACATCTTGCAGAATCCTCTTAAATCAGCGCAAAAAGTAATTTTTTCATACAAGTCGTCGTTCGCAAATCTATTTACGCGATATTTGTTGCGACTTGCTATGTCCTCAGAAAACAGAACATAGCAAAAATGGATTTTTGTTACGTCATCCAACACTAAAAAGTCCGGTTCGAAAGACCAAAGATTAGGTAATAAAATAACTGATGTTTCTAGTGGTGGGCAAAGTGGCGACGAAACTGCGTGAGATGAGCGAGCGACTGGTGACCACTAATATGGACATTCAGCGCAGTCTCACCGAAGGGAACACCATGACCGAACGCGCTTATAATGACATCTCTAGGAGCTACGAGACGCTACGAACTGAGGTACCACTGTTTTATTTATGTTATTGGTTCAGGAATAAGGCGACCCTTCAAATATTAACCTAACTGATTAAAATTAAAGGGTTAGAATAGAAGATCTACGACTACTCTAGCATCGCTACGCTATGAACCACAGGAACTTTCTCATATCATAACGCCTAATCAGGTAGGGAGTTCCCTCCAGAATTCCAACTCTTGTTAGAGCAGTGTGAAGGGGAAGTACCATAGTCACCAGGCTTGTTAGAGTTGCGGTTGGCTTCATGGACCGCGGCTGTTTGTGACCGCACTAGGTAAGATGGTACGATACCTACACAGAAGAACGTTGCTGCCCATCCTCTGGTTCATAATCCCTTAGTCGCACCTTACGACACCCACGGGTAGAGATGGGTTGGTACTATTTTTTTCCGGCATTACACGGGCGTGTTTGTACTTAATACCGTTCAATCGGCAGGTGCAAGCGCTCTCAAAGAACGAGCACGTGCTTCTGCAAACCGCGGACAACGTGCTCGCCAACAAGAAGCGGATCGAGTACGGCGTGCACCAGATCCTCATGGAGGTGGGCGAGCTCGTGCGCGTGCAGGGCCGCAACCTCAACAAGACCGTTAATGACAGGTGAGTTACTTGCCACTACTACTCGTGCGCGTGCAGGGCCGCAACCTCAACAAGACCGTTAATGACAGGTGAGTTACTTGCCACTACTACTCGTGCGCGTGCAGGGCCGCAACCTCAACAAGACCGTTAATGACAGGTGAGTTACTTGCCACTACTACTCGTGCGCGTGCAGGGCCGCAACCTCAACAAGACCGTTAATGACAGGTGAGTTACTTGCCACTACTACTCGTGCGCGTGCAGGGCCGCAACCTCAACAAGACCGTTAATGACAGGTGAGTTACTTGCCACTACTACTCGTGCGCGTGCAGGGCCGCAACCTCAACAAGACCGTTAATGACAGGTGAGTTACTTGCCACTACTACTCGTGCGCGTGCAGGGCCGCAACCTCAACAAGACCGTTAATGACAGGTGAGTTACTTGCCACTACTACTCGTGCGCGTGCAGGGCCGCAACCTCAACAAGACCGTTAATGACAGGTGAGTTACTTGCCACTACTACTCGTGCGCGTGCAGGGCCGCAACCTCAACAAGACCGTTAATGACAGGTGAGTTACTTGCCACTACTACTCGTGCGCGTGCAGGGCCGCAACCTCAACAAGACCGTTAATGACAGGTGAGTTACTTGCCACTACTACTCGTGCGCGTGCAGGGCCGCAACCTCAACAAGACTGTTAATGACAGGTGAGTTACTTGCCACTACTACTCGTGCGCATACAGGGCCGCAACCTCAACAAGACCGTTAATGACAGGTGAGTTACTTGCCACTACTACTCGTGCGCATACAGGGCCGCAACCTCAACAAGACCGTTAATGACAGGTGAGTTACTTGCCACTACTACTCGTGCGCGTGCAGGGCCGTAACCTCAACAAGACCGTTAATGACAGGTGAGTTACTTGCCACTACTACTCGTGCGCGTGCAGGGCCGCAACCTCAACAAGACCGTTAATGACAGGTGAGTTACTTAAAAAAATTAAAAAATAAAAAATTTCAAAACTTTATTCCAAAGAAATACTACAGTTATTTTTATTACAATTTCCGCCAAACTGTATAACAGTTTATTGGCAGAAATTGGCTTCCAATGTTATACTGTTACATAATTGTTACATGCAAAAACTTTTTTTAAAATTTATTTAAAGATAATGAAAACATAATTTTTGAATTTATTTAAAGATACAGAAACACCTTGCAAATAAAAGTAAGCACGCTATATACCTACCTATCTATGTAATATCTAAAAATCTACGCACAAGCTCTGAATCTGATCTTGAAATTTATTTAATAAATATTGCCTAACTTTATTTTTGAATAATCGTTTACTAGTACAGCTTCTTAAATCATCAGGTATTTTGTTAAAAACTTTAGGTACAACGCATTCCCTAACTCGCTCTCCATAGTAATTTATAGCCCTTGGTACCATAAATACATGCCTTTCCCTATTCCTATGTGGTCGTGAATGAGTGACAGGAACTTTAAAATCGTCACTATTAAAGTGGTCTATTGCAACCAGTAAAGATACTTTCTCATGCACCGGCAACATGTTACATTTTACAAATAAACTATTGTAGTCAGCCCTACATTGCTGTTTTGTCTTTTTATCTACCAATATTTTCATAAAGCGAATTTGCAAATTCTTTATTTTATCCAGGTATGTACGGAATGTTTGACCATATATGCTCAGTGCATATGAAAGTATCGAGTCCACCAGGGCATAGTATACGGTATACATCGTTGCTCTGTCAATGAAGAAACTGAGACTGTGAAACTTTACCAGCACCATTCTCAGCTTTTCACAAACTATTTCTACGTGAGTTCCCCACGAAAAGGATGTATCTACAGTTAGCCCTAGGTACTTGTACTGTTGCACAACCTCAATCTCCCCACAGTTACAACAAATACAATTTCTATGTAAACAAGAATAATCATGACCATTGATCTTTGGGCTTCTACTCACACACTTGTTATATGGTGAATGTATATGCATACACTTTGTTTTAAGTACATTAATAATTATACCATTGTCATGGGCCCACTTTGTAATGTTGTCAAGGTCTTCTTGTACACATTTCTCAATTTCATTTATATCATTTCCCGAATAAACCAAGCATGTATCATCCGCGTACATATAAATACGGCATTTTTTAACAACGTTGCTCATACTGTTTACATGCATGGAATACCCGAAAGGACCAAAAACTGAGCCTGTTGGTATACCACATGTTACCTGGGCACTTCGCCCTGTAACGCCGCAAACAGCTGTCCTCAGCGTCCGGTGGGATAGGTACGCTTCCAGCCACTTATTTATAGGTCCTCTGATTCCACACTCTTCCATAGCATACAGCAGCTGATGGTGGTCCAACGTATCAAAACTTGCCACTACTACTCGTGCGCGTGCAGGGCCGCAACCTCAACAAGACCGTTAATGACAGGTGAGTTACTTGCCACTACTACTCGTGCGCGTGCAGGGCCGCAACCTCAACAAGACCGTTAATGACAGGTGAGTTACTTGCCACTACTACTCGTGCGCGTGCAGGGCCGCAACCTCAACAAGACCGTTAATGACAGGTGAGTTACTTGCCACTACTACTCGTGCGCGTGCAGGGCCGCAACCTCAACAAGACCGTTAATGACAGGTGAGTTACTTGCCACTACTACTCGTGCGCGTGCAGGGCCGCAACCTCAACAAGACCGTTAATGACAGGTGAGTTACTTGCCACTACTACTCGTGCGCGTGCAGGGCCGCAACCTCAACAAGACCGTTAATGACAGGTGAGTTACTTGCCACTACTACTCGTGCGCGTGCAGGGCCGCAACCTCAACAAGACTGTTAATGACAGGTGAGTTACTTGCCACTACTACTCGTGCGCATACGGGGCTGCAACCTCAACAAGACCGTTAATGCAGGTGAGTTACTTGCCACTACTACTCGTGCGCATGCAGGGCCGCAACCTCAACAAGACCATTAATTACAGGTGAGTTACTTGCCACTACTACTCGTGCGCATACAGGGTCGCAACCTCAACAAGACCGTTAATGACAGGTGAGTTACTTGGAAACACTACCTCTCTCAGGGAGCTCCACAAAGTACACACATACACATCATTACAATAGCTAAGTCTCGGGTCGTCTTTCACTATCCTTTATCTTCATAATTTGTGGAACTAAAAGTCTTATTGTTTGCCATACTATTATTGTAATATTTGTTAATGACTGTAATGAAAAAAAATAGAACGGTCATGCCCGTAGCACCTTCTCAAGCAGTCGCCACTTTCCCCTGTCGTGAGCTGTCCTTCTTGCTTCTCCCCACATTAATCCAACAGCAACCTTGCTTGGACTCGGTCTCGATGGGATTGACATAAGCAATCGAAATGTAGCTAATGTCAATCACATACATTTTAATTGTATTATACCTGCTCTTTTGATGATGGTGGGTTTTTGTGCAAAATCCGTCTGAGGAAGTACCATACCACCCCATTGCCTTTTTCTGCCGTAAAGTAGCAGTTTGCACTGCTGTGTTTCGGTTTCCAGGGTAAGGGAGCCAATGAAATTAGAGACATACTTACCATCTTAGTATTATACGTGAAGATCTCTTATTATGGCATACAGATATATTCGTAACTGTAAGTAGGTACACTAAGCTGTGAGATTTTCCGTGAAATAACTTACCATGAGATATGAGATGGCCCACCTGCCTGGCCTAGCCTGCCTTGTTCCGAGGGTTCCGATATGCGTATAGTATTTTTGGAAGCATTAAAATCCACTTTTAGGACCGCGAAACTAAATTTCTTTTGTAAATGTTTTTTTAGATTTCTAAAAAACTGTGCTACTTAGAGAGATCGTTTAATTCTTTTACATTAACCTCTATCGACTTTATCAAATTCAAATCAGATTTTTCGCTTTGCAAACTTCGGAGATAAGGGATTTTTTTTTGGTGTTTTTCATCATAACTTGAAAAGTAAGTCGTAAAAAATATCCTAAATATTTGAGCCCCAATTACAATAATAATATTATTTACATAGGTTCGACAACATCGAAACAACGATAGTGGAGAACCAGACTCACGCACTAACGAACCTCAGCTCCAAGATCGAGTCAGAAATGTCACAAGTGTGGCGTCAGATCGGCATCATGTACCAGCAGCTCACCGCTAGCAAGATGTCGCTAGATAAACTCACCGTAAGTAACTATCAACTTGCATTATGAAAAGAAAAACGACCGTGAAGACTACTTGCCTGTCAACCACCGCAGGACGGAAGACGTTATATGGTATTCTGTGGAAGATGTTAAGACCGACCACGGCGCAGATGGCGCGATCACAGAATAAACAATAGTACTAATCGTACAGAAGGGACGAACACTCCGCCTCCGCGGCATCCACCCCGCACGTGCCCGCGGGTCCTTCGACGGGTCAGTTGTACTGCGCGTAGCCACATGCGCTTCTGCCAAGCCAATTACTAATTTTTACTGATAGTGGTTTCGCGGTCGTTGTATGAATTGTCCGTGGTGTAGCGCGATGAACTCTACGCTTTCTGTAAGAACAGGCAACAAAAGGGTAGAGCAGTGGAGGGAAAAGGGGGAGACCTTTGCCCAGCAGTGGGACAGCCACGGCTATGTAAGATACAATCATAGTCAGTCTAACGAATACTGTGATTTAACTTTGGTGACGAATTTTACGCTTTTGAACCAAATTGGGAAACCATATCAGAGAAGCTTGGAAGGAGAGAGAGGAGGCCTTTGCCCAGCTGTGGGACAATAAAGGCTATTTAAAATAACTTCTGTAAAGAATCTAAACATTAACAGGGTAACTATCAGCACAGATAATATAGGGTGACTTTTAATTAGTTCTTGATAGCAAAATATATGGATGTACTCATGACTGAACAACTTTTCCCAAGGAACATAGGTCGAAATACGAATAACCAAATTTGACCTCCCATACAAAATGCGGTATCAGCTGATGCAGTTTCTATGGGAGGTCATAACTTGATTTTCGTATTTCGACCTATGTTCCTTGGGGAAAGTTGTTCAGTATCATGAGTAGATTCATACCTTTTTCTATCAAGAACTAATTAAAAGTCACCCTATATAATACTATACTAGTACAGATGCCTCACGTCATAGAACGAATTTTGCCGAAAATTGTTCGGGCTATTTTTCCATAAGGTATTTTCCGTGGTATTTTCTTAGAATAAATTGATATCTGGATGTTAAAATTAAATTAATGTCATAGTTTACACCTTTACCTACCAACCTAGTAGTAACATTTAGTTTAATTATTAGAAACAAAAGGGCCAAATGAATTCGGGCTATTTACTCCGTCGAAAAAACCGTAGTACGGAATGGGACCCCATGCTATCAGTCACCTATAAGTTAAGGAACTAACAGCCAGTTGCACAAAACGTCTTTAAAGTTAAAGCTCCTTTAAATCTATTGCTGTCACTATCTTTGTCAACAAAATAGAAAGAGTCAGCAATAGACTTAAAGGCACTTTAACTTTAAAGACGGTTTGTGCAACTGGCTGTAAGAGACAAGCCTAAGGCTTGACAATCACACTTTGGAATTGCCCTTATCATTACAATGATTGACGAGACTATATTATAATCAGTGTTCATTGTAACGAGTTCAATGAGGTAAGTAAATGCAAAAAGTCGAGAATCGAAAACGTTGGTATAAATACGAAAAGGGAGGGAATGTTGCGATTGCGAATTTGAAAGCTACTCTTAAGTGGCTAAGTGAATTAAACGCTCGTTAAGGTAAAGGTTTTCACAAAGTAAATTAACATGTTGCGGTATATGTTGACGATGTCATTGCGTGCTGTGTTTAAGTAATACGTAGGTAGGTATATCAATCACGTGTAGTGCGATTCATGGTGTTAATTAAATAAACTAGCTGAAATGACTTGTATGTAACAGATAATTTTATGATAGAGGCACTTTCTCAAAAAAAAAAAATCGATTTTTTTTATACAGATTTACTTTATCGCAGGAACAAACCGAGCAATACGTAAATGGAAGCGCCACCACCATGGATAGCATGAAAGACAAGGTAAGCTGAAAGAAATGCTATTAGCACAAGGCAGCGGTTCTGCAGATTATGATTTTTTTAGCATTTGTTTTATGTGATAGAAATATCTCTTATTTCTGTTTCATAATAAATGCTTAACAGTTTTGTGGCCTGAGAAGGCACTAAAATTATGTGCACTGAAAATCCTTAGTTTGTACCTAAATATATTTTACAATATTTGCAAATAATAGCTATGGCAATAGCAACTCTCATCGGTGGGCAGTAAGGCGACCTTATATGGGTTTTACGACGCCTCGGAGCGCGGCTACCTATGCTTCTTCTCTTCTCATATTTAAGAGCCGCGCTCTTGTCGGTGGAGCAATCTCCATTTCTCTCTGTCCTCTGCCAATGATTTGACATCCTGATAAGACTCGACGTTTACCCTCTCTTTTATCTGGTCAAAATAAGTGCGTCTTGGTCTTCCTCTTCCTCTTCTGCCCTCTACTTTTCCTTCAATAATATTCTTTATGAAAGTGTCATGTCTTATCAGGTGTCCGACCATCGTCCCTCTTCTATTTTCGATGGTTCTCAGCAAATTTCTCTTCTCTTTAACCAAATCTAGAACTTCCTCGTTTGTCTTTTTCTCTGTCCAACTGATCCCTTCCATTCTCCTCCAACACCACATCTCAAACGCTTCTAACCTCTCTCTATCTCTTTGTGTTAGAGTCCACGTCTCACAACCATATAATGCAATGCTCCAGATGTACACTTTTATCAGTCGTTTCCGAACACTTCTAGAGATTTTAGCTTTTAAAAGGTGTTTTTTGTTGTTAAAAGCTGCTTTGGCCATTGCAATTCTAGAAACAACTTCAGGAGTGCATCTGGAGTCATTAGTAATTAAACTGCCTAAATATCTGAATTGTTTCACCGATTCTATTGGGACATTATTAAGATGAATTATTGTGTCGTTTGTTGCTGGTTTTTTCGAAACTGTTAACTTTTTTGTTTTCTTACTGTTTATTTTAAGCCCAAATTCTTTAAATATCACGTCCATTTCTGTAACTAAGTCTTCCAATTGTAATGTGTTCTCAGCTACTGCAGCAATGTCATCAGCAAATCTTATAAATTGTATATTTTTCCCGTTAATTTTGATGCCCCCTTTTTCAGAAACATTTATTTTCTTTATTGCGCATTCTATAAAAATATTGAATATTAGTGGTGAGAGTGGACACCCTTGTCTAACTCCTTGTCGTATCTTAGCTGTACCTTTTTCCTCTCCTACTTCTATTGTTGTTTCTTGTTCTTTATAAAGTTTATATATTATTCTTCTGTCTCTGTAGTCTAGACCTGTCTCTTTTAATATCTTCATCATTCGTTTCCAGTTAACCCTATCGAAAGCCTTTTCTAGATCTACGAAGGCGATATGAGTATCAAGTCCCAAATCCATACGTCTGTCTGCAATAAGTCGCAGTGCTAAAATAGCTTCTCTAGTACCCCTGTTTTGACGAAAGCCGTATTGATCCGGTCCTAACGTTTGTTCGGCTATGGGCCTCAATCTGTTTTGCAAAATTTTCAGGAGAATTTTTGATGCCTGAGAAACTAAGCTAAGGGTTCTATGTTCTTCACATTTGAGTGTGTTTAACTTTTTGGGAAGGGTAACGGTTTTAGTTATTTCAAAATCTCTCGGTATATAGCCAGTCAAGTACATGTCCTGAGTTAATTTGAAAATTTCATCTAATAAAGTTTCGCACTGGGTATATTTAATCATTTCTATGTGGATTTGATCTTCACCTGCAGCTTTGCCATTTTGTATTTGACTTAATGCTTTATCAAATTCTTCTTTTAAGATTGGAGGTCCTAGTTTCTCTTCTTCCACCAGATGTTCGTCTTCTATATCCTCCTCACTCAGTCCTTCTCCGTGATATAGCTTTTCCATGTACCTTTTCCATCTTGCCAGTATCTCGTTATTGTTCAATAATATTTTACCCTGCTCATCTAAAATAGTTGTACTTCTAGTTTTATGTTTCTTACTTAAATTTCTTATTTCATTGTAAGCTTTATCCATCTGTCCTTTTATCATGTATTCTTCTATTTTGTTGCAAATATTATTGATATCGACTTCTTTTTGGTTTCTACATTTAGTAGTTATTTGGTTTGTAAGAATTCTATATTTATCTATACTATCAAAATCTGTTTTATTCTTAACTAGTCTTCTTTCTAACATCAAATTAATTATCTCTGTGTTTAACCATTTCTTCCTAGGCACAATTTTCTCTAATTGTAGACATTCTTCAGCTGTACTTAATAAGATATCTTAAACATTAGTCCATCTATAGGTGATATTGTTTTCTGTATTATTACTATTTTTAATTTTATATAACTCTAATTTCTCCCCCACTTTATTACTATATTGCACTCTGCTATTGCTATTTATATCCTTAAGTTTAGTGAGATCAATACTCTTTGGTTTAGTTTTTCTTTTTATCTTCTTAATTTCTAAATTGCACTTGCTTAATAAAAGGTTATGGTCAGTATTGAGATCAGCTCCAGGCAGTGTTTTGCACGATGAAACTTGGCTACGATATTTCAGTCTTACTATAATATAATCAATCTGATATCTGCCTATATCTCCCGGCATTTTCCAAGTGTAGAGCCTTCTTTTTGGTTGTTGGAAAAGTGTGTTTGTTATAATTAAATTATTTTCTTCACAAAATTGCACCAATCTATCTCCTCTTTTATTTCTTTGACCCAAACCAAACTTGCCCACAATATTGTCTTCAGCTTTCTCCCCAACTACAGAATTAAAATCCCCCATTACAATCAAATTATCTTTTTCTTTAACTGAGTCTAATATGGTATCAATATGATTATACATGTCTTCTATTTCATCGTCACTATGGCTTCCAGTAGGCATATAAACTTGCACTAAAACTGTATCGACTGGTTCAGATCTTATTTTCACTACTGTGATGCGATCATTGTGATGAATTGAGTTTTCCACTAAATTTCCCCATTTTTTATTTAAAACTATAGCTGTACCGTTTGCACCTTGTGTCTCTCCTGAGTATATTATTCTGTAATCTCCATCCCAATAGTCCCCACTTCCCTCCCATCTTGTTTCACATAATCCCAAAATATCAATTTGTAATCTGTCCATCTCTACCTTCAATTGTTCTACTTTTCCCTCCGTCAACATCGTCCTCACATTCCACGTCCCTATTTGGCAAGGATTTTGCATGATGACGACCGATTTAGCCTTGCGTCTAAAACTGCCGGACTCAGACCGCCACGCCATGTTACATCGTGGAAGCCCGTTGTCAAGAACCACATTACTTTTATTTTTCATTCTCATTGCTCCTTAGTTGAGGACAAATGTAGTGCGGTAGTGTCCCCACTCGCTTTCCGCACCGCAGTTCAGCAACCGGTGCTCCGCCTGCTGATGTTTGGTCAAAAGCCCTTCCAGACCCCTCGTCTTCGGCCTTCTGCCAATACTAGCGCCACCGCTGCCCAGCGCTAGGGGAATGCTTATTAAATGGCGGCATTTGTTCACCATGTCACAGAACTGTCATCAGACTTATGCGGCATTTTTTAGGTAAGCCCATCCCACTGGGCTTCCCACCACGTCCTGGTAATCCTGCCGCTTCTTGGTCGGGGACTGCTTATTCAGTATATTCGCAGCTAACCGCCATATCTGGTGGCCGTTCACTATCCGCCACCTGTGACCCCGTTGGTAGCCTGTAGCTCAGCCTCAACATATAACATAACATACCTATGCTACGTCGGTGTATTTGTGCACCACTAGTTTGTATCGCTCTACAATAAATATGCATTTTGCATGGAGTTTGCCGCCGCCGTGTAACTTGGCAATGTGATGAATGTCTTACACAATGAGGATATTGTAACCACTACGTTTTGTCGTACAGTCAAGAGCACGTCGAACTTGACGCATTAGACTTTTTAACTTTCGTATTTCAATAGCCGTAGAAACTAGTCATTTTGCGAGTATCTAACTTTACCTGCTCTTGACTGCAGGTACGGACTAACTGATCCGTGACCTTTTTTGAAAATTATTCGTTTGAAACTTTTAAAGCAAATGCAAAGCAACAAGGTTTCTTCTGTGTTTAAGCGAAACTCAACCTACAATCCTTTTTTTTTTCGTTTATTCCAACGCTTACTAATACATTTTGCAGCCATGACATTAAAACCAGAGTAAGTATATTTACCGGAAAGAATGACATTGTTTTACACAGCGCAGCAAGGTTCAATCTCTTTGGTTTTACAAACTTGACCAAAGAATTTGGACTCCTTGCTCCGCTTTGCAAACAAGAAGGTTATAAACCACAAATTCCAAATTCCTTGGCTGCAAAATATGTTGGTAAATAATCATGACTTAGTACTCTTCTTATTTCAATAGACGTACCTACAAGCTAAAGTCGCACTGCGAGTGCCAAGCTTGACTTGTCGTTGACTATACACATCTACCTACTCTTTTTGCTTACACTAAAGAGTCACTTTTCTCTGGTTATAATAAAGGTGGGGTTGATAACGACACGCATGACGGAGGTGGACGAAAACTTGAACTACCTGTTGGGAAGACTGTCCTTAGTGGCGCAAGAGTTCAATCAGATCAAGGAGGGGCTTGGAGATGCTCTCGACAAGGTCAAAGCTAGCTTCCTCACTGTACAAGCCCGGATTGATGGTAAGACTACACACTATCACCTGCAGTACAATGTAGTAAACTACCTGTTGTAAAGAGTGTCCTTAGTGGCGCAGAAGTTTAACCAGATCAAGGGGGGCTCGGGGATGCCCTTAACAAAGTCAAAGCTAGCTTCTTCACTGTACAGGCCCGGATTGATGGTAGGATATACACTATCAGTCAGGGGGTACACATCTCAACTACCCTCTCCTTGGGAGTTGTTGTATTGTATACGGGTACGCGACCCCGGCTCCCCGAGCTATTACTAACTCATCCTGATCCTTCCGAGAAAGTAATATCCTTTTACCTTATTCCTTTCCTACACCAAGTATTCCTATCCCAACTAACCTATCCCTCCCGTTCCTTTTATCCCTCTCCATTCCGCCAATCTAAGGTTGACCGCGCCGATGGATGCGTGGCTAGAGGCGAGTCTAGTCGAAAGCGGTCACAGGCCCTGGGCCCAGGCGAACCCAGAACTAGGCTAGCCTTGTCCTGGCATGCGGGCTCTGTCAGGATGGACCGTAATCCCTTGCTACTCGTGGGAACGCAATGTTTTTGAATAAAAATAAAAACTTAAAAGGCGGCGGTGTGGTTCGCAACCCATCACGTCACGTTCCTCCCGGGGGCGAAAAGCGGGCTACGGAGAGCCGCTTTGCTACGATGAATGTCAGAGGTGGAATGAATGGCAAAATAGATGAAGTATGTCAGATGATGGATGAAAGGCGTATAGACGTTCTCTGTGTGAATGAGACTAAACGGAAAGGTTGTGACACCACAGAACACGGCCCTTACACAGCGTACTGGTCTGGTGTTCCCAGTACCAGCAGAGGCTGTCAGGGAGTCGGTGTCATACTTTCCGGAAGAATGGTAGAGTGCGTGAAAGAAGTCGAGTGTGTGAGCCCAAGACTCATCTGGGTCAGACTGAAAGTCGGACTGACCCGAATTTTTGTTCTAGGTGCATATGCACCAACGAATATTGGTTCGCGAAAGTCCCTGAAAGCCCAGAAAGAAACAGATGAGTTTTGGGAAAATATGAGAGATACGTTAGAGAAATGTGATCAGAATGAAAGAGTTATCATGCTAGGTGATTTTAATGGATGGGTAGGAAGAAAGCGTGACGGTTATGAAAGAGTTGTTGGTAAGTTTGGTGATGAACGTGTGAATGATAATGGAATAAGTTTGCTTGAGATATGTTTGGAATGGAGTCTTTTTGTGGCAAACACTATGTTTGACCACAAAAGGATCCATATGTATACAAGAGAGGAGGGTGATGCGAGAAGTATGATCGATTTTGTAGTTGTGGATGAAAGATTGAGAAAAAGAGTTCTGGACGCTCGCGCATATCGTGGAGCCGCCATCGACACAGACCACCACCTGGTTGTGACCCGAATTGGTGGTCTATTTAACCGGTGGCGGCATAGACCACAAGAGCAGACGAGCGTTCTAGAACGTATCAAAGTAGAGAGATTGCAAGAGGAGGATGTCAGAAAAGAATACTTGAAAGACTTGAGTGAAAGATTTGAGAACCTGGATGAAGTAAATGATATTGAATGTTTGTGGAATGAATTTAAAGATGGAGTAGTAGGTATAGCTGTCAATGTTTGTGGGGTGTCAAAAAGGAAAAAGGGTGGAAAGAAGAAGAATATGTGGATGGATAAAAGTGTACAGGCAGCTGTTTGTGAGAAGAAGAAAGCATGGTCAGATTGGTTAGCAGTAAAAGCTAACCAAAGAATGCAGAGGGCAACAAGTGATGACGTAAGTGTAGCAAGAAAGGTATATAAAAGAGCGAAAGGTATTGTTAAGGAAGTTGTTGAGAGAAAGAAAGAGGAGTGTAAGGATGAGTTTGACAGAAGGCTTACTGAAGATTTCCAGTCCAACCAAAAGTTTTTCTGGAAATCCATACGGACAGCCCGAGGAAAGTTTGGAACATCGGAGCTGAGTAAAATCAGAAGCCAGGATGGAAGTATTATAAAAGGTGAAGAATGTGTTCTGAGGAGGTGGAAGGAATATATTGAAAGTCTGTTTGAGAGAGAAAAAGCAGAGGCCAACGAACCTAGGTCTTCTGTGGAAATGAATGAGAATGAAGAGGAGAATTGTGTAAGTGAGATAAGTATGGATGAGATTATGAAAGCGATGAAAAGTATGAAATCAGGTAAAGCAGCTGGGTATGATAGAGTGTCGGTCGAGATGTTGAAGGCTGGGCGAGGCATTGTGGCTAGTCAGTTGTACCGCCTTTTCAACTTGTGTTGGACGAACGGCCAAGTACCAGGTGACTGGTGCAAGGCTGTGATTGTGCCGCTGTACAAGGGAAAAGGGTCACAACAGGACTGCAAAAATTATCGCGGGATAAGCCTTCTCAGTGTCGTCGGCAAACTGTATGCAAAGGTTTTGATTGAAAGAGTGATGAAAGATACTGACGATAAAATATGGGATGTACAAGCGGGATTTAGAAAGGGAATGGGATGTACAGATCAGGTCTTTTCCTTGCGGTGCATAGCTGAAAAGTTTTTGGCTAAAAACCAAAAAGTCTACTGCGCGTTCGTGGATTTGGAAAAGGCCTATGACCGAGTGGTGAGGAATGAATTGTGGTCAGCATTGTCTATGTATGGGGTAAACGGTCATCTGATTCAAGCACTGAAATCTCTCTATGAGGATTCCAGTGCTTGTGTCAGAATAAACGGGGCGTACACTGAATGGTTTAGCATCGAAAAAGGTGTTAGGCAGGGATGTGTAGCGTCACCTTGGCTGTTTAACCTGTTCATGGATAATTGTTTGATTGATCTGAAAGAGAGTATGTGTGGACTGAGAATGAATGAGTTACTCATCAAATGTCTTCTCTACGCTGAACACCAAGTTGTACTTGCGTCATCTGCTGACGAGTTGCAGGAGATGGTAACAATAATGAATGTGGCTTTGGACAAGAAAGGAATGAAAGTAAATGTAAGCAAGACTAAAGTAATGGTACTTGAAAGAGAAGAATGTATGACAGAGTGTACTATATTAATAGATGGTGAACAAGTCGAGCAAGTGAAGGAGTTTGTGTATCTGGGCTCAAAGTTTACGAGAGATGGAAAGTGTGAAAGTGATATTGAAAGAAGAGTGAATGCTGGAAACATGGTGAATGGTGCCCTGCACGCCTTTATGAAGAGTCAGAAGGTGTCTCACAAGGCTCGTTTGGCTGTTCATGGGGGAGTTTTGGTACCAACACTGATGTATGGCAGTGAAAGCTGGGTATGGCAGAAGAAGCATGAAAGTAGAATTAATGCAGTGGAAATGAGAGCGCTAAGGAGTATGATTGGTGTTAAATTGAGTGACAGGATAAGAAATAGTGCGATAAGAGAACGGTGTGGCGTAAAAGAAGACGTAGTGACCAAAATCGAGAAAGGGATGCTGAGATGGTTTGGTCATGTAGAGAGGATGAATGAACGAAGATTGACGAAAGAGATCTACCAGGCGAGAGTGAATGGAAACGTTGGAAGGGGAAGGCCTAGGCGAACGTACCAGGACCAAATTCAGGACGTTCTGAATAAAGGCCAGGTTAAAAGTACCCTAAACCGACGAGCATGTATGAAAGGATTGATGAAAGTACAGGAAGTAAGGGAAGTATGTCAAGATCGTAGCAGGTGGAGGACTGTGGTCTCTGCCTACCCCAACGGGAAAGAGGCGTGATGTTATGTATGTATGTATGTAACTACCTCTTCGGAAGACTGTCTATACTATAGTGGGGCAGGAGTTCAACCAGATCGAGGAGAGGGCTAGGAGACGCCCAGGACAAAATTAAAACCAGCTTTCTCACCTGAGTCTGCAGGTACAGTCAGGAGCACTTCCAAATTTAACATGTTGGATTTTATACCGTCTTTATTTCAATACACGCAGGAGCTAGAAGCTCGAGTTGCGCTGCTAGTGTCAACCTTGACGAGCTCTTAAGTGGACATTTACTGTGATAATAATGCGATATGATTAGCACTAAACATAGTTCAAATTTATACTAACATAACAATGTATGAACTTCGTCTTATTGAATAAGTAAATGAATTGAATTATTTGTACTAGCCGACCGCTACAATTAGGCGCATGACAGTTGACATTTTGAGAGGGGAGCGCTGGGATGAAGGCGGGCAGGGGGTACATTTGTCACGGATCTAATTGTAATGGTCGGCTAGTACTACGCCATACTTTTGCACCTAGTCTAGTAGTCCAGTTTTATGGACCATTCACCCTGACTTTAATTTACAGATGCGGGTCCCGGACCTCACAATATCACAAGTGCGGAAAAGCCGAATTAAAACGTTAACAATGCCAAATGACATAGACTTAACTAATTAACAAATAAGTAGTAAGTTTTTACACGTAGATATTAACTGTAAGATGACTGAATTAGGAGTTTTGATAAGTGAAATAAAACCCAATACAAGTTTAACTTTTGCAAATATTTAATCTCTTTCATAATTGTGGATCTATATATTTATATTGTACAAGTTATATGATACAATTAAATTTTATCGTGACAGATATCCCGATGTCACTTGTTTGCGAATGAGCGCGTAAAATCAATTATATGACAAGGCTAAGAAACTGCGAATGAGCTGTACAATCATATATTCCATAATAATTATTGATCTTAAACAATATACACAAATTATTTGTCTCCATATTTTGGTAATTTCATTAATCCTGTTAACAACCTCATTTTCTATGTGCAATTAAAATTTATTAATAATTTACTTTACAAATTATATCGAGCGTTAAATTTATTAAAATTCGTGCCATTATAGTGAACTTGTTACGCTTATAAAATATATAAATACAAACTGTGAATACAATATATACATTAAAGTTGGTCGCAGAACAAATAAATATCTTTTCTTGGGCTTTTTGTATCTTTTGAACTATTATTTTATGGGTTTAACTTAATTATAATATGATTGTACGTTTTATTGTATGCAAAAGGCCCCGCAGATGGGAAAGATAAAATGCTCTAAAAAGCAAGAGGATTTTGTATCCACTTTAAGGTAACACTTGACACATTCGTTGTTATGATGAACTTGAACAGCCTAGACGGGACCGTCTCTAAAAGCTAAATACAACGAAAAGGTAAAACATAACCAACAATGTCCCAGAAAACACTTACAAACTAAAGAATGCGAATGTAAGCGAGCCAGGGGATCTATTCTTGAAGAAGTATAAAATAAAATCACAAATGTCTTTTAAAGAGTTTCATTTGCTATTTTAAAATTACCTTTATAAAGTTCAGTATCAGGTCTCATTTTACTTTAAAATCTCAAAAGTCATTTGATGATATTCAGGAATTGATACCCAGTCGCTGATTCTCATCGAACAATATACACTGGGATGCTGATGTAAGTACTTATTTAAATAATCAAGTTAGCGGCTTATGGTGGCGGCTAAGTAACAACTTTTGTTGTACGACTTCTGTAATTTTTCAAAATAAAAAATAACATTCCATACAAAATTATCAAGTGATCGATCCAATTAACAGGTATAGTAGAGTTCACGAAATAGTCAGGTGTTTTGTATACAAACATTATTTTTTTTCAGATAATAAAACATTTATCTTCAATTACGCGAGGTACACGTTTTTACCCACGACGGAACGGAGGTGTATGCGTTTAGGAAGAGAGGTTGTGTGTTTGTGTGTGCAAAGGAATGTTCCCTTTTTAACCACAATACACACAGAGAAAAAGTAAGAAATATCTACATTTTTAACACATTTGACCTTTTTGAAGGCAACCAAAGAGCTATTGCTGTAGCCACATTTGGGCTAAGTTACTATAAAATCATTTGCCTTTGATACGAAAAGAAGAAGAAGAACACATTTTACATGAATTTGAGGTAATGTATTTGTTTACAAAACACCTGACTATTTCGTGAACTCCAGTATACAGGAAGTATTTTTTTTATTTCCTATAGTCGTGGTACAAAGTTGTTGCTTTTAGCCTCCACAATAATCCCTCAGGATACAGCCATTACTACAAGATAGCTTGTTGAAGTAAAATGTCACGTTCAAGTGTATTAATTAAATAGAGTAATACGATTTTTGACGCATTGCTCTAAGATTAATTATGTTTAATAATAAATTCACGAATTAAGACATCTTTTTTTTGTTATCTTATCAAGGAAGTACGACAAAAAAAATTAAAGACCGAAAGAGAGTTTTGATTAGTAGTAATGGTAAATGGATAAAAGATGCGGCATAGAAAACATCAATAAATCCCAAAAAATTAAGTTTTTAATTGTTAATAAAAATATGAAAAAAATAATCTTCTTTTACCTCTTGATTTCTTGACTATATAGTCTATGAAATATCGCCATATATGGTAATCTGTACTACTTACTTTTGCATACCAGTGTAATTAACGAATCCGCAAGTTTCCAACCTAGTCAATTGACCTACTCTTTATTGAACGTAAAAACAGAAATGTTCCATAGATTTTGTATGAAGTTTTTGTACAATGACGTCATAATTTCTGCCATCGTTTAGTTACTATTTAACACTAAATTAATTATTAAATATTTAAAACTACGTATGAAATTAAAAATAACTTGGTTTTCATAAATTTTAAATGATTCTTTCTTAGACGCAAACAGGGTTCCATTTTAATTTTGACCCAGGAAACTCGCGGATTGGATGATAAGATGACTATTTCATATAACAGTGTAGGTATTATAATGTACTTATAAACAGATTTTCTCAAAGGAACCACTACGCTTAGTCACTGTGTAAAAATTAATGTCAAATATCATAGAGGCAAATCTTCATGGCAGTGGCATACCTAACACTCATACACGAATAGCACTTGAACATTATTTTTTTACATTCGAATCACTGTATGTACATGGATCTTTGTACATGTACACTATATTAATGCAAAAAATATTTACAAATCCTTAATTAATTGTGTTAAAAAGCACTTAATAGCCTTCCCTAAGCCCACTTCCATAATCTAATCCAAAAGAGAAAAAATAAGCAAAAGTATAAAATAAAACGAGTGATAAGAAGATAAATTAAATAAAACATTCATGCAGGTGTGATCAATTGAATATTATAGTAATAAAGGCAGTTTCCAACCACAGAAACTTTCTCGAAAATTCAAAGAAATAGCAATCAATTTTAAATATCTAATTACAGATTTAAAAGTTCAAAAACAGGAACAAAGATAAAATCCGAAAAAATGACGGTCGTTGGAAACCCCACATGAAACTAAATTATTCACCCAAAGCTCATAGCTTTTAACCCTTTTAGATAATTTTAAAACGTTACCTAAGTATTGGTGATAGAACCGAAAGTCGTAAGGTGAGTCTATCAAAAGCCCGAGTATGAAAGTACAACAAGCTCCCTAAGTGATGTAAGCCTAAGGTTGTCCATGAGACAACACTGTTCATGTCTGTGACATCTAATGTTTGTACAATGCGGTATCAAAACAACGCGCGCTCGCGGGCAGGTGTGGGGGCGTTACGATTGTGCGTATGTGTGCGACCACACGGGACTACAGACGACCGCCCACAACTCCCGACGCCGCTAAAATTTACCTTAACTCCATACTGTACCCTACTATTTATAATTTATTAACTCCTAACTAAGTCTCAAGTGTAAAATTGTGCCACACAAGCAATCTTAATGGGACATTTAAAGCCGAACGCAACAAAACCGACTCCGTAGCGCGCCGTGAGGTGAGCCTCGCCGGCGGCTCCCTCTGTACTCTGCGATGGAATGTTCAATGGAAAATATACCGTTACTTCATTAAAACTAAGGTTTTCAACCCTGTAATAAATAATTTTCTCTATATAAAATGACACCTGCTAATTATTACTCCATCTGACATCTATAGTAATAGCTATTCATATTTGGATTGGAGTCCCCTATCGCGTAGTTTTATTAAATTATCTAAGTAGTTTAGACGTGGCCGGATATAAAGGTGATGTTGGTTACCCTAATACCGATCACAATACCAGATTCTCCGACAGTTACACTAATCTTGATCTTACGTGATGGAACTTACATAGGAAGACATACATCTATACATAAACGCCTTTAATAGACATCGCGAAAATAAAACTGATTAATCTATTACGTAGTACATTCCGTAGTAATCAAGAAATTATTGCGTTTATATTACTCGTAATAAAAATCGTTTGGCTAACAAAATACGAACGATAGTGGACTGGAATGTTCGGGACCGGCAGTCGGGGTGTTAAATCGCGCGGCGTGTTGACATTTACCCAAATATTAATGAGTTGCCTTTTCCGCGTCACGACCCAGAGAGACAGTCCTTCAAAGCCGCGTAATAAATAACAAACAACAAAGGTTATCGAAACCATCGCACTGAAATGAAACAATCGCTACAACCACTCCAACTAAACATCAGTCGAACGAGCACTTCCGTTTGACGCCATGTCTCGAAGACAGCAAATTAATTCATGACCACCCCATAAATCCGAGGCACTTACATGACCTTAACATTAATGATATACAACTACAGACTAGTGGTACCAAATGTTAGCTCATTGTCTTCCCGAGAAGGACCCGTTGATACAACGGGTGCGACACATTTAAAGCTATGGACATGTCTCACGTACTAATCGTTAATAAGGTCTAACCTAACATGGAGAGAGAAGGGAGCTATCATACACGTACAAAGTACTTAAATACCGTATCCTACATTCAGCTCTTAAATCTTACATGAACTGACCGGTAACCAGTGCGATTACATACAAAATTGGTGTAGTAAAATGAGTGTCCGACTTCGTAAAATGTCTAACGTGCTGCCATGTTTAAAATATAGGTGTCTCGCCTGGAAAACTTTGAAAAAATTTGAACTAGTGCAGTAGTGAAAATAGTCAATCCATACAAATCAGTATTTCTTATTTCATATTTCCCTTACAGTTATGATTAATAATGGTAAAAGTAGGTGCCACATGAACCCCTTCGACTGTCCTACGAAGCGGCTCGTCACACATCACGCGTGAACTATGTACATATCGACAAGTTGCAATAACAAAACAACAATTTATTACTTTATGTATACTTTAAAACTGTCGCACAATTTTTATGTACAAATTCAACGGGTTCAGTTTAAACTCGACTGAACGTAACATCAATAGGGTTTTTACCCTTCGCATGGCACTTCGCTACAGAACTAAAATAGACAAGCAAATTTTGGTGATAGTTAAATTTTCAATTCCTATTAAATGCTATATTACAAATGGGACTGCAAAAGATTGCAGTTCCAGAGACGTTTACGTCCCCAAGTCTGGTTCAAAGTTATCAACCAGCGACAACCCCAAACCTTTACTATCGAAGCATAAAATTTTAAACTGTCCAAACTGCCATGCAAAGCGTTACAAAATATTAATCTTATGTACATATTGTCGCTTGAAGATAAGAATAAGAACTATCGCCTATAGTGTGGGATATAAAAGGTGTGTGGGGGAGGGGCAGGAGGGTTTACCTCCGGGTGCTCTTAGAGGAGGGGCGCGAGTGAGAGTGTGTGTGGGGGGTCGCGCCCCCCCCCCGCTCCTAACTGGAGCAGGACGCGGCCGACACCGGCGACAGCGGGGAGTCGCGCGGGCAGCCTGACAGCGTCACCACCACCTGCACGTACAAACAACATTATTATTATTACTTTTGGCGGAGCTCGCGCAGACGGGTGATCAGATCACGTGTATGGAGCTAGTTGAGCCCCATCTCAAAATGACAGCCAGTTTTATGCGGCGAGCTGCACTTTTGGCTTTATCGGGGTAACCTCATTTTCCAACCCCCCTTTCTACTGGTTGAGATGTCCTAAATGAGGACCCTGAGAGGACTTCAGAAGCTTTTCGCTCACAGTTCATACATACAATCAACATACATCAACGCCTCATTTCCAAATTTCGGTTAAAAATATCGCCATAAAAAAAAATGGCCACACTAAAAACAAAACAACTCTTTTATTATTTATTTGTGATTGAGATTGGTTTTTGAGTTCTATTGGATTGTAACAAATAAACATTTTGATAGAAAAAGGAAATTTCATTTCATCATGTTGACCTCCAAGTGGTCTTTATTCTGAGATGTTGACAATGTGACGGACATCAAGACCTCGATCAAAACCAAGAAAGTGGCGACATTGTGACGTAATGATACGCCTGTACTTATATGCAAGTTAATGCTTACACTATCCTCAGATCGAGCACACATTTGTAGTATTATTTTTTACTGTTACAAGCTTTTGTTTCGACCCCAAGCTTAAAGAATATATATCGTGTATTCACTTCACTACGTGACATTGGCGGAATTGTGAACACACAAAAGCCACTCATCAAAGATTGAATTGAATAAGATGTTCTACAACGATTGGTTGCCTGTTTAGCCTGACACGTTGGACTTATTGCTAGCACCGCGTAAAGACGAAAGTCGCGCTTCGGGTGTCAAGCTTGACCTACTCTTTACTGTACATCAATGCCACATTCACTTAACTAATTCTTAGATTAATTTTGTAGGTAAGTACAATCAAGGACATATCAAGATCCCACCCACGTGCACATGTAGAGATGTCCAGATGTAACTCAAAAGCTCGAAGTAGTACCAATTTTTGTCACCAGAGAGCCTATATCCACTTTGCAGAAAAAGACCCCCCAAAAAAGTATAGACATATGCACGTGAATAATGACTGGTAATTATTGAGGCTAAACTTTAGATTATGGACCGTCGAATTGAAAGCAGATTTTTTTTTTGGGGAAAGGTCTTACCATACCTAGCTCACCTGCAAAGTTTCAACCTGCGGAAATTTCTAGTTTCTGAGAAACAAATTATTGAAAATCGTAAGTTCCGGCCGGCCAGTACCAGAAACGAATTACGCCTTGTTATATAAACTCTAGGCAGTAATTTGTGGGTTTTATTATGGTTTTATGGTAAGAAAATATTGAACTTTAAATTTCAATATTTTTTTTCTCGAAAACTAGAAATTTCCGCAGGTTGAAACTTTGCAGGTGGGTTAGGTATGGTAAGACCTTTTCCCAAAAAAAAAAATCAGCTTTTAATTCGACGGTCCATAATCTAAAGTTTTACCGTCATGGTTCTGTTAATTTTAATATACCAGAGTTGATAAAATAATAATGTATCATCCTTACCTTTCGGCTACCAGCATGATTCCGATGTTCGCAGAGCCAGACCCCCTGCCATGTGCCAAGATTTAGTTTGCCGTCTGTTATGGGGATGGTCAGCGAAGACCCCAGGAAACAGGCCTTCACATGAGCAGGCTGCAATATATTTATGAATATTTAGAATACTGTTACAAAACACTGAAATTCTACTGACTATAAGTTGGGAGATTATATGCATAAATATTAGTTGCATTTCATTATTTTCAAATTAGAGCTTCTCTGCTTAACAGGGTGTGCGGCAGTAGCAACAGTCTCCTAAGGGAATTCACTGAAAGCTATTGCCCTATGTTAAATCCACTTAAATTTACATACTAAGATTTTAACTTTAAAACCTTTTACTAATAAACTGATGGATTCTAGTTGTCTGATCAAATAAATTTTATTATTATCATTATTGTAACTGTTTGTTATGGATTTATTTTAGCAAAATACTTTAAAATATTCTCCTTTTATAAAAGAGGTGTCATTCTGAATGCTAGTTATGTGCATGCAAAGTAGATGCCAGCTTGATTCTACATGACTTGCAGAGCCATTAAAATTCACCAACTAACTGCAACAGAATTTAAGAAAAACCTTGGTAAACAAAATGTAGGTGCATTTTTCTGAACTGAGTTTTAAATCCTGTCCTTATAGGATAACTTAATGGTTTGGTTTTTACCTCCATTTGAATATACAACTTATCAAATACCATGGTAGAAACTTGTGCCCATCTATACCTGTTTCCTACCCATTTTTTCAGGAAGACTACTTTTATAAATAGAATAAGTGTATTAATTATGAAGCCATCCTAACAAGGAGGACATAATATAACAGTTTATCAGCAATATTTTCTCATACACTTCTATGTATTAAATCCAGATTAAATCATGCGGAGCATGCATGATAATAATAATTGATTGATATATTTTTATCTATTATGTTGAAGGTGTCTTGATGATAAGCCCACTCTTATCTTGGCCTTTCTGAGTTTTCCAGAAGTTATACTCTACATTTACATCAACACTAATGTAATTCTTGAACAAATGGTGCAAAGCAAAACAATCCCTTGACCTTGTGGAAATGTCAAGCATATGATAATAAAAACAGGTTAGCACCGGTCTCAGTAGATTGACTGATATAATAAGAAAGTAAAAAGCATACAAAAATAAAAAAAATACTAATGAGTAGTTAGCAGGTAATAATGGCACAGCAAGAAAAGTATTTCAATATAAACAAATGACTGCCAAAGTTAACTCTATTCCTAATTCAAAAAAGTCCTTCTGGTCACTTCACTACCAGTCAGGCATGAAAACAAAACACAAATGAGGGGAGTAAATTATGGTAATGTAATGAAGTAGTTGTGCTGACCATGTCGTCGGGACCCTCGCAGGAGTGGCGATACGGGAGTCCCTCTGGCACTATCTTGTTGAGCATCATCTCCATGTCGTCTCTCACGTCGGGATCCCAGCTCTCGTTCAGTGCCAGGCTCGCCGATGTGTGCATTACTGGAAACAACGTCCCAACGATCAGCTGGTGTCGCGCCACGAGCCCGAACCAAACACCGCCACTCAACCCTAACCCCCCACTTCACATTTAATCCTTAGCGTAAGTATTTAGGGTAGCAATGATCGTAATTACAAAATCGCGCGAGAATAAATGTAGGGCAAATGTGACAAGTGGGAGGGGGTGGCAGCAAAGCGCTAGGCGGCAAGTCCTGACATTACTCACTCTGGATGTGGCAGAGACCGACCGCGAACTGCGACAGCTCGGGCACCTGCTTGAGGATCTCCTCGGTGACCAGGTGCACGCCCCGGTGCTGCGGCCGCAAGTTTAGCTTCCGTTGAAACCACGCGGAACCGATCTGAATCCCTCGGTTCGAGGCCATGTTTAATTTTTAAAAACGCTACACAGTGACCGCAAGAACACAAACGATCTTATACAACATCACTTATAACGATTTTTACACGAATTAATCCACAATTATCATAAAAGATTCATCTTCGATCTGTAATGTAATAAATATAACGGAGGTTATAGGACAGATTCGACACCCTATTTTCTGCGGGAAAGTGAAACAGTCGTCAAACGAAAGAGAGGGTAGATATAAATGTTGTCAATATGAAAAAAAATACTGCGTTAACTTTCATTCATAAAATCAATTTGATAACGATTAGTTATTTAGTTACGATAACTGTTAAATTTTCAAAAACGAGTATGGTATGTATGTAGATAGTTTCATTATCAGTTAAGGATGAGGATACATTATTCAGACCTCAGAATATTTAAGTTTGGCTCTGACAGTTATTTTCTGCGTATGGCGCATGTGCGACAGGCGGAGAGCCAATGAACGATTCGCCAGCCTCCCTCTTCATGCTGCGCTCACCCCCGCGATAAAATTTTTGAGTTCTGCGCATTAAAGGTCATAGCCAGTTATTTAGTACGACGTATACATGTTCCAAGTTTACACGAAATGTAATTTAAAATTTCGACCTAAGTACTAATAGACGATCGGATCGGACTGCTCCGAATTTAGCTCCGGACCACGATTTTGCCCAATAGCAAAGTTGTCGTTTGGGACAATCCGCAACGCTATTGGACAAAATCGTGGTCCGAGCTATTCTAGCTCTAGCTTTTTTCAGTTCCACTACAAGACATTATCTTCTAAAACGATAACTAATTTCTCAACGTTAACGCATAGTTAACGTTACGGTTAGCGTTAACTATTCTATTCTGTACCGTTTCACAAATAGCAACACTGGAGTACTGCAGGGGTGGTGGCGCGAGATTTAAAATTTGATAGAGTTGACTTGCACAACTAAGTGCGAAACTAATTAACGTTCTCCAATTTTAATCAGCATGTTAGATAAATAAAAACAAAACAATAACCGAATCACTGTTAAGTTTTTTACAGTACCTACTTACGAGGGATATAAATAATAAGCGTTAATACAAACTGAAAACTGAATTCATGGGAGTGCCAGGGTTGATAGCGTAATTCTAGGTGTGGCAGTGGCAGACAACACCACCACTCCTCGAAATTGGGACAATTAGTTTTTATTCCAATTGAAGTGTTCTTCGGACGTAGTATTTAGAAAGTGGACCTAGTTAGTGCAGTTTGCGATAGAATAACAATTCATCATGGATTTTATAATGGACGCTTCTAAAGACGCTCAAGAGCCAGAGTGGCTGGAGAAAGCAATAATCGGTGATATGAGGGTTTGGCAGGTCATATTCATTTGTTTCGCTGGCGTGACTTCACTTAGTAAGTAATGGCAAGCTGGTAATTGTAAAAGCTTTTTGATTGGTTACGTGAACGAATAACATTTGTCTACCTGCACGCGTGTAATTTGTTTGCGGAAGGGGTTGATTGCGACTATCAAGCGAGATTAATTGTTCGCACGGGCGATAATTGTTAACTTTCTCATCTATAATATCATGTGGGTTGCAGGTATAATCATCATCATATCATGTAGATCAATGACCGACCTCACAATCCCTGGTGTCAAGAGTTGTTGAGCCGCCCAAGGCCTCTGAAATTACTCATTTAATTACTACTTCCGTACATAAAATAAAAGCCGGGACCAACTAACGTGCCTTCCGAAGTACGGAATCATTTTAATTTTCGGACAATCAGGTGATTTATCCTGCAATGTGCTAACCAAACTGGTGGTCTTCAAGTCTCACAAAGTTAATTTTTGTTTGTCAGTGTCCCCACCGGAAATCGAACCCAGAACCTCTGGATCAAGAGACGAACGCTCTAACCACTAGACCACGGAAGCTGGCTACGTTCTATGGTTATAATAAGGAAATGTTACAAGTTTTTGTTGAGAAATATATTCTGCAACAAATTACAGGTTCTATGTCCCTCAACACAGAATCCTCAGAGAAAAAAACTGCATAAAAAATTATTTTGACGATGCCAAAAAATAGTCATAAAGAGTCACCATAAGGAAAAAAATAGTCGCGTTACAATTCTAGAGTTATAGCTATGGTTTGCTGAGGATTATGGGCATAGGCTATATACAGAATCCTCAGTTCTGATGCAAGCAAACCGTGGGGACTATCGACTTGGTTTTGAAATAGTCATGAAATAGTCGTCTTGACTTCCAAATTCTCAAAAATAGTCGTTCAAGGATTTCAGAGTTACAGGGGTAGCTTGCTAAGGATTCTGTGCATAGCATTTCACGGACGCAGATTCCAGCAGAACGTTTAGGTTTTTCTGTTTGATACTGATGTCAAAAAATAGTCAACAAATAGTCGTCTCAAACCATAATCACTTTGGTCTGGTTTACCTTGTAGAAGTATGTTAAAAATGCATGTTAACTTCGCCATACATTTTTCAACTCAAGTGCAGTCGTGTTCAAAATGCATATCATCCATATATCATCTTTGATGGTAACTATTTAGTTACTTTTTTTTTATGTATTTGGAACCCAATATAATATAGCTTAATAAACTACAATAATTGGTTTTAAACTAAAATAATAAAAAAATCTTCTTATTTTTAAGTTAGTTTTTTGTATAAATCACAGTCTTCGTACTTATGTCCGTTAAATGGTTAAATGAGTAATACAGGTGATAATTTTATTGCGTGCCATAGCTTAGGGGGTGTTTCAGTAACGATAAAGGAACACAAAAAAAAAATCTACTTTTAAAAAATTCTGAAAATTTTTAAATTTGCCCTACGCAGAGGGCAATAACCCGCAGCGCAATGACCCGACCGAGGCTGCGCTTTTAACGAGCTGCTGTTAGTTTTAGAATTTACATTCAATTTTTAAGTAGGATTATTGAAAAAATGGATATCCTAATTTGGAATAACGCGTTGTGTATTTACTGCTTCCATAGGCTGTAGTGTAAGTTAACTTTACATTTCATATAATTACCGTAGAACACGGCAATTGTCGTTGTAATAGCAACACTGTAGGTAGGGCACTTCAATACGCGCCGGCGGCGGCGGCGAGCGCTTGCTCGGTCACACAATTCGGTCGAGCCGAACGCCGCCATACTATTGGTTAAACCTATCTCGTCTCAGAATATTGGTGCTTTTTCTATTATACGACCCACGTTAAACATTTCCAACTCTGTTACTATGCCATTAAGTCACTGGTTTGTATTATTCTACTGATGTGCTATTGGGTAAAAGAAACACATAATGCAGCGACATTTTAATGCTTAATGAATAGTTAAATGCGTAGGCAAACAACATTGATCAATCAAGAAATTAGTAAAGTTAGTATCGTTAATTTAGTAATATTTGCGAACCTACAAATTATTATTAAAGTATTTTTCTTTACTGAATGCATCTGGGTTTAAGCCCGATATTCTAGTTTTTCCTTTCCTTAAACGTGGAACCTACATTATAAGTTTTTAGACCAAAAGGTTGGGTCTGTGCACTGATATATCAGTCGGTTTATCCTCTTATTTACCTAATAAAAATAGATAACACAAAAATAGGGTCTGCAACAATATATAAAAATAAAAGCCTCTAACAATATCAAAATCCATTTTTTTTGACAACTTGAAATCAATATCAAATAATTTTGTGTACGCGACTGTACAAAGGAAAAATGTATGGCGAAGTTAACGCATTTTTAACATACTTCTACAAGGTAAATCAGACCAAAGTGATTATGGTTTGAGACGACTATTTGTTGACTATTTTTTGACATCAGTATCAAATAGAAAAACCTAACCGTTCTGCAGGAATCTGAGTCCGTGAAATACTATGCACAGAATCCTCAGCAAGCTACCCCTGTAACTCTGAAATCCTTGAACGACTATTTTTGAGAATTTGGAAGTCAAGACGACTATCTTTTTAAATAAAAACCAAGTCGATAGTCCCACGGTTTGCTTGCATCAGAACTGAGGATTCTGTATATAGCCTATGCCCATAATCCTCAGCAAACCATAGCTATAACTCTAGAATTGTAACGCGACTATTTTTTTCCTTATGGTGACTATTTATGATTATTTTTTGGCATCGTCAAAATAAGTTTTTATGCAGTTTTTTTCTCTGAGGATTCTGTGTTGAGGGACATCAGGTTCTGCTATGTATGGTTGGTACATGTCTGCAAATCTCTCAGGTTGCTCTATACCCATGAAACTGAACAACTTTCCCTAAGGAACAGGTCGAAATACGAAACAAAATTTCAACGTCCCATAAAAACTGGATCAGCTGATAGCGCATTTTGTATGGGAGATGAAACATTTTTTGTCATATTTCGACGTACGAGTATGTTCCTTAGAGAAAGTTCATGGATGGAGCAACAACTCGAGGGGTTTGCAGACATATAACAATCACCCTGTATAACTTATCACTTATTTGTGTTTCGTGTTACTTTCGTGTTTGTTTGTTTTTTTTTAAGCAATAATTTTTTTTAAAAATACCATTACCATTTTATTTTACGCTCGCATGTTGACTTCCGGTGTTATAATCTGTAGTAGTGATGGTGTGCTGCTGCTTCCGGTTCCGGATCCCGCGCACCAAGCAGCAGATCGAGGCGGACTACCAGCGGCGGAAGATCACTTGCAAGTTCCGTCAACAGCTGGAAACCATTCAAGATGCCAAGATGGACGCCATGTCGTTGCATGATGGTTAGTTACGATTACAGGCTGAACAGCAGAGAGATTTTACCTCCTAATGCACAGCGAGGTCCTATCGTGTGATTGCTAGTGGCGTTTTTATTATTTCCAGTTTTTCGGCTATAGCTCACTAACATGTGAAGCCTACTTAGCAGTGATAGTTTTCCTTTTAATTTCATTAATTCCGCTACTGTGTGTTTTCACATTTCCAGTAACAACCGTTTAGCTGGCTGGCTGGGGTGGGACACTCGACTCCAACAAAAAATTGCGCTTTCAAGTTAAATATCGATCTGTGATTTTTGCAGACTCACATTATTTTTAAAAGATCTATACAACGAACCCCCAAACGATGGAGTACCCTAAAAAAATTTTTTTATAATTTTATTTTACCACTTTGTCGGCGGGGATAAAATGTATATAAGCCGCTGAGCTAAGCCGCAGACGTACGGACATGAGACAGAAACATGAGTAAACTCTTAAGGGTTCCTTGTTGATTACGGAACCCTAAAAACGGATAAAACGAATTTTCCCAGACATAAGACTAGATGGATTTTTCGCCCCCAAACACCTCCATCGTTAGAGCCGTTTTCGAGAAACCGATTACAAATATTTTTAATAGTAGAGGATTAACAATTAAACATTAAATTTTTTAACGAATATCAATCTTATCTTTTGAAAAGAAAAATCTGTGATTTTTACCCAACTGCGGCGAAGCCTAAAAGGAGAGTTATATATGTATGTTCCTTTCTTTGTTCTCTCGTAACTACTAAATTTGTAGTACCGGGTGACCGAGCTTCGCTTTTTGGTATAATCCAGGGACTAGATTAGTACTATACGTACAATGTATAATCTTACATAAAACCCAACAACAGATGGCGCTGTAAGATATCTGAAACCCGCTATTTTCTAAATACGCTCATTGAGAAAACGAATTTTCTTAGACATGAGACCTAGATCGATTTTTCGCCCCTTATAACCCCCGTATAGTAAATTTCATCGATATCGTTACAGCTGTTTTCGAGAAACCGATAAATATATACCTGTCCTATTAAACATTTCCTGCAAAAATAACGGGCGAAAAGCGAACTCGCTATCTTCGTTATCAATAGCACAGTAATAAGTAGGTACCATGACGTTTTCACTGCGATGGACAGGTAAACTACACAACACAATCGCATGAGAGTATTTAAATAAGGATAAGATAAATCTTTCAGTTATTTTAGTACACACCAAGTAACAGCCTGCTGTATAGATTATTTTTAGCTAAATAGTAATTTACCTACCTGCATTTGTCACGCGGACGCAAGCTCTGGAACTCCTGCACGAAAAGAAAAAAGAAATGGAAGGAAGCAACAACAATGAAGGCTCGCAGCCCTTCTCTATTTCACCGCCACAGCAGAGTAAGTTTTAATCTCATTCCATATCAAAGATACATTCATAGCATCGTATCTTTTCGACGAAAAAGTCATGTCAAAAAGTTCTTTTGATTTTCGGACGGTCGGTGGTAAGAGCAAACGGACTCAGTAGGCATTTTTAATCTACAGATCAGCACTATGAATCAAGAAACTTTAAATAACTCTTTAAAAATGGTTTCAAGTTTTTCACACGATAATAAATCAAATTCGGAAAACAAAACATTGTTGCCCTTTGTGTTGAACATATTTGTTCCGGATGTTAAGATAATTGGTCGTCAGTTGCATAAAGGAGTGATCACACCGAACTGAATTCAAAGACTAATTCGGCATACATTGCTGGGAGGCTTGGTTATGTTAATTGCAATATCCTTACTTCAACGAGCAATGTATGCCGAATTAGTCTTTGAATTCAACTAGGTGTGATCACTCCTTAATGTTACTAACAAATTATGGATATTATGTCTGAATTAAAATCAACTTAATTTAATTAACCGCCTCAGCACCAGACCAGCACCCCTTCGCCTCGCTACTAAGTTAAAGCTCCTTTAAGCCTATTGCTGACTCTTTCTATTCTGCTGACAAAGAAAGTGACAGCAATAGATATAAAGAGCTTTAACCTTAGACGCTTTGTGCAACTGACTATTTAAGTAATGGGGCGGTGCCATGGCACACAGTACAATTTAGAAGTGAAAATAGATAGTGGTCAACACGGAGACCGCGCGCCGTCCACTAGGAGCTTGTCTGGTGCTAGAGCGGTCAAATGGACGCCGACCATTAAAAGAGAGTTAATTTTAAAGACGCTTTTTGCAACTGGTGGACAGTAAATAAGTCCTTTTGCAAGTGACAGTATCTCTATGTTTGGAGCAGATTCGGCCGACACGTCGCCTCATCCAGATGGAGGTCAGAAGCCCGAGCCACAAATGTCGGGGCTGAGTTTCGTTAAGTTCGCGGGCAAGGTGGCCACTCTTTCCAAGCTGGGAGCTGTCAAGTCACCCACATCGCCTACGCCTTCCGGCGCAACTAAGATGGATTTTTAAAACAAATTTAATGTAGTACAATTAGGTAGTTATTCTGTGAATCTAGTGGAATTTACTTATAAAACAAACTTTTCGAATGGGAAAGCATTTTGGGGTCAGCCAGCGCAGACCAAATGGGAAATATTCGCGCACTTTTTGATGACACTAAACCACCTAAACTTAAGACTGCACCCCGCACACACTAGCGCCCTCATCAGAATTTAATTAATTTCTTTTAATTTGAGACCAAAATTAAAAATTTAAGAACGATAAAGTGTTCTTTGTCAGGATAGCGTTATTTTAAACTATTACAATAAACTTTATGTTATCTTGTTTATTCAAAATCCTTTGAACGGAACGCAGTTGCCATCATTTTCCGTTTTAAGGATTTTGAATAAACGAGGTAGCATAACGCTATATCCTGACCAAGAACAATTTAACGGTCTTCAATTTTTCATTTTTGTCTCCAATCCAAAGAAATTAATTAAATTCTGATGAGGCGCTAGTGTGCGCGAGATGAAGTCTTAATAAAGAACAATATCGATATTGCCTCAGAGTCCTGTACACAAAGTAAAAAGGTTCAGTGTTATCGGAAAATGCTCTCCTCTGCACTTGGTCTTTCTGGGCTGACCTTAGGGTGCCTTTACCATCGCTGTGCGAGGTAGCTAACCTGCAACCCGGAAAACATCCAACCAATAGAATTGCTCTATTTTCCTAGCTTGTCAAATGGAGAAATCCTATTGGTTGGATTTTTCTAACTAACAGCATAGCTACCTCGCACACTTCTGGTAGAAAGGCAGTCTAAGAGTTATACAACTCATATAATTTGTTTAAAAAAAATTGTGCCTTAACAAATTACAAGTGTTCTCCTGTTTATACAAGTGATTATATTAAATATTGATATTCTTAAATTGTCTACATGGTTTAGTAAAACAAGTATACTTAGATGATTTTAGAAGTAAACCTACTGCTTATTTTTCGATGTTTTGTAATTAACAATAAACAACCATTTGCAGTAAGATGTTTTCTTTAATCTAGAAAATAAAAATACAGTATAAACGGATTTTAAATCACAAGAATAATTACATATTCACAAATAACTTCCGTATTCTGCACAGTTCACATAATCTCGCGTTAAAACTGTCAGTAAAAACAATCATCAAATTGTAAGCAATAACTTTAAAGCAACATTTAACTTACATTTTATAATACATAAATAATACATCTTGCAAATAAAAATTACATAAAATTCAAGTTAGCTACAAAATTTTATTAAATAGTTAAATTGTTTCTACATGCTTTATTTTATTACGTTAGCTCATACGCGCGGTGCGTCGCGCTCCTGTCATGTTAATTAAAAGTCCGTTATTCATAATGACTAATACATTTATAATCCTATGACTTGCAGACAAATCAATTTGATAGCCTAAACTCTCAGTCCTTGACTCGATATATCCCACAATCGCCCAACCACTGTATCTTACACTAAATTATTTAAAACAATGATTTTCATTTGCATAATTAGTTTGCAAGATGTTCCGTTGTAGTTAATTTTGGTGTTCTGCAATGTTGAGCAATCATATTCTCAGTGCAGAATAGGTTTTGATTAAATTCTAGAGGATGACACTACAATAAAAATGTACAAATCCAAGAGGTACTACCAATTGAAACATTTATAATAAAATTCATCTATATATTATACTATATATTATAGGTGAAAACTTGTTAATGGCCCAGATCCTACCTAATGTATAATGAGTAATGTGTAAAAAAATAAGGCTGTAAGTTTTCCAAACAAAATAAAATAAAATAAAATAAAATAAAATAAAATAAAATAAATGCAAGTTGGAATTTAAATAGTGATAGAATTGCACCTAAACATTCATATCTTTAGATATAACCCAACTGCATTCTTAAGTGATCTAGGAACTAGGTAATCTGAAGCAATGCGCGAATAATCTCTTAAAATACGTTAATATTTTAAAACGCTTTATAATATGTAGGGCTCATCTAAAGATATAAATGCATATTTTTAGTATCCGTGGAGTTGGTCTACACTAGCGACTCTATCAAACCTCGTGCGCGACTCGCGGCAACTTCAAACCAAACCAAAATCTCCCTTAAATAAGGCCATAAATACTTTCATCCAATACCTCGACTATGGAAGAATCTATTGAGAAATACTATACACTTTCACTTACATTATATAATTGAATCGGACCTACCTAAAACGAAAGAGTGAACTTTAAAATTATTATTGTTCGCGTATTGCATTAAGTTAAGAAACTTACAGAGGGGTGTGTATGAAATAACCATTAAATAATTCGTACAAGTTTGTGCATGTTCCTGTCTCGATGCTGAGATATACATTTTTACAAGTTTGTATATTCCGTTTTCTTCGTTTAGTCCCATGCTTGCCAATCCATTTTGTAACTACAAAATCAAGTTTATAACAAAGCAACAGATCAGCTCAAGCTGTCACAAAAAAACCCGTGTATAAATCAATGTTGTTCTTGGGCTTGAAATAGTGCCTAATGCACTTGTAATTAGCGTTACGGCTACAAAATAAGTTGGTGAGCGTGTTTATAAACGAAAAAAAGGGCTTTAAGTCAAAACAATATAGGCTAAGCTTTTATAATACATTTACCCTACATGAGGATTGGTATAACTTACAACAAAATTACGTAAGCTAAAAATGGTTCTTGGATGGACCTAGTGTTCTAGAATGGTTGAAATTTGGGACGTGATCAAAAAATCACTATAGTGATTGCCTAATATTTTTTATAAACAATTGAACTGACATATAATTTTGTAATTCAATAAGTTATTTATTACATTTAGTGAAGTTTAGTTGTACATACAAAGACTATGAAAACAAGTAGAACACATTCTAAGTTTAGGAACCCAAGTTTGAATGTAACGGTGCCATCGTTATAAATAGAACTCTTCATGATAAAGCATAATTTAGTTATTAACAATTACTACGGCAACAGTACTTATTGACTTGATCCTAGGCTGATGATTTGACAATAATAAATATTTTAATATAAATACAATGTGCACATTCCGTTGGTACAAAACACGTCGACAATTTATAAATATTGAGCATATATTTCTGTAATATTTGGCATTAGTTTTGATGTCGAAAGGCAACATAAGTACTTTGTGACGATCGTGTATAACCGAATAATGAAAATTTTGTAATATTCAATAAATAATTCAAATTGAGATGAATATAAGGGCCGGATAATCGGACTAATATTTGCCTAAAGTTTGAATGCTGACTAGTATGGAATACGCCTTTGTACCAAAAAAGTTTGTTTAAAATTTCTTCCTTTGACGAATTTTGGTTTATAATAAATTAAACGTAAATTAATTTAATTTTTAGATTTCCACACACTTTATCGTTCATTTGTGTCTAATCCTGGTTTCAAGAAACCGCTTCCATACTTTTATACCAAATCGGGAAATAACGAACTTTAGGTAAACATACGTCCGAATATCCGATCTCTATTAATATGTGGTGGATGTATGAAATACGCACATTGCGAGTTTCCCGTGAGTAACTATCTCCGAGTACCGCTGCGGGAAAGAGATGGCGGCAGGTGGGGCGGTGAGTGCGAGTGAGACAGCTGCGCAGCGGTCGGCGCTTACGTCTCGCCGCAACGCAACACTCAATCTCGCCTCACGAATGTTCTTCCCCTGTAACAAACAAACAGTTAATAATTGCCATGTGTTTCTTTACGCAATATGGGTTGTTAGGTTAGGCGATATCAGTAGCACCATTACAGTTCATTATTAGCATTGCAATAATGGTTGTAAATTACAGTTTTTCGCCTCTAGTTCATTATCGCCTATTTAATTAGGTGGAGATAAAGACTAACACAAGTATTAGAAACTCTTTTTCATCCCATCTATTCGAAAATCGCTGAACGGTTCGTCAATAAAGGCGAACAAAATAGCTGTTTTCTCCAAGAGACTTTCGTAGCGGGTAAAAATGGGATTTAAAATTCGAATTTGAATTTAGGTCCATCATAGGGATATTTTAGGTCAACCATAGAGGTCGAACCAAAATATTGTATTAAAATAAGTATGATTTTAAGTATTGTTTCATCAATAATATTGTAGTAGTATTTTATATTTGAAATTAATGACGAGTGTGTGTCTCAATGAGCCTCTTATTCTTTTCTCATAGAGGGAGATGAAAAGTAGAGTGTGTTACGCGGCTGCAAAAATATTTTTACCTTGGGCGACCTATTGAATCCCTCGCTATGTTCAGGATTCTACTTTAGAATCCCTCGCCATGCTCGGGATTCTACTGAAGAATCCTTCACTTCGCTCTGGATTCAAAATAGCGCCCTCGCCTTAAAAATATTATTTTACAGCCTTGTGATACAATCTACTATTGAACGTGAAAGCGGTCTTCATTAGAGGACACAAAATAAAAATAAATGGTAGAGCAGCACTACACTTACTTTCTCGCGATTTGCAAGGGTCATCATCATCATATTGTGTGACTGACTTCACAAACCGTGATGTCAGATTTGTTGCCAAGCCCTCTGACAAGGCTCATCAAACGACTACTAGCGTAGATAGTAGCCGGGACCAACGTCTTAACGTGCCTTCTGAAGCACGGAATCGTCTAACTTTTCAGACGATCATATGACTCATGCTGCAAAGTCTTAATCAAACTGGGGTAGTCATACAAAATTATGTTTGTTTGACAAACAGACAAATTATATTTCTTTGTGTGAAAATTATATTTGTCGAATTTAATTTTAAATTAGATTTTTGGTGAAACTAATATGTGTATGTATGTCAAATTTTAGGTTTCTCATACTAAGAGTCTACACGCACTATGGAAACTAGTTTTGCAATAAGAGGAGGTCCTTAAGTGGGGATTAGAATTATAGAGTACTCACGTGATAGTCTTCCGCTCCGTGGGGCGCGCGGTGGTCTGCGGGCGCGCGCGGTTGAGCACCTTGAGCAGGTCGCCGGCCTTGGCGCGCATGCGCGAGTGCACGTACACCTTGGAGCACTTGATGTGGTAGTGCAGGTAGTTGCGGAACATGTGCAGCAGGTCGATGGTGTTGTCGCGCGCCGCCGCGCACGTGTGCCGCGGGAACAGCACTGGCGGGAGAGGGGCGGCTACATTATTGCTTGCTGCAGCTTTTAATGCTTCGAATTTGGTTAACATTGCCGCGGCAACAACACTACAGTCGAAATAGTGTAGCTTGATTAGAATGACAGAAGTATAAGAGCAGGACGGAGCGATGCACTACACATTGGAACGACAGTGACAAGTATCGATCTGACCTGCTCTCAGGCATAGTTTTTCCTGCTGACATTTTAATCAATGTTACTCGTATTTCGACTGTAGAGACAGAGAGAAAAAAAGACGATCTGTTTTTTGATGCTTAAAATTGGATCATATATCGAAATTCTTAGACTACTCCCTTCGGTCTAATGTAACTTGATTAGAATGAACGACAGCGTTGTGGTAGCAAGACAGAGCGATACGAAAGATATTGGAGCAACAGAGACACATCGCTTCGTCCTGCTCTCAAGCAAAGCTCAGTCCTGCTGCATAAATTCTATGTAAAACTTTAGTAGGACCATGGACGAACAATAATAAGACTGACAATCCCCATACTAGAAAACGTAACCCGGAAAGGCATAAAACTTATGGAAACTAGATGGCGCTTTCAAATAATCTGGAAATTAATTATGGTCAACCGAGTATTCTGCCCAAGAATCATTAAAAATTTCAACATAGTTTCAATGTAAAGAAACGCTAACATTGAAATTTGGTTTATTTTGTTAGCAGAATACTCGATAAATCATAATAAGTTCCAGGACTATTTATTAGCGCCATCTAGTTTTATACTTTTCCGGGTTACGATTTCTAAAAGGGGATGGTCAGTCGCTTCTTATTGTTTGTCCATGGTAGGACATAGTTTGCTTATTAAAACAGTTGCGAAAGAGTAACAATTAGAAATTATCTATTTGATATTTGTAATTGATGAAAATAGAGGAAGCCAGGGAAGTATGTCAAGATCGTAGCAGGTGGAGGGCTGTGGTCTCTGCCTACCCCGACGGGATATAGGCGTGATGATAAGCATGTATGGAATTGATAAAATAAACAACAACAAATAATACTAGGTTATTTTTTGGACCTGATTTGCGTATGCCCACCTTATTACAGAGGTCAAAAGCAACAACTTTTGTTCTAGAACTTTGCTAAGTACGCACAAAAAAAAATCGACTCCCCATACTAAAGTGGTCACGTGGCCGACCCATTTTGTATGGGAAGTTGAAAATTTTTACCTAGTATTACAGTTCATTTACATAAAAAATAGAATGTAAAGAACCCCGAAACTAGACCCATAGAGTTTCGATGAGTTGTCTTAATGACCCTTGTCATTAAGTTTTTTTTCGAACACAAATAGCGCAGTTAACATTTTTTTATTTCAGTTAAATATGTATTGCCTTATGGCAGAATGGATCATAGTCATAAGCCTATTAAAGCTAAACACTGTCACCTCTCTTAGTGACATGACAACTTTTTTTATTTCTGTGATAGGCTACGGACTAAATTCCATTCTGCCGCACGGAAATCGGTTTAACGAAAATATTTTAAAAATTTACGTTTTTTATATTTTTCCAATAACTTAATAGGCCTCTCTATTTACAGGCCAAGTTTCAAGGTTCCTTATATTTGAGTTTCTGTAGCTAATTATTAATCCCAGAAACGATGTACCTTAAATAGTTAAAACTCAACTGCAATTAGAAGTCAACATTAACTTTAAAATACTTGCTAAAGGTAGCATTTCATAGCGACCTTCCTTTCTCAGAAGTGGCACAAATAACTTGACAACTGGTTCTATGAATGCCGTCCGCGATGAAATCATCACAAAGTACTACTAAACATCTTATACGCGGTGGCCCAGTTAGTGGGCCAAAGAAAATTTTTAGGTAGAAGGCATTGTGTGACAGATAGAAATTTTAAGAGAAATATATTAAAAATATATTTTTTTTGACAACTTTATAACTAGGCCACCCACCCTGTAGAATCAAAATATTAAATGTATTTGATTAACTTACCAAACGTAACATAACTGATATTTTCTCCTACTTTCGCATCCGTATCCATAAGTTCTAATGGCGGTTCTTTGTGTGAAAATAGAACCTGCAAAGAGGAAAAAAAAGAATTATTATATTGTTTCTTCAGGCAAAACATTTTTACGTCACTAAGTCGTTAAACTTTGCTTTATTGACCGAAATCTGCGAGCAAGTCATTTTTTCCCGAAGTCGGTCGAAGTCTGTGTGCAAAAGTCATTTTTGGCTGCTAGCGTGGAAAAAGTTTTTGAAATTAGAACATAATGACAAATTATATTGTTATGGCGCTATTCTTTAGCATTTTTCTCGCTGTAATTGTGTGTTTCGCTCGGCAGCAATATTATTTCACTTCTCGTACCTTTGAAACCTTAGCTACGCTCAGGATTCTTTTTGCTTCACTCGTGGCTCAATCCTAGAATCCTTCCCTTGCTCGAGTTTCAATACAAGGCACTCGCGCCAAATAAATATTTTGCTGCCTTGCATGACAAATATCTGTTATGGAACCGGCTAAAAATCAATCTTAATGAAAAAATTTACCCACCCGCCAAGGTTTTAGAAAATATAAAGCAATTTAGAAGTCCGACAGAGCTTGGCGTAAGAGAGTAGAAAAGGAACTGCAATGGTTTCTCGAAAATCATCCATTTCCTGACTGTGCAGTGTTGCTTATCACAACTATTTTAGCAAAGACAGTGTATTTCGAACATAATTTAAAAAATAAACATATTTATAAAAAGTATACATTGTAAAGAACCTAGAGATTCATAAAAGACAAGAAAACGTCCACTACTGGACAAGGAGCTCCCTCCAGAACTCCAGCAAAAACGCATGGTACTTAGGAGGGGATTTACCATAGTCACCACGCTTGTAAGCGTTGCGGCTGGCGACCGCTGTTGTTGGTGACCGCAGAATGTAAGATGATACGATACTCAGATTCTGCTGCCCATCCTCCGATTGATGAGCCCTTAGTCGCCTCTTACGACACCCACGGATAGAGATGGGTTATTAGTATTCTTTTCCGGCACCACACTGGACAACAGATGATGACGATGAGAGAACTGTAAAATCGTACTAAAAAATATGTTTCAATACCTGTGGCGCAGTATGGGATGCTCTTCTGCCCTCCTTGAGTTCTTGCATGAACACTTTCCCGATGACCATGTCGTCCTCGTGTCGGAACACGGTCGAGAACACAACCGTCACGCGGTCCTCCTGCGCTTCCACGTATCTGCAACATTCCAACTAGGGTTAACAGTCTAACTAAAATTGAGCTAAAGGACACATTTGATTTTATAGAAGACGCTGATCTTCAATTTTGGTGCGTGTAGATTTTTTTTGGTGCCACCAAAGAATAGTACCAACCCATCTCTAGCCGTGGGTGTCGAAAGAGGCGACTAATGGATTATGATTACGATGGGCAGCAGCGTCCTTCTGTCTATCGTACCATCTAACATAGTGCGGTCTCCTAACACTGCGGTCCATGGTGCCAGCCGCAACGCTAACAAGCGCAGTGACTGTAGTACTTCCTCTCCACATTGTTACAACAAAAGCTAGAGTTCTGGAGGAAGCTCCCTGTCCCGCAGTGCACAAGTAACAGGTGATCAAAAAAGCTTGTGAGTTGTGGGCCACCAGACGGTGGTCACCACCCCCATAGCGCTCTCTGTCCTTATTAGTGCAGATGCAGCTGCAAGCAAGTAATTAATATCGCTAAAGATAAACCGCCTAAATGAGTCTTCGCCCGCGGGGTACAGGGGCGCGGGGGTAAGACGACAAAGTGGGAACGGGCGAGGTGCGGGCGGCGGGGCATTCTCATTCTCTACGCGCATCCGCCCCCCGCACCTGCCCGCACGTACCCCGCGGGCGAGGGCTCGTTTAGGCGGTACTACTATAGGTGATGTCGTGCGGCGTACGGAGACAGTTTTGTTTGTTTTTATGCAGGATGCATGCAAGATACAAGCAAGTGAATAACATCGCTATCATGCGGCGTACGTGGACAGTGACCCTAAGAATAAGTGAGTAGACTAACAAGGTCTCATCCTGGCGGTAGTTGATGACGGCTCGCTTCACGTCTCCGACCTGGCCGTCCTCCTGCAGACGGAAGTACCGCTCGAAGACCGACGCGAAGCAGTTCCTCTTCAGCAGACCCACCTTCTTCACCGTCTCCTCCCACTCCTCGGGGATGTGGTCAGGGTCTACGTCCAGGAGTACTGACACGTTGTAACCTGGGGAAGATAATATGTGAAGATAAGTATAACAGAATTTTTAAAGAATAATCGTGTCGATTGGAAATACACCAACTAAAATTATAATAAAGACAGTTCCAAGAGTGTTGCTTTTTTTCAGCCTAAAGGGGAAAACTAAGATGACCTTGATGACGTGACCGTATGAAGAATCGAAATTTCGAGTAGGTAAATATTTTTTCTTCGGGATAGTTGCCTGTTTTTATTAGTAGAATCACTGGGCTTCGGGAGTGAAACCAGTAAAAATTCATGGATAGTTGGTGAACAAAACTTAAATTAGGTCAATGGGTCATCAGGTGAAGTCTCTTATTAACACGCATAATACGGCGGCGATCAAGCATATTTGAAATGCCACACATATTGCATTTGCAATTAATGGAATTTGTTTACACCTAGTTCAATACAGAGACCAAAACATAAACATTTAGAGCACCAGGTTGACCATTACTTAGGTAGATGATATAGTATTCCAATCATCATAACATCCCATGAAAAACGTCCACTACAGGACAGGAAACTCCCTCCAGAATTCCAGCTTTTGCTGGAAAAATGTGGAGGGGAAGTACCATAGTCACCTCGCTTGTTAGCGTTGCGGCTGGCACCATGGACCGCGGTTGTAGGTAACCGCAGTAAGTAAGATGTAAGATACAAAGGAGGGTATTGCTGCCCATCCTCCAGTTAACCCTTAGTCGCCTCTTACGACACCCACGGGTATGTATGGGTTGGTACTATTCTTTGCCAGCACCAAACGGGACCATAACCGGGAGTATTCCAATACCACAGATCAAATAATAGTAAACTGACGTTTCAATACATATTTCTCTATTACCAGATAAATCTAAAATATTTATTATCAGTTATTTTAAAGACATATGAACCAGTCACAGATAAAACTCATGACGAAACGCATAGTCGTGATTGACGGGCAAAAGATACATGATATAGTATTCCAATACCACAGATCAAATAATAGTAAACTGACGTTACCCTATGGGATCTATACAAAAGATCCCATAGGGTCGAAGTGCTCTGAGGTCCAACAAGGATCTCAGCCCCACGTAATAAGATAAGATTCCAATACCACAGATCAAATAATAGTAAACTGACGTTCCAATACATATTTCTCTATTACCAGATAAATCTAAAATATTTAATATCAGTTATTTTAAAGACATATGAACCAGTCACAGATAAAACTCATGACGAAACGCATGGTCGTGATTGACGGGCAAAAGATACATTACCTCGAACAATACATCTACTTGGGCCGAGTCGCCGAATTGAAAATTTACTAAAAGGGACTCTCCTACTATCCTTAAAACGGAATATCATCGACATGTGTGTGTATTTTGCACGCCTAACCTATGGTGCCCAAACATAGTCAAAACTTGCGTTTAGCCAAAGGGTAATGGAGCGCCGCATACTAGGTGTTAAGAGGACCGACCGTATCCGGAACACCACTCTACGCTCCAAAACCCGTATCACTCACTGGACGTCAGTAGAAAGGCTACCACATTAAAATGGGATTGGGCAGGCCACGTTTGTCGAATGCACCCGGATAGGGTGGGCTAAATACGCCACGGAATGGGGGCCACGGGGACGCCGGGGCGGAGGAAGGCCAAAAAAGAGGTGGACGGACGACCTGGGTGTCTACTCTCAAAGTCTGATATATCAAAACGATACTAACTCGAAACATGCAAATGCAAAAATTCGTCCCTTGACAATAGAGTAGAATTGGTTGGATGAATTTTCAAACTGCATCTAACCAATATTTTACTCTATTGTCAAGGGACGAAGTTTTGCATTTGCATGTTTCGAGTTAGTATCGTTTCGATATATCGGACTTTGAGAGTAGACACCCTGGATGCTTTCGAAGAGTATTGGCTGACTATGACGATCGATAGGGAAGAGTGGAAACGTAAGGGCCCAGCTGTGGGACAGCACAGGCTCATAAAAAAGTAATTATAATCATTCACTCTTAAGTTATTTATAATAATTAATAGTTTAATAGCCTGGGGTAAGATATAAATTATATTTTGAATTCCTATCTTCCTCACTGCTTTAGAACTGTGCATTATGATGAAAATTCGTTTAATAACACCAAACATGGCAAAATTAGTCATGAGGCGTGAATTTGTGACTCATATTTGATATACATAATTTTACTATGCAATACAAAACTTATAAGTAGTTTTATCCTCTTGAGGATACTATTACACAGTATACTAGTTACTATTACATAATTATACAACGTGAATTTGTATTGGTTTCGCTCCCGAAGCCCAGTGATTCTACTCATGAAAACAAGCAACTTTCCCAAAGAAAACAAAAACTTTACTTTAAAATTTTTTTCGCCTTTCCGTAGTAGTGGTCACGTGATCGACTCATTTTGTATGGGAAGGCGTATTTTTTTTTTCTTCCGTAAAGCTGCTTGTTTTCATGAGTAGAATCACTGGCCTACCGGGAGCAAAACCAATACAAATTGACGCTGTATACACGGTGTAAAAAATTGGTAGGCACTATTTTAGTGTGTTATTCAGACAATGAAACTGACCAACTTTTCCCAACGAACATACGTCGACATACGAAAAAAAAATCAACTTCCCATAGAAACTGCACCAGCTGGTTGCTGTATTTTTTTTCGTATTTCGACCTATTGTTCAGTTTCATGGTCTAGCAACAAGCTAAAATAGTGCTTATAATATAGTAATAATAATAATAATAATGTTTCAATTTTTATTTAAAAAGACAGCATTGCAGTAATAAATAAAAATAATGTGCGCATTTAATAACTTTACATTCGTGTTATCAGCTTTTATTTTTAAAGTGGTGACTTTAATCTTATCAATTGTGGCAAAACAAGATAAATACAGTCACAGCTTTTTAAAAATCAGAATTGTTTTTTTCTTGTTATTGATATACAATTTAACAGTCAAGCTGTTTATGCAAACTGATGATGTTTTGTATTCAAATAGTCCTTTACTTTGTTAGGGTGTTAATTTAATTGCGTGTCATAGCTCAGGGGCGGGTACAGAAGGACCTAGAGGGGGTAAGGGGAGGTGACGATTGGGGGAGTGAGGGGAAGGGGGTCCGTGGGCTGGCGCTTGGGGGTAAGGGGATTTACTTGTTTTAGGGGGATCCGTGAAGTTGATAATGATAATGAGGTTGAGGATGATGATAACGACTCGACTCGAAAACGCGCGTTTGTATCGCTACACGCAACTGTATGAATGCTGCATCGCGACTGTATCGATACAAAATGTCGCAGTGTAAATGGGACCTTAGGTTTGCAAATACAAATATATTATTTTTTATTTCTCATTGCATTTAAATTACATTATTTGATCATAAAAGAAAATAATTACAAAAAATTGTATGGCCGGCCACAGCTAGAAGCTGGTTTTAAGGCCACTCAGAGTCAAGCAAGAAAGGGACTTACATAATTGCAATGACAAAAGCAATAAATAAAAATATCAAATACGAATTTCGAAGAAAAGAAAGAAACAGGTAGCAATGCATTTTAAATAACTTTGTCTGTCATTGGTATACATGATAACTGAAGGATAATTGTAGGGTAAACTTAAATGCTTATAATAACAACACAAACTAAACTAACTTGCCAGCTGATAAGTGGCAGAATAATTTAATAATAAACAAACTATGAAGCAAGCATATATGATATCCAATATTATTCAAATGGATCAAATTAGCTGAAGCTATGAACCATGACATGCTTGCTCTATTTGTGATATAATGCTGTAAAAAAAGCTTGATATGCCACTCTCAGTTTTATGCAACATGCAGAGTGAAACTTACTTTTTGCCACACTATTGTATTGTAACTAAATGATGCATTGCTAGTAAATAGAGTATCTATTAACAGACAATAAAATTCTTGCTAGGAAACTAGGTTTCTCATTCATCATTTCTTATTGGATTGTCTCCAAGATGTTTGAGGTCAATGACATTGCCATGCAGTGTTTTTATTGTGAAAGGGATATATATATGGTTTTGGCAATCTGGTACTTGATTAGAATGTAAATGAGTTGATTTTAAATTTAGATTCATAGGAGAGGTTATCAGTGAATTATCAACATTAAAATAAGTTATTTTAAGGTTAACTATTAAGCTTTCAATTGACACTTGCCAGGCCATCTAAAGAGATGGGTTTTCAAAAATATTTTCCTAGTGCTAACTGACATTATTTTACATTATTATATATATTATGAATTAAGTTCTTGTACTAACTTCAAGCACAACAAAATAAGACTTTCCCAAAGAAATCTTTATCAAGGAACCAAACAAATACTCCATATAAAAAACTACATTATTAATCAGTCATTTGTAGTATTTTTTTTTATTTTCCAATATGTTTCTGTGGGAAAAATGTTTAGTTTTGTTTACTGAGCATGCCATTAAAGTTAATAATTTAACATATATGCATGCATGTTAATAAGACCCACTTTTAGTCTGGTTTTGACACACAGCAAAAGTTTTATTACAAAATAGTTCATGTGGTGCTCGCTAAGAATATGTCTACTGTGGGTGTCGTAAAAAGGGACTAAGGGACATTAAACGGGAGAACCGGCAATACATGCTGCGGTTGCCAACAACCTCTTACAAGCATTTTTGCTGTGATATTTCGGAGGGACTTCCTATCCAATTGTAGACTTTTAATGGGATTATATGAAGATTACAAAATAAGACTCACCAGTTTCTGGCTCAATAAGTAGTGGTCCGTAAACTCTTTTGAGTAGTTCATCTGCCCCATGTTCCTCTAACTGCTTGTAAAACTTGAGTGATATACTAACCTGAAACGGCATGTAAAGATACAATTTTGAAGTATTTTTCAATTTACAGATAGTTATGCATCCAGCAATATGTTTTTCCAGCCTGGTAGAACCAATAATAAATAACAATCAGACTCTTCGTCCACTAGCCAACATACCCTAACTTTGGTTTTATCTCCATTGATATTGGATATATGAAAAAGCACTCCATCAAAATCTGCTACTGTGACATCTATGGATTCAGGCTTTAAGCTGAAAGAGAGAAACATATAAATTTATTACTATCTAAATCATTGTAATGAAACGAGTTCCTGGTTGGAAGCGGTTATCAACCCTTCCTCTGGTCAGTGCACTCATCTCAGTGCAGTGCATCAAATGCATTATGTTGTTTACCGCCAATGGAATTCGAAAACATTTTTATAGGATGTTTCCGCACGCACCCAAGTACCAACAAACAACCTATGAGTCATGCATGCTGAGATAGGCGGTAGGGCGTCGTACACTCAAACCCATAAGGATAACTAAACTAGGCCAATAATTAATTTTATCCACTCATTACATGAATTTGGAGCCGCTGCGGTCAACGTGGGCCCACCCAAGGAAACTGACACTTGTCAAATTACTCCCGAATAGGGGTTATGCCCGGGACGCAGCCCCCACTTGGAGAGCCTTCCTAACCCACTATATCTCACCAAATGAATGCAAATGGAATGCATACTCGCAAAACACATCTTGATTATAAAAACAGTACACTTTCTAAGCGTAACGTACTCACCGCGCCAGTGCATTCTTATATTTTACTGTTAGTGTATCTTCTATAATTCTATTATTGATCTCGAGCAAGATCATTATTTAACAATTTATAACCTACAGATTTTTCATAAAATCAACGCCTATAGCACCTTCATTTAATAATTTATACGGAAATCTGTAACACTCTTGTATGGATATCCATACGAGACAGAAAGAAAAGGAAGCCCAAAAATGAATGAAAATTCGGCCATGTAACCATAAACACTTTTTTGTTTTTCATTCACTCTCTTGTAGACTACACCACCACTCAATCCTTATTTAGCAAGTTTTCATTGGAAAACATTTTTTGGAAAAGCAACAAACAATCAAAGTCTGATCAGTTATCATATTTTTGCAGTAAATAATGGTTTCGTCACACAAGTGTCGCTTTTAGAATTTCGATTCCATTCTGAGAATCGAGTATTGAATGAATGATTTCTTTACCGGTTTTTGACAGCTCTATCACAAGCTGTCAAAAGTAAAAAAAAAAAGAAACTGTCTATGGCGTTGTGCAGAACAGTGTGGTTTTGTTTATTATTTTTAAGAAAAAAACTTGTGTTATTACTGCAAGTAATAAAGAGATAGTTGGTTGGTTTAGTTTAGCTTTATGTGTTGAAGCTGTTGCAATGGTTTGCGCCTGTCAGCCAAACTAAATAATATCTCGAAATGTCTAACCAAGTGGCGCAGTTTGTTGCGGGGCTAAAGTCCCGAAATGTTGACGTGCAAATCAAGACAGCACGCGAACTGTACCACTTCGCCAAGACTGAGCTTCGAGAGGTGCCACAAGAGGAGCTTACACAATTCCTCGATGAGTTCAATCACCAGATTTTTGAGATGGTCTCCAGCAATGACGTCCATGAAAAGAAAGGAGGCGTACTCGCTATTGGTAAGGATATATTTTTAGAAATATCTACATCACTGAACTCTTGTTTGCTTATAAATAATCTTCTCGTTTCAGTATGTCTTATTGGTGGTAACTGTGATACTACGAAAACGCGAATTACTCGCTTTGCCAACTATCTGAGAAATTTACTGCCATCATCGGACGTAGGCGTAATGGAGCTCGCTGCTAAAACCGTCGGTCGCCTTGCCACTGTCTCAGGAGTGAAGCGAGCTGAATATGTTGAGTTTGAAGTCAAAAGGGCATTTGAATGGCTCTCAGAGGAAAGAAACGAGGGAAGGCGACACTCGGCTGTTCTATTACTGAAAGAAATGGCTATTGCAATGCCAACTTATTTCTACCAACAAGTCTCTGGGTTCTTTGATCATATCTTAGTGGCATTGAAAGACCCAAAGCAGCAAATAAGAGAAGCTGCCGCGAAGGCTCTAAGGGCAGGACTGGTGGTCACTGCTCAAAGAGAATCTGCCAAACAGTCCACTTGCAAGCCGCAGTGGTACATGCAGTGTTATGAAGAAGCAATGGCATCCTTTGAAGATATTCCTATTAAAGAAAAAGGTATTAGCAAAGAGGATAGGGTCCACGGAGGCCTGCTTATCCTGAATGAATTGTTTAGATGCTCAAATGCAATATGGGAAAGAAAATACTCAACTTTGATGCAAAGCCTGGACCCACAGAGAGATATTACAGTGTCTGATGACATAATTTTCATCAGTTCAAAAATTCACAGTCCATCAGTGAAGAGGGGGTATTTGTGTGAAAGTTTTAACACTGAATATGTCCAGTACCCAGCTTCCATTTTTGAATCTGAGGTTTGTTGTAAGCTGCTGACTGAAAAATTTGAGACTATTTGTCAGGGTGAGATTGTATTATTATTAGACTATATTATTCAAGTTACTTTAGGAACTAAGTGTAAGAATCTTTAATTTTGTTTTGTTTTCAGATGTGATGGCACAAAGACTGTTAAAAACACAAGGGGTGCCACAGATACTACTCATCATAATTCCGAGACTAGCTGCATTTAACAAAGAACTGTTCCTGAAGAAGTACTTAAGTGGTACAATGCATTATCTGCTCTCATCACTTCGTAGTAGAGAAAAAGACAAAAACATGGCTTTTACCACACTTGGACTGATGGCTGCAGCCATTGAGACTGATATAAAAAATTACATACTGAGAATTATGGATGTCATCAAACAAGCCCTACCTGTTAGGGACTCACAGACTAAGAAGAGAATGTGGATTGACCCTTCCATATTTGCTTGTATCACTTTACTGGGAAGCTCTGTCAAAGATTTAGTTACTAATGATATAAAAGAACTTCTCGATGCAATGTTTGCAACTGGCCTAAGTCCATCATTGACAATATGTCTGAGAGAGTTAAGAAACCACTTGCCAAGTTTGAAAACAGAAATTTCGGAAGGGTTATTGAACATGCTTTCTCTTGTTTTGAGGAACAAACCTTTCTTACATCCAGGAGTACCAAGAAGCTTGGAACAACAGATGAGTAATAACAACCTAGCGATAGAACCTCAGGACACTGCCAGCATTGTCTTAGCCTTGAGAACTCTTGGCACCTTTCATTTTGAAGGTGAACACAGCCTTCTGACATTTGTTAGGCGATGTGCTGAGCATTTCCTGCAGAGTGACCAACAAGAAGTTAGGTTGGAAGCAGTCAGAACATCTGCAAAACTTCTATCTGATGCCACAATAAGAACCATGAAAACTCCTTCGAGAACCTTGACCATGCTGACTGCAGAAGTGGTTGGAAAGTTACTAGTAGTGTCAGTTACTGACCCTGATTATGAAGTGCGATACTGGGTACTGGAATCACTGAGTGAAATTTTTGATATCCATTTAGCACAAGTTGAAAATCTTGGCTTCCTTTTCATTGCTATGAATGATGAGCATTTAGAAATTCGAGAGTTAGCCATTTGTACAATTGGGCGACTGAGCACTGTAAACCCTGCATATGTGATGCCAGGATTAAGGAAGACACTGATACAGTTCCTTACTGAACTTGAGCATTCAGGAATGAGCAGAAATAAGGAACAAGCAGCAAGAATGTTGGACAACCTTATTCTGCATGCTCCAAAACTAGTCAAGCCCTACATGGAGACTATATTGAATGTGCTAGTACCAAAGCTTAAAGAGTCTGATTTAAATCCAGGTGTAGTAATCAGTGTTTTGAAAGCTATTGGAGATTTGGCTGATGTCCATGGAGATAATACAGGACTCAAAAAGTGGTTACCAGAAGTGCTGACGATTCTTTTGGAATTATTGTCTGATGCGAGTGCTACAGAGAAACGTAGTGTTGCTTTGTGGGCATTTGGACAACTCATTAGTGCCACAGGTCATGTTGTTACTCCGTACACTGAATATCCCAATCTTATGGATGTCCTCCTCAACTTTTTAAAGACTGAACAGCAACCTAAAGATAGAAGAGAGACAATACGTGTTTTGGGTCTACTGGGGGCATTGGACCCTTACAAACATAAGATGACAAAAAGACTGATGGAAGGCCCACCAGACTCAAGTTTAGTTCCTGTCACTGATAGTAAGGCTGAGGAGAATAACTTTGATATGACAACAAGTGAGATGCTAGTCAATATGTCTTCCTCTGTGCTAGATGAGTATTACCCGGCGATCGTGATCTCTACGTTGATGAGAATATTGCGGGATCCGACGTTGCAACAACACCACACGAGCGTCGTTCAAGCCGTAACATTCATCTTCCAGTCCCTAGGTATTAAATGCGTGCCGTATATCTCCAGAGTGACTCCTAGTTTACTTTTTGTCGCTCGAGCGACGGATAACAATGATTTCCGCAAGTTCCTGTTCACTCAACTAGCCAAATTGATTGCCATTGTCAAACAACATATTAGAAATTACTTAGAGAAAATATTTGATCTTGTCAAAGAGTTTTGGACACCTAACAGCCCTCTGCAACCTACTTTGATATTGTTGGTGGAACATATTGCCGTGGCGCTAGGGTCCGAGTTCAAAGTGTACTTGCCGCAACTGATGCCTCAGTTACTACGAGTGTTGGCGCATGACACCAGCAAAGACAGGGTTGTGACAGAAAAACTGCTGTTTGCGTTACAAAAGTTCGAAGACAATCTTGATGACTACATGCATTTGGTCATTCCATCTATTGTCAAATTATTTGATGCTACTGACTGCCCTGTGAATGTGGCTAAGGTGGCTATGGAGACAGTCGATTACTTGTCGGACTCATTGAACTATGGTGAACTTGTATCGAGAATAATTCATCCACTTGTGAGAAGCTTGGACACTTGCCCTACGCTGCGAGTAACGGCAATGGACACACTCTGCGCTTTGGTTGTCCAGTTAGGCCATAAATACAATGATTTCATACCGCTCGTCCAAAAAGTGATTACGAAACATCGAATTCAGCATCAAAATTACGAAGTGTTAGTGTCAAGACTTCAGAACAACAGTTCAATGGATGTGGACGACTTCTTGCAAAATTCGAGACGTAAACCCAGGAATAATAATCAAGAGGTAATTGTAGATATAACAGAACCATCGTATTTACTTCACCAGAACGTATTTTACAATACATCTTTCTTTTGTAGGCACGCCTGGTAGTATGCGACCTGGCTCAGGCAAGTCGCAAGTTGTGCGTGAATGCCCACAACTTGAAACTGGCGTGGACGGTCAGCAGCCGCGTGTCTAAGGATGACTGGCTCGAGTGGCTGCGACGATTCAGCATCGGCCTTTTAACAGAGTCTCATAGTCCAGCTCTTAGGTTTGTGTTAAACTTTCTAAAACATGCCAAACTATGTATTAGATTTCAAGGAAAAAGTAACTTCATTACAGCATCAGCGTTACATGGAAATAATCCACCTGCCCTCTCTCTCCACTAACTACAGACGCAATAGTTATCTATGGCGTGCATGCAGGAGTTTCAATCATCTATGCAAAAATTATGATCTTGATTTGTTTAACACGAGTGAATGCCAGGTCAAGCGACTTCTTAGTTATTCATGTTTTAAAGAGTAATGTTAAGTTATTATTAATAATAGGTCTTTACCTATGAAATTGCCGAAATTTTCTTACAGATTAATGAGATCATAATTCTATAATTCTAATGCTATTTTTTTCATTTGTCTTATATTTGAAAGTTGACTTCAAGGTTATCAATTTACGCATAAAATAAAGTTTTAATTTTTAGTTTGATATATAAAATTACAGGTTTGAAAATTATTCGTCTTAAATGTCGTCCGATTTCATCATTAAATTAGTTATATTTTTTTACAGATAATATTTTTCGAAAATTAAATTTAAGCTTCTGTTAGCTTAATGTCTTCCCAATAATGTTTAAAAAGAATTAAAAAAATTGGATTTATAATTCCTAAGAAAAATGCAAAAATGTTAGTATTGAAAATTGAGTTTACCTAAAATTCGCCATACAAAACGGCAATTTCATAGGTAAAGACCTAATATGTAGTTTAAGTGTGAATAAGATCGAATATATGTTTGTACCTATCATTATTCATTAGGCTATGCATAATGTGCTGTCTCAACGTGATTGTCTTCCTTCTGTTTTTAAATTTGTTTTTACATGCGGAGACCTATTTTAGTAGCTGTTGGTCTTCCTACAACAAATAAATAAAATAACAAAAAAATAACCTTATCATCATGTACTTTCTTTTTCAGAGCATGTCTAGCTCTTGCACACAACTACTCTCAACTCCTCCGGGACCTATTCAATGCTGCATTCGTCTCATGTTGGACAGAACTTGAAGCCCCATCTCGCACGGAACTGTCAAATGCATTAGAGCAAGCTCTTACAGCGCCTGATGCCCCAGAACTTGCTCATACAGTGCTGAATTTAGCTGAGTTCATGGAGCACTGTGAAGGTGGAACATTGCCGATATCAACGCATTTACTAGGAGAGAGAGCCATGCATTGCAGGGCGTATGCTAAGGCACTGCACTACAAGGTAAGTCTTCAATTTTGTTCTGCTACCGCTCTGTTTTATTTTACGTATTTAATCCGAGTGTTTTCACAGGAAGAAGAATTTCGCAACGGTGCCACATCGCAAGTAGTAGAAGCCCTGATTCACATTAACAACAAACTGCAACAGAAAGAAGCGGCTGAAGGGCTCCTCGAACGAGTGATGGCTCAGCGCGAAGCTGGAGACTTGACTTTGAAAGTTCAAATCAGATGGTATGAGAAACTCCACAACTGGGAGAAAGCTCTCAACTTATATGGAGAGAAGCTTGGAGAAGAACCGGGAAATATGGAAGCGACTTTAGGGGAGCTGCGTTGCTTTGAGGCCCTTGGAGAGTGGGTAAAGCTTTACGACACGGTATCATCGCGCTGGTCTTCGATGTCCGATGACGAAAAGTTCAAAGCCGCTCGGCTCGCCGCGGCCGCTGCCTGGGGCATGAACGAATGGGACTCTATGACCAGCTACGTTAATTTCCTGCCAGAAAACACTCAAGATGGGGCCTTTTACAGAGCCGTCCTCAGCATACACAACGGGGACTTTGGACTGTCAAAACTATACATCGACCAGGCGCGGACAATACTAGATTCTGAACTTACTGCAGTCGCCGGAGAAAGCTACCAGAGAGCTTACGGAGCTTTAGTTAACGCTCAACTACTGGCAGAACTAGAAGAGGTGATCACTTACAAACTAGTTACTGAAAGAAGAGAATCTATTCGCCAAGCCTGGTGGATCCGATTACAAGGAGGACAAAGACTGGTTGAAGACTGGCGGAAGATTCTGCAAGTGCGCAGTTTGGTTTTGACGCCGCAGGAGGACATGGCCACGTGGCTGAAATTCGCATCGCTTTGCAGAAAAAGTGGCGCGCCTCGACAAGCGCACAGGACTCTGGTGATGTTGTTAGGAACAGACCCGAGTCAGAACAAAGAGTTGCCTTTACCGACGCACGAGCCGCGACTGACGCTAGCTTACGCCAAGCACTTGTGGGTAGCCGGGGATAAGCAACTGGCGTTTGATCAGTTGTTGCGATACGTTGACGCCGCGGAGGCCGGCGACGCGGAACACTGTAGACTGCTAGCAAGATGCCATCTCAAACTCGGCTCCTGGTGCGAATCTCTGCTTGGGATCAACGATGCGTCTATCCCGGAAATACTGAGAAATTACTTAGCTGCTACAGAATTAGCCTCAGACTGGTACAAAGCTTGGCATGCGTGGGCGTATATGAACTTTGAGACTGTCTTGTTCTACAAGCACCAAGACACTAACCTTGAGAATTCGATTATAGGTGACAGGAAGTCCGCTCCCGAATACATCCAGCAGCACACCGTTCCTGCTGTGGAAGGATTCTTCAAGTCAATAAACTTGTCTCACGGCAGCTCACTGCAAGACACTTTGCGTCTTCTGACTCTGTGGTTCGACTACGGACATCACCCGGCTGTACACGAGGCTCTTCTAGAAGGAATTAGAACTATCGAGATTAACGTATGGCTTCAAGTTATTCCGCAGCTTATAGCTAGAATCGACACGCCTAGAGCCTTGGTTGGGAAATTAATTCATTCCCTTCTGATCGATATTGGAAAGTCTCATCCGCAAGCTTTGGTGTATCCATTGACAGTAGCATCAAAGTCTTCGTTTGTCGCGCGGAAGAACGCTGCGAATCAGATATTGAAGTCGATGTGCACGCATTCGAGTAACTTGGTGAACCAGGCGGCTATGATCTCGGAGGAGTTGATTCGGGTCGCTATTCTTTGGCACGAGCAGTGGCACGAGGCGTTGGAGGAAGCGTCTCGGCTGTACTTCAGCGAACATGATGTGAAGGCGATGTTTAAGACGCTGGAGCCATTACATGCGATGTTGGAGCGCGGGCCGCAGACGTTGAAGGAGGTGTCATTCAGCCAGGCCTACGGGAGGGATCTCAATGAAGCGCAGGAGTGGTGTAACCGGTTCAAGGTACGTCAGAACATTCAGTGAAATAAAACAGTATTTTTTTATATTCCAGTCTTAGGTACTTTTACGTTATTGTGGTTTACATTAGATTTTGATAATTTGAAGATTGGTTGCGTCATACTGCATACACATAAGGGGTGTATCTGCTAGGCTTGCTTGCACACTAGGTTTTGGCGAATTTAACTGTGAACATTAGATTTCTCAAACCCCGCTATGGCCGCCATAATATATGAAACCGGCCTCAAGATTACTTGAATAATTCGAGTTGTAGCAGTTTTATAATACTTTCAAATTACCTTGCTAAGTCTAGGTCTACAACATTTAACAAAATGGGTATAATATGAAATCCCTAAAAATATAAATCTGCCCATAAAACTAAACAACATTTCCCAAGAAACTTAGGTCGAAATAAGAAAAAAAAATTGGACTTCCCATTGAAACTTCATCAGCTGACCATTGAGTCGGTATCGTATCATATTTTTTGTTCCTTGGATAAAGATTTTCAGTTTCAAAGATGGACATCCTTTAGGGTCTTGTATAATCTTTCTATGTTGTACGGTCAACCGCTCGTCGGTAGAAACTTTTTCAACTCTATTACCACGCCATAGGGTCCAACAGTGTTTCTACTGATGAGCTGTTGAGTGTACAAGAGTGTTGTTTGTAGGAGTCTGGGCTGGTCCGCGATCTGAACCAGGCGTGGGACCTATACTACCACGTGTTCCGTCGCATCAGCCGCCAGCTGCCACAGCTGACCTCCCTAGAGCTTCAGTACGTGAGCCCGCGCCTCCTCGCTTGTCGCGACTTGGAGCTCGCCGTGCCCGGATCCTACACTCCTGATAGGGATCTTATCCGCATAGCGCACATACAGAGCAGCCTTTCGGTGAGTAATCAGTCAAGCTGGACACTCGCAGCGCGACTGACCCCAACCGTGATTTAAGGTGATCCGTTTTCCATACAAAAATTCAAATGACTTGCATTCTTACGCGGGACATAAAATTCTGTTGAAAAACGAATAGTAAGGGTGATGAAGGACAAATTTCTATTTGATTTGGTCATGTCTGCCTCTTTGACTGATGATAAGGAGCATCCTCTAGAAGATACAAAAAATATTAGCGGACATCCACACCCCTGCGTTTTTGAGGAATTTAGTTTTAACTATTTTGAAATTTGACAATGAAACGTACACCTGGCAGACTATGACTATCTGATTAAATACAATGTATTAAACCCCAGAAATATGGTCTGCCACCATAAAAGCCCTGCGTCGTAAAGTTACAGCTCTTCAAAATGCAAAAATTCACTACTTCGTCCCGTGATAACGCAGAGCCTATTCGAGCCTCTTCGATTTTCTACATCTTCAGAGGTATTTTAAACAGGAGCCACAAAGGCAGACAAAAAAACATGATTTAGTATCTTATTTTTTTTTTGCTTTAACTCAAAAACGCAGCGACGCACAGAAAAACTTGTAAGGACCAAATCGATTCGTATTGAGCTGATCTATCATCCCTATTAATATGAATTCTGAGCAAATCATATACCCAAATTGCAGCCAGCACCCTAACTAGAACAAATACTACTATTTTTAGTTAAACTTTTCGCTGATTAATTCAAAAATACAGCTAATGTACTGAAAGTACTAGTTTTTGTTAGTAATTTTTGGTTCAATATTACCATTGTGGGCGTGCGGTCAAAACTGTACGGTTGTGCTTTGTGTGCATGTGTGAGTGATCGTTCTCATGTAAATCACGGACTGACGAGAGTAATTGACTTTACTGGACATATGGAGATATTTTTAGGGTTCCGTACCTCAAAATAAAAAAAACGGAACCCTTATAGGATCACTTTGTTGTCCGTCTGTCTGTCTGTCAAGACCCTTTTTCTCACGAACGAGAACAGGTATCAGATTCAAATTAATAAAGTATATTAAGGTCTATAAACCACACAAGATCTGAAAATTTCAATTTTTTACAACGACGCAATCAAAAGATATGGCTTTTTATGTCCTCACCTCCATACATTTATGCAAAAAAGCAAAACCTACAGGGTACTTCCCGTTGACCTAAAATTATGAAATTGGGCAAGAAGCTAGGTCTCACAGTTCAAATAAAGGGAAAAGTCTAAAATAATTAAATATTTCAATTTTTCTCACAACTAATAGTAACCAATTAAGGTTTTAAGGAATTAAGAGGCCTATTACAAAATTTCGTTCAAAAAAATGAAAAGTGGAAAATCTCACTCGGCGTCCAGATTTTTCGACACTGTTTTGTAGCTGAAACTAAACGATATAAATGAGAGGGCTCGAAGGGCGTTGATAGTGCGTAGTAATATGTTGGCTCGGAGATTTGCTTGCTGTACAGTGGAGGTAAAAGTAACACTTTTTAAAGCCTACTGTCAAAGTCTTTACACGAACAGTCTCTGGGTCAATTACACAAAGAAAACCTACAACGCACTTCGAGTCACCTATAACAATGCCTTTAGGTTGCTGTTGGGGCTCCCACGTCACTGTAGTGCCTCTAATATGTTTGCAGAAGCGCGAACCAATGATTTTTTCACGATAAGACGCAAGAGCGTAACATCCTTGCTACAGAGAGTACGTGCGAGCTCAAACAGCATCTTGATTGTGCTCAGGGACAGGTGGGAGTGCCCCATACTAAGACATTGGAATCTTATCATGGTGGGGTTGAACGACAGCACAAGATGAAGATGAAAAAATGTGAAATTCTTTTATTTAATTTAATCTTAATAATATGAATGATAATAATAAATTGTGATAATGATAATAATATAATATAACAGATTTGTTGACTTTAGTTACTAACATAGTTAATTAAGTTTTTTTACTAACAATGGACTGTATGTTGTCTGATAATAAATCAATTTGAATTTGAATAAATACTTTTTGTATTTTCAAGTTATTTGATACTATTATTGCGTTTGAAAGGCCAGCGCATCGGATTATGGAGAAATTTGGCAGTTTTAAGTACGTTCAATTAAGGTATTAAAACGAATTGTTTTGGTTTGTTTTTGTTTAAGCAAACGTAGGCGATTTTAATTTTCTTTATACCAAAGTTTAGTATGGTGGAAGTTATACGAAATAATATTAATATAGTAAAGAGCAATTTGCAGTTAAACCTGAGCGATTTTTGTAGTTTTTTTTCGTTCGGAATTGATTTTTTTTCTTTATTTTGATTATGATTATATTTTTCAAAATTCCGAGGCCGCTACAAACTACACTATTATATAAGAGATTTTATTGTATTATTTTAATTTTGTTTGCTCTGCCCAATAGTCCAATCCACGAGCTCAAAAAAGTGCCTTCGCGCATTTTATGAAAACTTGCTTCGGAGTATTGGCTATATCTACCAATATAAGAACAAAATGTAAAAAGCGAGGCCGCTACGAACTTAAATAATAACTATTCTTCAACATTTTATAAGTTAAAGTTGTCAAAATCTTTCCGTTTCTCAGATTAAGGACGCCGAAATTAGCTATTTTGCGCAAAAACACGCTCAAAATGTAATAGGCCTCTTAAGGAGCTCCCGTTTCAAGAAGTTTTCTATAAAAGAGGGGTCAAGTTGGATGGTCGCGGAATTTATAAATCAAAGAGCAAAAGCTTTTAGCATATCATATGGTAGATAGGTAAGGAACCCTTAGGGCGCGAGTCCGAATTGCACTTGGCCGGTTTTTTTTTAATCGAAATTGTTGTTAGGCGTTGAAGTTGCACCATGAAATTTACGCTGATCAACTTTTTGCACATATATAGTTGGTACTTATTGCATTAAAAAAATAAAACCTTATTTTTGCAGCAGTGGCTCCATCTAGTTGCGTTCGGGTCTAAGCTGGCCGTCACAGATCACCTTAAATAAGAAAACTAGAAAGTTCAATGTCTAAGCTTGACGTGCTTTTGACTGTACAAAGAACGCCCAAATAAATAGAAAAAAAACGTAATCGAACAGCTTGCTACTTTTCAAAAATATTTTTTATATACTCCAATTTCTAATCAGTTGCTGAACGTTCCCGTTTAGTACTAAGTAGAACCTTGAAATCCGTGCTTGAAACCCTTTACTAGTAAATGGTGAAAGAAATTAAACCAAACTGCTTTAAATGAGCTTTGCTCTATTCGCAACAACATAATGTATCCGTGTATGTATCTGTCCTATTTGTATTGCATTGGCATAAATCTTTCTCACAAGATATTTCAAATTATTTGTTTTTATATATCTTTGTACAAATGTTTTGTTCTGAAAACTAATAAATTTCGTTGTTTTCCGTCTCCTTCAGGTCATAACGTCAAAGCAACGCCCGCGCCGTCTGTGCGTTCGCGGCTCAAACGGAAAGGACTACATGTTCCTACTCAAAGGGCACGAAGACTTGCGTCAAGACGAACGAGTGATGCAATTGTTTGGCCTAGTCAACACACTACTCCAAGCCGACCCGGATACTTTCAGAAGAGATTTAGCTATTCAGAGATACGCAGTGATACCGTTGTCTACGAACTCTGGGCTTATTGGCTGGGTGCCTCATTGTGACACGCTACATTCACTGATAAGAGATTATAGAGAGAAGAGGAAGTGTTTGCTGAATATTGAGCACAGGATCATGCAAAGGATGGCTTCTGATTTGGAGAAGTTAATGCTGATGCAAAAGGTAAATTGTTTGAAGATTATTATTTATTCATTTTTAAGATGGTCTGAATAGTGAATTCAAAGTAAACCGCCTTGTCAATTAAAATAAGTAAGTAAGTAAAATACTAAGAAAGTTGGAAGCATCTTTCTGACGCCAACCAAAAGACTATTTCTAAATAACATCACGCCTCTCTCCCGTTGGGGTAGGCAGAGACCACAGTCCTCCACCTGCTACGATCTTGACATACTTCCCTTGCTTCCTGTACTTTCATCAATCCTTTCATACATGCTCGTCGGTTTAGGGTACTTTTAACCTGGCCTTTATTCAGAACGTCCTGAATTTGTTCCTGGTACGTTCGCCTAGGCCTTCCCCTTCCAAAGTTTCCATTCACTCTCGCCTGGTAGATCTCTTTCGTCAATCTTCGTTCATTCATCCTCTCTACATGACCAAACCATCTCAGCATCCCTTTCTCGATTTGATCACTACGTCTTCTTTTACGCCACACCGTTCTCTTATCACACTATTTCTAATCCTGTCACTCAATTTAATACCAATCATACTCCTTAGCGCTCTCATTTCCACTGCATTAAATCTACTTTCATGCTTCTTCTGCTATACCCAGCTTTCACTGCCATACATCAGTGTTGGTACCAAAACACCCCTATAAACAGCTAAACGAGCCTTGTGAGACACCTTCTGACTCCTCATAAAGGCGTGCAGGGCACCATTCACCATGTTTCCAGCATTCACTCTTCTTTCAATATCACTTTCACACTTTCCATCTCTCGTAAACTTTGAGCCCAGATACACAAACTCCTTCACTTGTTCGACTTGTTCACCACCTATTAATATAGTACACTCTGTCATACATTCTTCTCTTTCAAGTACCATTACTTTCGTCTTGCTTACATTTACTTTCATTCCTTCCCTGTCCAAAACCACATTCATCATTGTTACCATCTCCTGCAACTCGTCAGCAGATGACGCAAGTACAACTTGGTCATCAGCGTAGAGAAGACATTTGATGAGTAACTCATTCATTCTCAGTCCACACATACTCTCTTTCAGATCAATCAAACAATTATCCATGAACAGGTTAAACAGCCAAGGTGACGCTACACATCCCTGCCTAACACCTTTTTCGATGCTGAACCATTCAGTGTACGCCCCGTTTATTCTGACACAAGCACTGGCAAGCAAGCTTTGGTTCGAGCGACGCACCAACTACGTTCTCTTGCCGTCATGAGCATGGTTGGGTGACACAAGCACTTCTGACTATTTCTATCTGTTTATTATTATTTGCTCCCCGCCTTTGTTATTTTCTTTTGTTTGTAAATGGTGCAATTAAGAATATACAGCTTTATTTTTTTATCAACCCGTATATTTTAAGAGGTAGTTCTGTCCATGAAACTGAACAACCTTTCCCAAGAAACAGCTCGAAATACGAAAAAAAATTCGACTTCTCATTCAAAATGTGCTGATGCAGTTTAAATTGGATGGGAAGTGGGAATTTTTTTTTTCGTATTTTGACCTATGTTTCTTGGTAAAAGTTGTTCAGTTTCATAGACAGAACCATATCTTAAAATATCCGGGGAAATATTTTTTTTTAGCTATATTTTTAATAAAATCAAGGACGTGGATCTTATTTTTTATTATTGTCAATGGGCTTACACTTGACCTCGATCTATTTTAAGACTGATGAGGTCGACGATGGAACGAGCTTGCCGAAAAGAAGCCTATTCACACGCGACTTGAATAGATTCGGGTTATATGAACTCGGGAACACAGTCGCAGACAGAGAATTCCACTAATATTGCAATAAAATAAAGGCCCAATGCTATGTGTCTTTTGCACGAAGGATGTGTTATTGTTTAGGTGGAAGTGTTCGAACACGCGTTGGAGCATACAGCGGGCGACGACTTGGCGAAACTGCTGTGGCTGAAGAGTCCCTCCTCGGAAGTGTGGTTCGAGCGACGCACCAACTACACGCGTTCTCTTGCCGTCATGAGCATGGTTGGGTGAGTAGCTCCAGTATGAAACAAAACACTCAGATTTCTCTTGTTGTTAGGTTAGGCCTGTGGGTGTATTTGAGTTAAAATCTAAGTTTTATACATGAATTAAAAAAAAACTTACAAACTATATGGTACGGTAGGTACATCTTTTCCCATTCGAACAAGATTACCAATTATTAAAGGACTTTATAATCCCGCAAATAGACAAACCGACATAGCTCTTATTGTCATCATATCGTCTGGATTGCACGGTCGATGAACGACCTCACAAACTGGTGTCAGAGTTGTTGAGCCGCCAAAGGCCTCTGACATGGCTCATTAACGACTACATCGGTAGATAGTAGTCGGGACCAACGGCTTAACGTGCCTTTCGAAGCAATGACGGAATCATTTAACTTTTCGGACAATCAGGTGATTAATTCTGCAATGTCCTAACCAAACTGGGGAGGTCGCGTAAAGGGATGTTTGTTTGAAAGTGTTTTCTTAGACCAGGGGAGGCTGTTCGATAGCTCTGAAAATCGACAAGCTCAAGTGGCAGGGCGCGTTGCTCGTATAATAGCCGATAAGGTATAAAGGTTCTAGAGTTACGAAGACGGTCTGTGTGGTTGCCTTCGTAGGAATATTCCTGAAACGAATTAACATAATGTTTTAACAGGTACATTCTAGGCCTGGGAGACCGGCACCCATCGAACATAATGCTGGACAGAGTGACGGGCAAGTTTCTACACATCGACTTCGGAGACTGTTTTGAAGTCGCCGTCACCAGGGACAAATTCCCCGAGAAGATACCCTTCAGGCTGACTAGGATGCTTATCAACGCTATGGAGGTAAATTATACACACATAATCTCGAGTCAAACACATAATTGGGAATGAAAAAATGGGAAATACAGTCTGTCAAAAAAGTCATAATACAGAACTAAAATTATTTTTAATGGTAACACAAAATTTCTTCATACAAGAGTGAGTGAATATTGCCCTGTAAAATCTATTTGGCGCCCTTATTATGTTCACGACTTTTTTGACAGACTGTACGGTCAATGCACTTTAGATGTCCTAGATGGATCGACTAAGTCAAGAAAAACCTGAAACTAAATGATACTATCAAATAACCAGGAAAGTTATTATGGTCTTTCTAATATTCTGCTAAAAATTGTTAAAAAAAAATCAACTTTTTTTTTCTTTTAAACTCACCACACAATCCGTTTCCCACACAGGTGACAGGCATAGAAGGCACGTACCGGCGCACGTGCGAATCCGTTATGGAAGTGCTCCATCGCCACAAGGACAGCGTGATGGCCGTACTAGAAGCGTTCGTGTACGACCCGCTACTCAACTGGCGGTTGATAGACGCGGGGCGCAGGTCTCGCGACACTACGGAGCCTGCGACGGACGCGCCCGCATCTCCGCAGCCCAGTCGCAGCAAGGCGCCGGTAACAAACACATTTTACAGCTCACTACTCAACTAAAGCAGTGATCACACCTAGCTGAATTCAAACACTAATTCGGCATACATTGCTGGGAGGCTTGGGTATGTTAATTGCAATATCCTTACTTTAACGAGCAATGTATGCCGAATTAGTCTTTGAATTCCTAGGTGTGATCACTCCTTAAGGCGGCGGCGGTTGTAAGATACTTGGAGCCAGCGTAGGATGAAGATAAGAGATTATTTTCTACTTATATCCTATCCTAACAGCTCGTTCGTAAACGATCCGCTACTTAGGGGCTACCCGAAGTCCACTAGCTCTTCATCTGTTAAAAAAAATATTACTCGCTAAATACAAAACCTATCGAAAATCCGGAAAGACAGATTGAAGTAAAGGTACTTTTATATATTTAGAACTTATTAACTCTGTAAAATTAAGTTCACTGTAGTCACAGATACAAAAACTGCTAAAAGTGGCCGTTTTTCGACCTCGGCATAATCCGTATTGATGGTCGCTCAGAAGGTCATTTGCTTCAAGGTATGCCAGGAGTCGGTTATTATTATTAAGTACAGGCTTCAGAATATTGCCGAGTATGGAGTTGACTGAAATAGGCCTGTAGTTAGCAGGGTCGGCTCGATTGCTTTTTTTTTAGGCATGGGTTGCACATTGGCAAGCTTCCAAGAAAAAAATTTATGCTTGAATGACAATATTACACAAAAAAAAAAATTATGCCTTTCGATCCTGTTTCTAATACTGATCAAAAACTTTTATGGGACCAGCCCAGGTTGGAGTACTACTAAAAAGCCAGAAATTGCAAAACACTTTTTTAATTTTTTAGGGCAATAATAGCTAATATTGTAAGCCGTTTACAGGATTTTTTCTGAGTGGAACCCATGCGAATTCTAGTTCAAAATGTCAAAAAAATTATCGTTACTTTTTCCAATATTATTTCATGCAAGAAAAATAAATAAATATAAAAAAAATACATTTTAATTCAATCTTTATACCTATGATTTTGTTTCATGTCTTTAGCTCATATAGTTTTGAAAATTTAACTTCTGTCTAATGATAAGCTGGCAATCAATTAACACCAATAAATTCAAACAATCCTCTCAGGGTCCACTTCGCCTTCCTTAGCCTGCTAGACCCTTTTTCGGTTACTGGACCACTTTAGTTTTAGGAGTCGAAAAATTTTTTTAGAGTATTTTTTGCCTTCGGTATAGATCATCAGGAGAATCACAGGGCTTCGACAAATCGCTAGATCTGCAGCTTTCTAATGAGTCTTTCGGTTCAAAATATAATTTTTTACAGGTCGCTATCAACGAGTCACTCGACCAGCCGGCCGAGACAAACCTCAACAAACGCGCGCTAGCCATCGTCAACAGAGTCCGCGACAAACTAACCGGGCGCGACTTTCAGCATATAGACGAAGTGGTATCCGTACAGAAGCAAGTAGAACTGTTGATACAGCAAGCGACCAGCAATGAGAACTTGTGCCAATGTTATGTCGGCTGGTGTCCATTCTGGTAATAGGTAAGCTCATCTTTTGTGAAGGCACACATGTTAGCAAAGAATGAAAGTTAGAGGAAGTAGTATCAGTTCAACAGCTAGTTGAATGATACAGCAAGCGACCAGCAATGAGAACTTATGCCAGTGTTATCTCGACTGGTATCAGTGGTAACTGGTATCCTTTCTGGTAATAGGTAAGCTTACGAGTATCTTTTGTGAAGGCACATATATGTATATGTTTATTGAAGAGACAGAGAAGCAAAGAAGTGAAAGATAGAGGAAGTAAGTAGTATCAGCAGGCAGCCAGCAATGAGAATTGTGCCGGTGTTATGTTGGCTGGTGTCCGTTCTGGGCCCTGAGTCAAGATGCTTTCTACAATCGCAAACGCTATAGAATAGAATAAAAATGTATGGGATTGACATTAGCTGTGACGCAACATTTCTATCGCTAATGTCATTCCCGTACATTTTCATTCTATTCTACTAGCGTTTGCGATTGTAGAAAGCATCTTGACTCAGGGCCCTTGTGTATTTTAAATTATAAATAACCACAGAGCAGAAACAAAGTATATAACACTACGCTTGTTTATATCCTCGCGGTGCATAATTTCACGCTCGCAGAATGTCACACAAGGCTTTATACTCTAGTTTACCTATGGATTCCTTTAGGGACTTGGAATTGTATATTGTGTTTGTTTTAAATTATACATGATAGTTATAGAAATAGCTGTCGTCCGGCACTATATTAAAAAACTGTATAAGCAAGTGTAATAGTGGAAGCCTTTTGATTGAGGTTAGTAATTTTTTTTCTTCCCCTATGCTTTAAAACAAGTCGTAGTGTGTGAAACTCAGTGACGGGTGTAGTGACCAATCATCTCCCTCGTATCATAATATACTATTACACAGTTCAGTTATATCCGAAGTAAGAGACATTAAAGACTTGCCGAATGTCAATAACTTATAGAACAAAACTAGCAGCATTTAAATCACTGTCTTTAAATTATTTTGTTATTATTATAAAAGCCAGTGTGTGTAAGTACCATTTTACTATTATGGAATGTTTATTGTTATTTTGTGTATTGTGATGTTGGTGCTATAGATTGATAGAGTAGGCAACAAAAGCAATAGAAGGCACGACGTGGAAATATGGCGATCAGTAGGTACTAATAGATATCGATAAGATATTTGAAACTATTCTACGATTGGAAAGAGTTTGATATGCGTGATTTTTCAGTAGGCAATAATGGACTTCGGAATTCGTACAATATTAAGGACATATTCAGCTTTGAAACGCAGATTCTTTGTATGAAAAATACACAAACATATAGTCTGTCAAAAAAGTCGTAAAAATAATAGGGCCGCCACTTTCTATGCCAAAACATTTTATATGGCAACATTCACTCACTCTTGTATGAAGAATATTAGTGTTCATGACTGTTTAGACAGACTGTACTTTTCTTTCACATGATATATGGTGATATTGACGAATTATTGTGGATGGAAAGTTCGAAAACAGAAACTTTGACTTTATAATTGCACGTTTTCGTGTTTTCCCCTCTCAATATCCTTTAAAGTATGGATTTCAGCGAAAACAAGTAAGATCTTTTTTGTACATAATTTTATGTACATTAATTTTGTGCTAGGCAACTTTTTGCTGTCGCATTTTTTTGAAATATTCACGAAAACTAAAAAACGGGTCCTTTGTGCCCCCCTTTCTTGGGTTTACCAGTAAGGGTTCAGGATTTTTACTACAAACTAAGTTCCGAAGTAAAACTTTCTGTTTTTAGACTCCATCAACACTCCCTTTTGAGCGCAAACTATTGAGTCCTTTGTTGCGAATTCAGTGAGAAAGTTTTGTAGTAAATTTTTATATCGCATTTAAGCGTACTGTACATTTGAAACCTAGAGTTATTTCGTGTTTAAAATGGTCTGTTGTTTGTACTGGTGTAGAGCCACCGCGCACTAGCGATTTTTTTGTTGGCCGATAGTTTGATCGTTCTGTGAATCAGTATGTACCCCTATGGTAGTGCGCGCATTTGTCGATTTAAAGTTGACGATTTTTCTATTGAAAGTACTAGAAATCGCTAGTGCGCGGTGGCTCGTAGTTTTAATTGGACATACAGTTGCGAAAGGCCTTATATAAATCTCATTTATTTATTTATTCAATATTTAAGTAAAACCTCCTTTATAATTTACTTGCCGACATTGTATACGTCAACACTAAGGGCAGCAGGATAATTTTAATATGACATTAACTTTAATAGGCCTTTCTGCAAGAGAATTATTTAAAATTATGTGAATTTTTATTTGTAGAAGGAGATACGAATGCATTTTTCCTTGGTTGTATTTTTTTTCCTATTATTTAAGGTGAAATAATTTTTGATGTCGGTATTTAAGTGTAGCGATACCTATCATCTGTTTGTTATTAGATTTTTATTATTATTTCAAATGTATATTAAGCCGCGTAATTATAGTGGACACTGATTAATGTTTTAATTGAATAAAAATGTAATGCTAATTTTCTAAAAATGGTTTTATTACAAAAAAATGCGCTAAATTGAAGATTTCGTCCATATTCAATTAGATAAGGCTGATTTATACAGAGGGAAAATTTGGCGCCTCATACTGGATTATAGAAAGGAAAGAGAAAGCTATTCGACTTTTTCTTTATTTCCCATAGCTGCCGTGGCGCCATCATTTTATCCCATGCAAATCAGCCATTACTTTTGTCTTAAATTTTTACTGAGACCCACACTGACGTACACGTGCATAATAATAAATAAAAAAAATAATAATAATACAGCTCCCCAAAAAAAATTACAAGCGAAAGCCCAAACGAAGAGAAATAAAGAAGGTAGATTAGTAGGTACCCAAATTACCACCAGCTTTTCATATTTCTTTTGGGTTATTCCTTGAGGATCCCATTCCTGGACGGTCCCTACCGCGAGGGCCCCGTTCCGCGAGATACCCGATAAATTTGATTAAATGTCTATTATTATTTTTGACATTGTTTTCATTTGTACAGTTGAAACAAAAAGTACTTAAAAATAAATGTATGTTAGTTAGCTCAACGAAGGCGCTATAGTATAGAAGTGACAATATTTTGTAACTCTAGAAATACTAATAAGTTTAAGTAGGAGCAAACAACTTTGTCCCATTCTAAAAAAATACCTGGATTCAAACTAGTTATATATAACAGAAAACAATAGAGCTGGTGTTGGTTTTCAAGTTAAAAAACGCGTCTCTTTTACGCATTAAAGCAACTTACTATCACATACAGCCTCATCGGACGATGAACAATGCACAAACTAGACATGCAATAAATAAGCGTGAAAGGCCAGACATTATAAAAGCATTGAAAATAAATAGTACAAGAGACAAATTATTGACAAACCTCACGAGACAATCGAGTCTTTCACTCGTCTTTCTTATTTTGTTTGAGCGGTTCTCTTGAAAATCTACGTAATTTTTTATAGGTTGCCGATCGATCGAATAAGTGCAAACTCGGGTGGAAGTTCCTCCCATCATCATAACCTCCCATGAAACATACACTACAGGACAGGGAGCACCCTATAGAATTCTAGCTTTTGCTGAAAAAATGTAGAGGGGAAGTACCATAGTCACCTCGCTTGTTAGCGTTACGGCTGGCACCATGGACCGCGGTTGTAGGCCTTGTAGGTGACCGCAGTAAGTAAGATGTTAGATACAAAGGAGGATGCTGCTGCCCATCCTCAGTTTATAACCCTTAGTCGCCACTTATGAGACCCACGGGTATGTAAGGGTTGGTACTATTCTTTGCCGGCACCACACGAGGGGAAGTTCCTATAAGCATATAACTGAACAACTGTAGCTCTATAACTTTTGGAAATAAAAATTTAAGACCGGATCAGATTGTCATTTTGTATGAAGAATCAAACTTATTCTGTTTTGATTTCCAAAAGTGTTCAGCAACCAGGTCATCCCTCCATCGCTTTTTTGGCCTTCCTCTGCCCCGGCGTCCGTTGTGTGGCACCCATTCTGTGGCGCGTTTGGCCCACCTATCCGGGTGCATTCGAGGTTTTGCCTTATTAAAATTACACGTTTTATAGGCATCTTTCACGTGTGACAAAAAGGTGTTTTCCTTTGGAAAAAGTTCAGTTTCATGGGCAGCCTTCAGGGTCGGTGTTTGTCACACATTGTACACATGATGAAGCCGTTATGTGCAGAAATAATGTTTAAAGTTAAAGCTCTTTTTAACCTATTGCTTATAAAAATATTATCAAAACAGGAACTGACAGCAATTGATTTTAATTTAGAAGATGATTTTTGCAACTGCCGGGATTTTTTTTTTCTAATGGATAATTTTAGGTTCTGTTCCGAGCGTCGTTTTTTATTATACGGGGTGTAAGGGACAACTTTCCAAATACTGAAAGGGCATAATCAGTGAACGTAACTGAACAACTTTCAGCGAATAAAACTTTCAGGAAATGAAAAAATATCGGCCTCTTCATACAAAATTGCAAACTTATTGGACAGTTTGTATGTTTATTTTTATTTCATTTCCTGAAAGTTTTATTCATTGAAAGTTGTTCAGTTACGTTAACTGATTATGCTCTTTCAGTATTCGGAAGGTTGTCCTTTACACTCTGTATAAAAAAATCAATATGGTGGATTTTTGGGGCCAAATTGAGCAAATTAAAAATTATTTTTCCCCTAAACCTACGAGTATATGCGGGATATCAAAGTGAAGGGCTTTAAGAGGCAATCACAAACTGTTCAAGTAAATGTTTAAAAATACTTTGACGAAACACAAAACAGACTTTTAATAACTAAAAAGTATAAAATTAAAGAAAAAACTTGTTTAATAACAAAAACCCGACTGCTTAACAGAAAAGAGGAAAACAAGCCAGGATCTATTTAAGTATATTTGGTTTACTTACTTGAATTTTATAAGATATTGCAGGCGGCGGGGACGGAAACACGTTTTGTGGTGGTAAACAATTTGGTTCGTTCGTAATTTTTAACTCCTGTACTCCGAGACGTCACTTAAAGTAAAATTTTCAATAAGTCTCAAGCTGTGCTTTTCGATTTCATTAACAAAGAAATTGACACTCTGAGTGCGGCAGTAACACCTTGTAATGTCTACAAAATAAAGGGCCCGAATTGTTTATTTGTAAAAGAGAGACAATGTAATTCATATTACTTCGCAGACGCATCAACTCCCATCATTTACTTTCTTATAGACAGGAAGAAACAGTTCTTGCACCCCTGCCGCGAGCGCCATTCATCCAATTATGAAGCACAACATCTAATAATCAAGGATCATTTGAGAGTCGGCTTCTGTATTCATTCTGTTAGTTAAGTATAATCAGTCAGTTGGCCGCTGACCGCGCTGCGAGCTGGACGCACCTCTTCCGAACAAAATTACGAACACGCGCGAATTATGGACAACTTTAACGTTGTAGATTTTGACTCTTTGAGTAAGTAAATACACTGAAATTTTTACAAAACATTAATCCTTCTTATCTGACGATCTTTATTTCCTCATTTTCGTGTTAGAAACTATGACAAAACAGCAAAATTAATAACAAATATCTCATCAAAATAATGTAGAGTTCTATTTTCGCACGACCTTTCTTGCAGTGGCCTATTTTAAACGCTGCTTAAATGAAGACAAATGAGTTCTAAGAATTAATTGTTCAAGGACACAAACATTAGTTTGCGAAATTCGGAGTTAATTATTTGATCCAAAAGCGAGAGTCGGTTAGCTCTGTTAATTAAAAGAGGCGTTGTTAGTACACAGTTAAGACGTAAAACACGACTTTTCTATGTCTAGGTAGGTACCTGATGCCTATTATTCTAGGGCTCAGTCATGTTCAATTCAAATTAAACTTAACTTAAATTAAACTTTTCGCAGGCGAGACCGTACAGAACTTGATAAAGGAGGCGGTTGAAATACGAAAACGAGCATACATTCCATATTCAAACTTTGCCGTGGGGGCTGCGATCCTCACGGAGGAAGACTCCAAGATATATACCGGTTGTAATATAGAGAATGCGGCGCTAGGGCCTTCGATATGCGCTGAGAGAGCAGCGGTGCCCAAAGCAGTCTGCGATGGATATTTAAAGTTCAAAATGATCGCTGTGGTCGCGCATCAAGAAAATACATTCACAGCGCCATGCGGAGTCTGCAGACAGACGCTGAGCGAGTTTCCCGGCTCCAACGGCGACATAGAGATCTTCCTCAGCAAACCTACCATGGACAAAGTGTTGTGTACGAAGCTGTCTAAAATTCTACCCCTCTCGTTTGTTAGCTACAAATTAGATAATGTGCAAAACACGTAATGACCGAAGCATTTGATGAGTCGATAACCTTATACAAGAATGGACTTAAAAAGTGATCTTACAATTGCAACAAGAGTGCGTAAAATAAACCAGTGAACTGTAAACTCGACTACTTGTTTTCATTTTCAGTGAATCGAATAGATAATTAGCCGGCATTCAAGCAGAGCGATCAAATGGCAAAACACAAAATACAAAGAAACATGTTTTCTCAGGGAAGCCCCTGACCTGACACACCTGTTTTCTTCCATAATTTTGGACGGGGCGTTACTCGGGATATATAAAAATATTTTGATTATCTATTCATCAACTTGGCCCAGCTACTTTTGCACGCGTGGCACGATTATTCATATTTTTTCCTAAGAGAAAATAAAATTTAAAAGTTAGTAACCAAGGACATACCTACGTTAATCATAAAATAAATTATTAATCTTATCGAAACGCCGTCATAAGTTTGTAACAGTCCAATAGTGACACGGTGTTATTCAGTTTACTAAATAAAAGTACCTACGTAGGCAAAAACCGATGTAGTACTTAAGTAGTTAATATCATGGTTTGTTACAATAAATTGCACAGTACACACGGCCGCACGTTTTTTTTTTATTGTCAATGGGCTGTGTTTACTCTTGACCTCAACGTCGTCTGACGTCGGTGAAAATACTGACATACAGCGGGTCTCTAGTTTCGGGGGTTTGTAGCGTAGCGCTGGTTCAGGTTATACTGGTTTTGATTCCACTTGCGCGCTGCAGTGCGTACAGGGTGGTAAATTTAGAGGTATACAATACAACTTTTTTGCCTTTATTTTGTATCGGTGCTATATTTGTCAATTGCTGGTAACAATTAATATTTCGCGTAGACCTGGCAAATTATTTATGGAACGTTTTTAGCTTGATAATTCAAACAACTCTACGCAAATCATGCTTTTATTGCTGAGAAGCTGGGAAAATTGAGACCAATTTTCGGTAGAAACCTGTAAACTTCGCGAAAATATGGTAGGTATGGAATTCCAAGCTGCTCTTTATTGATCAAGTAATTTTTTTGTTGCGATGTTCAATGGTTTTTACCCACTTTTTATATGGCGCGTTTAGTAGTTTTTACCGAAGCATGGTCTGTGTAGAATGTTTAGATTATTAAACACGCTTTTCAATCAAAAAGCGTTGCATAACGATTAACGAACTTGCATTGTCTACACAAAATAATCTTTACCAAATAAACTGACAAATATTGCGCCGATACAAAATGAAATTGTGCCACCCTGTATATGTCCGACCTTTTCGTCCCTCCGATCACTTCGATTATCTCGCTATTAACTTATCAATTTAATCGTGTCTTGATAGACGTCGATAGCGTTTTTATGACCAACGGTTTATCTATGAGGGTTATTTTCAATTTCTAAATATACACCGTGTATTTTATTGGATCTCGAAGATCACATGAAAACAAGAAATTTTCCAGAAAATTGCACTACATATAACAGTAGTCACTTGATCGACTCGTTTTGTATCGGAAACCAAAAAAAAATATTCTCGAACAAAAATTTTCTTTTTTGGAAAGTTTCTTGCCTTTTTGAGTAGAATCTCTAACAGGCTTTGGAAGCAAAACCGCTGAAAATTCGCATTGGAAATACAGCGTGTTAATGGAATAAGCGAAACCCTCATACACCCAAACTGATTTTTATTAAAATAAATCTATTCAAGAGGAATGAAAAAGAAAGAGGCGTGATGTTATGTATAGTATGTAAATCTATTCACGTAAAAATCTTAAAAAATATTTTCTTGATATTGTTATTTTAAAGTTTTATCGTTGTTCTAGTAGATTTTAAAGCTCTTCACTCCCCATGCGCGTAGCCACAGAAATATTTAGAAACGGCAAAAATTTAAATCATAAATATAAAAAATATTACCCCTATCAAAAACCCATGAAATTGATTCTACTCTCGATTCTGAATAAACTATTTTCTCAGTTTCGCTTATTCCGTTAACATATAATAAAGATTACCTCCGACAAGGTCTGATTATGACATAACATTTTGTATGGAGCTACAAGGGTTTAGTCTGAACCAACCAAGATTAAATCAAATATTGGAAGGGTGTAAGAAACAGGTTACCGAAAACTGAAAGGCTATGATCAGTCAACGTAACTTAACAACTTTCAGTAAATGAAAAAAAAAATCGGCCTCTCCATACTCTAGCTAGATAAACTGAGTCCTCGCCCGCGGGGTACGTGCGGGCAGGTGCGGGGGGCGGATGCGCGTAGACAATGAGAATGCCCCGCCCGCAGCCGCCCGCACCTCGCCCGTTCCCCCGCCGTCGTCTTACCCCCGCGCACCTGTACCCCGCGGGCGAGGACTCATTTAGGCGGTTTATCTATAACTATCCAAGCAAGTTTGCAACTTTGTATGGTGAAGAAGTTTTGTTTTTCATTTCCTCAAAGTTTTTTTCACTTAAAGTTGTTCAGTTAGGTTGACCTATCATGCCCTTTTTCGGAAACTTGTTCCTTACACCCTCCCTTTATAGTGGGAATTTGACACTTTGAAAGCAAAATATATAACAGTAGCACCCTCCTGTCACCGTCATCCATCTGACAATAGATCCCTGTTGCTCTATACTTATAAAGGATGCTAGGAAAAGTACTGCGATATTTTAGACCACATGTTCCACCTAGATACCTGTGAAACTGAACAACTGTACCCAAACAGGTAGTTTTCTTATTTACTAAAACAACATACTTGTATATTTTCGTATTTCTCTCTATAGTGGTTACTGTAACAGTACGATGTGATATTATATTATAAAGGATTTCGAAACTCTACAGCTTTCTATACATAGGTCGAAATACGCAAAAAAATAATTACCTCCCATACAAAATGCATGATCAGCTGAGTTTCTATGGGACGTTTAAAATATTTTTCGTATTTCGACCTATGTTTTATAAGGAATGTTGTTCAGTTTCATAGGCTGAAGCTGAATCACATTTTTCTGTATTATCACACCTTTCTGTTATACCCTGTATATTCTTTGGAAAAAGTTGTACAGATGTTACGTGGTCTAAATCTAAAAGATCGTAATACGTTTCCTGTGGTACAAAATGGTGCATTTAATTTAATTATCGAATAAAAAATGATGTCAGTAAATTAATCTAAAATAGCAAATATCTATGGATATATCAATTACCGGCACATGAGACATACCATGTTAACACTCACGTGGGCAACAGGCTTTGATGTCTTGTTAGAGTCAAATTATGCCACTGATAAGAGTGTGTGCTCTGGGCGGTGTTGACCACTTACCGTCAGGTGGCCTACCTACTCGTTTGCCCACTTGTGACGTTCGAAATAAGAAAAAAAAAATTTTGACCTCCCATACAAAATGCATTATCAGCTGATTCAGTTTCCATGAGGGTCACAAATATTTTTTCGTATTTCGACTCCCCCTTTCTGTCCCTTACAGTGGCGTCGACTGGCGAGCGAATTCCGCATTTCCAAAGGAAATATGGGAGTTAATGGAATACGTATAGCTAGTAGACCGACAATGGATTACGCTTTACTAAACGCCAGTTTACTATTATTTCATCTGTGGTTTTACATAATGTACCTCCAAAACTGTCAACACTGTTGATGCTTTCATTCAAACTTACAAGGAAATAAAATATTTGTTAAATTTCGTTTCTTTAATATTTTTCGTAAATAATAGTCATTAGTCTTATAAAAGTAAAAAGTAGGAACTTAAAAATATTTACATGAATAATAATGACTTATTCAAATAAAGACAAGACCTGAAACGTTATTTCTTTATCACCCCGGATATTTTAAGAGGCGGTTCTGCCCAAGAAACTGAAAAACTTTTCTTAAAGAACATACCTATTTTTTCTTTAGGAAAAGTTTTGAAATACAAAAAAAAATTTACTTCGCATACAAACTGCCTCGGCTGACATAACATTTTGTATGGGAGGTCTAAAAATTATTATCGTATTTCGACCTATGTTCTATGGGAAAACTTTTCAGTTTAATGGGCAAAACCACCTCTTACAATATCCGGAGTGTTAAAAAAATTACATTTTAGAGTGCGTTGCACCAACCAAAATAACATTTACGGAATATACGAGTCTTGCAGGGTGGAGAGAGCAAGAGGTGTGTTATATACAGGATGTAAGGGACGGTGTACCGAAAACTGAACGGGCGAGCTCAGTCGACGAAACTGAAGAACTTTCCCAAAGAAACATTTTTGGTAACTGAAAAAAAATCTTAAACTTCTCATACAAACTGTTCGATCAGAGTGAGCAATTCATTAGTACGGTCATTCTAATAAAAAATCCACATTAATTCCTACATTCCTGATTTCTTTTTCTAAAAAATATTTTGATGTAGTTAGAAAACTTTGCAAAATAATTTCACCCCCCTCCATACCAAAAACGAAAAAGGGGGGAAAATAAACTATATTGTCTTGCTCGTAAACAATAAATCCTACAGTAGGGATGTTGTATAATTTTATTAATTGCTTTAACATTTATCCTATAAATATAAATTCTCCAGTTTTTTTCAAGTATTTTCGGAGATAAAATAAATTTAAACGTAATCATTAATAAATAATACTTACAAATTCTTACAGGTGGGGATTTTTTGGAATAGCTTAAAAAAAGTAATTTCGAGTAAGCCTGTAAATTTTCTCCACGGTGACATACGTAGAACTTATTTATTATTATTTTTTTTGTCTTTTTTATATTATTTTACCTCGTACATTAATTCTACACCTAAACTTTTTTTTAATCTGTAAACAGTTACAGTTAATCTTACTAAAAACAAAATATCGCTCGTCAATTACAAGAGAATTATTTTTATTCCATTATTTACATTAAAACGCACTTTTCTAACAATATTCCTAATGCGCGTGACCTTGATTGCACTGCTCGCTTCCCGTTTGCGAAAAGGATAGCATTATAGCTACACGTGCCGCCCGCCCCGCCCGCAGGATTCTTTCTCATTTCATTTGTTTCGAAGTTATGTATGACGCGCCTCGGATCGGAAGAAAAAAAACAAGTAGGGTAAGCGTACCGGTTTACCGGCCTCTACCCCTTATCGGCCTTTTAGTACAATATTTTGAATAATAGAAGTTTCATAGGCCATCTTTCTCTAATTTGCGCGCCATTCAATCCGGACTAACTTCACTATAGATTATACGACACTTAGCTTCCAAAATCTAAAACCATGCTCTCAGTTGCCATTTTAAAATTTGCTGAGTAGACCTGTACAAAATTTAGCAAAAAAAATAGCAAGTGGATTGAATTTCAAGGTAAGTTTTAAAGTGTGACTGTTTGTCTATTGGTGTATGGCGTGGTTTGTGTGATCCTAACATATTAAATTTTAATATTAAAGCCCCAAAACTCATCAAACTTTCATCATTTATGATATTTATGGAGGCCGGTAAACCCGTTCACCATTTTCTTCAAAATTCAGTTATCGACAGGGAGGTTGGAGACCGGTTTTATTTAGGACTCTTTTCTTTATGTTTATTGTGGAAACATTAAAGTTGCTGACTCAGATCCCATTAAATTTATAAACAACTAGATTTTTGTGTATTCACAACTAGATTCCGGCCACTAATATGGCTTCTATTTTCGAAGATATGACGTTCTAAAGTTCCGAATGTTAGGCGGCCGATAGCTAGTCACAATCAAACCTGTTTCTGGCCGTATGAAATATAAGACGGCCGGTAACTAGTCAACATTTAACCTGTTTTCGGCCGTAGCATGTAAATAACGGCCGATAACTAGTCAACATTACACCTGTTTCCGGCTGTAGGAAATACAATATGCCGATTAATAGTAAAAAATAAACCTATTTGCGACCATAGGAAATTAACACAACACAACCGATTAGAAACTGGTAAAAAATTAACCTGTTTCTGGCTGTGGAAATTAATAAGTGTTCGATAAATGGCATTCATAATTTTCATATATTTGTTTTTTTTTTTTATTGAAATTGGAGAGCACGAGTTTCAAGGCAGGCGTAAATTACTCTTGCGAGATGCCCTGCCCACCGCCACCCCAGTCTAGCGACTCTCAGGGCTACGTCAGCCACTCTTGTTCTTCTGCGGACCCCCTCAATCGATCCCGCAGTGAGACTCCGAGCATAGCCCTTTGGGTGACCTTGATACCCCAGTCAAGGCCCACCGCGAGCGGCCACGCCCCGGTGTGTTGCAAGTGGTGACATATGGATGTCACCACTTGCAACACACACTGGTCAAAGACCCTCGTCTTGAGACCCCGCGGCACTCTGGACGCAAAGATACTGCGAAGCCTCCCAAACGCCCGAAGACGAACCGACACAGCGGCATTCCCGTACAGATAGTCGACTTGGCACCCCAGGAGAGACCACAGCACAGCCCACATCTCGATCGAATCGAAGGCTTTGTGGACTACGAGAAAGCCTTCAATTCGATCGAGATGTAGGCCGCGCCACGACCCCTCCAGACGAGACAAGTCGACCATCGGTACATTGAAATGATGAAGGATCCGTACAAGAACGCCACCATACCAGCTCGTCCCCAGGACCAGGACTCCAAACCCATCCAGTCGCCGCGAGTAGTGAGACAGGGATATGTCACATCTCCAAAACTGTTCACCGCTGCACTGGAAGACGCTCCAAAACTCCTGGACTGGAAAGGACTTGGCATCAACACAACATCAATGGCAAGTACATGAAACACCTTCGATTTGCCGACGACACAGTCGCAATGGCTGAGACCCTGGAAGATCTCGGCACGACTCTCAACAACATCAGTAGAGCTTCAAAACAAATGGGTTCCAAAATAAACATGGATAAGACGAAAACTATATCCAACGCCCTTGCCGCACCCACTCCAACCATAGTTGGAGACTCCACGCCCGAAACCGTCGATAAATACGCATACCTGGGACAAACAGTCCAGCTGGGTAAATCCAACTTAGAGAAAGAGGCCACTCGTCGAACCCGACTCGGACGGGCAGCGCTCGGGAAGCTCCGCAACATCCTCACGCCCAAAACACCGCAGCGTCCCAAGACGAAAGTCTCCGACCAGTGCCTACTGATGAAATATGACATCCTGACGCGGCCGCCCGCGACGGACGCCATCAGGAAGCTCAAAGTCACCCAAAGGGCCATGGAAAGAGCCATGCTCGGAATCTCTCCGCGGGAGGTAACAGAAATGACGAGATCCGCAGAAAAACCAAGCAACTGACACAGCCCGAGAATTGCCAATCCAAAGTGGCAGTGGGCAGGGCGGGCTCATCGTAAGACGAACCGATGGCCGATGGGGCGTAAAGAGTGGCGACCACGTACCGGAAGACGAAGCGTAGGCAGGCCCCCCACAAGATGGACCAACCATCTGGTCAAGATCGTGGTAAGCCGCTGGATGCGAGTAGCGCAGGACCGGTCCTCATGGAGATCTGAAGGGGAGGACTATGTCCAGCAGTGGACGTCTTTCGGCTGATATGATGATGATGATAAATTCAAAATTACCTTAGTTTGAACCTTTATTATCGATTTGATTTTGGAGCAAATAAATTGATAATTGTGGTTTAATTAATTGTTTTACTTTCAAACTACTACCAACCTTTTGAGCTCTTTAATAAGACTCATTTTTCTACAGTGAATTACGAGGCCGATAACCGGTACACGGGTGGTCGATAACCAAATCAAATGGCCGATAGCCGGTGTTTTGGCAAATTTTGTGATTAATGTTTTTTTGTAATCTATGAGTTAAAGATATGTCTTCAAGCGTTACATTTACCTACTCACCTATACGTGTACATAAAATTACATTGTGATTACCTACCTAAATTATGATAATGAAACGTTGTGACTGTGAAAGTGTTGCGTTTGCGTACGAGTAGGTAGGTAGGTATACCTACCTACAAATTTCTAGCCTGCGTATTAGGTAGGTAGGTAGCTATACCTACCTACCTACTCGTACGCAAACGCAACACTTTCACAGTTTCAACGTATTTATTAGGTAGGTAGGTAGGTAGGTATTATGGCCAGGAGTCTAGACACACTTAAGGTGAAGTCTATTCACAAATAAGCAAGTACATTTCGAGATACACAAATATCGCACGTCATGCCATTGAAATAATGTTTATATTAGCGCGTGCTGCAGCCTGGTGGTTATGGGTAGGTACTTACGTCTTTTGCCGCGCGTCGCGGGTGCGCAAAATTTGTGTTTAAGTGTTTTTATTAAATGATATTATGTAAATATTGAAAAACTAATCCCAAGCGTACATTATACATATAATGAGTAAGAAGTAGACATAAAATTAATTACCCATTATTTTACAATAATTAAATCGTTCAGGATTTTAGTCTGAGAAACATGTCTAAAAAAGCGAAATTAGAGCTTACTTTGCGTTTTTTTTCGATCGAGAAAATTTTACCAAATCGTCTTTTGGGCCCCATGTTCTTCTAGCAGAATTGAAGTAATAATAAAAAAAATTACGTCTCCATTTTTTGTAGATTTCAATTAATTAAGTTGAAAATTCCGAGCACTTGCGCGGTAGTTTTGGCGTGGGTGTCACCTTAAGAACATAATTGCTGGGCTACACGAAAATCGAAAAACCCAAGCCAAATAGGTCAACAAAATATATATGAGCTTTCTTGCGCGCTAATCGTCTTTGAGCTTGGTTTCGTATTTCCCGTTTCCCCCCCAAACCTGAGGCTATTCTATTATTTAAACTGTTTTTACCAAATTAAGTACCTAAGTATAGGTAGGTATATTCAATATTTAGGCAACTAAAATATAATTTTTGTTAGCACTACAGGTTCCGCTCGTAGCTCCACTCGTAACACAGGTTTTAAAAAAAGTTTACCATTGTGTACCTACTTCAGCCATTTACCTAAATGTAATTTCTACTATAGTAAGAAAAGGAAATTCGCCACAAACTATCTCGTCCACGTCCCGCGTCGCGTCGCTCACACAGACAGCGAGCGCGCCATCACCGCCTCACCGACGGACGCCGACCGCCCCACCCCGCCCCCGCCCGCACCCCGCTCCATGCACTCGTTAATACTATTGTTTTTATTTTTTACTACAGGAATTCCTCGTGTTCGCCATAGGAGAAATTTTTATAATTCGGTTTAAAAAATAACACTCTGTAAGGTTTTAAACAAATTCCGACTGTAGAATTAATGCGTAGGCATGAAAAGGCATTAAATGTACTTTTAAAAAAACCTCTCAAGTCACTGAAGGGAAAACTTGTGACATTGATCTTTACAATATTATAATACTATTACAAAAAGATCACTAGTGTAGAATTTCGTATATACATAATAGTAATTTTTCGTAACATTTTGTTTTCCTTTTTTTTATCTCTTTTTATTGAGAGGAGATATTCTAAGCTTAGCTTCATTTATTAGTAAAAAGTCTTGTCAGGAAAAATCCCCTGTGTAGAAATTATTCTTCGGAAGATATACCAAAGTAAGACTATTTAAATAATTTAAAAAAAAATCTCAATCTTTTATCGGGAGAAAACCAGAAATTTAAAGCTGGAATGACATATTCTAAGAAACTACAAAAAATCCCTGTTGTAGGATTTATTGTGAAAATCTCATACAACTGCAAAATTCACTGCCTAGACTACATATCGAGAGGTCAATACTCGTAGTAGATTTTACAACAAGTGCATAAAACATGTTCCGTGTGGTGCCGGCAAAGAATAGTACCAACCCTTCCATACCCGTGGGTGCCGTAAGAGGCGACTAAGGGTTATAAACTGGAGGATGGGCAGCAGCATCCTCATTTGTATCTAACATCTTACTGCGGTCACCTACAACCGCGGTCCATGGTGCCAGCCGTAACGCTAACAAGCGAGGTGACTATGGTACTTCCCCTCTACATTTTTCCAGCAAAAGCTAGAATTCTAAAGGGAGCTCCCTGTCCTGTAGTGGACGTTTAATGGGATGTTATGTTATGATGCATAAAACATGACTTTTTATACAATGCTTACGTATTCGCACGATCCGTAGGGAAGTGCGAATAACTAAGCCGCGGATAAAAAGTGTTTTATGGCCGAGTTATAAACTCTGCTTTTCACTTTGATTGCGAGGAAATAAAACTTAAAAGTAGTTAAGAAAAGCACATTTTTGTAATATGTATTTTTGTTACTGTTGACCCCATATCTTTCTATTCAATACTTTTAGGATTAAAAACTCCGAATATAAATATATTGTAAATATATAACGAAGTGAGAGGTTATTTCTGGCTGGCTGTATGACTGGCTGGAAAATCAATTTAGAAGAAGAAATTACTTTTTGACCAAGTGCATAAAATAAAATTTTAGTCTTCCTATAGCCAGCATAAACTACAACTTTTCGAGCATGAGAAGTGAAAAAATATTTTCACTTCTCATGCTCGAAAAGTTGTATTTTATGCACTTGGTCAAAAAGTAATTTCTTCTTCTAAATTGATTTTCCAGCCAGTCATACCATAAAACTTACGAAATAACCTCTCATTTTGTTATATACTTACAATATATTTTTAATCCTAAAAGTATTGAACAAAACCAACAAAAATATTACAAAAATGTACTTTACGTTTTATTTCCTCGTAATCAAAGTGAAAAGCAGAGTTTATAACTCGACCATAAAACACTTTTTATCCGCGACTCAATTATTCGCACTCCTCTACGGTCGTGCGCATACGTAAGCCTTGTATAAAATGTCATGTTTTATGCACTTGTTGTAAAATCTACTATTTTCATTTACCAAAAATGTTTCTATGGGAAAGGTGTGCAGTGTCCGCACGCCCTTTAAATTTTCGGTACACCGTCCCTTACACCCTTTTTTAGGGTTCCGTAGTCAACAAGGAACCCTTATAGTTTCGTCATGTCTGTCTGACTGTCTGTCCGCGGCTTAGCCCAGAGACCCTTAGTACTAGAAAGCTGAAATTTTGTACGGATATACATTTCATCTACGCCGACGAAGTGATAGAATAATATTTTAAAAATATTTTTTTTTACGGTGCCTCCCCTACAAGTAAAGTGGGGATGAATATTTTTTTTTCTTGTCTACCCTATAGTGTGGCGTCTTTTAAAAATAATGTGAGTTTGTTAAAATCATTTTTCGATTCAGGGATCTGTTTGCGAAATATTAAGCTTGAAAGCGCAATTTTTTATTGGAGTCGAGTCCAAGTCTCCCCCTGCCAGCTAAACGGTTGTTATTGGGAATGTGAAAAAATTCACAGTAGTTGCATATATGATGAAGTTAAAAGGAAAACTATCACAAGTTAAGTAGACTTCACAGGTTAATGAGCTATAGCCGAAAAACTGGAAATAATAAAAAATATCAATAGCAATCAGGCGCTAGGACCTCGCTGAGCATTAGGAGGTAAAAAGTTTATATTATAAACGTTACGAAATACTTAATCAAAACCCGCTTTGCGATAATAAATCGGAAATAAGCTACGGAACCCTATACTGCGCGTGGCCCGACTATATATTTTTTATTTTATTAATGTTAAGATAGATGGTGCAACCCACCGACTTTCACACTTTGTAATCAATAACTTTTGTAACATACAATAAACTTAGATTTTCTAATAACTAATTGAAATGCGGTGGTTTAAGGAATAAATACTATTTGGAAGTATGTCAACTAGTTACCTTAAGATACAAAAAACAACAATCATAACATAAAATACAAACTTAACATGACAAATAATCTGTTACATATTTTGAGATTGAATTACGTGTTTCTAGCTTATACAGGGTGTAAGGTGTGACAGCCTTCTGAGTACTGAAATGGCACGGTCAGTCGACGTAACTGAACAACTTTCAGCGAATAAAACTTTCAAGCAATGAAAAAAAAAATGGGCCTTTCCATACAAACTGTTTGATTTAGTTTGCAATTTTGTATGGAGAGGCCGATTACTTTTTTCATTTCCTGAAAGATTTATTAGCTGAAAGTTGTTCAGTTATGTTGACTGATCATGACCTTTCAGTATTCGGGAGGCTGTCCGTTACACCCTGTATGGTTTTGTACTATGTAGTCTAAATTTTGACGCGACAACGACATCTGCAACCGTAGACAGGTAGCTTTCTTTTATCGTAAATGCTAGAAGAATATAATGAAAAATTAAAATGTATGGGATTGACGTTGACGAAATGTCTCCTGACAGCTGATGCCAATTCGATAAATTTTCTATACAATTCCTTTACTTTGACATTGGCGAAATACGTTTTGTAATGAGATGTGATGCCATTAAATAAATATACATACATAGTCTACTAGCGTATACGATAATAGAAAGCCACTTGTCTTCGGTCCGTGTTCATACTATGTAACGTAACCGCTACAATTATTCGCATGGCAGCTCTAAGGAAATTTGAAAAAAATATTAACTGTATTCGGGATATTGAAGTTTCTTGCAAGAACTACATTTGTTTTTCCTAATTTTAGCTTCCATTTCACTAATCGTAGCGCTCACGTATGGTTTCATAAATGAAAAGTTTAAAAATGCTCGTATATCTTAAAAAATGTTGCTTCTTCATTAGTACAACAAAAAAATTTAACAACAATTTTCTATAGGTTGGCCAATTTTTTATTTACTTACTAATTTTTTGTCGAGGAAAATTGTTCGATTTAGGTTGAGGCTTGTCACAGGGCTTGTTTACTTATGGCCGTGGTCGATGCAGCCAGGACGGTTGTTCCGTTCAATTAGCGGCCAGAAATTACCTACTTTGCAGCCGCAAGTACGTAAAAATTAAATTCAAAGAAATTGCCCACTTTCCGGCTGCAGTACGTAAAAATAAAAATAAAATATTCACTTACCAGTAAGGACACCAGCCGATGTAGCACTGGCACAGATTCTCATTACTCGTCGCCAGTTTTATTAACAAATCCACCTGTTTAGGAACACTCACCACCGCTTCTATTTGCGGAAAATCTCTGCCTGTTAGCTTGTCTCTTATTCTGTTCAATATCGAAAGCGCTCGCTTATTTAAATTCGCTTCAGGAGGTAGTTCTACAGATTCGTAGTGTAGATGGTTTCTGCTTCGGCTTGGTAGGGTGTAGGATGAATCGATGTCTGAAGAGAATGAGGACTCGGTGAGCGAGTGTCGGTCGTTGTCGATGAGTCTCCAGTTGAGAAGCGGGTCGTATACGAACGCTTCTAGAACAGCCATGACACTGTCGCGGTGTTTGTGAAGGACGTGCATCACGGATTCGCAAGTGAATCTGTATGTGCCCTCGATGCCCGTTACCTATTACAAAAATTTTCATCATTTTATACTTAAATACGTTTTTTTATGATATTGTGAGTAAGAAGAAGACCGAAGATAGTACTTTGCCCTGCGTTGAGACAATGAAGGCTCACAATTTTCAAAATATCATTTGTAATAGGTTTAGACGCGCAAAGCAATATACGAGTATATATATATACAGGGTGATTGGAAATTCGACGTATTCCTGAAAGGGGGTTATTCTGCAACTCATATGGAGCAAATATGCCCATGGAACCGGTGGTCGAAAATCAGTGGCTGCGGAGTCATCCGAAGATCAGGTATCTTGACGAAAATTCCCGCCTTACTACATTAAAAGGCAAAATGTTAAAAAAGTACACCATCCTGTGTAATAAATGTATACTTTTCTGATAGAGGATAAATGACTTATTAATTAGAACATAACTTATGCCTTATAACTTTGATAAATACCGGAAAAAATAAGTCCTAAACAAAAAGTAGTGTTAAAAAATTTCTAAATATTTTTATGTCCAAGGGAATATTTCCAAAAGTCATACATACACTTGACGTACAAACTACAAAAATAAGTTCCTCGTTTCATAAGCTTTTTAAAATTAATCTTGTAATTAAATGGTGGCGCTTGGAAATAATTGAGCCGAATGTGTGCTGCGGCACTATTTTATGGTCGGATTAATTTTTCTGATTGCGTGTGAAAGTAATGTTAATGAAGAAATTAAATTAAGACAATATGATTTAGAACACTTTTAAGCAAAAAAAATATTTTTTTTATCCAAGGTCATGGTACTGGACACATTTGAGTGGGAAAGAAATAGTAGTTTATGTAACTGTTAAGTAAAGATAGTCTTTATAACAGGAATGCTAGTTTGTGACATGAGGCGCAGCCGAAGGTCAAGAACGACGCGCAAATCTTAACGATGCGGAAAACGAGAACGGAAGTTCGGAAACGGCTGCGAGCATGCATACGCCACCAAGGCTCTCACTTCGAGCAAGATATGTAAAATTGCATGATAATTTTGATAATTAGTTATTTTTTGCAGGTACTGACTGAAGTAAAGTTTATTTAAGTTTTCCACTTTTTTGTTTACTTTCTACATAACCACTCTTGCACTCAATCAGAAAGATGAATCCGACTAACAATTTGTGCCGCAGCGCACCTTTGGCAATTTTTTGGACAGCTTTTGAAACGAGACACTTATTTTTGCAGTTTCTACGTCAAGTGTGTGTATGACTTTTGGAAATATTCCCTTCGACGAAAAAGTGTTTTGATTTTTTTTAGCACAATTTTTTGTTTAGAACTTATTGATTTAGGTATTTATCAGAGTTATAAGGCATAAATTATGTTCTAATTAATAAATTATTCATCCTCTATCATAAAAGTCTAAATTTATTGCACAGGGTGGCGTATATTTTTCATATTTTGCATTTTAATGTAGTAAAGCGGGAGTTTTCATCAAAATACCCCGATAATGAAGAAAGTACCTTTCAAAAATGTTATCCTTGCTTGAAAAAATATTTTTTTTGCAGTAAAAAGTATTAAAGCACTTAGTCTTTACTTATTCTCTTCATTGACATCACTTTCACACGCAATTAGAAAATTTTATCCGACCAGAAAATAGTGTCGCAGCGCACTTTCGGTTAATTTTTTTCCAAGCGCCACAAATAAGTTGCAAAATTTATATCTTTTTAGAAAGCTTATGAAACGAGGAGCTTATTTTTGTAGTTTGTACGTCAAGTGTACGAGTATGTATGAATTTTGGAAATATTCCCTTGGACATAAAAATATTTAGATTTTTTTTAACACTACTTGTTGTTTAGTACTTATTTAGTTCGGCATTTATCACAGTTATAAGGCATAAATTATATTCCAATTAATAATTCATTTATTCTCTATCAGAAAAGTATGAATTTATTTCACAGGCTGCTGTACTTTATTCACATTTTGCCTTTTAATGTAGTAAGGTGGGAATTTTCATCAAGATACTTGATCTTCGGATGACTCCGCAGCCACTGATTTTCGATCACTGGTTCCATGGGCAAATTTGCTCCACATGAGTTGCAGAACAACCCCCTTTCAGGATAACGTCGAATTTCCAATCACCCTGTATATGTGTAATTATCATGTATTTATTTTAGTTTATTATAAGTTATTTATATATAATTGTAGGTATATTTATAGACTTTTAGTCTAATTATACTTTCTGGACTATTATGTCCCACTGCTATTCACTTTCTCACTGCCTTAGGTTGGCTGGAAGAAATCTCTCTTAGAGATAAGCCCGCCCTTGTATATGTCTTTTAATTTTGTTTTTTTATTTTTAATATGTGTGCAATACAGAATATATATATATATATAGCAAAGTGTAAGATTTAAACTGAACATGGTTGATAAACGAAAAATAGGTTCAATTCAAATTCACCCCGTAAAAAGCTTAAATTCTTTGAATTTCTTTCATAATATAGATTTAATACTGGGTTAAAATTATGTCTGGCACATTTTATAATTTTACAAGGAACGTAACATAGGCCTGAGGAACTTGAACAAAGACATCTGAAGTTGATGTGTCTCTTGCCTTACACTTTTTTCAACACAACTTTGACACACTTAATTCGATATAAAAAAAAGTTTTGATTGCAAGATTCACGTAAAATAGATGAAAAACTAACTACCTCACATTTAAAGTGTATTTTCAAATTTACACAGTTTATTAGAGTTAGTAAGTTCGTAAACGATGGCAATAAATTTTGACGTCACAAGCTCGTAACTTCATACAAAATTAATAGAAAATTTTCGTGTTAACGTGCAATAAAGAGTTGCTTAATACACAAGGGTGTCAAATAGCGAATTGTACGTGACGTAGACATTCAGATTATTTACCTCCATAGCGTTGATAAGCATCCTAGTGAGGCGGAAGGGTATCTTCTCGGGGAACTTGTCTCGCGTCTGCGTGACCTCGAAGCAGTCTCCGAAGTCGATGTGGAGCACCTTGCCCGTCACGCGGTGCAGCATTATGTTGGACGGGTGCCGGTCGCCCAGACCCAGGATGTAGCTGGAGGAACACACAGTGGTTAGTATCCAAACCATGGACGCATGGATTTCATTCATTCTTTTTGGCTCAGTGAACTAAAGTGGTTCTTGGCCTCCGACATTAAAGTACGCCACGTTTCCCTGTTCTGTGCCAATTCCGTCCAATCGGGCACTCCCAGCTCTTTAAGATCCTTGGCGACTTCATCCTTCCAACGGTATCTTGGCCTGCCAACAGGCCGGCGTCCCGATGGTTTGCCTTGATACGCCCTCTTTGCGGCTCGATCCCCTGCCATTCTCTCAACGTGGCCCAGCCAGCGGAGCCGTGAGGATTTTATTTTACCAACTATGTTTGGTTCATGGATTTACATTTCTTTATTTCATAAAAGGTATAAGGGACGTTGTACCGAAAACTAAAAGGGCGTGCTCAGCTAACGAAACTGAACAACTTACCCAACGAAACATTTTTGTGGGTAAAAAGTGTTTGACCTCTCCGTACAACTTGCTCACTCTGATCGTATCTGAACAGTTTGTATGGAGTGGTCAATTTTTTCTTAAATTTCTCAGAAATGTTTCTTCTGGAAAGTCATAACGGCCTACCGTGTATTCTATAAAAAATTATAATGAATTCCAACAATAGCGTTTCTTTTGTTGAAACAATTTTTTCAACTATTATTTCTTTTCAGTGAGTTTTATGCTAATCCGGGTAACGTTTTCTAATAAGGGATTGTCAGTCCTTTCTTATTATTCGTCCGTGTCACAGGTAGACATTAGCTCTTATCGAAAGAAACTCACGTAGAAACGAAACCAGTATAAGCTGAACCAGCGCTACGCTAGAAAAGCCCGAAACCTAGACCCGCTCAAGGTCAAATTATTTCTACCGAAGTACGCGTGTGCGAAATAAAAACCGTTCACGTCCAAATCGGACTCATGCACAGAGGTCCCGGTCGGGTTAGATATGCTAATAATGAGTTTCTTTTTATTTATTTGGGTCAAGTTGAAGCACATGAGAGGGAAAGAGACAGAAAGTTAACTTTCCTAGCTACCCACCCAACCATGCTCATGACGGCGAGAGAGCGCGTGTAGTTGGTGCGTCGCTCGAACCACGCCTCGGCCGACGGACTCTTCAGCCACAGCAGGCGGGCGAGGTCATTGCCCGGCGTCTGTGATAGAGTGTACTCGAATACTTCCACCTAAAATAGTCAGATTCGTTTAATCAATGTATATACTATGCAAATTAATCATGTAATAATGGGTGTTAGGGACAGCCTTCCGAATACTGAAGGGGCATGATCAGAAAACGACACTGAACAACTTTCAGTGAATTGAAGGAAGTGAAATGTGAAAAATTACTTCTAATTTGCTACAAGAGTGTACAGTTTACAGATTTAAACATGTAAGTGTTTGCCTGTGGTCTCTGCCTACCCCGACGGGAAAGAGGCGTGATGTTATGTATGTATGTGTTTGCCTTAGGGAAATACACACCAAAGTCGCCGACCCGCCGACAGAGCGCGCCGACAGAGTCGGTGGCATATTATCCTATATCCTATACTATTAAACGAGCAATATTTGTATATTTTCAATCGGTTTCTCGAAACCGGCTCTAACGATTTGGATCGAAAATCGATCTAGCTAGGTCTCATGTCTGGGAAAGTTCGTTTTCCCCGTGTTTTAAAAATACCGCGTTTTAGACAGAAACCTACAGCGCCATCTGTTGGCGGGTAGCATAGCTTGCTCACCCGATGATATTTTAATGTTGAGGCGGCTATTAAAGAGCAAAGGTCGGTCGACCATGTACTATGAAAAGAAACATGTCGGTCGTTGTGCCCGCCGACATGTTGGCGACTTGCGTGCGCACGCGAGCGCTCGTTGCCCGGCGACACGCACGGGGTAGCGACGGACCTCGTGGGGGGCGGCCGACATGTCGCCGACAAAGTTTTCCGACTTGCAATTTGCAATGAGTGAAGTTCCCAACATAGCCTCCCGACGAAAAGTTGTCAACATATTATGTCGGCGCGTCGGCGACTTTGGTGTGTATTGTAGTGCCCTTTGCGCAACCTTTAGCTTACCTTATGCTTCAGCATGAGCTTCTGGTAATCGGAGGCCATTTTGAGCATGATCTGTTGTTCAGTGTTGACGGACATCTTATTGGACTTCTTGTCTCGGTAGTCACTGATCAGGTTGTACAGAGTGTCGCATTGAGGCACCCAGCCGATCAAACCGGAGTTCGGCGACAGTGGGATCACGGCGTACCTACAGAAACAATACAACAAAATCTAGTTATCGGCGCAGTTCATATACTTATTTATTTTTATAACAGATCTAGCGTTTAACTGGGATGATTCCTGCGGTAGGGGAGCGGTGAGGTATGGGCGGCTTAGAGTTTGTTGTTGTCAGCTTAATAAGATCTGCAGAAGAACCAAAGTAAGCAAACCTTAGAACTAAAGTAACCAAGATAGCTTTGAGAATCACCTCTTTAAGTGGCAATGAGAAGGGCATATCGCTCGAAAAACCGATGCCTGATGAGGTGGAAAGTTTCTAGAGGAAACCACCCACGACCCGGAAGAAGTAACCTGGGCAGGCGTCCACAAGGTGGACCGACGATCTAGGCAAGGGCCTCTGCTTTGAAGGCATATTCCAGCAGTGGACGTCTTAACTTAAGGCTGATATGATGAAGGCCATCACGGCTACGATACCGTGGAAACCGTCCAAGCTAACCTGTTAACCGCTCAAGCTGGCCTGTACACTTTAGTTGTTAACGAAACGGCAACAATTCACAAAGAGACAGAGCGTGGGAAGAAAAGGGAAAGTTTTATTTTGTCTTTCAAACCATATTATTCTTATTTCTAGATGGAAAACTACTGCTTTAAAAATAAAGACCTACCTCTGTATAGCCAGGTCGTGTCTATAGGTGTTAGTATCGGCTTGTAGTAGGGTGTTGACTAGACCAAACAGTTGCATCACTCGTTCATCCTGTCGCAAGTCTTCGTGCCCTTTGAGAAGGAACATGTATTGTTTCCCGTCAGAACCTTGGATCGTGAGCCGGCGGGGACGCTGCTTCGATTTTATCACCTGAAAAAAAAAATTTTTTTTTTTATTTGAGCTTCCAACTCTTTAACAACTTATTCATACCTTGTGAATAAATATTTGAAAAAAAACCTAAAACAGAGTGATTTTAAACATTTAATAAGCCCAGCCCGTGGGAAGCTGGCTAAGAAAAGTACTACATCCTTTCCCATCGGTGTGAAAAAGCGTCTGAGAGACCGTAAACTGAAGGACTGGCAGCAGCGTCTTTTCGCGGTCGCACATTACACTTTTGCTGGCAATGGTATATCCCCCAATTATAGCACCCTTTTAATGTGAAAATTCTAAAGAGGACACCTTTGTCCAGCTTTTTCTTATTTAAGAGCTAACTTTCACGCGTAGAGAGGCGTGGGGTGTCTGCAAATTCTTTTACTTTCTGATACGACAGGACGTTCGTAGCAAACTAGGCCTTCCTCTACCTCTCTTTTTGCTCAGCAGTGTGAGTTTGTCACTATAGACCGAGATATGCGTGGCCCTCGAACTTAAAAATATGGACAGGCTTGTCGAGGTGATAAAACAATTCCAGCTTGCTAAAGGCAGTATAGTTCATTATATCACAAAGCAGCAAAATAACGCGTCAAGAGTGAAGTGAAGGGTTCTAAAGTCGATTCAATAGGTCGCCCAAGGTAAAATTTAAGTATGCAGCCGCGTGATACACTCTACTTTTCATCTCCCTCAATGAGAAAAGAATAAGAGGCTCATTCATGATTAATTTTAAATAAAAATAGTATCACAATGCTATAATATGAAGAAACAATAAATGGCAAAATAATAATTAGTTGGTATTATTTCTAAGTAGCACGCCATGAAGCCACGCCTAGTAAAATGCCTTGAAGCATTCGAGATGTGGTGTGGTGCTACCGATGCATGCTTCGTATCAGTTGGATACAAATGATAACGAACGACAGGATCTTCTGTGTAATTTTCAACCAGGGTCTTATGTCGGTTCAACAGATACAATTTTAAACCTAGTAAAAAACTACACATTTTCGACATTATGCCCCACTGTGCATCGCAGTCGCGTCCTGCTGGACAGCACCACTTCTAATATGTTACCTATGGGTATGTACTTGACTCCTGCCAAGTTTCATCCCAGCAGGTTTAAGGGCCGATCACACCTGACTGAATTCACACACTAAGTCAGTTAGTCTCCTACGTAGGAAAGGAAGGTAGAAAGATGGAACTAAGTAAGTCACTGACTGAGTAAGCCGCATAGTAAGCAACGCAGAAAGGAACTTTAGTGAAGGGCCAATACGAATAGAACACCTCATCGTAAGGAAAATATTAATAAGGGCTAATTTATGTTGTATAGAAAAACACTAGAATAACTACAAAAAAAAAACCACAGAATTACCGGTATACTAAAAAACAAACAAGGAATTAAAATTAGGTTGCACCAGTCAAGTAAACACATAGAATTTGAGTGCTTTATTCATTCTTTTAGTTAGAATAAATTTTTCATTCAAAATCGTACGAAAAGCGAATAATGATTCCAATGAAAAATAACAATTGAATGATAAAAGATTATTTGGATAGTACTAAGTAGTACATTCGAATATTTCGATTGTTGCTTCTTGAAATAATTGTACATCACTATTAAGGAACATCAACATACATAGACAGTTCACTAGTTGTGCTATACGTTAGTATACCTCTATATTTTCTGTGCTGGTACACTTTATAGCGCGACTGATATGTCAGATACTTTGTATAAAGGCTTCTATGAGTATTTTTAATGACCTTAAAATAAATTGAAAAGCAAGCTAGAAACTCGTTTATACTTTTATATTTAGTAGTAGAAGTAGTTTTAGAATACGATTGTCTTACTTTATTGCAATTGAAATAATTATAATATTATTATTATAGTAAAGGGGGCCCAAATGGGTAGGTCAAAGTTTTTAATTGTCAGTACTAAGTCAAGTTAGGTATCATATGAAAGTGCTTCACTTGTACATTCCAAAATAGTTCTTTATATTTTTAACGACTCTTAGTTTTCAAGTTATGACATAAAAAGTTAAAAAAATACCTTCCCCTCTTACTTATCCCCGAAGTTTTCCGAAGAAAAAAATCTGAATTAATTAAAGTCCATAGAGGTTTATGTAAATAATTCAGAAAAAAAAACAATCTCTCTAAGTAGCACAGTTTTTTGGAAATTTGCAACAAATCTTTACAAACAAATTTAGTTTTGCGGTCCTTACAATGGACCTTATTGCTTCTAAAAATACTAAAGGTAGGTATATCGGAACCCTCGATGCGCAAGTCCGACTCGCACTTTAACATTTTTTTTTTGTTGTGTATAGATGTATGTATGGTGAAAATCGTTAATTTTTCATGGTATGAGTCCATTGATGAAGTTTTCAGGAGATTGTTTGACACCTTGTACTTGTCCGTAATTTTGTTAGACTTCCTTAAAAGAGATACTTTGTAATCCTGACAAAATTTTCAATTCTTGTCTAAATCAGTTGTCCCTTTCATAAAAAAATGTATAGGATCAAAACTGTTTAGTTTTCGCGTCGAGTCGGAAGCAACAGTAGTGTGCATATGATTGAACACACACATGCGCGCAGTCCACTTGTAGTCGTAGTGCGTCATTTCACCCGAGACGCGTTCTCGTCCGCTCGGAGGAAACGACACCTTTTAAAAAACTGTGTTTTGAATGGAACTTTTTTCTCTCAAGGTATTTTTAATGAACTCTACTAATATAGCTCAGCGCAACGATTGTATAACGGAGGATTACTCGAGGGGAAGCGAGGGGCGACAGGGAACAGCTCTTCAAGTTTGTATACTCAACAGCACGTCAGTAGAAACACTTTAGACTTACTCGTAATGACATGGTGGTAGAAACTATCATCCGCACATCACTTATCATCCGAAAATCACTCATCATCCGCTCATCATCATTCATTCACTGATCAACTATCATCCGCGCATCACTCATCATCATTGATCCACTCATCAACTATCATCCGCGCACCACTCATCATCCGCTCATCATCATTCATCCACTGATCAACTATCATCCGCGCATCACTTATCATCCGAAAATCACTCATCATCAGCTCATCATCATCATTCATCCACTCATCCACGCATCACTCATCATCCGCTCATCATCGTTCCTCCACTCATTAACTATCATCCGCGCATCACTCATCATCCACTTATCATCATTCATCCACTGATCAACTATCATCCGCGCATCACTCATCATCATTGATCCACTCATCAACTATAATCCGCGCATCACTTATCATCCTTTCATCATCATCATTCATCCAGTCATCAACTATCATCCTGCCTAAGTTTGGCGCCGTTTGCTTTAAAAAAAATAATCCATTTAAATCCGTGCCATCGCTGTACATTTCGTTGATTTTGTGATCGAAAGATCGAAGGACACATACTAACGACCAAAAGGCAGTCTTATTTCGGAAAGCCATGCCATGGAAATCCGTCTAAAGAGGAAAATCTAACAGACCTGACGAAATAATGTAGCCTGTTTCCTGCCTACGTTTGGCGCCGTTTGCTTCTTTAAAAAAAGTAATCCATTTAAATCCGTGCTATTGTTGTACATTTCGTTGTTTTTGTGATTGAAATATCAAAGGACACATACTAACGATCAAAAGGCAGTCTTATTTCGGAAAGCCATGCCATGGAAATCCGTCTCAAGAGGAAAATCTAACAGACCTGACGAAATAATTTAGCCTTTTTCCTGCCTAAGTTTGGCGCCGTTTGCTTCTTTTAAAAAAGTAATCCATTTAAATCCGTGCCATCGTTGTACATTTCGTTGTTTTTGTGATCGAAAGATCAAACGACATATACTAACGATCAAAAGGCAGTCTTATTTCGAAAAGCCATGCCATGGAAATCCGTCTCAAGAGGAAAATCTAACAGACCTGACGAAATAATGTAGCAAGCAGCACGTTCAAGTTTCTGATCATCGACCCTAAACAGCTCTACCTATTCCGACCACTGCCGATTACCCATCATCTACCGGTCACCCATCATCTACCATTGACTCGTCTTCCGCCGGTCACCCATCAATATCATCCACCGGTCACCCATCTTCGTCCGGACATCAATCACGTACCGAAAATCTATTACTCTGATAACCCTTCTGATCGATCACCCATCATCTACCTATCTTCCTCCGCCTACCCTTCATCACCAGTCACCCATCACTAAACAAAACTACCTAGGTATGGTATATAAGTAGGTACTTACTTGGTTAAAGGAAGAGATATTTTTTGAATTTTTGACGGGATACATAATATTTATCTTTGCGCTTCCTCATTTCTCTAATACAAACACTTTATAAATACAAGGAAAGAAATATCTTACTTTTGAAAATAGTAAAAAACAAAGTTACCTTGTTACACTATGAAAGCAGAGAATGTATATACGTTGAAACGCGATCCATAATTTTGGCGCGTCGCGGTGCAAACTGACATGGTCTCACTTCGAGCTCTTGTGGGTATCGGCCGCATGTCAGAGCTATTTATTAGACTTCGCGCGGTCATAATAAAAATGTATGGCGTAATCGTAATGGTTTAAAAAAAATCATATTAAATATGTAAGCAATATTAAACCGTGATTGCCGTTTTGGTAGTTTTTACGTGGTGCAGTCTTAAGTAAAATAGTTTCGGCCAACGATATTTTTACAGTAACAAAATGCTGAAGTCAATTCTTTTTATCTAGAAGTTTATTGATCTTTTTTGGATTTTTTATTTCTGTATGTAAGTTTATTTATTGTTTGCCATAGTTTCTCATTATCTTTTGGATCTGGTTTTAAAAGACCTCGACTAACAATGAATACTTTCGGGCGAAATGCCCAACCGGGCGAACTCGCCTCGGAGGAAATGACCACCAAATAATGACATCGGAACATAGTAAGCCACTTAGTAAGGAGGTTTAGTGATGGGCAAATGCGAATGATTGACTCGAATCGAACAACTTGTCGAACAAAAAATAATGGCCTAACTGATGGTATACTTTTTTACTTAAGGGCTCCCGCACACGACCGAGAATCGGTGGGCGATTATCGGCCAGGACAAGGAGGGAAGATGCAGGTGATAACACGTCAGAGCGGGATGCCGACAAAAAATCGGTCACCGATTCTCGGTCGTGTGCGGGAGCCCTAAAACAAGCGCTCCTACTAGAAAAACAATTAAAGACCGCTATATTCAAAACTAACAGTGTTGCACTAGTCAAGTATTCTACACGGACACATCTGACTCCGTCGCGCTTTAACTGGCGATTGATTGAGTACCTAACCGAACCGTAAATTTTGAAAATTATTGAATCAGTGTTGCTGCGATAACGAGATCGATGGTTGAATTTTAAAAATACAGTAACTCTACCTCTACCGAATATTCCTATAGAAAATATCGAGAATATCGAATTCTTAAAAGTACCGGTAATAATCGATACTAAATAACCGACCAAGTTCGTACTTCGTGTCAAGCCACGCGCAGTGTAGAGTTAAGGAGCGATCACACCTAGCTGAATTCAAAGACTAATTCGGCATACATTGCTCGTTGAAGTAAGGATATTTCAATTGACATAACCAAGCCTCCCAGCAATGTATGCCGAATTAGTCTTTGAATTCAGCTAGGTGTGATCACTCCTTTACCTAGTTCTTTTTACGATTTTTTTTGTCGCAAAGCAGGTTTATTAACTCTACTGAACAGTCGTATAGAAAATATCTGAACCTTTCAAGTATCGATGGTAACCTATAGTGATTTTTTTATTTTTTTTTATTAGTACTTGTTATTACACCATGAATAATAATTATTTTTTATCGACAAGTTGTTCATCATCATTCGCAAAATTTACCCATCACTAAACTTCCTAAGTTCTTTACTTGAAGGGAGTAAGGAGGTTTAGTGATGTCCGAGTGCGAATGATTAATTTTAATTTAATTCCGTGTTCGCATCGAAATTAAATTGACCAATACATGGTCTAAGGGACTGGTTTCCGAAAACTGAAAGGGCGTGGTCAGTCAACGTAACTGAATAATTTTCAGTAAATAAAACTTTCAGAAAATTATAAAATAATCCTCTTTTCCACAAAAAAGCCACGATCACACCTAGCTGAATTCAAAGACTAATTCGGGATACATTGCTCGTTGAAGTAAGGATATTGCAATAACACAACCAAGCCTCCCAGCAATGTATGCCGAATTAGTCTTTGTATCCAGCTAGATGTGATCGTGGCTAAACTGTCCATTTGCAATTTTATATGAAGAGTATTGAAGAGGCTGATAGTTTTATTTACTGAAAGTTGTTCAGTTACGGCGAATGACTATGTGCACCTGCAAGACTAGAAAAAGAGAAAAAATGTATCCACTTCATTTACCACAGCCATTGTTTTTGTTTGATCAGAAATACTCTCATTCATAAGATTTGGCACGGCAATGTTCAGGTCTCATTTGTCCATTTAAGGTAAATAAAAATAAAAACATCACGGAAATGTATTGTCAGCCTATTAAAGCCACGATCACATCTAGCTGGATTCAAAGACTAATTCGGCATACATTGCTGGGAGGCTTGGTTATGTTATTGCATTATCCTTACTTCAACGAGCAATGTATGCCGAATTTGTCTTTGAATCCAGCTCGCTGTGATCACTCCTTGACTCAACCGAACAGTCGTATACAATTTTTTTTATAGTGAATTTCTTAAGTTTATTATTAGTACTTATTATTAAACCAAGATAATGCTTTATTTTTATTTTTCATGGACAAGTTGTTCGATTCGAATTAATCATTCGCAAAATTTTCACATCACTAAACCTTCTAACTCCTTTACTTGAAGGGACTTAGCATGTTTAGTGATGTCCAAGTGCGAATGATTAATTCAACATATCGAACAAAAATATACTTATATTAAAAAAACGGTCAAGTGCGAGGCAGACTCTCGCTTCGAGGGATTCGATATTCCTGTAGTATTTTTAAAAGCAATAAAGCCCATCTTTAAGACCGCTAATAAGTTTGTCTGTAATTATTTCTTCTTTCAATTATCGGTTGTATTTGTCTTGAGGTTGTATCAGCCATTTTATAACAATTGATAGCATTTTATTGTACAATAATTATTTTCGATAAGGCTATTCAACAGAGTTACTGTATTTCAAGATCAACTACCGACAGCAAAACTATCGCTATCGGAACATCACTATTCAGCCACTGTATTAGTAGGCACTTTTTATACTTAGCTTCCTAGCTAGAACTCTGAATTCACAAACGTCTTTTTCTACGTAGCCTCCTAGGTAGATTTCTTATTCAGTCGTCAAATTCAAGCAGGTGTAATCGCGGCTTAAGCCGCATAGTAAGCAACGCAGAAAGGAACTTTAGTGAAGGGCCAATACGAATAGAACACCTCATCGTACGGAAAATATTAATAAGGGCTAATTTATGTTGTATAGAAAAACACTAGAATAACTACAAAAAAACCACAGAATTACCGGTATACTAAAAAACAAACAAGGAATTAAAATTAGGTTGCACCAGTCAAGTAAACACAAAGAATTTGAGTGCTTTATTCATTCTTTTAGTTAGAATAAATTTTTCATTCAAAATCGTACGAAAAGCGAATAATGATTCCAATGAAAAATAACAATTGAATGATAAAAGATTATTTGGATAGTACTAAGTAGTACATTCGAATATTTCGATTGTTGCTTCTTGAAATAATTGTACATCACTATTAAGGAACATCAACATAGTAGGGAAGTTCACTAGTTGTGCTATACGTTAGTATACCTCTATATTTTCTGTGCTGGTACACTTTATAGCGCGACTGATATGTTCAGATACTTTGTATAAAGGCTTCTATGAGTATTTTTAATGACCTTAAAATAAATTGAAAAGCAAGCTAAAAACTCGTTTATACTTTTATATTTAGTAGTAGAAGTTGTTTTAGAATACGATTGTCTTACTTTATTGCAATTGAAATAATTATAATATTATTATTATTGTAAAGGGGGCCCAAATGGGTAGGTCAAAGTTTTTAATTGTCAGTACTAAGTCAAGTTAGGTATCATATGAAAGTGCTTCACTTGTACATTCCAAAATAGTTCTTTATATTTTTAACGACTCTTAGTTTTCAAGTTATGATGAAAAAAGTTTTAAAAAATTACCCCTTCCTTATCCCCGAAGTTTTCCGAAGAAAAAAATCTGAATTAATTAAAGTCCATAGAGGTTTATGTGAATAATTCAGAAAAAAAACAAACTCTCTAAGTAGCACAGTTTTTTGGAAATTTGCAACAAATCTTTACAAACAAATTTAGTTTTGCGGTCCTTACAATGGACCTTATTGCTTCTAAAAATACTATAGGTAGGTATATCGGAACCCTCGATGCGCGAATCCGACTCGCACTTTAATATTTTTTTTTGTTGTGTATAGATGTATGTATGGTGAAAATCGTTAATTTTTCATGGTATGAGTCCATTGATGAAGTTTTCAGGAGATTGTTTGACACCTTGTACTTGTCCGTAATTTTGTTAGACTTCCTTAAAAGAGATACTTTGTAATCCTGACAAAATTTTCAATTCATGTCTAAATCAGTTGTCCCTTTCATAAAAAAATGTATAGGATCAAAACTGTTTAGTTTTCGCATCGAGTCGGGAGCAACAGTAGTGTGCGTATGATCGAACACACACATGCGCGCAGTCCACGCGGAGTCGTAGTGCGTCATTTCACCCGAGACGCGTTCTCGCCCGCTCGGAGGAAACGACACCTTTTAAAAAACTGTGTTTTGAATGGAACTTTTTTCTCTCAAGGTATTTTTAATGAACTCTACTAATATAGCTCAGCGCAACGATTGTATAACGGAGGGTTACTCGAGGGGAAGCGAGGGGCGACAGGGAACAGCTCTTCAAGTTTGTATACTCAACAGCACGTCAGTAGAAACACTTTACACTTACTCGTAATGACATGGTGGTAGAAACTATCATCCGCACATCACTTATTATCCGAAAATCACTCATCATCCGCTCATCATCATTCATCCACTCATCCACGCATCACTCATCATCCACTTATCATCATTCATTCACTGATCAACTATCATCCGCGCATCACTCATTATCATTGATCCACTCATCAACTATCATCCGCGCATCACTTATCATCCGCTCATCATCATTCATCCACTGATCAACTATCATCCGCGCATCACTTATCATCCGAAAATCACTCATCATCCGCTCATCATCATAATTCATCCACTCAACCACACATCACTCATCATCCACTGATCAACTATCATACGCGCATCACTTATCATCCGAAAATCACTCATCATCCGCTCATCATCATCATTCATCCACTCATTAACTATCATCCGCGCATCACTCATCATCATTGATCCACTCATCAACTATCATCCGCGCATCACTCATCATCCGCTCATCATCATTCATCCACTGATCAACTATCATCCGCGCATCACTTATCATCCAAAAATCACTCATCATCATCAGTCATCCACTCATTCACGCAACACTCATCATCCGCTCATCATCGTTCATCCACTCATTAACTATCATCCGCGCATCACTCATCATCCACTTATCATCATTTATCCACTGATCAACTATCATCCACGCATCACTCATCATCATTGATCCACTCATCAACTATAATCCGCGTGTCACTCATCATCCTTTCATCATCATCATTCATCCAGTCATCAACTATCATTCTGCCTAAGTTTGGCGCCGTTTGCTTTAAAAAAAATAATCCATTTAAATCCGTGCCATCGCTGCACATTTCGTTGATTTTGTGATCGAAAGATCGAAGGACACATACTAACGATCAAAAGGCAGTCTTATTTCGGAAAGCCATGCCATGGAAATCCGTCTCAAGAGGAAAATCTAACAGACCTGACGAAATAATGTAGCCTGTTTCCTGCCTAAGTTTGGTGCCGTTTGCTTCTTTTAAAAAAGTAATCCATTTAAATCCGTGCCATCGTTGTACATTTCGTTATTTTTGTGATCGAAAGATCAAAGGACACATACTAACGATCAAAAGGCAGTCTTATTTCGGAAAGCCATGCCATGGAAATCCGTCTCAAGAGGTAAATCTAACAGACCTGACGAAATAATGTAGCCTGTTTCCTGCCTAAGTTTGGCGCCGTTTGCTTCTTTTAAAAAAGTAATCCATTTAAATCCGTGCCATCGTTGTACATTTCGTTATTTTTGTGATCGAAAGATCAAAGGACACATACTAACGATCAAAAGGCAGTCTTATTTCGGAAAGCCATGCCATGGAAATCCGTCTCAAGAGGAAAATCTAACAGACCTGACGAAATAATGTAGCCTGTTTCCTGCCTAAGTTTGGCGCCGTTTGCTTCTTTTAAAAAAGTAATCCATTTAAATCTGTGCCATCGTTGAACATTTCATTGTTTTTGTGATCAAAAGATCAAAGGATACATACTAACGATCGAAAGGCAGTCTTATTTCGGAAAGCCATGCCATGGAAATCCGTCTCAAGAGGAAAATCTAACAGACCTGACGAAATAATGTAGCCTGTTTCCTGCATAAGTTTGGCGCTGTTTGCTTCTTTTAAAAAAGTAATCCATTTAAATCCGTGCCATCGTTGTACATTTCGTTGTTTTTGTGATCGAAAGATCAAAGGACACACACTAACAATCAAAAGGCAGTTTTATTTCGGAAAGCCATGCCATGGAAATCCGTCTCAAGAGGAAAATCTAACAGACCTGACGAAATATAGTAGGCTTTTTCCTGCCTAAGTTTGGCGCCGTTTGCTTCTTTTAAAAAAGTAATCCATTTAAATCCGTGCCATCGTTGTACATTTCGTTGTTTTTGTGATCGAAAGATCAAAGGACACATACTAACGATCAAAAGGTAGTCTTATTTCGAAAATCCATGCCATGGAAATCCGTCTCAAGAGGAAAATCTAACAGATCTGACGAAATAATGTAGCAAGCAGCACGTTCAAGTTTCCGATCATCGACCCTAAACATCTCTACCAATTCCGACCACTGCCGATTACCCATCATCTACCGGTCACCCATCATCTACCATTGACTCGTCTTCCGCCGGTCACCCATCAATATCATCCACCGGTCACCCATCTTCGTCCGGACATCAATCACGTACCGAAAATCTATTACTCTGATAACCCTTCTGACCCATCATCTACCTATCTTCCTCCGCCTACCCTTCATCACCAGTCAACCATCACAAAACAAAACTACCTAGGTATGGTATATAAGTAGGTACTTACTTGGTTAAAGGAATAGATATTTTTTGAATTTTTGACGGGATACATAATATTTATCTTTGCGCTTCCCCATTTCTCTAAAACAAACACTTTACGAGTATAAATACAAGGAAAGAAATATCTTACTTTAGAAAATAGTAAAAAACAAAGTTACCTTGTTACACTATGAAAGCAGAGAATGTGTATACGTTGAAACGCGATCCATAATTTTGGCACGTCGCGGTGCAAACTGACGTGGTCTCACTTCGAGCTCTTGTGGGTATCGGCCGCGTGTCAGAGCTATTTATTAGACTTCGCGCGGTCATACTAAAAATGTATGGCGTAATCGTAATGGTTTTAAAAAAAATCATATTAAATATGTAAGCAATATTAAACCGTGATTGCCGTTTTGGTAGTTTTTACGTGGTGCAGTCTTAAGTAAAATATTTTCGGCCAACGATATTTTTACAGTAACAAAATGCTGAAGTCAATTCTTTTTATCTAGAAGTTTATTGATCTTATTTGGATTTTTTTTTCTGTATGTAAGTTTATTTATTGTTTGCCATAGTTTCTCATTATCTTTTGGATATGGTTTTAAAAGACCTCGACTAACAATGAATACTTTCGGGCGAAATGACCAACCGGGCGAACTCGCCTCGGAGGAAATGACCACCAAAAAATGACATCGGAATATAGTAAGCCACTTAGTTAGGAGGTTTAGTGATGGGCAAATGCGAATGATTGACTCGAATCGAACAACTTGTCGAACAAAAAATAATGGCCTAACTGATGGTATACTTTTTTACTTAAAACAAGCGCTCCTACTAGAAAAACAATTAAAGACCGCTATATTCAAAACTAACAGTGTTGCACTAGTCAAGTATTCTACACGGACACATCTGACTCCGTCGCGCTTTAACTGGCGATTGATTGAGTACCTAACTAAACCGTAAATTTTGAAAATTATTGAATCAGTGTTGCTGCGATAACGAGATCGATGGTTGAATTTTAAAAATACAGTAACTCTACCGAATATTCCTATAGAAAATATCGAGAATATCGAATTCTTAAAAGTACCGGTAATAATCGATACTAAATAACCGACCAAGTTCGTACTTCGTGTCAAGCCACGCGCAGTGTGGAGTAAAGGAGTGATCACACCTAGCTGAATTCAAACAATAATTCGGCATACATTGCTCGTTGAAGTAAGGATATTTCAATTAACATAACCAAGCCTCCCAGCAATGTATGCCGAATTAGTCTTTGAATTCAGCTAGGTGTGATCACTACCTAGTTCTTTTTACGGTTTTTTTTGTCGCAAAGCAGGTTTATTAACTCTACTGAACAGTCGTATAGAAAATATCTGAACCTTTCAAGTATCGATGGTAATCTATAGTGAATTTTTTAATTTTTTTTTAGTACTTTTTATTACACCATGAATAATAATTATTTTTTATCGACAAGTTGTTCATCATCATTCGCAAAATTTACCCATCACTAAACTTCCTAAGTTCTTTACATGAATGGAGTAAGGAGGTTTAGTGATGTCCGAGTGCGAATGATTAATTTTAATTTAATTCCGTGTTCGCATCGAAATTAAATTGACCAATACATGGTCTAAGGGACTGGTTTCCGAAAACTGAAAGGGCGTGGTCAGTCAAGGTAACTGAATAATTTTCAGTAAATAAAACTTTCAGAAAATATTAAAATAATCTTCTTTTCCACAAAAAAGCCACGATCACACCTAGCAGAATTCAAAGACTAATTCGGGATACATTGCTCGTTGAAGTAAGGATATTGCAATAACACAACCAAGCCTCCCAGCAATGTATGCCGAATTAGTCTTTGTATCCAGCTAGATGTGATCGTGGCTAAACTGTCCATTTGCAATTTTATATGAAGAGTATTGAAGAGGCTGATAGTTTTATTTACTGAAAGTTGTTCAGTTACGGTGAATGACTATGTGCACCTGCAAGACTAGAAAAAGAGAAAAAATGCATCCACTTCATTTACCACAGCCATTGTTTTTGTTTGATCATAAATACTCTCATTCATAAGATTTGGCACGGCAATGTTCAGGTCTCATTTGTCCATTTAAGGTAAATAAAAATAAAAACATCACGGAAATGTATTGTCAGCCTATTAAAGCCACGATCACATCTAGCTGGATTCAAAGACTAATTCGGCATACATTGCTGGGAGGCTTGGTTATGTTATTGCATTATCCTTACTTCAACGAGCAATGTATGCCGAATTAGTCTTTGAATCCAGCTAGCTGTGATCACTCCTTGACTCAACCGAACAGTCGTATACAATTTTTTTATAGTGATTTTTTAAAGTTTATTATTAGTACTTATTATTAAACCAAGATAATGCTTTATTTTTATTTTGCATGGACAAGTTGTTCGATTCGAATTAATCATTCGCAAAATTTTCACATCACTAAACCTTCTAACTCCTTTACTTGAAGGGACTTAGCATGTTTAGTGATGTCCAAGTGCGAATGATTAATCCAACATATCGAACAAAAATATACTTATATTAAAAAAAACGGTCAAGTGCGAGGCAGACTCTCGCTTCGAGGGATTCGATATTCCTGTAGTATTTTTAAAAGCAATAAAAGCCCATCTTTAAGACCGCAAATAAGTTTGTCTGTAATTTTTTCTTCTTTCAATTATCGGTTGTATTTGTCTTGAGGTTGTATCAGCCATTTTTTAACAATCGATAGCATTTTATTGTACAATAATTATTTTCGATAAGGCTATTCAACAGAGTTACTGTATTTCAAGATTAACTACCGACAGCAAAACTATCGCTATCGGAACATCACTATTCAGCAACTGTATTAGTAGGCACTTTTTATACTTAGCTTCCTAGCTAGAACTCTGAATTCACAAACGTCTTTTTCAACGTAGCCTCCTAGGTAGATTTCTTATTCAGTCGTCAAATTCAAGCAGGTGTAATCGCGGCTTAAGACCAGACAATTGTCAACCGCTCAATTTCGGTAACCACATAAAATCTCAAAACCATTTCGAGATTTAGTTCCACGCTTCTCGAAAATTTTATTTTTTTCACGTTTTTCTCCGTAATTTTAAGGAATTTATGAAAATTGTACAATTCCTGCGATAACGTCACAACTGAGGCTCCGATACAATTTTGATATAAAATTCTTAAGGAGCCTCAGTTGTGACGTCATCACCGGAAAAAAATTACGACATTTTAAACTCAAATAAATATAATAAAGGATGAAAGTTTTATAAAATGAAAACATATTATTCTATAATCTTGCATAAAATCCAGTAAAATGGGTTGCATGTCACAATGAATGGTTGTCAATTGTTGTGCACCATTAAAAAGCGGAAAGTTGAGTATCTCGGGCACGCGCTCACACATAAACGATATCAACTGCTTCAATTGATTATGATGGGCAAGATTGAGGGGAGAAGGCTGAAGGCGCGTTAGAAGACGTAAAAAATCATGGCTCAGAAACGTCCGCGAGTGGAACAGCTATTTCCAGTACAGAAGAACTTTTTCGCGTGGCGCAGGACCGAGATAGATTTGTGAGGCTAACTGCTGACCTCCGGTAGCGGAGAGGCAGCCTAAGAAGAAGATTTCTATGTAAGTGGTTACTGAAAATTGTATTGACATTATGGAGAGGCACTACAAGAAGAACAATCTATGGGCTATTAAAAAGAACTTAACTCTAGACGTATGTCGTGTGCCGTCGACCTTGAACCTTGAACCCACACGACGATAAAGCAGTTTAAAGTTAATGATAAGGAAATTTCACCTAACAAGTTAGTACAGACTGTTCAAGTTAATACGTTAAACTGTTGTTGGAATTTAAACGCTTTTTTTTCGAGGCCTGCGTACACGTTTACCTACAGTCAGTTGCAGTTATTTTACGTTAATGGCATATTCAATATTATAAATGCCCTTTTCTGTTGCGTTCATAAAGAAAATGACAGCAACTAATTAATGTAACAGCCAGTTACACCGAACTTTTTTTAGCCAAGAATCTGTCATTTTATATTTTGTTAACAAAGACAATGAGTAAACTTTTATCTAAAGAAGTTTTGTGCAACAATTTCTTTACATTAATTGTCTGCCACTTTCGAAAAAAGTGTACTTCAAAAAAAAACGTTACTTACTTGCAGCTGGCTATGGATGTAGGAAATCCTAACGATCTTCTCATTGGGCACGTACGAGCCGGGCACTGCAAGCTCGAACTCCTTGCATGTGTGCAGGCGCCTGCTGACGTATTGCAACTCGAGTGACGTCAGAGAGCGGAACTGCGAGTTGAGGCGACGGAACACGTGGTAGTATAAGTCCCATGCTTCGTTCAGGTAGCGATCTTCGAGCGATTCCTGAAAGTTAAGAAAAAAACTAAGGGTTATAATACAGAACCACAGATAAAATAATAGTAAACTGAAGTTTACAGATTCGTCATTCTCAGGCAGGTTACCGACAAATTTCAACCTTAGGTGTAAAATATCACATCACGTAAATTGTTATGTGGCTTGCAATAAACGATCTTGAATCTTGAACACGTTTTCGAACCGCTAAGAAGCGGGACAGGTTATCACTTTTGTAATACTCGGGTTTATAACCTGAATTCACATAAGGCTCGCCGTAGCCGAAATTGGCTAGGATATATATAGCCTTTGAACGCGTGACATTCAACTACCACGGCAAAGATATCTCAGCGCGCCGCGTTTAGACCTACAGTGCGGAGTGAAACAGGCCTGACAGAACGATCAAAGAAGAGCTTATAACCAAAAATATTTATTTTTGTATAGAAACGGTCAAAAAGGCAACCTGCCTGTTAAAAGGTTTCGTCTTTTAGTTTTATACTGATTTGTGGAAAAATATCAGTGGAGTTTCGTACTGCAGCGATTAATTTCCATGAATAATATAAGAAGAAGAAATAAACATCCGCATTGTAAACACACTAAGATGTACCGCAGCCCTTCATAAAGTGTTAGTGTCTAAGCAGAGCTACTAAAATCCGTGTCTATAAAACAGTGATCAGACCGATTTTAATGTATGGGTGTGAAGCTTGGACGCTGACGTTAAAGGAAGAAAAAAAACTATTAGTCGCCGAAAGGAAAATAATGCGAAAGATTTTGGGTCCAACAAGAAATGAAGATGGGAGCTGGAGAAGGAGATATAATAGGGAAATAGAAGAGCTGATTTCTGAACCAAACATAGTTGGTGAAATAAAATCCTCACGGCTCCGCTGGCTGGGCCACATTGAGAGAATGGCAGCGGATCGAGCCGCAAAGAGGGCGTATCAAGGCAAACCATCGGGACCCCGGCCTGTTGGCAGGCCAAGATACCGTTGGAAGGATGAAGTCGCCAAGGATCTTTAAGAGCTGGGAGTGCCCGACTGGACGGAATTGGCACAGAACAAGGAAGCGTGGAGTACTTTAATGTCGGCGGCCAAGAACCACTTTGGTTCACTGAGCCAAAAAGAATGAATGAATATAAAAAAAAAGTTTTAGGGTATTGTTTGAGATTTTCGCGGTCAGACTTCACCCGTGATCATGGTGCTTGCAACAGTGCCGAAATATCGGGAACTCACTAAAATCCTATATCGTGTTAAGAACCAAGCAACAGTTTGCTTATCATTTTTAAGGGTTTACCTTGTACATATCGCACCAACGTTGCGCCTCTTGCAAATCTCGTCCATACATTTGTAGGAAAGATACTTCCTTTAGAGTTTCAGGAGGTCGCTCTAACATTACGTGCATTCTTTCCAGAGTTTTAAACATCCCTCTGTAGTCTTTTTCACTGAAGTACAACCTAAGCAAAAATATGAATTAATAAAGATTCTGTAAAAATAAAGATTCTAAAGTCAATCCAATAATAAAAATCTTACCTGGAAGCTTCATCAAGAGCTATGAACACTTGATCATGCCACAGTATAGCCACCTTGATTAGTTCCTCAGAAATAATAGCGGCTTCATTGACAAGATTTTGCGAATGTCCGCACATGGTCTTTAACACGTAATTCGCCGCATTCTTCCTCGTTGCAAAAGAGGACTTTGTGGCAACCGTCAGTGGATACACTAGCGCTTGCGGATGCAACTTTCCAATATCGATTAAAAGGATGTGCACCAGCTTAGCGACTAAAGTCCTAGGAGAGTCGATTCTTGCTATCAACTGAGGTATCACTTGCAGCCAAATCTTCACGTCAATCTGGCGAATTCCTTCAAACAAGGCATCGTAAATAGCCACATGATGACCGTGATCAAACCACAACGTCAACAGTCGGAGAGTGTCTTGAAGAGCGCTCCCATTGGACAGGCTGATGGATTTGAAGAACGCTTCAATAGCCGGTATGGTGTGAGTATTGATGAAATCAGTCCTTGAAACTTTCTTTTCGCCTGAACCGCCAGCTGCGCTGCTCTCAGAAATGTTGTCTTGTTGCTTGTAGAAAAGAACAGTCTCGAAATTCATGCAAGCCCAGGCGTGGCAAGCCTTGTACCATTCTGGAGCAAGTATCGTCGCGGCAGCGTAGTTACGCAGGATTTCAGGGATGGAGAGTTCGTTGATCTCTTGGAGTGCTTCACACCATGAGCCAAGTTTGAGGTGGCATCGAGCAAGGAGACGGCATTGGTGGTCATTATCCGGTTCGGAGTTATCAACGAATCTCTGCATTACGTCGTAAGCGTACCGCTTGTTTCCTGCATCCCACAAATTCTTACTATAAGCCAGAATGAGAAGAGGATCTTGAATCCGCAGTAACACGTCAGGATTCGTAACGGGATCACTGCCTATTATAGATATAACGATTTTATGAGCTTGGTTTATAGCGCCTGTCTTACGGCATAGAGACGCAAATTTGAGCCACGTTTGGAAGTCTTCGCGTGGAGTCAGCACTAAACTTCTTATCTGTAGCATTTTTCTCCAATCCTCGACAAGTCTTTGTCCGCCTTGCAGACGAGACCACCAACTCTTTCTGATCGTGGCCCTGCGTTCTTCAACAAGTTTGTAAGTGACTACTTCTTCCAGTTCCGTCAGTAACTGGGCGTTAACTAAGGTTCCATATGCTCTTTGATAACTCTCGCTTACAACGGCTGATAGTTCGGAATCTAGCAGGCTTCTAGCAGAATCTATATAATGCCGTGACTCAGGCCAGTGTCCTTCATGAATCGCAAGTATAGCTCTGTAAAATGCGCCTTCTTGTGTATCTCCTGGGATTGCATCTACGAATTTCTTCATTGAATCCCACTCTTGAAGTCCCCAAGACGCTGCAGCAGCAATTTTGGCTGCTTTCGTTTTGATATCTTCTCCTAAGCTGTCCCATTGGTCAGTGGTAGTGTTGTACAGTTTCCGCCATTCACCCATTGCTTCCAGGCACCTCATTTGTCCGAGCCTAGACTGGTCATCTTGAGGTTCTACTTCTAGCTTTTTGTTATAGAGGTCTAAGGCCTGGTCCCAGTTATGCAGCTTCTCGTACCAACACACGTGGACGTTCAGCGAGCAATCCCCGCTCTTCTTTTGAGTGATCACTTTCTCCAACAAACCATTAGCAGCTTCCTTCTGTTGTAGTTTGTTGTTTATGTATATTAGTGCTTCAACTACTTGTGTTGTTGGATTTCTTTTGTACTCTTCTTCCTACAAAAATATTAAAAATGTTTAAGAGCGCAAGTTTGAAATAGCAAGTTCAGGAATCAGAGTGGCTCACCTTATAATACAATGCTTTTGCATATGCCCGGCAGTTGATAGCAGTATCACCCAACAATTTGATCGAAATAGGCAACGCTCCTTTCTCGCAATGCTCCAAAAACTCTGCCAGATTGAGGACTGCCAATGCCAGTTCTGGACACTCACGGATCGTCAGAGCTCTTTCTAAAGCGGCCACCAGCTCTTTGCGAGAAGTCTCGTCCAGTTCAGTCCAGCAAGACATGAACGCTGCATTAAACAGGTCGCATGCTAATTGAGGGTAGTTCTGTGATAGAGTGGAACATGCTCTGAGGACAAAAATATGATACTTTGAAAATACAAGAATGAATAGGCACTGATAAGTAGTAAAGCTTAAAATACACTTGCCTGATAGCAGGACTTTTAGATTCGGTCAGTAAAGTAATGCTCAGCTGCCTTAGCCATTCCAGCCAATCCTCTTTCGAGATAAGGTTGCTTGTAGACCAAGACTTGCGGAGATTTTGAATGTTAACTGCTAGCTTCTGTATCGTTTGAGGTTCATTTGCCATGAGCTGAAAAAAAACAAATCTTGTAATAACATGATTGATGTTATCGACATTCAACCCATTGCTTATCAAGAATACTTACGTTCTTCTTTTGGTTGCGCAGACGACACCGAGTTTCATCTAAATAATCATCATCCGACGCTAAAGTTGAAATAACTTGCAGCCTCGCTACTAAAACGATGTAGTTTGGACATTGGATTTTGTGCTTCATCAAAAGTCTTTCAACTGATGGTATGTAGTCGATGTATTCTCTCCCCAACTGTACAACCAAGGCACAAAGTGTGCTCATCGCGGTCTGCCTCAATGCAGGGTTGTTTTCAAGAACTTTCGCAAGTGCCTGTATTATGATTGCGGAGTATGGTCTGAAGTAAAGGTGTATTGATAGAACCTCAATAGTTTCCATCGCTAGTTTTGAAATGGAAGCCGGGATGTGCCTCCCATCAAACAACGCCGTGATCGCAGGCACAATCGACAGTAGAACATCGTCCAAATTGTTCTCGAACTTCTGTATGGTCAACAGCAGTCTTTCAGTTAAAAACTTGTCTTTACTTCTGTCGTATTTTAGGACTCTGAGTATATTAGGCAGAATGCTTCGAATGTATATTTTAAATTCAGTTCCAATGGCTACAGTGATGTGCTCAACCAACATTATCAGCGTAGGTTGAATTTGACTGTTCGGAGTCCAGTATTCTTTAATTATTTCAAAAATCTCTTCCAGGTAATTTCGGATATGAATTTTCACAACAGAAATCAGTTGTGCTAGTTGGTTAAAAAGAAACTCGCGGAAGTTTGGATTATCAGTGGTGCGAATGGCTTGCAGCAATGTCGGCGTGACTCGCGAAATATATGGGACACATTTAATGCCCAGAGATTGGAATATAAACGTCACTGAATGTATCACATTTACGTGATGCTGCGCTAAAAGTGGATCACGGAATATGCGCATCAATGAGGTCACTACGATTGCCGGATAAAACTCATCGAGGACCAGAGGTGACATATTTACCAACATCATGTTAGAATCAAAATTATCACTACTAGATGATTCAGATATTGGAATCAAGGTAGACACAGTTTGAAAATCGATCAGCCCCTGATTAACTTTATGTTTGTAAGGATCCAGTGCCCCCAGCAGTCCCAGGACGCGGATTGTCTCGCGTCTGTCACTGTTCTGCTGCTCTGATTTTAGTAAACCCAGGAGCATATCCATCAAATTTGAAAATTCCATGTAAGGCGCTACCACGTGGCCTGTAGCGCCTATTACTTGCCCGAAAGACCAAAGTGCAACGCTTCTTTTCTCTAGTTGATTAGGGTCCGAAAGTATTTCAAGCTGAATTGACATTAGTTCTGGCAGCCACTGATTTAAGGCGTTTCCACCACCATTCACTTCAGCTAAATCACCGATTGCTTTTAAAATTGCAGCAACCATGTTAGGGTTGTTAGATTCGTCTTTTAATTTTGGGACCAATACTTTGAGGATGGTGTCCACAAATTGTCGCGTGATTCTTGGAGCATGAGATATAATATTGTTTACCATACGAAGCGCTTGTTCTTTGTTACGCGATGTCTGTGAATGTTGCAATTCCATCAGAATTTGAACGAATAATTGCCGTAAAGTTGGCGTCGTGTAGCTCGGGTTTATATTGCTAAGTCTCCCAACAACACACAGAGCTAACTCCCCTACTTCATTGCTGGAATCATTAATGGCTACAAAGAGGCAATTTAGATGTTCTTCTACAGCCAGGTATTTGTCAAAGATAGGATTTGTGAATATTTCTAAGACTTTATAACGAATTTCTTGATCAAAATCAGACCTACCAACTGAGAGAAGTTTTCCAAGAGATTCATCTATCAACATGTTTAATGTACGAGAATTTGTTTGGACGCATCTTTCAATAGCTTTGATCAGTAACTTGGCTGCAGTTTTGACTGCTTCAAGCCGAACGTCGTGTTGCTCGCTTAACAAGTAATGGTCAGTGCACCTTCTAATGAAGGACATCAGAGTGTTGTTCCAGTCAAAATCAAATGTGCCCAATGTACGCAAAGCTAAAACCAATTTTGTCGCGTCATAAGGTTCTAGCAGTGCTGAAGACAAGACATGAACCATCTGTTGCTCGCCGCTGTGTGGAGCATATGGTTTCTTTCTCAATATCAGTGAAAGCATATTCAGAAGTCTGTCTGTGATATCTTTTTTCAAAGAAGGTAAGTTTGTGCTCAATTCTTTGAAGCAAGTGGTTAGTTGAGGACTTAATCCTGTTGTACACATTGGATCCAGTAATTCTTTAACTTCATTTGAAACATTCTCTTTCATGGCAACTCCTAATAAGGTGACACAGTTGAATAATGGAGTATCTGAGCCATTTCGTTTTTTGGGAGTCTCTTTAGTGGGTAAAGTGAGTTTGATTATTTCAATAATCCTTGGCAAATATTGTTGAACATCTTCTTCAACGGCTACACAAATCAGCCCCAAGGTAGTAAAAGCCATGGCTTTCTCCTTTTCACGACCACGAAGAAAGGTGATCAGGTGGTTGATGGTGCATTTAAGGTGCTTCTTGGCGAAGGACTCTCTGTGAACAGCAGCCAGTCTTGGTATAATGAGCAGCAGCATTTGGTGAACACTGTGAGATCTGGATATTTGTTGAGCCATCACTTCTGCAAATATAATAATTTATACATTAATTTTAAAGTGTAGTGGTACAGAACTACGTAACTACCTGCGACTTCATAACCACTTTAATGAGCGGCATAAAAACGTCGCGCGACCAGTTTTTGCTATAAATTTACTTACCAGAACAAATCTTCTCATATTTCTCAGATATGAGTCTTTTGCACACAGCAGACTCATATATTGTAGTTACTTGAGTCTTTTCATCAGGAAAGTACTGGGATGACCAAGAGTTCTGTAGTTTGGAACTCAAGGAAGACATTTCATCTGAAGGATCTTGTTCTGCATCAAGTTTTTGCATGAGTAGTGTGTATTTCTTTTCCCAATTTGAATTTGAACATCTCAATAACTCATTTAAGATCAACAATGCTCCATGCACATGATCATCTCTGCTAAGTCCTCTTTCTCTAGCAGTCTGATCAGAGAATGATGTCATGGCTTCTTCATAACAATCTGAATACCATCTGATTTTATTACTCTGGTCAGTAGCCTCTCTCTGAGCAGTGACAGCCAAAGCAGCCCTTAGGGCTTTGGCAGATGCTTCTCTTATTTGCTCTTTTGGGTCTCGAAGACCAGTAATTATATGTGTAAAAAACCCACTGATTTGTTGGTAAAAGTATGAAGGCATGGCTATTGCTAATTCTCTCAGTATAAGTACTGCAGAGAGTCTTTTCCATTCATTTCTTTCCTCTGACAACCACTCATATGCTCTTTTTACTTCAACTTCGACATACTCTCCCCTTTTGACACCGAGTGACCCCGATAATCGGCCCATGGTCTTAGCAGCAAGTTCTAGCACACTAGCATCATTTGATGGAAATATGTTTCTCAAGTATAGAGAATAGCGGGTACAACGAGTTTTTGTTGTTTCTGTATCTGCTCCAATGAGGCAAACTGAAAAATAAACATTTAAAATTACAAATCAATTTTTGAGAGCATGCAATGAGACTGTTGTTGCCTGCAACAGTTAGATCGTTCTCTATCTGTAAAATAAAAAGAGACATTTGTCTGTTGCACATAAGTTTTTCGCATACACTCTACTTTAAGGTGTGTACTGATTAGAGGCAGCCTCAGGCAAAGCGCGCCTCACCACGTACGGCTCGCTGCGTCGCTGCCTCGGTAAAACAATTAACATCAAATACAATGGACTGAGGCACACGCGCCTCAGGCGAGCCGCGCTAAATTAAAATGGCGCCGAATATTCGAACAGCTGATAATAACCTCAATCAAATCCACAGATCCACATCCATTTTTTCTTAATAGTTCTAGCTCGGATGGCCACTTATTATTATTATTTCTGACGGGGACGCCGCGGTTCGCGCAGACGGGTGATCAGATCACATGTAAGGAGCCATTTCACCCAACCCTTAAATACATTTTTTATCGAGTTTTTCTTATTGACATAAGAATTAACTTTAAAAACATTTTCCGCAACTGGCCATAGTCTTAATTGAGATGTTCTTTTATTGCTGACACTCAGCTTTTTGTCAATGAAAGAGCCGGCATGTGATTTAAGGGACCTTTAACTTTAAAGATTCTTTCCGCAACTGGCAGTCACTCTTTAAAATGGGATATATTTTAAAGCGAACACTGTTTTTTGGCAAAGTCGTCTTTAAAGTTAAAGGATCTTTAATTTAAAAGACACTGCAACTTTTGGATATCTCTAAAGCTAATACTGTTTTTTGACAAAGAAAGAGTCGGCATGAGATTTGAAGGAGCATACCTTAAAAGACGCTTTGTGCAATTTGTTGAATACTCAATGGACAGCATTGGCTTTTCTATAAATTTTTACGCTTCACTGGGAATACAAAAAGAGGCAAAAAAAGAATAAACTGTGTGCCTCAAAAGCCAAGGTCAATTTACGTCCACACTGTCCATGATCCGTACGCACTAGGGCCATAGGGCGAGCCGTGCGTGCCTCAACCGAGGCTGCCTCTACACACCTTTACCTTACAGACAACATAATAATAACATAACCTTAAAACTTACCAATGATGAGTATCCCTGCTTTCTTCTCGTTATTGTCATAGCTGGATGTGAGGCAGTGGATTTGTTGATTAAAGTCGTCGAGGACCTGCGCAAGAGACTCCGGAGACATCTCGCGAAGATCCGTCTTCGCAAAGTGCAGGAGCTCTCGCAACGCCTTCTGCCTTGTCTCTGCATGGCGCGCTTTTAACCCCGACACAAATTCTACCACCTGCGAACCCGCCATGATGCCCCAAATAAACAACCTTACTTAATTCAATTATTTTTTATCCGAATTGTCTGTTTCAGACAAATCAAAAATGACAAATCAATCTGCAGGTTCTAGCCGATTGCCATCTTATTAAAATTGAAGTAGTCATTATATATATAATTAGTTCTAGTACTTCTTTTCTACAGTATGACTGTAAAAGACAAACTGATTGGCGATTTTAATGTATTTTTATTAGAAAATACAACTCTTGGACTCTTTGCAACTATCGCAGACAACAACAAACAAACAAACTCTGCGGTCCAATTTGCGCTAACAGACTGCTTTAGAGCACTGTGAGCGCGCTTAAGTCGGTCCAAATTGACCAACAGTACGGATTAAAACCTGCTCATGAGCTTTGTGTGCGGTTTTAGCGCGCTAATAGTCGGTTCAAAACTTGCTCGTATTTACTCGTTTAAGCGACGTGACGTCATCAGTGACGTCACTTTAGCGCGCTATCATTGCATACGAAAATGAGGTAGTGCAGCGTGTGCGAAACGTCAAATTCATAAGACATTTGTCATCAATCTCGTTTTCGAGAGATTTTATTCAACTTTTTTTGGGGATTTAGATTAAATTATCTTATCGAATAATCATTATCTCTCAATAATTTCTTAAAACGCAAAACAAAATCAAACTTTTAATTTTTCTCAGTGACATTGACATAAGCGCTCTCTTGCACTACGGATTGTTTCTTGAAATCAACGCACACATTACATTCACTGAATATAGTCGGTTTATTTCTATATGCGTGCATTCGTCGAATATCATCGAATACAGTTTTAAACCAGACTAGAGCGCGCTTATGTCAATGTCACTGAGAAAAATTAAAAGTTTGATTTTGTTTTGTGTTTTAAGAAATTATTGAGAGATAATGATTATTCGATAAGATAATTTAATCTAAAACCCCAAAAAAAGTTGAAAAAAATCTCTCGAAAACGAGATTGATGACAAATGTCTTATGAATTTGACGTTTCGCACACGCTGCACTACCTCATTTTCGTATGCAATGATAGCGCGCTAAAGTGACGTCACTGATGACGTCACCTCGCTTAAACGAGTGAATACGAGCAAGTTTTGAACCGACTATTAGCGCGCTAAAACCGCACACAAAGCTCATGAGCAGGTTTTAATCCGTACTGTAGTCTGGTTTAAAACTGTATTCGATGATATTCGACGAATGCACGCATATAGAAATAAACCGACTATATTCAGTGAATGTGATGTGTACGTTGATTTCAAGAAACAATCCGTAGTGCAAAAGCGTGCTCTAAAGCACTCGCTCGTTCACCGCCTTACGTCATTGATGACGTCATCGTTTTTGCTATCAGTTATCAGTGCTTTACGCTGTGTTCCAAATTGTACAAACGCTGCTAAAAGCGTATACAGTACTCACGGACGGTCCAAATTGATTTAGCACGCTCACAAAGCTATCATTGCTTTAATGGCTCTAGTCAATTTGGAATGGATTTAAGCGCGCTCACGTGTTCATCTGTCAAAATGTCAGTTTTGTTTTTATTTTCTTTAACAAAGCCTAAGCTAATCCCTGAAAAATGTGCGCCAAATCCACTCTCATTTCCATTAGAGACAAACTCATTAAAATCAAAACTTGAGAAACATCAGCTGGCTGCAAACGTGTGGGATTTTATATGTGTCAAATCGATTTTGACATTAGCGCTTTCACTGCTCCACCTATTTGACTAGAGCACTGATAGCAGAAACGATGACGTCATCAATGACGTAAGGCGGTGAAAGAGCGAGTGCTTTAGAGCTCGCTTTAGGTCAATTTGGACCGACTTAAGCGCGCTCACAGTGCTCTAAAGCAGTCTGTTAGTGCATATTGGAACGCACAGTTTGTCAAATAGGTGGAGCAGTGAAAGCGCTAATGTCAAAATCGATTTGACACATATAAAATCCCACACATTTGCAACCAGCTGACGTTTCTCAAGTTTTAATTTTAATGAGTTTGTCTCTAATGGAAATGAAAGTGGATTTGGCGCACATTTTTGAGGAATTAGCTTAGGCTTTGTTAAAGAAAATAAATACAAAACTGACATTTTGACAGATGAACACGTGAGCGCGCTTAAATCCATTCCAAATTGACTATAGCAACAAAAGCAGTGATAGCTTTGTGAGCGTGCAAAATCAATTTGGACCGTCCGTCAGTACTGTATACGCTTTTAGCAGCGTTTGTACAATTTGGAACACAGCGAACTCGGCAAAGTCCAAGCAAATGGGCAAGCAAAGGCTGTGTTCCAAATTGTACAAACGCTGCTAAAAGCGTATACAGTACTGACGGACGGTCCAAATTGATTTTGCACGCTCACAAAGCTATCACTGCTTTAATGGCTCTAGTCAATTTGGAATGGATTTAAGCGCGCTCACGTGTTCATCTGTCAAAATGTAAGTTTTGTTGTTATTTTCTTTAACAAAGCCTAAGCTAATCGTTGAAAAATGTGCGCCAAATCCACTCTCATTTCCATTAGAGACAGACTCATTAAAATCAAAACTTAAGAGACATCAGCTGGCTGCAAATGTGTGGGATTTTATGTCAAATCGATTTTGACATTAGCGCTTTCACTGCTCCACCTATTTGACTAAAGCACTGATAGCAGAAACGATGACGTCATCAATGACGTAAGGCGGTGAACGAGCGAGTGCTTTAGAGCACGCTTTTGGTCAATTTGGACCGACTTAAGCGCGCTCACAGTGCTCTAAAGCAGTCTGTTAGTGCAATATGGAACGCACAGAAAAAGACGAACTGCCATTGACCAGTGGTGCCAGTACCGATGGAGAAAAATCCTACAAAACAAATTAAAATTGTGATTTCTGAACGAAAAACTTGTTCGAAATATACAAAACCAAAATGAAAATGATCAAACACGTGATCCACACTTAGAATGATAAATTTTCAGCCCTCTGCAACAAATATAATTAAATTATATTTACACATTAAATAACTCAGTCAAATAATCGTTAGCTTAAAAGTCTGGTTAAAAACTTAAAACAAACAAAAATCTTTTGTTACAATATGTTTTTTCTTGCGTATTGTATGTTTTGAACGGTAACTGTGCGACGATGACGCGTGTATTTTCCATTTTTTTTTTTTTCTTTTTTTTTTCAACATTTGAAGATGGCGGTCGTGTTTCTATTTCAATTTTAGTTATATTTGTTTATTGAAGAGTTTAATGAATAATTTGATTGGGTGTTATGCAGTAAACGTCTTTGAAAATGAGCATCTATTAGAAGATTGGAATACATGCATTTATCAAGATTTTTGGATGGAGAGAAGCGGCCCATCGAGACTTCAATAATTTTCCCCATCAACTTATCGGAGTCATCATAGTACACAGGCCCTCGTCCTCGTGATGTGGATTCCTGTGTAAATCTTCCACTTGACATTGGCGAACTCGCCATAATTTTATAATAATTTGTTAACTTGACATTGTGCAAAATACATCTTGGATGTGACGCCATTAAATAAATATCTATCTCTCTCTACTTTCTTCTCGTCATTCCACCAACAAACGTCAAACGACCAATCTCAGCTGAGAGGTGACTGACTGCTTGACGTCGTCGTGTGGCTTGCTTCTGTGTTCTATCTATCGTGTTCAGTATTATAGATAAATTCTGAGAAACAGTGCTTATAGTAACATTGCCTGCCATTCATTTAAGTTAATTCCATAATGAGCGAGCTCAGTCAAGAGGAGGTAAGCTAGTTAATAATTTGTTTTGTGTGCGGACCTTGGCGTAATGCGTATGGTCAATCTAATTTCGTAACAAAACAAAGCGTTGGCGTTTTACGTTGGCGCGCACTGTCTTGCTTTACGCACGTGCTCCAGGGTCTGGTGATGTTTCTTGCAGATAAGGAAACGGCGCCTCGCACGGCTGGCGGCTCTGAGTTCGCCTGCGACTCCTGCTAGCCCGCCCGTGACCCCCGGGGCGTCTGCCCCCGACGCACAGACCCCTACGCTACTTCCTGGCTCGCGAGAACCCAGCACAGCTCCCGACACACCATCAGACCCAGCTAATGCAAACAATGAACCAAACTATTCAGATGACAGCAACAACAAAGTATCCAATGATACTAGCATACCAGCCGATGGTCTTATAGTTACTGAAAAGACAGACAATAATTTACTAGATGAAATGCCTGACACAAAGATGACAGATTTGTCTCAAACAAGACAGTATAATAGTTTTGATTCAATGGGTGATGATGCATTGTTATTGAGCTGTGGTTCTGTGAGGATGCCTCAGTCCACAGTAGCAGGGTCAGACGGGGCATCTACAAGAGAGGACAGCACTTCTCGGTCCGTGACTCCACCACAGTTTGCTGAGCCTTCTCCTGTTCGGCCACGGCCTGCCAATGCCTCTCCCAGTTGTTCAAGACGCTCTCTATCTATGGAGGTTGATGATGCATCAGAAAGACATTCACAGTCAGAACATCAGCCAGAAGCTATGGAGGTTTGTTTCACTTTTTCATAAGCATAATTAGTTTCTAAAAAACCAGTCAAGAGCAAGTTGGACTCGCGCGCCGAGGGTTACGAAATACCTATAGTATTTTTGAAAGCGATAAAGTCCATTTTTAGAACCGCAAAACTAAATTCTTCTTCTTCTTTTCGTGTCGACTCAAATCCAATAAAATTAAATGAATTTTGCCCAATACTAAATTTGTTTGTAAAGGTTTTTTGCAGATTACTAAAAACTGTGCAATTTAGAAAGATCGTTTTATTTTTGCTGTAATATTTACATATACTTCTATCGACCATAATTAATTCAGATTTTTCCTTCCACAAACTTGGGAGATAAGCGATAAGGGAACTGTATTTTTTTTACATTTTCCATCATAACTTCAAAACTGAGGGTTGCAAAAAATACAAAAATTTATTTTAGAATGTACAAGCAAAGCCCTTTCATATGATACCCCACTCAACCTAGTGACAACAATTTGAAAATTTGCCTCCCCTATTCGGGCCCCCTTTACTTTACATTAATAATTCTTTTTAATTCTTTCAAATGCATTTAAGTTGGGCAACCATATTCTAAAACTATTCCAAATTTCAAGTTGATAGCATTAGTGTTTGCTGAGATATACAGGTGTGACAGACAGATAGACAAAGCGCCCGATAGAACCCTAAAAATAAATAACACAGCCTTAGTGTCTAAATTATTCTCTAGTGATTGTACTTATCTTTGCAAAAGAGCATTTTATTTGTTTGCTAAATAATTTTAATGATATCAGAATTAAACATGGTGCAAATTGTCTTCTAAGAATTGTATATTAATCATCCAAATAGGTTGAAGATAATGATTCATCACAATCTCCGGCTCGCAAGATATACCGGCCTAGGACTGTCAGTTGCTCAGAATTTACAGAGGATCAATTGCAGCACATAGTTGCCAAGATCCTGCAGGTGTCATGGTCAGAAGATAGTGCTGGTAGGTGCTTCAAATTTGTGGTCTTATTTCCTCATTTGAGTTTCTTATACTATCTTGATTCTTACTGTTGCAGGTGGTATATTTGTGCCATCAGTAGCAGCATCATTACTTGACAACCCTAAACTAAGTTTAGATGAAATAGCATCAGAAGCTTTAATGGATGTCATCACTCAAATAGCTGATGGCTCCGACCCCCTAAACCAGAAACTTATAGCTGTATCTGAAACTTCTAAGAGATTAAGTGAAGATTGTGGTGATGACACATTGACGAGTGGCCCCCTCGGTTCCGAATCAGATGCTGACAAGTCCGACACATGCCCAGCACCATCGTTACCTATTCCAAAAACAATTGCAACACAGGGTTTAGCAGTTAGTTACTTATTGAAATTCTACAACAATATTAATTTGTATGAGCGAGAGCATCCAAAGAAAAGTTCAGAGCCGCCTTTGAGTGACCTGCTGCAGAGTATGAGAACTATACTGGTGAATCATCTGGTGCTAGTGCTACAAGGACGCTTCGAGTTGGAAAAGTGTCGGAAATCCCCGTTGTTACCTTATATTTTGATCGGAAACACGCCGATTGGACTTATTCCTGAACTGCTACAGGCTACATATGGGGATAAAGAAGTTTTCGAAGAGGTATGCTAAATAACTTACTTTCATAATTTATCTGGCCTCATCCCAATTTATTTGCAGTTGGCGCATTACATCTATCATCACCATTTCTTGCTGTCTATCTATCCATCTTTTCTTTAGTCTTCCTTGTGCTTTAAATTCAGCAATCTCATTGTTACATGCTGGTCATCTCTTATTACTTCACTAAACATGTATCAATACAACAGGTGTTCATTCCACTTCTGATGGGTATCCGCGAGCACATGCGTCGCTGCGTGTCCCCGCTAGTGGGGCGCGGCCACGGGGCAGCCCTGCGAGCGCTGCGGTCGCTGTGCGAGCTGCGGTGCGGCCCGCGACACTCGGCGCGCCCGATCTGCTCGCTCATCGCGCGCCTGCCGAGCCTGTGCCCGGATTCTGTCACCACGGCGCCCGGCCGAGAGATCGCGAGGGCCAGTTTCCTGGGTCCTTTCTTTGCCGTAAGTAACCTGCACATGCTGGTTTTATTGTAAGCAGGTGAACCACTGTCTAACTTGTGACGTACTTTATCGCTAATAAGACAAAAAAATGTCTGATGCACTGATCATTTTACTGGCTTCCTCTGTAATAGTGGAGGCACTACTGCTTTAAGTTACGGTGAACATAGACAGGGCAAAGGGTGATACTTCCCCCGATGGGTTTTTCAAGGAAGCTCTGCATACCTTCAGATATTAATCTAAAATATTTTTTATGATATCTTCGGTTTCCGGCAGCTGGAAGTTTCCGAGTATTTCTGACAAAATAAATTCGTTTACGCGTCTTTAGTTCCTAACATCCTGTGCTTAATTTAAAATAACGTAAACAATCTTGCAACCAATTTTATTTGTTCTGCAAATATCACAATGAGTTCATGAATGGAACAATGCCCTCATGATACTTGTTGGTGCAGATATCATTGTTCGCGGAAGAGAATCCGCGTCTTGCGGAGCGTCTGTTCGCGACGGGAACGGGTGACCGGAGCCTCGCGTTCGCGCTGCAGAGGGAAGTAGAAGCCAGTCGGAACACGCTGCACACAATCTGCCACAACATCCTTCTGTGCCCCGATGCAAGGGAACCATTCCTCAACTACTTCGCACAGTTGCTGCAGCGCAACGAACGGAGAGCGCAACTACAGACCGACGAGAGATCTTTAGCCGGTAAGACAATTACGAAACTTCCAATTAGAAAATCGCAAAATTCATAGCCACAGTCGGTAAACGAACCCGCGACTTTTCTAGGCTACCGTGGTCTTGTCTTGCCTGATGTTGTTTTGCAATCTACTTGACATTGCATTTAATCCTAACAGTTTGAAATAATAATATTTTCCAAAATAAAAAAATATAATAAAATAAAATACCAAGGTGATAGGCAGCTTAGAAAAACATTGTTTGACAAACACTATTCATAGAACTTTGTCAGCTGCGTCTTGTGTTTACGTTTTGGTTGGAACAAAACAAGCATTCAAAAACAGTTTGTTAATTTATCAACTGGGGTGTGATACAGTTATGTCTGAGATTGGAGCTGGCTGAGACTGTGCTAAGTGAAGTCACGGCCGCAAGGTCGTTGACCCGAGCGAAGATACTGTATTGTATTTAAGAAAATTGTGAATTCACGAAACCGTTAGCTGTGAAATATCTGCAACAGGTAGCCTTAGACTAGTCTGAAAAGACGTCAGGCGTTACTCATCGTACGCATTCGACGGCGCTCAATTCAGGTCAATTATTTAAGAAACGACTGATTAAATTGTATTAACCTACCGGCCTAATGACGATCGTAATGAATTAACTAAGAAGCACAGTGCGTAGTTACTCCGTAATGACCATTGAAAATAGATCGTATATTCCTTTCAAATGTCGCTCACCTCATGAGCGTCTAATAGACGATTTTGTATTGGCATCGGTCCAAATTATTTACTTTCCGAGATCCAGATGTATCGTTACCTCTTAATGATACTGAGTAAATATTTAATGTTTACTATTTAAGAAACGAATCGAGAAGGAGCATTCGTAAACAAGTGCGAATGTCTTTATTCTCTGACCTACAAGTTGTTTTTAGTCGTCTTGATCTGCTGAAATACTTCTTTTAAATACGCTTTTAATTTAGTGTCTGTTTGTCTTCTGAAAGCTATAACCGTGTTTTCAAAACACGAAACTGAACAACTTTTTCAACTGCTTACACTAAAAAAAGCCTCTAGCCCCACCTTATAAAAACCAAAAAGTATAGTTTCCAAACAATAATAACAATTGAGGATAGCTTAGCTCTGCTTAGCTCCTTCAGTAAAAGTGGCTCAGCTCAGCGCCTTATGCAGAACTCAAACGAAAACTTCTTAACTAGGCAGGCGGTACAGTTGGTACGAGTACATATATCGAATCGAAATACGAAAAATACTTGACTTCCCATAGGTACAAAATGCGCTATCTCGCATAAGTCATCGTTTTAATTTCTTCCTGTGTTCCGTTTCACGATCTAAATCCTCTTTTAATAGTTTGTGAAATGCCTTTTTACACCCGTTATGTTTTGATATCTAAGAGATGCCATTGACTTAAGTGAAATTGTTGTAAGAAATAAATATGTTATCATGCACACATTGACCTACGTGCGACTTTTACGACGGTTACATAAATGCACATAACAGCTCGAAAATTATAAATGGACTTGGCTTAGGTATATTTTAGGAGACTTTTTTATAATACGCCAAGACTTAAAAATATTCTTGAATGTAGACTTTTATGAGAAAATAAGATTGTTATTAAACGATTTGTGGCATACTATCTATGAGAATAATTAGAAAATATAAATTAATAAATTTTATAGAAGTCATCAAATCTTATCAATAGTCTGCTACGTTCCCCATACTTACCGTTACTGACCTTTATTTTGCTTTTATTCTTTGTAATATTTCCACTTGATGAAAATGATAAAAGTAAGAATGGGTGTGAATGTCTCCTGCGAGGTAACAAACATTTGTGGAGTCGAGGTTATCGGAAGTTATAGGAATCGCGTGCAACTAATAGCATTAACGCCCACAGAGCAGAGAAGGGAGAGGAGGTGTCTCTTGATTTTTTTGTACGAAACCAAACGTAACGCCGTGCGGGGGTGAAGATCGAGTCAGTGGGATGGGAAACGTTGCTAGACTTCAAAAAGTTCAAAGGAAAAGTGACATCAGCCCCGCCCCCTTTCGTGTCGCATTGAGTGTCGTTGTATTGAGTGTCACACGGCCCAAATCATATCAACATTTCTCTCTTCTCTGCTCCGTGTTAACGCCCCTTTCCCAGTTTTGATCTCTTTTCCGCGCGCAAAGTTTTTCGTTTAACTGAGCGAGTTAGTGCGCTTTCTGATTGGTGAGACGCGATGCAGAAGCGGTACGATATTTGTTGGCCTGCCGCACGCAGGCGATATCACAAGCTGTATTTCAATGCGTGCTTTCTAATTGACGCGACACAAGGAAGCGGAGCGATATTGCCTGCGCGTCGCGCCAATCAGAAAGCAATCTTAACCTGTTTAGCATAGGCATTCAATCGCATCATAAACGTTGGTGTATTTGTTTACCAGGCGACGGGTTCATGCTGAACGTATGCAGCGTGCTTCAGCTGCTGTCAGTGCGCATAAAGCTGGAGCGCGTGTACCCGCTGTACACGTTCCACCCCGACTCGGCTGCCAGCGTGAAGGACGACACGCGGCTCTACTTCAGCTCGCAGCAGGCGCAGGACTGGATCGACGCGCTCAGTGAGTCTCATACTGCCAGTCCACAGAGTTATACTGTCAGTCCACAGAGTTATACTGTCAGTCCACAGTATCATACTGTCAGTCCACAGTGTCAAACTGTCAGTCCACAGTATCATACTGTTAGTCCACAGTGTCACACTGTCAGTCCACAGTATCATACTGTCAACCGCATAAAGCTGGAGCGTCAGAAGAAGCCTATTCAATCGCTACTTGAAAGTATTATTTAGAGGGTTGATTCCTGTGCGGCCGCTCAATTTAAGTATAAAAAAAGACAACAACACTTTTAGAAATGACAAATTTTAGAAATGAGCAGGAATGGACCTAATTATCTCGCCTGATTTTTATTTGTGAAATGGCTCCATTGAAGCGATTAGATCACCCGTCGGCAAGCACCGCTCCGCGAAGCCTATGAATGTCCCAGGAGACTTCTGAGCTTCTGGAAGGAGCTGGGCTGGCCTAAATAACCTGTCTCACCTGCACGCAAAATGGACCAAATAAGAGTTAAATTGCGGAAACAGGAGCCCACTAACATAACATAAGCACCGCGGTATGTCCACTAGAAATTATAGTTTCATCATCGCATTTTTTATGAACATTTGTAGACAAGGACCCGGAGCACAAGTGGCCGGAGGTGAAGTTCCAGACGACCTGCTGGTTCCTGACTCTGCACATGCACCACGTGGCGCTCGTCCCCGCCCTGCACACGCACCAGCGACGCATTCGGTGAGAATACCCTCTTTCCAATCCGCTTTCTTAATTTAATTTATTAATTTAGGAAACTTCACAACATTAATTGTGTTTAAAAGTAACCAATACATCAAACTTGCCAGTTAAAAGATCTCACAATAAAAAATTCGGAAGATAATAACAGCTATTCCAAAAACATAAGAAGAAAAAAAAACATAATGCAAGTACAAAAAAAGCTATCTATATGCAAATGCAATAGTGTAGTGAGTCATTATGAAAGTGTGAGTATCTTGCGTGTGTGTGTGTATGAATGAAGATGATAGTAAAACCATATAAATGATGACGTCCTCCTCGACTCAAGATCACGTAGTCTAATTAGCTGAAATTCTTATCGTTTTTGTATAAAATTTTCGAACTATGACATCATAATTTCATGCCCTCGTTCAAAAACTTCTTAAAACTAAATTGGTCACATAACTTTAAACCAATCTACCACATTCTTATCAAAGACAATATTTACGTAGTTCGGATCGATACGAGTCTCTGTCGCTCCAATGTGTAGCGCATCGCTCCGTCCTGCTCTCATATTGCTGTCATTCTAATGAGGTTACGTTATTTCGACTGTAATCTCAAACTACATTATATCGTCTTTTATCTACACTCATGTCGTAATCTTTGAATTATGATTCAAAAAGTTGGTACATAAGGCTGAATATTACGCAGAGTATGTATAAAAAATTCAAAAGTTACCATTACGTAACGATTTTTGTATGAAAATTTTGCAAAAGTGTTACGTAATTTAACTTTTTAATCATAACATAACACTTGGATAAAATTCTTCTTGAACCTAAACCTTTTTAAAGAAGACTGAATATAAGGTCTTTTAGAGAGACGGTTATAAATGTAACAGTTTTTCTTAGTAGCTGTCAAATATTAGTAGCATATTTACAAAGTGTGCCTTATAAACAACCTATTATTTTGGAGCAGTTACAGTAACAGTTACTATAGTTACAATTATTTTATCTGTAGTGGAAAATATGCGCGCGCAGCCTGAAATTAGAAGGAAATAGATATTAGGTTTGCCGCTATTTTCAAATATTTACCTTTTTCAAGTTTTTTGTGCCCGTGAAAGTTTATTGAAAAAGAAGATAAAGTGGACCATGAAAACCATGTCTTGTTAAGAAAATGTTCTGCTTGTATATTTCAAAGAAGACCTAGTGGATATATTAAGGCGGCTTCTTCAGACTCATATCAGAACTGTAATATACATAATATAAGTTACCATTGTTGTTTACTTACTTTTGTTTAATTTTTATAAGTATAGAAACCTATTGCATGCATAAACTACTATTATGCAACTGTCATATAAAACAGGTTATTAAAACACGAGTTTGGGTTTATCACATGAGGCGTAGCCGAATGTGATAATAGCATCAAACGAGTGTTTTAATACCATATTATATGCAGATGCGTATACTACTTTATCTTCACTCATACAATAAGTAGGTACTTACTTATAAAAATTAAACAAAAGTAAGTAAACAACAAAGGCAACTTATATTATGTATACTACAGTTCTGATATAAGTCTATAGAAGCGGCCTTAATATATCCGCTAGGTCTTCTTTGAAATATACAAGCAGAACATTTCCTTAACATGGTTTTCTTTTAGAATTTCATTCTTTCCCAATTCATTGTAGGTTATGTCGTAAAATGTCCTAGACTAATATGAGAGAAGATCATAAGTTATTGAGTATCTTCTGGTGTGAGTGCAGTATCCTGACTGCACCACTTTATCTACTTTTTCAATAAACTTTCACATTACTTTCACGGGCACAAAATACTTGAAAAAGGTAAATGTTTGAAAATAGCGGCAAATCTAATATCTATTTCCAAGTCCTTTCTAATTTCAGGCTGCGCGCGCATATTTTGAGCCACAGATGAAATAATTGTAACTATAGTAATTGTTACTCTAACTGCTCCAATATAATAGGTTGTTTATATGGTACACTTTGTAATATGCTACTGATATTTGACAGCTACTAAGAAAAACTGATATATTACTAACAGGCTCTCTAAAAGACCTTCTATTCAGTCTTCTTAAAAAAAGTTTAGATTCAAGGATAATTATTGTATCCAAGTGTTATGTAATGATTAAAAAATTAAATTACGTAACACCTTTGCAAAATTTTCATACAAAAATCGTTACGTAATGGTAACTTTTTAATTTTTTATATATACTCTGCGTAATATACAGCCTTACGTATCAACTTTTTGAATCATATTTCAAAGTTTACGACATGAGTGTAGATAAACTACTATAACAGTCGTTGTATAATGTTTCAGAGCTTTTCGAGACCTACAGAAGGTGATAGAAGAGTTGATGGCCGCTGAGCCGCAGTGGCGCAACTCTTTGTCCGCTCTGCGCAACCGCGAGCTGCTGCGACGGTGGAGAAGGCAGATCAAGAGGCTACACAGGTTAGAGGGAGAAGGGAGATGTAGTTTACATAGTAGGAAAAAGGGAGGTATTTGCAATAGAAGGGTGAGGTAAGGGTACCGCTGATAAGCGTTGCAGTGACGCAGGTGCAGTGACGGTAGAGACAATAGGATTAGAAAGGGAAGTATGATGTAGAAATGTTAGTGAGACATAGCCACGATCAAAATGTGTAAGTGTCCAAGGTAAGAATAAGGATATTTTTTGTACGTGAATAACGGAAGTATTTTGCGGGTACGAAAACAGCAGGTAGATGCATGGGAGGGAATGTACATGGTGCGGTCTCTTATAGTCTTATATCGCCAAATTGCACCAAATTTTTTCCAGGTACTAGTTAGGTACATAGCTCTCAATTTTTGATAGGAGCCAATTCTTGAATTTCAAAAAAAATCCATAGAAAATTCAAGAATTAGCTCCTATCAAAAATTGAGAGCTATGTACCTAACTAGTACCTGAATTTTTTTTGAAGAAATTGTAAGGCGTGTCTACGTGAAACAGCTAACTGACCGCACTAACACACCGGGTATATTATATGACATGACATTTTTAAGAAATGAGGTTAGGATATGTATGGGAACAGAAGTTAACGTTGCCAATTAACGTCTACTTTTTATTGTACGAGTACTTATCAAAACCTAAGAACCGTTAAAAATATGTTTGTTAGAAACTATGTGTATTTTAATCAGCTATGAATTTTTGCATGTAATGTGGACGCATCATGGCAATCAACATGTTGCGCCGACCTCAAATAAATTGGGATTAGTGCAGGCGAATGATGAAATGTGGACGCATCATGTTGTACTCGTAAACATTTTGTAGCATTATACCTAGGGTTTGCACTATTCGTTTCATTTTACTATTCGAATAAAATAAATACTTCGAGAGCTAAATATTCGAATATTTTTTAACATTTATTAAAAATAATGCAATTTCAATTCAACATAAAGAAGAGCAGCTAGACCGGGATTTGGTTTGATTCCATCATTGTTCTATTCAAATAAAATCAAGTATTTTAATTAGTTTTATTGTTGAATGGTCAATAAAACCACATTTACCGCTTTATAAAGTAAACTTCGATTAGTCTTCGCACTGAAATTGAAATTGTTTATTGATATTAAAGCTAGGTAGGTAATGAGATGTTTACATAATATATATGTCGCAGAGTGAGCAACGCTATCTTGTAGCAAGTGGAAGAACTAATAATTTTGGTGTTACTATTTCAATTATTTTTACTACGAAATGTCAAGTTAATACTTGGGAGGAATCGATTTTGTACAAATGGCAATCCAGGGATGGTTGACGTGCTGTCATAGATAGACTTTTCATGCTGACGGAGTCATTGGATGTCAGACGACCATTTAGTACGGATCGCGTCCATCACATTTCGAATCGTTTTTCATCTGCTCTAAAATAAAAGTTGTTTGAGAAGATTTTCTTTATCTGCACACAATAGCATCTTGATTGTTTACATTGTGGATTTATTTCATCATTCCGGTAATGGCTGACGAAACCACAGATCAAAACCTACTAACTGAGCCGTTATATACATAGTGTCTCTAGCTTCTGTCTCTTGGAGACATATACATGTTATAAGGAATTAATCTATAATCTGATAATAAAGCTAATAATAATTAAAATTTAACATTGTATTTAGAATTTTCTATTATAACATTTAATTACAATACCTACACTATACAATTTAAATAAAATATTAGAATTACAATTACAAGAAAAATAATAATAATGTCAGAATTATAATTGCACATCATTATTTAGGAATTCGTTTAAATTATAATAGCATTTTTTGATTAAAAAAGTTTTTAGCTTTCTCTTAAATTCATTTAAAGTCATCAAATTGGTATGCTCTAGAAGTTTATTGAAAATATTTGGTGCAGTGCAGAAAAAGCTTGAATTCTTTAGTGTAGTTTTAGAGGTAACTGCACAAATACGGTTTTCATAGCGCAATTTTCTTTTTTGGCTCTCAGCCCTTGTCATAAATAAATCAGGATTAGTCTTAACGAATATAGCTGATTCAAATATAAGCAAAGCAGGGAGCGTGAGAAGTTTATATTTCAAGAAAAATGGCTTACAACTATCTGTTTGTTTTAATTTAAACATCGCCCTAAGGCACCTTTTTTGTGCAATAAATATTGCTTGCTTCTCACAACAGTTTCCCCAAAATATAAGTCCGAAGCGGAGAGTTGACTCTACTAATCCATGATATGCAGTTATGAGTGCATCGAGACTCACGGTTTTAGAAAGCTGATATAAAGCTTAAGCCTGCTTATTTAATTTATTTACTATTGTTTCTGCATGCCCTTTCCATAAAAGCTTATTATCAATAGTTATTCCTAAAATTTTTTTAATATTTGTTTCTTTTATAGTTTCACTTTTATAAGTTATATTTAAGGTGGATGGTTGCTTTCTTTGATAAAATTGCATAAAATTTGTTTTATTTAGGTTAACAATCAATTTATTACTATTTAGCCAATGTATAGTCTTGTCAAGTGCATTATTAATGTCCGATGCATAAGAATTTTAATTTTTACATTGTATTATAATAGTGCTGTCATCTGCAAACAACGTCATGGGATGTGGAATGTGTAGGGGTAAGTCATTTATATACAGTAATAACATTAGTGGTCCCAGAACGCTTCCTTGTGGGACACCACGTAGAACAGTACACTCAGAGGAGCGATATGTAATCTCAGATTTAGTTTTTGGACAAATCCGTGTAATTTCAGTACATCGTTTTCTGTTCTTGAGGTATGACTGTAATAAATTTCCGATATTTCCTCTTAAACCGTAGCTGTCTATTTTACGTAGCAATATGTCATGGTCTTGTTTTTTCGAAATCCTTTTTGTTCTTCAGCGAATATACTGGATTTTTCAAGAAAAGTATAGACATGTTTATAAATGATTTTATCGAATACTTTTGATATCACAGGTATAAGTGCGATTGGTCTAAAGTTGTGTATTAGATCTTTACTCGTATCACCTTTTTTGAAGAGGGGCTTAATGATCACGTGTTTAAGTTTTTCGGGATATGTGCCGTTTATAATACACAAATTCAAAATATGACTGAGGGGCTCTACAATGTAAATTGCTGAGTGCTTAAGCGCAATTGTAGAAATGCCATCATAACGTACGCTTTTTTATTGTTTAAACCCATAATAACACTAAACATATCGTGAGGAGAAACTGGACCCATAAACATGGAGTTGGGCATTGATTTACCTTTCTGTAATAGAGTGTTTAGTTTTTGAGCTTGTGCCGGCTCACTGGGTGCTTCGCCTATTAAAAACTGATTAAATGCAGCAGCTATCATTGTAGGTTCCGTAATAGTGCCTTGTTCGTTAACAATTCTTGTTATTGTATGTCTGGGATAATTATTTTTTGCTCTATTTATTAATGCCCATGTTGTTTTAGATTTATTAGTAGATGTTTTTATTAGATAATTATTTTGGGCCAATTGAGTGAGCTTTATTATTCTTTTTAGTTTTTTAGTATGATTTTTTAGTTGCCGTTTATTATTTTTTGAAGATGTTAGTCTGTACTTCCAAAGGAGCTCACGTTTTCTTTTGCTGCCTAATCTGACACTCTTAGTTATCCATTTAGGTCTATTTTTACTTCTAATAACTTTCGTAGTTAACTGGAAACAAAGATCATAATAATGCACAAAAACATCAAGAAACGTATTATAAGCTTCATCAGGGTTCGTCATTATTAAAATATTAGAAAAAGATAAACCTGCTAAATAGGTATTAAACTTTTCTAAGTTTTCTAAACTAAAGACTCGGCGTTGTACGCGCCAGTGTAGTATTTTTTGTTTACTGGAAATGTAAAAATTTGGGCGGTGTGATCCGATAACTGTTAAGTCTAAAATTTCACCTTTGCAATAACGACTGAAATTATGTGCGAAATTGTCAATACACGTGTTACTTACTGGTCTCGTAACCATTTTTATTTCCAATTTTAAGTTGAAGCTTATAAGAAAATTCTGAAACTCTCGCGACAATTTCGTATTTGCAAGTGTATCGATGTTAAAGTCCCCGCATATTATTATGTGTTTATTATGCTGGTCGATTAGCTTACGAAGAATTAATTCCAAGCGTTCATAAAAAATATTTAAAGACGTAGAATTGTTGTATGGTGCTCTATAAACACATAAAATAATTGTCTTATGTTCAGTGAGTTCGATCACACAACATTCAACTTCAATGTTTCTTTTTGTTACTTATTTGAATTTAAGTATTTGCGAAAAATCATACAGAAACACGTATTTAAGCGTTTCTTGAAAATCATCCTCTAAGCTTCATCATAAGTATCGGAGTTCTATACAATTTTTCATCTTTCATTTCATCCGATTTGTGTTTCCTAAGAAAATGTATGACACCTGAGAAAATCCCGCGCCTGAACGATCCACGACTGATCTATCCGTAGCGGGAAGTTCGGCGGCGGAAACTCCATGTCGGAACTTTTCCCAAAATCTTGTCACTTGATGAAACAATGAATTATAAAAAAAAATATTAATGCATTGTTCAGGATAATACATTACTTTCACTTGACGGAAAGAGGGGATGAATTTCTGCAAATAATGTCTACATTTTCATATTGTGAAATATACACCTACAAAATTTTACATTTCTAGCATTAGCAGGTTCAGAGTTCCAAACAAATTCTCATCCATCTCAAACTTCCAGAAAAATTAAAACATGTACTTTTTTTATTTTGTACGAAAGCTTAAATTTCTAATTTATATAATTAAATACCAGTAACTTCAAAAATTAAAAACTTTTAGACTAACATTTTGACAAAAACTAAACCTAACCTAACCATTTACGGATAATTTTTAAGAAACGCTCAAACACGTTTTTCTTTATCTTTTACCATAAGCTTTAATTCAAATTTGTAAAAATTTTACCACAAAAGCAAAGGACTTTTATACAGTCAAATTTCTCAAAATAATTTGTAATCGCTAACCTTCATAACATGAGAAATACATCCTCTAAATTTCATGTATTTAAAATTATCACTTTCAGAATGCCATATAAAGTTCATCATGTAATCTCCTTGAGGGATGAATTTCTTAAATAGCTTCGAGAAAAGCCAAGGTAGAGCGAATGAACTCAACCTTAGGTCGTGTCTCCGAGTGGGGTGACAAAAATCTGGTGAGTATCAAAGCCACGAAATCTCAGGCGTATCTGTTCTGCGCTAAAAGAAGTCCGTTCAATCTGGCTCCTACTTTTAGGGTTCCGTACCTCAAAAGAAAAAAACGGAACCCTTATAGGATCACTTTGTTGTCCGTCTGTCTGTCTGTCTGTCAAGACCCTTTATCTCACGAACGGGTAAAGGTATCAGGTTGAAATTAATACCATATATTAGGATTCATGAACCACACAAGATCTGAAAATTTCAATTTTTTACAAAGACGCAATCAAAAGATATGGCATTTTATGTCCTCATCTCCATACATTTATTCAAAAATGAAAAACCTACAGGGTACTTCCCGTTGACCTAAAATTATGAAATTTGGCAAGAAGCTAGGTCTCACAGTACAAATAATGGGAAAAGTCTGAAATCATTAAATATTACAACTTTTCTCACAACTAATGGTAACCAATTGTGGTGAGCTCCCTAAGAGAGGGGTCAAGTTGGATGGTTGCTGAGGCGATTTTTGTTTTAGTTCTATTTAAAAACGGGAACACTTACAAACTTGCAAATTGGTATGTTTGTAGGGCATAGGCTATAAAATAACAACAAATAATAAAATTTGGTCAAGCGCGTGTCGGACTCAAAAAATCTAGCACATTAACTTACTGAAATTTCAACTAATACAATTATGTTTATGTGGTGGTACGGAACCCTCAGTGCGCGAGTCTGACTCGCACTTGGCCGGTTTTTTGAGGTATATCTGTACCAGTTACTGACAGCCTCGAGCTTCTTGGCATCAAGTTGTGTGCAAACCTGAACTTCGTCACCAACGAGTCTAAAACCCAAACTGCGCCAAAAAAGCTGGGTATCCTCAATAAAGCGATAATTCGCTCCTGGACAGCTTCTAGTTTTATATGAAGCAAAAGTCCAAGAAGCTCGTTAGTGATGATATACTGGTGAAAACCATGTTTCACAGTCTGGCCCACCGTCTCAAAGTTGCATGTCTTTCGGTCTTTTACAGATTTTACTTCGGAGAGTGTGCTCACGAGCTCCACGAACTTATTCCACCATCCCCCTTCTACCATCGGGAGATCAGATGCACCGCAGAATACCACCCACACTTGGTTGATATTCTACACATTCGCAAAAGCGCTTTGAAACATCTTTTATAATGCGCACGGTTAAAGAGTGGAATTCTCTGCCTGCGTCTGTGTTCCCGAGAATCTTTTTAAATCGCGTGTGAATAGGCTTCTTCTGGGCAAGCTCATTCCATCGTCGATCTCACTTCTATCCTCAAGACTAGATCGAGGTCAAGAATAAGCCCACTGACAATAAATAAAAAAATGCTGAAATATGTACGTTTTGAATTTTTACAGAGCTCAAATCCAAATTTGTATATCTGTAACTTCAAAAATGAAGGACTTGATGACCAACGAACTGACAAAAATTCATTCCCTATTTCACCTCCTTGGAAGATGACTTTCAAGAAACTATTTCTTTATTTTTATCGAAATCTTAAATGCATATTTAAGATTTCGATAAAAATCGGATTCGGCCTCCGCGCCTCAATCGGAGCGGACGTGTCTAGTCCATTTTATTTCATTTAATATTTTGTTTTCATCGAATAATATTTGTAACTTTTGTGGCCAACATCGGTGGCTCCTTGTTTATCTTGTGCTGAATGCCGTAAGAGACCGCGGCCATTGCTGTTTTGTGTCGGGCCTCTCTCTTGGATTATGTGACGTCACTTCAACAGAAATCGGTACCTCCTGTTTCTTCCTGCGAGGATTACCGTAAGCGGCAGCGGCCATTGTGATTCCAGTTCGGATCTCTCATTCCATCGTCAGTGTGAAGTGAGTTGTCTTACGTATCCGTTGATGACAGAGAGGGCGCGTGTATAATTTGCGCCTTTTTGCAAATTTGACGGGGATCGAACCAGCGTTCGCGTGCGCCGAGCGCCGTTCCGCGGCCCCTCGACCAGAGAGGTGTTGGTCCGGTGCGGCGAAATAAGCTATGAAGTGCTAGCGTTGACGGCGGCACTAGCTTGGACTGGACCCAAGCATGGATTAATGGACTTTTGTTTTGTTATAATTTGAATTTTATTGACGATATTATTCGAGTTTGAAGATAGTATTGTGAGACTGATTTAATAATTTTATTTATTAAATTTTTGACTATTTATCACTTTTCTTTTTTGGAATTGGAATTTTAATAAGTAATTTAATTATTTAATTTTTAACTAATTATCATTTTTGATTATAGAATTGTAATTACATTAATTTGTTCTTTGACTGGTTACCATTGGTATTTTGGTTTATACGGTACAATTACATATTAATATAATCACACTACCGAGTAAGATAAGGTCATTAACGAATTTTTTTTTTTCTTTTTCTTTATTTTATTTATTATTTTACCTTTATGCTTCTGTGATAGATAATCGTTATACCGAATTTTAAATTTTCTGAATCAAATTTTATTTTCTTTTTAAATTATTATCTGTATCAATCCTGTCTAGTCAAATTTTTACATTATTTTTATTTTAAGTTCCTAATGTTATGGTTCTGTGATTAAATTTGAAAGCTATATATTATATGATAAAATATATAGATTTTCAATTTGTAGATTTTAAGTTATCTTAAATTATTTGATTTTGTTACCTGTATTTTATATACATGTTGTATTCAGGATCGAATGGTTAATTTCTGTATTTCAATTTATTTTGTTTTACCTGAATTTCTTTTCATTATCATTTTTTTTTGTTAATTAATTTTATGATTAACAAATCTGATTTGTATTAGTGTAAAAGTTACAATAATAATGACTAGTTCATCCACCTCCCTTAGACTGACGTGCCCACACTGCCCGCGCACTTTTTGTCCGCACGGGTTGAGGGTACACATAGGGCGTCAACATAAGAATGCCCACAACCCCGCTTCATCGACTTCGACCGCGTTGCCTGTAACGTCTTCGCCACCGCCCACTCCGCGTCAATGCAGCCTCGATGATCTTGCATTTTTTAAAAAAACGGTTCGCGTCCTTAAGCACATCCCAAAAGGAGCGAGAAATTTAGCGGCGGGTAAGATGTGTGAAATAATCGACACGTGCATAAACAAAAACGGGGTCGATGATTGGTACTGTTTTCTCACGTTCGCATACTCGGCTTTAAAAGTACCGGACAGTACTGCTCCTGGCAACCTTACAACTAAGGTTAAGCAGCACGTGGACAACTTGGTCGGCCCGCAGGTTGGGGCTGTTGGGGGGCGGACATCATCCAGGCCACCATCGGTTTTGAGAACAATTGAGTCAAAAGTTTTCGAGGGTGACTTGAGGGGAGCGGTACGAATTCTGATGTCGGAAGATTCTGTGGCACTGCCAGGAGCTGATACTTTTGCCTCTTTATCGGAAAAGCACCCTTCACCGTCACGCCCACTTGTATTTCCCCAGGCACCAGACCCGTCCACGGCTGCTTTAACGGTCAAAGTTGAGGATGTGGTTCAGGCTCTAGGAACATTTTACAATGGGTCGGCGGCAGGCTTGGATGGTTTGCGTCCTGCTCATTTAAAAGAGCTTACATCGAAGTCAGCTGGCGACAACGGTTTGAGATTGCTCGAGAGTTTGACCAGGCTTTGCAATTTCCTCTTGAGTGGTCAACTTAACTCAGAGGTTTGCCCGTACTTTTACGGCGCGTCATTATGTGCCCTGTCGAAGAAAGAAGGAGGTGTGAGACCAATTGCCGTCGGAAACACGCTGCGCCGTCTCGTAGCGAAGTTGGGATGTCGAGCAGTGAAAAACGAGATGGCGGCTTATCTGCAGCCACACCAACTGGGCTTCGGTACCCAGTTAGGGTGTGAAGCGGCAATACACGCGACTCGCAGCTTTGCAGTTTCTTCGGCGAATATAGAATGCATTATTGTCAAACTGGATTTGCGTAATGCGTTTAATTCAGTCGAGAGAGATGTGCTCTTGGAGGAGGTTCGCGAGCAGATACCATCCTTATATCCTTTCCTGTTCCAAGTTTATCAATCCCCTTCCAATCTTTTTTATGACAATTCCCTCATTCTTTCCCAAGTAGGCGCGCAGCAGGGGGATCCACTTGGACCGCTTACTTTCAGCCTTGCCATTCACAAAGTTATTTCGGAGCTTGAATCACCTTTGAACCTGTGGTACCTGGATGACGGTACCATAGGAGGAAAGCCCGAAGTAGTGGAGAGGGATTTACAGAAGCTCCTTCCACGGCTTAAAGAGTTGGGGCTGGAAGTAAACGCGTCCAAGTGCGAGTTCTTTTCCTGCGGGCCAGCTTCCCGCTCTTCCTTCCCCTTTATTTCCACTATCCTTCCTGGCCTCAAAGAGTTGTCCTTCGACAATTTCTACCTTTTGGGTTCGCCTATCTTTCCAATGGCAATTCCCGAGGCCATCGAATCCAGAAGGCAATTGCTTTTGTTAGCTCGCGACCGTCTCAAGCACATCTCTGCTCATGTCGCCATGATATTGCTGCGGATGTGTTTTGCCGTTCCAAAGGTTGTATACTTACTGCGAACGGCACCAACTTGGATGTTTCCTGAAGAAGTCACTGCCTTTGACGTTACGCTAAAAGATACGGTAGAGACTATCCTAAATGTCTCCCTCGATGCACAACAATGGCGTCAAGCTGCATTGCCTATCCGCTACGGAGGACTAGACATTCGATGCGTGGAGGATATCTGCTTGCCGGCCTTCTTGGCGTCGTCGCATGGGGCTGTTGGCCTGATCACTAATATTCTATCGATTGATGGTGACAGGCCAGACATCCCCTTTGCTGGGGACGCCTTGGCGGCGTGGTCGGCTTTGAATCCTTCCGCGACTTTGCCTACTTTGCCACACAGCCAGCGGGCATGGGATGATGTAGGTGCTACGAGGGTTCTGCAAGAGCTTATGAGTGGACTTTCCGGGGCTGAACTTGCCAGGCTAAAAGCTGTTTCTCAGCCTGAATCTGGTGCGTGGCTTCAGGCATTACCTTCCCCACACCTGGGAACCCTTCTCGACAGTGACTCTGTGCGTGTGGCGGTTGCTCTCCGCCTGGGTTGCAGTGTGTGCGAACGACACCAATGCATTTGCGGCTCCATGGTGGAGACCAACGGCCATCACGCTCTTAGTTGCTGTCGTTGTGCTGGCAGATTTCCCCGGCACCATGCTCTCAATGAGATTCTCCGTCGGGCTCTAGTTTCAACCAATACCCCTTGCGTGCTAGAGCCCCCGGGCCTTAGCCGTCTAGATGGTAAAAGGCCCGACGGAATGACATTGGTGCCGTGGGAGAAGGGGAGGTGCCTGCTTTGGGATGCGACGTGTGTCAGTACTTTTGCCGCGTCGCATCTCAGCCGCACTGTGTGCTTGGCTGGAGCTGCTGCCGAGGCCGCAGCTCAGAAAAAGAGGGTCAAATATGCTGACCTCGAGCGGCGGTACATGTTCGTGCCATTCGCGGTGGAGGCGACGGGTTGTTGGGGTAGCGACGCGAAATCTTTTATTTCGGAAATTGGGCGTCGTCTGAGGGAGTCTGGGGATGACCCCCGCGCCGGATCGTTTTTGGTGCAGAGGCTGTCCATCGCCATACAGCGCGGTAATGCGGCAAGCGTAATGGGCACCTTTGCGCCGGGAACGATTAGGGGTGGGGTTTTCACTGACTAATGTTAAAGTGACGTGTTTATTCTGTTAATTTAGTTGAATAAATGATATATTTGACTTAAATGCATATTTGTATGTATCTCACTTCACAAATAATGGATATTCATTAGGTATTTATACAAAACATTTTACCTCATTTCATGTTACTCTTCCTTAAAATAATTTTCTGTAGGTACATGATTTGAAAAACATACCGTTCGAATTTCATGCTTCTAGATTCATCTGTAGTTTCGGCTGTGCTTTGAAGAGTCAATCAATCAATCAAGAATTTCCTTTTTATTATATTCTAGGAAAATATAAGTACCTTTTTTGACTTTTTTAACTATTCGAATATTCGGATAATTTTAATGAACTATTCGAATTTGAAATTTGACCGGATATTTGAATAAAATGAATATTCGAATTGCAAACCCTAATTATACCTTTACCATATGTGCAGCAAACAAAGAGATTTGATTAGAACGTTTTCTGTCCCCGTAGATCGAAACAATGTGCGGAAACAGCTCTGCTGGACGGCGAGCTGATGCGCCGCTCGGTGCAGTTCTACTCGTCCGTGTGCGCGCTCCTGTCGCAGCAGCTGCAGGCGTCGCGCGCGGCGGGGGGCGCGGGGGGCGCGCGCGCGGGGGTGGCGGTGGACGCGTTCAAGGCCATCCCGGAGTGGTACGTCGAGGACGTCGCCGAGTTTATGCTGTTTGCTGTGCAGTGAGTGAACAATTTAAATTATGCAAACAGAAAGGTTTTCATTTGATCTCAATCTCTGAAATCAATACACAAGAACTTGCTTGACATATCAAAATTGTTTCTTTTCAGATACGTCCCACAAATCGTGGCCGACTACATCGAAGACCCGATCATCACGTGGTTACTCAACGCTATCTGCCACTCACATCTCATCAAAAACCCTTACCTGGTTGCCAAGATTGTTGAAGTCCTTTTCGTGATCAACCTGTCCGCTCCTCTAAAACTGAAGAACGTTTACGAGAAGTTCATGGACCATCCGCTATCGCAAACCGCGCTCGCGAGTGCATTGATGAAATTCTACACGGATATTGAGACGACTGGCCAAAGCACTGAGTTCTATGACAAGTTTACCATCAGATTCCACATCAGTATTATCTTGAAGGGGATGTGGGAACGGCCTATACATAAACAGGTGAGAGACACTCATAATTTTAAGTGAATGAGACCATTTGAACAGCAGCAAAACGGTCATTGTCTGGCTGAATGAAATAATAACTCTTCTGTGCAGAAATAGTGCAAAAGCGTCGCACTAATTTATCTCGCGGTGTTATAGGTTATTAGTTTTGGGGGTTTCTTGATTCTTGACGGGAGACCAGCGCTACAACAACGCAATGTGCTGTAGCATAAGCTGTTTGGCTACCTTTTTTAAGTTTTACTAAAATCTTTCTTTTTTTCTAATAGTGCGCTATCTTGTTGTTCTCCGCAGGCTATCGTGAAGGAATCTCGTTCCGGTCGACAGTTCGTGAAGTTTATCAATATGCTCATGAATGACACCACCTTCCTACTCGACGAGTGTCTCACTGTAAGTACATTATATGGTTGCGAAAAACCTGATTAGTGTTAATGTCACGTTAAGAGGCCTATTACATTTTGAGCGTGTTTTTGCGCAAAATAGCTAATTTCGGCGTCCATAATCTGAGAAACGGAAAGACTTTGACAACTTTAACTTATAAAATGTTGAAGAATAGTTATCATTTAAGTTCGTAGCGGCCTCGCTTTTTAAATTTTTTTCTTATATTGGTAGATATAGCCAATATTCCGAAGCAAGTTTTCATAAAATGCGCGAATGCACTTTTTTGAGCTCGTAGATTGAACTATTGGGCTAAGCAAACAAAAATAATACAATAAAATCTCTTACATAATAGTGTAGTTCGTAGCGGCCTCGGAATTTTGAAAAATATATTGGAAAATCTAGAAAAAAAATCAATTCCGAACGAAAAAAACTACAAAAAACGCTCAGGTTTAACTGCAAATTGCTCTTTACTATATTAATATTATTTCGTATAACTTATACCATACTAAACTTTGGTATAAAGAAAATGAAAATCGCCTACGTTTGTTTAAAAACAATTCGTTTTAATACCATAATTAAACGTACTTAAAACTGCCAAATTTGTCCATAATCCGATGCGCTGGCCTTTTTAACCGACGAAAAAACGGAGGAGGTTCTCAAGTCGACGCGTAATTTTTTTTTATGTATGACCACGCCTAACTTTTAGCAGAGTAGTCCGATTTTGATAATTCTATTTTTATTGCAAAGGGTATACCCCGAAGTTGGTCCCATATAAATTTGGAAAAAAAATTCCAACCCTAAGGGTAGGAAAACATGGGATGATTGATTGTTCACTGACTGGTTGTAATGTATGACCACGCATAACTTTTTAAAGAGTAGTCCGATTTACCCTAAGTGTGGGAAATTATAATTTATAGTCACAAAAAATAGTATCAATCAAATAACTTTAAAATACAAAAAGTATTTATATCGTTTAGTTTCAGCTACAAAACGGTGTCGAAAAATCTGGACGCTGAGTAAAATTTTCCACTTTTCATTTTTTTGAACGAAATTTTGTAAAAGGCCTCTTAAAGCCGGCCACTGCGTCGGCTATGATATGATAATGCTGCGGCATCCACTGCGTGTCGTGTTGCACCGCGGGTAGATACCCTTCTTATCTTATCTTATTACGTGGGGCCGAGATCCTTGTTGGACCTCAGAGCACTTCGACCCTATGGGATCTTTTGTGCTTCCCCTGCCTTATTGCTCCTGTGATCTTCCGCTGTCTCCGAATATCCTCGTTATGAGCTTCGATATAGATTTCAGCGGAAGGAGCCTGTAGTCTTCTGGTGTCGGATAAGCCTGACCCAGAATCTTCATTCGCTTGTTAGCCAAAGCGTCGCATGTGCACATAAGGTGCTCCATGCGTTCGCTTTCTTCACCACATGCTCTGCAGGTAGTTGTATCCGACAGACCCATTTTGTGTAGATGATCTCTAGTGCCAAAGTGGCCGGTGAAAGCACCTACAATATTACGGGTCTGGTGCCTGCTTAGGTTTCTTAGATGTTTAAAGTAACCTACTTTTGTGGTCCCTAGAAATTTTTTCGAATGAGTAAGTCCAACAGTGTTTGCCCACTCAGTGCAGTGCCTTCTCTGGGCATGATCCTTGAGTGCGCTTCTGATGGTACTCCCTGATAATTCAATAAAAGGTTCAGGTCCGCAGAAGTGTTTCTCTGATCCCTCCCTGGCTAGTCTGTCAGCCGCTTCATTGCCCTCTACTCCTACGTGTCCTGGGACCCAAATCAGTCGTAACGTGTTGTGCCTACCTAACCTGTTAAGGGTTTGGATGGCATCAAGGACTATTTTGGAGTCTACTTTGTAGGATGTGAGAGCCTTTAGTGCCGCTTGGCTGTCACTGAGAATGTAGATATTTTGGCCGGTAGTGCCTCTGTCTAGGTTCTCTTTTGCACAGGCAATTATTGCATATGTTTCAGCCTGAAAGACTGTTGCATATATACCCATGCTTTGACTGTGTTCATATCCTTTGGTATAAACACCCGCCCCTGTACCTGACTTCATTTTTGATCCGTCAGTGTACCATGTCAGATTGTCCTTTCTTGAGGGATTCAATCCTTTATTCCAATCCTCTCTCGAGGGTATGTGGATCTCATAGAGTCTCTTGAACATGAATATAGGCTGTGTTTTATCGCAGCCCATGGATGTAATAGTGTCAAGTTCTCTATCTGTGTCAAATTTTGTGTGTCGTGTTTTTGACAACAAGTCATTCCACAGTCCATGGGTTTTTAACCTATGGAGTGCACTTCTTGCCTCCAATTCCACGACTATATGCAGCGGTGTCAAACCAAGAATGTTTTCCAGCGCTGCCGTGGGGGTGGTCCTGAAAGCTCCAGATATGGCTATGCAGACAGTTCTTTGGAATTTAGCCAATTCCTGTCTGCACCCAATTTGCTTTGTTCTGGGCCACCAGGCTATACTGCCATATGTGATGATCGGTCGGATCACCATGGTGTACAGCCAATGTAATATTTTGGGCTTAAGCCCCCATGTCTTGCCATACCCTTCTTACTCATCATCATAAAATCATGAGGGTTGCAAGGTCGATGACCGACCTCACACACCTTGGCGTCAGAGATGTTGAGCCGCTAAAAGCCTCTGACATGGCTCATTAATGACTACCTCTATAGCTAGACGCCGGGACCAACGGCTTAACGTGCCTTCCGAAGCCCGGAATCATCTTACTTTTCGGACAATCGGGTGATTCATCCTGCGATCTTCTTCTTAGCGTGTCGATCAATTACAAATATTAAATTTTTGCAGCCCAGTACGTTGCCACATTTACTGCGTCATTTGTGGCTTTAAAAAGGTCATCACGCGTACATGTGTCGGGACATGCGGGACAGGAGGTTAGGTGTTTCATTGTTTGTGGGGAGGTACCGCACTCACATTTGTTATTAGAGCTGTCGGTGAAACCCCACCTACACATGCTGTCTTTGCACCGACCGACCTGTGTCCGTAGTCTGTTTAGATACTTCCAGATCGGTCTGGGCAGGTCATGTCCAGGGGGGAGGCTTTCTGCTGGCTGAGTAAACTCAGTGAGTGAGTGCTCCTCTTTCCACAGCCGACACCTCTCTGTGGATGGGTCTCCGACAAGTGGCTTTGAGGATTTAATAAAGCTGTTACGGCTTCTCAACCTCTGCTTTACTTGGTGATGGTTATGCATAGGATGCCTATCGTCTCCTTCTAATTTGGCTCATTCAACGGAATCTGCTACTTGGCGCCGTACAACTGGAGGCGCAATTCCTGCTAGTATATGCAACATTTTCACTGGAGTAGGCTTCAGACAGCCTGTGATGATTCGGCATGTATCGTTTAAAGCAACATCCACTGATTTTGCGTGGGACGAGCGTGACCATACAGGACACGCATACTCGCCAGCAGTGTAGCAAAGCGCCATGCCAGTGGTACGGAAGACTTGTGGTGATGCGCCCCATTTTGTTGTGGTTAGCCGAAGTAGCAGATTGTTCCGAGCGCAGACTTTCTGCTTGATGTTAATGCAGTTGGGTTTGTATGTAAGCGCCCTATCTAGAGTAACACCTAGGTATTTAGGATGTTGTGAGCAATTTGAACCCCTCGCCAATATAGTTCTAAAGGTCGGTCGGCTTCACGATTGCGTAGATGAAACACACAAGACTGCGTTTTAGTAGGGTTGGGCTTCAAAGCATTTCTATCATAATAGCGGCTTAGATCTTCAAGGGCTGATGACAAGTTTGCCTCGACCTCCTCAAACGAACCGGCCTGTGAGGGTAGCGCCAGATCGTCTGCGTATATAAAACGCTCAGTTTGTGGAGGCTTAGGCTGGATTCCCTAGATTATCCTGCGATGTCCTAACCAAATTGAAGAAGTCTCACAAAGTGAATTTTGTTTGACAGTGTCCCCACCGGGAATCGAACCCAGAAACTCAAAAGGAGAGCTGAACGCTCTAACCACAAGACCAAGGAGGCTGTTGCCTTTCTTACTATGCACTCACTGTATGCTACCACGTTGCTTAGTCTTGTGGTATTCATTTCTGTTTTCTGAAATCGTGAACTACATGTATAGACAGTCCGGCATAACCTGTCAGGTGTTCCTTTTCACCAGAGCTGTGCTAAGTAGCTAAGCTTACCTATAATGTGAGCTGGAAATATTTTGTATTGCTCCATTTTCGAGCGCAGCTCTAAACTATGAAACTGAAGCAATCCTATTGGTTGGAATTTTTCCAGTCAAAAGATCAGCTAACTAGCACAGCTCTGGTGGAAAGGAAACCTAATGGCTTGGTAATTCTGTAAAGCTATGGTTTCCTGGAGTAACGGTGGCAAACGACGCCACGGCCTACCTTTTTTTTTAGGTTGTAAACTTCGGTCGCTGTAACGAACGGTTAGATTCAGATAATTTTATTCAACGTAGATTCTTTACAGAATACTTATTGAATTGGTCTAGTCGCGCTGTAATTTGCAGACGCGTTCAGTTCGTTCCGCAATCCATGCGTTTCCGTGGTGATAAATATTGCCCAACCCACATAATAATAACCGTCATTATAACAAATAAATCACCTCTAATGGATCCACCTGTTAGATTTCTCAAAGGTGCTGTTAATATATCAAAATATAAGAGACTCGTGTTGGCTTTGTATTTTACAAATGGGTTGCCACATTTGCCATTGATTAGTTGCGGTTATGTTGCCAGATTATCAATCAAATATGTAACTTCAACAACACCTAATTCGCTCTTGAGATTGCCACCTGCTCGTTTGGCCATTTGTTACATAAAAGAAAGAGTTCGTCGTAACCAAGTTACGATTACGTAAAACAATACAACAGGTTCAATGGCTCATTGGGGTGGTTGGTAGTGATTTTGCCCTTCACGCCGCGGGCCGCGGGTTCGATCCCCGCCCAGGGCAAACATTTAATGAACACAAGTTTGTCTGAGTGTTATTTATCTATGTTATTTACCGTGCGAAAAGCAGAGCGGAATTACGCTATTGCAACCACCCGACGCATAGTCGCTTCGCGACAAAGCAGTGCTGAAACCGCCTTAATTTGAAAGGGTCTACGTTAATTATCTCATGTTAAGAAGTTATTTGCGGGTTTGGATTCCCTATATTATTCTTTTGAAATTGATACTATTTCGATTTTTGTTTCATTTTATGTAGTCAATTATGTTGTTAACTTATAATTTAAACATTTTGTTACGCTGGTGGAGGCTGGAGACCTAAAACATAGACCGTCTTACTACAAAAAAAGTTAGACATCTGTTGAACACTTGATAAAAAAAATCGTACTAAATAACCCTGGCTATGCATATTGATGCACAGAAGTCAAAAATGACTTATTTTCTTATGGCTTGACTTATGCGTATCAACTGACATAGCCAGTTATTTTGTGCGCATTTTTTTGATCAAGTGTTTAACAGATGTCTAACTTTTTTATAGTAAGACCCGGAGTATCCAACCTCTGCAGCTTACTTACTTGATTCGTTGTAAAGGTAGTAAAGACTTTATTTATTTGTGTATTGCAGTATCTAAAGCGTATCCACGAGGCTCAGGAGAGCGCGGCGAGCGGAAGCAGCACGGAGGCGCGAGCGCGGGCGCTGGCGCAGGACGAGAGGCAGTGCCGGTCCTACCTCACGCTGGCCAGGTAACACTCTCATGGAAAACTTACAACCTAATTATCAACAGTAGCCAGCCATTATATAGCAGGCAGAAATTGGCCATTAGAAAGTTTTCATCGATAAAAAATACAAGTACTGATGTATGGCGCTTGGAATCCACTCAAACAGGTTGGCAGCTATAAGGAAAATCATCATATAACATAATAAATAACATATTGATTTCAAGGAATTAGCACACGGGATGGGCAACTATGAAATTGGATTCGCGCCTATTTGATTGATGCCATTTTTGCGCAATACGCTAACGGTGTAATGAAATAATATCCACGGAATTAATATCACATCCTATAGTATTAAACGAGCAATATTTGTATATATATAAATAAATATATATATTTGTAATCGGTTCGATGAAATTGAGTATACAGGATTTTTGGGGGCAAAAAATCGATCTAGCTAGGTCTCATGTCCGGGAAAAATCGTTTTCTGTATTTTTTTTAGCATTTGCGTTTTAGACAAAAACTTACAGCGCCATCTGTTGGCAGGTAGCATGGCTTGCTCTCCCGATGATATTTTAATGTTGAGGTGGCTATTATAGAGCGAAGCTCGGTCGCCCAGGTACTGTATTGTATAATTTATATTTGATGCCTTTATCTTCATATTATTATTCCTATAGTATGGCTTCCGGTTGTTTTACAATATACTTCTAAATTAACCTACACACACACACACTCATTCATTCATAGCATAAAAACCAAAATATATTACCTTATAGTTATTTTAACTTATTATATTGAGCAATATCAACCGGAGGAATCACTGACTCTGATAATACATTAAAATAGTTTCGGAGTCAGAGGTCCTTATTTTGTCTCATTTTTGTTTTATATAGCCTAATTAATTAATAGAGAAAAATGACTGTAATTTTATCCTAGACATCATAATTGGGTTATGAATAAATGATATTTATTTATTATTTATTTATTTGTAATCGGTTTCTGGAAAACTATTTCGATGAAATTTACCATACGGTGGTTTTTGGGTCATAAAATCGATCTAGCTAGGTCTCATGTTTGAGAAAATTCGTTTTCCCCGTGTTTTTGAGGATTTTGTAAATTCCGCGTTTTAGACAGAAACTTACAGCGCCATCTGTTGGCGAGTAGCATATCTTGTTCACCCGATAATATTTTAATGTTGAGGCGGCTATTATAGAGCGAAGCTACGTCAAAATTAGTTTACGGAACCCTAACTGGGCGGTTTTTAGGGTTCCGATACCAAAATGGTAAAAAAAAGGAACCCTTATGGTGCCGCTCTGTCTGTCTGTCTGTCTGTCTGTCCGTCTGTCTGTCACACCTCTATATCTCAGCAACCACTTACGCTATCGAGCTGAAATTTGGAATAGTTTTAGAATATAGTTGCCCAACTTAATTGCACATGAAAATTTTTTGAAAAAAGTATGATTATGAATGTAAAGGGGGCCAAAATAGGGGGGGCCAAATTTCAAATTGTCGCTACTAGGTCAAGTGGGGTATCATATGAAAGGGCTTTACTTGTACATTTTAAAATATATTTTTGTATTTTTTTAAGTTTCTTAGTTTTCAAGTTATGATGAAAAATGTCAAAAAAAATACCATTCCCCCCCCCTTATCTCCGAAGTTTGAGTAAGGGAAAATCTGAATTAATTACAGTTGACAGAGGTTTATGTAAACTTTACAGCAAAAATAAAACGATCTTTCTAAGTTGCACAGTTTTTCAGAAATCTGCAAAAAACCTTTACAAACAAATTTAGTTTTGCGGTCCTGAAAATGGACTTTATTGCTTCCAAAAATACTATAGGTATATCGGAACCCTCGGCGCGCGAGTCCGACTCGCACTTGACCGGTTTTTTAAATTGGCACGCTAAATTTGATGTCATTTGAATATAATTCCAATCGCAATACAAATAGTGGGACCAGCAAGACAAGTTTATTAGTACTAGAAACAGACATTTTGCAGTACCTAAATATTTATCTTCAATTACACGAGGTACAATGTTTGTAACCACAATACCCGCACAGAAAAACGTTAACGCTTAGAGCCACCGCGCACTAGCGATTTTTTAGGTGGCCGATAGTTTGATCGGTCTCGGAATCAATATGGACCCCTTAGTGCGCGCATTTGTCGATTTAAAGTTGGCGGTTTGTCTATGGAGAACGATTGCGACTAAACTGTCGGCCAACTAAAAAATCGCTAGTGCGCGGTGGCTCTTATTTGAAGACAGATACGAGTAGACAGTCGTAAATATCCACATTTTTACGATTTTTCACAGACACTTTCCTTCTATTGCTTTACGGGGGGAGCAATGAACAATTCCCCCCGCTCGACACTGGCGGTTTGCCATATTCTTTAATAATAAAAACAAGTGTTCTAGAACATGATACTGGCAGAAATGTCCCTATATATATGGGTTGACGATTGTTAATTAAAAAAAAAAGAAGGTGTAGTGCGTGCACGTGCGTACCCATCTGTCACTTTCAAATTTGGACAGTGGGTTCGCGCTCGTTGTACGAAGTGTCCGGGGAGTGGTTTAACGTTGCGTTGTTGCACTCAGGGAGACGGTGGACATGCTGGAGTACCTGACGGTGGAGATCAAGGAGCCGTTCCTGCGCGCGGAGCTGGTGGAGCGCCTCGCCTCCATGCTCAACTTCAACCTGCAGCAGCTGTGCGGGCCCAAGTGCAACAACCTCAAGGTATGTTGTACTCAGGTGGACATGCTGGAGTACCTGACGGTGGAGATCAAGGAGCCGTTCCTGCGCGCGGAGCTGGTGGAGCGCCTCGCCTCCATGCTCAACTTCAACCTGCAGCAGCTGTGCGGGCCCAAGTGCAACAACCTCAAGGTATGTTGTACTCAGGTGGACATGCTGGAGTACCTGACGGTGGAGATCAAGGAGCCGTTCCTGCGCGCGGAGCTGGTGGAGCGCCTCGCCTCCATGCTCAACTTCAACCTGCAGCAGCTGTGCGGGCCCAAGTGCAACAACCTCAAGGTATGTTGTACTCAGGTGGACATGCTGGAGTACCTGACGGTGGAGATCAAGGAGCCGTTCCTGCGCGCGGAGCTGGTGGAGCGCCTCGCCTCCATGCTCAACTTCAACCTGCAGCAGCTGTGCGGGCCCAAGTGCAACAACCTCAAGGTATGTTGTACTCAGGTGGACATGCTGGAGTACCTGACGGTGGAGATCAAGGAGCCGTTCCTGCGCGCGGAGCTGGTGGAGCGCCTCGCCTCCATGCTCAACTTCAACCTGCAGCAGCTGTGCGGGCCCAAGTGCAACAACCTCAAGGTATGTTGTACTCAGGTGGACATGCTGGAGTACCTGACGGTGGAGATCAAGGAGCCGTTCCTGCGCGCGGAGCTGGTGGAGCGCCTCGCCTCCATGCTCAACTTCAACCTGCAGCAGCTGTGCGGGCCCAAGTGCAACAACCTCAAGGTATGTTGTACTCAGGTGGACATGCTGGAGTACCTGACGGTGGAGATCAAGGAGCCGTTCCTGCGCGCGGAGCTGGTGGAGCGCCTCGCCTCCATGCTCAACTTCAACCTGCAGCAGCTGTGCGGGCCCAAGTGCAACAACCTCAAGGTATGTTGTACTCAGGTGGACATGCTGGAGTACCTGACGGTGGAGATCAAGGAGCCGTTCCTGCGCGCGGAGCTGGTGGAGCGCCTCGCCTCCATGCTCAACTTCAACCTGCAGCAGCTGTGCGGGCCCAAGTGCAACAACCTCAAGGTATGTTGTACTCAGGTGGACATGCTGGAGTACCTGACGGTGGAGATCAAGGAGCCGTTCCTGCGCGCGGAGCTGGTGGAGCGCCTCGCCTCCATGCTCAACTTCAACCTGCAGCAGCTGTGCGGGCCCAAGTGCAACAACCTCAAGGTATGTTGTACTCAGGTGGACATGCTGGAGTACCTGACGGTGGAGATCAAGGAACCGTTCCTGGAAAATACATCCATATTTACAATTAACATACATACATACGTAATATCATGCCTTGTTTCCGTCGGGGTAGGCAGAGACCACAGTTCTCCACCTGCTACGATCTTGACATACTTCCCTTGCTTCCTGTACTTTCATCAATCCTTTCATACATGCTCGTCGGTTTAGGGTACTTTTAACCTGGCCTTTATTCAGAACGTCCTGATTAAAACAATGTAAGTTAAAATCAAACTAAATAAAAATAAAAATGGTTTGTTAGAATTGGACTTAAAACTATGTTAGTAAGAGAAACACAGGACTATCACACAAAATACAGCCAAACGTCAATGAACATACTCCAGAGACATCGGTGCATGTATCGTTATCCAATGCCTCTAGAGCGGGCTGTCCGTCCGTCCGGCGACCATCATCAAGAGGCTGTTGCGGCTGTCCCGTATTCTGCGCGCGATCGATGCCACTCTCTTCCGCATGGTGGCGTAGAAGCAATCCACGCGCACCTCCGCGAGTCTAGCTTGACTAGAATGACAGCATTGTGAGAGCAGGACAGAGCGATGCGCTACGCATTGGAGCGGCAGAGACACGTACCTATCCGACCTGCTCTTACGCTATAGTTTTTCCTACTGTCATTCTAATCAAGCTATATTATTACGACTGTAAATCTATGTATTCACGAACTAGACAATTGGCCAATTAGGAAATGGACGAACAGAGACTGACTAGAGGAACAGTGCAAAATTAATCTTAACTTTACCAATGTGCACTAAACTTTGAAGTTTATCCTACTGAACTATCGCGTATTTGTAAATTATAGACCCTTATTTCTTTAGAAAAGTTGTTCAGTTTTGAAAGTTGTTTTGTTTCTAAAAATATAACTTGCACAATGTATTGAAGGACTTCGACTCGCGTTGGGAGAAGGGGGCTGGTCGTGGAGTTCAAGGCAATCATGACACAAAAAGAAAATTGGAAAAATGTTCAGTAAAAAAAAAGATATGAATTTTTAAATTTCCTTCGGCAGAAAATTTAAAAATTAATAAAATAATTTATAACTCGAAAACTACAAATAATCGTGGAACATACATGGGGGTGATTCGGGTAGCCCAAGGGGTGGTCCACCTCTGGACCACCGCTTGACAGTGTTTCCTGGGACAGCCTGTATAACATGTGTAAGGAGCTGGCCAGACAGAAAGCATGTAGGACGAGGATGAGGCGTGGACGCGAATTTTTAATATTGTTTGGTGTTATTTTTTTAATCAACCTGGATATTTTAAGAGGTGGTTTTGCCCATGAAGCTGAACGACTTTTCCCAGGGATTATAGGTTGAAATACGAAAAAAAAATCGATCTCCCATATAAAATGTGCTGTCAGCTGATGCAATTTCTGTGGGTAGTCGAAATTTTTTTTTCGTATTTCGACCTATGTTCCTTGGGAATAGTTGTTCCGTTTCGTAGGCAAGTCGACCTCTTTAAATACACACATGAACACAGTATAAGGATATTTAAACAACACATGATTTCCTAAAAATATGTCAATATTTTGTTCAGACATGTATACAGGGTGTAAATTTGATTGCGTGCCATAGCTTAAGGGGTGGTTCAGTAACGATAAAGAAACTAAAAAATTTTTTTTTTTAAAATCCTACAAAAAAAAATTCCAACTGGACTAACGCGGCAATGACCGCGCGAATGGGCGCGCTATCAAAAGCGCGCGAAAGAGTTTCAGTTACGTAGTCGTCATGGAGATCTTTAGGCGAGGCCTATGTCCAGCAGTGGACGTCTTTCGGCTGATATGATGATGATGTGCCTGCCTTATTCACTGATACTCGCGCGCTAGCGACGTTGCTCCGCGTTTGTTAAGTTTCAATGCAGTTTTAGTTTTTTTTTCAGTAGGATTTTTATTTACATTTTTTTGTGTTCCTTTATCGTAACTGAAACACCCCTTAAGCTATGGCACGCAATTAAATTAACACCCTGTATATCCAAGAAAATTTCATTTAATAACTTGTATTTTTTTTTTATAAAGTCAAAGTCAAAATAGTTTATTCATTGTTGGATATTAAAATATCTTAATGACGTCAGCTAAACTACATCGCTTCACAAACAATGTGGCGCCATAGTGGGAAAAAAAGAAGCGACAATAAAAACCCACGCGCTCTTTTAAATATGTTTTGATATACAACAAACATAAGTCAGTTTTAATTTTGAATTAGCCTGTTAGAACCGTAGCCTAATCCCATGCATTATTCTCTTCTAGATAATCTGATATTTTATAATAACGCTTCTTATACAATTTCTGCTTGATAACAGTTTTGAATTTATCTAACGGTAAACTTTCAATATCAGTGGGTACCTTATTATAGAAGAGTATACATTGACCTTTATATGTTTTACTAATTTTGTGAACACGGCTGACATGAGAAGCAAGTTGATTATGTTGTTCCTGTTTCTTATGTTGACACTGTGCCTGTCACAATTTTTCTCAAAAATATGTATATTCCGTTTAACATATATTAAATTCTCATAAATGTATTGCGACACAAAAGTCAAAATGTTGATTTCTTTAAATTTATTTCGAAAAGATTCTCTAGGCTTCATTTTATAAATTGCACGAACAGCTCGCTTTTGTAGTATAAAAATGCTGTTTGCATCCGCAGCATGACCCCATAACAAAAGGCCATATGACATGAGACTATAGAAATAACTGAAGTAGACTAACCTCGCGGTGTCCACATCCGTCAGAGCTCTTATTTTTAGGGTTCCGATACCAAAATGGTAAAAAAAAGGAACCCTTATGGTGCCGCTCTGTCTGTCTGTCCGTCTGTCTGTCACACCTCTATATCTCAGCAACCACTTACGCTATCGAGCTGAAATTTGGAATAGTTTTAGAATATAGTTGCCCAACTTAATTGCACATGAAAATTTTTTGAAAAAAGTATGATTATTAATGTAAAGGGGGCCAAAATAGGGGGGGCCAAATTTCAAATTGTCGCTACTAGGTCGAGTGGGGTATCATATGAAAGGGCTTTACTTGTACATTTTAAAATATATTTTTGTATTTTTTTAAGTTTCTTAGTTTTCAAGTTATGATGAAAAATGTCAAAAAAAATACCATTCCCCCCCCCCCTTATCTCCGAAGTTTGAGTAAGGGAAAATCTGAATTAATTACAGTTGACAGAGGTTTATGTAAACTTTACAGCAAAAATAAAACGATCTTTCTAAGTTGCACAGTTTTTCAGAAATCTGCAAAAACCCTTTACAAACAAATTTAGTTTTGCGGTCCTGAAAATGGACTTTATTGCTTCCAAAAATACTATAGGTATATCGGAACCCTCGGCGCGCGAGTCCGACTCGCACTTGACCGGTTTTTTTTCACTGCGTATGCTGCAGAACTGAGTCTGTTCGACAATTAATTAATATGCGGTCCCCATTGTAATTTGTTGTCTAATCCTAAAAATTGGCTAAACGAGATTTCAAATTTCTATGCAGAGAAATAAAAAAGAAAGTGTGAAAATTGTATATCATGTAAGTTTAATTTTTAAATAAAAAAGTAAAATAAAGAAAGAAAATAGTTTATTCATTGCAGAATACATAATTACCTTACGGTACAAACATACAACAAACAAATAACACTAGAACTAACCTTACAGATTATGTGAGGCAACTATGTACTTTGCCAGAAAAGGTGATGACTCAGCATCTTGCCGCAAGTACCTACTAGGTAGAAACTTGTGACACTGGTATTCTGCCATCACCAGGAGATAACGCGTAAAGTTAAATCGTTTCCAGAGTGGCTATCATATTCTGCCTGGTGCCTTTTGCAGCAGCGACGTCATGTAGAAAAACACCTACCTGTAGCATTCCCACTGGTCTCAACATGTCTACTCTAGACAAATATCGACTTTGCATTGCCATTTACCAACACAAATTGAATCAAAAAGAAAAAAAAATAACAATTACTCTTCGTACAAAATTTGCTTTCTTTAATTAAACTAAATTTTTGTGGCCAACACATTTTTTTTTCTTTAATTTAAATTTGGAATTAACCTGCAATAAATGATGAATATTTTGATATCAAAACCATTTTAAACTGGCCAGTACTTTTTAGTTGGTCAGGTTATTCAAAATATCCCTATACCGTTTTGATGAGTTTATAAGGGGTGATAAAAAAAATTTGTGTGTACAGGGCGCGCCACGCGTCATCTACGTCCTGTTCTCCCTGTGTGTTTCGCGTCCGTTTGTTTCTGTACATTTCCCGTGGAAAGGACATGGAAGAGGCGTGTGGCCTTGTCCCGTCCTCGCCTCACGTCTCTCGTGTGGCCATAGTCTAGGCAACGAAGCGGATCGTTGTATGAAGACCCCAGCATTAAATCCTCAGTCGATGAAACTTTGCTGGGGTATAACACTATATGAGACAAACCTTCTATAAAAAAATCCAAAAAAAAATCGGTACTTTTAATTTTTCCATGCAAAAATTACAAAAAATGAATGAAAAAAATTTTTTGTGAATTTTTTTTTATATTTTGAATTTACATTTAATTCATGATACTTTATCATCCTGTCAAATAAAATCTACGTGAGGAATTAATGTTGGGGTCAACTGCTTCCCTGCCTACACTAGCAGCCCCTAAGACGTTCGTTGGGCGGTTGGCAGGTGCGGCGGCCGGAGAAGTACGGGTGGGAGCCGCGCCGGCTGCTCAGCCAGCTCGTCGACATCTACCTGCATCTCGACTCGCCGCAGTTCCACGCCGCGCTCGCCGCCGACGAGGTAACTGTAGGCGCCACGTGGTAACTAACGGTGGTGGACATCTACCTGCATCTACAACGTGTAATTCCATATACGCAAAATCTCTCGGCGGGTGGTTCTACCCATAACTGAACAACTAAACATTTGGAAATTAAAATTTAAAAAAATTAGGTTTCCATACAAAATTAAAATCAGATCTTGTCAATTTGTATGGAGAACAATTTTATTATTTTAATTTCCAAAAGTTGTGGAACAGAAGTTGTTCAGTTACATGGGTAGAACTTCCCCCCAAGAGGTTTTGCGTATTTGAAATTACTATATAAAAATAGCTCTTAAGATCGCCAAACTTAAGAGGCAGTAAGTAAGGAATATCGCTCGAAAGAACCGATAATGGGGTGGGAAGGTTTTAAAGTGGCGACCATGAACTGGAAGACTCTGTGTGAGCAGATCTTTAGGGGTCACACCTCGGACAGTCCACTGACATGTGCGCCTCCGGCCTTTAGTATTGAACCCCAGCAATGGCCACGCGGCAAGGTGGGGTATCCGAAATGGCGCGGAGCGAATTGTGTCCATTCTATGTGATTTTGTACTATATACCTTCTTATATGGCTACGCCCAGCAATGTACGTATTATTGATATGCATAATCAGAATGTTTGCGAGTGAAACTAAAGATTAATGGATGTTATTGTATTCGGGTGTTTGCAGCGATCGTTCCGGCCGCAGTTGTTCGCGGAGGCGGCGGTGAGACTCGCCAAGTCCTGCATCAAGACCCCCACTGAGATAGAGCGGTTCAAGACTCTCGCTGAAAACGCGCACCAGATAGCTAGTCAGTATACCACACACATACAGAAAAATAATAGTAGGGTATAAGAAACACAATATCGTTATATTAAAACATAACACATGTAGGAGGGCAGTTAAATTATACTTGAGCTGATGTTTTAGTGTTTGACATGTAATAAAATATACACAAACCCTAAGCCGTTTCATCCAAACGAGACATTTTGAAATTAAAAAATCTGCGTGAATCGAATTTGGTAAAGTTTATTATTTTACGAAAGGTGATCAACTTACTAGGAAATTGATCAATTTACGACTCCGTATTGTTTTCCGGTGGCAGTTACAAGTTGTCAACCCTACTATGTTGGTTTGATTGCAGTATCGAACCAGCACTTGAGCGACGAGTACGCGGACGCGCCCGAGGAGTTCCGCGACCCCCTCATGGACACGCTCATGACCGACCCCGTGCTGCTGCCCTCGGGGAAGGTAACCCACCACTCCACTCCACTCCACTCACTGTCCACACCAACCACCAACCACTAACCCTGGGCGGCTGTGAGCTAGATAATTACAACCAATACGATTGCTGGAGTAATCCTATTGGTCCGATTTTTTTTCACCTTATAAGTTAGCTACTTAGCACAGCTCCGGTTGAAAGGCCACCCAAACCAGAGCCACAGAATAAAGTGATTCAAACTCAAAATCGTTTATTCATTGTTGGATATTAAAATCTCTTGACGACAGCTAAACTACATCGCTTCACAAACAAGGTGACGCCATGGTGGGAAAAAAAGAAGCGACAATAAAAACCCACGCGCTCTTTTAAATATGTTTCAATGTAATAAATAGTAGTACTATCATACAGTAGGGACACTCCCAAAGGGGTCCCTTTGCAATCCACCCCGCAACCGCAACCCCGCGCGCACCCGCCCGCTGCCCCCTGCGGGTCACTTGTACTGAATATGCAGCCTACACGCGCTTCCGATTTCAAACTCGCGCTCGTTGCATGTAGTGTCCGGGCCCCGGGGTGTGCCACAGCTATCCACATGCTTATGATCTTGACATACTTCCCTCACTTCCTCTACTCTCATCTCTCATCAGCCATCAGTTATTTACTCAGTGATGCTTAGTTGTTAAACCCTTTAGTGGAAAGTCTGTGCCTGTGCCACCGGTAGCTAACCTGTAAGCTGAAAACATCCGACGAATAGGATTGCTCCATTTTTTCTTGCTTGTTGGTGCTGGCAAATAGAGCGTGGATACGTCTACAGTCAAGAGCACTCATTTCATATTCATCCAATCCAGTAAAATTTTAATCATTTAATTTCAGCCGACAACCTAAGCTCGACGTAGTACCAATTATTGCCGTCAGATGGCCCATAGCCTCCAGTTTACAAAATGACTCAAGCAAAACCAAAGACGTATTTACGTCACTAATACTTGATTAAAATGACAGCGATACAGACTTACGCGTAAGGGCAGGACAGAGCGATGTGTCCCTGTCGCTCCAATATTTTACGCATCGCGCCGTCCTGCTGTCTGATAAACAAGCTACATTATTTCGACTGTACGAGTAGCAGCTGTCGCAACGGTTTAGTGCAATATATTCGCCTATTTAGGATTCACATCGCGTTTATTTTTTATTTGTAACAAGACGTTTCGAGGACTTTACTAATATTATTTTGTCATATTTGATCTTATGATACAAATTCTATAAGTATACTGCGAACAAAATAACTATGTCTGTGACCGTTAATGCGCAGAAGTCACTGACCTCTATATACTCGTATATACAAGTAGAGGTCAGTGGCAGAAGTAAAAAAATGAGTCGCGGGGGTGAGCGCGGCTCCCCCCGGGGGGCGAGCGAATCGTTCATTGGCTCTCCGCCTGCCACACATGCGCGGAAAATAACCGTCATGGACAAACTTGTTCTGAACGCGCTGTAGGGTTATTGCGAAGTTGACGTTTTTGAAGAGTTCGGATACAAGCAGACTTCGCTACAGTATCTTTAAATCTAAGGTCTGTGAGTGACCTGGTGTTGGGGTTTGATCTTGATTTACACGGGGCGGGGCAAAATTTGGCGCATCTGACGGATGCTGCTATAGGAGAAAATTTTAAACAGCTTTCCCTTCAAGGTGCAAAAAGTAACCGTGAAACCAACTGTCAATGGCTCCTAAGCAAGTTAACACCCAACACCACGTCAGTAAAAACACATGACTTTAAGGCATGGTAATAAAGTTGCAAATGTTTCCACTGACGAGCGGTTGACTGTACGTACATCGTCCGTATTGCAGGTGATGGACCGCTCGGTGATCCTGCGCCACCTGCTCAACAGCGCCACCGACCCCTTCAACCGACAACCGCTATCGGAGGACCAGCTACGTCCCGGTAACTATTCTATTACCCATTACCCCCTTTTACTTGCCTACGGAAACCCAATGAACCTCGAAACTTGGCTATAATAGTTTTAATTTAGACATAGCGTCTTAAGTACAAAAAAAAACTTTCAAACAAGTGACGTAGTAAGTAATTATTTTTCTTTTTGTAAAATATCGAATAGAAAAAAATAATTTTTTCTCATTTAAAATGACCGTTAGCATAGCCGTTAGATTAATGGGCCAAGTTTTGAGGTTCCTTAAATTTGGGCATAGACAATAAAATAGGGTGTCCCGTCTTTGTATGGGGATTTTTTTTATGCTACATTAACGCAATAGGTACCAAAAGTTGCGTATTTTTTCACAGATTACAGACAATCTAAAAATATTAAAATAAAATTATGTTTTGAGGGCTCTACCGCAGCTTGAATTTTTCAATTTTACTTTTTTCGGACCTATAAAGGAAACTTGAAATAAAAATCAAAATAAAGTGTTTCTGGTATTCTATTATCAGGTAAAATGAAAAGATATACGGAAAAAAAATAACACTTGAATATAAACTGCTAATGCAACAGAATTCGAGCGAAGTTCCAAACTCTTTCGCTTAGCAATAGGAACAGTTTGTGGGAGATTACTTTAACTAATTATATTTTTTGTCCTCAATAAGAGTTATTAAGGACACAAAAAATATCTCACCTTACGTTTCATTAATTTGTTTGTTTCTTTCCTATGAACACCACCTATAATATTTTTTCTATCACTTCTCTAATCCAACATTAGACTCCTCTCTTTTTCAGGAATCTTTTTAGTTTTTAAGTAGGATTATGTTCCTGCAAATGCAAGTGGCAATATCTAGTTTTTCGGATGATTCTACCAAACACTTGAGTTTTCATCTGAAACTATAATTCTGTTTTGTATAAGGATATCTTTTCAAATAACGATACTTTACTCAATAGGATTTAAATTACTGAATAATACGTTCCTTAGAGACAACTGGAACTTCAGGCTGTAGTCCAAATATTTTGAATATTAAAAAAAAACTGCATTGGGGGAATCCTTTCCATTGCCCTTCAATTTAAGGTCGTATGTGATGAATAAAATGAAATGTGAATGAAATTTGATCACAGCTTTTATCGACGGTAGCTGGCGCGGATTTAGTTTTTCAAATGGTCCGAAAATGGCACAACAAATTTCACTACGCCTCGAACCTATTGTTTTTTATAATTTTAAACAATAACACACTTATAACAGTACTATATTTTACGCAATAAAATTATTTTTGATATCCAAACACAATTTGTTAATGAAGAACGTCAAAGAACAAAAATTTACGAAATTTGCGGGTAAAAAATTATTTAAATGCGTCGAATATTCATATGCTACTGAAAGCGTTTTGTTTAATCTTGTGTAATGTATCATAATATCCGTTTTAAACCTTAATTATCTTGAAATTTCAGATTGGATTGAAGTTAATCATCACCTCTTTTGTGCAATTTTTATCAAAACTTCAAAGCTCAGTAGAGCCCTAAAGACATTTTTAAATATTTTTTCAAATATTTTTACGATAATCTACGTTTCATTACGCAACTTTTGCGGGGTATTGTGTTAGGAAAATCGGAAAAAAGTTTGAACGGGACACCCTAATAGACAATAGGTTCCATAGTCCACCCATAGTCTTAGATTGTGGTTTATATAGCGAATTTAGCTTTCATTTTGGACATTTTTTTTATTCTATTGTTACAAAACCACTATGTCTATAATCAGCCTATTTCATCATAGGTTTCAGTTGAATAACTTTTATTCTGAAAGCAAATTTCTACACAATAAGCAAAATTTATTAATGTGTGACATATACAATCGCTGACTGTGTGACTAACTTTAGCATTTCCTTTCTTTTGCAGCTACGGAGCTAAAAGAAAGGATCCTCCAATGGCAGCGTGAAAAGAATTCCTCATAAGTCGTAAGCCAACGTTTTAAAGTCTGATGTATATAATCCCTAATACACGATAAAGACTTGGCCGGTATTCCGGCTCTTGGACTATTGTCCTCGACTCAGGAGACTGAGATACCGCCGGGGGCTGCGTGGGAGTTGTCGTTACCAACACGCCGTTCCATAGATCAATTGCTTGAGCATGACAACACTTTAGAAGAGGCAACTTGCTCTCCGTGGCATTTCCACGCAGCGCCACGCGAAGCCCCATGTTTCAGTACTCCATGGTCTATGCAAGCATGCATGTGAGATTATGCTAAGTATGTTTCAGTGCGAATGTTTTGTGTCAATCTCCTCGACTTGGTAAATTGTAAAGCTGTAATACATGTTATTTTTCAAGCAATTTGTTTGACCGCCTTTAAATTTGTAACTATCGCACTTGAAATATTTGTTCTGTGATTTTTACGAAAATAATATTTTATTGTATTTCGTTTCTTTGAATCATTAATACAGTTATATTAGAGGTCAATAAAATTCGTTAGCTATTTTGTAAACAGCAGTCAGCATCACATAATATATAGACGATTTGTAGGCCTACAAGCCCTGAAGGCATTGGTCAGCGGGCGATTTAAAGCGCGCAGCTAATATGTATGTCGCCTGTATGCATTTGTCTGTGAATTTAAGATCGCGTACAAGTAAGACAATTAGAACTTTATTATCCCCAATAGTATAATTAATACTTAAACTATAAACGTAAGGTATTGTATGGAATGTTGAAGACTTTTATTTTTGTGCAAAATAAAGATTAGAAAATTATTTTATGGGTTTGATACAATATTTACACATACTACATAGTGATATTATATTTAGTTTTCGTCATGTAATTTTGTTCCTTAGTTGCCTTGAAATGGATCTTCAGTGTATCTCTAAGAAATAGTACTCATGTAGTGGTATCAATAGAATAATCATATCCCTAGCAATTTTACAATTATCTCAAAAAATCTCCAATCACTGCCAAGTCCAACAGCTTAGTAAATAGCAGGCATTCCTAATAAAATCCATTTCTTAAAAATTACTTGGTCTCACTTGTATAATAATTTGACTTGTATTTATCTTTATATTACGAAGATTATATAATAAAGGTATCTTATGTTGATATGTCAATAAATATAATAAAACTGTGATAGAGGTTTTTAATTTTGTTTCATCAACAACTAAAACCCATAATTCATGTATAAATATAAGTATATTCATTCAACTTTGATCTTATGCAACACTTAATAACAAATTATTGTCAATACTACTTCTCCCAGAGAGTTAAAGAGATTCCATGGAATACTGAACAATCAATGTAAATGCTTGAATCCCAATAAATTAATAAAGGACAAAAAATATTTCATAATTTTTGCCTAATATCTAAAGAGGTAGCTTATAACAACCTAGCTTTAATAACTTTACAATACAACAACATTCTCATTTACAGTTATATTTTTGGTTTACTCTTGGAAATTTTACTGTGCTAAGAATTTCTACAGGTTTCTTATCAGCAACTGTCATCAAAATGAGGAAACTCATTGACCTCTATGCCCTAAAGCAGTGTTTCTTAACCTGTAGTCCGCGGACCTCTGGGGGTCCGCAGTCCCATTTAACAATCCATAATAAATAAATGTAAGAGGTTATAAGTGGAATCCAATTTGAAAATACAACAGTAGTAACATCAACCCATATATCACTAACTTGGCTGCATAAAAGCAGCACTAACTTTCACATTAACATAATTTTTGTTGTATTTGTAGAACTTAAAATAAATGGTCCGATTTATTGTCATTTTATTAAGGGGGTCCCTGAAGTTGTGTTTGAATTCCTAGGGGTCCGTGGACTAAAAAGGTTAAGAAACGCTGCCCTAAAGTAGAAAAAGTTAATATATTAATTCTTTATTACTCGAATGTCTTCCTCATAACATAGAATGGTAAGTATAAAAAGCAATAACACAAAAGAAAGAAATTAGACCGATTACACATGCTATAGCTTACAGCAACTCGCACATGTTTAGTACAAAATATTGCATAAGGCAGAGACAGTCTGTGTACCTATGTCTATCTCCTAAAGTTATTTAAGTACAGATCTAGACATAAACTATAAATAAAACCAAAATTATCGCAGAAAAGGCAACCTATATGCAAACAAACAAGAAATCACATACAACATACCAAAATAGAAGTTGAGCCTAGCTGTCTGACGCGGCACATACCGCATTGTCTCTGGACATCTAAACCTTCTCTCAATTTCAAAAGCCCGTGGCAAAGTCAACATGGGCAGCAGAAACCAGAATGAGCACCTTACTGAAGCTACTACGAACATAATGTAAGGAGTGAACAATAGAAATGCATACAGTAAATAGGATGCCGTTGTGCCTATCAATATAGCAAGTGTGACAATCTCTGCTTTACTGTCTGTTTCTAGATCTCTTGTATTATTACTATGTAAAATCGCTTCTGTATTCAAGGCTAGAGGTAGAGTGTAATAAATTATAGGCCAGTCAACCCTGCCCGTTTGAGCAAGGAAAGCAAACACTACAGATACAGGCCCAAATATGACTAGAGCTAATATATCACCTAAAGCTATATACTTCAAACCAATCCCTCCTGTATATAAAAACGATGAAGACAGTCCCCCAAAATATACTAAAGCTAAGTGCTCCATTCTAGCTGGTGAAGATATTACCAATGGTACAAAAAATGCACAGCCTGCCATATACAAGATAGCACCAAGTGAAACCACTTCATCAATGCTAAGAATATGATCAACTAGAGTTCTATCGTCAGATTTTCGGTTATCTATTCCTTTCACAAAATCAAAGTAGGTGTTGACGACGTTTCCTGCTCCGTGAACGGGAAGGACTGTAAATATCGTGAGCAAAAGTGTAATCCAACTGAAGCCGGCCTCTCCAGGTAAGCGATAAGCTAATGCGGCGCCCAGCATAGTCGGTAACAAGCTCGCGCTCAAGGACCAGGGCCTCAGCGCCAGTACATAAGTACGCACTTTCATTAGAGGGCTCCTCGTCGACACTTGTTCTTCCTTCGGTTGTTGCAACAGATTTCCTTCCGCTGTAGCAGCGTCTTCAACTTTTTTATCAGATTCCATTGCAGCAGTAATAAGCACAATTAGCAAACTTGTTGTTTTGGCGGCGCGTGATGTAAATTATTATTATATTTGATAGCCCATAAATAACGTCAATACACAATAAATACACTGACTCAACAAAATTTCATGAGAAAGGGGCTAATTTAGGTAAAATAAACAAAATTCCCGTTAGAAGCCAAACAATTTTTTTTTATTTAGCAATCGTCAACCCATGGGGACATTTCTGCCAGTGTAGTGTTCCCGTGTGGTGCCGGCAAAGAATAGTACTAATCCTTACATACCCGTGGGTGTCGTAAGAGGCGACTAAGGCTTATAAACTGGAGGATGGGCAGCAGCATCCTCCTTTGTATCTAACACCTTACTTACTGCGGTCACCTACAACCGCGGCCCATGGTGCCAGCCGTAACGCTAACAAGCGAGGTGACAATGGTACTTCCCCTCTACATTGTTCCAGCAAAAGCTTGAATTCTGGAGGGAGCTCCCTGTCCTGTAGTGGACGTTTTGCATGGGATGTTATGATGAGTGTTCTAAAACATTCTTCAGTTTTTAGAATTTAGGGAAGCAGAAAATGTCCGTGACTTTGAGACAACTCAAACGGAGTTCAAACAAATCTTCCACTACGGTTTGTTTCTTGAATTCAACGCACACATCACATTCACTGAATATAGTCGGTTTATTTCTATATGCGTGCATTCGTCGAATACGATCGAATACAGTTTTATACCAGACTTATGTCAATGTCACTGAGAAAAATTAAAATTTTGATTTTGTTTTGCGATTTAAGAAATTATTGAGAGATAATGATTATTCGATAAGATAATTAAATCTAAAAACCCCAAAAAAAGTTGACAAAAACCTCTCAAAAACGAGATTGATGACAAATGTCTTATGAATTTGACGTTTCGCACACGCTGCACTACCTCATTTTCGTATGCAATGATAGCGCGCTAAAGTGACGTCACTGATGACGTCACGTCGCTTAAACGAGTGAATACGAGCAAGTTTTGAACCGACTATTAGCGCGCTAAAACCGCACACAAAGCTCATGAGCAGGTTTTAAACCGTAGTGTAGAGCGCGCTTATGTCAATGTCACTGAGAAAAACTAAAATTTTGATTTTGTTTTGCGTTTTAAGAAATTATTGAGAGATAATAATTATTCGATAAGATAATTAAATCTAAAAACCCCAAAAAAAGTTGAAAAAAATCTCTCGAAAACGAGATTGATGACAAATGTCTTATGAATTTGACGTTCCGCACACGCTGCACTACCTCATTTTCGTATGCAATGATAGCGCGCTAAAGTGACGTCACTGATGACGTCACGTCGCTTAGACGAGTGAATACGAGCAAGTTTTGAACCGACTATTAGCGCGCTAAAACCGCACACAAAGCTCATGAGCAGGTTTTAAACCGTAGTGTTCATCAGCTGCGTACTCCCTAAATCACTACATTGATCTTGATTATGGCAAATACGCAAGCCGCGTGGGCCCAAAAAGAACACAAAAAAAAAAAAATCACTACATACACAAAAAACAAGAATTTCAACCGGCGAGCAGTGTCTCGGACATAATTGCAGGCCTTACTTTTTGGCCAAAATTAGAGTCAAGGATCACTCTTTGTGTGAATGCGGTATTGAGGAGGGTACGGTAGATCATTTGTTTTTCAATTGCCCAAGGACTCCTGTTTCTCTGGTATAAAATTAAATTATGATTCCCCTTTTTTTTCTATGATCATTTATTTATATGTTTTTATTTTTATCCAGATTATGCTAATTGACCGTCCATTTATCTGGTCATTGTAGTGCCGTGTATTCTCCAACTTCGACACTGGCAAAATTGTCTATGTTGACAGAAGCCATATTACAAATATTTGATTTATACCAAAGAGATTTGAACCTCGCTGCGTTAGTATTATATAGTCTAAGCTCGCTGCGCTCGGTCCTTAGACTATATAATACTGCTCGGTCATAGAGGGATCCGAAAATTGTCGGCTATAGCTTGACTTTTTACTCATGTTAAGAGTCATATTAGAAAAAAAGAGATAAACATGTTTATGATTATCTACTTTCAAACGTCGCTGTAACGCTTTTTGACCAGCTAGAGATGTGCAGGCACTCGATATGACGAGTGCGATAATGTAGTATTTCGACTTTTTTAAAACGATAGTATTAACATTCACACATTAATTATTGACGAGGCTTTGAGCAGATGTTAGACGCTCATGATGAATTCAAAATTTTGTGACTTTTAAAAAAATCGTCTTCAATTCGAATGTTTTGTATGCTATTTACAATAATGATCTTTGAAGAGAAATCAAATGAATAGAACCAACATTTGTTGTTGCACTTATGATTATAAAAGCGCACCCCGAACAATTCATACATCAAGCGCGAAACCTCAAATCGTCAGAATTTGAAAATGACAGAGACTTACGCACGTCCACGCAGTACAACTAGGCTCGATAAAGAACCCGGCAATCACGCGGGCGTGGGTCGCGTATGGCGAAGGAGTCTATTCCAAGGGGTGCGTAGAGTGTCTTTTTCGCATTTCTGTATTTATAGTTCATATTATAAAAAAAAAGGAATTTATCAGAAATGAATTAAGCTGCTTTATTTATTCTCTCATTTAATTCAAATGAAGAGTAAATGAATAAAATGACAGAACGTTTCGAAGTATATTTAAAAAGTTATGAATCTACTAATAAAGTTACCTACTACCTAAAATAAAATTACAGAACGTTACGAAGTATATTTAATAAGTTATGAATCTACTTATAAAGTTACCTACTACCTAAAATAAAATTACAGAACGTTACGAAGTATATTTAAAAAGTTATGAATCTACTAATAAAGTTATTTACTACCTAATAATAACTCTTCTTTTCGTCACCATTTTCACTCAAGTCTCTCTGCAAGTGTTGTTTATTTAGTAGTTTTATTGCCTAGTTGCAATGCCGCTGCTATGCAGTTCTACTTTATCTTGAAAACTTGAAGGGACCTGAAAATAAATAAATATTGACTACTGATGATATGGTACAGTCAAGAGTACGTCAAGCTTGACACATTGGACGGTGTACCGATCTTATTTCAATTGCTGTAGAAGCTAAAATCACGCTTGTAACACTCACGAGTTGTTTAGTGATAAAATAGCCCACAACAGATTAGCATGGTGTCAGGGCATGAAGACCCTATGTACCTATTAGTGATGCCAATCATTACTCCGAGTAAGATGTTTTTAAAATAAACATTATTGAACACCCTGTATTATACAAGTTTTGTCATTCGTTTATTTGACACAGAAGTTGAAATTATGTCTTTTAAATCAATTAATTTAATAATAATAAAATTACATATTTCCTGAAACTTGCAACGTCATTACTTTTTTCACGGAGACCGATTTTTTACTTAAACTTGACGTTACGATTTGATATATTGTGATATTAACGTATGACATGTGAATATGTGGGTACAATCATTGCAGTTCTTTATGTCCTCTTATTGTTTTAATTATTATACGATACCTACATAATTTTGAATTTGAATTATAATTACTATTGTCGTCATATTATATATTCTTTATTGTGCACAATAAAACAGAACAGTTATGATAGAAGAGGTGCCATAGTAAAAGACGTTAGTGATGATTAGGTCTATTATTTGACATCTATTATTTCACTTATGTACAATTTTTTTCAAAACCCATGGAACCTATTGGATGTCTTAGAAATTCGTAAAAAAATAATCTTAAGAAGTTGCAGCCACCAATGTTTTTGGTTTTAATCGAATCTTAACATCAACACAAATAGGCAAAATCAATTTCATTAAATAAAAACGTCACATTGACCATGATATTTTGCTTACAAAATATTGTAATTTTTAGTGGTATACGAAAATGGAGACATCCGCCATTCTGAATCAAAACCTCCTTGATCGTGCCCTTACCAGTTGACACCACCGTTCACATAAAAATGAGGTTTAAATAAAAGAGGTCGAGTATCGAGTCAAATCCATAAAATTAGGCAACGTTAACCGTGGTCAGGACCAAAGAGATTTGAACCTCGCTACGAGCGTAGCGAGGTTCAAATCTCTTTGGTCAGGACCCAGTTCAGTGACCGCTAGTGACACATAACTAAAGCGTTTCTGTGTTTCGGAAGGCACGTAACGCCGCGCCGTTGATTAAGCTACGGTTGGTTGGCAACTGTATCTAATATTAGTCGCTAAGCCAAGTCAAAGGCCATTTGCAGTTTAAAAACTCTGACAGTCAGGTTGGCCAGGCAAATCCTAATAAGTACTTACTAGTCGCTCTGTGTAAAAACCAGTGTGCTTATGAAATATATTAATTAGGTTAAATAATAGACTATATAGAACGGAATAATAGGACAAAAGCCGTGTGGTGCCGGCAAAGAATAGTACCAACCCATCTCTACCCGTGGGTGTCATAAGAGGCGACTAAGGGCTTATGAACCGCAGGATGGGCACCAGCATATTTCTGTGTAGCGTACTATGGTACAAACTGCGGTCACCAATAACAATGTTAACAAGCGTGGTGATTATGGTAAATCCTCTCGACTAAGTACTTTAGGTAAGTACCACGCGTTTTTTCTGGTGTTCAGGAGCTCCCTGACCTGCAGTGGACGTTTAATGGATGTTACGATGATGATAATGCATTAATGATAGGGCAATAATGATGAAAGTAACAGAAAAAGGCCAAAATAGTCGATTGCCTAGTTAGGTTCTTAATCATGTTAAAAGTGAGTGCTCGTTCTAGTTTTTCCGATCATGAAATATGAGCAATGTTGATTTTAGTCGATGAATATTATATACCGCATAATATAACTCTTTAATTAATGTTTATAATCGTGAAGATCACGGTCTTTGGTGAACAAGTTTTATATTTTGCCTCCAATTTTGATATTTTTTTACGATGATCGGCTAAGCAAAAATAAGTCATTCAGCCTGGTCATAATTTTATTACCTGTAGGTATCTATAGAGTTTTACCTCTATTTTGATGTAGGTACACTGGGATCGTTGCTAATTTATTTAGGTTCAAGTAGTTTTGAAACTGTCCCACATTCATCATTTTTTCTATTATTTTTATGAGTTCTCTACTCTAAACAACAAATAACGTAGCATCAAGGAGGTTTTAATCCACGCTACGCCTAGAGCGTAGCGTGGATTAAAACCTCCTTGCGTAGCATATAACTTATGGCAAATATGCTAGTAGTATGGCCCTAAAAAAAGTGTGCCAGCTCTTGTTTTATTTTCAGCGTTGCTGATGCGGAACTTTTAATACAATTTAGGAACTTTCGAGTCCTAAATGGGGCTTTGATTGGTGGATGCTATGTTTTCTTTTTTTTTACTTAACTCTGGCTGTGACCGTTAATTCGCAGAACTAAAAAAAATATTCGTGCAGGCAAGCGCGGCAGGTGGGGGGAGGCGAGATAATTGTTCAGAGCCAAAATAGGGTGTTTGTTTTCCGGTAGTTTTTGAAAGTTGAACTACATGACCCTGCTAGTTATACCTAGCTGGGAAAATGGAAAATGGCAACTGTGGTACTGGATGGTCACGGACGGTCACCATCACGTAATCAGTATGACTAGAATTCGTAAATACCAAAAAGATATTATTATTCTACGGTAAATATCTTTTTCACGTTTTATTCGAATTTTCAAGCATAAGTATTACTTATTGTATTTTAGTACCTACCTATTGTTATTTTCGGTAGAATGTACGTACGGTGACAATAAGTCGGTGGGTGAAAAAGGATTCACACTAAAATTCATTGAATCATGAACTCAGAAGAGGTTGTACTCTCGCTCATGAACTATTTACAGTTCAAGTTCAGAATCCTAGTTAGGCGTCCGCCATAAAAAAAAGTTAAGTCACCACGTTTCTTTCCAGAATTTTTTAGTTTATTTGATATTAAAGCAACTCAAATAAGAAAAAAATATTTTAACTAAGTTTCTATGATCGTGTGAAAAAACAGTTGATTGATGCTGTCAAATATGTGATTATTTTCTTGTAAAAAGGTTTTATATCAATTAAAAGTAATTACGAACAAAACTCTTTATTATCCTGTACACGCAATAACGATGTATATCGGAACTTTTGATTATACTACTGGCAACACTGTATCCACATCCGTCAACATGACATAATAATTTCTTTGTTTTGTTTGTACATAACCTAATTTTTCTACGTTTTGTAATGAGATGTGATGCCATTTAAATAAATATACAATACAAGTATTTTTTCTCCAAAGAAGTTTGAATAGCATACGCCTTTGATTTATAAAAAAAATAAGAAGTAATATCAAAAATGCAACAGACACACCTCGATAAAGTGTAATAATTAAAAGCTGGAATCTCAGTGTTTTACATGAATGATGGGTTACATTACACTTGTTGACGACATGAAGTATTGTATTTGACCGGGTTTCATGTATTTTTGGCTAAAGATGCCATTGATGCTGTTTTTTTGTCATGACAGATTGCAATGATCTTTAAGTACCTACAACGAAGTAGACCCAACCTAATACCAAGCAATAGATGATAGGAGTGAAATAAGTAGAAATTGATGGACACAATTATATTAGGAGTAACTAGTTCAAAAGTTGAAGGCTGACAGATCAAAAGAAAATATATAGAAACACAAAAAGTTAAGAAAGCAAAAAGAATGTGACAGGAGGTACCTCTTTAACAAGGTTCCTATCTCTACCTATACAGAACTTGGAGGAAGATACAGAAAGCTACCGAAACAAAACACTCAATTTTAATTTGGTTGTTTAATTTGTATGTAATGCTGTTGGGTTTCTGCAGACCTGTAATACAAGTCAGACCTAGCTCAGGCTCTAGTCTCCCACCATCTCATCTTGTTTCTTAAAAAAACTGTTTTGTAAAAGTGGAGAAAATAAAAACTTATATTTATTTATTTACTTGCCAGTGTATCAATCAATAATCATACATTTTCTAATAAAGGAGTTTTTTCAGCAGCATAGCAGTTTCCTTTAAGTAGTATTCTTTATTGCCTAAATGTTAATAAAAAACATGATAAAAGACATGCAATTTGGACTCTATGACAGGTTTCTTACATGAACCTCTAAGGATATGAGAAAGTCAGTAAGTAGGTATAGCAGCCAGCAGCGGGAGCAAAATTATGCAGATATTGTAATTTGAAAAACTATTGGATATTTCATGAACTGATTACACATGGAAATGGATCCATATATGTGATCTCACCCATCTGCACTTGTAATAATAATAAAAGAACTAGTTTATTTTATTTATCTCATGTTATGCTCAGTCAGTGATGCAATGGAATGAACAGGTAGTCCTAAAACTCTGTATTCTAGTACACGTCGCACAAAATAACTTTGGCCCTGTCATTGATGCGCAGTAGTCAAAAATGGGCCATTTTTTCCTTCTGCGCATCAATGACAGGGCCAAAGTTATTTTGTGCGTCGTATAGGCACATATGAATCCTGCCATGTACCTACAGGACAGGAATCACCCTCCAAAATTCCAGTTTTTGCTGAAACAATGTGGAGGGGAAGTACCATAGTCACCTCGCTTGTCAGCGTTACGGCTGGCACCATGGACCGCGGTTGCAGGTGACCGCAGTAATTAAGATGGTATGATACACAGGAGGATGCTGCTGCCCATCCTCCAGTTTACAAGTAAAGTAGGGATTACTATTATCTAATCTGTGGTGCTCTAATGCTCTTCATCTATTATTAGAGAGTTACTCTCATGTCCTATGAGTAAATATCCATGGTAAATATATTTGAGTGGCAGAGAAAAAATATTAAGGAAGTATTAATATGTAAGGTATATATTTAGTAGTGTTTGCTGTTGTATAGGATTTTCAATACAGTAAGTTGATAAGGTCGGCCAAGAAAGTGGTCACAAGCACTTCAAGAATCAATAAAAAGTAGCCAAGATTTAATTATAACAGTCAAAACAGGGAATAATTACTTTGTTTTATGACATGCAAATGAACTTCAATCATAAGATCATAGACCACATTGAAGACCAACCGAATCAAGGCTGTAGGTAAATAAAGTAATACCCAATTTTTTATATAAAAACTGCTTTAATACAGGACATAATTAATTCTAAACATTTATTTAGGCTTTTACTACCTACTTATATTCATAGACAACCTTACTTTGTGTGGACACTGGATAATTTTATGACAATGGTTCTTAGCGTAGATCTGTATGGTTGCAATCTAGATGATTATTCTGCCCTGATCTTCTTCTTCCTTCATGTATCATCGTCGTTGTTATATGCTGATCACAAGGACAGCATTATCAGATAGAGGCACGTACGCAGGGCAAAACAAAGTATGCCATCTTGAATCCACAGAACCCACATTTCCTCGTTGCCAGTTAGATAACAATGTCATTTTAGTTCAATGTTAGTCTAATAGTTCACTTAGCCCTTGGCGAATCTGCTTCTGTAAGATGTGTGAAGTGGTGGACTGTAGAAACTTGAACCTCAACATAACCTCAAAAATTAGGTAATGGAAATAGCTTCTGGTCCTTGCAGCTTTTAGTTTTTTATTTTCTTAGCAATAATGCGTGGGGTTTAGTATTATTACATTACTTTTTATTACTGTAAACTTGCTGTAAACAGTCTCAAAGTATACGAGCGAGTCGAGAAGAAACTGCAAGTGTCATTCAAACGCACAGATTATACCTACTCATTTTGTTTGAACGCATGGCGGATGATATGGCCGATGGCTCCCTATGATTTGAACTGATTATTTTTTGTAAAATAATCCAACAATCTGACGCTAAATATTAAAACAATTAATTTTGTTCGATTTAGGTTGATGAACTTAATTGAATGAAACCATTTTAGTCAGCGGCTGCATATTGCGTCAACACTAATTTCGCTCGTAAACTTAACATCCACGCTTGTATGGGCCGAAGCACCAACTCTTTTTTTGGTTAGAGGTCTAGGGAAGAGTCGCATTGTCTTTGGTGATAATGTTTATTATTACATATATTTTACTAACAAATAGCAATATATTGATGAATTAGACAACACAACGGAACACTAAATCTGATAAGTCCGATACGCACTTGGCCAGTTTTTATATTACTCGGTAGATTAACATGTAGCGATATAACCATTTACAGAGACCGTACTAGAATTATGAAGTGAGCATCTGATTTAATTCGATAACTTTTTAGACATTATCGATAACCACTATTTACATCTCTAATGGTGGATAATCAAAATCATTCGCGTTATGTAGATATTCTTGAATTTTTCTTGTAATTTGCAGTATATTTCTTTGTGGAAGGTTTTTTTAAATTGATTTACCTAATCTTTAATATAATTTGTTGTCACTTTAATGAGTTTTACACATTTTTTTGCAAAAATAAGCTTTTAAATATTACTTACAAATGAAAGCATAAGAATTCTTCGATGTCCTGTTTCCTAGAAGAATGAGATCCGCATGCCGGTACGATTTATGTATTGTTCAGCATTTAGGCTTTTGTGTACAACACTTATTTGATTAGATATAAGTATTTTAATAACAGTAAAATTATAAAAACTACAGAGCCGGTTCGCTCACGACAACATCAATACAAATAGTTTCATAGACGACTGAAAGTAAAGACAACGTCATACTAGTTGTCAAGAGAACAATCAGATAACTTTTTAAATTAGCAGAAGTGTAAAAAGAACCAAAACAAACCTGACGTTTCAAAAGTGCAACACTTGACAAGCCTTGAAATCCCTCTATGACCGAGCGTAGCGAGGTTCAAATCTCTTTGATTTATACACTACGGATTGTTTCTTGAATTCAACGCACACATCACATTCACTGAATATAGTCGGTTTATTTCTATATGCGTGCATTCGTCGAATACAGTTTTAAACCAGACTAGAGCGCGCTTTATGTCAATGTCACTGAGAAAAATTAAAATTTTGATTTTGTTTTGCATTTTAAGAAATTATTGAGAGATAATAATTATTCGATAAGATAATTAAATCTAAAAAACCCAAACAAAGATGAAAAAAATCTCTCAAAAACGAGATTGATGACAAATGTCTTATGAATTTGACGTTTCGCACACGCTGCACTACCTCATTTTCGTATGCAATGATAGCGCGCTAGCTAAAGTGACGTCACGTCGCTTAAACGAGTGAATACGAGCAAGTTTTGAACCGACTATTAGCGCGCTAAAACCGCACACAAAGCTCATGAGCAGGTTTTAATCCGTAGTGATAGTCTAAGTACGATAGCTTGTGGAGACAAACGTCATTTTAAAATTTATCCCGATGACCTTGCAGCTTTGCCTAGAGTATACCTTTACTGGAGATCTTCTAGTGTTCGACGTGGCTCCTTTTTTGCTAAAATACAACCTTCTATACCCGTTAAGCCGTGGTTTTCAAAAATTCGCCTTCCTAAACTTTTTACATACATTTTGATCCGTCTTAGACTTGGCCACTGTTGTTCTCCCGTTCATTTATCAAAATTACATATTCGTGATTGTTCTATTTGTGAGTGCGGCTTAGAGGAGGGTACTTTAGACCCATTTACTTATATATAAGTACTAGCCCATCGGCACGTTACTCTGTCCCCAATTCGTTGGTCCGAAATCTGACGTTTAGGACCAACAAATGTCAGTCGTTGTCAGTCATATTTATTAAACTTACCAACAAAATGGATGTTTTTATTTGAAGAAACAATTTACTCTTATTATTATTATCGTTATTTCTTATTATTGTTTTTGACTATAATCCAATTAATGAAACTGAAAAACCAGGCCTAAATCACATATAAACAGTAAAAAGTTTGTTTTGTTTTTTCCCGCCATATTATTTCCGTTCCTTATATTTAGTACCGACCGAAGTACTACACAACGTAGTTCACGCAATTTCTCACAGATGGCGCTATTTCTTCTTGTATGGGGAAATTTTGGACCGCTTGTTCCCAAGACCCTATCTTGACTATATAAATCTATGTTTAGACCACATTTTCTTTCATTGCCCTTTAATTTCACATTCTGATTTTTATGTTTCTTTACGTTTCTTAAAAGTGCCTTTCCCTACCTGTTTAGCTACTCTTTTATGTTCAATAGATCCCAAAATTTTTTATGCATTGGCCTATTTTTGTAAATATAATAACTTAAAACTTTAATCTGTTATTTATTTATATTTTATGTATTTATAATTGCAATCTTTTCTGTGCTTTTTTTTTATTTTTTATTATTAAGTGTTTTTATTTTTTCTTTTTGCTCTTGCTCTCTGGCAGTGATACTCTTTTAGAGTAATTGCCATAAAAAAAAAGTACGATATGGTACGTTATCTAGGCTTTTTGGCGGGAACTCGACATGGGCGTTTGCCTGCTTAATTGAAATTTTGTTTTTTTGTGCATTTAGTGATTTAGTGGATAATAAAGATAGTGTGTTATGCAGTAAATTTAGTACGGAGTGTGCAGCTGATGAAGATTTCAAGTGATCTCGTGTTTAAGCCCCGTTTGTGTTGTCCCAAAAAGTCACGAACATTTTCCTTCGTAAAGTTCACTATCGCTTTACGAGGGGAGCAAAAAGAAAGATTAAACACATCAGACATGGCTGTATGGGCTTTGTACTCTTTGCCTTTCCGAAAGGAAGAATGAAACCAAAAAAAAAAAAAAAAAAAAAAAATAGGCTAGTTGGCAGCACTATGTGCAAATTGACAATGTCATTGTCATGTCATTTTGACATTAACTTAACCTGACCACGTGTTTTCTTTTCTGTTTTTGGGTTGGGTTTTTATTATTGATAGGTAATTTTTGGTTTTTGCATTGATTATTTATTGGAGCACAAATGAAATTTGTGTAGGAGTAAACCTTAACGATGACTAGGTTTGCTCGAGCAAAAGGTTCGAAAGCTTCTAATGAAAAAACGCCCGAAGATAGCACGCCATGGGAGGTAATGAAAGAACAATTACTTCAGGCTAAGAAAGAGAGCGACGAAGCAAAGAAAAGACAGCAGGTGAGTGGAATTGTAATGTTCAGAATCGTATTAAAAGTAATGAACACTTAAAACATACTATGTTAAGAGGTAACAAACCTATTGTAAATTAACACCAAAAAAGTTTGATTTGATTGGTATTAAAAAATAGTGTATATAGTCTTATGGCAAGTATGATACATTTTCTTTGCATCCATGCTGTTGCATAGGCACTTTCAAGATAAGTAGGTACAGTGCCAAACCTGTCGAACCCAAAATACCAAAGAGAAATGGCTTCAATCACTAAATACAGTGTATATAGTCTTATGGCAAGTATGATACATTTTCTTTGCATCCATGCTGTTGCATAGGCACTTTCAAGATAAGTAGGTACAGTGCCAAACCTGTCGAACCCAAAATACCAAAGAGAAATGGCTTCAATCACTAAATACAGTGTATATAGTCTTATGGCAAGTATGATACATTTTCTTTGCATCCATGCTGTTGCATAGGCACTTTCAAGATAAGTAGGTACAGTGCCAAACCTGTCGAACCCAAAATACCAAAGAGAAATGGCTTCAATCACTAAATACAGTGTATATAGTCTTATGGCAAGTATGATACATTTTCTTTGCATCCATGCTGTTGCATAGGCACTTTCAAGATAAGTAGGTACAGTGCCAAACCTGTCGAACCCAAAATACCAAAGAGAAATGGCTTCAATCACTAAATACAGTGTATATAGTCTTATGGCAAGTATGATACATTTTCTTTGCATCCATGCTGTTGCATAGGCACTTTCAAGATAAGTAGGTACAGTGCCAAACCTGTCGAACCCAAAATACCAAAGAGAAATGGCTTCAATCACTAAATACAGTGTATATAGTCTTATGGCAAGTATGATACATTTTCTTTGCATCCATGCTGTTGCATAGGCACTTTCAAGATAAGTAGGTACAGTGCCAAACCTGTCGAACCCAAAATACCAAAGAGAAATGGCTTCAATCACTAAATACAGTGTATATAGTCTTATGGCAAGTATGATACATTTTCTTTGCATCCATGCTGTTGCATAGGCACTTTCAAGATAAGTAGGTACAGTGCCAAACCTGTCGAACCCAAAATACCAAAGAGAAATGGCTTCAATCACTAAATGATCCAATCACTGTCTGAGTACTCTGATTTCAGATTTTTTTTTTTTACGAAGCGATTTTAAGCAATACAGCATTAATTCTTATCCAATTAAGTACCTTAAACACATGGTGCATTTAATTTAGATCAATATGGCCCTTTAGAGCATGTAATTTAAATGAATATTTTCGAAGATATTACAGATTTAAAATGCAGGGAGGGACACAGCGGTTGCGGCGGTACCGGCCGACCGGGGGACGGCGGCGCGTGCCTATAAATGGTATATTTAGTATCAGCATTTCACCCGTGCGAAGCCGTGGCGGGTCGCTAGTCTATTCTAAAATAAACTTTTTTACATAACTGAGTATATCTAATTGCTGTCAGAAATGATATTCCAACAACAGGTTTAGAGTTTGTAGGCCATCTATAACTTAGCTTATCTTTCAAAGAAAAGAAAACACTTTGATCCCACTATTAAACACCCAATCAGTTCCATCTCAAGGTTGAAAGTGCTTTATTTTCATGACTGGCATGCAGAGTAATTAACAGAGTAAGCGAAGAGTCTTTGACCCTCAAAAACTAACTTGTTCCATATGTTTACAGGCGGAGCAGCAGCGAATAGAAAATTATGAAAATTTTTTGAAGGAAAGGAGGGTTCAAAAAAAGCCAGTTACTTGGTGTGACTTTCCAGAAGAACCAAGTAGTGAAAATAAAAAGAAAATTGTACAGGACCCTACAAAGAAAAATAATGTCTCTGCTCATGTTAGTAAATCAGGGAATGATTATCATACAAAAGTAAATGATGATGCATCCAACAGTAATGTTCTTACCAAAAAGAAGAAAAAGAAAAATAAACATAATTTTGAAACATCTCAATCTTGTAATCAATCTAATAATGATATATCACAACATGTAGAATCTGTATCAAAGAAAAAGAAAAACAAAAGAAAACCAGATATTATAGAAGATAATAGCCAAATAAACTCTGAAATAATTGACTTTTCTGGACCACCTAAAAAGAAGAAGAAGAAAAACAAGCAGATTACAGATGAGGCTCCTAATAATGGTAGTGAAGACATAAATGAAGAAGAATCACCAAACAAGAAAAAGAATAAAAAGAAAAATAAGTTTGCTGCCATAGCTGATTCTAATGTTAACAACGAAGATCATGATATGCCAAATAAATCTATAAAAACTTACAAAAATGTCAATTCAAATATGATAAAACATACAAATGATTCAAATAAAGCAAACGATAACAAGTATGCCATTAATCAAAATATGGATAAAGCAAAGAAGAAAAATAAACTTAAAGATGGACAACCAGTCCGTCGAAAAGAGATTAATGATAGAGCCTTCCAACTTATAATTAATGGAAAAGAGGTTGAACTTGTCAGGTTTGATGGATTTCCAATCATAAAAAAAGATGCCGAAAGATTGACAGACCTGAAAAACAGCATGATAAAGAAAGGCATACCTAAAAGTGAAGTTCAGAGAACTATGAAGTTAGAGAGAAGGAGAGCTGAGAAAGCCCTCGCTAGGGTAAGGAAAGAAGTGTGCTACAACTGCAGGAAAGGAGGCCACAACCTATCGGACTGTCCTGAATTGAGGTCTAAGATACCAGGATCTGATGCACCAGAAGGAGTTTGCTTTAAATGTGGCTCCACTGAGCACAGGCAGTTTGAATGCAAAGTTCAAAGAGATAAAGAGTTCCGATTCGCTACTTGTTTTATTTGTAAAGAACCAGTAAGTTTATATAATGGTGTTTAAATCTTCTTTTGTTTTATTAAGTATAAACAACTAATATGAATTAATTATTTACCTCTTGTTTTTCCAGGGTCACATAGCAAGACAGTGTCCAGATAATCCCAAGGGCATGTACCCCAATGGAGGTTCCTGCAAACTTTGTGGTGATGTCACACATTTGAGAAAAGATTGCCCTACAGTGAGTAATTTATTTATGTCCTTTGCTAATGCAAAATTAGGAACAGAGAATGTAAAACAGTAGTGATAAAATTATGACTCTGAACGCACGAGAGGGCGAGGATACAAGGTCCTACTTAGTCTTGGTGAAACATGATTTTCCATTCATATGGGCAGTCGTCTTTTTTTATTCATGTGTGCGTTACTCATAAGCATTGCATAAACGTGGACAACAACCGCATTTCCTCGCGCCCTCGAGTGCGTAGTTTCTGTTTGTAAAGGAATGAAGTCTATAGGTATATGGACTAAATTTTTGCCTAGCAAGTTAGGGTCATTGTATAAAGCGACGACATTTGTCGAATGCATGCAAGCTACAAATATTGTTTGTGTTTTATATCTGTCCATGCAATCAACATGTGAGCTACAATCTGACCGAACAATCTATGAACTCCCGACAAAATTCGCGGAAAAAGTGTTATTATCAACCTTTTTCTCCCATCCCAGAAAACAGTCCAGTCAATGGCAGCGAAGCAAGTGATTAATGTCGCTAGGTCACTATCTTGCGGCGTGCGTGGAAAGTGACCCTTACTTTTAAAATTTTATATCCAAAGGCTAATTAGTTGATCGGTTTTACAGGCAAGCACTCAGAAAGAAGAAACCTCAGTAAAGCTGCAGACACTAGACAGCACAGACAACCTTGAAGACATTGGAGTCCAGAATAAGGCTACAGTTATTAGTGATTCTGCTAAGAAACCCAAGAAAATAAAGTTTTAATTTTTGAAGTCTATGTAAGTATCTATCTAAATATTTAAAATTGTAAGTAGCAAAAATAATACAATAAAACTCCAAAAAAATATTAATTAAATGGTTTTTTTTAATACAAATAATTCTACAAGCTACAAAAAATAAATACAGAGATCATATTTACAAATTGTCTTTTGAAATTAATTACTAAGTAATACTTGTGCAAACTGAAAATTAGAGCCTAAAAACTAACCATACTCAGTGCAATATGTTTTAAAGAAACTTAATCCATACAGTATTTTTCTCTTTAGTCAATGACTTACAATTCAAATACTTATGTATGTATTCTTTTTTTTTTTCATATACAACACAGCCGTCTAAAAACGTTTACAATGTGTCCATACTAGCTTTTAGTTGTTCTATAGCTTGTAAGGCAACTTGCCCAGTGATACCCTCAGGGCTCATAGGATCTTCCCGCGTGAGGATTTGAGCTGCATCTCCCAATAATATGATGGGTTCCTGAAGTTTCTCCTTAAGTTTCTCGTCGTCGATTAGTCCAGCTTGGTATTCGCTTCTTGCCAAGTACATCACCGGCGCGTGGAGTTCATACAGCATCATTCCTAAAAGGACAATAAAAAAATGTAAAAATTAGACCATGAAATTAATATAATTTCGAGGTAGTAATATTTTTTGTTCCGTTATGTTGCTGTTCTATCCACTCACGTGCCCCTGGGTACCGGTGGTACCCAAGCTTTTTTTCAGTAGATTGCCCTCGTTTTTCGCAAAAATACGCATTAATTGACTCCCAAACCAACCCCAGTAAGATCCCGGATGCCGGACCCCGGATGCCCGAAATCAAGGTTGTTTTCGGCTTTCATTCCGAGAAATAAAAGGAGTTCGGTTTCGTGAAGCCGTCGTCGGGGATATTTCAATGGATTGCTAGGTAGGTACCAGTGGTACCTTTGGGTACCACCGGTACCCAAGGGCAATATACTGCACTTTTTTTTTTGCGCGGGCACGTGAGTGGTGATGCAATGTGATGGATGAACGTTGGATTAATTCAAATTCAAATTATTTATTGCATTCCATGTGTGTTTACAAGTTCTTAAACAATAAATAAGTACAAAACATGGACCCTGTCGGGCACAGCAATGTAGGAGAGAGGAAGACAGTTTATTATATTAAATATTTGACACTACATTAAAATTGACTTTATTATTATTATATTAAAAATTAAAAAAATAATTATTTTGTACCTGTAGTTTATGATTTTGATTATTTATTTAAGTTAAACTTATTAATTTATAAATTTTTATCATTTAAATATTCATTTATTGTATAATAACATTTTTCTATAAGAAATCGTTTTAAGTTTTGAATAAATTGTTTATCATTTGCAGAGTTTTTGATAGACTCAGGGAGTTTATTATATACTTTAATGGACATTACATGAGGGCTGTCTGCATGTAATTGTAGTCGTGAGCTGGGTAAGATTAATCTGTTCTGATGTCGTAAGGAGTAATTCGTTGGTATATCTGAGCGTTTTGTGTAAAAATCCGGGTATTTTCGGACAAACTTGCTAATTTCCAAAATGTAAATACATGGCAGGGTAAGAATGTTATGTTCCTGAAAGTGAGCCTTACAGCTGCACGTTTGTTTTATATTAACAAGAATTCGTAAAAGCTTTTTTTGTACCGTGAACAGAGCAGTTGCATCTGTGCTATTTCCCCACAGTATGACACCGTAGCTGAGCCAAGCGTAAGCGTACGCATAATAAGTTGTTATAGCTGTTTTCAGGTCTGTAGTCTTTTTTATCTCACGGAGCGCATATGAAAAGGAGCTAAGTTTGGTTCGCAGTTTTTGAATATGAGATTTCCAATTTACGAATGTATCTATATTTATTCCAAGCAAATCAAAAGATTTAGTAACTTCAATTTTGATATTATTATATGTAAAGTTTATATCTAAAGGGGCTTTCTGATGCGGGTGAAAAGTTATAATTTTTGTTTTTTCATAATTTATTTCTAAATTGTGATCTTTCAGCCATTCCGTTGTTTTGTCCAGTATGTTCATAAGTTTATCATTATTATTTATATTGTCTAGGCTTGAAGTAAGTATGGACACGTCGTCAGCAAATAAAACACAATGATCATTAATTACTTTGGGGAGATCATTAATATAAACCAAGAACAAAAAGCATCCAATCACACTTCCTTGGGGTATAGAAGACTTTACCGCCCTAGTATTTGATCTGATTTTTTCAATTTCATTTATCTTTTTGTTGTAATACTCTACTTCTACAAATTGAGTCCTATCTTTTAAATAAGAAGCAAACCAGTTTTGAGCCACTCCACGGATTCCAATGTCATATAATTTAGATAATAATATTGGATACTGAACTTTGTCGTATGCTTTCGACATATCTAATAGAAGTCCAATTGCATATTTCTTATTTTGTATAATATTTAGTGTTTCTTGAATATATTTGTATATAGCTAATATTGTCGACCGGTTTTTTCTAAAACCGTGTTGGTTTTCGTCAAAGACTTTAAATTTCTCACAAAATTTATATACTCTGTTGCACATAGCTTGTTCAAAATTTTTTGATGAAGTAGGAAGTAAAGCTATGGGTCGGTAGTTGTTAGGGTTTATTTTTTCCTTTTCTTATATACGGGTTTTACTACAGCTTGTTTCAGCATATCTGGGAAAATTCCTTGTTCAAAGGATTGGTTTATCAGTAAGCAAAATGGCAGGGACAACTCATCAGCACACTGTCTGATTAGTTTTGGTGGAAGTTCATCGAATCCGTGACTGACTTTGTTCTTTAAGGAAGTTATGATTTTATGTACTTCTGGTAAGGTTACAGGTTGAAGAAACATGGTATTCAATGTTGGGTACATCACAGGCCGGCCAGTTTGGCTGTTACATTTTTCGCTTATAGAAATAAAGAAGTTGTTGAAAGTGTTCGCAACACCTTTTGGGTCAGATATAGCAGCATTGTTTATTTGCAGGGAAATGTTTTTCCCCTCTCTTTTTAGGGTTCCGATACCAAAATGGTAAAAAAAAGGAACCCTTATGGTGCCGCTCTGTCTGTCTGTCTGTCCGTCTGTCTGTCACACCTCTATATCTCAGCAACCACTTATGCTATCGACCTGAAATTTGGAGTAGTTTTAGAATATAGTTGCCCAACTTAATTGCACATGAAATTTTTTTGAAAAAAGTATGATTATTAATGTAAAGGGGGACAAAATAGGGGGGGCCAAATTTCAAATTGTCGCTACTAGGTTGAGTGGGGTATCATATAAAAGGGCTTTACTTTTACATTTTAAAAAATATTTTTGTATTTTTTTAAGTTTCTTAGTTTTCAAGTTATGATGAAAAATGTCAAAAAAAATACCATTCCCCCCCCCCTTATCTCCGAAGTTTGAGTAAGGAAAAATCTGAATTAATTACTGTTGAAAGAGGTTTATGTAAACTTTACAGCAAAAATAAAACGACCTTTCTAAGTTGCACAGTTTTTTAGAAATCTGCAAAAAACGTTTACAAACAAATTTAGTTTTGCGGTCCTGAAAATTGACTTTATTGCTTCCAAAAATACTATAGGTATATCGGAACCCTCGGCGCGCGAGTCCGACTCGCACTTGACCGGTTTTTTAGTTTTATTCGTTCTTTCGTTTATAATGTTCCAGGTTGTTTTTATTTTATTTTTAGATTTATTTATTCTATTGATATTTAGCAAACGTTTTGATGTATTGACTGCTCTTTTTAATAGTTTTTCATATTTTTTATAGTAATTTTGTAGAGTAGGGTCTGTTGTTGTTAAAAGTAATACCTTTAAAAGTCTTTTGTTTTTACAGGATTTCCTTAATCCTACAGTTAGCCAATGTTTATTTTTAGTTGATTTCAATTTTATTCTTTTCTTTGGAATGCAATCGTTAAGTATTTTTAATAGAATGTCATGGAATATTTTATAATTTTCATTTATACTTTTGTTATTTGTTATAAATTGTGACCATTTATTTATAATTTATTTATAATTTATTTCCATTATGCATAATTGGGGATTTTAATTTACCGGAAATCTGTTGGGCTCAAGATGTCGACATCAGTTTAAATCCGATTACATCACCACAACTAGGAGAACCGAGTAAATTATTACTTGAAACTTGCATGCTGTTAGACTTGACTCAGTACAACTACGTATTAAATGGGAATAATAAAATTCTAGATCTATTACTGTGTTCATCTAATCTTATTACAGATATTAAACCGGCAGCAGCATTGACAAAAGTCGATGCACACCATCCTCCTATAGAGTTTAGTAGTAATTTGCAAAGTAGCTCCTCGCTGAAAAAGCTCTCTTTAAAAACTTATAACTATAGAAAAGCTAACTTTAATAATATAACATTTGCACTAAAAGAGATAAATTGGAATGAAAAAATAGGAAATTTAGACGTTAACTCTGCACTAAATGTATTTTATGATATATTGTTCGAATTAATTGAAGCACATGTACCGGTAAAGATAAAAGGAATGTATTACTACCCTATTTGGTTCTCTCCAGCGTTAAAAAGAAGAAAAGAAAAGAGAGAAGGTTTGGCTGAAGTGGAAGGTCTAGAGTTCACTAGCAGATTACCGCGAATTTAGCTTATTGAGGGTAAGATGTAAATTGTTGATCAAATTAGATTTTAAAAAGTACACAGCATCTACTGAAAACTTATTAGTTAAAGGTATGAAACCTTTCTGGAGTTATGTCTCAGCACAGAAGAAGCCAAGTGATGGATATCCAGGTACAATGTATTATGAGAGTGTAACAGCCGATTCTCCACATGCGATGGCAAACTCATTTTCCAAGTTCTTTAGTTCAGTTTTTGAAAAGAAGAATAATATTAATTTTAATGAGATTAATTCGTTGACAGAACACAGAACAGCTAATATTATATCGAATATATTCATAACCGAGAGAGAAATAAAAAAACAATTGCAAAAATTAGATTGTAAAAAGGGTCCAGGTCCAGATAAAATTGCCCCCATTTTTGTTAAAGCTCTAGAATCGGCACTCTCATATCCATTGTACTTGATCTACAATAAATGCATTTAGTCCAGTAAAAATACGGTTTTGCAAAACATTAAATGCTAATAGCTACTTTTTTGTGTATATCGTATTTAAATATGATGTTAAGACGCAATATTTACGAATCCACCTAAAATTTAAAGCGGAATATTTTTTTCGAATAACAGCTAAGGCAAAAATAGTAATAGACAATTATATACTTTATATCATAGATAAACGTATACTTTACATATAGGCATCAACATCCACCATAAATATATTTAAAAATATTAATTTATTTTAAAATATAAAATCTCCACTTATTTTTACATATAAGGGCCAATAAAGTCGAGGTAAAATAATAGCAATAAACTGAGCTAAACTCAACCTTTTTAAATGTAAGTGATTCTTATATATATTCACAAAAATGCCATACTAAATAAAAAAAAAGTTTTTTGTAATCGCTGGTTTACAATGATTTTGTAAACATTTATGTTGGATTTGCCAAAAATGTGATTATATAGCACTATTTAAATTATTAGAAAGCAAAACGGATCTATTACTATTTTTGGTTGCGAAGATAAGCTGTATTTAAATTTCGTGCTATAAAAGTTAAACAATACAAAAAGCTAATATTTTTAGGTGGATTCATGTATAATATGAAATTCTGCATATATAGCAAGCCGTAAATAAAAAAAATAATCTATTAACATTTTTTTCCGAAATTCCATATTTTTTTAATGTTTGGACGGCAAAATAAATAAATAAATGAAGTAAATTTAGGTGGATTCCATTAAAAAGCTTTACACAGAAATATAATCTATCGATCTGAAAAAGAATCACGGCTATTATCAATTATTTCCGTTTCGCCATACAATCTCTCGTAATTTTACTGGAGTAATTCAGGAAGGAACATTTCCTGACCGGTGGAAAATGGCCAATGTAACCCCTATTCACAAATCAGGGTCCAAGGCGAACGTCTCTAATTATCGTCCAGTATCTGTCCAACCCTGCTTTCCTAAAATCTTAGAATCTTTGATCCATAATGTGCTCTATCCACACGTTCAGAAAATGATAATCAAGGAACAACATGGATTTGTAAAGGACAAGTCAACTACAACTAACTTAATCCTATATGCTGATTTCCTTTTTGAAAGTTTAGATGCAAGACAACAAGTCGATGTAATATACACCGACTTTCAAAAAGCATTCGACAAAGTCGATCACAACCTTTTACTAGAAAAATTAGCATTTAATGGAATAAAAGGAAATTTGCTGAGGTGGTTTATATCATATTTGGACCGTAGAAGTCAAAGGGTTGTAATAGATGGACATGAATCGTATTTGGAGGACGTAACGTCCGGAGTAATTCAGGGTTCTATTTTGGGACCACTGCTGTACGTGATTTTTGTTAATGATATCTCTAAGTGCTTTCAAAATACTAAATTTGCTATGTTTGCTGATGATCTCAAGATTTATAATACTATCAACAACTTAAATGACTGTCAACTCATACAAGCAGATTTAGATCGTCTGGAAATTTACTGTAAGGAAAACAGATTATTTTTAGCTTACGAAAAATGCATGCAAATAACTATAACGAAAAAAACTAATAATAAACTTCTACATACATACAATATAGGAGGACAGGTACTGAAAAAGGTAGGTTTGGTTAAAGACTTGGGTGTACATATAGACGAAAAATTAACTTTAGATAGCCATATTGAAAAGATAATAAACAAAGCTTATAGTATGATGGGATTTGTCTTACGCATCAGCAAGCCATTTAAGAAACTGTCATCATACCTCATCCTATACAAAGCACTAGTACGTTCTCAGTTAGAGTACGGTTCAGTGATATGGAACCCTTACTATAATGTGTACTCCGAAAGAATTGAAAAGATTCAAAGGAAATTTCTACGTGCCATTCATTATCGTTTGTATGGAAAACCCCCATCTTATGAGAAATTACTAGAAAAGTTTAAATTAGCCACTCTCAAAGAAAGAAGGCAACAAGGAGACGTAATTGCATTGTACAAAATATGTAATTCAAAGTACGACTGCCCCGATCTCGTGTCCAAAATAGGTTTGAGGGCGCCGCCGGCACGCCGCACGCGCTCGACGGCGCTGTTGGCCACCACCGGGAGCGCCACCAACGCCGGCGAGCGCGCCCCCATAACAAGAATGTGTAAAACGTACAACAAAGAATTTGCTTCACTTGACCTTTTCGGCAATGATCTGTTTAAATTTAAAAAGGAACTCATTGATAAACTATGTAAAGGCACGGAGGAAAACCAAATTCAGAATAGGTAAATTTGAAACGATTTGGATTTTGATAGGATTTTTCTTGCATTTATAATATATCTATATTTTATTTTTTTTTGCTTTCTATTCTTTATTAAATTAGTTTTTAACGGTCGCTAAACACGTTGTAACAAAATATGATGTCTTGGTGAGAATGTTTTAGAGCATGTACTTTAACAACAATAAGATATGATATGTATTACTAATTTTAAGTGTCATGTTTGTTAATTCTCCAGATGAAAAATAAATAAATAAATTTTATTTCTTTTAATTGTAATTTGAATTTATTTATATTTAAATAATTATATAATCTTTTACAAGTAAACCATATTTCTGATTTGTTCGATGGTGGTATTTGCAGACATAAAGTGGTATCTCGATGGTCGGAGAAACCTAATTCCTCAACTTTAGTATCTAAATATTTATAACTAAAATTTGTCAGAATTAAATCTAAGCATGAAGATCCCCGAGTAGGTTGTTTGATGTGTTGTTTATATCTATATTCTGATATGAGATCTAGAAAAACATTAGTTTTAAAATTATTTTTTAAAACATTTATATTGAAATCTCCTCCTATTATTATTTGTTTCTTAGAGTGCTTCTTTTGTAAATAATTTAGTAATAATTTAAACCGTTCATAAAATACTTCTTCCTCTTTCCCGTTCCAATACAAAGCAATTAAAATAATATTTTCCTTAGTCAATTCTACCGCACATAGCTCTAAAACACTTTCTATTGACATGTCTGATATTTCCGCTTTTTCTGTATATTCGATGTGATTTCTTAGCAAGATACAGACTCCACCGCCTGTTTTCATTTTCCGACTGTAAGATGCTGCGACAGAAAAAATATCAAATTGTATTAAACTCATTTTGTCAGGAGGCAACCATGTTTCGGAAAAACAAAAGGCTTGGTATTTTTGGTTCTCTTCAATAAAAGCTTCTAAAATGTGCTGTTTGTTGTATAAACTCTGCATGTTTTGGAAAAGAATGTTAAAATTTTCATTAGCTTCGAAATCTCTGGGTTTCTGAATTTTCCAACTCCTTATTTACTAAAACATTCCAGTCTTCATTAATCTTTAATTGTTGATCTTTCTTTGTAGTATTTCTGGTATAAAGTTTTGATTGTTGATCCTTTCTGTGCTTGTCTTTTACTTTTCTTCCTTCTATTATCAGTTGGTTGTCGCGTATTATAGCATGCTTGCCGTTTTTTTCGCGCTTCTAACATTTCTTCTCTTAAGGCTTGCCTCTCCATTCGTGCTTTAACACAACAAAATATTTGAATTTGGCTTTTTATTTTTGAGGCAACTAACAAATGAAACGGCAACTAACAGTTTGCATCTAATAAATTAATCTGGCAGCGATTAAATATTTTAGCAACAATTATAATAGATGAGCTTCAAAATGCAAGGATTTATAAAAACTAAATAATGGCTGATTTTTTAAGGTAGCAAATATATTAAACAGGGGCAATGAAATCCATAAGCGAGGTACTATAAATAATGACTTGGCGACTAATTTTAACAGTGGGATAACAAAGATTGTATTATTGGCAACAACAGGCTCCCATATAAAAATACACTTTCGGGCTGCGATTTGTAGGCAGCTGTAAAAATTAAAACAGGTATTATTATTAAGTATTTGGATTTCAGTATTTTTGTTTGTAGAATCATTAATTAATGAAAACGGCGACAAGGTTAGTCATTGCATAGAAACAGAGTGCGGGTCGAATAAATTTAACGATTTTATATTTTTTTGTGCTGTGAGGGTCTCCTTGCGAGAGGTATCAAGGGAACTTGGCCTTGAAACATGAACTTGGGAACATGACCTTGGGGCTTTAATTATAAATTCGCTTTACTTTGTGATCAATTAATCATACTTCCGCGTGCTTCCTAACCTTTTTACTCGTACAATGACTACTGCTTTTCTCAAAATGACCACTACCATCACGAAGCGGGTGGACGAGTGGGCGCAGCTCCCCAGAATGGGGGGTTCGGGGGGCAGAGCCCCCCGCCATCAACAAACATACTCCAGACAGGACGACACATACACAGTAGGTTATGTTAGGTTCTCTTGTGACCCCTCGCAGACAGAAATAGGGGACCCGCACAGTGGGTCCCCGTCGAACTAACCTACATTCAAGAGGATTTTAATAGAGCTTTAATTATAAACAATAAACTAAGAGGAACACTCAGCTCGGCATAAATAAATAAATATTGCGGGTTGAATAAATAAAGACAATTATTGTACCTTTATACCTTTTACTCTTTCGCCATTGTAGGAAAATTTTAAGCCATATAATAAAAATTCTAGGTCAAACAATTTTTTATGCATGTCACTATTTGCTTTATTTAGAGCTCTTAAAATGTCGCACAAAGTATGTTTTTTATGACCTTAGTTAACTTTATATACAACCTCATTTTATTATTTAAGAAAGCCTATTTTCTAGTTTTTATCCGCCGTTAAGTGTTCGCTTAACAATAAATTCAGTTGCCAAAACAAAAAATCGATGACAGTTTAAATTAAAACAAAGCTTACAACTGATTATACAGCTGCCATTTTCTGCTTAAAATGATACTTCACTGTAGCTGCCAACCTATTATTTTTGCTACCTGCTTTAATATTTTTTGAAACCCGAATTCAGATTAATTTGTCGCCGCGTTAAATACATGCCTTTGAATTTGAGCCAAATTCTATTCCATTTGTAATCTTTTGAACAAAAACATTGTCTCGAAAAATCTCTCCTAAGTCGGTCTATGTTAAAATTAGAAAATACAGCGTCGGCACGTCTCTGTTGTTAAAATTGGGACGCGACACAATCGATCAGTATGTGTTTGTTGGATATTCAAGAATTGGGCTACAGTTCGACGATCTTTAATTTACTGATTAATGAAAACGGCGACAAGGTTAGTCATTGCATAGAAACAGAGTGCGGGTCGAATATATTTAACGATTTTATATTTTTTTGTGCTGTGAGGGTCTCGTTGCGAGAGGTATCAAGGGAACTTGGCCTTGAAACATGAACTTGGGAACATGACCTTGGGGCTTTAATTATAAATTCGCTTTACTTTGTGATCAATTAATCATACTTCCGCGTGCTTCCTAACCTTTTTACTCGTACAATGACTACTGCTTTTCTCAAAATGACCACTACCATCACGAAGCGGGTGGACGAGTGGGCGCAGCTCCCCAGAATGGGGGGTTCGGGGGGCAGAGCCCCCCGCCATCAACAAACATACTCCAGACAGGACGACACATACACAGTAGGTTATGTTAGGTTCTCTTGTGACCCCTCGCAGACAGAAATAGGGGACCCGCACAGTGGGTCCCCGTCGAACTAACCTACATTCAAGAGGATTTTAATAGAGCTTTAATTATAAACAATAAACTAAGAGGAACACTCAGCTCGGCATAAATAAATAAATATTGCGGGTTGAATAAATAAAGACAATTATTGTACCTTTATACCTTTTACTCTTTCGCCATTGTAGGAAAATTTTAAGCCATATAATAAAAATTCTAGGTCAAACAATTTTTTATGCATGTCACTATTTGCTTTATTTAGAGCTCTTAAAATGTCGCACAAAGTATGTTTTTTATGACCTTAGTTAACTTTATATACAACCTCATTTTATTATTTAAGAAAGCCTATTTTCTAGTTTTTATCCGCCGTTAAGTGTTCGCTTAACAATAAATTCAGTTGCCAAAACAAAAAATCGATGACAGTTTAAATTAAAACAAAGCTTACAACTGATTATAAAGCTGCCATTTTCTGCTTAAAATGATACTTCACTGTAGCTGCCAACCTATTATTTTTGCTACCTGCTTTAATATTTTTTGAAACCCTAATTCAGATTAATTTGTCGCCGCGTTAAATACATGCCTTTGAATTTGAGCCAAATTCTATTCCATTTGTAATCTTTTGAACAAAAACATTGTCTCGAAAAATCTCTCTTGTTTCTAAGTCGGTCTATGTTAAAATTAGAAAATACAGCGTCGGCACGTCTCTGTTGTTAAAATTGGGACGCGACACAATCGATCAGTATGTGTTTGTTGGATATTCAAGAATTGGGCTACAGTTCGACGATCTTTAATTTACTGATATGCAATTTATTTATTAGTGATTGGACATGTAAATTGCAGATCAGTAAATTAAAGATAGTCGACCTGTAGTCCAATTCTTGAATATCAGTGGTTGATAAAATATCACCCAAAGGAGAACTTAAGCAGTGAACTATCTGCCACTCACGCTACACAAAATTTTTTTTGGAGTGATTATTTGCTAGATTTGTAAGTCTACTTTTTATGGAATTCCACGCGAACGAAGTCGCGGGCGGTCGCTAGTTTATAAATAATACCGAGACTCATAAAAAACTGTGTTGATTGGATCTTATCTTACTAACAAAACCGATCACCTCCCTAATCGTCATACAAGAAGTCGGCCGACAAAAATACGGTCGAGGGCGGGAGCCCTTAACCTGTGAAGCCTACTTAGCTGTGATAGATTTTCGTTTAGTTTCATGATATACTAAGACTACAACTGGATTTTTTCACATTTTCAATAACTACCATTTAGCTGGCAGGCGACTGTCTGACACTCGAATCCAACAAAATTGCAGTTTCAAGGCAAATATTTCACAAACGGATCCCTAAATCATAAACTGATTTTTGCGGACTCACATTATTTTTAAAAGACCTATCTAACGACACCCCACACGATGGGGTTGACGAGAAAAAATTCACTCCCACTTTTCTTGTAGGCACAGATCATATACCTAATACTAGTAAATTGTAGGTAAGGTACCCAAAAAATTTTTTTTTCATAATTTTACTTACCCACTTTGTCGGCATGGATGTGTATATCCATTATATATATATATATTGAATTAAAGCGTTTATCTAGCTCGAGGTCCTGCCGTTCGTCCTGTGTGTATCCCACGGATTCCCACGCGCCCATTTGTCAGTCCGTGTATAATTTCCTGTGTACTATTGCCTCTCGAGTACAAAGTCCGGCAGTTCGTCTATATGTGTACCCTTCCTAACTGTCTGTCCGCGTGTAATTGCCTGTATAGTGTTGTCTCCCCACCTCTCATCCTGGTGTGGCCGGGCATGATGACGGCGAGAGTGTCGAGCACCAGCTTGCAGAACTGGACCTTCCTCTCGAGCAGGAGGTCGGGCAGCTCGTCGAGCGTGTACCCCTGCACGCGGCCGTACAGCTGCGCCAGCGCATGCTTGATGCCCAGTAGGAGCGCATGTCGCGGGTGGAATACTGATTTGTACTGTAAACGGATAGATATATATTTTTTCATTGCTCTAGATACAAAGTATCAAAAATGGGAGCCATTCTGAATTTTTAATTCTGACAACCAATCGCACGTAGCTAAAATTGATATTGTGACCGCTTTTATTTTAGGTCATCATCATATCGTGTGGATTGCAAGGTCGATGACCGACCTCACAAACCCTAGGTTTTGTAGCTGCCTGTATTCGAAGTGCAAATTATTCCATTGCCATGCGGTTAAATGTATCACCATTGATCGACATAATAAGAAAAAGAAGGGTGGGACTGAGGCCATAATTCTCATTTCTGTTGTACTTATGCTATTTACCCAAACTTAAACTGTTTTCTTTTTGTTACGAGGTATGTACTTTCTGGAGACCAACATCTGTAACTTTTTTACAAAGTAGAAAACTAATATGTATAGCAAGTTTTCTACATGAAGTTCGGTACATCAACCTTCTTTACAGCGTTACGTTACGTACGTTACACTTACAGCTTAGCTTAGATGACCTAAAAATAATCTTTGAGGACTTAATTTCTATTTTTAGCAGGCAAACCAGAGAACTTTTTTTAATTATTATTATTATGCTTACTCTTGACCTCGATCTAGCCTTGAAGACAGAGATGAGGTCGACGATGGAACGAGCTTGCCCAGAAGAAGCCTATTCACTCGCGACTTGAATAGATTCGGGTTATATGAACTCAGGAACACAGACGCAGGCAGAGAATTCGCAAGGGAAACTTATATGTAAGGTACCTTGAAACTTGGCTCATAAACAGGAATAGGATCATTAAAGATAAATAAAAAATATCAATTTTTTCGACCATAAATGACGAGGTTTTAAAAAAAAAAATCATATGGCAGAATGTGATGAGTAGTCATTGCCTATCATAAAAAAAAACTAACAGCTGTATACTTAGACTATATAATACTAACGTATAAGCTGTATACTTAGACTATATAATACTAGCTATAAACCGACCACAGACTACGTAGAACAAATGTCAGTTGTTTTTTTTTAAGACTGGCCATGGCTACGTTTCATTCTGCCATACGACCTATCGATATTTGACAAAAACAAAATTATTTTTTAACTTTATTATTTGCAACCGAAAAAAAAATCGTATTTTTTATTTTTACTAATTGACCTTATCCCTGTTTCGAGGTACCTTACACATACGTTTCCTATGCGAATTCCACTCTTCAGCCGTGCACATTATAAAAGATGTTTCAAAGAGCTTTGTGTGAATGTGCGGAATATCAACCAAGTATGGGTGATACCCTGCTGTGCGTTTGGACTCCCGATGGTAGAAGGGAGATGGTGAAATAAGCTCATGGAGCTCTTGAGCACACTCTCCGAAGTACAATCTGTAGAAGACCGAAAGACATGCAACTTGGCGACGGTGGGCCAGACTGTGAAACTTGGTTTTCACCAGCATCTCATAAAAAAAAAAACAACGAGCTTCTTGGCTCTGCGATCTATCGAGTCAAGTGCGGCTAATATTTGGCTGAGCCATCCTAAAGGTGACAGCAATTCTCCATAGGATCGGACTTGGGCTTTATATAAAACTAGAAGCTGTCCAGGAGTGAAGTAACGCCTAACCTTATTGAGGATGCCCAGCTTTTTTGCCGCAGTTTGGGCTTTTGACTCAATGTTAGCGCCGAAGTTCAGGTTTGCACACAACTTCATGCCAAGTAGCTCGAGGCTGTCGGTAACTGGTACAGTTGTACCTCGAAAAGTAGGAGCCAGATTGAACGGACTCCTTTTGGCGGTGAACAGACACGCCTGTGTTTTTGGTTGTGAAACTCACCAGATTTTTGTCACCTCACTCGGAGACACGACTTAAGGTTAAGTTTATTCGCTCTACCATGGCCTCTCTCGAAGAACGTATCTCGTCACTGCTGGCTTTTGCGCTTGACGTATATCTCTCGAAGACAGTACTGTCATTTGCATACCCAACAATACTAGGACCAAGTAGGTCGTTGATGTGCAGCAGGAAAAAAGTCGCAGAGAGAACAGACCCCTGAGGAACCCCGGCGTCAATAGCCATGAGGTCAGACGAGCAGCCATCAAGGACTACTCGGATCGACCGTTCACTCAGGAAGTCAGAAATCCAAGAGCAAAAGTCAGCGGGAATGCCGTATGCAGGAAGTTTGCTCAGCAGACTTGGACGTATCTTAAAGTAAAATTTTGAGAGATTAACTTTAGAAATTATTTTTACGTCACAAATGTGTAAGTTACGGAAGAAAATGAAGTGCTCTAACTGCTTACCTTGTTGAGAGTCTGCTCCCTCGCCTCGATAGCTTGCGGGCCCGGCTCCGCTGCGTCCAACTGGTCGATCTCTGCCTGCACGACGGCCAGAATCTTACGCATCGCCGCTGCCGACGTCTTGAACTCGCAGTTTTTGTCTGAACACTTCCAGCCCGCATCGTTATCTGCAATAGAGATCTATTTATTTTTCTACGGAGGATATTTGTATAGTATACCTATGTACACGCACGGCAGCAGAAACAAAAACAGTAGGTACGAGTATGAGTAGAATCAGCGCTACGCTACCAACGCCCGAAACCAGAAACCCGCTGCCCGCTCGCTCAAGGTGTTTTGACTGACGTTTACATACATGCCACTTAGTTCGTTATATGTGTAAATATTTTGCAAATTCTACTTGAACTGAAAGAAAAAACTACTAAGTTGAGTTGCGACAGTTTATTTAAATAAAAACTTCGTTTTTTATCACCCTGGATATTTGAAGAGGTGGTTCTACCCATGCAACTGAAAAACTATTGCCAAGCTAATTTATTCATAGTTCCGAAGGAACATAGGCCGAAACACGAAAAAAAAATTTGATCTCATATAAAATGTGCGTCATGCTGATGCGTCAGCTGATGCAGTTTGTATAGGAAGTTTAAAAATAGTTATTCGTATTTCGACGTAAGTTCCTTGGAAAAACTTGTTCAGTTTCATGGACAGAACCACCTCTATAAGGGCTATAAAAAGGGGTAGCTAGGGGGGGCTATATGGGGTGATAATAGTAGATTGTATCACAAGGCTGTAAAATAATATTTTTAAGGCGAGGGCGCTATTTTGAATCCAGAGCGAAGTGTCTGGATTCTTGAGTAGAATCCAGAGCATGGCGAGGGATTCTAGAGTAGAATCCTGAACGTAGCGACGGATTCAATAGGTCGCCCAAGGTAAAAATATTTTTGCAGCCGCGTAATACCTACATTCTACTTTTCATCTCCCTCTATGAGAAAAGAATAGGAGGCTCATTGAGACACACACTCGTCATTAATTTTAAATACAAAATACCATTACAATATTACCTATTACTTGATGAAATAATAATAATAATAAAGAACAATAGAAAATGTTATTGACATTTTTGTATCAATTAGGAACAGAACCTCTTTGGTTGGTAGTCTTGTTTACATTTAGAGCATATTTCCTTTTTTATATTCATAATAATTTTAATAGTACAACCGGCCAGTATCATTTTTCATACAATATTTTGGTTCGACCTCTATGGTTGACCTAAAATATCCCTATGGTGGACCTAAATTCATGTTCGAATTTAAATCCCATTTTTACCCGCTATGAAAGTCTCTTGGAGAAAACAGCTATTTTGTTCGCCTTTATTGACGAACCGTTCAGCGATTTTCGAATAGATGAGATGAAAAATTATTTACTATGATTCAGTCTCTCGATCTAGTTAGTAGTTTCTCTTACCTAAAGGATTGGTCGACATGATGACTCCATTGTCGCACTTCTGGCACTTGAGTGTGCTGAGATGAGTGCCCAGCTCCGTCGGGTCGGCGCAGCGCGGACACGAGCAGCTGAAGAACTTGGACTCCAGGAGGTACTCCCTCCGCACCAGGGTCGGCGCCAGCCCGTACGTGTAGCACAGGTGGAGAGGCTCTCCCGATTTTATTGAAATGGCTGCTCTGACAAGGACCCTGCGCAATGTTAACCATAGTAGTTTAAGATACAATAGGGTTATTACCACGGAGCAGAGAAGGGGAGAGGAGGTGCCCCTACGAAATTTTTGTACGACACGAAGCGTGACAGTGCGCGGGGGTGAAGATCGAGTCACGGGTTGGCGGGAAATAACTAGACTCCACCTACTTTATGTAAAATCCATCTAGTGGCAAATAGTGAAACTACTAGCACTTTTTGTCCTTACGCACTTTCTGGTGGTACTACTATACTCTACTAGATGGCGTAAAAGCCACTATACTACAAAAAAAAATGTTTATACAAGGTGTTAATTTAATTGCATGCCATAGCTCAGGGGCGGGTTCAGTATCAGTATCTGAACGACTTTCCCAAAGGAACATTGTTCGGTAAAGGACAAAAATTTTGGACTTCCATGTGTTGGTCACTCAGTAGGTATGGGAAGTCCAAAATAGTTTTTTGTTTTTCGACCTATGTTCCTTGGAAAAAGTTGTTCAGTTACGGACACTGATCTCGCTCCCGAGCTATGGCAGGAATTAAATTATAACCTGTATAGATTAAGAGCGGGCAGTCGGTAACCCTTCCTCGTTGCTTATGAAAATAGCGACCAATCTATACATATAATAAAATCGTGAACTCGGCGAATCTGTACCTACATTGAAAGTTTTCGCGAAAATATGATATAGGGGGTCTCAAAATAGGTAATAGAACCCATCCAGGTCATTTTTTGAATTCTGGTCTGTTTGCCTGTTTGTTTGTTCGTCAACCGCTCGCAAACTACTGAACCGATTCAAATGGTTTTTTGGACGATGTATTTGGATTATTTCCGTGTAATATATGTGTAATATGTGTTTGGTTGCTGAACCGATTTTGATGAAAATTATGTTTGCAACATACAAAATTACTTATGAAACTTAGTACATTTTTTTTAAGCTAAGCTACAAAAACTGTATTTTTTAGAGGACGTGTCGAATTGATAACCTCTTCTTTTTGAAGTAGATTAAAAAGATAAAGGTGGTGGCAACTTAACACGCTATGCTCCGTCTATCTATATAAATATAGAGCCAACTATAATGATTTTATAATTCAATAAATGACAATAGGTATTCATTTGCGTACCTACTTAGTAATCAAATTAAAAATAAGAGGCATTCCGCTATTCCTACTATGAGAAGTAGGTATGTTGTTCACGATTTTGTTTGCGATGAGGTAGGGCTGCTGACTTCCCGCTCTCTATCTACTGGGTGTTTATTGCCAAAGCTTAGGAGATGGTTCGGTAACGATAAAGGAACACAAAAAAAATATTTTAAAAAATCCTACTTAAAAAAAACTAAATCTCCTTGACTAACTTGAAACTAAACTAACACAAAAAAGAAACAGTTTCACTAACACAAAAAAGAAACAGTTTCAGTTATATGTATGTGCCGCCTACCTTATCCACTGATACTTGCGCGCTGGTTTGATGATCTGGGTCACTGAACACCCCCTAAGCTATGGCACGTTATTAAATTAAGACCCTATATAAGGTGTTTTTAAATTAGACCCAAATATTTCTAGGGGTGGTGTAACTATGATAAAGAAAAAGGTTTATCAAAGTTTTAGAAAAATCCTCCCGCTAGTTTTTTTTTATAATTTTCAAACAAAAAAATTATTATTATTTGCAATCATCCTGTAGTAATGATTTCGAGCGTACTAAGAGCCCGAAACCGAGCCGAAACCGCCCGAACCGCGCACTCGGCTTGCGCGTGATTGGCTCACGACTCCGCGCTGACGCCTGTGCTGATACGGAGTGTTCATTTTGCGGTATTGTTTTTAGGATTTTCCTCGAAAACTAGCGAATAGAAATGTAAAAAAATAACACCAATAGTATTCATTTAGGTCCTTGAGGTAACCCTAACAATATTTGGGTCTAATTAAAAAACACCTTATATACAGTAGTATATAGTTGCTGAAATTCATTTCGTAGGGGCACCTCCTCTCCCATTCTCTGCTCCGTGCCTCTAACCTTCTCTACTCCGTGGTTATTACAAACGAGTTGTCGTTTACCATCGGCGCGAGTTTGTCATAACCCTTACGGCCGTGTATCTTACGACGTTTTTCAATACATTTGTGAGAAAACAGGTAGGAATAAGTAATACACTTACAAGTCTTGTTAAAGGAACTAACCATGGGTACTGTCATCCTCTTGTCGATTTATGTTCTCCTGGTACTCTCCATTTTATTTTAAATATAGGTTAGGTAGTTAGGTAGTCAGTCGTCACCCAAGTAAAAAGTCACCTCTGTAGTGTTTTTACAAAATAATTTTATGATCAGAGTGTAAAATCTCCTTGGTAGTATACTTTTTTTACTTACCGCACTAGTTCGGTAAGTAACTACTTACGAGCAATGTTTACGTCCTTGTAAGTACGTTTTTCGAGCAAATGTATTGAAAATAAGTTTTATAACATCAAGCTTAATTTGTTGGGATTGAAATAATTGTGTACGCACGGCAGCAAGGAAACTGAAACAAAACTAGTACCTATAAGCTAAACTAACGCTACACTACAAATGCCCGAAATTCAAGGTCATAAATTATTGGAAAAGTGATTAAATTTTAATAACGAAATTTTCGGCAAGAATGCAGGATGTAAGGGACTGTGTAGCGAAAACTGAAAGAGCTAACTCAGTAAACGAACCTGATAAATTTTTCCAAAGAAACATATGTTGGGAAACGATAAAAAATTTCAACCTCCATACAAAGTTACCGCTATGTTCAGACAACTTGTATGAAAAGTTGAATTTTTTATCGATTTCTGAAACATATGGTTTCTTTGAAAAAGTTTTACAGTTTTGTCAACCGAGTACCTAAGTCCTTTCAGTTCTCGGTACATCATCCCTTGCTGCCTGTATTAAGCGAATTCATTTAATGCGCTAGTGGACCGTGGTAAATCCCATATTCAAATATCAATCAATCAATCAATCAAAAATCTTTATCTATCTATTAAATCTATCTGGAAATCACTCAATAAAAATGTCTCATCATCATACCCAACGACCGATCCTGAGCTACCCGCATTCAGCAGCTACACGTGACCTTGCTTGACTAGATAGTCATCTAGCTTGTACCACACCAAGAGGTGTCAAGGTTATACAAACGTCAGTTCACTATTATCTAATCTGTGGTTATAAGTACTAAAAATAAAAATATGTTTAACCTGACTAGATCGTCGGTTCAACTTATAGTCAAAGGTATGTTTGCTTACTGATTATCGCTCTGAAGGATGGTATGGACGATGTTAGGCACACAACTATGAGCGGCGATTGACAGTCGAGGGAAGATCGCGCGAATGCTGTAACCGCCTCTGGATGGAAGTTCTACCGCGTTCACCTGCAAAAAAATCATCATAACATCCCATGAAACGTCCACTACAGGACAGGGAGCTCCCTCCAGAATTCTAGCTTTTGCTGGAAAAATGTGGAGGGGAAGTACCATAGTCACCTCGCTTGTTAGCGTTACGGCTGGCACCATGGACCGCGGTTGTAGGTGACCGCAGTAAGTAAGATGTAATATACAAAGGAGGATGCTGCTGCCCATCCTCCAGTTAACCCTTAGTCGCCTCTTACGACACCCACGGGGATGTATGGGTTGGTACTATTCTTTGCCGGCACCACACGGGACAATATTTAAAAATGTCCAGGGCAGGGTATAACCTTAAACAGGTAAAAAACCAATGCTTTCATTCAGTGTTGATTGTTGCGGAATCGGTGCTTAACTCTTTGATGGCACATTCAGATATATAGATTTTTTTAAAAATTAATGTGCTGTTACATCTTGCCCTCTTACTAATCAAGTCAAAAGTGACACAACTAAGTACTGTTCTACGAATTTTAAAACTTCGCAGATCAGTTTTGGTCTCCGTAGAAATTACCTACATATCAACTAGCTGATCGGTCCAATATGGCAATTTGATTTAGTTTGCGAGGTTACAAAAGCTGTTGCTTTTGACCTTACCAATAAGAGGGCAAACCTAAAATAGAAAAAAAACTTGTATACATAGAATAACCTCCAATTTGACGATTGTTGTGGTACCTCAAGTATTCCGCAGACCCTCTGCACCAGCTCCTTATCGAACCGGCTGCCGAGCTTGCAGTGGTCGATGAGGAAGTCCACCACGTTGACCTGGTCAGCCCCCCACGTGGGTCGCTTCTTGCGCTCCTCCGTGTGGGTTTCCATCGCCTCCAACTCCCGCTGCCATCGCTCCGGGTCCTTCTCTTTTGCCAGAAGTAATCTGTTGATCATGATTTACTTATGTTAAAATTTATGGGCTGCATCCGGGCGGATTAATATTTTTTGAATAAGTGTTCTCTTGAATAAAGCGTAATAAACACCGTGAATTTTATTAGTTTTTAATCGTAATATGGAAAGGCGTAAAATGTTTATGAATTAAAACTATTTTTCTTAGTCAATGTTACTCGTTTTTAGGGTTCCGTACCTCAAAAGAAAAAAACGGAGCACTTATAGGATCACTTTGTTGTCCGTCTGTCTGTCAAGACCCTTTATCTCACGAACGGGTATAGGTATCAGATTGAAATTAATACCATATATTAGGCTCCATGAACCACACAAGATCTGAAAATTTCAATTTTTTACAACGACGCAATCAAAAGATATGGCATTTAATGTCCTCATCTCATGCCCCATACATTTATGCAAAAAAGCAAAACCTACAGAGTAGTTCCCGTTGACCTAAAATTATGAAATTTGGCAAGAAGCTAGGTCTCACAGTACAAATAATGGGAAAAGTCTGAAATCATTAAATATTACAACTTTTTTCACAACTAATGGTAACCAATTGTGGTGAGCTCCCGTTTCAAGAACATTCATATAAGAGAGGGGTCAAGTTGGATGGTCGCGGAGGCGATTTTTGTTTTAGTTCTATTTTAAAAACGGGAACACTTACAAATTTTAAAATTGGTATGTTTATAGTGCATAAGCTATAAAATAACAACAAATAATAAAATTTGGTCAAGCGCGTGTCGGACTCAAAAAATCTAGCACATTAACTTAGTAATAATGTTAATGTAATGTTAATGTAAAGTGTATTATTGTATGTACCTAGGTATAATTTGCAGTGCCCTATGTACAGGGTTTCGTGTGTGATACTTTTTATAATTTAATATCTGTACAACCACTCGAACGCAATAAATGATTATTATGATTATGTCGTGGTACGGAACCCTCGGTGCGCGAGTCCGACTCGCACTTGGCCGGTTTTATCAAGAGGATCACTAGGCTTCAGGATTAAACGAATGAAAACTCTCGTTTGATTCTGTTTGGTGACCACTCTTTTGTTGTGAAAATACTTGGGAGCTATATGCCCAATAGTGGGCCTTTTATACCTAAGGTTTTTGACTCATCCATCTGATTATTTGAAAATTGAGACGGGAGAAATAATGAAAAGATATCCCTAAATTGAAAATATAGACTCAGACTATATGGAACTAAACAACTCCCTCAAAGGAACATAATTACTTAGGTAACTTACCGTCGTAAAACGAAAAAAAAATCACTTTTGTAAGAAGTACTTTTACCTATTAGGAGTTTTCCTTAGAAAAAGTTGTGCTGTTTCACTGTCTGAATCCACAGTATTCAGGATGCCCTAAATTTTTTAGCCCTTTATAAACGAAGGCTCACCTTAGAGGCGGCGTCGTTAGCGTAATATTATAAGTATATTCTTTGGCGGCGTGCGGTTCCACGTACGCGCAAGTTAGAGAAGACGGCGCATTCGCCCGCGTGCGCTGGAGACGCCTCCCACTCCGCGCCACACACCGGCCACATTCGCACTTCAATCTTATCACTCCTTAGCTCGGCTTACCTTAGCGGCGTGATGCAGTCGAGCTGCGGTGAGCTAGCGGTCCAATCAGTGGGCTGGAAACGCACGCGCACGTTAGAGAAGACCGCGCATTCGCCCGCGTGCGCCGGAGACGCCTCGCACTCCGCGCCACACACCGGCCATCCACACTTCGAGCAAAGTGTGTTCTCCACCGGGCAATAACAGCTTAGGCATAGTGGGGGCGTATCTGTTTAAAAACACGTCACATAATATTGCTTCTTTTATTGACAGCCGAGTTCCGTTTAGTTAAAGACATTGTAGGAATAAACATGACTGTCCGAAAAGTTAGATGATTTAGTGCTTCGGGAGGCACGTTAAACCGTTGGTCCCGGCACATCATATAATACTAGTAAACTAGGTCCCGGCTACTATCTACGGAAGTAGGTAGTCGTTAATGAGCCATGTCAGAGGCACAATAATGCACAGAACAGTAATGCACATGAGATATTATGCTAATGGTAATGTAAAAAAAGACAACACTACGTCTACAAACATTTCTCGCAGAAAAATAACAAATAGGCTTATCGAAGGCTAGAGTGAGATACATACTTAGCTTAAAACAAGGAAAAAGTGAGTTAAAAAGTTAGTATTGAGTGTTACGTATATGTAAAGTGTTATGCGGGTGACTACAACTACGCACACATTGCAAAGATAAATGAAAAAAAGGCACGCGCTAAACACACTTAGATATTTAAGGTTCCTAATAAAAGTGTTAAGAAACAATCAGAAACTGGTGTAGCAAAAACAAAATTAAGAAAGAAAGTATGTAGAAACCATGATAACCTGGCTAGCCCTACAACGGAGTCTTCAGTCAGGATCAAATAAAAGCACAAAGTGGCACGCGCCCGCGCCCAGACATAAAACTATGTATCATTAATAGATAATAAGATATTACGAACTTTTCGGTTGTAACCCGCTACGGTTTCATGGAAAATATCAATATTCCTAAAAAGTAAGTTATATTTTATTATGATTTGCAGATGCGGTGCAGAGAAGCTCGCGCTCCGAAGTTTGTAGATACACTGATAGTATGGAAGAGGTTGGCATTTGGTGCTCTGAGCCTACGACGTGCGTACAAATACGAATATTACTGACTAAGTCATTACAGTTATAAGAGCTTTTACAAATGTTACGTAGAATTCTGGCATCAAATAATAGACGCCTTTTATCAAGGGGTAAAAGTTTGTACTCCTGGAGGAGATCCCTATATGACATATACTTGGAGGTTAAACGACGGTGCATTGCTCTCAGGAATTTCTTTTGAACCATCTCTATTTTCTTTGAGTAAACTGCGTAAAGGGGGTTCCATATGCAAGTAGAAAATAGCAAATGTAGAAACTGTTAAAATAAAACTGCCAAACTAACAATAAGTATTTGTACGCTAAACGAATAGTCCAAAGGTATTTCTATGCATTCTGGTAACAAACGTGTGCCTCGTGTAATTTAAGAGCAATCTCTTCATGCCGAGTTCAATCTCTAATGTTGAGACTGTGAATTTCATGTCGCTATAACTAGCAAATAAACAACATAATAATGCTAATTTTCGAAAATTTGAAAGCAAAACAATAGAACATTAAGATGCACGTGCGCTATTTTGGATATTACGGCCGAGGCTCAGAAATTGCAGCCCGAGCCGCAGGCGAGGGCGTAATGGAGCCGAGGGTGTAATAACCAAAGCGCACAAGCTTCTTACGACGTTTTTCAACACATTTGCGAATAAAAACGAATCAAATTCGCTTACCTGCAATTCCTGGGCCTCCATTTTTCGTTCTCACAATACTTTTCAACATGGAATAAATACACCACAAAGAGCTACGTTTATACTTATTCACCAGCTCATTGAAATAAGCCAAAAAGACATTCTCTGAAAACGAATTGGCATTTTTGCTGTTCTTCCATTCAATGAACTTTTCGTAGGCAAGACAGTACCTATTTTTCCTTTGATTTTGCTGGAAGGAGACTCTCACTTGCATTTTGTGCCCCAGTAATTATTTCCTGTGGGGTTAAATTAAGTTCTTCTTCATTGCTTGAAACCGACGAACGACATTGTTAGTTAGTCACAAAAACACTGACCTCTATATATACATTGTATATATAGAGGTCAGTGCACAAAAATCAAAGCAAATGAAAATACTTCTGAAAAATGGCGCGCGGAATTCTTGTTGCGCGCGCATTTCTTTTTTGAGGAGTTGTGACGAAGAAGCATGCTCTCAAACAGCTTAGTCATTGAAAAAGTACAAAAACTTAAAATTTATTGCTTACAAAATCAATTAATGTTAATTTGTTGTCAAATTTAACTAATCTCATGCAACAAACTGTTTATATATTATATTTTCATCACCATTACGTAAGTATATATTTACGAAAATTTCATAAATATTTTCCTTTCTCTTTGTTAATATAAAAAAACCGGCCAAGTGCGAGTCGGACTCGCGCACAGAGGGTTCCGTACCACCACATAATCATAATTGTATTAGTTGAAATTTCAGTAAGTTAATGTGCTAGATTTTTTGAGTCCGACAGGCGCTTGACAAAATTTTATTATTTGTTAATATTTTATAGCTTATGCACTATAAAGATATCAATTTTCAAGTTTGTAAGTGTTCCCGTTTATAAAATAGAACTAAAACAAAAATCGCCTAAACGACCATTCAACTTGACCCCTCTCTTATATGAATGTTCTTGAAGCGGGAGCGCACCACAATTGGTTACCATTAGTTGTAAGAAAAGTTGTAATATTTAATGATTTCAGACTTTTCCCATTATTTGTACTGTGAGACCCAGCTTCTTGCCAAATTTCATAGTTTTAGGTCAACGGGAAGTACCCTGTAGGTTTTGGTATTTTGCATAAATGTATGGAGATGAGGACATAAAATGCCATCTCTCTTGATTGCGTCGTTGTAAAAAATTGCAATTTTCAGATCTTGTGTGGTTCATGGATCCTAATATGTGGTATAAATTTCAACCTGATACCTTTACCTGTTCGTGAGATAAAGGGTCTTGACAGACAGACAGACAAACAGACGGACAACAAAGTGATCCTATAAGGGTTCCGTTTTTTTCTTTTGAGGTACGGAACCCTAAAAAAACTAAAATTAAATAACTAGTGCTGTAATATATAATGAGAAAAGCACGCGTTTTTAATAAGCTGGATTATGGACTTAAATTCAGTGCAAATAGAGCTGTTTTATGAGCAAATGTGTTGAAAAGTCTTTTTAACTGTTAAGATAATGAAAGTGTTTATCTTTCTCTCTCTTATCTTTTCCTTACTCTTCTCTCTCTTTCATTCTTCTTAGCTTTTCCAATTTATACAATTAATATTTTTGTTTACTCCACACACACCTCTAGTTTTAATATTACTTATAAGATGGTTATTTAGATTTAAGCACAGACCTAGCAAAAGCGCGCTAACGCCGCTAACGCTCACTAAGATACCTATGTTAAAATTCTGATAAATAAATAAAACTTGGTTCACCAAGATACAGGCTCAGCCTTGGTGACCCCTGGTCTATCTGTAAATTGCTATTGTAATGAGTGTACCACTATCAGTAACTGTATATTACTTAAGTTATACTAAACATTTTTTTTTTCATCTTTAGGAATTTATTTATCCAATTATGAAATCATAGTTGTTTATTTTATTACCTTCAAACTTCTACTGTTAAACACTCATTGTATACTTGCCTGGTTTAGGTCCTACTGCGAAAGGGGTGTCCGTAAAAATCAGCTCTCCTCCTTCTAAATCCTTGTTCGCTACCAAATATCGTCCGTATTTAGCATTCTGTTGAACATCGTAATGGCAAGCTTCTCCCATTGCGATCCGAAATAATATAAAAAAGTAATTTGCCGCTCTGAAATACAAATGCTTGTCGTGGTAGTCGGGTTAAGATTGAAACTGAAGTCTAAAGGCGACTGAATAACATTGCTGCTAAAATAAGCTCAGACCATTCGAGAATCGGGACGCGAAAATTCTAGTAAGTACTACACAAGTTTGTAGATATTATTGGATATTTACATTGAAGATGATTGCTTTTTGTCAACAATAGACCGTCACTTAGCAAAAAACAGATCGAAGATTTTTTTACGCACACTTTGGTGCTCATCTATGCAAGGAACTCTCTAGTAGGTACCTATCTATTTTTTGGTCAATACTAAATCTGAATACCATATTTTATTGTATTACTATTTTCGAATAAAATTATATGTGGTAGGTACGTTAGGTGTTGGTAATTCGCGCGTAGCCTTCCCAAAGTTTTAGGATTGGTCTTAAAATGTTCTTAAAACTCTGGGGCTACTACCGACGTCGTAACTTTCGTGATCGAATAGATCAAATAGAAGTTCAAAATATTTATCAGAAGTTCAGCGGCTTTTAGGGCTCCGAACCAAAATAGTAAAAACGGAACCTTAAAGTGCGACTTTAAATATCTGTCGGTCTGCCTGTGTGTCTATCTGTCTGTCACACCTGTTTATCTCAGCAACTACTTATGCTATCGACTTGAAATTTGGAAGAGTTTTAGAATATGCTTGCCCAAATTTAATGCAAACGAAAGAATTTAAAAAATATTTTTATTATTGTTGTAAACGGGGCCCCATTCGAGTAATTTTGACGCGCAAAATTTCAAATTGTCGTTACTAGGTCAAGTGGGGTATCATATGAAAGGGCTTTACTTGTACACTTCAGAATAGATTTTCACATATTTTCACAATTTTTGGTTTTCAAGTTATGATGATAAATGTCAAAAAAATACCATTCCCCCCTTATCTCCGATGTTTGCCAAACGAAAAATCTGAATTAGTTATACTCGATAGAGGTTTATGTAAATTTAAAGCAAAAACAAAACGATCACTCTTTAGTTAGCACAGTTTTATAGAAATCGGCAAAAACTATTACAAACAAACTTAGTTTTGTGGTCCTAAAAATAGACTTTATCGCTTCTAAAAACACTATAGGTATATCGGAACCGTCGGTGCACGAGTCCGACTCGCACTTGACCGCTTTTAGGGTTCTGAACCAATATGGTAAAAACGGAACCCTTACGTTGCGACTTCATCTGTCTATGTGTCTGTCTGTCACACCTGTTTGTCACAGCAACGAACTCATGCTATCTCTTTATATTTGGAATATTTTTAGAATATAATTAATTACCCAACTTTATTGCAAACATTAGAATTAACAAAATAGTAATAAATAAAAATAAAAAAATAGGCCAAAAAATTTTTCGGCTCCGTATTAAAGTGGTCACGTGATCGACTCATTTTGTATGGGTACTATCGATTTATATAGAAATTTTTATTAGTAATATAGAAATTTTTTAATCGATTATATATTTTTTTCTTTGGGAAAGTTGCTTCTTTTCATGAGTAGAATCACTGGGTTTTAGAAGCGAAACCAATTAAAGTTTACATTGTATACTTAGTACCATGTCAATGATCAACGGTGAAAGCCCACGTAACTAACTACAATAGGTGTAAACATATAGATGAGTTGTCTGGGAGCTGGGAACCGCTGGAACAATGCCAGTTGTCTCGCATCTCGTCACCAGAAGATCGTAAAAAAACGCATTTTTAAAAGGTCGGGTCCGGTCTGTGACTTCCAGAACGTTAATAAAATTGTAAACATATTCTGATCAAGGAACATATAGGTACTACGGCGAGATTCTGATCCTATACAATCTTGTAACAGTCAAGAGTACAGCCACGCAATAATATAGAAACACGCCAAAAATTCTAATTTTTGTAACACTATTTAAAACACATTTTTGAGTCATCCATCCCATGAAACGTCCACTATAAGACAGGGAGCTCTCTCCGGAATTCTAGCTTTTGCTGGAAAAATGTAGAGGGGAAGTACCATAGTCACCTCGCTTCAACGGCTGGCACCATGGACCGCGGTTAAAGGTGACCGCAGTAAGTAAGGTGGTATGATACACAGGAGGATGCCGCTGCCCATCCTCCAGTTTATAACCCTTAGTCGCCTCTTACGACACCCACGGGTATCTATGGGTTGGTACTATTCTTTGCCGGCACCACACGGGACACACATTTTTGAGTAATACTCTCCAATTTTCATAAGTTTACATAGTTTTGGAAAAACTGCAAATGTATACATGCTGGTGCTCGTGAAGTCGTGACTGTACCTACATCAACAAGCTTGACACATTAAAGTCGCACTGCGAGTGAAGAACTTAATATGCTTGTGACTGTAAGAAACATTGCAAACCATGAAGGAAAAAAAATTACGGCGCGTAATTTTTTTTCCTTCATGTTGCAAACTAAATAATGGTATAGAGGCATAGAGTAACATGATTTTTTTTTAACGCGTTGCTCTAAGTATAGAGGGCATCAACAACAAAAAAAAGTTTCAAATAAAAATTATTTTTCCACATTTGCTCATAAAACAGCTCTATTTACACTGTATTAAGTAAGGTCCATAATCCAGCTTATTAAAATTTAAAAAAAAAAATTAAAAATCTATTTATTCAGGCATCTGTGACCCACAAATTTATCACGCGTGCTTTTTTCATTATTATTATTTCACTAGTGTTGTAATTTTAGTCTTTTAGGGTTCCGTACCTCAAAAAAAAACGGAACCCTTATAGGATCATTTTGTTGTCCGTCTGTCTGTCTGTCTGTCAAGACCCTTTATCTCACGAACGGGTAAAGGTATCTGGTTGAAATTAATACCATATATTAAGATCCATGAACCACACAAGATCTGAGAATTTCAATTTTTTACAATGACGCAATCAAAATATATGGCATTTTATGTCCTTATCTCCATACATTTATTCAAAAATGCAAAACCTACAGGGTACTTCCCGTTGACCTAAAATTATGAAATTTGGCAAGAAGGTAGGTCTCACAGTACAAATAATGGGGAAAGTCTGAAATCATTAAATATTACAACTTTTCTCACAACTAATGGTAACCAATTGTGGTGAGCTCCCATTTCAAGAACATTCATATAAGAGAGGGGTCAAGTTGGATGGTCGCAGAGGCGATTTTTGTTTTAGTTCTATTTTAAAAAACCGGTCAAGTGCGAGTCGGACTCGCGCGCCGAGGGTTCCGATATACCTATAGTATTTTTGGAAGCAATAAAGTCCATTTTCAGGACCGCAAAACAAAATTTGTTTGTAAAGGTTTTTTGCAGATTTCTGAAAAACTGTGCAACTTAGAAAGATCGTTTTATTTTTGCTGTAAAGTTTACATAAACCTCTGTCAACTGTAATTAATTCAGATTTTCCCTTACTCAAACTTCGGAGATAAGGGGGGGGGAATGGTATTTTTTTTGACATTTTTCATCATAACTTGAAAACTAAGAAACTTAAAAAAATACAAAAATATATTTTAAAATGTACAAGAAAAGCCCTTTCATATGATACCCCACTCGACCTAGTAGCGACAATTTGAAATTTGGCCCCCTTTACATTAATAATCATACTTTTTTCAAAAAAATTTCATGTGCAATTAAGTTGGGCAACTATATTCTAAAACTATTCCAAATTTCAGCTCGATATCGTAAGTGGTTGCTGAGATATAGAGGTGTGACAGACAGACGGACAGACAGAGCGGCACCATAAGGGTTCCTTTTTTTTACCATTTTGGTATCGGAACCCTAAAAACGGGAACTTTTACAAACTTGAAAATTGGTATGTTTATAGTGCATAAGCTATAAAATAACAGCAAGTAATAAAATTTGGTCAAGCTCGTGTCAGACTCAAAAAATCTAGCACATTAACTTACTGAAATTTCAACTATCAACATAGCTTGATCGTTTTGACAGATGGGTCTAGTGATGGGAAACAGGCAATATCTAGTAGTACAAAAAATAACGTTTTTATATAGGTACTTGTAAGTGTGATGAGATGGTGTGGCTGTATGTTTTAAACTATTCAAAATAAATTAATTCATTAATCAATCCACTTTATTTCACTAGACATAAAAATATTGGGTATGTATGCGACGATGGGTTATATTATTATAATATTGAGTTAAAATCAAGGTTGAAAAATAAAACAAAATTTTATCTTTAAAGCATAGTTTTTAATCGGGAAGAGGAACACAACCTAGGTTTTCATCGTCAGAATCGTCTTCAGAACTTGTGTCATCATCTCCAACTTGAATTATTAATTCGTTTTCAACGAAGTTGTCGAAGCGCACATCGCGCATCCAGTCAGACAAAACTTCTTCTTTCACGTGTCGAACAACATTCGCCCAGTTTTCAGCGGTCACCTGACCACAAGCTTCTTCCAACAAACGGAGCATTTTGTTTGCGGTGAAGGGAGGAGATGTGTTGTTGCGGGCTGCATGTCCTGTGAATGAAACAAATGATGAATAAAGTAATACTATTTAATGCAGTATATGTTTTAGTATTCATGAAAAAAATAAATATTTATCAAGAAAAAAAGAAATATTTACGCATTTTCACTAACCTTTGATTTGTGCCCATATGAGTTCTATGGCATTATATTGACAGTGATAGGGTGGCAATCTGATAACAGTGTGACCACGTTGCTTTGCTGCTTCATCCAGCAAATACACTGGCTCCCTTGGTTTGTGTATGGCCACCAGCCCAAGCAGTTCGCACTTGAGCATTGTCATATCGGCATTTACGCCCTTGTTCATAAGCCACTCTATTATATCGGCTTTTTTATTTGCCGTCGTCGGAGCCTTGTCAAGTTGCACGGAATGGTAGGATGCATTATCCATTATTATTATATGAGGACCGTCCAGGTTGTCCATCATTTTATAGAACCATTCTGAAAATTTTTCGAAGTTCATCTCTTCATGGTATTCATTCGTTTTCTGGGATTTAAATGCCATTAAACAGTTTGACACGAAACCTTCGGCAGTACCTGCATGGCAAATTATTAGTCTCTCCCCCTTTCCTTCTGGTACTTTTGTGGATGATTGGGCAGTACCATCGTTCCATGTTTTTTGCACAGTGTGATTGGCATTCAACCACGTCTCGTCTAAAAACACAACCTTCTTCCAATCAGAAATATTTTTTGCTTTTCTTAAAAAAGTAAATCTTTTGAGTGCTATGTCCGTCCTTTCCATAAGGATCTTGCGTTTGTTTGCTTTTTGGTAATGGAAACCAATTTTATTTAATAGTTTTGACAGCGAAGTTCGACCACCGTCATATAAACCAGCTTCTCTTAATGTTCCCAGCAACTCTTTAAGTGTGGGCAATTCTTTCTTTGAATAATACCCATAAATGTGGTTTCGTATAGCCGCACATTGAAAATCGTCAATATCGACTATAGGTTGGATACGTCTTCGTTTTTTATTTGGAGTCGATAGTTTGTTCTCTTCATCACCTTCTTTGCCAAATTTTTCAGTCGATATTCGTGTTACAGTAGCTAATCCAATTCCCAAAGCGTCAGCTACACGTTGCCGCACTTGAGACAATGGCAGTAAAGGTCCGCCATTTTGACACTCACGCTCAAAATAATCGCGTAAGCGTATTACAAACTCACGCGTTTCACTGTTAAGCACAGTTTTTTTCACCCTTTTAGGCATGATTAACAAAAGTTCACAACGAAAACTAAAATTCAACAATAAGAACTTAACAAATATTAAATAACAACACAACAAAACAAAAGAACAACAAAGTAGCTTGAGGTTATAATTCAAAACACTCAGGACGTGACGCATACAAGGCTGTCGCACTCGTACTATATAACCGTAACGCGTAACCGGCCAGGCGGGCGGACGACACCAGCCAGTGTTGCCACCTTGGTTTTAGAAAAGAATTCCAAAAATAGGTTTTTTGTATTCTGTTACTCTTCTTTTATCACTCCCTCGGTAAAAAAACTAAATTTACAGACACGCCGATTCTACTCTTTTATTATATGTATGCGATAATTCGATAAAATGATTTTTAATAAGGCTTCTTTGTAACCGATATTTGTAACAGTCACTGCCTGTTATTTGTGTCCCATCCGACCAAACGACGTAACATTGCACGAGCGTTCATTGTTTTCAGTTTTTCTATTTAAATCTTACTTTGAAGCTATAAAAACCACTAAGATTTTCGGAAAATGTTTGAATATTAGATACTTTTGTGTGTTGTGTGTCTATTTTTAAAGTTTTAACAATTTTTGAAATTGATAAAATAAAAAAATATTATGTTCGTCATTGCAAAGTTATGTCGGTCACCAATTTTACATCTGTCAAAAAGATCAAGCTATGTTGTATAGACTATAATACAATTATGATTATGTGGTGGTACGGAACCCTTGGTGCGCGAGTCCGACTCGCACTTGGCCGGTTTTTTTTAATTGGCATGATGCAAGGAGTTTCTATGTCTATAACATTCATAATATTTTCATGAATAAGTAAACTGTGTTCGATAGTATGATAAATAAATGTTAATTACATGGAAATAATTATATTAATCAACCAATTCACTACAAATTTGTCTTTAAAGTAACAAAATATTCAATATTAAATAAGTCAAGGGATTGAGCCTCAGAACAAAGACCTCCTTGCTGAGTAAGCTGTTTGGCAGGTTAGTGTTTTATTTTTGTTTTGTTTTTTATAGCGGAAAGGTGCAAGGAGTTTCTATATCTATAAAATTCATAATAATTTAATGAATTAAGAAACTGTGTTCGATAATATGATAAATAAACGTTAATTAAACGAAAATATTGATTTTAATCAACTAACTAACTACAAATTTGTCTTTAAAGTTACAAAATATTCAATTTTAAAATAATTTGAAAAGTAGTCTGTTTAATAGTGTAGTCATTGTCTCCTGCGCGCGAATGTATAATCTGAGATAATCTGTGTCTTCGAAAAAAGTAATTCGCGCGCCATTTTAACAGATATTTCCTGTTGTGAAATGTGTTTAGAAGTAAGTGTAAGTAATTTAAAAAAAATACTTCTACTAATAAAAAAAAACAGTGATAAGTGTAGAACGTCGAAAATACTTGAACAAAAAACACAAGTCCGGTGTGTGAGGAAAACGTCTACGAAATTTCCTTAGGAAAAAAAGGTAAGCGAATTTGATTCGTTTTTATTCGCAAATGTGTTGAAAAACGTCGTAAGAAGCTTGTGCGCTTTGGTGATTACACCCTCGGCTCCATTACGCCCTCGCCTGCGGCTCGGGCTGCAATTTCTGGGCCTCGGCTGTAATCTCCAAAATAGCGCACGTGCATCTTAATGTACTATTACGTACAATACAAAAGGACATACGAAACGCTGGTTTCATGATTAGGTATCTACTCTATTAGGAGTAAATAAGTGTATGGAGCAAAGGAATTTAAAAAAGTAAGTACAAAATTTATATTTTTGCATTGCTAATATTTTTGAAAATGAGACCTCTCCACGGCCTCTCTCTTACTTAGTTTTTTTTTCTTCGGACCCTACCTACCCTCACCTGCCACTTTCTTGGACTACGATAAAATAAAACGTTCTGGGCTTAAAAAATGCCACCACGTGTAGCAAGTCACAAGACCACAGCCCAATAGATCAAATTCATTTGAATTTTCAATCAATCTAGTCGCATTTTCCTGACATTTTTTCCAATCTAAAAGATTTGATAAATTATTTAATGTTTTCGTCTTAATTATGTCAATTTTAGAGTACTTATTTGATTTAGCAAACAGCAATAGTATTGTAGGGGTTTGGCGGGACTACATAAGGATCCCTTCGGTAGAAGCAGGTATCGTTCAGGAGGAGGTGTCATGTATGAACGAAGTAAGTAGCAGGAATGCCTATCGGCTTTTGTACAAATAGCAGTTCTTTAAAACGTTGTAAACAATGTAACGTAAGTACAGTACAGTGATATCTGTATGTTAAGTAAGGTGGGAGAAAAAGTTCCTCCCTGCCTTACGCCCTGTGCTTACGCTTTACAGTGTGATAGCTATAATACCTGTGATCAATTATAGTGACCTCTATGCCCGCAGGATTCGTTGTATTGATTGGTCTTTCAGGATGGGTCGACAGGGAAAATGGTCATTTGTACGGACGAAGAAACAGGCAGGCGCGTTCCATGTAACCTAAGTTCTACCCACCGCCGCTGTAGCGATGAGTACTACGAAGAAGGCGGCGGTTTAGACTTTTTCGCGAAGTGGTTTTCTGGAGGAAATGTAAGTAAAGTATCTACTTATCTAACCTATTCACCCAAAATGCACACATATATCACTTTACTGCAGATTAGCTTGCTACAGCTTGCCAGCACAAGTTAACAAAATAGGTATTTTTGAATATTGGCGCGAAAAGTTTCAGATCTTGTCTACTTGCATGATGTATTATTATATTGTAAAATTCATTTATATTTTACTTATGATCAATTAATCTACTTGTTTAATTGTCAAACAGTGAAAACGATATAAATAGTAACTGAAAATTTTCTACGTTGCGTAGTATTACGTTTCCTTTTTTTCGATTGTGACGTCTTGAGACTACGGGTGTCAACAATAGATATTTTTGATGTGAAAGGATGTATACTGAGTTAATATATAATATTTTAAATTCAATAAGTAAAATGAAAATAATGAGCTTCAATGAATTCATTGATTTGATAAAGTTACACAAATAGTTCTCAGAAAACTATAATTGAGAATATGTCAATACTACTGTTTCCGGCAAAAGCGCCCCCTGTCGTCTTCTTTCAAAACCGTAAATTGTCTTGTGGTGTGGTGCAGGAGGGTTATTTCAATTCGGCAATTATATTGCCAAATTCATATTTATTTAGTCCAATTTGTGAATTATAGTAATATACAGTGAGTATTCGTTCCTATGAAAGTGATTTTCGACATGAAGCTTCATAATCGGATCCCATTGAGGTTAACCAAGTCTTTCAGCCGGGGAATTTTCGACGTCATATGCTTGATTTTTGCAATGTTTCATGAATAATAGTAGTTAATCTTTATTATTTTAAAGATTTTCTAACAACTTTCCTTGTTATATTGTTCGCAAGGTTAGAATTGTACAAAAAATTGCAAGGTTTTGAATGTTGCAAAGATCCTGCGGATCTGTTGGCCTCGTGATTTCCAAGCTGATATCGACTTCTGTACTTACTGACAAAGGTCAAGTTCAGTTCAAGGCAGCCCCAAAAAATGATTGTCCTAAGCTAGTTTGTTGAACTCGACTATCTTCAAATGTATATTATGTTCATGAAGTCATATTGCCTGAATATTATGTAATACTGTTAGCAACGAGCATGTAAATAGTTTGCGAACTCGTACCGACCCTGACACAGCTGGCACCAATTCTTAATTTCGTGATTCGTCCCAAGTTTTGAATAACTCTACTTATAATTTTTATGACCTGAGTAAGGCTTTTAGCTCCTTGCTGTAGTCCCCAGTAAAAAACAATTTTATATGCTTGCACTCGGGCAAGCAAAACAAGTGTTATATATTGCAATTTTTTTAGGGTATGGCTCCCCCATTCTATGCTGACCTTGGCAAGAAGGCCAATGAAGTCTTCTCAAAGGGCTACCACTTCGGACTGTTCAAACTTGACCTGAAGACCAAGAGTGAATCCGGAGTAGAGTTTGTCAGTGGTATCGTCTCCAACCACGAAAGCGGCAAGGTAACTAAGGTAGCAGAATTTAGATGTTATGCTTATGCAGGCAGGCTCGGAACTGTAGGCAGGTATTACAGAATGAGAAAAAAAATTGCATGTTGCATGGTGTGGCATTGTTTATCTTTATTTCTTTCTTTTCTTCTAAAAAGTTGTTTCTAAAGTCAATTCCATGGAGGAATGGAATAAACAAATTAACCTCCGGTTTTCAAGTTAAAAAAGTTATAAAAATATTATAAGTTATTTAATGTTATAAGAAAATGTAGACGTTTCTGACAAGTTGTATCTGTGTTAAAATATGTTAGTCAGTTTTCCTGGGCTTGTGTTGTGACTAGAAACATGTGCCTTGAATAAGAAATCCTTCTAAACTGCAGTGTTTGTTTACTAAATGTTTCTTTGTGGAATCAACTTTATTCTTTGTTTTCTCTTTTGTTTTTGCTTGCATGTTTTTCAAATAAGTTATACTATGTAACCTCAAGCTAATATTGACAATATTTTCAGGTCTTTGGAAGCTTACAATCAAAATACAGTGTGAAGGACTATGGACTCACATTCTCAGAAAAATGGAACACAGACAACACATTGGCCACAGACATTACCATTGCGGATAAGATCGCTAAGGGCCTTAAAGTCACATTGGAAGGAACCTTCGCACCACAAACAGGGTAAGAATTGTCTCGTGCATTTTTACTGAAGCAGACTGGATATGTCCAAAATAAGACTAATCAGCGGGTATAAAAGCCAAAATGATGGTCTTGTGACCAAGTCCTGGTTCACTAATCTGATCTTTATGGTCTTTTTCTTGTTGCTTTTTTCAACATAGAGCAGTACTTGATGTTTTGAAGCAATGTAAGTCATGTCATGAACTGTATGTAGGTGCATGGTCAATCTTGATAGCTATTCAAGATGCAGCTATAGGGAAGAAAGAAAAAGCTCTATAAATAAGCAAGATCCAGATTGACTGTTTAAGATGAAGATTGATATGATCGTGATATAGCTTTATCTTTCTATCCTATAGCTGCAATCCAATTGTAATACTGTCTAAGAGCATCCTGTGAATCAAGAATTTTGAATATGAGTTCATCTCCACCATTGTTGTTGTCTCTTCTGGTTCAAATGCACCCATTTAAGACTCCTATTATTCAGTCTATAGACAGTTAGTTTCCTTTATACAAGATCATTTTATTGTAGCTAACTTCAGTTTGCCCACTTATTAGTGAGGTCACAAGCACAACTTCCCATAGCAAGTAACGCAAGTGACCAATATTTGTATGGGAAGTTAAAAGTTTTTGTACGTTGTTTGCAAAGTCATAGAACAAAAGTTGTTGCTTTTGACCTAGCTAATAAGTGGGCAAATGGATATCAGCTACAAAAAATAACCTATTATACATAAAAAGCACAAGTTTCATGAAAAATAATGATTGCAGGAGCAAGGCGGGCAAACTGAAGACCTGGTTCTCCACAGACGTGCTGGCTGTCAACACCATCATGGACCTGGACCTGGCTGGCCCTATTGTAGACCTGGCGGCAGTGCTGCACCACCAAGGGTGGCTGGGAGGTGTCCATGGACAGTTTGACTCTCAGAAGACTAAGCTCACAAAGACCAACTTTGCCCTTGGCTACCAGTCCAAAGACTTTGTTCTTCACACCAATGTGTAAGTATGGAGACTAAGATTAAGAGCCAGTTTTAACGTAAGCTGTGATTTACAGGTGTCAAGGTTTGCAATAGATTTTTACATTAGAAAATTTGAGTTCACACCTTATTTTTGTTTCTGAATCTCAACCTTTATATCATTTATGTATTATTAAATTGCTGTCATGTGCAAAAGCCCAATTTAAAACATGACCCGGCTTATGCTTACTTTCGTGCATACAGTAAAATACAAATAGGTTGAATTTTGCTTAAACATGCATTCAAAATGACAAATAATAAAACCTTATTGCTTACACAGTTAAAAACTAATTTTTGTCAAATAGGGTCACTCATTGGGTCTCAGATGGTTCAACCTTACATTATAAGGTCTTAAAATTAACAGTAAAGTATGCTACAGTCAAGCAAGAGCACATCAAGCTTGACACTCGTAGTGCCACTAGCTAGCACTCAGAGTGTTTGAACTAAGGGAGGTAAGGTAAGCTCAACATGCTCCTGACTGTACATCTACCCTTTTAGGGCATTGAATAGAAGAATAGAATATAAATTGTTTATTTCTTTACTCAGTACAAAATAAAAATAATATAGTAAAAGCATAAAAAGGCACAAAATGAAGTTAGAAAGGCAGTTATTAATATATTTCGGACAGCACAAAGAAAAATGGCACTAACTCAGCATTATTGTTGCTAGCACAGCATTATTGCTGTTAATATCACTAAAACTTAAAAACGAATATAGTAGTTTAAGATACAAGTGCCATAAGTAGGGTTATTACTAACAAGTTGACTTAGTTTACCATCGGCACGAGTTTGTCATAGCCCTTACGGCTGTGTATCTTACGACGTTTTTCAATACATTTGTGAGAAAACAGGTATAAGTAATACACTTGTTAAAGGAACATCAAATAAATTTTTATTGCTAAGCAATTGATAAAATCAAGACCAAATTAAATTTAGCAGACAGGCTTGTATAAAATGTTATGATCAACCAAGTCGCCTTTTATCACATATGCTTAGATTAAGACGGTTAGTCGCCTTTTAGCACCTAATGTAAGGTTGTCACTTAGTCACCTTTTATCACACAAGGGGAGATTTAAACACTGGCCTTTTTTTACTCAAGGGAAGGTTAAGTCACTTAGTCGCCTTTTATAACACGATGGTAGATTAAGACACTTAGTTACCTTTTAAGACACTAGGGCAGATGAAGACACTTAGTGGTAGATTAGGTCACTTAGTCGACTTTTATGACACAATGGCAGAATAAGACACTTAATCGCCTTTTAAGACACTAGGGCAGGTGAACACACTTAGTGGAAGATTAGACCACTTAGTCGCCTTTTATGACAAAAGGGTAGATTAAGACACTTATAGTCGCCTTTTATCGCACAAGGACAGACACTAAGTCGCCTTTTATCACACCCGGAAAGGGTAAGTCTCGAAGTCACCTTTTATCGCAAAACGGCATTTAGCCGCCATTTATCACACAAGGGCAGGGCAGAAATAAAATAATTTTATCTACTCTCATATCGTTAATCCTCAATAATGCGTTCAAAAATTGTAGGTTAACATCTTCATAATGTCAATCTGTGCTTAGAAACACTCTTAGCAGCATTTTTTTATCTGTGGGAGTGTATTATGAAGTATTGAATTTACTAACAGTCATCGCGGGAGTCCTATTAAACAATTTTTTAATTTTATAGCCGCGCCATTTACAGCTTGATGCGTTTGTAGTCTGTGGCTGCAAGGAGGTTTCAATGCAATAATGGAAAACTCAGCAAACAAAAGTTGTAGTTACATAATTTTATTAGTTTTGTAATTAAATAAGTGATAAAATCATTTACGATTTGCCTTTGAGTGTTTTTAAATCAGCTATAGGAACTTCACTTAGCAGTTATCACCGGAAAAAGATACAAACATTAAGGTTAGTTTTTGAACACATTATTTTAGGTTTCACGATATGAGAGTAGATAAAGTTGTGTATGCAACTCCACATAATTAGATATAAAACACTCGTGTCTTCTATTATGGAACTTGGCTCGCTACGCTCACCTGCGTCCCGTAAACCGACACTCGAGTTTTATACCCCTCATTATGTACCGTTGCATAAACTACTATTATGATCAGAGTGTAAAACTCCTTGGTAGTATAGTTTTTTTACTTACCGCACTAGTTCGGTAAGTAACTACTTACGAGCAATATTTACGTCCTTGTAAGTACGTTTTCCGAGCAAATGTATTAAAAATATTTCTTTTTTAACCACATCCTATTAATGCGGGTGAAACTTTAATTCCTATTTAGCAAGATAATACAATCATGCATACATAATACTAAAATGTAACAAATCCATGGTAATAGTTTATCGATTTTATGGCGCAAATTGCAGTAAAAGGTGTTACATAAGCATTGTTCCAGTTTAGACAAAGTAGGTAGAGTGTTCATTCAGTATGCTATTCTTCTGTACTATAAGGATGTCACCTGACCTTTTCAATGAAAACTGGTTATATCCAGTGACATAGACACATTTGGTTGCTACTTACGTACGTTGGCCTTAATACATGCAAGAATGTGAATGTTTCTGTTTGTATTATAATCTTCGGCGTGGAACTCGGATACGGACCGTTATTTTCTGCGCCTGCGAGATTTAAAGTAATGAATAAAAGTCCTTTCAGACTATTAGGTCCAGTTTCGTGAACGTCCATTTCCGCGAAAGTCCATTTCTGTGAAAGATTTTTCAACTTAGTTTTTCAAGTCCGTGTTTCTTAACCCGTCGAAGGTCCCTAAAAGGGGAGAATTTCACAAATTGCTAAAACATAATTTTATTTGCATTATTACATCTAAATACCAATTTTTAAGTCTCCATCTTCAAATATAACGAAGTTTCGAAACCCTTCTTCATGTTTTTTTTTTGTATGTACCTCTTGGGTCCTCCACCACCCTTCTTCATGTTGGTAGAAAAAGGGTGGGGGGTTAGGTTAAGTTTAAAATACGGACTTCAAAAAATGGACTTTTACAGATATGGACTTTCGCGGAAATGGACTTTCACGGAAATAGACGTTCGCGGAACTGGACCTAGTAGACCGAATGGATAAAAGTGTGTGGAGTCTTGGGTGGAGTCTCATGCAAAATAATATTGTTCCACTAGAAAATATATCTGTTACCTTTATAATAATAATAGTTTATGTAGAAATGGTATTCTTATTAGAATTTATTGCATGCTTGTTTTTCTTGAAAAGAGGTCACAGGCATTGTAAGTCTTAGGTATATTTAATGCATAACAATGATAATGCTGTGCTAGTCATCTAAATGTGAACTTATATCCCAGTAAGATTGAGCCATACAAGAGGAATTAGCGGAACTAATTTATTTTATACCAAAAGTTTTAGCCTTTTAGTCCTTTATTAGTTATTAGGTCTTTCGCTAGCAAAAACAATGAGTCTTAGAGACAAGGATTTCAAAGATAGATTAAAGCCTAGTAAAACCACAACTTTTTCTGTATACATAACTAGTGCCCTACGACTTCGCTTGTGTGAAGTGTTGATTGCGGCTGCGTCGCTTTAAACTTCATAATCGCGTATTTTCTGTTACGGTTATCCAATTGCAATGAAACAAAATTTATATGATGCACCAAAATAAGCTTCATACATTATTGAAAAAATCATTGGACAGCCGCTTGAAATTTTAAATACGAATATTTCGTGTCATAGTGAACCGATTTCATTGAAACAAAACTCATGCATTGCAACAACTTACGATTGACACATTATTGAAAACCCCGTTTGAATCTGAGCAGCAGTTGTGAGTGAATCGAATCTGTGTGTTTGTCTATTTGTTTGTCCGCGGCTTAGCTCAGAAGGCTTCAGTACTAGAAAGCTGTAATTTGGTATTAATATACGTATTAACCACCTGGACAAATGAGTAATAAAAAGCAGTATTTCCTCTACAAGTATCACCCCGTGAAGTCAAGTGGTGAAGATTTATACTTTAGAACTATAGATAAACCGCCTAAATGAGTACTCGCCCGCGGGGTACAAGGGCGCGGGGGTAAGACGACAAAGGGGGAACGAAAGAGGTGCGGGGGGCGGGGCATTCTCATTCTCTACGCGCATCCGCCCCCCGCACCTGCCCGCACGTACCCCGCGGGCGAGGGCTCATTTAGGCGGTACTACTATAGTTAGTATATCAAATTTCACAAAAGACGCGGGGATTTTGTAAATAAACATTTTGCAGTTTTTTCAATACATGAGTACATGTTTGTAAGACTATTGTTTTACTTACAAAAACTTTACATGCACATATTATTTTGTTAACAATACAACACCCCATCATCTTTCGTGAAATCCGGTATAAAAATTGAATAATACCCTGTTCAGAATTACGCGCTAGTTTGGCGCGTATTGTCGTACATTGTTTAATCGTACATTGTTTAATCGTTAACATTTGATCACTTGCATGGCTAAACAGAGTGGCATTGTACGTGATTTCGGGTAAAAAATTGCTGCGTATTCGTCCTTTTTGAACAGGGTCTAAGGCTGGGGGCTAGGAGATGTGATGGATGACTTTCAATAAAGAGTAGGTGTTTTGAGTAGGTTGTAAGCGTGGGTGTTGTGTGGTTGCAGCGACAACGGCAAGGAGTTCGGCGGCTCGATCTACCACAAGGTGTCGGACGCGCTGGACGTGGGCGTGAGCATGAAGTGGGCGGCGGGCTCCTCCGACACGCTGTTCGGGCTGGGGGCGCGCTACGCGCTGGACCAGGACGCCAGTCTGCACGCCAAGCTCAACACCAAGTCGCTCGTCGGGCTCGGCTACCAGCAGAAGCTGCGCCCAGGTGAGTGCACCTACAGCATGAAGTGGGCGGCGGGCTCCTCCGACACGCTGTTCGGGCTGGGGGCGCGCTACGCGCTGGACCAGGACGCCAGTCTGCACGCCAAGCTCAACACCAAGTCGCTCGTCGGGCTCGGCTACCAGCAGAAGCTGCGCCCAGGTGAGTGCACCTACAGCATGAAGTGGGCGGCGGGCTCCTCCGACACGCTGTTCGGGCTGGGGGCGCGCTACGCGCTGGACCAGGACGCCAGTCTGCACGCCAAGCTCAACACCAAGTCGCTCGTCGGGCTCGGCTACCAGCAGAAGCTGCGCCCAGGTGAGTGCACCTACAGCATGAAGTGGGCGGCGGGCTCCTCCGACACGCTGTTCGGGCTGGGGGCGCGCTACGCGCTGGACCAGGACGCCAGTCTGCACGCCAAGCTCAACACCAAGTCGCTCGTCGGGCTCGGCTACCAGCAGAAGCTGCGCCCAGGTGAGTGCACCTACAGCATGAAGTGGGCGGCGGGCTCCTCCGACACGCTGTTCGGGCTGGGGGCGCGCTACGCGCTGGACCAGGACGCCAGTCTGCACGCCAAGCTCAACACCAAGTCGCTCGTCGGGCTCGGCTACCAGCAGAAGCTGCGCCCAGGTGAGTGCACCTACAGCATGAAGTGGGCGGCGGGCTCCTCCGACACGCTGTTCGGGCTGGGGGCGCGCTACGCGCTGGACCAGGACGCCAGTCTGCACGCCAAGCTCAACACCAAGTCGCTCGTCGGGCTCGGCTACCAGCAGAAGCTGCGCCCAGGTGAGTGCACCTACAGCATGAAGTGGGCGGCGGGCTCCTCCGACACGCTGTTCGGGCTGGGGGCGCGCTACGCGCTGGACCAGGACGCCAGTCTGCACGCCAAGCTCAACACCAAGTCGCTCGTCGGGCTCGGCTACCAGCAGAAGCTGCGCCCAGGTGAGTGCACCTACAGCATGAAGTGGGCGGCGGGCTCCTCCGACACGCTGTTCGGGCTGGGGGCGCGCTACGCGCTGGACCAGGACGCCAGTCTGCACGCCAAGCTCAACACCAAGTCGCTCGTCGGGCTCGGCTACCAGCAGAAGCTGCGCCCAGGTGAGTGCACCTACAGCATGAAGTGGGCGGCGGGCTCCTCCGACACGCTGTTCGGGCTGGGGGCGCGCTACGCGCTGGACCAGGACGCCAGTCTGCACGCCAAGCTCAACACCAAGTCGCTCGTCGGGCTCGGCTACCAGCAGAAGCTGCGCCCAGGTGAGTGCACCTACAGCATGAAGTGGGCGGCGGGCTCCTCCGACACGCTGTTCGGGCTGGGGGCGCGCTACGCGCTGGACCAGGACGCCAGTCTGCACGCCAAGCTCAACACCAAGTCGCTCGTCGGGCTCGGCTACCAGCAGAAGCTGCGCCCAGGTGAGTGCACCTACAGCATGAAGTGGGCGGCGGGCTCCTCCGACACGCTGTTCGGGCTGGGGGCGCGCTACGCGCTGGACCAGGACGCCAGTCTGCACGCCAAGCTCAACACCAAGTCGCTCGTCGGGCTCGGCTACCAGCAGAAGCTGCGCCCAGGTGAGTGCACCTACAGCATGAAGTGGGCGGCGGGCTCCTCCGACACGCTGTTCGGGCTGGGGGCGCGCTACGCGCTGGACCAGGACGCCAGTCTGCACGCCAAGCTCAACACCAAGTCGCTCGTCGGGCTCGGCTACCAGCAGAAGCTGCGCCCAGGTGAGTGCACCTACAGCATGAAGTGGGCGGCGGGCTCCTCCGACACGCTGTTCGGGCTGGGGGCGCGCTACGCGCTGGACCAGGACGCCAGTCTGCACGCCAAGCTCAACACCAAGTCGCTCGTCGGGCTCGGCTACCAGCAGAAGCTGCGCCCAGGTGAGTGCACCTACAGCATGAAGTGGGCGGCGGGCTCCTCCGACACGCTGTTCGGGCTGGGGGCGCGCTACGCGCTGGACCAGGACGCCAGTCTGCACGCCAAGCTCAACACCAAGTCGCTCGTCGGGCTCGGCTACCAGCAGAAGCTGCGCCCAGGTGAGTGCACCTACAGCATGAAGTGGGCGGCGGGCTCCTCCGACACGCTGTTCGGGCTGGGGGCGCGCTACGCGCTGGACCAGGACGCCAAGCTCAACACCAAGTCGCTCGTCGGGCTCGGCTACCAGCAGAAGCTGCGCCCAGGTGAGTGCACCTGCACTACAGCCTCATCATCATCATATCAGCCGAAAGACGTCCACTGCTGGACATAGGCCTCCCCTAAAGAACTCCATGACGACCGGTCCTGCGCTGCTCGCATCCAGCGGCTTCCCGCGACCTTGACCAGATCGTCGGTCCACCTTGTGGGGGCCTGCGGCCATGAATCACCTACAGCCTACATCCGGTATACTTATGGGAGGCTCGTGTCTAGCTGTGAACGTCAGCAGCTTATTTTTATTATAAATTCTTTATTGCGCACAAATAACAAAGTTGTTAAATGAAAATTGTTTACAAAGGCGAGCTTATCTCTTTAAGAGATCTCTTCCAGCCAACATATCTGGTATGGAAGTTTTTCTTAACTGCCGAACTAATACATATCGTTACGTATCGAACTAATAATCTGCGGTAGCTAATCAACGCAATCCACTTGTGCCAGTCGCAACAAGCATGGCTCCACAAAACAATTACACCTTGCTGTAAAAATCGAAGGGATGTCTTTGTTCAGTAGTGAAGATTCTTACAGGATTTTATAAAGGTGCGTCTCAATTTTGCGTAGCAGCACGGTCGAACTCGCGAGCAATGCTCGACTAGGGCAAACATAAATGGATACAACTCACTGCTTCGCGTATCAATGTTCGATGGTAATGGTTAATAATGTCAATTATGCTACTGATAAGGCAGTGGTTTGCTAAAGGGGGCGGTGACCACTTACCATCAGGTGGCCCACAAGCTCACTAGCTACATTAAAAAAAAATGGCTGAAGAACCCTGCTGGACATAAGCTGCCTTAATAAAGGAAACAGACTTATTTCGAATGGACTATTGTGGACCATTTAATAAATTACATTACATGCCATAATTAAACACTGAAGTCTGTGAAGTACTGATAAAGTTCACCTACATTAAACTTTAGTAAATATTTTACTAGATGAAATAATATTTATAACCCTCACTTGCACACAGGTGTAGACTGTAGGTTGGTGACATATGCCATGCAAAATCCAAACCTTTTGGTTTTCAATTAAAATGTTCAAATATTTTGACACTTATTCTTCAAATGTTCAAATATAAGACCTAGTAACATGAAGCTAATCTTTGGTTCTTGGATAACTAGTAATACATTGTAGTTGTATAGTTACCACATGGTTACACAGTCGTTTTATTATGTGCCATTCTTGTCTTATCATCAGTGTATCGTACGATGTTTTATTCTCTGTCACATATAACGTGTTTTATCTCGAGTAGACAGTGAGAGTAAATTGCATAAAAGATAAGCTTTGTTGGTGTGAATGGATTATACAGGGTGTAAGGGACAGCTTTCCGAATACTAAAATGGCATGATCAGTCAATGTAACTGAACAACTGCGAATAAAACTTTCAGGAAAAAAAAAAAAAATCGGCCTCTCCATACAAACTGTCCAATCAAGTTTGCAATTTTGTATAGAGAGGGGATTTTTTTTTCATTTCCTGAATGTTTTATTTGCAGAAAGTTGTTCAGTTACTTTGACTGATCATGCCCTTTCAGTATTCGGAAGGCTGTCCCTTACACCCTTTATAATGCGTTTGTTGTTGTAGGCGTTTGTAGTTATTTTTGAGTAAGCGAAGGACTTTGTCGCATAGATTGGACACCGACTTAGAGCAACTGCGAACCTTCCTGGTGCATAATTCTGTAAAGGATAACTAACTATAAGGGATACAGCGTGACGGTGTTGGTAGGGAATGTCTGAACGGGAAACGATTAGGGGTTACCCTAATGCAGCGGAGCGAAGATGTATGAAATTAGACCAGTCAAAAGATCAAACGCAAAAAATTGCATTTCGATCTGAATAGTCTTCTAAGTCAGTTAATTTTATGTACGTGAAAATAAAATGATTTATTTGTGCCAATGTAAATTTTCAATGGTATCAGAAAATGTTCTCCTTTGCTTCTGTCAGAACCGTCTCAGAAAGATTGGTGTAATTTTGCACGTCTCCGCTTTAGTGAAAGAGTGGTGGTATTTTAATTAGTTTAAAAATTGATATGAAATAATTATTACTTTATAGGCGTGACGCTGACAGTATCAGCGGCTATCGACGGGCAGAACTTCAACGCGGGCGGACACAAAGTGGGCGTCGGCCTCGAACTCGAGCCCTAGGCATTAATTACCATTACCCCCCCCCCCCTCCCCCACACCACCTGTAGATATGCTATACCGCAGTGTAGCCACATCAGTTTAATCAGCATCTCAGTGTTCTCTATAGTGTAATGTATTGAATTAAGCGTCAAACGCCTTTGTGTGGCGGAGCTTCCTCGTGTCTTATAGGGGTACATTATCATAAATCACGTATGATATGCAAGATTGTATCTAGTATTCGAGACATATGTTAGATCATGAAACGGCTTTTTTTCGTTATTTTCTCGACTAATTCATTGATTTATCGTGACGAGATATGATCGTACATATCCTCCGAGATTGGTTATAGTGTAACCCTACGTATTAAGTATTAGCACGCGGCGTGCGGCATCCCTCTCGCTAAGATTGAATTTAATCTGGATTCTTTCAGTCGATATTGTCTTGTAAATAGCACCTATGGTGTGCCGCCCTATTGATTGATTGAAAATTAAAATGAATAGTCTGTTGAAATCAGAACTGTTGTTGTTTTTTTAGTCGTCCCAGCCTTAGTGCCTGTTCCTTCCTCGTTTGTTCCTTTTGTCCTTTCCTGGTGTTCCTTTCTCTCCTTGTGTCTTTTGTTTTTCCTTTTCCAGCCACCAATATGAACTTACCTAATGATTAAGTTATATAAGCTTAGGTGTCACAAATCATCAAATGTCAAATTAATAGAGTTTCATGTTAAAAACAAACACTTATAACATGAAGCCTTGCAATAGTCAGAAAAATGTATTTAAAGATTATTATTATTAGGCAAATACGTGAAGCTTTCTCTATACATGTATTTAAATATTGTATCATAAAATCACAACCAATACATAAAATGTATTCCAGGAAAAGAAATTGCTGGTTTTTATTGTATGTATGAAAATGCTGCTGCTGCCAAAACAAACACCAAAATCCTGACACAAATGAAAAGAAAGAAAAGTTTCGAATATGCCTACGCAGGACAGGACGTCCATCACTTGCGCATTTATACAGGGTGTAACATGAATCTGAAAAATCGGGAAAAGTTTTTGACTTCCCATAAAAATTCAAAAAGGTCAAAAAAAAAATCGTATTTCGACCTATGTTTAGGGAAAGTTGTGAGTCTGACCCTCATGGTATGATTCTGTCCATGAAACAAATTTTCCTAAGGAACAACGCTACGTTCCTTAGGGAAAGTTGTTTAGTTGATGGATGTGATTCTGTCCATGAAACAACTTTTCCTAAGGAACATAGGTCGCTACGTTCCTTAGGGAAAGTTGTTTAGTTGATGGATGTGATTCTGTCCATGAAACAACTTTTCCTAAGGAACATAGGTCGCTACGTTCTTTAGGGAAAGTTCTTTAGTTTCATGGACAGAATCATATCCATCAGGGTTGTTACCATTTCTGTTGCACCTTGTATAGGATATTGTTAGTCAGTTATTATAAATCTTCCTTCATGTCGCCGGCCTCTTCACATAATTTAAAGGTATGTACGGTCATCGCAAATTAAATGCTTGCTGTGTTGTAAATTAACATATTCAATTACTATTCTATAAGTCCAAATAATGTAGCTTTATTAGGGTTGCGTTCCAAATCGGGTAAAAATTACTCTGACAGCAGGATAGCGTTATATGTTGTCCATCGGTGTGGTCGAGACAGACTGCTGTCAAATGTTAACTATCACCGTTTTGGAACTCACTATAGAATGACAACAGAATGTATATGTTATGGGTTTCGGTGGAATTTGGTAAAAAGAGAAAACCTCTTGACATTTGTGCCGTATACATTCCACCGCCAGTCATTCTGAGCAACCTTGATACGAATTTAAATTCTATATCAGAAACTTTGGTTGGCAGATGCGACAGCGATATTCTTATAATTGGCGATTTCAATATTGGAAAACTAGATTGGAAACCAACCCATACTCAATTAGCTCATTGTACGGCAGCTTCCCCCATCAATGTATCTACTAACTTGGAACATACGCTTATCGATTTTATGTCATTGCATAGTCTTAATCAATATAATGTGTCCCGTAACAAAGACAATCGAATTTTAGATTTGGTTTTAAGTAATCTTACCGAGATAAGCACAACAGAAATATTATCTAGTCCACTGTCTAAAATTGATCCCCTTCATCCTCCTATTTTAACTGCCATTAATAATATACATACAACTTATTTGCCAAAAAAAATCATTACTAGGTATAACTTTTTTAAAGCAGATTATGTAAGAATCAATTGTGTTACAAAAAATTAATTGGCAGGATTTGTTTAGCAAATGTATGACTGTTGATGAAATGCTACACTTATTTTATGAAACATTATTTGCTATTATAGATAAAGTTGTACCTAAGATGTGTACGACCAAGCGTGGGCAATACCCAATCTGGTATAGCAAGAACTTGATAAAACTAATTAAAGAAAAGGAAAAATATCGCAATAATTTCAGAAAACAAAATAACCCCTTGGATGAATATGAATTCTCTCTTGCTAGAACGAGGTGCCATTACCAAATTAACTTGTGTTACTTAAAATATCATAAGTCAGTTGAGGATTCCATTGCTAACAACAACATGAAGGTATTTTGGTCCTTTATCAATGCGAAACGTAAGTCTAATAGTATTATTCCTAATAAAATGACTCTTCAAGGCAGTACTTTCTCCGATCCCTCGAGCATATGTAATGGGTTCGCTAAACAGTTCCGCTCAGTTTACTCGTCTTCTAGTCACATTAACACTGATTTTACATCATCTCAGCCTGATCATTTCAGCATAAGCAATTATTCCACTGTTAGTTTAAATTATATTCCTATAACTCAAGAAGCTGTTACAAAATCTTTATCAAATCTGGGTAGAAAAAAAGGAGCCGGCCCTGACAAAATACCAGCTGTCTTACTTGCAAATTGTGCAAAAACTCTTTCGTTGCCACTAAGCATCATTTTTAATCGCTCTTTGAATACCGGTATATTCCTCCAAGCTTGGAAAACGGCAAACGTAGTTCCAATTCCGAAAGGCGGTAATGCCTCTGATATACAAAATTATAGGCCTATTTCTTTATTAAGTACCTGCAGTAAAGTTTTTGAATCCCTTATTTGTCCTTACCTTTCCAGCCATTTAAAGCCTCTATTAACACCTCATCAGCATGGTTTCCGAGAGAAAATGTCTACTACATCAAATCTTGCTGTCTATACCACATATCTTGCAGAAACAGTTGATAAAGGTCTCCAAATCGACGCTATCTATACGGATATCAGCAAGGCGTTTGATAGGGTAGATCACGGCTTACTGATTCGTAAGTTATACCAGTTAGGGATTCATGGAAGCCTGTTGAAGTGGTTTGCGTCTTATCTGCACTCAAGATTTCAAAAAGTGAATGTATGCGGTTACGAGTCTGACCCCTATGTAGAAACGTCAGGTGTACCTCAAGGGTCTATACCAGTTAGGGATTCATGGAAGCCTGTTGAAGTGGTTTGCGTCTTATCTGCACTCAAGATTTCAAAAAGTGAATGTATGCGGTTACGAGTCTGACCCCTATGTAGTAACGTCAGGTGTACCTCAAGGGTCTCACCTAGGTCCAGTACTATTTCTGGCTTTCATCAACGACATGTCAGATGTTATACTACATTCTCAATATTCTTTTTTCGCTGACGACCTAAAAATTTTTCGAGTAATTAAGAGTCCCGACGATGCAGCCTTGTTGCAAAAGGACCTTGATCAGGTAGTTAAATGGTCCAAAGACAATAATTTACCTCTGAACGCTCAAAAATGTAAACACATAAAATTCACCAAGAAAAGAGTACCCATTAAAACATCTTATCATCTAGACAGTGTCGATCTGGAAGAAGTCGATCGTATAAAAGATCTAGGTGTTATATTTGATGGAAAAATTACATTTAAATATCATATTGATAACATTGTCAACAGATCGTATAAAATGTTAGGGTTTTTATGGAGAACCTGCAAAACTTTCAGAGGTAATGCTGCTTTGAAGTCTGTTTACTTCGCTTTAGTTCGTTCAATTTTAGAGTACTGTTCGAATGTATGGAGTCCGCACTATAGAGTTCACATCGATAGGATCGAAAGGATTCAAAAGCAGTTTCTATTCTTTTTGACTGTGCATGAAAAAAAACTTTCCACTTTTAATTCGTATAGCATCAGGCTTAAATATTTTAACTTTATTACTCTTGAGGATCGCCGCTGGATATCGGACCAAATCCTTTTATACAAAATTTTAAGAGGACTCGTGGATTGCCCTAGTTTGTTGGCGCAAATAAGATTAGTGGTCCCTAGACCTAATGCTAGGCTCGTCAATTATAGACCTTTTGATGTAAAGATTTCTAGAACCAATTTGGGATTTAACAGCTTGCTGCAAAGAATATGCCGCGAACACAATAAACTATGTAATACTTGTCAGCCTATCATTGACTTGGATATTTTTAATATGTCTTTTTATAGATTTAAAAAATCTTTGTACACCTTTAAGACACAATCTACATAAACACCATTAATATAATCTTAAGAGTGAAATTATACTTTGCTTTTTTGTACGCTTGCTGTGTTTGCCTGTAATTGGGTCTACTTCTCTGCATTACCATTTATGTATGCTAGTTATTAAGTTCAGATGTAAACCTGTTGGCAAACCTATTAAATAAATAAATAAATGTATATTGGAGCGACAGAGACACGTATCGTTCCGTCCTACTTTCGCGGACATCTCTGTCTGCTGTCAAGTCATTCTAATCAAACTACATTTCGACTATAACAAAACGTTTTTACTGCGTGTTGTAACGTCCCTTTACGACGATATAAAAGTTATACGCCAGTTATACAACTTGAATTTTCATTGGTTTTGTTAAGCCCAGTGATTAACAATTTTAATAAAAAAAATCGATTTCCCGAAAAACTGAGTTGATCACGTGATCACTAGTATGGATGGAGTCGAAAACGTTTTCGACTTTTTTTTCTCTGGGAAAGTTGCATGTTTTCTTAGAATCACTGGGCTTCGAGAGCGAAATAATGAAAATTCACGTTTTATAGGGCATCTCTAAAGTAAAAGCTTTTAACTCGATTGCTGTCGTTTCTGTTTTTTGGCAAACAGGCAGTTTGCACAAAGCATCTTCCAAAAGCTCTGTTAAATCTACTGCTGTCACTATGTTAGGATGAAAAAGAAAGTTACATATAGATTTAAAGGAGCTTTTGACTATAAAGACGCTTTGTGGAATTGGCAGAAAGAGACGGCAATAGGTTCCAAGGACCTTTACAGCTTATATCCGATACTTCAACGTGAGCTTGCTTACTGCATGATTGCTTACCTTTTATTGCAATGAATTTATATCACAATGTTTTAATTGACCGCCAGTTGCAAAAACGTCCTTAAACTTAAAACTCCTTTAAACCTTCACTAAAAATTCTAATAGAGCTACAGAAGCTTTAACTTGAGGAAACTTTCTGCAAGTGGGTATGTAAGTGTATTGTTGTTTGCAGGCGTGGTGTTGACTCTCTCTGCGGTGATCGACGCTCGTAAGCTCAACCAGGGAGGACACAAGGTGGGCGTGGCCCTCGAGCTCGACCTGTAACCGCTAAGGCTTGTCGTATGCTACTATACCCGACCCTTCGCGTCACATCTATACACGGACCGTGTAGGGAACCAGTGTTGTACAGTGTTGTTATACTATCAACTAACTTTGGATGCTGCTCGTATTACGTTATCGCGCGGCGGCCTCACCGCATCATTTACGGTTTCACACTTCCAGTCGATATTGTCTTGTAAATAATAATAAACACCGCCGGTGTGTCGCCTCATTGATTGATTGAAAATAAAAATGAACGCTCTATTCGAATCAGTTATTTAGTTGTTTCATTAGACGCTGTGTACACGCGGGACCGGACAGACGCACACGAATACGTTTACATATTATCAACGGAAATTTTTGTTCTCCGTGTGCAATAAAAAAAATGTCTCCTGTCCCTCGTGTGCCAAGCGCCTTAGTCGCGGTGTCGTTTCCTCAAATCTCGTCAGATTTGTTGCGTCCGCGCCGCACGTAATTCAGTGAGTGTAAAGGGATATAAATGTAATTTAAACTTTCTAGTTTTTGTTTACGCTGTTGTTATGATTGTTTATACAATTTTTGTTTCAGTAAAATATTTCTTTAATAAAACATTTTGAAACAGTTTTTTGTATATTTTGTTAACTTCATTAAGTTTTGGAATCAAAAGGTGACATTTTGTATCTTATCTTTTCCTTGACTACACAGGGTGTTAATTTAATTGCGTATATAACATAGCCCAGGGGCGGGTTCAGTATCAGTAACTGAACAACTTTTCCCAAGGAACTAAGGTCGAAAACGAAAAAAAATTTCAACTTCCCATAGAAACTGCATCCAGCTGATGGCGCGTTTCGTATGGGAAGTCAATGTTTTTGTCGTTTTTCGACCTATGTTGCTTTGGAAGGAAAACTGCATCAGCGGATAGTGCATTTTGTATGGGAACTCAATGTTTTTATCGTTTTTCGACCTATGTTGGGGAAGGAAAACTTAATTGAGCCCGCCCCTGAACTATAGATGGCTATGGCATGCATGGTATGTACACCCTATATATTAAACAAGCGAGAATTTGAAATTGGAAGGGCGCTTAGGCCTTCATGCATATTCAGTACAACTGACCCGCAGGAGCATCGGGCGGGGTGCGGGGGAGATTGCAAGAGGGCGGTGTCCTTTCTGTATGATAGAACTATTACACCCGCTGCGCAACTACACAATGTCCATAACCCGCCTCAAAAGCCGTAAAAGCTTTCTGAGCAACAAGCAATAACCAAAGCTCGGCAAGAGAGCAAGTGTGGGTCGAAAAATTCCCTGTCCCATTAGGATACGTCCCACCGGCAGAAACTCTGCCACCTGGACACAATCTACAGAGGTCAACCTGGAAGTCGCTAAGCCGTCTACAAACTCAGGTTGGCCGCTGCAGAGAAAACATGGCGAGGTGGGGCTTCGCAGACCAGTTGCTAAAGCACTGTGACTGTAGAGCTCCATCTCAGAACATGGCGCACTTGCTCTCTTGTGCACTGTGCCCCTCCACCGGCGAGGATCTAAGTGAGGCGTCGGATAAAGCTATAGAAGTGGCAAGGTTTTGGGAGGAAAGCATCCTAATCAACTGCGTTCCTTTCAGTAAGTTACTCTGACCGTAAAACTCATCAACCTTCCCAACATAGTCAATATACGAAAACAAATTTGACCTCCCATAGAAACTGCATCAGCTAGCGTATTTTGGCGGTCTAAACAACCGAACTATTGAGACTAGACGCTATTTTTTTCCTGTTTTATGGTCCGAGTGACATACTGAAAACATCGCAGTTGAATGTGAAGCACCCTATCTATGTATTATTGATCGTTGTATTTTGATCCATATTTTTATAATAAAATTAATAAAAATAAATAATCACTAAGATTTGAGAAATAAAAGAGGTTCATATAATTGAAGTTATATTCAATCACATTCGTCGCATATTTACAATTAGGTATACTGGCACAACACTGCATATAGCCAACCACAAGCAGTCGAATAATGCCACTGACTTGGTCGCATGATACGGAACCACGACAATAATCAAGATATAAAAAGCTTATTAGTAGAGTAGTACCAATTTTACATATTACAGCGATGTATAGTTAGGAGCACTTTGAGCTTAACACATCAAGCTTCACCTCTAGTGAAGAAAAAAAAAATGTCCCTCAACACAGAATCCTCAGAGAAAAAAACTGCATAAAAACTTATTTTGACGATGCCAAAAAATAGTCATGAAATAGTCATAAATAGTCACCATAAGGAAAAAAATAGTCGCGTTACAATTCTAGAGTTATAGCTATGGTTTGCTGAGGATTATGGGCATAGGCTATATACAGAATCCTCAGTTCTGATGCAAGCAAACCGTGGGGACTATCGACTTGGTCTTTATTTTAAAAAATAGTCATGAAATAGTCGTCTTGACTTTCAAATTCTCAAAAATAGTCGTTCAAGGATTTCAGAATTACAGGGGTAGCTTACTGAGGATTCTGTGCATAGCATTTCACGGACGCAGATTCCAGCAGAACGTTTAGGTTTTTCTGTTTGATACTGATGTCAAAAAATAGTCAACAAATAGTCGTCTCAAACCATAATCACTTTGGTCTGGTTTACCTTGTAGAAGTATTTTAAAAATGCATGTTAACTTCGCCATACATTTTTCAACTCAAGTACAGTCGTGTTCAAAATGCATATCATGGTAACTATTTAGTTACTTTTTTTTATGTATTTGGAACCCAATATAATTAATTCTGTAATAAAAAGCAAAGTTTATTTGTTTTCATGTTAAACAATATATCTTAATAAACTACAATAATTGGTTTTAAACTAAAGTAATAAAAAAATCTTGTTTATGAATATATTCAGTACCTACAGATTATTTTTAAGTTAGTTTTTTGTATAAATCACAGTCTTCGTACTTATGTCCGCTAAATGGTTAAATGAGTAATACAGGGTGATAATTTTATTGCGTGCCATAGCTTAGGGGGTGTTTCAGTAACGATAAAGGAACACAAAAAAAATCTACTTTTAAAAAATTCTGAAAATTTTAAAATTAGCCCTACGCAGAGGGCAATAACCCGCAGCGCAATGACCCAACCGAGGCTGCGCTTTTAACGAGCTGCTGTTAGTTTTAGAATTTACTTTCAATTTTTAAGTATGATTATTGAAAAAATGGAAATCGTAATTTGGAATAACGCATTGTGTATTTACTGCTTCCATAGGCTGTAGTGTAAGTTAACTTTACATTTCATATAATTACCATAGAACACGGCAATTGTCGTTGTAATAGCAACACTGTAGGGCACTTCAATACGCGCCGGCGGCGGCAAGCGCTAGCTCGGTCACACAATTCGGTCGAGCCGAACGCCGCCATGCTATTTGTTAAACATATCTCGTCTCAGAATATTGGTGCTTTTTCTATTATACGACCCACGTTAAACATTTCCAACTCTGTTACTATGCCATTAAGTAACTGATTTGTATTATTCTACTGATGTTCTATTGGGTAAAAGAAACACATATGCAGCGACATTTTAATTTTTAATGAATAGTTAAATGCGTAGGCAAACAACATTGATCAATCAAGAAATTAGTTTTTTTTTTAATTTATTTATCCAAAATATATAAATTACAAATTATGATTTAAGGTCGTGTGACGGAAGCTGTATAAAGCTTATCTGTCACAGACGAGTTCTATACTAAATTTTAGTTATTAATAGTTACCTATGACTAAGTATAAGTAGGACAACACAGCTTCATTCTGGTGACATAAGTCCTATAGAATGAAGCTGTGATCGTCACTATCAATGAAGTATTTTTTCATTTTTTTCATATAACATTTTTTTGAAATATATATATCTTGTATGTTCTTGGGTAGACTATTAAGTATGGTAGGAAGTATATAGGAAAAATGTCTTTTGCCGTAAATATTATTATAGCCAGGCCGAGAATATACATGACAATCTGTTAGTACTCGTAGGTTATAAGGTCTATTTGTAGTTATAAGGTTTTCTAGGTTACATCTTTCTTCTTTTAATATTGATAGTCGTATTTGATAGTAAAGTTAGTATAGTTAATTTAGTAATATTTGCGAACCTTCCAATTACTATTAAAGTATTTTTATTTACTGAATGCATCTGGGTTTAAGCCCGATATTCTAGTTTTACCTTTCCTTAAACGTGAAACCTACATTATAAGTTTTTAGACCAAAAGATTGGGGCTGTGCACTGATATATCAGTCGGTTTATCCTCTTATTTACCTAATAAAAATAGATAACACTAAAATAGGGTCTGCAACAATATATAAAAATAAAAGCCTCTAACAATATCAAAATCCATTTTTTTTGACAACTTGTAATCAATATCAAATAATTTTGTGTACGCGACTGTACAAAGGAAAAATGTATGGCGAAGTTAACATGCATTTTTAACATACTTCTACTAGGTAAACCAGACCGAAGTTATTATGGTTTGAGACGACTATTTGTTGACTATTTTTTGACATCAGTATCAAATAGAAAAACCTAACCGTTCTGCAGGAATCTGCGTCCGTGAAATGCTATGCACAGAATCCTCAGCAAGCTACCCCTGTAACTCTGAAATCCTTGAACGACTATTTTTGAGAATTTGGAAGTCAAGACGACTATTTCATGACTATTTTTTTAAATAAAAACCAAGTCGATAGTCCCCACGGTTTGCTTGCATCAGAACTGAGGATTCTGTCTATAGCCTATGCCCATAATCCTCAGCAAACCATAGCTATAACTCTAGAATTGTAACGCGACTATTTTTTTCCTTATGGTGACTATTTATGACTATTTCATGACTATTTTTTGGCATCGTCAAAATAAGTTTTTATGCAGTTTTTTTCTCTGAGGATTCTGTGTTGAGGGACATAAAAAAACACTTTTGCGTGTGTACAATCAAGTCTTCTGATTGTACAGGCGTAAAAGTATTTTCACCTCACAAGCTCGGGAAATATTTGTTTTATCGGTCGAAGTTAGCATGCACAAGACATTTTTGGCCGCTAGTGTGTAAAAAGTTTTTAAAATTATAACGTGATGATGAATTATTATGCTGGCACTATTCGTTAACATTTTTCTCGCTGTAGTGAGGTGAAAAAATTGTGTGTTTCGCTCGCTAGCAAAGTTATTTGGTGTCTACTAGTGTCTAGTGCCTTAAAACCCTCGCTACGCTCAGGATTCTTCTTTTGAATCACTCGCTTCGCTCGTGGTTCAATCAATCTTTCGCTTGCTCGAGTTTAAATACAAGGCACTTTGCCAATACTTATTTTGAAAAACAATACAATATTTAATTTATATCTGCATATGCGCGAAACTTCATCACCCGTTATATACAACAACACAGTGGTGAGCGAGATAACACAAATCTTTTATTTCAAATCTAAACAACATAAACTTGACCTATAACTGTGGGAGTTCGTGCCTCCTGCTGTATGATGTGTGTGGTACGGTGTCCAGTTCACTGTATCATCTCCTCCTCCATGAGCTTGGCCATCCACTCGGGCTCGGCGGCCGCGATCTGCTCGATGAGGCCGTTCACCTGGTAGCAGAGCGACTGGATCTGACGGTCCCACTGCGGCAGGATCTCGCGCGCTGAACAACAATAAATAGCCAACCATTAGCCAACGTTATCTCAACTGCTCATGCTGCCACCACTTGCAGAAAACAAAATGAAACACCTACCTGTCACCACAGGGTGAAAGGGACAAGTTGTTGGTGAGCGCAGTATACTCGTATGAGATAGTACGATACACAGAAAGCCATCTACAGGTTCGGTCTCTTACGACACCCACGGATAGAGATATGGGTTGGTACTATTCTTTTTCGGCACCACACAAGCGTAGTGACCATGGTAGATCCCCCCCACGGCCTCTTGGAGTTCTGGAGGGAGCTCCCTGTCCAGCAGTGGACGTTTCATGGGATGTTATGAAGAGACAGGTTTCCGAAAACTGAAAGCGCATGATCAGTCAACGTAACTGAACAACTTGAATAAAATTTTCCGGAAAAGAAAAAAATCTATCTCAAATTTTGAATGGGAATGTTGTTTTTTCACTGAATGTTGGAGTTACGTTGACTGATTAATGATCATGCCCTTAAAGTTTTAGGAAACCTGTCCCTTAGATTAAAGATTTTTCTTCCTCTTCATCTAGGTATTTAAAATATTAACAGTGACACCTGCCTGCAGTGTCTAAATATCATAAAAATATATTTAATTATCAAGGAACAGTAGCTTTCTGGATGACAAAAAGTGATATTAAAATTTAAATCGGCTAAGAAATACGGCCATATACGAGTATAAGCATTTAAAACTACTAATAACGCTCCCAGGGGTGGAAACTGATTCTATGGCTAAAAATACTGATTTTACTGACTAAAACACTCTGAAATACTGACTATTTACTGACCATCTACTTACCTAATATCTAGAATAATTAACTTCCGTCGGTCAATTATAATTGCGACAGGCATATTCAGGTTGAATTCGGGAACAAGCTAAGCAGCAGTGCAGCAGTTAGGGAAGGAGAGCACAGCCTAAGGCTAAATGCTAGGGCCCCTTCACTATCTCACATACGTGAAAGATAATTATGACGAACCTAACAAACACCTGCGTTTACCAGATCACAGACGATTCTTGCCTATTCGTTAGCCCTACCTACTTTAATTAAAACAAGAGATCACATTGTTGGATTAGTGCTTAATGCAGGTAAAACAAAACGATTCTACTCATGATAACAAGCAACTTTCGCTAAAAATAAGAATTTCTACATATAAATGTTTTGTCTTCCCACGCAAAATGTTTCGACCACGTACCACTTTAGTATCGGAAAAGTTATTTTCACATCACCAGATCACAACTTGTCGTTTGAAATCTGCTTACAAATGTGCTTTTTGTCCACCAGCGTAGAAAAGGTATTTGAAATTGAAATGTGATGATTAGCAGCGTTTTAGCTATAGTCTTTAAATTTTAACACTATTACCATCTTGTTGACCCCAAGCCAAACAAATTGTCAAAAAATCTTTTTAAATGTTTTAAGTGGGACTCCCGTACAGCTAAAGGGGGGACGCGAAAAAAATTTTGGCCTTCCTGGGTTGACTAGATAAATACTGTATATTTTGTTTTAAAAATATTGAAAATCAAAGGAATGAGAAACCACCGAAGTCAGCTTTGTTTACAAAATATTGTTACGAAGAATTTAATTATGAATTTGAAATTCCCATTGACCTATGAACTTGAAATTAGGTAATCATGTTTATTATTACGTAAATATTACTAATCAGTAGTTGATAAATCAGATTTTTTTTCTTCTCTAATTTTTTCTATTACAACCAACTTGATTTTGCAGACAAATAGTAGCACAGAAGGAATGCGGGCGGCAGCATTCCACTGGTACTGAACACTAAATTTGCGAAGTTCGAGACGCACTAGGCTGCTATTCTTTCTATAAATGGGTACTGGCTCCATCTCAGAGTAAAAAACTATAGAGTCCGCCATATACATATTCTGTATGAGCTAGTGGTCAAAAAACTCAGTTAAGTTTCACAAAAATCAAGATATCTTTAAAAATCTAATGTTTTAGTATAAACTTTGTTTGCGAAAGTGAAAATATATCGTTTTTTACTTGTGAATTGATCATTAATACTTTGAACGGAAGCGTAAATAATCCGTTATAGCCATTTTATGTGTGATTTTTAACACCGTTTTTTTCCTGAATGGTAAGTGTTTTCACCAGAAAAACTGTGGTAGTAGCATTTATTAGTCCCATGTCACATATTTCTCGGAGAGAAAGATAAAAATTTTAGGTTTTTAGGATTTTGATAAAATTCCATACATTTTAGTATGGAGGTCCCTCGCAAGAAAGTGCTACGCTTATGGCTCCCTCCTTAGCAGGAAGAGCTGCTACTAAAACCTCCTTGGGCTGCATTGACTGGCCAGTTCTTGAAAGTTATATCGCGTCTCGTGCCTCAAAACCCTCGCTACGCTCAGGATTCTATTTTGGAACCTCTTGCTTCGCTCGTGGTTCAAGCCTAGAATCCTTCGCATGCTCGGATTTCAAATCAAGATACTCGCACTAGACAACAACTTTGCAACTATTTTCGAGTATCAATGTTTTTTCCTTCGCAAAAGTTTATTGTTCTCATGAGTAGAATCATAACGTTAAGTCAAAACAGAATCAGACGCCACTTCACCTCGTTGTTCTCCTCCAAGTCATTGTCCATACATAACATCACGCCTCTTTCCCGTCGGGGTAGGCAGAGACCACAGTCCTCCACCTGCTACGATCTTGACATACTTCCCTTGCTTCCTGTACTTTCATCAATCCTTTCATACATGCTCGTCGGTTTAGGGTACTTTTAACCTGGCCTTTATTCAGAACGTCCTGAATTTGTCCATAACCATTCACATTCTAATGCCAAGGATTGTGCTTATAAGCATTTCGAGTTAGGGAGTAGTGGAGTACACAGACCGAAAATACAAAGAGGGACAAAAAATGATGGGTAAGGAAAAGACCCGAAAATGTATAATTGAAAAAAAAATCAAAGAGAATTACACGATTTCACTTCAATTTGCAAAAAATGTACCACAATTATGAAAAAAAGATGTTGCCGCTGATCTTAGATTCTCCAAAATACTGACATTACTGGCCATTTTTCGAAAAAACTGACTTTTACTGACCTTACTCAAAAAAACTGACTTTTACTGACTTTACTGACCATTTTCCACCCCTGCGCTCCGATTAGACAGAGATCCGACATGAATTTTGACGTCACAATGCACTACGGCCATATAAACTCCATACTAAATTTCGTTTTGCTAGAAAGAGACAGAAATAAATCTTCGATGGCTTATATCTTTTTTTAAATTATAGTTATTCGAATAATAGTTTTACCAGACTGTTTAATGTTTATTACGTGAATAAGAATATTTTTATTAAGAGGCTACCTCCCGTCCACTAGCGCCCCCATCAGTTTAAAAAATATTACAAAATATTTCAATCTGTCCTTCCGGATTTTCGATAAGTTTCGTATTTAGCGAGTAATATTTTTTTAACTGATGGGGGCGCTAGTGGACCGGAGGTAGCCCCTTAAATAAAAAAAATTGTGTATTGGTGTGCTTTTGTTAAAATTTAAGATCAAAGGACTTTGTGCTACAAAAAAGGTAAGATGCATCTTTTGGTTCATCCATTCGTCAAATTAAAAGAAGATTTAAAAATGGCTGGATAATAAATTGATTATTCAATTATGCGTTCCTCGATGATGAAATGTCTAGCGAAGCGATGCGCTCATAATCTTTACAAATTTTTTCCTCACAATCTACAAATTTGAATATTGTTAAGCTACTACGGCATGCGTTGCAATCGCTAATCAAGTCTGGTTGAAAAACCACTGGCTGGTACGGTCAACCGCTTGTCGGTAGGAAAGGCAAAGTGGAGAAGATTAAGCCGGAAAGTGGACTGCTGAAAGTGGCACAAGGAGAATTGCAAATTAAATACTCACTCTCGAAATGCACGACAGAGCTGATCTGATCGATATATCCATTCATCCTTCCCTCGCTGATCATGTGACTAGCGATGCGCTCGGCTTTGTTCGGTGGGGTCTCCAGTAAAGCGCCGAGCTCTTCAAAGGTAATGTTATTGTAAAGTTTGCTGGCTGAGAGTAAGTTGTGTTCAAAAACTGCGCGGTCGAGAATCGTTGACCCGTCTGAAGTAGTCGCCTGGAATAAGATAAAAGTAATGTGCTAAACCATTCTGGACCTCCGTATTACCAACGCCCTTCGATTGGCTGAAGACAGACAAAAATGGAAGAGACTGGTTGAAACATCCACGATGGCGTTCCAAGTCAGACACGACCTTCAGTAACTGAAGAGTACGACTAAGAAGAATAAGAATGTGCTTTATTACACGGACCATAAAACTGAACAATTTTTCCCAAGGAACAGGTCAAAAACTGGTATTTATTTTGGCTGTCTCATATAAACATCGCGCCGCCAAGAGATTGTTTTGCGTTTTTACAATCCGTGAAGGTTGTTCAGTTCCTTTGATCTATTAGGTCCAGCTTCGCGAACGTCCATTTCCGCGAACGTCCATTTCCGTAAACGTCCATTTCCGCGAAAGTCCATTTCTGTGAAAGTCCATTTTTCGAAGTCCGTATTTCAAGCTTAAACGTAACCCCCCCACCCCTCTTCTACCAACATGAAGAGGGGTTTTGAAACTTGGTTGCTTTTGAAGATGGTGACTTAAAAATTGGTTTTTAAACGTACTATTTAATTCAAATAAAATTATGTTTCAGCATTTTTTTTAAATTCACCCGTTTTGGGGACCTTCGAGGGGCTAAGAATCGGGGAGTTGAAAAAATAAGTTGATAAATCTTTTACAGAAATAGACTTTCGCGGAAATGGACGTTTGCGGAACTGTTCCTAATAGACCGAAAGGGTTCAGTTTTATGGTCCGAGTAATACAATATTCGCAGTTAGAAATAATAGAACAGGGCATACTAGCAAAAGCTCATATTATGATATGCATACATTTAAGTAGTCAAAAACAACTATATTTGTTTGTGTCAATATTGAGATTAAGCGCGAATTCAACAGATAAATGTACGATCCACCTAAGCCCATAAAAGCCAAAAGGTTTCAGTAAGCCCTCGAAGGCTCAAATAGAAATATTATTGCGTGGGGTTTAAAGCTTTGTTGGTCGTACTCGTAACAGTTGCAAGATCCTCGATCAGTCGTTACCTTCTGGTGCGTCTGCATGAGCGCCTCGAACTCGGCCAGCTCCTCCCGCCGGATGATGCGGTCCAGGTACATCTTCTCCAGGATGGAGTACGCGGGCAGCTGCTGGCATCGCTCGTCCTTGAACAGTGTTGCCAGCATGCGCGACCGCTGCTGACCTACAAACAATACAGGTCATAGGGTGTTGACATTTTCTACATCGTTAAGTCGTAATTACTGTGGCAACATTAAATTTAGTCGAATGTAGCTATGTAGAGTAACATCAGGATGGAGCCAGCGCGTGGGCTGGACGGAGCGATGTGTCTCTATTGCTCCAATACCTGCATCATTACGTCCTGCTGTTATTCTTATGAGCTACATATTTTGACTGTAATTTACCCCACTACTGGCCGATTAGGCACTCGCCGAAAACCCCGAGAGACTTGATTGAAATAGACATAAGTATTTGGTCATTATGTGGGAAATATGCCTATTTTAAGTTTCTATGGTGTTTTCAGGGCCTTTCAGCGGGAGGATTCTATGGGTTAATCAGTTTAGATTAAAACAATTTAGAGAGCAGCAGCTCTCATTGAATACATATTTGTTTTATTGTAGGAAAAATTACCTGCTGAAGCCAATACAGTGCAGATTAGAGCATTCCTCAGACACGTCATTCTCTCGTCTTCATGTATAATGTTACGATACGACAGCTCATTGTATCTCTGAGCTGCTTCTATGAATTTCCTGAAACAAAAAATATTTTACTAATTGAAATATTTAAAAAATTGTTCAGTAACTAAAAGCAGACTACTGAAAAATGTTGCTCTAAAAAGTATGAAACAAGGAAAATATTTTTTTTATAATTTGTTTATCTGAAATTAATATGTACAAACTATGGCATTTAATAAATATTCATAGTGATGTTCAGATAATAGTCATGGCCATATTATTATGCCACTTTGCCTGATCGCTTTTTTAGGGTAGGTGGCATAATATGATCACAGCTATCATCTGTGCATCACTATGAATACATACCATAGTTTGTACATATTAATTTCACATAACAATATTTTCATGTTTCATAATTTTTAGAGCAAGATTTTTCAGTAGTCGAATTTTAGATTTTAAACAATTTGTTTATTTAAATTCGTTCATGACTTAATGTCTTCTAGATATTTAATTTTATGTAAAGTCTTATATCCTATAAATAGGCAATGAATGATCAAGACGCTTCTAACGATACCTCATTTGTCAAATTATGAAAAGTAGTTTAAAAGTTATGAGGGAACAGGTCAAAGTCATAACCCTCTTTTTTGCTGTAGTCAGGTAAAAAGATAATTTTTATACCTTGTTCTCTAATTAAACTAGTACTGGAGTATCTCTGGTCCCACTCCTTGCACATTTGCTTACATGTGCTATTCTGTTCCAAGGTATAGTACAGCAGGAGTTGCACTAACTGCTAGGTCACCCATCTCCTTTGTTGACTTATTGATATTAAATAAAGTCTATTTGCTCTTATGTTGTTTTTGTGATCCTTAGTTACCCACCTGGTATGTAGGGCCTTCACCAGCTATTTCCACTTCACCCTGTTGTGTCAGTTATGTCTTAGTTTTTTTATTTTTTTGTTATTAGGGAGAGTTCTCATTACCTTCTATAATCTAAGACCCTAGCGTAGCACACTTTGTAGTAGATCTGGAGCTGTTCATTGGTAGTCTCAGCCTGTAGTAGAGAAGCTCTGTTGACATAAGCCTCTGCCTGCACAGGGTCGTCAACCTCCAGGAACAGTCGAGCAATCTTCAAGTAAGTTTCTAATTTATAGTCTACTGAGTATTGTCTGAAAAAGGACAGTTTAGTTTAGAAAATTATTCCAAGTGTAACACACTGATAAGTAACTTATTACTAACTGTAACACTTTACTAAGTGACATAATTTTTCAAAACAAAAAATCACAGCACATAAGATACTTAATTGATAGTAAAAGACAGATAGTTACTTTTGTCCAGTTTCAAGAGGTATTCCAACTAAAACATTTGCTGCTTCTTTCCAATTTTGGTTGCGTTCATAGATGTCTGCTAAATGCTGTCTAATACTGGCCACCTGAAAGTGATCAAATACAAACCAAAAAATAAACCACTAATATATCAAGCTTATGACCAAGTGGTGAATGCTCTTCACTTTATAATCACAAATTTTAAGCAACATAAGACATAAAACCCAGATGGCACACTTTGGTATCCACACTGATGCACATGAAATCACCACTTGTTGAATATGGTATGGCAAGGTGGTACAGCTTTTGTGCAAAGTCTGTCTGGGGAAGTACCACCCCCTAGCCATAAAGTAGCAGTGTTTGCAATACTGTGTTTCGATTTGAAGGGTAAGGGAGCCAATGAAATTACTGGCACATGATGAGACACACCATCTTAGTTCTCAGGGTGGGCAACAAGCTTTGCTGTCTTATTAGTGTCAAGTTGCCACTAATAAGACAGTGGGCTCTATGAGCAGTGGTGACCACTTATCACCAGGTAGCCCACCTGTTTGTTTGCTCATTTGTCACAAAAAAAATATATATATGCCCGATTGATTATCCACATATGCATGCTCCTCTTCAATGGCCAAGGGGGAGCTCAGGAGGTGAGTTATTGGATATGGCGAGGGGCTTTCTGTGTGATAAGTATTGCTTTCTTCTGTGGAGAGAAGTAATTACCAATGGCATAAGGAAGACCTGCAGCACTTCAGAAAGCAATTTAAGTTGACAGGTATGACAATATTATCTGAGACAGTAGTAAAAACATGACAAAATGTTTTTTTTTGGTGGCTTAAAACTCAGACAACAGGATAATAGGCTAGCCACTGGTATAATAAAGTCTACATTGTATCTTTAGTTTTTTACCCACCTGTTCTTCAAAGGAAATAACTCTGGGCTGAATAACATCAAGTGCAAAATGTGAAACCTCCTGTGACACATTATCAGGTAACAAAGCAAGGTGAGTACTAACATCTGTGAGCAGTTGCCGAGATATCACCAGACTTACATTCTCATTTACAACTGAAAATTTAAATATTGTTAATAGTTCAATGTGCAACTTATGAAGAATAAGTCCATGTTAAATAAACTTACTAGCTTCAACAAAGGTCTTCAAACATTCAGCCACTTCTCCTTCAGGATTCTTTAGGATTTCCATGAGAACATTGCGGTACCTTCAATTACAATAAAGTATTATGAAAATAAATAAAGGATAGAACGTGGGAACGATCAGTAAGCAAATAAAATAAAAACATACTTCTCTGCTTGGTCCTTATGAAGACCGCCGGAGTTTCTTAACTCATTCAGGTATTGTCTTACGGATTGCATATTTAACGGCATATTGAACTTATTTGTTGGAATTTAGATATAAATTGGCGCACATGAACCTTGTGAAAAACAACCAAATGATTTCTTTCTTTCTGTCTGTCTGTCAGTCAGACAATTCTTTGGTCAGAAGAAAACCGGTAACGTTCGATTACGATGAGCACAGCACTACCAGCGTGATTTTTTTGTAAGATTGGTACACCTGATTTGTGTTACCACCTTCAAAGCGAAGCAAGGAGGTTTTTGTTCTGAGACCACCTTCCTTTCGGAAAGGCAAAGAGTACAAAGCCCATACAGCCATTTCTGATGTCTTTAATCTTTCTTTTTGCTCCCCTCATAAAGCGATAGTGAACTTTACGAAGGAAAATGTACGTGACTTTTTTTTGGGCCAACACAAACGGGGCTTAAACATGAGATCACTTGAAATCTTCATTAGCTGCGCACTACGTAGTAAATTTACTGCATAACACATACATACATAACATCACGCCTACTAAATCACTAAATGCACAAAAAAACAAAATATCATCAATTAAGCAGGCAAACGCCCATGTCGAGTTCCCGCCAAAAAAGCCCACTTGTAAACGTGTAAACATAATTTTCGACACCCATTCACGCCCCTGCCTACTAATAATGGGGTCCTAAGACGGACGATAAATAACTTGTAACTGTGTATCATCCACACTACTATGAATAAGCTTACTATTAAGCCGGCTCCATACGCTTGGCAAACAGCGAACAACAAACACGAACATTTGGATAGGTGTTTGCCTGGTTTTGTTTGGTGTTCGCTGTTTGTGCCAGTGATCGGCGTCGGTGTCGGTTTTCTGCACAAATCAAAGGATATTTGACGAACCTGTTTGCGGTGTATCCAGACGCTTGCGGTGTATCAGTTGTACGTGCGAGCTTGCCGGTGGCGGACGCCTTTGTGTGCTAGATAATCATGTTATAGTATGTGCGTTGTAACCTCTTTTATACAATCTATGTTTTTGTGTTGGCAGTGACTGTTTGTTTTATATTGTCAATGTCTTGTCGTAAAAATTGTTCTGTTATGAAATGTTCGTATTGTTGTAATATATTTTAACTTCGTTTTTATATGATCTTTCCCTCACTCCATCACCTGCTAAATACTCTGCAAAACCCCCTTCTTTAAGTGGTTATGGTCCCTTGATTGCCTAAGCATGGAGTTAAGTAAAATTTCGATTTCAAAATTTGACGGATCGAATTGGATTCCTTGGAGGTACCGTATGTGTGCTTTGCTGCGTGGCATGGACGGCCTCATGGATATTGTAGAGGGAAAAGTCAAGAAGCCACAGAGGCCTGCAGCAGTCAGTGGTGATGCCGATAGTGTGGCTGCATCAGCCTTGGCTGATTACAATAAACGATTAAGTGAGTATCTTAAGTTGGAGAGTACTGCACTTCTACTTATTACCAATAACATTTCGGACGACACACTGGACAAAGTTTTAAGGTTCTCACACCCTAAAGATGTATGGGATGAACTACATAGGCTCTACGACGGTGCGAATGACGACCGTATGTACGATGTTTGTATGGAGTTCTTCAGATTTAAGAAAGACGTCAATGATGACATCGCAACGCATGTTTCTAAATTGAAAAACTTGTGGCATAGTTTGAATATGGAGCTTTTAAAAGAGGACCAGGGAAAGGAACTCCCAGAACTTCTTCTAATCTGCAAGATATTGGATACTTTGCCTGAGGAGTATTTTTCATTTAAAGCAAGTTGGATGTTGATGTCTAAGAAAGAGCGGACTGTGGAGAACATAACAAGCCAACTATGTGCCCATGAGAGAGCGCTGTCAAACGCCAATGGAAGAATGGAAGGCACCAGTAGTGGAGAGGCGCTGCTTGCAAGCGCATCAAAGAAGAATGCAAAGAAGTCGAAACCAAAGAAGACGTCAAGTGGGACAAATAAAGTAATGACCAAGGAATATAGGTGTCATATCTGTAATGAAGTAGGTCACTTTAAACGAGATTGCCCCAGAACTGTAGAGAAAGAAAGAAATGGAAGAGGTAACTGTGATGCAAGCAATCTGATGCTGCTTGAGATCAATCTGGCGGAATGTACGACTGATCGTGAGCATTGGTACGTAGATAATGGAGCTACTCACCATGTCACGATGCGGGACGATCTTTATGAAGATTTCACACATTTTGCTGAACCTCATACAGTAACAACAGCTGATGGCAAGATGGTTAGAGCCATAGGAATGGGCTCTATACGCTTCAATGCTATAGCCGGAGGAGTATTCTTTCTGCGAGACGTCTGGCTGGTTCCGAGCATTAACAAGAACTTATTTTCGGTGCTTGCGACCCAAGATAGAAATCCGAAAAGTTTGTTCAAGTCACGTGTAACATCATGTTCCATGATAGTAGATGGAAAGGTTAAGGTGACTGGTAAAAGACAAAGGTATGGTGGGCTTTACGAGCTAGAGTGTAGTGCTGTACGACCTAGAGGTGCAGCTGTGAACGCACTTGATACACTGCAGCTCTATCATGAACGGTTTGGCCACCAGGATAAACGGCATATTAAGAGTCTGGTCGAGCATGAGCTTAATATCAAGATTAAAGGTAGTGGTGAATTGTGTGAAGGTTGTATCTTTGGAAAGACACACAGGCGGAAATTTGGAGTGAGAGAAAAAGCTTCAAAGCCTGGGGAGCGCATTCATTCGGATGTTTGTGGTCCATTCCCACCATCTTTTTCGAGATTCAGATATATTGTACTCTTTAAAGATGAGTTTACACGTTTTCGATATGTTTACTTCTTAAAAGAAAAGTCTGAAGTTCCGGAGAAGCTACGACAGATGCTGGCTGAAGTAAAAACAGCAGGGCATTCCATCAAAGAGTTTCTCAGTGACAATGGAGGTGAATTTGATAACGAGAAGGTCCGGAAAGAGCTAGCAAAATATGGAATCACTCAAAGACTTGTTATGCCATATACACCGGAACAGAACGGGTGTAGTGAAAGGGAGAATCGCACAATTGTGGAATGTGCTAGGTCATTGATGTATGCACATGAAGAGCTACCTGAACGATTGTGGGCTGAGCTGGTGAAGACAGCTGTTTACATTTTGAACAGAACAGGACCAACTTGCGTTGACCATAAGTCTCCGTTCGAGCTATGGTTGGGTAAAAAGCCACAGATCAAACACATGAGGGTAATAGGCTCAGCGTGCTATGTGCATGTACCTAAACAAAAGAGAAGAAAACTTCACAAAAAGGCCAAGAAATGCTTACTCGTTGGATATGATAACGATGATGGCTATAGGCTGTGGGATGTTGACTCGAACACCCTAGTCAGATCCAGGGATATCACTTTTGATGAAAAGCCTATTCGAACGCAGATGAACGAAAAGGATTCAAATGAGATGGGTGAAGTTGAGATTCCTCTGTTTGTGAGAAGGGAAAATGTAGTGCCTGAAGTTTCTCCTAGTACTGTCGATCAAGCAGTAATTACGATCGATGAGGAAGCAAGAGTTTCACAGAACAATCAAAGGATTATTGAAACTCCAGGTTGTTCAAGCAACAATAATGATTTGAGAAATGATAATGTTGCTGAAAATGCTGAATCGGAAGTTGAGTTCGATACTGCACACGAAGAATCTATTGAATTAGAGGGGGTAAATGTTGATGAAATAGATGAAGATTTTGAGCAGTTAGCGTGCAGAGTGCTGCGAGATAGAACACTATTAAGACCACCTGAAAAATTCAAAGATTATGTCATGATATCTACGGATGGATATATCGAACCAACTTGTTACAAGGAAGCAGTTTCCTGTAACGAAAGAGAGCTTTGGATTCAAGCTATGAACAGCGAAATTAACTCTCTGAAGGAAAATAAGACATGGATCTTAGAGAAATTGCCCAAGAACAGAAAGGCAATACCATGCAAATGGGTTTATCGCGTGAAGCTGAATGCTGATGGTTCAGTAGACAAGTACAAGGCCAGATTGGTTGTTAAAGGTTTTCGCCAGAAGAAAGGTGTAGACTTTGATCAGACTTTCAGCCCTGTAGCTAAAATGGCGACTGTCAGAGCTGTATTCAGTATAGCAGCTAATGAAGGCATGAAAATGTGTCAGTTTGATGTATCAACCGCTTTTCTTTATGGATCCTTATCCGACGAAGAAATTTACATGAAGCAGCCAGAAGGGTACGATGATGGATCTGGAAGGGTTTGCTTGTTGAAGAAAAGCTTGTATGGGTTGAAACAAGCTCCTAGGTGTTGGAACAAAAGGATTCTTGATTTCTTTAAGGAAATTGGCTTCGAAGTCAGTGAAGCTGATCCCTGCCTTTTTAAAAGAGAGAAGGGTAACCGGAAGCTGATCGTAGCTCTGTATGTTGATGACGGGCTGGTAGCTGCATCGGATCAAGAGCTCATTGATGATTTCCTGAACGAGCTGAGGCAACGTTTCAAGATTACGACGAAGCCTGCATCCTATTTCCTTGGGATAGAGATTTCAACTAGAGAAGGTGTTGATTGTGGTGTCAAAATACATCAGACAGCTTATGCAAAGAAAATTTTGAAGAGGTTTGGCATGGAAAATTGCATACCTGTCACGACGCCGATTGTGAAGGACGATGTACTACCTCAGAATGTAGACAAGAGGGATGACTATGTTCTTCAGAATTATAGACAGATAGTTGGGGCATTAGCCTACTTAATGGTTGGAACAATACCCGATATTGCTTACGCAGTAAGTGTGGTTTCTAGAAGTTTGGAGAATCCAACTGAGATAGATTGTGTTAGAGTGAAACGCATCTTGAGATATCTACAGTATTGCCCGGATTTTGGTATCTTGTACAAAAGGAACTATAAAAAAGGGATTATAGAATCTTATAGTGACGCTGATCACGGTGGAGACTTCAACACTGGAAGGTCAACATCAGGTGTACTGTGTATGTATGCTGGAGGACCTGTCTCTTGGTTGAGTCAGAGGCAGCAAAGTGTTGCAATTTCGACAACTGAAGCAGAAGTAGTTGCTGCTAGCGAAGCTGCTAGAGAGTGTGTATGGCTGACTCGGCTAATTGGAAACCTAACTGAGCTTAAGGGTTTACCTGTTTTGCAAGTGGACAATGAAGCTGCAATAAGATTAGCTGAGAATCCAGAGTTTCACCGTCGAACAAAACATATAAGGATTCGTCATTTCTTTGTACGAGAATTGGTGACGACTGGAGAGCTACTGGTAAAGAAGATATCCAGTGAGCTACAACTGGCAGACTTGTTCACTAAGCCTTTGCCTAGAGCAAGGCTTCTAAAGCTACTTGAATTGTTAGGCTTACAACGAGAGAAGGTGTTATAGTATGTGCGTTGTAACCTCTTTTATACAATCTATGTTTTTGTGTTGGCAGTGACTGTTTGTTTTATATTGTCAATGTCTTGTCGTAAAAATTCTTCTGTTATGAAATGTTCGTATTGTTGTAATATATTTTAACTTCGTTTTTATATGATCTTTCCCTCACTCCATCACCTGCTAAATACTCTGCAAAACCCCCTTCTTTAAGTAATCAATGGTGTATTTCGTTTTGGGTGCCAATTATTACTTTGACAATTAGTTAAGTTTATGCCATTGAAAGATGGCGATTTGGAATTATACGACTACGAACTCGTCGTCCGCCATGTTTGCCAATCCGGAATATACTGACACGATATCCAAGCGTGGGTATGCTTGTTTGTGTTCGGTGTTTGACACGTGTTTGCTGTTTGTGGCAAACACCAAGCGTGTGGAGCCGGCATTAGAGAACCTCAACACAAAGAGGATATATACATTTTCCTCAAAAGACCCATCTACTCGGTGCAATGTCCTTTTTGTGTCAATCCTTTGAGTTAAGTGTATGTTGAAGGCATTGAGTAATTGGTTGCAGAGCGTAAATATGATCTACGGACCTCTAATACTTATTAGTTCAATGCTGTCAGAAAACCTAACAATCATCTGCAACTTTCATTTCTGAGTCGTGAGTCTGACTGATCCAAAAGTTTGTTATTAAAAACGTTACTTTTTTAACAGTTTGTCACTGGGAACTCTAATTCAGACGCTCACTTGCTTGTTTGTTTACTTTATCAACATACCACAAGCTAAATCAGGTGCGTCTGGACTGCACTTTAATAATAAAAACTTTCGATTGTGTGAACGCAGTTTGTTGTAGTTTTAATTTTTTTCTGTATGTTGGCAAAATATGACATAAAAATTGAAAGAAGCGCCATTGAGTAATTTCGTGATTATTTTGCGAATATTGTCGAATTTATTGTATTTATCAGTCTAAAAATCAATGGAAATCATGTAACATTTTACAGACTTGCGTTAGAAGTGAATTTTAATAATTTGTATGCCTTTATTTACGGGTGTTTAGTGTTACTTTACTCTGACAATTTGTTTTTAACCGTGGCGACTTCGCAAAAGGCTTCGAGAAGATTTGACAAGCTAAAATGGCGGCGTCTTTTGAACTCAGAAATGTTTTGGTTTTCCAAGTTGTTTCGTGCATTTTCTAGTACTAATGTTATTTACAAAATAATTCTATGGCTTAAGCCCAAGGGTTTTCAACATGGAGACCAATTTGGAGGACTCTCTAAATCTGGAGAGCGGCATGGGCGTAAGTATTTCGAAAATTATTATTTACCATATATTTACAAATGTGGGCTCGTTATTCACTCATACAAAGCAGATTTCTATTTTTGAATTTGATTTGAATTTCTATTGAAAAACTAAATATTTTTCAATATGATAAGTATGCACTAAATATGCAACTTTTATTGGCACTTTACTCCAATACAATTCACTTTCTTAAAATTAACCAACACATCCTAAGTAATGACCCTTGGTTTGCTTATAGGTGGAGTTTGATCAGTCGGAAGACACAGTAATAAACCAAGCAGACATATCTTTAGACGGTAGTGGTCATGAAGAAAACATCCCAATGGAGTACGAGCATATCGAGGAACAACAAATGCTTATGGATACCGGGAGTGAAGAAATCATTGGTATTTTTCATTGTTATTTATCATTCAAAAATATATAAAGGTTTTAATGTGTTTATCTATAACAAACTTTAAAATTCAGTTTCAGACTTATTGGGAGATCAGTTTACCTTGCAAGAATATCAAACACAAGAGGGACAATTTTCATCTTCAAATAATAAACTCGAGGTAAATTGGGTATAACTTTAGAAGACTTTCAAAAACTTAAATGTGGAGTGCATTAGTATAGTTAGTAGTTATTAATTCTGTACCTTCAAGGTTATACAACATGTTAACGGAATAAGCAAAACTGAGAAAATAGTTTGTTCAGAATCGAGAGTAGAATCAATTTCACGGGTTTTTGATAGGCGTAATTTTTAAAATTTGTTTTACTTAAATTTTTGCCGCTTCTATTCTAAATATTTCTGTGGATACGCGCGCTGGCGGCGGCGGCGCAGCGCGTGGCGTGCGCGGATTAGAACAATGATGAAACTAGAACAGTAATGAAACTTTAAAATAACAGTATCTAGATAAAAAAAACTTTATTTTAATTTTTTTTATGGGAATGGATTTATTTTAATAAAAATCATTTGGGGTGTGTGAGGGTTTCGCTTATTCCATTAACACATTGTATAGTTTTAATTGGCAGGTCTAGGAGTATGAAATTTTGCTTAGGAGTTCTTTATTTTGAAATAATGTATGTGAGCACTACGAAAAGATTTTTGAAAACTCATTCTAAAAATTGACTAGATCAAGGTCAAGAGTGAGCCCATTGACAATAAAAAATAAGACATTCTAGGGGATGAAAGTTTGTATGGAAACTGATACACAAGTTCATGCACAACTGCTTTAGTTGCTTTACTTAAAAAAAAATCTGGGACATTTCACACAAGGTCATCCGATCCCAAATTAGGCAAAGTCGGTACTATGGGTATCAGAGACTGATATACATACATAAATAGATAAATAACACCCAGACATAGAACAATCACCTGTGTTCATCACACAAATGTTTGCCCTTGGCGGGGATCGAACCGGGTGCCCATGGCGTGTAATGCAGGCTCACTACCAACCACACCAACAGGCATGTCAAAAAGTTGAAATCTCTGATGATGTGACAGATGTTGCTAAGGCTATGGTAATTAATAGTAAGTCAGTGAGGGTTGCATGCAACTGATGTCAACTTGCCCTCAATCATCTCTCATACCCTAACATCTGTCACCCTGGAGAATACAAGCTTGTTGGACTGTGCCATACGTCTTTTCTGATGTCTGAATGAACAAAGAGCCCAATAATGTGTAACCAATTATGATTTTTCAATGTGTGCGTTTGTATAATGGCTTGATACAAACGCACACATTGACAAAGAAAAATGTATCTGCCATAATTTTGCAAATTACCAACAATTGGACATTTTACAATGCAAGTTATAAACATTTTGTGTGTAAGATATTATTCTGTACCTTGAACAGAAAATATCAGTGATTTTATTCAAAAATAAAAGGGAAGTAGCAGTGAGAACGTCCAGGGAATTTACCTGTTAAACATGCATTTGTCCAGATAATTTTTTATTACAAATACCTCAGCCAATTAAGTAATAAATTGCCATTACTGAAGAAACCTGTATTTACAAAGATTTAACTCAAAAAAGCTTTGCGGTTTTGTGTTGTTTTTGTGCTGTCATTTAAAATCAGACACATAACATAGATCCATTTGATTTGCTATCCTTTTCTATCTTGCAGTATAGAGATTGCCAGTAGCACTGGTGCAGCTGTACTGGTGTTCTAGCAGTATAAATTTTTTTATTATAGGAAAGTGTGATGACATCTACATCTGGAGGGACAGACTTGCAGTATGGGCAGACAATATCGGTGCCAGCATCTGGTGTTATCACTGAAGAGATGAATTTGGAACCCACTTACATATCTATCAAGGTATTTCAATTGTATGTTAAAATAATTAAAATTGGTTTTCTAAACCTAGTCGAAATATTAATAAAATCACAAGTTAGCTGTTAAACTAATAATTTATTATGTGACTGGTGCCTGAAAATAGATCATCATAAAAGTTAGTGTGTAATACTGAGGCGGTATATGCGTTCGGGGTGCAAGGTTGTTTGTGTGTGTGTATGTATGTCTGTTACCATTTTCCTGGAAAACTACTGAACCGATTTTGATGCGGTTTTTTGCATTATATGGCCATAATTTAAGAGTTCGAATTTTAGATGTTTTACGTTAGTAGACCACCAGGGGCCAGCAATATTTTCTCGATTGTAGGTAAAGTTTTACTTATCAATTAATCATTTTTAGGGTTCCGATATCAAAATGGTAAAAAAACGGAACCCTTATGGTGTGACTTTGTCTGTCTGTCTGTCACACACTCTATATCTCAGCAACCACTCATGCTGTCGACTTGAAATTTGGAATAGTTTTAGAATATAGTTGTCCAATTTATTTTCGCATGACGGAGTTTTGAAAAAATTATAATTATTAATGTAAAGGGGGCCAAAATAGGGGGGGGGGGGGGGGGCAAATTTCAAATGGTCGTTACTAGGTTGAGTGGGGTATCATATGAAAGGGCTTTACTTGTACATTCTAAAATATATTTTTGTATTTTTTTAAGTTTCTTAGTTTTCAAGTTATGATGAAAAATGTCAAAAAAAAATACCATTCCCTCCCCCTTATCTCCGAAGTTTGTGAAAGGAAAAATCTGAATCAATTACAGTTGACAGAAGTTTATGTAAACATTACAGCAAAAACTAAACGATCTTTCTAAGTTGCACAGTTTTTTAGAAATCTGCAAATAACCTTTACAAACAAATTTAGTTTTGCGGTCCTAAAAATGGACTTTATTGCTTCCAAAAATACTATAGGTATATCGGAACCCTCGGCGCGCGAGTCCGACTCGCACTTGACCGGTTTTTTTTTGTTTTATTTAACACGAAAACTATCATATCTGATAAGAATCACATAATGGTAAAACTTCTTATCTATGCTAACGATGATTCCACCATCGGCAAAGTGCAGAGGATAATCCAAAATTACACACTATTTGAGACCTACCTAGTCACATATTTTTGTCTACAAATCTGTAGATACATTAGAACAAATCCTGGTGAAAACAAACTTTTTTGTGGCTTATTACCAGGCAGCGGCGCCATCGTTGCGGGCGATAGCGCCACGCAAAGAAACCATCGTCCTCTCCAAACCCCTCGCGCCCAAGCAGGTCGCCATCGCTCCCAAGCCCACCAACATCATGGCGGTTAGTCAGTTCTTTGTCATATTCATTTGTAGGATACCTACATGTTTAAAACTATGACTTGTAACGATGATTATCAATAAAGAATCTGAACCGGATCTGTACCTGTACCACCCCCTGGATACTACATATAACGAGCGCAAATTTGAAATTGGAAGCGCGCGTAGTTCTACATATTCAGTACAAGTGACCCGCAGGAGCCCCGAGCGGGGGGCGCAAGAGTGTGCGCGCGGGGGTGCGGGGGAGATTGCAAGGGGGCGGAGTTCTGTATGATAGTACTATTACTTTATTTTGTGCCTGTGCCTATAATAAATCTCGCGAGATTGTAATCTATCGAAAGATTTAAAGCTTTGGGGCATCAGGCTTTTTATAGGTCTGTTAACGTCTCTTGCGACTACAACGTACGAGCCGAGCGAGCGAAGCTGGCGAATGCGAGAAGCGAATGTGGTACAGCCAATTTTTACATAGCATTTGGTGACACATACACGGTGTAGTAAAAATGCTTAGCGCTATTTTAGCGTGCTACTCAGACCAGTTAATTCAACAAAGGAACATAGGACGATATAAGAAAAAAAAATCAACTTTCCATAAAGAATGCACCAGCTGATTGAGCATTTTAGCAGCAGTAATTTTTTTTCTTATTTCGACTAATGTTCCTTCGGAAAAGTTGTTCAGTTTCATGGTCTAAGTAACAGGTTAAAATAGTACTTACAATTTTTTAGACCCCATATTAATAATAATAATATTTATTTATTTCAATGGATTTGTAAACTTAAGTAGTACAATGGTTATTACACTATTATTAATAGTAGTAAACTTAAAAAAATATATTAGTGAGTGTTGATAAAACACTACTATTTAGCTGTGTAAAAGACTTCTTTGTTTCCAGGGCGCAGTGCAGAAAATAGGTCAGCTAGGTGTGGGCAAGCAGTTCGCGATAGCGCCCAAGCCCCTAAAAGGCGGTCCTGGGCCCGTCACGCTCGTCGCCAACAAACAGTTCGGACAGATCGTGCAGAAGACAGATGAAAAAGGGAATACGGTTTTAGGTGAGAATTTTGTGTCACAGATTATTTGATTTTTGTTTATTTGGGAAAAAAAACAATAATACATACAACAAAGTTTCCACTAAAGGGTTTAAGAACTAAGCACCACTGAGTAAATAAAACTGGGACTGATGGTTGATGAGAGATGAGAGTAGATGAAGTGAGGGAAGTATGTCAAGATCATAAGCATGTGGATAGCTGTGGCACACCCCGGGGCCCGGACACTACATGCAACGAGCGCGAGTTAGAGGGAGCGAGAGGGAGGGGGAAGGGGGTGGTGCGCGCGGGGCAAGGAGAGTATCTTACTATTACTTTATTCTGTGGCTGTGGTCTATGCCTAACTTGACGGGAAAGAGGCGTGATATTTACGTATGTATGAAGATGCACCCTGCTGATGGTGAGTGCTCACCAGTTCACCACCTGACGTTACCACTGCCTTGTGAAGCAAAAACGCTTTGTAAATTCACTTGCTCCATTTCTTTTCTAACGTTCAAACTGAAGCATAGCAATACAATCACTTCTGATGAACGGCTTAAATAGGTATAGGGGGTGGTATTTCTGTAGACTATTAGGCTGAACCTTCCCATAGATAAATAAGCAGTGGGAAGTTAACGTGGATACAACTCCAACTCCACTCTTTACGACTAATTTTGACAGCTATGTAACACAGTGCGTATTTTTTCAATCCGCTGTCAGAGTAGATATAATAATAAGTTTGCACATCTTGTTTGTTGGACTGTTAATTTTTATGTATACTTATTTTAATTATCCTATGGGGTCGATTCAGGCGTGGCCGCTTAAGTTAAGCCTAAAATTAAAATTTCTTATTTAATTTAAAATATCAAAATCGATTTACTCTGTTAACTGTTTATCAACACTTAAATAAATTTAGGAAATTTAGCGCACGCGCCTGAATCGATCCCAATAACGTACTTAATATTAAAATGTGATGAAATATAACCCTTGAATTTATGTGATGTGCGCAGCGATAGGCAAGCAGCTAGTGATGATGCCGCCGTCACAGAAGGTGGTGAAGCTAGTGAGTGGGGCGGGTGGCGTCAGGATAGTGCCTCACTCCGCAGACCAGGTAACTAACTACAGGTTCCGCTTGCGAACACATCATGACTCATGTCGCATTGTTGTTCTCTTAAGCAAGTCAGCATTATAAATATACGAAAGAGCATATCTTGGACTTCTTACTGGTAGACGGCCCGTGGGACGTACTAGGTCTCGCTGGATCGACCAAAGCCAAAAGGACCTGCTGGATCTACAAACAAGTGAAGGCCAGCTAAGGCCTATACAAAATTTCGCGTGCAACTGTGCCTGCAAGCACCGCACCTCAGAAGTTGCTCGACGCACCGTAAATGCTTGGTCGAAAGAACACAATAGGTGACCCACCATTGTCATTAAAACGTAAACTCGTGAACATGTGCGTTCTCCCGATAAGCACGTACAGAGCTCAGACTTGGTCATTGACTGAAGCTCATAGGTCCAGGCTTGCTGTTTGCCAGCGAGCTATGGAACGTAGTATGTTGGGCTTGAAACTGACCGATAGGGTCAAGAACAGCAAGCATCCTGCGCTCAAAAACACAAATTGTCGAGGTGACCCACATAACCGCCGATTTAAAGTGGGTCTGGACTAGTCATGTAAGTTGCATGCCGTTGAAATTTAGGCCAAGACAGCACAGCAACCATCTGGCAACCGCCGAGAGGCAGACGGTGTCGAGGCCGACTACGGCGCAGTAGGCGCGATCAACTCGACGCCTTCTGTAGACACAAGAGGCTCAGAGTCGAGACCAGTGGAGGGAAAGGAGAGAGGTGTTTGCCCAGCATTGGGAAACCCATGGCTATTAAGAAGATAGAAACTACCCATCATATTATTTTTGATAATCTTTATACAAACTTCGCCTAACATTTATGAAAGCAATGACAAAATCGGCACATGTGTCACTTAGTCCCATTTGTAGCTGAAATTTCATGGTAGATGTTTTATGATTATGACAACTGTTTAACTGTTATAGGCTCAACTCATCCAAAACGTAACCACGTCACAAGCAGGAAATAAAATGACCAAAGTCGTAGTTCAAGGTAATTTGATTTTTAAGTTTCATTATTTTCCGTAGCTATATATTATTCCATTTATCATATTTAATAAAGAGTACCTGGGCGACCGAGCTTAGCTCTATAATAGCCGCCTCAACCTGAAAATATCATCGGGTGAGCAAGCGCTGTAACTGTAAGTTTCTGTCTAAAACGCGGAATTTACAATATGCTTAAAAACACGGGGAAACCGAGTTTTCCTAGACATGAGACCTAGCTAGATCGATTTTTTGCCCCCAAAAACCCCCGTATGGTAAATTTTATCGAAATCGTTAGAGCCGTTTTCGAGAAACCGATTACAAATATATATATATATATATACAAATATTGCTCGTTTAATAGTATAGGATATAGCCTTTTGTATGCTACTTTTGCGAAATATTAAAATTATTTGCTTTGGCATGCCTATGACACAGCTGCTACCATTACATTTCTTATTATATTATATCTAGTTCCTTTTATTTGTATGTGTAAATTAAAAAGCTTTGAATTACCGTCTCTATACTAAATGATGATAAAATCTCACACTTTAGGTGACTGCTATAAACCTGGGCCAAAAGACAATGCAACATTTCCATAGACCTTTGGCCCAAAATTTTGAAAGGTATTGTACAAGAGTGAGACCTATGTTAAATGATCGACATTATCATCAGGTCTATCATATGATATAGGTTTCACTCTTTTACAATAACTTTCAAAATTTCGGGCCGAACAGTTGCATTGTCTTTTCATCGTACTGTAAATGTTCCACCCACAGATCAGAAATAAGTCTAGATGACTTAAGTGTACCTACTTTGCGTGCCCAAACCCGTGGCCCAAACTAAGCTCAAAACGCTTAGTTTGCTTGTCATGGGCTTGTCATATCACCGAGAACTGTGACACGCTTCGTTTTCATACAAACGGCGGAGTTTGCGTTATCTAGACTTATTTCTGATCTGTGGTTTACCACCACCCCTTAATTGCCAAAACCCATAACTATCAGAAATTCAATTCAAACCAGTAAATAACCAACTTAAACTGCTGCTGCGTCCTACAGGGTTTTAACGAAAATTGATCTTTTCGCCAGTTATTATAATGATGTGTAATATAAAAATAATAAAGTTAACGTTTAGGTTCTGGCTCGGATTTGAACCAGCCGGCGGTGATCACAAAACTGCTGTCATCAAGCGGCGCTCATGCCACCGCGCGCTACGTCACGGTACAGACCAGTGCCGCGTCCGCTAACGTCAGCTCCAAGGTAACTAGCACACCTCCCACACTCCATAGAGATGGCCTGGTGCAATTAGACCAAAAAAGGGCCTAACCCGGACATCCAAAGTAAAAGTATCATTCCAGCTCCAAATTGTTCTATACAAACCACATATTGTTTGGTAAAAAGTTACACGATTTTTAGCGTCGGGTTTGGGGGGGAGGGGGGGAGAAGTTGGGTTTTATCAGTTTTTCTTAAATATTTCGAAAACTGTACAGTTTAGCGCAAAAGTGCCAATGACAAAAGTAATCTACATTAAATTTCCAACAAAATTGGTCTATAGCGTAATCTTGCTAAAGTAAACGGTTTCAGTGTTAAGGGGGGTGTAAAGTAAAAATTGTCACTAACATAACAACGGCCAATGATATCACAATTTGTTTTAACAAAACACAATCCTGTATGAAAAAAAATACGTGTGGCACTCAGGAGATTGCCGCGGTAAAGCAATTGCATATCATTTTAAAAATCTCATTGAGACCTATCATTTGATTCAACACCGTGCCGAAGTCTGCCGAACTGATACGACGTTAGACGATGTGTTAGGTTTTTTCGTTACGTAATTTCTTGATTCGGTCGCCACGCCGCGCTCAAAGCCCGCGATAAAAGCTATACAATAGCTTAAAAATAGTCTTATGATAACGTAATATTTTTCCATGAATCTAAAAAAATCTAACAATTTCTACTGTACACCTATGCCAGGCCCTGGCTAAGGTTCTGTAGGGAAATGAGTGTACATAAATTTTTTTTCAGGAATGTTTAGCAAGTGTCCTAGTAAGTATTTTACACTCAGGTGATAATCCGTCGCCCGGTCCATTTTCCGGCTATGACGTCATCAATTTATTGTATGGGATTAATTTTTTTTTCTTAATTCTATCGTGTAGTATATCAAATGAAAGGGCTTTTGGAGCTGATTCTGGAAATATACTACATTGACACATTTGAGCATCTGGTTATCTTAAAATTAAAGAAATATTTTCGAAACATACCAAGTTTGAGCTCCTCCAGGGAACAAAGGGCTGAATAACTTTTTATAAAATATGCGTCCAATGACTCGTTATATCCTCATTTATAAATTGTATGAAAGCAATTTTGAAAATATTGAAATCAAAACTAGATAAATAGGAAAAGGCTCTCGATAAAAAATGGTCCTACAAAAAAATGGGCCTGGACTAACCCCCCGCAACTCTGAAACCGATCACTTTAGCAAGATTACGTCATAGACCACTTTTGTACGCAATTTAATGTAGATTACTTTTGTCCTTGGCATTTTTGCGCTAATCTGCAGAGTTTTCGAAATATTTAAGAAAAACTGATAAAACAAAACTTCTCCCCCCCCTCCCCCCCAAACCCGACGCTAAAAATCGTGTAACTTTTTACCACACAATATGTAGACTGCACAGAACAATTTGGAGCTGGAATGATACTTTTACTTTGGATGTCAAGGTCTGGGTCTAACTGCACCATACCACACCATACTAAGATCACAACCTGACAACATTAAACAGTTTGATTAATTTAAATTAGTTAAATTTAAACTGTTGTCATCAAGCGGCGCTATCTCTGCCACCGGGCGCTACCTCACTGTATACAAAATAAAAAAATGGAAAAGTAACTGGAAAATTCGGAAAAAAAATAAGTGTTTTCTTTGCGTTTTTCCTTATAGTACGAGAATGCTTCTACGGGAAAGAGCCGTGATAAATAGATTAAATAAATATATTTTTTAGTTCTTTCATGGCTTTGTTCATGGTTGTGTAATCACAGGTAGCAACTTTAGGTCGTTAGCGAAGACGCAGGCGCAGCTAGTCTTCAATACACAAGGTTTGAATTTGTTTCAGGTGGTAATGGCGTCTCCAACGAAGTCGGGAGGAATAAAGTATACGGTTGGCAAGAAACCGCAACTCATAACAATCAAGTCACCCGCTGCAACGGTAGTTCCCACGACCACGGCGCCGCAAGGTATGAACACTGCTATACCGCAGCCATTTACAGAAAGGGGTTGAGCGGTTGAGCGCAGATATCCCTCACGCTCACACAAAATCCGCTATTTGACACACTTGTCAAATGAGCGACTTTTTATTGAACGTCAAAACGGAAATTTTGTATGGAGTTACTAGCTTGTGACGTCATAAATTATTGCCATCATTTACGAACTTATTAACTCTAAATTAAAAGATACACACTAAATGTAAAATAACTAGATTTTGATGTAGGTAATTTACGTCAATCTTTCTTTAATGCAAACAAAATTATTAAATTTTAGACGTAGGAAAATACTGAATTGCCCTCTATATTTTGTGAGCTAGAACCACATAAATTGCAGATACTTGCAATATCTTTCTACCGAGTTACACTTACTATAATACGAGCTGGAAAGGATCAAGGGATGGTACAGTAAAAATTGAAAGGGCCAGCCTAATTCCCAAAAAGAATACGTCTGGGAAATTAAAAAAAAACCGGTCAAGTACGAGTCGGACTCGTGCACCGAAGGTTCCGATGTATAAATAGTACTTTTGGAAGCAATAAAATCCGTACATAACTTGAATACTAAGAGTCGTAAAAAATACAAAAATCTATTTCCGAATGTACAAGTAAAGCCATTTCATATGATACCCCATTCGACCTAGAAATAATTTTTTCCCACCCCTAATTGGGCCTTACAATAATAATATTTTTAAATTCTTTGGTTTGCAGTTATATTGGTCAATCATATTCTAAAACTATTCCAATTTTCAAGACGATAGCATGAGTGGTTGCTGAAATATACAGGTGTGACAGACAGACAGACGAAGTCGCAACATAAGGGTTCCGTTTTTACCATTTTGGGAACCCTAAAAAACATCGACATCCATACAAATTGACAAACAAATTGTCTAATTTTATGTAATAATTCTAGGTACAACAACCAAGAAAGTAGTGATATCATCAAATCCGCAAACACAGAACGTTATATTGAAGGCCAACCCCAAATCCGGGCAGGTGAGTACTTCCACTATAAATGTAATCTATACATATAATAAAATCGTAAACTTGCTGATTCTGTACATTGAAAATTTTCGCGAAAATATGATGTGGGGGGTCACAAAAACGGTAATAGAACCCATTCGAGTCATTTTTGGAATTTTTGTCTGTATGTCTGTTTGTATGTTCGCGATAAACTCGCAAACCGCTGAACCGATTGAAATGGGGTTTTCAACAATGTATTAAGCTTTTCGTGCAACATACAGGCTCAGTTTCATTGCAATCGGTTCACTCGAACAGAAACTACACGCATGCAACGAATCAAACGGCATGTGCATCAATTAATCACAAACTGAACTGATTCAAACGAAACTTTCAGAAATGTATTTTGATTACTTTTCTGCAACATATAAGATACGTTTCATTGAAATCGATTCATTCAAACAGAAGATATGCGATGGTTCAAGTGGCGGCGCCAATATCTCACAAACTACTGAACCGATTCGAATGGGGTTTTTTATGATGCATTTGGCTTATTTTCGGGCAACATTTTAGCTTTAGATCATTGCAATTGGTTCACACAAACAGAAGCTACAGGAATGCAAATTATCAAGCGGTCTATGCACCAATAACTCAAAAACTACTAAAGCGATTTGAATGGGGTTTTCAATAATGTATTTGACTTACTTTCGTGCAATATACAAGCTATGTTTTATCACACATTTGCTTAGTTTTATTGTAAACAGTTCACTCAGACAGAAGGTACGCGAAGTTTCAAGCGGCGGTGCCAATAGCTCACAAACTATTGAACCGATTCGAACAGAGTTTTTCAATAACGAATTTAGATTTATAGTTATCCTATACTACCATACGAGCAATATTTATATAAAAAGGCCCAAATAATTTAAAAAATCCAAATAGTTTCGGCATGGCAGTGCAATATATGTAAAAAAAAATGAAACTAGAGTTTTGAAAACGTAGGTGAAATAGATAAATAAAATACTTTAAGAAATAAAGAGAGGTGTGATGATGTGAATCTTTGTGTTGTGGAAATCGTCTCTTAAAGGAGGGATTTATAAGTGTTCAAAGTTTGTATAGAAATCCTATAGTTTTGTGTTGAGGTACATGTACCTACAGTCAAAAGCATGTGCAGCTTAATACGGTGGACTGTACCGCTCTTTTTTCAGTAGCTACAGAAGCTAAAGTGACTGCACCTCAGATTAGGTTTCAGGTTTTGTTTTGTGTAAGAAATAAAGAAACCCGTGTCACACTTTGTCCGCGTTTTACACATACGAGGACGAGGATAGTGGGCCACCTAACAGTCCATACGTGAACAAGTGTTTAATACACAAACAAATCTATACAATGGGGGCGATTCACGCGTGGCCGCTAAATTTAAGGCTATAATTTGACAGGTCTAAAAGTGATGCTGTCTTTTTTTCAGCCTATAGGCCGTAACAAAGATAGCGACATTTTTAGACCTGTCAAATTATAGCCTTATATTTAGAGGCCACGCTAGAATCGCCCCCAATGTGTACTATTCATCTCAATTAAGCATATGTATAACGTTATAAAAGCGAAAATTGGTCTGTCTGTTATGATTTTAATAAAACTAGGCACGAAGATGGTCTGAACCATGGGGAAGTCAGTAGCTACGTTATTCTGAACCCCACGCGTACGGAGTCACGGGCACAGCTAGTTAGGAAATAAATATGTAAAATTGAATAGTTGTTGAAATACTTTTAAATATGTAATCTTGTGGTTTTATTTTAGGTAACAAAGGTTTCTGCTGGACAAAGAACGCAACTACATCCAATTAATGTTCCCGGAAAAGGGGTACGTACAAACATTACATACAAGTTATAACGGAAAAGGTTTAATAACTCCTAAGGATTTTCTTTTCCTATTTTCAACTATGTAACATGGTTCAATAAAAAAACTTGTTAAATTTCATGGATAGATTCAGGATTGTTGTACCATTTTTTTGTTATACTTTGTTTGAGTGTGGGTTGAAGGTTCAAATCTCGGTACTGGTAAACAAGATTTGATGATGATAATGGATGATTTTGTTTATTTTTTTCATTCTGTTTCATAGTATTCTGGGATCGTGATGTGGGACTAATGAGTTGTTAAGTGTCTATTTCGTTGACCAAGTGCGTGCGATGAATGTCTGTCGCATGCCGGTTATACAGGGTGTAAGGGACTGGGCCCTGAGTCAAGATGCTTTCTACAATCGCAAACGCTATAGAATAGAATAAAAATGTATGGGATTGACATTAGCTGTGACGCAACATTACTATCGCTAATGTCATTCCCGTACATTTTCATTCTATTCTACTAGCGTTTGCGATTGTAGAAAGCATCTTGACTCAGGGCCCTGGATTAACTGAAAAAGCATGATCAGTTAACGTAACTGAACAACAGTCCAGTCCAGTTTCAGTGAATAAAACTTTCAGGAAATGAAAAAGAAAATCGGCCTCTATACAGGGTTACTGGTAAAACGTCACGATCCCGTTAAGGGCTTATTGTGGAGGCTAAATGCAACAACTTTTATTCTACGACTTTTGGAAATTCGCAAAAAGAAATCTTTAGTTTCCATACTAATTAGGTCAATCAGTCGATCATTTTGTATGAAGGGTTAACTTTTATTTTTGCGAATATCCAAAAGTCGTAGAACAAAAGTTGTTGCATTTAGCCTCCACTATAAGCCCTTAACGGGATCGTGACGTTTTACCAGTGTACCTGTACATATTGATTTTTATTTTTCGTTTCCTGGAAGTTTTATTCACTGAAAGTTGTTCAGTTACATTGACTTATCTTTCCCTTTTAGTTTTTGGAAACCTTTCCCTTACATCCTTTATTTCGGGCCAAAACCACCACACAAAGGTTGCCACCAACAAACAGTAAACGGGAGTCAACCCCCTCGAGTTAGCCAGTAGCCGCCAAGCTGGTCTAATTTGCGAACATTCAGATGTTACTGGACAATGTTCTGGTTTAAAATATTCTCGTCAAAAGGAATAATGAATACAACAAAAGTAAAAAAAAAAAACGGAAGGCGACGCGGTAGACCAAGACGAAGATGGCGAGAGGAAGCACAGGATCGGACGTGGTGGAAAGAACGGAGAGAGGCTTTTGCCCAGCAGCGGGAGTTACGGTATATTTAAGATAAGGATAGAGATCGCCTGTTTGGAGCCGGCAAAGAATAGTACCAACCCGTTTCTACCCGTGGGTGTCGTAAGAGGCGACTTAGGGTTTATAAATTGGAGGATGGGCAGCAGCATCTTTCTGTGTATCGTACCATCTTACATTCTGCGGTCACCAACAACAGCAATCGCTAGCCGCAAAGCTTACAAGCGTGGTGACTATGGTAAATCCGCTCCTAAGTACTACGCGTTTTTGCTGGCGTTCTGGAGGGAGCTCCCATGTCCTGCATTGGATGTTTCATGGGATTGTATGATGAATGATAGAGATATAGCTTTGCTTGTTCCTGTCAAATTGACATTTAAAAGGAATAAACGGATTTCCGCAGATACAATACATCCGGCTAGTGACGAACCCGAACATCGCGGCGAAACCCGCGTCCAAACCGCAAGCGCCGGCCGCTCCCCCCACGCCTCAAACGTTCGTAATGACTGACGGAAGAGGTGCGTAGTTTTTTCCATCGAAACTAGACGGGTAAACACAGTTATTTTTCGTTATTGTCGCAGGATAGCAATAAAATCAAGAAAACAATGAAATATGAACTACCCCATATTGCCGCGAAAGCAACAATACTAAAGAAATGTATTCGTGAAGTAATTAATTTACCTCTTAAAGTGGCAACACTTCTACTCTGCAACCACCTTAACCTGTGAAGACTCTTAATATCACATGTGATAGTGAAAATTTTGACAGTTGATCTCTATAGCAATTTTCCATAGAGTTCTTGGAAATTGGAAAATTTATAAAATTGTTTTGAAGTTTAAAAAATATACCTTACTACCTGGTGCCCGCGACTTTTATAAATTGTAGCCTATATGTGTTATTCTGATGTATATTGTATAAGCTATATTATTGTAAAGTTTCATTAAAATCCATTCAGTAGTTTTTACGTGAAAGAGTAAAAAACATCCATCCAACTTACAAACTTTCGCGTTTATAATATTAGTAGGATTACGTAAACAACTCCATTTTCTTTTAGTTCCTTTTAATTTTGACATGGTGCTTCAGAGGTAAACGTTTATTTGCGACAAATGTTAAAAATACATATTTTTTTTATGATTAAGACTGTAGTATAAAAGGGGTATAAGTGACGGTGTACCGTAAACTGAAAGGGCGTCTTCAGTAAACGAAACTAAACAACTTTTCCAAAGAAACATGTTTGGTATATGAAAAAGAAATTAGGTTCTCCATACAAGGTGTTCGATCGAAGTAAGCATTGTATGGAGAGGTATATTTTTTAAAAATTTCCCAAATATGTTTCTTTGGGAAAATTTTCAGTTTTGTTAACTGAGCACGCCCTTTCACCGTTACTTACACCCTATCTTATCAGTAGGTAACGTGATCCAAATGATGGCCGACAAGCTACCGACGCAGCCGCCGCCTCTCATCGTCACCAGCGCCGCTAGCTCCAACAAAGGTATATAAAACACGAGTGGGAAAGAAAAGAACGGTCGAAGGTGTACAAAACAAACAGAACACTACAACAACAAAAAAATACTTGTACTGAGCTTCTTGATTCTATGTTAACAGGATTCCATAGGTTCTAGGTGTTTTATTTACGAGCAGAGGGTAATGTGGTAAGGGTCTGCGGTTGCAGCGATCTTAAACATATAAAAGTAAATATGTAAGCCTGTCGTAGCGTTGTCGTATGGTGTACGAAATGATGGAAAAGTTATCGGTGTTAATTAAGGCAGACGTTTTTTTCGCCATTTCATACAAATAAGTTGTTTGAACCATTGACGTAAGAAAAACGCCCTGCGCGTAGTTTCCAAAATGTTTGGTTTGAACGAAAAAAATATATTAAAGACTTTTTATAACCATAAACGCAAACTTCTAAAAAAGGTGTAGACGAAAAAAAAATTAGCAACGAAGTTAAAAGTACCGCGAAACTTGTTATAAATGTTTGACAAATTTTGGAACAAACTTTTAGAATAAGGAAAACTCAAAATTGAATTCAAATAGTGAAGCCCTTGGCCAAAGTTTCTCTATTTGAAATTATTTGAACTTGGTATCTGGAACATGGATTTTTGAAAATTTTAAAATTTTCATAGAAGTTGTTGTGCATCGCGTCAGTTCATGTGAAAAAATAATTAAAATATTATTTGGTTGTGTGAATTTTTTCTTGTGTTTCGTATTGTAGGGCGGTGTTTAGTGTTGTGTTGATATACCTAAGTTTTCGTGTTGCAGTGTCTCTAAAAGCGCCTCAGAAACTGATACGGCTGGCACCGCTTACATCCAAACAGGGTCTAGCTGCTATGATGGTGAGTTCGATTTGTTAATTACTGCGAATAATCTTTTAATTTATGCCGATATTCTCTTGTTTTATTCTTTAAAAACTAGGTAAGCGTTTTAGCGATATGTTCTTTTTTTGGTCGCTGTTTGCATACCACAGAGCCAAAAATTATTTGTCAACTTTTTTTTTAATTTAAAAAGTGTTTGATATAGATTTATTTCCATCTAGCACTATGATGCTTTTAAGGAGTGGATTCTGCATCAATAATGTATATAAAGAAAATATGTGTGAAGAAAACCTTCAATGTAATTAAATAGTTAATTAGGATAATTATGAAAAAAAAATATAGATACAGTCAAGTGCAGGTCAACCTTGACACTGCAACTTTCGTCTCTACCCTGACTGAGACAAGCGCATAGTCCATTGTGGCAAGCTTGATTTGCTGTTGATTGTACTTAATAGTGACAGAATATCATCACGAAAATAACATGTATTGTTTTGTTTCTGTAATTGTGTGCAATAAAGTGTTTATCTATCTAAAAAAACAGATACAAACACGGAAAAAAAATTTTTACTTCCTACACAATTCAGTTTCTATCGGAAGTCGAAGTTGGAAAAGTGGTTTATTTTTAGGGTTCCGATACCAAAATGTTAAAAAAAGTTACCCTTATGGTGCGACTTTGTCTGTCCGTCTGTCTGTCACACCTGTATATCTTAGCAACCACTCATGCTATCGACTTGAAATTTGGAATAGTTTTAGAATATGGTTGCCAAACAAAATGCCACATGAAACAAAATATAAAATTATGATTAGTAATGTAAAGGGGGCCCAAATACGGGGGGCAAAATTTCAAATTGTCGTGACTAGGTCAAGTGGGGTACCATATGTAAGGGCTTTACTTGTATGTTCTAAAATATATTTTTGTAAGTACAAGTTATGATGAAAAATGTAAAAAAAAAATACCCTTAACCCCCCCCCTTATTTCCGAAGTTTGTGAAAGGAAAAATCTGAATTAATTATGTTTGATAGAAATTTATTAAAATTTATTTATTCCCAGCAGTGGGATAGTTTCTTAGAAATCAGCAAAATACGTTTACAAACAAATTTAGTTTTGCGGTCCCACAAATGGACTCTATTGCTTCCAAAAATACTGTAGGTATATCGGAACCCTCTGCGCGTAAGTCCGACACGCACTTGACCGGTTTTTTGCTAACATTCTAAAATAGTGCTTTTTTACTTTCGAGCGGAGCGAGAATGTTGTATTCGAGAAAAAAAAAAGATTTTCTTATTTTCTCAAAAATGCGTTCTATATCATTATACATACATCATAAACAGTAAGTCTCCCAAAAATGTCCGTCTGTCGTCATCGCCGTCCGCATCCCCGTCCGCATACCCGTTTGCATCCCGGTCCGCATCCCCATCCGCATCCCCGTCCACATCCCCGTCCACATCCCCGTCCGCATCTCCGTCCCTGTCCCCGTCCGCATCACTGTCTGCATCCCAGTCCGCATCCCCGTCCGCATCCCGTCCGCGTCCCCATCCGCATCCCCGTCCGCAATCCCGTCCGCATCTCCGTCCCTGTCCCCGTCTGCATCCCCGTCCGCATTCTCGTCCGCATCTCCCTCCGCAACCCCGTCCCTGTCCCCGTCCGCATCCCTGTCTGCATCCCGGTCCGCATCCCCATCCGCATCCCCATCCATATCCCCGTCCGCACTCCCGTCTGCATCCCCGTCCGCATCTCCGTCCCCGTCCCTGTCCCCGTCCGCGTCCCCGTCCCCGTCCCTGTCCCCGTCCCTGTTCCTGTCCCTGTCCCTATTCCTATTCCTTTCCCTATATTGGTTTTTAGAATTTCAACCCTATCGCACCCTAACCCCATCCCCAGGGGATGATGGTATTTTACGTCCAACACGTTGGATTTCAAAATTGTTGTAGTTTTCGTAATCAGCGACCCGATAAACCATACAAATGATACCCATATTGGTTTTTAGAATTTTTCACCCCTGTAGGGATTGGATATGGGATGGAATTTGGGGTGGAATTTGAATAACAGTGATGTACGTTCCACAGAATTACAACCCTAATGCCTAAATAATAAATTTAGTGAATTTTACTTTGAAAATGAAGGATTTTCAACTTCATCCCCCTTTTCACCCCTTAGAGTGTAGAATTTTCGAAAACTCTGAGACACGTAAAACTTAATTTTTAGTCGTCAGCCTAAATGCAAATTTTGAAGTTCCTAACTTCAAAACTGACGGACTTTCATACAAACTTACATCCCCTATTTTACCCCGTTAGGGGTGGATTTTTGTAAAACCCTTTCTTAGTGCACCTCTAGACCTCATAAGGAACCTACATGCCAAATTTGGAATCGCTAGACCCAGCGGTTTGGGCTGTGTGTTGATATGTCAGTCAGTCGGTCACCTTCTTCTTTTATTTATATATATTTTTGCCGCTTCTCAATATTTTTGTGTCCACGCGCGCGGGCGGAACGCGGTTCATGAGCTGTGAGGAGGGTAGGGAAGTGGGCGTGGCGTGCGCGGACGCGACATGATAGCTTAAAAATCTACTAGAATAACGATGAAACTTTAAAATAACAATATCTAGAAAAATAAATATTTTTTAAGATTTTTTTTACGGGAATGGATTTATAAAAAAAAACAGTTATATGAGGAGGTATATATTTGTTATTATATTATATATTATATGTTATAGGAGAGGTATATGAGGGTTTCGCTTATTCCATTAATACGTTGTATATTCATGAATGTGTATCAGTCTCCGATACCCATAGTACTCGTACATACAGGCTTTGCCTAGTTTGGGATCAGATTACGTAGTATATGGTGTATCCCCCAAAACAAAATACATACATACGTAACATCACGCCTCTTTCCCGTCGGGGTAGGCAGAGACCACAGTCCTCCACCTGCTACGATCTTGACATACTTCCCTCGCTTCCTGTACTTTCATCAATCATTTCATATATGCTGTTACAACGTGATTTTTTGTTGGTTTTGCGCCCGAAAGCAAGTAATTCTACTCATGAAAACAAGCAACTTTTGCGAAGACAAGAAGTTGTTACTTACACGATATTTTTTACTTTCCTTACTGAAGTGGCTACATGATTGACAAGTATTATACAAGGTGTAACAAAAAGGGTATATCAACCCTGAAGGATGTGATTCTGCCCATGAAACTGAACAACTTTCCCTTAGGAACATAGGTCGAAATACGAAAAAAAAATTTTGACCTCCCATAGAAACTGAATCAGCTGATCGCGCATTTTGTTTGGGAGGTAAATTTTTTTTTTTCATATTTCGACCTATGTCCCTTAGGGAAAGTTGTTCAGTTTCATGGACAGAATCACATCCTTCAGGGTTGATATCCCCTTTCTGTTACACCTTGTATAGGACCATTTTTTTTTATCTTCTGGAAACCATTGACATTCGAGAGCAAAACAACAACAAAATCGCATATTATTTTGGCAATAGAGTCGCGGCGGTCAAAGTCTGTTGGCTCCATTGTCTCCTCGCGAGCCGGCGCCAGCGGGGGGCGGGGAGGCGGGGGAACAGCAGCAGCCGGCGGGGCACATGAAGCAGGAAATTGTAGTTGACGAGATCGGTGAGTCATCTATCGAACATTACTATTGAGAAGGGCTCAACCATTTCGCAGAATCTTTTTTTGTGTGTTTTTTTTTTAAGGACAATATTTATATTTGTGCACCGTGTGGTGCCGGCAAAAAATAGTACCATCCCATACCTACCCGTGGGTGTCGTAAGAGGCGACTAAGGTCACCTACAAGCGCGGTCCATGGTGCCAGCCGTAACGCTGACAAGCGAGGTGACTATAGTACTTCCTCTCCACATTTTTCCAGCAAAAGCTTGAAATCTGGAGGGAGCTGCCTGGCCTGTAGTGGACATTTCATGGGACGTTATGATCATTTATATAGAAAAAAAAATGGAAAATATTTCGCAAAATTTAGATAATCGGGAATAACTGAGTGCTTGTTTTCTATGAGATTTGCGTATGAACTCAACTAAAGTTTTCCGTGCAAATCCGGGTCCTGCTGCTAGTAATTCATATTTAAGAGTTATACGCGGTACTCTTAAAATTTCTAAGTGGAACTTGTTCAAATAAATAAATTATTTTTACAACGTATCCCTAATATTAATAACGTCGGTAAAATGATTTGTGTTCAGTACAAGAGGAACCGCCGGACTCGAAGTCGGCTCTGCAGGCACTTATAGCGGACGCGGTGGGGAACGATGCCGATGATACCGACCACACGCACACTTCCAATACACTCGACATCGAGTACCATCCGAGTCAGGTAAACATTTCTTCTGTTTTTTGGTATTCTTACCATCATCCACCAAGACTCGCCAAAAATCAGCCACTAAGACTTGCCAAGCCGATCGTCGATTTTATAGTCCACGCACTAAGCGAAACTCCTGTGGCAACAAACCTACGAGTATTTCATCTATTTCACTCTCAATGTATTTACAACTTACTGTAAAGTTAGCATCTAAAATCCATGAGCAAATTCATATTTTCAAAATCGATAGGCCAAAATACGTTTTCCGCGCGAAGGTCGTATCCAAATCACTGTTTTATGGCTTAATAATTTTATTTTTGGAGGATTTTAAATACAATCTGCAATTTAGAATTTGGTTTCTGTTGCAAAATTTAGACTTTTGTTTGTCAATACTATCGAAATAGAATGACGACGGCTAGATAAAGCAATACGTGCGACCAGGACGGAGCGATATGTGTTTCTGCATCGTTTCGTTTTGCCTGCTGTCATTTAAATCGAAGTACAATATTCGACTGTAATGTTGCGTTTATCAACAGAATGACGAGTATGAAGACAGTAACAGCAGTGGGGCTTCGCGACAAGACGAGAGAACAGAGCACCCGCTTATAGTGATCCCGCCATACATGAACCAGGATTTGATGCCCACCGAACAGCGGAGCGCATACGTGAGTTATATTCCTCACAGGTTCACAAGTCAACATCACATAAGCCGAAAGATGTCCACGGCTGGACTTAGTCCTCCTCTAAAGATCTCCACAATGAATAGTCCTGCGCAGTCTGTATTCAGTGGCTGTCTGCGATGCCTAGCTCCAGATTGCCGGCTCTTTTTGCGTGGAGACAAAACTAATTGAACTCCACCTTTCATCGAGATACAGCTGTGATGTGAAAGTCAACCTGTGCTTCGTTCCGCTCAAATGCGTCCCATAAACCAACATTCGTGTTTTATACCCCTCATTACATGTATTATTGTATAAACTACTATAAAACAAATAAACCTGTAGTATAATGATGATCAAAGTTCGTGTGGTGTCGGCAAAAAAATAGTACCAACCTATCTTTAGTCGTGGGTGTCGTAAGAGACGACTAAGAGTTTGTGAACCGGATGATGGGTAGCAGCAACTTTTTGTGTATCGTACCATCTTACATACTGCGGTCACCAACAACTGCGGTCGCCAGCCGGAACGCTTACAAGTGTAGTGATTATGATTAAATATTTTAAATTTTAAAATTATTTTTATTAATTTTATATTATTAATTCCCCCCCTTCAAATTAATTAGTTCTCGAAAGTGTCGTCCACAAGCAACTTTACTCCTATCTCATATCCAATAATCTCCTCTGTCCCTTCCAGTCTGGATTCCGCCCTTCCAACAGCACGGTTAGTGCGTTGCTGAATGTCACAGAAGATATCCGTTATGCTATGGACAATACTAAGCTTACTATTGTAACTCTTCTGGACTTCAGCAACGCATTTAACTCTGTTGATTTTGATATACTCCTTGGCTCCCTCCGCTCTCTTAACGTTGCTTCTCCAGTGATCGAGTGGTTCCGTTCTTATCTTCTTGGACGCCAGCAGAGTGCTAAGACCGATGACTTGTCTTCGAACTGGTTGGACCTTACCACTGGCGTACCACAAGGCGGTGTACTTTCTCCTTTATTATTTTCTATTTTTATAAGCAATATTTCGCGTGTTATTTCTTCTCCCTACCACCTGTATGCAGATGACTTGCAAATTTATAGACATTTCTCTCCATCTGAAGTCACCGAGGCTGTGAGTGCAGTAAACTCCGATCTTGCTGCTGTTCAGCAGTGGGCTGAGGATTTCGGGCTTCTAGTAAACCCAACCAAGTCCCAGGCCATGATAGTTGGTAGCAGTAGACTAAGGGGTAGGTTGGGGGATTTAGTGTTGCCAAAAGTGTTATACGACGGAGTCTGTATACCCTACACTGACAAAGCAAAAAACCTAGGGATTATCATAGACCGTGACCTATCATGGTCAGCGCAGGTTAGTGAGGTGAGTAGGCGCATGCACTACTCTTTTCATTCCCTTAAGCGACTCCAGTACTTCCTTCCCTTTCAAACTAAAATCTTGCTTGCACAAGCTCTACTCCTTCCCATACTCGACTACGCTGATGTGTGCTACCTTGATGTGACTGAAGAATTGCTGAACAAACTTGAGCGCCTACAAAACCTGGCCATTCGTTTCATCTTTGGTCTTCGCAAATATGATCATGTATCCGAATTTCGCGCTCAATTAAAGTGGCTACCTATCCGACTTCGTCGTAATGTGCACATCCTTTCTGTCCTGTATAAGATCCTGAATGACCCTGCCACTCATGACTATCTTCGCTCCCGCTTCCAACTTTTACCTCCTGATCCCCGCTCCAGGCGCGACTGCATCACTACGATGTTGGAGTGTCCTAGAGCGAACACCAAATTCTTTTTTAACTCCTTTTCTTCCCATGCTGTGCGACTATGGAACAAACTTCCAAAGGCTATACAAAGCAGTCCATCAATAACATCGTTTAAGATGCGATTAAGAGAGCACTACTTATCGCAATCATTTTGAGTAATGTATTTAGTTTATGTATTTTGTCTATGTATTATTTTTATGTAGTTTTAAGTAAGTTTATAAATTTTTATATATACCTTAATATAATGTGATTAGGTATAAGTATATTCGTGTGTAGTTTAAGTAGGTTTATCCCTATTTTTTATTTATTTTTTTATTTTACTGTATTTTAAACTTTTATTTGAATTTAAAATTTCTTATCACGATTATTAACGCACATCCTTGTGCCCGTTTTAAAGACATTCTTCCACACCTGATAGGTTGGCTGGAAGAGATCTCTAAAAGAGATAAGCTCGCCTTTGTGAACAATTTTCATTTGACAACTTTATGTTATTTGTGCGCAATAAAGAATATATATATAAGTTCCCTCCAAAGTACCAAGTAAGATGGAGTTCTGGAGGGAGCTCCCTGTCCTGTAGTGGACGTTTCATGGGACGTTATGGACGAAGTCGCGGGTAACAGCTAGTTATTTATTATAGCACTAACTTCTTCCTAATTAAGAGCTACGCTCTTGTAGGTGGAGTAACTTCAATGCCTTCCTATCCTCTGCAACTTCCTTGACTTTCTGATACGATACTACATTCGCTTTTTTATAAATCTGATCCTTCTAGTAACGTCGAGGCCTTTCTCTACGTCTTTTTCCCTCAACCTTTCCCTATGGTTTTTATGAATTCGTCATTTCGTGCCGTATCAGATGTCGCAACATCTTTTTTCGTCCATTTTCAATAGTATTTATAGTCTGGCCGCAACCGCTGTACCTCTGTTTAGGTATGCTCACGGCAAGACGGGGGGCCATCGCTCGTCACCGCTCACGGCGGAAACTAGTTTTTGCTCTTTCTTTCCCAATACAGCGGTTGCGGTCAGACTATAATAGGCTTCTTCCTTCGCATACACTACTGAATAGTATATTATGCAATTAGTGAATAAAAGACGGATTTAAAGCGAGGGCCAAAGATGAATCACGAGCAAGTGAAGGATTCTAACGACTTTATTATGTATTTCAGAGGTACAGACTTAACTTCCAAGCAGCCATCAAAAAATTATATCTTGTTACTTAAATGACAAATTTATTGTTGATTAGTTAATTTAATATCATAAAATTAATACACATTCATCCTATTTTCTCGAATACATCTTAATTTGCCGACCACCACGTTTGCTGAACACCTGTTTTATATTTATGCTCTCCTGGTAGGTGCTTTTTATTTTACTCGTATGCCTCCAGTCGCTGTCCTCCTCTTGAATATTCGTGTTCTCCTGGTACTTCGTATTGAGTCGCTGCTCTTAATGTTGTGAAATGGAGGTCGAATATATTGATGTGTTCTAAATTCAAACACCAAAATCGTGATTAAAAGGGTGTTTCCAGTGAATAAAATAATCTTTTTAGAGGGGGAATGGTATAGACAAAATTAAATGTGTGTTGTATGTTCCAGGAGTCGTCGCGGGGTGTGGGTGTGGGTGTGGGGGGAGTGGTGGGGGGCGCGGTGCACGTGGAGCTGGACGTGCGCGCGGCGTACGAGGCCGGGGGCGCGCGCTCGCCCGCCGCGCGCTCCGACCGCACGCTCTCCGATATCGGTGAGTATGTGGGTGTGGGGGGAGTGGTGGGGGGTGGTGGGGGGCGCGGTGCACGTGGAGCTGGACGTGCGCGCGGCGTACGAGGCCGGGGGCGCGCGCTCGCCCGCCGCGCGCTCCGACCGCACGCTCTCCGATATCGGTGAGTATGTGGGTGTGGGGGGAGTGGTGGGGGGTGGTGGGGGGCGCGGTGCACGTGGAGCTGGACGTGCGCGCGGCGTACGAGGCCGGGGGCGCGCGCTCGCCCGCCGCGCGCTCCGACCGCACGCTCTCCGATATCGGTGAGTATGTGGGTGTGGGGGGAGTGGTGGGGGGTGGTGGGGGGCGCGGTGCACGTGGAGCTGGACGTGCGCGCGGCGTACGAGGCCGGGGGCGCGCGCTCGCCCGCCGCGCGCTCCGACCGCACGCTCTCCGATATCGGTGAGTATGTGGGTGTGGGGGGGAGTGGTGGGGGGTGGTGGGGGGCGCGGTGCACGTGGAGCTGGACGTGCGCGCGGCGTACGAGGCCGGGGGCGCGCGCTCGCCCGCCGCGCGCTCCGACCGCACGCTCTCCGATATCGGTGAGTATGTGGGTGTGGGGGGAGTGGTGGGGGGTGGTGGGGGGCGCGGTGCACGTGGAGCTGGACGTGCGCGCGGCGTACGAGGCCGGGGGCGCGCGCTCGCCCGCCGCGCGCTCCGACCGCACGCTCTCCGATATCGGTGAGTATGTGGGTGTGGGGGGAGTGGTGGGGGGTGGTGGGGGGCGCGGTGCACGTGGAGCTGGACGTGCGCGCGGCGTACGAGGCCGGGGGCGCGCGCTCGCCCGCCGCGCGCTCCGACCGCACGCTCTCCGATATCGGTGAGTATGTGGGTGTGGGGGGAGTGGTGGGGGGTGGTGGGGGGCGCGGTGCACGTGGAGCTGGACGTGCGCGCGGCGTACGAGGCCGGGGGCGCGCGCTCGCCCGCCGCGCGCTCCGACCGCACGCTCTCCGATATCGGTGAGTATGTGGGTGTGGGGGGAGTGGTGGGGGGTGGTGGGGGGCGCGGTGCACGTGGAGCTGGACGTGCGCGCGGCGTACGAGGCCGGGGGCGCGCGCTCGCCCGCCGCGCGCTCCGACCGCACGCTCTCCGATATCGGTGAGTATGTGGGTGTGGGGGGAGTGGTGGGGGGTGGTGGGGGGCGCGGTGCACGTGGAGCTGGACGTGCGCGCGGCGTACGAGGCCGGGGGCGCGCGCTCGCCCGCCGCGCGCTCCGACCGCACGCTCTCCGATATCGGTATGTCTAAGCTAATTGTATAATTCGACATTTTACGTAATGCCGCGGCATTTTACAAAACGGTGCGTAATTCGTTTCTGGCGTTGTACATACATAACATCACGCCTCTCTTGCGTCGGGGTAGGCAGAGACCACAGTCCTCCACCTGCTACGATCTTGACATACTTCCCTCGCTTCCTGTACTTTCATCAATCCTTTTATACATGCTTCTCGGTTTAGGGTACTTTTACTCAGGCCTTTATTTAGAAGGTCCTGAATTTGGTCCTGGTATGTTCGCCTAGACCTTCCCCTTCCAACTTTTCCATTCACTTTCGCCTGGTAGAACTCTTTCTGGCGTTGTGGTTGCAAGATAACCTAACCGAACCTAACCGATCCCTGCTCGGGATCAATTAGGTTGGGTTTACCGTGGCTAACGAAGCTAAAATGCACCAGTGATCTCAACCCGTTTACAATCTGCTGACGCCGTTTTACAACTTTCCGATCATTTACAGTTTACCCGCCGTTTGTAAACTGCTAATTATACGATTTTGCCTGCGACAATTATACCAACACTCATCATCAACTTATCGTGTGAGCGCGGTCGTCCTACGGGAAACTGGTGTATACTGCTTTGAATTACCCACGTGCCGAATCATGTACATGCGTGAAAAATGCTGTACCCACTAGCAGGGATTGCGACGCCAAGTAGCCAGTTCCATCGAACGAGCCAAAATAGAAACAGACGATAAGCACCCTATGTATAATTACACCACTGTGCTGCAGAGGCTTCCGGAACAGCTTCCTCAAATGTGCAACACCACTGCGCAGCAAACCATCTATAGAGAATTGTCGTTTGTGGAAGGAGGAGCACTCACTCGTTGCATTCATTACACCTGTAGAGAGCCTTCCGCCTGGACATGACCTACCGAGACTGATCTGAATGTCTTTAAATAGACTCCGAACCTAGGTCAGTCAATGCGGTCGATACAATATGAGCAGGTGGAGATTTACTGATAACAAGGAATGTGAGTGCGGTGCCTCCCCACAAACGATATAACAAGCGTAAGGATTCATTTCATGCCACTGAAAATTTACCTAGTTAACTCGCGTATTACACAAATTACCCGTGTATACTAAAAACCATGGCACACCTCACCAATTGTCCTGCAAACCATGGCACACCTCACAAATTGTCCCGCGTGCCCGACCACCTGCTCGCGTGAGGACTTACTTGACGGTAACCAGAGGGCTACCACGGTAACCGCTTTCTGGGCAAGTAAGATTTAGCCCTTGTTCTTGCCGACACGAAAGAAGAAGAAGACTAAAAAACAAAAGACCTTTTTAAAATGCTTGATAACTACATAACCCTACACCACCTAAACAATTATAACCCTAAGCTACTTGGTCACTCCATTAAACGCGCGTAAAATTTTATAATACTTTTACGGTAAAATACCAATTTTTATTTGGTTTTATAATTTCTTTTGAATATTCATTCGATATGCTTTATTAAGGCAAGTTCTTATATTAAATTTGCTCGTTGTGCAGACATACCGTCGGAGCTTGGCATGCGACCTCGCAAGGCGTGCAACTGCACTAAATCGCAATGTCTCAAGCTGTATTGCGACTGTTTCGCTAATGGGGAGTTCTGCAACAGATGCAACTGCAATAATTGCCACAATAACCTCGAGAATGAAGAGTTGAGACAGAAGGCCATCCGAGGGTGTCTCGACAGAAATCCAAACGCTTTCAGGTTCGTACTTTTCCAGTAGCATTCATAATGCTGAATTTATTTTGGCTTGAATTTTATTATTCTTACAAAGTAGAAAATCGCAAAATTTCACAACCACAGGCAGGATTAGAACCTGCGTCTTCTTCGTCAGCACCGGACAGACACAGGTTCGAATCCTGCCTGTGGTTGTGAAATTTTGCGATTTTCTACTTTGTAGATTTATCCGAACACTGGAAGTGTTAAAATAAAATCATTTTTTATTATGTTTAGTTTACCCATTCAGACCACTTACTTTTCTCAAGAAATATTTGTCGAACAATGGGAAAAAATTTACTTCCCATACTAAGATGCACTATCACGTGACAGTGTATGGGGCATTTTTTTTTACAGGTCTATTTTTTAACTACCATACGAACTGCGTTAGATTACTGTGCATCTAGCATGTAAAGTAAAATAGTAGATTGTTTACCAAGGAAGCAAAGAACTATTTTAAAGGTGAGAGCGAAACTCCACTTTTAACCACCCACTATTAGTCCCTTAGGGATTAAAACCAATTTTAGTCCCTGTTAACGTAGAACTCTTACTAACAATATCCACATTCCTAATTCAAATCACTTCTAGTCCCTTAGGGATTAAAACCAATTTTAGTCCCTGTTAATGTAGAACTCTTACTAACAATATCCACATTCCCAATCAAATCACTTCTAGTCCCTTAGGGATTAAAACCAATTTTAGTCCCTGTTAACGTAGAACTCTTACTAACAATATCCACATTCCTAATTCAATTCACTTCTAGTCCCTTAGGGATTAAAACCAATTTTAGTCCCTGTTAACGTAGAACTCTTACTAACAATATCCACATTCCTAATTCAAATCACTTCTAGTCCCTTAGGGATTAAAACCAATTTTAGTCCCTGTTAACGTAGAACTCTTACTAACAATATCCACATTCCTCATTCAAATCACTTTAGTCCCTGGCAATGACGAACTCTTACTAACAATATCCACATTCCTCATTCAAATCACTTTAGTCCCTGTTAACGTAGAACTCTTACTAACAATATCCACATTCCTCATTCAAATCACTTTTAGTCCCTGGCAATGAAGAACTCTTACTAACAATATCCACTTTCCTCATTCAAATCACTTTAGTCCCTGGCAATGAAGAACTCTTGCTAACAATATCCACATTCCTCATTCAAATCACTTTAGTCCCTGGCAATGAAGAACTCTTACTAACAATATCCACATTCCTCATTCAAATCACTTTAGTCCCTGGCAATGAAGAACTCTTAATAACAATATCCACATTCCTAATTCAAATCACTTCTAGTCCCTTAGGGATTAAAACCAATTTTAGTCCCTGTTAACGTAGAACTCTTACTAACAATATCCACATTCCTCATTCAAATCACTTTTAGTCCCTGGCAATGAAGAACTCTTACTAACAATATCCACATTCTTTATTCAAATCACTTTAGTCCCTGGCAATGAAGAACTCTTACTAACAATATCCACATTCCTCATTCAAATCACTTTAGTCCCTGGCAATGAAGAACTCTTACTAACAATATCCACATTCCTCATTCAAATCACTTTAGTCCCTTAGGGATTCAAACGCGAAGTCCCTGTTAAGGTACAATGAACTAGTTCTTTTCGAATGATAAAATGTAGTGTCCACCACCTCGGGAGCAACACTATTTTAAAGCTCTAACAAAGTACTTTGAATACCTCGCTGCGCTTAGTATTCAAAAAACCCTTTCGCCCTTAAAATAGATCTTTGCTCCCTTGGTAAACAATCTACTATTCTTTTCATATGTATCATATGTTTGGATAATCATACATAAAATTCAATTTTATGAACCTAAATGTCCAGTTCACTTCATTTAAAATTTTTTGGTAATCGTTTTTTGGTACCGTCATTTTTTTGCCGCCGTTTTAATTGCAACTTATGACAATTATAGATTTTTTTTGCGTATGTTGACAGACCAAAGATCGGCAAAGCGAAAGCGGGTGGCGTGGAGAACTTTCGACAACACAACAAGGGTTGCAACTGTAAGCGCAGCGGCTGCCTCAAGAACTACTGCGAGTGCTACGAGGTGAGACCAAAGATAGTCAAACAGAAAAAACGTCCCTGACCACAGATTCGATTTCCTTAGGTGTTGCCGTAAATGGGCCTACGTCTCTTTCTAGCAAACTGCTTGTACAGTTGATAGAAAGAGATGGAGGCCTATTTACATTTTTTTTTCAGGCCCTCTAGTTGTATCTGGAAACATACATGAAATCTCTTTGAACGGTTCCGTTGTTTACAGGCCAAGATAGCGTGTACGAACATCTGCAAGTGTGTGGGATGCCGCAACGTGGAGGAGACGTTAGACCGCGCGCGGAGACGATCCGTGTCGCGACCTGTACCGCCCCCGTCACACCACCCCGTCACACACGCGGCGCCCGCGCCCGGCAAGTGAGTAGAGATACGTGCCGACCTGTACCAGTGTAGAGACGTGCCGCGACCTGTACCGCCCCCGTCACACCACCCCGTCACACACGCGGCGCCCGCGCCCGGCAAGTGAGTAGAGATACGTGCCGACCTGTACCAGTGTAGAGACGTGCCGCGACCTGTACCGCCCCCGTCACACCACCCCGTCACACACGCGGCGCCCGCGCCCGGCAAGTGAGTAGAGATACGTGCCGACCTGTACCAGTGTAGAGACGTGCCGCGACCTGTACCGCCCCCGTCACACCACCCCGTCACACACGCGGCGCCCGCGCCCGGCAAGTGAGTAGAGATACGTGCCAACCTGTACCAGTGTAGAGACGTGCCGCGACCTGTACCGCCCCCGTCACACCACCCCGTCACACACGCAGCGCCCGCGCCCGGCAAGTGAGTAGAGATACGTGCCAACCTGTACCAGTGTAGAGACGTGCCGCGACCTGTACCGTCCCCGTCACACCACACCGTCACACACGCGGCGCCCGTGCCCGGCAAGTGAGTAGAGATACGTGCCAACCTGTACCAGTGTAGAGACGTGCCGCGACCTGTACCGCCCCCGTCACACCACCCCGTCACACACGCGGCGCCCGCGCCCGGCAAGTGAGTAGAGACACGTGCTGCGACCTGTACCAGTGTAGAGACGTGCCGCGACCTGTACCGCCCCCGTCAACCCACCCCGTCACACACGCGGCGCCCGCGCCCGGCAAGTGAGTAGAGACACGTGCTGCGACCTGTACCAGTGTAGAGACGTGCCGCGACCTGTACCGCCCCCGTCACACCACCCCGTTACACACGCGGCGCCCGCGCCCGGCAAGTGAGTAGAGACACGTGCTGCGACCTGTACCAGTGTAGAGACGTGCCGCGACCTGTACCGCCCCCGTCACACCACCCCGTCACACACGCGGCGCCCGCGCCCGGCAAGTGAGTAGAGACACGTGCTGCGACCTGTACCAGTGTAGAGACGTGCCGCGACCTGTACCGCCCCCGTCACACCACCCCGTTACACACGCGGCGCCCGCGCCCGGCAAGTGAGTAGAGACACGTGCTGCGACCTGTACCAGTGTAGAGACGTGCCGCGACCTGTACCGCCCCCGTCACACCACCCCGTCACACACGCGGCGCCCGCGCCCGGCAAGTGAGTAGAGACACGTGCTGCGACCTGTACCAGTGTAGAGACGTGCCGCGACCTGTACCGCCCCCGTCACACCACCCCGTTACACACGCGGCGCCCGCGCCCGGCAAGTGAGTAGAGACACGTGCTGCGACCTGTACCAGTGTAGAGACGTGCCGCGACCTGTACCGCCCCCGTCACACCACCCCGTCACACACGCGGCGCCCGCGCCCGGCAAGTGAGTAGAGACACGTGCTGCGACCTGTACCAGTGTAGAGACGTGCCGCGACCTGTACCGCCCTCGTCACACCACCCCGTCACACACGCGGCGCCCGCGCCCGGCAAGTGAGTAGAGACACGTGCTGCGACCTGTACCAGTGTAGAGACGTGCCGCGACCTGTACCGCCCCCGTCACACCACCCCGTTACACACGCGGCGCCCGCGCCCGGCAAGTGAGTAGAGACACGTGCCGCGACCTGTACCAGTGTAGAGTTTATCTTTCTATGTATCTGTTTCTCCGTCCGTGTGTACGTTTGACTGTCCCTCTGTCTGTCCGTCCTTCCGTCTGACTGTCCGTCAGTCCGTCTGTCTGTCCTCTTTGTTTGTCTACTTTATTGATACCAAAAATTTCAAGCATCTCTTTTCAAAATTCAAGCATTCTAACAGTTGTCGTACTTTCATAGATACTTTCAACCTTTATTTTACCCCGTTGGTGGCCCCAAGACTGCTGGAAAACTTTTCTAGTCTTTTTTATTGTTACTTTAACCCTTAATAGATATTTTAATGCATCTCACTTCTAAAGAGACCTTCTTACAAAATTTCTACCCTTATTTCACTCCCTTCGGGGGACGATCTTCGAAAAGCACTGACACAAAATATTTCTTACTTTCTTGTATACTGCGTACAAAATAACTTTGTCCGTGATCGTTAATGCGCAGAAGTCAAAAAAGAGTCGCGGGGGTGAGCGTGGCTCCCCCTAGGGGGCGAGCGAATCGTTCATTGGCTCTCCGCCTGTCACACATGCGCGGAAAATAACGGTCATGGACAAACTTGTTCTTAACGCGTTGTACGGTCAACCGCTTGTCGGTAGAAACTTTTTCAACTCTATTACCACGCCATAAGGTCCAAAAGTGTTCTACCGATGTGCGGCCGTGTGTACCTAACTTAAAATCCAAATTTTTCATGTATCTTGCTTCAAAACCGTAGCACTTCCAATCTTTTCCAACCTTAAGTCGAATTAAACTTTAAAACATTAAACATTAACGTCTAAAACATTTTTCATAATAACTTGAAAACTGAGAGTAGTAACAAAAATAATAAAATCTATTTTGGAATGTAGGTACAAGTAAAACCCAATCATATTATTATGATACCCCACTCGACCTAGTAACAAACGTATTTGCACCAATAAAAGTGGCATTTTGTAAGGCGTAGTACAAATATTCAAAGGTAAGATATATTTAATCTTTGTTTGTTGTTTTAAAAAATTAATTCTTGAAAATATTTCTTAATTAGTATATCTATAATTATTATATCTACAATAGTTAGTACCTTGAGAAGTTGTATTTTTAGGGTTCCGTACCTCAAAAGAAAAAAAACGGAACCCTTATACTATCACTTTGTTGTCCGTCTGTCTGTCTGTCAAGACCCTTTATCTCACGAACGGGTAAAGGTATCTGGTTGAAATTAATACCATATATTAGGATCCATGAACCACACAAGATCTGAAAATTTCAATTTTTTACAACGACGCAATTAAAAGATATGGCATTTTATGTCCTCATCTCCATACATTTATTCAAAAATGAAAAACCTACAGGGTACTTCCCGTTGACCTAAAATTATGAAATTTGGCAAGAAGCTAGGTCTCACAGTACAAATAATGGGAAAAGTCTGAAATCATTAAATATTACAACTTTTCTCACAACTAATGGTAACCAATTGTGGTGAGCTCCCGTTTCAAGAACATTCATATAAGAGAGGGGTCAAGTTGGATGGTTGCTGAGGCGATTTTTGTTATAGTTCTATTTAAAAACGGGAACACTTACAAACTTGAAAACTGGTATGTTTATAGGGCATAGGCTTTAAAATAACAACAAATAATAAAATTTGGTCAAGCGCGAGTCGGACTCAAAAAATCTAGCACATTAACTTACTGAAATTTCAACTAATACAATTATGTTTATGTGGTGGTACGGAACCCTCAGTGCGCGAGTCCGACTCGCACTTGGCCGGTTTTTGTAAACTAAATACTTAGGTTGATATGAATATAGGGTACTTACCATAGGTCTAGGTATTCATGTTTTTATATAAGAAAAACATGTAACTGATTGTTTGTTTCCTAAATAAATAAAATAAAAAAAAATTGCCCCCCTTTTTTGGGGTCCCCTTTACAATAATAACAATAATATTTTTTATTGCAATCTCAATTAAATAGGGCAAACATATTCTAAAAGTATTCCAAATTTCAAGTCGACAGCATGAGTGGTTGCTGAGATAAATAAATGTGACAGACAGACGAAGACGCACCATAAGGGTTCCGTTTTTGCCATTTTGGTTCGAAACCTTAAAAATGAGGAATAATGTACGTCATTGCTATTTTATTTATGTTAGGAAGATCAACAGCTAGATTTAACTAATTTATAATTACATAAGCACCAAAAAGCCAATTACAGGTCTCCACCATTAAACAACAGAGCTTTTTAAATGAAAAGGTTGTCATACACTCATTAGGTTATAAAGTTTTCGCTCGCAATGTCAATAAAAATTCCTGTTTCATAAATAATTCGCTTAAATTAATTTTTGAACGCTGCAACAAATCAGGTATTTGAGTTTTTTGGATATGTTGTTTGTAATGTAAAAGCAATGATAAATTTAATTTCTCGAACTCGAAAGATGACCGGGTCATTCTGAAAAATAAAAAAAGAGTATACTTTTTCAATTTTGGTTGATTTTGACCCGGAAGGACTAATTTCTCATCGAAGATTGTTTGATTCATTGTAAAGAAAGTTAAATTTTCAACAATTTGAGACTAAAACAATGTTCATAGGACGAATAGTTTCAGATATACAGCTTTTTAGATATGGGCCATTTTTAAAATTACACGATTTTTAGCAAAATTTCATCATTTTCTGTACCTATCAAGTTTCTAAAGGTCTATCTTCTGCTTTAAAATTCTCTTTCTCCCTCTCAGTTGGCTATTATGGGGTCTCAAAGGACTTCGAAGTCAAAAGGAAGCACTCTATAGGTTCTGGTTTAGTTTATAAATGTATGGGACATAAATGGCCGTACCTATGATCTTGTTATTATAGAAGCTTGAAATTTCCACACCTATAACGGTCTATGGAACTATAAAGGTTTATATTTATTTGTCGCTAGATCTCACCCAGCTGGTGAATGTAGCTATACGCGGGTGCCTGATGTTGACGGACACATGCCTAATTGCTTAGACACACTGCTAACTACAGATTCGGACAGGCACTCCGTGTCGGTATCAGCCCCTCTGGGAACATCCGACCACTGTCTGGTGAAGTCCGTGTCGATCAGCTCTCCTCCGGACAATAGCCACGAGGCGAGTTGAGCGATACGATACGAGTCAGCAAACTGGGATAAGATGCGAAACTTCTTTGCGGCCCCATGGCAGCCAGTGTGTTTCTCTTCGGGCGATCCCTCTTGTTCAGCTGAAGTGGTTGCGGATGTGATACGGTAGGGGATGGAATACTATATTCCATTCTCCAACATACCGCTTGGTCACAATACATTCTGCATACCAAGCCTGGGTTCAAGTCCGTGATCGCAAAGTTCGAGCTCGGTGGGTTCGTGCGAAGAAAAAGGCATTCAATTCTGCTGCAAAGTTCTGCAAGACGGTGATCCGAAGGGCGCGTTATGACCATGTCAGTCGCATAAGGAGCAAACTTGCATCCTACCCCTCTAGTAGTAACCAATTTCGGTCCCTATCCAAATCGGTCGAATCAAACTTCTGCCGTCCCATATTACCTCGCCTGCTGAAACCTGACGGGTCGCTAGCTCACTCCGCAACAGTGAAGGCAAATTTATTTGCATCTCTATTTGCATGCAATTCTCGTTTAGATGCTGACTCTTATCTCGTTTAGACGCTGGCTGAAGCTAACGACCTACTCAGTGACAGTCAGTATGGCTTCCGCCGGGGCCGATCAACTGGGGATCTTCTAGTATATGTCACGCATTGCTGTCGGGAGGCCATCGAGAATCACGGCGAATCCCTTGCTGTGTCACTGGACATCTGGAAGGCCTGCATACGGCATTCCCGCTGACTTGTGCTCTTAGATATCTGACTTCTTAAGTGAACGGTCGATCCGAATAGTCCTTGATGGCTGCTCCTCTGACCTCATGAATATTGACCCCAAAGTTTTTCTCAGGGGTCGGTTCTCTCTGCCACTCTTTTCCTGCTACACATCAACGACCTACTGGGTCCTGGTATTGTTGGGTACGCAGATGATAGTACAGTCGTCGAGAAATTTATGACTGGCGCAAAAGCCAGCAGTGACGAGATACGTTCTTCGAGAGAGGCCATGGTAGAGCGAATGAACTCGACTTTAAGTCGTGTCTCCGAGTGAGATGACAAAAATCTGGTGAGTGTCAACGCCACCAAAACACATGCGTGTCTGTTTACCGCCAAAAGGAGTCCGTTCAATCTGGCTCCTCTTTTCGAGGTACAGTCAACGACAGGTCAAGCTTGACACTCGCAGTGCGACTCTTGCCCGTACGTCTATTGAAATAAGATCGGTAAAAAGTCCAATTTGTCAAGCTTGATGTGCTCTTGACTGTACAACTGTACCAGTTACCAACAGCCTCGAGTTACTTAGCATAGAGATGTGTGCAAACCTGAACTTCGGCACTAACATTGAGTCAAAAGCCTATACTGCGGCTAAAAAGCTGGGCAGCCTCACCTCAACAAGGTTAAGCGATCCTTCACTCCTGCACAGCTTCTACTTTTATATAAAGCCCAAGTCCGATCTTGCATGGAGAATTGCTGTCACCTTTGGAATGGCTCAGCTAAATACCAACTAGACTCACTTGACTATATCGCAGAGCCAAGAAGCTTGTTGGTGATGAGATGCTGGTGAAAACCTAGTTTCACAGTCTGGCCTGCCGTCGCAAAGTTGCATGTCTGTCGGTCTTTCACATATTGTACTTCGGAGAGCGTGCTCAAGAGCTCCACGAGCTTATTCCACCAGCTCCCTTCTACCATCGGGAGTTCAGACGCACTGCAGGATATCACCCATACTTGGTTGATATTTCGCCCATTCGCAATAAGCTCTTTGAAAAATCTTTTATAATGCGCACGGCTAAAGAGTGGAATTCTTAAATTTTGCTAAAAATGGTGTTACTTGAAAACTAGCCAAATTTTGAAAAGCTGTATCTCCGAAACTGTAAGTTCTTTAAAAAATATTTTTGCCTCAAATTGTTGAAAATTGAACCCACTTTAAAATGTATTTTAAATCTTTCGTGAAAAATCAGTTAATCTTAGTCAAAATTGCAAAAAAGTCAAAAAAGGGTCAATTATAATTTATTTTTTTATTTTAGAGAATGACCCGGTTGTCTGCCGAGTTCGAGGACTTAAATTTAACATGTCCTGACGTCACAAACAACATATAAAAAAACCGGCCACGTGCGAGTCGGACTCGCGCACCGAGGGTTCCGTACCACCACATAATCATAATTGTATTAGTTGAAATTTCAGTAAGTTAATGTGCTAGATTTTTTGAGTCCGACACGCGCTTGACCAAATTTTATTATTTGTTGTTATTTAATATGCACTATAAACATTCCAATTTTCAAGTTTGTAAGTGTTCCCGTTTTTAAAATAGAACTAAAACAAAAATCGTCTCCGCGACCATCCAACTTGACCCCTGTCTTATATGAATGTTCTTGAAACTGGAGCTCACCACAATTGGTTACCATTAGTTGTGAGAAAAGTTGTAATATTTAATGATTTCAGACTTTTCCCTTTATTTGTACTGTGAGACCTAGCTTCTTGCCAAATTTCGTAATTTTAGGTCAACGGGAAGTACCCTGTAGGTTTTGCTTTTTTGCATAAATGTATAGAAATGAGGACATAAAATGCCATATCTTTTGATTGCGTCGTTGTAAAAAATTGAAATTCTCAGATCTTGTGTGGTTCATGGACCCTAATAATATGGTATTAATTTCAACCTGATAACTTTACCCGTTCGTGAGATAAAGAGTCTTGACAGACAGACGGACAACAAAGTGATCCTATAAGGGTTCCGTTTTTTTCTTTTGAGGTACGGAACCCTAAAAACAAACCGTACCTATACCATAACATAACGTTGACGTATTTTTCATGCACAATTTAAGTGTATCAAAACGCCTCGCCGAATCAGCACTCGTGTTGAATAAAGCTAAATCGAAATCTTTAACTAGTTTATTGAAATTGTTGCACGCACGCCAAAGAAATGTATTCTGACGGTAATTTGAAGAAGCTAATATGAATGGTGGCACTAAAACGGAAGTTCGGTCGGGGGGGTTCTAACTGAAATTTTTGACAACAAGTCGGGACAGTTAATTTTATTTGTATTGATTTTTAGCAAGAATGTTACGTCTGCAATTTCTCTCCTCACGGAGAGCGGGAGAAGATGGTGTTTTTTGGATAATTCCAAATAATTTTCAGAGCAGTACCGCTCTTTGGTTCAAAAACAGATGTGATACAAATATGCGGGATAGAATATGAAAATCCATTTCTAATGCGCTGTTTTATTTTTATGTTGGTCAACAATGTCGGTCGATCAATGGCCTCATTATGGCATCATAGTGCCAAAAGCCGAAATCTTTGTCCCCGAAATGATACTGGCCTCTTGCACTTTTCTGAAATAAAAAAAGTAAATACAGTGAAAAACTTTAACATTGGCGAAATACTTGAAAAGAGATGTGAACGCCATTTAAAAATAAGTAAATAAAATTACAATTTTGTATTTTCATTTTGTTCCTCTTATCTTCAGCTGTTATTTTTTCCTCTTGGCATCAGCTATACCGGGTGTAAGGGACGACAGCCTTCCGAAAATTGAAAGGGTGCATTCGGGCCATTATTCTGAATTATATTCCACTGGAATTTTCCTCAGGGAATTTTTCATGTTTTTTATCGTTACTACGACTTTATTTTAATGTAAAGTTTAATACTCTGTACACACAATTCCAATTTTATGAATAAAACAGCTAAAATCCAAAAAGTAGGAATGGTTCTTAAAATCGAACAACGCTCGGAGTCAGCTGTTAGACTTGAGTTCACTCACGTCACCACGTGCGTCAGTTTCTTGACCTTTCTCTCCCATCCCAATCGCCCATCCGAAATGTAGATCTCATCGAGACCTATCATTTGTCTCAGCAAGTCTAGGGTTAGTAGTTTTCGAGTAACAGCGATAAGTTTGACAGTTGTCATCCGAAATGTAGATCACATCGAGAATTTGACTAAGCACACGAGTAGTCTAGGGTCAGTAGTTTCCAAGTTATAGCGATTTTTAGTTTGATAGCTGTCATCCGAAATGTAAATCTCATCGAGACCTATAATTCATCGCAGGCTTTAAGCGCGGCGACCGAATCAAGAAATTCCGTAACGAAAAAACCTAACACATCAGAAAGAATAGAATAAAATGTTAAGTGCCTAGTTTTTCCAGTAGAAGTTTTGCAAGCTAAGTTTTTGTTTGAACATGCGAGATTTTTGATTAGAAACGAGGACGATTTGAGTTGTTATAGCGTGATATTGTTTGCAGACAACCGTGCAGCTTCATGACGACGGAGGTGATCGAGGCGGTGTGCCAGTGCCTCATCGCGGCGGCCGTGGAGAGCGCGGGGGACGGGGGCGGGGACCCCGCGCCCCCCAGGGACCCCGTGCCCGACGTCATCGACGAGTTCGCGCGCTGCCTGCAGGACATCATCAGCGCCAGCCACCAGGCCGCGCCCCTCACGCTCCTAGACGAGGTGACATAGTAGCAGGCAGTCGGTCGGTTAGTACGAGGCGACACGGACCCCGCGCCCCCCAGGGACCCCGTGCCCGACGTCATCGACGAGTTCGCGCGCTGCCTGCAGGACATCATCAGCGCCAGCCACCAGGCCGCGCCCCTCACGCTCCTAGACGAGGTGACATAGTAGCAGGCAGTCGGTCGGTTAGTACGAGGCGACACGGACCCCGCGCCCCCCAGGGACCCCGTGCCCGACGTCATCGACGAGTTCGCGCGCTGCCTGCAGGACATCATCAGCGCCAGCCACCAGGCCGCGCCCCTCACGCTCCTAGACGAGGTGACATAGTAGCAGGCAGTCGGTCGGTTAGTACGAGGCGACACGGACCCCGCGCCCCCCAGGGACCCCGTGCCCGACGTCATCGACGAGTTCGCGCGCTGCCTGCAGGACATCATCAGCGCCAGCCACCAGGCCGCGCCCCTCACGCTCCTAGACGAGGTGACATAGTAGCAGGCAGTCGGTCGGTTAGTACGAGGCGACACGGACCCCGCGCCCCCCAGGGACCCCGTGCCCGACGTCATCGACGAGTTCGCGCGCTGCCTGCAGGACATCATCAGCGCCAGCCACCAGGCCGCGCCCCTCACGCTCCTAGACGAGGTGACATAGTAGCAGGCAGTCGGTCGGTTAGTACGAGGCGACACGGACCCCGCGCCCCCCAGGGACCCCGTGCCCGACGTCATCGACGAGTTCGCGCGCTGCCTGCAGGACATCATCAGCGCCAGCCACCAGGCCGCGCCCCTCACGCTCCTAGACGAGGTGACATAGTAGCAGGCAGTCGGTCGGTTAGTACGAGGCGACACGGACCCCGCGCCCCCCAGGGACCCCGTGCCCGACGTCATCGACGAGTTCGCGCGCTGCCTGCAGGACATCATCAGCGCCAGCCACCAGGCCGCGCCCCTCACGCTCCTAGACGAGGTGACATAGTAGCAGGCAGTCGGTCGGTTAGTACGAGGCGACACGGACCCCGCGCCCCCCAGGGACCCCGTGCCCGACGTCATCGACGAGTTCGCGCGCTGCCTGCAGGACATCATCAGCGCCAGCCACCAGGCCGCGCCCCTCACGCTCCTAGACGAGGTGACATAGTAGCAGGCAGTCGGTCGGTTAGTACGAGGCGACACGGACCCCGCGCCCCCCAGGGACCCCGTGCCCGACGTCATCGACGAGTTCGCGCGCTGCCTGCAGGACATCATCAGCGCCAGCCACCAGGCCGCGCCCCTCACGCTCCTAGACGAGGTGACATAGTAGCAGGCAGTCGGTCGGTTAGTACGAGGCGACACGGACCCCGCGCCCCCCAGGGACCCCGTGCCCGACGTCATCGACGAGTTCGCGCGCTGCCTGCAGGACATCATCAGCGCCAGCCACCAGGCCGCGCCCCTCACGCTCCTAGACGAGGTGACATAGTAGCAGGCAGTCGGTCGGTTAGTACGAGGCGACACGGACCCCGCGCCCCCCAGGGACCCCGTGCCCGACGTCATCGACGAGTTCGCGCGCTGCCTGCAGGACATCATCAGCGCCAGCCACCAGGCCGCGCCCCTCACGCTCCTAGACGAGGTGACATAGTAGCAGGCAGTCGGTCGGTTAGTACGAGGCGACACGGACCCCGCGCCCCCCAGGGACCCCGTGCCCGACGTCATCGACGAGTTCGCGCGCTGCCTGCAGGACATCATCAGCGCCAGCCACCAGGCCGCGCCCCTCACGCTCCTAGACGAGGTGACATAGTAGCAGGCAGTCGGTCGGTTAGTACGAGGCGACACGGACCCCGCGCCCCCCAGGGACCCCGTGCCCGACGTCATCGACGAGTTCGCGCGCTGCCTGCAGGACATCATCAGCGCCAGCCACCAGGCCGCGCCCCTCACGCTCCTAGACGAGGTGACATAGTAGCAGGCAGTCGGTCGGTTAGTACGAGGCGACACGGACCCCGCGCCCCCCAGGGACCCCGTGCCCGACGTCATCGACGAGTTCGCGCGCTGCCTGCAGGACATCATCAGCGCCAGCCACCAGGCCGCGCCCCTCACGCTCCTAGACGAGGTGACATAGTAGCAGGCAGTCGGTCGGTTAGTACGAGGCGACACGGACCCCGCGCCCCCCAGGGACCCCGTGCCCGACGTCATCGACGAGTTCGCGCGCTGCCTGCAGGACATCATCAGCGCCAGCCACCAGGCCGCGCCCCTCACGCTCCTAGACGAGGTGACATAGTAGCAGGCAGTCGGTCGGTTAGTACGAGGCGACACGGACCCCGCGCCCCCCAGGGACCCCGTGCCCGACGTCATCGACGAGTTCGCGCGCTGCCTGCAGGACATCATCAGCGCCAGCCACCAGGCCGCGCCCCTCACGCTCCTAGACGAGGTGACATAGTAGCAGGCAGTCGGTCGGTTAGTACGAGGCGACACGGACCCCGCGCCCCCCAGGGACCCCGTGCCCGACGTCATCGACGAGTTCGCGCGCTGCCTGCAGGACATCATCAGCGCCAGCCACCAGGCCGCGCCCCTCACGCTCCTAGACGAGGTGACATAGTAGCAGGCAGTCGGTCGGTTAGTACGAGGCGACACGGACCCCGCGCCCCCCAGGGACCCCGTGCCCGACGTCATCGACGAGTTCGCGCGCTGCCTGCAGGACATCATCAGCGCCAGCCACCAGGCCGCGCCCCTCACGCTCCTAGACGAGGTGACATAGTAGCAGGCAGTCGGTCGGTTAGTACGAGGCGACACGGACCCCGCGCCCCCCAGGGACCCCGTGCCCGACGTCATCGACGAGTTCGCGCGCTGCCTGCAGGACATCATCAGCGCCAGCCACCAGGCCGCGCCCCTCACGCTCCTAGACGAGGTGACATAGTAGCAGGCAGTCGGTCGGTTAGTACGAGGCGACACGGACCCCGCGCCCCCCAGGGACCCCGTGCCCGACGTCATCGACGAGTTCGCGCGCTGCCTGCAGGACATCATCAGCGCCAGCCACCAGGCCGCGCCCCTCACGCTCCTAGACGAGGTGACATAGTAGCAGGCAGTCGGTCGGTTAGTACGAGGCGACACGGACCCCGCGCCCCCCAGGGACCCCGTGCCCGACGTCATCGACGAGTTCGCGCGCTGCCTGCAGAACATCATCAGCGCCAGCCACCAGGCCGCGCCCCTCACGCTCCTAGACGAGGTGACATAGTAGCAGGCAGTCGGTCGGTTAGTACGAGGCGACACGGACCCCGCGCCCCCCAGGGACCCCGTGCCCGACGTCATCGACGAGTTCGCGCGCTGCCTGCAGGACATCATCAGCGCCAGCCACCAGGCCGCGCCCCTCACGCTCCTAGACGAGGTGACATAGTAGCAGGCAGTCGGTCGGTTAGTACGAGGCGACACGGACCCCGCGCCCCCCAGGGACCCCGTGCCCGACGTCATCGACGAGTTCGCGCGCTGCCTGCAGGACATCATCAGCGCCAGCCACCAGGCCGCGCCCCTCACGCTCCTAGACGAGGTGACATAGTAGCAGGCAGTCGGTCGGTTAGTACGAGGCGACACGGACCCCGCGCCCCCCAGGGACCCCGTGCCCGACGTCATCGACGAGTTCGCGCGCTGCCTGCAGGACATCATCAGCGCCAGCCACCAGGCCGCGCCCCTCACGCTCCTAGACGAGGTGACATAGTAGCAGGCAGTCGGTCGGTTAGTACGAGGCGACACGGACCCCGCGCCCCCCAGGGACCCCGTGCCCGACGTCATCGACGAGTTCGCGCGCTGCCTGCAGGACATCATCAGCGCCAGCCACCAGGCCGCGCCCCTCACGCTCCTAGACGAGGTGACATAGTAGCAGGCAGTCGGTCGGTTAGTACGAGGCGACACGGACCCCGCGCCCCCCAGGGACCCCGTGCCCGACGTCATCGACGAGTTCGCGCGCTGCCTGCAGGACATCATCAGCGCCAGCCACCAGGCCGCGCCCCTCACGCTCCTAGACGAGGTGACATAGTAGCAGGCAGTCGGTCGGTTAGTACGAGGCGACACGGACCCCGCGCCCCCCAGGGACCCCGTGCCCGACGTCATCGACGAGTTCGCGCGCTGCCTGCAGGACATCATCAGCGCCAGCCACCAGGCCGCGCCCCTCACGCTCCTAGACGAGGTGACATAGTAGCAGGCAGTCGGTCGGTTAGTACGAGGCGACACGGACCCCGCGCCCCCCAGGGACCCCGTGCCCGACGTCATCGACGAGTTCGCGCGCTGCCTGCAGGACATCATCAGCGCCAGCCACCAGGCCGCGCCCCTCACGCTCCTAGACGAGGTGACATAGTAGCAGGCAGTCGGTCGGTTAGTACGAGGCGACACGGACCCCGCGCCCCCCAGGGACCCCGTGCCCGACGTCATCGACGAGTTCGCGCGCTGCCTGCAGGACATCATCAGCGCCAGCCACCAGGCCGCGCCCCTCACGCTCCTAGACGAGGTGACATAGTAGCAGGCAGTCGGTCGGTTAGTACGAGGCGACACGGACCCCGCGCCCCCCAGGGACCCCGTGCCCGACGTCATCGACGAGTTCGCGCGCTGCCTGCAGGACATCATCAGCGCCAGCCACCAGGCCGCGCCCCTCACGCTCCTAGACGAGGTGACATAGTAGCAGGCAGTCGGTCGGTTAGTACGAGGCGACACGGACCCCGCGCCCCCCAGGGACCCCGTGCCCGACGTCATCGACGAGTTCGCGCGCTGCCTGCAGGACATCATCAGCGCCAGCCACCAGGCCGCGCCCCTCACGCTCCTAGACGAGGTGACATAGTAGCAGGCAGTCGGTCGGTTAGTACGAGGCGACACGGACCCCGCGCCCCCCAGGGACCCCGTGCCCGACGTCATCGACGAGTTCGCGCGATAAATAAACAAATAAAAAAAAAAGCGATCAATGGCTCATGCAACTGCGAAGCCAAACCCAAAAAAAAAGTAAATAAAATAAATCCGTTTAGAAAGAATTTGATCCGATCTGTCTTGTGTGTCAACAAAATTTTTTGCGTAACGCCTTTGTCTAGAATGAATCTTTTTTAAATAAACTATTTTTTTTCTACCGATAGTAAAAATCATGAACAATTGATTACATTTTTTAGTTTTTGATGAGTATCTACGCCTAGCGCCGCTATTAAGGTGATCTGTGACGGCCCGCTTAGCCCCGAACGCAACTAGATGGAGCCACTGCTGCAAATATAAGGTTTTATTTTTTAATGCAATAAGTACCAACTATATATGTGCAAAAAGTTGATTCGCGTAAATTTCATCGAGCAACTTCAACGCCTAACAACAATTTCGATAAGAAAAATATCTCCATGTGTCCACTAAAGTCAATTATTCTCGTCAGTCCGTGTTTACATGAGTACGATCACTCACACATGCACACAAAGCACAACCGTACAGTTTTGACCGCACGCCCACAATCGTAATATTGAACCAAAAATTGCTAACAAAAATAGTACTTTGAGTACATTAACTGTATTTTTGTAATAATTAGCGAAAAATTTAACTAAAAATAGCAGTATTCGTTCGTTTTTCAACAGAATTTTATGTCCCGCGTAAGAATGCAAGTCATTTGATTTTTTGTATGTAAAACGGATCACCTTAAGCACGTAAAAGAGCTGTAGGTATCAAAAATTTAGAAGTAAAAGTCCGAAAACCAAAGACAAAAATCTGATGCGCGGAAGTTAAACAAACTACGATACAACTTCAATCTTTCTGACCGAATTTTTTATAAACTATGTATGTACTCGGCGAGTTATACAGGGTGCAAAAAAAGGGTATACCCACTCGAAGGTCAATCTGCCCATAAAACTGAACAACTTTCCCTAAAATACGAAAAAATTTTTGACCTCACATAGAAAATGAATAAGCTGATAGCGGATTTTGTATGTGAGGTCAAAATGCTTTTTGTATTTCGACTTATGTTCCTTGGGGATAGTTTAGCGGTTTCATGGGCAGAATCACATCCTTCATGATATACCCTCTCTGTTACACCTTGTATTTTTTGTGACGAATGATGGAGGCGGCACTTAGCACAGAGTAGCCCCTTAAGGCGCTTCTCACTGTAAAATTAGCATCTACAATTACGTCAATGCACATGTCGACCTCATCTACACGTGAATAACTTTCATATTAGAGTGCTCTGCAACGTGGCTGTTACGATCGGTCGTACAGACTAATTGGTCGTGCAGACTGGGATAAATTAGGATTTACGTATCAAGACATTGACTGATTTTATAACGGTATGTACAGTTTGACAACCAAGTTACAACAAATAATTTCCTACTAACATTTTGTAAATCCATCCATCCGTTTAGGTATTTTAAATTGTTTCGAAAAAATAAATGTACTAACTATAGCTTAAACATGGATACTCAACATATATTTTTTTTAGATTTATTTCTTCTTATATCGTCTCAAAAAACGCCTAAATTTGCAAAACACAGTGAAAATCGCCTTAACGAGTGCTCGTTTGTTGCAGGCGCAAGCATGATATTCGTCTCGCCGGCAGCGTGAGTTGGTGCCTGCATAACAAGCATTTTGCCATCGATTACAAAAGTGATATCATAGTCATAGTTCGTATTCTACACATTTCTAACTTCTTTCCTTAGTTTTACTTAAAGACGAAAAATATTGAAGACTGTTGTAAATAATGATTGTAGCTCCTGACCATATGACTTGAATTTTATAATCTGAAATCAAATTTTCTATTATAATCCGTTGTAGAATGGATCTAAAATGTAAATATTTATTTTTCATATTAAGATACCTACCTAATAAAATAGAGGGTTAGTTAGTTGCAACTGCACTCAGTTGCATATCCCCCGTCTAAACTGCACAGTCGGTACTCCACAACACCACTAAAAAAATACAATATTTTTTCTTATCTGTACTGTTAACAACAAAAGTGTTTTAAGTTACTTTAAATATAAATATTTAATCTTATAAAATCAAAATCAACAGTTACAGGCGTCATACTGTCTCAAATCTCCACACTATACGCGAAAGTGAGATGATCAAAACTAACGATTACAGAAAGTAAATAATTAAATAGAAATACAGATTATTATATCATATATTCAGTTCAACCAATCAAATAAAATCAATAAAAAGACAAAATTTTACATTTGTCAAATAAAATATATATTTCCGTCTTTGGTCAAACACACATTTGAGCCAATTTCTTTACAAAAATCAGTGATTGTCTTTTTATATAGGATAAGTGGCAAGTTAGTAAATAAATAATCTCTGAAATAGGATGGGAACCGTGTGCTAAATAAACGATTTACTTACTCGAAACAGAAACAGTTATTTTTTACAACTGTTTATTATCAAATTTATTGGGTGGAGTTGCAACCGAGGAGTGCAGCTGAGACAATTGGAGTTGCAACTTGGTGCAGTTGCAACTAACCCAAAATAAAGAAAGGATAAGTTGTAAATGTTTGTACATTTTTCTAGTTGTAAGTAATACCTTTCCACTAAGGTAATTTGTAAAATGTTGATAATAAATGCAATATTTCAGTATATTTTATTCTTTGTGTTGTTGATAGACACTGAGGGCACCGCAAGGTATCCTACGTCATCGACTACAAGTTAACTTTGTAGCGAGAGTAGTTGCCTATTATCCACATTACGTTGGTCTGCCAATGCGCAACTTGGCAGGTTCGGTACAGTTGGAGAAAAAAAGTGGTTACGTCTTAGAGTACACGAATAAAACCTGTTCGTAGTAATAGAAGGTACTATGTAAGTAAAGCACAACAGGTCTGACTTACATCCTTTTGGCAGTTTTGCTAGCGTATTTTACTTACAACGTATTAGTCCAGTCGCTTAACGTCTTATATCGTCTTTACGTAGACACGCCTTATAATTGCACCAAATTTTTTCCAGGTATACTAGTTAAGTACATACATAGCTCTCAATTTTTGATAGGAGCCAATTCTTGTATTTTCAATGGAATTGGCTCCCATCAAAAATTGAGAGCTATGTACCTGACTACTACTATGTACCAGGAAAAAATATGTGCATTTATAAGGCGTCTCCACGTAGAAACTCTAAGCGGCCGCAACATATTTGACATTATACGTTTTGACGGGTTTGGCCACAAACGTGGTCAGATGTGGTCGGACTACAAATCTGCTCGACTCGATGACGTAGGATAACTTGGAGTCTATGAGATTGATGAGAGGGTCTATCGAGGTTTGCGCGTACGTACTTAATATATTCCTCTCGCTTTCGCGTAAATGATTTAATTAGAACCTTCTCGCTCGCACGTCCTAGTAACTCTTATCCTAGTAATAGGAGTTGAGAATAAGGGAGATTGCTAAATGAGTAATTTTCATTTGGGATTTATCTGTCGTTTTGCTTCAATAAAATCAACGAAAGAGCAAAGCAATCGGAACTCTCTGAACTCTAAAATTAGTGCGCTGTGTGACGTGCTATAAATACAACTCGTGTGGGTTTCCTAACCGCGCACGTGTGTTTTAGCGCGCGATATTACACACCCGGGGTCAAGCAGATTTCTTATAAGATATTAGTGTTGTTAAATAGTGCAAAATGACGACTAAATACGAGGTGCAGACGTCTGAAAAGCTTGGAAGGTAAGGTCATTTTACATTTTAAACAAATAGGAAAGTGTGTAAATCTGTAAACTATTAACGATAGCGTAAATAAACTAGGGTTGATGTTTTTCTAGAGGTTTCAATATTGTTTATGGAAACATCGAGACTGGTTGTATACTAGATTAATTAGACTTACTTCCTTCTAGTGAAGACTTGACTCCTAAAGTTTTAGTAAAGGGTGCCTTAATGAAATCAACCTAAATTGGCATTGTAAAACTTACCGAACGCAATAATGGGCCAGGGCAGGCGCTTATTTTGTATCCGAAATCCGGGTGTAAATAAAATTGTAAGCACTACTTTAGCCTGATACCTTAAACCACCATTAAACCATGAAAAAGCAAAATTCCCTAGTTAGAAATTCCAAATATAAAATTTTGCCTCTCATACAAAACGCGAAATCAGCTGGAGCAGTTTCTATGGGAAGTACATTTTTATCTTGTATTTCGACTTATGTAATTAGGTTTCTTGTTCAGTTTCACGGTCTGAGTAACACGCTTAAATAGTGCTTAATTTTTTTTTTCTACACCTCGTATAGTAGGTACATACATACATACATAACATCACGCCTCTTTCCCGTTGGGGTAGGCAGAGACCACAGTCCTCCACCTGCTACGATCTTGACATACTTCCCTTGCTTCCTGTACTTTCATCAATCCTATAGTAGGTACCCCGCCACATTTCAGACACCTAGTGGCCGCAAAGGATCTTAAGGCTGGCGAGACGATTCTGTCGGACGAGCCGTTCGTCCTGGGCCCCGGTAGCGAGTCCGGCCTGGTCTGCTACAACTGTCACCTGCCCGCTATCAGCAAGTTCGTCGTGTGCAAACAGTGCGCCCTCGCACCGCTCTGTCCGGACGACCCCGGCTGCCCGGATAACGTCACCAGTGAGATGCATTCCTTTTTATTATTGTTTTTGCTAATTAGACGAATCAACGACGGGGATTCTTTACGTCTAAATAAAAAAAAAATCTTAGTCTATTGAAGCACTCCTTTTATATAAGAAAATACCTGTGACAGGAGGATCCGCTCTTCCTAGATGGGCAGTTACAACAAAGACTTATAAGAAGAAGAAATAGTTTAAAGAAAATTATGCAAAACTAATCAAAATTATGTACACACAAAATAGTTGCGAGACGAAATAATAAACCCTAAATAGTTGTGTGGATGTGTGTGTGTGTGTTGAAGTGTGAGTCTGTGTAGGTGTACAACTCCTATCTCCTAACCTTTTGAAGGAACACAAGAAAGAATGCCTTACTTTCTGTCACCTGCCCGCCAGCAAGCTCGTCGTTTGCAAACAGTGCACGCTTGCACCGCTCTGCCCTGATGACCCGGCTGCCCTGATAACGTCACCAGATGGATCCTGCCTTTTTTAAATCTTTTCATAAGTTATAGTCTGAAACGTAATTCTATTTCCTCTCTTCATGCAGGCGCTAAGGTTTGTGCGACATGAATTGCCTATTCACAATCATATTTTGATCCGCGCATGCGGGGGAACCACCAATAAAGGAGATAAATTCAGGCATTTGAATCTAAATTAGTATTATAATAATCTAAGCTAAATTACTACAAAAGCGACATCTACTTGATAATGTCAAAGCTTTTCTTGATCTGTGTTCAGTTGTGTAAGAATTCCATGATAAATAACTACTTACGAGGTCGTCAGCTTCATATCGTGTGGGTTGCAAGCAGTCGATTATTAGTATTATTTGCTTGTAAGGTCGATGACCGACCTCACAAATCCAGGTGTCACAGTTATTGAGACGCCAAAGTGTTGATGGCCAAGCAATAGCAACCATCATTAACGAACTAACGAGTTAGTTCACAATTTACATTATTGGAGAAGATAACGTAAGTCGTAATTTATCCCTTCAACTTCAGGATGGCACACAAAAGCAGAATGTGACGTATTCCGTCAGCTGAAACTGACGCGCGGCCTGCACCCGATGGTGATGGTGCAGAATGTGGGCTCGCTGACCGTCCTGCGGGCGTTAATGAAGAGAACCACGCACCCGCAGGTCTGGAACCAGTTTATGCAACTAGAGAACCATCTTGAAGAGAGGAAGGGCACCCCTGTCTGGCAGTATTACGAAGACACCGTAAAGGTGCGTACCTAATAGGGAATATGCATACTTTTTTTTAGTCCCATTTATTAACAAAATATGAAAATACCGTAGTAGAGATGACAAAAAGTGAAATTAAAATTTTAATCGGCTAAGAAATACGGCTGATATAAGCATTTAAAACTTTTAATTACGCGCCGATTAGACAGAGAGATCCGACATGGCATGTGACGTCACATGCCACTACGACCATATTAACTTCGTATTAAATTTCATTTTGCTAGAAAGAGACAGAAACAAATCTTCCCTGGCTTATATCTTTTTGAATTTCATCTTATCTTATCTTATTAGCCATTTCTGTCCCACTGCTGGGCAAAGGCCTCCCTCCGTTCCTTCCACTTGTAATAAATAATTTCATAGTTATTCGAAAAATTGTTTTACTTAACTTGACTTAACTGTTTATTACATAAATGAGAATATTTTTTTTTAAATAAAAAATCATGCATGTTCCCTATTGTGATATCGAGTACAGCTCGATATTTTAAACTGATGCTGATGGTATTCTCTGCTTATGGCGACACGCAGAGATCCAATGAACGATTTGCACGCCTTCCTCAACCTGCGCCTCACTCTTTGAGTTCTGTTCATTAACGGTCAGCATTGGAGTCATAAAAATCCATCCGTACATGAGACCTTGACAATATTGTCGACCTGTCGACATGAGTGGTTCGTTAGTTAGGTTAGGTATTTATATACCTTCTATTTGCTGACACGTCGAGCTTTTTGATTCAGTGCGTATTCCATATATTTCGCAAATTTTACTTTGTTTATTGTTTTGTATAATATTTCCCTAAACCGTTCTTCTATTGTATTACAGTTTATCGAATCCCTCGGCCTACTAGAAGGCGAGAAAGAAGAGAACCTAGTCCAGAAGATCTGCGCCGCGATTGACGTAAACAGTTTCGAAGTCCGCGGTCCCCTGGTGATGGCCCTGGGTTGCTCGGAGGTGTTGCGCGGGGTTTACCTGAAGGCGGCCCTGTTGGCGCACGACTGTACAGCTAACACGCACATGTCCATCAACGACAATAACCTGCTCGTCTGCCACGCCAGCACCGATATCAAGAAAGGGGACATTATTTATTACAATTATACAGATCCACTAAAAGTATGTGGATGAGGGAATTTATTACACACTATCCTACCTGTTCTCTCGCTTCCCACATACAGCGTTTTCCTGTGGCTACCAACCAAAGAGATTTGAACCTCGCTGCGCCATTTTTCTGAGCTACTATAGTTAGTTAGAAATGTTTTACGCACGCAAAAACAGAATTTTATCCAGTATTCATTTTATTTTCGGACTATCTATTACGATTTTGCTTGCAAATATAGTAAACATACCTTTGTAGTAGGTATATAACAAAAAACTGAATTGCTTATTCAAGTTTTAATTCTCTATTAGCACGTTTGCTTGTTTAACTTTTTCTATCTTAATCGTAATGTTTTCGTTCCAGGGCACAGCAGTACGCCAGCAACACTTGCAAGTGGGCAAGTATTTCAAGTGCACGTGCACTCGATGTTCCGACGTGACAGAACTCGGGACGCACTTGAGCTCGGCGCTGTGTCCACACTGTAAGGGCGCGGTTGCCGAGCAGAGTGGAGAGTGGAAATGTGGCGGCTGTGAGAGAACGCTGCCTAATGATATCGTCGGTTATAAAGTGCAGTGCTGCGCCGATAAGTTCGAAGTTATTAGTGAGTATCACAGCTCTGTAAGGGAATGGAGTGGAGGAGACTTGGAGAGTGGAAGTGTGCTAGCTGTTAGAGAACGCTTCCAAATGACATCGTCGAGATTTTACCCTCATCTGTTCCCTGAGCAACCATAAAATGTCTAGCTAGCATTCGCTGTTCGTAAAATTCTAGATCAATTTACAGTGTAATCCTAATTACGCAAAACCTCTCGGGTGCTACCCATGTCACTGAACAACTTGTTATACAACTTTTGGGAATTTAATTAAAAAATTCCATCCTATTTAAGCGGATCAGATTTTCATTTTGCTATGGAGCATCGATATTTTTTATCTCAATTTCCAAAAATTTTTCAGTTACATGGGTGCAACTACCACCTGAAAGGTTTGGCGCAAATATTTGGAATTACACGTAGGGTCCTACTGAAATCTCTTCGTCATTGCACTCTTCATCTCTGAAGGTCGTGTCTAACTAGGTCGATTCCTGTTGCTGTTGGTAGGCAACGGTGGTGGTCCTGATTAGTGTTCGCCATGAGTTTCTGTCTTCTGCCCGTCGGAGAGCGGTGGTAATAGGCAGGTTGAGTACGGCTTTGATCTGGTCTGACCAGCGGTGTGGTGCTCTACCTCGAGATCTTCTCCCCTCTACTTTGCCCAATATAATAAGTTTTTCCAGATTATCTGGGCTTCTTCTGGCAACGTCACCGAAATAGCTAAGTATTCTCTGGTAGCATATTGTTGAGAGTCGTACGGTTACTTTCAGCTGCTCAAGAATCGAGTTGTTGGTTCTTTTTGCCGTCCATGGAATGCGGAGCATGCGGCGCCAACACCACATTTCAAAGGCGTCTATCTTTTTACTCTAAGATGCACCTACTGAAACAGTGAACATAATTTTAGCATGTTTGCCATGCAGTTTACCATGAAACTGATTCACTTTCCCAAAGGAACCTACGTCGAAATACGTAAAAAGAAATCAAACTTGATCGCCCATAGAAACTGAATCAGCTGATAGCGCATTCTGTATGGAAGGTCAAATTTGTTTTACGTATTTCGACCTATGTTCCTTGGGGAAAGTTGTTCAGTTTCATGGTCTGAGAGCATGCTAAAATTATGTTCGCTATTTCATAAGGACCTTATTTATCTCATTAGTTACTTAACATGGTAGTGTTGACAATAAATACTACGTTCACGCGTCTTTCAGAGTTAAAATAAATTTTCGACCTATAGCATACTTTATCTAAACTTTACACCCCCAAAACACTAAGCTGCGAGGCTATGCTGCAGTGCGATTTCGCGCCATTTTCTGGACGTTGGAGCAACGCGCGGATACGCAGATTGTGGTGATGCGGCGTTGTATCGCAGTTTTGATGGTATTCTCCCATCCATCCAAGCTAAATCACTATCAAAACTATGTAACTAAAACTCGCACCTATTCTTCCCAGATAAAAAAGATGAAAAAGAATTAGAAGAGTACATACGAAACGTTTCCCTAGTACTCGCTCCAAACCACTACCTGTTGCTTGACGCGAAGCAGCGATTGGCCGGAGTGCTGCGTGACGTCATCAACCGCGAGCCAAGACCCACTAAGAAACTACTCCGGCGCAAGATACAGCTGTGCGAGGAGATACTGCCAGTCATTGAGAAACTTAGCCCCGGGATCTGTAGGACCACAGGTATGCAGGGTTATGTTTTTCTTTAATACCTTATAATAATAGGTCCCACTGCTGGGCAAAGGCCTCCTTTCTATTGTGCCATTCCTTCCTGTTGTGAGCCTCCCACTGCGAGTCTCCCAGAAAACTATCCAATTCATCGCGCCATCGTCTCCGAAAATATTTTGGTCGACTCATACAACTTTATATACATAACAATACAATACATTTCCTAAAATTTTTTTTTTATTTTTCGACCATGTTACTTAGATAAAGTTGTGTTGAATAATGAATTTGGTCAAAAGTGTAATAATAACTCAGTATTGTAAAATTTAAACAAGCTACTACGTAAGCTTCTCCAAATACATACATACATACATAACATCACGCCTTGTTCCCGATGGGGTAGGCAGAGACCACAGTTCTCCACCTGCTACGATCTTGACATACTTCCCTTGCTTCCTGAACCTTCATCAATCCTTTCATACATGCTCGTCGGTTTAGGGTACTTTTAACCTGGCCTTTATTCAGAACGTCTTGAATTTGGTCCTGGTACCTTCTCCAAATTCAGCCACATTTTCTATGTCGGTCTTCAGTTGTAGGTCTCGAACAAATCATTATTATACAGGGTGTTAATTTAATTGCGTGCCATAGCTTAAGGGGTGTTTCAGTAACAATAAAGGAAGACAAAAAAAAAAGAAAAAAAAAAACATATTTAAAAAAATTAAAACTCCATTGAAACTAAACTAACGCGGAGGGCAATGACCCAGAGCACCGCGCTCAATCAGAAGCGCGCGAAAGAGCTTCAGTTATGAATGATCCACTGATACTCGCGCACTAGCTCGGTGATAGCGCGGTGCTCCGTCCGGGTCATTGCCCTCCGCGTTAGCTAGGAGTTTTAGTTTTTTTTAAGTAGGATTTAAATTCAGGAATTCAATTAGATTTTACATCTTATTGTTATTGTAATTATAAAATTCAGTCAGATTGTAAAGTACATTGCTAATTAACCATTTTTTTTAATTTTACCTTAAATTCATTATCTAAAAGTGTTTTGAGGTCCTTTGGTATCTGATTATATATTTTTATAGCTTCAACATAGGTACTTTTATCATATATCCTACAGCGGTTTGCAGTCGGCAGTATTAAACGTTCCCTGTCTCTTAAGTTAAGAGAATGTATATCTGATACTTTTTCGAACCAGTCCTTATATTGCCTAACAAATAAACACATTTCTAATATGTCATATACCTGTCAAAGTCAAGAATCCCTTTTCTTTGAACACTGACCGAAGAGATTCGTCGCTACGCATACTGAATACTATTCTGAGACAGCGTTTTTGTAATCTAAATGTTTTTAGAACATCTACCGAGTTTCCCCAAAATAGTATTCCATACAGTAGGAGTGGGTAAACATTTCCATAGTAAGCTGTAACTGCTACATCAATGGATGAAACATCAACTAGAACAGATAGAGCGTAGCAATAGCTGCGCAGTCTATTATTCAATTTGGCAAGACAAGACAAGACAAAAATTTTAATAACAATAAGTTACAGTTTGGTGATATGTTTTTTCCAATTTAGGTTCTTATCGTTATCGATAGTCACACCAAGAAAGTTTGTGAAATCTACTTCTTCTACCTTGACATCATCTACATTTATTTGCAGTTTTGGTACTTGCTGATTGTATTTTCGAAATTGAACTAATTTTGTCTTGTTGACGTTAACATTTAAATTAATTTTAGCAAGCCACTTTCTGATGTTATTGAAAGAATCTGATATATCTTTTTCATAAAGTGTTACATTGATACGATCATCTACAAAAAAGATAGTTGCATCATCAGCAAACATTATGCAGAGGTGTTTAGTTAAATCTGGTAATTCGTTCACATACACCAAGAACAACTGGGGTCCGAGGACACTCCCTTGCGGAACACCAACAGTTCTAGTCAAGCCCTCAGAAAAAACTTGATTTATAGAGTTACTGTGGCTATTGTAAGTATTAAGTACAACTGTTTGCTGCCTATTTTCGAGGTATGATTGCATAAGTTCGTTGGCAACTCCCCGTACACCAATATGATTTATTTGGTCTAATAAAATTTTAAAGTTCACACAGTCAAAAGCTCTAGATATGTCTATAAATAGAGCTGAGCAAAGTTTGTTATTGTTAATGGCTTCCCATAACTTAGACAAAAACGTGTATATAGCCAGTGATGTGGAGTGGTTTTTTCGAAAACCAAACTGATTATTATTAAGTTTTTTATTTTTGTTCAGGAACTCAATTAATCTTCTGTAAATGACCTTTTCAAAAAATTTTGAGAAATTAGACAGCAACGCTATTGGCCTGTAATTATTAGGTAAATCTTTTGGCCCTTTTTTATGCAGAGGTTTAATTAAGCTGGTTTTAAGTTTTTCGGGAAATACGCCGGTCTCAAGCATAAGGTTAATTATAAACTCAAGCGGAGCCACTATAAAATCCTCACAGACCTTGATCACTTGTACAGAAATACCGTCAAACCCACTATTTTTTTTGTTTTTCAATTGTTTTATTATAATTTTAATTTCGTTTCTGTCTACCGGTCTTAAGAATATACTTTTGTTTTCCATACCTGCCAGAGGCTTATAGCTGCACTTTTGGGTCGGATTTACGAAACACCCCCTAAGCTATGGCACGCAATTAAATTAACAACAAGTTCTTGATAGCAAAAGGAATATTATACATGTATTCGTGATTAACTACAAACAATTTACCCATGGGTCGAAAAACAAGAAAAAAATTTGGACGCACCATACAAATTTTGCCATTGTTGGCGCAAGATTTCTATCGGAAGGCCAAGAAAATTCTTGTTTTTTGACCCATGTTCTTTTTGGAAAATTTGTTTCTCATACATGCGAATCTTTTGCTATCAAGAACTAACTAAGTGTAACAAGTTAACAGAGACTGCTCAGTATTTTTTCTTAATTTTCAGCTATCACGTTATACGAGCTGCATGCTACGATGGTGCAGCTCGCAAAGAAATTGTTTGATAGCCGAGAAATCACTGGATCTAATTATATGGTATGTTATAATGTCATACCTGGACGACCGAGCTTTGCTCTGTCATTAAAAACAGCGCCATCTAGTATGGAGTAGTAATACTACAGTTAATCAACCGCAATTCTTGACCGGGTAATTTTTAGGGTTGTAAAAAATAAAGAAGCCCTTATAAACTGCAATAGTAATAATATTAAAACCTTTAATAGCGGCAAAAAGAATCAACACGTCGATTCTTGACCAGCTGAAAGTATCAATATGTTAAATGCAAGTGAAATTTTGGAAATTCGCAAAAAAAAATATCCGTCTCTTCATGCAAAATGACAGCAAATATCATCGTCATCTAATATTACCAGCATCATCGAATATAACTAACAGATGGCGCTATAGGGTTTTTGAAACGCGCTGTTTTCTTTTTCTGAAGAAACAATTTAAAAAAAAACCGGTCAAGTGCGAGTCGGACACGCGCGCCGAGGGTTCCGATATACCTATAGGATTTTTGGAAGCAATAAAGTCCATTTTCAGGACCGCAAAGCTAAATTTGTTTGTAAAGGTTTTTTGCAGATTTCTGAAAAACTGTGCAACTTAGAAAGATCGTTTTATTTTTGCTGCAAAGTTTACATAAACCTCTGCCAACTGTAATTAGTTCAGATTTTTCCTTACTCAAACTTCGGAGAATGGTATTTTTATGGAATGGTATTTTTTTGACATTTTTCATCATAACTTGAAAACTAAGAAACTTAAAAAATACAAAAATATATTTTAAAATGTACAAGTAAAGCCCTTTTATATATGATACCCCACTCGACCAAGTAGCGACAATTTGAAATTTGGCCCCCCCTATTTTGGCCCCCTAAACCTACCTGACCTAGCTAAATCGATTTTTCCCGTATAGTAAACATCGATATTGTCACAGCCGTTTTATACAAATAACAATATACATATATTGCTCATTCATTATTATAGATAGGATCTGCCCTCAATTATGTTCGTACCTACTGCCCTATGAAAACCATTTTATATTTACTTTGACGCCTTCTTTCATATTTACGTGACTTTTTCGAATTTACAGGATGAGCTTATAACCGCGGAACAACTGCTGAAGCGATCTCTAGAAATGCTGTTTATAGAACCCGGCAACTCGCCCGAAGGGGAGTTGTGCGCTAAAGCGTTAGAAGAATACCGAGCTCTGAAAGCTACCATCGGAACTGTTTTAGACGCCATACACGCGGAAGGGAAGACCTACGTCAGCAAAGCGGATAGAGATGACCCCGCGGATACTACAGTCAACTGAACTAGGATCGTGGAGGAAGATTGTTCGAATTAAAATATTTTGTTCTTACTATTTATCAAGAAGGCTTGTTAATAAAAAGTTATAAGTACAAACATGGATTATTGTTTTGCAGCCAAAAATTTGCTTCGTCGTCAAGTGCGTAGTAAGTTGTCTATTGAAGCCCTGAAAGGATTACTTTGTTGTCCATCTATCAAAGAGGGATTACCATCACCACCACCTTTCACTAGCTAGATTCCCGGTAATAACCTAAGTCTAGGTCCGAGCCCTGCGAGGCGCCCTTAGGCTTGTTGCCTAATATATTTATTCTGTTATAATACCCGTCCGGTGAAGCTGTGACAGCCATTCAGGCTAACAGCAAAATCATACTAGCTAGATGCTATGCGGGCTCTTCCTTTCGGGTGGAAATTCCGTCCTATGGGTAGATCTGATCTTCCACCCGAGAATAACATGTGGTGGACACTAGTGATGTAAACCGGTACTAGAAAAACCTGTAAAAAACCGGTTTTTCGTAAAACCGATAAAGACCGGTTTTTATTTAAAAAAACCGAGTATTTTGACAACACTTATTTCTAGCCTCACCGTGTATCCGAACTCAAAACAGAAAAAAAAAATATGAGTAAGAAGTAGTTATGGTCGGGGAATACCCGTATTTACTAATAAGAAAGTGTCAGGTGCCAAAATCGGAGAGGACGATCACTTTTTCTATGAGTTTTTAAGCAAACGTTTCGTTTCGTATTCGTTGAGTGCAATAATATTAAAATAAAGTGAAAAAGAAACATACATACAAAAGAAAAAGTGAAATCTGTAAAACTTGGCAGGTAAGCAAAATTTCATTGTGAACAATACTTGTATATAACTAATCTTAAAGATTTTGTACATGTTCTTTGGTTATTTTTTAACTTTGGCAAAGAAACAAGTATTTAGAGCCACTGAACAAAATTGCTATGAAATATTTGGCAGTGCCAGCAACTTCTGTACCTTCGGAGCGTATGTTTTCAACGGCTGGATATATATTATCACCCCGACGCAGCAGATTGTTGGACGATGCCGTTGATCAACTTTGTTTTCTTAATCAAAATAGTAATTTAGTTGATTTGTAAGTTTTATTCAATAAAAAATACTTTTCTTTATTTTGTTCCATTTCTGTATATAAAAACCTAAAAAAAACCTTAAAAACCGGTTTTTTTTAAAAAGTAATTGGAAAATACCGGTTCCGAAAATTGTAATCGGTTCACATCACTACTGGACACCGTGGACAGGTACGGAGCCCTTAGTACGCGTGTCCGGTTCGCACTTGGTCGGTTGAAGGAAACTGGAATGGACTTCCGGTCGACATTCGTCGACCAACCACCCAACACGATACCTTTTTGTTTGTCGTGCATGATAGATGGTGCGTATCTAGCTTAAAATCCGAAATGTTGACAAAAAAAAAACTGTCAAACAAAAATTGTCTATGCTTACTTGTCAAAAATTTATTTGCGGTGCGGCGGGCGAAATTTATATTTCGGTCAAATTTATTAAAACAAATAAATACCCGTGAGGTAAATAATTAGGCCCAATGAACTAGGCAAGTCCTTCTTTTCGATATTTAAGGTGTAATACAAAATACTCATCAACATACCGCCGGTCGTGATAGTCAGTTTAGGTGTAAGGTAAGTCAATCATTTCCTTGCAGTTAATATTATTGTTTTAGGTTTTCCTCATGACTTCAGCACAGTGATTAAATAATAGCACTGTGATAAGTTTAAAACGGCCGTCATACTACATAAAAACACCAATAGTTAACAGGATATTTTGTATTTGTTTTGATCTGTATTTACACCAAAAAAAAAAATACGAAGGTGCTTGGCTCAGAACAGAACTGCAGAAAAATGGGTCGATGAAATCAATAATTTTTAGCCAAACAAAATTGTATGATGCTTTGAAGGTTTTGTAGACCGAAAATTTATGTTATTTGCTGACCCATAGTCTTATGATGAAGTTGTTTAGTTCCATGTTCTTTTCATTTATTGTCATTTACACCCTGTATTGATGAATTAACGTTTGCAGCCCGGCCATGGCCGATCAGTCCTCAATTCTTGCACTGATCATCCTGGTGGTTGGAGTCACCGTGCACTTTTCTTTGCATAAAGTTGAAGAAGGTCATGTAGGGGTTTACTATCGGGTAATATGCTATTTACATTAAGAAGTTCAAGTATGATTGAAGACCTTTTCTATGATTCTTATGTTTGTGCTTACAATTCTGATTATTACAGGGTGGAGCTCTACTGCCTGTGACAAGCCAACCAGGTTTTCACATGATGATTCCTCTTTTGACATCTTATAAAGCCATACAGGTAAAGTTACTAGATACAAAACCAGAAAGGAATATGTTAGCCTTTGTAGAACCATAATTTAACACTTATGCTTGCTGCAGACAACTCTTCAGACAGATGAAGTGAAGAATGTGCCCTGTGGTACCAGTGGAGGAGTCATGATCTTCTTTGAAAGGATTGAAGTAGTCAATAAACTGGAACCACATCAGGGTAAGCCAAGAACTAAACTAAAAAACCAATTGTTCAAGAAATAAATACCTGTGATTTAAACTTACTAAAACATGAAATTATTTTACAGTTTTGGATGTGGTGCGTAACTTCACAGCAGACTATGACAAAACACTTATTTTCAACAAAGTGCACCATGAACTCAATCAGTTTTGTAGTGCCCATTCATTGCATGAAGTCTACATAGACCTATTTGACCAGATTGACGAGAATTTAAGGACTGTGAGTATTTTTCTGTTAACATCTCCCAACATCTAAACATTGAAACAATAACTTAATACAATTTTTCGTCAGGCTCTCCAAAAAGACTTAAATGAGATGGCACCAGGTCTACATGTGCAAGCTGTGCGTGTCACTAAACCCAAGATACCGGAGGCTATTCGCAAGAATTATGAACTTATGGAGGCCGAGAAATCGAAGCTACTAATTGCTGCTCAGCACCAAAAGGTGAGATATAATGTATCATGTTATGGTGGTAGTGTAATATACCCACAAAATAATAAAGGTAGATAATTGAAACATGCTGGCAGATGTCATCCCATAGTAAAATAATTTTGCATGGTTTCTATTCCAAGCGAGGCAAGGTTCAATTTCCTTGGAAATACCAGTCTGGTTGAACACATGTTTAAGAGATTTTTTAATAGTTTTAGCACGGATTTATTTACTTGCTTTATTAATAAACTCAGAACATGTAGTATTTCTCAAACTGCTTTTTTGTACTCAGGTGGTAGAAAAGGAGGCCGAAACAGCCAGACGAAAAGCTATTATTGAAGCTGAAAAAGAAGCTCAAGTTGCCAAAATTCAGTATGACCAGAAAATTATGGAGAAGGAGTCCTTGCAGAAGATTGAACTCATTGAAGATAGCATACACAAAGCCAAGCAGCAAACTAAGGCTGAAGCAGACTTCTACCATCTGACGAAACAGGCAGAGGCCAACAAATTGCTGCTTACAAAAGAGTATATTGAGCTGAGAAAATACGAGGCTCTGGCTAACAATAACAAGATATATTTTGGAAATGATATTCCTAAAATGTTCCTACAGGCAAATGCTGCAGACAAGGGTGTACAGGTTGAATGATTGATAAAAAGTTCTGATAACAGTACAGCTAGTCATTGAATCACAGTTAAGTTGACAAGACAATGTCATGGTCTGATTATGGAACTCCCATGTTTTTGGATGTGTGTGTGAAACAAAATGTGATATTTTTTACCTATTCTCATAGGACACCCAAAAAGACAGAAGTGCAGTTTTGGTTTTTCTTTATTTTTTTTTGTTGATTGTAAATAGCTTTGTAGAATAAAAATAGTTAATTAGAAAGTTGATTTTATTTTAACTTATTACTTAAAAATGCTTTATTTAGATCTTGTTGAAAGCAGCGATGTCTACAGATTGGACGAAATCTTCGAATTCCTGGATCTTTTCTGTTAGAAGGTCAACAGAAACTTTGTCATCTTCAATAACACACATGATCTGTAGTTTGTTGATACCATAACCAACTGGCACAAATTTAGAGGCACCCCAGAGAAGGCCATCCATTTCAATAGTGCGGACCATTTTCTCCATTTCCTTCATGTCAGTTTCATCATCCCAAGGTTTGACATCCAGGATTATAGATGACTTGGCAATAAGGGCTGGTTTTTTGGACTTCTTGTCAGCATACGCCTTCAGGCGCTCTTCTCTGATTCTGGCGGCCTCTGCATCCTAAAATATCATTATGGAAAGAAAATTAATACTGTAACAGTATATTTAAATTGTTGGATTGGAACAAAAAACACAGCAATTAAAGCTTTCCATGAAAGTAACAAACAATAGTCCCAGAGGTTTTCTGTACTTGTAGTAACAAAATTTTGTTTTCCTGGCCAAATGGTTCTTTATACTAAACATACGCTTTATTCATGGAATCCAATTTATAGCAGGTATACAAACCTCTTCCTCGTCTCCGGATCCGAACAGGTCAACGTCGTCATCATCCTCGTCCTTGGCGGCGGGAGCTGGGGCCGTGGGCTTCCCGCCGGCGGTGAGTGGACTGGCGCCCGCCGGCCAGGCCTTGCGCTCGCTGGGCGTGTACGATGCCATCTGGTTGTACCAGCGCAGAGCGTGTGGCAGGCTGCTTGCCGGCGCCTTGCCTACTTGATCGAACACTTGAGCATCGGCTGATGTCGGAGTCCACCTAAAAAAATTAAGATTTGCATACTTCGGTCAAGGTCAAAATCACACAAGTATTCATGCATGTTGTGTCATAAAACACTTGGAATTACTTTATTAGTTGAAAATAGAGGTTATAGAACAGGTTTTATAAGTTGACGTGGTTACACTCCTAACCTAATTAAAATAGTTTAAGCGACTTACCCAGATAGATAACTTTTGTCAGCCAAAAATTTGTTCAAATCGCTGAGCCCTTGGGCAGTTTTCACGTCTCCGATGGCCATTTTTTAGCGGAAAATTGCGATTTTTTACACACGCACCACACGGCCCGGCTGTCTAGCAAATGAGAGAGAGAGAGAGAGAAAGAAAGATAAAAATCAGAAAAAAAGATTAAATGACCGAGCAACCATAGACAAATGCTCATTCGTTCAATAGTGTTGACAATTTTATCGATGATTCGATGTCCTGCATGAATCGATTTTTAAAAACCGGTACTTACCGAAAGAGAGGATAGTGGACAAGTGCATGATAGCGCCTCTGTTGTCAAAATTTTGACAGATCTTGAATCTGTCAATCTTGTACGAGATTTTACAATATTTATAGGTACGAATTTTACGAATAAACCACGTAGTTTGAAAAAGTTACTAGTGTTATTAGATGTTATTTATTGCACAGTTTCCTCATCCTTTATTTTCTCTTCATTACCTTCCCAAAACTGTTGAGGTTAGGTGTATCTACTTATGTAATAATAACAGTCAATATTCGCCGTATTTCAACAGTATATTACGTTTCTGTTGGCTAATAGAGTTTCTTAAATAACTGGGATATCGTATACTTCAATATGTTGATGTGAAAAGTGTTTGTGGATGTATAATTTTTGAAGTGTATGCGTGTTTGGTAAGTGTGGATGTTTTTTGCAGAAATGCTGCGCCAGCCTCTATCCCGGGCGCTAGCGCTGTCCTCGCCGACGCGCGCGGCTCCGCTGGCTGCCCGTGTCTACTCTGCGCAACCTGCAACCGTCGAAAAAGTCGAGGTGTTCATTGATGACCAACCTGTGCTTGTTCCCCCTGGCTCTACAGTGTTACAGGTTAGAGAGGAATATATTTTGTTTACGTCTTTTATTAGCAGTGGGTATAGATAGATAGATAGGAACTCTTTATTGCACACAAATTTACAACAATTAAATACAAACAACATATCTTATTGCGCATATAACTTATTAACAAATGTCTTTGCTCCATTGAATAAGAAACTTGAATTCAGAGATCTGTAGAGATTATTTACATTTGTAAATACATTTTAGATGGTTCGGTATTGCATTAGAACTGATAATATACACATCACTGTCTTCATTACCCTAGCCTTATTCTTTATTTATTTGTTTTATTATTTTATTGGGATCACCAACAGATAATATATTATATATCATATCAAAGCTCCTCATCATGACATCCCATGAAACATCCACTTCAGGACAGGGATCTCCCTACAAAATTCCAGCTTTTGCTGAAACAATCTGGAGGGGAAGTACCATAGTCACTACGCTTGTTAGTGTTACGGCTGGCTCCATGGACCGGGTTGTTGACCATATCAAAGCTATAAAAGTAAAAAGAATCTTATATATATGCACGCTCATCCAATTATAGGTAACCACAACTTACTTTAGTCTGGTATCTCACTTATTAGGGCACTGGTTTTTGCTCAAAGTGACTGTCATCTTACTTCACAACCCAGAGGGTAAAACTGGCCTAACCTTCGATATAGCTTTGCCAGGTTACAACCTGACCTTTAGAGTTTTCAAGCTGACAAAAGGCCCCTGACTTGACTATATCACTACAGTTAAAATAATGTTGCTTAATTAGAATGACAGCAGTGGGAAAACAGGATGGAGCGGCACAGACTTGCTCTCATGCATAGGGTGCTATATTATAAGCTGTATGATTTCCACTGTAGATTGTCCTCTAGAGCACCATAATATGACATAGTACAAAATATGTATACTTCATATGCTTCATCATAACATCCCATGAAACGTCCACTACAGGACAGGGAGCTCCCTCCAGAATTCTAGCTTTTACTGAAAAATTTGTGGAGGGGAAGTACCATAGTCACCTCGCTTGTGAGCGAGCTTTACTGCTGGCACCATGGACCGCGATTGTAGGTGACCGCAGTAAGTAAGATGGTATGATACACAGGAGGATGCTGCTGCCCATCCTCCAGTTAACCCTTAGTCGCCTCTTACGACACCCACGGGTATGTATGGGTTGGTACTATTCTTTGCCGGCACCACACTATACTTCATTGCACTGAATGAATTTGGGTTGTTTTTGCCCTACACCCTGTGATTCTGCTAATGAGAATAATCAACTTTTTAGGTGAAAAAATAAAATAAAACCTTAATAAAATAATTTCATATATAAAATAAAACCTTATCAGTTTAAAGTAATGTAAAATATTTTTATTTCCTCAGGCTGCTGCTCTCGCCGGTGTAGAAATACCTCGATTCTGCTACCATGAGAGACTGGCTGTTGCTGGCAACTGCAGAATGTGCCTTGTAGAGGTTGAGAAGTCTCCCAAACCTGTTGCTTCTTGTGCCTTCCCTGTGATGAAGGGAATGAGGGTTAAGACCAACTCTGACCTGACCAAGAAGGCCCGTGAGGGGGTTATGGAATTCCTCCTGGTCAACCATCCCTTGGATTGCCCAATCTGTGACCAGGGAGGTGAATGTGATCTCCAAGATCAGTCAATGGCTTTTGGTACTGATAAGACCCGGTTCACTGATATTCATTTCTCTGGAAAAAGGTGCGATTTTTTGTAATGAGAATTCCACAATATTTTCTGGTTTACCTAAGAAAAACAAAAGTTAAAAAAAAATTAGTAAAAATAACAAAACCAAAATCACCTATTTGAAAATATTGCATTACAATGAAGTTTTCCCTGTATTTATTTTACAAATTAAAAATCTGCAGTTGTGCAAAATGTATGACTGCAAAATATAAGATTCCTTAACATTAAAGCCCGAGTCACACTGAGGCGGTAGCGGAAGCGTTCCGGGGGCGGTATTTTTTGTAAAGTATGAGTTCTTATGCACCCTGTCAGATTGAAAACCGATCGCGGCGCGGTATTTTCTTCCCGCAGGTCCGCCCCCGCACCGCTTTCGCAATCATACCGCCTCTGTGTGATTTGGGCTTAATGCTTTGTTAAATCTATTGCTGTCATAAAGTCATTGAGTTTTAAACATAAAGATGTTTTGTGAATCTACCGGTTAGAATAATATTCCTAAAAATAGGATTGCTCTTGTCATATTTCTTCTTTTCCCCAGAGCTGTGGAAGATAAGGATGTAGGTCCTCTGATCAAGACAGTGATGACTCGTTGCATCCACTGCACGCGTTGCATCCGGTTCGCGTCAGAGGTCGCTGGTATTGATGACTTAGGCACCACTGGTCGTGGTACTGGTATGCAGGTTCGTGGTATCTATATTAAGTCATGTGAATGTACGAGGATACAAAAGATGCTGCTTCAATGTTTGCATCGCATGTTTAGATTTTTAATTATTTAGTTGTACGAAAAACAGTATAATCTCATTTGACGCACGTTCTATTTGCTAACAATTGCGTATATATGTATCGCGTTAACGTTCGTTTTCCACGTGCAGAAAAAGCGCCATATGCATAGGCTTCGTAAAAAAACTTATTTATAAATTTTCAAAATTGTTTCTGCTTATCCAGACAAAATAAAGAAGATGTGTTGTTGTCAGGTGGGCACATACGTGGAGAAGATGTTTCTGTCGGAGCTGTCTGGTAACGTAATCGACCTCTGTCCGGTGGGCGCGCTCACCTCCAAGCCTTATTCTTTCGCCGCGAGGCCCTGGGAGACCAGGAGGGTGAGTCTATTTATAATAGAGTTCACGAAAGACCGCGATGTATTGTAAACAAATAAGCAGGTACACATTTGTAAACAAAACATACACACTCACAGAAAAACTCTTAAGACTATTGTTTTATATAGATATTTATTTATTATTTATTTTTATTTTATTTATTGCATGGAAAACTTACAGCCTATAACTATATTACATGGGCATTAACTTAAGATAAGGCCTATTACAAGTTTTCGCCTTTAGTAATTAATTAGAATATTAGACAAGTAGCACACAGTAAGACTAATATTAATAATAAGGTTTAAAGAGGTATCTAAACTAATACATGTAAAGGATAGTTTGAAAGCCAGACTATTTTGCAATGGTATGTACGGGAATAGTCAGATATAGTCAGATATATCTACATTTTAACACTTTTTACATGAATTTGAGATTATTATTTTGTTAACGAAACCTTAACGTCTTTCGTGAACTCTGGTATACCTGTTTAACGTGCCTCCCCAGGCCCAAAAAGCTCTAGTTGAGATACCACTAGCGGCCACCACTACCAAGGCCGATGTTGCTTAACTGTGTTGTAATCGGACAGAGGAGCAATGTCCTCACACCCACAAGTATATCCTTCTTTTTTTAATGAATAACTTGGCGATTTGTGAAGATTTAAATAAGTAGTTATGTGTCAATATTTCAAAAGTTTTATAATAAGACATCTTCATTATTTCTCCGTTACTGTCCTACATAATGAAACAATGAGCGTGAAATAGCTGTGTCGTTTCAGATCGATTCGGTGGACGTTCTGGACCCTCTGGGCAGTAACATAGTGGTTGCGACGCGCACCAACGAAGTGCTGCGTATTCTGCCACGAACCAACGAGGTATCATTGCCAACATTCTTTGTTAAGTTGTCGAATGTCTTGCAAGTATGTATCTGCTTGGAGCTGGAATATATAGAATAGATGCTCTTAAAGTAGTTTATAAATGATATAATAAAATTTTCAATATTTTAACTGAAGATGACGTACGGTCCGTATTAAAATTATTAACAAATTCATGTTTCCAAAATCACTACAATACCACACAATTATGTGTATGTATGTATAGTAATTGAGGTGCCGTGTGGTGCCGGAAAAAAATAGTACCAACCCATCTCTACCCGTAGGTGTCGTAAGAGGCAACTAAGGGTTAATAAACCAGAGGATGGGAAATAGGCGTGATGTTATGTATGTTATGTGTGTAGGATGGGCAGCAGCATCCTTCTATGTTTCGTATCATCTTACATTCTGCGGTCACCAACAACCGCGGTCCATGGTGCCAGCCGTAACGCTAACAAGCGTGGTGATTGCGGTACTTCCTCTCCACATTGTTTCAGCAAAAGCTGGAATTTTGGAGAGAGCTCTCTGTCCTGTAGTGGAAGTTTCATGGGATGTTATGATGATAATGATAGTGATTTGGATAACATAATCGTTTGAATTCCTAACACTGCACTGTTCATTTGTAATCAGTCCAGAACTGTGCACCAGTACCACCTGTGCAACAGGTCACCAGTGTGGGAGGAAATTTCGATTGCCTCATTCACACATAAACGCGATAGCTTAGTTGATTTATTTTCTTTATTCATTATATTCTAGCTAACTGTTGGAACTAGTGTAATATAAATTGAACCCTAAAGTCTAAGCTCTATTTGTAACACGCTTCGAAATTGTCGTGTTCAGGAGATCAACGAAGAGTGGTTGGCAGACAAGTCCCGGTTCGCGTGTGACGGGCTGAAGCGCCAGCGCCTCGTGACGCCCATGGTGCTGGACAGCCGCGGGAGCCTCACGCCCGTCGACTGGGAGGAGGCCATGGTCGCGGCGGCCGGCGCCCTCCGGGACTGTCCGCCCGGCGAGGTAACAACTTACTGATCACAACTATACCTAACATTCATTTCGATCGTCGCATTTTAGATTTGTTTTTTTTGACAAATGCTAGACCTGTTTCACTCTGCACTTTAGGTATGACCTGCGGCGCACGAATGCGTCTTTACAAAGTGTAGAGCACGGAATTTAAAAATTAAAATTAAATATTTTGGTACACTAACAAGGGACTGCGGACAAAGCCGGAGGCCTAAAAAAAGAAACAGAAACATAACAAGAATAACTTATAATTTAAAAATGTACTTACTTTATAAAAACACAATAAAAAATAAAATCGTATAAAAGACACGCAAGTAATTTTAAAATAGGTCGAAGTTCACAATTAAACAATTTTAAACACGAGGAAGGAGGTCTCCCCAAGATTCAGCAAAAAATGTTAAAGCAGTATCATCGGCATATGTTAGAATTCTACAGTTCGAAATATTCATTTCACATAGTTCATTTATATAACAAAGAAAAAGAAAGAGAGTGGGCCCTAGTGCCTCCTACCTCTACTGCTACCCCTGTCGCAGATTCTGTGCTAATGTGATTGTCGATTTTGACTTGCTTACGATCTTTAAGGTAGCTAGACAGTAAAGAAAGCCTCTTATACCAAAAGTTAGAAAAAAGACTTGGGACAGAGATTGTGTCAAATGCTTTAGAGAGGCTTAGGAAGACGGTGATACATTTTTTCTTCGAATCCAAAAGTTACGTTCCATGATTGTTACATGACCGCATCATTTGTAGAGCTTCTAATCCTAAATAGGCACGAATACAATTTGACAGTTGCAAATCCAGTGGATATCTATATGGCACAGGTAAATTAAATAATTCGCTGCTTTACATAACGCCTAGGCATTTTACAAAATGCCGAGAAAATTTTAAGTTCTATTATTTTACAAAACGGCGCGAAATTAGTTTCTAGCACTCGATGATCAATTTCAAATTCAAATTTAATTTATTTCTCCCACAAGCTTACAATAAAAATGACATATTAGTTATATGAGCCAAAGCTGTGTTGGGAGACTGGTGTCCAAGCTAGGTAAAAACCTGTGTTATGAATCACCAGGCTTCCAATAACCCCCCGGGTTAGATACAAATAAATAACACAAATGCAGGAAAAAAAAAATCGATGAGTTAGGGTTTGCAATGGCTAACATTAAAAAAATGCACGAGTGATCTATATGCATTTAGAATCTGCCGAAGCCTTTTCACAATTTGCCGACCGTATACAATTTGCTGGCCGTTTGTGAACGAACTAGAACGCGCACGCGATAGGCACGCGATTTTTTTCAAGACACGCTACCGCTTACGGATGTTACTTGTTTGCGTTAATCACTGGGTTTAGGGATAACAACAAATAATAATTCACGTTGCATTGGAGCATTTAGTAACTCCGATGCTGCCGGTTAATGTATAGAGCGGTGACGGGCGGGGTAGGCGCAATAACCATTCATTGGCAACCCGGTCGGTATAATTGCGCAGCAACTAACCGTCAGCACAGCATCTATATACGGTCAACAAATTTAATTTGAACATTGTTTGTTAAGTTGGTGGCAGTGGCTGGTGACTTCGCGGATGCAGAGTCCCTAGTGGCCCTGAAGGACCTCCTCAACCGCCTGGGGTCGGAACATGCCTGCACTGAGCACTACTTCCCGCTAGAGGGCGCTGGCACGGACCTGCGCTCACAATACCTCCTCAACACTAAGATCGCCAGTAAGTGTGTCAGTCAAAGGTCTATTCTTTACGTCAATTTTCCTGTTTTTCCGCAATATTTGTAAAATTCCTCTGTCAATTTCATCACTAAAAATCTAAATAGCAAATATACCTCGCGAAGCATTTTTATAGATTGCGCGATGTATAAACGCGCCTAATGTATTTGCAAAGAGATTCCAAGTAAACATCCCTGACGTTTCCTGGAAACTCCAGTCTAAACGAGCCTTCATCTCTTTCTAGCACACTGCTTGCATGGTTGCTAAGAAAGGGATGGATGATTTAGTTCTTTAGGGACGAAAATGTTCCTTCATGTAAATTCTTCAGATATCTTTGTGTGTTTGTTATTTAGACGTGGAGGACGCAGACTTTGTGCTTTTAATTGGCACAAACCCCCGGTTCGAGGCTCCGCTGCTGAACGCACGAATCCGAAAGGCCTTCATGCACAAGGACACCGACGTCGCACTCATCGGGCCCAAGGTCGACCTCACCTACGAGTACATTGTGAGCTCTATACAACTTAATTTTGAGTTTACTTAATAGTAGTTTAAGATACAAGTTTCGTAGAGTTAGTACAAACGAGATGACATTTTGCAAGCCCGAGACATAGTCGAGGGTTAACCATCGTCACGAGTTTGTATACGGACGTGTATCTTTCGATATTAATCAACTAAAACGATAAGTAAATCGCACTAGATCGGCATGTGACTAGCAATGTTTACGTTCTTGTAAGTTTTTGAGCATACTCGTATGTATAAAAAAAAACAAACATTATGGGCCAAAGTTTGTTAACATGTTATGTAAACAAGTGACATGCTACCACCCAAAAATTGCTCAGTTGAATTTTCTCCTGCAATCAGCAGTAGACACCTTCCAGTTGATACGGATAGTCTTAGAAATTGTGTACGTTCAACAAGTAAGCATGTCTCATAGTTTCCTTTTTTGTCAGCACGCCGGCGACTCCGCATCCATTGTAAAGGAGCTTGCCAGCGGGGCTTCTCATGAAGTCCTGAAGCGGCTGCAGGCGGCCCGGAGGCCGGTCGTGATCCTCGGCGCCGACCAGCTCAACACGGCCGAGGGGGGCGCGCTGCTGGCGCACACCCAGGAGCTGGCGGCCCAGCTGCAGGAAGGGCTGGAAGACAAGAGCTGGAAGGTCAGTAGTATATCCATCAAGACACCAGCCTAAGACACAGAACTTGCGGTCAGCCTGTGAGAAGTGCTGGAAGGTTAGTAGCAGAACAAAGCGACCCTCTTTCTCCAAGCGACTAGCTCGAGAACCGCACAACTTGCAACCAGGTTATAGTACAGCTGGAAGGTCAGTAGCAGATACAAGTGACTCGTTTTCCAAAAGACCAGCTCATCAAAGCACGCTGGAGTGGAGGTCAGCGGGCTTAGCACGCTGCCCGAGAGAAATATATCTCGGAGAAATGTTATTATTTGAGGAATGATGTCATCTAATCTATCACCTATAAACGCGAAGAAATGTCAGTGGAAGAAAATGTTTAGCAAAGCCACAAATAACGTTTTTGATATTTTAGACAGAGATAGCTTTATACACGAATACATGACGCCGTCCTTGTCTTTCAAAATGTGTTGCACTGCTCAGCTGTCAAAAAACGAGACCATGCTTAAAGTCAGTAAATTGGCAACACTGGTTCTTCAATCTATGGGTCTAGATAAACTGACAACTGCAGCGTGCTAAGCCGGCAGGTTGTATTAACAGCTGTGAGGTGAGCTGAGCTGTACCCATCCATCAAGAGACCAGCTCAAGATACGCCGGGGTATGGCCAAGTTGTAGGGACAGCTGGAAAACAAGAGTTGGAAGTTAGTAGAAACAAACTTCTCTCTTCCTCAAGACACAGAACTTGCGGTGAGCCTGTAAAAACAGTTTTTTTAAATTGTCAATGGGGATACTCTTGACCTCGTATGGGCACTGAGGACAGATATGAGGTCGACCATGTAACGAGCTTGCCCAGAAAAAGACTATTCATTCGCGACTTGAATAGATTCGGGTTACATGTAAGGCAGAGAATCCGCGAGTTTCATGGGTCAAAAATAAAATGAAATCCTCTTTGCGTCTAAGAAAGAATCATGTAAAATTTATGAAAACCAAATTATTTAAAATAATTTGGTTTGCTTTGTCATACGCAGTTTTACATTTTTAATTATTAATTTAGTTTAAACGATGGCAAATATTATGACGTCATCGTTCAAAAACTTCATACAAAACCTGTGGAAGATTTCTGTTTTGACGTTCAATAAAGATTAGGTCAATTGACTATGTTGGAAACTTGCGGATTGACACGAGCTAAAAGATTGGTTGTAAATACAAGTGACCTGACCTCTTCCTCTAAGAGACCAACTTAAGACGCGCAATAATACGACTTGAAAAATTAGTGTACCGAATATGAAAGGGTATGAATAAAAGAAGTATCTATTATTAGTGTAAGTTACTGACGACTTTTTAAAATGTTTTGTCCAGGTCCTAAACGTTCTCCAACGCGTGGCGTCGCAAGTGGCAGCCCTGGATATCGGCTACCAGCCCGGAGTAGGCAAGGCGTTGCAGTCGGCTAAAGTAGTGTACCTTCTGGGCGCCGATAACGGGGTTGTAACTAGAGAGAGCTTGCCTAAAGACTGCGTCGTTATTTATCAAGGTAAGGTGTGATGCACGGACATGTTTTGTAGAGAAGAAAATGCTACTGCGAGTGTCAAGTTTGAGCTGCTCTTGACTCTTCATTTTTGACTTCCCAAACAAAATTTGTTTTCAATTCGCATAGGAAACGTATTTGTAAGGTACCTCGAAACTTGGCTCATAGACAGGGATAAGGTCAATAAGTTAAAATAAAAAATACGAATTTTTTTCGGTTGCAAATAATAAAGTTAAAAAATAATTTTGTTTTTGTCAAATATCGATAGGTCGTATGGCAGAATGAAACGTAGCCATGGCCAATCTTAAAAATAAAAAACAAATGACAACTGTTCTAAGTAGTCTGTGGTCGGTTTATATAGCTGTAAGTTTTTTTTATGATAGGCAATGACTACTCATCACATTCTGCCATACGACCTATCGTTATTTGAAGAAAACATTTTTTTATAAATACCTCGTCATTTATGGCCGAAAAAAATTGGTATTTTTTATTTATCTTTAATGATCCTATTCCTGTTTATGAGCCAAGTTTCAAGGTACCTTACATATAAGTTTCCTATGCGAATTCTCATGCTCTGAAAGTGCTTTTTTGTGGGGATAAAATCGAATTTTGTGCACTAGGGCGCGTCAACATATTCTTCACTAAAGCAGAACAACTCATTCTTCAGTTACATTTAGAGAGTACTTTTACGTGTTATTTCCTCGCAATCTAAGTGAAAAGCAGAGTTTATAACTCGTCCACAAAACCATTTTATCCTCGACATTACTATTAGCCCTCGCCTTCGGCTTGGGCTGCTAAAAGTCTCGGAAAAATGGTTCGTTTTGTGCACTTGTTGTAAAATCTACTTATCGCTTGGTGCCGTTTCAGTAGAAAAAATAGGGGCAGTAAATTTTTATTTTTGTTTTGACATGTTCTTTGAGAAATGTTGTTCGGTTTCATTTTAGCTCGGGAGATAGTCATATACCAGATTATCTTTGGGTTATTCAAAACACTAATATGACCAACTTTTCTCAAGAAACATGAGCCGTAAAACGAAATTTTTGTCAGCGGCAACAACGGAATTTGTGTGAGACGACCAATATTTTTTATCCATTTTCGACTTTAGAAAAGTTGTTCAGTTTTACATTCTGAATAACATTAAAATTTGACCAGGTACCATAGCCCTGTCTATTGTGTTGGTCAGGTCACCACGGCGACGCGGGCGCAGCGATAGCGGACATCGTGCTCCCAGGCGCCGCCTACACGGAGAAGCGAGCCACGTACGTGAACGCGGAGGGGCGCGCGCAGCAAACACTACCCGCAGTCACGCCGCCCGGCCGCGCGCGCGACGACTGGAAGATCATACGGTGACGAAACTAATATTACAACGTGTCATTCTAAATTGTGTCCGCGCAGACCGTAGCGAACGGCAAAATGCTCGAGCAGTCCGGCGGATGCAAGAGCACTTTCCCAGGGTTGCCATGCAATGTTAATCTTTGTGTATATTGTTGCAGTGCGCTATCGGAGGTGGTGGGGCAGCGTCTCCCATACGACAGTCTGGACGAGGTCCGCGACCGCCTGGCGCAGGTGAACTAAACTTATACATCCTCATAACATCCCGTTAAAAGTCCACTGCTTGACGAGAAGCTCCTTCGACAATTATACATCAAAAATGCATGGTATAATTTTGAGACAATTGTGCCAATTAAACAGAGTGCGAACAGGTCAAGGCCGATGCACCCATCTTATGCATCGATGGGGATTCAGGGCAAATCCGGACTGTGAATGCGGGGAAATTCAAGACATAAATCACCTTGTCAACAACTGTCCAATCTGGGCAACACATGGCGGCCTTTCAACGGTTAACTCTGCAGATGACGAGGCCATATTATGGCTTAACAATCTATTCAGCCTGTAGCTTATGATGACTGTCAGCGCTAAGACCGCAAGATAAAAAAAAATTAATAATAATTGAGAAGTACCAAAGTCACCACGCTTGGTAGCGTTGCGGCTGCCACCATGGACCGCGGTGGCATGTGATTGCAGTATGCAAAATATTGATTGATAGTTACGCATGGTATACTTACAAAGATTGTATTATTATTTCAGGTGAGCCCGGCGCTTGTGGCGTATGGAGACGTCGAAGAAAACAACTATTTCGCACAGGCCAGGGCACTCGCTAAGGTAAGAATGAGCTTTAAAGTTACATCGACAAGTCTCAAAGAAAAGGAACCAACGCAGAGTATAAAGCAATTGTAAAGGGGCATCCACACGGAAGTTACATTTTATGGAGCAAGAAGTTACATTTTATGGAGCAAGAAGTTACATTTTGTGGAGCAATAATAATTCTGTTAACAATAATAACAATTCCCATTGGAGGAGTTTATGGGGTATGTATACAACGTGTTGACAGAATAAGCGAAACTGAGAAAATAGTTTGTTCAGAATCGAGAGTAGAATCAATTTAACGGGTTTTTGATAGGGGTAATTTATTTTTATTATTATAAGTTTTGCCGCTTATATTCTAAGTATTTCTGTGGATAAGCGCGCTGGCGGCGGCGCCGAACGGTTCATGAGCGGTGAGGAGGGGAGGGAAGTGGGCGTGGCGTGCGTGGACTAGAACAACGATGAAACTAGAACCATGATGAAAATTTAAAACAACAATATCTAGAAAAAAAATATTTTTTTAAGATTTTTTTTACGGGAATGGACTTATTTTAATAAAAATCAGTTGGGGTGTATGAGGGTTTCGCTTATTCCATTAACACGTTGTATACATATAGTGGTTTATTTTAGACAATTGAGTTTTGTAATTGGGAGGATACGTTATGTACGGTCAACCGCTTGTCGGTAGAAACTTTTTCAACTCTATTACCATAAGGTCCAAAAGTGTTTCTACCGATGTGCGGCCGTGTGTACCATGATATTTAGATTTGGTAGGTTACTTACATTATTATCATGTTGTGTTGTTCCACAAAGGTTACTTCGGTGTGAATGCACCTTAAACCTCAACGAAATATGGTATTGATGGCGTGTTGCTTTGCATTTATATTTAACAACAACCAAGAGACTCATGGTACCTCTCAATATGTAGTATGGTGCAGTTAGACCCAGACCTTGACATCCAAAGTAAAAGTATCATTCCAGCTCCAAATTGTTCTGTGCAGTCCACATATTGTGTGGTAAAAAGTTACACGATTTTTAGCGTTGGAGTGGGGGGGGGGGGGTAAAGTTGGGTTTTATCAGTTTTCTTAAATATTTCGAAAACTGTGCAGTTTAGCGCAAAAGTGCTAAGGGCAAAAGTAATCTACATTAAATAGCGAACAAAAGTGGTCTATGACGTAATCTTGCTAAAGTGAACTGCACAGTTTTTGAGATATTTAAGAAATACTGATAATACCCAACTTCCCCCCCCCCCTCCCCCCCAAACCCGACGCTAAAATCGTGTAACTTTTTATTATTGACTTTTTAGGATTGTATATAACAATTTGGAGCTGGAATGATACTTTTACTTTGGATGTCCGGGTTTGGCCCTTTTTTGTTCTAATTGCACCAGGCCAATGATGGCTCTTCGCAATAACCAACAGATGATAAAAACATTCCGCGCGTAATGCGTTAAAAATTCAGCATTAGGTAATTAGATGGGTGACCGCTAGTTGTAAAACAAATATAATATTTTCGTGTTTGTGAAGTTATTACCACAAAGGTATTACGCTAAACCAAACCCCGGACACTACATACATCAAACGCGAATTTGAAATTGGAAGGTTGCTTAGGCTCGCATATTCAGTACAAAAGAATCCTTCTGAGGGTCCCACGAGAATCTGGCTGGCGGGTGCGTTCGGGGGTGCGGTGTAGATTGCGGGCGGGGGGCGAAGAATGTCCGTTCTGTATGATAGTTCTATTACTTTATTCTGTGACTAAAACATGGCAGAGGTCATTTGACGAATTAAGGTCGAAAAGGTTTGTCGATCTTACCTTTCTGATAGTTCCTACAGCAGAAATAAGGAAGTGTGAGATTACTCTCGAGGTGTACCTGAAGTTGCTCCTACACCGCTGTTTGTAACTGTTGCGAACAGTTTCAAACAGTTTTGTTTTGTTATGTCTCCAAATGTTTCTAAATGTTTTGTTTATAAATGTTTTTTTTTTTCCATTTATTTTCCAAAAAAGTTTTTTGCACACAAATTATCTAAAACTAGCCTAACTACTAAACAAAACCCTATATCGGGTTTATGTGTAGGGTTTACAGACGTTCGTCAACTGTTAGGAACAGTTGCAAACATTCTAAACATAGAAATGTTTTGGATTGTATCTGAAACATTACTAAACGTTTGGAAACGTTTATAAATAGTTCCACTATTGCTCCCATACCCGATGTTTATAATTGTTTGAAAACGTTTCTTAACACCAGTGTGGGAGCACCTTAAACACATATATGTTATACATCTTGATTGCAATCTCAGACTCAGAAGGTTTTATCCTTATCAATACGAACTTTAGTGATGCCTGCTTTAATTTTTAACAGAAACTACAAAAGCCGGTGTCTGGCAAATTAGACGTGCAGCTGAAGCAACTTGAGGATTACTTCATGACGGACTCCATCTCAAGAGCTTCTCCCACCATGGCCAAGTGCGTGCAGGCCGTCCTCAAACAGAAAACCTCCCCGTACTAAGCACGCGGGAGGCCATGCTATAATAATATGGTTACGCCTAATATTCTCTTCCCACTTTGGTCCAAGATTAGTTATTTATACAGAGAGTGAATAGACTATATCTGGGTGAGCTCATCTTTGTCTTCATGGCTACATAAGGTCATGAGGATTAAAAATCATCGATCAGTGTAGGCATTGGCATCTTGTACATACATTCGACGATGTAGTCTTCGGCCAATCAAAAGCTATTGAAATAGGCTTGGGCCAATCACGTGACCTTGCTGTCACCGAAAGATAATACCTGGCGAAGCACATTATTATACCGTATAAGAGTCTAAATATTACCTGTTTAATGTGCGAGGACTCTTACCTAATATTACATGTTTGGAGTTACGCGAAAATTTGGTGAAAGCTCTTGACAAGTTAACAGAGAATGTTGAAATATTTTTTTTTATCATCATCGCTTTAGCAAAATGTATGCAAACAACAAAAAGACTACATATCTGAATAAAAAATTTGATAAGATAATTCTTGTAAAACATTTCTAAGTGAGTGATTATAGTTTCAAATCAAACTAAGTGCCAAGTGTTCCCTTTATTGAAAAGATATAGCGATCTAGCAAACATTCTCTGTTAAGTAGTTAAAGTAGAATTTAAATTTTATGGCAGAGTATCGTACATTAAACTTGTATATCGATAAGTAATATTCCCGACAGCTATCACTTGAATGTTATAAACTTTATGACAATAGTTATAACATTTAAGGGAAAGTTGTCTAGTACTAGGATAATTAACAAATTTTTATTTCGCCTTTCTGCAATCATTTTAAAGAAAATACTACAGAAATGCACGTTGTATAGTCGGATACTCAAATATCAAATAAGAAAAATAACAAGGTTGCAATTAAATAATTTTTACCTCAGTATCGCTGTCGACTATACTATACCTTGTGATCTAGAACTATTTATTTTGTTATTTAATAGATAAGCATTCAAGTTATGAACAATCTATTTCCAAAAAATAATCTCTAATTATGTGAAATTATATTAACATAACAAGTAGAAGATGGACCGCAGATATCTGAATGTAAGGACAGACTTGTAAATAAAAACATTTGTAGATTAAAATAAATGTAGTATAATGATTGTCGAAATTATCTTTCATTTAAAATTTCCTTTTAAAAATCACATTACTCAAAAAAATTGTACATGACTTGTTAACATTCTGGAATAGGTAAAGAAGATGAATCTAAGCAGTACGCCTTCTTGTATTCCTGAAAAGAAAGCATACTTTAGTGGACAGAAAGAGTAACAATAAAAAAAAAAGAAAACTAGGGCTTATTCTGAAATAATACTTCCGAGAATGGGACGGGCAGCCTTCCGAAACCTGAAAGAGCATGATCAGTCAACGAATCTGAACGACTTCGCTTGACAAATAAGCTCCGGAAATGGACAAAACCACCGCTCTTTACAAACCGCCTGCCCAACCAAGTTTTATTCTTTCTATGGAACGACCGATTTTTTTTATTTTCCGAGGCATACCTCAAGAAAATATTTAAGGGAAAGTTATTCAGATTCGTAGTCTGATTATCGGAAGGCTGTCTTCCTTACAACCTATATTTTTTTTTAATTTTTGCTTTTAGTCATCAGAATAAACCCTTGATAAGCTTTGCACATTGTACGAGTATTTGTTATCGAGAAGATAACACTAGTTTTGTACGAGTACCATTGGACGAGATAGGTTTGCATGTAAAGTAGTACAAAACGATTTTCTGTAAGGATGTACTGTTCGACCATAGTGAGCAATTTGTATGGAGAGGTAAATTTTTGTTTTCATTTCCCAGTAATGTTTCTTTGGGAAAGTTTTTCAGTTTCGTTGACTGAACTCGCCTTTTCAGTTTTCGCTACAACTTCCCTTACTATGTTCCAGAGCTATCAGTAGCTATAGACAAAGTACTAACCTCGGCAACTTTCTTCGCCATATGCTTATACTTGCATTCATTAATCGCCATGCCGGCCTGCTCCGCGAAGTACTGATGCTCCCCGGCCGGCGCAGTCCATGATGTCTTCTCCTTTCGCCGCCTATCCAGCTCAGTGGAAAACTTGTTGTGCGGAATTAGGAAGGATTCCGGCTTGTAAGTTGCACCTTTGGAGAAATCGGGAATGCATTAATGTACGTATTTTATACTCATCTCTGTATTTAGTTTCGATAATAAGTAAATTAACCTAAGTACATTTTATCATTGCTAGAATCTCGTAATCTCAGACGTAACCTTTCTTTTGTTTGGATTCCTTCATTAAGTGTTCAGTCAGTAGCGCGTACTTGACCAGGTCATGTACGGGTATAATTTTGCAGTGATAGAATAGTTCCAAGTACCTAATTATCCTTGTATTTATGTTTTTAGGTACTATACTCTTTAGGATTCGTAGTTGTATTTTAGGTAGGTATATATATTTGATCAGGGTTGGATGTGCAAGTTCTGCCGTAACTGCCTAACTAAGCTATAGTAAATTATTGTTTCACCTAGTGCTTTATATTGATAATAGCTGTTGCCCGCGGCTTCGCTCGCGTGGATTTCGTATTTATGTTGTTACCGGTTTTCCCAAGCAATGAGATATTTTCCCGTCATTTCGAGGTAATTTTAAACTAAGGAAAAACAGGACTAACCCTGCGCAAATCAATGAGTATAATTCAAGATCCAGCTGAATTTTATATAATATACAGATGTTACTCATAACTTACTCAGAACAGAGGTACTTAGCAGCAGTATCCAAACAAATGAAAAAAGAGAGATGAGAGACACCTTTATGTAATATTTCAAAACAGAGCCAATTCGCAGAAGTAATTGAGAAAAACTAAAACCCTGTCCCTCTCTCTCCCTCTCCCCCTGCCCCTCCCTCTCCCCGTTCCCTCTCCCTCACCCCCTCCCCCTCCCTCTCTCCCTCCCTCTCCCCCTCCTTCTCCCTCTACCTGTACCTCTCTACGTCTCTACCTCTCTACCTCTACCTCTACCTCTCCCTATCCCTACCCCTAACGCCAATTTAACCGCTATCCCTAACATAGAAATGACACCCATATTTATTTTTAGACATTTCAAACCTATCGCACCCCAATCCCATCCCCAGGGGATGATGGTATTTCATGTCCACCACGTTGGATTTCAAAGTTGTTGTAGCTTTCGTAATCAGCGACCCGATAAACCATACAAACGACACCCATATTGATTTTTAGACATTTCAAACTTTTTGCACCCCTAGTCCATCCCCAGGGGGATGATGGTATTTCACGTCCACCACGTTGGATTTCAAAATTGTTGTAGTTTTCGTAATCAGCGACCCGATAAACCATACAAACGACACCCATATTCACATTTCAACCCTATCGCACCCCAACCCCATCCCAAGGGAATGGAGGTATTTAACGTCCACCACGTTGGATTTCAAAATTGTTGTAGTTTTCATAATCAGCGATCCAATGAACCATACAAACGATACCCATATTGGTTTTTAGACTTTTTCACCCCATTTTTCTTTTTTAGGGGTTGAATTTGGGGTTGAATTTCAATAACAGTGATGAACGTTGCTTAGAATTACATCATTAATGCCTAAATAATAAATTATGTGGATTTTACTTTAAAAATAAAGAATTTTCAACTTCATCCGCCTTTTCACCCTTAAGGGTGTCGAATTTTCAAATACCCTGAAACACGTGAATATTAATTTTTAGTCGTCAGCCTAAATACAAATTTTGAAGATCCTAACTTCAAAACTGACGGACTTTCATACAAACTTTCATCCCCTATTTTACCCCCTTAGGGGTGGAATTACGTAAAACCTTTTCTTAGTGCACCCCTAGGCCGCATAAGGAACCTACATGCCAAATTTGAAATCTCTAGACCCAGTGGTTTGGGCTGTGCGTTGATATGTCAGTCAGTCAGTCATAGTCACCTTCTTCTTTTATACAACGTGATTTTTTATTCACCAAAAAAAAATTAAGGGATGATTCTGCCCAAGAAACTGAACAACTTTCCCCAAGGAACATAGGTCGAAATACGAAAATCAATTTTTGACCTCCCATAGAAACTGCATCAGCTGATAGCGCATTTTGTATGGGAGGTCAAACTTGGTTTTTCGTATTTCGACCTATGTTCCATGGGAAAAGTTGTTCAGTTTCATGGGCAGAATCACTCTTAATTTTTTTCTGGTGAATGAAAAATCACGCTGTATATATAGATAGGAGTGTAGTGTAGGGAATTTTACGTTTAACTAATTGAAATTTCGCACGATTTTTTTACGTTACGATTTTTTTAGATCGTTTTATTTTTCCTGTAATTTTTACATAAACTTTTATAGAGTTATAACATTCCTTTCGCAAACTTCTAAGATAAAGCGGGAATGGGGAGTGGGAGTATTTTTTAGGCCTTTTCATAAAAACTTGAAAACTAAGAGGTGTAACCAAATAAAAACGCAATTTAAAATGTTGTCCCATATGCATATTTGGGCCCCTTTTACAATAATAATAGTAACACTTTTCTTATTTTTTCGTTTGAAATAAAGTTAAGCAATTCATATTCTATAACTATTCAAAATTTCAAGTCGATAGCATGAGTAGAATAGAATAGAATAGAAAACAGTGGTTGCTGAGATAATTCATAATCTAAGCTGAGATGAACAGGTGTGACAGACAGACGAAGAAGGGTTCCGTTTTTGCCATTTTGGTTCGGAACCCTAAAAATCAGTGCTCTCATCCCTCCTAACCTCCTATCCCATTCCCACATGGTGATTATGACTTTTACCGATCATAGGATTTTCTGAGAGTGCGCAACGCGCTTTGCTATCTTATTCGTGTCAATCCACGGAGTGTCAATCCAAAGTGGTACTATGGGCGGTGAAGACCACTTACTATGAGGTGGATCATCTGCTCGTATGCTCACTTGTCAATGTTATTGTTATGAAAGTTGTAAAATGTATTTGACAAAAAAAGGTTTGGTAAAATGCGCGCAACGAAAGAAGAGACTTGACGGGTCACGTGGTTAACCTGCGCAGTAGGCAGTTCGCAGGCCATTTTGGCGGCAAGTGGCGAGGGACGCTAGGCCGTACCTGCGCAAAATCCCCTCTACTTTCAGATGACAGGTCTCATCTTTCGCTGCGCGCATTATACTTATTGTACTTTTTTTTCGTAATTCTTCAGATAATAATTAACCATGTAGTACTTTCTCAGACACTGGTAACTACTTATTTGTGATTTTGCTTACCATCATCTCCAATAACAATCCTCTTATTAGTTCCACAGGATTTGGTGAAGAGACTCTGTCTGTCGCAAGAACATTTGTTCCTGTGTTTCAGTATGTCTTTTATTTCGACAGCTCTCGAATAATCTTCCAACACTTGCTTATGATGGTCTTTTTCAGATTCCTTCGGTTTATTCGTAGAATTCTCTTCAGCGCTTTGGTAAAAACTGGAAATAGGTCAAAGAAGGACATGTGAGTGTTTATTACAGTAGCTTGATCAGAATGACACGGTGTGAGAGCAGGACGGAGTGATGAACTAGACATTGGAGCGACAGAGATACAAATAGGGGGAAACGCGAATTCCTTGTCCACCCATCGGTGGGAAAGTCCAGTGGTCAGACGGGGCATTCTCCATTTTTTACAATGCTATGACTACTGTCTACAAAGTTCTTTACAAAGTATGCAGGGTAGTTTTTTATTGAGCCAAACATTTCCAGTAGATATACGGTACGTAAACCATAAAACTGAAGAACCACTTTTCAGAGCAATCATGGTCACGGACAAAGAACACCATATTGATACGAACCGATTTTCTAACTGCTCGATTCCTTTCTCAACGAATCTTTTGTAGGCTTTATTTTCGACTTGTAAAGCTTTCTCCACTACTTTGTAAGCTTTTTTGTAGTTTTCTTCGTTGGCTTTTATTATCTATAAAATAAGTGAGAGCTGAAGTGAGTTCCATTCATGTAAAACTTTAGAAGATTGCACAGGAGGCTTATGTTGGAAAAAACCGGCCAAGTGTGTGTCAGGCCACGCGCAGTGTTGGGTTCCGTAGTTCCATTATTGTTAAGGAAGTTTTGATATTAAGAGTTTCGTATTCAACAAGGAAACCTTAAGTTTCGCCTGTCTGTCCGCTCAGAGACCTTTCGTACTAGAAAAATCCCCTAAAAGTAAAGTGAGGGGTGAAATTTATTATCCTGTCCACCCCATCGTGTGGGCTGTTAAATTGATCTTAAAAATTTTCACAGCTTATTCGGGGGACAGCTGTCAATGGTATATTGTGTGGATGTATTTCCTACGAGCAGTCCTAACGGATTTATTGCAAAGATTACGCAAGGCAATGTAGGTATCCTGCCTGATTACCATTGGAGGGATCATAAGTTTAGCCCAGTCGCGCTTGATGTCCTCGGTCAGCCATGGGGCTGGAAAATGCTTGACACGGACAGTCTCGGCTGGAGCGCGTTTGTCGTAGATAGATAGGACTATTTGAAGGCCAGGACTTTACTGTCAATGTCGGGAGAAGATATAACTTAGAGTCAATCGACTTTAGACACGTCCTCCTGAAGTGCTTCGATATCTATTTTGGCAAAATTACGCATCATCAAAGTCTTATGTCTTAAATGTTAATGCTGATGCATTGTATTGATCATGTGTGCTGACATAATCGGGAGAGGAAGTGATGACTACGCTACGTCGAGAAGGGAAGGAGGACCATTATGGGTAGAGTGTGTTGGATGGATTTAAGGGACAGTCCAGATGAACTGACCGAAGCATAGAGAGAAGTTTTTTCGAGGGGTGGTCCTCTTTAATCAAGCAGGTATTGAAGTCACCCATCTTGTAGGGGAGGTAGGTACCCTAAAATTTTGATTATTTTTACAAAATTATTTTTACCACTTTGTTGGCGCGGATGAAATGTATGTTTGTACGTACTAAATTAGGATTTTTAGTACTAAGGGTCTCTGAGCTAAGCCGCGGACAGACAGACAGACGGACATAACGTAACTATAAGGGTTCCTTGTTGACTACGGAACCCTAAAAAGGGGCAATCCAGCTCACGAAACTGAACAACTTTTCCCAATAAAATAAAAGTCTACACTACCCATACAATTGAGTTTGTATAGAAGGTCAAAATTTACCGAAAGGTATTAAGTATTAGGTCTAATGTTAGCTGATACATTCACTTTTTATGAAACGTGATTTCTTATTTACTTTCAAGGTTCAGATAAGAAATGAAATGGCGTATGTTTATGTTTTATAAGTGGAGCTCTAGGTCTATGTAATTAGAAATTTACTGTAATACTTGGACATGACTGTATGCTTTCCAAATAAAAAAGTAAAAAAAAAGAAACCAGCCAAAGTGGACCAGCGTAGAAGTGCTGGACTGTTTTCATGCCTTTTCTACGTAACCCATGTCTATTGTAAGTATATTATACTTTTGAGCAATATTTGTAAAAGGGTAAAAAATTGTATAGCTAGGGCTCATGTGGTATAGCATGGTCTCAAATTAGTTTACTCCGTGTTATCGTATTGCATCGGAAAAAAAATTTGGGTGATTCAGTAAACCATCCAGCGCCATCTGTTTGTTGGTACGCGCATAGATTATTTTAAGTATGGCTCGGTTGCCCAGGTTCTTGATTAGTTAAATGTTTAACGCAGCCAAATGAAGAAAGGGATAAGTAGACACGGCTGCACGTCAGTGGAAACAGTTTAACCTTTAGCGGGTCTCTGGTTTCAGGCGTTTGTAGCTTAGCGCTGGTTCAGCTTATACTGGTTTTGCCCTTGCTTGCTGCCGTGCGTACTACATGTTAAAATGAGCGAGAGGCGAATGAGATTTCCGCCATTTTCAATATCTCATCAATTTTCTTTTTCAAGTTTTTTTCTTGTACCCTTTTCCAGGTTTGTTTCTCCAAGCATCGTACTCTTGCGTTGTATTTGGCCCACACTCGTACGAGGTCATCGTCCTCCTGGTTACGTCGCCTTTTCTCTTCTCTTACTGCTTTAGAATCTGCTTCATACTCTTTCATTTGCTTTTTGACGTTTTCTTTGCAGTGATCCTAAAATTTAAAAAGGTACTGAACAGCCGTTCGATAAGACATTAAGAAAAGAATTATGTACTCGTCCCAGTCTTCTTGATCCACCACTTTTGCGAGATGTCGCTCCAAGGTCTGTAAACCACTCAACCATTCCGTCCGATTGTGGGTGATATGGAGTTGTTCGTGTCTTATGTATTCCCAAAATTTTACAGACTTCTTGGAACAATTGTGACTCAAAATTCAGATTCATTTTCTATTTGTTAGGAGTATACCTACAAGCGGTTCTATTTGTTAACATCATTTTGCATTAGATTATAATTTCCCAAAACTTAAACCTGTTTATTTTTTTAAAATAAGATAGACAAAAATATACAAATACCAATTCATGCTTTTCGACCTCAAGGTTTATTTTTTGTAATTTTTCATCCTCAATCTCGCCAAGTCTTTCCTCTTCTTTGGCTTTAGATATCTCATGTTGTTTGTATTCGTACCTGTAAAATCGAGGAAAAGAAAAGATAGATTTGTGCAATGTTGCAAAAAAGCCAACAAAGATCAGTGGTTTTGACGGTGCTCCTGGAAGTAACTTTTTGTCCTACAAATTTATGAAATCCACTATGTTTTTGGCCATAATTTTGAGCTGAGAGGAGTGAAGAGTACGATTTTTTTACTCCTTTTACTCGCATACCTATCTTCTGTTTTAGTGAACCGATTGCAATGAAACAAAACGTATAAGTAAGCCAAATACATTATTACGTGCTTGTGTATACAGGATGTAAGGGACAGGTTGGCAAATACCTACTGAAAGGGCACGATCAGTCAACATAATTAAACAACTTTCAGTAAATAAAGCTTTCCGGAAATGAAAAAAATATCGGTCTCTCCATACAAAATTGCAAACTTGATTGGACAGTTTGTATGGAGCACCCGTTTTTTTTTTCATTTCCGGAAAGTTTTATTTACTGAAAGTTATTCAGATACGTTGACTGATCATGCCGTTTCAGTATTTGCCAACCTGTCCCTTACACCCAGTATAGTAAAAGAACTCCACGCGATCGTAGTCGTGGACTCGTGAGCACAGCTAAATACTTACATAAGTTTGTTTAGTTCTGCATATTCTTTATCAGACTGCTTTCTCCTTACGATGCTTTCCTCGTCCTTTTTAGCGAAGTCGTAAAGATTATTCTCAATAGAAGCTATTTGTTTTGATAACGCCTGATCATACTCCACTTCTTTTTCTTTCAAAAACTTTTTAAATTCTATTTGGGCTTTTCTTTCTTCAATCGCTTTGGATTCGCGAACAGCGCTGCAAAGTAGGTACATACATACATATCTATATATATTTATTACATACCTTCTCGTGATAAATATGTACAGATATCTTACACTAACCCAGTAAGTACCACCCCTTTGCCTATTACCTATTACTGCCGTAGTGAAATTACCGGCACATGAGATGATGAGACATACCATCTTAGTTCTGAGGACGGGCACCGCGCTTTGCTTTCACTATTAATATACTGGGTGCTTTGGTGGTGGTGTCTACTTTCCATTGGGTGGCCCTCCTGCTCGTTTGCACACTTTTAACTTAAGAAACACTTAATCCCGGAGACGTCCCGAGCGCAAAGGTGCAGCGCAGCGTTATACGAGTATGTACTAGTTATTTTAGCCGCAAGAGTGTTTAGTCCGGTCCCTTATTACACCAAATTGCACTAAATTTTTTCCAGGTACTAGTTAGGTACATACTCGTACTCGTAGCTCTCAATAAGATTTTTTTTTATTTTTGATACTTTGCTTACCTACCTTATAAGTTGTTGTCCGTAGCAGCTTGTATAAAATATTTTATGCTTCGCTTCAGCTACTGCCTCAGCATGCCTCGAAACTTTGTTCTTCTCTAGCTTTTCAAATGTTTTAACGAAAGTCCGTTCCCTCTCTTTCTGCCTCTCCTTTCGCGCCTGCACTTTGGCTAAGCAACCCTGAAGGATTAATTTTGAAACTAGGTTTCTATACGTTGTATAAGGGACGGCTTTTCAAAAACTGAAAGGGTATGATGAGTCAACGGAACTGAACAATTTCCCCCAGGTATTCCCCAACCCAAATACCAGATCCCTCACGCAGAACACCTGCCTCCAGGACACCAACTACCAGAAACATGGAAAGCGCTAAGTCGCATCCGGGCAGGTGTAAGCAGATGTGAGGAAAACAGGAAGAAATGGGGCTTTTCGAATGACGATAAGTGCAGCTGCGGTGGCATGGAGCATTTGCTCTCATGTCCCGACTGTCCTGCTTCCTTGTGTTTCCTGCAGCATACCTAGCGTACCATACCTAGACCTATACATGGTAAATCAAAAGTCTGTTGATTTGGCAAATTACTGGGCTGGTCTGGTTTAATCAACAGGAAAAGAAAAAAAATATAATAAGAACTGAAAAAGAAGTTAAGAATTTATGGAGCTGTTATATTTTATAAACTGTGTGCAGCTGCTGATATTTTTTCTCATTTCCGGAAAGTTTCATTCATTGAAAGTTGTTCAGTTTCGTTAAATATTAAGTGAAACAGAAACTAAACTGTTAAACTAACCAGTGTATCATGCCGGCCACGAATAACATCAATCCATTTTTGGGGTTCCGATACCAAAATGGTAAAAAAGCCGGCCAAGTGCGTGTCGGGTCGGGCCACGCGCAATATAGGGTTCCGTAGTTTTTTACGATTTTTATCGCAAAGCAGGTGTTGTCTAAGTATGTCATAACATTCATACATCGTAATACTCAGCGAGGTCCTAACGCCTGATTGCTATTGCTATTTACATTATTTCCAGTTTTTCAGCTATAGCTCATTAACCTGTAAAGCCTACTTAGCTGTGATAGTTTTCCTTTTAATTTCATCATATATACTAATATTATGATTATTTTCACATTAACTACCGTTTAGCTGGCAGGGGACACTCGACTCCAACAAAAAATTGCGCTTTCAAGCTGAATATTTCACAAACGGATCCCTCAATCGAAAAATGTTCTGACTACGGAACCCTAAAAAAGGAACCCTTATGGTGCCGCTTTGTCTGTCTGTCTGTCTGTCACACCTGTATATCTCAGCAACCATTCATGCTATCGACTTGAAATTTGGAATAGTTTTAGAATCTGGTTGCCCAACTTAATTGCACATGAAAGAATATAAATATACAGGTGTGACAGACGGACAAACAGACAGACAGACAAAGCGGCCTCATATGGATTCCCTTTTTTACCATTTTGGTCTCGGAACCCTAAAAAATTATGATTATTAATGTAAAGGGGGCTCAAATACGGGGGGGGGGGGGCAAAATTTCAAATTGTCGTTACTAGGTTGAATGGGGTATCATATGAAAAGTACACTCACTTGTACATTCTAAAATATATTTTTGTATTTTTTTACGCACTTTTTTTACAGCTCTGTGTGGTGCCGGCAAAGAATAGTACTAACCCATACATTCCCGTGGGTGTCGTAAGAGGCGACTAAGGGTTATAAACTGGAGGATGGGCAGCAGCATCCTCCTTTGTATCTTACATCTTACTTACTGCGGTCACCTACAACCGCGGTCCATAGTGCCAGCCGTAACGCTAACAAGCGAGGTGACTATGGTACTGCCCCTCTACATTCTTCCCCTCTACACAACTGTATGCAGAGGCTCAGGTTTTAAGTGTCAGACGTTTGTATATTTTAAGAGCAGCTTTGACTATGCACCGACTGGTATTAAACTCGCCTGACTATAAAAATTTATTAAAACGCAGTCTTTAAGGCTCCTCTTCATAAAGTCCGAACAACTTTTGCGAGAAGATGTTCCACCTATATGTTCCCACACATATACAACAAATTACTGAAGGACGTAGAGTTTAAAAATCTTTCAGTACGTGAAGCTAAGAACAAAATTATGAATTGTATTATGACATGAGACTACCAAAAAACTGAAAATCTATCCTAAGATTAGATTGGATGATCTAGTGTAAAGAAGTCAGAATCTCGCGTGTGGATACTCTTCAGTTCGCCCAGTTTATTTATTAATTTTTCACACACACACACACGCACACACACACACTTAGTACACGCGCTTTAAACTCACTTTTTGTACACATTTTTGCATGTTTTTTTTTCTATATTTTTTGCATGTTTTATTTGTATTTTATTTTAATTTTAATTAGTCACTACATACATACGAGTATTATAAAGTTTTGATTTTTGTAGAATCAGTACCTGTTGTACCTGTTTTTTTCTTAACTCACATGTTTTTACTACTATTTTACTTTTAATTAGTCACTAAATAATATGTGATGCTTCATCTTTTTGTTGAATCAGTATTAATTTATAATTTTCAGTTTTTAGTTTTACTAATGTAAGTGTAGATGTCTGAGTACCTACCCTGTATTTTGTAATAAGATAGCTACGAATAAGATAGCCACGATACAGGCATTGCCTAGTGTGGTTATCACTGTTAATGTCTAGTTTATAATACTATTAATATAATACTATTTTAATTATATAATAATACTATATTATTAATTATTATTATAAGCTGGAATTCTTGAGGGAGCTCCTTGTCCTGTAGTGGACGTTTCATGGGATGTTATAATGATTTTTTTACGACTCTTGGTTTTCAAGTTATGATGAAAAATTAAAAAAAAAAAAACATTTCCCCCCCCCCCCCCCCCCTTATCCCCAAGTTTGTGAAAGGATTAATCTGAATTAATTACAGTCGATAGAAGTTTATGTAAATATTACAGCAAAAATAAAACGATCTTTCTAAGTTGCACAGTTTTTTAGAAATCTGCAAAAAACCTTTACAAACAAATTTAGTCTTGTGGTCCTAAAAATGGACTTTATTGCTTCCGAAAATACTATAGGTATATCAGAACCTTCGGCGTGCGAGTCCGACTCGCACTTGTTTACCGTGGGTTTGACGTAAAAGGCGACTAAGAAATCTTTAACCGGCCGGAGGATGGTCATCATAGAAGCTACTCGTACCTAATGTCCGCTACTCCTCTACCCTTTGTACCGAACTACTACACTACGATCCATTGTTTGTGAGCCAGCCGCGCGTGACGCTAACAAGCGTGATAATGTGGTAGCCACCAAACAGCACATCAGTACAAACACTTTGGACTTTATGGCATGGTTATAGAGTTGCAAATGTTGCCACTGACGTGCGGTATTGACCTTACATCCATCCCCCCAAAATTTTACTAAACACCTTATATACAATGTTAAAAAAAACCTTGGTAAAGATCTTTATTCAGAAGTGGACGTTCACCTACAGTGGGCTTGCCTTATGTTCGAAAAGGAATAAACAAATAGTGAGGTACCTCAACAGTATCGGGCCAGTGTTTCTGCCATGCTTTGGATTGTTCGTCCAATTGTTTATAGTATTCCTGTTTATAGCCAAAAGCTGCGGCAGCTTCTTCAGACTCTAACAGACCAGCTTTTTTCTTTAGCTGATTCCATTGTGTTTTGTTTAGAATGATACATTGTGGGCGGCGGGAACGCTGCATTGTTTACAACAAATTTGTAAAATCTAGATGGTTTTATATTTGTTTAAGGCTGAGGTTGGATCTAAAATATTAGATGGGGAAGCTTTAGGTGGCCTCACAATTGGACTTCAATACAAAATTTCCATCCTTATTTAATCATTTATCAGAGATGATTTTCGGAAAAAGCTGACACACATAATTCTCTACTTTTTGTACGTAAATTAAATTCAAATTGTTCATGTATCTTCCTTCAAAACAGTAGAACTTCCAAATAAATTTTTCCTCATTTCACCCCCTTGAGAGATGAGTTTCCAAAACTGCTAGAAAATTTGTTACGTTAGTTTCCAACCATGAGCCGGATTGATAAACTTAATGAAGTTTACTTAAAAAAAATAAGAACTTCATATACAAAACTATCCCCCTTCGCAACCCAAGGGTTGAACTTTGAACAATACCGATATACGTAGTGTTAGTATCCAACCATAAGTCACAATAATAAATTAAGCGAATATTATACTTGAATAATTAACAACTTCACAAATAAAATTTCATCCCTCTTTACACCCCAAGGGTTGAAACACGGAGTAAGGAAGGGTTGAAATTTCAATAACACATGTACGTTGCGTTAAATTACAACCCTAATGCCTAAGTAATATTTTTTTTTATTTGCAAATAAGGGACTCAACTTAATCCCTCATTAATTTGGGAGTGGAATTATTCATTCGTCAGTCTAAATACAAAATTTTAAGATCCCGAATTTCGAAACTGACGGACTTTCATATAAATTTCATCCCCTATTTTACCCTCTTAGGAGTAGAATTTTCAAGAATCTTTCATTGATGGATGCCTACACTGTATAAGTGCAAAAACACATGTGCAACCCATGTGCAAAATTTCAAGTCTAGATCCAGCGGTTTGGACTGTGCGTTGATATTTCAGCCATTTATCTAGTCAGTTTATCCCTTTATATACAACGTGTTAATGGACTAAACGAAACCCTCATACACCCCAACTGCTTTTTATTAAAATAAATCTATTCCCGTAAAAAATTTTTACAAAAAGATTTAGGATGTCTTTAATCTGTCTTTCTTTTTGCTCCCCTCGTAAAGCGATAGTGAACTTTACGAAGAAAAATGTTCGTGACTTTTTGGGACAACACAAACGGGGCTTAAACACTTGATCACTTGAAATCTTCATCAGCTGCGCACTCCGTAGTAAATTTACTGCATAACACACTATCTTTATTATCCACTAAATCACTAAATGCACAAAAAACCAAAATTTCAATTAAGCAGGCAAACGCCCATGTCGAGTTCCCGCCAAAAAGCCTCTCTGACATTGTGGACCAACAAATGTCAGTCACAAATTGTCAACTTTATCTGAGCGGACGAGCCAGGAGGTCTTTGTTCTGAGGAGCGGACCACGTGAAACGCGCGACGTACTTATCTAGTCCCTGCGCGCGACTACATGCAAAAATGCCAGCCTGTTGCATAAAAGGGTGCACTAACGATGATAGAAGAAGTAATTATAACAAAAGATTGATGATGTAAGAAGTAAATAAGTAAAAATCGCGATTTTTCAATAAACAGATGTAAGTTTTCCAAATCAAAAACGTCAAACTTACTAATACAAAAATGAAACGATGATTCATTTTCTTAGTTAAAAAATTACTTACTCTTATTGTTTTTTACTATAATCTAATGAATAACTATGAAAAACCAGGCCTAAGTCACGTATAAACAGCAAAAACTTTGTTTTGTTTTTCCCGCCATATTATTTCCATTCCGTGTATTTAGCAAGCGAGGTTCAAATCTCTTTGGTATTTAGCACCGGCCTTAGACTATATCACCGACCTCAGAACGAAGACCTCCTTGAAGTACTACACAACGTAGTTCACGCGATCTTTCATAGATGGCGCTTTTTTTTCTTGTTTGGGCATTTACTATATATAAGTACTCAAAGAGATTTGAACCTCGCTACGCTCGGAGCGAGGTTCAAATCTCTTTGATAAGTACTAGCCCATCGGCATATTACAATGTCCCCGATTCGTTGGTCCGAAATTGACGTTTAGGACCAACAAATGTCAGTCGTTGTCAGTCATATTGTCAACGTTGGATGCAAATAGACTTACCAACAAAATGGAATGTTCTTATTTGAAGAAACAATATACTCTTATTATAGCAATTGCAGTCTTCATTTTAAACACGAAAATGTTATGTAATTAACAAAAAAATTGTATAATATGCCTATTAAAATTTTTACTGATCTTCCTTTGTTAAGCTTAAATACGCCCTTATTTTAAGAGTTGGTGAGACATCTGCGTAAATGATACCTCAAAAGAAAGGGCGATAACCAAGCATGTTATTTAAAAGATTTGAACATCTTAATCTTGATTACTTATTTTTTTAAATGCCTTAAACAAATCGGTTTTCTTCATTTTAAAAATTATTTTGATCTTCAAACAGCTTCAGAATATTTTTCTGATGACACAAATGCTTAAAAAATGTCTCATCAGACTGGTCAAACATTCCTTATGTAAAAAAAAATAAATAATGACCAAACCACTTTAATTTAACACTGTTAGTGATTAGTAGTAAAATTTTGGAGTTTTTTTTATCAAAAACATTAAAGTAACAATGAGTAAAAATATATGCGACTTCGTCTATAACAAATATGACTTATTATGTTCTAAATGATCTCAGCTGTCACCCCTTTAAGGCTTTGAACCCAGCTTCCAATCACCCTGTATATTTCATCTACGCCGACCAAGTGGTAGAATAAAATTTTGAAAAATATATTTTTTTAAGGTACCTGCCCTACAAGGAAAGTGGGGATGAATATTTTTTTCTTTTCTACCCCATAGTGTGGGGTGTCGTTGGATAGGTCTTTTAAAAATATTTAGGGATCCGTTTGCGAAATATTAAGCTTGAAAGCGCAATTTTATGTTGGAGTCGAGGGTCCCCTGCCGGCTGAACGGTTGTTATTGGGAATGTGGAAAAATTCACATAAGTTGCATATATGACGAAGTTAAAAGGAAAACCATCACAGTTAAGTAGACTTCACAGATTAATGAGCTATAGCCGAAAACTGGCATTAGGAGGTAAACAGTTTATAATATAAACGTTAGAAATACTTAATCAAAACCCGCTTTGCGATAATAAATCGTAAAAAAACTTCGGAACCCTATACTGTGCGTGGCCCGACACGCACTTGGCCGGTTTTTCATCATAACTTGAAAACTAAGAATTGTAAAAATTAAAAAATATACTTTAGAATGAACAAGTAAAGCTCTTTTATAATAGACACCTCACTCGACCTAGTAGCGACAATTTAAAATTTGGCCCCTCCTATTAGGGCCCCCCTTTATATTAATAATCATATTTTTTTAATTCTTTCATAAACTAACCGTGGCGGCAAGGTCGCGGCCAAGCCACATCTATAAAGAAAGGGCAACCAATGTCATGAATGTCATGATATTAGGTCATGCTCGTAGCGTAAGCGAATTCCTACTCATGCGTAAACTCAGCCTGATGCCCCAGCACAGGGTTCTCAAAGTTGGGTTCGCGTACCTCAACGCCTGCAAACCGTAGAGAGTACTATACGCGATAGGTACTATTTATGCAATGGTGGCCGACAAGGCTAACTCCCGCGTGCTTGCTTCATTGGGCAGGAAGATAGGAAGAATATTTGGCCGCGATCCCGTAGTGTGCGACAACCTACAGCTTAAGGGCTCCCGCACACGACCGAGAATCGGTGGCCGATTTTTTGTCGGCATCCCGCTCTGACGTGTTATCACCTGAATCTTCCGTCCTTGTCCCGGCCGATAATCGCCCACCGATTCTCGGTCGTGTGCGGGAGCCCTAAACCGATTAGTATTTTAGTTCGCTGGATTTTACCTACAAAACGACGTCCCGCTCTCCCCAGTTTTCTTCTCCAAAACTGAGCTGATGCAATTATTTTTGGTATCAAAATGTTAAGGAAGAGTAAGTAGATAGATTTATTCTTTTGTCAAAATTTTCTGGTAGTTATCTAAACATGGCAGTAAAACGGGGAATTTTGTCAGGTTTTTGAAAGTCATATTTGAAAAAAAAAATACAGGAGCATACCAAAACTAGACCTTGATTTAAAAACAAGATACCATCGCTCTACAGGCATTATCCAGGGAGGAAATAGAGGATAAGTTATCAATTTGCATGAAAAAAATGCAGCTGCAGTGAAAACTTCACATTCTTAAAAACTTAAATAAAGCCTTAATTATGTGCAGTTTTTCTAGAGGTTTGCCAGGTACGTCAGGCTATAAGTTTGAGAAAGTCTGCCTCAGCAACCATTATAATCTTCGCAAACATATCTGTGGGAATTGTCGGATTTATTTATTATAGAAAAGAAATAGAAACATACGCTTATCTCACAATGCATGTTATTTTAATGAATAGCTTTTATAACTCAATAGCCTAGATATGGGTGACATTCACAGTCAAACCGACGTACTAGATAGCAGGATGGTGCGCATCCTATGTGCAGTGTTATTGCTTATTCTTAATTATACAAATGTTTCCGCAAAAGCGACTACCAATAGTGAAAAAAATATGTTACGGAGAAAAGAGTTTTATGCGAAGAACAGTGAACTAGTGGACACGTCGCAGTACTCTCTCTTAGACAGCATCTCTAACGATGAGATGTACGCCATCCCTGATCACAAACAACTTGAAATTCTCCGTAATAATTTCCGTAACTTAGAAAATGAAAAGGATGTGTCAGATTTTTTGGCCGAAGCGGCTGCACCGGTTTGGTATCTAGGACCTCACGAATACTCTGATGATTTGAATGTAAAACGGTTTCCACGAGCAGCTACCGAATGGCACGCTGAAGCCATGCCTAGCAACCTATACTTTCGTGCTATCAATTCGCCCATCCCTAGCGAAATAGCGTCTGGAGTACTATCAAGAACAAAACGTCAGTACGATGTAAGACAGCTAAAGTTTATTAAACCATCCAGAGAACAAGAACGTCTTTCACCGAAAAAATATCTTGGAGTTATACATAACAACGTGCGACCGCTTCTCCGAATGGGTAAGGACAGAAGCCATGTTCCTAGGACCGCTCTAAGACGATCGCAATATAATAAAGCCGGACCAAAACGGCCCCTTACTTGCTGGAAAGTCATTGGAAGGGAAATTTACTTTTGCAAGAAGTGCCCCAACGAGTGTACCAAAGAAACAAAATACGTTATCAAGCACCAATATTTGTTTTAGATAAGTAACTATTCACAAATTGTTAATTTTTGACACTTTAAATTGTACGAATTTGAGAATAGATTACTACTCACCGTAAAATTATATTGGTTTTACTTCCGAAGCCGAGTGATTTAGCTAATGAAACTAATAAATTTTGCCAAAGAAAATCACATCACATTTAGTCCATGGGCCAGAAAATATATCGGTATAATTTTGCGGTACCCATTTTCCTTTTTACCATAGTTAGATAGGTTTATATAAGGATGTCAATAAACTATGATTGCTGACTCAAAGTGGTAACTGACCAAAATAGCAGCCAACCCAAGTGTTCAGATACTGCTCATATTTGATATGATTTGGGGAAACTGTTTTCTTTTTCACAGTAGTTAGATAGGCTTATAAGGATGTCAAACGACCATGATTGTGATCTCAAAGTGGTACCTGGATAAAATGACAGCCAATCAAAGATTTTGGAAACTACGCCAGGGGGCCAGCCAATCAAAGATGGAAAATGCCAAAGAGATTTGAACCTCGCTGTAGCGAGGCTCAAATCTCTTTGGAAAATGCAGAATTTTATAAAGTCAACTGTATCTCGAGAACCAATCATCGGATTTCCTTGTTTTTTTGTTTAGACCGAAGGTCTGCATGTGTACTTCAAATTATGTCATAGGCACTGTTACAGTAGATTCAACCGTTACTAAATAATTAAACAAAAACTTATTTTTTGGGATATTCTTTTTTTTCAAATCGAGTAATCATTAACTATCTTGTAAATTTGAAAAAAAAAAATAATATATCTTAGATGAAGTACAATAAACTATCTTTAATTTGATGTATACCATGTTTGGGTTTGATGGCTCAAAACACATGTAAACATAAGTTTAAGTTAATTTCAATTAATTCGTTGGATTCAGATTATTTTATTTAATGTAAATTATTTATGCAGTATACAATACAAATAAAGCGAGTCTGCACCGTTCCAAAGCTTGTTTTTAGTACGCACACTTATTTAGCAAACACTAGAAATTGGCAAACTCATGTTTCCATGTCTTTTTAGCCATGGAATAGAAGCATGTCATACATCATGTTGAAGATAATTTTTTGCACTACATCTTAAATATGAAGATTTTCTCGAATGATTAAGTATTTTGTAAAAACTTGATTTAAATAAGAAGAATATCAGAAAATCATTAGTATTTCCTTAATAACTTAATAGCGCTTTATTTAACTGAAACAGTTATATGACATTATTTATAGAACACATACAGACCTTTAGTTTAAAAGAAAAATAAATGAAATCGACTATTAGTTCCTGAGATACAGTAAAATTTGTGAAATTCAGCATTTTCCATCTTTGATTGGCTGTCATTTTATCCAGGTACCACTTTGAAATCACAATCATGGTCATTTGACATCCTTATAAGCCTATCTAACTACTGTAAAAAGGAAAACGGTTTCCCCAAATCATACCAAATATTAGCAGCATCTGAACTCTTGGATTGGCTGCTATTTTGGTCAGCTACCACTTTAAGACAGCACTCATGGTTTAATGACATCCTAATAAACCAATCTAACTGTAGTAACATGGAATATATTGGTACCTCCCAATTACACCATTTCCTCATTTTAGGCCATATGGCCCATGGACTAATTATGTGTATGCATATGAAAAGTTGATTTTTACTTTCGAGCGGAGCGAGAAAGGTATTGTATTCGTGAAAAAAAGTTTTTCTAATTTTCTCAAAAATGTGTTCTATATCACTTATACATCATAAAAAACAAGTCTCCCAAAAATGTCCGTCCGTCGGTCGGTCGGTCGGTCGGTCGGTCAGTCGGTCGGTCGGTCCGTCGGTCGGTCTGTCCGTCACGCTTTGGCCTAGCGGCTAAACGAATGGTCCAATTGACACCATATTTTGAATTTAAGAGTTTTATGCAAATCCATCGAAGGGTTCTAAGTGGTTTCTTGCTGGCTCTCATTTTGAGGGTAGCTGTCATACAACGAAAATGAAAAATTGAAATTTTCTTAAAAACGGCTCATAGAATCTTGATGAAACGTTGGATGACCAAGCATCTCCATGTAAGATATCTTGCGCCAGTATCAATTGATCTGTGTTTTATTTTATTTATTTAAGTAACATATTAAAACAATGACAACAACTTTTTAAAACAATGTAACAAAAACTAAGGCGTTTATCCGTACATTGCATAGTTCCTCGACGATAGTCCGCGCTTGTAGAGTGTGAGTAGATAAGGTAGGTAAGTATTACTGTTGGAGTTATCTTATTAAATATGTGTGCGTACAGGTGAGGTAAAGCAATGGTGCAATTGGTGCATGCGAGTGTGCGTGAGCGAATTGAATGTTTGGTTTGATGTTTGTAAAGTTGGTTGCGTTGTGGCTGTGTGAGTGGAGTATAATATAGGATGTTCTTCTTAATTGGTTAGTTAGTTATAGATTAGGTAAGTTATTATAAGATATAGATTAGTTAAATAAAAGTACTTATAATAAATAAATACAATTAAGTTATAAGGTAATATTAGATATTGTGTAACTATGAATAAATTCAAAATAAAAAATTATAATGATTTAATTTACAGATATCCGTATAAAATGTACATATATAATATATACACGAGGGTAATTTGTCTGTCGGTTTGTACTGTAATCATTTCATAAAATTTGGGGTTTCATCATGGGGGTGGATAGCTAGTTTATTAATTTTTTTTCTAGAAAATATGCTTTTAATTTGTTTTTAATATTTTTGCTGTTTATTTCTTGTTTAAGAGTGGTTGGTAATTCATTTATTAACATTGGTATTTAGTAAGTAAGTTGGCTGTAACCATAATTATTTTGACATCTTGGAGCAGTTTCTGAGCAGTACTTCTAACTGGATTTCTCTTTATTATTGGTGTCTGTAAATCTTTGTTGAATAATTGCTCAGTTAAGAGTGAGTACTTCACTTTATCGTGTATTGGCAGTATTTTACAGTAGGCAAACAATTTGCTGTAGTCGTCTTTATGTTGTTCTTTTATTTTATGTGGCACGATTTTTTTAATTATTCGTAATTGTAGCTCATAAATATGGTCAAGATGAGATTTATAGGTTCTCCCATAACTACTTAGGCCGTACCCTATAATAGATTTCCCGAGCGCTTTGTAGAGGGATAGCTTGATTTGATAGGGAATTTTGTTTTTAATTATAGAAAATTTCGCTAAAATTGCACGGAGTTTATTACATACACTATGGATATGGGAGATCCATTTCATCCTATCATCGATCACTACTCGTAGCCCGAGGTATGTTTGTTTGTCTGTCACTTCTAGCGTAGGGCAGTTACATGTTGCCTGTCTATTTGAATGCAGGCAACAATGTGTTTGAGCTAATATTTTTAGATCGACCTGTGCTCTATTTTGGGATGAACTTATATACAAGATTTTGGTTTTTCTTGCATTTAGAATTAGTCCCACATCATGGGACCACATATTGAGTAGATTGAAGTCAGTCTGTAGTCTCTCAAGTGCTGTGCCAATGTCAGTATCTGCCGAAAGAAGACAAGTATCATCGGCAAATTGGAATATTTCGCAGTTGCTAATTAAATTTGGCAGGCTATTCACGTAGGTCAGATAGTGCAAGGGCCCAAGCACCGAGCCTTGTGCTGTTCCTTCAGTAACAGTTACTCTTTCACTGAGAGTTTCGCCTATTTTGGTGTGATAAGAGCGATTAGAAAGATAGTCCCTACTCCAATTTAACAAAGGCCCTCTGACACCGCAGTCTTCTAACGTTTCGAGAATTATATCATGTTTCAGAGTGTCGAACGCTTTGCTGTAGTCTATAAAGGCTACCAGGATATGCTTTTTACTATCTAGATGTTTGTATACTGCGTCAGTAAAAGTAGAAAGTAGTTGTGTTGTACTTTTGCCTCTTTGGAACCCATATTGTGTGTTGCAAAGTATTTGATTATCGGTATAAAATTCGTGGATCTGTTTACTAATATACTTTTCTATTATTTTATCAAGTGTAGGTAGAATCGTTATTGGTCTATATTTGTCATAGTCTTTTTTACTACCGCTTTTATGTATAGGCCGAACGATTCCCGTTTTAAGCTCTAACGGTACTTGACCCATTTCGACAGAAGTGTTTATAAGTTTGACAATCGCTAGCGAAATTTTATCACATAATGATTTGATATCTATGGCTCGGATGCAATCACTACCGGGTGCTTTTTTACTATTTAATGATTTAATGATTGGTTGTAGTTTCATATAAGGGGTGTTCCTGTACCACCAAATCGTAAATATGTGATTTACCCAAAATTGGTTCCATTGAGTTTATTATTACTTTTCTATAATATTAATCCTGGAGTGGTTGTCTACTTGACTGGATATTCTTTATGATTTTTTTGAATAATATTTAGTACACAGCTTGCTCAGTAGACTAAACTGAACAATTATCCATAAGGAACATGTGTTGGGAAATTAAAAAAATCTCCATGCAAGTATCCTACGGTAGTATCCATTGATCTGTGAAAATTCATATAAAGGGTGATCCAGTACTACCAAAAGTTAAACATGTGATTTTCTCGAAATCGTTTGATGTTTGTTTGTTTTAATGTTTGACAATTTGAATTCTGAATTGATCTGTATATTTCATTCGAACATTTTTTTGGAAAAACGTAAGTAAATAAAAGTTTGTTTTTCCATACTATGTGTATGGCATTACAAATTTAAGTTTGCGGTTGATAGTTTTACCTTGAGTATTGCGAGAAAGTAAGTGCAGTGCTGCTGTACCATTTATTTTCTTTTTCTTCGGGAAAGTTACTGGTTAGAAACAAAACAAAAAAACACGATATACAGAGTGGAATTTTTTAACGCCACGGAGAGAAAGTACTCTAAATACTGGACATAGAAAACTTTACTCAACGGAAACATATTTTATTTTTAAAAAGATTTTCGAAAGATTGCTTGCCATACCCAAGAATCGAACCGGCTAAAATCAAAAGGATCAAATGTTTCAACATACTTGGTAAAAAATTAAATGACAGAAAAAACATAAAATCTAAAAGAGCCTGCATTACACACGCGTGCAATCTTCTTACATTTTAATAAAAGAATGACTTTTGCACGTGTTTGTTAAGCAGGCTCTTTTAGATTTTATGGTTTTCCTTTTATAATTTACCATGGCAAGAGACCCGACGGACTGACGCTCATTCCCTGGGAGCAGGGAAGGTGCTTGGTGTGGGATGCGACCTGTGTAGACACTTTAGCCCCCTCCCACGTTAGAGCCACGAGCGGGCAGGCGGGAGCGGCCGCTGCGTCCGCGGAAATTTTGAAGATTCGAAAATATCAGGGATTGTCCGATTGCTACATGTTTGCACCCTTAGGGTTCGAAACGATGGGCACTTAGGGCCCTGTGTCTAAAAATCTTATTAGGAGTCTTTCGGCGCGTCTCAATGAGGTCTCTGGCGACCGCAGAGCTGGCAGTTTTTTCGGGCAGCGCATTAGCCTCGCCATTCAGCGAGGTAGCGCTGCCAGCCTGCTAGGTACGTTACCTCGTGGGGACGCGCTAAATTATATTTTTTATTTATTATGACTTATTGACTAATTTGACTGATAATTATTTTGTATGAAGAAATAAACGTAACGAATTCACCAAGTTTGTTAGAGAGATTGATCCTATCGATCGATACCACAAAAGTAGTCAGTTATAAAGTAGTCTGTTATAAAGCAGCTGGGTATGATAGAGTGTCGGTTGAGATGATGAAGGCTGGGCGAGGCATTGTGGCTAGTCAGTTGTACCGCCTTTTCAACCTGTGTTGGACGAACAGCCAAGTACCAGGTGACTGGTGCAAGGCTGTGATTGTGCCGCTTTACAAGGGAAAAGGGTCACAACAGGACTGCAAAAATTACCGCGGGATAAGCCTTCTTAGTGTCGTCGGCAAACTGTATGCAAAGGTTTTGATTGAAAGAGTGATGAAAGATACTGACGAAAAAATATGGGATGGACAAGCGGGATTTAGAAAGGGAATGGGATGTACAGATCAGGTCTTTTTCTTGCGGTGCATAGCTGAAAAGTTTTTGGCTAAAAACCAAAAAGTCTACTGCGCGTTCGTGGATTTGGAAAAGGCCTATGACCGAGTGGTAAGGAATGAATTGTGGTCAGCATTGTCTTTGTATGGGGTAAACGGGCATCTGATTCAAGCAATCTCTCTATGAGGATTCCAGTGCTTGTGTCAGAATAAACGGGGCGCACACTGAATGGTTTAGCATCGAAAAAGGTGTTAGGCAGGGATGTGTAGCGTCACCTTGGCTGTTTAACCTGTTCATGGATAATTGTTTGATTGATCTGAAAGAGAGTATGTGTGGACTGAGAATGAATGAGTTACTCATCAAATGTCTTCTCTACGCTGATGACCAAGTTGTACTTGCGTCATCTGCTGACGAGTTGCAGGAGATGGTAACAATGATGAATGTGGCTTTGGACAGGAAAGGAATGAAAGTAAATGTAAGCAAGACGAAAGTAATGGTACTTGAAAGAGAAGAATGTATGACAGAGTGTACTATATTAATAGGTGGTGAACAAGTCGAACAAGTTAAGGAGTTTGTGTATCTGGGCTCAAAGTTTACGAGAGATGGAAAGTGTGAAAGTGATATTGAAAGAAGAGTGAATGCTGGAAACATGGTGAATGGTGCCCTGCACGGGTGTGTAATAAATCATATAACAACTTTTAATATAACATTTAATTGATATAACAACGTTTCATATAACTTTGTTTCATATAATAATTATTTCATATAATCGACATTTCACATATTTTCATTTTGTATAATTTCAAAACGTAAAATAAACATTTCCTATAATTTTTTTTTCATATAATCATCATTTCGTATAATACCCATTTTATATAATATCATTTCGTATAATAATCACTTCATACATACATACATAACATCACGCCTCTTTCCCGTTGGGGTAGGCAGAGACCACAGTCCTCCACCTGCTACGATCTTGACATACTTCCCTTGCTTCCTGTACTTTCATCAATCCTTTCATACATGCTCGTCGGTTTAGGGTACTTTTAACCTGGCCTTTATTCAGAACGTCCTGAATTTGGTCCTGGTACGTTCGCCTAGGCCTTCCCCTTCCAACGTTTCCATTCACTCTCGCCTGGTAGATCTCTTTCGTCAATCTTCGTTCATTCATCCTCTCTACATGACCAAACCATCTCAGCATCCCTTTCTCGATTTTGGTCACTACGTCCTCTTTTACGCCACACCGTTCTCTTATCACACTATTTCTAATCCTGTCACTCAATTTAACACCAATCATACTCCTTAGCGCTCTCATTTCCACTGCATTAATTCTACTTTCATGCTTCTTCTGCCATACCCAGCTTTCACTGCCATACATCAGTGTTGGTACCAAAACTCCCCCATGAACAGCCAAACGAGCCTTGTGAGACACCTTTTGACTCCTCATAAAGGCGTGCAGGGCACCATTCACCATGTTTCCAGCATTCACTTTTCTTTCATATAAAACTCAAATATAAAATTAACAAACCTGAACAATAAATTCAATTCATTAAATTGCAAGTAAGCAAGCATGCATACAGCAAGCATGCATACAGCAAGCATGCATACAGCAAGCATGCATGCAAGCAAGCATGCATACAAGCAAGCAAGCATGCATGCATGCATGCAGGCAAGCATGCATGCATGCAAACAAGCAGGCATGCGCATGCATTCATGTCAACCTAACTTGAAGGGTATGGCGGAATGCAGCGGAGCTCGCTCCGCTCGCCTCCGCTCAATTCCGCCGTGACAACTGTGTCGGGGTGCCCCGAACTCTTTTGCTCGCATCGCTCGCCTATTATCGATTCTACTAAGCCCTTGCAAGCAAGCATGCATACAAGCAAGCACGCATGCGCATGCATTCATGTCAACCTAACCTGAAGGGCATGGCGGAATAAAGCGGAGCTCGCTCCGGTCGCCTCCGCTCAATTCCGCCATACCCTTCGAACCTAACCCACTGTGTCGGGGTGCCCCGAACTCTTTTGCTCGCTTCGCTCGCCTATGATCAATTTTATTGAGCCTTTACCTGTACTATTTTATTTACTATCGTATCCTTTTTGCAATGATTTTAATCAAATAAGCATATAACAACCTATACAAAATAGTTATAAATTAATTGATTATTATTATAAATTAAATAAATAATAAAAAAATAAATAAATATTAATATATCAAATGAACTTTATATCAAATGAATTTTATATCAAGTGAATTTTATATGAAAGATATTTAGGTGAAATGATAGTTATGCCAAATGTTAGTATAGAAAACGTTCATTATAGTAAACGTTCATTATGTCAAACAAAATTATGCTAATAGTTGTTATATGAAACGTTTATTATATCAATTGAATGTTATTGAAACGTTGATATACGAAAAATATTTATACGAAATGATGCGCACCCGCCCTGCACGCCTTTATGAGGAGTCAGAAGGTGTCTCACAAGGCTCGTTTGGCTGTTCATAGGGGTGCTTTGGTACCAACACTGATGTATGGCAGTGAAAGCTGGGTATGGCAGAAGAAGCATGAAAGTAGAATTAATGCAGTGGAAATGAGAGCGCTAAGGAGTATGATTAGTGTTAAATTGAGTGACAGGATTAGAAATAGTGTGATAAGAGAACGGTGTGGCGTAAAAGAAGACGTAGTGACCAAAATCGAGAAAGGGATGCTGAGATGGTTTGGTCATGTAGAGAGGATGAATGAACTAAGACTGACGAAAGAGATCTACCAGGCGAGAGTGAATGGAAACGTTGGAAGGGGAAGGCCTAGGCGAACGTACCAGGACCAAATTCAGGACGTTCTGAATAAAGGCCAGGTTAAAAGTACCCTTAACCGACGAGCATGTATGAAAGGATTGATGAAAGTACAGGAAGCAAGGGAAGTATGTCAAGATCGTAGCAGGTGGAGGACTGTGGTCTCTGCCTACCCCGATGGGAAAGAGGCGTGATGTTATGTATGTATAAGGTAGCTTAGAACCAGGAGAAGGACATAGGATGGTAGGGGTAGGAGAACGGTATAACTCAAGAACAGATGAACCGATTTAGTTGAAAATTGGTGGGGAGGTAGCTTAGAACCAGGAGAAGGATATAGGATGGTAGGGGTAGGGGCAGAGGTAGGGGTAGGAGAACGGTTGAGAAAGTCGTGTTAGTTACACTATTTATAACTCAAGAACGGCTGAACCGATTTGGTTGAAAATTGGTGGGGAGGTAGCTTAGAACCAGGAGAAGGACATAGGATGGTAAGAGTAGTGATAGGGCTAGGGGAAGGTAGGAGAATGGTATAACTCAAGAACGGCTAAAGCGATTTGGTTGAAAATTGGTGGGGAGGTAGCTTAGAACCAGGAGAAGGATATAGGATGGTCGGAGTAGGGGCAGGGGTAGGAGAACGGCTGAGAAAGTCGTATTAGTTACACTATTTATAACTCAAGAACGGCTGAACCGATTTGGTTGAAAATTGGTGGGGAGGTAGCTTAAAACCAGGAGGATGGTAGGGGTAGGAGAACAGTATAAGTATTATATTACTCTATGGTATAACTCAAGAACGGCTGAACCGATTTGGAGTTAAACTATTTATAACTTAAGAACGGCTGTACCGATTTCGATGAAAATTGGTGGTGAGGTAGCTTGAAACTAAGAGAAGGATATATAATGGTAGGAGTAGGGATAGGGGTAGGCGTAGGGGTAGGAGAACGTTATAACTCAAGAACAGCTAAACCGATTTGGTTGAAAATTGGTGGGGAGGTAGCTTAGAACCAGGAGAAGGATATAGGATGGTAGGGGTAGGGGTAGAAGAACGGCTGAGAAAGTCGTGTTAGTTACACTATTTATAACTCAAGAACGGCTGACCAGCGGTGGGGGCATTGGTTGCGACAGCGGTGGAGAGCAGCGGTGGTGACAGCGGTGGGGAATAGGTGTAGGGACAGGGGTAGGGATAGGGGTAGGATTGGGGGTAGAGATTTCGATACATGGGGACAGATAGGGATATACAGGAACAGAAAGGTAGGTATAGATACAGATAGATAGGGCAGGATAATGATAGATAGGGATACATAGGTATAGAAAAGGATAGATAGAGATGAATGGGGATAGCTAGGGGTAAAAAGGGATAGATAGGGATGGATAGGGACATTTTTGACTTTTATGAATACCTCCTCCCTACCCATTCACTCCCTTTATTGCCTTCTTTTTAAGGTTTGCCTGTAACGATTGACAATGAAATTTCCTCACTACCTACCAGTTGAATAAATTAAAAACATAATTAAATTTGTAGTAAGATAGCATGCAACGTGGTTAAGTACAAATGCATCTTTTACGTAGGGATCAAGAAGGAGAAGCGTTTCGCAAAATATGTTTCAATTAGGTTCTGTCTTTTCCATAATATCCACGCGGACGAAGTCGCGGGTAACAGCTAGTATTTCTATATAGAAATCAGTCTCTCCATACAAAATATCTGACAAAAATCTTTCTATCTTGGTCTGTCTGCATAAATTCATCTTTATTTATTTTTATAAACAGCTACATTGGAGGAAATGAAGTAATTAAAGTGGAGTATAACATTAATATATCGATGAGAGAGTGCGGGAGGAAATTGACCATGGCATGAGTCGCAGACGACCCATGTGTCACAGATTAGACTATATCCATGTGTCAACGTCAGACGTACAGTCCAGAGCAAGCCAAGCTTGACACTTTGGACTTCTTATTTCTTTGGACGTTCTTATTTCAGTAGCCGTGTGCTTGACCCGCTCTATACGAGTCTTTATAAGATGCACGTTATAAGTCCGCTTTAAGATAGGTGTTTGTACATACGGCCGTTCGTCGAAGACAACACTTTAACCTTGAGCGGATCACTAGTTTAGGGTGTTTGTAGCGTAGAGCTGGTTCAGCCTATAATGGTTTTGTATGAACTTAGAGCGTAAATATTTTGTTCACGTAGAGTTTAGTGATTTCATAGTGAGTACCTACCTTGTATATAAATAAATAATCTGTGGTCAAACGATATCGGAAATAAAATAAAATGGTTTTTTTAATACAAAAGAAATGTTTAAGTATGTTACTTAGATTGTAAAACCCTAAGAAACATGTGTCAAACTTTGCGACGTTTTGTGTGAGACGACATTTTAAACTCTTTTTTCTAAAAGCGGTTTAGTTTGGTGTACTAAAATTTTTGCATCGATATAAAAAGAACCCTGTACGACGTCAAAACTTGCAAAAGTTTAGTTTAGTTTATTTAATCACATATTGTAACTTCATACAATTACATTTCATGTCAAATTATATTCTTTCACAATACAATCGTCAATAAGTATATAAAAAAAACCGGCCAAGTGCGAGTCGGACTCGCGCACCGAGGGTTCCGTACCACTACATAATCATAATTGTATTAGTTGAAATTTCAGTAAGTTAATGTGCTAGATTTTTTGAGTCCGACACGCGCTTGACCAAATTTTATTATTTGTTGTTATTTTATAGCTTATGCATTATAAACATACCAATTTTCAAGTTTGTAAGTGTTCCCGATTATAAAATAGAACTAAAACAAAAATCGCCTCAGCGACCATCCCACTTGACCCCTCTCTTATATAAATGTTCTTGAAACGGGAGCTCACCACAATTGGTTACCATTAGTTGTGAGAAAAGTTGTAATATTTAATGATTTCAGACCTTTCCCATTATTTGTACTATGAGACCTAGCTTCTTGCCAAATTTCATAATTTTAGGTCAACGGGAAGTAGCCTGTAGGTTTTGCATTATTGAATAAATGTATTGAGATGAGGACATGAAATGCCATATCTTTTGATTGCGTCATCATAAAAAAATTAAATTTTCAGATCTTGTGTGGTTCATGGATCCTAATGTATGGTATTAATTTCAACCTGATACCTTTACCCGTTCGTGAGATAAAGGGTCTTCACAGACAGACAGACAGACGGACAACAAAGTGATCCTATAAGGGTTCCGTTTTTAGGGTTCCGTACCTCAAAAGAAAAAAACGGAACCCTTATAGGATCACTTTGTTGTCCGTCTGTCCGTCTGTCTTTCTGTCAAGACCCTTTATCTCACGAACGGGTAAAGGTATCAGGTTGAAATTAATACCATATATTAGGATCCATAAACCACACAAGATCTAAAAATTTAAATTTTTTACAACGACGCAATCAAAAGATATGGCATTTTATATCCTCATCTCCATACATTTATTCAAAAATGCAAAACCTACAGGGTACTTCCCGTTGACCTAAAATTATGAAAGTTGGCAAGAAGCTAGGTCTCACAGTACAAATAAAGGGAAAAGTCTGAAATCATTAAATATTACAACTTTTCTCACAACTAATGGTAACTAATTGTGGTGAGCTCCCGTTTCAAGAACATTCATATAAGAGAGGGGTCAAGTTGGATGGTCGCTGAGGCGATTTTTGTTTTAGTTCTATTTAAAAACGGGAACACTTACAAACTTGAAAATTGGTATGTTTATAGTGCATAAGCTATAAAATAACAACAAACAATAAAAGTTGGTCAAGCGCGTGTCGGACTCAAAAAATCTAGCACATTCATCATCATCATAACATCCCATGAAAACGTCCACTACAGGACAGGGAGCTCCCTCCAGAGTTCTAGCTTTTGCTGGAAAAATGTGGAGGGGAAGTACCATAGTCACCTCGCTTGTTAGCGTTACGGCTGGCACTATGGACCGCGGTTGTAGGTGACCGCAGTTAGTAAGATGTAAGATACAAAGGAGGATGCTGCTGCCCATCCTCCAGTTAACCCTTAGTCGCCTCTTACGACACCCACGGGTATGTATGGGTTGGTACTATTCGTTGCCGGCACCACACGGGACATTAACTTACTGAAATTTCAACTAATACAATTATGTTTATGTGGTGGTACGGAACCCTCAGTGCGCGAGTCCGACTCGCACTTGGCCGGTTTTTTCTTTTGAGGTACGGAACCCTAAAAATCAATAAAATTATTTAAATTAACAAACGAGAATAAACGTTATAAAATACAAATGTCATATAAAATAAAATGTCATAATGATCAGCGTACAATATTAAAATACTCCGTCATGGAGTATAATGCCTTATCCAACAAAAAGTTCTTCAGTAGACTCCTGAAAGTTTCGTCACGAGATTCATTTTTTAAATCAATGGTAAGTTGCTCATAGTACGTCGGGCCTATAACACGCGGATTTTTTTCGAGCAGTGCGGTGCGCCGCTGTACACTTCTGAGTGAGACATCCAGTTCGGCGAAGATGCCTACCCGGCACCTCCACCCGTAAAAATGTAACAGAGTTAGTTTTAGCTGTAGACAAAGTTTTCTTGTATAAATTGTATAATTCGTCATTTCACATTATGCCTTGGCATTCTACAAAACCGCGCCTATTTCGTTGTGGTTGAAAGATAACCTAACACAACCTAACCGGTTCCTGCTCGGCATCGGTTAGGTCGCATGGGTTTACCGTGGCTAACGATCTTAAAATGCACCAGTGATCTGAACCCGTTTACAATCTGCCGGCGCCGTTTTACAATTTGCCGATCGTTTACAGTTTGTCTGCCGTTTGTAAACGGCGAATTATACGATTTGCTCGCAACATATAGATAGTTAGAAATTTCATCAAGGAAATAAGATGGACTTATGGAGACGCGCCAGGGAGAATTACGGTTCATCATTGATAACATCCCACGAAACGTCCACTGCAGGACAGGGAAGCTCCCTACGAAATTCCAGAAAATTGCGTGACAGAGTTTGGTGCTTGTTGCGGCTGGCACCATGGACCGCGGTTGTTGGTGACCGCACTGTGTAAGATGGTTCGATACGCAGAAGGACACTGCTGCCCATCCTCCGGTTCATAAGCTGTAGAGATGGGTTGGTACACCCAACAGTACGTCAGTAGTACCGCTTTAGACTTTTTGGCTTAGAATAGTGTTCTGTGCTTCGCTGCGCCATCTGCGTCTCAGCTTACGCCCATCCTTAGTCAACGCAATATCTGGGTTTTAATCAAAGGTTTTAATAATTTTGTATTTTTTGACGACCTTATATCAGATGACCTTTTTTAGGGTTACGAACCAACATGGTAAAAACGGAACCCATGTGGTGCGACTTCGTCTGTCTGTCATTCCTGTTTGTCTCAGCAACTACTTATGCTATCGACTTGAAAAGAAACCAACGTTATTGCAAATGAAAGAATTTTTAAAATATTATTATTACTATTGTAAAGGGGGCCAAAATTTTAAATTGTCGTTACAAGGTCGAGTAGGGTGTCATATGAAAGGCCTTCTTCTTCACTTGTACATCCCATATTTTTTTTTATGATTCAGTGGAGTCAGAAACATGTTTAAAAATACAATCCCCTTATCATAAAAAAAAACCGGCCAAGTGCGAGTCGGACTCGCGCACTGAGGGTTCCGTACCACCACATAAACATAATTGTATTAGTTGAAATTTCAGTAAGTTAATGTGGTAGATTTTTTGAGTCCGACACGCGCTTGACCAAATTTTATTATTTGTTGTTATTTGATAGCCTATGCCCTATAAACATACCAATTTTCAAGTTTGTAAGTGTTCCCGTTTTTAAATAGAACTAAAACAAAAATCGCCTCAGCAACCATCCAACTTGACCCCTCTCTTATATGAATGTACTTGAAACGGGAGCTCACCACAATTGGTTACCATTAGTTGTGAGAAAAGTTGTAATATTTAATGATTTCAGACTTTTCCCATTATTTTTACTGTGAGACCTAGCTTCTTGCCAAATTTCATAATTTTAGGTCAACGGGAAGTACCCTGTAGGTTTTTAATTTTTGAATAAATGTATGGAGATGAGGACATAAAATGCCATATCTTTTGATTGCGTCGTTGTAAAAAATTGAAATTTTCAGATCTTGTGTGGTTCATGGATCCTAATATATGGTATTAATTTCAACCTGATACCTTTACCCGTTCGTGAGATAAAGGGTCTTGACAGACAGACAGACAGACAGACAGACAGACAGACAGACAGACAGACGGACAACAAAGTGATCCTATAAGGGTTCCGTTTTTTTCTTTTGAGGTACGGAACCCTAAAAAGAAAATAGTTTGAAACATGGAAAAGGGTACAGGCAATATTTTTCTGAATTCCACGGGAACGAAGTCGCGGGCAATAAATAGCTTGTGAGAAATAACGTAATCTGATTTAAAAACAGAATTATATTAAATTACATAATTTTGTTAAATCTCGTCTCTGAAACTCACGCTTTAAGAGAAACAAATGATTAGACCATAGAATAGAAGATTAGACTGTTCCAAACATTAATCATCATCATCATATCGTGTGGGTTGCAAGGTCGATGAAAAAAAAAAACCGGTCAAGTGCGAGTCGGACTCGCGCGCCGAGGGTTCCGATATACCTATAGTATTTTTGGAAGCAATAAAGTCCATTTTCAGGACCGCAAAACTAAATTTGTTTGTAAAGGTTTTTTGCAGATTTCTGAAAAACTGTGCAACTTAGAAAGATCGTTTTATTTTTGCTGTAAAGTTTACATAAACCTCTGTCAACTGTTATTAATTCAGATTTTCCCTTACTCAAACTTCGGAGATAAGGGGGGGGGAATGGTATTTTTTTTGACATTTTTCATCATAACTTGAAAACTAAGAAACTTAAAAAAATACAAAAATATATTTTAAAATGTACAAGTAAAGCCCTTTCATATGATACCCCACTCGACCTAGTAGCGACAATTTGAAATTTGGCCCCCCCTATTTTGGCCCCCTTTACATTAATAATCATACTTTTTTCAAAAAATTTTCATGTGCAATTAAGTTGGGCAACTATATTCTAAAACTATTCCAAATTTCAGCTCGATAGCGTAAGTGGTTGCTGAGATATAGAGGTGTGACAGACAGACGGACAGACAGAGCGGCACCATAAGGGTTCCTTTTTTTTACCATTTTGGTATCGGAACCCTAAAAATGGAAAAAATGAAAAAAAAATAATGAAATCAGAGGAAAGGTTCAGCGGCTATAAAAGACCAGGAAGTGTTCTTCTCTACTATTATAAAATTGTAAATTGATTTTATCTGTACATTGCAGATAATTATAAAAAAATATCACACTTTGCAATTTTAATGCCCGTGAAATCACAGATATTTTGACTTTTTGTCTATTTGTTTATTTTTTTTTTCGTAAGCATTCAATTCTAAACAAAAATTAGTAATATTTCTCCCAAACTTCGAGCATCACACTAAAACTACTACACCGATTTTAATAATACTTTTTTGTTTAATAGCTAATAGTTTGACTTATACACTGGTACGAGTATATATTTTGTTTAACCTGCCGACGCAGTCACGGGCAAAAGCTAGTAAAGTTATAATTTCTTAATGTATTAAAAGCATCGAGTTTATTGCACCACTTGAGTTCGCCCGACTTCGTCTGTCGCGTCGTCCGTCCCAGGCACTTGACTTTTTAGCTAGCAGGTAGCGTTCTGCTCCGCTTTAACAAGGCAGCACTTCAGCGATAGAATTAAATCGCCGTTTTAATGTCGTTAAAATTTTAATGGAACGGGGGTACGGCGATATTAAAGGCTTTACTGAAAGAAGCCATTTATGTAGAAACTAGAAGGTAGGAACATTCTTAGACTGAATGAATCCATCAATAGAACATTGAAACATTTACGTTGTCTCATTATTGTTTGAAAAAAGATTTCTTTTACATAGGTACATACTTGCATAAAATCACGCCTCTTTCGCCAGTTATTTGATGAGCGATTACTAATAAAATAATAAAATCCTACTAATATTATAAACGCGAAAGTTTGTAAGTATGGATGGATGGATGGATGTTGTTTTGTTTACTCCTTCACGTAAAAACTTCTGAATGGATTTTAATGAAACTTTACAACAATAAAGCTTATACATCAGAATAACGCATAGGCTACAACCATTTCATGTATTCTATGGCTACAACTTATAAACCTGAGCAGACGAAGTCGCGGGCACCAGCAAGTACAAATTGTTAATGTTTCACTGGGCACAGGTCGCTCCTTTCTTCCCTCACAGTCTCTACCAGAAGAGTGAGCATAACATGGGAATAAATAAATTTATCATTGTGATATCTGGCCCGACCGTAAGCAGCTGCTCTGCCTGCTACCACGCCACACGTCAACAAATTATTAAACCTTTACCTTATGGCTTTTCCTCTTATTACAAGCTTTTATTGCACTTGCCTAGTATATTTTCAGGAGGATCGTAAACTGTTTACCTTTTCATTAGCCTAAACGTCTAAAACAACATGAATAAAGAACCTTTGAAGTACCTTTGTAACATAGAAATGGATTTTTAATCTCGAAATAGTGTAACGTAAGACTCATTGGCTTTTTGCCAGTCCCAGTTGGGCTTGGGAACCCAATTTTTTGCAGCAGTGGCTGTGCCGTTTTTTTTCATTTCACACATCCAATACCGTTCAGCGAAAATATAAAAAGACTCTACTCAATTGAAAGTACATACGGCCGCTCGTCGGTGGAAACACTTTGACCTTGAGCGGGTCTCTGGTTTCAGGGATTTGTAGCGTAGCGCTGGTTCAGGTTACACTGGTTTTGTTTCTACGTGCTTGCTGCCGTGCGTACCTAGTGCCGTGCGTTCGTTCACTACGAGTAATAGAATACGCTAAGGCCAAATCCATGCACCTTTGTCAAAAGTGGCGTAATGCGTGGTAAAAAATTAGAAGACTAGCAAAAACTTAGGCTAGAAATTTTAACTCTACCACCGGTGTCTATAAAAATTTTCGTTCTAAAAGAATTTTCCCTTCTTTCATGGTCTTAACCTTTTTGATGACTTATTCTGTATATTTTATTTTTGCTTGTCTTCCAAACCCCGTCGCAGTCATTGAGACATTTGTCTTTGTTTCGGCAATAAATTATAATGAAGAAAAACGAACTTCTTTCCGAAGTAACGTCTTTTGAAAGCACCTCTTCGGAATGCCGTAAATATTACTTTGTTCTTACGCTTACGAGAAGCTTTACCGATTGTTGGAACTTTATGAAAGCTTTTATATGTAACACGTATTACATATGTCTAACAAAAGTTTGCGAAAGACACGTATAAGTAAGTACCGTATAATATTAATATAGGAGGAAAGTAAAACCGTTTGTGTTATTTTTTTTTTGAAAAACGCTTAAATATAGGTATGTTTGTTAGAAACATATCAGTCGCTGTGATTTTAATCGAAAGCATTAAAAATTCAGATAATCATGGTTGTACGTACGTTGTTTGATAACAAACACGATAAATATGTTGATGTTTGGTGTTGGTCTTTCGGTAACATTTGAGTCATCATAGCACCTAGCTTAGTGTTGTGGTCCATTCAGTTAGAAAATTTAACTAAAGTAAACAAACAAACCATCAAAGCACTATTGTTCAATATATCTTTTTTCGAAAACGTTACCAACGTAGGTATACGCTATTGGAAACATAAACAAACACCTCAATTTATTTAAATAACGCTGAAACTTTTCCAGCGTTCTCGATATCGAAAGCCTTATTTTATAGGGGTTTATGATAATAACTAGTGAGCCCGTGTTATAGGGTGCAAACCTCGGAGGACGGACTTCGATTTACGACCACGTGCGTGCCTGCCCAGAATCCAGTAACATCTGTGCACCGCTTAAATTAAAAGTAATTTTCTTATGCAGAATTAATTAATGACTAACGAGCTCAATAGGGTTCATCAGGCGGAAGCGAGAGAGCAGGACAAAGTACTGAAGATGTCGTTTGAGCGACAAGGATAGCGATTGTAGAGTCTGGAGTTGAATGAATTTATGCCGGTCTATTTAGTAACGCGTCAATTTGGCGCGAGAAAGGTTGTGGGTGGCGCGCTTTCGTAGCTTTCCGTGAAAAGCGCGGGAAAATCGGGATCGTGTAGTTTTTCTATTTCATTGTGTCTTTTTTTTCCTATATCTAAGTTTATTGTGAATAATAACTTCAGATGGCAAAAAAGTTTCATATTGTTAAATTTCTACTAAAATTAATAGTTTGGTTATCGGAAGTTTAACTAAGTGATGGTGTATTACTGTTTTCGTCACAAGTAGTGGAAAGATTAGGTACCTACAGTACACATAATAAAGATAAGACATGTCTGGGAGTATGCTTTGAAGTGATACATGAGTTGAACGAGCCCGAAATAACTAGCAGATATTAGAAATAACGACGCACTTGGGCAATAACCGTCTCGGTTACGGCGCCTATATCAATTAGTTTGAAATTGGAATAAAGATTTAAGCAAGTGGAAATAGCAAAAGATGTCAGGCAAAAGATGTCAGGCACTTTATTCCTAAATCAATGGACTATACATGGAGTTTTGAACAAATTAAATCGATTAGTATTTGAGAAATGTTGTTGAATAATAAAATTTTAAATCATTTTAAGCTTCGATATTCCTAGATAATTACTTAGGCCCGAATTCAGAGTGAAAATATGAAATATATTAATCTACCTGAAAATTATAAGAATCGTAAATTGATCAACTTTCGAAAAATAATTAACTCATTGGAAATTTGTAGATTGTTGTGTTTGTATGTCAGGTTCTCTATCGACCAAACGCACGAGCCGAGCGAGCGAAGCGAGCGTGCTGCGCTGCGGCAGCAGCCAGCGAGTGCCAGAAGCGAATTCGGTACAGTTTATTATTTTCCGGAAGTTGATCAACTTACTAGGAAATTGATCAACTTACGATACCGTATTATTTTCCAGTGACTTATACATATACAGCGTGAATTATTTTCATTGGTTTCTTCCCGAAGCCCAGTGATTCTACTCATGAAAACAAGCAACTTTCCCGGAGAAAAAAGTTTTTTACTCGAAAAAATTTTTTCGTCTTCCCAAATAAAATTACTTAGTCGATCACTTGACCACTTTACTAAAGTTGCTTGTTATCATTTGTAGAATCAATGGGCTTCGGGAGAAAAACCAATGAAAATTCACGGTGTATACCTAATGAAATATACCTACATTAAAAAAATTCACGAAATTATGAACAGGGGTGTCGCAAAAAAATAATATTCTGTTATTTTTTGAATTTTAGTCTGTTTGTGTGTGCGCGATTAATTTGCAAACCAATGAATCGATTGAAACAGGGTTTTCGACAACGTATTAAGCTATTTTCGTGTAACATCTAAGCTTTAATAATTGATTCATTACAATCGGCACTCAAACAGAAACTACTTACACGAATGCAAAATAAACTACAGGTAAGTATATAATAATTTTGAGGTTTTCAATAATGTATTTGGCTTAGATTCTTCACAGATTAGATAATAGTAATGCTTTCGTTTATTGAAAACCCCACTTCAAGGAGAAGGAGGGAGCTGGGCTGGCTTAAATAACCAGCACAACCTGTACGCAAAAAGGACCAAATTAGAGTTTAATTGCGGAAACAGGAGCCCACTAACTAACCCCACTTCAATCGGTCTAGTTGTTTGTGTATACTTTGAAAGTCCAAACTCCACGCGAACGAAGTCGTGGGCACAGCTAGCAATAATTAGTGTTACTAATATTGTAACGACCGTTTCACAATAAATGAAAACACCATACGACATAAGGCAAACTTCTGGCTTTTATTTAACTGATATTGTCTGTCTCCCCCAAACAAAGTTCAACACTTCGCGGCTGCTCAAAATACTCCGACTCAATTAACTCGCATGTTGGTTAAGTATTACGAACATGGCGTATCTACATTAGCATTAGTACTGTCGCCTGTTTTGCCACTTTTATACATTACAAAACTAACGACTATCGCCGCCAATCCTGCCTTACCACCACGAAGCCCATTTTTGTTCGCATTTAAAAAAATTGAGCGCTCTCTGTACTCGCCCTGGTGAAAATAGAGAGACGAAAATTATAGTTTGCAAACAATTAATGTTACTTTATTAGTGTGCAATAAAGTGTTATTCATTCATTCATTCATTCAATTACAATAGAAAAAAATATAAATAGAAGCAAGCTAAATAATCAGGTATATAGTTGCATTTTCTTTTTTAGGCGAAAACTTTGAGTAAGAGTAGCTCCAGTGCCTGCCTACTCATGTAGTAATGAGATGAAAAAATCATAACTGGGCCAGCTGCAAAGTACGATATTGGGCCGATTTCCCTTAGAAAGAAAAAAAAATATCCTTCCTGCCCCAACAAATTTTTAACATCGATATTACGCCAATGTCCCGTGTGGTGCCGGCAAAGAATAGTACCATCCCATACATACCAGTGGGTGTCGAAAGAGGCGACTAAGGGTTATAAACTGGAGGATGGGCAGCGGCATCCTCCTGTGTACATACCACCTTACTTACTGCGGTCACCTTTAACCGCGGTCCATGGTGCCAGCCGTAACCAGCGATGTGACTATGGTACTACCCCTCTACATTTTTTCAGCAAAAGCTATAATTCTGGAGGGAGCTCCCTGTCCTGTAGTGGAAATTACTGGACATTCTATGGGATGTTATGATGATTACAGTACAGTTTGACTACTTTAATAACTAACTGTACCGTCGCCAGTACAAAAGTTAGCAACTTATGCGAGTTGACTCTACTTCTGCGAGATTCTCGAGAATGGCTCCAGATGGGGGCAGTAAACCATTTTTATTTGAGTTCCGGTGATTTAAACGACCAAGACGCGGCGTCAGTCAGGGTAGCAGATCATGTTTTACAATAGTATAAAACTTTTAATGAAGAATCTTTCTTCGTTCCTTTACGGGATGAAACTCTCCCCATGAAACTGAACAACTTTTATAAAGGGACGTAGGCCGAAATACGGCAAAATAATTTCAACCTCCCATACAAAATGTGCAGTTTAGTCGAAAAATTTTATTTTTATTTCGACCTTGGGAAAAGTTGTTCAGTTTCTGGAACAGAACCGGGGTGACAAAAAAATAAGGATGTATTTACCTGTTTTAACTTACTCAAAGGGTGCTTTACTAAGCCTACGGTGTCTCTGTCCGACCTTTCTTATGAACAAAAAAAAAAGAACCGTAGGAGGAGGAGTATGGATTTCTAACCAAATGCAAATAAAATTAAAGGGCGTCCCCATACAGGAAACATATTTTTTTTGTTCTATTCCTACTGTGGAAACGAAAATACATACAAGCGTCGACTTGGTGTGATTATAGTTTGTAGCTTATAGTAAAACAAAAATAACCGGCCAAGTGCGAGTTGTACTCGCGCACCGATGGTTCCGTACAAACCTGTATGTATATATAAGTTAAAGTAATGGTATTTTTATTACAAAAAATTTTTTTTATGTTATGTAACTAAAAATTTAAGCTTTTCGGAATTTTTCTTTTATGTGTGTTATAAAACATTATTTCATGCCACATTTCAAGATTCTAGGTCGACCGGAAGTAGCGTTTAGGTTTTGATTCCCTTGCGAGTAGTTGCGAGTTTCAAAATATGCGGCTTAAACTGCTGTTTCTTTTGATTGCGTTGACATAGAAGTTTGATTTTGTTATAGCTTAAAGGTAATATAGACCTGAGCATTTGATATTAATTTCAATTTAATACCTCTACGCGTTCATGAGGAAAGGGGTAGTAAGTTTCAAATTTAATTTTATTAAAAATATTTTTATTATATGATGTATCTAAAAATGTGTTGCTTCGTACAAAATTTCTGTAGGTTTTGATTCTCTTGCGAGTGTCGAAACTTTGCGGCATAAACGGCTGTATCTTTTGATTGCGTTAGGTAAGTTTGATTTTTTCACAGCTCCAAAGGACAATAGATTTGAGTATTTGATATGAATTTCAGCTTGATACCTCCACGCGTTCCTGAGAAAAAAGGTCTTGACAGACAGACAGACGGGCAACAAAGTGATCCTATAAGGGTTCCGTTTTTTCTTTTAAGGTACGGAACCCTAAAAATAAAAAGACGCCACCGAAATTTCGTTTGATAGTTGCGGTAATGTTATATATGTCGTGGTATGAAATGGAACCTTCAATGGGCGAGTGTGACTCGCACATGGCCGGATAAAATAAAATAAACGTAATTTTTGTGTTATAAGTATGATTTGTACCACTTTTCAATATGTTTAAAGAATATCTTATTTTCAACGTTAGCTCTAGTAGTTGTCTGCGAGAACAATTATCACATATTCAAAGTTAAACGTGTGAACGTTAGCTAAATTTCCGAACTCGAGTCTGCTAATGTAATTCCCAAATGCGCTCCTGCACTGATCGTCGGCTCCTTATGATTTGTGCGGCAAGTTCCGCTACAAGTGCGAACTGTCGCGACGACGCACAACATAATAAGTACAGTCAAGAACACGCCAAGCTTGACACAGCGGACTTTGTCATATTCTTATTTCAATCACTGTAGTAGCTACACTGGCGCTGTAAGTATTCAGTATGATGTGATCTTGACTGCTCTGTCGCGGACTTTGCCACCTTCCCATTAAGAATTATTTCGTCTGAATTCTGCGTAGACACTGAGTGTCATACGTAAAGTTTTAGTCTCACCGTGAGAAAAGATGAAAAATCTGATTATTTCTATTATTTTCTTAGACTACTGTCTTTTCATATTGTTTTCCAAGTTTTGGTTTTTCAATCCGGAAAGTTGTCAGTGGAGTTGCCTGAAATGACCTTAAAGTTAATTATGTCACCGAAAGATAACACGGAATCTTAAATTGATCAATTTCCTAGTAACTTGAGCAACTTTTGAAAAATAATAAACTGTACCGAATTTGTAAAGCATACACCATATAATCGATCGATTCGGATCGATTAGGTTGTGTTAGCCTTACCTAACGGACCTATGGATCTCCGAATTTCCTACGAGTTTATTATTTTTCGAAACCGGTGATATCAAGAAGGTTTTTATCAGAATAAGTACCTACGGTGTACAATTCTAGCTCAAAAATAGAGATAGGTAGATACAGAGAGTCTACCTGGATGCTACCTTAACAACATAAAATTACGGGATGTTTTGACGATACTTTTAACTCTGTGATAGTAATAATAATGATAATAATTCCAGCACTTATCAACTTCAAAGATTAGCGACAAGCATCTATGTTTCTCTTATAAACAAAGCCATATGGCGCTGCGCTGTTTATGAGCAATAAACGATGTCATACGGGTCTATGAACTACCGACAAATGCCTTCAATTTGATATACGAACACTTACTTGTAGATCTGTGAAGTAATTAAGCCTTGTTAGTGAGAGGGGCTGAAGCCACTGTTTGTTTGAGTAGGGGTCAATTTTAGGGTAACTGTAAGCAGCAGGGTCTGCGCCGACCTTTAATCCTACCCATACGGTAAGAGAATCTGAAGACGATAACTAAAACGTTGAAATATAATTTAACGAAGAATCAGTATTATCATCATCAAAAATATCATCATAATGATGCAGAGTCAATATTTTTGTAATGATTGGAAGACCCTTATCTTAGAGTTAGGTACTCTTTATAATCTTCTTCTTCTTTCGTGTCGGCAAGAACACAGGCTAAATCTTATTTGCCCAGAAAGCGGCTACCGTGGTAGACCTCTGGTTACCGTCAAGTAAGTCCTCACGTGAGCAGGTGGTCGGGCACGCGGGACAATTAGTGAGGTGTGCCATGGAGTTCTCCACATTCACAGCTGGCGTCTGCGCTACTTAGGAACCCCCACCGGCATAGGTTATCCTTGCTTCGGCCAACTTGGGTCCTCAGCCTATTTAGACTTCTCCAGGTTGGCCAAGGTTCCTTATAGCCAGGAGGCAGGTTTTCGTTGGGGGGGTACAGTGAATGTGGGTACTCGCTTGCCCAAAGTCTGCACCTCACGTCGGAATGGTTGTGGTCGGTAGGCTGTGTGGATCGCAGGAAGCTTTTGCGGCTTCGCAACCGACCTGCGGCGGGAGAGAGCCCGTAGAGTGGATGTCTCGGGTCGCTTTCCTGTTTTTGTTTTTCTAGCGAACAGGTCACTTCTCTACGGACTCTGGGAGGAGCTATCCCCGCAAGAGGGAACAGCATACCGACAGGAGTTGGCTTGAGACAGCCAGTCACGATGCGGCAGGTGTCATTTAGCTCCGCGTTCACCTCTCTGGTGTGAGCTGACCTAGCCCACACTTGACACGCGTACTCTCCTGCTGAGAAACACAGAGCTAGCCCCGTAGTGCGCATAACCGTTGGGTTTGCTCCCCAGTTGGTGGAGGACTCTTTATAATGATCGAGAGATAAATTGTATGTACTTGGAGTCGAGCTTTATTTCTTTCTGATGACAGGAAGATAAGTACTATGTAGAGTAAGGTACTCTTCGCGATAACAGGAAGATAATTATCATTTAGAGTCAGGTACTCTTCGCGATAACAAGAAGATAATTATTATGTAGAGTCATGTACTCTTCGCGATAACAAGAAGATAATTATTATGTGGAGTCAGGTACTCTTCGCGATAACAGGAAGATTATTATTATGAAGAGTCAGGTACTCTTTACGATGACAGGAAGATAATTATTATGTAGAGTCAGGTACGCTTTACGATGACAGGAAGATCATTATGTAGATTCAGGCAGGCATTCCGATGATGATTTAAAGACCATTTATTATGTAGGATCGCAAATTTATCTAAATAGTCGTATGAATCTTGTCTGGAAGAATTTACTTTCGGTCATTAGCTTCATTCACAACCGCTAAAAGTTTCAGATTTTTCCGTAACATAAAGTAAAAAAAAGAAAAAAAAAAGAGATAAGAAAATCATATATCATGTTCACAGAGTTTCTCCTTGGAGAATTATTTTCATACTAACGTACTACAAATTTGAATTGACTTTTCTAAAATCAGAGGGGGCTAACAAACTTAGAATATTTGCTAAACTGGTAAAGCTAGCATTGTGTTGTAAAAAATGTAGTAGTTCCTACTTTTACGACTTTTGTGTCGTGTCCAACCTCGTTCAGTTTACTACCTACTAGGAAGGAACGTAAACAGTCCGATACAATGTTCGAAAAAGGTCAAGAAAATTGGAAAAGTGAAACTCAAACCAATTCACAAGAAATATTACCCGAACAAGTTTTTTCTTAAATACAGAATCAGATATAGTAGAAAATCGCAAAATTTCACAACCACAGGCAGGATTCAAACCTGCGTTTTTTCCGTCAGTACCGGAGACGCTTTACCAACTAGGCTACGGTGGTCCTGCCTGATTTTGTGAAATTTGCGACCTCTATACCGAACCCAGGACACCGAACATAAAATTAAAATATGTTTTTATAGAATCAGATATTTAAGTAATAAATTTATCTTGAAATTGTGTTCCGAAATATGACACTGGGTCACACATGAGGAAACTGATTGAGGCGCTTCTCTAATTAGCTATTTGATAATCGCAGTAATACGAAAAGTTAACATCTTTAACGAATCGAAACGACGGACCGCCACGTATTCGCTTTGATATCGCGTTTGAAACGTTTCACTGCCTATAAACTTTTCCTCACTAATTAAATTAGCTACCACAGAATCAGTTAAAGAAACCGGCACAGTTTCACAGTTGTTTAAATTAATAAAATTATGAAGGTTTCGGTTTTGAAACATAAACATTTTGAAATATACAAATTGAAGCTCGAAAACTTCAGAACATCGTACTCACACAGTCTTCAGAGTATACTCCTAAACAACAAACATACAAGTAATTTTCAAGTACCTACATCTCATTGGCTAAACCTTGCAGATGGATCAAATCTTGAGCTACCTGTGAAAATTTTAACAAGATGGCGTCCAAAAGGCACAAAAGGAAATTATCGACGAACAGCATTTGGTGGAAGTCGCGACTGATTGTAGCTGCTGTTACTCTGGTGTGTGCTCACTCACAAGGTAAGTCAAATTTCATATATGAGGGAGGGGTATTCAATAAGTAGTGAGAATGAACAACATTTTGGTTGTAAAGTCTTTTGATGTTTAAAAGTATTAATAGATTATTTTAGTACAAGGATGGTACCAAAAACTTGGGCCATAATATTTACAACCGTATAAATAATGAGGTAAACTTCAACAGCCATTCAGCCAATCCAGGAAGCAACTTGAAATTTGAGGATTAATTAAGATTCGATAGATACAATTTACCAAGCCGAGTTTGAAAAAGTCAACTACTCTCCCCACTTACTATATTTAACTGACAGAGGCCTATACTCATAAAAACTTTGGTCTTTTCCGCAATACCGAAGTAGAAACAGATACGAAAGCAAAATTGAAGTCATGCTTCCCATACGGAGAGCTTTGATAGAACCAAAATGAAAACTTTATTTTTCTAAGGGATCGAAGCTTCTTAAAACTGCGGGATTCAGGGTCCAGGGAGATGTTGAAATTACGTAGAAATGTGCATTATCAATTTACAAATAGTCTTTTATTTTCTGGGTCATTCTCACTACTTATTGAACGCCGTAGTAATAAATAATGGTGCTTGTACTAAAACTTAAAGAATTTTATGTAGGTACTTGTATACTTTTACCGATTAAGTTAATAGGATTGCAATTTGAAATAATCAAACACTTTTAGGCGTTTAAAAAAAAGGAAAAATGAAAGTACTTATGAAGTAACAGGGTTTCTGAAGGGTTTCATGGGATGTTATACTTATGATGATGACTTATGAAATAAAAGTCTTATAATTACAATGATAGTGTGTAGCCAATTAATGTTATTGCCCAATTTTTAAAAATATGGCAATCAATATTGTATTGGAAGCAGCCATTTCGATAATTTACCGTCCAACGTACGGGTTTAATCAAGTTAGCTGTTTTCGATCCAACTGGATCCAACTATATTGCAGTATTGTAATAATTGTATATTGGTAATACGAGTAATTTGCACACTGGACGATTCGCATAATAGGTACCTAACGTAAAGTTATATCACGATACTTGCATCTTTTGGAAAGTTCGATACGAAAATCTTAGGAAATTGTCTCTCGCTCAATTGCATCCAACATTGTTTTCCAATACTTCGGGTCTTAGAATGCGCAGTGGAGTCGATAAAAACAACTATTTAATGAGACCATTTTAAACTCAACCATTTTAGCAAGAAACTTACTATAATGGGTTGGAATGTCGGAATTCGGTCAACTAAAACCTTTATCGTTCAAATGAAACATATTATTAATAGCGGCACTCAATGTTTTGCATATCTTGAGTAAAGGCTGATGCTGGGAAGCAGGCATTAGTTAAATCGGTTGTAGTAAAAGCTTGTCGGTGATTGGTGACTTCATAGAATATGATGTGATTATCCGGTTTAGCGTCAGTGATTGAGCTTTTTACCAGAGATCTAGGTGTGCTTATTTAAATACCAGGGTTGGCCTCCTAAAGAGTATTTATTTTATTTTTATGACTTATCTACTTTGTCAAGCTAAGAGCCTCCGTGGTCTAAAAGTTAGAGCGTTTGGCTCTTGATCCAGAGGTATATTAGATTAATAGATTTATATGAATAAGGATAGTTAACCTCTCTCACAGTCATGAGTATAGACTTAAGGTTGATTGACGTTGTACATAGTTAGCTTCATTCAAATTCACCCCAACCTGGGTCAATAAATACTATTCGCAAGTGGGCGGCCGGCGGGCTCAGTCGTATGTCAGCAGTCTCTAGTGTACAGTGTGATACCTACTTAGTAAATTACGCGAATAAACCAGTTACCTCAGTGATATAGGAGTTATATTATTTATTTATTTTATTTTGACAACAGACGGTTAACTTAAAAAAGTAGGTGCATGTTTATATTGGTATGAATACAAGCTACAAACCTAGAGTGTCAACTATTATTTTTATACACTAGTAGGGTGTCTTTAACATATTATAACATTGATCGGTCATTACAATTAACAGTACTGTGGCAAATCATCCTAAAGCCCCTTGGGACACAAACACTACAGTCCAAAAAGAAAATAGAGGTCCCGGCTACTCTCTATGGAAGTAATCATTAATTTAGTTCTGTTCTGCCAGAGGCCTTGGACGTCTCAAAAACTCTGACACCAGGGCTTGTGAGGTCGGTTATCGATTTTACAACCCACACGTTACGATAATGATGAGGAACTTAAATGTAATGAGAACTTAGTTCGATAAAGATGTGGTAAGTAAGTAAGCTTGTTATTACCTGTCGAGCATAAATTACACAAGAAGCAAGAGAAAGGATTTCTTTTGCAAACAAAGGATTTCTCAAATAAAATGATATTGGCTATACCTACGTGGAATCCCGTATCAAATGACTCCCTAGCGTCTCCAAGGGCTAGTAGGAGTATTACGTGCACCGTAACTCTGTATTAATTTTCCTAAGTCCAACCCTGGATGAAATTTGTCGCCTTCATATTTATCTCAGGGCTTCCTATAATTTGGCTTCATCGAAATGGGCCCTAAGGGTGGCTTAGGAACTAGTTTTCAATGACTTTGTAAGATGTCTATAATCTGCGATTTCACCATAATTGCAATGTTGAAATTAATACAGAGTTACAACATGCAATGTCAGTTAATGTCTGTTAATAGAATTTTAACAAGGCCGTACTTGTATTAAGAAGTTCCTAAATATTAACGTGGTTGACAGCCAGTTGCAGAGAGCTACTTTATAGTCAAAGCTCCTTTAATTCTAGTCCTGTCTAGAACAGTAGAAATGTGATTTGATGATGCAAACTGATATCTAATTTTACTGAAAAATACCCTGTATTAGTGATTGTACAGTTGTGTTTGTATTGGATTATGGTTTATATAACTTACGGACATATTGTATGTACTCAGTAACTAAAAACATTACGTAAAGAAAAAAAATCTTAATAATGCAAATATCTCTAAACGGCACTTTTGATATACCTCAGTAAGTACCCAAAATTACTTTAAGGTATCGATATTTTTTAAGACATTTTCAACACAATTTTATTATTCTCATGAACTTGAACATTTTTTTTCGACAACAAAACAAAAAGTGTCAGCAATAGAGTTAAAGGAACTTTTACATGTTTTTACCTACATTTTCATTAAAGTGGTTAGTGTTAAAAGGAGGCCTCATTGATAGGGTAGCAATCTCTATCAGGCTATCTTTATGTGTCAATATCAGTAATGGCAAGTGCGACGCGGGTTGGTGGCCACTTATGGGTACGTTGAGCCAAGTCCAATAATTATTTTTCCTGCATTATCTGATTCTCGATCTTTACTATTTCGAATAGTTAATAAAATATTTCTAAACTATTTTGCTGTAGCTAAAACCTAACAATAATTTCGGAGCGATGATTAGCATAGGACAAGAAGTACAATACTGATCAAAGCAGGTTTGATTTCTCGGGTTCGGGGTTCCTTGACGCCTGTCATTCTCATGGCTTTTTCAAAGCTATATCAAAGGAATTTCATAAATATTTATTAGCTGAAGGTTTGCGTAATAATTATAATAGAAAAACGCGCTCTCCTTCAAAGTTCTAAGGATCAACTCTACATAATTGGCTTTGAGAATAACTTCGCAGAAAACTTTACAGCTTTGTCGCAAGTTTTTAAAAATAGTGTTCAGTAAGCAATGATATTATAATATAATTATGTTACTAGCTGTCAGTAAGTATCAAACAGAAAAATAAAAGATTTGTTTATAAAGATAAAACATAATAATGTATGTTCCGTCGGCAAAGAGACCCAATTCTTGAATAAAATTGGGCGATAAATATATCACATTTGAGACTTTATAATTTACCCTGATAAACTGTTAAAAGGTTTTAGGTAGCTTTTTATATGACTTCTTTTGGCTGTTGATTATAGTCCTACGTCGTACGTAACGTGTAAACGAAGTAACCGAAACCCTTATAGACGGTAAACCCTCCAACTAATTTGTTTGAAGTAAAGTGGCCGATTATAAGTTGTGATGAGGATGATTCAGAATGAGTAAAATATAATTCCGTTAAAACGTTTGAAAATATAAATATCATTTTGAAATATTAGTTTTTACAGGTTTACCTACGACTACTGTCAATATCCAACGAAATGGAACAGAAATTTGTACAACTTACTTCTTCTGCCGAATTGGACATAAGAAACAATATAACAGGGAATGAAGTAGAGAGGAAATAGATCAAAAGGCTATACTTACGGTCATCTGTAACTGTCGCAGCGCTTTATTGTGGGGTTGCCAGCTGTCGCCTGAGTAGAGTTGACGTTTACGTACTACACAAATATTTTGATCGCCTCATCTCTGAATGTTTTTATTTTTATTTTCAGATATAACGGCGTGTTGTGATAAAGCCGCTGGCGGGTGCAAGAGCGTTTGCGAGAAAGTGAGTAAAGCTAGTTTACTATATAAATGTATTTTTACCTTTCCAATTTGACGCATTCGAAAATGCATTTCTATTTCAGTAAAAAATGGGCTAGCAGAAGCATGAGCATTCGTTGTTCGTAGTTATAGTGTTTTTTGTTATGCGATTAGGTAGGGTTGCCGACAACCAGTCAACCGGCTCTCCATCTACCTGGCAAGTAAGTTTTCATTGATATGCCGTCATCGCGAAAGCATTTCACGCCGCGTTTGTCCTACATTTCCTTTAATGTATACCGTATTCTGATCTAATCTATAAAATTTTCCCACATGGGTCCATGGACGAACGCACGGCACTAGGTACGCACGGCAGCAAGCACGTACACACGGCCGCACATCGGTAGAAACACTTTTGGACCTTATGGCGTGGTAATAGAGTTGAAAAAGTTTCTACCGACAAGCGGTTGACCGTACAAACAAAACCACCGCAAGCTGAACCAGTGCTACGCTACAAACGAAACCAGAGACCTGCCCAAGCTCAAAGTGTTTCCACTGACGTGCGGCCGTGTGTACTACTATCGACAAATCGGATTGCTAACTCCTGTGATCGCGTTGGTTAAACAATTTTTGCATATACCTATGCAGACCCCGCTGACCCCGTCATTTATTTTGTCCACCAAGGGTAAAGGAAAATAAATCTTATTATGAAAGTTATTAGTTTTATACCACCCTAAACTTGTTAGTCATAAACACAAATGGTTTTTTAAAAGTAGAGGACCAACTCAACATAAAAGATACGAAAAGTTGGGATCGCCTTTTAGTCGCCACCTCGTGCAAGCAAAACGCTTTCAAAAGTGTAACTAAAGCTTTCCGATTTATAGTACGTTACTCCAGCTTGATGGCTGACCAAGACAGTGTCACTCGCCGCTTGCCTCCTTACGTATTCCGCAGCTGACGCCAACATTCCTCCAAATACCGCCCACTGAATCTTAAACCTCAATCCCCAATCAAACTTTTCAGCTGAATTGACTAATTAACTCAATTTATCGCTTCCCCAAACTTTTCCATCCGATATATTTTTGTCGAAATATTAAGGTCGTTCGGTTTTTCAATATTCAACCATTCATGTATACGAACAACAAAGTAGTTTCTTTCAAAGTCGTCGCCTTTGATGTATCGTTCGTCTAAAACAATAAAGGAATTGTGTTGACGGGAATCAGTGAAGATTTCTTCCTGCGTTATTGAAATATTATGCTATGGAAATGTAATATTGCCGCTTGGGTCTCATTAGGAATCACGTCACACGGTTGATTCGGTGAAGGTTCTGGGGTAGGGGCGCCACAGACCAGACAAACCTTGGACAAGACAATACTCAGCTGAAGTAAAGATTAGTGTAATCGTGGCAGCGATGTGATAAGTCATAGATTGGGACTGGGAAAGTGGGTGCACTTGCCACTATGTAACCCTGATTATATTATATGCCATTATGAGAAGGCAGCCACGAGGGACATTCATTTCAGATATTGAGGTGAGCATGCATTTACTCAGCACTCTTTTTGGTACAGAAATAATTCAAAAGTATACGAGTTAAGTAAGATGAGCCGTGCGTTTACCGCTAACATTCGTTTAATTCTGTCTTGTAAGATACACCGCGCGTGACGACCGCCGCCGCTTCCGTAGATAGACGCTTCTTGAATGCATATGTTAAAAACTTCAATTTTATGGTCTCATCTATGCATTGCCAATTACTTCATTTTATTACTAAATTCTTCTTTGTTTACTACAATTTTAATAATTTGTCTGTTATGGCTTGGTTAGCTAGGAACATAGAGTACCACGATTTTTCTTGAATTGTCTAATAACTTGGATTAACTAATAGAATTCACTCATCATCATCATATCGTGTGGGTTGCAAGGTCGATGACCGACCTCACAAACCCTGGTGTCAGAGTTGTTGAGCCGCCAAAGGCCTCTGACATGGCTCATTAACGACTACATCCGTAGATAGTATATTCACTTAAAGGCTACTTACGGTTATATAAAATACTAGAAAGGCTTCAAAAATAAGAGTTAAAAACAAAAACATCGATAAATTCAATTAGCTGCTTCAAACTCCCCAACACTATTTCCTATAATTTTTAATGGTCGACAGGATGAGACGAGACTATCCTAAATTGAGTGGCTCTAGTTAAACCCGCCATTAAAACTCGTTCACCCTTTGTACTTTTATTAATTGAATCAATAAATTTCTTCCACTGTAAAGTAGGTAATCAAAGAGTAAACGTCTATGTAATTAGCCGGTGGTCTATTCTGTTCTGTCTCGTTGTTTACCATACGAAATGGGGTAATTGGCACTGTAGAGGCCTCGATGAAAGGGTAGAACGCTTCCCCGGCACAGTAGATAGTAATGACTAAATGGCTACAATGTCGTGATGACATGTAGCTACACTATAATGGCACTAGAAAATAGATCTAATAATTGGCTACCACATTTTATTGATAGGGTTTTCCCCAATGTTGATGGTATCGGAAACAATAAAAACGACTACTGAACGATAACCTTACAGATATGGAGAATGAACTAAAATTTTATTCAAAGCATTGTTTTTATACACTGAAGTTAAATTAACTGGCTCAGAAGGAGACCCTAGTAGAAAAAGAAATCTAAGCCCAAATGTAACTTTTAGATTTTTACTTTTAATGTATAAAGCAAATATAAATTTTCTCGCACGGTTGAAGGAAAATCATTCTGTATCAATGACAGACAGAAGGCCTGTTCTTCCACTAACAGCATATAGCATTTATACAGTACAATATGACATTTGTATCAGACTTCAAAAAAATCTTTAATCTTTTCGCGTTCTCGTAATAGAGTCATTAACTGCAGTGTAGTCTGTACAGTACTGTAGAGTGAATTTACGGGGTGGCAATGATTGATCTAGCGTACAGCCGACGGTTGCAAACGTGCCGGCGGCGGCGGCATATTCTACGAGTATGTTAGCTACAGTCGCACGACAGCCAATGGACTGCGAAAAACATATTACTTCACACTGTGTTGCCTAGTACTAAAACAAACAATTGAGCATAACTAAAACAGAAAGATTTCTAACTGGATGTTTGGAACAAGAACAAGGTGTCGCATATATCTGCACTTTTAAGCCCGCGTCACACAGAGGCGGTAGCGGAAGCGTTCCGGGGCCGGTATTTGTTGTAAAGTATGAGTTCTTATGCACCCTGTCACATTGAAAAGCGGTCGCGGCGCGGTATTTTGTTCCCGCCAAACCGCCCCGGACCGCTTTCGCAATCATACCGCCTCTGTCTGACTTGAGCTTAAGAGTATTAAAATCATCATGAGCTTTCAGCCTTATTTAAACCATGCACTAAATGCACATGCCTTATTGATACCATCATAGAATACCATGTATTCTATGGATACCATCTAAGTATGTGCATACAACATCAACTTTTTGTCATTTGGATCAAACAAACCAAATCTAAAAAACCTTAAAGTTCAAGTCAGACAGAGGCGGTATGATTGCGAAAGCGGTCCGGGGCGGTTTGGCGGGAACAAACACGCCGCCGCGACCGCTTTTCAATGTGACAGGGTGCATAAGAACTCATACTTTACAACAAATACCGGCCCCGGAACGCTTCCGCTACCGCCTCTGTGTGACGCGGGCTTTAAGTGTAAGGAAAGGAGTTGGCAATATTACTCAAACAAAATAACGAGGCGGCGCGGCGGCATGTAAACACGCTAAAGATTTCTTCAAACGTGTAAACATGCGTATTTATTGATTGTTACGCGTGTTAACTCCGACAAATCGAGGAAGCTTGATATTTTGCTTTAATTATGTGGGTAAGAGGAGATTCGAACTTTGATTATGTGGTTGCAATTTATGTAATCTTTCTTTAAAATTATTTGGTAGTTATTTATTTTAAGGACTGTAAATAGCCTTACTTACCTTTTTGTCAAAGTTTTTAGGCGGAATAGCCTCTGGCACAACTCAATGACCAGGGACCAATGGTTCGGAGTGTCTTTCGTTTCGAAGCGCGAAAACGCTCAACTTTCTATATGCTGAAAATTTGTTTGTCGAATTTTTTTAGTTAACCGCTAATGGGTTACAGAATAAATTTAGCCACAGCTAGTACCGGCCTCGACAACCTGGGTCACTCCGCTCATACATCAAAGAAGCCGATGTCTTTGAACTAGCCGCCTGAAACCGCGCCGCATACGCACGCCAAGTGTACACGGCTTTAATGAAATGAATTAGTATATTTTTATCAAAGAACTCTATTTACCTTGATAATTTTTTGGTGTAGTTATGTAACTGATTTCTTTATAAATCTACAAGATGGACTCTTTCCAGCATCGTAAATGCTGCCTATGTCAAAAGCTTAGAGCAATGCGTGTCAAATCCGTGCAAGCCCTTTTTGCGCGGAAAAGTTATTTAACTCTATGGTCAAAAGGAACCTAACAAAATATACCTAACTGCATTTTTGTTGTGGCTTTATTCGGCTTAGCTTGGGCTTGTTAACAGACATTTTTGTCTAAGCTGCCTCCAGCTAGGCTTTTTATTCATACCACTTGGCTTCCATCTAGTAAACGTTTTTAGTGCTCTCGCCAACGTGAATTCGTATTTTTTTAATACTCAAGTAGAGTCATTCATTCATTTATTTAGTCAAACTCAAGTGAAGACTTTATCCCCTTTGCAACCTCAATCATTTTCAATAAAGCAATTGACTGGTGCCCCGAAAATTCAATATACTTACTCCCATTGGACATCCAAGTTAGGTAGAGTCAATTTGATGTCCGATATCAAAGAGCACGACGCTACAACGTAACCTAGAGAAAAGGTGGTCCATCTAACACTATTACTCAACTGAAATAGTATACAACGTGTACCTAACGCAAAAATAAGAAAATTTGATTCATCATATAAAGTAAAAATCTGATCCGGTCAATTAGTATGGTGAATATATTTTTTGTTTTAATTTCCAAAAGCTGTAGAACAAAAGTTTGTTCAGTCACATCACATGTGTGGAATTTCCACCCGAGAGTCTTAGTATTATCAGAATTAAAATAGACGTAATGTGATTCAAAGAAAATTCAAAGCTTATATGATTAAAAAATATAGGTATATTCTTTTTATAACTAGTTAAAGATAGAGAATCACCTTAAAATTATGATTGTAGTTTATGTTACACCCTGTATTTTACATCCAGGTGGACCACGGAAAATAGAAATCTCCTGCGTTATACTCCTAGGTGAACTTAGGTGGACCACGGGCAATACCCGAAAAAAATATGGGAGGAACAGGAGAGCAACAGCCAAAAATTAAGAAAATGGCATTTTGTCATGACTTGCCTACCTATGTTTGATTAACTTTAGCAGTAGTTGCCACTTAAATAGGTATCAAAATAATAAATAAAATATACAGGGTGTAAAGGGACAGTGTACCGAAAATTGAACGGGCGAGCTCAGTCAACGAAACTCGTACCTTCCCAAAGACACATTTTGAAAAAAAATATCGACATCTCCATACAAAATGCTCACTTTGATCGAAAAGTTTGTATGAAGAGGTCAAAATTTCTTTTTACTTTCCGAAAATGTTTCTTTGGGAAAAGTGTTCAGTTTCGTTGACTGAGCACGCCCGTTCAGTTGTCGGTACACCGCCCCTTACACCCTGTATTGCTGATTGATTATACCTTTGCGTTTTAGGGCTCCCGCACACGACCGAGAATCGGTGGGCGATTATCGGCCAGGACAAGGAGGGAAGATTCAGGTGATAACACGTCAGAGCGGGATGCCGACAAAAATCGGCCACCGATTCTCGGTCGTGTGCGGGAGCCCTTAGGATACATCATTTGGGTAGGTACCTCTATTAAAATAATGTTCGATTGCCGGACAGCGCGTGACAATCACGGCATGTCTCAGCTCGTCCCAGCCCGTCCGCCTGCCGGGAATTCGCTGCGTGACTGGGATGCCAACAATCTACGGATCCTCCAATTCTACAACTGCAGCTACAAAATCGATTGATGTCTTATTTCTGTTGCATTGTTCAAGTCAATACAATCTTGAACACATAGGTAACAATCGTTCTAAATGTGATTTATTTTTCTTTCCTCTTTCTTTTTCTAGTAGATACCTACCTATTTGTCGTGTCAATCTAAGCTAATACACCAATCGTATTCAGTCCACGTAACGGCAACTTTTGTGGCGTTTACCCTACGGCGACGAATAACTTAACTTACTTACGTACTTAGGAAATTTGCTGGCTGGTTTTGCGAATTTTTCTAGTTCGCGTTCGGAATACATCAGCTGTGATTTATTTATGGGGTGTTTGGGTGGTTATAAATGATAGGTTATAAATGTTTGGAGGGTTTGATATTACTGAAAAATAATAGCTGAAATTTAAATTTTGCTGTGAGCCATGAAATATACAATCCAACGAATATGAACTTATAAGTACTATACCTAAGTTAAATTTTCTCATTAATCTGTTGATCTAAGCACGATGAATACACAAACAAATATGCAATGTTATATTATTTAAACGAAACTGCGGCTTTAACTGAATCTGAATCATAAAATATTTTATTGCGGACATTTTCAAGTCGTTGTGACAGCGTTATCCTTATTTATAGTCTCGTTAAAGTGTAAATCAATACCGTTTTATCCCGCGGTAACAGCGAAACGGAGTCCCTTTAGAGTTGAAAGTTGCGAAAACAAACAGATAGAAGTGCGCAGGAGTCGGTCGGTGTCAAAGCGGTGGAAATAGACTCATCGCGCGCCCTTTCATCTCAGTCCCGCCCGCCCCACGTCCGCGAGCCGAGCACGGCTCTCTTCAGATGAACTTCTGATATTTGAGCTCCAATTTCCAAGATACAGATGAAAGTGGAATGAAACGAAACTTCTCAGTTACACGGAAGAACACACAGTTGCTCTAGATATAACATATTTATGACATTTTAAATCAAAGAGATAAAGATTTCAGGAATTGAAAAATCGTAACGACATGTCAAGTTTGACCGTCGCAGTGCGACTCTAGCCCGTACGTCTTCGAACGGTATAAAGTTCAATGTGTCAAGCTTGATTTGCTTTTGACTGTACCTTATATTTGAATTTCAAAGAATATTAAAGTTTTGTCGTGATGAAGAATTTATAAATAAGCCCCTAGTTGAATATTAAAGCTTCCCAAGTTGAAGTGAAAAAGGAGCAACCCATTTCTTGAAATTACTTTGAAACTAGAGCCATTTTTTCAAACTTCATCTCTCTGGTTTTAGTTTGTGCATAGGATACGAAGTCCCACACCTACCGTAAGCTGTAAAGCGACGTATGTTACCTTAGTAGATGGAAACTTTATCGTCCCTAAGGGAAAAAGGTGAGGCAAGGTGTAATACTTATTACGCGCCTTCCCTTCTTCCCTCACTCCAAAAACTTATTTCCAAAATATTCGATATCCCTTTTGCGAGTTTCTAACAAACAAGATAAAACAAGTATAACATCTACATAAAACGGGTTCTAGAATTGTGTGCTTATCATGTTTGAGTTTATTCTATTTGGGTTCTGTAGTTTTAAAGTCCAACTCATTTCTGTAGTCAGGATTACCTAGTTAGTTTATCAATTTTGACTTTCTGTCGTGCCTACTTGTTAATCATTGATCACCAAATCTTAGAATTAATTTGGGTTATGTGGCCTCCACAATAAGGGCACTAATGAGCACGACCAGCAGACTTAAAAACGATAAACTCAAAACCGTGCGATTTCTAAATTCAGATAAAAATGCCGACGCAAAATATGCGGTAATGCCGTACATATTGTCGGGCTTTTATCGTCTGAAGGGCGATAACACGAGCGAGAATGTCAAACGAGGTGGGGAAGGGGAAGGGAGGGGAGGAATCTCTTCATCTTCAGCACTTCACCTCGTTAATCACGAGCTGTCAACGGCGTGACGTCTTCCCAGTCTGGATCTCCCAAACTTTATTACTTGCCCGACAGGAGTTTAGACGAAAAGACATACGTTGAGAGTCGTAAATGTCACCAACGCTTTAAAATTAAGGACAGTCCCTAATCCTAGAAAAGTATCATTATTTTTTTCTGGTATAATTGATTAGTAATTTTAAAAGATGTTTATCGCAAGGACACAGTTATAAACTAGAGTAATAAATCTTGCTAATAAAGTAAGCAAAGTTGCATTCACGTCCCACAGCATCTCTGTTTGATAAAGTTCTGAAGACGCTGAGTTATTCAGCGCACGCGGAAGTTTTTCACACCAAAATTATATAATTTTTTCGTTCTTTTCAGTGACTGAAAGGGCCAATAATAGTTTTGTCGCGTTTGTTTGAGTTCAAAGTCAGCTATTTGGAAGTGGGTGCGTGTAGGTATGTAAATCAAGACAAATTCATTGGGAGACTTCAAAGCGGCGATGGAGCTCCGATTTGATCCTGTCCTTTGATTGCGAGATGTCGTGCTATTTTGGAACGCCCTCCAGAAGTATAGAGTTGCCCGGATAGGGTTGATGTTCCAAACCGGCATGTTTATTTGATAAATTTGTGAAGTTATCTATTAGGGGGATCTTCATTGAGTTACGGCAATGCAAGATAGGTAAATGCCGAGGATTACACTATGCTGTGTAATTTTATAAAGTTATAATTACATTATGGACTACTGGCAAGCTCCTTTAGGAATTTGGTTTGCCTTATAATTCAAAAAGTGATATTAACCGTGAAAAAGTATAGCTACTTTTTCACGATTAATATCACTTTTTGCTATGTAGTCAGTAAAAATTGAAAATTCCTAGAGTGACGTTTTTAGATTGATCACAATTGATCGGCAACATCAGTCACCATTTATCCCTGACTTGATACCGACAATCGCTTCACGTCATAATATTATCGTTACTTCAATAGCTACAGTATCCATCATTCTGGTCACTTTAGTCTGGTAGCAGCCTAGCATTTGCATGGCCTGATTACTTACAATACTAGCACATCAGAGTGTACCGGCGGCAGTTGACGTCAGCTAAAGCTAAATTACGCTACTGTGTATTCTGCGCCTGTATAGATAATGTTCTGCAGAATTTGATGGCCCTATCGCATCGTTACGTCCGACATCTATCAGAATATCCCGACGTAAAAGACAGCTTAAGACCAAGCAGTAATTACAGACGGTCTGTAACCTATTTCAGGCGTGTGGCGTGCATAGTGTATACACTCGGTGATGTTTTATTGTGTCAAGCCCTTTGTGTTTTAATTAGCTCTTAGGAATGATTCTGCTAATATTGCTCTTGGAGGGAATTTCATTGAAGTTGTGTTTTTCTTAATGGATTTATTTTTAAGGTATTTTAGTTCAGTCCTAATTTTTATTATTTTACCTACGTTCCTTGGGAAAAGTTGTTCAGTTCCGTAGAGAATTTAGTTTTTCAGTTGCTAAATCGACGAAAGATTTAGTTAATTGTAAGCTTTTAATCTCAAGAAGAAGCTAGGTTGTTGGTTAACATAATAGTGTTAGTGACCGTGAAACTCTCAAACAACACATATTGGTATCTAAATATCATCTTAAAATAGAGGACACTTCGACTATTTTGAGTATTCTGCGTAGGTATTCATAGTGCAGTTGTTACATGGACATGAATGTTACGGCGACATTTAGCAGAATTGCAGTGCGGTTGAGATCTTTATTGGGTGTTGTGGCCGTTCAGAGATCGTTCGTGGCTTTAATGGGCTTTATTCGAGCATTTACTGTTTAGTACACCCAACAGCACGTCAGTAGGAACACTTTGAACTTTATTTCATGGTAATAGAGTTGCAAATGTTTCCATTGCCGTGCGGTTGACCGTAAGAAAATTGAACGTGCAGGCGGATTTGCTTCATCGACTGTGTGTCTGGACATTATGCGTGCAAACTATAGGGTTACATTACAATATGTTTGTTTGAATTTGTTGAACATGTTAGTTTACATTGGAGCGTTATATTTAAATCTTATGTCGTTTTACTGTCTTAGTTCGTTATAGTTTCATTTTTACCTTTGACGTGCGAAAATGATTTAAATTTTTGATTCACCAACGCATTAACATCTTGCGAGATCCACGTTAATAATGTTTGATTTTCTATTGTTTCGTCGCTGTTTTAATTTCTACTGTAACCTTTTTTAGTGTCAGTTTGGTTGAAAGTGTTTTGGTCTTTTTTTTTTTCATATATCTGATTTGATGCGTTTTATTTTTACAGGACTGCTCTAAACGGAGTGTTAGTTACCTATGCTTTTGAATTTACAAGTGCTCAAATCTTGACTGTGAAAACAGAATAAAGCTTGGGCAATGATGACTATAGTGATCCCGAAGCACAAAACGCGTACAATATATTTTAAGCGTTTATACTCCTTGGATCAAAGAAGTTCTAGACGAGTCAGTCCATACCATAATATGCGAATGCCATAAGTTAATTGATTCTCTTTATCCTCAAAACATAAACATAGGTTTATTGATTGACTGACTCGTCTATTTCTTTGATTCATGTGACCTTTGTAGGTATATAAACTAAAACACACAGTCATAATTACGGTGTAATAACTTCGGTCGGCTTTGCCGTATGCGCGAAGCAGTTAAATTAATTAATGATGCCAACTCCTACATGGCCTAAATTATATCAAAGTAGGCGACTTCAAAGATAGTCGTCTTAAGTCGACACTGCGCAATAATTTTACATACAATATTTCATTATGACATCGGCGGGGACGCAAAGCGAACTGCGCGTACGCTACGAATCTTAATAGATTCATTGAGTTTGTATACGAATGTGAATAATTCTCAATTCGTCACTTGTGCTGCCTAGGTTTTTGACCTCTAAGTAGAACGATACACACCTACGTGACCTGGAACGTACAGAACTTTTCAGGAGAGTTCTTTTACAAATATTTTACAGTAAAGACTTTAAAACGCCTGTACGTGGGATACGTGCTTTTAATGTGGTCAGGATTCGAACGAAGCTAAGTTATAAATAGAAGATCCAAGAATTTTTGAAATAAAAAAGATCATTGTTATCTTCAGGAATAGCAATACTATTTTAAGGATTGAAATGTCTGATAGTGGATGTAGATGCTTATGCTCCACGTTATGCTCCCAGATTTGCTATTGTTAATTTTAACTACTATCGAGCTTTCTGTCAACAAATAGAAAACGTATTATTAAATCTCACGTGACAGGTTCATTCCTAGTGTGAGATTTGCAAGATAAAACATTTGTATTACGACAGGACTAGGAAATAGATTTAATGTATTTCTAAGATTGTACTCGTATTTCATTTACTCTGTTGTGTTCTGGAAAAATAAATATTTTGTATTTTTGTATTTGTATCACGGACACACAACCAATAGCAGTACCTATGGGCATACACGTCTTATGCATACTTTTCCGGTTGCATCACGGATTCAATGTTTCTGACGAAGCTTATGCATTTAAATATGCATTATAACATTGTATATTCAACGTTGATTTTCCGGGAAGGCTGTATGGGTGTAAGCTCGACGTTGATGCGGCGCACGTCTGGGACAGGACGTGTCAGGCGTCAATGCCAGCTATGATGTCAACTGAACGGCCCTCGATTGTCTCCATGCTAATGTGGGAGACCACCTCTTCTATATCGTTATGATGCAACGGAACACCCTATAGTTTGGTTAGAGATCAATTTGGTAAATAATTTAATTGCTTTTATTGGTGCAGAATGAAAGGTAAAGATTTTGGTTTTTAAGTACTTAAATGCCATGTACGCACGGCAGCATTTAAGTGGTAACAAAGCCAGTATAAACTGAAACAGTGCAAGGGTGAACGCCCAAAACCAGAGACCCCCTCAACAACGTGTTACCCTTACTACATCACACATTACTATGTTAAATCAATTGATGTACCACATTTCGATAATTATTAACAAAGAACTGTTTAACTATGGATTAAGTTTTTTAAAGAAGGAAAGTTAAACTTTAAAGAAAGCAGTTTTGTGCAACTAGGAAGGCGGAAAGTCTATTAAACATACTTAACATATTTTTTTAAATAAAATTAAAGTTGATGGCACGGATGTCTTAATTCGAAGTAAAAAATCAAAAAGAACTAAAAAACAAGCTAAGAAATATACGGAACCGATATCAAAGCACCAGATTCACACTCCTGACCGTATTTTTTACTTCGCCACCATTGACAAATGGGCGCTGCGGATTGAATAATAAGCGGCGTTTTCGAATGCCTGAGCGACGAATGCATAAAAATACACTCTACCCGCGCTATGTGCGCTGTTTTGAGACAAACACTCCATCACAGTGTTTTATTTTTATTATCGTGAGAGCAAATTATAGGTGGCTTGATTACCCAAACAAAAGAGGGTTGTAGAAACTTCTTTTTAGACCTTCTCAATGGTCTTCGTCGACTGAAAAATCTGTCAGATGTGTCATAGGTAACCTAAAAAGCGTTGCGTTGCGAGCGTATTAAGCGGAACTCTCCGCGTCGGAAAGAGGCGGAAGTGTGTCGCTGCTTTCTTTTGATTTTCCGCACCTTCGAAGTTTTTAAAATTTTTTCTTTATTTTCTCATTTTATTTTATTACGCCGCCGGTGTTACTTAATCAAATACTTTTTATCAAATTCCGATCCTAGACAGGCCTTAACGTGCTTAAGATTCCAGAAAAGGTTTTTTTTTCGATGAGCTAATACTAGATCTAGTTTCGGTTCATTTATTTTGCATCTATTTTCAGTCACTATCATCTTTTTTTTTTCAGGACAAAATACCATGTTTCGTTAATGAGATTCGTGGAATCATATTTTGGTTAAAATTTTCTCGACAGTTTAATGTTTGCAGATGTTGACTGATGAGTTCATTTATTTTTTAAGATCCCAAGTCTTAAATTAGGTCACGACAAGATGAGTTCTGGGAAGGTAGTTAGTTTTTAATGTAATTTTAGAGATGAGCATATTCCACAGGAAACAGAATTAGTACAGTTTATGCCGAGAATTAAAGTAAACTGCGAATATGAAAGTACATTAATTTGAAAAGACAACATAAGATAATTTGCGCTTGATTTGGGTCGAGCGAGTCGAATCAAACTTGTTAAATGTACACACGGCCGCACATCAGTAGAAACACTTTTGGACCTTATGACATGGTAATAGAGTTGCAAAAGTTTCTACCGACGTGCGGTTGACCGTACTGATTTGTATACAATGATCATTGTTCGCGGCAGAAGGTTAATCGATCAAGTACATTGTATGTCAACCCAATATTGACTTGTGATCATCTCATATTCCTGGTGTTATTCTGCACACAATGGAGCTACGATTGCGGGTCAGGTTTAGCATAATAGAGCGATCTTTATGAGACGAAGCGAGAAACCCGAGCAAGAAATGAACCCTCAATTATAACGACCACGGTACAGCTATGCGCTTTAGGTAGAAATGTTTGTTGTAAGTAAGTACAATAAGGTGTCTATTTGCATAGTCCTGCGAGGCAATTTAGTTAGCATAAGTCATTGAAGGGTGTTTCATTGATGCTAGATAGAGTACAGACAGTAGGATAAAAGGGAAGGCATAGCATAGTTTGTTTGGTTTTAGAAGGTATTCATTTTTGCGAGTGTCAAAAGTTGTAGGGCTTTCCAACTTGGTTACTACGATCAACCGCACGCCAGTGAACACATTTGCTTGCGACTCTATTACCATGCCTTATAGTCGAAAGTATTTCTAATGACGTGCTGTGGGGTGTACTATCCCATTGCTTTATTCTGCCGTGAAGCCATAGTACTGCGAGGAGGCAATTTAGTTAGCATAAGTCATTGAAGGGTGTTTCATTGATGCTAGATAGAGCACAGACAGGAGGTTAAAAGGGAAGGGATAGCATAGTTTGTTTGGTTTTAGAAGGTATTCATTCTTGAGAGTGTCATCCAACTTGTAGTAGGGCTTTTCCGACTGGGTAAGTACGGTCAACCGCACGTAGGTGGACACATTTGCTTGCGACTCTATCACCATGCCTTATAGTACAAAGTATTTCTAATGACGTGCTGTTGGGTTTATTACCACAGAATAGGTAATATTACTAGCGTAGTACTACCCCATTGCTTTATTCTGCCGTGAAGCAGCAGAACTTGCATGCTGGTTCAACAGGCAGGCTAAGATGAGACATTTCATGTAAGTTCTCAGGGTGGGCAATGAGCTTTGCTATTTTTTTGGTACCATCAGAAAGAAAAGAGAGAAAATATTTCATTAAAAAATAAAGAGAGAAAATATTTTAATCAGCACAAAATAAGCTGACCAAGAGCTAAATCCGTTATGCAAAAAAATAAGGAACAAGAATGGACATCAATTAATATATCGGTTAATTAGTTTTCTAACTAACACAACGAAGAAGTCATTAACGTAAAACAATATCTTCTGTCTGCCTTTGCACAATACTACGAGTAGTAAGGCAATAAATTTTTAATTTTGATAAATATAATAAATATTTTACTGCCTATGACGATGTTGAAATACACTTCCCCAACAGTCAGTCTGTTCGGAATTTACGAGTTGAGCGTTGCTCTTGATAACCTTTTAACACTTCGGCCAGATAGCGCGTGTTTACTTATTTTGAAATGCATTCTGTACCACACTGCTGCGCTTTGAGTGTTACTCGTATATTAACAAATAAAAACTATTTAACAAAAAATTAAACCGCCGAATACGTTCCTTCCCTTCGACACCACCAAACGACACCACCAGGGATGTCGTGGGGAATCGGAAATAAACTGAAAAGCAAAAAATAATAAAACTTTTTTATTTAACCTTAATAACAAAGTTCTTAAAGTAATGTAAGTATACCCGAGTAATTTTGAGTCGGCGCCGCCGCCGTGCATCAAGTTTTACGTAATTAATTAATTTGCTTGTTTGGCGCCGACTCAAAATTACTCGGGTATACTTACATTAGTTTAAGAACTTTGTTATTAAGGTTAAATAATAGTAGATTAGTTGCCAAGGGCTGCAATTGATGCTTACACCCGAGCTAACTACTCTGCTTTACATCTCGATTGTGAGGTAAGTAGGTCCTTATTACCACCAAATTGTAGGTGACCAATTAGCGCTCTAGGGTAACAATGTAGCTAGCTAGAAAAACCCTAGGGCGGTAAGTAATAAAAAAAAACACTTCACTCTTTCAAAATTTAATTACTTACCGCCCTAGGGCTTTTCTAGCTACATTATTACCCTAGAGCGCTAATTGGTCACCTACAAGCCCCATTTGGTGGTAATAAGGACTTACTTACCGAATATGAGAGATGTAAAAAGGTTTTATTATTTCTTGCTTTTCAGTTTTTTCAGCGGTTTATTTTTTTTGTTAAAAAGTTTTTATTTTACAATTTTTTGTGAATATAAATTTTATTTTCCTACCCTTAGGGTAAATCGGAATACTCTGTAAAAATTATGCTTGGTCTTACATTACAATTAGTCAGTGAACAATCAATCATCCCCTGTTTTCCTACCTTTAGGGTAGGATTTTTTTTTCCAAATTTATATGGGCCCAACTTCTTTCCAATAAAAAAAGAATTATCAAAATCGGATTACTCCGTACAAAGTTATGCGTGGTCATACATAAAAAAAAAAATATGCGCGTCGACTTGAGAACCTCCTTCGTTTTTTTTTCGTCGGTTAAAAATGAATATGCATTTAAACAAGTAACGAAGTAATTCTTGCTTCTATAACGCTGTAATGCAACACTGGAATCATTTTCCTCTAGTGATTTAAAGTTCTAATTAGGTGTCTTCCGTCTGATTTGGGCTAAGAATAATTAGTAGCACCTGTGGGTGTTGTAAAAGGGATCTTAGTATAGCAACACACATACGGAAATTACGGAAATTCCGCGTCGGAAAGATCCATCGCTGATCGTTTCGTCAAGTATGACATACTAGAACGGATTTTCCGCATCGAAACGAACCGCGACCATAATGTAAATGCGACAGGTGACAAGACCTTGCGGTAAATTCCGACACGGAAATTCCGCTCTAGTATGACAGACTTAACGGAAAGATTCGTCGCAGATCGTTCCGACGCGGAATTTTCACAGATGTGTTGCTACACCTCAACTAGAGGATGCACAGCAGCGTCCTTCTGCATATTGCAACTATACTGCGGTCACCAACCACCGCAGTCCATTGTTCCGACCGTAACTGTAATAAGTATGGTGGCTATGGTGAAATCAAGATTACATACCTAAAGCTTGACACATTGAACTTTGTATCGTTTTTACTTCAATAGCTGGTAGGTGCTGCGAATGCGAAGCCGTACGGCAGTAAACATGTAGAAACAGATCCTGTATAAACTGAACCAGTGCTACGCTGCGAAGGCCCGAAATCAAAGACCCGCTCAAGGTCAAAGTGTTTACCACCGACGTGCGCCTCTGTGTACATGTCCCACAAAACAAACCATGCATTTTCGCTGTGAAGTTATGGTGAGTGTCCAACAATGGATTTTTATGAAATGTTGTGATGATGAGGTGTGTTAAAAGTTGACAAAAAAACTGATACATAATCTAATCAGCGCTGTCGTCCTTCCTAAGTTTTTGCTATCACGATTTTATTTAAATAAAACAATAAATCGTACCTATTAAAAACATAGTAAAATAAATCAGCTTAAAAATAAATAAAATTTTACAATTTGCGTCAAAGTCCCGCTCGTGGCTACGTTAGCTGGTACAAAGGTGTCCATTACGCTAGCAGCGTTCCCACTCTGAACAGCGATGGACAACCTTCGAACGAGGATCTCACCTTTCTCTCTTATACGACGACCAATTTCTCGCACAAAGTCCATTTCCTCTGACCCCCAGCATCCCATCGATTCCACCAGCTACCGGCACAAACAAATAGGTCTGCTCCAGAAGGTAATAGAGTAATCTAATCATTAATAATGTTTTAACATCGACAAAGTCGGCTCAGTCGGCTATACAAAGTTAAATAAAACCGGCCAAATGCGAGTCGGACTCGCTCACTAAGGGTTCCGTTATTCCGTACCTATCCACCGTAAGATTTAGTTCATAATAGTACAAACTTTTGCCCTTTGGTTTTAAAAACTCCGGGTCCACTCAAACCTGATGACTCTTTAATATGAATGTACTCTGAACTTAGTTGGTTATAATTGGTTATGAGAAAAGTAGTCATTATTTAGACTTATATTAGACATTTTCCTTAATTACTTGTGCTGTGTTGGTTCGTAAATGTATGGAGATGGGGATAGTGGCTGCATCTTTTGATTGTGTTGTCGTAGAAGCTTGAAATTTTCGCACCCTCAAAACTAAAAATATTTTATTAATTGTTGGATATTAAAATTTCTTAATGACGTCAGCTAAACTACATCGCTTCACAAACAAAGTGGCGCCATGGTAGGAAAATAAGATATTAGATAATTTGAACTCGATCCTGGCACTCTATTCTTGAAAATCACCGGGTGATAAAATATCACTTTTGAGACTTACAAGTTCACATTTGCCCTGATAGACTGTTGAAAGGCAAATCAGAATACATAAAAAATACCAATCAAGGACTGCTTTATATTTTACGAATACCAATCCTTACTTTTGAAAAGAAAAATCTGTAATTTTGATTTTTTTGAGTGACATTTTATCACCCGGTTATATTAAAGAGTTGAGTCCCTGACGATGATGATATGATGATCCTTAACCGTTCATGAGAAAAAGGGTCTTGACTGTCAGTCATTCAGACGGATAACAAAGTGATCCTACAAGTGTTACTTTTTTCCTTTTGTGGTACGGAACCCTAAAATAAAAATAAAAAAATCTCCTCGTAACCTAACACTTTAAAAGCGACATGCGATTCCGAATGTAACGCCTTGAGTCAATTAATTCACTAACACTAATGTCGGGATGTGCCCCCATAACAACATGTGTGTATTTTGATCATTGATCAACATGCCAGCATGGCTTGCGTCAGAGTAGGGACCATTAGATACAGTAGCTACTGTTTAAATGCTTACGGCTTGTTTATTCTAGTTTAGGTTATCCTATACTATTAAACGAGCAATATTTGTATATTTGTAATGTTTCTCAAAAACGGCTCTAACGATTTCGATGAAATTTACCGTAAAGGGGTTTTTGGGGGCGACAAATCGATCTAGCTAGGTCTCATGTCTGGGAAAATTAGTGTTCCCCGTGTAATTAAGTATTTTTTTTAAATACCGCGTTTTCGACAGAAATTACAGCGCCAACTGTTGTCGGGTAGCATGGCTTGCTCACCCGATGATATTTTCAGGTTGAGACGGCTATTATAGAGCGAAGCTCGGTCGCCCAGGTACTGTTTATTAACCTAACTTTATGACATTGTTTGCTCCTATTTTTTTGTTTTATGTTCATGTGGCTTTTGTATTACTAGTTTTTTAAAACACGTTTTATGAACTTGGTAGCTTACAAATTCAAATATGTTTATTGCGTAACTATAGGTTCTTGCATACAGATGTTCACAATATGTCTTTTCATTACAATATTACATTTCTCTATAGTTTACCAAATTTTTTTTTATTTTTTATTTAAAGAAACACTTACAAAATTTTATTAATAACTTTCTACAAAGATAACGCATCAAAAACCAGAATTGATTTATCCGTGCGTTATTTTCATTCGCCGTCAGTGGCACTTTTTACACAACAACAATATCAAAGTATAGTCCTAAATTGCTACAACTCGACCAAAACAACTAGGCACACGGTTTATAAATGGTGTACAATGTCAAAATAAAATGATATTATTGTGTCCTATATCTGTCGGTATCTTGTGAGCTAAAAATAAAAGCTGGGCTGACAAAAATGTGTTACTTTGTTACAGATGTCTTTGGTAGAGATAGCGTCAGATTCAGCGATGCGGGAGGAGAGGATACAAAATATTTACAAGTTCTGTACACCACATTTGGTAAGATATATTATAGTTTCTAGTAGTGTAGTGCCGGCAAAGACGTCCGTGTGGTGCAGCCAAACATTAGTACTAACCAAGCAAAGAGGTCCAATTTGTTTGGTAGGAACCCACCTCCAGTTGTGGGTGTCGTAAGAGGCGATTAAGGGCTTATGAACCGGAGGATGGCCAGCAACATCTGCACCACACTTTCTGTGTATCGTACCATCTTAAAAACTGCGGTTACAAACAACAGCGGTCGCCAGCCGCAAAGCTGACAAGCGTGGAGACTACGGTAAATCTCCTCCAAAGTACCACGCGTTTTTTATTGAGTTCTGTAGGAAGCTCCCTGTCCTGCAGTGGACGTTTCATGGGATGTTATGATGATGATTACGATGAGATACAACTTAAGTAGTTTCATTAAGCTCCTTCTAGTGAAGGTGATATAATATCGCTTTTTTAGAAAAGCTCGAATTCCTTTTGCCTCTAGCAAGCCAGTTCCAGTTCTTAGCAAATTTTCTATTATTTAATAAGACTTTTTAAGGAAATGCGTTGATTAACTTGCTAGCTTTATCATAAAATGACTACTATACAAATAAACGTTCACTTAAGGCACAGAATATTTAATAGTAAACAAGTTTCTTAAGGCTAAGAGTATTTACGCACTACGTCCGATCCGAATCCAATCCGAACCCGTGAAAATATGGTCTAACTATTTTTAAGGTATCATTACGCACTACATCCGATTCAGTTTAAGTAGTATTCGGACCGAGTTTTCCAGATTCTTAGGTATTTTCACGGGTTCGGATCGGACGTAGTGCGTAAAAACTCTAATTCGCAACATGAAAAACTAAAAACGTAGTACCTATGCGAGATACAGGAGCTAACAAAATAAGAATATTTTTGTCCAAACACCACCAATATTAGATTCTAACGTTCTTTGCGGGAACACTATGTAAGTATGAGGCACAAGTTGCTCACCGTCAGTTGCTGAAAGAGACTGAAACGAAACGCGAGCGCCAACGAGGAGGCGCCCACGGGAGGCGCCCTACAGCCATTCTGTACTAAGATCATGTTGCGCAACATTAGCCCACCAGAATCATAATATGTTGCGGAGACACTTATGTTTCTATCTGTAAATCAATGTACGGTTTAGGAAAAATAACAATAAAGCTATTTTTAATACTCTGTGTAATGAGCTTTAAAATAAAACTACAAACAGATAGTTTTCCATATCGAAGGCAATGTATCATGAAATATGATATGGGGAATGTAGACAGCCCACCGCGATTACAAATTGGAGATTTATCATAGGCAACTACTCATTCAAAATAAATTTATTGTCTCAGGTGTGTAACTACAACCTCTATTCAGAAAAAATATCTTGACTCTATTTTAACTTTCTACACTAGGATTTTCTTCAAAGCCGCGAAAATTTTCCGCAAAAGTTGATATATCAGTCAATTCCTTTTGTATTAGTACTTATGAAGATGCCGCGAGAGCTTCAAAACATAAATTATCAAACACTTGACTACCTACTCATTCAAAGGCTTTTTTATTCATACTATATAGAACGTTGAAGACATTTGTTAGGTTCGTTCTTAGATGTGGGAGGTGCCGCCGTAATGTGACACCATTCCATTCAAACCAGCACTGTGCTTTCAAACTCTATTGAGTGGGCATTATTGAAATAAATCTTCATTGAAGACCGTCAATAAACCGCCTATTGCATTGTATTGTAATTGGGGTGGTGTAGTATTACCCTCTACAAGAAAATAGAAGGTACTAACGATTATATCGAAGCACGCAACGAGCATTCAAGTTCGGTCCAACTACGAATTTATTTATTTACTTTATTTATTATTATAACACAAAATTTGACAAATTAATACATCATTCAGCTGGTTATTCAACCGTTTCTAATATTGTTAATTACTAAAACAACCAGTCGTATAAAACAGCTGATGTATTTTTGCGATCAAGTTGTTTTTAATCTCATTTTTAATAAACGAAGTTTTAGTTTTTAGTGTGGAAATTCTGGATGGAGTCCAGCATACGACTTTTTAGTGAATGATATGATCAAGTATTGAAACTATTATCAAGGTTTTAGTAAATTCATGTGTTAATTAAATTCTAATAAGGCTTATTGCATCGATTTTTGATTTTTGCAAACATGGAAATTTTTGACTCTCCATACGAAATAATCCATTAGTATATGGAAATTTCAAAACCTTAAAACCTAAGTTTCTGTTGTTTGAATAAATTTTATTAAAGCCCTATATAATTCTACCTGTCTGTTTCTGTCGTCCTTTTGAAGGAAGAAGCCGCAGAATCAGATTACTTATAGATAAATAATGGATGGGATAAAGCGTTAGAACAATACGTTCCTAATGTGTTATTATTATTTTCAGATAGAGTTCTGGATATGCATGAATCAAACTATTCAAGGTGAGTCAACACAAAATACTCTTATAATAGGACTCAAAAATCAAACATCTCTATTTACTTTTTAATATGACTCTTCAATCAAACACTTACTTTTTAATATGACTCTTCAATCAAACACTTACTTTTTAATATTTTAATAATGTAGTCAGTATAAAATCCGTCTTACTACAAAAAAGTTAGACATCTGTTGAACACTTGATCAAAAAAAGTGTTACTACAAAACAGCGTCTTGCAATCTTTTAAACACGTGTTAAACTGCTTAGACAGTGTCTAGCAAAACACGTGTTAGACGAGTGTTAAGTCTTACATTATAGTGCAAAAGCTATAAAATAACAACACATATTTAAAACTGGTCAAATGCGAGTCGGACTCGCGCGTTTTTGATACACTTCTGCGTGACGCGCGTCCATAACTAAGACGGTATTATTAACTTAATGGTAAGGAACCCTCGGTGCGCGAGGCCGGCTCGCACTTGGCTGGTTTTTTACCATACCATAACCATAAAATATTAAATTTGCAGAGGTAGTGTCGGGTTCAGGCTGGTGGGGCCGCGTATGCTGCGCTCTAGGACGGTCGGCGTCGTGCCGGCACGCATGCGCCACGGCTGCCAACTCCAGCGCACTCACCGATACCTGCCGGCACTCCGATGAGATTGCCTTCTTCGACTGCGTAGAGAAGCAGTTCGAGGCGCAGACTTGTTGCTGTATGTTTCAGTTTTAAAATGTTTTTCTTCCAATAAGGAAATTAGGCTTTTGGAGGATATGGTGACTTGACGTTGTTTAAAGCTGGTAGTAAATCAGACCCCACTAATTTTAGACCTATTTCTGTTCTTCCAACTCTTAGTAAGATATTTGAAAAGATAATTTTAAATCAGGTTCAGAGCCACTTTTATCGCAACAACTTGATGAACCTAAAACAATTCGGTTTTACCAGGGGTCGCTCAACAGTCGATGCAGGTGTTGAGCTTATTCAAAGTATATTTGACGCCTGGGAGGAGTCAAGTGATGCCATTGGCGTTTTCTGTGACTTGTCCAAGGCTTTCGATTGTGTACATCATGATATTCTTATCAGGAAATTACACCATTATGGAATTAGAGACCAGGCTCTAAGCCTTCTGGAGTCGTATCTAAGTGAAAGGATCCAGAAGGTTGATGTAAATGGGAAAAGGTCACTAGGATCAAAAATTTGTATGGGCGTTCCACAAGGCTCAATCCTGGGACCATTCCTGTTCATTGTCTACATTAACGATTTGCCAAACCTTGTAAAGGACAAGAATGAGATAGTACTATTTGCAGATGATACGTCTTTGATTTTTAAAGTCAAAAGACAACAATCAAATTTTGACGACGTAAATAGTACAATCTCTAATGTAGTTGAGTGGTTCACCGTAAATAATCTTTTACTTAACGAAAAGAAAACTAAGTGTGTTAAATTTGTTTTGCCTAATGTAAAGCCAACTGCTACAAGCCTATTAGTGAAAAACGATAAATTGAGTCTTGTGGAATCAGCTGTGTTCCTAGGTATTACCTTAGACAACAAATTACAATGGGGACCGCATATTAATAAATTGTCGAACAGACTTAGTTCTGCAGCATACGCAGTGAAAAGAATAAGAGCTCTGACGGATGTAGACACCGCGAGGTTAGTCTACTTCAGTTATTTCCATAGTCTCATGTCATATGGCCTTTTGTTATGGGGTCATGCTGCGGATGCAAACAGCATTTTTTTACTACAAAAGCGAGCTGTTCGTGCAATTTATAAAATGAAGCCTAGAGAATCTCTTCGAAATAAATTTAAAGAAATCAACATTTTGACTTTTGTGTCGCAATACATTTATGAGAATTTAATATATGCTAAACGGAATATACATATTTTTGATAAAAATTGTGACAGGCACAGTGTCAACATAAGAAACAAGAATCAACTTGCTTCTCATGTCAGCCGTATTCACAAAATTAGTAAAACATATAAAGGTCAATGTATACGCTTCTATAATAAGGTACCCACTGATATTGAAAGTTTACCGTTAGATAAATTCAAAACTGTAATCAAGCAGAAATTATGTAAGAAGGGTTATTATAAAATATCAGATTATCTAGAAGAGAAAAATCCATGGGATTAGACTACGGTTCTAACAGGCCAATTCAAAATTAAAACTGACCTATGTATGTTGTATATCAACCTTGTACATTCAAACATATTTAAAAGAGCGCGTGGGTTTTTATTGTCGCTTCTTTTTTTTCCCACAATGACGCCACATTGTTTGTGAAGCGATGTAGTTTAGCTGACGTCATTAAGAGATTTTAATATCCAACAATGAATAAACGATTTTGATTTTGATTTTTTTTGATTTTTAAAAATCTAGCAGCAGTTTGAAAAGTTCAGAATATTCAGATAGCTTCAATGGTTGCCAACCTTCGCTTCAATGATAGTAGTTGTACTTGAAGAAGACTTTTAGTGATACAGTTGATATGATGTTGGTGAAACACTGTGGTGGTTGACACAAAGGCGAGATCGACTTCTTCGACTGTGTGCACAGCCTCAGAATTGCAGTCTCGTTGCGTTCTTTATAAAAATAGTTTTGTGTCAATGGCTGCCCGTGTGGTGCCGGCAAAGAAAAGTGAAACCCATCTCTACCCGTGGGTGTCGTAAGAGGCGACTAAGGGCTTATGAACCAGAATTTAAGATTGGCAGCAGCATCTTTCTGTGTATCGTACCATCTTACATAATACGGTCACCAACAATGTTAAGATGATGATGATCAATGGCTGGTGTTGATTGCTTTTTTTCTTTAATTAGGTATAGTTAACCAAATCATATGTACCTAGCTGTCTCCATAGAATCGAAAATAAAGCTCAATAAAGCGAAACGCAAGCCTGAATAGTATATTTTCGAAAAATTCATAAAGCAGAAGTTGATGTCTTCACAATTATTTTCATAAAAATAATCCTGATCATCAAAAATTCTTCTCTTCCAGCACAGACGCAGTCCCTGAATTGCCATGAGTCCTGCCGAAGCGTGCTATGGCGGTACGGTCAGGGAGCGCGAGTGGACTTGGGCGCTAAAGAACGAGCAGTCGACGCTTGTGAGCATTCTCCTGATCTACTGCACTGTTTGAGAGACCTGACCGCCTCTACAGTGCATGCAGATACCTCCAAATGTAAGAATATATATATATATACCTTCCTCGGTTTCAATGATATCACTTATCAGCTAGTACTAACTTCAGCTGGCTCAGAGACCTAAATAGGATCTTTACATCTAACACTAAAAGCTCCCAGAGTTTAAAACCGCCACCGGAGTTAAAACAAGGAAACACATGACTTTTTTCTAACATGAAAACCCATTTAGGCCTCTTTTGGAGCCTGCAAAACTTTTGTTTTAGGAGTTTCTAAACTATCAAACTCCATAGCTAGGTTTAAAACTTTACGAAAATGTAGAGATAGAATGGTAAGACGGGATTTAGTAACGAAGCTTGTTTTCTAGATTTACCATGCTGTCAAGAATCAACCAACCAGGAATGCAGAACAACCTGCGAGTCGGTTCTTCGACGCACTGGAGACTCACAGGAGATCGCAAACGCACTATCCAGAGACTGTGGAGCACCATCGCTACACGATGGACTCTGGCAGTGTTTTCTTAGAACAGACGCCCCTACTGATGTCAAAGATTTGATACCACACGATGTCGCTAAATTACACTGCTGTCAAAAGGTAATTGAAGCTTTTCTTCCTCCTAAAACTATGCAAAGTCTCAAACTGGATTGAGTTCATGATAGTGTAGGCAACAACAAAGCAGTTGACCCCAACACAAATTTCTCAGGCAGATTTTATTTGACAGGATGATAAAGAATTATGAATTTAATGTAACTTCAAAAAAAAAAAAAAAACTACAAAAAATTTTTTTCATACATTTTTTGTAATTTTTGTACGGAAAAATTAAAAGTACCGATTTTTTTTTTTGATTTTTTTATAGAGGGTTTGTCTCATGTAGTGTAATACACCAGCAAAGTTTCATCGACTGAGGATTTAATGGGGGGGTCTTCATACAACGATTCGCTTCAATAAAACTTTTTCTATTCTATTCTATTCTATTAATTGCGTAGACTATGACGCCGAATAACCTCGTAGATCAAACTCGAAATACGAAAAAATTTTGGTTGAATCTATGTTCCTTGGGAAAGTTTTTCAGTTAAATGTTTTGAATGCACAATATCTACTCCCTAGTTTTGGAAACCATCAAATCATGGGGAAATTAAAATTATTAAATAAATGTTATCTTATTTGAAATTTTTATTTATCTTAGTCCAATTTAATACAGGCTACAACCATTAACTGCCGAAGATTGTGTTTCAATACATTCAATAATGACTGGCAAAACAACTGGCAAAAGTTCTACGCGGAGTGTCTTGGGGATCCACAGGAAATGGACTTGACGCAATGTATAGAAGAAGGTACCTACTATTCAAACTGTATTATTTTTACCCACGACGGAACGGAGAAGGTGTATGCGTTTAGGGTGAGAGGTTGTTTGTGATTCGTTTTCTATATAATCCAGTCGCTTAACGTCTTATATCGCCAAATTCATGAAGGCAAACAAAAGCCTATAATTGATGGGCTGTTTTGTAGTCACTTTTTGCATTAACTCGAAAAAAGGAAGAAAATCATCTAATTAAAGAAAAAACCTTATTTCAGTGGACACTCCCTGTTCTCTTGGATGTGCTGGGTTGACTTACTGCAGCCAATTGAACAACCGCCCTACAAGTTTGTTCAGATCTTGTTCGGCACAAGCTGATCTCGATGCCCATTTAGCAGTTGCGGAACAAAAGGGCAGTGGGTAAGATTTATCATTACATACCACAAATCTATGTTCTCCACGTTAATGTAACCGAGCAATAAAATTTTTAGATTTTTGCGTAGGGATAGCTGAAAGATGATTACTTCTTTCAGATACGTGACTGTATCAGGACTAAAGTTACCTCTTAAGAATTCAACCCAATGTACCTCAGATATATGGAAAAGCGTTGCTTGTGCACTCCACGTAAAACCTTGTACTCCGAAGGTAAGTTCACCAAGTTCCATAAAGTAACTTTGTACTCAAATCAATTTTAAATACTTTGCTTTAATGTTTCATCAATCATTATTTTACTATTTCGCAGGGTCACAGTAGTCTACTCTGTACTGAAGACTGCATGAGACTGGTGTCTTCATGTGTAGAATGGACTCGTACACCTCCACAGTTCACAGCTCATGCTTTGTGTGCTCGTCTAGCGCCAAAGTTAAACACTGCTCCATGCGTACCTCTTCGGCAGTACATGTCTCCTAGTAAGTCACTTGAATGTTCTTTTTCTGAAGGTCTACAGAAAAGTCTGTAAACTTCGATCATGTCCGGCTTAGATTTATAACACAACACTATCCCTTTCTGTGGGTGTCGCGAAAGGAGTCGAAGGGATCTTAACCACGTAAAGTGTCTGCGGTACTGACGCAGGCGACGCAGGTTCGAATCCTGTGAAATTTTGCAATTTTCTACTTTGTAGGCCGCCATATTTGTTCAGTTGACAGCGTTGCTAGTCATAACGATTTTATGAAACCCCTTTCACAATTCTCTTATAAAAATGACCACCTGAAGAGATATCACGGGAATACTGCATTTTATTACGGCCAACAATTACCGCGGTCTATTTCTGCCATTAGCATTACTGACAAGCGTGGTAACAAGCGTAGATCCCCTCAAAATATTTCACACTTTGCTGTGTTGATTCCGGGGGAATTCCTTGTCTGGTAGTGAAGGTTCTTGTGGGCTTGTAACTTGAGTAATCATGATGAAGATGGAACTTCGACTTTCTCTTCTGACTTTACAGGTACAGAGCCGCCTCTCTTATCAGCAAATGAAGCGGTAACATCCCCGTGTGCTGGTTCACCTTGTAATGCCACACAAGTTTGTGAAGTCAACAGAAACTGCCTACCAGGAAGCTCTTGCGCAAGATATACTTGTGTGGATGGTTGCCCTTTAGGTGAGTTTATCTTTTCGTATCTATCATATTGTTTATCCTTAGAATAATACCACCCCATCTTTGCCCATGGTTGTCGTAAATAGCCACTATGGGATCTTAGACTGGACGATGCGATGGGTAGGCAGAAGTGTTTTTGTGCCTATCGTGCGAGCTGCCATGCTAACAAGCGTGGTGACTTCCATTTTAATTTTAAAGCTATAAAATTTTACGGGTGCTTCTAGTCCAGCAGTGGTCTTTTTATGGGATTTAATGATAATTGTTTTGTGTACAACTTTTATCAAAGTAACATTGTGATTTTTTCCAGGTGACGGGCGCAGTGCTTACGTAGTTCCAGTAGGAACGTGGACAAGAGTACCAATGACAAGTCCAGCCCAAAAGTCCTGTTTCAAGATATGTCGTTGTACTAATAAAGGCTTAACGCATTGTCAGCCTTTACCTTGTGTGTTGCTTGAGAATTGTAGCTTGTACGATAAAATTGTACAACATGGTAAGTAACACCCTTCAGGAACATAAAGTTAATTTGCAGCGGAGCGAGGTTAAAAACTCCTTGAGTTTGCAAAATACAATTTCAGAATGTTAAGACTTAGTTTCAAATAAATGTATGATTGAGCGTATATACGCTCATGAAGATAATATATATTTGGTGCTATATAGTTAATCAATCATTATAGAAATAAATTATCTTATACAAAAAGCGTTGTTCTCACGGGAATACGGAATCCAGTTGGTATAGAAAGTAATTTTTTTGGATAACTATTTTATTTGCCCTATGTTGCTTAGAAAAAAAATGTTCAGCTTTATGTTCTGAACGCACAGTTTCAATTTTCTCGAGATATCATTTTTAATTTGATGCCTACGTTACATCCTTTTAGTCTACACCGACTTGCAAGTGGTATAAAGCATTCCAGAAGGAAGCCGGGTATAATTGAAGCAAAGCGACAAGTCTCGTGTCGTTCGTTGGCAATTTAAGTTATAACGTATTTAATTTTCGCCACCTCACCTTACGACTTCGCTGGGACAAACTTTGATCTAGTATCACGTGTATTCAAACAGGACTAATGAAACGATCATTACTCAGATTTTTTTTTAAATGGCACTCACCGGCGAAACTTAATATTTCGCAAACGGATCCCTAAATCGAAAAATGCTCTTCACACGCTCACAATATTTTTAAAAGACCTTTCTAACGATACCCCACACAATTGAGTAAACAAAAAAAAATCTTCGCTTCACGTGCAGGGGAGATAATGCTTTTTTTTAACTTTTTTGTCCGGGTGGTTAATACGTATATTCATACCAAATTGCAGCTTTCTAGTACTGAAGCCTTCTGAGCTATGCCGCCGACAGAGAGAAAAACAGACAAACACACAGATTCGATTCACTCACAAACTACTGATCAGATTTAAACGGAGTTTTCAATAATGTGTCAACCGTAAGTTGTTGCAATGCACGAGTATTATTTCAATGAAATCGGTTTCATAAGACGAAATATTCGAATTTTAAATTTCAAGCGGCTGTCTGGTATTCACTCACGAACTACTGAACCGATTCAAATGAATTTTTCAATAATGTATGAAGCTTACGTTTGTGCATCATATAAACTTTGTTTCATTGCAAACGAATAACCGTAACAGAAGATATGCGATTATGAAGTTTAAAGCGACGCAGCTGCAATCAACACCACACAAGCGAAGTCGTAGGGCACAGCTAGTTATGTATAAGGAAAAAGTTGTGGCAAATTTACTAGGCTTCAATTCATCTCTGAAAGCCTTGTCTCTAAGACGCACCGTTTTCAAGTAACTAGCGAAAGTCCTAAAAAAGGACCTTTCTCGACCTGTCCTGCGAGTAGCCCTTACAATAATCGAGAGGAATTTATTTGAGGTTCTGAAGAGTCAAAGACTACCCAAATCTAAAACTTTTGGTAATCAATTAATTTGTTCCGCTAATATTATCATTCTTCCCTCATTATACCTGACCCAACCTAACCGATCCGATTTGGGATCGGTGAGGTTGGGTTTGCCTTAATAGTCCAGTAAAAATACGGTTTTGCAAAACATTAAATGTTAATAGCTACTTTTTTGTGTATATCGTATTTAAATATGATGTTAAGAAGCAATATTTACGAATCCACCTAAAATTTAAAGCGGAACATTTTTTTCGAATAACAGCTAAGGCAAAAATAGTAATAGACAATTATATACTTTATGTCATAGATTAACGTATACTTTACATATAGGCATAAAAATCCACCATAAATATATTTAAAAATATCAATTTGTTTCAAAATATAAAATCTACACTTATATTTACATATAAGATCCAATAAAGTCGAGGTAAAATAATATAAATAAACTGAGTTAAACTCAACCTTTTTAAATGAAAGTGATTCTTATATAAATTCACAAAAATTCCATACTAAATAAATAAAAAGATTTTTGTAATCGCTGGTTTACAATGATTTTGTCAACATTTATGTTGGATTTGCCAAAAATGTGATTACTTAGCACTATTTAAATTATTAGAAAGCAAAACGGATCTATTACTATTTTTGGTTGCGAAGATAACCTTTATTTAAATTTCGTGCTATAAAAGTTAAACAATACAAAAACGCTAATATTTTTAGGTGGATTCATGTAAAATATGAAATTATGAATATATTGCAAGCCGTAAATAAAATAAAAAATCTATTAACATTTTTTTCCGAAATTCCATTTTTTTTAATGTTTGGACGGCAAAATAATTAAATAAATGAAGTAAATTTAGGTGGATTCCATTAAAAAGCTTTACACAGAAATATAATCTATCGATCTGAAAAAGAATCACGGCTATTATCAATTATTTCCGTTTCGCCATACAATCTCTCGTAATTTTACTGGAGTATAACTAATTAACCTAAACTGCTCCAGTACTGATCTAACCCCATTTACAATCTGCCGATACCGTTTTGCAATTTGCTGACTTATACAATTTCCCGGCTGTTTGTAAACGGCGAATTACGATTTGCCTACGACACATATATTTTTGTTTCACAGGGGAAAAGTACTACATGGAGTGCAACCCATGCGTGTGTGTGCTGGGAGAGAAGGTGTGTTCCCGCCGCGCGTGCGGTCGGGCGGCGCTGCTCACGGGACTCCCTTGCAACTGTCCGCCGCATCATCTACCCGTTCACACTCCGCGGAGACTTTTTCCTAACGCTTGTTTAGCCAAGTGAGTGTGAAACTGGGTGTAAATGCAAAAGCGTGCAACAGTTCACAGGTGTGCTCAGACCACGAAACTAAACCACATTTTCAAAGAAATAAATCGAAATCTAAAATGATTTTTAGCTTCTCCATACAAAATGCACTGTCGACTTGAAGGTTTGCACCTGAGGAGAAGCTAAAAAATTTTTCCGACTGCGACCCATCTTTCTATAGAAAAGTTGATCAGTTTCATGGTCTGAGCACTTTCGCATTTACACCCTCAATACTACACTCGGCGTAAAAATCGTAGTTCTTGAAAATTTATTTTAATCCCATTACATGAATGACTAGTGTATAAGGGCATATAACATAAATGTATAAAAGAAAAATATATAAATGAAAAATTTTCTAGACAATAGGAATTATCCCTTTGCCATTATAGCGCTTCCGCACAGTCTTGAGACCAAATAATAATCACGAAAACGGCTCGATCTCGAAAAAAGCTTGCAAAAACGGAGCAGCTTTGACGTCTTGTACTTGCAATGTTAACTTTCGATTGGTACCAAATTTAGTTACGTAAAAGTTATGTGCCAGAGGGGTTTTTTTTTACAGATGCTATGCTATTATTGACGCCGAAGCGAGAGTTTGACGCCACTTTTATGAATCAACTAAGTTACATTACATATTCTAATGTCTTTGTTTATTGGTATTTTTAGGTGTGCACATGCAAAAGATGCCGAAATTGAGTTTGGGTTGCGAGCACCTTGCTCTGGAATATCGTGTCCTCGAAGGCATGTCTGCCTCCCCGCTCCGAATGTTTGCTTATCTCAAATGCAAACTTCCTGTCCTCAACATGTTTGTGGTACGTATTTATTATTCCTTAAGTTTAAATTCGTTATTGATAAATCGTATATCGTACGATCTTTGAAGATATCTTGATTTATTCTGTTTTGTTTTCCAGTAAACACCTCAAATTGCAATGTTCAAGCCGCGACTCCCGTGTGCGATACTGATGGACGTACACACGCTAATCCTTGTCATCTCGTCATGAGTGGAAGACGACTTGCATACTGGGGCCAATGTCTGCAGAGATGTTCCAATGTGAGCTGCTTTTATTTTGTTTATTTCTAGAATTCGTATATTAAACTTGTAGAGCATTTTCTAACTTATAATTTCTCGTTGCAGACCGGCACTGTTTGTGGAGTCAACGGTGTGACATATATCTCAGAATGTGCTGCTTGGGCCGAGTTCATAAGTGTGGACTATGCTGGGCCTTGTTTTGCTGTCGGGCCTATATCTGACCTCATGGAACCTAAGTGCAAATTCGACAGAATAGTCTGTCCACCACTGAAGAATCCCGTCTGTCAAGGGTTTACTGCTCCTGGCGCTTGTTGTCCTAAATGCGGCGGTGCTCTACGAATTTTGTACGCGAAGAAACAAGTTGACAGGGCTCTATATGGGATGAACTTATCAGCTACTGTCATCAATCTGCACAATGTTGTAAAAGCTTTGGAGAGACATGTTAAAATTGCAGAATGCGCACTCAGAGGTTTTTTGACTATTGAGACGGAAATTTTCGTTACGGTAGAAACAATACTTCAAAAACCAACAGACTTGCAGTTAAACGTGTGTGTTTTAGAAGCAGAGAAGTTAGCTGACTTAATTAACAGAGAGAGTGCATTGATATCTAGTGATTTAAGTTTGCATGCGCTATCCTATGCTATTAGTGTACATACATATCCCATTAATGGTGCAAGCTCTATTAGTATGTCTATTATTGTCTTAATACTGTCACTCAGTATCTTTGTTTTAAGATAGAATCCGGCAATATGCTCTGTATTTTTAAAATGTAAATAGTATTGCGTAAGTTGTACAAATGAATTGTTTTATTCGCGCTAGTTTGTAAATGTATGAAACTTTATACACCAAATATTTTAGTGCCATTGTAGAAATTTTGAGATGACGCTTTGGTATGCTTTATATTTTATAGTAAAGGCACAATATATTGTAGTAATTGTATATCGTTGTTGTGAGTTCAATGTGCCATTTTTGTAAATAGATTGTGATTTTGATGCCTTTGATTTGCAATGTTGCATAATATTCCGTAACTAGAGCTGTAGAATATAGACTGATGGATGAATTAAGCATTTTTCTATAAGTTTTACAAAAGACAGTTTATACATTAGTCTTTACACCAAATAATGTATATGTAGGTATTGTTTGTTACTTTTGTTGATAAGATTTCAAAGATTATTGATTATAAGAAATATATTTGTTTACGTGCGTAAAGCTGAAATACTATTAAAAGATTGAAATAGTATAATCTGATTTTATTTTGCACGTAACACTGAACAATTGAGGAATATAATAATAATACATACATTAAAATGTGAGTTTACATATCACATAATTAATTGATCACTTATAATTAAATTCGGTTAATTCTTTTTTGTCCAAAAATATATTGATTCTATCGAGAAGCTGCGGGTCGGTGGCTGATTTGGCGAGTTGTGCGAACCCCGCCTGCAGCACTGGCGTTATCAGTTGGAACCGGTCCAAAGGAAACGTTAGTACCAGCTCCAGGTATGCCATTACTATGTTTTGGAAGCAATTTCGTTGCACCTCCGTGTCCTAGAAAGAGACACTATCGTTATTTGGAACAACGCAACGTAACTATATGTGTGATACATAATATAAACACTTACCTTGCTAATGCTCAAAGTTCTCTGCTGTTCTATTTCCGGAGGAACTGGTTGTGGTGGAATCAATGGCTCAACGTGCTTGTTCTTCTCATACGCAGGAGGATCACAAATAGATACGTTCACTTTACGACTGTGAAGATGACTGTCGAGTGCATCAGATACACTGATTCTTTCATTCTCCTTTTTGTGATTCGTCATATTAGTTTCAGATATTTTGTCTTCTTTACCATTATTTTCTGAAATGGGAACATCATTTTCCACAGAACCAGTCCTTTCATCAACAACGCAATCGGGCGATATATTTGTCTCTACCTTACTATCTGCGCTTATTATAGTAGCTTGACTGTTGATTTTGAAATCAGCAAAAGTAAATGGCCTGGGCTTTTCCTCTATTTTGTTTTCATTATTTTTGTTATCTTTTTCACATTCGTCTTCTTCAAGATCTGTTTTGATAGTTATAGGCGTGGTACGTTCAGTTGGTTCTTGATCATAATATTCGTCATAGTGATTTGACGAGGAATCCGATTCGGCTGAGCTATTATATGAAATTTGCGCTTTCACTTCATCTTCATTAAAATCGGAGACTTGTATCAAATGTTTTAGGTAACAGTTGCATAAAACCTCCCAGGTCGCTTTTAAATCAAATATTTTTCGAATAAACCGATCGTATTCAAGCGTCAAATTTAAAGAGGACGTATAACTGTTTAAAATAATTGAAATGTCAGCAGGTTTTAATTTAAATTCATGAGCACCACTAAAAAGAATCTCCGTTAAGGCTATTATTTTAATCAGCCACGAGGAAGTCGTTTGTTTGTAAAGGTTTGCAGCGTGGTCTAAATTAGAAACTTTCTGAACAAGAAACTTCAAACCAGGTCGCGAGTCAAACTGCAATGCTCTCATGTAAGACAGCTCTAGAGCTCTGAGTAACAAGTCAACATTATCATTATTCAAAAAGAATTTATAACTGCAAACATTTGATCCAGTTTTTAGACTTTCTATAAGGATGCTATTAATGCCTTGAAATATATCTGAAGAAGCTTGAATTAAAACCGTTGCTATTATTTGCACCAATATCTGATGTGCTAATAGTCCAACTACCAAGCCTCTGTGCGGAATCCTAACAGTATACAGTTCCGGATTCAAAGAGTTTATGGATTCTTGAAGATATACTAGAAATATATAGCTTCTGTCATCGATAAGCAACAAATTACTTGAAGAGTTCTTAGGTGTCAGTTTTGGGTGACCATCTCCTTTTATCTGCTCCGTCAAGAAAACTTGTTGAGCCATTGCATGTAGTCTTACATTATCGTTTATTGAACAGTCTCGCCTTGCTGCTACTTTCACCATTGCCAGATCTCCATAAAAACTGTTAGAGTTTTCCTTGAAAGCATAAGTTATTTGTTTAAGTGGACTCAAACTAACGTTACAAGCTCTATGGAGGCTCATGCACACGATTTCCCATTGATTATCTGTTAGTAAGTGACCTGACGTTAAGATGATGTGCCTGATGCAAGATGCACCTAATCTTGCGATTGGTTCCTGTGGTTGTGCAATGCATTCTACCAAAATTAATAAAATCTGCTTTAAAGCAAACGTTGCTTCAATGCTTTCAATAGGTTCTATTATATCGTTATTTTCATCAGACGTTGATCGCTCTACATTTACTTGTTGCAAATGATGTAAATATATTACAATTGTATCCGTGGTCATACCACAACATTGTTTAAAATTGGGCATCACACTATCCCAGTGAGTATTTACGTTAGCAATCTGCCGCAACCAATTCTGTACTGTTGGTAGTAGGAGGTGGTTTATACAGTGAAGACCAAAGTGAGTTCCAGGTGCATCTACAATATTTCTCAGTAATTTAAAGAGCGTTTCCATAGCAGCTGGTTGATTCTTTTTAGAGCACACTACTGTGGCTGATATCAATCCTTCGATAAGGACGTACCAAACTTTAAGGATGTTATTTGGTCTGTCTAGTTTCAACAAACAGTTATTCGTCGTATTTGATGCCGGTAAAGTTGTTGATAGTTTTCTGTATGATATGAGGTTTTCTTCGTAGTGTTCGTTAGTGACATACTTAGTTATATCTAAGGAAGCACTCGGTATAATTGGATCCACCACTGCTAGTGGCATGTCACCTTTGATTCTATTACCGGTATTGAAAATAGGACATTTAGGCATGTTATACATCATTGTGAGTATGTCAGCGCAGCTTTCCAAATGATATAACGCTTCCTTGCACATATCTACAATAACTTTTTCAGATTTTTCTTCACTAAGTGGAATGAATTTGCTGTTTCTTGAGAATTTTAAACTGAGACTTGGCTTTGGTGTCGTTGGACTTGTAGCTTTTTTCGGTTTTACTTCTGTTACTTGTATTTCCTCATAGTGAAGGCCTTTTATGTGGCTCAGCAGACAAAGAATACAATCAAGAGCAGCGTTCGCAAAAACAAGCGTATTGTCTGTATTGAGGAATACTTTAAATATTTCGAGTATGGCTGAGTACTGGTTTGCATTATTTGCAGCTCGAAGAGTATTGAATAGCGGTCTCCACCCAGACCTGATTTCCAGTCGGTTGGTTTCAACAAACTCACAAATACATGATATGATCTGTTCCTAAAAAAGAACAAAGCATTAAATATTATGAACAGGATCCTATAAAAATACTTAAATATTTAATATAAATCATATGTTAGTTCTACCTGAATATCGTCATCGCATAGTTCCAAGCAAAGCAGATTTTCGAATGGTTTCAACAAGGCTTCATTGAAATGGAAATGGGGTAGTTCAACTTGTTGATTCAGGAGTGCTGTCGCACAATCGTGAAGACATTGTATCGCCAGGCTGGAGATTTGGATGTCTTTGTGACATGCCGCCTGTAAGGATTTTAAAATGTGTATCTTTGTTGTCGAACTTAATAGTTTATTTTTTGAGCATAGAATCAGAAGATGTAACAAGTGTGGATGGACTAACAATCTGGCTAGGATTTCAGAAAGCCACTGGATGCAGGCAGCGCGAGACAATCAGAAGACGTAGCATGGACACTATTGACTAGCCCCCTCACCCACAAGATAGAAAGGTGGCCCTTGTCTGCGGTAGATGTGTACCGGCTGATACAATGGATAATTATCGGTTTCCTACTAAGCTACTGGTCTTGATTCGCCAAGTTTCGATGGTGACATACTCATATAACCCGTGTACGTTCCGTATGGTGCCGGCTAAGGATAGTATGTACATGAATAGTACCAGCCCATCTCTGCCAGTGCGTGTTGTAGAAGGCAACTAAGGTATTTGAACCAGAGAATGGGCGGCAGCATCCTTTCACACGTACTGCTGTCACCAACCACCATAAAAATGATGGGTGACTATGGTATTTCCCGTCCAAATTATACCTTGCATTCTTACTGTAAAATGAGAGGGAGCTCCTTGTAGAAGAGTGGACTTATTTATTTATTTATTCACTTTTCAATGATGGGAAGTCTTAAAATTAAGTAGGTACATTGTTTTTAATATTTTAACAGATTAATAAATCAATGTTATATTGGTATAAGGTCTGTAATAGTTGTAGGAGGAGCGAGTTGCTCCAAGTATCTTCCAGCCGCAGCTAGAAGCTTCGATTCACGAGTGCTGAACAAGTCCATGATAGGATCAAAGTCAAGGATGTTTTTTAAAAGTTTCATGGCTTTATGGAGTGGTGAAGAAGATAAACATTTTGTATTGGGATGTTATGATGATGTTCGATCACCTGCATGAAATGTGGTCCGACAACAGTCCAGATAGCCATGCGGTGCGCGAGCGGTCTCGCGGCTCGCAAGCACCTCAGCGCCACATCCCCCGCGCGGCACAGCGCTCGCGCCGCTTCTCCCCCCGCGCCCCCCGCGCCCCCCGTGCGGAGGCGAGCCCCTCCGCGGCGCCACCACGCGTTATTATTGGCCACGTCTTGCTCCCACGAGGAAAATAGCTGTGCGAAACAAAATGCATTGATATCAACGCCCAACATGTGATGTTATAATAAGTGACTCCACATATGGCACCCATTGACATTGGCATCCCACCTCCACCAGAGGGCTTCCAAAGCCAAACGAAGGGTAATATAGCAATAATTCACTATGTAACTAAACTTTTACACCCTAAACCTCTTTATTTCCGAAAAAACTGTAGATTCGGACGATGCCACTAATTACCTAGGGATATAGGTCAAATTGCTTCTTTGAAGAAGAAAGTTTAAATAGAAACGGACAGCACGAGACTTACTGTGAACCTTTCTGCAACTGGCAACTGTAAACCTTTGAGTTGTAAGAAGATACTTACCAAACGATGTTGATGTGCAGCAAGCCTTTGTAGTGCGGCTTTTAGTGTAGGAAGAGTGGTGGTCGCAGCTAGTCGAGTGAACAGGGTATCAGCGGCTGATGACAGTGCGCAACAAACCCGCGCTGCCCCAGAGCCAGATATTACGTTTCCACCCTGAAATTGTTCAAATGTCTTAGATAGGTCACTGCATAATTTTAAATATAGTTAGATAGATAAACACTTTATTGCACATAATTACAGAAACAAAAACAATACAGTCACAAAATAAACTTAACAAAATGTGGGCAAAGGCGGTATTATCGCTGGAAGCAATCTCTTCCAGACAACCTTTGGGAGAGGAATCCGTAATAATGAAATGAGTAGTGCAGTGTAGTAAATAAATACTTAAAAGATGTTAATGATAAATAAATAAGTAACTTAAACAGATACATATAAGATATAGTAATACATAGTTATAAAATATTTGAATATAATGCATATAAGTATAACATACATAAATACATATAAGTATAATATATAGAAACATATATATAGGCAGGCGACTACATTATCACAACGCCAAGCAAGCGGTCAATTAGATAAGTGTAGGTACTTCCCAAACTAAAGACAAGAGAAAATAAAGAGTTTCAAATATTTTGGTTTCGTTTATGGTGACTCACCTCTTGTCTGCAAGCTTCAACAATTTTAGACACGGACATGTCATTGCTGAGATTATTTTCGAGCACCGGTTGTAGAAAGTTGAAAACATCAACACTGTAAGGGAGAATATCAGATTCATTCAACTGATTTATTACAACTTGAAGCTTTTTATGGAGAACTTACCAAGCCTCATCCTCCCGTCCATCTAAACCTAACTTGGCATCAGCTTGAAGAATCGAGACAGTTTTGTTTCTCCCAGTCTGCATAGTAACTATAGGAGTAGCGTTGTTGCCTTGCTGTCCAAACAGCGAATGTTCAAAACTTGACACGTACTGGCAAGCGGCGAAAATGTGTTCCCAACATTCCGGGGCTTTTGAACCTAGTTCTAAACCACCTGAAGATAACAAACAAAACTTAGTGTATGATCCAAGGCCAATGAAAATAAAATTAATGAGTATAAAATATCTTAATGTTGGCGCCCAAAGTGGGGTTCGTAGATCACGTGATATGGAAAATACAGTCACGAGATGAAAATAATCAAATCATTAATAGAAAAGGCCAATGATAAAATGAATGAGTAAAAATCATCCTTAATTTTGGCGCCCAAAGTGGGACTCGGAGATCGCGAAAGGCAAGAATAACATATAAGATGGTAAGGATGGAATAGTAGGATAGAATACCTGTAATCAAAATATCCAGAGACAAAGCGTGTGTGGACAATATTTTTCCATTGGGTGGCTGTGATATTGCCGAGTTTGCTAATAGAGCAAGTATGCTGTTGCAACGATTTTGCAAACTCAATGTGTTGCTTACTCTTGCTGCCTGTTAATAGATTGAAATTGTTATGAGAAATCCATAATTTGTTCCTGGGAAACAATACAGAGAAGACAAAACCATACCTTATGAAGACCTTCAAGACACTGAATAGTCAATGCCTCCCAAACCTTTCGTTTTCTCTTGCCAAATGTGTTAATTTTCTTGGAAATTATTCCGTGTATTTTCTGTTTCTTACTTCTGTACCCCATCAAAGGCACGCTTAGTACTGTTACCATGGACTCCCAAATACACGTAAGTATCCTGTTGAGAGGTTTTAAAAATCTGTTAAGCATTCTGCTCCTTACAGTTTGGCGCATTACTTGTAAAAAAAACCGGTCAAGTGCGAGTCGGACTCGCGCGCCGAGGGTTCCGATATACCTATAGTATTTTTGGAAGCAATAAAGTCCATTTTCAGGACCGCAAAACTAAATTTGTTTGTAAAGGTTTTTTGCAGATTTCTGAAAAACTGTGCAACTTAGAAAGATCGTTTTATTTTTGCTGTAAAGTTTACATAAACCTCTGTCAACTGTAATTAATTCAGATTTTCCCTTACTCAAACTTCGGAGATAAGGGGGGGGAATGGTATTTTTTTTGACATTTTTCATCATAACTTGAAAACTAAGAAACTTAAAAAAATACAAAAATATATTTTAAAATGTACAAGTAAAGCCCTTTCATATGATACCCCACTCGACCTAGTAGCGACAATTTGAAATTTGGCCCCCCCTATTTTGGCCCCCTTTACATTAATAATCATACTTTTTTCAAAAAATTTTCATGTGCAATTAAGTTGGGCAACTATATTCTAAAACTATTCCAAATTTCAGCTCGATAGCGTAAGTGGTTGCTGAGATATAGAGGTGTGACAGACAGACGGACAGACAGACAGACAGACAGACAGAGCGGCACCATAAGGGTTCCTTTTTTTTACCATTTTGGTATCGGAACCCTAAAAATTGTTTGTTTAAACTGTTTATTGAATAAATAATAATAAAAATAATTTCGGATAATTGTCTAAGCACGATTGAGTTAGCGAAGTGATGCGGGAGAGGTGACATTGGAGGGAACAATGTAGATCTTTAGATTTTCACTGTCACACTTAGGGCCGCAACTTAAGACGCAACGCAAAAACAATGACCATAATGTCCTTTTGCATGGCAAGTAGTTTCTTATAAGATATTCGTCATAAATTCCCGCATCGCTTCACTACCATACGAACCTGTCCAGTTAAGAAGACCTGTAAATGATTAGGTGATAAATATACTTACCTTCTAGCCCAGCGCAAGCTTGCCTGTTGTTGTGGGGAATCTTCAGTGTTATTGTACTGCATAGAAGCTTCTTTCAGCTTTTGCCAGTCTGACATTACAGGGTTTTGATCCAAACCACCAAGATCTGAGGAAAAATAGAATAAATCGTAGAGGTAAGTAAGGCGTGATGGTAATATCACTTGATCAATGATTTATCTTTGCCCCAGCCGTATGACGGCTACCCAACATAGGGGATTTGACTAGATCCAGAATTCCAGACGGCAAACCAAACGGAAAACCGGACCCAATCCTTGACAAGCTTTTGCTAGGCTGGCTGTCAGAGTTTTGAAGCCTCCAAATGACCTGAACTGGCGTAACTTGGATCATAGGCTTAAAGTGCATTCTAAAGTACGAGAAATGCTCGCAGTATACCATCCAGGTTCAGACCACGGCTGCTGTAGCTTAACTTTCGTTATAGCAAATTAAAACCGACATCTATTGGGGCACGAGCGCTTCATCATGGTTTTCATCATGAAGCTAAATGTAAAGTATCTCACCTGATAGCAAATGTATGAGAGGATGGTTGGAGTTAGGCACATCTTTGAGGAGGTCGTTAGCCAGGACCTGCTGGTAGACCTCTCGGAGCCACGTGGCTGACAGGTACACCAACACTCCACTTCCTTGCACCTCCTCCACAAACTCGTCTTCTGTCAGAGGAACGGGCACTTTCTGAAATGATACATTTATGAAGTACAGTTGGCCGCACGTCAGGTAAGTGGGTAACTGGTTTGTTATCAGCTAAAAGAGACGACTATTCAAAGGCAATCTGACTTTATATTCCATACATTTTTTTATGATGTTAATATGGAACGAAAGGAACTGTTGCCCCTTCTCAGTCAAGTCCTTTAGGCATATTTTACGAAAGCCATGAGAAGAGATCATAACATACCATGAAACGTCCACTGCTGGACAGGGAGCTCCCTCCAGAATTCCTTAAGAATTCCACCAAAAACGCCTGGGACCACAAACGCCAGGGATAGTCACCACGCTTGTTAGCGTTGCGGCTGGCACCATGGACCGCGGATGTTGGTGACCGCAGTATGTAAATTGGTACGATACAAGAAGGACGCTGCTGTCCATCCTCCAGTTCAAAATTCCTTAGCCGCATCTCACGACACCCACGGGTAGAGATGGGTTGGTACTATTCTATTCCAGCACCACACGAGCGAAGACGAGAAGAAGTAGCGTGGTAGGTACTATTCTTAGCCGTTATTACTCGGCTAAACAAGTGTAAGTTAACGGCAAAATTTAGCGTTTTTCGGGAGGAGAATAGTGCAAACCATGGACCAAACCTGTATGTCTACTTGTTTATACAATTCTTGACCAGCGCTAACTCACCCCAGGTTCGCTGTAATAGTTAACCCGGCGCTGCTTGAGTGTGAGTAGCAAAGCGGCGTAGGTAGCTAAGTAGACCCCGTCCGCATTCATTATACACACGGTAGCGGGGGGTTGTGCCGCATTGTGCTGGCAACACTTCGATGCGAACTCCTGCATCGCTTCATCCACCTGCAGAAAATACAAAAATAAAAACTACAAATAAAAGAAAAATGCTAAGTAGAGAGGACGAATAAAAGGAAACTTAACAAAGCCGAGAGTAAAAATGTGAAAAGAGGAACGCCCAAACGAACTTTTAAGACCAAATTCAGGTCGTACTCAATAAAGGCTAAGTCAAAAATAAACCGACCGACCTACCTAAATCAACGAACGTGTTAGAATGGATGATTGAAAGCAGAAGAAGCAAAGAAAGGATATCAAGGTGGTAGGTGGAAGAATGCAGTCTCTGCCTACCCTTACAGATAGGGATGTTGTACAAGGATTTATTGTGTAAGTTTGTTGTAAATAAAGTCAAAGACCATAAAATGACAGACCTCCGCCATACATGATGACGCAACGGAGTCTAGACATAGCCTCCGACACTAGCTAACCATCTTAGCTATGACGACTAGTCATAGTTACCAACAGGTAAAAGCCGCAATCGAGCTAGTGGTCGAATACTGACTGACAACTCAAGACAGTCTTAGAGAATTTAAATTGAGATTTGGAACAGGGGCGTACAAATAAAAGGATAATTGGCAGTATGTACTCTCAAAATATCTACTTCTAAATGACTCAATATGAATTCTCTTACCTCGATACAAGTTCTGAGGTTCAGCAGTTTTGGTAAAAGCGAATTCTGCACGCTTTTTACAAATTGCCTGGCGTTGTGTCTTTCCAAATCAACGTTGCATTCTGTTATTGTACATCTGCGAAAATTTGAATAAAATTGTATAAACATAAACAAGAAAGTTAAAAAGCCATATCTAAAAAAAAATTTGATAAAACTTGTTACCTGCCAAGGTTTAACGTTTTAGGAACAGCCTTGGTTTTCTCAAATATGGAATCATGTTCGGATCCTGAAGATGGGTGGTTAGAACGAGAAGGTAGGAATACGTTATCTGCATCCGAGTCGGCTTCACCGTCACTACCTGATGTCACGTTTTCTGGACCAGATGTATCTAATGAAAATATATTTATAAGTTGCTAGGTTACAAAAGTAGGCAAATTGCTACACCTTTCATTAAATTTTCTTACCAGATGAATCATGATCCTTTTCTTCATTGCTCTGCAAAACCGCTACTACATCGCTGAAAAGAAAAAATGCTTTGCAGTACATTCTTGCATTAGTTGTCTGGAAAGCATTACTAGATATGAGGAAGGAAATCACCCTCTGGCCTAATTGAAACTTTTTTTGGAGAGTTCGAATGAAGAGGCCAATATTTTTTTAAATTTTCGGTAATATCTTTCTTAGGGAAAGATAGTGTGTTTCATTACCCGTTTAGACCTTGTAGATTTGAAAAAGTAAGTATTTCTTACCGATAAGGACTAGGGAGCCTGGCTAAAGTCTGATACGTCAAAGGTCCAGTATAATCAGCGTCCTGAAGTTTTGGCCAATGATCTAAAATCAACGTGGCCACTTCAGGACTTAGATAGTCTGCAGAGCTGGAACAGAGTTTCTCTAAGGCATCGAGTAAAGACACTACGCATTCCACTGCAGCTGCAACTACTTCTGGATTACCGCTTCGTCCACAGTCTTCAATGCCATCCATTATTCTGAAATAATTTGAATCTATTATACTATACTTCTTTTTCACTTGGTCAGATCTAAAAAATGCAGGCTTGAACCTATTAGACTAGGCTGGAAAGGCTAGGCTATTATTGTGATAGTTTGAAGCAAAATATGCATAAAAGGCTTATTTGGCGTTCTGTTCTGACCATCGTTGAATTTGTAATACTTATAAATTAGCTTGGAAATACGCCTCTTCGTTACTTCGTGGTTGACTGCCGCAAGTGTTATTTAAAAAAAACTAAACTCTTATGTTTTCTCTTGTCGTTTTCTGGGTTTTACGGATGGTTAGGTTGAGAATAATAAACATAGACAGACCAAATTGAATCAATTAAAAAAAATTACATAAATACTGCTTTATAAACCTCACAGCGACCAGCCAACTAAAGAGCTATTGAACTGTATATACGAGTATGTCATGAACAGACCGTGGCTTTGGCCATTTCATGATGTAGCGTACCTTTTCATGACCACTTCATGATAAAGCAATCTGACTTAACCGAACCTTTCATGAAATGGCTGTGAAATGATAGGCGACATCACGAAGTGATTATTTCTAACGATCTGGCCACAAAATATAAATCTTGTCATCGTTGAGGTACATAAAAATGGTTGCGATATTATTTGCTCATTTGACATATCTTTCTAATATACTATTTAAGATAAAGTTATACGCGATTCAAAACCGCTATTCAATATTTCTCATTTATTACTGTCTCATAGCCGCATTTATATTTACTGTAACTGTCTTGAAGTCTCAAGTAAAAGAAAACTTACAATCGAACAATAGCCATATCGTCACTATGGCAATGTCTCTCTGGATGATCGGTTTTCTTCAACAGCACCAACTGACACAACCTCTTCGGGTTGTGGAGCAGTTCTCTCGCACTCCGTAACGGCTCCACTCTGTGTGATACTGGCGGGTAGAGCAACATTCTGTGGTACAACGCTTCTAATACTGGGCGGAGGTTCGCCGTTGACCCAACGAGACGGACAAGCTGATTCGCTATACTGAAATTCATATTACCACTTAAAACATAACACCAATTTTATACTTATACAGGCAGTTGAGCAAAGATTCTTTAAAGTTAAAGCTCTGTTAAATCTACCCTTTCTTTGTCAAAAAAAGATAAAAGAACTGGAAATAGGTTTATATGGAGTTATTTTTTCATCACCCAGGATATTTTGAGAGGTGTTCATGCCCACTATAACAGTTCAACTTTTAATTCGCTTTGTATAAAAATGCCTGAAAGTGACCAAGAGGTGCAAAAGGATAGAAAAGGAAAAAGAATAATAACTGCGTTATGTCAATAGGTAGCATTTTGACGGTATGTCTTCCCAGTAAGAATACCCTAACCCTACCTATGAGCTCGATCTTCCAACAAAATTAGGTATTACGATGTTTTTTATTTCACCACATGCAATAGGAATTTCAAGTATGATAATTACGAGGTCTTTGTATGTACTATATTCACCAAAATAAATTCCTGCTGATCGATTGTTCACTTTCCCAAAAAACTTACCTGTAAATAGCTTTAGCCTGTTTACTATTGAAACTCGGAGCGCAAACTAACGCTCCTGAACCTCTGCCAGAATCGTCTACTAAGCCATCGTGCTCTCTGAAATTATCAAAACCAAGTCAGTTATAGTGACGACAGTCAAGCGATTCGCTAATCTTAGTAAGGCTGCCTTTCCACTAGTTTCCACCAGACCAGGCTAAGCTGTAAACTGAAATATTCCAACCGAAATATAACGTGTTAATGGAATAAGCGAAACCCTCATACATACACCCCTACTGATTTTTAGGGTTCCGTAGCCAAATGGCAAAAAACGGACCCTTATAGATTCGTCATGTCTGTCTCTCTGTCCGTCTGTCTGTCTGTGTGTCCTTCCGTATGTCACAGCCACTTTTTTACGAAACTATAAGAGCTATACTGTTGAAACTTGGTAAGTTGATGTATTCTGTGAACCGCATTTAGATTTTTACACAAAAATAGAAAAAAAACAATAAATTTTACGGTTCCCCATACTTAAAACTGAAAATCAAAAAAATATTTTTCGTCAAACCCATACGTGTGGGGTATCTATGGATAGGTCTTCCAAAATGATATTGAGGTTTCTAACATCATTTTTTTCTAAACTGAATAGTTTGCGCGAGAGACAAATCCAAAGTGGTAAAATGTGTGTCCCGCCCCCCCCCCCCTAAAAAAATATACCTATGTTGCAAACTTCCACCGAAAATTGGTTTGAACGAGATCGGGTAAGTAGTTTTTTTAATACGTCATAAATCGTGAACCACAATGTACCTTTCATTCATTCAACTCAAATATAAATTTTAGTTATTTACATCACATAATAAAGTTTTTTAGCAATAAAAATACCATAACTTGTAAGTACTTATATACCTACACGTTTGTACGGAACCCTCAGTGCGCGAGTCCGACTCGCACTTGGCCGGTTTTTATTAAAATAAATCCATCCAAAAAAGTTTTTTTAACTAGATATTGTTACTTTAAAGTTTTATCCCTATTCTATACTTCGTTTTTTTTCAGATTAGAAAAGTCTTTAATAGGCAACTCTCCTAGACAAATGTTAAACTCATTGAATTTAGAGTGAGAACTGTAAAGAACCTCTTATTTTTCATACATTAAATTCTAATCTGAAAAAAAACGAAGTATAGTTTCGTCGTTGTTCTAGTCCGCGCACTCCGCGCACGCCACGTTCACTTCCCTGTCCTCCTCACCGCTCATTAACCGCGCGGCGCCCGGCCGCCAGCGCGCGTATCCACAGAAACGTTTAGAATAGAAGCGGCAAAAATCCTACCAATATTATAAACGCGAAAGTTTGTAAGTATGGATGGATGGATGGATGTTTGTTACTCTTTCACGTAAAAACTACTAAATGGATTTTAATGAAACTTGGCAAACATATAGGTTCGGTCCTGGAATACCACATAGGCTACTTTTACCGCAGGAAAACACTTAGTTCCCACGGGAAAACGCATTTAATGTTAATGAAGATGGTGACTGACTCACTGACTGACATATCAACGCACAGCCCAAACCGCTGGATTTAGAAATTCCAAATTTGGCAAGTAGGTTTCTTGTGAGGTCTAAGGGTACACTAAGAAAGAGTTTTACAAAATTCCACCCCTAAGGTGGTAAAATAGGGGATGAAAGTTTGTATGAAAGTCTGTCAGTTTTGAAGTTAGGATCTTCAAATTTTGTATTTAGGCTAACGACTAAAAATTTATATTTACGTGTCTCAGTGTTTTTGAAAATTCGACAACCTAAAGGGTGAAAAGGGGGATTAAGTTGAAAATCCTTTATGTTTAAAGTAAAATCCACATAATTTGTTATTTAGGCATTAGGGTTGTAATTCTGCCCCGTGTGGTGCCGGCAAAGAATAGTACCAACCCTTACATACCCGTGGGTGTCGTAAGAGGCGAATAAGGGTTATAACTGGAGGATGGGCAGCAGCATCCTCCTTTGTATCTAACATCTTACTTACTGCTTACTTACTTACCTACAACCGCGGTCCATGGTACCAGCCGTAACGCTAACAAGCGAGGTGACTATGGTACTTCCCCTCCACATTTTTCCAGAAAAAGCTAGAATTCTGGAGGGAGCTCCCTGTTCTGTAGTGGACGTTTCATGGGATGTTATGATGTTGTAATTCTATGCAACGTTGTTATTGAAATTCCACCCCAAATTCAACCCCTAAAAAAGGGAAAAGGGGTGAAAAGGTCTAAAAACCAATATGGGTATCGTTTGTATGGTTTATTGGGTTGCTGATTACGAAAACTATAACCGCTTCATGTAACGCGTAACCCACAGAAATATTTAGAAGCGGATAAAATTTTAATAATAAAAAAACCCGTGAAATTGATTCTATCTACTCTCAATTCTGAACAAACAATTTTCTCAGTTTCGCTTATTCCGTTAACACGTTGTAGAATTGCTGCATTTCATAATTGAAACATTGGAGCAATCCTATTGGTTGGATTTTCCAGCTCTCTGTTTTGCTACCTCGCACAGCTGTGGTTGGTAGAAAAGAACCCTAAACCTGTTGGCAGAATACCCACTGTCATGTCTATAACGACCGTTATCGTCGGGACCCGTGGTCGGGACTTAATTCACGTGTTTCTCAAAGCACTAAGTAGGTATAGTCTGACCGCAACCGCTGTACCTACTTGCCATACCATACTTTGGGTATGCGCGGGGAGGTGGGGGAGTGGGAGAGAGCAAGAACTAGTTGCCGCCGGGAGCGATGACCCCCCCGGCATCATACCTATACAGCGGTACAGCGGTTGGGGTCAGACAATAGGTACGAGTTGAAGCAGATGAAACTGGTTCTGGTTGAGGTCCTAAAAATTATCATTTTACCTGGACTTGATATTCTTGTCGACTTTCGGAGTTCCAAGAAAGGATATGAGTGACGGACAGAACTTTTGCCAGAGAAATGTGGTGAAGTGCGAATTGTCGTTCACTCTCTCGGACAGGCTAGACATTAGCGTCAACAGGCATTCCAGGAAGAATAGCGCTAAGGGGTTTTGTTTTGGTGTTCTGGAAAGAAAATCTAGTGATAATTTAAAACAGTACCTTTACATGAACGAGTCAATCGGTTAGGTAAATTTTCACCACCTACAAATATATTTACTATCTACAAAATACAAAGGAGAAAAAAGAAGACTTCGTTCAATCGTTAAGTTTACCAACTCGGGACAGGTGTCTTCGAAATTCTAAAAAGCTTGGTTCCAAACTGAGGTTCCAAACTAAATTAATGAATTGAATATCGACCAAGGGTTCTATGAACAGACAATATTGATACAGAATCTTATAGCGGACCGCTGAACTTCAACTAAGCAATAGAAGAATAATAAACTTGGTGATATATAGAGTCTTTGGTATATCGCTGAAATAGCCTCTGAAGCACCCGAGAAATTTGTAGAGATATGCCAAAGACCCTGTCTGTACATGTTAGCAAAATACGTACAGCTGTGTTTCCGAGAGCCTGCCGCAGAGGTACTGTATCACGGGGATGACTTCACTGTAGCACCCCACTGCCACGATATGATTGCGCCCCAGTGGAGACCCTTCCGATAACAACTCTTGGCACTCTTCATCTGAAATATTACGTCTTTACCAACTTGCGTAAGAGAATGCGATCATTAACTACGAGATCTTCATAATAACGCATAGGTTTGTCTCAAATTTTGCTAGCTGGTCAAATAGGCACCTATTGTATTATTAGTATGCATGCAACTATTATCTTGATTAATATTAAAGTAAAGACCTCCCTCTTTTCCCTCCACTAGTCCTTATCCTAAGTCTAAGCTTTTACTCCAGTAAAAATACGGTTTCGCAAAACATTAAATGTTATTTGTGTATATCGTATTTAAATATGATGTTAAGACGCAATATTTACGAATCCACCTAAAATTTTAAGCGGAATAATTTTTTTCGAATAACAGCTAAGGCAAAAATAGTAATAGACAATTATATACTTTATATCATAGATAAACATATACTTTACATATAGGCATCAAAATCCACCATAAATATATTTAAAAATATTAATTTATTTCAAAATATAAAATCTCCACTTATTTTTACATATAAGGGCCAATAAAGTCGAGGTAAAATAATAGAAATAAACTGAGCTAGAAATAAGCTTAGCTAAAGCTATATATTCACAAAAATGCCATACTAAATAAAAAAAATGTTTTTTGTAATTGCTGGTTAACAATGATTTTGTAAACATTTATGTTGGATTTGCCAAAAATGTGATTATATAGCACTATTTAAATTATTAGAAAGCAAAACGGATCTATTACTATTTTTGGTTGCGAAGATAAGCTTTATTTAAATTTCGTGCTATAAAAGTTAAACAATACAAAAAAGCTAATATTTTTAGGTGGATTCATGTATAATATGAAATTCTGAATATATAGCAAGCCGTAAATAAAAAAAATAATCTATTAACGTTTTTTTCCGAAATTCCATATTTTTTTAATGTTTGGACGGCAAAATAAATAAATAAATGAAGTAAATTTAGGTGGATTCCATTAAAAAGCTTTACACAGAAATATAATCTATTGATCTGAAAAAGAATCACGGCTATTATCAATTATTTCCGTTTCGCCATACAATCTCTCCTAATTTTACTGGAGTATTTCAAAAGGCGTTAAGATAATCGCGCCATCAACGCCTTGGTCGGCCTCGATGCCTTCTGTCGCTTTGTGGCTATCAGGTGGTGGTAGTCCTCGCTTTAAAATCCCATTTAACTAAAGTGCGAAAGTACCTAAATCGGCCTATCATAGTTACATACATACATTTGATTTATTTATTCATAGAAAAAAAGAACTTAAACTTTGATATACAGGTTGTTCTCATCCTGGCCATATTTTGACAGTTTTTAAATATTATCTTTATAAGAGTATTCTCTGTCAGTCAGTCTTTCGCGTAACTGCACTCTGTGTAAAAGGCAAAATATAATCTTCTGTGTAAAAACTCTGCTTTTACCTTAAGAAATAATAAAATCTACAAAAATTTTGAAATCCAACGTGGTGGACGTGAAATACCATCATCCTCTGGGGATGGGGTTGGGGTGCGATAGAGTTGAGATGTCTAAAAATCAATATGGGTGTCGTTTGTATGGTTTATCGGGTCGCTCATTACGAAAACTACAAGAATTTTGAAATCAAACGTGGTGGACGTGAAATACTATCATCCCCTGGGGATGGGGTTGGGGTGCGATAGGGTTGAAATGTCAAAAAATCAATATGAGTGTCGTTACTATGTTTATATAAGGATAGGGATAGCAGTTAAGATTACAGTAGGGGTAGGAATAGGGGAAAGGATAGGGATAGGGGTAGGGATAGGGGTAGGGGTAAGTAGGAAATATCTCTTCCTATGGAAAAACACGTTATATGTAATATAAAATACAAAATCCACGCGAGCGAAGCCGCGGGCAACAGCTAGTGTTATATAAAAAAGCTTACTATAGATCAGATGACTATATGAATTTCAAAGAGGTATGGTGCTCTGATATTCCAACGAAACACAAGAAACACATTGTAAAAAGCGACTCTTAAAGAGCAGTGGTTTTTTGCCGTTTCTTTTGCGCTGCTATAGCGAGAACCGAAGCAGTGTAGACTCGATCTATTTGCATTGTATTCTGCATGACATTCAGTAGGTAAGTATTCTGTAAATAATCTACATTGAATGAAATTATCTGAATCTAAATCGAGGCAAGTAAATATTTAAAATGTTGATCTTGAAGGAGATCGTTTGGTGTACACCAGTCTGCTTTTTCGACATGGATGTTTGGGTGTCTGACAGTTTCGCGAGGTTGATTTTTCTACGTTCCTGGCGTCGCCCATCAGAGGTGGGAGAATCGCTGCTAGAATGCTGTCTTCTCATGGTGGCGAAATCAGTATATCTCATGAGTCCATGGGTAGGAGGCCCGTACTGCTTGGTCCTCAACAGCATTTGAGGAACGATATCACCTGCAAGTCTACTATACCACGGTTTGAGGCTGGTCTAACTAGGGTCGAGTCAGCTCGGTTGAAGGTGGTCACTGCTCCGGAGGATGGGGCATTCTGCTTTCTCCCAATCTGGGCACTTTATTGGATGATGAAATAGGTTGGGTTGCAATGTCTATAAGCCCCATTTATGCATTTGCGATAGAACTGTTAAAGCCAACGGGCATCACGCACTGAATTGTCTGTGTTGCTCAGGGACGTTTCCGCTGCACCTTGCTTTAAAAGAGCCTCCAGGCCTAAGCCGCTCAAATTACAAAAGACCACATAGATTTGCCATGATACCGTCGAGCAAGAGGCAAAGCCTCGAATAGGATGCGACGTGCGTCAGTACGTATGCAGCGTCGCATCTCAACTCAACCTCTCGCAGAACCTGCCGCCGGTGCGCCAGACGGAAGCATCATTTTTTCCTGTGGCGTTTGAGATAGCGAGTCATTGGGGAAGTGGGGCGAAGGAGTTTGTGACGTAGATAGGATGACGAACTTTAACAAGCTGAGGAAGCGCATCGGTTCTTTTCTGGTCCACCGGCCTGCAGCTGCCATATTACAGGGCGGAAACTTTGTGAGCATAATGGGAACGGGAACGGGAGTCAGAGTAGAACCAGGGCGAGTTGTAATGTCGATAAGCTGTTTTGCTGTTTTGGATGATGCCTACATTTAGAAATTTATTAGTTATTTAGATTTATTAATAAGAATCTATTTGATTCTACTACATGAAAAAATATTACCCCAAATTTGCCGCCCCCCACAGTCTGCCGCCCTAGGCTCCAGCCTACTCAGCCTATTGGTAAATCCGGCACTGCGCATATCTACACTACAAGCTCTAGGTCTCCATATTACAAATGACCGGCAGTAAGTAATAAACCAGAGGTTGGGAAGCAGCGTTCTTCTGTCTATCGTTCAATCATACTGCGGTTACCAATCACCGCTATGGTACTGTGCACTTGCGGAACCCTAAAAAATTTTAAATGCATAAAATACTATTTACAGGAACTGTCAAAAGTTTAGCTCGATATGATTAGAAAAGAAATATGACAATGGAGACAGTTGTGAGAGAATTGGGGCCGTCAAGTTGAAAAAAATTTGGAAAAAAACGGAGAAAAATGGAAGAATGGAATCGGTAAACGCTCCAAATATTCTTGTTATTACTTTGAGACGTCTGTGAGAGGAAAGTCGATAGGAAGCTGGTTTTCTGTGAGTTATAATCTTTTATTTTGTAGCTCGCGAAAAAAAGACTTCATACAGCTGATGTGACGAATCTTTTGAAGGAGGCTATGATCCTGGATTGTGGGTTCCTTCAATTGAGATAAAGATAGGGATTGCTTCGTGTAGGATATAGTATAGGAAGGTTTATTTGCGCATAATTTCAAGACGCTAACAATCAGGGTTTGATTCCAAAGTGTATAGAATAAGTGGAGTGAAACTAACGTTATGTAAGTATTCAATTTTGTGGTTTTCCATCTTTTATTTATTTTCGGTTCAAAGTTGTTGTGTGTATTTGAGATAAGGTGAAATGTGACTTAATGAAATTTATAGTTTCTTCCAGGTTGTGTGAGCTAAATAACGTTGAGAAAATCAGATTTCAATGTCAAAAGAGGAAGAGTTGAATAGAGAATATTTGCAGCTTTACAGATCTACCTGCGGGATCATAAGAGGCTTGTACTGTGTGATACTTTAAGTAAATTGTTATTCCCTCTTAATGATTTTCTTTTGTAAACATTAATAACTCTGCGGGAATTATAACATACTGTGTTTCTAATCTGAGTCGTTATTTGTAGATAGTAATAAAGATTTCCTTTTCCCATAATTAAGTATAAACTAGTTCTGCAAATGTCTTTGTTCGCGTATAGCTAGGCAGGATAATGTTCTATTTCTAAACAGGTACAGGAATTACAAAGAACATTATAGACATGGAAAAGCAAACCACAAATGATAAAACGTGAAGGCTAAAAAAGGTATTGCTTGGATTGTAAAGGTAATGTAAATTTCATTGTGATTAATTTTTTCCTTTACAGAGAAATTGATTAAAATAGTCCTTGGTGAAATCATAGAAACTGGACTCTGATGTATATTTTGTCATCGTTTCAAAGTGGCTTTAGATGTTGTATATTTTGTCATCATTTCAAAGTGACTTTAGACGATGTATATTTTTATCATCATTTCAAAGAGACTTTAGACGATGTATATTTTTTATACTTTTTTAGGTAGAATTGTCTATTTGACATTATTGTCAAATAGTCAACAAATAAATCATTTTTGATTTAGTTTTACTCAAAGCTAGACGCTATTTTTGAAATCTTTATAAATTTTTTATCTCTTTAACAAAAAATAAATCAAAACCCAAAATCAAAATGGAAGAAAATATTTAAACATTAAATAATTACCCTCTTAGAAAGTAATATAAAATCTTTGGCCCTAAATCAAAATTCCAGTTTTTAATATACTAGTGTCATCATATGATAAAATTTAAAAATATTCCGTCAGATCAAAAGAATTAGAACGTCAATTCAAAATCTTAAAATAATATATCTGAAAACTAAAACTTGAATATAGTTTGTGACATTTTATTGTGAAATAAAGGGTAAGTTTAAGTAGAGTGAATATTATAAATAATATTATTTCAAATAATAATAAATTGTTTTGATAGTGATTTTGAATCTTTTGCCTCAATTTCCCAAAATTGGAACATGCTGAGAACATTACTACATTTCAGTACTCATGTTCATAGGAGGTGCTTATCTTTCCTTTTACTATCATTCTATAGGAGTCCCAGATTTTGAGATTAAGAAATACCTGCTCTCAGGTTTATTTAGTTCAACCAAGCATGGATGGATGCCCTCGTGACATGTGTCCCCGATGTCCACTATATTGGTTGTGGCAAATGTATGTCGCGTGTCACTGGAGTATCTGTCTAAGTCTATCTGATAATATCAACCTTCGGATTTATTTATTTTAATCATTCTTGGGCCGGAGCCCTCAAGCCTAAAAGAGTATGACACTAGAGTTCTTCTTTTTTCTATTTGTGTGAGATTTCGCTGATTCATCCTGATTTCTCCCATCTGTATGTGTGGGATGAATTGATGTTATTCCGGTACAAATGGAGGGATATTAGCAAGGTGTTTTAACGTTGGATTTTGGAATTGGTGTTTCTTGTGTTATGTGCTGACAACGCTCGCCCATTATTGGATGCGTCGTTTGAGTGGCATATACCACGGGAGAACCTCCTGATCTTTGCGTTGGTCTACCAAATGTAGAGTAGTTAGATAATTTAAAACCTTCTTCTTTTGTGTAGGGACATTCTAGTTTAGTCTAATGACATTAAATTGTTTATAAGGAATAAATTAGAATTGTCTTGAATCAAAAGGAAGAATATTCTTGATGGAGACATTACGTTCGTTCGTGGGTTGCTTCTTGTAAAGTGTGTTGACGACGTTCGCCCGTAAGGCTGCGACGGCTGTACGACACTCTGACCTTGGGGGACCTCTGAACTTTATGTGTGTCATCCTAAAGTAGCTAATTAATCTATTTAATCTTCATTGAATCATACAGGAATCTAAACCTTATAAGATTCTAAGTTTTATTTTTCCTTAATAAAACTTGTCATAATTTATCATACTTAAAATTATACTTTGACTCAGTGTGAAACCACCTTTAACATTACTAAATAGATTCTTGAAAACAATAATGGAACAGAAATTATAATGTTTAGTTTCTTTCATTGTAGATAAGTTCCGAATATTTAAGTAAATACAATAATCCCATTTTTATACTTCTTTTGAGCCCTCTTTTAAAGAACATCGAGTTTTAGCTAGTGTTGTTTACGCTAAATTCTCCCAGTGTTCTTGGTTTTGAATACTCGATGCTTTTGATTTTCCCTTAAGATCTTAAATCATAAATGTTTGGCCCAACCTAGCTTAGATACTACTATCCCGTATCTTCTCGGTTGTGGTCATCAAACTTCACTTTTATTTAAGGATTACCTTCAGTAATCTTTTGTCATACTTACTTCTTATATGTTCTACTTCGAAATATGCTGGGTAATCCCATTATAGTTTAGATGCAATTCATTTTATTTAAATGAGTGTTTAGACTGGGGTTACTCTACATAATTCTTGTCCTGCGTGGGTTGGTAACGGAAAAGAGATTTAGCTACGCATCACAAGTGAGAGCTATGAAGGATATACGGAGACCTTGTTGGTGCAATAAAGTCACTCAGTGACTGGGGGGAGGGAAATTGCCCTTCAAACTCTTTATGTCTCTCGTTATAAAACCGTTATTGATCTAGGCTGGCCATGCAAGCAATAATACTATACCCGTATCTAGTACAGACTTCACACTTGGACGTGTGGAGCTGGCTAATTATTTTCAGTTTAACTTATTTCAAAACAAACTAAGGGATTCGATGATGTCGATCATTGTCTGCCCGGAGGGATTACAGGAAGAGCTCATTTTGTAGGAGTGCCTTGTTTTCCTAAAGGAAGACTGTATGCTTCGTGTGCCTGGCGGGCTCGGTGACCAGCTCTGGTATGGGTGACTAAAAGAAATAGTCAAATACCCTGTGAACCCTGGATGAGTCAGTGATCGTCCCTTAAAGGTGGGCCACGTGGAAGTCGGGTTTGACGCGGGGCATGAACATACCGGGGGGAGACATCATCACCGTCTGGGTTGTACTGTGGTTAGTTAGTTCCACTCTCCACATACATTAACCCTAGTCTTTACTGTAGTTTAAGTTTTCGATGGGATTTCCAGCTCCGCGAGGATGATCAGAATCCTGACGATCCAGTTGGATTGTTAGGGTAGTTTAGCGTCATGTCATCGTGAGCTGGGTGATGATATGCCTCGGACCTAGGACTTAGGGTAGAGGAAGCCTAGGACGAGCTGTTTGGGGCGAAGGTGGTGCTCCAAACCTGGGGATTGTCCCCACATTATTTTATTACTTCATTTATATTAACATAGGTTTCCTTTCAGAAACTTAACGGCTATAATAATATTGCATTGTAAAAGAGATGAAACCTTTCCTAAATTGATGAATCTACATGAGTTCCGATGAATTACTCCAGTCAATATGAGACTAAATTTAAATAAATAGTGATCCAATATAAAATTAAATAACACAAATTAGACATGTAAAGATTAGGATTATATTCTAATATAAGTATTAAAATAACAAGTGTGTTTTTTTTTCATTCTTCTATTGCCACTCTCCACCGAGCAGAATCTGTAAATTACAAAATATTATAATGATATAAAACGGAATGACGTAGGATTCAGAGAAAAAATATAATATTCTTAAAGGATATTATTCTAGACGATCAACCTTGGCCAAAACTTTCACGTATCTGACTTGAGGATCCTATATGAAGGGACTTCAGATCTGTACAGCTGGTGCCGTGACCAGGATATGCTGGTTTCAAGCGAGAGAGGTATTGAAGAGTGAAAAAAAAAAGAAACAAAATGAAAAATACACTAATTTCGAGTTTTTGAACTGAAGAAACTTGAGAGTAAAGTCTATCTAAGTTAAAGTTGTTAAGCGGGACGTTAGAATTGGTTTTAGCTTAGGGTTATTTGTTTTGGAGACCATAGAAAATATGATGCATTCCTTGTTTCAGAATAAAGATGGGAAATTTTACAGTCTCAATAGAAGGAAACATAGGGTCAGGGAAGTCTACTTTGTTGGCAACTTTGGGAGACAACTCTGATTTTGAGATAATACCAGAACCAATTGATAAATGGACTAATTTATCTGGCGTTAATCTCTTCCAGTTATTTAAGGAAAATCCTAAGAAGTGGGGTTTCTGTTTCCAAAATTATGTTCTTCTAACAATGTTAGAGAATCATACGAAAGAATCTAGCGCTAAGATTAAAGTTATGGAACGTTCCATCTATTCAGCCAAAAACTGTTTTATTAGGGAATTGCAAGAGAGTGAGTTGTTGCACCCGGCTGAGTTTGCAATTTTAGATGAAACCTACTCGTATTTCAAGGAACAATTTGTTACTCGAATTAATTTAGTAGTTTATCTTAGGACTTCCCCTATGGTTTCTTATCAGAGAGCTCTAAGTCGTGGTCGACCTGAAGAGACAGGGATAACGTTAGATTATATAGAGAGGATTCACAACATTCATGAGGAATGGTTATTGAACCCTAATATAAAGGAAGATTTTGACAGGATAGAGATTATCGATGGAGATCAAAATATTAGCTCCATAAAGCAACAGTTTTGGGAAGTTAAGGAGAGAATATTAGATAAACTTTCTATTCTTTAATTTAAACAAAATTCCAACCTATAATTTGTAATAAACTTTCAGTATTCAAAGAAAAGAAAATGCCTCCTCGTTATAATCTTAGAACATCTCAGGGACAAGATGAAATAGAAAGGACAGGTCAGCAAGAAGAACGTCCACGACCTTCTTTACGCAACTCCACTATGTTTCGCCAACTACGAAGAAACATGGGAATTCTGACACAGAAGGTGTCGAACTTAGAGAATCAGCTGTCGCAAGCACGGGAAACTAACGCTGCATCAACTTCGTCTGAAAGGCATGAAGCACCGATTAATATTTGCCCGGTGATTGATACAAGAGTCGAAAAACCACGTTTTCCTGGAAGATTTGGGGTACATCCAGTGTCGTTTTTGGAGGATCTTCAGAATTATTTACGGAGAATGCCTAATGAAGATGCTACAATTGAAACTATAATCAGTTGTTTAGAAGGTGATGTTCGAAAATGGGCCAGAATTTATAGACAGAGATGGTACACACAGTCGGATTTCAAAAGAGACTTTTTGGATGCTTATTGGGGAGAAGCTGAACAAAACACCTTGAGAAGAATGATTGTAAATGGCACTTGGTCTAAGGAAAATGGAACAATGCTAGAACATTTCGTTAGTTTAGCAGGGCAAGCAAAGATGATGTCTAGACCAATTCCTGAATGGCAAATAGTGGAGGATTTGATGAGACACTTTCCGAAGGATGTACAATATGCTTGGCGGATGAAGAAAGGAAATACTTTGATTGAGGCAACAGAGTTTCTTCGTGAATTGGATGACGTGAATAAACAATGTGGATCTTCTTCCTTTGACTCCTCTATTGGAGCTGATAGGGGAACAAAGCGTCAAAATCCATTCGTTTCAAATAAAGACAAGCCATTTTATAAAAAACCAAAAGTGGTGGCTCACATCGAGGGGAGACTTCGAGGGGAAGGATCACTAATGAAATAATTCAAGAAGAAGATTTAAACTAGTTGGGGCCATCTCCAATAAACAGGAGGTGGCTGCAATTAACAAAAAACAAAATTATCTTTTTCCTGTAAAATATTTAATAAAACAAGGTTGGAAGCCAGGGGTAGGATTGGGTTGTGACCAAGAAGGGATCTTATATCCTGTTTCCCCGAATAATACTAGAACGAAATATAATAGAGAAGGTTTAGGATATTCTTCAGAAGAATATAATAATAAACAAACAGTCTTAGATTTAATTAAAGTTTTTGACGTTTCCGTGATTAAACAAAATCAACCAATGTATAACCAGTTCATTAAAGAATATGAAGGTAATTCTTTATATGATGAAGAGGTTTGCTTTGAAAATGAGGGGCCCAAATTTAAATCAGAAATAGAGTTACAAATTTTGGAACAATCTATAGTTCTCTTGGTAGACACTGGAAGTGAAGTAACTTGTATTTCGGAAGAATTCTTAGAGAGTTTACAAGGAGAATTAAAGTTAGAATTTCCTGCGTTACCAGTTAGACCAATATGTGTGAGGGGAGCCGTTGGACAAAAGAGTCTCCAAATAAAAAAACTAGTCTCTATACCTTTGACGTGTGGTTCATTTGATATTGATACGGGATTTTTAGTGATTGCTAAATTAACTTGTTCTGCTATTCTTGGGGTAGATTGGTTAGTTGCGCATAACGCTGTTTTGCATTTAAAAGAACCACAAACATTAGAATTGGGTATCGTTGGGAAAGGAGAAATTACTATTCCGTTTCGAAATCTTTCTAGTGGGTCTTTAGAAGAGAATCGAATAAATCTAATATCTGGAGTAGAGGAACAAAACGAAAAGGAAGGCGGTGAAGAAAAGCAATTATTAGATTTGTTTAAAAGTATTCGGTTGGGAATGGATTTGTCTGATGTAGAGAAGGAACAAATTTTTAATGTTTTGAGATCCCATATGCAAGTTTTTATAAAGAAACTTGGAAGGGCAAACTGTTATACTCATGACATTAAAATGATTGAGGGTACTCCAAGGATACAACGAACCTATCCTATACCATATGCACATAGGGCAAAAGTAGAAGAAAAGTTGAGGGAGATGGAGGAATTAGGGATTATATCGAGAAAAACTACAAATTTTTGTAGTCCTCTAACTTTCACTGGAAAACCCGATGGATCTGTTAGAATATTACTTGATGCTAGGGAAATCAATAAATATATGGTTCCAGAAGTAGAAGCACCGCCTTTACAGATTGACATACTTAATGCTTTTCTTGGTGTAAAATTTATAACACTGATTGATTTAAATAACGCTTATTTTCAAATACCGTTGACTGAGGACAGTAAAAAATATACTGGATTTACAGTTAATGGAAAGTCTTACGTATACAACGTGCTTCCGCAAGGACTTAAGACGTCAGTAGGGTCCTTTTGTCGCGCAATGGACGTTATATTGGGTCCTGGTGTTAGAGAGTTTTGTGTCAATTATTTGGATGATCTTGCAATCCTAACGAGTGGGACTTGGCAAGACCATTTGGATCATATTGATATAGTTTTGGATCGTTTAGAATCAGCTGGAATGACTTGTAATTTCGCAAAGTGCAACTTTTTCTGCAGTGAAGTAAAAATGTTAGGGCATATAGTTACAACTTCGGGAATTAAACCTAACCCGGATAAAATAAAAGCTATAAAGGAATTCCCTATTCCAAAGAAACAAAAACAGTTAAGAGGATTTTTGGGACTTTGTAATTATTATAGACGTTTTATTAAGAACTATAGTATTTTGACTGCTCCGTTAACTAGGTTATTAAAGAAAAACCAAGCATGGCTTTGGGATGAAGAATTAGATCGAGCTTTCAATAATATAAAGGAAGAATTTATTACAACGATTCTATTGAGCCATCCTGATCAGGATAAATTATATTATTTACAGACCGACAGTTCAGGGATCGGAATAGCCGGATCATTGTTTCAGATTGGAAATAATGGTGAGGTTAAAATTTTGGGATTCTGTAGTCGTGCACTACGGGGTTCTGAATTACGTTGGACTGTAACTGAACAAGAGTTGTGGGCTATTATTTATTCTGTGAAAAAGTTTGAGACTTATTTAAGAGGAGCGAAATTTGTTATCCGTACAGATCATAAGGCATTAACTTTCATGAAACAAATGAAATTATACAACAGTAGAGTCACACGTTGGATTTTATTTCTTGAACAATTTGACTTCGAAGTCGAACATGTAAAAGGTGTAGAGAATATTGGGGTAGATATTTTATCTAGATATCCGCCAGGGGGTGTTTTGCAAGAAGAGAAGGTGTGGTATCCAACTGTTATGTATGTAGGTGTTTCTACTGACCGTGACTTGAAAAATAAATTACAACGTATGATGGAATATCAACGGCTTGATAACGTCATATGTGGGATTAAGGAGAGAATAAATGTTTCTAGAGTTCCCGAAAGAACAGATAGATTTACGCGTATAACTTTGCGTTGTATTGTCAATAATGATCTACTTTATTTTAAAACTGTACGTGGAGATTACGTTTTGTTTATGCCCAAGGTTCTACAAGAAGAGATTTGTAAACAGGTACATATAGAGATGGGTCATCTTGGCGCATATAAAACTTTGAAATATTTACAATTAAGGTGTTATTGGGTAAATATGGGTAAGACAGTGAAGTCTTGTATTCAGAAGTGTCATGTTTGTCAGCTTTCTAGACCTGACTATATAAAAGGGGTAGGGAAATGTAAATCGATTTTAACTGAAAACCCGGGTGAATTAGTAATGGCTGATATCTTCGGACCACTACCTAAAACAGAGGCTGGTTATATTTACATTTTTGTAATACAGGATTCTTTTAGTAAATTTATTAAACTTTTCGGACTTCGTGGAGCTTCAGCAGACTCAGTGCTTTATTGTATGAGAGTGTTCACTGAAATAATACAACCTAAGGCTGTTATGACAGATAACGGAAAACAATTTATTAGTCACAAGTGGAAAAATGGACTCAGAGCTTTGAGAATTAAGACTTTGTATACTACTATTCGTAATCCTCGACCTAACACTACAGAACGAGTGAATAAAGAATTAAACAAATTCTTTAGAATTTATTGTCATGATGACCATACTAGATGGGATCATTACTTGTTGGAGATTGAGGAATTGTATAATAATACGTTCCACGAGAGTACGAAATTTTCTCCTAATGAAATATTATTTGGAAATTCAGAGAAACTTAAAGTAGACCGTTTTCTACCACGGGCACTCACGAATAAAACATTAGACCAAATTAGAGAGGAAGTTAGAGAAAACCTTAGACTTTCGAGTCAGAAGCGGCAGGATAGATTCAATAGAACTCATAAGTTGATAGATTTTCAAGTTGGTGATTTGGTAAAATTAAGGAGGCTTAATAAATCGGATTCTAGTCGAAATAAAACTAAGAAATTTGATTTATTATATGATGGACCATATCGAATTGGAGGAATAAAATATGCTAATGTGTATATTCTTGTAGACCCTGAAACTCAAAGTGTCAAAGGAGTTTATAATGCAGTCCATTTGGCTAAATATTATACTTAGGATGTTAGCTACTGAGATTTTCACGGGACTATTTCATAAATTTTAACTTTAGAGGAATTGAGATATTCCTGGTCACAACCTAATTAATATAATTTTATTAGTTTTAATTTAATAATTAATATTAGAAGACTATTTTGATTATAGTATATAGTGAGCCAATTTGTTAGTGAATTGACTGGCATTATTAAATTGACTTCGTTTTAAAAAAAAATATAATGAACTATAATAATTTATAAATTTAATACAAATTTGATTTGATTATATAATCAGGGTTGAACTGAAATAAATCTAAATTTAGATAAACATGTTAAATAATTTCAACAATTTTGAATAAAAATTTAATTTAGTTTAATGATTTATAATATTAGTAGTTTAGTTATTTGTTTTTGTTTATTGTATTTGTGAATAAAAAAATTTAAGGGCCAATATAGGAGGTTTTATTTTAATAAAATAATAATAATAATAATAATAAAAAAAAATTAACTTAAAATTGAAAATTTTAGAATTCTCGAAAAAAAAAAATGTTTTCTTAGATTTTTCGAAATAATAAAATTTTGGGGGAGGCTGTGCACTTGCGGAACCCTAAAAAATTTTAAATGCATAAAATACTATTTACAGGAACTGTCAAAAGTTTAGCTCGATATGATTAGAAAAGAAATATGACAATGGGGACAGTTGTGAGAGAATTGGGGCCGTCAAGTTGAAAAAAATTTGGAAAAAAACGGAGAAAAATGGAAGAATGGAATCGGTAAACGCTCCAAATATTCTTGTTATTACTTTGAGACGTCTGTGAGAGGAAAGTCGATAGGAAGCTGGTTTTCTGTGAGTTATAATCTTTTATTTTGTAGCTCGCGAAAAATAGACTTCATACAGCTGATGTGACGAATCTTTTGAAGGAGGCTATGATCCTGGATTGTGGGTTCCTTCAATTGAGATAAAGATAGGGATTGCTTCGTGTAGGATATAATATAGGAAGGTTTATTTGCGCATAATTTCAAGACGCTAACAATCAGGGTTTGATTCCAAAGTGTATAGAATAAGTGGAGTGAAACTAACGTTATGTAAGTATTCAATTTTGTGGTTTTCCATCTTTTATTTATTTTCGGTTCAAAGTTGTTGTGTGTATTTGAGATAAGGTGAAATGTGACTTAATGAAATTTATAGTTTCTTCCAGGTTGTGTGAGCTAAATAACGTTGAGAAAATCAGATTTCAATGTCAAAAGAGGAAGAGTTGAATAGAGAATATTTGCAGCTTTACAGATCTACCTGCGGGATCATAAGAGGCTTGTACTGTGTGATACTTTAAGTAAATTGTTATTCCCTCTTAATGATTTTCTTTTGTAAACATTAATAACTCTGCGGGAATTATAACATACTGTGTTTCTAATCTGAGTCGTTATTTGTAGATAGTAATAAAGATTTCCTTTTCCCATAATTAAGTATAAACTAGTTCTGCAAATGTCTTTGTTCGCGTATAGCTAGGCAGGATAATGTTCTATTTCTAAACAGGTACAGGAATTACAAAGAACATTATAGACATGGAAAAGCAAACCACAAATGATAAAACGTGAAGGCTAAAAAAGGTATTGCTTGGATTGTAAAGGTAATGTAAATTTCATTGTGATTAATTTTTTCCTTTACAGAGAAATTGATTAAAATAGTCCTTGGTGAAATCATAGAAACTGGACTCTGATGTATATTTTGTCATCGTTTCAAAGTGGCTTTAGATGTTGTATATTTTGTCATCATTTCAAAGTGACTTTAGACGATGTATATTTTTATCATCATTTCAAAGAGACTTTAGACGATGTATATTTTTTATACTTTTTTAGGTAGAATTGTCTATTTGACATTATTGTCAAATAGTCAACAAATAAATCATTTTTGATTTAGTTTTACTCAAAGCTAGACGCTATTTTTGAAATCTTTATAAATTTTTTATCTCTTTAACAAAAAATAAATCAAAACCCAAAATCAAAATGGAAGAAAATATTTAAACATTAAATAATTACCCTCTTAGAAAGTAATATAAAATCTTTGGCCCTAAATCAAAATTCCAGTTTTTAATATACTAGTGTCATCATATGATAAAATTTAAAAATATTCCGTCAGATCAAAAGAATTAGAACGTCAATTCAAAATCTTAAAATAATATATCTGAAAACTAAAACTTGAATATAGTTTGTGACATTTTATTGTGAAATAAAGGGTAAGTTTAAGTAGAGTGAATATTATAAATAATATTATTTCAAATAATAATAAATTGTTTTGATAGTGATTTTGAATCTTTTGCCTCAATTTCCCAAAATTGGAACATGCTGAGAACATTACTACATTTCAGTACTCATGTTCATAGGAGGTGCTTATCTTTCCTTTTACTATCATTCTATAGGAGTCCCAGATTTTGAGATTAAGAAATACCTGCTCTCAGGTTTATTTAGTTCAACCAAGCATGGATGGATGCCCTCGTGACATGTGTCCCCGATGTCCACTATATTGGTTGTGGCAAATGTATGTCGCGTGTCACTGGAGTATCTGTCTAAGTCTATCTGATAATATCAACCTTCGGATTTATTTATTTTAATCATTCTTGGGCCGGAGCCCTCAAGCCTAAAAGAGTATGACACTAGAGTTCTTCTTTTTTCTATTTGTGTGAGATTTCGCTGATTCATCCTGATTTCTCCCATCTGTATGTGTGGGATGAATTGATGTTATTCCGGTACAAATGGAGGGATATTAGCAAGGTGTTTTAACGTTGGATTTTGGAATTGGTGTTTCTTGTGTTATGTGCTGACAACGCTCGCCCATTATTGGATGCGTCGTTTGAGTGGCATATACCACGGGAGAACCTCCTGATCTTTGCGTTGGTCTACCAAATGTAGAGTAGTTAGATAATTTAAAACCTTCTTCTTTTGTGTAGGGACATTCTAGTTTAGTCTAATGACATTAAATTGTTTATAAGGAATAAATTAGAATTGTCTTGAATCAAAAGGAAGAATATTCTTGATGGAGACATTACGTTCGTTCGTGGGTTGCTTCTTGTAAAGTGTGTTGACGACGTTCGCCCGTAAGGCTGCGACGGCTGTACGACACTCTGACCTTGGGGGACCTCTGAACTTTATGTGTGTCATCCTAAAGTAGCTAATTAATCTATTTAATCTTCATTGAATCATACAGGAATCTAAACCTTATAAGATTCTAAGTTTTATTTTTCCTTAATAAAACTTGTCATAATTTATCATACTTAAAATTATACTTTGACTCAGTGTGAAACCACCTTTAACATTACTAAATAGATTCTTGAAAACAATAATGGAACAGAAATTATAATGTTTAGTTTCTTTCATTGTAGATAAGTTCCGAATATTTAAGTAAATACAATAATCCCATTTTTATACTTCTTTTGAGCCCTCTTTTAAAGAACATCGAGTTTTAGCTAGTGTTGTTTACGCTAAATTCTCCCAGTGTTCTTGGTTTTGAATACTCGATGCTTTTGATTTTCCCTTAAGATCTTAAATCATAAATGTTTGGCCCAACCTAGCTTAGATACTACTATCCCGTATCTTCTCGGTTGTGGTCATCAAACTTCACTTTTATTTAAGGATTACCTTCAGTAATCTTTTGTCATACTTACTTCTTATATGTTCTACTTCGAAATATGCTGGGTAATCCCATTATAGTTTAGATGCAATTCATTTTATTTAAATGAGTGTTTAGACTGGGGTTACTCTACATAATTCTTGTCCTGCGTGGGTTGGTAACGGAAAAGAGATTTAGCTACGCATCACAAGTGAGAGCTATGAAGGATATACGGAGACCTTGTTGGTGCAATAAAGTCACTCAGTGACTGGGGGGAGGGAAATTGCCCTTCAAACTCTTTATGTCTCTCGTTATAAAACCGTTATTGATCTAGGCTGGCCATGCAAGCAATAATACTATACCCGTATCTAGTACAGACTTCACACTTGGACGTGTGGAGCTGGCTAATTATTTTCAGTTTAACTTATTTCAAAACAAACTAAGGGATTCGATGATGTCGATCATTGTCTGCCCGGAGGGATTACAGGAAGAGCTCATTTTGTAGGAGTGCCTTGTTTTCCTAAAGGAAGACTGTATGCTTCGTGTGCCTGGCGGGCTCGGTGACCAGCTCTGGTATGGGTGACTAAAAGAAATAGTCAAATACCCTGTGAACCCTGGATGAGTCAGTGATCGTCCCTTAAAGGTGGGCCACGTGGAAGTCGGGTTTGACGCGGGGCATGAACATACCGGGGGGAGACATCATCACCGTCTGGGTTGTACTGTGGTTAGTTAGTTCCACTCTCCACATACATTAACCCTAGTCTTTACTGTAGTTTAAGTTTTCGATGGGATTTCCAGCTCCGCGAGGATGATCAGAATCCTGACGATCCAGTTGGATTGTTAGGGTAGTTTAGCGTCATGTCATCGTGAGCTGGGTGATGATATGCCTCGGACCTAGGACTTAGGGTAGAGGAAGCCTAGGACGAGCTGTTTGGGGCGAAGGTGGTGCTCCAAACCTGGGGATTGTCCCCACATTATTTTATTACTTCATTTATATTAACATAGGTTTCCTTTCAGAAACTTAACGGCTATAATAATATTGCATTGTAAAAGAGATGAAACCTTTCCTAAATTGATGAATCTACATGAGTTCCGATGAATTACTCCAGTCAATATGAGACTAAATTTAAATAAATAGTGATCCAATATAAAATTAAATAACACAAATTAGACATGTAAAGATTAGGATTATATTCTAATATAAGTATTAAAATAACAAGTGTGTTTTTTTTTCATTCTTCTATTGCCACTCTCCACCGAGCAGAATCTGTAAATTACAAAATATTATAATGATATAAAACGGAATGACGTAGGATTCAGAGAAAAAATATAATATTCTTAAAGGATATTATTCTAGACGATCAACCTTGGCCAAAACTTTCACGTATCTGACTTGAGGATCCTATATGAAGGGACTTCAGATCTGTACAGTACCTACATCACCCTAATTCTAGTCCAGCAATTGATATTTTGTGGGCCGTATAGTGAGATTAGAAGAAAAAATAACAAGGGATTGCATTGCAGTAGATGACAACGTAACTCATCAATCGCAGCAGATGAACGTGACGACGGAACTCACCAAGTTGCGAGCAATAAGCTCTGAGCATTTGCGCGGCGGCGGCCCTGGCTGCGGCGGCTACATGCGGTGCCGACCCCGCCGCCTCCCCGCATCTCCCGCATGCCCAAACGCACAGTCTACCGTTCAGAGTACGCCGCGGAGATAGTGCGAGTGACAGGTACAGTCGGAAAATTTGAACCTGTCAAGAAGATCCTCTACTTATTATATCGTTCAATGAAAATGATTAAATAAGCACTAGGTATCCGACGCTCCCTTACATATTTGATTATAAGAAACAGAAATTACAGCTGGGGTACTCAGTGGGGACAGCACAAGGGACATGTACCTACAGCCGAGTACAGCCACAACCTGATACAAGGGTTCTAGCGACACGACACGCTTCGATTATGTCTCGAAAGGTAGATTAAATCAAACCTACCAATAACCCTGTTCAAAATTCATTTTGGTAAATTTATTATTAGTATAAGATACCACTAGTCAAAAATCATCTTTGATTCTATAAGGTAGAACTTTGGAGCTTTATTGAAGAATTGCAAAAGCGATACGATTGTAGAGTTTCATCTTAGAATATAGCACACTTTATTTTGTGCTAATCTAAGAGGCTTCAGATGTAAGATAACGCAATAGATGTGTATAATATAGAGGCATTTTTTTCTGTGGCAGTAATAAAAATACTGATTTCTGTTAGATAAAAAAAACGGAAAAGCGAGCAAATTATGTATGACCCACCTGTGTATCAGGCAAGTGGTACATAACAGAAGCAGTTGCGCAGAGCAGTTGTGACGGCGTCCACAGAGAGTCATCCTCTGGTTCCAACCCGCGGTGGAACCTGTCGTCTCGAAGAATTTTCTAGAAGTAGAGTCGTTTAGATTAGAAACTGTATCATAGAAGTAGCTAAAATTATTGAGTATCTAATACGAACTACCAAACCAGTCGGAAGACGCCTACTGCTGGTCAAACGCCGCCATAAAGAAAGTATTCAGCGGCTTAACCAGATCGACGGGATTTATGTAGCTTAATTATTATTGGGGGAACGATTGTAGAGAAGAAAAACCTATACAAATATTAATAAAATACAACATTAGGTACCTTTCTTTCTTTCAGCACACTAAACTTTGGTCTTTTGCCCGGCATTAACTTTTAAAATGGGCTAATGATCACGGCGGTATTTTCAATATAATCTTGGATTGTACTCGATAGTTTTTTGGTTTCAAAAATTCCTTACATGGAAGCCCTGTATGGCGAAGGCAACAATTCTGGGCCGCTTGGTCTCAAGCGCGATCTGTAGAGGAAGCAGGCACGCGCGTCGTAACTCATACGACGCTCGCCGCGCGCTGCCTTCTGCGAGCGACTGCGACTGGTAGATGCAAAGGATCTCTGCACAGATATGAAATGAAATAATTTATTGGTTACTAAAACGTCAGTAATTATATACTCATTGTTGGTAACAATAGTTACACGCAAACTAACAACTGAATTGGGCGGCTAAACAACTCTGACACCAGGGTTTGTGAAGTCGCGGGTCGTCGGTCTTACAATCCACAGGATATGATATAATGACAACTGAATCATATTTCGGACGCCACTCCAGGCAGAGCTCATTGGTGGCATGGCAAATAAAGCGTCAGTTAAGAAAACGGCCAAATTTAATAAGTTAACATGGAAACTCGGTTCTTCACAAAGGTACTAGGTATTTTTTTTTGGTACTTACTTAGACTTAAAGATGTGCTTTTTTTAAAACGCTTGCGGAAGACGCTCTCGGTAGAGTAAACATGTTCCTTGTATGGAACCGAGGGTGGGCTAAGCTGGCTACTTTTGCATAGGTACACACGGCCGCACATCAGTAGAAACACTTTTGGACCTTATGGCGTGGTAATAGAATTGAAAAAGTTTCTACCGAAAAGCGGTTGACCGTAGGTACCTATCATAATGCGGGTGCAAGTTGCATTATAAATGACTAGGTGAATTATGTTTTGAAATAAGAAAAGAACAACTAAAAACTTTTATGATTATGAACATACATATACAAAATAATTAGATATGCATTAGTCTACGTACCCAAAGCATCCTGACAAGATTTTCTGAGAGACGTTAGCTTAGGCCCCGTCGCCTCCTTGTAAATATCTTGTAAAAGCTCCTCCATTTCAGACAACTGATACCTCGACCATAACATTTACTTTAGTAAAACATTATAGGTACACTATAACACCAAGAAGCTGAAGAAACAATGATAAATAATGATTTACACTAGAAAAATTACGTTTTTAGAATTTGGCTGATATTGTGTGTGGGTGGCTGGTGGCTTATCAGTTGACGTAGACTGCAAACAGTGAGCATGCTCAGTCGAGAAAATCAATAATTATCTACGTAGCTACAGTTTGTATTTCTTTCATGACGTGCAACAGGTTGATACTTACCAAAGTACTAGGCAAGAATTTATGATATTTTTGATATTTACATTCAAAATGAATACGCAACAAATAGCCAGCTCCGCTTACGAACTGATTTGGAAATTCCTTTATACTTATTAACACGTGGACTGCTTACACAAGACTCGTAAGTTTTCATTAAGTCTATACGAGGTTATTACAAATTATTTATTTTATCACATAATTCAATTTCTTTTAAAAATAATATTTTACGAATTCATGTTTGAATTTTGCGCGCCGGAAGTATTTATCAGTACATAAACTTGCTTGACCAACTTTTCTGTAGAATGGCCAAAAGCGGAACTAGGTACTTACGTCATTTTGACAACCTCAGAGTAAAAATGTATAGAGTCCGTCATATATATAGTCGTGTTAAGCGTCTCTTAGTCGACTATGACAAGTCGGTCAAAAATCTAGGGTCTAGGTTACGTTTAACAAATCAAAAAAATCTAATGTTTCATCCAAACCTTATAATATGCTAAAGTAAAAATATATCTTTTTAACTTGTGAATTGATCATTAATAATAAGAAAGGAAGCGTAAATGATCCGTAATAGCCAAAAATGCGCGATTTTTAACAGCGTTTTTAGGGTCACTATACCAAAATGGTAAAAAAGGAACCCTTATGGTGCGACTTTATCTGTCTGTCTGTCACACCTGTATATCTCAGCAACCACTCATGCTTTAGACTTGAAATTTGAAATAGTTTTAGAATATGGTTGGTCAACTTAACTGCACATGAGAGAATGAACAAAAAGTTATGATTATTAATGTAATCGGGGCCCAAATAGAAGTGGGGGGGCAAAATTTCAAATTGTCATTACTAGGTCGAGTGGGGTATTTTATGAAAGGGCTTTTCTTGTACATTCTAAAATATATTTTTATATTTTTTTACTACTCTTAGTTTTGAAATTATGATGAAAAATGTCAAAATAAATACCATTCCCCTCCCCTTATCTCCGAAGTTTGTGAAAGAAAAAATTAGAATTATTTACAGGCGATAAAAGTTTATGTAAATATTACAGCAAAAATAAAACGATCTTTCTAAGTTGCATTTTTTTAGAAATGGACTTTATTGCTTCCAAAAATACTATAGGCACTTCGGAACCCATCGGAATCCGCACGAGTCCGACTCGCATTTGACCAGTTTTTTCTTGAATGGTAAGTATTCTTACCAGAAAAACTGTAGTAACAAGATTTAATAGTTCTAAGCTATATATTTCTTAAAGAGAAAGACAAAACTTTTACGTTTTTGGGATTAAAAAAAAAATCATACATTTTAGTACGGAGGTCCCTCGCAAGAAATGGACACGGTTATGGCTCCCTCCTTAGCATAAAGAGCTGCTACTTAAACCTCCTTGTGTCAGTCAGTGTTGCCTGTGCTGTTCTTGTTTTCCTGCATATTTCCAAGTATTTTATGAGAAAGTCATACCAAAAGCGATCGAAAGTGGTGTGCGAGAAATTATTCTCATAATGAAATCGTTCTTTGATGCAGAAAAGGAGCAAGAATCTCCAATAACACCATTTGTTCACGTATACAAACGCATTGCTGCCGCTACAAGTCAGTGTTACCCAGATCTTCTTCATTTCTTGTCGACGCAAATCCAATATTGACCCAGATTATTATTACAGTAACAAGTAGAAGTAAACGTTAAAGACCTGTGTAAAGTTTCATTATCCTAGGTTTAAAACTCTAAGCACTAGAGAATTTTGAAAATCTCAAATTTTGCCAATTGTAAAAACATGCTGTAATTCCGTAAATTCCGTAGAATTTACCTTGTACTTGATAGGAACGGTGCCATAATCAGTTTTTAGACATTTCCAATAAGATTTACCTTTAATTTTCTTGTTTTGGAGAAATTTGGCAAATTATCACAAAAACAGGTGCTGCTGGGGATTTTTGAAGCGAAAACTTTTTTAGCGGCGCATAGCACTTTTTAAGATGGAAAAAAAATTATGAATTCGCATCAGATGTCGCGTCTGATCTCGTACCAAGTTAGAGCAGGCTCAATATATACAAAAGTTCTAAAGTGTGATAAAGACCAAAACATCTATTTTGTCTTTGTCGCGTCAGATCTTCAGATCTCGGATGAAGTATAGAAATGGATTTGCAAATAATCATACCAAGTTAGAGTGGCTCAATTTATACATACAAAAGTTCTAAAGTGTGATAAAGACCAAAACATCTTTTTTGTCTTTGTCATAGTCTCATCTTTTTTTTTGCAGTCAAACTAAATACAGCTGTCAAACTAAAAATCGCTATAACTTGAAAACTACTGACCCTAGACTACTTATGTGCTGAGACAAATGATAGGTCTCGATGAGATCTACATTTCGGATGACAGCTGTCAAACTAAAAATCGCTATAACTCGAAAACTACTCACCCTAGACTACTCATGTGCTGAGACAAATGATAGGTCTCGATGAGATCTACATTTCAGATGACAGCTGTCTAACTAAAAATCGCTTTAACTCGAAAACTACTGACCCTAGACTATTCGTGTGCTGAGACAAATGATAGGTCTCGATGTGATCTACATTTCGGATGACAGCTGTCAAACTAAAAATCGCTATAACTTGAAAACTACTGACCCTAGACTACTCATGTGCTGAGTCAAATGATAGGTCTCGATGAGATCTACATTTCGGATGGCAGCTGTCAAACTAAAAATTATTTGTTTTCTTTTCTGCCGACACTCCCGGAGTGCAAGCCGTCCTTTTTTTTCTCGAACGCGGTTAGCAAAAATACAATTCTATTCAAGTGACAACCTTTTTAAAACCATGATATATCACCCTGTATTTTTTCTTAATGGTTTTGATGGCCATTTATTTTAATTTTGAGATTCATCCGTGAAATGCTCGACCCTTTTTAGTGACATCATGATTGTAAAAAAGGATATGACAATACCACGTCTTTGATGCTAGCCACCCTCGTTATTTCACTTGGACACCGTGGCGGCGCAATCAGTCGCCGCTACCAATAAGATGTATACAGCTCTATAGAGAGTTACTCACCTGGTGTCCGTTAGGTTGCGCAACCAATTTAGCGGCGCGACCAGCTCGGATGCTGGTCGCGCTACCACTCCCAGTGCAATATAGCCCTTAATACTGTGGGCGCAGGGTGTGGCGACTCTGGTGTCTTTACTGGTGTCCCAGTAAAATATCGGCCTAAGAAGGAATCATAGGTTATGGAAAACCATAAAAAATGTAAAATACAATAGGATCAGTCTGTGTTACCAACTATCTTTTGGTACCCATACCTTATGGTGTTTGCTTAACACTAAAACTTGTAAAATAAAAATAGTTTTAATAAAAACTACACACCTCCTTCAAAGTTTTGCAAGGTTTCTATTAGCACTAAAAAGTATAAAATAACCATAACAGTTAATAATCAGTAACTAAGTGAAGTAATAGAAAATAACCAAGCCTGTTATTTGTTTCAATTATAAATTTACAACAGTTAGGTATTATATATATTATTATTATATTATATACATTACAACAGTTCATTTTCGAGTCGGTGCCAGATAATTCGCACTATCAATTGAAGTACATTTATTACGCTACTAGCCAACTATCTTATAAGTGCACTAACTAACTCGCGCTTCCTAAGCTGTAAGTATGCCGTTACCAAATTACGACAAGTTTATATTTTCCATCTCGTGCCTACTTTTCATCAAATCTTAACCATAGAAAAATCGCACCATAGAAAAGGGTTCCTTTATTTACCGTTTTAATATCGGAACACTAAAAAGGCAGAAGTCGTTTATTTTTGTAATAGGTGGCAATCCTTTTCGATCGTAGCGCCATCGTAAAATTCTACAGATAAGTTGGTCAAGCTCAAGCTGTAATCTGGGGTATTTACATTGACGTAAGAAAAACGCTGCGTAGTTTCCAAAATCTTTGGGTATTTATGACAGCAGCATAGTGATTTTTTTTTGGTTTTATTCTTCCTTTCGGAAAGGCAAAGAGTACAAAGCCCATACAGCCACGTCTGATGTCTTTAATCTGTCTTTCTTTTTGCTCCCCTCGTAAAGCGATAGTGAACTTTACGAAGGAAAATGTTCGTGACTTTTTGGGACAACACAAACGGGGCACAAACACGAGAACACTTGAAATCTTCATCAGCTGCGCACTCCGTAGTAAATTTACTGCATAACACACTATCTTTATTATCCACTAAATCACTATGCCCAAAAAACCAAAATTTCAATTGAGCAGGCAAACGCCCATGTCGAGTTTCCGCCAAAAAGCCATCCCATAGACCAAAATAATATTTTTGTTGGATAGTTGGGTTGGACTTGCTGTGCGTTCCAATTTGGTCTAACAGACTGCTTTAGAGCACTGTGAGCGCGCTTAAGTCGGTCCAAATTGACCAAAAGCGTGCTCTAAAGCACTCGCTCGTTCACCGCCTTACGTCATTGATGACGTCATCGTTTCTGCTTTAGTCAAATAGGTGGAGCAGTGAAAGCGCTAATGTCATAATCGATTTGACACATATAAAATCACACACATTTGATGACATTTGCAGCCAGCTGATGTTTCTCAAGTTTTGATTTTAATGAGTTTGTCTCTTATGGAAATGAGTGGATTTGGCGTACATTTTTCAGGGATTGGCTTAGGCTTTGTTAAAGAAAATAAAAACAAAACTGACATTTTGACAGATGAACACGTGAGCGCGCTTAAATCCATTCCAAATTGACTAGAGCCATTAAAGCAGTGATAGCTTTGTGAGCGTGCAAAATCAATTTGGACCGTCCGTCAGTACTGTATACGCTTTTAGCAGCGTTTGTACAATTTGGAACACAGCGTTGTTCAAGCATGAATGTAAAATCATCTTTATATGTTTTTCATTGTAGCAATATTAAAGAAACGTCATGTTTTTTAAATCATTTCTTGTCATATATTTTCTTTATTCAGAATCTGTCAAAAAATGGTTTCTTGGAGTGCTTTAGGCAGGTCTTTTGGCCTAAATATATTAAAAAATCATCTAAAAGGTCCAAAAATAGTTCAAAATGCACTCTTTTCAACTAGTAAAGCATCGTGTGGTGGGCATGGACATAGGACAATGGCATTGCAACCCTCCAGGTAGAACTCGACTTCGTGATTACCTAACCAATATTTTGATAGCAGAATTGATTTTATTTGATTGTTTGATATGAATTCTCTTGTCAGATAAATGCTTTTGTGAAAACAACCCTGATTTACACATTATGTCTCTGTATTTTGCAATTGTCCGTTATAACCTGAATCATTGGGTTAATCTGAATGACCGTCAAATCAGACTAGCTTGACGGCGACTGGTTAAATCTCGAGGGGTTAGACTCCAAAATACTTAGTTTCAAACTCAGATAAAGATTTCAAACATAAACATTGCAATGATTTTGTTTTGATTATTATAGATGGCAGTGGCACAAATTCAAGGACATGTTTCACTTTTACACCATGGTAGGCTTGATCCCGGTCGGCGCGATCATTTTCTACACGAATGTGTTCATCGGTCCGGCGCAGCTCACGCCCATCCCTGAAGACTACACGCCCAAGCACTGGGAGTATCACCGTCATCCCATCTCTAGGTTCATAGCTCGCTACATCCATAACAGCCCACAACAGGTACTATTCTTGTTTTTTTATGTAATGTGTTCTTGTATTGATTAAGTATCAAAGCTTGATTTTGTATTTATGCTTATTGTTCAATTTAGTATTAAAAGATCAATTACTGAACTCACTGGCTTCATTTAAGCCCATCTGGCTTCCGCGGCCTTTAGTCATAAGAATATGAAACTGTAAAATTTTAATACTTAAATAAAAAAAAATAAAAAGAATTTACACCAGCATGTGTAAAATGCCCTTACATCACCCTGAGGATGCCCAACTCTCAACTCTAGGCAGATCGTCAGCTTCTTTGAAGCCGTTGATGTGGCTGATGAGATGTAGTATAAGAGGTTTGGCTACAATAATACATTTTGATCCTGCTTATTTCTCTTTCAGTTTGAGTAGAGCCTTTGTTGTACTAAAAAACACTTTGCAATTGTATTAGGTTTTATGCATTATATGGCATACTCTGAATGAAAGGTTTACCCCTTTCCAAAGTAGTCTTTCATGACACACAATTAGTTGCCTTGTACAACCATCACAGAAATATACCAATGCAACCAATGTCCAATGCAAGCAATGTTTTATACTCACGCTGGGAACCACATGGTGCAATTTTTTGAGAGGCTGACTGGGACTTATTTTTAAATAGGCTGATCACTTTCTTGCAGTACAATTTTCCTCATAAAGAAAAACCAGCTGGACTTTTGTGTATTGATTAGGGTTGAAATATTTCCATCCATGCTATTGGATCATCATCGTTTTGCATGCAACAAGGTGTACCCATCCAAAAAAATATTATTATATATATATTTTATTTCTAATGTGCGTGTATGTATATGTTAATGTGTGTGTGTTACAGGAATATGAAAAATTTCTACATTGGATTGATGAGGAACACCAAAAAGCCAAACTGCGTGCTCTTGAAACTGAAGTTGTGAATAAGATGGCCGAGAGAAGTGACTACAAGGCCTATTATTACCGGCCAATGGTAAACAAGTACCTCCGCATCAACAAGCAGGTTGGAGAGGAAATGTACGAACGCATCGGTGACAACTACAAAGAATAAGCAGAATCCTGTAAGCATGTACTTTTAGAAATCAAGTGACTTGTTAAACAAAGCTGTAGATTAATAAAATATAATGTTGCTATCAATCACACTAATTATTTTTGAAATGATGCAATTAGAGCCTGTGGTACTCCATTTGGTTTTGAAGTCAAATCTTTCATACTCATGTGTGACAACTTTGGGTTTTTTTCTGTTGGATTCTCATTGCCTCATTTAAAACCTAGTTAATGTAACAATTCAGTCCTAAAGGAAAATAAGCTTTGTACACATTTTTGTGTTATTGCTGTTTTATACCCAAAAGTTTTATTTATTTAGTTATATTTTAACTCAAGATGTTTCTTAGTTGTATTTTGGGTTTAATAAAATAGATTAAAACTCATAAATATGGTAACATTGTTATTTATATTACGGGAAACCTCTAACGACTGACAATAAATTCCGACATGTGGAATTGCTTACAAAAGTAATCTCAACACTTATCTAGCAATATGCTAATTGCGGCCTGATATGGTTCTACATTTACAATGTTTATTCACAATTCTAAAAATCACAAGAAAAATTGGTGTGAATTCTGGGATCAAATGCACTCATCCCACAAATTCTTAAATTGTAATGTAAACGCCCACTGAAAATAGATATGCTACATCATTGAGTACCAGAAACATGCAACTTTTTTGAGAGAGTAGTAACCTATTACATCCAAAAAACGTTGGTCTGCCATTGCGCAACCTGGCAGGTTTGTTACAGTCAGATAGAAATATGGTTAATTCATGGAGTTCACAAACAAAACCTGTTTGTAGAAATAGAAGGTACCTATGTAAGTAAAGAATACCAGGTCTGGTGCCATGCCATGCATCCTCTTGACAGTTTCTGTAGTCTGACCACATTTGTGGTCTTCGTGTACTCCCTGAAGTAACCATATTTCTCTCCGACTGAACCAAACCTGCCAGGTTGCGCAATAGCACATCAATGTTTTGTGAATCAAATAGACCACTACTCTCTCAAAAAAGTTGCAAATTTCTTGTACTCAGTGACGAAGGATAACTTGTAGCGCCCTAAAACAAATATTTTTGATTGAGTAATGCATTGGGGTGATTCTGAGGCATGGAGTTCTAAAAACGTAAATTTTTGCTCTGAATACATTTACTTAGATGCCACATAATTTTTCTCCACCTTTCCCTGTGGAAGAAATATCGATGGGTTATGTAATCATTTGTAATTATGGGAATGTACCCTAATTTAGAATTACCCCAACACACCGTTATTTCAGAAGTTTACAATGTTTCACAAAAACTGTTATGGAGATCAGATTGACATAAAATAAAAACATTGTGTGGGAATTATTTAAGCACAGTGCTACAGAATTAGAAAACGAATAAAATATTGTTCTTTAATAATATATTGTTCACCAGACTTGGTGTGTAATCACAAAATTTTTAAATGCATTCTTATTTGGTTGATGATGAAATCTTATGACAAAGTTTGTACAGAATTTATGAAAATAATTCTTATATTATAGGTACATAATAAGCTTTTCCCTAAATCAAACTAAGTACGACAAATTAGTACCGTAAATTATTTCTTTGGCGTACTGTGGGTCCAATTTACTAGAATATTGATTTCACGAAGAAGTAGCAGAATATAAACTACCAAAATATACCAGAAAAACTTTTCCGAAGAAATTAGGTCGTGAAATGAAAAATAAAATGTTTACCTCCAATACAAAATGCGTTATTAGCTGATACAGTTTCTATGGGAAGTCAAATTAATTTTTTTTTTGTTTTCATTCTATTAGTTAGGGTGCTGGCTGCAATTTGGGTATATGATTTGCTCATGATTCATATTAATAGGGATGATAGATCAGCTCAATACGAATCCATTTGGTCCTTACAAGTTTTTCTGTGCGTTGCTGCGTTTTTGAGTTAAAGCAAAAAAAATGAAAATAAGATACTAAATAATGTTTTTTTGGTCTGCCTTTGTGGCTCCTGTTTAAAATACTTCTGAAGATATAGAAAATCGAAGAGGCAGACATGCAGGGCTCTGCGATATCACGGGACGAAGTAATGAATTTTTGCATTTTGAAGAGCTGTAACTTTACGACGCAGGGCTATTATGGTGGCAGACCATTTAATCAGATATTCATAGTCTGCCAGGTGTACGTTTCATTGTCAAATTTCAAAATACTAAAAACTTAATTCCTCAAAAACGCAGGGGTGTGGATGTCTGCCAATATTTTTTGTATCTTCTAGAGGATGCTCCTTATCATCAGTCAAAGAGGCAGACATGAGCAAATCATATAGAAATTTGTCCTTCATCACCCTTACTATATGTGGCTTGAAAAGTGTTCGATTACTGAAATACCGAGTCCGACGCTGTACCCCTTCGATAACTTCCTGTACACAACGCATGAGCCGAGCAAGAGCCGAGCGAGCGTGCCGAGCGAGCGTGCCGCGGGAGCATCCGGCGAGTGGCAGAAACGAATTACGCGCTATTTTGTGCGCGCTATACCACGGCATTATGTATAACAAAAAATGCCTTGGCAATAAAAAATAAATTTTAAAGATTTTGTTTTGTTGTTAAAAAAAGTGACACCAATACCCATGCCAATACATAGTACCTACTGTTTGTGGCAAAAGAAAGAGCGGGTATAAAGGCAAATTACCTATCTTAGATTGAATTTAATATCGCAAAATAAGATCCAATTAATAAATAATAAATATTTGTGGTTACAACATCGTATTTGCAAGATTTTTAATTGATTCAATTCACAGTAGAATAAAACTATCTTGATAGAAAAAAATCCCAAAGTAACCTCTTATTTTCATCTAAAATGAGTTTTTCTCAGGTTGTATTGCATATTATTAAGCCATTATTTAATAATAACATCCTTGACATATTATCGAGCGCCACTATTAGCGATTTTACAAAATAAATTATATTTTACGAGTTATTAAAATAAACAACATTCGGCGCTTACGACATTTTTATTCCGCGCAGCAAGTTATCGTCCGTCGCAGCTAACGGCAGGCATCAAGCGTGTTTTGTTTCACGAATCAGTCTTGTTCGCTCCGTTGAGACGGGAAGACTGTGATTGTGTGCACCGCACGGTAAAAATAAACATAACCAACAAAGAAAACATGAATAAATACGGAAAACAAATCTTTTTGTGAGGGGCTGTGAATGTATTCGTAGTTTTCGTTTAGTTTTTTTTGGTTTATATAATTTTTTTTTTACCTTGTATTGATGGGATCAATCTGAACAGCTTTTGTTCAACGACTTTGCTAACAACACAAAAAAACAACAAACACCTTACAAAAGACAATGCAACTTTTCCATAGACCTCTGGTCCAAAATTTTGAAAGGTGTTGTACAAGAGCGAAACCTATGTCAAATGATAGACTTTATCATTACTAACAACTTTTACTATAGCACCAAAAATATAGGTCCCGGTGAAAAAAAGTTATGACCTTGCAAATTTCAGGAACTATGTGATTTCATAATTATTGAATTTCTTAGCATATAACACATGATTTCAACTCCTGTGCCTAATAAATAAGTAAAAATAATATATACGATAACAAAGCCGAGACATCCACTCTACGGGCTCTCTCCCGCCGCAGGTCGGTTGCGAAGCCGCAGAAGCTTCCTGCGATCTACACAGCATACCGACCAAAACCCTTCCGACGTGAGATGCAGCCTTTGGGCAAACGAGTACCCACATTCACTGTACCCCCCCAACGAACACCTGCCTCCTGGCTATAAGGAACCTTGGCCAACCTGGAGAAGTCTAAATAGGCTAAGGACCCAGGTTGGCCGAAGCAAGGATAACCTGTGCCGGTGGGGGTTCCTAAGTAGCGCAGACGCCAGCTGTGAATGTGGAGAATCCCTGCAAACCATGGCGCACCTTTTTTTTTTTTTTTTTTTTATTTTTTTATTGATGGTCCACAAAACTGGATACAACACATAGGCGTTGTGCCCTTCTTGATGCAGACACAGCATGCAAAAGTAATAACAATATGAAAGTGGCCGGAGTAGCCAGCCGTTACACTAATACTAACTTATTAACTTAAATAATAATTGAGTAGTACTTTACTTTTACCGTTGTTTTACAAACAGCGCAATTGGTTTTTGAAGGAGGCTAGACAACCAGAAAATATATCAATTTGATTACGGATACCCTCATATGAAGTACAAATACGATGAAGAGGTGAGTGATGACCAAGAACTGTCCGACAGAGAGGCAGATTAAAGCATTTACGATTCTGCAACCGACTGTAAGCTCTCGGGACATTGATGTTAAGCTGTTCTAATACATCAGGGACATCCACAAAACCATGTATTAACTTAAACAGTAGAAGCAAATCAGCTTGCTTACGGCGATCTTTGAGGGATGCAATATGAAAATGAGTCAGACGAGATTCGTATGACTGCAAGAGATGACACTTGTTGACGGTGAAAGTCAATCGGTACACAAAACGCTTCTGAATACGTTCTAATCTATCCGTATGCACAGCATAACCTGGGTTCCACACTTGGCAACAATATTCTAGGATACTTCTCACAACACAATTATAGATGACGATAGTAAGACTAGGGTTTTTAAAAATCTTCATTTGCCTAGTGATATAACCAGTTAATTGTGATGATTTTTTTATTATATGGTCGTAATGCAACCTGTAGCTTAATTCACTATCTACTATAACACCTAAATCTCTAATGTGTTTTACTTCTTTTAATAAGTTATTGCCGATACTATACGTGGCATTAACTGAATTAGTTTTTCTGGTGAATTTTATATGAAAGCATTTGTTGGTATTAAGTGACATGCAATTGTTTAAGCACCAATTTTGAATACTGTCTAGGTCTGACTGAAGTTCAGCTACGTCATACGGTGATTGAATAATGCGATATATCTTGAGATCATCAGCATATAGTTTAAAACTAGATTTAATTGCTTCTGAAATATCATTAATGAAAATGAGGAAAAAAAGTGGTCCCAGGTGAGATCCTTGCGGAACTCCGGAAAATACGGTCTCATTTTTCGATTTGTAACCATATAAAGAAACGAGCTGAGAACGGTTCTCTAAATAAGACTTACACCATCTCAATAGTGATCCATGTATACCCATTGATTCTATCTTAGCTTCCAATATGCTGTGTTTGACGAGGTCGAACGCCTTACGAAAATCAGTATATATGGCATGTACTTCTTGTTTATTGTCTAGAGCAGATGCTATATCACATACGTAGCTAAGCAAATTAGTAGTTGTGGATTTCTTTGGAAGAAAGCCGTGCTGATTTGTATTTATAAGTTGCTTGACATGGGCGTAGATTTTCTTTTGTACAATAGACTCAAGAATTTTGCCAGCCACAGACAATATGGATATTGGTCGGTAGTTCTGTATATTGTCGGCTTCGCCATCTTTATATATAGGAGTGAGATGTGCTATTTTCCATCTGATGGGGAACTTACCGGTTTCCAAAGAGTAATTATATATCTTAGTTAAAGGTATATATAAGTATGAGGCACATTTCTTGAAAAAGATAGGCGGTATACCGTCCGGTCCTGGTCCTTTATTACAGTTTAATTCCAACAATGCCTTGTGAACGTCTTTTTGAGATATACGACATCCTCCTAATGTTTCAAAATTATGGTAAGTAGCAGCAAGCGAGGGAGCCCTGTTCACTGGTACTGTATTATACACTGCTTGGAAATGTTTAGAAAACAGGTTGCATATCTCTTGTCCTCCAATTCCTACTTCACTATTTAAGTACATTTGATGAGGTATGGATGTGTTACACGATCTTTGTGACTTTGAAAACTGCCAAAAATACTTAGGATTTCGACGTAAGTTGTCAGCTGCATTCAATTTAAATGTGTTATAACAGTTTTTAATCATGTCGTCACATCGATCCCTCAGTAGGTCATAAGTGTACTTGTCCATAGGATTGCTATACATCTTATGTAGATTATGGTATTTAGCTTTTTCCTTAAGTATTTTTATCAAGGATCTACTGTACCAAACTGGATAAGTGTTACTGCACTTTGTTTTTAGAGGCGTATGTTTAAAAATTAAAGGCATAACAGTATCATAGAATTTGTCAACCATGTCATCGATGGATATACAGTTCTTCCATACTACATCCCAGTCTAAAGAAGAGAGTTCGTCACAAATAGCATCAAAATTACATTTGTTGAAATTTAAGATGATAGTTTTTTTAGGCTTTAGAGTTTTATTTTTTACAAACTTTACTTCAGCTAAGAGTGGTGGATGATGTGCATCAATGGTTGACAAAGGCGTAGTCTCTTCAACAACATTGATACATTCAGGATGGTCAGTTAAAAACAAATCGAGTATACGTTGATTCTGGTTCGGTATTTTATTGCACTGTCGCAAATTAAGGTAGGCCAAGTAATCTATAATTAAGTTTTCAACTGTACCATTAGTGGGTAGCGGTGAGGTTGTAGTGAGTGTAGCAGCATCAATGACCCAGTTGATATTACCTAAATTAAAATCTCCTACTACGAAAGTGAACGAATTCTTTGGGATCTTACTATGCAAAACGCAACTAATATTTTGGAGTATTAGCTCACAATAAGTAACTTGGGGAGGTGGAGGTATATAGACTGCACAAAAGTTCACATTAGTTCCTTTGTCTAATTTAATTGACGTCCAAAGTTCCTCGCAAGGGGATTCCCATTTAGGTTTCCTAGTAGCTTTAAACTTTTTTAGTATTGCTATTAACACTCCTCCACCTTCTTTTTTATTTGAGTTAGTAGTATATCTATCCCTCCTAAAGACATCGTACCTATCATCGAACAGCTCTCGGTCGAACACAGTGTTGTTTAGCCAAGTCTCAGTTAAAATCACAATATCATAGTCGGTGTTAAGAATAGAGAGATAAAAGTCTTCAGTTTTGGTTCTCAAGCCTCTAACATTTTGATAGAATATTTTCAAGTTGAATTTTATATATTAAAAAAAAACATAAATACAAACAAGTTCATTAAAAGCTGCTGAAATTAATTAACCTTTTGACAAAGAAAAAAAATTTAAGTAAGATTCTTTAGGAACTCCACACTTTTAACTTTGACAGGATCGTGGTCATAGCTCTTCCGAATGTAGATGGAGCCATTCCGCACCCAAGTAATATAGCTCTTTTCTTTAGCAAGGGTTCTCGCTGCTGCTTGAATTTTCTTGTTAGCTAGGGACAGATGTTCAGTGACGTAGATAGGTTTCTTCTCTCCTCCAAGACCAATGTGTGAGGTATTCAAACGATCATCTGGGTGAGCCTTGTTGAAAGTCTTAACTGCTGCAAGAACCGTGTCACGCATGCGAGCACCTGGAAATTTTATTATAATGTTTTTTGGGCGGTCAGATTCGGCGTTAGACTTCGGGACTCTGTGGATGGCGAGGATTGAAGACTCAGGAACCTCACTAATTGTCCCGCGTGCCCGACCACCTGCTCGCGTGAGGACTTATTTGACGGTAACCAGAAGGCTACCACGGTAGCCGCTTTCTGGGCAAGTAAAATTTAGCCCGTGTTCTTGCCGACACGAAACAAGAAGAAGAAGAGTGTTAAAATATATTTTTTCCCATAAACATCTAACTCGGAGTAATAATTGGTATCATTAATAGAAACCAAATGGTCTTCACACCCTGACCCTATGCTAGTCTGTCTTAACATAAACAATTTGAAAATGCATACACATTTTTCTTAGTGGCTCGAAAAAAAGTTCCGTCGCCCGTGGAATATTCAATAATAAAATAAGCTCGTTAGAAATAGAAAGTCTAAAAACAGTTAAAAGTCGCAATGAGTCGGTCGAACTTCGCTTGTAGATCGCGCACGCATGCTTTGTGCGCGTGATACCGCTGTCATACACACAAGCATTTATCTCTAGTCTGAGTAATGAGTAATGACGCAAACAGGATCTCAGCCATGTGTTCTGTCTCTTTCTCGCCTGTTATCTCCTAGGCAATAAACCCACGTCACCTTCATGGAGTCTTTGCAGTCGTAAGAAACGTTACCGTGCACTTATCTGTGGTATTTTTGGTGACTTGGCAAATATCTTAGACCCCAATTTATTCTTTATAATTTTGAACTAAGCTTTGTTTACCGGACTTTGATTTTCTTATGGATTATGCCTAATGAATTATGCCTAAATAAATAACTTTTTAGCTCAACAGTAAGGCCGAAAAATAACGATAATTTTGGTCCAAATAGTACCCACCCATACTGTTGATAATTCCTCAACTGAAAGGCATGTTTTTAGCTTAATACTTTTGTTTCTTGCTTTTTTTAAAGTACGATTTTAGGGGTCAATGTCTAGAAAAGAATGTCTAATGTTTGATGATTTACGTATTGAAAACGAAGTTAATTCAAGTGATAATAATGAGAATATAAAATTTTTTTGTTAATTTAAATTAATTGCACAAACGTACAAAGGGCGGGCCTGATGCCACGCAGCATTATCTACCGGCCAACCTAAAGGCAGAACAGAAAGAGTGATGCGTCCTGTGAACAATTACCTTCTTGGTCCTGGTATTGTTGGGTACGCAGATGACAGTACTGCCGTCGAGAATTATATATGTCTAGCACAAGATCCAGCAGTGACGACATACGTTCTTCGAAAGAGGCTATGTTAGAGCGAATAAACTTGACCTTAAGTCGTGTCTCCGAGTAGGGTGACAAAAATCTGGTGAGTTTCAACGCCACCAAAACACAGACGAGTCTGTTCACCGCCAAAAGGAGTCCGTTCAATCTGGCTCCTACTTTTCGAGGTACAACTGTACCAGTTACTGACAGCCTCGAGCTACTTGGCATGACGTTGTGTGTAAACCTGAACTTCGGCGCTAGCGTTGATTCAAAAGCCCAAACTGCGGCAAAAAAGCTGGACATCCTCAATAGTGTTAAACGATACTTCATTCCTGGTTAGCTTCTAGTTTTATACAAAGCCCAAGTCCGATCCTGCATGGAGAATTGCTGTCACCTTTGGGATGGCTCAGCTAAATACCAACTAGAAGCACTAGACTCGATAGATAGCAGAGCCAAGAAGCTCGTTGGTGATGAGAGATGATGAGATGAGATGCTAGTGAAAACCAAGTTTCACAGTCTGGCCCACCGTCGCAAGGTTGCATGTCTGTCGGTCTTTTATAGATTGTAATTCGGAGAGTATGCTCGAGAGCTCTACGAGCTTATTCCACCATCTCCTTTCTACCATCGGGAGTACAGACGCACCGCGGGAATTCACACATACTTGGTTGATATTCTGCACATTCGCACAAAGCGCTTTTAAACATCTTTTATAATGCGCACGGCTATATAGTGGTACTCTCTGTCTGCGTCTGTGTTCCCGAGTTCATATAACCCTAATCTATTCAAGCCGTGAGTGAAAAGGCTTCTTCTGGGCAAGCTCGTTCCATCGTCGACCTCATCTCTGTCCTCAAGACTAGATCGAGGTCAAGAATAAGCCCATTGACAATAAAAAAAATCAGAAACCCCAAGTTGAGATCGAGGCTGCATAATAAATGACCAGGACGCAGAGGGCTTGCACAAGCATACGCTTTGTCTCAATTGGAAGATTTGGATGGAAGTTTTTAAATCTATAAAGAAGTTTAAGAGAATTTATGACCCTGCGGCTCATGTTGTTGGTCTTTCCAACTGAGGGTGTTGTCAAGAATTAAGCCAAGATCCTTCACGCTTTTACAGAGTTCAATAACATTATTATTGTGTACTACCAACATTAATATGAACTACCTAAAATAATAGATTGGCATTTACCAGGGTCAACCGCGATACCGAATTTTAGTGACCAATGATTTTTCATTTTTTTAAATTAATATTATTACGATTACAACATTTTCCCGGTAAAATAAATTATAATAATATTGTTACGAGCTGTCAAGAGAAAGAACAGTACCAGAAAGATCAATGGCCGCGGATAGGCCAAAATGCCTATTCTCCTTTTGGCATAGCTCATTACGTTAGATGTAGTTGTTTGTTGTTGTTCAAATAATCTAAATTACATTATTTTTACTAAATTTAGATTGCGTGTATGATGTTTACAAAATGCTAAATATGAACCCGACCCGTAGTGATCCGTTTGAAATATCCTACAGTGTAGCAGATTCCTCTTATTTTTGGTTTATATACTATGCGCGTCGTATGAAATCGAGCGAACTATGATACTAAGTGTCGAGCGCCGTGCGATCATTTCCTGCCCGCTGCGCGGCGGCGCGGGGGATGCAAGACGCGCGGGTGAAATCGGATTTTTTCCTGGCTTTATACGCGCTCTTAAACTGTGAGAGGAAAAATATTCTCTATTGCTATAGGTACACTAAAGACTTAAAAATATGAGTGTGGTTGCCACTTATTTCCGTTAAAATAAATAAAACTCATGGATATAAGTACCACAGGTCCTAATTTCATAGTGAACATAATTTTAGCATATGATATAACTCAGACCATGAAACGAACTACTATACCTCAGGGACATAGGTCGAAATACGAAAAAAGTCTACTTCCCGTAGAGACTGCGTCAGTTGATAGATTTTTTATGGGAGGTCAAAATTTTTAAATATGATGAGTTTGATGAAGTCGCCACTGTTCAAATTCGAACGATGTAGGTAGTTTTACGAATGTCGTATCACAGGAAGGTGCCAAAAATAGAGTAACTAATATACACCTCTATTTTTTGTATCACCCCGGATATTTTATTAGGTGGTTCTGTGCATTAAATGAACAACTTTTCCCAAGGAACATGGGTCGACATAAGAAAAAAAAATTTCGACTTCCCATACAAACTAATAATAGAAGTCTTTGAACTTTGAACTGTTGTGTTTCGGTTTGAAGGGTGAGGGAACCAGCGAAATTACTGGCACACGAGACACACCATCTTATTTCTCAGGGTGGGCAACGTGCTTTGCTGTCTTATTAGTGTCAATTTATGCCACTAATAAGACAGTGGGCGCTATGGGTGGTGGTGAACACTTTCCATCAGGTGTCCCACCTGCTCGTTTGCATACTTGTCACATAAAAAAAAAAACCTTCATCAGGTGACAACACATGTTGTAAAGGATGTAAATGAAATGAAACGTCGATTTTTTTTTCGTATTTCGACCAATGTTCCTTGGGCATAACCACCTCTCAAAAAATCCCTGGTTGGCTGTATCCTTGATACGGCTGTAAGTTTTACGTGGATACGTCTGTTTAGATAGGTAGAAACTTTATCAACTCTATTACCACGCCATAAGGTCCAAAAGTGTTTCTACCGATGTGCGGCCGTGTGTACAGTTAAGAGGACGTCAAGCTCCCACCCACGTCCACTCCCTCCCCCTCACCGCCCCTCCCCCCTTCCTTTCCCCTCAACCTCCTCCCCTTCACACCCCTCCTCTCACCCTCTGACTCATCCAAAGCTCGATGTAGTACCAATTTTTTCCGCCAGGGGGCCTATAGGTATCCACTTTGCATGACCCCCCAATAGAAAGCTTAGATGTAAAAACATAACGCTGTTTAGGGTGATGCCAACTTATCTCAACTCTGTTGTGCGTACTATTTATTTTTCTTTCTTAAATTTTAACCTTCGTGATATCTCTATTCAGTAGGTAGACCCAGAAATGCACAAGCTCTTAACTACGCTGTTACTAAAGTAAATTACAAAACGATATGATTTCATTATCCCATTCGTTCAGTCTTCGCGGTTTTAGAGTTCCAACTATGACCCAACAACTATGTACCTACCTATTTAGATTGCTTCTCTGGTCTGCCTCCGTCGAAACGATAATCGAAAGTCGAAAAAATAATAGTTCAAGTTATTAGTTGCCAGATGCATAAAAAGTCTATAAAGTTAAAGCTCCTTAAATTCATAAAAAAAATTGAGAAATAAAAAATAAACCGTATAGGTAGGTGGATAGTTTTTTATTCAGTAAGGCAAACAATTTTACATTTCCATTTTCGCATAACTCCATGGGATAGGCAATGTTCCACAGTTCCCGAGGACTTAGTGCAACATTTTCCTAAAGGAACTTTTACTTTAAAGAAGTTTTCTGCCACTGGCTGTATGAAGGCAAATTTAATTGCCGTAAAACCAATTGTGTAGGGCTCTCTATTTCCGGTTCGATGAAGGCTGGACCTACTAGTATGTGTGGCACCTCAGCTTGTCTGACAAGAGCAGGAATGTTCTAGGTGCCTACTCTCTATACGCTCGTCGTCTGTTGATCCTTTTTGAGATCCTTTTAAATGTTGTCATGTGGGCATATGACATTAAGATTTAGACATCATACGCATCATAGGAGTAATATGACAACTTTTTGACGTTTTTGTCCTACTTATCTGTCAAAAAATTTATATATTACTCGTGCAAATCTCTGATTTATTTATTATTGGCAAACCAACAGCATAACATATTAAAATTTACAATGTGGATACAATAAAATAGGTAATGAAAAAATATGTATGCCAATTATAGATGTGCACAGCATTGACCATATTTGGCAACAGTAAGTATTATAATTATGTTAAATTAGTCAACAGTAATTATAGTTACGAGTAAAAATAAAGTTGAATTCAAGTCAACTTCTTAATTGGAATTTTAGGGATATGATAATGGAATATGTCCCCAAGTAGTCATAAGCAAACTTATTAGGATCCAGATATAGGGCTTGCTGAGGTGCAGCTGCAATGGTTCACACATTTGACTTTTTTAACTATTTACATAATTAGATTACATAACAATTGAAGTTGCGGCTAAACGAGGTCAACAGAATAGTTACGGCAACGAGAAATTATTCATAGGTATACCTATACCTAATTATTACCTATCTAAACATTTGGATGTTACAGAGTTTTTTTTTGGACCCCTGGCCAAATTTTAGTACCTATGTTACTTAGATTAAGAATCTGAACAACTTTCCCTAAGGAACATGGGTCGAAAAACGATATAAATTTATTGTGCCGACAATAGTAGGATACAAATCCCGATTGTGATCCCATACAAATGAGAGGACCAAAATTTTATCTCGTTTTTCTACCCATGTTTCTTTGGGAAAGTTATTCACATACATGTTATGAGATACGTACTAAAATTTGGCTAGGGGCCCTTAAATAACCCTGTATATTACCAGAGATTTCGAATGATAATGTAACATATGGTAGCATCATATCCGAGAAAAATGACAGATTTTTGTTTGACTACTTATAACTCTCGGATACTAAGTACTAAGAGAGAACGAGCTGTTGCCAGGTGAATAAAGCTGCTGCCCATAGAATGTAACATGTTAATTAAGTAAAGTAAGGCTAATAACATAAGAAACCCGTAAAGACTTAACATCAACACAGGGTTCTTTTTTCTTTGCTGATCAATGATCATAATTTTTCATAGGTTTAACAGCTGTCAAGCAAGTGTAACTACACACACCAAGGAGTTAGTACCTATAGTTTATTAGAGGGATTTAAAAAAGTTGAGCTAAAAACCTTATTTACATCTTTTTCTAGTCTAAATTACAACTGCCCGTTTGAAAGAAGAAGATAACACTATTTTGACAACGTCGTCTTGAAGTCCACGGGCCACCATTCGATCAAGCCACGGGATTAAGCATTCGATGGACTGACAGTTGCGTGATCACCAACTGGTGATCATTTAGGTATAAATTGTGTATTTTGCTTTAATTGTTTAAAAAAGATCCAAAAAAACAGAAGTGAAGCATACTTAACAAAAAATGGTGTGTGTTGTTTCCAGCTGCAATAGCCATTTAAGCATTTCGAAACATATACAAGGAAATATTTCAAAACACATTCCTAGAGCACTACATAATGCAATACAGGTATCTATAGTAAAAGTGGCGACATTCTGGAAAAAGAGAAGTAGCTGTGTTCCTATGATCCTCTTTTTCTTCAAATCACTACAAACATTTGTGAAACAAGGATAGATACTGGTTTCAAATTCAACTTTTTAAAATCCCTCTAATAAACTATACTAACTCCTTGACACACACGTCCTTACTTTACGAACGTAATATGCAGCGCCCTCTTTTCACTCTTATCTTGGATACGACTTTGACGTTCTCGTAGTCTCTCTGTCAAAAATATGTCATCATACTAGCAGGTTTTTTTAGCGGTGCAGTACCGTCGGTTATATAATTGTAATATCATTGTGCAGTACTACGAAAAATAAGACGCTATCATTGGCAATATTGTTCTTAGGGTGTAGACACGATGATATACAAAATCGCAGCCTTTCTTATGGATTTTTCAATTATAGTCGGAGACGCTTTTTTCATTCGCTTGTGCGCTCTTCTTGTATATGTCGCAGGCAAATTGTATAATTCGTCGTTTCACAGTTTGCCTTGGCATTGTACAAAATGCCGAAAAATTTTTAATTCGTCATTTTACATAATGCCGCGGCATTTCACAAAATGGCGCGTAATTCGTTTCTGGCACTCGCCGGCTGAAGCCTCGGCACGCTCGCTTCGCTCGCTCGGCTCGTGCGTTGTGGTCGAAAGATAACCTAACCGGTTAGGTTGGGTTTACCGTGGCTAACGAACCTAAAATGCATCAGTGATCTAAACCCTTTTACAATCTGCCAGCGCCGTTTTACAATTTGCCGACCGTTTACAGTTTGCCAAACGGTGAATTAGCCTGCGACATATACATGAAATCACAAATCTAAAAGTAACAAAACAGTACAACAATATACACCTATATGAAATTCCATTATTGCACTGTTTTTTTCTGAGCAGTGACGACCTTCTTTGTGATGAGGTTTTGAGTAGGTAATTAGTGATGTTATAACATTGTAGCTAAAATAGTCGCCTCGTTAGTAGTCACCATTTTATAATCAACTGCGCCTTTAGTGGCCACGTTACCACATTTATAGTAGCCACGCCTTTCAAAATCACGTCTATGTAGCCACATATACCTACCTATAATGGCCATATCTTAACCACAACTATGTTCACCCCGTTTGAAATCGCCTCTTTTATAACAAGCCATTATAAACCGCCTTTATGAAGATTCCCGTACTGCATCGTTAAAAAAATCTGACTTAAGATAAAGTAACATTCATCCGAGATCTATGGTAATGGAATCCCCTATGCGCACGTGAAAAATTAAGAATTCGAGAAGAATGTTTCGTATAAATATAATTTGTTTGAATGGACGACTACGATAGACAGTAGTTAGTTACACTATAAAAATGTCAATAATATAACAAATCTCGAATCTAATGCTAAAGACGGCTACGAGTTCCTACAATGTAAAAATTTAAACTGTCTATTTAAGTTTTTATCTTTTCTTTTTCCTTCTCCGCTTGCGCGGCCAGCTTCGCCTCTTTTTTGGCTTTCTTCTTTTCTTCCTTCGCGAGCAGTTTGGCTTGTCTCTCTTCTTCCTTTGCAAGCAGTTTCGCTTGCCGCTCCTCCTCTTTGGCAAGAAGCTTTGCTTCTTTTTTCGCCTCTTTCTCGGCTTTGAGCCGTAACTTCTCCTCTTTCTTTCTCTCTGCAATCTCATTTTTTCTGTTGTCACTGCTCTCATCTCTTTTGATTTTATCGTCTCTGTTTGTAATATCGTCATCTTTTTTCTTTTTGTCCTCTTTCTTGGGCTTTGCTTTGGGGTTATCCTTTTTCCGTTCAGTCTCTTTGCTTGGGTCTCTTGATTTGGGTGGGTCGTCTTTGCTCGAAGCTTTCAGAGGCCGGAAGAAGTTTTGAACCTTCTTTTGTGGTGAGGTTTCTAGTTGGGTTACTATTTTTTGGGCACACCTGTAAAAAATCATCAAAAGATTTATAATTCGTTGCATTAAAAAGGGCACAGACGCTGCTGAAGTTTTTGGTATCAATTAAATGAATTAAATACATGATCAGTTTGGGGTGTAAAAGACACTAAAATTAGTTATAGGGTTTTAGATTTTAATGATTACTAATTAAGATATAAGAACATACTAACACGCTATGGGCAATGCTCGAAATAAATTGATTTGATTTGAAAAATACATACCTACCCACTTACCCCGAAAACTGAAACTAAACTGTCCCCAAGGAACGTAATATGCGAAAAAATAAACTGTGTATTAGTGCTAGTATCATGCAGTTCTTAGTTACCGTATTCTAATGAAGGCGGGGAGAACGCGTTGACCAGGGGGCTTTATTATAGTTACAGCTACTATCTAAAGCCCACTGTCATCCAGTAGACCTTATCCTAGTGGAGGCGTATCATGGAACTCCCATTGGAAGACCCGAATGGGGGCAGTCCTACTCTAATGGAGACAAAGCTGCAGGGCCATGAACACCGTCGTAAAGTAGCCTGTATGTCGGTATTCTACAGAATACATTCCGGTGAGTGTGCATCTGAATTGCACTACCTGACGCTCATGCTTACCCTTAAAAAATGTCGGCCGGTCGAGGAGTCTTTATTATAGTTACAGCTACTATCTAAAGCCTAGGGGCATCCAGTGGGTAGTTACCTTATCCTAGTAGAGGCGGAGGACGTGTTGGCCACACTCTCACGACGCCCCTCACGAAACTCCCGTTGAAACTCCCTAATAGGGGGTAGTCGGCCGGTTGAGGGCTCGCCTGTCGCTGCCGCCGGCCCGCCCGTGTAGCTATGCACTTGGTAGTCCTGCAGCCGAGCCTGGAACATTGGGAATGGAGCGTTAAAAATTACACCATATCCGCGTATACAAAGAAAAAGGCACATTGAAATTTCTCAAAAGGAATATAGGTAGCCTATTTTAATAAATAATAAATAAATAATAAAATTCATTTATTTCAGACATTTTACAGTCCATATTACATTTAAGAATAAAATAATGTAAAATTAAATCAAAATTATAAAAATAATAATTATAATATTAAATTAAATTTAAAATTATATTTATGTATTAAGTTACATAGTCATTTAGGACGTAGAAGTTTGGAGGTCCAAAATTTAAATATACTGGGACAGTAACTAGCAATAGCGTTTATGAGGTTGTTGTTGGAATTATAAAGTTTATTTCTAAAATTAGCTATACGATGTCGGATCAGCGCGTCAAGTCCCGGGCAGCGCGCCTCAGCGAACATCTTTAATGGAGCTAAGATGTCAGCATATTTCTGATTGTAGTATAAGTTTTTCGGAGTCAACTACAAATTTGCCAGAACCCTGCACCCACCTTCATGCTATGTTGCTGCGACCGCCTCAGCGAGTTGGAGGCCGGTTGGCGCGCCCGCGGCGGTGCGGAGGCGCTGGCTCGCGGGACGGCCCCCAGACACGCGCCCCCGCACTTAGCGCCCCCGCACAGCTTCGTGGAGCAGCCGGTGCTGCTGGCGTTGCTCACGTTACCGCCACTGTTCGATGACACGGAAGACACTCCTGGGAAACAACGATGGCAATGAGTATCTAACCATCTATGTCTGTCTACGTATCAGTAAGATAGGGATTGTGTCAGTAAGATAGACCCTGGTGTTAGAGTTGTTGAGCCGCCAAAGGCTTCTGATATGGCTCAATAAAGACTTTTTTTTATTTTTTTAGGGTTCCGTACCTCAAAAGAAAAAAACGGAACCCTGTCTGTCTGTCTGTCTGTCTGTCTGTCTGTCAAGACCCTTTATCTCACGAATGGGTAAAGTTATCAGGTTGAAATTAATACCATATATTAGGATCCATGAACCACACAAGATCTGAAAATTTCAATTTTTTACAACGACGCAATCAAAAGATATTGCATTTTATGTCCTCATCTCCATACATTTATTCAAAAATGCAAAACCTACAGGGTACTTCCCGTTGACCTAAAATTATGAAATTTGGCAAGAAGCTAGGTCTCACAGTACAAATAATGGGAAAAGTCTGAAATCATTAAATATTACAACTTTTCTCACAACTAATGGTAACCAATTGTGGTGAGCTCCCGTTTCAAGAACATTCATATAAGAGAGGGGTCAAGTTGGATGATCGCTGAGGCGATTTTTGTTTTAGTTCTATTTAAAAACGGGAACACTTGCAAACTTGAAAATTGGTATGTTTATAGTGCATAAGCTATAAAACAACAATAAATAATAAAATTTGGTCAAGCGCGTGTCGGACTCAAAAAATCTAGCACATTAACTTACTGAAATTTCAACTAATACAATTATGTTTATGTGGTGGTACGGAACCCTCAGTGCGCGAGTCCGACTCGCACTTGGCCGGTTTTTTTTTATTTGACGTCGTAACAATATATCATTTTTACAAAATGAAATTGAAAAAGCATTTCATAAACCCTAACTGGGTTTGTCTCAATGCTTACGTAATGCTAACTTACATTGAGCTTAACATTTACATTAAATAATATTTAAATAAATTATAAACAAACATTAAAACATAAACAAACAAACATTAACACATTATTAAATCACACTCACTCTACGTTAAGATGCCAAGCGCCCTGTTCTGTACGCGCTTGCGCATCTTCGCAAACCAAACCTGTTTTGACGCACGTTATACAGGTTGCTCCAGATATAGGGTCGAACTATATATTTAACTATATATTTACTAATTATCAAAATTCAGTTGTTGTAGGAATTATCTTTTGAGAACATATGTTAAGTTTTGGCAAATTGTTAATTAGGTGCGGTATAACCTACTCCGATTTCCGCATACCGTAAAAATTTGTGTAATCGGGTAGCAAGAGAAGAAGTTTTTCGGCCTGTCTAGTATTTTTGGAGTATTGTTTTTGATGCAAAATTTCAGTTCTGTAATATTGTTCTTTTAAGATAATTTGTTTGAACATAAGGTGAATGGGTAGGACATTACAGAATTGAAACAGTTTACGTTTTTGTTTTTTATCTTTGTAGGAACTATGAGCTTTAGGAGTCTTACTTGTAATCTAGGTATATATTTCGTCTAAATAGGTTTTAAACGTACGCCCATAGCTGCTAAGTCCGTACGACATTATGCTTTCGGCCAAAGCAACATACATGTTTCTTTTAATATCAAAAGGCACCCTATCTTTAATTATATATATAACCGAATGAAGACACTTATGAGAGTGAGCTATGATACTCGTTGAAAACACAGATCTACACTGGCTTGAATGAATATGTAGCAGTTTTGTTTTGTTAGGGTTTAGAACTAGACCAGCATCATGAGACCACTTACAAATATTGTTAAAATCTTGTTGCAATTTAAATTCTGCGACCTTAAGGTCTCGATCAGCAGATATCAGACAGGTGTCGTCAGCGTAAAGTTATATTTTGCAGTGCTCAATCACATTACAGACGTCGTTGACATAAGCTAAGTAATGAAGCGGCCCAAGCACCGATCCTTGCGCTGTGCCTTCTGTTACAGAAACTCTGTGACTAAGCGAGGATCCAACCTTTACTTGGTACGACCGATTAGAAAGGTAGCTCATGCACCAATCGAGTGCTCGACCTCGAACCCCGGTATTATTAAGCTTCTCAATTAAGGTATTATGATTCAACGTGTCAAATGCTTTACTGTAGTCGATAAAAGTTACAAGAATGTGGTACTTATTATTTAAATATGTATTAATATCGTCTGTGAATTGGAAAAGAAGCATAGTCGTACTCTTTTTAGGTTGAAACCTAAATTGATTAGTTGATAAAACATCATGTTGCTTATAAAAACTGTGGATTTTCCCACATACGTACTTCTCAGTAATCTTATCGACCACAGGAAGCATTGTTATAGGCCTGTAGTTTGAGCAGTCTTTTGATTTTCCACCCTTGAAGATCGGTCTGACCAAGCCAGCCTTGAGTTCGTCGGGATAAATTCCAGTTTTTAAACTGGAGTTTATGAGTTTCGTTATTGCGCCCACAATATTAGACGCAGCTTATTAGACTACATCCGTAGATTATATTCGGGACCAACGGCTTAACGTGCCTTCCGAAACACGGAATCATCTGACTTTATGGACAATCCGGTGGTTCGTCCTGCAATGTCCTAACCAAACTGTGGAGGTCGCACAAAGGGATTTTTATTTGACTGTTGCCCACCGGGAATCGAACCCGTAACCTCCGGATAGAGAACTACTAGAGTCTGTTAAAAATAATTCATTTTCTTTTTGATTAATTACATAAAATTAAATTTCTTTTTGATATCATCGTGGTCTCGCTGTAATCTGGGTGCGTACTCCGAAGTTTTATCGGAGCTCCGATATTATCAGATTGACAACAACAATTACGTTCGGAAATTTACTTTGTATGGGAATTTCTTTGTCAAAGGCCGAACCCAAGGAGGTTTTAATCCACGCTACGCTCTAGGATGGAGAGATGAATGGCCAAAAAAAGCGTGACGACGAGTATATCCAATAGTCGCGGTGGCATCTCTTTCACACAGTAGGGTGACCTTACTATTTTACGCTTGGGGATGTAATGTTATTAAAGCCCTCTGGAACAGCAGCTTCATTTTAAATATTTTATTTGGCAGGATATTATCCTTTAGTTTCTACCTGATAAGTTGTGCTTCCCTCGGCAACAAAGTGTTTCGTGTCTTAAAATCCTCGCAACGCTGAGGACTCTTCTTTAGAACCACTCGCTTGGCTCGTGGCTCAATTATAGAGTCATAGAGGTAAATGAAGTCAAGTCCGTTTGGTGCCGGCAAAGTATAGTACCAAGTACCAACCCATCTCCACCCGTGGGTATCGTAATGTACGTACAGTGTACGTTTAATGGGATGTCATGTACAACATGAGAATATTATTCAAGCATGGTATGTGCATGTCATGAATATTATTCAAGCATGTCATGAGTACCTTGGGCTCAATTCTTGAATAACACCGGATGATAAATAATTATCACCCGAAAAATTCAAAATTAAAAATGTTTCTTTACAAAAGTGCAGAATGATATTCGTTAAATATAAAGTAGTGATTGATTGTTACTTTTCATGTATTATGGTTTACAGTTTTATCTGTTAAAAATCTAAACCAATCAGGGTACATTTGATATTTTTTATGTTAAAAGTGAGCAAACGAGCAGGTGGTAAGTGGTCACCACCACCGCCCATAGCACCCACTGTCTTATTTGATGTCTCAAAAATTATATTTTATCACTCGGTAATATTCAACAATTGGGTCAGAGTTTTTTTCAGCAGCAGCATTCTTTTTGTTTGTTACCAAAATAAACCTTTTTTTATTTCTTTCTTCTTGCTTTCCAGAAAAGCCCAGGGAATTCTTGAAAATCACCGGGTGATAAAATAAAACTGAGACTTTAAAAATTCACATTTGCGCTGATAAACTGTTGAAAGGTAAATCAGAATACATGAAAATTAACAATCAAGGACTGCTTTATATTTTAAGATTTAATTTTTTGAGTGATATTTTATCACCCGGTGATATTCAAGAATTGTTCCCCAGGTACGTTGCATGCCTCATCATCAAGAAGCAAAGCAATTAATAAATTTGACGTGTATTCTTTTTTGTTTATTTTCAGGAAACAAACAGTTTTACATAAAGTACAGTAATTACTCAAATCAATTTCTAATAAACCTAAAGTTCCCTAAATGTTTATAACAGTATAATGGTTTCGTCTTTAAGAACTAGATAAGATTTTAGAATTAACAACCTTAAACAATTTAATTTTCATTCAGGTTTTGCTCTAAACTTATCATAGCAGAAAAGTATAAACCTAAACACAACATTTATTGTTTATTGATAAAAAAAATTCATTATAGGTACGACATGTAACAAAATAATCGAACAAATATTAGATTTTATTTTTTATTTAATCGATTCAGTTCTGACTTTACATTTTTTTCACTTACATGGAATAACAATAATTTAAAAATATGGACTGGCTGTTGAACTTTGCCTCTTTATACGTTTCTAAATATTATGGCCAGAGGCGGCTCGTCCTAAAGAGCACTGGTGCAGTGCACTCCCTCTCTCAAAAAACTTAAACTTTACCTACCTAGTTAAGTTACATACGATTACATACCTATTTTCATAACCCTATACGTTGTTTACATTTATAATAGCCTAAGAAATAATTACGCAACAATTTACGTAGTCAAGTGGAGCGCCAAGGATTGCGCTCCTATGAAAAAATCTTCAGTACAATTCCTAATACAGAATTCAATGAGTGTGAAAGAGAAACATCAACACGCTCGAGCGCGTGAAACAAAAGATTTTCTATGAGAAATTAGCCTAATCAGGAGCACTGCTCAATGCTACGTTGCCAGGTCGCAATGCGCATGCAGTTCGGTGACAAGGCGCTGTTGCCGATCATACGTAAACAAATTTTTCGTATACAGCTTTCAGTTACTGTTCGCAATTTTGCTTGAAAATTTTGAAATAATTTTTTTTTAAATAGTAGACCTGCCTAATTACTGTAAAAATGGCCGAATACAGTGTCGTTTACATAAAAAAATGTGAAAAAGACTATACAAATACGACTTGAACTCAATGAAAAGGGGCCGCCACGGCCTGAAACCGCGATAGTTCAAAAATGTAGTACAACAAATAAAACTTTTGATCGTGTGATCAAACCAGAACAATATTTAAAAACACCTTGGATGTGCGGTTGTAAATAAATTATTTTGTTTCCCGTTTCTGGTATTTGGAGCTGGCGCTGGCTCGCATAATATGTAACAATAAAGCCTGAAAACTTTGATGCTGACCGTAAATGGCTCGAAATATCTATCGCGCAGGGCAGGCGTGTGAATTATTGGTTTCCCGCATGTCGTCAATAAGAACGTAGCAAATAACCGGCAGCATCAGATGTACTATTTTCCTATTATTGTACAACAGTACAGGTTCCGTTGTTTTGTTTGATTGTCTTTTAAAACTAATGCAAGCTGTTTTTCTCTTTCATGTTTAGATTCAGATATCTTCATCATAATGTTATTTCATCATAATATTCTTTGGGACAAGTTGTTCAGTTTTATGGGCAGATTCTGCAGATTCACATCCCACAATACTGATGTGGTTGTAATTTTTTAGTTTCCTTTGTGTTCAAATATCGTACATTACAGCCACCCTACTTCATACGTAAAACAGTTTGGCTTTTTCATAGAAAAATTAAAGGAATAATGCATACCCATAGAAGAATATTCCGCAAATAGCATAACTATCAATTTTGCAGCCATTTACTCTACAATATTTCACTGTTTTTGCAGAAAAAATACGGGATTTTAAACAACATTTAGCATGACATAAAAATGTGTCAAAGACGGGGATACCAGTAATGTATTAAAAAATATTACCAAAAAGGTTGATGACCAATGAAGAAGTACATAACCTGCTTGACCTTAAACAACACAATTAGATCAAAAATATTTTTGAGAGTTTCCTAGATAAATCACAGAACCAAAAGCACCCGAAAAATATGAAATTTTTAAGATTTAGCTCTAAAAAGGTTTTCTATATGAAAACCAAGCATAATGTCAAAATATGTTTTCCTACCAACCCGCAATTTCGTTTTGCTATGGCAACTGTGTGAGCGTGACTTGACCTCTCGCTCGGCACAATTTCTCTTCTTCGCGAATCACAGGAATTTATTCCGTATTACAATATACGATTGACTAAATTTGTGTAGCAAGATTTTTGCATTAAACACTCCTTCCTAGAGCGTAGCGTGGATTAAAACCTCCTTGGCCGAACCATATCGGCGCGATATTATCGTAGTTTCACTTTGGAGTACGGCAGCAGTCTATAATAAAATTAAGCCTTAATTTCACTATAGGTACTCCCTGTGTTAACTAATTGACCTGTTAGCTATTTTACTTACTGCGCATTAAACTTTTTTGTCAAAACCATAATAGTTAGCAACAAATAATTATTTTAATATTATTTTTTAAATTGCCGTTAGTGCCTGTAGGGACACTCAATAACCCAAACAGCCTTTGTCCGATACCTAACAGCTCTAAGTTAACAGGTCCAAGTGAAATCAGGGTTAAAATAGGTTTCGTAAAGGCTATTAATGGCTTAAATTGCTATTCTATTAAATCAGAAAAAAGATAGGTAACCTAAGTATTGGGTTGCTTTGCTGTTTAAATCTCCAAAAACTACAGAACTAGGAGTTCGCTAAAACATAAACTTTTAGAGTTGTCTCTAGAGCAGTGTAGCGCCCATAAGATAGACATCCGTTACTGTGTCTTGTTTGAGCAAGGCTTAAGCTGTCTTGAGGAAGCAAACGTTACTATTTATAATAATGATCCGTACGAATTGAATAGCTGTCTGCACGTCGTTTATGCGCTTACTACGAGTACTTTCTCTTTTGCGGAGCATTATCTTGTCATCAATTTGTTCAACACGACGGATCAAAATAATTCAGTCATTGTCCGTGCTGAGGTTTACTGTTCCGGAAACCTTTTTAGGATCTACTTAACCACAGAATGATCAGTCAGGTGAGAAACAATCAACTCAGGTATAATTTTGAGACCTAGGATAGTATTGATAAATCCCTCTCAAGTCTGAAATCGCTCTCAAGATGTATAATTTGTATGTGTAAAGTACATCTTGAGAGAAATCTCACACTTAGGAGGGATTTATTAAACCACCCTTAGTGAGCGTACCTACCCAAACCGTGATACCTATCTAGTTTAGTGCTCAAATCATATATTTTTTGCGAAGTGCTTGACACATATTCAGATCCGAGAACGAATAACTACCCCGTCTGGGAATAGAACCCGGACCCTTTGGCTCTGCAGGCAGCTGAACTACCTCTGCACCACACAGGCTTATGAAACGAAGAGAAAATAATAAAATAAAGACTTTTAGCTGGTGACAGAGTAGAGATTAGACTTGCTGGGAGAGGGACCGAGCTTGTACTACGAGCAGCTAAATACGTAGCTAGACTAGCTAGGTAAGCCCTACGCCTTATTTGTGATTGATATACTCGTGTTCACATTCCCGGTCTTACCGGAGAGGGAAGACTCCCCGCTGGTGACAGAGTAGAGGCTTGCAGAGGCAGGGACCGAGCGAGCGCCCACAGAGTAGCTGGATACAGAGCCGGGCACGCCCCATGTTTTGCTACTGCTGCTTGAGACCTGGAGACGAAACCACTTGTTATTGGTATTTTTGTATCTTACAAAGTTTCAAGTCTCTTTAGTGAAGTATTAATATTATGAGTATTATTCATGTTATAAGATACAGGGACAGGCAGCATCTTTAGTGTTGGTAAGTATGTTTCCACAACTTCATTTGAAATATTAAGTTGTGGAAACATACCGGCACTGAACCTATCCCTCTGAGTGTATTTAAGAATGGGGGAAAAAGTACTTATAACTTAGTCACACAATAACAAGAAAACGGATAAATTAAAGGGCAAACAGTAAAATGTAGGTACTAAATTAAAATGATTAAATATGGTAGAGTAAAACTCTGGTTAATGGTGAACCGGGCGCCTGCCGCCGCAGACGTAGGATCTTGGTGCAGCAAGCACAGGCTGACAGCCATCCTCCACAACGCAGCGCCGGCAGACCTAGAGATCTTGTTATACAGCTCTTATGAACTTGCTAACTCTTGCTGATGTTAAGTCGGGGCAACTGCCTCAACCATAGGATCTTGGCACGGCAGATAACACAGCGCAGCAGCAGAATGATGGTCTTCACGAACCAACGCCATCAGGCCTAGCCTTAAGTACCTGCCAACTCTTGGCGGTGGTCAGCCGGGGTGCCTGCCTCAGCCGCAGGATTTTGGCGCGGCAGATGACGCAGCGCAGCGGTAAAAGACGTTGGCTGACGGCCTTCTGAATGGTCTTCATGAAGCAACGCCAGCAGACCTAGCGTTCTTGTCATTCTCCTCTTACGTACCTGCCAACTCTTGCTGGTGGTGAGCCGGGGTGCCTGCCTCAGCCGCAGGATTTTGGCGCGGCAGATGACGCATCGCAGCGGCAGAAGGCGTTGGCTCACGGCCATCTGGATGGTCTTCACGAAGCAGCGCCGGCAGACCACGCGGTGTCCGCACGGGGCCGTCTGCATCGTCGCCTTCGCATTCACGCATATTACACACTGTAATTTTGGAGAAAAAGGCTCGATTAGGACGTAAGTAGTTAACAATATTTTTCTTATAGGTAGAGTCAAGATAGGTACATATAATGTATACAGATTACAGGTACACCTATACATGACCCAGGTGTCCTATACATGACCTGTATGGGTAATAGATGGGTAATAGGTTGAGCAGAAGATGAAATTCTGTTTGGGATTTCAGACCATTAAAACAGCATTTTTTTTCAACACATTTGTTCATAAAACTGCTTTATTTGCACTTCATTAAGGTCCACAATCAAGCTTGTTAAACACACGTGCTTTCTTCATTATATTACCGCACTAGTGTTTTTTTTATCTAGGCAAGGAGCAAGGAGTTTTTATGCTTATTAGGCTGTATTTTTTTTCTTTAGCCTGGTTTGTCCCACTGCAGGGCAAAGGCCTCCCCTTTTTCTTTCCAATTGTCACGGTCATGCATGAGCCATGCCCTGCCAACCCTTCAGGCATCGAGGTCGTCGCGCCACAATGATATTATATACATCGCGCCACCGTTTTTTAGGCCTTCCTATACCGCGTCGGCCATCAAGGCTGTATTAGAGAGAGAAAATATGATAATACATCATTTTATGAATTTATTTATTAAAGTAATTCCTGAACCGTTTAAAATACTTAGACACGAAATACAAGTTTGGGGGTTGTAAAAATCAAAGGAAAACACTGACATAGCAGCTTACAACAGTTCCGGTGGACGTGTGGCGTACCTTATGTCTATAAGGTTAGCAAATTTTTGTATTTTTACAAATATATTGAAAAACGTCTTAAGACGCACGTGCCCATTGTCATTACATTCTCGGCTCCATTACGCCCTAGCCTGAGGCTCGGGCTGCAATTCCTGGGCCTCGAGTGTAATGAGCAAAATAGCGCACTTGCATGTTAATGAGCTGTTAGATCATTATATAAGTAAATAAATAAAACTAATGTCAGAGGCCATTTGGCCGCCTAACTTGAATGTTGAAAAAATAGGTGTGCAATAAAACAATGATAAAAATTTCCCATTCAAAAGACATAAACGCACTCACTTAGTTTAGTACTTATGTTAGTACTTATGTTAGTGTAAATAGTACACAAAACTATATTTTTTAATGGAATCGGATCTAGCTTATCAAAAAATTAAGGATTAAGGTTTCAAAAAAAGTTTAGAAAAGTTGTTACTTTTCCATACTCATCATAAGAAAAGTAGTGTTTTTGAACCTTAATCTTTAATTTTAGGTAAGTTAGACCCGAATCTTTGCACCCAATTGCTTTTTAGCAATAAAGCCGCCTTATTGTGCTCCAATTTTATGTCCACATATGTTTTGTACTTGTTGTTATCTGTGTGCAATAAAAGAGTATTGTATTGTACGAGTATCTTTTTGTGTCTTTTTGTATTCATCATATAGAAAAGTGTTTTTTAAGCAAGCTAAAATTTTTAATAATAAGTAGGTGTACTCTTTATGTACATAATTCCATTGGCTTTTTCGTAAACATGTTTTGGTCTGGAGAATGCCAGCCAGGGCCATTTCCAGAGTACTAAGCTAGAGATTTTGCTTTTAAATGCCAAACGATAGGTTTTTTCTCAAATATTTCCTAGACTATAAAGGCTTACGTGGATCAAAGACTTTTCACATATAGGTAGGTATTCATAGACTTAAAAGATATATAAGGTACTCGTACTCGTAGGTAGGTTCACTTACTTCTTCTTCGGGCGAGGTGGCTAGTTCGGGCTCATTTTCTTCCAGCTTATTGAGCAATTTATCCTGCAACAAGAAACACGGGGTTACGTCCTTCGTCGCAAATAAAAGCAACTTTATTAGCACAACATTTACTTTCTTCTCCCTTATTGCATGTTTTATAATATAAAGAAAATTTACAACGCAAATAACTTGACAGTAATGTGGATATTACATAGGTGGCCTTTTTTGTTACAAGGGAGCAAACGAGCTCCCATCTGCTAAAAAAAGGTACAGTCAAAAGCACGTCATGCTTGGGCTATGTACCGTTCTTATTTTAATACCTGTAGAAGCTATCGTCGCGCTGCAAGAGTCAAGCTTGACCTGCTCTTGACCATATAGCTAGTAAACGATTAATAAAAAAAACGGCCAACTGCCTTTCGGGCCACGCGCAGTATAGCTTTTCTTAGTTTTTTAGGATTTTTTTGTAGCAAAACAGATTTTGATTAAGTATTTCATAACGTTCATAACATAAACCTTCACCTCGTAATGCTCAGTGAGGTTTTAGCGCATGATTGCTATTGCTATTTTTATTATTTCAGTTTTTTGGCTATTTGATCGTTGCACACTCACATTGCTTTTCAAAAACCTAAACAACACCCCACACGATGATGTAGACAAGAAAAAAAATTGTCACCCCCACTTTACTTGTAGGGGAGAATCCCTAAAAAAATATTTTCAATATTTAATTTTTCTATGTCGTTTCTATTCTAAATTTCAGCTTTCTAGTACTAAGGGACTCTCAGCTAAGACGCGGACAGACAGACAGACTGACATGACGGAACAATAAGGGTTCCTTGTTGACTACGGAACCCTAAAAAGGGTTCATCATCTTTTAAGTTCAGCCCTTATCATCCCGCTGGACCTCTTCAAACACGCTATGCCTCTTCTTTTCTTTTCTTTCCTCATCTTTATTTGAAATAGCTTTGCGATTAAATATTATCTTAATAGTACATTAAGATGCAAGTGAGCTATTTTGTTCATTACGCTCGGGGCTCGAAAATTGCAGCCCGAGCCGCAGGTGAGGTCGTGATGGAGCCGAGAGTGTAATGACTAAAGCGCACGCGCTTTTTACGACGTTTTTCAATACATTTGCGAATAAAAAAGTGTAAAATTTGCTTTCCTCTTTTCCCGAAGGAAATTTCGTAGACAACAAACTACGTATTTTTCCTTAGATTTCTACGTACACCCAATTCTCCAGACTTGTGTTTTGTGCCTTATAGTAATTGAGTTTGAATCCAAATGTTTTTTAAAATAATCGTTTGCTTTCTCATAACAAAGATCTTTCAAACGGTTTGATTGCATTTGGATTGTATGGTAGCAAAGTATTAAGAAAACTTATAAATTACAGAAATCTGGGTAAATGAATGGAGTTAATGATTTATTAATGGCAGATGATATTTACCTAATCCTTTGTAGGAATATTGTTGAACCGACGTTGTTGTGTTTGTGAACTTGTTAGTGAGAACATGTGCTACTATGAGGTGGATTATAGATGTTATTATTTGTGGTAAGTATTACCATAATTCATCAACATGAAGGTGGGGTGGTGGTTTTAAGGTGGTAGGTCTTTTGTGAAAAATCCGTCTGGGCCTATTCCTGCCGTAAGCAGCACTGTTTGCACTGCTGCTGCGTTTCGGTTCGAAGGTTAAGGTAGCCAGTAAAATTATACCGGCACAAGAGACCTACCATCTTAGTTCTCAGGGTGGAGTGGATAAGACAGTGGGTGCTATGAGCGGTGGTGACCATTCACCATCAGTTGGCCCACTTGTAACATAAAAATGACATTCACCCCATAATAAGTCAACTTTAAGTTAGGGAGCCACCCGAGCTACCCTCAGGATATCAGAGATAAAAGCCTGGTACATATTATTGGTTTATTGGGGGATATACCATAGCTTACCACAGTTATTAGCATTGCGGCTGGCACGTGGATCGCCGTGGTTGATTTACGCGTAGTATGATGGTGGCAGGCAGATACAGTTAAGAGCACATCAAGCTTGACACATTAGACATACAGTTCTTACTTTAACAGCCGTAGGAACTATAAAGTCGCGCTGTGAGTGCCAAGCTTTGGCCTGCTCTTGATCATATTTTTTACGCGTTCAAAATCGCAGTCTTCTATTTATTACCAACGACACCTACGGGGAGAGATAGGTAGTACTTAGCTGGCACCGCATGGGCGTAATATCTATAGATACAGACTTAGGATCTTTTAAGACCATAAACAGTTTACCTTTTCTCGTTAACACTTCATGTAGGTAAAGCAGCAATCACACCTCCCTAAATTAAAAGACTTGCTTTTGTTAATTCCAATATCCTTACTTCAAAGCAATGTATGCCGAATTAATTTCTGAAGTAAGGAAGGTGTAATAGCGGCTTAAGCATTTTTTCTGTATTCAAAATTTTGTAATCCCTAAGTGCTTTTACTGCTGCTTTTTTTTCTTGACCAATTATAGGTTTTAATAAATAATGTGTTTAATTTATGTAAGTAATAGTACATTATGTTGCTAGTGCGCTGTTTAGTTCATTACACACGAGGCTCCGAAATTGCGGCCCGAGTCGTAGGCGAGGACGTAATGGAGCCGAGTGTGTAATGGCAATGCGCACGCGCTTCTTACGACGTTTTTCATTTTGCTCACCTCTTTTCCAGAAGGGAAATTCGTAGATAACAAGCTACGTATTTTTCTTTAGATTTCTACGTACACCCGATTCTCCAGACTTGTTTTCGTGCCTTAGTACTACGTTACTTATAGTTTTTTTATTTATAGGAGTCGATCTTTTTGAAAATAATTACAATAAACACAATGTAACTACCACAAATATTTGTATAAATGGCGCGCGCTATACCAAGGAAGTTTTAACCCGAAGTGTGAGTTAAAACCTCCTTGTATTATACATACATGCGCGAATTGACTAAACAGCTTAGTCTTTAAATAATTTTAAATGGGATATTTTGTTGCTTTAAAGACGAATTTGTTGTTACTAACTTGATTAATATAAATATTTTCGTGAAATTACTGTTTATTGATCATGTTTAAAGTTAATAAAAACTCCTTACTCCTTGCTCAAATTTTAAAAAAGACAAATTAAACACTAGTGCAGTAAAATAATGGAAAAAGCACGCGTGTTTAATAAGCTGGATTATGGACCTAAATACAGTGCAAAAAGAGCTGTAGTAGAGACCACAGTCTTCCAACCGTTACGATCTTGCCATCAAACCTTTCAAAAAATAGTTCATTTCCGTTTTGATATCCAAAAGTTAATCTTACGTTGAGTCTTTGATGATTAGTAGACTCTCCCTGCTTGTCAACTTAACTTAATTTTCCCCTCCGCGGTTTAATTAGTGCAACAATTATTATTCAGGCGTTACTTCGGCTACACTTAGCTAGTTTAATATCCATGATATCGGGAATTTTCCTAGTTTGTAGGGCACCTGATAGAGTCGGGAGCACTATCACTATCTACGATGTCGATGTATGTGAATTACACATTCATGTATTATTATTATTTTTTTATAGTATAGGCTTTGCCTAGTTAGGGATCAGATGACTTTGTGTGAATTGTCCCCCAAATATAATATATATCATAATCATAACATCCTATGAAACGTCTACTGCAGGACAGGGAGCTCCCTCCAGAACTTCAGCAGAAATGCGTGGTACTCCGGCAGGGGATTTTCCAGGGGGGAGTCACTACGCTTGAATGCGTTGCGGCTGGCGACCGCTGTTTTTGGTGACCGCAGTATGTAAGATGGTACGATACATAGGAAGATGCTGCTGTTCATTCTCCGGTTCATAAGCCCTTAGTCGCCTCTTGCGACACCCACGGGTATAGATGGGTTGGTACTATCGCCGGCATCACACGGGTGCATATAAATACCTAATTAAAATTTTAAGTTAACCAGTTATTTATAAATACGTGGGACACTCAGAAATATTTGCGACACTAAAAAAAATTGTTCTACAGGTACATATATTTTTATTAAATCTTTTCAAAGTACTCTCCACCAGCCTCTATACAAAGATTCATGCGTGTGAACCAGTTTTCAAAACACTTTTTCCAGTCCGCCGTAGACACCTCGTTTACAGCCTGCTCGAACGCAGCCAGCGCATCTTCCGGCGACGAAAATTGTATCCCCTTGAGCTGATTTTTTATTTTTGGAAATAAAAAGAAGTCACACGGTGCTAGATCAGGGCTGTAAGGAGGGTGACCCAGGAGTTTGACTGGTGTGCTGTCCAGGAAGTCCCTCGTTTTGAGCGCGGTGTGTGCAGGCGCATTGTCGTGGTGGAGCAGTAGTCCGCGGAGCCCTGTGTTTGGTCGCTTGTTGCTCACAACAGAAAAAACTTCTGGTAAACATTTGGTAGTATACCATTCGGCGTTGATGCTTCTTTGATCTCGTAAGGGAATTGAGGCCAAGTGGCCAGTCAAATTAAAAAAGCTGGCGATCAAAATCTTCCCCCCGCTTCGAGATCGCTTCACTTTGGTAGGCGTTGGTTCATTTTGAAACACCCAAACTGTCGACTGGCGCTTGGTTTCTGGATCGTATTGATAAATCCAGGACTCATCACCTGTTACGATGTCGTAAACACGCCGAGACGAGCCTGCTTCAAATTTGTTCAGCATATCACGGCACCATTCCACCCGGGCCTGCTTCTGAGCGTCGGTGAGGTAGTGCGGCACCCAGCGCGATACTATCCTCCTCACGCGAAGATGCCCGTGTAGAATCTCGTGAACGCTTCCCGATCCAATCTTTAATATGTGCTGAATCTCCTGATATGTAATTCGCCTATTATCTTGGATTAAATTTTTCACTGCTAGCACGTTTTCTTCCGTAATAGCCGTCAAAGGGCGACCGCTTCTTTCTTCATCCCCCAAGGTTGGTCGACCGCGCCTAAATTCGTTATACCAACGATACACGGTTGCCTTGGAGGGGCCTTCATCCATAAATGCCATTTGAAGTCTATCGAACGATTCATCCGGTTTCAGGCGACACTTGAAATCGTAAAAAATCATAGCTCTAAAATGTTCCCGGCGCAGATCCATTTTTCAGTAAGACACGATACTTTGAATTGGCTCGCAAAAAATGTGGAGGGAAATTTTGAAAATGGAACACACATATTTTTACTTACAAGTAATCATATTTTCGAAAAAGATTCTGACCGGCCAGTCTCCCATATATAAAAACTATTTTTCGCAATACTTTCTGAGTGGCCTGGTATAATGCTTCTGAAATGAATGACCGAAGAGAGTTAGTTTAATTTTAATTACTTATTGTTTGTTATACCTACTTAAAGGTAAGTCGGCTTGTCTAATCCAACGACCTCTACGAAATCTTAATTATCTCAAAACATAGTCATTATTATGTAGGTCACGCACAATTACTGAGACAATTACAAAAATAATGTCCCTTTTGCAAGTATCTAGCTAAGTTAAGCCCAACACACACGGAATTAATGCAACAACCCAAATGCACATTAATCACTGTTGATGCTTGAAGCCAGTAACGATCTTTCGAAAACCTCAATAATAGTTGAACTTTATAAATCCACAAAATAGGCAAGAACAAACTAAGTACGAATAGCACGATTCGCAAAAAAAAGAACCGCTGTGATTTAGCTAATGCAATCAATTTGTTTAAGTGCAATTTTTGTTGCTTTTATCTTTAGGGCCTTTTCGCAACCGGCGTGACAAAGAGCCTTCCTTCTGTAGTATTGTAAAGAAATTAGGCAGTTACCCAATGCACTTCGCGGTGGCCAGAGTGGCTAAGCCGGCTTAGCAATAGTTACTCTTTTCACAAAAATAAAAACAGTGTTTGTTAAGCAAGTTCTTCGTACACGGAAGTGAAAAGTAGTTTTAATTTTTCCGAGATTAAAATGGATTTGTTTTGTTCATACTTATTTCAGTTTTTCACAACCTTGTGTCTATCTTCCGCGAATGATAAGGCATAAGGAGTATCGTAAACTTGAGATCAGTGTACGGCCATGGCGGTTAAGGTTAAACTCACTGTAATCAACAACATACTACTTTATAGAAAACTGTACCATTCTTTTTGCATAGGCGCAGTTTTTAAGTCGCGACTGTGAGAGGTAGAGCTGAGGATTGGATACACCATGTTTTACTTTTTATTGAATTTCATTCATCTTTAAAAAAAAACCGAGCTGTGAATCCTAAAGAAACGAAACTTTAACATTTTGTTGTGATTTTACTTAAAAACTTACTTATATCCCGGTTCCGTCAATTTATAAAACTGCTGCTGTAAGGGGTTGAACCCATTAATAAAAGAGTTAGGAAAGTTATAACGAGTTCGGTGGTTCAAGTGCGAATGGTATTGTGAAGTGGGGTGTTGGTGCGCCGGCTCGTCAAGGTAAAATGCAGGGGGCTAGCGTGCCAGGAGAGCCCTGTGCTAAGGCTAACTGCTCAAGATGTATATAGGACCTGCCTCTTGCAAATTAATGACTATCTTTATTGGTAAGTTTATGCGGATTCTTAGGATGGATTCTTAGATACGCCTGAGACAGAACACTGATGCCCAACTTGACCTTGTAAGGGTAGGTTGCACCATTTAACTTAAATTAAGTGATCCAGTGAAATTACTGGCACATGAGACATAACATCTTAGTTCTCAGGGTGGGCAACACGCTTTGCTTTTTTATTAGCGTCAAAGTATGTCACTAATAAGACAGTAGGTGCTATGGGCGGTGAAGACCACTTGCCATCAGGTGGCCCGCCTGCTCGTTTGCTCACATGTAGCATAAAAAAATTGATGACTATCTTTATTGGTAAGTTGATGCGGATCTTTATTGGTAAATTGATGACTATCTTTATTTGTATGTTGGTGCGGAGTCTTAGGATGGATGCTTATAGAAACCTGAGATGGACCACTGATCCCCAATACGGGGATCAGTGGTCTATCTCTAACGTAAGGGGTGGGTTGCACCATTCAACTTAAATTGATGACTATCTTATTGGTAAGTTGATGCGGATCTTTATTGGTAAATTGATGACTATCTTTATTCGTAAGTTGATGCGGATTCTTAGGGTGGATTTTCAGAGAAGTCTGAGACAGAATACTGATACCCAACTTATAGAAATCAAGGCGCGTATAATCGATTATGGTTAAGTTAGATGATGCAACCAACCCTTGTCTCAGGCTTATCATAATTTATTTAGAAAAGGTTTAACAGTAATGCTATCCTAGCGTAAACTTCTAAACAATAATCTGCTTACCTTATTCCTACTTACCATAACAATTTAATGTGTAATATTTTATACAGACTTACTAATTCTTAATGTATAAGCGATTCCAGAATAAGTATATTATTGTGTCGAACTTATAAGCTACGCGATATCAAGTTCAGATTATCACTTACAATTTCCCTTAGAGGAGCTACGCAATTTCCTGTTTTAACGATTTGACAGTTTTTATTTTTTCGAAGTAATTTCTCGTTTAAAATATAAGTTTAGCCGCAGTTTTTGCCGCAGTTACATCAATGTGAATAAGTTTTTACTTTTAACAATAGGTACATGACAGCCTATTAGTATTATCGTTGTTCCAGTTTTCATGATTTACGTACATTTTAGTGTGTACCGTATTGCACAACTCTTCAGCAGATACTATAGGTTCCTTAGGTACCTTTTTCCTTTGGTTTTAAATACAAGGTTATATTTTGTACCTAACATCCATTTGCCCACTTATGTATAAGTGAGGTCAAAAGCATCAACTTTGGTTCTACGACTTTGCTAACAACGCACAAATAATTTTCAACTTCCCATACAAAATGTGTTGATCACTTACGTTACTTTGTATGGGAAGTTGATTTTTTTTTATTAGTTGTTAACAAAGTCGTAGATGCTTTTGACCACACTACGGAAACCCTCAGAAGGAAGATCTCAAACGGATGTCAGGTACAAAAAACCGGCCAAGTGCGAGTCGGACTCGCGCACTGAGGGTTCCGTACCACCACATAAACATAATTGTATTAGTTGAAATTTCAGTAAGTTAATGTGCTAGATTTTTTGAGTCCGACACGCGCTTGACCAAACTTTATTATTTGTTGTTATTTTATAGCTTATGCACTATAAACATACCAATTTTCAAGTTTGTAAGTGTTCCCGTTTTTAAATAGAACTAAAACAAAAATCGCCTCAGCGACCATCCAACTTGACCCCTCTCTTATATGAATGTTCTTGAAACGGGAGCTCACCACAATTGGTTACCATTCCTTGTGTGAAAAGTTGTAATATTTAATGATTTCAGACTTTTCCCATTATTTGTACTGTGAGACCTATCTTCTTGCCAAATTTCATAATTTTAGGTCAACGGGAAGTACCCTGTAGGTTTTGCATTTTTGAATAAATGTATGGAGATGAGGACATAAAATGCCATATCTTTAATTGCGTCGTTGTAAAAAATTTAAATTGTCAGATCTTGTGTGGTTCGTGGATCCTAATATATGGTACCCGTTCGTGAGATAAAGGGTCTTGACAGACAGACAGATAGACAGACAGACGGACAACAAAGTGATCCTATAAGGGTTCCGTTTTTTTCTTTTGAGGTACGGAACCCTAAAAATAACCTAGTATAGAACTCTTAGTCCTTATAATGGCGGAGGGCAGGCAGTAGGCATTGCTTATCAAAAAGCGACCTTTCTAGGCTGCTGCATAATGAATTTGTGAGTCTAAAAAAACAGGGTTGCCTGGGCGCAACCTGCCACGTTTTGTACAGTCATCAAGAAACTGTTTGTTTTTTCTCAATTTGTATACCAAGTAAGTGCATAGTACATGCATTAGTACACACGGCTGCACATAAGTAGAAACACTTTTGGACCTTATGGCGTAGTAATAGAGTTGAAAAAGTTTCTACCGACAAGCGGTTGACCGTACTAAGTACCTGGGCGACCGAGCTTCGCTCTATAATAGCTGCCTCGACCATTAAAATATCATTGGGTGAGCAGGCTATGCTACCTGCCAACAGATGGCGCTGTAGGTTTTTGTCTAAAACGCAAATGCTGCAAGACATGGAGAAAACGAATTTTCCCAGACATGAGACCTAGCTAGATCGATTTTTTGCCCCTGAAAACCCCCGTATGGTAAATTTCATCAAAATCGTTAGAGCCGTTTTCAAGAAACCGATTACAAATATATATATTTATATATATATACAAATATTGCTCGTTAATAGTATAGGATTAATATGTACCAAATTGACCAGGGTTGGCTTGTCTAAACCCATTAATTTAGGGAGCTGCAACGTCATTTTTAGAGTTCCGTACCTCAAAAGAAAAAAACGGAACCCTTAGAGGATCACTTTGTTGTCCGTCTGTCTGTCTGTCAAGACCCTTTATCTCACGAACGGGTAAAGGTATCAGATTGAAATTAATATCATATGTACAGGGTACAGGGTACTTCCCGTTGACCTAAAATTATGAAATTTGGCAAGAAGCTAGGTCTCACAGTACAAATAAAGGGAAAAGTCTGAAATCATTAAATATCACAACTTTACTGACAACTAATGGTAACCAATTGTGGTGAGCTCCCGTTTCAAGAACATTCATATAAGAGAGGGGTCAAGTTGGATGGTCGTGGAGGCGATTTTTGTTTTAGTTCTATTTTAAAAACGAGAACACTTACAAACTTAAAAATTGGTATGTTTTTAGTTCATAAGCTATAAAATAACAACAAATAATAAAATTTGGTCAAGCGCGTGTCAGACTCAAAAAATCTAGCTCATTAACTTACTGAAATTTCAACTAATACAATTATGATTATGTGGTGGTACGAAACCCTTAGTGCGCGAGTCCGACTCGCACTTGGCCGGTTTTTTTAGGTTATGTCTAGTCACTAAGTATCAGGGTGGGCAATGAAATCCTGTTTGTTTTTGGTACTTCTTAATTTGCACTTTTGCATGAATGGATGTACTTACTTTTACTTGCTACACGATTTGGTAAAAAAATAAATAAACAGCTTTTTGTTGACTCTACAAAACATGCCAGGTTGCGCTCAGGCAACCCTGTTTTTTTAGACTCACCACTTCATGGTGCACCTGCTAGATAGGTTGCTTTTTGGTATCCGATGAGGTAGGGTTGCTAACTGCCAGCTCTTAGTCTATAAGTTGTTGTGCTAAGCGCAAGTTGGTTCAACATTGTGTTGTTTGTGCAAAAATCTAACACTGATCAACAAATGACAGACAGAGAACGCAGAGCGTCAACCGGTGGACTTATTGTTAGATTATTGATGGGTCTAAAATATGAAAATTTTGCACAGAAGTTCCTTTAGGTGAGTAAGGATTCAAGACATTTTAGGGGTTAAATAGGGGATGAAAGTTTGTATGGAAATCCGAGCATTAATCAGTTCATGGGTATAAACAGAAACACTTAAAACTCACTTTTCTATTGAAGAAAACCCGAGAGACAGTTCAGAAATATGACAAAATTGGAGCCTCTAATTCAAAATACTCCATCAATTTTGAAAAATACAATGTATATCTGTTTTTCTTCAATAGTCGAGAGAGCTGCTGTTCGTACAATAATTATCTTGATGTAGTTTTGTATAAGATAGGCTAGTAATATTCCGCACAATTTGTTATATGCAATTTGTAATGATGTGATGACTGGCCCTGGTTTAGATGACAGAGCAATATACTTAATACTGATGGTATTCATAGTACTGTAGGTTGATTGTTCTTAAGTCCGTTGATAGTATCAGGTTTTAATGATGTTTTTAGAAGGTTAACATATTTTTCTTCCTGATACGTAATATGAGTCTTTAAAGAATACGTATCATTATCCAAAGTAATTAAAATTTTGAGATCTTGAAAAATAAACTCAGTAGCGAAGAGCTCAAGCGAACTCAAAACAGTGTCTACTAGTGTTATCACAATAAATTTATTCTGTGCTTAAATATTGTATATAGCAATATTTTTCGGTTTCTAAATATGTTTATTGTTATCATTGTTATTTTGTTAAGTAACAAAAATTTATTTGTATTTCCAAGACGGAACTTTTCCGGTAAGCACTACATCAATACGACAGGATTTAATATGCTAAACCAATGTTTTTGTCGCTTTTGGGATATAAACTGAAACTGAAGTGACGAAACGTAATACGGAAAACTAAAGCAAGAAAAATGTGATGAAATTTAAGTATTCCAAAAAAAAAGTTTCGGAAAAAGAAGTCTTAAATGTATACAGCAGTAGTTTATATAAAGCAATTTTTTTGAGTTCGTTTTTTTGCATTTGCCTATACTTTCAGTTTCTTGTGGATCGTCGTTTTAATCAATGTTTTTCATAAAATGTATTCGCGATAGTTTTTATTAAGACTGCAGATGAAGAGTGACTAGTCAGTTACTTGGCACTTGCAGGTGTGTCTGAAATATGTCTGATGACGGCTCCAGTGGGCGACTGCTTCTACTGCTGTCCACGAGACGATATCGTCGACATCCAGTACAAATTGTTTACCAGGTAAGAGCTTAACCTTTTAATTATTCACTAATTTTCAATGTAGCCTGTGTACATTCACACAGGTTTATTATTTATCACCCCTGAAATTAGTCAAAAGATTCAGGCCTTAACTCGGGGAAGCCCATTATTACAACTATGAAATATATGTAGCTACCTCCGAAACTATGATGAAAGTCATGCATTAACTGTGCACCAACCATCCGATCGCAAATAAATAAATGCGCATGCGGAAGTAACATCAATACGCTGGACAGAGATATAATTTTCCCTAAAAATTTAGTTTTTTTTAATTTGTTTAGTCCTTTATAAACTTCTTAAGACTAAATAAAACATAAAATAATTTATCAATTTTACATGATTCTTGTTTCAATGCTAATTCGCTATTGTTGTTTTACAGATCCAACCCATCAGATTTCCAAAGGATACCTTTAGGAGATGTGGGTACCCTGAGGAGGACAAACTTTGACCCTGGAAGCCCTACGATCATTTATTTGATGGGATTCACAGAGTCTATTAATGGACCTAGCACTACAACTGTGAGAGACGGTACGCTGGATGTAAGATTAATGTATTGTTTTAAAATTTATTTATTTCATTTTATATCTTATTAATATTTTCAAGTTAGACCGCTTTAACCATACTGCGTTATTATTTTACGACCCTGGATATTTTAAGAGGTGGTAATGCCCATAAAACTGAACAATTTTCATACAAGAAAAAAGTTCGACCTGTCATACAAAATGTGCTGTCAGCTGATGTAAGTAGTTGTATGGGAAGTCGGAATTTTTTTTTATCGTTTTTCGACCTATATTCCTCGGGAAAAGTTGTTGGACAGAAACCATCTCTTAAAATATCCGAGATGATAAAAAAGGGTGTATAACATACAGTACTTAGGCAACCGAGCTTCGCTCTGTATAATCTTAACTAAAGCCCACTAACAAAAGTTGTTGGACAGAAACCATCTTAAAATGTCCGAGGTGATATAAAAAGTGTGTATAACATACAGTACCTGGGCAACCGAGCTTCGCTCTGTATAATCTTAACTAAAGCCTACCAACAGATGGCGCTCTAGGGTTCTTAAAACGCGCTGTTTTCTAGATATATGATAAAAACTACTTTTTCCCAGAAATAAGACCAAGCTAGATCGATTTTTCGCCCCCTAAAACCCATGGATAGTAAATTTCATCGAAATCGTCAGATTAGTTATATAGGTATATATCCTTTACTATTAAATGAGCAATATTTATATATACAGGGTGTAAGGGACACCCCTCCGAATACTGAAAGGGCATGATCAGTCAACGTAACTGAACAAATTTCAGCGAATAAAACTTTCAGGAAATGAAAAAAGAAATCGGCCTCTCCATACAAAATTGTAAACTTGATTGGACAGTTTGTATGGAGAGGTCGTTTTTTTTTTCGTTTCCTGAAAGTTTTGTTCACTGAAAGTTGTTCAATTATGTTGACTGATCATGCCCTTTCAGTATTCGGAGGGTTGTCCCTTACACCCGTTATATATATTTGTAATCGATTTCTCGAAAACGGCTCTAACAATTTCACCCCCGTATGGTAAATTTCGATGAAATTTACCATACGGGGGTTTTCAGGGGCAAAAAAATCGTCTGAGAAAATTCGTTTTTCCCCTGTTTTTAAGCATTTGCGTTTCAGACAGAAACCCACAGCGCCATCTGTTGGCGGGTAGCATAGCTTGCTCACCCGATGATATTTCAATGTTTAGGCGGGTATTATAGAGCGAAGCTTGGTCGCCCAGGTACTATATATAAGTATATTTGTAATTGGTTTCTCGAAAACGGCTCTAACGATTTCGATGAAATTTAGTATACAGGGGTTATTGGGGGCAAAAAATTTTTTTCACTGTCTTTTTAAATATTTCTTAGCGCGTTTTAGTGCGCTCAAGAAACTTACAGCGCCATCTGTTGGTGAGTAGCACAGCTTGCTCACCCGATGACATTTTAATCATACAGAGCATAGCTCGGTCGCCCAGGTACTTAAAAGTCGAAACAGGAATCTTTCATAGATTTTGTTTAAAGTTTTTGAACGATGGCGTCACAATTTTTTGCCATCGTTTACTAACTTTTTTACAAAAAATTAATTTAAAAATAAACTTTACTTATACGAAATTTTAAATGCTTTTTACCAATTTTAATTGATTCTTTCTTAGAGGCAAACATTATTTTATTTTATTTTTGACCTAGTAAGCTCGCGGATTTCTAAAAGAGGCCTAAGTAGCGATCGTGCATCTACCAAAACGTATGATCAAAGCATAGATCGAAAAAAAAACTTGTAAAACTAAAGCTGATGCAGTTTCTTTGGGATTTCTTGAATTTTCGTGTTTCGAAATTAATGTTCTTTACAAAAATAGATACACACAGTATGAGAAACTTTGAAAGTAGAAAAAATAATAAAATGGAACACATAATTAAAAAAAACCGGTCAAGTGCGAGTCGGACTCGCGCGCCGAGGGTTCCGATATACCTATGGTATTTTTGGAAGCAATAAAGTCCATTTTCAGGACCGCAAAACTAAATTTGTTTCTAAAGGTATTTTTGCAGATTTCTGAAAAACTGTGCAACCTAGAAAGATCGTTTTATTTTTGCTGTAAAGTTTACATAAACCTCTGTCAACTGATTCAGATTTTTCCTTACTGAAACTTCGGAGATAAGGGTATTTTTTTTGGCATTTTTCATCATAACTTGAACACTAAGAAACTTAAAAAAATACAAAAATATATTTTAAAATGTACAAGTAAAGTCCTTTCATATGATACCCCACTTGAAATGGTAGCGACAATTTGAAATTTGGCCCCCCCCTATTTTGGCCCCCTTTACATTAATAATCATACTTTTATCAAAATTTTTTCATGAGCAATTAAGTTGGGCAACTAAATTCTAAAACTATTTCAAATTTCAGGTCGATAGCATAAGTGGTTGCTGAGATATAGAGGTGTGACAGACAGACGGACAGACAGACAGACAGAGCGGCACCATAAGGGTTCCTTTTTTTACCATTTTGGTATCGGAACCCTAAAAACAGTTACTTATAGGTTGTGGCTGCATAGGCTGGTTAGGTAGCTTTATGACGATGATAAGATATCTTCGGTTTTGAAATAACTTTGAATAAAAATATTAGCTGAGGCAAATAGGTCACTGTTTATAGAAAGTAACGTCTGATCTTCGGTGGCGATACAAGATGACCTTAATTGCGGGTCTGCTGAGGTCAAGGCCTGCAGTGTTTCGGTTTGCACGAGCAGTCTCTACATTTTTGCAACACCGTAATCTGATAAATTAATTCTTATTGTGTGTTTTTTGGTTGACTCACTTTTCAATGCCAAATATTTAAACCTAATTTATTAAATGTTAGATCTGCATATTCAGGTCAGTAGAAAGCCTGACTGTCAAATACTTAAAGTTTTCAAACCTGATATGGGTTTTATGTTCATTATCTAACATTATTGCCGGCAAAACTACTGTGTAAATGAAATAGGTTAGCTTTTCTGAATAAACCTATTAAAAAATCAATGGCTTAATGTGCCTTCCGAAATAAGTACACTACCGATACCATCTGTTCTTGATCAGGAATGGTCTTAGGACCGTTGCTTAAATGATCAGAAAGATAAATAATTCTTCGCTAAGCTAGCCTACCTACGAAAGTTGTCTATGTTTTAAAATTTATTATAGCAATCTTACAGCATTAGTATTTAAACATAATCATAACAGAAACAAAAGGAGGAAGAAAACACGAAAAATTAAAGAAATAGCGAAATAAAGAAATCTACATGGAAATACGAGTAAGGTAGTGTAGTGTAGTGGTAAGGTAGTGTAGTGTAGTGGTAACGTAGTGTGATGAGCAGTAGTAAGTGTAAAAATATGAATGAAATGATGACTATAAGTCCTACTTACACAATTATTAAATAACTTACACGTGCGATAAGTTACCTTCTCGTGTAATGTTTTTTGTGCATAGAACTGTTTAAAAAGATGTGACTCGACCTTAACCAAACCATGCTTGATGAAAAAGCAGTTACAATGAAGATTTTATTATTATAATGAAGACATTTTATTATTGCTTGTGTAAATTAATAATTACCGTGTACAACGTGTAACGCAAACGTGTGACAATACTGAAGGGTGTGAATCTGCACATGAAACTGAACAACTTTTTCCAAAGAACATAAGTAGGTCGAAATACGAAAAACCAAATTTGACGTAAAAAATGCGCTATCAGCTGATCCAGGGTGTCTACTCTCAAAGTCCGATATATCGAAACGATACTACTCGAAACATGCAAATGCAAAACTTCGTCTCTTGACAATAGAGTAGAATCAGTTTCTATGGGAGGTCAACAATTGATTTTGTTCTTCGTCCGAGTTTTGTTCTATGACCTATGGGTCCTTGGGAAAAGTTTTTCATTTTCATGGGCAGATTCACATCCTTTAATAGGTGTGTTTCTGCACTTATACAGCGTGTTACGGTATCACACCTTTCCGTAACACGCTGTATAAGTGCAGAAACACACCTGCGGAAATTCTGTCAGATACGGCGACTCAAGCCCCTTCACAAACCCGATACAGGGCTTTGTTTAGTAGTTAGGCTAGTTTTAGTTGATATGTATGAAAAAAACTTTTTCGGAAAAAAAAAAAAATCCGACGCGGAAAGATCCGCTCGGGCACATCTGAAGGAATTTCCGTTGGTCTCATACAAAGATTTCGGACCTCCTTGCTTCGCTCGGAATAGATACCTTGCTAATTTATTTTAGTAGGGGATGACATCTGCCAACATGTCACAACCCCATCATCGATGATCCATAGAAAATATTCAAAATAACCTGCCAAATCCATAGAAAAACGCCTTCACCACCTACTGACGAATTATTTCTTTAATCCTCCTTCTAAAGTACCTTTATTTTTCTGTGGTCTCATACTTGATGGACTTTTTGGTCGTTCACGAAGCGAAGCTCTCTACACCGGAATTTCGACAGCAGCACTAACAGTTTACAAACAATTGTATAGCAGAGGTAATAATGTGTTATGGACTACAGTATTAGCTTTATGACCGTGCTTAAAGTCCACAGTTACAGTCTCATTCGATATTTATGGAGATGCCAGCTTCTATGTTCGCTATAAAACTGCTTGATCAACTATCGCCTTCACGTAGGGCAACATCATACAAAATTATAACATTACTTCTTTGGAATTAATTAGTTTCCAAAATTTTCCTAATAAATAAAAATATAATTTAAAAACTACCGTTGTGAGAAAATGTTTAACAGCCTGAGTTATGTTGTTGTTGTAAAATCTTTATTGCTTATTCTTTATTACAAAGTGGCTATTGTCTGAAAGATTACAAGCAAAGGCGGACTTATCCCTAGGTGAGATCTCTACCAGTCAACCTTAGAGTGACTAAAGGAGAAAGTAGTATGGAGAAATACGTACCTAACTTAATAATAATAATAAAAGAAAAATAAGTATATTAATTACTAATGCTATTCCATACATACCTACATAAAAACTACATACAAATATCTATTAAATATATAGTATAACTGAACAATATATATATATATATAAAACCAGTGCCCCGGGCGGGGTGGATTGTGGAGCAGTGAGCCTCACACCAGGGGACACAGAATTGTGTGCGGGATGCTCCGGAGGCCCTCTCAGGATCCTCATTTAGTACATCTCAACCAGTAGTTAGGGGGGATGGAAAATGAGGACACCCCTGATGAAGCCAAAAGAGCAGCTCGCCACATATAACTGGCCGTCATCCTGGATGGGGCTTGGAGTGAAACAACCCATGCCGCCCGTCTCCAGCTGGGATAGTGGGTGAAATAGATCCACGGACGTGATCTGATCACCCGTCTGCGCGAGCCGCGGCGTCCCGAGTAGAAATAATAATAATAATAATATATATATATATATGGATACATAATAATCCATTTTAAATATAAAATATACCTACATATAACTAAGTAAAGCTCAAGTGTCAGAATTGTAACCCCAGAGTTTCTTTAGCGCAGATTTAAATGAATTTATGCTGGGTGACTTCCTTACATGCTCGGGAAGCTGTATGTTATGTTTACGTTTGTACGAGAAAAGTATGTTTGGTCGGGTATTGCCCGTGGTCCACCCGCGTGGTTCACCTGGGTGTACCAGATTTTTTTCTTCCGTGGAACACCTGATAATTTTTGAATGAAAACGAATTCAAAACTATCGCCCGTGGTCCACCCATTCTCTATTGCATAAGTTTTAACAAATAATCATAAATAATATATATTACTAGCTGTTGCCCGCGGCTTCGATCGCGTGGATTTCGTATTTAGGTTGTTACCGGTTTTCCGAAGCAATGAGATATTTTAGTCCAGGGAAATTATTATTTATCCCATCATTTCGGAGCAATTCTAAACTAAGGAAAAACAGGACTAACCCTGCGCAAATCAATGAGTATAATTCAAGATCCAGCTGAATTTTATATAATATACAGACGTTCCTCATAAATTACTCAGAACAGAGAAACTTAGCAGCAGTATCCTAACAAATGTAGAGAGAGATGAGAGACACCTTTATGTCATATTTCAAAACAAAGCCAATTCGCAGAAGTAATTGAGAAAAACTGAAACCCTCTCCCTCTCTCTCCCCCCTTCCTCTCCCTCTCCCCCCTTCCTCTCCCTCTCCCCCTTTCCTCTCCCCCTCCCCCTCCCTATGTCTCACCCCCTCCCCCATCTTCACTCCCTCCCTCTCTCCCTTCCCCTCATTCTCCCTCTCCCTCTACCTCTACCTGTACCTGTACCTCTCTATCTCTCTTCCTCTCTACCTCTCTACGTCTCTACCTCTCTACCTCTCTACCTCTCTACCTCTCTACCTCTCTACCTCTCTACCTCTCTACCTCTCTACCTCTCTACCTCTCTACCTCTCTACCTCTCTACCTCTCTACCTCTCTACCTCTCTACCTCTCTACCTCTCTACCTCTCTACCTCTCTACCTCTCTACCTCTCTACCTCTCTACCTCTCTACCTCTCTACCTCTCTACCTCTCTACCTCTCTACCTCTCTACCTCTCTACCTCTCTACCTCTCTACCTCTCTACCTCTCTACCCCTCTACCTCTCTACCCCTCTACCCCTCTACCCCTCTACCCCTCTACCTCTCTACCTCTCTACCTCTCTACCTCTCTACCTTTCTACCTCTCTACCCCTCTACCCCTCTACCCCTCTACCCCTCTACCCCTCCACCCCTCCACCCCTCTACCCCTCTACCTCTCTACCTCTCTACCTCTCTACCTCTCTACCTCTCTACCTCTCTACCTCTCTACCTCTCTACCTCTCTACTTCTCTACCTCTCTACCTCTCTACCTCTCTACCCCTCTACCCCTCTACCCCTCTACCCCTCTACCCCTCTACCTCTCTACCTCTCTACATCTCGAACTCTCTACCCCTCTACCTCTTTACCCCTCTACCTCTCTACTTCTCTACCTCTACCTCTCTACCTCTCTACCTCTCTACCTCTCTAGCTCTCTAGCTCTCTAGCTCTCTACCTCTCTACCTCTCTACCTCTCTACCTCTCTACCTCTCTACCTCTCTACCTCTCTACCTCCCTACCTCCCTACCTCTCTACCTCTCTACCTCTCTACCTCTCTACCTCTCTACCTCTCTACCTCTCTACCACTCTACCTCTCTACCTCTCTACCTCTCTACCTCTCTACCTCTCTACCTCTCTACCTCTCTACCTCTCTACCTCTCTACCTCTCTACCTCTCTACCTCTCTACCTCTCTACCTCTCTACCTCTCTACCTCTCTACCTCTCTACCTCTCTACCTCTCTACCTCTCTACCTCTCTACCTCTCAACCTCTCTACCTCTCAACCTCTCTACCTCTCTACCTCTCTACCTCTCTACCTCTCTACCTCTCATCCTCTCATCCTCTCTATCTCTACCTCTCCCTATCCCTACCCCTATCCCTACCCCTAACGTTAATTTAACCGCTATCCCTAACATAGAAACGACACCCATATTTATTTTTAGACATTTCAAACCTATCGCACCTCAACCCCATCCCCAAGGGATGATGGTATTTCACGTCCACCACGTTGGATTTCAAAGTAGTTGTAGCTTTCGTAATCAGCGACCCGATAAACCATACAAACGACTTCCATATTGATTTTTAGACATTTCAAACCTATCGCACCCCAACTCCATCCCCAGAGGGATGATGGTATTTCACGTCCACCACGTTGGATTTTAAAATTGTTGTAGTTTTCGTAATCAGCGACCCGATAAACCATACAAACGACACCCATATTCACATTTCAACCCTATCGCACCCCAACCCCATCGCACCCCAACCCCATCGCACCCCAACCCCATCCCAAGGGAATGATGGTATTTAACGTCCACCACGTTGTATTTCAAAATTGTTGTAGTTTTCGTAATCAGCGACCCGATAAACCATACAAACGATACCCATATTGGTTTTTAGACTTTTTCACCCCATTTCCCTTTTTTAGGGGTTGAATTTGGGGTGGAATTTCAATAACAGTGATGAACGTTGCATAGAATTACATCATTAATGCCTAAATAATAAATTATGTGGATTTTACTTTAAAAATAAAGAATTTTCAACTTCATCCCCCTTTTCACCCTTAAGTGTGTCGAATTTTCAAAAACCCTGAGACACGTAATTATTACTTTTTAGTCCTCCGCCTAAATACAAATTTTGAAGATCCTAACTTCAAAACTGACGGACTTTCATACAAACTTTCATCCCCTCTTTTACCCCCTTAGGGTTGGAATTTTGTAAAACCCTTTCTTAGTGCACCCCAAGGTCTCATAAGGAACCTACATGCGAAATTTGGAATCTCTAGACCCAGCGGTTTGGGCTGTGCGTTGATATGTCAGTCAGTCAGTCAGTCAGTCAGTCACCTTCTTCTTTTATATATATATATAGATTAGCATGTTCTAAATCAAAAGGATTAAAGTGTAGGATACTTATTGATAATGATAGTTATTTTATGTAAAAATGGAAATGGTTTGTTTTGTAAATTAAATTATTTTTGAAAAATATTTCACACCAGGGCGAATAGGTGATTTTTATTTGTTTCAGTGTTTTTTCTAAAATCTAAAGTATGCTATCTAACACAAATTGCAGTCTTTATGGGATTTTGCTCTACAGAAATAGTATAAACGTATTACTCTATAACGAAAAATATCTCGATTAGAAGTTTCTAAATATTTTTATTCATCATACAAAGTAAAAATCTGGTCAGGTTGTATGGATATTTTATTTTATTTATTCAGGAAGCAAACAGTCGTCTACTGAATCAGTTTGTTTTAATTTCCAAAAATTGTAGAACAAAATTTGTTTTAGCACAAATTGGAATTGAAATGATAAAATGTCCACTCCAGAGACTTAGCATTATTAGAATAAGAAATTCCACAGAAGGATCATCTTAGTTTATTTAACACCCTGTATTTTACATCCAGGTGGACGTGTTCCACGGGAGAAAAAAATCTCCCGTGGTATACACCCAGGTGAACCACGCGGCGGACCACGGGCAAAACCCGTGTTTGGTCCCATAACTAGTAATAGAAAATCTCAGTTATAACTTTATTGTCTAGATAATCAACCCAGAAGCATTACAGTATACATTACAAAACATTTCCCCCTTCTCCTCAATATATTTTTTTCCTATTTTTTTCAGCATACTTATCAACAGGAAATTACAACTTCATATCGGTAGACTGGTCAAGACTCATCGCATTTCCTTGGTAAGATTTATATTCACGTATTGCCCAAGTAACCCATGTTTGATAGAAGAAGTAGGTGATCCCCAGACGAAGATGACGAGATTCCATTGACCGTGGTTTCTCGTCGTTGAGAAAAAGTAGGTAGACAAAGGTCAAAGACCCAGTAATGGGACATAGAGAGAAAAACATGAAAATGAGTAAGTACTTTTTCAAAGGAAAAGTACGCAATCATTATTTCCATCTTTTATTAATGTTGCAAGTGAGCAAACGAGCAGGTGAATGAGCAAACGACCATGGTAAGTCTCCTTACCTACAATAAGTTATTGTTCTGAGTGGTAAGTGGTCACCACCGCCGCCCATAGCAAGCAACGATTGTTTTATTAGTGGCAGAATTTTACACTAATAAGACAGCTAAGCGCTTTGCCTACCCTGAGAACTAAGTTGGTATTTCCCAAAGAGAAAGGAAACACAATAGTGTGAACACTGCTGCTTTGTAGGTTAGGGCGTGATACTTCCCAAAAACGGACGGACGGACTTTGCACAACAACCCTACCGCCTTCAAAATCTTACAACAAAACGAAGAACTGATCTAATGATCTACGTAAGTAAGGCATGGCACAGTAAACAAAAAAATCCATGGCTGCATTACTTACATTAAAAGGTTAAATAAGTCTCGTCACGTTCAATAAAGTTATTATCCCAATAGTTATGCAGTCTGCATCTCTGCTAAAATATTTTGTACGGAGCAACGTACAGCCTGTTATTTATGGATGCCGCCGTTAGCCAAAACTGCATCGGATTTATGTAATAGATAGGCGGTGTGTGTTTATATCGAGTATTTTAAAAATATTTTTGTTCAATGAATTTTCAAAAGTGCGTATCGTTAGTCACATGTAGGGCTGATTGAAAAGTTACAGTATGTAGGAACAGAAAGACTCACGAAGAAAAGACTCATCGTTAGACTCATGTTTGTTACTTGGTTTGGCAAACACGTAGTAAATAGTTGCAAACTTAGCATCGTCCTGCACAGTATAGAATTTTAATTCAAAATATTCGGGCCAACTAAAATAACTTATTTGTGATTTGCAAAGGGCAACCGGCAGAACTTCCAGTTCTGTCCAGTGTCGTCCAAAAATCACATATTTTTTTTATAAATGATCAGAAAATTAGGAAAACAAGAAAATTATATGTCCTTTTTAAATAACACTGGACAGGACGATGCCAGACATAGTTATTGATGTAAACGCTAAAATCTCCTTTTGCCAAGATTCATGTTATGCCACTAATAAGACAGCGAGCTCTATGGGCGGTGGTGACCACTTTCTATCAGGTGGCTCACATGCTCGTTTGCTCACCTGTCACATAAAAAAAAATCAGGTTCCGTACCTTCAAAGCGATTCAAAGCTCAATAATATCATTAAGGTAAACGGCAAGTCATCAGTCACGCCTCTCGTTGCGAACGCTATGGGACCTTACGTAACCATCATAAAAAATGTGGGTTAGTAAATCGATGCGGTTGGAAAAAAGCCCAACTGAATGTCGCTTTTCAATCGGAACCGTGAATATTTAAATGTTATTGCAGTGATAATGTAACGGAAACACGCCTTTTCGCTCTAGCTTTCTTTCCGTTTGAAGACCATTTCGGGTATTAAAAGGCGAGAGAGTTATTGTTGGCAGCATTGTTGGGCAATCGAAATCACTACGAACTGTTGCATGGTAGGTATATGTACACTAAAGGGCCCCATACAAAGCCCTGCCTGCAGGGCCCTGCTTGCAGTGCCACTGCCAATCGTACTTTGTGTGGGCATGCAGGGCCGACAAAATCGCCGTTACATCGGCCCTGCAAGACCACACACGGTACGATTGGCAGTGCGCACTGCAAGCAGGGCTCTGCAGGCAGGGCTTTGTATGGGCCGTTTAACTACTGCCACAGAATTCATAATAGTACTACATACAGAACGGAAGCTCTCCGCCTCCCACCAATCGGAGTACCTCAAGTGCGCGCGCATCACCCCGCGGGGCCCTGCGCGATATCTCGTCCTTTTTCTCGTCCTGTTGCCACGCGATATGCAACGCTTGCAAAAGTTGAAAAAATTGTGCGTGGTTGTGCAGTTTACGGTTGTCTTTCGACTCTCCAAGACAAAGTAAAATTTGGAATAAAATTAAACAATAATAAGAAGCAATTATTATGGAATAAACACCATAAGGTAGACACAGATGTTTTCTTTCCTTTAAACATTTCTTTCATTGATAGATTTAATAGAGAATTTTTTGGGTTAAATGAAAAAAATAAAGCTTTGAATAGTATGTATTTATTTATTCCTTTCCACATTAAAGCAATAATATAACAGCATTTCTTTTCATTTTCTGGAATAAAGTTTGGCAGATTTTTTTGCAGTGATGATATGAGCAGATTCGCCATTTTCGCGAGTCACCCTGGTGCACCGGCGGCGGCGGCCAGCCAGCCGTCAAAGATGAAGTTTAGTGAAAAAATGATTGTTTTTAGAGTTTGTAAGATTATTTCAACGTGTGTTTTAATTGAAATTCGATTACTAAATACAACAAAGTGAGGTGACGAGTGATAGTAAAGTTATAATTTGTTTGTGAATTGTGTAAGTCGCTTTATAGTCGAACGAAAAATGTGCAACTCGAAACTGTAATAAAAGTATAATGCTAATGTTCTGTTATCTACGTTTTCTAGGGTACGTGTTTTCTAGATACCATCAACCCTACACTCACACATCTTTAACCCACCCACACATTTGCGCGTGTAAAAATGACAGCTGTCACTTTTGAGCCCGATTGTATGGAGCTTCCGAGGTGTGCTACTGCGTGAAATTGACGCGGAACAAGTGAGACAAATCAAATCAAATTTCATTCACTTTACAAAAGTTTGGCCGTCATTTCCTAAGCAATCACCAATTTTGTTCTTAACTGACCAGCTGTCAACATAGTTCGCTTCGCATGTTAGGAAAGATACTCAGCAAAACTATGCAGCAAAACACCTGTCAAGTATTTTGACAGCCAAGGTCAGTCCCATTGGCAAAGATGCAGACTCATGAGAGTGAGCGTGATCCTATGCAGGTGGACGTTGGAATGAGAAAGCTTTTTAGTGGTGAAAACGAAATTTCTTACTTGTTCCTTACCGAAAACCCAGGTGGATGTTTTGAGTTCTCCGTTGGGAATAGACGGGTCGCGTCTGTATTGGACAGAGTAGGTAAGGTTTCAGCAGATATTCAGGGTGTAAGAAATTCATTGAAAGCTACAATTGTGGATTCAGACCATGGAACTAGACAACATTGCTCAAAAAACATAGGCCTAAATACAAACTAATTCCCATACAAAATGCGTTGTGAAGTGATGCAGTTTTTATGGGAAGTCAATTTATTTTCGGAAAAATTGTTCAGTTTTATCCACTGTTTCAGTTTCCGGAAGACGTCTTTTTATACCTTCTTTTTTTAATTGGAAAAATAAATGGGTAATAGCACGACTTGTTATTTAATGATCTTTCTTAAGCCGCTATGCTGCTTGATTTCGTTGACCTCAATTAATGGTCACCATTCATGGTTTTTGGCAATTGTTCTTGGCCTCTTGATAACATATTATTATTAACTTTTGATCCGATGCAGATTTTTCAATTGGATCTTAACTGGCAATTGAATAGAGTCTTTCATCAGCCGAAAGCCGTATGTTAATGGAATAAAGCGCTTCAGGGCCTTTGGTGTCTTTATAAGTGTAAGTTTGTTGAGTCAAAAATCTGTTAAAAAATACAGGGTGTAAAAAAGCAACTGATGACTGATTTGATGCAGTTTCTATTGAAGTAGTTTAGAAGGCGCAATGTTGCCCAGTTTTGGGTTACTTTTTTGTGGTCACTTCTTGCCATTGACTCGAGAAGAAGTTTTCGAGAGATGTCTTTTTACATCTTGTATTAGTAAATGATGGAAGGAGGGGAAATATAGAATCAATCTCCATAAAAAAGCGCCGAATCTAATATTATTTATAACACCACAAAGACGCACTCATCCAAACTTAATCACACACAAACACCACAAGCTCACATCCTACAAATTAAAAAGAAAAACTGACCGTAAACCATAAACAAGTGGTTCTTTAAGTCCCCTGTTTAAAGTATCCCTACCGGTCTATCCCTACTCGTACCAATGAAGTAATCAAGCATGTTCTGCAGGTACAAAACAGCAGTAACCAACACGCGTTACATGGGATCGAGACTGGCGACGTTTTTGCAGTATCTGAACTCTGTCGGTGTTCCGCCCAGCTCTGTCCACGTCATCGGCTTCTCACTCGGGGCTGAGGCTGCTGGCTTCGCGGGGAAGGAGCTCAAGGGTCGAGGGATGCTGCTCGGCAGGATTACTGGTAGCGTAGTTTCTTTTTAGGTTTTTCAAAGAGCTGATGGAAAGTGGTCACCGCACCTATTATATTATTTGTGATATGCTTTAACAAAGGTAAGACAACAAGCGTGTTGTCGTTGCTCTTTTGTGTGATCAGATTTTACCTGGTGTGGAAAAAAGTACCATGACCCTTCTAAGGGGTGATTCTACATCACTAAAAGATTGTAAAAAAATATAAAAAAACTTTTTAATCATACTAATATAGTAAAGAGGAGAGATTTAATATTTTTCTAAAATTTTGCGTTGCCATTGCATTTGATTTTCCTTCGAATGACATGAAAGTAATTTATTGAAATTAGGTACTTGCTAGTGACTGGATATTATAACAAAAACATCTTTGTATGCATCACCAGCTGATGATAGAGGTGATTTAACCCTTCAGGCGCTGCACAAAGTACTTTTTTAAAGAAAATTATTTTTTAAATATTTTTATGCAATCTATTAGTGATGTAGAATTACCCACTTTTTTACAACCTGTAAAGGTACTTTTCTACTAGATCACTGTTTTCCGGTTACATAAATGTTCAATCAGTGCCAGACACGAAACTGCATTCATCTCATGACATCGTGATTATCTTGGTTGGTAGCAAATAAACCCAATTGTTTGCAATTTTATCATTGCCAATGACGGATAAAGTCTTTTTATCACTCATCTCATCATACTTTTTTGGGTTCCGTACCTCAAAAAGAAAAAAAACGAAACCCTCATATGATCACTTTGCTGTCCGTCTGTCTGTCTGTCAAAACCCTTTTTCATCCGAACGGGAAAGGTATCTAATTATGGTCCCTCAAAGTTGTGAAGATTTCAAGATTCTACGACAACGCAATCAAAAGATACGGCCATTTATGTCTCCATCTCCTAGTCCATCTCCATACATTTATGAACCAAACCAAAATCTATAGGCTACTTCCCGTTGACCTAGCTAGAATAACTGAAATTTGGCAAGAAGCTACGTCTCAAAGCACAAACAAAGGAAAAATCACAACATTTTTCACAAGTAATCATAACTGATTAAAGTGAGCTCCCGTTCAAGTACAACCATATAAAAGAGAGGTCAAGTGGAAGTTAGAGTGGACGCTGAGTTTTTGAAATCAAAGGGTAGAAGAATATATTATACAGGGTGTTAATTTGATTGCGTGCCATAGCTTAGGGGGTGGCTCAGTAACGATAAAGGAACTCAAAAAAAATAAAAAATAAATCGTACTTAATTTTTTTTAACTCCATTGAAACTAAACTAACGCGGAGGGCAATGACCTTGAGCACCGCGCTATGAAAAGCGCGCGAAAGAGTTTCAGTTATGTATGTGCCTACCCTATCCACTGATACTGCGTACCATTGATGCTGCGTCCGGGTCATTGCCCTCCGCGTTCGTTAAGTTTCAATGAAGTTTTAGTTTCTTTTAAGTAGGATTTTTTTAAATATTTTTTTTGTGTTCCTTTATCGTTACTCTGACACCCCCTAAGCTATGGCACGCAATCAAATTAACACCCTGTATAATATATTGAAGAATATATTGAAGAATATGATGTGGTGGATTGGTACGGAACACTTATGGCGCGAGTCCAACTCGAACTTGGCCGGTATTTTATGATTGCATGACGTGAAAATTACACACAGACCTAGGAATTGATTCTTCTGCTGAAACAAAAGTCTTATAATGCGTGTTTTTTCTTTCTCCAGGTCTTGACCCAGCATATCCTGGCTACAGCTTGACTAACAGTGAAGGGCACCTAGCCAGAGGCGATGCCGCATTTGTGGATGTCATCCACACCAACCCTGGGATCTTCGGCTTCCCCAAGCCCATTGGAGATGTCGACTTTTATCCCAATGCAGGCAGCTGGATCCAGCCAGGCTGCTGGATTGACCAAATGATTGCCAACAATGAGCTGGATTTAGTCAGTAAGTGCTTAATGTATTTTCACCTTAAAAGCTCGGAAAACTTTGCTTTATCGGTCGAAATCTGGCGACATTCCACTTGGATCCACCGGTAGGCTCCACTGGTGGAGTCAAAGCAATTTTTTTCTCCTCTTGAATCTTCCAGTAGATCCAAAGTTACTTTGTTTTACTATGAAATCCATCGGTGGATTCAAAGGTATTTTCTTTTTCCTCATGGATCCCAATCAGAGACGGTAATTTATTTTTTAAGTAATGTGAACCTGGCTGGAAACTAAACCATCTAAAGTAAATTTTGACTGAAAGCGTGGAAAATGTTTTTGAAATATATTCGTTGGCTTGTGGTTCAATCCTAGAACCTAGAGTTTCAATACAAAGCACTCGCGTCAAATAACAATTTTGCTGCGTTGCCTAACATATAACACAACTGAGCTAAACTATAGTCGAAAATATTTTTTTATATCTCTCTGTTCTTATCAGGTTCTTAAGCTTGCCGCTTCTTTCTTGGACCGTCATCATCAACAACAACATCCCATAAAACATTGAGGCCTTTCCTGTGGATATTTGGATCCCTTTCAATTTGGGTTGGAATACAGTGCTACAAGGCTTATATGAACGCGGGTGGGGGCGCTGGTTTGTATGAGGAGAACTATCAAAAGTGATGTTTCACAAGGTGACGGTGTTCCTTTTTTTGCCACGTTCATTATAAGCCTTGTCGCACTGTTTGCTGATTATTCGGCCATATAAGGAATTCACCTCGGAATTTGAGCAAACCGGCTGTAAACTCGTGTACACCTTCAGTTTGTTGTTCTTAAAGTTGTCTCAAAAGTCTCATAAAATCTCGTGTCCGCGTCGTGTTTTTTTAACGGATTTTTTTGACATGTGACCTTGAATAACTATTCAAGGTCAAATGTCAAAAAAATCCGTTTTTAGCGATTATCTCGGTTTCCATAGCTCCAATGACGTTGACATCTATGTATGAATTGTAGAACATAAAATTTGCAACAAATTAGTAAAATATTTTTTTCTAGACGCCCAACCGTTTTTGAGATAAAATTACAATAAATTTACTGATTAAATTTTTACTTAAAACCTACTATAGACAAATTAATTAATATAGATTTAAAATATACAAAAATTATTTCATAATTAGAGTTTATAATTACAAAAAGTAGGTAAAAAGTTTAAGATTTGTGCAAAATTATATAAAATACAAATTATTTATTGTTAATAATATTTCATCAATTTACTAAGATTCACGGTTGACCTTGCATTACAGTGAGAATGGCTGAGCGCTGTGGGCTTTCCGCCCTCTATCTCAAAAACGGTTGGGCGTATAAAAAAATCTCTTTAAAAATTTGTCGCAAATTTTATGTTCTACAATTCATTCATAGATGTTAACGTCATTGGAGCTATGGAAACCGAGATAATCGCTAAAAACTATTTTTGTGACATTTGACCTTGAATAACTTAAGACGCGGACACGAGATTTTATGAAACTTTTGAGACAATTTTTAGAACATCTAAATGAAGGTGTACACGAGTTTACAGCTGGTTTGCTCAAATTCCGAGGTTGACCCCTTTTTTTAGGGTTCCGTACCTCAAAAGAAAAAAACGGAACCCTTATAGGATCACTTTGTTGTCCGTCTGTCTGTCTGTCTGTCTGTCTGTCTGTCTGTCTGTCTGTCAAGACCCTTTATCTCACTAACGGGTAAATGTATCAGGTTGAAACTAATACCATATATTAGGATCTATGAACCACACAAGATCTGAAAATTTAAATTTTTTACAAAGACGCAATCAAAAGATATGGCATTTTATGTCCTCATCTCCATACATTTATTCAAAAATGCAAAACCTACAGGGTACTTCCCGTTGACCTAAAATTATGAAATTTGGTAAGAAGCTAGGTCTCACAGTACAAATAATGGGAAAAGTCTGAAATCATTAAATATTTCAACTTTTCTCCCAACTAATGGTAACCAATTGTAGTGAGCTCCCGTTTCAAGAACTTTCATATAAGAGAGGGGTCAAGTTGGATGGTCGCGGAGGCGATTTTTGTTTTAGTTCTATTTTAAAAACGGGAACACTTACAAACTTGAAAATTGGTATGTTTATAAGTGCATAAGCTATAAAATACCAACAAATAATAAAATTTGGTCAAGCGCGTGTCGGACTCAAAAAATCTAGCACATTATCTTACTGAAATTTCAACTAATACAATTATGTTTATGTGGTGGTACGGAACCCTCAGTGCGCGAGTCCGACTCGCACTTGGCCGGTTTTTTCCTTACGTGTCTGGATAATGATAGATATTTCAGAACAGCAAATTCTTATCCAATAACCAATATAATTGATAAAATAAGTATAAAGTCGTATTAGTTTCCCGTCTTATAAATACAAATAAAACTTGTGGGAGTAAATATTAAAATTTGCGGCCGGAGCTTTCGAAACCGTATATTAACCGTATCATTCGCTTTGAAGTCTCAATCTGTAAATATGTGGCTAAAACATTTTGTGAAGCTATTTCTGTTTAATTGTATCATTGAAATTCAATTGGTGTATCTATAAGTAAACATCGAGTAAGCGCCCCGGAGTTGAATTCGCCATAATATTTTAACAGTATAAAATGTACGGGACCTCGGGGAAATCTTTCCCGAACGGTGCTCGCGGTCGATTTAAACATATTTGATTAACTCGTGCTTCAGATACTTTATTCATATTTTGAAACAAGCACTTAACAAGTTATTGGATTATAAGTTTATGTTTATAAAAAAAAGAAGTGTATGCTGTTCATAATATTTGATTACGAACATACACACATCATTTATATGTGCATGCAGCTAAGTAGTTGATTTATAAAACCGTAAGGTCATATAACCTTAAGTGTGTAGTTAACATACCCAAAAATAATATAGACTGTGATAAACTTATGCATGTATGTAGCAGATGAGAGCAGTGTAGCAGGCGAATAAACAGTGGCTCAAGGCCGTCAGACCCGGAGGCTTATCCTAAATACGGTGCACAATACGACGTGAAAACACAATAAACCCGCCCGAGCCAACTGTGTCTCCACAATACCTCCTGAATTAGAATAGAGCTCACGTAAAGCCACTCTATCCCAATTTAAAGCGAAAAATAAACTTTTTCATTGTAATCAGACTGAATAGCTAATCTCCATCTCATTAACCGAGTAATGGTGCAACCCTACCCGCCGCAAGTTGGACGATCGATGCTCTGACGTCACACGCGGATGCTGCGCGGGGGGGGCGTGTGAGAGACGGAAAGGGGGACGGTACTGAACTACAGACTACGCTAAATCAACAACCTTATTCTGGTGCAAGGACACGGTCTGTCTCAAAGAATTCGGACCCTTCGCCTTGCTGTCTTTTCGATAAATAGGCTATTCTTTCGATATTTCGATGTATAATAATAAGGATTTTGTCACTGTACTGTTGCCCTCAACAATATAGGTACTTCGTTTGATTGTTTACTTGACAAACCTCAATGATTTTTGTAGGGCGCTACCCGGGCGTGATAGTCTTTCTAGCGATGCATCTATTTTTTTCGACTGTTCGTAGGAGATAGTGCCCAAATCTAATGAATATTCAGAATTTTAAAAAGTTCAATGTTTGCGTAACCCAAAATGGATAGCCATAATATGGACACAGTTTCCTTCTGAAAGCATCAACCGCAAATCCTTAACAGGCTTTAAGATTAACTTTTGGAGGTTATTATTGGATCGTCCCACCCAGCCGCGCGAAGGACGCAATTCGCTAAGTATAATAATTGTATCTTTTCAGATCTTTTCACGGGCTTTACTCACGTGAAATTCCTCGTGACACCTAACCTTTTTAAAAGCGTACAGAAGAGCTATACAGTGTGTAATGGAAAGGTGTGATAGTACTAAAGGGTGTGAAACTGTCCATGGAACTGAACAACTTTTCCCAAGGAACATAGGTCATAGAACAAAATCAATTTTTGACCTCCCATAGAAACTGCATCAGCTGATAGCTTATTTTGTATGGGAGGTCAAACTTTGTTTTTCTTATTTCGACCTATGTAGCTTTTTTTTAATTGGAAATGGGCTTACTCTTGACCTCGATCTAGTCTTGAAGACAGAGATGAGGTCGACGATGGAACGAGCTTGCCCAGAAGATGCCTATTCACTCGCTACTTGAATAGATTTGGGTTATATGAACTGGGGAACACAGACGCAGGCAGAGATTTCCACTCAGGCAGGCAGAGAATATGTTTATTCTATTAAGCAAGGTTTAAGTTTTAGTTACAATGTTTACTTAAGAAAGAAGAGATTCCTTACTTTTACTTAAGATTCAGATTCAGATATTTTATTCAATGTAGATTCTTCACAGAATACTTATTGAATGTCATCATGCAGAATACAACGAAAATAAAGCGAGTCTACACCGTTTCGGATCTATGGCAGCGTAAAAGAAACTGCAAGAAACCACTGCAGCACGGAATACTTTTTTTACTATGTGTTTCTTGTGTTTTGCTGGAATATCAGAGCACCATACCTCTTTGTCATTGATATAGTCATCTAATGTAAACTTTTCTACATAACGTTTGCTTTACACATTCTTTAAATTTTCTTTCAGGTAATTGCACTACATCTAGTACTATGGTTGATGAAGTTGTACTTACTTCTAGTATTAAAATTAGGAAAAAAGAAATTCCGCTTCAAACACACTTCTGTTTACAATACTCTACTCGTACAGAAAACCTTTTGAACTTATACATCAAGTCCCGATCCGTTTACCCACTGACCTTCCCCACTGATCGGTGGACAGGGGAATTCAACGTAATGGTCCTGAAGGGGAATTCGCATTTACCCTTGTTCTTATAATAGTCCTTGGATGAATATCCTCACTTTCAAGCACATTTTACATTAAAAATTACAGTAATTTTGTTTAAAGAATTGTGATTCACAATTCTTTAAACAAATCGAGCACAGCACAAAACGAGTCAAGCTGAAAAAACTGCAGGAAGCAGTGCAATTTACATTAAAGGTACATATTTTCTCTTCAACCTAGTAGTTTTCGGTTTACAGTTTGTGCCACGTATAAAATTTAATATATTTAGGTATGTTCGCCTGCCTTCTTATCTGGGTTCACCACAAGTTGGCTCTAGGCCAAAGATTGATCGTCAAGTGAAAATGTCAATAGGGGATTACATCGGGACCGTTTTACCCTTCGGCAAACATACAATAAACCTAAATGTTAGCAGGTTGTGTAAGTAGAGTAGGTTAATCCATGGAATAACGTTTTCTAAAGAAATCTACATTTTGTGTTAATGCTTGTTCATTTCCAATACCTAGTGTAAACTTAAAAAGATCGAAAAAAGCTGTTATTTAAAGACTTTGTACTGGGTTTATGGGTACTGGTGTCGGAAAGCATTGGAAAATTGATGTGGTCGAGTGGATGTGGCCCTGTGGGCTGTTCGCTCCAATGACATTTACCGCGTATGATGTGTAGATGACAATGATCTTAGGGCTTTATTTTTGGAATATTTTCCTAACAGGCTGTCTACTCTGACTACGCAGTAGTTAAAATTTAACTGACTTCTGTGTTCCTCATGCCAAACCTTAACTTTGTTTAGGTGGATGCAGCCACAACAGGGCCTGGCGGTTGTATGCTGAGTCCATACACAACCCTGGCGGTTTCCCAGCGACCCTCTGCAGAGACTGGTCCTCATGGGTTAGCTCGTGCCAGTTCCACGTCGACGGATACATGGGCATTGGAGCTAGACCACCGTAAGTTTACTCCGATTGATATACTAGTTTTACCTACTCAAAATCAAAGCGTAGCAACTTTTGCAGATTAACAATACTGAACAATGTCAAAATAAGTAAATTGTAACCTGCGCTATCATAGGATGGCAGTTTACATTGGCAGTTTTTTTGTTTTCACCAAAGAATTTGGACTCTCGCTCGCTGCCTTCTTCCGTGGAGGCCCCTGTACAAATATCATTAACCTACAGGTCCTTCCTCAAATCAATGTTTCTTGGGAAAATGTCTTTCAGTACTGTTGTAAGTTGTTTTCAGTGCAGGGTAAATTTACTTATTATTTGGCGCTATACATAATGTGACGATGTAAACATAAGTCTATCGAATCGAATCACCCATATTACGAAAGCACTTTAGCACGGTTTGGACCGTATGAGTACTCGAACTTACTCGACCGAGGAAAGGTCAACCAACACTGGGCGAGTCAATATTTGCGGCCGTTTCATGGGCCAATATACCAGGCACGTTCTTCCCATGAATCTGACGCACGCAGATTTAGGAGTGCAATAACTAAACGCTGGCTCCATATTAAACGTTGCTTTGCGTCGTCGTCGAGGAATGAGAAATAAAATATTACTTCCAACCAATCAGGGCGGTGTGGTATGGAATAACCAAGGATGTCCTAATCCTAACCCGGCTACGTGTTGTCAGCTATCAAACTTTTTAATCCCGTATGATCCCGGATACAATGTGAAGCCGTAGGTGCCAAGTAAACCATTTGTGATTCTTTTTGCAGAATGACCGGCAAAATGTACCTGAAGACAAATGATAGATCTCCTTTCGCTAGAAATGGACCATAAGCCGCAACACCAGATTATGATATATAAGTGCTGTGCCAGATATAAGTTACTGTAATTTTTATTAAAATATAACTCAATATTTAAACAATCTTTTATTCATTATTATTTTGAACTTAACATTTTTTTACATTATCAACTAAAGACATGTCTGAGGAAAAATAATTAATGATCGTGTTAGGATTCATTAGATTTGTTTTTAGGCATAATTCTAATTTCAGTTATTTTTAATTGTATTTCGTATCCAAAGGCTTACTTCCATTAATTTTATACTGTTTTTTTTTAGTTTCATCCTTAAAATTTCCACTTTTTTTGTCCACTTTGGTACAAAAAAAACCGATGAAGGCATTTAAAACGAGTGAGAACGAAATTTTTTCCGTCTTGCCCGATTTTTTTTCCTCGAATCAGTGTCTTTAGTTACAAGTTTTACAACAGCAACAGGTTTTTACTTAAATTAACAAAACACAACTTAACCGCACAACTCTTTTCTGCAAGATTGGACCCAGGAATGATGTATAGGGATGTGAAAGTTGGAGCGCGCTTGCGTCTCTCTGGCAATCCATTCCTCTTGGTACATTTGACGATAGTAGGTCTTAGCCAAATCCACACGCTTCACTAGGGAGCTCCACATTCTATCCATCAAATCCAACTCCAGTTCACTCAACATCCCAGGAATGTCAAACTTCGTGCAAACACCATGTCTGTTCACCAGCATTTCCAAAGCGAGGTATCTTCAAACAAAGTAAAAAAGCTCTTTCTCACTCAACCCCTAAGATTGTGTGTGTACATTATACCTATATTTTGTTGTTATGTAAATGCGTATCATGTGCTTCCTTCTCACATTATACCCATTATTCCTTCAGTCCTTTCTTCTCCATTATTTGTCCCAGAATAAACTTATATCCATTTGTTGTTTAAAAGAAAAAATAAAAAATATATACTTAGTACATTTTTTATTACCTTCACACATTTTTACAGTTTTATTAACGCTTATTCAATATTAACGAAAATACACGATCTTTTAAGGAAACTATAGTATCCTTTATAACTTAGAAAACCTTACAACTTAACAAGTTAAACTGAAATTTTACAGTTACATTTCTCAAAAAAAAAATTTACGCCATCAAGACTTACTTCTTACAAATTTTCACGTTTCAAATTTAGAAAGTTCAAAACCCAAATAGACCACAAATTTTGGGACAGCACAGGTTTTTTGAAAGCTTACATTAGCTACTAAATTAGTAATCTTATATTATATTATTATAATTATATTATAATACCAAATCGCGTAGACAATTGTCTATGTGTGGGTACTTTCCCGGAGGTGGGTAGAAGTTCTTCTGGCTCGTATGAGAAGCCTCGATGGTCTGCTTGAGAGACTGCTGTTGACACCACGACACCGCCATATTCACTCTGGTTACCAATGGGCACCACACTTTGTCCACTAGTTTTACTTCATAGTCGTTCATGCTAGGAAAGTCTATTATCTGGCAAATACCGTGTCTATTTATCAGCGTCTCCAGTGCGAGGAATCTTCGGAAATTTCAAGATAGAAAAATAATTTGTTAATATGGTTTTATACGCGTTTACATAACAATACACTAGGGATGTTACTCAGAACAATGACTAAAGGGTGTTGTTTTACTATTCGAACTCTATTGTCTGTTTTAAGATGAAAATAAACAGAATAGTAAACTCAAAAAAATGTTTATTCAAAGGACCAAAAACAATGACAAGACACAATCAATTTACACTTCAGGACACACGACAGAACATTACTCAAATCTTGACATAAACACGCATCACTAAACAGCATTGTCACACAGTTGCAGTAGCACAATCACTAAACCTTTTTGAGGTGTGTGGAACAAACCAGTCGGTAGTTTTGCAGCAGTCAGTCTCGTAGCTCGAGCATCTGTACCTGCAGTACCAATCGTGAACCAACATGAGTCTGTAGTTGAGATGCTTCAAAGCCAGGTTCATGCTCGTAATTTCTCTATCTACCATAGCCGGTAAACCTAGGTTCTGTATGATGCCGCATTTGTTTAGTTCCACCGCGTTCGCAATGAATCTGGAGGCAAACACGCTCGATGTAGGTCTCTATTCAGTTTAAATACACTATCACTAAAACCGTTGCGCGTCAAAAAACTATGTAGTCAAAGAGTGAAGTAATTCGTATCCGTAATATTAAACATATTAACCAAATAAGTTACCATCTAGGCACATTTGTATGCCAGAAGGTTTTTAACAAGGGTTGATATAAGTAAGTAGGTACCTAATAAATATACCCTACGTAAGATGACACCGCGAGATTATGCATCTCACTTTCTCTTGATGGAAAGTACAACTGTATAGACCGTAAGGGCACTGCATGTTATCCTACGTCATCTAGTACACGAAATTTGCAACTTTGTAGCGATAGTAGTGGCCTAGTAGGTCCTCAAAACGTTGGTCTGCCAATTTGAAACCTGGCAGGTTTTGTACAGTTGGAGAGAAAAGTGGTTAAACCACCAATTTGGTCGGACTGGCGAAACTGCCAAGAGGATGCAAGGCAGACCTGTTGTTTTTTACTTATTCATGTACCTTCTATTTCTACGAATAGATTTCATTCGTGTAATATGTCATTTAACCACTTTTCTCTCCAACTGTACAAAACCTGCCAGGTTTCAGATTGGCAGACCAACGTTTTGTGGACCTACTAGGCCACTACTATCGCTACAAAGTTGCAAATTTCGTGTACTAGATGACGTAGGATAATATGCAGTGCCCTTAAAGTCTAGTAAGTTTACACATTGGTTCATGTTGTTATTTTTGGACCCCTAGTAAAATTTTTGTATGTTGCTCATTACATGAATCTGAACAACTTTCCCTAAGGATAAGGGTCGAAAGACGAGATTTTTTTTATCATCCCAGCTGAATCCCACTACAGCCGGCACAAAACTTGTATAGGAGAACGTTTTCGGTATTGTACAGAATACAGTTCGGTGAATGTGCTTCTGAATTGCACGACCTGGTACCATACCACTAGACGCCCCTATGTCGTTGACATACCACCTGTTCGCACCAAGCGCTTTGATTATTTATTCTTAATGCGCACAGCTAAGGAGCGGAACACGCTCCCTGCTGATCTTTTCCCAGAACAATATAATCTGGATCTTTTCAAGGCTAGAGTGAACTGGTATTATCTAGGCTCTTATCGTCGCTTCCTATTAGACTTTATGTTATCCTACGTCATCGAGTTTATGACATTTACAACTTTGTAGCGATAGTGGTGGCCAACTAGGTCCACAAAACGTTGGTCTGCCAATCCGCAACCTGGCAGGTTTTGTACAGTCGGAGCGAAAAGTAGGTTCGTGATAGAGTACACGAATGAAACCTATTCGTAGAAATAGAAGGTACCTATATAAGTAAAGAACAACAGGTCTGCCTTGCATCCTCTTGGCAGTTTCACCAGTCCGACCAAATTTGTGGTCCAATCACATCCGACTACATTTGTGGTCCGACTAGCGAAACTTCCAAGAGGATGCAAGGCAGACCTGTTGTTTTTTACTTATATAGGTAACTTGTATTTCTACGAATAGGTTTAATTCGTGTACTCTATCACGTAACCACTTTTCGCTCCGACTGTACAAAACCTGCCAGGTTGCAGATTGGCAGACCAACGTTTTGTGGACCTAGTAGGCCACCACTATCGTAACAGAGCTGCAAATTTTTTTTACTCCATGACGTACGATAACATGCAGTGCCCTTAAAGTCTATATCAAGTGAGATCGGGGTTAAAAAGAAATTAAATTTTTTTATGTCTCATAAAAAACAATTCTTACCAATATGACTTTGGAAAAGTTTTCAGATTTACTAAAATTTGGCTCGGGGTCAAAAAAAAACCCGGTATAGCTGCAGGGTTGCTTAAGAAATCTTACCGCAAATATAGAAAAAAGTTCCGAAATATAGCACACATTTGTTGAAAGACTAATTTAATAAACTGAAAAAATATACCTACGTTGCCATTACCACTCTTTTGTGCACCTTTTTGAACACTTTTTTAACAGGTTTTTATTTTTTTATTAGGATGGCATTGTATTTACTTGAATACTATAAATGCGGGCAATATTTGGACCGAATTCTTTTTTTTTGTACTTGCGGCATCCATGTGGCGCTACGATGTGCAAATACACATTTGAGCCAAATTTCAATCAATGGGCGCAGAATTTTGCGGTGCTATCTTATAAAGCCAAACTAACTTTCGAGAAGAGTCTATTTGTGATTTCGATGCAAGACAGACTAACCACCAATTGCACTAGCTAGACACTTTATTTTTCAAGAAACCTGAATGTTTCAGCAATATATTTAACAGATATACTTTCTAATTTAGGATTTGCTTTGGTACACCCACACCCACCATTCTGACGCACACGAGTTTTAATTTAAAAGAAAACTTTGTGCGACTGGTAGTTAGAGTATAAAGATAAGTTCGCACTGGAGGTGGGTTGCTGAGCGTTTAGCGCCTGGAGCCTTATGAGGCGTAATTTGAGTCTGGAGTAATTTGTAGCATTTCTAGCTATTTGTCAATTGACAGAAAAGTCAGTCAGCCACGCCACTTCCAAAAATATCAGGAAGGCTACTATTCACCTATAGAAATTACATGTTTAAAATATGCGTTCGTTATCATACGCCATCTTACAAGCAGTTTTTAGTTTTATCTGTTGAACCGATAACTAGGTGACTCACTATATAGGCTCTAGGCGCTAAGAAATCCACTTGCAGTGCAAACTTAGCCTAACAGATTTACTACAACAGTAGTCACCTTGCGGGCGATATAACTTGACTGGCGTCCGTTTCAACAAATCCAGATATCCTCGGTACATCCTGGCAGAGCAGCGCATGAGCCACATTTTTCACCAGCCCCGCTAGCGCATGCGCCTCGCTTAGGTCTGCACTCCTCATGCAAGAAGATTCGCATCTCGATACCGACTGCGGCGCAAACCGAACCGTGTCCGTCAACAGCTCTGCATTGTGCTGTGGATATTATAACCGCATTACATCATAACATCCCATAGGTCCACTGCTGGACATAGGAGCTCCTTCAGAATTTCACCGTAACAATACGTGGCGTATTTTGGGGAAGAATGTAACAAAATCATCACGATTTTGGCGTAATGGATCGCGGACACAAACCACGGTGACCGGATTTGCTAAATACCAATCTGTTTCTCGGATTTTGTTAAAGTACAATTCTATTGATCTGCGTTCGTAGGGCTTCTAGGTATGTTGTTAGCTTGGTCAAACCGGAACGCGAAACTAAAATCTATATTTATTATAAATACTGTATTATATTTATAAATTTACAAACACCCAACAGAAAACAAGGAAAAATTCAACAATCTCGAAAACTGAAGCTGGATACAGAGCATAAAACTGAGCCCTTATCCCAAAAAAAAAATACTAATAGAACGAATAACAAATCTTACAATATTTCCAATCTTCCCAAACAATCTGCGATAGCGTATTTTATATTAGCAAATACCGATTTGCACTTCTTTTCATTCATGTTCAGTGATTGTCAAATCCATAGTTCCAGCTTTTGGAACATCTCTTTTCACAAGAAAAAATATGATACTTCTCTATTCTATCTATTCCTTTGCTACGTTGAGTTTTTCCGTTAAGGGTAATTAATTACACGTAATTAATAGGTATATACTCAAGGGCAAGTCAAGCTTGACACATTGGACTAGTACGTAGAGCTTTGAAATAAAGTCCAGAGTTGCGTGTGGTGCCGGCAAAGAATAGTACCAACTCATCTCTACCCGTACCATCATATATACTGCGGTCACCAACAAAAGCGTTTGCCAGCCGCAACGCTTACAAACGTGGTGAATATTGTAAATCCCCTCCAAAGTACCACGCGTTGGAGGGAGCTCCCTGTCCTGTAAAGGACGTTTTATGAGATGTTATGACGTACTAGAGTTACGTTGCAAGTGTCTAGCTTGATATGCTCCCGACATAGAACGCGTGGTTTTCCACCAGAGCTGCGCGAGGTATTATTTAATCTGTGGCGAGGTAGCTAAGAGCTTTGAGCTGGAAAATTCAAACCAATAAGATTGCTCCATTTGACAAACTACGAAAATGGAGCGATCGTATTGGTTGGAATTTTCCCAGCTCAGCCTAGCTCCCTCGAACAGCACTGGTGGACAACCAGTTTACTCACCTACCGATAGTGCTACACAAATAACTGTAAAAAAGTACCCTAGCGAAATCGAAGTAGCTGACGGCTTTTGAGAAGAGAGGCACGAGCGCTTCCCCCTCGGTGCCGCCGACGCAAGGCACCCTGGTGTATCTTGGCTCAAGGTTTAGCGCCCGCGCAGCTAGCGTGCTCGCGCGCATCTCTGGCACCGCCATTGATCCTATTAACTTGCGCTTGTCGTACCACCCAGTCTCCTTTAACGTCTGTTAATGATTTATGTTTTTAAAGTTAACAATACATTGAGTAAAAAAGTAAAATTTGAGTGAGCCTGTATATAATTTGTACGTCCGAGGGGTGAATAATTTTCATAAAGATTTGTAGTATTAAATATAAACACGAAACGCACAGTTTAATAATGCCAGCTGCCACAGGCAATAAATGGTCGGCATTTCCGAGTTATGCGCACATAAACGCTGCAACAGCTAACAATTTCCAGCAATCTTCTTTATCCTAGCTTCATTTCTTTTTATGGAGTCTGCTTGCTAACTTAGGGAATTTGACGGGGAATATTTGTTCAAAGATCACTTGATCCAGTGTCAGTGCCAATTCGACAGCAAATCGAAAAAAAAAACTACAATAATTAAATAAAAATGTGTGTTGAAATAAATTATTTTAAAAATATTACATTACATAAATTTTTGCATCCGACAGACTTAATGAAAATTTTTCTAAAATGCTATAACACTCAATAGTAAAAAGAAACACGATATTATTCACTTTTCGCGAAGCAAAAGGTCGAATGGAAAGGACCTATTGATTTTCATTTCATTTTCCTTAGCTGTTCTTTGTTTGTTCTATCTGTGCTATAGTGAAACCAGTTTGCCCTTTTCAGGAAAACGCTGACTCATCGTATGGAAACAATATTCGATAAAAATGAAGAGTCGACTCCTACACAAAAATATCCACCTACGCAAATTGATAATTTCAACAGTGTGTTTTCTGCATCAATATAATAGTCATAGCTATGACCTTTGAAGGTTATATTTGACAAGTAGATATCAAATAGGTACCTAGTATAGGTAGGTATTTGACAAGTAGGTACCTAGTATTGGTATAAAACTGGATGATTAAGAAAAACAGAAAAAATAATATTCTTAAATAGGATGTTGGTGTATTCGTGCCTTTGACACTAATACTGAGAACTGTGAGTAAGATGGAACGGAACGGCCAATGTGCAGATATTTTCATGGCTTCCCTACTATTCGAATCGAAAAGCAGCAGTTTTCTGCGATAATTCGTTTATTTTAAGCAATTACAATGTCCGCTTTACTTCAAACAAGAGATTTGATAATTTTACAATCGATGTGGAATTTTGAAAAATATACCTCATACTGTGCTGTGTTCCCTAAGCCTTATGAAAGCTTGCGAGGGTAAGAAACCAAAAACAAAGTATTTATTACCTCGGCAACGAGCGGTACCATACAATCTACAGGCGTCGCGCATACGATGATCATAGCCTTCGGGCACTCTGACGCGATAACATCTGCGTACTGTTTCACCAGTGGCGCTTGGAACTGAAACCGCTTCTCGTATGGCATGTTCGCGTTCGAATACCCGCTCTCCAGCATCAGCACGATGTCTGAGTTCTGAGGGAGGTAGAAGGAAAGTGTTTGGGTACCTTATCACCAAAGCTCTGCTGGGTAGACAGCCAGTGAGCTGGAAAAAATACAACCAATAGGATTTCTTAATTGAAAACGGAACAATCCTATTGATTGGAATTTTTCCTAGCACAACTCTAGTGGAAAGGTAGCCTTAAGGAAGTAGGTAAGGTTACAAAATAGTTGGGAAGCTGGTCAGTGGGGCAACCCTATCTCATCCATCGCATCGAAAAAGCTACTGTACAATTAAAAGGTAAATCTAAAAATATAGGACTGTCTGGACATAACAAAACCTGGCACGTTTGGATCAGTCAGCAAAATATATCTTTTACCTTATTGGGTACTTAGTTCATAGTATATTCAATAGTTACCGTAATCCAGGATTGCCTTGCATTACTTATATTTCAGATAATAGAAATCTTATCGTAAGTGGCGGTTCTATGTTTAAAAAAGTTTGAAAAACCACTTCTGACGGTAAAAGCCACATTATCAAAGAAAAGCTTACAATGGCGCACAAACTACCATTTCACAGTTTATTTACTCGTATTGCCTTGGACTGACGATCATTTAAGTGTCATACTGCCATTAATACGTAACGAGTATTGAAAGCAGAGCTTTTGATACACGATACGACAGACAATTTAAAACAGAAAGCGGAAAACGCATGAAAAATTAAACACCTAGTAGATATTTTATAAATTTCTGTATTTGATATCATTTTGAAAACGAATTTCCTGAGTTGTCCGTGGAAGAGACACACACGAATCTTTAGTAATAAATACTTCTGAATTTTGTTTTCATGTTATTAAATTATCATCACCTTAACGCATGTGTAACCTTCGCAATCCAGTGGTCAAACCACTTAACTTTGTAGTAGCAGCAGTTCGGCGATTCAAACAAACCGGACTACTACTACTAATCAACCGGACTAACAACCGAACTACTGCAACCAAAGGCTTAATCCTGAGTAGGCCCTGCCAGGTTATGGCACGACGACTACTTATCAGTGTCAGCAGCCGGACCCGAGGGCTGAACGTTCCTTCCAAAGCACGAAGACACTCTAGTTGAGCCACTAGTGGTTACCTATCTGGGTTCTGACAACGGCCAAAATATCTTTGCTTTGGTGATCGGAAATAAAGAAGTGCCTGACTACCTAGGCCAAGAGCGATTGTAAGGTTGGTGATGTCTACTTTTGATCCCGGTTTGCATCCCGTTCAAAAATACTTCATACATACTCGTAATATCAAACGATTTGATGATTATTAAAATCTAGATTAAATTTTAAGGAAAGAACAGTAACCAGCCACCTTGTTTATTACGTCATACGGGAGGCGCAGGGAGCCAACCGGAACGGTACAATCAAGAGCACTTTAAGTTTGACACATTAGATTGTGTATCGCTCTTACTTAAAATAGCAGTAGGAGCTAAATTCGCGCTGCTAGTGTTAAACTTGATCTGCCCTTGACTGTACGTACGTACATCAGAGCGAACAAAGCGCGACCCCAGACCTATTGGCGCCGCTCGTTCACATTCATCAATCCCACTTGCCTGAATCTCAAACGTCCAATAAACATGCCTATAGAGTGCAAACAAAGAGCTAGATTACCAGTCAGGATCAGGACTAATTCGGTACCGGCAAATAAATAAAAAGTAGTGCGTATTGATGAAATATCATCAAGCCCTTGTCCTGAAGCCCGCTTTACACCTTAGATCACGCACGAAACCTGCGACAAAGTTTGAACGCTGAGTGTGGAGCCGCTTCGCATATTCTTCGCTTTACGCGCTTTAATGCCCGATTTTTGTCGGTTTTTTGTTCCGCGGGAAAGCGACCGCGAAGCGCGAAAAGAAAAGCTGCGAGTGTGGAGTCATGAAAAAAAACACGCCGCGAAGTATCGGCAAGTTCGCGCCACGAAATTAATGGCGCCGTGAATTGCGCACTTACCTATACCTATTAGTAGGGCGCCCAAAATTTGACAATTCGTATCGCTTTGTGTGTGTGTGTGCTTAAAATATAATATACAAAATGACACCATGACCGTATTCGCGCCAACCTATCTTATCTTGTTCTTTATGTTTACTCTAAGGGTCACTGTCCACATACGCCGCACGATACCCGCACGATAGCGATATTAATCACTTGCTTGCAACTGTATCCTTCAATTGACCTCCCAACCAGCAAAACAGTCGAGTAACAATTGATTTACTCAGCTTATAATCGAATAACAGACGAGTTAACGTTACCAAAACACCAAGTAGTCCTGTTAAAACGGTTATCTCGACTTTTTAGCTATGGCAAACGAATAGTGCTTTAATCATATCGAGTAAATAATTACAGCACTATATTATAGCGCTTTTACTCCGCCTTTGAAAATATGCCGAGATAAAGTAACCAAATCCCTTTTACTCGGCATCTTAGTTCTATAATAGTTGCAGAGCACTATTTTATACCATTTTTACTCCACGTTTGAAAAGATGATGTGTTAAAGTAACTGAATCACTTTTATCCGGCATATTTTTCTATAACAGTTGTGTAAAAGCTCTAAGGTTGCTGATTAGCAGAATTTAGCGCTTTTATAGAAAATTTACTCGTCAATCTGTTCTATTATAGCCTGCTTATGTAACAAGTCGTTTCAAGGCTTCCAAATTGCTGCTATAGGATCTAAATTGTAATTGATTGTTTGTTTAGCTCAACTTTCTCTAAGCTTCATGTTCTATAGAGACCACTAAAAACCTTAACATCATCTATTGGAACAGTGGAATAATAACTGTTTTACTCAGATTATAATTAAATAGGTAACAGATTAGTAAATGTTATCAAAACACAAATTCGTTTGTAAAAGAAATATTTCGACTTTTTGACTGCCTTTCTAGTGCTATAATAATATCGAGTAAACGCTTCCTCCACAATTTTACAAAACTTTTACTACCCTTTGAAAAAAAGCTGAGTTAAAATAGCCAAAACATTTTTACTCGCATCTTTCTTCTATAACAGTTGCCGAGCTCTATTTAACAGCACTTTTACTCCACGTTTAAAAAGTGCAAAATTAAGGTAACTCAATAGCTTTTACTCGTCATATTTGTTCTATAATAGCTCTGTAATAACCTTAGAGATGCTGATTAGCAATATAGAGCGCTTTTACGGAGTTTTTACTCGACAATCCGACTACAAGTCGAATAAACGACTTCAAATTGCTGTTAGTAGATCAGAATTGTATTTAATACTCTGGTTCGACTTTTTTATAGATTTAAATTCTATAAATAGTACTGAGAAACCTTTACGATAACAAATGCGGCCATTTTTTAAGTTGAAGTTCACGTCATGATTTCTTGTAACGAAATGGATAAGAAATAATGGAAAAAAGTAAAAGAACTGGAGCTTACCGTAGAAGAGTTCATAAAACATTAAAGAAGATGAAAGAAACAGCAGAACATATTGAGTCTAATTTATTATCATTTAGCCATCTAAGCCCAAATCATACTCAAAATGTTAGTGGTTCCGTAGACTCAAATAATCTCTGTAACAAGCTCAGTCAAAATTTTGAATGTTTACCAGAAAAAAGTCAAGCTCAAAGCGACAGCTCCATATGAATGAGTGAATTTGAACAAAACAACCAAAACTCCGTATATGAACCAAATGATGAAAGTTCCAAAAGTGAACAAAGTGATGAAAGTTCCGAAAATGAACAAAATGATGAAAGTTCGGATAGTGATAACGCCAACTAAAATGATAATAGTTTTTGGTTGGATGTAAAAGAGTGGGCACTTCAATTTAATACATCTCATGAATCATTTAAATGTCTGTAATTTTTTTTTAAAGAACCATTCCATATACACGTGAGTGAATTAGAGTTAACTAACAATAAAATTCTATAACGTGTATTCTAGTAGTTTTGCTCCTGAAACCCAGTGATTGACACAACACAAAAATATCAAGTTTTTTTTTGTGACGTTGCTTACGTTAATGCTGTCGACTTCGGAAGAAAAAATACTGCTCTTCGAACTTGACATCGGTTTCGATTTCAAACTTGTGAAAAATGTTTTAATATTTTATTTTTCTATATTAGGGAACCCTAAAATATTGTTAACATGGCTGCATCATGTGCTATAAGGGCAATCCGAACACTTTAATTCAAGTTATGATCATAAGAATGAGAAATAACAGTAACTAGGTAAATATTTTATGCAATTGTAATTTTTCTTAATAAATATATTTTATTTCGTTAAACTTTATTATTTACATTCGAGGAATAAGGTGGGCGCTTAAAATTATATGAACAAGGACCTCAAATATGGTCAGTGAATTTACATTCCCACAAAGTTCTGCATTATTAACATACTTAAACCATGGGACAGATCTTAGAGAAAACAACTTAAGGAACACAAGTTTAAAGTATAATAAATGTTACCTTGATTGAAAATTCTTCAATTATCTTTTTTTTTACTACCAAGCGCGTCACTTTCACATAACCGCAAACCAATCGTATTACTTGCTACCAAAGAGCTTTTGTAGGACTTTTGTATGGCATTAGAGCAATTCATTTACTCATCTAAAATGCTGAGTATAAGCAACAAAGGCCAGTATTTTAGAATGAATTTTCTGAGTAAAAGCAATTCAGTTGCTAACATACAACTAACTTGCTGAGTAATTGCAACCTGTTTTTTTTTACAGAACCAATATACGAGTGCGTTTTTGTTGCTGTTACAGCACTCATAGTGCTATTATTCACTTTAATTCAACGCTAACAGCACCTTTTTGCTGCTTATACAAGTGTTACTGCACTTTTACCGCGCTTAAGGCTGAATAATTTGTGCCAATTTTGCGTTTACCCCAGTAAGATTGCGCCATATTAAGGGAATTAGCGGAACAAATTTATTCGATACCAAAAGTTTTAGCTTTGATTTGTCTGGGTGGTTAATACGTATATTCATACCAAATTACAGCTACCTAGTACTGAAGCGTTCTGAGCTAAGCCGTGGACAGAGAGAAATACAAGATTCGATTCACTCACAAACTACTGATCAGATTTAAACGGGGTTTCAAGTAATGTGTCAACCGCAAATTGTTGCAATGCATGAGTTTTATTTCAATGAAATCGGTTCACTATAAGACGAAATATTCGAATTTTAAATTTCAAGCGGCTGTCCGTCATTTACTCACGAACTACTGAACCGATTCAAATTAATTTTTCAATAATGTATGAATCTTACGTTGGTGCATCATATAAATTTTGTTTCATTGCAATCGGATAACCGTAACAGAAAATATGCGATTATGAAGTGAAAAGCGACGCAGCCGCAATCAACACTTCGCACAATCGAAGTCGTAGGGCACAGCTAGTTATATATAAGGAAAAAGTTGTGGTAAATTTATTAGGCTTTAATCTATCTTTGAAAGCCTCGTCTCTAAGACGCACCGTTTTTAAGTTGCTAGCGAAAGTCCTAAAAAAAGGACCTTTCTCGATCGCTCCTGCGGGTAGCCCTGAGAATAATCGAGAGGAATTTATTTTAAGTTGTGAAGAGGGTCAACGACTACACAAAGCTAAAACTTTTGGTATCGAATAAATTTGATCCGCTAATATTTTCATTCTTCCCTGACTAGTTGTGTAAACGTGAAAATTACTTTTACTCGAACATTATTGCCACCTTTATAGCATTGAATAGCAAAAGTAGGAACGTGCTCGTTACGTTTATAGCACATAATTTTGCTGGTTGGGCTATTGCATCAAGACTAAAAACGAAAACTCAACGACCTTGCATCCCACACGATGTGATGATGATGATTAAGACTGTTTTTTGGAGATTTTTTTTATATATTATGCCACTTTTTCGCGAATTTTATTCGTGACCCGGAGTCCATAGATTGTTAGGTCACTGTTTTATCACTTGTATGTCGATTACATGGACAGAACTAAAATGTAAACGATATTTGTTGCTTGCATGCATTCGACAAATGTCGCCGCTGTGGACAATGACCCTAACAATAATAATATAACTTTATTATTAACTTTATTTATTTCAGGTAGTAGACACCCTATTGTAAGTGTGCTATTTAAATTACTCATTGAGTACGTCACGTGTGGCTCTATAATGGCTGTTGAATAAGCAACAGAAAAATCGATATGATGATCATAAATAATGTAGCTACTTATGGAAGAAATCCGTAGATACTTATCATAAGAAAGTAACTTTGTCTGTTAAGCTTTTAACTGTGAACCGCTGAACCGATTTTTATGAAATTTGGTACTGACTGTGACAGTAATGAACCTTGGGCGACATGCAATTTTTTCTAATACTACGTAGATCATGAGTGGTTGCTGAGATATAAAGGTGTGAAAGACACACAGACGGACAGACAAAGTCGCACCATAAGGGTTCCTTTTTTACCATTTTGGTATCGGAACCCTAAAAACGTCAATCAACGTCTTGACTCGCGATTGTAGAAGCTTGTGGAATTTATGGAATAAGCTCATGGTCGTCCGTAAGGTAAAGATCCATCTTGTTCCGCGACCTGCAATATTCAGAATATTTCCTAATACCCTTTAAATGTTATAAACTTGATATTAAATTGTACTCACCGAGTAAAGGAAATATTGTTAAACATTTAAAACGTAGACAAATTTGTAACAGTTGCGAAATAAAATCAAAGCGTGGTCAGGAAAACCAGCTTACAATAAGCCAAATGCTTTATATGTTCTTAAAGGTTCAATTTTCAAAACAAATCAATTTTCTACTGTTGATATTTTCCTCTTCACCATGATTCATACATTATGTGTACCTTTAACTACAGTATAAACCTGAATACCCTACATTTTTGCGGCGCCGGGGCGCGTATTTATTGATTGGCAACCCACCTGGGGTCGACGCCACCCATTTGCAAATACCACGAAGCACGGTCGAGGAAATCCAACGAAAAAAATCAAAGCGCCAAGTGTCAGGTCAATACTATTGTACTTTGATAAACGAAATTGAAAGAATGAGAGATCATTCTCGGTTTGAAAACAGCTACACTTGTGTAGATTAAGAGGGATTTCATGTTTTAGATGACCTTTTTATTTACAGCGCGACATCATCTGTCTACTTAACTTTCTAAGGCTGAGTTGCCTCATGTAACTTTATGAATAACAAATGTTCATCTCACTCTCACGAATACTTATTATGGAGACTAGAGGAGACTTTATTTGGTTATCGTTATACATAGTTAGCGTTCAGGGGCGTAATGACCAAGAGGCCATAATGTCTATGGTGCCAAAATGACCATGGTGCTAAAATGACCATGGTTCTAAAATGACCATAGTCCCAAAATGACCATGGCGCTAAAAAGACCATGGTGCTAAAATGACCATAGTGCTAAAATTACCATGATGCTAAATGGCCATGGTGCATGACCATGGTGCTTAATCATTACAGTTCTATTATATGAATAGGCTAGCTGTTTTCCACGGCTTCACTTGCTTGAATTTCGTATTTAAAGAATGTAGATTTGAGAGAACCCTGTATACCTAATTTTAACGTTATGTGTAACTACAGGCCAAGTTATTTAATATATTTATCAAAACTTATTTTGCTTTATTCATGCCGTTTATAAACTTTTTTTAATGTATCTGATATTGGCTACTTTAACTCTATCAAGTTGCTATGAAGTTCTATGAAGCGTTTGCAATTGTATTGTTGTTGTTACTTTGGAAATTTTAGCACTTTGGTGTTTTGGACGATTTGTATATTTGGTCATTAAAATTTAGATGCCTATGTAAGGGTGGTTTTCCACCAGTGCTGTGCGTAGGACCTAAGCTGTGAACTAGGAATATTCCAACCAATTGGATTGCTCCATTTTTAAAGCTTGTCAAATGGAACAATCGTAATGTTTTGTTCTCACAGCTTAGCTAACTCACACAACTCTGGTGGGAAACTAAAGGGGGGGGGGGGACACGGCCCCGAAACCAAAGCAATGAAAGTTTACTGAGGCAGATGAGATAATTATAACTATTGTGTAGCATTTCAAAGCTACATTTGATCAAAGTAGTGCTTATAATGTAGTTACTCTGCGAAGTAGAGTAACTAACAATAGAATTGAAACTACAAGCCGCAAATCTGAGCTTGGCTTTGAAACAGAGGCCGAGCGTAGCTTGGAAACTAAGATATGCAAATGTTGAATATTGCAAAAAAAGTCTTTCTACTTTATTATCCAATTACAAGTAGTCTTTTAACTTTTGGACTGGGAGTTTCTAAAAATGTGTGGTAAGTATAATTTGGAGAGGAAGTACCAGTCACAACGCTTTTTAGCGTACTATAGACCGCGGTTGTTTGTGACCGCAGTATGTCTTACCGTACGATACACAAAAGGACGGGACATCCACTCTACGGCTCTCTCTCGCCGCAGGTCGGTTGCGAAGCCGCAAAAGCTTCCTGCGATCTACACAGCCTACCGACCAAAACCCTTCCGATGTGAGGTGCAGACTTTAGGCAAGCGAGTACCCACATTCACTGTACCCCTCCAACGGAAACCTGCCTCCTGGCTATAAGGAACCTTGGCCAACCTGAAGAAGTCTAAATAGGCTGAGGACCCAGGTTGGCCGAAGCAAGGATAACCTGTACCGGTGCGGGTTCCTAAGTGGTGCAGCTGTGAATGTGAAGAATCCCTGCAAACCATGGCACACCTCACTAATTGTCCCGCGTGCCCGACCACCTGCTCGCGTGAGGATTTACTTGATGGTAACCAGAGGTCTACCACGGTAGCCGCTTTCTGGGCAAGATTTAGCCCGTGTTCTTACCCACACGAAAGAAGAAGAAGACAGAAGGACGCTGGTGCCCATCCTCAGATTCAAACTCTGTCAGTCGCCTTTTATGACACCCGCGGGAAGAATTGGGGTGGTACTATTTATAAGCTGACACCATTCGGCTAGTAAAAATATAGAAATACCTTCGTTACTTGAGTTGGTTAAATTTATCTGCCTGTCTGTACGGGAAAGAGGCGTGATGTCGATTCCGTCGTCGACCTCATCTCTGTTTTCAAGACTAGATCGAGGTCAAGAGTAAGCCCATCGACTATAAACAAATTTATTTTAAGTTATGTAAATACTAGGTTATTTTTTTGGACCTGATATTATGCGTATGCCTTATTAGTGAGGTCAAAAGCAACAACTTTTGTTCTACGACTTTGCTAACAACGCCCAACAATTTATTGACTTCCCATACAAAGAGTGATGGTCACTTACGTGACTTTGTATAATATCATATTTTGAGTTCATTGGAAAACTCTAAACTACATTATTATTTAATCGGTATAACTCCGGTTAGCTTGTCTATGGTATGTATGCTATTATAGACTGTACTGTACATCTAGATAAATGGGCAACAATGGTAACTGAATGACGTCACACCTGCAAGGCTAACTCCAGCTCGCCGCACTTGCAACTGAAAGCCTGTACCACGCAGTTGGTGTCGATATGTTGTAGATCCTGGGCAACATTGAAAATTTCCCTCGTGCAACTATCACCTGTAGTATTTCTCGCTTCGTACAGCCTTAATCTGAAAAACCATTGCAGGATGGTATCAGGGGAAAATGATATAAAAAACAAACACAGACATTTAAGAAACCCTTTTTAACCCCCGACGCAAAAAGAGAGGGGTGTTATAAGTTTAACGTGTCTGTCTGTGTATCTGTGTATCTGTCTGTGGTATCGTAGCTCCCAAACGGATGAACCGATTTACGTTTAGTTTTTTTTTTGTGTAATAGATAATTTTATCCCGAGCGGTCCCCCAATGCATTTAAGGGTCAACAATAATAAAAGTAAGTAAAAACTGTTTATTGCTCAACAACAATACAACAAAATATCACAAGTATCATCTTTAGCGCAAGTGTGTGTAGGCAATTTATTATTTTTTACTTTTTAAGGGATCGTTTTTTGTCGGGGGTTTTTTAAATTTTTAATTTAGTATCTTTGACAAAGTTTTAGTCTTGACAGATAAACCAGAACCTATCAGCGACATCAAACTGAATATAGAGACTCTTAGCTTCTCGCAATAAAAAGGTTGCGATAAACAGTGCTCCAGCAGTAGTCACGGGCGGCAGTAAAATCTTTACTCCTTTATTACATCTCGCTTCAATGGCCCATATAATGGCATGTCTAAGGCCTCTGAAACTTTGATATGTGCTTGTGAAGTGCCAACGGACACGTGAGCGGAATGAGGCCAATCTAAGCAGCAGTGATGAATGGGCTTAACGCTGGCTTTTGATTTGTATTCATCTGCTTGGCTACGAATTATGCAAACTCCGGTTTTATCAAAGGATTCATCATAACATTAGACAACTTAGGCTCTTTTTCTAGTTCTATAGTACTTTAGAATAGAATTGATGTCGTCGTTTCGCTCATTAAAGTATTAAAAACCAACTCCCTAAAAACTAAATCTAAAGTGGCACGCGATTTGTTGAGCATGCGGTGTATACACATTTTTAGGGAGGTCACTTATGTCGCTCCCTTGGGGCTCGAATCATGAGCCGTGGCTGGCGACGAGGTTTACTGCCCAAATCTGATAAAATTGCATCTATTTATCTTGTCTAGTCACTATAAAATTACACATTACTCAACATGAGTCCTTTTTACACACATTTTCTCGGAAAATTACAAATAGCTACTTGAACATACGTACGTATCTACGTAATTCTCTACATTTTAAAAAGAAAACATTGTAAAAAGCCGACTCTTAAAGTAAGCCGTGTTGCATTGGTTTCTTGACGTCTCTTTTACGCTGCCGTAGCATGATTCGAAACGGTAGTAGAATCGCTCTATTTGTATCGTATTCTGCATATTATTTATGATATTCAATAATTACTTTGTAAAGAATCTACATTAAATAAAATAATCTGAATAGTAGTTGTATTATGTCTGAAACAGTGTCACGACATAATGGAGAATATTATCGTATAACTACGTGTACATGAAAAGCCAAGAGCAGGGAAAGATTACTTAAATACGTAAGCTGACCTCGTAAATGTTAATAAAGATTAAAACTGAGCTAGCTCACATTGTAGCCAGCGTGAATTTAAATGCAAACGGAGATGAAACACTAAGCCTCCGACAAGTAAAAAAGATAAAATCAGTTAAGACTGCAGTATTTCTTCGACGTTGGGTGGAGATGATAAAAACATTTTGCCTTTTACTTTTGCTAAATAAGTAATATCATAATGACACACTCAAGCACCTTTTTATGCGACTTTCTTGGTAATATTATCAAAAAAGTAAGGACAGGTACCACATTTAGCAAAGGCGTTTACACTCCAGGTTTAGAAGTAATGCTTAAGTAGCTTGATAAGAATGACGAAGGAGCGATATTTGTGTGTCTCTCCATTACCACGCATAGCTGCGTCCTGCTGTGACGCTGCTACCAACCATAGGTACGGTCAACCGCTTGTCGGTAGAAACTTTTTCAACTCTATTACCACGCCATAAGGTTCAAAAGTGTTTCTACTGATGTGCGGCCGTGTGTACTAATGCATACATACATAAAATCACGCCTTGTTCCCGTCGGGGTAGGCAGAGACCACAGTTCTCCGCCTGCTACGATCTTGAAATACTTCCCTTGCTTCCTGAACTTTCATCAATCCTTTCATACATGCTCGTTGGTTTAGGGTACTTTTAACCTGGCCTTTATTCAGAACGTCCTGAATTTGGTCCTGGTACATTCGCCGAGGCCTTCCCCTTCCAACGTTTCCATTCACTCTCGCCTTGTAGATCATCCTCTCTACATGACCAAACCATCTCAGCATCCCTTTCTCAATTTTAGTCACTACGTCTTCTTTTACGCCACAACGTTCTCTTATCACACTATTTCTAATCCTGTCACTCAATTTCACACCAATCATACTCCTCAACGCTCTCATTTCTACTGCATTAATTCTACTTTCATGCTTTTTCTGCCATACCCAGCTTTCACTGCCGTACATCAGTGTTGGTTGGTTGGTAATCTAATCAAGTTACATTATTTCGGCTGCAGATACTTGGCAGGCACTTACTTTTTTACTTGAGGGCATTGTTTGAGCAGCAAGGAGACGTATTGACCGACGGGTGTGTCTGCTCCAAGAATTGTTACGTGTACTCCTGGCCTCGGTTCTGGTATTTCAGCCACTATTTTCTTTACCACCAGAGCCTTTTCCTCCTGCGGCTTGGCCTTTTTCGGACATATTTTGTCTGTGCCTCTTAGACGCCGAAATGGTGCTACAATTAGAATATGGGTAACTTTTGGAAAAAATAAATAAGTAGTGAAAAAATAAATAAGCATTATGCATTATTATTTATGCATTTTAAATTTTTTGAGAAAGAGCTAATGCATTATTGTTTCTTTTTTAAAATAAGATTATGTGTAACCATTTTATTTTCTATAGTAACAACTATGGTAACAAGCATGACGAGAAAGCAGAGAGAGGAATGAAGTTATTTTATGAATGGTACATACGACATTAGTGTCATTGCCACCACCACTGGAGATAAACCTGGGGGGTGATCCTGGTAAATTGAACGGTATTACCAAAACGAAAACGTTTGCCTCAAACGGTACGTTAAGCTTTAACTACGCATTTCACGCCCCAGCTATCTATTTCAGGGACAATGTATGGTCAACGGACGAACAATGTTTTGAAATGCAGATGATACTTACTGCCAAAATTAGTGCCTCCTTCGATGATTTTGAGTTTTATTCTATGAAGGATACCTTTCTTTTTTATATTTGGCCTTTCGCAGGGCAAAGGACACTCTGGGTCCACTGGCGGAGGGACATCTGCAAGCGCCCGTCGGCACCCATCGCACGGGTGTTTTCTAAAATTCCCCGTACTAGTACTGAACAAAATTTCTTGGACGAGGCTTGGTGGAACGGGAATAAGACTATTTTTAGCCAATGGCCCAATGTTCCGATTTGAACAAGTATTTACTATATTTGTAAGCATTAAACGAGCTTTGGGCAGTATAACAGCAGCTTCCATCTTTATTTTTAGAGTACAATTAAAACTTATTAAAATTTTATTTTTTTTAGTCCTGTTGCTGTCGTGATTTTCTAAACAATTGTAATGAATGACATTGATGTTTTATTTCTTGTTTATTTTATTTTTTTCCCAGAAACAGAAAAAAGAAGAAGCCAGTTATATCATATAAAGAAAAGTTTTTATCAGAATTAAAAAAATGTTTTCCTTTTCGGAATCGTACCCCAAGATCGAACAAATAGCAAAATTCGTAACTATCTATTGCAGACCATACCTTTACTCACCCACAGCAATTGAAAACGGAGCTAAAAATATTATTGTACATACTTTTATTTGAAAAGACGACACATCATCTTATAAAATACCCTGATACATAAGGTCGAAATAGGAAATAAAATAACATTCCAAACCACTTTAGTAATACTATATCTATAGAATATCTATAGAAAGGCATTTATTTTATATTTCGATCCTTCTCCGCTAGGCAAAGTTATTCAGTTTGATCTGTAGTGTAGAGAGTTGTTTTCCTTATAATCTGCATTAATCCCGAACAACGATAGCACAGATTAAATAATAGTAAACTAACGACGATAGGGCCACTTCACCTGCGGACGCAGGGCAACACGCATGGACTTCAAAGCTCTGTGGTACCTGTACCTGTATCCCTTTCACACAGTGTCATTTTCTCTCAGTTCGATCTTCAATGGACGGACAGTTAAGAGTGTTGTTGTATGTACCTACTTACCTACGGATACTTTATATGGATACTTTGTTTTATACGGATACTTACCAAGTAAAGTCAGCATATCCATTTATACATACAACCTCGAGAACTTAGCTTTGTTACTTTTTAGTAATAGTTTTCAAGGTTGTTCAGGAATTATGAACAGCCATGTTTGTAGTGCCGGCCTCAGCACTGAAAGGGAAAGTATCAGAGCTAGGCAACGCTCTGCCTTGACACTGTTGCTGTATTAATAGCTGACTCTCTACTGATATTGACCTATTTCCTTATATAGAATCCCACACTAGATAAGCTGCAAATAGCTAATAAATGATCTCTGTTGTTTTCCCTCATATGGTTGAGGTTAAGCGAAATGATTTTTTCGATTCGAATATTAAGAATGCTTCTCGATTTTATAGTACTTACCTGGTCAACCGATCTTCGCTCTATAATAGCCGCCACAACATTAAAATATCATCGGGTGAGCAAGAATTGCTACCTGCCAACAGATGGCACTGTAGGTTTCTGTATAAAAAGCGGTATTTAAAAAAAAATGCTTATATACACCGGGAAAACCAATTTTCCCAGACATGAGACCTAGCTAGATCGATTTTTAGTCCCTGTATGGTAAATTTCATCGAAATCGTTAGGGCCTTTTTCGAGAAACTTATTACAAATATATATACAAATATTGCTCGTTTAATAGTATAGGATTTTTGTGTGGAGACATGTATCTTTTAAGAAAGTAACGAGACTCAAAAAAAGCCATTGTGGGATTTAAAAAATCAGGCCATAGGCTTTAGCGCCAAGGATTTTCGTTTCTTATTTTAGTCGGCTAGAACTTGGCTAGAACCAAGCGTCAAGCTTGGCATGTTTGATTTTTATATAGGTACCTTTTCCTATAGTTATAAAGAAGTTAGAATTGCGCTGCAAATGTAAAGCTTGATTTGCTTTTGACTGTACAAAGTGGGTAAGTACATAGCTTGCACGTATTTAGTAATAAAACTTCCTTGTGTTATGAAACCATGTTTTGTGAAAACTTAGAGGTTGTAAAGTTTACAACTGCATTTTCGCAAAACTGCCCTCAGAGGAAATCACTTGTTTTACAGGTCCAAATACACCAAAAGTTCGTAGATTGAAAGAAGTTATGCACTCGCAGCGCTACGTAGAGCTTGTTTTACAGAGTAAAAACCAGCGCCGTGCGGGACGCGGCAACCTTTGGTGTCTTCTCGCACTGCACAAGCTAAGTCATGGCCTTTTGCCACATAAGTTTTTTTATTTCTTGATGTAAAAATCCTTTTTGTGATATATTTGTTTTTTTCTTTTTATTGTGGCAAATGAATGTAGGTTAAATCACTTACGTTATACGTTTTTCTTCGAATCTTCTTGAAGTTCTGAGTACCTACCTAGTGACCTACTAAAATTTTGACAGGGCTCCAAAAATGACCCTCTATGTTATTATGAATCAAACAAACCTATTTCGTATGTGTATTGTGAAGTATCAACTTCTAAAAGAAATAAAAAGTAGTCCTCCAACGTCGAACATACTTAGACACAAAATAAAAGTTCTGGTACTCGTATATCAGGTGCCGAGATCAGGTGTACCTATGTCTAAAAATCTAAGGAAAAACACCAGCAATATTGCTTGGGGAAACAAGGTAAGAATTTTTTTAAAATTTTTACTCGCAAATGTGTTAAAAATGACGTAAGACTACGGCTCCAATACGAGTTTCATGTGAACTGTCTATTCTAATTAAGTACGCAAACGACTCAATCCATATCAAGTATGCACACTAGACAGAATTCCAGTAAACCCTGAGTCATAGGAAACTCCACATTGAATATGTTGAAAAACGATCGGGCACATTTGAGAACTAAAAACTCCTAGCCAAATTTTAGTATGTTGCTCAGAACATGAAACTGAACAAAATTCTCCCCGCTATTACCGCGCATGTGGTGTATGGGAAAGCAAAAAAAAATCTTATTTTTGAACGACGTTTCTTTGGAACACTTGTTCAGATTTGCGTAGCAAAGATAAAGTGTAGGGGTCCATCACGTCCACGATTAAGTTGGTATTTATTATTTTGACCAAGGATAAGATTCACAGACCACGTAAAGAAGGCCAGCGTCATGTTGCATGAGGATTAGAACAGAATTGCTGAGAACAGAGAAATGTGGAGATCGATTCATATATAGAAAGTTGCTACAACGACAAGAGCCCTTCTCTTACCTATAAATTGGATGATGATAATGAAATAAAATACTTAGCATAATCTAAACGTGATGACCTCGCTCTGACCACCGTAGTTGCGTGATAGGTACTGGACACACCTACACCACACCGCCGCCCACGCAACTACGTTCCAGATTTTGCACGCCCGATGTAACCTTTTTACGTTAACCTTTTTCATTTACACGATATTTCTTTCAATCTGCACTTGCGTCATAAACAATATAATGGTCCTGAAAGTACAGCTTGACCAACTTATCTGGAGAATTTTGTGATGGCGCTACGATCGAAAAGGGTTGCCACCTATTACAAAAATAAACAAATTCAGACTTTTTTAATACTCTTAACTACATGATGAAATATGACATTACTTTTTACTGTTAGCCTCCTTGCTCGCTATCACAGATAAAAGATACCTACCTATACAGGGTGTAAAAAAGTACGATGATCCTTCCTAATAATTTAATAACTCTCCGGGCGCTTCACTTCTACTTGAGCAAAATTTTTTTTTTTTTAAGAAAAAGTGTTTTTAATATTTTTTGTACAATCTATTAATGCTGTAGAATCACGCCTTAGAAGGATCATCGTACTTTTTAGGGTTCCGTACCTCAAAATAAAAAAACGGAACTCTTATAGGATCACTTTGTTGTCCGTCTGTCTGTTTGTCTGCCTGTCTTTCTGCCTGTCTGTCTGTCAAGACCCTTTTTCTCACGAACGAGAAAAGGTTGAAATTGATAACGAATATTAAGGTCTATAAACCACACAATATCTGAAAATTTCAATTTTTTACAACGACGCAATCAAAAGATATGACTCTTTATGTCCTCATCTCCATACATTATTGCAAAAAAGCAAAACCTGCAGGGTACTTCCCGTTGACCTAAAATTATGAAATTTGGCAAGAAGCTAGGTCTCACAGTACAAATAAAGGGAAAAGTCTAAACTCATTAAATATTTCAGTTTTTCTCACAACTAATAGTAACCAATTAAGGTGAGCTCCCGTTTCAAGAACTTTTCTATAATTTATTTTATTTATTGTTTTACACACACACATATTTTATTTATTATTTGGGACAACAACAGCACTTATTATATATAGGAAGGAAGTTCAAGTTGGATGGTCGCGGAGTTTTTTAATATCAAAGAGCAAAAGCTTTTAGCATAATAATATCATATGGTAGATAGGTACGGAACCCTTAGGGCGCGAGGCCGACTCGCACTTGGCCGGTTTTTCACACCCTGTTTAAGTAAATACAAAGATCGATGATAAAGACAACGGCCTTGCCTAAACGGTAAGGGTTTTTAGGCAAATTGGCCTCGGAATCATTTTTGAGGTTTTTAGCCCCCCACCAAGTTTCCACAGGCTCCTCGAGGTCAACAACTTAGGTTCTATACCCCACACTATCCTAAAACAACATAACAAAATTACATTAAATTCGCAATTGATTCCAGGTAGAAAGTACCTGCCGAATGGATTAATGATTTCATTATGAGAATCATTTCTCGCACACCACTTTCCATCGTTTTTAGAACGATTTTCTCATAAAATACTTGGAAATATGCAGAAAAACAAGAACAACACAGACAACACTGACTGATACAAGGAGGTTTAAGTAGCAGGTCTTTTGGCTAAGGAGGGAGCCATAATCGTATCCATTTCTTGCGAGGGACCTCGATAGTAAAATGTATGTACACTTGTTCACGTATGGACTGTTAGGTCGCCCACTATCCTCGTAAGTGTAAAATGCGGACGAAGTGTCATACGGGTTTCTTTATTTCATATACAAAACAAAACCTGTAACTAAATCTGAGGCTCAGTCACTTTAGCTTCTGTAGCTACTGAAAAAAGAGCGGTACAAAGTCCACCGTGTCAAGATACATAAAAACTGTAGTATTTCTATACAAACTTTGTTTGAACACTTATTTCCCCCTTTAAAAGATGATTTCTAAAACATGAAGGTTCACATCTCTCTTTAGTTTTTAAAGTATTTTATTTATCAATTTTTTTTACCAACGTTTTCAAAACTCTAGAAGTTTCATACGTATATTTTTTTATTTATGAGTCGCGTATCTTCTGTTCGAGTGAACCGATTACAGCTTCTATATTGCAAAAAAGAACGCCAAACACATTATTGAAAACCCCGTTTGTATCAGTTCAGATGTTACTTTTTGAGTGAACCGATTGCAATGATCTAAAGCTGAGTAAATGATCTAAAAATAAGTAAATGAGTTCAGTGGTTTTCGAGTTACTGGCGCCACCGCTTGAAACTATACGTATCTTCTGTTTCAGTTGACCGTTCGCAATGAAACAAATCTGGGCAATGAAATAAAATTAAGCCTAATGTGTTATTGTTAACCTTATTTCAAGCGGTTGAGTGGTCTGTGAGTTATTGGCGCCACCGCTTGAAACTTCGATTGTATTCTGTTTGAGTGAACCGATTGCAATAAAACTAAGCTTATATGTTGCACGGAAATAAGCTTAAAACATTACCTATCGAAAACCGGGTCCAATCGGTTCAGTGGTTTGCGAGTTTATCGCGAATACACAACCAGACAAACAGACCAACAGACGAAAATTCCATAAATGAACCGAATGGTTTTTATTACCTTTTTTGTGACCCCCCAGATCAATTTTTTCCGATAATTTTCAATGAACAGAATCGGCGAGTTATTAGATGTATAGAATAGATGATCAATTCACTAGTAAAAATGATATATTTTAATTAAAAGTATAAAGTTTGGATGAAACATTAGATTTTTTATAGATTTTTTTTTTATATTTGTAAAACGTAACCTAAATTTTTGACCGACTTGTCATAGTCGACTAGGAGACGCTTTACACGACTATGTTTAGGACGGACTCTACAGTTTTTACTCTGAGGACTGTCAAAAACAAAATGACGTTTTCAAAATGACGTAAGTAGTTCCGCTTTTGGCCATTCTACAGAAAAGTTGGTCAAGCTTGTAATACCCGTTATACCTATACCTACACCAATGCTGTCATACTATTACAATATTCAGGGCTTCTTAGGTTAATTTTGACCTGTTGCTTTTTCTTAGTTTGTTTGATAATTTTCGGTCGCGTACGTAACTGATTTTGGTAACTGGTTACCTACTTGTTGCTCCTACTGGTTTAGTGGGTCGTTTTTATATCAAACCTGATTATGCGAGATTTTGAGAATCGTTTCACTATTTTATTTATCGTTTACGCGTTATTAACGTACCTAGGGGGATTTGACGAGGGCACTGGTTTTACATAGAGCAACTACCATTTGACCTCTGCAACGAGATCCTACCCTAGATTAGGCTTTTCCTAATGATTGTCAGAGTTTTCAAGCCGCCGAATGCCCTCTGACTTGGCTGATAATATGTCGTTCTTTTATATTACCCAAGGCTTTACTCATACGTTAAAATTACATCATCAATATGGAACAGCCAGCGAGCAAAAATATTTTTCCAAGAGTAAGATTAATTGTTTTTCTAGCCGTCTGCCGTCTTTTCGCGTTTACTGACTCATGACACGCTAGAATATGCTACCTATAAAGAAATTAGAGGTTTTATAGATAAAATTACATAAAAAAACTCATTGGAACATGCATTAATTGCCCTAGCCTTAGTTGGCTCGGCTACCTAACCTAGAGGATTTGACGAGGGCACTGGTTTTTAAACAGAGCGACCGCCATCTAACCTACGAAATCCAGAGGGCAAGCCAGACCCCATACTAGATTAGGCATTGCTAGGTTAGTCTCCAGCCTGGCTGTCAGTTTTTAAGCCGCCAAGTGCCCTTTGACTTAGCCTTCCGAAGCACGGAAGCGCTCTAGTTGTGCCACTAGCGCTCACCCGTCCGGGTTCTGACGTTGCTTTACTTTCGAGATCGGAAAGAAAGGACAACTACATGAGCACTTCAGGGAAATTCGATGGAACATACAATTTCATTATTTCACGACCGTAGCATCGGCCTCACGTAGCACTATTCGTAGGAAATTCGTAGCCGTAGCTGTAAATAAAAGCGGACATCGGCTGTTCGTGGCAATGGATCTGATACCTGCATTTCAATTTTCAGCTAATAACTGTGTCCGTGAACATGAACGGTGGTATAATAGATAGTCTCGCAATTATCAACCTATACTTACGAGGATATTTTAATGTACGTTGTCGGTTTCTATGGGCACTGCACTGTATTTATTTTCTGTCATAGTGCTAACGTAAAAATTATCGTGATCTATAAAGTGACCCTTTTCGACTAAAATTCGTATTGATTGTCAAAATAATAGAGTCAATGGGTAAACTAAAAAGTAGAGAGCATATTTTGTATTTTATAAGGGAGATGAGAGCAGTGTACATTGACGTACAGTCAACAGCAAAATTGAGTATCATAAAATATAACAGATATTTTTACTGTTGACTGCAAGTAATCGGTACAGTAGTCATAAACTAACTTCACACTAAAACCACCAAGCCGCAGCCACGATGTACCAGCGGACAGTACAGAGTGCGACTCACGGGCATGATATTATAGGGATTCTAGGCCGCCGGCATATGACAGTGGCTTCAGTGTTTAGAGCCATATTTACAGCTGCACGCAATTTTACAAAATTCGTCGGGATTGAAAGCCTCACATAATATTAACATAATAGTTAGGTAGGTACTTACAATTTTGGTGTTGAGGTGCATAAGCTCCCGCTCGGTGACCCTGCGGCGCGCGGTCTCCATTTGCTGATGTCGGTACTGGTTGTACTTGTACAGCAGATACATCCCGGGCAGAGCCAACACCACAAACGGCCGCATCAACGACGACGACGAAGCCGGCGCGCGCTGCGGCATCTTTCCTTTATTAACATTATTTTAGTCCTTCGTCGAACAGTTTTGCACGCGACTGTATATTACACCGGTTGCTTTATACTTTGAATACATTTTGTATTTTTTTTAGTTATTATTGAATTTACAACACTAAAATTAAAATATGGAAGATTTTGTATCAAAGTTGGCTAAGAGCTAGGTTTTAGCACTTTATAGCGTCACTATTTCCTAAGGGGTTTCTAAGATTTAGGTTGATTATTGCTTTTACTAATAGACATATTTACATTATTTTTCTCTTCTTATTTTTACACCGACACCTGCAACAAACAGAAATTATTGTTAGCAATATACCTTAGAAATTGACACTTATTCTTTCCTATAACAGGAAGATAGTTATTTTATTAATGCTCCGCCAGCATGTGGTTGCAAACAAACTGCCAAAAAACAGCAGTGTTTCCACTATTTCCATGGAAATACACAATGGAAATAGTGGAATTAGCGTTTTTTCTTAGATCCTGTTCAGAGACAAATTGTTAACGATTAAGCCAGGTATATACGACAAAACGTGGCAAACGCGCGCGTATACTTCTGAACGGGGTCTTAGGGCGTACGCTGCGTCAGGTGGCATCACGACGCGTAGTCGCTGCTACCACTGCTAGCTAGCGCACGGAGTACAGTCAAGAGCAGGTCAAGCTTGACACTCGCAGTGCGAATTGCGTCTCTATGCTGAGTAAAGTAAGCGCGGTACAAAGTCCAATGTGTCAAGCTTGACGTGCTCTCGACTGTACGACCACGCGTCGCGTGCTGGGGAATACGCGGAGCGATCGCGCGGTGCGTTTCGTTCGGGCGTGTTTGTTTTACGAAAATTGTTGTGTCGCTACAACAAGCGAGGCGCACGCGGCGTATTGAATTCGTACAGTTCGGTACATAGTCTATTGATTTTGGGAGTTCAAGATTATGCAGAATTGCGTCACACGACGCGTATTTTTCTACTCAGCAGTTCCACTTCGCGCGACCACGGCACGTAGCAGCAGAGGCACGTCGTAATACCAGCGGTCAGCCATCCAGAATCGTGCTAACTGTCGACAACATTATTGCTTACTTTTGAAATCTGAAAAGACGAGCATCGCCACTAAATAGTACAACAGTAGACTACAAAAACCTTACGTCATTTAGTACCACGATGGTAACAGTGGTTTGTGGTGGTTATGAATAAAATAATCATCTATTAAAATAGTTATCTTAATGGTAAAATTTAAGTCATAGAGTCCACCTTTTTCAGACAAGAATTCAGAGTCAGGTGGATTAAGAGACGATAGGTAGAAGTTTATTAATTTAATTTTCTTTTTAGGGTTCCGTACCTCAAAAGAAAAAAACGGAACCCTTATAGGATCACTTTGTTGTCCGTCCGTCTGTCTGTCTGTCTGTCTGTCTGTCTGTCAAGACCCTTTATCTCACGAACGGGTAAAGGTATCAGGTTGAAATTAATACCATATATTAGGATCCATGAACCACACAAGATCTGAAAATTTCAATTTTTTACAACGACGCAATCAAAAGATATGGCATTTTATGTCCTCATCTCCATACATTTATTCAAAAATGCAAAACCTACAGGGTACTTCCCGTTGACCTAAAATTATGAAATTTGGCAAGAAGCTAGGTCTCACAGTACAAATAATGGGAAAAGTCTGAAATCATTAGATATTTCAACTTTTCTCACAACTAATGTTAACCAATTGTGGTGAGCTCCCGTTTCAAGAACATTCATATAAGAGAGGGGTCAAGTTGGATGGTCATTTTTGTTTTAGTTCTATTTTAAAAACGGGAACACTTACAAACTTGAAATTGGTATGTTTATAGTGCATAAGCTATAAAATAACAACAAATAATAAAATTTGGTCAAGCGCGTGTCGGACTCAAAAAATCTAGCACATTAACTTACTGAAATTTCAACTAATACAATTATGTTTATGTGGTGGTACGGAACCCTCAGTGCGCGAGTCCGACTCGCACTTGGCCGGTTTTTTTAATTATAATTAACTAGCGGTCCGCCCCGGCTTCGCACGGGTAGATATAGGTTCTTGTTGCATCGGGGGTTACTAAAGAAACCGGCCAAGCGCAAGTCGGACTCCCACCGAGGGTTCCGTACCACTAAGGTAAAAATACTGTCCTAGTTAAGGGCAGTCATACCATCTTAGTCACGCAGAAGTGCATTAAATTCGCTCGACACGCACTTCATCATAACCATCATAACATCCCATAATACGTCCACTACAGGACAGGGAGCTCCCTCCAGAATTCCAGCCCTTACTAGAAGAATGTGGAGAGGAAGTATCTTAGTCACCACGCTCGTTAGCATTAAGGCTGGCACCATAGACCGCGGTTGTTGGTGGCCGCAGTATGTAAGATGGTGCGATACACGGAAAGATGCTGCTGCCCATCTTCCGGTTTGTAAACCCTTAGTCGCCTCTTATGACACCTACAGGTTGAGATGGGTTGGTACTATTCTTTGCCGCTACCACACGGAACGACACGCACTTGACCAGTCAAATTTTTCGTGTCTATTCTCTGTTGTAGATAAATTCATTGCAGTCACTTAGGGCGCTGTTTCTTTAAATTCAATTTTGATAACGATTACACTCATGATAACTTTTGAATGGTATGTCCGATTTGAATAATTCAAAAAGTAATTTACAGGTACTGATATAGCCTTGAATACGAAATGATTTATTTGGATAAGGATTAATAGGTACGAATAATGTGGCCTATATAGTTTGTACCGGCGTTACTATTGCATATTTTAACATGAAAAAGTAGTTATTGTGACATAACTGTAATAGTTAGACATATGGTATTGCGGACTTTTTTGTAGATATTAATGGCTTATATAATTCTGTAGTACATTACTTTGCTCTATTGTTAATAGTTTTGGCAGTGTACGCGATATAAGGATGCTATTTGGTATTTTTTTCACACCTTGTTTTACATTATCGAAGTTTTCATACGGAACCCTAACTTTTTTTAAAATATTTTATAGCCTATGTTCATCCCGGTCAATGCAGGTTTCTAATGGTGAAAGATTTTTTCAAATCGGTCCAGTAGTTTCGGAGCCTATTCGATGCAAACAAACAAACAAATGATCAAATCTTTCCTCTTTATAATATTAGTGTAGATTAAGTTTATGTATATTGTATTTTATGTATTAATATAATAATATAATTATTTATATTACAGATGTAATGGTGAAGACTTGAAGACGTAGTTATTTAATTTTTTCCACTCAAAACGTTCCAGAAATCACTCAGGCAACCCCCATTGTAAACCATCACAAATGGGTTCCAGCGTCATAAATAATCGATAACGTAACTTTTTCGCAGTCAACTCTTGTACTCTTAACAGCCAAATGACCCTTAATCGCATTTATAGTCACGTTGCCCGTTTCCCAATCAGTTTGGAAACAGGAACAGTCATGTTCCCGGCAAACAAGCGATCGCTGACGGGGCGATATCAGCCCTAAATTGGATCGGCGCGACAATTCGCCGCTCAAGCGATCGATCCAAACATTACTATTGAAGGTATGGGAAACCATTTTCTATTGAAGGTATGGGAAACGGTTTTTCTCATAAATATTAGACTTCTAATGTTTGCAAAAACCTGCGACTTCTGAATATTTGACATGATTTTGTATTTTTTTTAACCTTCATTTGGCGGCTGATGATGATTATTAGAATTTCATTTTTTTAAGGTCAAAGACCCAAATCGAAATTTCCTGATTATAATTAGGTATCACAAAATATCACCGTATGACATCAGTTAAATTACCTCGCTTTTTAGTTAATAAAACGCTCAAAGTAGGCAGTCCAGCAAAGCATAACGTAATAGCAATTTCGCTACCGAAAATAGGAGCTAATAAGCGTTGACTGATTGATGGCTTCCTCCACAGGACAGGGCCGTAATCGGTCGCTTTCCTCATTGCCTAGCTCTATACTTTACTATACAACAGACATGACCAATAAAAGCGTAATAGCCTTCTGGTTTATTTGTGGACGAATTGGATAAATACACGTTCTTAGGTCTGGTGATACGTTGGCATCTCGTGACCCGATTTCGTTCAGTTTTTGGTACTTGTTTTGATATCAGAGCAGAGCCCACTTCTTATCGTATCGACGGTTAAATCAAATTTTGTTGACCCAATAGGATATCACGTGGGAAGCATTGTCAGAATCCCGCAGAATTTTCAGGGTGCATGTTTCGGGACAGTACAAGTTAAAAGGTCGTAGATTGTGGTTTAGCTCTACACGGATATTAGTTGTAGTCACGCCCTTGTTTCTTCCAGCTTGTAGTTTTCCTTGCATTCCTAGGAACTTTTTCTTAGTCATTCTTGTCAATTGTTAGGTTTTTTTAGTGTAGAACCTGCTGTTCAAGTAATCAAAGTTGAGTTCAGCAGTGGAGAAGTAACGAATATAAAAATATGAAATCCAAACATACCAGGCCACTCAGAAAGTATTGCGAAAAATAGTTTTTATATATGGGAGACTGGCCGGTCAGAATCTTTTTCGAAAATATGATTACTTGTAAGTAAAAATATGTGTGTTCCATTTTCAAAATTTCCCTCCACATTTTTTGCGAGCCAATTCAAAGTATCGTGTCTTACTGAAAAATGGATCTGCGCCGGGAACATTTTAGAGCTATGATTTTTTACGATTTCAAGTGTCGCCTGAAACCGGATGAATCGTTCGATAGACTTCAAATGGCATTTATGGATGAAGGCCCCTCCAAGGCAACCGTGTATCGTTGGTATAACGAATTTAGGCGCGGTCGACCAACCTTGGGGGATGAAGAAAGAAGCGGTCGCCCTTTGACGGCTATTACGGAAGAAAACGTGCTAGCAGTGAAAAATTTAATCCAAGATAATAGGCGAATTACATATCAGGAGATTCAGCACATATTAAAGATTGGATCGGGAAGCGTTCACGAGATTCTACACGGGCATCTTCGCGTGAGGAGGATAGTATCGCGCTGGGTGCCGCACTACCTCACCGACGCTCAGAAGCAGGCCCGGGTGGAATGGTGCCGTGATATGCTGAACAAATTTGAAGCAGGCTCGTCTCGGCGTGTTTACGACATCGTAACAGGTGATGAGTCCTGGATTTATCAATACGATCCAGAAACCAAGCGCCAGTCGACAGTTTGGGTGTTTCAAAATGAACCAACGCCTACCAAAGTGAAGCGATCTCGAAGCGGGGGGAAGATTTTGATCGCCAGCTTTTTTAATTTGACTGGCCACTTGGCCTCAATTCCCTTACGAGATCAAAGAAGCATCAACGCCGAATGGTATACTACCAAATGTTTACCAGAAGTTTTTTCTGTTGTGAGCAACAAGCGACCAAACACAGGGCTCCGCGGACTACTGCTCCACCACGACAATGCGCCTGCACACACCGCGCTCAAAACGAGGGACTTCCTGGACAGCACACCAGTCAAACTCCTGGGTCACCCTCCTTACAGCCCTGATCTAGCACCGTGTGACTTCTTTTTATTTCCAAAAATAAAAAATCAGCTCAAGGGGATACAATTTTCGTCGCCGGAAGATGCGCTGGCTGCGTTCGAGCAGGCTGTAAACGAGGTGTCTACGGCGGACTGGAAAAAGTGTTTTGAAAACTGGTTCAGACGCATGAATCTTTGTATAGAGGCTGGTGGAGAGTACTTTGAAAAGATTTAATAAAAATATATGTACCTGTAGAACAATTTTTTTTAGTGTCGCAAATATTTCTGAGTGTCCCACGTACTTGCTTTATTTTCAAGAGCTCCGCATGCATTTCAGCGCGGTTATGTAGTTTTCAAATGACCTAAAATCAATATCTGTGTTGACCTTTGCATAGACACTGTGATAAAGCCACGATATAGCCATTATATTTGTTTCAATGATATTATAGCTTTAGTGGGTCATGCATTTTCCGCATAAGCATCAAAATACATAAGTCCCATTATTGTAAGGGGTTTTAAGTTCTAAGTTAAGTGTGTGGTTTCCGCACTAATTAGTCCTGTATGGACCATTGTGCGTGGGCCTATCTGGCTATTGTAAGGGGTTTATACGTGTTTATACGTGTTTCTCTTCCGTGTATACAGTGATAAGCGTATTTTTTTACTTTTACACACAAAAAAAATAATAATTGTAAGGGGGTTATTTTGTATTGAAAAAATGAAAATACGCTTATCAACGTATACTGCTTCTAACACGGAATTGATACACGTATACCTACACACTACATAGTGCGTCATAGTAATGTTTCCCGCCCACCATAACCCTATAAATGTAAATTAAAATCTCAGTCTGCCGTACTTGCGGTCATAAGAACCCCGATCAGCCCGCGAAATATATCGATATTTATGCGAGTGGATCGAAAGTATCTATTCCACTTGCTTAGTGGTCGGTGTAAGTCTGTGCCTCGCACCGTCCGATACGATCAGGTTAACATGATGCCGTTTGATCGACAACCTTGTGACATACCCTGCGAGCATTTCGTGTTTGTGACTGCTAGCGACGGTTATGGTTCCTTTTACTTGTTATGGGGTGGGGGAGGTATTTTGAGTTAAAGATACAATGTTGTGAAAAACAAGAAACAACATTTTGAGCTGGCTTGATGCAATAAGTTTGTTTGTTTTTATGAACACAGACGGACGTACGGTCAACCGCACGTCATTGGAAACAAATGTAACTTTATCACCATGCCATAAAGTGTTTCTACTGACGTGCTGTTGGGTGTTCTATTGTTTTATGGTGACGTTCACCAAGGGTCATGCAACCAGCTCCCCTTGTGCTTCCTGAAAACTGTTTCTAGAAAGTCTAAAAACTTATTAAGACTTGCAGAGGTAACATCATCATTAGGTTTAAAATAAAATCTACTCAAACCTTTTGAGTCGCTATGTACTGACAAAAGATCTTCAGATAGATTCACACTTAAGTAAATGTATTTAAATACGAAGCACGTCAGCAGGTGTATTTAAAACATGTTGAAAATCATCGTCAGCCGAAAGACGTCCACTGTTGGACATATAGGCCTTCCCTAGAAATCGCAACAACACGATCAGTCTTGCAATGTCCGCATCCTTCCATCCTGCTACCTTGATGGATCATCAGTGGGGTGGTCGGGGCCTACCTCCTAGCGGTCCACCCCGGGCAACGGCGCCGCAGGACACTATGTTCCGTGGCGGCGGCTGAAGGTCCCTCACAGCGGTGTGGTAGGCTTCGGCCACCTGGCTCGCAACCACCCTCCCGCCGGAGCCCGACGCCAAACAGGTTGTCTGTGTTCCGTCGGTGTGCGGGAGTGCCAGTGCCATTTAGGCTTCTTCTGGGCAAGCTCGTTCCATCGTCGACCTCATCTCTGTCCTCAGGGTTAGATCGAGGTCAAGAGTAAGCCCATAGAAAGTAAAAAAAAAAAGTTCACCTACTTCTTCCAGTTCGTGATCGCCAGTCTAGAAACTTTCTGCCCCATCTGACATCGGCTGAGTTTGCTGATCATCAGAACTATGTAGGTTACTTTGGTTCTTCTGCGAATATCAGTTTACTTAACGATATTATTTCTCAAAACCAGTGTGAAATAGGTTTAGTAGTGATGAGTTAGGCACCTAACCAAATTACCTGTTAGGTAAGAGGCGCGCTGTCTTGTGTCGCCCCTCCCTCACCTTTAATCGGGATACACTCAGCCAACCGGGAAATATAATATGGATCTTTTGTAGGTCAAAAATATTTGAAAATACTTTTCAATATTTATATCATTTTCATGCTAATGCTTTAAGCTGCTAAATGAATTTTGAAATATAAACTTCTTCATTACTTTGCTACTGAATTTACTCATGATAATGTAGAGTTTGTAGAACATTTGTAGAGTCATATTGATCAAAGCAAATATCACTAAGAAAATATCGAATAAGTATAGATACAACTGAATAGTAACGTACACCAGAGTTCACGAAAGACACTAGGGTTGTAAACCAAAATTTTTTTTCTCTTCAATTATGCAAGCTACACAATATGTACACACACAGAAAAACGATTAGTGTAGCAACTCACCTGCAGAAATTCCGTGACGAATCTTTCCGTCAAGATTTTTTAATGTAACATGTGAGCAATCGAGCTTGTGGGCCACCTGATGGTAAGTGGTCACCACCGCCTATAGTAATTGAAACCAACAAGACAGCAATGGCCTTTACTTATCCTGAGAACTAAGATGGTGTGTTTCATGTGCCAGTAATTTCACTGGCTCCCTTGCCCTTCAAACCGAAACAGCATAGTGCAAACCAAAGAGATTTTAACCTCGCTGCGCTCGGTCAATCTCTTTGGTGCAAACACTGCTGCTTTATGGCAGAAAAAAGTAAGGGAGTGGTACTTCCCCAGACGGACTTAGCACAAAAGCCCGGTAGTAACCTACAAGTTTGTTAATGGAACTTACCGCTAGGTCTTGCCACTTGTAACATTTGCTGTGTGGTTGCAGATCATTCCATCCCGGAAATTCCGCTCTATTGTGTCATACTTGATGAAAAGATCACGTCGCGGATCGTTCCGACGCAGATTTTCCGCAAGTGTGAAACGCTTAAACCTCAGACTATCGTTGTAGATACAGTTAGCCTGTGAACTCAGGTATAATCTACTGTCTGTCTGTAGCGCCTTCAGGACGAAACCGCAAATTTCGATTGATAAGGAGATACTAAAGTTTGAAGCCTACAAAACTCGAAGTCAAACAAAATCACGGGCAACAGCTGGTTGAAGTACATTTATCTACTTCAGATAGTTAGGTACCTAATCACGCGACGGCGAGAGGGTAATGAAGTGCGAGCCATTTTGCATCACCCGCTTCGAGCGCGCTAATACTAAAACTTACCAACAAGCTTTCGACTCGCCCCGTAGTTGGTTACCTGAGGATAACTTCGCACTGTTCTGTGCGTTCTGTGCGATGGTTTCTCTCTATCTAGGATAGTTGGCCACAGTGGCGGTGAGTCCTTTGGACTCTACCCTCATTTGTGGTCGTTTGCGAACCTAGCTTGACACCAGGCCCTAAACCTGTAGAGCGGTCAGTTCTGAGAATCCCGAATTTGACTCACTAGGTGCGCGTTTTCAGCCTAAGAGAAGTAAACATTACTGGCCTAGTTCTATTTTTCCAGTTTAGACGTAATATTTAACCATAAGTAGGCCTACTCTAAACTTCCTATATCAAAGCGATATTACTTTAGAATAGTCAAATCCAAAATTTCACTCACCGACAGAGTGGAATTTTAACATACGATTTGTCAAATAGCAAGTGTATTAAATCATCTTTTGCGATTCATTCTACCTACTCTTAATTCAGTGAACGAAGCTTTCAATTTGACTGCTTCGATGTAGAATCGTGTTGTCGTTGAAGAGACCACCAGTGTCATAAAAATTACTTAAATCAACACCTAACGCAAGGGTATAGGTTCACTTTATCTGATGTAACTCTCGCAGGCAAATTGTATAATTCGTCGTTTTACATTATGCCTAGGCATCTACAAAATGCCGAGAAATTTTTAATTCGTCATTTTACATAATGCCGCGGCATTTCACAAAACGGCGAGTAATTCGTCTCTGGCCCTCGCCGGCCGCTGCCGCGGCACGCTCGCTTCGCTCGCTCGGTTTGTATGTTGTGGTCGTAAGGCTAACGAACCTAAAATGCACCAGTGATCTGACCGGTTTACAATCTGCCGGCGCCCTTTTACAATTTGTCGACCGTTTACAGGTTGCCCACCGTTTGTAAACGGCGAATTTCACGATTTGCCTGCGATGTATCTACATACAAAAGCGTTGACAGTAGGGTCGGCAAATTACAGCTTACTTCACACTCTACACAACACCATGCCTTTTCTCCTATTGTACGTAATTGTGTTGACCTCAGATAAGAAAGACGGAAGTAGAGAGGTCGTCAGCAGCGGAAACATGGGGGAGAATTTTAACATTATAACTGATACAAACTTAACGAGACAACTCGCTGCGGCTATTTCTCATAAAGTGGGGTTGACTAAAAAGGTATTTATATAAGCAGCATATACATAATATAATATATAAATCTGCCTATGAATAACAAATTTTCATATTATGGAACATAGGTCGAAATGTGAAAAGAAAATTACCTCCTTTACTAAATGCGCTATCAGCTGATTCAGTTTCTATGTGAGTTCAAAGATTTTGTTCGTATTTAGACCTATGTTCCTTCGGGAAAGTTGTTCAGTATCATGGGCAGATTTAAATCCTTCAGGGTTGGTATACCCTTTTTGTTACACCCTGTAGAAAGTGCGTTTTGGCATGGGGTCCCATTCAATGATATTACAATTAAATAACCGACGGTCCCATTCCGTACTACGGTTTTTTCGACGGAGTAAATAGCCCGAATTCATTTGGCCCTTTTGTTTCTAATAATTAAACTAAATGTTACTACTAGGTTGGTAGGTAAAGGTGTAAACTATGACATTCATTCAATTTTAACATCCAGATATCAATTTATTCTAAGAAAATACCTTATGGAAAAAATAGCCCGAACAATTTTCCGCACTAATTCGTTCCATGACGTGAGGCATCTGTACTAGTATAGTATTATATTATCTGTGGTTTTGGGCAGTAGATAAGATTTGAGTACATACGTGATTTCCTAGCTTCCACTTTTAGGAAACCAACCCAAGTGAGTACTATTTATAAGCTAAAAGCTTTTCATTGGCAACACAAATAAACTACAAACAACAAAGTTGAACGTTTAAGCAAACAAAAAACCGGCCAAGTGCCAGACGGACTTGCGCACAGACGGTTCCGTACCACCACATAATCATAATTGTATTTAGTTGAAATTTCAGAAAGTTACTGTGCTAGATTTTTTAGGTCTATATAAACTTATCAATTTTCACGTTTGTAAGTGTTTCCGTTTATAAGATAAAGCTAAAACCAAAATCGAGCAAAAATCACCTAAAAAAACAGGTTTTTAGAATGGGGCCCTTTATTTATAACTTTTTTTATTTTTAGTATTTTTTGTTTTAGCGGCAACAGAAATACATAATCTGTGAGAATCTCAACTGTCTAGCTATAACTGTAAGTTCATGAGATACAGCCCAAACAAAATTTTGTAAAAACAGCTGATTTTGTTGACATCTTATTCCTAGGTACTTTTTAAAACAAAAAATACAATATTTATCTACTCAACGAGCTCTAAACAACGATATCCCACTCGATGGGGTAGGTCAAATATTTTTTTTCAGCCCTTTATCTGTTTTGGAGCCCCCTTTCATTTTTATACCTTTTTATTTTTAGCATTTGTTGTTGTAGCGGCAACAGATATACACAATTGGCGAAATTTAAATTTTCTACCTTTTATGGTTCATGAGATACTTGCCCGCTGACAGACAGATAGACAGAAAGACAGACATCGGAGGCATATCAATAGGGTCCCGTTTTTCATCCTTTGGGTACGGAATCCTACAAATGCGGGCCAAGTACGTGTCGCGCCACGGTTCCGTAGTAAAGTTGCTTTAGTAGGTTTAAGTAGGTTTTTTTTTGTTAACTTTTTCCCTCCTAACGTCCAGCGAAGCTCAGCGCCTCATTGCTATTTATATTTATATTAATTTGATTTCATCATACATACTACTATCACATTTCCAATAACAACCGTTTAGCTGGCAGGATTTGCGCGCAAGTTTTTGTTACAATTTGCGCTTATAAGCTAAATATTTCGCAAACGGATCCCTTAATCGAAAAGTGGTCTTTGCTGACCTACAATATTTTTAAAAGTCCTATCTAACGACACCCCACGTTATGGGGTCGACGGAAAAAATAAATTCATTCCCAAATTACGTGTAGTTATATCACTCTGTTGGCGTGACTAACATGTATATTATCCGTAACAAATTACAGCTTTCTAGTATTAAGCATCGCTGAGCTAATCCGCGGACAGAGAGACCCAGTGTTCCTTGTTGCCTTGATTAAGGAACCCTAAAAATGGTTTAAGTTTTTTCCTTAGGCTGAGATATCTCTCTCTTTTTCTAGTTTAATTAAATTAAACTGAAATTCAGAAACTATTGCTTTTTGTGCTAATAAAATATGAAAATTGTTATCCAAGTCTAGTGTCATTGGCACCATTATCAGTTTCTGAATAGGTGCTTAGTTGCCGTTCCATGAACAAAGGATGTCAACGGTTTTGAAGCCTGAATTGTCGGTCTGTCTGTATGTCCAACCAAGATACAGCCCTTAGTTGGAACTGACAGACAGACAACCAAACCAAAATAGGCTTGGATGGAAGGAACCCTCAGTGCGCGAACACGACTCGCACTAAGTTATTTTTCAACACATTTTCTCATTAAACAGCTATATTTGCACTGTATTAAGGTCCATAATCCAGCTTATAAAACACGCGTGCTTTGTCCATTATATTACCGCACTAGTGTTTTTTTTTTAATTTTCGGCAAGGAGAAAAGAGTTTTTATGTCTATAGCATTCATAATATTTTTTTAAAAATAATGATTAATATTAATTTGTTTTCATGGAAATATTCAAATTAACCAACTAACTAACAATAAATTTGTCTTTTATGAAAGAAAATATTTTATTTAAAATAATTTGGCAGTTTAGTCAATGTGCCTTCTGAACTCGCATGTAGGTATAATCTGTGTTTACTAAAAAAGTAATCCTCGCGCCGTATTATATTACTCTATGCCTCGCGCCATTTTTACAAATACTTGTGGTGTTTATTACAATTATTTTCAAAAGTATCGACTTCTATATATAAAAAAGAGTATTTAACGTAGTTTCTCAATGTCGAGAATACTTAGACACAAACCACAAATCCGGAGTATTGGGTGTGTAGATATCTAAGGAAAAATACCTAACTTCCGATACGAATTTTAAACCAAAAAGGTAAGCAAATTTTTATTTATTTTATTTATTTAACATATTTATTGAATCAACAGCATTTTACAAACAATATATAACAAAGTATTAATACACAGTTCTTTAGCCAATTACTGATTCACACTTTTTAGTTGTATTTATTTTCAAATATGTTGAAAAAAGTTGTAAGAAGCACGTGTGCTTTGGTTATTACACTCTCGGCTCCATTACACTCTAGAGGTGGGCGTTAAATAACGTAAATAGTTTTGATAATTATTTATTGGTGCAATTGCTTCATTACGTTATTGGCTATTGCGAAAACTATCTATCGAGCGAAACTAGTTATTTCTGAAAACCGAAAACCATTGAGATCGCGCGACTCAACGCGTGAACGAACGAAGCTTGATTACAGCGCAAAGTAATTTGATTTCGATATTTGTTTAAATCTACAGTCAAAAATCCGAAAATATTCCTAATCTAACTAAATCACGTATTTCATAAAAATAACCAACACGCATTTCGGTCATTCTGATACTCGTTTTCCGAACGTCAAGCGATATTCAAAAATAAATAGTTATTAAAATAAATAGTTTCAAAAGCCGCTATCGGCTACTATAACGATAGCTAGTTTCGGTATTCCGAAAAACGAAAACGATCCACCTCTATTACACTCTCGGATCCATTACGCCCTCGCCTGCAGCTCGAGCTGCAATTCTCGGGCTTCGAGCGTAATCACCAAAATAGCCCACTTGCATCTTAATTTTTTATATTTTATGTATTATTTACAAGGCAGCGAAAAGAGTGAAATTAATTTCGACAAAGAACATAGTAATAATTTCGGTCACTTAGTAATACATTTTATTTTATTTAAAATCAAGTATCTTCCATCAAGTTGAATCCTAATCACACGGTATGCAAACAAAATGAATAAGTAAGTAGTAAGTGAGTATCGGTGACAGTTGCAGTAGGCAAAGTAGAGGGCTAATCATGTGAAAGCCTCCGCAATCCCTTTGAAAGAGAACCCCTTTGCGAGGATCGCGAATGACATTAAGTTCTGTATCAAAGAATTGAATACTTTCAGAGAAGTTGTTTATGTGTACCTAAACCTATCGTTACATTTATCTAAGCATGTATTTCCCTACAACTAAGATGTTTATCTAAGTAAAATCCTTTATTTCAGTGAAGTGTTGTTATTATCTGAGTGCCTTTGTGGTTCATTTGTCTCGGTCTAATCTAAAGGAGTGATCACACCTAGGTGAATTCAAAAACTAATTCGGCATACATTGCTGGGAGGCTTGGTTATGTTAATTGCAATATCCTTACTTCAACGAGCAATGTATGGCGAATTAGTCGTTGAATTCAGCTAGGTGTGATCACTCCTTAAGCGGCCATCGAATTTACCGGCACATGAGACACACCAATTTAGTTTTCAGGGAAACGAGAATGAGGAATCGCGCTTCGCTGTGATAAGACATTGGGCGTTATTAGACCACTTAGGTCCGTTTGCTCACTTGTTACATAAAAAAAACTCGAAGAAAATCTTAAAAACTGCAAGCTAAAATAACTTTCCCCGCCTTTTTACCCTGTCAAGCATGAACACGGACATTACTTCGCCACTACTTTTAATATTTCTTCCTCAGAGACCTTTGTTTCAGTTCTTTTGTTCCTCAACCGTGCTGTCCTTCGGGCTTTACGCATGACTTGCAACCTTTTCCATAAGACTGTATTTTTATTCTTTACTTGAAAGGATTTCAACGTAGGTAGAAGTGCATTCTTTTGTTGTCAGGAAATATATTTAACTTAATTGATATAAGAGTATAATAGTGAAGTGGAAGCTATCTGTGGCAATTAAGAAAGTAATACATCGGGTAGTTCAGGTGCCGAGGTTCCAGACATAGAACATACAAGGTGTAACAGAAAAGGATGTGATTCTGTCTATAAAACTGAACAACTTTCCATAAAGAACAAAGATCGAAATTAAAAAAAAATTGCTCCAATACAAAATGCGCTATCATAGCTGATTCAGTTTCTAAGGGAGAACAAAAAATTTCGTATTTCGACCTATGTTCCTTAGGGAAATTTTTCAGGAGCCTTACCCTTATTGTTACACCCTGTATAATAGTGAACAAGCAAAAAAACGTTGACGGCGTGACTATAATGATTCGTTTCTAATGGGTTGCAAGAAGTTTTAGCCGATCGCAATAAATGTAGAACTGCAGGAAAAGCCTTTGCCTAACAGTGGGATCTTGTTGGCTAGCACGCACTTCTAGATGCTTCTAGTACTCGGCCGAAACTCCTATAAGCAGAAAATATCCATTTGAACAAGTCGTATCAAAAGTTGTAAGTTTGTGTCAAATCGTAATCGTAATATAAGTATTGTCATTCATCATACTTTGCATAAAGTAGCCCCTAATCATTAATTACCCTACGCTTTATTGAAGCATGTGGAATCCTGTCTGCAGTCTGCTTCCTGAATAAAAAAACCAGTTCTTAATTTATAAAACATTACATAACACAATAAGAACTATAAAAGACAGCTCAAAAGAGCTGTTATGTAGCTCGAGCATTGGGGCAGCGTGACCAGTGACGTCACACCCGCATCCGCTGTGCCGCATCGCGCAAAATACCGCTCTATAGCTGTCCGCTACAAATTATGGAATTGTATTCCGTTCTCGGCCGGAGAGCCGCTTTTCACCTGCTCTTTATGTATTCCTGGTAGTTGACAGTACGTAATTGCTGCGGCATTCATAATGTCGTTGCCGGGATTGTTAACACCTGGAACTTTTTGCAATAAAATGGGCGTGGGTTTGCGCTGATTTCTTCTGTGTGCAGCATGTTATAAGGACGAAAACTGTAAGTTACAGAATTCTGGAAATTACTTTGTTGACAATTTTTTTTTAAAGTAAATAAATTGGGGCTAGAGCGTCTAATATCTTAGACCAAGGTATTTTTGTCTGTCATATGTAATATTGATCGCTTTGTATCACCATAGAGTAATATAATACTGGGCGTATCACTGACCACCTCAACAAACAATTGTTGTCTATATGAGTACCAGAGTCGTTAAATAGTAATTCGTTGGTGAGCGACCGGCATACAAACCTAGATTCTCTTTACAAATCCTTTTATATCAACGTTTCTGTAACACTAGTCATTTCCCATCATTAGCGAGTCAGACGATATAACATATGAAACTTTCAGCAGTTTATTGAGAAACTGCAGGCTTTACAAAAGAATGTGCCCTGCTTTCTATTCGTGAATGTAAAGTAGAATAGAAACCCAAGTCTAAAGAGTAAAACTTTTGGACATTTACACCCGTGGCTTTAAGATTCATACGTTTAAAATATATTTGGCTGGTGCTTTGAATAGTTTAGTTTCTCTACATATTTGGTCTACATGTTATGATGGGTTTAGTATGTCAAACACAAAAATACGAGAGATTTTTGATCCAAAAAACAAATAAAAATCAATATAGCGTTTTCCGTTTCTTACTCTACTCTCGTTACTCTTGAAGAACTTCGACACTTTGAATGGTTAATTTTATTCCACTCCTATCAAAACCCATTTATCATTATGCCGCTATCGTACATGTATACACTAGATTTCCTTACGGATTCAGCAGAGCCAGCTGTGCCCGCTTTTAGAAAACCTAGTATGTGCTCATGAACATTTGATGTCTCTTTTATTAGAACTTTAATTGAAATCTGCACTCACTTTTCAATTCTCTTGGGTGCTGGAGGAACGCCCGAGCACCCACAGAGTTGGCGCCCCTGAGCAGAGCATTATTCATACGAAAGCTACTCTTAGCTAGGATTCTAAGAAATTTGTTCCGAACCACAGAATAAAGTAATAGTATACTATCATACAGAACGGATATTCTTCGTCCCGCCTAGCGCCCTGGAATCCACCCCCGCGCCCCCATGCGCCGCACCCACCCACTCGTGCGATTCGCGTGGTGCTCTTGCGAGTCAGTTATACTGAATATGCATGCCTACGCCTGTTCCAATTTAAAATTCGCACTCGTTGTATTAGTGTCCGGGGTTTTCTCCGAACACTAATAGGTCGCAAGCCCACCGGCTATAAAACACAGAAATACCCGTTCCATAGTCGCCTTCTACGACACCTATAGAAGATATGCGGAGTTCCTATTCTAAGCTTGGAACCACACAGCGATATCTGGTTATTCGACTTTTAGGGACCCACAGAAATGAGAAGGGAGGCCTGATTCTAACGCCGGGAACCACCCGGCATTCTACCTATCTTCCTCTTTACTCTACAACTGATGGATGAGTTTCTTGATTAAACAACAATAGAAGGTCTTTTCAGACAACCAATAAAATCACAAAATGTAACAAAACAACTCTGCTCAAAGTTAGTAACAAAAAGCGTCGAAGTTGGAAGTTGTTTGCTGTGTAAACTTGGAACTGATTAGCCAGACTACACGCCAGCCACAGCCACAGCCACAACCGACACAAGGAAAAAGTTACACGCGAATAACAACACAAACTCGTTCACATTGGTAATTGGATGTAATAATAGAATGAACTTTTTGGACGTAATAATAGAATGAACTTTGAACTAACGTGGTTTTTTATTAATTCTGTTTACTTGGCAACAGCAGAATAATTTTCATGAAACAAGGTTATTGACTTGAGGCTAAGTAAATAGATTAAAGGTGTAGGAAACTTTATTTTTTTTTCTCAATACAAGCCTACAGGGGGTCTTAAAAACTTACCCCCGATATAAACGGTCTTAGGCTCGAATTTATAGTCGCGACTCAACCCTAAGTATAACTTAGCGCATGCGCAGCACGTTGCATCAGGAACTCAGCTAAAACTCAGCTATTCGATAGTCGTTGCCTTTCCTTCTGATTTGAGTTGAGGGTAAGTCGGGTCGATTCTTGACCGGGAGGATTATAACGAACACGTAAAGTCTATATTTGTCCCTTTCACTTATTTGGAGTTGTATGAAAAGAAAGATTATCTGACATAACTTTCATCAAATCTCTAGTAGAAATTTTTTCGAAGGGCACAAATCGCACAAATCCGTCAAAGAAATGTCATTATGAGATATAAAAACAACAATTTTTTACATATTCATTTTATTTAGTATTTAATTAGTATGTACCAAGCTAGGAACCTACTAGAAAGAACGAGAATAATCATACGCAATGTGCATTAGCGACCAGCGATATAAATTTATTCAATTATAATGTAATAATGGTAAGTGAAACATGATTTTAGTTCTCCATATATTTTCAAATTGTTTTCAAAGATTTAGCAGAAGATGAAGGGCTTGGTAGCCTTTTGTAAACTTTAAATATCTTATAAAACACTGCTTGGCCAGTTTCGCTAAATTTTCCTGCGTTCAAAGTGGAGAAATATGGGTGTTTACCCGTGGCCTATATGCCCTATATAATACGTATTTAAATTCCATAAAGTGGATCACAATTTGATCTGAGTACAATCCACTTGCTTACAAATGCTTTTGTAGTTTAACTGAACAATTTTATTTTATTTAGTCAAAACTTTTTAATAAATATTTTTATTTTTCAGGTTGTTTGCACGACCTATAAAGTTGACCAATAAAAAGTCTGAGCTGACGACCAAAATAAAGTAATTTAGATGTGCAGCTTCAGCTACATGTTAATGTTATGTTCAAATACGTAGCCAAACGTTGGTCTGAAGATCTTACCGCCGAAAAGCTGCCACCAGGTCACGATCTTCCCTGGTCCATATGGAAGTCACTGAACAGACTGCGATCGGGCGTTGGCAGGTGCGGGGAACTCATGAAGGGGTGGGGCTTCTCTGATAACGACAAGTGTGAATGCAGTATTTTGCAAACTATGACACACTTGCTGTCGTACCCTACTTCTCCAGTTTCCTGCACTCGGAGGGACCTTCTTGAAGGCAACTAAAAGGCTATTTATTTGGCTCCTTTTTGTGCTAAGCTTGTATAGTCAGTTTTGCCGATGACTCGAAAAGAAGAAGAAGAAAACCGCTAATCTAGATCAAAAGAAAACATACAAATATATGGATCGTATTCTATCTATGTATTGCCTTGTCTGAAATAGTCAATTGAAAGTCATTCTTCATTTACATTTAGAGAGTCCTTTTACGTTTTATTTCCTCGCAATCCAAATGAAAAGCAAAGTTTATAACTCGTCCACAAAACCATTTTATCCTCGACTTTACTATCAGCCCTCGCCTTCGGTTCGGGCTGCTAAAAGTCTCAGAAAAATGGTTCGTTTTGTGCACTTGTTGTAAAATCTACTAAATCTATCAATGTTCGTTTTATTTAAAGGTGAGCTCTCACTTAACCGCAAGAGATATACAGACAGCAACACTCATTCCTACTGCCTAAAGAAGACAAAGCATTTCAAACGTTTCAAGTTGCTAGCGGAAAACCTAAAAAAAAAAACCGGCCAAGTGCGAGTCAGACTCGTGCCCTAAGGGTTCCGTACCTATCTATTTGCTCTTTGACTTTAAAAACTCCGCGACCATGCAACTTGACCCCTCTATTATAGAAAAGTTCTTTAAACGGGAGCTCACCTTAACCACCTTAGTAACCACTATTAGTTGTGAGAAAAACTGTAATATTCAATAATTTTAGACTTTTCTCTTTATTTGTACTGTCAGACCTAGCTTCTTGCCAAATTTCATAATTGTAGGTCAACGGGAAGTACCCTCTAGGTTTTGCTTATTGCATAAATGTATGGAGATGAGGACATAAAAAGTCATATCATTTGATTACGTCGTTGTAAAATAATTAATTTTCAGATCTTATGTGGTTTAAATATACTTTAATATTCGTTATCATTTTCAACCTGATACCTTTACCCGTTCGTGAGAAAAAGGACCCTCAAAAGGACCTTTGTTTGTGAGTCGTTGATAAGAAGATCAAGCCTTACACATAGCCAAAACTGTTTTGTACTCCATAAATAATTTTCGTTGATTTTTAGGGTTCCGCACCCAAATGGTGAAAACGGGACCCTATAGATATCCCTCCGATGTCTGTCTGTCAGTCTGTCTGTCTGTCAGCGGGCTGTATCTCATGAACCGTAATAGGTAGAAATTTTAAATTTTTACAAATTATGTATATCTGTTGCCGCTACAACAACAAAGACTAAAAATAAAAAAAACCGGCCAAGTGCGAGTCGGACTCGCGCCCTAAGGGTTCCGTACCTATCTACTATACATATGATATACTACAAGAGTTTGCTCTTTGATTTTAAAAACTCTGCGATCATCCAACTTGACCCCTCTTTTATAGAAAATTTCTTGAAAAGGGAGCTCACCTTAATTGGTTACTATTAATTGTGTGAAATATTGAAATATTTAATGATTTTAGACTTTTCCCATTATTTGTGCTGTGAGACCTAGCTTCTTGCCAAATTTCATAATTTTAGGTCAACGGGAAGTGCCCTGTAGGTTTTGCTTTTTTGCATAAATGTATGGAGATGAGGACATAAAAAGCCATATCTTTTGATTGCGTCGTTGTAAAAAATTGAAATTTTCAGATCTTGTGTGGTTTATAGACTTTAATATTCGTTATCAATTTCAACCTTATACCTCTTCTCATTCGTGAGAAAAAGGGTCTTGACAAACAGACAGACAGGGTTCTGTTTTTATATTTTGAGGTACGGAACCCTAAAAATGAACAGCTGAAGAGGGGCGCAAAATTTTTTTTTACCTTCCCCATTGATTGGGGTATTGTTGTTTAGAGCTCGTTGAGCAGAGGAATACTGTATTTCTTATTTTAAAAAATATTTAAAAACGAAGGAATAAGATGCTACGAAAGTCTTTTTCGTTTTTTTTTTATTTTGTTTAGGCTGTATCTCATGAACAGTAATAGGTAGACAGTTGAAATTTTCACAGATTATGTATTTCTATTGTGGCTATAACAACAAATACTAAAAATTTAAAATTAAGGCAGGCATCCCTGCTACAAACGTGTTGTTAAACGCGTGTAGGCGATTTTTGCTCGATTTTTTGTTTTAGCTCTATCGTAAAAACGGGAACATTTACAAGCGTGATGATTTGTGTTATTTATAGTGCATAAGCTATTAAATAACAACAAATAATCAAAACTGGTCAAGTGCGAGTCGGACTCAAAAAATCTAGCACAGTAAGTTACTGAAATTTCAACTAATACAATTGGTACAGAACCCTCGGTGCGCGAGTCCGACTCGCACTTGGCCGGTTTTTTACAATGTCCTCATTACCACATAAGCTTTCTCTGTTCCGTCCTCAATAAGCAGTTTGCAATTTTGCTGATGTATCTAAAAATACAATGTCGCAACGTTTGTCATGTCTGCGTTTACCTTTTCAAAGTTATTTTTATCAGAAAGTGACATCTGTGCGATATCTCTTGATAAATAACACTGTCCATGTCCTCATAAACTGAAAACTTCATTGAAAATTTCATAGAGGTCACTTTCAGTAAAATGACCAAAGAGCGAAGCAAGGAGGTTTTTGTTCTGAGAAAATGACCATTTGACAAGTAAAGGAAACACAGACGAGCGGCTGATGAGCGGTTTTAGCGGTAATTTATAAATGGATAAATAGGAGTGTTTTTGGATAGATTCTCTAAAAAACGGAGGCCTTTTTTTTTAAATGGAGTATGCGCACGCGTGCACCCAGAATATACAGGTTGAAAAAAAAAAATACACTAAAGTGATACAGGAAACATATATATTAGCCACCGGATGGATTTACATGATGGATTTACAAAACATCAACTCGTTTGTAATAACTCTACCTGCGGAACATGTGTCCACAACGTAAGAGCAGCACGAACCATTTGAGGCTACTGTCGACCCCCTTAAAATTAAATCTATTTCACCTACAAACTTGCAATTTTGCATGGTTAGTAAGACCCAAACTAAAAAGTAACCCTTCGACCAATATAAAGAGTTATAGACGGGCCATATGGAACATCGTTTGAAAACCGATCAAGTGAGTGAGGTCACTCACTTTGATTTAGTCGGTGTTCGGACGCTCAACGAGTAACACGTGTGAGCAAATAATTAACTTCCCGCCTTTCTAATAAAATAAAGCCGTCCTGTGCTTTTCAAAGTATTCAAATAACTCAAGAAAATACGAACGAAGATTTAGGCGTCACATTTCACTTGTTAATATATTTTTTAGTAAAATCTAATTATTTGATAATTTTCTTGATAAAAAACCTTCGCCGGCCTTGCCCCCATTATTCAGCGATGCGTGATTGAAACGACGGCATCTCGACGAACATTCGCTATCTCGCTCGCGCTACGGTGCGAGCGCGTGTTTCTATCTCTGTTAGGGACTGTGTGTGCATGTGATTAGGAAAACTGTAACCGTGGGTGTGCGTTTACATGTAGTTGTAGCGAGACTTGTTTTTTATTAGCGTTTTGTACGGATAAGGCCCATAACTCTTTATATTGGTCGAAGAGTAAGACCCGCCTATAGAATCCTATTTTTTTCCTAAATTTCATGTAAGTATAAACCATTACCTTTTCTTGAGATATTGACGTCCAAAAGTCACTATCTTGTACACATGTATGTTAAACTACTACAACCTATCATTTTACGTACTGGGTGATTACGGTCAACCGCTCGTCGGTAGAAACTTTGTCAACTCTATTACCACGCTATAAGGTCCAAAAGTGTTTCTACTGATGTGCTGTTGAGTGTACTACGGCACCACCCTTGACCGGTTTTCTATTGAATTGTAAATCTAAATAGGTACGGTCAACCGCTTGTCGGTAGAAACTTTTTCAACTCTATCCAAAGTCCAAAAGTGTCTCTACCGATGTGCGGCCGTGTGTACTCGGGACGATTGAGAAGGTTTTTCGGCACGTTTTGGGATAAATTTTCCAGTGATTCAAGATGATCGAGTGTTATTCGAGAGTTAAAAAAATGTGTCACATAATCTCCGTTGTCCTTTTGCAAAATCAGTTCTCTAAAATTTTAAACGCCCGTCTACCTGTTCAGTAAACTCGACTCAACCTGAGTTAAGATTTATATTTCTATCTCTTTCTTTCATTAAGTTGAGATCTTGGCTAATTTATAAACAAATTGAGCTGAGTAAAGGGTGAGAAGAGGGTGAGTAAAGAAATGGCCCTCCCTGAGTTCACGTTTGGTTTTTGCTTTGGACTAAAAAAAAATGTATTATCTATGGAAAAAACGTGATCATTATAAGGGCTGTTATATTTTCAATAATTTTAACGAATTGATAATAGTGCGTTAAGATGCAAGTGCGCTATTTTGTTGATTACGCCCGAGGCTCGAGAATTGCAGCCCGAGCCGCAGGCGAGGGCGTAATGGAGCCGAGAGTGTAAGACCAAAGCGCATGCGCTTCTTACGACGTTTTTCAACACATTTACAAATAAAAACAGGTAGGTAACATTTGCTTACCTGATAAGGCTTTTGTGGAAAGTCCGTCTGGGGAAGTACCACCCCCTTGCTTTTTTCTGTCGTGAAGCAGCAGTGTTTGCACTGCTGTGTTTCGGTTTGATTGAAGGGCAAAGGAACCAGTAAAATTACCGGCAGATTACCAAGGCAAACTGTGATATGAAGAATTATACTATATGCCTGCAACAGTTACATCACGCACGACCCATTCATGCTTTTACCGTTTTTAGGGTTCCGATACCAAAATGGTAAAAAAAGGAACCCTTATGGTGCGACTTTGTCTGCCTGTCTGTCTGTCACACCTCTATATCTCAGCTATCTCTTTTCACTCATGCTATCGACTTGAAATTTGGAATGGTTTTAGAATATAAGAAGTTGCCCAAGTTAATTGCACACGTAAAAATTTTTAAAAAATTATGATTATTAACTAGTTGTTGCCCGCGACTTCGTCCGCGAGGGATTCTATCTGACCCTCCATCCATCTTCCCTTCCGTCTATCTGTCGTCCTTTCGTCCGTCCGTCCAACCATCTGTCCAACCGTCCGTCAAACCATCCCTGGCCCTGCTCCTCTCCCTCTCTCCCCCACCCCCTCCCTTTTCCTCTCCCTCTCCCTGTCCCTCTCCCACTCCCTCTCCCTACCCTTATTCCTATCCCTTCCCCTATCCCTACCCCTAACGCCATCTTAACCGCTATCCCTATCTTCATATAAACATAGAAATATTGATTTTTAGTAGTGATGGGCCGACTATGGGGTTTGCCGATCAGCCGACTAGGCGACTAGTCGGTTTTGATATTGCCGGATAGTCAGCCGACTAGTCGGCAGTGCCGATCATCCTTATTTCGTACTTGATCCCAGATATAATCTGCAGTTTTTTTGAGCCGCAAAATATATTAACAATGAGGTTACAATTTTTACTAGAAGTTTTAAAGATTCCTTGAGCAACGATAATAGTGATGCACTGCTTATGTCATGGCTAAGGACAGAACATAATAAATATTAAGATCCTGTGTTTTTATTTCATACTATTACTGCCGAATAATCGGCGCAGTTTTTACCGATTAGTCGCCGACTAGTAACCGACTTTAAAATATGCCGAATAGTCGGTTTTACCGACTAGTCGGTGTATAGTCGGCCCATCTCTAATTTTTAGACATTTCAACCCTATCGCACCCCAATTTCACGTCCACCACGTTGGATTTCAAAGTTGTAGTTTTCGTAATCAGCGACCCGATAAACCATACAAATGACACCCATATTGATTTTTAGACATTTCAACCCTATCGCACCCCAACCCCATCCCCAAGGAATGATGGTATTTCACGTCCACCACGTTGGATTTAAAAATTGTTGTAGTTTTTGTAATCAGCGACCCGATAAACCATACAAACGATACCCATATTGGTTTTTAGACTTTTTCACCCCATTTCCCTCTTTTAGAGGTTGAATTTTAGGGTGGAATTTTAAAAACAGTGATGTACGTTCCACAGAATTACAACCCTAATGCTTAAACAATAAATTTAGTGGATTTTACTTTGAAAATGAAGGATTTTCAACTTCATCCCCCTTTTTACCCCTTAGGGTATAGAATTTTCAAAAACCCTGAGACATGTGCATATTAATTTTTAATCGTTAGCCTAAATACAAAATTTGAAGATCCTAACTTCAAAACTGACAAACTTTCATTCAAACTTTCATCCCCTATTTTACCCCTTTAGGGGTGGAATTTTGCAAAACCCTTTCTTATTGCACCGTTAAACTTTATAAGAGACCTAAATGCGTAATTTGGAATTTCTAGACCCAGCGGTTTGGGCGGTGCGTTGATATGTCAGTCAGTGAGTCAGTCACCTTCTTAATTAACATTAAATGCATTTTCCCGTTAGAATGAAGGGTTTTCATGCGGTAAAAAGTAGCCTATGTGTTACGAGTATTGTAGGACCTAACCTATATGTGTGCCAAGTTTCGTTAAAATCCATTCAGTAGTTTTGACGTGAAAGAGTAACAAACATCCATCCATACTTACAAACTTTCGCGTTTATCTAAATATATATATATATATTTATATATTTATATATTTTTTATTATTATATATATAAAATTGCTTGTCCTGACTGACTGATTCATCAACGCCGAGCCGTAACCGCTATAGCTACAGAGCTGAAATTTTGTACACAGGTTTATTGCACTTCAAAACCACCCACTAAGGAAGGATTTACCAAAACTCATCCCTTAAGGGGGTGAAATAAGGGATGAAAATTTGTATGAAAGTCCTTTATTTCTTAAGTAAGATTCACAAAATTTTGAATTTAAATTTTTGGTAAAAATTAAGAAATGTACTTAAGCATTTCTTAAAAATCACCTTTCAAGGAGGTGAAAAAGGGGATGTTTAGTTGCCGTATGTTGGTCTATAACTTTGTCTTTCATTTTTATAGGTAGAATTGTAAAAAAATTTTTTGGGCTCCGTAAAAAATAAAAAAGGACGTGTTTTAGAATTTCTCAAAATTCATCCCCTAAGAGGGTGAAATATGGGATGAAAATTTGTATGAAAGTCCGTCAGTTTTGAATTTAGGATCTTCAAAATTTGTCATTAGACTAACGACTAAAAATTAAGTTTTACGTGTCTCAGGGTTTTTGAAAATTCTACACCCCAAGGGGTGAAAAGGGGGATGAAGTTGAAAATCCACTAAATTTATTATTTAGTCATTAGGGTTGTAATTCTGTGGAACGCACATCACTGGTGTTGAAATTCCACCCCAAATTCAACTCCTGAAAGAGGGAAATGGGGTGAAAAAGTCTAAAAACCAATATGGGTATCATTTGTATTGTTTATCGGGTCGCTGATTAAAAAAACTAAAACAATTTTGAAATCCAACGTGGTGGACGTGAAACACCGTCATCCCCTGGGGATGGGTTTGGGGTGCGATAGAGTTGAAATGTCTAAAAATCAATATGGGTGTCGTTTGTATGATTTATCGGGTCGCTGATTACGAGAACTACAACAATTTTGAAATCCATCGTGGTGGACGTGAAATACCATCATCCCCTGGGGATGGGTTTGGGGTGCGATAGGGTAAAAATGTCTAAAAATCAATATGGGTTTAGTTTCTATGTTTATGTAAGGATAGGGATAGCGGATAGGGGTAGGCGTAGGGTTAGGGGCAGGGATAGGAAGAGGGAAATGGAGAAGGAGAGGGATGGGGAGAGGGAGGGGCAGGGGGTGAGGGAGGGGGAGGTTGAGAGGGAGGGGGAGAGGGAGAAACTGCACATTGTCTGAATTTCACGCGAGCGAAGCCGCGGGCACATCTAGTAATTATAAGTAGGATGTAAAGGGGGCCAAAATATTAATAGTCGCTACTAGGTTAAGTGGGGTATCATATGAAAGGGCTTTACTTGTACATTCTAAAATATATTTTTGTATTTTGTTACGTTTCTTAGTTTTCAAGTTATGATAAAAAATGTCATAAAGAAATCCCATTCCCCCCTTTTCTCCGAAGTTTGTGTAAGAAAAATCTGAATTAATTACAGTTGACAGAAGTTTATGTAAACTTTACAGCAAAAATAAAACGATCTTTCTTAGTTGCACAGTTTTTCAGAAATCTGCAAAAAACCTTTACAAATAAATTTAGTTTTGCGGTCCTGAAAATAGACTTTATTGCTTCCAAAAATACTATAGGTATATCGGAACCCTCGGCGCGCGTGTCCGACTTGCACTTGACCGGTTTTTTTACATGAATTTTAATAAACGCTTTCTATGACTTCTTTAATTATATGATTTTAGAAAACAAGACAGAAACTTTCCGCCCCTTTTGGAATCCATACCTTACCCGGTTGCATGCCGGGCATTTAATATTATTTCATCTGTGGCCGGGCCCAATTCAGTCTATTCAGACTTTAGTGTGTTCAGGTAGATTCCACAAGGTGATGCATCAGTAAAACCAGGGAGGCATAGCGAAGGATCCAGCAGTGTGAAAGATAGAGCAGCGCGGCGCCCTTCAGAAGTATGCTTCCTTCTGACCGTTGATTGTACTGCGGCCGTTGTTTATGTTGTTTTCTCTTTTCGTATTTTCCATTCTCAAGCTTTATATGGGGAAAACATCGCATTACAAAAGATATTAATTTACCTATTCAAAAGGTAAAATGGTTCAGGGGGGTGATCGTGGTAATTTCAACGATTTTACCAAAACAAAAACGTTTGTCTCAAAAGTTTTGTTAAGTCTTAACTGAGTGTTTTAGGCAAACGTTTTTGTTTTGGTAATATCGTTGAATTTACCACGATCACCCCCAAGCAAATGAACAACCTCTATAAGTTTTTCGTTGCAAAAAAGTATAATACCTTTATGTGACGAATCTTTCTCAATGTACTCTCAAGAACTGAACGCATAATATAATTAATCTGTGGTCTAGCATGGGTCTAGCTGCCACGTTGTCAACAAACAATGTCATGGCGAAATACGTTTTGTAATGAGATGTGATGCCATTAAATAAATATACAATACAATACGAAGTGGTAATTTTTTTTGAAATCAATAAAATTATAAACTAAACATTATTTAACTATCTAAACAAAATAATTGGTAGGCACATCTAGGTAACCGATCATTGTTTCGATTTTTGGTTAATTGTGTGTATGTATTATATTAGGTTAAATAAATAATGTTCTCTTTTTCAGCATTGTTGCAAAATTCCATACATGTTTGCGAAACGTATGTGTAACATGGCCAGTCCCTTAGATTATGAATAACGGCAGCTTCCAAAGCCTAGCTGACTAAACCTGGCAAAAGCATTGCTAAAAAACGAATAAGTTTCGATTATTGTCAGAAGATCGTACCTGCGAGTATACTTGTTCGTCATTACTTACTAGCCGGAAGATGTCCACTGCTGTCGAGGCCTCCCCTGGAGTTCTCTTCAACCATTTATCTTCAACGACCAGAACTGCGCTGCCTGCATCCAGCGGTTTTTTTTACAGGGGGAAGGGTAGGGGATATTTGAAGCACGAAAATAGAAAAGTTGGTTATATGAGTTGATATTAGAACAATAAAACTTTTACGCCGGATTTATTATTTATTTCAATGTTCAATGTAGGTATAGTAAGCAAATGTTGCCCACATTTATATTAGGGTGATGTGATGCCATAGTCTCGTGTAGTGCCGGCAAAGAATAGTACCATCCCATACATACCGGTGGGTGTCGTAAGTGGCGATTAAGGGTTATAAACTGGAGGATGGGAAGCAGCATCCTCCTGTGTATCGTACCATCTTACTTACTGCGGTCACCTACAACCGCGGTCCATGGTACCAGCCATAACGCTGACAAGCGAGGTTACTAAGGTACTTCCCCCATCACATTCTTTCAGCAAAAGCCAAAATTCTGGAGGGAGCTCCCTGTCCTGTAGTGGTCATTTCGTGGGATGTTATGATGATGCCAGAGCACTACCTATTCTTATTTCTAACACGAAACAGGTCGCACAGGAAAGGAACGGCTTAAGCTTATGGTGCACCATTTCGGCAGATTGAAGATGTGCGTTAAACTTGATGCAGGCGACGATATCCACGCTACACTAAAGCCATTGTGTGTCTTTGAGCCATACAATTTAAATTCAACTTTGAGCAAATCAACAAGGAACTTCTCCTCATAATTTCTTTTTCAATAGAAATTTTATAATGCAGTAGCAATGGGTCATACGAGGTCGTAATGGTTTAAAGAGCAAGTTCAGAATGGTGTTCTTTTGAAAACAATAAAATCGTGATACAAATAATATGGGTTGTGGTACGGACACGAGGAACAACCCAGTATACAATCGGTGGACACTTCTCACAAAGTGACCTGATCCCAAACTAGGCAAAGTAAAGTAAAGCCTGTACTTTGGGTAACAGAGGCTAATATACATAAATAGATAAATAACACAGACACAGGATAAACACTCGTGTTCATCACACATATGTTTGCCCTTAGCGGGAATCCAGTCCGCGGCCTTCGGCGTAGAAGGCAGGCTCACTACCAACCACACCAACGGGCCGTTAACTAATTCATATTATGAACGTTAGGTGGGATGTTATCGGTATTGTGAAGGTACCCAAATTGCGAATATGAGTTATACAAAAGTGTTATGTTCAAAAAAATGTTTCACGTTTTTTTTTATTTTTGATAAAAAATATGTATACAGGGTCTTTTCAAGTTTGTGATCAAAATACCCTGTATGATTTGAATTACATTGTGCAGGTTCTCCTTTTGACGTTTAACTGACATCCTCAAGTCAGGGTCGACCATGACTAACCTTTGACAGGTTCGTGAGTAAAGATTCATGACGTCACGGTAAAAAATTTGTGCTAATTGATAGTCAAAAACTTGAGCCGAACTCAAGTTTTGGCCCTCAGTAGAGCTATTTGTCTATGGCATTCTAAACTGCGTTTAGTTTGGGAAAAAATAGTTTAGTCTTGGTTTAAAGAATATTTTCTTACATGCATTATTTTGCAATTTTGATTTATTTTAATAATTAGTGTACGCTGATAAAACACTTAAGGAAATCTAAAGAAATATTTTGTTTCAGCTCAGTATTATCATGTTTTGTGGTTAATTTTTTTTTCAACTCAAAGCAGTAACCAAACGCAGAGACAAGTCGAGCGTTTAGTCCTCTTGACGTAAAATCTGTCAAATTATTTCTACTACATTTGTTTACACAGATTCCCTCCCTGAGTTCAGGCTGAGTTTAGGATCAGGTTGAGTTCAACCTGAGTTCTAGATAAGTCAAGCTTTATCAATTCGGGCCTTAGTGTGGATAGGCCGACTTTTTATAGTTTTGTTTACGTTGATGTGATTACACTCAGCATGAAAATCATTGAACACCATAATACTACAACATAACATGGTTTATATTTTAGAAATCTGATATTCAAATAGTTCATCGACTTTTGTTGCCGATCGTACATGTCAAGTGATCCGTTTGCAAGTAATTGGCAACATTTGATAATTTCGATATGGCATTGCTATTGCCAATGTTTATACTCGACACAGCAAGTTACGTCAGCTCAATAAGATAGAAGAAAAACATGATAAGGGAAAACTGTTGGAAAAATATCATTTAAACGACAAGCAGGAAAATGTATTACTTGGGGAATCTTTGAGAAAAACAAATTCGCTATCGAAAACAATGCAAAAATGGGCAGAAAGATAATATTTGTACAGCCATACCTCATAAACCGTGCTTTCAGAGTTGTTATGACATGGCTAATTAACGAATATATCTGTAGTAGTAGTCGGGACCAACGGCTTAACGTACCTTCCAAAGCACAGAATCATCTAACTTTTTAGACAATTCGGTAATATATCCTGCAATGTCCTAACGAATCTGGGGAGGTCGCACAAAGGGATTTTTGTTTGACAGTGTCCACACCGGGCATCGAACCCTGAACCTCCGGATCTAGAGCCGAGTGCTCTTACCACTACACCACGGAGGCTGTTACACGGATGGGTGACTTTGAAGTACATCAAAGTGAGTTGTAAGATCGACTGGCGGCTTTACAGATTGACACCCCAACTTACCGCTGAATCAGATTAGAATGTTAAAAAGTCAGGCTCTTGGCATAACAATTTCAATACGGGTATACAGTTTACCTGCTGCGTTTCTGTGTGAGCTCATTAAAATTCATACAAATTCTCCTCCACATTTACACGCGTTATGAACAATGCGGTAGCAAAGTTAAAGTATTCAATGTAGTTATTTCAAAATTAATTACCAATAAAAAAGCTCAAAACTACAAACAGTCATAAATCAAACATTTACTGTTTTTCGCAAGTGGAAAACACAATAGCAGCTTTTATGAACAAGTCAGCTTACCGGAATGAAGTTTCTACTTGGCATTACATTAACCTTTCTAAAGGTTAAGCTTCGGCTTCGCCTACAGTTTGTGTGTATCAGAACGATTCACCAGTCAAAGCGAATACAGCGAGCGGCCGTAATCCAACCACAAACGTAGAGCTCAAAAATTTGAATATAATTTTGTCTGGAGTGACGTTAAAACAAAGAGACTACGTAACGTTTGCAGTATTTTGTAACCTCGTTAATCATTCCCTTTGGCAAATCCTTTTAGTCGCGGCGACCTTTCACAGGCGAGGTGGATGGAGTAGAGTAAGCGGCTTATGAATGTAGCCGAGCATTTATTCACTTGTTTCACTTCTCTATACCACCTCCTGTGCCGCTAAGCCGGTGCCGTGCCATCATATGGCTCAGAAGGGGCTCTGTTAGGAATTTAAATGTTTAAAACCAAATATTTTACTCATCATCATCATTTCCAGTGGGTTACAATGTCCTTCACTGACCTCGCAATTTATGGTGTCAGTGTTGAAGAGCCGCCTCTGACATGGCTCATGTAGGTACTTTTTTTCTGACATGGCTAAGGTAGGTACTTTTAACCCGGGACGGGACCAACAGCTTAACATGCCTTCTTTTGTCCGAACACAGAATCATCCTACTTTTCAGACAATCAGGTGATTCATCCTGGAATGCTAAACTGGGGAAATGTCGCTAAAGTGATTCTTATTCGACTGTGTCTACCAGGATTCTAACCGCGATTGCTCTAAGTGCGACACAGCTGCGGATCTTTCCAACGCGGATCGTTCCGCTAATTTCGCTCGCAATGTTAGGTTAAGTATGACACATCTGGCGGAATTTCCGCTGGTGTCATACTTGAAAAATCTTTCAGTCGCGGATCTTACCTTGTCGAAATTTCGGCAGGTTTGTTGCTCACTAAGTCAGTACCACTGATATATTATAAATATCAGGCAGGACAAACATACCTAATCAAACCGTCTGACAATTAATAGGTATTTTATACCATAAATTTTATGCCATAACAGTCATCTTCATTGCCCTCTTATTCCGTTTTTTCCAAATAGTTTTACGGAGTTGGTTACCTAACCTAAGGAATTTGACGGGGGCACTGGTTTTTACACAGAGTGACTGCCATCTGACCTCCGCAACCCAGGAGGCAAACCAGACCCAAGCCTAGATTAGGCTTTGCCAGGTTAGTGGCCACCCTGGCTGTCAGAGTTTTCATGTCGCCGAATGGCCTCTGACTTGGCTTAACGACTACTATCATTGACAGTAGCCGGGACCAACGACTTTACGTAGGTACACGAAGCACGCAAACGCGTGCTCTAGTTCTTGTACCACTAGCGATCACCCATCCGGGTTCTGATATCTACCACTCGGCCACGAGCGCTTTATTTGGGCCATGACAGTACACCTGCAAATTAATTTGACCTAACGTATGTGTTCATCATTGTCGTAGTCTTATTCTCTTGTACGGAGTCAGATACGGAACCTAGGGGATTTGACGGGGATATTGATTATTACCATAAATCAAATTAAGTTCTTCAGAGCAGCACAGCGTTCCATACGCATAGAACAGCCGTTTGACATTTGTGCAGCAAGCTGGTCAAAGGTCAAGACCAATCTATTCACGACATATTGCATATAAACTGTGTAGCAACGGTTAGTAGCAACTGCCTAGTTCTGTCAACTCGTAAAGGGGAATATTCAGACAATATATGTAATAATCGAATCATCCTGTAGCATTATACTTAAATTATATCGAAATACAAACATACATACATAACATCACGCCTAGAGACCACAGTCCTCCACCACATGCTCTTCGGTTTAGGGTACTTTTAATCTGGCCTTAATTTTGAAAGTCCTAAATTTGGTCCCGGTACATCCACATGTGAACAGTAATTCAGGGGCTCCTTTGGAACCGCGGAGATTCCGGATATAAGCTGTATATAAAATAAAATAGAGATACTCGTGAGAGAATACTTAGAGTTTCTTAACTTCACCAATGTTTCACTAAGGTCACATATTTGCATTCCATAATGATAAAAAGGACTTTTTCAACACATTTGCTCATAAAACAGTTCTATTTGCACTGTATTAAGGTCCATAATCCAGCTTATTAAACACGCGTGCTATTTTCATTAATATAACTTCACTAGTGTTGTAATTTTTTCTTTTTCTTTTAATCGGCAAGATGCAAGGAGTTTCTATATCTATAACATTCATAATATTTTCATGACTAAGTAAACTGTGTTCGATAATATGATAAATAAATGTTAATTACATGGAAATACTTATATTAATCAACCAACTCACAACAAATTTGTCTTTAAAGTAACAAAATATTCAATATTAAATAATTCAAGGGAGTGAGCCTCAGACCTCCTTGCTGTTTGGCAGGTTAGTGTTTTATTTTTGTTTTGTTTTTATAGCGGCAAGGTGCAAGGAGTTTCTTTATCTATAACATTAATAATAATTTAATGAATTAAGAAACTGTGTTCGATAATTTGATAAATAAACGTTAATTAAACCAAAATATTGATCTTAATCAACTAACTAACTACAAATTTGTCTTTAAAGTAACAAAATATTCAATTTTAAAATTATTTGAAAAGTAGTCTGTTTGATAGTGTCTTGTATATAATATCATTGGTCTCAGAGTAAAAAACTATAGAGTCCGCCATATGCATATTCTGTATGAGCTAGTGAAGCGTGAAGCGTCTCACTGTCGCCCATGCTAGTGGGCGGTCAAAAAACTCAGTTAAGTTTTACAAAAATCAAGATATCTTTAAAAATCTAATGTTTTAGTATAAACTTTGTTAGGAAAAGTGAAAATATATCGTTTTTTACTTGTGCATTGATCATCTATACATATAATAAAAGAGTAGAAACCGCGTGTCTGTACTTTTGGTTAATTTATAAAAAAAATTGTGTGAGCGATAAGAAACGACTAATAAAACTCAAAAATATGTTTTCTGAACTTTTTGTCTGTCTGTCTGTATGTTTTCGATAAACTCCGAAACTACTGAACGGATTTTCTCGCGGTTTTCGCAAATAGATTAAGCTTAGCTCTGAGCAACATATAGGCTATGTTTCATTCAAATCGGTTCACTCAATCAGAAGCTACACCAATGTAAAATATTAAATTGCCTGTACGACAATAACTCGCAAACCGATTCAAACTGAGTTTTTAATTACGAGTTTGGCTTACTTTTGTGCAACATAAAAGTTTAGTTTCATTGCAAACGGTTCACTCAGACAGAAGGCACGCTAAGTTTCATGCGGCGGCGCAAATATCTCACAAACTACTGAACGGATTCAAACAGGGTTTTCAATAAACTGTCAAGCTTACTTCTTTGCAACATATTAGCTTACTTTAATTGAAAACGGCTCACTCAGACAGGTTCGTGAAATTTCCAGCGGAGACGCCAATATCAACGAGGTTTTCAGTAACGTATTTGGCTACTCCATGCAACATGTATGCTTAGTTTCATTGCAAACGGTTCACTCAGACATAAAGTTCACTAAGTTATAAGCGGTGGCCCCAATAACTCCCCAACTACTAAACGGATTTAAACGGGGTTCTCAATACCGTATTTAGCTTAATTCTTTGCAATTTATTAGCTTACTTTCATTGAAAACGGTTCACTCAGACAGGAAATGCCCGAAGTTTCAATAGACGTCGCCAAAAATTTCTTTCTTTCTTTCTTTCTTTCTTTCTTTCTTTCTTTCAATAGCTCACAAACTACTGTACCGGTTCCAACTGGCATTTCCATGATGTGCTTGGATTAGGTACTTTCGTGCAACATATAAGCTTAGGTTAGTTGAAAACGGTTCACTCAGATAGAAGTTACGCAAAGTTTCAAGCAAAGGCGCGAATAACTCACAAACTTTTGAGCAGATTCAAACGTGGCTTTCAGTAACGCGTTTGGCTTACTCCTGTGCAATAAACAAGCTTAGTTTCATTGCGAAATGTTCACTCTGACAGAAGATACGCTAAGTTTCAAGCTGCAGAACCAAGAACTCACTTACTGAACTGGTTCAAGCGAGGTTTTTCAATGACGCATCGGGCTTCTTTCTGTGCAACATATAAGCTTCATTCCATTGCAAACGGTTCATTCACACAGAAGGTTCGCGAAATTTTAAGTGGCCACACCAATACCTCACAAAAAACTTAAACGACTCAAACGGAGTTTTCAATAACGTATTTGGTTTGCTTTCGTGCAATATTTGAACCTTTATTGCAATTGGTTCACTCAAACAAAAAATGGGCGAGTTCAAAGTTTCAAGCTGTGAAACCGAGCTGAAATCAAACAAAGCTTACATTTGTACGGAAGAAAGCCAAATACGTTGTTGAAAATTCCGTTTGAAACGGTCCAGTTGTTTGTGTAAAAGTTGTGGATACAGCTAAAGATTAGTAAAATCTAGATTTAGTTCTATTATAAAAATAATAATAAAAAAAATCCTGTTTCGGAATGGCAGTGCAACAAATGTAAAAAAAATTCACCATCATCATCCGACCGTTTTCGGTCATGGCGACCGCTGTCAACTCCTACATAGAGGTGTGGCGTTGATGTGCCCGTATGTGACTTACATATCCAATTTTTGCTGTAAACTCACGCGCACAATGAGAGCACGTGAGTCTACCGTTTACATAATTATAAGTGATGGCCGCTGGTGGTCGCGCCTTAAGATCGTCGCGCTTAGTGTCGAGGTCTAATAAGCGCTGCTTTTCAAAACCGTCGGACCAAGTACATTCTGATCTTTGCACAGCCAGATCCTCCCATTGCGATGGCTCTATGTCACATCTTTTGAAATGTCGTTTTAGAACATCCTTGTATCTCAGAAGTTGTCCGCCATGCTTTCGCTTACCCTCCTTTAGCTCTGAGTAAAAGATACGTTTAGCTACTCGATCTTCCGCCATCCGTGACAAGTGGCCGCACCACCGAAGCTGTCGCCGCATCAAATAAGCCTCAATGCCACCTACTTTGGCTCGCCGCAGCACTTCAGTGTTTCGCACGTGATCAGACCATTTGATCTTCATAATACTGCGCAGACATTTTAGGTGAAAACGGTCTAGTGTGCGAATGTGATGGCGATACAAGCACCATGTCTCGGAGGAATAAAAGGTTAGGCAGCACGATCGCCATATATACTGAAACCTTGGTGGCCAGTTTTAAATCGTGTGAGCTGAAAACCTTGATACTCAGTCTGCCAAGTCTGTCTACGTGTGACGCGATATTCTCTGTGCGTCAACTACAAGAAAAAAGTAGAGAACAAGGTCAAAATTTGTACCTCTGCTTCGTTGACCTAGAGAAGGCATTTGACAGTGTTCCTCGAGACGCCCTCTGGTTATTACTTAAGAAATTAGGGTGCACGGAAAAGTTTGTGAGGCTTCTCAGACTGCTACATGATGACATGGAGTGTTGTGTCACAGTTGATGGTGAACAGTCAAGTTTTTTCCCCGTCACCTGTGGGGTTAAGCAGGGGTGTGTGCTCGCAACAACACTGTTTGCTTTATACTTTGCTGTGGTAGTCCAGGAAGTCTCACAAAGTTCTACGATGGGTGTACGCATCCGTTTCCGCACAGACGGACAACTTTTTAATCTAGCAAGATTCAAAAAAAATTATGAAAGATCTAAAGTTTTGAAAACTTAGGAAGTAGGTACTTATAAACAAAATACAAATAAATAAAGAGAGATGTGAATCATTGTTTTTTAGGAATTGCCTTTTAAGGGGAGAAATAAGTTACAACGATTGTACAGAAGTGTAGTCCAACAGTTTTGTATGCAGGTACATGTACGTACAGTCAAAAGCATGTGAAGCTACGTTGGACTTTGTACCGCTCTTTTTTCAGTTGCCACAGAAGCTAAAGTGGCTGTGCCTCAGATTAAGTTAGGCTTTGTTTTGTATAAGATATACGAAACCCGTATCATAGTAAGTCCGCGTGGAATTCGACTATAATTTTACACTTACGAGGATAGTGGGCGACCTAACAGTCCACACGTAAACAATACGTATTTAATTTACAAAAATCCGTACTATCGGTACTCTGTATACCTAATAATATAAAGGCGAGAACTGCCCTGTCTGTCTGCCTGTCTGTTAAGCTTTTATGACTAATCCGATAAACTGATTGTGATATAAACTTGGTACGAAGATAGTTTGAACCATGGGAAAAGTCATTAGCTACTTTTTCTGAACACCACGCGGACGGAGTCGCGGGCAACAGCTAGTTAATACTAAGAACAGAAGCGTCCGTAATCCGTAATAGCCATTTTATGCGTGATTTTTAACACAGTTTTTTTCCTGAATGGTTAGTGATTTCACCAGAAAAACTGTGGTAGCAGCATTTATTAGTTCCATGTCACATATTTCTCAGAGAGAAAGATAAAAATTTTACGTTTTTAGGATTTGAAAAAAATTCCATACATTTTAGTATGGAGGTCCCTAACAAGAAAGTGCTACGCTAATGGCTCCCTCCTTAGCAGCAAGAGCTGCTACTAAAACCTCCTTGGATAGTGTAGTCTTGTCTCCTGCGCGCGCATGTATAATATGTGTCTTTGAAAAAAGTAATACGCGCGCCATTTTACAAACAGATATTTCTTGTTGTGAAATGTGTTTAATGTAATTAAAAAATTAATGACTTCTACAAATAAAATAAATGGTACAGCAGCACTGCACTTACTTTCTCGCGATATACGAGAGTCATCATTCAACAGTGTCTCCGCCGGGAGTCGAACCCAGAACCTCCGGATCAAGAGCCGAACGCTCTTACTACTATATTATAAAGGCTGCGGATAGAAATGAGTAAATAAGTACCAACTGCAAACTTAAGTTTGTAATTCCATACAAATAATATGAAAATACAAACTTACCTATACGAACTAGATTTATTTAAAAATGGTTTACTGAAATATGCCGTCAGGTAGAAAACCAATTTAGAATCCAAATTGTAGAACATCAAAATAAGCTCAACGAAACCGATTTTGAGTAAATCACATTTTTAAATTTTAGTAGTAAGGGAACACCCCTTATATGAATTTCTAGAGACCAATTGATACTGCGGCAAATACCTTAAATGGAGATGCTTGATTATGCAAAGTTTCATCAAGATTTTGTGAGACGTTTTGGCGGAAATTACAATTTTTCATTTTCGTTGTATGACAGCTACCCTCAAAATGAGAGCCAGCAGGAAACCACTCAAAACCCTTCGATGGATTTGCATAAAACTCTTAAATTCCAAATATGGTGTCAATTGGACCATTCGTTTAGCCGCTAGGCCAAAGCGTGACGGACAGACCGACCGACGACGGACCGACCGACCGACCGACCGACCGACCGACCGACCGACCGACTGACCGACCGACGGACGGACATTTTTGGGAGACTTGTTTTTTATGATGTATAACTGATATAGAACACATTTTTGAGAAAATTAGTAAAACTTTTTTTTTCACGAATACAATACCTTTCTCGCTCCGCTCGAAAGTAAAAACAGTGATAAGTGTAGAACGTCGAAAATACTTGAACAAAAAACACAAGTCCCGTGTATCGGGTGACGTAGAAATGTGAGGAAAACGTCTTCGAAATTTCCTTAGGAAAAAAAGGTAAGCGAATTTGATTCGTTTTTATTCGCAAATGTGTTGAAAAAGGTCGTAAGAAGCTTGTGCGCTTTGGTGATTACACCCTCGGCTCCATTACGCCCTCGCCTGCGGCTCGGGCTATAATTTCTGAGCCTCGGCCGTAATATCTAAAATAGCGCACGTGCATCTTAATGTACTATTCTGAACGATTCTCCAATCAGGAACTTATTGCACTATTGGCACAGTACAACATATACTCCTATATCTCCATCGTTGCTCAGCAGGCACCTTGGAGGAATGTTTTGGGACGTGAATATTTTTAGTGAAACGTAGACTACGAAGAAAATGAAAGAAGATGAATTCAGCCGAAAATCGGCTCCATTTCCTACCTCACTGGGCCTATTTTTATAATTCTTTGTGATACTAGGTAAGGTTAAGTTTAGTTGTGTTAGCTTACAATATTTACCGTGCAGTCATAATTTCACTAGCCAAATTATAATAGCACGGCTCGGAAAATATACCTACGACATACTGGATCTTTGGTAAATGTCTGCAAACCACCCAGGTGGTTGCTCTACCCTTGAAACTGAACAACTTTCCCTAAGGAGCATAGGAAAACGAAGGGGAAAGTGTACCTTAGGGAAAGTTGTTCAATTTAATGGGTAGACCTCTACAACCTGAGAGGTTGGCAGACATTTACCAAAGACCTTATATATCGAGCTGAAACTGGTCGTCTCCCTTGGGACAATTCGTTTGAACCTGAAGACAACTGTTCATTACTTATTCGCTCCATAAACGACATGAATTATTGAACTACAATTACATTTCGAAAGGTTGCGAATTAGAAATTAAACGTTTTAAGTAGCATTCAAACCCCGTAAGTAGCATTCAAACCCTTAGAGGCGACTAAGGGTTTATGAACCGGAGGATGGGCAGCAGCATCTTGCTGTGTATCATACCATCTTACATACTGCGGTCACCAACAACAGCAGTCGCCAGCCACAACGCTTTCAACCGTGGTGACTAAGGTAATCCCATCCATTGTACCACGCGTTTTTGCTGGAGTTCTGGAGGGAGCTCCCTGTCCTGCAGAGGACGTTTCATGGGATGTTATGATGATGTAGCATTCATAGAATGGTTTCTCATTCACTGTTTGAGAAAATTGCTTGTTATGTAAGCTCGCGCTGAAGAATTTGAGGTTGTGTATTCTAAAACTACTCAATGGACTATCAAAGAAGCATGATCAATGGGTTCACTAATAATTATATTCAAAGGTATGTTTGATGAAGACTCATTTAAACAGAGTTTTTTGCAAGGTCTCGATAATGCGAGTTTTTTACCTACATCCCACGACATTCTGCGATTACGTTATCGTCGTCATTTCTTTTGTTGTGCGCCCGCAGGGGTGGCCTTACATTACGGCAAATTGTTGCACAGGTTTAATGATTAAAAATGCGAGGCTAGAGGCAATTTGCCCAGTGATTTGGCAGTCACGCGAGCCCTGCAATTTGCCACATGAAACACTCTCGCCAGCTCGCAACTATCGGCACTCCCAAGGGCATCCTTCGACCTTAAACCGTAACGGACTCACCTCATCAAAACAAACTGCACTCTTATAACAGTCAATCACATACAACTATAAAGGAAGACACTACGGGCAGCTAACAATCACGGCCTTTCATACGACACTGAATCTTCGCGGGAGAATTGACATGTTGCGGTAACATACGGGGTGATTTACACTTGGGGAGGCATCTTTTTATTGATGATGAGGGTTGGAGCGCGGAGGGCGCGGCGGACGGCGGGCGAGCGCGCTACCCGGCGCGCCGCCTTAGTTTGACTGAAACGCGCTCTCCGAGCATTTCACGCAGGCGTATTGGGGCACAGGATCGGCCGAAACTCACCTAGTCCACTCCTCAGCAAAAGGTCGTAACCACTCGTGGATGCTTCATGAAAAACCCATTCTAATCCTATATGGAAGAAGCTAGTTCACATTGCGAGGTGTGAGAGGTTTGCGTTGTTAAGAGGGAAGGTAGCGCGTGCCGCACTGCATACGACAGTAATTAAATATGTGTTTGACAATACTGTATCTGTTGGAGGCTGTGCTGAGCTGATGACGTCAATGTGCCGCCGCTCCCGCTGTGTTGACGAGTTGCCTAATTTATGTGTGCACACGCGACTACACGCTCCCCCGAGTTTTGAATTCATAAATAAATTTAAAGTTTTCCTTCAAGTTCCTTGGGTTTGCTTCCAGTTCTACAAATACAGTATCTTATTTGGCGTTCTGCAGCCAACTGTCAGTTGAAGTAAACCTTACTCTGTTGGTGCTGTACTCTTTGCCTTACATTATAGCTGTACTCATTATAATTTCGTAAAAATTCTATTTATTTTTTAAGATTACCTAAGTATTTGAAGGGGCAAGTGGGGCAAGTCATGTTTTAGTACAGATACAAGGTCTTTTTCAAGCGCACCTTCGTTACTGTGCTTACGTACCATATTATCAACCAAATAACCTAGTCCTAGCCCCTAGCACGTCAACTTTGTCGTAAATATAAAAGTATAACGCCTAAAATTATAAATTCCGCAAACTTCTATTTTCGTTACGATTGTTTGCATTCTACAAAGTAGCAGGCGCTCGGTCACTGATCTTGAACCGTGTCGCGGAGCCGAATTCAGCACGCTCGCGCGCTCCTAGAAATAGATTTACTACGTTATTGAATCCCGATGCTAATTTCGCTTTTTATTTTAGGGAAATTTTGTGGGCTTGCCAGAAAGATTGTTTAGATCCTCAAAGAGCCAGACCACACAAAACTAATGTAGGTAAGTACTTAAACAACAATCATGACGAGGCTCAAAATTCTGCTGGGCTGCACCCACTTCTTATACACACGTATATGCGTATATGTTATGTAAACTATAGGTATTTACTTGAATCGTGCAAAGTTTCATCCCAGCAGGTTTTGCGCAAGGTTCGCGTTGATGGATCTCCTATTATTAGCTTTAGCATGGTTTAGTGTCAACAACAACGGTCACAGTTTCGTAGCTTAGATTTTGGTCCTGCTCACAGTTCAGTTTTGTCCTGTACACACCATTCTCAGTGTAGCCAGTGTAGCCGCCGCCATGCCAGTGAGTAGCGAGGTGACGATATAGGTAACGAATAACAAAACCTAACTACGTAGGATTTTGTTCTACGGATTATTGAGCTTCGGATTCGGACTACTTTGTCATCGGTCTGCATAATGTTCAGTTAAGTTAGTGGTTGCACCGACACGTACGGCTTCTCTGGCATGTATTCAACGTTTGTAGCGATAGTTCTGGCTCAGTCAGCTACTAGTTTTGTTGTGCATTTGCTTGCTGCCGGGCGCACTGCATTGGACGCTCGCTGCTCAATTAAGATTTTCGTTGTCCGAAATGCTGGGAGCCACTCCTATTTATGCATTTCTTTTTTTACATTTTTCCAATGGGTTACTCAGCCCATTGAAGAAGTTTATTGATTAAGGTACCTACATAAAGTTCTGCCATCGGGATACAAAACATTGATGTGATTGATGTAACCTGGATTATTTGGGATATAATTAAGTTGTTTTGGGTTTATAATCCTTCCTTCCTACTAATAATATTTAATACTAGCTGTGCCCGCGGCTTCGCCCGCGTGAACTTCAGACAATGTGCAGTCTGTCCCTCTCCCCCTCCCCCCCTCATCTCCCTCTTCCTGTCCCCCTCCCCCTCCCCCTCAATCTCCCTCTCTCTCCCTCTCCCACTCCCTATCCCACTCCCCATCTCCCTCCCTCTCCTTCTCCCTCTCCCTATCCCTGCCCCTAACCCTATCCCTATCCATAACGCAATCTAAACCGCTATCTCTATCTATATACATAGAAACGACACCCATATTGATTTTAAAACATTTTAACCCTATCGCACCCCAACTTCATCCCCAGGGGATGATGGTATTTCACGTCCACCACGTTGGATTTCAAAATTGTTGTATTTTTCGTAATCAGCGACCCGATTAACCATACAAACGACACCCATATTGATTTTTAGACATTTCTACCTTATCGCACCCCAAACCCATCCCCAGGGGATGATGGTATTTCACATCCACCACGTTGGATTTCAAAATTGTTTTAGTTTTCGTAATCAGCGACCCGATAAACCATACAAACGATACCCATATTGGTTTTTAGACTTTTTCACCCCATTTCCTGCTTTTAGGGGTTGAATTTGGGGTGGAATTTCAATAACAGTGATGTACGTTCCACAGAATTACAACCCTAATGCCTAAATAATAAATTTAGTGGATTTTACTTGGAAAATGAAAGATTTTCAAATTCATCCCTCTTTTCACCCCTTAGGGTGTAGAATTTTGAAAAGCCCTGAAACACCTAAAACTTATTTTTTAGTCGTCAGTCTAAATATTAATTTTGAAGATCCTAACTTCAAAACTGACGGACTTTCATACAAATTTTCATCCCTTATTTCACCCCCTTAGAGGATGAATTAAAAAAAATAAAACTTACTTTTTAACTTTTTATCAAGAGCTCAAAACCAAATTTCTATGATTCTACCTTTAAAAATGAAAGACATAGACCAACATATGGAAATAAAATCATCCCCTTCTTCACCCCCTTAAAGGGTGATTTTTAAGAAAAGCTTAAAAATGTTTTTTTTTTTACCAAAAGCTTAAATTCAAATTTGTGTGAATCTAACTCATGAAACAAAGGACTTTCATACAAACTTTCATCCCTTATTTCACCCCCTTGGGAGATGAATTTTCCAAAATCCTTTCTTAGTGGGTGGTTTTGACGTGCATAGAACTTGTGTACAAAATTTCAGATCTGTATCTATAGCGGTTACGGCTCGGCGTTGATGAATCTGTCAGTCAGTCAGTCAGGATATGCTCTTTTATATATTTAGATTTAGATTATAATATTTTATATATATTTTTTTTTTTTATATTATAATCGTGAGAGTTTGTAAGTATGGATGTTTGTTCCTCTTTCACGTAAAAACTACTGAATGGATTTTAATGAAACTTGGCACACATATAGGTTAGGTCCTGGAATAACACATAGGCTACTTTTTACCGCGGGAAAACACTTCATTCCCACGGGAAAACGCATTTAATGTTAATGAAGAAGGATGGATTTTAATGAAACTTGGCACACATATACGAGTAGGTTAGGTCCTGGAATAACACATAGGCTACTTTTTACCGCGGGAAAACACTTCATTCCCACGGGAAAACGCATTTAATGTTAATGAAGATTTTAATGAAACTTGGCACACATATACGAGTAGGTTAGGTCCTGGAATAACACATAGGCTACTTTTTACCGCGGGAAAACACTTCATTCCCACGGGAAAACGCATTTAATGCTAATGAAGAAGGATGGATTTAAATGAAACTTGGCACACATATAGGTTAGGTCCTGGAATAACACATAGGCTACTTTTTACCGCGGGAAAACACTTCATTCCCACGGGAAAACGCATTTAATGTTAATGAAGAAGGTGACTGACTCACTGACTGACATATCAACGCACAGCCCAAACCACTGGGTCTAGAAATTCCAAATTTGCCATGTAGGTTTTTTGTGAAGTCTTAAGGTGCACTAAGAAAGGGTTTTACAAAATTCCACCCCTAAGGGGGTAAAATAGGGGATGAAAGTTTGTATGAAAGTCCGTCAGTTTTGTAGTTAGGATCTTTAAATTTTGTATTTAGGCTAACGACTAAAAATTAATATTTATGTGTCTCAGGGTTTTTGAAAATTCGACAACCTAAAGGGTGAAAAGGGGGATGAAGTTGAAAATCCTTTATTTTTAAAGTAAAATCCACATAATTTATTATTTAGGCATAAGGGTTGTAATTCTATGCAACGTGGTTGTTATTGAAATTCCACCCCAAAATTCAACCCCTAAAAAAGGGAAAAGGGTGAAAAAGTCTAAAAACCAATATGGGTATCGTTTGTATGGTTTATTGGGTTGCTGATTACGATAACTACAACAATTTTGAAATCTAACGTGGTGAACGTGAAATACCATCATCCCCTGGGGATGGAGTTCAGTTAGGTAGGGTCTAAAAATCAATATAAGATAAGATAAGATAAGATAAAATTTATTTCATTTTACTTAGGCTAAAATATACAAGATATTACAAAATTGGAAGTTTTCGGTCTCAAATAGCATTGTAATGCCTAAACTAAGTAAACATTTTACTTGTATCTTAGGCATTGACAAAACTAAAGGCAGATTACAATTTTAACTAATAAAGGTAGTAAAATATATTTATAATCTAATAGCACTAAAAATAAGTATGTCACGTTATAATTTATGATAAGTAACATGTTTTAAAATTCTAAATTACAAAAAATTCTTTATTCACGAAGAACGAATTTGTTGCGTAATTTTTTGTGTTGCTTGCATTAGCCGAGTTTTCTATAAATTGCAGTGCCGGCGACTAAAGTTAGCCTAGTGAAGTAGTTTTACTTTTGATGACGGTCCATAATCTAATTCTATGTCATGACCTACACCTTATATCCGTGTCTTTTCATGGCGCATTTATCTGGATCACAAATTAGGGTTTATACGGACAGACAGCTTTTATACTTCCTGGGCAATATTGTCAGTTATTTTATGACGGTCATGAGGCTGCGGCGCTAAGCGCCTTCATAATCAATAGTACTTATAAGTCTGGCTTCAGCGCTTTTCCTGGCTGGGCACTGCTCATCTCCAGTTTTGTGCTCACAGGGTTTTTTGAAGCGCAGGCAGGTGGCGCACTTTGCGGGTTCAGATTTTTTAGGGCACTCCTTTATCGAGTGATCAGTGTTGCCACAGTGGCCGCACGTGGTGTGCTCGTCCTTGCAGTACTTCGCTGAGTGTCCGTACTGCTGACATTTATAACAGCGGGTCACAGTGGTGAAGTCTCTTACGGGGCAGGATGTCCAGTTAATAAAAACGCGCTGCTGATTAATGAGCGTTCTCCTAAGATTGGGTGTGAGTTCGAAAATAAAATTGCACGTAGAGGCATTTTTCTTACCCGATTTATGGCTCAATTTGATGGAGCTAAGAAATTGATCCTTATTCAGGCTGGGATGCTTATCCACAATGTTCTGCTCATAAATGCAATCTAATGCCTCATTTTCGGTTATGTTTGAAGGGACGGCCAGGACTATAACTTTCGGAAGCTTTTTCGAGGTTTCCTGTACTTTGAGTCCTGAATTAATGAGCTGTTTGGATCCTTTTAGTTTTTCAAGGTCGTCCTTTCTTTCTGAGCTGATAATAACGCCTCCGTTTTTAGTTTTTCTTATTCCACGGATATGCAACTTTAGTTCATCGGGCTTAATTAGATTTTGTACTAGTTTTTTCGTGTCCTCACTAGTTATATCTTTATCGGCCGGGTAGATTGTTACGCTGCTTGTGGTCGGTGGGCGGACGAGGGGCTGGCTTCCTGTTCTTACCATATCGGCGAATGATAGGTTTGAGGGCGAGAACTTCGGTGAACTCTGCACGTGCTCTTTAAGGTCTTTTATTTGTTCTGATATATCGGCTTTTTCTTTCAAAATCTCAATAATGTCAGTGGCACTGAAGTATCTCTGTTTAATTGACTGGTATTGCACAGCCATCTGGCCTATACCAACTTGTACAGTCCTCGCAATGTTGCTTATTTTTAACTTCTGCTCGGTGTTCATCTTGCTATCGCCTGAGATCACACAAATGTCATTTAAACACTGCTCGATCGTAGCTATCCACTTCTGAACTTCAGGGGTCGAGACCGCGCTCCTGGCAGATCCAAGGGGCTGTGGTGATTCTCCATGCGTACCGGTGGAGCTTCTCGGGCTGTCCAAATTTTGTGGGTTCACATTCATTTTGGCATGTTTTATATAAATGAGTTATAATAGATAACGCGCTTAAGTCACAAACACATGAAGTCACCGAGTGCAAAAGTGCTGAGATGGCGTTGACACAGTTACACGATTTTTGCTATTAGAATTAATTTATTACAAATTAACTATGCAGTAGACACGTCCGTCTCTACCGCATGTTGCCATCATCATATCTATCATATATGGGTGTTATTCTACAAAAATTTTGAAATCCAACGTGGTGAACGTGAAATACTCGTTTCATCATCCCCTGGGGATGGAGTTCAGTTAGGTAGTGTCTAAAAATCAATATGGGTGTTGTTTCTATGATTATAAATAAGGATAGGGATAGCGGTTAAGATGGCGTTAGGGGTAGGGAGAGGGACAGGGATAGGGGAGGGGAGGAGGGAGGAGAGGGAGGGGGAAATGGAGAGGGAGGGTAAGGGGGAGGAGGGGGACAGGGATGGTGTGACGGACGGTTGGACAGATGGTTGGACTGACGGACGGACGACAGATTAGATATGAGCGCCGCGCCGGCGCGCCGCCGCCGCCGAGCAAATTTCCTGCGCCGCCGCCGCCGCGGATGGCCACGGCGCGCCGAGCGAGGAAAGAGTTTTTTTTTTTTTTTTTTTTTTTTCAATTTATTTGGGTTATCCAACGGTAGTACAATAAGGTATTACTTAATTTATTTTACAAACTAAACAGACTTAATTGTAGAACCAGCACCGACAACCACAGATTACTAAAATAAGGTAGCAGTTTATACAGTTTCTACAGCGTCTTACGCTTTACTCATTATCACTACTTACTATTTTTACAAAGAAATCAATCTTATATGGAAAGAAAGGAGAGGAAAAAGATTAGGTTAAACATTTTAAGATATATGCATGCATTACCATTTATCTAGGAGGAAGATATTTTTTCTAATGCTGTTATTAGACTTTTTTTAAAATCACTTACGCTCAAATACATAATGTCAATATCGTTGAAGTAGGTATTAAAAGATTGAGTAATACGATACATTGGCGAACGTTTACCTGCGTTTGTTCGACAACCTTTCTGGGCAAATATCATATTATCTCTGCGAACATAGGACTTACGGGGTACATTGAAATACAATTCATTACTAAGATGGATACTGTCATATTTACCATTACAAATATCATACAAGAAAAGGGTTTGTAATTGAAGACGTCTATTTCTAAGGCTCAATAAATTAAACTTTTTTAACAAATTTATATACGGCTGGCGAATACGTGAGAATTTATAATTTATACGTCGTAAAAATTTTCTTTGATGTAATTCAAGGGCTTCTGTATACTTATTGTAATAGGGATTCCAGACTGGAACTGCATACTCTAACTGTGAGCGTATAAGACTTTTATATATATACAAGAAGGTCGATGGCCGGGTGAAATTGGAGCATGTACGCATAACAAAGCCATACATTTTATATGACCTATTGATAATATTGTCTATATGTAGATCTATATGTAGTTTGGTGTCCAGTGTGACTCCAAGGTCTCTAATAAACTGTACTCGGTCGAGTCTAACGTCACATAAGGTATAGGGGTGATTAATCGTTTTCAGTTTCTTTGAAAATGTTATGACTTTACACTTATTTAAGCCGAGCTCTAGTTTATTTTGTGTACAGTAAAGTGAAAAGCGGTTTAAATCCTGTTGAATACTTATACAATCATCAAAATTGTCAATTTTATGAAATATTTTTAAATCATCTGCATATAGAAGATAATTGCTTAACTTGAAACATTTGCCTACGTCATTTATGAATAAAATAAATAACAGTGGGCCCAAAATTGAACCCTGGGGAACCCCAGATGTAACAGGGACGAACCCAGATTCAAATCCATTGATGACAACTTTTTGACTGCGATTAGTTATATAGGACTTAAACCACCGCCACAAATTACCACGTATTCCGTTATAGGCCAATTTCTCCAATAGTATTTTGTGGTCTACTCTGTCGAAGGCCTTACGAAAATCAGTGTAAATACTGTCAGTTTGCTTGTTGGCGTCCATTGCATCAAATAAATATGAAGTATAAATTAAAAGATTAGTAGTAGTTGAACGTCTTTGTATAAAGCCATGTTGTTGTTCTAAAATAATTCCGTTATTAAATCCATACTTTTTAAGCACTGGTTCAAATTCTCTTCTCTTGCTTCTCTTACTCGCTTTAGTTAAGATATTGATCCTACCTGCTGGATACCTAATTTGGAGCATGATTCTTAGAGAGCCCCGATTACTGAATGGTTTCAGCAATATTTTTGAATATTACCGTGCAATTTTTTGTGAAATAAGGATAAGCTAACAAAAACTTGTGTTTGAAAACCGGACTAAAATTAAACATTTGTTTATTTTTCCTTAAAAGAATTAGAATATTAGTACAGTCTGTTGTCCGTACAGTCAGTAATGTTAATAGCTAAAATAATTTTATCAGATTTGTTTTCATATGCCACTTTTTTTTATCACATGTAACTCATAGACATGAAAGGGCTATGTCTAACTCGCACATTTCTTAAAAAAAATATAGCATAATTCGATTACTTTGACCTCTATCTAGCCCTGAAGACAAGAGATGAAGTAAACGATGGAATGGACTTTACCAGAAAAAGACACGCTTTTTTATTTTGTCAATGGGCTTACTCTTGACCTCGATCTAGTCCTGAAGACAGAGATGAGGTCAACGATGGAACGAGCTTGCCCAGAAGAAGCCTATTCACTCGCGACTTGAAGAGATTCGGGTTATATAAACTGGGGGACGCTAACGCAGGTAGGAAATTCCACTCTTTAGCCGTGCGCATTATAAAAGATGTTTCAAAGCGCTTTGTGCGAATGTGCGGAATATCAACCAATATTCATAGGGGAATTTTCTGCAGTGCGTCCCTCCGACCCTCAGACGCGACCAGATGGTATAAGGTAGTGGTAGAATAAGCCCATGGAGCTCTTGACCACACTCTCCGAAGTAATATCTGAAAAAAGACCGACAGACATGCAACTTTGTGACGACCAGACTGTGAAACTTGATTTTTACCTCTAATGAGCTTCATCACTATCTATCGAATCAAGTGCGTCTGTTGGTATTTAGCTGAGCCATCCCAAAGGAAATCTTCATGCAGGATCGAACTTGGACTTTATATAAAACTGTAAGTTGTCGGAAAGAAGTAACGCTTAACCTTATTGAGAACGCCCCACTTTTTTGCCGCAGTTCGGGCTTTTGACTCAATGTTAGCGCCGAAGTTCAGGTTTGCATATAACTTCATGCCAAGTAGTTCGTGGCTGTCGGTAATTGGTACAGTTGTACCTCGAAAAGTAGGAACCAGATTGAATGGTGGTATATTGACGATATAAGGGTGGAACCCCAATCCTCGTCTAGCCGCACGTAGGAGGAAGGGGAATGGTGGTATAAGGTCGTACGGTCAACCGCACGTCGGTAGAAACTTTTTCATCTCTATTACAGCGCCATAAGGTCCAAAAGTGTTTCTACTGACGAGCTGTTGAGTGTACATTTCAGACGCACTCAACGAGATGTATTCTATAGAATACTGATAAGTACATAAGGCACTATGTGTCGGTGTTCAAGGCTCTACAGTTTCTCTGTTTCGACAAGAGTCTCATCACCAATGAGCTTCCTAGTATGTTTGTCGATTGCAGTAATATTGGCCAGCTGGTATTCTGCCGACTCATCAGTACTCCATACCGGACTTCTGTTTGAAGGACAAGCACAAGTCTGATAGGGTAGAAATGGCTGTAGAAGCTGTCTTAGTGTGATGTACCGCCTGGCGTTGGAGAATATGCCAAGCTTCTTAGCTGCAGATTTGGCCAAGGACTCAATAAAATGCCAAAGTACAGATTGGACGATAAGTGTATCATACCAAGGAGCTCGAGGTGGTCTGATATCGGTACGAATACATTTCGGAACTCTGGAGTCAGATTGAAGGGACTTCGTTTGACTGTAAAGAAACACGCCTATGTTTTGGCCGCCACAGTCAGACACTGAGTGAAGGGCCAGAAACAAACGTTCAACCATGGTCTATCGACCGACAAGACGGTATTTGTGCCACACTGGCTTTTGCATTGGGTATGTATCTATCCGTAACTGTGCTGTCGTCTGCATACCCAAAGATTCCAGGCACCAGTTTATGTGCATCAGGAATAGAGTTGCGGACAGAACGGATCCTTGAGGAACTCCGTCATTGATAGCCCTCTGATCAGACTAGCAATCTTCCAAGACCACTTGATTCAATCGTACACTCAATAAGTTTAATATCCAATTGCAAAGGCCAGGTATTTCATACGATGGAAGATTGTTTGCTTGTGTGACTTCTGTCGTAAAGTAACAGTGTTTACACCGTTGTGTTTCAGTTTGTAGGGTAAACGACCTACTGATATTACCGACACATGAGATGTACCGCCTTAGTTATCAATATGGGCAACGCGTTTTGCTGTTTTATTAGTGTCAATTATGCCACTCATAAGACAGTGTATGCTGTGGGTGGTGGCGACCATTCACCATCAGTTGGCCCACCTGCTCGTTTACCCTCTTGTGACATAAAGTCATTAGCTTCAAGTTATGCCACGACTTCGTTACGAGTATTAAATACTCGCTTCATAGTCTTGCAGAGTATGGAGATTTCCACCGGCCTGTTCCATCACTACCAGGACATTTTTTAACCATTTAAACCATTTATTTTTGCCACAACACATATTAGGTTAAAAATATTCTAAATTTTCAAATTACAATATTCAGTATTTTTGAGAACCATTTTAATTTCTTTTGGGTACATATTTCTAAATTTTAAAAGAAAGTAAGGAATTAAGTATTTTTGTGCCAACCCTATATGGTTTTTTACGATTTCCGGTCATTTCTTACAAAAAAAATGCTTTAGAGGTCACGCCGCCGATTTCGCCGCCGCCGCCGACCCTAAAAAGTCGGCGCGCCGCCGCCGACCTTATAGCCATCGGCGCTCATATCTACGACAGATAGACGGAAGGGTGGATATGGGTATCGTTCGTATGGTTTATTGGGTTGCTGATTACGATAACTACAACAATTTTGAAATCCAACGTGGTGAACTTGAAATACCATCATCCCCTGGGGATGGAGTTCAGTTGGGTAGGGTCTAAAAATCAATATGGGTGTTGTTTCTATAATTATATGAGGATAGGGATAGCGGTTAAGATGGCGTTAGGGGTAGGGATAGGGAGAGGGACAGGGAGAGGGAAGGGGAGGAGGGACGAGAGGGAGGGGGAGGAGGGGGAGAGGAGCAGGGACAGGGATGGTGTGACGGACGGTTGGACGGATGGACGGACGACAGATAGACGACGGAAGGGTGGATGGATGGATGGTCAGATAGATAGAATCCCACGCGGACGAAGTCGCGGGTAACAGCTAGTTATGTATATTTCTTTTGCCGCTTTAACAAAAAATAATAAACTGCACCCATTAAAAATGTCTTAAATTGGCGGTTTTTATTAAGGAACACTTACAAGCATGAAAATTGGTATGTTTGTAGTGTATGTGTAACTATTCTAACTAGAGAATAATAACAAATAATAAAACATGTCAAGTGTGTGTCAGACTCGCGCGCATTTAAATACACTTCTATGTGACTAAGCGGTACCAGAACCCTCGGTGCGCATGTCTGACTCGTACTTGGCCGGTTTTTTGAAACAATACCTTTTTGGTGTTTCCAAGGTGGCCAGGGCGGATCATCGTTTTATTTTTGCCTAAAGCATGGCTTACATACAGATAGTTATAGATCTTCTGACCAAAAAAGAAAAACAACAAAAGATGTAGCTAGGTAGCATTTATAAATATCTGCCACGACCGACGACAGCAAGGGAGATAGTATTGCGTACGAATCTGCATACACTTTCCCAAAGCACGTATGTACCTACTTCAGTATGGGAAATCCATTTTTTTTGTCGTTTTTCGACCCATGTTCTTTGGGAAAGTTGTTGTAAATACCTACGTCATACTAGTTGGTATCTTCCATTGCAGCCAAGAAAGATATTATAATAGTTCTTTAATTAATCAGGACTACCTATGATGAATTGGGGAGCTATTATGCTCATGGTATAGATAGACGTCCTAATTGATGATATTGTAAAATAGTCAGCATATCAATTATCAAATTAATATTGTCTCAGATTAGATTTTGCAGTTATACGTTCTTCGTCATCGCACTCTTCATCTCTGAAGGTCGTGTCTAACTAGGTCGATTCCTGTTGTTGTTGGTAGGCAACGGTGGTGATCTTGATTAGTGTTCGCCATGAGTTTCTGTCTTCTGCCCTTCGGAGAGCGGTGGTAATAGGCAGGTTGAGTACGGCTTTGATCTGGTCTGACCAGCGGTGTGGTGCTCTACCTCGAGATCTACTCCCCTCTACTTTGCCCAATATAATAAGTTTTTCCAGATTATCTGGGCTTCTTCTGGCAACGTGACCGAAATAGCTAAGTAATCTCTGGTAGCATATTGTTGAGAGTCGTACGGTTACTTTCAGCTGCTCAAGAATTGCGTTGTTGGTTCTTTTTGCCGTCCATGGAATACGGAGCATGCGGCGCCAACACCACATTTCAAAGGCGTTTATCTTTTTCCTCTCAGATGCACAGATTATCCATGATTCGGAGGCATAGAGGAAAATAGGGAAAACTAAGGTGCGTACCAGTCTAATTTTAGTGCTAACGGAGATGTTTCTGTCTTGCCAGATCTTTTTAAGTTTACTCATCGCATCCTTAGCCATCTGCGCTCGCCGCCTAATTTCCGTCTCGCTTCCTCCTTCATCACTCAGCATGGACCCAAGATAAACGAACTGCTTCACTACTTCTAGTTCAGAGAGCTGTCCCGTCAGAGTGAGTTGACTTGCTCTGTCCAGTTATACGTATAAGGTCCTAATTAAATAGTGAACATAGTTTTAGTAGGTATATTACTCAGACTATAAAACTAAACAACTTTCCCCAAGGAACATAGGTCGAAATACGAAAAACCAAATTTGACCTCCCATACAAAATGCGCTATCAGCTGATGCAGTTTCTATGGGAGGTCAAAAATTGGTTTTCGTATTTTGACCTATGTTGGGGAAAGTTGTTTAGTTTCATGGTCTGAGTAACATACCTACTTAAATTATGTTCACTATTTCATTGGGACCTTAATGAATAAAAAAGGACTCGCACGCCGAGGGTTCCGATATACCTATAGTATTTTTGGAAGCAATAAAGTCCATTTTCAGGACCGCAAAACTAAATTTGTTTGTAAAGGTTTTTTGCAGATTTCTGAAAAACTGTGCAACTTGGGGAATGGTACTTTTTTTTTAATTTTTCATCATAACTTGAAAACTAAGAAACTTAAAAAAATACAAAAATATAGGTATATTAAAATGTACAAGTAAAGCCCTTTTATATGATACCCCACTCGACCTAGTAGCGACAATTTGAAATTTGGCCCCCCCTATTTTGGCCCCCTTTACATTAATAATCATAATTTTTTCAAAATTCTTTCATGTGCAATTAAGTTGGGCAACTATATTCTAAAACTATTCCAAATTTCAGGTCGATAGCATGAGTGGTTGCTGAGATATAGAGGTGTGACAGACAGACGGACAGACAGACAGACAGAGCGGCATCATAAGCCTTTTTTTTACCATTTTGGTATCGGAACCCTAAAAAGGCAACATCTCAAGATTCTCGATTCTCAAGGTTACTGAGAGCGTACAAAATTAACTGTTCACGTATTTCGACATTAGTCTTCAACCTTCGATAGCTCAGTTGGTAGAGCGGTGGACTGTAGAGTGCTAACAATATTGACATCCATAGGTCGCTGGTTCAAATCCGGCTCGAAGGAATCTTTTTAGCTATTATTTTGTTTGTAATGGTTTGTAACCAATCGTCGAATCGTATTTATATCTATAGTGATTAATAATAAGGCATTTATTACTTTTATTAGATATTGAATCGCTAACGATAAATTTAAAAGATGATTCCGATTAGGGCCACAAAATATTCTAATCAAAGTTAGCACCATTAGGTATAATTTGTTACGCCCGGTATATTATATTACTCTATGCCTGTACAATATATCCCTAATTCCCTATACCTATCTATCAATTTGTAAAGCCGTTACGGATAACATCAACACAATTAAAACATCGTATAGGTAAGTGGCGATAAATATATCATTTAACATATTTACGTTAGTGTATTATAATTCTATGTAAGGTATTTCGCACATCTTCAAATCTTTACATATCAGTTGACAAAAGTAGACAGACGACATAAGTTTTGACGGGCCATAGATTAAAATGCCGAAAGATAACATAGATAAGTTAAAAAGACATTTACCTATAAAGCCAAACAATAAACTAATCAAAAAGACCCGCTGCGGACAGGATTCGAACCTGTGCGGGTAGAACCCAATGGATTTCAAGTCCATCTCCTTAACCACTCGGACACCGCAGCTCGTACACAGGTTATCGAAATTACCAGTCAGCTACAAAATCCCTTTTTAGAGGCAAAAAGTAGCACTTGGAATTTTATTACCTCTGTAAGTAGCAACTAGCAACTGACAATCGTTCATTTACCAACGTTCGTTCAAAAATAAAACAATAAGTACTTACTAACTAGGATTAACTTCATCTTACCACCTTTCTTTTCAATGATATTGCTCTACACAAATATTTTGAAAATCTTACGTCAATTGGCTCTACAGCAAAACAATACTTTATCGGGATTTGATTTTAACGCCATCTAGAAATTATGAAAAGCATCAGTGGATCTTTGAAAAAGCTACTCGATGATAGATGTCGCCTCGGGTAAACCCCGAGTATTTCTACTCTACAACAGGTGACGCTACCTGTATTTTACCACCAGCATTTAATTTTCAACACCAATAATTTTATTAGCAAAATGGATGGTTGATTGGTTGGTAGTATGATTTAGAGATTCTGCTTTTTTTATGTTACAAGTGAGCACAGTTACAAGGGATGCTGCATCTTAAGGAAACTTGGAGAAAATTAAATAAGGGGTAAGACAGACTTGAAATAATGGGAACAATTTTTGTCGAATGTGAGCGGTAAAGGTTATAATATAATAGGCAGGTACCTCATCATCATAACATCCCAAACCTACTTACCGAACATTCGGTCGAATAGGTTTTCGTTTTCCGTGAGACCCCTCGGCCCATCTCTTCGAGTTCTTCGTATAAATCTTTTATTCTTGTAAATGTTTGATTGATTTGATAGCCGTTACTGTCCCACTGCTGGGCAAAGGCCTCCTTCTTTTTAGGGTTCCGTACCTCAAAAGAAAAAAACGGAACCCTTATAGGATCACTTTGTTGTCCGTCTGTCTGTCTGTCTGTCAAGACCCTTTATCTCACGAACGGGTAAAGGTATCAGGTTGAAATTAATACCATATATTAGGATCCATGAACCACACAAGATCTGAAAACTTCAATTTTTTACAACCACGCAATCAAAAGATATGGCATTTTATGTCCTCATCTCCATACATTTATTCAAAAATGAAAAACCTACAGGGTACTTCCCGTTGACCTAAAATTATGAAATTTGGCAAGAAGCTAGGTCTCACAGTACAAATAATGGGAAAAGTCTGAAATCATTAAATATTACAACTTTTCTCACAACTAATGGTAACCAATTGTGGTGAGCTCCCGTTTCAAGAAAATTCATATAAGAGAGGGGTCAAGTTGGATGGTTGCTGAGGCGATTTTTGTTTTAGCTCTATTTAAAAACGGGAACACTTACAAACTTGAAAATTGGTATGTTTATAGGGCATAGGCTATAAAATAACAACAAATAATAAAATTTGGTCAAGCGCGTGTCGGACTCAAAAAATCTAGCACATTAACTTACTGAAATTTCAACTAATACAATTATGTGGTGGTACGGAACCCTCAGTGCGCGAGTCCGACTCGCACTTGGCCGGTTTTTTTTTCACTCGTCCCTATCGAGAGCCTGCTCTTGCCAATTTTTACAAAAGTCGTCGAGTTCATCGCGACATCGGCGCCTTGGTCGGCTTCGACGCATCCTGTGACCTGTCGCTCTGTGGCTGCCAGCCAGGTGGTGGTGGTTTTGACCCATAGTTCATGCGGCATGCGGGAAACGTGACCTGCCCGATCCCATTTAAGCTTGGCGGCTGTGTTAGCTGCGTCAGCTATTTGTGTTTTCGAGCGCTATATGGTGTTTCTGACTCTATCTGTCAGTTTCAGATTCAGCATACTGCGCTCCAATCAGTTACTACAATCACGATTGACTAGCTCCAATGCTCACTGGCAAATCGTGAGCCTGGATCTTTGATGTTCTATCAAAGACCAAGCCGTGCACCGTACGTGACAATCGGGAGAATGCATCTTTCATCAAAAGGTCGTAAAATAAAACATGGTGGTAAACAAAATTGTAAATACCAAGATCATTAGGCAAAATTAACTTAACTAATGGGATTAACTAACCTATTTGCTATACCTAAATTTTTTTAGCTTGGCAAAAGCTTACCAACACATTTTGCAGCTATATCAAGGCCTTTGTGCTCCATGATTAATAGTAATCACTGTAATCAGCTAAAGCTGTCAGAAAAAACAAGCTCCCGTTTCAAGAAAATTCATATAAGAGAGGGGTCAAGTTGGATGGTTGCTGAGGCGATTTTTGTTTTAGCTCTATTTAAAAACGGGAACACTTACAAACTTGAAAATTGGTATGTTTATAGGGCATAGGCTATAAAATAACAACAAATAATAAAATTTGGTCAAGCGCGTGTCGGACTCAAAAAATCTAGCACATTAACTTACTGAAATTTCAACTAATACAATTATGTGGTGGTACGGAACCCTCAGTGCGCGAGTCCGACTCGCACTTGGCCGGTTTTTTTCTTATAAGATCAGAAATGTAACTCTGAAGTAACTGAAACTGTTGTTGATTCTTTTTATTTATTTGACCTAACCTAACCACCTGTTTAATTAACTAAATTAATTAAGCAGCCGTACGTAAGTGCAGTCTCACTAGAGCAGGGATCAACTAATAGTGGCCTTTAAAAGTCCAGTTGCAAGCAAGGTGCAGGCAGGTTGAGAAAAACCACTTTTTGTGGGTGAAGACTCCATCTGAGTCTATTTGCGGAATAGAAATTAAGTTCTTTACTTGGAAGACACTTTCTTCGGTCTTTAAATAGAACTTCGTAGTTCTCATGGATTTTTTCTTTTAGAAAGGGAGTTAGATAGGCTAAGTAGCCACGTAGTCCGGTCACTTAAGGTGATCTGTGAAGGCCATCTTAGACCCGAACGCAACTAGATGGAGTCACTGCTGCAAATATAAGGTTTTATTTTTTAATGCAATAAGTACCAACTATATATGTGCAAAAAGTTGATTCGCGTAAATTTCATCGTGCAACTTCAACGCCTAACAACAATTTCGATAAGAAAAATATCTTCATATGCCCACTAAAGTCAATTACTCTCGTCAGTCCGTGTTTACATGAGTACGATCACTCACACATGAACACAAAGCACAACCGTACAGTTTTGACCGCACGCCCACAATCGTAATATTGAACCAAAAATTGCTTACAAAAATAGTACTTTCAGTACTTTCAGTATTTTTGTATTAATTAGCGAAAAATTTAACTAAAAATAGCAGTATTCGTTCGTTTTTCAACAGAATTTAATGTCCCGCGTAAGAATGCAAGTTATTTGAATTTTTGTATGGAAAACGGATCACCTTAACGTCTTATGTCGCCAAATTCACCAAATTACACCAATTTTTTTCCAGGTACTAGGTAGGTAGGTAGGTTAGGTACATTGCTCTCAATTTTTGGTAGAAGCCAATTCTTGAATTTTCTACGGAATTTTTTTGAAATTCAAGAATTAGCTCCTATCAAAAATTGAGAGCTATGTACCTAACTAGTACCTGGAAAAAAATTGGTGAAATTGTCTACGTGAAATAGTTAATTGACCCTGTAAGAATTAATTTGTTTGGTTTTGTTAAAAAGGCGGCAAAACTGCCGTAAACAGATTAATTTCAAAACTGGAACACGATTGGAACCTATTAAATGTATCAAAGTAAACTGTGTAACAAGCTGTTCCCAAAATAAAGATGTTTTTATAGGGCTACAAATGTTTTACACCAAGCTGTTTAAATGCACTTAGGTGAGACTCGTAAAACGATAGTGTTCTACGTTCACGCCTACCAACTCTACATTATTGGTTCACGCATTGTATTAACTACGAATGTTGCAGTCAAAATACAAAAAAAATATTATTAATTTTAATAATACAAAAAAAATGCCTGGGTAGCGTATCCGTGTTTGGCACTGCACTGTACTTACCGATTTACAAATTTATCTATCTTGATCCTGATGTACTGGTACAGAATTTGTCGTGACTGGTAATATAGGTACCTGTAGGCGACATCTCAGGCAAGAGTGCGCCATACATTTCGTCCACATTCCTGGAGACGCATTTTTGAAGCGTTCGAACTTCAATTCGCATTCGAATTGGCAAGATTCGTATACGAATCCGTAAAATTCCAATTTTTGAATATTCATACAGCTGTGAATTCTGCAACGAGTGGTCCGACCCACTCGTTTTGCAATTCTATCACTCGAAAGTATGCATAATCTGTGATGAGATCGACATTGACGTTTCCTTCACAAATGACATTAAACGGAAGCGTTCGAACTTCAATTCGCATTCGAATTGGCAAGATTCGTATACGAATCCGTAAAATTCCAATTTTTGAATATTCATACAGCTGTGAATTCTGCAACGAGTGGTCCGACCCACTCGTTTTGCAATTCTATCACTCGAAAGTATGCATAATCTGTGATGAGATCGACATTGACGTTTCCTTCACAAATGACATTAAACTGAGGCTTTTTGGCGGGAACTCGACGGCGGCGTTTTCAGTTTCGATTGATTTTTAGTTTTTCGTGTTTAAAGTGGTTTAATGGATAATAAAGATAGTATGTTATACAGTGAACTAATTCAGGAGTGCGAAGCTTATGGAAATTTCAAGTGATTCTGTGTATATTCCCCGTTTGAGTTGTCTCAAAAAGTCATTGCCATTTTCCCTCGTAAAGTCTGCTATCGTTTTACGAGGGAAGCACAAGAAAGAAAACCATACAGATGAAGAGGGACATAATTCAAGAAAACCTACTGATTAACATGGGGGACTAAAGACCTTCAATTTAAGACACATAAAGAAGTAAAACTGAAGATATAGATACAGGGACTAGATAAGTAGGTACTATATATAGATGTTCAATTTGACGGCGGGACCGCGGGATTGCAGACGAAGAATAATAACAACGGACGTGACTGACGGTGCACTTATCAATCGGCATTAGCGCTGAGTGCCGGGGGATGACTGCTTCGTCAAACAAAACAACTGAAGACAAGACGTTACTTATCAAACATACTGATGAGACAAAATTACTTCTGACAATGAAGAACTTGGAGTAGTAGAACTAAAGATGTTCAACTTAACAAACTAATGATGAGTAAGGGGGACTGAAGACAGAATCGAACGGATGAAAAAAGAAGAATAACTGAAGACGATAGGTGAAAACCTACTAACGAAGACAATTTAGAGAAGAAAAATAACTGAAGAAGTTTTATTGAGAAAACCTACTGATGAAGAAGAAACTTAAGACGAGGCAGTATGGTCTTGATACCTTCGCCTGTCCCTAACAGGGACGAATGGAATAAAAAAAAAAAAAAAAAAACATTAAACTGACATATCAACTTTTTAATTTGCGTTCCATTCCCTCGCAATTCATTACCGGTTTTTAAAACCAATGAGTAATTGCTTTCCGGTTTTTATTTTTTCTGCGTGAAAAGAAAATTGTTGAAAGATTTGAATTTAATGGCAACACTGTTTTCGAATGATTCAAAAATGCGTGAAATCGATTGCATTAGAAATTAAAGTCGTACACGATTCGTTTTCGTATGCGAACTAAAGATTCACTTCGAACGCTTCAAAAATGCGTCTCCTGACCTGTATCTATCATACGCACGGCAGCCACGGCAGCAAGCACGTAGAAACAAAACCAATATAAGCTGAACTAGCGCTGCGCTACAAACGCCTGAAACCAGAGACCCGCTCAAGGTTAAAGTGTTTCCACCGATGTGCGGCCGTGTTTACTACACAATGCGCTACCATGCATCATAGTGGCATAACAGTGTTTCAAACAGAGAGTAAAATTAAAGTTCTCATTAAAAGTTTTTGTAAAATTACATTTTATATTTTGACTGTAACTCAATCGTAAAAGTTGCATTAGTATAGCTGGTTACTGGTTCTATTCTAAATAAGTAGTCAACTTTTAAAACATGGTAGCAAGTGTAAAAAGGTTTATATTATGACATGGTAGAGAAGTTGTCTAAATAAAGCGCCACTTGAGAAAATTTTATATCGCTTTGCTTTGCCATAGTAATTTCATTCAAGAAAACAATAAACTTTCCTAAAGGAAAATTTAATACCGAAAATGATATTTCGACTTCAAAATGTCATTGTTTTGATAACTTTTTTACATCGATATTTTTTCTTCTTCATTAACTTCTTTACTAAACAGAATACGAGGCAGCAGCAACAGCCTTCTGTATAATGCGGCACTTAATTATTACTACTAAGTCCCTCGTAGAATTTAAGTACTAACATAGTTATAAGTTTATTGTTACTAACATTTTGTGGATCTCTGTTGTCCGAAATAAAGATTTTATTATTATTATTATTAAAGTTGCTTGTAAAATATGATCACTGGACTTCTGGAGCAAAACGTATAAAATTTTATAATGTTTATTCTAGTAAGTATGTGGTATTCCTCTTAAATTAATGCCAATTTATGGAAGTGGGTTCAATTTTAAGGAACAATAAATCTTTTAATGTGCTCTTCTTATCTATGGCGCCTCTATTATCTGCATTTAAAAGTAATGTTTGCAGGACCCTAGCCCAATGACTGTAAACGATAAGAAAAAATATTTAGACGCACACGCAATAGCTAACAAACAAATGACAATGTCCAACAAAAAGCAACTGGCGCCACTAGCGATAACGGAAATAAACGGAATAGCTTCTATTTCCAAAAATCATGAGTACAAAGAAACATTTCTTTACAAACTTTCATCCACGAATACTTTGATCTTCATTTATCTGTGCTTACAGTTGCACATTGGCGATAAACGCGATAGGTTATAAATACTATTCGTTAATGAGGCTTTGCAACTTACAGTTGCAAAATAATTTCAATTTGAAATATTTCAACAATAATTACGTAAACGTGTTTCTGCATAGCAATAATCAATAATCATCTGTCTGCCTTTCCAGGTGTTTACATATCGACGCGTGCGCTCGCCGGCTCACACCTTACATCACGTACACAATGTTCGCCGAACTACAGTGTCTGCTGCGATATCCGATGATGTAAGTATACGGTCAATGGGCGTACGCCGATGTTTGACGTCGTTGGGAGAGGTCCTGGAATCGCATCGCGTCAAATTCCGGAGAAATTAAGCGTTTTTGATAATACATTATCAGTTACAACTGATATGGTGTCGGAAGAGGATGGATTAATGGAACGGAAAGAAAGAAAATAACGAGGTGTTAGGAATATTACAATAAGATGAAATTTTATACGACACGACCATTTATCAAATGTCATGGCAGGGCAAATTGAAGAGTAGAGAGGGAGAGGAAGACTTAGGAGTAGTAACTATGACCAAGTCAAAAGCAAGTCAAGAAGAAGTTCATGTCTTTTCAAACTGACAGAAAGTTACTCCACCGACAACAGCTAAATAGTAAGGGTGATGAAGGACGAATTTCTATATGATTTGCTCATGTCTGCCTCTTTGACTGCTGATAAGGAGCATCCTCTAAAAGATACAAAAAATTTTGGCGGACATTCACACCCCTGCGTTTTTGAGGAATTAAGTTTTAACTATTTTGGAATATGACAATGAAACGTACACCTGGCAGACTATGACTATCTGATTAAATACAATGTATAAAACCCCAGAAAATGGTCTGCCACCACAATAGCCCTCCGTCGTAAAGTTACAGCTAGGGCATGCAAAAACCGGGTAGAAAAGCAAAACCGGTTTTTTCGGGTTTTCCGTATAAAAAAACCGGTTAACCGGTTAACCGGTTTTTTTGGGTGATTTTCATATAATTTCTTAGATTGGGGTATTTATTGAGTTTTAAAATGAAAAGCCGGAATCGGATAAATCAAAATTATTATTAGAATATCAGTAACAGTTCTTTATCATCTAAACAATTTAAAAATCAACGAAAAGTAAGTATAAGTTATTCATCAATTAAACATTTCAAAAATCAACAATGTGTATTTGTACCTAACCTTAAATAATCTTACCTATTTTTAATCTAACCTAAAGTAATCTTTTTGTTCATACATTGAAATTACAGTTAACTCTTTTCAATTACCTATATGAATATAATAAAATCAACACTTTTTTAAAACTAGTACACAATTTTTGGTTAAATACACATAATATATGTAGTCTTTTTAATTACTTTACAACAAATATCCATCCACTTTTATTTTGTCGTCTGGTAAAAAGATCTTAACGATACATTACAGCGCTTCAAAATGCAAAAATTCACTACTTCGTCCCGTGATAATGCAGAGCCCTGCATGTCTGCCTCTTCGATTTTCTACATCTTCAGAAGTATTTTAAACAGGAGCCACAAAGGCAGACAAAAAAAAACTTTATTTAGTATCTTATTTTATTTTTTTTTGCTTTAACTCAACGCACAGAAAAACTTGTAGGGACCAAATCGATTCGTATTGAGCTGATCTATTATCCCTATTAATATGAATCATGAGCAAATCATATACCCAAATTGCAGCCAGCACCCTAACTAAAAGAACTTGGCTGATCTTTGAATGTAATATTATAGAAAGTCCTAGCGTGTTAATCAGATCATTAAACTCAACAACTTTTCTCAAGGAACCTAGGTTGAAACGAAATACGAAATAAAAAAAATCAACTTCCCATTGAGACTGCGTCTACTGATAGCGCACTTTGTTTAAGAGAAAAAAAAATCGTGTTTCCTGGGAAAAGCTGAGACAGTTTCAAGGTTCAAGTAACATTTTTAAATTATGTTCACAATTTCATTAGGAACTTACTTAATAGTACTTAAAGAAGGTACTTACTTTAATACGGATTCTCAATTTCTCACTCACTCACAAGTTAATCTTTTTAGTATTTAGTAATTGCAAAGTGTACATACAATAATAATTGATAATGTAAATGCTCTTTGAGGTGTAGCAAAAGACAACATTATGACAATAAATTCAAATGAGTATTCATAATCTTAGGAAAAAATGGTTGGAAGATGTACCTACCTACGAATATATCATCGTGATTGACTGCGGTTGAAACAATATACAATACTTCACCGCTCACTGCGGTTAGCTGAGCATCTCCACAAGGTTTAACAGGTGTTCAGGCTTCGTTTATCATACTTATTACTTTGAAGCACGTACTTTGTTCACTTACACAATCGCATGTTATGTGATCAATATTCCAGTTTTTATCATTGCATTGTGCTATAATTTCTTAAAATGCTTCTTTCCGGATATAGGCTACCGTAGTCCCGTCGTCGCCTGATAATTTCAGTTGTGTTGTGTTCTGAAAGAAGGGTTTTAAAAATAAATATTTTCGAAATAAGAAGGTAGATATATAAATATTTTGAAGTAAGTATATAAATATTTAGAACACAAGGCACTGAGGCATAGCAAAATTGTTAGAGTTAAAAATCAATACGATGGGAAAGTAGTAGCAATAATGCATTGAAGGAAAACACATTTTCTTATAGCTCTGCCTTTTGTGATTCATGCGTGATGCAAATCGTGCATTTTATCACGAGAATCAGTTTTCAAATATTGTGCCATGCAAATAATTGCAGCGACATAAATAACAGAAGAATTTACTATAGTTTTTCTACAGGGAGACTTCGAAGACATTCGACTTTTATAAGTTCTGTTATCCATAATAGATGTATTTTGTATTAGGTCTAAGGATATTCGAAATTGTCAAATATAAAAATTCTAATGAGTTAAACATACTTTAAGTCGATACACAAAAGTATTTGAAAAAAATATTAATATTATTTATAATATATATAAATAAGGATGTTACGTTAAAAAAATAAAATTGCATCATTTGTGCTTATTTTATATTTTTTTAGGTAAGTACGCTTGTACATCAGTTTCAATTCAATACCTACAAAAAAAAATTCGACAACTCCAAATAATCCTAAGACCTATACAAAATTTATCTATATCGAAGATAACAGAACTTACCCTTAAAATTTGTCGAATGACTTCAAAGTGTAGCAATGTCTCTCGTGCCGGCAAATAATAGTACCAACCCATCTCTACCCGGGGGTGTCGTAAGAGGCATCTAAAGGTGTATGAACCGGAGGATGGGTAGCAGCATCTTTCTTTCGTACCATCTTAACTGCGATTACCAACAACAGCGGTCGCCAGCCGCAACGCTTACAACCGTATGGTAAATCCCCTCCTAGTACCATACGTTTTTGCTGGAGGTCTGGAGGGAGCTCCCTGTCCTGCAGGAGACGTTTCACGGGATGTTTCGTTACGAGTGTGTCAACTCAACCACTTCAAGCTGGTCCGCAGCGAACGTGGGCAGGTCAATAGTGATTTCAATACAGTATTTTATTTTATTTATCATACATACATACATACATAACATCACGCCTCTTTCCCGTTGGGGTAGGCAGAGACCACAGTCCTCCACCTGCTACGATCTTGACATACTTCCCTTGCTTCCTGTACTTTCATCAATCCTTTCATACATGCTCGTCGGTTTAGGGTACTTTTAACCTGGCCTTTATTCAGAACGTCCTGAATTTGGTCCTGGTACGTTCGCCTAGGCCTTCCCCTTCCAACGTTTCCATTCACTCTCGCCTGGTAGATCTCTTTCGTCAATCTTCGTTCATTCATCCTCTCTACATGACCAAACCATCTCAGCATCCCTTTCTCGATTTTGGTCACTACGTCTTCTTTTACGCCACACCGTTCTCTTATCACACTATTTCTAATCCTGTCACTCAATTTAACACCAATCATACTCCTTAGCGCTCTCATTTCCACTGCATTAATTTTACTTTCATGCTTCTTCTGCCATACCCAGCTTTCACTGCCATACATCAGTGTTGGTACCAAAACTCCCCCATGAACAGCCAAACGAGCCTTGTGAGACACCTTCTGACTCCTCATAAAGGCGTGCAGGGCACCATTCACCATGTTTCCAGTATTCACTCTTCTTTCAATATCACTTTCACACTTTCCATCTCTCGTAAACTTTGAGCCCAGATACACAAACTCCTTCACTTGTTCGACTTGTTCACCATCTATTAATATAGTACACTCTGTCATACATTCCTCTCTTTCAAGTACCATTACTTTAGTCTTGCTTACATTTACTTTCATTCCTTTCCTGTCCAAAGCCACATTCATCATTGTTACCATCTCCTGCAACTCGTCAGCAGATGACGCAAGTACAACTTGGTCATCAGCGTAGAGAAGACATTTGATGAGTAACTCATTTATTCTCAGTCCACACATACTCTCTTTCAGATCAATCAAACAATTATCCATGAACAGGTTAAACAGCCAAGGTGACGCTACACATCCCTGCCTAACACCTTTTTCGATGCTAAACCATTCAGTGTACGCCCCGTTTATTCTGACACAAGCACTGGAATTCTCATAGAGAGATTTCAGTGCTTGAATCAGATGACCGTTTACCCCATACATAGACAATGCTGACCACAATTCATTCCTCACCACTCGGTCATAGGCCTTTTCCAAATCCACGAACGCGCAGTAGACTTTTTGGTTTTTAGCCAAAAACTTATCATTATCATTATACCTAATTATATAAAAAAATCATACAAAAAATAACTTAGATACATTTTGATTAAATACTAACTTATTTATTAATTTTAGTGTCTATTTACACTTCTGCAACATTCGTTTCTTATTTAAACATAGAAACGTTATAAAATTGCAAAATCCGCAATAAAAATGAAAGTGACTCGTCGACGTATCACTTTTATGAGCACTCTTTTTTGGTTATTCGTTTCGGTCATTATTTTTTATTATCTGACTATCTGTAGATGATAGTATTTTAAATTTATGCTTTTAACCCTTTGACTGTTTCTTCATCGCGACGATTAGTATCCGATACCGATCGTATCCGATACAGCCCAACCAAAGGAGGAAGAATAGTGGAAGTAATTTGTGTAACGCCGTTTGTCCACCGCGACGCGACGACACCCAGTTTTGTTAGGAATCATCAGACTTTCTGAAAGGTAAGATGGTTCCGTGCTTCGGAAGGCACGGTACAAGACGAAATCTTTATTTTGGGTCGAGCAAAGTCGGTGCAAAATCGGCGCTATTCTCTTGTTTTATCGGAATCGGACACGAATCGTCGCACTGGACAAACAGACTTTCTGTTAATCAATAGGTATTAGATTCAGTACTAGGATTCACGATGAAAATGCGATTCTTTTAGATAATTAAAATGAGCCTGCAATGAATGTATCACCAGGGTCTAGAAAACGTGCGATGAAATGTATGGGATGACATTTGACATATTATGTCTTCGATGTCTTCTCCAGGTACCAGATAAGTACTATACCGTCTTTCCATACATTTTATGACGTTGGCTTTCGTCATATCTAAATTTAATGTCACGTTGTCTAGACCATAGAAATATAAGGGTAATAGAAGGAACATTAAAGAAAATACGTTCAAGGTATTCTGACACAGGCGTTGTTCTGTAAATTTTGTATGAGGATGGATCTCATATCAAGTTTAATGATTTGACATTTCAACTTGGGACAAAATGACAGATGTCATCCCATACCATAGTGAAATAAATTGGTATTTCTTCTATTCCGAGCGGAGCAAGGAGTCCGAATTCTTTGGTCTAGACCCCAATTTTGCTTAGTTGTAAAACACAAATAGCTATACTATAGATATTTACTACATACAAAATAAAAGGATATTAAACAAAGGGTAAGTTCTCAAGATGGAGAAATTAAACCATGAATAACTGAAAAGGACGTTTTGTAATTTAGATATATTATGAATGAGACACGACATACAATCGATATTGCCATTTTATACAATTACATGATATTAGATTACCTACATCAAACTTTGTTGACCGATCGATGTTGATATCACCCTGCTAGTCTAGTTTTATGAAAGGTCACTAAAAGGGCAGACGGTTGCATGATGATAAATAAATTAAAGGCAGATGCACTGTCTTTTATTTTAAGGTGGACAGCACGTCATACACTTTGCAATAATAAATACTTCGTGTTTTCTGTAATCTTCATACAAGCGGACTGTCTATTCGAAATGTAGGGTTCTGTAGTAAAGTTGCTTTAGGAATTATTATTGTTACCGATTTTTTCATAACTTTTTGCGTCCTAACGACCTGCGAAGCCCAGCGCCTGATTGCTATTTATATTTCTATTATGTTCAGTTTTTCGACTATTACTCCTTAACCTGTAAGGCTTACTGAGCTGTGATACTTTTCTTTTTAATTTGATCATATATGCTACACATTTCCATTAAGACACTTCTTACACTAAAATTAGCAGCTACAAGTTCGTCAATGCAATTGTCGATCTCATGTACACATCAATAACGTTCGTATTAGAGTGCTCTGCAACCTGGCTGTTACGATGGTGGTACAGACTAATTGGTCGTGCAGAATGAGAAAAAATAGGATTTACGTATCAAGACATTGACTGATTTTGAAACGGTATGTACAGGTTAATATCGAATTTATAACAAATAAATTCCTGCAAAAATTTTGTAAATCCATTTATCCGTTTAGGAGAAATATCGAGTTTAGTGTGATTTTGGAAGAAAAAAGCTCTTTGCTTTATAATTTTTTCTAAGGTATTTTAAATTGTGTCGAAAAGATATATGTACAAATTATAGCTTAAATATGGAAAGTCAACATATATTTTATTTCTTGAATAACGACCCACTTATATCGTCTCAAAACACGCCTAAATTTGCAAAACACAGAGAGAATCGCCTTAAGGGGGGGGAACTTGACTCTAATAAAGATTGTGGACAGTCAGAACGACAGATAGACGGAAATGACGAAACTATAAGGGTTTCTTGTTGACTACGGAACCCTAAAACTTGTTAAGTAAAAGAAGTACAGTATACAACATGTCAAGCTTGACACTTGCTGCGCGATTCTAGCTCCAACGGTGATTGAAATAAGAACGGTACTAAGTCCATTCTGTGAAGCTTATTTATGATAGCGTAGAGACAAAAGCCGCATTGCGAGTGTAAAGCTTGACGTGCCTTTGACTGTACCAATAATATAATATTCGGGCATCTGAAACTTTAAATTTTGTTTAGACGTAACCACGTCAAAACGTAGACGTGTCCTACCTACACTCTTTGAGATAATGAAATGTTGTGTTTGTTAGTATTCCTAAAATGTCCTGTGGGTTTTAACCGTAGTCGACTCCATTATTTCCCAGATAACATGAATTTTGGGGCACAATCACATACACCTCGTGATAGGATTTTATCGACGAAACATTTCATCATTTCTTATAGCCTGGTGGTCAACTCTAAATCTTCGATAGCAAAAACGACATCGATACGATACTATTTCGAAACAATCAAATATGAAACTTTATGCTATGGCAACAGTTCAGAATATTGATCGAATAAAATGGACACTGTTGATTCGGCAAAATCACTGGTCTTGGGCTTGGTTTACTATTCTCTAATGTATTGGTTTTATATGGTTTATTATTATTTACTATAATCTATTATAAGTTTACTATTATCTAATGTGTGGCTTGGTATGTACGACCAATTTCTGCTTTTAGTATCCACAGGTAGTATCGTATCGAAGCCGTCATGGTAATCAGAAATTCACAGTAGGTCTCCTGATCCATATTGTAAGTAGTTTAGAAAGGACCTTTAATAAAAATAAAACAGACCATACAGACACAGATAAACTTGGAATGTTTGTTAAACAACAACTTTTTATATTGCTGGCTGCCCAAATGACTTACGATAATGCGTCTATTACATGTATGTATGTTTAAGTAATTTAAAAAAAAAGTTTTGGAGCTCAAACGTGGTATTTAGTCAACGTTTTAAAGTTTCACGATAAGCCACTAAGGTCTGCCAGCACTCTAAATAGCAGAATACTTACTTAGTATTAACTTCGCTCGAAAAACTATGTGTCGCGCATTCGAACTCGTATCGTAGACGTTGCCGATACGCCGTATGATTGGGCTGGTCTTGTTGCCAGAATGCCTATTGGTGTTATTAAAAATTGTAAATTCGAGCATTTTATACCACACCGAGGCTTAAACATTTATAATGTGGATGTTTTACAACTTATTCAGTTTGTAAACGAATATTGTTAAGTCACTTTACGCTAATTTATTTCTACGTAACAATAAATTATTAATAATACCTATTATCTTTTGGCGTATTTAAATAAAACCTGCATTTTTAGGGTTCCGATACCAAAATGGTAAAAAAAAGGAACCCTTATGGTGCCGCTCTGTCTGTCTGTCTGTCTGTCTGTCCGTCTGTCTGTCACACCTCTATATCTCAGCAACCACTTATGCTATCAACCTGAAATTTGGAATAGTTTTAGAATATAGTTGCCCAACTTAATTGCACAAGAAAAATTTTTGAAAAAAGTATGATTATTAATATAAAGGGGGCCAAAATAGGGGGGGCCAAATTTCAAATTGTCGCTACTAGGTCGAGTGGGGTATCATATGAAAGGGCTTTACTTGTACATTTTAAAATATATTTTTGTATTTTTTTAAATTTCTTAGTTTTAAAGTTATGATGAAAAATGTCAAGAAAAATACCATTCCCCCCCCTTATCTCCGAAGTTTGAGTAAGGAAAAATCTGAATTAATTACAGTTGACAGAAGTTTATATAAACTTTACAGCAAAAATAAAACGATCTTTCTAAGTTGCACAGTTTTTCAGAAATCTGCAAAAAACCTTTACAAACAAATTTAGTTTTGCGGTCCTGAAAATGGACTTTATTGCTTCCAAAAATACTATAGGTATATCGGAACCCTCGGCGCGCGAGTCCGACTCGCACTTGACCGGTTTTTTTTAAATTCAAGTCCAAGTGCTGTAGCTAGTCCACACAGTCCACTGAGTGAGCTGGTAGATCTCCTCATAAATGTACGAGCAAACCGCCAATCTCCCACAATGATTGCGGTGGTCTGTGTGTTCCATATACTCGTACCAAGCGGGTGAGCTCGTAATACCCCACTGGTGAAGGTGGGCTGAGCAGGCTGGGTTACAAACGCTCGGATGGGGTTTTTTCAAGTCATCCTGATACTTCTGTTGGCTTTAACAATAAAGCCGACTTCTAAGTAGCGTTTTATAACAATTTAGCTCGACCGTCGATCCAAATCTATCAAGGATGTGAACTTATTGTAGTACTTATTGAATTAAAGATCGACAATAAAAACTCAAACAAAAAGTATAAATGCCAATTCTATTGTTTTTATTTTAAGGAAGCACAAATGGAAGTTATGGTTCTTATTCTTCCTTACTGCTCTATATTAAAGGCCACTTTTGGTTGATCTTGGTATCACGAAAATCACGATGCATGAATCATCTAAATTTGAACCGATCGTGTCTATATTCAGATTAAACGCACGCAAAACATCATGATACAATCTCTTTTGTCTTTAATTAGTCTTATTTGGTGTAAATAAAAAACAAATAACATGGTTTGTAACTTAATTGCGTGAAATAATTTGGTAAATGACTACTGACGATTCTTTAATACTATAATTGTGAATAATAATGTTATGAACATGGCTATACTTAAGTACGTGCTATTTTAGGGTACCGTACCTAAAGAGTGAAAAAAGGACCCTATTATTATGCCTCCGATGTCCGTCTTTCTGTCAGAGGGCTGTATCTCATTAACCGTAATAGGTAGACAGTTGAAATTTTCACAAATTATGTATTTCTGTTGCTGCTATAACAACAAATAATAAAAATTTAAAACCGGGCAAGTGCGAGTCGGACTCGCGCGCCGAGGTTTCCGATATACCTATTATATTTTTAGAAGCGATAAAGTCCATTTTTAGGACCCCAAACTAAATTTCTTTGTATAGTTCTTCTGCAGATTTCAAAAAAGCTGTGCGTCTAAAAAAGATTGATTGGTTTTTCCTGTAATATTTACATAAACCTCTATCAACTGTAATTCATTCAGATTTTTTCCTTTCGCAAACTTTGGAGAATGGTATTTTTTTGACATTTTTCATCATAACTTGAAAATAAAGTTACAACTCTTTATTTTCAAGTTTTTAAAAATACAAATATCTATTTTGGAATGAAGTATGGGTACAAGCCCTTTCATATGGCCCCACTCGACTTAGTAACGAAAACTTAAAATGTAAGCAACATTGTCAAGCCTATTTAGGCCCCTTTTACAATAATATTTTTTTTATTATTTCATTTGAAATTAAGTTGGGTAATCATATTATAACTATTCCAAATTTCAAGTCGATAGCATGAGTGGTTGCTGAGATATACAGCTGGTGTGACTTACAGACAGACCCAAAGACAGACAGACGAAGTCGCACCATAAGGGTTCCGTTTTTACCATTTTTAAAATTAAGGTAGGCTTCCTACTATACATGTGTTATTAGGCGATTTTTGTTTTAGCTCTAGCTAGTAAAGTAGAACATTTAAAAGCGTGAAAATTGGTATATTTATAGCGCATAAAGCTACAGAATAACAAAGAATAATGACACCTGATCAAGTGCGTGTCTGACTCCCGCGTCTGCGCGACTGCGTGTCCATTAACAAAAGACAGTATTTTTACCTTAGTGATACGGAACCCTCGGTGCAGTGTTACTCGCACTTTGCTTGATTTATTTTATTTCAAAATTACCATTATGGTATATTCCTTCTTCAACTACCATAAATTAAAGGCACATACGATCTTATCCCTTATTTACAGTCAGTTGCAGAAAACATTTTAAAAAACTAAAGCTCCTTTAAGTCTATTGCTAACAGTTTCTCTGTCAATAAAGAAAGAGTCCGTAATTGATTTAAAAGAGCATTGCTTTAAGGACGCTTTTTGCAACACTTGTTATTTTTGACGAGTGACGAGTTGTTGTTAATATAATTTTAAGATGTACAAACTTTTCAATTTCTATGTTATCAACTAAACAATAACAACTAGGTAGGTCTGCTGGAAAAAAATTTCAAGTTGAAATAAGCTGTACCTGTTGTGTCTGTTCTCTAAATGTATGTTTTGTTTGCGTTTTTATGTGTACAATAAACAGTTAAATAAATAAATACAATATTTTGTTCGGGTTTTGAAGAAGTTCGAATACAGAAATGGCAAGAAATATTCTAAACAATACCCGTTTCCTAAAATAAATTCAGTGTGGACGCAGGTAAGTAAGATGTTACGTGAAATAACTAAATAGATTTTAAATTTAATGATAGAGCTGGGAGTAAGCCGTTTTGTACGCAATGATTGCATAAAGTCGTTCAATGTCATTCAGAAAGTGTCGCGTCATTGACATTACCACTCACCGTGCGCTCGCACCGCCGCCGTGCGATATCGTTCGCCAGGGATAATGACAATAAGAGCTTTTGATTCTGACCTACAAGTTAAGTAAGTACTTACTCATACTAGACCAGTAATTACACGCAAGAGCTCTATTGTAAAGATATAAAAACTGAAATAACCACGATCACACCTGAAGCCACCATCACACCTAGCTGAATTCAAAGACTAATTCAGCTTACATTGCTGGGAGGCTTGGTTATGTTAATTGCAATATCCTTACTTCAACGAGCAATGTAAGCCGTATTCGTTTTGATCGTAGCTTTAGACAACAACAAATATGGCGTAGACAGGTACTCGTTTTGAATGAGCAGTAAAAAAAGATTAATGTACCTATTAGTTACATAACAATATTTATTGATGAACTTGATCTTTTCATTGTTTTCTTTAGTTATCGCAAGTATTTATTATTACAATAAAAACATTTTAATTACAGATATTTTAAATTTATTTATTTTTGAAAATGGGCTTTTCAAACAATTTCAAGACTCTTGGTTTAAGGTCGATATTAGCATTTTTTTATTTTACAGATTTATGTCAAATAAAATTAATCTTCTTAAAGAGATGTCTAACTTAAACTATTAAAGAATTCATTGTTATAAACTTAATATAATAAGCATCATATCGACAAAGAATGTATAATATTACGCTAACGCGATATCGATATTTGCTACTAAATAAGGAAACCATTAAGGATGAGTGTATTTAGTATGAGACACTGGCATCTTAATGGTAAATGTTCATACCCTAAAAAGGTATGAAGAGAGAATCTAAGCAAGGACAAAATATGACTAGTTATTAGTTATTTAATGTTGCAAGATACAAGTGTGGGAGGGAGAGTTATTTTTATTACGTGGCTTGTTTATGAACTAGTACTAAAAATGTGATGGATTGATGAAAGTACAGGAAGTGAGGTAAGTATGTCAAGATCATAGCAGATGGAGGACTGTGGTCTCTGTCTACCCCGACGGGGAAGGCATGATGCTATGTACGAGTATGTATGTATGTCCAAAAGCTCTGACAGCCTTTTATCCTGAGTACTAAACAACGAAAAAATATACATAACTTACACAAACGTCCGTCGTCATACAAAATTAAATATGACATTTTTAATAAACTGACTTATATCCTGCAAAAACGATCCTCAGCATCATTATTATCTTAATGTGTGTAAAAATTATAAAGAAAGTATTAGTTGAACCAAATAGAGCACTTTTAATCTAAGTTTTTAATCGCTTCTAGGCAGCATATTTGTTCGTGAAATGCAGTGGCGAACGCAGCAAATTAACAAATTGGGGATCACTTCTGAAATTCCTTCTGTATAACTTCTTGTCTTTACAGTTTAATCTAAGTGCTCAATGCTAACCAGACAACAAAGGCAGTAATTTTTATCCAGAAACTATTAAACTGCTAAATATAATGTTGTTAGAAAGTAAACTGCGAAAATGACTGAATGAATGACACAGGAAAAGATAGAGGAAGCTCATGCCTTGCGTGAGCGATTATAAAAGCTGATGATGATGAACGAACTATTGAATTGGTTAGGAACGAACACACAATTCATAATAAGCAACGAGTACAAACAATTTGCTTGCAACATAGTTTAGAAACGTTTTACTGTGTGCATTTGGTAACTAATAAGTCTAATAACTTTTAATGGAGCACACAGATTACTGACTTTCGTAAAATTCCACGCACGAAAATCATGCACGTAAATACTAACTTGCTATATAGAGTCCTTATGAAATAGTGAATAAAATTTTAGCACGTAGACCATGAAACTCTACAGCTTTCCCAACTGAACAGGTCGAAATAGGAAAAACCAAATTTGACCTCCCATACAAAATGCGCTATCAGCTGATGCAGTTTATATGGGAGTTCAAAAATTTATTCTTCGTTGGGAAAAGTTGTTATAACAACTAAAATAACTTGACAATATAAAATAACTGAGTTTTCATCTATATACATCTTCTATACATATAATAAAAGAGTAGAAACCGCGTGTCTGTACTTTTGATAAATTTACAAAAAAAATAGTGTGGGCGATAAGAAACGACTAATAGAACTCAAAAATATGTTTTCTGCACTTTTTGTATGTCTGTCTGTCTGTATGTTTTCGATAAACTCCGAAACTACTGAACGGATTTTCTCGCGGTTTTCGCAGATAGATTCAGCTTAGCTCTGAACAACATATAGGCTATGTTTCATTCAAATCGGTTCACTCAATCAGAAGCTACACTAATGTAAAGTATCAAATTGCCTGTACGCTAATAACTCATAAACCGATTCAAACTGAGTTATCAGTTACGAGTTTGGCTTTCTTTTGTGCAACATAAAAGTTTGGTTTCATTGCAAACGGTTCACTCAGACAGAAGGTACGCTAAGTTTCATGCGGCGGCGCAAATAACTCACAAACTATTGAACTGTTTCAAACGGGGTTTTCAATAAACTGTCAAACTTACTTCTTTGCAACATATTAGCTTACTTTCATTGTAAACGGCTCACTCAGACAGGTACGCGAAATTTCCAGCGGAGGCGCCAATATCTCACAAACAACTGAACCGATTAAAACGAGGTTTTCAAAAACTTTTTGGCTTACTTCATGCAACATGTATGCTTAGTTTCATTGCAAACGGTTCACTCAGACATAAAATAAACTAAGTTTCAAGCGGCGGCACCAATAACTCACAAACTACTAAACGGATTTAAACGGGGTTTTCAATAACGTGTTAATATTAATTCTTTGCAATGTATTAGCTAGCTTACTTTCATTGAAAACGGTTCACTCAGTCAGAAAAGCCTGAAGTTTCAATAGGCGGCGCCAATAGCTCAGAAACTACTGTACCGACTCCAACTGGCATTTCCATGACGTGCTTGGATTAGGTACTTCCATGCAACATATAAGCTTAGGTTAGTTAAAAACGGTTCACTCAGATAGAAGTTACGCAAAGTTTCAAACGAAGGAGCGAATAATTCGAAAACTTTTGACCAGATTCAAACGTGGCTTTCAATAACGCGCTTGGCTTACTCCTGTGCAATAAATAAGCTTAGTTTCATTGCGTAAGGTTCACTCTGACAGAAGATACGCAAAGTTTCAAGCTGCAGAACCAAGAACTCACCTACTGAACTGGTTCAAAGTCAAACGAGGTTTTCAATGACGTATCAGGCTTCTTTGTGTGCAACATATACCTAAGCTTTATTTCATTGCAAACGGTTCTCTCAGACAGAAGGTTCGCGAAATTTTTAGTGGCCGCACCAATACCTCACAAACTACTTGAACGACTTAAACGGGGTTTTCAATAACGTATTTGCGTTGCTTTCGTGCAATATTTGAACTTTTTTTTATTGCAATCGGTTCATTCAAGCAGACAATAGGCGAGTTCAAAGTTTCAAGCTGTGAAATCGAGCTGAAATCAAACAAAGCTTATAATTTTGTACGGAAAAAGCCAAATACGTTGTTGAAAATTCCGTTTGATCCGGTCCAGTTGTTTGTGTAAAAGTCGTGGGTAGGTAAAGCTAAAGATTGATAAAATCTAGATTTAGTTTTATTGTAAAAATAATAATAAAAAAATTCCTGTTTCGGCATGGCGGTGCAACAAATGTAAAAAAAATTATGAAAGTTCAAAAAATTTGAAAACTTAAGACTTAAGGTACTTTTAAACGTAATACTTCAAAAAATAAAAAGAGAAGTGAATCATTGTTTTTTAGGAATTGTCTTTTAAGGGAAGAGATAAGTTACAAAGATTGTACGGAAGTGAAGTCCAACAGTTTTGTATGTAGGTACATGTAGAGTTAAAAGCATGGGAAGCTAGACACGTTGGACTTTGTACCGCTCTTTTTTCAGTGGCCACAGAAGCTAAAGTGACTGAGCCTCAGATTTAGTTAGGCTTTGTTTTGTATAAGAAATAACAAAACCCGTATCATAGTTACTCCGCGTGGAATTCGACTATGATTTGACACTTACGAGGATAGTGGGCGACCTAACAGTCCACACGTAGACAAGAGGTGTTTAATTTACAAAAATCCGTATTATCGGTACTCTGTATCCCTAATAATATAAAGGCGAGAACTGCATTGTCTGTCTGTCTGTTACGCTTTTATGACTAATCCGATAAACCGATTTTGATAAAAACTTGGTACGAAGATAGTTTGAACCACGGGAAAAGTCATTAGCTACTTTTTCTGAACCCCACGCGGACGGAGTCGCGGGCAACAGCTAGTAGTATATATGAGTTTTCATAGTAAATTATTCGATAGAAATTGATTTTCATACTAACTTTTCCGGCCGGCGGTCGCCCAGTACAGCTATTTCTATTTATTTCGAAAAAGGTCATCAATCAAAGTAATGATCGAATTTCCAAGCAAGTCTAAGAAAATTTATAATTTTTCCGATATTTTCCTAAGGTCGTAGACCAATGTGTGTTCGATATACCTAGTTTTCGTATTACTGAACAACTTGTTTCAACAAACATCAACTAGTTGACAAACGTTATAAAAATTTTGATGCATTTTGTATCGGTTCGCTTTCTGCCTACTTTGTTCATTTGGAAAAGCTTTTGTTACATGAAAAGTACCTATTACTAAACTACATCAAAAGATGCAGCGACAGCTTAGTAAGAAAAGGTTCTTGTTTTCATAGTAATTGAAAGTATCATATGCAGTTTTAAAGCCTCTGTATAGTTCATGCAGTTTATACCTATATGGATAACTACCTCAACATGCAATATGTTACCGATGTAAACTGTGAGCAAAGTTCAGTGGCCTGGCATCGATTTGGCGCTGGTTGCATCTTGTGTGTGCACTGGCTGGAGAACTGCCAGACTGTGGGTTATCTATCGCATTTCCTTTCCAACATCCCTTTATAATGTAGATACACTAGCGACTTGCCTCGTCTTCGCACTGGTAGCATCAAGTTTGGTACTGCCTAAAACTTAGAAGCCGCCACCACACATTAAAAAATAGTAAACTAACGTTTTGCCACATAATTGAGTGTGACCAGTAAAATAAAAATTCGACGTATATAGGGTAGAAAAAGGTGTGCATGTACTCATGATACTGAACAACTTTCCCCAAGGAAAATAGGTCGAAATACGAAAATCAAGTTTTAACCTCCCATAGAAACTGCATCAGCTGATAGCGCATTTTGTATGGGAGGTCAAATTTGGTTTTTCGTATTTCGACCTATGTTCCTTGGGGAAAGTTGTTCAGTATCATGAGTACATGCATAACTTTTTCTATTAAGAACTAATTAAAAGTCACCCTATATGTCTTCCTTGGAAAAGAAAAAAAATCCTCCACAAAATCCATTGCTGAAGCTTTCTTTGACAACAAAACAGGAAAGGGCAGCATGAGGTGAGATTCTTTTAAATTAGCTACTATACCTACCATATACCTACAACAAATGCCTGTTGAAGTTGCTTTTTCACTAATTAGGTAATTGTTTTTCAAAAATCTGTATACCTGTCTAACTCGCGTGTTTGTGTCGTGCTAGGCAGCAAGCCGCTCTAGAAAAACAAGGTGCTGTTGATGATAAATTGATTTCGTTCGTGACTAGATTTTGAGTAAAAGAGGTTAGCTTAGCATGCAATGTTCCGGGTTGAACGACTGGTCCAGTCATTTGGCGCTCGCTTTGTCTTCATTTGCCAGACGGATTGGCGCTCTAGATTCAGCCGCTTCGTGGCTACGTGGCTTACCACTTGATTCATCGCAAACAAGTAAGACAATCTTGACAATCTTCTTTGTCCAACCCAGTAAAGACGTATATCCACCCCATGTTCCCAGTTTATCTAGGATCGGGACTTCTTGTACATTTGGGCCAAATAACTCCGTTGGTTATCTGGGTAGTAAAGTGTTCCTGGTCCAACTCTTTCTTGATTTTGGTCCACTATCTGGCTTTGGTATGTCAATAACTTTTTTAGCAACGTAGTCTTTCACGTCTTTGTATATGGCCATACCAACGTAGTCGGCTTAGTTAATTACCGATAACGGCTACCCTGTAGGATCCTCTTATGTACTTAATACGGTTTCACACATCACCTCTAATATCAGAGAAAATTGTGTAAGGTTTTGCTGCAACCCGTTTCAGACGAAATGTCATGGTACCGTAAGGTCATGAAATCCAAAACTGCAAATCGAAAAATTAAAGTTCTGTAGCGTGAGTAAATATTTTGCGATGCTTTATCGAAAATATTTAAATGGTATCCGTTTATTTCACCTCACATAAATCTCACTTAGTTTGACAATTTTAACCTTTAAAAGCATTTCCATTTTGAGCTTCGCAAATTGTAAGAATATGCATGAGCTTGCATGGAAATGAGGACTTTCTTCCTGCTGCGAAGAAAATTACAAGTCAATGAACTGGTTTATTGAGTGACGTGGTACATTACAATATCATAATGTCGATGAAAATTAATGACGGGCTTGTCGCACACGTGCTTTGGCAAAAAGTTCTCCGGCATCGACATTTATCACGACGTTGGGCAGAAATGAATTAAGGCAATCAGTCAGAATTATTAATCAGTTTAAAATCAATGCAATAACAACCAGCTCATTTTATTAGATATCCATCCAGTACCCGAATATAGCAATTTCATTCGGCATAGCTTTTTTTATCCCTTTCGTTCTCTCTAACTCATAATCTTATTTAAGAGGAAATGTCTGAAAATATTTAACGCTCAATGGGCGGAGTCTTCTCGCTCGACCCCCCCCGCTCCCCGCACAAAATACACGCACTGAGCACCCGCCGCACGCGGCACGCTGGCCGCAACAAGCATAGAAATGCAAGGAGTTGCGTTATATAAAATCTTTTTAAATAGAAACATTTAGCTTATTGTTATAAATAGTTTATTTAGATGCCGAATAGTATGATTAAGGGTTTTATAATCACCTGAAGTCGAAATTATGCAGTAAAATAAATTTTGTATTTTTTTACGACTCATTTTAGAGTTAAACTAAAAAAGTTTATAAAAACGAAACGAAAAATCTGAATTGATTACAGTCGATAGAAGTTTATGTAAAAAATTAAAGAAAAATAAAAAGACCTCTCGAAGTAACACTGTTTACTAAAAAAAACAATTTACGCTCTTATATTTAACTATATACCTACTTTCAGTATAGGTAAGCAGACACTAGTACATATATGGTATTCTGTGACGCAGATGAACGAAGCTAACAAAAGCCGCGCGTTTTTAGGGTTCCGATACCAAAATGGTAAAAAAAGGAACCCTTATTGTGCCGCTCTGTCTGTCTATCTGTCCGTCTCTCTGTCACACCTCTATATCTCAGCAACCACTTATGCTCATCATATCAGCCGAAAGACGTCCACTGCTGGACATAGACCTCCCCTAAAGAACTCCATGACGACCGGTCCTGCGCTGCTCGCATCCAGCGGCTTCCCGCGACCTTGACCAAATCGTCCACCTTGTGGGGGGCCTGCCAACGCTTCGTCTTCCGGTACGTGGTCGCCACTCTAGAACCCTCACGCCCCATCGGCCATCGGTTCTTCTTGCGATGTGCCCTGCCCACTGCCACTTCAGTTTAGCGATTCTCAGGGCTATGTCAGTTACTTTAGTTCTTCTGCGGATCTCCTCATTTCTGATTCGATCGCGCAGAGAGACTCCGAGCATAGCCCTTTCCATAGCCCTTTGGGTGACTTTGAGCTTTTTGATAAGGCCCATCGTGAGCGGCCACGTCTCGGTGCCATATGTCATCACTGGCAACACACACTGGTCAAAGACTTTCGTCTTGAGACACTGCGCTATTTTGGACGTGAAGATATTGCGGAGCTTCCCGAACGCTGCCCATCCGAGTCGGATTCGACGAGTAACCTCTTTCTCTAAGTTGGATTTACCCAGCTGGACTGTTTGTCCCAGGTATACGTACTCATCAACAACTTCGAGCGTAGAGTCTCCAACTTTGAGTGGAGTGGGTACAACAAGGGCGTTAGACATAATTTTCGTCTTATCCATGTTCATTTTAAGACCCACTTGTTGTAAAACTCCACTGTGGTTATTGAGCATCGTGCCGAGATCTTCCAGGGTCTCAGCCATTACGACAATATCGTCGGCAAATCGAAGGTGGGTCATGTACTCGCCATTGCTGTTGATGCCAAGTCCTTTCCAGTCCAGGAGTTTGAAGACGTCTTCCAATGCAGCGGTGAACAGTTTAGAAGATATGACGTCTCCCTGTCTCACTCCTCGCTGCAATTAGATAGGTTTCGAGTCCTGGTCCTGAAGACGAACTGACAGAGTGGCGTTTTTGTACAGATCCTTCAACACTTCAATGTACCGATAGTCGACTTGGCACCTCTGGAGAGATCGTAGCACGGCCCACGTCTCGATCGAATCGAAGGCCTTCTCATAGTCCACAAACGCCAGGCAAAGTGGCTGTTTATACTCTTCGGTCTTCTGTATAACTTGCCGTATCGTATGTATGTGGTCTATGGTACTGAAGCCTTTACGAAAACCGGCTTGTTCGGGAGGCTGGAAGTCGTCGAGCCTGCGCGCGAGACGGTTCGCAATGACTCTCGAGAACAGCTTATAGACATGGCTCAGAAGTGAGATGGGTCTGTAATTCTTCAGCAGGGTCTTATCACCCTTTTTGAAGAAGAGTACCACCACCCTTCTGTGCCATGCCTGTGGCGTTTTCCCTTCGAGTATGACAGAATTAAACAGCTTCTGAAGAGCTTTAAGCACTGGCCTTCCGCCTGCTTTCAGAAGCTCAGCCGTAATTCCATCATGCCCGGGTGCCTTGTTGTTTCTAAGCTGTCTGAGAGCCATTCTAATCTCGTACAAGCTGACGTCCGTCCCAGTGTAACCTGCTCAATTCTTCTTCGAGTTCTGCAACCTTGTCGTCGGTCCGCAATGTGCGCGTGTTATAAGTTGCCAGGGCCAGAGGTCGTCGTTGTTGGTAGCTCGACATCTGCCGGGAATTCTTCGCACCCCCTGCCCCACCGTTACCATGGCCGCTACCGGAGCCAGGAATAGCGGGGCCGCCGGGGACTAGGGGCCGGAGACTATTATTGTGATTCATGTTGATTCTTAGGGGGTTTTACCATAGTCGCCACGCTTGGCAGACGGGTTGGCGCCCACAGTAAGATGAAATAATACACAGAAGGACGCTGCTGCCCATCCTCTGGATTTCATTTCCCTTAGTCGCCTCTTACGACACCCACGGGAAGAGATGCGTCGGTACTATTCTTTTTAGGCCGGCACCGCACAGCTTACCACTTATGCTATCGACCTGAAATTTGGAATAGTTTTAGAATATAGTTGCCCAACTTTATTGCACATGAAAAAATTTTGAAAAAAGTATGATTATTAAAGGGGGCCAAAATGGGAGGGCCCAAATTTCAAATTGTCGCTACTAGGTTGAGTGGGGTATCATATGAAAGGGCTTTACTTGTACATTTTAAAATATATTTCTGTATTTTTTTAAGTTACTTAGTTTTTCAAGTTATGATGAAAAATGACAAAATAAATACCACTTCCCCCCCCTTATCTCTGAAGTTTGAGTAAGGAAAAATCTGAATTAATTACAGTTGACAGAAGTTTATGTAAACTTTACAGCAAAAATAAAACGATCTTTCTAAGTTGCACAGTTTTTTTGAAATCTGCAAAAAACCTTTACAAACAAATTTAGTTTTGCGGTCCTGAAAATGGACTTTATTGCTTCCAAAAATACTATAGGTATATCGGAACCCTCGGCGCGCGAGTCCGACTCACACTTGACTGGTTTTTTCGTATGTCCCTACATTCCGTCCGCCAGGTCTGTCAGTAATAGCGACTCCATTACTCTGTTCGATCAATGGATACGTACTTTTGTAGAATTCTAGTTTTTGCTGGAAAAATGCTGGAAGTACCATAGTCACCTCGCTTGTTAGCGTATTACGGCTGGCACCATGGACCGCGGTTGTAGGTGACCGCAGTAAGTAAGATGTAAGATACAAAAGAGGATGCTGCTGCCCATACTCCAGTTTATAACCCTTAGTCGCCTCTTACGACACCCACGGGTATGTATAGGTTGGTATTATTCTTTGCCGGCACTACACGGGACAGGTATTATTATTAGTAGTATTAGCAAGTAGTATGTACAATAAAATATGTAATCAGGTTGGTATTTACTTTGATCACAAATAAAAATTCTCATCTAGGGCTACAATGACAATCTCTCAAAAATAATTATAAAATATATTTTTTGATGAAATAGTTTTTATTGCGGGAACAACGAATACAGGTCTGTCGTCGACAGAAGGTCACGGGCAACTGATCGGTGAAAGAAAGGAATAAAATAATTACTTCCGCAACGTATTAGACTGCGACAGATGTAGTGCGCGTGCACCAAAACTAAATGACGTAAGCGCCCGATATAAAATATCGACTTTTTGTAAAAACTAAGAAATAAAATAAAATTTTAGCTTTAGTCAACCCTAGCAACTACAAATACCTTTCTTTATACTTAATTTCAATACTTAAAACACCTCAGATTACACAAAATGAGAAAGAAACGAAAATTGAAGAGGCAACTTTGGATTTTAATTTTGTGTAGTCGATTTTCAGTAATCATGTTTTGGTCTTGGTGATGCCCTCACATGAATGGTCAAGAAACACATACCTGAAAATCACGGCAAGAAACTGAGTAAATAAAAAGATATTTGTCTCTAAAATACCCAAAAAAAATGTACATATCGTCATAGAACATTCTAAAACTCATAATCATACTTTATTAAAAAATAATAATAGGAATAGTGATGATAATGATTTCTGTTCTAAATCCGTACCTGATGCAATGATCAATCGATCAAACACCCTGAGCCTGAGATACACCATACCAACCATAGTACCTTAGCCAATTGTGCGCAACTCTCAAAAAACTTATCGCGAACTTGTCGTCAGAAAAAACTTATAAATAAACTAGTATCAACATGTTGTAATGGTTCTGAATAATGTCTTATGTAAAAAATATTGTTTGTTACATAAGAAGCGGCCAATAGTAACTTTTGAGGTTGATCATGAGCATTATTTATTAGACCCTTGTCTCAGAAACTTCAACGACAGTAGGTACTTCGAATGAAATTCTATTCACTGTTACTATTCTAGACTAGAAAATTGATCGGATCATATGACCCTTAATCACTAAACTTCACTAAAGTTATTAGGTATCGTGATAGGATTCTACGAATATGCTTCTTGAGGAGGACGCGGTAACTTAATTATATTAAAAGTAGTTTTATTTGGGAAATCTTTTTTGTCAATGTCAATGGGCTTGTCTTTGAAAACAACTAGCCCTGAGGACAGAGAAGTCGACAATAGAACAAGCTTGCCCCTAGGACGCCCATTCACTCGCGACTTGAATAGATTCGGGTTATATGAAATTGGGGAATACAGACACAGATAGAAAACACTAAAGGATGGATCGAAGTACTTTGTGCAAATGTGCGGAATACTAAAAAGTGTGGTTAACAACACTAACAACATGCTGTCAACCCGCGGTGCATGAAGTAAACATAGTGTTTATCAATCACATCCACCAGCTTCCTCCATGTCTCCCCACACCACACATCCGCGGGAAGTGCGAATTAAGAGATAATAAACACTGGTATTTTCCCACAGATAATCGTAATTATTATTTTACTAAAATTTTTTTCAATAATTTGTGTTATCATTAGGTACATAATGGTCCTTGGAAAAGAAACAGGCATTAAATGTGGCTTGAAAAACTAATATTTTTTCATGAAGAATGGGCTTGGTTTTGACCTTAACCTAGCTTGAGGACAGAGACCTGACCTGATCTGACGAGCTTACCCAGAAGACTTGAATAGACTCAAATTATAGGAACTATAGCTGGTCAAGGTTGCGGAAAGCCGTTAGATGTGGACAGCGCAGAACTAGTCATTGTGGCCATCTCTAGGAGAGGCATATGTCCAGCTGTTAACGTCTTTCGGATGACATGATGATGATGATAATATGAACTCGGGAATACGGTTGCAATCGCAAGACGTATATTTTCGTATATATGCGGTTAACGGTGATGTGATGACGATTACTCAGTTTCTTTGTCAAACCCAAATTCGCCCGACCGTTACATCAATTATTTAAGAGAAGACAATCGAAATCCCACACCCAATGAATAAAGCTGCCTTGACACAAACATTAGGTTGGTTTAAAAACAAAGTGAGAACTAAGTACATTTGATTAATATCGCATTGAGCCATCTAACTCTCGTGATATGTTTGCGACGCCCACTGGAAGTTTTGCGCATGTGGTGATGCGTTGAGATATTACTGCACCTGTACGTACGTACACGTTTATTACAACAGAGTTAAACTTTAAAAATTCCCAAATTATCTTGAGGAAGAAATCCAAGTGCAAAAAGTTAACTATATATAAGCGTAGATGACAAACGGGCCAACATTACGATATTGATTAAAGATTTAAAATCGTAAAGCTTTTAAATACTATAGAGCCGTAGAGCAATTATTTTTTTTTAAACATTTTAGCGCTATATTTGTAGATTAATCTATCTCTAAACTGACAAACAACCTAACTGTTGGTATTACTAACGTGATTATAATGATAGGATGGAATGGAACGCTGTATGTAATTAGCGTCAGCCCACGGGGACATCGACCTAACCATTGTTCTGTAGTCTGTAGGGATCCACTTGCTTAATTAATATAAAAACTAACTCCAATCTACCTATCTATAGCAACAATAGCCTATCAGGGGATTGGTAGTTCTTGGTCTGTTTGAGCAGCACCGATATTTTGAATTAAATAGCTAGGACTATACAGTGGTTCCCGATATGAATGATTTAGAATTTCAAGATTTTTTAACGCAGTGGACTACCACTTGAGAAGCTACTAAGCTTCTTTCCGTTTGGGTGGATAATTTTGAATTACTCGTATGTATGATTTTTAATAGGTAGGTCTTTGTGCGAGCTTGTGTATGTTAACGGCAGACGTTTCTTTGTTTCCAATAGTACGATTAGTGTTTTCTTTTCTGTTCTTGATTCGTTCCTATTGTCAAGGATGTCTGTTATGCTTAATCTTCTTCAACGTATCTACAATCTATGCACTTACAATAATATTTTCACTAAATGTGTTTACCAGGTGATAAAGTACTAATAAATCTCATATCAAAGTTTTAGATGTTTACAAAATAAATCTGTGAGAACAATAGCCGCTGCTGTGTCTCTTAGTACAGACTATTAGTAAATTACTACTAGTTATTATTACAATCTAAGTCTTGCTGCTTAGGTTTATGTTATGTTATGATCAATATATTTTGGGAACTGGCGAGAGATAGATAAGTAGACAAATATGTAGGTACAAAGTGTGAACAAAAAGTATGAAACTGTTGAACTGCTAAACTATAAAATGGATCCTCTTCACTGAATACTAAGACATACATCACAGGGCTGTAAACATTTCGAATAAAATCTTTTAAGGGCTTATTCTGGGGGTTAAATGTAACGCCTCTTGAAAATTCGCAAAAAAATATCGACTGTTCATACAAAATAATCAGCTGATCGGTCCAAAAACCAAAATGGTAAAAAACGGAACCCTTATGGTGCGACTTCGTCTGTCTGTCTGTCTGTCACACCTGTTTATCTCAGCAACCAGCGACTTCAATTTTGGAATAGTTTTAGAATATGATTGCCCAACTTTCTTGCAAACGAAAGAATAAAAAAAAATTACTATTTCAACAAATTTGCTCATAAAACAGCTCTATTTGCACTGTATTAAGGTCCATAATCCAGCTTATTAAACACACGTGCTTTTCTCTATATTATAGCACTAGTTATATAATTTTTGATTCTTTTTAGGGTTCCGATACCAAAATGGTAAAAAAAAGGAACCCTTATGGTGCCGCTCTGTCTGTCTGTCTGTCTGTCTGTCCGTCTGTCTGTCACACCTCTATATCTCAGCAACCACTTAACTATCGAGCTGAAATTTGGAATAGTTTTAGAATATAGTTGCCCAACTTAATTGCACATGAAAATTTTTTGAAAAAAGTATGATTATTAATGTAAAGGGGGCCAAAATAGGGGGGGCCAAATTTCAAATTGTCGCTACTAGGTCGAGTGGGGTATCATATGAAAGGGCTTTACTTGTACATTTTAAAATATATTTTTGTATTTTTTTAAGTTTCTTAGTTTTCAAGTTATGATGAAAAATGTCAAAAAAAATACCATTCCCCCCCCCCCTTATCTCCGAAGTTTGAGTAAGGGAAAATCTGAATTAATTACAGTTGACAGAGGTTTATGTAAACTTTACAGCAAAAATAAAACGATCTTTCTAAGTTGCACAGTTTTTCAGAAATCTGCAAAAAACCTTTACAAACAAATTTAGTTTTGCGGTCCTGAAAATGGACTTTATTGCTTCCAAAAATACTATAGGTATATCGGAACCCTCGGCGCGCGAGTCCAACTCGCACTTGACCGGTTTTTTTATATTAACAAAGAGCAAGGAGTTCTTATGTCTAAAATATTTATAACATTTTCGTAAATATATACCTAATGTTGATGAAAATATAATATATAAACAGTTTGTTGCATGAGATTAGTTAAATTTGACAACAAATTAACATTAATTGATTTTGTAAGCAATAAATTTAAAGTTTTTGTACTTTTTCAATGGTTACGCTGTTTGGGAGCATTGCCACAGCTTCGTAACAGCTCCTCATTTGAAAAAAGAAATGCGCGCGCAACAAGAATTCCGCGCGCCATTTTTCAGAAGTATTTTCATTTGCTTTGATTTTTGTGACTAACTAACAATGTCGTTCGTCGGTTTCAAGCAATGAAGAAGAACTTAATTTAACCCCACAGGAAATAATTACTGGGGCACAAAATGCAAGTGAGTCCCCTTCCAGCATAATCAAAGGAAAAATAGGTACATTCTTGCCTACGAAAAGTTCATTGAATGGAAGAACAGCAAAAATGCCATTTCGTTTTCAGAGAATGTCTTTTTGGCTTATTTCAATGAGCTGGCGAATAAGTATAAACCTAGCTCTTTGTGGTGTATTTATTCCATGTTGAAAAGTATTGTGAGAACTAAAAATGGAGGCTCAGGAATTGCAGGTAAGCGAATTTGATTCGTTTTTATTCGCAAATGTGTTGAAAAACGTCGTAAGAAGCTTGTGCGCTTTGGTGATTACACCCTCGGCTCCATCACGCCCTCGCCTGCGGCTCGGGCTGCAATTTCTGAGCCTCGGCCGTAATATCCAAAATAGCGCACGTGCATCTTAATGTACTATTTATTACCTATTAAATGGGGGCCCAAATTATACGAGGGGCAACATTTTAAAGTGTTGTTACTGGGTCGAGTGGAGTATCATGTGAAAGGGCTTTACTTATTTATTCCAAAATAGTTTCTTTTTACAATTCTTAGTTTTCAAGTTATGATGAAAACTGTAAAAAAAAACATTGCCACCGAAGTTTGCAACAGAAAAAAATCTCAATTAATTATGGTCGATACGGGTATATGTAAATATTATAGCACAAATAAAACGATCATTCTTAGTTGCACAGGTTTTTAGAAATCTGCAAAAAACCTTTACAAACAAATTTAATTTTGCGGTCCCAAAAATGGACTATATTGCTTCCAGAAATACTATAGGTATATCGGAACCCTCGGCGCACGAGTCCGACTCGCATCTGACCGGTTTTTTTATTGCGAGTTTCTTAAAGTCGTACAGAACAAAAGTTGTTGTATTCAACCCCGAGAATATACTGTATTTCATCGGAGGTTTTGCTTATACTGGTGTCACACGTGGAATAACATTATGGCTTGATTGTGTAATAGGAGATTTACGGCGCAGGTCGGCACACCAAAGCGGAGGATGTAGGAGATGAAAACATTTGCTAACACGTCATACGAACCCTTCTATAAAATAGTGTTCGAAATTGTAAACAATGACTTCCTTCATTGTTATGTTTGAACTTCCTTAAGTTACCTAAATACGCTTCACTTGAGCGGATTTTGAACGAAAAGTGATGGATATATGGCCGTGAAAAAAAAATGTGATAATTAAGAATCTTTTCAAGAATATGACCGACTCCGAAACACGATTAAACATATTTTGTACGCCATAAAAAAAATCCAAAGTTACTTCTGCTTTCTTAAGTACCCATTAACCTATGATGCCAAAACTTTTACACATTATTCAATACATTATGCATAATAATATAGCTGTTTTATAATTGATATTATGGGTACAGATTTTGAGAAAAATGCAAAAATGAGCGAAAAACGTAAAATTGCGCGAATCCGCTCCGTTCTAGCTCTTATCAGCCCCTTAACATGTCTTAAGATTTGAGGGCTCCCGCACACGACCGAGAATCGGTGGGCGATTATCGCCCAGGACAAGGGCTCCCGCACACGACCGAGTTTTTGTAGGTCCGATTATCGGGCACATTTTTCCTCCGATTTTACGACCGATTTTGTGACCGACCCAACGCACACGAGCGATAATCGGTGACCGATTTTCTTGTATGACGAATGACGATAGGGAGGTGATCGATCAAAATAATATCGACACACGATGTCGATGATTTTATTTTTTGTTAGTGAGATAAGATTCCATGAAAATATTTTTTTATAAGTCTCGGTATTATCAAAAATGCTTCTAATGGTCATTATTGGGTGTTAGGCTAGGATACCTATACAGAATGTAAGAGTAAGTATAAAAGGTTTTAGGTTAGAACGACTAAGTACTATACATACAGGGTGCTAGGGTAAGTATACTGGGTGTTAGGTTAGGATTATTATACAGGATGTTAGGGTAAGTATACAGGGTGTTAGGTTAGGATAAATACACACGGTTTTAGGGTAAGTATACAGGGTGTTAGATTAGGATCACTATATGTATAGGGTCTTATGGTAAGTATACATGGTGTTAGGATAGGATAACTATACAGGGTGTTAGGTTAGGATCACTATATGTGCAGGGTTTTAAAGTAAGTATACAGGGTGTTAGGTTAGGATTACTATACAGGGTGTTAGGGTAAGTATACAGGGTGTAAGATTAGGATCACTATATGTACAGAGTCATCTATACCCGTGGGTGTCGTAAGAGGTGACTAAGGGCTTATGAACCGGAGGATGGGCAGCAACAACTTTCTGTGAATCGTACGATCTTACATACTGCGGTCACCAACAACAGCGGTCGCCAGCCGCAACGCTTACATGCGTGGTGACTATGGTAAATCCCCCTCAAAGTACCACGCGATTTTACTGGAGATCTGGTGGGAGCTCCCTGTCGTGCAGTGGACGCGTTTATGGGATGTCATGATGATATTACGATATGTACATCGTGTGGCCTGGAGCAGCGGCAAATAAAATTAATGGACCGTCCATAGGGTATCACTGATCGATTGACAGTACTTGCAGGTATCCTTAACCAATAAATTCTGCACAAGAAATACAATAAACTTTTAATTCACTACCCGACTACGGCAAAGAGGAGGGTTATGATTTTGAACGGTATGTATGTATACTGGTCCTTCATAACTTCTAAACTAGTTATCGTAATTTGACAAATGAGGTACCGTTAGGAGCGTCTTGATCAACCGCTGGGTATAGTAGGTAGGACTAGGCCCGCCCCGGCTTCGCACGGGTAGATATAGTGTTTTTTTGTGTCACGGGTTACTAAAAAAGAGTAAAAACGATTTGGATTTATTTTTAATTTGGATTTATTTTTAAATTACTTAGTGGTAGGGATTTTGTGCAAAGTCCTTCTGGTGAAGTACCACCCCCTTGCCTATTTCTGCCGTGAAGCAGCAATTCGAAGGGTAAGGGAGCCAGTAAAACTACCGGCACATGAGACATACCATCTTAGTTCTCAAAGTAAGCAACGCGCTTTGCTATCTTATTAGTTTCCAAATATCCTATACTATTAAACGTGCAATATTTGTACAGTACCTGGTCGACCGAGCTTCGCTCTATAATAGCTGCCTGAACATTAAAATATCATCGGGTGAGCAAGCTATTCTACTCGCCAACAGGTGGCGCTGTAGGTTTCTGTCTTAAAGGCGGCCCCCGAACGCTCTCATATAGTAAATTTCATCGAAATCGTTAGAGCCGTTTTCGAGAAACAGATTGCAAACATATAGGTATATTTGTATACAAATATTGCTCGTTAAATAGTATTTTCCCAAGGAACATAGTTCGAAATACGAAAAACCAAATTTGACCTTCCATACAAAATGCGCTATCAGCTGATGCAGTTTCTATGGGAGGTCAAAAAATGATTTTCGTGGGAAAAGTTGTTCCGTTACTGATATTGATCCCTGATCTATGTCACGCATTCAAATTACCCGGTATATATATATTTGTAAACGGTTTCTCGAAAACGGCTCTAACGATTTCGATGAAATTTACAATTTCTCCGCGATTTAGACGGAAATCTACAGTGCTATCTGTTGGCGGTAAGAATAGCTTGCTTATCCAATGATATTTTAATGTTGTGGCGGCTATTATAGAGCGAAGCTCGGTCGACCAACTACTGCCACTAATATGGGTGCTATGGGCGGTAGTGAACACTTATCAGGTGGCCCACCTGCGCGTTTGCTAACTTGTAACATAAAAAAAATGGTTTAGGTTCATAAGTAATAGACAAAGCTAGATTTCTCATCATCGCATACACTCTTTGATGCTCTACCTATGGGATAAAGGCGTGATGATGCGTTTGATTAATATTAAAATAACTTTAAACATCATTAAACCAATTCCTCATAATATCTAAGAGAGCCTATACTTTAATTATTTGCCCCTGTTATGTACAGGACTAACGTGCCACACGTTGTAGGTACGAGTATATACCTAATCCGTTTCAAGCTATGGTTTCAAGAGTCAATGCCAACACTTACCAACACATTTTGCAGCCATAGAACCAGACAAACCACCAAGAACCAGACGAACTAGAGTATATTTGACGAAAAAAATAACATTATGTTACAAACTTGTTTTTTTTTTCTGACAGCTTTAGCTGATTATCTACTATTGATTATGGTGCACAATAGCCTTGATATAGTTAGCTGCAAAATGTGTTGCTAAACTTTGGCATTGACTCGTGAAACAGATTATATTATATTCACTAGTACCTACTCTAGCGCACCTAATGTACTTACGCAGAGCAACAGAGGGGTACTTGCGGTGAAGCGGGGGGAGGGGGGCGGGCATCGTAAATACGGATACGGAGCACCTTGTTTTAAAAGTTGATAACTAAACACTGGCTCTACACGTTGGCTGCGTGACCGCGCCGGCGTAGCCAACGTCTACTAGGCCCGTTTGCGTGAGTTTGCCGTTTGCGACCAACGCTCGCCGGCGTGCCGTCGGTTATCGGTTTTGCCACAAGCCGCAAACGGCGTTCACACGTTGGCCGTGTCCTCATTTCCAATAAGTGGAGTAGATGGACGTTTTAATTTTTTTTAATAAGTAAAAATTATTTCATCTCATTTTTCAAATATGGTGCAGCTGGTAATAAAAATTAAAAGCACTGTAAAAGTACATTGCAGCGGCAGTAATAGTCTCCGCGTCTACGTCCATCTTGCTTGACAGACCTACACGCTACACCTACACACACCAACGTGTGAACGCTGTCATCAAGCTTGCCGAGCCGGCGCGGCCAACGGTTGGCCCAAAGTCTACTGGGGGCTAAAGGCTCATCCACATATTCGGCCATGAACGCCAAATATAAGCCAACACGCATGTGTAGGTATAAGGCATATACAGCGAACAAAATAACTCTTACTGTGGCGCAGAAGTCAAGAAAAGAGTCGCGGGAGTGAGCGCGGTAGTGGGAGAGGATGCGAGTGAATCGTTCATTGGCTCTCCGCCTGTCACCCATGCGCAGAAAATAAGAACCACAGAGCTCTGAAGTCCATCTACTTCTAGAGACGAATTCTTTATGTCATTCAATAGAAATCAGTGTCACCATTTACTAAAACTAACACGTTTTCCTTTGAGTGCGATAAACATAGTACCATTATCGCGAGAGAGTAATATGCAAAAAACCAGTGACAGCGTCTCTATGGCAACGAATGTGTTTATGATGTGCATTCAAAATAAGCACCTAGGAACATAAATTGGAAAGTATACCTATTCAATAAGGAACCAATGTTTTTTACTATATTCGCTTCTATGGGGGGGTGCGCGCGCAGGCGGAGTGGCCCTATCGTAGTTCTGTGGTCAGAACCAAACTTAAGGAGAGATCACACCTGGCTGAATTCAAAGACTAATTCGGCACAGTATATCACGCCCCGTGTGGTGCCGGCAAAAAATAGTACCAACCTATCTCTACCCATGGGTGTCGTAAGAGGCGACTACAGGGCTAATGAACCAGAGGATGTGTATCGTATCATCTCTCTTATATTCTGCGGTCACCAACAACCGCGGTCCATGGTGCCAGCCGTAACGCTAACAAGCGTGGTGACTATGATACTTCTCCTGCACATTGTTTTAGCAAAAACTGGAATTTTGGAGATAAGATAAAGATATTTATTTGCTATAGAAATTTAGGGAGGGAGTTTCCTGTCCTGTAGTGGACGTTTCATGGGATGTCGTGATAATATTACGATATACATCGTAATATAGTAAAGGAGCTTTTATTTTTAAGAAGATTTCTGCAACTGGCAGTAAGACGCATATTTATAGAAAAGTGCCTACGTACAGTTGACCGCACTTCAGTGGTAACACTTTGTCCATTGCGGGTCTCTGGTTTCGGGCGTCCTGTTTATGTTTTGACTGACGTGCTGTTGACCGTACCTACCTAGCTAGCTATCCAAACCTGAAACGAAACTAGAAAAAAAAAACAATGAAAACCGGTTGTTTCGGTTGTTACAGTCCAAAAACCGACCCTACCCGTAAATAATCCGTTCTTGAATTTTTTTTTCGTAGGTCCCTCGGGGGGTACTGGGAGTGTAAATTTAAAAAGGAGACTGAATTAGGCTCCCGTGTGTATTCGAAAAATGGTTTATTTTTTCAAAAAAAATGGTTTTTCTTGAATAACTCGGCCATTTTCGATTTCACAGTAAAACCGTACGGACAAAAATTGTAGGAAATTTGAATTTCTACAAGTTTAGTCCTTACAATTTTTCTTCAAGGATCGATATTTTTTTAAAATTAAACCTGAAAAACGCAACAAATTCAAAATATTACCATTATCTCCTATGTTCCACGTTTTACGGCATGAATAAAAAGAAACAAAGTTGTAGAAAATCAAATTCTGAACAATTTTGGTCCCTACCTTTTTTCTCCCAAAATCGATATTTTGGAAATTAAACCTGAAGAACGCGACAAAAATTCTAAATATTATCATTATCTCCTGTTTTACGTTTTACGGCAAGAATGAAGAGAAACAAAGTTGTAGAGAATCAAATTTTGAACAATTTTGGTTCCTACCTTTTTCCCCCCAAAATCGATATTTTGGAAATTAAACCTGAAAAACGCGACACAAATTCTAAATATTATCATTATCTCCTATGTTCTACGTTTTACGGCAAGAATGAAGAGAAACAAAGTTGTAGAGAATCAAATTTTGAACAATTTTGGTTCCTACCTTTTCCCCCCAAAATCGATATTTTGGAAATTAAACCTGAAAAACCTGACACAAATTCAAAATATTATCATTATCTCCTATGTTCCACGTTTTACGGCATTAATGAAGATAAACAAAGTTGTAGATAATAAAATTCTGAACAATTTTGGTTCCTACCTTTTTCCCCCCAAAATCGATATTTTGGAAATTAAACCTGAAAAACCTGACACAAATTCTAAATATTATCATTATCTCCTAAGTTCCACGTTTTACGGCATGAATGAAGAGTAACAAAGTTGAAGAGAATCAAATTTTGAACAATTTTGGTCTCTACCTTTTTCCCCCAAAATCGATATTTTGGAAATTAAACCTGAAAAACGCGACACAAATTCTAAATATTATCATTATCTCCTATGTTCCACGTTTTACGGCATTAATGAAGATAACCAAAGTTGTAGATAATAAAATTCTGAACAATTTTGGTTCTTACCTTTTTCCCCCCAAAATCGATATTTTGGAAATTAAACCTGAAAAACGCGACACAAATTCTAAATATTATCATTATCTCCTATGTTCTACGTTTTACGGCAAGAATGAAGAGAAACAAAGTTGTAGAGAATCAAATTTTGAACAATTTTGGTTCCTACCTTTTCCCCCCAAAATCGATATTTTGGAAATTAAACCTGAAAAACGCGACACAAATTCTAAATATTATCATTATCTCCTATGTTCCACGTTTTACGGCAAGAATGAAGAGAAACAAAGTTGCAGAAAATCAAATTTTGAAAATTTTGGTTCCTACCTTTTTCCCCCAAAATCGATATTTTGGAAATTAAACCTGAAAAACCCGACACAAATTCTAAATATTATCATTATCTCCTATGTTCCACGTTTTACGGCATTAATGAAGATAAACAAAGTTGTAGATAATAAAATTCTGAACAATTTTGGTTCTTACCTTTTTCCCCCCAAAATCGATATTTTGGAAATTAAACCTGAAAAACGCGACACAAATTCTAAATATTATCATTATCTCCTATGTTCCATGTTTTACGGCATGAATGAAGAGAAACAAAGTTGTAGAGAATCAAATTTTGAACAATTTTGGTTTCTACCTTTTTTCCCCCAAAATCGATATTTTGGAAATTAAACCTGAAAAACTCGACACAAATTCTAAATATTATCATTATCTCCTATGTTCCACGTTTTACGGCAAGAATGAATAGAAACAAAGTTGCAGAAAATCAAATTTTTAACAATTTTGGTTCCTACCTTTTTTCCCCCAAAATCGATATTTTGGAAATTAAACCTGAAAAACGCGACACAAATTCTAAATATTATCATTATCTCCTATGTTCCCCGTTTTACGGCATTAATGAAGATAAACAAAGTTGTAGATAATCAAATTCTGAACAATTTTGGTTCCCACCTTTTTGCCCCCATAATCGATATTTTGGAAATTAAACTTAATTAATTAATTAATTACCTATTAATTAATGAAAACTTAATTTGTTCAGGATTTGATTCTCTACAAATTTGTTTCTCTTCATTCATGCTGTAAAACGTGGAACATAGGAGATAATGATAATATTTTGAATTGGTCGCGTTTTTCAGGTTTCTTTCCCAAAATATCAATTTTGGGGGGGAAAAGGTAGGTACCAAAATTGTTCAGAATTTGATTCTCTACAACTTTGTTTCTTTTCATTCATGCCGTAAAACGTGGAACATAGGAGATAATGATAATATTTTGAATTTGTCGTGTTTTTCAGGTTTAATTTCCAAAATATCGATCCTGGAAGAAAAATTTTAAAATACAAACTTGTGGAGAATCAAATTTTCTAAAATTTTTGTCTTCATGGTTTTACTATAAATTCAAAAATGGTTGAGTTATTCAAGAAAACCCATTAAAAAAAACATTTTTCGAATAAACAGGAGCCTGATTTAGTCTACTTTTTGAATTTACACCCCCAGTCCACTCCCCCCCGAGGGCCTACGAAAAAAAACCAAGAACTGATTATTCACGGGTCATAAATGTCATAATGATTGAACTATTTGTTATTATCTCCAAGCATACAAACATATTAGAATATGATATATTATCTACTCATTAAAAAATCCGGCAGTGCGAGTTTAATATTTTTTTACTAAAGTTTCTAGGACCTAGCCTAGGCACCTACCTCAGTACCTTTGTACCACAAAAGATGTAAAAACAGTATAATTACAACTACCTACAAGGTACGCACAGTAGCAAGTAAGTGTTAACAAAGCCAGTAGGTACCTATAACTTGAACCAGCGCTAAGCTACAAACCCCCGAAACCAAAGACCCGCTCAAGGTCAAAGTGTTACTACCTAACGTGCGGCTGACTGTACCTACCCACTAGCGCCACGGTTGTTGGTCAAACAAACACAATCACTCTGATGATGACTAGGTAGGTTTAGGTTACCAAGAAGGTATATTGTACAACTTGTAATTACCAATACGCAAAACCTCTCGGGTGGTAGTTTTACTCGTTCTACTCATGAAACTGAACAACTTTATTGGAAATTAGAATAAAAAAATTGAGAATCGGAATTTTGTATTTTATTTTTGTTGAACAAAAGTACCACTCGAGAACCTTTGCATACATTGTATATCTCACGGAACTGTTTAATCTACATGGTGTAAAAAAAGTTCGACTATACTTCTAATGAGTGATTCTACATCGTATAAAATATAAAAAAAATATTTTGCTTAAAAAAAGTTGTTTTAGCTCAAGAAGAAGTGAAGCACAAGGGTTAAACGACGTAGACAAGGATGTTTATTGTTATTTAATATCCACTCACTAGCACATTTCAATAAATTACTGGAATGTAATTCGGAGTAAAAACTAATTTAATGATCAAACAAATCAGAAATTAAATCTTAATTAAAGTATTTTTATTTTAGTATTGTACGTACAATCACCCCTTAGAAGGATCATCCTACTTTTTTTTTTACATCCTGTATTTTTCATTCGTCCACGGCTGGCAATGTTGATCGTAGTGGCACGACAATTTCTGTAGGTAGGACAAGGATTTCCAATTTCTATGAGGTAGATACTTACCAAGAGGTACTTATGTAAACCTACCTAGAAAACCAAACGTGAAGCAAATCTAGAATAAAATAGGTACATAATTTTACTTATTTATCGTCATTCATTCGTCCGGCGGAAAACAGAAAAACGTTCGGTTTTTATTTTTGTCTGAGACTTGTCTTCATACGTTGTTTATTACCTACACGTAATACAGGAATCAAAATCTCGATGTCAATATCCATCGTGCGTGATTCAACACGCACCCCTCCCTAGCGAGTGTACGGAGCTGTCTGACGAGACCGCGACGGCCGGCGACGGTGAGTCGTGTGCGTTGAAGTATAGATTTACGTATGTTCCATTTCTCACCGACAAACGGATCGGCCGTGACGGCCGATTTTATTTCTCACCGAGTTTTTGTCGGTCGTGTGCGTTGAAGTATGGCAATCAGTACGTTCCATTTTTGACCTACAAAAAATCGGCCACCGATTCTCGGTCGTGTGCGGGAGCCCCAAGGACGGAAGATTCAGGTGCGGGATGCCGACAAAAAATCGGTCACCGATTCTCGGTCGTGTGCGGGATCCCTTAAACAAACAATTATATTATTATACTAGCGGTCCGCCCCGGCTTCGCACGGGTAGAAATAGGCAAAGATTAGATAATATAGGTTCTTGTTGCGTCGGAGGTTTCGTACCACTAAGGTAAACATACTGTCTTTGTTATGGACGCGCAGTCACGCAGATATTTTTAGGGTTCCGATACCAAAATGGTAAAAAAAGGAACCCTTATGGTGCCGCTTTGTCTGTCTGTCTGTCACACCTGTATATCTCGGCAACCACTCATGCTATCGACTTGAAATTTGGAACAGTTTTAGAATATGGTTGTCCAACTTAATTGCACGTGAAAAAAAAAAATTAAGATTATTAATGTAAAGGGGGCCCAAATAGGGGGGGCAAAATTTCAAATTATCGGTACTAGGTTGAGTAGGGTATCATATGAAAGAGATTTACTTGTAAATTCTAAAATATTTTTTTGTATTTTTTTACAACTCTTGGTTTTTAAGTTATGATGAAAAATGACAAAAAAAAATACCGTTCCCGCCCCCCTTATCTCCGAAGTTTGTGAATGGAAAAATCTGAATTAATTACAGTCGATAGACGTTTATGTAAATATTACAGCAAAAATAAAACGATCTTCCTAAGTTGCACAGTTTTTTAGAAATCTGCAAAAAACCTTTACAAACAAATTTAGTTTTGCGTTCCTAAAAATGGACTTTATTGCTTCCAAAAATACTAAAGGTATATCGGAACCCTCGGCGCGCGAGTCCAACTCGTACTTGACCGGTTTTTTTATTATTTGTTGTTATTCTATAGCTTATGCACTTTAAACATACCAATTTTCACGCTTGTATGTAAGTGTTATTTTTTATTTTATTTTTATTTATTTAGGAACAAACGGTTACATATTTAATATTGATAAAACATATAATTTTCTTACAACCTATAGCTCCCTCAATTTATAACTATTACAGTAGTGTTCACGTTTTTACAATAGAGCTAATACAAAAATCGTCTAAAAACACGTTTTCAGTAGCCCCCCTTCATTTATATATTTTTTAGTATTTGTTGATAAAGCGGCAACAGAAATACATAATCTGTGAAAATTTTAACTGTCTACCTATTACGGGTCCCGTTTATCACCCTTTTGGTACGGAACCCTAAACAGAGTAAATTATAAAGAAAATTTGTGTATTATTTTTAGTTAAATGTTCAGCAGGTTTTTAAGTAATATAAAACAAAGCTAGAAACCATTAGTCACTTAGAGCTCCGTTTCTTAAATTTCATATTTGATAATAATTTCACTCATGATAACTTTTGAATGGTACGTCCGATTTGAATACTTCAAAAAGTAATTTACAGGTACTGATATAGCCTTGAATAACATATTTGGATAAGGATTAATACCAAGATATGAATAATGTGGCCTATATAGTTTGTACCGGCGTTTTAACATGAAAAGTAGCTATTGTGACATAAGTGTAATAATTAGACATATGGAATTGCGGACTTTTTTGTAGAAATTGATGTCCTCTTTAAGATTGTAGACTTTACTTTGCTCTATTGTCAACGGTTTTGGCAGCGTTGCGATGTAAGGATACTATTTGGTTTTTTTTTCACACCTTGAACCCTAACTTTTTTGAAAATACTTTATAGCCTATGTTCATCACGGATAATGTAGGATTCTAATGGTGAAAGAATTTTTTTAAATCGGTCCAGTAGTTTCGGAGCCTATTCGATGCAAACAAACAATCAAATCTTTCCTCTTTATAATATTAGTGTAGATTAGTGGATATAGCAACAAAAAATAGAGTAAATAAAAATAATCCGTTCAAAAAACGTATTTTAGGAAAGTTATTCGGTTTTCTGGAAAATTTGGTACCTGGACGGCTGAGCTTCGCTTTGTACGTACTGTACTGATCTGAAGTCCCTTCATATGGGATCCTCAAGTCAGATACGTGAAAGTTTTGGCCAAGGTTGATCGTCTAGAATAATATCCTTTAAGAATATTATATTTTTTCTGAATCCTACGTCATTCCGTTTTATATCCTTATAATATTTTGTAATTTACAGATTCTGCTCGGTGGAGAGTGGTAATAGAAGAATGAAAAAGAAACACACTTGTTAATTTAATACTTATATTAGAATATAATCCTAATCTTTACATGTCTAATTTGTGTTATTTAATTTTATATTGGATCACTATTTATTTAAATTTAGTCTCATATTGACTGGAGTAATTCTTCGGAACTCATGTAGATTCATCAATTTAGGAAAGGTTTCATCTCTTTTACAATGCAATATTATTATAGCCGTTAAGTTTCTGAAAGGAAACCTATGTTAATATAAATGAAGTAATAAAAATAATGTGGGGACAATCCCCAGGTTTGGAGCACCACCTTCGCCCCAAACAGCTCGTCCTAGGCTTCCTCTACCCTAAGTCCTAGGTCCGAGGCATATCATCACCCAGTTCACGATGACATGACGCTAAACTACCCTAACAATCCAACTGGATCGTCAGGATTCTGATCATCCTCGCGGAGCCGGAAATCCCATCGAAAACTTAAACTACAGTAAAGACTAGGGTTAATGTATGTGGAGAGTGGAACTAACTAACCACAGTACAACCCAGACGGTGATGATGTCTCCCCCCGGTATGTTCATGCCCCGCGTCAAAACCCGACTTCCACGTGGCCCACCTTTAAGGGACAATCACTGACTCATCCAGGGTTCACAGGGTATTTGACTATTTCTTTTAGTCACCCATACCAGAGCTGGTCACCGAGCCCGCCAGGCACACGAAGCATACAGTCTTCCTTTAGGAAAACAAGGCACTCCTACAAAATGAGCTCTTCCTGTAATCCCTCCGGGCAGACAATGATCGACATCATCGAATCCCTTAGTTTGTTTTGAAATAAGTTAAACTTAAAATAATTAGCCAGCTCCACACGTCCAAGTGTGAAGTCTGTACTAGATACGGGTATAGTATTATTGCTTGCATGGCCAGCCTAGATCAATAACGGTTTTATAACGAGAGACATAAAGAGTTTGAAGGGCAACTTCCCTCCCCCCAGTCACTGAGTGACTTTATTGCACCAACAAGGTCTCCGTATATCCTTCATAGCTCTCACTTGTGATGCGTAGCTAAATCTCTTTTCCGTTACCAACCCACGCAGGACAAGAATTATGTAGAGTAACCCCAGTCTAAACACTCATTTAAATAAAATGAATTGCATCTAAACTATAATGGGATTACCCAGCATATTTCGAAGAAGAACATAAAAGAAGTAAGTAAGACAAAAGATTACTGAAGGTAATCCTTAAATAAAAGTGAAGTTTGATGACCAGAACCGAGAAGATACGGGATAGTAGTATCTAAGCTAGGTTGGGCCAAACATTTATGATTTAAGATCTTAAGGGAAAAATCAAAAGCATCGAGTATTCAAAACCAAGAACACTGGGAGAATTTAGCGTAAACAACACTAGCTAAAACTCGATGTTCTTTAAAAGAGGACTCAAAAGAAGTATAAAAAATGGGATTATTGTATATACTTAAATATTCGGAACATATCTACAATGAAAGAAACTAAACATTATAATTTCCGTTCCATTATTGGTTTTAAGAATCTATTTAGTAATGTTAAAGGTGGTTTCACACTGAGTCAAAGAATAATTTTAAGTATGATAAATTATGACAAGTTTTATTAAGGAAAAATAAAACTTAGAATCTTATAAGGTTTAGATTCCTGTATGATTCAATGAAGATTAAATAGATTATTTAACTACTTTAGGATGACACACATAAAGTTCAGAGGTCCCCCAAGGTCAGAGTGTCGTACAGCCGTCGCAGCCTTACGGGCGAACGTCGTCAACACACTTTACAAGAAGCAACCCACGAACGAACGTAATGTCTCCATCAAGAATATTCTTCCTTTTGATTCAAGACAATTCTAATTTATTCCTTATAAACAATTTAATGTCATTAGACTAAACTAGAATGTCTCTACACAAAAGAAGAAGGTTTTAAATTATCTAACTACTCTACATTTGGTAGACCAACGCAAAGATCAGGAGGTCCTCCCGTGGTATATGCCACTCAAACGACGCATCCAATAATGGGCGAGCGTTGTCAGCACATAACACAAGAAACACCAATTCCAAAATCCAACGTTAAAACACCTTGCTAATATCCCTCCATTTGTACCGGAATAACACCAATTCATCCCACACATACAGATGGGAGAAATCAGGATGAATCAGCGAAATCTCACACAAATAGAACGAGAAGAACTTTAGTATCAGACCCTTTTAGGCTTGAGGGCTCCGGCCCAAGGATGAATAAAATAAATAAATCCGAAGGTCGATATTATCAGTTAATCTTAGGCGGATACTCCAGTAACACGCGACATACATTTGCCACAACCAATATAGCGGACATCGGGGACACATGTCACGAGGGCATCCATCCATGCTTGGTCGAACTAAATAAACCTGAGAGCAAGTATTTCTTAATCTCAAAATCTGGGACCCCTAAAAATATGATAGTTAAAGGAAAGATAAGCACCTCCTATGAGCTTGAGTACTGAGATGTAGTAATGCTCTCAGCATGTTCCAATTTTGGGAAATCGAGGCAAAAGATTCAAAATCACTTTCAAAACAATTTATTACTATTTGAAATAATATTATTTATTATTTTCAAACTATTTAAACTTACCCTTTTATTTTAATATTTTGAACTGACGTTCTAAATCCTTTTGATCTGACAAAGTATTATTTTTTAAATTTTATCATATGATGACACTAGTATATTAAAAAACTGGAATTTTGATTTAGGGCCAAAGATTTTATATTATTTTCTAAAAAAGGTAATTATTTAATGTTTTAATATTTTCTTCCATTTTGATTTTGGGTTTTGATTTATTTTTTGTTAAAGAGATAAAAAATTTATAAAGATTTCAAAAATAGCGTCTAGCTTTGAGTAAAACTAAATCAAAAATGATTTATTTGTTGACTATTTGACAATAATGTCAAATGAGACAATTCTACCTAAAAAAAATATAAAAAATATACATCGTCTAAAGTCTCTTTGAAATGATGATAAAAATATACATCGTCTAAAGTCACTTTGAAATGATGACAAAATATACAACATCTAAAGCCATCTTGAAACGATGACAAAATATACATCAGAGTCCAGTTTCTATGATTTCACCAAGGACTATTTTAATCAATTTCTCTGTAAAGGAAAAAAATTAATCACAATGAAATTTACATTACCTTTACAATCCAAGCAATACCTTTTTTAGCCTTCACGTTTTGTCATTTGTGGTTTGCTATTCCATGTCTATAGAGTTCTTTGTAATTCCTGTACCTGTTTAGAAATAGAACATTATCCTGCCTAGCTATACGCGAACAAAGACATTTGCAGAACTAGTTTATACTTAATTATGGGAAAAGGAAATCTTTATTACTATCTACAAATAACTACTCAGATTAGAAACACAGTATGTTATAATTCTCGCAGAGTTATTAATGTTTACAAAAGAAAATCATTAAGAGGGAATAACAATTTACTTAAAGTATCACACAGTACAAGCCTCTTATGATCCCGCAGGTAGACCTGTAAAGCTGCAAATATTCTCCATTCAACTCTTCCTCTTTTGACATTGAAATCTGATTTTCTCAACGTTATTTAGCTCACACAACCTGGAAGAAACTATAAATTTCATTAAGTCACATTTCACCTTATCTCAAATACACACAACAACTTTGAACCGAAAATAAATAAAAGATGGAAAACCACAAAATTGAATACTTACATAACGTTAGTTTCACACCACTTATTCTATACAATTTGGAATCAAATTCTGAATGTTAGCGTCTTGAAATTATACGCAAATAAACCTTCCTATACTATATCCTACACGAAGCAATCCCTATCTTTATCTCAATTGAAGGAACCCACAATCCAGGATCATAGCCTCCTTCAAAAGATTCGTCACATCAGCTGTATGATGTCTATTTTTCGCGAGCTACAAAATAAAAGATTATAACTCACAGAAATCCAGTTTCCTATCGTCTTTCCTCTCACAGACGTCTCAAAGATACAACCAGAATATTTGGAGCGTTTACCGATTCCATCCATCCATTTTTCTCCGTTTTCATCCAAATTTTTTCCTAACTTCACCCCCCCATTCTCTCACAACTGTCCCCGGTTGTCATATTTCTTTTCTAATCATATCGAGCTAAACTTTTGACAGTTCCTCTAAATAGTATTTTATGCATTTAAAAATTTTTTAGGGTTCCGCAAGTGCACAGCCTCCCCCAAAATTTTATTATTTCGAAAATCTAAGAAAACAAAAATTTTTTTTTCGAGAATTCTAAAATTTTCAATTTTAAGTTAATTTTCTTTTTATTATTATTATTATTTTATTATTATTATTATTTTTTTAAATAAAAACTCCTATATTGGCCCTTAAATTTTTATTCACAAATACAATAAACAAAAACAAATAACTAACCTACTAATATTATAAATCATTAAACTAAATTAATTTTTATTCAAAATTATTAAAATTATTTAACATGTTTATCTAAATTTAGATTTATTTTAGTTCAACTTTAATCATATAATCAAATTAAATTTGTATTAAATTATAAATTATTATAGTTCATTATTATTTTTTTTTAAAACGAAGTCAATTTAATAATGCCAGTCAATTCACTAACAAATTGGCTCACTATATACTATAATCAAAATAATCTTCTAATATTAATTATTAAATTAAAACTAATAAAATTATATTAATTAGGTTGTGACCAGGAATATCTCAATTCCTCTAAAGTTAAAATTTATGAAATAGTCCCGTGAAAATCTCAGTAGCTAACATCCTAAGTATAATATTTAGCCAAATGGACTGCATTATAAACTCCTTTGACACTTTGAGTTTCAGGGTCAACAAGAATATACACATTAGCATATTTTATTCCTCCAATTCGATATGGTCCATCATATAATAAATCAAATTTCTTAGTTTTATTTCGACTAGAATCCGATTTATTAAGCCTCCTTAATTTTACCAAATCACCAACTTGAAAATCTATCAACTTATGAGTTCTATTGAATCTATCCTGCCGCTTCTGACTCGAAAGTCTAAGGTTTTCTCTAACTTCCTCTCTAATTTGGTCTAACGTTTTATTCGTGAGTGCCCGTGGTAGAAAACGGTCTACTTTAAGTTTCTCTGAATTTCCAGACAAAATTTCATTAGGGGAAAATTTCGTACTCTCGTGGAATGTATTATTATACAATTCCTCAATCTCCAACAAGTAATGATCCCATCTAGTGTGGTCATCATGACAATAAATTCTAAAGAATTTGTTTAATTCTTTATTCACTCGTTCTGTAGTGTTAGGTCGAGGATTACGAATAGTAGTATACAAAGTCTTAATTCTCAAAGCTCTGAGTCCATTTTTCCATTTGTGACTTATAAATTGTTTTCCGTTATCTGTCATAACAGCCTTAGGTTGTATTATTTCAGTGAACACTCTCATACAATAAAGCACTGAGTCTGCTGAAGCTCCACGAAGTCCGAAAAGTTTAATAAATTTACTAAAAGAATCCTGTATTACAAAAATATAAATATAACCAGCCTCAGTTTTAGGTAATGGTCCGAAGATATCAGCCATTACTAATTCACCCGGGTTTTCAGTTAAAATCGATTTACATTTTCCTACCCCTTTTATATAGTCAGGTCTAGAAAGCTGACAAACATGACACTTCTGAATACAAGACTTCACTGTCTTACCCATATTTATCCAATAACACCTAAATTGTAAGTATTTCAAAGTTTTATATGCGCCAAGATGACCCATCTCTATATGTACCTGTTTACAAATCTCTTCTTGTAGAACCTTGGGCATAAACAAAACGTAATCTCCACGTACAGTTTTAAAATAAAGTAGATCTTTATTGACAATACAGCGCAAAGTTATACGTGTAAATCTATCTGTTCTTTCGGGAACTCTAGAAACATTTATTCTCTCCTTAATCCCACATATGACGTTGTCAAGCCGTTGGTATTCCATCATACGTTGTAATTTATTTTTCAAGTCACGGTCAGTAGAAACACCTACATACATAACAGTTGGATACCACACCTTCTCTTCTTGCAAAACTCCCCCTGGCGGATATCTAGATAAAATATCTACCCCAATATTTTCTACACCTTTTACATGTTCGACTTCGAAGTCAAATTGTTCAAGAAATGAAATCCAACGTGTGACTCTACTATTGTATAATTTCATTTGTTTCATGAAAGTTAATTGCCTTATGGTCTGTACGGATAACAAATTTCGCTCCTCTTAAATAAGTCTCAAACTTTTTCACAGAATAAATAATAGCCCACAACTCTTGTTCAGTTACAGTCCAACGTAATTCAGAACCCCGTAGTGCTCGACTACAGAATCCCAAAATTTTAACCTCACCATTATTTCCAATCTGAAACAATGATCCGGCTATTCCGATCCCTGAACTGTCGGTCTGTAAATAATATAATTTATCCTGATCAGGATGGCTCAATAGAATCGTTGTAATAAATTCTTCCTTTATATTATTGAAAGCTCGATCTAATTCTTCATCCCAAAACCATGCTTGGTTTTTCTTTAATAACCTAGTTATCGGAACAGTCAAAATACTATAGTTCTTAATAAAACGTCTATAATAATTACAAAGTCCCAAAAATCCTCTTAACTGTTTTTGTTTCTTTGGAATAGGGAATTCCTTTATAGCTTTTATTTTATCCGGGTTAGGTTTAATTCCCGAAGTTGTAACTATATGCCCTAACATTTTTACTTCACTGCAGAAAAAGTTGCACTTTGCAAAATTACAAGTCATTCCAGCTGATTCTAAACGATCCAAAACTATATCAATATGATCCAAATGGTCTTGCCAAGTCCCACTCGTTAGGATTGCAAGATCATCCAAATAATTGACACAAAACTCTCTAACACCAGGACCCAATATAACGTCCATTGCGCGACAAAAGGACCCTACTGATGTTTTAAGTCCTTGCGGAAGCACGTTGTATACGTAAGACTTTCCATTAACTGTAAATCCAGTATATTTTTTACTATCCTCAGTCAACGGTATTTGAAAATAAGCGTTATTTAAATCAATCAATGTTATAAATTTTACACCAAGGAAAGCATTAAGTATGTCAATCTGTAAAGGCGGTGCTTCTACTTCTGGAACCATATATTTATTGATTTCCCTAGCATCAAGTAATATTCTAACAGATCCATCGGGTTTTCCAGTGAAAGTTAGAGGACTACAAAAATTTGTAGTTTTTCTCGATATAATCCCTAATAATCCCTAAAAAAAATATAAAAAATATACATCGTCTAAAGTCTCTTTGAAATGATGATAAAAATATACATCGTCTAAAGTCACTTTGAAATGATGACAAAATATACAACATCTAAAGCCATCTTGAAACGATGACAAAATATACATCAGAGTCCAGTTTCTATGATTTCACCAAGGACTATTTTAATCAATTTCTCTGTAAAGGAAAAAAATTAATCACAATGAAATTTACATTACCTTTACAATCCAAGCAATACCTTTTTTAGCCTTCACGTTTTGTCATTTGTGGTTTGCTATTCCATGTCTATAGAGTTCTTTGTAATTCCTGTACCTGTTTAGAAATAGAACATTATCCTGCCTAGCTATACGCGAACAAAGACATTTGCAGAACTAGTTTATACTTAATTATGGGAAAAGGAAATCTTTATTACTATCTACAAATAACTACTCAGATTAGAAACACAGTATGTTATAATTCTCGCAGAGTTATTAATGTTTACAAAAGAAAATCATTAAGAGGGAATAACAATTTACTTAAAGTATCACACAGTACAAGCCTCTTATGATCCCGCAGGTAGACCTGTAAAGCTGCAAATATTCTCCATTCAACTCTTCCTCTTTTGACATTGAAATCTGATTTTCTCAACGTTATTTAGCTCACACAACCTGGAAGAAACTATAAATTTCATTAAGTCACATTTCACCTTATCTCAAATACACACAACAACTTTGAACCGAAAATAAATAAAAGATGGAAAACCACAAAATTGAATACTTACATAACGTTAGTTTCACACCACTTATTCTATACAATTTGGAATCAAATTCTGAATGTTAGCGTCTTGAAATTATACGCAAATAAACCTTCCTATACTATATCCTACACGAAGCAATCCCTATCTTTATCTCAATTGAAGGAACCCACAATCCAGGATCATAGCCTCCTTCAAAAGATTCGTCACATCAGCTGTATGATGTCTATTTTTCGCGAGCTACAAAATAAAAGATTATAACTCACAGAAATCCAGTTTCCTATCGTCTTTCCTCTCACAGACGTCTCAAAGATACAACCAGAATATTTGGAGCGTTTACCGATTCCATCCATCCATTTTTCTCCGTTTTCATCCAAATTTTTTCCTAACTTCACCCCCCCATTCTCTCACAACTGTCCCCGGTTGTCATATTTCTTTTCTAATCATATCGAGCTAAACTTTTGACAGTTCCTCTAAATAGTATTTTATGCATTTAAAAATTTTTTAGGGTTCCGCAAGTGCACAGCCTCCCCCAAAATTTTATTATTTCGAAAATCTAAGAAAACAAAAATTTTTTTTTCGAGAATTCTAAAATTTTCAATTTTAAGTTAATTTTCTTTTTATTATTATTATTTTATTATTATTATTATTTTATTATTATTATTATTTTTTTAAATAAAAACTCCTATATTGGCCCTTAAATTTTTATTCACAAATACAATAAACAAAAACAAATAACTAACCTACTAATATTATAAATCATTAAACTAAATTAATTTTTATTCAAAATTATTAAAATTATTTAACATGTTTATCTAAATTTAGATTTATTTTAGTTCAACTTTAATCATATAATCAAATTAAATTTGTATTAAATTATAAATTATTATAGTTCATTATTTTTTTTTTTTAAAACGAAGTCAATTTAATAATGCCAGTCAATTCACTAACAAATTGGCTCACTATATACTATAATCAAAATAATCTTCTAATATTAATTATTAAATTAAAACTAATAAAATTATATTAATTAGGTTGTGACCAGGAATATCTCAATTCCTCTAAAGTTAAAATTTATGAAATAGTCCCGTGAAAATCTCAGTAGCTAACATCCTAAGTATAATATTTAGCCAAATGGACTGCATTATAAACTCCTTTGACACTTTGAGTTTCAGGGTCAACAAGAATATACACATTAGCATATTTTATTCCTCCAATTCGATATGGTCCATCATATAATAAATCAAATTTCTTAGTTTTATTTCGACTAGAATCCGATTTATTAAGCCTCCTTAATTTTACCAAATCACCAACTTGAAAATCTATCAACTTATGAGTTCTATTGAATCTATCCTGCCGCTTCTGACTCGAAAGTCTAAGGTTTTCTCTAACTTCCTCTCTAATTTGGTCTAACGTTTTATTCGTGAGTGCCCGTGGTAGAAAACGGTCTACTTTAAGTTTCTCTGAATTTCCAGACAAAATTTCATTAGGGGAAAATTTCGTACTCTCGTGGAATGTATTATTATACAATTCCTCAATCTCCAACAAGTAATGATCCCATCTAGTGTGGTCATCATGACAATAAATTCTAAAGAATTTGTTTAATTCTTTATTCACTCGTTCTGTAGTGTTAGGTCGAGGATTACGAATAGTAGTATACAAAGTCTTAATTCTCAAAGCTCTGAGTCCATTTTTCCATTTGTGACTTATAAATTGTTTTCCGTTATCTGTCATAACAGCCTTAGGTTGTATTATTTCAGTGAACACTCTCATACAATAAAGCACTGAGTCTGCTGAAGCTCCACGAAGTCCGAAAAGTTTAATAAATTTACTAAAAGAATCCTGTATTACAAAAATATAAATATAACCAGCCTCAGTTTTAGGTAATGGTCCGAAGATATCAGCCATTACTAATTCACCCGGGTTTTCAGTTAAAATCGATTTACATTTTCCTACCCCTTTTATATAGTCAGGTCTAGAAAGCTGACAAACATGACACTTCTGAATACAAGACTTCACTGTCTTACCCATATTTATCCAATAACACCTAAATTGTAAGTATTTCAAAGTTTTATATGCGCCAAGATGACCCATCTCTATATGTACCTGTTTACAAATCTCTTCTTGTAGAACCTTGGGCATAAACAAAACGTAATCTCCACGTACAGTTTTAAAATAAAGTAGATCTTTATTGACAATACAGCGCAAAGTTATACGTGTAAATCTATCTGTTCTTTCGGGAACTCTAGAAACATTTATTCTCTCCTTAATCCCACATATGACGTTGTCAAGCCGTTGGTATTCCATCATACGTTGTAATTTATTTTTCAAGTCACGGTCAGTAGAAACACCTACATACATAACAGTTGGATACCACACCTTCTCTTCTTGCAAAACTCCCCCTGGCGGATATCTAGATAAAACATCTACCCCAATATTTTCTACACCTTTTACATGTTCGACTTCGAAGTCAAATTGTTCAAGAAATAAAATCCAACGTGTGACTCTACTATTGTATAATTTCATTTGTTTCATGAAAGTTAATTGCCTTATGGTCTGTACGGATAACAAATTTCGCTCCTCTTAAATAAGTCTCAAACTTTTTCACAGAATAAATAATAGCCCACAACTCTTGTTCAGTTACAGTCCAACGTAATTCAGAACCCCGTAGTGCTCGACTACAGAATCCCAAAATTTTAACCTCACCATTATTTCCAATCTGAAACAATGATCCGGCTATTCCGATCCCTGAACTGTCGGTCTGTAAATAATATAATTTATCCTGATCAGGATGGCTCAATAGAATCGTTGTAATAAATTCTTCCTTTATATTATTGAAAGCTCGATCTAATTCTTCATCCCAAAACCATGCTTGGTTTTTCTTTAATAACCTAGTTATCGGAACAGTCAAAATACTATAGTTCTTAATAAAACGTCTATAATAATTACAAAGTCCCAAAAATCCTCTTAACTGTTTTTGTTTCTTTGGAATAGGGAATTCCTTTATAGCTTTTATTTTATCCGGGTTAGGTTTAATTCCCGAAGTTGTAACTATATGCCCTAACATTTTTACTTCACTGCAGAAAAAGTTGCACTTTGCAAAATTACAAGTCATTCCAGCTGATTCTAAACGATCCAAAACTATATCAATATGATCCAAATGGTCTTGCCAAGTCCCACTCGTTAGGATTGCAAGATCATCCAAATAATTGACACAAAACTCTCTAACACCAGGACCCAATATAACGTCCATTGCGCGACAAAAGGACCCTACTGACGTTTTAAGTCCTTGCGGAAGCACGTTGTATACGTAAGACTTTCCATTAACTGTAAATCCAGTATATTTTTTACTATCCTCAGTCAACGGTATTTGAAAATAAGCGTTATTTAAATCAATCAATGTTATAAATTTTACACCAAGGAAAGCATTAAGTATGTCAATCTGTAAAGGCGGTGCTTCTACTTCTGGAACCATATATTTATTGATTTCCCTAGCATCAAGTAATATTCTAACAGATCCATCGGGTTTTCCAGTGAAAGTTAGAGGACTACAAAAATTTGTAGTTTTTCTCGATATAATCCCTAATTCCTCCATCTCCCTCAACTTTTCTTCTACTTTTACCCTATGTGCATATGGTATTGGATAGGTTCGTTGTATCCTTGGAGTACCCTCAATCATTTTAATGTCATGAGTATAACAATTTGCCCTTCCAAGTTTCTTTTTAAAAACTTGCATATGGGATCTCAAAACATTAAAAATTTGTTCCTTCTCTACATCAGACAAATCCATTCCCAACCGAATACTTTTAAACAAATCTAATAATTGCTTTTCTTCACCGTCTTCCTTTTCGTTTTGTTCCTCTACTCCAGATATTAGATTTATTCGATTCTCTTCTAAAGACCCACTAGAAAGATTTCGAAACGGAATAGTAATTTCTCCTTTCCCAACGATACCCAATTCTAATGTTTGTGGTTCTTTTAAATGCAAAACAGCGTTGTGTGCAACTAACCAATCTACCCCAAGGATAGCAGAACAAGTTAACTTAGCAATCACTAAAAATCCCGTATCAATATCAAATGAACCACACGTCAAAGGTATAGAGACTAGTTTTTTTATTTGGAGACTCTTTTGTCTTATGGCTCCCCTCACACATATTGGTCTAACTGGTAACGCTGGGAATTCTAACTTTAATTCTCCTTGTAAACTCTCTAAGAATTCTTCCGAAATACAAGTTACTTCACTTCCAGTGTCTACCAAGAGAACTATAGATTGCCCCAAAATTTGTAACTCTATTTCTGATTTAAATTTGGGCCCCTCATTCTCAAAGCAAACCTCTTCAACATATAAAGAATTACCTTCATATTCTTTAATGAACTGGTTATACATTGGTTGATTTTGTTTAATCACGGAAACGTCAAAAACTTTAATTAAATCTAAGACTGTTTATTATTATATTCTTCTGAAGAATATCCTAAACCTTCTCTATTACATTTCGTTCTAGTATTATTCGGGGAAACAGGATATAAGATCCCTTCTTGGTCACAACCCAATCCTACCCCTGGCTTCCAACCTTGTTTTATTAAATATTTTACAGGAAAAAGATAATTTAGTTTTTTGAGATGGCCCCAACTAGTTTAAATCTTCTTCTTGAATTATTTCATTAGTGATCCTTCCCCTTGAAGTCTCCCCCTCGATGTGAGCCACCACTTTTGGTTTTTTATAAAATGGCTTGTCTTTATTTGAAACGAATGGACTTTGACGTTTTGTTCCCCTATCAGCTTCAATAGTGGAGTCAAAGGAAGAAGATCCACATTGTTTATTCACGTCATCCAATTCACGAAGAAACTCTGTTGCTTCAATCAAAGTATTTCCTTTCTTCATCCGCCAAGCATATTGTACATCCTTCGGGAAGTGTCTCATCAAATCCTCCACTATTTGCCATTCAGGAATTGGTCTAGACATCATCTTTGCTTGCCCTGCTAAACTAACGAAATGTTCTAGCATTGTTCCATTTTCCTTAGACCAAGTGCCATTTACAATCATTCTTCTCAAGGTGCTTTGTTCAGCTTCTCCCCAATAAGCATCCAAAAAATCTCTTTTGAAATCCGACTGTGTAAACCATCTCTGTCTATAAATTCTGGCCCATTTTCGAACATCACCTTCTAAACAACTGATTATAGTTTCAATTGTAGCATCTTCATTAGGCATTCTCCGTAAATAATTCTGAAGATCCTCCAAAAACGACACTGGATGTACCCCAAATCTTCCAGGAAAACGTGGTTTTTCGACTCTTGTATCAATCACCGGGCAAATATTAATCGGTGCTTCATGCCTTCCAGACGAAGCTGATGCAACGTTAGTTTCCCGAGTTTGCGACAGCTGATTCTCTAAACTCGACACCTTCTGTGTCAGAATTCCCATGTTTCTTCGAAGTTGGCGAAACATAGTGGAGTTGCGTAAAGAAGGTCGTGGACGTTCTTCTTGCTGACCTGTCCTTTCTAATTCATCTTGTCCCTGAGATGTTCTAAGATTATAACGAGGAGGCATTTTTCTTTTCTTTGGATACTGAAAGTTTATTACAAATTATAGGTTGGAATTTTGTTTAAATTAAAGAATAGAAAGCTTATCTAATATTCTTTCCTTAACTTCCCAAAACTGTTGCTTTATGGAGCTAATATTTTGATCTCCATCGATAATCTCTATCCTGTCAAAATCTTCCTTTATATTAGGGTTCAATAACCATTCCTCATGAATGTTGTGAATCCTCTCTATATAATCTAACGTTATCCCTGTCTCTTCAGGTCGACCACGACTTAGGGCTCTCTGATAAGAAACCATAGGGGAAGTCCTAAGATAAACTACTAAATTAATTCGAGTAACAAATTGTTCCTTGAAATAAGAATAAGTTTCATCTAAAACTGCAAACTCAGCCGGGTGCAACAATTCACTCTCTTGCAATTCCCTAATAAAACAGTTTTTGGCTGAATAGATGGAACGTTCCATAACTTTAATCTTAGCGCTAGATTCTTTCGTATGATTCTCTAACATTGTTAGAAGAACATAATTTTGAAAACAGAAACCCCACTTCTTAGGATTTTCCTTAAATAACTGGAAGAGATTAACGCCAGATAAATTAGTCCATTTATCAATTGGTTCTGGTATTATCTCAAAATCAGAGTTGCCTCCCAAAGTTGCCAACAAAGTAGACTTCCCTGACCCTATGTTTCCTTCTATTGAGACTGTAAAATTTCCCATCTTTATTCTGAAACAAGGAATGCATCATATTTTCTATGGTCTCCAAAACAAATAACCCTAAGCTAAAACCAATTCTAACGTCCCGCTTAACAACTTTAACTTAGATAGACTTTACTCTCAAGTTTCTTCAGTTCAAAACTCGAAATTAGTGTATTTTTCATTTTGTTTCTTATTTTTTTCACTCCTCAATACCTCTCTCGCTTGAAACCAGCATATCCTGGTCACGGCACCAGCTGTACCGATCTGAAGTCCCTTCATATGGGATCCTCAAGTCAGATACGTGAAAGTTTTGGCCAAGGTTGATCGTCTAGAATAATATCCTTTAAGAATATTATATTTTTTCTGAATCCTACGTCATTCCGTTTTATATCCTTATAATATTTTGTAATTTACAGATTCTGCTCGGTGGAGAGTGGTAATAGAAGAATGAAAAAGAAACACACTTGTTAATTTAATACTTATATTAGAATATAATCCTAATCTTTACATGTCTAATTTGTGTTATTTAATTTTATATTGGATCACTATTTATTTAAATTTAGTCTCATATTGACTGGAGTAATTCTTCGGAACTCATGTAGATTCATCAATTTAGGAAAGGTTTCATCTCTTTTACAATGCAATATTATTATAGCCGTTAAGTTTCTGAAAGGAAACCTATGTTAATATAAATGAAGTAATAAAAATAATGTGGGGACAATCCCCAGGTTTGGAGCACCACCTTCGCCCCAAACAGCTCGTCCTAGGCTTCCTCTACCCTAAGTCCTAGGTCCGAGGCATATCATCACCCAGTTCACGATGACATGACGCTAAACTACCCTAACAATCCAACTGGATCGTCAGGATTCTGATCATCCTCGCGGAGCCGGAAATCCCATCGAAAACTTAAACTACAGTAAAGACTAGGGTTAATGTATGTGGAGAGTGGAACTAACTAACCACAGTACAACCCAGACGGTGATGATGTCTCCCCCCGGTATGTTCATGCCCCGCGTCAAAACCCGACTTCCACGTGGCCCACCTTTAAGGGACAATCACTGACTCATCCAGGGTTCACAGGGTATTTGACTATTTCTTTTAGTCACCCATACCAGAGCTGGTCACCGAGCCCGCCAGGCACACGAAGCATACAGTCTTCCTTTAGGAAAACAAGGCACTCCTACAAAATGAGCTCTTCCTGTAATCCCTCCGGGCAGACAATGATCGACATCATCGAATCCCTTAGTTTGTTTTGAAATAAGTTAAACTGAAAATAATTAGCCAGCTCCACACGTCCAAGTGTGAAGTCTGTACTAGATACGGGTATAGTATTATTGCTTGCATGGCCAGCCTAGATCAATAACGGTTTTATAACGAGAGACATAAAGAGTTTGAAGGGCAACTTCCCTCCCCCCAGTCACTGAGTGACTTTATTGCACCAACAAGGTCTCCGTATATCCTTCATAGCTCTCACTTGTGATGCGTAGCTAAATCTCTTTTCCGTTACCAACCCACGCAGGACAAGAATTATGTAGAGTAACCCCAGTCTAAACACTCATTTAAATAAAATGAATTGCATCTAAACTATAATGGGATTACCCAGCATATTTCGAAGAAGAACATAAAAGAAGTAAGTAAGACAAAAGATTACTGAAGGTAATCCTTAAATAAAAGTGAAGTTTGATGACCAGAACCGAGAAGATACGGGATAGTAGTATCTAAGCTAGGTTGGGCCAAACATTTATGATTTAAGATCTTAAGGGAAAAATCAAAAGCATCGAGTATTCAAAACCAAGAACACTGGGAGAATTTAGCTTAAACAACACTAGCTAAAACTCGATGTTCTTTAAAAGAGGACTCAAAAGAAGTATAAAAAATGGGATTATTGTATATACTTAAATATTCGGAACATATCTACAATGAAAGAAACTAAACATTATAATTTCCGTTCCATTATTGGTTTTAAGAATCTATTTAGTAATGTTAAAGGTGGTTTCACACTGAGTCAAAGAATAATTTTAAGTATGATAAATTATGACAAGTTTTATTAAGGAAAAATAAAACTTAGAATCTTATAAGGTTTAGATTCCTGTATGATTCAATGAAGATTAAATAGATTATTTAACTACTTTAGGATGACACACATAAAGTTCAGAGGTCCCCCAAGGTCAGAGTGTCGTACAGCCGTCGCAGCCTTACGGGCGAACGTCGTCAACACACTTTACAAGAAGCAACCCACGAACGAACGTAATGTCTCCATCAAGAATATTCTTCCTTTTGATTCAAGACAATTCTAATTTATTCCTTATAAACAATTTAATGTCATTAGACTAAACTAGAATGTCTCTACACAAAAGAAGAAGGTTTTAAATTATCTAACTACTCTACATTTGGTAGACCAACGCAAAGATCAGGAGGTCCTCCCGTGGTATATGCCACTCAAAGGACGCATCCAATAATGGGCGAGCGTTGTCAGCACATAACACAAGAAACACCAATTCCAAAATCCAACGTTAAAACACCTTGCTAATATCCCTCCATTTGTACCGGAATAACACCAATTCATCCCACACATACAGATGGGAGAAATCAGGATGAATCAGCGAAATCTCACACAAATAGAACGAGAAGAACTTTAGTATCAGACCCTTTTAGGCTTGAGGGCTCCGGCCCAAGGATGAATAAAATAAATAAATCCGAAGGTCGATATTATCAGTTAATCTTAGGCGGATACTCCAGTGACACGCGACATACATTTGCCACAACCAATATAGCGGACATCGGGGACACATGTCACGAGGGCATCCATCCATGCTTGGTCGAACTAAATAAACCTGAGAGCAAGTATTTCTTAATCTCAAAATCTGGGACCCCTAAAAATATGATAGTTAAAGGAAAGATAAGCACCTCCTATGAGCTTGAGTACTGAGATGTAGTAATGCTCTCAGCATGTTCCAATTTTGGGAAATCGAGGCAAAAGATTCAAAATCACTTTCAAAACAATTTATTACTATTTGAAATAATATTATTTATTATTTTCAAACTATTTAAACTTACCCTTTTATTTTAATATTTTGAACTGACGTTCTAAAACCTTTTGATCTGACAAAGTATTATTTTTTAAATTTTATCATATGATGACACTAGTATATTAAAAAACTGGAATTTTGATTTAGGGCCAAAGATTTTATATTATTTTCTAAAAAAGGTAATTATTTAATGTTTTAATATTTTCTTCCATTTTGATTTTGGGTTTTGATTTATTTTTTGTTAAAGAGATAAAAAATTTATAAAGATTTCAAAAATAGCGTCTAGCTTTGAGTAAAACTAAATCAAAAATGATTTATTTGTTGACTATTTGACAATAATGTCAAATGAGACAATTCTACCTAAAAAAAATATAAAAAATATACATCGTCTAAAGTCTCTTTGAAATGATGATAAAAATATACATCGTCTAAAGTCACTTTGAAATGATGACAAAATATACAACATCTAAAGCCATCTTGAAACGATGACAAAATATACATCAGAGTCCAGTTTCTATGATTTCACCAAGGACTATTTTAATCAATTTCTCTGTAAAGGAAAAAAATTAATCACAATGAAATTTACATTACCTTTACAATCCAAGCAATACCTTTTTTAGCCTTCACGTTTTGTCATTTGTGGTTTGCTATTCCATGTCTATAGAGTTCTTTGTAATTCCTGTACCTGTTTAGAAATAGAACATTATCCTGCCTAGCTATACGCGAACAAAGACATTTGCAGAACTAGTTTATACTTAATTATGGGAAAAGGAAATCTTTATTACTATCTACAAATAACGACTCAGATTAGAAACACAGTATGTTATAATTCTCGCAGAGTTATTAATGTTTACAAAAGAAAATCATTAAGAGGGAATAACAATTTACTTAAAGTATCACACAGTACAAGCCTCTTATGATCCCGCAGGTAGACCTGTAAAGCTGCAAATATTCTCCATTCAACTCTTCCTCTTTTGACATTGAAATCTGATTTTCTCAACGTTATTTAGCTCACACAACCTGGAAGAAACTATAAATTTCATTAAGTCACATTTCACCTTATCTCAAATACACACAACAACTTTGAACCGAAAATAAATAAAAGATGGAAAACCACAAAATTGAATACTTACATAACGTTAGTTTCACACCACTTATTCTATACAATTTGGAATCAAATTCTGAATGTTAGCGTCTTGAAATTATACGCAAATAAACCTTCCTATACTATATCCTACACGAAGCAATCCCTATCTTTATCTCAATTGAAGGAACCCACAATCCAGGATCATAGCCTCCTTCAAAAGATTCGTCACATCAGCTGTATGATGTCTATTTTTCGCGAGCTACAAAATAAAAGATTATAACTCACAGAAATCCAGTTTCCTATCGTCTTTCCTCTCACAGACGTCTCAAAGATACAACCAGAATATTTGGAGCGTTTACCGATTCCATCCATCCATTTTTCTCCGTTTTCATCCAAATTTTTTCCTAACTTCACCCCCCCATTCTCTCACAACTGTCCCCGGTTGTCATATTTCTTTTCTAATCATATCGAGCTAAACTTTTGACAGTTCCTCTAAATAGTATTTTATGCATTTAAAAATTTTTTAGGGTTCCGCAAGTGCACAGTACCTATATAATCTGTTAAGGGCTGTGATCTCTCCGACTGGAAATAGCCCACCAATAGATGGCGCCGTATGATTTCTAAATCGCACTATTAAAAAAAAGTACAAAAAGCGATCAAAACGAATTTCCCCAGACATGTGACCCAGTTAGATGGATTTTTCTTCCTTGAAAACCCCTGTAATGTAAATTTAAAGATATTTTTTGAAATCGTTAGAGCCGTGTTCGAAAAACCGATTACCTATTTATAAAAATACATTTATGCTAAGATTTAACATCCTTCACATTACCCATATGAGTAGTCTACTCCAAACTTTCGAAAAGCAATATCGATACGATTTTACTTCGAACTGTCTAATTCATATATCCCTTCACTGAATAGTGTAGGACATGACAGTGTTTGGATGGTTGTTACCGTCGATTTGAAAATCATTCAACTCTACCAAACTTATTATTTTTTTAAACTTTATTGTCATGCAACGAAGTTTTGAATTTGACTGTTTGTAGTATTATTGCAACAATGTCGTCTTTGATTTAGAAAGATTGGCTATGAGTCAATCAGTTCACTTATACTTACTTACCTTTTTGATTACACGTTGTTTATGTTACCAAAGTTGTAGTAATTTGAACGGTAAATAAAATCATAAATCTGCAACATTGGCAACAAAAGATAATTGAGGATGTTCTAAAAACGTTAACGTTTCTAAATACGCTTGTAATTTCCCAAATTACTTCTTACGCTTATTACCGAGTTGACAACGGAAGTGACCCCCTGAGAAAATGGCACGAAAAAACTGAATCACATTGTAACTAGGAAGCAAAAAAAAGTACTAGGTACAATACAAAATGACTGGTGCCGTTGAACTCGATGGGACACGAATAACAAAATATGACAGAAAATTACTTATGTGCTAAAAATATAACGGGTTTTTTGTCGTGATTATCGTGCACTAGGAAATGTCAGTGAATTTAGGTTTGTGAGCTGTAAGTGACTGTAAACAATACATTTTTGAGAATACAATATCAAGCAATTCTCTAGATGGCGCCATTGTAGTTCACCCCTAAGTGAACCACGCTTGTTATTGTAATGAATGATATTTTTTTTATATAATAATAATAATCAAATAAATAAAGTGTTTTTAGTAAGTTCAACTGTGGCTGTATATTGGCTAGTAGGAGTAGAATACCAAACCTTACCAAAGATAAAAAATTATTTAAAATGATTTAATAACGATACATCCACAGTTTGAGAAACCCAAGATTCAGTAAATAAACATCGTCTTTTTTCACTCAGAGAAGGAGCATTCCAAGAAACATTCTTTTATCCTCCCTTCAATTTGCCAACTGTCAAGTGCCCACTTCTTCTAATCAGTCAGACTATGGCGCTTACGAGAATCCGGTTCCTAACAATTTGAACTTATTATACGGAAATTTAGTTTAGTTTTTTCTTGGAAATATCTACCCCGTGCATGTATTTACGATAATCTCACGCCTTTACATGTGTACCTCCTCATTGTTCTACAGGATATAATTATGACGATCGAGATTCGAAGTTATGTATCCTTTAATTATTCGGATAACCATCTTCATGGAACGTCAGCATTTCGGCTCTTTGTAAAGCGATACTTTGGACACGTTGTTAATCGTCGCTTGATGATAAATGGCCTTGGATGGATGCTTCAAGGGTCAACTGTTGCCATTCTGAGAAGTTTATTCCCATCTGTGCTTAATTGCGGCGCTGGAAAAAAACGATCGACTTTTTTGTAATTGTTTCGTAAAAAAATTAATTTAAAAATTAATGACCTCTTTTTACAATGTGTTCAACAAGCCATATCTTATTGTATACAAACATTTCTTATGAAGGTATTTTCTTGCTCTGTACACGTATGAGATATACCTAGTGGTTTTATGATGAAAAAAAAATTCGACCACAAAACGCAGATAGAAAACAATAAAACTGGTATAAACGTTTCGCCTCTCTCTAAAATTGCACTCACCCTTAAGAGATGCTTAAGAGGCACAGCAGACGGCAGACTTTTTGTTTATTATTTATTTATTTGGTAGATCATCAGCTTACATGTCAGAAGAGTAGGTAATTTCTAATAGAACTAGGCAGCTAATAACAGATCTACACTCATAAAAACTTAATAGGTAGTTGAAAAATTGAGCATTTTAGAAACATAACAAGATAAGTAAAGACAGGCACAACTACATTTTTTTTTCTCTTAACCTACGGTCAATCCAGTCAGTAGGCAAAAATAAACAATTATGATGATAATAAATAAAAACAGAAAAATATACATACCGCTTATCACTCAATAGCATTGATGAAAAAGTTTTTACTAAGTAGCCTTCTCGCCGATGGAACACTGGTGTTGAAAATATCTAGGTCGAAATTTTGGGAAATAATTGTCTTAAACTGTTTTTTGTTCTGACAGTCCGCCAGTGTGGCCGTACTGCAATTATTTTCGTATTATTATAGTCATTGACATGAGAAAAATGCTCCGTTTCTATGCGAGTATTTTCCAAAATCTTTGGTTTGGAAGGAACACAGTAGTTGTTCAGTTTTAAGAGTTATTCAGTCGAAAAGGTTATTATTATTTAGTTTGATTGTTATTTAGTTTAAAACGCAATTTCTAAACATGTTATGTTTGAATTTTATTCTGATAAAAACTATGATTTTCGCAATACCGGCCACACCGACGGACAATGTCCGTTATTGCCCGTGTCTGCCCGCCCCTTCATCTGCTGAGCGCCTAAGTTTACGTCTTATGTGGCCTTGTATGTATTGTAATTCGTAGTACTATGCGAAGCGGTAACCTCTGAAATTCTAAGCTCGCCAAATGTGGCATTAGTTGTAACTAAACAAACAACCCAGTGTGTGGTCGTGTATTGTTCAAAAGTCAATGTAGGTAGCCATCTCAAGTATCTACAAGTTATAAATCAGCTTTTTGTTCATTAAAACTTCCTGTCGGTGTGGTCCTGTAGTCATTTGTTTACTTTTGCACATTTCATTAGAGTTCGTAGAAGAATGAGATTATCGATCATTCGTTTTGCAAATGTGAAGTTAAGTTTTGATACATGATGTGACTTACAGATTGTTAAATTACCTGGGTAAATTATATGATGACACTTAATTATTAACTTGCAATATTTTTGCACTGTTATTGACTTTTAACTATTGTTAACACTGGCTTTTGGCATCCAAGACCATCAAATAATAATATACCACAGGAATATACAATACAATCACACTACGTGCCAGTGTCAGGTAAGTATAACTCCTGAAATTCTGAGAATAATAGAGTAACGCAAAAGTCAATGTCGACACAAACTAGTATGTTACCTTACTCGTACCACCACCACATCTTTAGCGACCAGCGCACGGGGTTGGGAAGGAAGCATTTATCGATGTCCTTTATGCACTGTGAGCAGCTGGTCTTTACTTTCTCTTGGTAACTAGGCAGGAAGTTAAAGTAGCATTTAATTCGAAAAAGTTGAAGTAGCTGTAGAGTCTGGAGGCATAGTCAGCGTTTTGTTCAGATTAGATAACGTCAACATAATTTTCTTATGAATTTACTTTCATCCTTACATGTATTTTTAATGCAAGTATTCAACTAAATACAGTAGACTTTCCTTGGCTAAATACTTAGCTCTCTTCTCACACAGCGGTCTACGCACGTGCTAGGTAGGAAGCATTTATCGATGACCTTCACGGGACGCGGCCCACGCTAATCTGCGCCCGCGCTTCCCGCTCCGATTGCCAGCCACCACCACATCATGTTGCTGACCACCAGTAAGCAATCAAACCATTTTATTTTAAATTCAGTTTAACGTTATATTTTTCAAAAGAATGAGTAGTCCTTGGGCCAGATGGCTAAAAATGAGGAAACGGTATAATTAGGAGGTCCCAATATTCCATGGTACTACAGTTACGAGAAGATAGGTTTATTAGGATGTCATTAAACCATCAGTGCTGTTTCAAAGTGGTATAGATAACCAAAATAGCAGCCAATCCAAGAGTTCAGATGCTGCTCGTATTTGGTATGATTTAAACACAGTAGTTAGATAGGCTTATAAGGACGGCAAAAAACCATGATTGTGATCTCAAAGTGGTTCTAGATAAAATGACAGCCAATCAAAGATGGTAAATGCTGATCTTCATAAACTAAACTGTACGAGTATCTCAGGAACTAATCGTCTGATTTCATTGATTTTTCTTTTAAACTAAAGGTCTTTCTGTGTTGTACACTAGTTTACTAGTATTATTTAATTTGTAGCTGTACCTAACTACTGTAAAAAGCAAAATGGTCCCCCCAAATTATACCACTAGGGGCAGCATCTGAATTCATTTGGATACATACATACATAACATCACGCCTCTTTCCCGTCGGGGTAGGCAGAGACCACAGTCCTCCACCTGCTACGATCTTGACATACTTCCCTTGCTTCCTGTACTTTCATCAATCCTTTCATACATGCTCGTCGGTTTAGGGTACTTTTAACCTGGCCTTTATTCAGAACGTCCTGAATTTGGTCCTGGTACGTTCGCCTAGGCCTTCCCCTTCCAACGTTTCCATTCACTCTCGCCTGGTAGATCTCTTTCGTCAGTCTTCGTTCATTCATCCTCTCTACATGACCAAACCATCTCAGCATCCCTTTCTCGATTTTGGTCACTACGTCTTCTTTTACGCCACACCGTTCTCTTATCACACTATTTCATTTGGATTGGCTGCTTTTAATTGGGCCAGCTACCACTTTGAGACATCAATCGTGGTTTATTGATATCCTTATAAACCTATCTAACTGTAGCAAAAAATAAAATGGGAACAGCTAAATTATACCGATATCCTTTCTGGCCTAAGGACTATAGGTTTTCAAGTAGGTTCTTACTTTGTTTTGTTTTTTACATGTAGCTTTTCAATGGCCACAGTTCAAGTGGAAACTGTTAAAAAAATATAATAATGGTGTACACTTTTTGCTTAGCTAATAGCCTGGAAATGAATCGCCAGTTTCATGATACAGCTGAATAAATTCAGCTAATTGTTTAGGTACCCTCGTCTTCCTCAAAGTTTTATTGACTTTTGTATTAAATAACTTAAGCGAAAAGAGAAATCTTTCGTCAGAGACGTTCTCCGTTCGCCAAAAAAGGAGACAGGTAGGTACCTAGACTAATTTCAACTAATTTGTCATGCCCAAAAGTTATGCAACTGTCAATAGATAAGAGTGGTGCGATAAATAACGCATACATGTATTGCCTACACGGATAAAAACGATTTCTCAAAATAAGACACGTTATCTTGTACCAAGGTAAATTGCATTGAACCAAGAACATGGTGCTCTCATATATAGTGAAACTAATATTTACTTGCTGTAAGAAAAATATTTACTTGAATTGAAAATCATTTTCTTTTGAATTAAGACAATTGAGACTTGATCAGAGACAATGTATCTATCATCAAGAATAATTTGTTTTCTAGTCCCAAGTAACCCAGTTCTCTTAATACAAGAGTTAATAATTTCTTCGTTCAAGAAAATATTGATTTGTAATAAGAGTTAATGTAACTTTTCATAAAATTGTATTTTCTTAATTTAAGAAACCACGAATTAATATCAAGATAGTGTAAATGTCATTACGAGATAATATTTGTTTTTAGAAATTATGTATTTATCATCTTTTAACATTATTTTATCAGCTCCAATGATAAAAAATAATAAATCTTACAACATTACTTACAAATCTTACAGCCTTATTCTTACAAATATCTTACAACATTTTTCGGTTAAGAAAACCCGAGGATTACAGACAGAGAGAAGAAGATTACACGAGGTACGTTTTGTAACAACACACAGGAAAACCCACACAGAAAACATCCACATTTTGAATACGTTTTACATCTCTCGTAGTACTCTCTCAGAGAACTTTTTGTAATTTAAGCGTCGTTCATTGGTGATGCCCGTAAATAAATATTGCTTTACCGTAAAAATATTTACTTATTTTAAATGAAAAAAAAGTAAATATAACTCATTTTTTTCTCTCATAAAGTAAAATCACATTATAAAATAAGAAAGATATTCAAATTCAACTGAGATACGTTTACATTATATTGAAAGAGAATTTTATTTGAATGAGAATTTTTTTTCTTGGTAGCTAAGAAGATAAAATTTTCTTGACATAAGAACATTTCTTATTAATTTAGAGAATATCTTGTGTCAGATTAAGATTTATAATAAGTTGATATAAGAAATATTGGTGTTCTTAGATTAAGACACTTTTCGTTTAGTTGAAGGTTGGTTTCTTTGGTTGGAACAAATATGTCAAGTAAATTTTATTATTGTTTTAAGAACGTCGTACTCTTTAATTAAATTAATATTTCTTGGACAGAGACATATTTTATCAGTTTTACGAAATATTTCAAGAAAATATATTTTCTTGGTCCGAGAAATCCTTTTTATCCGTGTAATATTCAAGTCAATTTGTTGGTGCCGGTGTAGGTGAATTTCCTAACCGGTCTGGCTCTGATACTGTCAGCCAAACTGCCTGAAGGTATGCGGGTATCGCGCTATCTCTAAACACTTTCGCCACTTCGAAATTGCAGAACGCCTGTAATAAATATCTGCCTATAAATAGCTATGTATTATATTTATAATGTAGTTCTCTTGTTTATAAATAGCTAATATTTTTGACATTGGAAATGTCTTTTCGTTCGCTCCAGTGTAGGCTCCGATTTCACGACAAAGTGCGATCCCCTTAAGGGGCTGATAAGAGCTGAATTACCTCCCTTTTTAACAAAGGGCAGAATGCGCGTGCTAGAACGGAGCGGATTCGCGCTGTTTTACGTTTTTCGCTAATTTCTGCATTTTTATCAAAATCTGTACCCATAATATTAATTATCAAATACCTATATTATTATGCATAATGTATTGAATAATGTGTAAAAGTTTTGGCATCATAGATTAATGGGTACTTAACAAAAACGGTTTAAAAGCAAAAAGCAGAGGTAACTTGGGATTTTTTTTTATGGCGTACAAAATATATTTAATCGTGTTTCGTAGTCGGCCATATTCTTGGAAAGTTGCTTAATTATCATATAATTTTTTTTCGCGGCCATATATTCATCACTTTTCGTTAAAAACCTGCTCAAGTGAAGCGTATTTAGCTCTTATCAGCCCCTTAATATCTCGGGGAGTTGTGGTGATATACAAAAAAGGCTCAAAAGACGAGAGCTATAAGGTACAAAAAGAATTACTTGAGAAAGTCAAAAAAAGTCATGGGCAAAATTGTGAAAAAAAAGATTATACATACATACATAACATCACGCCTCTTTCCCGTTGGGGTAGGCAGAGACCACAGTCCTCCACCTGCTACGATCTTGACATACTTCCCTTGCTTCCTGTACTTTCATCAATCCTTTCATACATGCTCGTCGGTTTAGGGTACTTTTAACCTGGCCTTTATTCAGAACGTCCTGAATTTGGTCCTGGTACGTTCGCCTAGGCCTTCCCCTTCCAACGTTTCCAGTCACTCTCGCCTGGTAGATCTCTTTCGTCAATCTTCGTTCATTCATCCTCTCTACATGACCAAACCATCTCAGCATCCCTTTCTCGATTTTGGTCACTACGTCTTCTTTTACGCCACACCGTTCTCTTATCACACTATTTCTAATCCTGTCACTCAATTTAACACCAATCATACTCCTTAGCGCTCTCATTTCCACTGCATTAATTCTACTTTCATGCTTCTTCTGCCATACCCAGCTTTCACTGCCATACATCAGTGTTGGTACCAAAACTCCCCCATGAACAGCCAAACGAGCCTTGTGAGACACCTTCTGACTCCTCATAAAGGCGTGCAGGGCACCATTCACCATGTTTCCAGCATTCACTCTTCTTTCAATATCACTTTCACACTTTCCATCTCTCGTAAACTTTGAGCCCAGATACACAAACTCCTTCACTTTTTCAACTTGTTCACCATCTATTAATATAGTACAGTCTGTCATACATTCTTCTCTTTCAAGTACCATTACTTTAGTCTTGCTTATATTTACTTTCATTCCTTTCCTGTCCAAAGCCACATTCATCATTGTTACCATCTCCTGCAACTCGTCAGCAGATGACGCAAGTACAACTTGGTCATCAGCGTAGAGAAGACATTTGATGAGTAACTCATTCATTCTCAGTCCACACATACTCTCTTTCAGATCAATCAAACAATTATCCATGAACAGGTTAAACAGCCAAGGTGACGCTACACATCCCTGCCTAACACCTTTTTCGATGCTAAACCATTCAGTGTAGATTATTTATTTCCCAAAAAAGATTATAAATTCAATACTTTTGGTCGGCCATGGCAGTAGTGTACTATTTATCGAATAGATCGTGGTTAAGAGTAAGCCCAGTGCAAATTTATTAAAAATATCTTGATATGTATGTATTACAACAAGATTTTCCATGTTCTAAATCCTTATTAAGACAGCTATCTAGATGATGAAAAATATAATGGTAAGTAACTATTTTAAACGTTTCCTAACTACTTGATCGTTTGATCTAAATATGATAACAAACACTCGGTTCCCTGCTGTGATTCGCAAACTGCATAGAAATGAAAGACAGTGGCTTATTATTATTATGACTATTATTTAGTCTAGACACTGCTATTTCGCGTTTCCGTGAAAGTTAGACTGTATTGTGTAAGTTGCTCTGGTAGTTTAATTGTCATAATTATAAAGGCCATTAAGTAAGTGTTTTGACTAGTGTAGTTATTAGGTAGATAAGAATGAAAGTTAAGATAAAGTTATGTACTTACTTGAAGTAGTTTCTGCCTTTGTTCAGTCTGAGATTTTTTAAATTCTACTCTGTAGCAGTAGGTGAGATTGTTTGTCACTGAATTAAAAATGTGTCACTTAGAGCTGTTCATACTTTTTACGTAGTGAGTCATATTTTTATTTAAATGATTGAATGTAGGATTGAATTAGTGATTGTATAGGTATAGTGATTGCAATGTTATTACAACCTGCAGCATAAAAGCTCGCTTTTAGTCAAGTCTATCAATCAAGTTTGCTCATATACTACATAATTAGAACACTACTTTGTAAACGAGATCATCTAAATAGCCACTTGCCCCTTTCACCTACAGATGCAGCATCACACGTAGTCCAAGTAGCTACTAGTTCATTAGTGACGGCATACTTTCACAGCCATTTCCTGCTGACTCCCAGTTCTGTCTGTCTAATTAGGTGTATTGCAGACTGTACCTAAATTATTGGTCTTTGTTTGTCTCTTTGTGCTGATTGCTGGATTTTTTCTGCCAATCATTAGAATTTTCTCACAAGACCTCAAATTTAGTTTTGGAATTGTCATTTATATTATTAGATGAATGTTATATAAGTTGTATACTTTGTAAATCTGGTATACCTTCAATAGGTTAGAAGGTCATATAAGGTCAATTCACATCCTAATCAAAGACCCTTGCTGCCAAATTCATTTTATCCGAAGGTTGATCAGTGTTTGCATCATTTACTGGTTTTGATTGCTTGAAATTGTTATTATTCACGATGATATCTTCAATGCGCGGTTAGTGTTGATTGCCGTATACAGATGCATCTATCGTGTAGTCACGTTCAAACCTAATGGGTGCTTTACTGTTATCTTCAAATCTGCAGAATCCGTTCCCTAGTGGCCATGGATTTGAATGATTTATTTGTAATGCTTTAGGATTTGTTGTTTATTCTGTTTGTGTCTATTTAAGTATCTACAATTCTACATGTCAGCATTTCATATTTCATTTCTGTTAATTTGTTAAATCTTACTTTTAATCTTACATAGAATCTAGGTTGTTGGTTCTGTTAATACATCGCCTTTGTCTTCTATTTGTAGAAAGTTGAAGGAATAAACTATTGGGTGTGTTTAATCAACAGCTGATTCAAATAGTAGGTACTTTCACTTCGATTTCAATTCGATCGCATTTAGACCAATTACTTCGAGTGCTTTCTTAATTTTATTGCTGTTTTGCTGGTCTGGCTAATCTAACCTTCGCAATGAAAGCATTCAATTTGTAACTTTCAAATGGTTTGAATAAGTTTAGGTAATAAAACAATGCATCATTGATATGCTACTTATTAAAGTCCATGTTTAAAATTGTTTCACCTTTTTGTCTTGCAAAAGAAGCTCATTAGTGATTTGCGAGTATCATTTAGCTCTATGCCTCAAAATGTTCCAGTCCCTAAATTTTGATTGATGAAATCAAATATTTTTTTAGAACTCAGTGAATAAAACACAGACATGCGACATAGTTACGATGCTCTGGTTGTAAGAAAATATTTTAAGGATGTTTTCGACAGATCCTTCGAATATTTCCTTTGTTAGTGTACCCACCATCGTTTGTTTGAATTTCCTAAATTTTGTTAGGCGTAATTGACCTAGCACTATTACGTACTTACTTGTATAACCCGTAGCTCAACGTTTGAATAAAACATCTTTAACACAATTACATACTGGATTACAGTCTGTTGTGGCATCGAGAGCAAAAAGTTGCCGAATAATCGCGTGTAACAACTAATTTGATTTGAATGTTGGTACTTCATTACTTCACTGTTCGTAACACTACACACTTTGTAACAAACAGGCCGATTTGTAGTAACTGTCATTACTGCCAATTATTTCTTTATGCAATTAAGGTTATGACTGAGAACACGCGATTCTACGCAGTGGGTATACCTATCAGGTTTATCTGGTTCATTTTTTGCAACATGTGTAGATATGAATTATGGAATAGTAGTAGTATTAGGAACGGCAGCCTTATTTTACTGGATATACTGAACTAGTACAGGTGATTTTTTCTTTGCATTATTTTGTACAATCGTTATCAAGACGTTCATAACGGTCATACAAGTTATATAACAGTTCTTAATCCATATTAATCAGCATTAATTATAAAACCTGAAACAGTAGAATTCGAAAGATACTCTTAAGTTACCGTCACTTTAATTAAAGGTTACAAGCTAGTTTTAATAACTATAGAATTGATCGAGGTTTTATTAAAGCTGTACTAAGTACTTAACGAGCTTTAACTACTTAGGTATTAAAGAGTTAATAAGATCATGTTTAGCTTTCTCAACTACTAAATGCCTCTAGATTCTAGAATACAGAGGAACTACTGAGTAGTTGTACCTATTTGAAGTTGTCAAAACTGAGAAGTCGTAATTTCATAAAAGTTAAGGTGATAAAAATAATACATATTTTACTAGCCCTAAAATTAATTAATTATTGTGTGTATAGGAGTATGCAAAAGATTCCTTGAACCGACAAGCGTGTATAAAATGGTTGATGAAATTAGAGGCAATGAGGGAAGTAGGTATGTCAAGATCGTAGAAGGTTTAGATTAAGGTTTGGATTAGATAATAGTAAACGGGGGTTGTGGTCTCTGCCTACCCTGACGGGAAAGAGGTGTAATTTTATGTGTTTATGTATGTATATAAATTGATCCCAGCAACGTAAACCGGACATAAACACACAAAAGTATAGGCCTGATCAGATGGCACGTTCTGCAAACAATAGCTAACTGCCTTCCCAGAATCCCGGAACATCCTTTGTTAGCACTATTACATCCGGTCACTGACACCCTGTATTTAAGAATAGGGTTGTGTGAGGATATGAGTTTGGTGTAATATAGTTAATAATAGGTCCGATAATAATTTGAACTTGAGCGTAGTCAAAATGATAGAAAAATACATAATTTCAAGTCATCAATGGCAATTTAATCCACAAAAAGTTGCCTATTTATGCAAACAATTTGGCTTAGTTTTTAGTTTTGAAGGTAATATTTTTAAAGGTTTATAGTTTCGTCAGTTTAATTCAAGTACAACAAATGCATTTAAAGCAGCTCATAAAAATTTATGTGCATCTTATTAACATCGTTTATTTTTCCTAGATTATCGTAAATCACAAAGCATCATTTGATTTATGGTTGTATACAGACGAGCTTCAAACGACAAGATGACCACTTGATCAGGTTATAAACTAGCATGATTAAATTAGTAAGTGAATAATTCTGCTTATACTTAATATCTCCACAGCATTTCCATCTATAACTTTTTTTTCAATAATGTTATCCAACATTGCTACTCGTGTAACTTTTTTACACCTCATTGTCCCAAAGGTCATCTAAACAAAATACTTGTTTTAAATAAATTGAATTCAAGATGCAGCGTTTGAATTTAGGATGTCAGTACTATTTGCATTTTTTTAATGTTACAAGTAAGCAAACGAGCAGGTGGGCGACCTGATGGTAAGTGGTCACCACCGCCCATAGCACTCATTGTCTTATTAATGGCATATTTTGACACCAATAAGACAACAAAGCGCGTTGCTCACTTTGAGAAATAAGATTCTCATTCTTACCCTTCGAATTGAAACACAGCAGAAATAGACAAGGGGGTGGTACTTCCCCAGACTGCGCATATTTGCAGTCAGTCAAGCCAAACCAAAAAAAATTGCAGTTTTAGAGCCTTATTGATTTGGCCTCGGTCGTTTACGTGCCGATGAATATTTGTCTGGTATTTTATTTTATTTGGCAAAGGCGCCTTATAGTGTAAATAAAAATGTTCGTGACTTGTGCGAAAATATGTCAATGGCATCATATTTTGGTAAATAACGTGACTCTATATTTGATTATAGTGATATGTTTTTTTTTTGTATTTTTCCAAATGACTCAGCATTATTTCTCTTTAAGCAGCAACAAAAAATACTTGAATTAAGTATTTGTAATAAAAGCAAATGTCCCACCGGGATATAATTAATGTTCAAATACGCAGCATGTTTCCACACGTTCCGTTACGAATGCAACACTCTTTGTAACATTGATTGACTCTATCATTAACGGTACACCAATAGCACCTATATTTTTAACGTTTTAACTTTTAACCAAAGCCAAATTTATAAGGTGTTTCGAAACGTTCGGTTCCCGCTGCGTTTCCGTTGGGATTCGGCAGTTAAATTTGATTTATACTCAAGGTTTGATTTAGTCAGGTGACTTATTTAAAAATAAATATTTGTTGTGCCATTGTGCCTATCTTCTTCTGTAATACCGATGTCTAATTTTGTTTCTCCCTTTATTTGTTACAGGTCTTACTGAATTTAATAAGTCCTATTATTTAGTCTTGTCAGTTAATATTCCTCTTCTGCTTAATCTGACAAGATCAGATGGTAAAGTATTCTGTGTATTACCAACATTCCTAGAGTTCCAAGCGACAATCTTGCCCAGCCATTTATTCACGTACAATTGCAAACAATCGCGCGCAAATTTTGTATGGTGTTTGTTTAATTTCGTGTCATCAATTTTGTATTGATTGTCGCACGCCTATCAGCGTTAGATCATTAATTTTGAAATGGTTATCTTGTCATCCTATCTTCATTCTATTGATTTCTTTAGACATTTTCAAGAAAAATAACAAAGGTGGATAAAAGCACTCTGATCTGTGGATAAAAGTACCTTAAATCGCATCTATTGTATCTATTCCTCAAGGTCGTCATACAGTTTTAAGTTTTCTTAGAAAAGTTGTAATGGGATTTACTACGAGTACGTACGAGCATGTTCTGGAAGGACTGTATGTAGAAAATCCACTCAAGCGTCCGAACCGGTATTTAAACGAGGCGTCCCTCCGGTCCTCTGGGCATTCGTGTTTATTTACGAGTTTGAGGGCACGTGGCTGGTCGACCTTCAAGGTCGGAACTTTGCACGCGTCTTTAGGCAAACATAAATTCCTTGAAATAAAATACAAAACCTTTATTATAACTTAGGTCAAAAACATATACGGCTCAGGGGGTCTAGACAACAAATTTAGAGATGATAAAAACGAACGTCATAAAATATATGGGACGACATAATATGCAAATGTATGGGACATTTCGTGACGTTGGCTTTCGTCAAATTACACGTTTTCTAAGCCCCCAAAAGCCCAAAAGTAAGGAATGAAATGGTTAACCATTTATAAGACCTTTTGAGTTTTAATAAATAAGTGAACTTAATATTTGACTCCCAAAATCCTGGAGGTGTTAACGAAAACGACATCAATATGAAAGTCATATTAAAAACTACTTACAATTTAGCAGCAAATTCATTTGTCAAATCGAATGTTACACATCCATTCATTGTATCAATATTATACTACGTATGTTACTAATTTGCGTAATCTGTGCTTGAGTGTATGGCACTCTTACGAACGAAACGCACGAGTCGAGCGAGCGAAATCAGCGTGCCGGGGCGGCGGCCGGCGAGTGCCAGAAGCGAATTCGCGCGATTACTTTTATTGGTATCAGCCAAAATCCAAGCCAAAAAATAAAAAGCGACACGTGCGATGGCATTCTTAAATTTACCCAGGTTCGGTTAGGTTAGGTTATATTACCTATAGTACTCTGTGATTATATACAAGGTTAGTTTAGTTAGATTTGTGTTTCGGTCACTGTTTTCGGCGATTTAACGGTCCACCATCCGATAATGTGCAGATTAACTAGGTAAAGTGCGAAATTCGGCTAATCTAAGTAAAACTTTGCACTTTAACGTATCGGATCAGGTAATCTGCAGATTACGGGGTTAATGTGCACATACATACATACATACATAACATCACGCCTCTTTCCCGTTGGGGTAGGCAGAGACCACAGTCCTCCACCTGCTACGATCTTGACATACTTCCCTTGCTTCCTGTACTTTCATCAATCCTTTCATACATGCTCGTCGGTTTAGGGTACTTTTAACCTGGCCTTTATTCAGAACGTCCTGAATTTGGTCCTGGTACGTTCGCCTAGGCCTTCCCCTTCCAACGTTTCCATTCACTCTCGCCTGGTAGATCTCTTTCGTCAATCTTCGTTCATTCATCCTCTCTACATGACCAAACCATCTCAGCATCCCTTTCTCGATTTTGGTCACTACGTCCTCTTTTACGCCACACCGTTCTCTTATCACACTATTTCTAATCCTGTCACTCAATTTAACACCAATCATACTCCTTAGCGCTCTCATTTCCACTGCATTAATTCTACTTTCGTGCTTCTTCTGCCATACCCAGCTTTCACTGCCATACATCAGTGTTGGTACCAAAACTCCCCCATGAACAGCCAAACGAGCCTTGTGAGACACCTTTTGACTCCTCATAAAGGCGTGCAGGGCACCATTCACCATGTTTCCAGCATTCACTCTTCTTTCAATATCACTTTCACACTTTCCATCTCTCGTAAACTTTGAGCCCAGATACACAAACTCCTTCACTTGTTCGACTTGTTCATCATATCAGCCGAAAGACATCCACTGCTGGACATAGGCCTCCCCTAAAGAACTCCATGACGACCGGTCCTGCGCTGCTCGCATCCAGCGGCTTCCCGCGACCTTGACCAGATCGTCGGTCCACCTTGTGGGGGGCCTGCCAACGCTTCGTCTTCCGGTACGTGGTCGCCACTCTAGAACCCTCACGCCCCATCGGCCATCGGTTCTTCTTGCGATGTGCCCTGCCCACTGCCACTTCAGTTTAGCGATTCTCAGGGCTATGTCAGTTACTTTAGTTCTTCTGCGGATCTCCTCATTTCTGATTCGATCGCGCAGAGAGACTCCGAGCATAGCCCTTTCCATAGCCCTTTGTGTGACTTTGAGCTTTCTGATAAGGCCCATCGTGAGCGGCCACGTCTCGGTGCCATATGTCATCACTGGCAACACACACTGGTCAAAGACTTTCGTCTTGAGACACTGCGGTATTTTGGACGTGAAGATATTGCGGAGCTTCCCGAACGCTGCCCATCCGAGTCGGATTCGACGAGTAACCTCTTTCTCTAAGTTGGATTTACCCAGCTGGACTGTTTGTCCCAGGTATACGTACTCATCAACAACTTCGAGCGTAGAGTCTCCAACTTTGAGTGGAGTGGGTACAACAAGGGCGTTAGACATAATTTTCGTCTTATCCATGTTCATTTTAAGACCCACTTGTTGTGAAACTCTACTGAGGTTATTGAGCATCGTGCCGAGATCTTCCAGGGTCTCAGCCATTACGACAATATCGTCGGCAAATCGAAGGTGGGTCATGTACTCGCCATTGATGTTGATGCCAAGTCCTTTCCAGTCCAGGAGTTTGAAGACGTCTTCCAATGCAGCGGTGAACAGTTTAGGAGATATGACGTCTCCCTGTCTCACTCCTCGCTGCAATTGGATAGGTTCCGAGTCCTGGTCCTGAAGACGAACTGACATAGTGGCGTTTTTGTACAGATCCTTCAACACTTCAATGTACCGATAGTCGACTTGGCACCTCTGGAGAGATCGTAGCACGGCCCACGTCTCGATCGAATCGAAGGCCTTTTCATAGTCCACAAACGCTAGGCAAAGTGGCTGGTTATACTCTTCGGTCTTCTGTATAACTTGCCGTAGCGTATGTATGTGGTCTATCATGGTACTGAAGCCTTTACGAAAACCGGCTTGTTCGGGAGGCTGGAAGTCGTCGAGCCTGCGCGCGAGACGGTTCGTAATGACTCTCGAGAACAGCTTATAGACATGGCTCAGAAGTGAGATGGGTCTGTAATTCTTCAGCAGGGTCTTATCACCCTTTTTGAAGAAGAGTACCACCACACCTCTGTGCCATGCCTGTGGCGTTTTCCCTTCGAGTATGACAGAATTAAACAGCTTCTGAAGAGCTTTAAGCACTGGCCTTCCGCCTGCTTTCAGAAGCTCAGCCGTAATTCCATCGTGCCCGGGTGCCTTGTTGTTTCTAAGCTGTCTGAGAGCCATTCTAATCTCGTACAAGCTGACGTCCGGGATATCTTCGGTATGGTGTCGGGTAAGTCTAGCTCTTGGATCGTTGGCCAGACTGCTAACGGGTGGGCCGGTTGACGTGTATAACTGCCCATAGAACTTCTCGACTTCCCTCAGTAGCTCAGGCTTGGACGATACGGTTCCGCCATTCTCGGTCTTCAGCCTCGTCAACTGGCTCTGTCCAATAGACAGATCTCTTGCGAACACTTTGGAGCCTTTGTTCCGCTCAATCGCTTCTTTAATATGGTTAGTATTAAATAGCCGAAGGTCGCGAGTCAGAGACTTAGAGATCTGTTTATTGAGCCGCCGATATTGAGAAGCATCTTCCGGAGACTGCAGAACCATTTCGCGTCTTTCTTCCATTAGCTTGAGGGTATGGTCAGAGATCTTTTTGGTTCTTTTAGTACGGTGGGGTCTAAAGTACTTTGACCCAATTGTATGGACAGTTTCCACGAACCCGTTATTGTAGTCGTCCACATCTACGCATTCACCAAGGCATTCAAAGCGGTTTTGCAGTTCGAGCTGAAAGCCGTCGGGGTTTTGGATATTGGTGGGTACTGGTCGGAGCGTAGACTTCATCAGTCGAGTTCTTTCCAGCTTTACGTTGATATTCAATGTGCCTCTTACCAACCGGTGATCGCTTCCGGTTTTAACCGCATTGATCACAGAGACATCATTGAATATTTGCTTCTTAGTCGACATGATAAAGTCAATCTCATTCTTTGTAGCACCATCGGGACTGATCCAGGTCCATTTTCGGTTTTCCGACTTTTTGAAGAAGGAATTCATCATAAAGAGTCCTTCTTTCTCCAAAAAGTCGGCTAACATGTGGCCTCTGGAATTCCGATATCCAACACCAAATTGCCCCACCCTCAGCTCACCATCGCCTCGCTTGCCTAATTTCGCGTTGAAGTCCCCCATGACAACGGTATAGTGGGTCTTAGACGTATGTATGGCTTTAGATATATCCTCATACATAGCCTCGACTTCATCATCAGAGTGTGTCGATGTGGGGGCGTATACCTGTATGACCTTCAGCGAATACCTTTTGGTGATTCTGAGTATAAGGTACGCTACCCGCGACGACACACTCTCGATCATGACCACGTTGTTCACGAGAGACTTGTGGACCATAAACCCGACACCTCCCTGGGACAGTTGGTCGCCCTCCCGGAAATAGAGCAAGTTACCTGATTTTAGGACTATCGAGTCCTCCCCCTCTCTTCGGACTTCAGATAGACCCAAGATGTCCCAGTGTAACCTGCTCAATTCTTCTTCGAGTTCTGCAACCTTCTCGTCGGTCCGCAATGTGCGCGTGTTATAAGTTGCCAGGGCCAAAGGTCGTCGTTTTTGGTAGCTCGACATCTGCCGGGGATTCTTCGCACCCCCTGCCCCACCGTTACCATGGCCGCTACCGGAGCCAGGAATAGCGGGGCCGCCGGGGACTAGGGGCCGGAGCTTATTGTTGTGAATCATTTTGATTTCTTAGGGGGTTTTACCATAGTCGCCACGCTTGGCAAACGGGTTGGCGCCCGCAGTAAGATGAAATAATACACAGAAGGACGCTGCTGCCCATCCTCTGGATTTCATTTCCCTTAGTCGCCTCTTACGACACCCACGGGAAGAGATGGGTCGGTACTATTCTTTTTAGGCCGGCACCGCACAGCAACTCGACTTGTTCACCATCTATTAATATAGTACACTCTGTCATACATTCTTCTCTTTCAAGTACCATTACTTTAGTCTTGCTTACATTTACTTTCATTCCTTTCCTTTCCAAAGCCACATTCATCATTGTTACCATCTCCTGCAACTCGTCAGCAGATGACGCAAGTACAACTTGGTCATCAGCGTAGAGAAGACATTTGATGAGTAACTCATTCATTCTCAGTCCACACATACTCTCTTTCAGATCAATCAAACAATTATCCATGAACAGGTTAAACAGCCAAGGTGACGCTACACATCCCTGCCTAACACCTTTTTCGATGCTAAACCATTCAGTGTACGCCCCGTTTATTCTGACACAAGCACTGGAATCCTCATAGAGAGATTTCAGTGCTTGAATCAGATGACCGTTTACCCCATACATAGACAATGCTGACCACAATTCATTCCTCACCACTCGGTCATAGGCCTTTTCCAAATCCACGAACGCGCAGTAGACTTTTTGGTTTTTAGCCAAAAACTTTTCAGCTATGCACCGCAAGGAAAAGACCTGATCTGTACATCCCATTCCCTTTCTAAATCCCGCTTGTACATCCCATATTTTATCGTCAGTATCTTTCATCACTCTTTCAATCAAAACCTTTGCATACAGTTTGCCGACGACACTGAGAAGGCTTATCCCGCGATAATTTTTGCAGTCCTGTTGTGACCCTTTTCCCTTGTACAGCGGCACAATCACAGCCTTGCACCAGTCACCTGGTACTTGGCCGTTCGTCCAACACAAGTTGAAAAGGCGGTACAACTGACTAGCCACAATGCCTCGCCCAGCCTTCAACATCTCGACCGACACTCTATCATACCCAGCTGCTTTACCTGATTTCATACTTTTCATCGCTTTCATAATCTCATCCATACTTATCTCACTTACACAATTCTCCTCTTCATTCTCATTCATTTCCACAGAAGACCTAGGTTCGCTGGCCTCTGCTTTTTCTCTCTCAAACAGACTTTCAAAATATTCCTTCCACCTCCTCAGAACACATTCTTCACCTTTTATAATACTTCCATCCTGGCTTCTGATTTTACTCAGCTCCGATGTTCCAAACTTTCCTCGGGCTGTCCGTATGGATTTCCAGAAAAACTTTTGGTTGGACTGGAAATCTTCAGTAAGCCTTCTGTCAAACTCATCCTTACACTCCTCTTTCTTTCTCTCAACAACTTCCTTAACAATACCTTTCGCTCTTTTATATACCTTTCTTGCTACACTTACGTCATCACTTGTTGCCCTCTGCATTCTTTGGTTAGCTTTTACTGCTAACCAATCTGACCATGCTTTCTTCTTCTCACAAACAGCTGCCTGTACACTTTTATCCATCCACATATTCTTCTTCTTTCCACCCTTTCTCCTTTTTGACACCCCACAAACATTGACAGCTATACCTACTACTCCATCTTTAAATTCATTCCACAAACATTCAATATCATTTACTTCATCCAGGTTCTCAAATCTTTCACTCAAGTCTTTCAAGTATTCTTTTCTGACATCCTCCTCTTGCAATCTCTCTACTTTGATACGTTCTAGAACGCTCGTCTGCTCTTGTGGTCTATGCCGCCACCGGTTAAATAGACCACCAATTCGGGTCACAACCAGGTGGTGGTCTGTGTCGATGGCGGCTCCACGATATGCGCGAGCGTCCAGAACTCTTTTTCTCAATCTTTCATCCACAACTACAAAATCGATCATACTTCTCGCATCACCCTCCTCTCTTGTATACATATGGATCCTTTTGTGGTCAAACATAGTGTTTGCCACAAAAAGACTCCATTCCAAACATATCTCAAGCAAACTTATTCCATTATCATTCACACGTTCATCACCAAACTTACCAACAACTCTTTCATAACCGTCACGCTTTCTTCCTACCCATCCATTAAAATCACCTAGCATGATAACTCGTTCATTCTGATCACATTTCTCTAACGTATCTCTCATATTTTCCCAAAACTCATCTGTTTCTTTCTGGGCTTTCAGGGACTTTCGCGAACCAATATTCGTTGGTGCATATGCACCTAGAACAAAAATTCGGGTTAGTCCGACTTTCAGTCTGACCCAGATGAGTCTTGGGCTCACACACTCGACTTCTTTCACGCACTCTACCATTCTTCCGGAAAGTATGACACCGACTCCCTGACAGCCTCTGCTGGTACTGGGAACACCAGACCAGTACGCTGTGTAAGGGCCGTGTTCTGTGGTGTCACAACCTTTCCGTTTAGTCTCATTCACACAGAGAACGTCTATACGCCTTTCATCCATCATCTGACATACTTCATCTATTTTGCTATTCATTCCACCTCTGACATTCATCGTAGCAAAGCGGCTCTCCGTAGCCCGCTTTTCGCCCCCGGGAGGAACGTGACGTGATGGGTTACGAACCACACCGCCGCCTTTTAAGTTTTTATTTTTATTCAAAAACATTGCGTTCCCACGAGTAGCAAGGGAATACGGTCCATCCTGGCAGAGCCCGCATGCCAGGACAAGGCTAGCCTAGTTCTGGGTTCGCCTGGGCCCAGGGCCTGTGACCGCTTTCGACTAGACTCGCCTCTAGCCACGCATCCATCGGCGCGGTCAACCTTAGATTGGCGGAATGGACAGGGATAAAAGGAACGGGAGGGATAGGTTAGTTGGGACAGGAATACTTGGTGCAGGAAAGGAATAAGGTAAAAGGACATATTGTTAGTAAACGACGAATTTGACGGTTTTAAAATATGTATATAAAGAATTCGTGGCCTTATAGCTCATATTTAATGTGACATAATAAAAAAAAATAAAAGTAAAATAATGTAAACTATATTGTAGAGTTAGATTAGCCTATCGTCCATAATCTCTATCTTTCGTACACTAATCTAATAAATGACTTCAATCAAGGAAAATGGTAGGTACGTCAAGAACTATGTATTTCGTTGGAGATAGAGCTTTTATTGTTTGCCGAATTAAACACGTTGATTGTTTTGCTCATGTTATTTTGTAGCGATAGATACTCTAATTAAAGTACATTAATAAAAAATTCTAGCATTGGAATCTATTTGTGCTATAACCGGCCATTATGAATATTTATCGCGGCCTTGAGATCAATCTGATAATTTATATTGTTTTGCAGTGACATTCCTAATGCGTTAGTAATTGATGGCGAAGCGAAACGCCTTCGCAGTCATTTATATTCGCTAATCCGACAAGTGATATGGATGATAAAATTACCGAATAGAAATACTAATTATAGACACTGGGCTCCGAACGATATAGTGGTACGAGTATAGTATCAAAACGTCACATCAAACTTTTATTGAGGAACCTAGCCTTTACGAATTACCGAAAGTTTACGTAGGTATTTGAATCATCGTATTTTATTACTTATTTACTCTGGCTAAATAAACGAATAAATTTTTGTTCTTCCTTCGATATTAATCGACAAAACGTTGACTTGCGGACACCTTTTTGATTTGTCACTCTATAAAAAAATCAAAATGTTTTTTATTCATTGTAGGATATTAAAAATTTCTATATGAATGCGAGTCGTTGGTGATCACCATTATTTTTTTTATTAGTGCTGTAGCTGTAGCCCGCGACTTCGTACGCGAGGATGAACAAAATATGTAGCCTATATCTATTTTCCCGGTTCAAACTCTCGGTTCAGCGGTTTAGCCGTAAAATCGTAATAGTCAGACAGACAAACATATAGTTAGACAGCTAGAGTTACTTTCGCATTTTTTATATTGTGGTCGGGTTGGGATATATTATTTACCGAACTTCAATCAAGGACGTGACTGTCACTACGTTGGAACTAATAATTAAATATTACGGTACAATTGATGATATCCTTTTCGACCTAGATGCGTCGACGGCGACTCCCTAGACTCATCTTCTGTTGTGAGCTCGTGTATACGTGCAAAGCCGATTTTAGTTTTAAAAATACGTATAAATGTCGCAAAATAAAGTTCACCGCTGTTATTATAGGTGTATATGAAAGTCGGTTTTGGCCTGTTTTTCTTTATCTGCCGCTTTTCATGAGGTCTTCCAGATGCATTTGTACGAAGTTTTCGATAGTCTTGTGGATCTATGGTACCATTGTCTTACAATGCTCTTGAGGATTGTCATCACCTCCGGACTTCGAGGACGTGACTATGTAAATATCACTAAGTAAAACATTTTTCAGGCTCTTAGCGCAGATAAATTAAAAGAGATATTTTGTTCAGAGAAAGGTGTTAAAAGTGAAGTAGGTAAGTAGAATGACTATATCCGAGTTTATGATGACTAATACACCGAAACAGACACGCTTGTTAGCCAGCAGAAAACCGCGGTTGCAATCAACACTGACCGATATATAAGGAATCCGTTCCTCGTATTAAGAAAACCACAATAAGTGATTTTGGAGGCCGAGATCGGTCAGTCTGTAACGGGCTTTAATGATATAATAATAGTAGACAGATTACAAACCGTCGCGTGTGTAATTGCCTTTAAGTTGGGTGCTTGGACTGACATGGATTCGGAAACATTAAGATCCATGATTTGGATGCGGTTCACTTCGTTTTAGTATTTTTCTGGGATTTTCGAGTAGGCTGCGTGGAATAAGTTGCTATCCTTTATAGGTAATACCTGTGATGTTTTTTTTAGTTTATCCTTTGCTGTGTTATAAATAAAATATAAATTGTATCGCAAGTCAAGGTTTACCTGCTTGTAAAATTCAGAGGGTTTGTAGTCTGTCATGATTTTAATTCTCATGCGCGTATTGACATTAATTGCGTATTGATTCAGTCGAATTTTCTATTTATAATTGGTAATATCATATTTAATGTACTCGTATACCCATCAACTTCTCCAAACATTTACCGAATTTTTGGTTTTGTGGTTAATTACGGTCACATTTCGCGTGATTGCCGGGGACGAGTGATCCTCACTGGGCCGGTAATTTCATGTAATTCAGTCTAAGATTAGCCCACACAAACATACGAGTAACAGCTGTTTGGACTTGTAACCAATTGAATGTTGAATAACAAATTGCACGAATTAGGTGTTTGGATTACGCCATTATGGCAACGTTTATTTCAAAAAGTTGATTAGTAGTTCTTGCTGTTTTAGGTAGAATTCAAATTCTATAATTCAAATTTGAATTAAATTAATGTTCTCGCAAGATTTTAAAACTTATATATAATCCAAAAACTTGAAGAATAGGTATAATCTCGGAGGAGCTAGACGGTATAATGTACAAACTATTCCGAGCCTTCTTGTAGGCGTAAAGGCAGAGTACGAAATATAAATAGGCCCAATCTCATCAACATTCCGTCCTCAATTTGATGTCACATTTTATTGCCAATTGCGTAACAAACAATATAGGCAATTTGTAGTCCAAGTATTGAAAACATTAGTGCAAATAACGTCGACACGTCCTGTATGTCCTTGAAGCCTGACGTGATCTCTATCACAACACAATGGATGAGATTGAGCGGATTTTAGGGTTCCGTAGTTGACTATAGCCCTTATAGTTTCGTCATGTCCGTCTATCTGTCTGTCCGCGGCTTAGCTCAGAGATCCTTAATACTAGAAAGCTGTAATTGAGTATGGATACACATAGCATCCACGCCGACAAATCGGTATAATAAAATATAGAAATAAATTTTTTTTTGTTTACCTCCCCTGCAAGTAAATTGGGGGTGAAATTTTATTTTCTCGGCTAACCCAATGAAATTATATGAAATGAAATTATTTATTCGCAATAAATGTGAACTCGGATGGGCAGTGTTCGGGAAGCTCCGCAATATCTTCACGTCCAAAATACCGCAGTGTCTCAAGACGAAAGTCTTTGACCAGTGTGTGTTGCCAGTGATGACATATGGAACCGAGACGTGGCCGCTCACGATGGGCCTTATCAGGAAGCTCAAGGTCGGGTGACCTTGAGCTTCCTGATAAGGCACAGAGCTATGAAAAGGGCTATGCTCGGAGTCTCTCTGCGAGATCGAATCAAAAATGGGGAGATCCGCAAAAGAACTAAAGTAGCTGTCATAGCCCTGAGAATCGCTAAACTAAAGTGGCAGTGGGCAGGGCACATCGCAAGAAGAACCGATTGCCGATGGGAAGTAAGGGTTCTAGAGTGGCAAACACGTACCGGAAGACGAAGCGTTGGCAGGCCCCCACAAGGTGGACCGACGATCTGGTCAAGGTTGCGGGAAGCCGCTGGATGCGAGCAGCGCAAGACCGGTCGTCATGGAGATCTTTAGGGGAGGCCTATGTCCAGCAGTGGAAGTCTTTCGGCTGATATGATGATGATGATGAATAAATGTAGCACATAAGTTGATGTCATCTGGGTAATTTTATACATTTAGATTTATTATAAAAATCATTGAAATGTTAAATGTTGCATTAAATTTAAATAACAATTTGTGGGGTGTTGTTGGATAGGTAGGTACTTTAAAAGTAATATGAGTCTGCAAAGACAACTTTTCTCAATTCTTTTTACAATTATGATGAAACTAAAAGAAAAACTGTCACAGCTAAGTATGCTTCATAGATTAACGAGCTATAGCCGAAAAACTGGAAATTATAAAAATAGCAATAGCAATTAGGCGCTAGGACCTCGTTGAGCATTAGGAGGTAAAAACTTTATGCTATGAACGTTATGAAATACTAAATCAAAACCTGCTTTGCGATCAAAATCGTAAAAAACTATGGAACCCTATACTGCGCGTGGCCCGACACGCACTTGGCCGGTTTTTTTAACGTCGCAGCAGGAATGCGACACAAAAACTGAGGCAAAAAACACCACACGTGGTCATGATACCACATTACAGTCTTTATAATGCGGCGGTGAAATGAGATTTGCTATTTTGGTGTGTTCCTAAAATTTTATATCCCTTTGTATAATCTGTATCTCTACGTTCTCAAAAATGACTTTAATTATTTCAATTAGGGTTCCGAAAGATCATGAAAAATGGAAAGCGGAGGAGTATTTTCCTAGCAGTGGGATCTGGTAGGCATAAATGTAGTGTTAAGGCAGCGAAAAATCGATCTACTTTCGTCTCGTGCCTGGGTAAATTTTCTCCGTGTTTTCGGGTTTGTTTCGGAAAATGAATACGGTGCCGAGGTTCCAAAACCTTTAAGCGTGATTTAGTAAACCCTACGGCGCCATCTATTGGTCCACTTTGGCGTTAGCGTTATGTTACTTTGAGACAATTGGCTGTTATGCCTTCTTGGATTGACATTTCAAAAGGGTTAATAGAGAGCGAGAGACAATCAGACGGACAGCCAGACAGAATAAGACGAGTGTCCATTCCCAGTCTGGTTAGATTAATTACAGATGTCGTAGGATATTAGATGCATTGACCAGTAGTCGTGCTGTTAACCCTTTCAAATTAGCGTTACTACCATCATGTTATTGCAATCAGAATTTCGTCAGTCAGCAATGGTGCCAATTCTGGCAGATACCAACTAAAACTAAACTAAATTTGACAGGCCTAAAAGTGCTGCTGTCTTTTTTCAAACGTATAGGGTGTAGCAAAACTTTTACGCCTGTCAAATTTAGTTTAGCGTTAGGCCGGTATTTCACGGGGACACTGGTAGAGCGACTGGTAGGGTAGCGCGACTGGTTGCGCCACTGGTGTCCGTAACTAGACACCAGTAAAGACACACCCTGCGGCCACAGTATTAAGGGCTATATTTCACTGATTGGTTGGCTAAATTGGTTGGCAGCGCAACCAGTCCGGCTGTTGGTCGCGCTACCACTCCCAGTGAAATATAGCCCTTAATACTGTAGCCGCAGGGTGAAGCGATTCTGGTGTCTAGTAACGGACACCAGTAGCGCAACCAGTCGCGCCACCAGTCGCGCCACCATGGCGTCCCAGTGAAATACCAGCCTAGTCTGTGTCTGCCTGAATCGACACCAATGGGTATCTTTTTAAACCTACGACAAAATAACGGTACGGAACGGAACGGAAACTTCGTCCTTTTCGTCTAATGACTCTAGTTACTAACAAAGGTAAGTTTTTCTTACTAACAATGGACTGTAATAAGTTGTCTGAGCAATAAAGCAATTTGAATTTTAATTTTAGACATCCTTACCATATTGTGTGGGTTATAACATCATTGACCGACCCCACAATGTCGGAGTTGTTCAGATATACTCGTAGCTCATTAACGACTACTTTCGTAGACATTAGCGTAGTTTCAGTTGATCAATCATAGACAATTCGTGTTGGAAATATGAACATGCTTTGATTGAATAAAATATTTTTTGTAAGATGCGGGCTTTAATAAGCTCTAATAAAATTCAATGACATATTTTTCGTTCGCAAGTAAAAACTACTTTCACTATATTTTTTACAAACCTATTGCAAAGAGAAAGGGTTGACGACAAAAAAGAACGCAAAGAAGTTCACTTATCCTTTTCTTTAAGAGTTAACGGTAACCTTTGAACTTTGTAGTTCTATTTTACTCATGGAACACATTACTCAAGAAATAAATAAGCAGCTACTTTCTAAAAATTGTTTTTAAACCAGAGTGATCTATAGCAGCGAGCTCAATGTATGCAAAAATAAAGTTATAGAAGAAGAACAACAAAAATTTTTAAGTACCTCAACTATTTATTTTGATATTTTTGATACTCAGCTTCTCTGCAAATCTATGACTAGTACCTACACAAATGCTTTTTGTTGACTTCATAGAGGAGTTTATAATCAATAAGTCATCGTAAACGTGAATAAGTACCCAACCAATCTGTGACTTTGCCTGGGACGGTCCAGTTCAAATGACTAACAAAGATACGGAGGCTAAAAATATTCATCGCGTGGAGATCCCCTGCACAACATAGTAACTTATTTTAAGCAGTTCTCATCCAATGCTTAGTTCACACAACAGATTCTCCAAATGTGGCCAAGAAATGAAGCAATGAAAATTAAATTGATAATTCCAATTATTTTAATGTATTTCAGTGCTTGTGAATGTGTAGTGATGGCCTAAATGTGTCATTTGGTGAGTCAAGCAAGAGTCAGACGGGATGTTAAAAGTCCGTTATTTTTAAATACTAAACCTAAAATAAAGTTTGAAGTTCAACCAAGAAAGCTCTTATGAAAATTAAGATGATTGAACTTACTGTATAAATACTTGCTACTCGTACACAGATATATTTTTTTTTCCTTGGCAACATTCGAGATAGTTGGACAATATAAAACAAAAACGTTTAATTACTGCGGTCAATACCCTGATACACTATACCAAAATTATGGTTACGGTTTCATAACATTTATATCGCCTTATACGGCTGTCAAATCCGATGTCTGCCCACATAATAATTTTCCGTGAAATTAATGATTGCAGATCGCGAAACTTTGCCGCTACTTATTGACTATATTTTATTTTCGTTGAGTGGCTTTTACGTTGCTCTAATGATTTTTGAAATAGATGTAAAAAGTACTCAACCTATATTATAAGCCGATTTTGAAACACGTATCGTAAATAAAACACATACAATGAATAAATGTAACCATATCTTACGGGCAGTATTATTTTGTGAATTTATCCAATAAAAGCGGCAAAGCTGAAATGGGGATGGGCGGGTCACGTCTGTGGAATGCACCTTGACAGATGGGCAAAGGTGACCAATTACTGGGTGCAATAGGTAGTAGGTTAGCTTAGGAAGCGTTGGACTAGATGCTTTCCAAAACCAAATTGGGAAACCCTGCCACATGACAGAGAATCTGGGAAGGTTGCCAAGCAGTGGGACTACTCAGGATAATAAAAAAACTCAGACTCGCGCACCGGGGGTTCCGATACCTATACCTATAGTATTTTAGAAGCATTTAAGTCCATTTCCAGGACCACAAAACTAAATTTGCTTAGTAGCTTCTTATTTATTTCTATTGCAGATTAAAAAAAATATTACCAGATACACCGTCAACAAGAGTATAGATCTCAAATATGTATTACAAGAACCAAGAATAAAATAAAACATCAAATATCGTAAGGTAGAAGAATCAATGCCCACACGTTTTAAGAAAGCTAATAAGTACAAAGATCAAAATCTACACAAATTGTAGAGTGTATAGCAATAAAATTTAATCAACTAGAAAGGATTTTATATCTAATATCCTGAGATCACGATGGGAGAGCGAGATATTCGAAATTTGATTTTCTTTATTCCACGAGCCGAGCTTATTACCTTTTTATGGTTTTAATTTAAGATATTGATTCTTAACATGCATTAATCATTGTCAATATCTTACAAATATTCATCAGATAGACTAACCCATTTAAAAAGGATCTTGTAAAGAGGTTTTGTTTAATTTTAAGAAGTTATAGAACTACCCGAAGCAATGCGGTGATTTTGTTTGACAATAGTAGCGCATACGAATAGTAGTTGTTCATGAATTAGTATAGATTACTATTATGTTATTGTTAACCAACCCATTGATTTGAATTTTAACTTAATTTATCATCCTGCGAGTATCGTCGATGACGAGGTTTTTGGACAATGAAATGAAAGCTACAAAATAATCATGCTCCAAATCGATGGCAATTTCGTGTAGAAAGGGTGTAACCGTATAACCCAGATCCGTCAAAAGCTTCAATTCATCCTTGATGTGGATTTCCCCTGGTTTCTCGAATGCGTTCGGTGTATTGATATCGAGTGAATGGGCGATAATTTAATATTGAATTGTTGTACAGAAGACGCACCCACCGCGTGACCTTTTGCGTTACCGAACCAATTTTTTCGGTTTCTAGGGCGACTGTCATCAATTTGTTTCAATGTTTTCATTTTATGAAAGGTACTTTCTTTTGTAATTTCGTTAATTGAATTTCCTGTGGGTAGTGATTAAATTCATTGATTTTGTGGCCTACTAGAATCACAATAGGTAAGTAGATTTTGTGTCTTGTGTCTTCCGTGTGGTGCCGGCAAAGAATAGTACCAACCCGTCCCTACCCGTGGGTGTCGTAAGAGACGACTAAGGGATTTTGAACTGGAGGATGGGCAGCAGCATCTTTCTGTGTATCGTACCACCTTACATACTACGGTCACTAACAATAGCGGTCGCCAGCCGCAACGCTTTCAAGCATAGTGACTATGGTAGATCCCCACCAAAGTAGCACACGTTTTTGCTGGAGTTCTGGAGTTCCCTATCCTGCAGTGGACGTTTCATGGGATTTGAAAAAAAAAAATTGAAAATGAAAAATAGTTTTATTTGATATTTTAGCAATTACATACATAATTACATTTTGCCAAACTTTTTTAAAGTTTGTCGGCAAAAGTGTAAGCTCCTTTAAATCAAAATAAAATAATAGATAGCAATTAAAATTAAAATTTAAACAAATTAATCCAAAACAAATAAATTCAAAATTTTAAATCTTACTAACTAATCAAATAAGCATACAAAGTAAAATCATTTTTAATCAAATAAGCCTTAATTTACTAACAATATTTTTTTTTTATATTGATATTTTCCATTAGGTATTTTAAGACTTTATTTTTAAATAAACCTGCTACTATGCTAAGATGCTATGATGAGATCTTGTGGAAGTTACGTATGTAAAATTTTTCCTCCCGTCTATTCATTTAGAGTATTTGAGAGACCTATTTCACAAGATACAGGTAGCATTTTTCAACAGAGACTACTTTTACATGCTTCATACTAATTCCAAAATTATGAAAATTGCTGGATTAAAATTGTAGACAAAATTTACTTCTTTTTACGAGTAATTTTATTGTAACTAATAAGCAGTGAATGCCTACATTATGAATCTCAGATACTGACTTACGCCTTCAAACGAGAGCTTATAATAATCTTTCTTAAGCTTAATTTATGAATAAAGGGGTGACATCTGAATAAGCAACTGGAATTACTTCTACGAAGGGCAGACGAAATCAAGCCGTATTATGCTTTATATCAAAGAAATAAGGAGTGACTTCACAGTATGATTAAAGTGGTTTTGTGGATGAATATATCTGAATGACTATAAGTTACATTCATCAGTGTTTGAATAGGAGAAGCCGCAATACATTACACTTTTTATGGTTTGAAAAATCTCGTAAGCTAGACGTAGTTATTTACTTAGAAGATTCATGTTATAGTTTTAATTATTTAAAGACTTAAATGGTTTGGCTAGTATATAGTCGCAGGTTCCGAGCTCGAATCCTTTATTGGTGGGGTGGTAGTGGCAAACATTTTGTGTAATGAATATATGAATGTTTGTACACAGGTGTCGAGTAACTAGTAAGAATGTGTTATCAAAATAATTCTACAAATTTTAGAAACAGTCATCATAACATCCCATGAAACGGACAGGACAGGGAGCTCCCTCCAGAATTCTAGCCTTTGCTGGAAAAATGTGGAGGGGAAGTACCATAGTCACCTCGCTTGTTAGCGTTACGGCTGGCACCATGGACCGCGGTTGTAGGTGACCGCAGTAAGTAAGATGTAAGATACAAAGGAGGATGCTGCTGCCCATCCTCCAGTAACCCTTTGTCGCCTCTTACGACACCCACGGGTATGTATGGGTTAGAAACAGTATACAGCGTGAATTTCCTTTGGTTCCGCTCCCAAAGCCCAGTGATTCTACCCAAGCAAGCAACTCTCCCGAAGAAAAAACAAATTCCCACTCAAAAACAATTTTATCGACTTACCATACTAAAGTGGTCACTTTATCGACCCATTTGTATGGGAAATCGAAATTTTTTTAGGCAAGTATCAGTCTGAGTATGTAGAAACGTCGACCACTAAGAACGATAAAAAATAAACGTATCTAAATTCTTTCAAAGAAATTTATTTCCTACATCAGTTAATTTGTAAGATTACTATTAATTTAACAACCAACATATAAAATGCAAATAAATAAAACTAACAGAATCAAACTCCAATACAGAACGAGGGGTAAATCTTTATTACTATCGAAAAAAAACCACATTCTAAAGATTTTTAAAACATGTTTATTGTGTTTAAGCCGACGAAAAAGGGGAGTCGGTTCCCAAGGACATAATTTTGTATTTATATCACGAGGAGTTTACCTTCGGAGGCGACAAATCACGTCCGCGGGCTACCTTTTTTTGAAGACAGAATCATTGAGAAACTAATCCTTAAAGTCTTTACGAGAAGTCTGAAACTACTTTAATATCTGTTGTCCAAACATCAGTGTCAGGTCACACATGCTGACAGGAGATCTTTCTCGGAAATCTTAAAATTATTTGTGTTTAAAAAAAAACTTAGATTAATGTCTCGCGAGGTGTGAAGTTTTCTTATCAAACTCGTTAAGTGTATCTGTTCTTGGAAAGTAAGCTTTATTATATCAACGATTTTAAAAACTGTTTACTTAACAAAAGGTTTGATGATGGGTTTAATGACGGTTAGTGGAATCATATGTTTATTAATTTTAGGAGTTGCTGACAGCGTTCTCCTTCCTATAACCTACAACAGAGGGTCGTTTACCTCTATCTTCATCAAACTATAAGGTTATTTTTATAATGTTACTTAGATCATAGAACTGAACAACTTTAAAGTCGAAATGGACGACATTCTTTTACGATACGATTTTCACTCGCAAAAACGGGCTTGCGCGGTTTGACGCATTGCTCTAAGTTTTTATTTCTCTGTTTTTTAGGGTTCCGTACCTCAAAGGAAAAAAACGGAACCCTTATAGGATCACTTTGTTGTCCGTCTGTCTGTCTGTCTGTCTGTCTGTCTGTCTGTCTGTCTGTCTGTCTGTCTGTCTGTCTGTCTGTCTGTCAAGACCCTTTATCTCACGAACGGGTAAAGCTATCAGGTTGAAATTAATACCATATATTAGGATCCATGAACCACACAAGATCTGAAAATTTAAATTTTTTACAACGACGCAATCAAAAGATATAGCATTTTATGTCTTCATCTCCATACATTTATTCAAAAATGAAAAACCTACAGGGTACTTCCCGTTGACCTAAAATTATGAAATTTGGCAAGAAGCTAGGTCTCACAGTACAAATAATGGGAAAAGTCTGAAATCATTAAATATTACAACTTTTCTCACAACTAATGGTAACCAATTGTGGTGAGCTTCCGTTTCAAGAACATTCATATAAGAGAGGGGTCAAGTTGGATGGTTGCTGAGGCGATTTTTGTTTTAGTTCTATTTAAAAACGGGAACACTTACAAACTTGAAAATTGGTATGTTTACAGGGCATAGGCTATAAAATAACAACAAATAATAAAATTTGGTCAAGCGCGTGTCGGACTCAAAAAATCTAGCACATTAACTTACTGAAATTTCAACGAATACAATTATGTTTATGTGGTGGTACGGAACCCTCAGTGCGCGAGTCCGACTCGCACTTGGCCGGTTTTTTTCTCTTTTTTTGTATGTTTCTGAAGAAATGTGTTTAGCTTTATGGTCCGAGTAAGTTAAGTTTGTTTTTTCTCTGTTATTTCTTTTTTGTTAATTGTATGCATTAAACTGTTTACCTATCTCTCTGTCTGAATAGACTGAATAACACAATTTTCTAAATATTTAAAAAATAAAATAAAACCCATACAGAATAATACATATCATTAAATTAATAACGTAATAACATAGTAATAACTAGTTAAGGTCATAGATTCGTTAAGATTAGGGCCATCACTAAACTCTTTAACTACTTTTTTGAATATTTTATCGAATCCTTGAGAAGCTCGAAGGAAACAGGTAGCTCAAGAAATGCATCGAAGCGATTAGAACCCTTACTTTTTATAATCTATGGATGATTTATCGATGTTTTATTTTTTATTATCCTCCCGAGAGTCAGTTTCATGTGTCAACAAGAAAGATTAGAATTTTTAAGAAATATCTACTGTCTGCTCTCATCAATCAGTTTAGTGGGCTCCTGAATAAACACTCCCATAAGATATTTAAGTTTATTCAAAAATCATAGCTTTTAATCTCCAGTGTCAGTTACATACGATTTCCACCTTGAAAACGGATAAACATTATCATAAACATTTAAAAATACTGGTTCTAAGTTTAACGGTCAATTTCGTAATGTTGCGTTAACTTTTACTTTTAGATTAAATTTGGACAACGAGCTAATAGTATTAACATCATAAAGGGATGAAATATGGTAGCTCGTAAAAATCCTTTGTATGAAAGTAAAATATTTTATGATCTGAAATTTGAGGAGGTCGTTAAAATCATCGTAAAATGTTGCCACCGTTAGAGATGTAGAAGCCTTGAGCAGAGGCTTCCTATACTACCCTTAAGGCAGATGTTTCACTAACTATTACAGAGATCGCTGAACATTTTATAGCTTCATAAACATGTTATAAAGTTTAAACATTGTAAATTCTATTTTATTTATTCCGTTTTATTATCAATATCATCACGCATTATTGCTCTAGTCTAGTCTTATTTGATATTTCATTTGACGGAGTCAGCTATTTCATCTACCCGATCGAGGAGGATACTGGGTTCGCCTGTGTGGTGCCGGAAAAGAATAGTACCAACCCATCTCTAACCGTGGGTGTCGCAAGAGGCGACTAAGGGCTTACGAATCGGAGGATGGGCAGCAGCATCTTTCTGTGTATCTTACCATCCTACTTTCTGCGGTCACCAACAATAGCGGTCGCCAGCCGCAAAGTTTACAACAAGCATGGTGACTATGGTAAATCCCCTTATAAGTACCATGCGTTTTTGTTGGAGTTCAAGGCTGTCCTGCCATGGACGTTTCATGGGATGTAATAATGATCAAATCAAATAAACAAATTGTAATATGGCTTTTGTCAACAGGGACAATGATGATGACTGGGTTTTACTCAGAACCACTGCCATCTGACCTCTCTAACCCAGATGGCAAACTAGACCTAAACTTATGATCAGGACTTTCAAGCTACCAAAGGGCTTTTTTTATCTTTAGAGTCACTGCACTCATTGCACCACCAGCTTTTTAGACATTTTGAGGACATAGTACCTCAAAGAGACAAATATTTTCTATGCACATTCTTGCACATACATATTACATAGCACGTACAAAATATAAAACGATGAATCACCCGCAGCGGAACCGGGACTCGGGACTGCAGACTGACCTCCAAAGTAGTGATAATTTGTTAGACTGGCGCCAGGAACATAGATAAACACATTTACAAACACCCTTTTGTTTTAGCGCCTCAGTAGGTCTTAAATTGCACAAAAATACCCGCCGGCTAGACGATGGATCCCAAGTTGCACTTGCACAAATGTGTTTGGCGTCACTATTTAGGCGCCGATTTTTTTACGTACATTTTGGTGGAGAAGAATATGTTATTGGACCGATTATATCACTTTTCACTAAAGAAGACATTTTTGACTTGCAGAGATTGCAGTGTAAATGAAACGTATGACCATTCAATGAAGAATTCAACATTCAGTAGCTAACCAAAACCTCAGGTAATTTGATTCATGTTGTTTGTTCGTTGCAGATAATTCCTTTTATCAGGCTTGTGAGTCATCATCATCATAGGTGGTTCAGCCCGTCTAAAGGGAATCGTGTAAAAGTGTGCGGTTTTTAGACATGTCTTAGGTTATAAGACAGTTCAAACTTAATTAAATCAATGTTTTGGGTAAGTCCTAAGTCTAATGAGTGCTGTTGCCATGACAGAGTAATTTGGCGGCTCAATAATTGTGACACCAGGCTTTGGCGGTCGTTCAAAGACTTTCCTTACAGCCAGCATGATATGATGAAGACAAGAATTTTCTCTAACTCACTCCTTAACTATTATTCGAACCCTATTTCTCCTACATGTGTCTCACAGGAAGTACCGTACAATGGTCAAAGAATGTCTTTGTTGTTGGAATCTTTTAGAATGTTTTCATTGTCAGGTCACCGTATTGTGCTATTTGCATTGAAGTCGCAATTTTGACTTATCTGCAGCCTATTGTGACGATTTTAATGTGGCGTCTGTCTCCATTTTGTAATCATATAATTTTTTTAGTTTGCCGTTTTAAGATTGCCGATACAAAACATTTTATCGTTGATGCATAGCTTCTGATTTATCATGAAACAGATTTGTTGTTAACGTTTTGTTTTTAAAAATACGTTGAAAATTTACCTCTATATGCAGTCTGTACTCTATCTAATAGTCCAGTTGATAGGCAAAGAAACTGGAAAACGGTAAAAGACTATTGAGCGTAGGACCAAAATTAATTTCAGCTTATACTGGCAGGTCTATTACTCCCATTAATATCCCGACCACCCACATGAATCAAGGCTCGATAATTCACAGTAGCAATCTGTAGTCCAATTTTCACGGCACTCTAAAACGGATTTGCGAGAAAATCTTTAATGATCCGTGCAGCTGTAATTACTCAGCTTAATGGACAGGAAGCCGGTATGGAAAGGCAGAGGATATTGCGAAATCGATCCTTCAAGGACTTGAAATAAAGTTTTAAAGTAAGGCTTTTTAAACAAAGATAATTACGAGAGTAACTGCATGCATACGAGAAAATACCGTAGAAGTTGAATTATCTTTAGATAGGTGACAGTGCAGACTAATATTGAATCCTAATCGTTTGGGTGTAAGACCGATCTCACTAACTTGCTGTTAGCCGTTGAGCTGCCGCTGCTGCACAAAGTGTTTTTTTTTGACATTATCCGCACCGGGATCAAACCCAGAACCTCCGGATCAAGGCTTTTCTCTTTTATTAATAAAATTGGTTTTACTTGTACGGTCTTTTAAAATTTTATTAGGCTTGATGTGTAGGATTCAACGCAATTTATAACCATTAAAATAGAAGATAGTATGCCAGTAAAATAGTACCTACCTAGATACTTCCAAGCTTGAGAACCGATACTTGGGTGTCTGGTTTCTGCAACCTTGCCACTCCGGTGTCACATGGCCGTGACAAATGTTAAATGACGTATTCTTGAGACTTCAATTTTCCGCACGTAATCTTGTAAACCGAGTCATAAAACTAATAGGTCGTGCTTTTGGAGAACAACACAATGTGTGTGTGACTTGCGTAGGCTATAATAGCTGTTTGTTTTGTCAATCAATAGAGTTGATTGCTGATTGTCAAAACAAAAGAAACTTTGCCATATCATTAAGCTAAGTAATGAAAACATCAGTTTTGTCTTCTTGTCAAAAAAAAAGTTTGACACGCGCCTTAACCATCACTCGAAGACAGTAATAATGATAGCAAATCGATTTTAAAATGCCCTCTTTTGGGTTTCACAGTCCTTTCAGCCCGAGAGCTGAGTTGATCATTCATTAGACCACCAAAGACCGTCCCTCAGGCCAAGGGCTGATTCGACCACTTCCAACCCCTTAAGGGACAACTTAGCCTGCGGGAAAAATCGACCACTTTCAACCCCTTTTGGGTAAACTCAGCCTGCAAGCTAAGACTACCTACCAGTTTCTACCATTTTCGTGGTCGATCTAGCTTACAGTTCCTTCACCTAGCCTGAGGGCACAACCTGGCTATTTTTGATGTCACTACTGAGCGTTATCAGTTTTTAAAGGCCTGGTGACCCATTTTGTAGTGACCAGGGTCAGGGTCTGCGCCGAAAATCGCTGTTACTATCTCCACCCAGGACAGGATTACGGGAGCAATAAAAGCAATCGACGTGTGTGTCTGGGTGTTATATATCTATCTATGTATGAACTTATAAATAATATCAGTTCCTCGCAAAGAGATTTGAACCTCGCTGCGCTCGGTTCCTTGGTATAAATCATTGCCTTGCTTAGATGTAAAATGTCCCCATATTTATTAATTTACAAAAAAATTTTTCCATAACTCATCTTTATGATTTACCTCAAAATAGTGTTTACAAAATACTTACTACATCTAGAGGAAGATTCAAGAACAACTAGGAAGTCTTAATCAAAATATGCACAACGAGATATTTCATTGTCTCTAACGCCTATGGTTTTATAAGACAAGTGAAGCCTAATTCAATAGCCTTGCACACGTGAAGATGTATTCCCACGGCGGTCATGACGCGTCACTCAATCAGTCTTACTACAAAGTAGGTGTCGGTTGGAGTGATTACCATTGGCTGACGGAGGATATCGATATAATTAGATTAGCAAAGCTTTTGGAAAAGCTAAGATTTTGTTATTAATAGTACTTTCAGAGTTATCTTATTCCTTCTTCACGGTTACTTTGGCAAATATTTCTCTGTGTTACAAAGATATGCTTCAGCGATAGACATTTGGGTCTTTGCGTCATTCAGTCTTGCTATAATAATAAAATCTGAATCAATACTTTACGCCCCGTGTGGTGTCGGCAAATAATAGTACCAACCCTTACATACCCGTGCGTGTCGGAAGAGGCGACTAAGGGCTATAAACTGGAGGATGGGCAGCAGCATCCTCCTTCTAACATCTTACTTACTGCGGTCACCTACAACCGCGGTCCATGGTGCCAGCCGTAAAGCTAACAAGCGAGATGACTATGGTACTTCCCCTCTACATTTTTCCAGCAAAAGCTAGAATTCTAGAGGGAGCTCCCTGTCCTGTAGTGGACGTTTCAAACAATACTTAAACCTATATTATAGTATTACTTCGCAATTTATTTTATTTTTTAGATTTCTTTAGGTCAGTTCCACACATATTATAGATAGTATATTTTAACACTGTCGAAACCAATGAAAAACGCCTTGGTGCAGCACCAATAGCAGACAATGTGGCCTCGCCGTTTGTCTTACTCAAATTATTTAATTCGTCGACCTACAAGGCCTACCGTGCGCAGAGGCGGAAGATCCATCCAAACTAAGCAGAAAAAAAAGTATAATCGTATTTCAAATAAATTGAGTTTTAATCCCCCATGATTTGTTTATCTACGTGACGCGGCGTAAATGTACTTGTAATGGCCGTAATTAGCCTACTGGCTGATTGATGTTGGAAGGTCTGTAACTGGTATACCTACCAGTATATGTGATTTATTTATGTATCGCGGATTTTGTCGCCAGCCCAGTTAAGATTATTTTACACACAAATCGTGCGCAAGCGCTGAGCTACTAAGCTTTTGCCTGTGAAAAAAGGTAACATGCAATAAATTTTCCTCTCTTAGAGCCACCGCGCACTAGCGATTTTTTAGTTGGCCGATAGTTTGATCGGTCTCGGAATCAGTATGGATTTAAAGTTGGCGATTTGTCTATGGAGAACGATTGCGACTAAACTGTTTGCCGACTTAAAAATCGCTAGTGCGCGGTGGCTCTTACTTTCTAAACCGACAATCTTTTAATGTTTAAAACTGTAATTTTTGGTCTTTTCAAGATCACCAGAGCGGAGCTAGCAGAGGGCTCATATTTTCCAATACAATTAAAATGAATATATTGGTGTTCAGGCGTGTGTGGCCACAATAGTACACTACTCTTTGTAAAAACTGGTTTTAAAAGTCGCAGAAAACTGATGGATTTGGATGAAGCGGCAGTCCTACGAATAACTGTTCGAGACAGTCTCCGAATAACTTCGACAAAGAACACTTTAATACTGGTATAGTAGAACAAATTAAAAATATACGTAGTATTCCTGAACTTTCATAATACGTAAATGTTTTACATGACCAAGAGTTTAGGCATTAAAGAACTTTTTTTAAACACTAGAGAAACACTCACGAGGTTTATGTTTCTTAATATATCAGGTGTAAAATAATAGTAAGCACTTTTTTAACCTGTTACTAAGACCATGAAATTGAACAACTTTCCCTATGGAACATAGGTCGAAATACGAAAATAAAAATTTCATCTCCCATACAAAATGCACAATCAACTGGTGCAGTTTCTAAAGGAAGTAATTTTTTTTATCACCACTCACGTGCTACGGTAATTTTTTTTTTGAGTAAATTGCTTTTGGGTACCGGTAGTACCAAATTTTAGTTAAGCAAACTATCGAGCAATCTATTGAAATATTCACGAGCGCTTCAAGAAACCTAGCTCAAAGTTTTATTTGTCAGAATGCAAGCCCTAAACGACCTTTGTTTATGGCAGCCGGTATCCGGCATCCGGGATTTCGACTGGTTCGATAGTCAATTTATACCAATTCATAATGAGTGATTAACTCTACCTATATTTCTCACGGAAAGTTGGTCAGCTTCATGGTCAGAATGCACAGTTTCAAGAATCACAGTGTTCACCCCTTGGACTAGGTTTACCCTAACACCGTGTATTGCGCATAGACAATGCTTCAGTTAATTAAAGCAAATAGTTCAATTTACGACGAAATTGCTTAAGCCGCGATTACACCTGCTTGAATTTGACGACTGAATAAGAAATCTACCTAGGAGGCTACGTTGAAAAAGACGTTTGTGAATTCAGAGTTCTAGCTAGGAAGCTAAGTATAAAAAGTGCCTACTAATACAGTTGCTGAATAGTGATGTTCCGATAGCGATAGTTTCGCTGTCGGTAGTTAATCTTGAAATACAGTAACTCTGTTGAATAGCCTTATCGAAAATAATTATTGTACAATAAAATGCTATCGATTGTTAAAAAATGGCTGATACAACCTCAAGACAAATACAACCGATAATTGAAAGAAGAAAAAATTACAGACAAACTTATTTGCGGTCTTAAAGATGGGCTTTTATTGCTTTTAAAAATACTACAGGAATATCGAATCCCTCGAAGCGAGAGTCTGCCTCGCACTTGACCGTTTTTTTTAATATAAGTATATTTTTGTTCGATATGTTGAATTAATCATTCGCACTTGGACATCACTAAACATGCTAAGTCCCTTCAAGTAAAGGAGTTAGAAGGTTTAGTGATGTGAAAATTTTGCGAATGATTAATTCGAATCGAACAACTTGTCCATGCAAAATAAAAATAAAGCATTATCTTGGTTTAATAATAAGTACTAATAATAAACTTAAAAAATTCACTATAAAAAAATTGTATACGACTGTTCGGTTGAGTCAAGGAGTGATCACAGCTAGCTGGATTCAAAGACTAATTCGGCATATATTGCTCGTTGAAGTAAGGATAATGCAATAACATAACCAAGCCTCCCAGCAATGTATGCCGAATTAGTCTTTGAATCCAGCTAGATGTGATCGTGGCTTTAATAGGCTGACAATACATTTCCGTGATGTTTTTATTTTTATTTACCTTAAATGGACAAATGAGACCTGAACATTGCAGTGCCAAATCTTATGAATGAGAGTATTTATGATCAAACAAAAACAATGGCTGTGGTAAATGAAGTGGATACATTTTTTCTCTTTTTCTAGTCTTGCAGGTGCACATAGTCATTCACCGTAACTGAACAACTTTCAGTAAATAAAACTATCAGCCTCTTCAATACTCTTCATATAAAATTGCAAATGGACAGTTTAGCCACGATCACATCTAGCTGGATACAAAGACTAATTCGGCATACATTGCTGGGAGGCTTGGTTGTGTTATTGCAATATCCTTACTTCAACGAGCAATGTATCCCGAATTAGTCTTTGAATTCTGCTAGGTGTGATCGTGGCTTTTTTGTGGAAAAGAGGATTATTTTAAAATTTTCTGAAAGTTTTATTTACTGAAAATTATTCAGTTACCTTGACGGACCACGCCCTTTCAGTTTTCGGAAACCAGTCCCTTAGACCATGTATTGGTCAATATAATTTCGATGCGAACACGGAATTAAATTAAAATTAATCATTCGCACTCGGACATCACTAAACCTCCTTACTCCCTTGTAAAGAACTTAGGAAGTTTAGTGATGGGTAAATTTTGCGAATGATGATGAACAACTTGTCGATAAAAAATAATTATTATTCATGGTGTAATAACAAGTACTAAAAAAAAAAATTAAAAAATTCACTATAGATTACCATCGATACTTGAAAGGTTCAGATATTTTCTATACGACTGTTCAGTAGAGTTAATAAACCTGCTTTGCGACAAAAAAAATCGTAAAAAGAACTAGGTAAAGGAGTGATCACACCTAGCTGAATTCAAAGACTAATTCGGCATACATTGCTGGGAGGCTTGGTTATGTTAATTGAAATATCCTTACTTCAACGAGCAATGTATGCCGAATTATTCTTTGAATTCAGCTAGGTGTGATCACTCCTTTACTCTACACTGCGCGTGGCTTGACACGAAGTACGAACTTGGTCGGTTATTTAGTATCGATTATTACCGGTACTTTTAAGAATTCGATATTCTCGATGTTTTCTATAGGAATATTCGGTAGAGTTACTGTATTTTTAAAATTCAACCATCGATCTGGTCATCGCAGCAACACTGATTCAATAATTTTCAAAATTTACGGTTTGGTTAGGTACTCAATCAATCGCCAGTTAAAGCGCGACGGAGTCAGATGTGTCCGTGTAGAATACTTGACTAGTGCAACACTGTTAGTTTTGAATATAGCGGTCTTTAATTGTTTTTCTAGTAGGAGCGCTTGTTTTAAGTAAAAAAGTATACCATCAGTTAGGCCATTATTTTTTGTTCGACAAGTTGTTCGATTCTAGTCAATCATTCGCATTTGCCCATCACTAAACCTCCTAACTAAGTGGCTTACTATGTTCCGATGTCATTTTTTGGTCGTCATTTCCTCCGAGGCGAGTTCGCCCGGTTGGGCATTTCACCCGAAAGTATTCATTGTTAGTCGAGGTCTTTTAAAACCATATCCAAAAGATAATGAGAAACTATGGCAAACAATAAATAAACTTACATACAGAAAAAAAAATCCAAATAAGATCAATAAACTTCTAGATAAAAAGAATTGACTTCAGCATTTTGTTACTGTAAAAATATCGTTGGCCGAAAATATTTTACTTAAGACTGCACCACGTAAAAACTACCAAAACGGCAATCACGGTTTAATATTGCTTACATATTTAATATGATTTTTTTTAAAACCATTACGATTATGCCATACATTTTTAGTATGACCGCGCGAAGTCTAATAAATAGCTCTGACACGCGGCCGATACCCACAAGAGCTCGAAGTGAGACCACGTCAGTTTGCACCGCGATGCGCCAAAATTATGGATCGCGTTTCAGCGTATACACATTCTCTGCTTTCATAGTGTAACAAGGTAACTTTGTTTTTTACTATTTTCTAAAGTAAGATATTTCTTTCCTTGTATTTATACTCGTAAAGTGTTTGTTTTAGCGAAATGGGGAAGCGCAAAGATAAATATTATGTATCCCGTCAAAAATTCAAAGAATATCTATTCCTTTAACCAAGTAAGTACCTACTTATATACCATACCTAGGTAGTTTTGTTTTGTGATGGTTGACTGGTGATGAAGGGTAGGCGGAGGAAGATAGGTAGATGATGGGTCAGAAGGGTTATCAGAGTAATAGATTTTCGGTACGTGATTGATGTCCGGACGAAGATGGGTGACCGGTGGATGATATTGATGGGTGACCGGCGGAAGACGAGTCAATGGTAGATGATGGGTGACCGGTAGATGATGGGTAATCGGCAGTGAACGGAATTGGTAGAGTTGTTTAGGGTCGATGATCGGAAACTTGAACGTGCTGCTTGCTACATTATTTCGTCAGATCTGTTAGATTTTCCTCTTGAGACGGATTTCCATGGCATGGATTTTCGAAATAAGACTACCTTTTGATCGTTAGTATGTGTCCTTTGATCTTTCGATCACAAAAACAACGAAATGTACAACGATGGCACGGATTTAAATGGATTACTTTTTTAAAAGAAGCAAACGGCGCCAAACATAGGCAGGAAAAAGGCTACATTATTTCGTCAGGTCTGTTAGATTTTCCTCTTGAGACGGATTTCCATGGCATGGCTTTCCGAAATAAAACTGCCTTTTGATTGTTAGTATGTGTCCTTTGATCTTTCGATCAGAAATACAACGATGGCACGGATTTAAATGGATTACTTTTTTAAAAGAAGCAAACGGCGCCAAACTTATGCAGGAAACAGGCTACATTATTTCGTCAGGTCTGTTAGATTTTCCTCTTGAGACGGATTTCCATGGCATGGCTTTCCGAAATAAGACTGCCTTTTGATCGTTAGTATGTATCCTTTGATCTTTTGATCACAAAAACAATGAAATGTACAACGATGGCACAGATTTAAATGGATTACTTTTTTAAAAGAAGCAAACGGCGCCAAACTTAGGCAGGAAACAGGCTACATTATTTCGTCAGGTCTGTTAGATTTTCCTCTTGAGACGGATTTCCATGGCATGGCTTTCCGAAATAAGACTGCCTTTTGATCGTTAGTATGTGTCCTTTGATCTTTCGATCACAAAAATAACGAAATGTACAACGATGGCACGGATTTAAATGGATTACTTTTTTAAAAGAAGCAAACGGCGCCAAACGTAGGCAGGAAACAGGCTACATTATTTCGTCAGGTCTGTTAGATTTTCCTCTTGAGACGGATTTCCATGGCATGGCTTTCCGAAATAAGACTGCCTTTTGATCGTTAGTATGTGTCCTTTGATATTTCGATCACAAAAACAACAAAATGTACAACAATGGCACGGACTTAAATAGATTACTTTTTTTAAAGAAGCAAACCGCGCCAAACGTAGGCAGGAAACAGGCTACATTATTTCGTCAGGTCTGTTAGATTTTCCTCTTTAGACGGATTTCCATGGCATGGCTTTTCGAAATAAGACTGCCTTTTGGTCGTTAGTATGTGTCCTTCGATCTTTCGATCACAAAATCAACGAAATGTACAGCGATGGCACGGATTTAAATGGATTATTTTTTTTTAAAGCAAACGGCGCCAAACTTAGGCAGAATGATAGTTGATGACTGGATGAATGATGATGATGAAAGGATGATGAGTGATACGCGGATTATAGTTGATGAGTGGATCAATGATGATGAGTGATGCGCGGATGATAGTTGATCAGTGGATAAATGATGATAAGTGGATGATGAGTGATGCGCGGATGATAGTTAATGAGTGGATGAACGATGATGAGCGGATGATGAGTGATGCGTGGATGAGTGGATGACTGATGATGATGAGCGGATGATGAGTGATTTTCGGATGATAAGTGATGCGCGGATGATAGTTGATCAGTGGATGAATGATGATGAGCGGATGATGAGTGATGCGCGTATGATAGTTGATGAGTGGATCAATGATGATGAGTGATGCGCGGATGATAGTTAATGAGTGGATGAATGATGATGATGAGCGAATGATGAGTGATTTTCGGATGATAAGTGATGCGCGTATGATAGTTGATCAGTGGATGATGAGTGATGTGTGGTTGAGTGGATGAATTATGATGATGAGCGGATGATGAGTGATTTTCGGATGATAAGTGATGCGCGGATGATAGTTGATCAGTGGATGAATGATGATGAGCGGATGATAAGTGATGCTCGGATGATAGTTGATGAGTGGATCAATGATAATGAGTGATGCGCGGATGATAGTTGATCAGTGAATGAATGATGATAAGTGGATGATGAGTGATGCGTGGATGAGAGTATGAATGATGATGAGCGGATGATGAGTGATTTTCGGATAATAAGTGATGTGCGGATGATAGTTTCTACCACCATGTCATTACGAGTAAGTCTAAAGTGTTTCTACTGACGTGCTGTTGAGTATACAAACTTGAAGAGCTGTTCCCTGTCGCCCCTCGCTTCCCCTCGAGTAACCCTCCGTTATTCAATCGTTGCGCTGAGCTATATTAGTAGAGTTCATTAAAAATACCTTGAGAGAAAAAATTTCCATTCAAAACACAGTTTTTTAAAAGGTGTCGTTTCCTCCGAGCGGGCGAGAACGCGTCTCGGGTGAAATGACGCACTACGACTCCGCGTGGACTGCGCGCATGTGTGTGTTCGATCATACGCACACTACTGTTGCTTCCGACTCGACGCGAAAACTAAACAGTTTTGATCCTATACATTTTTTTATGAAAGGGACAACTGATTTAGACATGAATTGAAAATTTTGTCAGGATTACAAAGTATCTCTTTTAAGGAAGTCTAACAAAATTACGGACAAGTACAAGGTGTCAAACAATCTCCTGAAAACTTCATCAATGGACTCATACCATGAAAAATTAACGATTTTCACCATACATACATCTATACACAACAAAAAAAAATGTTAAAGTGGGAGTCGGACTCGCGCATCGAGGGTTCCGATATACCTACCTATAGTATTTTTAGAAGCAATAAGGTCCTTTGTAAGGACCGCAAAACTAAATTTGTTTGTAAAGATTTGTTGCAAATTTCCAAAAAACTGTGCTACTTAGAGAGATTGTTTTTTTTCTGAATTATTCACATAAACCTCTATGGACTTTAATTAATTCAGATTTTTTCTTCGGAAAACTTCGGGGAAGGGATAATTTTTTAAAACTTTTTTCATCATTACTTGAAAACTAAGAGTCGTTAAAAATATAAAGAACTATTTTGGAATGTACAAGTGAAGCACTTTCATATGATACCTAACTTGACTTAGTACTGACAATTAAAAACTTTGACCTACCCATTTGGGCCCCCTTTACAATAATAATAATATTATAATTATTTCAATTGCAATAAAGTAAGACAATCGTATTCTAAAACTACTTCTACTACTAAATATAAAAGTATAAACGAGTTTTTAGCTTGCTTTTCAATTTATTTTAAGGTCATTAAAAATACTCATAGAAGCCTTTATACAAAGTATCTGAACATATCAGTCGCGCTATAAAGTGTACCAGCACAGAAAATATAGATGTATACTAACGTATAGCACAACTAGTGAACTGACTATGATCCCTACTATGTTGATGTTCCTTAATAGTGATGTACAATTATTTCAAGAAGCAACAATCGAAATATTCGAATGTACTACTTAGTACTATCCAAATAATCTTTTATCATTCAATTGTTATTTTCCATTGGAATCATTATTCGCTTTTCGTACGATTTTGAATGAAAAATTGATTCTAACTAAAAGAATGAATAAAGCACTCAAATTCTTTGTGTTTACTTGACTGGTGCAACCTAATTTTAATTCCTTGTTTGTTTTTTAGTATACCGGTAATTCTGTGGTTTTTTTTGTAGTTATTCTAGTGTTTTTCTATACAACATAAATTGGCCCTTATTAATATTTTCCGTACGATGAGGTGTTCTATTCGTATTGGCCCTTCACTAAAGTTCCTTTCTGCGTTGCTTACTATGCGGCTCACTCAGTTAGTGACTTACTAAGTTCCATCTTTCTACCTTCCTTTCCTACGTAGGAGACTAACTGACTTAGTGTGTGAATTCAGTCAGGTGTGATCGGTCCTTTAACGAAATATGCAATTACTGTAATTGTCTTGTGCTAGTTGGTTTGCTGTTGCTGCGTATATACATACAGAGTGTTTGGAGAGGATTTTTATTCTTCTTCTTTCGAGTCGATTCTGGAGTGATTTATACTATTTTTATTGACATGATTGATGACTGAGTATAAAGATAAAAATAGAATGATAGAGTTAAAGATAATGTGGAAAATAAAGAAGTGAATGTTGAGATTACAGGAGATATGAAAGCAATCGACGTGTTGCATACCGATTTTCGACTACGAATGATGATAATAATAGATTAATACCAACTCATCTCTACTCGTGGGTGTGGTAGGAAGCGACTGAGGGCTTATGAACCAGAGGATGAGCAGCATCATCTTTTTGTGTACCGTGCCATCGTACAAACTGCGGTCACCAACAACAGCGGTCGCCAGCCGCAAAGCTTACATGCGTGGTGACTATGGTACCTCTCCCAAGTAAATAATATTGGTAATGCAAGATAAGTTATTGTTGCTTAATTTATAGATCCACTCACCTCGTTGACCTCATCTCTGTCTTCAAGACTAGATCGAGGTCAAGAGTAAGCCCATTGACGATAAAAATAAAAATCTTATGGATAGACTAATGTAAAGTTGAAAAACCTAAGCTAGTTCTATCGTCGACCTCATCTGTTTGCTTAGGGCTGGATCGAGATCAAGGGTGTACGAGTAACTTACTTCAGTTGCGGTGTTGCATGTGCTTATGCCAAAGGCTGCTTATACTTGAGTTGTAGTAGTATCTATTTGTACATAGTTAACAGCAATTGTGCCACATTCCACGTGCTGTCGGCTGCGTGAGCGTGACTCAATGAGCACAGGCTCGTAAACTTATGATAGATTGCGTCCAGATACCCCGCTGGTTTGTTTACTAGAGGAAATATTCTCTTATTAATATTGCATATTATTACTACATTATTGTTAAGAGTCTATCCGGAAAAAGAACCGTGTCGGTAGATTTCAAGGGTGCAAAAGCACATGCTTATTTGATGTTTTTGTTACATTTTCAACTTTCCAACCACTTCACTGAGCTGTTTTGCTGGGTGATAGCCAAGAGAATTCGCAAATAAAGCTCTAGGCAAAATCTATTTAATTATGTCAGCGACAAAACCATGCTGATATAATTTCTGACAAACCCACTTGATTAGAAGTTATACAGGGTGAAGCTTTTCAACTTCGCAATCAATCTTGATTACTTAGCAGTATGATAACTAGACTCGTTCATCTTAATTAAAAGGCGTGGTAGGTATGCCATATAACCTCTGACTCTACATAGCATATTGAATATCTCACAAATTTGGAGCTATGAAACACGCTAAGTATAGTTTTGATAGTTAAATACCATATTACAAATTTCAATAAATTTGTAACAAACACTATAGGTAGTGGTAAACGGAATTCGCCGGTTCATTAATTTATAACTGTCGAATTCTTGACTTGTTGAAAATTTTGAAGGCAAGCGGCATGTTTGAAATGCTTTTGGTTTCGGTAGCTATTCATTGTTGACTGCCTACTTCATGTTCCGATACACTATTGGAGCATTATTAACCGTACTAATGATATCCAATGAAATTGATCTGACTAGGGCAATGAACTTTGAGGTATGTCTCGTCTGTGCTGTGGTTATAATGTTGCACAGATGCGTCTTGACAGGGCATTGTAGTGTTGATAACTTTAATAGGGCGTACTTAAGTTTATAGCCAGTAAATTTAGATTGATATCTTCGGGTAGAATATAATTATGAATGACATAGGTGTTTAAGTTATATCCCAGTATTATATTACTCTATGGATATATGTAGTTTGTAGTTTGGTAATTAGTTCAAAATTAGGTCTAAAATTTGTGCTGTACTTCGTTTGAAAAACCTTTATTGGAGGCTTATCCAAAATTAAAATAATACCTCCTATATTAGGTATTATTTTAATATTGGATAAGCCTCCAATAAAGGTTTTAGTCCTATATTTGAAGGTGGTAGTGTTATCGTGCAAAGTTCGTTTTATGAGGTAGGTACCACCACTACCACCTCATTGTGTATTTCTATTGCACTGCTGTGTATCGGTTCGAAAATAAAGGAGCCAGTCAATTTACCGGGATACAAGACATTCCATCTTACTTCTCTAGATAAACAACTTTACTGTCTTATTAATAGCGTCAGCGTACGCCACAAATAAGGCATATACTGGCAGTGGTGAGTACTATTTACTATCAGGTAGCTAAACTTCTTATTCGTACATTTTGTCATATAAATCAACTTTTTGTGTGAACCATCCTTGTGCTCGTTTTGGTTGCATGCTATCGCAGCGTAGAAGAAACCTCAGCAGCACGACCTACTTAAGAGTCGGCTTTGTACAATGTGTTTCTGGTGTTTCGCTGGAATATCAGAGGACCTTTTTCTCATTGATGTAACTAGTTAGTCCACAGTAATGAATACGCTAATAATCTATAAAAGCATTATGGCGTGCTATAACTTACAACATGGACGTACGTTCGCAGTTCGCATGTAGCGGTTGATTGAGCGTTTAGTTGTTAAAATTGTTTACAACTTTCACATAATCTAGTACTTAATCCTTCCGTAGATATCCAATAAATGATGAATCCACAACGCTTAGTAAGACTGACTAATTAAAGCGTACCTACGCCTGGATTGTTTAGCGATGCCATATCTGCGTGAGTTACTGTCTATTGTGCTGTATTGAATGAAGCAACTGATTCAATAATTGAGTTGGATCTTGGATGTTGGATGCTCAGTGTGGGTGTGACATTCAGGAATGTTGTTTATTGATGCGCGTTCGTAAATTATGATGCCCTGCAAGATAAAGTAAATGTTAATTTACGTACACATTACCTAGAACCATCAATAATGCAGTAATACAACATAATACTCGTGTGGTAAACCGCTATACACCATACATTGGATTCTGAAGGTAGGGTAGGAATTCTAAGGGTAGCTAGCTAAGGGTGGTGACTCCGAAGAGAGCTAAATAACCAAACCCAACGAGTGTTGATCGTTCACCACAGCTGTCTCGTTAATTGCGAAATATTGTCAATTGTAAGTCGACAAATTATTACCTAAAGATATATACAGCGTGAATTTTCATTCGTTTTAAAGCCGCAGCCCAGTGATTCTACTCAAACAAGCAACTTTCCCGAAGAATTTTTTTTTTTCATAAGTAGAATCACTGGGCTTCGGCTTTAAAACGAATGAAAATTAACGCTTTATACAGGGTTACTGGTAAAACGTCACGATCCCGTTAAGAGCTTATTGTGGAGGCTAAAGGCAACAACTTTTGTTCTACAACTTTTGGAAATTCGCAAAAATAAAAGTTTACCCTTCATACAAAATGATCGACTTATTGACCTAATTACTACTTCATTTATCTGTAAATCTTCCAAATAAAATAAAATAAAATAAAATAAAATTACTCGTAGTATGGAAACAAAAAATTTCTATTTGCGAATTTCCAAAAGTCGTAGAACAAAAGTTGTTGCATTTAGCCTCCACAATAAGTCCTTAACGGGGTCGTGACGTTTTACCAGTAACCCATACTTAAATAGCTGAACTATGTATGTGCGCTAACTCAAATCTTTAAACTTAGTATTTATTTTTATATGGCAACTATGAACAATAATAAAAAGTAGCATAGCGTAACGAAAGAAAAAGATTGAGATATAAACATTGTATACATAATGTGCTTACTGACTTTAAAGCCAACACAACTTTTATAAAAGTTTGTTACGCAACAGTTTTGACAAAAGCCGAGCCTTGCTTGCGTAATGTAATGTTTGTAGGAAATTGCGTCAATATGGTGGAAAGCTGCGCGGACGCAGACGGCGTGGCGCCGCACCTGCGCGCGCAGTGGGTCATCGCAACAGGTTTGCTGATTGGCTCCCCCGTCCCGTTTGAGCTGCCCGCTAGTTTACTACTCGCTAGCGTTTCTTCTATTTTTAGCTTTGAAAGTCTGGAGCTTGGAGGAGGAGCTTAAAATATAGAATGAAGGTGACGTACTTTTTTACGTTTCGGGTTAGTTTTTTTACTGTCACTGGGTTTGCTTTTGTCGTCGATCTAGCCCTGAGGACAGAGATGAGGTCGCCGATGGAACGAGCTTGCCAAGAAGACATTCATTCTCGACTTTTATAGATTCGTGTTATATGAACTTGGGATGATTTTATGCATTCTCCCTCCCCTATATCTTCTTTTTCAGCCTCTCATCTTGCAAAATAGCGGTTATTACGTTCCACACCTGTTTAATTCTCCATTAGTAATTAGTTATCATTAAAATAATTGGTCAATACTCCTAAAGTAGATTGAAATAAAAATATAACAGCTACTGCTATAAAAAATAGATTAAGAGCACACATTCATTAACTTACTTCAAAAGAGTTCGTTACAAATCTATGTGAGGTCAACATAATAAATTGATTGGTTATTATATTTCTTTCAATAACAGTTAGGTACTCCTGTTTCAGTATTCATTCACCTGCAATACAGGCCTCGTAGCCTAGCTCGAGCACCAGTTCACCACAACACAAACTTAAAACTGAAAAACTAGATTGTGCACAACTATTTAATTTTATTTTTATGTTTACTTTGTGGTGAAAATAAAGATTTTTTTTTTTTTATTTATTCATAATTAAAGTACATTAAAAATCGCAGTTATCTGTAACCATTTCAGTGTTCAAAGAATTGAATCTGACGGATGCTTCGCCTACCGAGCAATTAGAGGTCTCCATTTTGTTACCGCGTTGGTCCATCTTCCATCATTTCGCTTTTCCCAATTTCTTGCCCAGCCCCACTTTAACTTTTTTAACTGCTTCCCTATTATATCCTCAACCTTAGTCCGGCCGGGAAGTTTAATGCTTAGCATGGAATGCTCTTTGGCTCCCTTTGCCTCTCACTTTGCGCATTCCCTTAAGTCTCGTTTGTGAGCGTCCATGTTTCCGCACCAAAGAGAGCCTGAGAGTTGGAAGCACAAATCGGTTGAATATTTTAAATAGTTGTAAGTCCTTTTTGTCTACGTAGCCACTTGTATGGAATGTTAATTCTGCAAAGTGTGTCTATGCAATATCTATCGAAGTGATTTACTTTCGGACTTTGATTAACTTCCGGAGCTCAGAAAACTGAAACAACGAAATGCCCTATTTTCAAACTGTTAACTAGGCAGGCATTTATTTCAGAAATTTAATAGTTTTGTATTTATTGAATTGTGATTTACGTCTGCGTTATATTTTTTCTTTGTTTAACCCATGTTATTTCGATCAAAGATGTTTCGAAGTAAAGTAGGGAACCCGTTGTAATGTAAGATGTTTAGTTTCTCTGCGTAGTGTTGCATTTACTTACATGTTCTGCGATTGTACCTTTTTCATGCTGTAACGATTGTCCCACTGCTTCTAGCCTGCCTTCAGTAGTTTGTAGGATTGCTCCATTTTCGAGCACAGCACTACAGTAGGAAACTGGAGCATTCCTTAAGGCTGGATTTTTTCCAGATGACGGGTTAGCTACCTAGCTCAGCTCCTGTGGAAAGGCACCCTTATACAGATATAACTACCTTAACTTTATCAATATTCAGCTCATAATAAGCACACCTGCAACCCTGAACGTAACAATTGTTTTAGATACTTGCTCAGCGCGTGAGTATTCAATCATTCCTCTAAGGTCAGGGTCGAAGTAAACACCCGGTATCTGTCACCTGTATCATTGTGAAGGGTCATCCATCATGCTTATAAATCTAAAAAACTTGAGCTGGACTTGAAAGATACCGAGTTCTCCGAATCTGATAGGATTGGATTATGCCGGAGATATGATTGGCACTTGCCTCCTCTGACGTTTGAGATAAATCTTTGTTATCATATGCTACAAAGTTTATCATAATGTTTATAAATAAGAATAAGTAAAAATTCACATAACTAAATTTTGGAATAAAGTGTCTGAAATTTTCTTCTAAGTATGACCACAGAAAACTTTAGACGATAGTTGTTTATTTCAAACTGACTTTGAACAGGGAAGGAAAAGCACAACAAAACAGGAAATAAGCAGTGTCACATGATATGAACGTTTACCATAATTTGCCTGTCCGTTTTATGTTACATTTGCATATTATCTTAATGTATGATTTATGCTTATCCTTCAATTCTGCTGTATGTAACATGACTTTAATCTTATTGACGTACCTACAACTTTTATAACAAGTCGCAAAAGACTACCTATTGCAATATAAAACGCGTAATTTGAATACCCAATACCTCTCGGGGGGTTGTTCTACCGATGTAACTGAACAACTTTTGTTCTACAACTTTGGCAAAACAAAGGTTCTCCTTCTTCTTCTTTCTCCTGGCTACTATCCTAATTTATTTGGGGTCAGCCCTCCTAGTATTTTTGCGCCACACCATGCGGTTGCGGGTTGTCGAACAAAAGTTGTTCAGTTATATGGGTGAAACTACCACCCGAGAAGTTTTGCGTATTTAGAATTACACGTTGTAGGTATATGTAATTCATTTATTACAATAGCTGTGCCCACGACTTTGTTCGCGTGGAGTTTGGACTTTTACAGCGCCCAACCAAACAAGAAGTAAGCAAAATATAGTTGAGTAATGCGCTATTTTTTTTAAATATTAAATGTACTCAATAAATGTAATGCTAACACGGCCATTATTTCTACGTTCTCCATATTCGTGTACGGTCAACCGTTTGTCGGTAGAAACTTTTTCAACTCTATTACCACGCCATAAGGTCCAAAAGTGTTTCTACTGATGTGCGGCCGTGTGTACGAGCTTCAAAAAGGATTGCGTGAACGGTAACTCGCAATGGCACTCCTACGCAAACTGTTCGACGAGTAGCAAGGCGAATAGCGAGCGCGAATGTGTAAATCCAGGGTTATTGGTTTTAAACGGTTTATTGGGCAGACAGACTCTATGTAAAGTTATTGTTGTAATGGACAGAAGGAACATATTTCCCATAAACTAAGGCGAAGTGGGAAATCTTTTCCTATTGTCCATACGACATGCATAGGAACATGTTATCCCACCAAAAACATTTTCATGTATAATGTTGCCAAGACGAGACCATATAGCTCGCATTTTCAAAAAGTTATCAGATCTCATGTAGAGCCAAGCTTCTAACTCTACACGCCTTAACTCTACAAGCCCTAACTTTACAAAATCTACACCTAAGTTAAAATATGCTTAAACAGTTATCTAAATAATTTTAAATTGATAAAAATAATAATTTAATACTGTAAAATCTTGCTTCTTGTTAATTCTACACGTACCTACCTATTTAGGATCAAAATTTTTGTAAGTTTTATTTTTGTGTTATTTTTTATTCGTTTGTAAATTGTATCTTCATTTTAAAATTCTTAGCGTTAATTCATAAATTAGCTTTGTTTTTGTACTACTAATAATTTGACACAACTTGTGAATAGTGTAGTTGGCTGTGTATTTAACTTACATTTAATAATATGTTATGTTATTTTTACTTATAGTTTAGTACACAGTTGTTTACTATTCCAAATAAATAAAATAAAATAAAAATAAATAAGTGGCTAGGCCGTTTTCTTAATTCAAGAACTAATTGTAGAACAGAAAAGTAACATGCACTGTAATAAATTATTACGCCCACGTGACGGTAGCGAAACGGCCAAGCCACATATTTTGACTTAGGTGTAGATTTTGTAAAGTTAGGGCTTGTAGAGTTAAGGCGTGTAGAGTTAGAAGTCTTGGCAACATTTTACATGAAAATTTTTTTGGTGGGATTTCACTACTTTTTGTAAGTTTCATGTGAAGCAACATATTTCTACCTGTACCTAGGCACAAGCTTTCAAATGTAAAGGAAACTGCCTTGCTCTAAAATAACTCTTCTGAATGGTGGTGGTGGTGGTGGTGGAGGTTGTTGTTGTTGTTGTTGGTCAGGAAGTCTATTCATTATTATATTCTATTTAAATCTACTATTACATTTGCGGAAGTGCCATACAAACTTCCATCCCCTTCTTTAAGGGGTTGGGGGGTAAAAGTTCCAAGTTTTAGGATTTTTTTGTTGTTTGTGTACTAATACTAGCTTACGTACCAAATTTCAGCTTTCTAGGACTTCAGGAAGTACCCTAACAATTTTGATTATTATCAGTGAGTGAGTGAGTGAATCAGTGACGAAATCTGAGTTTTTTCTAAAATCTAAACTATAACGGTTATGCAACTAAAACTTTATACGTTTAATAAATTTAATATTGACATCATATCCTGTAAATTTTGTTTATCTGGTATAATCCAAATCCAAGTTATGAGGGTTTAAAAAAACGACGAAGCGCTTCGAGAAAAGGTAGGTAGTGCCCTTGCGCTTCGCCTGGCTCGTCTTGCCGCCGTGCCGTGCCCCCAGATATTTTTTACCGAGGCCCGCAAAATGTAAAACGCTGGGTGGGAAATAATATTCCACTAGTCTAATTAAGGGTTAATATTTTCAGATCAGTGATCCAGGAATAACTCGAGAATTATATTCTCAGACTTCATCGCTATTATTATCACAAACAAAAACATTTTTTTAACAAAGCTCGGTAAAACAGACTTGTTACCACCAATAAGCGTTCATAAAATGAATAGGAGTGAACATAATATTTGGACAATTGGAAAACATAATACAAATTTAACAGAACACGCACGTGAACTCGAATTAATGACAAATAGAATTTGATGCTTAACACACACAGGCTGTTCTAGTATCTTAGGTAATATTTCTATGCCTTCTTCTCTTTTTGCTTCTGTCGTTGCAATATCTTCTTTCCGCTAGATGCTTAACTTTTCATTACGACACAACATTGAGCTTTTCCTTCACTCCGTCAATATTGCTCCGTCAAGGTCGTTTTCTTCTTTTCTTTAATTCAATATTTCCTTGTATGATAATTCTGCAAATATTGATTATGATTCCGCATGTATGTATGTAAATGTCATCAACCCGTATTCGTGTTTTCTGTCAATATTGTGATAAATTGCGAGTCACGAAAGTAGTGTCCTCAGAGATTCGTTGCGTCTGTGATCTTAGTTTTGAAGTCACGAGGACGTTACAAGGAGAGTCAATTGTCACGTAGCTAAGTAGGTACTTAATCAATTATCATGGCGCCGATACCAGAATCACTAACCACCAACGTACCTATTTTAAAATTTCATGTAATTAACATAATGTGTCTTTTTTCTTTCAAAAACTATAATCAAATGACAAACATAACTAATGTTAGAAGTGGTATAAGTTTTATACAAATAAAATCTAAAGCCCTGCAATAAAGCGTAAAAAGAACCTAAAATAATCGATGGAATGAAAAGTCTATATAATGTTGAAGACATCTTAAGAGGATAAGTGGTAAATAAAGGCTTTAGAAGCCAACAAAAAGGCAATTCGATTAGATGTGTCTTTAAAACTAACGTAGGTAGAATGAGTTAGTATTATTGTTAGTGGTCATCACAAACAATATGTCCTGCAAACAACGAGCGAACAGGTTGTGAGGTCGCTGGCTGCCGATAAATGGAGACGTGACAGATTGAGGTTCCGAGATAAAGTGCCGATAATGAACATATGCGTCTTCATTGTTTTGCTCAGTACCAAGAGAGTCTGTTAGCAAACATGTGTGTTGCCTCCTCTGTAAGGAAACGACTGAATTATAGTAATAGGCTTAATAATACCGATTACATTCAGTTCTATCAAGCCGAGATAGTTTGTGAGGAAGTTAAAATATGGTAAAATACCTATGCAAAGAGTGACGGTAGACCTTTCTTGGTTTTTGTTTGCGTTCGTCACTGTGAAATAGTCCATTTTCGATTTTAACTACGCCTAGACGACAGCTCAAATTAAAAGTTATAAAGTAAAAGTTATATCTCTATTAATTTTGCATTCAAATATTAAGGTAAGCAGAAAGTATATAAAAAAAATATATCTCCAAATATTATAAAATAGACAATCATCGTTCTTTGCCTCGGTGGACGTTTCAGTTATTACAAAAAGTTTACATCAAGCAATTTGTAAATAGATAGGTAACTCTTTTATTTTATTGGAAGGTCAAAACCAACATAGTTTGTTCTACGTCTTTTAGAACAATGCACAAAAAAATATTCAACTTCCCATACAAAATGCGTTGGTCGCTTACGTTATACGTTACATTGTAAAATTCAAAATTTTTTGTCCTCGTTGTTGCAAAGATTGTAAAAGAAAAGTGGTTGCTTTGACTGCACTAAAACGTATGTCAGGTCTTTAAGACTGGTACTTTTGTTGAAGCAGAATGATTCGGTCTCTTTGCCAACGGTAGATTTAGCAACATTGTGGACACTTGAGCCTGGGTGTGGACGCTGATTTATACGTTTGACCTCGTGTGCACGGGAATTTATGCTAGCTATTTCTTAATGCAACAAACAGTGTTTGAGATGTATGAGGTACAATATTGTATAGGCATATCAAACGCTGCATGGATGTGCTTTTCGAGATGCAAGACAGGACCTTTTTACTTCTATAAAACTGGCAAAAACACTTTAAACGTCGCGTCGGCATAATCTGAGTACTTTTCTAGGTTATGAAAGATTAAATAAAGTTGACTTACGAATTAGGTTTGAAAACATTTCTAATCTCTTTAAACCTTATCAACCAATTGCACAACAGCCCAAAGCACCTAATTACGCCACTTTTATCTATGAGATTGTGTAAAAAGAAAGTACCTAGATGCATATCTCTACTTTAAAACACACACACACACAGGATGTTTACACTAGATATAGGTACATAAAATAAACTGGATCGCACATTGAGGGCACGTTTCCGTTGCATATCCGCACAAGGTCCTTCCAATGCCGAAAATGTTATCTACCTACATAATGCAATTCTTTCAGCAATTTATATCCATTGTGAATGGTATCAAGGTTGGCAGAAGTAACTCCTTATGTATCTTCATTCAACCGTAAACTGTCGCCTGAGAAATTAGGGTCAATACCAACTCTGTTAAAGAAAATAGAGCTTGTATTTTTTTAGCCGTAAATGTTATATTGCATTGAATTTAGGATTACTTCGTGAAATCTTGCTTTCAGATTATTTTCAGGGTGTGCGTCATCAATAGATTTAACCAAGTTTAACTTTAGAGAAGTTCGCTGCGCAGCGAATCATTTATCTAAGGTTGATCTATTCCAGATGAACTGGATTCAACATACTACTTACATACCAGTGCAAACATTAAAAAGGATATTAAACCGAGAACTACAGAACATACTTACACAGTGTGAGCTTAATCAACGATTTTGACACCTAAATGTTCCTCAAAACTGTTCTGATTCTGGTAGGTATTCCGTATAGTGTTTTTTTTTTACATTGTAGCTAGCGGCCTGAGATAAAGCAAAGCATTTTAGGATACATCTAGTTGACGAGCTTATGATACTACCTCGATCCTATTAACTTTTTTGATACCTACCAAATCGTTGAGCTATTAGCCTAATATTCTTCCAGGTAGATTTATATCATTTTCAATAATTAGGCCCACAGACTTCAATTGCAGACGCACACAACGCCAAAGAGCGATCAAAGCCAAAAATAATAATAATATGTTTAATTCAGAACCTAACATTTGTCAATAACAACGTCTTTTTGTTAGCTTCAATCTTCAATGAATAGTGTTAAGTAGACGAAGTATTTGTGCTTTTATTTATTTGTTCTTATATTCTACCACTGAAGTGTGAAGAGTTAATAAAAAAACCGGTCAAGTGCTGGGTTCCGATATACCCAATGTATTTTTAGAAGCAATAAGTCCATTTTTGGGACCGCAAAACTAAACTTGTTTGTAAAGGTTTTTCGCGGATTTCTAAAAAACAGTGCTACTTAGAGAGATCGTTTTATTTTTCCTGTAATAATTTTATAAACATCTATCTACTGTAATTAACTCAGATTTTCCCTTTAGCATACTTTGGAGATAAGGGGGGAGCAATGGTATTTTTTTTAAACACACACAAACTTGATAATTAAGAGTTGTAAAAAAATAATAAATATATTTTTAAATGTACAAATAAAGCCCTTTTATATGATACCTCAATCGACCTAGTAACGACCATTTAAAATTGTGAGCCCCCCATTTGGGCCCCCTTTATAATTATAATATTTTTATGATTCTTTCATTTGCAATAAAGTTGGGCAATTATATTCTAAAACTAATCCTTTCAAGTCGATATCATGAGTGGTTGCTGAAATAATGAGGTGTGACAGACGGACGGACAGACAGACAAAATCGCACCATTAGGGTTACTTTTTTACCATTTTGGTATCGGAACCCTAAAAACAGAACTAAGCCACCACAGATTTTATATAACTTAGACATATTTTCTTTAGCTTGTTGCCAGAATTGATGGTCCTTGATAACAGCCTGTTGCAATCCAATGCAGCAACAGTACTTGAGCTTCGTTAGCTAGCCGTCACGTATCGTGTAATTTGTGGCAAATCGAATATTGCCAACCGAGGATATTTTGCAAGCGGCCACACCCCTTACACGGTGCATTGGTGCTTGCATGCACGTGCCTACAAGCAGAGTCTTTCTCATTACATCTGCATGTTCAGTTTTTCGAGACTCCACAAACGAGTGTTACTTAAGTACAATTTTACTGTCTTCTTCTCTATGTGTCGATCTTTTATAAACATATTTTTTAAAAGACCAAAACGTTGCCACATTTGCAGCATTTTTGTTTTGTTTTCAAAGGTCTTTATTTGATCACAATACTATAACTAACAGAATATAATAGGTTAAAACACAACTATATCTACAAAGTTAACAGCATCAATGTCGGTATTTCAGCATACATTTGCAGCATTAATACTACTACTACTACTACTTAATACTTTAAATAGGTCATCTAGCGAACATATGTGTCGGGACGGGAAAGGTGTTTCATCATTGTAGGGAGGTATCTATCATCCATCTATCTGTATTCCATAATTCCATTATATTTGCGATCGGTGCGTACCTAACGTCGATAGCATACCTATACATCCCTCTATTAATAGCTCACATCATCATTCACTTCTTTCTTTTCATTTCAGTAGTATTTTACAATTATGTATATAGTGCATTTTCTTTTTTGATTTCATAGGCAGACTTCTTAGTCTTCGTTATCCGCAACACGTTATAATATTTTTGTTACAGATCACGAAAATGAATAAATTTCATCTAGTGTGGCCGCCTAACAACTTGTATATATTTACGTAACTCGTAGTGTCCTACAACATTGTCCAACGTTTCCTTTATTTACAGTGTAACTATTGCTGCAACATAATATTCTTGGAAATGGCTAGACTATTGTAAGCTCATTCTATCATTCATTCTAGCCCTTTATAAGCTACGCTAGACTTATTCAAAAAGGTACTATAATTTAAACCAGTTGAAAATATATTATTAGGACTTAGTAAAAAGATTTACGAAGCCACAGACTAAGCCTTGATCCTTGTTAACATCATAACATCCCATGAAACATCCACTACAGGACAGGGAGCTTCATCCAGAACTCCAGCAAAAACGCGTGTACTTACGAGGGGATTTACCACAACGCTTGTATAATCGTTGCGGCTGGCGACCGCTGTTGTTGGTGACTGCAGTACGTAAGATAGTACGATACACAGAAATACGCAGTTGTCCATCCTCCCGTTCATAAGCCCTTAGTCGCCTCTTACGACACCCACGGGTAGAGGAGGGTTGATTCTTTGCTGGCACCATACGGACTGCCTTGTTAAAACCACAGAATTAATAATGGTAATTGTTAATAATAAAGACCTTATCAATAAATAGTATTAATGGGGAAACGGAAAGTCATAAAAACCTATAATGCGAATTTCAGTTTTGTAGATGTTTAAATTATAGTAAGGGTGTTGAAGGACAAATTTCTATATGATTTGCTCATGTCTGCCTCTTTGACTGATGATAAGGAGCATCCTCTAGAAGACACAAAAAATATTGGCGGATATCCACACCACTGCGTTTTTGAGGAATTAAGTTTTAACTATTTTGAAATTTGACAATGAAACGTACACCTGGCAGACTATGACTATCTGATTAAAAAAATGTATAAAACCCCAGAAAAATGGTCTGCCACCATAATAGCACTGCGTCGTGAAGTTACAGCGCTTAAATTCACTACTTCGTCCCGTGATAATGCAGAGCCCTGCATGTCTGCCTCTTCGATTTTCTACATCTTCAGAAGTATTTTAAACAGGAGCCACAAAGGCAGACAAAAAAAACATTATTTAGTATCTTATGTTAATTTTTTTGCTTTACCTCAAAAACGCAGCGAACCACAGAAAAACTTGTAAGGACCAAATCGATTCGTATTGAGCTGATCTATCATCCCTATTATTATGTTTCATGATCAAATCATATACCCAAATTGCAGCCAGCACCCTAACTAATACAGGTACCTGGATAAAATGCTTATTTCAGCTTTGTAGATGTAAAAATTAGTATCCCTCTGTTAACAAGAACACATGGATTTTGCTTGGTACAAAATGAAAATCCTCAGGATTTTAACATCTACAACCTTCTTTGCAGAAACAGTTATGTAAGAACTCTAGTTAAGTCAATATGGGTGTGAGAAACCAATAAAAATCATATAACTCGTAGTACAACGAGCAAATATTACTAACCCACTTTAACCTCAGCAGAACAAACCAAAATGGTTGTCCTTGGTGTTATAGGCAAATACCTATTCAAAACCCTGCACAAGACAGACACATATAAATACAATCTTATGGCAATAAATCTAAAGTTGTTTATGCATTGACCTATTTAGGATAGAATTAAGTGTCTCTCCGCACGTAGCTGTATGATGATTATGAGGCATTACCGCAAATCGCTGCTGGACTCTGAATTACGAATTTGCTTTTAAATTAAATAACTGTGGTCACTAGACTAATGCAGTGTAATGCCTTACATCTCTTGCATAATGTAGGACACTTGACATAGGTACTGTAGGTGTAATAGGTAAACCACACTAAAGTATTGGGGACAGTGTTTGTGGTTGCCTCTTCTCCTAAAGTCCTTGTGGCATAAGGTTATTGAATTTACCTTCCTACATTCTGTTTATTCCTCAAGAGATGTAATAAACCAACATTCTTTAGTATTTTTCAATGTTTATGATGTTTATCCAATATGAATTTGGTTTTGGTAACGTTTTGGTTTTAGTGCAGGAATCACGCTACTAATGTAGAACTGAACTGTGGATGAACATGAGATGATCATAAACCGTTGTGACATTTTGGTATCACGCTAATCATTTGAGAGCAACTTCAACCGTAACTGATAAATAAGCGAAACGCAGCTGCTGTCAAAGTCGAGTCCCTGAAAAAGTTAGTTTAGAGGAACTTTTTCACGACTGTTTCAGAAACGTTCACGCCATTTTAATTGTTTTTTTTTAAGTTAAATAAAAACAATTAAAATGAGTACAATTTAATGGAACCTAAAATTATTTAGGGCGATACCAAAATCCTGCTCGATAGAATTAGAACTGGATTAGAGTTGCTATTGCAACGGAGACGTTCAGCAAACGAATTGTTGACGTTAAAAATAAGGCGGTTGGTGTCCGTATAAATGAAAATTTAGTGCGTACAAAGTATTTATAATTGGCAGATTTTTATTTACATTTTCTGTCAGTCGTGTACTACCTATATTTACATAAGGCACTCCTATACCAACATAAGAAGTGGCATATATTGTAAGATACTCTGTGTTTTCTTTTTCCCTATCTCTTATGAATTAAAATTCTCTTCTCTAATTATCTCTTCTGAATATTTCTGAATTAAAAATGGGCGCATTAAAAGTACCTATAGGTATATCACAGAAATTATATAAAAATTGAAGAAATGTAATACTGTGTTCTATTTCTTCACGAATAAAAATTAGGTATCATTCGTGACAATTTAGTCAAGTAGCATTTATAATTGTTGTTGTTCTTATTTGAGGGCTACGCTCTTGTTGGTAGAGTCACTTCCACGCTTTCGTATCCTCTGCAACTGGCATGATTTTCTGATACAGCACGAAAATCTGCCTTTTCCTTAATCCGGTCCATGTAGCAACGTCTGGGTCTTCCTCTAACTCTCCTTACCTTTCCCTGTATCATTATTTTTGTGTTCTCACTTGCCCCCATTGTGGAAAATAGTCCACTGCAAAGACCCATATAAGGGCACATCTGCGCAATAACCCTTTTAAAGGAGTCGAAAGCAGTCGCCAGGGCCGCAAACGGTCGGATGATGATGATGATATGACGATTTTTAAAATTATTCGTGTCGTATCAGATGTCCTGAAGTCTTCTCTTGTCTATTTTCAATGGTAGGTATTTAACGGCTCCTTTCTTCTTTAACAATCTTTAACACCTCGTCCATCATTTTGTTTTCTATCCAACTGATTTTCACAAACAAAAATGTAATAGAACTGCAAAGGTCAATTTATTATCTACGATAGTGACAGGAAAGGTTTAGTTTTGATAACCACAAGAGTAAACTTCTTCAATGTGGTTTTTGACGAATCGCAAAAATATTACGTTAAAATTACGTGAGTACCTACTTAGTAACTGAAGAATAATTAAGGTAATATACCTACAAGTTGGACTTGAGTGTGCATTTATAACTGAACCAAAGCCATATACGTCATAGAGTGATAGCAACTGGTGAGCTACCATCACAGCAGGAATATTTGCGCAATAATTGTCAAAATAATTAAGCTTGGGCAGCTTAAAATAACGTGGGTGTGATGTGTGACGTCAGCGAAAACGATGAACTTTTGATGTTGCCATGTAGAGACAGAAAGTAAAATAAAGGAAATAAATTATGACTTAGAAAATGACCCTTGTGGTTGCAGAGTACAGCTTGATTATCAGAAGAAGTGATATTGGATACCTGAAATGCAAAATACTATAGATGCAGCACAGAAAAAAATGATCTCTTAAAACAAGAACGCAATATGTCTCAACTGATATTGCTTGATTATAAAGTTAAATCTCTTAGAGTAAAATGATCACTCTAACGTATTAAAAATGCCGAAATCTTAAAATTCAAAACAGAATTTCTTCGAATAAGAGTTCTATTACTAGGTTTGAAATTGATGTTTTGAATTAAAACCATTTATTTTTTACATCAACAATGAAAAAATTTTAAAGCAAGTAAAATATTCATCGATTGAAAACATAAATCGTTTCGCCTAAGAATTATGAAAAATATTAGATGAAGATTTAGGACAATATTGATGCAAATAATATGTTGCTTGGTATAAGATAGTTGCTGTTTCGCTCAAGAAATTGTTAGGTAAACAATGAAGAGTTAAGACTATATTAAAGCAAATAACATTTTGCTTAGTATAAGATGGTTGTTGTTTTGCTCAAGACCTAGTTAGATATGCAATGAAGAGTTAAGGTGATATTAAGTCAAATAATTGTTGCTGGGTACAAGATACTGTGTCAAGGACGGAACAGTATCAAAATTTCGATTACTTTGCTAATCAAGCCTGTGGTCTAATGGTCAGAGCGAAGGACTACGATACCGATGGACGCGGGTTCGAATCCAGCCACCCCCAGGACCTTTGGTGAATTATAATAGTTGATATGATATAATGATATGATAGTTAATGATATCATTAATAAATAATAGAAATGGAAACAAAAGTAGAAAGAAGAATAGTTGAAAAATAAAAAGGTCTAATATCAAAAATGCTGGCAGAGAGCAGAAGAAGAAGAGAAATACTCGTAAAAAGAAAAAAACGAGAGATAAAAAAGTGCTTTTTTTTAAAAAGAGCCTTTTATTTTAGTTTTTATTTTTGAAGAGCTTTAAATTTTTCAACAAAATTAGTTTCGCTCTTAGGGTGACACATTTAGCTTTTTGAAAAAAGAGTTTTAAAATTAGTTTCATTCTTGGTGTGATAGATGCTTCACTCAAGTAAGTTTGGTTTTTGTTGTGATAGCTTTTGGTTTTTACAATAAGATGACAGTTGAAAATTGATATAAGAAATTTTGTTCTTGGTCGGAGAACTATACGACAAAACCTTTTATTTCTCAATCTAAGACGTTTTCGAGTTTCCTTATATCGAAAACCCAAAAGATTTTAACTTAAATAATATTATTTGGTTCAAGATATCTTTTTTTTCTGTGAGTCTTTATTTACTTATAAATGGACTTTTTATTTTGACCTGCAGTTGCACGCGTGGGATTCTAGTTTTTTTGTAATGTATGGGTATTGTACAAACTAAATTTCTTATGAGTTTATAATTTGTCCATTAAAGCTCTATTATTTCCCGCATACCATCAGGCTTGTCGCTTCTACAGAATAATAATTACGTAGAGTTAAGTATTCATAGGTTGGCCATGTAGAAACTGCGACTGATAATAAATAAGGAAAAACCGTTGTAACAAATCGGAAGAATGTTAATTTTATTCAGACATCTACAATACTCTGTACATAAACTTACTAATCTGGGATCTACAAAGAGTAAAAGCGCAGGCGCGAGAGGCTGCACGCACCAGCGGCGGTTAGATTGTCGCGACCAGACATCGTCAGCAGTGTAGGCGCGCGCAGACGTGCATGCTACACAGTTCCCCTCCAGCAAAGCGTACCGGCGGGCGCACGACGCGGCCGCTTCTTGTCTTGCACATTGTAGACTGTGGCGAAGACGCATCGTTCTTGATGAAATTGTTACTGTCCGCTACTGGTGCTGGCTCAATTTCGTTTAGCAAGATTGCAGGCTTCAATCGGTCAATCGAGATGTTTTTTCGTTGGTTATTTACTAGCAATGTAAATTCCTTGTTGTTTCTTCGCAATATAGGATAAGGACCTTCGTAGGCGGGAGTCAGTGGTTTGTGATACGAGTCTCTGCGAATAAAAACGTGCGTGCATTTGGCTAGTTCGTCGTGTATGAATGTCACTCGCCGATGCGTGTTATGTCTCGTAGTTTGCATTTTTTTCATTGCTTCTGTTAGCTTGTCCTCAAAGTGCGTATCGTTACGGCTTTTTGCAGTTTCTCCACACATTTCACCGGGCAATCGTAGGGCTTTCCCATACAGAGCTTGCGCTGGAGAAATGTTCGCTTCAGTTTTCAGCGCGGCGCGTAGACCCAGCAACACTGTGGGTAGCTCGTTGACCCATGAACTATTTCGTAGCCTGGCGGTGATTGCTGTTTTCAATGTTCTGTGCCATCTTTCAATAATACCATTTGACTGGGGATGATAGGCGGTAGTTCTGCTTTTTTTAATATCCATCCTCTTCATCAAATTATTGAAAAGCTCTGATTCAAATTGCCTCCCTTGATCGCTTGTTAATCGATCCGGGCAACCAAAACGTGCAATCCAGCCTTCGTAGACGCATCTGGCAACAGTTTCGGCAGTGATATCCCGTACAGGAAATGCTTCGGGCCAACGTGTAGCGCGGTCGATCATTGTCACGCAGTATCGCTGGCCATCCGGTGCAGTAGGTAAAGGTCCAATGATATCGATGTGTACATGAGATAGTCGTTGTGCAACCGGGTAAGCTTCGAGCGGTGACTCGATATGTCGTTGTATTTTGGCTGTTTGACAAGGTATGCAGCTTCTGGTCCAATTATTTACGTCTACGTTCATCTTCGGCCAGAAATATCGCTGGGTGACCATCCTTCGCGTAGTCCTTATTCCTGGATGGCTCAACTCGTGAACAGTTGCGAAAGCGGTGCGACGAAAGTTTTTTGGTAGGTACGGACGAGCGATTCCAGTTGATGTTTCGCAAATAATTTTTTTCTGTGTTGAAGTTACTTCGATATATTCAAATTTTAGATTTAGGTTTTTCTTGACTGTGTGAAATTCCTCGTCGTTGTAGTTCTGATTTCGTGCCAACTGTTCGTAATCGATTGGAGATGGAGTTGTTATATCTTCGATGCGTGATAGAGCATCTGCCACTATGTTGTCCTTACCCTCTATGTGATTGATTGAGGATACAAATTGGCTGATGTAATGAAGATAGCGCGTGCGTATCGGCGTTTCTGTCTTACTGTTTTGTCTTTGTAGAGCAAAAGTCAACGGCTTGTGATCAGTAAAGACGACGACGTCTTTCCCTTCAAATAAACGACGAAAATGGCGTATAGCTTGATAAATAGCAAGTAGCTCTCGGTCGTAGGTGCTGTATTTGGCTTGAGCGTCGTTTAATTTTTTTGAAAAGAAAGCTAATGGTTTCCATATGTTATTGACTTTCTGCTGGATCACAGCGCCAATACAAGTATTTGAAGCATCACACATTATCGCAAGCGGTGCACACGGAGATGGATAAGTTAGCGTGGTTGCGTTCATAATGCTTTGTTTACATTCTTCGAAACTTTTTATCTCGCTCGGCGTCAGTGTAATTTTTGTCGTGTCATTTTTCTTTGCATTTCGTAGGTACTTAAAAAGTGCTTCTTGTTTATGAGATGCGTGAGGAATGCTCTCTTTGTAAAAATTTACAATTCCCAGAAATCGGCGTAATTCCTGCACAGTTGTTGGTACAGGGAATTTGGTAATTGTACGGATGCGGTCTTCAATAGGCTTGATACCACTTCGCGTGACCGTGTACCCAAGAAAATCTATTTCCATCTTTCCAAATTCGTAGTAGTCGTAGTCCACCTTCTTGGAGTCTTCGAAAAACTGTCTCTAAGTGTGTTCTATGTAAGTCTTCATTTTCTGATGCAATTAAAATGTCATCGATGAATGCAAATGCGAAATCGATGTCTCGAAATATATTGTCGACGTATCGTTGAAATGTTTGTGCTGCGTTGCGAAGGCCGAAGCACATTCTCGGGAACTCGAATAGTCCGAACGGTGTTATGACGGCTGTTTTTTCTATGTCTTCGTCTCTTATTTTGATTTGATTAAATGCCTTCTTTAAGTCGATTTTAGAAAAGATTGTGCAGTTGAGCAAATTATTAGTGAAGTCTCTGATGCGTGGTATCGGGTAACGGTCGGGTTTTGTAACAGCGTTCAATCGGCGATAATCGCCACAAGGTCGGAACTCGCCGTTTTTCTTCTCTGCTAAGTGAAGCGGACTCGCCCATGGTGATTTAGATGGTCGGCACGTACCCTCACTTAACATCTCTTCAAATACCTTCTTGGCGATTTTATACTTGTGTGGAGGTAGAGGTCGTGCTTTGCAAAATACTGGAGGTCCATGGGTGACGATGTGATGCTCGACTGTGCTTGTTGCTATATTGCTGAAAGTTGGCGATGTTATCTCCGAGTACTTCTTCAATAGCTCGTGCTATGGATCATTTTCATTCAAAGTGAGAACTGTGGGTGTGGTTGACCGAGCGAAACAGCAGTTGACTGAAAGATTTGTTTCGTTATCGATGAGCTTTCCCGCTCGCAGGTTGACTAGTAAGTTGTGGTGTCTAAGAAAGTCGGCGCCTAATATTGGTCGATTGACGTCAGCAATAACGAAGTTCCATCTAAAAGGTCGTCGCAGACCAAGGTTGAGCTCTAGTACTTTCTCTCCATATGTCGTTATTTTTGTTCCGTTTGCGGCGTACAGGTAGTCACTTGTTGTTGCTCTTTTCACTTCTTGACTTGGAACAACTGACACATTGGCTCCAGTGTCAACTAAAAATTGTAGACGATTTTGACTATCGTTGACAAAAAGACGGTGGGCAGAAATTGCGCCGACCTCGGGTACCGCCGTTACCGAAGTCTTTATAAGTTTCCCTGTTGTCTCTTGTTGTAGCATGCACGTCTGCGCGCGCCTACACTGCTGACGATGTCTGGTCGCGACAATCTAACCGCCGCTGGTGCGTGCAGCCTCTCGCGCCTGCGCTTTTACTCTTTGTAGATGTCTGAATAAAATTAACATTCTTCCGATTTGTTACAACGGTTTTTCCTTATTTATTATCAGTCGCAGTTTCTACATTGGTGACCCCGACGTGATCAAATTGTCGACTACCAAGATGACTGATGGAGAAAAACAAATCGGAAGAATGTTAATTTTATTCAGACATCTACAAAGAGTAAAAGCGCAGGCGCGAGAGGCTGCACGCACCAGCGGCGGTTAGATTGTCGCGACCAGACATCGTCAGCAGTGTAGGCGCGCGCAGACGTGCATGCTACAGCCATATCCTTTAATAATATTGTTATAAAGGATCATTTGATAAGCTAACAAATTATTACCAGCTATGGACGGACATGGCCCCGCGTAGTGAACATTCAGAAATTTCAGACATCAACGTGATTTTTATTATATGAAATAATGTTGGGGATACACAAGGTGATCCATCGGGACGGGTCAGTATGGGAAAGTCTTAAACTATAAGAGATAGAGATATATGTTCTAAGGAACCATGTTGTCGATTTTAGAGTAAGGAAAAACTGCATTCTAATATTTTCAAAAAAAATTATACATGACTCGGAAATCGAACCTTGTCAGATTTCAAAACAAAAACGTTATGTTATTTTATTTCGAAAGTTGATTGTGTAAGCTGTTAAGAATAAATTTTACCATGAAATAAAAAAAAAAATCCCGTATAGGGTACGAGCTTTTTCGAAAATCTTTGAAGCCAGTTTTTTTTACTCTAAAATCGACGACATGGTTCCTTAGAACAAATCTCTCTCGTTTCGTCGTCCTCTATCGTTCTTTAACTTATAGTTTCAAACTTTCTCATACTGACCAGTCCCGATGGATCACCTTGTATACTCGTCATGTTTGGGCTGAGTAGCACGGTTGGAAAATGCAGTGTTAGCAACAAAAAAAATCGGTCAAGTGCGAGTATGACTCGCGCCCTAAGGGTTCCGTACCTATCTACCATATGATATACTAAAAGCTTTTGCTCTTTGACTTTAAAAACTCCGCGACCATCAAACTTGACCCCTCTTTTATAGAAAAGTTCTTGAAACGGGAGCTCACCTTAATTGGTTACTATTAATTGTGAGAAAAATTGAAATATTTAATGATTTTGGAATTTTCCCTTTATTTGTACTGTGAGACCTAGCTTCTTGCCCAATTTCATAATTTTAGATCAACGGGAAGTACCCTGTAGGTTATGCTTTTATGCATAAATGTATGGAGATGAGGACATACAAAGCCATATCTTTTGATTGCGTCGTTGTAAAAATTGAAATTTTCAGATCTTGTGTGGTCCACAGACCTTAACATTCATTATCAATTTCAACCTGATACCTGTACCCGTTCGTGAGAAAAAGGGTCTTGACAGACAGACAGACAGACGGACAACAAAGTGATCCTATAAGGGTTCCGTTTTTTTATTTTGAGGTACGGAACCCTAAAAATAAAGAAAAGTAAGTAGTAAAGCAACGTTTTATTTTATTTTATTTATTAAGGACTGCCAGTGAACGATACTCGTACATTGAAACATTCATAATGTTTTAAGATTATTGAAAAAGGATGTAAATGTACATTCTACGAGTATTTAAGGCAATCACAGCATGCACATTTGAAACTAATTTTATCCTAAACGATTTTAACCTAAACTAAAAGAAACGTACAATATTAAAATTAACTAAAATTCCTAAATTTAAATTATAAACAATAACAAACCTAACGAAAGAATAACTAAGCACCCCAAAAAAAATCCAAAACATTTTTTTTACAAGAAGAGAGAGACTCACTAAAAATGTCAACCAACTGTCCAAGGGTATTGTATAAGTTTGATAGACGACATAAGTTAACGCTGTTCCTGTTGATATATTACGTACTCATATGAACGGGGCCTTAATTATGCAAGTGCTAGCGGGTGAACCACACAACTGGCGAATCGCTCGCAGAAGAATCGATGCGGAAGGGGTGGTTTAGATAGAGCAAAGAAAGGCTTTAGATAGTTGGCTTTCTATTATCGTAATCGCTGGAAAATAGAATGAAAGTACGAACACAAACGCACGATGCACGATGGGATTGACATGTTGCCACATTTTTGTTGTCCCTGTACCCTCCACCACTGCGGTCAATTCGCCAGCTCTGTACTTTACCTGTAGCTAACACTAGGACCTTATATAAGTTGGTAAATAAATAATCAAAGATATATGCGAAGCGGCAATAGTCTGTCAACAAGATAATGATATGCTGAGGGCGAATAGCGTGAGGGTCTAGTGTAAGAGACAACACAAATATTTAACATCACCATAACTAAAACAGCCATAAAACGTGTAGGTACGTCTATTGCTTGACCAAGACTTCCTTTAAGGTTCCAAAACGATAAGATTTATTTTTAGTTAAATACTGTTATTTAATAGCGTGGGAAGAAGCAAGAAGGACGGCGCAAGACAGGGGGGAGTGGAGACAGCTCATGAAGGCCCTTTGCACCAGCGGGGTGCCCTAGGATAACAACAACAACTGTTATTTAATTGATTGGGTTATAATAAAACATTTTCTGGGAACAACGCTTTGCCTACTTGTGGATTAAGTTGTCCACATGCGATGTCAGGTGAATATGATGTGTCATGCTCTCAAAACTTTCATAAGTATATTACTTATTACGTAGGCCTTAAATCAACCATTAACAAGATAAATGTTTACAAGAAAGACAGTCTTAATTAAATTAAAATGTAAGACTATAAAGCTCGAACTTTTGTAAGCTTAGCTCCTAGACTAAATGATTCGACGAGGTAGGTAGCATTCCGGGGCGTATTGTGCACATGAATTAACCATATTGTTACGTAACCGGGCCTTACTAGCAATGGCCGCCCAGATAGCGAAATAGCGACTAGATTCAGCTAAACGTGGCTAAACCAGATCTTGATCAATGTCCGAATGCTGTTTCGAACCAAACAAGTCATAATAGAAACGGGAATTGCTAATTTTGATTGCCTGTTGAACAAACTTTATGGGATTACAAGGTATAAAACATATTTAAAAATGTGCTTTACATTGTTATTAAAAACAACTTAAGTAAGTCAAATGAAAGACAAGTTCCATATCACTTCCTCTAAAACAGTCGCTTCTTTTATAAAAAACTGCGATAAATTTTGCCAACATAGTTGCACATTTGATGCATAATGTAGCTCTTCATAATGAATGGTGCGCGCAGCTGAGCGCAAGCTGCATTGCTAATTATAGAAGACCTGCAGATAACCCTGCCACTGCCGAGTCTGGTGTTGCGCTTTGTCTGATTTTGTTGCTTATGTATCGCAAAATTGTAAAGATTAATAGAACTTTGTTATGGCTAGAGAATTGCCCTTTCTTTCTCTTCACGATCTATATGTCACCGGGAAATAATAAAAATCGAAAAATTATAAACTCGCAGAAAATTCGTGAATCCATTCATGTAGGGCGATCCGGTTCAGAACTCTTGGTGCACAAGTCCGACTCCCACTTTACCGGTTTTTTATAGTGTTGATTAATCTCTCTGAACGATCAACAAAGTCAAGCAACGTTGGTTGGTGTCTGAACATGGATGAGTAATTAATTAGGTAGTAACCGTTTAGACATCGACGGGCCAGTGGCTAGCTTAGTGTAGCGACACCCTGCAGTAAGTCACGCGTCGGAGCTAGTCTTTTGCGTCTAAATGTTCTGACATACTAGAGCGGAAATTCCGCATCGAAACAAGCAAGGTCTTGTCACTTGTAACATTTGCTTTGTGGTTGCGGATCGTTCCGACGCGGAAATTCCGCTCTAGTGTGTCATAATTCTGTGGTCATACTAAACGGGAAGATCCGTCGCGGATCGTTCTGACGTGGAATTTTCGCAGGTGTGTCGATACACCTGACTAGCCTTGTTGCCAGAGTGGCATGTAACTAACTATGAATGAAGGTAAAAGTATGGAGACTTTAACACCAGGATTGGTTATAAAATTAACAATATTGTTAGCTGAAATAGGTGCTTCTTTAATCACCCCATTCTCAAATGCATCCGTTGCCACTGGCCTGACTATACCTCCAGGATAAAAAATAAACAATAAGCATAGTGGGTAAAAACTGTCAAAGAAGTGTTGGACATTAAATAATCTTTAACTATGAAATTGCCGAAATTTTCTTACAGATTAATGAGATCATAATTTATATACTTAATTTTAAAGATTTTTTTTTTCATTTGTCTTATATTTGAAAGTTGACTTTAAGGATATCAATTTACGCATAAAATAAAGTTTTTATTTTTAGTTTGATGTATAAAATAGAGGTTCGAAAATTGTTCGTCTAAATGTCGTCCGATTTCATTATTATATTGGTTATATTTCTTTACAGATAATATTTTTCGAAAATTTAATTTAAGCTTATGTAAGCTTCCTATTCCTTCCTTTACAAAACACAAAAAAAATGTATTTTTAATTACAAAAAAAATAATCAAAAATGTTACTACTGGAAATTGAGTTTACCTAAAATTCGCCATTCAAATGTTCAAAACGGCAATTTCATAATTAGAGTCCCAATACTTGCTACACGGAAGGACTTAACTTTCTGAAAGATTGATAAAACCAAGGGTTTCATTGAGGACTGACGTAACATGCTATAAATTTCATTCATTCATGCAATTATTATTGGAAAACACGATACTGGATAATTTGACCTTAAAAATATCTCTTAGGTTAATGACTTAACAGTGATTCCAAATGGCCGTGAATGTTGCGAATAACATGAGATAATGGAGAATGTTACTTCCTCCTACAAACATGAAATATATTATCTTTAAAATTAATATTTATTGAGAACAAATTTGTAAAAGAAAAATTGAATGCTAAAATTCTAAAGCTGAAAGACAACTAGCATGACGTTAATGGAAGCAAAGTCGTCATCGGCGTAAAAACATTCAATTACATGGATGACGTAGGTCAATTCACTTTGCCTAAAAATAAAAGTGGGATCAAGAATCTTTTTGTCCTCGCTGAAGGATTACGTAAATTTAAACTAATTAAGCATTACAATACTGTGTTTATAGACTGCACCTAAAAGCGCGTGCACACTTGCGATTTTAGGCGCAGCGATAGCGCAGCGTTTTATTACTTGTATGAATTTTTATCACCGCGATATTGCCGCGCCTGAAAATCGCTAAAGGACGCAAAGCTTGCACTGGCGGCGTCGACGACTTTGGGGTGCGGGCGAAATGTTTGGTGAGCCTGAAATCTTTCTCTTACGTACATCAAGTCACGTATTATAATGTTTAAAAAGTATTTTGATGCAAATTCCAAAATTTTCCTCTTCATATCATGCAATTTTTTTTTTGTTGTGTTATGTAGTTAATATACCTAAGTAGGTTTGCTAGTAAAATAAACCAATCCTTAAACGATCTGTGTTAAGAACAAAAGCATATTCCATTATTTATTTATATCGATTAAGTTATTATCTAATCTTAATAGCTGTATCTGTTACACAATAAGTATGCATACATAGCTGGTCTTACTACTGTTTTACAACTTAATACGAGTGGCTACCGTGTTTAATAATCTTCATGCGATCAATCTAAGACTAAGACAATATCTTCATGCGATCAATCTAAGACAATTTGAATGGAGTTACGCTGTTATAGACGATGTAGGTAGAATTCAGATCATTAAACAATACATATAATACTGGGTCGAAATGATATTATAGAATAGAACACATATTTAAAGGGTATACCTATAAAAGTTGCTTTTTATAATCGTAAACGCGAGTAGAATAGACAGAAAACTAAAAATGTATGGGATTGACATTTAGCTGTCACGCAACATTTCGTGAGTTAATGTCAATCTTTTACATTTTATTCTATTCGATAAAATGTAAAAGATTTAGATTTTTTACGATTATAGAAAGCCACTAATCTACGGAAACTTGTTTACTATTATATATTCTGTGTCTACGGCCTCAGAAGTGAACATGATCAGCCTAACATCAAATAGGTACCTAATATGTATTTACAAATCATTATTTGCGTACCGTGTTTCTGTCAATGGCTGACAAAATTATTATGTATCTGAAGACAATCTGTAAATACGGGATTTGTAAGGAAGAGGAGATGACAGCAAGAGATATAGGTTTATTACAATTTTGATTAGAATATCAGAATGACTGCTCTGAATGCCATATGTGGGTACATTAACCTGTGTGGTGACAAACATATTGGCAAAATTACTTACTACTCGTATTACGTAGGTATTAAAATACTTTTTCTGAGATTCTAAATATTTTTTTTGTAAGTTGTCCTGCTGTTTGCTTACGAGCACAAAAGATTAACAGGTACATACTAATATTTTAACGCTACAAGCATTGCATTAAATGAAAGGTGTTTACGTGCGTATGCGGTAATAAATGTAATTAATTAAATAATTAGGCCCTTCTTACAAGCGAATTACATACACAGCAATGTAATAAAATATGACGTAAATAGAACTTATTTAATTTGTTTGACCTCTTTTGCAGTGTGTTGCATCGTGAGCCAACAATCTAAGGTGATAGAGTTAGCATCATATTTTCAGTTATTCGAATCTCACGCATGGCCTTAATCTTGTGGTCTGCCGTTATTTGTATATTGAATAATGCGGAACTCGGACTTTTCGCAGATGTCAGTACTTTCAATTTATTCTATACTATTAAACGAGCAATATTTGTATATATATAAATTTGTAATCGGTTTCTCGAAAACGGCTCTAACGATTTCGATGAAATTTACCATACGTCTCATGTCTGGGAAAAGTCGTTTTCTCCGTGTTTTTAAGCATTTGCGTTTTAGACAAAAAACCTACAGCGCCATCTATTGACGGGTAGCATAGCTTGCTCACCCGATGACATTTTAATGTTGAGGCAGCTATTATAGAGCGAAGCTCGGTCGACCAGGTACTATTTGTTTAGGAGAGAAAATCTTAAGAAGCAATTGGTAGGAGCTTTGCTAGGTAGTAGGAGTACCGGCTAAAAATAGTACTACCCCACCTCTTCCCGGCGATGTAGTAAAACTTATGAGATCTTCTACCGGAGAACGTACAGTACAGATGAGTCCTTTTTGCGCACTGTACCACCATAATGCGATACAACAAACTACCTCGTCGGACAAGCGTGGTGACACTATTCCTCTCAAAATATACCACGATTTTGGATGGAAGTATCTGGACGAGGGTCCAGCAGTGGACTATTTATGTTTAAATATGTACTTCATGTATACTGGGTGTAAGGAAAGGTGTACCGATTACTGAACGGGCGTGCTCAGTCAACGAAACTGAACAACTTTCCCAAAGAGACTCTTTTGGGATAAGAATTTTTATTTTGACCTGTCCATACAAATTGCTCTCTCTAAACAGTTTGTATGGAGAAGTCAATTTTTTTTTCATTTTCCAAAAATGTTCCTTTGGGAAAGTGGTTCAGTTTCGTTGACTGAGCACGCTGTAGAGTTATTACTAAATTAATTCATAAAACAATAAAAATCTACCACGGCGGCACAAATTAACAAGGCGCAACTTTCAGTATTCGGCACACCGTCCCTTACACCATGTATATAAATATATGTAAGTATGTACGTATACATGAATGTCTGATTCTGTGAAGGAAAGATAGGTAAATTATTAAACGAAAACACCGTCGAGTAAGACCATCGATTGTATAGTTACTTGTTTTCAGATAAAGCATAATGTAACAGACAACATAAATTTGAAATCTATTTGCAGGGTCAGCTCGGCAACTTCTCAAACTAGGCTAAAGTAGGCAACAGTTAGATATTGCGATAATCATAATGTCAGAAGTCATCTCAACAAAGACTGCATTAGGCCATATTAGCCTAGATGTTGAATGTACAAATAGTGCATGAGTAAATCATGTTGAGGTAACTGATGGCAACTTGCGCCCGGGGCAGTGTGGGGCACCTTTATTTACGTAATCGGTTATCATATCAGTATAAAGTGTCTTGAAATGTAGCGTTTATAAATATTAGGGAAGCATCTGGTCTACTGGGTATTATCTACTTAAAGCACTAGCAAGACGAATTTCTGTCACAAGGCTCGGCCAAACACCCGTGATAATACGAGTATGCCTCCATCGCAAAAAGATTTCGGAACTCCTTGCTTCCCTTGGAAGTTGCATGTCTGTCTGTCTTTTACAGACTGTACTTCAGAGAGTGTGCCCATTAGCTTCATGAGCTTATTCCGCCATTCCCTTCTACCATCGGTACTCCTACGCACCACATGATATCACCCTGCCTTGGTTGATATTCCGCACATTCGCACAATGCGCTTCGCAACATCTTTTAATACGCACAGCTAAAAAGTGGATTTCTCTGCCTGCAACTGTTTCCTCAAGTTCATATAACCCGAATCTATTCAAATCGCGAGTGAATAGGTTTTTCTGGACAAGCTCCTTCCATCTTCGACTTTGTCTCTGTCCTCGGAGCTAGGTGACAGTTGTTTATTGGCAGTGAAAGTAACAGTCACCAAGGGTGGACAATGAATGGACAGTGGAAAGTTTGCTTTAGATTTGTATTTACAGATTACCTTAAGATAAAATAATTCACAGAAGACCCGCTATTATGTAATAATAACATGTGTACCTAATCACATTATTACTAACTGACAGTTCGATGTCAGAGTCATTATTGATAAGTTATTGATTTATTATCTCGATCGTTTTTCTTACTTCTATTTTTAGATCGGTACTCGTGTTAGTAATAAATATAGCTTAAAGATAATCGTAGCTATAATTTTATTGGAAGGTATTCTAGAGATTGTTCTTTAGATATGCAGGGCTACTTCTGGAACCCTTTTGGATAAATTCTGGTATGTAACAAAAGAAAAAAAAGATATATTTTTATTACCTAGATTTCCTCTTCTTTTCGAGTCAATGGCAAAATTGTCAACAAAAACATTGCCACATCAATAGTGTTTCGGTTGCCTTCAAAAAAGTCCTTCCAACTCGAGTGCAGGAAATAGGGCACGCCAGCGAGTGTGTCTTGGCTCTTGTCGCGCTGAGGTAACTTCCAGTCATGAAGTCGTATTGCAAGTGTGAAGATAGGAAGATAGGGTACCTCGAGCCGCCAAGAGATGGTTTGAAAACGTTTCTCATTTCAGTTAGAAAGTTGTCCAGTATTATGCTCTCAGTACAGGGTGTAAGTGTCAGATGTAAGTAACAAGTTGGCAAAAACTGAAAGGGCATGATCATTCAATGTAACTAAACAACTTTCAGTGAATAAAATTTTTAGGAAATGAAAAATTAAATCGGCCTCTCCATACAAAATTGTAATTTTGATTAGACATTTTTCATGGAGAGGCCGAATTTCTTTTCGATTTCCCGGATATTTGTACCCAACCTGTCCCTTACACTATATAGATACATTTACAGCTAATAAGGAAGCATCCTATTAAAATGACTATTTATAGCATAGTTTTAAGACGACAAAAGCTATTTGTTAACACTGACATTAAAATTAGCGACATTCACATAAGCCATGTCAGTAGGTACATGTTACGTGACTGACCTTTTCCTCTCTCTCAGACGAGCCGGCACCCACTTACCACTTCCCACTTACGAGCAGTACCTTGTTCACGTTTCGACACTATTGTTAGAGAAAAAAAGACTTAAGTTACAAAAGCTTTCATGCAGCTTAGCTGGTTCTTCGAGTGCTAAGTCTACATGTGTCGACGAAAGTGCTTGCTTTTGCGATGTGTTGTTTCTGAAAATTGTAGGTACTATCGCAACCAGTCCTGTCTGACCACTGCCGAATAAATTTTTTATTCCGTTAAAAAATAAAAGCTCTCTCTTGATTGGTGAGGCAAGTGATCTGGAAAGACCGAAAAGTATACTTCGCAAACAAAGACAGACAATTTTTTTTTATCGTCAATGGGCGTACTCTTGACCTCGATCTAGTCTTGAAGACAGAGATAAGGTCGACGATGGAACGAGCTTACCCAGAAGAAGCCTATTCACTCGCGACTTGAATAGATTCGGGTTATATGAAAAAAAAATGAAAATGAAAATATATTTATTTACTAAAATACTAATTACAATTTTTAGATTTTCCAGTGGTTCCCAAACTGAACTTGGGAACACAGACGCAGGCAGAGAATTCCACTCTTTAGCTGTTTAATTTAGAAAAAACATTAAAAGATAACTTATTGCCTTTTTTCCTTTCCTAACAGGCGAAAACTTAAAGTAAGAGCAGCTCTGCCATTACCTAAACTTCTATATCTGTGGCTCTACGGCGGCTGTACGTATACCAACCTCAGGGTTCGGACAAAAATCTAAACTAAATCTGATTGTAAAGGTTTTTTTGCAGATTTCTAAAAAACTGTATAACTTAGAAAGATTGTGTTATTTTTGCTATAATATATACAAAAATTTCTATCGAGTGTAATCAATTCAGATTTTTCCTTTCAAAAACTTCGGAGATAAGGGGGGAATGGTATTTTTTTTTGTCATTTTTCATTACAGCATGAGAGTAGAAAAAAAAATACAATAAAAAAATTTAGAATGTACAAGTAAAGCCCTTTCATATGATATCCCACTTGACCTAGTAGCGAAAACTTGAAATTTGCCCCCTTTGTCCCCCTTTACTTTAATAATTATATTTTTTTAAAATTTCATAATTAAGTTAGGCAAACATATTCTTAAACTATTCCAAAGTCCATAGCATACAACGAATATCATGAGTGGTTGCCGAGACATACAGGTGTGACAGACAGACAGACAGACAGACAGACGGAGAGACAGACAAAGTCGCACCATAAGGGTTCCTTTTTTACCATTTTGGTATCGGAACCCTAAAAACGAAATCCAACACATTACGTTAGAGAATGCATTTTGTACCTATACACATCATGATGAAAGTTCACTATCGTTCAATGTTATAAAACTTATCAAAGTCGGTGATTCTTGCATATTTCGCTTGCAATAAGATTATAAATAACCTACCAATAGATGAATCATCCCTATACGTGATCACAATCTGAGGAAATGAGAGGAAGGAAGCTGACTCAGTTCTAATTATATACGATTTGAAATAATAGCAGCTATCTAAGTATAGTTAATTTTGTCAAACTTTCAACGGAGCTGTAAATAATTATTAATTAATTACCTCTTATTTTTTTTATGACGGCCATGATTTTCTTTACGGATGGAAATCCATCCAAAGTCAACTCACGTAGGTAGACATAGAGCAATTTGAATCGTAATGTAATACTTCTAATAAACGCAATTTCCAAATCCCAGAAAAAAGATAGTCCTTTTTATTAAGTAAGTAACTATGTCTTAAGTGCCTTAATAAGTCGGTCCGTCGGTGTGCCAAAGCCTTACTCTCTCATCTTCCTCGGTTCCTCTACTGATGAGGATCGCGACCACATATAATATTTTTTTGTTGTTGTTGTGTTGTTATATTATTAGGGTTTCCTTCCACAGACTGTGATTATATGATGTGTGGACCGCACGCTGCATGTTGCCGCCCACTGCCTTCTTCATTCTGTCTGACCATATCGTAGGTGCTCTACCTTGAGCACGTCTGCCTTCTATTAGCCTTCCAAAGCCTTACTAGCCAGCACCAAAAGGAAAGACTGTCACTAATTACTTATCTACTTTATCTATTACTTATTTACTTACCTACTTCGTTATTACAAAAATAATAGACACACTAAACCGCAATCCAAATTCAGTCTGTCCGTCGGTTTGTCGAAGTCTAACAAGCCAGCACCAATAGTAATAAATGATGATGATTCAATTGAAGGTTTCACCATAAGACGCTTACCCATTTTGTCAGTACAAAAATAATAGGCACACGTCTCGTTTGTTTCACTCCTCACATCGAACATACTCTTACACAACTCTGTCTATTGTTTGTCAAGTAATCTGTCGATACGCCAATCTTCTCTCATTCGTTCGTCAAGTTCTTTCTTCATCAGCAATTTATTATAAAATAATTAACCTTAATTTATTTTCGTTGCTGCTTCCACCGTCTTCGGTCATTAAGGCTATCTGAACTTTTAAAAGTTACTCAAATAAAGCTTAGCAGATAACAAAAATATGAAAAGTTAAATATGGCATTATAAATAAACATAAAAATAATTAATTGGTGAAAGGTCATGGGCGAATAATAAAGTAATCGTAGCGCAAAAATCGTGCAATTGATAAAAACTGTACACAGTAGTGGGCTATTCTCGAATCGTGCGATAAGTACAGACCACCCGCAGAGTAATTATTCGCTACGTCATACGAGTGACGTGGGAATTGAACCCTTCATGCAGGATAAAAGTATGAATGAAAGCATCCGGTACTCCTAAATGTAAGTTACTGAGAAAGAGGTTAATATAATAAATAATACCAACACCAATAATAATGTACCTACCGACAGAAATACAGGCGCAATCCTGTAAACCGAAATAAGGACGGTACAAATTCTAATGTGTGATATCGAAAAGCTCTCTATGGGCTACCGAGAAAACCTCTTTTAAAAGTTTTATGTTAGTCCTATCGAAATCTGCTGAGATAAGGTTTCGATGTTTAAACCGTCGCGTTTCAGAGCTTAAACATTATTATTAGCAAATTAAGAGGAAATCTCAGAACTATATAAACTTTTCTAAATAAATTAAACACTGATTCAATACAGACAATACAACGATGATAAAAGGAATTGCTCAAACTTTTTGGGCGTGCCTTTTGCAACCACGAAAATATTACAGAATAGGGCTATCAAATTTCAAGGCGAAAAATTCTTACTTACTTCATAAAATACGAATGGATCACGTAAAGAATGGAAATAGCTTATTGAATTGAATAAAAACATTTCACAACAAGACAACTATTCGTCAAATCAAGGATCATTGGTTGCGAGAGGGACGGAGATCAAATCATAGTTCACGATAAGTTCAAGACGAGGGAAAGGTCCAATCGTTTGGAAGTAATGTTATAGAAGTGCGCATAAAAGGTTTTAGAAATGTCGGAGTTTTTTGTGATTCGTCTGTTCTGAGAGAAAATGAACCCTCATTTGTGCATTGCATTGAGACAGTGCATTGAGACAGTAAACTTAGCTCAGTCATCATATTAAAATAACTGTTCCATGGAAAGAAAGTTACTTACTTTAGCTGGCTCAGAGACCGGGACCCAAAGAGGATCTTAGCCTTCAACATTGAAAGCCGCCATTCGCGTCCTTTCTTTGCACCTCTTTACTAAAGTCGGGTCTTTGGAGGGCAATCAAGAAAAGACGAAATAATCAGTTCATACAAAGTGTTAAAAACCAGGGAAATTTTTATAAATGTGGCTGAATACCTTTTTAGGTTTCTGTGGTCAACAAGGAACCCTTATCTGTCTGTCTGTCCGCGGGTTAGCTCAAAGACCCTTTGTAAGCTGTAATTTAATATGGACAAACATTTTATCTACGCCAAAAAACTTAGTAAAATACAATCTTTAAACAAAAAAAAATTTTTGTGTTCCTCCCCTACAAGTAAAGTGGGGATGAAAATGTTTTTTCTTGTCTACCTCATCGTGTAGGGAGTTGTTAGATAGGTCTTTTGAAAGTAATGTGAGTGCATATATAATTTTCGATTTGGGGATCCGTTTGCGAAATATTTAGTCGAGTGCCCCCCTGGTGCCAGCTAAACGGTTGTTATTTCAAATGTGAAAAAAAATCACAGTAGTAGTATGTATGATGAATTGATTAAATTAAAAGAAAAACTATCACAGCTAAGTATGCTTCACAGGTTAATGAGCTATATAGAGCCGAAAAACTGGAAATAACGAAAATTGCAATCAGGGCCCTGAGACAATGCCTTTCTACTATCGTAAATGCTTAAGAATAGAATAAAAATGTATGGGATTGACATTAGCTGTCACGGAACGTTTCGATAGCTTATGTCAATCGGAAAGAGAGTATGTATGGACTGAGAATGAATGAGTTACTCATCAAATGTCTTCTCTACGCTGATGACCAAGTTGTACTTGCGTCATCTGCTGACGAGTTGCAGAAGATGGTAACAATGATGAATGTGGCTTTGGACAGGAAAGGAATGCAAGTAAATGTAGGCAAGACGAAAGTAATGGTACTTGAAAGAGAAGAATGTATGACAGAGTGTACTATATTAATAGGTGGTGAACAAGTCGAACAAGTGAAGGAGTTTGTGTATCTGGGCTCAAAGTTTACGAGAGATGGAAAGTGTGAAAGTGATATTGAAAGAAGAGTGAATGCTGGAAACATGGTGAATGGTGCCCTGCACGCCTTTATGAGGAGTCAGAAGGTGTCTCACAAGGCTCGTTTGGCTGTTCATAGGGGTGTTTTGGTACCAACACTGATGTATGGCAGTGGAAGCTGGGTATGGCAGAAGAAGCATGAAAGTAGAATTAATGCAGTGGAAATGAGAGCGTTGAGGAGTATGACTGGTGTTAAATTGAGTGACAGGATTAGAAATAGTGTGATAAGAGAACGGTGTGGCGTAAAAGAAGACGAAGAGGATCGAGAAAGGGATGCTGAGATGGTTTGGTCATGTAGAGAGGATGAATGAACGAAGATTGACGAAAGAGATCTGCTAGGCGAGAGTGAATGGAAACGTTGGAAGGGAAAGGCCTAGGCGAACGTACCAGGACCAAATTCAGGATGTTCTGAATAAAGGCCAGGTTAAAAGTACCCTAAACCGACGAGCATGTATGAAAGGATTGATGAAAGTACAGGAAGCAAGGGAAGTATGTCAAGATCGTAGCAGGTGGAGGACTGTGGTCTCTGCCTACCCCGACGGGAAAGAGGCGTGATGTTATGTATGTATGTATGCATTTTCATTCTATTCTACTAGTAGCTACTCGCTGAGGTAAAAAGTTTGTGTTATGAACATTATGAAATACTAAGCCAAAATCTGCTTTACGATAGAAAAATTGTAATAAAAACTACGGAACCCTATACTGCGCGGGTCTTGACACGCACTTGGCCGTTTTTCTTAGAATGAGCAAAGACAATAGTCTAATATGAGGGATATATGTGTATGTTATACTAAACATACTTACTGGTGTCGATTCTGGCAGACACAAACTAAAACTAAACTAAATTTGACAGGCCTGTTTGCTGTCTTTTTCAAAACCTGTAGGAGTAACAAAGACAGCAACACTTTTACACTTGTCAAATTTAGTTTAGTTTTAGTTTGTGTCTGCCAGAATCGACACCACTATGTTAAAATGTTTAGGTAAACAAGTACGTTATGAAACACTATGCAGATTTAAAATGTCAGTTTCGAGGCCCTTCGATTAAATATATCATGTCTTTCTTCTTCAAATTTAAGAGCAGGGCTCTTGTCTGTGGAGTAATCGCCACTTTGTGCGGTTTTGTGTCAGGTCCTTGAACCTTGAACCTTGTTGGGAACTATCACCAACCGAAGAGGAAAGATGATTGGACACCTGGTGCGACATGACAACTTCTTTAAAACCATCTTGGAGGGGAAGATAGAGGGCAAGAGAGGACGGGGAAGACCAAGACGAGCGTACATTGACCAAGTCAAGGAAAAAGCTGAGGTCGTGTCGTACCGGGAAGTCAAGGACCTGATATATGATGTCAGCATATTATAAATAAAATTGTTAAGAGGCTATGGGAAAAGATAGATATTTGACAGTGCGCGCAGTCTTTTCGCTTGAAAGAAAGGGATAAAGTGCGCAATCCGCAACGCATTCGATTGCGACAGATATACTGTGCGTGTTACCAAAACTAAATGACGTAAGCGCCTGATATAAAATATCGACTTTTTGTAAAAACTAAGTAATAAAATAAAATTTTAGGTTGGGCAAACCCTAGCAACTACAAATACCATTCTGTATACTTAATTTCACTACTTAAAATACCTCCGATTCCACAAAAAGAGGAATAAATGAAAATTGAAGAGGCAACATTGGATTTTTATTTTGTCGAGTCGATTTTCACTAATCATGTTTTGGTCTTGGTGATGCCCTCACTTTAATGGTCAATAAATACATACCTGAAAATCACGGCAAGATATTGGGTAAATATAAAGATATTTCTCTTTAGAATACCCAAAAAAACTTACATATCGCCTTAAAACATTTTCATATAAAAATTCTATGAGTATAACAAAATCCAACTATTGCCCAACTTACCATGAGAATATCATAATCATAGTCTAAAAACGTAGTAAGAGGTAGTTCTTGTATACATTTGCATAATTAAAATCAGATAAGGTTATAAACAGAAATTAAAACATCAAATTCAAAATTATACAATACCTTGACGAATTGTGCACGTGAAACATTTTTTGCGAGTCACGAAAATATTCAAGTTTTTTCCGATGATCTCTAAGAAAGTGGGATACGATCTGCGCAAGATTGCATAATGTAACAAAGGTGCAAGCCCGTTTAGTTCCATTGACATGCAAGCTTTGGTTTCTGTGAATAAAAATATTGTGTAGTAACAAATAAAATGCAACAATAGTAAGTGTACCACAGAGAAAACTAGAACATATTTTATAGCTGGTTGTAACGGCTAGAAGCAACCAAATATTCTGTGGAGCACATTTTGCGAATATAGGGCGTAAACCAAAAATTTAAGCTGTGAACTTAAAATTACACTTTCCCTGAGGAACATCGGTCTAAACGAAACACAAAAAAAGTTGACGTCCGAAATTGCGTTTCATCAAATGATACTGTATTTAATTTTTGTAAGAGAATAACAAAATATATTTTTATTTTTCTAGTTGTTAATTTTGTGGTCCGCGGCTGGATCCATGGTTTCAGTTTTCCAGAGGCGTTTTTTTACACTCCCATTTCCTTTTAAAAAATACAACGATTGAAAATGGATGACACGATCCATTTTCGAACCACAAATAAATAATAAAATAGCTATAAAAGTAAAGGAAATTATGGCTAAATGAAACTGCGAAAAATCGGCAATTTCTTATCATAGGAAAACGTCAGTGCTTTATTTTATCATTTAATCTCTTGGTATTCTTTTTGACATTCGCTTACAAGTTGCACAATGTATCTGTTATTTTAGCTTTATGTGTACCGGTTTTTAGTAGGCTTTATTGTAGTTTTAATGTTGCCATACATGCGAGCGAAGAATTAAGAGCAATAAAATAAATGAAACGAGGTCGCACGAAAGACTAAAACTTGTAAATTGTATTATGTATACACGAAAAAGATGTACAGACAGACTTTATTAATGGCTTACAAAGATGTTGAAAAAATATGTGACAGGTTGGCAAAAACTAAAGGGGCTTGGTGAATCGATAAAACTGAATAACTTTTACTAAGAAACAACATAAAAAAACGGCCTCTACATAAAAAGTGTCCAAATAATTTTCGCCGAATAAAGCGTATTTCTTTTTACAAGTTGTTCAGTTACAGCGACTGATCATACCCTGTCAGTTTTCTATATGTGCCTGTATATTAGGTATCCTCTATAACACCGTGTCAAAACATGAACGAATGGGAAAGAAAACGTAGGTAGTTATTTACGCAATAAAGCATACTTTTGAATAAAACTGTAGTACATTTTCTGTTTTCCGGGAACTTTAAGGAAAGTTGATGTAGGGATCAAATGTCAATATTTTCTCATATCACTTGTTATAAATGATATTAAGACGCTTTAGAGGTTATTATAGAGCAACAAGCAACTGACGGGAGGGCGCTGCTGACATATATTTTCTAGTAAAGTGTCAAATTCCCAGAGCAGCAGCGTCCAATTTTATTTACTTGCCCATGGAGCCAACGCTTGAAAACACGAGTCGTTCGTCAACTCGCTTGTTTAAATCTCGCGTGGATCCCGCGAGTTGGTGAAACCAAAATTTGAATATTTTTCATGCGTCAACTCGCGTTAGTAAATATTTTTAGGTAATTAAGAGTGTCTTGGGTACAGTTGGAAAGAAAAAAAAAATTAAGTTTGATTGATAAAATATTCACAAAAATTGTATGTTTTACCTTTTAACGGTTTAACTGGGTGAATTTGCATTTTCTCAAAATGATATTTTATGTCCCAGTGATTTTCAAAAATTGGCCTCCAAGGTCGCTCTCTGTGTCGCAGGACTTTGACTAACAAATTCAGAAAATAACGGCGTAACTGATGACTGTCTATGCTGTGCCAGTAAAATACCATAAACGTCATAACCGTAACATAATGATATTGTTTTTAAAATCACAAGGAAATAAAAACTGTCAGTAAACCACGATGTGAACTAAGGCCGGTTAAATGGTGGTATTACATAAACAATAGTAGATTGTATCACAAGGCTGTAAAATAATAATTTTAGGGCGAGGGCGCTATTTTGAATCCAGAGCGAAGTGAAGAATTCTTGAGTAGAATCCTGAACGTAGCGAGGGATTCAATAGGTCGCCCAAGTTATAAAATATTTTTGCAGCCGCGTAATACACTCTACATTTCATCTCCCTCTATGAGAAAAAAATAAGAGGATCATTGAGACACACACTAGTCATTAATTTTAAATATAAAATATCATCACAATATTATTACTTGATGAAACAATACTAAAAATCATATTAAGTATTATTTGTAACAACTGAAAATGTTACTGACATTTTTGTCAGGAACAGAACCTCCTTGGTTGGAAGTCTTGTTTACATTTCAAGCATATTTCTTTTTTTATATACTAATAATTTTTTCAACACATTTGCTCATAAAACAGCTCTATTTGCACTGTATTTAGGTCCATAATCCAGCTTATTAAAAATGCGTGCTTTTCTCATTATATATTACAGCACTAGTTATATAATTTTTGTTTTTTTTTATATTAACAAAGAGCAAGGAGCTCTAATGTCTAAAATATTTATGACATTTTCTTAAATATATACCTAATGTTGATAAAAATACAATATACAGGGTGTTAATTTGATTGCGTGCCATAGCTTAAGGGGTGGTTCAGTAACGATAAAGAAACTAAAAAAAAAAAATTAAAAAAATCATTCATAAAACTCCATTGAAACTAAACTCACGCGGAGGGCAATGACCTCGCGAATGGGCGCGCCATCAAAAGCGCGCGAAAAAGTTTCAGTTATGTAGTCGTCATGGAGATCTTAAGGGGAGGCCTATGTCCAGCAGTGGACGTCTTTCGGCTGATATGATGATGATGTGCCTATCTTATTCACTGATACTCGCGCGCTAGCGATGTTGCTCCGCGTTAGTTAAGTTTCAATGCAGTTATAGTTTTTTTTTTGTAGGTTTTTTTTTTTTGTGTTCCTTTATCGTAACTGCAACACCCCTTAAGCTATGGCACGCAATTAAATTAACACCCTGTATAAACAGTTTGTTGCATGAGATTAGTTAAATTTGACAACAAATTAACATTAATTGATTTTGTAAGCAATAAATTTAAAGTTTTTGTACTTTTTCAATGACTACGCTGTTTGGGAGCATTGCCACTGCTTCGTCACAGCTCCTCATTTGAAAAAAGAAATGTGCGCGCAACAAGAATTCCGCGCGCCATTTTTCAGAAGTATTTTCATTTGCTTTGATTTTTGTGACTAACTAACAATGTCGTTCGTCGGTTTCAAGCAATGAAGAGGAACTTAATTTAACCCCACAGGAAATAATTACTGGGGCACAAAATGCAAGTAAGAGTCTCCTTCCAGCATAATCAAAGGAAAAATAGGTACATTCTTGCCTACGAAAAGTTCATTGAATGGAAGAACAGCAAAAATGCCATTTCGTTTTCAGAGAATGTTTTTTTGGCTTATTTCAATGAGCTGTCGAATAAGTATAAACCTAGCTCTTTGTGGTGTATTTATTCCATGTTGAAAAGTATTGTGAGAACGAAAAACCGGTCAAGTGCGAGTCGGACTCGCGCGCCGAGGGTTCCGATATACCTATAGTATTTTTGGAAGCAATAAAGTCCATTTTCAGGACCGCAAAACTAAATTTGTTTGTAAAGGTTTTTTGCAGATTTCTGAAAAACTGTGCAACTTAGAAAGATCGTTTTATTTTTGCTGTAAAGTTTACATAAACCTCTGTCAACTGTAATTAATTCAGATTTTCCCTTACTCAAACTTCGGAGATAAGGGGGGGGGAATGGTATTTTTTTTGACATTTTTCATCATAACTTGAAAACTAAGAAACTTAAAAAAATACAAAAATATATTTTAAAATGTACAAGTAAAGCCCTTTCATATGATACCCCACTCGACCTAGTAGCGACAATTTGAAATTTGGCCCCCCCTATTTTGGCCCCCTTTACATTAATAATCATACTTTTTTCAAAAAATTTTCATATGCAATTAAATTGGGCAACTATATTCTAAAACTATTCCAAATTTCAGCTCGATAGCGTAAGTGGTTGCTGAGATATAGAGGTGTGACAGACAGACGGACAGACAGACAGACAGACAGACAGAGCGGCACCATAAGGGTTCCTTTTTTTTACCATTTTGGTATCGGAACCCTAAAAATGGAGGCTCAGGTATTGCAGGTAAGCGAATTTGATTCGTTATTATTCGCAAATGTGTTGAAAAACGTCGTAAGAAGCTTGTGCGCTTTGGTGATTTCACCCTCGGCCCTCGGCTCTATTACGCCCTCGCCTGCGGCTCGGGCTGCAATTTCTGAGCCTCGGCCGTAATATCCAAAATAGCGCACGTTCATCTTAATGTACTATAATGGTACAACCGGCCAGTATTATTTTTCATGCAATATTTTGGTTCGACCTCTATGGTTGACCTAAAATATGCCTATGGTGGACCTAAATTCAATTCTAATTTTAAATCCCATTTTTACCCGCTACGAAAGTCTCTTGGAGAAAACAGCTATATTGTTCGCCTTTATTGAGGAACCGTTCAGCGATTTTCGAATCGATGGGTTGAAAAATATATCGTCTCTCTGGAGACATTCAACCTACGAACATTCAACAGTAAGTACCACAGATGAAATAATAGTTCTGTAGGATTTCACTGTTTGACTATTTGACGTTTTGCATTTGCATGATTTTGCATTTCTTGGGTGACGTTAACAAATGTTGTCTCCTTGAATCGGAAATCCTCTAAGGACCCCCGTCGTATTCTAATACGAGTACTAATGGTGTGCATTTGTCACAGTCTTGGGGTGCTAGTTTGATATTCTAGCGATAGTTAAATATACTTAATAAAGAACATATACGATGACATTTAATTATTTCTTGTTAGAAAAAGGTATGAATGTACTCATGATACTGAACAACTTTACCCAAGGAACATAGGTCGAAAAACGAAAATCAAGTTTTGACCTCCAATAGAAACTGCGTCAGCAGATAGCGCATTTTGTATAGGAGGTCAAATTTGGTTTTTCGTTTTTCGACCTATGTTCCTTGGGAAAAGTTGTTCAGTATCATGAGTACATCCATGTCTATTACTATCAAGAACTAATTAAAAGTCACCCTATATACATACAGGGTGTAAGGGAGGGTGAACCGCAAACTGAAAGGGCTTGCTCAGTAAGTTGGCAGAACTGAACACGAAACACATTATATAATAATGGCAAACGAAAAAATAAATTCACCTCTCCATAAAAAAATATTGTACTATTCCGCCTTCTGTGCATAGACTGAGACAAGTCTATAAGGCTTCTCAAGACTTGGTAGTTATTACATTACGTTACGATAGAATCGTATTGTTGCGAGCTCGTACGTAGTAAGTAAATGCGCACTTTCGCATGCAAGCCCAGCGAAACAATCTCATTGTTGACAGTGACTATTTCGAAAACAGAATTAGAAAAATGCGCGTTTGGTTTAATAAGCACCATGTCGCAAACCTCTAGGAGGCGTGCAACAAATACCGGGAAAAAAAAAGAACAAATTTTTACGACGCAATGAATCCAATTAAAATATTTCTCCCAAAAGGAATGCCATTATATTTGCGTGTCTTGGTTTTCGTCGAGTGCGGAAGACTTATTTATTTTTAATTTATTTATTTTGTGGTCGGTAAAAAGGTAATAAGCTTAATTTAATAAAAACAGAGCTGACAGGTCTTCACTGATAGAAAGAGACTTGGACTTAACCACGGAGTCTTAACAAAACGTTGATGACAATTTTAATAAATGCGACGACAAAATTATGATTTGATCCAGTTCTCTATTATATTGCTTTGTTTCCTTATTACTTTCCGCATATTAACAACCCACTTATGCACCATTAAGTCTTAGCTGAAGCAATAATAACAGCCAATTTACGTTTGCGTATTGTAAACCAGATCATAAAAGAGTGCTAAAAGTCAGTATGAAAATTTTCCGCATGAGCCGTTACGCGCGGTAGGAAACCACAGTAACACGCGTTCGGGAAACGTGGCAGGAAGGAAACTGACCAGGAACCAAAGACAATTAGGCAGTGTAGCAGTTAGGCAACGCATCGCGAGACACCAGTAGTGGGCACTCGGCCATGAGTGCCGTGACGCTTCCCTCAGTCTTGTTTGTTATTTATTACGTTTTGCCAGCATTGTATGTTCATCTTCTAGCTGATACTGTACTTATTTAACATTCTTTCTTCCCAACCATTTTCACAACTGGTTTTGATTTTGAATTGATCCGTTTAAATTCATATTGAAATTAGCAAAATAACGAAGATTATAAAACTCGCTTGGCTCTATGCAAAATAATTTACAAATTGTTTTACCTACTGTATTTGTGAGTGATGAACACGTAATTTCTTTATTATTTAGGTTGTATTTAAAAATACAAAATATCGATGAAAGCAATATGACTGCATGAAAACCCCGACTCCTCTCCACCGAATTTTCGTTGTTAACTTTTATGATATAAATCACAATATCAAAACTTTCTCTCCGTAATAAACCACATTATAGGAAGTGGCGACAGTTGGGTGTGATTTCTTTTTAACAAAAATAATAGAGACATACCTATTAGATAGCTACATTTGATAGAAAATGTGATTTACGATTCGATAATCATAGATTTCGTGCCGTTAGTTATCGAGGCGAAAACAATAGAAAGTGAAAAATTAATGAATCGGTTATACCGTAATATCCAAATAATCCTGTTAACAAGCCTTACAAATCGAATAATACCAATTTTCCAACTAACGGCTAGAGCGGTAAAATAACCACGGTTTCTAAACGTGTTTGTTTATTTAATTAACTCTTTAATAAGTAAAGTGTGTCAGTACAATCATAACTTTCACACTTTCATCATGAAAGTGTTTTCAAATGACACTTGCTGAAAAGAAGTACGTACTCACTGCACATTTTTATAACTAACTTTATGATTCGAGAAAACTTTCCCTGCCACTGAGAACAATCAAGTAGGTAATTTAATTTTACACTTAGTACGCTTGTTTCATAATCTTGTTAACATTTTCACAGATTTATTTAAAAATCAAGGTAAGAACTTCCTTAGAAATATCATATTTAATGGGAATGCGTAATGGAAATGTGTGATAATACTAAAGGGTGTGAATCTGCCCATGAAACAGAAAAAAAAATCCCTAGGAACGTAGGTCGAAATACAAAAATCAATTTTTGTCCTCCCATAGAAACTTCATCAGTTGATAGCGCATTTTGTATGGGAGGTCACATTTGTTTTTTCGTATTCCGACCTATGTTCTTTGAGAAAAGTTGTTCAGTTTCTAATAAGTTGTTCTATAGTATTATCACACCTTTCCGTTTCACGCTGTTCATTACATTACACTCCTATAAATGACCATTGGAGAAAAACAGAGAAACATTTTGATTGCTTGAAGAAAACATATTCATGTTGTAAGATTGTCATAAAATCAGGGATTAAGTAAAATAGAGCTTCAATTTCATCATTATCAACATCAGTTATGATTTCTGGTTTTATTTGATGGTCAGTAACGAGCCTTGCTGGCCGTGTTAAGTAAGAAAAAACATTATAAACTCTAAACACCTGGGTCATTGTATTACTTCTGATGTGTGGCTGACTGTTATTATCACCCAGTAGGGCGTTTGAAGAAAGAGGTCCATTAGAGAGACGCAAGCGCAAGATAAACCGTCGCGCGGTAGGTCGTGTCGGAACGGAAAGCGTCACCCGTCACCGATTTCACGGCATCGCTCGCATCGCGTGAGGAATTGACAGCCGAGTGACATGCTGTGTGGAACTGGGAATACAGGATACACACATGAAGGTAGCTCAATATCTTTTTATTTTTAGGGTTCCGTACCTCAAAAAAAAAAAAACGGAACCCTTATAGGATCACTTTGTTGTCCGTCTGTTCTGTCTGTCTGTCTGTCTGTCAAGACCCTTTATCTCACGAACGGGTAAAGGTATCAGGTTGAAATTAATACCATATATTAGGATCCATGAACCACACAAGATCTGAAAATTTAAATTTTTTACAATGACGCAATAAAAAGATATGGCATTTTATGTCCTCATCTCCATACATTTATTCAAAAATGCAAAAACTACAGGGTACTTCCCGTTGACCTAAAATTATGAAATTTGGCAAGAAGCTAGATCTCACAGTACAAATAATGGGAAAAGTCTGAAATCATTAAATATTACAACTTTTCTCACAACCAATGGTAACCAATTGTGGTGAGCTCCCGTTTCAAGAACATTCATATAAGAGAGGGGTCAAGTTGGATGGTCGCTGAGGCGATTTTTGTTTTAGTTCTATTTAAAAACGGGAACACTTACAAACTTGAAAATTGGTATGTTTATAGTGCATAAGCTATAAAATAACAAAAAATAATAAAATTTGACCAAGCGCGTGTCGGACTCAAACAATCTAGCACATTAACTTAGTGAAATTTCAACTAATACAATTATGATTATGTGGTGGTACGGAACCCTCGATGCGCGAGTCCGACTCGCATTTGGCCGGTTTTTTTAATATGAAAACAATGATGTAAATTTTGTCATAGGAAGTTTATATTGTTTGCAAGGAAACACGTCAGCAAAACTGAGCGAGTTTCTTTCAGAAACCTATCATGTCATTTGAAAGGACCATGAGTATTTTGGAATCTGGAATGGCAACTATTAGTATCTCAAAAGTGTATTAAATATAAAAAAATTCGCTTGAGACCAATAATATATTTCATTAAAAACGTTATAATATGGGGTCAAAAATATATGTCGGAACGGACAGCGATCTGAGACTTACAGTTCAAAGATCTTTATTTTTCTTAATTTGTTTAACAGTTTAATTAGAGGGCTCGATTCTGTTAAAATTTTCGGTAATAATTGTTCTTAGGGTTTTCATTCACTTATAATGCGCTTTACCCTTTTGCCAACCTGTCTCTTCCACCGCTTCATAGACTCTACTTAAATCGATTAAACTGATATTTTTATCGCCAAAGGGGTACTTACCCGTCCTCTGGTGCAACTCGGTCGAATCGTTGGATAAATAAGGTATTTTTTTTCCTATTTAACCCGATCGTGCTAAGACCTTGAACAACATTTAAACACGTAAACAAAGTGCGAAAGTTTAAAGCAAAATTTTAAAACATATTAATACTCAAATAACTTGCAGCTTTTACGGTTGCGTTTCAAATGGTAAGAAATCAAGTATCGCTATACTGACTCCTCTTTTCCTGTCTTCCTCAAAGAAATACTCAAAACTGGGACACAATGGGACATCGAAACTCTCTAACCCATTATATTGAACGACCATTATCTACCATAATACGGCCCGGTTACGTCGGGTTACGCCGGTTACCTCATAATGGTCGCCATTGGATGAATGCTCTAAGATGAATTGATTCGGATTAGAAATGCAACATTGACCGAGTGATTCTTGGAGATGTTGGGAATACTGATGAGGCGGTTAAAGAGGTCAAATGGACGGCTCAGAATAACAGCATCCTATTCTGAGCTTCAAACTGTTAAATGGACAAAACTTCATCGGGTTTGACGACTTTAAATTTCCTTCATGGGTTCTGAAATAACCCAATTTATGTCGCCGTGTCAATTTGCCTATATTAGTTGAATCCATCACACATTGAGAGGCTGTTCAGTAACCACCTCCGCGGGTGATCCGAAAATTTCCAATAGGGGTAATTATGAAAATAATAAAGGCGATAAGCTAATGCTTACAGTAACTGCTTACGGTCCTCGTTAAGATACGCCTAATGTATTTAATGAATCAAATGTGTGTCTGTTTATTCCGTAATTTTGTGTATGTCTTTCATTTATGACTTTTAAAGATGTTATTTTAGCTAATTATTAATTATCTGGTGATAGGCTCGTGGCAACAGACATTTAACTGCCTACTCATTTTATGTAATCTTTAAGTACAATACCGTAAATGGTAATATTCTTTATAATTTTACTCTGTAGAAGCAAATAACAAAAAAATATGTAAAACAAATTATCGAACTTACAATTTTAATCCCTATGTCTATAACTCAAACGTAAATAACAAATAACGGTAAAAGAACATCCGACCCAGTTGATTCAATTATAGAAAAGGCATTACTCATCCCTTGTCTAAAGACACCACCCTTCGTATATGCCAATACTGCTCATACAAAGACATAGATAATAGTACAAAGTAAACAAGAAAAAGGTGGTGTCATTATAGAGACACACAGCGGTAAAAAACGGGATAGAAATTTGGAAGGCAATGGACAATGAAAAGTACCCCTACAGTAGTATATACTGCGAGTCTCCGTGGGAATCTCTCTAGGACCAACTTTATTCAATATGCATAGTAAAGTACGGACTTTACCTATGACTATGAACCGCCTCTCGGCTTTCAATAGCTTTAGTGGTTGGAGTTAAAAAGCCGTAATGAGACGGAAATATGAATATTGTGCGTATTGTTAAAAGTTTTTACGGTACTCAAACCAGTTTGAAATGGAGAGTTGGAATTTGAATGATAATTATTTAAATTGTAAAGAAATAATAAGCAGTCTATTCTTTGCAGATTCCGAATGATATGCATTTGTGGAAATTTCATCTATGGATCACATAATAAGATGAAATATAACTAACAATAATTCAGTAAAATTATAGCTACAATTTCTTATTTGTAATTCTTTTTAGCTATTATTTGAGTGCATTTCAAAATCTATCTTGTATCTTTTCCACCTACATTTTTTACATTCTATCGAAACATAGCTATTATAGTTGTCTTAGCTTATTTATGAAATAAATGTCAGTAATAAGTATGTAGATATATACATATTGCACACATCGTTAAACCAGCGAGTGAAAGTCCAGCTGCTATGCGGCCATCTCGCGTATTGTTTACATCTACTATTGTCCGACAGCCATCTGGCTCGGTTTGACTATTACTCGTACTAGCATTACTGTTATTTCATACTCCGTTGCATTCATTCATAAATAAGCTTTTATGGTTTGTAAGGTGAGCAGTACTGTGCAGGTTGGAGGTTGCCTCATATTGAACGAGATGATAATGTGATTGATACACGACACAGAGTTAAGTGAAGACAAAATTCTTACAATTTCAAGAAAATTAAATGCATTTTTTCTTGTTCAAAAGTCGAAAACTCAAGTAAGAGCGGCTCAGAGCTGGATTTATTTTCATAAATAAATTCAAACTGCAGACGAGACTACTGCAGAAGGCAAAGTCTGTAGTAGTACCTCTTACATTGATTGACAGATAACACACAGCACAGCCTAAACCGGTAGATCTACAAAACAATTTGCTCTGGAGTTTTGATATTAGCATTATTAAAGAATTGTTGGAAGTTTTACTTATAACTAGGAGATGAAATTAAGCACACTGCCTTTTTATTGTCAATGGGCTTACTCTTGACCTCGATCTAGTCTTGAAGACAGAGATGAGGTCGACGATGGGACGAGCTTGTCCAAAGGAAGCCTATTTACTCGCGACTTGAATAGATTCAGGTTATATGAACTCGGGAAGGGAACACAGACGCAGGCAGAGAATTCCACTCTTTGGCCGTGCGTATTATAAAAGACGTTTCAAAGCGCTTTGTGCGAATGTGTGGAATATCAACCAAGCTAGTTTTAGTAAGAAATTTTAATAAGAATCGTTGCATTAGCTTCAATGGCCATATAACAAGTTTTAACTAACCTGTAAATTATTCGTGTCTACGCTTTTTACACGACCTAGGCAAGTGTTGCATTTCATACGTGGTTAGTAATCCGTCGTGCTCCAATTACTGAATATTGGCGAACACTGTACGATAATTAAAATTTCAGATTACATGCAAAGAGTAACAGCGTTGTAATTACTCACATTAGTACAACTATCTACATGATTTTGAAGCTTGGCTTTGAAGACATTCGACATTCTATTATCGATATAGATCAATTTTAGATAGGTCGAAGGATATTTGGAGTTGTCAAGTTATTTGACTTTATTAAGTTAAACATACTTGAAATCGATACACTAACTACTTGCATAAAAATGATTATAATAAAAAAAGCATAATTTATGCTAAAAAATAAAAATGCATCATTTATGCTTTTTTATATTTTTTAGGTAAGTACGTTAGTGTATAAGTTCAAGAATATTTAACTTAACACCAACCAAAAATTTTTTCGACAATCCAAATTTCCTTACACCTATAAAAATTTGATCTATATCGATAAAAAAGTCATCCTGATACCTAACAATTATCGTGCAATGATAAAAATATTATATTTTAATGGTTAATAAAATATTCGAACAGAAAAGTAATTAATTTAATTTTTACGGTATTTTTTCATTGGTACGCTACAAGCGTGGTAAGATAAGGTGGTCGTGCTGATATGGCGTAGATTTTTTCAGCCTAATTTGCAAATAAGTATTTCAGAAAGGAAAAGACCTGTTTATTGAAAGTTTTTTATTAAGGACAACAGTAACATTTTTTATTAGTTCTACATCTAAGCCGGACAAGGAAACAAGCCGTTGAGAGGTCATGTATATAGGCATACGATTTCACGTAGGCGGCCGGTAAACACCCACTTTTCGGCCGCAAGCACGTAATGTTTCTTTCAGCTAGCAGGTAAAACCTTGGAGCAGTTTTTTTTATAATCAAATGCGAACTACGCAAATACCGTGTATTCTGTTACATTATAAAAAGTAAAAGTTCTGCCAGTTTCGCTAAGTTTATGACTGTTTACGTCTGTGGGTCTGTCAGTCACGATGTTTGACCGTTTTAATTACCGTCGCCATTCACAACGGAACCACAAAGTACAGTGCGCAGGCGCATCTCAATTACTCTCACTTTTCAACCACCTTGCCACAGAGTTGAATAAGTAGAGACAGAAAATAAATACGGGACCACTTGTTTTTTATCTACGAGCCATATTTGTAATGATTTCGCTGAAATTTTCGGGGCCGAAAAATCGATCTAGCTAGGTCTCATATCCTGGAAAATTCGTTTTCCACGTGTTTTTAAGCATTTCTTTTTTAAATACCGCGTTTTAGACAGAAACCTACAGCTCTATCTGTTGACCGGTATCATAGCTTGCTCACCCGATGATACTTATTATAATGTCGACGCGGTTATTATAGAGCGAAGCTCGGTCGACCAAGTTTGTTTTTATGTTATTTAAGAAATAATAAAAAGATAAAAGTCTACGACGATCAATATATTTTTGGAAGATAAGTTATATTAAAAATAAAATGGCAGCTATTTCAATTTTATAAACGCTCACCTAAGCTACGGCTATTTGATGTGATGTGACCAACAACGTAAGTAAGTGACGGTAATCGTACATGTTATGTACATGTTATCAACTATTTTCATAAAGCTGCTATTAATAAACTGCATTTGTTACCAACGACTCTTTGTCTATAAAGGAGGAACGAAGGCCTGCTCATAAGAGTACAAGAGAATAGCATTAAGCACGACTATTTCCTTTCTTTCTTCACCACGTCTATTCATTCTGTGGTCTCCTCTGATTGGTTTCAGTCACGACCGCAGCCTTTGTTTACTTTTGTATCGACTCACCTTAAGGTATAACCTCTTCTATAGAATCAGCTATAGTTGAGACTTTGTAGTTGTCGTGTCGTCGTGAAAAACTATTCACTTTCACACCAACCTGAACAATTTACGTTCTTGTTGGCACTCGCTTTTTATTACGCAACAGACATAAGTGGTAAAGGTATGTTTACATTATTACATTACCACGAAAGTCACAATAATGTATTCCTGTTTGGCCAACCAATAGTAGTTTAACTTTAAACAAGGTTTCTGAGCTTGGGGGGTTCGCCTCAGTACTTGAGGTGTTAGGTTTCTATCTGCTGGGACTGGAAGACAAAATTAGAAGTTACAGGATCTGTACCTTTTCATTTTCATATGTGTTTTTATGTGTGATGAACTTAGTTAACAAATCAGGGCTTTTAGTTTAATGAAAGTGGCTACTAAATTATTGGCGGCCAACCGAGCACCAACAGAGATCACGGTGAACTACACGGGTAAAACTCACCAAGGTGACCTCTCTCGGAGCTCATAATATGTTGGCAACCGTGTATGTAGGACATTAAATTATGAAGCTGAATGGCTTTTTGTGGGACTTAAAGCCAACGCATTTTCATCAACCTGTTGAAATTCACATAAAATTTATTTTACTCAGTCATCAGTCGTAGGTAGCCAAAGTTTGAGTAATGGATCGAACTGGAGGCATATATTTTTGTGGTTACAATTATTATTTAAGTATTAACCTTAAGTGTAAAGTTATCTTTAAAAAGCTATGTAATTATTTATGGTGATAAAATTTCTTCTAACAGTCCCATGTGAACTCTAATCAGATTCACTTGGTAAAACTATTGCAAAACTAACAATGACTGATATTTATAATCTTGACACAATGTAGTCGTTACGAGCTTTTTGTCATCACATCACTCCACATGCAATGAAACGCAATCAATGAGTTCAATGTCATGGTGATCATTGAATGTAATTGTCTAATCTGTGGCAATTACCATTATACTCAACTGTTTTTTGTTTTAAATTCAATTCAATGTTTTTGTTTCAGGTGCGTGAGTGAAAGCTGTCAAAGGCAGCCTGTTTCTTTAAATTAAAATCAAATCTTAAGTTAACGGCAAAAATAAAATATCTAAAACACCAACCAATTTACACTTGGTATGTTATAACATGTGTGGCGACCACGTACCAGAAGACGAAGCGTTGGCAGGCCCCCCACAAGGTGGACCGACGATCTGGTCAAGGTCGCGGGAAGCCGCTGGATGCGAGCAGCGCAGGACCGGTCTTCATGGAGATCTTTAGGGGAGGCCTATGTCCAGCAGTGGACGTCTTTGTTTTACATAGTTAATTTTAACCAAATTTAACGTTAATAAGTTCGTAGACGATGGCAAGAAATCTTCACGTGTGAAGTCAAGTTGCTATTGCGAATTCCTAAAAGTCGTAGAACAAAAGATGTTCTTGATACTGTCCCTTTCTAACAAACGGCAAATTGCGCGTGTGAGAACAGAGCGGCGGCATCGAGCAGGGCCAGTTCTTGAAAATCACCGGGTGATAAAATATCACTTTTGAGAATTCAAAAACTCAAATTCTGCCTGATAATCTGTCAAAAAAATTGTACAAAGATATGAAAATTACCAATTATATGAAAATGTGATCCACATTGCAACTACAAATATAAAAAATGTAAAATCAAATTCACCCTATTTTTATCAAGCTTCCAGAATATGTCTTTGCAGGTTTTTTGACGAATGTAGGTTTTTTAATGTAACACCGTATGAATGTAAATTACAAACTTCACCAATTTTAATAAATTTTATTTAAGTCTCCTCGTGATCAAAGAAAATGACGGTAAGTAGGTTGGTGTTCACTATCAAAAGGAGTCCGATGACAACAGTGTATTCTTAGAATTTTGTGCAGTAATTTTGGTACCTACTAGTGTAATTTTACACTTAATTATTCTAAGCTAATCTCGTTTCACGTTACAGCGATATTGTTTTTTCTATGTCGCAAGCAAATCTATAATTCGTCATTTTACATAATGCCGCGGCATTTCATAAAACGGCGCATAAGTCGTTTCTGGCACTCGCCGGCCGCTACCGTGGCTCGCTCTCTTGGCTCGTGCGTTGTGGTCGTGAGATAACCTAACCCAACCTAACCGATCGGTTGGGTTTGCCGTGCCGTGACTAACGAATCTAAAATGCGCTAGTGATCTAAACCCGTTTACAATCTGCCGGCGCCGTTTTACAATTTGCCGACCATTTGCCGTTTGCCCGGCGAATTATACGATTTGCCCGCGACATCATATCATAACTATCACAACTACCTACATAAATACTATATTAGCCTATTTCGTCCCCCTGCAGGGCAAAGGCCACCCTTCTCTTCTTCCACTCCTCTCTATTCTGCGCCCGGTCTTGCCAACCCTTCGAAAATGTGTCCATTTCGTCACGACATTTCTTTGTAGGACTTCCTCTCGGGGCTTAGTGACGCTACACGGTCTCGTTCTTAAAAACATAATTGTGATGAAAGAGAAAACGAAATAGTAAAACTTAATAATTTATATACTTATCCGGGACGTCAAAATTTTTATTTAAATGACATATTATTTAGTAATGATTTGTCTTAATATATGTATTACTAGCTGTTGCCCGCGGCTTCGCTCGCGTGGATTTCGTATTTAGGTTGTTACCGGTTTTCCGAAGCAATGAGATATTTTAGTCCAAGGAAATTATTATTTATCCCATCATTTCGGGGTAATTTTAAACTAAGGAAAAACAGGACTAACCCTGCGCAAATCAAAGAGTATATTTCAAGATCCAGCTGAATTTTATATAATATAAAACACGTTACTCATAAATTAATCAGAACAGAGGAACTTAGCAGCAGTATCCTAACAAATGTAAAGAGAGAGATGAGAGACACCTTTAAGTAATATTTCAAAACAGAGCCAATTCGCAGAAGTAATTGAGAAAAAGTAAAGCCCTCTCCCTCTCTCTCCCTCTTCCTTCTCTCCCTCTCCCCCTTCCTCTACCCTCCCCGTCCCTCTGTCTCTCCCCCTCCCCCTCCTCCCTCTCCCTGCCCCTCCCTCTCCCTTCCCTCTCCCTCACCCCCTCTCTCTCCCCCTTCCCACCCTTCTCCCTCTACTTTACCTGTACCTGTACCTCTACCTTTCTACCTCTCTACCTCTACCTCTCCCTGCCCCTATCCCTACCCTAATGTTAATTTAACCGCTATCCCCATAGAATACATGAATGGCTATCCCTAACATAGAAACGACACCCATATTTATTTTTAGACATTTCAAACCTATCGCAACCCAACCCCATCCCCAGGGGATGATGGTATTTAACGTCCACCACGTTGGATTTCAAAGTTGTTGTAGCTTTCGTAATCAGCGACCCGATAAACCATACAAACGACACCCATATAGATTTTTAGACATTTCAAACCTATCGCACCCCAACTCCATCCCCAGAGGGATGATGGTATTTCACGTCCACCACGTTGGATTTCAAAATTGTTGTAGTTTTCGTAATCAGCGACCTGATAAACCATACAAACGACACCCATATTCACATTTCAACCCTATCGCATCCCAACCCCATCCCAAGGGAATGATGGTATTTAACGTCCACCACGTTGGATTTCATAATTGTTGTAGTTTTCGTAATCAGCGACCCGATAAACCATACAAACGATACCCATATTAGTTTTTAGACTTTTTCACCCCATTTCCCTTTTTTAGGGGTTGAATTTGGGGTGGAATTTCAGTAACAGTGATGAACGTTGCATAGAATTACATCATTAATGCCTAAATAATAAATAATGTGGATTTTACTTTAAAAATAAAGAATTTTCAACTTAATCCCCCTGTTCACCCTTAAGGGTGTCGAATTTTCAAAAACCCTGAGACACGTAATTATACAGCATCCTGAAGTTGCTCGCGGAAAAGTACGACACACCCATGTTTATGCATTTTATGCGTGTATTGGTCAGACCGAGTGTCACTTTGTCCTAGGCAAATAAATTGACAATTGCTACTTATTATCTTATGATCATGATTTGATTAATGATTTTGTTTTCTGTGATACTAACATAGATATAAGTTTTCTTGTCTTACTAACAAATGGGCCCTTGTTGCCATAATAAATGAATTTAATTATTATTATTAATTATTAGTCGTTAGCCTTAATACAAATTTTGAAGATCCTAACTTCAAAACTGACGGACTTTCATACAAACTTTCATCCCCTATTTTACCCCCTTAGGGGTGGAATTTTTTAAATCACTTTCTTAGTGCACCCCTAGGTCTCATAAGGAACCTACATGCCAAATTGGGAATTTCTAGACCCAGCGCTTTGGGCTGTGCGTTGATATGTCAGTCAGTGAGTCAGTCAGTCAGTCACCTTCTTCTTTTATATATATAGATTATTATTTAAGTGGAGTTATTGCTTCCGAAAATATTGTAGGTAAGTATATCGGATCCCGCGGCACGCGAGTCCGACTCGCACTTAACCAGTTTTTTCGCCTGTTATCGCAGTCTTGAGTTTCTGTCTACTAGTCTGTTATAAAAGCATCCAAGTCGTCGCGCCATCTTCTTCTAGGACGACCTTGGCGACGCTGTCCGTCTTCTGGGATCCAGTCCGTAGCTAACTTAGCCCACTTATCTGGATGTTGCGTGAGACTGAGACATGTCCTGCCCAGCTCCAATTCAGCATAGCTGTCATTTTTTCAACGTCTTCGATGCCGGTTTTGGAAAGCAGGTTGGTGTTCCGGATGTGATCTATCCTACGCTCCATTGCACGTTGGCAAACCTTAAGTTGGACTTTTGAGCGTCCGTCAATAACCATGTTTGCGCACCGTAACTTAGGATGGGCAGGATACACATGTCGACTAGTTTTCGCTACCACCAAAAAACCATAATGTAAAAAATATCACGCACGAAATATCAAAGACTTCGCGTGGGAAGGCTATTATTTTGTCTAAAAATAGTTATCTATTCTAATAATCGTCTAAAATTACTGGCAGCGATCACATACTTATTTATGAGAGAATGAATATAAGTTGGCGTACTACCTATTATCTATTTTGTTGTAGGAGTATGCAATAATCCATTGGATAGAACCTAGATTGAACGGCAAAGTTATTGCTTTCAATTCTGAACAAATCATCCCTCACCCCCACTAATATTACGTGACCAACACATTTTGTGTAAGAAGTTAACTTTTTATATTTCTTGGGAAAGGTTGTTCTTGTCCAGATCCATAAGCCCTAAAGTACTTTTATTACTCTCAGGGCATACCTAGAGTGTTATCTTCTTTGAGAGCTACAAGTCTAATCTAATCTAAATCTATGTACCTACTAAAAAAAGTTAAAATTTTGATATTGATAACTTGTCCCAGTGCCTCCGTGCGTTCTAATCTAGGTTCGTGTGCGCGACACAGGTCATTGTATTTCGGCTTTGCCTCAAAGACTAGCTTTCTCTTTGATCACACGTTCGTCCTGAGTTAACGGGCGTGGGTGAGCCGAGCCAAGCTTTGCATGAGTACACAACACAACGGTTGAGCAATGATCGCTTGTTGACTTGCCGACCTGCTACAAAGGTGCTACCTACGCGACACGGGGGCTGCATGTTGACAAGTTGCCGGCTATGTCAATAGTAAATGAGAAAGTTCGTAAACAACTGAAAATTATGAGTCCAGTCAGCAAAACACTTAAAAAACCACTGAGCATATAAAACACTACCGTTTATTAAAAGACCATTAATTGAAGAAAAACAGAGACTCAAAGGGATGCGTGTCGCAGGAATATAATAAGACTATAAGATGAAATGGACGCTCCATTTTAACATAGGTATTACTAATCTTATCATAATCCCTATACTGAACATCCCTTTAGAACAATTATGCAATTTATTTACTTTTCCCAACTTAGTGAAAAAAACGGAATTTCCCTTCAAGGATCTAAGTTGGATCCTCAGAGCAGCCAAGGATTTTAAAGTTGAATACCGAGCGAAGCGAGTGATACAAGACTCGAAATAAATTTTTTTACGTGTTAGGCACGCTACTTTTCACCATTGACTACAGAAACAATTTTACAACAAAAGTTAAAGTGGCGGCATTTGTATATGAGCTTTATTCTATGCACTAGCCAGTTACTCAGTGAAAACATGAGCGAATTTTTCACTGTTTTTAGGGTTCCGTACCTCAAAAGAAAAAAACGGAACCCTTATAGGATCACTTTGTTGTCCGTCTGTCTGTCAAGACCCTTTATCTCACGAACGGGTAGAGGTATCAGGTTGAAATTGATACCACATATTAGGATCCATGAACCACACAAGATCTGAAAATTTAATTTTTTTACAACGACGCAATCAATAGATATGGCATTTAATGTCCTCATCTCCATACATTTATTCAAAAATGCAAAACCTACAGGGTACTTCCCGCTAACCTAAAATTATGAAATTTGGCAAGAAGCTAGGTCTCACAGTACAAATAATGGGAAAAGTCTGAAATCATTAAATATTACAACTTTTCTCACAACTAATAGTAACCAATTGTGGTGAGCTCCCGTTTCAAGAACATTCATATAAGAGAGGGGTCAAGTTGGATGGTCGCTGAGGCGATTTTTGTTGTAGCTCTATTTAAAAACGGGAACACTTACAAACTTGAAAATTGGTATGTTTATAGTGCATAAGCTATAAAATAACAACAAATAATAAAATTTAGTCAAGCGCGTGTCGGACTCAAAAAATCTAACACATTAACTTACTGAAATTTCAACGAATACAATTATGTTTATGTGGTGGTACGGAACCCTCAGTGCGCGAGTCCGACTCGCACTTGGCCGGTTTTTTTGATGAATCAGAGGCCTTAGTTTGTATGGCAATGCTGAAAAGTAAGAAATGAAATTGTGAAAATGTTAATAGCTTCTGCAATACCTATACTACCTTTAATTGCTACAGAATTGTGCTGAACTGATTCATTGGCACAGTCAATGAGACCGTTCAAACATTCAGCGTTTTCCCTTCGCGCCTTCCTTCTTTTCTTCCGTCAATTATTCATCCATAATGTAAAACAATGAAGGTGGAGACGGGATGCGAAAGTCTTGTATTGAATAAGCTTTTCATAAGTAATAATCTTATTTTAACGACATAAACAGTGTTGCCATAATAAAGCACTTAGCTAATGGATCCCCAACTCATTTTTTCATAGTAGTAAACAAACAATAACAAAATTGCTTCTATATTGGGATGTTTGTGAGCAAATGAATAAATTAATTAAATTGTACGGCGCCGAAGAGACACGCATATGCGCACTTTCCCGCGACGTTGCTCGCTCCATTTGTTCCAGCGCGCATGAAATGTTCCGTAGCGCATGACATGTTCCGCTTTAGTGGGTGAATAAGACATTTAAGTTTTAGTATTGTTTTTGTTTGTGGAAAAGTAGAATAGCGTAGTGCTTCTCTGAATACTTTCTTTAATAAAAAGGCTCTTTACTCTGTTTGATCACATTACGACGTGAATACACAATGTTGGTAAAGAATGACAATAGCGTTACGTAAACTGCTACGATCAAAAGTCTCCATAGATATTTTGGTAAAGACAATAAGACACATAATCATAACCAAAAGATTTTACATTCAAAATGTTGTTCTTTCTCACTACTTTTTGATCACCCCTCGTATAGAGGAGCTTGCACTCTCGTTTCTAGCCAGGAGATCGACCAGTCTCTAGAGTGCTCTAGAGAGTCTAGACAACATCACTTGCCATGCTGCTTGGTGACTACTAATAAGCTGTCGCGACAACCAACTCCATATATTCTCCAAGAAAAGGGCGGCACCATTAGTCCTCCTGCGTCCTCCTTTCAAGTAACGTTCCAATTCACGCTAACGATGAACATAATGAGCATCTCCAGGCGCCCCAAGCGGCCATCTTTCGTCTGTCTCGAAGAGATTATTTATGAACTGAACAATGTTAGGATGCAATTCATGTAAGGGTATGTTTTTTCTCTGACACCAAGGTTTGTGAGGTTGATCATCGACCAAGCAGACTTCCCGATAAAATGATAAACAGTTATATTTTTTTTTGTGTATTGGATATCTGGCAAGAGCGGGCTTTAGATAGGGACCAATGGAGGGAAGAGAGAGAGGCCTTTGCCCAGCAGTGGGACATTATAGGCTAGATAAGACAAGATAAGATTGGATATTACTGCAGTTCATGGTACATGCAATGCACTCACAATGAATAATAACACGGCAAAGTTTGTTAAAGTATTGGTTTGTAATGTACAGAGATTTCTATTAGTCTCTCTGTAAATATTTCTTGAAAATCTAGAATTGAGTGTTTTTTCTCCTTTTCGGCCCGTATTTATTAGGAAATCGTATTCAGTTTCATAAGCTTTATACAGGGTGTAAGGGACGGTGTACCGAAAACTGAAAGGGCGTTCTCAGTCAACGAAACTGAACAACTTTCCCAAAGAAACATATGTTGGGAAATAAAACAAAATTTTGACCTCGCCATACAAACTTTTCGACCAGAGTGGGCAATTTGTATGGAGAGATCCATTTTTTTCCATTTCCCAACATATGTTTCTTTGGGAAAGTTGTTCAGTTTCGTTGACTGAGCACGCCCTTTCAGTTTTCGGTACACCGTCCCTTACACTCTTTATTTTAAAATTCATCTTTTAAATAAATAAATATGGGGTACATTAAGGCAATGGGTATGAATAAATTCATATAATATAAATTCAGATAATTATGAATCTAGTACACTGATCTAACGTGAAGAATACCTACCTTATCTATAATTAAGATAAAACAATCAAAGTGTCACCCCTAAGCAGACACCGTAGATTACGATTACGAGAATCGGCTTCATTCTAGGACTCACTTCCTTAAAATATTAATCCTTAGCCGAATTCAACTACGGCGCTGAGTCAACGAAAAGTAAACTATAATAAGAGGCGCCAGCTTCTTAATAATCCGTTGCAATCATCGTCGGAAAATAAAAAGAGAACACCTTAATCATGACGTTAAAAGTGCATCAATGCAAACAAAACACTGCCGGTTAGATAAATAGATAACTCGTTTATTTAGTCTACAGACGCATATATAATACAGACACCACTTAAAAATACAGGACAGAAACTGTGACCAGTATAACAACAACAGTCGCGAAACGATAGAAAATCTACGTAACATGTACGTAGGTACGAGTACGTAAAGTACTTACCCTCCACATTGTTCCAGCAAAAGCTGGAATTTTGGAGGTAGTTCCCTGTCCTGTAGTGGGCTTAAATAGAAAAAAGAACCGGCCAAGTGCGAGTCGGACTCGCGCACCGAGGGTTCCGTACCACCACATAATCATAATTGTATTAGTTGAAATCTCAGTAAGTTAATGTGCTAGATTTTTTGAGTCCGACACGCGCTTGACCAAATTTTATTATTTGTTGCTATTTTATAGCTTATGCACGTGTTGTAAGTGTTTCTGTTTTTAAAATAGAACTAAAACAAAAATCGCCTCCACGACCATCCAACTTGACCCCTCTCTTATATGAATGTTCTTGAAACGGGAGCTCACCACAATTGGTTACCATTAGTTGTGAGAAAAGTTGTAATATTTAATGATTTTAGACTTTTCCCGTTATTTGTACTGTGAGAACTAGCTTCTTGCCAAATTTCATAATTTTAGGTCAACGGGAAGTACCCTGTAGGTTTTGCTTTTTTGCATAAATGTATGGAGATGAGGACATAAAATGCCATATCTTTTGATTGCGTCGTTGTAAAAAATTGAAATTTTTAGATCTTGTGTGGTTCATGGACCCTAATATATGGTATCAATTTCAACATGATACCTTCACCCGTGCGTGAGATAAAGGGTCTTGACAGACAGACAGACGGACAACAAAGTGATCCTTTAAGGGTTCCGTTTTTTTCTTTTGAGGTACGGAATCCTAAAAATAATGAAAGAAAGGAAAGAAAGGAAATAACGTTGCCTACAATTAAATCGATAAAATCCTCTCTCCACGGGACATACTTAACGAGGCTGACTGAGGTATGTGTCAGGCAGGAGGGAAGGTGGCTTTGTGGTCTCTATAAGTTTTCCATTCACTACATCAAAGTTTGGTTCATGTACCTAATAAGGTAATTTTGGACCAAAAATTGCTTTTAAATTTACAGGTATCTATCTCATTACTTCTTCCGGGTTACGGAATTGGAGCTCTTTTTCACCAGATTATAGTTTCGTTTATGTATCTTGTGAGGTAGATGATCAAGTTACGGGATCCCGAACTAAATGGAGATATCCCGGATTTTGATTTTAAGAATTTCAGTTAATGGTAAGTAGGTAAATCAGATACGTTCACCTTAGAATAATTTATCTAAGACGTTCACTTTTTAAAAATGTAGACTTGAAGTATCATGTCTGTAATGGTTTTAATGCTTACTAGCAATTAGTTAAGATGTATTCTCAGCTATATTTTCTTAACTTGGATCAAAAATAATATACCTAATACTGGAGCAAAAATAATGTTGAATCGTTTACATACCGGTACAATTGTAGCAAGAGCAGTTAACAATATTTAGTATGGACGCAAACGTATCATAATAGTAGTTTATGTAACTGTCATATAAAAAAGTTTTTTTGCTACTGTAACGGAACTAACTACTTACGACTATTAGAATGATGCCTGTCAATCTATATTCTAAGTGGGTTTATATTATAGCAACAGTGATGGACTGATTCGGGTTACGTTAAAAAAACAATACCTATTGATTACTTGAAATGCCTAGAGTAGGTCATACCGTTCTTCAATGACTAGCTGGAGCATCAATCAAAGACATCCAATTTGTGTCATATAAACTTTTATTATATAATTGTAATACCTGTCATTGTTCTGCCATCGATTATTGCTTCGTAAAGTGAAAGAGATTCTTTGTTTTTATTTACTATTTGGTCTGGTATTTTGACGAACTTATTTTCTTCATTGTTACGATCTCATACAAACATGGTTTTAATCCAGCGGGTGCGGATAAGAAAGGGGTAGTGTGCTGTGTGTGTCCTTCATTGAAGAGCTCTGTGAAAACCTTTCTTTGTAAGTATCAGCTGTTTTCTTACAAGACCCTACTGGTTTGTGAAGGACAGCTTTAAATATCCGTGGAATCGATAACTGGTATATGAATAATAGTACGGATAAAGTACCCCGTAAAATAGACGGCTAACTAGGTACCTTTTTAATGGTGCGTCCACTAAGAATGTGAATTGCTATTCATTACATTATTTTCTGTATCAATATAATTAATATCATCTACACTGTAATCTCACAACACCAATAGTCAAAAACAAAGAGCCATTATAATAAAGGTCCTTAAAACTGTGGTCTCTGCCTACCCCAACGGGAACAAGGCGTGATGTTATGTATGTATGTAAAATTAATGTAGGTATATAATGTGGCATGAAGCATGTATAATAAATCAGGCACTTATATAAAAAAATCTCCATTTTTAACGTGGCTTCCCCCGATTCCTAATTTCATCATAATCCTACAACATTTACGTGCATCCCTTTATTTCGAGCAAATATAATGTCTTTGTGTTTTTCTTCAATGGTCAGTGTTGCAGTATATACAAAGCAACCTTACAAAGCGTGTTCACGGCCTCTCTCTTTCTTAATATACTTTTTATTACAGTATTAACATTTACCTGCCCTTGAATTTTCAGTCTTATATCCTATTAGAGAATTTGTTATTGTGTTAGATTTTACTAACTCAAGCTCTATGCAACATTACCTACCTTCTCTCAATAATGTTCTAGCACCTAAACATTTACTTTGATTTCTATCTCACGATATTCATATTTCACGCGTTAACGCTTAATTGATGATATCTGTCACGACATAGCAATATCGTTTAGGCTGACCTTGTTCTTTATGTATTTTTTAATTTCTAGTTTAATCTTAACCAATCGTTATTATTCTATTCAATTAAGCATCTTGAACAAGCTCAGCATCCAATCTCTGTCATTGAGTGTGGTTTATTATATTGTGCTGTGCAATCATTACTTCATCTTCAAATAACGGATTCATCCTTACACTACACTATACGAATTGCTAGCAGCATGACGTTATTTAGTAAGACAAGATATGTCCACGAGATAAATAAACCCCAAGCTTGCTTGCGTCTAGAAAAACCTTAGACAGTAGCAATGTCACAGACATTTGATACAAGGAGAATTTACGACGTCTAGACTGGATTTGTCAGGACCAGGGATATTAATGTCCAGGAGGGGATAGTAACTACCGTTACCGAGAATATACAGCTTTGATCACAGATAACACATTAAGACCATAAAATCTATAGTAGCGATAAAAGACTATCAAAATAATGAATAGTAATTTACGAAATTGACTTTTGAACGTGATAATAATACCAGAAAATAATAGATAGTTAATTGGATAGTAAAACAGAATAGGATGCTGTAAAACCAAGCATTGACAGACTCGGAATGGTCATTTTACGATCACTCGAAGCTAATCCGTTAAGAAATATAGAGGCACCCCGTGTCGGATCCCGGCTTTGACTTCAATCTCTACAAAAGTTTAAAACTATCTCTTTCTTTCTTGTATATTTCGAAGGAGACAGTTGAAGTTATGAGGGAGCATCAGCGGCGACTTTTTTTGGAACGATATATCCTTTATATCCCCGCTACCTGTATCATCCCTCGGCCTCTTTATACTTATTTTTTCTTGTCTATCTCTTTGTCCGTTTTTTGTGTAGATTGAATTACTAGTTGTGAGGTTGCAGCCACCATTCGACACGATGCAGCGCGGGCGCATTCCAGCTGCTAATTTGGAACTATTAAATGGAACACGCATGTCTTCCCTGCTTTGAGGTGAAATGCTCGTTGTCCTTTGTCGGCTGATGTGCGTGATGGTGGATTTTTTCAAACGGCAATTTTGAACTAATTGACTCGGGTTGTGGGTGTAAGGTATGGTTTTGTTTCCAATGGTAAATTCAGGTAGGTATGAACGTAGAACTAAACAACTCTTCTTAAAAGATATGGCTCGTAGCGTTTGTTTCCGTGGCAGTACCCCACTTCCCACGATGCTAACGGTAGTGTCATAGGTAAAATTACATTTCCCGTGACAATAGATAGATAGATAAACACTTTATTGTCACACACAGAACACATTAACAATTACAAAGGAGAGTCTTAATTTTTGGAAGAAAATATACACAATTTTTATTTATTATTTAAATTCTAGGGTGACAAAGGCGGTCTTATCGCTGGGATTCCACAACTCTTGATTCCAGTGCATAGTGTCACAGGAAATTTGTTCCCCTATGGCACTAGCAGCTACTTTCTCATACCACTCTTGCGCTGGATTTGTATTGCATAGAAACGACCATAATTTTTAGTCTGTTCAGATTTGATGACATACCTACACATATACGGCTAAATATACTGAGATTAGGCCAGGAGGGGTTCCTTATTCTACGCCATTGATATGCCTGTGATGTGAGCCACGCTAGATCCCCACAACTAACACTGATCTATCCTATCTATATCTGATAAGATTTGAGTGGATTCTCTTCTACAAACTTGACTCATTGAGCTTCTTTAATTACTTACTCACCCTAACTGACACATCCGTATTGTCTTCAGAAGCAATTTTTATCTTATCTTCTTCATTCATTAGTAAAGTCGTTCTTCCAACATTATCAAGTTGCTTTGTAGGTACTATCTGAAGAGTAGGTATGCGTCACATTGTCCACGTATGATGTAATAATAATTACTTACCTACGCATAACAAATACTTCCGACTTTCTATCATTCATTTTCGACTTCGTTCATCCTACCCAATAGATCACGATCACACTATTATCTTAAGTTCGCGTGAATTATATTGAAATGAATCCGCGATCAAGTAAATATATGCCTAGGTATTTTACAGGTTTTCCTAATAGGGCAGGACAGCGATCGCGTGCTGATCGTGCGATTTGTTCTCTATAAAGACGTACCGATTAGACCTGTCTGTCATGATCATGACCCATGTATTGACGTTTTGATCGCGCATCCGTACAAACAAAATTCACACTAACTTGCGACGGTCACTTATTCGTGTTAGGAGGCCTAAAGATTGCCACCTATGTTCAACAGATTGTATGCTTGCGGATCTGCTCGCTCAGTCAGCGGATCAGGTGAAAACTTTGTCAAAACTAACTCAAAATCTACCCATGTGTGACAATAAAGGCAACATGACAAATCATAGTCAATGATAGAAATAGAACCCGGTCACGCACGCACGACTCTGCTTTGCGACAAAGTAAACACAGGTAGTGTAGGTACACAAACACAAACCTATTATGGCAAGTCAATCTACGCTCAAGGCAGTAAGAATGTCACGGGTTGATACCAGGCAAATACATTCGAAAACGGCCACAGTAGGCGCTATCAGTCATAACAAAACATTGCATTAGACGTAGTGACCGCAGATCATTATTTGGAATAATAGATAATTATCTCACAAATCCAACAAAGACTGCCTACAGCAGAGTGACCATTTTGAAACATAACAAAAGCAAAATCATGAATAAGTTTTGATAACAATGAACGCGGCGTGGCGGTAAATACCTATTAAGCGAGCATTTTGCAAGAGAATGTGCTTTACAACACTGCGAATGGAGGACGCGGTTCTTGCTGCGCCCGCGACCTTTGCCGCGCCATTTAACGAGTGACATTTCTATTTAAAAACAAACTTATATAAAGTATATGCAACTACCCTACCTACTCTCTGGAAAGCAACAGCCTGAAAACAAAAGGATCACTCTCAATTAAAATTACTTCTATTCACAACTAAACACACGTTATCTAGGTTATGGGTGCAGTAAAAATAATACTTCGCTTTATAGACAATAATACATTTTATCTACAAAGTCTAAATGCGTGCCAAATTACTATTTCTGAGCTTAAGAAAAAAAACATCGAATTAACCAACAATAATAATTATCTTAAAACGAAGGTAGGAGCACTAGAACAGCGTATTACAGAAATTGAACAACGTAAACTTTCAAAGCATATTGAAGTATTTAATGTACCGGTCCAGGAAAACGAAAACCCACTTGAACTTGCTAACAAGATTGCAAATAAAATGAATCAAAGTACGGATGATATCAAACAGGCCAAACGTCTGCCTGGGAAAAAGGAACGTCCAGGTTCAATTCAAGTACAATTGAAAACGGAAAACCTACAATCAAAATGGCTTATGGCAATAAAAAATTACAAAATTGATCTTAAAGTAGCTGACATACTACCCGAATCCAATAACGGGCAAAACACTATTTACATCAAAGAAGCTTTAACACCATTCAATAAACATCTACTATGGCAGACAAAGCAAGAACTTGGTGGCACCTACAAATACATATGGATCAAGAACGGTATACTTCGCATCCGAAAAGAAGGTCAGGATGAAAAAGCCCACATAATTCGGGCAGTTGAAGACATTAAATTTTTTTAATAGGTTTTTAGAAAACGGCAAAGTAAAATGTCTATTACCCACCTCTCAAAATGGCTGTAATAAAGGATGATATTTTGGAACTTAAAGACTGTTCCGACATCCAATGTTTCGTAGATAACATACCTAACAAATTAAATTTATTATGTATTCATTTAAATATAAGATCCACTATAAAAAACTTCTCCGCCTTAGAACAGTGCATATTTTCTTGCTCAAAACAAATTGACGTCGTAATTTTAACAGAAGCAAACATCTCCGACTCGATAAGTAGTATGTATAATATTATTGGATATAACATGCACACAGAACTCAGAAAAAGTCGTAAAGGAGGAGGCATTATTGTATACACACTAAAAAAACATAAGTTCATACCAGATAAAGTAAAAACACTGCATTTTGAATGTTTAATTGGCACAATAATCACTCCACAAAAATATTCTGCAATTCTGTGCGCTGCATACCGTCCACCAAGTCTAAGTAAACACTTGTTTATACAGGAAATAAGTACGGTACTAAAAAAATCAGATCGACTCAAGGACCTCTTCCTTCTGGGCGATATTAATATCGATCTGAAGGTAAATTGTCCTATAAAACATAGTTATAATTCCGTCATGTACAACCATGGCCTTGTGTCCGGGATAACGCAGTATACTAGAATAGAAATGGTTAAAAACAAATTAACAAAAACATCTATCGATCACATCTACGCGAGATCCCGTACACAAGAGTTATACACTGCGGCGCTAGGATCTGTACTGGCGGACCATCGCACTGTAGCACTTGCCTGCACTGGGCCCGCGCATACACAGGATGATTCTAAAACACTAATAAAATATGATACTACTATACTTACAAAGTCTTTAAAAGAAATAAATTGGAAAACAAAACAAAATATAGCTTGCCCAATTAGTTTATATAAAATATTAACAAATAATATTAAAAATTGCTATGAAAAAGCAAAAGTAAAAATCAAACTTAAAAATAATCGAAACCGAAATAAAAACTGTAAATGGCTTAACAAAAAAATTTTTAACGCATGCAAATACAGAGACAAATTATTTATGGAATGGTTAAAAGATACAAATAACAAAATACTTAAACAAAAATACAACAAAGCCAGAAATTTGGCCAATAAACTAATCTACACAACTAAAAACAAACAAATATATAATAAGATAATAAAAAATAAGTCTAACCCTAAAAACCTATGGCGCATACTAAACGAACTCACAGGCCGCATAAAAAGTTCTATTGATAGCATTATTATAAACGCGTTCGAAGATTTAAAAACAAAAATAGCTGATATAACAAATAATTTTGCAAATATGTTTCACAGTTGTGTTAAAAATATGATACCTAAATGTAAAATATTGTTATTAGACAAGGCAGAATACATGCGACCGCTTGATGCATCGTTTAGATTCAAGAAAGCAGATTCTAAAGCAGTCATAAAACTTATAAAAAATCTAAACAGTGACAAAGCACCCGGCGTAGACAGCATTAGAGCAGTAGACATTAAGGCCATATGTGAAGATATTTCGCCAATCATAGCTAGATTTATAAATGCGTCAATAAAAACCGGTATATATCCAAAAGAGCTAAAAACAGGCGTTGTTAGACCTATATACAAATCAGGTAGCCAAAAGCTTTATGAGAACTACCGGCCAATTACTATACTACCAACTATAAATAAAATAGTGGAAAAATATGTTTGCGAACAAATAAACGACTTCTATAGAAAACATCATGTGTTAACTAAGACACAATTTGGATTTCAAGCTCAAAGAAGTACTACACAACTACTGTCACAATTCACGGACACTATATACACACACTTAAATGACAAGAAACATATATTAATTGTCTTTATAGACTACAGTAAAGCATTCGACACATTACAACATGACACCTTACTGGACAAACTCGACGACTGTGGTATAAGAGGACCATTCAAGAAATGGTGCCAAAATTACCTAACAGATCGATCATACCTAGTTAGTATAGGCAATGAGTTTAGCGACAAATATAGCGTAACTGAAGGTACTGCTCAAGGCTCAGTCTTAGGACCATTACACTACTTAACTTATGTAAATGACGCCGTAAACATTATAAGAGATTGTGAAGTTTTTCAATTTGCCGATGACACTTGCCTACTAACAGCAGACACTTCGATAGATAACGCACTAAAACGGTTACAAGCTGACTTCACACTCTTAACAAAATGGTCTCATGATTTGGGTCTTGTCCTGAACACAAAAAAAACTAAGGTAATGTACATAAGTTCAAGCCAAAATAGAATAAAACGAGAGATCAACTTAATAGCACATGAACACGATTGTCTACACTCGAACTTTAGCCATTGCAACTGTAGTCCAGTTGAACTAGTGACTCAACAAAAATATCTGGGTCTGATAATTGATGATCGACTAAAATGGACAGATCATATAAACAACGTATGTGATAAACTGCGTGCTATATTAGCGAAATTTACCCTAATCAAAAGTAAAGTCCCGTACACAATATTGCTATCACTCTACAAAGCATTAGGAGAATCGACCATAACCTACGGACTTAGCAGTTACGGTCGAACATTTAAAACACACCTTAACTCGATATACCAGTTACAATTACGCATCTTAAAAGCTATAGTCCCTTATAAAATAAAAAATAAATATAAAGATAATTATCATGCCCTGTTTTCCTTCTGTAAAATAATACCTATCCAAGACAAAATTAGTTATATAATTTTAGTTGAGAATTATTTTAATGAAACACTCAAACACAATGCTAATCACGGAAAGGTAACCCGCAGCGTAACGAATGCCAAATTAATTGTCCCAGGCTTTAAAAACCTCTATGGAAAACAGACTCTAAAATATATTGTACCTAAACTAATTAACAACCTGCCAAATTCATTGAAGATCATTATTAACGAAAAGAACATAAAAAATAAACTATTACAATTTTTTATAGACGATAATCAAGTAAAGTAACACTTCAAGGAAACACCCTGTGTGTGCGCGCTGCTCCCTACTCCTAACAACTGGTTTTGTAATCTGTCTCACTCAGTGCGCTTCAAGTTGTAATGTCGGCTAAAGCCTCGATCACAGTTCGGGGATTGTTTCGGCATACATTGCTCGTTGAAGTAAGGATATTGCAATTAATATAACCAAGCCTCCCAGCAATGTGTGCCAAATTGATCTTTTTAGATTTGTTCGTGGCTTTATCCTCATCGTATGTATTCATTTGAAAATAATATTGAACTAAGTTGCGTGCGGTCGCAGAGTGCCGTCGAATCTGTAGGTGTACGGACAAACCTAATTAGGTTTTTGTTACACCTTACATAAATTGTAAATTAGTATTAAGATTAGTATGTAATTCTTTTAAATAAATAAAATAAATAATTTATATTAGGTACTTTAATAACAATACTTTTAACAGTCTTAAAACAAACGACTTAGTGAGACAGGCGGCGGTCAACGCCGTGAGTCTATCTACAATATGTACAGCATTGTACAGGAACAGTCAGGGCGCCATCACACAATAGTCCTCATTGGCACATTTGAATAGCATTTTTTTGCGGTGAACATATTTAACACTTTTTTGCGGTTGGCGTCAATTTGCGGCGCAAACATCGCTTAGAAAACACAGAAAGTCATTTTAAACACAGGTGAGCGAAGCAAAAGCGCGTACAGGATTGGGTGGGGCACTGTGTCTTTGAAAGCCGGAGCAAGGCCCTGCGCCGGTCCCGCGAGCCACCGCCTCGAAGAACTGTCGGAGATCGCTGACGGAGCGCGTGGGAGGCGCTTGCAGGTCGTGCAGAGAAGCTGCCCGTCGCGGAGTCGTTTCCAGCACCGCGACAGGCCTTGTCAGCTGCTCCGTACTTCGTGCCAAGCTGCCTCCTCTCTGAGACAGAGATTCGAATAATGCCCTACGTTCTCTGACGGGAACATACTGAGCTACTGCTTCGTGGGCATTCGGCGAGCAGGACCGCGCTCGGCTCTCCAGAGAAGAGGTCTTGCGTCGCGCGGCTTCCATAACAAACCGGCCCCGCTCCACGCCCCCCGCCGTACCCTCCCAGCGCTTTAGGTAACGATGCCGACCTTGCTCCGATTCGCTGGATCTCGCCGCGCGCGGCAGCGTGTGATGTTGCTGTGCGCTCGCGGTCAATTTACTACAATTGTCGCATTTGATGACCTCAGCCTTTCGTACGGGCGCGTCGACGACGTCGGTGGTCTTCAAGGCGTCAAGGGAGAGGGTCAGGTCAAGGCTGCGGTCAGATGATGAGTCGTAGTCGTCGTCTTCTACGACGATACCCTCATCCGTAGCGGCCGGCGAGTGGTCCCGCCGAGGAAGGAGCGTCTCCGGTGACGTGAGCAATCTTCGCCGCGCTCTTGGCGGTGGTCGAGGCGGACACAGGGGAGTGTCCAGCTGAACAGCCTCTTTCTTTGGTTCTCTGTTAGTGTCGGCGGCCGGTAGTACGTCCAGAAACCGGACCTGTGGCAACGGTGTCTGACGAAGTATTTCGACACAAAGCGCGCGCACCCATCGGTTGTATTCAGCCGTATTGCAAGTCTGCAACAACGAAAGGATAAATTGTATTTGGGTTGCAATAAAGGCCTACAAATTTATGACTTAATTCAAGAAAGGCACTGAGATTATATTGGAATTTCATTTGTTAATAATGGACCAGCTGGTCCTGAATGTAGTCCGGCGTGGAATGCAAATAATTGGAAAGGGTAAATTGTGAGGGGCTTTTTGCTCTTCAAGCAGAGCTAGTCAAATTACATTGAAATAGACCGGCAAAACTTTTTATGAAGAAGGATTACAACTGAGTTCAAACGTGTTTCTTTTACTTGTCAACACCTTCGCGTATCTAGCCCTTCTTATGGTAAATAGTGGTATCAAAAGGTCGGTAGGTACAATGGCGATGATTTACGGGTGTTGCGCGTTATTGAGGTCTATTAAAGAGCAAGAATCGTGAGAAAGGCGGATCGAGGGGTTCGGGCTGGGCGTCTTGCAAAATGTTGCTTCACTCGCCCCGAGGTTAGGGTACTGTTTAGACCAATCGGTAAGATGATGCAGCCGTGTGGATACCGAAAAGGAAATAAAACCAATTACAGCGAGGTGTCATATCCGAACGTTATAGTTTTGTTTCCAAACGCATCATCAAACTGTCAAAAAATCAAAACCTTTCAAAAATTGGTTTACTTTCGATGACCGCATGTCAATTTTCTTGACCTTTGAACGGGCTGCTAACGCTAAAGATGTGGTCACAGTGAGTAACTAGTGATTACAATTGAGTGTTCTTATCTTTTACCTACTGCAGTGGACAGCCAATGGCTTTAAAAAATAGTTACATACATACATAACATCACGCCTCTTTCCCGTTGGGGTAGGCAGAGACCACAGTCCTCCACCTGCTACGATCTTGACATACTTCCCTTGCTTCCTGTACTTTCATCAATCCTTTCATACATGCTCGTCGGTTTAGGGTACTTTTAACCTGGCCTTTATTCAGAACGTCCTGAATTTGGTCCTGGTACGTTCGCCTAGGCCTTCCCCTTCCAACGTTTCCATTCACTCTCGCCTGGTAGATCTCTTTCGTCAATCTTCGTTCATTCATCCTCTCTACATGACCAAACCATCTCAGCATCCCTTTCTCGATTTTGGTCACTACGTCTTCTTTTACGCCACACCGTTCTCTTATCACACTATTTCTAATCCTGTCACTCAATTTAACACCAATCATACTCCTTAGCGCTCTCATTTCCACTGCATTAATTCTACTTTCATGCTTCTTCTGCCATATTTCAATTTCAATTTCAATTTATTGCATTACTACATGGTTAAAAGGCTCTTAAAATTAAAATGTACAACATGTAGTACCCCGTTGGGGCACCGCAATGGTGAGAGGTAGCAAATTTTCCATTAATCTCTTAAATTACAATTATTAGCAATAACAATAATTACCTACAAATAAAATAAATTATAAATTCAATTAAATTACATTCAAGTCTAAATCATGCAAAAATTAATAAAACTATGTACACATTTTAAATATCATATAACTTTAACCCAGCTTTCACTGCCATACATCAGTGTTGGTACCAAAACTCCCCCATGAACAGCCAAACGAGCCTTGTGAGACACCTTTTGACTCCTCATAAAGGCGTGCAGGGCACCATTCACCATGTTTCCAGCATTCACTCTTCTTTCAATATCACTTTCACACTTTCCATCTCTCGTAAACTTTGAGCCCAGATACACAAACTCCTTCACTTGTTCGACTTGTTCACCATCTATTAATATAGTACACTCTGTCATACATTCTTCTCTTTCAAGTACCATTACTTTAGTCTTGCTTACATTTACTTTCATTCCTTTCCTTTCCAAAGCCACATTCATCATTGTTACCATCTCCTGCAGCTCGTCAGCAGATGACGCAAGTACAACTTGGTCATCAGCGTAGAGAAGACATTTGATGAGTAACTCATTCATTCTCAGTCCACACATACTCTCTTTCAGATCAATCAAACAATTATCCATGAACAGGTTAAACAGCCAAGGTGACGCTACACATCCCTGCCTAACACCTTTTTCGATGCTAAACCATTCAGTGTACGCCCCGTTTATTCTGACACAAGCACTGGAATCCTCATAGAGAGATTTCAGTGCTTGAATCAGATGACCGTTTACCCCATACATAGACAATGCTGACCACAATTCATTCCTCACCACTCGGTCATAGGCCTTTTCCAAATCCACGAACGCGCAGTAGACTTTTTGGTTTTTAGCCAAAAACTTTTCAGCTATGCACCGCAAGGAAAAGACCTGATCTGTACATCCCATTCCCTTTCTAAATCCCGCTTGTACATCCCATATTTTATCGTCAGTATCTTTCATCACTCTTTCAATCAAAACTTTTGCATACAGTTTGCCGACGACACTGAGAAGGCTTATCCCGCGATAATTTTTGCAGTCCTGTTGTGACCCTTTTCCCTTGTACAAAATAGTTATATTTTCCTTTTATCGCTTGTCATCGTATGGCCGTAAAAACAACTTTTTATTTTAAAGAATGTAAAAGAAAAGTGCGATTTTATCAAATACAGTAATTGAGCATGAAAACTGTTGTCATTCGATTCGGGTCTTATATTGTTACATTACAGTATAACTGTACAGTGTTGTACATGTAACAGGATGTAGGTTTAGAGTTGAGTTGTTTCGTTGAGGTGCACTAAGAAAAGTCAGTTTCACAAATCACGAAATCTATTATAGTTTTAAAAGTTACAGATATAAAATTTGGCTACTTCCTTCTCTCATAAGTTGTTGATGCACACTGCTGTAAATTGTACGAAACGCGGCAAAGTAGGTTGCCGAGCTAGCTAGAATAAAATGTGCGGTATAAACCGTACAATAACGTTTTGTTATAGTCCTAGTATGAAATTGATCATTACGGTAGTGACATCAGCGAGATTCGTTTTTGCAAAGTTTTTGTACCCCAAGGTATCGGCATAAAGAAAAACCGGCCAAGCGCGAGCCGGACTCGCGCACCGAGGGTTCCGTACCACCACATAATCATAATTGTATTAGTTAAAATTTCAGTAAGTTAATGTGCTAGATTTTTGAGTCCGACACGCGCTTGACGAAATTTTATTATTCGTTGTTAATTTATAGCTTATGCACTATAAACATACCAATTTTCAAGTTTGTAAGTGTTCCCGTTTCTAAAATAGAACTAAAACAAACAAACCCATCCGCGACTATGCAACTTGACCCCTCTCTTATATGAATGTTCATGAAACGGGAGCTCACCAAAATTGGTTACCATTAGTTGTGAGAAAAGTTGTAATATTTAATGATTTCAGACTTTTCCCATTATTTGTACTGTGAGACCTAGCTTCTTGCCAAATTTCATAATTTTAGGTCAACGGGAAGTACCCTGTAGGTTTTGCATTTTTGAATAAATGTATGGAGATGAGGACATAAAATGCCATATCTTTTGATTGCGTCGTTGTAAAAAATTGAAATTTTCAGACCTTGTGTGGTTCATAGATCCTAATATATGGTATTAATTTCAACCTGATACCTCTACCCGTTCGTGAGATGAAGGGTCTTGACAGACAGACAGACAGACGGACAACAAAGTGATCCTATAAGGGTTCCGTTTTTTTCTTTTGAGGTACGGAACCCTAAAAAGTGCAAAGACAAAGTCTACCAACAGCTGCAGTCTAATAAGATGAAATGCTTGATAAATGGAAATTAGTGCTTCGGAAGACAGGTTACACCTTTGGTACTGGCCATAGCGGTAGTTAAGCCAAGCCGAGGTCATTTGATGTCTATGTATAAAACTTTGACAGTCAGTTTGACCACTAACCTATCATAATCTATGATTGGGTGTGGTTTACCCTTAAGATTTTCTGAGGTCAATGGTAGTCGCTCCGTGCAAAAATCAATATCGCTATCAATTTCCCACGTTAAGCTCTGAGACTCTATAAACGTAATAAGATTAGGGCCATGACAAAGCAATTTGATTTAGGAAGGGCTTTAAATTTTTTTCTTTTAGTTACCTCTTGCATACGTAGTAAGAAAGAAAGTAGTTTAATTTCGAATGTCTATAGTATGTAACCCTATAGGAGTAATAAACTCCTGCTATCTGCATACTAGCCGTCGAAAATTTATTTATGCGAGCATTGTCATAGCTAGACAATGACCGTCCGACGTGACTGCTTCCATCCACATTGTTAAATGTTTACAAGTAGGCGATCGATTCACGACACTATCACTCCATCTCCACCCGTGGCCACGGGTATTAGTAAAAGGCGACTAATAGACTTTGAGCCGAGAGATGGGCAGCAGCGTCCTTCTGCGTATCGTATCATCTAACTTACTGCGGTTGCCAAATACCTCGGTCTAACAACAACAAACAACACTCACTAACAAGAGTGACTACTCCTCATTTTTAGGGTTTCCGTAGCTCAAAAAGGAAAAACCGGTCAAGCGCGAGTCGGACTCGCGCGCCGAGGGTTCCGATATACCTATAGTATTTTTGGAAGCAATAAAGTCCATTTTCAGGACCGCAAAACTAAATTTGTTTCTAAAGGTTTTTTGCAGATTTATGAAAAACTGTGCAACTTAGAAAGATCGTTTTATTTTTGCTGTAAAGTTTACATAAACCTCTGTCAACTGTAATTAATTCAGATTTTTCCTTACTCAAACTTCGGAGATAAGGGGGGGGGGGGGATGGTATTTTTTTTGACATTTTTCATCATAACTTGAAAACTAAAAACTTAAAAAAATACAAAAATATAAAGCCCTTTCATATAATGCCCCATTCGTTTCCACACATTAATAATCGTACTTTTTTCAAAAAATTTTCATGTGCAAAGCTGGGCAACTATATTCTAACATTATTCCAAATTTCAGGTCGATAGCGTAAGTGGTTGCTGAGATATAGAGGTGTGACAGACAGACGGACTGACAGACAGACAGAGCGGCACCATAAGGGTTCCTTTTTTTTTCCATTTTGGTATCGGAACCCTAAAAAGCGAATCATTTTGTTGTCCGTCTGTCTGTCGCTCTGTATGTCTGTCAAAACCCTTTTTCTTACGAAAGGGAAAGGTAGAATGAATATCAAATATTAAGGTTTATGGACCCTTGAAGTTGTGAAAATTTCAAGCTTCTACGACAATACAATCAAAAGGCTATTTAAGTCCTTCTTTCCATACATTTATGACCCGAACCAAGACTACTTCCCGTTGACCTAAAATCATGAAATTAGGCAAGAAGCTAGGTATCAAGCATAAGCATACCTATAGCAAGCAAAGGAAAGGTCTAAAATTATTTAATAATATTATTTATAACTTTTCTCGAAACCAATTATAACCGTTTGATGTGACCTCCTGTTTCAAGTACTTTCATATAAAAGAGCGGTCAAGTTTGAGTGGATGAGGAGTTTTTATTATTAAAATCATAAATACCTAGTGGCTACTATTCTATTATCTATCATGTGCAATTGTGCATACTACTGATATTGCTTAAACATTTTCTGAGCCCCGTTCGAAATAGTCAAGTTATGACTACTTAGATCTGCGGTTTGTTATTTTTTACTTTCGAGCGGAGCAAGAAAGGTATTGTATTCGTGAAAAAAAAAGTTTTTCTAATTTTCTCAAAAATGTGTTCTATATCACATATACTTCATAAAAAACAAGTCTCCCAAAAATGTCCGTCCGTCGGTCGGTCGGTCGGTCGGTCCGTCGGTCGGTCTGTCCGTCACGCTTTGGCCTAGCGGCTAAACGAATGGTCCGATTGACACCATATTTTGAATTTAAGAGTTTTATGCAAATCCATCGAAGGGTTTGCAGTTGAAACTTTTTACTTGCCTATCGCGAGAAAGTAAGTGCAGTGTACCTGTACCATTTATTATTTATTTATAGCGTATAGGTTTTTTCTAGCTTTGGAGTATTTAGTCAATTAAGTAGTACGTAAGTTTTGAAAAACCAAACAAGCTCTTTGAAAATCTTGGCTGTCAAGTTTTCTAATATCTAAAGGGTCAAAACAACACTAATGAGGGAAGAGTCAGAAAATCTGTTCCAAAGTCATAGGGCACAGCTAGTTACATTAATACTTAATATAGTAAGGAAAAAGATGTGGGAAATTTACTAAGGCTTTAATCTATATACTGGGAACTATTGTCGCTTATATGCACACTTTTCAAGTTGCTAGCGAAAAACCCAAAAATGGACTTTTGTCACGCTCTCCCGCGACTAGCGAGAGGAATTTATTTGAAGTTGTTCAGAAGGTCAAACCCCTATACAAAGTTGAAACTTTTGGTTTGCCTGGCTCGGTCTTCCTGAAATACAATACAACACACCGTCAAACCAAAATCAATTTGTGGGACTTTCCAAGTTTGGATGGGTGGGTAGGACGAGGTAGGTATTGCAGGATGAATCGACTGTCTGTCCGATAAGTAATGTTAACCGGAACAGCACAACCCTATGCGAAGATAACCGCAGTCCATGTCCCTTCCCTAGTCGCTTTGACACTTCTTTCGGCGGTATTTTATGTGCAGTCAATGTTCCGTATTAAAAAGCGAATATAACAGTGATTTATAGGTAATTAGTGTTTAATTCTTATTAGATTTCAGAAGTGCGATATTATTCACACCTACAAAGTGCAGACTTTCAAGTTTCAGCAGCGAAAAGTTGCTATAGTAGTAGTGAAAATCGGCGAACGTTGTCTCTGTTTTGAACGCAATAAAAACGTATTTTAAACTACTTTAGCGGAATTGGACGCTTTCTGTTGTAAATATCTACTGTAAATATCACTTAGTTAGTAGCGTTATTGACATTTGAACCCTCTTTCCTTATTGTTTTTGGTGAACTTTAACCTTACTTGTGAACAAGTTTTGACAAGACTTGGTGGCGGTTTGTGTGTCGAAAAGCTGTTTTTAGTGAATGTTCAACAGCAAAAGTGGTTTGGTAAACCACCTGGTATCCTGTTTGGCCATAATACGGCATCCTACAACACTTGGACACCTACATAATTTTTGGTGAGCTTGTTCCATGAAAATTATATTCTAGGTATTGTACAGACTTTATATCCTTTTTGCATGTGATGTGTTATGGTGCAGTGAAACTAAACTGAATAACAAACTATTCATAACAAATTATTATCCTAAGTAATAACTTTTACCTTAGTATTTTATTAATAAAAGTTCTGTTATTGTGTTAAAATTTACAATGGGTCATAAGAAAAGACATCATAGTTCTAGTTCATCTTCTAGTTCAGAAAGTTTAGAAAGGGAAAGAAAAAAGAAAAAGAAGTATAAAAAACATTTAAAGCAAAAAGAGTCACGAATCGAGGCGCTAGAAGGCTTAGTGAGAGAACTGAGAAAAACTACCAATTATCATGGGGAGAAACCGCAGACTTCTAGTACTAATGAACCAGTGATCCGTTACATGGGCAGGAGTGATTTTATCTTGGATTTTGACCCTCAAACAACATCAGTTTCAATCGAACATTGGATTCGAAACTTAGAAAGCATTGGTAAGATGCATGGCTGGGACGAGCGCACTCTTATATGTAATTGCATGGCAAAATTGCGGGGGTATGCGAAGGGCTGGTATGAACATCAGTCAACATATGAGATTTCGTGGGAAGAATGGAAATCTAAACTAATTCAAGCATTCCCGTTCACAAAAAATAAATTAACTTTGATCCGTGAGTTGGTAAATAAATTCAAGCTTCCCAATGAAGATCCAATCAAGTTTTTCTATGAGAAGCTAGGCATAGGGATGGCTTGCCAGCTCAGCGATGATTTAATAACAGAAGCAATAATAGGAACACTCGGAGATAAGATGGCTGAAGTCGGTGCAGTGTCCGCTGGTTGTAGGGATACAACTTCTCTGTTGCGATATTTGGCAAATGTGACCAACTCATCAGCCACCACCAGTAACACTCAATCTGCAATGTTCTACGATAATAAACAGAAAACAAATAAAATAATCAAATGTTTTATTTGTGGGAAGGTTGGACATAAGGCTAAAGTGTGTAGGTTACAAGAAAAAAAAAGAGATGATAAGAAGTGTTCATTTTGTAACAAAATTGGACATGTTGAAGCCGAATGTTTTAAGAAAAAGAACAAAGACAAACACTGTTCGTACTGCAACATTAAGGGACACACTGTAAATGAGTGTAGGAAGAAGGCTGGAACACAAGATAAGCATGTTCGAAAGCTAGAAACATATGAAGGTATGGACAAGGATACATCTGATGGCAAATATTTCAAAAAGGTATTAATAAATAGAAAGACAGTTGATGCTTACATTGATTTTGGTAGCTCTTGTAATGCCATGAGGAAAAGTCTGTGTGAAAGTCTGACATTGCAGATAGCTAAAAATGATGCAACCGTGCTTAAGGGCTATGGAGATGGTTTGATTGTTCCTGTTGGAGTTGCCATGGCTCTTTTGTCAGTAGATGGTGTAGAAAGTAAAACAGAGTTTTATATTGTACCAGATGATGCACAGGACTTTGACGTATTGGTTGGTCAGCCTTACACCGAATCTCCAGATATTGTTGTTATTAAGACATCTTCAAGTCTAAATATTCTTCAGCGAGACATGTGCCTAGATCTTGCAGAACTGTGCGAAAAGCTGGATAAAATCTGTTTGTATCCACAATCTGACGTCTCTTTGAAACCAGGTGTGACTAAAGTACCTGTGAGGACGGAGCCTATTATTAATGGGAAGATCAAGGTTAATCACAGTGAGCACACACAACCAAGAAGGGAAAAAGAAATATTAGGTGAAGTGATAGACAGTGAATGTGGTAATGCTACTATAAAATTAATAAATAAAACTTGTGACACAATTGAAATAAAAAGTGATGAATGTCTTGCCAGAGCAGAGATGATACAAAATGAAAAAGATATTAGTACTACTACATCCAGTAAAGGAATACAGTTGACTAATGCACAGAAGGATTCGTTAGATTCAGTCCTTGAAGAATTTGCCAGTTGTTTCTCTGGGGATGGTATGGCATTAGGAAATTGTGACATAGAAATGGTTATTAAGCTAACAGATGATAAAGTTATAAACTACAAACCGTATAGGGTCTCATTTCACGAGAGAGAAATTATTCAGAAAATTGTGACTGAATTACTAAATGCTGGAATAATTGAAAAATCTACATCTCCTTATGCAAGTCCAGTTCTTTTAGTGCGCAAAAAAGATGGTGGCTACCGACTGTGCGTAGACTACAGAGCTTTAAATAAGATTACCCAGAAAGAGAGATATCCCTTACCTTTGATTCAGGATTTGCTGGACAGGCTGGTGGGCAAGACTGTATTCTGCTCTCTGGACTTAGCAAACGGTTACCACCAGATTAGGATATCAGAATCCTCTAAGCCACTTACCGCGTTTGTCACTCCGGATGGGCACTTCCAATACAAGATGATGAGCTTTGGTCTATGTAACGCTCCAGCTGTATTCCAAAGGGCAATGAATGAAATACTTGCACCAGTTATCCATGAATGCGCTGAAGTGTATATTGATGATGTCATTGTATGGGGGAGAGACGCTGACGATTGCTTAGTGAATCTCAGACGTGTCCTTGAGCTAATTGATGCTGCGGGTGTTAAACTGAAACGCAGCAAGTGTTGTTTCCTAACTAGTGCTGTCGAGTACCTCGGACACGAAATCAGTAATGGAGAAATCCGCCCTTCTTCTCACAAACTGGCTGCTGTTGCTGATTTTAAGACCCCAGACAATATTCATGAAGTCAGGCAGTTTTTGGGTCTGGCGAGCTACTTCCGCAAGTTCGTGAAAGGATTTGCCACTATCGCCAAGCCACTGACCATGTTGACAAAAAAAGCTGAAGAATGGCGTTGGGGTCCCGAACAGATTACAGCTATGCAAGAACTTAAGCGAGCACTCACCTCTGATCCTGTGTTGGCGATATATAGTCCAGACCGTGAGACGCAGATCCACACGGATGCCTCGAAGCTTGGCCTTGGTGGGGTGCTTCTGCAACGCCAAGAATCTGGAGAATGGAAGGCTGTGGCTTATGCAAGTAGGCAGACTTCGACAACAGAAACAAAATACCATAGTTTTGAGTTGGAGGCTTTGGCGGTGGTATTCAGTATCCAAAAGTTTAAGGTGTACGTATCAGGACTTAAATTCACCGTAATTACTGACTGTTCTGCGTTGAGATTGGCATGGTCTAAAAGAGACTTATCCCCCCGTATTGCACGATGGTGGTTGGACCTGCAAGAGTATGATTTTGAGGTGGAACATAGACCAGGAACTTCAATGTTGCATGTGGACGCTCTTAGTCGAAACCCAATCCAGATTCAGCACATTCAAGAAAAGGATTTTATTGATGCGCTCCAGGATGGAGACGAGGAGATTCAGATGCTAATCGTGAACCTGAAACTTGAACAAGAAGCAAACAAACATAAGAAAAGCGGGCTTAGGAAAGATTATAAGCTAGTGAATGGTCGTCTGTGTCGAGTGGTGAATGGAGTAAATGTACCAGTACTCCCTAAGGGCGCAAGATGGCATATTATGAAAGTATACCATGACGATAACGGCCACTTGGGGCAAGAGAAGTGTTTGGAGGCCATTAGAGCCAAGTATTGGTTCCCAAAGATGCGGCGCACTGTAGAGAAATATGTATCAAGCTGCATTGGATGTCAGTTCACAAAAAAGCCCACCGGTAAACAACCTGGGTTACTACATCCTATTCCTAAAATTGCTAAGCCATTCCACACTATACATGTGGACCACTTGGGTCCATTTTGCAAAAGTAACGGCAAGGCATACATTTTTGCTATTATAGACGGCTTTACAAAATTTGCGTGGCTTGAGGCTGTTGCGAGTCCCAATGCGAAAGGTGCCATAACTGGATTGACTAGGTTCTGCCAAGTTTTTGGATTCCCGGAAAGAATAGTGAGTGACCGAGGCACTGCGTTTACTGGACGTGAGTTCACCGAATATTGCGAGAAAAACGCTATCAAGCATGTTTTGAATGCTGTGGCTTCACCGCGAGCAAACGGGCAGGTCGAAAGACTGAATCGAACCATTTTGAGCTCGTTGACAGCCCATATGGGAGAACAACAAAAGGGCTGGGATGCTTACCTCTCAAAGGTACAGCTGGGAATAAACTCTACTATGAACCAGAGTACGGGTAAGTCACCCCTAGAAATGTTATGTGGACTGAGACCCCGTTTAGCTAATGACTTACGAGAAGCTGTTTACACTCCCGAGCTTGCACAGCTAAGGGAAAATGCTGAGAAGAAACTGTCAGATAATGCCTCCCGAATGAAAACACGATACGACAAGAGCAGACGGGATACGAAACCTATTGACGTGGGTAAATTGGTGATGGTAGAGAGAAAGATATTGAGGCCTGGATTGTCCAGTGGAAAGCTAGTACCACGTTATGCTGGTCCATATAAAGTGACTGCCGTTTTGCCGCACGATCGGTACGAAGTAACATCTTTTAAAAAGGGCAAAAAGTGTTACAGAAATATTGTAGCCCGAGATAAAATTAAATTGTGGCAGTCTCGAATAATAGCTTCATCATCAGACGATGAAGTAGCAAGTGAGAATTGAAGATAATGCTGATGTGGAAATTGCCTTTGGGGCTTACTGATGTTTTAAATTTGCTATCACCATTTGCCTTCGGGGCTTCTAATGTACTTGTCTCCTGCGTGTTTATTCTGTGTCCCTAATTTTATTTACGTTAGGGGCGTTATCATTACTTGCCTTAGGGGCGTTATCATTACTTGCCTTAGGGGCGTTATCATTAATTGCCTTAGGGGCGTTATCATTACTTGCCTTAGGGGCGTTATCATTACTTGCCTTAGGGGCGTTATCATTACTTGCCTTAGGGGCGTTATCATTACTTGCCTTAGGGGCGTTATCATTACTTGCCTTAGGGGCGTTATCATTACTTGCCTTAGGGGCGTTATCATTACTTGCCTTAGGGGCGTTATCATTACTTGCCTTAGGGGCGTTATAATTGCTTGCCTTAGGGGCTTTATCTTTACTTGCCTATGGGGCGTTATAATTACTTGCCTTAGGGGCGTTATATTTACTTGCCTAAGGGGCGTCATGTTTACTTGCCTAAGGGGCGTTACATTAATTTGCATCTTGCATGTGTGGTGGCATTACTAATGCTTGCCTACGGGGCATGGTCGACATCTGCCTTCGGGGCTTATGACTTACTGCCTTCGGGGCTTATGACTTACTGCCTTCGGGGCTTATTACTGACTGCCGTCGGGGCTTATCACTTACTGCCTTCGGGGCTTATCACTCATAGCCTTCTGGGCTTATCACAATCTGCCTTTGGGGCTTATCACTAATTGCCTTCGGGGCTTATGACTAACTGCCTTCGGGGCCTCCACTGTAAATGACTACGAGGCTGTGCGACGTCTGCGTAGTTCCATGGCGTCGGCTGCGTGCTTCCCTGGTGGCTTTAGATGTCCTACGAGGGCGCAGGACTGCAGGATGGCCGAACTGTTAACCGGAACAGCACAACCCTATGCGAAGATAACCGCAGTCCATGTCCCTTCCCTAGTCGCTTTGACACTTCTTTCGGCGGTATTTTATGTGCAGTCAATGTTCCGTATTAAAAAGCGAATATAACAGTGATTTATAGGTAATTAGTGTTTAATTCTTATTAGTAAGATGATTTCGTGCTTCAGAAGGCACGTTAAACCACATGTCAGAGGCCTGACAACACGGCTCAACAACACTGACACCAGAGTTTGCGATGTCAGGTTTAACAAACCTACTATATAAAACAATAGTAGGTATATTTTTCTTTGCTTTTAAGCCATAGTTCTTCACACAGTTCGTACAAGGAGGGCTTTATCGCGGCATTTTGTAGCTCAGTTAGTCGTAAGAACAAAATAGTATCTACTAAAATTTATCTAAATTATATCACTATCAAATAAACAATGCTTAAATGCAACCTCTAATTAAGAAACATTACGCGTGGGATCTTTAAACGGTAAGTTTACATCACCAAAATTCGCAACAATTTTGAGTCGTTTTGCTAAACCATAATTTTCACAATGGTGCTCGGAGTTACAGTAAAAGTCAAAACCGGAGATTGAGTAATTTCCTTATTTTGTAAACTGACAACCCTAGTCTTTGTTTGTGTCCCCTAACCGTACCCGGCTGTGTAAGTAATTTGTGAACGCAACATTTAACAAACGATTATACTGAATTTGTCTGAAACTTCCACTAAATACCTACCAAGTCTGCCCACTGAAGAGGTGATTTTTTTTTTGTAGAAAAGCGCAGTCCATCGATTAGAGTAGTATGTTCCTTGCCATCGATCTTATTAGGTCTGACGAAAGTCGGGAAATCAGGGTAGGTATCTACTCTCAACATCCGATATATCGAAACGATACTGTTCGGAACATGCAAATTCAAAACTTCGACCCTTGACAATAGAGTAGAGGATATTGGTTAGATGCTAATCACCGCCAATTTGACAATTTTTTACATTCAACCAATATCCTATTCTATTGTCAGTGAAAGAAGTTATGAATTCGATTGTTTTGATATATCGAAATTTGAGAGTAAACGCCCTGGACATTTAAACGCAGATTTTAAAAATCGGGTTCTAACAAAAATCACAGCAAGTATCTACGACTGACTCTCACAGACTCGGTTAGATGGATAGATCTAGTATTGTAGTTCGCTGGATAGATCATCATAGACCATTGAAGAAACTCAGCGACAGCGATCCTATGATCGGGATCGTGACCCTTTCCTGACAAGAATTTGTTTAAAATTGTATTTAAAGTTAGAAAGTTATCTTTTTAGGGTTCCGAACCAATGGTTAAAAACTGAACCGTTATGGTGCGACTTCGTCAGTCTGTTTGTCTGTCACATCTATCTCAGCAAGTTCTCAAATTATCGACTAATTTTCGAACATGATTGACCAACTTTATTGCAAACTAATAAATAAAAAATATTTTTGATATTATTGTAAAAGGGACATTTGAAATTGTCGTAACTAGGTCAGATAGGGTATCATATGAAAGGACTTCACTTGTACATTCAAAAATGGTATTTAATATTTTTTTTACAACTCTTAGTTTTCAATTATGATGAATAATGACAAAAAAATACCATCCCCCCCCCCCTTATCTCCAACGTTTGCGAAAAGGATAAAACTGAATTAATTATAGCCGATAGAGGTTTATGTTAATATGACAGGAAAAATAAAGCGATCTAAGTACGAGTATCACAGTTTTTTAGTTTTTTAGAAATCTGCAAAAAAAACCTTTATTATCAAATTTTGTTTTGCAGTCCTAAAAATGGACCAATATTGCTTCTAAAAATACTATAGCTATATCGGAACCCTCGGCGCGCGAGTCCGACTCGCACTTGACCGGTTTTTTTCTTCATTCTAAAATAAACTGAACCTGATTGTATTTGAATGTCAGAATGAAAATAAAACTATGACGGGTTACATTTAGATTGTGCGATAGCACGAGAAACGAAATGCGCATCAGATGCGTGTTTTGAGCCGATTTTGCCGTGGACTGCAGGCTGTATTCGGTCACAATTGTTACAAATCGATGAGCAGTTAAAAGCGATTATAAAGCTAACCTTTTCTTACCTACACAAACCATGAATTCAAGAGAGTACATAGTATTCTATGATGATGAGATCTTACCTGAAATGTGGCGACGGACTCGTCATCACGCAGTCTGGACAGCTGGAAGGCGTTGGGCAGTCGAGGCGCAGGTCTGAGGTGCAGGTGCCGCAGAGGCAATCGCGCAGGTGGACGTCTGGGCAGCGTGCCTTCGCGCCAAGCGTGCAAGCATCCTCCGTGGACCGCCGCGCGCACCCACGCAAACGATGCATCGTTTTCATTGCAGTACTGGCGAAGTACGCCTGGTGAAGAAAAGGAACGCGTTAGGTGGTTTGAAGATTTTATAATATGTTCGTGTGGTGTCAAGATTTGGTGGCTGAACCCAATATAGTTATCAAATAGCGCCGAGCGTACTTAGGCACTGTCAGACAAACGGCCGTACCTACTGCTTGTGTGACGATTAGTAGAAAGATTTCTAAGACTTAAAAAGACGTGTGCCGTGCTTAACGCTGGACTATTGTAGGACAAATATGTTTAAATGAAATATTTCATGGGAAATTCCATATTAAGGAGGTTCTAAAGAGGACACATGGCGATGGTTGGTGTCAGAGGCCAACTTTATGATTGGATCACTGTTCCAGCGATAATGGTTATGATTGGATCACTGTTCCAGCGATAATGGATACTAAAGATTTCGTCATGTCCTCCCCAAAGAATCTCCAACCAACGACAACACAGCGGTCTTTCGCATCCAGTGGCTTCCCGCGATGTCCAATCAAACAACTCTATCTTTGCTACATCTTCCGTAGCTTGGTCGCCAAATCTCCGTTGTCAATTCAAAATCTTGTAAGTATGTGCAAACAGGTAAATTTTACATTAATTGAAAATCACCAAGGTCTTGACATTCACAACGGCAAAATTAAGAATCAGCTGTCAGAGCCAGAGTCAGCTGATGATAGAAAAATTTAAGTGACCACAAAAGGAAAAACAAGAAAATATGTTTGTGTTTTTTTTCTTTCACGTTTAACTTAACAAAATGCCAATTTTAATGACGGTAACGGTAGGTAATTAGAGAAATTCGCCACATGATGGCTTTAGGGAACAAAAGATTTAGCACCAGACATGTTTTCCATGAAAAATATCAACGAACGGCTTATGATGTTTTGTCTCGAGTTTGCAGTTGTATTCGTTTTCTTACATCTATTGTTATTCTAATTATTAACGGGCATGGTTTAAAATGTTTAAAGAAGACAAATAAGCATTTATATTCAGATAGAATGTTACATTTTCGGTCATAATACTATTAACATTATTTTTTAAATGTGTTATTTTTGTACTAAGTAGAAAATCGCAAAATTTCACAATCACAGGCAGGATTCGAACCTGCAACTTCTTCATCAGTACCAGAGACGTTGCCTGGTAAACCAAGTAGGCTACCGTGGTCCTGCCTGATGTTGTGAAATTTGCGACCTCTAGGTAGGTGGACAGATGCCATCTTGGAGTTCACCAACTGCAACACCCAGGGGGCAATCCACCTAGCCCAAAACAGAAACACATGGAGAGCCCTAACCCGTAGGGCTACTTTTGGTGGTCACGACCCTCAGCCATGAGGAAGAATTTACTTTTTAAATTCCAGAATTTGAGGGGCATATTCAGTCAAAACCTTCATACAAACTGCTTGTACTAAGTGGTTATTTTTGTACGGAGTGATCGTCCTTTTTATTTCCCATCTTGAGATGTTTCTTTGGGAAAACTGGCCAGTATTCTTGAAAGACAATATATTGCAATCATAATAGTAAGTAAGTTAAAGTAAGTTTCAAAACACAGTATGTATACAGCATACTGTGTTTTGAAACTTACTTATTTAAAAAGTATAAGAGGTTTGTTCTCGTTACAATAGTTTATATTATTTTGAACTAAAGCTCTAATCAAACAATAGTCCAACAATGCCCTCATTTCTTTGCTAATTTTAGAGACGCATTGTCCCATGCGGCTTGAGTGAACTGTGTTTAAAGTGCTCCAATTGAAACTGTACAGAAACGATTAGCATCGCCGCGTGTGGTTTTAATCCATTTAAATAAGCTACCAGGAATTCATAAGTAGGACAGATTATTGTGTGCGTCTATGGAAGCGAGAGAGCTGGGCTTCAGTGGGAAAGCTTATAAGAGGGGATTAGATTATGTAATGTTAGATTAAGCCTAAATTGCTTAACGTGGAACGACATTCCCTTCGCCGTTTCCCCCCGGCGGTAAGTGGTTAAGTATAAGAGGGGCTTTCAAAAACCGAGTTGGTTAGGTATAAGAGGAGCTTTCAAAATCCGAGTCAGCAAACACCTGAAAACTTTTCAGGTGTTTCAGTGAAAAACTCGCAATGCTCCAGCATTATCAGTCATGGGTACCTAGACAAGTGTCTTTCTGTAATCGTAAACGCTATTAGAATATAATGAAAATGTATGTGATTGATATTAGCTACCACGCAACATTTCGTTGTCTTACGTCAATCTCACACTTTTATTCTATTCTACTGGCGTTAACGATTACAGAAATCCACTTTTCTACGGCCCCTTCGTTGGCTGGCTTATGACAATCTCATAAAATTTTATTCTAAGTAATCTACTGCAGTTTACGATTACAGAAAGCTACTTGTATACGGCCCCAGGTGTTGCAAATAGACGGCAATGAGAGAGCTAACTAAAGGACCGATCACACCTGACTAAATTCACACACTAAGTCAGTTAGTCTCCTACGTAGGAAAGGAAGGTAGAAAGATGGAACTAAGTAAGTCACTAACTGAGTAAGCCGCATAGTAAGCAACACAGTAAGGAACTTTAGTGAAGGGCCAATACGAATAGAACACCTTAACGTACGGAAAATATTAGTAAGGGCTAATTTATGTTGTATAGAAAAACACTAGAATAACTACAAAAAAAAACGGGCCAAGTGCGAGTCGGACTCGCGCACCGAAGGTTCCGTACCACCACATAATCATAATTGTATTAGTTAAAATTTCAGTAAGTTAATGTGCTAGATTTTTTGAGTCAGACTGCGCTTGACCAAATTTTATTATTTGTTGTTATTTAATAGCTTATTAAACTTAAAAAAGCTTAAACATACCAAACGAGCAATGTATGCCGAATTAGTCTTTGAATTCAGCTAGCTGTGATCACTCCTTAACTCAACCGAACAGTCGTATACAATTTTTTTAAAGTGATTTTTTTTAAGTTTATTATTCGTACTTATTATTTAACCAAGATTATGCTTTATTTTTATTTTTCATGGACAAGTTGTTCGATTCGAATTAATCATTCGCAAAATTTTCACATCACTAAACCTTCTAACTCCTTTACTTGAAGGGACTTAGCAAGTTTAGTGATGTCCAAGTGCGAATGATTAATTCAACTTATCGAACAAAAAATATACTTATATTAAAAAAACGGTCAAGTGCGAGGCCGACTCTCGCGTCGAGGGATTCGATATTCCTGTAGTATTTTTAAAAGCAATAAAGCCCATCTTTAAGACCGCAAATAAGTTTGTTTGTAATTTTTTCTTCTTTTAATTATCGGTTGTATTTGTCTTGAGGTTGTATCAGCTTATTTTAACAATCGATAGTATTTTATTGTACAATAATTATTTTCGATAAGGCTATTCAACAGAGTTACTGTATTTCAAGATCAACTACCGACAGCGATACTATCGCTATCGGAACATCACTATTCCGCAACTGTATTAGTAGGCACTTTTTCTACTTAGCTTCCTAGCTAGAACTCTGAATTCACAAACGTCTTTTTCTACGTAGCCTACTAGGTAGATTTATTATTCAGTCGTCAAATTCAAGCAGGTGTAATCGCGGCTTAAACTGCATAATTTGGAACCCTTCAGACACCTCTCATATTTTAACCATTGAAAACGTCCAAAAATCTTTCAAATACTGATATTATCCACTTCTATATCCTACTCAAATTTTACTTGGTATTGTTTCGTATCAGAGCCTTGAAGTCCGCAGAGATTTATTCTTAGTTAAACATTTCATCTAACTCCTTTTCGGGGAAATCTCAAACCCCAACAATTTACGCCCAAAAAAACAACCATTGCTGTTCATACCTGATGCACGTACAAAATGTTTATCTTTTTCACTACTCCATAAAGTCCTGAATTTTTAGATATCTAGATGATCCTACCATGGACATTTTCAGCACTCCTGAACCGAAGCTTCTAGCTGCGGCTGCGTGATACTTGGAGCAACTCGCTCCTCCTACAACTATTACAGACTTTAAGCCAATGTAACATTGTTAATTAATCTGTCATACTATTTAAAATAATGTACCTACTTAATTTAAGAAGTTAAGACTTGGCTAGACTGTAGGTAAATGATGTACTTATAGAAAAAGTGAATAAATAAATAAATAAACCATCACCTGAGCTATCTGCTTGATTTTTTTTACTGTGTATGGGCTTACTTTTGACATCGATCTAGCCCTGAGGACAGAGATGAGGTCGACGGTGGAACGAGCTTGCCCAGAAGAAGCCTGCTTGATTCCTCGCATTGACGTAGTAAAATTGTACCTACCTATTTGTTTGGATTTATTAGCCTGATAGGTTTATTAAAATTAATCCATGAATTTAACTAACAAATGATGATTTTGAATGGATTAGGAGAGGCTCTAATCCTTTTAAAATCAACATCATCATTTCTTAAGTTAGCAAACAGTTTTTTAGCACTATCTCAATTTAATTTAATGTTATTTTGAATGCGGTTATAATTAATGAGATGAGTGCAAGCGAAAAACATTCTTACCATAGATACCTATTTTTGTAATCTGTGATTCTTACTCATCTTTTGTTCTTTTAGCGTAATTAGGTAGGTACTTACTTAAGAGGGTCCTTACATCATCAGAGATAGTGTCCAAGAAGCACAACATATTTTTGACAGATTGCAAAGCCGTCAAAAATTTAGATGTCCCTCAACACAGAATCCTCAGAGAAAAAAACTGCATAAAAACTTATTTTGACAATGCCAAAAAATAGTCATGAAATAGTCATAAATAGTCACCATAAGGAAAAAAATAGTCGCGTTACAATTCTAGAGTTATAGCTATGGTTTGCTGAGGATTATGGGCATAGGCTATATACAGAATCCTCAGTTCTGATGCAAGCAAACCGTGGGGACTATCGACTTGGTTTATATTTTAAAAAATACTCATGAAATAGTCGTCTTGACTTCCAAATTCTCAAAAATAGTCGTTCAAGGATTTTAGAGTTACAGGGGTAGCTTGCTGAGGATTCTGTGAATAGCATTTCACGGACGCAGATTCCTGCAGAACGGTTAGGTTTTTCTATTTGATACTGATGTCAAAAATAGTCAACAAATAGTCGTCTCAAACCATAATAACTTCGGTCTGGTTTACCTAGTAGAAGTATGTTAAAAATGCATGTTAACTTCGCCATACATTTTTCCTTTGTACAGTCGCGTACACAAAATTATTTGATATTGATTTCAAGTTGTCAAAAAAAATTGATTTTGATATTGTTAGAGGCTTTTATTTTTATATATTGTTGCAGACCCTATTTTAGTGTTATCTATTTTTATTAGGTAAATAAGAGGATAAACCGACTGATATATCAGTGCACAGCCCCAACCTAAAAACTTATACTTTTGGTCTAAAAACTTATAATGTAGGTTCCATGTTTAAGGAAAGGTAAAACTAGAATATCGGGCTTAAACCCAGATGCATTCAGTAAATAAAAATACTTTAATAATAATTGGAAGGTTCGCAAATATTACTAAATTAACTATACTAACTTTACTAATTTCTTGATTGATCAATGTTGTTTGCCTACGCATTTAACTATTCATTAAAAATTAAAATGTCGCTGCATATGTGTTTCTTTTACCTAATAGAACATCAGTAGAATAATACAAATCAGTTACTTAATGGCATAGTAACAGAGTTGGAAATGTTTAACGTGGGTCGTATAATAGAAAAAGCACCAATATTCTGAGACGAGATATGTTTAACCAATAGCATGGCGGCGTTCGGCTCGACCGAATTGTGTGACCGAGCTAGCGCTCGCCGCCGCCGGCGCGTATTGAAGTGCCCTACAGTGTTGCTATTACAACGACAATTGCCGTGTTCTACGGTAATTATATGAAATGTAAAGTTAACTTACACTACAGCCTATGGAAGCAGTAAATACACAACGTGTTATTCCAAATTTATGGATTTCCATTTTTTCAATAATCCTACTTAAAAATTGAATGTAAATTCTAAAACTAACAGCAGCTCGTTAAAAGCGCAGCCTCGGTCGGGTCATTGCGCTGCGGGTTATTGCCCTCTGCGTAGGGCTAATTTTAAAATTTTCAGAATTTTTTTTGTGTTCCTTTATCGTTACTGAAACACCCCCCTATGCTATGGCACGCAATAAAATTATCACCCTGTATTACTCATTTAACCATTTAACGGACATAAGTACGAAGACTGTGATTTATACAAAAAACTAACTTAAAAATAATCTGTAGATACTGAATATATTCACAAACAAGATTTTTTTATTATTTTAGTTTAAAACCAATTATTGTAGTTTATTAAGCTATATTATTTAACATGAAAACAAATAAACTTTGCTTTTTATTACAGAATTAATTATATTGGGTTCCAAATACATAAAAAAAAGTAACTAAATAGTTACCATCAAAGATGATATGCATTATGAACACGACTGTACTTGAGTTGAAAAATGTATGGCGAAGTTAACATGCATTTTTAACATACTTCTACAAGGTAAACCAGACCAAAGTGATTATGGTTTGAGACGACTATTTGTTGACTATTTTTTGACATTAGTATCAAACAGAAAAACCTAAACGTTCTGCTGGAATCTGCGTCCGTGAAATGCTATGCACAGAATCCTCAGCAAGCTACCCCTGTAACTCTGAAATCCTTGAACGACTATTTTCGAGAATTTGGAAGTCAAGACGACTATTTCATGACTATTTTTTAAAATAAAGACCAAGTCGATAGTCCCCACGGTTTGCTTGCATCAGAACTGAGGATTCTGTATATAGCCTATGCCCATAATCCTCAGCAAACCATAGCTATAACTCTAGAATTGTAATGCGACTATTTTTTTCCTTATGGTCACTATTTATGACTATTTCATGACTATTTTTTGGCATCGTCAAAATAAGTTTTTATGCAGTTTTTTTCTCTGAGGATTCTGTGTTGAGGGACATAAATTTAGATCCAGGATAGCATCCGAAATTCACATATGACGTCTTTGCTCTTTGCAACAATTTATGAGAAGTCTTATCTGTTAAAAAACTGTCACAGGTACTTCATATCATCCAAGATCTCATCTAGGTTTGATAAACTACTGTTACGTTTAAGAAGGTAGGTTTGTAGCAACGTAGGTTTTTTATTTAGTTTATTTGTCCGCTTGATAAAGGACAACTCTGGTGTCAATGTCATAGCATAAAAACAGCTGATTTAAGGACCGATCACACCTGACTGAATTCACACACTAAGTCAGTTAGTCTCCTACGTAGGAAAGGAAGGTAGAAAGATGGAACTAAGTAAGTCACTAACTGAGTAAGCCGCATAGTAAGTAACACAGTAAGGAACTTTAGTGAAGGGCCAATACGAATAGAACACCTTAACGTACGGAAAATATTAGTAAGGGCTAATTTATGTTGTATAGAAAAACACTAGAATTACTAAAAAAAAACCGGTCAAGTGCGAGTCGGACTCGCGCGCCGAGGGTTCCGATATACCTATAGTATTTTTGGAAGCAATAAAGTCCATTTTCAGGACCGCAAAACTAAATTTGTTTGTAAAGGTTTTTTGCAGATTTCTGAAAAACTGTGCAACTTAGAAAGATCGTTTTATTTTTGCTGTAAAGTTTACATAAACCTCTGTCAACTGTAATTAATTCAGATTTTCCCTTACTCAAACTTCGGAGATAAGGGGGGGGGAATGGTATATTTTTTTGACATTTTTCATCATAACTTGAAAACTAAGAAACTTAAAAAAATACAAAAATATATTTTAAAATGTACAAGTAAAGCCCTTTCATATGATACCCCACTCGACCTAGTAGCGACAATTTGAAATTTGGCCCCCCCTATTTTGGCCCCCTTTACATTAATAATCATACTTTTTTCAAAAAATTTTCATGTGCAATTAAGTTGGGCAACTATATTCTAAAACTGTTCCAAATTTCAGCTCGATAGCGTAAGTGGTTGCTGAGATATAGAGGTGTGACAGACAGACGGACAGACAGACAGACAGACAGACAGAGCGGCACCATAAGGGTTCCTTTTTTTTACCATTTTGGTATCGGAACCCTAAAAACCGGCCAAGTGCGAGTCGGACTCGCGCACCGAGGCTTCCGTACCACCACATAATCATAATTGTATTAGTTGAAATTTCAGTAAGTTAATGTGCTAGATTTTTTGAGTCAGACTGCGCTTGACCAAATTTTATTATTTGTTGTTATTTAATAGCTTATTAAACATAAACTTAAAAAAGCTTAAACATACCAAACGAGCAATGTATGCCGAATTAGTCTTTGAATTCAGCTAGCTGTGATCACTCCTTAACTCAACCGAACAGTCGTATACAAATTTTTTAAAGTGATTTTTTTTAAGTTTATTATTAGTACTTATTATTTAACCAAGATTATGCTTTATTTTTATTTTTCATGGACAAGTTGTTCGATTCGAATTAATCATTCGCAAAATTTTCACATCACTAAACCTTCTAACTCCTTTACTTGAAGGGACTTAGCAAGTTTAGTGATGTCCAAGTGCGAATGATTAATTCAACTTATCGAACAAAAAATATACTTATATTAAAAAAAAAACCGGTCAAGTGCGAGTCGGACTCGCGCGCCGAGGGTTCCGATATACCTATAGTATTTTTGGAAGCAATAAAGTCCATTTTCAGGACCGCAAAACTAAATTTGTTTGTAAAGGTTTTTTGCAGATTTCTGAAAAACTGTGCAACTTAGAAAGATCGTTTTATTTTTGCTGTAAAGTTTACATAAACCTCTGTCAACTGTAATTAATTCAGATTTTCCCTTACTCAAACTTCGGAGATAAGGGGGGGGGATGGTATTTTTTTTGACATTTTTCATCATAACTTGAAAACTAAGAAACTTAAAAAAATACAAAAATATATTTTAAAATGTACAAGTAAAGCCCTTTCATATGATACCCCACTCGACCTAGTAGCGACAATTTGAAATTTGGCCCCCCCTATTTTGGCCCCCTTTACATTAATAATCATACTTTTTTCAAAAAATTTTCATGTGCAATTAAGTTGGGCAACTATATTCTAAAACTATTCCAAATTTCAGCTCGATAGCGTAAGTGGTTGCTGAGATATAGAGGTGTGACAGACAGACGGACAGACAGACAGACAGACAGACAGAGCGGCACCATAAGGGTTCCTTTTTTTTACCATTTTGGTATCGGAACCCTAAAAACGGTCAAGTGCTAGGCCGACTCTCGCGTCGAGGGATTCGATATTCCTGTAGTATTTTTAAAAGCAATAAAGCCCATCTTTAAGACCGAAAATAAGTTTGTTTGTAATTTTTTCTTCTTTTAAGTATCGGTTGTATTTGTCTTGAGGTTGTATCAGCTTATTTTTAACAATCGATAGTATTTTATTGTACAATAATTATTTTCGATAAGGCTATTCAACAGAGTTACTGTATTTCAAGATCAACTACCGACAGCGAAACTATCGCTATCGGAACATCACTATTCAGCAACTGTATTAGTAGGCACTTTTTCTACTTAGCTTTCTAGCTAGAACTCTGAATTCACAAACGTCTTTTTCTACGTAGCCTCCTAGGTAGATTTCTTATTCAGTCGTCAAATTCAAGCAGGTGTAATCGCGGCTTTAGCTGCATACCTACCTGCTACGTTCAAGTTCGGGGTCATATTGGTCATAGGTACGTGGGTGTTATAGCCTCATAGGAATTATTCATTGTGTTAGCCAACTAAGTACCTAGGTAGGAGCTTAGTATAGAATAGTAAAACTAGGGTTGATCATTGTTATAGGTCATATTGACAAGGGTATTCATTTGAGTTCTATTAGGGTTGCGTTCCGAATCGGGTAGAAATTACCCTGACAGCAGGATAGCTTTATATGACGTCCATCGGTGTGGTCGAGACAGACTTCTGTCAAATGTTAACTATTACCGTTTTGGAACTCACTCTAAGTTGCTCATCAAATATTTTTTTAAAATTCTATAGGTATTCACAGCCCGGGGCACAAGAAAACGATGCTGACCATTACTGAGCAGAGCTAAACGTCAGTTTACTATAATTTTATCTGTGGCAGAACGGAGATCCGCGCCGGATAGGTCTCATACCTATGATACCAACCATGATGGTAGGTGGTAGAAATAAAACCAGTACGTACCTACCTACCTATAACTAGGTAAAAGCTGACTAGCACTAGGTAGGTACCAAACGCCCGAAAATAAAGATCTGCTCAAAGTGTTTCCACTGACGTGTGCCAGTGTTTACCTTACCTACCCTAGGTAGGTAGGTAGGTAACATGTTCGATCGCACAAAATTACGCTACCTAGTGTTAAATTGATAAATTTTCGTTACCTATGCTACTTACCTAAGTGAGCGTCTATCGTAGTCAAAATGATCTGTAGTAAATCAGTTCAACGCAATTAGAATTGTCGTATAGTTGTATGCACCCCCCCCCCCAAGTGTTCAAAATATCTTGGCATCATAGTTTTCAATATTATGTTCGCGGTCGTCACGGTCAAATTGATGTGAGCGACTAGGTATAGTAGTCAAAATGATCTGAAGTAATCTAGATCTTGTTTACTTGCGTAGGACCGGTCGTCATGGAGATCTTTAGGGGAGTCCTATGTCCAGCAGAGGACGTCTTTCGGCTGATATGATGATGATGATGACTTATGTACAAATGAAAATTGAAAATGTTCAAATGTGGACCCAGCCTTAGCAAATGCATCGTTGACATTTGGAGCTGTACGTTCGCACAGGCACAGATGATGGCTAAAGCCAGATGTTTTGTTTTGCTACCCTTTAACTTCATACAACCTATCGAGCCGATCGGCAGCTTCCAATAAACGCAGATGTTTGCAGTTAACCGGTTCTTGATTGTTATCACATCGTAAGTTTCAACTGCTGTTAAAATAAAGGGCCCGGCGATCCAAAATGGGCTCGGCGATGTTCGTTAAATTCAATTGAACCCTGACCTACACGACGATTTGTTCGAATTATCTTCTGGGAACTGGAATGTTTCCGACATACCTAGCTATAAAATTATGCCTACAAATCATATAAGTAGGTAGGTAATATAATAGGAAGGTTCGTTCATAATATTATAAATGAATGAAAGGGTCAATAACCTTTCGTCCGTTTTCCTAGTTTTGACACAGGGTTTTCCCAGTTTAGGTTCCTATCTTCAACACACTAACAGTTCCTAGTGTAAGGCTTAGCTTAGTTTTTTATGTTGTTGTAGTTTCTACGTACTCAAAAAAATTAATCTCATCCACCTACAGGATAAATTACCAAGATAAATTACCAACCTTTTTTTTTGTTTACACAGTGAAAGGAAAGAGAGTTTCTCTGGCATAAGAAGTGCTGGAATAGGATACTGTTGACTGCTGACAACCAAGACTGATGGTAAGGTAGATAGACTTGCTCCGTGATAGACACTGACCTGATATCCTGAGATCGGGATCCGCCGGAGTGGGTACGGGGGCCGGAGTCAGTTCCGGCCGCAGCTTCCGCAGTCCGGCCACCACCCGCGGCGCCGGCGACTGCTCTCCAACAAGCATCACCACCGCTCAACACATCACAATCAACATCTCAATAACACCACACTAATCCAACAAAACAACACAAAAATCCACAATAAACATCCAGATTCAAGCAATTCAAACCCGCACGTCAAAATATTCAATTCAAAATAAACTGTCAACAATGTCAAATTGGTTTAATTTTTTTTATTCGAAAAAGTTCGTTAAAAATCGGTGCGTAACCGTCGGGTTATTGTCTTATCGAAACACTATGCCGACTGGCCGGCCGGCCGGCGCTTCAATGAATGAATGGAGTTGATTTGCGTCGCCCCACCTCTATCTACACTACACTACGAGCGAGCGAGACAAATCACAATACTACGACCGACTACGACGCAAGGAAAATTGAATGATCCAATTTGAAACCTTTTACTGCCATCTATGATCGAGTAGACAAACTTTAATGGAGTTTGTAAAAAGCGTCATCTAGCGTTGAGTAGCCGTACCTTTTAGAGGCGATGTGTGCTTTACGTAGACGTATAACGTACCTACCTTTTAAGACATAGTAGTTTTTCACATTTGTAAGAGATGTCACTGATTTGAATTTTACGTGTTGCAGTTGAGGATGAATTTTCATTCGATCAGTTCAATCTAGATGCCGTTACTGTAAACAAATTCTTCCGATTCTCCCCTTTACCACCTAGCTCAGTATAAAAATACGGTTTTGCAAAACATAAAAATCCATCTAAAATTTTAATCGCAAAAATAGATGTGGAAAAATTTTAATAAACAATTATATACTAAAAAAACCGGTCAAGTGCGAGTCGGACTCGCGCGCCGAGGGTTCCGATATACCTATAGTATTTTTGGAAGCAATAAAGTCCATTTTCAGGACCGCAAAACTAAATTTGTTTGTAAAGGTTTTTTGCAGATTTCTGAAAAACTGTGCAACTTAGAAAGATCGTTTTATTTTTGCTGTAAAGTTTATATAAACTTCTGTCAACTGTAATTAATTCAGATTTTTCCTTACTCAAACTTCGGAGATAAGGGGGGGGGAATGGTATTTTTCTTGACATTTTTCATCATAACTTTAAAACTAAGAAATTTAAAAAATACAAAAATATATTTTAAAATGTACAAGTAAAGCCCTTTCATATGATACCCCACTCGACCTAGTAGCGACAATTTGAAATTTGGCCCCCCCTATTTTGGCCCCCTTTATATTAATAATCATTCTTTTTTCAAAATTTTTTCTTGTGCAATTAAGTTGGGCAACTATATTCTAAAACTATTCCAAATTTCAGGTTGATAGCATAAGTGGTTGCTGAGATATAGAGGTGTGACAGACAGACGGACAGACAGACAGACAGACAGAGCGGCACCATAAGGGTTCCTTTTTTTTACCATTTTGGTATCGGAACCCTAAAAAATAGATAAACGTATATTTGATATACTAGGTTATTTTTTTGGACCTGATACTCGTATGCGTATGCCCACCTTATTATTACAGAGGTCATAAGCAGATTCAGATTCAGATAATTTTATTCAATGTAGATTCTTTACAGAATACTTATTGAATGTCATGCAGAATACAATGCAAATAGAGCGAGTCTACGCCGTTTCGGATCGTGCTATGGCAGCGTAAAAGAAACGGCAAGAAACCACTGCAGCACGGCCTACTTTAAGAGTCGGCTTTTTACAATGTGTTTCTTGTGTTTCGCTGGAATATCAGAGCACCATACCTCTTTGTCATTCATATAGTCATCCAATCTATAGTAAGCATTTTTACATAACGTTTGCTTTACACATTCTTTAAACTTTCTCTCAGGTAATTGCACTATATTGTCAGGTATTTTGTTGTAGTATCGTATACACAGACCAACGAAAGATGTATTGACTTTAGTTAATCTAGTATATGGTTGATCAATTTTATGCTTATTTCTAGTATTAAAATTATGCCTGTCACAAATTTTTGGTAATTGATGAATGTTCTTTCTAGCATACATTATATTTTCATAGATATACTGGCATGGCACTGTCATAATGTTAATTTCCTTGAACAGTTCTCTCAGGGAATCACGAGTCTTCAGGCAATAAATTGCTCTTATAGCCCTCTTTTGTAAAACGAATATTGAATGTATATCAGCTGCTCGGCCCCAAAGCAGTATGCCATAAGACATAATGCTATGGAAGTAGCTAAAGTAAACCAGCCTTGCAGTAGCTAGCCACAAGGCAATACCCGAACTTTTGTTCTACGACTTTGCTAACAACGGACAAAAAATTTTTGACTCCCCATACTAAAGTGTTCACGTGACCGTCCCATTCTGTATGGGAAGTTGAAAATTTTTCGTGCGTTGTTAGGAAAGTCATAGAACAAAAGTTGTTGCTTTTGTCCTCTGTAATAAGGTGGGCATACGCATATCAGGTCCAAAATATAACCTTGTAATGCATCAACATACACCATAAATATATTTTATAAATCAATTCTTTTTTTCAAAATTATAAAGCCCAATAAAGTCCAAGTAAAATAAATATAAACATAATAATGGAAATAATAATAGAAATAAACTGGTCTGATAGAGCGTTTAACGGATGGGTGTGACCTGTAAATTTTCCCATGAAATTGAATATCTTTTCTCAAGGAACATGGTCATGGAACAAAATTTAATATTGACCTCCCATAGAAACTGCATCAGCGTATGTATGGGTGGTCAATCTGGAGTAACCTTGACAAATTTTATTGTGCCACACTTTTATGTTAGAATCTCTTTCTTGTTTTCCTTTCTACAGCCTGACATCTTCTTTTTCGATATAAAAGTAGGCTCTATATTACTTAATTACCTGTAAGGAAAAAAAAATACGTTTTGTACGTTTGATGCCGGTAAAGAAAAGGATCAACCCATCTCTAACCGTGGGTGTCGTAAGAGGCGACTAAGGGTCTTAAGAACCGGAGGATGGGCAGCAGCATCTTTCTATGTATCACATCATCTTACATACTGCGGTCAACAACAACCGCGGTCTTTGTTGCCATGCCAGCCAGCCGCAAAGTTAACAAGCGTATGGTGACTGGTAAAGTGGCGACCATAGATATCAGAAAGGTAATCCTTTAGTTTCTGTAATCTGTGGTGGTGACTACGGTACAGTCAACGACAAGTCAAGCTTGACACTCACAGCGCGACACTAGCCCGTACGTTTATTGAAATAAGAATGGTACAAAATCCAATGTGTCAAGCTTCATGTGCTCTTGACTGTACAAACTTCCCCTCCACATTCAAGCAAAAGCTGACATTCTGTAGGAAGCTCCCTGTCCTGTATTAGACGTTACATGGGATGTTGTAATGAAGGAAAAATTATCTGTCCAACGGGCAAATGACTCTGACTGTCTTTCACAGCATTTTTTTTATTATAGTTTTTAAAATCCATGTGCTTTTAAACTAGTTAAGCTATTTTGAAAAAAAAACCGAGTATATTAGTGTAACATAATACCTATGTTACTTTGTTAAAAATCGATAGGTAATATCTAGTAGCCAACATGTCGAGTTGATTGGTAATGATAAAATCTAAATGAAAAATAAGACAAGTATTTTTAATGATGTTTATTAAATTCACGCATATTTTTAAGAATTACTAGATTGATATAGAAAACTAGTAACTAATAATTTCGGAAGACGACTTAGTTTTGACTTAGTAAAGTCAATTTAAGAGGAAGACATCGAGATCAAATAAATGGCACTCTCATAAATAACGTGAAATACATTATTATCAGTACATATTGTATAAAGTAAGGCACTAAGAAACACAACTATGTAAAACTTAACTTACACGCTTAAAAGTACAAATTAAAGCTTTTGTCATGGAAGAGACTAATGATATATCACAATGAGTGTAGGCGCGCGGCGTCCTCTACCAAGGCCGCCACTTGTCCTCCGGGTCTGACGGTGGTCTCTCGCCTTTTTTCTCAGCATAAAAAGCATCAAGTTGCCGCCGTCTTTCCTCTTCTTGTTTTTTGTACTCTTGGTACTCGATCAATTTCCTTTTCTTTTTAGGTGGCAAGTTGCTGTAATCCATAGCCGATTCGCACTGTTCCGGAAGACTGGCTGGTGCTTCAACTTTGTTCTCGGAGGCAGCCGGGACTAATTGATTTGACTGGTACGTAACAGCCCGTTTAGGTGAAATATCTAGCGCATTTTTCATCGGGGATCTTACTTTTCTCAGGTCCAAAGTGCCGGTACTGCTCGGAACAGTGGGTGTTGAATATTGTTGTACGTAATCGCCTCTGTATGGCTCGTCCCTGTATAAATATTTTGCCTCGGCCGCCTCGGTGTTCGCGTTTGTGTCGAAGTTATCGTTGCCACGTTTGTCCATGATGTGTTGTCTGATTTTCTGAAGTATAACATCTTTTGCTTCGGCCGGAACTCTGTTGAAATACGTGCCGCTTCTTGGTGGTCCGTTTGTTGCATCTGTGTGTGGGGAGGGTACCTTGTCGACGGTTGTAAGGAGTCCCGCTATTGGAGGGCTCGGTCTGGTAGCTCTGGGCGGTGGCCGTTTGTAATTCCATTGTCTCTGACCACATTCCCCCGAATACATGGAATCTTCAGCGTCTGAAGACGACCTTTCATGGTCGCTGTAGTAGTGTTGTCTGTCAGAAACGATGGAAGAGGGTGAAGTTGGTGGCGAGAAATGAGGCCTTTCCGGTACTTGGATGGTTAGAGGCTGTGCAGTGATAAGCCGTGATAAATGACTGACTAAATTTTGGCTGACTTTTGAATCCAAGTCAGGAACAGACATTATGAACCTACACGCTTCTGCAGCACACTGTCCAAAACCCGCTTGAAACTTTTTCGCTTCCATAACCGGGTCTTTAGGGCTGTGCAACTTTGTAAGGTGGTTAACGGTTAATTCAAGGATATCTGCCTTCTCCAGCTTGCTCAGGTTGTCGTCATCGATCTGTGGAAGAAAAAAACAGTATGTAGATAGGAGCAGGTGCGTTTGGTGTTTCTCACGCTACGGCGCGGCGGGCGAGCACATCAATATAACTGTAAGGACAAAACGAGATGTTGATCTAGTCCTGTTGCTTAATGGAGGTTCTACTTTTATATTCCAGTTCGGGACGATAAATGTAGAGTAATAAACAGAAGGGCAACCGGTCTGCGATAAAAATAAACGGCGTGTGAATGCATGATGGATCGCGTTTTGATGAGCAGTCAGAGTTTCAGTTTTTATACTGCTGGACGGGTTTTGTCTTACTTATAAAGACAGGGTCACTACTGTTTTTGCATATTAATAGTGCTTTTTGCGCTAGAAAATAAGGTTATTTGAAATCATAGGACTTTTTTGGAGCTTTTTAGTCATATTTTTCATGATTGAGTTTTATTGCAAGTGTAGATAGTTAATGACCATCCTGAGGGTAACGATCCTCGTAGTACTTTGAATGATATTACTAAAATAAAAACGTTAGCCTAGAAAGTTATCTTAAGGCTTAATGTAACGTTTTAGGAAAACGTTTTTGTATTGGTCATAATGTTCAAGTTACCGCGATCATCCCGTAGACGATAGAATAGGGTTGATTATTAATATAATAATCTAGTCAGAAATTGAATATTATACCTACACCTCAATACAGGGTTATTCTTTTATAACCCCGGATATTTTAGGAAATGGTTTCGCCCATGAATCTGAACAATTTTTCCTAAGGATCTTCGAGCGAAAAACTAATTTCAACCTCCCGTACAAAATGCGTTGTCAGCTGATACAGTTTGTATGGGAAGTCTCTTTGTATTTGGACCTGCGTTTTTTGGAAAATGTTTTTCAATTTCAAGGCTGTATAATTATAGTCTGGCAAGATGTAAAAATAATGTTTGGGAATTTTCAGCCTAGCAGATTAATATCTTACTTTGTAAAATATCGTTTTGTAAATAAAATGTGTTATATAATCAAATAATAATTAAAATAAACTGACCTCCAAAGCGCCGACCATGAGGTCCTTCAGCTCGTCTAGGCACCGGTTGATGCGCGCGCGACGCTTTCGTTCCAGCAGCGGCTTCGTGATCTTCTTATACTTCGCGGTCTTGGACAGCGGAGCGGGGTCGGCTGACATTTTACTAAATCTAAACAATAAAATTATTATTAAAAAAATACTTTCTTATTCTAAGTACCTATTTTTTGTGTAAGAACTAAATATAGGTAATTTAAAGTCTTATAGCATCCCCAAGCCAAACGGAAAAAAGACCTATACTTAATTAATATTATTTTAAAATAATACCAAGAACTAAAATAAGCATTGAACAGACACAATGATTTTTATATGACGTTCAAAAATCAACATCAATTTTGGTTTTACTGCACCATTGACTCTACAATTTTATCAATTCACATTCAAAAAGCTCTTAAAAAGTTATCAAGAAACTACCAAAATATTTAATACACAATAAAACAAAAATACGTACCTCAAATTCACTTTCACAGCACTAAAAAACCATTAACTTTAACAATATAATCTGACTCTACGTTAGAGAGCTTAAAAGCTCAGCGCGCGTCCCCACCCGCGCTTAGTCGACTGACTACTGCCTGAAAAAAGCCTTCGGACCCCCCGCCCGCTTCCCGCAGCCCGCTACCCCCCTCACCCCCCCTGGCATACCCTCCTTTGCGAGCCCTGCAAGCCCATTCATGCCCTGCGAAGCACGTGTGGCCTGGCGATCAAGTTTCAAGCATGCGTCGCATACTTTTCCCAGGATTGCTTCAATAGCCCATTTTTTACGGCAAATATTTTTGTTAAAGTTGCCCAGTGGTTAAGAATAAATAAGGGCTGGGGTATAAGAGAATTATCACCATAACACCCATTAAATATCCACTGCTAGACAAATTACAATCCTCAGAATTTCACTGCAAACAAATGCATACGTAGCCGCCCTAAGTTACGTAGCCATAACGCACGTAGGAAGGATTTACACATACAGATATATTTCCAGAAATACCGTTTAGCGATACCGACACACAACGAAAATATTCACAAGTCACAACTTAGGTACAACAAAGGTGCAATAAAACATTACAAACGGAATAACATAGCGGTCAGAGATAAGAAAACAATGCAGTCGGCAAAGCACACAGCCACGTGCTTTGCCCACCCCTATTCTTCTCCACACCATTGTTTGCAAAATCATTTTGCTTCCTTAGAATAATTTCCTTTACTTTAAACCTACTTTTATTGCCCTCATAATATTTTGGGTTTCGCTTATTTGTCTAAAAATGTAACCGTTACTTTTTAGTGTTAAAAAAATTATCCCTTTTAATTATCTCAGTTTGATCTTTCCGACTGTTTTATGCTACGACCTTCACTTTGGCGGTGCTTTAGCGAACTGAAATTTAGCATAAAAAGTATAATAACGAATGGGACAGACACAAAAATGGGACACAAGTCAAATGGTCCTTGTGGTAAATTTTTTTTGGTTCGGTTCAGGTAAAATTGGCGCGCGCTGCTCTTTGAAAGACTTTAGAAAAGTTTGCCGTTTGTCTGACTTTAGACCCGCATTTGAGCAATAAAATACAGTTTTAAAACTGTATGATTGTGGTATAATTATATGCTTTAGACAGGACGTATAACTTTAAAGTTTTATCATTTGGGAGTTTGTTTTTTATGGCGATGAGTTTGGAGATTTTGTGTGGTATTTTAAGGAATGTCGGGCTGAGTTCAAATAAATCTGACATTCTTGAGTTGGGTCGCAATCAAAGGGAGACGCGTGTTATCGGTGTGACTTCCTGCGTGTGAGACAGCCTCCGCCTCTCTATAGATCATACAGGGTCTGGGATTCATAGTTTTTTCCTGTTTGGACGTTTTGAAGTTATTTTATAGTGTAAAACGTAAATTTTTTGTTGTTTTTCTCCCGAAACTTAGTTATTCTACTCATACAAATAACTTACTTACTTAGGAAATTACTTGAAAATTTGTTAATATTCAAGATACATGGGACCACTTTAGTACAGAAAGTAAAACAAAATCAAAACATTTTTCTCCCGTGTAAAGTTGCTTGTTTCGTCACTGGGGAGCAAAATGACTAATTTATTTCGTATTTGAAATAAATGGTAAAAAAATATTATAATGTTTTAAAAACACATTAATTAATTGAGTCCTAAGCTTATAAAATATTAATTAAATGTAACCTGTAATAAATCTGACATCGGAGTTTGTTAGGTCGGCTATAGATCTTACAACCCTCACGGCTATGATGATGACCATGAAGGAATTTGCTCGGCAGTAATCATCGTTGTTTTATTTTGGTTCGTAGTCATCGTTTACCTAACCTAACGCCTCGTCAAATCCCTAGGGTACCTAAGCCCCAGCTTTGCTATAATTCTGATTTGTTTTGCCGTTAAAAATATTAGTTAGAATCTTTGGTTGGATAAAATTTGCATACTCAGTATTCTTAGTACCGTGTATTTTGTCTACAGAATAAATGCTAACACTGGAGCCGGCGGTTGGCCCTGCAAGTCTAAACAATGACATATTCCCACAGTGAGTGACTCAACCCACCTCAGGTGAGAGCTTATGGACGCTTGGACAAACAAACCCGCATGTAGGTACACCCAACAACACGTCAGTAGTAACACTTTGGACTTTATAACATGGTAATAGAGTTACAAATGATTCCACTGACGTGCGGTTCACTGTACTAACCCGCATACGTAGTGGACGCAAATATAATAAACAACATTCCCAGGGACTGGGAGCACTATAGTCAGGAGATGACGTCATTCAAATCACTTGTTCGTTCATATATTTTATACTTATTTGTGTTTTTCAAATCAATGTAAATTCTTTATAGAACACTTATCGTAACAGGCAGAAGACATTCCAAAAATAGATACGTGTTATGCTTTTAAACTCACAATATTGTCTACAATATAAGATAGCCTATCACATCTAAACTTGACGACGATAATCCTTCAAAACGTTATAATCTCCAAAATACAGGGTATTTGTGGAACCCTAACCAAATTTTACAGGTCCTTTGAAATTGGCATTTTGTATTGAAAATTTAAGTTGGATAATAAATCTAAACAACTTTTCCAAAAAGACAAGGGTCGAGAATAAGAAAGAAAAATTATTTTTTATCGACCTATGTTTCTTTTGGAAAGTTGTTCAGTTTTGTGTTTTGAGTGACATACAAAAATTTTACTAGAGGTCCGAGGCGTAAGCTTAGACGCAGACGGCGGAGGGCAGCACAGAAATAGGTACTTCTATCTTACGTCTTCGTAATAATGCGACAGTTTACGCTCACCCTAAAGCTATTATAGGTTTAAGAAGTTGCAAGTTCGCACGGTTGTAGCGTAACGGTCGCTTATAAATCTCTTGTCAGAATAATAGGTTCATTATCATTAGGTAAGGTGGTGTGGGCGTCTTTGTTTATACGCCACGCCACGCCACACGCTAAAGCACGTCCGTGGCACGCGTGGGAATCGAACTCCGATACATTCACACGGCAGTCACTGGACACTCGGCACATGTGTCTTATTAGCGTATCTAAAAAATAAACACTCGGTTTCAAGTGTTTTTTTACGTTACAAGATATTTATAGAACGTCTTGTTTTGCGCTCAAGCCACATGTGGAAGAATGAAACTATAGAGGGAAATTATAGGTAATATAATAAAAACATTATTCGCCAAAAATGTTCAACTGGTACAGGAAGAAATTGGGAAGAAAAAAAACTAAATGTCGTAGAACAAATAAGTCTTTACATCTAGACAAAACTCCTAAACTGTATATAACTCAAGGATACTCGTAGAATATAATAACTAAAGACGTACAATTAAAAATCATCTTCGCTATTAGCTACCTGTTTAAAGCATACCAAAGGGCTAAGCTAAGACTATAATAAAATGATATGGCCACAGCATGGTTAAATGGTTAAATCTATTTATTTTTGTCTTGTATTCCAACTGACTCGAGAAAAAGATGACGAATTATCTACCTTTGGCAAAAAAGCGTTATATCAATATAACATTTCGATCGCACCTAATTGTTATGCAAAATAGCACCAGTAGTAGTAGTAGCAGTAGAAGTTATTCAATTTGAATCTCGTCGTCGGCGATAGTTTACACTTTAGATCCAGTCCACGGCGCCCGCGCAGCTAATTGCCAGTCACTGCCGCTAAGTAGCAACAGCAAACTCAATCTTTAAATTAATATCTATATAACCGTTATATTATATTTAACAGTTCTAAATTCACTTTGGTTAATTATTTAACACATTTTTATAATTATGACGTTTTCTGAAGTAGATCTGTCTATGCTTTCGTTTGGGGGTCATTTCATTTCGTGCAAAGTGGATATAGGCCCTCTGGCGGTAATAATTGGTACTTCATAGATTCTGGAATTTGGGTTGAGGGGAAGGACTGGGGGGAAGGGCTGGGGGGACGGGGGCGAGTCGAAAAGGAAAGCTTAATGTGCTCTCGACTGTATCTGTCTAGATAGACACGTCCACATCCACGTAAATCTTACGGCCATATCGAAGATACAGCCAACAATTTTTTTTTCTGTGTTGTGGATCAGACTGATAACTTTTTATTTCTATAATTAAAACGTATGTTTAATTATGAAATGGTAACGTTAGCAGGGTGATCGGATAGTTATGACGACATTACGACGAACGGGAACGAACGAAGTTTTAACACAAACGTTAGCATTAATCGTTACCTTAAGGCTTAATGTAACATTTTGGGCAAACATTTAAGTTTTGATCTCAGATAAAGTATACTCACTTATTATTATTATTATTAATAGCCTGTTGTGTCCCACTGCAGGGCAAAGGCCTCTCTCCCACCTTTCCACTTTTCCCTTAGTATATTTATATTTTTGGAACCGGCATATGATACCCTTGCATTTGATATCACACACGATAATCTTCAAAACAAAAAAAAATAAAATCCCATACAAAAAAATTATGACGTCATAGCTGCCCCCTACCCGGGAGTATTTTTAAGAGCTGCCGGAAAAAAATATTGTTGTAACCTAAAGTACCTGTGTACCAAACGGCAATGCCGTACATCGATTTGCGGCTTTCTATCAATATGAGCTTTGTACATTGTCCACTAGTAGTGAAAGCACAAAAAGGGCCCTTTTCAAAGAAATATTTGCCATGTTTTACCTGTCTTTTGACATACTTTTATTTTGTTTGAATTATTTTTATTTTATTTCCAATATTATTGACGATCATATTATTCATTGACATCTGAACAATGTATGTAATTTTGAATTTGATAATATGAAATAAAGAAATCTAATCTAATCTAATAAAATTATCACAATTAAATAACCTTTTCCTATATTTCCAGAAAAACTGGGCAAAAAAATTTTTTTTTACTTTTTCTCCTCCCATATCTCCCTTATTAATGAATCTTAAAAAAAACTGAATTTTGTAGAAAATTATACAGCTTTATTTTTTACAACAAGGTCCTTTTTCTAAAACGCATGGTTTTTGAGAGAATTACAAAAAAAAACAAAAAATGGGACCTATTTGCTCCCCCCCCACAGCCCAAAGCAAATGCCCCCCCCCCCCCCTCTGGGGACTTTTGATATGTTATTCCTGGGTATCACCCCTACAATTTGAAATAATAACCTAGACTACGCAATTTATTGTTTTTAATTTCCTTCGTTGAACGAACTATGACGTTAGTATATATGTAGAAAAAGTTTGGCTACGAGGAAAAACCGCATATCTCTGGTTTTGATAGTATCAATCAAATTATCACAAACACCACCTACATATTTTATCAATACTTTCTTTAATTTATAAGTTCTTACATTAAATTTATAACATCCTGGCTAAAATACGTATTACTTACCAGCAAAATAGCGATAATATTTACAATTAACTGAGCATTGAGTCCCAAAAATTACACGCTCAGCGGTATGTGAGCAGTGTTTAGAAAAATTCCTCTTCTTTTTTTATACAAATTATTTTGCTGACCGTATTAACGTAAACTAGTTATAGTTAGATCTTGTAGATCTGTCCGAATTCGCCGCGGCCGGAAGCCTCCGTGGGAACGGGAGACGACGCCGCTTCTCAATAAAATCACCATAGAGTAATATAAAATCACTTAACTATATCCACTCGTCTCTGGTTTTGTTCTTACAATATAGTGATCTATTCTTGTCAGCCGCGAATCGAGTGGAATTTATTTATAAAAAATTGGCGTTGATACACAATGGATTTGTTATAAGTACAAGTGATATTATAAAGGATTATAAGTTATTACAAAAGTTTAGCTGCCGGTAACTTTTGATTCGTCTCTTGCATAAACAACTTCCTGGACACACAAGGTTTAATAACATTTGTACAAATTTTGTGCCTAATCACCTCTAATTCGTCTTATAATTATAACTGCACTTAACTGGAGGAAGCCGGCGTAGGAGATTGATGTAAAGGGGTGCAAAGAAGTTTGTCCCCACAGTCATGAAACACTTCCGCGGGTCCTGCCACAAAACCAATAAGCAAAAAATACAATAGCCATTTTGACCACATAGAAACTGCATCACGAATTTTATAAATTTTCGTGTGAGGATGATTGTTCAGTTACATGCGCTAAATCTACAATTTCATTTTTCGGTAGTAGTGTTTTTACAATCGAAAAATTAAGGATATGTAAAAAATGTCACATTTTATTATAATGTATTTGAAATTTTGCAAATTTACAGAGCATCGCGAAAATTAATGGTCAGTTCAAAGAATCAAACTATGTAATTAATAATCATAACCCTATACCTTACGTTATACTGCTTATATTATAATCTTAAAGCCATTTTTAAAGTCATTAAAATATTTATTGATGAACATTTACTTGACCACAGACTATGAGCCTTAATTTAATTTCGTTTTAAGAGGATGTGATGAGCACGAGCGGTAATAAGTGATGCCATGAAGCCGCTTCTTTGGTAGACAAATTATACCCCTTGGAGATAATAGGATCGCCCATTCGACCAAAGATTATACTATGAAAACATTAGATGGTTTAGCGCTGAGTGAAACGGTTACGTTTTAATTGAATGCACTTTATTTGTGAAGTGACGTAGCTTTTAGTTTAGCTAACGGTAAAAGGTGTTCAAAAAATCCAAATATGATATTATACCTATAGTTTGACTTTACGAGTGTTATTTCGAGGCAGAATATCTTAAATTTAAACTTTTTTTAATCTTTGATGTCTGGGCGGCACAGAAATTAATCAATGTAATTTGCAAGACAGATTACTATTCTGATGCGTTTCATCATAAAGTTAAATAATCTGGAATCTTAAACATTTTTAGAAAAATTAATTTAAAATCTTCTAGTTTTACATCTCTAATCAGGTGTAAAGGATACGCCACACAAAAGCGGTTTAACGATAGACGGTAAATCACCGCACCAATCTAGTTTAACTAGTACACATCAGGTTCTTGGCCATCTATTAAGAAATGAATTGTCCGACGCTTCCATAAAGATAATCCGGCCGGTTATACTAGTAGGATGATGGCTGTAGATTTGGTTGTTAGATGGGTAGTTGGTAGTTGGTCGGGTAATACGGTAGGAGTGAGGGGCGGACATGCAAATGGCAGCACTATACTTGGTCGACGAGCGGGACGGCCGAGACCGTGGGAAAACTATCGCCTGTGGCGAGCAACTACCAGAGACCTACTTAGGAAAAAAAATACATACAGTGGAAAATAGAAACTGCTCCATTTTAAAAGTCCGTTAATAATAAAATTGGAATCTTTATTACATATTAGACAAGATAATCATAAGGAATAATGGTGCAGATCGCTGCACTGAGTCGTGCAGATCGCTGCACTGAGTCGTACCTGGTGCAGCGTATATCCCACGGAGCAAAGGTATATCCTTAGCTATTCAGAGTGGTGGTAAAGCCGTAAGCGTTGTGGGTACTACGTTTGCATCGAGTACAATTCGGGCGGTTAATTCTATGTCATTACGATTGACATTTGTTTAGTTATTAATAAAACATTTTTTAATACCTACGCACCTAGTAATTTGGTTGTCATGATGAAGAGCGAGAATATATATATAACCTATCAAGTTTTTCATCATACTAGTTTACAATACAACGTAGAGTCACCTACAAGGTGTAAGGGACAGTTTGCCAAACACTGAAAGGGCATGAACTTTCAGTGATTGAAACTTTCAGGAAATGAAAAAGAAATCAGCATCTCCATACAAAATTGTAAACTGGATTCAACAGTTTGTATAGGATGGGGAGCCCAATATTTTTTTCTATTCCTGAAATTTTCAGTCTGAAAAATTTTTAGTTTCTTTGACTGATCATTCCCTTTAAGTTTTCGGAAAGCAGTCCCTTACACCCGGTATAAAACCATATTCCTCATTATAATTCTAGAATTTCGGAAACGAAATTCTGGATTCGATATTTGCCCGAAATTAAGTTTCGTAGCACTTCGTAGCCATTCGTAGCACTTAGAGAACTTTTCTAAAAATTTTCGGAAATAGAAAGGTTTTCGTTGAAATATCTAATTTTAGTCTATCTTTAACAAAACACGCACGCAAATAGTATAATTACTTGCCTGCGTCTGCATTCTCGAGAAACTGTGTAAATCGCGAAAGTCCGGTGTGTAAGCTCGTTCCTTCGTCGACCAAATCTTTGACATAAAGGCTAGATTAAACTCAAGAGCCTGCCTATAGTTAAAAAAAACCGGTCAAGTGCGAGTCGGACTCGCGCGCCGAGGGTTCCGATATACCTATAGTATTTTTGGAAGCAATAAAGTCCATTTTCAGGACCGCAAAACTAAATTTGTTTGTAAAGGTTTTTTGCAGATTTCTGAAAAACTGTGCAACTTAGAAAGATCGTTTTATTTTTGCTGTAAAGTTTATATAAACTTCTGTCAACTGTAATTAATTCAGATTTTTCCTTACTCAAACTTCGGAGATAAGGGGGGGGGAATGGTATTTTTCTTGACATTTTTCATCATAACTTTAAAACTAAGAAATTTAAAAAAATACAAAAATATATTTTAAAATGTACAAGTAAAGCCCTTTCATATGATACCCCACTCGACCTAGTAGCGACAATTTGAAATTTGGCCCCCCCTATTTTGGCCCCCTTTATATTAATAATCATACTTTTTTCAAAATTTTTTCTTGTGCAATTAAGTTGGGCAACTATATTCTAAAACTATTCCAAATTTCAGGTTGATAGCATAAGTGGTTGCTGAGATATAGAGGTGTGACAGACAGACGGACAGACAGACAGACAGACAGACAGAGCGGCACCATAAGGGTTCCTTTTTTTACCATTTTGGTATCGGAACCCTAAAAATGGAACTGATTGTATAAATGAGTGCTGAATAGGTCTCTGTGCACTCGTGCAGAGCCCACGGGCGCGTGACGGCGGCGCGCGCGCCGTAATCACGACTACACTCGTGCGACGCAGACGCTGGGCCACTCGCTTCACGTATCTGGCCGTTTTCCTTTTCTTTTCCTCTGTATTTGGTTTTGTAGTCGATGTGCTTCGTTTGAAAACATTACGGCTGTTTTGAAATGAAAATCATTTGTAACAGTCAATACCGCCGACCGAGTGCTTGTGAGACAGCTGGAGTCGAGACGGCCTACAAATTTTAGGTCGTTCGTCATCCGCGTCTCCAAGTTTCAAGAGAGCGTGTTCCTGAATGCTGCATTTTGGCCGTTGGGAGTCGTATTTCGACGATATCGACCACCCGTACTCGTCAAGTCAACTGATTAGTTTTTAAGTTTATTTTGAATATGTATTATTAGGTTAAGGTATTTATTGATATGGGCCTTCGATATAAATATATATTTTTTTAATACTTTGTCATTTCTTTTAACTTCACTATTGCGAAACACAAGTCTCATTCGTGTTTAGATTATTGTAGGAATTCCAGTATCTAATTGCAGAAATCAACTTTCAAGACGAATTTCCTTTAAATCTGTTCCCTTAAATCTAAAAGAAAGTGTGATTTGTATCGACCTACCTTTTTCTGAAACTTGTTTAACCTCATTTATTATGTAGCAACAGTATATCACTACTATGCCTTTCTCCTTTTGGGCAAGACAAGCCAAGACATACTAAATTGTATTGCACGAGTTATGTTTTAACGTAAAACCTCTTTTGATGTAATTTCTTCGTTCCACACGCAACACGAACTACATTTTTTTAACGTCTAGTACCTATTTCATTGTCTGTCCGTACTGTAATCGAAATAAATAGACTTAAAATGAACAGCAAGTTTCGTCTTTCTTTATTTCTATGTAACCAAATTTTACGTAACGTCGTCTGATTTAGTCTACTTCCTATTTTCACAAACATTATTTGGAGTAGAAACTAGGTATATTGCAATAAGATAATGAAAATATGTATAAATATAAATACAAAATTATGTGAAAAAAGTGTCAAACCATGTTGCATTGTATTTAACGTCCGTCCATATTACAGTAGTTTCAAGTCGTATATTCATCATTCAATGATAAAATTTCTTAACAACATAGTTACCTAACATCCTTTTTATTGATCAGGGGCTAAATAAAACAAAAAAACGTCGTGATAATCACAAGACAATTGATTGTACCTACGATACGATTGACGATTGAATCGGCGAGAAGGTTCGGTAGTCAAATTGAAAGGGACTTACGTAAAACTGGAAGCGAATCGATGCCCCGCGATAAAGAAGCCGACTTTTACTTTTTTTAAAGCAGTTTGTTACGTTTCGGATAACCCGGTCGCTGGAATGATAAATGGGCTGCTTTTTGTGATATTTCCGATACGTTAAAGTACTGACTGACTGAGTCAAAGAAGGATCGTGAGAACGTAACGACTAGTTGACTTAGATAAGATACTTATTTGTTTGTTGTTCGGTCTTCAGATAACTGAAAAGAGCTCAGTCAACATAGAAGTAACAAATGCAAAGCATTTTTTAAACTGAATTTATCATACAGTATTACGTACCAATTTGTAAAATCTGGTGAGATCAAAGTTTTTATGACATGGTTTTTGAGACAGGTTAATTTTATCTTGTTCATTAAGTAGTGCATTGCACATTCTTTATTACTTTGAATAAATAGCACAAAATGAAGCTTAGCAAATCTACTTCTGTTTTTTGTTACTTTAGAGTTCTATTTTAGTTTCTGATTAGACTATTTTCCAGTAGGCCTCAGTAAAACTCGTGTAAACTGGAGTTAGTCGCTAGTGAAAGTATCTCATCATATTATTTTTGTATGGACGACGGTTGAGGATATAGGGAAGCGGATTGCTGGTAGGCAGGATATTGATTTAATGCTATAAAATGGACCAAGATTGTGACTGTCGTCCAAGACAGGCAGAACACCCGTTGTCGTCCGATGGTCCAACGACATCCTGTAGGAAAGCTTGTAGTTCTTTAGCCCTCGTACTTTCAAATTCTAAATAAAGTAAGAGGTGATTGTAAAATTCGTGTAAATTGCGTCTTTTTAGATACAGAAACCCGAGTCTTAAAAACCGAAACCCGCCGCAGTAAATTGTGAATCCTTATAATCCTATCTAATTTCTGAGAAAAGAAAAAATAGTACCTAATACTGGGTAATATCTGGACTCTTGGACTGGCTGCTTTTTTGGTCAGCTACCACTTTAAGATAACTATCATTGTTTATGACATCCTAAACCTAACTATGGTAAAAAGGAAAATTGGTACCCCCAAATTATACCGTTATCTTGGCTGGCCTGCAGACTACTACAATGACAGATGTTGTTTGGGCCAAAATAGTTGCACTTCTGTCTTGGGCCAGTCTGATGGTATCCTGAAAGGACATATTCCTTGCTATTTAGTTATTCCTTGTTATTAACGTACTTGGGTAATGTTGTCAGGCCTACAGATAAGCAACAGTCCAGTCGATGTCAATCACGCAATTCAAATTAATCTATTTGATTTCTTACAACAATTATTAGCGCAAGAAAAAATACGATGAAAGGACACGCCCTAGTTCTGATTCCATTTCACCTTTGATTGATTAAGCGGGTAAACGAGGCAGTTGTGGTCATTTTTAGGGTTCCGATACCAAAATGGTAAAAAAAAGGAACCCTTATGGTGCCGCTCTGTCTGTCCGTCTGTCTGTCACACCTCTATATCTCAGCAACCACTTATGCTATCAACCTGAAATTTGGAATAGTTTTAGAATATAGTTGCCCAACTTAATTGCACAAGAAAAAATTTTGAAAAAAGTATGATTATTAATATAAAGGGGGCCAAAATAGGGGGGGCCAAATTTCAAATTGTCGCTACTAGGTCGAGTGGGGTATCATATGAAAGGGCTTTACTTGTACATTGTAAAATATATTTTTGTATTTTTTTAAATTTCTTAGTTTTAAAGTTATGATGAAAAATGTCAAGAAAAATACCATTCCCCCCCCCTTATCTCCGAAGTTTGAGTAAGGAAAAATCTGAATTAATTACAGTTGACAGAAGTTTATATAAACTTTACAGCAAAAATAAAACGATCTTTCTAAGTTGCACAGTTTTTCAGAAATCTGCAAAAAACCTTTACAAACAAATTTAGTTTTGCGGTCCTGAAAATGGACTTTATTGCTTCCAAAAATACTATAGGTATATCGGAACCCTCGGCGCGCGAGTCCGACTCGCACTTGACCGGTTTTTTTTTATGAGGCATGTGTATCTGTTCACTACGTTTAGATCGATCTTCGACCTAGAATATTCATATATTTTGAATCTTTGATGTAACGAAAAAGAAAGGTAAGAAAGAAGCAGGAAGAAGAAGGTAAGAATATCGTTATCGACTGATAGCTCTACCGTTCGTCTCCACCATTACTTCTTCTTAGTCGTATCCTCATGACTGAGGGACGTGACAGTCGTGGGCTGCTATTTGTGCCGCCACACCTCTCCAGATCGTCCTATCTTGAGCACGGTGAATGTTGGCCTGTAGTGTCGCTCCAGTAGCTTCTTTTATAGCGTCGGCCCATCGCATTGGCATACGTCCTCTGCTCCGTTTACCCTCCATTCGGCCAGAGATGATAAGCCTTTCCAGGTTATCTGAACCTCTTCTGACCGTGTGGCCGAACAATTTTAGGACTCGTTGCTTACAGATGGTGGGGAGCCTGGTCTTAATTTTCAACTCCTTAAGGATAGATTCATTTGTGCGCCGCTCGGTCCAGGATATTCGGAGCATTCTGCGCCAGCACCACATTTCGAATGCGTCTATCCTTCTTAAGGTTCGAGCTTTAAATGTCCAGGTTTCGGATGCGTATAAAAAGATGGAAAATATGAGTGTCCGCATTAGCCTGATCTTTGTTTTGCGGTTGATACCTCCACCATTAGGGCTCAATGAAATTCCATAGTATCAACACCTCCATTGTGGTATATCAGAGGGGATATAGAGAAATTTGAATAAATTGCAAGATAAAATCAGTTTCAAATTATCATAAGTTTTATTTTAATTACTTTTAACACCTGATCGAATTCTAGTTTTCAAATAAACTGAGAAGGGATGGAACCCGATGTCACTTTTCTTAATCCCAACGAGTTATCTAGGTATCGATTGATAGCTCCAACAATTCTTTGTTTATACCACAGAAAAAGCCATAGCAACTACGCCAAACACCTATTCAGCACTCAAAAATTTAAATCCAAAATTAATAATAATTAAATTGTAAGTTGCTGAATAGCAAAATAAATTAATTTATACTTACTTAACCTAACTTTCTGTGTTAAAAAAAGGTTTAAAATAATGGTGACACTAACTAGCTCTTCTACCCTGTTTTAAGTAGATAAACAATAGCTTGTTATCAATAGAACTTGACACCATTAAAGATTTCAAGATAAGAGATTAGCTCACTAACGTTTTTTTGTGGGAGTCTTTATGGAAATACCTGCACTAGAACCATAGCATAGCATCGCGCTACGCCCCAAACTGCCTTGACCTGAACTTAACACGCGATTAATTAGTTTGTTATCAATATTAATGTTAGTACCAACGCTTAACTCTTTTGTCAGAGTTTTTAGGTCATAGCCTCCGGTCGGTCCAGTGCTTGGTAACCACAGAAGAGTATTAGTACTATTTGCTGGATACCCATCTGGGTACCTGGCTTAAATTCTATATCGTGAAGTAAACACAATCATCTCCTAGCATCGAGCTCTTGTGCCATATTTTGTAGTAATGTAGTACTTTATTATTTTAGAAAAAAAAATTTTGAAAACAAATTATAAAATAGTGCTTAATTGTTAATTTACTTAAATACGACTTACGAGTACTTTATACTTACACGCAATTGGAATGCATGCAAATTTTCTCTTAATCGGATTAAACCCACGCGGGTGAAAGTAAGTTGTTCAATACGGCATTTATACTTGCAATATAAGATTGACTATTAAAACTACAAAGCTCAAAGACAATACAACTAGGTATCTACATAAAATCAAATAGCTCACGGCCATAACAAAATTCTGATTGCGGGTATCCGCGGCATTTCCCCGTCGCAGGCGATTGTAGCTTCCCACGGCTGCGTACACGCAAGCCGGTAAGCTAGCCCAATTACAACGCGCCGAACTAATTCCACCTCGTGCGGGAGCCTCCAGTTACACGGACTATTAACTCTATAGGTACTCTTGTGGAGGTTCTAAAGAAAAAATGTACAGTCGGCTGCCCGTCAGTGCTAGCACTTTGAGGTTGTGTAGGTCTCTAGTTTCGGGCGTTTATAGCAGAGCGCTGGGTTCAGCATATACTGGTCTTGTTATCACTTATTTGTGCGTGCTTACTATATCGTCCACTCTTGCCTAACTACCTCAGCCACCACTAAGAAATTTTTACTACCGATTGACAAATAAAAGCTCTCTCTTGCCCCACCCTGGTGCCATTACAGCTTGCAAATAAAATAAAAAAGATATGACGCCTAAAAAAAAAATATTCGAATAAATAAAAATGTCTAAAAAGATTTGTCTAGCGCAAAAGCCAGCAGTGACGAGATACGTTCTTCGAGAGAAGAAGCGCTTGACTTGATAGGTCGCAGAGTCAAGAAGCTCGTTGGTGATGAGATGCTGTTGAAAACCAAGTTTCACAGTCTGGCCCACCGTCGTAAAGTTGCATATCAGTCGGTCTTTTACAGATAGTAATCGGAGAGTGTGCTCAAACGCCTTTTCGTTTCGTGAATGCTAAGTCGGAAAATATGTGTATCTTAAATTACTTACTTACTACGCTGGCTCAACAAAAAGTTTATTCAGTCAACAAAAAGATCTCAACCGTCACTAAAAAATCTTTTGCGTAAAGTTTTCATACAAAATGTACGGCCAAAGTTTTTTGGAATTTGTGACTTTTTGAGTACTCCAACGATGGTTGGTCCCATAAAAGTTTTTGATCAGTTTTAGAAACAGGATCGATTAACATTAAATTTTTTTTATTGTGTTTAATGGCTATTTTCTGTGAATGGGGATCAAAATTCCATAAAAAATTATGGATAGTCTCCTAAGACCATTTTCGTGTAGCTGCAACGGATAAGGTACTTCCCCTTACTGCCCCGCTGAAAGTTTCCACCTTGTATATTTTGTTTTTTATCCGAGTATAACAACAATTTTACTGAAATATATATTTTTTATATAATTTTGTGACATGTAAAATGTAATATTTTTATCAATAAATTGAGCGCAGCGAAAAAGAATTGAGCGCAGCGAAACTGAAATTGCGCCACCAAATCTGAAACTGAAAATAATATTGCAGTAAATCACCTGCTCGCGTGAGGACTTACTTGACGGTAACCAGAGGGCTACTACGGTAGCCGCTTTCTGGGCAAGTAAGATTTAGCCTGTGTTCTTGCCGACACGAAAGAAGAAGAAGAATGGAAAAACATGTTTATTCTATACTAAGTAGTTAATATTTCTTAACCAAATATTAAGGACAGTAACATGACATGTAACTACGTTGGCTAATTTAAGTTTCAGTTTCACTGGCGCGATTTCAGTTTCTCTGGCACAATTTCAGTTCGCTGGCGCAATATCAGTTTCACTGGCGCAATATCTGTTTGCTGGCGCACCGAAACTGAGCCACTGAAACTGAAAAATTACGAAATAAAATCGCTAAAATTAAGTGAGTTAATTACTATAAATATTACACTACGAACTAAGTACTATTTAACACTGTTTATCTATCCTGCGAAAACTTTAAGACAGGCTTACAATTTGAGCTACTACTTAAGAATCATCAAACAAAACGCCACCGAAGAAGTTTCTTGAGTTTTGGTGGGAAATGCTGCGATTAGTCTACACCTCCGACTTGCAAGTGGTCTAAAGCATTCCAGAAGGAAGCGGGGTCAAAAGCGACAAGTATCGTGTCGTTCGTTAGCAAGTTACAACGTAATTAACTTTCGCCACCTAATCTTACAACTTTGCTCGGACAAACTTTGAACTAGTGTCACGTGTATTCAAACAGGACTAATGGAAAATAATACCTACGTTTAGATGCTCAGATTAATCAAATGATCAATTCTCAGTTTTTTTTAAAGAATCATAAAATACTAGCTGATGCCCGTCATTTCGTCTGCGCAGGTTAATAAATTGCAGCCTATGTGTTATTCTGATGTATAAGCTATATTATTGTAAAGTTTCATTAAAATCTATTCTGTAGTTTTTACGTGAAGGAGTAACAAACATCCATACTTACAAACTTTCGCGTTTATAATCATGGCGAGTGCGAGTCAAAAAGTGCGTTGGGGACACGCCACGTCATGCTTAAAAAGGTCGATTTTTATTTTTATTGAAATAAATAGTTATGTTTGCTGCAATCTAAATATGGAGCCAAATCTGTTATGTTGGAGTACACCACAAAAAATATTGAGACAAAATATGCATTTTACACAAGGATTTTCGAAAACTGCTGACACTCAAAAAATGCTGTTGGGATATTCACTCACATAGTATCTTAAAAATAAAACAGCGGTTACATTTTCTAAATACTGATTCAAATACAAGCTGCCAGAATTGGCTTCACTTTACATCTCAATTATTTTTATGGTAGTCACGAGACTTGGTGAATTTTTACATGGAAAAATTATTATGGTGGGATCTCATTTCTTTTTGTTAGGGATAGTTATTTTTTTCTGTGGTGGCTTATTCTCTTGGAGTGGATATACATTTACGGTTAGCCCAATCCCTGTCTTTATTCCTCTTTTGACGTGTTTGGCCTTATCTAATTTAGATAAATACGGACGATAAAGACTTCTTAGTCTATTGTTTTCCACTATGGCTGATTCTTTGGCTCTAATGCTTCCGAAATCTAAGTTAATAAGATGCAGGCCTTCTAAGCTTGTTACTCTGGACAATGCTACATATGTTTGCACACACGAGAACACCGACGAACCTGTGTCTATTAGAGCGTTATTTACACTTATGACCTGGCTCTTGTGACAATAAATAACAATAACAATTACAGTAAGAGTGACAGTGACAGTGGCAATGATAATTGCAATGAGAAAAAGAAACATTAATAATCATATAAATAATATAACGATAACAATAACAAATGTTTTTAGAAATTTCACTTTATAAACTCCCATTTACCTATCTCCTTACCAAATTTCAACGTTATTACTTTAAAAATGACGGATGGACATACAAACTATCAACCCCTAAGGTGTGGATATTTGCAGTTTTCAGACTTTTTCTTTTATAAACTGATGCCAAATCTCAAGTTTCTAAGTCATCTGGGACTGGTCTATCTTTTTGATGATCAGTGAGTCAGTGAATGATTGACGAAATATCGAAGCTTTGACTAACGATGTTTTAGAAATTACGAAGGTAAAAACTTGTGATTTCGAATATATGTTAAATATATTACTTTAACTGTGCAGTATAAATTATAAGTAACTTCTTTGTTTAATAACAAAGATATGAAGGGCTGAAGAATGTGTTGAGTTGGTTCGAGAAAAGGGTGTAAGGCCGTGCTGGTTTGCTCGACTTGGCGGGGGGCACAGTCATGCCCAAGTCGTGATTAGAGCTTTGAAAGCTTTGTAGACCTATGCCTACTTTTCAACAACTTTTCTAAAAAACCGGTCAAGTGCGAGTCGGACTCGCGCGCCGAGGGTTCCGATATACCTATAGTATTTTTGGAAGCAATAAAGTCCATTTTCAGGACCGCAAAACTAAATTTGTTTGTAAAGGTTTTTTGCAGATTTCTGAAAAACTGTGCAACTTAGAAAGATCGTTTTATTTTTGCTGTAAAGTTTATATAAACTTCTGTCAACTGTAATTAATTCAGATTTTCCCTTACTCAAACTTCGGAGATAAGGGGGGGGGAATGGTATTTTTTTTGACATTTTTCATCATAACTTGAAAACTAAGAAACTTAAAAAAATACAAAAATATATTTTAAAATGTACAAGTAAAGCCCTTTCATATGATACCCCACTCGACCTAGTAGCGACAATTTGAAATTTGGCCCCCCCTATTTTGGCCCCCTTTACATTAATAATCATACTTTTTTCAAAAAAAATTCATGTGCAATTAAGTTGGGCAACTATATTCTAAAACTATTCCAAATTTCAGCTCGATAGTGTAAGTGGTTGCTGAGATATAGAGGTGTGACAGACAGACGGACAGACAGACAGACAGACAGACAGAGCGGCACCATAAGGGTTCCTTTTTTTTACCATTTTGGTATCGGAACCCTAAAAACTGAGGGTTTGACCATCGCATTTGAAAATTTATGTGATTAGATTAGGTACTTCTGCTTTCCTGTGTAAAATAATTGATTAAAATTCATTTTCTCAGTTTGAGTAATGAAAAAATAACTGTTATTCTAAGCTTTTTACTAAACGTGTACGCCAAATAGAAACAGATTGTTACTTGCCGAGTTATAAAATTACAACGGGATCTTATAGGCCATAACTATATTTGAGCTAAAAACCATGAACAATTTGAATAAATGGATAGACTATCAAAAGCTTTTTGGTTCACTTTTTTCGTCTTTCCCACGTTGTATTCAAAGTTGAATGAGCTAACACATTGCAGCTATGATTGACGATGACACCTCCTCATTTTGCTCAATGTCAACAACCTTGGGAACTCACTTTGGGCACGCTTCGAGTCTAACTAAAACAAAAGAGGTACGGGTCTTCTCGTGGCCAGCGTGAGAACTGACATTTAAACTTGCAAAGCAAAGAAATTCTTGCATATTTCATGAAAGAGCACTCTAATCAGTTTATAGCCCATTGTCTGTTGGTGATAATTAATAAAAACTTGCAAATAAAAGTGGACTTTAAGAAAATACAGTAAAGAAGATATTTGAAGGTTGCATGTGAAAAGTACTGGTATGAGATTGCCTGATTGTAAGGAAATGAGGGTTTTTATGAACATGCGTCTGATAGAGTAGGTTTTTCAATTACGCTTACAAGTGCCAACGTGAGGAAATTATACAGCAATGTATCTCTTCTTTTAGCTGTGTATTTATCGAGATTGGAAATTTCTCGCATTGATAATAGAATTAAGTTAATTGAAAAAGTTCAATGCTGCCTGATGACATATTTGTAATCTGTACATAAATCAAAACAATTTGTTCTGTAAAAAGTCGTTTATTATGATTAATGATATGATCTTTATTTATGGTTGATTTTATAACTAGTAGTAGAGTTTAGACCTATTAATTACGCTAAAGGATCGACCGTTGATCGAACACAACTACAATATCACAGAATAAGCTTAGCTGCTAATCTTTATCACGGTACTTCTTATTATTTAAACAAAGAAATGCTCAATAAAACTTATACCGATGCGGAAGACTCTAATGTTAGGAATATCAAAATAACACATTGATTTGGAAAACAAAACCCTTATTTTATTTAAATTAGAAAACAAACTTCAACAAGCAAAGCAATGGAAAACATGCATCATCAACTGTAAGTAACTAACACACATCGGTTCTAGGAACGTTAATAGAAACAAACAACAAAACGATCGTGGTGGCATCACACACGGACACACAGTCTTGGATGGAGAGCATGCGAGATCATCAGGAGGTGTTGGTGCGGGTTCAGCAGTCACCAGGGCCGCCACATCGACTGGGCGGAGTCGGGCTCGGAGGCGGGGCTGTGCGGCGGGGAAGGCGGCGCGTAAGCACGCTTCACGAACGCCGTCTCGCCCTCCGTCGGCGCCTCCGCAGGCCTCTTTAACCCTCGATCCGGCAGCACTGTCCTCAGCTGACTCGCCATCACCGGCTGTGGAGCCACTGGCTGCTGCTGCGGTGGCGGTGGTGGACCAGGAGCCGGCGCTATCGCCTGCAGTGGTGTCGGCCTAGCCACACCGTTCGGCGCAATCGGCTGTGGTTGCACAACTTGCGGATTCTCCAACCTCCTAATGCAGTTGCTCAAATGCTGCAGCAACCTCGCTCCAGCTTGAGGATCAACAGGCCCTTGACGCTGCATCGCATTAGCGGCCAACGTGGCATTCGCGATAAACTGAGACACTTCCGTAGCACACTGAGTAAATCCGGCGCGGAAGCGCTCTGCATACGACATTTCAGGTTTCAGCACTAATTGTCCTCTTCGCTTCAGGCTATGGAGGTGTTGGACTGTGAGTTCGAGGATGTCGGCTTTTTCCAACTTGGAGACGTTTTCTCCTTCGGCTTGGAGAGCAGTCACCATGAGGTCCTTGAGTTCGTCGAGGCACCTGTTGATGCGGGCTCGTCGTTTCCTTTCGAGCATTGGTTTCATGACTTTGCGGTACTGGTATGTGCGGGAGACGGGCTCCTCCTCAGGGGGTGGTGGTGGTTGATGCGCGTGATGCAGCATGGGGGGTGGTGGGGGCGCGGGGGGGTGGAAAGCGCCATGTGGCGGGGACATGGTGCGCGCGGGCAAGATCATGGTAAAGAGCGGTGATGCGCGCGCGACGGTCTCTGAGCGAATGGCGCGCGCGCCGCACTCGCACAGCTTTTATGTGCCCTACAGCGATTGTGGCAAAACGCCCGTGATAAAAACAGGGGTGGCAGCATCGGGAAAATAATAATTTTATTTTATGGTTGGTTTTGCAATTTCTTGGTATATAGAGGGTAACCTAGTCTGAGAAATAGGTATTTGTACAAACTATTGCCCCGACAATCCTCCCGTAGTGTAAGATAGGGAAAACCTAAAGCTTAGATCTACAGGTTTTACCTACAAAACGACATTTCACTTTTTTCTACTCATCGTAAAAAAAAAATTGGTATCTTAATTTAAAGGAAGAGTACAGGGATAGGGATAAAGGGATATACGGTCCCTTTTTTTTCTTTTATCGAGAAAACTTTTTCAATAATCATCTAAGTACCTATGGCAGAAAAACGGGAATTTTTTTCAGGTTTTTTGCATATATTTATAACTTGAAGAAACATTTTCTTTCTTCTTTTTCTTCTTTCAATTTAAATTGAAAATAATTTTTCGGAATAAATTTTTGAATGATTTAAAGAAAATACCATCGCTCTACACTGTAAAGTGTAGGTATAGGCATTATCCAGGGAGGAAATAGGGGAATACATTTGTATCAATTTGTATGGAAGAAATGCAGCTAGCTAGGATATCCCTTAAGCTTCCGTTATTTTGTTCGTTAGCATATAAAGATCAAGGATTTAGGCTATGTAAAGTTTCTTTTTTATAATTTTTTTCTATGACTGTAATGTCCTTTTGTTTGTAACTTTCTGTGTTTTAATAAGGAACATGCACGATTTTTTTTTATTTAAGAAATATATTCTCATTCATGTAATAAACAGACTTGTAAAACTATTTTTCGAATAACTATAATATTAAAAAAGATATAAGCCATCGAAGATTTGTTTCTGTCTCTTTCAAGCAAAACGAAATTTAATATGGAGTTTATATGGCCGTAGTGAATTGTGACGTCACTATTCATGTCGGATCTCTCTGTCTAATTAGTAGTTTTAAATGCTTATCTCGGCCGTATTTCTTAGCCGATTTAAATTTAAATTTCCTTTTTTGTCATCTCTACTACGGTATTTACATATTTTAATATTAAATGCGACTAATAAAATTTATGCATGTTCCCTATTGTGCAATACAGAATACAAAAATATTACATTACGTTGGGTTCTTTATACTGCAGATTTGCTATGTACATATTCAAAACTAAATCTACTAACTAATGTTTACATGTATTTATTTATAATTATTGATGCGAACGCTAGATTTTTATTGAAAAATTTTACACCACTACTTTCAAAATTTCTCTCTTTTATGTTCACGTGGCATTGAAGGGAGTTTTCCCCTCTCACACGCTTTCATTATAACCAGTAACATTAAACAGGGTCTAAGATGGAACAGCTGACAGTGGCCCAGCTGAGCACCTGGCTACCAGCACCACCGTCGTCTCCTACGTTCCCACGCGCTCCCCTACGCATGCGCAGACGTCGCACGAAGGACTTATAGAACCCTCCTTATACGCGTGACGTCACAGCCCCTGCCGCGACGTTGTCTCGTGGTGTTTCTTTTATTAATGTCACATTTTGCCATTTAAACATTTTTCAAAAGCAAAAATTGTAATTTTTTTAAATTTTTTTAAATTTAATAATAAATTACCTTTTCAGTATGAGATTGGAGGGATAACGTAATATGTACAATTATTGTGATTGTAAAGCATAAAAATTAAAGTTTATTTTAAGTTTTTCATTGTATTTAAAAATCATTGGCTATTCAATTAGATTTGAAATGTGAATTAATTTTACGTCAGTTTTCGTGTCGTTCATTTAGATAGTGTAATATTTTGTCTGCAGGTAAAAGACAGCCGTAGGTAAAATACTAAGTACTATTTCCCAAGTAAATACTATATTATTTTCAGTATTTCAGGTGGCAGCCCTAGCGTATCGCGGGCCCGGGTTCTCGCGGCTTGAGGCGTGTTATCGCTTCTGCGGGCGACACCGTCCGTCCGCCGAACCACTGTAGCCTCTTTCTACTATGACTGTAGCCACTGCACCCGCTGACTGCTCGCACTGATCAAATACCACCATTTCAATAATTCCATTAGTGACTGCCCTAGATTTGTCATTTACTTTACTGCACACTAGATATGCCTCTTGCCCTCTTACAATGTTGCAAAAAGTTGCAAGTGCCTACGAATTTTCTAAATTAGTAAGCTGTGATTTTGTGAAGTGTTGTTTATCGTAAGTACTAATTCAATTTTGCAGTTAAAATTGACGTTCTTTCAAATTTACTTCTGTAGTATTTACAAAGCTATCTAACTTTCAATTATTGCAAATAATTTAGTCGTATAGTTTAAACCTTGAAAGTAGATCATCTTATCTTTAGAGATCGTGTTCTTTTTTCAACACAATACTTAATCCTTAATAAACTGACGTCCTAATTAGTCACCCAAAACAATAAGTCGCATCGCTGCAAAGGTGTGAGTTGTTCCCAGCACCGCGCACCGCTAGGCGAGACACCGCGCCATTGTGCGGTCGAAACCGCCGTGACGCTACTTACTCCAATTCTGTCCACACGACATAGACGACAAAACGTCTTAAGAGTCTAAACAAGTCTTTACAACCAACGAAAAGCGCCGCCTCACGACCGCAGCTCGGCGCTTGCGTCCTATCGATAGCAACATTAAATTATCGCCTAGAACTAAACAAACGTAAGCGACACCCCTCAAGATACAAGGCGAGACGTTTCGACTTGATGAACCCAGCCGTGGGAAAGCCCGTGCCGCGCGCGTTCCCACACACTCGACCGGCACAAGCCAACCGATAAATTATCATAATTCCATTGTGAGTGAGACGGTACTAAGAAATTTTATACTTCATCAATCGGCGCGTTGAATACATTAGCGCGTGGGCATAGGTCTTTGTGAGTTCGCTGACGTGACGTCACGCACAGGACGAAGGACGCGGCCCACCTCGAGGCTGCTCCTTAATTTTTCTATCACGTATCTATTTTACGACAACAGCTATAAATTCCGTGGAGGCTACGTAATATGCTGATGATTTATACCTACGCTAAATGAAACGATCGTGTGAAGAACAAACTTACACAGAATTTTAATTATGATCAAGCACGACTCTACATTCTACATGCTTAAACAACCTTTGTTTTGTACACAACGGTTTAAAATTGAGTTGTAGGATTTATTTTCAAGTTAATACGACAGTTCAATATAAATTTCAAAATTCTGTATTATAAAAAAAAATCTGTACAGTCTAAGCCGGCGGTTGGTCTAATTTCCACAGGAGTTCCATAGTACACCCAACAGCACGTCAGTAGAAACACTTTGGACTTTAAGGCTTGGTAATAAAGTTGCAGATGTTTTAACTGACGTACGGTTGACCGCACGTAGTGAAGCTCAAAAAAGACTTTGGTGTAGATCTCCCTACATAGAAGATGAAATTCTACTTAAGTAACAAATATTTAACACTGTCTTGCTGATACAAAATACAGCCTAAAACGTCATAAAAGATTGCTCAGTAGTTTTTAGGCTTCCGAAGCAAAATGGTGAAAACGGAACCCTTATGCTCATTTCATTAACGAACCTAAAAATTTAATTATGTTTGTCACAGCACCTCTTTATCTCAGCTGTCGTTACTAAATGAAAGAGCTTCACTTGTAAATTCCTGATTGATTTTTACAGTTCTTAGTTTTCAAGTTTTCATGAAAAATGTAAAACAGGGGATGAAAGTTTGTATGAGAATCCAGGCATAGTGGTTGTCTTCTGAACTCCTTACTGAAAGATAAGTAATGCACCCACATCCTAAACCTGTTTCATTATTAAAACATTTTACTTCAAAAACTCAAAATTATTTTTCAAAGTTCTCTGTTTTTAGGGTTCCTTACCAAAATGGTAAACAACTTTTTGGAAACTTTTTGGTTCTACTTCATCTGTCTGCCTGTTTGTCTGTCTGTGCCTGTTTCTCACACATGTTTATCTCAGCAACTACTTACATTATCGACTTGAAATTTGGAACACTTTTTAAATATGCTTGCCCAACTTATACAAATGAAAAAAATAAAAAATTGGAGGAGGCAAATTTAAAAATTTATGTTTCTAGGTCAAGTTAGGTATCATGAAAGGGTTTATCGTAAATTTTATGGGAAAAATAAAACGATATCTCATAGTAGTAAAGTTTTTAGAAATCTGTTAAGAACCTTTACAAACAAGCTTAGTTATTGCTATTGCTTACAATACTACAGGTATATCGAAACCCTCTGCGCACGAGTCCGAATCGCACTTGACCGGTTTTTTATAAATATGGTAGTGCTAAGATCATTATTACACAATTTCATTTTCAGTAGGTCTTTGGCGTATTAGTATGTGAGCTAGCTTCTTGTACAAAATAGCAACGTCAGATTTTAATTTGAATAAAAACTGTATAACTGTATATATAGGCATATTGGTACATAACGCGTCATTTGAACTCATATCTATGTAAATGTGTTTGATAATGTGTTGGTTAATATGATTTCCAGTAACTCGCATCAAATATTTGTCAAGATTCGGGAGTATTGAACTTTAAGGCGACATTTATTTACATTTGTATATCGCGTTTTAATCTGTTTTAAAAAATCAACATTGACCGTCAATATTTACACAGAGCACTTGATATGAGAAATATTTTATTTATCGTATATTTTATATAAACAGGTTGATATTATATTTTAAGCGGCAAATTGTAGAGTTAAGGTGAACTTTCAAGTCAAGCCAATCTGAAACCACTACATACAGGGCTTTAAAAATTAGTGTGAAACAATGTGTGACAAAAACGATAATTACGACGATCCTAACAGATGAAGAAAAACAACTTTTCCCTAGGGATATAGATCAAAACCTAAAAAAAAGTTCCTCTCCTAGAAAATGAGTTACTTTAATTAATTTTTTGTACGTCGCCATAAGCTAGCTCCTTGGAAAAGGTTATCTAGTTTCGTGGGAGCTGAATTTTCTGCCTGCGTCTGTGTTCCTGAGTTCATATATTCCGGATCTATTCTAGTCGCGAGTGAATAGGCTTCTTCTGGGCAAACTCTCCGACCTCATATTCATCCTCAAGATTAGATCGAGGCCAAGAGCAAGCCCATTTTTTTGTCACTGTCAAAAAAATTGTTTAACAATTTTTAAAACTGTTAAACAATTTTTTTGACAGTGTTGAAATTTATTTAATTACACGTGTGGTTAAATTATCGTCGTGGCGATCGTATCAATGCGATTTAAAGACGAATCTAGAATTAGAGGTCCACTTAATGTAACTACTATTTTTATACATAAGTACATTCAGATGTTATCATTAAATCAAGATTAGATTTGACTGGTCTTACCCGTTTTAGAACTAAGTTGTGTGAAGTTATTATAATGAATGCCAATGTAAGCAGTTTTCTGAATCATAAAAAAAACTAAATCGAACAGACAACCTCCTTTATGAAGTCAATTAAGAGTTTGGATAATGCAATCTAACATTAGGTGGCATAGTAATACATACATACATAACATCACGCCTTGTTCCCGTCGGGGTAGGCAGAGACCACAGTTCTCCACCTGCTTCGATCTTGACATACTTCCCTTGCTAATAATAATGAAAGTAATACCCTGCAGTAATACCATGCAAAGCAAGACTGACATTGAGACCGAAAAAAAGTACTTTACAAAGAATAATGCATCTTTTAGCAGTCGAAAGACGCTGTTTGGCAAAGGGTATAAACCCTCTTCTTTGCTCCGTGGTATAAACTGGGAAGCTGGGTATTGTTACTTAGTCTAGGCAAAGAAGCGGATCGTTGTATGGAGACCCCCGCATTAAATCCTCAGTCGATGAAACTGTGCTGGGGTATTACACTATATGAGACAAACCTTCTATAAAAACAACCAAAAAAAAACGGTACTTTTAATTTTTCCATACAAAAATTACAAAAAATGTATGAAAATTATTTTTTGTATTTTTTTTTTGGATATTTTGAATTAACATTTAATTCATGATACTTTATCATCCTGTCAAATAAAAGAACTGCTTCGTTGCCTACACTAACTCTGTGAAAAAAGACGCTTCATAATTCAATATTATGTGCACCAATTCTGAATATAAAAGGATCGAATTGAAAAGTTAAAAGAATTTTCGATGCTGAATAGACAAGCTGGAATGTTCGGAATATTTGGTGAGAAATTCTTTGTGACCAAAATTCCATCACACGTGCTTGTGGATATTCTTCATTATTTGTTGAACCATGCTCTGTCTTCACGCAAGACACTACTTGACTTTCAATTCTAAATTCAAAAGTATTTCTGCATTTACAGCACTCCATGTAAGAGGCTCTGCGTAGGCCCAGTCGCGTGTAATGTAAACATGCGCCCGCGCCGCGTTCTGTTTGCACAACAAGCTGTGTTTGCGCTTCGGGCGTGGCGGTAGGCGTGTGCGAAACTGTTTGACTGAACGTACAGGCAAGAGCAGATCAAGCTTGATACTTGCAGCGCGGGTCTAGCCTCACCCAACGATCATTGAAATAAAAAAGGTTCAAAGTCTAATGTGCCAAACTTGACGTGTTCTCGACTGTTCCACATCATACCACGTACTGCATACAAATTGCGCAGAATTCTAAAATATTTATAATACTTTTTTATATTTCTTAATGTTTGTTGGCTACAAGAAAGATAAAATGCTGGTTTGTGCAGGGAGGGGCTTGATTCGCCATTTTGTTATAACAACAGAAAAAGTGGCTTCATTGAGGAGGTCAGCAGAAGCTAAAATTCTAAAATATGGTTAAAGCCTTAGAATTGACTGAATATTTTGTTTTTTGGTTTGATCGTTACATTGAATAAAAATCATTTTTTTCCATTCAAATACGCTTTATATTTCATTTAAAAATAAATCTTACACTTTCTCATTTCAAAATTCTATCAAAGAGCCTTACTACTTATAGTAGTCCGTGTTGGGAAATGACGTTGACCGTCTTGACCGCTTGTGCTGAGTTGAGTTGAACTTCACAATTCAATCTTCATGTTTGGGGCCGCCGAAAGACGTTCACCTCGCAAAGTGGATAAGACAGCGATCACATCACTTCCATCGCTCTGACTTGGCGTTGTGAAGTGTAAATAATACGAGCCCTGATTCTACTAAAAACTAAACTGCCAATCGTATAATAGTTGTGCAGAAAATTTTATTACACATTATTTAAATAATGTACCTACAACAGTAACTAGCTGAAAAACTTTTGCACATATCATAACATATCCTATATAAATATACATACAATATGAAAATATACATATATTTCATGTTTATCTTGAGTTTTCCTTAGAAGCAAGCACGAAAAACCATACATAGGCTAGTTCCACGAAATAAAGCTTTAAATTATAGGGGTGGGTTGTGACACGAGGGAATACCATGTGATAAAAAAAACTTGATAATTAAAAAATGTTGAGTGAAAGCAGGTGTATTATATGTATTATGTTCATTGATGATGAATAAGAAACATAATCATGTGAATCAACGGTAAAGTGAAAAACGTGATGTGCCTTGCTCCGCTAAAAACAAATAGCTTTTAAAAGGAAGATAAGAGCTTACTAGGATAGTATGATACGATTAGATACTCGTAATAAAGATAGTAGAATTAGGGCTTATAGCTAACGGGCGGTTCCCAGCCCAGCTCGTAACATGAAACTAATTGCGCACTCAATCTCACCGTCAAAATTTTACTTAAACTCTGTTAACGCCGGGTTACTATCTGTTCTCGAACTTTTGTCTTGTATATTTAATTGATAAAGCTCTGATATGAATGTGCCTTTTAAGTTTCCTTTAGTATGAAATGTTATTCACAAAATTGTGCATCAAAGAATGTATATAAGTCGACTTTCCCTTGTATACACGGCCTTTCGGTTGAAACACTTTGACCTTGAGCGGGTCTCTGGTTTAGGGCGTTGGTAGCGCAACCCTCGTTCAGCTTATGCTGGTTTTGTTTGTACGTGCTTGCTGCCGTGCGTACTTAAACAGGATGTTCGTTTTTACAGCGATGCGCGACCGTTTAACACGGAGGTGTGAAACGTTACACGCAGACGAATCACGCGTTGAAAAGCGAACTGGTTGTTTCGCTACTTCGCTAAACAAATCTATTATGCAGGAGACTTCGTTTTTCACAGAAACTTGTTAAGTAATTACTGGGGCCTCTGTTGAATGTGGATACCTACTTTTTAGCTACATGCGCTTTTTGTTTTCTTCCGACAATATATGAGTGTGGACATCTTTCCGAAGATACAAGCTGCTACAACTCATAATGATGGGTAAAGTTTAGGGATGGGCCGAAATTCGTTTTACATTCGGTTTGACCGAATTTCGGTAGCTTGAGCCGAATTTCGTCATTCGGCCGAAATTCGGTTTAAATGCCGAACATTCGGTGCAAGAAAAAGTATAAGTGTCCGATCACAAGAAGTATTCAATTTTTTTTTTTGCCCTATTTTGACTTAAATTAATAGAAATCATATCTACATGGACGAATTTGTTCTTGATAGCTATCATAACAAAACCGTAAAATAAAGTAAGGCCTTAATTAACATATTATAGGTAAACCTTATCTTGCAATGTCATTAAAAAATTAATTAGTTCTTCTTAATTAAAGTAAAAAAAAATCTTTGCTTAATTAAATAGACATCAAATTTAAACAAAAATTGTATGAAAAATCAAATGGAAAAACAAAAAAAAGAATTGAATAAAAAATAAAGAAAAAGCGTTTCTAACTAATATCAACTTTCTAGTTTAAAAACTAAATAGAGAAGAGTTAAGAATTATGAAAGTGTGTTTTTTTTTCAATGACAGGTTTGAAAATCTATCATTTTATGACAATTATTAGTCAAGGCATGACGTGTGGTTCTCGAGAAACCGTGGCGAAATTAAACCGAAGTTCGGCCGAATTTTTTATTTTAACCGAATATTCGGCCGAAGTTCGTATTCGGTTCAAACCACATTCGGCCCATCCCTAGTAAAGTTGCAGGAAAAAGAAGAGTAGGTCGGAGAAAGAAGTCTTGTTGCGGAACATCAGGGAGTGGACTGGGATCGCGAGGGCAGCCGAACTTTTTCGCCTCGCTGGAGACAAGAAGAAATATGCGGAGCTGACTGCCAAGCTTCACTAGTTGGAGGGGCACTATTAGGAGAAGAAGCTTTCCGAAAACTAAACGGGTATGATCAGTCAAGAAAATTGAACAACTTTCAGTGAATCAAACTTTCAGGAAATGCAGAAGAAATCAGCATCTCCATACAAAGTTGTACAGAACTACAAGAAGTAAGAGAACTAAAATTTTGCTAGAGGTCTAAAATAACCCGGTATATCTTTAGGTATTTTTGCTTTTTATGTGACACAACATGCCACGTTCTATATATACAATTTTGATGAGACATATAATCGAATTAACACTAGAAGTCTATTTACTCACCTTATTTGATGATACCTATCTTCTCACCACTTTATTTGTCTCTCCGCTGCCCTGCTGAAAAAACGGAATTACGATTTTGATTGCTTTACTTTGCAGATCTTTGCTTGCCGTAAGTCTTATAAATAAATTGGAAGTATTTAGACTGGGCCGTCTCTGAAAATTTCTACGGAAGCTGTAGCTATTGGCAATTGCAGCTCAAATGCAATAAAAAATTAATATAGTATGCATTGGACTATTATTATTTATTTATTATGCTTGATTAAAATCGATTAAAGCCTGCGAAGTTAGGTACCTTCCTACAAGAGAGTTAATTGAAAGGAAGTCCACAATTCAACGCAAATTATTGAGAGCCTTTAGTTTGCTCTCGTTTCTTTAACAAATAAAAGATTCCTTAATGCACTTCGCTTCCTTCATCACGAGTATAAACGAAAAACACTTACCAATAAAATAAGTGTATCAGTAAATTATTGCGTCTTTAAATGTCCACTCATAAACGATTCATATAATTGCAGAAATAAAAATATGTTGCGACTTGAGGAATAAAAACTTAACGTCTTCATTAGCTCGGCTGAAATAAAGTAGTATATCCAAACATAATTACCGCAGCAATAAAAAATCAACTTATCTGCTTATCTCACATTATTGCTTAGGGCGTTCAATAATAAGGACAGAATGAGCGAGTCAAGATCACAACAATGTTTTTAACCTTCAGTCTTTTATGGCATCTTAAGATCTTGTCAAGCAATTTTAGTCTCTAAACAGAGTTGATATAAAAGAGATTTATGGAATTATAATTGAGGACTATCGTCTTGTAGATGGTAGTTTAATTGAGCCCTGGAGCGAATCGACAGACTGTGTCCAGGGACAAAACAACAACAGAAGGCTTGCTAACGACCATCACCGTCTTTGCACTATTTACGCATTAAAATATGGTGGCATAAACGATGTCCTACTAATCTGCACTGGTCATAAAACGAATATAATATCTCAAGATTCTTGAATTTATCGGTACTGCTTCAATAATGCATAGAAAAGCATCAACCAGCACCATAATCAAATTCATTCAATACTAATGCAATTTTTATAAGTCTTAGCGACTATTATGTTTCGAATATTTGGGGCATCATCATCATAACTTAATTATTTTTTGTTAATACACTTCTTAAACTGCACTACTGGAGGCCTTCACCAAAAGCAAATTGTTGCTATTTTAAGAATGTTTTTGTGAAATTGCCATATTTTCTAATTCACTATCGCTGAGGATAAACGGTACTTAAGTTGGAATAATAGTTAAAACAGAAGCGTGCTATTGACCATCTTCTGGTTAAGGTACTCTTTAGACTTTTTATGACATCCACAGAAAGAATTGTGGCACACAAATTTGAGTTTAAAATAGATTGTGCTGATGATAGTTTTACTTTGAACAATTGGTCATAGTCAAGGATCTTTCTAATAAAAAAATGTTTTGAGATATCACCTTACACATTTGGAGTTATGAGGGCGGTAATGTGTCGGCCCTTATGAGACAAATTGCGCTCGAGGGCAGGGCACCAGCGCTAACATTTAAATCAAGCTTAATGTATGCCATTTCCATAAGTAATGTGCTGACACTGAATGCACTATGCCCAGAGAAACTACACTATGGGGAGTTAAGAAAGTCGAAGACACGTGTAAATTATTACAAAGCATGATATTTTTAGAAGCTTATAAACGTATTTCGATATTTTACCCCTCTACAATTCTACTAGACTTAAAAGGCACATCTGTGAGTTAGGTAGGATTAGGAGAGCGCCGGTCCGGTATGCTGAATATATCAAGTTCAATTCCGGGGTTGTGATTTTTACAAATTTTCGAAATTGTTTTCATATTTGTTACAATACAAGTCAGTAAACCAGTAGATATGTGGTAGATAGTGACCACTAAGTTATAATAATTTTGTCTATCTTATTCTTTTTTTTATTGTCAAAGGTCTCTTGACCTCGATCTGCCGACATGAGGTTGAGGATGGAACGAGCTTGCCTGAAAGAAGCCTATTCACTCGCGAATTGAATAGAATCGGATTACGTGAACTCAGCAACACAGACGCAGGCAGAAATGTCACGTCTTAGTTTTGAGCAATATAAAAGACGTTGCCTTAAGATTCTTAACTCTACAAAAGTCTCAAATTGAGTGATCACTGTAATGCGATTTAAATTGGCTGTGTTTGACACCTGTGTTGCATATTACAGTGGGAACCACTGGGCAATGGCAAAAGGAATCTGCATTATTCTGCGTGTACACTACCGTGCGGACAAAAACCCCGTGACGATTGGTAATGATGTCTCTGTAAGGTGAATGCGTAAGGTTTTTGTAACAATCCTACATGTTATACTTAATTCGATTTTGTTTGATGGGATATAAGTAATCTAGTCACGGTTGTGGTAAGAAGGCTGGTTTTTGCAATGTTGTTTTGAATGCTCTATCTTGTTTTCGAAATGTAATGCAATATTTTCTTTTTTTTAAAGTTTCTTAGTCAAACAGGAACCCTTATACATAGTTTCGTAATGTCCGTCTGTCTGTCTGTCCGTGGCTTGGCTTAGAAACCCTTAGTAATAGAAAGCCGAATTTAAATATAGGTATAACTACATAATCATTTCCTTAATAAAACTCTTCCTTAGTTTGCAACAAGTTTGTATGTATTTTATTTACCTGTATATATTTATAGGTATATATTTATTTATTCTTATACTTACATTATATGTTTACATTATTTATTTATATTTATTGTATTGCAGTAGTATATTAATATTATAAGTATATTGGCACACTACTACAGTTTTCATTCAAACTTTCCTGCATGCAAAGGTTGTCTGGAAGAGATCGCTCCTAGCGATAAGACCGCCTTTGTCACCCTAGATTTAAGAGTCTCCTTTTATTGTTAATGTGTTTTGTGTGTGACAATAAAGTATTTATCTATCTATACGCGTATTGTTAATTAAGATGCATTAACAAAGTTTTGGTATTTTAGGGTTCCGTAGTCAACAAGGTACCCTTATAGTTTTATCACGTCCGTCTGTCTATCTATCCGCGACTTAGCTCAGTGACTCTTGGTAGTGTAAGATCCAAAACTCAATATCCTTCAGGAAATCTGTTCGTCGAAGTTACCTCCGTCATACCGACTACTGGTATGTAGATGTTCAGGCTGTTTTTCTGAACATCACAAACGTGATAGTTAGTCACTTCCTCAAAGGGTGGAGGGGATAGTTATGATGTCATAAATTTATGTATGGGACTTTAAAACTATTCTACTTTAAACTTAAAAAGGTTTTAAGAGTTGTTTCTAAAATATATTTTACTGTCGGCTTTGAATGTCTTAATTCAAACAAATTTATGAAATGTAAGTATTACGAAAAAAATCAAATAATTGAAGTCTTCATGACGAATTCACTAATTCAGGTCGTTTCTTCTATCCTCTTATAATTTTGGTGGATTTTTAAACCTCCATCAATCCATCTTGTATGAAATCCAACAAAATCTGACTGCCGGTTTTTCACTCCACTTTCAAAATAACTCCAACCTCGGACAAATATCAATGTAAATAAAACCCGTATTTTAATTACATTTATATCCTCATAAAAAAGGCATATTGGAATTATTAAGCTCAATTCAGCTCGGTGGCCGCTTCCGTTTGCCGGCTTCTTATCTCGTCCACGTCGTATTTGGTATCGTGATATCTTATACAACAGTAATACCGCTAACGGAGCTATATCCGATATCTATACAGCCTGTATAAGTATAGTACTATGTCGTAATGAAATGAGTTGTAGACGAGCGGGAAATAAACCGCGAACGCTTAGTGAACAATGTATTGGTTCTTTTTAGGGTTCCGTTCCTCAAAAGGAAAAAAAAACGGATCCCTTATCACTTTGTTGTCTGTCTGTTTGTCTGAGTGTCCACACCAATTATCTTACGAATGGGTAAAGGTACCAAGTTGAAATTAATATCAGATATTAAAATTTACAGACCCTTGAAGGTGTGAAAATTTCAAGCTTTTGCAACAACAAAATCAAAAGATACGGCCAGTTACGTCCCCATCTCAATATACATATTTATGAACCATACCAAAACCTACATGGTCATGAAATTTTAGAGATAGATGCTAGGTATCATAGCACAACCATAGGAAAAAGTCTAAAATCATTAAATGTTATAAAAATCCAAAAAATCCAAATCAAAATGTTCTTTATTAATTGTAGGATATTAAAAATCTCTTATTCATTATGGGATATGAAAAACTGGTAAAAAAGAAGCGACAATGAAAAACCCACGCGCTCTTTTAAATATGTTTGATGTACAGGATTATACACAACTTTTCTTACAACCAATTATAACCAATCACCCCTTTCTAGGGTACTTCCCCTCTACATTTTTCCAGCAAAAGCTAGAATTCTAGAGGGAGCTCCCTGTCCTGTAGTGGACGTTTCATGGGATGTTATGATGACCCCTTTCTAGTAAATTCCTATTAAAGAGGGAGTCAGAGTTTTCAAATTAAGGGGTAAAAGCTTGTTAGGTATATCGCTGGCTATTATGCTCCATGTTATATCATATAGAGAAAAGGTACGGAAACCTTAGTGCGGGAGTCCGACTCGCACTTGGCTGGTTTTATTTTTAAATCTGCCTAGTACTAAATTCCACATTCTTGCTACTTTTCTAAGTGGCACTTTATTTTTTGTTTATTAAGTGCAAATGAAGTGCGCATCTCTTTCTTTACGAATTGGCGGTGGTCGGAACCTTCATAGGCGACCACTATTAGTAGCATAAAAATTAGAACGTTTATTTGCTTCGAAATTCATGAAGCTACTGGACTGACGTCGTCTATTATGAGTTGATAAGAAGTTGAAAAAATGTGGTTGGGCTTATGTTCCTCTGTACTTTTTAAACGCGGATTAAATTTTCAAAAACGTGACAAAATATAAGGTCCGAATGAAATACTGAACATAATTTTAGCATGTTTCTGAAACCTTGAAACTGAATTACTTTTCCTAAGGAACTTAGGTCGAAACAGGAAAAAAAATGACTTTCCATAGAGAGTCGTCAGCTGATTACGCATTTTGTATGGGAGGTCAAAAGATTTTTTTCGGTTTTCTACCTATTTTTCTTGAGAAAATAATAGGTCTTTACCTATGAAATTGCCGAAATTTTCTTACAGATTAATGATATCAAAATTCCTATAATTCTGAAGCATTTTTTTTTCATTTGTCTTATATTTGAAAGTTGACTTCAAGGTTAACAGTTTACGCATAATTTTATTTTTTATTTTTAGTTTGATACATAAAATTCAAGGTTCGAAAATTTTTCGTCTTAAGTGTCGTCCGATTTCGTCATTAGATTTGTTATATTTTTTTACAGATAATTTTAAGCTTCTGTTAGCTTAATGTCTTCCCAATCATGTTTAAAAAAATATTTAAAATTTAGACTTTTAATTCCTAAAAAAACGCAAAAATGTTAGTACTGAAAATTGAGTTTACCTAAAATTCGCCATACAAAACGGCAATTTCATAGGTAAAGACCTATTAGTTCAGTCTCATGCTAGAATTATGTTCACTGTTTCATTAGGACCCTATACAAGGTGTAACAAAAAGGGTATATCAACCCTGACGGACTTGATTCTGTCTATGAAACTGAACAACTTTTTCCAAGGAACATAGGTCGAAATACGAAAAAACATTTTTGACCTCCTATTGAAACTAAATCAGATGATCACGTATTTTGAAAGGGAGGTCAATTTTTTTTATTTCGATCTATGTTCCTTGGGGAAATTTGTTCAGTTTCATGGACAGAACCCCATCCTTCAGAGTTGATATACCCTTTCTGTTACACCTTGTATAAACATTAAATCTTTAACCGCGAAAAGACCGCTCGTCTGCCAACACATATCGAGAAATAATGCACTCACCGGCAGTAACGGACCAATATCCTCAATACTTTAGCGTTTCAGCACCACGGGACAGTTACTTACAGAACTCTTAACTACCAATTTCCTCCGCACCTGCACGCACGCCGATTTTTGAAACAGTTCTTTAATAACCGCCGCTTTTTTGACGCCTGTCAAAATGGCATCCTGTCAAGTTTGATCAGCGTCTGCTTATCGATGGTGAAATTATTTTAAATTGTCCATTTTCTTGTATATGCGGTAATATTTTCTTTGGGCTCTGTAATTTTCGTGACAGAGTGTCACTTGTCAAATTTTAAGTTGTCTTCAAGTGTGACAACATTGGTAGGGTAACGGTTTAGCGTCATGTAAATTATTGTCTTTAGGAGGTTCTTCAGAAAGTTGTTAAAGTGTGCATGCAGTGGGCTTTATCGCTTGTATCTATGATTGTTCTTTCCATTCGAAATTTTACCCCGTGTGTAGCCGGCTAAGAACAGTACCTACCACCTCATCTCCCTTAGATGTCGTAAAAGGCGAAAGAGACTTTGAACCAAAGAATGGACATGAGCGGTTTTCTGCGTACTGTACAGTCAACGATAGGTCAAGCATGACACTCTTTGTGCGAATTTAGCTCTTGCGGCGATTGAAATAGAAATGGTACAAAGTCCCAACGTGTAAAGTTCGACACGCTCTTGACTGTACCACCTTACCGCAGTCACCAACCACGATGCATTTTTTTATGAAAATCTTGGGGTGCTTCCTGTCTGAACATTGGAAAATTAATCGGATGATATGTATGATGATGATAATTCGAAAAGTTAATTTACAAGACCCTATTACGTAGTTCGCGTAAGAATAGGGATGACTTTGCGCAGCAGTAAATCCTTGAAAACTACTTGGAAATAGCAAGCAGGCAGTAAAGAGAATGAGAAGGGAAAATTCAGCGATAGACTTGAGGACCTCAATCAAGTATATTCGTTAAATCACTGCATTCTCAATTGAGGGAAGTATCTTGAAAGAGAATCGGAGCAAGAAATAGTTATTATAACTAAAATAAACATTTCTTTATTTCTTATTTCTTTAAATGCTGTATATGTTTATAAAGAAACATTGCTCTCAGTTGCCGACATGGACTGAATCGAAACAATCAAATTGCAATTACAAACATATCCGTCAATTGACGTGAACAGCGAGCAGTTAGTCACCATCCTGCAATCTCAGTAAGACAATCTCGTTATACTGTCAATTTCGCTAACAGAGGTCATGCTCAAATTCAAAATTTAAATCTTCGTAACAGAATGCATTTTTTTGGTCTGTACGTACCTTCAACATATTGAGATTCAACTTAATGGGAATCCAACGTCTGGAGAATTCAACATAGTGAGATTTCAACTTAATGGTCCTGAAGGCCTATATCATAGTACGAGCTTAATATGATATACCGCCGCTGTGCAAGAAAGCCTGTTACCCTTTCTTTCTAATCACGAAACTTGGGGACTTCGGCCGTCTAGAATCGGTATTGGTATAACAATTCGAGCGTTTCCTAGCTTTGGAAAGTACGTTAAGGGGCTGATAAGAGCTGAATTACCGCCCTTTCTAACAAAGGGTAGAATGTGCGTGCTAGAACGGAGCGGATTCGCGCTATTGTACGTTTTTCGCTCATTTTTTTCAAAATCTGTACCCATAATATTTATTATAAAACAGCTATATTATTGTGCATAATGGATTGAATAACGTGTAAAATGTTTATCATCATAGATTAATGGATACTTAAGAAAAACGGTTTAAAAGCAAAAATCAGAGGTAACTTTGGATTTTTTATGGCGTACAATATTTAATCGTGTTTCGGAGTCGGCCATATTCTTGAAAAGATGCTTAATTATTACACTTTTTTTTTCGCGGCCATATATTCATCAGTTTTCGTTAAAAACCTGCTCAAGTGAAGCCTATTTAGCTCTTATCAGCCCCTTAAGCCGTTGGATCCGGATACTTTCAATGATAAATCAAAGGACATAATGGTAGCGGTTTGTCCTCTGGTTTGCAGAGTCAGTGCTGGCAGTTGCTCTGTGTAAAACCAGTGCTCTGATAGCCGGTGGTACAGTCAACGGCAGGTCAACCTTGACACTTGCAGTGCGACTCTAACCTTTACGTCCATTCAAATAAGAACGGAACACTTAACATGTCTCCAGTTGTAATAAGTTGGTTCCGTAGCTATCTTACCGGCCGCAGTCAATGCATCCGTCTTGACGACAAAAGTTCGTCTTTTTGTGACATAGCTTTTGGTGTGCCTCAGGGTGGAGTGCTTTCCCCTCTTCTTTTCTCTTGTTTCATTAACTTTATTACTCCTTTCCTTTCTTGTAGCTATCACCTTTACGCTGACGACTTGCAAATCTATACACAGGCTGCTGCAAACGATCTCTCCATCGGCATCGATCAATTGAACGGTGATCTTGAGGGTATTCTTCGCTGGAGTCAGTCACATGGACTGTTAACCCCAACAAGTCTCAAGTCATCGTTATCGGTGGGTCAAAACAGTATGCCCGTGTTGACTTTGACGTGCTGCCTCCCATTTTGTTTTTTTTGTTTTATATAAGATGGTGTTGTGTTGCCATTTAACAAAGTTGTGAAGAACCTCGGTGTGCTTATTGACTGCTCTCTGTCTTGGAGACCGCAAGTGACAGAGGTTAGTCGCAAAATGTTTGCTGCTGCTGGGTCACTGAGGCGTTGGAAAAACCTGCTGCCGGTGAAGACCAAGATCGAACTTGCGCAATCACTGCTTCTGCCAATCCTTGACTACACTGATTCGTGTTACATTGACCTCAACGAGGATTTGCTTAGCAAATTGGAGCGGTTGCAAAATTTGTGCATCAGATTTATCTTTGGACTGTGCAAGTTCGATAATGTGTCCGAATATCGCACTCGCCTTTAATGGCTGTCTATCAGACAGAGACGTGACGCTCACGTGCTGAGTCTAGTTTATAACATCCTCAACAACCCTGCCTCCCCCGATACCTTTCTGAGCGCTTCCGTTACCAAGGGGCTGACCATACGCGCACTTTCCGTTCTACGTCTGATAACGTCTTGAGGGCGGCGTTCACTCGGTCGGGATATTACAAGGACTCATTTACAGTTAAGGCCACTTACTTGTGGAATGCTTTGCCACAGGACATTCGGAACTCCAAAACGCTTAATACGTTTAAAATTAAAGTACACGAGCACCTCCTTTCTGAAACTGTTTGCAAATAATGATCTATTGATAATATGTATGTAGTATGTATTTAGTATTATATATTTACGTATATGTATGTTGTTATATATGTATATATATATATATATATATATATATATATATATATATATATATATATATATATATATTATTATATTATTAATGTATGTATTTATTAAAGTATTATTTCACTTTTTAATGTTATTATTATTATTTTTTTGTATTCTTAGCATAATCTTTATTATATAATTATTCTCACCTTGTTACACTGCACTTCCTACTCGTTCACCTTCTATAGATTCCTCTTCCCAAAGGTTGTCTGGAAGAGATCGCTTACAGCGATAAGGCCGCCTTTGCCCACTTTTTGTAATTTTTTGTTTTAATTTGTATTTGTTTTTTTTTTAGTGTGCAATAAAGTGTTCATCTATCTATCTATCTAAGAACGGTACAAAGTCCAATGTGTGAAGCTTCATGCGCTCTTGACTATACAATTTGTCGGTATGAAAGTGTAGTCAGAATTATTTTTTTATGTTTTGTACTAAAATGAGCATCCCCATCAGCTAATATACAATGGATTGTGCATTGAAACAAATGAATTCTCGTAAAGATGGTCGTTTGGCGGTCGTTAAGCAAATAACGCTTTGTTAATGCTGTAGTTTGTTCAAGGGGAGAATTGATAATCCAATTGATTGAACTGAAAAACTATCACTTAACTTTATCAGCCATCTGACTCGAAAATAGTGACTTCTCGAGAAAATTGGTTTTGGCCTGATTTTTTTTTAAAACGACGCCCCTGCCCATCTTCTGAAATCCAGAGCAAGCCCATTGATAATTTTAAAAAATCCATGGGAAAGGCGGTTGGAATATTCTAAGCAAACGCTATACGTCTTGATTGAAATCAAATCAAACTTTTTCTGAAATATATGGAGTCTCTTTCAAAGTCTGGAGAACTTTAGGTACCAGAGCCATTTAAGACGTAATTCTTTGCTACATTTACGGCGGCTTGTAAAGAAAACCTTTATTTTTTCCTCCATTTATTGTGCCTCTGAGGGCGAGATCACACAAGATTTCTGACTTCCCTTCAGCTTGCAATTACTGCATACAGCGGCGGCTAATTTATATTTTATTGCTTCTTTACAGTCACATAAACACTACGGCTGTAACTCTCGCACTTTATGATGGTGTCAGAGTGTTCATATTCGCAAGCGAGTTGTAAATTTGTTGATGAAGTTGCAAATTATTATTTATTTATTGTTATTTCTTTAGGTTTATTTTTGGCCTGGCTGGGAGGCAAACAATTGCTGTAACGTTCATTATTGAGCTTAAAGCAGAAGATTCAGATTAGATAGTTTTTATTCTTTGTAGATTCTATACAGAATACTTTACTTACAGAATACTTGCAGCTCTACGCTTGAAAAAAGGAGTAATCCTATTTATGATCATTATTTTTTCGTTTATTTTTTGCAGTTACTTCAAAAGCAATCGGCTAAAACTTTGGAAAACAAAAGTTTGTAAAACAATGTTATTCTTTCCGTCAAATATACTTTGGTTTTAGTGTCATGGCTGCAAAATGTGTTAGTTAATAAACGAAAAAAGCTATCGCACAGCTGTGGTGGAAAACCACCCTTACGGTAGACATAGAAAATAGGGCTGATATTTGTAATAATTGTTGTTAATTAATACTTATTCTTAAAAACAAATTCTCTTTATAAGGATATTATTACAATATATCAGCCCTCTTTGCTACGTCTATATACCGAAAGTAAAGTTTTCTACCAGCTGTGAGAGGTGGCTAAACAATGAGCTGGAAAATTATAACCAATTTAGCATCGCCACGCATATCTCAATTTTCTTAGCTTAGCGTAGCTTTCGAAAATGGAGCAATCTTTTGGATTTTCTAGCTTAACACAGCTCTGGTGGAAATCCACCTTACGAGTAAGTGGCTCAATATTTTACAAGATTATTTTGAAAGCGTGTTATGGCCACAATACCGCAAGTTTCGCAATGTAATTCTTACAATTCGTATAATATCGTAGCAGATGTACATAATGTGACTCTGTGTACTGATTATCCGGACGATTTTTCACGAAATTGCTCGTACCTTCAATTCGATACGGGGCCGCATATCCTGTGTACGTGATCATACGCAAATTATGCTGTAAAGTTAAAAAAACAAGTTAATGAAGGTCTCTGCAATCAAGCCTTTAAAATTAAATAATTTACTTTTATTGCAAAATCATTTAATTTCAGTTTCGTTTCCATAATTTGTTAGGGAAAGCTTAATCTAGGTTAATACCTTATTATAGTAAAAAAATCATAAAATCATAAAACTGTTTCCAACTACACATTATATTTGTTTCTAAATTATGGAAACTTTTGATCTCAATAGATATTTTGTCTTACGCGAAGCTATTTAATTTCTCTACCAAAATATTTTTTTGTTCGTTACCTACGTGCCCTCTGATCTACAGTCATTAATTTTGATTAATTGTCTGTATTTTTTCTATATTAAATTTTATTTATTAAGATCATTACATATAAATCTTTATAAATATTACGATATTTCTGATTACAAAACTAAATTTATCATAAATTCTGTGACTGAATTAAAAAAAATTTAACTAAAACACCATTTGAAGTGATGGAAAAGTTTGACAAAATTCCATTGTTTAAGCACTAAACACAATAGTAAACTAGTTTAGTTCATATCAAGCAAGAATTAATAGGAGCAAGTATGTCATGAAAAAAATATAAAATAAACGTGAAATATTCTAATCACAAACGTCGTTATCTTATGTTTTGTTGAATTCATTAAATCTCTTTTAGAAGTAAAAAATTAAGACACATTTTATTCCTCACCGCAGTCCGTGTTACTGAAATGAGCAATTTGCATCTCACCGGAGGTAGTTGTATATTCTGTAATTAAGTTTACATTTATGGAGGAACAATATCGTAAAATGGCTAATAGAGATTAGTTTACAATGCAATATTGACTCAACAAAGTTACGTGTAGGAAGCTAAGCAGGAAACTACACTTTCCGACCTACTTCCAAGTTGTATGGAGAGTTAAAAATGTTTTCGCGAATTTTGAAAAGTATTACAATCAACATCAGGTCAAGCTTGACACTTGAAGCGCGACTTTAGCTCCTACAACTATTGAAGTAAACACAACATTTTTTTTGCATTTAGCCTCTTCAAACTAAAACTTCGAGGAGTCTACATAACTCTTTTTTACTATTTTTATGCACATCTTATGTAAGAAATATTAATGTAATTAGTATAGGTATTAAGAGGTTCAAAAAGCCATTTGGACTTTTAAAACGCGACCCTAATTAACTCTTAAGTCTCGGTGAACCTAATGGATATCGACCTTTGCCTCTACAAAACTTTATCTTAATTTATTTCAGAAAATCTCCGACATAAATTATATAACGCATGACCGTAAAAGTTTCCAATTTTATTGCGCACGCGTCATTTATTAAATTACTGATCTGCCTGACACTTTCATAAAATATGTATTATCAATCTAATAGTATTATTACTGTGTGAATTTTTATTTATTGTTTTTGCTCCTGAAGCCTAGTGATTCTACTCATGAAAACAAGCAAAGTTCCGAAAGAAAATTTTTTTACTAGAAAATATGTTTCTACTTCCCATACAAAAAATTAATCGATCACGTTACCCCTTTACTATAAAAAAAAAATATGTCGTATAAAAAAAAATTCTACTCGGAAATGTTTGGTTTGTCGGTTAAATTCTGCGGCCAAAATCGATTTTTGGCCGCAGAATTTAACAATTAATAAATATTACCAATGGTAGTAATTTCTGTTTTAGAGTTTAGTATTTTTAGTCTACACACGGCCGCTCCACGTCCCGGTGGAAACGTGGTTTGTATCGTAGGCTGCGGTTTTGTTTCCACTTGCTTGCTGCCGTGCGTACTGTTCTGTAGGACCTACAGAAAAGTACGCACAGCCTACAGTGTAGGTATTATGCTATTTAGATATTTTGAATTAATTAAACACTTATTTCTTATATTTTAATGGTTTTTCTTGCATTAAGTTAGCATTTCCTCTTTAGTGAGGTGAACAAATTGTGTTTCGCTCGGCAGTAAAGTTATTTGGAGCCTCGTGCCTTTAAACCTTCGCTAAACTCAAGATTTTGCTACCACGAGCTCGCTTCGCTCGTGGTTCCTGAGCCTGAGTGGTTCAATCCCAGAATCCTTCGCTTGCTCAGGTTTCAATACAAGACACTCGCGGTAAATACCACTTTTGCTGCCTTGCACTTCAAATAACTATTGTTCGGGAAAGTGGCTTGTTATCGTAAGTATTTAGAATCACTGGGCTTCGGAAGCAAAAAAAAATAAAATTCAAGCTGTATAATAATGTCATACGTAAGGGCTTTAATAGGAGACAAAATCGTCAACAGATCTTAATATGTACAAGGTCTTACAAAGAACCGTAAAGCCATTAATCTGAAAATATTTTTCCAAGGAACTTAGGGCCAAAAATGAAAGAAAATTCGACTTCATCTACAAACCCCATCTGTTTCAATAGTATGGCTGACAAAAAGCTATTGAAGGACGATCGTGATAAGTCCTTCAATACCTGGTAGTTGCCAAGGCTTGTGTAGAACTTTTCTCAATAAATGCGCGGAATTTCAAACTAAGTTTAATCCAAACACACATTAAAAAATTATATATAAGTATTCCATTTATTACATCGCAGTTTTTCATTTTCATATTTTAATGTGTGTTTGTTAAATTTTTTTACAATCTATAGCTTTCTTTTTGCAAGCCCAGAAATATTTGATAACTTACTTCCTTGGTTACATTCCACTTTTGAATAACTAGACATAATAAAGTTTTCATAGTAATTTACTCGGTCGCAAAACTCGATAGACATGGATTTTCATACTAACAGTGCCGGCAGCTGCTCGCGAGTATTTAACCAGAACAGCTATTTTGATTTATCTCGAAGAAGGTTTTCAAAATAATGATCGAATTTCCAAGCATATTGAGAAAAGATTATTTTCTTATTTCTATGTTATATGTGCTTAAAGGTTTTTGGTACTTTCGGTGTAAGTGGCGACTATGAAGTTGTATTCCATAGGTATTCTCACAGATTACAGAAATATTCTGAACTGTCTAATTGACAAAAGCCATTTTCAGACACATGTGGATATTTACAGTATAAAATAAATATATAAAATAATTTATTTTTGTTTTTAAAGTCTATTAAAACAGGTTTTTGAAGCACTCCTTTTAAATAAGAAAATGCCTGTGATAGGAGGCTATGCTCTTCCTAGATTAGACAGTTACAACAAAGAGTTTTGGGAAGAAGAAATAGATTTAAAAAAGTTCATCATCTTTGCTCTTGGCAGAGCGGTCGTGTAGTGGTCACGTCGAGGCATCCACGTCGGTGGTAGAGGCCGCACGATCTCCCGCCATTTCTTCCTGTTTGCAGACTGTCTGGTGCAGTCAGATACGCGGCTTCCTATTGCGGATTTTACTTGGTCAGTCCAGCGCATGCATGATCTTCCGCGCGATCTGGTTCCCTCCACTTTTCCCTGCACGACCAGCCGCTCTATGGAGTCGTTATTCCGCCAAGAGATGTGTCCAAAATACTGCAATATGCGCGATTGAAGAAAGTTATACAAAACCAAATAAATAAGACATCATCACAAATATTAGTTGTGACACGAAATAATAAACCCTAAAATAGTTTCAAGTGTATTTACACGATATTGCTGATTAGTCAACTCTTTTATTTCAACGGCCATCTTTAATTTTCTTTTATGATTTTGAAAATAAAAAAGAGAAATGCCCGGCAGCGTTTAATAGAGGCTTCTGTTAATGATTTACAGCAGCATTGCCGTGGGTGGTCTACAGTTGCTTAGCGGTAGAAATCTTCGTAATCCTAATCGTTATTAATAATAATCGTCTTAACAAAGCACCTGTTGTTTACCAATTGTTATTGATGATCGTATTGTAATTAAACGTAATAAAAAATTGGTTTAGAGCGCTGCGGCATTTATTTTAGTTTGAAAGCTGAACCAAGTTAAAGTACAAACTTTTACCTGACTGCACAAACTGGGAAGTTATTTTTATTGTGAAATCTTTTTATTAGGGTTTTTAGTCGGGACAGAATATAATAATAATTTTCAGCGTGAAGTTTCTTTGGTTATGCTCTCAAAGCCCAGCGATTTTAATCATGATAACAAGCAACTTTCCCGAAGAAAAAAGTTTCTCAAAACTTTTTTACGAGTCCCCATAGTAAAGTGCTCACGTAATCGACTCATTTTGTATGGGAAAGAAAAAACCTTTTTCCAGAAATATATTTTTCTTCAGCAATGTTGTTTGTTTCATGAATCATTAGGCTTCGTGAGCAAAACCATAAAAATTCACGATGTATAAAGGGTCCTAATGAAATAGTGAACATAATTTTAGGATGTTACTTGGAACATGAAACTGAACAACTTTCCCAAAAGAAGATAGGTCGAAATACGAAAAACCAAATTTGACCTTCCGTACAAAATTCGCTATCAGCTCATGCAGTTTCTATTGGAGGTCAAAAACTGATTTTCGTATTTCGACCTATACCATAAGAATAAACAATGTGTTATTGTTGATTCTTATGCCTATACTATGTGCCTTGGGGAAAGTTGTTCAGCTTCAATTTTTAGGTTATTTTCAGACAACTAGATTATTTTCAGACCTCTAGCCAGTTTGAACAACCAACAAAAGCATGGATCTTTAGGCTCTAAAATTAAAGAGAAGAAACCAATTTTTGGCAGGAAAAAAAACAGTTGCCCAAAGAACACATGGGTCGAAAAAAACTAACGCCAGCACTAGTAGGTAGCAAGTACTGTATGCATCGACTAAAATTTATCCTATTCTAGGATTTTACCAAGGGTCCACAATACCTGTTATACTAAACCGAAACAATCACACGGAACAACCAGTAAACAAGTTTACTATTATATTCTGTGCCAGTAGCATAAAATATAAAGTTTGATTTACTACCTCAATAAATCCATATCATAATTATTGAATCTTACATGCACATGTCATGAAGATTGCTGTAGTAGGTACATAACAGCTACATAGAGTACGAATGTTTTCAGATAGCCCGACGTACGACATCCGTTCACTGTGGGAAAACAGGCAGGTGTCGCTTATCACCACTACTTACACCTTAATTGCCTTTTCGTTATTTAAATAAACCTACTCTAAAACCATCTACATAAGGTGCAAGTTCCAACAAAACTGCCGCAAAGATAAGATACGAATTTCTCCAACGATTAAAAGCAAAGAACGGTGAAGTCATAACAGTATTGAAAGTTGGTATTCAAATTAAACATTCACGCGTGTGATTAAATCATTCTCTGCTGTGGTTAACTGCAATTGCAAAGTACTAAGTACGCTTTCATATTTTCGATAAAATACCAAATTTTGTCAATGGTTAAGTCCGAAGATCTATAAATTTGAAAAAGCAAGTATATAATTATTTCTCATATCATCTTATTCTGTTTGCCAATATTAAACATTCAATTACTCGATAAGATCCTAATGAAATAGTGAACATAATTTGAGTACCTTACTCAGACCATGAAACTGAACAACTTTTCCAAGGATCATAAGTTGACATACGACAATAAATTTTTGACCTCCCATAGAACCAGCATCAGCTGATTTTGTAGCGCATTTTGTAGGTGATCAAAAAATGCTTTTCGTATTTCGACCTATGTTTGTATGTACATCAATAATATGCTAAAATTATGTTCATTATTTCTGTAGGACCCTATGTATCAAAACGGTTTTTAATTAAATTACAAGTTAATATTTTCATCAAGAAAACTTTACTGCTTGTGTATCTTCAGCCTTCACATTTTTTTTGCAGATCTAGTTTATCTCAGTCTGTAATAAGTACCTACTTTTGTTTCCGTGGACGAAATGTGGTATAACATGAAAAATTAAAAACTACGCATTTAAGTCAAGTGTGTAATTTTAAAATGTGACAATTTTAAAATATAAATATGTAAATGGTACAGCAGCACTGCACTTACTTACTCGCGATATGCAAGAGTCATCATCATATCATGTGGGTTGTAAGATTGGTGACCGACCTCACAAGCTCTGGTGTCAGAGTTGTTGGCCCTCTATCAGCCGGAACCAAAACGTCTTAACGTGCCTTCCGAAGCACGGAATCATCTAACATTCCAGACAATCAGATGATTCATGCTGCAATGTCCCAACCAAACCGGGGAAACGTCAAAGTCACACAGTGTTATTTGTGTTAAAGTGTCCCCACCGGGAATTAAACCCAGAACCTCCGGATCAAGAGCCGAACGGTGTAACTACTAGATCACAGAGGCTGCGGAGAGTAAATAAGAACGAACTGCAAACTTAAGTTTGTAATTCCATACAAATAATATGGAAATACATACGTATACCAGATTTCCGTAAAAATTATCAAATTAAATGTTCAGTCAGGTAGATATCCAATTCAGAATCCAAATTTTAGCACATAATTAGCTCTATGAAACCAATTTTGAGTAAATCACATTTTTACATTTTAGCAGCGAACATATGATCTTCCAAAGACCAATGGATTCAGCCGAAAGATACCTTGAATGGAGATTCTTGATCATGCAAAGTCTCATCAAAATTGTTTTAGCCGTTTTTGCGCACATTACAATTTTTTCATTTCGTTGTACAGCTACCCTCAAAATAAGAGCCAGCAAGAAACCACTCAGAATCCTACGATAGATTTACATAAATATTTTAAAAATTTAAAAATGGTGTCAATCGGACTATTCATTAAGCAGCTGGGCCAAAGCATGACGGACAGACCGACGACCGACAGACCGACCGACCGGCCGACCGATCGACCGACCCACCGACCGACTGGACGGACGGACATTTTTTGGTGACTTGCTTTTTATGATGTTAAGTGATATAGAACACATTTTTAAGAAAATTAGAAGAACTTTTTTTTTCACAAATACAATACCTTTCTCTCTCCGCTCAAAAGTAAAAATTGTGATGTTATTATAGTTCGCGTGCTTACAAAATGTATAGAAGATTTTAATAGTAAGAGTGGACTTTCCCTCGCTGTTTTGGCGTGTGAAAGAATCCTTATAATTTACTTATTGTGTAGGGGCTGGCCCTACACGATGTTGTTAAGGGTAAGTTAAAGTAAAAGAGTGACGCGTGCGTTTGCAAGGAAGGTTTAATTGCCACTGTCATGTAAAGTGAAAATGTTGTAGTCAGCAGATACAATACATAAGTAAGTATGACTGTGTGAGCTTGCTCGTACATGCTGCCGAATTTTAAAAAGAACAAGAAAATTATCTTAAAATATAACGAAAAATGCTTAAAATAACACTAAGTTTACGGCGATGTTTGTCGGTTGACCCGTGTGGATGTCTGCCGGTCGACGGTTCTCCTCGGCGCGGTACGTGGCTCCGTGCGTTCCGTCTCCGCCGTAGTGCGTTCAACTTTCTGTAGCTCTATGTCCTGAGAAACGTGGGTTTTCTTACACCGTTTCACTCTAAACCATATCCAGATGGTAATAGCTATGACTCCCACCGTTCCAATGAGAGCATATGATGTGTAATGATGTGCATCATGGAAGCTGCTGAGCGTATTTAGATTTTTCTGAGATGCTTTTACAGCTTGTATTTGACTATGCAGGTCATTGAACTGTTTTTCATGGGCTTCAGGAATATAGGTGTAATTCATGCCCTTCAAAATGTTGTTTACTCCCGATTCAGATAGGTAGGGATAAGTCAGGTTCTCATTAATAGATACTTCTGTGCGGTATGTTTGTGACGAGTGTATGATTATGTTGTCTCCCTTTAGCATGCAGCCAGGCCATATTTGCATTATTCCTGTGCCTCGTAGGTTTTCTGACGTCACAATAGCGTCCTTGCAAAATATACGTACGGTACACTCGCTACAACATGTAAACAGCCAAGCTGTGCGACTATGTAACATGATCCACTCGTCGGTGCAAGCTTTCACGGTAGTGTCGCAGCCCGATAAGTTATGATTGTTTATAATTTGCGATTCACAGAGTGTAGATAGCTCCTTTGTAGTTGTATGTATAGGCAAATTAAGTCTGCATAGTAAATTGTTCTCTCGGAATGTTATACAGCCGGTGTTTACATCGTATTCCTCCATGGGGATAATCATGTCCTTTCTTAGGTTCAAGGCTGCATATTTGGCTGTAGGCTTGATGTATCTTGCTGTCAAGGTCTGATGACTTATTTTTGGGATAGGTATGACCTTATCAAGTTCAAAAGGTTCAATGTTCAACAGAGGAAGCTTAATTTCAAATATAAGATAGTTGGTCAATCTGACGTGTACTCTTGAAAGCTTGTATATTTCACGTACGCATTCTTGTTGACTGCCAACACATGGGAGAGTTATGTCGCTTGGAATTTGAGCCGCTATGACGTTGAGTTGGCTCTCAAACTCTTCAGGTTTTAATAAGTGCGTGTCCATGCGACCGCTGCGTACATCAGTTACGAGATCCAAAAGTTGTTGTTGCAGGCGACGCAGGTTTTCAATAACCAAACTTGCCGTTAGGGTTGCTGCGGTTATGTACATGGACTTGTTGTGTTCATCTTGTATCATGTTGTTGAGATGAGACATTTGTTGACTTATACTGGCGAATTGTTTGATCATGTTTTCCTCATTTCGTTTCAATATGTTGTATTCTCCTTCAATTATTGAGGTTTGTTGTTTGTATAAATTGATTAGATGATTTTCGTTCTGCTTTATTGTTTGGATATCCTTTTCATATTTAATAGCAAACTGTTCGTCAAGGATGCCAAATAGCTGATTGGCTACATATCCAATTCCATTGATCAGACCTCGCTTGTTTCTTCTGCCGTGTTCGTTTGTCAACATGTCATTGTAATGTTGTAACTCCGACACTTCGTGACGTAGTTGAGATGTGATGACTTTGAAAGCAAGTTCGTCTTTGCTAAGATCGTCTAGTAGATCAATGTAGTACTTCACGTTCGCAAAGCTATGCCAATAAGTGGATAAATTGTAGTATACAACCATCTTCCACTCGTCCTGAATAACATGCATGTCGGCGACTTTATCAAAGTACACGGGCTGATTTTCGTGTAGGGTTGTCACTTCCACAGCATGCGGAGTTTGTTTACATGTGATTGTTACACACATTGTCAGTAGCAGTGTGAATAAGGTAAGTGGTTTGAATCCTTTTTTCTTTATATTTTTGTTTCGTTGTTCTCTGTGGTTTGTTTTCGTTTCAGTGTTCTGTTCCATTTTTTCCGGTGTTCCAGACTGAGGCTGTTCCTGAGGTTCGACAGGTAAGTACACCAGCTTGTTCACAGGACGTTTAACTCCATTGTTGTTTTTTGTTTTCAGAGTTACTACCCGGACGCGGCCATCGTCACCAGGATGAGTCAGTATGACCCTCCCCAGCAGCCAACGAGCAGGCGGAATGTTGTCCTCCTTTATAATCACCAAGTCGTTAACTTTAAGGTCTCTTTCAGGGTAGTTCCATTTACTGCGTGTTTGTAGAGTCTGAAGGTACTCTGTGGACCATTTTCTCCAGAAGTCCTTATGCATGTTTTCAGTAAGCTTCCAACGCGTGCCAAGGCTGATGTCTTCAACTTCTTGGTTGAGTGGTGGCGCTAACGATTGGTCTCCGGTTAAGAAGTGACCAGGTGTGAGGCATTCCAGGTCTTCAATGCTGTCCGTTAATGCGACCAGTGGCCTCGAGTTCAGGCATGCTTCGATTTGGGTAAGTAGTGTACTGAACTCTTCGAATGTCAGCTTTTGTTCGCCTAGCACTCTTCTTAGGTGGTGTTTCATCTGCTTTACAGCTGCTTCCCACAATCCTCCAGCTGTAGGCCAAGAAGCAGCATTAAAATGCCATTGGACACCACTGTTTGCCAGTTCATCCATAACTCCAGGTGTTGTTAGATATTTCTGTAGTGCCAGTTTATGTTCTTTTTCCAGACTGCGAGCGGCGCCGACAAAGTTAGTCCCACAGTCACTGTACATGTGCCGTGGAGTTCCACGACGCGCACATAGTCGTTTGAATGCTGCCAGAAATGTGATTGAGCTTAAATCAGAGACCAGCTCTATGTGGATGGCCTTGGTGGACAGGCAGATAAATATAGCGACGTAGCCCTTAGATGTTGCGATGCCTCTTCCCTTGTTAGACTTCACGTCCACAGGTCCAGCCAAATCCACTCCAGCGTGAGTAAACGGGCGTGAAGGTGTTACACGAGGTCTTGGGAGGTCCGCCATGAGTTGGTTTTTTGTAGACGCCTTGAACCTTAGGCATTTTGTACATTTTCGTAGTTGACGTTTAACTGCACTCATGCCACCGAGCATCCAATACTTCGTCCGAAGGTAATTTAATGTAAGTCTAGCACCCCCATGTAGTGTAGTGCTGTGTGCCCAATTTATTAGCAGTATACTCAGTCGGTCGTTGTGGGGTACAATCATGGGATATTTGTGCTGGTTGCGTAGGTCAGAATGTCTAAGTCGACCGCCAACTCTCAAAATTCCGTCATTGTCGATCCATGGATTCAAATTAAGTAGTTGACTTTTTCGTTTTAGTTTGTTTTTCGTAGAAAGTTGTTCTAAGTCTTCCTTAAAATGTTTCTGTTGCACAGACTTGATGATTGAATCATGTGCGCATCGTATTTCATTTACACTCAAGCTCGCAGTGCGCTTGTTATCAGTGTGCCGTAAGTTGTAAACGAAACGCAATACCCAGGCCAGTATACGCGTTGCCCGATCCATCGAGCTATAGCGCTCTAGACACGACTCGATTATTTCGCTTTGGTTGTTTATCTGTTTGGTATGACACACCTTAGATTTTTTTTCTTCTTCCTGGATCGAGGTGTATGATGCAGGTTGTTGTGGTGTATTATTGGTTATTAGCCATTCTGGCCCATCCCACCACAGGTTATGCGTGATAAGTTGCGATGGCAACATACCCCGGCTGGTGCAATCTGCGGGGTTGTCTTCTGACTTCACGTGTTTCCAACATGATGAAGGCATGGTGTCTCTGATAGATGCGACTCGATTAGCGACGAAGGTCTTCCAGCGTCCGATGTCTCCTTGCAGCCATCCCAGAACAACCATAGAGTCAGTCCATCCATGTATGGTATATGTTCTATTCTGAATGTTTGTGGAGTCTATAATCTTTTTCATTAGATTAGACAAAAGTAATGAGCCGGCCAATTCCAAACGTGGCAATGACACGACCTTGTGAAGTGGCGCTAATTTAGTTTTTGCCGCCACAAGCTTTGTCTTCGGCTGCCCATCGTCACTTATGGATTTACAGTAAATGACGCAGCCATATGCCTTCTCAGAAGCGTCACAGAATCCGTGCAGTTCGAAGGGCTTTTCGTTGTTACCAATCCATCGATTTATCGAAATTTTGGTTATGTTTGGTAGATCTTCTTTTAATATATTCCATTCCAGCTGCAGTTCGTTAGGAAGTTCATCGTCCCAGTTCAAGTTTTCTTTCCACACTTTTTGGAATATGATCTTGCCTTTTATCGTGATTGGCGAAAGCCAGCCGAGTGGATCGAATAACTTCGATATGTTAGACAGTAATGCTCGTTTTGTAGTGCGCTTATTGCCATCTCTAGTGGAGAGCGCGCATTGGTATGTGAAGTTGTCGGTGTGTGGATTCCACGAGAGTCCGAGAGTTTTGTTTGTTTCAGCGTGCTTGAAGTCAAACATATTTTGACTGATCAAATTTTCAGATAAATTTTCTAGTAAGCGGACGTCATTTGTGGCCCATTTTCGTAGGTTAAAACCGCCTCCGCGTAAAATGTTGATTAATTGTTGTTGTGCGGTTTTGGCTTCTATGATGTTGTTACTGCCGCCAAGCAGATCGTCGACGTACAGTTGGTTGTTCAAAATATCCACTGCTAGTGGGTACTTGTGCCCATCATCGAGGACTAATTGTTTCATTGTTCGCATGGCGAGATAGGGCGCCGCCTTAGTTCCGTACGTGACCGTGCACAGCTGATAGTCTCGGATTTCATCGCTCGTTGATTCGCGCCATACTATTTTTTGGAGATGTTGATCTTCCTCTTTCACACGTATTTGGCGATAGAATTTTTCGATGTCGGCTGTGTATACATACTGAAATGTACGCCATAATAATATCATGCTTTGTAGATCTTTTTGGAGGTTGGGGCCACATTCCATCAATTCGTTTAGACTTAGGCCCGTTTTGTTTTTGTAACTAGCGTTGAAAACAGTACGAAATTGAGTCGTTAGTGAGTCGAGCTTTATCACACTATGATAAGGGAGATAGGAGCTTATGTCACGTGGATCGGTGCATAGCTTCATATGTCCAAGTCGTAAATATTCAATCATGAATTGCTTGTATTTTTCAGCAATATTGTTGTCTTTGGCGAATCTTTTTTCAAGCTGTTTAAACTGTGCCAGTGCCTGCGGCTTGTAAGGCTGTAGATGCTCTTCAAAGTTGGGTTTCATAGGCAGCTTCACTTCATAGCGCCCGTCGCTTTGTCGCGTAGTTGTGTTTTGATATAAGGTTTCGCAATACTCGTCACCAGGTGTCATGTTACTAGTAGGTTTTGATATCTCTTCCATCTCCCAGTATTGCGAGATTTCTTCGAGATTGTTTAGGACGGCATGGCAGTTAAACGTTTTCACACTGCCGACCAGAATCCAGCCGAGCTGTGTTTGCTGAGCTATCGGTGCGTTAGCTGGACCGCGTAGTATGCCGTCCATGATGATTTCCGCGTAGACCTTGGCATCGAGTAACAGGTCTACCGGTCTGCAGATGTTGTAGTCTGGGTCGGCCAGGTTTATGTTATGTAGATGAGACCAAGATTTTTTCTCAAATGTAAAGTTAGGTAAGTTTCCTATAACTTTTGGCATCACCAGAGCTTCAGTGACGAATGTATAGTTGTTATACAGAGACTCGCAGATTAACTGTACAACCCCGTTGCTGTGTGTGGCAGTTGTACCGACGCCGAAAATTGATGAATTTTGACGACACCTTTCAAGGCCCAAGCGTTGAGCAGCTGACTCGGTTATTAAGTTGACTTGGGATCCCTGATCGATAAGACATCTCATCTTTGTAAATGTTCCATCCTTTGATCGAATTTTCAGTTCCACAGTAGCGAGTAGTATTTCATCATAATTACGAACCGCGTGGTACGATTTACCCGGTGTGGAATTTTGCGTCGAGGTTGACTGCTGAGTTGCATTTGCATTGTTATTTGACGCGGTGTCGGTTTTACATAGCATGTCATGTAGAATAGTGTGATGAGCGCTGTTACACACTTTACATTTCTTTGTAGAAGTGCAATTATTTTTATGATGAAACAGGCAGTTTTCGCATACAGCCAGTGACTTTATCGTGTTCATTTTTGTATCTGGTGTCATGTTTAAAAACTTTTTGCATGTAATTAGCACGTGGTTCTTTGCCTTGCACAGAGGACAGTCGCGTATAGCGTATGTTCTATATTGTTTGCTGAACTTTGTATCATAGTTGGCGTTGTTATTATGTTTGTGCTCGGTGTCCCTTGGCGATGACGCCGATGACGAAGTTGATGTTGTAGATGTTGTTTTGTTCGGCTTGCCTTTTTTGTTTAAAGGCTCAAGCGCAGTGAATTTACATTCGAGAAAACTTATCAATTCTTCGAATGAAGGCAAATCACGTTTGTTTTGTCGAGCGTCCATGTATGCTGTGTATGTTTCAGACTCCATTTTCTCAGTAATAATGTGCACCAAGATCGGATCCCATGTTGAAGTGTCCACCCCAAGATTGTGTATAGCGTGAACCGTTTCTAGGCTGACGTCATGCAGACGTTTTATTTCATGCGCTGAATGTTTCTGCATCGTAGGTTGATTCATGAAAGTTTGCATGAGTTTAGTAAATAGGAGTTGGACGCTCCATAGGTCGCTGGTTCATATCCGGCTCGAAGGACCATAAATGTAGGGGCTGGCCCTACACGATGTTGTTAAGGGTAAGTTAAAGTAAAAGAGTGACGCGTGCGTTTGCAAGGAAGGTTTAATTGCCACTGTCATGTAAAGTGAAAATGTTGTAGTCAGCAGATACAATACATAAGTAAGTATGACTGTGTGAGCTTGCTCGTACATATTGTGTGTTAACTACCTACATCCTTATTTTCTACCACTTCCACTTTTTTCGGCATTGAAATCTGCTCGATGTATAAAAAATTACCGAGATCAAGTAGCAAAGAAACCTCTCAAAGACCTAACGAACTTTTTGCTTTCCTACCGATCGATATACAATAATTTTGCTAGTGCCATTTGGATATGTGTTCTCTTTACTTATTTTTTTAATATAAAAATTTATTTTAAATAGTGTAGATAACTAAAATACTATAACATCTCTCATATTCGGTAAGTAGGTCCTTATTACCCCCAAATGGGGCTTGTAGGTGACCAATTAGCGCTCTAGGGTAATAATGTAGCTAGAAAAGCCCTAGGGCGGTAAGTAATTGAGTTTTGAAAGAGTGAAGTGTTTTTTTTTAATTACTTACCGCCCTAGGGCTTTTCTAGCTACATTATTACCCTAGAGCGCTAATTGGTCACCTACAATTTGGTGGTAATAAGGACCTACTTACCACACAATCGAGATGTAAAGCAGAGTAGTTAGCTCGGGTGTAAGCATCAATTGCGCCCTCGAACTATAGGCGCACGAGCGCAGCGAAATATCTCGGGCTGCAATTGATGCCTTACAGCCCTTGGCTACTAATCTACTAATAACGACATATCCATCAACTTATTCTAAAGAACTAAAGCCTTAAGGCCTATAAGTATGAACGATTATTTGTAGAGTTGTGTTAAAGTAAATGATTAATTTTGTTTTATTTTATTTTAATGGTATATTTATTTGCATATTTATTTGTTTGTAATTATTTTGTACACACTATCGTCCGTGCCTCACTCAGCAGGCTTCACTGAAAACCAGCGCTGCAGCTTATGCTGCGGCTTTTGCTGAGTGAGGCCCTTTTATTTATTGGGTGTCACAGCACATGAGACAACTTTTTTTTTCATATTGTTTGTTTCTATTTTATATTGGTATTTGTAATTGTTATATTCCTTTTTCTATGTTGTATTATGTGTTGTGTTGTCCAGAAATAATAAATATATCTGATTCTGATTAATATTTTAAAATTGCAACAATGGCACTGATTTGTTCACGTATTAATAAATGTGAACAGTTATATTGTTGGCTTTGTTATTTCTTTAGTTATTGAAAAGAAAAACTACGATTAATTTCTTTGAGAAACAAAATATACATAAATTCGCGAAAAACCAAGCTACCTAACCTAACCGGCAATATCTCTAAGTTTCTAAATTAGACCATGTTTATCTAAACGTTTTGAGAATTTAGGATGGTTTCAGCCCTGTTAAATTAGGTGGCTATTATACAAATCCGTGGCTGTTAGGTAGTTGGTATAATTTAGCGGGGCTGGCCACGTGTAGCTGGGACCGTGGGAAGATCTCGCCCTCTCAAGGCGCGAGTAGGGATATTGTTTCTTGCGCACATGCCGGCACTACGAAAGGAATAGTAGGGATACGGCAGGCTCTAATAATAAACAGACCGGTCAAGTGCGAGTTGGATTCGCGCACCGAGCTATTCCGATATGTTCCAAAGTTTGTTCAAAAGCAGATTTCTAAAACCTGTGCTACTTAGAGAGATTGTTATATGTATTATTGTTATTTCTGTTATGTAGTAAAGGTAATCATTTGACTCCTATCTCACCTGATGGTGATTATTCCTGTAATATTCACATAAACCTCTATCGACTATAATTAATTCAGATTTTTTATTTAACAAACATTGGACATTTTTAATAATAACTTGAAAACTAAGAGTCGTAAAAATACAAAAACCTATTTCAAGCACGTATGTACAAGTAAATTATTTTCATATGCGACACCCCACTTGATTTTGCCCTCCCTGTTTGGGCCCTATTTACAATAATTGTAATAATATCTTTTTATTATTTCGTGTGTTATAAAGTTGGACAAGCACATTTAAAAAGTATTCCAAATTTCAAGTCCATAGTGTGAGCAGTTGCTGAGATTCACAAGTGTGACAGAGAGATAGACGAAAACGCACCATAAGGGTTCCTTTTCTACTATTTTGGTTCGGAACTCTAAAAAGTTCTAAAACAACCTAATTAGAATTATTACTCACCAAAAATATTTTCACATTTACTAGTTATTGTTTCTAGGTTTTGTCCATAAGCACCTACGTAAAAATGTTAAAGCTTTTGGCAAGCTTTCGGTAATAGAAAGTTTCAGCGTCAACTTAAAATCAATAGAATAGAAATTTTAAATTACGTCTTTCCACGTTGTTAAATGATCGATAATATTAAGCACACCTTGAGAACGAAAAATGGCCCTTATTAATTATTTATATCTACTACAAATGAAGAAATAAGAATTTACTTAACAACGGGCTTCTTTTAACTAAAATAGATATGATCTTAGCAATTCTGCAACTTTACAGTCAAGTCAAATCAGCTTCTCATTATTGCACAACAATAAATTTAATTTAAAACTTAAATTATATATGGATTTTCTATAGAAGTATTGACTATTGGCACTTTTTATGCTTTACACCAATTTTTATAGCCCTGTAAAATTGAGGTATATCCACTTATAGCCTCACGGCTGTCCTGGTTTGATTGAATGCGCGTTATAAAAGGAAGATTCGCCATCTGCCGTCCGCTCCCAACTCTCAACTCCCATCCTCTGCTCCCGGCTGTGACCGATTCTGTGAATCACTCACACACTTACTACGAAGAATCTACTTGTAAACAATTCCTACTGGTTCCCATAATGTGTGTCCTAGATTTCTGCCCTGATTCATGCGTAAAATATAAGATTATGTAGTCTTTTTTTTTAAATAGGTTTTATTTTTTTCAAAAATAAGTTGACTAAGAATATTTAGTAAAATCACGACTAAAACCTACATACATACCCAATTTAAAATACAAATTCAGGAAACAAGTTTTCTAGCCAAAAAATACAATAGGAGCGTCCACTACGTCCTACGTACACGTACGCTACGAAAACGTCTACATGTACTAAGAAAATAAAGTTTCTTTCTATATCGATGTCGAAAAGCTTGTTTAGCATATCCATATACGGAAGATAATGTAATCTATTACTAAACCGAAGCAAGAGGCTTTCACTGCTCGGCCAGTGGCCACGTGTTCCTAATAAAAAACTATTATTACCGTGCAGTAGGCAGCGTGCGCGTTCATAATTGTATTAATCATTCAACGCGACCGGCAGACGTCGATTTTCTTCAACAAAGTGCTCTTGTTTGTTTTTTTCGTAAGGAAGTCGACCGAAGGTGAACCGTGGGAACGCCGGGCGGGTGCACTTCCCAAAACATCGGCGCACGGCAGCGAGTCCGACGTGCGCCGGACAGACAGAGACAAAACATTACACAAGCCCCAAGAAAACAAGGACGGAAGATGTGACGTGTGCGCGCCGAGCGACAGCTCACAATCGCGTGATCATCTACAAGAAATAATAAAACAGCAATAAAAGAAACACGAGACAACGGTAAGCGTAGCGCGCGCGAGCGAGTGGGACGGAACGCGGCGGCTACGGCTGCGCGCGCGCCGCTCGAGTTACCGCATTCGAATTTCAAAGATCAGTGATCGATGCGATAAGAGTGAGACGCACGACATTAAACGCCGCCAGCAAGAGACAGACATATAAAATTCCTGTAGATAAAAAGAGAAACAGCATCGATTTGGCTCGTGGCTGTTTCAGCGCACGAGTCTTTCTTTCATTGCGCGCCGGCAGTAGGCGTTAGATTTTGGTATTGTTTTCAGCTTCAGCCGTTAACAGTTATTGAAAAATATTTGAAAGGGTTTTATGTCGTTTGAACGGAGTGTTTATCAAATATGGTGCGGATGTTGCTCTACCATTGTTATAAGTTTCTTAAAAATCTTTTTCAGTTACTTTCCTTTCGTAGTTCCATCAATCCCATTCATCCGTATTTTTTTGGTTTCATGCGTGTCCCTCTTCCCCTAAAAAATAACAAGACCTAAACATAAAACGATGTTGTCAATCGACTCTACCTTTGCTCAGCTTTACGACAATAGCGCTAGCGGAGCTTTTACGCAACTCAATAGTACAAGCCTACTTATGTAGATGGCGCTAGCAGTTGGTGAATTTTTAAGTTCCGAGTTTAAAATATAATGTATTATATTACTCTATGATATTAGTTAATAGAACCATTGATTTAGTAGAGGTATATACGAATAGAACAGTTTTGTTCTTCTACGTAATTTATTAATAATCTTACTTTAATTATTTTAGAATATAAAGAAATGAAAACATTCAACAAGATTTAGGTATGTTGATGTTGGAAATATGTTTTTTTTTATTTATTTATTACACATTATAATGATACATATTTATTACATTTCGCTCGCACGAAAACCACTATGGTTTATCTGTGCTAAGGGAGTCGGTTATACACTGGCAAAAATACTTAGCAGGAAGGTACTTAAAAAATCTTTTCAGAAATGAGATTCTTTTTTTATTTTAAACATCACAAAGCTTAATACAAGGAGTAACAAAAAGGGTATATCAACCCTGAAGGTTGTGATTCTGACCATGAAACTGAACAACTTTCTCCAAGGAACATAGGTCGATATCATCATATCAGCCGCAAGACGTCCACTGCTGGACATAGGCCTCCCCTAAAGATCTCCATGACGATTATTTAAACGTCTCCATTTGCTAAGGAAATTAAGTTTCTTTCTATATTCATGTCAAAAAGCTCAATAATTTCTTCGCATATCGCATATCCGTATACGGAAGATAATGTTATAGTGTCGTTAAAAAAATTTGACCTCCCATAGAAACTGAATCAGCTAATCACGCATTTTGTATGGGAGGTCAAAGATTTTTTTCGTATTTTTTCCTAATGTTCCTTGGAATAGAATAGAATGATTTATTTGCATCTAACACGGTGGTGAAAATCTTATAATTAAAGTTTGTACATACTACTTATACATGCTTCGCCATCCACTCACATGCCCTTGGGTACCGGGGCTACCCAAACTTTTTTTGGAGTAGAATGCCCGCCATTTTGAAAAAATTGCAGTAGATTGCCCCTCGATTCGCGGCGCACGGCGCGGCCACTTGACAACGTAAACAAACGTTGTTTATGACTTGGGTTCTAAGAATTAACACTTGTAGCTGTGTTTTTATGATAGCTACTGTATAAACATGTCGACTGATTGAAAATTCTACTAATTGCGCCTCTTCATAAATATTCAGCTCTAACAAAGACATTGAGCTGAAAAAGACCGTGGTCCGATCAAGTGTAACCATTAAAAAGAATTGGAGCTCCATTCAATATGAATGAAACAAACCTCGTTCTTCCACGGTAATATCAAGGTATTGACAAAAAATTTGGTGGGTTGTTCAGTTCCAAGTTTTTGGGATAGGCGTATATCCCAGGGGCAATCTATTCCCAAAAAAATTTGGGTACTCGTGGTACCCAGGGGAAATCTACTGATTTTTTTTTTGCGCGGGCACGTGAATGGTTAAGAAATGCCATGCATAGTTGTTCAGTTTCATGGGCAGAATCACATCCTTCAGGGTTGATATACCCTTTCTGTTACGCCTTGTATGAGTTAGCGAGCTTTTTGGAAATGTATCTAGTGAAACAATATTATGTGATAAAATTAAAATCTATTTTCGGGGCCAAGTCGAATCAATCTAAGATCTAATCTTTGCGAAAGAGAATAGAACTTTTTTGTTTTTAGGACGTCTGATTGTTTATTCGCCAAAAACTCACAAGCTACTGCACCGATTCAAACGTGGTTTTCTATGATGAAGTAGAAGTTTTGCAATTTTGCATTTCTGTTTGAGTGAACTGATTGTGTTCAGTAAGAAGATGTCATAGATTGTCGGCTTCTTCTGTGATTTAATGAAATCCTTGGTATCCACATTTCCATATTAGTTAATAAATACTTTTGTACAATAAATTAATGACCTAGAATCAAAAGAAACTAAAACATTCAATGACAATATTTGGTTTGGAAATACTTACAATATTGGTCACTGGAAAGTTATGAATATTTGTGAATGATATAAATTAAATTGATGTTGCGACGCCCTAACGGGTTTAATTTATCTACTTAAGCTTAGACTAAGACCTCTCTTTTATAATGTACAAAATGCAATGAATTCTTAAAGGTGGTAGGGCTTTTGTGTAAAGTCCGTCTGGGGGTGTACGACCCCCTTGCCTTTTTCTGCCGTAAAGCAGCAGTGCTTGCACTCCTGTGTTTCGATTTGAAGGGTATGGGAGTTAGTGTAATTACATACCATCTTAGTTCTCAGGGTGAGTAACGCGCTTTGCTGTCTTATAGTGTCAAATTATTTCACTAATAAGACAGTGGGTGTCATGGGCAGTGGTGGCCACTTACCACCAGGTGGCCTGCTCGTTTGCCCAATTGTAATTTACAAAAAAAAACATCAAACAATAAATCAATAAAATACTACATCCATAGCTCACGAAAGACGTTGGAATTTATTTACAAAACAAAAACCTCAAATTAATGTAAAAAGTGTTAAAAATGTGAATATTTCTGAAGATCTAGCTTAAATGGGGCACGGCCCGTCCACCCACTGGATTTTCCCACTGGTGGGCGGGGAAAGTGAAGCTAACGATAGGCTAAGCGATTTCCTGTGTATATACCTATGTATTGTGGTTATAAACATACAGGTACCTGTAATTGGAGATAAATTGTTTCTTAAGGTGGTTGCTGAGTGGCAGCACCTTACTTTTAGAAATAAATTTATTGCGTCGCAAATACAAAACTTTTCATTAGTATTGTTTGTTTGGCGGCAATATGGGGTAGTTATCTATATAGTGGACAATGTACAAAGCTCATATTTATAGAAAGCCGCAAATCGATGTACGGCATTGCCGTTTGGTACACAGGTACTTTAGGTTACAACATTTTTTTTTCCGGCAGCTCTTAAAAATACTCCCGGGTAGGGGGCAGCTATGCCCAATAAGTTGCTATACACAATAAGTTTCTAAACAAAAAAATTTAAAATCTAAAAAAAAAAAATTTATGACGTCATAGCTGCCCCCAGAACGGGAGTATTTTTAAGAGCTGCCGGAAAAATGATTATTGTAACCTAAAGTACCTGTGTACCAAACGGCAATCCTGTACATGGAAATGCGGTATTATCTTTCGTAGGCTGACCACTAATATATGTTATAACTTATAACATCATAGCTTAGCTTATCATTTATAGCTTTAAATTGCTAAAGTGCTAAAAGTGGCCGTTTTTGGGACTTTTGCAATACAAAGCTCTTCACGATAACCTAAGGTGTGATATGATGGATAATAAAATATAGAACTACCCCAAATTGCCGCCAAACAAACAATCCTTATTAAATGTTTTGTATTTATGACGCAATAAATTTATTTCTCAAAGTGGCAGCACCTCTGCTCAGCAACCACCTTAACTGCCAAATGTTAGTTAACAAAACGTCGCGTTCTTTCGTGAACTGTTCCTTTTGGGAAAGTGGTTCAGTTTCGTTGACTGAGCTCGCCCATTCAGTTTTCAGTACACCGGCCCTTAAACCCTGTAAGTATACCTACTAGGTCAGTCTTCCTATAAATTTTTATTTGATAAAAACAATATATTTTTTTAAGTACATACTTTATCTTTCTGAAGTTGTTATTTTTATTTAATATTCATATCTACCGAGTTATTATAAAAACTGAATTAGTGCCTACCTATATGACATAAGTCTTTAAAAGAGCTTAAAGGAATCTATTGAAATTCGAAAATAGAAGTTAGTGAGGCGTGCGCGTGCAACGCCCTTGGGCTGGAACAAACGATTCTATTGGCCGACGAGCCGCCAATCACAGCCGGAAGCCCGCCTATAATGGGCTTTTCCGAACTAACCACGGAAAATTTGGATTTCGAACCCCAAATAGCTTGCTGAGTAAGCGAGCTTTTTGGAAGGGAAGTGATAAAATATTTACCTACTTACAAGAATAATTTCTTGCTTTAGTGTATTTCGTATCTGTTTCACGAAATTTATAAAGAAAAATTAACCCTGTGTGTTGGTGATAAGAAAACGTCAAAACGGACTTCTTAGGTTGGCCCTACTTGAGGCTGTGATCGCTCTCAAGATGTGAGTACTCATACACATGAGTACAATCTCATACTAACTTGAGACGGATTTATCATACGACCTTAAGAAATAGGGAACTTAAGAACTGAAACTGCTACTGACTACTATTCTACTGATCAAAGTCAATTAAAACTGAAATTACAATGAATATTTATTTTGGTGACAATAACTTTAATTACTATTTCGTATACCTACTTGAGCGAAGATTGTAGTAGAATAGTTGGAAAAAACTGCCAACTTGCGAAGTTTTTCTCTTGAATAAAAAGTATAAAGTATGCCCCAAATTTTCCACAAATTGCAGTACACGTTACTGATGTTACCATGTTGCAGCAGGTTGGGGTCGGTTTTCTTTGTCTTTTAAAGCAAATGAATTTACTACCATGGCAAAATAGTACAAAACTGAAACAAAGATAAATAACTTTTTCATCACATTTGCTCGAAATTAGTCGAAATCTATACACGTATTGCGGTCGGAAACTTTTAAAATGCGCCCTAGGGCTTTTTTATCTGTCATATTGACTTTTCGTTGACTTTCTGTGACTGCTGGCTGTCGGAAGAAGTTTCGTTCCGAAATGAGACTTTGATGCAAAGAGGTTCTAAGCAAAAGTTTGAATAATCTTTTGCCTTTAATTTTTCTTGCTTTAAACTGTTCCTAAAACAAGAAATTAATTGAAAACCAATTGACTACAATTAGTTTACACATTTTACAATAGTTTTTTTATAAAAGGTAAAATTTTGCAATTTTGCTTAGGCTGTATGCATTTTTTTACCTTCAACAAAGTATAGTTATGAAATCAAACATACGTGTGATCTAAATCTGTGCATGTGATAAAAAGCGCCATAATATTGTTTTCTTAGACATGAACAGTTTTAGCGAAGCAGCTAAGTCATGTGACTATAAATATTATTAAGAATGAAATTTCTGCGTGAATTACCTACTTCAATAAATATTCTAAGATTAATTGTTTTTTATATTCCTCTCAAATGTGATGAAAAACATTGTGTTTAGCACGTGCGAATGTGCGGAAGCTAACGCTTGTGCTTTAAATGTCCCCTCTGTCGAAATTGCTTACTTTCCGCCCTTGATACACAATGTACTATTTATTTATGTTCATCGTCTTTATCTACACTAGGTATTACTCAAGGGTGTCAGCTGTAAGTCGTGCAGGCGCCCGCGCGCGTTTTAGCGGACGCCCTAAAAGAGCAGAATCCATTTTTTTCTTCTATTTTTAAACTTCTACGATTTTATAAATGGCTGTGATTGAAACGAGCAGCACAATATGGATGTTATTGTAGCTTCTTCTAATCGGGTCAGTGGAAAAATTTACTGTAAAATCTTAAGTTGCCACATCAATGGCCCCATAAAAAAGGTCCCTCCGAGTGCAGGAAACTGGAGAAGTGAGGCACGACAGCAAGTGTGTCATGGTCATGGTTTGCAAAATGGCGCACGCCCACTTGTCGATTTCCAGCGATAAACGAGGAGCATAACATTGATGTTTTTTTTTTGCCAAAAAAATGCATTTTACCAAGATATACATCAAGTTCGTTCGCTACTTATGTCTAGTAAAATAATTATTTGTGCAGCAGAATAGTTATTTGTGCAGCAGAATAGTTATTTGTGCAGCAGAATAGTTATTAATGCAGCAGAATAGTTATTTGTGCAGCAGAATAAGCAACTGAACAACAAATTGTATTTATGGTTTAATTCGCTTGACCACGACGGAGGTTACTAGCCTGATTAGACATAAGCGAATGGTTCCGTTGGTGCATAGATCTTTTTGCAAAATAACTTACGTAAGCCTTCTATAACGGAAAAGGTTATTCCTCCAACCAGTACATTAGAAACCATAACCTTCATTTTTTCTTCTGATATCGTCACATTACCAAAAGACCATCTAAAAATCAGCCTGTTCTGTTCACACTTTCCTTCAAGAGTAATTACGACTAAAGTCAAATAAATTGCACAGTGCAATATCGTTAAGGGCACTAATGCAAATGCTGATAGAACGTAGACATCTGTGTTACCCCAATGCTGCAAAAAACGTAGATTAATTAAATGTTGAAATTAAACGGCCTATGCAAACTTCAACTTAAAATTCGAGTAATTCTAATTCTAGGTCAAACAAGAATAGAATAAAAACTACAGTCATCATAACAACTGATGAAGAATCTACAGCTTGACAGAGAGCTCCCGCCAGAATTTCACAACAAAAGATAATTGAAGATTTTACAACAAGTGCACAAAACGAACTTTTTTCCGAAACTTTTAGCAGCCCGAGCCGATAGTAATGTCGAGGATAAAATGGTTTTGTGGACGAGTTATAAACTCTGCTTTTAACTTTGATTGCGAGGAAATACACGTTAAAGTACTCTCTAAATGTAACTGAAGAATGAGTTGTTCTGCTTTAGTGAAGAATATGTTGACGCGCGCGCGGCGCGGGGGGGTGAGCAGCAGGCCCGCGCGCAGGGCGGTCACCACCGCGATTACTTTTTTGCCCTAGTGCACAAAATTAGATTTTATGCAGCTTATATCCTGCACAAAAAAGCACTTTCAGAGCATGAGAAGTGAAAAGTATATTAGGGAATGATGAGTTAGCTAGGTAGTGTCAGGGCTGGCACAAAGTGGACCGCAACGACGAAAATAATAACTACTATTATACGATGGTAAGATTATGCAGAAGGACGCTGCCGTCCATTCTCTGGTCACAGATTCTTTTGTCACATTTTACGACACGCACGGGTAAGAAGGGCTTGTCAATGATATTACAATTATATCATTTTCTACCGACACCACAAAGCAAAAACAAACAGATAATGATCAAAAACCTAAACTTGTCCAAGTTTATGATGAAATCGATGTGCAAACATCTGAGGTGCTAACATAAAGGAACTGACCACCAAATAGTGAGTTAGAATGGAGTTAGATATATTTCGCTTATAGAGCACTCTTGTGCCTGGTGCCGGCAAAGAATAATACCAACCCTTTTCTACCCGTGGGTGTCGTAAGAGGCGACTAAGGGCTGTTGTTAGTTTTTAAGCAATCAGCTTTACTAGTGTATTTGAATGTATTTGAACAAGATCCCAATATGATCAGGTGATCTCGGTAAATGAAACTACAGCCTTCGGTGGTTGGCTGGAGAATGCGCAAAATTTATTGGGCAAAGCTTATGAATAAACCGTCAAACACAATGATACCACGTTTCAGATGCACAGTAGTGACATCTATTGAGAGAATAAAACAACATTAACTTAAAGCACAACTTGAAGGCTAAAGTAAAAAAGGTTTTAAACAGTATTTATGTTGTGTTCCCTCATAGTAGGGTACGTTCTAACATCTATTTTATGTGTGCTTGTTTTTTATCTCAATTTCTTGAGCTATAACCAGTTTGTGAAACTAATTAAAAAAAAAACGGCCAAGTGCGAGTCGGACTTGCGCACCGAGGGTTCCGTACCACCACATAATCATAATTGTATTAGTTGAAATTTCGGTAAGTTAATGTGCTAGATTTTTTGAATCCGACGCGCGCTTGACCAAATTTTATTATTTGCTGTTATTTTATAGCTTATGCACTATAAACATACCAATTTTCAAGTTTGTAAGTGTTCCCGTTTTTAAAATAGAACTAAATCAAAAATCGCCTCCGCGACCATCCAACTTGACCCCTCTCTTCTATGAATGTTCTTGAAACGGGAGCTCACCACAATTGGTTACCATTATTTGTGAGAAAAGTTGTAATATTTAATGATTTCAGACTTTTCCCATTATTTGTACTGTGAGACCTAGCTTCTTGACAAATTTCATAATTTTAGGTCAACGGGAAGTACCCTGTAGGTTTTGCTTTTTTGCATAAATGTATGGAGATGAGGACATAACATGCCATATCTTTTGATTGCGTTGTTGTAAAAAATTAAAATTTTCAGATCTTGTGTAGTTCATGGATCCTAATATATGGTATTAATTTCAACCTGATACCTTTACCCATTCGTGAGATAAAGGGTCTTGACAGACAGACAGACAGACAGACAGACGGACAACAAAGTGATCCTATAAGGGTTCCGTTTTTTTCTTTTGAGGTACGGAACCCTAAAAAACCGGTCAAGTGCAAGTCAGACTCGCGCACTGAGGGTTCCGATATACTTTTTGTATTTTAAGAAGCAATAAAGTCCATTTTAAGGACCGCGAAACTAAATTTGTTTGCAAAGGTTATTTGCAGATTTCTAAAAAAACTGTGCAACTTTAAAAGATCGTTTTATTTTTGCTGTAATGTTTACATAAACTTCTGTCAACTGTAATTAATTCAGATTTTTCCTTTCACAAACTTCGGAGATAAGGGGGGGGGGGGGGGGGGGGGAATTGTATTTTTTTTTACATTTTTCATCATAACTTGAAAACTAAGAGACGTAAAAAAATACAAAAATATATTTTAGAATGCACAAGTAAAGCCCTGTCATATGATACCCCACTCGACCCAGTAGCGACAATTTGAAATTTGCCCCCCTCCCCTATTTTGGCCCCCTTTACATTAATAATCATATTTCTTTTTTAATTCTTTCGTGTGCAATTAAGTTGTGCAACTATATTCTAAAACTATTCCAAATTTCAGGTCCGTAGCATGAGTGGTTGCTGAGATATAGAGGTGTGACAGACAGACAGACAAAGTCGCACCATAAGGGTTCCTTTTTTTTACCATTTTGGTATCGGAACCCTAAAAATTTACCGGAGGATGGGCAGCAGCACCTTTCTGTATATCGTAACATCTTACATACAGCAGCAGTCACCAACAACAGCGGTCGCTTAGTCACCACGCTTGTAAGCGTTACGGTACCACGCCTTTTTGCTGAAGTTTTAAAAAAATATATTAAATTTAATACCATAAGTGATCTCGTGATCAACAAAAGTGATCCAGCCAGGAAAAATACGCCGACCGTAAATAAAATTGCAGCGACGATCACTTCTAACAAACCAATGCCTGTTGATCTGTCTTCGTTTATGCACATTTTAGTAAGGAGAGGGTCCAATGCTATAAACGATCGCAACTGAAAAAATAAACTATTTTAAAGATCGTGCACCATACTATAAGATTTCACCTTATAATTTCTGTATCTCTTTAATGATCGAGATTTTATTTTTATTTATTTATTTATAAACACATAGATACAATTTATAGATTTACACCATCTTAAGTAAAACTAAATTAATGGTAGATTGTGATTGAATGTGATTTAAATCTATTTGTTTTTATTGTAAAGGGCTTACTCTTGACCTCGATTTAGTCTTGAGGACATATACTAGGTCGACGATGGAACGAACTTGCCCAGAAGAAGCCTATTCACTCGCGAGTTAAATAGATTCGGGTTATATGAACTCGGGAACACAGACGCAGGTAGAAAATTCCACTCTTTAGCCGTGCGCATTGAAAAGATGTTTCAAAGCGAATTTGTGTAATATCAACCAAGTGTAGATGATATCCTGCGATGCGTCTGGACTCCCGACGGTAGAAGGGGAATGTTGGAATAAGCTGGTGGAGCTCTTGCGGCAAGTAGTGGTATATGCATCCATTATATGTCATTCAAGCAAACAAAGAACTGTCTGCTGCGTCTAGCACCCAACATTCGTAGAAGACTGAGGAATGGCAACCTATAATTTCAGTATTATAGATTGCTTTCTTTTAAGCGCAAATACATCACCTTTTATTATGTCGTGGCCAGATCGTTAGAAATGATCACTTCATGATGTGGCTGACCACTTCATGAAAGGTTCGGTTATGTTAGGTTGCATTTCATGAAGTAACCAACATGAATTCATGAAGTAACCAACATGAAAGTGGCCACATCATGAAATAGCCAATACCACGATCTGGCCACGACATATATAAAACACCAAGCTGCTCGTCATCTCGGTGGTAACACTAACACTACACACAACACTGACACACACACCACACACAGGGTGGTAACACTTTGACCTTGACCATCAACGGCATGCAGCGTAGAAATTGTTGTAATCGCAAAACTAAGGACCATATAGCACGGCCACCGCGTTACGGTTACGCGACAGCAGCGCAGGATCATTCCACCAGGTACGGTGATGCGTATATAATCGCCTGGCGAGTGAGCACCACTGAAACTGCCGTAATGTGATGTCGTCTGCGGTTGTAACCACAGGTTGTAACGCTGCGACTGTGCTGCTAAACCGCCTAATGTGAAAGCGCTCTACTCTACGCACCCCTACGCTCTCTCTTTTAGAATACTCTCATATTCAAAATAATAGAGCTAAAGCCTAAAACATACTTTAGTAACTTACAATTATACCATGAACGCCAATAAGCAGAATTGCTTTACTCAAGTCTTTAACACAAACACAACAATTGTTGACCTTCGGTATAAAGGCAAACGGCATTCTTAATAAATAAAATATATTTATCTAAATAATAATAATATAATCATTTAAAACCATCGTTAGCGCGCTTTTGCTAGGTCTGTGTTTAAAACTTATCAAAAGAATTGTGTACAAATCAAATCAAATATTTGTAATATGGCTTCTGTCAACATGGACAATTTCGCCAGTGTCGAAGTTGGAGAATACACGGCACTACAATGACCGTCCATAAATAGCATATATGATATATCTATATAATAGCATATATCTATATTATAGATAAAAATAAAAACAAACAAATAAATGATCATAGAAAAAAATAAAAAAAAAGGGGAATCATAATTTAATTTTATAAATTTCAATATATTTAAATAAAATGTAAATAAGAGGGGAATCCAAGGAAGATAAAACACAATCCATATTAAAGGGGCGAGGAATAATAATAATAATGTCCAGTGAAAGAATGATTTACACAGGAATCCGCATCTCGAAGATCGACGACGAGGAAAGCCTGTGCACCACGATGACTCCGATAAGTTGATAGGGGATATTATTGAAGTCTCGAAGAAAGCCGCTTCTCACCATCCAAAAACTTTAGTAGACGAATATATTTCCATTTTCCATTAAATTTTCACTTTATAAGACGTTTATTGGATAATATCCTATCAAAATTATACTTTAAACTCTCAAATGAACAAATAAAATCAAAATTGAAACAAATTCGCGTCTGCCATCTTCAAATGCTGAGAAACGACCCCCAAGAACAATATTGATCGACAAAAACCATTGACGTAAGAAAAACGCTGTAGTTTCCAAAATCTTTGACAAAAACTGACAAGAGCAAGCGCATCATCATTGACGTAAGAAAAACGCTAAACCATGAACCAAGAATAAACGCTAAACGCCCAGTGCGTAGTCTAAAGCCTAGGTACACGAACTTATGCGTTAGCCCTTGCACTTAGAGGAACTCGGTTTTTTCCTCGTTGCTCGAAGCCAGAGTAAGAAAACGTACTGTGTGGGTTTTAGTTGGTCTTCCAGCTAAGCGTTTCTTAACCTTTTTAGCCTACGGACCCCTAAGAATTCAAACACAACTTCAGGGACTCCGTTTGTAAAAAAACCGGCCAAGTGCGAGTCGGACTCGCGCACTGAGGGTTCCGTACCACCACATAATCATAATTGTGTTAGTTGAAATTTCAGTAAGTTAATGTGCTAGATTTTTTGAGTCCGACACGCGCTTGGCCAAATTTTATTATTTGCTGTTATTTTATAGCTTATGCACTATAAACATACCAATTTTCAAGTTTGTAAGTGTTCTCGTTTGTTAAATAGAACTAAAACGAAAATCGCCTCCGCGACCATTCAACTTGACCCCTCTCTTATATGAATGTTCTTGAAACGGGAGCTCACCTCAATTGGTTACTATTAGTTGTGAGAAATGTTGTAATATTTAATGATTTCAGACTTTTCCCTTTATTTGTACTTCTCGCCATATTTCATAATATTAGGTCAACGGGAAGTACCCTGTAGGTTTTCCTTTTTTGCATAAATGTATGGAGATGAGGACATAAAATGCCATATCTTTTGATTGCGGCGTTGTGAAAAATTTAAATTTTCAGATCTTGTGTGGTTCATAGACCCTAATATATGATATCAATTTCAACCTGATACCTTTACCCGTTCGTATATACTTCGTATATAACCTAACCCAACCTAACCGATCCCTGCTCGGGATCGGTCTGGTTGGGTTTACCGTGGCTATCGAACCTAAAATGTACCATTGATCTAAACCCGTTTATAATCTGCCGGCACCGTTTTACAATTTGCCGACCGTTTACAGTTTGCTCGCCGTTTGTAAATTATACGATTTGCCTGCGACATATACATGTATATTTTACCCAACCGCCAAAAATGGGATCAAGTCACAGTATAAAGTATGTAGTTCTAACCACGGCAAAAGTTTTACTTTGCAACTCTTTCTAAAACATGATACATTGACATGATACATTCGTCAGAGAAGAAAAAGGCGAGGCAGAATGGAAGGAAATGTTGGAAGGGAAAGGCCTCTTCTTTAAATCGTAGCAGATGGAGAGATGTGTTCTCTTCCTACCCGACGGGTAAGAGACGTAAATTGTAGTATGTAAGTAAACTTACAATCTACGTTGGTAAACAGCATACAAAGGAATATAAAAACTTTAAAAACGCGCAGGTAACTAACTAATCGTGACGTTTCAATAAAGTATCAAATAAATCTTAAGATCTGCGTGGGATTATACAAGTTTAAAAAAACTTAAAACACCCAGACAAAAGGTTGGTCCAAATCTCGGTAGAGGTTTGGCCCATTGCCCTCGCTACACAATAGGGTATGGTATAACTAAAATACGAAACCCATGCATATTTGAACAACAACAATAACACACCTGTGCCTTGAACCTTTTTGTTTGTAAAATACTTTTTTGTACCGTCGAAAAATAAGCTAGAAAAATAATTCAAAGCCTACTAGTAAGAAAAAAATATTAGTAGCTATGTAGGAAACTTTTTTCGTATAATCTTTGTTTTTTGGAGTTAATTCGCAGTAGATAGCTCAGAAAAATAAGGGCAGCAAGGAGGTCCGAAATCTTTTGTTAATTAATACCTGTGATGAATACCACACTTATTACTACGAAGTTAGTTATTTCCTGTTCCCAGATTTGAATCTACGATATTCCTCTCTGCGATATTCTGAATAACGCTCATCAAATTCTAATGAGCTATTTACATAAGACCAAGTGAGCCGGATAGTAGTCATTGCTTCTAAAAAATAATCGGCTCATTAGCTCTCATGTAATTGACCATTTTACATATAAAAAAATACATTCAAAAACAAGTTAAAAAGTCCAAATATATAAAAATAACAACGCTTCGAATATAAACAAGTAAAAAAATTGCAATGAAAGTTGTTAAAATGCAAAAGAGTGTAAGATAAAAAAAGCTGTGCTTTTTTTAAGTTTACGCCAAGTTTACACCGTGGGAGAAACGGGCAGGTGGGCTCGTTTGATACGGAGACGTGCACACTGTACAGTCAAGAGCACATCAAGCTTGACACCTTTGAATTTGTACCGTTCTTATTGCAATAGACGTACAGGTTAGAGTCGCACTGCGAGTGTCAAGCTTGACCTGTCGTTGACTGTACACACACTGCTAACTGCCAGTTTTTGCGACCGAGATCTGTATTGACTTTTAATTACCATTTGCTGTAATTATTGACTGGAATCGAAGGTTTTGGTAGTCGATTTTTTATTTATGATTTAGTGTATTGATAGGATTTTTGGCTTGATAAATTATTCATCATCCTCGATCCAATAATTAGGGTCCGCCTTTCTTTAGGGTGCTTTTGTCGAAAATCTTACAGTACCTACTTCAATCTGAATTTAAGAGTTATACTTTAAAAAGCAAGACTTACGGAAAGTGTTAAACTTAATAATTACTATTTAGGTGTATTTCTTCAGAGTAAAAAATCAAAACACAACCATAGATAGGATTCGAACCTATGTCTACAACATTAATTTTCCATAAAAACTTTTGCAAACCTACGATTAAATAGTATTCGTAGTTGCAAACAAACACAGTTTTGGTCGTTGAATTTTCATCCATCACATTTTTTATTGATACGGTGATGCGTCAATAAGTGTTTGTTGTTTAATGAGATGAGGGATGATTCTTATGAGCATTTTTGAAATATTATTATTATGTCATTTTAATTGCATTATTATTGTAAATAAATAAACATTGAAAATACATAAATGTGTCCTCAGCTTAGTTCGATTTGTCACAATACCGTCTAGAGCAAAGCAGGTACCGCTACTCGCTAACGGTGAGCTCGTATTTGTTTGTTTTGTTTTCTGTAGTAATTTACTGCGCGAGCGCAAGCGATACCCAGACTAGTTTCATTATCAATTATGCTTTATTTTTGTCTAGGGTTCACACGCCATATAGCGCTGTAGAGTTTCTGAAACGCGCTATTTAAAAAAAAATGCTAGAACAACGTAGAAAACAATTTTTCCCATTTTCCCAGTCATGAGATCAGTAAAGCCCCGTATCATCGAAATCGTTCGAGCCGTTTTCGAGAAACCGATCACAAATACTGAAATATATTAATTTCTTTAAATATTTTTTTTTTGACATTTAGACACCGCAGGTGTCACTGTTAAAATGTTTCTAAGAATTTTTCAGTAGATAAATAGGAAGAAAAATTTGACGTGAGCCGAATTTTTCTTCCTCTTTATCTATTGAAAAAAATATTTCTTTAACATACAAATTATGCTCTTAATAGTATAGTATGTATAGGATAAACAACTAGTACCTGGGAGACCGAGCGATGGTCGAATCATCTTAGACCAAAGAGAAACAACAGTTGGCGCTGTAAGGTTTCCGAATCGCGCTATGGATAAAAAAACACAAAGTGAATGAATTTTCCCGGACATGAGAAGGTTTTGAACACGTGATAATCTTCTTATAATCAAAACTAGAATTTGTCAGTTAGAATCAAAACGAGATGCTAGGGTAGACGGGAGATTGTGGAAGATCCAGAAAAACCATTTGAGAAGTTCCAGACCAGAGCTCGGTGTTCAGGAGGCCTTTTTCAGATTTTCTGGTTGGTTTGGTTTAGTTTTGCTAAAGCCCCCGGCTTTTTGACCGCTCAATATTTTTATAATCAGTACAAGCTACTATATCACGGCCAATTTCTTTTGTTTGCCCTGAATAGCACCATGATATCCAAACAGACAAGCCTGAAAATCTTAAATAGAGTATTTTAACATGATATCACACACACTACAGCATAAAATTACAATTAGGGTCATGTGTCGAACAATGAAACACAAAAAATTCAAATAGGCATAACTCAGTAATTTATAAATATTTAGTTGTTTTTTTTTACATAGAGGACAATCAATTAATTGGCTAATTATTACTATTCTCCGTTTCCCTAACATGTTAATGTAAAATCTCCTAGAGAGGTTTTTTAAAAAAATGGGAAATGTTTCATTGTGTCCACATGTTGGTACACAATGAAACGCATGGTATTCAACAATGGAACAGGGCAACTATTGCAGATTTTTTCGGGAATTTACTTGTATTTTAGAATTAAAAAAACACTTTTACGTAATTAATAAGGTTTTATTCAAAATCACAAATTGACAGGTAGACTTAAACAATAGTAATTATGTTAATCAGTCACGCAATGCTGCTTTGGTAGGTAATAATCAGTCATGGGTTAGGAATAATTATTTATCTATCCGTATAGTTATAACAAATAACTTTCTCCTGGACAGAAACTTTAGAAATGTTCAAAAAACAAAACAAAAAACTAAAATTTAAAACAAAAAATGTTATTCTAACAAATTATAGAAATGTTTTACCATCAAATTTCTTGAAACAACAGTGACTACTAGTCACTTAAAACTAAATAACTTGAAACTTTATAATTAGAAAACTAACAAAAAACAGTCCTCAACTTTTTTACCATTTAAAATACTAAGAAGTTATTACAATAGGTAGGTAAGTATAACGCCTCATTATGAGGTGAAGTCTCAATAACTACAAGTGCCTAATCAGTCTCAATAATTACAAAAATCACATTTACTAAGGCAAACTATGAATTTACTTTTTTATATTTTTTAAGGATATTTTTTATATTTTATTAAATATTTTTTTACCTTTTTTATGTTTTTTAATTAACGCAAATTAATTTTTGTTGAAATACGCACAGGAAAAATGTATGCAGAGTTCCGATTTTTCGTTCCAGTTATCTGTGGCGGAGGAAGTATCATTTTAATGTCCCTAACATGGATTTCTGAAAGATCGGGTTCTAACGGCATTCGAAACTTCATTGTATCTTTTGCCTTCAGTCTCATAAAGGAAGCTCCGAATGTATTTGCACTGATAACCTCGGTTATCAATGCAACGTAATACACCTTCAGTTTCTTTGTTACGAATGAAACTAGCACATAATCATTTACTTTGGGTATACAATCCATTTTGCTGAAACTCTCAGTTATCATCGGTAGTTCATCGTCGTCGGGGTCATCCTCTGACTCTATGTCATCTAGTTCACTTTCACTTAGAAGTTCGACTATCTCATCTTCTTCGGTGCTAGTTTCAGAATCCGATTTAGATGGTTTCACCGTTTTACCCTTCTTTTTAGGTATTTCCGTCGTTTTACCCTTCTTTTTAGGTGGTTTCGTCTTTTCATCAGACAAAATGGGTCTCTTTATTTTCTTTGCAGCGGTTTTTCTTTCTTTGTTTTTTTTTCGTTCTTCAGCTATTTGATTTTTTTCAGGAGTATCCGTCGCAATCATGCTTTTTCCCAGTTTTCTTGGTTTACGTCGACCAGTTCGAGGGCCAGCCTTTAGAGGAGGCATAAACTCTTTGGGAGACTTGAACTTATTTTGGATACCAGAAGTGCTAGCAACAGGTGATGTCGGCGCTTGGTGGTTAGCGTTTGGATCAATGTTCTCCTCTGCAACGACGATAGGTTCATCATCAGGTTGATCAGTCTGCAATAATGAAGGACTAAGAGCGTTCCGTAACTCCGAGTTTGAAATATTGGCTTGAATTTCTTCAATCATAGATGGACTTTCTGCACAATATGTGACATCTGATTCCGGACTGCTACGATCTTCCGTCTCGGTTTGTAGGTTGCCAGGAGCATCAAAAGCCACCGTCTCAATTTGTTGATTGCCAGGAGCAGCCGAAGCCACCATCTCGTTACCAGGAGTAGCACTAGCCAGCAACGCCGATTGTCGGTTATCGGGAACAGTGGGAGCTAGGAATGCTGAGGATGTACTAGGTTGGTCTCTATCGGTGACTGCTGATGGCATAAAGTCCAAATCATCAAACACATCCGGGTCATATGGATAAATGCCACATTTTTTAAAAGCAGATGCAATATTTACTGGGGTCATTGCCTTTGCATACGCTTGGCCCACGCACTCCGCAACGTTGTAAATGGTCAGGGGTTTCCCCGGATTACGCATCAACCAAGAATCTACAGCGCTGTTGTAGTAGACCTTAAAGGGACCATTTAATCCGACATCAAGTGGTTGCATTTTTGCTGTCGTATGAGGGTGCAGCGTCAGAATAACGACTCCAGATTGTTTTGCTAAATTTAAAGCCTCAATACTTAAATGGGACTCGTGGTTGTCCATAACTAAAAGAGCTGGATTTTCTGGACTTGCGGACGTCTGTTTTATAAAATGTTCCATTACTTGAACAAAGAGCTCTGAGTTCATCCATCCACTGGGGGCTGCAAGTCCAAGAGTTCCGGGAGGAGCACCAGTTAACATATGGTCTTTAAAGTTTTTCCTAGGAAAAACAAGAACTGGAGGCAATGCCTGTCCCGATGCGCACACGATAGCACAAGTAGTCACCAGTGTTCCCTTCTCACCACTGGTTACTTTTCCAATATTTTGACGCCCTTTAGGCGCTATAACTTTTTGCGGCTTTTGGACAGTGGTAGTGGCCGTTTCGTCAAGGTTAAAAACCCTGCAACCATTTCCAAAGGTGGGATGTCGTTCCATTACATTTTTCAAATTGTTGAAAAAAGACTTGACAGTCTCTCTGTTAAAAGAAGTCGCACGAGCCAAGCTACATGCTTCTGGCTTCTTCAGGGATAATTCGGGGTGTCTTGTCCTAAAAGACCGAAGCCATTCGACTCCTGCCATTTTTTCCTTATGCCAGCTAGCAGGACATGTAATATTATTGACTATGGCCATTTGGTACGCTACGCGTCGAACATCCTTACGGGTGAGGCCATAAAATGTCAGCGCGCAGTCAACGATGTATTCATTAAGTGCAGCTTCTTGTTCTTCCGAAAATATTTTGTTAACTTCATAATTCGGTGTCAACCTATGAGCTGTGAAATTTGCGTCACTGACATTTTGAAGTTTTTTCGTGTACCGAAATAGAGTGGGGTAATGTACGCTGCACTCCTTGGCGGCTTTTCTTAAGCTCATTCCGTTTCTATGCAATTGAACCGCTCTAAGCATATTCGCTGCTGTATGATCTCCCTTTTTTCGTTCTGTGTTTTTATGACGCGCCATCTGAAATAAATAAACCTAATTAGTAGAATAAAACCGATATAACCTACAAACGGATGTTGGTTAATTTAAAGATAGGTACATAACAAGTAACTAATTTAGTTAGGTAGGTAAGTAATTTTACTAACCAACAACAGATACAATGAAACATACGATAGTACACAATGAAACGTTCCATTGTGTACGCATATCAAATGTTTCATTGTGGACCACCAAGGGTTTCGCTAACTAACCTCAAAAAAAACCCCACAAAATACGAACTCTTTGATTTGAAAATTAGGCTGCAAGAATCTACAATATATGCATAATCTTATGTAATTCATAAAATTAACCAATTCTATAGTATGTTACACTGAGAAACGAAAGAAAATTAGTAAAAAAACTTACTTTTTCGGATTAAAATCACAAAATTACTCAGCAGACACGTTCGCGCCACGAGGTGCGCCGCTTGACTAGGTCAGGGGGGGCGGTTCCTCGAGGACTACTCGCACACTAATTTGCATGGTTTGGCAACGTCGCATTTTTGAAATATCGCAATGTTTCACTGTGGACGACTGTTTCAATGTTCGACACCTGACCCTACATAGTTAGGAGACTCTTAAATCTAGGGTGAATAAAGGCGCTCTTATAGCTAGAAGCGAACTTGACAACCTTTAGAATGAGAAGAAAAAATGACAACAAGAGTTATATCTTTTACAAACAAAACTTATTAAATGCGTAGTACTGTCCATTCTACACAAAACATTTTTACAATTTTCTTTTTTGTAAAATATCCTACACAATACAACCATCATAACAATTATACCGATACCAGACAACCTTTAGAATGAGAAGACAAAAATTACAACAAGAGTTTTATCTTTTACAAACAAAACTTATTAAATGCGTAGTACTCGTACTGTCCATTCTACACAAAACATTTTTACAATTTTCTTTTTTGTAAAATATTCTACACAATACAACAATCATAACAATTATACCTAAGTATAAGCCTATGTCCAGCAGTGGACGTCTTTCGGCTGATATGATGATGATGATACAATTAATATACTTCTGAACCTGCAATAATTGGGTTGGTTACCCTATCATTCATACATTACTACTTACACTTTTTGTGTCTGCTTTTCTGTCCTTGAGTTGAAGTGCGTTTTAACCAGTCCTTTTTGTATAACGGGCTGGTATTAATATCGCGTCGACTATTATATACGGCGTCGTGTTGTTTTTTATTAAGTAACTGTTTGTTTAAAACAAGCCTTTATATTTTTACCTGCATATTATTACTATGATAATAATTTCTGCGACGACGCTCTACCTAAAACAAAATATAAGAAAATAATATTTATTTACAGGTATAGTCGAGAGCTACTCAAGCTTGACATACATATTAGACTTTTTAACATTCTTTTTTCTATCACAGTTAAATCTAAAATCACTTTATTAGTGTTAAGCTTTACCTACTCTTGACTGTATATGTCATGGTCATAAGACAGCTCATAAGAGTTTGATAAAATATTTTTAATGAGTAGGTAAAAGGACTTATCATAACTACAAGTCATTTACAAGACTCGTTATAACGAAAAAGCCGAACGTTAATAACAAAGTACTTATGTTTGTGCAGCGCTCTGTATATTGTTTTTGACGCGTGACGTCGAGTGATAAGCGCACGCGCAACAATGTTTCGTATCTATCAGCGCAGTTTGTATGCTGTGCGCGCCGCCGAGCCCGACCGAAGCCTGCCGAGGACGCACGACCGCCGTCGTGGGAAAACGAAGCAGGTGTTACCGATCCTCACCACTTCTTACTGAGTAAACACTCAGCGTATACAAAATTATAACCGCCTCGAAGCGTCTGTGTAAATGGAAAACATATTTTGTGTGCTTAATGATACTGCTTACTTTTTTGGTGCGCGATATCGTACGACAGCGCTTTTTTGCGACGTTTTCAAGGACTAAACGTGGCATGTCTTTTTTTAAAGATAAAATTTATTGAGTCACCCTTAATTGGTACGAGCAAATGAAGTGTAGTCGTTAAATGGGACTCGTGACCTTTTCCTCTGTTTACTTGCTTATGAGAGTACAGTCAAGAGCATATCAAGCTTGCCGCACTGGACTTTATACCGTTCTTATAACAAACGCCCCGGTAAAATCAGAATACAAGCGTGAAACTTGACGTGTCCTCTTCTGTACTTCTAGGGCAGGCATAATAAATACCGCATACTGAGGCAATCTATCAGCGACTATTGCTTCGTAGATGAGGACTGATAAAGTAAATGCCCATGTAAAGTCTATGCCAATGTAATTTTTCTCGACTGCAACTATCTGCAAGCGGATGAATGGCATCACATTAAAAGTTAAGAGGCTGATAATACTATATGTGTGTTTACATCACGTTGTACAACATGATGAGGTAAATAAAACAATAGTCCATGAGAACAGGCGAACAAAATCTCAAATACGGCAGGATGCTTCTTACCTAATCAACTGAAGAATGAATTTTCGCATGTACGACGAAGTATACTTATCACTTGAGAACAGATTTTTATTTAGTTGTGTTCAAAAGTTTTCTAGAAAATTTATAAAATCGGGATAAATATAAGTGCTTTTTTCTATGGGATTTTTAGATGGATTCTTCCCTTGCACAGACGGGGCTGGGTCGCTAGTTTTATATTAAATAGATAAACATATTTTCTTTCCTATCTAAACGGGACTCAAACTAAAAAAGAAAATACTAAAGCCCCTTAAGTAACGGAACCCTTAAAAACTATCTTTGCATGTCCATAATTTTTAAGCTTGTTTAATTTCAAGACAGGAGAGTAAGAATAGCAATCAGTAGCAGAAAGGGTGCAATAATAACACAATTACGCTGACCAGATGCTGCTCATAACTATCTCTGCGTGTCTACATTATTTCAGGTCTTATTTGTAGGCAAGAGTCGGGAACAAGACTAGCTCTTTTACTGATGACTAGGTGATTCTCGTAATAACACAAAATAACTATGTAAAAGCTTTTTTTGTATTCTAATGATTTAAGCTATTAGTAAGGGTGATGAAGGACAAATTTCTATATGATTTGCTCATGTCTGCCTCTTTGACTGATGATAAGGAGCATCCTCTAGAAGATACAAAAAATATTGGCGGACATCCAGATCCCTGCGTTTTTGAGGAATTAAGTTTTAACTATTTTGAAATTTGACAATGAAACGTACACCTGGCAGACTATGACTATCTGATTAAATACAATGTATAAAACCCCTGAAAAATGGTCTGCCACCATAATAGCCCTGCGTCGTAAAGTTACAGCGCTTCAAAATGCAAAAATTCACTACTTCGTCCCGTGATAATGCAGAGCCCTGCATGTCTGCCTCTTCGATTTTCTACATTTTCAGAAGTATTTTAAACAGAAGCCACAAAGGCAGACGAAAAAAACATTATTTAGTTTCTTTTTTCTTTTTTTTTGCTTTAACTCAAAAACGCAGCGACGCACAGAAAAACTTGTAAGGACCAAATCGACCAAATTGAGCTGATCTATCATCCCTAATAATATGAATCATGAGCAAATCATATGATTTATGGGTATATACCCAAATTGCAGCCAGCGCCCTAACTATATCTTTGTTAGGTCTTATTTATAGTAACGTGAATAATGAACGAATCACATTTTCCGCCATAATTATCAGCACGAGGAAAAACCATCATAGCGCCACCATGTCAAATGCCTGTAGGATTTTTTCTCGTAAAAAGATTTTATATATTTTATTTTGTCTAGAAAAAAAGAAATTACCAACAATGATTAGCGTACCACCCAACGACACTCACTCAAAATGTAGGTTACAGAGGTCGATGAAAACTCCCTATTAAAAAATAACACAAAAAGAAAAAACCGATCGGTTTTTCGCCCCCGAAAACCCCCGTATGGTAAATTTCATCGAAATCGTTAGAGCCGTTTTCGAGAAACCGATTACAAATATTGCTCGTTTAATAGTATAGGAATAATGAAAGCAATCACATAGGAGAGATGGGGCATTATGTTATGCTATAATGCTGACCAGATGTTGTCCGTTAATAATGGCACATTAGTGTTAAGGCCAACCTGACCGGGACCGGGTTGCGCGCGTATGTTGATACTGATACAGTACATCTTATTATTAACATTGCAGTTATTAAAAAATGAATTATGATTTTGTAACTAAATTTCGTAAAAACAATTTTGTAAAGGGGACCACGATTCAGTTTGGGATTCGTTTGTTCAATGTAGATTCTTTATAATAATACTTCTTGGAGGTCATGATAATGAATTAGATTGTAGTAAGATAGAACATAAACATAAAATATTATTTAGTTGTTAAAAAAAAATTGTTTACTTGTTGTTACTTTACTTTCTTTAATTGTTTTTTTTTATTTGTTTAGTTATACTTATCCATTCAATCCAAACTAATATTATAAATGCGAAAGTAACTCTGTCTGGCTGTCTGTCTGTTACGCTTTCACGGGTAAACCGCTGAACCGATTTTGATGAAATTTAGTAAGAAGATAGTCTATGCCATGAGAAAGGACATAGGCTACTTTTTATTACAAAAATGAGACTGAAAGGGGGTGAAATAGGGGATGAAAGTTTGTATGGGAAATCAATAAAATAATTTATGTTACGCTTTCACGGCTAAGCTACAGAACCTATTTGGTATAAGGATAGTCTTAATCATAAGAAAGGACATAAGCTACTTTTTATTTAAAAAAATGAGACTGGAAAGGGGTGAAAAAGGGGGTGAAAGTTTGTATGGGAAATCAATTAAATAATTAATGTTACGCTTTCACAGCTAAACCGCAGAATAATTTTAATTAAAAAAATTATAGAGATAGTCTAAACCATAAGAAAGGACACACGCTTCTTTTGATTGCAAAATTGAAACTGGAAGGGGGTGAAATAGGGGATGAAAGTTTGTATGGGGCATCAATACTTTATTGCGTTTTAACTATCAACTATAAGACTATGTCTGATAAGACTTAATTTGACATAATATTGACATTGATATGTATAAAAAAAAAAAAAAAAAAAATTGAAAGTTATGTAAGTTCAATGACACGGTTTTATCCATTTATAGTCACATAATTATGGCACGATTACGTATCAATAGATAGATAATAGGGAATAGGTTAATTATTCACTATAATAATGTCTAAAAATCTATATGAAAGTCGTTTGTAGTTTCATATAAGGAAGGATAGGAAAGGATAAGGATTTCGGTAGGGGTAGGGGAAGGGATAGGGGTAGGGATAGGGGTTAAGATAGGGGTAGGGATGGGGGTGGGCATAGGGATGGGGATAGGGGTGTGGACAGCAATGGGGACAGTCGTGGGGACAGCGGTGGAGACAGCAGTGGGGACAGGGGTGGGTACAACGTGGGGACAGGAGTGGGCACAGGGGTGGGGACAGCCATGGGGACAGCGGTAGGGACAGCAGTAGGGTTAGCGGTGGCGACAGTAGTATGGACAGGGGTGGGCACAGGGGTAGGGACAGGGTTGAAGACAGGGGTGGGGATAAGCGTGGGGACAGGGGTGGGGACAGGGATTGGGACAGGGGTAGGGACAGGGGTGGGGACAGGAGTGGAGACAGGGGTGGGGACAGGGGTGGAGATAGGAGTGGGGACAAGAGTGGAGATAGGGTTGGGGATAGGGGTAGGGATATGGGTGGGGATAGTGGTACAGATATGGATACATAGGGATAGATAGGGATATACAAGAACAGAAATGTATAGATACAGATAGATATGGCAGGATAGAGATAGATACGGATAAAAAAGGATACATACATAGGTATAGAAAAGGATAGCTAAGGATGAATGGGGATAGTTAGGGGTAAAAAGGGATAGAAAAGGATAGATAGGGATGGATGGGAATAGATAGAGACTTTTGACTTTTATGAATACCTCCTCGCTACTCATTCACTCCCTTTATTGCCTTCTTTTTAAGGTTCGCTTGTAACGTTTCACAATAAAAATTCCTTACTACCCACCAGTTGAATAATGCAGTAAGATAGCATTAAAATTGGATAAGTACAAATGCATCTTTTACGTAGGGATCAAGAAGGAGAAGCGTTCCTCAATTAATATGTTTCAGTTACGTTCGAGTTCTGTTTATTCATAAAATCCACGCGGACGAAGTCGCGGGTAACAGCTAGTCCGTAATAACTATGTGAAGCCAAATCCTGAGGATATAATTTTTAAGGATTTTTCATCTGTATAATAGTTATCTACCTAACCAAGCCTGAGCCTAAAATAACATAAGCTAACCTAACCCATCTCAATCTTACTGCGACAAATAATTATAATAATACTGGTAAAGTTGATGAATCTTTACATTGGTATTTTTTGCGTAAATTTAATGAAATGAAAAATTTAATAAAATTTATGAATATGACCTGTGATATATCTACTAGGATTCTTGACAAAGGACAATTTTGCTGACACGTCGTAAAAACAACTTTAGAAAATCATAAATTGTAGAAAATTAGGCCATGTTCAGTAGTTTAGGCTTTCCGGCTGAGTGCCGCAATGGTAATGCAACTGCCTGCTGCGATAAAGGTTCCGGGTTAGATTACCGGTCGGGGTCGATACCCGAACGATAAGAAATGAATCCCGGGGCTGCTTACAGGGACGCACATTATTTCATCGAACAGACTTTACTTATATTAGTACGCAACAATCATTACAGAATAGGAACAACAAAGAACAATCACCTTCTTCAAGGAACAGAGGATAATATTTAAAAAATATCCTTTATTAACATTAATAACCCTATTTAGCCACATTACTCATTACACGCGCCGAACAAAAAGGAAACCTAAATTATAGCTCATGAACTAAATATGACAGCAAATTGTGACTAAAATATCTCAACATACAATTTTAACTCTCATTTAAACTATTTTCTTGTAAAAATAAAATATAATTTAATGTGTAATAGCCATCATATTAACCATCTTTTGCTTTGAAAGGTTTTCTAGAACACGCAAGGGACACAAATAGATTTTGAAAAGTTTAATAGGTATTTCATTATAAGTGTACCTGTAGATGTTTATTCCAATTGGAAGTTTAATATTTTAACTGGTTTACTTTAATTTAATAGATTACAACGGCAATTAATAATTAAAAATACCGAAGTATACAATTTCAATTCTAATAACAATATAATCTGATGTATATATTTTCAAAATAAATATTAGCCCTCACACACTATTTAAAAGTAAATCATTATATGTGGATATTAACTATCAAGCATTACTTTATACATATACTACTTTATTGATTTATTCCTTTCCACTGCAGGGCACAGGAAAGACCACCCTTCACTTCTTCCACTCCTCTCTTTTCAGAAATCTATATACACTCACCGGCAGAAATAACCGTCCGGTCTGTTTTCCTTCATATCACAGAACTATATATAAGCGTTAATCTATACCTGTGCTTCATATACTATTTTCATACAAATATGGGGGCAAACGAAGCGTCAATATCTTACCTAAATTGAATAAAAATACAAATCTGATTGATGAGGTCTTTAGATAAGAACCTTATTAACAATATTGTAAAAGATTAGGTATATCTAAAATGTTGAAATAACCCGTGCGACTCTTAAAACATTTTAATTCGCTAAATGTAAGATATTTCTGACAAAATTACGTATATTTTTTTCTGAACGATGCACGGTCTTCCTGGATACCGTGCACAGGTCTAGTCTTCAAGAATCGGTAGTCAGACACCTTCTTTAATGATCTCACTGTTTATTCACGGATGCACTTGGACAGATTCATGCATGGTTTACTGTTAACAATTTAGTCGTAAACGCCAAAAAAACTAAATGTATAAAATTTGCACTACCAAATGTAAGGTCTACTTTACATAACATGGTATTGAATAATGAACCAATAGATTTTGTAAATAGTACAGTTTTCTTAGGTTTAACATTTGACTCTGACTTTAACTTCACTGTGGCCCTCATATAACGGCTCTTTCTGGTCGATTGAGCTCGGCTGCATATGCTGTCAGAAAAATCAGACAACTTACTGATGTAGCTACTGCAAGGCTGGTTTACTTTAGCTACTTCCATAGCATTATGTCTTATGGCATATTGCTTTGGGGCCGGGCAGCTGATATACATTCAATATTCGTTTTACAAAAGAGGGCTACAAGAGCAATTTATTGTCTGAAGACTCGTGATTCCCTGAGAGAACTGTTAAAGGAAATCAACATTATGACAGTGCCATGCCAGTATATCTATGAAAATATTATGTATGCTAGAAAGAACATTCATCAATTACCTAAAATTTTTGACAGGCATAATTTTAATACTAGAAATAAGCACAAAATTGATCAACCATATACTAGATTAACTAAAGTCAATACATCTTTCGTAGGTCTGTGTATACGATACTACAACAAAATACCTGACAATATAGTGCAATTACTTGAGAGAAAGTTTAAAGAATGTTTAAAGCAAACGTCATGTAAAAAAGCTTACTATAGATTAGATGACTATATGAATGACAAAGAGGTATGGTGCTCTGATATTCCAGCGAAACACAAGAAACACATTGTAAAAAACCGACTCTTAAAGTAGGCCGTGCTGCAGTGGTTTCTTGCCGTTTATTTTACGCTGCCATAGCACGATCCGAAACGGCTTGGAACTGGAAATAAATGAATTATGAACCAGGAAAAGGACATAGGATGTTTTTTTTTTATAATTAGTTACACTATAAGTCAAGAACGGCTCAATCGATTTGGGTGAAAATTTATGGAGAGGTAGCTTAGAACCTGGAGACGGATATAGGATGTTTTTTTTTGCTTTTTCCTTTCTTTTTCATTTATTTTTGCAAATATAGTTTTTGATACAAAAAGAAAGTCGTGTAAGTTACAATATTTATGACTCAAGAACGGCTGAACGGATTTGGTTGAAAATTGGTGGGGAGGTACGAGTAGCTTGGAACCAGGAGACTGCTATAGGATGGTTTTTTAAAAAATAAATAAATAATTAGTTTCACTATAACTCAAGAACGGCTGAACTGTTAGTTACACCATTTATAACTCAAGAACGGCTGAACCGATTTGGGTGGAAATTGGTGGGGAGGTAGCTTAGAACCAGGAAAAGGACATAAGATGATTTTTTTTATTTAATTTGTTACACTATAATATAACTCAGGAACGGCTGAACGGATTTGGTTGAAAATTGGTAGGGAGGTAGCTTAGAACCAGGAGAAGGATATAGGATGGTAGGGGTAGGGGTAGAGGAAGGAATAGTGGTAGGAGAACGACTGAGAAAGTCGTGTTAGTTACATTATTTATAACTCATGAACGGCTGAACCGATTTGGTTGAAAATTGGTGGGGAGGTAGCTTAGAACCAGGAGAAGGACATATGATGGTAATGATAGGGGTAAGAGAACGGTATAACTCAAGAACTGCTGAACCGACTTGGAGTTACACTATTTATAACTCAAGAACGGCTGAACAGATATGGTTGAAAAATGGTAAGGAGGTAGCTTAGAACTATGAAAAGGACATAGGATAGAAGGGGTAGGGGTATGGGTGGGGGCAGAGGTAGGGGTAGGGGCAGGGGCAGGGCAAAAAAAAATTACTGAATAAAAAATAAAATCTGCTTATAAGAACGGGCTAGGGGTAGGGGCAGGGGTAGGAGTAGGGATTGTCTGAATTTAACTCGGGCGAACGTATACATACCCGTGCGAAGCCGGGGCGGTCCGCTAGTGAAAAATAAAATATTCTTTTGCTTTAAAGGAAAACATGTGATTTTTAATATTTTTGTGATCACTCAATGGGTTAGAAGTGAGGAGGTCGGACCGATACTCACGCGAGGGAAAGTGGGGGTTTCGGGACATAAGACGAAAATTTTGTTTCTGCACGGAACGGGGTATATTTCCGGGAAAGCTGGGTCCACGACATCTCACCCAGGGGAGTAGGGGTCGAAAAATCGGCAAAATTGCCTTATGTAAATAATGGACCGTCCTTTGCTCTGATTCGCTGAACACCACAGCTTGAATAATATAAAAGGGATTTAGTCAGTGGCATTGGAGATGTGTGATGTAAAGTGTGTTAACGAGCACTTTAAAAAGCAATATATTTTTCAATAATAAAAAAAATCAATTCACGTTAACAATGTTGCGAAACCGAAATTTAACATGTACTTTATTCACTGTAAGTAAAAATTTTGGTCGAATTAAAGTAAGTAAGCAGATAACATTCAATTTCTTCTCGATTCATGTTCTGGACCATTAATTTTGCCGAAAACTTCGCGTGTTAATGTGTTCGACTTCCTTATTCCGTATACGGTGATCATATTATTATAGTCATTATTTGACGTCCTTTCATAAAATTCTGGGTTTTGCAAGCGGCACCCAAAACTCGGTAGCTGGCATCCTACGCCCACAAGATTATCGCCGCAGGTCTCACAAGTTTTAACTCTGCACGCCCCACAGATAAATAATTATCGTCAAAACATGTTCCGACCAGCTCTTGAAATTACAGACCTTAAGAAATGTCACCCTGCTCCGGGCCACACGCCACCTATTCATTGACGACTTTTTTATGCAAGATTTTATTTTGCACCAGTATTAATTAGCTTTTGGAATATTTTCAGCATAATAATTTTGTTGGAATTGGTTTTTAAACTTAAAAGTTTTTTGAACTTAAAAAGTAAAATATATATGTATATGATTGAATTAATGTCAAACAATCAAACATGATTGTTAATACCGAACAAAATTCTTTAAATTTTATCAGTTGTTATGTGCTTTTTTTATTTAAAAATGTCTTGGACACTCGGTAACTTTCAAGAATTTATTAATACCCAGTATGATAAGCAGGTACTGAGATACTTATACGTTAGGTTTCCTCTTTTTCTTTCAAAAAGTCGCTACCTGATGTTCGTTAACCAATTAGCATTAATTAACGAGCAACCGTCATCGGCGGCGCACGCGCATCAACGGTCATAGTGCACGTCGCGGAACAATACCACTGGACCGGAACAGGTGGTGCAATAGCAACTAGTACCGGAACAGGTATGATGCCACTTGCCCCCATTCACCCTCGTAAAGGTCAACCGTCGAGTATATTGTCATTATTCTGTAATAGGGGGTGTAACGGCTGATCATCATAATGTTTCGACACCTGTTGAACTTTATGGACGATTCCTAAAGGTTTGTGTGGTTTGCTTAAGATTCTCTGACATAAATTAATACTTTTTATTCTCGACTACATTAAAAATACGAATCTCATCTCAACATTTTTATCTTGCTGAGTAACGAGCTTTCCTCCACAACAATTTTTAAACTTCAGGAAAAAAAGCTCCTGATATCTTTCGCCGTTCCGAATAAATAAGCTTTCCATGTAAAATTATCAGGGCAATCGATTAACCGAAGAAATCACCGTCATCATCCCCATCGAGCGAAGAGTCAGCAGTCATTAAGATAAAATTAATTGAGGTCCACCGGTCTTCCGCGTGAGGAAAAAACCGGGCACACGTGGTCACTACCGTTCATTTACGAACGCGAATTATGCGTAGTACGGCAGGTGGCAGGTGGGTAGTGGCATGGGAACCCGGGGTTGTGGTGCGTTCCCACGGCCGCGTCATTCACCACGCACCACCTGCGCCCGCGCCGCGCCCTAACGGGGATGCTTCCACACACACGTCTGCCACGCGAAGGAAAGCGCCGATTAGAACTAACGCGTGTGTGCGCGTGGCATGTTCTACAAGCACGCTCAATAAGAGGAACAGTACTCTCTTTTTTAAGGAGTTAATGGTCTTTTTTACATGAGCTTTGTAGCTTGAACCAGCTTCGATTGCTTATGAAAGTATACTTTATCAACTTGGTTTGTTAAACTATAACGTCATTCGAGAAAATACTTCCTGTAGTTTCATATGTGCCTTTGTATGTGTACTATACCACTTGCACGTTATGTAAGAAATACCCGTACAAGGTCTGTTTATATTATACATGTAAAGCAGGTGAATGTGTGCGTATGAGTTTGATTTATCCAAGCTGTTAGCTTTATGATAACGATTACCAGGCACCGAGGCGTTTTTCTCCAGTTTACTAGTGTTGTGCATATAATTACGCCCGCATCCTGTAATTTTGTAATTAAATATTACGTCGTAAACCGTGATTAAAGCACGGGGTTGCGGTGACATGACTTGACAGAGATATGAGCGAATGCAAATTGCAAGTCAATGAGCTTTTACTTAGCTATGAAGCTATTGCGTTTATAGTCTTCTGTAATTTGCTAGAGCAATTTGAAATCCGTTAATCCAAGGTGAGAATGTCATCTAATCAAATCAGTAAATATAAACACAATAAAGTATTCCACAGTACCTGTACGTAGCAAAGGACCTATATAATATATATTTTCGACAACAAATAATAGATTGGTATAATGTACGCGTGTGCTATGACTGCTATGAGCTATGGCATGCATAAAGACGGCATAACTGCCTAAACTCGTCAACAATGGACTCATTTTGTATGAAAGGCATGCGCCGGGCGCCACGCCGATTGTGTCCGTGATCACCCGAAACGATTACCCCTCAGATAATTAAAGTATTTGTATTGTATTGCTGTAAATGAATTGAATAGAATATGTTAAGCGAAGTAGGTACATTCTTTAGTTTATGAGTGGGAAAATTGATTTGGCTCCTTCGAAATTGTTTCTTTGCAAAAGACATCAACGCGAGCTCTTTTCTACGCTAGCTAAGAGTAATACCTGAGGGTGTCGTAAAAGTCGACTAAGGGATTTGATCCGGAGGAAGAGCAGCAGTGTCTTTCGGCGTTTCGTACCATCTTACTGCGATCACCAACAACCGCGGTCCAAGGAGCCAGATCCAACGCTAAAAAAAGCGTGGTGACTAAAACGTGGTACTCCTCTCCAAATTAAACCACGCATTTTTTTTTTCCAGCGAAAGCTCCCTGTCCGGTAGTGGACTTTGTAATGGAGTGTTATTAAAGTAATATTTAACCAAAGTTGTAACAAGTATTTTATAACAAATCGACTATTTAAAATAAACAAATCAACATCATCATTATGGCCAAAAACGCTTAATGTTTTAATTGTATACAAGGTGTAACAGAAAGGGTATATCAACCCTGAAGGATGTGATTCTGCCCATGAAACTGAACAACTTTCCCTTAAGAACATAGGTCGAAATACGTATTTTTTTTTATCTCCCATACAAAATGTGCAATCAGCGAAGAAGCAGTTTCTATGGAAGTTCAAAATTTTTTTGTCGTATTTCGACATATGTTGCTTAGGGAAAGTTGTTCAGTTTCATGGGCAGATTCACATCCTTCAGGGTTGATATACCCTTTCTGTTACACCTTGTATACGTAGTATCAAAATAATGTTTATACGTAAATTGGTTATATCCCGTATCATCTAATTCCCTATTGGCGCATAGCCCAGCATGATTGACATCTATGATTGACGCCATCACCCGCATGGTGCTACATCGGAATGCGGTACTTACCACCCGCCGGACGCGTGGCGAGCACGCAACGAGCGTGATTGTTATATTGACTTACTGCATTAAACAAACATTCGTTGGTAAGGGTGACAATAGGATGAACATTATTTGAATTACACGGTCATACGCCTGTAATAGATTTTATATGGCGTCTAGTTACGTACGCGTGGCGACGCGTGCCTACGTAAGTGATTGTTGTTATTTTATTATCAACAATAGACTATCTATTTAAACTAACAATTGATTGGGCGAAACCAAAGGGATCCCATAAGGGATCTTATTAATTTTTGGGACTAAACTTGGATTTAAGTAAAGCCACGATCACACCTTCCTGAATTCAGAAAGTAATTCGGCAATGTATGCTGGTTGTAATAAGGATATTAGAATTAACAAAATCAAGTCTCCCAGGAATGTATGCCGAATTAGTCTTTGTATTAAGGAAGGTGTGATTGTGCCTTAAATCAACTTAACAACTTAATTTGAAAAAAGAAAGTGTCTATAAAAGATATTTTTCTTTCAGATTTTTCACTCAACTTTTCACTATGAAAATTTAAATAAATCAGTAGACTTGCAGGGATATGCTAATTGAAAGTATAATCAAAGTCTAACTTTTTCAAAGCTGTCGTTTTTCTTCAAAAGCAACAATCAAAACTCAAGTTCACAAAAGAAGCATAAAAGGCGTGTGTAACTTACGCTTCACGCACACAAAAACCCTTCTCTGCATATTCATACACGGGTAATATATAGAATCACTTTTAGAATGCACTCAAAAACCTTCGTCCGATACGTTCTGAATACAAAGTTCCATTTTTGTAACCCTACCCGCTGTAGGGACGCGACAAAAAACACATTTCGTGTTCGTTTTTTCAAAATCTCGTGGTGCACGTGGTCGGGTTGTGGTCTAGCTTTTTTTTTCTTTTATGTAAGTAAGTATTATGTGTAAAATACTTCAGCGTGGGTATCGGTTACAACGGCTTCGCTGCAAGTATCGGTTTTGATCGAGACGACTTGGCTGATCTTAATTACTGGCTTATCAGGTTATACGGGACTTGCGGTCTAGTAATTACCCGAAGAGTGCTTATTTAATCGGACGTCTCCTCAGATTTACTGATAAATAAAACTTCCTTGATTACATTTTATTTCTAAAACTGAGAAAAATTATATGGCATTACAAATCTTACAAAATGATACTTTCAGTGAAACCTTTCAGATCTTATTAGAAACGTCACTGAACGAAAACGTTATTCTTATAAGACACACAATTAATTCAAAATTTAATTAAAAATTAGAAAAGATGACGAAATATAAATTCGCAACACGATGGCTACGAAAGTGCTACGTAGTCGTAGCATAGTAGGTCATTTAAAATTCCATGTTTGAAAATGCATTTTTACACGAATTGTTATCTAAATGACGCATAACAAATGACATTTCGTATGCATATTCTTGCTTAGTCACATTTTTGCTGTGCTTATTTATAGCTAGCCAGCTATATGACTATAGCTTTGTCGTGAGTGTAACAATAGTGGACATAACTAAAATATAGAGTCCATAGCTGAGACGTGATGGATTACAGTCTCTGTAATGTTTGAGAGCTAATAACAATGTCTTCTGTAATATTATAAAATTTAAAATTAATTTTTGAAGATATTTATGAAAAAAAATATTAAATTTTGCTAATTTGATCCTAATCACTAAGCATCGCGCAAAAACTACTGAACCGATTTTAAACTTGATTGAAACTTGATTTGAAACTTTTTGTTTCATAGCTAATAGTTATATATTTTTTAACATGTGAACCAGGAAAATTACATCTTTATCTTTTATTTGACTGTGCGGATATTACTACATATGGCGCCAGTAATCGCGTCATAAATTAACTGGAAATGTAATGGAGGATATTTGTGGACAGTTAGGAGAGAAGCCGAACTGCGATTTGAAATATGTCAATGTGCTTCACTATGTTACTGTTGTAGAGTAATGAAACACACTGGCATATTTTAGTGCATAGGTTCGACAATAGTAAGGTCTAGCTGAACTTAAAGACCCTTTATAAAAATATAGGATTAATATAATTTTCCCGTCGTGAGTTCTGACCGAAGGAAATGATATATCAGGTCGGTACCTGATTTGCAACCGGCTAATAGAGTGGATGCAAGGGCGGCGCGAGCGAAGCGATATAATCGCAGGAAGCGACATGAGCGATAAATCGCCGCGACTAATCTACTTGCAACGGATGAGGTTTGAAAGGTCCTAAGTGGGTAAATATTAAATACTAGTGTTTAAAGACCTTGGTGTGACAAACTATAAAGAGATTACATATATAAAATCGATGACCCCGATCTCACATTAGCCTAAGAGCCAAACGATTTCACTATATGAAGATTCAACAAAAAGTCATATCAGAATTATTTTTTCCGTCAAAAATTTGATTAGCTGGTCTAGAAAATAATTCATTAGTAATCCACCCAAATTTACGAACGCATGATTTAAAAAAATAATAATAAAGGTTTTATAAATTACACAAAAGAAGGGCAAAAATGCTATAAATATCATTTGCATTTAAAAGCCGTTTACAAAAATTTGGCCTGATATGAATTTTTTCTCCAAAATATAGGATAGCTCTTAGGGTACATATCAACCCTGGTGTCAGAGTTGTTGAGCCGCTCAAAGCCTCTGACAAGGCTCATTCAACGACTACTTCACATTAGCGAGGACAAATTTCTTAACATGCCTTCCGAAGCACGGAATCATCCTACTTTTCAGACAATCAAGTGATTCTTCGTCCTGCAATGTCCCAACCGAACTGGGCAAATTTCACAATGTTTTTTTTTCAGTGTCCCCACCGGGTATCGCACCCAGAACCTCCGGATCGAGAGCCAAGCGCTCTAACCACTACACCACAGAGGCTGATGTTTTAGTTCATTGAGAGCTTATTTACACACTAGCAAAATGTTAGACACTCGTCAAGGGTTTCTCCTCTTCCCTCTGAAACCACTTTCTCGGATCTTCTTTTTAACCGACTTCATTGTTTAATCTTCTCTCTGAATTGCTTTTATCTGGATTAGGTTCCTTGAACAATAATAATATTGATGTCATTACGTGCACAAAAAAGGACTTAAAATCTGCTCACAGCTTGCCTAAAATTTTGTTTACTTACTTTCATCCTTTTCATGTTTCGTATTTTATAATGTGCTTGTTACAAACTATAAACATACTTTTTAAACTTTTCTTCTCGATGTAATAATGGTTCTCTCCTTCCAACTAGCTTGGCAGCCTAGAGTCTGGAAATCACCTTAGGACTAGATTTGTGTAATGGCGGCACATCCTGGACAGGTGCGCTGTGTCTAGGCGTGATTCATGTTACTGATAGCAACAACGTTTATTTGTACCGACTTCTATGCGAATCGCCCTAGGAGCGACGTTACTACCTAGGCAAGACAATCTTTTCCTGCTATCTTAGAATTTATATTTCTGCATATACTTAGCTATGGAGGAAACTAGCTAGCTATGGGTGTTTGCCCTGTATCTCGACAGCGCATGGTAAAATTATAAAAAAAAATAAGTTATACCGTGATATGGAATGGACGAACTTTATTTCTTGATTTTCCGTTAACAAAAAAATCGGAAATACATCGTCCGGTCTTAATTACTTTTTAATCGCAATTCACAATCAGACCTATCTGTAATAACTATAACGATTTGGATAAGAAGACATTTAGATACGAGTCATTATCAATTACAGCCGCGCTCGAAGCCATAATCAATCACGTAGCGTCTCAAAAAACTTATCTTTAATCACGGCCTCATCTTGCTGTACCTACCTACTCATCAATAAGGCTTTATGAACGCAATCTAGAGCCGATAGAGCCAGTGCAATGACTATTCTAAGTCGCGGCACGTCAAAGCCTCCTTTCGTAGAAGCTCAGTGTAAAAACCAGTCTGAGGGCGCGCGCTACTGCTCGCGTGCTGCGCGCGCGCTTGCTCCCGGAGCACGCGCGAGGCCCTGCTATATAAACCGCGCGCCCTTCATTCCCCCATCATTCCCTGACTGACGACGCTCCGTGCGTACGTGTCGCTCGCTCTCTCCCTGTAAATACGTAGTACGTAGTTTAGTTAACATGTGTTTAGCTAAGGAGGAATCTTCACCTTCGAAGGAGGCTCCGTCACCTCCTCGGTCGCCCTGGGCTAAGCTTCTTAATCGGCAGGTAAGAATTTAATACATGTAACTTCCTTCGATTTATTTCCTTTAATTTTAACAAGATATCACTTTAGTTTTCAATTACAAAATACTGATGTTTTGTTTACTTTCTTTCAGAACTCAAAGCCACGGCTTCCAATGAAGGTAACGAGCACTACTCGGGTGAATCTAAATAAGTGTTGGTCGAAGCTCGGCGAGTTGATCTCCAACGCTTCGCCGCGTGCTGACCTGCCATCGCAAAAGACTGCTTATTCTGAGGAGCCGATCTTGGTTCCATTTTCCAACTTCTTCTATCCCCTGGATGCGGTCAAACCGATCCCGGTGGAAGACAACGATAACGCTGAGAATCAAAACATTGTCAACTCAAATCGATTCGAACTGGTCGAAGACGAAGAAATCAACGACAACATGGCAAATGAAGTCCGCGAGATCTGCTATACGACCAAAAGGACCAACTGTTTCGTATGTAAACTTTGTTATTAATTTCAAATAGTTCCAATCTCTTTTCTCTTCCGAATTTTTGCTAATTTTGATTCAAAATATGCAGTGAAAACAAAATCTTGTCTTCCAATAGTAGATTTAGTTGAAGCTCGCGTTTAGAGAGCATATCCACGTCTTCCATTAGACTTAGTGGGTGTTAACACAACGCGCCTCCGAGTTTTGCTTTTGTGATTTAACAAGTAATTGTTGACTGTGATCTTAAGTTTTAAATTCCCTCGAGATGCGTTGTGTTTCCACCTTTAAATTAGCATTTAACAGTATGAATTGTCAGCAAATTTGGTAGACAGCTTTAACAAGACCGCACTGTAATTATCACGCACCATTTCCCGGCTATTTCCCAGTTATAAGCAGACCCTCTGCTTCGTTCAACCTCTCTGTCTGTCTTTTAATCCAATGTCTTCCATTAGTATTTAAGAGAGTTTTATATTATCTGTGATATTAAAATATCAATTCAAAAGCTTTAACTAGAATAAGAGAAATATATATATTAATCATAGGTAGATGTAAAGATGTATTATTCAACAAGTGCCTTCGAGACTACTTATTAGATTAGATAGACTTTGTATTTTTTTTTGTAACATAAAATGTTACAATGCTCTGCGGTAGCATAGTGTTTATTGATGATGATGGTTTATAGGTAAGTTTGTTCGAATGGAACATATCAATGAAAAAGCTTTAATAGTGTATTAAGATTTTAGAAGTATTTTACTTATTGTATATCGATGTGTAAGAGCGGGCCGACAGTGCCAATGTATTAGTTTTTAACTCTTCTTGTAATTTGTTTCTTTTGATTGTTTTACAACTTGAGATCATGTTATTTTAGACATTAATTTGCATGCAAATATTTAGTTGTATTAAGTTTCTGCTTTAAAATAAGATTCATGAATTCTTCCAATTGTGTCAAGTTAGCGGTATAATCTTTAGTATTTAAGGTAACAATAAGGTATGTAGACTGATATTATTAAGGAATTCAAGACTTTCATTTGATCTCTCAATCTTAATAAATGATGTTTACATAATAAATTATAAAGATTTTTCTTTTTCTGTCCTATATGATAAATATGTAATATATATTATATATCTAATAGTATTTTTAAATATATACTACTCAAAACAAAATAAGGGCCAGCAGGTTTTTTTGATATATGATAAAAATGATAAAAGTAATGTATATGTTTATGTATGTTTTATATAGCTTATTCTATTGTTTACAATTTGAACTAATAAATGTTTCAAACAATGCTCAGTGGAAATTCTTATCGAACTTTAATTGAAAAATTACAACTAAAGAAATATCAAAAGAACCTGTTGGCCCTTATTTTGTTTTGAGTAGTATAGATACTCGTAGATAATTTGCATGTCAAAATTCAAATCAGCTTATCTCTAGAAAACTTGACGTTAAACAAAACATAAAAATCAAAATTAGATGCCATGGAAGATGATGCATAGGATTTGGCTGAATAAATACAAAACAAGCACATACAAACAAATTTAAAACTTTATGTACCTGCTCAGTACCCTCAAAAGCGCGCACCTACGCGCCTACGCGCGTGTCTGCGCTTAAAATAATAAGAGTGCAACAACCTGCAACTGCAAGCAAATCTTTAGGTACATGCTTTTTAAATGCACTTAGAGGTATTTTAAGCAAAAAAAAGGGGCTGGTAGCTTTTCCAGCATTCATTTTCATACAATGATGGTCTCAAAGTAATCGTCTATATCTTATCAAAATCGAATAAAAATACAAGCTTGATTAGTTAGATCTTTAGAATATAAGAACCTTGTCAACAAATCTCTCGAAGATCATACCTGTCTACAGTATCCAGGAAAGTACGACACTTAGAAAAAAGAAATCCACTTTTAGCAACTTTTAGTGAGATTTCCCATATCTATAATTTTCCGTGATCAAATTTTTGAAGTGACGCACTGATTTTTTTGAACATTTCAGATGTGTACAATGTTTTAGAAATTAGTTACCTTGTCAACTTATCTAAAGATCTGACTAATCAGATTCGTATTATTATTCGATTTGAATAAGATATTGATGAATACTTTGAGCCCATCATTGTATGAAAGTGTATGGCGGAAAAGCTACCGACCCGTTATCTTTGCTTTTCAGTTTAGTTCTCTTCATTTCTGCCTAAGTACAGTTTGTAGCGCTCTTCAAAGTCGGTGAATGCTGTCGAAAGTAAGTTTGCCTGGAAAGTAGAAGCTCTAAACGCACTCAACTCTATCCGTCTGTGTAACAGATAAAAAGATTAACGATACCAGGATTTGAGAGTAGCGACCCAGCCTAATGTGCCTTCAATTGTGGCTTCGATCCCCGCTCAGGATGACATTAGATTTATGTGCCGAACATAGGCGTTTGTTCTGGTCTGGGTTGGGTGTTATTTATCTAGCTAGATGTATGTATATCAGTCGTCGGCAAGAGAGCAAGTGTGGGTCGAAAAATTCCCAGTCCCATCAGGATACGTCCCACCTGCAGAAACTCTGCCTCCTGGACACAATCTGCAGTGGTCAACCTGGAAGTCGCTAAACCGTCTGCGAGCTCAGGTTGGCCGCTGCAGAGAAAACATGGCGAGGTGGGGCGGGGCTTCGCAGACCAGTTGCTCTCTCATCAGCTCCATCTCAGAACATGGCGCACTTGCTCTCTTGTCCACTATGCCCTTCTACCTGCACTGGCGAGGATCTTCGTGAGGCGTCGGATAAAGCTATAGAAGTGGCAAGGTTTTGGGAGGAAAGCATTTGAAAGCAACCGGTATTTGTACATTGACACGAAGAAGAAGAAGTCGCTGATAACCGGTCATTGATAACAAGTGGTGACACCGAGCGCACCGAGGTTCAAATCTTTTTGGTCTAGACAACGTGCAACTACATTTATAGATGTTGAAAGCGAACGTCATAAAATGTACGGATTGAAAAAAGTCTTAGTGGTAAGGGGTAGTTTTCCACAAGAACTGGTCTGCGCTAAGCCAGAAAAATGGAGCAGTCCTATTAGTTGCCATTTTCTAGCTCAAGACTTAGCTACCTCGCACATTTCTGGTGGAAAACCACCCACCCTAAAAGCTACTTGTTCTTAAAACATAAAAGCACGTGTTGCTTGACATATTGAACTTTGTACATTTAGCCGCACGTGGGTGGTAACACCTTGAGCGGGTCTTTGATTTTGGGCGTTTGAAGAGTAGCGCTGGACTAGCGTATACTGGTTTTGTTACCACCTACTTGCTGCCGTATATACTACCTTTCTTATTCATACGCTCGACGTGCTTGCTAGAGTCTGTCTCTACAAGTAACAATCTTTATGTTCTCTTGACTGTACGAACGCACCCAGACCTGGAAATAAATAGAAAAAATCATTGAATTTCTGGCCCTTACTGGGAATCCTATCCTACTATAATATTATAAACGCGAAAGTTTGTAAGTATGGATGGATGTTTGTTACTCTTTCACGTAAAAACTACTAAATGGATTTTAATGAAACTTTACAATAATAAAGCTTATACGAGTACATCAGAATAACACATAGGCTAAAATTTATAAACCTGCGCAGACGAAGTCGCGGGCCCCAGCTAGTCAACAATAATTTACATGAATTGCAAGTAGACAAATAAAACGCAAGAAACACCTGAGGGAAGAGGGAGGTGGGAGTATTTACGTGCAAAGGTAATTATTTGAACTTTATAGTAAAAAAGGTGAAAATGCGCTCGTGGCCGAGTGGTGACTCTTCTTAGTTCGTTACGATCACGCAAGTTAGGCACCGTGGGCTTTAGTCAGAAGCCGGGTGGGTGACCGCTGTTATCATAATAATTAATAACTAGAGCGTTTCTGCGCTTAAGCAGGGAAGGAAGTGGACGTAGTGGTCTAGTAAGATGTTAATTTACAAGAATTACAAGCCACAATAAATTAATATATAGGGACATTACATAAAAGGCCATCCCATTCCAAACTAGACAACGTGTCAGAGATTGACATAGAACAAACACTTATATCACAAAAAAATTTGCTGTGGGCGGGGATCGAATCTTTTACCTACAGCGCAGAAGACAGGATCACTTCCAACTAAGCCATCAGGCCGGTCAATTGGCGGATTTAAAGCTCTAACAACAGGTAAGTCAGGGTATGTGTAACACTCACGAGTCGTTTGTTGCTAGATAGGGTAAGTTGGGCTAAAACTTAAGCGAATTATCAGGTCTGTGGGCTAAACAGAGGCCTGATGATGCGCACTATGACTAACTACAGTAAAGTTTGGAGAAAGCTGCTTCCATGAAAATTTTAGCCTGCGCCTTTTTTATCACAAAGTATAAGTACCTAAAATTTTCGTTTCAGAGAAGTTGTTTATTTACGAATTTTTTCTGAGGCAAAACCGCAACAAACCATTTTATACTTAGTAACTTTGCACTTGGGTATAGACTTAAAAACATCCACGTTTTATAACAGGTTTCCCAAACGGAAATGTTTGGTAACAAACCTCAACGCACATTGAGATACTCGTAGCTTTTACCTTTTTATCGCACCTCCTTATAAAACCGATTAAACGTTGAATCATTTCCTGTATGTGAAACACGGGCTTGAATACATAAAATTTACGTGTGGGTAGATAGAAACGTATCATAACATCCCATGAAACGTCTACTGCAGGAAAGGGAGCTCCCTCCATAAATCCAGCAAATTCATGGTTCGTTGGAGGGGATTGACCATAGTCACTACGCTTGTGAGCGTTGCGGCTGGCGACCGCTGTTGTTGGTGACCGCAGTATGTAAGATGGTACGATACACAGAAAGATGCTGCTGCCCATTCTCTAGTTCATAAGCCCTTAGTCACCTCTTACGACATCCACGGGTAGAATTGGATTGGTACTATTCTTTGCCGGCACCACAGGGACGAGAAAGGTATAGTTCCGCACAATTCTCACAAACTATGCCTACAGGCAGCAGACGATTTTCAGCTTTTAATATGATCAAGTCAAACGTACTTACTTCACATCACAAAGAATACTACCAAGAATTCAAAAGTAGGTAGTTTTATGTCAGGAAACCGTTTAGAGAACGTGACGTGACACAAAACTAGGGGATGTCCATTTAATGGGTATAATGCGAGCCGCGGGCAAACAGTTAAGAATGATAAATCGGGCCGATTCTAAGCCCGATTCGTTCCGATCCGGCGAGATCGGACGACACAAAAGTGAGCGACACCTTCGATCACTATCCCCACAAAAGTCCTATTCTAAAAAGGTTTTATTCGTGTCAAGGTATCGTAGGATTCAGTAATAGGGTACCGTGAAATCGCGGCGCTGGAACGAATCGCAGAAAAATTTCGGTTTTTCGGTTATTTCTTAGGGATTTGTACGGGCTTTCTGCGCGCATTAGTCGCGCTGAACGGGTGTCAGCATTACAAACACATGTCCTTTGATTTAGAATCGAAGTGCATTGTAAAATCTGAGACGGCTTATAGATTTCGCGAGCGATTTCATGGTTTGCGACGCGTTACATTGATGTTGACTTACCTTCCGTCACAGCTGCTAGTTATGAATCTTACAAACTGTCAGACGACTCCGCTTTTCAGAAAATCTTAGAACTAGTTCAGGAGCACGCACGATTAATCATTTCCAAGCTGCACCTTTAGTGCCTTCATTTTATTCATAACAAATTTTTCGAAAAAGTCATTTTTAAATTTTTGGATTACAAAATTGTCTTGGACGCTTTTGGTCTTCCTGTTGGTTGTAGATCATCATTCATTATTCAAACGCTTGTTTCTAGCGCTGTGGGGTTTCTCAAACGCGCGTTTATCAAGATATGCTAAAAAAGCGGGGAAAACTAATTTCCTCTAGATCCATATTTTGCCGCCAAAAACCCCAGTAAAGTAAATTTCATCAAAATCTTTCGAGAAAACGATTAGGTACAAATGTACTACATATTGCTCATTTTTGAAATTTCTATTATATACAGGGTGTAAATTTGATCGCGTACCATAGCTCAGGGGCGGGATCAGTAACTAAACAACTTTTCCCAAGGAACATAGGTCAAAAACGAAAATAAATTTTTTGACCTCCAATAGAAACTGCATCAGCTGATAGCGCATTTTGTATCGAAGGTCAAATTTGGTTTTTTGTATTTCGGCCTATGTTCCTTGGGAAAAGTTGATCAGTTACTGATACTGATCCCGCCCCTGAGCTATGACACGCAATCAAAGTAACATCCTGTATATTTACTTATATTACTGCCATGGTTGACAAAAAAGGTATTGAAGGACGAACGTGATAATATTCATGTTTATTCAGTTCTAATCATACATCGTCAAAAATTAAGATACATACGAGTACATTATGTATATCTATTACAACAAATGCAAATACATGTCATTATTATACATTCTATTTATTTAATTATGTATGTTCCAAGGAACTCCTGTACCGAATAAAAAGCCTTTTGGGCAAGCCAAATCTTAAGCTTCCGAATAAAGCTCATGTAGCTGCAACAATTCTGAATTTCAGTAGGAACTTTATTGTAAATTCGGGAACCAATGACGTGTAACCTATCAGATTTTTGCAAGCGTTGTCGCATTGTCAAAAACTAACCCTGTCTCCCTACATTGTCTACGCCCATGAAGCGATTTCTTTTTTAATTCGCTAGTGTTTCGTCTGACTTATGTCAAAATGGCCAATTCGACAAAGTACTGTCTGATTCATCAGCAGGTAATCTCATTATCCTTCGGATAACCTTCTTTTGAATGATGAAGGGACGGTCTCGGTCGACAGACATACCCCATAGATCTATCCCATATTTCATTTTATTTATTTATTTTATTTATTTTATTTATTTTATTTATTTTATTTATTTTATTTATTTTATTTTATTTATTTTATTTATTTTATTTATTTTATTTATTTTATTTATTTTATTTATTTTATTTATTTTATTTATTTTATTTATTTTATTTATTTTATTTATTTTATTTATTTTATTTATTTTATTTATTTTATTTATTTTATTTATTTTATTTATTTTATTTATTTTATTTATTTTATTTATTTTATTTATTTTATTTATTTTATTTATTTTATTTATTTTATTTATTTTATTTATTTTATTTATTTTATTTATTTTATTTATTTTATTTATTTTATTTATTTTATTTATTTTATTTATTTTATTTATTTATTTTATTTTATTTATTTATTGTAGGAAGACCAACAGCTACTACAAAACTTTATAGGTATTAATAATAACTTAACATTAATCTTTAAAAAAACCGGTCAAGTGCAAGTCTGACTCGCGCGCCGAGGGTTCCGATATACCTACCTTTAGTATTTTTGGAAGCAATAAAGTTCATTTTTAGGACCGAAAAACTAAATTTGTTTGTAAAGGTTTTTTGCAAATTTCTAAAAAACTGCGCAACTTAGAAAGATCGTTTTATTTTTGCTGTAATATTTATATAAATGTCTATTGACTGTAATTAATTCAGATTTTTGCTACCTCAAACTTCGGAGATAAAAGGGGGGAATGGTATTTTTTTTGACATTTTTCATCATAACTTGAAAACTAAGAGTCGTAATAAAGTACAAAAATATATTGAATGTGCAAGTAAAGCCCTTTCATACGATACCCCACTCAACCTAGTAGCAACAATTTGAAATTTGGCCCCCCCTATTTGGGCCCCCTTTACATTAATAATCATAATCTTTTTCATATTCTTTCATGTGCAATTTAGTTGGGCAACCATATTCTACAACTTCCAAATTTCAAGTCGATAGCGTGAGTGGTTGCCGAGATATACAGGTGTGACAGACAGACAGACAAAGTCGCACCATAAGGGTTCCTTTTTTAACCATTTTGGTATCGTAACCCTAAAAATGAATTACTAAGAAGTCGCTTGGCCTGGCATTCGCTCGTGTTAAACAAATCAAGATCATAATTTTTACATAGACGATTGAAATTCCTGCATGCACGCCATAGAAAACTATTACGTCTGTAATTAGTGGAGGCAGAGGGCAGGTGGATTATTCCAATATATCCCAATATGTGTAAGTCCTTCAATACTTGGTTGCGGCCAGTTGAATAGTTGGTACTAGTAAATTAAAACTAATTTTAATAAAAAAAAACATTAAAACTGTCTACTTACTAATATATTCATTTGTTTACATAGCAGTTTTTCATTTTCATATTCTATTTAACCTGTGTTTGTTTATTTTTTTTACAATTTAAAGCTTTCCTTTTGCAAGCCAGTTCGTAATTTAAGCAAAATCTTTGTTAAGTTACCTCCTTGGTTGTTATGTTTGGATAAGTTACCTCCTTCGTTCTGACGCTTTGATAAGTTACCTCCTTGGTTGTTATGCTTGTTGGAATATTCAATTTTTAAATATCTCGGCAGATATGAGTTTTCATAGTAATTTACATGGTCGCAAAATTCAATAGAAATGGATTTTTAAACTAACATTGCCGGCAGCTGCTCGAGAGTATTTAACCAGTACAGCTATTTTGTCAAAATAATGTCTATTTTGTCAAGTTTGTCAAAATAATGTTCGAATTTCCAAGCATGTTTGAGATTTTTTTTCTGTTTCATGGTCTAAGTAACATGCTAAAATTATGTTGACTATTTCATTAGGGCCCTATATACAATTTTTTTTTATTATTTATTATTATAACAATAAAGATACAAATTTATATACTAACGGTGCAACAAAAACCTATTTAGATTTATCCGTGCACCGTCATAGTGCTAGTATAGTATAGGATTAGGTACTAGCCATTTCGTTAGTATGATTAACAAGATAAATGATAATTAATAGTATTTATAATTAAATAATATAAATATAATTTACCTATATTAATTTAGATATTTCAACTTTAAATAACCTTTGGTTTTCCCTTCAGTCCAAAAGAGAGACAAAGTTAATTAAGATAAAACTTAAATAAGTAATCTGAAATAATATATATAATAATTTATCTTGTCCTTCCGTAACAGATACTGACTATATCTGCTACCTACCTACGTGACATTCCAACCTTTATAATCCCGTCTTAACTTAATACTTAGGTACTTACCGTCTCCATCAAAACGACCCGCCGCCTCTGAAGTTATTTACAGTTCTGTGAAAATCAATAGATGCTGCCACTTGCCTTGTTAAAATTCACAACTCGAAAACACGCTTTAGAAAACCCGCCAGCCATAAGACAAATAAGTCTGCCGTGAAATTCGGATAACTTTGTTGGTGAAACTGTCCATAACCACAATAGTTATGCTATTGAACCTAATCGCTCTAGAAATCTATACCTTAAGGTTACTGAAAATAGAGTCTTTTTTATAAAACATGAGGTTATCGATAGCTTACGTAAAGTTGTCGAACAGAAAGAGTTTACGCTTCGATATGCCTGTATCGAGTGGAGCAAAAGTGCCGCATTTAACAGCCTCGCGGCCTTGTGTTATGACGTAATAAGCACCTTTCAGGTGAGAACAATTCACGCGGCTTAGATTTGAAAGAGGATGTTAATTTTGAGCTTTAAGTGTGAGTTCCTCCATAAACTCGCCGTGTGATGGTTGGTAAGAGATTTTTATTTTTTATGAACTGAAAGTTTCTTAGCAACGAAATCCTAAGCGTAGCGGCTATGATATCGAATAATGAATTGAGCCATGTGGAAAGCACCGTTTACATAATAACATGGAACATCATTTTATAATGCGCACAGCCAAGAAGTGGAATTTTCTGACGTCTGTATTCCTGGACTCAATTTACCCGAATATTTTTATGTCGCGAGTTTATAAGCTTCTTCTGCGGGTAAGCTCGTTCCTTTGTCGACCCAATTTCTATCCTCAGGGATAGCTAGCTCAAATTTCATTAATATAGAAAATGGACCACATGAACTAATAAATATACACTATATAGGTATGTAGACTGAACAAAAAAACAGATGAAAATAAAATGAACCGTTTTAAAAAAAAGAATAGCTAGTTTTCCTTTTCTTGATAAATAGCGTCATTGTAAGAAAATTTAACTGTCAATTTCTTTTTGCCTATCTGTTGTCTAAGTAAGTGTATAAGAGGGGTTTTATTTACTTCAAGCTTTATTAATTACTAGCTGTTACCCGCGACTTCGTCCGCGTAGATTTTTTAAAAAAACAGAACTCGAACTTAATTGAAACATATTTTACGGAGCGCTTATCCTTCTTGATCCCTACGTAAAAGATGCATTTGTACTTATCCAAGTTGAATAAATGCATCTTACTACAAACTTAATTATCTTTTGATTTTATTTAACTGGTAGGTAGTGCGGAATTTTCATTGTCAACCGTTACAGGCGAACTTAAAAAAGAAGGCAATAAAGGGAGTGAAGTGAATGGGTAGCGAGGAGGTATTCATAAAAGTAAAAAAGGTCCCTATTCCTCCCTATCTATCCTTTTGTATCCCCCCCCCCTACATTCCCACTCCCCCTCCCTCACCCTCTCCCACTCTCTCTTCCTGTCCCTCGCCCCTCCCTTTTCCCCCCCTCACCCTTCCTTCCCCCTCCATTTCCCCCCTTCCCCTCTCCCCATCACCCTCCCTTTCCCCCCTCGCCCTCCTCCCATTCCCCTCCCTTTCCCCCTTCCCCTCACTCATCCTCCCCTTCCCCCTCTCCCTCCCTCTACCCCCCCTCCCTCTACCCCCTCCCACGCTCTCTACCCCTCCCTTCCCCTTTCTCTCCCCTCATTTTCCCCTCCCTTACACTCTCTCCCTATCCCTCCCCCTCTCCCTCTCCCTATCCCTGACCCTACCCCTATCCCTGCTTCTACCCCTAACGCCATCTTAACCGCTATCCCTATCCTTATATAAACATACAACTGACACTCATATTGATTTTTAGACATTTCAAACCTATCGAATCCCAACCCCATCCCAGGGGTGGTGGTATTTCACGTCCACCACGTTGGATTTCAAAATCATTGTAGTTTTCGTAATCAGCGACCCGATAAACCATACGAACGACACCCATATTGATTTTTAGACATATCAACTCTATCGCACCCCAACCTCATCCCCAAGGGATGATAGCATTTCACGTCCACCATGTTGGATTTCAAAATTGTTGTAGTTTTTGTAATCAGCGGCTCGATAAACCTTACAAACGACACCCATATTGATTTTTAGACATTTCAACCCTATCGCACCTCAACCTTATCCCCAGGGGATAATGGTAGTTTACGTCTACCACGTTGGATTTCAAAATTGTAGTAGTTTTCGTAATTAGCGATACTTAGTTGAATAAAAAAAGTCCCATCAAAATCGGTTAAGTAGTTTCGGTGTGCTGTAGCAGATACAACCCCGCTAGAGTATTATTGTATGTGTAGATTCCCACGGGAATGAGATATTTTCCCGAGGTAAAAAGTAGCCTATGTCCGTCTCCAAGTTACCATCTATCACCATACCAAATTTCATCAAAATCCGTTCAGCCGTTTAGGCGTGAAAGAGCAACAAACAAACAAACAAACAGACAGACAGACAGAGTTACTTTCGCATTTATAATATTAGTATGGATAGTATGGATGGAAGTATGGAAGTATGGATGATGACAAATAGATTCAGCAACTGTCTTCAGCGCAATCTATCGACACCATGGAGCACAATAGCCTTTGAATAGGTACTCAGTTGACACAACTGTGGAAACAGCTCATTGTAAGTTAAAATTGGTTTTTCTGCAGTAAGTATATTTTTGAGTTAATATCTTTTTAATTTTTTTTTTAGAATACCTGTCAAAGTATTAATAGTATAAGTATCTTTAGTAAAAGAATTATAATGAATTTTTAGCGATCTCTTTTAAAAATAAATCAAATTCCTGATACTCAAATGTATTCCGGTAGTAACACATTTGAAACGATTGCACATTTTTGAAACTATTGAATCAACTATTTAAAGTGTTAAGTTGCGGCTGTAAGAGCTCTTAAAAATAAGAAAAAAATATAAAGTCTTCCGGTGCAAATCTCACACTTGAGGTGGCAATTCTCAAGCTATTGTGGTGACATGGAAGGCACATTAAGTCCCATTAGCGAGGCATGTTACCAAGTTCGCCATGACCCGGTTAGTGCAGGAAAACACTCCTTGGCGCATAATTAGGTGCCATTCGTGTAACACTCTGCCACTTCCGATTTTAGTAGGGTGACTTGGTTTTAGTCATTACATACAGGATTTTTGGTAATTATTGTGGAGACATAATACAACAACTTTTGTTACACGACTTTTGGGAATATGTATTTTTCTTATTTTCCATACAAATTATGTACATTTTTATTTGGGAATTCCCATAAGCCTCAGAACAAAAGTTATAACATTTAGCCTTCACATTAAGCTCTTAGCGGGATCGGAATTCGGGAAGCTTTACTATTAACCCTGTATATGTATATAAGTAGTCAAATCGGGATGTGTAAAAAAGAGGTACCTGTCAAAGAGCTATAGTTACCAAAAGGTGACTTACAAAAATATAACTGCGACAAACCAAGAATTTTTCATTAGAATGTATCGTATCTGTCAACATAAACAATTTAAAATACATCACATATAAATAAGATCATCTAAAAAATTGTATCCTTATAATCAAGAAAATATTGGTATTCATATCGTCTAGGAAAACTGTGTTTACTGCGCAGGCGCCCACCAATTACCATAGCATTGACTGCAAAAGGAAGTGCCTTGCTAACACGAGCCCATTAAACCGCGCGCAAATCAAAAACACATGACACCAATCGCAAAAACTGCGTCGTGTTTCAAAAACATTCTCTTTTTTACTGTAACAAGTGGAAAAAATGAAACACGTGCAGTTCAGCAATTCGGTGCGGTTTCAAATTGCAGTGTTCCGTTCCGTTTTTAGCGGAAACCGAGGATTTTTGGGTGCTGACAAAATTAACGGTTGGATTCTAACAGCTACGGTTTAAACGTGTTGAGCCTTCCGAAATTGGGTTGTGCAATAGGCATGAAGATATCATTAAGATAGCCTAATCAAATCAACTACTCTTTATGGAATGTCAAAATGAAAATTTTCCATATATTTTAAATGAAATCACATAGCTATGACAGTCACAGTTCAGTTGGTTTTAAAATAAATACATTATAAAAGAGTACACAAAATTTAATATGGTTTATTTTTCAGGCAGGTCTCTTTCTTAGATAGAAACAGTATTTTATTTATTTTTCGAGCGGGTGAGCGGGTGAATCGGGCCGTGTGACGTATGACAATCATTGGCGCCATGACGTCACAAAAGGTTGTGGAATAAGACATGACCCTCTATAAAATTTTGCAAGTCTAGCAACGTGTCCTTTCCCACTGACTCTTTGACGAAAACGCTTTGCTTCGTACAAAAATTTTATGGAGGCTCTCCTCCTCTACACCGTGCCCAGGCATCATCCATATTAGGGTATACATAACTTAGAGCAACACGCCTGCCTGTGCAAAGCCCGGGATACATAATAAACAGGGGTCAACATCAAAAAGTTTAAAAAAAATCACTTGAGTACGGCGTAGGCCAGACAGCAGAGGTGCGCCGTACGGCACGCCTTCGGCGCACCTCTTCTGTGTGGCTTGCGCCGCGTCGTTCTTCTACATTTTGTATGCAAGTGATTAAACGGGCGACGAAACGGCATGCCAAAGGCGTACTGTCAGTGCACCACCGGCGCAAGGCCTGCGCAACCACCAGCACGCCGCACAGTCTGCTGCGAGTGCCACAGACGACCACCGATTCCTTCGTCCAGCCGCGATGTGTACCACGGGGGCGCTAGAAGCGCGCCTCGGGCGCACCAGAAGTGTGCCAGTGTGGCTTGCGCCTACTGCAGTACACTTTTTATAAAACAGCGTTTTCTAAGTATTTTACGTACTTACAATTTGTTTTTTCATACTGAAGCACAGTGTCAAAATTCTAAACCATCTCACTCCTCCACTTTTTTTTATAAAAAATAGTATGTTTGGCGAAAAAGTTTTGCTACGATGAACAACCCTTTTATTTCCGTGACCCTTTCACTTTTACAATTTAGGGTTTATTTATTGAAAAATACCAACATAATAAGTACCACAAAAAACCGGCCAAGTGCGAGTCGGACTCGCGCACCGAGGGTTCCGTACCACCACATAATCATAATTGTATTAGTTGAAATTTCAGTACCTAAGTTAATGTGCTAGATTTTTTGAGTCTGATACGCGCTTGACCAAATTTTATTATTTGTTGTTATTTTATAGGTTATGCACTATAAACATACCAATTTTCAAGTTTGTAAGTGTTCCCGTTTTTAAGATAGAACTAAAACAAAAATCGCCTCAGCGACCATCCAACTTGACCCCTCTCTTGTATGAATGTTCTTGAAACGGGAGCTCACCTCAATTGGTTATCATTAGTTGTGAGAAAAGTTGTAATATTCAATGATTTTAGACTTTTCCCTTTATTTGTACTGTGAAACCTAGCTTCTTGCCAAATTTCATAATTTTAGGTCAACGGGAAGTACCCTGTAGGTTTTGCATTTTTGCATAAATGTATGGAGATGAGGATATAAACTGCCATATCTTTTGATTGCGTCGTTGTAAAAAATTAAAATTTTCAGATCTTGTGTAGTTCATGAACCCTAATATATGGTATTAATTTCAACTAGATACCTTTACCCGTTCGTGAGATAAAGGGTCTTGACAGACAGACAGACAGACGAACAACAAAGTTATCCTATAAGGGTTCCGTTTTTTTTTATTTTTATGTACAGAACCCTAAAAATATATTGTCTGTCTACTGTTAGCCATATATTCTTCCAGGTGCTTACTCACATACAGAAACTACCTACTACGTCGTAAAAAAACTATGTGGCCTCCTTTATCTATCCACAAAACGTAGCCTACTCATACGTCGGCCAAGAATGCCAAAGAAATAAAAAACATGCAAAAAATTTGGCCAACATGATGCAATCAAAACTGCCTATCATAAAAAAAACTTGTGCTATTTTATCGAACGGCGGTAACATAATACGGGCTGACCGTAAAATAAAAAATATGACAAAAAAGTTCGGAAAATGAGTGTGCTGGCAAAAATCCCGCCAAAAAGATCGCCTTAGGGCGCGCCGTTGGGCACAGGAAATGCTCGAGCGACAAAAAAGCTCAATAGACTTCAAACGTCTTCAGTTGATGGATGGCCATAATACAATCATTCGACACGACGAATTCCCATTAAGTGCCCCTCAAAGATCAAGTGATATTCTTCACTTTTATGCTTGTTTGTTATCTCAGTAGGTAGTATACAGTATCTGTGCAATCCAATTTTGCAAATATGAAATTACCTTACAAACTTTATTTAACTCAATTTGAAATTACAACAAATAAGATTAGGCAATAAGATTAAACGGTTTGAATATACCTATAGTATAACTTTTTGTAATTTCAATTTTAGTTTTTTGTAATTTCTAATTAATTTAATTTGAAATTAAAAAAGATATTGGCCCGTAAGATTAAACGATTTAACGAAAAACCTATTTTATAGTTTTTAAACTAGTTGGTTTTCTTTTGTCATTTATGTAACTAGGTAGTGGGTGATTTCAATTATACATAATTATTAATGTTAATAAAACTAAAAACTAAAATTTTTAGGCATTCTGTTACATCACGAGACTAACAAAGCCCGACCACGGAGTTTGTAACCGAAAATCCTTATTCCATAATCTTTAAAAACTTTTGAAGTTCTTCACAAAAGAATTTAAAAAGTGGGCGTATCTTACTGTCATTTCCTCCGAGAGTTTAATAGGGAGCCGCATCAGCTCGCGCCGACCGATTACCGAAAAAAAAGGCAAACGCGAGTTGGACTCGCGTGTTAAGTGTTCTATATCAGAACATGGGCTCTAATATGTAATCTGAAATCTGTGGTTTGATAGCTATATAAGTTCTTCAATCTTCTTTATTTTAATTGTAAAAAGTCTGTCCGCGCGGCCAATACTTGGTTATCAAATTAACGATTTTAGGTTTTTATCCTTGACTTGTTCGTACTGTGCTGTGAGACCTTGTTTTTACATGATTCTAGGTTAATATAATACCTAACCTTTTATGTTTTGAATGGGTTCATATGTACATAGAGATGGGGATAAAGCATTATCGCATATTTTCATATTTTAATTCAAATTCAAGCGTTTAGCTTGAATTTTTACACCAATTAGGGACTAAAGACCCAAAATTTGATCATAATTCGATGTAAGGTAATATAAATTTTGATTTGATACTTTACCTGTTACTGTTCAGACAAACAGACGATCAATAAACTAAATCTATGATGGACCAGTTTCTTCCTCTTGAAGTACGGAACCCTAAAATGAAAAAAAGTGCACCACAATCGAAATAGTGAAGAAGCGTAGCCTTTGCGAATCTGGGCAATAAATTCCTATAGATTGAATTTCGGACCCATGCTGTGCAAGGTTCGTTTTACTTATAATAAGCCCGTAATATTATTATTTTCCTATAGGAAAAAATAACTAATTATTTTCTTTGTTTCCAAGCTTCACTTATATTTATATAAGCATCGTCGTCTTTCCATTTAAAACATAAGTATCATGTTACTAATGCCAAGATATACAAGGTCTTCAACTTTTAACAGAACATCACATAATCAGAATAAGATTCGCCGCAAGCGGCAACTTGTCCAGAGTCAGGTGCGTACCAAGATGACAATTCTTTTTAGTTAGCAGTGGCGCTGAGGATAGGATTTAAGGTTTGCAAGAAACATCGCCGCTCTTGTAGAACTTTGTTTGAAGACAACGTTCATTAAGGGCTCAGTTGCGCCGGGTGTATGGAAGGTGCGTACAGGATTCGGGGCGGCGCCAGGGAGGTCAGCACAGTTCGCGGTACGTTTGAACTGGGTACGCTCCGGGTTGGGCTTTTTCACTAACTTGTTTTTCTGTGTTACTGTAATATTGGACAAGTCTGCTTTGCTTAATGTAGCATTATATTTGTAGGAATAATTATTTTAATCATTTTAGTAATGGTCCCGATTTTTGGAATTTGGTAGTGCCCGTTCGACTGGGTTACAGGAATTTAGTTCAATAAAATTAACTAAGAAGTACCAAAACGTATCTTTTGTCCGCTCACGTGCTCCAATCAAAACCATACCGACAATAAAGGCTCTTCAAAATAAATATATATAGCCTGGCTACGTCACACAGAGCCATTATACTATCAGTATTCAATACTATGACAGTATTGTGAAATTTCTCACTTCTGCCTTCGACAACCCGCAGCGTTGGTTAACCGTTGACATAGAAAAAAATCTCACTCTAAGCCATTGTCAGGACACGTGCAGTATTAAAAGACCCCTTCAAGACTCCTTTGACAAGCCTATTTATGTTTGCGCCTAATTGAATTATAGGCTCTTTACGAGGCTCTTATCATTGCTTTGGAAGGCACGTTAAGCCGTTGGTCCCGACTACTATCTACGGATGAATTCCTTATCGCCATGTATCAGACATTTGGCTGCTCAACAACTCTGACACCAGGGTTTGTAGGTCAGTGATCGACCTTGCAATCCACATGATCCGATGATGATGATCATTGATTTTACCTATCAAGCGCACTATAAATTGTTTTATAAATAAATGCTGTAAAACACTCTATGATAAATTGAAACTGGGACAAAGTTATTTAATTTTCATTGACCATCGCATCACCTATTTCAAACGTTTGCGTCTACGTGTTTGATCATCTCTCGTCGTCCTGCATCGACTTATTAGGCTTCGTATAATTTATTTATCTGCCTTGAATAGGATCAATCAGAATAGCAGAAAAAATACTCTGACTAAGCTGGTAGTCTCCTGTGGTGAGCACCAATGTGCAAACAGGGTCACATTTTCACCAGAATTTGATTAAGGGGAGGTTTGAATGAATGGTTGCTCTTTTTCGTTTGGCTTGGAAAGCCTTGCAAATGATTTAATTGATTGGAAAATTAATAAAATTTATTATACCTATGAAAGATCCATATAAATAGTTACCAAATAATTAACGTCTAAATGAAACAAGCTTGAATAGTATACTGTACTACTAAAAATAATTTCAAATAATGACACTTAACACTAAATTATATAAAATAAAAAAACTAACGATTGAAGAAAAACAGAGAGACTTTAAATTGCTGAAAAGGGATGTGCGTTACAGTAAGAAATGTAATAAAATGGAGCATTGATTTTATCATATTTCTGCGACCTAAAATAGACAATACATAAATTTTAATTAAATAAAATATGATATTTTTTGTTTTTTTTTTGTTTTCCATATACCCAACAAAGTAAATTCACTTTTGGACCCGCAAGTTGGTAAGTGTTGTACATACATACATAACATCACGCCTCTTTCCCGTCGGGGTAGGCAGAGACCACAGTCCTCCACCTGCTAGGATCTTGACATACTTCCCTCGTTTCTTAGTTGTCTTTTTAAAATAACTGCCCCTTAACGCTGTTCATGGCAAGGGATCGCGAGTTGTCCCACAGAGGTTTTGTTTCCTTCATTCGAAAGGCAAATATTGGTCCAACTATTCAGCCCGTTTGCAAACACCTACTGGGTGGCGGTCCACAATGGAACGCTTCCTCGAACCTCCGTGACAACACTCCAAATACTCTGATTATACCCTAATTGTCTCCGAACACCTGGCATTTTGTTTGCTTTTATTTATATTATTTAGTCTTTGACTGTAACGACATATTTGAGAAGTGGCCACAAGGATGGAGCTGTCGTGATTTTTATTGATGGCTTTAGATAGAGAATGCATTTGAGGTATGACCACTCACTGCGCTTGCTGAGACAACTCGCGAACAAGGATTGTCCCGTTCCAGTGCAGTGGTTTGCTCCAGCTGCTGTTTTCAAAAAACACCCATCTTTTTATTTTGCTATTTCCTAGCTAGAAAGAAAATGTCATCTTGCATCGTTATGTAAAAGCAATTTCAACAGTCGTTATGGAAATTCCCATATCCTAACACAGGGTGTAACAAAAAGGGTATACCAACGCAGAAGGATGTGAATCTGCCCATGAAACTGAACAACTTTCCCCAAGGGACAAAGGTCGAAATATGATAAAAAAAATTGTCCTCCCATAGAAACTGAATCAGCTGATAGCCTTGTTCCTTGAGGAAAGTTGTTCAGTTTCACGGGCAGAATCACAACCTTCTGGGTTTATATACCCTTTCTGTTACACCTTGTATATGTTGCTGTAAGAGTCCAATCAGCGGTAAATCCAACATCCTACCAGGATCTACAATTCTACATACTTGTTAATTTTAGATTAGGTAAACGTCTTTAACGTAACCTAATTAATTTTAAGATCCTGTTTGCGCTTTTACTGTGATATTACATTCAAACATCTGACATAGCTATACTATAACTATGATGTGTAACTGAACAACTTTTGTTCTACAATTTTTTGAAATTGAAATTTTTTTTTTATTCTCCATACAAATTATCAGGTTTTTATTTTGTATGAAGACTAGTTTTTTTTTACTTTGATTTTCAAAAGTTGTTCAGTTAGTTGTTATGGGTGGAACTACCACCCGAGAAGTTTTACGTATTTAAAATTACACTTTGTATTTAGTTCAATAATACAAACTATATTCATATATATTTGTTGCCACTAGCACAATCAATACAAACCTTTTCAAGGAGATCCGCATACGAACTTATACGTTGAAACATTTTTTACGATCTCGGATGTTAACAATGACAACGGCCGATTCCTTTGGCCAATGTTTGGTTAGCTGCGCCTGCGCCACGCATTGTCGACTCAGAAATCAATTTAGGATAATTGTCATTTATTATGGAATAAATATGATGCTTTATCCTGTCCCCTTTTGTCAAATTTTTGCCTCCAAAAGATCATTCTTATACCCATTCAGTTGAGGGCATTGAGTGTACAGAATTCATATATTTTGCGCGGAAATTCGTTCAAGCGTATAAGAATGCGCGGATGGCATTTGACAATAATTATATTATAGCCCGTATCTTAAAAGATATTGAGCGGAACGTGTAAGGTTTTCATGTAATAAAGACGAAGAGAGAATTGCTTTCTCAGCTTGTAAGCAGATGTAGTAACTTATGTGTATGAAATTTCAATTTTTATTTTCCAAGATAGGTTATTTACAGATAGAGTGCCATTCAGAGATGTTTCTCTAGCACTTGATCACAACCGCGCACGCAAAACCTGTTACCCTGAGAGCCAGTTGCACATAGCGTCTTTAAAGTTAAAGCTTCTTTAAATCTAATGCTGTCACCCTGCATGCATGCTTGTACCCATATCATTTGTTTTATTTTTTTATTTATTTATTATATTATTTTATTTGTATATCTATCAGCACCATCATTCAATATTTTTTTCCTTTCTCATGTTTAAACACTCAACACACATTTTTTTTAATAACAATACTTTAGGTGATTTTATAATTCATATTTATTCACATTGTTCACACAACGCCATCTGACACAGAAGGTATTGGCAGAATAACAGCAGTTGCAGTGAAAATTCGCTGTAACATTTATGCTGAGCCAAAGCCTTTTCCAGTAACCATGCACAAATAAAGTGAAACTTTTAGGGTGGGTTGCACCATCTAACTTAACCATAACCGAATATACCCGTCTTGCTCTTTATAGGGTTAACAGACAAAGAGGCGTATATTCTGTTATGGTTAAGTTAGATGGTGCAACCCACCCTTAATGTCACCTATGTTTAGGTGTCATATTTTTGCCACCTTGTATTTTGTATTACATTTGCTATATTTTAATTTTAGGTATGTCTCTTTGTATGTGTTCTGTATTTTTGTGTTTTGTATTTGTGTATGTTTACTGTGAATAAATGTGATGTCTATTTCACTTTCTTTGTCAACAAAACAGAAAGAGTCAGGAATATACTTAAAGGAGCTTTATCTTTAAAGACGCGTTGTGCAACTGGCTGATGTCATTGTTATAGACCAACGGATAAAGTTAGTGCTACCTTATTACCAAGCCAATAGGAACTCAGCCCTACATAACAAGATATTACCATGCTAGCGACACTCATTAGGTGGGTGCGGGCTGAGGCGCAGACGGCGCAGGACAGCACAGAACAGTATTTCTATCTTTCGGTTTTCTTCGTAATAAAGCGAGAGGCAAGACGCAAGAAGCAACCGACCCAACCACCACAAGCACATGAGTGATGTTCTCAAGAAGCATCCAAAGAGCCACTATTATAATAACTGTTCTTAGAGGAGTAACTGTTATACAATAGTACTTTTATGTATACTCGTAGATATAAATGACTAAAAATACATTTATTCAACTAAATTAACAGAATAAACACGTCACTTTAACATTAGTCAGTGAAAACCCCACCCCTAATCGTTCCCGGTGCAAAGGAACGCCCGAAAGGTGCCCATTATGCTTCCCGCATTACCGCGCTGTATGGCGATGGGCAGCCTCTGCACCAAAAACGATCCGGCGCGGGGGTCATCCCCAGACTCCCTCAGACGACGCCCAATTTCCGAAATAAAAGATTTCGCGTCGCTACCCCATTAACCCGTCGCCTCCACCGCGAATGGCACGAACATGTACCGCCGCTCGAGGTCAGCATATTTGACCCTCTTTTTCTGAGCTGCGGCCTCGGCAGCAGCTCCATCCAAGCACACAGTGCGGCTGACATGCGACGCGGCAAAAGTACTGACACACGTCGCATCCCAAAGCAGGCACCTCCCCTTCTCCCACGGCACCAATGTCATTCCGTCGGGCCTTTTACCATCTAGACGGCTAAGGCCCGGGGGCTCTACCACGCAAGGGGTATTGGTTGAAACTAGAGCCCGACGGAGAATCTCATTCAGAGCATGGTGCCGGCGAAATCTGCCAGCACAACGACAGCAACTAAGAGCGTGATGGCCGTTGGTCTCCACCATGGAGCCGCAAATGCATTGGTGTCGTTCGCACACATTGCAACCCAGGCGGAGAGCAACCGCCACACGCACGGAGTCACTGTCGAGAAGGGTTCCCAGGTGTGGGGAAGGTAATGCCTGAAGCCACGCACCAGATTCAGGCTGAGAAACAGCTTTTAGCCTGGCAAGTTCAGCCCCGGAAAGTCCATCCATAAGCTCTTCCAGAACCCTCGTAGCACCTACATCATCCCATGCCCGCTGGCTGTGTGGCAAAGTAGGCAAACTCGCGGAAAGATTCAAAGCTTACCACGCCGCCAAGACGTCCCCAGCAAAGGGGATGTCTGGCCTGTCACCATCAATCGATAGAATATTAGTGATCAGGCCAACAGCCCCATGCGACGACGCCAAGAAGGCTGGCAAGCAGATATCCTCCACGCATCGAATGCCTAGTCCACTGCGGATAGGCAATGCAGCTTGACGCCATTGTTGTGCATCGAGGGAGACATTTAGGATAGTCTCTACCGTATCTTTTAGCGTAACGTCAAAGGCAGTGACTTCTTCCGGAAACATCCAAGTTGGTGCCGTTCGCAGTAAGTATACAATATAAATATATAATGTATACCCGATATACGGAGTGATAATAAACAGTCTGAAAGTACTTAGGACATGAAACTGAACAACTTTACTCAAGAAACATAGGTTGAATAATGGAAAAATATTTTGGCTTCTCCATAGTAACCTTTCGCCGCCATTACGCACGCTCAAAAATATTCTCATTTTCCAACTTTTCGTTTCTTGGGGAAAGTTGTTCAGTTTCATGTCCTAAGTACCATACGCAAGTAATGCTTGATGATGCTATAAAAGAGTGAAAACGAATACGCTAAGACTCAGCAGTCACCAGACGATAACGGAATATATTATAATGTCCATAGGAAACATAATTTTAGTATGTTAATCAGACCATGAAACTGAACAACTTTCCCCAAGGAGCATAGGTCGAAATACAAAATTAATGTCCTCTCATAGAAACTGCATCAGCTGATAGCGCATTGCTTTTCGTATTTCGACTTATGGTTCTTGGGAAAAAAAGTTGTTCAGTTTCATGGTCTAAGCAACATGCTTAAATTATGTTCACTATTTCTGCCGGCCACTGCCCGAGAGAAAATATATCTCGGAGAAATGTCACTTTATTTGAGGAATTATGTCATCTAATCTATCACCTCCAAGAGGAAAATGTTTAGCAAATCCACAAATTACGTTTTTGATATTTTAAGCCGCGATTACACCTGCTTGAATTTGACGACTGAATAAGAAATCTACCTAGGAGGCTACGTTGAAAAAGACGTTTGTGAATTCAGAGTTCTAGCTAGGAAGCTAAGTAGAAAAAGTGCCTACTAATACAGTTGCTGAATAGTGATGTTCCGATAGCGATAGTTTCGCTGTCGGTAGTTAATCTTGAAATACAGTAACTCTGTTGAATAGCCTTATCGAAAATAATTATTGTACAATAAAATGCTATCGATTGTTAAAAAATGGCTGATACAACCTCAAGACAAATACAACCGATAATTGAAAGAAGAAAAAATTACAGACAAACTTATTTGCGGTCTTAAAGATGGGCTTTTATTGCTTTTAAAAATACTACAGTAATATCGAATCCCTCGAAGCGAGAGTCTGCCTCGCACTTGACCGTTTTTTTTAATATAAGTATATTTTTGTTCGATATGTTGAATTAATCATTCGCACTTGGACATCACTAAACATGCTAAGTCCCTTCAAGTAAAGGAGTAAGAAGGTTTAGTGATGTGAAAATTTTGCGAATGATTAATTCGAATCGAACAACTTGTCCATGCAAAATAAAAATAAAGCATTATCTTGGTTTAATAATAAGTACTAATAATAAACTTAAAAAATTCACTATAAAAAAATTGTATACGACTGTTCGGTTGAGTCAAGGAGTGATCACAGCTAGCTGGATTCAAAGACTAATTCGGCATACATTGCTCGTTGAAGTAAGGATAATGCAATAACATAACCAAGCCTCCCAGCAATGTATGCCGAATTAGTCTTTGAATCCAGCTAGATGTGATCGTGGCTTTAATAGGCTGACAATACATTTCCGTGATGTTTTTATTTTTATTTACCTTAAATTGACAAATGAGACCTGAACATTGCCGTGCCAAATCTTATGAATGAGAGTATTTATGATCAAACAAAAACAATGGCTGTGGTAAATTAAGTGGATACATTTTTTCTCTTTTTCTAGTCTAGCAGGTGCACATAGTCATTCACCGTAACTGAACAACTTTCAGTAAATAAAACTATCAGCCTCTTCAATACTCTTCATATAAAATTGCAAATGGACAGTTTAGCCACGATCACATCTAGCTGGATACAAAGACTAATTCGGCATACATTGCTGGGAGGCTTGGTTGTGTTATTGCAATATCCTTACTTCAACGAGCAATGTATCCCGAATTAGTCTTTGAATTCAGCTAGGTGTGATCGTGGCTTTTTGTGGAAAAGAGGATTATTTTAATATTTCCTGAAAGTTTTATTTACTGAAAATTATTCAGTTACCTTGACTGACCACGCCCTTTCAGTTTTCGGAAACCAGTCCCTTAGACCATGTATTGGTCAATTTAATTTCGATGCGAACACGGAATTAAATTAAAATTAATCATTCGCACTCGGACATCACTAAACCTCCTTACTCCCTTCAAGTAAAGAACTTAGGAAGTTTAGTGATGGGTAAATTTTGCGAATGATGATGAACAACTTGTCGATAAAAAATTATTATTATTCATGGTGTAATAACAAGTACTAAAAAAAAATTAAAAATTCACTATAGATTACCATCGATACTTGAAAGGTTCAGATATTTTCTATACGACTGTTCAGTAGAGTTAATAAACCTGCTTTGCGACAAAAAAAATCGTAAAAAGAACTAGGTAAAGGAGTGATCACACCTAGCTGAATTCAAAGACTAATTCGGCATACATTGCTGGGAGGCTTGGTTATGTTAATTGAAATATCCTTACTTCAACGAGCAATGTATGCCGAATTAGTCTTTGAATTCAGCTAGGTGTGATCACTCCTTAACTCTACACTGCGCGTGGCTTGACACGAAGTACGAACTTGGTCGGTTATTTAGTATCGATTATTACCGGTACTTTTAAGAATTCGATATTTTCTATAGGAATATTCGGTAGAGTTACTGTATTTTTAAAATTCAACCATCGATACTGAAACTCTCGTTATCGCAGCAAAACTGATTCAATAATTTTCAAAATTTACGGTTTGGTTAGGTACTCAATCAATCGCCAGTTAAAGCGCGACGGAGTCAGATGTGTCCGTGTAGAATACTTGACTAGTGCAACACTGTTAGTTTTGAATATAGCGGTCTTTAATTGTTTTTCTAGTAGGAGCGCTTGTTTTAAGTAAAAAAGTATACCATCAGTTAGGCCATTATTTTTTGTTCGACAAGTTGTTCGATTCGAGTCAATCATTCGCATTTGCCCATCACTAAACCTCCTAACTAAGTGGCTTACTATGTTCCGATGTCATTTTTTGGTGGTCATTTCCTCCGAGGCGAGTTCGCCCGGTTGGGCATTTCGCCCGAAAGTATTCATTGTTAGTCGAGGTCTTTTAAAACCATATCCAAAAGATAATGAGAAACTATGGCAAACAATAAATAAACTTACATACAGAAAAAAAAAATCCAAATAAGATCAACTTCTAGATAAAAAGTATTGACTTCAGCATTTTGTTACTGTAAAAATATCGTTGGCCGAAAATATTTTACTAAAGACTGCACCACGTAAAAACTACCAAAACGGTAATCACGGTTTAATATTGCTTACATATTTAATATGATTTTTTTTTAAACCATTACGATTACGCCATACATTTTTAGTATGACCGCGCGAAGTCTAATAAATAGCTCTGACACGCGGCCGATACCCACAAGAGCTCGAAGTGAGACCACGTCAGTTTGCACCGCGACGCGCCAAAATTATGGATCGCGTTTCAACGTATACACATTCTCTGCTTTCATAGTGTAACAAGGTAACTTTGTTTTTTACTATTTTCTAAAGTAAGATATTTCTTTCCTTGTATTTATAAAGTGTTTGTTTTAGAGAAATGGGGAAGCGCAAAGATAAATATTATGTATCCCGTCAAAAATTCAAAAAATATCTATTCCTTTAACCAAGTAAGTACCTACTTATATACCATACCTAGGTAGTTTTGTTTTGTGATGGGTGACTGGTGATGATGGGTAGGCGGAGGAAGATAGGTAGATGATGGGTCAGAAGGGTTATCAGAGTAATAGATTTTCGGTACGTGATTGATGTCCGGACGAAGATGGGTGACCGGTGGATGATATTGATGGGTGACCGGCGGAAGACGAGTCAATGGTAGATGATGGGTGACCGGTAGATGATGGGTAATCGGCAGTGGTCGGAATAGGAAGAGCTGTTTAGGGTCGATGATCGGAAACTTGAACGTGCTGCTTGCTACATTATTTCGTCAGATCTGTTAGATTTTCCTCTTGAGACGGATTTCCATGGCATGGATTTTCGAAATAAGACTACCTTTTGATCGTTAGTATGTGTCCTTTGATCTTTCGATCACAAAAACAACGAAATGTACAACGATGGCACGGATTTAAATGGATTACTTTTTTAAAAGAAGCAAACGGCGCCAAACTTAGGCAGGAAAAAGGCTACATTATTTCGTCAGGTCTGTTAGATTTTCCTCTTGAGACAGATTTCCATGGCATGGCTTTCCGAAATAAAACTGCCTTTTGATTGTTAGTGTGTGTCCTTTGATCTTTCGATCACAAAAACAACGAAATGTACAACGATGGCACGGATTTAAATGGATTACTTTTTTTTAAAAAGCAAACGGCGCCAAACTTAGGCAGGAAACAGGCTACATTATTTCGTCAGGTCTGTTAGATTTTCCTCTTGAGACGGATTTCCATGGCATGGCTTTCCGAAATAAGACTGCCTTTTGATCGTTAGTATGTGTCCTTTGATATTTCGATCACAAAAACAACGAAATGTACAACAATGGCACGGACTTAAATAGATTACTTTTTTTAAAGAAGCAAACCGCGCCAAACGTAGGCAGGAAACAGGCTACATTATTTCGTCAGGTCTGTTAGATTTTCCTCTTTAGACGGATTTCCATGGCATGGCTTTCCGAAATAAGACTGCCTTTTGGTCGTTAGTATGTGTCCTTCGATCTTTCGATCACAAAATCAACGAAATGTACAGCGATGGCACGGATTTAAATGGATTATTTTTTTTAAAGCAAACGGCGCCAAACTTAGGCAGGATGATAGTTGATGACTGGATGAATGATGATGATGAAAGGATGATGAGTGATACGCGGATTATAGTTGATGAGTGGATCAATGATGATGAGTGATGCGCGGATGATAGTTGATCAGTGGATGAATGATGATAAGTGGATGATGAGTGATGCGCGGATGATAGTTAATGAGAGGATGAACGATGATGAACGGATGATGAGTGATGCGTGGATGAGTGGATGACTGATGATGATGAGCGGATGATGAGTGATTTTCGGATGATAAGTGATGCGCGGATGATAGTTGATCAGTGGATGAATGATGATGAGCGGATGATGAGTGATGCGCGGATGATAGTTGATGAGTGGATCAATGATGATGAGTGATGCGCGGATGATAGTTAATGAGTGGATGAATGATGATGATGAGCGGATGATGAGTGATTTTCGGATGATAAGTGATGCGCGTATGATAGTTGATCAGTGGATGATGAGTGATGTGTGGTTGAGTGGATGAATTATGATGATGAGCGGATGATGAGTGATTTTCGGATGATAAGTGATGCGCGGATGATAGTTGATCAGTGGATGAATGATGATGAGCGGATGATAAGTGATGCGCGGGTGATAGTTGATGAGTGGATCAATGATAATGAGTGATGCGCGGATGATAGTTGATCAGTGAATGAATGATGATAAGTGGATGATGAGTGATGCGTGGATGAGTGGATGAATGATGATGAGCGGATGATGAGTGATTTTCGGATAATAAGTAATGTGCGGATGATAGTTTCTACCACCATGTCATTACGAGTAAGTCTAAAGTGTTTCTACTGACGTGCTGTTGAGTATACAAACTTGAAGAGCTGTTCCCTGTCGCCCCTCGCTTCCCCTCGAGTAACCCTCCGTTATACAATCGTTGCGCCGAGCTATATTAGGAGGTTAGGATCAAAACCACATCATATCCGTTTTTCTCAATAAGGCAGAAATCTAAAAAAACTTAATAAATTGTGAGAGCATGTTTTTGTATTTAAAATAAAAATACCATATTAATGTGGAGATAAATCGGCAATTAAAACATTTTTTTGCTATTTGATTGCTCGCGCTGTTGTTGATTATTGGGCAAAGTTATTTTGGATAAGTGCTGTTTTGTGAAGACAAATCAGGATATGTGTTGTTTTGTACCTGGTGCATGGATAAGTGTGGTTTTGAACGTCACCTGTCTGGATATGTAGTGTTTTGTTTTAATTGTTATGGATATGTGTAATAATAATAAACTGTACAAAATCAACACTTTTATTATTAAAAAAAATCAATTCTTTAATATAAGGTCTACATCACACTCTTAATGTTACGGTGTCCGGTTCAATACAATCACATTCATCATCATCATCATTTTCTTCTTTATTTTGTGATAATATAGGTACTGTTTCACACAAAAGTCTTTTGTACCACTCTAATTCAGGCAGCGATTCCCAGTTTTCTCCAAATTGCTTTGTAAGTAAATTTTTGACATCTTTTTTTTTTGCTGCAGAAATAGGATGGTCCAAACTGCATTGCATCAAAATTCTGGGATGTTGTTTCTGTCTCTTAAGCAGGCAAGAGCTTGTTTCATTGCCCTCAAACTTAAAATGCTTATAACAAGTTACTAAGTATTTTTTTGTTACTCCTCTCCGAGTTTGAGAGATAGTTTTTGTTATGTAAATCCGTTTAATGTCCCTGATTTCATCGACTTTTTTGTAATAATCAGACAATTTTTTTATATCATATAATCGCCAGTTTTCCCCGAGAACCTTGACTTCACCAAACTTTTCAAAATGCTCTTTGTATTCTTCTTTGGTGGTAATAACCGGGTATTTCTTTATTTCTTTTTCGATCCTCCCGAACACCCTATCCGCTGGTAGGAATGAATGTCCTCTTACTGGATATGTGATTTGAATTTGTTTAATTTCATTAGGAGAGTGGTTGATGAGCCAAAACAACATTGTGTGAATGATGTGGGAGTTCTTATTTTGGCCTCCACATCCATCACAAAAGAGGCGCACAGTCTCAATACCAGTATAGTCTTGTAACATTAAATATTGCAACAAGGCTGATCCTACCTCTGTGGCTCCACGCCCAGATTGAGTTTCATCCCATGTAAAAAATACTGGATGCACAGCTGACATATTCACAAAGCATAAGTTGTACAAGCTAATTTGACGACTATAAAAGGCATCCTGAATGGGGGTCCGTGGCATGGGTTGCACTTGTTGCATGTCGAAACAAAATGATAATGTTTTATCAGGTTTGGCACGAGCTAATTCATAAAATGCATTTGCTCTTAGCTTATGTATTCTTTTTTCTGTAATTAATTCTTGTTTTTTTTGAGGATTTTTCTCTTTTGCAATTCTGTTTTTTAACAATATGCAAGCACCACAAGCATCACTAGAGGGAGAGGAAAACCCTATATTGAACTGTGTGTTGAATATATTCCGAAACATGCTACGTTTTACTTTCAGATCATTTTCTACAGAGTCATTATAAAACTGCCAAAGTTTACGAATATTTAGATCCGAACTTAAATAAATTCTTTTGCTCTTATTCCGGCTGTAATGGCTTTCCTTTGCTGGTAAGCTCGATATGAACTTGCAAACACTTTCCTTCTTAGCTGCATATTTTTTAAATTTGTGATCACCTCCTCTATTTTCTTTTGGAATTGTACCATTGAACACATGTTTAGATATTGATCTGAGTCTGAATGGCTTTATAGAAAAAGTTGACATGAATGTGTTTTTACAAACTCTTATCAATTTTTTATTTTTTCCAATCAAATGATAAAAACAAGAGATATTGTGAGGTTTTGGCTTACAGGTAGGCTTGAATGTCCTCTTCCTTTCTGGGATTATTGCTGAGATAAGTCTAGTCAAGAATCCGTCTTGAGAGACTTTGGTCTTGTTTTTATAAAATAAGCTTCTATTCTTCACTACTAAAGACACTTCAACTTTACCGCATTTGAATGTTTTGTCAGAACCGTGTGTACCTTTTTTTGTAAAGTTCAAGGCAAGTGGATCTTTGTCTTTATACCTGTAAAAAAAGAAATAAATTCAATCATAGTAAAATACGTCTCGCAACACCGTTTTTTAAAAGATAGTGCTAAAATATATGCACTGAAAGCACAGACTTACTTGTTGTTTTTAACGATATCTCTTTGACGTCCTCTTCTCATTTTTTTCTTAACACCGCAGTTTATCTTTTCAACGTTTTGTCTGTCCTCAGTTTCCATGACAAAATGATACCTATTTTACTGTTATATTTTAATATAAACAGAAGAAAGGGCACAGAAACAGAAAACACGTAATTGAAAAACGAGGGAACATAAAAATAATGACTGTGACAATGACAGTACAGACAGTGGCAGATGACGTTTAATGTCAAAATAATGTTGCCACTTTACACGGCAAGATACTAAGGCAAAGAGTTTTGGGATGGACAAGCCAAAACTCTTCATATTGCGGGATAATTCGAAAAAGTACGGAATATGTGTGGTATTGAATGTGCATACATTACAGCATAGTAAAATACTTATAGGAGATGTGTGGTTTTGAATTGATTTTAAAATAAAAAAAATTGAACCCGGATATGATGAGGTTTTGAACGAATTTTTCTTGTTCAACATCATTTTACAAGGAAAATAGTGCTGTTTTGAACTTGACTGATTTTACTAAATGGTAGAATTTATCCTTTAGAGCAAGAATCGAAAAAAAAAACAAACATGACAATAAATGGATAAGTTGTGGTTTTGAACCTAACCTCCTAGAGTTCATTAAAAATACCTTGAGAGAAAAAAGTTCCATTCAAAACACAGTTTTTTAAAAGGTGTCGTTTCCTCCGAGCGGGCGAGAACGCGTCTCGGGTGAAATGACGCACTACGACTCCGCGTGGACTGCGCGCATGTGTGTGTTCGATCATACGCACACTACTGTTGCTTCCGACTCGACGCGAAAACTAAACAGTTTTGATCCTATACATTTTTTTATGAAAGGGACAACTGATTTAGACATGAATTGAAAATTTTGTCAGGATCACAAAGTATCTCTTTTAAGGAAGTCTAACAAAATTACGGACAAGTACAAGGTGTCAAACAATCTCCTGAAAACTTCATCAATGGACTCATACCATGAAAAATTAACGATTTTCACCATACATACATCTATACACAACAAAAAAAAATGTTAAAGTGCGAGTCGGACTCGCGCATCGAGGGTTCCGATATACCTAATTATAGTATTTTTAGAAGCAATAAGGTCCATTGTAAGGACCGCAAAACTAAATTTGTTTGTAAAGATTTGTTGCAAATTTCCAAAAAACTGTGCTACTTGGAGAGATTGTTTTTTTTCTGAATTATTCACATAAACCTCTATGGACTTTAATTAATTCAGATTTTTTTCTTCGGAAAACTTCGGGGATAAGGAAGGGGTAATTTTTTAAAACTTTTTTCATCATAACTTGAAAACTAAGAGTCGTTAAAAATATAAAGAACTATTTTGGAATGTACAAGTGAAGCACTTTCATATGATACCTAACTTGACTTAGTACTGACAATTAAAAACTTTGACCTACCCATTTGGGCCCCCTTTACAATAATAATAATATTATAATTATTGCAATTGCAATAAAGTAAGACAATCGTATTCTAAAACTACTTCTACTACTAAATATAAAAGTATAAACGAGTTTTTAGCTTGCTTTTCAATTTATTTTAAGGTCATTAAAAATACTCATAGAAGCCTTTATACAAAGTATCTGAACATATCAGTCGCGCTATAAAGTGTACCAGCACAGAAAATATAGAGGTATACTAACGTATAGCACAACAGCTAGTGAACTGACTATGATCCCTACTATGTTGATGTTCCTTAATAGTGATGTACAATTATTTCAAGAAGCAACAATCGAAATATTCGAATGTACTACTTAGTACTATCCAAATAATCTTATATCATTCAATTGTTATTTTTCATTGGAATCATTATTTGCTTTTCGTACGATTTTGAATGAAAAATTTATTCTAACTAAAAGAATGAATAAAGCACTCAAATTCTTTGCGTTTACTTGACTGGTGCAACCTAATTTTAATTCCTTGTTTGTTTTTTAGTATACCGGTAATTCTGTGGTTTTTTTTGTAGTTATTCTAGTGTTTTTCTATACAACATAAATTAGCCCTTATTAATATTTTCCGTACGATGAGGTGTTCTATTCGTATTGGCCCTTCACTAAAGTTCCTTTCTGCGTTGCTTACTATGCGGCTTACTCAGTTAGTGACTTACTAAGTTCCATCTTTCTACCTTCCTTTCCTACGTAGGAGACTAACTGACTTAGTGTGTGAATTCAGTCAGGTGTGATCGGCCCTTTAGACAGAGATAGCTTTATACACTAATACATATAGCCGTCCTTGCCTTTCAAAATATGTCGCACTGCCCGGATGTCAAAAAACGTGACCATGTCTTTAATCTATGGGCCTAGATAAACTGACAACTGCAGCGTGCTAAGCCGGCTGTATTACTGTCGAAGTAATGTAGCTTCATGTACAGCCACCCTAATAGGTCTTTTCTGACAGCTGTCAAACGTACGCAAAATTACGACCTGCAATGAAAAATGAACCCTGTGTGTTGGTATTAAGGACACGTCAAAACGGACTTCTTACGTTGGCGTTACTTTAGAGTGACAGCAGTGTGACAGCAGGAAGGAGCGATGGGAAGGATATTGGAGCGAAAGAGACAAGTATTGCTCTGTCTTGCCCTGTCATGTTGTAATTCTTATCAAGCTACATTATTTCGACTGTAGGTACACACGGCCGCACGTCGGTGAAAACACTTAGACCTTGAATGGGTTTCGGGCATTCGTAGCGTAGCGCTGGTTTAACTTATAGTGTAGGCAATGAAGCAGTTGACCCCAACATAAATTTCTCGGGCAGATTTTATTTGACAGGATGATAAAGAATCATGCATTAAATGTAAATTCAAAATATCAAAAAAAAAATACATAAAAAAGATCATACATTTTTTGTAATTTTTGTATGGAAAAATAAAAGTACCGATTTTTTTTTTGGATTTTTTTATAGAAGGTTTCTCTCATGTAGTGTAATACCCCAACAAAGTTTCATCGACTGAGGATTTAATGCGGGGGTCTTCATACAACGATCCGCTTCGTTGCCTAGACTATTATACTTGTTTTGTTTCCACTTGCCATGCGTACCTAAAATCCATTATATGACTTATCTATGAAATTACATTTATTTATGAAACGAAAATTAAACTACATAATTCTAAGAAATGTATCCTATAATATCAAAGTATAATAGCTGATACATTGTGTACACGTGTTCGAATTGGCTTTTAAACCAAATTTGTCTCCATTTTAACTGCTAAAGGGTCTATTAAACATTCTTTTGTTCGCTATTGATTTGTAGTTTGACTGCAACATGGGTCTTGAGTTGTTATATACAGGCGGTTACATTTCGAAATTCTAAGGTTAGGTATTCTTAAAAAGTCCTTAAAGACAATGCTGTTAGCGTTATGAAATTCGTGTAATTATTCTTTTTCAGTAGCTAAAAAAAGTATTTTTTTTTAAGGAATTTTCACATCAACTGAACTATTTGTACAGTACAAATAGTTCAGTTAGTGTGTTCAAATAGCTCAAATTAATTTTTAAGTCGTAAGGAGAGTTATTTTTTAGGGTTCCGTACCTCAAACTAAAAAAACGGAACCCTTATAGGATCACTTTGTTGTCCGTCTGTCTGTCTGTCTGTCAAGACCCTTTTTATCACGAACGGGTAGAGGTATCAGGTTGAAATTGATAATGAATGTTAAGCTCCGTGGACCACACAAGATCTGAAAAGTTCAATTTTTTACAACGACGCACTCAAAAGATATGGCTTTTTATGTCCTCGTCTCCATACATTTATGCAAAAAAGCAAAACCTATAGGGTACTTCCCATTTACCTAAAATTATGAAATTTGGCAAGAAGCTAGGTCTCACAGTACAAATAAAGGAAAAAGTCTAAAATCATTAAATATTACGATTTTTCTCACAACTAATAGCAACCAATTAAGGTGAGCTCCCGTTTCAAGGACTTGTCTATAAAAGAGGGGTCAAGTTGGATGGTCACAGAGTTTTTAAAGTCAAAGAGCAAAAGCTTTTAGTATATCATACGAGTATGGTATATAGGTACGGAACCCTTGGGCGCGAGTCCGACTCGCACTTGGCCGGTTTTTTTTTTGTTACATGTGGGCAAACGAGCAAAGATAAAATTCGCCTGTCCTTGTCCCTTATTTATTTGGGTTCGACGTAACACGTAGTTCGTATCCATTACAAAGACAAAAATGAAATATACATGATCAGAAGATTATCTTTTAATTTTTTAAACTCCCCCTGTATATTGTGAAACGTTTAGCAGAAATATCAAGCGCATAAATACGACAAAGGTCCTTATAATATCTCATAATAGATTCGACAAAAAACTTCAAGCGATCTTTCGCTCCGAAGAATCCTTTGCGTTTATCATATTTAGCGTGAATTTATCATCGTTAAGATGCGTATTAAGAAATTATACTCACAAACACCTTTAATTTTCAACAAAAGACAGAATATGACTTAAATTGGTGTAGTAGTTCAAGCGTAAGAAATTTAATACAATTTTAACGTCGCGGCATTTCATTGGCAGATGTTTGTTGAAGACTTATTTTATACCTAAGTACTTATAATAGGTCTTTACCTATGAAGTTGCCGAAATTTTCTTACAGATTAATGAAATCATAATTCCTATAATTCTAATGCTATTTTTTTCATTTGTCTTGTATTTGAAAGTTGACTTCAAGGTTATCAATTTACGCATAAAATAAAGTTTTTATTTTTAGTTTGATATATAAAACTAAAGGTTCGAAAATCGTTCGTCTTAAATGTCGTCCGATTTCATCATTAGATTTGTTATATTTTTTTACAGATAACATTTTTCGAAAATTAAATTTCAACTTCAATCTTCCCAATAACGCTTAAAAAAATAAAAATAATTGGATTTATAATTCCTAAGAAAAATGCAAAAATGTTGGTACTGAAAATTGAGTTTACCTAAAATTCGCCATACAAAACGGCAATTTCAAGACCTATTATAAAATTTATCAACTTTAGTGTCCAAGTTATGTGCGAGTCTTTAGCTAATATGCCACTGACGCATGATGTAGTGATTTAAAGTAAGGCTACCGTAATAGGTCCGTTCTGACACCTCTCAAACGTACGAAAAATTTTAACGTGCAAAGAGAAATTAAACCTGTGCGTTGGTGTTAAGGAAACGCCAAAACGGACTTCTTACGTTGGGCCTAATATGAGTTTTAAGTTTTCATAAGACTTAATTTAAATACCCCACCACAACAATTTCTTATGATTAATTTCTTCAAATTGCATCGTATTATGTTTTCATTTCTTTTTACAACACAGCGTCATCTTAAAATAAACCACTTCGAAAACAATAGCCCTTGTTCACTGCAAAAAGTTCGATCATAATGCCCAATTTGTCTTTGTTCAATACGATCCACGTGTCGCGACGAAAAACGCTATTGTCCAGACCCGTATGGGATTTGGAGCCCCATCTTAGGGCAAAACCAGATAACATCTCGGCTCTTTTCAAATCCCAAGATCTTACCGATAAGAACAGTGAGCATTTCAATAGCCCATTTTAACACAACCATTGCTCGTGGTTGCATTTTATAAACTTTGATACGTATTTCTTCGCTTGTACAAAACACCAGTAGTTCAGTTTCTAATAAAACCGCAACGAATATTCAAAAAAATTTCGTCGATAACATATTGCAGGCGTCATAAGTATACCTATTGTTAGAGTAAACCTTGACAGCCCAATGCGGGGAAATTGAAAGTAGTCCGAAAAGCCGTTTCAAAGTCTTCCACTGATGTTTGCACTACCTTTATGTCAATCAATGGTTTTGTGTTTAACGGTATTTTTCGGGCAGAACTGTAATGTCCTGCTGTCTTGAACAATGCATCACTCTACAGCTTAACGTTGTACATCAAATAAAAGCTGAATCATCTAGGATTTGACACGATTCCCTTTGGGATTCAAACAGTTATGCATTCAGCATTGCATCTGCTATTCCATCTTTAAGAATGAAGTCAAGATGGGCTTAATTATCATTGTGGAAGTACCTACCGAAGGACAGTCATCATCATCATATCAGCCGAAAGACGTCCACTGCTGGACATAGGCCTCCCCTAAAGATCTCCATGACGACCGGTCCTGCGCTGCTCGCATCCAGCGACAGGACAATCATACGAAGAGTTTATTCATTCATTTACTTATTATTATACTCATTCATTCATTTACTTATTACACTGTAGGCTTCGAACTCAAAGTCTGTAGGTTATGAAAATGCAAACCGTCCACATTTAAATGCACTTCATTCAAGTATTCTCCTTGTGGCATTTCTAAGAATCCTTCACCACAAAGAATGCCAATAACAGTTCTTCACTAAACAATTTCCTTTTGACGCGGTCCGCATACTGTCCGCCGATTTTACGTTGTTCGTTTCTGCATCTTTCTTACTCCAATGCTGTTTCTATGAGAGGAGCTAAATAAATACAGAAATTAGAATCAGAATTGTAAGCTAAACTTAGATTTGCCATTAATAATCGAGCGTCTACGCTCTACATGCGTGATAAGATAAGGCGGATCGGTTCAATCAGTATGGAGACAGTTATTAATTATTATAACTAAAGTTATTGCAATTATTATCCAGTATAAGACTTTCAAAACAGTATCTTTTTTATAAATTTAAATAAGATCATATCATATCATTTATTCATGGAACAATTCATGATGACTGTGTTTGAATGTTACAATAAAAAAATAAACAAATTAAAATAATAAAACCACTTAAACAATATAAGATTAAAGTGCACCTACAACCAAACAGGATGAAGTTAAGACTCTACAATATCATGCCATTTAATATAAAAATAATAATAATAGTTACTTTACAACAACAATATCAAAAATTTACTTAAAATTACTACTTATATCAAAACAAATTAAAATTAACAATGTCAAAAATTCTCTAAATCTGATGTTAAAATTTTTGTCAATCTGATGTCAAAATTCCTGTAAATCTAATGTCAAATATTCTCTTAATCTATTGTCAAAATGATACATACTTAATAATGTCAAAAATTTATAATAAAAATTATATAAATAATATAAATTATATAAATTAAAAATCCTCTACATTATAACAGCACGTTTCTAAGAATAAAGCCTTCAGTTTTTTCTTAAAATCTTTAATGTCTGTCAAAATCTTTAACTCTACAGGCAGTAATCAAATCAAATCAAAATCGTTTATTCATTGTTGGATATTAAAATCTCTTAATGACGTCAGCTAAACTACATCGCTTCACAAACAATGTGGCGCCATTGTGGGAAAAAAAAGAAGCGACAATAAAAACCCACGCGCTCTTTTAGTATATTGAATAAATCGATCGCATATCCTTGGACCTAAATTCCCTACCTTTAGTTACTCGGTATCCATATAGGACTTTCAATTTGGCCAGCACATTTTTTTATTCCTGTAAATATCTTGCTATCGGCTGGGTGCGGAGTCAAGGCGGAGCACCTTCAACGACCCATATTAATATCACTAACAAGAGCCAGCCTATTTCGCAGAAGCCTTGTTATCCTAGTGTTGCGGGCGTACACAGGGCGGGACCGGACTTAGGGCGGGGCGCCTTCGATGACCCATTTATTCAATAGATTCCACTTAAGTAGATGATACGAGAAATTCTGGAAAAGTAATTAATTTTTGTAGGCGTAGTTGCCAGCTGCAGTTTTAAAATTGTAAAGATTTTGGCAAGCTAGTGCTTGAGAATTATAGTTTTGTAACTATGCCAGCTACGATGTGCTAACTATTGAAATGTTCATATATTTAGATAAGACTGTTCGTTCTTCAATAAACTAAAATGAAAATCGTGCGTGGTATACGCGCACTTTGTTTGATATTCTTCTTAGTACGTATTATGATATTACAACTAAACCTTTGCAAATTAATTCTCTTGAAATAATTACGTTTCTTTAAGTTGAAGCACCCTACAAAGTTATCGCCCAAATATTGAAATAGAATTAAAAGCATTATTTTCATACAATAAGTTCGGAACAAAATAAAAACTTCTCAACACAATATCCCCTATTTACCGTAACTCATATTATAAATGTGTAAAACCATTTAAATAGCAAAGTATCAATAGATTGAATGTTGCTTTGTGTATCGGTGAACCAACTTGGCCTTCATGTTTCACGCACATTTTATTTTAAACCGAATTTAGATAATATTACATTTTTATACAAAAGTAGTTCTTATATCAAAGACTTATAGTGTAAGATCGCTTTGAAGCGCCACATGAGCACATTTGTATGAACACAAACAAAATAGAAGTTTATTTTCAGTCAAGAGAGTTGAAATTGATTAAGCACGTTTTGGTCTAAAAGTCTTAAAGTTTCCGAGTTTAAAGAAGGCTTTGATGGGGCAGCTAAAGGTCCTTGCATTGTTGGTAATCATTGAAGCAAACACTTGTTATTTTAAGAGATCATCCACCCTTAAGGCTTCGCATTGAGTCGGTAACAATGATGTGAATAATGTATTATTTATAGCTTTAGAAAAATCTTTTTCCTAGCGTTTATAAGGCTCGCTCGGTAGGCACATTTGGGGCTATGAATGCTTATTGTGGAAGGCGACACTGCTAAATTGTATCGCATCGCATATCATCAATCAGCGGAATTTATATGCCAAGGACAGATATTGTTTAGTACTCGACCAGTAGTTTTACTATACGAATCTCGTGTATTTTTTTTTATACTTTTCCATATCAATGACAAGGAACATCCTGCCTCTAATGGAATCGTGTTCTTTAAACTCCATCATAAGTCGTCCACAAAACCATTAAAAAAACTAAAAGCTAAAAAACTTCGTCTTCAATTCACAAATATTAATATCACAAACCATTTTTAGCCCTCATTGGACTATTTGTTATTAATAATGTCCTCGTCACGGATATTAGAAAAAAGTTCCCAAAAAATGGCTGACAATGCTCGCTCACGGTAGGTAATCTTTTTTGAGCCACGAGACTTTTGTCACGAAAAGGGTCCAATAGGGTCCGATTCTTACTTAGTAACCATTAAATAAATTCAGAGCAAAAAAAATTTTTGAAGAAAAAGTCTCCTCAGGCAAACCGATTTTTAAATATTTATGCCCATATGGCTTCCGGCTATTTCGAGTGGGTTATGCTAAAAAATGCCAAAGCAACTAGCTGCTTTTTGTGAAAATACAATGCATATTGAACGTGATATATGATTTATGGGCAACTTTGTGAGTTGAAACATCTTGAGCTAGGATTAGTGATGGTCTTCTGTAGTTCTCTGTGAATGTTACCGCCTAAACCAGATTTTAGGCCAAATTAGTTTTGCCTAGGCCAAATAAGCTTTGCTTAGGCCAAATTAGCTGTCGGTCGTGTAGAACTTTGACCAATTCGACAAGTCTCATGCACCTCATAAAAGAACAGCATGAACCGTTTGCACTTCAATAAAAACCATTTCAATATAGTTAGATTTCGTTTTTATACTTAGGGTGAAACGCGATAGGATTCGTTACCGCGTACGGGGTCTGCCTACCGGGTCGTTTTCGTGGCCTGAAATAGGGTTTGCTCGGTAATTATGATTATTCTACAAATGTGACCATCTTCTTGTATCTATAAGATGAAGAAAACGTATTTTATGTTATCATTATTTATGGTATGCGTAGCTTCACAAAGTAGTAGGCCCCCTTTTAACTTTCAAATGTACATATAGGTAGCTGCGATTATCGACTTGGTGCAAAATTTCGACTGCTCCCACTAAAAGATCCAAGTTACATTTTAGATTTAGTAGTTCCGTGATTATTAATACCTACGCTAAATACACGGATGGAACTAGAAAAAATATTCAATATTTAGTCACCAAATTAGCACCAGTATTAGTAAGTAGGCGGTCCGGTAACAGCAAGGGAGGTGAAAATTTTTAAACGAATTTTACTAGGACTGTTTACAAAATATTAAAAATTTAGGAGATATTTATTGATGGTTTTCAAAAATATCTTGATTCAAGTAGCTTGAACTAAAAGCTCAAACTTAAATAGTCCCCTGCAAATAATGTATAGATTCAGATTAGATTAGATTCAGATTATTTATTCAACGTAGATTATTTACAGCATACTTATTGAATGTCATGCAGAATACAATTCAAATAGAGCGAATGTATAAAGGTAGGTAGAACTATAACATAGTTGCGGAACCAATACAAAACGGCAAAAGATTTCGGCTCTATTGAGGAGACCATGAAACAGAAACGATCTCATTGAAGGGCACGTACTCGTAGGCTTCAAAGGATGCTGAACATCAAACACCATTCAAAACCCGTGAACGGGTGCCTGCCGCCTGAATACTGTATTGCACCGACACATTATACCTACCATTCCCGAACACCCGTAATTCCGCAAAACCGACAAAGGGTTCCGTAAGCTGTAAAAACAATCTAAATAAAAGAGTGAACAGAATCTAATGTGAAAAAACGTAAATCCCTTCTTTCCTTCCAACTTTTTCTTTACAAAGTGCGCCGCACACCATACTTCTATTTTCAAAACAGCAGTGAATCCTTTTCGATATCAATTTGCCGCTCGAATTACTCTTTTCGTAAATTTTTTAGGCAGCGTGTGATGAAACACTTTTCATTGTACAAAAATAATATCATAATACACTAAAAAGCGAAACAATTTTAAGTATTTATTTCCCAATCTAAATTAATCCCTGTGAAAGTGGAAATGGTACGCGCAGATAATGTTAACTTACCTAGATCTAATTTTTAGGGACAATTCAACTCCGCATATTTGTAACGAATCGTATAAACATTGTTCTATTTTAATATTTCCTGCGTTCCTATTTACGTAATAGGAATAAGAGGTCAAGAGTAAGCCCATTGACAATAAAAAAAAGGTTTTTCAGCTTACTTACAGTACACAAAAGGCATCATACGTCATTATAGAATCTAACATTTTGAGATCCGAAAACCTATATAAAATTGGGAATGCAATACTACCACGCCCACAAGTGCATCTATTCTTCTAAACAATTCGGAATTCGTACAACGGTATTTGGAATTTCGCATCTGGTGTGTACAATGAGTTTCCTGTTCGGATTATGAGATACGGATCTTATATCGCCTTGAGGCGAATCTTCCAAAAATCGTATCTCGAGATCGATCCGGAGATGAATCACGATTGTCGCGCACTGATTGATGCGTTTCATGTAATCACAATTACAATTACGTTCATAAATAACAAATACTGTCGAAATCAATAACTAAGGACCTACAAGAAAGCAAACTATAGGTAGGTTAATCAAAACTATGTAAATTACACGAAGCGCTCGTGGCCAAGTAGTTTTATTTCAATTTAACGAAAGCTACACAATATCCTCAAAGAAAGATTTCACTTCAGTCCCACTCACCTCGATCGTACACTCCGTTCCTCTCTTGACCTTTCTCTCTCTATGCCTTCCCATTCCACAAACTTCTATGACGACTCTTTCACTGTCAGAGCTATTAGGCTCTGGAACGCACTTCCCACCACGCTGAGGCAAGCTCCCTCGCTCGACTCATTCAAAAGGAATATTAAAGCTCATTTCCTTTCTCTCTCTGGCTAACCTTTTTCTCTCGTCCTGTGATCTGATGTTGGTTGTTGTTCGTTGTATCCTGTTGCTTGTTTATATGTATTTTATGTATGTATAGTTTATGTAGTATATACGTATGTAATATGTATGTAGTATATTATTGTGTAGGTATATGTATGTTTATTAATAATATTAGTTAAATATGCAATATTCACTTAGTTCATCTTTGTGCACCGCCACCGCATTATTGTATTTTTATTTTTCCTTGCACCCAAAGGTTGCCTGGAAGAAATTGCTTTTTAGCAATAAGGCCGCCTTATTGTGCTCCAATTTTATGTCCACATTTGTTTTTTTGTACTGTTTGTTATCTGTGTGCAATAAAAGAGTATTGTATTGTATCCTGTGTACAGGGTGTAAGGGATGTCTTATATTATCTTAAATAGCCCTTAATTATCCCACTGCTGGGCAAAGGCCTTCCTCCGTTCTCTCCACGACGTCCTATCCTGAGCTTCCTCCGGAGGAAACACAGGATAGGACGTCGTTGTGAGAAGGGATGGTGTACCGAAAACTGAAAGAGCGTGTTCAGTCAGTGAAACTGAACATCTTTCCAAAAGAAACATTTCTGGGAAATTAAAAAAAAAATTACCTCTCCATTCAAATTGCTCACTCAGGTCAAACAGTTTGCATGTAGAGGTAAAATTTTTTATTTAATTTTCAAAAATGTTTCTTGGGGAAAGTTGTTCAGTTTCGTTGACTGAACACGCCCTTTCAGTTTTCGGTACATCATCCCTTACACCCTGTATGGTATATTTTTTGGAATTCGCAATAAAAATCTGACTTCTCATACAAAATAATCAGTTGATCGGTCCAATTTGTATGAAAAGTGTTTCTTTTTTGTAATTTCCATAAGTTGTAGAACAAAAGTTGTTGCATTTAGCCTCCAGAACAAGGCTTAAAATGTTTTACACCATTTTTTTAAAGCCCGATGTATCATTTTGTTATGAAATTGAACAATTTTTTTCAAAAAACATAAGTCATAAACCAAAATAAATTGTTGACCTCCCATAGAAACTGCATCAGCTGATAGCGCATTTCGTATGGGAGGTCAAATTTGGTTATTCGAATTCGACCTTGGGAAAAGTTGTTCAGTTTCATGGGCAGATTCACACCCTTCACTATTATCACACCTTTTCGTTACACGCTGTATAATAAAAAGGTAATTTGTGTTTCAGAAAATTCTTTGAACAATACCAACCCGATATCAGAGTAAGTCAGGTTGGCTATGCCTAGTCTGATGCCTGCACCAACTACCTATAACTAATCATTTAAAATATTTCCTACGAACTCATCAATCCAGGCAGGTTCAAATATTTAGCGATTTCCTGTCAAACCATCTTCGGACCACCCGAATTCGTCACGCAAAGCAATCTTCAGAACTCATCCTCCCCAAAACTTCACGGCCTAATTATAAGAAATAAGACATACTCACCATCCGCATACTTTTAGTTAACACGTGCTGAACTACATTTTTTCCTCAAATTCCTCTAAATAAGTATTAATTTTAAGAGCAAAAAACGCTAATTGGTTTTTATGCGCAGGTTTTTGTGTGCGGGTCGTAGCTGCGCCCGCGCCGCCGCCAGCAAATGTGCGCTTTGTCAGCGAAAAGTGTCAAATTACTAGCAAGAGATGCCAGATAACAACTAGGGTTAGTACCTTTATATCTTGATTATAAAATATTATTTCATATTTTTCGTAAAAAAGTACGATGATCCTTCTAATGGTTGATTCACAGGTTTGATCAGTAATAGATTGTATAAAAAATATATTAAAAAAAACATCCAAAAAAAGTTTTAACTCAGGAAGAAGTGAAGCGCTTGGAGGGTTCAATGACCTCTATTATCAGCTAGTGTAATACATATAAAATATAATCCTGTATAATACATATAAAATTTCATAACTTCACGGTTGTCCAATTGTACCGTGTAATCGGTGTAATATATTTGTAGTGTTTTGCTTTTTTGTTTTTTATGTATTATTTATTTTTAATTCATAATTCAAAAAACTTATTAGGTCCTTACATTATATGAAGCCCATTAGGGAAGCCGCTGGATGCGAGCAGCGCAGGACCGGTCGTCATAGAGATCTTTAGGGGAGGTCTTTGTCCAGCAGTGGACGTCTTTCGGCTGATAATCGACGTTTTGAATGGATATTGGAGATTTTGAGGTAAACAAAATTTTTAGTACAAACACTTTTCAATGTTTTTTTAAATATTTAAAATTAATTAATTTTCGAAAAAATATCACCTGGAAATAAATGAAACAAACCTTATAATGAAAATAGTCGACATGTAAGACGAACAATTTTCGAACCTTCAATTTTTAATACGAGTAGTGTCAAAATAAACAATATTTAATGCGTAGATTCATAAACTTGAAAGAAAATTTCAAATATAAAACAAATAATGATAATAGATACAGAATTATAGGAATTATATATTTTATCTTTTTATTTTGTTTACTTTTAATTTATTTATCATTTGATTTAAATTAATTGCTGTTTTCTTTCTTCTTGGTTCCAATTGACGCAGCGCTTTTGTTTATATTGGTCCAATTATTTGAGGTTGCCTTTAAAAGATCGCTTGTAGCGATAAGGCCGCCTTTGCTCACATTATATTTAAGATTTCCTGTAAAACTAGTTATATTTTTGTTATGTGCGCAATAAAGCATTTATCTATCTATCTAATCTCATTAATCTGCAAGAAAATTTCGCCAATTGCATAGGTAGGGACACAATTACGTATGTACAAATGTTGATCTGACGGTGCCTTCATCATATCAAATTAGCCGCAAGACGTCCACTGCCGGACATAGGCCTCCCCTAAAGATCAGTGCCTTACGTTACAATAAATACTGAAACTCAAAACAAAACAATCATAAATATACTTAACAAAAAAGTAATTTAAATAAATTTAACAAATCAGTTTACAACGATGCCGTAAATCAAAATAATTAAAACCCAATGAAGAAAACCCTGCAGGCCCTAATAACCGTTAACAGCGATAAACGTCCATCAAATTAATTTAACGATATTAACAAAATTATAATTTAGTTGGCAGCCCTACCCCAAACCGAGTCTTCGTGTTTTTGCGTGCATCTATTTTAAGTTTTTCGTAAAGATTTTACTATAAGATAATAAACTGTGCTCTAATCTGAACGCTATAACAGCCTTGTCGTGTAATCAAATACCAACCCTTTGCATACGGTATAAAGTTTACTTTTGTGGAATAGTAATAATAAACATAAAATACAAATCTACGAACGCAGAAAGACGCAAGTAAACGCAAAAAATAAGCAGCTAAACGGAAAGAAGCGGTAGATAAAACGCCGACAATATTTCCAAAATATTTATTTATAAGTGAAGCCGCGGGGCCGTCCAGAGGCGGAGAGGCGGGGATGTACCAGAAACACCTTAAAAATTATTAAACTTGCCTTTTAACTGTAATATGTAAAAATATGTTGATGGTAATAAAATAAATCTAATATTGCATCATCAATGACGTCATAATACAGCGAAAAATCAATAAAATTCAAAATAAATTACATAAAAAGAAACCATTACGTGTCAAACCTTCATTTATTAAATAATATCTTTAAAAATAATAGCGATATTAATACAATAACGATAAAACCTAAAACGCGGTATCAGAGTTTTTCTTGTGAAGAGTATATAAGCGATTGCATAGACTATTGTAATGGGTGGACCGTCGCTACGCGGGTAACTAGCTGCGGCTGAGCTGGCATTGAGAATTCAGTCGGAGTCAATTGGCGTTCCTCTAGGCGCCAAGAGGGAAACAATTGGCTCTCTACCAGCCCCGTAGAAGTCTCTCAGACTTGGGAAGCTAGGCTTGAATCAAGTCAAGCCTTGCTTGGCCTTGATTGAGAGACTCCGAGAGGCTGGACGGGCTCTGCACTATGTGCAGAGTACACGCCACTGGTGGAGCTCTCTGAAGCACTAAGGTGACGTGTTCAGGCAACCCTGTGGGACCACATGGCCCCACAGGCTTGTATAGGAATGGGTTCTGCCCCCGCCGCCCCCACCGTGTAGAGTATTTGTTCACCTTTTTCCTCACTTTTAAAACTTTTTGAAGCGCTAAGAATGTAAATTAAAATAATATCATACGTAGTAGCTTCTTTAAAGTTAACGCTTTCAGTTTGGATGAAAAATGAAGTAACAGCAATAGATTCAAGGCGGTTTAACTTTAAAGATGCTTCGGTAAACTAGCTGTCAGTCGACCGAAAAGTATAAAACAAAATTTTTTTTTCGATTCCAGAGTAAATTCCATGCTAAAAGGTTTCGCTTTGCTTTTTTTGGGTTTTTAGAAACACCACCTTCATCGTGACTGTCGTTCGCTATTACAGGGTGTAACGGACGATGTACCGAAAACCTGAAAGGCCTTGCTCAATCAACAACTTTCCCACACAAAAAAATTTTGGGAAATGAAAAAATTTTGTCCTCTCCATACAAACTGTTCGAGCAGAGTGAGGAATTTGTATGTACAGGTCAAATTTTTTTTCATTTCCTTGAAATGTTCCTTTGGGAAAGTTTTTCAGTTTCGTTGACTGAACACTCCTTTTCACTTTTTGGTACACCGTTTCTTACACCCTGATCAAAATTATCTACTTAATTTAACATTATAAAAGTTATTGGTTTCTGTATATGCTTATTAAGGCGTGTATTATTTCATCGTAATATTATTTAAAAAACCACCGAAATACTTAAACAATATTTAGTGAAAAGAATTAAATTCGAAGACTTCACTTTATTTCAAGTGAGTTCAGGCGTGAATTGCCTATTCAAGGGTCAAATGGAAGCCGATTGTTAACGTTCACATTGAGATTCCTTTTCTCGGCAGTTTGTAGAATGTCTTATTGTAACTATACACCGCAGCCGAGATGGTGTCTATGATAAACAAGGATTTAGAACGTGACCCGCTTCAAACAGGATTTATAAGAAATACTTGAGGAAATGTATAAATGTTTATATTACACGATAAGAGGCAAGATAGCCGCAATTTATAGTGTTAATCTTATTAGTTATTACAAGATAACTTGATTTGCCTGTTTTCCTTTTACTCTGCATGGAGTAGGTACATTAGGAAAGTAGATGTTTTTACTAAGTATATATATATATTTAAGCACTTACGTATATATATTCCGATCTAGCCCTGAGGACAGAGATGAAGTCGACGATACAACGAGGTTGCCCTGAACAAGCACATTCTCTCGCGATTTGAAAACTCTGAACTTGTTATAGGTAGGTATGAACTCGAGAACACAGACACAGGCAGAGAGATCGTGCAAATGTGTGAAAATGTGGAAATCGACAAAATAAAATGATGTGGCGAAAAATTACATGTCTTTTAAAATTTACATTATGATTTAGTTTGCACAAAAGAGAGATTTCTGAACGAAGTTTACAATGCAAATATTGTGTCTTCATTGTCACGCAACAGGGTGAAGATTCACTTAAATATTTGCAAGGAAATATTGATAAAGATCTCCAGTAATCCGCGCTCAATGGCGACGTTTGCGCAGTATTGGTGTCAAGTGTAGCGTGACGAGATTATGATGTTGTACAAATGTGTACAAAATAACGTGGTAGGTAACGTACACACTGCTGGGGTGATAAAGATCGGCTTATAAAGATATATGGTTTCTTTATATTTTAAACAAATATGTCTACTGTAAGAGACTATAGATTATGCGAAGATTCTTGGTTAGGTCTTTGTCCAACAGTGGATTTTTGTTCTTTTTTTGATGATCATGATGATGAATATGAAATATAAGAAAGATGAAAAGTTAGAAAATACACAGCATCGTCATCTGCGGCTAGGAAAGATAATACGCTGTTGTGTAAAAAGTAGTAGGTGTTTAAAAAGAACCTAAGTTATGAACCATTTATTTACAGCATAAGATTTAATTATGGAAGATTTTTAATACCTACCGTTCACAAAAAATATATTTTTTAACACATCGGTACCAAATATATCGGCCAGAAGATCATGTCATCAGATAGACACCGCCAAGTTGATTTGACGCACGGATAAGGACTTGGCTCATCACATCAACCCTCGTCTCGCACTTGCTTCAGAGATGGAAGATAGAAGGAGATCATTTATTGGGAGAAATTTACTGCCGACTATAACTTTGTGGTTGACATCGGCTATTAAAGTTTTGAAAAATGTTGTTCTTGCTAAGACGATAACATATTTCTGGCTGATATGAATTTGTAGCATTAAATGCAGAAGGTGATTAATTTGATACTGATAAACCTACACGTAAATTTTGAGTTTAATCATTATAAACCATTTTCATCACACCAATCATTCAATATCTTTCCTCATAACTAATTATCGCTTTAATTATTCTAACACTTTTATTTTCGAGGTAGAAGACTCCCATCAATAATCGTTAAGAAAACCTTTTCGTCCCATGAGGCTGAGTAATCAAATTAAGCTAACAGCCAAGTCTATCTGTCATCGGTAATCATCGGCGCGTTCTCCCCCGCGGCGGACGAACTTGGGCTGTTTTTACAACGATTCGATTTATCATGGCACGTAATGACAGGAAGTACCGACGCGAGATGTCAAGGTTCAAAATAAAATATCAAGAATTAAGCGAAACGTGCAACATGTGTTAGTAGAACAGTAAATATTTAGGTTTGCTTGATTATGCAACAAACAAACTAATGTTTATTAAATATATACAAGGTGTTACGGTAAACACTGTGATCCTTGAAACTGTACCTTCAGACCATGAAACTGAACAACTTTCCCTAAGAAAGATACGTCGAAATACGATACAAAAAATACTTCCTACCTATAGAACTTGCACTAGCTGATGGCGCATTTTGTATGGGAGACGGAAATATCGGAATACTCGGAATATAAAGTTTCAAGAATCACAGTGTTCACCCTAACACCCTGTATATTTAACTTTTATATGGTGATCGCTCTTTCTTTTTGCTTTCGACAGTTTTGTATCTCGAAAGATGGGTGACCGCTAGTGGTGTTAGAGCAAGATAGTCGTTAAGGGGCTTGAAAAGTCTTGTTTGTGTCTAAAGGTTTATTTAATTATAACATTTCTTATTGTTTGTTTTTACACATGCTATCAAATCAAAAACAATGCAAAATCTGTCCAACCAAATCATCATATCGACATACCAACCATATTATTTTATAATAAACAAACACACATAAATATGAGGTACAAAAACCATTTATTATTCGAGACACGTGCCGATGATGTGATGATAACATTCATGTTTGTCGCAAAAGAATGGAATTATTAATTAAATATCACCAAACCACGCTATCAGTTGCTAATTAGCAGTTCTTGCCGCCGAACTCTTTTTACTGTTAGACTGAGTAGATAGCAAAAAATGTGGAGAGATAGCAGAAAATGTACATAATTTACATAACACATTTTTTTCATCATTCTTTTAAAACTGCTGATATTGTTGGGGTCTCCCTAAGAACACCAAAAAACTAAAAAGTGCTACCTCTGGCCCGTTTCGCAGTACTAGTCCAGTGACTGTACCCATAGTAACCAAGTTGGTATGGCGTCTCCGATTTCAATTAAGAAGGTCGAAAAGTCTTTGACTTCGAATCGAAGACCGACCAAACGAATCCTGGTGTCAGAGTTGTTGATTCACCAAAGGCCTCTGACATTGCTCATTCATTCACGACTACTTGCCTACATTCGAAGATACTAGTTGGGATCAACGGTTTAACGTGCCTTCCTAAGCACTGAATTATCTTACTTTTCCTAGGTGATTCATTTTGCAATGTCCTAATCCAACTGAGGAGGTAGCACAAAGGAATTTCCTTTTGACAGTGTCCACACCAAGAATGGAACCCAGAACTTTCGGATGGAGAGCCGAGCACTCTGACCACTCGACCACAGAGGCTGTTATCATCAAGATACAGACAAACCCACCCACGATGTGTGATAAAGGACAATATTTTGCATACAGTATTATATCTTAGCTTCTTGGCGCTCTCCCTCATCTTCATCCTTCTCTTTTCAAGCGCGAGCTTCTTTTTGACTTAGTTGGCTGAGAGAAGGAAAAGTTCAAACATACTCTTATTAATAATCATCATTTGTAATCAACTTCGATAATAATTTACAGTTGTAACTTGATACTTTTTAGGTCTGTTTAGTTATTCAAACAAGTTTACAGCAGTTACAATCCTGAAGTAAAACCTTTTTCTAACACGCGATATCTAAAAGCATATTATCTGCGATGCGTTGAAAAAACGCAGTAAAAAATTGTGGAGTTAGGACCCACTATTATCTCTGAACACCGAAGTCATTTTAGCTATAATAAGATAACATTAAGGGAAGGCGGTGGCAGAGGTTCTCAAACATTCAGGAAAAGCTTCTTCTTCAAGATACATTTTGCAAGAAAAGCTTCATTTCATGAAACAATCGTAGTCTTGGTCGTCCGAAAAATTATGGAAAGTTGTTCCGTAACAATAATAAAAGCATTAGGTGATGCAGCCTGTACGTTTTTATTGTTTGTTTTCACAAGATTCTACATTGGGTGCAAGTAATTTTTAGTGTAGCTACTTAATAACTTGTACTTTTACAACATGTTCGACGCAGGGTTTTAATGAATCGGACATATTCTGGGCGCTAAATACAACAACTTTTGTTTCACGATTTTGGAACTTTACAAAAAAATCAACTTTGCTTATAGAATAATCAGCTGATCCGATCGAACAAGTTTAAACGAAAAGTATTTATGTTTTTTTTTTTTGAGAATATCAAAAGTATGTTGGACAAAAAGTTGTTGCATTTCGCCCCCGGATTAGGCATTTAAAAGGTTTTGAACTTTACCAAAGCCCTGTATAAAGTTATAGAACCACTGCCCATGAAGAGCGTGTCAGCGGACCTGTCGCTCTCGAGAGGAGAACAGGTATACGTTTTTCTTATTCGTTTTTGCGCTCGAACAGCGCACGTGCAGGCCGCCCCTTAATTACCAACGCGTACCATAAACAGATCTTTACGCTCCCTTAAATAAATCTTCCAGCATTTTTTTTCATTTTTTGTTTTCTTAGGCCCGTAATTTCGGAGCACGGTTTTCGGTTTACCAAGTACCGGACCAGGGACCGAAATGATCGATGATGACTCTTTGTTTTTGCAGGTTTATCGGTAAATCAATTTTGGGATTACTTGTTTAGGTTTTGAAGTGTCCGGATTCGATGATTGTTTGTGTAGGGATAAGAATTAAGGTGATGTCAGTTCAGACAATCTAGGGTATTAAGCTTTGATTGATAAAGGTAATAAACAATAATGTAAGCTTTAAAATATATCTTTGAAATTGTAATTTAAAAACAAGTAAATTTAAATCTAAGAAAAACATGATATATTTTATTCAGTATCATGATTAGACAAAGTTGGCTCGATAGGGAAAAATAGCAAAGTTACTTTTTTTCGAGACTTTGAAATAGTCTAATTTGCTTTTCGAACACAGAATCGCTCTACCACAAGAAGTCAGACACCCTGGTTAACGATACCAAATTAAATACCCACTGTAGGTGTTAAATACTAGCGAACTCTTTCGTGAATTATATACATAATGGTTAAGTAATTTCTACTCGAACAATCCGCTGTGTTAAAGCATTTTGAATGTTATTTGCTACAGCATCAAACCACAGACTAAACATGAAACCAAACGAACAAATCCACTAAACTGTTATCTATCAATCAGGCCATCAAGCGAACGGTTTACAATGTTTCCCTCCCCACAAAAACCAACCTCCATTAAACGACCCTTTCAAACACCTCCATAAACTCAAAATAGTAAAACTAATGAACGTCAATAACTGAGATTCCCTGTAAATTATCGCTTACCACGCTAGGTTAGACTGACGAACACATTTGAAATACATCGAATCTTTATGTTCAACTTCTCGTAGAACCTTGTTTCTTGTCAAGCAATGTATTTCTAATCGCGTACAAAATGAACACCGACTGTTTTTATACAAACCCGCTCTAATTGTTCCACCGCACGTCTCGAGCCGATCGCATTTTGCGGCAATCTCACGTCATTAAGACAAATCAACTCAAATCACCGATAATTACTAATTCCGGACCTACTAAGGTGTTATGTTTACGAATTTCGTATCATTTTAAAAGTTACAAACTCGTTTGTATATATTAAAATCTTGTAATTTGACCGGTGAAAGGGTTTTAAACGTCATTTGCCTCCAAAATATCGTTTAGTGACGCCTTGATTATATGGTGAGATGATTGAGCGCGTTTGTGCGATTTTGTCGTGAACGAAGAAAATTTCGGCCTTAAGTATCTACTTAATCATACTTTATGAAGTTCGTCATTTCTACACGACAGTAGAATACGAGAGGTTCTGGGAAATAAAAAAATCTCTGATTTATTGACAACGAGGACTACATATAGTCCCAAAAGTTGATCAGTACTGATATTTTAGCTAGTTTGTGAGTTTTAAAACCATATTGGAAATTAATACAAATAGAAACTGATGTTTACGTACCTTGCGTAATATATTTCTAGCTTAAAGTAAGTAATGTTAAGAGTATCTTACTAGCTAAGTAGGTAATTAGTACCATAACGTAGTTTAAATGCGTCTGTTCCTTCCACAGATGTTCCTCCTGTATTAAACAAAATCGGTAGTCTTTAATTGCAGTAATTTCAAACCTTAACCGATTGATTGTCGGTTAACCGGTGAAGGGATGATTAACCCTTGTTGCAGAGAAAGGGTTATTTTTTACCAAATCACCATCAACCCTTAACTATGACGTGTTGATTTCGTAATAAATAAGTCTGCTGCTTAACCCGCTATTGTTATGAAAAGCGTTTATAAAATGGTCGAAGACTCTGTTGTAGAACCAATTATAATAAATACCCTTTCAAAATAGAAGTGGTTGTAAAAACATTAAAACTAATCAGCTTTAACCTGCGCTTAACGATCTAATTTTCGATTTAGCCGCCTTTTATAGATTGTTAGTAATTTTATTGAAAAAAGCGATACAAAAGATCGTAAGATTGAATGTTACTGTCGCTAATGATGGAGGTAATTGCTTCTAATTCCCAGAGAAATATCTTCGATGTAGGGAAAAAAGTGCCGCCGCTAAGTTTCATAGTCTTAACTGCACAATGAGCTACGTAAATTGCCCTCAAGTAACTATCAAAATGTGCCGCTACGCTACATTGATGTAGTTGCATGGTGTGGTGTTGACATTTGTGACGATAAAGATGGCGATATTGATCACCAAATATCAGCATTTTGATTCTGTAAGTTTACAATTTTTTCTGTAAGTTCTATGAAACTGAACATTTTTTTGAAGAGACATGGGTCGAACAAAAAGGAAACTTATAGTTGTCCTGTACCCTCTATAGGCAGTGGGATGTTAGCAAAGGTAAATTGTAATTTTTTTTTTTTAAATATTGTCGGCACGAGGTTTGTGTGGGAAAAACAAAAAATAACTTTTTGTGACATAAGTTTCTTAAGAAAAGTCGTTCAGTAACAAAAAAAACCGGCCAAGTGCGAGTCGGACTCGCGCACTGAGGGTTCCGTACCACCACATAAACATAATTGTATTAGTTGAAATTTCAGTAAGTTAATGTGCTAGATTTTTTCAGTCCGACAAGCGCTTGACCAAATTTTATTATTTGTTGTTATTTTATAGCCTATGCCCTATAAACATACCAATTTTCAAGTTTATAAGTGTTTCCGTTTTTAAATAGAACTAAAACAAAAATCGCCTCAGCAACCATCCAACTTGACCCCTCTCTTATATGAATGTTCTTGAAACGGGAGCTCACCACAATTGGTTACCATTAGTTGTGAGAAAAGTTGTAATATTTAATGATTTCAGACTTTTCCCATTATTTGTACTGTGAGACCTAGCTTCTTGCCAAATTTCATAATTTTAGGTCAACGGGAAGTACCCTGTAGGTTTTTCATTTTTGAATAAATGTATGGAGATGAGGACATAAAATGCCATATCTTTTGATTGCGTCGTTGTAAAAAATTTAAATTTTCAGATCTTGTGTGGTTCATGGATCCTAATATATGGTATTAATTTCAACCTGATACCTTTACCCGTTCGTGAGATAAAGGGTCTTGACAGACAGACAGACAGACAGACAGACAGACAGACAGACAGACAGACAGACAGACAGACAGACAGACAGACAGACAGACAGACGGACAACAAAGTGATCCTATAAGGGTTCCGTTTTTTTCTTTTGAGGTACGGAACCCTAAAAAATTAAAACGGACCGTGATAAGAGTGCATCACTCTTTTGCAACAAAAAATTATGTATGAGCGTTCTCTTAAAATCATATCTGTAATAGAAAACGCTACGCGCTGGCGCTGATCCAACCGGGCCACCGGCTGCTAATAGCGCGCTCGCGACAACTATTAACTGCAATTACTGCTAAGTAGTACAAGTGAAAAGAAAGAGCGAACTTATACTAGAAACCGGCCAAGTGCAAGTCGGACTTGCACATTGAGAGTGTTATACCATCACATTTTTTTTTAGTTGAATCAAAACTATTACGCGCGAAAATAGTACATTAAGATGCACGTGCGCTATTTTGGATATTACGGCCGAGGCTCAGAAATTGCAGCCCGAGCCGCAGGCGAGGGCGTAATGGAGCCGAGGGTGTAATCGCCAAAGCGCACAAGCTTCTTACGACGTTTTTCAACACATTTGCGAATAAAAACGAATCAAATTCGCTTACCTGCAATTCCTGAGCCTCCATTTTTCGTTCTCACAATACTTTTCAACATGGAATAAATACACCACAAAGAGCTTGGTTTATACTTATTCGCCAGCTCATTGAAATAAGCCAAAAAGACATTCTCTGAAAACGAAATGGCATTTTTGCTGTTCTTCCATTCAATGAACTTTTCGTAGGCAAGAATCTACCTATTTTTCCTTTGATTATGCTGGAAGGAGACTCACTTGCATTTTGTGCCCCAGTAATTATTTCCTGTGGGGTTAAATTAAGTTCTTCTTCATTGCTTGAAAACGACGAACGACATTGTTAGTTAGTCACAAAAATCAAAGCAAATGAAAATACTTCTGAAAAATGGCGCGCGGAATTCTTGTTGCGCGCGCATTTCTTTTTTCAAATGAGGAGCTGTGACGAAGCAGTGGCAATGCTCCCAAACAGCGTAGTCATTGAAAAAATACAAAAACTTTAAATTTATTGCTTACAAAATCAATTAATGTTAATTTGTTGTCAAATTTAACTAATCTCATGCAACAAATTGTTTATATATTATATTTTTATCAACATTAGGTATATATTTACGAAAATGTCATAAATATTTTAGACATTAGAACTCCTTGCTCTTTGTTAATATAAAAAAAAAACAAAAATTATATAACTAGTGCTGTAATATATAATGAGAAAAGCACGCGTTTTTAATAAGCTGGATTATGGACCTAAATACAGTGCAAATAGAGCTGTTTTATGAGCAAATGTGTTGAAAAAGAAGTTCCGTACGCAAAGTGAAATGTTGCATTTTTTTCAATAATTGATTAAAGTATAGAAATGATAAAGAAGTGTTATAACTCATTTCAGATTAATGAAGGACATCGCCCTTTGCGGAGACCTGTCAATAATCTAAGATTTTTAGGTATATCACATCCCTCTGATAAAAATAACTGTAGCACTTCGTAGCAGAGCTACGAATTTTACGGAGTTATTATTTTTATTCCAAAATTTTAACTTAACCTTCTGCGCGCTTTGAAGTAAGGCGATTGATTAAAAAATAAATAATTAATGGAAAGCCTTCTTTCGTCAATAAATATTTGCAGTGTTCTGATTCTTCTTTCAGAAAAATTTTAAAGTAGAAGTAAGTCTGGCATACTTCTTTCAGGTCCGATGAGTCCGATTAATGTGTAATAAATCTCAAGGAGAACTTCTTAGCACCGGGCGATGGACAAAGTACTAGTCTACCAAAATGTAAGAGCATTAAGGTACGGTCAACCGCTTGTGGGTAAAAACTTTTTCAACTCTATTACCACGCCATAAGGTCCAAAAGTGTTTCTACCGATGCGCGGCCGTGTGTACCATAAACATGCAAAGTAATCCAATTGGAGTAATAGGTAGGTTCAAAGATAAAACCTCTAAACACTTATGCATTGCGTCGCAATATTTGCAGTGACACAAATTGCTTGAATCAAGCGTGCGTTGCACTCCGTTCGATAATTATTTACCGCTCATTTGAGCGTTTGATATTTGCTGTAGGTCTCTTTAAGGTAGGTAGCTAATCGGTCTGCAGGAATCGGCTGCTTTGATACGGTATGGTAGCTTGTTTTTGTTTAAATAGGTTAAATTACATAGTCTAAAAGGAAAATGCAGGTGTAAGCCTAAGGGATGCTTAGCTGAATAACTTTTCCAAACATACGTGCTTAAAAACAATCTCGCACTCTCTGGACAAATCATGAAACAAATTGAGAAAATTATTATTTTTTGTATTAAAGGTAAAGTTATTCTACATGTAAAACAAATTTTATAGTATGCATAATACAAAGAACCAAAAATATATATTTACGGATACACACATAGAAACAAAACCAGTATAAGCTGAACCAGCGCTACGCTACAAACGCCCGAAACCAGAGACCCACTCAAGGTCAAAGTGTTTTCACCGACGTGCGGCCGTGTGTACCTAACCTAGTATGTGTCAATTCCTTTAACGTGTGATACAAGCAACTGGTTACAGCTTAGTAAAAACTTATAACCCAATCGAAATCTAAAGAAATGTTCGTTGTTCCTTAATCTAAGGATTTTTTATAACTCATTATACTGCTCATAAATAGATACAATGTCCGATTAGAAAAGGAATAAACACGCATACTTTAGCTGTAATTTCAAGATCACATCACTTCTAAATTGGAAGAAGTTAAACGTAAGTGTAAAAAGAGTAAAAAACTGTAAGAATTTTTACTGCACCTCAAACAGAGCGCGCCTAATCCTTAATTAAAACTTTGAAGCTTCAACTAGATCCTTTTAGGGTCCGGTATGTTAATAATTTTTACATCTCTCATATTCGGTAAGTAGGTCCTTAGTACCCCCAAATGGGGCTTGTAGGTGACCAATTAGGGTAATAATGTAGCTAGAAAAGCCCTAGGGCGGTAAGTAATTGTAACGTCCCCCCTTGATGGCCGCCTCCAGCAGCGGGGCGGCGGACGTTTTAATTACACTTTTGTGACAACGTTAAAAGTTCTTAATACTTTTTATTTTCTACTGAACCATGTGCATACACTTTCAATCTGGCTTCACCTTCAAAAAAGATAGTTATTAAGGATAATTTTCTTCCACACCCATCCTACCCATTACTCCCGAAACTCATCGCAGTAAGTATTCAAAATAAAGCAAGTCTCTAACGAAGCGGCCATAAGAGGAGGTCTGGTGATTATCACCTCCTCTGGTCTTCTGGTATCCTGGTAATCGTAGCCTCATTAGGCAAGGATTTTGGTCGGTCGTAAAAAATGTAGTTAGTGGAGTTGATAATGAAGCTTTTGAAGTACATATGTGGTTGTTGTAAAGATATTCCAAAATTATGTGGTCACATAAATTAATGATGAAGTATTCAAACCAGTTATAACAAAATTCACTTACTTATATTGGGTAAAAAATACGAGCTTAACCAAGAATATTTAAGTAGCAGCACTTTCTGCTAAGGATAGAGCCATAAGCGTATCTATTTCTTGCGAGAGACCTCCACACTAAAATGTACGATTTTTGATTTTTTTTAATTTTTGTCTCTGAGAAATATGTGACTTGGGACTAATAAATGTTATTACCACTATTTCTCGTGAAAATACTTACCAAACAGAAAAAATCCGTGTAAAAAATCACGTATAAAATGGCTATTACGGATCATTTAGGGTTCCGTTCTTAGTATTAATGATCAATTCACAAGTAAAATAGATATATTTTCACTAACGCAAACAAAGTTTAGCTAAAACATTAGATTTTTAAAGATTTCTTGATTTTTGTAAAACTTAACCGGGATTTTTAACCGACTGGTCATAGTTGACGAGACGTTTTACACTTCGTTACTTTGTAGATATGTGACGGACTCTACTCTATGTGGGCTTCACCGTAAACCACAAGAATAAACAAGATTTTGGCTGTAAAGTCTTTTGATGTTTATTAGTATTTATACTCGTAGTTATCTCACATTCTCATTAAAAAGATGGTATCAAAATCTTAGGCCATGATATAGTTACCACGTTATTTGGAAGGCACCAGTTGGTAAGTGCTCGCCTACTCATTTATGTTTAGAAAAATAATCAAAATTACGAGTGCGTTGACTGTACTCATGTACCTAAATACATATATCATATTAAACAAACTGTAAGTACGTTCCTTCATCCTTTCCTGCTCCGTGTACTGTTCTCCTACCCGCCCTTCCACTGCTATCGGCCCTGATTATCTGCAACTTCAGGTCCTCAACTAACCCACGAACATCCGAGACGAACATATCCCTAGCCCTGAGTCAAGATGCTATCTACAATCGCAAACGCTAGTAGAATAGATTGAAAATGTACGGGAATGACATTAGCGATCGAAATGTTGCGTGACAGCTAATGTCAATCCTATACATTTTTATTCTATTCTATAGCGTTTGCGATTGTAGAAAGCCACTTGACTCAGGGCCCAGGGCGTGACATCCCACCTCACTGTCACAAATGTTACTCGTATTTAGACAATGGATTTAGACGAAATATATGACATATCTCCTTAGTCTTGTAACTAATTATGGCTGAGATAAGACTTTATGCCTTCCTCTTTAATTTCTAAATTGCAAATCATTCTATTTATACAACAATTAAATCTATGATTAATATAGTATTACAATAAAAATCTTTTTCTATACAAATGCAAAATCATCTCGCCTATCCGCCCCTCAAATTGGATGCCAGTTTACCTGCGATTCGGTTAATTGTCGTGCCACCCCTAGAAATATCCACCCACATAATTTGAAATTAGAAACCAAAATAAATTTTCACTTCAATATATTTTAAAATTTTCTTAACAGGCACTATACCAGTAGGAATAGTGTTCAAATTACACAACTCAAAAGTGACGAAGAGCAAAGGCCAGTGGTTGAAAGACAAAACCAAACTTATAACTTGCGCTTAAACACCAACGGATATTTTCAAAAAGGACCTTATTTTGAGAGTGTTAGAAAAGAACATGAAGTTATTTTAAACGAATTAATGGATAACGTATCGTTGTTGTAAATCTCATACTTTAGGGTGCTTTGGGTGACGCAACAAGTGTACAAGCAACAAAAGAGACGATTAGGGGTGATTTATTTATGTCTTTTATTTTCCACCCCCAAGCTTAAGAGCAATCTTGTAACTGAAATTCCCACAGTGTGGAAATAAAGATTTTTTGCAAGAGCTTTTTTTAGTTCTGTGTTTAAATTCCTAATTATGTTTTGTAAATAAAAGTCTACCTAAAATTAAAAAAACTTAGTATTTCCATGTATTTCTTTTAAAAAATTTACAATCATGATTAATTTATCAATGATCATTTCCAATAAATCTTCTAAAAATGTCTCACATTTATTAAAATAATAATATAAAACTAAAGGTTAAGATTAAATAACAAAAATAAAAGTTAAACAAATTATAATTGTCTCGATAATAAAATACAGTCGGCTTTAGAGTAATCAGATTGCCAAAGACGTTGGGGTTTTGTAAACATAAGAATTACTCGTACCTATGTGAAAAGGGTTAAAATGTTATTATTTATGACTAGCACTATAACTATAGACTAAGCGTTTATCTGCGTGTGTATTGTGGTTATAAACGTGTACCTCGTGTAATTGAAGATAAATATATTCTTTTGTTAACTGAAAAAAAAAATTAAGTTTAAAAATCTTTACGTTCTTTCGTGAACTATATGAGCTGAAGCTTTAGCCACTAGAGTCTAGCGTATGGGGATAGGTAATTTAATTACTGATAATTTCATCTTTAATCAAAAAAATCACAACTATTCAATTTGACCCCTACTCATGGAAGGTAAACGTGACAAGTGTAATCTATGCACCCTTAGGGAACGAAGGGCAAGTGCACCCCAACCACCTATTGTCAGAACGAGGGGATAAACAACCAACACCATAGCAGATTTTAATAAATCCCGCTCCCACGCACTTGTCACGCCGTGGGGCACAAACTTTGTTACTTTTTTCCCTAAAGGGACAAAGCACAACTTTTTCGCTTTTTACCGATGACGCAAGGGCCTGTTGAAGAACTATTGTCAATTTTGCATTTTCTGTCGTGGGAACGAGCCCAACCTGCCCTGAAGATGGACGGTCCTGTGAAAGAAAAAACCGGCCAAGTGCGAGTCGGACTCGCGCACAGAGGGTTCCGTACCACCACATAATCATAATTGTATTAGTTGAAATTTCAGTAAGTTAATGTGCTAGATTTTTTGAGTCCGACACGCGCTTGACAAAATGTTATTATTTGTTGATATTTTATAGCTTATGCACTATAAGCATATCAATTTTCAAGTTTGTAAGTGTTCCCGTTTATAAAATAGAACTAAATCAAAAATCGCCTCAGCGACCATTCAACTTGACCCCTCTCTTATATGAATGTTCTTGAAACGGGAGCTCACCACAATTGGTTACCATTAGTTGTGAGAAAAGTTGTAATATTTAATGATTTCAGACTTTTCCCATTATTTGTACTGTGAGACCTAGCTTCTTGCCAAATTTCATAATTTTAGGTCAACGGGAAGTACCCTGTAGGTTTTGGTTTTTTGAATAAATGTATGGAGATGAGGACATAAAATGCCATATCTTTTGATTGCGTCGTTGTAAAAAATTGAAATTTTCAGATCTTGTGTGGTTCATGGATCCTAATAAATGGTATTAATTTCAACCTGATACCTTTACCGGTTCGTGAGATAAAGGGTCTTGACAGACAGACAGACAGACAGACAGACAGACAGACAGACAGACAGACGGACAACAAAGTGATCCTATAAGGGTTCCGTTTTTTTCTTTTGAGGTACGGAACCCTAAAAATACTTTATTAGATTCGGTTAGTGTGTGGGACAATTTTTAAGTGTATTACTTCAAAACCGAGAAAAAATTAAGTCTCTTTTGTTTAGACTTGTCTGGTTAAAATTTATTTATGATGCAGAACAGAAACCCTAAAGGCACGTATTATAAAAATCTTTCCATATCACAATCATAATGGCAGTAATTATCCAAAAAATGTAACTTCCCCTAACAATCTCTCCTAATAATCTTAAAATGGCTCTAATAGACATTTAATTATGGGGTAGGTCGAGTTCCACTGACCCCTTTTACACTTGTTTACATCTTCATCCCTCGCCCTCCCTCCATTCTATCCACTCACGCATCAAAATGGAATGTTTAATTCCAATACCCCATACGATTTATTACAACAAAGCAAAACGGAACGCTCGCTCGCCATCTGTCGCTGTTCCGAATCTCGCATATCGCCGAAAAAACGCTCAATGTGCGAGCAACCCTGGGAACCTACGAGCCGAGAGCATTCCCACGAACAACCCCTCAATTTTCAATAACCAAATTAGCCTTTGCGTTACCCTATTTCGGATATGAGGGAGTCGTGAATCTATTCATGTTAATAAAAAATATCGTGCGTCCTTATCGATTCGCGGCAATGTTCGTATGTTCATCCCCTTCGAATGCACGTGTTCAAAGATCGTACATTTGCGGTGTGTGCGTGTGTGCGCGTGAGTCTTGGCGCGCAGCACCTGCCTGCGCGGGCGCACCCCATTGGCTGATCAACCACTATCACCGCTACAGAGATTTCTTTTTAACTTAATTTTTTGTAACTCTCTTCGGACTTACGATGAAAAAATCCTACATGTTTGGACCGGTACGAGCCGAATATTTGTGTGTAGGTGGCATTTTATGTTTAGTTATACTTTTAAGAAACAAAATTCTAATGAATAATTCAAAGATCGATGTAAGATAGGGTTAAGTTACGGAAACATTTGACTTTACAGTAAAGATCTACAGTTATGACTTATGAACACTAAATAGGAAACAGGATATTGTATTTAAATCATCTGGGCAATCAATAAGTTGCTTGATTAGATCGTCTCACTCTCATCCAATATCCCAAACAGTGCATCAAGTGCGCTATTGTCACGCGACCTGCGTGCGCGCAGTGTATTCAGGGGTCAGGCTCAGGCTTCCCCTCATGACTTCGTGACCTAGGGGCCGATACAATCACATTGTTAGGGGTCCGTAATGATAGCCATGTGGTCTGTTTACGCATTATAAACGTGTGCTCGGCACGTGGAAGCTTTTCCCATGAAAAGTCCTAAATATTTTTTAAAGGGTTTATGATACTATTTTAAGTGTCAACAGGTTCAAATACACTTCTTTCGTGTGAAAGTAAGAAGAAAATGAAAAATATATATTAAATGAAAGGTAAATGTCTGTGTCTACTTATAATTATCACAAAAAGGATAAATTATTATTAATTGAACACACTACTATCATTTTAACTTTTAATGAGTTTACTGATTAGGAAAGGAATAGCGTAGTAAGTAGTGGAAGAAATGCATCGAATGTTTTTTAAAGTTCAACTATCAAATCAACCTTGTTATCGTAACGCTAAAATCAACTTGTCCCGATGCCAAAACTGATAAAGTGCCATCACGTATGAAAAACATATTGGGGTATCGAATAAACCACTTAGCTCACCCACACAAGCGCTTTTCATATACAGAGCTTTTATGTCGGGGGCGAGCGCGCGGGTATAAAAACCGACCGGCCCGGAGCAGCCCCACACTTCTGCCTGTGATCTCACTTGCGACACACGTATACTCTACTTTTCCAAAATGTCTTACTACGCTAACAACGAATACATCATCGCAACAAACAACTCGATGAACGAAAACAAATACAACGCTGAGAAGATGAAAAACAGCGGCATCAAGGCGCTACTGAGGCCACTAATGAAGATCATTAAGAAAACAACGAAGCGCGTTCCCGCCAAAACCTGCGACACGTGCTACGAGGCCGAGCAGAACTCTAGCAACGAGGCCTTGGAGCGTAAGATCTACGACGAGATGGAGACATGCCAGCCTGGCGCCGCATTCCTGGTCTACAATGAAGACTCCTGCGACCTTGTTCCGGTTACAAGAGAACAGTTCTACGTACCAGTACACTTCGCCCGCACAGACGCTGGCACCTTCTTCTGGACAACCATCCCGAAGCACGAAGCTGACTTCGCAGCCGCACACTGCTACACCGAGTGCCAGACCGCGGAGCAGCAGCACCCCATCTTCCACGACCGCTGGGTTCAAGCATAAGCTGCACACAACGAACAACAATCAGTGTCTTCCGAAGAACCAGTGCCTGCTCCGTTGGTTCTGCAACCGTCTGTGATGTTAGCTTTAGTTTAGATTCTACGGTGCCATACTATTTAGGTTAGAGCTTAGGGTAGGGCTTGCTCAATACTCGTGATACGAATAACTCCTCAAAAGCTTTAAATTGTATTTTCGAATCGCGTTGTGATATTTTGAAAATATGTATTGTATTGTATAAAACTTAGCTTAGGGCCTAGTGATCTAAATGTGATCTTCCTTTTACAAGCTTTAATTGTTTTAGGGTTAGTAAATTATTTCTATTTGTAAGTTTTGCCTTACTCATGTTGAGAAAAGAAAATGAGTTGAAAATAAATCTCATTCAAATTTATTTATATCTTTCATTCCTCATGACCTTACACACAATATTGCACATAAATAAACAAATAAATTTTCAAAACACTGAAATAACATTTAACTACATTAACTAATATACAAAACAAGCACAAGAAGAATCTGGCTCTACTAATAAGATTCGCTATAAAATCGAGTTGGAGTCTTGTATCAAAAAGTGGTCGGACGAGATGCGCGCAGGCGACGGCGCGAGCCATGGCACGGCGCAGCTTGTCAGACCACTATACTTAGCTTGACGTTGGCCATATAGCAATAACACCGCCATACTCGGCGACTGGCCTCGTCGAGTCGCTTGCGCACGTGGTCAGCCCGCGGCGCGGCTACTGCCTTTAATGGTAGCTTTTTAAAGAGAAAATTTTCTCCTCTTGTCTCAAAACGAGTCGCTCGCTGTAAATTACACCGAATCAAGGCAAAATCAGAAGCTGTAATGGTTCATGATGGCTATGCTAAGAAGTATAATGATATTCAACGTAAGTAATTAAGTAGAAAGGGTAAACATAAATTATTAATAAGAAAAACAATTTCATGGATAGACACTAGTTAAAATTATTTGACATACAATCTCGGACAAAGCTTATTTATTTCGAACCACCTCTGAGCCCCTAGGCGACATAGGTAAGTACTAGAACTAGAGTTTGGTCAGGTCAAGTCAGGGATCCAAAATTTACATTTTATGTACCGTTGATAAACATTTTTTCTACGAAAACTTACACGAAAGTACCTACGTAAAGAAAGTAGCTGTAGTCAAATAATTTTCAGCAAAAATATTTAGGAAAATTAAATTAAATCTAGCAGTCAAACGATGTAGCTGCTCTGGTGTGTAAAAAACTAATTTACATAATGTACCTACATAAATATAATTCAAGAAAACACTAATATAACTATTGTGCTACATACGAGTACATGCAATAAAAGTACTCGTACCACAGAGAAGTACCTATAAGATATTTCCGATCCGCATCTCTTTGCAAAAATTCTCGCAAAATTGCACACGCAACTAGAGGTGGGCGTTAAATAACGTAAATAGTTTTGATAACTAGTTATTGGTGCAATAGCTTCATTACGTTATTGGCTATTGCGAAAACTATCTATCGAGCGAAACTAGTTATTTCTGAAAACCGAATACCATTGAGATCGCGCGACTCAACGCGTGAACGAACGAAGCTTGATTACAGCGCGAAGTTAATTTGATTTCGATATTTGTTTAAAGCTACAGTCAAAAATCTGAAAGTATTCCTAATGTAACTAAATCACGTATTTCATAAAAATAACCAACACGCATTTCGGTTATTCTGATACCCGTTTTTCGAACGCTAAGCGATATTCAAAAATAACTAGTTATTAAAATAAATAGTTTCAAAAGCCGCTATCGGCTACTATAACGATAGCTAGTTTCGGTATTCCGAAAAACGAAAACGACCCACCTCTACACGCAACCCTGAAGCGATACAAGTTTCAACCTGTTGCAAAAATGCACCTCAAGACATGTTGAGACATGCTCAAGTTATTCAATAAAAAGTGCATTGTGCAAGTCTTCTATTTATCAAGATAACAGAAGTCATTGGTGCTCTATTTTATTTAGTATGAAAAGAAGGTGAGGACAATACGGATTTTGCATTCAAAGATGCACGTGCGATGCTTTCTCTAAAAATAAAGGCTACCAAATCAAAAGTTTTGATTGATGGTCTTGTATAAATAGGATACGTATAGTAAAAGACAAACACAGACCTAGTCTAATAATTATGTACAATCATTGCATTGGTACCACCGGCGGCCATAATTTATGATAAATGCAGTTTTTTTTTCAGAACTTTATAACTGATTTCAAAATATGTAGGTAGATGGTGCAAATACATAAAAGAAAGAAAATGAAGTAGGTACATAAATGAGAAAAGAAGAAGAAGATAAAGTACCTATATAGGATAGTATGGGATAGTAGATACTAAATCTTGTTGAGTTGGCAGAAAAGCTTTCTAGCAAAGAACAAATGCAAACCTCATTGAAAATTAAAAAAATAAATACATATTTTCCGATCCTCCATTACTCCTATTAAATTTATTCATGCACTGCCAAAATTTATCCAATGCTGCCAATTGATCCATCGCTACCAATTAAATGATTCAACATAAACTATGAACATGCAATAAATGTATACTAAAAGTAATTGTACCTTCTTCGTGGGCGGATATGGGCTGAAATGATGATAATGATAAAACTACAATCAAAATTCTACACAGCATGCAAGGTTGATGAGGTCATGATTAGGACCATAATGGGGTCTAGGCAGCGTGCCATGAAATTTTGAAAAAACGAAGGCGAACGTCATGAAATGTATGGGATGAAATTTCACATATTATGTCAAATGGCATGTTGTCTAGACCCCCATGACTTAAATCTAAGTTAGCTATCTGTTAACTAACTAATAGGTACTAAGATATGCCACATTTGATTAAGGGATAATTACTTATAGCTTTCATGCAGTAACACAATATGACCACTAACCCAAAATTTGACTATTTGATAGAGGACTTCTGCTTAAAAGCATTACCAAAATCGAAAGCTTTATCATAGAAGCTAGAAACAAAACAAAATAAATTAAAAATAAGTTTCATGCAGTACTTTAAGAAAATAGTTATAAATTTACGGTTAGTGAAAAAACCGCATGACAATTTTATCTCATTGCGCCACCCGATACCCGAGCTTTCGCGCCGAGCACAGCTATCGCGAAACCTGCTATGCTAATTACATAGTATTGATTAAAAAGTGGCCCCAGTACCGCTACACCGCTAGCCAACTCGTCATAATTGGCAGACACGACTCGCGTCTATAATACCCGAGTAATAATACCATACGCGACTCGGTCCGTGAGAAATTTCGGCAGATGTACAATTCTTGGCGCGGTAGGACGAGTGAGCGCTTATCTTTTTTTTTCTCGACTTAATAATAAGCGTTCGGTCCGTATCGAGCTTCGTGACTCATCGGCGCATTGTAAATGCACGTGTTCAATGCAAAGCCTTCGGACGTTCGGGTTAGAAAAGGATTTTTTCATCAACCCGTATTTCCAATTCCGCAACTCTTGCAAATTTTGGGTTAATTTTTTTCAAGTTGTAATTTGAAATGGATTGTAAGTAGACACGTGCATTGCGATTGTCAGTTTGGAATGTTTGCTAAATGTGGATTTTAATGGATGGATGGTCACGCGCAGGTATGAATTTTGATCAGGTAGGTACACTTTACCTAGTTGAGGGTTAGAACGGATTACGATTTTCCAAGCAAGATGGTGAGGAAAATGGTAGTAAAGTGAAAAACATAATTTCTAATTATTGTAACTGCAATAGGAGTCGTTCTCGTGAATGACTTCCCACAATCCGAAACATTTCGTAAGAAGAATGGTCAATTAAATCGCTCCGTACATGCTATTACAGCAATGATGTATGGCTAATTGAAGATTGTGAGTTAATTAGTTTTCAATTACTGTTTAATTGCTCTTAGGCGCGGTTGATGTGATCCCGATAAAAGCAATTAGGGCTATTCAATTCGTTCACGCTTTAAACTGAAAGTCTGGAGTTGGAAATTTATAGCCCAGAAGCCTATTATCGCATTTAATGCTTCCTAATAACTAATTTATGTCACTTCTCGTGAGGAAATTTCATTAATTATACTTAATAAATATTAATGTGTATAAACATGAAAACAACCAACACATGATTCAAGACCTTTTTATACTAACTTTGGCTTAGAACAGTCCTACTACGAGTACAATACAGTTCCTATTTACTTTCTTTTTCATATACACTTAATCAAGTGAAGGTATACACGGCCGCACGTCAGAGGAAACACTTTTATATTGAGCTGATCTCTGGTTTCGGGCGTTTGCAGTTGTTTCCACTTCCTTGCTGCGGTTCGTACAATGTTATTTAATATTAATTTATTATCATTAAGGTTTCGATACAAATATTGCCTGATCCACCTGAGCAATGCTACTGTGTGTGTTGTTGTGAATGATCTCATCCATTTATTCAGTTGATGCTACAACTATAAGAACTTCTGTCAACAATCTACTTGCGTCAAAAGATGAGCAAGCATTAAGAATATTAAGGCTACATAGCTTACACGTATAAGTTTTAGAATTAAGTGTAAGTACTAAATAAATAAATATACTTACACATACATATTTCATCATCAGGATCTAATAGGATACATTTTATTTTAGTTTTACGGCGTTGCATTCAATTTTTTTTTTGCTAGAATCCAATTAACGATCTATAAAAAAAAATATCTTAATAAACATTATTCATATCTGTTTCTTATTTGTAATACAAGGTTATTTTTAGACCTGATATGAATATGCCTACCTTTTTAGCGAGTTAAAAAGCAGCAACTTTTGTTCTACGACTTTGCTAATAACGACCATAAAAATTTCAACTACCCATAAAAAGTAACGTAAGTGACCAACACATTTTGGCCAAAGCCAAAGTTGTTGCTTTTGACCTCACTAATAAGGGCATACGCATTTCAGGTCCAAAAAAATAACCTTGTAGACATAGACAAAATAAATCTAAATCTAAAATAAATCAAATTGATAATATGTATCAGTGAATGATTTAGTGAGTCGAATGTAGTACATTAAAATTTAAGAAGGCAAGAAAGGAGTTTTCGTCTTAATTAAAACAAATATGTATATACATATAAGGATGAGTCAGCTTTACAAACGTATATACTATCATTGACAAGCAAGTACTTATTGCGAACTACAATATACAATACAACTGATAAAATACTTAAATTTGTAAGCACAAGTCATTATAAAATTAAGAATATTAATGTAACTAGCACTTTTATAAAAAAGTCCGAAGATGTGTCACTAGTAAAACTTTTTCATATGTTAAATACAAACGATAAATTATGATAATTAAAATATACGTGTGTAATGTTTTATTACAGGAATATACTGAAATCACTAATTAATGTTGGCAATGGAGACTTTTTTTTATATTTCAGTTGCATTTCTAAATAATTTGGTTGCAAAGAACCCATTCCAGTCTATGTAAATTTTATGGCTTATCATTACCACATTTATCAACACTTAAAATTTTACAATTCACTTTTTGAAATGAAGCACTTTTATGTATCACAAACTAATAATTGTAATAATTGTAAATATGTAGTAATAATTGTAAATATGTATGTATGTCGTTACTTCCTGGTCGACTAGTCGCGAATAACTGAACTTCAAACGGTAATTTCTTCAAAATATATACAGATTCCCCCTGGGAAATAGACGCAGAAATATTCCCCTAATAATCTCTTTGACCTACATTGACTTGACACTATTGTCTGCGGAACTATTGTCTTGCGAACACTTCCTGCTCCCCTTGCAGAATTCAGTTCACCTCTTGGTATAAAAGTTCAGGCGTTCAACGGTAGGTGGCTCTAGTTGCGACGATGTAATGAATCCTTGGAGATCTATAAAATAAACCCGCGAAGGATACTTTTGAATAATGCCTTTGAATAATGCCACTCCTAATTTGTATAAATTTATAAAAACATGCAGCCAATTTGCATAATTAAATTAAAATTTCTTTCTTTTCCTAGATTTTCGGATTAACATAGCTTTTATGCTTTGGCTTCAGGTTCTTGTCCTTAATTATTATTCACTTCAGCCCTTTCCCAACTTACCCATAATACATTAACATTAGTCAAACACTACTTAACTAAGTAAACAGTAGTTGTATGGCCATTGAAAGCACGCGCAGTGATCAAACAACGGCGCGTGCGCATACTTCACTTAAATTGACTCTACATCTGACAATAATTTGTTGGATATTTATTATTATTTATGTTATTTAATTTCTGCATTTAATTGGTATTGTATTTAAAAAATGCTATTGCAACATAAGAGAAATAACTAGGGTTGCAACAGCAAAACTCTTCATTGCTGGAAACGATTGGGAACCAAATCAATTAATATGCAACACCTACCAACAGTTCGCGCGCTCTCCAAAGACCCGATTGGCGTGAGGAGGTGCAGAAAAGGGCCGACTGGCGGCTTTTGGTGTCGGAGGCCAAGATCCTCTTTGGGTCCCTGAGCCAGCGAAAGTAAGTAAGTAAGAAAGTACCAACAGTTCATAAAACTGAAATATTTTGCCTCTCTATTTTATATATATGTTTTATCAAAAAAAAAATCTGTTTGAATCATACTATAGTAAGTATGTGTATTTATGTATGTAATAAATCTTTGTCTGTGTCTAAGTGGCTAAAATATAAAGGATTTGTAAAATCTTAAAAACTTCTCAATCAGTTATTAAGCCACCAAATAAAACTATTTAAACCGAGAGCAACGGCGATAATTAAAAATGCACGCATGTAAATTAAATTTGCAATGATCTGCATATTTAATTAAATATATGTAGATTGCACGTAGATTGCCATACAAGCAGTACGTAATTTTGGTGATTGGTAATGAAGGCGTCGCCGGTTCGCCGCGAGCGCGACTTTGCGCGGACTCATGCGCAAGACGCTACCAGCCCGGTGCGCGGGCCGTGGGAACGACGACAGTTGCGCGTACCCCGACACCACCTGCCTACCGCTAAAAAAGCACTCCGAAAATGAATTCGGAACGATTCACCCGACCTTGCTATTTAGGTTTTTTTAAGACACATTACTTGTGTGTAATGAATGAGACTAATAATAAAATTTGCGTTTTCTGTCTTTACTGTAAGTACTTTATGACTTCAGATGACACATTATTTTATTTTTTTTGTAACTAACTATTGTAACTGAAGACCGTAATAATTGAAGGTTCCCAAGAGCAGTGAGACAATTAATTAGGCTAGAGATTTTTTTTTTATATAACGTTGACGGGTCGTCCATTCATTTTGCAGTGCGAATTGACACTGAGCTTTTTCCCGATTACCGTGCATGTGCATTCACATTGAAAGCTACTAGAACTGAAACTGCAACTTTGTAAGATTTACAGTTGGATCCTTGGATCTCAGAGTAATTGAAACCAAACCTTGGTAAGACGAAAAACTAGTAAACTACAAGACTTACCGGTTCCTTTATCTCCATTTACACGCGACCATCATCCCATAGATCCGCTAAGTCCATGTTTTTTGTACACGCGTCACCGTTGATCATCGAGTGCAGCCCGCTCGAGCCATATGTCGCGTGGATCGTGGGAACGGATCCGCGCAGCGCGCAATGTGCACACTCAACTGTCAACGCCTCACACCACCCATTCCAAATTTAAATTCAAATCCCTAAGCCGTAAGACTCCTTTTGAAAATTCAGACTTCACCAGAGAAAGTTTGAACCAAAAAGCACCCAATGTCCTGACTGGTTCGATTTTGTTTCGGATGCGGATAGTGAATCTGGTACGATGTTTCATGCACATGCCCTCTATTGATTGACCGTGTATTATGATTACTTAGTGGGTAAGTGCGCGACTAACATTGTTGATAAAATTAAGTGTTTGTTTTTAATTATCACATTGTTACATGCTTATCTAGAAAAGCTACTACAGACAGTAAATTAAACAAGGTCGAAGAAATAAAACGCGAAAGGAACTAATAAAAACAGCTTTTATCATGACCGTTGAAATAACTCTAAACTCTACATCCTTAAAAGCCCAATTTTATCATTCTCTGACCATTCTTATCGCAGAATACTGAACTTCTTTTTATGTAACAGATATGAGGGCGCTTTTTACAATCGAGCCTCCTACAGCCGTCACACAAATATCGCCTTTATAATGGCAGATGAAAAAAGCAAAAAATAAGATAGAGGGGAAGACGCGCAACTGGCGCGAGCGATCGTGGGAACGCGACGAGTTTTCAAATATAGAACGCCTTAGAAAAGGTGCAATTCCTTTTTTTTTCGATAAGTTTTTATCTCTAATGGCAGCCATATTTACTGGTGAGTGGATTTGAAATCGGAGACCTCAAGAATTTTGTTTTTCGAGGTATTCAAAATGTGTTCAGCAAAAAGTTATATTTGTTTGAGCGTCACATGTCGCTAATGGTTTTTTACGGTTGTTGGTCCAACTCTTTGGGTTTTACAGTTTTACTACTTTTTTGAAGTTGTGAGCCGTTTTTTAGGCACGCGGGGCATTTATTTGATTCGTCGCATGATGAATGTAGAAACATTTCGGTTTTCTATAGCCTAATAAATTAGCTACTTAATTACACTCAGACTTAGAAAGTATGTAAGTATTATTGCAAACTTGAAGAAAAAGAAAATAGCTTTATTTTATAATTTTCGCCTATTAATTATTGTTTTTTGCAAACCTCTTTGAATACTTTATGTCTTTCTAACGTGACGAATAATTCCTATAATTCTAAAGCTATTTTTTTCATTTGTCTTATATTTGAAAGTTAACTTCAAGGTTATCAATTTACGCATATTCCCCCCGAATAGAGCAGCCAAATAAACATGTTTTGACATTTTATGATTTTTTGAATTTGATATTTTAATGTTGATTATTAATTTACTAACATAGTTTTTAAGTCTAATGTTACTAACAAATATGGATTGTACCTATCTGATTTAAATAAATTGAATTGAATAAAACAAAGTTTTTATTTATAAAGGGTGTAAGGGACGGTGTACCAAAAACTGAAAGGGCGTGCTCAGTCAACGAAACTGAACAACTTTCCCATAGAAACATATGTTGGGAAATGAAAAAAAAAATGACCTCTCCATACAAATTGCCCACTCTGGTCGAACAGTTTGTATGGAGAGGTCAAAATTCATATGTTTCTTTGGGAAAGTTGTTCAATTTCGTTGACTGAGCACGCCCTTTTGCAGCATATCTAGCTAAACAAATTTCAGTCACAAATTCTCCGACTGTAACAAATTGTGAAAATATCCAAAACTTAAAAATGGTCTTCAATAATACTCGCTAACAATAAAGCGTCAATCAATTCACTTTTTCAACCGATTCCACACTTAACCCTAGTGCATCTGCCGTTACAAAGGCCCCTCGCACTATAGCACACGTATTTTTTCTTGACCTCGGCTTTATGCCCAGGGGGCGAACCGTGGGAACGATCTTGCACAATCCCCCGCTTCCTTGGCCATATGCGACAGAAAAAAGTGCAATAATTATTTATTCCCCAAGAAAAGGGGACTTGTGAGAACGTGACCTAACAATACGCTTCCTGGCTTACGACACACAATCTCATTCCAAAATCGAAACCTCATTTGCACCTTTAAGATCTATTACATTGATGCGAAAATCCGATAACAGCAAGCTCCTATTCTATGTTTTACAAATAGCCTGGAATAGTTACACCGATGCCGCAGCTTACAATGAAATCGACCTTTTGGTCTAGACTTTTAAATTGAATTGAAGTGGATGATTTCTTCTATACAAATTAATTATAAATGCGCGGCTGGGAATACCCTGAATGGCATTACGTTACGCGTGACCTTTAGATAGTCGATTGTGTGAAAATGATAATCGATCTCGCTCCGTTAGCTATTCGATTCTTTCGAGAAATTCTCTAGCACGCAGGAAACGTACGCACAAACTATTGTTGTTATGGTAATGTGTTTTTAACTAGTATTTACGTATTACTGTTTTTTAATTTTACGGCAGCAAATAACATAGTACACGGATTTAAGAGGTAAGTAAGAAGGTTGGGGTTATTTAAAATGATCTGCGGTAAGATAGGGCGCGTTCTCATGGAGAGATAATTTATGTTGAGTACCGTACGGAAGGGACATTGTTGCGCTATCGAGAGGTAGGTTGTTTTTTCACCAGTGCTGTACGAGTGCTGTGAACTGGAAAATTCCAACCTATAGGATTGATCCTTTTGACTGCACATTTGAGAAGCTAGGAAAATGGCGCAATCCTATAAGTTGGAATTTTCCCAGCTCATAGCTTAGCTCCCTCGCACAGCATGGTGGAAAACAAACCGTACGCAGTGACACTACACTACCGCAGGTTATATTCTAAGCGCATAAAAATTATAAGACAAGCTAATCAATACTTTCCCGTTTCATAAAGTATGCACTATTTATGACATGCAGGCTTTCTAGAATCCTGTGTTTTGTCTTTTGTAACATTAATAAAATATTGTGTACTAACAAGGAAACCTACGACATTACAATTTGAAATAAGTATTAACTACATGTTCCAAAAAATATTGTTATACAAATCACACCCCTTATACCGACTAATACGCATAAAACGACTGGGGTATATTTAAATCTCCTAGTAAGAGACCGTATCTACAAGAATTTCTCTAGGAACAAGTTTTCATCTTATCCGCTTCAGGCCATATCTCGCGACGTATGCGCATGCGCAGCACGCTCACGGCACGGGCGGGTCGGGGTCACATCGCACGCGCGGCAATGTCACGACGACGACGCGCGGCCCAAGAATGGTTCTCGGTAAACCTCCGCCTGTGTTATGACCGCCTGGTACTTATAGAGACGTCAAAGCCTCTCGGAATAATAGATCTAGACTAGATTACAAGAAAATTGTTGTAGCAATTAAAACCACCGTGTTCTAGCCGGTTCTAAGGTAAATGAATTCACGTCGGGAATATAATAAAGACCCTTAGTTGACAACTACATTATGATTTACAAACATGCTATTTATGTATTGTTATGGTTTCATTTTTATTAAATTAAGTGATATAAGTCTAGATTTATCTACATTAACCAAGTAGATAGACAACTATTATGTCCTCACTAGTACAAATGCTGCAAGTCTTGATTATAGAAACTCATCTAGACAAAACGAGTAAGAGGCTCCATTTCCGCCACTTTCATCGCTTCACGAACTTCAAATAGTATTTTGCAATAGGAACGTGCTGTGCGGGCACTTTATTTCATTGGCACGAGTAGCGCAGTCGAATCACGCGCAGCGGGGCGGGAGGTGAGCGGGGGACGACCAGGCCGGCTGCCTCGAGCTCGACCGTGGGAACGCTCTGCCTTTAACGTGTCGCACGTGCTCGAGACGCTACTACTACCACTGCAAGACGGAGCAAGACGCAATATACAGACCAACCTAGATAGACAAAGACGAACGAAATGAAAGGAAAAAATAAGAGGACAATAAAACAACAAGAATCAACAATAATTTGTGAGCGTTCGAATTTCGATTCGAATCTTTAGATGCGAACCGTGAAAGGGACGAGCGTCCGATTATTTTATTTGAAAGTACGAATAAACGTAATGGAGATGTTGATTTATCGGGAGGTGCTGCTGGCGTCGCGGCTACTGTAGTTAACTGCCGTTTGTTATTTCGCAACCGTAACCGAGTCCGGTCCGAAGCCATTAAAACAATGGTATAAATTGGAATCGAGCTGGTTATTAATGGTCTGGCTTTGCGAATGATAATTCCGTTGCAGCACCTTGTATGCATCTCTGATACAATGTTGCAAATAAGGAAGGATACAAAAAATACCTCCTTAGTCGACCTTTGGCAGACCATGTGCGGGACCATGTGCCGTGATTCTTGGTGCGGTGTCAACTATCAGGGGTCGGATTTCTGCAAACTGGCACATTTGGTGACCACACCGAGTGGCCAAATGGTGCCGCAGACGAGCCACACAACGGAAAGCTGCCGACCTGGAAATCCTGGCCTTCTACCGAGATTCATTGATTAACAAACATTAAACAGGTGACGCATAATACTACAGTTTGTGGAACTTGACAAAATGCTGTCCTTGCGAACTCAAGGTCTTTTAAGCAGAATTAAAGTCTGATGTAGGTAAGCAAGTACGTACGAGTATTTAACGCCAAGTAAGTACGAGTATTTAACGCCAAAATATCTAATATTTTGGCGTCAAATACTCGTACTTAAGTACCAAAGTTGGTTTATACAAACATGTGAATGTAACATTTACCTACCGTTAATTCCTAATTGTATTCCGTCAAATGTCTCCAATACACCAAATAAACGCATTAATAAGTACCATGCACCTTATGTTATTTATTGATATTATACGTACTCTTTTTTAGCCAGGCGTGAACCACCCTCGTTGAAAACAAAGTGTAGGGTGACGTAAAATAAGACGTGTTTTTGTCAAAATCACTGAAACATGATCGTTCCATCCGGTCACAGACAAGATTTAATAGACTGCCCTCCATCGTGGCCAAGCCAAGGGAAAGATTGACCAGACAACTTAACTTCAAGCAATAATACACTTTAAACAGAACGACAATAGGTTGGTAATAGAAGTGGAGTTAATGCGTCCAGGAGCGGTAAAAATATAGTAGAGGATACGGGATGAGCAATTTTTATTGTTAACTCAGCTATAGAAGCATTCATTGGGTCGAACGAAACCAAATTGCGAACATCCGGGGTGTCTATTGGGCGTCCCGCAACATGAATTATTATCTCAGTTGCGTCCCTATTGACATGGATAACAGGAAAATTGCTTCGTCGAGGAAGTTTGGTGCACTCTACCGACAATACTATACAACAATAGAAATATGTAGGTGGGTAATGTCGTAACTCGATACGGTATTATCTTGACGTCATTTGTCGGTCGACATAGCAAAGTAGTGCAAAATTGGAGTGCACGTGTTTGTGAAGAATTTTGTAATAAAAGAATTTACCTACGCAGATTCTTCAACTATTATTGTTATTTTCAAGTTATTCTTAAATAAATTTTCATCTTTGGAGTTTCAAACATTATCAAAGTTTAAAACAAAGCCAAGAAAATGTATATCTTTACATAAATATACCTGAGACGAAGTTTCTTACGGCTGCCGGCTGCTACCTGGAGATGATCACTGTCCGGAGCTCACTGGTTGAGATACCGCATCCAGTGATACCGGACAGAGACCGTCTTTAACGCCTATGACGCCTCTTCTTAGTATATAATATAGAAATGTAGAAATTGACTATGGCTTACATGTTTAGTTTTAAGACTGTTAATGTAAACTGTATGAGTAAATAAATGAATAAACAACAATAAACATGGCGCCTTTTTCCTTGGCTGCAACCACATAATTTCACTTACAGTGATCTTGACATACTTACTTCCCTAGTTTCTTCTACTCTCATCAACCCTTTCAAACACGTTCGTTGTCTTAGGGTTCTCTTGCCTGATTTTCATTTAGAACGTCTTGAATAAATTTAGTCCAGTCAATCTACGATATGAGGTTGCATTAAATGCATATTTAGAGAAATTAATTTTAAATAGTTATATGGGCTATTGGAAGCCGTAAATAATTAAATCCAGCTATTTTGTAAAAACACATTTTTTTGTAAAAGTACCAGTATAAGCTGACCTGTGGTACATGGTAAATATTATACAGGTTGAGTTCACCTTATACTGGTTTTTTAGAATATCAACGTTATGTCGGGGATTGCTGTGGTTTTAAATTTTTAAATGTTTTTAATTAATTTAATAAATTATCCCCTAAAGTGCATTTAATGCAACCCTCTCCATACAAACTTTCGTAGATTGACTGGACTATTTGGGAAATTCGCATTAGTAGGTCAGATCATTCCTGCCATTTATTATCTATACGTTATTTTAGCATTCCGCTCTCAATCGTTAAGTCATAAATCTTCTTTTATGCCACAAAAATCCGTGCTCTCAGATAATTTCTCACTTCTACCGTATAACTTTCATTCTTCTTCTGCAAAAAATACTGTTCTTAAGGAAATTTGTCGCATTTATAAAAATTGGAGGCCTATTATGCCTAGCAGTAGACGTATTTCGGCTGATACAAAGTCAAAGTATCTTTATTCATATTAGGATTCTTTGATAACTTTATGACGTCAATGAAACTAGAAGCTACGTCACTTAACAATTATTATTATTATATACTTAAGTCCTCTTATTGACTCTGGGTGGGCTTAAAACCAGCCGCTGTGCCCATACCTATTTCTCAATATATTTTTAAAATGCTGTACTGTAATTATTTTATGAGTTGAGAAATAGTAAATGATTTTGTATTTGTATTTGCAAACAAAATGGCTCCATATGGCAAAAAAAAGAAGTGACAAGAAAAAATCCATGCGCTCTTTTAAACATATGTGATTGTATGCAATATACATTTGATAATGATGATAAAAATAAACAAAGTAAACGTATTTATGTACTTAGTTCCAATGTACTATGCGCATGGTGCAATAACTAAAAACTAAACAATAATGTTTATTTCAATTAGCACTTAGCGTTCGTGATTCGTGACTACCATGAAGTGTGCTGAAGGATAAATCACACCGCTCGTGCACTGTTCTTACCTGCTTCATTTACTTCAAGTAGAAATTGTGCAACTGAGGCATGAGGTCTTGAGGTCACATGTCAGACTATGCTGCACGCGTGATATTTGAATGTACTTTTTACTTTCAAAAAATATGATTTGACTAGCGTGACCTACCGCTTCGTTACGCTACCCGTGAGAAATAATATTATCCAAAAAGAAATGAGAAAACCTATTTTCATCAGAATTTGAACCCCGACCCCTTAATAATCATCCCTGTAACTGGGCTTCCCGCTTCCCCACCACTACTGATTTAGACAATTCAAAAATGTTCGCCGCGACGAACAAATTATTCCAATGACCTGTTGGAGGGCATGTCGCAAAATGGTACGTTATTGAGCGTCTACATTGCCTAAGGAACCTACGGACTAATGTTCAAGTTTCTAGTAGGTAGAGTTTTGGTTGTATGCGTTGATATGTCAAACATCAAATTAGTCAGTCATCTTATCATTTTATATATTGAAGACTAAAGAGCAAATAAGTATACTGAGTCTGCACTTTTTCTGATGACATTAAAAAAGTAATCAACCTAGTGCTTACCACGTCCGTAATCGTGATTGACTTTTAACGGCTGCCTTACTGGACCTCGTTTGTTACATAATTACAAAATGATGAGATCGCCATTACGGAATCAAAATCCCGAATTTCCAGTGCATAACCCGCGGCTTCTAAATTAAGCAATCAACCTTAAGTCAAACATAAAAAAAGTTTAAAGAAATAAGTGCCCTCTAGGCGCCCGATTTCGCTCTCAACCGGGTTATTAAAAAACAGTTAATTTGCATAATAAATTATACGACATTCGCAGAGATGTAGAGATATACATTGTATTTCATCTTGTTTATTGCCAGACTACCTGACTTCTTTATCATAATTTTAAGCGCTATTTTAAAAAGAAAATGGACCATACAAAGGTGCCCTGTAGGACATAACTTGCGATACTATCTGATTAATAGTTCGCCAACACACAGATGCATACAGAGTTTATGACTCTCTCATTTTTATATTTACCGCTAAAGGGAAGATATAAAACGTTTTGAAGTGAAATTAATAAATTTCCATAATAACTAGCATCAATTAAAGGAATTTGCAAGTCGAACTAATGTAGTCGGCGCCATTTATAAGCAAGACGATCTCCGTCACGCCCGCGTCGTAATTCACTGAACGATTTCAATTAACTCTGAACATTGACGAGGGATCCTTGTGTTGTAATTTATTATTTTAATTCAAACTCTTAAAGTACATAGTACACACGGGCGCTCGTCGATGAAAACACTTTGACCTTGAGCAGGTCTCTGGTTTCAGGCGTTTGTAGCGTAGCGCTAGTTCATCTAATACTGGTTTTGTTTCCACTTGCTTGCTGCCGTGCATACAAACAGCAACCCTCATTGAAGATAAACAGAGAGACGTTATAATTTGTTTATGACCTATAATAATCAAGAACATGATAAAATGGAGCGTCGATTTCGGAATTATTCCCGATTTTATCATAATTTTGCGACAAAATATATTCCTTTTGAGCAAATGAATTTTTTCCTTATTTTTTGTTAAAGTTTTGTGGTCCGTAGGTACACAGGATTATTTATTGTTGAACAGAAAACTGAACAACTTTACTAAAGCGACATGATGAGTCGAAAAATGAGAAGAAATGTCCCATACAATTTCCAGAATTATCGACGCAAAGAATAGGAATGTTTGTATAGATTTGTGTTGCGAGTAACATATGGAAATAAAGTAAAATATGGAGCTAAAAACTTCAATCATTTTATTTACTTAGATCCGACTACAAAGAGTTTCATCATTTTGTAATCTTTCAGTGCTACGTGCGTGCTACGAGCTACGAAGACTCTACGAGCTATGCTTTATCCCTTGCCTCATCTCGCTCTCACCTATCTCCTTCGCAGTCGCGCACGTGTCTAGCACGCGTATCGGTGGTCCTGCTCGCACTCACGCGCTGCGCATACGCTTCCTTCAGCCTGCGCCAGCCGAGCTCGACTGTGGGAAAAGACGGCAGGTGTTATGCGGGATCGTGAACAACCACGCATTACCATTCACATTATTCAACAATAAATAATAATAATAAGAAGCCGTGGAGCGAGTGGCGAGCACGCGTATCGTCCGCGTCACATACTAATGGGTGATCTGTCTATGTGTGCGTACAGCATCTTAGAAATTAGTTTTGTGTGCGTGTATTATGTCCTAAAAGATGTATGGAATGGACGTAGGTAATTTTTTTAGAAATGGTTCGTGTGGGCGGGCGCACGTCACGGATTTAACTTCGGATTAACTTTTCGTTAATTGTTTTGGGATAGAAACTTTTTAGGCTTCAATAAGTTAAGAGATTCGATATCTCGGCATCAATCAGCCGTACCGCACACCGGTTAAGAGATCATCCGTGAAATTGAGATGCTAATGTGAAACACTAAGAGTAAGCCGATTAGACCATGTCACAACTCCCGGATACGCGTGTAAGTTCCATCTTCTCGGAATATTCTAGACTAAAAGCGGAATAAGATCGATCCACCGGTCGCAGGAGGCTGATTGATATTTCCCGTAGAAGGCAGCCTACGGAATAATTAAACGGAACATTTGCACGATACATTGTTTTTTTTTACTGAAATAAGCGTATTCATTGAGGAATGTTCCCAGGCTCGCAACGCATGCGTAAAGGGCAATGTGGAACCTGGTGCGAACTCCTACTAGTGCTCAGTACTCATCCATTCATGGTTTTGCGATGCGTAAAAAAGCATTCTCAGGGTCTTACGGTAAATTAAATATATGCTACAGAGATAATAAATGGTTACACGGTAGCAGCGTCGCGCATGGTATGTCGTCGTAGCAGATGATACTTACTTAGTCATGGCATATATTTCGATTTAGATACTCTTGTTTTTATAACATAGATACATTGTAACGATAAGACTCAGTCCGACTTTGTCTGAGATTTCTGTGTCATTAAATGAAGTATCATGTAATGACCATTCCTTTTGATTTGATTTGTAAGTAGTACTACTTTTGGGTTGGGGAGACATTTCTCACTCTGTTTGTTGATTTCAATATCTTGTATGGTGTAGCGCAATCAACTTTGAAGACATGAACTAACGTGACAGTTGCAAACTTAGTTGCAAACATTGTTTTTAAAAATTTTAGTCTCCTATACATGTTCAAAAGTGTATCCATTTTTCTTACATTTATTTAAACAAAAAAAAAATACTTGTATAATCTTCAAAAAATACGTATTAACTTGCTAATGAGGTTGATAATGATAGACCAAAAGCAAAAAATATAAATCTTACCCACCATAACACACCGCAGAGATTATTTAATTAATTACTTCAAATCATTCGAATCAATGTCGAAAAGTAATATAAAAAGCAGTTATTTGTAGGTCCCGCATAAAAAGTCGGATCACTCGGATGGACCAATTTAGAACAATTAAGATCGGGTTAGTTTTATAAGCCAACCGTTCCTGATTCACATAAGAAAAATCTTAATTAATCTGAAGCTATTAACGGCTATTGCTGTCATAAAATGAATTCTTTTTCGTTTAACTGCGCCATAATTAATTAAATTAATTGCCATACTTTTTATTTCCCGTTTATTTCGTAAATTAAGACACTTTGTTTTTGTTCCTTTTGGGCATTAAGAAATGGTTCAAATGGCTCGAAATTTTAGTATGCAAATAAAGTTGCGTTATAAACAGAACACTAAGTGATAAATGTTGATCGCTTAACAAAATTAATGGATCCATGTTTACTGTTTTAGCGGAGTCGTTACCTTCATCAATCGAGAGGCCTTCGAGCTCGAGGCCTCTTGATGAGGCTCTTAATCAAAGGCGCCAGTGATGCCTCACATTCAATCATGAAACATAACACGTGGAAACATGACAAAACATATTTTATTTGCGGTTTTTACTCTTAGCCAGCACAAGAGCAGCAGCTTATTATATATGTATATTCACTTTTTATTTGTATAAATATTAGTTAGTTATTATTTTCTTTTTAAGGTAGGTACAAAAACGTGTTAGAGCGTGGTCTCGCCATCAAACGTAATAGTTTGGCGAGTAGACTAAGTATTGTCAAAATGTACTTACCTTTGTAACAATAAATTAAAAAAAAAAAAAGACAACAGTAATAGAACTTTACTTATTATAAATAACTTAACAAAAATTTTGGTATTATACTAGGTTACTTGTATTTGTAAGTTACACAAAGCATATAACTTACAACTTTAAGAAAACCTTAGAAATATGGATTAAAAAAACAATGACTTCCAAAACATACCTAAACCTAGGCAAAGAATATATACTAGGTACTGACGAATTACATTTTCGTCCTTCTTCGATCTGTTTATTTCTAAAAATTGTTCAGATTTAAGTGTTTGTGTAACGAAAGACGACAAAACTAATTACAAATAAAAAATATATACTACAAAAAATGTACATACTTCAATTTGCCCAGGGATCCAAAACTAACCCTATTTACGGTCAACGGTACGTTAGTGGAAACATTTTCAACTCTATTATAAAACCACTAGACTTTTCAAACATTAGACTTTTCTCGCGCCTTTGAGTGTATCGACTGTAAGCTCCTTCTATCGAAGCTTAAATACTCTGGGCTTGACAGTACTGCTTTACAACTGATGTACAATTATCTACAAGAACGGCAGCAAATAGTTAAATGCGTAAATGTCCAGGGATCGATGGTATACTCGCGACCAGGTGTACTGATGCGCGGCTGTCTACAGGGTGCGTGCATCTCGCCGCTGTTGTACTCGGTGTACACAGCCGACCTGCCGCGCTGTGTACGTCACGCTGCCGCCGTTGAGATGTTCGCTGATGACACGCAACTCCTGTATTCGTTTGCGCCGGAGCAACTTGACGCCTCGGTAAGTGCGGTTAATGAAGATCTAAATCATATTTGGGAATGGTCGAGGGATAATGCCTTATGTCTTAATCCCTGCAAAACGGTTGTCATGTTGTTCGGTCCCGCCAAATTAAGAAGGCAAGTGTTAGATTGCTGTCCTACCTTGAAACTTAATGATTCTGTTTTGCCCATTGTAGATTCCGCTCGAAATCTCGGCCTCCACATAGATTCTGGTCTCTCTTTTGATAAACATATAAGTATGAAAATAAAATGTGCGATTGTACAAAGCGGGAGATCACTTAAATGTTAAAGTAAGGTGAACACTCACAGAATCATTAATTTTATCGCATTTTAATTACTGTGACACAGTCTACGGCCCGTGTCTTAGTGAAAAAAATAGCAAACGTATTCAAAAAGTACAGAACGCATGTGTCAGGTTCTCCGAACGTGTAGGCAAGCGTAATCGCATTACCCCTGTACTTAACACGTTGGGCTCCCTCAACATGGCTGCGCGCCGAAGGCTTCACCTCGCTTGTCTCACACACCAGCTAGTCCACACAGGGTTCCCGCAGACGCTAGCGTCCAAGCTCGAGTTTGCGGGAATCCCTGGCCGTCAACGGACCGTGAATGCGCTTTAGCTTGTCGTACCTTTGATTAAGTATACTACTAACTTTAGAGGATCATTTAAATACGCGGCCAGTAAATGCTGGAATGACATTCCACCGCCAAAAAGATCGACTTTCTCCTTCAATTCGTTTAAAATAGGGTATAAGAGGTTGCTCCTTGACATACAAAAGAAATATGAGAACGTGAGTTGTTCCGCTGCTGTTTATACATCTATAATTAGACAAAGAGTGGTATGAGTCATCACAGTAAATGAAATAAAATCTTATAAATTATAACTAAAATTAAGCTTAGTGATCTATTATATATTCCTAGATTATTTAATTATATAACTAGCCTCCTATGACTAGGGGTGGGCTTAAAATCAGCCTGTTGATGTGCCCATGCCCATTTTCGGTAATGTTTTTACTTTTATTGTATTAACTAAATTGTAATTTAATTCTATTGATGTAACTTTGTATTAATGTAAATAATGTAATTTAAAATCGAAAATAAATGAATTTGAATGAGTGTAAAACTTGTAACGCCTCCTTCATACTATGTTACTAAACAACCATTATTCCACAACAAGAAAATAAAAGAAATAAAAAGTCACTATACAAAATAAAAATCTAGTCCGGTCCATTTGTAGGTAAGTAGGTATGTAGACAATTTTAATTTCCAAAAGTTGTAGAACAAAAGTTGTTCAGTTACGTGGATGAAAGTTCCACCCTAGAGGTTTTTTATTAGAAGAGTTACACGTTGTGTGCGTAAACGAAATTAAGTCTGGATGTTGATGAATTGTGCGAGACCGCCGGCGCAGGCGCAGCGACCTGAAATAGCGCCACGATCAGTCACGCATTGACCGCTTCGAGTAATTGAATATTATCTACATATATTACTTATAATAAATTAAACTGTCCGTAGATGTGTTTATAAATGTGCTGCTGTTAATCGGCAGCGGCAACTTTAAAGATCGTAGCTGGTTTCGTAGCATCGCGTTGATAAAATTGAAACATTAACACCCAAATATATTTTATTCTTTAGCTAAACAACTTCTACCGATATTTGATAAGTGATTTGGTGATAAGCAAACCGTAGATTATTTTCACATAATTGGGCACTCATTATTATCAATAAAACATCCCATGAAAAGTCCATTGTTGGACGGGGAACTCCCCAGGATTTCCCAGCAATGCGTATAATATACTTTGGGGGAAAATTTACCAGTCACCATGCTTGTTAGCGTTGCAGGTGGGTACAATGGACTGCGATAGTTGGTAACTGCGGCGGGATGCAACTAAACATTCATAAAACGTCTTAAAATCTTTAGGATTATCTCCACTTAGTTAATGCAGTCGTGTACCTAATAATACCTCTAATAAAAAAGTTTAAAGTAAAAATATTCATTTGGTAAAAATAATAATCTTATAAATAATGTTCTTAACCGGATATTTAACGCAAGCTGGCGAGAAGAGTGCGTAATAATTCTATCACCGAAAGGAAATGAGAAAAATAATGACCACTCAAACGTTATCCTTTAATTGCTTACATAAAGAAGATGCTGACTTTTATGCTTACTTTATTTAATAAGTACTTTAGAGAGGCAGAATACTTTACAAATTGGTCTTTATAATCTTAAAAGTGAATTTAATTCACTTAGTTACAAGAAAAAGATATTTTATAGCTTAACCAGGTGACCAGGTCTAGGTGTAATTGGCAATAAACTTTTATTTTGGTATAATATAGGTATCTTCCTTTTTATGAGCATAGTTTCAAGTGTTGTTTACTATGTCATTCACACTTGCTTCGTATCATGTATTTTTTTTAAATAAGGTGGTAGAATACAAAATTACGAGTCAAAAGCTGCATGAAAAGTCTCTTTAAAGTTCATCCTTCCCTTCATATTCCAAAAAAAGGCAAAAAAAAACATTTCTTATTTTTATTTTTACAAGGAAATTTGTCTCCGCCAAAGAGAAAATAGCAGTTATTTCTCTGAGCGTCTTTCATACGATGTTGAATAATACGCAGTAAAAGGCCTTGGCTACGTGACTACTTAATTCCATTTAATTTATACCTACCTGCATGTTAATGCGTCACCTCCAGGCATTTACGAGGCCTTCAGAAAATTCTTATTGATCGAGTATGCTTGTTTCATTTATACGAGTAAAGTACCTATACTTAGTTATCGTCTCCACAGTTAAAAATATACAAGGTTATTTTTTGGACCTGATATGCGTATGTCTACCATATTATAGAGGTCAAAAACTTTTGTTCTACGACTTTGCTAACAACGCACGAAAAATTTTCAACTTCCCATACAAAATGACCAACTTAGTATGTCACGTGACCACTTTAGTATGGGGAATCGAATTTTTTTTGTGCGTTGTTAGAAAAGTCGTAGAACAAAAGTTGTTGCTTTTGACCTCTGTAATAAGGTGGGCATACGCATATCAGGTCAAAAAAAAACCTAGTATACAGAGTGTAAGGAACGGTGTACCGAAAACTGAAAGGGCGTGCTACTCAGTCAACGACACTGAACTACTTTCCCAAAAAAACATTTTTGGGGAATGAAAAAAAATATTACCTTTCCTTACAAATTGCTCACTCTGATCGAACAGTTTTTATGGAGAGGTAATTTTTACTTTTTCAGAAAAATGTTTCTTTGAGAAAGTTGCTCAGTTTCGTTGACTGTGAAGCACGCTCTTGCAGTTTTTTGTACGTCGTCCCTTACACCCAGTATAACTATGAGCGACATTTATCACGCAAGGGATAAATAGACAAATACTAAAAAGTGCACAAACTGCAGGACTGAACAAGTAAACAAAAGAAAATTGAAAACTGCAAGGTTCATTCGATACCAACGCAACATGCGAAGAATTAAATAATCTTTCGTAAGTATCAAACAATCGGATCCCTCTATCCCACTATTTTCATGGAAATGTCAAATGGAAATAGTGGCACTTAGGTTTTTTTTCTAAAAGTATCCCATTATTTCCACTGGCGACTAAAAATCGCAAAATGAAAATGTGTTCTATACTACTAACCCTAGACTACTCGTATTTTCGGATGAATGAAAGATCTCCTCGGGATCTACATTTCGGTTGACAGCTGTCAAACTTTATAACTAAAAAAACCGGTCAAGTGAGAGTCGGAACCGCGCGCCGAGAGTTCCGATACACTATTTGTATTTTTAGAAGCAAAAAGTCCAGTTTTAGGACCACAAAACTAAATTTGTATGTAAAGGTTATTTGCAGATTTCTAAAAAACTGTGCAACTTGGAAGGATCGTTTTATTTTTGCTGTAAACTTCTGTCAACTGTAATTAATTCAGATTTTTCCTTTCACAAACTTAAAAAGGAGATAAGGGGGAGGGGATGGTATTTTTTTTTACATTTTTCATCATAACATGAAAACAAAGAGACGCAAAAAATACAAAAAATATATTTTAGAATGTACAAGCAAAGCCCTTTCATATGATACCCCATTCGACCTAGTAGCGACAATTTGAAATTTGGCCCTCCCTACTTTGGCCCCCTTTACATTAATAATCATATTTTTTTCAAAATTCTTTCATGTGCAATTAAGTTGGGCAACTATATTCTAAAACTATTCCAAATTTCAAGTTGATAGCATGAGTGGTTGCTGAGATATAGAGGTGTGACAGACAGACAGACGGACAGACATAAGGACAGACAGACAGACAGACAGACAGACAAAGTCACACCATAAGGGTTCCTTTTTTACCATTTTCGTATGGGAACCCTAAAAACTACTGGAGAGCCACGATGTCATGGTAGCACAACACTTAGATATAACATCATAACTATGAAAAGTCCACTGCAGGACGGGGAGCTTCCTTAGAACTCCAGAAAAAATGCGTGAAACTAAATACGTAGTCTAATTTATAATCTTAATTCTTATGACAGGACAGATACCTCGAAAATGGGGAGCAGAAAAAATTTGAACTCCGACGCTTCTACAAACTAATCTCTGACGGTTTGACGCAAAGAGGAAACGCCCGGTAGTCATTATCATTAAAGAGATTACACAGATAGGTGTTTGGTTAGGCCGCGGGCGGTGGTAGCGGCGATCGGTCGTGTCCGAGTGATTACAGAGAATTAATATAGTTAATATCAGCATCGTAAATTCTCAATCGCAACCGATTTCAATCGAAGATACAAGAACACGACCGCCGCCGGAGCCGATCCTCCTCCAAATCGAATTTATTGTATCATTGTACTAGATAGACTTTATGTTGATCACGGACTACGTTCTTGTTCTTTGATTTTGATAATAGATTAAAGATTAAGTGGCCTCTTTAGCTACGACGCAGGAGTCTTGGATTGGATCAATGCTATGACTGGACTTGATCTTTTGTATTAAATCTTTGATTGCAATACAATCTACTTTAATGCCTCCTAAGATACCTCTTAGTTAATTTTTTTCCTCATAAGTATTTACAAAGATGAAAATTTCTAGCTCTTGTTTTCTAGTGCTTTTATAATGTGATTTTGTATTCACCAAATAGTACCTACAATATCACTCGGCATTAAGCAATTGGTCGATTATTGAATAGTGCTCACACGCAGAGGCGGCTCGTGACATTTTTTTATGGGTGTGCACAAAAAAATAAAATAAATAAATTGACTTACCTACCATTTATTGATGAACTATTTTTATGGCTTTATTGTTACATACTCGTATTATGCGCGCCAGCGCCAGCTTCAAATACTAGACACGGGAAACAAAACAATTTATTTACAACCTCACATCCAAGGTGTTTTTAAATATTGTTCTTCAAGATTAAAAGTTAATTTTTTGGTGCTACACTTTTGAACTAGCGCGATTTCAGATCGTGACGGCCCCTTTTCATTGAGTTCAAGTCGTATTTGTAGTCTTTTTCGCATTTTTTTAATGTAAACGGCACTGTATTCGTCAATTTTTACAGTAATTAGGCACGTACACTATTTAAGAACAGTTAATTCTAAATTTTCAAGCAAAATTGCGAACAGTAACTGAAAGCTGTATACGAAAAGTTTGTTTACGTATGATCGGCAACAGCGCTTTGTCACCGAACTGCATGCGTATCGCGAACTGGCAACGTTGCACTGAGCAGCGCTCCTGATGAGGCTAATTTCTCATATAAAATCTTTTGTTTCACGCGCTCGAGCGTGTTGATGTTTCTCTTTCACACTCATTGAATTCTGTATTAGGAATTGTACTGAATATTTTTTCATAGGAGCACAATCCTTGGCGCTCCACTTGGTACAACTTGACTACGTAAATTGTTGCGTAATTATTTCTTAGGCTATTTTAAATGTATACAACGTATAGGGTTATGAAAATAGGTATTTAATCGTATGTAACTTAACTAGGTAGGTAATACATCCTAAGTTTGAGTTTTGTGAAAGAGGGAGTGCACTGCACCAGTGCTCTTTAGGACGAGCCGCCTCTGCTCACACGAAAACGCTCTATATCGGGTGACTTTTCATTAGTTCTTTATGGAAAAAGGTATATGCATGTACTCATGATACTGAACAACTTTCCCCAAGGAACATAAGTCGAAATACGAAAATCAAGTTTTGACCTCTCATAGAAACTGCATCAGCTGAAAGCGCATTTTGTATGGGAGTCAAATTTGGTTTTTCGTACTTCGACCTATGTTCCTTGGGAAAAGATGTTCAGTATCATGAGTAGGTACATGCATATCTTTTGCTATCAAGAGCTAATTAAAAGTCACCCTATATACAGTCGTTTTATCCCACGACGTAGCCAGGGCTTATGTAATTTAGAGTCATGAATTTCACTTAGGCAAGATATTGTGATAATAGTATTACGAGTGAGATGTTTAGAAATTTTACTGTTTGTGTTTCAAATGTCCTACACATGCCCGCTTCGTCTTCCTTATTTGATGTTGTCGTAACCTCTCGCAGCTTCCTTATTATAAACCAAACAAATGTTTATCAAGTAAATCATAAACATGACATCTAAGTATTGCTTAGTACGCAGAAAGACGCATTTATAAATGATTAAACTAGTAGCTAAAGCTAAAGTAAGACTTGATAGTTTAACAACTTAGGTGTCCAATATCGTCCATGTGAGAATTACATTTGATTACAAAGAGCAGCAAATTTTTAATGACGAAACGAAAGCAACAAATCATTAAAGATCGGTAAGTAGTCACTTAGGTAGTCACAATAAATTACATATAAACCCGTTAGCTGATATGAGGGCTAGAATTACCGCATCTTTGTGGAACATTTTCCCACTCCATACATCTTCGCAGCTAGTCATTACGATACGAAGATACGCAGAGTAAAAATACCAATTGATCTGGAAATTATGAGAGCTGCTACTGTACGCGAGCAGTTGTAATTACACCCGCGGCGAATGATAAATCTAACGTGGCAACGGTTAATACTGAGATGCTTTAAATAGAGCCTTCTATTGATGAAATAATATAAGGTGAAGTGACGATGGTAGAACATAACATTTTTCTTTCTTACTATGCAACTGCAACGTATTATTTTTATCTAAAACTTGCTGCTGCCCAAAAAACGTGACCTAATCGTTAGAGCCTACAGAGGCACGATTCTATCCATCAACTTCAGGTGGTCCAAAACAAGATGATAAGCAACATCGACAAACAACACTTTAAACATGCTAAAAGCAACTCTTAAAAGGTCCATTAACACCAAATCTATTCGTGATAATTATTATTATACCAACCATAAAATCGCGGTGACATAACAAAGATGACCGCTAGTAAAGATTCCGAAAAGTATAAAATTTTAAAATCAGCCATAAAATTTGGGCTGCGACTTCAAGAAAATATGACTTTTGAAATCGTAAACATCATTGGCTATTCAACCAGTTTGAGCGGCTTGTCGGAAGGCTTTTATGATATTTTATTATTTCTAGCGCGTCCTTCACAAAGATGAGAAAAACCCTAAACTAGAAGAGGCTCTTTGTCGGCACCGCACGTGGACTATTCGCGCTCTTCAACAGAAGGGTTTCAACTCTAAAGCATTCTCGGAAGACGAATAACGCCCGGACAGTTACACAAAACAAGAAAGAAACTTTTTGCCGCACAAATTTTTCACGGATACCTGCCCGCATACATCAAAACGTAATAGTCTTTTATGAGTTTATTGTGCGTTGTGGGCGGATTTGCCGTTACGCCGAATCCCAGTAACCAGAAAGCCCTTAATTTTGGTCACTGTATTCGCAATGTAAAAGTAACATTACGCGCTTCCGTGAATTATAATGAACACAACAATTACAGATTCCAAATAAATCCGGTAGTATTTTCACCATTTATTATTTTGTATCGCCGTATAAAGGAATAAGAATAAGTTAATTATAGCCTTGAAGAATTATTATAATTCCTTTTGTGTAAACGTAAAGGAAAATTACAACACGAAGGATTGAAATTACAAGTAGCAATCGCACTGGAAGGTTTCCTAGAAGTAACCGCAACGCGATGGCGTCTTTGCGTGACCCTCTTCAAGTGGCGTCGTCTCTATCTTCGGGTGTGATTACTGTTATTATCAGTCCCCAGACACAAGTGTGCTGTCGTCCCTGACACTTGAGGGCTGTACAAAAGCCAGAGCTTTCACGTCGTTTGCACTAACACCTCTCAGCCCGCCCGGTGGTGGTAATCTCCCGAGTAACAAGTGGCAGAAAAAATTGGCGCCACATTGTATTATCTCAACTGCACCATCCCCCGGGGAGAGCGCGACTGTCTCTCCAAATCTGCTCTTTGTTTAGTCTCGCTGCACTTGCCGCTGTACCTGTTTCTGTAACTTTTTGTTTATGAAGGTTCTAAGAAAAATTAGCCACGAACACGTGTTTAAGAGGCTGATGAAAAAATGTTTTGTCTCCAAGACGACTATTGTTTAGTTCGGTGTTCGGCTCTTCTCTTCAAGCCGGCTTGATGGTGCCATAAAAGTTTTACTAAAAGTTTATGGCAAACTATGGCTTTGTGACTTAACAGTCTAGCTCTTAGCACTAACGGCGACCATAAAAGATTGTATGGCAAATCTTTTTTTTACAGTCCCAGTAGTTTCAAGAGGGAAGTGGACAAAAAATGGCGGTGCGATATCTTTGCCAGAAAGAAATGTTGGAAAAAATAAGATGCACATGTAAGTCATTAGTCAGGACTGGCTGGCATGTGGATCTCAAATATTTGGCGAGGATTGCAAATCCTGGCGCCGCTGGGTCGCCGCAGCTTTGTAAATGCCGACAGAAAGCTTTCAAAGAACAGCAGCTAAGATAATATTTGCGGAGATGGCGAATGAACACAAATGAGCGTGGGATTAGGCGCCCACTGTTATGCCAAAAGGATTTAACAGATTACAGCAGTCGACCGTCGGCCAACTTATCAGACTCGTGCGCCCATTTTTGTAGATCTGCTTCAAATATCGCGACCACAAGAAGCCCCCGGAAAAGAGCTCTCCAAACTGGCCGAAAATAAGAAATGACTTGGTATTTTTTGAAAGGAGAGGCCTGTTTAAAAAGAAAACTTTCATGAACTGTTGCGAAGAAAGGTGGCTGTCGCCCAGAGCTAAGCCAGGTAGTTAAGCCGTAAGCTGGAAAAATCCAACCAATCTATGGTATTGCTTCATTTTCCTAGCTTAGCAGAGCTCAGCTCTAGCAATCCTATTGAATGGAATTGGAGCTACTTGACATACCTCTGGTGGAATGCCAATATGATGATAAAATTCAATTCTTGTCCTTTATATTTACTTCTCATTGTAACACTTTATAGCTTCTATTAATAGGTAAGAAAGCTGAAAAAAAAATGCATTCTACAGGAATATAGTCGATGACACACAGGAAATCCAAGTCATAACCATAGCACCTATACGTTGGTAAAATTTGCAAACAAATTAGCCAAACACGTCAGAGATGAATAAGATGGAATCTCGAGTTGTTTAGATACGGTCACTTTAGAACCGGTCTTCGGTTCTGTTGAATCTACACCGTCATCTAAGTCCGGCTTTGACGCCAACGTTTGGTCATAACGTCATTTCTAATGGTGTAGGCAATCCCAAGTCCTTTGACATCATCAATTTAACAGTTTCTTGGGAATTCGTATCTAAATCCATAGCGGGTTTTCTACGTTCCAAAACATCCTTAGTCAGTTCCTAGGATCCTGATTGTCATCATCATTTTTTTTATAAATTAATACTCATTCAATGTTCTCAAAGAGGTAGTTACCGTCCTGTTTGTTGCGTCATGAAATACCACGAGGCCCATTCAAACTACATTATTTAATGTCATAAAAAGAGTATACGCAAGCTTAGTACTTCAATATTACATAAACTTTTAATATACAGGGTCTCTGGGTCAACCGCTTGTCGGTAGAAACTTTTTCAACTCTATTACCACGCCATAAGGTCCAAAAGTGTTTCTACTGATGTGCGGCCGTGTGTACATCTCCGCAAACTCGGACGGTCGCCCTACAAACGGAACGACTTTTGTTTTACAACTGATTTTATTTTTTTACACAAATTAATAAAATCCTCTTGTCATTTTGAATGAAGAAGCAAAACAAGATCATCGTAGATCAACTCTACTAGAAACTCAGAACTTCCTAATCGAGAGCCGAAAGCTCTATAACCACTAGACCACAGAGGCTGTTGCATATTATAATGAAACCTCAATAACACAAAAAAGCCTTTGACATTGAAAAGTGTTTGGTTGGATTGTCTCGCGCGGCGTAAACGACGACGGTGTGCGCACGAGCACATAACACGAGGCAGCACGCGCGCGGGGTCGCGGCCGCAACGCGCGTCATGACCGTGAATTCATGACTCATGATCGAGGCCGCGCGCGCAAAGCAACACACCACAGGTCGCCCGCGGCAAATGCACGTAATGCGCAGCGCATATAACCGCCTTTCTAGAAAAGGGGCTTGATATGAAGTAAATTTTTCACGATAAGCATGCCTATTCAACTATCGTCAACACGACAGTTTGTTAGTATAAGTTCACCGTAACAATCGATTTGCATTTGCAGTAATGGGTTATCACTTATATCAGTATATTTAACGCATTATATTAAAAATGTTACTTGATTATAGTATAAAATAAGCCCTTTCTATTCTTCAGAAAAACGACGACGTAACCAAAAACGCCACGTGCGATGTCGCACGCCTTACTTAGCACGTACGCTCACTCAAACCTCAACATCCAAACCGAATACGTGACCACTAGAAATAAGGAAAATTCCTGACCTTCTGTACCTACCAGCTTCGCCAACCGATCACAATAAACAAACAAGTCAAACAACACGAGTATCTGCGTGCGGCGCGCTGATCAATCATCAAAGAGATTGCGCGTGCGTCGACAGTAATTCCTTAAAATCGCTGTAGTACAAGAAAACGTTTTCGCCTTTATGTCACCACGCCACATCACACCATAGGTCTTGCACGAGTTCAAAAAAGACTAACTTGAAATAAGATATCTATAGTGTGTGTTATCTGATCGTCACTGTTTGAAAATAAACGCTCGCTTTAACATTCTGTTTGTCTGTCACACAAAGACGGCAATTATAGATAGGAAAATTCCGATTATTACGCCCCTCGTAGTGTACAAACAAACATGAATAGAACATGACTCTAATCGTTAACCTTAATATAAAAGATAACCGATACGCAAATAGAATTTAGATGAGTTAGTAAATTAAATTACGATAAAGAAAGGAATATTTAGCAAAATACTTAGTGAATTAATTAGAAATATTCCAAGCTGTAGACGTAAGCAAGGTTGTTGTGATTTATATAAAGATTGATAAAATGCAAAATATGAAACGAATAATGAGCCTTAACTGGTATAATGAATAGGAGTAATAAAAATAACGTATATGACTACAAAAAAATAATTATTGTAAATTCATCCATGAAGGGGTTAAATAGGGGAAGAAACCTTATACATTGCGTAATAGAAATTATGTAAACATATTATACCTACTTATTATGAAATACAAATAGGAAAAAAAATTATACAAACTGGTTAAGTTTGTGTTTGAGGTTGATTTTTTTAACTTGTTAAGTTTGATGGGCCGATACAATAACACCCTGTATAGTACGCCACACAGTTGGTCAATGAATCTCCAGAAATGAGTGCCAGAAAGCATGTGGCGAAACTATGTCAGACATACAATAACAGCTGTGAATAGATACGGGTCTACCTAAACTATAGGTACAAGGGGTAACAGAAAAGGAATGTTAATCCTGAAGGATGTGATTCTGCACATGAAACTGAACAACTTTTCCCAAGGAACATAGGTCGAAATACGAAAAATAATTTTTTACCTCCCATACAAAATGCGCTATCCCCTGATTCAGTTTCTATGGAACGTCAAATTTTTTGTTTTCATATTTTAACCTATGTTTCTTAGGGAAAGTCGTTCAGTTTCATAGGCAGGTTCATATCCTTCAGGGTGGTATACCCTTTTTGTTACACCCTGTAGACATCTCTGCAACAACAAACGTAATACGACAGTCGTAAGAAACTTTATCCGCTTGAGAAACCGCAGTAAGTTGGTAAGTAATCCAACCGCCTACTAAACGGATTCCTGCCATATTTACAACTGATAAAATAAACATAACTTCTAAGAAGAGAAGAGAATTCTAAACTTCCCCACAATTTTAATAAATTCCTTCCTTAAAATGGTTGATCATCTTGACAGCAGTTTTTAATTTGCGGTGGCCAGTTTGGACACATAAAAAGAGGTACCTACGTACGCACACATTTTTGTATTTTTCCTTCCTTTTTTCTTATTTTTTTTTTAAATTGGTAAAATATGAATATTTGTTTAGCATTGTTTTACATCTTAGTTACTATTTATTTACCCTATTTGTAATGTTAAATATAGTTTAGTTAGACTCGATTCGGCTACAAACCTCCACATTCATCAAACAAATGCTTGCCTCTGCCAGGATTCGAACCCGAGACCTTCGGCTTGGCAGGCAGGGTTACTACCAAGCACACCATTTCATTGGTCGAACTTTATAAGTACCCAAATCAGTAAACGATATGATATTGCAGTATGCGTGCAAAAAATAATCAACTTTTCGATTACTCAATAAATAGGTATTAATAGCAGTTGATAAGCGCATATTAATATTCACTCCGATAGTAGTTGTTTGTCTCAACTATAAATGTGACTTTGTAACTCATTGAAATGAGACAGGTACGTGCTAGCAATCGGTTGCCGTATTCCGAAGTGAAACTACGATAATATCGCGCCGATAAAGTCTATGGTTCGGCCTTTGACAAAGAAATTCCCATACAAAGTAAATTTTGTTGTTGTCAATCTGATGATATCGGAGTTCCGATAAAACTTCGGAATACGCACCCGGACTCTATTAGGAAATCAATGGAATATAGCTGAATCAGCCCATGAAACTGAACCACTTTTCTCAAGGAACACATATCAAAAAACGAAAAACCAAGTTTGACCTCCTATACAAAATGAGTTATCAGCTGATGCAGTTTCTATGGGAGGTAGAAAATTTATTTTGATCTATGAACTATTATTATCCTTGGGAAAAGTTGTTCAGTTTTATGGGCAGATTTAAACCCGTATTATCACACTTTTCCGTTACACGTAGTATTTTCTACTGTTTTTGCCAAATGTAATATCAGGCAAGAGTTTAATTCTACATTTCAAATCTGAATAAGCCTCCGTCCAATCATTTATGAAATTCACCCTATAATCTATACTCGTAGACTTTTATTTAATCTGTCACTATAGATACAGAAGTCATCTAACATTTTTCATAATCTACTTTTCATATATAATTTTTGTAATTTTTCCACTCGCTACTCATTAGGGCAGTGGAATTTTTATAGTTCTCTTTGTAATGTGCTTTGATCCGACGATTTCTAATGCATTCTTTAATGTAGCTAACGATGACAGTGATGATTTAACATTGCCGATTAACGTCGGAAAGTTCTCGAAGAAAGGTGCTTAATAATAAGGTCTTCATTAAATGACTTGTCTGTTGATTGATACTCGTATAAATGAGTCATCTAGGTCAAATGTATCAATGCCAATTTAATGTAAAGATAAGTAAAGCATCTTAATTGACTGCCAACATTCCGGAATGTTCAAAAATCAGCTAAAGAATTTAAGATGACTCAAGTTACTAACTAAAGCATAACAATGAAAACTTAACCGCTATGAATCATTTGATAAACACCAATAAACGTTTAAGTGTTTAAAGTAGGTGTTCAGAGAAAGTACTCACAGCTTTATAGCCGACGATTACCAGGCTAATATAACCGCGTCGGTAGTGGACTTGGGACATTTCTCATCGAGTCGTGTTGCGTGGGCGAACGCCTACTCGGTATCGGCTGAGTAATGCCCATCCCACCCTGCGGCTACCGGCGCCGCACACATACTAACAAATTACTTATTATTATTACTCTACACTAAAATATGCAGATAATATGGTCAACCCATATACGTCATGCTGGGCTTGCTTAATCAGGTAGAAGGCCAACTAATCAATACGAGCCAAACTAAGGTCTTTAAAGAAATATAAATTTCATGGTAAAGTACTTACAATATCATTCGCCAAAATAATAACATAAGTCATAGCATAGATATCAACACAAAACCTTTAGATTTTTTAATTGTGATTCAGTTTAGAACTCTGTTAAGACAGAAGTCCAACCTCCGATTCAAAGACTTTATTTAATCGCCTTACCATTAGCATTATTTGGGGCGGAATAGCCGCGATGGCCGTAATTCTGTCTGTCAATAATTATTACGCCGCGTAATCCGTGATTGATGTGCGCCAACAGGCCAACAGCCAACAGAAGCCGGCGTAATTGACGCCGCTATTGTGTTTTAGAGGTGATTGATCGCATTGAACGTCTCAGCGCCCTGAGCTTGCGACAGCGAATAAATCCGAACTCTTAATTAGATCTAAGCTTAATTAGACACGCGTATGATGAAACCAAACCTATGTTTGATTTGATTCAGCAATACTGCCAGATTAATCACTACATCGCTCGACCGCGCCGAATCGTGACAAACGATAACTAAGTACTGCTACGAAAGTTGCCACTGTGCTACGGAAGGCTATGAATTTTGAATTACAGATCAAAATTCAATTCTACACCATCAATCATTTTTACGTCTTACGTTTTATTTTGAAATGAGTAACCAACGGCAAAGGAACCAAAGTGAAGTCTAGTTTGAAACATGCTCGTAGGACTAGTACAGCGCTAAGTCAAGATCCTAACTATGACCTAAGCTGTTCCTACGACTTCCGTATTAGGCAGTCGGTAGCCGTGCAAAATCCGTCCGCGGCGCGGCGTGGCAATTACCGGGCCGGGCGTCGCGGCGTGTGCGCCCGCGCCGGCGATTGTTTACGGCGCGCACGCGCTGCCCCCCGCGCCCCGCCGGCAGCTGCTCCACTCCGCACAGGTGGCGCGTGTGGGAACTGGACGGCTCCGTGCGTTCCCACGATCGCGCGCCCTCCGCTAGCTATATAAGCCCCCGCCCGACCGCCACTCCGCATTCCGCGTTCAACGCTCAGCGCTAACGCACGCTCACTCACTACACGCTAATGTCCAACATGTCTTACGAGATCGCGTACTCGCTCGCAGACGATGGCCCGCAGCCCGTCTCGCGCACTTACCAATATCGCAAAGTGATGAAACCGATGCTTGAGCGCAAGAGGCGCGCTCGCATCAACCGCTGCCTCGATGAACTCAAGGAGCTGATGGTAAGCGCTCTTCAATCCGAGGGCGAAAATGTGGCCAAGTTGGAGAAGGCTGATATCCTGGAGTTGACGGTTCGCCACCTCCACAAGCTCCGTCGTCAAAGAAGACTGTCGCTGAACCCTACAGTGGACGCCGACCGCTTCAGAGCTGGATTCACCCACGCCGCTAACGAAGTGTCCAGATGTCTCGCTTCAATTCCCGGAGTCGACGTGAGGTTGGGTACGCAACTGATGACCCACCTCGGACACAGGTTGAACGACATGCAGCGCGCAGCTACCGGTGCCGGCAGTGACACTCCTCCGGCCAGCCCGCCGAGCCCTGCCCTGTCGACCGCTTCCTCCTCGTCCGGCTACGTGACTCCCTCTCCGCCAGCCTCCCCGATGCCGGTACACAGTGCGACCCCCCTGGACTGCACCACCACCAGCCTGAGCAAGCTGCCGGCGGCTGGCGTGTGGCGACCCTGGTGAGCCCCGGCGCTCGCCCAGTGGGCGGGCGGGCCCGGCTCCGCGGTCACATCTGTTCCAGCGCCGCTCGGAGTCGCACACGCCCTCACGAGTGTCCGCCCTGCTCCTACTCCAAGTGTTAACTAATATTTGCTCAGAAGATTAGACAAGTCTAGATCTCACAATTTAAATTAGTGTTAAACTAGCTCGTAAGTTCAAACTTGAAAGCTTTAATCGTAGTTTATAAGTATATTGTGATATTAAAAGAGTAAATATTATTGTAAGAGTATGAGATGTTGTATCGAACCTTGTGAACTTTAAAGTTGGTTCGGATTGTTATTTTTTGTCGTTAAAAAGATTTCACAGATGTGAACTAATTACAAAAAAAAGAGTAAGTTAATAAAAAAATATCTCTTATCTTATTTCTGCATATTATTTCTTGACCCTTATCAAACGCTACAAAAATTAACTTGCAAGACACTGACGTCTTTTCCAAATACAACTTAGCATCTTCTAAAAAGGATCTTTCTCTATGATCGTTTTTGGGTTTAGTAATAAATTAGTAGTCAAATCTATAAATACATTGTAGGGAATGCAAGATGATAAGCTTTAAGGGGCTGATAAGAGCTGAATTACCTCCCTTTCTAACAAAGGGCAGAATGTGCGTGCTAGAACGGAGCGGATTCACGCTGTTTTACTTATTTTTCTCAAAATCTGTACCCGTAATATTAATTATAAAAGAGCTATATTATTTATTATGCATAATATATTGAATAATGTGTATAAGTTTTGGAATAATAGAATAATGGGTACTTAAGAAAAACGATTTAAAAGCAAAAAGCAGAGGTAACTTTGGAATTTTTTTATGGCGTACAAAATGTATTTAATCATCTTTTGGATTCGGCCATATTCTTGCAAAGATGCTTAATTATCACACATAATTTCTTTTCACTGCCATATATTCATCATTTTTCGTTAAAAACCTGCTCAAGTGAAGCGTATTTAGGTCTTATCAGCCCCTTAAAAGGGGTGAAGGGCACGCTTCGAGCCGCGACCTCTGGCCCGCACGCGCGTGCTTGGTAACTTTCCTGTTTACTCGCAGCACCAACCAATGATAACTGACACGTACTTAATTATTGCTGGACGAAATAACCACATAACACATATTGTATTAACTTTGAAATATTTTTCTTTTAGAGGTAGTTCTATAGAGAAAAGTTCCAAAAGAACATGGGCCTAAATACTTATAGGAATACGATACAATACATCAGCAACTGTGAGAGTTTCTTTTGAAAAGTCCAAATTTGTGTACGAGTTGTTCAGTTTAATTATTTTACAGGGTTTCCATACTTTTTTCTTACACTTTTACATTGGCCTACAATAGTTTCTTAACTCTTTATTGGTTAGTTAGAAATATTTTTTTAGCTCTACATTCTTGTTTTTAATTGGGTCTTAAAAATATTCCAAAGAATGAAGGAAATTAGTTCCTTAAAGTATAGTCGTCATCCTCATATCAGCCAAAAGACGTCCACTGATGGACACACGCCTTTTGAAAAGATCTGCATGACGACTGGTCCTGCGCTGCTCGCATCCAGCGGCTTCCTTCGACCTTGACTAGATCGTCGGTCCACCTTGTGGGGGACCTGCCCACTCTACGTCTAAAAGATGCTAAATTATGAGTTTTTCACATATTCGAAAAACAAGCCAATCTTTGAGCCCTTCTAGAAAATCTCAATAAATTGAAATAACAATCGCGCGAGAATAGCCCTCCTGATAAAGAAATCGCTAATGATTATCGCTAAACAATTAAATTGCATCAATGTGAGTATATCTGAACATCACATTATAGACAGCGCATAGTAATACCTAAACACACACTGATAAGGATATGCCACTTCGTCAATTAGTAGGTGTCGAACGTCACGGAAAATTAAACAGATATTGCTACACTACACACGGATCAAATAACAATTTAAAAATATATACCTAAGTACCTAATTATTTAAAAAAATATATGTAATATCATTGACTCTACATGTCTTCCAATCTAACCAATCAATTCATGAACTAGGTATGTTCTCGTCACAGCAGAAAAACTTTGTATAACCTATTATTATCCTCATATTCAAAACCCCTATAAAAATACAGTTTATGTACATAGGTAACAGTAATGCTGGCTATGTGAACTAAATTAAATCTCACGGATAGATGAAATGCCTCATTAAAGTTAAACCTGCATTAAATCTATTGCTGACAATTTCTTCGAAAAGACAGCAGAAAAGGACAGCATGAGACTTAAAAGTGACATTAACAAGAATTGACCTTTCTGCACCACTATTAAATCACTATTGAAGCTTTCAAAACACAACGACTAGAGCCATCTGTGGGGATCAAAGAGAAACGTCAAAGCTTTGCACAGTAGCTCTACCTGGCGAAAAGCTTGGATACTAAAACTATACCTTGAAAGCTTACAAATGCCTTGGGCGGGTTCAGAGTAGATAGAACCATTTTGATTGCCATTCATCAACATGGTTCTATCTACTCTGTATCGGTATGGTAGGCTTTGCTTTAACTGAAAGCTGCATCAGCAGATTGCGCAGTTTGTGATTGAACAGATGAATTTCGCATTTGAGAAGGAAGCACGAAAAGCTAAATTAAATAACCCATGTCAGAGGCCTTTGGCGGTTCAATTTAAAATTATTTATTGTTAACAATTTAAATCAAAGAAAGTTTACAGCTTTGACACCAGTGTTTGTAAGGCTGATATCGACCTTGCTAATTACTCAATATGATGATGATGAGCTGATGATTAGATTAGATTAGATTCATTTATTTCACTTTAACATATACAAATTAAATGTCATTTCATGTCAATATAAGATTACATGGTAAAGTGATCGTCATTAAAAAAAAAAAACCGGCCAAGTGCGAGTCGGACTCGCGCACCAAGGGATCCGTACCACCACATAATCATAATTGTATTAGTTGAAATTTCAGTAAGTTAATGTGCTAGATTTTTTGAGTCCGACACGCGCTTGACCAAATTTTATTATTTGTTGTTATTTTATAGCTTATGCACTATAAACATACCAATTTTCAAGTTTGTAAGTGTTCCCTTTTTAAAAATAGAACTAAAACAAAAATCGCCTCCGCGACCATCCAACTTGACCCCTCTCTTATATGAATGTTTTTGAAACGAGCTCACCACAATTGGTTACTATTAGTTGTGTGAAAAGTTGTAATATACAGGGTGTAACGGAAAGGGTATATCAACCCCGAAGGGGGTTAATCTACCCCAGAAACCGAACAACTTTTGCCAAGGAACATGTGTCGAAATGCGAAATTTGTTTGGATAAAAAATAACATGTTTCTGCAGAATATTTACTTCGCATGAATTCAAATGTGCCCATCCCTATGCGGTCATTCACCTGCACTGACACTGCTTAGTGGCGTATCTGATCTGACATCTCCTATTTACTGATGCACGCCTAGTACCAAAAGCGTGGCCGTGGCGCTTGCGCGCCTACGGCAGATAGTAGGAATGATGCCGCAGTCAAAACAACAAACCTATGGTTTTTAAAAGCTATGGTTTAATTAATCAATCAAACTTACCGATCTACTTCTTTTTCCTCTCGTGCCAATCTTCTTACCACAGGCCCAAAAATGGTCAAAATTGAAGTCGGTCAGAGGAACGGTTCAAAATGCCGGCCCTGTAGTTGAATACACAATCTCGTCCTCCGAATCATTGATTCTCGCACATTGCGCAACATTTGTGGCGTGATTGTCTGAAACGCGTCTCGAATCCTTGTCACCATTTCTTGTTCTGACGCACACTCCACTCCACTCCCTCAGCACTCGCCACACTTGCATGTGGTTGTCTACACCCAAAGCCAAGGCAGCTCGGCGTGTGCTGGTTCGAGGGTTTTCTTCGAAGTGTTCAAGAACTGCTTCCTCTAGCTCAGGGTCTCGTGTGCTTGGACGTCCCTCCGACCGAGGCACGTGAAACATACCAGTCTGGTAAAGTCGGTGGCACATCCGTCTGAAACATCCCACAGAAGGCAGGTACTCTTGTTCAGCCACTGGCCTGCCGTCAATGAAACGCTCCCGATACAAATCGCGCGCACGAGTTAGGATCCCACCAGCGGCTCCGACACACATCATCATTTCGAAATATTCGCGATTACTTAAGGACATTTTAAGAAAAAAAAAATTGTAACAAGAAAATAACAACACGCAACAAAACACAACAAGATAACAACATAAAAACACAAACCAAAACAAAACTTAACAATCTAAGTACGTTGTTGACGTTTTTCGATAGGAAACACGCATGTATTGTAAGTACACTCCCGTAAAGACAATGTGCAACTGAAACTGAAAACAAACAAGAAACAAAATTATGTCCTTTGACGTTTGCCGCCAAAGGTTTGCCGCGCCGCCATAATGGTTGCACCGCCAGTAGCGTCAAATTAGGGGTCCTTATAAGAATGCTTCGAACTCGTATCATGCCTACTCGTTGAATTCAGGTAGGTATTCCTAGTACCCTTTATTAATCTTATTAGACGTACCTACTTAAAAAAAATCTTTTGCCATGCTTCAACCGGTATGTTCAATCGAAGCTACAGAGTCGTATAACCAGTCGTAGCTGGGACCAACGGCTTTACGTGCTTTCCGAAGCACGAAATCATCTTACTTTTCGGACAATTTGGTGAGTAACTAAGCCTGCAATTTCCTAACCAAACTGAGGACTTCGCAAAAAGTGAATTTCGTTTTTCATTGTCCCCACCGGGAATCGAACCCAGAACTTCCGAATCAAGAGCCGAACGCTCTAACCACTAGACCACGAAAGCTGTTGCTGCCACTGCACTCCAAAAACAAAAAAGTAGTCGTTACAAAAAAAATCTCTGGAACCCATGAAAAAAATCAATATCCTTGATCTTATTCCTCCACAGCTAGAAAGAGAAAGAGAACTGTGTGAAAGAAAGCTTCTTCAAATTAGGGGTCTTTTAGGAATGTTTCGAACTCGTATCGTGCGCACTCCTTGAAGTCATGTATTCCTGGTACTTAAAAGCAATTAACAAACTGTTCCACAGTCCAACACACAAATAGGACTTTGTACCGTTCTTATCTCAATAGATTTACGGGCTACAATCGGGCATTGCGCTGCGAGTGTTAAGTTTGACCTGAATTTTTTTTTATGTTACAAGTGAGCAAACGAGCAGGTGGGTCACCTGATGGTAAGTGGTCTTATTAGTGACACACTTTGACGCTAATAAGACAGCAAAGCGCGTTGCCCACCCTGAGAACTAAGATGGTATTTCTCATGTGCCAGTAATTTCACTGACTCCCTTACCCTTCAAACCGAAACACAGCAGTGCAAACACTGCTGCTTTACGGCAGAAATAGGTAAGGGGGTGGTACTTCCCCAGACGGACTTTACCACCTCCTGTAGGTCAAACCTTTTTTTAACCTGTACTGCGTTTTGTTAGTAACTTAGGTTACTTTCACTCAGATAAACTCTTCACTTAGCATTCATCATCTTCATCATGTGAGTTGTAAGGTCGATGACCAACCTCACAGACTCTGATGATTTGTTGAGCCACCAAAGGCCTCTGACATGGCTCGGTTACGACTACTTTTGTTGGTAGTAGCTGGGACCAACGGCTTTACGTGCTTTCCGAAGCACGAAATCATCTTACTTTTCGGAAAATTTGGTGAGTAATTAAGCCTGCAATTTCCTAACCAAACTGAGGACTTCGCAAAAAGTGAATTTCGTTTGTCAGTGTCCCCACCGGGAATCGAACCCAGAACTTCCGAATCAAGAGCCGAACGCTCTAACCACTAGACCACGAAAGCTGTTGCTGCCACTGCACTCCAAAAACAAAAAAGTAGTCGTTACAAAAAAAATCTCTGGAACCCATGAAAAAAATCAATATCCTTGATCTTATTCCTCCACAGCTAGAAAGAGAAAGAGAACTGTGTGAAAGAAAGCTTCTTCAAATTAGGGGTCTTTTAGGAATGTTTCGAACTCGTATCGTGCGCACTCCTTGAAGTCATGTATTCCTGGTACTTAAAAGCAATTAACAAACTGTTCCACATTCAACAACACACAAATAGGACTTTGTACCGTTCTTATCTCAATAGATTTACGGGCTAGAATCGGGCATTGCGCTGCGAGTGTTAAGTTTGACCTGCATTTTTTTTTTTTATGTTACAAGTGAGCAAACGAGCAGGTGGGTCACCTGATGGTAAGTGGTCTTATTAGTGACACACTTTGACGCTAATAAGACAGCAAAGCGCGTTGCCCACCCTGAGAACTAAGATGGTATTTCTCATGTGCCAGTAATTTCACTGACTCCCTTACCCTTCAAACCGAAACACAGCAGTGCAAACACTGCTGCTTTACGGCAGAAATAGTTAAGGGGGTGGTACTTCCCCAGACGGACTTTACCACCTCCTGTAGGTCAAACCTTTTTTTAACCTGTACTGCGTTTTGTTAGTAACTTAGGTTACTTTCACTCAGATAAACTCTTCACTTAGCATTCATCATCTTCATCATGTGAGTTGTAAGGTCGATGACCAACCTCACAGACTCTGATGATTTGTTGAGCCACCAAAGGCCTCTGACATGGCTCAGTAACGACTACTGCCGTATGTTAGTACAGGCCGCGCGATGAGTTAAGGCCGCTGGGCGGAGTGGAGGGGGTATGCGCAGTTGCAATATTTGCAAGAAAAATACTACTGCACATACCCCTCCTCCACTCCCGCCCAGCGGCCTTAACTCGTCGCGCTGGGTGTAGTCGGGACTAACGGCTTACGGTCCTTCTGAAGCACGAAATATTCTTACTATTCGGACAATCAGGTGATTAAGCCTGCAATGTCCTAACCAAACTGGGGACGTTGCACAAAGTTTTGTTTGACAGTGGCCCCACCGGGAGTCGAACCCTGAACTTCCGGATCGAGAGCCGAAAGCTCTAATCACTAAGGGTGTTGCTGCCACTGCGCTCCAAAACCAAGAAAATTGTCGTTACAAAAAATCTCTGGAACCCATGTAAAAAATCAATATCCTTGATCTTATTCCTCCACAGCTAGAAAGAGAACTGTGAGAAAGAGAAAGATAAACAAAGTACTAGGACCTACTAAGTACTAGTGTCTGTTCATGCTGCGTTTCGTTCACAAACGTTTTTCTACTTTCTGCCTGTTTAGTTGCTAGCTTTTGTTTATAATTCCAGTGTTTTTTTTTTCTTTTGTATTATAATCAAGGTTTTATATGTTAGGATACTACTCTATGTTTGTTGTGTTGTGTTGGTGTTTTGTTGTGTGTGTATAGCGATTTCTTTCACACTGCCGGCGTGTAGGAAAATCACACATTATATTTTAGTAAGTAGGTCATATTTCGGATTTCTATTTTTTATATATTTATTATTATTCACTTATTTATTTATTTATGTTGCAAACTAGTTGTGATGACAGCGGTGACTCTGGAGACGACGACAGTTCCGACTTCTTCTCTGCATCTTCATCTTCCGACGGCAGCTTCTACAGCACTTCCCATACGTTAGATTCTCTGATCAATGATGGCTTTTCGTTGTTTCCTAAAAATTTTAATGCGGTGCACATCAATGCGCAGAGCATACCTGCGCACTATCCTGACTTGTTGTCAACCTTCGGAGACAACAAAAACGTTCACGCCATCTTGGTGTCGGAAACGTTCTTAAAACCTTGTCTTCCCTCCACTTCCTACTCTATCCCAGGATTCCACATCATCCGCAATGATAGGACTGGCAAGGGCGGCGGTGGCGTAGCTATATACCTACGAAGTCACTTTCCTTTTAGTATTGTATCAAAATCTCCTTCTGAGTACTCTGAATCTTCAGAGCATCTTTTTATTGAGGTGCTTCTAGGACATCGTAAGATTCTGTGTCGTAAGGTTCTTTTGGGTGTATGCTATAGTCCATCAATGCGTATTGACTATTTTGCAAAATTCGAATCTTTGTTAGAGGTTCTGGTCCCTACGGTTGATCACACCATAATTATGGGCGATTTCAACACATGTCTTCTTAAGAAAGATTCTCGTTCCTCTCGACTGTGCTCAATCGTAGAGTCCATGAACCTCAATATAGTCCCACTCTCATCTACACACCATTTCCCCGGTTGTCAGCCTTCCTTGCTTGATCTTATCATTGTCTCCTCCCCTGACCTTGTGTCTACTCACGGGCAATTTCCTGCTGAAGCCTTTTCCTATCACGACCTCGTTTTCCTCTCCTATAAAATCCGATGTCCCAAACCAAAACCTCGAGTGGTCATGCAGCGTAGTTTCAATAACATGGATACAGTATCTTTCATGAGCGATCTTAGTAGTATTGACTGGGATGCGGTGTTTGAAGCTCCGACTATTGACGAAAAGATGGAAATTTTTAACTCTCTCTTGATCCAAATTTTTGACGTTCACGCTCCGCTACGTCCTGTTCGACTCAAACACCTCCCCGCCCCTTGGCTTACCGATGGCATTAAGGCTATCATGGCTAAGAGAAATGCTGCTAAGGCTAAGTTCAGAAAGGATCCTTCTGATGAAAACCGCAGTAAGTATAGGGAACTTCGTAATCGTTGTAGCAGAATGTGCAGGGATGCGCAGCGTCGTCACATACATTCCTCTGTTGAAAATGGCGATCCAGCGAAGGTATGGTCTTTTCTAAATACTATTGGCATAAGTAAAACTAAATCCGCTTTGCAGCCCAATTTAGACCTAGATTTGCTTAATCGCCATTTCTCAACATCCTCTCCTTTGCATCCATCTTCCAAACAAGCCACTCTACAATCCTTATTATCTATGCCTGCTCCGCAACATAGCCCTTTCAGCTTTAGATCTGTTACTGAGCGTGAAGTTGAAAAACACATTCTTACCATCAAATCTAATGCCGAAGGTGTTGATGGCATAAGCCGCAGGATGATTTTACTTGGGCTTAAAACCCTGTTACCTATTCTGTGCCATATCTTTAACTACTCGCTCAGTAACAGTACCTTCCCTAGCTGCTGGCGTGAGGCTGCAGTAATTCCTATTCCTAAGATCTCTAATCCTTCTTTACCTTCACATTTCAGACCTATCTCCATCCTTCCTTTCCTATCCAAAGTCCTTGAACGCCTTGTGCAGCACCAACTTAGTTTGTTTGTCAACGTAAATAATATTCTCAGCCCTTTTCAATCTGGTTTTCGCCCGGGACATAGCACCGTTACTGCTCTGACTAAAGTGTCCGATGACATCCGGTTCGAAATGTCAAATCAAAAGGTTACAGCAATTGCTCTACTAGACTTCAGTAATGCTTTCAATAACGTTGATTTTGACATTCTTTTGGCCATGTTAAAATCTCTCTCCGTCTCGGACACGGCAGCTGAGTGGTTTCGTGGTTATCTCTACGGGCGCCGACAGCGCATCCGTGCTGATGACAAACTGTCAGATTGTTGCGACGTGGTTACTGGTGTGCCTCAGGGTGGTGTCCTCTCCCCTCTCCTTTTTTCAATCTTTATCAATTTCCTAACTCCCCTCCTATCTTGTCATTACCACCTGTATGCTGACGATCTGCAAATTTACTGGCATGCCTCCACTGATGATATCGTGTATCTGGTTTCCAAACTCAACGACGATCTCGCGACTGTCCATCGTTGGAGTGAGTCTCATGGCCTTCTAGTAAACCCGAACAAGTCGCAGGTTATCATCATTGGAGGCTCTAAACAGATATCACGGCTCAATTTTGACGTCATTCCACCTGTCACCTTCAGTCACGTTGCGTTGCCTTACAGCAAGGTTGTCAAAAACCTTGGTGTTCTATTTGATAACACTCTTTCTTGGCGGCCACACATTACTGAAACAAGTCGTAAAGTATTTGCTGCTGCTGGTGCGCTTCGCAGATGGAAAAACATGCTCCCCGTGAAGACCAAAGTTGAACTTGCGCAGTCCTTACTTTTACCAATACTTGACTATGCTGATGTCTGCCTCATTGACCTTAATGAGGACCTGCTTAATAAGCTCCAACGCCTGCAAAACCTTTGCATAAGATTCATATTTGGACTGCGTAAGTTCGACCATGTGTCTGAATACAGGAGCAAGTTAAAATGGCTGCCTATCAGATTGCGTCGTGATGAGCATGTCCTTGCACTTCTCTACAACATACTGCATGACCCCCGTACTCCATCATACCTTAAAGAACGTTTCCGATACCACAGTTCTGATCTTTCTCGTGATCTGCGATCTAAAACTGACAATCAACTGCAAATTCCATTAACTCGGTCAGGTTACTATAAGGAATCGTTTACGTTGAAAGCTGTCAGTCTCTGGAATGATTTGCCGTCAGATATTCGTCACTCCAAGTCACTAGCTGTTTTCAAAACTAAATTACATAAACATTTCCTTCATAAAATAGTTCCTTAGTTTGCAACAATTACTTATATGATACCTTTTGCTGTTATATATATATTTATTTATTGTGTATGTTACATTTATTCCTATGTCTAAATTATTTATTTGTATATATATATATATTATATATATTTGTATATGTACATATTGTATTGTAAAAGTATATAAATATTATAGATTGGCACACTACTGCAGTTCTCTATCACACTTTCCTACATGCAAAGGTTGTCTGGAAGAGATCGCTCCCAGCGATAAGACCGCCTTTGTCACCCTAGATTTAAGACTCTCTTTTGTAATTGCTAATGTGTTTTGTGTGTGACAATAAAGTGTTTATCTATCTATCTATCTAGGAGGCTAGGTTTTCATTCGATCGGGCGCAGGTTATTCACCGATCAGCTGTTCATCCTTTAGTGTTGTGTAAATACTTGTTTGAGGAACTAGTATCGAATTTTTTTTGAAATGTTACTTTAAAAAAAAGGAGATATAAGAATTTAAACCACGTCAATACATTCTTGGTGACTGCCCAAATTCGACCTTTTCTTCTTGTTATACCCTTTCCGTTACACGCTGTATAATGATTTCAGACTTTTCCCTTTATTTGTACTGTGAGACCTAGCTTCTTGCCAAATTTCATAATTTTAGGTAAACGGGAAGTACCCTGTAGGTTTTGCATTTTTGCATAAATGTATGTAGATGATGACATAAAAAGCCATATCTTCTGATTGCGTCGTTGTAAAAAATTGAAATTTTCAGATCCTGTGTGGTTTATGGACCTTAGTATTCGTTATCAATTTCAACCTGATACCTCTTCTCGTTCGTGAGAAAAAGGGTCTTGACAGACAGACAGACAGACAGACAGACAGACGGACAACAAAGTGATCCTATAAGGGTTCCGTTTTTTTCTTTTAGGTACGGAACCCTAAAAATATAAATAAATTTAAATTTAAATAATTGCAATTACATGTTTGTAAAGTCAAAATGTAAAATTTTATAATACAATATATTAAAATGTAAAATTTAAAAGATGCAGATGCAGTTTCTATTAGGAAGTTTAAATTTTTCATTTTTCCTGTGTTGCATGGGCAGATTACATCGGATATATGATACATTTTTTCGTTTATTTCAATGCTTGACAATCTATTTTGCAACCATATGACCAAAGATTTCGGACCTCCTTGCTTCGCTCGGAATAGTTTTATGTCAAATCATCAATGATCACTAGGAAATATTCAAAACAACCTGTCAAATCCATAGAACGATGCCTTCACTGCCTTGTGACGAATTATTTCTTTAATCCTCCTTCTAATTACCCTTATTTTCCTGTGCATATGACACTAAAACCAGAGTATATTTGACGGAAAGAATAACATTGTTTTACAAACTTGTTTTTTCTGGCAGCTTTATCCGAATGCTTTGTACATATTGCAAAATGTGTTGGTAAGTGTTGGAATAGAAGAAAAATTTTTATGATAAGTACCTTTTTTACGTTCAAGTATACAGGCTGCTTCTTAATCAGTTTGAGTACCTACCAATGTTACTCAGGTCATAAAATTGGACAACTTTCCCTGAAAAACATACATCTACATTTATTATTTATATATATATATATATATATAAATGAATCCCTATTTCCCTATATCACGGCATCACGCGTGAACGGCTGGACCGATTTCTCTAATTCATTTTTTGTTGTATTTGTTATTGTCAGGAGAAGGTTCTTAGGTAGGTGTAGGGGTAGGGGTAGAGGTAGGGGTAGGGTAGGGGGTAGGTGTAGGTTAGGGGTAGGGGTAGGGTAGGGGCAGGGGTAAGGGTAAATAAAATCTGCTTATTTATTGCCTTTAAGGCGGAACAAAGTTCGCCGGGTCAGCTAGTGAAATATAAAAAAAACCGGTCAAGTGCGAGTCGGACTCGCGCGCCGAGGGTTCCGATATACCTATAGTATTTTTGGAAGCAATAAAGTCCATTTTCAGGACCGCAAAACTAAATTTGTTTGTAAAGGTTTTTTGCAGATTTCTGGAAAACTGTGCAACTTAGAAAGATCGTTTTATTTTTGCTGTAAAGTTTACATAAACCTCTGTCAACTGTAATTAATTCAGATTTTCCCTTACTCAAACTTCGGAGATAAGGGGGGGGGAATGGTATTTTTTTTTACATTTTTCATCATAACTTGAAAACTAAGAAACTTAAAAAATACAAAAATATATTTTAAAATGTACAAGTAAAGCCCTTTCATATGATATGCCACTCGACCTAGTAGCGACAATTTGAAATTTGGCCCCCCCTATTTTGGCCCCCTTTACATTAATAATCATACTTTTTTCAAAAAATGTTCATGTGCAATTAAGTTGGGCAACTATATTCTAAAACTATTCCAAATTTCAGCTCGATAGCGTAAGTGGTTGCTGAGATATAGAGGTGTGACAGACAGACGGACAGACAGACAGAGCGGCACCATAAGGGTTCCTTTTTTTTACCATTTTGGTATCGGAACCCTAAAAAGATCACCTCCCTTCTAAAATGCGCTATATATCACTCATAATACTCGTATCCCATAAAACGTCCACTGCAGGACAGGAGCTCCCGCCAGAAGTCCGGCAAAACGCGTGGTACTTTGGAGGGGATTTACCATAGTCACCATGCTTGTAACATAGAAAGATGCTGCAGCACGTCCTCCGATTCATAAGCTCTTAGTCGCCTTTTACGACACCCACGGGAACAGATATATAGTAAAAAAAAATAAGAACTTTGGGACTCGATTTATGGTAAAAATCACTGTAGTAGGTAAAGTACGAGTACCTAGTTCTACATAGGTTTTACTAACACTCTGTTTACTTGGGTTTTACTGACACTGTCGTGACAAATCTCATTTTATTGTGGTCGTGTATCCTCAAATTGTGTAACTATAATAAACTAGGTACCGAAGTAATTCATTCATTGCATTGACGTAGGTAGCGCCCACTTGCCATTGTAATTAAGTGCAGCTCGTGCGAGGTGACTATTTAATTTGCTTATCCGATTAGGTAGGTTACAAAGTGCATAAACATATAGTTTCCTACAACTTGGGAATGTTAACAGCTAGTTGAACAAAACTGTTTTTTTAGGGTTCCGTAATCTACAAAGAATCCTTATAGTTTCGTCATGTCCGTCTCTCTGTCTGTCTGTCCGCGGCTTAGCTCAGAGACCCTTTGTACTAGAAAGCTGTAATTTAGTATGAATATACATTTCATCTCCATGGAGATCTTTAGGGGAGGCCTATACGTGTTTCGGCTGATATGACGATGATACATTTCATCCACGCCGACAAAGTGGTAAAATAAAATATTTAAGAAAAAAATTTTAGGGTACCTCCCCTACAAGAAAGGTGATTTTTGTTTGAAAAATCACAGTAGTAGTAATCACATATACTTATGTGGCGAAATTTTGAAATTAAAAGAAAAAAAAACCGGTCAAGTGCGAGTCGGACTCGCGCGCCGAGGGTTCCGATATACCTATAGTATTTTTGGAAGCAATAAAGTCCATTTTCAGGACCGCAAAACTAAATTTGTTTGTAAAGGTTTTTTGCAGATTTCTGAAAAACTGTGCAACTTAGAAAGATCGTTTTATTTTTGCTGTAAAGTTTACATAAACCTCTGTCAACTGTAATTAATTCAGATTTTCCCTTACTCAAACTTCGGAGATAAGGGGGGGGGAATGGTATTTTTTTTGACATTTTTCATCATAACTTGAAAACTTAGAAACTTAAAAAAATACAAAAATATATTTTAAAATGTACAAGTAAAGCCCTTTCATATGATACCCCACTCGACCTAGTAGCGACAATTTGAAATTTGGCCCCCCCTATTTTGGCCCCCTTTACATTAATAATCATACTTTTTTCAAAAAATTTTCATGTGCAATTAAGTTGGGCAACTATATTCTAAAACTATTCCAAATTTCAGCTCGATAGCGTAAGTGGTTGCTGAGATATAGAGGTGTGACAGACAGACGGACAGACAGACAGACAGACAGACAGAGCGGCACCATAAGGGTTCCTTTTTTTTACCATTTTGGTATCGGAACCCTAAAAACTATCAAAGATAAGAAAAATTCATTGGTTAATAGCCGCAAAATTGTACCTAATAAAAATAGCAATAACAATTAGGCGCTAGCACCTCGCTGAGCATTAGGAGATAAAAGTTTATGTAATGAAATACTTAACAAAAACCTGCTTTACGATAAAAAAATATCTTAAAAGACTACGGAACCCTAAAGACTATTGATTATTTCTATGAACACATAGCTTTTATTAAAACATATACACCGTGTTAATGGAATAAGCAAAACCCTCATACACCACAACTGATTTTTATTAAAATAAATCTTTTCCCGTAAAAAAAATCTTAAAAAATATTTTTTTTATTGTAGATATTGTTATTTTGAAGTCGTTTGTTCTAGTTCGCGCACTGCGCGCACGCCGGGCCGGCAAGCGTAACCACAGAAACATTTAGAATAGAAGCGGCAAAAATTTAAATAATAAATATAAAAAAAATTACCTCTATCAAAAACCCGTGAAATTGATTCTACTCTCGATTCTGAACAAACTATATTCTCAGTTTCGCTTATTCCGTTAACACGTTGTATATGATATGAGTTATTAAAGTTAGGCAATCGTAATAGGTCCGTTGTGACAGCTGTCAAACGTATGAAAAACTATGATATGCAAAGAAAAATTAACCCTGTGCGTTGGTGATAACGTGATAAGGAAACGTGTAAAACAGACTTCTAACGTGTTGGCGCCCAACTTTAATAGTTCATATTATGTCCGTGTGGTGCCGGCAAAGAATAGTATCAACCCATCTCTACCCGTGGGTGTCATAAAAGGCGACTATGGGCTTACGAACCAGAGGATGAGCAGCAGCATCTTTCTGTGTATCGTACCATCTTACATACTGCGGTCACCAACAACAGCGGTCGCCAGCCGCAACGCTTACAAGCGTGGTGACTATGGTGAATCACCTCCAAAGTACCACGCGTTTTTGCTGGAGTTCTGGAGTTGACGTTCTTGGGATGTAATAGTGATCATGATGATTACACACAGAGATATCGAACACGAGCATAATAAAAATGTAACAGGTAGGTATAATGAAAAGGCAATTATTTCGCAACAGAAATGAAATTGTTTCTCAAAAACCGTGTGTAGCGTCTGATATGATAACCGGCTTACTAGGGGTTTCTTCCTATTGCATCATTACATAAACAGCTGACGCAGCCATGTGATAACGCACGTGGATCGATGTTTTTGAACTAGGCTGGCCCGAACACGCGCACGCGCAATCATTTAAATGCATTTACTCTAATTTAGGTTTGTTCGTGTATTATTACTATTGGAACCTAGTCCGCTTGTAAATTAGAATACCATATAAAGACCCGATAATAAATAAAACATCACTCCGATTGCTCCACAGTTTATGAAACCTTTAAAAATATTCTTCTGAATAAGTCACTTTGAAGTATCTATATGTCGCTGGCAGGCGTTTACAAAAGGCCGGCAAATTGTAAAACGGCGTCGGTAGCTGATTGGTTGTAGATCACTGATGCATTTTAGGTTCGTTAGCCAAGGTAAACCCAACCTAACTGATCCCGAGTAGTAAAATGCCAAGAGATTATGTAAATTCAAAAATAAAATAAAAATTGCCATTTTATGGATTTCCAGGCATTATGTAAAACGGCGAATTATACAAATACTAGGTGTAACTGAAAGGGTACCCGATGTTATTCTGCCCATTAAAACAAACAACTTTCCCTGAGGAACATAGGTCGAAATACAAAAAATCATAATATGACAGTATCTTAGCAAAACATTCTTATCCACTATTTTCAGTAAAGTTTGTCGTCACAAGCAGTAAAAATAAAATCTGCTGCATAAATAAAGACTTTGGTATTGTCATATTTATTACCAACAATAATTAGATTCCTGTACCATAAGCACTACGCTGTACTATAGGTAAGTACTAAGCTGCTACTACTACTGTAATTTTGGTTCTTAATCTGGGTAGATTATCAACCAAAATTACCCAATTACATAACAGGTGGAAAATCTCTGCCCACCCCGACGGGAAAGAGGCGTGATGTTATCCTACGTTACTTTGACGTAGCATAGCAACGAAAATAATCGAAACATCCGCTAAAAAACTTATTTTCAGCAAATCTTGACACTACATTCATATCTTAACAGTCAAGTATATTTTCGATGACATATTCGCTTGGACAAGGCCCACAAAATGATAAGAGTTCTATATTTAGTTCAACGGGCGTCATACGATGAAAAAAATAACCCAATCATCAATGGAAAGTTACATGTAAGATAATAAACATAATAATGCACGCGCCACTTCTTAAGGACATTCATCTTTACAAATAACTTATTATTGTACTCATAACACTAGTAACTTATCTATAATTAAACGAGGAGTCAATATTTACTGTGAGTAATTGCTCAATTTAGCAAAGTAAGTAGGTATATTTACTTTTAAGAGTTACTTTTATATTTTCGGTGTTTCTAATATACAGCGTGAATTTGTATTGGTTTCGCTCCTGAAGCCCAGTGATTCTACTCATGAAAACAAGTAAGTAACTTTCCCGAAGAAATATTTTTTTTGCTCGAAAAAAATTTTTCGTCTTCCCATACAAAATGAGTCGATAACGTGACCACTTTACTATGGGGAGAATAAATTTTTTTTCGAGTAAAAAGTTTTTTTCTTCGCAAAAGTTGCTTGTTATCATGAGTAGAATCACTGGGCTTCGGGAGCGAAACCAATACAAATTCACGCTGTAGTTCTTACGTATAGTAAAATCGTAAACTTTCCGATTCTGTACACTTTAAACTGAAAATACGATAGATCGATCTTCTCGGAAAGATTGATACAACCCATTCAGATCATTTTAAGGGTTCCGTACCCAAAGGGTGAAAACGGGACCCTATTGATATGCCTCCGATGTATGCCTGTCTGTCTGTCAGCGGGCTGTATCTCATGAACCGTAATAGGTTGAAATTTGAAATTTTTACAATTTCTCTGTATCTGTTGCCGTTACAACAACAAATACTAAAAATAAAAAAATAGTAAAAAAATGAAGGTCTCCCAAACAGCTAAAGGGGGGAGCGTAAAAAAAGTGTAACCTACCTCATCGAGTGGGGTATCGTTGTTTAGAGCTCGTTGAGTAGATAAATACAGTATTTTTTGTTAACAAAAATATTAAAAAACAGGGGGATAAGATTCTACCAAAGTCAGCTGTTTTTACAAAATTTTGTTTGAGCTGTATCTTATTAACAGTAATAGCTAGACAGTTGAAATTTACACAGATTATATTTCTGTTGTGGCTATATCAACAAATACTAAAAATAAAAACCCATACTAAAGACCTGATTTTTGTTTTAGCTCTATCTTAAAAATGGGAACACTTTCAAACTTGAAAATTGGTATGTTTAACTTACTGAAATTTCAACTAATACAATTAGGATTATGTGGTGGTACGGAACCCTCGGTGCGCGAGTCCGACTTGCACTTGGCCGGTTTTATAAAATTTTTGTCTGTGTGCGTACGTAACTAGGGTTTATATTTTTAACGTAATTTCGGCTTCGTTTCATTGCCATCGGTTCACTCAAACAGAAGCTACACAGCTAGTTATACAATAATATAAAATTAACTTACTGTCTAAATTTAACTCACATGACATTACAAAATTCAACATTGATTAGGTATCTTAATTGCCAACTTTTATCGGCATGCTTTATCTATTGTATTTTTAAAGTGGCACAATTTTCCACGTGTCGTATGAAATAATAATCTCTTACTTCTTTTTCCTTACACGAACACAGGTTTTTTATATCCGGTTGGAAATTTTCCAAGCAATCTAAGCTCATTCACGTAGTTCTGGTTATGTAAAACATTGAGGATTTTCCTTGTCATTCATTAGTACCTACGAATACAAAGTCGGCTTTGTTGTCAGAGACTATCTAAATCCATGTCTATGTAATACCACTACTTACCTACATATTAAGTAGAGATAAGAAGACACGGTATACGGAAGGGATTGCGTAGCGTTTCTAAGATGATGTTTTAAGCAGTTCATAGAGCTAGTCGGAGTCGGGCTGACTCGGGCCTGCGCACCGTAGGTTTCGACAGAATAGATAGATGTGTTTAGATGTTTATATTCAAAACTACTGTACTAAATTTTGTTGAGACCGACTCGCGCTTGTCAATTTTGTTATATTTACTGTCAGGTGGGTTACGCTCTACAATCACAATAAAAACACTTGTATGTATTACTTACTGTTCTAATGATAGAGGTACAAAAAATATATTTTTTTTACCTTTTTTTATTTTTTGTTCGGAAATGCGCTGTAGTAACGTAACACATATTGTGAAAATTTTTATTGACTATTACGGTTCAAAAGATCGGACAGTCAGTCAGTCAGCGTAGGTTTAGTAGATAATGGTCCATGGCACTGTCATGGGCGAATAATAATGCACTGTTTTAGAATGGATCCCGGAAAATGAGAAACTATCATTCTAGAAGCCTTGTTCATCGATTCGATCACGTGTAAATATTTGTAGGCGCGTGTAGCTCGTGCCTTCTGATTGTAAGTAGTGACACGCGCATCATATCGCGTAAACAACGCAATACTAAGGTGATATTACGAGTAGCTATAAGTAGTTTTTAGGAGTTATTTTTATTTAATCACTTATTACGCAGCCATTTATTTATTTAAAAGAAAGGTATTGTGCGCAGCGACAATTTCTGGAAAAGTATCCCTTTAAGATTCCCTTTCAAATTACCTCGTTAAACTCAATTTTTGGTAAGAGAAAACTTTTCGCAGGTACATCGTCAAACGATACACTTTCACTGTTTAGATTAGGTACTAAAAATTATGTATAAAATAATTTTAAAAAACCTATGGAATTAATGAACTTCTTTACTAGGTTATAAAATTAAGTTCTTAATCCAATCAAGTCTGGAAATGATTTAATTAAACATTGCAATCAAAACACAACATGAACCTCTTAATTAAAGGATTAAACACAACTATTATCGCTATTATTACATTGCTACAATGTTAACACTATTATCTACATTGTTTCTATACTGAAGATACAGAAAAAACTTACTACAATTGTTATAATTATGTCGCAGGCTAATTATTCGCCACTTTACAAACGGCCGGCCGGAAACTTGTATAGAGCCGGCAAATTGCAAAACAACGTCAGCAGGTTGTAAATTGGATTAGACCACTAGTGCATTTTAGATTCGTCAGCCAAGGCCCAACCCAACTTATCCCGAATGGGACCCGCGCGGTTTTGTAAAATGCCTAGGCTATATGTAAAGTACAGATCCAGTTTATTCTGCAACTTATCATTGGTACCGTTTGATAGAGCTCGTGAAGCACTTTCAGGATCAGTAACCAGTTTTTCAATAGCTTGTATAGTTTAGAAATGATCGAGTGAGATCACTTATCGTTTCCACCCTGTACTTATAGTGCATAAGCCAAAGAATGACAACAAATAATATAAACTGTCCCGTGTGGTGCCGGCAAAGAATAGTACCAACCCATACATACCCACGGGTGTCGTAAGAGGCGACTAAGGGTTATAAACTGGAGGATGGGCAGCAGCATCCTCCTTTGTATCTTACATCTTACTTAGGTACTGCGGTCACCTACAACCGCGGACCATGGTGCCAGCCGTAACGCTAACAAGCGAGGTGACTATGGTACTTCTTCCTACATTTTTCCAGCTTATGCTAGACTTATGGAGGGAACTCCCTGTCCTGTAGTGGACGTTTCAGGGGATGTTATGAATAAAAACTGGTCAAATGCGTGTCCGACTCGCGCAAATTAAATAAGACGGTATTTTTACCTTAGTGGTACGGAACCCTCGGTGCGCGAGTCCGACTTGCACTTGGCCGTTTTTTCTTATTAATACTAATATTGTTATACTTTTCAAATTGCTCAGGCATTTGACTGAATGGCGAATTAAACACTTGTTTACGACATATCAGTGGTAGAGGTAAATAAACACTCGGCACGTTTTCCTCGGGCAATATTAATTTATGTTAATGCATGACGCTATGCATGAGTAGAGAAATAGTTGATTAGTAGCCAAGGGCTGTAAGGCATCAATTGCAGCCCGAGATATTTAGGCGCACGAGCGCAGCGAGGGCGCCTATAGTTCGAGGGTGCAATTGATGCTTACACCCGAGCTAACTACTCTGCTTTACATCTCGATTGTGAGGTAAGTAGGTTCTTATTACCACCAAATTGTAGGTGACCAATTAGCGCTATAGGGTAATAATATAGCTAGAAAAGCCCTAGGGCGGTAAGTAATTAAAACGCCCGCCGCCTTGCTGCTGGAGGCGGCCATCAAGGCGGAGCCGCGAGTGGAGGTGGAGGTGCTTACTTACAACTACTTACCGCCCTAGGGCTTTTCTAGCTACATTGTTACCCTAGAGCGCTAATTGGTCACCTACAAGCCCCATTTGGGGGTAATAAGGACCTACTTACCGAATATGAGAGATGTAAAATATATTTTTCACTTCTCATGCTCTGAAAGTGCTTATTTGTGCAGGATATAGGCTGCACAAAGTCGAATTTTGTGCACTAGGGCAATAAAAGTAATCTCGGTGGTGTTCGCCCTGCGCGCGGGCCTGCTGCACGCCCCCCGCGCCGCGCGCGCGTCAACATATTCTTCACTAAAGCAGAACAACTCATTCTTCAGTTACATTTAGAGCGTACTTTTACGTTTTAAAGTGAAAAGCAGAGTTTATAACTCGTCCACAAAACCATTTTATCCTCGACATTACTATCAGCCCTCGCCTTCGGCTCGGGCTGCTAAAAGTCTCGGAAAAATGGTTCGTTTTTTGCACTTGTTGTAAAATCTACTATTATAACATGATAAGACTACCAATACACAAGTAGGTAGATAGGAAGGTACTGCACGTAGGAGGTCGGTCGACCTCATCTCTGCCATGTATTGTATGTAGATTATAATAGGACTAGACAGACAGATTGTGATCCATAAAATCCATAAACTTTGTAATCCGTGTGATGTAGTCAAAGAATTGCACCACCCTATATCTTCCTGTGGCTGTCATCCAATGCGACTGACAGTTCGAGAACCAGAGAATGCGCAGCATCGTCCTTCTGCGTATCCTGCCATCGTACTGCTGCGTTACCAACCAGCGTAGTCCACTGTGTAACCCGTAAAGCTGCTTTACCACCAATGCTATGCGATGGGAGCTTAGCTGTGGGTGGAGAAAATTCCAACTAATAGCATTGCGCCATTTTCCTAGCTTATCAAAATATGCACTGTTAAATGGACAATCCTAATTTTCCAGCTCACATCTTAGCTCCCTCGCACAGCACTGGTGTAAAAGAAGCCTTAATCTAACAAGGGTGATGAGATGACTATAGTACAACTCCCAAAATGTACCACGCAATGGGGGCTCCCTTTTAATGGGATGTTACAGGGTGTTAGGGACAGCCTTCCGAATACTGAAGGGGCATGATCAGTCAACGATACTGAACAACTTTCAATGAACAAAACTTTCAGGAAACGAAAAAAAAAATCCGCGTCTCCATACGAAATTGAAAACTTGATCGGGCAGTTTGTATGGAGAAGCCGATTTTTTTTTTGTATTCAGAGGGCTGTCCCTTACACCCTTTATATGATGAAGATGCTGTGAACATAAATTTTCATGCTATTTTCACTTAAAAATGTACGAACGAACATTTAAGCATACCGAAATACCACGTTATTGTGTAAAATAAGATGACTCATGAAACAAGTGCTATGGAAAGCTGTTTACATATTTTATGTGTATTTTGTGCCATAATCTATCACACTGAGTACACACATGACGCACGCGCTGATACAGAGCTCACTTTAGTCATCGCGTTATTTAAATAAACCATTAAAATGTGGCCAAAATTTAAGAATTATGGATTGAAATATCAGAAAAATTATGGTGGCTTCCCGTTAGAATATCCAGGAAATAAGTATATAGGCTCCTAAGGCAAAATTAATTCTGTTTGGTAATTATAAAAAATCAAAACTAAACTTTACAATAAAAAGTAATAAGGTAGCGCTTGAAGAAGTATGTGATACGGAGTTCCTTGTTGTAACTATTGACTCTCACCTTAATTGGAAAAAGCATATAGAAAAGCTTAATAACAAACTAAGTAGCCAATGCTATGCACTGTCCGTCTTAGTAGGTGCTGCATCGACTGAGGTTGCGGTTAGTGCGTATTATGGAAATGTTTACCCTCTTATTTTATACGGAATTATGTTTTGGGGAAATTTCGTCGACGTATCTAAAACTCTCCTTCTGCAAAAACGATGCCTACGTATTATATTTAGAAAACCTAACAACTATTGTCTTAGGCCAATTTTTAGAGATAAGGGCTTCTTAACGGTTACTGGTATCTTTATAGTGGAAATCTGTAGCCTAGTACATAAGCACAAGAATTTTTTTAGCTGCGTTTCTGACATGCATTCTAGGAATGTCAGATATAAACACCGTCTTGTTATTCCTACTTCTATCAGATGTATGTATGATATTTGATAAATGGTACCACAGTGACTGCGGTCAGATTACCAGAAAGTATTAAATCTCTGGGTGACAATAAATTTAAACTGACATTGAAAACTCGGTTAACGGTCAATTTTTTTTTTTGTAAATTGACATATGATTATAATTTTAATTTAGTTGTGATTTAATTTTGATTTATGCTGTCACTATTTGTAAATTTTTCTAAGTCGTAATTTTATTTATATAGTGTGATCCCAGATTAGTAAGTTAATGTACAGAGTAAGTGTGATCGATTAGATCTTTTAAAAGATTGCATGCCTGATTCAAGGTAAGGGCTGTTATGTTCTGAACTTTATTTACTACTTACCAGTTCTAGCAATAAAAACTGTTCTATTGTATTCTATCCCTCGGATTTTTTCTTGGTACATCATTTCTAGCTTATTTATAGACTTTATGGGCACTGCATGTTATCCTACGTCATCTAGTACACGAAATTTGCAACTTTGTAGCGATAGTAGTGGCCTTCTAGGTCCACAAAACGTTGGTCTGCCAATCCGGAACCTGGCAGGTTTTGTACAGTTGGAGCGCAAAGTGGTTAAGTGACAGATTACACGAATGAAATCAATTCGTAGAAATTTCTAAATACTGTATTTAAGGCTGTTGTTATCCCGTATAAAATAAAAATAAAATAGAGGCCTTTGGCGGCTCAACCACTCTGAAATCAGGGTTTATGAGGTCGGCCATCTCTCTTACAACCCATATGTGTGTGTACACACGGCCGCACATCAGTAGAAACACTTTTGGACCTTATGGCGTGGTAATACAGTTGAAAAAGTTACTACCGACAAGCGGTTGACCGTACTACAAGCGATTAAAATCAATAGAACTATTTATTAGCGACGCGTGCGCCCGCATTGCCATTGCTGACTCATACGATCGCAGACGTCAACACATTAAGGCCCCACGTGTCGCATTTACCATCACCTTCAATGTTTTTCTCAATTGTTTACCTCCTCATTGTGGTTTCAAAACTACTTGCCTTGGAAATATTGTACGTTTACGCATCTTCAGTTTTACTAATAAAATCTACCTATTATATTACCTATCTTAAATAGTACTAATCATCATCATCATCATCATCATATCAGCCGAAAGACGTCCACTGCTGGACATAGGCCTCCCCTAAAGAACTCCATGACGACCGGTCCTGCGCTGCTCGCATCCAGCGGCTTCCCGCGACCTTGACCAGATCGTCGGTCCACCTTGTGGGGGGCCTGCCAACGCTTCGTCTTCCGGTACGTGGTCGCCACTCTAGAACCCTCACGCCCCATCGGCCATCGGTTCTTCTTGCGATGTGCCCTGCCCACTGCCACTTCAGTTTAGCGATTCTCAGGGCTATGTCAGTTACTTTAGTTCTTCTGCGGATCTCCTCATTTCTGATTCGATCTCGCAGAGAGACTCCGAGCATAGCCCTTTCCATCGCCCTTTGGGTGACTTTGAGCTTTCTGATAAGGCCCATCGTGAGCGGCCACGTCTCGGTGCCATATGTCATCACTGGCAACACACACTGGTCAAAGACTTTCGTCTTGAGACACTGCGGTATTTTGGACGTGAAGATATTGCGGAGCTTCCCGAACGCTGCCCATCCGAGTCGGATTCGACGAGTAACCTCTTTCTCTAAGTTGGATTTACCCAGCTGGACTGTTTGTCCCAGGTATACGTACTCATCAACAACTTCGAGCGTAGAGTCTCCAACTTTGAGTGGAGTGGGTACAACAAGGGCGTTAGACATAATTTTCGTCTTATCCATGTTCATTTTAAGACCCACTTGTTGTGAAACTCTACTGAGGTTATTGAGCATCGTGCCGAGATCTTCCAGGGTCTCAGCCATTACGACAATATCGTCGGCAAATCGAAGGTGGGTCATGTAATAGTACTAATAATCACTTAGAAATAAGTATAAAATCCTTTCTTTATTCAGAATCACTAATTAGTCACTTAGGAATAAGTATAAAATAAAACCTAAGTACATCCTTGTTTATTCATGGCGGACAATATTTAAGGTGTGAACATGGTTGTGAGCCCAAAAGGTTTAACGAAATATGTCATCATTTAACTTCACGCAACAAACAGGTCTTCACGAAGGTAGCCCCTGAGGTCCCGGCAACGAATAGTACCAACCCATCTCTATTCGTAGGTATCGTAAGAGGCGACTAAGGAATTACGAACCGGAGGATAGGCATCAGCGTCCTTTTGTGATCGTTCCATCTTACATACTGCGGTCACCAACAACCGCGGTCCATGGTGCCAGCCGCAATGCTAGCAAGTATTGTGACTATATGGTGTTTCCCCTGAACATTGTTCCAGCAAAAGGTCCCTGTCCGGCAGTGGACATTTCATGGGATGTTATGATGAAGTAAGTAGGTACAACACTACGCTTAATCGTCTCTACATTTACGCGTAGCAGATAAAAATGTTATCGGTTTTAAACAATTCGTACTACTTTTACTTTATTACTAAGAATAACTAATAAAGATCACTACTAAGTTAAACAAGTAACTTAAACAGTAAGGTCACCGATGGTCATACGACATTAATTAGTAACCAGACCCCTTTCTCTGGAAGGAGTTGACCCCAACCCCAGAATATTATTGTGAGAAAATACGTTACAAGTCTTTTGTTCTTTCTAGTCTTATTGTTATGTTATTTTTAGTCTTTTTGTTAAGTTAGTTTATTATCATATTACGAGTATAACTAGCCTGTATCGTCCCATGCACTGCTGGGCAAAGGCCACCCCCCCCTTTTTTTTTACTTTTTGCGGTCCTGTAAAAGCTCCCGCAAATTTTAGGTTAATAATCAAATTACCCATCCATGATGGAGCAGAGGCGCTACCGCCGAACTCAATCGTTATTGAATCTCTCTTTTCTTTTTGTATAGAAAAAAAGAGTGAATCGATAACGATTGAGTTCGGCGGTAGGGCATCAGGTATCGTTGCAGCTCTGAATCGCAATAGATAGAGTGTCATCATTATTCATCATAAGATATGACACTAGAAGTCCGCTTCAGCGTAATATTACCTATTTTTACAAACCAGAAGGTAAGGGGGTTCTTAGGAAATGAGGCACAGATAGACCTAACCAACATTTTATTGAAATAACACCACATTTCATAATTAAACCGAACTTCTGTTAAATTAACACAACAAGGACATTATTCAGGAAACCTAAAAGGGCTAGATACAACCTAGGTACAACGGCTAACTATAACGCTCCTAAGAGGTCCGATCGTGTTGATGTTCGAGCAGCGAGTGAGAGGCCAAGCAGGTGTGCAGCCTGCTTATATAGGCGACGTCGGTTGGTGTGGCCAGCGCTGCGTGGTGGTTGCAGCTAACACTATATATTCTTTGCTAGAAGCCAGTGCTCGAAACCTACTGTGACTGTATGACCTAGAACATGTACAGTCAGCGTCAAAAGTAGCTAAGAATTTCAGGTCTCCATATAGAGCCACACATTCAAAGTGACTCAATTATACTGAGCACATACCTTCACACCCCGAAGTCAATACCAAATATCAAAAAAGTTCTTCTGTCCACAAGTAATCCCGATTTTGTAATTTAAGCAATTGTCTCGCACGTACAGCCAGCAGCACATCAGTCTTGACAAATGTGTCGCGCCTGATGTGCAGTTGACTGTACCTATATCTATAGTGTATATAACCGAACTCATAGATTGCGCATAAGCCCTTAAGGCTTAAGTAGTCTGTAATATAAATAAGAAATTCAAAACTCTGTAATGTAGATCTATTCAAATTAAAAAAAAAACATACTTGTCGTAGCAAACTAAAAGTCATTAGTTTAAGGATGTTAGTTTGCTACTCTCTACTATGGTTTGCTTCGGCATACTTGACAAGTATGTGCTCAGAGATATCATACAGGGTGTAAGGGACAGCCTTCTGAATACTGAAGGGGCATGATCAGTCAACGAAACTAAACAACTTTCAGTGAACAAAACTTGCAGGAAACGAAAAAAAAAATGCCTTCTCCATACAAACTGCCCGATCAAGTTTACAATTTTTTATGGAGACGCGGATTTTTTTTTTGGTTTCCTAAAAGTTTTGTTCACTGAAAGTTGTTCAGTGTCGTTGACTGATCGATCATGCCCCTTCAGTATTCGTAAGGCTGTCCCTAACACCCTGTATAGTGGAGACACTGGCTGCTCACAACAATCACAAACAAATTACGGATACTTTTGTTGTATATGTCGCAGGCAAATCGTATAATTCGCAGTTTACAAAAGGCGGGCAAATTGTAAAACGTCGTTGGCAGATTGTAAATGGGGTAAGATCACTACTGGTGCATTTTAGGTTAGATAGTTAAGGTTTGGTTAACTTTCGACTAAAACCCGAAATGAACTACGCGTTGTTATGTAAAATGCCAAGGTAATATGTGAAGCGGCGAATCATACAATTTGCCTGCGACATACATAGGGTGACTTTTAATTAGTTCTTGATAGCAGAAGATATGCATTTACTCATGATACTGAACAACTTTTCCCAAGGAACGTAGGTCGAAATACGAAAAACCAAATTTGACCTCCCGTACAAAACGCGCTATCAGCTGATGCAGTTTCTATAGGAAGTCAAAACTTGATTTTCGTATTTCGACCTATGTTCCTTGGGAAAAGTGGTTCAGTATCATGAGTACATTCATATCTTTTTCTATCAAGAACTGATTAAAAGTCACCCTATATGTAGATAATTTTGGTTTGGTCACTTTGAATGTGTGCCACTATATGGACACCTGAAATGCTTAGTTACTTTTGATTCTGACTGTAGCTTATAACTCTGTACTTGGGGGATAGGAAAGTTATTTAGATTCATGCATGATGCGATGCAAGTATCATGCTAAAATTATAAGGGCTACTTCAAGAGGGCCCTATAAAAAAGTTAATCTAATAATCTGCTCAAATCAAAAGCGCACGCACAGTAACAAAGGCGTGGTTCTCACCAAAATAACTAAAATACGTAATAAATAATGGTAGATAATATTCGAGAAATATTTCCAGAAGATATGGAGATCAAAGGTGGCTTGGTAACGGCAACCATATCACATGTTATTATAAGCGATAGGACTGATCGATTTGTATTGCTATCAATGAAACCTGACGTAATAAATATAACTATGGATGTAGGTAGTGTAGGTACTTATTTGATTATAGAGAACGTACCCATATACAAAGTGTAACAGAAAGGGTATCTATCTACACCAACCCTTAAGGATGTGATTTTGCCCATGAAACTGAACAACCTCCCTAAAGAACATAGGTCGAAATACGATTACATCTTAGGGCTCTAACAGACGAGCGACAGTGTGTCGGCGAACGTCGCGCGACAATGGTCGGCGACGGTCACGTGACAGACTGCGACCGTCGTAACGTGGTCGTAACACAGCCGGCAACCGTCAACGACGGTCGCGCGACAGTCGGCGATGGTCGTCGTGCACTTAAGTGTAAGAAAGTGCACGACAACCGTCGCGCGACGGTCGCCGTCACACTGTCGCTCGTCTGTAAGAGCCCTTACAGTAACAAATAAGAAGCGGTTGCTGTACCCGAAATCGACTTGGAGGATTAATTTTTTTTTGTATTTCGACCTACGTTCCTTAGAGAAAGATTTTCCGTTTCATGGGCAGATTCACATCCTTCAGGGTTGGTATATACCCTTTTTGTTACACCCTGTAGATAGAAGATATCTCTACCATGTACCTCTACTTATTTTGAAAAAGTCTTATTCAACCAAATGATTGCCAAACTATAATCTTAAAATACTGATAATGATGCTGACGACTTACAGACAACGCACAGCGTAGACTGGTGGGTATGGAAGTACTGTGCTAGAAGTAAGAGTTCTTTTTTAATGTAGGTAGGTTAGGGTAGTACCAATAAAGGGTTTTCAAAATACACCCTCTTAGATGGTCAAAAAAGGGTTAAATAACACTTCAGGAACCACTAATCACCATCATTATATCAGCCGAAAGACGTCAACTGCTGGTCATAGGCCTTCCCTAAAGATCTCCATACGAGTATGACGACCAGTCCTGCGCTGCGCTGCTCGCATTCAGCGGCTTCCCGCGACCTAGACTGACTAGATCGTCTGTCCTGTCCACCTTGTCCAATCTCACTCATATTATAAGGTTTGATTGTTCCATTTTCACGCCTAAACGGCTGAACCGATTTCGGTGAAATTTGGGAGGTACATATATCAAGCACTGGACTAACACATAGGCTACAATTTATCCCGAAAAAATGCATGGTTTCTGTAGGAGACACTAAAATGACACAAAGATACAAAGACACGAGCGAAGCCGCGAGTAAAAGCCAGTTTCTAATATACAGTAAAGACCATGCTGTTACCATTACTAAGCCAGTATGAGATAAAGAACAACGGTGTAAATGTTTTGACTAGCTCCACTGTGAGCTCCACAGATAGCTACTTGTTATAACACACGTGCCACTGATTGTTTGGTCTAGCAGTCTGCAATCCATAGTTATTTCAACAAAATATAATTCCAGGTAGGTGGTTAGAGAGTCGTTGAGGTAGGTACACCCAACAGCACGTCGGTAGAACACTTCCGACTTTATGGCATGGTAATAGAGCTACCAATGTTTCCACTGAAGTGCAGTTGCACGTATGTACTACAAACTGTAACTGTATATGTCGCAGGTACATTGTCAGAGACCTTAAATTTTAAATTCACTAATAAAATTTTGTTCAATTCAATTATAATTTAAGGGTAAATTGACAATCGGCTCTATCCCTTATTATTTAACTAGGTAAATTGTAATTTCACGGGTCGCATTTTCATAATTTAGGTTTCGTTAGGATAACTTAGGTATAATTTGGCTAAATGGCTATGACAATATACCTGCAACATTAATATATAAATAGACACAAGATCGAGACGTTCTAAATGTTGCGTAAGTAGCTTATTCTTCATATTTCCTTGTGATGCAAAACAAACAAATTCTTATCGTTCGCTCGAAGTGTATGGTCAAGCAACTTTCACCCCTTATTATAGGCTAAAGGAAACTTTTCCCGCGACCCGACCTTTACACAAGTGGGTCTGCATTATCGTGCTAATTATGTGCGTTTACGACAACATGGACGCATGTGTGTAAGCAGTTTCTCTGCGTCTGCGAGTTGTTTGCCGTGGAATCTTCCCGCGGCGATAACCCTAGGGTTACCCTGAGCTCTGTAAATAAGTGGCGCCTCGACGAATAACTTCGCATAATTAAGCTTATGTTTAATACATTACTGGTCACATTTCCTTTCTTGCTTATCGATCAATCCTTGAACATCAGCAAGTAATTTACGTGATTAAAAACTTAGGTACCAAAAAACTCTGATAAAGTTTTAAAAGGTAAATCATAAACGTGATTATTATCCGATACTATTAAACGAGCAATATTTGTATATATATCTATGTATTTGTAATCGGTTACTTCTCGAAAACAGCTCTATCGATTTTGATGAAATTTGCCATACGGGGGTTTTCGGGGGCGAAAAATCGATCTAGTTAGGTCTCATGTCTGGGATAATTCGTTTTCCCCGTGTTTTTAAGCATTTTTTAAATGCCACGTTTTAGACTGAAACCTACAGCGCCATCTGTTGGCAGGTAGCATAGCTTGCTCACCCGATAATATTTTAGTGTTGAGGTGACTGTTATAGAGCGAAGCTCGGTCGCCCAGGTACTAATATGTAAAATAACAATCAAACACTATAAATAAAAAAAACCGCTCAAGTGCGAGTCGGACTCACGCACCGAGGGTTCCGTACCACCACATAATAATAATTGTATTAGTTGAAATTTCAGTAAATTACTGTGCTAGATTGTTTGAGTTCGACTCAAACTTGACCAGTTTTTATTATTTGTTGTTATTAAATAGCTTCTACACTAAAAATATATAAATTTTCACGCTTTTAAATGTTACCGTTTTTACGATAGAGCCAAAACAAAAAATCTAGCAAAAATCCTAAAAACACGTTTGTGGTACTTAGGTTAACGTCCCTTATTATTTTTTATTTTTAGCATTTGTTGTTATAGCGGCAATAGAAGTACATAATCTGTGAAAATTTCAACTGTCTACCTATTACTGTTCATGAGATACATACAGCTCAAACAAAATTTTGTAAAGATAGCTGACTTTGGTGGCATCTTATTCCTTTGTTTTTAAATATTTTTAAAACCAAAAATACAGTTTTTCTGTACTCAACGAGCTCTAAACAACGATACCCCAGTCGATGAGGTAGGTCAACATTTTTTTTTTCACGCCCCCCTTTTAGCTGTTTGGGAGCCCCCCTTCATTTTTTATTTGTTGTTGTAGCGGCAACAGATATACACAATTTGTGAACATTTCAAATTTCTACTTATTACGGTTCATGAGATACCTACAGCCTGCTGATAGACAGACCGACATCGGAGGCATATCAATAGGGTCCCGTTTTTTACCCTTTGAGTACGGAACCTTCAAAACTATCACCCAATGAAATTCAATATTGTCTCGCTTTTCCTACGTTTCTTTGGGAAAGTTGTTTGTAATCACGAGTACATGCATACATTGTGATTTTTAATTAGTTCTTGATAGCAAAAATATGCATGTACTCATGATACTGAACAACTTTTCCCAAGGAACATAGGTCGAAATACGAAAAACCAAATTTGACCTCCCATACAAAATGCGCAATCAGCTGATGCAGTTTCTATGGGAGGTCAAAACTTGATTTTCTTATTTCGACCTCTGGGGAAAGTTGTTCAGTATCATGAGTACATTCATACCTTTTTCTATCAAGAACTACTTAAAAGTCACCCTATATATTTTGCTATTATAACTGTCGTAGGCCAATCGTTGAATTCGGCCGATCGAGATCTGCCCGGGCACATCACGATACGCCGGCAGTTCTTGATTTGCCTATCTAATACCCGCCATATCGTTCAAAGCATAACGTTTGACAATTTGCCAAGCCATGCTTGGGCAAATCGATTCTGTAGGGTCACAGATTGTAGGGTGACCAACCTAAGTGTTGGGCCACATTGATCGACGGCGATCGACGGTTTGCCTATACAAAACGAGCGCAAAGTATGGAAATCTTTTCGCCACGTCGATGCGAAAGGATTTCCATACTTTGCGCTCGTTTTGTATAGGCAAACCGTCGATCAATGTGGCCAACCCTAACCTAACCTACTACATTACGATGCGCCCAGTCATATCGCTAGCCATATCTCGATGTGCCCAAGAGACTAGTAGGGCAAATCGACAAATAGGTGGCTCTCAACGATCTGCCAAATTTTATATTGGGCACATCTTGAAATAATTGGCCAGATCTCGAAATGCCGGCACATCGTGATCTGCCCAGGCTATTTTACTGGATTTTCTGCAAGATTATAGAATAATGGGGGACACATATTTTTTCATTTTATAAAAATTTCATTCTTTATTATATTTATTTGAGTTTAAAATGTCGTCAATTTTTTCCGGTGATGACGTCACAGCTGAGGCTCCTTTTATCAAAACTGTATTGGAGCCTCAGTTGTGACGTCATCGCAGGAATTGTACAATTTTCATAAATTCTTTAAAATTACGGAGTATAACGTGAAAAAAATAAAATTTTCGAGAAGCGTGGAACTAAATCTCGAAATGGTTTTGAGATTTTATGTGGTTACCGAAATTGAGCGGTTGTCAATTCTTTGTAAACTAAGTTAGGTTTTCGTTAGGAACAACAGTGGGAAACGTTCCAGGATACACACATACAAAAATACCGGGTGTCCCATTAATTTGTGTCAAGTGGAAAACATGTTAAACTGCCCATCAAGAACAAGTCGTTCCAAGGAACATAGGTCGAAAAGTAAAAAAAACCGGCCAAGTGCGAGTCGGACTCGCGCCCTAAGGGTTCCGTACCTATCTACCATATGATATACTAAAAGCTTTTGCTCTTTGATTTTAAAAACTCCGCGACCATCCAACTTGACCCCTCTTTTATAGAAAAGTTCTAGAAACGGAAATATTTAATGATTTTAGACTTTTCCCTTTATTTGTACTGTGAGACCCAGCTTCTTGCCAAATTTCATAATTTTAGGTCAACGGGAAGTACCCTGTAGGTTTTGCTTTTTTGCATAAATGTATGGAGATGAGGACATAAAAAGCCATACCTTTTGATTGCGTCGTTGTAAAAAATTGAAATTTTCAGATCTTGTGTGGTTCATGGACCCTAATATTCGTTATCAATTTCAACCTGATACCTCTTCTCGTTCGTGAGAAAAAGGGTCTTGACAGACAGACAGACGGACAACAAAGTGATTCTATAAGGGATCCGTTTTTTACTTTCGAGCGAAGCGAGAAAGGTATTGTATTCGTAAAAAAAAAGAATTTCTAATTTTCTCAAAAATGTGTTCTATATCACTTATACATCATAAAAAACCAGTCTCCCAAAAATGTCCGTCCGTCGGTCGGTCGGTCGGTCCGTCGGTCGGTCCGTCGGTCACGCTTTGGCCTAGCGGCTAAACGAATGGTCCGATTGACACCATATTTTGAATTTAGAAGTTTTATGCAAATCCATCGAAGGGTTCTACGTGGTTCCTTGCTGGCTCTCATTTTGAGGGTAGCTGTCATACAACGAAAATGAAAAATTGAAATTTTCTCAAAAACGGCTCATAGAATCTTGATGAAACTTTGCATGACCAAGCATCTCCATGTAAGATATCTTGCGCAAGTATCAATTGATCTGTGTAATTTCATATAAGGGGTGTTCCTGTGCCACCAATTCGTAAATTTGTGATTTACCTGAAATTGGTTCCATTGATTTTATTAAAATTTTCTATAATATTAATCCTGGATTGGTTGTCTACTGATACCTGACTGGATATTCTTTATGATTTTTTTGAATAAAATTTAGTACACAGGATGTACCAAAAACTGAAAGGGCTTGCTCAGGAGACTAAACTGAACAATTATCCATAAGGAGCATGTGTTGGGTATCCATTGATCTGTGAAAATTATACATAGGGTGTTCCAGTACTACCAAAAGTTAACCATGTGATTTACTCGAAATCGTTTGAGGTTCGTTTGTTTTAATGTTTGACAATTTGAATTCTAAATTGATCTGTATATTTCATTCGAACATTTTTTTGGAAAAACATAAATAAAAGTTTGTATTTCCATACTATGTGTATGGCATTACAAATTTAAGTTTGCGGTGATAGTTTTTTCTTGAGTATTGCGAGAAAGTAAGTGCAGTGCTGCTGTACCATTTATTTATTTTGAGGTACGGAACCCTAAAAATTACCTCTCTGTAAGGTAAGTGACGTCAGCACATTTGTATGGGACCTGATTTTTTTTTATTTTACCTACTTTCCTTGGCCAAAGTTGTTCTGTTTCATGGGCTTGACAATAATTTATCCCTGCACAAGCCCTGCACAGTTTCCTAGTAAGTAGCGTATATCTTACAAAAAACATCGTTGTTCTTATTTTATCGTTCAGTTCTGTTATCGGGCACAAGTTTAGAGCAATGATATTTATAAGGCCCCATTGCACGTCACTGAATCAGCTGGTTATAGCTCGGGGCTGTCAGGCCTGCCAGAAAACAATGAGCCGGTTTCGCAGCTAAGCGTCAACTGAGTATTCAAAGGTGTCGATAGATGGCGCTGAAGAAAGTTGCTAAAGACCTTAAAATAAATCTGTCATAGATGAAGCGTGAAGTAAATAAACCTCTTTAGGCTACACTTACATTTACTTAGACAACAGATAGAAAAATATAATTGATAGTTAAATTTTCCTACAACAAAGCTATCTATCAAGAAAATTAAAACTAGTTTTTCTTTTTTTAAAACCGGCTCATTGATATGAAGTTAACCATTTTTTGACGTTTTTGTCATTCAATTATCACAAAGGCAAATACGAGTATAGGGTGACTTTTCATTAGTTCTTGATATCAAAAATTATGCACATACGAGTACGAGTATCAACTCTTAATCTTAAATAGAGCGTTATTTCTTTATCACCCCGGATATTTAAAGAGGTGGCCCTGATCATGAAACTGAACAACTTCTTCTAAGGAACAAAGTTCCAAATATGAAAAAAAAATCGACCTTCCCATACAAAATATGCTGTCAGTTGATGCAATTTGTATGGGAATCGTAAATTATTTTTCGTATTTCGACCTAGATAATCGCTAAAAACTGATTTTTGTGACATTTGACCTTGAATAACTTACGACGCGGACACGAGATTTTATGAGACTTTTGAGACAACTTTAAGAACACCAAATTGAAGGTGTACACGAGTTTATAGCCTGTTAGCTCAAATTCCGAGGTGATTTCCTTATATTGCTGAATTACTGTATGTTTTCTGTTAATGAATAATTATGTTTCAAAAAAGAATTATAGCAATCTGCTACTTTTGACCATCCGTCACTGACTACACAAATTATAGCGCAAAAAAAAAACAAGTTCTAAAAATGTCATGAGGTATTGCAAGTGGAGACAAACCGGGGCAGACTAAAATTGTGTTTTTTGTTTGTCCTCGCCTGCAATACCCCATGAAATTTTAAAACTTATTTTTTTCTCTTTACAGTTCATATTTTTCTACAGAGACGGGTATTTTGTTTTTCGAAATATTTTTTTTATTTAGTACTTTTGTTTTGAAAGATTCGTTCAGTTAAGAACTTTATGTATTATTTTTTTATACCCTATGACACTCCCACAATAAACCTCACATGTTGAAATCTATTATGCCGTTTAGGCTGCAGAGCGCGACCACAGAATATATAATAGTAAACGCGACAAAGAAAACGACATACACATAGGACAATGAACATTGTTGTAGTGTTATATCCATTTGAAATTTTGTTTTAGTCTTACAAGTACCCACTAACAAAAATTGGGTCTTTCGACTACTCAATTTCTTTTAGTGCGGTCCCTAAATTTTTTCCAGGTACTAGTTAGGTACATAGCTCTCAATTTTTGATAGGAGCCAATTCTTGGAATTTTCTATGGAAATTTTTTAAAATTCAAGAATTGGCTCCTATCAAAAATTGAGAGCTATGTACCTAACTAGTACGGTCAACCGCTTGTCGGTAGAAACTTTTTCAACTCTATTACCACGCCATAAGGTCCAAAAGTGTTTCTACCGATCTGCGGCCGTGTGTACCTGGAAAAAATTTGGTGAAATTGTAAATCGCGTCTACGTGAAACAGCTAACTGACCGCACTATTTAACTCTCAACTGTCATTAACAAATTGCAAAAACTGAAGTGTTTTTTTAATATGAATTAATAAAGACTTGATTTATTCCTTTAACTATGTTTTCTGTTTCCTCACAAATTGGACAAAAGCACTATACAAGTTGAGGCCGAATGGCAATTATCGTCCGAGTGATTATTTTCGGCCTTGATAGTAATGTACTATTTCGGGATTCTCAATCTTCAAATATTTTAGAAACAAAATACCCGTTTAGACCCAAACGAAATTTTTCTTTTCTGACTTTTGAAACTAAGCAAAAATGTATACACAATTATTAGCTGACTGGTTCGGACATTTGATTTTATTCTTGCGAAGTTGCAAGTCATTACTTTAGCTTTTGACCTCACTAATACTCGTAAGAGGGCCAACGGATATAAGGGAAAAAGTACTGACAAGTGACAATAAATAAGAAGTCAAAAATCTATCGTCCAGTTAATTTATTCACATTACGCACACCTCATTACATTAGAGCACCTTATATCTAGCTTTGTTGACGACATGGTGGGCTGACGTCTGAAGCTTGAGGAGTTCTTCCTTGATGAGGCGCGTGATTTCTGACTTGGCCTTAGCCACAGCGAGTTCTTGTGAGCTCTCGATGGCGAGGTACAGTTTCCTCTCGCCTTCGGGAGGTGCCTTGCCCGGCGGGACGTAAGTTCCGCGGACCGTGATACCCGCTTCTGAGTACTCGCTGATAAGGGCCAATGCCTCCTAAAAGAGAAACGGATATTTTATGCGTTCTGTATAACCTGAGGAGGTTGATTTTTTCGAGTAACGGGAAATTAAGTAGCGAGACTAGTGAGTCGGGGAAATCATACCTATACATAATTGCGTAAGTTATATTATAATATTTTTCCATTAAAATATCTTCAAACACTTTGGTCGTATAGAGAATGCGTTCCAGACCCATTGGTGCATATGTCGCAGGCAGGGTGTATAATTCGCCACTTCAACATTCTGCCTAGGCATTTCACAAAACGCCGAGAGATTCTTTAATTCTTCATTTTACATAATGTCTCGTCATTTTACATAACGACGTGTAATTCGCTCACTTAGCTCGTGCGTTGTGGTCGTTAGATAACCCGATTCCAGATCGTTTAGGTTGGGTTAATGCACCGGTAATGATCTAAAGTTTACAATCTGCCGGCCATTTGCAAACGGCGAATTTTACTATTTGCTTGCGACACATGGATGTAGATCTTTATCGACTGTAAATTTGACAGGTGCCAAGAACGCATTCTCCCAATGGCCGAACTTCTTAATTCGCTTTTTACAATTAAAATAATGTAACTTGATTAGAATGACAGAGTGTGAGAGCAAGACGGATCGATGCGAAAGATATTAGAGCGACAGAGGCGTATCGCTCCTTCCTGCTCTCACATATAAATCAGTTCTGATGTCATTCTAAATATTATTTTGACTGCAGAAAAGAAGGCGAAGGACACTTATGATAATAATAAAACAGACTACCTAAGCAGTAAAGGAGAAACGGAAACTAAAAAAAGCCCAAACGTTTCTACGTACCTTATATATATTCTTTGTTGCGCACAAATAACATACAGTTTTTAAATGAAAATTGTTTACAAAGGCGAGCTTATCTCTTTAAGAGATCTCTCAAGATCCCAACCTATCAGGTGTGGAAGAATGACATTGAAGCGGGCACAAGGATGTGCATTAATAAATGTGATAAGAAAGTTTAAAATGCAATTTAAATTAAAACAAATTTTAAAATACAGTGTAAATACAATAATATAAAATAGGGATAAACCTACTTAAACTACACCCGAATATACTTATATACCTAATCACAACCAATAATCAATCCCTACCAATAATCATACCTTAGAAAACATCAGTAGTGATAGCACTTATGATTGCAACGTCCCTTCAACAGCTTAACGCAAAAAAATACTAGAAATCCGAGCAGCGCCAATTTGAGCAACATATTGACCGTTTTGTATGACAACCAACTATACAATGCTACAGTGTGCACAACGTGCGAATAAAATAACTTAGTAATTGTAGGGTTATCGTAGCGTAGGTCAGTAAGCAAATAAATATACACATTAAGGGATAAGGAAGCCAAGACAATACAAGTAAATAAGGTTATCTAGGACGAAGGTTCAAAGACAGGAGTTATTTTTTAAATGTTGTGCAATAAGAATGAGTACAATAATAAAAATGCTGTGCAAGAAAACCAGTGAGCTGTGTTTCAAAACTGATACGCCGTATGCACGCAGGCAGTCTCTGATTGCAAGGAGGATTGCTGATTTACAAGGAAGTAGAATTTAAGTGCCTCGTAGGGACACAGCTTTAGAAAAGAAAGATAAACTAATTAGATTATTTATATCTTTCCTACAGCTACATCCCTCAGAGGCGCCAAATTCTGCACCGTGTTAATCGCCAACACATTTTGCAGATATGACAAAAGCAATCGACTAAAGGTGTCAGAATAAACAAGTTTGTAAAAAAGTGTTATCCTTTCTGTCAAATATATTCTAGTTTTAGTGTCATAGCTGCAGAATAAATTGGTAAGCGTTGGAATAAACGAAAAAAATGGATTCTAACTTGATTAGAATGATAGCAGAACGCAGTGATACGTGCCTCTATCGTTCCAATTAATTTCTTACGCATCGCTCCGTCCTGCACTCACTCCGCTGTCATTCTAACCAAGCTATATTATTTCGAACTTCGAACGTGGCATTTTTTTTTAAACGTACCTTGCTGGTGACCCTCCAGCGCGCCTGCTGCGGGAAGTCGTTGATCTCCAGTTCCGTCTCGTACTTGCGGAACACTTCCTCCGCGGGTTCCGTCACCGCTTCGTCCCGCGGCTGATAGTTCAGTCGCGTGTTTAGTTTCGCTGCCAGCTGCTCTGCTACTGTTTTCGCCTGCATCAAACAATTTGGCACTAGTTATCATGCAGGTTACATCAGGACTGGAATCTCAAAATCAAGAATCGAATTCAACACCAATTGTAAACCTTATGGTTTATTGCAAACATTAAACTAGAAAGTATTCTTCACAAAAAGACAAAAACATTTCCATTGGTCCTTCCTATACTCTATACCTGCCCAAGTAATTTTGAAACAGTGTATTATATTTTGGGGTGATTTGTTACTGCCCATCTTACGGTTTAAGATCCTTAAATCGCAGTTTACAACACTCACGGGATATAACTTTATTTACGTAATAAGGTTAGGCGTACACGAAGTGCCCTTCAATATAGCTATAGCGGTTTGTTGCGTGGTACCATTAAACTCAGAGCAAAGTCCCTTGGCTTTGGCATCTTTGAAACAAATCTCCTTGATATAAAAAGCTCTAACACCTTCAAAAACACTTACCGTAATAAGATTGTGTGTGGACGGAGTGCCCTTCAGTATAGCTTCAGCGGCTTGCTGCGTGGCTCCCTTGAACTCTGAGCCCAGCCCCTTGGCGATGTTGATCTTGGAGGCGAGTCTCTTGGCGAGCTCCAGCTTGTTGGCGTCGGCCACCGCGCCCGCCGGCGCCGCGCCCGGGGCCGGCATGCCGGGCGCTCCTACGCCGCCGGGCTGGAACAAAACACGCCAAATTTAGTTTTTTTTTATTGTAAATGGGCTTACTCTTGACCTCGATCTAGTCTTGAAGACAGAGATGAGGTCTACGATGGAGCGAGCTTGCCCAGAAGAAGCCTATTCACTCGCGACTTGAATAGATTCAGGTAAAAAAATTATTGTAATTAAAAAAAGGAAGAGAAAATGGGATTCGAGCACAAGATTTAGGATCAAATCCACATTTAAATGCAGAAGATTTTTCTCAGTTGTATCGCCGATAGAGATATTAGGGATCTTTTCTGGGCATTGATCACAAATTCGTTCCTGGGTCAATATTCAATTAAATACTGTATCCACCTAATAAAAGTCGGGTTCAATTGGTGTGAAACTTACATATACACACGGCAGCAAGCACGATGTAACCAAACCAGTATAAGCTGAACCAGCGGTACGCTACAAACACCCGAAATCAGAGACACGATCAAGGTCAAAGTGTTTCTACCGAGGAGCAGCCGTGTGTACGTTTAGTGTTTAGTTATAGATTTATTATAATCTATTTTATAAAAGGTGTAGAAGCGTGTAGGTTATAAGTGCTCAAAAAGTGGGGCACTTCGAAAAGGACCAAATTGGTCCAGCTAAGCCCTATATCATAACATACATAAATTCGATGTAGTGCAATTCTTGCAATTTTTGTGTCATTTAAAAATACCAGTCGCCTTACACTATACTTCTTAAATCATAGTTTAGGATGAATTCAGCGGTAAGGAGTTCATAAACGACGCCTTAAAATTAAGACGCCATGTTTCTAAAATTTCATATACAATCTATGAAAGATTTCAGTTTCGATTTTAAATAAAAATTTGCTCATTTGAGTAGGTAGGAAGCTACTGGATTGGCAAGAATAGGAATTTTTATATAAACGTGCCAAATGACAACGTGACAAGGTACTAACAAAAGTGAACAATCTCACATTTATAAAAACATCAAAGAAATAACATCTAGTCAAGTAATCGAGTAAGGTTTTTAAATTATATGATATTTTTTTGAGTAAATAACTGCCGATTTGGGCATAAAATTTACCATAAGTCATTCATCTTGTTATTTATTTACCTATTCACGGCACATCAGATTTAGTATTAATTAAATTATATAAGAACAAGTTTACACTAGACAATAAGGTACGAATAATGAAAATCCGAATGTACACGTGACTAGCAGATACCCTTACGACCCACACCTTGCGAACCGCGTGACTTGACACACGACTTTCAATGTTTACGATCAGTGCTATCTACATTTTACTAATAGCAACTAAACACGAAAGAGATAGGCTAAGATATTTCGTGGACCAAAATCATGTGTAAACAGCACGTGTCGCCCATGACAATGTAATAATACTATATACAGGGTGTCTCATTCAAATCGGTCAGTATGGGAAAGTCTGAAACTATAAGACATACGAAGATTTGTTCTTAGGAACCATGTCACCGATTTTGATAAAAAGAAAAACTGCATTCATACATTTGAAAAAAAAGTGTACCCATATTGTATTGAAAAAAACGGTGGTCACTTCGAACACCTACTATGATAAATTAAAGTATGTAAAAACAATGCATTTTATTCATTTTAGACATCGTGTTTCATAGAGACATTTACTGCTTAAGACCTACACAACCGTTATTTAAACAGAAAAACTGTAAGCTTTTTTTTTCAAAACTACCGGGTTCGATTCCCCAGCTGGGTACACTTTTTTTTTTCAAATGTATGAATGCAGTTTTTCTTTTTATCAAAATCGGTGACATGGTTCCTAAGAACAAATCTTCGTATGTCTTATAGTTTCAGACTTTCCCATACTGACCGATTTGAATGAGACACCCTGTATAACAGTTTAAACATCAGGTTATTTTTTATCTTTTAAAATTTTTTTTTTTTGATATTTATAATAAACATCATTTATTTTAATTCGTCAAAAGTATACATATCAATGTCAATATTATGTCAAATTAAGTCTTATCTTTTAAAATATTATTTTTCATAACAAATCTTCTGAAACGCACGTTATCATTTATACAAAACTAGCTGTGCCCGCGGCTTCACCCGCGTGTTATTCAGCCAACGTGCAGACTCTCCCTCTCTCCCTCCCACTCCCTGTCCCCCTCTCCCTCTCCGTCTCCCTTTGTCTCTTCCTCTCCCTCTCTCTATCCCCCTCCCTCTCCCTGCCCCTAACCCTCCCCCTCTCCCTAAAGCCATCTTAAACGCAATCCCTACCCTTATATAAACATATAAACGACACCCATATTGATTGTTAGACATTTTAAGCCTATCGCACCCCAACCCCATCCCCAGGATGATGGTATTTCACGTCCACCACGTTGCATTTCAAAATTGTTGTAGTTTTCGTAATCAGCGACCCGATAAACCATACAAACGATACCCATATTGGTTTTTAGACCTTTTCACCCCATTTCCCTCTTTTAGGGGTTGAATTTGGGGTGTAATTTCAATAACAGTGATGTAGGTTCCACAGAATTACAACCTTAATGCCTAAATAATAAATTTTGTGGATTTTACTTTGAAAATGAAGGATTTTCAACTTCATCCCTCTTTTCACCCCTTAGGGTGTTGAATTTCCAAAAACCCTGAGTCACGTCAAAACTAAATTTTTAGTCCTCAGTCTAAATACAAATTTTGAACATCCGAACTTTCATACAAACTTTCATCCCTTATTTCTCCCCCTTAGGGGATGAATTTTTAAAAATTCTAAAACATGTACTTTTTTATTTTTTACCAAAAGCTCAAAAACAAATTGCTATTATTCTACTTTTAAAAATAAAAGACTTACACATACGGAAAAAAAAACATCCCCTTTTTCACTCCCTTGAAGGGTGATTTTTAAGAAATGCTTTAACACGTGTTTCTTTATTTTTTACCAAAAGCTCAAAGTGAAATTTGTGTGAATCTAACTCAAGAAACAAAGGACTTTCATACAAACTTTCATCCCTTATTTCACCCCCTTGGAAGATGAATTTTCCAAAATCCTTTCTTAGTGGGTGGTTTTGACGTGCATAGAACCTGTGTACAAAAATTCAGATCTGTATCTACAGCGGTTACGGCTCCGCGTTGATGAATCAGTCAGTCAGGACAAGCAATTTTATATATTTAGAAGACAAGCAATTTTATATATTTAGATAAGAACCATTCAAATTTAATCATGTATCAAGTTAAACATGCTTTTTACTGTCCACGCAATGACTATGTTAATCTAAAAGCCTAATTAGTGACATATCCTAGGATTAAAAATAATACTGTTTTTTTTCCTTTGAAATGTAGCCTAATTAAGAATGGCAGTCGTCCACATTTGTTGTCCAACCACATCAGACCACATTAATGGTCCGAGTTAAGAGGATGTAAGGCAGACCTGTTGTATTTTACTTATAGGCACCTTCTATTACTACGAACAGCTGCGCTAGGATTGAAACTCAATGGGAATCGTTAAGGAGCCCATTAAAACCTGTCAAACGCAAATAGTATGAAGCTAGATCCTTTTTATGGCGTAAATGGGATCCAGCTTAATACTATTTGCGTTTGACAGCTTTCAATCGACTTCGAAACGATTCTCATCGAGTTTATAGCACCCCAGGTTTCATTCGTCTACTTTTTGACAAAATCACTTTTCGCTCCGACTGTTTCGAACCTGCCAGGAAGCGCCTTGGCAACCAACGTTTTATGGATCTAATAGGGCACTACCCTCGCTACAAAGTTTCAAATCGCTTGTACTCGATGACGTAGGATAACTTGCAGGACCCTCAGGGTCTTACTACAAAAAAGTTAGACATCTGTTGAACACTTGATTAAAAAAATGCGCACTAAATAACTGGCTATGTCAGATGATGCGCAGAAGTCAAGTCATAGTAGTCATAGGTCGCGGCGGAGGAGTCGCGTTTTATATTAGGAAAGGCTTGAGAGTTAAGTATTGTGAGTTTCCTGTGTGCTCATCCGTAGAACAATTATGGCTGACGCTAAATATAAATGGTAACAAAATTGTACTAGGCACAGCGTATCGACCCCCCTGGCTCAACGCCGATACTTTTTTTAATGCTTTATAGGATTCTGTTAACGCAATAGGTTACTTTGATTAATTGATTCTCCTTGGCGATTTCAACATTGATTTATTCGATACAAGTAATACTAATTATCCTCAATTTATAGACTTCATTAATTTTTTCAATCTAACCCAGGTAGTTAATTCTCCAACTTCACAGACCATAGTAAAACACTACTCGACGTAGTTTGTACTGATGCTCAGGTTCGCAATGTTTTTACTGATGTAATAGGTACTCGTAGTAAGCTATCTAATCATGCTTTCGTCGTTTGCGAATTAAATTTTAAAAAACCTAAGATTCCTCCCAAATTTATAACTTTTAGACCATTGAAGAACATCAACCCCAGTTATTTCAATTGTGACGTAAACTTGATTCCTTGGTATAGTATAAAAAATTTGTATAATGTGGATGATATGGTCCTATGTCTCAATAACTTTATAACTACTTTGTTTGATATTCATGCACCTAGAAAGTCTTTGCTTGCCCCTGGATAACTGATAATGTTCAGTTTATGATGAATTTACGGAACCAGGCACACAAACGTTGTCTACTGTCGGGAAATGATTCGCATATTGATTATTATAAACAATTAAAAAACCTAGTTATAACCACCTTTCATAACGAGAAGTCTGTCTATTTTCGACACTATATTAATCGACACTATAATCAACCTAAAACCATGTGGAAAAATCTCAAAATAAATGCACTTCCTCCTAAACCAGACAAAAATCTTCCTGTTCACCTCTGCTCTGCTGATGAATTAAATGGCAATTTATTGGATTTACCCGGTTCTAATCAAGTCAATATTTCAGATCTAACTTACTTTGAGTTCAACAGATACGGTTCAACATCTTTTTACCTTAAATGTGTCAGTGAAAAGGACGTTTCTGCTATAATCTATTCCTTGAATTCAAATGCACTTGGTGTTGACTTAATTTCATTAGACATGATCTTGCTTATTTTACCTAGTTCACTGGAGGCTATAACTTCAATAATAAATAGATCCATAATCTCTTGCACCTACCCTCAGCCGTGGAAAACTGCAATTGTCAAGCCCCTTCCGAAGGTAACAAATCCTTCAACTTTTAAAGATCTCCGACCTATTAGCATTTTGCCTTGCTTATCGAAGGTCATGGAGAGGGTAGTGTACCTACAGCTTGTGGATTATTTAGAGAGTAACAATATTCTCCCTCAAGTTCAGTCTGGGTTTCGTAAAAATAGGAGTACCGCTACTGCTTTATCAGACGTGACCAGTAATATCTTAGAGTCTCAAGACGTAGGGCGAGGTACAATACTCATCTTGTTGGACGGTCACTAGAGGCGTACCTCAAGGTTCTATCCTTGGGCCGTTACTTTTCATCTTGTACAGTGCGGACATAGTTGGATGCATAAAAAACTGTAAATTTCATATATACGCAGATGACCTGCAGCAGACCTGTCATCCTAATGAAGTCAACTCTACGGTCGAAAAAATTAACGAAGACCTTGATAGGATACTTCGCTGGTCAGACACTAATTGCTTAGCACTAAATCCATCAAAAACTAAATATATGGTTATGGGCTCTAAACAACAGATAAGCAAAATAAACCGTCAGAATCCACGCATAAGATTGAGGGACACGTTAATCAGCTCCACCCTTGAAGCACGTAATTTGGGTTTGATAATGGATCCAGAGCTTAGGTTTGAGAAGCCTATACAGGAAGTTGCACGTAACTGCTTCTATCGTCTAAAAGTGCTCTACAGGATTCGTAGCTATCTAAATACCTCTCTTCGAATACAACTTACTGATTCATTAGTTCTGTCCAAATTTAATTATGCCGATACAGTATACGGACCTAGACTTTTAGCTACTTCTAAAGGCTTAATACAACGTGTACAAAATGCTTGTGCCAGATTCTGTTTTAATATTCCACCTAGAAGTCATGTATCACCTTTTATAAATCAAGCTAAATTGCTAAACATGTCCTCCAGAAGACACGTCCATTTTGCTACACTTTTGTTCGGCACCATAAAAAACCTTAAACCTTTGTACCTATATGAGAAAATAACTTGGTCTTCCCGTATCCGACTTGCAATTATTCCCCCTCACAAAACAGCTGCTTTCAAGGGTAGTTTTAAATATACAGCCGCTAAAATCTGGAATGATATTCCACCTCCTTTACGAAATTTAAAATCAGTTCGTTCGTCCAGTAATAAATTTAACAAAAACATAAGTGTAAAGACATTAAAAAAACAGCTAAATAGGCCTCCAGCTCAGCACATGCCAAAGCCAAAGGCTAAGGCGCTGATTTTCAGCTGGAACCATTTTTAGAGTTCAGATGATCAAAAACATATGGATGGCTACATTATAATTTGTAAACACAAAACAAAATTATACTTAATTATAAAATAAAAAACAAAAGACAATTACATAAAAACTAGAACTAATCGGGTAATTTGCAAAGTACTGTGTTAGTAAGGAATTTGGAATTTGTTGTTGTGTGTCAGTAAATAAAAATTTAAAACGCTAAAAAAAGAGGATGTGTGAAAGAGGGATTACGGAAACGCAAAATATATACTTAGGTGGGAATTGTATGTATACAAAACTAGTTGGGTGAAGAGTTAATCAGAGGACGGCAGAATCGCTGATTTGTAAATTTAGAACATATTGTTTAAATTTATTACTGGACGAACGAACTGATTTTAAATTTCGTAAAGGAGGTGGAATATCATTCCAGATTTTAGCGGCTGTATATTTAAAACTACCCTTGAAAGCAGCTGTTTTGTTTTAATTTGATTCTGTTTTAATATTCCACCTAGAAGTCATGTATCACCTTTTATAAATCAAGCTAAATTGCTAAACATGTCCTCCAGAAGACACGTCCATTTTGCTACACTTTTGTTCGGCACCATAAAAAACCTTAAACCTTTGTACCTATATGAGAAAATAACTTGGTCTTCCCGTATCCGACTTGCAATTATTCCCCCTCACAAAACAGCTGCTTTCAAGGGTAGTTTTAAATATACAGCCGCTAAAATCTGGAATGATATTCCACCTCCTTTACGAAATTTAAAATCAGTTCGTTCGTCCAGTAATAAATTTAAACAATATGTTCTAAATTTACAAATCAGCGATTCTGCCGTCCTCTGATTAACTCTTCACCCAACTAGTTTTGTATACATACAATTCCCACCTAAGTATATATTTTGCGTTTCCGTAATCCCTCTTTCACACATCCTCTTTTTTTAGCGTTTTAAATTTTTATTTACTGACACACAACAACAAATTCCAAATTCCTTACTAACACAGTACTTTGCAAATTACCCGATTAGTTCTAGTTTTTATGTAATTGTCTTTTGTTTTTTATTTTATAATTAAGTATAATTTTGTTTTGTGTTTACAAATTATAATGTAGCCATCCATATGTTTTTGATCATCTGAACTCTAAAAATGGTTCCAGCTGAAAATCAGCGCCTTAGCCTTTGGCTTTGGCATGTGCTGAGCTGGAGGCCTATTTAGCTGTTTTTTTAATGTCTTTACACTTATGTTTTTGTTTTTCTTTTGAATGCTAAATAAATATTATTTCTTTCTTTCTTTCTTCTTCTTTATAAGAAAATAAGTAATTTTTGACTTCTGCGCATTAATGACATAGACAGAGTTATTTGGTACGATTTTTTTAATCAAGTATTCAACAGATGTCTAATTTTTTTGTAGTAAGACGGTCAGAGTCTAACAGGACAGAGACACGTATCGCTCCGTCCTGCTCTCACATATAGCTATGTACTGCTATTATTATAATTAAGCTACTACCATTTTTCCCTTTAGGGACTTTTTGGAGGGAAGTCGTCATGGGCGTTTGCCTGCTCAATTGAAATTTTAGTTTTTATTTTATTTAGTCGATAATTAACACAGTGTGTTATGCAGTAAATTTACTACAGAGTGCGCACCTGATGAAGATTTTAAGTTAAGTTTAAGTCCCGTCTGTGTTGACTCAAAAAGTCACGGACATTTTCTTTTTTCTTTACGAGGGGAGCAAAAAGAAAGACAGAAAAAAGTGTATTGTTTAGGCTGATAGTCCAGTAGCTAAAGCCTACAATAATTGAAAAAAATCTCCCCTTAGGCAATATTAAGAACGTACATTCCGAATAGATATAATAGGCTAAGATCCCATGACAAGATTATGCATTTATCTGTTACTTGAACAAAATGTGGTTTATATGGAAGGTTATACATGGGGTCATACAACGCCCCAGGGTTACCTATAAATTTCTTGCCGCAAATACCTCAAAAACACATATCAACATTTTGGTTGTATGGGAACAACCCGTTCATTCATTTTGGCAGAGCAATGGATATTGCCGTTAGATTCTCGGTCATGCAAAGTTTCATCAAAATCGTTACAGCTGTTTCCGAGTTTAAATTGCAATTTTTTTTTGTATGACTGCAACCCTAAAATGAGCCTAGTGGCTAAACGACAGGTTCGAATCGCACCAAATTTCAAAGTAAGGAGTTTTAAGGCAAATTTATTACAGCATTTTGAGTAGTTTCTTGCTGGCTCTCATTTTAAGGGTAGCTGTCATACAAAAAAAAAATTGCAATTATCTCGGAAACAGCTGAACCGATTTTGATGAAACTTTGCATGACCGAGAATATTTATTCAAGGTATCTTACGGCAGTATCCACTGCTCTGCCAAAATTAATGAAAGGGTTGTTCCCATACAACCAAAATGTTGATATGTGATTTTGAGGTACTTGCGGCAAGAAATTTATAGGCAACTCTAGGGCGTTGTATGACCCCATGTATAACCTTCCATATAAACCACATTTCGTTCAAATAACAGATAGGTGCATAATCTTGTCGTGGGATCTTAGCCTATAACAACAATAAACTACCTTAATTTCCTTGACGATCTTCTTGGCAGCCAGCATAGTCTCAATTTGTTGGTCAAGATCTCCCTCTACATCTTCATCGTCACTGTCAGCCAATCCTAAAGCTGCTTTCTGGTACTTCTTCTTCTCTGTCGCAGCCTGGGCTTCCGACTCGTCGAATTTAAAACCTTCAACAACAGTATTATAAGAAAATATAAAATAAATTTATCTTGAAATTTTATAATATCATTACTCAACTATTATAGGTCGAAGAACTAGCATGTACCAGGAGTTCATAAGAAATGAGAACGTTACCTTTCCCACTAAACCCGCCTCCAGTACGCACCTTCTTACCTTCCTTTTCCTACCCTTATACGTCTCCCACAACTATTATAGGTCGAAGACTAGCATGTACCAGGAATTCATAAGAAATGAGAACGTTACCTTTCCCACTAAACCCGTCTCCAGTATGCACCTTCTTGCCTTCCTTTTCCTACTGACCCTTGTACGTCTCCCACAACTATTATAGGTCGAAGACTAGCATGTACCAGGAATTCATAAGAAATGAGAACGTTACCTTTCCCACTAAACCCGCCTCCAGTACGCACCTTCCTACCTTCCTTTTCCTACCCTTATACGTCTCCCACAACTATTATAGGTCGAAGACTAGCATGTACCAGGAATTCATAAGAAATGAGAACGTTACCTTTCCCACTAAACCCGCCTCCAGTATGCACCTTCTTGCCTTCCTTCTCCTGCTGTTCCTTGTACGTCTCCCACAGCTGCCTGAGCTGCGGTGTAGGAGTGGCGCCGGCCAGTTCGAAGGCTCGAAGCACGTCGCCCGCGTACCGGCCTTGCTCTGGCGTCAGGAATGTCCACGCGTAACCTTTGTTGCCCGCTCGGCCCGTGCGACCACATCTGCATATTAGGACGAATAAATCAATAGGTGAGTTCTTCAAAATCATTATAACAACCCATGAAACGTCCACTTCAGGACAGGGAGCTCCTTCCAGAATTTCAGCTTTTGCTGGAACAATGTGGAGGAGAAGTACCACAGTCACCATGCTTGTTAGCGTTGCGGCTGGCACCATGGATCGCGGACGTTTGTGGAAGAACGCTGCTACCCATCCCCCGGTTTATAATCCCTTAGTCGCCTCTTACGACACCCACGGCTAGAGATGGGTTGTGTTCGGAACGGAACGTCGTTTTTTGATACTTTATAATTTGGCATAACACTCGAAACCTCTTCTAGTCAATGTCGCCGCGCGATAACGTGCCTTGAAAATTTTCGATATATTACAAAATCGCGGCTAGAGAGCCTCAAAGGAAGGCGTGAGAATCACGCCGGAGACTGCCGTGCGTGTATTTAGTGGATTGTACAGTTAATAGTGAGATTAGCGCATTAGATGTGACCAAGTTGAAGGTCACCGCGTGTCTTCATTTTGCGCGTGTTCGTTGCTGTGAGCTGTGAGCGGCTCTTGGGAGGAAAACTGGAACGGCATCATCTGATTCGGGCGCCCGATTCACTACCGTTCGCCGCCGCTCATAGAAAACACGGTAACATTAGGTTATAGCGTAGCTCGGCGTATCGCCGACGTTCTTGTCCCACCTTGGGCTCCAGACACGGCCTGGGGGCTTCTCTCATGGGCCCGTAATCCCTCTAGGTTCGGCAAGGAGGCCAGAGCAACCAGGGTTGGACTCGAACAGGTTGGTACCATTCTATGCCGGCACCGCAATTCGCACATTTACCACTAGATAGGTACAGAAAAACGCGGTTATTTTTTTGGTTCGGTCTCAGCCCGTAGAATAGACGTTGCCTGTTTAATAAAGACCCATAGATTTTCATAAAAAATGTGGTTGACATCTGGGTGCAATGCAGCACAGACGCTATGCTTGTAGCAATGATATACCCTTGCAGTTTATGCTGTCTTAGTCGCTTTTTACGAAAGCCACGCAAAGAGATAGGCAGGTACCATTCTTAGCTGGCACACACGGACAAAGCCTACCTTTATTGTTCTAAATTGGCTAGTTTCGAACTCGAAAATGAACTACTTTTTATGAAGCGTCAAAACAGTACAGATTATGTATAAAATTCGCGAGTTATGTCGTCATACTTTCTATTCGTCAAAAGATTCTTCTCATAGATTTAAAACTACACACTAAACGTACCGCAACGCTATAAATAAGCGTGGTGACTATTGTACTTTCCAAGGAGGTTTAAGTAGCAGCTCTTTCTGCTAAGGAGGGAGCCATAAGCGTATCACTTTCTTGCGAAGGACCTCCATACTAATATGTATGGAATTTTTTCAAATCCTAAAAACGTAAAATTTTTATCTTTCTCTCTGAGAAATATGTGTCATGGGAGTAATGAATGCTACTACCACAGTTTTTCTGGTGAAAACACTTACCATTCATTCAGGAAAAAACGGTGTTAAAAATCACGCATAAAATGGCTATTAAGGATTATTTACGCTTCCGTTCTTAGTATTAATGATCAATTCACAAGTAAAAAACGATATATTTTCACTTTCGCAAACAAAGTTTCTACTAAAACAGTAGATTTTTAAAGATATCTTGATTTTTGTAAAACTTAACTGAGACTTTCCTAGCTCATACCTTGGACGAAACAACCTCATACAGAATATGTATATGGCGGACTCTATAGTTTTTTACTTTGAGGTACTTCCCCTCCAACTTAAACGACGCGTTTTTCTGGTATTCTGGATGGAGCTCCCTGTCCTGCAGTGAACGTTTCATGGGATGTCATGAGGTTTCACCTCACCTGTGCACATAGTCCTCGTAATGGTTGGGGCAGTCGTAATTGACCACGAGCACGAGTTGCTTCACGTCGAGCCCGCGCGCCGCCACACTGGTCGCCACCAGGAGCTTCACCTTCCCGTTCTTAAAGTCCACGATCGTCGAGTCCCTGTCGAATTGATCAATCCCTGTAACAGGCCACCGTTAATATATTCGTCACTGGATCGATGGCGCTATAGGGTGACAGGGGTAAACGGGTTGGGATTCGGGTTCGATATCGATTTATTGTATAGAAATAAGTGATAATAATAGGTCTTTACCTATGAAATTGCCGTTTTGTATGGCGAATTTTAGGTAAACTCAATCAATTTTCAGTACTAACATTTTTGCTTATTTCTTAGGAATTATAACTCCGATTTTTTAAATTTTATTAGGCATTATTGGGAAGACATTAAGCTAACAGAAGCTTAAATTTAATATTCGTTAAATATTATCTGTAAAAATATATAACAAATCTAATGATGAACAAGGACGACATTTAAGACCAACGATTTTCGAACCTTTAATTTTATATATCAAACTAAAAATAAAAACTTTATTTTATGCGTAAATTGATAACCTTGAAGTCAACTTTCAAATATTAGACAAATGAAAAAAATTGCATTAGAATTATAGGAATTATGATCTCATTAATCTGTAAGAAAATTTCGGCAATTTCATAGGTAAAGACCTATTATAAATGCCATTGATATAGTGTGTGCAAGATAAGTTTGTCTCTGATGGTTATTTTCTGAGCATGGGTGACAGGCAAAGGGCCAATGAACGATTCGCTCGCCTCACCCACCTGCCGCGCTCGCACCTGCGACTCATTTTTTGACTTCTGCGCATTAATGGTCACAGCCAAAGTTACTTGTTCCAAATTAAAAACATCCAGTTCAAAAAAATATAATACTTATGACGCGATTTCTTTATCATTCAATATAGCAAGGTTTTTTACTGACTAGACGATAGAAAAGAAATTTATATTTAAACAAAAGAAAAGAGTGCATCTCTTTAATATTGATAAAGCAAACCATAGGCAGTGATTAAAATAGATAAATGCAAATAAGCGATGAGGAGATCTTTGCCCTGCAGCAGGATATTTAAGGCAAATAATAATAAAAATGTCATTCAAATCTCAAGGTTGAATTGAAACTCATCTAAAATGTCTAACTATCTTATTTGGATTGTAATATCATAACCCGTGATCATAATAAGCCCGCTTACACCAATCAACCTATAGCAAAACAAAGAGGACTCAAGGAGATCTCCTCGCACGGCGATGGAAGCTGAAATAAAAATGTCTCTAATTAATACTTTTATTATAAATTTATCTAATTAAAATTTGCACAGAACAACGATAGGGCCACTCCGCCTGCGCGCGCACCCCCCCATAGAAGCGAAGAGAGTAAAAAAATTTGGTTCCTTATTGACTAGGTATTGAATTTTTTGAATGCACATCATGAACACATTCGTTGCCATAGAGACGCTGTCACTGGTTTTTTGCATCTTACTCTCTCGCAATAATGGTACCATGTTTATCGCACTCAAATGACGCTAGTAGTGTGGGTGCGGACAGCGTGTTAGTTTTAGTAAATGGTGACACTGATTTGTATTGAATGAAATAAATAATATATATATATAAGACGCATGGACTTCAGAGCTCTGTGAAATTTTGGAACATTCTACTAAAGTCCATCATCTGATCCTAAAGCAAAAGCCTGTACTATGGGTATCAGGAACTAATAAATAACACCCAGAAACGTATAATTTTTTTTTTTGGGCGGGGGATCGAAATCGAGAGACTAGTTTGGTGAAGTAACCATGCGTTCACAACAACTGACGAATAAAATAGGCTGATTTAAAGATTTGGTGCCGACAATAATGTCGTTAGTAATGTTTGACCGTGAATCAGTTGCTTTCCAGCTGAAAATAATCGTCGGCTTTTTAGTATGTGATTTGGCTTCGAACGACGATCACGCACGACCTGAAATGCTAACAAAGAAACCTTATTCTGTTCCACTGATTGATAAAAGTTTAAATATTTTTTTTTAAATTTAATTAGATGGACGATAGTTGTTACGTTAATGTACTCGAGTTAAGAGAGATTTGTGACCCTTAGGGCCGAAACATTGCGAATTGGGTAGCTCAGAAAATATGACTGTTTTCGAACTGTATTAAAGACAATAGTTGTAAGTCAATAAGTATGTAACGATTGCGTATCTTTACATTATACGTATTCATCTTAATAATAAAAGGTCATTAGTGCTAAACGCACAGAATTAAGTAGTAGTAGTCAGCATCAGAAACTGATGAAAAATAATTTCTTATAACATACCATAAATAACACTACCATAGAGAAATATAATAAAACTAAATAATTATAATAAGAACAAAATAAAAGAATTTGATTGAATTTAGATTTCTTTTTTTGCTTTTTTTTATTTGTTTGATTAGATTTTCTTTTGAGAATTATTATATGTTGTATAGTGATTATGGAAATCTAAATTTTGTCATCGACTTTCGATGCTGCCTCCATATATTAATATTTTCCATGCCTCAATATTTTCATCCTAATGTTCTTTGACAACCCAGGACAAATTACGGCCGACAATTTTTTTTTTATGGAAGTGTTCCTTAGGTCCATCCAAACATATCTAGAAAGTTCCCTGCCGATCCCATTTTCGCTCTCCCCTCCCCCCCCTCGAAAAGGTCCCTAATTTTAGATTTTTCTGTATATCTCTAAAAGGGTTGAAGTTAGGGGAAAGTCGTCAATGTAAGACTTGATGGTTATAAAATTACCAATCTATAGACACCTTTTGTATTTCGATGTGACCTACAGTACCTGAAATATAGCTACAAATAGTTCACCAAAAATTAAAAATTATCTTCAAATCATATTTTGTACTAACTTTTAACAAAAACTACTGGAGTTGTGGCAAAATTATCTAAGAACATGTAAATCTAGATACATTTAGGAATAAAACGAGACATAATTCATCATCATTGCAGAACTAGTTCTCGATTTACAGCGAGTTACATCAAACACCCTAAGATAATTTTATAGGACGAAACTCAAGTTGTCTTCTAGGATTAAATTATAGCACTTCCAATTTAATTGAATGGAATAAAAATAAACTACTCCGCCCAAAAAACTACAAGATTTATGCTTTAAGTAACAAGATCGCGTCACTTGTATAATAAATAAATTGTAATTACAAGTGGGCTGCTTCGATTTTGAAATGTGAGATGTCAGACTATAAATCTTGTCATGTTCTATTAGAAAAAAAATAATAAAAAAACATTTTTTTGAAAGTTATTTGTTCGTCAAAACATTAAAAAGTTTCGCTTGATATTTTCGCTTTAACTATTTTTGTACATAAATTACATTCTTAGCTGGAGGACGCTTCGAGCTTCGCTCTACGTTGAGCTCGGCCTTCGGCCTCGCTATATGGTTTAAGCTACTTAGAGGGGACGGGGTAAGTGGATGGAGGTAATAGTAAGGGTGGACGCTATGGGCTTCGCCCTAAGCGGAGTTCGGCCTTCGGCCTCGCATAAAACTTGACTTAATGGATGTATGCGGAAGCACGACATGCTGGGTGACGCTTCGAGCTTCGCTCTAGGCGGAGCTCGGCCTTCGGCCTCGCCATGTTTGTTTACATTTCTAGGGAGGAGGGGTTGGGGAGAGGCAAAGTAAGGGAGGGACGCTCCGAGCTTCGCTCTAAGCGGAGCTCGGCCTTCGGCCTCGCTACCAGGTTTTGGTCGTTTCTATGGCAGCCATATTGGAAAATGGCGGCAAAAAAAATTACACCAGTAACGTAAACTTCACCCCCAAAAACCCCCAGATACCAATTTTCACTCGAATCGGAGCAACTTTTATTTTGGCCGCCATTTTGAATCCGCCACCTTGAATTTTTTTTTACAGTCAGTTGCCCCTTGGCATCCTCTTTGACATTTGTAAGAGAACATTATACGTAACTCTTTTGGTTTAGGATTTATTTGACTTTGAATAACATTTTTATAAAATTTGTATGGCGGCCATCTGGTTTTTCGTCATTTCGTCAATTTGACCAGGGTGTGGGTCGACTTTTGTTCGAGGTCGACCCACCTAACCCTTACAGTTTTTACTGGCCGTTGGGGTCTACCCTGATGCTGAAGACTTTTCCAAGGTTTAAGACTTTTCTGGACCTCATCAGACCTGGTTGTACAAGTCTTTCATACATGACTTTCACCGGTTTCCTTTCATGGAGAACAATTGTGTCAATGAGTCAGTCAGTCAGTCAGTGAGTCAGTCAGTGGTAATTGAATTTAATATTATAATAGTATAGATAGGTAGATGACAAGAGCTATCATCTTACATCTCACATTTCAAAATCGAAGCAGACCATTTGTAATTACAATTTATTTCTTATACAAGTGACGCCATCTTGTGACTTAAACCATAAATCTTGTAGTTTTTTGGGGGAAATAGTTTCAGATTCAGATTAGATTCAGATTCAGATTATTTATTCAATGTAGATTCTTTACAGAATACTTATTGAATGTCATGCAGAATACAATTCAAATAGAGCGAGTCTACGCCGTTTATTTTAATACCATTCATTTAAATTAAAAGTGTTACAATTTAATCCTGAGAAACAACGTCAGTTTCACTGTTCCTACTTCTTTTGTCCTATAAAATTATCTCAGGGTGTTTGCTGTAACTCGCTGTAAATCGAGAACCAGTGCTGCAATAATGATGAATTATGTCTCGTTTTATTCCTAAATGTATCAAGATTCACATGTTCTTAAATTATTTTGCCGCAACTCCAGTAGTTTTTGTTAAAAGTTAGTACAAAAAATTATTTAAAGATAATTTTAAATTTTTGGTGAAATGTCTGTAGCTATATTTTAGGTAATACAAGTAAAGCCTGCAACAAACAGCTTGCAAAATTAAAAGGAATTTTATGAGAGTCTTTTCAATTCATTTTACTCTTGAGTCATAAGCTGCAAATGTGATTTATGGTGAAAAATAGTTTAAGCGGAAACCTCGAGCAAAACTTTTTAATATTTAAACGAACAAATAACATTCGAAAAAATGTTTTATATATATATTTTAATAGAACATAACAAGAGCTGTCGTCCGACATCTCATGTTTCAAAATAGAAGCAACCCATTTGTTATTATATTTTATTTCTTATTTTATTATACAAGTGACGCCATCTAGCTACTTAAAGCATAAATCTTTTAGATTTTCGGGGAAAATTGTTTACTTTTATTTAATGTATTTAAATTTTAAGTGCCATTATTTAATCCTGAGAAACAACGTCAGTTTTACTGTTCCTACTTCTTTTGTCCTATAAAATTATCTCAGGGTGTTTGATCTAACTCGCTGTAAATCGAGAACCAGTGCTGCAATAATGATGAATTATATCTCGTTTTATTCCTAAATGTATCAAGATTCACAAGCCCTTAGATAATTTTGCCACAACTCCAGTAGTTTTTGTTAAAAGTTAGTAGAAAAAATGATTTGAAGATAATTTTTAATTTTTGGTGAACTGTTTGTAGCTATATTTCAGGTACTGTAGGTCACATCGAAATAAATAGGTGTCTGTAGATTGGTAATTTTATAACCATCAAGTCTTACATTGACGACTTTCCCCAAACTTCAACCGTTTTAGAGATAAATAGAAAAATCTAAAATTAGGGACCTTTTTGAAGGGGGGGAGGGGGGAGCGAAAATGGGATCAGCAGGGAACTTTCTAGATATGTTTGGATGGACCCAAGGAACATTTCCGTAAAAAAAAATTGTCGGCCGTAATTTGTCCTGGGTACCATTTCTAAAAATATTGAACTAATAGTACTAACCATACAGAATGGACACTTCTTGTCATCGGCGCAAAAGTTAAGATGAACTAAACAATTAAACGTTCCGCTCACCTCCGTGCAAGCTCATGCAGGAGTAGGAAGCCTTCATGAGGTCTTTGAGTAGGCTGTCGGCATTCTCCTGCTTGTCCACGAAGACGATGATGCTGCCGAGGTGGCTGTAGAGCCCGAGCAGCTCCAGCAGCTTGAAGAACTTGGCCTCCTCCTCCAGCACGGCCACGTGCTGCGCCACGTCCCTGCACACCACGCTGCGCCCGCCCACCTGACAATGCAGTTGTCACATCAAAATACCACTCAAGTATAAGTCGTCAGGACTCAGGACGTTCTGAATATAGGACAGGTTAAAAGTACCCTAAACCGACGAGCATGTATGAAAGGATTGATGAAAGTACAGGAAGCAAGGGAAGTATGTCAAGATCGTAGCAGGTGGAGAACTGTGGTCTCTGCCTACCCCGACGGGAACGAGGCATGACATTATGTATGTATGTATAAGTCGTCTTGCTGTAGAAGCCTAAGGGCCCGATCACAAGTACCTGATTGCTCTAACTGACAGATAAACACAGGCAAAAATTTGTCATTTTTATCATAACATCCCATGAAACGTCCACAACAGGACAGGGAGCTCCCTCCAGAATCCTAGCTTTTGCTGGAAAAATGTGGAGCGAAAGTACCATAGTCACCTCGCTTGTCAGCGTTACGGCTGGCACCATGGACCGCGGTTGTAGGTGACCGAAGTAAGTAAGATGGTATGATACACAGGAGGATGCTGCTGCCCATCCTGCAGTTTATAATCCTAGTCGCCTCTTACGACACCCACGGGTATGTATGGGATGGTTCTATTCTTTGCCGGCACCACACGGGGCAAAATAAAAGTAAGTGCTAGTAATTAGAGACGTTACAAGATGTAGCTATCTCCACTTAGAATTCTGTTAATAGTCTAGAACCTTTTAAGTGCATGTTCTGGGAGCTTTAAAAGGTTTTACAAGAACATATTAAAACTGTATACACTGATTTGCTGTAATAGACTTCCGCTTAGTTTTATTTTACTACATTGACAGACCTGTATCTCTATAGGTTTCTGCAGTATCCTCCTGGCCAGCGCCTCCATCTGTCGCGGGAAGGTTGCACTAAACATCACCGTCTGCCGGTCCGGACGCACGTTGTCTATTATCTTCATCACCTACAAACAAAACAATTTAAGCATTAAACAACACAACACACAAACTTTTTAAACATTTTTTGTTTTATATGGAACCATTCAACATTCTCTGGTAATTTGTCAAAAAAAGATGTTTCATCTGACGTCAAGATTGACACATTTGTGTACTAGGTTATTTGTTTGGACCTGATTTGCGTATGCTCACGTTATTACAAAGGCCAAAAGCAACAACTTTTGTTCTACGACTTTTCTAACGCACAAAAAATTTTCGACTCCCCATACTAAAGTGGTCACGTGACCGACCCATTGTGTATGGGAAGTTGAAATTTTTTTTTGTTGAAAATCGGAAATTTTATCAACTTATGATTTTTTATTTACTGCCGCGCGTCAGTTCAGTGGTAACACTTTGACCTTGAGCGGGTCTCTGGTTTCGAGCGTTTGTAGCGTCGCGCTGGTTCAGCTTATATCACTTTAATTACCAATTGATTGCTGTCGTGCGTACCGTTCGAAAAGTGTAGGGAACACGTAATAGTGTTACTGAATTTGAAACGGTAAAACTCGAACTAATTCACCGCAAAACAGTTCGAAAGCTTATTATAAAAGTACTAAAAGCTAATTACACGGGGGAATTTTTTTAACGTATTGATGAAAATGATGAGATACAGGAAAGAAAGAGAGCTATTCTACTATTTATTTCCTTCTTACAGCTGCATCCCTGTGTGGCAGCACAATTTGCCCCGAGTAAATCAGCAATAACAGCGTTACCTGTGGCTCGAAGCCCATATCGAACATTATATCAGCTTCATCGAGCACGATTTATGTGGCTGATGACGCGACGAGTTGGCAGGTAGCATGTCTATCATATGCCCTGGAGGGCAATAAAGAATGAGGGCGTCTTGACCTTAACCATTTTAATACGTTACCTGTGGCTCGAAGCCCATATCGAACATTCTGTCAGCTTCATCGAGCACGATGTATGTGACACGACGAAGGTTGGTGACGCGACCCGAGTTGGCAGCTAGCATGTCTATCATACGCCCCGGGGTACACACTATCATCTCAGCACCGCGTTTTAGTTCAGCAATCTGGAAATAAACACAGGGATTGAAATGAACTAAGCAAATGAACTGCTTCAAATACAGAGGAATAGGATTATAGGACTGCAATAAGTGGAAATCGATAGGCACAATTACAATGGAAGTTACTAGTTCAAGAGTTGAAGACAGACTGATCGATTTGAAAAAGAAAATATATAAAAAACATAAAAAAGTTTATTATCATTTCAGGTTCGCTGCATCGCACGCAAACGGGTAATCGGATCAATGGTGGTTGGTTGATGGATGGTTCCCTCCCAGGAACGGCATGAACAGGATAGACCAGACCCCTTGCTTATTTCTAACAATAATTATTAAAGAGTATAACGATACTGAAATTTCATTAATTCAATTTGTTTTATGAGTTTTTTTTATCAGACTGCTCCAGAAAGAGGGTTATTATTCCAGTATTGATATAATACATACAAAGTCCTTGAGTAAGATTGAAAAATCATAGAGAGAAGACAGTTCTTGTGAGATACAGGAGCTCTTTTTATAGTAAACATTTTCGTACGTAGATATTTTCTTTTACAAGCCTGGACTTAAGTGAGAAATTTAGACCCCAACATATTATATTTTAAACCATTCGGATGTGAACAACAACAGTACAAACTTTAGAAAAAATTGCTTCGTATATCTCATCTCACCTGTTCAGAGATGCCAGTTCCTCCATAGACACACACGACTCTCAAGCCGAGAGACTTGGCGAACTTCTTGATATCCTTCCCGATCTGCATACACAGCTCCCTGGTCGGGGTCATGATCAGAGATATGGGGCCGTCCGTGTCTTCCAGGGGCGGCTGGTCAAGCACGTGCCGGAACATCGGCAGGATGAAGGCCAGAGTCTTGCCGGAACCGGTCTTTGCTATGCCTATTAAGTCTCTGGAAGAAAAATAATGTTCGTATAAGGGCCTGTCCACAAAGCGAATTTTCACCGCGCGATATTTACTCGCGCGAATTATATCCCGTGCTTGAAATAGCAAAAAATCGCGCGGCAACAATTCGCTGTGCGGACAGGCCCTAAAATTCAATGTGTTACAGAATTGCGAGAAAAAAATCGCGCTGTAAAAATTCGCTGTGCGGACAGGGCCCTAAGAGCATGAGGTACATCGGAGTGTACGATGCGCGAAAATTATTGAACCAAAACTAATTTACACCTCTCGCTCTTACCGATGCGCGGAGAACAACCGAAAGCGAGAAGTTAGAGAGATATTCCATGTTTCAACTTGCTAGTACTATCTTGACACACTTGTTTTGCTTCATATCTCCACTTCTTTCACGCTTACTCGTCGGTTTAGCGCACTCTTGAAATAATTCAATTTGAATATATCTTTTCAATATAATTTGAATTCTTGTCTTTTTTTGCCAGCATTCCCGCTTACAATACTATAACTATTAAAATTACACTTTCAATTACATCTTACCTTCCCGACATAATAGCAGGAATAGCCTGCGCTTGTATAGGAGTTGGTTTTTCAAAGGCGAGCTTCCTAAGAATGTCCATCTCTTTCTTGCTAATGCCGCAGTGCGCCCAGGACCTGATTGGTTTTGGACAGCCCTTCCCTTTCACACGGATACCTTCTAGCTCCGTCCGGTATGCTTCTACCTCTTCTGGTGTCATTCTGGCCAATTCGCTTACCTACAAAGTAAAAGAGAGCGTTTACTTCGGCGAATTCCCATAATTTTTATTATTATAATTCAAACCGAATTTTATAACATTTTAATCATTGAAAATCTACATAAAAAACCTTGTTCCTGAGGATATGCATTACTTTTAAGAGCACGTTCAGTTAACGAAACTGAACAACTTTTCCTAAGAAACATGGGTTGAAATACGAAAAAAAAATTTGCATTCCCATACAAAAAATTTGTTTGTTTTTTTAACTTATTTTACTTAGGGAAAGTTGTTCAGTTTCATCGTGCTCTTAAAGTTAATGCATAATACGATGATATTTTTTTTGTAAAGGAGGTAAAAAAAAATCTTCGTATTTCAACCCATGTTTCTTAGGGAAAGTTGTACAGTTTCGTTAACTGAACGTATAACGTCACCCTGTATAACGTCAAAAAAAAATATGTATATGTGCACTTAAAGTATTTTTTAACAAACAAACAATATAAACGGTTCGTCCGTGTCGTGCCAGCAAAAATACCAACATCAATACCCGAGGGTGTCGTAAGAGGCGATTACGGGTTTATGAACCGAAGGATGGGCAAGCAGCATCTTTCTGTGATCGTACCATCTTACATACTGCGGTCACCAACCAGAACGGTTGCCAGCCGCAACGCTCACAAGCATGGTGACTATGGTAATTCTCGTCCAAAGTACCATACGTTTTTGCCGTATTCTGGAGGGAGTTCCTTGTCTTGCAGTGGATGTTCCATGGGATGTTATGATGAGCTGCCTCATGTAAATAGGAGTATTCAAATAAAGTCCTTAAGGTGTTCACTTAATAGGTATTGGAGGCAAAAACCAATAACGGCATTAGAGTAAGCAATGTAACATGTTTAGGTTGTCCCAAACCCTCCCAGAAGAAACTATTCATTAAGACGCTTGACCTTTGCCTATATATTTACTTACCTCAGTATAGAAAGCCTTCCTGAAAGGCATGTACTGCTGAGCAGCGTGGTCCACTTTAGCCAGATCCTTCCGCTGTTTGGACGCGAGGTTCGCCGCTGCGTCCTTGATATCTTCCGCTTCCTCCTCTGATGAGTACTCCAACCCGTCTTGGTTTTGTTCGATTAGTTCACCTGTTCAAATAGTTGATTAGATTCCACAAAGTAGAAAATCGCAAAGTTCAAAACCACAGGCAGGATTCGAATCTGCGTCTTCTCCGTCAGCACCGGAGACGCCTTAACCATCTAGGCTAAGTAGTGAATTTTTCGATTTTATTTTTTGTGTTATTTAACAAAATATATATTAGATTCCATTTGATGGCCAATAGACTGATCTAACACGAGTTCCTAAATGTGTGAAGAAATAAACCCCATTGCTTCATTATATTCAATTTTAAATGATGAGTTATATGACTAGAATCATCATCACTATGACACACGTACGCAGGAGTTTATTTATGTAAGTATTATAGGGATAAGGATGATCAACAGTACTCACTGAAATCTCAAATAACCTCCACAACTAATATAAAACAACTCCTGACCCAAAAATACCCCAGCAATAAATTATAGTTTGAAATTTGAATTTTATTTGCAGCTTTTTAAATTTAAAAACGAAAATCTAACTAGATTAATAATTAACACTTTCAAGCTAAATATTTCGCGAAAGAATCCCTTTGTCAAAAATTGGTCTTTGCACACTCACAATAATTTTAAGTTTTATCTAACAACACGACGAGAAAAATAAATAATCACCATCCTACCTGGCTCCTGCAGCGACGCCTGGTGGTCTACAACCGTAAAACATATCTAAGAACCTGCTCTTAAATTAAGAACATATTATGCAAAAAACCGCATACACACACAAAATGCCTCGAACCCGTTTCGTCTTGGCTGAAAATAGTGCTTGTCTTGCCTGTGGGATCAGGGTTGAAGTAGATCATACCGCAGGATCATCACCAGACATACGTACGTATGTTCTATCGCCGTCTTTCGCACCTGATCACTTAACATTTTCTTTTCGCTTATTAGGAAAGCGATAATATCATGTGTACACTATATGTGTACAATTTGTTTTTTTTCGGGTGCAAGCAAAAATTTGCTTTAAGGTGATCACTGATCAGGCGCAGTCGACCGCGACAGTACAGTAGTCAGGCGTAATTGGTAACACTTTACCATAAGCGGCTCTCTGGTTCAGCTTATACTGGTTTTGTTACCACTTACTTGCTGGCGTGCATACCTTTGTTCTTGGTCTCGGAGACCTTCTTCTTGGCGGTTCCAGTGAGCACGACCACAGTGCCGGTGCCAGTCGTGGTCGGGACGCTGATGCCGCGCGCCTGGTCCAACTGATTCACTTTGCGGACTTCCTGCATGGAACAATGGTAGAGTGACACCATGGACGAATAATAATCCCCTTAGGTTCTATACATACACACTGGCATTTATTGCATGCAATTCAGTTTCGACGCAGCATCGGGAGACCCATTTTGGGACCTTTCTGCCTCATCAGCCTTTGGTTCTTAAATAATGCACCTTGATATGTTACCACTGAATGGCTAAGCAATGACTTTCCGCTATGACTAAAGCGGCAAGCAATTCCTCAATGCACTACATACGTCCTGCGTGCTTGCGTTAAAAATGGGACTCAACAATAATTCAAAGCTTTTATTAATGATACAGAAAAGTCAAGTTTGGGCTAAAACCCGTTCCTTTACCCCACACCCTTTCTGCTCGGAACTCTGGGCTTCAACTCGCTAAATGTCCGTAGGGCTTGTGGACAGATGAATATTGGCCTGAAGGTGCTTCGTTATTGCATCGACGTACCAGACTTGCATGATCAGCTGATGAGGTTGCAAGTCCCCAACTGTAGGTACCACAATGCATCGCTCGGCTTACGACACCGCCCCCTAGCGTTCGCGCTGCCACCGAGCCGCACCGTGGCTCGTGCAGGATCACCTGTCTGCAGGATCCTGCGATCTCTCAATGCCCTCTTGGACCAAAGGCGTGAATGTGATGTCTTTGTGGATGAATGGAAGGTAATTCTGAGTGAGTGTTTGATGTTCTGTGAGATGAGGGATGATTGTCCGTCCTCTCTTGTGCAAGTGCAGTAGATTTGTATTTTTGTTGAATATTATGTTAGACTTAAATGTTATTTTATTAATGTATTGACAAATTTGACTGAACAATTAATGTAATTGGTATACCGTTTTAATTGTATTATAATAAATAAATAAAAGTAATCAATATCTGAAACTAAGAATAGCATTTCTTACTTGCTGTACTTCTTGCATATAAGCATCCAATGGATCAATTTCATCTTCTTCTGCTTTCTTTTCTTCAGCTTCCCTTTTCTCTTTGCTTTCGCTATCTTCTTGTGCACCTAAAAAGAATAAAATAAAATTTTAGGAAACTGTTGAACAATTTATTTTTTTAAAGAAATATAAGAAATAATAAATTGTTATAACTCTTACCTTCATCACCAGAATCATCTTCCAAAGACCACTTCTTGGCTGCAGGAACCTGGATGTTGTTCATAAGGCTGCCTTTTTGGACTTCTTTCTTGGCCGACTCCAACTCTTTACGTTTTCTCTCAGCACGCCACCTTTCAATGCGGTCACGCCGCTTCTGCATCTCTGCTTCAAGGCGGTTTTGTTCCTCTTCCTAAATTAAAAATATTTGAAATTAAGGTAATTATAACCCAATTTATTTAACAGTACACTTCAAGCTGAACAGTTGTAGCTCTTACAGCTATTAAGGCAAAGTCCAATATATCAAGCTCAGTGCTCTTGACTCTACTTGCAATAAATAAAATAAGGGCTATACTGACCCTACTAATGCTGCTATCGTGTTAATATTTTGTCAGCTCGAATTGCACTGTTATGAAAATTGGGTTATAAATAGTACTTCAGGCAAATGGTCAAGAACCACTCTCTTGTCTGCTCTTGTACATAAATTGTATCATATGATTTTACAAATATAATCAAAGTGCCTCAAACAATTATACTTTTTTATGATGATTGGTAATAAAACAAAGAAGTGTGCATGTTTTACAATCCAAGGTTGCTTATGCAAATACTAATAAATAGATAAAACCTAACATTTTTACCTTATCAGCAGATCCAATATTGTAATCTGACTCAGTCTTGATTGATTTTTCTTTAGATTTGGATCTGTCCCGGTCCTTATCTGGAGACTTCTTCCTTGAAGACTTACTGGACTTGCCTTTGTCACTATGTAAAAAATATACATATTAAAACAGGACTAAATAAATTATTGTTTTTAATAAGTGTCTATTATTTCCTTTTACATCTCATAAAAATATTCATCTACTCTCATATCGTAAATCTTCTGAATGTCATTTTGTGCCTACAAATACTCTCAGAAGAAATTTTTTATCTGTGGGAGTTTATTATGAAGTATTGAACTTTCTAACATTGCGGGAGACCTGAGGTTTTATTTTTTTTATTTTTTATTTTTATTTTGTTTCATTATGACAACAGACGGTCTTAAATAAAGTACTTATATTCTAAACCTGTATAACTCACGGACCTGGAGTGTCCACAAAAGATCTAAGTAGAAAAACAATAATCGGACGAATAGTTAACTATACAGTATTATATTATGTGTGAATAAATCTACAACCACACCTAAGACTTAAGAAATTTTAGTTTTTAAAAATTCAATTAACAACCTTTTAAATTCGTGTGGTTTACTAGAAAATAGACCAATATGAGAAAAAACATTGTTATAGCTAGCCAAGCAGCGACGAAAATAAGAGTTAGCAGTATAGTTAGTCGAGAAACCTGGATACGCAAATAAAATATTTGTATATGTACTACGTACAGGTCTAGTAGGGACTTTTAAACTTATAAGTTCCAGAAGGTGAGGGGAATCTACGAGGCCATTAATGATTTTATAGAGGAACATGCAATCAAACTGTTGACGTCTGAGAGCAAGAGGAAGCATGTTGTTTCGTATAAAAGAATCGTTGTAGTTTGTGTACCTGTCTCCTACCCTGTAGTCAAGAGCCTTAAGAAACTTGCGTTGAATTCTTTCCAATCGGTCTGTATGACAAGCATAGTAAGGGCTCCAAACCACAGAGCAGAAATCAAGTACAGAACGTACTAAACTGAAATATAAAATTTTGTAAGTGATTCTCAGACTAAAAGGTTTAAAAATTCTAAGTATAAAGCCGAGTTGCTTAAAAGCTTTTTTAACTATATGTTCATAGTGAAATCTAAATGTTAGCTCATTATCTAAGATAACACCTAGATCCCTAATTTTCGTAACTCGTGTGAGTGGATGGTTTTGTAAATTATAGTTGAATTGGATAAGATAAATTTATTGAAATAACGGAAAACTCAGCAAACACAAGTTGTATTTACACATATTTTTATTAGTTTTGTAATGAAATAAGTGATAAAAACGTTCATGATTTGCCTTCAGGTGTTTTTAAAGCAGCTAGGAACTTCGCTTAGCAGTTATCACCGCAAAAGGAGAAAAACATTAAGTTTTGTTTGTAACACATTATTTTTGGATTCATGATATTAGAGTAGATAAAGTTATGTATGCAACTCCACATAATTAGGTATAAAACACTCGTGTCATCTATTATATAAACCAACGAATGGTATTGTATGGGAGGGCAATATTTCTTTTTCATATTTCAACCTATGTTTCTTAGGGAAAGTTGTACAGTTTTGTTAACTGAACATACTCATAAAATTAATGCATATCCTCAGGAACATGGTGTATATATAATTTATATATATAATTAGTATTTGATATATATATAATTAGTATTTGACTAATGTCGCTACCTCCAAACAATAAGCACTACAGTCAAAATAATTAAACTTGATTAGAATGTCAAAAGTGTCAGAGCAGGATGGAGAGTTGTGCAGCAACACATTGTAGCAAAAGAGACAACCAACAACAACTTTTAAAATAGCAAGACACATATTTTGATACTTTCCCTAAGGAACATAGTTAGGTTAAAATAAGAAAACATTTTTATTACCTCCCATAGAAACTAGTGATGGGCCGACTATGGGGTTTGCCAATCAGTTGACTAGGCGACTAGTTGGTTTTGATATTGCTGGATAGTCGGCCGACTAGTCGGCAGTGCCGATCATCCTTATTTCGTACTTAATGCTAGATATAATCTGCAGTTTTTTTGAGCCGCAAAATATATTAACAATGAGGTTACAATTTTTACTAGAAATTTTAATGGTTCCTTGAGCAACAATGATAGTGATGCACAGGTTATGTCATGGCTAAGGACAGAACTTAATAAATATTCAGATCCTGTATTTTTATTTCATACTTTTACTGCCTAATAATCGGCGCAGTTTTTACCGACTAGTTGCCGACTATAAAATATGCCGAATAGTCAGTTTTACCGACTAGTCGGTGTATAGTCGGCCCATCTCTAATAGAAACTGAATCAGCTGATAGTGCATTTTGTGAGGCCAACATTTATTTTTTCATATTTAGACCTATGTTCCATAAGGAAATTTGTTCAGTTTTAATGGGCAGAATCACATCCTTCAGGGTTGGTATATACCCTTTCTGTTACACCTTGTATACAAAAACCTACTACAACTACAAGCTATTACATGCTCAACCATGTTTTTAGCCTATTACTTAGACCATGAAACTGAACAACTTTACCCAAGAACATACATACATACATAACATCACGCCTCTTTCCCGTTGGGGTAGGCAGAGACCACAGTCCTCCACCTGCTACGATCTTGACATACTTCCCTTGCTTCCTGTACTTTCATCAATCCTTTCATACATGCTCGTCGGTTTAGGGTACTTTTAACCTGGCCTTTATTCAGAACGTCCTGAATTTGGTCCTGGTACGTTCGCCTAGGCCTTCCCCTTCCAACGTTTCCATTCACTCTCGCCTGGTAGATCTCTTTCGTCAATCCTCTCTACATGACCAAACCATCTCAGCATCCCTTTCTCGATTTTGGTCACTACGTCTTCTTTTACGCCACACCGTTCTCTTATCACACTATTTCTTATCCTGTCACTCAATTTAACACCAATCATACTCCTTAGCGCTCTCATTTCCACTGCATTAATTCTACTTTCATGCTTCTTCTGCCATACCCAGCTTTCACTGCCATACATCAGTGTTGGTACCAAAACTCCCCCATGAACAGCCAAACGAGCCTTGTGAGACACCTTCTGACTCTTCATAAAGGCGTGCAGGGCACCATTCACCATGTTTCCAGCATTCACTCTTCTTTCAATATCACTTTCACACTTTCCATCTCTCGTAAACTTTGAGCCCAGATACACAAACTCCTTCACTTGTTCGACTTGTTCACCATCTATTAATATAGTACACTCTGTCATACATTCTTCTCTTTCAAGTACCATTACTTTAGTCTTGCTTACATTTACTTTCATTCCTTTCTTGTCCAAAGCCACATTCATTATTGTTACCATCTCCTGCAACTCGTCAGCAGATGACGCAAGTACAACTTGGTCATCAGCGTAGAGAAGACATTTGATGAGTAACTCATTCATTCTCAGTCCACACATACTCTCTTTCAGATCAATCAAACAATTATCCATGAACAGGTTAAACAGCCAAGGTGACGCTACACATCCCTGCCTAACACCTTTTTCGATGCTAAACCATTCAGTGTACGCCCCGTTTATTCTGACACAAGCACTGGAATCCTCATAGAGAGATTTCAGTGCTTGAATCAGATGACCGTTTACCCCATACATAGACAATGCTGACCACAATTCATTCCTCACCACTCGGTCATAGGCCTTTTCCAAATCCACGAACGCGCAGTAGACTTTTTGGTTTTTAGCCAAAAACTTTTCAGCTATGCACCGCAAGGAAAAGACCTGATCTGTACATCCCATTCCCTTTCTAAATCCCGCTTGTACATCCCATATTTTATCGTCAGTATCTTTCATCACTCTTTCAATCAAAACCTTTGCATACAGTTTGCCGACGACACTGAGAAGGCTTATCCCGCGATAATTTTTGCAGTCCTGTTGTGACCCTTTTCCCTTGTACAGCGGCACAATCACAGCCTTGCACCAGTCACCTGGTACTTGGCCGTTCGTCCAACACAAGTTGAAAAGGCGGTACAACTGACTAGCCACAATGCCTCGCCCAGCCTTCAACATCTCGACCGACACTCTATCATACCCAGCTGCTTTACCTGATTTCATACTTTTCATCGCTTTCATAATCTCATCCATACTTATCTCACTTACACAATTCTCCTCTTCATTCTCATTCATTTCCACAGAAGACCTAGGTTCGCTGGCCTCTGCTTTTTCTCTCTCAAACAGACTTTCAAAATATTCCTTCCACCTCCTCAGAACACATTCTTCACCTTTTATAATACTTCCATCCTGGCTTCTGATTTTACTCAGCTCCGATGTTCCAAACTTTCCTCGGGCTGTCCGTATGGATTTCCAGAAAAACTTTTGGTTGGACTGGAAATCTTCAGTAAGCCTTCTGTCAAACTCATCCTTACACTCCTCTTTCTTTCTCTCAACAACTTCCTTAACAATACCTTTCGCTCTTTTATATACCTTTCTTGCTACACTTACGTCATCACTTGTTGCCCTCTGCATTCTTTGGTTAGCTTTTACTGCTAACCAATCTGACCATGCTTTCTTCTTCTCACAAACAGCTGCCTGTACACTTTTATCCATCCACATATTCTTCTTCTTTCCACCCTTTTTCCTTTTTGACACCCCACAAACATTGACAGCTATACCTACTACTCCATCTTTAAATTCATTCCACAAACATTCAATATCATTTACTTCATCCAGGTTCTCAAATCTTTCACTCAAGTCTTTCAAGTATTCTTTTCTGACATCCTCCTCTTGCAATCTCTCTACTTTGATACGTTCTAGAGCGCTCGTCTGCTCTTGTGGTCTATGCCACCACCGGTTAAATAGACCACCAATTCGGGTCACAACCAGGTGGTGGTCTGTGTCGATGGCGGCTCCACGATATGCGCGAGCGTCCAGAACTCTTTTTCTCAATCTTTCATCCACAACTACAAAATCGATCATACTTCTCGCATCACCCTCCTCTCTTGTATACATATGGATCCTTTTGTGGTCAAACATAGTGTTTGCCACAAAAAGACTCCATTCCAAACATATCTCAAGCAAACTTATTCCATTATCATTCACACGTTCATCACCAAACTTACCAACAACTCTTTCATAACCGTCACGCTTTCTTCCTACCCATCCATTAAAATCACCTAGCATGATAACTCTTTCATTCTGATCACATTTCTCTAACGTATCTCTCATATTTTCCCAAAACTCATCTGTTTCTTTCTGGGCTTTCAGGGACTCTCGCGAACCAATATTCGTTGGTGCATATGCACCTAGAACAAAAATTCGGGTCAGTCCGACTTTCAGTCTGACCCAGATGAGTCTTGGGCTCACACACTCGACTTCTTTCACGCACTCTACCATTCTTCCGGAAAGTATGACACCGACTCCCTGACAGCCTCTGCTGGTACTGGGAACACCAGACCAGTACGCTGTGTAAGGGCCGTGTTCTGTGGTGTCACAACCTTTCCGTTTAGTCTCATTCACACAGAGAACGTCTATTCGCCTTTCATCCATCATCTGACATACTTCATCTATTTTGCCATTCATTCCACCTCTGACATTCATCGTAGCAAAGCGGCTCTCCGTAGCCCGCTTTTCGCCCCCGGGAGGAACGTGACGTGATGGGTTGCGAACCACACCGCCGCCTTTTAAGTTTTTATTTTTATTCAAAAACATTGCGTTCCCACGAGTAGCAAGGGATTACGGTCCATCCTGACAGAGCCCGCATGCCAGGACAAGGCTAGCCTAGTTCTGGGTTCGCCTGGGCCCAGGGCCTGTGACCGCTTTCGACTAGACTCGCCTCTAGCCACGCATCCATCGGCGCGGTCAACCTTAGATTGGCGGAATGGACAGGGATAAAAGGAACGGGAGGGATAGGTTAGTTGGGATAGGAATACTTGGTGTAGGAAAGGAATAAGGTAAAAGGATATTACTTTCTCGGAAGGATCAGGATGAGTTAGTAATAGCTCGGGGAGCCGGGGTCGCGTACCCGTATACAATACAACAACTCCCAAGGAGAGGGTAGTTGAGATGTGTACCCCCTGATTAATTACCCAAGAAACATGGTTGAAATATGAAAAAAAAACTATTAGTTTGGTGCAGTTTCAAGGGAATTTCCCTTGAAACTGCACCATCTGTGTTTTATAATGACCAACATTCCTTAGAAAGAGTTGTTCAGTTTCATGGTCTAAGCAACAGGCTAACATAATTTTTTTTTTATATTAGTTGTCCAACATGGGATTGGTTTGCAGACCATAAGTAGTCAATTTAGATGTAGTTATGGTGCATATTCATACATAATGAGGAATACAAATGATAAACCAGAGACTTCAACATGCAAAAAACTTATGATGTATGTGATGTTTAGTAAGACATACACTACGGTTTAAAACCTGCTTATGAGCTTTGTGTGCGGTTTTAGCGCGCTAATAGTCGGTTCAAAACTTGCTCGTATTCACTCGTTTAAGCGACGTGACGTCATCAGTGACGTCACTTTAGCGCGCTATCATTGCATACGAAAATGAGGTAGTGCAGCTTGTGCGAAACGTTAAATTCATAAGACATTTGTCATCAATCTCGTTTTCGAGAGATTTTTTTCAACTTTCATTTGGGTTTTTAGATTTAATTATCTTATCAAATAATCATTATCTCTCAATAATTTCTTAAAACGCAAAATAAAATCAAAATTTTAATTTTTCTCAGTGACGTTGACATAAGCGCGCTCTACAGTACGGATTAAAACCTGCTCATGAGCTTTGTGTGCGGTTTTAGCGCGCTAATAGTCGGTTCAAAACTTGCTCGTATTCACTCGTTTAAGCGACGTGACGTCATCGGTGACGTCACTTTAGCGCGCTATCATTGCATACGAAAATGAGGTAGTGCAGCATGTGCGAAACGTCAAATTCATAAGACATTTGTTATCAATCTCATTTTCAAGAGGTTTTTTTCAACTTTTTTTGTGGTTTTTAGATTTAATTATTTTATCGAATAATCATTATCTCTCAATAATTTCTTAAATCGCAAAACAAAATCAAAATTTTGCAGTAGTGCAGCGTGTGCGAAACGTCAAATTCATAAGACATTTGTCATCAATCTCGTTTTCGAGAGATTTTTTTCAACTTTTTTGGGGTTTTTAGATTTAATTATCTTATCGAATAATCATTATCTCTCAATAATATCTTAAAACGCAAAACAAAATCAAAATTTTAATTTTTCTCAGTGACATTGACATAAGCGCGCTCTAGTCTGGTTTAAAACTGTATTCGACGAATGCACGCATATAGAAATGAACCGACTATATTCAGAGAATGTGATGTGTGCGTTGAATTCAAGAAACAATCCGTAGTGCTAGTCTGGTTTAAAACTGTATTCGATCGTATTCGACGAATGCACGCATATAGAAATAAACCGACTATATTCAGTGAATGTGATGTGTGCGTTGAATTCAAGAAACAATCCGTAGTGATAATGGAATGGACTAGTTCTATCAAAACACAGAGGTTCGAGTCAAATAGCAGGGGAAATGAGGTAATGTGAGGTCGCATATAGAGGGTTAAGATATCTGGAGTTAAATGTATTTTTATATGATAAAACAAACCTTTTTCTATGGCTATCCCTGTCTCTGCTACGTTCGCGCTTAGATTCCCTCTCCCTGCTACGACTTCGCTTTCTCTTCGATGACTTCGAGGCCCGATCACGACTGCGAGACCGCGACCGCCTGCGTTTGCGGTCAGGAGACGCTGACCGGCTGTGGGACCGCCTTCGGTCACGATCTCGATCCCGGTCACGCCTAAAACATCGGCAAATAAATGAAATTTCACAACTCACTGTACACACATTGCTCACGTCTCTGCCACAATATCACCCCAAAATAGATATTGAAACTTACCCGCTTCTAACCATGTTATCGTTCTACTACGAATTAAGTCCAAATATCTCAAAACAATTCACTTATTCCAGCATTTTCAGAAAACAAGCACGCGTCTTCATAACTCGTATCGTAACCACATAAAACAATGACATTGACATTTGGCTTTTTTTTCAGATGTCTGTTTTGGAATTAAAAAAGACTGAACAAACACCTTTTTTTGTATGGCATTGTCTTTTACTTTCATTTAATTCATCGTTACATTCGCAATTACAAAGCGCATATTGAACAGAATTAATTGTAAAACAGATAAATCCAGTGAAGTGAAGTGTTTAAATAAGACTTAGCTTAAAGGTCTTTGTAACCAAGCCATAAAATTCCTAAAAAAAAAAAAAAGAACCATATTTTTTTTGTCTTCTGAGGGCTTCCAAAAAAGTTATGTCGATAAAATCATTTTGCTAAGATTTTGCTTGAGCCTTCCCCCCCCTTACCGCCACCGCCTCCGTACCGGGCTAACACGCATGAATAGTAAATCCTTCCTTCCATGACTACATTTTTTTAAGTGTCGATGGGTGGTCCGCTGATCATTGTTGGCAATTTCTCCAATTTCATTGGAGGATATGATGCCGTTGATAAACATTGAGAAGTGTAGCGGAGAAAGTATGCCTCCTTGAGGCACTCCTGCCTTCAAGGGGCAAAAATCGGATCTATGATCATCTACTCGCACAAGCTGCTTACGATCGAAGAGGCATGATTTAAACCAAGATAACACCGTAGGGGAGAGGTTAAGGGAATAAAGCACCGCCAACAGAATGTCGTGGTCTACGGTATTGAACGCACTGCTGAAATCAAGAAGAACAAGAATGGTTAATTTCCTATTCTCAATGTTCCAGCGAATGTCGTCTATGACCTTGACGAGGGCAGTGGTGGTGCTGGGACCTGGTCGTTGGCAGACCGCAGGTAGTAGGGGGCCCATTTACCACGAAAGTCACGTGGGAAAGGCTGCCCCAACAACTAGCGAAAAATCCTTGAATGCTCCATCGTGCCCGGTGGCCATTCCAGGGGCAAAAAAAAAATCGGCTTCCCATACAAACTGCATAATTTCATAGCACATTTTGAATGGCATGTCAAATTTTTTTTTCGTATTTAGACCTATGTTCCTTGAGAAAAATTGTTCAGTTTCATGTGTCCGTCTCCCCAGCAACCCGTGCGAGATATGGCCAAGTGGCATACACCAAAATTTAGTGGAAATTGGTTCATTCCATCAGTAAAGTGTCAGATTCAGTGCATCAAAACTGATGACACTACGAGGTGAAAACTTTGGGTGGCTGTAGAGACGTCTCGTCAGCCAGCCCATTCTATACAGGGAAAACTACGAAGATTACATAAAAGCAAAATAGTTCCACATTTACTGCATGTCTAGTGCAATTGATTGTAAAAAAGCCGAATCGAAAATGTCCATATGGTAGGAGCACTTCATCAATAATTATGGGTGGCTGGAGAGACGTTTTCCCAGCCAGCCCATGTGATATCTCGGAACATATAGTAGGTAGGAAGATGAAACAAAGCTTAATATTTACTACCTACTCGGAACAGTAGGTAGCAAATATTTCAAAATCCTAGCTCCACTAACTTTTGAGATATTTGTATTTTTTCATGGGCTTGCTGGGGAGACGTCTCGCCAGCAAGCCCATGCTGTAACTCAAAAAGTACTGCACGTAGAATGCTGAGCAATATACCAATAGAGAGTGCATATTTGATGCAATAAGCACCAAGAAAAGTGAGTCCCTAGGTCTTACGGTTTCGGTGCTAGAAACAAATATCATTTTCCCGCCGAAAATTTTGAATGCATGATGTGAAGTGCGACGTTGCCGTTCTGTGCAACTCTACATGTTGCTGTTAGAGCATTCAAAAATCAATCTTGTATCCTTATAGTTAAAAGGTACTGTAGACGCACGTGTAGATTATTTGTAATTTGAGAATAGTTCGGGAGACGGTGTACTTAGTAAAAGACTGATTGGTTATCAAGAAGTTTTTATTTATTTGTGGACGACATGTTAAGAACGAAAGAGATAATATGTATTTTAGCTCACGTGAAGACTAACTGGTGCCACAATCTCTTTTTAGCAACCGTGACAACTGTATTCTAGGAGGAGATGTAGGTTTAATGGTCTCAGTAACAAACTAAAATTTTTAAAGTATTCTTAAATTGTCCTGTAATTAAAAAGTTAAGAAAACTGATTTATTAAATAAATACGTGAGCCAAAATACATATTATGTCTTTTGTTCTTCACATGTTGTCCACAAATAAATAAAAACTTCTTGTTAACCAATCAGCCTTTTAAGTACACCGTCTCCCGAACTATTCTCAAATTACAAATAATCTACACGTGCGTCTACAGTACCTTTTAACTATAAGGATACAAGATTGATTTTTGAATGCTCTAACAGCAACATGTAGAGTTGCACAGAACGTCAACGTCGCACTTCACATCATGCATTCAAAATTTTCGGCGGGAAAATGATATTTGTTTCTAGCACCGAAACCGTAAGACCTAGGGACTCACTTTTCTTGGTGCTTATTGCATCAAATATGCACTCTCTATTGGTATATTGCTCAGCATTTTACGTGCAGTACTTTTTGAGTTACAGCATGGGCTTGCTGGCGAGACGTCTCCCCAGCAAGCCCATGAAAAATACAAATATCTCAAAAGTTAGTGGAGCTAGGATTTTGAAATATTTGGTTCCTACTGTTCCAAGTAGGTAGTAAATACTAAGCTTTGTTTTATCTTCCTACCTACTATATGTTCCGAGATATCACATGGGCTGGCTGGGAAAACGTCTCTCCAGCCACCCATAATTATTGATGAAGTGCTCCTACTATATGGACATTTTCGATTCGGCTTTTTTACAATCAATTGCACTAGACATGCAGTAAATGTGGAACTATTCTGCTTTTATGTAATCTTCGTAGTTTTCCCTGTATAGAATGGGCTGGCTGACGAGACGTCTCTACAGCCACCCAAAGTTTTCACCTCGTAGTGTCATCAGTTTTGATGCACTGAATCTGACACTTTACGGATGGAATGAACCAATTTCCACTAAATTTTGGTGTATGCCACTTGGCCATATCTCGCATGGGTTGCTGGGGAGACGGACACCAGTTTCATGGTGGGAATCTACCGTTTAAGTTTGTACAGTCGGTCACCGGACACATAGTATAGGGGTGGATAGGAATAGATAGGGATAGAAACGGAAAAATAGGGATGGAGAGGTATTCCTCACCTCTATCTATAGGTAGGAATAGAAAGGCATAGATAGGGATAAAAAAGAAACATAGGTCGATGGTTGGATAGATGGACGGACGGAAGGATGGACGGACGGACAGAACAATGGATGGACCGATGGATCGACGGATCGATGGATCCACAGACCGATGGACGTATGGCAGAATGGACGGATGTATAGATAAACAGAAAGAGTCCTGCGCGGACGAAATCGCGGACAACAGCTCGTAAAAGATAAAATTATTTAACAAATCTTTCCAACTCGCGGACTCTTTTAAAGATTATTCATGAAAATTATTATTGCCAAAATGTGGCATACTCGTAACACATAAATGCAAAATTAAAAAGGCACATTCATTAGTGTAATATTTAATTGGATTTCTTGTTTTAAGTTATGGATGGACCGATGGATCGACGGATCGATGGATCCACAGACCGATAGACGTATGGCAGAATGGACGGATGTATAGATAAACAGAAAGAGTCCTGCGCGGACGAAATCGCGGACAACAGCTCGTAAAGGATAAAATTATTTAAAAAATCTTTCCAACTCGCGGGCTCTTTTAAAGATTATTCATGAAAATTATTATTGCCAAAATGTGGCATAACACATAAATGCAAAATTAAAAAGGCACATTCATTAGTGTAATATTTAATTGGATTTCTTGTTTTAAGTTATGGATGGACCGATGGACCGAGGGATCGACGGATCGACAGACCGATGGACGTATGGCAGAATGGACGGATGTATAGATAGACAGATAGAGTCCTGCGCGGATGAAATCGCGGGCAACAGCTCGTAAAAGATATAAATTATTTAAAAAAGCTTTCCAACTCGCGGCCACTTTTAAAGATAATTCACAAAAATTATTATTGCCACAATGTGGCATAACACATAAATGTAAAATTAAAAGGCACATTGATTAGTGTAATATTTAATTGAATTTCTTGTTTTAAGTTATGGAAGAACAATATAATCCAATTTATAGGATACTCGGAGCAAATTGGTGTCCTTAGTACAGAATATCATTCAAGAAGACCCTAAATGACCTCACTCTTATGACTAGATATTAAATACCTAGTTTAAACATCACCAAAAGAAAAACACAGAAGTTAGAGCCATCTACCAAAAAATTAAAAAATATAGTCAGTAATTTTCTTATTCTTTTTTTCCTTAGTTCTTTTTTAACTTTAAACTTTTTGATGTAACGTTATTTATTCTTTCGTCACTGAAATTGCAATGCAAAGTGCAAAATCTTCGAAACTAACGATCAGTGTGCGAAATATTGGAAATCAACAAACGAATTTGGCATCTCACATTGAAAAAAATTGACAAAAAATTTGATAAAATTGTCGATAGCGAAGACATAAAAAGCCCGAAGTGCATTTTTAAGGTAGAGGGGCAGGAAATTCATGCGTGTTCTCTGCTTTTTTTTGCGCTTGGTTTTTAAATGATACCTGTGCAGACAGACAGACAGATAGACACACAATATTTTTTTTAAATTGGGGTCCGTATCGATAAATATTTTCAATGCACAGACATGGCTTCTCTACAGTTTTATTATACAACGTGTAACGGAAAGGTGTGATAATAATAAAAGATGTGAATCTGCCCATGAAACTGAACAACTTTTCCCAAGGAACATAGGTAGAAATATGAACATGAATTTTTGACCTCCCGTACAAAATGCGCAATCAGCTGATGCAGTTACTATGGGAGGTCAAAAATTCATGTTCATATTTCGAGATATGTTCCCTGGGAAAATTTGTTCGGTTTCATGGGCATGGGCATTATTATTATCACACCTTTCTGTTACACGTTGTATTGTATGTATGGATAATCGATAAATTGTTTAAATATATATACATCACTATGCTTGCTCACTCCCAAGGAGGTTTTAATCCACGCTACGCTCTACTCACTCCATTCATTGACGTAAGAAAAACGCTGCGCTCCTGGCGTAGTTTCCAAAATCTTTGACTCCATTGCTTTGTTTGACATTTGAGCAGGACTGCCAATGTGAGGAGATTTCCTCGAAATGCGGGGAATATTAAACTGATTGGGGAACTTGTGAGGAGAACGTTTATGCGGGTATACGACGCACAAAATAACTTTGGCCATTTTTTGCTTCTGCGCATCAATGACAGGGCCAAAGTAATTTTGTGCGTCGTATATAATGCGAGGAAATTGGGATTTGCCGTTTCCCTTACCTCTAAATGATGATAACGTTTGTATTTTCCTGAACTATTTGATAATTGGTAGATTTAGGTTTATGTTATACGCCAACATTCATAAAAGTAACACAATAGTGAAGAAGCCTCAATTAAAATACTGAACAAGTAAGTTTTGAGAAATTAAAATACTCTTTATTTAAATTAATCAGCTTAAATGAAGAACATTTATTTTTTAAGCTTCAATAGTGCTTGTATCTATAAAATGGTAAAAAAGGAACCCTTTTGCTGCGACTTGGTATGTCTGTCTATCTGTCTGTCACACCTGTATGTATATCTCAGCAACCACTCATGCTATCGACTTGAAATTTGGAATAGTCATATGCACAGATTAGTATACATGTAGAGGGATGGTTGCCCAACTTTGTTGCACATGAAAGAATGAAAAAAAAAATTAAATTGTCGCTACTAAGTCGAGTGGGATGTTATATAACCCAATTTTTTTAACTGTGCACTTCGAGCTGTCAAAATATTTGCATGGTGGCAGCATTGGTACGGTCAGCAGAACCATAATTTTATTTATTGCAAGTACAGGTTTTGATTTTATATTGTTTTGTTTTAAAAAATTCTTACTTAAAAAAATTCAAATGGATTTTTATTTAATCCTAAAATCATAATTTTTATAATGGAATTATACAATTTTTGACCTGATTTTATTAATAGATTGTTTAATAGTATGGGATAATGAATGCAATGGAGTAAATGCGAGGAAAGCAGTTGACTTAAATGTGCTATAATTTGATAAAATGCTCTATTTTATTATTTCCATCTTTGAACAGAACTCACGGTTATTAAATTTTACTGTCGAAAATATTGTGAATCGTGTGAATAATTTTATTTAAAAAATCTTTCGACAACAGAGGCAAGGTGGAATAAAATGTGTAACGCGCTGTGCGCGCTCTCAGTCTCGCGTGCGGTAGCCCGCCCACTGCCGATCGGCTCGATTAAGAGCTACTTAGTATCATCATCATCATATCAGCCGAAAGACGTCCACTGCTGGACATAGGCTTCCCCTAAAGATCTCCATGACGACCGGTCCTGCGCTGCTCGCATCCAGCGGCTTCCCGCGACCTTGACCAAATCGTCGGTCCACCTTTTGGGGGGCCTGCCAACGTTTCGTCTTCCGGTACGTGGTCGCCACTCTAGATCCCTTACGCCCCATTGGCCATCGGTTCTTCTTGCGATGTGCCCTGCCCACTGCCACTTTAGTTTAGCGATTCTCAGGGCTATGACGTTCAAAATAACTCGGGCTATGACCGTTAATACGCAGAAGTCGAAAAATTTGTCACGGGGGTGAGCGCGGCATGTGGAGGGAGGCGAGCGAATCGTTCATTGACTCTCCGCCTGTCACTCATGCGCAGAAAATAACCGTCATAACCAAACTTATCCTGAACGCGCTATAGTAGGCACATAGCGCGTGACCTTGAGCGGGTGACGGGGGCCTGTGCTGTGAGCTGTATAAAAAAAATCAGTCCACATTTTTAATGATAAAATCGACTTTTTGCTTTTGGGATCGTGCTTTTCGGTACTTTTACGTATACCAGAGTCCATGAAAGGGTCAGGTCAGGTGTTTAGTAAACAAAATCATAACCTCAAATGCATGTAAAGCAAATGCAAAATATTTAGAGGCGACCTTCCTTGCGAATTTTAATTACCATGCGCTCACTTATCCCAGTAGCCGCTGCTACTTTTTATTCACTTGGTGATATAAAAATTTCGACCTCCTGTGAAACTTTTCATCTTCAAAATATTTTATCACACTGTATATGATGCTACGGGCTTGGCCGCGCAGTTTTTTTGCACGTCCGGTCATGGATTCGCCAGTTCGCCGCGCGACTGAAATTGCGTCAAGAGCTCGCCCACGCACTAAGTCAAAATCAGTCAACAAAAGAAAACTAATAAAACAAAACAATTAAATAACGTAACAATAAGAAATTCAACAAAAAAACAAACGAAATAACAAAACACAAATAACAATACTCGAAAGCTAACGAAAATAATGCGAAATTGCGAACGACACGAGAGTGCTGACCGTGCTGACCGTACTGAAAAAAAGGGCGACCGCGGAGGGGTGAGGGAGTTGGTGGGCGGGTGAGTTCTTCACTTGTCCATTCTAAAATATATCTTTGTATTTTTTCACGACTGTTATTTTTCTTGTTGTGATGAAAAATTACAAAAAAAATACCTATCCCCCCCCCTTATGTAAATATTACAGCAAAAATAAAAGTTGCACGGTTTTTTTAATATCTGCAATGAGCCTTTAGAAATAAATTCAGTTTTGCGGTCTTAAAAATGGACTTTATTGCTTCCAACATTACCGTAGGTATATTGGAACCCTCGGCCTCGGCGCGCGAGTCCGATTCGCACTCGACCGGTTTTTAACATGGGGTTTGGGGAATTCTGACCACTCGTATTGGCAACGTTATTGACATTTAAAAAAAAAAAGTACGTTAATATTTATTTTATAACCTCGATTATTTACATTGTTTTCTTCGTTTTCGTAGATTTTGTGGTGTTTGCTTTGCAGGATCTTTTTATTTGGTTCCTTTTTTCGTGTACTATCCAAGGTTGACGTATAAGAGAGAATGGCTGACGATGGAGAAAATGTAAGTATTTTTGTCGTGTGCGATTTTGCGGTTTCTCCTCCGAGTGATATACATAATTGCAATGAAAATACTAAAAACTATATAAAAAAGATCGGTGGCGTGATTAATTTTCGTCAATAAAGTATACGGTATTTCTAGGTTGCGGTCATGACCGTCAAGGAGCCCCTTGATCTAATCAGACTCAGTCTCGACGAAAGAATATACGTGAAAATGCGAAACGAAAGAGAACTGCGGGGAAAATTACATGTAAGTATTTGAATATAGTAATTACTGCAATAGGCGGAAAAAAAGGTAGACGTACGCCGAGGCCCACACGCGTGAGTCCTTCATTACCTGATTGATTGTGGTCAAGGCTTGTATAGTACTTGTCTCAATATATGTGCGGAAATTCAAACTAAGTTTAATCCAAACAAATATTTTTTTTTATTATTCCATTCGTCCCTGTTAGGGACAGGCGAAGGTATCAAGACCATACTGCCTCGTCTTAAGTTTAAGGTGTTAATTTAATTACGTGGCATAGCTTAGGGGGTGTTTCAGTAACGATAAAGGAACACAAAAAAAATATTTTAAAAAATCCTATTTAATTTTTTTTTATCATCAATGATATTTTTTTTATAATTTATTAGGTATTACATTTTGACGGTGCTGAGCCCGTTAAAGTATGAAGGGAAAATTAGAGTTACACACAAAAAAAGGAAGAATTACTTGATACTCGCGCGCTGGCTCGGTGATAGCGCGGTGGCCCTCCGCGTTAGTTTAGTTTCCATAGTTTTTTTTTTTAAGTAGGATATTTTAAAATATTTTTTTTGTATTCCTCTATCGTTACTGAAACACCCCCTAAGCTATGGCACGCAATTAAATTAACACCCTATAACAAGGTTATTTTTTTTGGACCTGATTTGCGTATGCCCACGTTATTACAGAGTAATCCACTAAATAGAGATTAAAAGTGAAGGCTTAGCTTAAAAACGGTGCAACGACCCCAAATTTTTGATATGTTGTCTAGGATGGTTAGTAAGTGTTTAAAATGCAAAATTCTCCCCCCTTCGCACCCTCCACCATATTTTTCGCTTATATCTTCGGTTACATGAATTTTAGCTAGAAATGTGTTTTACACAGTGTTGTAGAGAATTAAATTTCCCATAATTTACATTTTTAATTTTGTATCTAGAACTGATAGTTATGGAGATATGCGCTTTTAAAAAGAGGAAAAAACCTCCTTTCCCGGATATTTGTGAAAAATTTTAACTTTAGATCGCTGCAATTCAAATGTGTTTTGCCCAGTGTTGTAGAGAATTAAATTTCCTATAATTTACGCTCAAAATTTTGTTTCTGGAACTGATAGTTATGGAGATATGCACTTTAAAAAAAGAAAATTAATTATTTCCTGCGGAAATTTCGTACTTTAGCACTCTGTAATTCAAATGTGTTAAGTAAATCAATACTTAGCATATCGGTCTGAATTGAATTACAGCGTTCTAACGTTATAAGTTTCAGAAATTTCTGGGAAATTTGATTTTTTAATTTTTTTAAAAGTGTACTATCTCCATAACTATCAGTTCTAGAAACAAAATTAATAACGTAAATTATAGGAAATTTAATTCTCTACAACACTGTATAAAACAGATCAGAATTGCAGCGATTTTAAGTTAAAATTTTCACAAATTTCCGGGAAATGAGATTTTTTCCTCTTTTTAAAAGTGCCATATCTCCATAACTATCAGTTCTAGAAACAAAATTAAAAACGTAAATTATAGGAAATTTAATTCTCTACGGCGCTTTTTTCTTGTATGGGGAAATCCGCTTGTTCTCAAGACTGTATCTCTTGTCTATATTAATCTATGTTATATTCCTTTGTTTACATCACAGTTTTTCATATTCTATTTAATGTGTGTTTAATTTGTTTTATATGTACCTACTTGGTTGTTATGCTTGGATAAGGTTCCTCCTTGGTTGTTTTGATGTGATATGTTACCTGTTTAATTAAATTGGCATCAATCCCTCTCTTTTCACAGGCTTACGACCAACATCTGAATATGGTGCTTGGAGATGCAGAAGAAACCATCACAACAGTAGAAATAGATGAGGAAACATATGAAGAAGTTTACAGAACAACAAAAAGAAACATTCCCATGTTGTTTGTGAGAGGCGATGGTGTTATTTTAGTATCTCCGCCAGTTCGTGTTGGTTTGTAGAATAAGGATTTAGATAATAAGCTTATTAAAATAAAATTTCATTATTTAAAAACAAATTTCTTCTAATTTTATTTTTGACCCAACATTTTAATTACATTCTCATTCTTAAAATTTCTATTTCTTTTAACAAGTAATTCCTCCTCATCCATAGGTTCAATAATAGCACCAGCTTTAGTAATCACACTAGGTCTTATCAATTTCTTATGAGCCTTTTCAGGAATAAATGTGTTGCCAAGAGGAGCTCTGATAGATGCTTCATAATCCTTTACACTGGAAAATGGGAAAGGCACTTCAGTAACTTTATGAGCTGCTAATTTAGGGTCTTTGTACTCTTTGATGATAATGTCACCCTTGTTTTCATCACGACGTGGTGCCACGGGAGGAGCTTTCACAATAAATCTATTTCTTTTCCTCTTAGGAGCTTTTACCCCTTTGCCTGCCCAGGTGCCCCAACCCGGCAGACTCAAATCAATATTTTGGGGTTTATCACTGTTAATTTCATCTTCTTTTTCTTGTCTGAAACTGGCAACAACATCATCTTCTTCAAAAACCTCTTCAATATTTACTTTTGGCACAACTTGCTCATCGTCATCCAATTGATCAAATTCATTTTCTCCCTCAGGTATTACAGTCTTCAAGTGTTTTGGTTTTACTTGGATAAACCGGCTTGGGTCTATGTTTGAATCTGTATTCCCTTGTATTGGTTTATGTTGTAAATTTGCTGTATTTATTACCGTTGATAAAGGCTTGGTATGATCTTGTTTAGTTTGATTTTCAATAGTCTTAGAGCCAGTTTCTATTAGCTCTTCGTCTATTATTGGTTTAACTTTCTGCTTTTTGAACTTGAAGTATTCCAAATTATCTGTATCCTCTTTTTCTTTATGTCTTTTGTTGTTTTCAGTTTGCTTGGACATCTCAAATTTCTCATAGCTTTTTCTTATCTTTTTCAATTTCTTCTCAACAAGGTTAGAAATTCTACTTTCATATGATTCAAATGCACTTGATATGTCTTCAGAGGGTAGGACATCATTCTTGTTGGTTTCTTCATTGTCTAGAGATTCTACAACCCATTGAGATGTAGCTACTGCTCTTTTTGGCTTGGATTTAAGATTTTGAGTTGGCTGTTTTAATTTCCTATTTTTTTTTAGCTGGGTTCCTGCCTTTTTCATTGGATTTTTTTCATTTACATCTTTTTGATCAATTGAGTTCACTTCATGGTCATTATCAGTTCCAGAATGTTCATTATCAATTTCATTTATTAACTTATTGATTCTTTCTTTGAGAGTAAGTATATTGTCACTTGTTTTATCTTTTCCTTCATCTTCTTCAAGCTCCGAGTCATCATCATCATCTTTCCTTTTAAACATTCTCTCTTGAATATATTTTTTGTAACCAAAATCAAATTCGGCATCAACATTAGACTTGTCTGACCTCTTCAGCATCCAAGGGTTCATGGGATCTTGTGACAATTTGAGATCAGGAACGGTTTCATTGCCTTCTTGCTCACCATCAGAACTTTCAACATCTTTGACTTTGTGGGTTAATCCTCTGCTGACAGCAAGTTGCTCAGCCAATTCTTGTCTTACCTGTAAAATAATTGTACATTCATAATTTAAAAGAATGAAGTATTAATACTAGTGAGAAGTCATGACTAAAAGTTTATGTTTGTTGTATGTAGATACATACATCCTTATCATATTTAGCTCGAACAAGTTTGCTTTTAGCCCATTTTCCTGTGTTCTTGTGCCTCAATGTGTGTCTTTCCAAAGCCCTGGCCTTTTCTAGTGCTTCAAGTTTCTTGAGTGCTTCTTCTGGATCCTTCTTCTGCAGCTCTTCAAACTCTTTAAGCTGGTTCTTCAACTTCTGCTTTTTGAGAATCCTGAAATATTACACTTCTTTATCAAATGCAAGAATAAAATCCTTCAATTGGGCCTATTTATATTCATCATAACTTCCTATGAAAAGTCCACTGCAGGACATGGAGCTTCATAGTCAGAGGGAGGAAGTAGTAGTTACCACACTTGTTAGCTTTGCGGCTGGCACCGTGGGCTGCAATTGTTGGAGTCCACAGAATGAAAGATGGTACAATATACCAGAGGATTATATCCCTGAGTCCCCTCTTACAACACCCATGGTAGCTAAACTAACAAATTAAAAAACCCTAAGATCATCAAAAACAGAATTACGAGATATTTCTTAACTGAACAATATGAAACAGCAGTGGTATAGTAGTAGAGGTGGAGTGATGCATCCGTGGACCTCTAAGAGAACATTTTTTTATAATAAAGAACTAATTTTTTTTTTGAGATGGTTAGATAGATTGATAAAGCGTTTATTTGTGACACCAACACATATGTACATTGATAAGAAGCAAACATTTAAACAAAGATCAGGACTAACTGAAGAACAAAATTAAATCAAAACACATATGTGCTGTGTCAGTATTACTCAATTGGCACCACTCAGGCTCTTGTATTGCAAGACTTATTCCCAAACAATAGGAAGACATTAAATAGCATTTAAATTAAAACCGTTGGGAAAGGTGTGGGCATTATTAATATTAAAAGGTTTTACATAAAGAAAATAACACCAACCTATGATATTTCTTGCTCTTTATTTTGCTCTGTCTCTTAGCTTTAGCAGCTTTATAAGATTGTTGAGCTCTCATTTTGGCTAAATGCTGCCTGTGTTCCACCATTTCATAATAAGTCATCGGAAACAGTTGCTCATCTTCATTTTCTTCCTCTAATACAGCTGGAGGGTCTACTACTTCTAATTCCTTCTCTAACGGAGATTTCAGTGTCAACTTTGACAGGAATTCTTCAGCAGGTTGCATTTTATGAGTAATATGTTTTATAGGGTAGGAAACATAATCAACTGTCCTACTTCTCGCAACCACAGGATCCCAACGTCCAACTTTCTTTTTAGTTGCTTCATAACCAGTAGCTCGCTTTATGCGTTCAGCTTGTGGCTTTTCAAGAGGTTTTCGTAGTACCTTTGAAGGCTCCTGAGTCTTTTTCAACTTCTTACCAATCTGCACATGATGTGCAGTGTCTCCTAGAACTTTTACCACTTTATTCAAATCTAGCTTGTTGGACCTTTTGAAGAGGTTGAATTCTGAGTTCGCGTTGGTAGGTTCATTGCGCGTAGGTTCGGTAATATGCTGGGTTTTGTCTAACTTGGTAATTGCACTCACTAAACGGTCGTGTTCTGAAGCGACGAACTCTGATTCATCAATGTCTTCCATTTTCCTGTAGAACTTTTATTTACTACTTAATATACCACAATTATCATCAACGATAAATTGTACATTCAACTATTATAAATTCCGCTTTGCAATTCACAAAACATATAACCTCACACAAAAACACATGTTCATTTCGTAACAATTCTAGCAATAGTAATCAAACAGTAAGAAATTGAACATTTAAGTTCATTTCATTGCTTGCTTTGTATGGCGATTTCAAGGAATACAATTTGTAAAAGGTAATGTAACGTGAATGATAGGTATTTAAACCCATGTATCAGAGTTGGCAACGTAGACTGCTGTCAAGTATGTGTACGTTCGTATCATGGATAAAACCGGTAAATATGTGCAAAATACCGATTTTTAGTCATGTAGGAAAAAAAGGAGGAGGTTGCTTGAATGAAACAACGTACGATCGCTTTATGAATATTTATCCCAGATTAGTAAGTTAATGTACAGAGTAATATTTATTTTATTACTTTTTTGGTTCATAATATAGCACAAACAGTTTGGTAAATCCTATATAAACGAGCAATATTTGTATATATGTATACCTATATATTTGTAAACGGTTTCTCGAAAACGGCTCTAACGATTTCGAAAAAACGATCTAGCTAGGTCTCATGCATGAGGCCTAGCTAGATCGTTGATGGTTGCTAGATGGTTTTAGGCATTTTTGAGAAACCTACAGCGCCATCTGTTGGCTGGTAGCATAGCTTGCTCACCCGAAGATATTTAAATGTTGGGGCGGCTATTATAGAGCGAAGCTCGGTCGCCCACGTACTGTTTATTATTCTAGCTATAGCTAGGCACTTCCGTTAGACGACGGACGTGACATCACGGGCGACGGAGGAACGTTTTCTAAATTTTCTTGAGCAGCTGTTACTTGGTTCTGGTTCCTGCCTTGCATGCGGTTTCGGTATAGTTTAGCTTCGTCGGTACACTTGATTGTTATGCAATTCCTAGAAACAAAGAACACGACAGTTAGATTTTTTAACCCTTCGAAAGCGCTGCCGATCACAAAGTCAAGCAACTATTGCCCATGGTCATTGGAGAGGTGACCGCGTAAGAACCATATTATTTTCTGTTCGTTAAGCCGTACCTCGAGGTTGTGAAGTTTTGCAATTTGGGGTACAACAGAGGGGTATTTTTTGGGGATGAAGTTTGGGTACCATAAGGTTTGTTTCCTAAGTTGCACAGCGTGGTTGTAGGTTTTAACGTAAATAGTGACTTTTTAAGGTTCCGTTCCGACGAACCAAAATGGAAAAAATTTAACCCCTATTCCGCAACTAACTCACTCTATATGAACATTTTGGATTCGTTTTAAAATATGCTTGCCCAACTTTATTCCAGACAATTCGAAAATATTTTCTGAAAATTTAAATCTGTTTTTAGGGTTCCGTACCTCAAAAGAAAAAAAACGGAACCCTTATAGGATCACTTTGTTGTCCGTCTGTCTGTCTGTCTGTCTGTCAAGACCCTTTATCTCACGAACGGGTAAAGGTATCAGGTTGAAATTAATACCATATATTAGGATCCATGAACCACACAAGATATGAAAATTTCAATTTTTTACAACGACGCAATCAAAAGATATGGCATTTTATGTCCTCATCTCCATACATTTATTCAAAAATGCAAAACCTACAGGGTACTTCCCGTTGACCTAAAATTATGAAATTTGGCAAGAAGCTAGGTCTCACAGTACAAATAATGGGAAAAGTCTGAAATCATTAAATATTACAACTTTTCTCACAACTAATGATAACCAATTGTGGTGAGCTCCCGTTTCAAGAACATTCATATAAGAGAGGGGTCAAGTTGGATGGTCAAGCAGGCGATTTTTGTTTTAGTTCTATTTTAAAAACGGGAACACTTACAAACTTGAAAATTGGTTTGTTTATAGTGCATAAGCTATAAAATAACAACAAATAATAAAATTTGGTCAAGCGCGTGTCGGACTCAAAAAATCTAGCACATTAACTTACTGTAATTTCAACTAATACAATTATGATTATGTGGTGGTACGGAACCCTCGGTGCTCGAGTCCGACTCGCACTTGGCCGGTTTTTTTTCTGTTTAAAAGCTATATAATAGGTCTATGAAATTGCCGAAATTTTCTTACAGATTAATGAGATCATAATTCCTATAATTCTATTGCTATTTTTTTCATTTGTCTTATATTTAAAAGTTGACTTCAAGGTTATCAGTTTACGCATAAAATTAAGTTTATATTTTTAGTTTGATATATAAAATTAAAGGTTCGAAAATTGTTCGTCTTAAATGTCGTCCGATTTCATCATTAGATTTGTTATATTTTTTTACAGATAATATTTTTCGAACATCAAATTTAAGCTTCTGTTAGCTTAATGTCTTCCCAATAATGCTTCAAAAAATAAAAAAAAATTGGATTTATAATTCCTAAGAAAAATGCAAAAATGTTAGTACTGAAAATTGATTCGCCATACAAAACGGCAATTTCATAGGTAAAGACCTATTAGTAATTACATGCACCAAGCGCTTAATCTTATTTTTATTAGAATTTTAAAACTAAAGATTATGACGAGACGTCTCTACAGCCACCCAAAGTTTTCACCTCGTAGTGTCATCAGTTTTGATGCACTGAATCTGACACTTTACTGATGGAATGAACCAATTTCCACTAAATTTTGGTGTATGCCACTTGGCCATATCTCGCACGGGCTTGCTGGGGAGACGGACACTATTTTTATACGGAATTATTGTACGGTCAACCGCTTGTTGGTAGAAACTTTTTCAACTCTATTACCACGGCATAAGGTCCAAAAGTGTTTCTACTGATGTGCGGCCGTGTGTACATGGAGCATAGACATGGAGTGCTAAATCAGCGTTTTTCTTACGTCAATGGCTAAAGTTGATATTGTCGTTACTAGGTTAAGTTGGGTATCATATGAAAGGGCTTTAGGTACTTGTTTATTTCAAAATATATATTTTTTCACTTCTTAACTTCTCTTAGTATTTAATTATGTTGAAAAATAACAATAAATACCCCTTATCTCTGAAGCTTTTTAAACGAAAAATCTGAATCAATTATAGTCGATAGTGGTATAATGTAAATATTACTGCAAAAATAACAAAGCCTCTCTAAGTAGCACAGTTATTTAGAAATCTGCAAAAAACCTTTACAAACAAACTTAGCTTATGGTCCTACAAATTTACTTTATTGCTTCTTAAAATTCTACAGGTACATCGGAACCCTCGGCGCGTGAGTCCGACTTGCACTTGACCGGTTTTTTTCCCTTGTTATCTCTGCGTAAATGCATGTTAACAACAACAAAAATCATTGCTCTACTATTATAAAATTGTAAATAGATTTTGTCTGTAGATTGAAGACATATTAAAAAATAACAGGTTATGCTATTTTGATGCCCCTGAGTCCAAATCACAAATTTTTGGACTTTTAGTCTGATAGTTTATTTGTTCGAGCATCATGCAAAAACTACTGAACCAATTTAAATGAAACGTTTGTCTTAAACTCTGGAATTTTTTTTACATGCGTTAGAAGTCGCGGGCAAAAGCTATATTTAATTTATATTCAAGAGCAGGCCAAGCTTGACACTTGCACTACCTACAGTTATTTAAATAAGAATGCGAGTTTTTGGCGGGAACTCGACATGGGCTTTAGCCTGCTTAATTGAAATTTTGTTTTTTTGTGCATTTAGTGATTTAGTGGATAATAAAGATAGTGTGTTATGCAGTAAATTTACTACGGAGTGCGCAGCTGATGAAGATTTCCAGTGATCTCGTGTTTAAGCCCCGTTTGTGTTGTCCCAAAAAGTCACGAACATTTTCCTTCGTAAAGTTCACTATCGCTTTACGAGGGGAGCAAAAAGAAAGATTAAACACATCAGACATGGCTGTATGGGCTTTGTACTCTTTGCCTTTCCGAAAGGAAGAATGAAACCAAAAAAAATAAATAAGAATGCCAAAGTCTAAAGCTTGACGTGCTCTTGACTGTACGTATTTTTTTAAAAGATCTTACCTTACTAATCGCCTAGAAACACCGCATCGTTCAGAAACAGTTTCTACTATGTCTTCTATCAATGTCGGGTCGAGGCACTTCTTCACCGGCTTGTTGGCGAACGCTGGAGACTTCTTCCCCGTGAGAGAATGTGTTGCGAGAATCCTGAAACCAATATATTGATAGTAAGCGGTGATTGTAAGTGTGCCAGGTACGCAGGACAGAAAGCATGTAGTCACAAAACCAGTATAAGCTGAACTTACGCTACTCTACCTATAGTTAAGCTTGAAGTAGGTACACTGGATCAGAAGTTGTCAATTTGAAGTAGTACCTACGTACCTATTTCATCGACGCCTAAAACCCCATATTGTAAACTTCATCCAAATTGTTATGGCCTCGAGAAGGCGAAATATTTAATTGTTTACATATGTACGTGCACAAATACCAATAAAAAGGAACATACAAATATTACTAGTTGTTAAGGATAGGGTTTATAGCATGCATGATGCATGATGAGGCAGTGTCAGAGGGTAATAGAGAAGAATGCAAGGGGGTCTAGTATTGTCTAACTGACTAATAATAAAATTTTAATATGTGAAATTGATATGTCACATTTATATTTAAATATAATATTAATCTTATATCGAGGAAAGCTACCCGGAATAAGGAAACAGATTTAATTTTTGAACTACATAATTATGTATGTACCTACTTGCGTGGAAAAATAGCTTGCAGTAACTGCCTTGTAGCCGACGAATAAGAGTCCCAGTTTATTTCATTCATCAACCTTGCCGGTACTATGGCATGCCCTGCTCCGAGAGGCACCTGGAAAATATTAAGGTATTAAAAAACCGGAAGAACTTTTGGCCAAGTGGTAGTTGCTCTTTGTTTCCGATGGTCATGCTATGTGTGTCAAAATATATAATGCGTTACCAGATGCCTTAAAAACCCTCCCTAATAATATATTTGTAAATAATTTAAGAAAATGGTTGCTGGCTAAAAGTTTTTACTCTACGGAGGAATTTTTGACGCACCAGGTATCCTCCATACATCAATTTTGCATGCCCTAACTGGTTAAATGTGCTTGAACATTATTTATCTTAACATCTTGCCTGCGTGCAACACCACATTTATTGCAAATAAAGTTTTATAATTATTATGATTATGATCTCTGATCCTTTCCTGAAGCAGACGGGACGAATTTTCTGCGATTTTGTGCGCGATTTCACGTAAAATGTCATTTTGTTTAGCCGTGTAAGTGATCAAATTTGTAGTAGTACGAATAAACGCAGGGTCTAAACCTGGATGGGTGGCCGCTAATAGTCCAAGGCAGTTAGAAAACTGACATCCAGGTTGGCCTGGCAAAGCCTAATATAGAATTGGTTCAATCCCCTCTCTGGTTTGCGGAAGTCAGTTGTCAGACCCTCTGAGAAAAACCAGTGCACTCGTCAAATTCCCTAGGTCGGGTAGCCGACTCTGCCTAGAAATGGAATAAGTCGAGTCGTTGTATGAAGACCCCCGCATTAAATCCTCAGTCGATGAAACTTTGCTGGGGTATTACACAACATGAGACAAATCTTCTATAAAAAAATCCAAAAAAAATCGGTACTTTTAATTTTTCCATACAAAAATTACAAAAAATATATGTTTTTTTTTTTGATATTTTGAATTTACATTTAATTCATGATTCTTCATCATCCTGTCAAATCAAAAATTGCCTGAGAAATTTATGTTGGGGTCAAGTGCTTCGTTGCCTACACTAATGGTCTCAAAACCAGCCCTACGCTGTGCCCATACATCTTTCCTACCTGTTTTTTTAATTCAATGTTTGGTGCGGTTACGAAAAAACATGATTTTGTATTTGTATTGTATTTGTATAAGGCAATGGCAATCATGATGACTAAATTAAGTATTTCATCTAAAAGACATACCATATCACTGTCGATAGGAATATTCTGTTCCACCGTATTCGTTGTATGAGCCGATACTCTTCTCACATGTAAAGACTTCGCATTAGGAATCCGAACATCTTTTAATTCGCCAGTAGAATTGTTCAAACTCTGTTTTGCACTGTCTTCCACAGTTGGTTCATGATTGATCTCTTCCGACCGTGCTGCTCCAGTGGGTTCTCCTTCAGAGTTGTTCATGGAATAATCTTGGCAGTCGATTTGCAGGTGACCGACCAAAACCAGAAACTGCGTGTAGAGTCGATTCAGGATCATTTCTATTTGTTCCACTTTTTCAATTGGTATTTGTGATGGGGGTTGAACATCGTCCGTTTGAGTCGCTTGGTCGAACATGAGCTTAATTTCTTTAGCATTGAAACTTGGAGGTAATGGAGTGCTGCTGGTTAAATATGAGTGCTGTTGATGTTTCTGGTGAGTGCCGCTGTAGCCAGCAGTTGGTGGCTCAGCGTGTTCATTATAAAAATCGGTTATGCGCTTAAGTTGAGCTGGGGTTCTCACCGGGGGCATGGTGATTTGAGCGATTTGAGTCCTATTTGAAATCTGTAACACAAAGGTTTAGAAAGTTTTAAATAAATATAGGGTCATATTTTATCCCATATCATACGGAAATAAAACATGGTCTGGATTTTTTTTTTCAAACAATCTTATTTACATTTCACATCAATAAAGAATCGAATCCTATCCTTATAAGGAACGATAGCTGTAAGTGGGTTATTTAGGCAGTCTACTGATAGACATACATAAATAGATCAATAACACCCAGATACAGAACAAACAAAAACGACAATCATACAATTTTTGTTCAAGGAGCCAATTCTCAAATATCACCGGGTGATAAAATATTAATTTTGAGACTTTAAAAATTCAAATTCACCCTGATAAAAACTGTGAAAAATAAATTAAGAAATATGAAAATGAACGATTATAATATTTACATACACTACATACTTGATGGTGGAAGGGCTTTTGTGCAAAGTCTGTCTTGGGAAGCACCACCCCCTTATGCCTTTTTCTGCTGTAAGTAAAGCTGCAGTGTTTCGGTTTGAAGAGTAAGGAACCATCTTAGTTCTCAGGGTGGGTAACGCGTTTTTCTGTCTAATTAGTATCAAATTATTTCGCTAATAAGGCAGTGGGTGTCATGGGCTGTGGTGACCACTTGAAGTGTGACATAAAAAAAATGTCTTCACTTTGGAAAAGAAAAATCTGTGATTTTGAATTTTTTGAGCAATATTTTTTCACCTGCGTGGTGATGTTCAAGAACTGACTCCCTGAAATCGAATCCGCGACATACAGCGCAGATGGCAGGATCACTACCAACCATGCTAATAGACCAACCCAACTACTAGATTTTGTGTTTTTTTAAACTATCGAATAAATAAGGGCTGTAATTAAATAGATGTGTAAGTAAAGTACCTCTTCATCATCCTCACTGTCACTACTCGAGCTTGATTCGCTTGCTTGTTCAGCTCTTGGATTTGGAGCTATTGGACTTGAATTTAAGGATCCATAAAGCTGAAATTAAATTAAATTAATAAACAAAAAAATTACAAAAATACGAAAGAAATTAACTAAATTAAATACAATACAATCAACCACAGCTTTTTAGGTGGGCAAATATTTCTTAATCTATTGTTTTTTATATTTATAGTAATTAGGTAAATTAATGCCTATTTAAGAATAAAGGAAAAAATTATGTTTTTATAATATGAATTTTACTTGAAGTTGTGAAAGCGACTAGACTTTTAGAACTTCACTGGCGTTCACTGGACGGTTGTTGTGGAGCGGAAGGCTCGACCCCATACAAGTAGTATTACAAAGGAATTGAGAGAAAGAAAAAAATCTCCAACTTACTAGTGTATCTGTCTTCATTTCCTTGATAGTGCGCATACACAAGGAGAGCATGTTCTTCACTTGATGGTCTTGTCTTTCCATTAGAAGCTTATGTTCCTTTACAAGGCGCTTGTCCTCTGAAAAGGCAAAGTAAAATATAAACTTGTGAATGGCTGTGGTGTACGTACAATCAAGAGCACGTCAAGCGTGACACATTGGACTTTATACCGTTCTTATTCCAAGAGACGTAAGAACTAAAGTTGCGTTGCGAGTGTCGAGCTTGACATGCTCTTTACTGTACCTATGGTACTTACTCAAGTAAAAACAAACAAAGCCAGTATAAGTTGAACCAGCGCTACGCTACAAACGCCGTGTTATCACTGATGTGCGGTCGACTATACTTTCAACCGCCGCGTCATTGATGGTATTATTGGCAACTCTCTTGCCTTGTCATAAAGCCCAAAATGTCATTCATATACATATGATATGACTCTACCCTTTAGTTAAGTTACGCGTTTTTTATACCAGTAAAAGTAATTTAACTGACGTTATAAAATGATACATTTTCTAATATCCTAATACCTACTTATGAATCGAAAACAAGGAATAAATAGAAGCATGTTTTATTGACTTACCGGAAATCCTCAAAATCTGCGCCCGTCTTGCACTATTTCCGTGCTTTGACCTTACAAAAGTCATCTTTCCAACATGAAGATCGCTTTCCTCAGTGACCAAAGACTCCGAATTGACTACTCCATAACTTGGGAAGACGTTGCGCTCATCCACCCATTCCACCAAAAGCCAATGGGTGCGAGACATTTTAAGAAAATATCACAAAACTTTTATTTTGAACTTGCACTGCGTTCGTTTAAAATTACCAAGACGTACTGCACGAACGAAGACTGATTCAATCTTTCAAACTGCACCAAACGTTGCTTATTTCGTCTAGCATTGCACGCAGGTAAAAAGACATTGTCAATAGCATTGTCTTGAGTCAGTCCCTTTTCTATTATCGACCCTACCCCAAGTTGAATGGGGCAAAAAATTATCATTAGAAAGCAGACAAGCATTGCGAATTCGGGGAATTGTCAGTAGTAGTTCTAGCAGTGATAGTAGATTCCTGTTTGAGGAATGTAACTACTCTATTAGATTAAAGAACAAAGGTGGTAGGTACACAGGTTGTAGGTAAAGGACAGCCTTCCGTAAACTGAAAGGGTATGTGATCAGTCAACGTAACTCGATGATGTAACTGAACAACTTTCAGCGAATAAAACCTTCTAGAAATTAAAAACAATCAGCCTCTCCATACAAACTTTCCAGTCAATTTTGCAATTTTGTATGGAGAGGCCAATTTTATTTTTCATTTCCTGAAAGTTGTTCAGTTACGTTACCTGATCATGCCCATTAAGTTTTCGGAAGGCTGTCCCTTACACCCTTTATATCGGGTGTAGAAAAAAATTGTGAGTACTATAACTATTATATATACTGTTACTAGACCATGAAACTAAACAACTTTCCGGGACATAGGTCGAAAAACGTGTAATTTTTTTTACCTCCCATGCATCAGTTTTAACTGCATCAGCTGATAGTAGATTTTGTATGAGAGGTCAATTTTTGTTTCGCATTTCGATCTATGTTCCTTAGGGAAAGTTGTTCAGTTTAATGGTCTAAGTGAAAACCCATGAAAACTGTGCAAAGTGTTCGCGACCTGGGTGTTCAGTTTAATAATCGATTAGATTTCAGGGACCATATAGTATCTATATGCAAAACAGCTTTCCGAAATCTTGGATTTATATTAAGACAGGACTTTAAAAACACAGAAGTAGTAAAATCACTTTATAATGCCCTGGTGCGAAGTAAATTGGAATTTGGCGGAATGATATGGAGCCCACATGAAACCAAGTACAGACTGATGGTGGAGAAAATCCAAAACAAGTTCCTTAGATACCTTTACTTGAAAAGGTATGGAGTGTACCCTTTTTATCCCCTCATGTATCCGACCCTATTTGTTCTAGGTATGGTCGGATACAATAGGTTGGAGTTAAGGCGTGAGGTAGCAACGGTCTTTTATGTGTGGAGAGTATTACGGGGTAAGTTGTACAACGAGCCAGTGCTGGAAGCGCTCCGACTCGTCATCCCACAAACGCGACTGAGGCAGGCGCCTAGAGACAATGTCTTGGAGGTTCCGAGGGCGCGAACTAACCTGCTCAAAGATGCACCACTGTCTAGAGCGATAGCAAGTCTGAATAAAATGGCTGGCTCTATTGATATTTGGCATTGTTCTCTGGCGGAATTCAGAAAGCACTGTGTTTTGTCACTAGAATTTTAATGTATAATTTTGACTTTTAAATTTTAAATTTTGACATGATTATGATATTATTATTTTTTGTTTTTACTTTAAATGGATTGATGTATTATGATGATGTACAATTTTATTTTTTTTTAGCTTTACTTGACTATTATTTTTGACTGTAGCTACTTTTATCGCATTGGTTTTATTTTTACTGTAATGATAATTGTAATGTATGTAAATAAATAAATAAATAAATAAATAAATAAATAAAGTAACATGCTAAAATTATATTCAAATCAAATTATATTTCATTATGACCCTTTAGGCAGAGCTTGGTAAATAAAAGGTAGATAAGTAAGGTACAACATTCTAGATTCAATTATTGTTTTGAAGGCTGGCATCTTACTCTTTACTGTAGGCAGGGTTTGTGAGGTCGGTCATCGACCTTGCAATCCACACGATATGATGATGATGACTGTAGGCAGTCAAGAGCACTTCGAGCTTGACACATTGGACTTTGTAAGGCGCTTATATTAGTCAGCGTAGAGATGGAATTCACACTGCGAGTGTCAAGCTTGACCTGCTCTTAAGGTTCCACCATCCCTAAAATTATCAGCTGTGCACTCGTCAATGCAAATAATAAATTCATTTACATGTAAACAATGTTCATATAAGCGTGCCTTGCAATGTGGCGGTTACGTCACGGTGATCCCGAAATTCACAAAAAAGAGAGAAAAGTATTTTTTTTAGTATGTTATTTTACAAATATCAAAAAAGTAAAACGACCACATCATTAAACTTAGTTTTGTCTAAAATATTGTATATTTTCAATTATTTTTGTAAAAAAATGTAGCAGTAAAATGGTTACAAATGGGAAAAAAAACCGGCCAAGTGCGAGTCGGACTCGCGCACTGAGGGTTTCGTACCACTACATAATCATAATTGTATTAGTTGAAATTTCAGTAAGTTAATGTGCTACATTTTTTGAGTCCGACACGCGCTTGTCCAAATTTTATTATTTGTTGTTATTTTATAGCTTATGCACTATAAACATACCAATTTTCAAGTTTGTAAGTGTTCCCGTTTTTAAATAGAACTAAAACAAAAATCACCTCAAGGACCATCCAACTTGACCCTTCTCTTATATGAATGTTCTTGAAACGGGAGCTCACCACAATTGGTTACCATTAGTTGTGAGAAAAGTTGTAATATTTAATGATTTCAGACTTTTCCCATTATTTGTACTGTGAGACCTAGCTTCTTGCCAAATTTCATAATTTTAGGTCAACGGGAAGTACCCTGTAGGTTTTTCATTTTTGAATAAATGTATGGAGATGAGGACATAAAATGCCATATCTTTTGATTGCGTCGTTGTAAAAAATTTTAATTTTCAGATCTTGTGTGGTTCATAGATCCTAATATATGGTATTAATTTCAACCTGATACCTTTACCCGTTCGTGAGATAAAGGGTCTTGACAGACAGACAGACAGACAGACAGACAGACGGACAACAAAGTGATCCTATAAGGGTTCCGTTTTTTTCTTTTGAGGTACGGAACCCTAAAAATGGACAAAATTTCTCATATTCTAGAATTTTTTCTCTTCAGTTATACTAATTAAATTAAAATTCTATCTCGACCACATCACTTCTTACATCTTGTATAATACTACGTTTTTTTTTCTTTTAAGATAAATATTAAATTTAATGTAAAAAAAACCGGCCAAGTGCGAGTCGGACTCGCGCACTGAGGGTTCCGTACCACCACATAAACATAATTGTATTGGTTGAAATTTCAGTAAGTTAATGTGCTAGATTTTTTGAGTCCGACACGCGCTTTACCAAATTTTATTATTTGTTGTTATTTTATAGCTTATGCACTATAAACATACCAATTTTCAAGTTTGTAAGTGTTCCCGTTTTTAAATAGAACTAAAACAAAAATCGCCTGAGCGACCATCCAACTTGACCCCTCTCTTATATGAATGTTCTTGAAACGGGAGCTCACCACAATTGGTTACCATTAGTTGTGAGAAAAGTTGTAATATTTAATGATTTCAGACTTTTACCATTATTTGTACTGTGAGACCTAGCTACTTGCCAAATTTCAAAATTTTAGGGTAACTCGAAGTACCCTGTAGGTTTTGCATTTTTGAATAAATGTATGAAGATGAGGACATAAAATGCCATATCTTTTGATTGAGTCGTTGTAAAAAATTTAAATTTTCAGATCTTGTGTGGTTCATGGATCCTAATATGTGGTATTAATTTCAACCTGATAACTCTACCCGTTCGTGAAATAAAGGGTCTTGACAGACAGACAGACAGACAGACAGACAGACAGACAGACAGACGGACAACAAAGTGATCCTATAAGGGTTCCGTTTTTTTCTTTTGAGGTACGGAACCCTAAAAATGGTTACGAAGTTATTCAGTCTAGAGGCTATTAGGGAGGTCTAGCCTATCCTTAACTGTACACATGGCCGCTTGTCGGTAGAAACATTTTGACCTTGAGCGGGCCTCTGCGGTTTCGGGCGGTTTTAGTAGCGCTGGCGCTGGTTCACCTTATACTGGTGTTGTTTCTACGTGCATGCTGCCGTGCGTACCTACATTATTATTATTTGTTATATGTAAATAGGCCGAACGATAATAATAATAATTATTACAAGTTAGTGCGTTAAATACCTTGCGAAAGTTGATTTAAAGGCGAGGTTCATTTTAAGGCGAGTTCAATCTAAAGACTCTAGCTCCAACCGTTTGGCTGTAAAACCTCTGTGACAGACCAACACGTGAGTGACAGAAATATGGTTTCCTTAGGACCCTTCGGGTACGGAACCCTGAAGACCGGCCAAGTTGTTTTTAGATGATTTTGATTTTTTTCTGGATCCTTTTTATTTCTCGCTTAGCGAGATCCAGCGCTTGGTTACTAATGTACTTATTTTCAGTTTTTCGACTATTACATAGCTAGTAAATAACATGTTTATTACCTAGGGTACCCATACATACATACATAATTCATGTCTGTCTGTCATGTCATATTTACATGTCTGAAAAATATGTAAAGTCAAGCACATCGAGCTTGACACATTGGTTGGACTTTGTACTGTTCTTATTTCAAAAGACGTACGGGTTAGAGTCGCACTGCGAGTGTCAAGCTTGACCTGTCGTTGACTGTACTACACTTTTAAGTCTATGCTACTGGTAGTATGTATGCAAAGTTATGCAAATTATTAGTACCAAGCTATGTATTTTTTTAACGATCGAAATACATAAATGATTTTATTGTTGAATTAAAGTGACCAACCTGTAAGTACCACTCTTATTTATAATGTAATGGGTATATAGGATTCTTACTCGCTTAATGTTTGATTGAATATGATAGACCACCTACAAAAAATACCACATGCTAAGAAAATCGAAATAGGATTTTAAGGTAACATTTGTCCATTAAAAATAACATTTAGTGTAAACAACATGGTTAAACGAGTCCAATAAGCAGTTACACATAATAAAACAATAGATCCCAGGTAGTTGCCTTGAGGGAAACAATAATCTAAGCCGTGGTCATAAGCTTTACTTCAAAAGAAGTCTTATAGGCTGGTACCTGAAGAACAATGGACGAAGCGTGGTGTTTTCGGGTGGGCAATACGGGGTGGGAGGTAACTTCATGAAGTGCAAGGGATGGTCAGTCAGTATCCCTCTGAGTCTAGCCGTGAATAGCTTATAAAGTTTATTCCAATTTATTTCATTTTAAAATTAGTGGTTCGGTGTTCAGTGTTTTTGGTGATATTTTCTGTAAGTACATTATACTTTTTTATAGTTTCAAAATAAATTAGAACCGTATTAGAACTAAAAATAATAAGCAACACGCGTTGATGTCTTTTCTATGAGAGTTTATTATTCAGCCGATTCTAGTAAAAGACATAAACGCGATCCTATTTTTAAACATATACTCGTATGTCCTTATCATTGTAGAAAATCAAATTCAGTTTTAAACTTAAAATTTCTTATAAGATTTCAAATATGTATTTTCTATCTTTTTTAAAATTAAATCTGGGTTTTTTGTGGAATGGTTTTGTAAAGTTGTCGTAGGCTAGGTCATCTTTTACCTACCCTAATAAATCTCATCCCGGTTTTCTCTTAGAATGATGCCGATGCCGTCTGTGGGTGTACCGGAAATGGATGCGGTGGCAGCCCTTTTAGAGCTCCGATGTGAATATAGGGGCCCGTATGTAGATGACCGCCAAAGTAAGCGTTATACATTTCTCTACTTTGGTATATAAAATAGTAAATTGATTCTTTATTATTGTCAATGAGCTGGAGCTTACTTCAGTCCTCGATCTAGTCTTAAGGACAGGTATGAGGTCGAACATGAGACGAGCTTGCCCAGAAGAAGCCTATTCACTCGCGACTTGAATAGATTCGGGTTATATGAACTCGGGAACACAGTTGCTTTGTCTGTACTTTGAAGATATTTGTAGAAAAATATGAATTTATAAATTAATTTATTAATATTAAAAATTATTTTGATGCCACTGAGTCCAATCAAATTTTTGGAGTACTTGTCTGTTTATTGTTCGAGCAATCGAGCATCACGCAATAAACTGTTGAACCGATTTTAATGAAACTTTTTTGTTTGATAGATACGACATTAGGTACATGCACAATAGCTCTCGGGTGGTAGCTTTGCACATGAAACTGAACAGCTTTTGTTCTCCGACTTTTATAAATTCGCAAACAAAAATTTCCTTTATCATACAAATTGGCTCGATCAGCTGATAAATTTTTATAAAAATACATATCTTTTTTGGAATTTTAAAAAGTCTTAGAATAAAGGTTGTTCAATTTTATGTCCAGACCTCTCATCCGAGAGGTTCGGAGCAAATTTACTTAACACGTTGTATAGTGAACAAAATTACCTCAATTTTCAATTTCAAGTGTTAAAAATGTGAATATTTCGTTAAAAATATGTGCCTCGTGTAATTGAAGAGAAATTCTTTTAAACTGCAAACTGATAGTTCACTAAACGTCTTAATCTTTTGTGGAATGGGCTTTAGAGACTGCCCTAATAAGAGTTGAGTTTTTTCTATTGAAAGGATTACTTATTACCGAAACGTTCCGTTATACAGACGGGGCTGCACGTCGGTGCCGTCGGTGGTAAAGCCACGATCATACCCAGCTGAAATAAATACTAATCCGGCATACATTGCTGGGAGGCTTGGTTATGTTAATTGCAATATCCTTACTTCAACGAACAATGTTTGCCGAATTAGTCTTTGAATTCAGTTAGATGTGATCATGGCTTAAGTGGTAACACTTTTACCTTGAGTGGGTGGGTCTATGGTTTCTACTGTTTGTAAGCGAACGCTGGTTCAACGTATACTACTTATCTACAGGTGTGTATCGTAGTACACACTGTGTTCATACATACTTGTCGCGACACGGTCTTACCCATGGGTCTTACCAAATAAATATGCCAGACGTGTGGCACCCTCTATGATGCAAACAAGTCAATGATGGTTCGCTACACTATTACCATTTTGATAATGTTCACAGCAAAAACATGCCGTTTTATTAGTAATCCTTAGTTATAACTGTGATTAATCACAGTCTGTGATTATAATATTAAAATATACTGGTAATTAGTGCTTACATTAATGGTACTCTTATTTTTTGTGATAACAATTGACTATTGTGTCAACATACCACGTGTTAGTGGGTTCCCGTGATGAAAACCATACATAGGGCTCATTTATAATTTACAATGTTAGAAACTTTTTAGCAATGAAATTTTAATTTGAAATTTAATGGATATAAATATAATTGTAATTTTGTGTTAAATTAATATTTCATATGTAAATAACTGCCGATGGATTTGCATGCTGATGTATTGGCGAAACATGGGGACGTTATGTGTAATATTTTCTATCTTGAATACCATGTTTGAAGCAAATAAATACTATTCTATTCTATTCACACGGGATCCGTCATTGACGAATTCTCAAAAAACACGGTTGGTATGACGGGATGTACGAACATTGTTTACGGAATCGTGTTGTTCGTGAGTGTTTTTTGTCATTGAAAGACGATAAGTCATCAAAAAATATAACAAATCGTGAAAAAAACCGGCCAAGTGCGAGTCGGACTCGCGCACCGAGGGTTCCGTACCACCACATAATCATAATTGTATTAGTTGAAATTTCAGTAAGTTAATGTGCTAGATTTTTTGAGTCCGACACGCGCTTGACCAAATTTTATTATTTGTTGTTATTTGATAGCTTATGCAATATAAACATACCAATTTTCAAGTTTGTAAGTGTTCCCGTTTTTAAAATAGAACTAAAACAAAAATCGCCTCCGCGACCATCCAACTTGACCCCTCTCTTATATTAATGTTCTTGAAACGGGAGCTCACCACAATTGGTTACCATTAGTTGTGAGAAAAGTTGTAATATTTAATGATTTCAGACTTTTCCCATTATTTGTACTGTGAGACCTAGCTTCTTGCCAAATTTCATAATTTTAGGTCAACGGGAAGTACCCTGTAGGTTTTGCTTTTTTGCATAAATGTATGGAGATGAGGACATAAAATGCCATATCTTTTGATTGCGTCGTTGTAAAAAATTGAAATTTTTAGATCTTGTGTGGTTCATGGATCCTAATATATGGTATTAATTTCAACCTGATACCTTTACCCGTTCGTGAGATAAAGGATCTTGACAGACAGACAGACAGACGGACAACAAAGTGATCCTATAAGGGTTCCGTTTTTTTCTTTTGAGGTACGGAACCCTAAAAAAAGACGATTCGTCAAAAACACGAACTGTCCTCGTGTGAACGAGCCCTTACTCAACAAACGCCATAAAAACCGTTGTTTTTAAACATTTTCAGAATGTAACCAACCCCAGCGCGAGTTTGTGACTAAGATCGAAAGCACGGACACTGCTGTGCTGTCAATGCGTCGGCTTAACTTAAGCCTCGATGTCACCCGTGTAACTGCTTCTGTAAGTATTATTCTGGTATTTGTTTATACAATGTGTTAACAGTAAGTATACTTTAACTTCGATAATAGTTTATTCAGAATCAAGAGTAGAGGTAATTAATAAAAAAATAATGATATACGCAGGTTGTTAGAAATAGTTTTAAAAAAACCGGTCAAGTACGAGTCGGACTCGCGTACCAAGGGTTCCGATGTACCTATAGTATTTTTAGAAGCAATAAATCCAACCGCAAAACTAAGTTTTTTTTGTAAATGATTTTTGCAGATTTCTAAAAAACTGTGCACTTAGAAAGATGCTTTTATTTTTGCTGAAATATTTACATACACTTCTATCGACTGTAATTAATTCAGATTTTGCCTTCCACAAACTTCTGGGGGGGAATGGTATTTTTTTGTAATTTTTAGGGTTCCGTGGTCAACAAGGAACCCTTATAGTTTCGTCATGTCCGTCTGTCTGTCCGCGGCTTAACTCAGAGACCCTTTGTACAAGAAAGCTAAAATTTTGTATGGATATGTATTTCATTCACGCCAAAAAAGTGGTAAAATAAAATCTAAGAAAATATTTTTTTTTGGGGTACCTCCCCTACAAGTAAAGTGGGGGTATATTTTTTTTTCTTGTTCACCCTATTGTGTGGAGTATCGTTGGATAGGTTTTTTTAAAATAATGTGAGCTTGTGAAAATCATTTTTCGATTTAGGGATCCATTTGCGAAATATTCAGCTTGAAAGCGCAATTTTTTGTTGGAGTCGAGTGTCAGCTAAACGGTGATAATAGAAATGAGAAAAAAATTATAGTAGTAGTATGTATGTATATGATGAAATTAAAAGGAAAACTATCACAGCTAAGTAGGCTTTACAGGTTAATGAGCTATAGCTGAAAACTGGAAATAATGTAAATAGCAATAGCAATCAGGCGTAACGACCTCACATAGTATTAGTATGTAAACATTTTATGTTATTAATGTTATGAAATACTTAATCAACACGTCCTTTGCGATAAAAATCGTAAAAAAACTACGGAACCCTATATTGCGCGTGGCCTGACACGCACTTGACCGGTTTTCATCATAACTTGAAAACTAAGAGTCGTAAAAAAATATAAACATATATTTTAGAATATAAAAGTAAAGCCCTTTCATATGGTACCCCACTCAACCTGTAGCTACGACAATTTAAAATTTTGCCCTCCCCATATTTGGGCCCCCTTTACATTAATTTCATCATAACTTGAAAACTAAGAGTCGTAAAAAAATATAAACATATATTTTAGAATATAAAAGTAAAGCCCTTTCATATGGTACCCCACTCAACCTGTAGCTACGACAATTTAAAATTTTGCCCTCCCCATATTTGGGCCCCCTTTACATTAATAATCATAACTTTTTTTAAATTCTCTCATGTGCAATTAAGTTGGGCAACCATATTCTAAAACTATTCTAAATTTCATGAGTGGTTGCTGAGATACGAGTATACAGGTGTGACAGACAGACAGACAATAATGTGGCACAACTTTTTTGTTTTTTCGACCTATTATGTTCCTTGGAGAAAGTGGTACAATTTCAATGGCCGCAGCACTTTTTCTACCACCCTATATATGGATAATAAATATATAATATGTATATATATTATATTATAATAGGTCTTTACCTATGAAATTGCCGAAATTTTCTTACAGATTAATGAGATCATAATTCCTATAATTCTAATGCTCTTTTTTTCATTTGTCTTATATTTGAAAGTTGACTTCAAGGTTATCAATTTACGCATAAAATAAAGCTTTTATTTTTAGTTTGATATATAAAATTAAAGGTTTGAAAATTGTTCGTCTTAAATGTCGTCCGATTTCATCATTAGATTTGTTATATTTTTTTACAGATAATATTTTTCGAAAATTAAATTTTAGTTTCTGTTAGCTTAATGTCTTCCCAATAATACTTAAAAAAAATTTAAAAATTGGATTTATAATTCCTAAGAAAAATGAAAAAATGTTAGTACTGAAAATTGAGTTTACCTAAAATTCGCCATACAAAACGGCAATTTCATAGGTAAAGACCTAGTATTATATTATATATATATATATATATATATATATATTTATTATCTCTTTCTCATTTCAAAAGATATTTTTTAAATATGTTTCAATGGAATTCGATGTATTTAAATTTATTATTTAAGATGAAAATTAGCCTTTTAATGAATAAGTTTTAGATAATATTAGCGTAACAATTACTATGTCCTAGAGTAAGTAGGTAATAGATTATGTCTCTTCCGGCAAACACTAATCTTTAATTATTATCATAGTGCCCAAATTCCTCTAGACTCTAGACCATCTAGCCTTAGGACCACATTAGAACAAAGATAAAATAAAGCCTAAAACTAGAAGAAGCCGTATTCAGTTGCGACTTGAATCAAATCAGATTAGGTTTATGAATTTGGACAGTATTATGTTTGAACGCATCGATAACTTTTGTTGTTGTTTTGAATTGAAGGTAGATTTAACATTTACTTTTACTATATGTCAAAAAAAAATATACCACGCTACCTCGCTCTTTTCGTTAAACGACATGAGTGTGACGTGTCATAATTACCTTCCAATTTTGCAGTTTACTAATAACTAATATCTCAAATCTAAGTTTTTCTCCTTGCAGTCGACTCCGAAGCACCCAAGCCCAGGCCCTAGCTCTCCAACTGTCGTCAAACTCGCCAACGGCGGTTACATAATCCGAAACAACGGCAACAACCTCTCACCTAGCTCACCCCGATACAGAAACGTCGCACCGATGAATAGAAAACGAGTGAGCCTTCACAAGAAGTACCAAGAAGAACAGAAGCGTTGGGCCAAAGAATCAAAAGCAAAAATGGTCGCTAGCGAAGTTGTAAAGAGAACCTGCACGGTTGGAACGCAGACTGAAATTGAATACCAAATGCCCCAGGTCGAGAAATTGGAAGCTTTTATAAAGGAGTTGTGCAATAGAATTAATGTTCTAGAACGACAGTTGGAGCAAGCGTCGTCAAATGTTAAACTTGAACAGAATGGGAATAAAAATATCTTAAATGGTGATTATGCTTATGATATCCCCGTGCAAGCTAGGCAGAAATATGTTCGCAGAGCTAAGACTAACTCTGGAAGCCTCACGGTAAGCCAAAAGTGCTCACAAAGTTATGTACTATTTAATTCTCATAATTATTGAAATCTAATTAAATTTACACTTTTTTCTTAGATGCCCTCCGAAGAGGATACCGATGACGACAGTGAATACAAAGTGGATGAGGAGGAAATAAATGAAGACTTAGAAATGTCTGAGGAAGACACTATTTCTGAAAAGGATGACAGCAACAAAGTAATCAAGACTGAAACCAATACGACGGACATGGTAGATAAAGTTTTGTGTCTATTAAATAGGAAACCTTGTATACCATTATTGAACGAATTTCTTAAAGTTTGTTTTGTTTAGGTGCCTATTGGAGATGGTAATGCCATTGTGCCTTCAAGGGTTCTTAGGCAGTTGGATTGGACTTCTTACACCAGTGCAACTCGCAAACTGTTGACAGCTGTATTTTCTCGAAAGTAAGTAAGACACAGGTATAAAACGTGGGTTTATACGTCAAAATACGTACAGCTTGACCAACTTATCTGTAGAATTTTACGATGGCGCTACGATCGAAAAGGATTGCCACGTATTACAAAAATAAACAACTTCTGCCTTTTTAGTGTTCCGATATCAAAACGGTTAAAAAAGGAACCCTTTTCTATGGTGCGACTTTGTCTGTCTGTCTGTCCGTCTGTCACACTCACACCTGTATTAAAGCAACCACTCAAGATATCGACTTGAAATTTGGAATAGTTTTAGAATTATACTAATAGCGGTCAAATGCCTAACTTTACGTTGAATAAAAATTGTTTGAACAAAAACTACGCACCTACTTCAAAGTTTTGCTAGGTTTCTTTTAGCAATAAAAAGTATAAAATAACTATAACAGTTAATAATCAGTAACTAAGTGAAGTAATAGAAAATAACCAAGCCTGTTATTTGTTTCAATTATAAATTTATAGGTACATTACAACAGTTCATTTTGAAGTGCTGTCATCCAAAATGTAGATCTCATCGAGACCTATCATTTGCACACGAACAGTCTAGGATCAGTAGTTTTCAAGTTATAGCGATTTTTAGTTTGACAACTGTATTTAGTTTGACTGCTAAAAAAAGAGCCGAGACTATGACAAAGACAAAAAAGATGTTTTGATCTTTATCACACTTTAGTACTTTTATATGTATAAATTGAGCCTGCTCTAACTTGGTATGATTATTTGCAAATCCATTTCTATACTTCATCCGAGATCTGAAGATCTGACGCGACAAAGACAAAATAGATGTTTTGGTCTTTATCACACTTTAGAACTCTTGTATATATTGAGCCTGCTCTAACTTTGTATGAGATCTGACGCGACAAAGACGCGACATCTGATGCGAATTTATAATTTTTTCCCCATCTAAAAAAGTGCTAGGTGCCTCTAAAAAAGTTTTCACTTCAAAAATCCCCAGCAGCACCTGTTTTTCTGATAATTTGCAAAATTTCTCCAAAACAAGAAAAGAAAAGTTAAATCTAATTTGAAATGTCTAAAAAGTGATAATGGTACCGTTCCTATCAAGTACAAGATAAATTCTACGGAATTCACAATTGTTTTTACAATTGGCAAAATTTGATATTTAATGAAAACCTAGGTTAATGAAACTTTACACAGGTCTATAACTAGTGCTTCTACTTGTTACTGCAATAATAATCTGGATCAATATTGGATTTGCGTCGACACGAAAAGAAGAAGATCTGGGTAACACTGACGTGTAGCGGCAGCAATGTGTTTGTATACATGAACAAATGGTGTTATTGGAGATTCTTGCTCCTTTTCTGCATCAAAGAACGATGTCATTACGAGAATCGCACACCACTTTCGATCGCTTTTGGTATGACTTTCTCATAAAATACTTGGAAATATGCAGGAAAACAAGAACAGCACAGGCAACACTGACTGACACAAGGAGGTTTAAGTAGCAGCTCTTTATGCTAAGGAGGGAGCCATAAGCTTATCCATTTCTTGCGAGGGACCTGCATACTAAAATGTATGAATATTTTTTTATATCCCAAAAACGTAAAAGTTTTGTCTTTCTCTTTAAAATATAAAGCTTAAAACTAATAAATCTTGTTACTACAGTTTTTCTGGTATGAATACTTACCATTCAAGAAAAAACCGGTCAAATGCGAGTCGGACTCGCGGGGATTCCGATGGGTTCCGATGTGCCTATAGTATTTTTGGAAGCAATAAAGTCCATTTCTAAAAAACTGCAAATTAGAAAGATCGTTTTATTTTTGCTGTAATATTTACATAAACTTCTCTAGCCTCTAATTAATTCAAATTTTTCCTTTCACAAACTTCGGAGATGGTTTTTAGGGGAGGGGAATGGTATTTTTTTTTGACATTTTTCATCATAATTTGAAAACTAATAGTTGTAAAAAATATAAAAATATATTTTAGAATGTACAAGAAAATCCCTTTCATACGTATAATACCCCACCCGACCTAGTAATGACAATTTGAAATTTTGCCCCCCCCACCACTATTTGGGCCACCTTTACATTAATAATCATAACTTTTTGTTGATTCTCTCATGTGCAGTTAAATTGGACAACCATATTCTAAAACTATTCCAAATTTCAAGTCTAAAGCATGAGTGGTTGCTGAGATACCATTTAATCTGTGGAAAGTCCCATGACAGGCCATTTACAACTTAGCCGCATCTGTGGCGAGTCCTGTCGTGGGACTCCACGACATCGTCCATATTTCCCGCTAATTTCAACGCAATTTTAGTTCATGCTCTGCCGCACGCATTAAAAAACGTGAAAGAATAAACATGGTAACACTCTCAGAAGTCAGTGGCATCATTTATAGTACAAAAAAAAACGCGAAATACACTGTAAAAATCGGACGTTGCAATGGTGCTCATTTTGACTCGTCAATAATTTATTTTGTGGTGTTTCAGAGAGAAATTTTATGGTTTAATATTATCAAAGAGGTAATTATGTGTAAAATAACATAAATATGTTTCTGCCTTTGTTTCATTTCCCTTTTTCATCCCAAAATTTTGTGAAGTTCTGGGTATCCCATGTTAAACTTCATATTTCAACTGCAACTCAATACAAATTTACATATTAAGTAAGAAATTATACAAGATAACGTTATCTTTATTGTTAAAATAGTTAAAGATATAAAACATGTCATTTAGATTTAAAGGAAATCAAATTAGACTAAACCTATGTCCTAAACCTGAGTGCTAAAACCCTGTCTGTGAAAAGTCCTGTGATGGGATCCACAGATAAGGGTGTGCTGGCTTTTTGACATCCACTGATTAAATGATATACAGGTGTGACAGACAGACAGATAAAGTCGCACCATAAGGGTTCCTTTTTTTACCATTTCGGTATCGGGACCCTAAAAACGCTGTTAAAAATTTATTAATTTAATTTATTTATTTATAAATCGCGCATTTTTGGCTATTACGGATCATTTACGCTTCAATTCACAAGTTACAAAGATATATTTTTACTTTCGCATATTATAAGGTTTGGATGGAACATTAGATTTGTTTGATTTGTAAAACGTAACCTAGACCCTAGTTTTTTGACCGACTTGTGATAGTCGACTAGGAAACGCTTAACACGACTATGTATATGACGGACTCTGTACATTTTTACTCTGAGGTTGTCAAACTGACGTAAGTAGTTCCGCTTTTGGCCATTCTACAGAAAAGTTGGTCAAGCTGTAATTATAAGTAAGACTCGTTCAGTTGTTGACCTTTTACGTTCTATGTGGGGTGTAAGGGACGGTGTATCGAAAACTAAAATGGATTGGTCAGCTGACCAACAACAACAACTTTGCCTATGAAACATGTAGGTATTGAAAAGAAAATCAGCCTGTCCTTCAAGCAGGTTGTACGGAAAATATGAATTTATATTTCGGTTTCTAACACATATTTCTAGAAAGTTGTTGAGTAAACCTCAGTTGTCGGTAAATCGTCCTTACACCCGGGTTTTAATAATTCATGCAAACCTTTGAGGGTCTCTGTATATCAAAGTAATTAATTTTTTTTTTCTCTTTTCATCAGGGTCTTGGCTACTCATTCGTTAACTGGGAAGCCATCTCCGGCCTTCCCTGATAAACCAGCTAAGAAAAAGCTGGACGCAGCTTTGGTGAACGATATTGTTCAAACTGTGGTCGAACGTTGCAAAGTGCCGGAGAATGTCGTAAGGTAAGCTACTGGACCACAGAGAGTATATGCGTAATATACCTAATGGAAAATGTTACTGTAGTGTTGGTGCGGTGCCAACGACTGCGACAAAGAACATACAAATCTTTTTGTCGCTGAGACATCGTATTGTTCTTGCATGTTTTGGTTCCGAACCAAAATGTTAAAAACGGAACCCTTGTGGTGCGACTTCGTCTGTCTGTCTGTCACACCTGTTTATTTCAGCAAGTACTCATGTCATGCTAGCGACTTGAAATTTGGAATAGTTTTAGAATAGGATTGCCATAATGTCGTTTGTTGCAAACAAAAAATTTATAAAACGGGTTGGAAAAAGAATTGATTTTTATATTTTATTATGACTCAAGTTATGATGAAAAATGTCTAAAAAAATACTATATCCACCCTTGTCTTCGAAGTTTGCGAAAGGAAAAATCTGAATTAATTATAGTCATTAGTTTTGCGGCCCTAAAAAGGACTTTATCGCTTATAAAAATAATGTAGGTATATCGAAACCCTCGGAGCGCGAGTCCGACTCGCTTTTGGAAGGTTTTTTATTTCAAGAAACGAAGATAAAACAATCCACCTGCTTAATTTTTCTATTTTCTTTAACAGGACTAGCATCACTACGAAATGTGCAGACGAGAGCAAGATGTTCCGTTGCCGTGAACAGAACAAGATGAAGCGACGCCTCTCCAAAAAGGAGAACTTGCCACCGCGTGCTTCTTCTTCGCCACATTCTACTTCTGCTTGATTAATCAAACACCTAACCTGACAACGAAGATTTTAGATCTTCTGCAACTTCTTAGTCTTATGATCTGCGAGTTTTTTATTTGTCTTAGGTAGGTGTCAAGTTATGCATTTTATTCAGTTAGTAAAGTTCATCATAGCATCCCACGTCCACTGTAGGACAGGGAGCTCCCTCCAGAGCTCCAGCAATATCGCGTGGTACCTTCGAGGGGATCTACCATAGTCACCACGCTTGATGGCGTTGCGGCTGGTGACCGCTGTTGTTGGTGACCGCAGTATGGAAGGTAGTACGATACACCAAAAGATGCTGCTGCCCATCCTTCGGTTAATAATCCGTTAGTCGGGAAATTCCCGGCAAATAAAATTATTTTGTTAAACTACGAAAGATCGATAATTCGACAAGGGAGCAAATTCTTGAATTGTGAAATCTTGTAAAATATCATTCGAAAAGTTCAAAATCACAGATTTTTCTTTCCAAAAGTAAAGATTGATATTCGTTCAATATTTTTAATTTCCTTTTTTAAAGTCTATAAGGGTAAATTTGAATTTTCAATGTCTCAAAAGTGATATTTTATAACCTGGTGATATTCAAACTCGCCACTTCTGTTCTTCATTTACGCTGAAGGACTCACCACTTCTATCCTTTCCACTGTGGGTAATAAAATAATGAAATAATAGTAGGTAACCTGGCTCGAACTACGAATAAATAATAAGGGCTCGAATCTCGCCTGTAGTTTATTTTTTTACGTAACAAGTGAGCAAACGAGCAGGCACCTGATGGTAACTTCGACCAATATAAAGAGTATTGGTCGAAGGATGGTAAGTGGTTATCAACGCTCATAACGCCAACTGTGTTATTGTTGCCATAATTTGACTCTAATAGACAGCAAAGCGCGTTACCTAACATGAGAACTAAGATGGTGTGTCTATTGTTTTAAGTTCTCCATACTTACTTTACTCTGTGATTTTTCAATCTTAAAACTCCAACAGGAATAAATAACTGTTTCGAATAAAAAACATTTCATATTTTATTTATTTGCATGATTCATTAACAATTTTATATTTTGTTACAGATTTAAAGTTACCTATACGCGGAGGACTTAGGTTGCGTGCTGGGTCTTTTCATTTCATTCGTAACGGATTGCATGCCAAAAACTCCGCCGTGGAGTGTGAACCGGCTCTGCGCCAGTCTCAAGCCTGGAAAAAAGGAGGAGAGTTGGCTGCATTAGTCTTAAGTCAATTAGGTTCTGGTTAGTTTTAAGTTTATTATAATACCGAGTTAATTATTGACTGTCATTTTTAAAATAAAAGATAGAAATTTAATAAACTGTTTTATTTCGATATTTTACTATATCTAAGCAAAAAATTGTTCAACAACTAGAACCCAACTATCGGCAAATCTTGCTCTAAAAAGTATGAAACAAGAAAATATTGTGATCTGAAATTATTATGTAAGAACTATGGTATTCATTGGTTTTAGTGGTGGTGTGTTGTAGTGATGTACAGATAATAGGGGTGGTCAAATTATTATGTTACTTTGCCCCAAATCTTTTGATCGCTCTATTTAGGGTAGGTGGCATAATATGACCACGGCTATTATCTGAACATCACTATGAATATTAATTAAATACCATAGTTAGTACATGAAAATTTCAGATGACAATACTTTCTTGCTTCATACTTTTTAGAGCAAGATTTGCTGTAGTCGGTTTCTAGTTTTTGAACTAAAACTTACTACTTAAATTATTTTGAGTTTACAAACAAGTAATCAAGTAAACAATATATCATAACATCCCATGATACGTCCACTACAGGACAGGCTGCTCCCTCCAGAATTTAAATTTTGCTGGAAAAAATGTGGAGGGGAAGTACCGTAGTCACCTCGCTTATTAGCGTTACGGCTGGCACCACGGACCGCGGTTGTAGGTGACCACAGTAAGTAAGATGTAAGATACAAAGGAGGATGCTGCTGCCCATCCTCCAGTTAACCCTTAGTCGCCTCTTACGACACCCACGGGTATATATGGGTTGGTACTATTCTTTGCTTGCACCACCGCACGGGACTAATATATACAGCAACAGAAAGGTGTGATAATACTGAAGGGTGTGAATCTGCCCATGAAACTGAACAACTTTTACTTTTAATTATATACAGGCTGTTAATTGAATTGCGTGTCATGGCTTAAGGGGTGTTTCAGTAAACATAAAGGAACACAAAAAAAATATGAAAAAAAAATCCTGCTTAAATAATTTAAAACTATTGAAACTAAACTAACGCGGAGGTCAATGACACAGAGCACCGCACTATCAAAAGCTCGCTAAAGAGTTTCAGTGAGTTTCAGTTATGAATGTGCCTACTTTATCCACTGATACTCGCGCACTGGCTCGGTGATAACGCGGTGCTCCGTCCGGGTCATTGCCCTCCGCGTTAGTTTAGTTTCAATGGAGTTAAATTTTTTTAGGTAGGATTTTTTTTATTTTTTTGTATTTCGTTATTGTTACTGAAACACCCCCTAAGTTATGGCACGCAATTAAATTAACACCCTGTATATAAAAAGTGCTCATTAAGCCCTTTCAAAGGGTATCAAATGAAATGGCTTAATGAGTACTTTCGTTGAACACGGTATCATTGAAAAAAAATCTCTCGTTCATAGCCTGATCTCCTCTAGAGGGCGCCACATTCAATATAATGATGATAAAATGTGACGTCTTATATCCTAAAACCAGCGGATGATCAAGACGCTTCTAACGATACCTCATTTGTCAAATTACGATAAGTAATGCCTGCCTAAATAATAAATTTACTTTGAAAATGAGGGATTTTTAACTTCATCCCATTTTTCACCCCTTAGGGTGTAGAATTTTCAAAAACTCTGAGACATGTAAAAACGTCTTTTCATTCGTCAGCCTAAATACAAAATTTGAAAATCCTAACTTAAAAACTGACGGACTTTCATACAAATTTTCATCCCCTATTTTACCCCCTTAGGAGTGGAATTCCGCAAAATCCTTCCTTATTGGATGCCTACACTGTATAAAGTATCAACGTTTGTCTACAGTTTATCCTTTTATATATTCACTACGGTTTGTTTCTTGAATTTAACGCACACATCACATTCACTGAATATAGTCGGTTTATTTGTATATGCGTGCATTCGTCGAATACGATCGAATGCAGTTTTAAACCAGACTAGAGCCCGCTTATGTCAATGTCACTGAGAAAAATTAAAATTTTGATTTCGTTTTGCGTTTTAAGAAATTATTGAGAGATAATGATTATTCGATAAGATAATTAAATCAAAAAACCCCAAAAAAAGTTGAAAAAAATCTCTCGAAAACGAGATTGATGACGAATGTCTTATGAATTTGACGTTCCGCACACGCTGCACTACCTCATTTTCGTATGCAATGATAGCGCACTAAAGGTGTCCGTCTCCCCAGCAACCCATGCGAGATATGGCCAAGTGGCATACACCAAAATTTAGTGGAAATTGGTTCATTCCATCAGTAAAGTGTCAGATTCAGTGCATCAAAACTGATGACACTACGAGCTGAAAACTTTGGGTGGCTGTAGAGACGTCTCGTCAGCCAGCCCATTCTATAAAGGGAAAACTACGAAGATTACATAAAAGCAAAATAGTTCCACATTTACTGCATGTCTAGTGCAATTGATTGTAAAAAAGCCGAATCGAAAATGTCCATATGGTAGGAGCCCTTCACCAATAATTATGGGTGGCTGGAGAGACGTTTTCCCAGCCAGCCCATGTGATATCTCGGAACATATAGTAGGTAGGAAGATAAAACAAAGCTTAATATTTACTACCTACTCGGAACAGTAGGTAGCAAATATTTCAAAATCCTAGCTCCACTAACTTTTGAGATATTTGTATTTTTTCATGGGCTTGCTGGGGAGACGTCTCGCCAGCAAGCCCATGCTGTAACTCAAAAAGTACTGCACGTAGAATGCTGAGCGATATACCAATAGAGAGTGCATATTTGATGCAATAAGCACCAAGAAAAGTGAGTCCCTAGGTCTTACGGTTTCGGTGCTAGAAACAAATATCATTTTCCCGCCGAAAATTTTGAATGCATGATGTGAAGTGCGACGTTGCCGTTCTGTGCAACTCTACATGTTGCTGTTAGAGCATTCAAAAATCAATCTTGTATCCTTATAGTTAAAAGGTACTGTAGACGCACGTGTAGATTATTTGTAATTTGAGAATAGTTCGGGAGACGGTGTACTTAGTAAAAGACTGATTGGTTATCAAGAAGTTTTTATTTATTTGTGGACGACATGTTAAGAACGAAAGAGATAATATGTATTTTAGCTCACGTGAAGACTAACTGGTGCCTCAATCTCTTTTTAGCAACCGTGACAACTGTATTCTAGGAGGAGATGTAGGTTTAATGGTCTCAGTAACAAACTAAAATTTTTAAAGTATTCTTAAATTGTTCTGTAATTAATAAGTTAAGAAAACTGATTTATTAAATAAATACGTGAGCCAAAATACATATTATGTCTTTTGTTCTTCACATGTTGTCCACAAATAAATAAAAACTTCTTGTTAACCAATCAGCCTTTTAAGTACACCGTCTCCCGAACTATTCTCAAATTACAAATAATCTACGCGTGCGTCTACAGGACCTCTTAACTATTAGGACACAAGATTGATTTTTGAATGCTCTAACAGCAACATGTAGAATTGCACAGAATGGCAACGTTGCACTTCACATCATGCATTCCAAATTTTCAGCGGGAAAATGATTTTTGTTTCTAGCACCGAAACCATAAGACCTAGGGACTCACTTTTCTTGGTGCTTATTGCATCAAATATGCACTCTCTATTGGTATATCGCTCAGCATTCTACGTGCAGTACTTTTTGAGTTACAGCATGGGCTTGCTGGCGAGACGTCTCCCCAGCAAGCCCATGAAAAAATACAAATATCTCAAAAGTTAGTGGAGCTAGGATTTTGAAATATTTGCTACCTACTGTTCCGAGTAGGTAGTAAATATTAAGCTTTGTTTCATCTTCCTACCTACTATATGTTCCGAGATATCACATGGGCTGGCTGGGAAAACGTCTCTCCAGCCACCCATAATTATTGATGAAGTGCTCCTACCATATGGACATTTTCGATTCGGCTTTTTTACAATCAATTGCACTAGACATGCAGTAAATGTGGAACTATTTTGCTTTTATGTAATCTTCGTAGTTTTCCCTGTATAGAATGGGCTGGCTGACGAGACGTCTCTACAGCCACCCAAAGTTTTCACCTCGTAGTGTCATCAGTTTTGATGCACTGAATCTGACACTTTACTGATGGAATGAACCAATTTCCACTAAATTTTGGTGTATGCCACTTGGCCATATCTCGCATGGGTTGCTGGGGAGACGGACACGCACTAAAGTGACGTCACTCACTGATGACGTCACGTCGCTTAAACAAGTTTAGTGAATACGAGCAAGTTTTGAACCGACTATTAGCGCGCTAAAACCGCACACAACGCTCATATGCAGGTTTTAAACCGTAGATGTTCGTTTGACATGAGTTTTTTTTTTTGGCGGGAACTCGACATGGGCGTTTGCCTGCTTAATTGAAATTTAGTTTTTTTGTGCATTTAGTGATTTAGTGGATAATAAAGATAGTGTGTTATGCAGTAAATTTACTACGGAGTGCGCAGCTGATGAAGATTTCAAGTGATCTCGTGTTTAAGCCCCGTTTGTGTTGTCCCAAAAAGTCACGAACAGTTTCCTTCGTAAAGTTCACTATCGCTTTACGAGGGGAGAAAAAAGAAAGATTAAAGACATCAGACATGGCTGTATGGGCTTTGTACTCTTTGCCTTTCCGAATAAAACCAAAAAAAAAAATCGTTTGACATGACACGAGAAAAGAAATCGGAATGGATTGAAAGACTACGAAACAGTGTTTTGATACGAATTATGCAATTAAATTGCAACATCCGCGTGTGTTTTGTTGATAGAACATATGTCGAATAATGTCGCACGACACCGATCTTATGATATCGGTGCCGCGTGCTTGTATTACAGAGTTTTATAGCAAATATCTGAATTTAGTAGAAACTTTTTACTATGTTACTTTGTCGGAGAATAAATCGACCCTTGCGAAGGAAAAACCGGAATATGTGTTCTTTAACGTTATGTTCAACTTGAATCCTACCGATGGTAACTTCGACCCACGGGATTTAGTCGGAAGAATACAGGTAAGTCTTTACAAATCTACTTTTTAACTCCATTGCCAATCTCTAGAAATTTATGGCCACTAACACTAATATGAAAACATATCCATATTGTGGTAAGAACCCGTCATACTGTTTTCATAATAGTCCAGTACCTAAAGCCTTAATTTCATTCTGAGGCCATTCCGTTTTGGGTAATAATTACCCTTTGATAGCAGTCTGTCTTGACCACACATATGGACGGCATATAAAGCTAGCCTGCTGTCAGGGTAATTTCTACCCCATTCTAAACACGCTATGTAAAGCATAGGAAATAAATTCTATAACATATTTTAAGTTGACATCAAGAGACGCCAAAATGATAGGTACTGACATTTACTTATATATAAGTACTAGCCCATCGGCACTTTACAATGTCCCCAATTCGTTGGTCCGAAATCTGACGTTTAGGACCAACAAACGTCAGTCGTTGTCAGTCATATTGTCAACATTGGATGCAAATAAACTTACCAACAAAATGGAATGTTCTTAGTTGAAGAAACAATATACTCTTGTTATTATTATTGTTATTTCTTATTATTGTTTTTGACTATAATCTAATTAATGAACCTGAAAAACCAGGCCTAAATCACATATAAACAGTAAAAAGTTTGTTTTGTTTTTTCCCGCCATATTATTTCCGTTCCGTGTATTTATAGTTCAATATTTTTAGAAATGGTACCCAGGACAAATTACGGCCGACAATTTTTTTTTATGGAAGTGTTCCTTAGGTCTATCCAAACATATCTAAAAAGTTCCCTGCCGATCCCATTTTCGCTCCCCCCTCCCACCCCTCAAAAAGGTCCCAAATTTTAAATTTTTCTATTTATCTCTAAAACGGTTGAAGTTAGGGGAAAGTCGTCAATCTAAGACTTGATGGTTATAAAATTACCAATCCATAGACACCTGTTTTATTTCAATGTGACCTACAGTACCTGAAATATAGCTACAAACAGTTCACCAAAAATTAAAAATTATCTTCAAATCATTTTTTGTACTTACTTTTATCAAAAACTACTGGAGTTGTGGCAAAATTATCTGAGAACATGTGAATCTTGATACATGTAGGAATAAAACGAGATATAATTTATCATTATTGCAGCACTGGTTCTCGATTTACAGCGAGTTACATCAAACACCCTGAGTTAATTTTACAGGACAAAAGAAGTAGGAACAGTGAAACTGACGTTGTCTTTTAGGATTAAATAATGGCACTTAAAATTTAAATACATTAAATAAAAATAAACAATTTTCCTCGAAAATCTAAAAGATTTAAGCTTTAAGTAACTAGATGGCGTCACTTTTATAATAAAATAAGAAATAAAATATAATAACAAATAGGTTGCTTCTATTTTGAAACATGAGATGTCAGACGATAGCTCTTGTCATGTTCTATTAAAATATATATATAAAAAAAAATTTCGAATGTTATTTGTTCGTTAAAATATGAAAAAGTTTCGCTCGAGGTTTCCGCTTAAACTATTTTTCACCATAAATCACATTTTCAGCTTATGACTCAGAAGTAAAATGAATTGAAAAGACTCTCATAAAATTCCTTTTAATTTTGCAAGCTGTTTGGTGCAGGCCTTACTTGTATTACCTAAAATATAGCTACAGACAGTTCACCAAAAATTTAAAAATATCTTTAAATCATTTTTTGTACTAACTTTTAACAAAAACTACTGGAGTTGCGGCAAAATTATGTAAGAACATGTGAATCTTGATACATTTAGGAATAAAACGAGACATAATTCGTCATTATGGCAGCACTGGTTCTCGATTTACAGCGAGTTACAGCAAACACCCTGAGATAATTTTATAGGACTAAAGAAGTAGGAACAATAAAACTGACGTTGTCTTTCAGGATTAAATTGTGGCACTTCTTATTTAAATGAATGGAATAAAAATAAACTATTTCCCCCAAAAAACTACAAGATTTATGGTTTAAGTCACAAGATGGAGTCACTTGTATAAGAAATAAATTGTAATTACAAATGGGCTGCTTCGATTTTGAAATGTGTGATGTCAGATAATAGTTCTTGTCATCTGTCTATCTATATAATATTAAATTAAATTTAAATTCAATTACCACTGACTGACTCACTGACTGACTCACTGACTGACTGACTGACTCATTGTTCTCCATGAAAGAAAACCGGTGAAAGTCATGTATGAAAGACTTGTACAACCAGGTCTGAAGAGTTCAAGAAAAGTCTTAAACCTTGGAAAAGTCTTCAGCATCAGGGTAGACCCCAACGGCCAGTAAAAACTGTAAGGGGTAGGTGGGTCGACCTCGAACAAAAGTCGACCTACACCCTGGTCGAATTGACGAAATGACGAAAAACAAGATGGCCGCCATACAAATTTTATAAAAATGTTATTCAAAGTCAAATAAATCCTAAACGAAAAGAGTAAAGTATAATGTTCTCTTACAAATGTCAAAGAGGATGCCAAGGGGCAACTGACTGTAAAAAAAAATTCAAGATGGCGGATTCAAAATGACGGCCAAAATAAAAGTTGCTTCGATTCGAGTGAAATTTGGTATCTGGGGGTTTTAGGGGGTAAAGTTTACGTTATTGGTGTAAAATTTTTTTGCCGCCATTTTCCAATAGCTCCCCTCCCTTACTTTGCCTCTCCCCAACCCCTCCCCCCAAGAAATGTAAACAAACATGGCGAGGCCGAATGCCGAGCTCCGCCTAGAGCGAAGCTCGAAGCGTCCCCCAGCATGTCGTGCTTCCGCACACATCCATTAAGTCAAGTTTTATACGAGTTCTGAAGGCCGAGCTCCGCGTAGGGCGAAGCCCAAAGCGTCCACCCTTACTATTACCTCCATCCATTATCCCGTCCCCTCTAAGTAGCTTAAACCATATAGCGAGGCCGAAGGCCGAGTTCAAAGTAGAGCGAAGCTCGAAGCGTCCTCCAGCTGACCCTGCCCCCACCTACTACCAAAAGTAATTTACGAGGCTGAAGGCTGAGCTCCGCGTAGAGCGAAGCCCTGGCCGCCATCTTGACAGATTGCGTTCAAAATCGAAATCTGAGGATCCTAACGATCTCCGATACCCAATCAAGAATAACATTTTGAAAAAATGATTTTTTTTTTTTGGGCCGATTGCCTTCAAAATTGATTTTGACAATTTACAACAGTCACAACACCTTAAGCGGGATGCTCGCAGCCCACGCACCCACGCGACCTCTAGTTTTCTAATAAAAGTTGCATTTTTTTTCGAAATTATATGTTCATTTAAATATTAAAAAGTTTTGCTTGACGTTTTCGCTCAAACAAACTATTTTTGTACATAAATCACAAGCAAACAAGGACCAAAAATCGAAACAACATGCTTTTTTTTTCTAATAGAACATGATAAGATTTATAGTTTGACATCTCACATTTCAAAATCGAAGCAGACCATTTGTAATTACAATTTATTTCTTATACAAGTGACGACATGTTGTTACTTAAAGCAAAAATCTTGTAGTTTTTTTGGCGAAAAAGTTTATTTTTATTCCATTAAATTAAATTGGAAGTGCCATAATTTAATCCTAGAAGACAACGTAAGTTTTACTGTTCCTACTTCTTTCGTCCTATAAAATTATCTTAGGGTGTTTGATGTAACTCGCTGTAAATCGAGAACCAGTTCTGCAATAATGATGAATTATGTCTCGTTTTATTCCTAAATGTATCAAGATTCACATGCTCTTATATAATTTTGCCAAAACTTCAGTAGTTTTTGTTAAAAGTAAGTACAAAAAATGATTTGAAGATAATCTTTAATTTTTGGTGAACCTTTCCCCTTACTTCAACCGTTTTAGAGATATATAGAAAAATCTAAAATTAGGGACCTTTTCGAGGGGGGGGAGGGGGGAGCGAAAATGGGATCGGCAGGGAACTTTCTAGATATGTTTGGATGGACCTAAGGAACACTTCCATAAAAAAAATTGTCGGCCGTAATTTGTCCTGGGTTGTCAAAGAACATTTGGATAAAAATATTGAGCTATTAGCACTGACCGAAGTACTACATACACAACGTAGTTCACGCGATTTTTCACAGATGGCGCTATTTTTTCTTGTATGGGGAAATTTTGAACTGCTTGTTCCCAAGACCCTATCTTGACTATATAAATCTATGGGTACTGACTGACTGTAAGTGCAAAATTTTTTACATAGTGATATTCATTACAATTTTTTTTTGTTTTTTGGTAGCTCTAAATCTAATTACTTAAATATGAATTTTGTTGTTTGCATAAAAAATGCATTGAATAAAGAAACTAAGCAGGTTGAACTTTGATATAACTTTAACTTATAACTTTTCATTTTTACTTTGCCTTATTGATAACAACCTTATATTGTACCATTTTAATAGATTGTTTTGTCTATATAAAACAATAAAATTACAACCATAATTTATCTATTTTTTTGTGTTATCTAATACCTACTGACTTGTGTTTAAAGAAAAATATACCTATATTATAGAATCAAAAAACAAACATTCTTAATCATGCTGTGCTTTTCACCTTCTTCCTCTTAATTATTAATACTATTTAACCCTTTTGGATTGGCTGGTATTAGGAAAGAGAAGTGGAGTCTTTCCCGTCGCAGTAGGCTGAGCACACAGCCCTCCACCTGCTACGATCTTGACATACTTTCATCACTTTCATCAACCCTTTATAATACGCTTATCGGTAAAGGGTTCTTTGAACCTGGCCTTTATTTGGTATTAGTAGGTATAATCATAAAAAAAACCGGCCAAGTGCGAGTAGGACTCGCGCACCAAGGGTTCCGTACCACCACATAATCATAATTGTATTACTTGAACTTTCAGTAAGTTAATGTGCTAGATTTCAGACTTTTCCCATTATTTGTACTGTGAGACCTAGCTTCTTGCCAAATTTCATAATTTTAGGTCAACGGGAAGTACCCTGTAGGTTTTGCATTTTTGAATAAATGTATGGAGATGAGGACATAAAACGCCATATCTTTTGATTGCGTCATTGTTAAAAATTTAAATTTTCAGATCTTGTGTGGTTCATGGATCCTAATATATGGTATTAATTTCAACCTGATACCTTTACTCGTTCGTGAGATAAAGGGTCTTGACAGACAGACAGACGGACAACAAAGTGATCCTATAAGGGTTCCGTTTTTTTCTTTTGAGGTACGGAACCCTAAAAATGATAAGATCAGGTGAGGTAAGTAAAACAATGGGCAAGTATCATCATCATAATTTATTCTTAGCTAGCAAAATACACAATGCATTGAGTATTTTAACTTAAGCTAAGTAAATAATAATTTAAATTAATATGTCTAAAAGAAGATAGAAATTATAACTATATAAAACATATATAAATTTCAGAATTGAATTTATATGTCATGAACTCGTTAACAGAATAAAATTATCTTTCAAGCAGTCAGGCCTATAGGATTCTTTTGAACAATGTTAACCTGTTTATTATTTATTATTATTATTTATTTATTAATACAACAAGCAGTTAACAGACTTTACATCCAAAGCACCAGCAAGCCAAACCTTTCATTCAAATAAATTTTTATTTGCATCTTGACCGATATTAATTAAGACAAGTTGTTCAGTTCCACCTCTGAGGATGATAAAAAATAATGCTGTGTACCAGTTTCGTTTCGCATCCCTATAATTACAATTGAATTACTGTTTGGGTTAGAAAGACAGTTTGATGTGAACCATTCAGTCCTATGATAATAATGGATTTTTACAATAAAGGGTCAACAAAAATTCTTATTAATTAAATACCAGTACTGTAAAAAAAAAAAAAAGATTAGTTCGGTTACTATGCTTCATTGATCAGATAAAATCAGTTTTGCAAACAAATTCAGGTAAGTAACTGGTTTTTTGTTGTAGTATTTTTCTCATTGTTAGGTGATCAACTGAACAGTTGGGCTGACAGCCAAATATTGAGGCCATTGTCGATCGTCGTTTCCGCGTCGTCGCCGGTCGGTGAGACTGAGACCTGGGGTCGGCAGTGGTGGATGGATATTAAAAAGAAAAAGACGATAAAGAAGTGACAGAGGTCAGTGCGCGGTGGCGCGATGTTGGGCTAGTATAAGACCCCACTGCAAAATTCTGCATCTATCTCTTTTTTATTGAAATATGGTCTTAATGTTTCTTTAAACACAACCATCGCCGCCGAATTGTCAGCTTTTAACACTTTTACAGTTCTCATATGTGGTTACCGGAATTGTGTGTGAGGCTAGACTACCGGGCCCACACATTGTACTCTATGAAAATCATAACCATGAAAATTTTTGGTACAGACATTGCACCCATCAAGTAAATTAAGTACAACGAAATGAACTTTAAGAATTGGAAAAATATAAGGTTGTTACTGAAGAGTCAAATTTTTGTAGTTATGGTACGAGGGCCAAACCGAAAAGATCGGGAATAGAATACTCAGGAATAAATTAGATTAAAACCTTTTTGGTTTATGACATGTAGTATTATTTCAAACACAATTCCATTTTTGAATTTAAAAAAAAAGTAAAAAAGAAAAGAGTAGTAGCCATTTGAATTTGACAAGTCAGTGGGGAAAATGGAGCTTACGCGGGAACATTTCCGTGCCATAATTTTTCACAACTTTCGTCGAGGTTTATCTCAAGAACAATGTCTCGCCGAGCTTGTTTCTGTTTATGAACTTGAAGCACCCAGTAAAACGACTATATATCGTTGGTATTCTGAGTTTCGTCGTGGACGTTCCTCTCTCAAGACAGTTCCTTCTACTGGTCGACCAAAAACAGCGGTAACACAAGATAACATCGATGCTGTGCGCCAATTAATAAAAGAAGATAGACATGTGACATACGAGCAGATTCGGGCTTCTCTCAGCATTGGTATGACAGCGATTCAAACTATTTTACATGATGAACTGGGTGTCAAGAAGTTAGTTTCCCGCTGGGTGCCCCATCGTTTGACCGAGGAACAAAAGTCGGCTCGTGTTAATTGGTGTCGCTCTACTCTGCAACGGTTCAATAGAGGGAGCTCAAATGCAGTTTACAATATCGTCTCTGGTGATGAATCGTGGATTTATTCATATGAGCCCGAAAGAAAACATCAATCGGCTGTTTGGGTCTTCGAAGGCGAGGTCAAGCCAATAAAAGTTGTCCGCTCTCGTAGCGTGTCGAAAAAAATTGTCGCTTCGTTTGTATCGAAAACTGGTCATGTGGCTACGATTCCTTTACAAGAACGCAGAACGGTTACTGCTGATTGGTACACAATAGTTTGTTTGCCGGAAGTCATAAGAGAACTTCGTAAAATTAATCCGAATCGTCGCATCATTCTTCACCAGGATAATGCGAGCTCACATACCGCTCGCAAAACGATCGCGTTTTTAAATCAGGAAAACGTGGAGTTAATGGACCATCCACCGTATAGTCCTGACTTGAGCCCCAATGATTATTTTACATTCCCAAGAATTAAAGATATGCTACGTGGTCAACGATTTCAAGGCCCAGAAGAGGCAGTCGAAGCTTACAAATCGGCCGTTTCGACTATATCCACTTCAGACTGGAATTACTGTTATAATAATTGGTTTGATAGAATGCAAAAGTGCATCGATTGTCACGGAGAATACTTCGAAAAACAATGAAAGTAAATATTGTTGTATTATTTTTGTACTTTTTTCTATTCCCGATCATTTCGGTGTGGCCCTCGTATTACCTACTTACGGCAAAAATTGGCTATAGATGACCCCATTTAACCTCATATCTAAATTTTCAAAGAAATCGTTTCGTTAAAAAACAGATAGGTAGGTACTGGAACTTCGCGGTTGGATCTTACCCTACCTAGGCGGTCTGTTCGGGGGCCGGCGGCGGCACTGCAGTGGGCGCGAAACCCGGATCTGGGTGCCCCGCTTCCCCTTCACTGGCGCTGGCAGCCGCGCTCGGCTCCTGCACACGCGTGAAGCAGTCTCGCCGCGAACCACGCCGCGCGCGCACTCGCCGACTTAACATGACGAGCCACGTGCTAACACTCTGACACGCATTTATTATGTACGCGATCGACAACTCCCAGGTGAGCGCGACTTGCGGTTATGTCCCTCCATATTCCTGGAGCCGGCCCATCACGCTCGACTAGCTCTAAGTGAGGATGTCTGACGGCTCATTGTAATGATGTTCATTCACGATCGGTCGATATAACGATCCCGGAAGTAGAGCCGGTTCGAAAATTGTTTAACGTCATAATATGTATGCTAATTAGACTGAGTGTTGTTACATAAATTGTATAGTTCGTTTTGAGTTTATCTCAAACGCAATTGTCATTGTTGGTAAGTGAAATTGTTTTAGATTCGCAAGTACCTACCTATTGTCCGGATTCTGATTCGGGACGTTGTTTTCTAGTTTCATCAAGTTTTCTCTTAGGTGGACTTTATTGGTATGTTTAGTTTCTTCCATCTCGGACATCAAGACAACATGAGATGCATGTTGCGTTGCGTTGATAGATCTTTCTTAATGAATGTTGACAGCGCTAGTCTGTTATCGCCTCTCAGCGCTGTTTTTATTGTTTTGTGAAAGTGTAGTGATGTGTTAATTAATGTGCATATGTGGATCTGACTCCATGACCGAAGTGTCCCAAGTCCGGCAGTAGACAGCATATCGCAAACTTTCACTCCGTCGACTGCGCCCGCGATTTATACCTGCCATTCGGTAAACACGACGTCTGATCACGGATTTGTATTTAATCAGGACACCTTCATCTGATAAATATGGGCTATTTTTAGTACTTAACATAATGTTGAAGGCACTATTTTTACTTAGTTTTCTGTATAGGTACCTAAGCAGGAGACTTGACGAGGGCACATTATACCTTGTCATAATCATAACGTTTTATTGTGATCAACACTGGATCAAATCAGGAATTGGAGGAAATTGAAACTTCATTGAATATATCCTTTTTGATCAATAATTTTGTCTCTCTGTTTTACTAGAATGGTCAGCTAAGATGGTTGTTTAGTTATTATTCAAGGTTATTCTTCCAGAGCGAACTAATTTTATTACTAGTTTATTTACCTACTTATTAAAACTATAAAGGAATTAGCATAAAAATACAAAAGAAGCCTGGAACACATAATAGGATAGGTATCTGGACAAAATAATATCAGTACCGATATCAGAACGAGCTTGCTCAGAAGAAGAAACTCGAGAACATAGACGCAGGCAGAGAATTCCACTTCTTTTAGCTGTGCGCAATTTATTTTCAATTTCAACCTCCGGTGCTTGGATAAGTTCAACTTTCTTATCAGATTTTCAGTACACGTACTTAACACGTAAAACTCTTCAACTTTCCTATAATCCTCCTTTTAGATCCGTCTGACTTTAGGGCTTGTGCACACAGGCAACTTTGTCTTCATGAGAAAAATATTTTCTTATAAATGTTGTATTTCTGTCATCTTTCTGTCTTGTCTCTGTCGTTAACAAAGATTGTTGGGATCTCGTTGGGATTTTTGCAAAATATTCCCAATACCCAACAACAGCGCCGCGATGGAGAAATCTCACAGTTGTCGAAAAAATATCGCCAAGAACAAAAGTACTGTCTCTGTCGCGGTGCTGTAGTCTGGAAGTCAGAAGCTACCTTTATATTGATATCCTTGTGTCATTTGCATATTTAGTATTTTGAAACAATCTTTTCTGACGACACAGACAAAACAACGACACGACAGAACCAATCGTTGTCATTTTCGCGTCTTGAATAGCCGGACTATGGCAGAACTATTACTTCTTTATTTTGGAGACAAGAGATGCTTGTGAGTGCAAGCCCTCAAGTTATCTCGTTTTACAGATGTCTAAAAGTGTATTGACAAGGCACAGATTACTGGCGCAAAATAGATTGTCTTGCTACGTCAGCACAATCACGGATGTTTTCAAAGATTGACCACGTAAATAAATAAACAGACGTCGTAGTCGTTCTATTGAACGTCGAGCGGTCAATGAAGTCTGACGGTTTATACTTAGATGGCTTGATGAGATTAGATGTGTTATAAAAAGAGACGGTTGTATTCAAACTTTTAGAAACTAGTTCGATTGTTTAATCGATCGATTTTTTACTAAAAATAACAATTTAATATTTAAAGATTTTACTGTCCTCACTATTTAAGTCTCACTTTATGTGTATTCTATCATCACCAGTCAGTAGGCATCATATATAATGAAATGACGTTTGCCCTTAGAATTATTTCTTCGTCATTTCGAAAATTGTAACTTATTTAGACCAGTTGACTCTTTGACCAACTTATTTTCCCAATAAGTTTCGCGAAATAACACGTTCTAACAGTTTCTTCAGAACACTAAAAACAAATACAAGTACTGCTTCATGAATGTCTCATGAATATTATATCCTTAAAATAAAATATATAAAAAAGTAAAATAAATATTGTGGAGACAATTTACACAAAGTCATCTGATCCCAAACTAGGCAAAACCTGGTATGAAACCTACTATGGGTACCAGAGACTGATATAAATACATAAATAGATAAATAACACACAGCCACAGAACAAATACTCGTGTTCATCACACAAATGTTTGCCCGGGGATCTAACCCGCGACCCTCCCCGTAGGAGGCAAGCTCACTGCCAAAATGCATCAAATTTTAACTTTTCCAGCATCACCACCGAATTTTTAATTAATATGTAAGTAGCTTATAAACGTATAAAACTTCTGACAAACAAGGTTAATTGTTCAAATACAGATAATAAAATATCAAAGCTTAGCCTAATCCTAATCGATTTTCGGTCTAAGTAGAAACAAAATCCATAATGGTTTGATAAAATAATATTATGGCAACCTTCTAATACAGACGAATACTCGTATCAGCTGTATCCGGTACGATTGTGTGATGTTATGTTAACAGGTAGATAAAACCAGCGATCCTCGCTCGGAGCCCTCGGCTTCAGGACTTATTTAGAAGAAAAAAAAAACACGTAAAATCGTAGCGTAGCTTTTACCAAAATGAACGTCTTATGACGCCAAATGCTAATTTTTATTTATTAGATTGTTAGGTATTTTCCTAAAGATGAACTTTTAAATGATGAGATGATAACAGAAGAAACACAGAAGGGTTCAATGAGAGCGACAATATATTTCCTGAATCTACGTTAGATGTGATTCTTGTTACAATTTAACAATATTACTAAGTTGTGCAAAAAGTGCATCGTTTTAAAAATTAGCATGCGATGCTTAAATGTAATTGAAAGCCGAGTGTCCCGTGTTTTTTGTCAGTGATGGATGATGCAGTTTTATCCTGAATACCTTAGAAATGTGTAATCCCTGATATTCTTGTTAGCAAAAAATGTCTATACCACTATCATAGGTAGACAGACGTGCTAGCGGTGAAGAGTCAGACTGAGTAGTTTTTCTTAGAATACTAACTAGTTTGTTAAACAGTAGCTTAGAACGTTATTAGGTACCTGATTCCGTACCTGTTTATTATGACCTGTTGTGACCCAGCGATACCAAGTTAAGTTATTCATTAACTAAATTAATACCGAGAAACGTCCTCGTGGTTTGTAACAAAATTGTTTCACATCCTGTTAGGTATAATTAAAGACATTGATTGTCTTCTGAGTGATGATTCGCTCGCGCTAATCGACTGTGTATTTTAGTCGTATACTAATCTGTTTAAAATCTTATTGTACAAAGTCGAGAGGCCTTAGTATGTGACTGTGTTAGTGCATTAGGCAATTTTCTAAGACGTTTGTCAACTAAGTTTTTTTATGTGACGGTGGCACGCTCATCACTGTTGGTAATATCTTTTTATGGCTTTGTAAAATAAATAAAATATTTTTAGATAGATAGATATTTATTTAATGGCATTGCAAAATACAAATACAAAATATATTATTTCCAGAACACAACAGAGTTAATGAAGTACATTCTTAAAAATACTTAAATCTATTTCCTAGTCCTGTCGCAATACAAATGTTTTATCTTGCAAATCTCATACTAGGAATGTACCTGTCACGTGAGATTTAATAATACGATTTCTATTTGTTGACAGAAAGCTTGATAGTAGTTAAAGTTAACAATAGCAAATCTGGGAGAATGAAAAGAAGAATATAATAATAATGAAATTAACTAGTTTGAATGTGTGTATATGTACGTGTGTGTGTTTTGTTTTTGTGCCTATTTTTATTCTTATTCATTAAATTTTATGTTTTATTCTAATATGTTTTAAACCACTCTCAATAGACATTGACACATTGACAGTAGCAATCAAATTAGGTCTTGCACCTTAGCCTGCTCTTCTGAAGAAAGAGCGAATGGAAAAAAAAAATATAGTGGGTGACCGTTTAGGAGGCCGTCCCGTTTTGGGTAAGAATTACCCTTTGACAGTAGTCTGTCCCGATCACACATGGGCCATCATTTAAAACTATCCCGCTGTCTGGGTAATTTCTAATACCCAATTTAAAACGCGCCCTAGGTTTCCGTTTTCCTAACTGAAGTGCCATCCAGTTGAACTTTCTAAAGGTGAGGCATCGTCAAGTCGGTGGCTAGTCCGACTCGTAATTTCCCGGATTTTTAGATGGAAACAGTATTTTATTTAGTTTTCGACCCAGGCATCATCTCCATTAGCAATATTTTGTCCACGAGTAATTTATGACTAATAAGACATGAAAAGTTTCATGTAATAACAGCAGCTGAGCGTTCCAATTAGAATGTGTAGTCGAAAATACCTATCATGTACAAAAGAGCCGTTTATTAAACACATTTAAAAGGTTAAAACTCAGTAAATAACGTCGACGTCAATAACAAAAACATATCCGCAAAACAAAGGATCAGACAACTTTTTTTTATATTTTTAATTTCATCATTATGTAATGACTTATTTTACAAAAATGAAGTAATAAAACAAAGATAACAATAAAAAAAAAAAATCCACACGCACAACATCGTCAATATATCTATTTAGGCACACAATCGTGACAGTTAAGGCAATTGCAGACGAGACACAAAAGGAAAGCAAAAACTGCATGTGGAAAGACTGCAAATCGCTCTCCGCAACCGATTGCATGAAAGTATGTGGGTGGTTGCCGCTATCGTGAATATCTTAGTAGAAGTAAAAGTCTTCATGACTAGAATGGAATATTTCTAGCTCAATATGATCAAAGAGTCGATAAATATGAGCATGCTGATGAGATTTTAAATACCGTACCTGGCAGTTAGGTGTAGAAAACACAAAATGTAGTTATTTGTTTAGGTATCTAAAATATTGTCAACATCGATGTTCGCGAATCCCTTCGGCCATTTTTGCGTATAGTTTGCCCGCGGGATAAAATAAGTAGCTGATATTGGTCAGGGATAATGCTTATAATAATATTTGCTATTAGTAACACACTTTTCCAGTCGGTTTAAGAGTTTCAGAGATTACTCCCAACCGTGGCAACAAGCATAGTGAGTGTTGCATAATATATTTGCTTATACGAAAATATTGATATGGAATCAAATTATCTTAAAAGTGAAAACATTTTTTTTTTAAATGTTACAAGTGAGCAAACGAGCAGGTGGGCCACCTGGTGGTAAGTGGTCACCACCGCCCATAGCACCCACTGCCTTATTAATGGCATATTTTGACACTAATAAGACAGCAAAGCGCGTTGCTAACCTTGAGAACTAAGATGGTATCTCTCATGTGCCGGTAATTTCACTGGCTCCCTTGCCCTTCAAACCGAAACACAGTAGTGCAAACACTGCTGCTTCACGGCAGAAAAAAGCAAGGGGGTGGTAGTTCCCTAGACGGACTATCCACAAAAGCCCTACCACCTTCAATAAATTCGTGATTGATAACTTTAGAAATTCTATAACATACCTCAATGAACATATTGAGATCAGATACAGAAGGTTATTGTATTGGCTTAGTATTGTTTTTAAATTAAAGAAGCCTTGTTTTGAACACTGTTTTTTTCCTGCAGATGTAGTTCTGATTTTTAGTTTCTTATTTGAACGTTGTTGTACCATCATCATCATGGGGTGCCATCTTCGAAATGAAGTTTGGAGGTCAGCAATCGGTATTCGTCGCGGCGTTCCGCCACCCTCTTCAACTCGTGGTAGTGTAATCCGGTCCAGTCCATCGTATGTCATCGTACCATTTCCGTCTCGGCCTTCCTGTTGTTGTTGTACCGGAGTTCACAAAAGATTTATGTGTTTTTTAAACAGAATCATAACGTCAAATTTATGAAAAATGTGTTATCACTTTAGATATTTCTGGCTTTCTGTATGTAAAACCATAAACGCAAACTTGTACCCCATGTAATTTAAGATAAATAGATTGTTCTTTAAAGAAAAATTATTGCTATTTTTTTTATAGTCAATGGGCTTATTCTTATGACCTCGATCTAGTCTTCAAGACAGAGATAAGATCGACGATGGGACGACCTTACCCAGAAGAAGCTTATTTACTCGCGACTTGAATAGATTCGGGTTGTATGAACTCGGGAACACAGACGCAGGCAGATAATTTATTTCCAAAACTTCCTATTTGTTTACAAAACACCTGACTCTTCCGTGAGCTCCGGTATAGATTGAACTTGATATTCGAAAGTCGTTATTGAAGACATAAACTACTTGAAAGTGGTGTAACAGTATGTTGCAATTTATGCGGAGTCTTGTGATTATCATTTAGGTTTTGTGCGCCTGCGTTCAATGCATTTCTAAGTCCAATCAAAATACGCACTGTCATTGTCTGCGCTAAACTATGATAAAACCCTTAAGGATTATAATCAGCCGTTGATAAAGTATTATTGGCAATCAAGTGAGAGTTACTCGTATCAAAACTGCACGATGATTACTGCACACATACGTGAACGGAACGTGTGCGTAATCCATTGTTTGTGCGTACGCGGCGTGTAAAGTGTGTCGCTCGCATCCTGTTCGCCGCTCGTCTTTTTCTGTAATCGTCAAGACAAACGATCACTTGAATCGATATTTTAGCAGATTGCATCGCATTTTATTTTAAAACGAGCACTTTCAGGGTTCGTAGACGCAGTGAGACGTTTTTAGGGTTCCGGCGAACCAAAAATGTAAAAACGGAACCCGTATGGTGCGACTTCTTCTGTCTGTCGGTCTTTCTGTCTATCACACCTGTTCGTCTCAGCAACTACTCATCCTCTCGACTTGAATTTGGAATAGTTTTAGAATATGCTTACCCAACTTTATTGCAAACAAAATAAATATATATTTTTATTATTATGATGAAAAATGTCTCAAAAAACCGAAGTTTACTAAACGATAAATCTGAAATTATGATAATCGTCAAAGGTTTATGAAAATATCAAAACAAAATAAAACGATCTCTCTAAATAGCAGAGATTTTTAAAAAATTGCAAAAAACCTTTACAAACCAACTTAGTTTTTCGGGCCTAAAATGGACTTTATATTATTGCTTCTAAAAAAGAACCCTCGGCTTGCGAGTCCGACTCGCACTTGACCGCTTTTTTTGTAAATTAGTTTATATTAAAGTTTCAATGCAACTGATTACTCGCGAAAACCAAATCGAATATTCCTTATACATTGCTTCATTGTCGAAGGTTTGAAATACGAAATTATTTTATGTCCCTGTAGTGGAAATTAAACATATACTTATCGGTCGTCGATAAGGCGTGTATCTATTGTAGAATGTGCGTTGTGACGATATATCGCAAGAGGTGGCGTGTTTTGACGTAGCCTAAGTGCTCCACCTCCATTGGTCGAAGTTATCTTCAATAAACACGCGATAAAATTTCTCCTCCACAAACGGAACTAAATTGTGTCCAACACGGTTATCTGTGTACAGATTTATTACAATAATTGAGCTATATTTATTGTTATTAACTGCCTGTTGTTTTGTATTGAATTGCAAGCAGTCATTGCATTGTAGAATATTGTAGATGATGATTGCTTCATTTGTGCCTAGGTTCACTAGCGAGCAACATAGTGACTGGAAAAACCTGTAGCAAACAATGCAGCTCATTTCAATCCATTTTAAAGGTACATATTTTCACGAGTATTAATGCGATATTGACCTCCAAATTTCGGCACTACCATTATCTACATATTGCTTCCAAATAGATTCGAATCATAAATATTAAATTTGAAATGCCTCTGACGCATTTGGATAACCCCGCCACCTTCCATATCTTTGATGTTGATGAATGTCCTTAATAACGTCTCTACGTCTCGGAGGGTACACTAATTAGTCTGAACAACGGTCCATTGACGTCATTGTTATCTATTCATCACAACGTAAATCGTTGTTTATACTTTGCTTGTTTGAGACGCGTAAATGTAATTGCAAATAAATTAGATAAATAAAATTTCTCTGTCTAGAACTTGTTATTCGTATGTGTCTAATTGAAGTAGCGAGTAATGTCTTCAGTGATTTCTGCACCAGTAAGTTTTGGTGTTCTATTTGTCCTTCCATGTTTGCGTTGGCATTAGCCGATTCAACAAACTAATACGATTTTATTTAACAGAAAGCGGAACTTTACACAGTCGACGTCCTACGTTTGCAAACAGCTGATGCAATAAGACCTTCTAAATCACTTGTGTATATCTATAAGTATCTACAAATCAAGGTACAGCTCGCTAATGATCTGAATGATTCGTATGACCTCCAAAACTAGGCCGCGAAGACAAAGTTCTTAGTAATAAAATAAATAAAAACATAAAGTGTTTTAGTTTAGTTTCGTTGTACAACAAACCTAAAAATAAACCATATGATGTCAAGGGCCCCAAATATTGACAGAAAAAACGTAAACAAATGAACGTAAACGAGCGCGGCTAATGCGGGAGAATCCGGTGGGTTTTTGTCTTAGTCAAAATTGTTGCTGCGTCACGAAAAATAAGGAAACGTTCGTCCTAGTTTTTGGCTTTTTAGATAACACGGGGCGTGCTCACAGGTGTCTCAAATGTTACGAGTATTGCGGTGCTGTTGTAAATCCTTCGAAATAAGAACAATTTCAAAAATCAAAAAGCTGTCTGCCTCTTTGACTGATGATAAGGAGCATCCTCTAAAAGATACAAAAAATATTGGCAGACATCCACACCCTTGCCTTTTTGAGGAATCTAGTTTTAACTTTTTTTAAATTTGGCAAAGAAACGTACACCTGGCAGACTATGAAAGTTCGATTAAACACAATGTATAGGACCTCAGAAAATGGGCTGCCACCATAATAGCCCTGCGTTGTAAAGTGATAACGCTTCAGAATGCAAAAAAAACACTACTTCGTCCCGTGATAATGCAGAGCCCTGCATGTCTGCCTCTTCGATTTTCTACACCTTCAGAAGTATTTTAAACAGCAGCCACAAAGGCAGACATCTTTTAATGCACGATAGAGTTCATCAACTAAAAGATGCTGTACCTAATCAATTAAACATTTTATCTGTTTGTAGTTAATGTTGCCATTTAGATACCTTAAGCACCATTAACCCAGTAAGCGAAATAAGTGCACTAGTCCTAAGTTGTACTCGAAGTGAGATCAATAATGTATTAAATGAGAACGCTACATTCGAACAATTTCACATTTCCCTTCACCTCGCGGTATACAAGAGTTGCGTATAATTGTATGATGCGAACTATTTCTATTTTCCATCGATCCGGGTTCTTACAATACAGAGAGATGCGTTTCATTCTTTCGCCGGCCGCCGCGGTGGCGCGCGCACCATATTTTTTAGAAAGTCGCATCCGGCTGCGCTCGCGCTGGCGCTGCTTCCGTATCGTGCCGGATGTAGCCTCCAGATGAAAGGCCTACTAACTTAATCTCACCAAACACACGCCTTCAAGGAATCTTCAAGTTTAAACTCTTGACCGCAAAGATTTGCTTGCACTTTCACGGCGGCGGCATAAACTGCATTCAGTGTGCGAAAGCAAAACACAATTTTCTACACTTCAAGAGATTTTATGGCAATAGCGACGCTTTCAATACATATTTGATAGCGCCCATTTCGAATTAGTACAGTTTCTTTTCTCAGCCAACTAGGGCTCAATGCGGATGTCGTCATGACTAACATTTTAGTTTGTTCAGTTAAAATCAGCAACTGGTTCTGTGAGGCGGAATAGAAACGAAAAGAGAACGTTTGCTTGTGCTTTTGGAGCAGTGCTCAGAATGTTTTTGCGAATTGGTTGAAATAATGAATTACCTACAACCGGTACGCCAACAGTTGCGCACACGCTAAAGGTCAATGATCATCTGTAGATCCGCTTCGACGCCCTCATGACCCTGTGGTGCGCCTCGCGCCGGTTCCAATATTAAATTTGCTTATTGATCTTCACATTCGACATAAGAATTAAGTTTTGATCGTTTTGACCACTGCCACTTTGTTGCCCGAGTCAGTCTAGAGCGTCTAGATGTAATCGTGCGGTGTTTGTATCCAGTCTGATACTAGAGTGGAAGTTTTAGACATTTTCTACTGCGCACTTGTTTCCTTGTATGACACAGAGCGTTATTGTCTTATTTGTTTACAATGAACCTGTTATAATTATTTCTGAGTTGTCAGTCCACGTTTTGCATTATACGACCACGCACTACTGCCGCGGTTCGCCTTGGGTGTCTATTGTGACATACTTAACAACTTGATTTGGAAAAAGCACTCCAAAATGCGGCGGATATTGCGACACTGTATGAACTAACGGATGTCATACCTTTGCGCCTGTACGCACAAACCCTACCTAATACACTTATGTCCTACTTAGGCGAAGGTCGTATTTGGTGGGCTAGAAAAGAAGGACCTTACTAAGTAATCCTGTACTAACTGTACTAACCGGTAAATACCTAATTATGCCCGGGATAAAGTTCGTGTATGTCTAGAAACGTAACTATGTGATTAAGAGGGACGCCTTTGGAGTCCTGCCATACAAAAAGCGAAAACACTTCTAAAATGTCTATCTTGAATGAAATGAAATCGTATTTGTTACTGCATTAAAAAGAGCAAAATTATGCAGTTTTTAAATGTTTGTAGAGGGAGAGAATTGTTTTCGCGGTATGGAGTTGAGCTCCAAAAATTCCAGCATAGTGGAGTTAACAGTTAACACCTTCCAGTCCTACGAAGTTAGTAAATAAGCCTCTTTTAGAATGTTGGCCTCTCTACCAATAAGACCCCATTTGGCTTCCGAAATTAACGTTATACTTATTTGCTTGTTACAGAAATATGTGGAGTCATCGCTGGGCTGGGCAGGAGAACGCGGCGAAGACTCTAGCTACGACAGCGAGTGTGAGGATGATGGAGGACACAGGGCCGCCTCCAGGACCCCTTCCGATACTCTTGCGGCAGAATTCGCGGAGTACGTCACTCTGCAAACACCACAACCCAACCAGGTAAGTCTCTAGCTACGTCATTAAGTGAGACGATCATGGAAGACACAGGGCCTCCTCCAGATCCCCTTTCGACACTCGCGGCGGAGTTTGCCACTCTGCAAACCCGCAGCCTAACCAGGTGAGTCTCTAGCCATGACAGCAAGTGTGATGATGACGGAGGACACAACTCCGCCGCGTCCAGAAACCAGTTCGACACTCGTGGCGGAGATCGTCACACTTCAATCCCCACAGCCCAACCAGGGTAATCAATCTCTACACTAGCTACGACAGCAAGTGCGACAACGGTGAAGGATACAGGGCATCCTTCAAAACCCCTTCAGACACTCGCGGCGGCGGAGTTCGTCACACTTCCTAGCATTGCAGTCTTCTTGTCGAGGCAATGACAAAACCTACTTATTACTTATTTACACTTGTCTCATAACGCCACCGTTTGCGTTTGTTTAAAAAGCCTCCGTGGTCTAGTCTCCGTGGAGGTCCTGGGTTCGATCCCTGGTGGGGATACTGTCAAACATAAATCCCTTTGTGCGAATCCATAGTTTGGTTATTATAATTCCGTGCTTCGGAAGAGCCATCCCATTGGTCCCGACTACTATCTACGGATGCAGTTGTTAATGAACCATGTCAGAGGACTTTCGCGGCTCAACAACTCTGACACCAAGGTTTGTGGGGTCGGTCATCGACCTTGCAACCCACACGATATTATGATGATAACAGTTAGCGTGTCGAATTTAAAATTAATAATTTAAAACTTCACAGGCAAAGATCGAGTTTGCGGTGAAGCTGGGTTACTCAGAACGTCTAGCTCGGACAGCACTGCAGCGTCTCGGACCGGACCCAACCTGCAACGAACTTCTAGCTGAGCTGATCAAGCTCGCGGCCAAACAACCGCCGCGGGCGCTATCGCCGCCGCTACCCACAGAACCCGATCCGCCGCCCGATAGAGCGCCCCTGAGGCATATTGTCATTGATGGCAGCAATGTCGCTATGAGGTGAGATTTCTTCTCAATTAAATAATACGGGCAGTAAAATTCAAGCGTTCTGCTACTACTATTATTAATATTAATCGTTAAAGATAAGAGGGCATTTCGCGGCTCGAAAACTTGGACAGTCAGGTTGGCCTGGCCTCTAACCTGGCAAAGCTTAATCTTGAATTGGTTTGCTCTCTAGGTTGCGGAGATAAGCTGGCAGTCTCTTGTCGGGATTTGAAAAGAGCAAATTTATAGTACTTAGTAATAATATTAGGTCCTTACCTATGATATTGGCGAAATTTTTCTTGCAGATTAATGAGATCATAGTTCCTATAACTCTATAGCTATTTTCTATATTTGTTTTACATTTTTTACTTTCGAGCGGAGCGAGAAAGGTATTGTATTCGGGAAAAAAAAAGTTTTTCAAATTTTCTCAAAAATGTGTTCTATATCACTTATACATCATAAAAAACAAGTCTCCCAAAAATGTCCGTCCGTCGGTCGGTCGGTCCGTCGGTCGGTCGGTCTGTCCGTCACGCTTTGGCCTAGCGGCTAAACGAATGGTTCGATTGACACCATATTTGGAATTTAGGAGTTTTATGCAAATCCATCGAAGGGTTCTAAGTGGTTTCTGGCTGGCTCCCATTTTGAAGGTAGCTGTCATACAACGAAAATGATAAATTGTAATTTTCTCAAAAACGGCTCATAGAATCTTGATGAAACTTTGCATGACCAAGCATCTCCATGTAAGATATCTTGCGCCAGTATCAAATGATCTGTGTAATTTCATATAAGGGGTGTTCCTGTACCACCAAATCGTAAATATGTGATTTACCCAAAATTGGTTCCATTGAGTTTATTAAAATTTTCTATAATATTACTCCTGGATTGGTTGTCTACCTGACTGGATATTCTTTATGATTTTTTGAATAAAATTTAGTACACAGGTGTACCAAAAACTGAAAGGGCTTGCTCAGTAGACTAAACTGAACAATAATCCATAAGGAACATGTGTTGGGAAATTAAACAAATCTCCATGCAAGTATCCTACGGTAGTATCTATTGATCTTTGAAAATTCATATAAAGGGTGTTCCAGTAGTACCAAAAGTTAAACATGTGATTTACTCGAAATCGTTTGATGTTTGTTTGTTTTAATGTTTGACAATTTGAATTCTGAATTGATCTGTATATTTCATTCGAACATTTTTTTGGAAAAACGTAAATAAAAGTTTGTGTTTCCATACTATGTGTATGGCATTACAAATTTAAGTTTGCGGTTGATAGTTTTTCCTTGAGTATTGCGAGAAAGTAAGTGCAGTGCTGCTGTACCATTTATTATATTTGTTTTACATTTGAAAGTTCATTTCATGGTTATCAATCTACGCATTAAATATTGTTTTAATTTTTAGGGTTCCGTGCCTCAAAAAAAAAAAAAAGGGAACCCTTATAGGATCACTTTGTTGTCCGTGCCTGTCAAGACCCTTTTTCTCACGAACGAGAAGAGGTATCAGGTTGAAATTCATAACGAATATTAAAGTCCATAAACTACACAAGATCTGAAAATTTCATTTTTTTACAACGACGCAATCAAAAGATATGGCTTTTTATGTCCTCATCTCCATACATTTATGCAAAAAAGCAAAACCTACAGGGTACTTCCCGTGGACTTAAAATTATGGAATTTGGCAAGAAGCTAGGTCTCACAGTAAAAATAAAGGAAAAAGTCTAAAATCATTAAATATTTTAATTTTTCTCACAACTAATAGTAACCAATTAAGGTGAGCTCCCGTTTCAAGAACTTTTCTATAAAAGAGGAGTCAAGTGGGATGGTCGCGGAGTTTTTAAAATCAAAGAGCAAATGCTTTTAGTAAATCATATGGTAGATAGGTACGGAACCCTTAGGGCGCGAGTCCGACTCGCACTTGGCCGGTTTTTAGTTTGATATCCAAAATTAAAGGTTTGAAAATTGTTCGTCTTAAATGTCGTCCGTTTTCATCATTAGATTTGTTATATTTTTTTACAGATGACATAAAAATTTATTAAAGCAGCTGTAAGCTTAATGTCTTCCCATTCAAATTAAAATATTTATAGATAATATTTGGATTTGTTGTAAGTGTTAGTACTGAAAATTGAGTTTACCTAAAATTCTCCATACAAAACGCAAATTTCAAGGTAAGGATCTAATATAACTGAATCGACAGAGACACGTATCGCTCCGTCCTGCTCTCACGCATAGCCCTATCCTGCTGTTATTCTAATCAAACTGAATTATTTCGACTGTTAAATAGACGACTCCGACGCCAGTAAAAAAGAGCTCTGCAGTTTTTCATAATAGTATTTTTACCTATGGACATATAGTAGGCAGAGAAGACCTAGTAACAATCTTAATTTGTTTTACCATTAACAACATTGTAACTGTACAAGTTATCATTTTGTGGTAAATTCTTATCTCAAAATGTTGCCCGTGTTTTATCATCCCACGCAACTTTTATTATTATGCATGCGGAGTATCAATAGGTGCGTGATAGATAATGATACAATTGTATAATATTTGACCTTGAGATTTTTTTAACAATTAATATTTTGATTGTTTATTTTCGAGACGATATGTAAAATGTATTTTTTTTTTCTGTTTTCAGCCACGGCAACAAGGAGTTGTTTTCGTGTCGCGGCATCGAAATCTGCGTCGAGTGGTTCCGTGCACGTGGACATAAAGAGATCACTGTGTTTATCCCCAAGTGGCGTAAAGAGGCTTCGCGACCAGACAACCCCGTGGCCGATAGAGACGCGCTCGACCGGCTAGAAAGGGACCGCGTGCTTGTATACACTCCTAGTCGGCTTCTCGGTGGCAAACGACTCGTATGCTATGACGACAGGTATATTCTCCGTCTTGCCGCCGAAACCGATGGCATCGTCGTCTCCAACGATAACTACAGAGACCTCGCCGCCGAAAGCCCTGACTTCAGAAAGGTCGTCGAAGAGAGACTTCTCATGTACTCCTTCGTCAACGACAGATTCATGCCTCCAGACGATCCATTAGGCAGATCAGGCCCGACTCTAGACGCGTTTTTAAGAGCACCTCCTTCAAGAACGGACCCTCCACCCGCGTGTCCTTACGGGCGGAAATGCACGTACGGTAACAAGTGTAAGTTCCACCATCCCGAGCGAGCGGGCCGCCCGCATAAATCCGTCGCGGAGAAGCTTTCGGAACGAGCGGCGCGGACGCTGAGACAACGCGATCTGCACACGGTCAGTCTACCTCCCGGAGGACGGCCCGTCGACAACAAGAAGCCTCTAACTCGCGCGCACTCGGCCGCGCCTCGCTTGGCAGACCCGGCGCTCACGACGCACTTCGACCGCGCTCAAATCGCCGGGCCTTCACAGCCGCCGCCTCCTCCGCCGACAGAAGTTAACCCTCACAGAAAGCTCGCTAGACAGTTGACGCTGAACCCGGCGTGCGACCCACGTCTGCACGCGACGGCTTCCAGAGTGGCCTCAGCGCCGGTGGGGGCGGGTGCGGGGGCGGGGGCGCTGGCCGGGCGCGCGGGGGCGCACATGTCGCCGTGCTCGTCGGACGGCGCGCTGCAGCAGTGGGAGGCGCGCCGCCGCATGCACTTCCACCTGGCGGGCATCTTCCCCGAGGCGCAGGTCGCTGAAGCGATGGCGGCCTACCCGGACGAAGTTGACGCGCAGAAAATGTGCGCCATTATCCTCGCCCGGTACCGCCCTAGCGAGGCTCCGCTACCCCCGCGCCCGCACTGAGAGTAATCTCTTACCGCTCGCGAATGACGAACGAGCCGAAGCGTAACGACCGAATTATTCTCGATTTTTTGAAAGAAATCGCGATTTACATTCGAGTTCGTCAAAAATCTGGCCGCAGTTACACCCCGAAGCGACAACAGCTGAATGGAAGCCACGTGCCAACTGCGCGACGAACGATCGCGATCTGTAGGCATTTAGACATTTTGTACATTCTCAGATTATTGTTCTGTGCACTTCCAAGAAGTGTGCAACAAACCTGTTGAAATAGTTTTTGCATAGACTAGAGATGTACAAATTCATATCAACTCTATTTTTCTTTGTTAAAATTACTAACTACAAATATTGTATGTGTGTATCATACTTATTATTCTAACTCCTTGTATTAATAAATAATCTTGTTATTTTTACTTTATATTTTCATCTATGTTCCAGTGAACTAAAATTTTTCGTTGATAAAACTTGCTTCTTTCTTTAGTTATTTTATGAACTTAACTCAAACTTTGTTCAAATTAGAAAATACTACAATAAATAAAAAATCGTGTGATGGTAAAATTATTGGTACTGTGTATCAACTTGAATATTTTTTCATTATTTAGTTAAAATAATCTAAGTTTTAGGTTAAAAGTATTTTTAAAAAGCATTATAAAATCATAAAAATAGTGTTTATTGTATGTATATGAAAGTTGAAGACTAAAATGTATTATAGTGCTGTTGTTTAGGTGATTAAAGACTTGTGAAGTCGACAAATAATATACGGGGTAGATTTTTCACAAAAACTTTTGAAAGTAACTTAGACTTCAACAAACAGGTCGAAAAACAAGAAACATTTCTTGCTTTCCCATACAGGATTTCGTATGGATAATCAAAAATGTTTCTCGTTTTTCGATGACCTGACTGAACAACATGCAACAATTTTTGTAGTGATAAAAATCAACCTCGTATAAATGAGATGGTAATTTTCAACTTTACCAGTTACAATATCTCCCTGGTTTCTTTTACCAGTGGGATTTTTTGACTAATCTCAAACAAGCAGTTGCATGCAAGCTTTTTAGATGACTCTCAAAACTTTTGGTGTCACTTTGTGCATCATCAAAAAAAATTCTTTTGTTTTTATGATGCACAACAAAATGTGACAGCTTTTTGTAATGATCAATAACTTAAAAAAAGGTAGATGCAACTGCGTGTCAGTGACTTGGGCCAGATATAGTGGACTAATAGTCATTAATTATTATAGTTGTAAACTTAACACAATTTGTTGTTTGATTTTTTATTAAATTGAACTGTTAAAACCTAAATGCAATGCATCGATTGAAAATGTAAGATAAATATATCTAATTAAAAATTATCTACTTACATGACCTACTCTATACAAATATTTTTGTTATTTGTAAATACATTGGTTTTTATAGAGTTTGTCATGAATTTAACATTAGTATGAAGAAAAAAATCAAATTTTATCAATGTTATACTTTTAAATAATTTTGATCAAGAATGCAGTTGGTAAAATTTGGTTTGAATAAAAATGTTCTGCAGAGGGAATTTGAGATTTGATATACAGGTTGTAAAAAAGTGTAGTAAAGATAAAAAAATCATTTTCTCAGACTGATTGATAGTGATAAAAAAAATAATTTGTTCTATTAGAGGGGAAGTTCCATTTTGTAAATTAAAATTCGATCAGTACAGATTATTTTTGTGATAATACCAAGATCCTATTTATTTAAATTAATTACTGTTATCTACTTTCTTTATTATCCTTTTACAATATTTTAAGGATGCAGAATTTTCAATAAAAATTTTTACAGCCTGTATTTGTGATCTATCCCAAGCAATCATTTTTGATACTTATTACAGCACATTCCATAAGGAATGCTTATTATAATCATGTCGTTTTTGACATTATAGTTATTGTCTTATAAAATAAACTCTTTTCTCATTAGAAATTAGCCATTTTATTTCACTTTACCTTAACTCTATTAGGATTGTTAGATATTCTTTTGACAATCATTTTCTTAAAAGTTTTGTTGTTTTGTTGGTCACCTTTATCAGAAAATTCAATGAAGTCTTGTCCTGTAAACATTTTTCTTTCTTGCTTCTTTTCTTCTGAAGGTGGTACAAACATTCTCATTTTCTTATTGGTTCTGTATAAGTACTCAAATTGTTTAGATTCTTTTACATCAACAGGATTTTTCTTATTAATTTCAGCCATTTCTATATCTTCAATTTTAAGTGCTTCCTTTCTTTCTTTAGGCAGCTTACTACTTCCTAATTCATGAATAACTTCACTTATCTCAGTCAAACACTCTTTTTTAACTCCTAGACTACTTGTTGGAATTCCAAAGTTTACTTTACAAATTTTTCTTAGACCCTCCACACAGATGGCTGGTATTTGTCTTTCAACACAAGATTCTAGTAGTGGTTGAACTATTATTCGTGGAGTTATGGAAGCTTCTATAATAATACCTGAACATTGGTTACTTTGGATTGTATTGGCACATTCTGATATTCCAAAAAGAAGACCTTCAGGTTTCCTGTAAGTAATAATAATAGTATATAGGTGTATAATAAATTTGAAACTACTTTTCTATGCTGCTCCACTTAAGGATTTTTAGGTACTTACTCAATTTTAGGTGGTTTAGGCCGTTGCTCTTTGGGTATGTTTCTCAAATCCTTCCACAAAGGTTTGTTGAACTCTGGTATTACGACTTTGAACTTACAAAGAGTAGTGTCAAGGAGTTTCCTTTGTTCATCATTTACTGCAGGCCTGAACATAAAAACAATTGTTTTGGACCAACCAAAGAAAAACCTACTATAAAAATCTATGAAAGCAGGCTACTAATTGTAAAAAAAAAAAAAAAATTCTTACCAAAATACTGGATCAGGCCTACAAAGTACGTTTTTGATGGTTTTCTTTAATTTGCCCTTGTTGATTTTTTTCTTTTGCAATGTAGCAGCTGCTGTTTTTTCCATGATATTATATGAAGCTCATTTAATCGATTTTCTTTAACAAATAAAATAATATTGGACTAAAACAAAATTTTAAGTTATAACCTCAAACTCAAGCAGTCAACCAACTGTCAAAAATGTGTCCGTTCGTTTCATAATGCAAACCGGTAAATAGGCATCAACTTACCGATTTTTTTAGGGTTGCTAATTTTGAAAGTTTGAGACTGAGACAGCGAACTACAATCAACTACAATAGACTAAATAATAAGTCACAAACTTAGAAATAAAATTTAAATAGATTGATATAAAATGCTGAATTATTCAGTTCTTTCTTCTCCTCAAACTATCTAAATCCAAGACACCCAAGGGGGGGTTAGTTTGTAACAACCATTTCACGTGCGAAGCACGAGAAACCGACGTCCTTAACGACCTATTTGTAGCCGGCTTTTTAGTATAGCGTTTTAGTGCGTTTCAGAAACTTACAGCGTCATCTGTTGGTAGGTAGCATAGCTTGCTCATATAAAGCGGCTATTAAGTTATAAGTATATATTAATCAGGGACTAGATAAGTAATATTAATACTATTATTATTGGAAAAGTACTTATCATATCACTCCTCTTCGAAGCTTACCCCGAAAAATCACCCAGTGCAGAACATAGTTTTTTAAACTGTGGTATTTCTACTCTATACTAGATGGCGCTTAAGCTTTCCTGAAAATAACGAGTATCAAAACCGGGTGTAATTGGGTATGAGTTGCATTTTTAGTAAAATTAGGTATATTGTTTGACAGAGCAAAGCTTGGTCGTCCAGGTAGGTACGGTCAACCGCTCGTCGGTAGAAACTTTTTCAACTCTGTTACCACGCTACAAGGTCCAAAATTGTTTCTACTGACGTGCTGTTGAGTGTACTAACGAAATTCACTATGCTACAGAGCAAGGCATCCTCAATAAGGTTAAGCGTTACTTCACTCCTGGACAGCTTCTAGTTTTATATAAAGCCCAAGTCCGATCCTGCATGGAGAATTGCTGTCACCTTTGAGATGGCTCAGCAAAATACCAACTAGCCGCACTTGACTCGATAGATCGCAGAGCCAAGAAGCTCGTTGGTGATGAGATGCTGGTGAAAACCAAGTTTCACAGTCTGGCCCACAGTCGCAAAGTTGCATGTCTGTCGGTTTTCTACAGATTGTACTTCGGAGAGTGTGCTCAAGAGCTCCACGAGCTTATTCCACCATCTCCCTTCTACCATCGGGAGTCCAGACGCACCGCAGGATATCACCCATATTTGGTTGATATTCCGCACATTCGCACAAAGCGCTTTGAAACATCTTTTATAATGCGCACAGCTAAAGAGTGGAATTCTCTGCCTGCGTCTGTGTTCCCGAGTTCATATAACCCGAATCTATTCAAGTCGCGAGTGAATAGGCTTCTTCTGGGCAAGCTCGTTCCATCGTCGACCTCATCTCTGTCTTCAAGACTAGATCTAGGCCCATTGACGATAAAAAAAAAAGTTTCATAAGTCAAAACTCTCTTTAAAATTCTAATGTTAAATCTCTCTGTTTGACAGCGATAGATTTTAAAGAAGCTTTAATTTTGAAAACTCTTTGTGCAGTTGCCAGTCTATCCAATACCTAACATTAAAACTAGTTAGTAGGTATCTACTATTATTTTATTGAGTATACTTACTTTACCATTTAGCAAAAGGTATCATCTGATTCTTCCAATAAGGGCAATCTGAATACCAATACTACCTGACCACTTACCAAGTTAAATCTCACAAATCGTTTCCAAATTTCCAACACACCAAAAATTAAAATTACCACGTTCGACGCATTTACTTACAAGCCGTTTCTAACGTATTGAATGAACACAAAGAATAATTTTACGACTCTACAAGCAAGGAAAAGACAAGACAATAAGGGGTGCGGAACTGAACAAAGGGAATTCCTGATTATAAATCTCTGCTTAGAAACTTACTAGGAAACGCCTTGCAAAAAAGGATGCGTTTTTTGTTGGGTGCAGCCGTTGGCGAAAACCTTGCCGTATTGTTCGAGAAATGAGGGGCGGGGGTTGCAATGTGGGGTACAGTAATCACACTTTTACCTGAGGCCCAAGGGTAATGCATTTGTAGCTTCAACGCTGAGTGTAACAGTTTATCTTTTTCATTTTAATTTTAAATAATATGAGCGATGTCTTCTTCAAAGAAAAGTGATAAGTGGTTGTTGATAAAGTGGGGGAGTGGTGGGCAGAGTGTGGTTAGCCTGAATTCTGTGATAAGTCCTCTGAATGAAGCTAAAGTCGGGACAGTGGTGATTGCAGACAACGGTAGCGGTTCTCACGAAGCGGCCACTATCAACAAAATTTCTCGTAAGTGTAGTTACTTTGTAAATGAGAATACGTTACTTATAAGTAGGAATCAGATTAAGTTACCTAACTGGTGTTATTAACTCTCGTTTATAATTCAAAGACCATCTTACTCGGGCTTCTTGCAATATTTATTTTAATTTAGGACACATAGGAGTTTTTCAAACGTTCTTAATTCAAATACCATTGAGGCCAGATTGGCGCTTCAAGTATAAAGTTGCACTTGCTCTTGACTGTACTGTACAGTCAACGACAGGTCAAGCTTGACACTCGCAGTGTGACTAGCCAGTACGGCTATTGAAATAAGAACGGTGTAATCGCCAAAGTTTCAAGCTTGATGTGCTCTTGACTATAAAATACTTTCCCGCCTTGTATCCTTTTGACGCTGCGAATTGACCACGTGTTTTCTCTCGTATTAAGTGTATTTTATCTAAGTTGATGAACACAGGTGAATAAGTTTATTTATATCGTTACAAAAATTTGATACAAAGAATATGAAATCACATAACAACATTACTGATAGATTAAATGACAAACTGCTAAGCCGGTCAAGTTACGTACTTTATTTACCAACCCGTGAGTCTTTGTCGGTTTTTAAACCAACAGGCAACCGTCTGAAGTTGGAGCTACAGATACGTCCGAAGGCCGAGCTCACTGAAGACATAGCTGAAGAGGACCCCAGGTTCCAGGACCAGTATCAGGCTGGTCCGAGTATGCATGAGGAGCCGCCAGGTGATTTTTCAGAAAGTGCTTCCTCTTGGGAGCCTAGCGATGATAATCCGTCTTCTGATGAAGAAGAGGTAGGTAAATGAAACAATCTCAGTTTTGACAAACTATTGGTTTATAAGTACAAAGTCACAGTCATCAGAAATTTTAAAATTACTGAGAACGTTGAAGAACGCTTTGAGAATGTAATAAATCGTTAAACGAGATACTATTATAAGATAGGCTACGAATAAAAGGATAGGTAATTAATAAATCTTAAATCGCTAATGCTAATGCAAAAATGACCATGTATGCGCGTGACTAAGTTAACGATGTTACCTGCGAAAGAAGTCTATATACTAACCAGAACAATATTACAATAATCATATAATTGTATTGTTTCGTCACCAACTTGAATCTTTTGTCAACTTCTAGGTAAAACACAAAAAAATAAAAATGGAACGGTTCAGTCGCTCTTATTCAAACAGACGAAGCAGCAAAGTTCCAAAGCCTTGTCACAGAGCTGATGCCATAAACAATATTCTCGCAAAGACTCGGAAAAGGACAACAAACACGAAAAGTCAAGAAAAAGCTTACAATGTTGATAAAAAATCTCTACCAGATTCTACAAGGACAAATAACAGCCCTGCGCCGAATCCAAAGTCAGACATTGTTTCTATTAACGTTCGTGATATAATGGATATGAAGCAATGTTTCCACGAACTATTTAGCATACTCAAAGAGCTGAAACCATTCGTTCCCACACAAGAGCCATTACAAAACAACGTAAACAAACGCAGGCAGCCGATAGTAAAACCTGAAATATACAATACATTAAACGAGGACAATGTTGATGAGGATTATGATATCAGCGACAGAAGCGAAGACTTGAATAGATCGGATGACAATGTTCTTATTACTAATAAATACGACAACGCTAGTAATAATATTCTCACTGAGAAGGACAATAATCAGAATGAGAAACCTATTGAATGGGTATGTGAAAACGCATGAGCATGATTTTTGAGCACATTTTTTTGGTTGCGCTAAAGTCATGGCACTAAATTAATAGAAGTGTTTAAATTGGTGTTTTTTTATCTACGCCTCATCTCAAAAACTCTTCAAGAACATGGAAAGAGGAGGGGAAATATTAAAAATCACCAAGTGTTATAAAATTAATTAAAAGTTTAAGAATTCAAATTTACCATGACCGTTACAATATAGATTTTAATACATGAAAAACTACATTAAACGAATATCAATCTTAACTTTTGAATACAAAAATCAATTATTTAGATTAATTTTGTGATATTTTATCACCCATTGATATTCAAGAATTGGCTCCAAGACACTGATTAGCTTAGTAAGGTCACTTTTGGACGAGTTTTATCGCATATTAGTTGAACTAATTAGTGCCAGCCATGGTTTTTGCGCCACTATGTAGGTACAGCCACGAGCACGTCAAGCTTGACATTTTGAACTTTGTACCGCGCTTATTTATCTCTATGAGCATAGAGGGGACAGTCTCACTACAAGTGTCAAGCTGGACATGCTCTTGTCTGTACCTATATTACATGAAACACAATCCTGTATATTAGTATGAAATCGAGAATAATAAACAGGTAATATTTTTTCTAGATACCAATAGGAAGTGGAAAGACATTAATACACAAGGACCAGTACAAGAAAGTGAAATGGAAATCGTACACGATCGCCACAAGAACGTTACTGCTGGCAGTGTTTCCTAGAAAGTAATTAACCAACTCTATTAACTTTAATGTCATATGAATTTAGTTCTTGGTGATAAATACGGATTAATATAATTTAACGCAACTCTTACGTGAATGATGATGGATGATTAGATTGTGAAGTGATTTTGTTGTTGACAAAAAGAAGTGTTAACTTTTAATGTCTTATAAATCTAGTTCTTGGTGATAAATACGGATTAATATAATTTAACGCAACTCTTACGTGAATTACGAGTAGATTATGAAGTAATTTTATTGTTGACAAAAAGCAGTGTTTTCAAACTAAGGGCTGTTCCCCATAAGCAAAAAAAATATTATGCATATTTTTCGGAAATAGACGAGACACCGTAGTTCGTCAAAATCTATTTACTCTGTAAAACATAGTTCACTTGACATTAGACACAAAGGGGGAAAAACGCCCATTTTTAGAACGTTTTTGTTTTAGATTTTACAGTTCTAAACATAAGCTACGTTACCGTTCAGTTAAATCCAGTCAGACTTATTGAAGTAATGAGTCTGACTGGATTTTTGAAGGATAAGTTGTACTCAGCACAGGGCAGCTCGGCGCAGCTCCTTTTTGATAGAGCAGATGTTAAAGGCCCCAGGTCGGGTCAGTCTGTTCTCCTGTTTTTGTTTGTGTGTCGACGCACCCACATTACTAGACAATAAAGTACATAATTTGTTTTATTTATTTTTTCAGGATATTAGCGACACACTCTTTAACGGGCAAACGTTCGCCAGCGTTCCAGGACAAGCCAGCGAAGATGTGCCTCGACCCGAAAATAGTGTCTGACGTCATCATCGAGATCACCGACCGCTTCAAAGTGAAGGAGAACCTTGTTCGGTAAGTGGGATACCTAGATTAAAATCGAACAGAAAAACATACAAAAAGTTCATGAAAAAATAGGTAAATGTTACGTTACGGCTTGGCACTACTACGCGCGTTTTGCGGTGTGGCGAACGATTTTTAATACCAAACCCTTCGAACCCTAGTATCTTGATCTATAGCACTAGGCCACGACCTCGCTACCAACTCTAGTGAATATTTGAAATCGTTCCTTTCCCGCAAGCAGATTCATGCTCGTTATAGTATTAAAATACGTCTGGGGAAGCACACTCAAAAGCACGTGAGTAGATCCCCTCTGGACTTTATGGCATGTGTATAGAGTTACAAATGTTTCCACTGACTGCGGTTGACTGTACCACCCCCTTGCCTATTTCTGCCGTAAAGCAGCAGGCTGTACAGCAGGCTGTGTTTGCACTGCTGTTTCGGTTTGAAGGGTAAGGGAGCCAGTGAAATTACCGGCACATGAGACGTACAGTCAACGACAGAGCAAGCTTGACACTCATAGCGCGACTCTAGTCCGACTGTCTATTGAAATAAGACCGGTACAAAGTCCAATGTGTCAAGCTGGATGTGCTCTTGACTGTACAAGGGCATTGTGCTTTGCTGTCTAATTAGTGTTAAAGTATACTAATAAGACGGTGGATGTTATGAGCGGTGGTGACCACTTACCGGTTAGTTTGCCCACTCGTAGACACAAAAAAGTATGTTTTATAGTCCCAAATTAGCATCCCATAATAGCTCTACATCTATATTTCAGGATATAGTGTCCGTAGAGAGTTAGAGATTAAAACTACTGTATTTTGAATTCACAGGAGCATAATAACAACGAAATGCGCAGACGAATGCAAGATGTACAGAATGCGGCAGAAACACGTACAGAAGCGTAGGACGATGCCGGCCAAAAAAGAAGACATTTCGCCTATGGATGACGAAGCCTATGGTGAGGCTAATCAAACTTGCTAGTTTTAGAATTTGTAAATAAGTCCTGGAAGACTGGTGATTCAGAGAATCTCTAACGGGCGAACCACGACCTTGTGGCTACTAGGATCTAAACCAGGGGGTTTAGACAACGTGCCTTTAAAATTTAGAGATGACGAAAGCGAACGTCATAAAATGTATTAGGCTAAGATCCCACGACAAGATTATGCGCCTATCTGTTATTTGAACGATATGTGGTTCATATGGAAGGTTATACATGGGGTCATACAACGCCCTAGGGTTGCCTATAAATTTCTTGCCGCAAGTACCTCAAAAACTCATATCAACAGTTTGGTTGTATGGGAACAACCCTTTCATAAATTTTGGCTAGAGATTCTCGGTCATGCAAAGTTTCATCAAAATCGTTATTACAGCTGTTTCTGAGGTAATTGCAATTTTTTTTTTGTATGACAGCTACAAGAAACTACTCAAAATGCTGTAATAAATTTGCCTAAAACTCCTTAATTTTAAATTTGGTGCGATTCGGACCTGTCGTTTAGCCGCTAGGCTCATTTTTAGGGTTGCTGTCATACAAGAAAAAATAAAATTGCAATTATCTCGGAAACAGCTGTAACGATTTTGATGAAACTTTGCATGACCGAGAATCTCTATTAAAGGTATCTTACGGCAATACTCGTATCCATTGCTCTGCCAAAATTAATAAAAGGGTTGTTGCCATACAACCAAAATATTGGTATGTGTTTTTGAGGTACTAGCGGCAAGAAATTTATAGGCAACCCTAGGGCGTTGTATGACCCCATGTATAACCTTCCATATGAACCACATTTTGTTCAAATAACAGATAGGCGCATAATCTTGTCGTGGGATCTTAGCCTATATGGGATGCACATCGACAAAAGAGGTACATATCAATTATTTGGGGATGCATGATGAATGGGATGACATAATATGTCAAACGTCATCTATTACATTCATGACGTTCGCTTTCGTCAAATAACACATTATCTAGATCCCCGGCTTAGATTATGAATAACGGCAGCTTACTGATCCCCGGGGTTCCAACCCAGTGTTTCGCTAGACTAAATCTAGGGGGCGGGGAACACATAGTAAGTCGAGGATAAAATAATAGTAACGGAGCAAGCAGCGTCCTTAGAAGTCCAAAATGCATTTCACTTATCACGATAAGTAATAATCTGAAATAATTTATTGGAATCTGTTCTTCGTCAACTTATCTAAAAACAAAGTTTCAGTTTTGCTCATAATTAAGAAAACACCATAAATCAATAATAAGAATCCATTAATGATATTTTGTGTAGGATTCTGTCTTGTTTTGTAAAATGGATGCAGAAATCACGATTCTAGGATAGAAGTAAAAAAAAAAACCGGCCAAGTGCGAGTCGGACTCGCGCACTGAGGGTTCCGTACCACCACATAAACATAATTGTTGAAATTTCAGTAAGTTAATGTGCTAGATTTTTTGAGTCCGACACGCGCTTGACCAAATTTTATTATTTGTTGTTATTTTATAGCCTATGCCCTATAAACATACCAATTTTCAAGTTTGTAAGTGTTCCCGTTTTTAAATAGAACTAAAACAAAAATCGCCTCAGCAACCATCCAACTTGACCCCTCTCTTATATGAATGTTCTTGAAACGGGAGCTCACCTCAATTGGTTACCATTAGTTGTGAGAAAAGTTGTAATATTTAATGATTTCAGACTTTTCCCATTATTTGTACTGTGAGACCAAGCTTCTTGCCAAATTTCATAATTTTAGGTCAACGGGAAGTACCCTGTAGGTTTTTCATTTTTGAATAAATGTATGGAGATGAGGACATAAAATGCCATATCTTTTGATTGCGTCGTTGAAAAAAATTGAAATTTTCAGATCTTGTGTGGTTCATAGATCCTAATATATGGTATTAATTTCAACCTGATACCTCTACCCGTTCGAGAGATAAAGGGTCTTGACAGACAGACAGACAGACAGACAGACAGACAGACAGACAGACAGACGGACAACAAAGTGATCCTATAAGGGTTCCGTTTTTTTCTTTTGAGGTACGGAACCCTAAAAACAAGAATTTTTAATTTCTTAACAAAAATCCATATTGATCCCTGGACAAAAAGGATTAGGAACCACGCTAGTCTAATTGCTAGGCCGTTTTTCAATACACTTCGCGATAGATAGTTGTAGCTCAGTGTATTAAAAAAACCGGCAAAATGTATACGACAATTAATATAAAATTTATTTTGATAATAATCATCGCTAGACGCTAATTGCAGAAAGTGTATGTAAATTTAATCTTCCTTTTAATCTAATTGCTGACACTTTCTTAGTCTTAGTTCTCATGATGGCCAGCGTTATTGCTGTCTTAAATGACAGTAAGACATTAAATGGTAACCATATTTTATAAGAATACCAAAAATATTATGTAAAGTTTTGAAGATAGAAGAAAAAAATGGGGCGTAGATCTAGTCTTCCTGTAAATTTTGATACAAAAAATAAATAAATCAGCTCAGTTTTGGAGAAGAAAACAGGAGAAAACGTAACGTCGTTTTGTATGTAAAATCGGTCTAAGCTTTAGGTTGTGATTAAGAGTCTTAGCAATCAAAATGTTTCCATTATTGTGACAAAAAGTAAAAAAAGACAGAGAACCAAACAATTAGCATTAATTGGCCTTTCTGCAAATGACGGTAAGACTGTAAATGCCAGTTGCACAAAGCTTCTTTACACCTATTGTTGTCACTTCCTTTGTCTGGTTATTTTTTATCACCCCGGATGGTTTATGACGTGGTTCTGTCTATGAAACTTAAAAGCATTTCCCGAGAAACATGTCGAAATACGAAAAAAAAGACTTCCCATTAGTTTCCATACAAACTGCATCAACCGACAGCACATTTTCATATGAGACGTCGAAATTCTTTTTTCGTATTTCCTTGGAAAAAGTTGTTCAGTTTCATTGGCGGAACCACCTCTTAAAATTTTCTAGGTGATAAAATAAATTTCGCTGTATATTTAAAAGAGCTTTAACTTTAAAGAAGCTTGGTGCGACTGCCTGTTAAAAATCAAATAAAGAATAATTAAAAATATTAAATGTGATTTTATTTCCTCGCCTCTGAACACATCAGTAGTAAATAAAGCGTATAATAATATTCGTAAAGACCTTTAAGGACTAGATTGGTAACATTATAAAATTCTAAAACAGCCTTACATTCTGCTAAAAGCAACCATTGCATTATTGTTAATACAGCATAATTTTTTAATCACCCCTGATATTATAAGAGACGTTTCTGCCCATGAAACTGAACAACTTTTCCCAAGGAACATAGGTCGAAAACAGAAAAAAAATCGACCTCCCTTCAAAAAAATGTACTCTCAGTGTTGATGCAGTTTTTATGTGAAGTCCAAAATATTTTTTCGTATTTCGAACTATGTTCCTTGGGAAAAGTTGTTCATTTTCATTGACAGAACCTCCTCTTAAAATATACGGGTAGATAAAAAAGGGTGTATAATCGCCAGTTGACGAGTTTTATTTCTCTGAAATCTGTTAAGGAAATTTTAACGTAGTTTTCTGCAACAGGTGGTTATATTTTCACCCTTTACCATTATGTTCTGTTTTCGTGTTTCCACTTGTACAGTCAAGCGCAAGTCAAGCTTGACAAATCGGACTTTGTACAGTCCGTAAACTAAGTATCACCATCAATTGACCTGCTCTTGACTTTTACAGTCAGTCATAAAAAGTTAAAGCATGTTATACCCATCGAATTTTAGCACAGTGTAAAGCAGTTGTGTGATTAAAGCTCAAGTCAGACAGAGGCGGTATGATTGCGAAAGCGGTCCGGGGCGGTTTGGCGGGAACAAAATACCGCGCCGCGACCGCTTTTCAATGTGACAGGGTACATAAGAACTCATACTTTACAAAAAATACCGGCCCCGGAACGCTTCCGCTACCGTCTCTGTGTGACGTGGGCTTAACATACAGATGCCGTCTGATAAAGAGAGCTCTGGACGGACGACAGTGGAGGGGATATTTCTGCACATATTTACTTTCATGGACATTTGTAACTAACAACTTATCTGCAGCCGAGTGTACCACCAAATACATTGATAAATGGCCTAGTGCGCAGGTACAGTTATGAGAATTAATTGCTGAGCAGGCTGATAAATAATTCGTCGCGTATTCAGTCGTAAGTAAAACAAAATATTAAGAATAAATGGTACAGCAGCACTGCACTTACTTTCTCGCAATACTCAAGGAAAAACTATCAACCGCAAACTTAAATTTGTAATGCCATACACATAGTATGGAAATACAAACTTTTATTTACGTTTTTCCAAAAAAATGTTCGAATGAAATATACAGATCAATTCAGAATTCAAATTGTCAAACATTAGACAAACAAACATCAAACGATTTCGAGTAAATCACATGTTTAACTTTTGGTAGTACTGGAACACCCTTTGTATGAATTTTCAAAGATCAATAGATACTACCGTAGGATACTTGCATGGAGATTTTTTTAATTTCCCAACACATGTTCCTTATGGATTATTGTTCAGTTTAGTCTACTGAGCAGGCCCTTTCAGTTTTTGGTACACCCTGTATACTAAATGTCAGGTAGACAACCAATCCAGGAGTAATATTATAGAAAATTTTTATAAACTCAATGGAACCAATTTTGGGTAAATCACATATTTACGATTTGGTGGTACAGGAACACCCCTTATATGAAATTAGACAGATCATTTGATACTGGCGCAAGATATCTTACATGGAGATGCTTGGTCATGCAAAGTTTCATCAAGATTCTATGAGCCGTTTTTGAGACAACATTTTTGAAACATTCGTTGTATGACAGCTACCCTCAAAATGAGAGCCAGCCAGAAACCACTTAGAACTCTTCGATGGATTTGCATAAAACTCCTAAATTCCAAATATGGTGTCAATCGGACCATTCGTTTAGCCGCTAGGCCAAAGCGTGACGGACAGACCGACCGACCGACGGACGGACATTTTTGGGAGACTTGTTTTTTATGATGTATAAGTGATGTAGAACACATTTTTGAGAAAAATAGAAAAACTTTTTTTTTCACGAATACAATACCTTTCTCGCTCCGCTCGAAAGTAAAAAATCTACCTACCTCTAAGTGCATACAATTTTAAACTTTATTCCTGGAATAAAATGTAATAACTCTTTTAACTTAGGTCTATTGTGTAAATCAGGAAATCGAGATTGTCAAATGGTCAAAGAACAGCTCCTATGATAAAACAGTACATGCTGTTTTATCTGGGGACATTGTGCCCCCTCCAAGTCAAGCAAAAACGGTCAACAAAGTCACCGATCGTATCCGTGGGTCGTATCATGCTTTCCTCGAAGCCACTCAGGGCACTTTCGACCCCCCTGTAACTTTGTTGTGCATGAATCCACTTTTACTCGGCAACACACACGTCCAATATATACTCATTATACAGGATGTTAGGGTAAACACTGTGATCCTTGAAACTGTGCATTCAGACCATGCAACTGAATAACTTTCACTAAGGAACATAGGCCGAAATAAGAATTTTTTTTTGCATCTCTCATACAAAATGCGCAATCAGCTGGTACAGTTTCTATGGGAAGCCAATTTTTTTTTACCGTATTTCGACTTATGTTCCTTAGGGAAAGTTGTTCAGTTTTATGGTCTGAATGCACAGTTTCAAGGATCACAGTGTTTACCCTAACACCCTGTAGTATGTATTGTCAAACTGCTCAACAATTAATTACTGTAACTGTACAAGCTCGGAGCTCTGTTTAGATGACGCGATCAGTACCTTCACGTCTTTATGTTTATGCTAATGTCCTTGTTGGAATATACCAAGTGGTGAGAGTATGAGATCGGTGTTAGTGCTGGCGATGATGGCTCTCATGAGCATCATGTCATCAGGGGTGAACCTCCAGCCGCTCAGCTGTCCGAGGCTCTGCAGTTTGGAACAGCTTTCCATGAGGAGTTCCACCGTGTCGCGAGTGAGGCGAGGTGCGTTCGGGAACCAAATGCCTTCCAAATGCTCGAATTTGTATCGGTGGAGCATACTGGAAAAATGTGTAGAAGATAATTTACTTACGCTTTGCTTTCTAATTTTTAATTCCCTAGCTAGTTGCAAAAAGCTTAATTTAAGTTAAACCTCCCTTAACATATTGACACTTTCTTTGTGAACTCAACACTAAGTATCATCACTGGATGTGACAAGGTTTTAACTTCGAAAAAGATTTTTACAAGCGAAGAGAAGGGGTTCCAAGAATTCAGTACTTTATGAAAGGAAAGGTATTTACTTATGCATTGGCGCCACCTTTTACTCTTTTATAAGACGTAATTCTTTTTAAACAATGTGTTTTCTGAGCGTGGGAAATCGGCATGAAAATCTCCTATTTGTAGGAATTCGTGTTTTTGAAATAGGTGCTGCTGGTAGTACTACTGTAATTGTGCATTAAATTTGTACGGTCAACCGCTTGTCGGTAGAAACTTTTTCAACTCTATTACCACGCCATAAGGTCCAAGTGTTTCTACCGATGTGCGGCCGTGTGTACAAGAACTGGGTACTTACCGCGACATATCTTGATCATCTAATTTGATTTCATCACCAATAATGAGTTTCTTCAGATTAGGGCTGCCAGTCATCAAATACTTGAGCAAAGACGCCGACAGATTTCCTTGAATTATCTCTATGTGTTCTAGCTTATTAAAAGGTATTTCCTCTTCATGTGTCGCTGTTTGTATTTGATAGAATTCTAGACTTTCCAAGTTCCTACACGTTTCTGCTATCCTAGTAAAGTTGAACGATCCTGAAGACCCGGAAAGCATAAGATTAACAATTCTATGACCGATCCTTTCTAATAGTTGATGAAGCTCGTGGCATTGGAATTTGTTTAACTTGAGTTTGTTTACGTTGTTCAACTCCTTGATCTGTTGTAGTACTCCATGGTCGGGCTCTTCCAAATAAATAGTCTCTAGCATCGGGCACAGAGCCAGTATTGCCCTCATAACTCTACCGCTTGTCTGGACATCATGCAAGTATTGCAATTTAGTCTTAAAGTTAAGAGGACAATCAGTGTTGTAAATATGGTAGACAGCTTTACCGACGAAGGAATAACTACCGAGATTTGTGAGGTTTGGCAGCCGCCGAATGAGCAATGCTACGTCCGTATGGTCGATGTTTTCTTCTCCATACATCCCAATGTTTACGACTGTCAGATTCTGAGTCAGCTGCGGATTGCTCGTCAGCATGGCATCTATACCAATCTCTGTTATGTCCGTTTCGCCGGATATATCGAGCAATTTCAACACTTTATTGTTTTCGCCGATAAACTTGAGCACTTCATCGTTAGCAATGTACGGGATGTGTAGTACAGATAGATTCGGTGTGTTCTTTATAATGTGGTACATCAGAGTTAAATGCTCGTCTTTTACCCAGACACCTTTCAGGTTTAACGAAGTGAGATGTCGACCTTGCTCGATAATAAGCTCAAGGACTTTTCTATAATAGGGACACGGGAACATGCCGGTCGCTAGAGTCTTGACATTCTCTTTAAGTAGAAGCCTCATCGTGAAGTATCTGATGGCCGGGTCCAGGTACTCTGAAGTGAGTATTAAGTTGAGAAGGTCTTGAAAGATGTCGCTAGTAGCACCCATGATTTCGTAGTAGGAGGATACCATGGCGAATGGTAACGCTACATCTTCTTCAGATGACACTCGGGAGAGCGTGTGTATCAACTGTCTTGCTACTAACGAAAGAGTGATTTCTTGCAAAGGTGGCACTGGACACTTCGGCGACATGATTATTTACACTGCTATTTTCTTCTACAAAAAATATCACTTTCACTAAATTTAAAATAACTATTTTGTACTAAACGTTGAGCATCGCAGTTCCAGTGCTACGTGTTTCGTTTTCGGGTGAAGAAGAACTGAAAAATGCGCGTGGATATTGTGTTCGCGCGTGCGCGGGGCGACCGGGTCGGCTGCGGTTGGCACGACGCCAGCGCACGTTTATAATTCAAACTCACACAAACTCCCGCGCATTATTTATAGAAATTTATAAAAGGTGTTTACGGTCCGCGTAGTATTGTTATTATTAACGGATTACGAACATAACTCTGATCTTTAAACTGTTAAGATTTTTCTGACTTTAATGTTTTGCGTTTATTAAGTACTAGTATTTTTTTTATACAAACAAGATTATATTTTTAACGACTAAAGTAGTCTAATGAGGAATGAATGACATACCAGTTTATAATAACAGAAACACATATAAAGTACTTAATATCTATTTAATAGTTTAAACTTTTATCTGTCTTACAATTGTAGTTAAAACACCTAAGATAAGAATGCACGCACATATTTTCATACATTTCAAACTTCTAACGCTTTATTTACAAATTAAAGTAGGTATCACCCCTCAACATATAAATTACACTTTTATTTGACAGGTTAACGAAATATATAAAAACGTGTTGAGAAATATCAACATGATTTGGAGAACGCAAACATAACTAAGTAAACGTTTTCATTCAGAATTTAATCCGGGACAAACGCAATTGTGATATTTATAAAATGACTGAAACTATTGAATCAATTTTAAAAAATCCGTTCACTTACCTATAGAAAGTTACGCTATTTCTGATTCACATAAGCTTCTTTTTCCTTTGGAAAGCATATATCGTTTCTACGAGAAATCGATTAACTGATTCTAGAATTGATTTCCTACACTTCAATCAAATGATTTTACTATTCTTGAGAAACATGGCATCTTACTACCGCAGACAAGCACCCCGTTGTCAAACATTTAAAAAGAACGAAGTCACAGGTAACAACTAGTAATACTGGTGCAAAATCGTGCAACAACTCAAGGGTGTGTGTGACAGAACACGAAACTGAACAACTTTGCCAAAAATACTGTTGAACGATAATTTGTAAATTCCTGAACGTGGTTAAAAATATAATGAACTAGCTGTTTCCCGCGGCTTCGCTCGCGTGGATTTCGTGACCAGGAAGCAAGAGCAAAAATATGCTTCTAGTAAAACCGCACTGCCCAGTGCACGTGAGAAGTGCAAAAAGTGCTAAAGAAGCCTGGGAAGCCCAGAGCAATGCTTTTGATAATAAAAGCTTTAATAATAGGTGCATACTGTTGTCAAAACTTGTCAGTTTGAAGTTAGAAATGTTTTCGACAGCACGTTTTTTTTTTTTTTTAAACTTGTATTATGTGGGAGACAGGAGCTCAAACTAGGAAAACCCTGTGCTAAGAGACTCCTGGCTCCCTCACTCGGAAAATGAACCAAACTACAAAAACATAATAATTGTGCGATCTAGTGTTGATAACTGAACATTAAATTAATTAACTAAAATTTCAGCGACATATTAAAAATAAAAAGGAAAATAAAATAAATATAAACAAAATTTTGAAAACTTCAGATTAACAGTAAAAATAAATAAAAAGGCAACGCGCGTGTAGGTAGGTAGGTGTGTGTGTATGTATGTGTGTGTGTGTGGTGTATGGAAAAAAAAGTATGTGACATCCATGATGGCTACTGCACAGGAACTGTCAGATATACGAAAAGAAATAGATGACGGACTATGAGTATTAGCAGCTCTTCTCTTACAAGGACTTACCCTGCAGTTCCAACCGATGAGACTAGCCATCGAAAACAACAATGTACTATTAACAACCGACTATGTCAAAACCGAAATTTTCCAAATAAAAGATACATACGCGGCAGGCACAAGTGCGAGTGTTTCAGCTTCTGCTTTACTATCGAAAAGGCAAAAATCAGAAACATAAGCCAAACAATAAGAAGTTGAAGTGCTATGTGACGGACCACATAGAGCGTCTGAGTGTCCCGACAATCAAAAACTTAAAAAAGAAGCCTTGCACACGTACGGCTACGATAGTGCTGGAAAATCCGATGAAGAGGAATTGGATTCTGGAGCTTCCAGGCATATGACTAACCGTAGAGAGTGGTACAAGGACTACAAAGCGATTGATCGTGAGCCTGTGACCTGTGCGAATGGTGATGTAATATTTGGTGAAGGAAAAGGTATGGTAGATTGTCAGTCATTAGGGATATCAGACAGTGATGTCATGTATGTACCTAAGCTAGAAACTAATCTGATGAGCGTGAGTGCTATAGTGAAGAAGCAGCACGTAGTAGTATTTTCAGACTGAGGCCGTAAGATTTTTAAGAAAGGAGAATTTGAGATTCGACGTGGTAGGCCTACTGTGAAAGGTAAAGAAGAAAGAGGTGTCTTTAAACTTAAAAACTGTTTTCATAATACAGCTTTAACTTCAAAAGTCAGTAAGGACTTGGACCTGTGGCACAGAAGGATGGCTCAGGTATAAGGAATCTACATCTTTTAAAAAGAATCACAAAAGGGGTAAGTTTTCCAGACTCTAAATCTAAACTAGATTGCATTAATTGTTTAATGGGAAAACAAACCAAGCAACCATTTAAGAAGAGTGGTGCAACGAGAGCTACCAAATCTTTGGGATTGGTACACTCGGATGTTTGCGGTCCAATGAGTGGGAACTCTATAGGTGGATAACGATTGTAGAAAGTGGAAGGATGCTATCCAGGAGGAGCTGAATGCATTGAAGAAAAATAACACTTGGACTTTGGTGAAACCTCCGAGCAAATGTAACATCGTTGATTCGAAATTGTTATTTCAAATAAAAGAAGAGGCGGGAAATAAGATACGGTATAAAGCCCGATTAGTTGCACGTGGTTTCATCCAAAGATTGGGCGTTGATTACAACGAAACTTTCTCACCTGTAATACGCCACAACTCGTTGCGAATGAAAGGACTGGTCTAAACATTGACCAAATGGACGTCAAGACAGCTTTTCTTAATGGAGATGTATCTGAAGAGATCATCATCATCCGACCGTTTTCGGTCATGGCGACCGCTGTCAACTCCTACATAGAGGATATACATAAAGCAACCGGAAGACTTTGAGGAGAAAGTCAAAGGGAATTTCGTTTGTCGTCTAAACATATCGCTATATGGACTTAAGAAAGCTCCTCGAGCATGGAATCTTAAACTTGATCATGAATTTAGACAGGATTCAAGAGGTCTTTGAATGAACCTTGCATCTATACGAGATCAAATGATAGTAAGATATATATCCTAGCCGTCTACGTTGACGATATGTTGATTTTCTGGAATGATGTCAATCAACTACAGAAAGTCAAAAAGGATCTCATGACAAAGTTTGAGATAAATTACTTGGGTAAAGCAGAGCTCATTCTGGGAATAAACATTACTCAAAACAAGGATGCGATTAAGGTAAATCAAAAGAAATATATTGAAAAAAATCTCAAAACATTTAATAAGGAAGACTGCAAGGGAGCAGCTACACCATCATGTACGGATTAACAAACAGAACCAGAACAGGGATTCAAACCAGATGCCAATATACCATATCAGAGTTTGATAGGCTCCCTGATGTATCTAGCAGTTTGTACAAGGCCGGGTATAGCTAATATAGTAAGCGTCCTTAGCCAATTTACTATGATATTTCAACACTCCTCCACGAAGCACAAATGCACTTCACTATTTTGCTCAGTCAATATTAAAATGGCACTTTATCAAACAAAGTGGGAACGATGCATCTGCAGCTGAAACACAAACGCAAACACCTATGTGTAACACCTACCTTACCTAGCCCTTATCTCTCAACTGCATTGTGGAACTCTTTGGGCGCACATAATCTAATTGAATTCTAGATTAAGCGCCTTCAAAATGTATAAAAAAAAATTATTTAATTTTTCGTAATAAACAGTCTTAAATTTTAAATATTTTTTTTTTGCTATAGTGAAGTGCATTTGTGCTTCGTGGAGGAGTGTTGAAATATCATAGGTAATTTCGACCTCCGTGGTATTTGTAAAGTTTTTACGTGTTTGTATTTTTCATACGATGTCAATGTGTCATATCTCCGATCGTCTCTCGGTTTTTTTTTTCATTTTTGTCAACAACTTCAAAAATATATATTGTTGAAATACTAAATAACATATTTTAGTTATTATAGTTTGTGATTATGTACTCTGCAAGTGGTGTTTAAGTAAATCCCCACCACTTTTGAAGTACGGAACCCTAAAAAATCAAATATGTGAAACAATCAAAATCGAAAAAAGACAGACACAATTGCCCCACAACAATAGCATTTTCACTGGCTGACTGTATATTTATAGCAATGATCAAAATTAACTTTTTCTTAAAACAAAACCAGTTCTTTGTTTCTAAAAAAAACATATGCATTATGCACCATACCACGAGAATATCCACAGTTCAACCACGAAACCACTTCACGTAGGCACGGGTAGATTCTTGGCGACTAGCAGGAGTATCTGTTCAGTACTGAAACACCAGTTGGCGATGTCTTTGGAGACTTTGCACCAGTACTCTCCGTGGTGCGGTTCTGCTGTCTTGCAGCGACTTTTGACGTCTTCCTGCTGCTGCTCATTGCCGTGAAGCAGCTCGAATTTGTAGAAGTAAGCCCAGGCGTCACCGAGGTCCGCGTCGATTTTCACCTGACAGAATAATTAGAAAGTTAGTTATGATTATGAGGCATTGTTAGGCTGCTTTTTCACTAGTGATTTGCGAGGGAGCTAAGTGTTGGCGAGACGATACGCAGTGGCGTGGCGTAGCTCAAACTGCACGAAGCCGATGAAAATAAAATCCCTTTTATTATGGAATGTGGTCCATTTATTTAGCACAATAAAGAACACACATTTACATTATATAATATTGTAGATTGATTAAGATTAAATAAATTGGGACGAGCACAAAAATACAGACACAAAAGACAAGGGACAAAAGGACAGACACAAAACGGAAACGTAGAAAAAATGACAGCTGTCATTCGTTCAGAAAAAGATTTTAACATCCGGTGTAGAGCATAGATAAATATTTATTTCTCTTTCTAACACTAAGTTGTGAACTGGGAAAATTAAAAAAAAATGGGAAAATTCTAATCAATAGGATCGCTTCATTTTCTCCAGTCAAATGGAGCAATCTTATTGGTTTGAATTTCCCAGCTTACAGCTTAGCTTAGCACCCTTAGCAGCTTAACTAACCCAGCTGTCTGAATTTGCAAGCCGCCAATTCTGTGACAGAAAAAAGGCCATTTGACAGCTTGAAAATCAACCCATGTTAGCAACGAGGACTAAACGTCCTTAACTTTCTTAGATTACGTGATCGTAAAGCAGTGATCGAATATAGTTAGGAGGCAAAAAATGGTCATTGCTCCGAACAGCAACTGTATAAATAACGCCACATAACGCCGCGAAAGCAGATACTTGACGACAGAAAGTGACGAAATGTAGTTAGCTCTTCATATGAACGTAGAGTAGAGTGTATAAACAACGCGCCAATATATTTTGCGGCATTATAGATTATGTTTCGGAGCAATGACCGTTTTGCGCTTCGTTCAGTGCCAACTGGGCTGGCTTAAAAACCAGCGTAACCTGCACGCAAAAAGTACCAGTTATGAGTTTATTTGCGGAAATAGGAGCCCACTAACTGAACTAGGACATTGCAGGAAATATCGTCTGATTGACGGAGAAGATGAACTTCGGAAGGCACGTAAAGTCGTTGGTCTCCACTGCTATCTACAGAAGTCGTGAATGAGCCATGTCAGAGGCCTTTGGCGGGTCAACAATTCTAACACCAGGCGCTGACCAGGGTTTGTGGGGTCGGTCATTGACCTTACAACCCACACGATATGAAGATGACGACTGCGCCACACACGCCGTCACAGGTCGTCAGACCAACAGTAGAGGCCTGTACAACCAACAGCACGTCAGTAGAACCACTATGGACTTTATGGCATGATTGTAGAGTAGCAGATGTTTCAACTGACATGCGTTTGACCATACGTACGTGGCGCTCTCTGTGTTAAATTTATATGGCTTAAGTTGTTTAAGTACTGCCTACGTTTAGTGGCTTGGTTATAAATAAAAACTAAATCTAATCTGACGCCAAAAGAAATGACGCTGTAATGTTAAGTTTTATTTTACAGCACCTTCCCAAAATATATTTTGAAACGTTAACGTGAATGATTCATTCTGAAATTTTTGTTTACTTTCGTACTGGAGTATTAGAGATAATTATAGCAAAATCTCTGAAGTCGATGTACGAAAGATCTTGCAATAAATGTCAAGTAAAAAAAATACAACCGTCTTAGGTTTGCGAATATAAAGATCAGAAAAGATAAGGGGTATTTTTGGTCTGGCTGGAGGACGGCTTTCAATTTAAAAATAAAGTTGAAAGTTTTCTATGTTTATGTCTTTGATGTTTTGGGTTTAAACGGATTGGGTTCCCAGCTCCCAATGCAATAGATTCAAATCATGTTGAAGAAAATCTATGACCCAAAATTTTATGATAAAGCGACAATCCGACTTATCCAACTGCCGTGCCAACAAAACGGTGTCGCTCAATAGCCTCAAAAACTACGGTGATGGCGCCATCTAAAACTGGATGGTTATGTCATCTACAAATTAAATAGGACGTTAAGATTTTAATGTAGACGCCTTTATGTTGAATCGAATACTGAATCCAGAACGTTAGAAAAACGTTACTTATAAAAACGAAGTAAAAAATACCGGCCAAGTGCGAGTCGGACTCGCGCACCTAAGGTTCCGTACCACTAAGGTAAAAATACCGTCTCAGTTATGGACGCGCAGTCACACAGAAGTGTATTAAATGCGAGTGAGTCCGACACGCACTTGATCTGTTTTTATTATTTGTTGTTATTCTATAGCTTTTGCACTATAAAAAAAAATACAAATTTTCACGCTTGTGTTCCCGTTTTTACGATAAAGCTAAAACAAAACTAGAGCGAAAATCGCCAAAAACACGTTTGTAGTAGGGAAGTCCCCTAATTAACTAATTAAACTATTATTTATTTTTATTGTTTGTTGTTATAGTGGCAACTGAAATACATAATCTGTGAAACTTCCAAATGACTACCTATTACGGTTCATGAGATACAGCTCGCTGACAGACAGACGGACAGACAGAAAGACGAACTGACAGACAGACATCGGAGGCATATTAATAGGGTCCCGTTTTTTACCCTTTGGTTACGTAACCCTAAAAAGACAGAAAAGTAGACAGTAAAGGCTTGCACGAAAGAGTAAGCAGCTGAAACTGTTATTATACATAACTGTTCGATGGTCCTTAGAAAAAGCCTGGATGAGGTGGGTGACAGATTTAGGGTTGTTTCCCACCAGAGCTGGGTAGCTAAGCTGTGAGCTGGAAAATTTAAACCAATAATATTGCTCCATTTGACAGCGCATATGACAAGCTAGGAAAATGGAGCAATCCTATTGGATGGAATTATCTCAGCTCAGCTTAGCTCCCTCGCACAGCACTGGTGAAAAACAACTCTTAGGGTAGATGGCGTGAAAAGGAACAGGCAACCCAGCAGTGTGTCAATAAGGCCCGTATTGATAAATCCCTCTCAAAATCTTCCTCAAGACCATGTCAGCTGACTTAATTATCAAGATTCAATCAGCATCTCAAGATCTTGCTAATTAATAAACTATTATCCAAATACCAATCTCAAGTGTCCGTCTTTGAGTCAAACGTCAAAAGAGCAAAAAGAAATTTATGTCTGCGTTATTGTTTTTGCTTCTAATAATGTTGCTAATCATTTTAAAGTTTCTTCTTTCTTAATAAATAAATAATGGAGACGGACAGTTCGTGTTAATTTGTGTTTTAATGAAAATCAACCATCATAACAGAATGCATAAGAGTTTTCAATTAATTTTGGGAAAATTCTCTTTTTTCTTTTTTTCGCGGTGTTGTTTTCGCGGCAAATAAAATATTTTTTTGCTAAGTTCACTTTCAGGCAGGCAACGGCCAAAGATTATACAGCCGGAAAAAAATAATACTCAAGTCACTATTTGACAGCATCAACAATTTTCATTTAAGTTTCGTTTATAAATTAGTGAGTGTGTTTTTAACACTCAAGTGATAATTGCTCCGATGACAGCTACTCAATTTCTGTTTATTAATTAATGCAAAACCTCAAGATGCCCCTTAAGGACAATCTCACACTTAAGCGGGATTTATCAATTCGACCCTTAGGGCTAAAATGATAAAGAAGTATACTTACAGTTCGGTTGAACCACTCCCGACACTTGTTGAGCTTCCTCTCGGTCCAGAACAGTTGCGACACTGCCAACAATACGTGCGCGTCGTGTTCACATTTCTTCAACGCGTCCACCTGTACCAGAATAAAGCTCATATTAGTTAAGAGCAAGTCCACACACATTGGTGTCAATTCTGGCTTGAGATTCTGGCAGACTAAAACTAAACTAAATTTGACATTCCAAAAAATCTATAATGAGTAACAAAGAAACCGGTCAAATTTAGTTTAGTTTTAGTTTGGGTCTACAGTCTGCTAGAAATCCAGAATCGACACCAACATAAAGATTTTAAAAAAACCGGTCAATTGCGAGTTGGCCTCGCGCGCCGAGGGTTCCGATATACCTTTAGTATTTTTGGAAGCAATAAAGTCCATTTTTAGGACCGCAAAATTAAATTTGTTTGTAAAGGTTTTTTGCAGATTTCTAAAAACCGGAAAATTAGAAAGATCGTTTTATTTTGGCTGTAATATTTACATGAACTTCTATCGACTGTAATTAATTCAGATTTTTTCTTTCACAAACTTCGGAAATAAGGGGGGTATTTTTTTTTGTTATTTTTCATCATCATTTGAACACTAAGAGTCGCTAAAAAAACAACAAAAATATATTTTAGAACGTAAAAGTAAAGCCCTTTCATATGATACCCCACTCAACATAGTAACAATAATTTAAAATTTTGACCCCCTTATTTTGGCCCCCTTTACATTAATAATCATATTTTTTTTAAATTCTTCCATGTGCAATTAAGTTGGGCAACCATATTCTAAAACTATTCCAATTTTTAAGTCGATAGCACGAGTGGTTGCTGAGATATACAGGTGTGACAGACAGACGGACAGATAAAGCCGCACCATAAGGGTTCCTTTTTTTACCATTTTGGTATCGGAACCCTAATTAGACTTTTCACAAAAAAGCCTGTTATTTGCTGGATAATCCGTTACAATAATATGTACAGGCAAATATCACACCTTCCTTCAGCACTGCTACGAGTTCAAATGAGATTAAGACACAGAAATTCTAAATAACTCACACAAACAAGAAACACTTGGGACCCATCCCAATCGTTTTATGCCAAGTGTTTCAAGGATATCACAATTATCTAAATTCTTTTAATACTATTATTGACTTTTATACTTCATAACATCCCATGAAATGTCCACTACAGGACAGGGAGCTCCCTCCAGAATTCTAGCTTCTGTTGGAAAAAAATGTGGAGGGCAGTAACATAGTCACCTCGCTTGTCAGCGTTACGGCTGGCACCATGGCCCGCGCTTGTAGGTGACCGCAGTAAGTAAGATGGTACACAGGAGGATGCTGCTGTCCATCCTCCAGTTTATAATCCTTATAATCGTCTTACGACACCCACGGGTAAACGGGTATGTATGGGATGGTACTATTCTTTGCCGGCACCACACGGGACTGTTATACTTACGCTCTTAGTTTTCCTTTGCGGTCTTGGCTCCATGAAGATCGCCTCTGCCCACAATCGTCCAGCAGTGGGACACTCTTGCAACGCTTTAGCCATCACCGAGTTAGCTATCTCTAAGCTTGCGTTCCGCCTCTCCAGTCTTACACTCTCTAACCTACGAACCGCAAAATAAAATCTAAGTACCATTCAGGAACATAAGATATTATTACAAATAGTAATACTTTAAGATGAGTTAAAGTTCAAGTGGTGTACAGTGAAAGAAAATAATTGGTGAACTGGTGAACATGTTGATAATTAATAGCATTTACTCGTATAATACCAATGATATAATTTTGAACTTTATTGACTAGCCACTCAGAGAATAAAATGGTATGAAGTGGTAAAAGAACTCCTTTGTCATTTTTTTTATGGTTGGTTATTATCAAAAAATCAAAATTTTCGAATATATCAAGTCACAGTTAAACTGAGCAGTCAAGTTATTTACGATTGTCATGCATCATTGATATCGAGACAGCACCTAATGATAAAACAGCACAAAGAGTCATGCTGTATTATCCACTTTTACTAATTGTACGAAAAAAAAAACCATTCTGTCTTCAACCTGCTCAACAATATCTTTCCTTAGCTGTACGTACATTCACCACAGAAAGGGTTCGACGTAGTGTTATTATGCCACATTTATAAAAGCCACATAATTCATAATTCATGTACACCGTAAAGTAAGTACTTACAATAATTCCGCATTTTTAGGATTTCTTAGCCTGGCCTTTTCTAATACTGATCTTGCTTTTGTAACATGTTTTAGTTTTTCTTCTAGCCTCGATAGTAATATCCACATAGGTACACTCGTTGCACATTTTTTTAGCTAGAAAAGAAAGAAAATATTAGGATATTGAAGAAATTATTATTAGTTGGCCAGGCGGGAACGCAATTTTTACAATGTGTGTGGTTTGCAGTAAAATATATCATCAACTTAAAGTTGGAAACCATAGTCGAAATTGGAAATCATGAGGAAAGTTGCTTAGTCTCTAGCACGGATAGTATAGCATTGCATCATGATAAGTGCTTGGTCAGATTGCAAACGAGGGCGCTGCGCGGGTGCGGGGACGGGAGCGACTGACTGTCCGCAGTTGAGCGCGGTTTTGTTCCTGCTTTCCGTACTTGAAAAGCACTTATTATTTCTTAAACATTGAATTCTTCGGAAGACGCCATTATAATGAGAGGGGTAAGCTCGAACTGGTTTGAGATACCCGTGCCCCGCGCGCCCGCGCACGCACTGCGGCCACTCGCACGAACAGGCTGTTGCGTGTTGCCCGGGCGTCCCGGCGCCAACCAGCCCGCACAGTTCGCCGCGTTCGGCCCGCGCCCGCGTGTCCACTATGGAAAGTAAGTCGCGCCGCACCCGCCCGCGTTTGCAGTGTGGCCTAGCACTTATTTTTTTTTTATTGTATTTTTATACTGTTAAGATATATGTATTCTTTTCAAATCTAGGTTTACTGGAGGCAACAATAACCAAAATAAATAAGACTATTCAAAAAATTTGAAAAATTGCCCCGTTTTGCGGCCATATTTTAATAACTGCACGAAAAAATTTTAAAAAGATACGATACTCTTTCTTTAAATGATACAAAAAATAATTGTATAAGCTCAGTTTTGGAGGAGAAAACGTAGCGGAACGTCGTTTTGTAGGTAAAATTGGTCTAAGTGCAAGTTGTTCCTTCGCACACTATGGGAAGACTGCTCGGACGCAGCGCGACAGCAATAGTTTTTACAAATACCGATTTTTAAGAACCTCTTAATCAAGACCAAATATTGAATAAAAATATTTTTGGTAACAGGAGGTTTAAAGTAAAGCTCCGTGCTGATTTCCTAAATATTACGTAACCAATTTTCAAGATGGCAGCCAAAAACTGTATATCGACTTATTTTCGCCCCCCTGAGACTTATAAATTTGAAAAGGAGATTCAAGGCATTTTACAAACATCTATGAATTCAGCGGGGACGTTATTTAAGAACACCTGTAAACAAAAAGATGTTGCTTTTAGACTCGTAACGGAAGGCTTTTTCTTAAGTATTTTCTAGACTATGTCTACAAACAACTCAAAAATCTCACCCCTTGTGTATAAGTATTATGCGCATCGTCGTCTCTGCCCATCTGTTCCTCGATCTGACCTTTCATCATGTGCAGTTTGGGGTAGTCTCCGAACACCTTGATAGCTTCCTCCAATAGATTCAAAGCCACGTCTAAGTTGTTCAAAGCCCATTCAAGTTTCGCTGATTTTATCATCACCTGGAAATTAATGGAAGCTGGTTTAAATAAGCTTCCTGCAAGGTAGCGCTTTGTCATCGTCAGTCCTATAGATAGCTTTCCTATAGTTGTTTTAATAGCATCTAAAGCTATTCGCGCATCTTTTCTCATAAAAACTTCCGTAAGACTGATAAATATGTTTCCGTAATATTGTCAATCTTTTGAAAATAGGAGTTATTAATTATGTAAATAAATCTTACATAAGTTAAAGCAAATATCTTTCATATATTTTCTGTGGCTTTAAAAATCGAGTAAGATTATGACTTTTATGAAAAATTCTTGAAGCAGTTACAAATACGAGTACATGACCAATTTTGACGAAAATTTTGACGAAAACTTACCCTAGGCGTAGGGGCGGAGGCCCGGGCCTTAGAAAGCAGTCTCCTAGCCCTGTCATATTCCTTATTCTCGCTCTCGAGTTTGACGGCGGCCAACCAGATCTCTTCAGAGTTGGGATTGGCTTGGAAAGCCAGAGATAAGATACCACGAGCCGCAGGCACGTCACCTTAAAACATGAACAGTATTCACTTCCTCCTTCCAATGATTAAACATAGATATTTATTGTAAATTTTCAAGAGCTGTTCAAAACGAAGCTGGCATCAACAGTAAACATTACGTTAAAAACAATACATTAAAAGTGCACCTTGAACAGTTAGGATTTAGAAGGGATCGACAACATTGTATAAACAGTGATTCAAAATAATTACGAGACCTGTAAGTAATCATAGATGCCACATAGGTCTTTTTTTTTTTACTTGTCCAAGGCTTTGGACTGTGTGTATCACGATACCCTAGTTTGGAAATTGTAGAATTACGAGATAAAATACTAGGATCTGAGCGTTCTGGAGTCATATTCTAACGATAGAAATCAGAAAGTCAATGTTTATGTCAAAAGATCTCAAGGGTCCAAAATCTGCATGGGCGTTTCACAAGGTTCAATTCTCGGACCATTACTTATTCTTATCTATCTTCTGACGGGCAAAGAATGAGGTAATTATTAAATAGTAAATTTTGGATGCACCAGCTTTCGTTCATCGATCTACACTATATAGGAAAAAATCAGAACTGTTACGAAGTCGATAAAATCCGCTAAATATCTCACCTGCTAGCCACTTGGACTTGGCTCCCATCAGCCATAAAACTTCACTCTTGGGACAATGCGCCACGGCCCTCTGTAGTAACGCTTCGAGACTAGCTCTCGTCCCGTGCTGCTTCTCAAGGTACGCGGCTCGCAGCCATATCGACTTCTTAGACGGGAATACTGATAACGCGTACCCATATACTGCACGCGCGCATTCGTATGCGCCTTCGTTTGCGCACTATGAAGAAAAGACAAAATAAAGTATGTAGACTATTAATATCAACAGTAATTCAACAAATTAGAATCACATTTGTTGACCATTAGCATGATTCGAATTAACAAATACAAAAAGGAAAGATTGAAGAAAAAGATAAACAGATAAATAATTTCATGTCGAGAACACCAGACCAGCCCAGTAAGTTGCCAAATCGTCAGACTATCGATTCGCCTAGTTTAGGTCTTCCACGGTAAAGAAAACAGAAATCGGAACTGCAGATTACGAGCAGAGAGCATCTGCAGACAAATCGTATAATTTGCCGTTTGCGAACGGCGGGCCAATTGTAATCGGTCGGCAAATTGTAAAACGTCGTCATAATGCCGACGCATTATATAAAATGCCGAATTAATCATTTCCGGCATTATGTAAAACGGCGAATTATACTATTTGCCTGCAACGTATAAATTGTGATTCGATAGTACGGCGGCATATAGCCCTTCTGAAAATTACAGATTTGACTCACATCAATTTATCTTTTCGGTATAAGTTTCTTTGCCTTAAATGTAAAAATACTTACTAATTCGGCGTCTTCCATCCAAGTGTGCTTTTGATCTTCCGGTTCTATTCCGTGACCAATCACAGCGCGTATAATTGCCTATAAATAATACATGATTTAGGTTACATATTAATTAGAATTCAGAACAAGTTACAAAATATTATGAAAGCATTCTCGCGAAGTTCGCGTCTACGAGGGCCACACCGAAATGATCGGGAATAGAAAAAAGTACAAATATAATACAACAATATTTACTTTTATTGTTTTTCGAAGTATTCTCCGTGACAATCGATGCACTTTTGCATTCTATCAAACCAATTATTATAACAGTAATTCCAGTCTGAAGTGGATATAGTCGAAACGGCCGATTTGTAAGCTTGGACTGCCTCTTCTGGGCCTTGAAATCGTTGACCACGTAGCATATCTTTAATTCTTGGGAATGTAAAATAATCATTGGGGCTCAAGTCAGGGCTATACGGTGGATGGTCCATTAACTCCACGTTTTCCTGATTTAAAAACGCGATCGTTTTGCGAGCGGTATGTGAGCTCGCATTATCCTGGTGAAGAATGATGCGACGATTCGGATTAATTTTACGAAGTTCTCTTATGACTTCCGGCAAACAAACTATTGTGTACCAATCAGCAGTAACCGTTCTGCGTTCTTGTAAAGGAATCGTAGCCACATGACCAGTTTTCGATACAAACGAAGCGACCATTTTTGTCGACACGCTACGAGAGCGGACAACTTTTGTTGGCTTGACCTCGCCTTCGAAGACCCAAACAGCCGATTGATGTTTTCTTTCGGGCTCATATGAATAAATCCACGATTCATCACCAGAGACGATATTGTAAACTGCATTTGAGCTCCCTCTATTGAACCGTTGCAGAGTAGACCGACACCAATTAACACGAGCCGACTTTTGTTCCTCGGTCAAACGATGGGGCACCCAGCGGGAAACTAACTTCTTGACACCCAGTTCATCATGTAATTGAATCGCTGTCATACCAATGCTGAGAGAAGCCCGAATCTGCTCGTATGTCACATGTCTATCTTCTTTTATTAATTGGCGCACAGCATCGATGTTATCTTGTGTTACCGCTGTTTTTGATCGACCATTAGAAGGAACTGTCGTGAGAGAGGAACGTCCACGACGAAACTCATAATACCAACGATATATAGTCGTTTTACTGGGTGCTTCAAGTTCATAAACAGAAACAAGCTCGGCGAGACATTGTTCTTGAGATAAACCTCGACGAAAATTGTGAAAAATTATGGCACGGAAATGTTCCCGCGTAAGCTCCATTTTCCCCACTGACTTGTCAAATTCAAATGGCTAATACTCTTTTCTTTTTTACTTTTTTTAAAATTCAAAAATGGAATTGTGTTTGAAATAATACTACATGTCATAAACCAAAAAGGTTTTAATCTAATTTATTCCTGAGTATTCTATTCCCGATCTTTTCGGTTTGGCCCTCGTACTAACCCACAGCCTAGCTAATGCGTCCTTGTTGTTGCTATTACAAAGACGTGCGACGAAGTTTGTATTTTAAAAATGTGTATTAGTTTTCGTGCGATGTTACCTGGCAAGTGGAGACAGCTCCAGACTTGTCTGCCTCCATGGCCTCTTTGAACCAGTGCTCGCGATTGATCTCCACACCGTTAGCGCTGAGTGACGTGATCGCGCGGTCTATAATCTTCTCCACCATGTGTGTGTTACCTGGTGACAATTTGGAAGTTTACATTTTAATAGAGGTTGAGTCAAGTCGACAGAGAATGTTGGAAGAAAAAAATACAGTTGACAAACCTAAATAAAAAAATATATTAGAAGAAAAAGAAAAGTGTAGCCGGTTAAAACTACCTTATGAGCCTTTTCAAGCGTAAAATCGTCATTTATGTTTTTTTATTAACGCTAAATAATGCGTTTTAAAAGAACCTTATAAGAGTATATTTTTGAAACTTGTTACAAGAAACGCAATAATTTCCGTTTAACACTTTAGAAATTCGTAAAAATATTTTAAACATACATAAGCTCAGCAAACGTTGCTGCAGAGATCACTGCAGCAACGTCATCCGCATAAATGAAGACCTCAGCATCCTTGATCATATTCGGCAGGTCATTTAACAGTAGGCTGAACAAGGTATTTGATAGGCAAGACCCCTGAGAGACTCCTATTGCATTTTCTAAATCAGAGGATGTGATGCGCCCCCGATCTCCTACTACTGACTGCTTTCGTCCTGTCAAGAAGGATACAAGTAGCTGTAGTGGAGGCCCCTGTATCCCATAGTGACTCAGCTTCTTAGCGACAAGGTGATGACACGCGGTGTCGAATGCGCGCGATAAGTCGCAGCATAGAAGAGCGACATGCCGGCCGGCCTCGCGCGCGCCCACAACACGCCACACCACCTCGCGGACCAAATCCGTTGTCGAGCACCCCTCGCGGTATGCATATTGTCTGTCCGACATCATGTCTCTCTCACTCACAAAGGCGAGCAGCCTTTTGTTGATTCCTACCTCGAAAATCTTGCTAATAACTGGCACTAGTGAAATAGGTCTATATGACTTAATGTCTGACTTTTTTCCTTTGCCCTTATAGAGAGGAGATATTTTAACTCTTTTGAGCGACAGAGGATATGTGCCAGTTCTAATACATAAATTGAACAGATGACTTAGCACGTCTGCGACGGAAAAAACGGCTGTCTTTAGCAGATTCGGGGACAATCCGTAAATGTCCATGCTCTTTTTTGAAGCGATGAAAACACGGAGGATTGCTATTACCTCACTGGACGTAAAAGTTTTCAGACGCAGAGCAAGCTGCGAATGTGGCACACTGGAGCAAAGTGCTGCGAGGGCAGCTGGAACATCGGCTTGCGGTGCTCCGCATCTGACTGCTGCTGTCACAAACTCCAGGTTCATGGCATCTACAAGCTGTTGCTTGGTGTCATAAGGTTTGCCATCATCAACGCGCACCTGATCGGTGTAGTCGACGCGTACTTTGTTACCGCGGCCCAATTCAGAGTTTATAATGTGCCACATGCATTTGCCCTTACCATTGCTAGGTGCTTTATGTATTAAATTGGAGAAAAAGTCAGTTCGTTTCTCACGTAGCAATTTATTGTATTTGATTGTGTAGTCGCTAGCAATTTCGGCTAAGTCATTGTTGTCCAGCCAATTTGATTTCATTTTAAATATGTCAAACAGTAGGAATTTTAAATTAATTACTTCATCGTCAACCCAATTCTTGAACCTTTTCGTCATAAGTTTTTGTTTCATGGGAAAGCAGATGTCAAATTTATTAATTAATATATTCATAATAACGTCAGATAACAAATCGCAGTCATTATTACATTTGAGAACAGTCTCAGTCCAGTCGATCGAAGGTAAAGCGGCTTGAAAGTTCATTTTGTTAGCAGACGAATAGGTGCGAGCCGCCATGTGAACTGGTGCATTAGACACCGGTGAGATACGAAGTACACTCACTCGTTGTGCATTGTGGTCGCTCAGGTGAGTGTCAACCTTAGTGACGGCATGCACGCGATCCAGTGGAATGTTGGTATAGACGTGGTCAAGCGATGTACCACTCTCGGGCCTGGTAACAAAGTCTACTAATTGAACGAATCCGTGCATGGAGAGGACATCTGATAGTTGTTTTTTATGTCCGGAATTTTCAAGGTAGTTTATGTTTATGTCTCCCATCACTACCGCATTTAAACAGTCTTTATTAATTTTAGAAAGTAATTTTTCGAATGTAATTATGTATTCAGAATGACTAGTTTGGTTAGAATGGTATATTCCTACGATTAGTAGATCGTCACCATGTAAATTAATTGCACATATGTCAAATATTTGTTCTCGAGTTAGTTCGCAGTAGTCCTTCCTACTCTCCGTTTTCAGGCCAGAACGTACAAAGATGCAGCTTCCCCCGTGAGCTACCTGCGTCCTACAGCTGTGATAAATTAAATCGAAATTTGAAAGCGTAACAGACTCTAGTTCAAAACTACGTAGCCAATGTTCAGTTAGTATTAGTACATCACATGTAAGTTCGTTCTTCAAATAACACTTCAAGTTTTTTAGTTTTATTATTAATGCTTCGAATGTTCTGGTGGCAAAGCGTAATTTTTGCAGGTTGCCGGCGGGCGCGGGTGGGCAGGTAGGGGGCGGGGATGGGGGCCACTTTCGGTGATGAGGGCGCTGCCGAAGCCGGTGCTGGTGTTGCTGGCAATAGATTACTGCGTACGGATCTCTTGCTATTACCTTCCAGACTTCTGTTTATTCGATTGATTGACACGAAAGTTCTGGCGCCACGGTTTGATGCAGATACCTTCAGACCAGTTCATTGGACTCATGGGCTGTGTTCCAAATTGTACAAACGCTGCTAAAAGCGTATACAGTACTGACGGACGGTCCAAATTGATTTTGCACGCTCACAACGCTATCACTGCTTTAATGGCTCTAGTCAATTTGGAATGGATTTAAGCGCGCTCACATGTTCATCTGTCAAAATGTCAGTTTCGTTTTTATTTTCTTTAACAAAGCCTAAGCTAATCGCTGAAAAATGTGCGCCAAATCCACTCTCATTTCCATTAGAGACAAACTCATTAAAATCAAAACTTAAGAGACATCAGCTGGCTGCAAATGTGTGGGATTTTATGTGTCAAATCGATTTTGACATTAGCGCTTTCACTGCTCCACCTATTTGACTAAAGCACTGATAGCAGAAACGATGACGTCATCAATGACGTAAGGCGGTCAACGAGCGAGTGCTTTAGAGCACGCTTTTGGTCAATTTGGACCGACTTAAGCGCGGTCACAGTGCTCTAAAGCAGTCTGTTAGTGCAATATGGAACGCACAGCATATGGTTTCAATTAAATTGGATGTCGCGCCAAGTTTAAAAGAGGCGTAGTTACCTCTCGCTTTAAGTGCCTCCACTGTACATTTGTCACCACCACACACAGAGTTCAAATGAACAAGGACTTGCTGTGCCGACGTACCTTCATGTAAATAGTATAAATGGAGATAACTCATCCTATCCGCTGCCCGAAGTGTGGAAACGCCTGGCAAGGCAGTGCCGTGAGACACACGAGGAAACGAGGGACGAGTTCGTTTTCGCTTCACTTCGGTGTACCCCTCATCGTCAGTGTCCTCGATGTTCGAGGTGTCTTTCGGGGTCCTAGTTGCGTTTGAGTAATCAATCAAACAATTATCCATGAACAGGTTAAACAGCCAAGGTGACGCTACACATCCCTGCCTAACACCTTTTTCGATGCTAAACCATTCAGTGTGCGCCCCGTTTATTCTGACACAAGCACTGGAATCCTCATAGAGAGATTTCAGTGCTTGAATCAGATGCCCGTTTACCCCATACAAAGACAATGCTGACCACTATTCATTCCTCACCACTCGGTCATAGGCCTTTTATAAATCCACGAACGCGCAGTAGACTTTTTGGTTTTTAGCCAAAAACTTTTCAGCTATGCACCGCAAGGAAAAGACCTGATCTGTACATCCCATTCCCTTTCTAAATCCCGCTTGTAGGTACATCCCATATTTTATCGTCAGTATCTTTCATCACTCTTTCAATCAAAACCTTTGCATACAGTTTGCCGACGACACTAAGAAGGCTTATCCCGCGGTAATTTTTGCAGTCCTGTTGTGACCCTTTTCCCTTGTACAGCGGCACAATCACAGCCTTGCACCAGTCACCTGGTACTTGGCTGTTCGTCCAACACAGGTTGAAAAGGCGGTACAACTGACTAGCCACAATGCCTCGCCCAGCCTTCAACATCTCGACCGACACTCTATCATACCCAGCTGCTTTACCTGATTTCATACTATTCATTGCTTTCATAATCTCATACATACTTATCTCACTTACATAATTATCATCTTTATTCTCATCTTCATTCTCATTCATTTCCACAGAAGACCTCGGTACGCTGGCCACTGCTTTTTCTCTCTCAAACAGACTCTCAAAATATTCCTTCCACCTCCTCAGCACACATTCTTCACCTTTTATTATACTTCCATCCTGGCTTCTGATTTTACTCAGCTCCGACGTTCCAAACTTTCCTCGGGCTGTCCGTATGGATTTCCAGAAAAACTTTTGGTTGGACTGGAAATCTTCAGTAAGCCTTCTGTCAAACTCATCCTTACACTCCTCTTTCTTTCTCTCACCAACTTCCTTAACAATACCTTTCACTCTTTTATATACCTTTCTTGCTACACTAACGTCATCACTTGTTGCCTTCTGCATTCTTTGGTTAGCTTTCACGGCTAACCAATCTGACCATGCTTTCTTCTTCTCACAAACAGCTGCCTGTACACTTTTAACCATCCACATATTCTTCTTTTTTCCACCCTTTCTTCTTTTTGACACCTCACAAACATCGACAGCTATACCTACTACTCCATCTTTAAATTCATTCCACAAACATTCAATATCATTTACTTCATCCAGGTTCTCAAATCTTTCACTCAAGCCTTTCAAGTATTCTTTTCTGACATCCTCCTCTTGCAATCTCTCTACTTTAATACGTTCTAGAACACTCGTCTGCTCTTGTTGTCTATGCCGCCATCGGTTAAATAGACCACCAATTCGGGTCACAACCAGGTGGTGGTCTGTGTCGATGGCGACTCCACGATATGCGCGAGCGTCCAGAACTCTTTTCCTCAATCTTTCATCCACAACTACAAAATCGATCATACTTCTCGCATCACCCTCCTCTCTTGTATACGTATGGATCTTTTTGTGGTCAAACATAGTGTTTGCCACAAAAAGACTCCATTCCAAACATATCTCAAGCAAACTTATTCCATTATCATTCACACGTTCATCACCAAACTTACCAAGAACTCTTTCATAACCGTCACGCTTTCTTCCTACCCATCCATTACTCGTAAAATCACCTAGTATGATAACTCGTTCATTTTGATCACATTTCTCTAACGTATCTCTCATATTTTCCCAAAACTCATCTGTTTCTTTCTGGGCTTTCAGGGACTTTCGGGAACCCATATTCGTTGGTGCATATGCACCTAGAACAAAAAATCGGGTCAGTCCGACTTTCAGCCTGACCCAGATGAGTCTTGGGCTCACACACTAGACTTCTTTCACGCACTCTACAATTCTTCCGGAAAGTATGACACCGACTCCCTGACAGCCTCTGCTGGTACTGGGAACACCAGACCAGTACGCTGTGTAAGGGCCGTGTTCTGTGGTGTCACAACCTTTTCGTTTAGTCTCATTCACACACAGAACGTCTATACGCCTTTCATCCATCATCTGACATATCTATTTTGCCATTCATTCCACCTCTGAAATTCATCGTAGCAAAGCGGCTCTCCGTAGACCGCTTTTCGCCCCCGCGAGGAACGGGACGTGATAGGTTGCGAACCACATCGCCGCCTTTCAAGTTTTTATTTTTAATGAAAAACATTGCGTTCCCACGAGTAGCAAGTAGCAATTTTAAACTTTTTAAAAAATGATCGATCTGTCCAATCAGTAGGTACTTATGAAAGTACTTTTTTGCAAATTGCGAAAACTTGTAAAACAAACGTTAAGTAAAGGTTTTGTAAGAACTCATTAAAACCCAGTAAAATATTTCTACTCACCATGAGCCTCTTCCAACTTAGCAGCAGTCACCCATATCTGTCTATCTGTCGGTATATTCTCACGAGCCTTATTCAACACTTTCCTTGCATTGTCATAAGTTTCAAGTCTTGCTAGAGCCAACCACAGTTCTACACTAGTAGGACAACATTCGACGGCTCGGGAGAGAAGAATCCTAGCGTCTTCTGGGTTCTCAAGTTCGACGGCTGCTTTCCAAAGACGGACAGAGTTTGGTATGTGTTCTAGGGCTTTGCGGAACACGCGGCGTTTCGCCTGAAATAAAGAAACGAGGCTATACGAACAAGTTTTTCCGACTTCATGATTGGAGATTCAAATAGGTCAGGTCAAATTTGTTGTTTTCCAAAACAATTTGAAAAGCTCTTGGCGTTTTACATGAACAAAAATGTCTGCCTAATTAAAGAAAAATGCTTGTCATTTTTGTCATAAAAAATTGAGCAAGGTTACTTTGGTTTTCTGCAGTAAGTCTGCAGTTTTGACTGTTATTCTGACACTCCAGCAAGATGTCGCAAGTAATGTATGTTCACGCGTTGTCAGGCGCGAGTTTTTGAGAGTCATCTAACTCGAACTTACTATGAATACGACTGTCTTTGCCTTAGTCTCTTGCTCCAAGTTGGCCGCTTTGAACCATATCCGGCGGTAAGTTACGCGCCACTTGTGCTATAAACGAGCGCGCCGTATTGGGCGACAGTAAACCAGCTGCTTTTATACACAACTCCTCAGGAATACCTGTCTACGCGCTGTTAGAATACCGCTATAGTTTACTCTTTACCTCTCCTGCTTCAAGTCAGCCACTTTGATCCATTTCAGAACGCTGTGCGGTAAGTTCCGCTCAGTCTGTACATGATATGGGTAGCTTCCTGCTGTAACTCTTCATGGATACCTGCCTTTGCGCTGTTATAATGCCACTAAACGTAAACCTTAGTCTTCTGGTTTGACCCATATATAGATACTGTGCGGTAAGTTCGGCGCTGCGTGTATCACCTCGAATGTCTTATTGGGCGACTGTAAACCAGCTGCTTCTATACACAATTCCTTATGAATATCTATTAGAATGGCACTATTGTTTACTTTACCTTAGTCTCCTGCTCCAAGTCGGCCGCTTTGACCCATATCCGGACGCTGTGCGGTAAGTTTCGCGCCGCGTGCGCTATCACCGCGCGCGCCGTGTCGGGCGGCTGCAAGCGAGCTGCTTCTAACCACAACTCTTCGCTGCTAGGGTTGATCTCACAACCCTTCATTATGAGGTTACGAGCTGATTGCATTTTACCTACAAAATTTACAAAAAAATTACATTGTGTAGTTTTTGTTTAATTTTATTTTTTTTTGTTCAAATACGATGACTAAAGATACGAAATCTCATAAAGTTATGGTAATTGAATTTTTAATTTTCAGACAAATTTTTCAACAGACCTTTATAATTTTTAAATTCACTGTCGTGTGAACTACCAAAGCAAAAGTAGTATGAAAATCACTAACCTGTAACTTCTTCTAACCGTGCACTGGCAATCCATGCAGGCGGGTGATTCGGATTTGTTTCTCTAACAGACTTAAGCAGCAACCTGGCCTTCTTAATATCATTAATATCTCCTCCATACGTAGGTATCATAGATTGTAAGTCAGTAAGGTAGCCTTTAGGATCAACCACAGTTTGACCACTGACCGAGTCCGATACTTGTGATAGCTTCACATTCATAAGTGTGTTCCTGGCTTGACCAATCTTCCTAAGATCCAGATCACCTAAAAATTTAAATTGATTAAAATACTATTAAAAAAAGATTTATAGTTTTCCCTTGCCATATTGGCTTGCTTATTTTGCACAGAATTTTCCAACCAAAACTACTGTCGTGAAAGTATAACACACCCACAATCAAATTTTAAAATGTTTTACTCAGTAAGAAGCTAAAGAATGTGTCATGCTATCACTCTGTTACTACACCCTTGCCTTTTTCTGCCGTAAAACAGCAGTGTTTGCATTGCTGTGTTTCAGTTTGATTGAAGGTGGGTAGCCAGTGAAATTACCGGCACATAAGACATAACATCTTAGTTTTCAGGATGGGTATCACGCTTTCCTGTCTTATTTTATTAGTGTCAAATTATGTCACCAATAAGCCAGTGGGTGTATTGAATAACTAAGAAAATAAAAAGAGTGTTTTTCAGATGGCCGTTTGTCTAATAATTTTTTTCTTAAACAACTTGTAACTAGGTAACCACATTAAAAAGTATAAGAGCTAGTTACGAAACAGATTCTGTTCGGTTCAGTTCTGGGCCCATAACCTATTGAATAACTAAGAAAATAAAAAGTGTGTTTTCATAGATGTAGTTTGAAGGGGTTGTCGTATTTTGTATCGAATCTGTTTCGTACTCGTAACTAGCACTTATACTTTTTAATGTGGTTACCTAGTTACGAGTTGTTTACGAAAGATATTCGATACAAAATACGACAGTGTGTCTTGGGCGGTGATGACCACTTACTAGCAGGTGACCTCTCGTTCCTTTGCCTACTTGTGCAATAAAAATCAATTTCACATACAATAACAAAATTGAATATATAACTTTTAAATGTAGGTATTTGGATTTTCCTACCTGATGGTGTCAACATTCCAGGAGTAGCCACTCCTGGCATCATGGAAGCCAGTCCGGAACCCGGATCGATAGAGGAGGATGACTCCCCACTAAGATTCCTGGACAGCACACTGTCAGGTAGCGGGGTGAACTTCTCCGCGCGAGGGTTACGTTGCTTCCGGTTTCGTGCATCACCTACTTCTGGTATGGCCGCCCATTCGTCTTCAGACACATCTTTAAGTTCACGTTTTAGGTCAGAGAATTGTTGTTGGATTTTTGGTCTGAAATCAAATAGACCAAGTGACAGTAATTAAAGAATGCGTCTATGTGGCAACTCAGAGTAAGAGTTAGACCATGTATGAGTTCACTATGACTTTAAAAAGAGACATATTGATTTGTTTTATGCTAAGACTATATCCAGTATATTAAGGCAAGACCACCAGAAGTGGTCTTCGAATTCGTCATAATATTACTACACACATTTAACATTCTACACAATATTTAGACACACATACAAGTTTTTTAAAATTTAGTCTGAATTTTTTATTATGTTATCCTTAAAAATAGAGCCACTTTACAGTGGATGAAACTGTATCTAACCTTTCCTGCCGGTATCTCTCCAAGTCTTCTTTAAGACGCTTCTCTCTGTACTCTTTTCTCTTCTCATCCATTCTCTTGTCAATCGACTCATAAATGGCATCTGCTTCAGCATCATCTTTGTCATATGGATCCTGTTCAGGACAAAATAATTTATACTATGGAGATTGCACATATACCATGATCAATTAAGTGTAGAAATTAATGTAAATTATTATAAGTTAAGGTAGTGGCCGGAGGAATGGAGGAAGTACTATGCCCTGCAGTGTGGCTACATAAGGGTACTAGCTGTTGCCCGCGGCTTCGCTCGCGTGGATTTCGTATTTATGTTGTTACCGGTTTTCCGAAGCAATGAGATATGTTCCCGTCATTTCGGGGTAATTTTAAACTAAGGAAAAACAGGACGAACCCTGCGCAAATCAATGAGTATAATTTAAGAACAAGCTGAATTTTATATAATATACAGACGTTACTCATAAATTACTCAGAACAGAGGAACTTAGCAGCAGTATCCTAACAAATGTAAAGAGAGAGATGAGAGACACCTTTATGTAATATTTCAAAACAGAGCCAATTCGCAGAAGTAATTGAGAAAAACTAAAACCTTCTCCCTCTCTCTCCCTCTCCCCCCTTCGTCTCCCCCTCCCTCTGTCTCTCCCCCTCCCCCTTCCCCTCCTCCCTCTCCCCCTGCCCCTCCCTTTCCCTTTTCATCACCCCCTCCCCCTCATTCACTCCCTCCCTCTCCCCCTTCCCCTCCTTCTCCCTCTACCTGTACCTATATTCCTCTCTACCTCTCGATCTCTCTACCTCTCTACGTCTCTACATCTCTACCTCTCTACCACTCTACCGCTAATTTAACCGCTATCCCTAACATAGAAATGACACCCATATTTATTTTTAGACATTTCAAACCAATTGCACCCCAACCCCATCCCCAGGGGACGATGGTATTTCACGTCCACCACGTTGGATTTCAAAGTTTTTGTAGCTTTCGTAATCAGCGACCCGATAAACCATACAAACGACACCCAAATTGATTTTTAGGCATTTCAAACCTATCGCACCCCAACTCCATCCCCAGGGGGATGATGGTATTTCACGTCCACCACGTTGAATTTCAAAATTGTTGTAGTTTCCGTAATCAGCGACCCGATAAACCATACAAACGACACCCATATTGATATTTAGACATTTCAAACCTATCGCACCCCAAGTCCATCCCCAGGGGGATGATGGTATTTCACGTCCACCACGTTTGATTTCAAAATTGTTGTAGTTTTCGTAATCAGCGACCCGATAAACCATACAAACGATACCCATATTGGTTTTTAGACTTTTTCACCCCATTTCCCTTTTTTAGGGGTTGAATTTGGGGTGTAATTTCAATAACAGTGATGAACGTTGCATAGAATTACATAATTAATGCCTAAATAATAAATTATGTGGATTTTACTGTAAGAATAAAGAATTTTCAACTTCATCCCCCTTTTCACCCTTAAGGGTGTCGAATTTTCAAAAACCCTGAGACATGTAATTATTAATTTTTAGTCGTCAGCCTAAATACAAATTTTGAAGATCCTAACTTCAAAACTGACGGACTTTCATACAAACTTTCATCCCCTATTTTACCCCCTTAGGGGTGGAATTTTGTAAAACCCTTTCTTAGTGCACCCCTAGGCCTAATAAGGAACCTACATGCCAAATTTGGAATCTCTAGACCCAGTGGTTTGGGCTGTGCGTTGATATGTCAGTCAGTCAGTCAGTCAGTCAGTCACCTTCTTCTTTTATATATATAGATGAATGCTGAGATGGTCTAGTATGGAATGAAACTCGAAAACTAATTAAAACAAATATATTAACACAACTGCAGTTTACAACAAGCTTTGCATTGGGAGAGCTAAATTAAATTAAAAAATAAAGCAAAATCAAGAAATTGAAGTGGAGGTGGGCAGGTCACACGGCAAGAGGCATAGAAAAGTGGAGCAAAATCATATTACACTGGTGTCCTAGACATGGAAAAAGAGCTAGAGGCCGTCAAAAGAAAAGGTGGGAGAATATAATTGTGGAAAAAGCAAGACCAATTTGGACAAGAACGGCACAAGACAGAAAGGAGTGGAGAAGATTGGAGGAGGCCTTTGCCAAGAGGCAGACAGATATTAATTTAAATAATTAAGTTTAAGTTTAGAAAAAAAGAATCTGATGTAAAGCTACAAATATAAAATAAATATTTTGGCAGGGATGTACCGTAATCACCACACTTGTTAGCAGAGGCGGCTCGTGACATTTTTTTATGGGTGTGCACAAAAAAATAAATTATAAATTGACTTACCTACCATTTATTGATGAACTATTTTTTATGGCTTTATTGTTACATATTATGCGCGCCAGCGCCAGCTTCAAATACTAGACACGGGAAACAAAACAATTTATTTACAACCTCACATCCAAGGTGTTTTTAAATATTGTTCTTCAAGATTAAAAGTTATTTTTTTTGTACTACACTTTTGAACTAGCGCGATTTCAGATCGTGACGGCCCCTTTTCATTGAGTTCAAGTCGTATTTGTAGTCTTTTTCGCATTTTTTAATGTAAACGGCACTGTATTCGTCAATTTTTACAGTAATTAGGCACGTACACTATTTAAAAACAGTTAATTCTAAATTTTCAAGCAAAATTGCGAACAGTAACCTGAAAGCTGTATACGAAGTTTGTTTACGTATGATCGGCAACAGCGCACCGAACTGCATGCGTATCGCGAACTGGCAACGTTGCACTGAGCAGCGCTCCTGATGAGGCTAATTTCTCATATAAAATCTTTTGTTTCACGCGCTCGAGCGTGTTGATGTTTCTCTTTCACACTCATTGAATTCTGTATTAGGAATTGTACTGAATATTTTTTCATAGGAGCACAATCCTTGGCGCTCCACTTGGTACAACTTGACTACGTAAATTGTTGCGTAATTATTTCTTAGGCTATTATAAATGTATACAACGTATAGGGTTATGAAAATAGGTATTTAATCGTATGTAACTTAACTAGGTAGGTAATACATCCTAAGTTTGAGTTTTGTGAAAGAGGGAGTGCACTGCACCAGTGCTCTTTAGGACGAGCCGCCTCTGCTTGTAAGCATTGCAGCTGGCACAATGGATGCAGTGGTTGCTGACAGCAGTATGGTGGCACAATATACAAAAGGATGGTCAAGATCCCTAGTTGCCTTTTACAGCACCCATGTAAAAAGATGGGGTGGCCACATTTTTTGCGCGCCCCACCAATTAAGGTTGCGTTCCTTAACATGAATAATAAAAATAAAAAAACCGAAGGTAACCGAACAATTCACGGAAGCGTTCCAAAACAGCCGGGGAAAGGGTAATTATTACTCTGACAGGAGTAAAAGTTCACGCTGATTTTCCAGCATTAATTATTACCTGCCAGATGAGTGAAGTGACAGTGACAGTTGGAAACGCTGTGAGATGGAAACGTAATCAATTTCGCTAGCGTTGGAGCCATAAAAGTTTAAAAATTAATTGAATTGAATCATGATGGAATCAAAATCAAAGCTATCGCTGTTTAACAGAATTAATATGTGCTTCCATGCTCAGTGCTGAATTTTAAGATGGCTGCTTGCCACTTTAGTTTAATAGTTGAAGTTGAAAAACATGAATTAAAGTGCATTATTTTTATTCTTTCTTTTAGGCCAAATTGATCGTCAGTCCTTAGTCTTTCGTAATCAGAGCATGGAGGAAGACTTCGAGGAGAATAAGATCCTGAAAGGACTTCTTACTTGTACTAGCTCGGCTCAGCCGGCACCATCAGTGACAGTTATCACTCGAGAGCGTTCCAAAACAAAGATTACCCAAAGGCGTTCCAAAACCATGCTTTCTTTCCCTTTTCCTCCTGCATGCCATCTCTATCTAAATATCCAAGTGAAAAAGTTCTCGTTAAGGAACGCAACCTAACATGAACCATTTAAAACTAAATCTATAACATTGACACAAGTGTTTTTTATGTGTTTGTTTTGTTTAAATTGTGTACTTACCTTTGAGAACAATGAGCCACTGTACCCAGAGAACTCATCATAATTAGAGTCATTCAGGTCTTCATCATCATCTTCCTCTTCATTTTTCTTGCGTTTAGCTGCTGGTGGTGCATGGCGATCGTCACTAAAATAAATAACATTATAAAGTAATTAACCCACGCAACTGCCAAGCTAAAGTGGGACTGGGCTGGTCACGTTAGTCGCATGCCGCTGGAACTCTGGGCCAAGACCACAACTATCTGGCAACCGCCAAGTAACAGATGGCGTCAAGGCCGACCACGGCGCAGATGGCGCGATGAACTCGACGCTTTCTGTAAAGACTGGCAACAAGAGGCTCAGAGTAGAGACCAGTGGAAGGAACGGAGGGAGGCCTTTGCCCAGCAGTGGGACAGAAATGGTTAATAAGATAAGATAAAGTAATTATATTTTTTTTCAATTCAATTCTTTGATTCATGGCTTTTTTTTTACCAAGCATAAGTTTTAAAACAGTGAATATTACTAAAAAATACTTACGAAACATCATTGGCATCTCGTGCTGGACCAATATCAGATCTTGTAGTGAAACCTGTGGCTCTGCAAATCGGAAATACAGTATGCAACATAAACAATAAATGACACAAAAATCAAAAGGCTTTGTACTGTTGAAAACTTGGTTAAATTGAATTCTCTTAATTTTAATAAAAGATCAGCATGAAAGAAATTAAAGAGTTTGAATAAATATGAATGATATACGTACCCTCTTCCTACACCAGCCACATAACCTAAAGGAGCTGGGATGCCTAAGAAATGTTTTTTATTCTTGTTAACGAATGCTTGTGGTGGAACAGACATAATAGCTTATTTTCTATAACCTGTTTTCAACCAAAACAATGAGTATTTTCCTCAAAAAAGCACTAAAATTCTATTTCGCTAAACAAAACAACACACGAACGTCAGTCATTTGCAGTGTTGCCAGTGCCCAATAGACGAAAATAACATGAACATGAGGCAGTTCAAAAAGTAACATTTTCACAAGAAAAGTAACATTATCCAATTTTATGTAGAAAACACAATTATAAAAGTTTTTTTTTTCTTTTCTTTGGTGAACTTTAGTAATCAACGTCATTATATATAACCTATTATTGAGACGGGGTAGCTCATACAAATTCGTACTTGAACCTGAACCTTGGTTGCTTTACCGCGAAGACACTGATGAAAAAGAATACAACGACTGTGCTAGCCGGAACTCAGCCTACTCTAACTACAATTATTGAAGCACACACAAGTTCACAACGAAAAAACAAAAAACTTTAAAGCTCAAGTCAGACAGAGGCGGTATGATTGCGAAAGCGGTCCGGGGCGGTTTGGCGGGAACAAAATACCGCGCTGCGACCGCTTTTCAATGTGACAGGGTGCATAAGAACTCATACTTTACAAAAAATTCCGGCCCCGGAACGCTTCCGCTACCGCCTCTGTGTGACGCGGGCTTAAATGAAGTTCTAATGTTCCACTCAAAACCACTACAACCAAAATTTTTCAGTGTTCGAATCGAGCGCAGCGAGGTTCAAATCTCTTTGGTTCGAATCGAATTACTTCGAAGTCGAACAAACTTTCGAAGTTCAAATGTTATCTTCTTCATTCTTCCAAGTGTGAGAAAGAGAAAGAAGATAGCTTAAATCAAGTTCGTCATCACTCACGACGAACGAAAACTTTTTCGAGTGCGTTCCATTTTACGATTATTTTTGCCAGAAAATTTGGATATTTTTATTTAGTCCTGAAATATTGCTAAAAGTAACACAAATGTAACATTTTAATTCGGGTAACATGGAGGTAACATGAGAGGGTCAAAATTAAAACAAAATGTTGCAAAAGAAACATTCTGGCAACGCTGGTCATTTGATTTGACTTGTGACAGTCAGTGACTGACATTTGCTTTTTTAAAATTAGTGCTGCCTCTAATAAAAAAGAATGCCGTTTTGTTATATTGTAAAAATACCGATAAACTATCGAATAAACGTAAGTGCTACTTCTGATACATCACTATAAACTGTCAATCGTTGCTAGGCAACCAAAGTTATGTTGATAATAGATTTTCGCGATTTTCGTTAAGTTTTCTTTGATTGAATATTATTGAAGTATTAAGAAGGTAGATTTTTACTTCTGGTGTAACATGGCTCAAAGTTCGGTAGCAATAGCACAAGATCCATTTTCTAACGACAATAGTATCTCTACGAAAGAATTCTTGGACTTTGAGAAGACTTGTGGAGCTTACAAGGACAGTGATGAAGAGATCAAGATGATTTTTAGTGAAATCACTAAGCTATCGGCCAATAATAACAAGGATAGTCTTATTGGGGCTGATGTGGAAGACATCGATTTGATATTGAAGAGAGCTGAGGACATTGCTCATGAAACCGAAGTTTTGTTGAAGAACCCACCAACATTCAAACATCTTCCTTTGACAGACAAACAGTCTGTCCCTGAGATAACGGTGACTAAACCCACTGAGAATAAAGAAAATGAAGAGAAGCCTTCAAGACCTTCAAGCAGTGTCAAGGTAAGCCTTGTAACCAAGATTTTTGATCTACTAAAATAAGTATCAAAGGGCTCTAAATTCAATCTGAATACCTACTTCCTAGACAATAAAGAAGAAACTAAATGTCCCTGGCTCACACTGTGTAATTTGTTGGTATTTGATATTTATTATTTCTCAATTCATAGAGAAAATATGTTCAGTCTGGTAAAGCTGTTGGATTGAAGTGATTTTCATCACAAAAAACAAACTATAATTATTTGTTATCATTCTTTATTATAACTCGCTGTCTTGCCTTGCATTGCTGTGGGTCTGTAAAAAAGTAATTTCACCATTTGTTTAGAATTTATCAGTTTTACAGTTTTTGTTCAATTTTTATTTTAAATACTTCATTTAACCTATTACAAGCATTTGAGAAAAAAAAATGCCAATATCGGTCCAGACAACTATTATCAAGTGGTTTGTTTACCAACAAACAGCATTTTATTTTTATTTATACAGCTATTTTCATTATTATCATTACAGACCATAAAACTAATCGACTTGAAAGAAACATGGGTCAAAAAATGGTCAGTTTTATAATAGGTTACATGCAAAAATCTATGCAGTGATGAAAATTAAACCCTATAATATTTCATTTTTAGGGTCCCGATACCAAAATGGTAAAAAAAGGAACCCTTATGGTGAGACTTTGTCTGTCTGTCTGTCACACCTCATTATCTCAGGAAGTACTAAAGCTATCAACTTGAAATTTGGAATAGTTTTAGAATATGATTGCCCAACTTTATTGCAAATGAAAGATTTATAAAAATATTATTATAATTATAATAAATGGGGCCCAAATGAGGGGGTTAAAATTTAAAATTATTGTTACTAGGTCGAGTGGGGTATCATAAGAAAGGACTTTACTTGTATATTCCAAAATATATTTAGATTTTTTTTTATGACTCAGTTTTCAAGTAATGATGAAAAATATATAAAAAAAAATCCATTCCCCGCCCCCCTTATCTCTGAAGTTTGAGATAGGAAAAATCTGAATTAATTACAGTCCATAGACGTTTATGTAAATATTACAGGAAAAATAAAACAATATCTCTAAATAGCACAGTTTTTTAGAAATCTGCCTTGACCGATTTTTTTAATTTATGTAATCTAATCAAAATCACTTCAAAGCTGGGTAAGAATTTAATTCTTGACTCTTTTTGAACTAATGGTGGCTACATCAACTGGCTAAAATCAAACAAATAGTTCAAAAGTATTATCTTTACTTATAAATACTTATATAATATTAATAAATTAAACTTATAACTACTTGTTCAGAAACTTAATTGACTTTTCAAACTAAAATACCTACATAGATAACTTTTGGAACAACATGTAGGTTCTGTGTATATTTTTTCAATCTTTTTCTCTGACATCAAGCTTATGCGAAAATTCTTGATTTTTTTTTTATATCTTAAGTTATATTTTTATGATGAGACATTCTATCACACTTTTAGGGCAAAATATACTATAACCTAATATAAAAAAGTACTCTTGTCTTCTGTTCGGTGGTCTTTTCTTAAATGCAATAATCTCCACAGTCATATACCTCCCTAGCTAGTACTTTCAAACCCTCATAATTTTCCTTAGCAACTGGTTCTATATACTGAGTGGGCAGAATGAAACCATATCTCCCAGTATCGCTCAGTTCTATAGTGTATGAGTATTTGATTCCTTGTGACTTGGCCCAGTCGTCGGAGCCCCCTGCTGCTGGGTACAGAAGACCACTGGATGATCCAACATTGTACTGTGAGCCTCCTGTTGTTTGGATAGCCTGAAAAATGCAGAAATATTGTTATGTTCTTTAGTTTCCATTTTTGGTTTATTAAAAACTAGCTGTTGCCCTTTCCCATAGTTCAAACTATCTGTATACCAAATTTCATCAAAAACGGTTCAGCGGTTCAGCCGTCAAAGCGTGACAGACAGAAAGAATAACCTTTCGCATTTATAATATTTTGATGGATAGATTGTTGAAATAGATAGATTGATTTCTATGTCCTTGTATTTTAAATTGAGCGAGATGAAGTTGACACAAATATAAATAAATAGGTACATCTTAAATGAAGCTTTTCTTCAGGTTTAATACATGCATCTTTTATAAAGCTGTCGGCATCATTATTACACTCCATACCTACTGTCTACATCTACTGTTGGACAGAGAACTCTCCCCAGAATTTCACAATAAAAAATATATGTAATTCAAATGAAATGTTTTTTTCCGTCCTCACCTGAGCAATATTTCTTCCAACGCTCTGAAGCTTCTCATAGTCTGGAGGAACTGCGTTGTCGTAACCCCACGGGTACAAGAGGTACTGCCCGTAACTGTGATATGTCAGGTACGCCGAGAATTTACGCCCGCTGTTCTTTATAAAGTCCTGGAAACAAAATTAAAAGATAGCGTTAATATTGTATCACTCATCAGTTAGAACTCTAAACTGTTAGTAAATCATAGTTGTTGATGGCTGTGTTTGTAACAGATCCGTTGATTTTTCATTAGTTTGTGTATTTTTGCGTAATTATTGTCTTATGTTTTTTTTTTTCTCTTTTTCTTTTCACCCAACTACGGCAAGAAGGAGGGCTATGATTTTGGCATGTATTCATGTATGCTTGTATGTTCATCTGTTCCCTCATAACTTCCAAACTACTTATCGTAATTTTCCAAATACGGTAACGTTAGAAGTGTCTTGATCATCCGCTGGTTATAGGATAAAAGAAGTGACATTTAATTGAATGTGGTGCCCTCTAGAGGCGATTAAGTCATGAACAAAAAAAAAAACCGGTCAAGTGCGAGTCGGAATCGCGCGCCGAGGGTTCCGATATACCTATCATATTTTTGGAAGCAATAAAGTCCATTTTTAGGACCGCAAAACTAAATTTGTTTGTATAGGTTTTTTGCCGATTTCTAAGAAACTGTGAAACTTAGAAAGAGCGTTTTATTTTTGCTGTAATAGTTACATAAACTTCTATCGACTGTAATTAATTCAGATTTTTCCTTAAACAAACTTCGGAGATAAGGGGGGGGGGGGATGGATTTTTTTTGAAATTTTACATCATAACTTGAAAACTAAGAGTTGTAAAAAAATACAAAAATATATTTTAGAATGTACTACAAGTAAAGCCCTTTCAAATGACACCCCACTCGACCTAGTAACGACAATTTGAAATTTGCCCCCTATTTGGGCCCCCTTTACATTGATAATCATAATTTTCTTTAAATTTTTCAAGTGCAAATAAGTTGGGCAACCATATTCTAAAACTGTTCCTAATTTCAAGTCGATAGCATGAGTGGTTGCTGAGATATACAGGTGTGACAGACAGACAGACAAAGTCGCACCATAAGGGTTCCTTTTTTTACCATTTTTGTATCGGAACCTTAAAAAGCGATCATAAGCTTTAGGGCAAAGTGACAAAATAATACGGCTATTATGTGAACATCACTATGAATATTTACATTATTTATGTACATAACATTTTTAGATCACAACATTTTATTGTTTCATACTTTTTAGAGCAAGATTTGCCAGTAGTCGGGTTCTTTTCAAATTGAAATTTGATAACACTGTAGGCACTTCAGGTTTGAGTAGATACGTGTATGACTATTACGTTTGCTTACATTTCCAGACACCTTATCTGGACAGTCCTTGTTACGTTAAGTGATACTTCGTCTATGATAAAGACCCTCCTTAATGACAAAAGCACTTACCGAGAGAGCCTTGGACTCAGGTTCAGAGAAAGCCCTGCTGCCGCGGTAGATTTCACTGCAAGGGTTGCTTGATGCGCCTTTGCCTCCCCAGCGATATCTGTATATTAAAAACAGAATATACAGGATGTAAGGGACGGCTTCCGAAAACTGGAAAGGCATGATCAGTCAACGTAACTGAACTACTGTCAGCGAATAAAACTATAGGAAATTTAAAAAAAAATCGGCTTCTCCATACAAACTGTCCAATTAAGTTTGCAATTTTATATGGAGACGCTGTTTTGTTTTCATTTCCTGAAAATTTTACGCGCTGAAAGACTTTCAGTTACGTTGACTGATCATACACTTTCAGTTTTCGGAAGTCTGTCACTTTAAAAATAAATTCTCGAAACTTGGCAAAACAAAAGATTAAACGAAATATCTAGTCTCAGTGGTATAGTGGTTAGACTCTCGATGAGGAGGTCCTGGGTTCGATTGCCGGTTAATCCATTCGGCAGGTACTTTCGACCTGGACTCAATTCTGAATTTAATGTAATTTTAGGATATTATTTGGGGATGGTGTGGGGTGTGGAACCTAAGTTTTTGACCTTGAAGAGCCTGTGGAAACTTGAGGGGGGGCGAAAACCTCGAAAATGTCGGACCTTTTTCAGATTTTCGCTTATATCTTCTAAACCATGCGCGTCTCTAGAAAAATGTGAAAGACAAAGTTGTAGAACATTAAGTTTCCTTTAAGTTTGGTTGGTAAAATTTTTATTTTGACCTTATACTTACCGCGATACAGAGGTTCAAATATTTACAAATTTCTTAAAATATTAATAGAAGACAAATGCGTTTTTTGCCTCGTAACTTTTAATATTCAACATGTCTATGTATACTATACACACTTTGTATACCCACTGACACTGTCCTGCAGCCTTACTTAAAAATGATAAATCTCCAGGCATTCATCATGTGTCTCGTAATTTTTTGTTCTATGTACGACTTTTACTCTTTATCTTAAAGCAACAGTCAACATTTTCTGAAAATACAATATTATTAAATAAGGTTCCAAACGTTTCGACCTTTAAAATATTATGTTTTTTAATAGGCAAGATTAATTAGTCATCGTGAAGAATGACGTCCGACCCTCAAAAAGAACAATATACGGTTGCTAATAATTATGTAGTTATGAAAATATTAAATTATACAATTAACTCTATGTACATTGAACTTGATTTAAAAATACTCCGTCTGCCTTGATCTTTTTGGAGCAAGTGGTAAATTGTTATTGTTCTCATCATCATTATTTCTTTCCTCCTGGCCACTAATTTCGTCAAATAGGGTGGGCTGACCGTCACATTCTTCGTCTGTATCGTTTTCGTTGAAGTCAGCCTTGGGCGAATTCTCACAAGCAGTCCCAGTACAGTGCTTGCACATGCACATGACCGAGCACTGGAGTCCTGCTTTTAGTCCCCGTACAGCACGCTGTTGTGCACTTGCATCTTATGATTTTTAGTATGTCATCCGAAACAGCATCCATAATGGCAATGTCAAGGAGGCGAGGAGTTTCTGACGGCTACCTGCCCTCATAAACATCCTCGCCCTCTCGCAAAAAGGTTTTGTACAATACAAAGGGAAATAATAAAAATAAACAATCTAATTATGCTCGGAGGGACAAACCTCTGCCTCGAGAGGAACGTACCTCAGAGGCAAAGGCACTCATCTCGTCGAAGAGGTTTAAACCCACAGCTTGGGAGGGACGTATCTCAGAGGAGAGGGCACTCACCTCCTGGGAGGGACGTATCTCGGAGGAGAGGGCACCCACCACCTAGGAGGGACGTATCTCGGAGCAAAAACATGCATTTATGACAAAAAAAATATATTGTTAAATATTTGATCTTCTGTATCGCAGTAAGTATTAAGTCAAAAAAAATTTTTTATGAACCAAAATTAAAGGTAATTTAATGCCCTACAACTTTGTCTTCAACACTTTTCTAGAGAAGCGCATGGTATAGAAGATATAAGTGAAAATCTAAAAAAAGTCCGACATTTTTGAGATTTTTGGCTTCTCCCAAGTTTCCACAGACTCCTCGAGGTCAACAACTTAGGTTCTATACCCTACACTGTCCTAATACAACATCACAAAATTACATTAAATTCGCAATTGATTCCAGGTAACCTTCCTTTACTTTTACTTGCCGGCTGGATTAGGTGGGGACAGTGTTAAATAAAAATCACTTTGTGAGACTTTCTCCGTTTGAATCATGAATCACTTCACTGTCCAAAAAAAATTATAATTCTGTGCTTCGGAAGGCCCGCTAAGCCGTTAATCCCGGCTACTTCTACACAGGTAGTTGAGAGACTTTTGGCGGCTCAATAACTCCGTCAGCTGGGTATGTGAGGTCATGTGAGGACATCGATCTTACAACCCACACTATATGATGATGATGAACTAAATGTAGAAAACGACTGAGATATAAGTTTGAAGAAACTGACTTTACTCGTTGCCTGCTAGGCAAACTGAGGGATTCCCTTATGGTTCTGTAGCAAAAGTCCTTACCCGAAGTTTCTATTAAGATCTGTTCCGTAACATGCTCTTCCAGTAATACCAGGCTTCCTATTTTTCCGCCAGAGTCGATCAGCTCTGTGCGTATGCTCGTAGCCGTCAGGGTTGACCACTGGTACGATGTACCAATCGACGTTCTTCATGTAATCATCTTCCACATCAAAATTCTCCACTATTTGGTTCATGAAATACGTCACTGTCGCAGGACTTATCCATTCCCTGGCGTGGATGCCTCCATCGATAAAAATAGCTCTGTTTTTAGGTTTTCCATCTGATATACGTAATACCTGTGAATTATTACTTGATTATTATTTCTAAGATTATCATTTGGACTAAAATTACTACTATCCTTGACACCAGTACGTGGTAGTATGCTTGTAATTGATTTATGGTTGAAGATGTATCTACCTAGGCCATGGTTCTGAGACCTTAATTATAAGTAATTCCATGCTTCCTTTATGTTGTTTTCATACCTTTATGTCTCTCCCTTCGTAAGATTGTCCAATAGTCTCCACGGTAGCTAGTTTAGGATAGGTTTTAGCCAAATAGTCTAGGAATCCGTAGATATCTTCCAATCTGTGATATTGTTTCCAAGTCATGCGGTGCCCTGAAAAGAAATCGTTATGTTAGACATTTCAGATTTTTCAAATGTCATATCAACGGAAACTTAAAATAATATTGTTAGTGGTAGAACGTCAACATAGAATTTACATTTTAAGTACATGTAACCTCATCATAAAAACAACAATTAGTTACACAACTAACGAGTAAGTAACAAGTACTATCACCGTCGTTAAAGAGACAATAACTAGAAAGCCGCACGGTGAATTAAAACACACACACTTTCTAGACGAGAAAATTAGAACACACAAAATATGTGCAAAGTCGTGCATTTTCGGTGCCGAATGAATAACGAACCCCAATTTGCATTCGGCCAGTACTCCATGGGTACGTTGAAAGATTTGTAGCCCATGAGTGCGCTTATTAGACCTAGGCGGCGATTGCTGGCCCTGTAACGCCAAAAATTGTAAGCTCTTGCTGCAACAGAATTACAACCCTTGGTATGTTGTTAATAATCACTACAATACTGGCTCTTTTAAAGTTTATATAACGAACCTCTTCTGTCCTGGAGTTCTAACTCGTTCTCATCGAGCGGTGGGTTCTCCTCGTCAATCCTCTTTTGCAAGTCTTCGATTATGACGTCGTACGTAATGTTCTCTCTTTTCATAATGCGCGTCACGTTTTTAACTGCATTGTGCTTCACAAGCACGTCAACAAAAGTCTGGTTCCCGCCCCATGTTGAAATCACTAGAAAAGATTAAAGTTAATGCAATTTTATTAAAAATCCAATTTAATACTGGTTTTATTGCGGGACTTACAGTTTCTCCGTCGGAGTCTCGAAATGATGTTACGAACACCAGTTTTAGTAGTTGGCACTTTCCACACTTGTGCTCCGGTATAATCCACCTTTTCCACTTCGTTTTTTGTGAGATCAGCGGCCTTTGGAATGATTTCTGGATTTTCTTCTGGGTCGGCTGGGATTTCTTCTTCCGTTTCAATATCGGGTAAAGGTTCTTTTTCATCAGTTACATTTTGAATCCAGTCGGTGGGCTGTTTGACGGAACCTCGTTCAGGCCATACTGAAATTAATATGAAATTAATTCCGGAACAAATTCTTATTATTTTTGTTAGGCTGGATAAAGGGTAGGTCAATTGATTGAAACAGGACTTACATATATTACAGTAATTATGCATTTAAGCTCTATTAGATCGTCGTACTTTTTCATTATCTACTCGTTCACAATCGTTATTATATGATTATTTGCACGCTTAACCTGTGCTAATGCGTATAATTCTCCAAATAGAGTAGGTACTATATAGGTACTATGCTGCTTTATCTACATAGTTTCCGTAATTTGTGATGTAAATTTTTGTTTGATATCATCTTTATATTGTATTAAGCTTTTGTTTTCCATTTGAACTATTGTTTAACAAGTATATACTAATTATACAGAATAGAAAAATAAATGGGCGTAAAAAGAACCGTTGAGTAAATATTACTTTTGTTTACGTTCTGTTAACGTGCTATCTGTAATCAAATCAATACTGAATACAGCGGCCACATTGTTACTAATAAATACAGTGGTGCTTAGAATGCAAGTCCGATGTCCCTTGCGACATGCTTTAATGACTTTCTCTGGTTGATTTCCATTCACGAGCGACCGGCTTGGCCCGATCTCGTTGTAACGGTACCAGGACCTAAGAGTCGGAAAGAGGAAATATTTCCGCGACCGATGAAATGTATTTACCTCACGTTGTGTCAATCAAGGCAACTCTATGAACAGCATTGTAAATCGGATGGAAGCGTACTTAGTTCCGGTCATTGTTGTTAAAAGTGACGTTGATGAAAAGGTGTTGCGGAAACACTAATTAATTTATGATTTGTTTTAACTATTCACGCATACTGAAAAAGTTATAGTGCCTACTAATTAATATTGAATATTCAGTGTGTATTTGGGTAATACTTTATGGCTTAACGAGCCTTCTAAAAATATCTAAGTTAGTTCTTAACTCGTACTTGTAAAATGAAAATTGTTGGTAGTTTAAATAAAAAAAATAAACTTTGTTTTTTTATAAAACCCTTTATCTACTGCAGTAAAAAAGTATTTTATTATCTTTACATTTTAAAATTTCGTCAAATCAGAAAAAAATAAAAATATTACCGTTCGCTTGTAAATAGAGAAAACAAATCTACTTGTATATGATTAGATTTGCATACCTTGTCCTGGTTCGAGTTCTTTGATGATAGCGATGGCAGGCGCGACTGCCACCACCAGTAGAAGCACGACTGTCTTCACAGACTTCCCCATGGCTACTGACTGACCATCTAACACCGAGGACCGTCGCTGCGCAGCCCTCAATGATGCGCCCGCGTTCTCTCCCGCCTTATAAGCTTTCTACTACAACACTTGTAATATTTTATCCTTGTTCAAAGCTGCGGAAAATTGCTACAATGTTTACAGATTTAATATTTTATTATTTCATATTTTAAAAGCCATTGTACAATCTGTGCTATCTATGTAGTTTGTTTGATTTGTCGTCGTGACACTATCAAATGAGGTTAAGTGCGCCAATTTGCATTTTTGATTCATCATTTGGTGAATGTCGTATTTGTTATTTGATTCATTTCTTTAGGAGTTGAAAAGTAAATGTTAAACTATTTCTTTAACCCTCTTTTTTTAGGGTTCCGATACCAAAATGGTAAAAAAAAGGAACCCTTATGGTGCCGCTTTGTCTGTCTGTCTGTCCGTCTGTCTGTCTGTCACACCTGTATATCTCGGCAACCACTCATGCTATCGACTTGAAGTTTGGAATAGTTTTAGAATATGGTTGTCCAACTTAATTGCATGTAAAAGAATTAAGAAAAAATTATGATTATTACTGTAAAGGGGGCCCAAACAGGGGGGCAAAATTTCAAATTATCGGTACTAGGTTGAGTGGGGTATTATTTGAAAGGGCTTTTCTTGTACATTCTAAAATATATTTTTGTATTTTTTTACAACTCTTGGTTTTCAAGTTATGATGAAAAATGTAAAAAAAAAATATTGTTCCCCCCCCCCCCCCTCCTTATCTCCGAAGTTTGTGAATGGAAAAATCCGAATTAACTACAGTCGATAGACGTTAATGTAAATATTACAGCAAAAATAAAACGATCTTTCTAAGTTGCACAGTTTCTTAGAAATCTGCAAAAAACCTTTACAAACAAATTTGGTTTTGCGGTCCTAAAAATGGACTTTATTGCTTCCAAAAATTCAAAAAGTATATCGGAACCCTCGGCGCGCGAGTCCGACTCGCATTTGACCGGTTTTTTTTTCTAAAAAAAGTGAATACTATATCTATGTACCTAATTTGGAAATTCAATGCTGTTATCAAACACACCACTTAGAAACAGTTGGACCGAATTAGCATTTTTTTTTAAAGTTTGTAATTGTCTGAATGCAGTTTTTGGGAAAGAAAAGTTAAAAAGTTAACCGGTGGTTGTTAAATACTGACACTGCTTAATCTGTGATTGACTGCATAAAGTCTGCCGGGACAGCTACTTACTTTGAAAGAGTGAGGCTCTTGTAGTATGCTATGTGGACAGTGCAATCTCGATACTGTCGAATGGACGGTAATCCGTGCCTGGGGATATTTGATTCGGAACCAGAAAGACAACCTTTGCCTTGCCGTGACCGGTCATTGCCTCCAGTTGCAGTTATTTAACACGATGACAAATCTGTTTACTGTAAACACGTTTTTAATGCTGCATTGGTGTTTATCTTTATAAATGTCTAGGTATAAGTATGTAGGTAGCTAGCGGTAAACGGTTTAACTAAGTGTTTGAGCAGGTATGATGTAAGAGTTGATAACGGCTGATGGGTCATTGACACAACAATCGTGTAGTTTCATGTTGTTTAAGCTGGCTAACTAACCAACTAGCTTTTCTAACCTAACCTAACCTACCATATCATCTAATACATTATTACTTTGAAAAAGCTGCGCTGGTCTAGACGTGCCGTCTGATTACTATTCTAGGTCAATCAGGCACAAAAACACAAGGAAAGCGAAATCCGTCGCAAGCCCAAAGCGAGGCCTTTCTCTGCCGGAGTCATCGATTCAAAGAAACGAGAAGCTACTAAAACAAACAAATACGTAACTAGCTCTCCTAAAAAGTCAAATTGTAAACACGAACGGATAGAAGAAGAACTTAAAGATACTAATGAAAGAGTGAAAAGTTTAGAAATGCTGAATGTTCAACTTACTGAAGACAATGCAAATCTTAGAAAGACATTAAATCAAGTAAGTGAACAAAAACACGTCGCTGAACTGAAATTGGTGGAGTGTGAAAAGTTTCTCGGTCGTCTCGGCAAACAATATGAAGCTAGAAACTGCGAACTTAAAGCTGCGAAGGAAAATGAGAATAAACTTTTAGCAGAGCTAAGCAAAGAGAGAAATGAGCGAAAAAACTTGACAATAAGACATGATAAAGATGCTGCTGTCATTCAAGACCTCCAGAGACAAGTCAAGGAGATGGAAATGATTTTAAGGAGAAAACATCCAGATTCCGTCTCTGCATTGATAGGTGAGTAAATACGTTAATTACTAATAATAGATCTTTACCTATGAAATTGCCGTTTTGTATAGCGAATTTTAGGTAAAGTACTAACATTTTTGCATTTTTTTTAAATTAAATATCCAACTTTTTTATTTTTTGTAAACATGATAGGGAAGACATTAAGCTAACAGAAGCTTAAATTTAATTTTCGATAAATATTATCTGCAAAAAAGTATAACAAATCTAATGATGAAATCGGACGACATTTAAGACAATCAATTTTCGAACCTTTTGTTTTGTATATCAAACTAAAAATAAAAACTTTATTTTGTGCGTAAATTGATAACCTTGAAGTCAACTTTCAAATGTAAGACAAATGAAATAAATTGCTTTAGAATTATAGGAATAATGATCTCATTAATCTGTAACAAAATTTCGGCAATTTCTGCAGATTTGGACCTATTATAATAATATTTTTTAATCATTTACAAAAATTATAAATACTTTGATGTTTATTTCGTAGTTGCATCTAAGTCATCTACGGTGGAAGATAACAAAAAGAAGCTCCTAGAAGATCGTATAGCGCGATTAGAGCAAGAGCTTAAAGACAAGGAAGATCACTTTCAAGGCATTTTGCTGACGCTACAGGAAAAATTCGGTGATATGAAGCAAAAATACGAGAACCACATCATAGACGTTGAGAGACAGCTCATGGAAGACCGCAAAGTAAATAATGAGCTTAAAAATAAATTAGGAAAAGTAAATCTCGTAGATTCTGCCGTCCAAACTGTGCCTCCTTTACTCCGTACGATGTCGACTCAAACGATTTTTAAACAAGACAGAGCGGCGTCGGCTGTGAGCAGATTAACCCAAAATTCAGCTTTGCTGTTCAATAAGCTGAGAGATGATAGCTACTTAGTGGCAACAATTAGAGGACTACAGGCAGAGTTAACAGCAAAACAGCGGACGATTGCCAAAATTAACAGAGAGACTGAAGAACTGAGGAAGAATTTGCGTAATTTGCAAAAAGAAAAAGAAGGTTAGTTTCGTAAACATGTTAATTTTAGCGTGTTACTCAAACCGCGAAACAGCACAACTTTTCCCAAGGATAATAGGACGAAATACGAAAAAAAAAAACTTTAAATAGAAACTGCATCAGCTGATTGCGCATTTTCTATGAGAGGATTTTTTTTCTTATTTCGACGTATGCTCTTGAGGAAAACTTGTTCAGTTTCATGATCTAAGCAACAGAATAAAATAGTGCTTTCATTTTTTTACAACTGAATATTTTTAAGAATATCAGATTTATTTTGATGATTTGTATTGTTTCAGTTTTGCTTCATATAAATCCTCATCAGAAGAAGCCAGGTTGCAAGCAGTCCAAATCTGCAGAAAATCTCCTTGCAAGAATGAACACGGAAATGGAAACGGAGCTCGATGAAGCTCGTAAGCAAAAGGATGCTATGTTATCAGAGCGCAATAGCCTCTTGGAATCTCTCAAGCGCACGAATGAAGACTTTATACTCCTAAAGAAGAAGAGAATTCAAGACGTAAGTAATGTCATAGTAATAAAAACAGAAAAAAAAATACCTCGCCACATACACATACCGAATACCTACTTCTATGATGCGTTTAAGTCTCAGATTAAAAATTGTTTCGCTTAAGTGGAAAACGTAGACTTACTGGTTATATCAAGTCTAGGAGACATTTATTTAGGGCATAAACACAGAAAATTGTTTTGTCGTGTGACTATAAGTAATTTACATAACGTCGGGTATGATTCAGGGGAAAAGTTGATACTTTGTTTGAAATGTGGTTAGTGAAATGTAGGTATATCATGAGTATATAGATTGCCGCATGACTCTGCATGCTCGATTGTATTGTTTATAAGTCACGCATGACTACATCTAACTGCGAATCCGAGACTAAATATTAGCAAACTTATTAAAATGACAATTCGATTTACATTCCCGATATGGAGGGCTTGCGAACGCTATTGCATACATTCTATGTACCTGTTAGTAGTTAAAACTGAATTACTACTGTGCCTACACTGTCTTGTCTTGTTACTGAGTCACTACTAGTACGCACAGCGTGCGCACGCGTTGTATTCATACTGAATTATTGATTGTTATTTTTTGCCTTAGCTTCACACTCTGCAACTTTCCCACGAAAAAGAGTTGATGCAAATGAACATGCAACTTTACCCTTTGCAAGAAGAAATCAAACTCCTCAATAGAACGGTGGAGATCCTTCAGGAGCGAGTGAGAGCTGCAGATGACAAACTTTTAAGATACCAAGCGGGGTTGCGGGATGATATGCACGCTGGCGGTGATACAGGCTCTAATTCTAAGTCAAGTTTTAAGAGAGATGTGCGTTAATTTTAAGACTTATCATTTACATTTGAAGATATTATTAACTAGGTGCTGTGGATAGTGAAATTGCGAATTTAATTAAAGATTTAAAATCTGAAAGTTTATGTTCATAATTTGATTAATCGCATTACGGACTTTTTTCTGGAAGAAAACTTATCGCCTGTATTTTGTTATGAAATTCCTCTTGGTTATGAATTTCACTATCTCACTGATGTTTATTTATCAGTTTAACCTTACTTTTGCTTTGTTGTCGCATGTTTTTTTGTGGAATTGAGGCTTTATAGCACAAAATGCATTGTTTTGTTTGGAACGTTAAAATTTGCAGAAAGGTATGTTTTAGATTTAAGAATGGAATGTATTTACATGGGACCATATTAGTTGTAAGGTTTCAAGTGTTCTTGCAATAATTAAGTGCCTATATGGATAATAATAGCGATGTACGTCGTTAGATTGTGATGTGATTGTTTACTATGCACGAATGAAGTACTTACCTATACCTAACTACGTATACCTACAAAATGTTCAAAGTGGTTCCTATGTATAAGAAAAGTTCTAGTCAAATATTTTTGTGAGTGATTTTGCTTGTTAGCCCACCGATGTCAAAATTATGTGGTGCCTTGTCGAATAAATAATTTATTTGTGTATATCTATTGTTTCATTCCAATGTATATTGTCTGGAGCCAAATCCTATGCAGGAACCTGCGAGAACTTGGTTTTTTAGTAGGTTCAGTTTATGACTCTTTTGGGCGATAATTACTTTATTATTTTCACGTTTTGAATGCACAGGTAAAACTGGGCCTAAATGTATTTTGAGCCTGTCTTGATGCCAAGACAGGTCACGATTCGGAATATCGATAGTCCATTTCATGTTCACGAATTGATGCCACAAAACTTATGTGTTTTCCAAATTAACACGAGAGAAAGTCGTGCACTTGATGTTAACCGTTTTAACGATTTACTTCTAAATAAGAGAATGATGTCAGTGCATTTCTTAAAATAGTGCGGTTTCTTCTACAATTAATAGGGTGAAACCTGTTATGATTACCCTTCACTCATTCATTTTGGTAGATATTTCACCGGAAAAAGATAAGAATCGTAAGTTGATCAATTTCCTAGTAAGTTGTTCAATTTCCTAGTAAGTTGTTAAACTTTCGAAAATCATAAACGGCTGTTGAAATGTATTATTTAACATAATAAATTTTAGCTAATTGTTATGACAATTTTATTTATGATTACATATGACTACTTTAAATGTATGAAGCAAACGTCATTTTCCTCGCGCGAGTGGAAGAAAATGGCAGGGTGGCCTCAGAAGCCGTGAGGAGTAAATAAAATACCCTGAAATACTCTGGTGTGGAAATAAACGAGAATTTAGAGCTGCTTTTTTCTCAAGAAAAATACCATAAGCAGTTCCTAATTTTATTGTTTGTCATGCCATTTGTATTTCGACCTGTTTCTTGAGATATTTTTATAAAATAATAAAATTATATTAATAATAACATAATTATATTTAATATTTTATTTAATTAAATATTAAGTAAATATAATATAATATTTTTATACTAAAATATATAGTGCGATCGTTAGATGAAATCCTTGACTAATTTTCCTCTCGTTCACTCATCTACAGAGTTCAGGAAAAAAAGTGCATCATTCCAAAAATTTACCTGTAATTTACCATACTTTCCAAATTTTGTGCTTCTAGCTTCAGTGATTTCGGATGTGCGTTAATGTGTCAGTCAATCAATCAATCAATCATTCAATCAATCAATCAGGACTTACCTCTTTACTATACTAGTATGATGACGAATTTAAAATACCTACCGGTAAATGTACGTACGTACGGTTCCTACGCATTGAAGGACCACATAACATTATTGCGACTCACACTTGGCCAATTTTTTATTTAATTTTTTTTAAGATTATGCGCTATGATCCCATTAAATAAGACGCTTACACGTATCACCGTTTTTACGATAGACCTAAAACAAATAAACGTAAAATAAATCCGTTTTTACATTTCGTAATTTTTTATTATGAATTAGTATGTCCACTATATTATAATAAGATTAAGCGCTTGGTGCATGTAATTTTTCATAAATTTTTAATTTGAAATACACAGTTTTAAAATTTTAAATAAAAAAAATTAACACATGTTCTTCGAAAATTTCTAACGGCTATCCAACGAATGTTATTTTTTGTATCGGTGTGCATTTTGTGCCTTCAGAGACATATAATCTCTTTTTTTGAATTTCGTAAATAAGTCTCAAGAGGCCGAAATTTCGTTGATTTCTGTTGATTTACAGTTTTTGGCCGCCATCTTGAAAAATGTTATTATGTTATTTATCTAAAAACACCTTAAAAATAACAGATGTTTGGGTCTAGACGCAAAAAGGAAGCCTTTTTCCATTTACTTACAAAGTATAATTGTAATATCATTGTTTACTTATATATAAGAAAACCAGCCCATCGGCACGTTACACTGTCCCCAATTCGTTGGTCCGAAATCTGACGTTTAGGACCAAAAAATGTCAGTCATTGTCAGTCATATTGTCAACATTGGATGCAAATAAACTTACCAACAAAATGGAATGTTCTAAGTTGAAGAAATAATATACTCTTATTATTATTATTGTTATTTCTTATTATTGTTTTTGACTATAATCTAACGAAACTGAAAAACCAGGCCTAAATCACATATGAACAGTAAAAAGTTTGTTTTGTTTTTTCCCGCCATATTATTTCCGTTCCGTGTATTTAGCACCGACCGAAGTACTACACAACGTAGTTCACGCGATTTTTCACAGATGGCGCTATTTTTTCTTGTATGGGGAAATTTTGAACAGCTTGTTCCCAAGACCCTATCTTGACTATATAAATCTATGCCTTTTTCTCTAATATTTCCTTTTAACTAATTTTCTTTAGTTTTTTTTTAATTATATTTTTTATAAAATCTATTAGTGATGTAGAATCACCCCTTAGAAGGATAATCGTACTTTTTTACATTCTGTATATTTTTTAGTTTGCTTTAAGGTATTATTGATTTATTTAACATTATTGCACGAAATTGTATATTGGTAACCGATTGAATTCAGTACTCGTATTAGTGTAAGAATAGATATTAGACATCTTTAATTGCGCTTAATATTTACAGTATTTCTACCTAAAAACGAAAAATTAAAACCATGTATGTTCAGATCTTCCTCTCATAAGTATCCTAGGTTCCAATGCCTGGGCCATGGTTCTGATCGCTCTGAGCATTTCCTTTCCGACGCCCTCGATCTCTTCAGGAGGCAGGAGGAACCCGTGCATGCCTGTATCCCGAGCTTCGATTGCGTATACTAGTGGGACGCCTTTGGAGTAGAACCAATCTATGGATGTCCCTGATACGGTGTAGAACATGGTGTCGGCTGGAGTACCACAAAAGTACAAGTGGCCGGTCGCGTTGAATATTGTCTGCAACAAATAAACTCACTGCTTTTGCAGGGTGTAAAGAAAAGTACAGAAAACCTTCAAGGTGTGACTTAGAACATGGAATTGGATAACTTTCCCGAAAGAAATGTGCACTGAAAAACGTAAAAACGAAACATACAAAAACCCTCGCAGTTGCTGACGTCCTTATGCGAAGAGCTCAAAATTACTCTCTTTTTTAGCAAAATTGTTCAGTTTCATGCTCTGAGTCATCACTTTTAAGGATTTCGTTTACTTTTTTTACATCCATCATCTCCAGCGGCGGCGGTGTCGGGAAGCAGTGAACTCGTTAGGCTGCGTCAGGTCAATATAGAACTGGAGTGATGAGTGATAAAATAGAAAAATGTATGAACGAAAGGCAGCAGCGTCTTTTTGCACATCGTATATACCAACATACTGCGGTTACCAACCAACGCGATCTAATGTGCCAGTGGTGACACGCATTTTTGCTGTTACAGTAGGAACTTACAATGATATACATCAGGTAACCTGTTCGTTCTATCTTTTTACGATCTGGCATATTGATAACTCAGATAAAAGAGTTTAGCCAGGCTGGTCAGTGGCTGGCTATATGTCTGATAACAGCAGATTGATATAATATTTTTATTAAAATTGCAAGAAGTTTTAATATATTTACCGATTGAATATCCTGAGCAGTGGACTGTAGCAAAGGGTTGACCATAGGTGCATTGGGATCGAGATTGGGATAGAGGATAACCTGTCCATAGGAGTGGAGGTCTAAGAACGCGCTCGGAACTTTGTTGCCCATAGCGTCCAACACGTTCTGTCGGCAAAAAAGGTAGTTAAAATAAATTGGGAATCGTCTTGTTTTGTCAGGCATCCTGCAAAGCTGATGAATGCGTCCAACTGTTTGCCCAACAAAATAAATCAGTACAAATGATTAGTAACTTCGTTTTTCACTTTCGAGGTTGTATAGAAACACTTAGCGCGTTTACTCTTTTTAGCGTATCGTATTTAGCCTTTAGTGTCCCACTGCTGCTGGGCCAATCCAAACCTGCCAATATTTGGAAAAAGCGTCGAGTTCTTCGCGCCATAATCGGCTTTTTGGTCGGCCTCGACGCCCTCTGTTACTTTGTGGCTGCCGAGGCAGGCTTTGGTCTTGGCCCGAAAACTAAGACCCTGATCAGTTTACTGTTTGAAATTCGTTTGCCTGCTCTTACATAAAAAAAAACATCGCCTATTCGTAAAAAAATTGATCACTTGCCCGGCTAAACAAAGCGGCATTGTACATGAAATCGCGCTAAATATCTTCGTGTATTCGGGCCTTTTGAACAGGATCTTACTTAGTTTCGATATTTTTGTGTTCAATAGCAACTGAGGTCCGTGTTTAATAATCTTCGTGAGGTTTGTACTAAGTAAAATATTTAAGATTGCGTTAATTTCTTTTTCAGTGTCTGTTGAATAAAAAAAAATACCTTAGCTTGCTCTACCATCTACGCTACGCTTATTAAACTACTTACCAGAAGAGCCAAGGTTTCCGGTTCGGACAGGGCGAAGGGTCCAGCATAGTCTTCCAGGCACTGATCGTTTTGAGTCACTCCGGGAATTTGCCAGTTCGTCCTGCGACACATCGTTTTCAATCAAAATGTTATATCCCCACAAAAGTTTCGTGTGTACGACAAAATTGATCTGCACAAATAGGTTGGGGTGCACTTGCATTAGTTGTTTTATTTCGTATTCCTAATATACGCATGGACCTAGTAGCAGATGGTTAAATAAAGTATCTATCGCACCTATAGTACCCTACAGGCACACGTAGGTACCAGTTTTATACGTGGTTTCTTGCTCAGTGGTACGTACTACCAAATGTACTTCGTACATCACGTACCTACATACATATAAATTCCAAACTTTTTGGGTAGCAAACTTTTTTAGACATGCAGGTGATTAAATATTGAACCAAAGAGTTTGGAATCTCTAGAACATACGCTTACTCCAGAGTTTTTAACTATCAATGGGCTTGCCAACGAATTACTCGTTGGGGCTTGCTCCCTAATCAATCTAGCCCTAAGGACAGAGATGAGGTCGACGATGGTACGAGCTCACCCAAAAGATTCACTTGTGATTTGAATTGATGAAAAATAAGTAGATTGCCAAATAAATAAATCGATGTAAAAAATTATGATATGGTGTTTTTAAAAAGTTTGAATCTTATAGCTCCTGGATAAACTTACGGGTAATTCCTATTCAAGTCCACACCGCGGCAGTGGTGTGGGTTTACAGATTTGCGGCGATTTTTGCGCCAGAGCCGGTCCACATGCTGGGTGTAGACGTAGCCATCCGGATTTAAAAGTGGGACTATATACCTGGACAGGAACAACCAGGGAATCACAACAAACCAAAATTCAGCTGTGGATAATAATTTGTGCAGCTTCTTTCTGTAAATATTTCTTAAATAAATCCATACAATACTTAGCAAAAACATCACTAAAATATATCATTTGATTGTAAGTACCTAATTAGTTTCGATACTCCGTGAACAGCTACAGTAGAAGGCGTGAAATTTTTAATTGGTAATATAGGTAATAAAAACAAACCTAAATTAATTTGTATCGCTTTGTAATTACCTACCATTGAGTTTCAAGAACTTTCTCTATCAAAATTATCAATTAATTACACCTTAATCAGAGCGTAATTGGAACGGCTGTACAATAAATTTAAGTACCCATGCGATCCGAATACAGTGATGGTCAATAAAACCAAAAACCGGCCAAGTGCGAGTTGGACTCGCGCACCGAGGGTTTCGTACCACTAAGGCAAAAATACCGTCGTAGTTATGGACGCGCAGTCACACAAAAGTGTATTAAATTCACGCGAGTCCGACACGCACTTGACCAGTTTTTGTTATTTTTTGTTATTCTATAGCATATGGACTATAAATATTCCAATTTTCACGCTTGTAAGTGATTCCGTTTTTACGATAGAGCTAAAACAAAAATCGAGCAAAAAACGCCTAAAAAAACCGGTCAAATGCGAGTCGGACTCGCGCCCTAAGGGTTCCGTACCTATCTACCATATGATATACTAAAGCTTTTGCTCTTTGACTTTAAAAACTCCGCGACCATCCAACTTGACCCCTCTTTTATAGAAAAGTTCTTGAAACGGGAGCTCACCTTAATTGGTTACTATTAGATGTGAGAAAAATTTAAATATTTAATAATTTTAGACTTTTCCCTTTATTTGTACCTAGCTTACCTAGCTTCTTGCCAAATTTCATAATTTTAGTTCAACGGGAAGTACCCTGTAGGTTTTGCTATTTTGCATAAATGTATGGAGATGAGGACATAAAAAGCCATATCTTTAGATTGCGTAGTTTTAAAAATTGAAATTTTCAGATCTTGTGTGGTTTATGGACCTTAATATTCGTTATCAATTTCAACCTGATACCTCTTCTCGTTCGTGAGAAAAAGGGTCTTGACAGACAGACAGACAGACTGACGGACAACAAAGTGATCCTATAAGGGTTCCGTTTTTTTATTGTAAGGTACGGAACCCTAAAAACACGTTTTAGTATGGAAGCCTCCCTTATTTTATTTTTATTACCTATGTGTTGTCATGCATTGGGGCATAATCTGTGAAAATTCAACCGTCTACCTATTTCGGTTCATGAGATGCAGCCCGCTGACAGACAGACATATACATCGGAGGCATATTAATAGGGTCCCGTTTTTCACCCTTTGAGTACGGAACCCTAAAAATAATGTTTCTTATTTTTTTATTCCTATTAATGTTAATTCCTATTGATGAAAATCGCAGTATGAAATGGTTATTACATTGGGTTTACAATGGTTATTACAAGGGTGCTTTGATTTAATCGACGGCGTTCTTTTGATTGTGTTACTCGGTCCATAAAACTGAACAAATTACCCTAAGAAAAAAGGTATACGAAAAAAAAATTGAATTCCCATCAAATTACACTATGATGCAGTTTCTATGGGAGTTCAATTTATTTTGCTATTTCGACCTTTGTTCCTTAGGGAAAGTTATGTTCAGTTTTATGATCCAAGATCCAAGTAACACTATAATAATAAAGAAATCGCAGTGAGGAACCTTAGACTTGGCACGACTTTGTCTAGATTTCATTACTTTTTAGAGATAAACAAGCAGCTCCATCGAGACTTGGCTAGTTTTTTACAGAATGTTTTTGGTGGGATATTGTGTTACTCGGACCATAAAACTGAACAAATTACCCTGAGAAAAAAGGTATACGAAAAAAAACCTTGAACTCCCATCAACTTGCACTGTCAAATGATACAGTTTCTATGGGAGTTCAATTTATTTTGTTATTTCGACCTTTTTTTGTTCCTTAGGGAAAGTTGTTCAGTTTTATGATCCAAGATCCAAGTATATATATATACTTGGATCTTGGATCATAAAACTAATCTTGGATCATAAAAAAAGGTATACGAAAAAAAACCTTGAACTCCCATCAACTTGCACTATCAAATGATGCAGTTTCTATGGGAGTTCAATTTATTTTGTTATTTCGACCTTTTTTGTTCCTTAGGGAAAGTTGTTCAGTTTTATGATCCAAGATCCAAGTAACAATTAGTAAAGGAAACAATTACCAGTCCTTGTTAATTACATAGTCAGGCTGCTGGTCGTAATTAGTGACAATGTCGTTGGCGATGTAAAGCGCTGAGGTAACCGAAACCCACTCCCTCGCATGCTGCCCGCCTAGTACCACCACGGCCAGATTACTAGGGTTTCCGTTTGATATTGAAATCATCTACAAAACAAATGTAAATTCAATGTACGCTAAATTGTTGTCATAACACATTAAACTTCTATTGGCGATTAAAGTGCCTGTCCGTTCCTATACTTACCTATTATTTAAAGCTTCTAAAAAGAAGTGAGTTAAAAACTTACGAAAGCTAGGAAGTATTTTTACAAAATATCAGATCACATGGAGAAGAAAATTTCATGGAATGGGACTGCGGTTCTAACCAATTCTAACATGACAGTACCTATGCTGGGTTGACCTTGGGAACTTTACAACAACTACATTGCCTATACTGTGTTGATCTCGAGAACTTCACAGTAATTTTACATTACTTATACTGTGTTGATCTTGAGAACTGCACAATAACTAAACTGCCTAATACTCATAAAATATATATATACCTACTCATAATAACTTGACACTACCTATACTGGGTTGATCTTGGAAACTTCACAATGACTACCATACCTATACTGTGTTGATCTTGGGAACTTCATAATAACTTGACACTACCTATACTGGGTTGATCTTGGAAACTTCACAATGACTACCATACCTATACTGTGTTGATCTTGGGAACTTCATAATAACTTGACACTACCTATACTGGGTTGATCTTGGAAACTTTACAATGACTACCATACATATACTGTGTTGCTCTTGGGAACTTCATAATAACTTGACACTACCTAAACTGGGTTGATCTAGGAAACTTTACAATGACTACCATACCTATACTGTGCTGTTCTTGGGAACTTCATAATAACTTGACACTACCTAAACTGGGTTGATCTTGGAAACTTCACAATGACTCTACCATACCTATACTGTGTTGATTTTGGGAACTTCACAATAACTATATTATCTACCTGTACTGTTGATCTTGCGAACTTCACAATAACTTGGGCACCACCTGCACTGGGTTTATGTTGGAAATTCACAATAACGCTACTATAGGATAGGAGTCGTTGGTCTAAGAAAACTTCGGGAAACCTTTAGAGTAGCTGACTAATTTATGATACTTCTCTCAGTTGTTCATGAGGTCAAAAAAGCCGGATTAAGATCGGTGGTACCCCAAGGGAACGCCCCGACCTGGGATGGGAGGGGGGTACAAGGGGATGCTCTGTCCGGAGTATCTTAAAAAAATGTGCACGCTAGAATATAATTATCAGGTAGAATTTAGTATAATTTTCAAGCAAATTAAGGATGAGGAAATTATTTTTGTTTAAACAGAAATGTATCAAAATCAGCCTCGAAAATAAATTTAAATTGCTATTGCTTTAAATTGTATGCAGGAATAAAAAATACATTAATGTAGCTTATTTCATGTAGATTTATAAAAATATATACTTTATATACAAAAAAACAAAACCACGTTAAAACCAGGTTAATTCATACAAAATCACGTTGAAAAAAATCATGAATGATTATTTCGTTACCAGTTTTGCACAAGAACGCAGACAAACATAATATGCAGTTATAGTAGATTATATTGAATAATTCAGGTATTTTACCTTTATAGTCCTGTTTTCCACAGAGTATCCGATAGTGCTTACACGAGCTATGGAAGGATAGTTTTCTTTAATAAATTCAAAAAACTCGTCCAAAACAGTTAACGTTGGATAGTTCTGGAAATCGAGGCGGTGACCTGGGGAAAATAAATGAAATCTTTTAAAAAGAAAACATGTTACCTACAGTCAGACATTTGAAAGTATCAATTAAATTGACAATCATTTTCAGTGATTTTCATACTGGTTGACCGTAGTTTTTCTATTTTCCTAACGATGATCAGCAGCGTCATCCAATTGAACTTTCAAAGTGTTGGATAATACCCTATTGTCTCAGAGAACCCTATTGCCTGGAAGAGATTGCTTACAAGTCTCACAAATTTCTACCTCTTTATTCTTATATCTGATCTTATTTGTGTGCAACAAAGTGTTCATCTATCTGCCTATCTATCTAATGATGCATAGAGAAGAGGTATGCGTTCACCTTAAATGGGCTAGTCAGAGTAGTCAGAAACAGACAGACAGACAGAAACGATATGCGAAAGTGTTCTTGTGATTTAGATATGCAGATCACAACCAGGACTGGAAGTGTCGGATAAGTCAACGATACATTTGGAGAAATTGATTAATACCCCGTGCTACATTCTCAGATAAACTACCTAAGCCTCAATTTCTCTATGGCTCTCACCGTAACCGCCCTAACTGGTTCAGTTTTACTAAACGTACGTTTATTCATAGTAAAACTAAGCTAGCTTGTTCATATTTTACTAAATTATTATACATGTGTATTATTTATTAGTCTATTTTCTTTATTTATTATTTATGATACATCATTTTTTTCTCACTTTTTTTGCACTATTGTGTTCCCGTTAATACAACTTTCTCACTACGTTCAGTTGGCTGGAAGAAATCTCTTTTAGAGATAAGCCCGCCTTTGTGTATGTCCTTTAGTTATAGTCTTTTCTGTCAAATTTTTGTGCAATAAAGAATATATATATAATATTATGGTTTTAGGTCTCGTTGTTAATCCTCCTTAGGTTGTATAATGTTTGGTATATGTCTGCGTATCTCGGGTGGTTGCTCTAACAATGAAACTTTACAACTTTCCCTAAGGAACATAGGTCGAAAGACGAATTCGACGTCCTGTATAAACTGCATCTGCTGATTTGCGTATTTTGTATGTGAGTTCAAAATTTTTTTTTATTAACTTTCGAAAAATAATAAACTCATAGGAAATTCGTACATCAATGGTCCCTAGGTAAGGCAAACACCCATTCAGGATCGGTTAGGTTGTGTTAGGTTTTCTTTCGACCAAACGCCAGAACCAAATTCAGCAGTTTATTATTTTTCGAAACTACTTACTAGGAAATTGATCAACTTAAGATTCCGTGTAATTTTCCGGTGACATATACAAATATTGCTCGTTTAGTGGTAAAGGTAACTTACCAACTCTAAGTGAAGAGTCCGACCACTGCATGGGCTTCACTTTCGTGGCATTAATTTTCCGCTGTACGTCCATAATAAGCACGGAATGGTTGAGTCCTTTTTTGTTCAACTTGTGGTAAACATTCATACGTTTCTTGCTGGTGACCAGGTAGTCAGCCTGATTCTTACTCAGGCTCCACAAGGATATCTCTGTAAATTAAACGACGACAAGCCAAAATTGAATGCTGTTTGCATTACTGAAGGTCCAGCAAAGAATGGGTAGCATCAAGCTACTAAGTAGGTACTTAGGGCCTTAGCATCTTTGACGCGCGATTGTAGCAATGCAATCGCTGTTTGTATCGCTTCAAGCGTACCTAAACACTGTGGGATGAAAAACGCACAGTCGACACGCGATCCTGTAACCTCACGAGCATCGTCGGCACTATTAAAAATCGCGGTGTGCACAGGCCCTTAGTACTGGAAAGCTGTAATTTGGAATAGGTTTACTTAAGGCGATATGTAAGTTTAATGGGGGACAAATATCTTTTTATTTACTCAGTATCTTGCCGTGATTTTGAGGTATGTGTTTCTTGACAATTCAAGTGAGGGAATTACCAAGACCAAAACATGATTAGTGAAAATCGACTCGATGAAATAAAAATCCAAAGTTGTCTTCAATTTTCATTTATTCCCTTTTTTGTGGAATCTGAGGTGTTTTAAGTAGTGAAATTAGGTATACAGAAAGGTATTTGTAGTTGCTAGGGTTTGCCCAACCTAAAATTTTATTTTATTTCTTAGTTTTTACAAAAAGTCGATATTTTATATCTGGCGCTTACGTCATTTAGTTTTGGTAACACGCACAGTACTCGTAAGTATATTTGTCGCAATCCAATGCGTTGCGGATTGCGCACTTTATCCCTTTCTTTCAAGCGAAATGATTGCGCGCGCTGTCAAATATCTATCTTTTCCCATATCCTCTTAAGGTGGGTGAGCCATTTAAGGCCAATTGTTCAAAAATTTTATTTAATATGGTATGATCACCCAACGCACAAAAGCCGATACAAAGCTACTTGGCCGTTTTTTTTCCACTGGTGTCTACATCTTAAAGGGAGTAAGTGGCTTACCTCCCTTATCCCGATAGGTTTGGAAGAAGTCCAGGTCCGCTTGTGATCGCAGCGGCGTCCGCCATACTTGTGCATTCTCGTACGTGACCGGCTCATCGCTGGTATTGTTGCGCTCGATGTTCAACGCCGGCAAAGCAAGGCTTTCTTGCGGATAAGGACATTGTAGCCATGTTAGTAAAAACAGTGATAAAAATAACTTCCCATCCCTAAGACACCTCGTTAGTCTTCCCACATTTTAAGTTTTAGTTTGTCACGTTTTAGTGTTAGCTTCTATTCATCCCACTCATCTTCGCCAATTACAAGTAGAAGCTACGCGATCGTCAATGCAAATATCGACCTTATGAACACGTCAATAGCGTTTACATAAGAGTGCTCTTTAACGTGGCTATTACGACCTACGATGAGACGGAATTTTGGCAAAAATTTGGAAAAACTTACTTTTTCGTATCAAAAATCGTACGTTGTATTTAAAGAATTAGGGTTTTTTAATTTATTAGTGTAAAAATATTTCTAAATAATATAGCGCTTTAGGAACAGTAGGGAATTCACGTAAAAATCGATGTACTGTAGTTATTTTGTTAAATATATAATACAAAGACATAAAGAAAAAATTAATGTCCCATATGCAATCCTTGAACTGATGTTTCACATATATTTTTTTCTGGACCAGCTATAAATGAGGAGTAGGCTTTACAAAATGCCCATTTGAGGGGTATATTCGCCTTAACAAGGACTGCAATTTTTCAGAATTTGTTTTATTTCTTCAAGACGTCCAATCGCGCATTTCGTGTTCGTGTCAGATTTTCAGTACTAACTTAATTTCCGCACTTGTATTGAAAATAACTATTACTTTATGAGGCTGCCACGGCAATTTGTTTAGTGAATTAAACAACTGCCTCGTAGATTTAGTTATAGCTTACTATTATTTCATTTGTGGAGTTTGATATGACACAAGTTCGGAATTGCTCTTCAGCCAAGACCAGCCAAAGAAAATAGAGAACCTTTTATGAGGACATCGATATATAAAAACATTTGTAAGCGTTTCAAAATAAGTAGTTTACTGACCACAAGTGACACGTCGGAAAAATTAGGACCTACCTTGCTGCGTTAATAATACTTCCGATTTGGTATGCAAAAGACGATACTAAACCTTCCATTCCATAAAAGCCCTACTTCATTCAAAAACTTCACCAGCCTAACATGAACAAATCTTATAGAACAGTAAAATTTTGATAAGCAATATTTATGGGTCTACATACGGTTTTATGGTCTTAGGCTGTTATGATTTAGTATAAAATTGCGTTTGTAATACTTTCCAAATAGATGAATTTTACTACATTGGATTGTTTTGTGAGTTGTACTCGTATTGTGATTTTGGAGCAAAGAGCTCGATGGGTTAAGGTCTCCATCTACAAGTCTCTCATCAGTTTATTCTAATCTATATACTCTAATCTATATGAAACTATTTTATTGCGCTATGTCTATAATAATAAAACTTAGTATTAATATTTTGTATTTATTTATTGAATCACAAATTCATTTTACAGTTTTGGAACTTAACACTATATACCTTCATAGGTTTTTCTAAGTGCTGCACACTTCTCATAACATAAACATTAAAAATTGTTATAAAAACACCAACGACAAATTTTACAACACAAGATGAGGGAAAGTACAAAAACCGGCCAAGTGCGTGTTGGGCCACGCGCAGTATAGGCTTCCGTAGTTTTTTTTTGGATTTTTTGTCGTAAAGCAGGTTTTGATTGAGTATTTCATATCGTTCGGACGTAACATAAACTTTTACCTCCCGATGCATGCTAAGCCAGGTCCTTGCGCCTGATTGCTATTGCTATTTTTAATACTTATTTTAGTTTTTCGGCTATAGCTCTTTAAACTTTGAAGCCTACTTAGCTGTGATAGATTTCCTTTTAATTTTATCATATAATATACTACTAAAGTGAATTTTTACACATTTACAATAACTAAAAATTGTGCTTTCAAGCGAAATATTTCGCAAACAGATCCCTTAATCGAAGAATAATATTTGTTTTTAAAAAGCCTATCCAACGATACCCCACAAGATGGGGTAGAAGAGAAAAAAAAAATTACCCCCACTTTACTTGTAGGGGAGTAGGTACCCAAAAAAAAATTTTTTTTTTTAAAGATTTTATTTTACCACTTTGTCGGCATAGATGAAATGTACGAGTATATGTTACAGTCAAAACCCTTAATCAGTCAATAAGCTTATTGACTGATTAAGGGTTATTTTGACTGTAACATACATACGTACTAAATTACAGCTTTCTAGAACTAAAGGTCTCTGACCTAAGCCGCGGACAGACAGACGGACATGACGAAACTATAAGGGTTCTTGTTGACTATAGAACCCTAATAAAAACCAACAGTTACACAAACAGTTACAACAACACGCGCTCGGCTCAGTGCCGGTCTCCAACCGAGATCCACGCTGATAAAGGAAATAAATCGAATAAGTAAACAACGCCATATTTTTAGTTGGTCGCGAATTTGTAATAAAAAAAATACGGTTCCGTAGTCAATAAGGTTATAGTTTCGTCATGTCCGTCTGTCTGTCCGCGGCTTAGCTCAGAGACCCTTAGTACTAGAAAGCTTAATTTAGTAGAAATATACATTTCATCCACGTCGACAAAGTGGTAAAATAAAATCTTAAAAAAGAATTTATTTAGGGTACAGGTACCTCCCCTACAAGTAAAGTGGGGGTGATTTTTAGGGTTCTGTACCTCAAAATAAAAAAACGGAACCCTTATAGGATCACTTTGTTGTCCGTCTGTCTGTCAAGACCCTTTTTTTTCACGAACGAGAAGAGGTATGAGGTTGAAAATGATAACGAATATTAAGGACCATAAACCACAAAGAAATAATGCGCGCCATTTTACAAACATTTGTGGTGTTTATTATTGTAATTATTTCTAAAACCGTCGTCTTCTACAAATAAAAAACTGTCCCTGAACTGTCTAAAATACTCATACACTAAATACAATTTTGAAAGTTGTAAAAGTCAAAGGAAAACGCTAACTTATGCAGTCAACAAAATGTTCCAGTGGACGTGCGGTGGACATAAGGTTCGCAAAATTTGGTATTTTTACTCGCAAATGTGTTAAAAAACGTCGTAAGACGCACGTGCGCATTGCCATTAAAATCGCGGCTCCATTACGCCCTCGCCTGCGGCTCGGGCTGCGATTTCTGAGCCTCGTGTGTAATGTAAAAACAGCGCACTACTACTACCTACTATTAAAAACCTGTCACTTACACCCGTAGTACTTATTAGGAAGTAAACAAAATGTAAGTACAAGGAAAAAAAAATGTTTCGTAATTCAACCTAAGTATGTTCTTTGTGGAAAGTAGATCAGTTTCACGCTAAGGTTTCAGGGGCGAAAAAGGGGTTTTCCTTTGACCCTGTGTTGTACAAAATCGAACGATCATTTACAGAAATGCAAATTTTGTCGCCTCTGAGGGATGGAATGAAAGAAATAAATGGTACAGCAACACTGCACTTACTTTCTCGCGATATGCAATAAAAATATCAACTGCAAATTTAAATTTGTGAATCCATACACATAGTATATTTAGGTTTTAAAAAAAAAATGTTCTAATGCAAATCAATTCGGAATTCAAATAGTTAAACATTAAAAGAAGCTAACCGTAAACTATTTCGAGTAAATCACATGATTAAATTTTGGTAGTAAGTACTGGAACAAACATTAGTATGAACTTTCACAGATCAATAGATACTACCGCAAGATACTTTACATGAAGATTTTATACATTTCCTAATTTCCCAACACATGTTTCTTAGGGAAAGTTGATCAGTTTAGTCTACTGAGCAAGCCCTTTCAGTTTTTGGTACACCCTGTATACTAGATATTCGCAAAAAAAAAAAATATTATCCAGTCAGGTATATAACAAATACAGAATTGAAATAATAGAAAATAAAAGTAAACTCAATCGAAAAATCATCATCATAACATCCCATGAAACGTCCACTACAGGACAGGGAGCTCCCTCCAGAATTCAAGATTTTGTTGGAAAAATGTAGAGGGGGAAGTACCATAGTCACCTCACTTGTTAGCGTTACGGCTGGCACCATGGACCGCGGTTGTAGGTGACCGTAGTAAGTAAGACGTTAGATACAAAGGAGGATGCTGCTGCCGATCCTCCAGTTTATAACCCTTAGTCGCCTCTTACGACACCCACGGGTATGTAAGGGTTGGTACTATTCTTTGCCGGCACCACACGGGACAAAATAATTATAAGTAAATCATATGTTTATGTTTTAGTAGTACTGGAACATCCCTTATATGAAATTACACAGACCAATTGATACTGCTGCAAAATACCTTACATGGAGATGCTTGGTCATGCAAAGTTTCATCAAGATTTTATAAGCCGTTTTTGCGAAAATTTGAATTTTACATTTTAGTAGTATGACAGCTACCCTCAAAATAAGAGCCAGCAGGAAACCACTCAAAACCCTTCGATGGATTTGCAAATATGGTGTCAATAGGAGGATGTATAAGTGATATAGAACACCTTATTGAGAAAATTAGAAAAACTTTTTTTTTCACGAATACAATACCTTTCTCGCTCCGCTCGAAAGTAAAAAGGTATTCTTTCATTCTTATAGTTGCTCCGTCTGAAGCGTCAAAAATTTGCCCCAAATAAATCAGCCTAAAATACCTACTCTTTTTTTTACTGTGTGTGGGCTTACTCTTGACCTCGATATATACCTGAGGACAGAGATGAGGCCGACGATAGAACGAGCTAGCCCAGAAGAAGCCTATTCACTCGCGACTACTCTTTTAAAGTTGCGTATCGTGATTGGTATGTAACAGTGCTTTATACAGTTTTCGCTAGAACGTTAACTATAGCGAGCAAGTCTTCTCCACAACCAACTATTTGGTCTGGTGGAAGCATAAATCCTGCGTCGCCGCGATCACGGGCTTCCATGGCGTAGGCGTAGGGGACTCCTTCGCTGTGGAACCAGTCAAAAGCTGCACCAGAAACCCGGTAAAGGTGTTCTTGCGGGGTGCCGGTAGTGTAAGTTAGTTTTGTCTTTTTGTAGATTTCCTGTGGAGTTAGAGTGTTTATCAGCAAAACTAATGAAGAGAGGATTCGTACAAATTCAAAGGAACATAGTAGCTCATCATAACATCCCATGAAACGTCCACTACAGGACAGGGAGCTCCCTCCAGAATTCTAGCTTTTGCTGGAAAATGTAGAGGGGATGTACCATAGTCACCTCGCTTGTTAGCGTTACGGCTGGCACCATGGACCGCGGTTATAGATGATAGCAGTAAGTAAGATTTAATATACAGGGTGTTAATTTGATTGCGTGTGTTAGATATTTAATTAATTGTGTTTTAAAATATTCGTTAAATTGTGTCTTTATCTTGTTTTAACACCAAAATGTATACATAGATAACATATTTTTATTAATTATAAAACCGAATCACGAAATATTATATGAAGGTAGGATGTGTTTACGTTATAAAAGTGTAAACAACACGTGTTTCTTTGTTCATAAACAGCACGTGTTCGAAAGAAACACGTGTTCGTAACGGCTGCGAGTGGGGACAGCCTATAAAAGACGCAGTGCGCCAGAATTACGACACTTTGGTTCGAGCTCTGGTCGAGGCAAGACGTCCCCTCTCCTGGTAAATAAGTTAAGTATTTTCTGAATTAATTATTTTATTTGTTGTTACTTGTCTATATATCCCTTGTGTGTAAAGTATATAAGGCTTATATACTTTAGGTATATAAATGCTGAATCTTTATAATGATGTCTCATATACTTGCAGTAATTTCTTATATACATTATGTATATAAGGGTTTTTAGGTTCTTTGGGGGTTTTGACAAACCTATATAATAAAGGCTTATATACTTTAGTAATTTCTTATATAAACTATGTATATAAGGGTTTTTATGTAGTTTGGGGGTTTTGCCGAATCTATGTTATGATGGCTTATATACTTACAGCCATTTCTTATATACATTGTATATGAGGGTTTTTTATGTATTTTGGATAGATAAACATAAATTCTCTTTTATACTTAAGGTATAAAAGTATAAAATATACATTTGAATATAATTTCAGCACGTAGTTTGTAAATTCATACTAATTCCAATATACATATATTGAGGTATATAAAGTCTTAGGCAACCAATCTAGATGAAGTTCAAATAAATGATTAGTAAATACATAACGCTCTGTTTTTATTTCTTGGATTAGTTTTATTTCGGTACGATTGAGATATAACTATAATAGCTTCACAGTCTCTTACTTATAAATGAAATCTCAATTGTACCGAAATAAAACTAATCCAAGAAATAAAAACAGAGCGTTATGTATTTACTAATCATTTATTTGAACTTCATCTAGATTGGTTGCCTAAGACTTTATATACCTCAATATATGTATATTGGAATTAGTATGAATTTACAAACTACGTGCTGAAATTATATTCAAATGTATATTTTATACTTTTATACCTTAAGTATATAAGAGAATTTATGTTTATCTATCCAAAATACATAAAAAACCCTCATATACAATGTATATAAGAAATGGCTGTAAGTATATAAGCCATCGTAACATAGATTCGGCAAAACCCCCAAACTACATAAAAACCATTATATAGGTTTGTCAAAACCCCCAAAGAACCTAAAAACCCTTATATACATAATGTATATAAGAAATTACTGCAAGTATATGAGACATCATTATAAAGATTCAGCATTTATATACCTAAAGTATATAAGCCTTATATACTTTACACACAAGGGAAATATAGACAAGTAACAACAAACAAAATATATATTAAGAAAATACTAACTTATTTACCAGGAGAGGGGACGTCTTGCCTCGACCAGAGCTCGAACCAAAGTGTCGTAATTCTGGCGCACTGCGTCTTTTATAGGCTGTCCCCACCCGCAGCCGTTACGAACACGTGTTTCTTTCGAACACGTGCTGTTTATGAACAAAGAAACACGTGTTGTTTACAATTTTATAACGTAAACACATCCTACCTTCATATAATATTTCGTGATTCGGTTTTATAATTAATAAAAATATGTTATCTATGTATACATTTTGGTGTTAAAACAAGATAAAGACACAATTTAACGAATATTTTAAAACACAATTAATTAAATATCTAACACGTGCCATAGCGTAAGGGGTGGTTCAGTAACGATAAAGAAACTCGAAAAAAATGTTTGAAATAATCCTACTAAAAAATTAAACTCCATTCAAACTAAACTAACGCGGAGGGCAATGACCGCGCGAATGGGCGCGCCACGGAGCATGCAATTAAAATTACAAAATGAACACTAAATTAAACAAAAAATTTGTATTTACCTATGACGTCATCATTTCCGATATTATTACAGTACTCCTAAAATTACAAAACATTTAGTATTTACCTATGACGTCACTTCCGTAATGACTATTGTACTCCTAAAATTACAAAACATTTAGTATTACCTATGATGGTCCATTTTCGATTTTACTATTGCACCCTTATAATTACAAAACAGTATTTGTATTGAACATCGCAAATTACTAACACATTCTTGAAATTACAAAAATGTTACATGTAATATTTACTAACTGCATTAACAAAAATGAATTCATGGATATTACAGGGCATTTGTTGTCCTCGGATTTAGTAATATTTTAGTAAACATTAATGTATTTTTGTTAGTTTTTCGCTCAGTGCAGAGAAGGCGCTAACAAATGCGCGCGAAAGAGTTTCAGTTATGTAGTCGACATGATGGAGATCTTTAGGGAGAGGCCTATGTCCAGCAGTAAATAAATAATAATAAAAATTTTGTTTATTTTCTCCCAAAAACTTAATTTACAACTTTTGTAGGCCCGAGAAGTGGACGTCTTTCGGCTGATATGATGATGATGATGTGCCTTATTCACTTATACTCGCGCGCTAGCGACGTTGCTCCGCGTTAGTAAAGTTTTTAGTAGGATTTTTTAAAATATTTTTTTTTTGTGTTTCTTTATCGTAACTAAAACACCCCTTAAGCTATGGCACGCAATTAAATTAACACCCTGTACAAAGGAGGATGCTGCTGCCCATCCTCCAGTTTATAACCCTTAGTCGCCTCTTACGACACCAACGGGTATGTATGGGTTGGTACTATTCTTTGCCGGCACCACACGGGGCGACACGGGGACGTAGTAGCTAAACAGGTTTAATAAAGTAATTACCTACTAGTAACTGTGTGAATTTTAATTTGATGTGATGTGTAAGATTCGGAAAGAATCGCCGTATCGGATGTAGATAAATGTTTCTCTTTTATAGTGCCCGATCTTCCTGTGGGTGACTTTGGAGGAGGAGAGGTAAAGTACGCGACAGCTCGAGAGTGCGGGTGAAATGTATGGCACGCCATATATTTCGCCCGCAATCCTGAGCTGTCGTGTACTACTTATATGTCTGTCGCTCAGCGCATTACGGGGAGTTTTAGGATCTCCTTAGGAACGCGACTAGTGCCGACCTTGCGCGGTCTTCGTGCCTTTTCTCTGGTGTTTATCCCTGTAAGTTCTCTGGTGTGTATCCCTGTAAGTTCTCTGGTGTGTATCCCTGTAAGTTCTCTGGTGTGTATCCCTGGTTGTAAGATCAATGACCGACCTCACAAATCCTGCTGTCAGAGCTGTTCAGCCGTCCAAGGCCCCTGACGTGGCTCATTTCAGGACTACTACCGTACATAAGTACCCGGAACCAGCAGCTTAGCGTGCCTTCCAAAGCACGTAATCTTGATCCATTAGTGAATTTTCAGGGTTCCGTACCTCAAAAGAAAAAAACGGAACCCTTATAGGATCACTTTTTTGTCCGTCTGTCTGTCAAGACCCTTTATCTCACGAATGGGTAGAGGTATCAGGTTGAAATTGATAATATATATTAGGGTCCATGAAGCACACAAGATCTGAAAGTTAAAATTTTTTACAATGACGCAATCAAAAGATATGGCTTTTTTACCCGACTACGGCAAAGCAAAAGGAGGGTTATGATTTTGACAGGCTATGTATGTATGTATGTATGTATGTATGTTCATCTGTTCCATCATAACTTCTAAACTACTTCTCATATTTTGACAAATGAGGTGTCGTTAGAAGCGTCTTAATTATTCGCTGGTTATAGGATACAAGAAATTTCGTTTAATTGTATGTGGCGCCCTCTAGAGAGAAAAAAAATTTTTTACCGTACCGTGTTGGGTATCAAATGAAAGGGCTTAACGAGCACATTTCAAAAATATATATGTTGTTAGCTTTTTTATGTACTTATCTACACTCATTTCGTAATCTTTGAATTATGATTCAAAAAGTTGATACATAAGGCTGAATATTACGCAGAGTATGCATACAAAATTAAAAAGTTACCATTACGTAACGATTTTTGTATGAAAATTTTGCAAAGGTGTTACGTAATTTAACTTTTTAATCATTACATAACACTTGGATAAAATTCTTCTTGAACGTAAAGCTTTTTAAAGAAGACAGAATATAAGGTCTTTTAGAGAGCCGTTTATAAATTAAACAGTTTTTCTTAGTAGCTGTCAAATATCAGTGGCATATTTACGAAGTGTACCTTATAAACAACCTATTATTTTGGAGCAGTTACAGTAACAGTTACTATAGTTACAATTATTTCATCTGTGGTGGAAATGTTGCGCGCGCAGCCTGGAATCATAGTAGGCCTTGGAGATAGGTATTAGATTTGCCGCCATTTCCTAATATTTACCTTTTTCAAGTATTTCGTGCCCTTAAAAATTTATTGTAAAAGTAGAAACAGCGGTACAGGCAGGACATGTGTCCTGTGCAGTGTCACTTAGAGATTCTCTTGAAGTGGCTACTAAAATAATTTACGATCTTTTTCCATATAAGTCCATAACATTGAACGACAAAACCTACAGTGAATTCGGAAACATCGAAAATTAAAAAGAAAACCTCGTCACTTTAAGAAAATGTTCTGTTTGTTTATTTCAAAAACCTAGCAGACAGATATAAGGCGGCTTCATTACACACATAAGAGTAAACAGTATACATAATGTAAGTTGTCTTTGTTGTTTACTTACCTTTGTTTGATTTATAAGTAAGTACCTATCTATTGCATGAGTGAAGATAAAGTAGTATACGCAACTGCATATATTATGGTATTAAAACACTCGTTTTATACTATTATCACAATCGGCTACGCCTCGTGTGATAAACCCAAACTCGTGTTTTAATAACCTGTTTTATATGACAGTTGCATAAACTACTATTACAACCCCAAAATAATTGAAATAAAAAATCAGTTCAAAAACTAGAACCCGACTACTGGCAAATCTTGCTCTAAAAAGTATGTAACAAGAAAATATTGTCATCGGAAATTGTTATGTACAAACTATGGTATTAAATAAATATTCATAGCGATGTTCAGATAATAGCCGTGGTCATGTTATGCCACCTATCCGAAAAAAGCGATCATAAACTTCAGGGCAAAGAGGCATAACAATATGACCACGGCTATTATCTGAACATCGCTATGAATATTTATTTAATACCATAGTTTGTACATAACAATTTCCGATGACAATATTTTCTTGTTACATACTTTTTAGAGCAAGATTTGCCAGTTGTCGGGTTCTAGTTTTTGAACTGATTTTTTATGTCCTCATCTCCATACATTTCTTCAAAAATGCAAAACCTACAGGGTACTTCCCGTTGACCTAAAATTTTGAAATTTGGCAAGAAGCTAGGTCTCAAAGTACAAATAAAAGGAAAAGTCTTAAATCATTAAATATTACAACTTTTCTCACAACTAATGGTAACCAATTGAGGTGAGCTCCCGTTTCAAGAACATTCATATAAGTGAGGGGTCAAGTTGAATGGTCGCGGAGACGATTTTTGTTTTAGTTCTATTTTAAAAACGGGAACACTTACAAACTTCAAAATTGGTATGTTCATAGTGCATAAGCTATAAAATAACAACAAATAATAAAATTTGGTCAAGCGCGTGTCGGACTCAAAAAATCTGGCACATTAACTTACTGAAATTTGAAATGATTATGTGGTGGTACGGAACCCTCAGTGCGCGAGTCCGACTCGCACTTGGCCGGTTTTTTTTTTTACAATGTCCCCACCAGGAATCGAAACCAGAATCGATCGACAGCCGAACGCCGTAACCACTACACCACGGACGCTGATAATCGAGGTAGTAGGAGCAACACACCGTCCGATCTGCCCGACGTCCGTTAATCTTTCCCCACTGACGGATCGCGCACGAACTTACCTAGTTTCTAGCCACGACTACGCGCGATTTGCGAACCGGCGAGCGTTTTTTCCAGCCTCCCTTTTCTATTAAAAAACAAGCAATGCCAGCATACCGCTGTGTGAATAATATGCAGTAAAATTTTATATGATTTTGTGCTTCGGAAGGCGCGTTAAGCTGTTGGTCTTAATCTACGGATGTATTTATTAATGAGCCATCTCAGAGGCCTTTGCTGAACAACTCTGACACCAGGGTCAGCTTGACGTGCTCTTGACTGTACCTATCTACATAGTCGATTCCACGTAATCAACGTTTACGTATCTAGTCCAGTAAAAATACGGTTTTGCAAAACATTAAATGCTAATAGCTACTTTTTTGTGTATATCGTATTTAAATATGATGTTAAGACGCAATATTTACGAATCCACCTAAAATTTAAAGCGGAATATTTTTTTCGAATAACAGCTAAGGCAAAAATAGTAATAGACAATTATATACTTTATATCATAGATAAACGTAAACTTTACATACAGGCATCAAAATCCACCATAAATATTTTTGAAAATATCAATTTATTTCAAAATATAAAATCTCCACTTATTTTCACATATAAGGGACAATAAAGTCGAGGTAAAATAATAGCAATAAACTGAACTAAACTCAACCTTTTTAAATGTAAGTGATTCTTATATATATTCACAAAAATGCCATACTAAATTAAAAAAGCGTTTTTTGTAATCGCTGGTTTACAATGATTTTGTAAACATTTATGTTGGATTTGCCAAAAATGTGATTATATAGCACTATTTAAATTATTAGAAAGCAAAACGGATCTATTACTATTTTTGGTTGCGAAGATAAGCTGTATTTAAATTTCGTGCTATTAAAGTTAAACAATACAAAAAAGCTAATATTTTTAGGTGGATTCATGTATTATATGAAATTCTGAATATATAGCAAGCCGCAAATAAAAAAAATAATCTATTAACATTTTTTTCCGAAATTCCATATTTTTTTAATGTTTGGACGGCAAAATAAAAAAATAAATGAAGTAAATTTAGGTGGATTCCATAAAAAAGCTTTACACAGAAATATAATCTATCGATCTGAAAAAGAATCACGGCTATTATCAATTATTTCCGTTTCGCCATACATTCTCTCGTAATTTTACTGGAGTAATCAAGGATACAACCAAACAGGAATTTTTGTTCGTATAAATAAGTATTACCTACCTCTTTCATCTGAGCAGCAGCAGACTTTAGTGCCGATGCGTTTGGCGAGACCCCACCATAGCCCCAGGGGTAAAAGAGGTATTGTCCATAGGTGTGGAGGTCAAGAAATGAACAGGGCACCTTTTTTACTATTGATAGCACCTTCTAAGAAAAATTAAGTTGTTACATTAAGGACAGCATACAAAGACGTCATAATTCTACGAGACACTACTTTTCAGTAGTAGCTGTACGCACGTAAAGCGTGTTACAGAAAATACTACTAAAACTCCTTAAGTCATATTTGGAAAATAGGATTCAAAAGGTACAAGTAAACGGAATGAAGTCACTGGGATCTGTAGTCAAAAGTGGTGTACCTCAAGGGTCCATATTAGGGCCATTTTTATTCCTTATACAGGGTGGACCATAAGTTTTCTTACTTTTCAAACTAAATTAAAATGAAAACTAATTACATTAGGTGAAAACCGTTTATTAATTATGAAAACACATAAAAAGGGAATTTATTTTTTTAAATTACATCATCCATATGTGTTCCTTCATTATTTTGGCATTGCTGTAACCTGGAGCGAAAATTTTCAATGACGGCCTGACAAGTGTTTCGAGAAATGTTTTGAAGACCAAAGGGAACGCACTGTTACTCGTACAGTGAATACAGAGCGGTATATTGTCATGAGACCAACCCCGTGTCTGTTGCGGAATTGAAGCAACGTATTCGCGAGGAAATGCAAAACATTTCTCGTGTGGCGACTTGCCATACATGGCTACACCTTGCTTATTCATAAGAGCCACCGTGTATAGGGTCCCTTAGAAATTATTTCGTGTGTAAGACCTTTATTGTCTATGTTTACTCTATGTATAGTCTATGCTTTTTCCTAGACTTCTCTTCTTTACGAAAACTAAACGCTAGTGACTTATATACTCTTTGTTCTTTACCGGCGCTTGCACGAGCAAGTCGCACTCTGTAATTTATATTCTAAATATTAGATAAGTTTGTGATTTAACAATACAACGGAGTCAATCAAGAATCTCAGCCGTTTCATTCCACATCCACAACTCAAGAGAAACGGGGGACACTACATACCCGTCTCCCCATACTCGGAACACTTGTCAGGCCGTCATTGAAAATTTTCGCTCCAGGTTACAGCAATGCTAAAATAATGAAGGAACACATATGGATGATGTAATTTTTAAAAAATAAATTCCCTTTTTATGTGTTTTCGTAATTAATAAACGATTTTCACCAGATGTAATTAGTTTTCATTTTAATTTAGTTTGAAAAGTAAAAAAACTTATGGTCCACCCTGTATGTTAATGACCTAACCTTTGGCAGTGAGGAATCTGTCAAAAATTGTGTTATTTGCTGATGATACTTCATTAATATTTAATGTAAGTAGGAAATCACACAATTATAACGAGGTTAATGATGCACTTGGACAGATTCATGCATGGTTTACTGTCAACAGTCTTAAACGCCAAAAAAACTAAATGTATTAAATTTGCACTACCAAATGTAAGGTCTGATTCACATTACGTAGTATAATGAAACATTAAATTTTGTTAATAGTACCTACAGTTTTCTTAGGGTTAACACTAGATTCTAAACTTCAATGGGCTCTTTCTGGTCGATTGAGCTCGGCTACATACTCGTATGCTGTCAGAAAAATCAGACAACTTACTAATGTTGTGGCTACTGCAAAGCTGATTTACTTTAGCTACTTCCATGGCATTATGTCTTATGGCATACTGCTTTGGGGCCGGGCAGCTGATATCCATTCAGTACTCGTTTTACAAAAGAGGGCTATAAGAGCAATTTATTGCCTGAAGATTCGTTCCCTGAGATAACTGTTTAAGGAGATCAACATTATGACAGTGCCATGCCAAAATATTTATGAAAACATTATGTACGCTAGAAAAACATTCATCTATTACCTAAAAATTGTGACAGGCATAATTTTAATAGAAATAAGTACAAAATTTATCAGCCATAATTATATATATATATATATTCTTTATTGTGCACAAAATACATAAAATTGTAGTTAACATAAAATTTGTTTACAAAGGTGAGCTTATCTCTATAAGAGATCTCTTCCAGCCAACCTAGCTGGTGTGAAAGAATGACATGAAAAGGGGCACAGGAATGTGCATTTAGAAGTGTGAAATTAGAATTAAACAAAAAAAAATACATATGTTTTTAATAAATAGCAAACTAGCATAAAATATGGAGAAAAAAAAAAATACTTACTTATACTACACACTAATATACTTAAAATTACAATATAAATAATAAGGCATATATAAAGAAGGATAAACATACTTTTAAAATACATACATACTTAAATACTTACATAAACTAAAAATAATATTATAATGGTTGCGATAAGTAGTGCTCTTTTACTCGCATCTTAAACGATGTTATACTAGATTTACTAAAGTCAATACATCTTTCGTTAGTCTGTGTATACGATATTACAACAAAATACCTGACAATATAGTGCAATTAACTGAGAGAAAGTTAAAGAATGTGTAAAGCAAACATTATTTAAAAAAGGAACATAGGTAGAAATACGAAAAATCAAATTTGACCTCCCATACGAAATGCGCTATCAGCTGATGCAGTTTTTATACGAGATATATTCTGTGATGAGATGGACTCTTTTTATTCTGAAAGGTGCACAGCGGCCATTTGAGGAAATGGCGATATTATAAAACCTAGACTACCCTGTGATTTCGGGGATCTAGCTTGAACGTGTATGGTATTCGTGAAGTAGTGTTAAGTGCCATGAACCTGACGGAAAAAGGACGAGTACGAGTAGTAGAAAGTAAGTATAGTATTCTGTGAGTCATGGACAGGTAAGGTATTTGTCAGTTGTAAGATAAAAGTCCAGTGATAGTATTGCTGTTCTGCTAGTCCCCCAGCCTATATTCCTTACCCATGCATTCTTCATGATTCGACATAAATACAACATTATTTTTTTGTACCTGACATCCGTCCGACCATTAGTTGGTTGGGTCAACAGCAGCAACGTGTGTTTGGGGGACTTTTCAAATAACCCTCTATGTTATGAAGTAAAAAAAATTAAAACATATCCTACAACTTAATAAGATGTGTGTGCACTCTACTGGTTTCGTGTACCTACATGTGTATGCATAGTGACGATTATTATTAGTAAGGGATAAGGCGTATTGGTCTGGTGTTCCCAGTACCAGCAGAGGCTGTCAGGGAGTCGGTGTCATAATTTCCGAAAGAATGGTAGAGTGCGTGAAAGAAGTCGAGTGTGTGAGCCCAAGACTCATCTGGGTCAGGATTAATGAAAGGATCTCCAAAAGCCCAAAAAGAGATAGATGAGTTTTGGGCAAGTATGAGAGATACATTAGGGAAATGTGAACAGAATGAACGAGTTATCATGCTAGGTGATTTTAATGGATGGGTAGGAAGAAAACGTGACGGTTATGAAAGAATTGTTGGTAAGTTTAGTGATGAACGTGTGAATGAAAATGGTGTAAGTCTGCTTGAGATATGTTTGGAATGTAATCTTTTTGTGGCAAACACTATGTTTGACCACAAAAGGATCCATATGTATACAAGAGAGGAGGGTGATGCGAGAAGTATGATCGATTTTGTAGTTGTGGATGAAAGATTGAGGAAAAGGGTTCATGACGCTCGCGCATATCGCGGAGTCGGCATCGACACAGACCACCACCTGGTTGTAACCCGAATTGGTGGTCTATTTAATCGGTGGCGGCATAAAGCACAAGAGCAGACGAGCGTTTTGGAATGAATTAAAGTAGAGAGATTGCAAGAGGAGGATGTCAGAAGAGAATACTTGAAAGGCTTGAGTGAAAGATTTGAGAACCTAGATAAAGTGAATGATATTGAATGGTTGTGGAATGAATTTAAAGATGAAGTAGTAGGAGTAGCTGTCAATGTTTGTGGGGTGTCGAAAAGGAGAAATGGTGGAAAGAAGAAGAAATTGTGGATGGATAAAAGTGTACAGGCAGCTGTTTGTGAGAAGAAGAAAGCATGGTTAGATTGGTTAGCTGTAAAAGCTAATCAAAGAATGCAGAAGGCCACAAGTGATGATGTTAGTGTAGCACGAAAGGAATATAAAAGAGTGAAAGGTATTGTAAAGGATGTTGTTTAGAGAAAGAAAGAGGAGTGTAAGGATGAGTTTGACAGAAGGCTTTCTGAGGATTTCCAGTCAAACCAAAAGTTTTTCTGGAAGTCCATACGGACAGCCCGAGGAAAGTTTGGGACATCGGAGCTGAGTAAAATCAGAAGCCAGGATGGAAGTATTATAAAAGGTGAAGAATGTGTGCTGAAGAGATGGAAGGAATATTTTGAAAGTCTGTTTGTGAGAGAAGAAGCAGAGGCCAGCGTACCGAGGTCTTCTGTGGAAATGCATGAGAATGAATATGAGAGTAATGTAAGTGAGATAAGTATGGATGAGATCATGAAAGCAATGAAAAGTATGAAATCAGGTAAAGCAGGTGGGTATGATAGAGTGTCGGTCGAAATGTTGAAGGCTGGGCGAGGCATTGTGGCTAGTCAGCTGTACCGCCTTTTCAACCTGTGTTGATTGTGCCGCTGTACAAGGGAAAAGGGTCACAACAGGACTGCAAAAAGTATCGCGGGATAAGCCTTCTCAGTGTCGTCGGCAAACTGTATGCAAAGGTTTTGATTGAAAGAGTGATGAAAGATACTGACGAAAAAATATGGGATGTACAAGCGGGATTTAGAAAGGGAATGGGATGTACAGATCAGGTCTTTTCCTTGCGGTGCATAGCTGAAAAGCTTTTGGCCGAAAACCAAAAAGTCTACTGCGCGTTCGTGGATTTGGAAAAGGCCTATGACCGAGTGGTGAGGAATGAATTGTGGTCGGCATTGTCTATGTATGGGGTGAACGGTCATCTGATTCAAGCACTGAAATCTCTCTATGAGGATTCCAGTGCTTGCGTCAGAATAAACGGGGCGTACACTGAATGGTTTAGCATCGAAAAAGGTGTTAGGCAGGGATGTGTAGCGTCACCTTGGCTGTTTAACCTATTCATGGATAATTGTTTGACTGATCTGAATGAGAGTATGTGTGGACTGAGAATGAATGAGTTACTCATCAAATGTCTCTACGCTGATGACCAAGTTATACTTGCGTCATCTGCTGACGAGTTACAGGAGATGGTAACAATGATGAATGTGGCTTTTGATAGGAAAGGAATGAAAGTTAATGTAAGCAAGACGAAAGTAATGGTACTTGAAAGAGAAGAGTGTATGACAGAGTGTACTATATTATTAGGTGGTGAACAAGTCTAACAAGTGAAGGAGTTTGTGTACGAGTATCTGGGTTCTAAACTTACGAGAGATGGAAAGTGTGAAAGTGATATCGAAAGAAGAGTAAATGCTGGAAACATCGTGAATGGTGCTCTGCATGCTTTTATGAAGAGTCAGAAGGTGTCTCACAAGGCTCGTCTGGCTGTTCATAGAGGCGTTTTGGTACCAACAATGATGTACGGCAGTGAAAGCTGGGTATGGCAGAAAAAGCATGAAAGTAGAATTAATGCAGTAGAAATGAGAGCGTTGAGGAGTATGATTGGTGTGAAATTGAGTGACAGGATTAGAAATAGTGTGATAAGAGAACGTTGTGGCGTAAAAGAAGACGTAGTGACTAAAATTGAGAAAGGGATGCTGAGATGGTTTGGTCATGTAGAGAGGATGAATGATGGAAGATTGACGAAAGTGATCTACAAGGCGAGAGTGAATGGAAACGTTGAAAGGGTAAGGCCTCGGCGAACGTATCAGGACCAAATTCAGGACGTTCTGAATAAAGGCCAGGTTAAAAGTACCCTAAACCGATGAGCATGTATGAAAGGATTGATGAAAGTTCTGGAAGCAAGGGAAGTAAGTATGTCAAGATAGTAGCAGGTGGTGAACTGTGGTCTCTGCTTACCCCGACGGGAACAAGGCGTGATGTTATGTAGGTATGTATGTAATGGAATTCGCTTAAACTGTTTTCACTAGAACATGTTTCATTGTTCAAATTGGAAATTTAGATTGTTTTTTTTATTATTTTACGTGTTGTTAATTTTACTAAATGGAGACTGAGAAGTTTCTTATTGCCTTGTTATTAAGTAAATAAATAGTGTTTCGTAATAAGAACAAGAAACAAATGGTAATATTAGGTCTTTATGAAATTGCCGTTTTGTATGGCGAATTTTAGGTAAACTCAATTTTCAGTACTAACATTTTTGCATTTTTCTTAGGAATTATAAATCCAAATTTTTTTTAGGCATTATTGGGAAGACATTAAGCTAACAGAAACTTAAATTTAATTTTCGAAAAATATTATCTGTAAAAAAAATATGTCAAATCTAAGGGTTCCCACACACGGGCCACTGGCCACAACCACAAAACGCCGCCACTTGTAGCGTGTGGCAGCCACTGGCGTCAATCGTGTGCGGCGAGTCCATATAAAATGTATGTATGCTTATGAGCGTTACTCCGATGCGTCGCCACAACAAGGCCTCGGCCACGAATAAGCGCTGGCGCTTTCACGCATCGATTTTATAGGAGTACTAAATAATTCACAGTAAAATATAAATACAATTACTTCCAAAAAAAAGATACAGTATTTTAGAGTATGAATGACTTCACATGCTTAGTCCAAAAAGAAAAAATAATGTCTTACATTTTCACCTAAAATGACACGGTTAATATCCCGTAAATTTACTGAAAATGTCACTATTGATTGTAGTTTTTTTGAATGAATTTTTACCTAAATCGAGTATTGTTTTAACCAAAAACTAAACAATATCCTGAATTTTTTAATGGTAATTTTTTTTTTAGTCTTGTAGCATTTGATCCTACATAAATCTCGCATCTGCGTAGACGGTCAAGCGCAAAGTTAAAAACGGACGTGTTAAAAAACTGTTCTATTTGGAAAAATATCCCAATATTTTGAAATGTTTTTAAACCAAAATCTAGATCGTGAAAGTATATCTAATATGATATTAATGTCTTCTTTGAAAACTGAGAATTGTATTGTTTTATCATTCGGCGAAAATTGTAAATTTGACTCCAGGCGCGATTTGAATGGATGAACGCTCTTATGATGAAATCGGACGACATTTAAAACGAACAATGTTTGAACCTTTAATTTTATATATCAAACTAAAAATAAAAACTTTATTTTATGCGTTAATTGATAACCTTGTAGTCTTTCAAATATTTATAATAACTTTCAAATATAAGACAAATGAAAAAAATAGCATTAGAATTATAGGAATTATGATCTCATTAATCTGTAAGAAAATTTAGGCAATTTCATAGGTATTAGAATTTCCTAATATATATAGCCTATTATTAGAATGTCCATGAAAAAAATTGACAGAAAATAATTTTTAATTTTTGTATTAATAAAAACGGCTGTTATTTGAAAGTTGCCCGAACAAAAGTTGTTGCTTTTGACCCAAACAATAACATGGACCATACGCATATCAGGTCCAAAAAAATTACGTTGTGTATAAAAGGCAAAAGGACCTAGAAACTGGAAATTTTGTACATACTTGTAGGTCCTACAATATAGGATAATGGTTTTAGAAATCTTTTGTTCAATGACGTTCGTTGGGGGTTTACTCTCAATTCTATTTGAATCATTCAGGTTCAAAACTTCGTTCATTGACGATAGAATAGAATATTGGTTCGATGATAGATAATTCCTGCCAATTAGAAAACTCATCAAACCAATATTCTAATGTATTGAATTTGACTGTTTCGAATACTTAGTATCGTATCTATATATCTAAAATAGGGAGTAAATCAAACTTACCATTAGAGCTCTGGTTTCCGGTTCCGACACGGGACCGGTCCCAGCGTAATCATCGCGGCATTGGCTGTGGGTAGTTACTCCTGGTAAATCCCATTTCTTGCTGTAACGTTTTACTAAATGCTACTTATCTCATTAAGGTTACGAACCAAAATGGTAAAAACGGAACCCTCATGTCTGACTGTCTATCTGTTACGTCACAACTGTTTATCTCAGCAACTACTCACGCTATCGACTTAAAATTTGGAATAGTTTTAGAATATGCTTGCGCAACTATATTGGAAATAAATGACTAAAGGAAATATTTTTATTATTATTGAAAATGGGGTCCAAATAGGGAAGGCAAAATTTTAAATTATGTTAGAAAGAGAAATAAATATTTATCTATGCTCTACACCGGATGTTAAAATCTTTTTCTGAACGAATGACAGCTGTCAGTTTTTCAATTTCTAGGGTTTTTAGCGAATTTTTAGCTGACAGGGAAGTGATAAAATATTTGAGTCCCATTTGTTAAGTGAAGAAAATCTTCGTGAAAATATGGAACTACAAAAACTTTATAGCTAACATGGCAAACTTTACAACTTGTGGTTATTCTATTACAGTAATATGTTATAAGGTATATCATTAAAATGATAAAAGTAATGTATATTTTTATGTACGTTTAATTTAGCTTATTCTATTGTTAACAATTTGAACTAATAAATGTTTCTAATAATGCTCAGTGGCAAGTTTTATCGATCTTTAATTGAAAAATTACAATTAATGACATTTCAAAAAAACCTGCTAGCCCAAGGCTGGCCCTTATTTTGTTTTGAGTAGGTAGTATATATGTATTTCAATGTTGGATTTTGCAAAGTGAAGTGAGAGTTTTGGCTGTTTTAACGAAGTTTTCACATAACTTGAGAAGCTGATTTTCTGTGCCCAATATGAAACCGATGTTAACTTTAATTCTCATGTATTATTATTCACAAATATTGAAAAAATAATGAATCTACGACCCGGCCTCATCTAAATTTCCTGTTTGTACGAGTAGAACCAGCATTTTACTAATAGCTGTTAGTTGTGTCCACGACTTGTTCGAATCTGTTTAACTAGCAAACAACAGAATTGTAACGCATAGCACCGTACGCGCGTACCCACCCTGCATCTGATGTTTCCTCAATGCCGTTTTGCACGAATGTTGTCCACACTGTGTTGTGTAGGTGGCGCCCCCTGCAGTGGAGTAGAGCGGAGTAATTATCGGAAAAATCACAGGGAAAATGCATATTTTAGTGCCGTTTACTCGCTAGTGGCTCTAGTTGCGTAAGAAAAGACGTTATCCAACTAATATTATAAACGCGAAAGTTTGTAAGTAAGTATGGAGTCTATGGAGTAAGTAAGCAAGTAACTTACATCCATCCATCTAGGATACTTTTTACCGCGGGAAAGCAGTTCATTCCTACGGGAAAACGCATTTAATGCGGGTGAAACCGTAGATTCTGCGCAGACGAAGTTGTGGGCACCAGCTAGTAATATTATAAACGCGAAAGTTGGTAAGTATGGATGGATGGATGTTTGTTACTCTTCCTCGTAAAAACTACTGAATGGATTTTAATGAAACTTTACAATAATATAGCTCATCGAATAACATATAGGCTACAATTTATCCTGCGCAGACGAAGTCGCGGGCACCAGCTAGTTCGCAATAAAAAGGTCAGGAATAGCGTAATATTGATTAGCCTGCGTTAAATGAGCAAAACACACAAAACCGCGAATATAGTGGAGCGGAATAATTTTCAGAAGAAATGTGTATTTAGTGCTGTTATATTTATTATTTACTATGGTACTTCCCCTCCACACTGTTTCAGCAAAAGCTGGAATTTTGGAGGGAGTTCCCTGTCCTGCTGCTGTATTCCGAAGTGAAACTACGATAATATCGCGCCGATAATTAGTCTATGGTTCGGCCTTTGACAAAGAAATTCCGAAATTCCCATACAAAGTAAATTTCCGAACGTAATTGTTGTTGTCAATCTTATCTGATCTAATCTGATAATACTTATCGAGGTTCGTTTTTCAACATTTGAAGATGGCGGTCGTGTTTTTTTTTCAATTTTAGTTTTACATGTTTATTGAAGAGTTTAATGAATAATTTTGATTGGGGATTATGCAGTAAACAACATTCGTTTTGTAATGAGATATGATGCCATTAAATAAATATACAATACAATACTTATCGAAGCTCCGATAAAACTTCGGAATATGCACCCTGTAGTGAACGTTTCATAGGATGAAGAAAAAATATTTATTAAATTATTAGGCTACTCCTGACCTTTTCCATTATGTATAACGTATTTTCTTAATCAACCTAGAGCCACTAGCAGAAGAAGCGGCTCTAATATACGCATTTTCATGCATTTGCATGCATTCATCAGATGCAAGGTGGTTTTGGACTAACATCCCCACTATTTTGGGGAAATGTACCTACTACTGTAGCGTTATCCGCTTATATTAGTTTTTGTTCGATACTTTTTGCTCTTCTTTCTCAGTGTATTGACTGGCTGTTTGTATTCTTTGACAGTCGATTCAAATTGGTGGTTTTCCATTCTGCATTGGACATTTTTTGTTCTGTTTTTGTTGTCAATACATTTTTACCATAATATAGATTTTCTTGTATTATGTTTCTTCTATGTATCAGAAATCTATCGAATGTATAATAATATAATGTTTGTTCCGTGAAAGTTGATCGATTTTAGGATGTGCGTGTAATAACTCTTGTAGGCTTCTTCACAGAAGCCATAATACAGATTTGGATTTTAGCTCGATATGAACTCCTCTATTTTGTAAGTATTTTTGTCTTTACGTTATATTTGTTACTGAGAGGTTGCCACTCTCTTATGACGCATTTTTATTCGTGCAGCTAAAGCTGCCGATTACGGGCAGTAGGTTCCGGCTTGCACCTGCAACACTACCTAGCCCTGTCTCCAGAGAGACTTCTTGTCATCTGCAGCTTGCGCCGTGCTCTCTACCGCAGCCTCTCTTCAACTACGGGTTTCTCAACAACGCAGGAAGACGCCACGAACTGCGCAAAACCTACTGCAACAAATTCTCAGATATTTAAACCTTTTATATTTTTAGTTTTTTGTTTCAAAATTCAAAAATGCGCCTCCAGACGCGCCATGATTTTTTTGGATCCGAATCTTTGGCTGTAATTTTATACGTTTAGAACTTTGATCCGCGATACTTTGCGGAAGGTACGACTATGACCATATTTAGCTAGACGCTGTAGTAATAAGTTAGGTGGCCACTTAAAGTTATCACTAGATTTTTCCAAGCGAAAGTATCTACTAGCTATAGACGGAGCGTTTAACCTGACGCACGCATCGCGGATTTAATTCCAAATTTATTCGTCATATTTTTAACGCCTATCAATGATTTTTAATACTTTAAACTATATTATTTCCTTAAATTTAATCACGAATCGATCAATCAAATTTTAACTTTATTTCGTTGGTTTTATATTAGTGAAATCTTACTAAACTGTGTTCTATCTGATTTTATTAAAATATTGTGTGTTATAACTCTTTGTTTGTTTGGTTAGTTTAAGGTAAGTTAACTCTTACTCTATTTTAGGTAATTGCAGTACATTTTCAATTTAATTTACTTTATTTCACTGCCCTACCTAATTTAAGACTTTCTGAGATTTAGGAATTTTATTCTTAGTGTAGAAAGCATTATTTTTTATTACTAAGTATTATTATTAGTAAGTTAGATGATAGAAACAACTTACGGAAAATTTCTATTAATATCGACGCCTGGGCATTTTGTGTTGGAATTCTGACGACGATTTTTCCTCCAAAAGCGATCTTTATCCGTAGAAAATACATATCCGTCGGGGTTCGACATTGGTATGATATACCTGAAATACTTATCAATTTTATTGATGTTCAATTGTTGTATGATAGAAATCTGAAATACCAAGGTATACAGGTTGTAACAATTTTATTGATGTTCAATTGTTGTATGATAGAAATCTGAAATACCAAGGTATACAGGTTGTAACAAAATAGCAACCCTGAAGGATGTAAATCTGCCCATAAAATAGAACAACCTGCGGAACATAGGTCGAATAAGAAAAAAAAAATACCTCCCATAGAAACTGATTCAGCTGATAGCACACTTTGTATGAGAGGTAAATAGTTATTTGTTATGCAAGGCAGCAAAAGCGTTATTTGGCGTGAGTGCCTTGTATTGAAACCTGAGCAAGCGAAGGATTCAAGGCACGAAACGCAAAATAACTTTGCTGCCGAGCGAAACACAAAATTTTTCACCTCACTAAAGCGAGGAAGCAGCCAGTACCGCAGCGTGGAGGTCTGCCATACTGCATCACGTTCGAATTTCAAAAACCTTTTGCCCGCTAGCGGCCAAAAATCGCTTTTGGCCGCAGAAAAACCTTTTGCCCGCTAGGGGCCAAAAATCGCTTTTGGCCGCAGAATTTAACCGACAAAACAAATGTTTCCGAGCTTTGGAGGTGAAAAATCTTTTTGTCATATTTCGATATTCGATTATTAAGATATTCTTAAAAGTTGTTTCATTGGCAGAATCACATGCTTCAGGGTTGATGTAAAGGGTGTAAGGGACGGTGTATCGAAAACTGAAAGGGCGTGTCAGTCAACAAAAGTGAACAACTTTCCCAAAGAAATATTTTTGTAAAATGAAAAAAAAAATACCTCTCTACAAATTGCTATAGTTGATCGAACATTTTGTGTGGAGAAGCCAAGTTTTTTTCATTCCAAACACGTCTTTTTGAAAAAGTTGTTCGGTTTCGTTGACTGAACACCCTTCTCTTACACCCTTGATACTTTATACCCTTGCACCTTGTATGCCTACCAGACCTGACGACGAAGATGAAGACGACTATGTCAAGCTTAACACTTACAGTGAGACTAGCCTCTACGATGTTCAAAATAAGAACTCCAAAGAAGTCCAAAACAAAACTTCAAAGCTTCACAAGCAACAAATAAATAAATGGTACAGCAGCACTGCACTTACTTTCACGCAAGCAAAGAATATTACAGCAGGCTGCAATGAGATGTTCGTTTGCAAAAATTGGGGACCGCGAATTGTTTTGTGATTTGTCTACCTGAGGCCCTGGACTTTATAAAAAGCCATGTTGCCCCGCGGTTAAACGGTCCGTCTGTTTGTCTGTCTGTCCGATTTTAAATGGCTTGTATCTTTTGAACCGTAACAGCTAGCTGGCTCAAACTTTCACATAATATGCTTTATTATAGTGGCTATCTTAGCAAATAAAAAAAACATATAAAATGGGGGGTCCCCATACACATTTTTTTACAATACATTTTCTGGCGTTTTTTGTTTTAGCTCTATCGTTGAGACGGTAACATATACTCACGTGAAAGTTGGTACGATTATAGTGCATGAGCTATAGTTAACAATAAATAATCAAAATTGGTCAAGTGTGAGTTGGACTCTACAGAATTTGGCAAAGTAGTAATTGTTTCGACCTATGTCCTATGGGAAAAGTTGATCAGTTTCATGGCTATATTCACATCTTTCAGGGTTGATAAACCCTTTTTGTTAAATGATAAAGTACTCGCACAATAAATTAGTATTCTTAAGTGTGTATTACAATAATACATTTGCCATAGGACATAGGTCTAAACAATTACTACTGTGGCAAGTTTTGTTGAGTAAAACTCACACTTGACCAGTTTTGATTATTTGTTGTTATACTATAGCTCATGCAATACAATCGCACCAACTATCACTGGAGTATGTGCAACTGTTTCAACGATAGAGCTTAAACAAAAAATGGCACATAAATCACGTTTTTGTATGGGGTCCCCCTATTCTTTTATTTTTAATTGTTTTTGTTAGTTGTTAAGATTTCCACCATAATTATTATGTGAAAATTTGAACCAGCTAGATAGTACGGTTCAAAAGATACAAGCCTTTAAAAAACGGACAGACAGACAAACAGACGAACCGTTCAACCGCGGGGCAACATGGCTTTTTATAAAGTCGAGGGTCTCAGGTAGACAAATCACAAATAATTTCGCGGTGCGCTATTTTGGCAAACGAAACATCCTTCAGAGCCCGCTCTATATATATATTACGATTACGCGTATCACAAGTATCAATTGCATTTTTTTCCTTTTTTTTCAACTGCAAACTTAAATTTGTAATGATACACATAGTATACAAGCTTATATTTAGGTTTTTCCAAAAAAAAAATTGTAATGAAACATGCAGATCAATTCAGAAAAAACAAACTGACCGTAAACGATTCCTAAATCACATGTTTAAACTTTGGTAGTAGGTACTGGAACATGATTTTTTACAGATCAATGGATACTACATCAAGATACTTGCATGAAGATTTTTTCATTTCCCAACACGTGTTTCTTAGAGAAAGTTGTTCAGTTTATTCTACTGAACAAGGAAACCTACTAAACATTCCTGAAATAAAATTCTCTATACGCGCATTTCCCTACAGAAGTATACCCAGGGACAGGACTATTTCTCCCAATAGATTGAATTAATCAAAATGAAATAAATCAAATCGGAGACGGACAGTTTGCTTTCCGTGTGAGATAAGAGTTTAATCTTATCCAACGCTTTTTAAAGACTGGTAGGAGTAGCTTCCTTGATCCGGTACTTCCACTCTGATCAACTCAACAGATCAACTGAAACCGATCAACAAATTTTCTTTCCCAACGAATCAACTATAGTTGATCAGATAAGACAATTCAAACCTTTTTAGTAACTAATCAATTTTATTACGCATACCTATTTACCTATGTGATTAGGGTCTTCTGTATCTTTCATTTAGGTACTTACCAATCTTTGTCAGTGAAGTGCTTCGGTAGCTCGTAGAACTTGCAGACGATGTGGTTGAGGACGTACAGGACTGAAGAGATTGCGGCCCACTCCCTCGCATGCAGGCCACCGTTTATAACCATCACCTTGTTGGAGGGGTTCCCGTTCGATATCAGGACCATCTGACGAACATTTCTAGTATTATTGTTACCTATTGTATGTAACACCTGGCAAGAAAATTAAGGTGACTCTCGACCTGCTAAACCGACGAGGATGTTCTTCTCCCAAACTAAATTTTGGGAAAAGAATATTTAGTCCAGTTTTTGATAATTGACGAGAAGAATTATCGTATCGGTGATAATAACAAGTACCTGGGCGACCGAGCTTCGCTCTATAATAGCCGCCTCAACCTGAAAATATCATCGGGTGAGCAAGCTATGCTACTCAACAACAGGTGGCGCTGTAAGTTTCTTGAACGCACTAAAACGCGCTAAGAAATATTAAAAGACGGTGACAACGAATTTTCCCAGACATGAGACCTAGCTAGATCCATTTTTTGCCACCAAAAACCCCTGTATACTAAATTTCATCGAAATCGTTAGAGCCGTTTTCGAGAAACCGATTACAAATATATATATATAAATATTGCTCGTTTAATAGTACAGGATAACAATAATAAAAGTACATATACCCACCCTTATAGGCCTATTTTCCAAGGAACGTCCAATAGTTTGAACAGTCGCAATGGAGGAGTAACTGTTCTTGATAAAGTCGATATACTCTTCTATGACATCTAGTTTGTGAAAATTTTGGAAGTTTAATCTGTGACCTGCAAAAAAGTAATACCTACTTGTTTAGCAAAAAATGGAAAAGATCCCTGCGATGAGACCCCTTGCCATTTGCCAACCGTAAATTTAAGTGTTCTATAGAAAATGCTATTTTTGTATAATTTTTTTCTGCTTATATTTTAGTTAAATTTAGTTGTATAAACAATTTCGTACCACTCTTTATTTCTAATTAAGGCGATTCTAGTGTCTCAAAAGGTTGTCAAAGTAGGTATACATGCCGCATATTCGTAGCTTTTTGCAATAGAGCTAAAACAAAAATCGTCTAAAAAACACGTTTTTAGTAGGGGAGCCCCCCTTAATTTATAGTACCTGGAAGATCGAGCTTTCAACATTTAAAATATTAATCGGGTGAGCAAGCTATGTTACTCAAACCCAGGAGGCGCTGTAAGTTTCTTAAACGCACTAAAACGCGCAGACATGATTAAAAAGACGGTGGAAACGAATTTTCCCAGACATGAGACCTAGCTAGATCGATTTTTCGCCACCGAAAACACCGTAAATTTCATCGAAATCGTTAGAGCCGTTTTCGAGAAACCGATTACAAATATATACAGGGTGTTAATTTGATTGCGTGCCATAGCATAGGGGGTGGTTCAGAAACGATAAAGGAACTCAAAAAAAATATAAAAAAAAATCCTACTTAAAAAAAATTAAACTCCATTGAAACTAAACTAACGCGGCGGGCAATGACCCGGAGTACCGCGCTATCAAAAGCGCGCGAAAGAGTTTCGGTTATGTATGTGCCTACCTTATCCACTGATTCTCGCGCCGGGCGCTGGCACGGTGATAGCGCGGCGGTGCTCCGCGTTAGTTAAGTTTCAATGGAGTTTTAGTTTTTTTTTTCAGTAGGATTTTTTTTGATATTTTTTTTGTGTTTCTTTATCGTAACTGAAGCACCCCTTAAGCTATGGCACGCAATTAAATTAACACCCTGTATATATATATATATATATATATACATATATTTCTTATTTAATAGTATAGGATATTTTTTCCATTTTTAGTAAGTATTTGTTGTTATAGCGGCAACAGAAATACATTATCTGCGAAAATTTCAACTGTGCCTATTAGGAAGGTATTTCGCTGGGACACCATGGCAGCGCAACCAGTCGCCGCTACCAACAAAATGTATACAGCTCTATAGAGAGTTACTCACCTGGTGTCCGTTTGGTTGCGCAACCAATGTGGCGGCGCAACCAGCTCGGATGCTGGTCGCGCTACCACTCCCAGTTAGCGTTGCCAGGTCGCCAAACCTAAAGGCCGGACTCCCTACATTATTGAGGATTTTGTCTCAGTATTAATAGGTACGACAAAAAAATTGTATGTAAAATCAAGCTTTTTTGATTATTATCATAAATCTTGTTAAATTCTAGCGAAATAATTTATAATAAATAAAATCGAATGCAAAATCAGTCTTAGGTAAGTAAATGTACCACTAGTTGACCATTTAAGCGGTTTTATGACGAAATTCATAAAAAAACTAAATTATTAGTTCTACTTTCAGAGTCACTTCTTAAAGTTCGACTATGTAATAAATGCTTAAATGAATTAGGTAGGCTTGTGATATAATAAGTGTTAAGGACTTTACAAAATATGCTCTTAAAGTTTTTTTTTCAAATGTTCCATTGCATGACCACTTCGAATAAACATACTAAAGTACTAGCTAGACAGACTCATAATTTTATTGTAAGACGCCAACATAGTTAAATTCTATATAAAATCGCGGTATTTTTAAATTTTCTTACTTACAGTTCAAATTTAAGTTTTGGTCAGCTATTGGTGCTTGGTCATCTAGTGGTGCACTGACCCTACTTTATTATTAATCAGTCAAAAAGTCATCAGTAAAAATAAAAATCTAGATACTCAAACATTTGTCAACATATTTACCTAAATTCTTCTTAAATAGGTACTAATGAAAGTCACAAATAAGACGATTTTAACTAAAAAAAATAATAAAACAAATTGTCAAAATTCACTCAGGAAACGCGCATTTGGTTTTTTCAACTTTTGACTACACGCAATAAAAACATAAAATACCGACAGAGCACAGGGGGGCGGGCGACGGGCGGCACTTCGGCCAGCGTAAGCGACCGACAGTCGACTCTCGTCGCCTGCGCTCGGCCACGCTCGTTTGCGAAATGTTAAAAGCCTAACAAAAGCCGGACAAGCCGGACACCGTTTATTTTGGCCGGACACGCAATCAAAAAGCCTACCTATGTCCGGCTTTATCCGGACGCCTGGCAACGCTACTCCCAGTTAAATATAGCCCTTAATACTGTGGCCGCAGGGTGTAGCGACTCTGGTGTCTTTACTGGTGTCTAGTTACGGACACCAGTGGCGCAACCAGTCGCGCCACCGTGGTGTCCCAGTGACATATCGGCCTACGGTTCGTGAGATATAGTATAGCCCGCTGACAGACAGACAGATATCGGAGGTATATTAATACGGTCCTGTTTTTCAGCCTTTGGGTACGGAACCCTAAAAAAAGACCTTGTCTCGGACGTCCACTATTTTAGCGTGTATTCCTTGTAGGTGCTTGCAGTTACACCCGACAACATCAAAGTCCACTGCTGGACGGTGAGCTACACCCCCCCCCCCCTTAAATATCACACAAAAATGAGTAGTTCCTAGGTATATTTTGGAGGTGATGATCTTAATACTATTAGACAGGCACCACACTAGTTAGCGTCGCGGCTGGCACAATGGACCTGAGGCGCTACCGCCCAACTCAATCGTTATCGAATCTCTCTTTTCTTCTTGTATAGAAAAAAAGAGAGAATCGATACCGATTGAGTTCGGCGGTAGCGCCTCTGGGACCACGGTGGGTGGCTGGTGACCGCATTTGCAGAAAGCTATACCCAGCTATGTCCTGTGTGGTGCCGGCAAAGAATAGTACCAATCCTTACATACTCGTGGGTGTCGTAAAAAGCAACTAAGGGTTATAAACTGGAGGTCGGGCAGCAGCATCCTCCTTTGTATCTAACATCATACTTACTGCGGTCACCTACAACCGCGGTCCATGGTGCCAGCCGTAACGCTAAAAGCGAGGTGACTATGGTACTCCCCCTCTACATTTTTCCAGCAAAAGCTAGAATTATAGAAGGAGCTCCCTGTCCTGCAGTGGACGTTTCATGGGATGTTATGATGATACCCAGAATGAGGGTGCTGCCCATCCATCGATTCAAGATACCTAATTAGTCGCATTTTACGATGGAAAATGGCGGCACAGCCAAGAGCAGGTCAAGTTTGACACTTCGAGTGTGACTTAGCGCTTAGAGAGTAAGAAATAAGGGACGGTACAAAGTTCACCTATCAAGCTTGATACGCTCTTGAATGTACTTCCTCAATATTATCATAATAGTCGACACCACACGGATCAAAGGCTTAGCATGCTTCCTGAAGCACAAAATCTGATGTCACTGGCGATCACCCGATAGATGCAAAGATAGCCCAATGACTTTTTTGATTGCAGTACATTTTTAAGAGGCGTTTCCAGCGTTTCAGAAGGATGGGAGCCGATCTCATTGACTGGGTGCGGGTACCTATTCTGAGTGATTCATTTGTCCAATGTGTAGTAGAGGCCTGTGACCGTGCTATGCTTTTCTGCACATTCGGAATAAGGACTGTTAAGGTTAGATTGTGTAGCTGCAGCTCTTCTTGAACGCTTGACCGGTGATTCCCATATACCAGGTAGTCTACGTGGTTCCTGGTCATTTTCCAAAGTGATATTTCTGTAAAAGTTTAAGTAATATTTTAAGTACAAGTTTAGGTACTATTTATGTTTTATTTAGGTATAGGCTTGTTACGAACTCAGCTAGACCCTTAGTTAGCCTAAAATTAATTTCCCCAGACATTGAACGTGGAATGCTTGTAGAATAAACACTATGCAGAGTTGCCGCCAGATATACAAGGTAACAGAAAGGGTGTATCAAGTCACAAGGATGTGTTTAACTTTGGCTTTTTTCATGCATGTTTATTATAATATGTTATGTAGACTCTAGTAGTCGAAACGTCGGGAAAAGTAAGGTCGGACACTTGGACAATAAAAACCGGAAAAAATAAACATGTCTGAAGGATGTGAATCTACCCATGAATCTGACAACTTTCCCTATGGCCCATAGGACGTAATATAAAAAAAAATCTTTTAACATCCCAGATAGACTGCATCAACATACATAATAGCACATTATGTATGTGAGGTCAATTTGTTGTACGTGGTTTTACGTATTTCGACCAATGCTCTTTATCATCTTTCATAATTTCATTAAATACTAGTAGGTACGGTATCACATTCGCAGGACAACTTATAATTATATTTTTCATGGCTCTTACTTTTCAAGTTATGATGAAAAATGTAAAAAAAAATACCATTCCCCCATCCCCCTTATTTCCGAAGTTTGCGTAAGGGAAAATCTGAATTAATTATAATTGATAGAAGTTTACAGAAATATTACAGGAATAATAAAACGATCTTTATACCTTAGGTACATAGTATTTTTAGTAATCTGCAAAAAACCTTCACAATCAAAATAAGCTTTGCGGTCTTAAAAATGCATTTTATAGCTTCCAAAAATATTATAGATATATCGGAACCTTCGGCGCGCGAGTCCGACTCGCACTTGACCGGTTTTTTCTTAAAAATTGTGCCAACGTCTCCGCACAGTTGGAAAAGAAAATTCTATCAAACATCGTCAAAAACATGGTTGAAATTATTTTTGTAAGTATAAGTATAATAAGTAATAGTCAAGTAATCTTACCTCTATTGTTACGAAAGTACTCAAATAATGCAATATCTTCCTCAGACCCTAGTGGGGTCCGCCATACTTGTGCATCTTTGTACATCGCCTGTCTTTCTTTGGCAAGCAACTGGGGGACCATAAGGGTGGCTAGCGGATAACATAATCAAGGTTAGGTGGTAACAGCAGGAAGGGTGCCATTTTGCGAACAATATGTAGGTGTACTTTTTTATTATCATAACATCCCATATGTATGAACACACAGCTCCCTGTCCGCAGCTGGACAGGGAGCTCCCCCAAAAGCAGTTCATAACATCCCATTAAACGTCCTTTCCAGAAATCCAGCTTTTGCTGGAACAATATGGAGGGGAAGTACCAGTCACCATGCTTGTTAGCGTTGCGGCTGGCACCATGGACCGTGGTTGTTGGTGACCGCGGAATGTAAGATAATATACACAGAGAACGGTGCTGCCCATCCTCCGGGTCATAGTCCTTTTGTCGCCTCTTACGACACCCGCGGGTAGATGGGTTGATACAGTCAAGAGCCGAGGAGGTCCGAAATCTTTGATATGGAAGGTTACACATGAGATCATACAACGCCCTAGGGTTGCCTAGAAATTTCTTGCCGTAAGTAGGTACTCGTAGGTACCTTAAAAACACACATTATCATTTTGGTTGTACTGAAACAACTCTTTTATTAATTTTTGCAGAGCAATGGATATTACCGTAAGATACCTTGCATACCTAGAGATTCTCGGTCATGCAGTTTCCAAAATCGTTACAGCAGATATTTGCAATTTTTTTTTGTATGACAGGAACCCTCAAGTAGGTGATAGCACAGCTACCCGCAAGTGTTTTTAAGGTACTTGCGGCAAGAAATTTCTAGGCAACCCTACGGCGTTGTATGATCCCGTGTGTAACCTTCCATATACAACGTGTTAATTTAATACGCAAAACTTCTCGGTTGGTGGCTCTGGACATGAAACTGAACAACTTTTGTTCTACGACTTTTGAAAATTCGCAAAAAAATATTTTGCTTTTTCATACAAATTTGCTTCGTCAGCTTATCGATTTGTATGAAGGAGCATTTTTCTCTTGCGAAAAGAATGTTTATCGATTTTTTGAAAAGTCGTAAAACAAAAGTTGTTCAGTTTCATGTCCAGAGCCACCACCCGAGAGGTTTTGCGTTATTTAATTAACACGTTGTAGACCACATTTCGTTCAAATAACAGAAACTACCTAGTTGCATAATCTTGCTTTTACCACGGTCAACCGAATTCCGTGGTAGAGAACTATCAAAACCTTTTCGTTTCCTTGTACTGATAAAAATAAACCAGTTCAAAGAAAAATTTTATTAGTTTCGTTCTCAAATTTTCTTATTCTACTCGTTAAAACAAGCAATTTTGCAGTTAAATATTTTCCCTTTAATTGGATTTGCCGTCGACACGACAAGAAGTTAGTAACAACAAAAAAAATTGTATTAAAGTTAAAGTTGAATACTCACTTAGCAGTCTCATTAAAATTAAAGCAATCTTCATCGCGGCATACCTACTTGTTAAAAAATAAAATGTTGATCGGTTTTAGTTGATCGATCGAAGTGGAAAGAGCGACGCACGAAAATACATATGTCAAACTACTTTTAATAGGCTATTAAGATTCGCACGAGCTAATTTTATTGATAGGTAGTAGGTAAAACAATAAATTATGCCAGTTATATATGTTTATTATTAACATAGCTCTATATACATTCATTGTAATTTTTAAATAGAAACATTTCATGTAGAAACTCACAAATTTCATAATAATAATAACATTACTATTACATTACATAAGCTTGGTGTTTAATTTATTGCTGTGGAAGGCTGGTGAGGACTACCATACCATACTGTAGCCCGTCTTCTAGCAACTGGCTGTAAATACATCCACCATAAATGCCTTGAAAAAATCCAATCTGGCAACAAAAATCATCATCAATTGCTCATTCTTATCGAATTTCCTAATATATCACAAATAATGCACTTATTAATAAATAAATTATAAAATTGTCAACTGAGCGTCTGTTACTATAATGATTATTTAGTAAAAAACAATGTCAAAAAACGATTCACTATTAAATCTGATCACATGGTCCACCGTTGTGCATAAACGCAAACTATAGTTTACCAAATTGTTTTCCCATTTTCACGTTAACCACAATCATTAATCAATCACCAAAATCGTCAATGGAAATGATGAACATTTGTCTTTAGCATTTTCGTCTTCTAATAAAAGTACATAAGATTCATACACCGCATCGTGAGCTAGGCACGTCTGCTACCGACGCCAATGTGGCGTCGCACTATAAAACGATCACTCACAACGATACTAACTATTTCGAGTCAACGAAATATACAGTTACAGAGCACTAGTCGAGATAAGAGCGTTCGGGTTATGTGAAAGGAAGGAGGAAGCTAGTCAGCGGCGCCGTTTGAGACGGGCATCGTGAGCGGATCCTCGTCCTCGTTGTAGTCGAGCGATAGCACGGAGGCTCGTCGCCGCTTGAGGGGCGCGGGCGCGGGGGGGGACTCCGACCCGGCGCGCGAGTAGGGCCGCTTGTCGCCGTTACCGGCGGGGGTGCGCGGGGAGGCGGGCGTGCGCGGGGAGGCGGGGGAGGCGGGCGACGCCTTCCCGTTCACGGCGGCGTGCGCGGCGCGCAGCTCCTGCTGCAGGAACAGCACCGTGCTCTGCATGCCCTCCACATCCTCGTCAAGCTCTTGCAGGAACTCGTCCAACTCTGAAATACAAAATACAATTATAGCATCTAAAAATAAAACAATAAAATTGGTAACTTTCCATAAAGCTAAACATTGACTCCCACACTAGGTCAAACCTGTAGCATGGGCAGCCTAAAACAAACTTTAACAAAAAAGACAGTTTACAATATAATAGTCTAGATGCTCCATTGTTATATCGGTAAAGCAGCACTTGGTCACACCCCTGACATTACATACATAAACTGGAAGGTCGCATAGGCCTACATATTATGTACAAAAGACCCTCAGAAGGACCGCGAGATTTCACGGTCGGGTGCACATGGGGTAAGTAATAAGTACATTGCAAGGGGGGCGGAAAGTGTTCGTTCTATATGATAGTACTATTACTTTATTCTGTGACTTAATGTCGGTTAACAGCATTTACCTTCAGTTTTGTTACGAAAGGTATCCGGCTTTGGCCAGTAAGAAAAACGCGATCATCTAATAACTCATACGAACATCGCGTATGCGTTACAAATAAGAATAGGATTGACTTTTGGGCTAACTCGGCGTGGAAATTAGCCTGCTCGATTAAAATTTTTGTTTTTTGTGCATTTAAAAGAAAATAAAGGTAGTGTGCAGCTGATGAAGATTTCAAGTGATGTCGTGTATAATTGTGTTGTCTCAAAAAGTCATGGACATTTTCCTCCACTATCGCTTTACAAAGGGAGTATTGTGCAATTCTTTCACTCGACACTGGCGGTCCGTCATATTTTTAACTTAAATAACAGTTAATATTCTTAAAACTAAATAATATTCTAGAACACGACACTTTCAGAAATGTCCCCAAATATAAGTTGACGATTGACATATTACAAAAAAAATATAGCCTATAAGACTGAGCGGCCGCAATCTTATGTATGACTTAGTAGCTGAAAAACTACAGCCGCAACAATATGGGGCGTAGAGCTTTAAACAAAAGAACAGCGCCGATAGAAGCGACACTATGAGCAAGTAATAAATTCTGTTTTTGGTCGTAACTTCGTCATAGCTTTTCTCTTGTTGTTATATAACAGCTCGAAATCGTCGCGATGGACAAACAGTCTAACGGAACACTTTCTGAAAACTGAAAGGCCCTTATCCGCCAACAAAACTGAACAACTTTCAGGGAAAAACTTTCAGGAAATGAAAAGTCAGCATCTCCATACGAAATCGTAAACTTCATTGGACATGTGTGGAGCGCCTAATCCTTTTCATCATTTCCTGAAATTTTTATTAACCGAAATTTGTTCAGTTTCGTTGACTGATTATGCCGCACAGTAGGCTGAAATTAGCGTTTCATAGACATTCAATATTTTTTTTTGAGTGACGCTTTTTTTCTTGGAAACGATTAAGGATACCTACTTTGTGCCTAATATAATGAACTTTTATGTTTATTATTGTAAACAGTGCACTCAGATTTATTTCGAAAAAAATTGTATGAAGTCGACGTAATAAATGATGATATCTCCATTATCGCACAATTGCGCCTAATATCCTCTTAGGTTATTAATATACTAGCTGTTACCCGCGGCTTCGCTCGCGTGGTTTTCGTATTTATGTTGTTACCGATTTTCCGAAGCAATGAGATATTTTCCCGTCATTTCGGGGTAATTTAAGAGGATTATAGTCTCGAATGACCTTGAGCATCTGGGCGGAGCAAAGGCGGGCGACACGCCTCACTCCGCGCTCCCCGCACAACTACCAAGTGCCAAAGATTATCACAGAGCATGCAGGTGCGGCATTGAGCGCGGTGAATTTTAGTTGTCTGCCTACACTTGGCCTATACGTAATTGCTTGACTATAATTTTCTTTTTCTTCTTTCTGTCTTTTTGTTGGTTTTTCATGTTAATATTGTTTAAATTTTTTCGCTTTCCCTTTTTAGGGTTCCGATACCAAAATGGTAAAAAAAGGAACCCGTATGGTGCGACTTTGTCTGTCTGTCACACCTCTATATCTCAGCAACAACTCATGCTATCGACCTCAAATTTGGAAACATTTTAGAATATAGTTGCCCAACTTAATTGCACACGAAATAATTTCGAAAAAATTATGATTATTAATGTAAAGGGGGCCATAATAGGGGGGGGCCAAATTTCAAATTGTCGCTACAAGGACAAGTGGCGTGTCATATGAAAGGGCTTTACTTGTACACGTGTCATATGAAAGGGCTTTACTTGTACATTCTAAAATATATTTTTGTATTTTTTTACGTCTCTTAGTTTTCAAGTTATGATGAAAAATTTCAAAAAAAATACCATCCCCCCCCCGTATCTCCAAAGTTTGTGAAAGGAAAAATCTGAATTAATTACAGTTGACAGAAGTTTATGTAAAAATGGCAGCAAAAATAAAACGAACTTTCTAAGTTGCAGTTTTTTAGAACTCTGCAAATAACCTTTACAAACAAATTTAGTTTTGCGGTCCTAAAAATGGACTTTATTGCTTCCAAAAATACAAAAAGTATATCGGAACCCTCGGCGCGCGAGTACGACTCGCATTTAACCGATTTTTTTTTTTGCAGCAATAAATTGCTTCTAAAATGTACTGAGAATCCCTTATTTTTAGGGTTCCGATACCAAAAAGGTAAAAAAAAGGAACCCTTATGGTGCCGCTTTGTTTGTCTGTCTGACACACATGTATATCTCAGCAACCACTCATGCTATCGACTTGAAGTTTTGAAGTTATGATGAAAAATGACAAAAAAATACCGTTCCCCCCCCTTATCTCCGAAGTTTGTGAAAGGAAAAATCTGAATGAATTACAGTCGATAGAAGTTTATGTAAATATTACAGCAAACATAAAATGATCTTTCTAAGTTGCTCAGTTTTTTAGTAATCTGCAAAAAACCTTTACAAACAAATTTAGTAGTCGCTTCCAAAATACTATAGGTATATCGGAACCCTCGGCGCGCGAGTCCAACTCGCACTAGACCGGTTCTTTTTTTATTTCGGGGGAACCTAGGATCGACCAGTTCCGGAAGCAGACAGACATTATACTCGTATGTAAAATTCATGGGAAACACTCGGGAAAAACACTTTTCTTAAAATATTTTTACAAGCATTTTAAATAATCCACAACTTAACTTTTACTAAAAATAACACTATATTTACAAAATTCACTTATAATATCTACTTATAACGTGCGAAACAAAATGGTCAATTTCGAAACACCGAAAAATGACGAAAAAAATTAGTGCACAGCGTCCTTGGAGCGCGCCGACATGCGACACAGCCTTCCTGTGCGAACGCTAGGGCAAGACTGGCTACAGTACTTACGCGCAGCCCTCAGCGGTAATTAACAGGATTTTATTAAATTAATGCCACGTAAATAATGATTTTCCAAATTTTTTACTTAAATTTTAAAAACCATAAAATTTTCTATAATTTGGTGAAAGAATCATGAAAATCGCTTTAGGCGTTTGGAAGCAGTCTGGATTTTTTTGCGTAAAATCAGGGGTGAGAGAAGATTTTTTTTTTGTCAAAATTAACAGTTTTAATAAAAATAATCTACTTAAAAATTATTGTTTATCATGTTCGTTATATTATGTATTTTTTTTTGTAACGATTGGACCATCAGTTTAGAAGTAGTCTTCCTTCAAAGTTAGCTCTTTTTGCAGTTTGAGATATCCTATCGCCTTAAACAAAGGAAAAACGGGACTAACCCTGCGCAAATCAATGAGTACAATTCAAGGTCCAGCTGAAGCCTTCCTGTGCGAACGCTAGGGCAAGACTGGCTACAGTACTTACGCGCAGCCCTCAGCGGTAATTAACAGGATTTTATTAAATTAATGCCACGTAAATAATGATTTTCCAAATTTTTTACTTAAATTTTAAAAACCATAAAATTTTCTATAATTTGGTGAAAGAATCATGAAAATCGCTTTAGGCGTTTGGAAGCAGTCTGGATTTTTTTGCGTAAAATCAGGGGTGAGAGAAGATTTTTTTTTTGTCAAAATTAACAGTTTTAATAAAAATAATCTACTTAAAAATTATTGTTTATCATGTTCGTTATATTATGTATTTTTTTTTGTAACGATTGGACCATCAGTTTAGAAGTAGTCTTCCTTCAAAGTTAGCTCTTTTTGCAGTTTGAGATATCCTATCGCCTTAAACAAAGGAAAAACGGGACTAACCCTGCGCAAATCAATGAGTACAATTCAAGGTCCAGCTGAAGTTACTTCTTAATTACTTCGAACAGATGACCTTAGCAGCAGTATTATGCCTTAAAGTTGTCACTTAACCTAACAAATGTAGAAAGAGAGATGAGAGACACCTTTATGTAATATTTCAAAACAGAGCCAATTCGCAGAAGAAATTGAGAAAAACTAAAACCCTCTCCCTCTTTTTCCTTTTTCCCATTCCTCTGTCTCTCCTCCTGCCCCTCCTTCCTCTCCCCCTGCCCCTCCCTCTCTCCCTTCCCCTCCTTCTCCCTCTACTTTACCTGTACCTGTACCTCTCTACGTCTCTACCTCACTACCTCTCCCTAACCCTAACGCCAATTTAACCGCTATCCCTAACATAGAAACGACACCCATATTTATTTTTAGACATTTAAAACCTATCGCACCCCAACCCCATCCCCAGGGGATGATGGTATTTCACGTCCACCACGTTGGATTTCAAAGTTGTTGTAGCTTTCGTAATCAGCGACCCGATAAACCATACAAACGACACCCATATTGATTTTTAGACATTTCAAACCTATCGCACCCCAACCCCATCCCCAGGGGATGATGGTATTTCACGTCCACCACTTTGGATTTCAAAATTGTTGTAGTTTTCGTAATCAGCGACCCGATAAACCATACAAATGACACCCATATTCATATTTCAACCCATTCGCACCCCAACCCCATCCCAAGGGAATGATGGTATTTTACGTCCACCACGTTGGATTTCAAAATTGTTGTAATTTTCGTAATCAGCGACCCGATAAACCATACAAACGATACCCACATTGGTTTTTAGACTTTTTCACCCCATTTCCCTTTTTTAGGGGTTGAATTTGGGGTGGAATTTCAATAACAGTGATGAACGTTGCATAGAATTACATCATTAATGCCTAAATAATAAATTATGTGGATTTTACTTAAAAAAAAAAGAATTTTCAACTTCATCCCCCTTTTCACCCTTAAGGGTGTCGAATTTTCAAAAACCCTGAGACACATAAATATTAATTTTTAGTCGTGAGCCTAAATACAAATTTTGAAGATCCTAACTTCAAAACTGACGGACTTACATACAAACTTTCATCCCCTATTTTACCCCCTTAGGGGTGGAATTTTGTAAAACCCTTTCTTAGTGCACCCCTAGGTCTCATAAGGAACCTATATGCCAAATTTGGAATCTCTAGACCCAGCGGTTTGGGCTGTGCGTTGATATGTCAGTCAGTGAGTCAGTCACCTTCTTCTTTTATATATATATAGATGAATTATTTTTGATTTTCTCCAAACTAAGGCCAAACTTGCGCCTTTTTTTTAAATCTAATTTTGTTATTTTTTTCGTTTCTAACTAATATTAAGCTTTAAATGTATTTAAATAGATTGGACGTTTACGCAAATTAATTGTCTGAAATATTAGAATGTGAAATTTGCTTAAAAACTCATTAGCTGTATAATAAAACAAAAAAAACTGGTATTTTTTTAAAAGTTTTGTTAAAAAAAGGCGCAAGTCTGGCCTTAGCATGTAGTATGTCAAAAAATCCAAAAAGAGGATATTAGGCGCAATTGTGCTATAATGGAGATATCATCATTTATTATGCCGACTCCATACAAATTTTTTCGAAAAAAATTCTAAGCGCGCTGTTTACAATAATAAACATGAAAATTCATTATATAAGGCAAAAAATAGGTATCCTCAATCGTTTTCAATCATAAAAAGCGTCACTCAAAAAAAATATTGAATGTCTATGAAACGCTAATTTCAGCCCACAGTTTGCCGTTTCAGTTTTCGGAAAGCTGTCCCTTAGGGCTCCCGCACACGACCGAGAATCGGTGGGCGATTATCGGCCAGAACAAGGAGGGAAGATGCAGGTGATAACACGTCAGAGCGGGATGTCGACAAAAAATCGGTCACCGATTCTCGGTCGTGTGCTTACACCATGTATAGCTTAATTGGAATGACAGTAGGAAAAACTGTGTAATAGCACATCGGGTTGATACGTGACTCTGTCGCTCCAATATTTGGCGCATCGCTCCGTCCTGCTCTCACACTGCTGTCGTTCTAATCAAGCTACATTCTTCGACTGTACCTTCACTTTGTTTGAATTTAGTTTTTTACAACCACTGTGAAGTTAGTCACCGGCCAGTCCTATTTTTAATCGATACCTATAGTATACACATATGGCTGACAAAACACACGACATTTCTTGTCGGATCCGACACAAAATCGTTGTCAGCCGAGTGTGAACAGCTTCATATAAAATGTTCTGCCACTGGAACTTCCGATTATTAATCGAATCCGACACACGACAAGTGGGAACCGGGCCTAACAGGCTAAATCAAATTGACTTATGTTTATTGTATCAACCCTGTACATTCAAACATATTTAAAAGAGCGCGTGGGTTTTATTGTCGCTTCTTTTTTCCCACCATGGTGCTAATTCGTTTGTGAAGCGATGTAATGAATAAACTATTTTGAGTTTGACATGTGCGGGTCTAAAACAATTGGCCAAACTAAAAAAGACTCAATCACACGATACCAGTCGTCTTCTGGTTTCCCGAAGCCTCCATTGTTCAATTTGTGCCTGCCACTGTTACACGCAAGACCCAATCATAGCGCTTCAAGCCAAGGGTAGAATAGCGCTGGTCGCCCACCAAGTTGACGAACAAATGTAAATATACAAGTAGTAGATAACTTATGACAGGTCGCTTGATTACGCAATTAACCTTTGATTTGCAGATTCAAGCCCGACTTGCATCGAGTTTTTTTCTCTTTATCCATTTAAATATTCACAGCGACACCTTTTAAGTGCACATAATAGTAGATTAGTAGCCAAGGGCTGTAAGGCATCAATTGCAGCCCGAGATATTTAGGCGCACGAGCGCAGCGAGGGCGCCTATAGTTCGAGGGTGCAATTGATGCTTACACCCGAGCTAACTACTCTGCTTTACATCTCGATTGTGAGGTAAGTAGGTCCTTATTACCCCCAAATGGGGCTTGTAGGTGACCAATTAGCGCTCTAGGGTAATAATGAAGCTAGAAAAGCCCTAGGGCGGTAAGTGATAAAAAAAACACTAACAAAACAATTACTTACCGCCCTAGGGCTTTTCTAGATACATTATTACCCTAGAGCGCTAATTGGTCAGCTACAAGCCCCATTTGGGGGTAATAAGGACCTACTTACCGAATATGAGAGATGTAAAAAAATAATAATAAATATTCACCTGATTGTGACTTTTTAACTTCCTCGCTAAAACTTTTCTGTAAGGCGAGGTCCCCTTCTAGTTTAGCTATCCGGCCGCTAGAGGTCATCCTCCCGAGGTCTTCGTTCTCTTGGTGGAGCAGCCGGCATTTCGCCATTAGTTTCTTCCCTGTATTCGAGTCTGGCGTGAACTTCCATGCCGACAGCTCGTTCTGTGTCTCCTCTAACCGCGCTTTTGTCGAGGTCAGCTCTTGTTTCAACCGGAGGATGAGAACGTTCACTGCTGGGTCGAGAAGCGTCGGCCTGCCGTTTAGGCTTGCATGCGATGATTTCAATTCAGTTATTTGACTCTGAAATGTTAGAAAAAAGAAGTATATTACACAAATGTTTTGAAAGATTAAAGGAGAGAATAACAATGACAAAATTATTATCCAAACGATGTACATTGTTGAAGGCCGGAAAACTAAAGGTAGTTTCAGAGAGGACGTGTATTGTAGTTGGCAAAGGCGAGGGCTTAAGAGCTAGACTTCTTTGCTTCTGGCTGTGTGGCGTTTGCTTCAGACTGCGTAATGGCCAGAAAGTACCCGCTTTCCGGTCGCAGTCATACAAAATTATTACACGCGGAAATTATGTCAGTAAATTATAACGAACAAATTCGAAAAGAAAGGATATAAATAGCACTTACAACATAATCCTGTATCTCTTGCTCTTTAGCAGCTAACCGCCGTACGAGAACCTTTTCCCTGTGTTGGGATTCTGAGTACTGCTGCTTTATCCTCTCTTCTGCTTCTTTCGCTTTTTCCAAATTTGCTGTAAAATAAAATCGCCTATTTACAGAAACCATAAAATAACGAATAAAAATAATTAATTCCCTTTCATAATTATTGCCCCTTTTGTCATTGTAATATTTATAGGTAAATAAAAAACATGCTTCACTTAAAGTCCGTTAAAAGTAAAAACTAGTAAGGCCTCTCCTTGTCCTTATTCATAAGTTTACAATCACAATCGACAACACCTTAACTAACATACAAAACATATTTTTGTATAAAATATTAATACAGGCATATAACAACCCTAATTATATTTAGGTGCAACACTTGGTTTTGCTTTTTAAACCCGTGCGTTTCCACCAGAGCTGTACGAGGAAGCTCTTTCCAATCAATAGGATTACTCGTGCGCATGCGCAGCTTTAAGCTAGGAAAATGGAGCAATCATATTGATTGGATTTTTTCCACTTCAGGGCTTTGCTACCTCACACAGCTCTCGCGGAGGCACCCTTAGGGCAGTTGGTCAGCCCTTTGCAGGTTCTTTTAGTGTAAGTCAAAGAAATAAATTATTTTATTAGACTTCTGGTACAAATCCCTTCTTCTTTAGAATTGCCTAATTTTCAACGGAAAAGCATGACAAAAGCAATCCCATTTGTTACAAGTATGGGAAAATTTTGCTGCTCACTGTTGTTTTCTGCGCATGGGTTACGCGCAGGGAGCCAGTGAACAATTCACATGCCTGCTCCGAATAGCTTGAGCTCCCCTGCGATACTTTTAAAGGTTCCATGGCTCAAAAGGAAAAAAGAACGGAACCCATATAGGATCACTTTGTTATCAGTCTGTCAAGATCCTTTTTCTCACGAATGGGTAAAGGCATCAAATTGAAATTAATACCAAATAAAAAGGTCCATGGACCCTTGAAGATGTGAAAATTTCAAGATTCTACAACAACACAACCAAAAGATACGACCATTTACGTCCTCATCTTTTGGTTGGTTGAGGCTCGGAGGGCGAATTCTGTGAGGACTATCAAAAGCTAAATACGAAACTTATCAAAAATCCGGAAAGACAGATACATTTACATGTACATTTGTTTATAAAGTTCACTGTAGTTACAGATACAAAAACTGCTAAAAGTGGCCGTTTTTCGCACTTTTTGTATCTGTAACTACAGTGTATTATATTTTTCAGAATTGATAGGTTCTAAATAAACTAGGATACCTTTACTTCAATCTATCTTTCCGGATTTTTGATAAGTTTTGTATTTAGTGAGTAATATTAGGTCTTTACCTATGAAATTGCCGTTTTGTATGGCGAATTTTAGGTAAACTCAATTTTTAGTACTAACATTTTTGCATTTTTCTTAGGAATTATAAATACATTTTTTTTAATTTTTTATGCGTTATTGGGAAGACATTAAGCTAACAGAAGGTTAAATTTAATTTTCGAAAAATATTATCTGTAAAAAAATATAACAAATCTAATGATGAAATCGGACGACATTTAAGACGTACAATTTTCGAACCTTTAATTTCATATATCAAACTAAAAATAAAAACTTTATTTTGTGCGTAAATTGATAACCTTGAAGACAAATTTCAAATAAAAGACAAATGAAAAAAATAGCAATAGAATTTTAGGAATTATGATCTCATTAATCTGTAAGAAAATTTCGGCAATTTCATAGGTAAAGACCTATTATTTTTTAAACTGATGGTGGCGCTAGTGGACGGGAGGTAGCCTCTTAAAGTACAATTTTGTGAATAAGTTCTCTTACTCATAGCAACTTCCACATCAGTCATATTGATTTGGAAAGAAAGCAGCAGAGTGTTGCATTATAGAAAATTGATGTGCAAAAGATGTGCAAGACAGTTCAAATTGGATACATTGAATATTTTTTTTTGGAATATTTGTAAATTAACAAACAAAAAACGTTTTTACCTTCTTTGTAATGCAAATAAGAGGAAGGGTATTAATTTTGTTAATTAGTTAAGTATCCTACTAAGCACAATTTTTGTGGGTAATATGGTTCAACACTCAAGATAGGATCACCAATCTGAAAACATCACACTAAATATACAATAACCATCATATTTTAAATTAATGGCAGAATTTGAATTCAAATTTTTTACCCTTACATGCCAAACCAAGGGTTGTACACATAAATGGAATATTCTTTTATTTCTCAGTTTAACATAACAATTAAAAAAATTCTTTTTGGAATTATCATGTTATGGCCTATTCACCTAATATGCCACTGTGTGTGATGCACTAACTCACAGTACAAGTCGCACAAAAGGAGGACATATACTACACCCTGGGGATGCTTCTCTAAATCCTAGGCAGATTGTCAGCTTCTTTGAGGCTGTCGGTTTGGCCGAGGAGATGTTGTATAAAGGGTTGGCTACAATAGATCTTTGGAGTATGCAGTGACTGTTGGGAACTAGGAGCCTGGCCCCTTTAGGTGTAGACTTGCTCTATTTGCAATGTATTCTGCATGACATTCAATAATTATTTTGTAAAGAATCTACATTATATGAATCTTACCCTCAAAACATTATCATATTATGGTAAATCCAAAATCTTGTTATGTATCAATCTTGTTGATTTACATGGGTGGTAATCTAAGTGTAGCTACTAAAAGCATAGTGACTTTATAATTTATTCAGAGATATGTAATATTATGCCCAAAATCTACTAAACATTCTAAAATAAAATATTAAGGGCCCATATCACCGCTTGCTACTAAAGTTTCCGATAGTAAGCTGACATAAAATATATGTCAGCTAAATATATCTGACTGTGCCAGTGTTTATCTGTCAGCTAAAGTAGTCAGACACTTGTGAAACAAATAATTTTTAGTCTCTGACAGCAGATGGGCTATCTGGAATTTATGGAAAATTGTAAAATGGGCCCTTAGTAATATATTACATAGAAACAAATTAATTAAAGATGTACACATTATAAACATCACACCACTTTCCCACAAGAGTAGGCAGAGACCACATTCTTCCATCTGCTAAAATCTAGACATACTTCTCTCTTTGTACCAAATAACTTCCCCGAAGAAAGAAAAACATACTTTTATACTTGTTATAAGAAATTTAAAGATACATAAATAATAATAAAAAAGGTACATAAAATATGTTTAAAGTAAGATCTAAATAAATAATAATATTTATGACAAGGTTACTACAAAAGATTTTTAAGCTGGGGCTCAGTATTATTACTAAATATGACATAACAGTTGCATGAAAGCTTTTTTAGTTAAAATTGACAAATCTAAAAAGGCAAAATTATGGCGCCTAGGAAGTTTAGTTTATTTAATCACATATTGTAACTTCATACAATTACATTTCATGTCAAATTATATTATTTCACAATACGATCGTCAATAAGTATATAGAAAATCAATAAAATTATTGAAGGAAGGATACAGCTATATAAAAGAAAGAAATAGTCTAATACCTATCTCTTTTTTTACGATAACTGCAACCCTCCGAGGAGGTGCCAAAATTAGGCTTAGTAGGTGATTCAACCACCCGGTTTCGCCCAATGTGTTAGAAACCAGTAAGTACATATATAAAATTTTTTGGAGTGGGTAATTCGGACATTTGCTTTTTTATGCCTGTTTTTGGAAAAATATCATCAACAACAAAATAATTAAATTTTACTTCATAGCATTCGTGAAAATATGTTCATTAAAAATTTGTTGGTTATTGGTTAATTATTGAAAGAACTGATTGTATTTAATTATTGATGTTGATTAATCTGAATATAGCTTTTTATTATTAAGTATATACCTAGTAGTGTAATGTTTATAGTGATTTTTTAAAAATTGGTGGATTTTTGAAAATTGATACATAAAACTGTTTTAAATATCGATTCTATGGTGATTTATACAATTTGTGAACTTAATGTTAAAACTAAAAGATCATTTTTTAAACTTTTAAATGTTGTGGTTTTTTACATCGTCATTATTGCATTGTACAATACAAATATACTTTATTGCACACCAAGAAATACAAGGAATAGTTATAGAAATGTAAAGATAAAGAACAAAGTAGTACAAGAGGCGGCCTTATTGCTAAAGTAGCAATCTCTACCAGGCAACCTTTGAGTGTTGAAAAGGGCGTAGAGTGGATTATGTGACGCGGGTTGGTGGCTACTTATAATAAACCTACATAAAAATACACTATGTACATAAAATACTTAAATAAATAAATAAATGTACCTTGTTCTGGTCTATTATTTTGTATTATCTGCTGATTAATGTAATTATTTATTAATTAAATGGTACATTTTACTGAGTATTTAATGACACTACCGAAAGTTTGCGATGCTGTCAGAACAGAATATGCTAAAAAAACGACCGCCTGAAATGCCTAATCACAAAAATTTTAAGTATGCACTTTCCAGATTCGGATGCGATGAACCAACCCGAACGGTCGAATCACCCACTAAGCCCTAAATTTTGCCTGCATATATTATTGTATTGGTGTTATTTCTTTGGCATAAAAAAGGAAGTGATTGTAATAACAACATCATAATAAAAGTATGCTAAGCCTTGTATTCTCTTCCTGTGACAGCTAGGTCATGTCTTTACCCTTTGACAGCATCATCAGTTTTTGACTGGACAAAAATCTAAAGAATATATTTAATTTTCCAAATATGAAAATTTTGCATCATGGAAGCAGATTAAATGCCATGGACTCAGTAGTTTCTTTAAAATAAAAAGGTGTTATGCAACTAGCTGTTTATCTTTATATGGTTTATATCTTAATATGGTTTTAAATGAGTCCATATGCAAAACCCTACACATAAAAGCTTTTTCATGAAGAACATTACAAGGGCTATTGTTTTCTAAGGTGCAAATGATATTCTTCAATGAAAGGCTCTCACATACCAGGTTTTGTATGCCAATAATATACAATTATGAATTTCATGCACACAGGCATTGTAGTTTCATAATATTACTGAGCAGATACTAGAATAGTGTTATTTTACAATTAATGAAGTGTAAAGTTCCATTTAAAAAAGTTCCATAAAGGAGTTATTAGTAGCTGGTAACAAAACAAATTTCAGTTCTTTACCTGTTTCAAATTCTTTCTATTACAAGTTTAAAATAACTGAAAAAAATTTATTATCAACATAGGTATGTATCTACATAAATACAAAACATCACGCCACTTTCCCAATGTATCTGCTGTATTTAAAATTCTGTGCATATCAGAATGTTATGGTCAACAAAACTGTATCTAATCAATTTACACATAACAACTAAACAAGCTTAGAAAATGATAAGAGAAATTTATTCCAGTAAGCATAGAAATACCCCAGTACATCAATAATGTACCAATGCAGAGCAAATAATCATATATTTGTGTAGATAACCTTGATTCTACAATAATAATATGTAACTGGAACAGATTTGCTCTATTATATCATTAGAAATATTATACAAACATAAATTTAAGAACACAGAAGATACAAATCAATCTTAGTAGGTATAGAAAAACAAAGAGAGGAAATTATATATTTACTTTTTTATGCGAACATATAGAACATGACTCTGCATTCACAATGGCATGTTGGTTTGCCATTGTAGCCAGACTTGCACTGAAAACCAGCAGCCCGGCTTCGTACGGAGCTTTCACTTGAGGTTGCACCTTGGATATTTCACTTCCACTGATCACTCCACTGTCACTGTTCTTACACATTACACAGATTCTTGAGATTAGCTTAGAACACCTAAATAAACACCTTGTACCACAATATAAGTACCGACTCGATGACACGATAATAGAATCATGATATAGTACCACTAGTTTAGTTAAAGCATTGTCGATATGAAGAGTAACAAGAGAACGTTTGCACAGATACAGCCGGACTGGCCGGCCACAGGTCACTACCAAGCCGAAACTTTTCGTAAATACCTTCCAACTGTTTGTTCAACGATTCGAGGTGGTCAATGTACAAGTCCTGGTTTCTCCACGCGGTCCGTAACGAATCAGCGCTAGAGGCGTCGATCTGGTGAGGGGTCAATAACACGCGATTCACATTGGTGCCACCCGAGCCCTCACACACCGACTCCCCGTGCCGATCTGTCTCCTCGGACATTGCACTCCCACTAAAAATGTCAACAACCCCTTTCTGGACTGCAAGCAAACAACTACGGTTAATTTTAAAAGAAATTCAATATTGCATTATCACGATTGGCGACACCGTTATCTCGGAAACCTGTTGTAGTTCACAAATTAGATCAAAACTGTATATTTTGCATACTTACAGTTGCGAGTTCTTTGTTATTAAATCACAGTTTAACTTATTACACCTAATTCTACGTTTATGACTCGGCTAACACGTAAAATAATAAATAATTTCAAGAACACTTCAATTCCTCGACAGACGCCATTTTATCATTCACCTAAATGTTGCCATTATTTATTAAATATAATAAAACCAACTACAAATTCAAAGCTATGCAAACGTTATAAAATATGAAAAAAATATTCAATTTGAATTATATTCAAATATTGAATTGAATTTTGTCGCAAAATTCTGAACCAGTTGAAATATTTGACACTCAAAATAATCCTACAGTTTCAATAACGTGCTATGGTAACACTTTAAAGAAGCATGTTCGTTTCGTTGTTATTTTTATCGGTTCATTACCGGCTTTTGCTAATAATCCTGTGGTCTGCGGTTTCATAAAAGATTTTGGAACCCCACTCGCAGGGTTTTCTTTGAAGGGTTTGAAGCTATACTATGATCCCACAGATCTATAAAGGAGAGCGTCTCCTGATCCTCGCTATGACCATGATTTGTTGGTATATTTTTGATATTTCCATATCCTATACTATTAAACGAGCAATATTTGTATGGGGGGTTTGGGTTTCCGGGGGCGAAAAATCGATCTAGCTAGGTCTCATGTATGGGAAAATTCGTTTTCCCCGTGTTTTTAAGTATTTGTGTTTTAGACAAAAACCTACAGCGCGATCTGTTGGCGGGTAGCATAGCTTGCTCACCCGATGATATTTTAATGTTGAGGTGGCTATTATAGAGCGAAGCTCGGTCGCCCAGGTACTAATAGTAAACTAACGTTTAGTATAATAGTCAAGAGTAGATATTATATCAAGCTTGTTAACGACGACGCTACCATTCAGCTTGCATCTAGCGCCTTAGTTTTTCAGTGCATATATTTTTTAAACCTACCTTATTGATTTGATTGAATAAAGTTTCAAACTCATTGGAATGGACGCAAAATACAGGATGTTTGGCGCATCGCGTGCCATAACAAATTGGCTGTAAGGAGAGGTCATTTGCTATCCCTTCAGCCCCATAAACCCTTCTATGCCCTATTTTTAAATTCAACTTTTTACTAAAATCTCAAAATTCTGCATTAAAACTTAAATAAAAAAAAAGGATTGTGTCTAGCCTCCAAACATCAAAGGACCCCGTATAGAGAAAGTATGGAGAAAGTGATTTCAGTAAATTTTGATGAATTTTTAATATGTTATTGATTTCATTGTCTTGATTAAAAGAACTAGAGATAAAACGGATATCCGGTAATTATATGGTATCCGGCACATCCAGCCCTAAATTACTATCTGGCCTAACAAGCGCCTATCCGACCGGATTTAAAAAATATCAAGGTTAGGTCAGTAGGTAGGTACTTTATTTACATAATTTAACAAATACAAAATTTTCATTCTACGACTTGGAAAATTAATTAGTTATTACCTACTCGTACCGCACTGAGGGCAAATTATGGTGAATGAATACTAATTTATTTAAAACAACCGGTCTTCATATAGAAGGCCAGCGTCAGAAAAAAAGGCTTTCGCTTTAGAGAAAGATTTTGCCAAAACTTCGTTAAATTCAGGTAGGTATTGTGTAGAATAACCTGCCTACCATGTATCAAGGTCACGATCACGATTAATTCCCACTGACTTTAAATAAAAATCAATCTCACATGGAATCGCGCCTTTTGCGATGCACCTAATGGCTATGATCAGCCGGATATCTGGCTAACCGGCTACAAGTTTGGCCGAATATCCGGTATCCGGCCAAAAAAGTATCCGTTTCATCTCTTTATAACACAGTTTCCGAATTCTTTACCGAGCTATGACCGCTGCGTTGTGTCATATATGTATAGGGTGACTTTTAATTAGTTCTTGATAGCAAAAGATATGCATGATCCTGAACAACTTTTCCCAAGGAACATAGGTCGAAATTATTAAGGAGATTTGTATCAACTCTTCAAAGCCTTCTTTGTATGATGTAAATTATTCATAGCAACGTTTGTTGATTGTCATTTAAATAAAATAATACACGGTATTTTCTGCTAGCTACGGACTTCTGATTTTATTGTAGATATGCATAATCATATCATGGTAGCATCGCCGTAAAAATATAAAGTAGAAAAATAAAAGTGTATAAAGTATAAATCAGTGCTAATATAAACAATTTTTCGAAAAATTCCAAGATTGACGTAATTTTCAAAATGCAGTCACCAAGTTGCAAAGTTGATATTGGTCGTCTGGAAGGTGTGAAAAATTGGGCTACGTGGAAATTCAAAGCTACCTTACTGCTAAGAGGTATGCCCGGAGGATTAGATGCGATACAAGGTAAACTAAAAAAACCTGTACTAGTTGACAATGCCCAACCTGATGAAATTTCCCAATACCAAAAAGCACTCGATAAATACAACGAAACAGACACTTCCGCGTTATTATTACTAACTGCAAATATGTCAGACGAAACTCTTCAGAAAATAATGAGATTTGACTCGTCAAAAGAAGTTTGGGACGAATTACATCGCTTATTCGATGGTACGTCTGAAGACAAGAGCTATGCGCTATGTATGGAGTTCTTTGGCTATCGTAAAGATCCGTCACACGACATTACTACCCATATCTCAAAAATAAAAACAATTTGGTCAGATTTGAAGACAGAATTACTCAAAATAGATGAAACAGAATTACCAGATATCCTCTTAATCTGCAAGATTCTGAACACTCTACCTGAATCATACTTCTCCTTCAAATCAAGCTGGATGATGATGTCGAAAACAGATAGAACTATCGATAACCTGACAACGCAACTCTGTGCCTACGAGCGTTCAATCTCATCTAATAATGAAGCTGATTCTGAAGCTCTAGCTATGCAAAATAGTAATAAACCGATGAAAAAATGTGGATACTGTGGAAAAGTCGGTCATAAAGTTAGACAGTGTCGAAAATGGAAAGCGGATGGTAAACCATCAAAACCAGAGAACAACGCAAAGACTTCAAGCAACCTGAACTTAATGCTAATGCATATTACTGCAGATTCCGAAGTGAACTCGACTAATTCAAACTACGATAGAACAAGTTGGTTTGTTGACAATGGCGCAACCAGTCATGTCACCTGCAGAAACGACTACTTCACTAGTTTTGAACGCTTCGAAGATACTCGAACAGTAACTACTGCAAATGGGAGCTCTGTGAAAGCCCTTGGAAAAGGTACGGTCGACTTGATAACTAAAGTAAATGGCAAGAAGTCTATGATAACAGTCTGTGATGTATGGTACGTACCTGATATTACACGCAATCTATTCTCTGTGCTAGCCGCTCAAGACAGACTAAATAAAAGCCTTTTTAAATCTGAAAGAGAACACTGCTCCCTTGAAGTTGATGATGAAGTAGTTCTGACTGGCAAACGAGTCAAAGGTGGAGGACTTTTCAAGCTCAGTGTAGAACAAGCGAAATCAGATCCCCATCTAAATGTTGCTTCAGTTGAAGAAAACTTGCTACAACTCTACCACGAGAGACTTGCTCATCAGAATAAAAAGCATATCAAAAACTTGCTTGAAAAGGAGTTTGGTATAAAAGTTCCTTTAGATTCTGAACTGTGCACTGGATGCATCTACGGGAAAGCACATAGGCGCAAATTTGGAACAAGAGAGAGAGCGAAAATACCTGCGGAAATTATACACGCTGATGTTTGCGGTCCGTTTCCTCCTTCCTTTGGCAAACAACGCTACTTCGTTCTTTTCAAAGACGACTACAGCAAGTATCGACACGTTTACTTCATGCGACAAAAATCGGAAGTTCCCCAAAAGCTCCGACAAATGCTGCAAGAATGCAAAACGGTTGGTCACTCTGTAAAAGAATTCCTAAGTGACAATGGAGGCGAATTTGACAATGAGAAAGTAAAAAGCATTCTTCGAGAAGCTGGAATTCGACAAAGGCTTACGATGCCATACACGCCACAACAAAACGGCTTAAGTGAACGTGAAAATCGAACCTTAGTTGAAGCTGCTAGAACAATGATGCACGCTCATGAAGAATTGCCTACCGCCACATGGGCAGAGTTAGTAAATGCTGCTGCATATGTCTTGAACAGAACTGGGCCCACTTCTGAAGATGGTAAATCACCATTTGAATTATGGTTCAAAAAGAAACCATCAATTAAACACCTTCGAATCGTTGGATGTGAATGCTATGCCCACATTCCGAAACAAAAGAGATCCAAGCTTTCGAAAAAAGCAGAGAAATGCATCCTTATCGGTTATGATGGTGATGAAGGCTACCGCCTACTGAGTAAAAATGGTAAACTCATAAGATCAAGAGACGTCACGTTCAATGAATCAGTTTTGAATCCATTTGACATGAATGATTCTGAAGAAGAAGAGTCTTCTATAGAAATCAACCTTCCACTGAAAGCACCTCCGACGTGTGAAGCAAGGGAGGATGATCGCGCTGAAAGCATCACAGGTCGCAATGACAGCAACCCTGATGAGCCTAGCTCTACGGTGCCTCACACATCACCCGGTCTGGTCGTGAGTCAAGAAGAACCAAGTCAGGAGGACCATACTGAACAGAATGAACATACTGAATTCGAAGATACAGTAGACGATTTTGATGATGCTGAAGAGCCAGAAATCTCAGATGAAATAAATCAAAGAATGACTTTACGAGACAGAAGCCAAATACGACCGCCTGCTCGTTTCAACGATTATATCATGATGTCAGCAGATGATATCAATGAAGTAATTGAGCCGAAAACCTACAAAGAAGCAATGACTAGTTCACAAAAGAATCAGTGGATCAAAGCTATGGAAAATGAGGTGAAATCTTTAAAGGAGAACAAAACCTGGATAATGGTTGATCTTCCTAAAGGTAGAAAGCCCATATCCTGCAAATGGATATATAAAATTAAAACCAATGCAGATGGCTCACTGGACAAATTCAAAGCAAGGCTAGTTGCTAGAGGTTACACACAGAAAAAAGGCATCGACTATGATGAGACCTTCAGCCCAGTTGCAAAGATGACAACAATAAGGTCTGTTTTAAGCATAGCTGCAAATGAAGGACTAAAGCTCACACAATTCGATGTTTCAACAGCTTTTCTGTATGGATCACTCGATGAAGAAATATACATGAGTCAACCTGAGGGATACTCTGATGGATCAAGCAAAGTGTGCAAACTTAAAAGAAGCTTGTATGGCTTAAAGCAAGCACCCCGGTGCTGGAATAAATGCATGGTAGATTATTTGAAAAGCGTTGGTTTCAAACAATGTAATACTGATCCCTGCCTTTTTACTAGAAACCGGATAAATAACAAAATTGTTCTAGCTCTCTACGTGGACGACGGACTTGTCGCTGCGACTGATCAGAAAGACACTGAGAAATTCATTAATGAGCTGAAGAGACGATTTAAAATAACTATAAAAGATGCTACATACTTTCTAGGTTTAGAAATTGAGAATCTGGATGGCAACTTAAAAGTGTCACAAAAGCACTACGCCCACAAGATACTGGATCGCTTCGGTATGAGCGATTGTAAACCAGTCACAACTCCTATACAGAAAGATGGACAGCCAGAACTGGATAAAGATTTGGTAGAACCTGTTCAATTTCCTTATAGAGAAGCCGTAGGTGCTCTTGCATACTTAACTGTTGGTACCAGACCCGATTTAGCCTACGCTGTGAGCGTCGTATCTCGGACTTTAGAGAATCCTTCTAAGGAAGACATCCAAAGGTTAAAACGTATCCTGAGATACATAAAAGGAACGTTAGACTACGGAATTCTTTACAAAAAGAAGTGTAATGCTGGCATCTTAGAATGCTACAGTGATTCAGACCACGGTGGAGATAAATCAACCGGACGTTCGACTTCAGGAATATTGTGTTTATACTCTGGAGGAGCAATATCCTGGACAAGTCGTCGACAAACTTGTGTTGCGATATCAAGCACAGAAGCTGAATTGGTCGCTGCCAGCGAAGCAGCTCGTGAAATTGTGTGGCTCAAGAGACTGTTCGCCGAGATATCAAACTTAAAGAGTATTCCAACTCTGAAGGTAGACAATGATGCAGCTATCAAGATCTCGCATAACCCTGAACTCCATCGGAGGACAAAGCATATTGCTATAAGGCATTTCTATGTCAGAGAGCTTGTCGCAGAAGGCGAACTCAAGGTGGAATATGTCCCAACCGAGTTCCAGTTGGCGGACATCCTCACAAAGGCACTGCACAAGCCACGTCTTGTGTCTATTAATGACCAGATTGGCTTGATACACTAAGAGTCATACAAAAGGGAGGATATTAAGGAGATTTGTATCAACTCTTCAAAGCCTTCTTTGTATGATGTAAATTATTCATAGCAACGTTTGTTGATTGTCATTTAAATAAAATAATACACGGTATTTTCTGCTAGCTACGGACTTCTGATTTTATTGTAGATATGCATAATCATATCAGAAATACGAAAAACCAAATTTGACCTCCCATACAAAATGCGTTATTAGCTGATGCAGTTTCTATGGGAGGTCAAAACTTGATTTTCGTATTTCGATCTATGTTCCTTGGGGAAAGTTGTTCAGTATCATGAGTAATTAAAAGTCACCCTATAGAAAAACAAAACTACTATTAACCGGTGCCGATACGTGCCCCGGTGAGGGTGAGGTGAGATTGTACTTGTAGAATGGGAAAACGAATAGAAATAAGAAGTAAAATACAAATACGAATAGGAATACGAATAGAAATACGAATAGGAATACGAATAGAAGTACGAATAGGAATACAATAGGAACACGAGTTAGAATAAGAATACGAATATTAATACGGATAGAGATACTAATAGAAATATTATAAGACGAAGTAGCGGGTGCACTTGACTTGTGCTTTCAAGCTATTTCGCAAACGGATCCATAATCTAAAAATTTTCGACAGTCTGTCTGTCCGCGGCTTAGCTCAGAGACCTAGAAATTTTGCATAGGTATACATACCTATTTATTAGTCACGTCGACAAAGTGGTAAAATAAAATGAGTATTGAAAGAACAATTATTTTTGTGTGTACCCCATGGTGTAGGTTGCCAAGAGATAGATAGATAGGTCTTTACAAACATTTTGACTATTCTAAGAACGTTTTTGATTTAAGGACCCGTTTGCGAAATTTTTAGCTTAAAAGCGCAATTTTTAGGGTTCCGATACCAAAATGGTAAAAAAAGGAACCCTTATGGTGCCGCTTTGTCTGTCTGTCTGTCTGTCACACCTGTGTATCTCAACAACCACTCATGCTATCGACTTGAAATTTGGAATAATAGGTCTTTACCTATGAAATTGCCGAAATTTTCTTGCAGATTAATGAGATCATAATTCCTATAATTCTAATGCAATTTTTTTAATTTGTCTTATATTTGAAAGTTGACTTCATGGTTATCAATTTACGCATAAAATAAAGTTTTTATTTTCAGTTTGATGTATAAAATTAAAGGTTCGAAAATTGTTCGTCTTAAATGTCTACCGATTTCATCATTAGATTTGTTATATTTTTTTACAGACAATATTTTTCGAAAATTTAATTTAAGCTTCTGTTAGCTTAATGTCTTCCCAATAATGCTCGAAAAAATAAAAATATGGATTTATAATTCTTAAGAAAAATGCAAAAATGTTAGTACTGAAAATTCAGTTTACCTAAAATTCGCCATACAAAACGGCAATTTCATAGGTAAAGACCTAATAGTTTTAGAATATGGTTGTCCAACTTAAATGCATGTGAAAGGATTATGAAAAAATTATGATTATTACATTCTAAAGTATTTTTTTTTACAACTCTTAGTTTTCAAGTTATGATGAAAAATTAAAAAGATTACAGTCGATAGAAGTTTATGTAAATATTACAGAAAAAATAAAACGATATTTCTAAGTTTTGAAAAAAGTTGAAATTAAAAATAACCGTGGGACATAAAAGGGGTAATGTAATGGGGCCTGAAGGATAGCAGATTACTCGTCCTTACAGCCAATTTATTTTAGCACTTGATGCGCCAAACACCCTGTATATCGATTTTACAATTATTTTAATATCATTTCAATTCAAATTTCGATCTTAATAAGGCGTTTGCTCGTATAACAATTAAACGATTTATTTATTCATATCAAACACCCTAAAATAATTCACAAGCCGAGGTCCTGAAGGTTGAAGTGTTTAGTGTGGAAGAGACGCGGCGCGACAGCTTAGGAGTGCAGGGAAAATGTATGACGCTTATACTACCTCTGGCTAGATGACACAGTAAAACACGCAAGTAATACATAGTTAAAATTATTTAATTTAATATCACTAATAACTTTAATACATTCATTAACACTTAATCGCTAAGTAATGTTTAACATTAAGTAGAGTAAAACGTGTTCTAAGCAGTAATAGTTAAAATAATTCCTAGTTCATTTAAATTAATTATATCACAATATGTACAATGGAATGTTGATTATTTTCGAGTTTCTCGATTTGAGCGTACTGTCAATAGGGTCTCCAAACTTCCTGACTGTTTGGACCATAGAGCCCGTGTTTGACGTCATCGGACTGGTCACAGCCCTGAACCATGTCGCTGGCTTCCCCAGGACCCGGGAGCTCCGTAGTTATCGATATCCCGTCATCGTTGATTTTGATCTCACTAGGGATGTACTGTTCTAAATGTTTGTCGGAGCTGTGAAGGTGCACATGGATTTGATTCTGATTTACGGTTGAGTAGTAGTTTGGTAGGATCATTTGCGGGTTGGCAATGTTCGGATTAATGTACGGGGCGTGTGATTGTATGCAGGAGGGGTTGTTGTTCATGTTGTTATATTGGTAGTTGTTGTAATTATAGGTATTGTTAGACCAGGAGTTGTAGTAGTTGGCGTCGTATCGCTGCGGAGGTATGGAGACGGAGGCGTTGAGATCTGTTAGGGCTGTGCTTGCGCCGCTGGGACTGCCTTTGTAAACGGGAGTGCTTGGCTGGAAGCCGCTGTAGTCGGAATGACCCAGCGGGATTTCAGAGAGACCTGCGAACAGAAATAAATATGGAATAGAACACATATGGAATAGTAATTAATAACGCTCCTCTACATGCACACAAGTTTATACATTAAGGTCGAATTTTTCACAATATACTCAGCGGTCCCTCAACAATCCACTGTTGGACAAAGACGTCAAACAAGGGCCCTTGCATGCAATACTGTGGTCTTGGAGGAGCTACGGTTAATTTTGGTTGTCCTCCAATCTAAGAACAAGCAAGCGTTTATATGGTACGAATATGGAAACTGGAATGGAATTACAGGAAAAATAAAAAGATCTTTCTAAGCTATATCTTTACTATTATTTAATCTGTGGATATATATATATATATATAGTTTTTTAGAAATCTGCAAAAATCCTTTACAAACAAATGTAGTTTTGCGGTTCTAAAAATGGACTTTATTGCTTCTAAAAATACTACAGGTAAGTATATCGGAACCCTCGGCGCGCGAGTCCGTCTCGCACTTGACCGGTTTTTCTCAATGAACGGCCCGATTGCGCTCGTAGTAGAAGGGACTTAACGCTCAGTGTATCGAAAAACCCACTGTTTACCCGTAGTCCCGGCCGCTGGCCGTAGAGATTGCAGTGGCTAGGTGGGGCCAAGTTGGTCATCATTATCATACCGTGTGGGTTGCAAGGTTGATGACCGACCTCACAAACCCTGGTGTCAGAGTTGCAGAGCCGCTTAAGGCCGACATGGCTCATTAACGACTACATCCGAAGACAGCAGTCGGGACCAACGGGTTAACGTGCCTTCTGAAGCACGGAATCATCTAACTTTTCGGACAATCAGGTGATTCATTTTTGTTTGACAGTGTCCTCACCGGGTATCGAACCCAGAACCTCCGGATCGAGAGCCGAGCGCTCTAACCACTACATATTAGGTATACTAACTAGGTGGAAGATGAAGTGTGGAATCCGGTTTGTAGTAGGGAGGCTGAAGGGGTCCGTAGGCAGGGTACACGGCCGTTGAAGGGTACCCGGTGTTCCATTCGCTAGCCCCGAGGATGTTGCCGCTGCTTTCTGCTGAAGAAGACAGACATTTTCAACATTAGAACATTTTTGAAGCTACAAATTGGGTTGCATCTTTTAAGGGTAAAAACTTTTACTATTTCTTTTTTGATGCTCACACAAAAATGTTTACAGGCCGACCAGATGATGTAGAGACAAAAAATTTATTTGTGAATTTAATAACAATACAAATTAAAGTACAATTTGCAAAATCTGTACAGTGAAAACCGAAAGACTGAGCACCTGTGGAGCATCTTCATTCCTAGCTTAGTCTGCTCTGTCACATTCTGCACCTTGAGGGCCTAGCACAGGCCAACCGAAAAGCTTATACAATTTACGACCGTCAATGATATTACAATTATTTTTGGTTCGGCTCATCATCATAAGATGTCTGACCTCACAAACTCTGGTGTCTGAGTTATTGAGCCGCCCAAGGCCTCGGTCATGGCTCATTTAGGACTACTACCATAGACATAGCCGGGACCAACGACTTAACATGCATTACGAAGCACGGAATCATCTTACTTCTCGGACAATCAGGTAATTCATCCTGAAATGTCCTCACCAGGAATCGAACCCAGAACCTCCGATCAAAAGCTGAACGCTTAACCACTGGACCATAGAGGCTGATATGGTGACATCAAGAAGGTTTTAAACCACGCTTGGTGACATTCTTTAGAGTTCAACGCAGCCCTTTTCCACTAAACTCTCTACCACAAAAGTATTTGTAGGATAGTCCGTTAGTCTTACAAACTTACAACCTTTTCTTTAGATGACGCATTTACCAATGTGTGTTTAGCAATGTTTAACCTTCACGATCTGTTTGGTCAAAATTAAAATATATCTACACCTATTAAATCAAATTAGTCACCTAATGCTTCGAAAAAAGGCAGGTAAGTACATAATTTGTGCTATGAATACATAATCTAACTAGATGAGCCTACGAAGTAAAACGAAGCCGAAAACCCAGGTGTGTAAATTTATTCAATCAATAAATAATTATTATAGCGGTCGACATCATATTGATTTCATCATTCACTGCCTTAAACCTTATAAACTTTAAATCTTTTGACTATAGCAGGCAGACAGTGGACAAGAATGTTGATAGTTCTGTCGTCATTGCGCTGGAGTTTGATGTTAAAATGGATGTCACGCAACGTGCGCGGAACTATTGACACACGTACGGGGATTGCCACCCGTCAGATGATTCATACCTGCGTGTGCGTGAGGTTGCAAGAAATCTGATATGATAGCGTCGTTGAGATGAAACAGATAAGATGAGCAATACAGAATTATGAGTAAAGTGAGCCAAAAAAAATCGTAAAGATTTTTATTTTATTTTATTTCTTTAGGTTCGTCAACAGTTACACACACCAATTCTACACAAACTTATTTGTAGGCAACAAGGGAACAATTTTAAGTGCTATAACTAATTATAGACGAACATCTCATTCGATATAAACATACAATAAGGCAACTTACTTAGCTAAGATTTTACGGAGCTTATAGATAGAGTCCGTGAATATGTCCACCTTGTCACTGTAGCTATTGGCCAATTTACTAAGTCTACAAACAGGAGGTTTGGAGCCGAGGATAGATCTGCGAGGAGGGGGATAAAGAGGAGTGATCGGGCAGCGTGGGAGCCTACGAGGAATTCGAATATTAAAGCTTTGAAGTAGCTCGGGACAATCTATACAAGATAAGTAGCTTAATGATTTCTCAGATAGCTAATGTGATGTCGAGGTATTTTTTGGGAAACAAATATAACATAAAGTCAAGAAAGAACCTATCGATCATCATCAGTAACAGGCCAAAGACGTCTACAACAACATCATCATCGTCCCCAGCATATCAGTCGCATGATGAGGACATGCTGTATAGTGTATATCTTCATGACGACAACCGGTTGACGACTATTCATAACATTAAGTGCATCAAACCCGTAGTAAGACAAATCAAATAAATCGTTATGGTGATCGGCGTAGTAACCAGCTTGCCACTATTGTATTGTAATGTGCTATTACGATTGCTACACGAGTAATGGCACGTATGCACAAAATAAGCTTATTAATACTTTGTGAGACAGTGACGAAAGAAGATTGGTAGATTCGTAGTGACACTTCCATCCGATCGAGTAAAGTGGAAATAAAAAAAATAAAAAGTAGATCTCTCGAATCTCATTCACCTGTTCTTATTCCAATTTGTTTGGGGTCGTCGCAACCTGTTACTAGCATTTCTCCGTATCGGTCGTGAGTTTACTTACTTACTTACTTATGCTGGCTCAGCGACCCGAAGAGGATCTTTAGAGGGTCGTGAGATTAACTTTCTTTTATTTTCTTCGGTCTTTCTTGCTCTAAATCCATCCAAATTCACACATACGGTCATTCCTCTTTATATCCCACTATTAGATAAAAATAATTAATGCGCAATAAAGAAACATTTTAGAACCGTTCCTGTAAACGGGTAAGAACTGAAAACCAGGGCTGGCTCGCGTGTTACCCACGATATTTGGTCCCTATACATTGTGTTGTAAGCAATAAAGATTAAATAAATAAATATTATTATTATTAAAAAGTTGATTTTCGTCATAGTCAGTCAGGGTCACTTGTATTTCGTCGCTGAAAATCAAAAACTTTTTATAATTTTGAATCTATGTGCCTAATTAACAAGTAATACGTCCTAACTCCATTCATGATTTCTTAATAACTAATTGCTATGCAGTTACGTGTTTATTTTAAGTTATCATGTATTTACGAGAATTACATACACGCCAGTTATGATTTATTTCTTGGCAATATACTAAGTTATTACAATAACGGTTTTTCCAAGATAATTTTGTTATTACTATTATTTACAAGCAGGTTGATAGTTAGCTTTTTAAAAGCTTTTGTAGTTTCAACTGTCACGGTGTCTGTACCTGTCTGTAATCAAATGTTGCAAGATAAAGACCCACTTCCAGGTTTCCGATTGATTATGGTGAAATTTTGCATGTATATGTAAATCGGACGACATTGCAATAGTATTATGACTTGGACGGAGCTGATCTGACGATGGAGATGGAGGGTGGCTATAGGAACTTTTGCGCGTTTAAGACAAAAACCTTACAGCGCCATCTGTTAGTGGGCAACATGACTTGCTCACCTGGTAATATTTTAATGTAGGACTCTTAGAGGTTTTTTTGAAAAAAAAAATGGGTTGTGCTAGGCCTTTTGGGGTAATATCTCTAAGTTTCAACGTACATAGCAGGGACTTAATTCCTCGCGCAAGATACAACAATGACTTTTGTATGATGCTGTAGTTTTTCTACTCCATAGTAGAAGCACTATTTTCAGTTAGGTTTGGGCTTGATTATTCGTCTAGACAATAGTACTCTGATTTTAAGGTTTGTTTTGTTACTATATGAATGACGTAATAAATACAAAAAAAACTTATTTTATTTTAAAACAGCTTTTATTAGATGTAGAAAAATAACTGAAAAATTATCACAGTCAAGTTTTCAAATAAAAGCGTGTTAAATTATAAAGAGAAATAAAAAAAGAGGATGGAACAGACCCACACTTTGCGTACAAGTTTACACAAAGTGTGTGTGTCTTTGTGTAGAGATGACTGACAGGTCTCACCAAGGTCTCGCCTAGATTTACTTTTCTGAAGACGGCTGTTAAAATTTGGTTAAATCAAAAGGTATTTTGGAAACTAGTCTTCTTCTTCTTTCGAGTCGATTCTGGCGTGATTTATATAGTATTGGACTAAAACTCCGCCCCACAGACAGCAGGCGGCAAATTATCGGTGGCATTGTAAAAGTCTTCGCGCGAGCAGGTATAGAGGGGCACGCAGGGCAGGTCAAAAGGTGTGCCATCGTTTGCGGAAAGAAACCACACGGACAAGCAGGATCCGCACCAAAGCCCCACTTGTTTTCGTTACTCCGACCGACTTGGGTCCGGAGTCTGTTTAATGACCTCCAAGTCGGCCAGGGAAGATGTTCAGGGGGCAATTGCTCAGATACCGGGATAATTGATGCAGTGGGGCATCTCTCCTGCCAGGGGCTAACACGGATTTTGGAGGCTTCGTCATTTGCTGGACGCAACTAGAAACGGACGAAACTAGTGATCTTTGAATTCAAGGGACGTTAGTATTATAATAATCTAAGGTAGGGACAAACGTCTTGTCTAAGGGATCTTGAAAAGGAGGATAGGCAGCAGCGTCTTTCAGGAGTGAATATGGTACATTCTTCCAACTATACCACACGTTTTTTGTACAGTTCTGGGAGGGGGGGGGGGGGAGGGGGGGGCTAGCGGCTCTCATCCAGGTAGTAGACATTTTGATAACGATTGATAATTTATTAATAATAAACTCAAAAACATTTTGAAATTAATGAAAGAAATGTACAACCAACAAGGTGCACTTACCACGAGAGGCGCGGTACCACGGACAGCTAACGATCGAATAGGGATGTGCACAACATGCTTTGTTAGTGATGTATGACCTGCTTTGTAATGGTATACGGAAATTAGGTAACTAAGTAGGACAAACATAAATAATGAAATATTTACTAAATTAAGTATATTTAAATGTCACAAATTAAAATTAATATGAGTTTAATTCAAGTATTTCAGGAAAATTTACTTTGAATCTAAAATCATAACTCTACTGGCAAAAATAGTTTTTGTGATCGATTCAGAGGCAAAGATGCAGTACGGAGCTTAAGAGAATGAGTTTCGAAAAAAATATTCACATGGATCAGTCCAGCGTAAAGGTCTACAAATATTTTCACTCCTAGATTTCAGCGAGAACTAGTCCCATAAAAAGTTTGAAACCCATATCTTTAAGCGTTTTTAAAATATTTGACTGGACATCCCGAAATCGCCCAAAATAAGAATGACCGAGGTGCTTGACATTTGGAATTTTATACTCCATAATAGACATATTAAAGGGTAGCATTTAATACTATATCCATTGCTTGTTTTTCCTTCTTTATCATAGTGTTACATTTATTTTGAAATAATAAACAAAGTTAGTTTACGTAAGCCATGACACTTCATTCATTCATGAAATGTGTAAGATTCATCTCTTAAAGCCACAGGAGTGTGGTCTTCTATATGGGCAGCCACAGATTTCAGACCACAAAGTTTTTATGATAGAATTGCGGTATTTCAAATTTAATGCAATGGCCGCCGTCGACCCGTGTTTATCGTATTAATTAATTGAAATAGGTACGCATTTTCCGGGAAACAAGTCCACACATGAACTTGTTTACTCGTACAATATTACAAGTTACGAATAGGTACATACAGTTTAAACGGTTATCGAACGTTTCGACAGACTTCCTCGTATTTTGATTGTTAAAATTTTAATCCAAAGTTGTAAATTTTCTAGAAATTTTAATTGGGTGCAAGTGTGAGTAATTAACACAGGAAAATTACAATTTATGGAAATAAGAATACAAGGTTATTATTGATATCAATTTGCCGTATTGGTCAGTGAGGTCAAAATCAAAGATTTTTGGAGATCCATAAAAAAAAATTGTTTATAATTTATTCATACAAAATTATCTAAACAACTTATAGGTCCATTCGAGATTTTTTTGCATGATAGAACTTAAATTGGTGTTTTTGACCTGTTGAATGCTGGATTCTTCACAAATCTTCACAAAAATTACCAGAACCGCGCTTAATAGATATATTTATAGGCCATTATATTTAGTCCATATCCATCCACCCATGGACTTTTCTTGTTCACCGAATCAAGCTAGACTAGACTGTATTCTTGTATTTGTATGTAACAGCGTTATGTCTGTCCAAACTGGGCTATATCGTTTCCGTTGTAGGCAGATTAAAGTAGAATTCAAGCTTAGTAATGTTGTAAAATTCCCACAAAATCCTGGTCTCGCGACATGGTTGCGCGAAGCTGTACAAATTATGAAAGCTGGAATATTCTCACCCTCAAGAGCAGACTCACCGAGACTGGCCGGCTACTCCAAACCCTTTGCTCGTTTTATAAAATAAAGGATCTTACAAAAATGTAGAGTCAAAAATATGACAAGGAACTGTAATGAACCAGATATAACATCCAGCTACATAGATTTTTCGCCCCCCGAAATCCCAAATTTCATCGAAGCCGTTAGAGCTCTTTTCGAGAAACCAATTACAAATATTGCTCGTTCAATAGTAAAAAAAACCTAGACCTTTATTTTGAAAATTTCATGATTGTAAATAGATAGTAGTAACATAACACAATCGTAATAATTCGGGTGTTGCCTGTGGTCTACCTGCGTGGTTCACCTTGGTGTACCACGGGAGATTTTTTTCTCCCGTGGTCCACCTGATAATTTTTGAACCGAACCCTAGTGTTATGTTTCTCTCATTAAAAATAATATAATAAAAACTTAAAATAAAATAAAAGTGGACCATTTCGCCTACAACAATAATACGTTTCTAGTCGCACCTCTAAAACTGCCATAACCTCATCAAAAGACCCTTTATAGGTGTATAGTTTTTGTCGGTGATCACTTACATCGTTACTCCGCGTAATTCGATACATCCTGCGTATGACGGCGAGGGAAGGGGCGGTCTTAAGCTGCAGGTTGGATTTTTACAAGATTTTTAATATTATTTGTGTATTGTCTTATAAAATACGTAAAACGGTGTTTCCATAAAGTTCTTGAGAGTTGAAATTACGTGATGGATGATCATAATGCAATAAGTGATTCAGTCTTTCGATTTTCCCCTGGATATATTGCTGCTAGCAAACTATGTGATAGATAAGTATTAAAAGTGTAAGTGTATATCTACGTATTGACAGAATAAGACAGTATAAGACAGAACTCCAAAGCAGGCAGTGTAACAGTAGGTATTCCTCAAGGTTCGGCGCTAGGAAATACTCTGTTTCTTGCATTTATTAATGATCTACCGTCCATTCTGAGTGATGATATGATGGTGCTATTTGCTGACGACACGACTGTAGTAGTAAGAGCGCCAACGTATCATCAGCTCAGTGACAAGCTCAGTACAGCGTGTGATCAACTAGGCTGTTGGTTTTCAACAAACGGTCTGATATTATATATATACTTTATTGTACACAAATAACATACAGTTTTTAAATGAAAGTTGTTTACAAAGGCGAGCTTATCTCTTTAAGAGATCTCTTCCAGCCAACCTATTAGGTGTGGAAGAGTGTCATTAAAGCGGGCACAGGAATGTGCATTAATATTCAATTTCAAATTGATTTATTATCAGACAACATACAGTCCATTGTTAGTAAAAAAACTTAATTAACTATGTTAGTAACTAAAGTCAACAAATCTGTCATATTATATTATTATCATTATCAAAATTTATTATTATCATTCATATTATTAAGATTAAATTTAATAAAAGAATTTCACATATTTTCATTTTCATCTTGTGCTGTCGTTCAACCCCACCATGATAAGATTCCAATGTCTTAGTATGGGGCACTCCCACCTGTCCCTGAGCACAATCAAGATGCTGTTTGAGCTCGCACGTACTCTCTGTAGCAAGGATGTTACGCTCTTGCGTCTTATCGTGAAAAAATCATTGGTTCGCGCTTCTGCAAACATATTAGAGGCACTACAGTGACGTGGGAGCCCCAACAGCAACCTAAAGGCATTGTTATAGGTGACTCGAAGTGCGTTGTAGGTTTTCTTTGTGTAATTGACCCAGAGACTGTTCGTGTAAAGACTTTGACAGTAGGCTTTAAAAAGTGTTACTTTTACCTCCACTGTACAGCAAGCAAATCTCCGAGCAAACATATTACTACGCACTATCAAATCAACGCCCTTCGAGCCCTCTCAATGTCCATATCGTCCTTACCATCTTTAATATTCGTGATAAGAAATTTTAAAATACATTTTTAAATTAAAATTAATTTAAAATACAGTGTAATATAAAATAGGGATAAACCTACTTAAACTACACACGAATATACTATTAAACCTATCAAAATCTAATATCATGTTGTTTTCTGGCCAAAGTATTGCGAGAACTACTAGTATCCAAAGCCCAATGCCACTTACTGATTACTGTAAGTTTCTGGGCTTTCACCTGGACTCTAATTTAAATTGGAAACGGCATGTTGACGAGCTGTGTGGCAGATTGAGCAGTGGAGTGTTCGCGTTGCGCAAGTTGAAGCCGCTTATATCTCCTGAAGCCCTAAGGCTATGCGTACTTCCACTCGCTTATGTCTTACGGTACGATACTGTGAGGCAACTCGACTGATGCGAACATTGCAAACAGGGTGATGAGAATACAGAAGCGAGCTCTCCGAACGATGACCGGCGTCAAGCCGAGGCACTCTTGTAAAATGTTATTCGTTGAACACCAGATTATGACGCACTATTCTCATTACCTGTTCGAAGTCCTCATGTTTGTTCGTAGGAACCTGTCGAGCTTTGAGCGGGTGGAGGTGCCGGGTAGGCATCTTCGCCGAACTGGATGTCTCAAAAGTGTACACCGGCGAACCGCACTGCTCGAAAAAAATCCGCGTGTTATCGGCCCGACGACGTACTATGAGCAACTTCCCATTGATTTAAAAAATTAATCTTGTGACGAAACTTTCTGGAGTCGACTGAAGAACTTTTTGTTGGATAAGGCATTATACTCCATGACGAAGTATTTTACTATTTATTGTACGCTGATTATTATGACATTTTATTTTATTTGACATTTGTATTTTATAACGTTTATTTTATTTTTGTTAATTCAAATAATTTTATTGATTTTCTATATACTTATTGACGATCGTATTGTGAAAGAATATAATTTGACATGAAATGTAATTGTATGAAGTTACAATATGTGATTAAATAAACTAAACTAAACTTGTTAAAGCATAGTCTTCAATACCATCGGGTGTGTTTCAGATTTAACAAATTAAAAATAACACCGATTAACTTTATAAAAGTTACAACGCACGAAAAATTTTCAACTTCCCATACAAAATGGGTCGGTCACGTGACCACTTTAGTATGAAGAGTCGAATTTTTTTTGTGCGTTGTTAGCAAAGTCGTAGAACAAAAGTTGTTGATTTTGACCTCACTAATAAGTGGTTAAAAGGAAATCAGGTCCAAAAAACCAGCCAAGTGCGAGTCGGACTCACGCACTGAGGGTTCCGTACCACCACATAAACATAATTGTATTAGTTGAAATTTCAGTAAGTTAATGTGCTAGACTTTTTGAGACCGACACGCGCTTGACCAAATCTTATTATTTGTTGTTATTTTATAGCTTATGCACTATAAACGTACCAATTTTCAAGTTTGTAAGTGTTCCCGTTTTTAAATAGAACTAAAACAAAAATCGCCTCAGCGACCATCCAACTTGACCCCTCTCTTATATGAATGTTCTTGAAACGGGAGCTCACCACAATTGGTTACCATTAGTTGTGAGAAAATTTGTAATATTTAATGATTTCAGACTTTTCCCATTATTTGTACTGTGATACCTAGCTTCTTGCCAAATTTCATAATTTTAGGTCAACGGGAAGTACCCTGTAGGTTTTGCATTTTTGAATAAATGTATGGAGATGAGGACATAAAATGCTATATCTTTTGATTGCGTCGTTGTAAAAAATTTAAATTTTCAGATCTTGTGTGGTTCATGGATCCTAATATATGGTATTAATTTCAACCTGATACCTTTACCCGTTCGTGAGATAAAGGGTCTTGACAGACAGACAGACAGACAGACAGACAGACAGACAGACAGACAAACAGACAGACAGACAGACAGGCAGACAGACAGACAGGCAGACAGACAGACAGACAGACAGACAGACAGATGGACAACAAAGTGATCCTATTAGGGTTCCGTTTTTTTCTTTAGGGTACGGAACCCTAAAAATAACCTTGTATAAAAAATATATAATAATATTTGAAAATTTTATGCCTGGTGGTTCTGTCCATGAAACTTAACAACTTTTTCCTAGAAATATAATAATAAACATAAATACGAATACATGTTTCAACTTCCCATACAAACCGCATCAGCTGACAGCATATTTTGTATGGGAAGCCTAAAACTTTTTAATTTTTCGACCTATGTTCCTTGGAAAAAGTTGTTTAATTTCATGGGCAGAACCACCTCTTAAAATATCCGAGGTGATAAAAAAATAACGCTGTATGTGTCTTAGTCGCCTATTACGACACCCATGGGTAGAAAAGGGTTGGTACTATTTTTTGCCGGCACCACACCCACATCACACTTATTATTATAAAAGGAAAGTTTGTATGTCTAGATGTTTGTTACTCCTTTACGCCCTAACCGCTGTACAGAATTTGCTGAAGTTTGGCAGGGTTGTAGATTATGATCCAGAAAACCATACAATTTACTTTTAAAATTTTCTTGGGAAAATATGTTTTCTTTATGTTTTCCAATAAGTATTTGATAGTTAAAAAACCGGCCAAGTGCGAGTCGGACTCGCGCACTGAGGGTTCCGTACCACCACATAAACATAATTGTATTAGTTGAAATTTCAGTAAGTTAATGTGCTAGATTTTTTGAGTCCGACACGCGCTTGACCAAATTTTATTATTTGTTGTTATTTTATAGCCTATGCCCTATAAACATACCAATTTTCAAGTTTGTAAGTGTTCCCGTTTTTAAATAGAACTAAAACAAAAATCGCCTCAGCAACCATCCAACTTGACCCCTCTCTTATATGAATGTTCTTGAAACGGGAGCTCACCACAATTGGTTACCATTAGTTGTGGGAAAAGTTGTAATATTTAATGATTTCAGACTTTTCCCATTATTTGTACTGTGAGACCTAGCTTCTTGCCAAATTTCATAATTTTAGGTCAACGGGAAGTACCCTGTAGGTTTTTCATTATTGAATAAATGTATGGAGATGAGGACATAAAATGCCATATCTTTTGATTGCGTCGTTGTAAAAAATTGAAATTTTCAGATCTTGTGTGGTTCATGGATCCTAATATATGGTATTAATTTCAACCTGATACCTTTACCCGTTCGTGAGATAAAGGGTCTTGACAGACAGACAGACAGACAGACGGACAACAAAGTGATCCTATAAGGGTTCCGTTTTTTTCTTTTGAGGTACGGAACCCTAAAAAGAGTGTATGATTTCATTAACGATCAGCATATAATATGACAAGGAAACAAAATATATATACTTTTAGGGTTATGCACTCGAAGGGTTCAAACGGAGCTTTATTACTAAGCCTATTTCTCACGACGTATACGTCGTCTGTCTGTCTGTCCGAAGGCTGTATCTTTTGAACCATAGTAGATATAATTATAGCTTATTTTTTTACAGAATATATGTTATTATGGAGGATTACCTACAAAAAAAAACCGGCCAAGTGCGAGTCGGACTCACGGGTTCCGTACCACCATGTGCTGGATCATAATTTGTATTAGTTGAAATTTCAGTAAGTTAATGTTCTAGGTTTTTTTTAAGTCCGACACGCGCTTCACCAAATTTTATTATTTGTTGTTATTTTATAGCTTATGCACTATTAACATACCAATTTTCAAGTTTGTAACTGTTCCTGTTTTTAAGATAGAGCTAAAACAAAAATCGCCTCCACGACCATTCAACTTGACCCCTCTCTTATATGAATGTTCTTGAAACTGGAGCTTTCCTCAATTGGTTACCATTAGTTGTGAGAAAAGTTGTAATATTTAATGATTTCACACTTTTCCCTTTATTTGTACTGTGAGACCTACCTTCTTGCCAAATTTCATAATTTTAGGTCAACAGGAAGTACCCTGTAGGTTTTGCATTTTTGCATAAATGTATGGAGATGAAGACATAAAAAGCCATATCTTTTGATTGCGTGGTTGTAAAAAATTTAAATTTTCAGATCTTGTGTGGTTCATGGACCTTAATATTCGTTATCAATTTCAACCTGATACCTCTTCTCGTTCGTGAGAAAAAGGGTCATGACAGACAGACAGACAGACAGACGGACAACAAAGTGATCCTATAAGGGTTCCGTTTTTTTATTTTGAGGTACGGAACCCTAACAATGAAAAGTTAAAAAGTAAGGTGGGTCATCAAACAAGAAACGTGTTTTTTCCCTGTGCTTATTGTTTTAGCTCTATGAATATAAAGTAAGAGCTACAGAATAACAAAAAAAAACCGGCAAAGTGCGAGTCGGACTCGCGCACTGAGGGTTCCGTACCACCACATAAACATAATTGTATTAGTTGAAATTTCAGTAAGTTAATGTGCTAGATTTTTTTAGTCCGACACGCGCTTGTCCAAATTTTATTATTTGTTGTTATTTTATAGCTTATGCACTATAAACATACCAATTTTCAAGTTTTTAAGTGGTCCCGTTTTTAAATAGAACTAAAACAAAAATCACCTCAGCGACCATCCAACTTGACCCCTCTCTTATATGAATGTTCTTGAAACGGGAGCTCACCACAGTTGGTTACCATTAGTTGTGAGAAAAGTTGTAATATTTAATGATTTCAGACTTTTCCCATTATTTGTACTGTGATACCTAGCTTCTTGCCAAATTTCATAATTTTAGGTCAACGGGAAGTACCCTGTAGGTTTTGCATTTTTGAATAAATGTATGGAGATGAGGACATAAAATGCCATATCTTTTGATTGCGTCGTTGTAAAAAATTTAAATTTACAGATCTTGTGTGGTTCATGGATCCTAATATATAGTATTAATTTCAACCTGATACCTTTACCCGTTCGTGAGATAAAGGGTCTTGACAGACAGACAGACGGACAACAAAGTGATCCTATAAGGGTTCCGTTTTTTCTTTTGAGGTACGGAACCCTAAAAATAATAACAAGTACGAGTCGGACTCGCGCGCGCGCCGAGGGTTCTGATATTTTTGGCAAGCAATAAAGTCTATTTTTAGGACAGGAAACTAAATTTGTTTCTAAAGGTATTTGCTGATTTAAAAAAAAAAGTGCAACTTAGAATAACTGTTTTATTTTTCTTGTTATACGAGTATTAACGTAAACCTGTATAGACTATAAATATTGATTTTTCCTTGCGCATCCTTCGGAGATAAGGGGAGGAGAATGGTAGGTATTTTTTTTGTAATTTTTCATCATAATTTTGAAACTAAGAGTCACAAAAAACTATGAAAATATATTTTGAAATGTCCAACTAAAGCCTTTTCATATTTATGATATCCCACTCGACTCGACCTAGTAACGACAATTTAAAATTTTGCCCCTTTTTACAATAATGATAATAATATTTTTTTAAATCTTTTGTTTGAAATTAAGTTGGGCAATCACATTCTAAAACTGTTCCAAATTTCAAGTCGATATCATGAGTGGTCGCTGAAGAATAAAGGTGTGACAGACAGGCAGACGAGTTCGTACCATAAGGATTCCATTTTTACCATTTGGTTCAGAACCCTAAAAATTGGTCAAGTGAGAGTCCGACTTCGTTTGGTCCGTAAAATGTAAAGTTTCGAGCACCTAACTAATCCTAGTTTCATTAGGTTTACAAAGCTGGTTTGCTCCAGTAATGTTAATTAACACCTCATGTGACACACGGTGATCAAAGGGGCTAATTACGCCCACATAGTAATCAGCGTCTTGATTGGCCCATATGCGGCGAGTTCGGCAATCGACAAGTTCGGCTGGCGAGGTAATGTGGTAGAGTTAGGGGTTGCAATATAAAGTAAGTATAAAACAATGTGCAACAAAAAGTTATGCCAATTAGGGTGAATTGGGGGGGGCTTCTCAGTAAAAGCACCAAAATCAGAGTCTATAAAACTGTCATTAGACCCATACTCATGTACGGATGTGAGGCTTGGACACTAACTCTCAAAGAGGAGAATAAACTCCTGGTAGCCGAAAGGAAAATTCTCCGCAAAATTTTCGGCCCAAGACAGAGGGAAAATGGAACATGGAGACTCCTCAAGAACACCGAAGTCGAAGACCTCCTGGCTGACTCCAACATCATAGGCGAATTTAAGGCGCACAGACTGCGCTGGCTTGGTCACCTTATTAGGATGGATGACGATCATGGTGTCAAAAGAGCCTATCTAGGATGTCCAACAGGCAAAAGACCGGTTGGGCGCCCCCGGTATCGCTGGCAAGATGCGGTGGAAGCAGACCTACGCGAGCTCCAAGCTAGCGACTGGCAAGAGACCGCACGAGACCGGGAGAAGTGGCGACATCTCGTATTGGAGGCCAAGACTCACTTTGGGTCGCTGAGCCAGCGTAGTAAGTAAGTAAGTAATTAGGGTGAGCGTAAGTTAAGACGCAGATAGCGCAGGGCAAGGCAGAACGCGCCTTCCCTCTCGCTTTATTACGAAGGCAACTAAAAGATAGAAATACTTTTCTGTGCAGCCCTGCGCCCTTTGCGTATCAGCTTACGCCTCTCTAATAAAGGTTGCGAATCTACCCATCAAAGTTCTAATAAAGAAAGAAATAAAAATAAACAGCACATCACAGTTAATTTTCTGTGCAAACAGCTTATAATACCTACTCGTACCTCTTACAGGTAATACGAGTTGCAGAAAGGCTCACCGTAGGCATAGGTTCTACAAATTGAGAATATTTTCAGTCGTAACATGAAAAATAGGTACAATGCAATATAAAGAGAGCAAGTCTTCTATCGTTTTAGAAAAAGTACCCAGAAAATTGAGAAATTCAGAAAAACCTGATAATATTTTTCAATTTCAGCAGTTAGTATTGTAATATTATTTGAAGGAAATCACTACATAGACACAGTATCAAATGTTATTGTCTTATTATACCTGTGCCTACTTCTCTTTTCCGCATTCCATAAACAATGTATGTATGTTTTGTTTGTATTTTTATGTGTACAATAAACAGTTAAATAAATAAATAAATAATGTATGAAAAACAAATCCTTATGTGGAGATTGTTAAAAAAAAATATATCAAGTCTAGCTTTTCATTTTTAACCACAGGGATATTGTTTCTGATTTACTCTTCGTGATATTCCGCGTCCATTGAACGCTGTTTACGACGTTACACGTTTTCGATTTAAACACAATTTTCAGGATAAATCGTGTTTTCATTTGTTATGTTTTCATTGTAACAACATTGATGAAATAAATTAAAATGTTGCGTTACGTTACGGTATCTAAAACTATTTTAAAAATGAGTTTCAAACACACCCTTTTACTTTATTAAAATGTCCATGAAAATGAACAACTTTTTCCAAGGAACATAAGTCAAAATACTACAAAAAAATCGCATTCTCATACAAACTGCATCAGCTGACAGCACATTTTGTATGGGAGATCGAGTTTATTTTCGTATTCCGTCTTACGTTCCTCGGGAAAAGTTGTTCAATTTCATGGACACACCTCTTAAAAAAATATCCGCGGCGACAAAAAATAACGCTGATTAAGTTACCGCTCTAGAGAAAGGATCATATTAACATTTCTTACTTTAAGACGCGAATCGCAAAGCGTAGCCGTTCCAAATTTTTGATCACATAAATACATTTTCATAAATGAAGAAAAAAATCTGTACCATGTCCACAATTACATTGTATCAACGTAATTATAACAGTTGAATGTTGGTGCTGGTATTTTGACGGGCGCGTGGACGGCCGCGTCGCAGCGAGGGTGTTAATGTGACATTACGCAGGCAAGGGCGCGCGGGAGGAAGCAGGGTCGCGGGGACGGGAGGGTAATTATCCCACGTCACTACCAGGCCTAGGCGCCCTGTCCCGCTGTTCTCCTGGTACCTAGCCCTGAGACTGCTAAGCAAACTATGGGAGTACAATCATTAAATCGTGAAATAAGTTTATCTGTTACATTGAATATAAGTATATACTAAAAGATAACAATTTAGTAGTTAGGTGCCTTAGTATCTAAACCACTGACTTCAATATTCTTTATGTGTCTGTTTGATTGTTCATGGATTCGTATTAGCAGTATTAGGTTCACTAAAACTTGACAGATTTTAAAGAAACTTTCTTTTTAATATATTGAGTAGACATAAAATTTAGTATTTATTTTATCTCGCTACAATGACGGGACTGGAGATGTTAAAATACCGGAAATGTAAAAAAAACACATTTTTCACAACTAGACACATAATACTCCGCGGGTGGATCTGTGATAATTACGTGTGTAAGAACTTGCGGCGTAAAAACGAAGAAATCTACTTACGTAGGTACGTAGCTTATTTTTACCTACTCTCCTGTTTCCAATTTTCATGTAACTGAATAGTTGTAGTTGTATTTATTATCTATTTGAAATATTACATCATCAGCTGCATAATTACAATAAACATGGCTACTTTCGTAAACACGAACCACGTTCGCGGTTTTTCCTCTATTGCAAACTGTATTATTCCGCATGGCAGATTGACGCAGCCGCAGCGCCGTGCATTGGGGATTTTATTTAGACACCTAATTAAATATTTATTAAGTGCATATCTCATTTGTACATTAACCTGATTTTAATTTCATGTGTGAGCGAGCAAAATTAGGAGCAGCGCGCGCGAACCGCAGAATGAAGTGGATTCGTTGTAGTGGGAGCATATGAGCTACTGCCTAGTGCAATGTAGGGTTGATAGAAATTCAAGGCCGGGCATTTTGAAAAGTGTTATACAATATTTACTGTAAGTAGATACCATTGACTTAAGTAGTAACAGTAATTGCGTCGTACGCCGTAGCCAAACATGTTATATAAGGTTTTAGTACAAGAATTGCATGAAAGTGAACAATTTGAAAAAGAAAATAGGTCAAACATGAGGTTTAAAGTATCGTATATTTTTGTATCAGTAAGTTTATAATAAATAATTAAATAGTACTGATATCCGATAAATTATCGCTTACGGGAGAAGCGAATGAGATCATTATTGTATTCACGTGACGTTCACGTGAGTGTCTTTTAAACTGTTAAAAGATTGCCAAGAAATTCTTGTAGCAAATCATTTCGCATAAAGTACAAACGGTTGATTTGTCTGGTTCAGTGCGTTTGATTTCTACTCACGAGACGTTATTGTAAGTTACTAAGATTAGACGGGTGTCCACTAAAAACGCTGTACCTATATGAATTAGCGAAGGAAGGGTGAGTGAGTTGAAAGTAAGTAGCTCACATTCAAATTGTCTTGTCTGAAGCTGAACGCGAGGTACCTTTGAATGTCATATTATAGCTTCTGTCTTTTAAATCAGAACGACGAGGTAATCGCAGAGGATAGGGAGACGTAGATACTCCACCAACAAGAGCAAGGCACTTACTTACACATCAAGAAGAAGATATTTGTTTTATGACGACGGACAGAAGATTGGGGTCCGGTTTTCCGTCGGATGTCAGACGGTACACAAAACTAGTTCCTTTGTCAAATCATATAGGTTAGGTAGCAGACTCTGTAGAAACTGTACAACGCTAGGGAAATGATGGGCTTGACATGGATATTATTTTTTCAGGTTTATATGGCTCGCCTTACGGCGCGGCGTTACCATGACTGAGCGCGCAAATTTAATTGAGTCCCAAGTATTGCGCACACAAACAGTAATGTTTAAAACTGAAATAACGCTCACCGTTCCAAAAATCACGCATATTCATGGCAAGACTTAAGAACTGCTCAAGAAATCGCTTATTTCATAACCTCACAAAGCTATAGTTACACGGAATGGATCCGGCCGATTGACGATCGTTGATACAGCCGGCCGCGCGTAACGTTATACGCGATACTCTGGCTTACGTTACCTATCACATCTCGCTCAAGCCTCCGTACTCTATGTACCAGCGGGGCAACCTCTCAGTATTAATTATACTGGGTGCTAATGAAGCGACACATACCCTTTTAAATGGTAACCGAAGCCGTAGATTTAAAATGCTTGACCTACGACTTCTTTAAATATTTCGTGAGCAAATCCTCCCACAAATCATTTTACGTACTCTCGTAGTTGATTTTTTTAATTGAACGAACATTTTTAAGACGTTTTATGCTGAACATTCGTACGTTTATATATAGTACTTTATACTAATTTAAATTGCATACTCATTTACGCGGAATCTACAGAATATGTAAACGAAACCTCTTCACCTGATTTACATGTGATACGCATTATATCATATTATTATATTTTCTAACATAAGTCTAAGTCTATTGCTTGACAAATTCTGTGATCAACTTACACTGCACTTGTAATCCTTCTCTACAAAAAAAGAACGTCGTTTCGTTCTACCTTATACGTGATTCTGAAATAATAAAGTATGTTTGCTGTAGGTAACTAAAGTGCGAGCCAACTCCCTATGCTCCGAGCGACTCCACTGCACTTTTGTCCTTTAGATAACAAAAAGTTAATAGCTTACTGTAGCTTGAATAAGAATGTGACTCGTGATTTGGTTTTACCTACAACCTGATAGCGAATCCAATTAACTTTCCAATTTATGTGCTACTCCACTGTTTCACAAGTTCTATGAGCCACTCCATGGCACTCCTGTCCAGCGATGCTGTGTTCTCTCACAGGAGATAATCAGATCATTGCCGCTTCAGGAGACTGCTCTTATTCGGGGCTAGTTTTGTATGAAGTTGAAGGGCTTTTTATTAGGACATTGAGGCTTTTAAAGAGGTTACTCAAATGTAGAGGATATGCATAAATCGGGAAAGAAGCTAACGGACAAGAGTTCTAACTGTATTTTTATTGTAGTCTCTGGTAATTAAACAATGCGATTTTCGAATCTAACTGCGAACTGAAGTTCTCATAGATTCTACATCATTGTGACAGATGATTTTGTAAGGGTCAGTCGGAATTTTTTTTCTTATTTCGAACTTTGTTCCTAGTCTTGTAAAGACTAGTATATTTCATGAGAATTATGAGGATTTAAAAGCAATTGTAAAAAGCACCAAAGCTCAGTGTAGTTTAAGTGAAGCTTGCTTACAAATTACACGGATAAGCCTCGCAAATCGTAGCCGTAGAACGAGCCAGTGTTGAGCCTACGCAAATTACACACCTTATAATTTTACCAATACTTTTTTTACAAACTGAGCCACATTACCGACAGAAGGTAGCCGTACAACACGTAGAACAATAATTGATTGTATTGAGCTCGACCGACACCTCAAAAATGTATCGGCTGTTGTAAGCAACGATTATTGATACCGCCTCTCTTTCCCTCAAGTCGTGCTAAAGGAGAAAGGTTGCAGGTTGCTATCCGATACGCATTTTCCTCCAAAGGATACGAGTACGTGATTCGAGTGTTTTTTTCGTGGGTGGAATTATTTGTAAGGTTTCGTTATGTGTTGCTCATTACTGTACACGGTCGTATCCTGCCGAGACCGCAAATGCGAGACATTACCCAGGCAGCGCGGGCACCTGACGGGAGAGCTCCTTTAATGCTTCATTCGTGGTACGTGCGCCAGCGCAGGATCAGCGCCCGATCAATGTTTATCGATGTTTCTATAGTGTTATAGATTATAGCTTCCAGGCTTTCTTCTCTCTAGTATAATTTACGCGTTGATTTGAATTTCAAATGTACGTATGATCCTCATCGACTCTTTAGAATAACCGCAAAAAAGACTCATCGTCATCGTCAGTGTCACACTGGGTACGAATGTAGTAAATTACTTATAAAGTTATAGGACAGATCCAAGTCATTGAGGCCGTTGGTTCCAAGCAAAAGTTTTACGTAAACAAAATGAATAGTGACTAACTAAATTAATATTGTTCTTTAAAATTATTAAAACAATGTACTTTTCCGTATTTTTCTTGAAATTTTTGCTCAACATAATTTTATCTTCAGAGTGGAAAATCTCCTGGATCGTTTCAAGAGAAATTTTCATGTTAATAAAACTTCCGTTACTCGTAAATGTATCTTCGTGACAGTGTTCTTTACACTAATCTAAAGTCGCTTAGACATTCGTAGAGTTGCGGTTACCGCGTTGAACCGCGCTTACGAATTCATTGTGAACGCGAGAAAACCCGACTTTTAATGGAAAATTGAAGCCAATCGTAATGAGCTAGGGGAAAGGCTAAATATTCTGAATAATACATGGATTTGCCGCGCAGAAATAGTGTTTACGAATCTATTGAAAGGGGTACAGTAGACAATTAGAGAGGAGACACTTTCGATTCTTGCTGGTTTTTTTCTCTCTCTCTATTAACACTTATATGGTAAATACCGCAAATTGCCTTAAATAGCTCCAAGAACTTTTTGCGTAAAATTCTCGAATAAAAAAAATCTCTTGAAAGGTGGAAACTTGTATGCCGTGAAGTAGACGAGCTGGATTATAAAGAAGCTAATTGGCCAACTTACGATCGCGTACGTTCGGCTAACTGTCCAGATCATCCAGGAGCTGTGGTTTGCGGCTACCGAGCTTAATTCCACCACCGCTCCGCCCTCCATACATTTTAATAGTTTTAATGCCCTTATCCAAGAAGCTATCGATAGGAGCATCTATTTTAGTAATTACGGAATCCTTTCCTATGAATGAAGACGTCATTTTTATGTTGGTACGTGCTCAGTTTTTTGATAATAAAAGGGCGTAGAGCAATTTGTGTTGGATAGGAAATCCAAAGCGGAGTCGGAATTAGATGTCATTGCCATGAGTGTACGGTGCGGCGCGTGCGATGCGGCGGCGGCGGTGCGGTGCGGCGGCGCGGTGGTGCGAAGGCGGCTAATCCGTGGTCGCTTATTACATCCCACAGTAGCACACGGATTGAAACCGCAACTATTGCCCCTCGATTTCTGCAGCCCCATCGATCTATAGTTTCGTTATCAAATTTTCACACGGGCTCTCGCACCAAGATTGACTTTATTTGAGTAAGTGTAACCGCAGACCTACGCGCCGAATCCACCTCGCATCCGATAATCTACAATTCCTATTTTATTTCACAGTCCACAGTCGATTTAGATCGATTTTCAATAAAAGCGGAGATGGTCCGGTGGCATTGTAATGTAAAATAGAGAATAGAATCTTAGGAATAGAGTCTTGTGTTTTGGTAGCCGGTTGGTAGCCAATCATGGCGCCCGAGATATTGATCATCGAAATTGATCAATCAAATCGAAAATCTTGTACCGGAAATAAGGCGCGATATAATATTACAAATCTTTTATGTTTGAGTGTTTTCTGAATATGTTTTTGTATTACGGTTTTATCAAAAGTGATAAATATGTAAGGGTTATAAGCTTTTGTTATTATATTAGAATATAAGCTTTACGAGTGCAAAGTAGAGTCGTTGACTTAGTGGATGGCTTCAACGGAAGTTATCGTTCATGTGGGAGGTAAGAGGTCCATGTTTGCTAAGTGATTACCTTGCTATTAGAAAATGGCGTATACTCACCGATGGATAATCATTTTATGGTTATAAATGAGGGGTGAATTAGGAGCAGACGTGTCTGAGCGACGCACTCGCCACTCTGATTACTCCGGATCCAAACGTTGATAGACAATCGGACAACAAAGCTAGTTCGTGACTAGAAGCGTTATATAAAACACAAAGCGGGCTTTAGTAAGGTTAGATGATAGTAACGATTTGGGACCGACTGTATTTAGTGATTTTTGAAATATCATCATGTTTGGAAAAATACTATCCGTTATCGATAGAATCGTGAAGAAAAATCATCCTTGATAGGCAAATAAAGTGTAAGTCACTTATTCTTATATCTTATAGGTAGGAATCCCTTCAATAAAGAACAGACTCAACTACTAAATCACAACTTTTGTAGGCAGTTTGATTTGATGTTTTTTTACATTTGCACACATTTTAAGCATATGTAAATGCCCCTTACACAGGAGGAGCTCTCTCTTTAGAACAGTTTTTCGAAATCTCAGCTGCCGTATTCCGAAGTGAAACTACGATTATATCGCGCCGATAATTAGTCTATGGTTTGACAAAGAAATTCCCATACAAAGTAAATTTCCGAACGTAATTGTTGTTGTCAATCTGATAATATCGGAGCTCTGATAAAACTTCGGAATACGCACCCTGATTTTTCATTTCTGCTTCTGAAGGCATGTTAGGCCATAGGCCCCGGCCCGGCTACTATCTACGGAAGTACTTGATAATGAGCCATGTTAGAATCTTGAGAGGGTTTAATAACTTTGACACCAGGGTTTGTGTAGTCTGTCATAGACTTTACAACACTTAGATGATGACGATTCCTAAAGTCTTGTTACAGATAAAGCCTATCCCTTCCTGGGTAGAGCATCTAAATCTACGGCTCACGATCGCCTCCGTAATGACAGAGAGCGCCTGTTTTTTCTCGGATCGCATCAAAATGTTATTGTTATTATGAGATGTTTCTCTCTCGCCATTAAAGGTCGACGACCATTCTTCACTCCGTTTCGTTCTACGCATTCGTTCTGAAACGCTTTAACGGTGTTTGTCAACTTGTTGAGTTATCTACACCTTCATTTCGTACGACATTTGGAGTGAGGATTATAGTTGAAGAGAGATTTTGTCGTAAATTATGTCAATGTAGCCTGCTTATCGCTATTCTACAGGATACATTTCGGGGAGTGTGCGTCCGATTCGCTCGACCTTATTCCACCGTCCCCCTTCCATCTTCGTGGAGGATTATAGTAGAAGAGAGATTTTGTCGTAAATTATGTCAATGTAGCCTGCTTGTCGATATTCTACAGGATGCATTTAGGGGAGTGTGCGTCCGATTTGTACGACCTTATTCCACCATCCCCCTTCCATCTTCGTGGAGGATTATAGTAGAAGAGCGATTTTGTAGTAAATTATGTCAATGTAGCCTGCTTGTCGCTATTCTACAGGATGCATTTAGGGGAGTGTGCGTCCGATTTGTACGACCTTATTCCACCGTCCCCCTTCCATCTTCGTGGAACGAGATGTCGGTTGGAGTTCCACTCTTACACTTTTGACTTACTATTTATTCGCACGAAGCGCTTTACTTCTTCATCAGCCATAGTTATGGAACTCCCTACCTGCCAATGTACTTGTATTCTCCGAAAAATATAATCTGGATCTTTTCTAGGCAAGAGGGAACAGACATTTTCTAGGTAAGCATGATACATCTTCGATCACATCGTCACTTCCAAGGTGAGATCGGGGTCAAATGCTGACTTATTTCACGTTAAAAAATTTACTTTTGCCGCCGACTGACATACCTCTGATTGCTAGAATAGCCTTGCTGATTCAAGATATTTATTTGAAACAAAACACTGATAAATATTATGATTATGATTCCTTCTCGCTATAACTTGGCAGGTTTACCTGTGGAATAGGCCTTATATGGTCAATCAAAAACTTGACACACTCAATTAGCATTTGACTTGTCTTAACAAACAATATCTATAAGACAGTAGGTAGCCAAAAGCAAAGGCTTAACGTGCCTTCCGAAGTAAGAAAATGCCCTTTTGCGTACGTCTTTCGGCTAAGACGACGATGATACCACAAGCGGACAAATTATGGGGTTTTTTACTAGAACCGACGTTGCTTAATTTTCGTGATCGGAAATGTAAAACAATCGCCACAAGGCCATTTTGGTGGACTGGCAACTTCCACAAATCCATATTTACTGCATCTTCAATTTCCTTGAAAGATAAAATGCTGCAAAAGCTCAGTTATGGAAAAGGTGAAGATCTCAGGGTAAAAATCTTAGATATTCAGCTTTCAGTCCAGTCTTAATACTGTTCCACCAAAATCTTGTGCAGGATCACTTGTTATTTCCATACAAATTGTCAATAGCAAGATACACTTGCAGGAAAACAAAGCATTAATACGTCATGTCTTTATCGTTGTCATAACATTTTGTTATTTGGGAATTTTCTGTGTTTTTTAATGCGTATATTTTAATAACAATCTTCCACCTATAAATAATTTGCATCTATGTAGGTAAAAGAGAAACATAAAAGAGGGAGAAAGGAAGAAAGAACAAGAAAACTGTCCATTAAAACACTGAAATTTCATATAATTTTAAGAATCTGCCTACGAAATCTCGCAACTTTCTTAGTTTAATCAACTCTATGACCGAAATAAGTTATCAACTTACCGGATCATTTTCATGCCATTCTTTAAGCATCAGCTTATAGCATTGGCCACGTGTTGTGTTTAGGAAATGAGAGCCACGCGTGCGATTGCCGGCGGCTGCAAGGTGTTCCGTCCGTCCCGTAAATTGGGCCGTTCCGATGTGCGGATCGGAGGATCGGCCGCCCCTTCGTTCTCGTAATTTGACGTCATCAACATCGAAATTTGATGTCTCCGCGATCAGATAAATTATTTGTACGACTACTCTAAAAGATTTGTGTTTGAAATTAGAAACGTTTGGAAACACGCACGATTTTCTTCTGTACACTATCTATTGTGTATACAAGAAAATTAGTGAGTTTTATTTTTCGTATTGGCAAACTTTTCGAAATGAAATTTAATAATTTATTGTTAACATTGGTTATTCGGTAGTGTTTCTAGCAATCTATTTACTACCTCAAGTTTTACCGCACTGCTTGGGTTCCACCCCCATTTTGATCTAATTATTATTATGTTATAATTATCCAGTAGTCTATGGGAATTTCACAAAAAAAAAAAATTCTGTACAAACGAACTTACAAGTATGTCTACAATTTTGCTAACTGGATATTATTTTTGATTGAAAATCCGGAAGCAGATGTTTTATTCAGGTAGGACTTGCACCCACGGAAACCTAACTCAGCCTAACTAAATCTAACCCAACCTAAATGGGTTCAGGGGTTTGATCTAGGGTTAAGATTTTTAACTAAGTTAACCTAAGTTTCCAATCAGATTTTAGAAGCCTGATTTTATCAAAAACCTGAGATTCTTATTTAAAATTCAAACAACTGAAGTCTTACAGACAGACGGCGCTTGCTATTGCTACCCACTACACTAATAATGTGCGTAATGGCGGCTCGTGATTAGTGCGCTGCGCGGGCGCAGATTGCCGCGCGCGGTGATGAAAGTCGCTGCTGGGATTGCCGAGTAAACGCCCCTCGCCGAGTAAACTTGAATTGAGATTGGGTAGAGTTGGCAGATGAACATTTCTTTTTATTGCTAGAAACTGTCTCCTTCATGTTGCATTTTCCGAGAGAATGGTCTTCGATGAGTAAATTTGAATTCAGACAGTTTAAATTCTATAGCATTTCTTATTTTTCGTGTCTGCAAGAAACATACGGGAGACACTGTCTCATTTTCGTTTAGGAAGTGACTTTGATCGTCTCTACTATGGTTTCAACTTTAGGCTTTAAAAATGGTTGTAAAACCTTTTACGGGCCTTATTATGGGCGCTAAATGCAACAACTTATGTTCTACGACTTTTAGAAATTCGCAAAAATAAGCTGACTTTTTATACAAATTGTTCCAATCTTGATCTGAGCTGATCATTTTGATAGAGAGTCGTTTTCTTTATTGTTATTTTTAAATTCGTATAACTAATAAAAATAAACTCTTAAAGGTTTTATACCAATATTTAAAGCCCTACATAATAATAGGTGATTATCCTAACACATACATTGTGTGTAATATGGTACCTACACACAGTATTATGTCTTTACCTATGAAATTGCCGTTTTGTATGGCGAATTTTAGGTAAACTCAATTTTCAGTACTAACATTATTGCATTTTTCTTAGGAATTATAAATCCAATTTTTTAAATTTTTTTAAGCATTATTGAGAAGACATTAAGCTAACAGAAACTTAAATTTAATTTTCGAAAAATATTATCTGGAAAAAAATATAACAAATCTAATGATGAAATCGGACGACATTTAAGACGAACAATTTTCAAACCTTTAATTTTATATATATATCAAACTAAAAATAAAACCTTTATTTTATGCGTAAATTGATAACCTTGAAGTCAACTTTCAAATATAAGACAAATGAAAAAAATAGCATTAGAGTTATAGGAATTATGATCTTATTAATCTGTAACAAAATTTCGGCAATATTATTTAAATAATAGTGGTGCAAACTTCAAAATTGGAAGAATTTTAAAGTTTGAACTGGATAATTAGTTTTCTGTATTTTTGGAGGCCTTATACGAAGGATATCCGAAAGAGGACGTCTTTTGGCTATTTGATTTGATTGTGAGTTCACAGAGCATAATGTGGTTTTTAATGACTATGGTAGCAAACTGGACACCGTACTGGTCCGTAAAGGTGAAAAAAGTGTAACTGTGCAAGCTGCAGTAGATAGCCTAGTTGAACGTATCGATCGGTACCATCCTCCATTGAGTATATCCGTTGAGTTTGGTAGATCGGGACCAGACATACCTCTTGAACCTACTAACATTGACCCAGCGACAGACTGGAATTTCACTAAAGCCAACTTTGATGCTTTATATGAGTTATTGAGTATGACGGACTGGAGCCCGGTGTTGTCTGAGAACGATCTGGACAGCGCTGTGGAAAAAATGTATTCATGTATATACGCTGTTTTTGACTTGTGTGTTCCTAAAAAAAGCGACCTAAGAAACCTGCGCGAAGGTATCCCACTTGGTTTACTAAAGACATTATTAAAGATCTTGCAATTAAGGGAAATTTGCACGCATTATGGAAACAGACAAATGATCCTTACCTATACAGTTTCTTTAGTGCTATCAGGTTTGACATTAAAAACAGGGTTGACATGGCTTACAGCGCTTTTAAGGAGCGTGCTCAAATGAATTTGGTCAATGATCCTCGTGGTTTTTGGTCTCATATTGCGAGTCTAAGGTCTAAAGGTGGTTTCGAACCATCTATTACTTACAATGGACAAAAACACAATGGCAGAGCTGCAGCAGATGCATTTGCAACTTATTTTAGTAGCGTTTTTCTGTCCCAAGAACCTAACCTGGATGCAAATCTAGTCCAAGGCGTAGCGAACAATTATTATGTGGATATAAGATCATTTACCCATCAGGATGTTGAAAATGCAATCTCTAGGCTAAAACCACGCAGTGCAGTTGGACCTGACAATATACCAGCATATATAATAAAAGCATTCAATAGAGATCTAGCTGTGCCCCTAGTCCACATCCTAAACTTGTCACTTCAAGCAGGATTGTACCCATCAAGGTGGAAATTGTCCCGCGTGTCGCCTATTTTAAAAACCGGTGATAAATCGTTGGCTGATAATTATCGTCCTATAGCTGTCCTATCTGCCTTCGCAAAAGTATACGAAAGCATTCTACATGAAAAAATCTACGCTCAGATTGAGCCAAATCTCAGCGAAGCGCAACATGCATTTCGGAAGTGTCGTTCTGTAAGCACAAACTTACTAGGTCTTGTAGAACAGGTAGCCAAATGCTTGGACGAGAACATTCAGGTTGATGTTGCCTACTTGGATTTTCGAAAGGCCTTCGACCAGGTCGACAATGATGTTCTCCTGAAAAAGCTTGGTTCCATGGGCTTCACCCCTAGGCTTCTCCATCTCTTTGCTGATTACTTGAGAGGTCGAAAGCAGTTTGTGCGTTTGGGCTGTTTTGATTCAAAGCCATATCACACTAAGTCAGGTGTTAGTCAGGGGTCTCTCCTGGGCCCACTCTTATTTGCAATCGTGGTGAATGATTTACCTGACTGTCTACATGATTGTATGGGATTTTTATATGCTGATGACTTCAAGATAGTAGTTAGGATAAAGTCGCAAGCTGACTGTCGTATTATGCAAGAAAATCTTGATAGGGTCGCTGCTTGGAGTGATAAGAACCATCTGTACATAAACACCTCAAAGTGCTCGATAATGAGTTTTACCAGATCTCCTCAGGGAATCATGGCGCAATATTCTATTAACGACACGCCGATTGAAAGAAAGTGCAGCGTCAAAGATTTGGGAGTTATTTTTGATCCTAAACTCAATTTCCATGATCATGTGCAAAGCCTTGCAGTTGAATCTTATAAACGTTTGGGCTTTGTAACCAGAAATTGCAAGGATTTTGATAACCCTAAAGTAACAGAGCTTTTGTACTCGGCCCTTGTACGAACAAAATTAGAATTTGGTGCATGCGTCTGGAATCCACATGAAAAGACCTACACCTTAATATTGGAAAAGGTACAGAAAAGGTTCCTGCGTTTTGTTTACAAACAAAGATATGGGTACTACCCCTTTATGTACCCAACGAAGTTCCTACAAGGAACTTTAATGTACAACTCCCTTGAAACGAGGCGACTCTATGACCAGGTTATTACAGCCTGCAAGCTATTGCGTGGCCGCCTCGATGCACCCGAACTGCATAACCAAGTATGCCGTTTCCATGTGCCGGATAAATATACTAGATTTCGTTTGGGATCTCTGCGCCTGTTTGCTGCACCTAATGCCCGCACCGTTGCGAGACAATACTCTCCAGTCAGTCGAGCCATCAAAACTCTGAATGAGCTCCTCATCTGTCAACCTCAATTGGATGTGTTTGTGGATGATTGGTCTAATTTAAAAAGGAATGTTTTGAACATTTGTGAAGACAATTGATATGAAATTTTCTCTATTATGCGTTGATTTATGTAATAATTGTATTTACCAACTTTTACCTTTGATAAAATGTAACGTTTTGGCTAGTCTGTAAGTTACGTTTTTGTAGAATAAATAAAAAAAAAAAAAAAAAAAAAATTTGATGTTTCGGAAATCACGAGTTCGAAGTGTTAAAGTCATTTTTTGATTTGTCAGTTCTAATAGAGATAGAGTTCTTCACCCTTGCAGCTCGTCGGCAAATAAGGCGGCAGTCAGTTAGAGGGTCGTGATTGTGCCGTGTAATGAGCGCGGATATTAATACATTTAGCAGCGCCGGCGCAGCTCCTCCGCGCCTCTACGCTGCCTTCGGGTTGCAAGTCACTGAAGGCGGCACCTTGCTGGTTCATCACCGAATGATATTTAATTGTCTACTAATTTAATTTATTTTTATAATTGTTATAAAAGATGTAATTTATTAAATATTTTTTGATGCTGGGATTATCCTACTGCAGGGAAAAGGCCTCCCCTTTTTCTTTCTAATCGTCCGTCACGGTTAATTTAATTAAAGAGACAAAAATAGATGGCCTAAAACTTTCTGTGGTTGCACTATTCTTATCACATTTGTTTCTTTGTTCTTAATGCATAATTGCACACCTTGATAAGGAGGAACTTCTACCCTATAGATCTGCTCCCCGAGAATTATAGTATAGTAAATCTTGACATTTCCAAGGTAAGAGAAACAGATTTCGAACCCGTCATCATTTAACTTCAAGTGAGATCGAGGTGAAATTTTACAAAAAATATTATTGTTTATTTATTGATGCATAGAGATACAGTTTTTACGCAGTTTAATACTTTAGTAAAAAAAAAGACTTTATTAAGTATACCTACTTAGAAAAGCCTTTTTGGCAGTGAGTTCAAACCCTTACCGGGACACTTTACAGTTATTTAGGGTAATTACTGCTAAATTACCCCGTCTCAGTTGTTTACCATGATTTACGGGATTATTTCAAACCAAATTATAATTTGTGAATGAATTATGTGCGATTTTGGATTTGTAATATTTTTAATTTGAAATGTTTTAGGATGTTAATGTTTATCTCATTTACCGTTGATTATAAAGGAAATTAAACGTGTATGAATTTTCCGGAGGGATTTTCGATTGGTATGGTATGTAGATATATCTTTCGATATTTGTATAATACATATATCTTGTACAAAATAAGACGATTAAATTTGTAACTCTAGCTAGCTCTAGCTAGACTGTCGTAGTGACGTTAAGTGCATGATGAAAATTAATTATGCGAACGGAAGAGCTTCTTACCGAAGAAAGACGTAAGTGTAGAGTCTTATCTCTTGATTTTTAAGCAACAACAACACCAACTTTATGAAATACTACCTGATCCCCTCGACTCCATCAGTGTAGTTTTCCGTGTATTCATAAGGGGATGAATTTCTCAAAATCCTTTCTTGATGCTCGTCTACATTATAGAACATGTGAAATATTTCAAGGTTCTAGAGTCTGGACCAAAGAGTATGGGCTGTGTTTTGATATGTCAGTTTTTTCTTGGACTGAAAGTCGAAAATCGGTAACGGTATGCTACATACCTGCAGCAGGCAGAGGTGCATTAGTCTTGTACTCTCGTTCTTCGTGGGACAGGGACCGGAGACTGCGAGAAGCACTCTTATAGTCCATGGATTCCCGCAAGGCTAACGAAGCCGGGTCTATGAAAGATCGCTGGAAGCTTAGACTTCGAATCTGATGCGGGCCCGCGTTTGTACCTGCCACAATAAAATTTTCGATAAATCTCTCTATTAATTTTGTTAGTATGACCTTATTATTTTTGAATTTGATTTTTATCATAGGATGGTGTAGAGATTTTTATCCCGAGCGATTAGGTAGTTTACTCGTACAAGTTTCGACTTTCCCTCCAACTGTCTATATGCTAAAATCTTCGTCGATACGTTGATCTTTTTCGATGTGGAAGAAGTACTTGCAATTTCTTGATAGATAAATAGATGACACCTAATTAGATTATGTATGTAAGATTTACTTTGGTTAGGCTAATTTCCAAAAATACCCGTTAATAATCCCAAATAAGCATTTCCTGTATACAATATTCAATTAAATAACAACGTGTCAATCACCTTATTAGGCAGAAAAGGTGGTCTTTTTTCTAACGTCAAAAAAGGACCAAAAATGGCCGTCGGCAGGCGCTTATAAAGGGTCCGACGCAATTATCTAGGGCCGGTAGAGATGGAAAAAATTATGCACATAATTAGTTTATGAGTTTACACAATGAAACAAAATGTATCGATACCGCAATTATGTTGTGAATCTACGCAAACAAATGCATCGAGTTTATTATTACTATGAAAAAGGGAAAGTAGAGCTGGGCTTCATGTCGATATTAAGTGTATATTTAAATCCTGCATGCTATTCAGATTTGAAAATATGTAAATAAGTATCTAGATGTTTAAGTTGGAATTTGATTTTGCAAGTACAAAGTTCTAGATAAGCATACCGTTTGTTTATACATACATTGTAGACATAATGTTCGCAATCGGAGAAGATATGAAAACCGCATGTGTATATTGTGGTTTCATATTACACGATAATACAATAAAGTATAATTATGAACTATTGTTTTTATTTTATCAATGCACTTTACAATGCAAAACATTTTTTTTTTTGGAAGTAACTTTCTTCTCTTCTTTGGTATACTTTAATAATTTGGAAAAGATTGCATTTGAAACGCTTCCTCATTGACCGCTAGCGAGACAATGAAACTAAACAACTTTCTCAAAGAAACATTGGTTAAAAACAAAAAAAAGTTTTGGACGTCCCATTAGTCCCATATAACTATTTTTAGTGGTGCAAGGTTTTTATGGGAAAACAAAAAAAACTCTTTTCTCAACCTGTGTTTCTGTTGTTCAGTTTTGTGGTTCGACTAACACACTCAAATTCTTTCAGTTAATGAAGAGGCACTTTAGCTGATATCCATTTGCTCTCTGATTAGACCAAGAGCAACATTTGTTCTTCCAGCTTTTAACTGCGCAATAAAAAAAAAAACAAATTTGCAGCTGATAAATTTGCATATTTTTTTTGCGGACTGCTAAAATTCGTTGAACAGAATATCGAGGGACATTTAAAAAAAGGTTACTGATCCCAAACTAGACAAAGCATGACTATGGGTATCAGAGACTGATATACACACATAAATAGATAAATAACACCCAGAAACAGAACAAACACTTGTGTCCATCATACAAATGTTTACCCTGCGTTTACAATTGAACCCGCGGCCCTCGGCTAGAAAGGCAGGCTTACTACCAACCACACCAACGTGCTTTTCAGTAGTTGCTCTTGGTAGAGTAAGAGGACAAACGGTCGATATCGATATTCGATAATCGACTGCTCGCAGCCCTGAAAGGGTCAAGCAGCTTACAGCTACAAAATTAAGTCTATTAAGTCGAACTTTTAAGTCCCTTTGCACGCGAGATTTCGTTTCTTGTTGAGTTGGGGCTTATTCCCAGTTATTCTCTAAGTACGGTCCGGGCTTCAGACTCGCTTTGTGAACGCTCACTTTGTTTTCAAATGTCGTTTTGTTGTGCATCAAGCGGGATTTCTCTTTTCAATGTTCGCTGATTAGTCTGTTTTGATGAATGAGGGTATGGAGCTTGGAAGCTGATTTTAGTTTGTTAGTGGTGTGTTTACGTAGTATAGGGTGTTTCCTAATAAACTGAGAACGTTTGTTGCCTTTGAAAATTTCAACATTTCCTAGAAACTATTAAGCGTAAATTTTATGATTTCATCAAAATTTATAATTGTGCATCAAAATTACTAACTGTGCATTAATAGTACATTAAGATGCACGTGCGCTATTTTGGAGATTACAGCCGAGGCTCAGAAATTGCAGCCCGAGCCGCAGGCGAGGGCGTAATGGAGCCGAGGGTGTAATCACCAAAGCGCACAAGCTTCTTACGACGTTTTTCAACACATTTGCGAATAAAAACGAATCAAAATCGCTTACCTTATTTTCCTAAGGAAATTTCGAAGACGTTTTCCCCACATTTCTAGGTCTTGTGTTTTTGTTCAAGTATTTTCGACGTTCTACACTTATCACTGTTTTTCTTATTTGTAGAAGTCATTTATTTTTTAATTACATTAAACACATTTCACAACAAGAAATATCTGTTAAAATGGCGCGCGTATTACTTTTTTCGAAGACACAGATTATACATGCGCGCGCACGAGAAGACTACTTTTCAATTTATTTTAAAATTGAATATTTTGTTACTTTAAAGACAAATTTGTAGTTAGTTAGTTGATTAAAATAAATATTTTCGTTTAATTAACGTTTATTTATCATATTATCGAACACAGTTTCTTAATTCATTAAATTATTATGAATGTTTTAGATATAGAAACTCCTTGCACCTTGCCGCTATAAAAAACAAAACAAAAATAAAACACTAACCTGTCAAACAGCTTACTCAGCAAGGAGGTCTTTGTTCTGAGGCTCACTCCCATGAATTATTTAATATTGAATATTTTGTTACTTTAAAGACAAATTTGTAGTAAGTTGGTTGATTAATATAAGTATTTCCATGTAATTAACATTTATTTATCATATTATCGAACACAGTTTACTTTTTCATGAAAATATTATGAATGGTATAGATATAGAAACTCCTTGCATCTTGCCGATTAAAAAAAAGACAAAAATTACAACACTAGTGAAATTATAGTAATGAAAAAAGCACGCGTGTTTAATAAGCTGGATTATGGACCTTAATACAGTGCAAATAGAGCTGTTTTATGAGCAAATGTGTTGAAAAAATAATTATTATACATCAAAAAGTTTTAGATTCGTTAGCCTAACCTAACTGATCCCGAGTGGCTAAGAAAGTTTTATTTTAGTTGCACGTTGTTTGTAACTGAGTTAGTAATTCAGAATGCAATAATGCTATTAAAAAGAAGTCTAGTGGTATTAAAATTAAGTCTGTTTAATTAACACCCATTTTTTTATCGTTAGAAATTAATCCCGAGAAACGTCACGTTAGTTCACGTTAGCATCATTTAGGAGTCACTAGCTAGCCTAACTAACTCTGGCGTCAGACCTTTTAAAGGAGTGATCACACCTAGCTGAATTCTAAGACTAATTCGGCATACATTGCTGGGAGGCTTGGTTATGTTAATTGCTATATCCTTACTACAACAAGCAATGTATGCCGAATTAGTCTTTGAATACAGCCAGGTGTGATCACTCCTTAAGCCGCCAAATGCCTCTGAAACAGCCAAAAAATATTGTCAGGCCAGTGAAAGTAAACTTTTTCCAATAATAAAAAAAAAACAAACTCACTTATACATGCAAATACACAAAACACAAAAGCTGCTGCGCTACGACTTGCTACGAATAGCCTATTTCTGCTGTATAGCAACAGTGTCTGTACTAATTATGTACTTCGCCGGATAAACTCACGTTTTATACTGACGGCATAGAACTGACACGTTTCGATCCTTTTCGAGGATCTTCTTCAAGGCGGTCAGCAGTTACGTTACACGGACCGCAATCTGTCTTAAAGTACATAATTATGTGTAGCACTCGCGAGTCGTTTTGTGATAAAATAGTGTTAGCACTGCTGTGTTTCGGTTTGGGAACCAGTGAAATTACTGGCGTTGAGACATACTATCTTAGTTCTCAGGGTGAGCAACGCGCTTTGCTGTCTTATTAGTGTCAAAGTATGTCACTAATAATATAGTGGGTGCTGCGGGCGGTGGGGACCACGTACCAAATTATTCAAGAAAATGGTAAAATCATAATTCGACTTTTGGTTTACTGTTCAAGTTTGTCGTAAACTACTTAAGACACTTCTTGTCTTATTCAACATCTTTATATTAAATCCTGTCTGAACTTTCATCTTCGTCCTTCGTGACTTCTGGCAGTGGCACAAAGCGGGAGCGAGCAGAGCAGTTGGGTAGGTGCGTGAGTGCCACTTATTACCGATATAATTTCACTATTGTCCGCCCCCGGCACTCCATATGGCGTAACGTGTTTTTTTCGCCAGTCGACTTTGAGTAGGAACTCCTTTTGGTGTATGGATGAAAGAATTCGCGAAGAAGTCTACACAAGAGACGGTGTGATTGCCCAATAGCGCTAAATTGGCCACCATTGGGAAATATAATATCCGTGCAGCTTTAATTTAATATTATAGGAAGGATGAAGTCGCCAAGCTATGAGACGAGCTATGACTGGACGGGATTGGCACAAAACAAGAAATCGTGTCGTGCTTTAATGTCAGGGCCAAGAACCACTTTGGTTCGCTAAGCCATAGAGATAGATAGATAGAACCTCAATTAATATAATTAAAGTTTAACTCTCTTTATGTTGCAAAATCTACTACTTAGTTCACCTTTGAGGTTATTTTTGTCATCTGTCAAAATAAAGCGCGCTCCAATTTAAAATTTCTTTAGCCAATGGTCAATAGTATTCGTTCGGAATGATCCTCCGATTCGCGTGACTGAATTCTGAGGAATTGAGGAACTCAGACGTATGGTGACCCCAGGAAGACGACGTTTATGAAATCCATCGTTAAATTAGCTAGTTATTTTATAACAGTCAGAAATATTTAAAATAAATATGGTTTGATAGGAGTTGTTACGGGATAAGCTAATCATATTAACTTTTTTTTGTTAAAGGCCGATTCCGAAAGTCGCTTGTTTTCATGATTAGAATCACTAGGCTTCGGAAGCAAACCCAATGAAAAGACACCGTGTATACTCTCGGAAACTCAAACTATCTTTATGTACTAAATTATAAGTTGTTGCTCCGCGGAAGAGGGTCAAACTGACAAATTTTCCTTTTATTAGGATATAATGTGCTTTATGGATACTTGTCGTCAAATTTATCGAGACTTCAAGTTAATCGGCGGCTACTTTCTTTGGTTTCAAAGATTTTTCACCAAAAATCTAATGTGTAATTGTGTTTATGAAAGTAAGTAGGTAAAAATACTAATTAAGAAATTATGACAAGCTTTCTATAACATACCAGTCTTCGTGCATTTATGTAAAAAGCAACTTGTATGGCGACTAAGGCTCTACTCAATCTGATGGGGAAACATGATAAAGTTCTGTAATACGCTATACTTTATAAACAAACATATATATTTATTATTACTTACATAATCGTTTAATCATTTGCAAATTTCAGTACGTAATTGGGGACTTATGTTCCTGTTTACATGACAATAGGTCGTGTGCGTCCTTCAGTGATATAAAAGTTGATAGTGGCAGTCCCGTGGGAAGGTCGCTATCTCATAGATACGGTACGGCGCTCGCGCATTTATCAGTCCCAACCCAAGCCCCTACCAATTATAATATGTAGGACAATAAGAATATTATTACAAGATATTAATGGTGATTGGTAATAAAATACCATTGATTTTAAGTGCTTGAATATTTTTTATTTATTTTATTATTTATTTATTTATTTATTCCATAACAATTGACACTGTGTTGGAAATTACATTAAATTTAGCAAAAAAACAAATCATATCAACAATAACATCAACACTAATTTTTCAGAATACAAATATTAGATTACAATAGTACAGTTATTCAAATTAAATCAAATTGGTTCAGTAAATTCAATAAAAGTACATTACAATTTTTATTTTAAATTTTCAGCCTACATTACGCTTTATTCCAATTCATATATTCGTCAACACTATAAAAACAGTTTTCCACCAGGAAGCGCCTCAGTTTGTCCTTAAACTCTAATATATTTTTTATAATTTTAAGAGATATGGGTAGGCAATTGTATAATCTAGTCGCCTGAAAACGTGCGCTATGTCTCACCACATTTAATTTAGGAACATCAGGCCGCTGAACATCCCTTCTGCGGGTACTCATCCGCACAACGTGTTCCTCCGCTGTTTCACGCTGATGTAATGAGTTGACCAGATCAGTTAACACTAAGAATATGTAAAGCGAAGGAGCAGTAAGAATCTCCAGCTCAACAAAAATTTCTCTACATGACTCCCACTGAGGTATTCTAGCTATTGTTCGCAATGCTCTCTTCTGTCCTATAAATGCTTTTGAAATATTATATAGATAACTAGATCCCCACAGTCTGATACTATATCTTAAACGTGATTCAACCAAAGCATAGTAAACTTGTACTAACTGCTTCTTAGTCGCATCATTTCGTAAGCTTCTTAGAGCGTAACTAGCCGAACTCATGTTATTAACCACAGTATTCACTTCATTTTTCCAATTCAAAAGAGCATCTATGTGCACCCCGAGAAACTTAACCACATCAACTAACATAACGCTGTCTCCTTTAAGGTTCACTTTGAGCGTTTCTTTTGATCTCGCTGTAGTTTTAAAAAGCATTACATTTGTCTTACTAGTGTTTAACTTTAGTTTATTAATTGTGAACCACTTATAAAATTCTGATAGTACATCATTTAAGTTAACGTTGAGTTCTGAAATTGTTTTTGCAGGTAATACTGCATTTGTGTCGTCAGCAAAAATGACTAAATTTATTTTATGTCCAAAAAGTTTACACATGTAATTAATGAGATCGTTAATAAAAACTATGAAAAATATAGGACCCAAAATAGAACCTTGTGGAACACCTTGCTTTACCGCTTTTAATTTTGAACAGTGTACCACTTCACAATTATCTTTTACTGTTTTTATTTCTACAAATTGAGATCTATTTTCTAAGTATGATTTTAGTAAGGAGAGAGTTTTGCCTCGAATACCATAAAAATCCAATTTATCAACTAATATGCTATGATCTACCAAATCGAAGGCCGAACCTAAATCTAAGAATAGTCCGACAACTTTATTATTGTTATTAAGTGCCGTAGTAACATCATCAATCAATGTATTTACTGCATTTATAGTACCTTTCCCCACCTGATAACCGAACTGTCTTTCATTAATGATCTGATTGGCGTTTAGATGTTTAACTATTCTAACTTTTATGAGCTTTTCAAATATCTTTGATACAGTCAGCAGTAAGGAAATTGGTCTATAGTTTGCCGCATCCCGTTTGCATCCCTTCTTAAATACAGGTAATACCTTAGCAATTTTTAGTTGCTCCGGAAAGATGCCATTTTCAAAACAGTCATTGAAGAAATTTGCAAAAGGAACAGCTAATAGATCGATGTTGTTTTTGATGACATTTATAGGTACGTCGTCGTAACCGCAAGACATCTTGCTATCCATTTTATTGACCAGAGTAGTAACTTCAGTACTTGTAACATCTTTCCAGACAATACTATCCTCTACCCGTAGTGAGGAATTTCCAAGAATACCTATTGCAGTTGTCGTATAGCTATTTTAAATGTTTTTCTTGTATTCCTATACTATTAAACGAGCAATATTTGTATATATATTCGTAATCGGTTTCTTGAAAACGGCTCTAACGATTTCGATGAAATTTACCATAAGAGGGTTTCGAGGGCAAAAAATCGATCTAGCTAGGTCTCATGTCTGAGAAAATTTGTTTTCCCCGTATTTTTAAGCATTCTTTAAAATACCGCGTTTAAGACAGAAACCTACAGCGCCATCTGTTGTCGGGTAGCATAGCTTGTTAAACCCATGGTGGCTTGAAACTCTGACAGTCAGATTGAACACTAACCTGGCAAAGAGCAAAAGGGGTTACGGAGGTCAGATCGCGTACACTCAACAGTACGTCAGAAGAAACAATTTTGGACCTTATAGCGTGGTAATAGAGTTGAATCAGTTTCTACCGACCTGCTGTTAACCGTACAAACTAGTAACTTTATCAAATCTCTTCTAGGTAATAGGAATAAGACTAGGAAAATTAAGATAATGATGAAATAGAGAAGGGAGCTTCGTACTGCATTTCGTTTAGAAGCTTTAAATACAAACTCTAGCCAATAATTATTTATTTTAGCACTATAATAATAAAATAATGAAGTGAAGCGACAGTCATACAATGTTCGTAATATTTTAATTGTGTACGGGGCGTGTGTGGTTGCAAACAAATTGGGTCTCGTCGACACACCCCACCGAGTGTTATGTTCCATTTTAGTTTTTAATTAACTGGCGATATTATTGTTTGTGTAAAATTATTTTAACCGATACACGGACTTTGCTCCGTGGACCGATATAGCAAAGATTACTCTATGAAGTTTTCTGGCGTAGTTACAGCGGAAGATACATGGAAATATGATCAATGTATATTTGTTTAATATAATGTCCGATAAAAACTTATTATCTAATATATCATATAATTAGTAGGAGAATTTAGTTCAATTAATTTAGTTTAATTTAATTTTAATAGAATGAAAAAGACATTTTGTATTTTGAATGCGCGAATTTGCAAATTTCATCTATACAAAATACCGGTCAAGTGTGAGTCAGACAAAGTATTTTTAGAAGCAATAAAGTCCATTTTTATGTCCGCTCAACGAAATTTGTTTGTAAATGGTTTTATATAGAGATCTTTTAATTTTTTCCTGTAAGTAATATTTACATAAACTTCTATCGACTATAATTAATTCAGATTTTTCCTTTCGCAACCTTCGGATCGGATATAAGGGTATTTTTTATTCATTTTTCGTTATAACTTGAAAACTAACGGGAAATACAGAAAGTGCTTTTATCTTTTATCTTTTTAGGGTTCCGATACCAAAATGGTAAAAAAAAGGAACCCTTATGGTGCCGCTCTGTCTGTCCGTCTGTCTGTCACACCTCTATATCTCAGCAACCTCTTACGCTATCGAGCTGAAATTTGGAATAGTTTTAGAATATAGTTGCCCAACTTAATTGCACATGAAAATTTTTTGAAAAAAGTATGATTATTAATGTAAAGGGGGCCAAAATAGGGGGGGCCAAATTTCAAATTGTCGCTACTAGGTCGAGTGGGGTATCATATGAAAGGGCTTTACTTGTACATTTTAAAATATATTTTTGTATTTTTTTAAGTTTCTTAGTTTTCAAGTTATGATGAAAAATGTCAAAAAAAATACCATTCCCCCCCCCTTATCTCCGAAGTTTGAGTAAGGGAAAATCTGAATTAATTACAGTTGACAGAGGTTTATGTAAACTTTACAGCAAAAATAAAACGATCTTTCTAAGTTGCACAGTTTTTCAGAAATCTGCAAAAAACCTTTACAAACAAATTTAGTTTTGCGGTCCTGAAAATGGACTTTATTGCTTCCAAAAATACTATAGGTATATCGGAACCCTCGGCGCGCGAGTCCGACTCGCACTTGACCGGTTTTTTCTCACTTATTGTGTAATCTCTTCTCAGGAGCAGCCTATCTATATGTGGAGCAACGCACTGACAAAGAAAGGATGGATTGAGATATCTGGGGTTCTAATATTTTGTTAATCTCTACTACTATAAAATTATAAATTACAATATTTATAAAAAAATATCACGTTATGTTATTTTCGAGCATCACGCAAAAACTACTGAATCGATTTTATGAAACTTTTTTGTTTGCTAGCTAACAAAAAGTTGCTAGTTTGACTTACACTGGTATTTTTGTTAACATGTGGACGAAATCGCGGGCAAGAGCTAATAATGATTATAAACTTACTTGTCTTCGACCGGGGTTCCCTGGGTCCATCCACAGTCACTTTGATGGCCTTCAGGTACGAGGCTACTTGGGGCGGCGTCGTCTCCACCATTATCGTTAACGAGAAGCTCTTTCCTGCAAATAATGAAAGAATGCTTTAGTTTTATAACACTCAACATGTACCACGAAAAGTTAGCCCATAGTGTTTTATTTACATTTTACAGTGCTGTGGTTTAACTTGGTCGGACTGGCGGTTCACGGTATTAACAAAATCAATTATCAAAGTGAGCGCACAGGAATCTTTTGTACAGACAGGTACATCTTGAGCTTGCTGACTTCAGCTCATAAAACTATTAAAATAAGAACGATGCGAACTTTAATGTGTCAAGCTTGACGTGCTCTTGACTGAATAAAGATTTGTTTTGTGTGTCTCTGTTTCCGACTTTAAAAATAATATGCGCTATGCAAATGTTACAAGGTTGACTAAAAAAAAAATTGCTGTGGACTTTTCGAAAACTTCTCGACGACATTTTCGTCATGGAGACACATACGAGTAATATGTTGCTCGTACGCGCTCGATCTAACTAAAACAATTGAATTTTCGTAAGTGCACTCCAGCCTTAGAACTCTAGCTGAAAAAAACTCTAGCTCAAAACAACAACATTCGACAGATAGTTGTAAAATCGACAGTGTCAATCAAGTTTTGAATTTGCAAAGGCGCATTTCATCGATGTTGTTTTCATTGCCACTGTATCTTGGACGAAACATTTCGTCCAAGCACTGTATGTGCCAAGGTATGTGCAACGGGATTCTAGTATAGTAAAGTCGTAAATAATTTTATTTTATATGCAACCTCGAGGAGACACGATATTTTATCTGTGACTTTAAAAACAAAAGAATTATATGATCTGCAGTATTCTACTAAGAACAAGACTGTAGTATTTGTACCTACCGTAAAACTCAAAGCTGAACATACTTTCACAATAAATTATTAATTTGCCTAAATAATTTTTTGTTGAAACGTTATGTACATTATGAGTGCTTTTAGTCATGCAATGCAGAGGACATAAATCCCATTATTATTTTTCCTTGAAATTAATTCCTCCAATTTCCCTTTAAACACTTTAAAATGCGTTTAACAATCCCGTTTGATAATATTCCACAAAATAGCGTTAGAGAGGAATAGCCCAGTCAATAACAGGTGCTTTAAGTTTAATTATATAGTGGAGTGGCGTTTGAAACTATTACCTAGCGCTGCAGCCACGCAGCAATATGCAACGGTAATTTTTCCTTCATAGGTAAAAAAAAAATGTATCTGCATAATCTAGTTCAAGGTTTTGGAATAGGTAAAAAACCACACTCGAAGAACTGATGGCTGGAACAAGAAGGTTAAAGATTGGTGACTATGAACTGGAAGACCTAGCATGGGCAGGTCCCCCACAACGGGAAATTGTTCGTCTTAAATCGCCTTCATCATTAGATTTGTTATATTTTTTAACACATGATATTTTTCGAAAAGTAAATCTAATCTGCTGTAAGCCTATAATGTCTTCCTAATCATACTTGCCTTGGCCCCGTGTGGTGCCGGCAAAGACTAGTACCAACCCTTACATGCCCGTGGGTGTCGTAAGAGGCGACTAAGGGTTATAAATGGAGGATGGGCAGCAGCATCCTCCTTTGTATCTAACATCTTACTTACTGCGGTCACCTACAACCGCGGTAACGCTAAAAAGCGAGGTGACTATGGTTCTTCCCCGCTACATTTTTCCAGCAAAAGCTAGAATTCTAGAGGGAGCTCCCGTCCTGTAGTGGACGTTTCGTGGGATGTTATGATGAATCATACTTAAATAAGTTATAAAATTTGAATTTGCGATTCCTAAGAAAAATGCAAGAAATTTGAGTTTACCTAAAATTCTTCATACAAAACACCAATTTGATAGGTAAGAACCTAATATTTACGATCAATTTTTTTTCGTTTGTTTCAACGCTTATCAATCTATTTTGCAGCCATGATACTAAAACCAGAGTATATAATAACATTGTTTTTTTCAAAGATTTCGGACCTCCTTGCTTCGCTCGGAATAGATACCTTGCAAATTTATTTTAGTAGGGGGGACATCTGCCAACATGTCACAACCCCATCATCGATAATCCATAGAAAATATTCAAAATAACCGGTCAAATCCATAGAAAAACGCCTACACCACCTAGTGACGAATTATTTCTTTAATCCTCCTTCTAAGTACCTTTATTTTTCTGTGGTTTTTTTAACCTTCTTTTTCCTGACAGCTTTTGACATAGCTGCAAAATGTGTAGGCAAGCGAATGGATTCTACATAGCGCAAGACCAGCCATCATAGAGGTCTTAAGGGCTTTCCTGCAGTCAACTAGCGCCCTCATCATTTAAAAAATATTACTCGCTAAATACAAAACTTATCGAAAATCTGTCTATCCAGATTGAAGTAAAGGTCCTCTAATTTATTTAGAACCTATCAATTCTAAAAAAATATTTTTCACTGTAGTTAGAGATACAAAAACTGCTAAAACTGGCCGTTTTCCGCACTTTTTCGAACAATATTTTTCAGGATTGATGGGTTCTAAATAAACTAGGGTACCTTTACTTCAATCTGGAAAGACAGATTTTAGTAATATTTTTTTAACTGATGGGGGCTCTGGTTGACTGCAGGAAAGCCTTTAAGGGGAAGCTTTTCAGCATCCGCTGTAAATCATGGGCCTTGAGGCTGAATGGATCATATGAAAGATGACGATGAAAATCTCTAAACATACTTTAGGAAACGTTTGTTAGTTGTTGTAATGTTTACTTGTTACTTAAGTAAAAGGCTTTAACAACTATTTAACTTGGCATAAGGATCAGCAAAACAACAATGCTTAAACAGCTAACATGAAGCTCAAAGAGGTATTTTATGACAAAGATTAAATAACAGTTTGAGTTCGTACTATAACAGGAACGTTGCGAGGGAAAATGGCGAGCTTTTTGGGCGTCCGATTTGCGGTCGGCAGTAATGAATGCGCCGATAAATACGGAATAAAATTACTGTTAAAATGAGTGGATTAACATGTCTAATGCAGATAATTCGTGCAGTGTAGCGAGCTCGAATTTGTAGCAACAAATGATTGGTTTTGACCGCGTTTAGGTATTCCTTTTCAGCGAGTTTAACTCTCTCGTGTTTCTGTTATTCCATTGCTAGTCATCGACATCATCATACAAGATCAAAGGGACGTCTATGGCTCAAAGTGTGGTACCTATGTTATGGAATGCATCATAGTCACCACGCTTGTTAGCGTTGCGGCTGGCAAGTAAAGAATCACGGTGACTGGTAAGGTGACCGCAGTGACGTAGATAGTAAGTAGTACGATACGCTGCTGCCTATCATCCGGTTAAGATCCCTTAGTTGCCTTTTACGACACCCACATTAAAATGTGATACTATTTTGAGCCTGCATCACACGGAACCCGTTGCTGAATTGCTACGTTTCTACTGTCACAGAATAAATAATTGTATACTGTGCTGATTCAAATTCTTCGATTGTGTCCCGAGTCCGTCAGTCCGTCAAAAAATCGTATCTACAGATAGGAACAGTTCCTGTTGTGATATCAAAAGCCAATAACAATGCCAAACAAGTCAAGACTCGTTGCTGGTAGTACAACAATATAATGTTTTTTTTTATCAATATGCGTCTACCTATTATCGCTATTCTTCGTCAAAATGATTTGGCACAAAGAAAATTTATTACTGGAACCAGATGCAGTAGGTACTACATATGGTACATATGTGTTGGTTATGACCAAAGCAAAGAATATATAATATTAAAATAAACTTAAATTCTACCTATACAAAGTGTAAGGGACAGGACATGTCCTATTTTGTATGGAAAAGCTGATTTTATTTTCGAAAGATTTATTCACTGAAAGTGGTTCAGTTACGTTGACTGATCCATGCCCTTTCAGTTTTTTGAAACCTGTCCCTTAAGTACACCCTTTATTATGTAATAGCAAGACGTATTTAAACATAACTATTCAGAAATGATGACAATGTTGCATCGGAACTGTGTTAATATCTCAATATCGGTATCATCATCTCGTCTCAAAGCAACATCGTCAAAGCGCGGCCCATAAGGAGACAAATCATCATAAAACGTTCCTCGCTAAAGTAAAGGCGTGAACCGAACGATGTGAAATATCGCTCTTTAAACTCCCCATTAAAGTTAATGCAGCCGGCATAATCAGTCATCAGCAGTTTAGAACCTAACACAATACAGACAGCTATAAAACATAACATTGTATCGTGAGTATCTCCCGGAGGTGTTGATGTTCAGAGAGCGCGTGAAATATTCAATTATTGTGCGCAGTCGCAGCCCACCTGTGAGGGGAGAGGATCGGAGGGAGGACGGCCGCCATCTTGATTTACGATCGAGCGTAAATCCTGAGTGACATTTGTTAGTTGCGATGCAAGACTTGCGAGTCGCTCTCCGTCTCCGAATATGACACGTTTTTCAGGAAAATCGTTTGCGGTTTTCTTTATATTGCTGGGCCTGAGAAGTGCACGCGCAGTTACTTTGGCCTTGTTGAGACGATGGAATGTGCAACGTATGTCGTGAGGTCGTGACATGTCGTAAGTTCAAACTTAATGCTTGTGTTCTGTTCAATATGGTCAGAACACCCCCATAACACTTATAAGTTTGTGTTTCGATGTCTCGGAATTATTAAAAAGACACAATAAAACATAATCTTATCACATTTTAAGATTTTCACCATGTTTTGGCCGTTTCGTAAATTCCCGCCAATGACTCGTAGCTAATCTTGTTTCATCACTAGATTGAGACGTCATAGCTGGAATCGTGTCGTTATTATGTGCGTCCGTAATGTGCGTTAGACTTAATGAAGTTATCAACATTACCTACTGTAGCATGGCTACATAAATTCTTCTATTATTATTTTTTTTATTCCATGCTCTACACTACCTAAAGTAAAATGTGATCTTTAAAGTTGATGCTAATTTGATACAATTTTTATTATGTTGATGCTCTTTGAAACTATAACAAACTATGTAGTAACTAATGTAATGCTATTCGGAAGATGAAAAGCATTTAAAGTTTGTCAACATTATGGTATTTCCGATGAGGAACGACGAATACCTACGTTAAAATACAATTTCCAACTGTTAATTTAGTACATTTTTTGCGAGGTGACTCTACTACTACCCCTATGGCAGTTTTTTGAGCATTCGTTTGGAAATTGTTTTAATTATTTCAATCGGTACAAAATTGTATTAAAATAGTTGTTAACACTGGAAAGAAATATGTTTGAAGTAATTTTTGTTGACCTAAAATAAAACAATCTAAGACTCATAAGATCCTCCAACATCCAATTTTTCAGAATTCGTCAGTAATTGAAACACTTGAATGTCCTAATTCCACAGAATAATGAAACTAACGAGTGAGGCAAAGAGAGCAAAAAGCTGCTCCGTAATACATACCTTGATGACCGCTACACAAAATGTTTTTGGTCACACTCTGGTTTATGCGTTTACCGCCACTCCTAATTATGTGCTCAATCTGATGACAAGGAGACTCTCTCTTTTATATTACTCTATTACTCTATGATTTATTTTAGTAATGATATTTTTTAAAACCTATAGGTAATTTAGTAATTATTACAACCCTAGAGGGAACCAAACAAAACTTGAGCGCCGAATTCAAGGCGGACAATCGACAGTAATTGACAAATTGTTAGCTTTATTATTAGAATGTTTAATGTTTTGTCACAATTTTTTTCTTTTGACCACTGATATACTGTGCAACTATATTTTTTCCGTCTTCTTTTCTTTGGGATAAGTTGCATCAATGTATCAAGGACATCACATTTACTTCACATTGTTCAAGGTCGATTTACCTTTATCTTCTTTCTTAAAGTGTTTATCGTTCGAATCCCTATCTACAGTTAAAGGCTTCAGTAAGAATACATTATTCTATTCATATTATTGATAGGTGAATGAAGGGAACACGTTGAAACACATTATTTTGTTACAATAAAAGTCCAAATAGCATCAATATCACTCCCGATACCCAAGTGCTCATATGACGAGTATTTGGGTATCGGCCTCTTCGTCCAGCTGTCTGACCTAATCTTGTCACATTACAGACGCACTGTTGTGAAGTGCACGTCACGTTCATACACGAAACGCGCCGGTGTCAGGTTACACGATCGCACTACCAAATTATAAGAGTCGTGTGCCCGAACTTCTACAATAAGTTTTGTCTCTCATTTATATCTCTTTCATTTATATTTATATCTTGTAGTATTAATAGGGAGTATTTTTAGGGTTCCGTACCTCAAAAGAAAAAAACGGAACCCTTATAGGATCACTTTGTTGTCCGTCTGTCTGTCTGTCAAGACCCTTTATCTCACGAACGGGTAAAGGTATCAGGTTGAAATTAATACCATATATTAGGATCCATGCACCACACAAGTTTTGAAAATTTCAATTTTTTACAACGACGCAATTAAAAGATATGGCATTTTATGTCTTCATCTCCATACATTTATTCAAAAAATTATGAAATTTGGCAAGAAGCATAAAATTATGAAATTTGGCAAGAAGCTAGGTCTCACAGTACAAATAATGGGAAAAGTCTGAAATCATTAAATATTACAACTTTTCTCACAACTAAAGGTAACGTTTCAAGAACATTCATATAAGAGAGGGGTCAAGTTGGATGGTCGCTGAGGTGATTTTTGTTTTAGTTCTATTTTAAAAACGGGAACACTTACAAACTTGAAAATTGGTATGTTTATAGTGCATAAGCTATAAAATAACAACAAATAATAAAATTTGGTCAAGCGCGTGTCGGACTCAAAAAAGCTAGCATATTAACTTACTGAAATTTCAACTAATACAATTATGATTATGTGGTGGTACGGAACCCTCAGTGCGCGAGTCCGACTCACACTTGGCCGGTTTTTGTTATAAATCCTTTCTTATTTAGGGTGCTTCCTCATTAACTGCGAAAAGTTTACAACTTCGTCAAAGGAAATATATGAAAAAGGCAAAGAATAGTACCAACCCTTTTCTACCCATAGGTTTCGTAAGAGGCGACTAAGGGCTAATGAACCGGACGATGGGCAGCAGAAGATATCGTACCATCTTACATAATACAATCACCAACAACAGCGGTCGCCACTCGCCAGCCGCAACCCTTATACAAGCGTGGTGACTATGGTAAATCGCCTCCTAAGTACCACGCGTTTTTGCTTAAGTTCAAGGTCAAGAGTAAGCCCATTGACAATAAAAAAAAAACAAATGGACAAGTGCGAGTCGGGCTCGCGCGCCAGGGTTCCGATATACCTATAGTATTTTTGGAAGCAATAATGTCCTTTTGTAAGGACCGCAAAACTAAATTCGTTTGTAAAGGTTTTTTATAGATTAATTATAAAAAACTGTCAAACTTAGAAAGTTCGATTTATTTTTGCTGTAATATTTACATAAACTTATATCGACTGTAATTAATTCAGATTTTTTTCATCATTACTTGAAAACTAAGAGTTGTTAAAAAAAAACAAAAATATATTTTAGAATGTACACATAAAGTTCTTTCATATGATACCTCATTCGACCTAGTAAAACAATTTGAAATTCCCCATCCCCTCCTATTTGGGCCTCCTTTACATTAATAATTATTAGTTATTTTTTCATGTGCAATTAAGTTGAGCAACCATATTCTAAAACTATTCCAAATTCCAAATATAGAGGTGGATAGATAGACAGACAGACAAAGTCGCACCATAAAGGTTCTTTTTTTACCATTTTGGTATCGGAACCCTAAAAATGATGATGAATTGCTGCCGTGAGTATCTTATTCCCAAAAGTCGTAGAACAACATTTGTTGCATTTAGCTAGTAACAACAAAACTCGTTTTAAGCGATTTTATTTTCATTACTATTGATTAAGAAATAACTTCTAAATGACTCAAAAACCGGTTTCAATTTGCGCGAATCATCATTTATTAAATATGGTTATAATTTGATTGTTTGTTTGCTTGTAAATGTGATAATTACATGCCGTAACAGGTAGGCACCTATTAATAATAACTTGATTTGTAAAGTAGATTTTATTTGATTAAATGCAGTTCTATTGTTGTTACAGCGCTGTTCTATTAGCATTGGAGTATTGTAAGAACCTGATTTTAAATATCAGTAAAAATGGTTTATTATCAAAGTAATGTAGGTATTTAAACATCGTAATGAGAAATACACCGTTATTTTTTTAGCGAGGTCGAAAAAAAATCTACATCCCATAACAACTGTCAGCTGATGCAGTTTGTTTGGAAGTAGCAATTTTTTTTTCGTATTCGATCTATGTTAGTTGGGAAAAGTTGTTCAGTTTCATGGAAAGAACCACCTCTTGAAATATCCGGCGTAATAAAAAAATAAGGGTGTGTGTACATAGTATACGGCAGGCCTCTTCCAAAAATCCTGTCTACTGTTACATCCTATAGTAACGTACTCCCGCAACCGCTACGTGACAAGCGGGGAAGGTGAGGTATTGGAATTGGCGGGGGGCGGATAGTGTCCTTTTGTATTATAGTACAGTCAAGAGCACATCAAGCTTGACACGTTGGACTTCGTATCTCGCTTATTGAGGTAGTAAGCGTAGAGACGGAAATCGCACGGAGATTGTCAAACTTGACCTGCTCTTGACCGTACGTACTGCACATTACCTTCTGTTACGCAAATCTATAATGAACAAGGGGTAGAACACGTGTTAGCATTTCTTAAGATTCTAAAAGCAGCAAGCACCTTTGCGTTACTTATAAGCATTCCTTCATCTGAGTCGTAGTGTAGTTAGCTATTTGGACTCCGCCTTTACGACTATACCTATCTCTCGTCCGCCATTCGCCGCATTCGTCCGAGATTTTACAGCTCTTGCGCAAGTGTAGGTTATGTGGGCTCTCAGATCTCAGAGCCTGTACAATGGAACACTAAAGGCATTTACTACTGCGGTTTGGAAATTAAAATCCGACTTGTCCTGATATGAGTGCCGAGAAATGCGACGTCAGAAAATAATATTGTGAATATAATTTGAAAAAAATTATGTTGAATAATTAAGTTTCATGAAAATAAGCGTAAATTATTGCGAAGGGTAAACGCATTCAAATGACGTAATTGATTGCAATGTGTTTTTCTCTCCGGGAAAACCAGAGAAATTTATTTCTAGTTGGAATAATTCAGCGAGTTTTGTCTATATTTCCTAATTAGTATCACCCGTTTCCATGGGCATTTACCTACAAGATTTAACCAAAAGGCAAAAGGATGTGAATCTGTCCGTGACTGAACAACTTTTTCGAAACATAGATCGAGATATAAATTTTTTTAGCTGACAAAATTTATAAAGAAATTTGATTTTTTATTCGTATTCTGTTTAAAGAAAGTTGTTCATTTTTATGGACGGATTCGCAGATTTACTTTTTAGGGTTCCTTATGCAACGGGACCCTTTTACTAAGCCTATACGTCGTCTGTCTGTCCAACGGCTGTATCTTTTAAACCGTAGTACCTATGCTGTTGAAACTTTCACAGAATATGTGTTTTTATGGCGGATAACCTAACAAATAATAAAAAGTTAAAACATAACGGGGTCCTCCCATTTTAACATTGAACCGTCCATGGTTAAACGTACAAGGAACGTGTTTTTTGGTGATTTTTTGTTTTAGCTCTATCGTAAAAACGGGAACACTCACAAGTGTAAACATTTGTATATTTATAGTTCATAAGCTATAACAACAAATAATAAGAACTGGTCAAGTGCGAGTTGGACTCGGATATAATACACATCTGCGCGTCTGCGATTCCCTGATTAAGACGCTATTTTTACATTATTCTATTTTTACGCTATTTATTCGTACGGAACCCTAGGTATGCTAGTCCAACTCGCACTTAGACGGTCTTCTTTACTTTGTTAAACTAATTTGCTGATATGTATACCTATTTGAATTGAAGTTATTAGGTAGGTACTTGATGTAGAGTGAGGCAAGATCGCATGGAATTGCAGAAACACTGTTACACTGCTTTTCACATTCGTGACGTAGAAACTGTTCGTCACCGCAAACGCTTATTTTGTTTATTGCTGTATCCGTGCAGTTATGCGGGAGGGGGGGTGAGGGAGGTAGGGAGGGGTAAGGTAGGCCTTAATAGCGCGACCGTTTAGGTTTCTTTCATTCCTCTTAACGGGGCGAAATTACCCATTACATAGACGAGACGTTTACGGTGCATGATCAACGAATACACATTGAGAGATGAAGTGCAAATAGGACTCTCAGAAACCTGGTTGCATTTATCTGACTTTAGATATACAATGTGTAATTCTAAATACGCAAAACCTCTCGTGTAGTGTTCCACCCATGGAACTGAACAACTTAAGTCCTAAAACTTTTGGAATTTAAAATAAATAAAAATCAACAAAAGTTGTTCAGTTACATGGGTAGAACTACCCCACGAGAAGTGTAACAGAACAACCTTTGCTCTACAACTTCTGGAAATTAAAACAAAAAAATTTGATAGTCCATACAAGTTGACCGGATCAGATTTTAATTTTGTATGAAGATTTGATTTTTTGTATTATACGGGTTCTGGGTTCGATTCCCGGTGAGGACACTACAAAAAACCCTTTGTGTGACCTTTTTGGTTAGAACATTGCAGAATGAATCACCTGATTGTCTGCAAGATGATTCCGTGCTTCGGAAGTACGTTAAGGCAAAGGTCCAGACTACTATCTACGGATGTAGTCGTTAATGAGCCATGTCAGAGGCCTTTGGCGGCTCAACAACTCTGACACCAGTATTAGTGAGGTCGGTCATCAACCTTGAAACCCACACGATATTATGATGATGATACAAATAACTTAGATGATTCCTGAAATCAATTGCTTGCATAATATAAGGTATTGTAGTTATAGGGTGTCTAGGCTACTACGGTAAGTCATTAGAGTATTAGTGTAGTGCTAGAGGTGCATAATGACCGGTTAATCGGGCGGGCGATGATTTGCGCGTCTGCCTCTGAGTGGCCAGTAACGAGATTTCGGGTATACTCATTTTATTGTCTAAACCTAACACTAATTTCTCGATAGTATGATACGTGGGAATTTGAGAGGTCGAAATCCAATTACTGAAATTCAGTTTATGTGGAAGGAATTAAATGTTTTGTATTTTTTTACCAGCTATGCCTCCGACTCCGTTCGGGCCCTTAAGTTTCTGGTGACTTCTTACGCAAAAATTCTTCAGGAAACAGCACACTGTTTTTCAGCCAAGTCTTACAAATCTCTCTTTGTGTTTCTTATGCGGAATATCACGAACATTTGAGATACAAAAAAATATTTTTTTATTTCTCAAGCTCGAAAAGTTGTAGTTTATGCTGGATATTGGCAGCCCGAAATTGTATTTTATGCACTTGGTCAAAAAAGTAATTTCTTCTTCTAAATTGACTTTCCAGTCAGTCATACCATAAAACTCTTAAGAAATAACCTGTTGTTTCGTTATATATTTACAATATATTTATATTCGGAGTTTTTAACTAGTTTTTTTTTTAGTTTTTCTACTTTTCCAAACTTCTTTTAAGTTTTATTTCCTCGAATGAAAAGCAAAGTTTATAACTCGACCATAAAACACTTTTTATCCGCGGCTTAATGCCTTGTACAAAAAGTCATGTTTTTTGTTCTTGTTGTAAAAACTACTATTTAAACGCATCAAGCACGTCTATATCAACAACCCCTTTTCCCAATTAAATGTTTTCGTGGTTTCCGTAAATACGGAATAAATGGTAGAAGTTACGCATTTTTGTAACCCTCAACAAAAATAATCTTGGTACTCACGAATTTTACTAAACAAATGAAAATCAACTCACCTCGTCCACTTCTCCCAACGAACCTAAGGTCATTGAACTTGGCGACTCTACTCTTCATATGGGCGACGTTGTTTCTCAGCTCTGCGCAACAGTTCTCGTCGTTCCCTGCCCTGATGGTGACCCTGGTGCCGTCGAGGACGTCTCCGAGGGCGACGACCTTGAAGCCGATGGGCAGGGTCTTGTTGGAGCGCCAGTGTTGAGGCAGCTTCGTACACATGTAGTCTGGGCTTCCCGTGCGGACTGAGGGTTAGAAAAAGTTTGTTAGAATATCGTAAAGGTACAAGATTTTGAAGATACTCGGTCGTACACTCAACAGAACGTCAGTCGAAACACTTTTGGACCTTATGGCGCAGTAATAGAGTTGACAAAGTTTCTACCGACAAGCGGTTGACCGTACTAGCCGACCGCAACGATTAGGCGCATGACAGTTAAGAAAATTTGGAAAATTATTAGCTGTTTGGCTTGATCTTAAGTAAAAATGCATTAATTTTGAACATGTAACCATTTAAGAAAATTATTTTCCCTCGCACAAATTCTATTTAATTTTGCTTATTTTTTTATCTAATTGTGGCTGTCAGATAGTTGTAATTTTTGTCAAACGTTTTAAAATCAACATCAAATTTTATAAACCATGTACTCGATCACTCAGAAAAGTTTTGCAAATAAATTTTTCGAGACGCTGGTTGTTTTTAATGTTAAAGCGGAAATTGGGAATGAAATGAAATGATGATTGGAAATCCCAGAATCATTGTAAAATTCTCTTCGACTTGTAAATCTTACAACATTCTATAATTTTGGCGTCCTCATGTCCTTCATATACCCTCAGAATACGAAATTTCACTTATTATAAATTGATTAAGAAGTATGTACCTAGTTAATTAATAATTAATATTTTTGAGTGACGTGTTTGCATGACGCGGTAGGAGCAAGGAAACTGCATATAATATAATTTAACCATGCCTATAGCCAATTAACCACATACTACTAGGTATTTATGATATCATGCAAATTATTTGATATTAAACCTAGTGTAATGTTTTTAAAATGTTTATTAGTAAGGAGTTTGACCTTTAGAGGAAAATAAATGATTCAATAGATTTGCGTCAGTATTGTGCCTTATCTTTGTGTAGCCTTCGGAAGTCACGTAGCCACCGAGAATTAAAAACAATTAGTATGCTTTCCATTCAATGAGCTGTCGAAAGATAGGGTTATATTTGAACCCTTGGCCAAATTTTAGTATGTTACTCAAAACACGTATCTGAACAACTTTCCCAAAGAAACATAGGTCGAAAAACGAGAAAAGCTTTTGGTCATCCCATAAAAATCTCAGTATTGCCGGCACAAGATTTTTATGGGAGGACCAAATTTTTGTTTCGTTTGTCGACGCATGTTCCTTTTGGAAAGTTGTTCAGATGCATGGTTTGAGCAAAATACTAAAATTGGGCCAGCGGTCCAAAACTACCTAACCCTGTATTTGATCACTTTTCTGCAAGTATGCCATAACATAGTATTCCTCTCATTGGAACAATTTACACGTAGGAACGCTTAAGTTCGATCTTTTGTGACAATAATATTATATGGAGTGTAAGAAACAGCTTTACAAAAACTAAAAATCTATGATCAGTTAACGAAAGTGAACTACTTTAAGTGAATGAAATAAAAAACAAATCGGCCTCTATAGGTATACAAACTGTCCACTGAAGTTTACAATTTTGTACAGATATGGTGTTTTTTGAAAGAAGATCAGTTTTGTTAACTACGCTTCAAAGTTATTAATAACAGCTGAGTAGAAGTAAATCTATAAATAAGAAGAGTAACAAACTTTATTCCATGCGTAATCGAATCAGACGCGCTTGCTATTCGTACGCGAAACGCAAGATTAAGGGCGCAATTTTTTTCAAAAAGGGTTCATTATTTTTCTTTTCTTCAAATTTGGATTGACATCCTAATTTTAGCATTTTATTCGTTGTCAGACTATGAAAACTAAACAACTTTTTCAAAGGAATATTGGTCACATTCAAAATATAAAAAAGTACTAATTATAAATTTGTATTTTGTCCTAAGTTCCATGAGCAAACTTCTTTAGTCTTATGATCAATGTTGATCAATAAGTAGTGAGAACGATCGAGAAAACAAACAATAAATTAACAAAGCACTTTTCTACGTAGCTTTAAAATATCTTCAGACCTGAATCCGACAGTTTTCTGAAGCTTCAATCCCTTTTAAAAAGACAGCTTTCTTTAGTTCCGCAAAAAGCTCTCGTCACTTGACTTGAATTTTGCTTCTGTAAGCAATAAGTACTGTTAAAATTCCGCAGGACTTTTTAGTCCTTCCTTGAATCCTTCCTACTTCTAAAACAACCTCATTATAAAAACATTCTTACAAAAATTAAACGTTTTACAACAGCAAAAAGAACACCATGTCCATATAACATTCTGGCAAACGAAAACTGTCCATACAAAGCCGCGGAAAATTTAAAAATAACAAGTTTTATCCTCTGAAAGTACTGCAAAATAACAATTTGATACTTTTAGTTGGTTTTCAAGACTACAAGTTACTGCCTGAAAACCTACTATAAGTATCAAATTGTTATTTTGCAGTATTTTCAGGGCTTAAAACTTGTTATTTTTAAATTTCCCGCGATTTTGTATGGACAGCTTTCGTTGGCCAGACTCTAATACTTGATTTTATAATATACTACCTGATGCCCGCGACTTCGTCTGCGCAGGTTTATTATTCTATGTGTTATTCTGATGTATAAGCTATATTATTGTAAAGTTTCATTAAAATCCATTAAGTAGTTTTTACGTGAAAGAGTAACAAACATCCATCCATACTTACAAACTTTCGCTATATATACTAGGACTAACAGACGCTTAGCGCCGCTAATTAGGGTGTGGTCACATCACAGCGGCACTCAAAATGGTCAAATCTCGAAATCGGCGTGTAACGGAGCGGAGCGTGAAAAAACATTAATAGTGTGGTGGTTTCACTATTTACGGAAGCAGAGGCTATGTAGAAATTACTGGCCGCAACCGCGGGCAGTGCGGTCGCAGATAAGGGCTCATGGTTTGGTTTGCTTTGGCCCTTGTGAGTTCAACACGTCATCGCCACGCGTCGTCGATGTAGGGATTGATTTACGGAAATATATCTTACAGACTTGGTTTTAAATGTTTTTTTCAAATAAGGAGTTTATAGAAATATTTATTTTTCTAACATCAAACATAAACTTAACAACAAAACAAATAACTAACATGTCATACATACGCAGGGGCTGAACAATTTAACATAGGCCGATAAACATATTTTCAAGTGCCCATAGAAAAAGGTCAGCTGAAAGCGCATTTTAACTAAACCCACTCAAAATAACATAATTTTTAAAAGTATCGACTTCTACAAATAAATAACAGTAATTAATGTAGTTCGTCAATTTAGAAAATATTAAGACACGAAACACAAGGCTGGAGAATTGGGTGTACGTAGACATCTAAGAAAAAATACGTAGCTTTTTGTCTACGAATTTTCTTTCGGGAAAAGTGGTGAGCAAAGTTTTCTTGTTTATTCTTTGAAAATGTGTTGAGAAACGTCGTAAGAAGCGCGTGCGCTTTGGTCATTACACTCTCGACTCCATTACGACCTCGCCTGCGGCTCGGGTTGCAATTCTCTAGCCTCGGCATTAATCACCAAAATTGCGCACTTGCATCTTAATGTACTATTTACTTAGAGTCTAGCGAAGGTAAAATTCAGGTCAGCAAAAGAGTTCACTTGGAAAATAATTTGAAATTTAGGGCTAAGAGAAAGCCAACCACAAAGGGCAAAAAATGTTACGTGACTGTACTTTAACAAAAAATTTGTCAATCTTTAGTGAAGCGTACAAAATGGCTATAAGTGACATGATCATAAAAAAACTTACAACAAACTTCTGGGAATATCTTTAAAACTGGAATAATCAAAAACCGGTTTAACATTGATTTGGTCCATTTAAACACAGTATTTATAAATTTATTTGGTTGTTGATATGAGTTTTTCCTCCAACGTCATCAATCATAGTTTATCCGCTGGCGTAATATCTTGGAAACAGTGACGTTCGTTTTGGGAAACCCAGTGTTCTTGAATATGTATTATTCGCGTTGTTTCATATTAATGTTTGAAAATAGAATAAATCGTGCTTAATTATATTTTTCTCGATCTATTAATAACCTCCATATATATATAGAAGATAGGGTCTTTTAATTTTGTTTTGCATGCGGTTCACACTTGTCTATATGAAATGAATCAACTTTTCCTAAGGTCGAAAAACGCAGATATCTCTTTCAAATTCCCATAGAATATGCATCAGTTGATCGCTCATTTTGTATGGGAAGTTTTCAGGGTGGGGATGGGTTTTTATGGGTTTTTAGTGGGATTTTTACATATTTCGACCTATGTTTCTTAGGAAAAGGATTTTAGTTTCATTATTTTCTCATACATTGCTTTAGAAAGATCCTACAATCTACAGAGATCTCAAAATTTGTAATTTTGTTTTGGAGAAAGAAACATATTACATGCGTCTTTTTCTTAAAAATTAACTGAAGTTGCCACAAGGTAGGTACCAATTTGAGTATAGTTTTGTATTAGTTCATTGTAAGTGTTCTACTGAAGAACTGCAATGCATGTATTAAGAAAATTCGTCATGATACCATTTTTTTAGATGATTATTGCTATAATTTCAAATTCTTTGAGAGTTCTACTTATCGTATAGCGAACATATCTGCCAAGTCCTGACAGATGCACACTTCACAGATGATTCTTTGAATCTCTATAAGTTAAGGCACATAAAAGATCACTCGGAGGACGTCTGGCATAGGACTGAAAGGCTTCCCGCACACGACCGAGAATCGGTGACCGATTTTTTGTCGGCATCCCGCTCTGACGTGTTATCACCTGAATCTTCCGTCCTTGTCGTGGCCGATAATCGGCCACCGATTCTCGGTCGTGTGCGGACAGCCTTAGGATTGCTAGAGTCAAGAGCAAGACAAGCAGCACATTTGCAGCATGACGTTAGCTCTTGCTGCGATTGGTACAAAGTCCAATGTGTCAAGTTCGACTCGCTCTTGACAATGCATGAGACAGGATTAGATTCCATTCAAGCTGACGATAAAGTGCTCCAGTTCTGCTACTTTGCTAGTATTTTAGAGAGCAGTAACCCCGTGTGGTGCCGGCAAAGAATAGTACCAACCCATACATACCCGTGGGTGTCGTAAGAGGCGACTAAGGGTTATAAACTGGAGGATGGGCAGCAGCATCCTCCTTTGTATCTTACATCTTACTTACTGCGGTCACCTACAACCGCGGTCCATGGTGCCAGCCGTAACGCTAACAAGCGAGGTGACTATGGTACTTCCCCTCTACATTATTCTAGCAAAAGCTAGAATTCTTGAGGGAGCTCCTTGTCCTGTAGTGGACGTTTTCATGGGATGTTATGATGAACCAAGGCTGGTTAACCTGGTTAAATTTTATAAACCTATTAAAATTACCACACGGGATAGATTACATCCCGTGTTGTGCCGGAAAAGAATAGTACCAACCCATATATACCTGTGGGTGTCGTAAGAGGCGACTACAGGTTATAAACTGGAGGATGGGCAATAGCGTCCTCCTTTGTATCTTAGCTCCCTGTCCTGTAGTTGACGTTTCATGGGATGTTATGAACTTATGATGATTAAAATTACACAAAAAGATTTTTATATAGGGTTACTTTTAATTAGTTCTTGATAGCAAAAGATATGCATGTACTCATGATACTGAATAATTTTTCCCAGGGAACATAGGTCGAAATACGAAAAACCAAATTTGACCTCCCATATAAAATGCGCTATCAGCTGATGCAGTTTCTATGGGAGGTCAAAACTTGATTTTCGTATTTCGATCTATTAGTGCAGTCAGTTAGCTGTTTCACGGAGACACGATTCACAATTTCACTAATTTTTCTCCAGGTACTAGTTAGGTACATATCTCTCAATTTTTGATAGGAGCCAATTCTTGAATTAAAAAAAAATCCATAGAAAATTCAAGAATTGGCTCCTATCAAAAATTCATAGCTATGTACCTAACTAGTACCTGGAAAAAATTTGGTGCAATTTGGTGAATTTGGCGACATAAGACTATAAGGGACCGGACTATATGTTCCTTGGGGAAAGTTGTTAAGTATCATGAGTACATTTATACCTTTTTCTATCAAGAACTAATTAAAAACCGGTCAAGTGCGAGTCGGACTCGCGCGCCGAGGGTTCCGATATACCTATAGTATTTTTGGAAGCAATAAAGTCCATTTTCAGGACCGCAAAACTAAATTTGTTTGTAAAGGTTTTTTGCAGATTTCTGAAAAACTGTGCAACTTAGAAAGATCGTTTTATTTTTGCTGTAAAGTTTACATAAACCTCTGTCAACTGTAATTAATTCAGATTTTCCCTTACTCAAACTTCGGAGATAAGGGGGGGGGAATGGTATTTTTTTTGACATTTTTCATCATAACTTGAAAACTAAGAAACTTAAAAAAATACAAAAATATATTTTAGAATGTACAAGTAAAGCCCTTTCATATGATACCCCACTCGACCTAGTAGCGACAATTTGAAATTTGGCCCCCCCTATTTTGGCCCCCTTTACATTAATAATCATACTTTTTTCAAAAAATTTTCATGTGCAATTAAGTTGGGCAACTATATTCTAAAACTGTTCCAAATTTCAGCTCGATAGCGTAAGTGGTTGCTGAGATATAGAGGTGTGACAGACAGACGGACAGACAGACAGACAGACAGACAGAGCGGCACCATAAGGGTTCCTTTTTTTTACCATTTTGGTATCGGAACCCTAAAAACTAATTAAAAAGTCACCCTATATATATTTCTGTTACACTCGAACGGAATCGATACAAAACACCTGATTAGAACCTGGTTTTTAACCTGTTAAACCTGGGTTTGAACTATAAAAGCGGGTTTGAGTGAGCGTTGTTACAAAACCTGGCTAAATGCAATGCAATGCAATAAGGCAATGCCCAATTTGTGTTAGTTGAGGAGTCCATCGTCCGTAGTTTCAATAAGAACAAAAAAAACTTGAAAACTCATAGCAATGCCCAATTTGTGTTAGTTGAGGAGTCCATCGTCCGTAGTTTCAATAAGAACAGAAACAACTTGAAAACTCATAGCAATGCCCAATTTGTGTTAGTTGAGGAGTCCATCGTCCGTAGTTTCAATAAGAACAGAAACAACTTGAAAACTCATAGCAATGCCCAATTTGTGTTAGTTGAGGAGTCCATCGTCCGTAGTTTCAATAAGAACAAAAAAAACTTGAAAACTCATAGCAATGCCCAATTTGTGTTAGTGGAGGAGTCCATCGTCCGTAGTTTCAATAAGAACGGGAAACAACTTGAAAACTCATAGCAATGCCCAATTTGTGTTAGTGGAGGAGTCCATCGTCCGTAGTTTCAATAAGAACGGGAAACAACTTGAAAACTTATAGCAATGCCCAATTTGTGTTATTTGAGGGGTCCATCGTCCGTAGTTTCACTAAGAACAGAAACAACTTGAAAACTCATAGCAATGCCCAATTTGTGTTAGTTGAGGAGTCCATCGTCCGTAGTTTCAATAAGAACGGGAAACAACTTGAAAACTCATAGCAATGCCCAATTTGTGTTAGTGGAGGAGTCCATCGTCCGTAGTTTCAATAAGAACAGTAACAACTTGAAAACTCATAGCAATGCCCAATTTGTGTTAGTGGAGGAGTCCATCGTCCGTAGTTTCAATAAGAACAGAAACAACTTGAAAACTCATAGCAATGCCCAATTTGTGTTAGTGGAGGAGTCCATCGTCCGTAGTTTCAATAAGAACAGTAACAACTTGAAAACTCATAGCAATGCCCAATTTGTGTTAGTGGAGGAGTCCATCGTCCGTAGTTTCAATAAGAACAGAAACAACTTGAAAACTCATAGCAATGCCCAATTTGTGTTAGTTGAGGAGTCCATCGTCCGTAGTTTCAATAAGAACAGAAACAACTTGAAAACTCATAGCAATGCCCAATTTGTGTTAGTTGAGGGGTCCATCGTCCGTAGTTTCAATAAGAACAGAAACAACTTGAAAACTCATAGCAATGCCCAATTTGTGTTAGTTGAGGAGTCCATCGTCCGTAGTTTCAATAAGAACAGAAACAACTTGAAAACTCATAGCAATGCCCAATTTGTGTTAGTGGAGGAGTCCATCGTCCGTAGTTTCAATAAGAACAGAAACAACTTGAAAACTCATAGCAATGCCCAATTTGTGTTAGTGGAGGAGTCCATCGTCCGTAGTTTCAATAAGAACAGTAACAACTTGAAAACTCATAGCAATGCCCAATTTGTGTTAGTGGAGGAGTCCATCGTCCGTAGTTTCAATAAGAACAGAAACAACTTGAAAACTCATAGCAATGCCCAATTCGTGTTAGTTGAGGAGTCCATCGTCCGTAGAGTTTTAATGAAAACAACAGATTTAAATTTACAGAGACATTGCATGACGAGAAGGATGTTTACTAAAAATGGCCGTTATTATATTACGACACGTGCAAAATTTATACTAAAAAGAAATTAGTTTAAATATGTATGTTTCTGAAATAATGATGAAGTACAAAACATTTATTTAGTTTTTATGAATTGATTGCAAAAGTGTCCCTTCGCAATAACGTTTAATGAATCAGTTCTTAGCATTATATTTTACGAATGTATTTGAAAAGTGTTTCTTCACAAAAATGTTTTGTGAATCAATTCTTAGCAAAATTTGTTTCCTTTTTTGCAGGTAATAAATAGAAAATACCCTTTTATACCTGTTGATTGAAAATTTCCTGGCAGTATCAATCAACACTTAAGGATATTCCCGCGGGAATTTTGAAATAAAAATTATTTGTGGGCAAACACTAATAAAAAGATCCATACGATTAGACCTAGTTTTGACTGAGTGTTATTTTAGTACCCATCCCATCTGGAAAGAAGCTGTTGTGGTCCCTGTACATAAAAGCGGACCTAAATTTCGTTTTGACAAGTACCGCCCTATTTCCATTTTATCAGTCTTTAGCAAACTTTTGGAGTTAATAGTTCATGATCACATTTACCCTTTTTTATCACAGTCAATACCGTTACAACAACACGGTTTTATGCGACAGAGGTCGGTGGTGACTAACTTGGCTGTGTTCACGGACAACGTGTTGAAGAGTATTGACGGTGGTGGTCAGGTGGATGTCATCTACACTGACTACTCCAAATGCTTTGATCGTTTAGATCACTCGATATTGATTGGCAAATTAGGAGCTGTGGGTGTGCATGGCGATCTCCTAAGATGGTTCGCGTTATACCTGGAGAATAGATGCCAAGCTGTTAGAATTGGAGCATGTGTGTCTAACTTTTCATTAATCCCTTCAGGTGTTCCACAAGGGTCGCACCTGGGACCGTTACTTTTTAACGTCTACATATTTGACATTTCTTCATGCTTTCAGCACTCACTATTCTCCATGTATGCCGATGATATGAAAATTCACTCTTCTGTGAACTGCCACAATGATTGTTTGTACATTCAGGATGACCTGGATAGACTGAGCAGTTATTGTGGACTGAACGGTTTAGATCTTAACGTGGACAAGTGTCAATGTATTACATACACCAGAAAAAAAAAGGTTGTCGAGTTTGTTTACTCAATTAATGATGTACCTGTTAAAAGACATACAGACGTTCGGGACTTGGGGGTGATGCTTGATCAAAAGTTTATGTTTACAATGCATTATGAACACATAGTGCAGAAGTCTTACAAAATGTTAGGATTTGTAATGCGTATTACCAGGCCGTTTAAAATGGTGCACTCTTTTACTACGGTATATTTTGCTTTTGTAAGAAGTATTTTAGAGTTCGCCTCACAGTTATGGTCCCCCTGCTATTCTGTACACGCGGCTAGAATAGAAGGCATTCAACGTAAGTTCTTGCGTTTTTTAAGCCATCGGTGTGGAGACACGTTATTTGGTTACGAAGAGCGTCTTAAGCATTACCGTTTATTATCGCTTGAAAAGAGAAGACAGCTTGCTGACATGATGTTTCTTTATAACATAGTTAACGGTCTTGTAGACTGCCCAGAATTGGTAGGAAAAATTGGCATTAATACGCCTAAAGTACGTACTAGACACACAAGTCTATTTTGCGAACCCAGTTCTCGAACAAACTACGCTCAAAACTCGGTTTTGACTCGATGTGTCCGCACATATAATAGCTCCTTCAAGGATATAGACATTTTTTGCTTGAAGCGGGAAACCTTCAAAAAACACGTACTTACCATACTTGCTGGTGGTACTATCACTAACCATGATGTGGACGCCGTTGTGGGTATTTCGTGCTCAGAATATTCTGCGTAACTGGTAGTTGCAATATCATATAACTTAAAAATATTCATAATAATTATATCACACACATACACACACACACCTACACGCACACACTCACGAGTTTTTAGTCAAATTTTTATTGTTTATACTTATTTATTTTTTGTCTAATTTTATTGTCTAATTTTGTATAACGTAATATTTTCTTGATCTGAAAAATGTAGATGTAGTTTTTGTATTCATTTCTTTCATCAGCTGTTGTTACCTATGTTTGTTTACATAATACGTGAAATCTTGTTTTTGGCATACAATTATATTTAATTAAATATTCTTATAAAAATGTAATGCTGTAAGGTTTTCTTTGAATAAATTAAATAAAATTAAAATTAAATATAGTGGCAGACATCTGCTGCAGACACCACAGGTATGTGTCAGTGATAAAGAGTGTAAGGGACGACGGTGTACCAAAAACTGAAAGAGCGTACTCAGTCAACGATACTGAGCAACTGTCCCAAAGAAACATTTTTGGTAAAAGAAAAAAAATACCTTTCCATACAAACTGTTCCTTAAGAGTGACCAATTTAAGGGTTTGTTTTTAAGGGCTTCTTATGGAGGCTAAGTGCGACAACTGTTCTTCTACGCCTTTTGAAAATACAAAAACAAAATCATCGACGTAAGCTGATCGGTCCAATTTACACGAAGAGTCGAAATTTCTGTTTGTGAATTTCGAAAAGTAGTAAAACAAATATTGATGCATTTACCCTCCAGAAGAATCTCCAATAATATTTTACATGAATTCGATATTTACAGGAGTTACATTTATAAAGTAGCTTTCGGCAACTATCAATCAGAAATTCAGTCAGTACTTAAATAAACCGATTCCTGAACTTCAAAGTCCACATGTGAATGCGTACCCGAAAATACGTGGTCCTCCGTTTGTAGTGACCTCATTATTCCACATTGAGCGATCTCATTACCATGAGTGCATCACCTGCCTCAGGCATTTCTAGACCATTGAAAACACAGGGCTCTATTTACCATCATCATAACATCCCATGAAACGTCCACTACAGGACGGGGAGCTCCCTCCAGATTTCTTGCTTTTGCTGGAAAAATGTAGAGGGAAAGTACCATAGTCACCTCGTTTGTTAGCGTTACGGTTGGCACCATGGACCGCGGTTGTAGGTGACCGCACTAAGTAAGATGTAAGATACAAAGAAGGATAGTTTATAACCCTTAGTCGCCTCTTACGACACCCACGGGTATGTATGGGTTGGTACTATTCTTTGCCGGCACCACACGGGGCATATTTACCACCACTATACAATTATTAGTTCTTACGGTACTCAGATCATGAAGCTAAAAACTTTTCTTAAGAATTATGGATCAAAAATGAGAAATATCTTGGTTGTCTTAGGCCGCAATCACTACTTCTAAACTTTAATGACTAATTCGGCATACATTGCTAGGCAGCTTGGTTCGGTTAATTCCAATATTCTTTCTTCAACGAGCAATGTATGCCGAGTTAGTATACAGGATGCAAGGGGTAGTACCGAAAACTGTACGGGCATGCTCAGTCAACAAAATTGAACATCTTTTCCAAAGAAACATTTCGGGGAAATGAAAAAAATTTTTTACCTCTTCATACAAACTGTTTGATCAGAGCGAGCAGTAAAAAATATTATTTTGGAAAGTTGATCAGTTTGGTTGACTGAGCACTTCCTTGAGTTTTCGGTACAACTTACACCCCGTATGGATTAAGGAAGGTGTGATAGCGGCTTTATACAAATTTCTGGTTTTTGCTCTTGACGTTCTAGTCTTGAGGACAGAGATGAGGTCGACGTTGGAATGAATTTGCCCAGAAGAAGCAATGGGTTGCAAGTGCAAGTAAAAATAAAAAACCGGCCAAGTGCGAGTCGGACTCGCGCCCTAAGTGTTCCGTACCTATCTACCATAAGATATACTAAAAGCTTTTGCTCTTTGATTTTAAAAAGTCCCCGACCATCCAACTTGACCCCTCTTTTATAGAAAAGTTCTTGAAACGGGAGCTCACCTTAATTGGTTACTATTAGTTGTGAGAAAAATTGAAATATTTAATGATTTTAGACTTTTCCCTTTATTTGTACTGTGAGATCTAACTTCTTGCCAAATTTCATAATATTAGGTCAACGGGAAGTTTTTTGCATAAATGTATGGAGACGAGGACATAATAAGCCATATCTTTTGATTGCGTCGTTGAAAAAATTTAAATTTTCAGACAGACAGACAGACGGACAACAAAGTGATCCTATAAGGGTTCCGTTTTTTTATTGTGAGGCACGGAACCCTAAAAAAAGTATCGTTATACAATTAAGCCTTAAAATGAAGCCAATTATGTCACAAATTTAATAAGCATTTATAAAAGTTGAGCTTAATTGAATTTAGTCCAGCAGTGGACGCCTTTAGGCTGATATGATGATGAAGTTAACTTTAAGCATAAATTTGTAAAATCCTAGAAAATAGACTTTTCATATAAAATATAATTTATTTGGTGGATAAGACAATATCCAAAAGATATTTAATTTATGTTAGAAAAAGAGGATAAAAATACGATAAAATGAACATAATGCCATAGAAATGCAAATTTTTTTTTGGTTTTCAAAAATGTATTAGCGCAAAATAACACAACTACTATTTTCTATGTACTGTCAACCGCTTGTCGGTACAAACTTTTTCAACTTTATTACCACTCTAAAAGGTCCAAAAGTGTTTCTACTGATGTGCGGCCGTGTGTACCTACTATGCGCTTCAACAGAAGAATAGGACTGGTTGATGGCTAACTTCACAGAATTTCCCAGTGGTTGAGCCATTCTAACTTGAAACAGAGTGAAGTTAGTTTGACAGCTACTATTTTTTGTGACCTCGGCCGCAAATCTACTATACAGTCCTACCTATTCTCATTTGATACGCATAGTATGTATTACGCTTACTAGTACAGACAACACCACATCAGAAAAAACACTGTGGACTTTATGACATGCTAATAGACTGTAAACCTAGAAATAATTAAATTCTTGAAAAGATGTGCGTTGATGTCTTTTACTTGAAGGAGCAATGTTGATAAGAAATGAAAGTGCAACGAACTATATTATCAATGCGTTATAAGAGTTTGGTGGTGATGCTGATATGGTTTTAGTAACATCCTGTGGTGTGAGGTAAATTCGAATGTTATGTAACAAAATTGTATGGGGAGTCGATATTTTTTTCGTAGGATTTCAACTTATGTTTCATGGGCAAAGTTAGTCAGTTTCATTATTAGTCACAGCTCCAGGCACAGATAATATAATACTATACTAGTACAGATGCCTCACGTCATAGAACGAATTTGTGTCGAAAATTGTTCGGGCTATTTTTTCCATAAGGTATTTTCTTAGAATAAATTGATATCTGGATGTTAAAATTGAATTAATGTCATAGTTTACACCTTTACCTACCAACCTAGTAGTAACATTTAGTTTAATTATTAGAAACAAAAGGGCCAAATGAATTCGGGCTATTTACTACGTCGAAAAAACCGTAGTACCTACGGAATGAGACCCCATGCTCCAGGGGACCCTTAAAGGATCGCATTAGCTATTTATAACACAATGTAATTTCTAAAATTAGAGTATTGTTGATTAGGTGTGTGTGGTTGGTGAAGTTTTATAAATTGTGTTTAAGAACGGCATAAATTCTTGTGTCTAAAGTTGCATCAGGCCATATAAAGTTAAAAAAATATTGTGATTTTTTATAATTTTTGTTTTTAAAACACCCGTTTTATGTATATCTAGAATAAATAGATATAATTATGAAGTTTGTAAAGACACGACAGGTACCTGCTGTTGTTAAAACAACTCGTATCATGTTTTTTATCGCCGGTATTCTCCAAAGTTTTTACGCTCAGTACAAATTCTAAGAAGTTTTCTTGATTTCTACAGTACCCAATTATTCTCGGTTCTCAAGTGCAAATTAGATGGATGATTAGGAAATTAATTTGACTATTTATTATTAGTATTTCGATCGATATTTTAATTATACAGAGCATAGCTCGGTCGCCCAGGTACTAAGGATAAAATAAGAAGGCCTAACTAAATAATATGTAGAGCAAAAAAAAAAATTTATGTCATGAACAGATTCACCCTATCTGTTACACCGTGTATGTAAAATAGTAGCTGGTCTTGTAGAAAGAGATGGAAGTACCTAAATGAGTCTCACCGAGGTCCGGATGGTCAACCAGGGTCTCTTCAATGATGGTCTGCAGCCACCATGGCTCCAGGTCAGACATCTCTCGCCGCCGACGGCCGCGCGATTCATAAGGCAAGTGCATCCTTCAACACATCACCTCTTATTGCTTCCTCTACACAAACACTAGTTCCAACTGCTCCCAATCAAACAGCAATGAACAAGGTCCGAGTTGAACTCGTCACAAAAAATGTCGAAGGTCAAAGTTGCTTAATAATAAAACGCGCAAGGTTTTAGCTTCTATTTACAAGTTGGTTTGTCTGAATACTTTCTCCGACTGGGGTTTTCCGTTTATGTCGTGAGTAATTTATTATCCTTCAAGTTATAAGTATAAATGTTTGTGACACTTGGCAAAGTTCCAACACCTTTTATTGTTTTGTCGTCGGTTTCAATCAGTCCTCCTCGTGTGATGTATTGAGTATTTTCTTTATTCGTTGTTACCTAGTGATTAGTTTATCTTTGGATTTTAATATGATTATCGTTATAACTTTTCAGTCAGTCTTTTCTACAGCAAAGCAGTCCTGTTTCTCTCCAAATGTGATACAACTTTAATGAAGTTTGATAATTTTATGCTTTTATAAACTAACACATTAACGTATTGTCCGTTTGTGCCGTTAACGCAAATATTAAATAAATTTTCCTTAGTCTGACGTTAACGCACCAGTTAGTTTAACTTAGTTTGGCGAGACCTTGAAGACTGCTTCAACTTAACTTTCGTCATTTTAGATGAGTCAGCCTCCAGTCCAGGGTTTTATAGGATTGTCCAAATTCTTGGCAACCGATAAAGAGTTCCGGTCGATGTTCCGAGAAGTATCGCAGGTCTAGGTCGTGTCTTAGCGGCTGTCAACATCAGCTGTGAATTGATTATGCGTGATATTTCCCGCGGCGTTGCGTCAATCTGTTTATCTCGGCGCGGTGTGTGTGGTAACAGGTGTTTTGAGCGTAACTCCCCGCGTCGTCGCGCGTCACTCGGGCAGGTAATACCGGCGTCGCGTCGCGTCTGTCCACTATGAGTCAACGTGCGCCGCGGTGCGTCGGAGGCTGCACGCGTGTTAACCGCTCGCGCGATTCTCTACTACTGAGCGGCCGCCATTCTGTCACTCGCTGCCTCCATTCTCTGCGGTCAATCTGCGGTTTGGCCACGCTTCATTTGTCGGGAAAATGCGCAGTGACCACCTCCCGCTCACACGCACGTTATTGTGTATCCGTGCGAGTGGGACGCGTACAAGTTTTGAGCCATTAAACATTTTTGTTTAGTTCCATTGTTGAAAGGGAAATATTATGAGCTTTTTCATTTGAAAACGGATTGCCATCTCTCGCTCTCCTCAATAATCTTCCTCTTGTTGCTATGGGGCTGTTCTGATCTTTTCATACGAAATCCGTATATCAGTCATAAATAAGGTACTTTAATGAAACTTTTGTCATTTAACAACTGGAATTTCAATACATTATCGAATGCGACAAGTTAGCAAATAATGTCTTTCCACATTAGTGAAACTAACGATCAAGACTGTACAGCTTAATTATAAACCAATGCATCAAATATACGTAATTTGATACTAGAACCACTTAATTTGTATATCTTGTTAACCTTCAATTGACCTTAAGAAACCAATTTAAGTCGAATTCACTGTCAAGTCTTAAGAGTAGTTGTAGACGTGAATTGTTTAAGCGATGATCTAGCAAAATGTTTCTTAGGGGCGTGTTTCCGCCTGGGCGTGGCGTCTACAGGCGTGGCGCCGCCCATAGCGCGTCTGAAGACGTGTAAAAATGCCGGCGAAGCGACGCCGCCGTCACTCGCGACACTTGTTGCGCGCTCTGTAGGTACACGTGACTTCTTCAGTGTTTACTTTTCGAGCTACGTCAAGTAAAATATGACGAGCATTTAAAGGTAGAAATTGAAAACGTTCTTAACTAAGGCTAGGTCAAAAATACTCTTAACTGACGAGCATATATTATGAAGGGGTTTCAAAAGTTGCAGCATATTAAGTTGCTAGTTCCACTGAAAAGATGCTTAATGTTTATAAAGAAGGCAAAAGAAATTATTGGCACTTTACCTGCTTCAATTAGAAGAAATTAAGCAGATAAATGACGTAAGGCAATAATGATGTTGTTAACGTAATTTTTTAAAGCACAGTCTCACAAAAAGTAATAAAAACTTTACAAAACATATTGACAGTTCATACTAAGTCCTTTAGTTTTGTCATGTTCCTATTTTGTATGTAGTTTGTTGACATTGGAGGATGATTACACTTCAACCGCGAGAGCAACAATAACAAACCAAAACAGATAGTAAGTAGAACGAAACCATAAATACAAATAAAGAAACCACGTGATATAATTACAGGGTGTCTCTTGCGATGCGACCGATGACCGCAGGCGACGATTTTTGCGGGCGCCAGTGACCGCAGGGCCCCGCCACACCGCAGAATCAATTAGAAACACCCTTATTATTATTAGTACCTGGGCGACCGAGCTTCGCTCTATAATAGCTGCCTAAACATTAAATATCATCGGTTGAGCAAGCTATGCTACCCGCCAACAGATGGCGCTGTAAGTTTTAGTCTAAAATACGGTATTTTGAAAAATGCCTAGAAACACGGGGAAAATGAATTTTCTCAGACATGAGACCTAACTTGATCGATTTTTGCCCCCGAAAACTCCGGTATAGTAAATTTCATCGAAATATTTAGAGCCGTTTTCGAGAAACCGATTACAAATATACAGGGTGTAAGGGACGGTGTACCGAAAACTGAAAGGGCGTGCTCAGTCAACGAAACTGGACAACTTTCCCAAAGAAACTTTTCTGGGATATGAAAAAAAAATTTGACCTCTCCATACAAACTGTTCGAGCAGAGTGAGCAATTTGTTTGGAGAGGACAAAAAAAAATTACATTTCCCAAACTTGTTTCTTTGGGAAATTTGTTCAGTTTCGTAGGCTGAGCACGCCCTTTCAGTTTTCGGTACACCGTCCCTTACACCCTTTATATATTTATATATAAATAGTATCTGCCAACCAAGATTCACTCTTTATAATCTTAACCAAAACTCACTAACAGATGGTGCTGTATGGTGCCTGAAACGCGCGATTTTCGAGAAATTCTCAAAATTACGGAGAAAACTATTTTTTTCAGACATGAGATCTAGCTTGATCAATTTTTCTTCACCAAAAACACCCGTATACTAAATTTCATCGAAATCGTTAGAGCCTAATCGTTAGATTTCCGGGGACGCTATGACTCGCTCAGACGGGTGATCAGATCGCGTATATGGAGCCATTTCACCCATTATCCCAGCAGACGGACAGCGTGACCGGCTTCGCTTTGAGCTCCAGCCACAACACAGCCAGTTTAAAACACCCTTGTATCGGCTCCATTCATAATGCCATTGTTTATAGTCCGGTCCCTTATAGTCTTATATCGCCAAATTCACCAAATTGCACCAATTTTTAGGGTTCCGTACCTCAAAAAAAAAAAAACGGAACCCTTATAGGATCACTTTGTTGTCCGTCTGTCTGTCTGTCTGTCTGTCTGTCTGTCTGTCAAGACCCTTTATCTCACGAACGGGTAAAGGTATCAGGTTGAAATTAATATCATATATTAGGATCTATGAACCACACAAGATCTGAAAATTTAAATTTTTTACAACGACGCAATCAAAAGATATGGCATTTTATGTCCTCATCTCCATACATTTATTCAAAAATGAAAAACCTACAGGGTACTTCCCGTTGACCTAAAATTATGAAATTTGGCAAGAAGCTAGGTCTCACAGTACAAATAATGGGAAAAGTCTGAAATCATTAAATATTACAACTTTTCTCACAACTAATGGTAACCAATTGTGGTGAGCTCCCGCTTCAAGAACATTCATATAAGAGAGGGGTCAAGTTGGATGGTCGCTGAGGCGATTTTTGTTTTAGTTCTATTTAAAAACGGGAACACTTACAAACTTGAAAATTGGTATGTTTATAGGGCATAGGCTATAAAATAACAACAAATAATAAAATTTGGTCAAGCGCGTGTCGGACTCAAAAAATCTATCACATTAACTTACTGAAATTTCAACTAATACAATTATGTTTATGTGGTGGTACGGAACCCTCAGTGCGCGAGTCCGACTCGCACTTGGCCGGTTTTTTTTTTTCAGGTACTAGTTAGGTACATAGCTCTCAATTTTTGATAGGAGCCAATTCTTGGATTTTCTATGGAAATTGAATTGAATTGAATTCCATAGAAAATTCAAGAATTGGCTCCTATCAAAAATTGAGAGCTGCTATGTACCTAACTACTACCTGGAAAAAAATTGGTGAAATTGTAAGGCGTGTCTACGTGAAACAGCTAACTGACCATACTATTGGAGAACCAAATATTATTACTTTGGGTTGGAAATAAAATAACTCACCAAATGCAAGTTGGACTCGCCGACCGAGGGTTACGTACACGGAGTAATTTCGTGGTTACGTATCACACGTTCGTATCCGAGTCGACTCAGTTGGTGAAATTTTGTTATTTGTTGTTCTACAATGTTAACATTTAATAATCTCACTAAGTTTGACGCTTGTTTGCGTATGTACAATACGCGACACCTCAGGAGTGGCGCGCCATACATATCTCCCACACAATAAGTTGAAAAAAAAATAGGCCCATTTTTTGTAACACAAACTGAAAACACACACGCACATACTGAAATTTCTTGAAATAAATAGATTTAATTTTTTTTTTGTAATAAACATACAATAATCCAGAAGTTTGTCAGATAAAAATACATACGGACTTAAAACAACGTAGGCTTTGAAATAAGGAATGGGCCTTTGAGTACGGAACCCCAAAAAACTCCCACGCATAAAAACACTACGACAGGTGAATCAATGAAATCAGGTTGAAGCTTTTGTATTATGTCCATGGTTCAGAGTTTTCAACAAAGATTTTGAAAAGCCACGGAGAGCGTGTTTTCTTACGTCCATGGTTTTCATGACTTTAGGATAGCTAGCGCCATCTCTGAGCCATTTCCAAAATTTTTATATTCGCAACATTTTCAAGGAGTGCCTGGGAGTCAATTTGTGAATATGACTGGGTAGAAAAATATCACTCAAAAATCAAAATCACGAATTTTCCTTCGCAACAGTGAAGATTGATATATATTTTTAACATACTTTTTTTTATTTACTTTTAACGGTTGAATTTTTTTTAGCCAATTTGAATTTTTAAAACTCTCAGAATTGATTTTATTACCCGGTAATTCTTTCCCTGATTCATGCCTTCTTCTTTGATCGATTAACAATCTATAAAATACGAAGAGATCTTGTCTACACTTATCTCAGCCCCATCTAAGAGGTATTGCTCTGACTGATTAGCATGTGTATAGGTCGAATGCACACCAATTCTGTATTAACTAGGTAGGTGGTAGTTAGGCGCTAAGACCGAAAGCTTGAATGCGTTGCGGTGCCTAACAAGACTGATTGTTTACAAACAAAACAACCTTGACCACAATAGTACTACGTATACCGAGTATACCGGACCGTATCTCTATTGACAATATTCATGATTTGCTTGAATTCAAATTCAAGACGACTGACTTTAAGGTTTCAAGGGTAGTTTCAGGAAATTTTGAAATTAAATTCATTTAATAAATAATTTATGAAATTACGAAAACATAAACTAATAAAAACTTTACGTTTTTCTTTTTTCTATTATTATATTTATTACGAGCGACCCGCCCCGGAATCGCACGGGTGCAATGCTGATACTAAATATACTAACTACAGAATGTCTTTATTTACAACGTTCTCAGCTCTTTTGTCATTAGACAATACAAACACATTTTCTTAAGAGGTTACTTTTGATAGAGATACATATAATTGGTCATGTGAAAAACACTCAACGCTCAAATCTAAGCCTGCAACATTGAAAGTTTGACCCTGCGATTTATCAAAAGATATCTTTACCGAAAATTGTAGGCGTTTAAATTGGAAAATCGACCGTACCGCATGTCAAAACTGTAGGATTTTCATACAAACTTTCATCCCTTATTTCACCCCCTTAGGAGATGAATTTTGACTAATTCTAAACGTACTTTTTTATTTTATACCAAGAGCTCAGAACCAAATTTCTATAATTATACCTTTAAAAATGAAAGACTTATAGTCCAACATACGGAAAAAAAATCATCCCCTTTTTCACCCCCAAAATTTTCATACGTACTTTCATCCCTTATTTCACCCCCTTGGGAGATGAATTTTCCAAAATCCTTTCTTAGTGGGAGGTTTTGACGTGCATAGAACCTCTGTACAAAATTTCAGATCTGTATCTATAGCGGTTACGGGTCGGCGTTGATGAATCAGTCAGTCAGTCAGGGCAAGCTCTTTTATATATTTAGATTTATCTTAGTAAGTTACGGGCACCCAACACCTCCCGTACGCCTCAAAAGCCATAACAGTTTTATTAGAAACACCGTACCCCTCGAATCAGATCCATCAGAGGGTAGGATAGAGCTGTGGTCATAAAGGTACCCCCTTGAAAGCCCATATATCCCCATTGCCGAAAATCTTCCACCAGGACATGATCTTCCCTGGCCCATAATGGAAGTCACTTAATAGACTGCGATCGGGCGCTGGCAGGTGCGGAGAACTGAAGAAGATGTGGGGCTTCTCTGATAACGACAAGTGTGAATGATTCGTGCTCTACCTCCTCAGTTTCTTGCACCAAGGAGGATCTTTTTTGAAGGCAACCAAAGAGCTTTTTGGCTAAGTTACTATAAAATCATTTGCCATTGATACGAAAAGAAGAAGAAGTAAGTATTTAAGGTATACATGTATAAAATTGTGCACATAAATCTGCCACTTCCAGTGTCTTTTCTCTGGCCTAGGTCTGCTGGAAGAAATTTCCAAATTGAAATAAGCAGGTACAAATGTATGTTTTCTTTGTATTTTTATGTGTACAATAAACAGTTCTATGAATAAATAAACTTTAGTTTAATTGCAATTTTCTACCAGCTTTGAAGATCTGTCAGAACATTTTGCTACAGAAAATAGGCTCTTTCTGGGTATCTACTCTCAATTTTCGATATATCGACACGATATTATTCGAAACATGCAAATTAAAAACTTCGTCCCAAGACGATAGAGTGCTAATCACGGCCAATTTGACAATTCATCCTTTATTATCATACATACTTTATTGTCAGTGAACGAAGTTATGAATTCGACTGCATGTATCGCCATACTTAGACGAGTACCAAAAAAAAAATTCAAAAGTTTTCAAGATAAAGGAAAGAATAGGAGCCTTAATTTACTATTCCCTTCAATTTATTACCAAAAATAATTAAAATAGCTCAGTTTGGAGAAGAAGGAAACGTCGTTTTGCAGGTGAAATCGGTCTAAGGTTGTCCCCACAGGTTGTCCCTATCGCACTCTATGGGAGGATTGTTTGGGCTCAGCGCGATAGCTACTGCTGTAAAAATACCTTTTTCTCGGACTAGTATACACTTTGATATGCCTTCCGAAGCCGAAGCTCTAGTTGATTTTCTTGGCGCTTCTTTTTTTCCACATGGTGCAATTTTGTTTAATTTTAGTTTCAGACGTCATAAAGTGATCAAAATCCTAATACCTTACAACATTTTTAAGTAGGAAAGAAAAAAATCCCAATAGAATTAAGTTTCGTATCTGTTGATCATATCATATTATTATTATCGTATGGCGTTTAGTCTTCCCTGCAAGTTTAAATGTAATCTTACTACTAGACATCCATGTCTCCTCGACTCACCCAGTGTGAGCAGGTGCAGAAATACGTACGTAATACACGTGTACATAATACGTACGTAATTTTTATGTGAAATTCCTATAGTACGTATAGAATTTAACAGTTTATGAAACTCTATCCATCCCTTTCTTTTATTTTTCTTTAATCGCAAGTATTTAAATGTTTGCTGCATTTTCCAAATAATTTTTACAACTTTACAAAATTAGGGTAACTAAAGTTTTACAACATTGCAATAAAATTATTATGAATTTTTTGAATATATTTTTCTCATTTATAAACTGGAGGATGGGCAGCAGCATCCTCCTTTGTATCTAACATCTTACTTACTGCGGTCACCTACAACCGCGGTCCATGGTGCCAGCCGTAAAGCTAGCAAGCGAGGTGACTATGGTACTTCCCCTCTACATTTTTCCAGCAAAAGCTAGAATTCTAGAGGGAGCTCCCTGTCCTGTAGTGGACGTTTCATGGGATGTTATGATGATTTTTCTCATTCAATTCTACCAATAACTGTCAAATCTTTCTTGCTTCCACAGACAGAGACAGTGGTCTCTTATTCTATTTAGCAACGCAATGTACCTAATCAAAACTCTGAAACAGTGTTCATAGTTTTAGCATGTTACCCAAACCATGAAACTGAAAATCTTTCCCCAAGGAATGTAGGTCGAAGTAGGAAAGTAGTTTTGATAGCGCATTTTGTATGGGAGGTCAAAAATTTATTTTTAGTATTTCGACATTTTCGACCCGTGTTCCTTTGGGAAAGTGTTCAGTTTTGCGGTCTAAGTAACATGCAAGAATTTTGTTCACTGTTTCATTTGGAACAATATTTGAACTTCATCTTATAATTAAACTTTTTAGTTAAAATCACTACCCCTCGTCATCCCTGGACCCTTGGTGCAAAGATGCACGTGTCACTGGCAGCGTTGCCTTGTATTGCAGTATTTACAAAGTGTTTTCGAAGTATTAATTCCTTGCCTCATTCCTTACGTCTCATTGAAATAAAAATGCGTAAATTATAATAACTAAACCCTTTCGATTAGTAGTTGAGTCAGCTTAAGACACCCACGTTGTCTTCGATTCTTGCCATTCGTACGAGAGTGAAGAATGAATCACCAGCAATTCTTTGTTTATACGAAGGTCAATAAAATTCTGCGTACACGAATGAAGAGTCAGGATACTTTCTATGTTGGCATTGGTTGTATCTTGAAGAGATATTGTTTTTTTGGGAAATTTTTAAGTTTCCATTAATTAGGCAAGGCAATTTGGGTTTCCTTTAAAATCTATTATGACTTTTTGTGAAGTAATTTTGTTAGGCAAGGCAATTTGGGTTTCCTTCAAAATATATTATGACTTTTTTGTGAAGTAATTTTGTTACAGTAACTGCAGATTGAAATAAGAAAATTTATTAAATAAGAATTGAATAAAAATATCGCTTACATACCTAGTTTTAAAATTAAGTTCGTGTTCCTAACTTCAACGAGCAATGTATGCCGAATTAGTCTTTGAATTCAGCTAGGTGTGATCGTGGCCTTACTATAAAATACTAATCACTCTCTACGTATAATCACTTTCTACTGTTTAAAATTGTAATCGGTTTATAAAATGCCATTAATGAACTCATGAATACTCTTATATTTACTCTACTAAGTATGCAAATTAGTGATCTTGAAGATACATAGAGACTAGAACCTGTTTAGCTGCGTATAAAATACTAATAACTTTCTACTGTTTAAAATTTTTATCGGTTTATAAAATTCCATGAATGAACTCATGAATACTCTTTAAATTTACTCTACTAAGTATGCAAATTAGTGATCTTGAAGGTACATAGAGACTAGAACCTGTTTAGCTGCGTATAAAATACTAATAACTTTCTACTATTTAAAATTGTAAGCGGTTTATAAAATACCGTAATGAACTCATGAATTCTCTTCTTTGAAACATAATGAATAGGGGAACAAATCTACTTGAAAACAAAAGATCAAAAAGAACTTTGATAAGCTTTCTAGGCTCAGTTTATTGAAGGGTAGTGACATCTAGGGAAACGTATAGGATCTAAATGAAGGCCATCGACACGCATTGAGAAAATTTATGTAGAGTTCCAGCAACGCTGTGGGTTGAGCGCTTGCCGACAGGGTATAAGTAGTTAGCGAAACAAGGTACAGGTGGCAGCGCTTGGCTTAGTTCGGGATCAGTTTCATAGATGGCGGAGCATGACAATTATTAGAGTCCTTGATATAAGAAAGTTTAGAAAGCTTTTAGGTCTAAGTTGAAATAAGTTTAAACTTTTGATTGATCACACAAAACTTACTTTACATTTATCAGAATAAAGTTTGGTAAAATAATAAGAACATGATTGAAGTTTTTGGCATGGGACAATCTAGTGAAAGGAATAAAAAACCGGCCAAGTGCGAGTTGGACACCGACGATTCCGTTAAAACCTGTATAAGTAAAAGTTGTGGTATTTTTATTGCAAAATTTTTGTATCATGTGTTGTAACTAAAAATTTAAGGTTCCCGGAATTTTTCCTTTATGTGTGCTATGAAACGTTGCTTTATGCCAAATTTTAAGATTCTAGGTCGACTGGAAGTATGCTTTAGGTTTTGATTCCCTTGAGAGTAGTTGAGAGTTTCAAAATATACGGCTTAAATTGCTGTCTCTTTTGATTGGGTTGACATAGAAGTTTGATTTTGTTACAGCTTAAAGTTTTTATAGACATGAGTATTTGATATGAATTTCAATTTAATACCTCTACGCGTTCATGAGAAAAATGGTAGTAAGTTTAAAAGTAGTAGATTAGTAGCCAAGGGCTGTAAGGCATCAATTGCAGCCCGAGACATTTCGAGGGTGCAATTGATGCTTACTCGTACACCCGAGCTAACTACTCTGCTTTACATCTCATTGTGAGGTAAGTAGGTCCTTATTACCACCAAATTGTAGGTGAGCAATTAGCGCTATAGGGTAATAATGTAGCTAGAAAAGCCCTAGGGCGGTAAGTAATTAAAACGCCCGCCGCCCCGCTGCTGGAGGCGGCCATCAAGGCGGACGTTTTAATTACTTACCGCCCTAGGGCTCTTCTAGCTACATTATTACCCTAGAGCACTAATTGGTCACCTACAAGCCCCATTTGGGGGTAATAAGGACCTACTTACCGAATATGAGAGATGTGAATGTATTTTTTTTATTGTATGATGTAACTAAAAATTTATGCTTTTCGTAATTTTCCCTTTATTTGTGCTATAAGACGTTGCTTCGTACCAAGTTTCAAGATTCTGAGTTTACGGGAAGTACCCTGTAGGTTTTGATTACCTTGCGAGTGTCAAAAATCTCGAAAATTTGTGGCATAAACGGCTGTATCTTTTGATTGCGTTGGCTTAGAAGATTGATTTTTTTACAGCTCCAAGAAACAGTAGACTTGAGTATTTGTTATGAATTTCAGCTTGATACCTCCACGCGTTCGTGAGAAAAAGGGTCGTGACAAACAGACAGACAGACGGACAACAAAGTGATCCTATAAGGGTTCCGTTTTTTCCTTTTGAGTTACGGAACCCTAAAAAGAGGCCTATACGGAGCCATTTTTGTAAAAATCATTGTAACATCCCATCCAGCGAAAATCGCGTGGTCTATTTTAAGCGGTAGTACCATAGTCATTAGTGTCATTACGCTTGTTGCGGCTGGCACCATAGACCACGTTTGTTAGTGACCGTAGTATGTAAGATGGCACGATACACAGAGGACGCTGCTGCCCATCCTCCAGTTCATTATCCCTTAGACACCTCTTGCGAAAGATTTGGGTAGAGATGGGTTGGTGCTATTCTTAATCGGCACCACACGGGCTTTTTCATTTACTCAATCTTAATATTTACTTACGAAAGTTTGGTTAATTTGTAGAAACGTCGACTCTACACTTAATTGTTAAAACCTTAGTATGTATCATTTCTTTACAATACCATCAATAAATCTATATTCGCATATTACTTTAAAGAAACGATGAAAATAATATTTACAAGGCAAGAACATTTAAACCTGAATGGCGATGCTTTATTCAAAAATTCACACAAATAAAAAAGATTCTCGGTAAGTAAATATTTGGATAGTGTTGTTCACAATATTTTCGGGGCAGTCAAACGGTTGTCGTGGGTTCGAAGCCGGTCACGCCCTCACAGAGTTCTAAAAGGCAGACAATGTAAGGCCAAAACTGCAAATTGTTATTTCCAGACCATAAAGTTTTGTAAAAGTAGCTTTCAGAGATTGGAGACTTCGTGGAGACGCGGACGATTAATCTTTGGTCAATGAATGAGATTGAGCAGATGTTTCGTGGAATACAGTACGGATTAAATAATAATAAAAAATAACGTCTTGTTTATCATTTTTTAGCAAAGTTTTTTAGGCTTTCGTGCTTAATCTAATGTCAATTGTATATTTTTGGTGAAATGTTTTGGTATGTCTGCAAAGTTACCTTTGTATTGTTTTACTTGAAATATTTTCTTCAAGAGGTGTAGTATAAACCGTCTAAGCGTTTTTATAGTTAATACTCTTTAAATCTATTGTTGGCTTTTTCTGTTTTGTTGACAAAGAAAGTGCTACAAAAGAACTTTTAACTTTAAAGACGCTTAATAAAGTAAACAGAACTAATTTAGTGGAAGGTGAAAACAGGAGAACGATAGAGACATAGCGAACTGTTTTATCCTATACTATTAACGAGCAATATTTGTATATATTTAGCGCGTTTTAGTGCGTTAAAGAAACTTACAGCGCCATCTGTTGTTAAATAGCATAGATTGCTCATCCGATGATATTTTAATCATACAGAGCATAGATCGGTCGCCCAGGTACTTATATCCTACACTATTAAACGAGCAGTATTTGTATATATATATATTTGTATTCGCTTTCTCGAAAACGGCCCTAACGATTTCGATAAAATTAAGTATACAGGGGTTTTTGGGGGCAAAAATCGATTTAGCTAGGTCTCATGTCTGGGAAAATTAGTTTTCACCGTCTTTTTTAATATTTCTTAGCGCGTTTTAGTGCGTTCAAGAAACTTACAGCGCCATCTGTAGTTGAGTAGCATAGCTTGTTCACCCGATGATATTATAATCATACAGAGCATAGGTCGGTCGCCCAGGGACTCAATTCTTGAAAATCACCGGGAGATAAAATATTACTTTTCAGACTTTAAAAATTCACATTTGTCCTGATAAACTATTGAAAGGTAAATCGGAATACATGAAAATTAACAATCAAGGACTGCTTTATATTTTACGAATATCAATCTTCTCTTTTGAAAAGAAAAGTCTGTGATTTTGAATTTTTTGAGTGATATTTTATCACCCGGTGATATTCAAGAATTGACTCCCTGGTACTTATTATTAAGAATATATGTATTTAAAATACTTAGAAAAAAAAATTATGGTCAGACAGAAGTAAAGAAAATATGTATAGAATAATTTCTTTTTCTTACAGGCAAACTGAGGGGAGCATCTTTAGACTAGAAAGAGTTTTCTATCATCAACCGATTATTGTTGCGCTTCTATCAACACTCGCCATTTATTATCTGATATCAATGGCTTGTCCCATCGCGACCAAACAAAGCTTTCTGAGACCGGGACCAGATTACCATGAACTTGTATTTTGTATTAGCCGAGCATTTTTAACTTGAACAGTAACAGGAATAGAGGCCTTTATAAGTTGGCTGGTATATTATAAAGCGTTTAATGGCGTGTAATGAATGAAATAACATCCATAACGCACAATACGGCCACTCGAACAGGCCCTTTTATAATAACCGTTGATTTATAGATCAGCGAAAAGGCAATATTTTGCACATGTTTAGTATGAAACGCCTCCGATCGAGGCTGGTTCAAACAAATGCGGTTGACTCCATAACTCAATCCAAGTCGTAAAAGAAATGTTTTGTGACAATAAAATGTGATATTGAAATGAATGAATAGAAAAACATTGAAACCGTGAAAGTCGCATGTCGAAAGATTGGCTGGTAAATAAGTATAACAAAGCGTTATGAGGAGGTCCACAAGCTCACTTGCTCACTTGTAACATTAAAAAAAAACATATCTAATATACCTATTACGGCATATGAATCATAAAACAGCTGGGTTGGGACCCATTTCTTATTATGTATCACCGAGTGAAATCGAGATTTTAAAAATAAAAAAGCGGCTAAGTGGGTGTCGGTAGTTTTTTACAATTCCTTATCGCAAAGCACGTTTTGATTAAGTATTTTATAACGTTCATAACTAAGCTGTCACGTAACATTAATTCCATACATTTTTATTCTATTCTACTGGGGTTTACGATTATAGAAAGCCTCTTGTCTAAGGCCCCAGGAATCCTTCGCTTGCTCGAGTTTCAATACAATTTTGCTGCCATACATAACAAATGACTACATAGATATTCTTTTAAATCTGGATTTAGAATCATCACAAATTCTTCAATTCAGGAGTTTTGTCTCTGCTCTACCGGCAAACTCAATGAACTGCATTGATGGGCTTCATTGAAAATTTTCATTTTACCTCCAAAGCTGGGAAATATTTGGTTTGTCGACTAAATTCTGCGGTCAAAAGCGATTTTTGGCCGCTAGGGGGCTAAATACGGAGTAAAGTAGGGTCCGTCAAATACATAGTCTGTATGGCGTAATGACTAATGAAGAGTAGGTATAACGTCTACTAGTCGACCATGACTAGTAAGTAATTTTTGACTTCCGGTCCGGCGAAAATCCCGGTTAAGTTTTACAAAAATCAAGAAATCTTTAAAAATCTAAGGTTTTAAACTTTGTTTGCGAAAGTGAAAATATATATATTTTTTACTTGTGAATAATTGATCATTAAAACTAAAAACGAAAGCGTAAATGATCCGTAATAGCCACTTTATGCGTGATTTTTAACGCTTTTTCCTGAATTGTAATTTTCACCAGAAAAATTGTGGTAAGTAATAACATTTATTAGTCCTAAATCACATATTTCTCAGTATAAGACAACAATTTTACGTTTTTATGAGCTGATAAAAATTTATACATTTTAGTATGGAGGTCCCTCGCAAGAAATGGATACGCTTATGGCTCCATCCTTAGCAGAAAGTGCTGCTACTTAAATATCCTTAGGGCAAAAGGTTCTTGAAATTCGAAGGTGATGTAGGTACTTATTATTTTAGAGTATGCAAACCTCCATGCTGCAGTACTGGCCGCTAGTAAACCCAGCTACGCACTATCGTTTTGCAAGATGAGCAAAGAGGGATGCAGCGATAGGAAAAAAAGAAATAGTGGTATGAATAGCGTGTGCCTGGTTCTTAATGCACTGGCTGCGAATAAAAAGTAAATTCAAGATCCGATCGGCATTTGTTTTTTTTTGTTCTCTTGCCCAGATTAATGGACTCGCCCTTCAACTTCCAAATCAGCGCATTACAAAATATTGATATTATTTTTATCGGGTTAACTAAAACTAATCATCACTCACTGGTATGGTATAATCCATTTCTTTCGTTTGTTCCAACGCCTACCCGTCTATTTTGCGGCCATGACACTAAAACCAGAGTATATTTGACGGAAAGAATAACATTGTTTTATAAACTTGTTTTTTCTGACAGCTTTAGCCGATTGCTTGTGACATAGCTGCAGAAAAAACGAAAATAAAATGGATCATAGTCTTTTTGCAAAAGAAACTCACCTTATATTGCCTCTTCTTAACAAACATTACATTGCCCCATAAAAAGCTTGCTCTTTTTACTTCCTTCCAACAGATAAAGATCCTTTTGGCCGCGCGGATTCCACAAAGCGAACAGACAGATGTCTCAATTTTATCTCACTTTTTTAAACTATCCTGCAGTTGGATAAAAAGTTTAGAGTACAAACTTTGCTATTCATATGGAACAACACCTACGTAACGAGGAGTATTCTTTTATTTCGGGATAAATGCGACGTGAAATCTGTTCTTTGACGAGTAATCCACTTAGAGGCATGTCGCCGTTCTTTGACAAAATAGAGAAGGACTCGGTTCATTGAGCTATAAAAAAACCGGCCAAGTGCGAGTCGGACTCGCGCACTGAGGGTTCCGTACCACCACATAAACATAATTGTATTAGTTGAAATTTCAGTAAGTTAATGTGCTAGATTTTTTGAGTCCGACACGCGCTTGACCAAATTTTATTATTTGTTGTTATTTTATAGCCTAGGCCCTATTAACATACCAATTTTCAAGTTTGTAAGTGTTCCCGTTTTTAAATAGAACTAAAACAAAAATCGCCTCAGCAACCATCCAACTTGACCCCTCTCTTATATGAATGTTCTTGAAACGGGAGCTCACCACAATTGGTTACCATTAGTTGTGAGAAAAGTTGTAATATTTAATGATTTCAGACTTTTCCCATTATTTGTACTGTGAGACCTAGCTTCTTGCCAAATTTCATAATTTTAGGTCAACGGGAAGTACCCTGTAGGTTTTTCATTTTTGAATAAATGTATGGAGATGAGGACATAAAATGCCATATCTTTTGATTGCGTCGTTGTAAAAAATTGAAATTTTCAGATCTTGTGTGGTTCATGGATCCTAATATATGGTATTAATTTCAACCTGATACCTTTACCCGTTCGTGCGATAAAGGGTCTTGACAGACAGACAGACAGACAGACAGACAGACAGACAGACAGACAGACGGACAACAAAGTGATCCTATAAGGGTTCCGTTTTTTTCTTTTGAGGTACGGAACCCTAAAAAGGAATAAAAAACTAACGCTGCGGGGCACCTTGTGTGCAAACAGAGGCACGTTGAAGGGTGCCAGGTTATGTGCAAGTCTTGAGTAATAATAGAGAGCAAATATTGCCAGATGGAAGCGCGTATGTTTGATTTTTCAGCTTAAGAATTGTCTGAATTTTTAAAGTCTACCAGGAAACCAAAAAAGTTTTTTTACTTAGTTACAGACAGAAAAACTATTAAATTACCATTAAAAGAAAACAGAGACGTCGCTACATTATGTGTAATGCAGGACTATGATGTAATCAAGCATATAATAAAGTAGCTTCGATTTAATCATCATCATAATCCTACGACATTTAATCCCTTTGGCAATTGAAATGTTTGTGCTTTTCTTCAATGTTCAGTTTGGAGTGTTGCTGTCCGTAGGTACATAAAACAATTTTTTAGGAACATATTACCGATTTTAATCTTAAATTCAATTTTTGTACTAACTTTTCATAAAATATTAAGTCTATTGCCATACAGATATTTTGCGGTGAGCAACATTGACCATGTTCAGAACACTTTTGAGTGGCCGCTAGTAGCACAACAACTGCATTTCCGTGCTTCGGAGGGCTTGTTAAGCCGTTGGTCACTGATTATTAATTACGGTTTTTAAACTATTTCTGTTCCTGATTATTGAGTTGAACGAAGTTAACTAATCAGAATATTGGGTTAGAGAAATTTAACTAGTCTGTGTATCGTACCATCTCACATACTGCCTGGTCGCTTACAAGCGTGGTGACTATGGTAAATCCCTCGTGTTTTGCTGGAATTCTGGAGGAAGCTTCTTGTCCTGCAGTTGACGTTTCATGAGATGATTTAACTAATCAGAATATTTGTTTAAAAGGTATCTTACGTCTTTTCGCTGATATGATGATAATATTAATATGTAATAATAACGATGATGTCGTTCGTATCTCGGTAACCATACGTTACATGATGCTATACTGTCCATTAGCCCCTCTGTCCAAACTAATCCACGCTCTGGCCATAACGTTGAATAGAATGTCACCGGCTCCCAGCCTATAACAATGCCCGCAAAAGCTGACATACTAAAATACAGGATGTTATTAACAAGAGCAATTAAAAACACGTGTCTAGCGAATAGTATAGTTGTAGTTAAACGCATAGTCAGTTTTAATGCTCACTAAAATACCATAATACAAAATAATATTTTATTTAATTCTAAAAGGATTCTTTACTTGCGATGCTTCATTTACTTCCTATTTGATTAATTTAACCACGTTCAACCACCACGTCAGAAGTACGCTTTAAAAAATTCTTATCTAGGATCAGCTTACGAAAACACGTCTTTTGGTTCCTGGGCATTTCCTCCATGTGTTGTGAAAAGGAAGAAGAACAAGATATAAATTGGTTGATTGTAATACCGGTTAACTTTTTATCAGTACAAAAGTTAACTTCTTCGCCGAGCGTTATTCCGTTTTTGACCAATAATTTATCACGGAGTCAGCTACCTAACCTAGGGGAATTGACGTGTGCACTGGTTTTTACACAGAGTGACTGCCATCTGATCTCCGAAACTCAGAGGGAAAACCAGACCCGACCCTAGTTGCCAGCTTAGTGGCCACCCTGGCTGTCGGAGTTTCCAAGCAGCCAAGTGTCCTCTTACTCGTAGTTGGCTAAATGAATACTATTATAGACAGTAGCTGGCACCAACGGCTTAACGTGCCTCCCGAAGCACGGAAAGGCCCTAGTTGTTGTGCCACTAGCGATCACCCATCTTATTTCTGACCAGGGCCAACGTTGCTTAACTTTAGTGATCGGTTAGAACGAGCACCACGGCCACGATCGCTTCATAATTCAGACTTGAACAATTTGCACTAATTAGCATGTACTTGTTGACTACATGACTTTCCCATGCAGATAGTACCAAGAGATGGTTTTGTATGCGACAATCAAAGATTGTTTCCATTTTTTAACCCATTTCTGTTAGGAATAGTTGTTCAGGTTTATGGTCCAAGTAACATACAAAAAAATTTACAGTAAAAAATCCCAGTAGTAATTTACTAGAACTAGAACACTCTGTACGTAGCTGTAAAGGCCGCTATACCGCAACTGTGGCCATTGAGCCTCCTACAATAGTTTTTGTCACCTCGACCGTACCTTAATATCTTGTTCAACTTTGATTTATGTGCCAAACTCATACGACCCAACCTTTGTAGAGCGTATAAAGTTATCGTGCGAACATTCCTTTACATTTTCACAAGAATTTTACTGCCTTTGTAGGGTTCCTTGCCGGAAGTAGTTAAAAATATAGCTTTTTCTTTTCTTATCGCGTGAGTTCCAAGATCGATGAGATACTTACAATGCTATGTCTCAGTAACTTTTGGGTGCATTTTTTTACGTCTGGAGAGATAGATTAAGACCTTATTGCACAAAACACAGAAACACAAATAATAAAACACATTTAATTAAATGTGCAGCGATTTTAGTATGTACGTACAATTATATAACTTTATGTTGGGTTAGATAATTTTAAACATTTGTTCTATTTGCAAATGCGAAGATTACCTTATGGCATAGATATTTCTGAGTATTTTGCGGACGCAGTCGCAGGCAAAAACTAGTAAGAAATAAAATTCACTTCATGTATGAAAAGTCTTTTGAAGTTTAACATTAGTTACAAACTTACAATCTTCGGAACCCCATAATTTTCAAGTCCGATTCCCACAAATTCTGTTTTTCTATTGTAGATGGATTGTGGGCACTTATGGGCTATTAAGGTGTCCGATGATTAATGTCGTGTTTACTTGTGCAGTTCTAGTCAAAGCATGATTAACGACCGTGTCTTATCAGCAGAAATTCTGTTAGCAGTTTCTGCGCGTGAGTGGATGCTAACTGCGGGAAGCCTATTCAGGAAGTCAACAAAGTTTTATTATAGAAACTCATTCAGTTTGAATTGAGACTAAAATCTCTTGGTAGCATGATAAGTATTATTTAGAAAAAAATTAAATCTATAAATAGCACCATGTGTTTAGGGATTCTAAAAGCAAACCTAGCATCTAGAGTGTACCCATAGATGTACTATTAAAAAAGAAACGATTTGTATACCTTAGCCTTAGCATTTGATTTTTATAACAATTTAAAAAGAAAATAGATTTTAACTAGTTATAATTTTGACACGGTGACGGTGCTAGAATACAGAAAAGTTAAGACATCTTCCTAGGTAAGTACAGAGCGACTAGAATCTGTTGGCAGGTGTATTATTATAAAGTCGGAACTAATGCCGGGGAATTTGACTACGAACAATATAAAAGCAATGATGCCAATGATAGCAGCGCCCTCTAGTGTCGTCATTCAACTGCCAATAGATCCTGGTCACTCTATATGCAACGACATCTTTAACTCTTCTTTGGATAAACATATTCAACCTAACAACCTTATTTAGGTTTAGAATACTAGTTATATAGAATCTAAGAGAAACGCGTGTCAAATTTGCGCAAGCCAGGTAGCTTTTGCTTTAATTTGCAGCTTTGTCGATTCTAAGCTTTTACATATAACTATCTGAGACTCATTTCATCAAAAGACACTTTTTTAGCCTCTAGAGCACCTTAAATATCCAATCGTGTAAAATAATTTTTGAGGAGAACTAAGTTTTTACAACGTAATTTGTAATGGCTAGCAATCTTAGTAAAAGCAAGTAGAAAAATGTTCAGTTAGCGCCCTAAGTAGAAGAATAGTCACCCCGTGTCAATCGCAGCAAATTTTCTTCCAAACAAATCCGAAACAAATCAGCCCCGCCAATAAGTCGCGCAGTTTACGTCGTCCGCCATATCAGTTCTCCGACTTTACTCAATAAAGGGTAACCGGTAACCCCTGATCCGTTAAGTAAACAGAAAAAAAGGCTAGACGTAACGAGTAAATCACGGTAAGCGCGGGTAAGCCGCGCGCCGCCGCGTAAGCCCGAAACCCCTTTAAGTTCACCAGTCGCTTGCGATTCCCGGAATAAAGGCTTTAGAGTTTTCACAAATGTGTTTTTCTTTAAGTGATCTAAAAAAATTGTTTGATAAATAATAGTCAAGTCTATATCTTTCTTTGATCCAAGGCTTTGATGATGCCGTAACTGGTGAAAAGGAGTGTCTTTTGAAGCAAATTGACCAATAAATTCAAGTCTACAAAATTAAAGCAAAAGCTACCTCCACACAGCTTTCATTTCCTATTCAGTCATGGTATTAGGTAACATTGTATCGGGTAAAGCGGGCCAATCATCTATATCGCTCAGTGACCCGCTAGCCCCGCACTACTCGGAACACCCTTACACAAATTGATTTTAAATGGCGATTTATTTCCGCCCCATATCGCCGATCCGATCTTCGTATGAGTTTTACGGGCGGCTTTACTTGGGTTAAGGAAGTCCAAGTTATAAAACGGTTTATTTCTTTTCAGGCCCGTACTTAAGCGACCCTAATTATACCGGATTAAGCCCACCAAATTCACCCTTCATTGTGCCCTACGCATTCTTTTTTAAACAGCCTTGTAAGAGAAAGTTTGGAAACATTAAGTCTTTTGCTAAATTGTAATTTACGTAGCAACTGAAAGAGTTATAAAACTCTAACTAACGGTAAACGGAATCTTTGCAATTTTTGTGCAGTAATGCGAATAGCGGGTGTTTGAAACAAAAGCTATAGCTGGCAGAATTTCACCCCTTTGCGAATTTGTGCAAATTACTTTATGAGCGAGCTTTCAATAGAGTTGACTTTTTTGTTGACGTCGTTTACAACTACAGCTCTGAAAGTCAGTATAACACGGCCGCGTGGAAGAGATTTTGATTTTATGGAGACCATAGTAGAAACTGTCGAACCCAAAACAGTTGGTTAATAGAAATAAATAGTAACCCTTCGGTGGCGGCGCGTTTGCTGCCGAAAGGTTTACTTTTATTGCCGGTGACTTTCTTTTACTGTACCCCTTCATAATTGCGAGGGTTGAGTTCGGATAATAGAAAATAGCTGTTTTTTCGCCATTCCGCGCAAAAAAACATTTGTAGATTTTAGCGTACTGCAGATTTTTTGCGAAGCAATAAATACGCTTTCAACGCAATAACAGTTAAGTGTTTTGGAACAAAGCGATCATATTTTATCACTACGAAAACATTAAATAGTATTGAAGAACTGTCGACATTTTAGAAACAAACTTCGTCTAATTGAAGTGGCGCGGCGGCAATCTCAAGAAAAGTTTTGATCGTCTCAGCAGGGATCATACCTGTAGACCAGTGATAATAGTCGCTATTTTTTGCTAAAAGTCTGCTCCTAGATTGAGACATTTTCGACCGCAAAGGCTTGCAGCGGGGGGTGTGCCGACTGAGGGGTTTTTTCACCTTTCCAAGTAAAGTTGTCAATGCGAATGTCACAAACGGTCGCAAAACATCGTGAGTGTCGTGACGTGAGTAATGTGGCAGCAACGCAATAATATATTATGTTTTGCGATGAGAAAGTTCAGGTAACATTGTAGTCAGATTTTGCGGTCACAAAGCAACAAAAGATCAGTCAACAAGTGTAACGTTAGAAGGTATTTATTTGTAAAGAATGTGGAGATGATTGGGCCCAATTCACGAAAGTTAAGGAGGATATAAGTCCTAGTTTGGAAATAATTCTTTTTTAAACAGTAGGATGATTTATTTTCGTTGCGTCAAAGATACAAAGATTTTATATCAATGTCAACGACAGGTTAATCTCGATACTTGTAGTTCGACTTTGGCTCTTGCGGCTATTGAAGTAAGGTGGGTACAAAGTCCAATGTGTCAATCTAAACGGGCTCTGGACTGTGCTAAAACTTTTGCATTGATAAAAGGTCAGGATGACGGAATTTGTTACTTATAAATGAATGCACTTTAATTTTTTATTGCCTCAATTCGTTCCGGTCATTTTCTCAAAATATAAAATAGTTACTCTCTATATTAATTAAGGTGCAATATCAATAAAGTATAACCAAGACAAGAACCTCTAATTTCTGGGTGTCTACACACAGGGATCACAATCTTTGAACATTATCGTAAAATTTAACGATGTACGGAAGGCATAGATTCTGCTAGCCCCGCCCTCTTCTTGGCCACCAACGAACTATTTTGAGCTGTTCCAAGCTATTCTTAAACTATTCATTGTAATTAAATGGTGACTATTTGGAAGGCGTAAACAATAAGGGGTAATTAAGTGAATCACTCCAACGTTTTCAAAAATAATCGTCGGTTAAATGTGGTTCGAAATTAGTGCGACGAACTCTAGGACTATAAAGTACGATTACATGACGATGGAAACTAAATTGAAGTTTGTAATAATTCAGTCTGCTATTGTAGTTTGTATATGTTTATTGCTCATTAGAATGAGAAAACGGTCAGAAAACGGACACATTATTGTAACCTATATTTTGACTAAGATGGACAAAAAAGACAAGTGGCTTTCTACAATCGAAAACGCTAGTAGAATAGAATGAATGATGTATGGGATTGACATTATTTGTTACGCAACATATTGTCAGCTTACGTCAATTTTATATTTTTTTTTTCTATTCTATTAGCGTTTACGATAATAGCGTAGCGTTTCTAGGCTCAGGTTAATCTAGTAACCAAATACAAACTAAATTAAATAGTTTTTTTTAGAATTTTGCTGTAAAATAAGTTAAAAGATGAATAAAATATATGACTTTTTGAAATTACAAAAAAAATATATGTTTCACGAATGAAATCCGTTCTTAGCAAGTGTAATTTCAACTTCTTTAAAATAGTTTATTTACTATCATAAATAGTTTTCAATTATTTCATATTTATTTATTAGCGTTTCACAGATTGGAAGTTACAAAATAGGTATGGATAAAGGTATATACATCTGTGACACCTTTTTTGAAGGCATTGCAATTTCTTATAAACTACTTGCTTAATTATACTACATACATTTTTAAAAATTAACTATTACACAATCATAAAAAAAATCAAGTTTAAAATGATTAACAAAACAATATCTAGTCTAGATAGTGATGGCTAACGTGTTATTAAGCAGAACATAATTACTTTTCAAATAAAATTCGCTTAACGTAAAAATCTACTTTAATTAAATGGTGGCTTGTTAAACATGGCTTGGTAGCAGTTGTACTTTATAATAAATAAGTAGCTTGACCGAGCTGAACAAAATGTTGTAGTGTTCAGCGCCATGTAGCCTCACATTCTTCCATAATAAGCCGTCGCACATTAGGCGCGCGACACACGTTCGGCGGCGACTCGTTCGAAACGGTCGAAAGTAGCATGCAGTCGTTAAATTTTATCGCCTTTAATGGCCACGCTGATTTGTTACAATCAGGAGTGGCGGCAACTGAAGAAAAATTTTAATAAAAGCAGAGTATTTTAATAAGTTCATATTTGCGGTATATTTTACAAGGCTTCAATAAATTTCTGTATAACTTTTCCAAGGCTTATGTGTCAGACTAAATGCAACAAATTTGGCTCTATAACTTTTCTAAATTCGCAAAATAGCTGAATTTTCAAACAAATTGAAGTAATCATCTAATCATATTGTGCGGTGAGTAATTTTTTTTTTTGCGCGTTTATTAAAGTTGTAGGATAAAGTTGTTACATTTAGCTCCATAACAAAAGTTGTTTGTCAGCATATCCCGCTGATTTGGTCCAACTTTCTCACTTTCTTCGGTTGGCTGGAAGAAATCATTTTTAGAGATAAGCCCACCTTTGTTAGTTACGTTTTTCTGTAAATATTCTGTGCAATAAAGAATATGTAAGCATAACGCTTATTATTTGAATTATTTTTAATAACAACTTATAATTTCAAAGTGGATGCCATTTTTTGTCTCAATTATGTATAGATGGTGAATACAGATTAATTTCACACATTGGCATCGTTATTACGTGTTAACAAAAAATAATCCCAGGAGAAGGTGGAAATAATCGTTCATCGTCACATTTCCGTCGCACAATATACATTATACGAATTATTTATAGTAAAAAGGTCATTTGTTGAAACGGAGCCAAATTTCCGGCGCGAGCTTTCAACGGAATTTCACAAAAAGCGCCATAAATTGGGAAATAATCCCCCGCATAACGCAACCTTTGTTTGGCCACACGTGCTTTTAATATTTGGCTGGCATCGCGCATCGCTTCTGCAACAAAGCCCGGATTTAGTCTTTGTGCACCTCGCCTAAAGTAAACACTCGTAAAAACTTCTCAAAACTTTGCAACCGATATTATGAAATTTGTTCGTGTTAATAAATTTTATTAAATGATAGTTCGACAATAGGGTTCCGATTCTGATGTCAGTCGACAATCGTCCGTGTCGAATTTGTCACGATACCGTGCGCATTGTTTGCGAGTATGAATGGCATGGCGGCGTGAGAAGGAAGAGCTTCCGGTCGCTCTAGTACCGGGATCGATGCCCCGGGCAAGATATGCCGTCATCGATATCATACATCAGTTTTTATTCGTAGATTTTATATGGTTCTTGATACCCATTCATTTCTTCATATATACATTCTTACATCTTCTGATCAAACAGTTTCGCTTATATTGGTATCAGATTCCTTAAAATCCTTTGTGTGTCTTTTTTAATCGAAACTGAGGCAGGTACTACTTGCCTCATAATTCTTTATTATCCACAAGTAACCTATACAGGGTGCTTCTTAACCAACTGCGTTCCTTTCAGTAAGTTGCTTGGATTATAAAACTGAACAACTTTTCCTGAGGACCTGTAGTCAAAATACGAAAAAAATACTTTGAACTTCCACATAAACTGCATCAGCTGATAGCGCGTTTTGTATGGGAGATCAAATTTTCTTTTACTTACTAGGTTCCTTAGGAACAGTTGTTCAGTTTAATGGTCCAAGTATTATACTCAAAAGAACGCAGTTATTTATATAGATGGTAATTTATCTTGCGTTTATCAAAATATGCAAATAAGTAATCTTTAAATTGCGTTGCATAAGAAACTGGATTTTTTTACAGAAGTCTTATGGATATCTTTACCTGACCCTGCGAAAATAGTTTTTTCTTATGATAAATAAACTTTAAGTTTTTACTCCACAACGCAACTGAATATTTGTTCAGCCACGCGTTTCTAGTCACCAGAATTAAGCAATTCGATTAAATATAATTTGACGACTAAACGTACCGTCGTCTGTATTGAACCATAAAACTAGGATATGGAAGTTTACGTCAGTTTACGCGTTTAGTCATTCAAGCATCATAAAGACTTCACTAACAACAATTCTGCTGGCATTCGGGAAACAGGAAAAAATCCGTTGCGTCGATGGATCAACGGGTGCCGCCGGTATGATATGCAAAAAAAAATGAAGCCGCTCCGGAACAATCGAAGCTGGCTTATAAAATATGTATCCTCCTGGCTTTTCAAACTTGCACTCGGACTATTTTGACCACGATCGGGATTTTCAACAGACTATACATACAGGGTTAAAAAAACTTAGGTCACTGTTGGTACCGCGGTCTTTGTTTCTATCGAACCATTCAACGTTTTATGTTTATGGTGGCATTATTGGTAATATGGAATGTGGAAGCATTTCCAATCGTTCCACGATATGTTTATCGTATTTCTTAGTCACTACCCCAGATACTAAACGCCTAAAAGCGTGGTGACTATGGTAAATCCCCTCCCAATTACCACGCGTTTTTGCTGGAGTTCTGGAGGGAGCTCCCTGTCCTGCAATGGACGTTTCATGGGATGATATGATGATGATACTAAACGATCTTCCCCCTGCAGTTTTCCATGGTAGTTACAACGTCGGGAAATTCAAAAAGCGGGTTAACAACTTCTAAACAAACTCCTAACAAACTTCTCAAAGGCTGGCAAAGCATTAGCATCACTCTCCCAGGTGATGCAAGCGTCCATGGGCAGCAGTGAGACTTACCATCAGGTGAGCTGTCTGCTCATTTGCCTGCTATAACATAAACAAAAATATGATCAATATAGTATTAAAAACAGCAACAATATTATTAACTGACGATTGAAGGAAAGAAGAGAAAAGTACAGGCTGTATATAGGAAATTGCGTCGTGCGTCCTAATTAACTACGTTCCTTTCAATATATTACTCGGACCAATAAACTAAATGACTTCCCCTAAGGAATATAGGTCGAAATATTAAAAAATATTTTAACTCCCATAGAAATTGAATCAGCTGATATAATAGCGCGTTTTGAATGAGAGGTTGAAAATTTTATCCGTAATTCGACCTGTGTTGCGATTCTCCTATTTTTAAAGGCTTTTGTCGACTAACCGGCGAAAAGGTTGCAAATCTTGGCTGATAAGAGATAGGGATTGATTGTTTTCTTTAAAGAATATGTTATTGCGTAATATGGAAGCATCAATCTATAGCCTCCCTTTTCATACCCAAATTTTTGGAGTCCTTATTGTAGATCATATGAAGACGATATCATTTTTGCAGTCTCACTCTGTCTGTATAGGAATCAGTGAGACCGGATAAACAATTCGATTCGTACACGGATTTATACGAGTCGTACACGGATTTCTCGAAAAGATTACGTTCTATAAGGTTTGCATTTACTTCCCCATATTCTTTTCTGAAGAGATTATATTATAAATGAGTAACTCTAAGGTAAAGTACACATAGATGCGGGAGATGTTTACATAACAATTGTGCTTACTAAAACTATCATGCGCACTATTCAAAAGGTTACCTATTAGAGAAATGCTGCCAAAGCTAAATTCAAGAAATATCCTTCAGGTGAAAATAAGAGAAACAAGTTTAAAACCGCAAAAGGTAATTTTGCTGATTTTGGTCGTATAGGGCAGTTTGTGTAGAGAATTAGGTTCTTAGTATAGAAACTGGTCTAAGGGCTCATTTGGGGATGCATACCTACAGACAAAGGGACATCACAAATTACTATTTAAACAAATACAAATAAAACAAACAACATGAGATTCTTTTTAATTTAAGTTTAGTCAATAGGAAAGATATACAACGTGCAACGGAAAGGTGTGGTAATACTGAAATATTTAACCATAAAACTGAACAACTTCTCCGAAGGAACATAGGTCAAAATACAAAAATATATTTTTGACCTCCCATAGTGCATCAGCTGACAGCGCCATTTGTATGGGAGGTCAAACAATTGGTTTTTCGTTTTTCAGCCTATGTTACTCGGGGAAAATTGTTCAGTTTTATGGGCAGATTCACACCCTTTAGTATTATCCCACTTTTTCATTACACGTTGTATAATGATAATTTTAATTGGTTTTGCTTCCCAAGCCCAGTAGACTATTACTAAAAAGAAGAAACTTTCCCAAAAAAAAATTTTACTTCCCGTATGAATTGAGTCGATAACGTGACCACTTAAGTATGGTGTCGAAATTGATTTTTTCGCGAACATTGCTTGTTTTAGTGAGTAGAATCATTAATAAACCCACCGAAACCAATTAAAATTCACGGTCTTATGAAATTTCAGTAAATGCAGATAAAATCAACATAGACAGTCAAAGTGACCAACCCCAGTTGGAAATATGTGGTAATGTGTTTTGGCTGAAAGAGACCTGTGTTGAGTGAGAATAATTTTCAATCGCGAGTTTAAAGTTTAAGTTATGTATGTGTTACAAAAAATATTGTTTATTTGTTTTAAATCAACTGCGTGAAACGTTTTCAGTTTTCAACCCTGATCAGGTATTTACTTTATTTTGGGCGGGGGTGTCGCGAAAGCTTGCAAATCAATAGGGTGTTTTCAACCAGCTTTTGGAAGTTTAACTACTCGTATTAAGCGCTGCTAGTTAGCAGTAGGAAAATATAAAATGGAAACACTGATACTGAACGTTCCCCCAGTATAAAAATAATTAAATTTGTTTGATTGCTGCTGTTTTTTCTTCGAAATAAAAAGAATTAATAAACATTTAAATTAAAAAAATAACAAGGTCCTTCATAGGGGCATACTAATTTCACTATCAAGGTCCTAGCTGCCGAATATTACACACCTACAACTAGAATACTGACAAACATAAGTAGATAATGAAAAATAAAAAATCTTTATTATTTCAACTCACAAACAAAACAATACATTCAGTGTAGAAATAATTACTAATTGGCATTCTCAAATAGTGAACACAGCATTTCAAGGGGTATACAAAAACGTCATGCAGGTACATAGTTCTAGTTTTAAGTTACGTTAAATTAGGTAAGAAGTAAATTACTAAGAAGTGAGGGGACAATTAGGTTAAATTAGGGAAGAATTAAATTACTAAGTACCTTATCTTTAACTGAGGCCAAAGAACCAGTGAAGATGTCAAATGTAAAACGAATACCGTAGTAACCGGTACACATTCTGTGGACAGGACTGTGTTGGCCAATGTTGGTCCTAACCTAACATAAGGAGGGACAATAATGTTCTCCTATTTAGAAGCCTGCTGCCTGCTGTTTGGTCGTGGAATTTCAAATTGTATGGCTTGTAGAATCTCCATGAAGTCAATACACCCATTGACTAATTTGTACAGGAATGTTAAGTTTTCATATTTTCTTCGGATACTTGGTATTCTTTTATAGAACTTTAACCTAGATTCATATGAAGTAAGTGTTACGTCCAGTAGGACGTACTGTTATTTATCGGGATGCATCTAGTAAAACTAACTATTAATGGTACGTGGGACACAGACAGAACATCCCCGCTCGCCAGCCTGCAGTCGAATGATATTCTCCCAGAGTACCTACATTTATTGTGTACGTCACATCTATTTATTGTTAGCATAAGCCAAATGATATAGAAACATTTTTGGACCCGCTCTTTACGACTGATATGCACTTGATAACATGGATTCCATGCTGGACTTGCATACACTACGCACCACACAATTATAAATAGGGATTATAACATCTGGATCTTTAAATAGGTACCTGCTTTAAATTGTCTTATTACAAATCCTTATCCAGTTAGTTAGAAAGCTTTTTTAAGAATTTCATAAATCTGGGTCCTGAAACTTATATCCGAATCTAAATAAATCCCAAGATCGCGGATGCTAGCAACTTGTTGTAAAAACTTACTGGAAATGTTTTATTTGGTAACTGTGAAGAGACACTGTATCGATATCGTCTCTTTGGTATCGCGTATCGCAATCTGTGGTTTGTTTCTATAGTTACTCTCTCTGTGTTTTTGTCAATATCTTTTAGTATTTGCTTTGATAATGTACTTTCAAAATCTATAATAAAACAACGTTTTATATGCTTTAACCAAGCTGTTTATTATTCTTATCTCCTAAGAACTTTTCTACACTACAAAAGTTCATATGGTAGCAGAGCGAAATATTTCGAAGGGAAAAGTCGTAACGACATATGGAGAAAATTTTTACGTAAGTTTCTTGCTATATAAACATGCCGAAAACGACGTATCACATTGATCCACTTGATAAGGATAACTACGACACTTGGGCAATACAGGCCGAAGCTGTATTGGTAAAAAGCAAGCTATGGAAGTACGTCTCGACACAACTTGATGAAAAAGCAGATGCTACTGATATCGAAGCAGACAAACAGGCCAAGGCAGAACTAATTTTAATTATCGCTCCTTCCCAACTTAAAGAGGTCAAAAAATGTAATACTGCGAAAGACTTGTGGGACAAATTAAAACAAATACATGCGAGCAAAGGTCCTGCTCGTAAGGCCACATTACTTAAGCAACTTATACTGACCAAGCTAGAAGGCAGTGATGTTCGTACACACTTAAACAAGTTTATGGACACCGTCGATAAGCTAGCTGACATGGATGTCACCATAAATGAGGATTTGTTGACTATTATGATGCTCTACAGCCTTTCCTCAGAGTACGAAAACTTCCGCGTTGCTATAGAGTCTCGCGACATATTGCCAAAGCCTGAAGATCTGAAAATAAAAATAGCTGAAGAGAGCGACGCTCGTCATCACAATGAAAACTATGAACCTGGCCAACAACATGAAGAAGAAAACGCACTCTTCGCTTCTTGCAAAATCTGTAAGAGAACGGGAAGAAGAATCTTTCAGGAGAAGACACACAAAGTTTGCTCTGACTGCTGGAAGAAAAGTAAAGACAAAAAGAAGTCCAACACTAATAAAAATGCTGATTCCCTATATGCTGAAGAATGTTTACTTACTTCAACACGAAACAACCAGGATGATTGGGTACTTGACAGTGGTTGTACCTCACATATGACCCATCACCATGAGCACTTCAAAGACATGAAGACTGTTTCAAGAAAACTAAATTTTGCTTCAGAAAATCACTTAACAGAAATTTTGGGTGAAGGAAGAATTACATTTTCTGATCAACAACAAGGACGACGGGTACATCTAGAAAACGCCCTGTACGTACCTTCTCTCTCTACAAATTTACTTTCTGTATCAAAAATGACTTCACATGGAGCCACCGTCACGTTCGACAACCTCCGTGCCTTAGTTCGCAACAAGTCAGGTGATCTTTTGCTATCTGCAGAGAAGTCGAACAATGGTCTCTACTATGTAAGAAAACCAAACGTTGAACAAAGCTTCGCAGCAACGCCTGCAACGAGTTCGACAAACACGAAACAAGGTTCTATACAAGAATGGCATAGAAAACTTGGGCACATGAATTACAAAGATCTCCAACTGGCTCTCAACAACGAGACAGTGACTGGAATGAATTTCAACAAAAATGAGACTTTGTCATTGCCAGACTGTGAAATTTGCATTCAAGCAAAAATGACTCGAGTGCCAAGTCCTCCACAACGAACAACTCCTCGAACTACTGAACGTCTAGAAATCGTCCACAGCGACGTGTGCGGCCCAATCAGAACACCTACTCATGCTAAAAACAGATACTTCGTTACTTTTATTGACGATTACAGTAGGTACGGACGGGTCTACTTCTTGAAAAATAAATCTGAAGTATTAGACAAGTTCAAAGAGTATAAACAAGAAATGGATAAATTTACGGCCAACAAAATCAAACATTTGCAAACAGATAACGGAACAGAATACGTCAACGCTAAATTCCAAGCCTTTCTAAAAGAACACGGGATTGCACGACGATTATCTGCACCCTATACCCCACATCAAAATGGTATCGCTGAACGCAAGAATCGGACATTAGTGGAGAAGGCTAGAGCTATGCTTATTGATGCAAAAGCGCCAATGCACTTATGGGCAGAAGCAGTGAACACTGCTAATTACCTAGCAAACAGAAGTGTTAACAGTGCTATAGAAAATAAAACACCTTTTGAAAAATGGGTATTAAGAAAGCCCTGTCTTAATCACCTCCACCCAAAAACCCACCCACCCACTCCTCTTTTCTTTGGCTCAAAAGCTTTTATTCTGAAGAAAGGACCAAGAGGTCACAAATTTGCTCCAAAAGCAATACCAGGGATGTTTGTTGGATATTCCGATACTAGCAAAGCATACAGGGTTTATGTTCCAAACAAGACACTTATTTCTGCAGATGTCAAAGTAGTCAAGGTTAACTACTATAAAAGCCCAACTGAACATGTAAACAACTTTACATACAACAAGAATATATGTGATTCGGTTTCAGAAACAAAGAAAACGCAAGTAGATATCGATGATGCTGACGATACTCTGCAAGACATTCTGATTGAAACTCAACAGAATAATCTTATTGAAAACGTCGAAACAGAACAAGACGATTTTGATGAAAATGTCGCCGCAGATTCTACCCTGCATTATGAAAGTGTTGACGAAAACGTTAATGATGAACAAGATTCTTTTTACGAAACTACTGTTCGTGAAAGTCTTAATCATGAACACGCTGACACGGAACCTGAACCTGAACCGAATAGCTACAGTCTACGAGACAGATCAGCAATACAAATGCCACAACGGTATGATGACTTTGTACTGGCTGCTGTTGCTGAAGTTCAAAATTTACCTAAGGATCCTTTGACTTACAAACAAGCATTGGAATCTCCCAATAAAGAACAATGGATTAAAGCCATGCTGAGCGAGATAAACTCACTAAAAGAAAACAACACATGGGACTTAGTTAATTTGCCTGATGGAAGAAAAGCACTACCATGCAAATGGGTATTTAGACTGAAAACTAATCCAGACGGCTCAATTGATAAATTTAAAGCCAGACTTGTTATAAAAGGCTATTCACAACAAAAAGGAATTGACTACGACAAAACTTTTAGTACTGTGGCTCGACTCAGTACTACTCGTATACGAGCTATTATCGCAATCGCTGCTAAAGAAAATTTAAACCTACGCCAATTCGATGTAGCTACAGCTTTTCTCAATGGGACAGTTGAAGAAGAAATTTTTATGAGACAACCTGAAGGTTTCCAAGACATGACAAAGCGGGTGTGCAAACTTAATCGCAGCCTCTATGGTCTCAAGCAAGCACCACGATGCTGGAACTCCTGCATTGCAGAATTCTTAAAAACGACAGGCTTTCAACAAAGTGAAGCTGATCCTTGTCTGTACACCAGAATCAGAGAAAAAACAAAAGTTTTGATTGGACTCTACGTTGATGACGGACTTGTAGCATCGTCTACACCAACTGCAGGAGACGAGTTTATCAAGGAGCTAAAAACTAGATTCAAGATAACTACCCGATCTGCTTCCTACTTCTTGGGTATGGAAATAAAAGCTGAAAAAGGCAAAATTACGTTATGCCAGCAAGCTTACATTAAGAAGGTTCTTGAAAAGTACGGTATGACAAATAGTAAATCAACAACGACGCCAATAATCAAAGAAAGTATCAACGATACGGAACCTGATATTGATGTCATTTTTCCATATAGGCAAGCCGTCGGAGCCCTTACATACTTAGCGGTGGGCACAAGGCCCGACATAGCATACGCTGTGAGCGTTGCATCCAGAAACCTGGAGAAACCTAGCACGAAAGATATCATGCTAGTCAAACGGATCTTCCGTTATTTGAAAGGAACGAACGATAAAGGCCTTGTATACAAGCAATCAAAAGAGTCACTCCAAAAGCTTATATGTTATTCCGACTCAGACCTTGCTGGAGATCAAACAACTGGCAGATCAACAACCGGAATGGTATGCCTATTGTCAGGAGCTGCAATCAGCTGGAAAAGTCAACGACAAACAGTTGTATCAATTTCATCCACTGAAGCAGAAATTATTGCAGCTAGCGAAACAGCACAAGAAATATTGTGGCTGAACAGCCTTCTGAAAGGTTTAGTGGATTTGGAAAAGCCTATTCTTTATTTGGACAATGAATCTGCTATAAAGCTTTCGCACAATCCGAAATACGAGTACCACAAGCGTACAAAACATATCAAGCTAAAGCATCTTTTTGTGCGTGAATGTGTTACCAATGGTGAACTGGAAGCTAAGCAAGTACCGTCTGTGCGACAGCTGGCTGATATGCTTACCAAGCCGCTCTTTGGTCCAAGATTGGAAGTTTTAAACGGACAGATTGGATTAAAGAAAATTTTAAAATTCTAAAAGTTCCGAGGGTGTGAAGAGACACTGTATCGATATCGTCTCTTTGGTATCGCGTATCGCAATCTGTGGTTTGTTTCTATAGTTACTCTCTCTGTGTTTTTGTCAATATCTTTTAGTATTTGCTTTGATAATGTACTTTCAAAATCTATAATAAAACAACGTTTTATATGCTTTAACCAAGCTGTTTATTATTCTTATCTCCTAAGAACTTTTCTACACTACAAAAGTTCATAGTAACCCATTGTTTCTTTTTCCTGGAAAATTCACGAAATAGTATTTGTCACAGTTTAGCTTCATTTCATTTTCTGAACACAACTGGTACACAAAAGTGTTATTTCGCGCGAGTGCTATGTATTGAAACTTGAGCAAGCGAAGGATTCTAGGATTGAGCCACAAGCGAAGCGAGTCTGCTGCCGAGCAAAACAAAAATTTTCATCTCACTACAGGGAGAAAAATGGTACCTAATTACCTATATGCGCCGATACCTTATACTATAATAAATTCATCATCAGGTTCTAATTTCAAAAAGATCTTCCACGTCAGCGGCCAAAAATAATCTTAGCACGCAGACTTCAACCGAAAAAAAATTCAAAAACCTTTTCCACGCAAGCGGCAAAAATGACTTGTGCACGCAGATTCAACCGATAAAGCAAAGTTTTCCGAGCTTGTGAGGTAAAAAAGGTATTTTGCCATGGAACTCTATTTTGTATAGAGTGTGTCTACTCCTTAAAATTAAAACTTTTTTGGGCGCTGTTATGACACTGGTCACAGACATCCCAGATTAGTATGACAGACATCCAATATGACAATGTAAATATTATGATATTCTATCTAGATTTTCATCAAAAATTCTTTACTGTAACATTATGATCGGTTTAGCTAAGTTTCAGCTGGAAGACGCCGCCAACATGTATACCTTGCCCAAGACCGTTAAACATTATCTTTGTTGGATTGAGCAAAAAATTTAAAAAACTACCGGCACTATGATCGTGAAACTACGGGCACCGATTTGTGTTTTACAACTATAATGAACCAGGAAATCGTGCTGAACGTGTAAAAGCTGCTCTCCGAGAAAACAATGTCCTTCCGGCGATCCCAACTCTAACCCTGTTGAGCACGTATGAGATGATTTTAAGCGAGCTGTTCAAATGCATTCGCCAACTTCTCTGACCCTGTCAGAGATAAGGGAAACTGCCGGTTATGAATAAGACGGACTACCGCAATAGCTATTGAATAACTTGCACACAGCAGGCTCAGCCCAGAGCAATATTGGATTGTTCTAACTGCGATTTATAATCGACTAGATTGTTCTGAGCGACCTCACAAACCCTGGTGCCAGAGTTGTTGAGCTGCCCAACCCAAGGCCCCTGACATGGCTCATTCAACGACTACTACATAGATAGTAGCTGGAACTTGCCCTTACTAAACATTCCTGAAATGAATGTCTCTATACGCGCATTTTGGCAGAGAAGTACTCGTATAGGCAAGGACAGGACTAATGTGGTTTCTCTTTCACTCATATGAAAAATATTGTTTCCATAACAAAATGTTTGATTAGTTTATAAATATAAAAAAAATATATATATTCTTTATTGTGCACAAATTACATAAAATCGTAGTCAACATAAAATTTGTTTACAAAGGTGAGCTTATCTCTATAAGAGATCTCTTCCAGCCAACCTAGCTGGTGTGAAAGAATGACATGAAAAGGGGCACAGGAATGTGCATTTAGAAGTGTGAAATGAGAATAAAAAAAAAATACATATGTTTTTAATAAATAGCAAACTAGCATAAAATATGGAGAGAAAAAAAATACCTACTTATACTACACACTAATATACTTAAAATTACAATATAAACAATAAGGCATATATAGGGTGTTAATTTAATTGCGTGCCATAGCTTAAGGGGTGTTTCAGTAACAATAAAGGAACACAAAAAAATTATAAAATAATTCCTTTTTTTTTCGATTTTTTTAAATTTTTTTTCTTATTTTATTTTCTTGATAATATTTTAGGATGTGCATCTGCCCAAGACACTGAACAACTTTTCCCAAGGAACATAGGTCGAAATACGAAAAACATTTTTCGACTTCCCATACAAACTGCATCAGCTGACAGCACATTTTTAGTATGGGGGGGCGAATTTTTTTGTCTTATTTCGACCTATGTTCCTTCGGAAAAGGTGTTCAGTGTCATGGGCAGATGCACACACTAAAATATTATCAAAAAAGTAAATAAAAATAATAATAAAAAAATACGAAAAAATTATGAAAAAAAATGGATTTTTTAAATATTTTTTTTGTGTTCCTTTATCGTTACTGAAACACCCCCTAAGCTATGGCACGCAATTAAATTAACACCCTGTATAAAGAAGGATAAACATCCTTTTAAAATACATACAAACATAAATACTTACATAAGCTAAAAATAATATTATAATGGTTGCGATAAGTAGTGCTAAATAAAATAAATAAAAAAAAAAATTAAATAAATAAATATATAAAATAAATAAAAATATAAAAATATATATATATATTATATTAAATTATTAACTTCAAAACATGTTGATATTTGCTAATGGCGACAAAAGTTGTAAGAAGTTGTACATAACATATTTTGTGCAAGCTATGAAAATTTGGTTTCATACAAAAACAGCAACGTATAGTGATTTCTCAGAATAAGGACAAAATTTGCATTGCCTTTCTCCCTCTTATTGAGACAGTTAGAGGGAGAACATGTAGACGCAGTCGCGCAGCGAGCAACCCTACCTCATCGGGTACCTCATACCGTTTAGGTATGAGGTTCCAAGTAAGTAATGTGAGTAAAGGAACATGAAGGGGTAAAAAAATAAGCAGTTTTTTGCTGACTGTACAAAACGTGCCAGCTTGCGCCCAGGCAACCCTGTTTTTTTGACTCACCATATCATTGTGCAGCAGCCTAGATAGGTCGCTGTTTGGTATCCAATGAGGTAGGGTTGTTCGCTGCGCGCTCTTATCTATTGAGAGAAAGGTAAAGACAAATGTTTATATGAAACTAAAAGGGATGGAAGAAAATGTGACATAAATGTAGTTTTTACGTCAAACTGATTACCAACGAATAAACAACAAAATTTCTTTGAGTACTATTTCGTTAAAAACATTGAAATAAATAATCACATGAAGCTTGAAGCAAGCACAGGTTTTTTAAAAATAAACAAAAAAAAAAATAAATAAATAAATAAATAAACTAAAAAAAGCTGTGCTGGACGATTTTGCAGAAGTCATGCTCTGACACCCAAGAAGTTCGTGGCACGATGCTCAATAACATCAGTAGAGTTTCACAACAAGTGGGTCACAAAATGAACATGGATAAGACGAAAATGATGTCTAACGCCCTTGTTGTACCCATTCCACTCAAAGTCGGAGACTCTGAAAATAGGATAATAGGTAATATTGTACCTGAGGGATAAAGAATAATCCCCAGCTGCTAATAAATGCTTCTTACATAAACCAAGTAAGTAAACTGTTGAAATTAACCAAGAACAAGACTGTAAAGGTAGGTTACTTTAGCTGGTCTGTGTCAAAAGAGACTGAGGCCACTGTTACGCTCAGTATTCCGTAACCCCTAACATACATACTTACAACTGCCGCTCAGCTTGAAATAACCAAGGAATAACTACTTAATAATGCAAATTTAAACATGCCTAACCAATTCAATGGGTTCTACCTATAAAAGCTGTCTATAATTTTATCTTAACAGAGAGACTACTAGCTATGATGATCATATTGATCATAGATACCAATATACAAATTTACTGATGATATATCTAATACAAATATTCTTCTGTCAGAAAGGTGGTGAACATAATCACATCATCAGGTATGGCCAGGGGTATGGTGGGTCCGTCACGATCATAACATCCCTCCACTACAGGACAGGGAGCTCCCTCAAAATCATAAGCTAATCCTTTATATTAGTAGTTACATATCCGTGTAGGACCGGATAAGAATATAGTAAAATTTTTCTTCCTATGAAATTAGTAAACGGCTACTAAGTGTACACAAACTGGCGCCAAACAGTATCCACCTTTTATATCTTTCTCGTCGTAGCTCTTGCAAAATGGTAGTAACCTCATCTCCAAAGACTTTAAGAATCTAACTGCTAGGGTCAATGAGTCTTGTTTTACAACCTCACATTCTTCAATTTGCAGGTACGAAAAGAGCAGCAGACACAGCGTGCAATCTATGCTACTCAGCTGGTGAACATGCATATCCCTTTGGAGCGCGATCAGCTCTCTCGAAAGATGTGGATATTACCTACTGAATCTTGTTGAGCTATTTGTACGGAAAAACTAAAAAGGAATTGGGTAGCAGACAACCTCTACAAAGAGATAATTATTCACCCTCACGCCTAAAAAGTCGTCACAGTTTTAACAAACACACAGTGCTTCCACGATTATTGATAGATTCAGATCCATCCAACATCATCGTTCCATGGGAACAGTCTCAGAAAGTGGATAACGACTAGTGTGAATAAGACGCTTTGCAAATCCTTAGCTGCGGCCTTGGCACGACAGAAGCCGGCGGCGAGTGCTAGCAGCGAATTCAGTACAGTTCATTATTTTTAGAAAGTTGATCAAATTACTAAGAAATTGATTACTAGGAATAAATCAACTTATGATTGTGTGTTATTTTCCGTCGAGATAGGTACAAGTGGCTTTTATACTGAAGTTAATTTGTAAATAAAACAGGTTGATAGATTAAAATAAAACCATATTTGTCTCGAAATATTTTATTCTTGCAACTCTCTGCACTTTTTTGTTCTTGCACAGTTTGGTATTAGATGATCAGATGACCTTGTGTGAAATGTCCCCCAATATGTATGAGTACTACCTGACGCATAATTACAAAATTATTCGTGAAGAATCTTTAGCGACGGAAGCGTAGTCAACCACACTAGCCTCCTTCTGTCCAAGCTCACTCACGAGCAGAGCGTTTTTGCCGGTTATATAATTGTAATATCATTGGTTTTTGCTAAGCAGATGACTACTGGACTTGTTGTAGTTTTTAGGCGAGTTTGTCTCTTACAACGGTTACATAAACGATTAATTGCGCCAGTACTTCTTTTTCAATTTACTTCTAGAAACTTTCAAAAGGTAATTTACATCCAATTCCAACGGGAACAAGGCGTGATGTTATGTATGTATGTAATTACATCATGCTCTCTAACATGGAATACTAATTACATTATGAAATATTATTATATTCATTTAGTGGCAGCCATTCAAAATAAATATGAAAATATTATCATAAGGGTCGGGCCAGATTGATCGACGGCCTTTCGCACTTTGCCATGAAAGAAAAAAAAAATTACGCACCCAAAAAAATTTTTTTTTCTTCATGCACTTTGCCGATTGAAAAAGAGCACACTAGTACGCATTATGCCGATCCACCGCTTACAGAGGCATTCGCATCCATACGCAGCTGTACGGACGCGTTCCCATCCGTACGCAGCCGTAAGGTGCCGTATACTTCACGCGGGGACTCCCTGCTTTATCACAGTATAGGTAATTACACAATGTTCTCTTTACAGTCAGCTTTTTTGTTGCGCATTTGAGGAAACAATTTAGTACACTGTTGATTTATTATCGAATTATTTCTAGTACCAGTTTTGTTAAGCAATTGGTTGATTTGCAGTAAAGAAATTTTTTTTGACGTAATAATTATTTAATTTATAAAAGTAAACTGATAGGTAATGGGTAATAAATTATGTAATGTGCGTGCATCATGATTTTCATTATCTGTACAACTGTTTCACTGGGAAACAATAGTATCTATGTTGCAGTTAAATACCCACAATAAATACAAAAATCTTTAACTTATACGAATTTTGCGAAAAATATATAAAAATGTGTTGTAGCTTAAAACTGTGCTTAAAATATGAAATCATTGGAGTGAAAAATTATTAAAACAAAATCTTATTTTACTTCGCATTTGTTGATTTACTGTACTTTGTACACTGTGGTACAACTTATCGCCATCGTCAGCCGTCGATCGCCGCGGTCGTTCTCCATTGATCGCCGTCGTTCTCCGACGATCACCGTCGTTCTCCTTCGATCGCCGTCATTTGCCGTCGTTCGCCGTCGATCTCTGCCGACGGTCGTCCGCGTTTCGTCTTCAGGGCGCGTTCGCCGCGTCGATACGAAAGGATTTGCATACTTTGCGCGCGTTTTGTATAGGCAAACCGTCGATCGCCGTGATCAGTGTGGCCCAACCCTAATTCATAATGACAACCATGAAACTGTCAAGAGATTTGTTTGATTAGATATTTATTTAATGGCATCACATCTCATTACAAGTCGTATTCCGCCAATATCAAGTAAAGAAATTGCTGCAAAATTATGGCGAAATAACACATCCACATCACGAGGACAAGGGCCTGTATACTATGATGACTCCGATAAGTTGAAAGGGGAAATAATAGGAGTCATGATGACAGCTGCTTTTAACCATCCGAAAATCTCAGTAAATGATGTTCACTTTGAAAGTCGTTCACTGGATCTGGAACACCCTATCAAAATTATACAACGATCAAGTACGTTTTTGTTCAAATTATGAAAAAAAAAATATCATACGAGGTTCAGCAGACAAGATCCGTGAGCTGGGCAGACACGAGCAGTCACGGATTTTGTCCGCCAGTGTGGCCGATATTTCGAAAATTATAGTTTTTATCAGAATAAAATTCTAACCACAATTTTCACTATTGCTCTACATTTTAAACAAAATAACAATAAATCTGAACAACCTTTTCGACTAAATAACCCTTTGGTATGAACAACAATTCAAGGAATATGGAATTAAATAACCCAAATGACATTACTCATTTCATAGTTAAGAAATTTGATTGTGTATATAAAAACTGTAGAAAAACTATCAAAATTAAAAACAATAAGAGGTCTGAATGTGATTGGAAATCCGATAGAATAGAATATATGTGCAAAACCAGAGATAACTTATTAGAAATATGGTTAAAAGATGAGAATAATAGAGTAAATAGATTATTGTACAACAAGTATAGAAATAAAACACATAAACATATAAATACCGTAAGAAATACTAAAATAAAACAAGAAATATGCAAAAATTTTAGAAATACAAAGAAAGTTTGGGAGATAATAAATAAATTATGTGGCAAAATTATTCAATCCATAGATATGCTTATTACAAAATTTTTCAAAACCAATGCCAAAATTGTATGTAACATGTTTGCTACTGGCTTCACAAATAATGTCAAAAACATACGTACCAGCTGCAATATACCGTTAATGCGAGATAGCTCATACCAAATAAAACCCTCAGTTTCAATGAAAATAAAAAAAGCAACGTGCGAATCAGTATCTAAGATAATAAAAAACCTAAACAGCAAAAAAAGTCCTGGTTTTGACGAAATAAGGGCGTCAGACATTAAGCATGTAAGTACAAATATAACCCCCGCCATAACACATCTAATTAACTCATGCATAAAAACACAAATTTACCCTGAACAATTAAAGATAGGTATAATTCGTCCTATTTATAAAAAAACCGGTCAAGTGCGAGTCGGACTCGCGCGCCGAGGGTTCCGATATACCTATAGTATTTTTGGAAGCAATAAAGTCCATTTTCAGGACCGCAAAACTAAATTTGTTTGTAAAGGTTTTTTGCAGATTTCTGAAAAACTGTGCAACTTAGAAAGATCGTTTTATTTTTGCTGTAAAGTTTATATAAACTTCTGTCAACTGTAATTAATTCAGATTTTTCCTTACTCAAACTTCGGAGATAAGGGGGGGGGAATGGTATTTTTCTTGACATTTTTCATCATAACTTTAAAACTAAGAAATTTAAAAAAATACAAAAATATATTTTAAAATGTACAAGTAAAGCCCTTTCATATGATACCCCACTCGACCTAGTAGCGACAATTTGAAATTTGGCCCCCCCTATTTTGGCCCCCTTTATATTAATAATCATACTTTTTTCAAAAAATTTTCTTGTGCAATTAAGTTGGGCAACTATATTCTAAAACTATTCCAAATTTCAGGTTGATAGCATAAGTGGTTGCTGAGATATAGAGGTGTGACAGACAGACGGACAGACAGACAGAGCGGCACCATAAGGGTTCCTTTTTTTTACCATTTTGGTATCGGAACCCTAAAAAGGAGCACACAACGACGTTAACAACTTTAGACCAATTACAATATTACCTTGTTTAGACAAAATCGTAGAAAATTTTATGACCAATGAAATAAATAAATTCTTAAATACACATAAAATAATAAATACAAAGCAATATGGTTTTCAAAAAGGACGAAATACCGCGCAACTTTTATCAGACTTTACGAATGAAGTAAATACCTACCTAAACGACGGTAAACATATAATAGCACTATTTATTGACTTCAGTAAAGCTTTTGAAACTTTAAATTTAAAGACACTTTTTTCTAAATTATACGACAACGGCATACAGGGTCCTCTGCTAAACTGGTTCATCGATTATCACAAAAACAGATACACCATAGTCAGTATAAACGGTGAGGTTAGCGAAAGAGTATTAACTGAGCAAGGAACAGCACAAGGATCAAATCTTGCACCGACAGAATATCTGTTATACGTCAACGAAATGTGCAACTTAATCACAGAAGGATCGGTATATCAGTTCGCTGACGACACCTGCCTAGTGACTGCTCACAGCGATATAAAAATAGCACAAAATACTATGCAGAGGAACTACAACATATTATGCAGATGGGCGCACGACGTAAGCTTGGTAATCAATGCAAGTAAAACCAAACTTTTACACATAGTATCGCCATATAAAACACCCAGTATATCACCATCAATAATTTCACATAATCATCAATGCCTTCACTCAATAAATGAAAACAAAAAATGTACTTGCCAAAAAATACAAGTAGTCGAACAACAAACATACTTAGGTATTATGATTGATAGTAAATTTCATTGGAAAAATCATATAAATAAAATTTCAGACAAGCTACGGGTGATACTTGCAAAAATGTCTATTCTAAAACACAAGATACCATACAACACACTTCGTACCATGTATTTGTCACTAGCTGACTCACTCATATCATATGGATTGACTAGTTATGGCCGCAGCTACAAAACATACCTATCTGATATTTACAATTTGCAAATTTCTTTATTGAAGACCATTGTACCAAATAAAATTAAAGTTAAATACAGTAGCGATTACAGTAAACTGTTTGGCTTTTGCAAAGTACTTAGTGTATATGATAAAATAAAACTACAAATAATCTGTGACGAATTCCATAAAATATTAACTTTGCAGAAGCAGAACAGACCAAGTAACCTACGCACACTAACATACTTACCTATTTATTTACTACCTAAATATAATAATGTGTACGGCCAAAGAACTAAAGATTACGCCCTACCTAATATTATAAATAACTTACCTAAGGATCTGATAGATAAAATATTGATTTGTAAAAACCAAAAACAATGTAAAAATGTATTAAAAAATCACTTCATTAAGCAATATAACAATGAACCTACCTAACTTAAGAACTTACCTACTCAAGAAATGTATTTTTGCTGTACTAACGATGACGTTTACCTACTACAAATAAACCCATTAAAGGATTTAACGTAGAAGGTTAAGTTAAGAAACGATGTAATTTTTGTATTGGAAAATAAACTAAAAAAAAAAAAAAAAGCGGTTTTCCTTCCAAAGCAAAGATTGCGGAGCGTTTTTCTCATGTCATTGACAAAAGTTTGCCGTCTGCTGCACAGACCCTCAGAACAAAAACCTCCTTGCTTCGCTCGGCACAGACCTTTGGTCTGCTGTGGCTCGCGGGGATACAGCGTTTTTCTTACGTCAATGCTAGGATTCGAGAGTAAAAAATGTTCCTCAACAGAAGAAAAAAAACCCTTATCGCTTGCCACCACCAATGATCTTACATTTACCATGATAGCGTACTCTTAACAATTTGTGCAGAGGCAAAACGAGCAGAGCAAGACATCATAGGCGATGTACTTCGTCCCTTTCTAATTATTGCCATACTAATGAAGTTTGCACAATTTCCGTGCAAAATGTTAACTTTTATATTCACAAATTTATATTTATACGTATTTTTAAATACTTATTTGAATAATTTTCAACGTGCAAAGTATAAACTTCTCTCTCAGTTTTCATTAAATATTGATAAATGCAGAAAATCATTTTCTTTTGATTTATCTGGATTAAAAACTCATTGGTAAAATGATTTTTAACAAAGATTTTGCATGACATTTTGTTGATGTTCTCATGGCAACATAAACAAAATGTCATGCAAAATCTATTAGAAAGGGACAGCTTCCTCTCATCTTACGTCCTACTCTGCTCGCATAATTTTTGGAAGAGCGCAATCTGGTTAAAAGCGCCACGCGCGAAGTAATAAATCTATGGCCACCACTGACCTCTATATATACAAGCGTACTTGTGTGGTACTTGTGTGTGTGTGTGTGTGGTGCTTGCCACACGATCACTGTGCATCTTCCAAGGAAATCCGAACCGGCAGAAAACTTCATTAACTAAATTCTTAGCGACAATGGTGGATCATTTTGATCGTCTATTTCACACTCAAATTGTGAAATTCGCCCCTTCACAGAATGCGTAATTGCCTACATTTTACAAATTGGTGCGTAGTTCGTTTCTAGCGTAAGTCGCATCGCAAAAAACCTTGGCATTTTAGGGTTCCGATACCAAAATGGTAAAAAAAGGAACCCTTATGGTGCGACTTTGTCTTTCTGTCTGTCACACCTCTATATCTCAGCAACCACTCATGCTATCGACCTGAAATTTGGAGTAGGTTTAGAGTATAGTTGCCCAACTTAATAGCACATGAAAGAATTTTGAAAAAATTATACTTATCAATGTAAAGGGGTCCAAAATAGGGCGGGCCAAATTTCAAATTGTCGCTACTAGGTCGAGTGGGGTGTCATATGAAAGGGCTTTACTTGTACATTACAAAATTTATTTTTTTACGTCTCTAAGCTTTAAAAGTAGTAGTAGTTGTAAAAATGTAAAAAAAATACCTTTATCCTCTTATCTCTTATCTCCGAAGTTTGTGAAAGGAAAAATCTGAATTAATTACAGTTGACAGAAATTTATGTCAACATTACTTACAGAAAAATAAAACAAACTTGCTACGAGTATGTTGCGCAGTTTTTTTGAAATCTGCAAATAACCTTTACAAACAAATTTAGTTTTGCGGTCCTAAAAATGGACTTTATTGCCTCCAAAAATACAAAAAGTATATTGGAACCCTCGGCACGCGAGTCCGACTCGCACTTGACCAGTTTTTTTTATTTCTGATAGCTTTCTATTTGCAAGCTAGTTCGGAATTTAAATGGAATAATTTATGATAATATTCCTCCTGGGTTGATACCTCGTAGTTCGTTTCATTTTTTGGGTTCCGTAGTCGAAAAGGAACCCTGATAGTTTCTTCATCTCCGTCTGTCTGTCTGACTGTCCGCGGCATACCTCAGAGACCAAAGAGAAAGAAAAGTATCAGAGACCCTTAGTACTAAAAAGTTGTAATTTACTGGACATATATTTTAACCACGCCGACAAAGTGGTAAAACATAATCATGAAAAAACAACTTTTTAGGGTGTGTCCTCTACAAGTAAAGTGGGGTTGTTTTTATGTTCTTGTGGATCTCATCGTGTGCTCTAGCTCTTTTGAAAACAACGTGAGTCTTTTAATTTTTCGATTTAGGGATCCGTTTGCGAAATATTAAACTTGAAAGCACATTTTTTTTGTTGGAGGCAAGTATCCCCCCCCCCCCCTGCCAGCAAAACTGTTGCCAATGGAAATATGAAAAAATTTAAAGGAAAACTATCACCGCTAAGTAGGTTTTACAGGTCATTGAACTATAGCAAAAAACTGGAATTAATAAAAATTGCCATAGCAATCAGGCGCTAGGACCTCGCATAGCATTAGGATGTAAAAGTTTACGAGTATGTTATCAACGTTATTATTAGCCTATGTAGTGTCCCGCTGCTGGGCAAAGGCCTTAAGTGTCCCACTGTTAGGCAAAGGCCTAATGAAAGGCCTTATCAACGTTATGAAATACTAAATAAAAACCTGCTATGCGATAAAAAAAAAATAAAAAGCTTTTTTCGTAGTTACGGAACCCTATACTGTGCATAGCCCGACACGCACTTGGCCGGTTTCTTCATTATATGTATCATTTAATCTTGAGTCTCTGTAAGGAGCAAGTAGATTAATATATCTTGAATTATTGATAAATTTTTCGTGGATAAATAAATAGTTTTAGTAAAAATACGATAAATAAACGTTTCATTTTACTATACTCTGAACTCTGATCTTGCTGCTGTTCAGCAATAGGCTGAAAATTTCGGGCTTCTTGTAAACCCAACTAAATCTCAAGCAATAATAGTTGGTAGCAGCAGACTAAGGGGTAGGTTAGGGGACTTAGCGTTGCCAAAAATATTTTACAACGGAGTCTGTATTCCCTACACGGACAAAGCAAAGAACCTAGGGATTATTATAGACCGTGACCTGTCATGGTCAGCGCAAGTTAGTGAGGTGAGTAGGCGCATGCACTACTCTTTTCACTCCCAACCAAACCAAATTGCTGAACAAACTTGAGCGCCTACAAAATCTGGCTATTCGTTTCATCTTTGGTCTTCGCAAATATGATCATATCTCCTAATTTCGCGCTCAATTAAAATGGCTACCTATCCGACTTCGTCGTAATGTGCACATCCTTTCTACCTTATATAAGATCCTGAATGACCCTGCCACCCCTGACTACCTTCGCTCCCGCTTCAAACTTTTACCTCCTGATCCCCGCTCTAGGCGCGACTGCATCACTGCGATGTTGGAGTGTCTTTGAGCGAACACCAAATTCTTTTTCAACTTCTTCTCTTCCCAAGCTGTGCGACTATGGAACAAACTTCCCAAGGATATACAAAGCAGTCCTTCAATAACATCGTTTAAGATGCGAGTAAAAGAGCACTACTTATCGCAACCATTATAATATTATTTTTAGCTTATGTAAGTATTTATGTTTGTATGTATTTTAAAAGGATGTTTATCCTTCTTTATACAGGGTGTTAATTTAATTGCGTGCCATAGCTTAGGGGGTGTTTCAGTAACGATAAAGGAACACAAAAAAAATATTTAAAAAATCCATTTTTTTTCATAATTTTTTCGTATTTTTTTATTATTATTTTTATTTACTTTTTTGATAATATTTTAGTGTGTGCATCTGCCCATGACACTGAACACCTTTTCCGAAGGAACATAGGTCGAAATAAGACAAAAAAATTCGCCCCCCCATACTAAAAATGTGCTGTCAGCTGATGCAGTTTGTATGGGAAGTCGAAAAATGTTTTTCGTATTTCGACCTATGTTCCTTGGGAAAAGTTGTTCAGTGTCTTGGGCAGATGCACATCCTAAAATATTATCAAGAAAATAAAATAAGAAAAAAAATTTAAAAAAATCGAAAAAAAAAGGAATTATTTTATAATTTTTTTGTGTTCCTTTATTGTTACTGAAACACCCCTTAAGCTATGGCACGCAATTAAATTAACACCCTATATATGCCTTATTGTTTATATTGTAATTTTAAGTATATTAGTGTGTAGTATAAGTAGGTATTTTTTTTCTCTCCATATTTTATGCTAGTTTGCTATTTATTAAAAACATATGTATTTTTTTTTTATTCTCATTTCACACTTCTAAATGCACATTCCTGTGCCCCTTTTCATGTCATTCTTTCACACCAGCTAGGTTGGCTGGAAGAGATCTCTTATAGAGATAAGCTCACCTTTGTAAACAAATTTTATGTTGACTACGATTTTATGTAATTTGTGCACAATAAAGAATATATATATTTTTTTTATATTTATAAACTAATCAAACATTTTGTTATGGAAACAATATTTTTCATATGAGTGAAAGAGAAACCACATTAGTCCTGTCCTTGCCTATACGAGTACTTCTCTGCCAAAATGCGCGTATAGAGACATTCATTTCAGGAATGTTTAGTAAGGGCAAGTTCCAGCTACTATCTATGTAGTAGTCGTTGAATGAGCCATGTCAGGGGCCTTGGGTTGGGCAGCTCAACAACTCTGGCACCAGGGTTTGTGAGGTCGCTCAGAACAATCTAGTCGATTATAAATCGCAGTTAGAACAATCCAATATTGCTCTGGGCTGAGCCTGCTGTGTGCAAGTTATTCAATAGCTATTGCGGTAGTCCGTCTTATTCATAACCGGCAGTTTCCCTTATCTCTGACAGGGTCAGAGAAGTTGGCGAATGCATTTGAACAGCTCGCTTAAAATCATCTCATACGTGCTCAACAGGGTTAGAGTTGGGATCGCCGGAAGGACATTGTTTTCTCGGAGAGCAGCTTTTACACGTTCAGCACGATTTCCTGGTTCATTATAGTTGTAAAACACAAATCGGTGCCCGTAGTTTCACGATCATAGTGCCGGTAGTTTTTTAAATTTTTTGCTCAATCCAACAAAGATAATGTTTAACGGTCTTGGGCAAGGTATACATGTTGGCGGCGTCTTCCAGCTGAAACTTAGCTAAACCGATCATAATGTTACAGTAAAGAATTTTTGATGAAAATCTAGATAGAATATCATAATATTTACATTGTCATATTGGATGTCTGTCATACTAATCTGGGATGTCTGTGACCAGTGTCATAACAGCGCCCAAAAAAGTTTTAATTTTAAGGAGTAGACACACTCTATACAAAATAGAGTTCCATGGCAAAATACCTTTTTTACCTCACAAGCTCGGAAAACTTTGCTTTATCGGTTGAATCTGCGTGCACAAGTCATTTTTGCCGCTTGCGTGGAAAAGGTTTTTGAATTTTTTTTCGGTTGAAGTCTGCGTGCTAAGATTATTTTTGGCCGCTGACGTGGAAGATCTTTTTGAAATTAGAACCTGATGATGAATTTATTATAGTATAAGGTATCGGCGCATATAGGTAATTAGGTACCATTTTTCTCCCTGTAGTGAGATGAAAATTTTTGTTTTGCTCGGCAGCAGACTCGCTTCGCTTGTGGCTCAATCCTAGAATCCTTCGCTTGCTCAAGTTTCAATACATAGCACTCGCGCGAAATAACACTTTTGTGTACCAGTTGTGTTCAGAAAATGAAATGAAGCTAAACTGTGACAAATACTATTTCGTGAATTTTCCAGGAAAAAGAAACAATGGGTTACTATGAACTTTTGTAGTGTAGAAAAGTTCTTAGGAGATAAGAATAATAAACAGCTTGGTTAAAGCATATAAAACGTTGTTTTATTATAGATTTTGAAAGTACATTATCAAAGCAAATACTAAAAGATATTGACAAAAACACAGAGAGAGTAACTATAGAAACAAACCACAGATTGCGATACGCGATACCAAAGAGACGATATCGATACAGTGTCTCTTCACACCCTCGGAACTTTTAGAATTTTAAAATTTTCTTTAATCCAATCTGTCCGTTTAAAACTTCCAATCTTGGACCAAAGAGCGGCTTGGTAAGCATATCAGCCAGCTGTCGCACAGACGGTACTTGCTTAACTTCCAGTTCACCATTGGTAACACATTCACGCACAAAAAGATGCTTTAGCTTGATATGTTTTGTACGCTTGTGGTACTCGTATTTCGGATTGTGCGAAAGCTTTATAGCAGATTCATTGTCCAAATAAAGAATAGGCTTTTCCAAATCCACTAAACCTTTCAGAAGGCTGTTCAGCCACAATATTTCTTGTGCTGTTTCGCTAGCTGCAATAATTTCTGCTTCAGTGGATGAAATTGATACAACTGTTTGTCGTTGACTTTTCCAGCTGATTGCAGCTCCTGACAATAGGCATACCATTCCGGTTGTTGATCTGCCAGTTGTTTGATCTCCAGCAAGGTCTGAGTCGGAATAACATATAAGCTTTTGGAGTGACTCTTTTGATTGCTTGTATACAAGGCCTTTATCGTTCGTTCCTTTCAAATAACGGAAGATCCGTTTGACTAGCATGATATCTTTCGTGCTAGGTTTCTCCAGGTTTCTGGATGCAACGCTCACAGCGTATGCTATGTCGGGCCTTGTGCCCACCGCTAAGTATGTAAGGGCTCCGACGGCTTGCCTATATGGAAAAATGACATCAATATCAGGTTCCGTATCGTTGATACTTTCTTTGATTATTGGCGTCGTTGTTGATTTACTATTTGTCATACCGTACTTTTCAAGAACCTTCTTAATGTAAGCTTGCTGGCATAACGTAATTTTGCCTTTTTCAGCTTTTATTTCCATACCCAAGAAGTAGGAAGCAGATCGGGTAGTTATCTTGAATCTAGTTTTTAGCTCCTTGATAAACTCGTCTCCTGCAGTTGGTGTAGACGATGCTACAAGTCCGTCATCAACGTAGAGTCCAATCAAAACTTTTGTTTTTTCTCTGATTCTGGTGTACAGACAAGGATCAGCTTCACTTTGTTGAAAGCCTGTCGTTTTTAAGAATTCTGCAATGCAGGAGTTCCAGCATCGTGGTGCTTGCTTGAGACCATAGAGGCTGCGATTAAGTTTGCACACCCGCTTTGTCATGTCTTGGAAACCTTCAGGTTGTCTCATAAAAATTTCTTCTTCAACTGTCCCATTGAGAAAAGCTGTAGCTACATCGAATTGGCGTAGGTTTAAATTTTCTTTAGCAGCGATTGCGATAATAGCTCGTATACGAGTAGTACTGAGTCGAGCCACAGTACTAAAAGTTTTGTCGTAGTCAATTCCTTTTTGTTGTGAATAGCCTTTTATAACAAGTCTGGCTTTAAATTTATCAATTGAGCCGTCTGGATTAGTTTTCAGTCTAAATACCCATTTGCATGGTAGTGCTTTTCTTCCATCAGGCAAATTAACTAAGTCCCATGTGTTGTTTTCTTTTAGTGAGTTTATCTCGCTCAGCATGGCTTTAATCCATTGTTCTTTATTGGGAGATTCCAATGCTTGTTTGTAAGTCAAAGGATCCTTAGGTAAATTTTGAACTTCAGCAACAGCAGCCAGTACAAAGTCATCATACCGTTGTGGCATTTGTATTGCTGATCTGTCTCGTAGACTGTAGCTATTCGGTTCAGGTTCAGGTTCCGTGTCAGCGTGTTCATGATTAAGACTTTCACGAACAGTAGTTTCGTAAAAAGAATCTTGTTCATCATTAACGTTTTCGTCAACACTTTCATAATGCAGGGTAGAATCTGCGGCGACATTTTCATCAAAATCGTCTTGTTCTGTTTCGACGTTTTCAATAAGATTATTCTGTTGAGTTTCAATCAGAATGTCTTGCAGAGTATCGTCAGCATCATCGATATCTACTTGCGTTTTCTTTGTTTCTGAAACCGAATCACATATATTCTTGTTGTATGTAAAGTTGTTTACATGTTCAGTTGGGCTTTTATAGTAGTTAACCTTGACTACTTTGACATCTGCAGAAATAAGTGTCTTGTTTGGAACATAAACCCTGTATGCTTTGCTAGTATCGGAATATCCAACAAACATCCCTGGTATTGCTTTTGGAGCAAATTTGTGACCTCTTGGTCCTTTCTTCAGAATAAAAGCTTTTGAGCCAAAGAAAAGAGGAGTGGGTGGGTGGGTGGGTGGGTTTTTGGGTGGAGGTGATTAAGACAGGGCTTTCTTAATACCCATTTTTCAAAAGGTGTTTTATTTTCTATAGCACTGTTAACACTTCTGTTTGCTAGGTAATTAGCAGTGTTCACTGCTTCTGCCCATAAGTGCATTGGCGCTTTTGCATCAATAAGCATAGCTCTAGCCTTCTCCACTAATGTCCGATTCTTGCGTTCAGCGATACCATTTTGATGTGGGGTATAGGGTGCAGATAATCGTCGTGCAATCCCGTGTTCTTTTAGAAAGGCTTGGAATTTAGCGTTGACGTATTCTGTTCCGTTATCTGTTTGCAAATGTTTGATTTTGTTGGCCGTAAATTTATCCATTTCTTGTTTATACTCTTTGAACTTGTCTAATACTTCAGATTTATTTTTCAAGAAGTAGACCCGTCCGTACCTACTGTAATCGTCAATAAAAGTAACGAAGTATCTGTTTTTAGCATGAGTAGGTGTTCTGATTGGGCCGCACACGTCGCTGTGGACGATTTCTAGACGTTCAGTAGTTCGAGGAGTTGTTCGTTGTGGAGGACTTGGCACTCGAGTCATTTTTGCTTGAATGCAAATTTCACAGTCTGGCAATGACAAAGTCTCATTTTTGTTGAAATTCATTCCAGTCACTGTCTCGTTGTTGAGAGCCAGTTGGAGATCTTTGTAATTCATGTGCCCAAGTTTTCTATGCCATTCTTGTATAGAACCTTGTTTCGTGTTTGTCGAACTCGTTGCAGGCGTTGCTGCGAAGCTTTGTTCAACGTTTGGTTTTCTTACATAGTAGAGACCATTGTTCGACTTCTCTGCAGATAGCAAAAGATCACCTGACTTGTTGCGAACTAAGGCACGGAGGTTGTCGAACGTGACGGTGGCTCCATGTGAAGTCATTTTTGATACAGAAAGTAAATTTGTAGAGAGAGAAGGTACGTACAGGGCGTTTTCTAGATGTACCCGTCGTCCTTGTTGTTGATCAGAAAATGTAATTCTTCCTTCACCCAAAATTTCTGTTAAGTGATTTTCTGAAGCAAAATTTAGTTTTCTTGAAACAGTCTTCATGTCTTTGAAGTGCTCATGGTGATGGGTCATATGTGAGGTACAACCACTGTCAAGTACCCAATCATCCTGGTTGTTTCGTGTTGAAGTAAGTAAACATTCTTCAGCATATAGGGAATCAGCATTTTTATTAGTGTTGGACTTCTTTTTGTCTTTACTTTTCTTCCAGCAGTCAGAGCAAACTTTGTGTGTCTTCTCCTGAAAGATTCTTCTTCCCGTTCTCTTACAGATTTTGCAAGAAGCGAAGAGTGCGTTTTCTTCTTCATGTTGTTGGCCAGGTTCATAGTTTTCATTGTGATGACGAGCGTCGCTCTCTTCAGCTATTTTTATTTTCAGATCTTCAGGCTTTGGCAATATGTCGCGAGACTCTATAGCAACGCGGAAGTTTTCGTACTCTGAGGAAAGGCTGTAGAGCATCATAATAGTCAACAAATCCTCATTTATGGTGACATCCATGTCAGCTAGCTTATCGACGGTGTCCATAAACTTGTTTAAGTGTGTACGAACATCACTGCCTTCTAGCTTGGTCAGTATAAGTTGCTTAAGTAATGTGGCCTTACGAGCAGGACCTTTGCTCGCATGTATTTGTTTTAATTTGTCCCACAAGTCTTTCGCAGTATTACATTTTTTGACCTCTTTAAGTTGGGAAGGAGCGATAATTAAAATTAGTTCTGCCTTGGCCTGTTTGTCTGCTTCGATATCAGTAGCATCTGCTTTTTCATCAAGTTGTGTCGAGACGTACTTCCATAGCTTGCTTTTTACCAATACAGCTTCGGCCTGTATTGCCCAAGTGTCGTAGTTATCCTTATCAAGTGGATCAATGTGATACGTCGTTTTCGGCATGTTTATATAGCAAGAAACTTACGTAAAAATTTTCTCCATATGTCGTTACGACTTTTCCCTTCGAAATATTTCGCTCTGCTACCATATGAACTTTTGTAGTGTAGAAAAGTTCTTAGGAGATAAGAATAATAAACAGCTTGGTTAAAGCATATAAAACGTTGTTTTATTATAGATTTTGAAAGTACATTATCAAAGCAAATACTAAAAGATATTGACAAAAACACAGAGAGAGTAACTATAGAAACAAACCACAGATTGCGATACGCGATACCAAAGAGACGATATCGATACAGTGTCTCTTCACAGTTACCAAATAAAACATTTCCAGTAAGTTTTTACAACAAGTTGCTAGCATCCGCGATCTTGGGATTTATTTAGATTCGGATATAAGTTTCAGGACCCAGATTTATGAAATTCTTAAAAAAGCTTTCTAACTAACTGGATAAGGATTTGTAATAAGACAATTTAAAGCAGGTACCTATTTAAAGATCCAGATGTTATAATCCCTATTTATAATTGTGTGGTGCGTAGTGTATGCAAGTCCAGCATGGAATCCATGTTATCAAGTGCATATCAGTCGTAAAGAGCGGGTCCAAAAATGTTTCTATATCATTTGGCTTATGCTAACAATAAATAGATGTGACGTACACAATAAATGTAGGTACTCTGGGAGAATATCATTCGACTGCAGGCTGGCGAGCGGGGATGTTCTGTCTGTGTCCCACGTACCATTAATAGTTAGTTTTACTAGATGCATCCCGATAAATAACAGTACGTCCTACTGGACGTAACACTTACTTCATATGAATCTAGGTTAAAGTTCTATAAAAGAATACCAAGTATCCGAAGAAAATATGAAAACTTAACATTCCTGTACAAATTAGTCAATGGGTGTATTGACTTCATGGAGATTCTACAAGCCATACAATTTGAAATTCCACGACCAAACAGCAGGCAGCAGGCTTCTAAATAGGAGAACATTATTGTCCCTCCTTATGTTAGGTTAGGACCAACATTGGCCAACACAGTCCTGTCCACAGAATGTGTACCGGTTACTACGGTATTCGTTTTACATTTGACATCTTCACTGGTTCTTTGGCCTCAGTTAAAGATAAGGTACTTAGTAATTTAATTCTTCCCTAATTTAACCTAATTGTCCCCTCACTTCTTAGTAATTTACTTCTTACCTAATTTAACGTAACTTAAAACTAGAACTATGTACCTGCATGACGTTTTTGTATACCCCTTGAAATGCTGTGTTCACTATTTGAGAATGCCAATTAGTAATTATTTCTACACTGAATGTATTGTTTTGTTTGTGAGTTGAAATAATAAAGATTTTTTATTTTTCATTATCTACTTATGTTTGTCAGTATTCTAGTTGTAGGTGTGTAATATTCGGCAGCTAGGACCTTGATAGTGAAATTAGTATGCCCCTATGAAGGACCTTGTTATTTTTTTAATTTAAATGTTTATTAATTCTTTTTATTTCGAAGAAAAAACAGCAGCAATCAAACAAATTTAATTATTTTTATACTGGGGGAACGTTCAGTATCAGTGTTTCCATTTTATATTTTCCTACTGCTAACTAGCAGCGCTTAATACGAGTAGTTAAACTTCCAAAAGCTGGTTGAAAACACCCTATTGATTTGCAAGCTTTCGCGACACCCCCGCCCAAAATAAAGTAAATACCTGATCAGGGTTGAAAACTGAAAACGTTTCACGCAGTTGATTTAAAACAAATAAACAATATTTTTTGTAACACATACATAACTTAAACTTTAAACTCGCGATTGAAAATTATTCTCACTCAACACAGGTCTCTTTCAGCCAAAACACATTACCACATATTTCCAACTGGGGTTGGTCACTTTGACTGTCTATGTTGATTTTATCTGCATTTACTGAAATTTCATAAGACCGTGAATTTTAATTGGTTTCGGTGGGTTTATTAATGATTCTACTCACTAAAACAAGCAATGTTCGCGAAAAAATCAATTTCGACACCATACTTAAGTGGTCACGTTATCGACTCAATTCATACGGGAAGTAAAATTTTTTTTTGGGAAAGTTTCTTCTTTTTAGTAATAGTCTACTGGGCTTGGGAAGCAAAACCAATTAAAATTATCATTATACAACGTGTAATGAAAAAGTGGGATAATACTAAAGGGTGTGAATCTGCCCATAAAACTGAACAATTTTCCCCGAGTAACATAGGCTGAAAAACGAAAAACCAATTGTTTGACCTCCCATACAAATGGCGCTGTCAGCTGATGCACTATGGGAGGTCAAAAATATATTTTTGTATTTTGACCTATGTTCCTTCGGAGAAGTTGTTCAGTTTTATGGTTAAATATTTCAGTATTACCACACCTTTCCGTTGCACGTTGTATATCTTTCCTATTGACTAAACTTAAATTAAAAAGAATCTCATGTTGTTTGTTTTATTTGTATTTGTTTAAATAGTAATTTGTGATGTCCCTTTGTCTGTAGGTATGCATCCCCAAATGAGCCCTTAGACCAGTTTCTATACTAAGAACCTAATTCTCTACACAAACTGCCCTATACGACCAAAATCAGCAAAATTACCTTTTGCGGTTTTAAACTTGTTTCTCTTATTTTCACCTGAAGGATATTTCTTGAATTTAGCTTTGGCAGCATTTCTCTAATAGGTAACCTTTTGAATAGTGCGCATGATAGTTTTAGTAAGCACAATTGTTATGTAAACATCTCCCGCATCTATGTGTACTTTACCTTAGAGTTACTCATTTATAATATAATCTCTTCAGAAAAGAATATGGGGAAGTAAATGCAAACCTTATAGAACGTAATCTTTTCGAGAAATCCGTGTACGACTCGTATAAATCCGTGTACGAATCGAATTGTTTATCCGGTCTCACTGATTCCTATACAGACAGAGTGAGACTGCAAAAATGATATCGTCTTCATATGATCTACAATAAGGACTCCAAAAATTTGGGTATGAAAAGGGAGGCTATAGATTGATGCTTCCATATTACGCAATAACATATTCTTTAAAGAAAACAATCAATCCCTATCTCTTATCAGCCAAGATTTGCAACCTTTTCGCCGGTTAGATAAATAAAAAAATTAAAAATTAAAATAAAAAAAAATAATTAAATAAAAAAAATAAATAAATAAAATAAAAAAAAATAAAAAAAATAAAAAAAAAATAAAATAATAAATATAAAAAAAAATAAATATATATATATATTTTATATATTTTATATATTTTTTATTATTTTTTTTTCCTGTTCCTTAGGAAAAGTATATACATACATAATGTCACGCCTTATTCCCGTCGAGGTAGGTAGAGACCACAGTTCTCCACCTGCTACGATCAGGAAAAGTAGTTCACGTTTATGGTCCGAGTAACATACCCAAAGGAACGCAGTTGATTAAGACGCACCTTTTATGTCGCAGAATCCTATACCTACTATTAAACGAGCAATATTTATAAATATATAAGTTTGTAATCGGTTTCTCGAAAACGGCTTTAACGATTTCGATGAAATTTACCGTGGGTTTTTGGTCGATCTAGCTAAGTCTCATGTCTGGGAAAATTCGTTTCTCCCGTGTTTTTGAGCATTTGGTACATTCCGCGTTTTAGACAGAAACTTATTCTATGATTATTCCGGATTTTACGTTTTATTAGATTTTTACTGTCTGTGTTTTTAGGGTTCCGATACCAAAATGGTAAAAAAAAGGAACCCTTATGGTGCCGCTCTATCTGTCTGTCTGTCTGTCACACCTCTATATCTCAGCAACCACTTATGCTATCGACCTGAAATTTGGAATAGTTTTAGAATATAGTTGCCCAACATAATTGCACATGAAAAAAAAATTGAAAAAAGTATGATTATTAATGTAAAGGGGGCCAAAATAGGGGGGGCCAAATTTCAAATTGTCGCAACTAGGTCGAGTGGGGTATTATTAGAAAGGGCTTTATTTGTACATTTTAAAATATAAGTATTTTTATATTTTTTTAAGTTTCTTAGTTTTCAAGTTATGATGAAAAATGTCAAAAAAAATACCATTCCCCCCCTCTTATCTCCGAAGTTTGAGTAAGGAAAAATCTGAATTAATTACAGTTGACAGAGGTTTATGTAAACATAACAGCAAAAATAAAACAATCTTTCTAAGTTGCACAGTTTTTCAGAAATCTGCAAAAAACCTTTACAAACAAATTTTGTTTTGCGGTCCTGAAAATGGACTTTATTGCTTCCAAAAATACTATAGGTATATTGGAACCCTCGGTGCGCGAGTCCGTCTCGCACTTGACCGGTTTTTTTTCCATGGTCAGAAGAGGGCTGCTGTCTGTATATATCTCTAATAGTTTTCAGAGTAATCTGTGAAATTGATATTATTATTTTCATCCAATTTAAGAGACGGATTCTTGTCGGTGTAGCAAAGCAACTTCTTATCTGAGATAAAATCACAGAACAAGGATACGGACACTCCGCCTGCGCCAGCGCGCATTGACTTCAAAGCTCTGTGGATAAAATACTTACTTAATTTCGTGTATGTATGAACCGTGGTATGCACGTCAACAAGTAGATGGTAACAAAACAAGCGCTGTGCTTTCTACCCCCGAAAGCAGAGACCCGCTCAAACTCAAATTTTTACCATTCACGTGTGACCAATTCAATAAAAAAAACGTAAAAATAATCTTTTTAGCACGGGAGCTGACAGCGGACATCCATATCACGCAAGATGGCAGATCTTGATGTCTGAGCCCGAGCCGAGTCGTGTCCGCGCAACAAAAAAAAAACATTTAAAAAGGAACACAAAAGTGTGCCATTATGCGATGTCATTAATTAAGTGGTCGAGTGGTCGTCTGCCACCAGACGCCATATTGCGATAAAAGAATGCATTTGAGACGATTGTCCAGTTTTAATCATGTTTATGATCGTTTTGCGTAAAAGCTAAGTAAAATACGTCAAGGGGCTGTTTATTTTACTAAATGCAGTAATGTAAATATATTATTGTAAGTACCTTTTTTATTTTTTGTAATTTGACAGAGAATTTGACTAAATTATTTTTACTTTACATTAAAATGTCTAAAGTCTTCAAAGTGATTGTTTATTGAGGGAAGTATGTCAGGATCGTAGCAGGTGGACGGCTGAGGTTTCTGCCTACCCTGACGGGAAAGAGATGTGATAGTAGTTAAAAAAGTAAATAAGTAATTAAGTAGTTAATTAAAAAATATATAGGGTCCTAATAAAATAGTGAACATAATTTTAGTATGTTACTCAGACCATGAAACTAAACAACTTTCCCCAAGGAACATAGGTCAAAATACGAAAAACCAAATTTGGCCTCCCATACAAAATGTAGTACAGCTTCTATGGGAGGTCAAAATTTGATTTTCGTATTTCGACCTATGTTCCTTGGGGAAAGTTGTTCAGTTTCATGGACTGAGTAACGTACTAAAATTATGTTCACTATTTCAATAGGACCTAATATTGCATACATAGTAACACTACTTATAACGTTAACGGGCTTCATACCTATTGTTTATTTTTTAGTTAATTCAATTACTAAAGCGTTTCCGTACTTCAGAAAACACGTTAAGTCGTGCATCCTTGCTACTCCCTCATACAAGGTGTAACAGAAAGGGTATACCAACCATAAAGGATGTGATTCTGCCCATGAAACTGACTAACTTTCCCTAAGGTTGAAATACGACAAAATGTTTTTGACCCCCCATACAAAAAAAAAAAAATTGCTGATACAGTTTCTATGAGAGGTAAAAATGTTTTTGTTTTGTATTTCGACCTGATTCTTATAAAAAGGTTATTCAGTTTCGTGTGCAGATTCACATCCTTCAGAGTTAGTATACGCTTTTTGTTACACCCTGTATAATATAAAGGGTGTAAGGGACGGTGTACCGAAAACTGAAAGGGCATGCTCAGTCAACGAAACTGGACAACTTTCCTAAACAAACATATGTTGGGAAATCAAAAACAATTTTGACCCCTCCATACAAATTGCCCACTCTGGTCGAACAGTTTGTATGGAGAGCTCAAAATATTTTTTCATTTGCCAGCATATGTTTCTTTGGGAAAGTTGTTCAGTTTCGTTGACTGAGCACGCCTTTTCAGTTTTCGGTACACCGTCCCTTACACCCTGTATGTTTATATAGATAGATAAAAATCTTTATGTAAAAACTTATACAAAAATTTTACATAGGTCTTGTAAAACCACTTACGTGGTTTATCTGCGATATAACGGTTGTTAAGTCGTGGGACAGGCCATTTAGCTGCTGGAAAGATCTGATAACAAGGTTAGCCAGGCTAGCCACTGGTCTAACAATGCCTGCAAAATTACGAATACTATACAGGATGTTAGGGACAAGATGGCAAAAACTTAAAGTCAGTCGATAAAATTGATCAACTTTCTTCAAGAAACATATCATATCCAATTAAATTAATTTTGTACGAGTATGGAAAGGCTGATTTTTCAAATGTCCGGTAATATGTTTCTTGGAGAAAGTTGTTCAGTTTCATCGACTGATCATGGTCTTTCAGTTTTTGCGAATCTTTTCCTCACACCCTGTACACAAAAAATATGTAAATCAAGGCGTGTTATAAAATGTCGTCGCCGCCGTGCCGGCGCGTCGCCGCTGACTGCATAATTTCGTCCTCGCACATCCGAACGTCATTTTTCCCCGTCATCGCTAATTTGCCATTGTTTTGCTCACTGACGCCACCTTTTTGCCAAAAAAACATAAAATAGATAAGGTTTTTGTTATTTGGGCACCCTTAATTGATTATAAACGTTAGAGGTGATGTTCTGTTAAAAATGAGGAAACCGCGAAAGGAAATGGTACGGCAATTTATCATTAGCACGCTGTTGTGAAGTCATTAATCATTCATTTTATTTGTGGAGCTAAATAAAACTAAACGGTAGTTTACTTGCCTCACAGAAATCATATGAGGTTACAATTTAGTCTAGTTTCGCAATCAGTAAATCGAGTAGGCTTGGCAGTGAGCTCAGACAGTGTCTACTATCCCCAGTGGTGCGGCGGGGCCGGGGCGAGGTAAAGCACACGGCACGCCGAGGCAATATGTTAGGCACCTACCGTCGCAGCGTCAAGGCGACACTGCGCCTCTGCATAAAGCACGGTGCAATAAAGAGAATGGATGCCGCCCATCGGCAGGCCCCGGCCGCCAGCAGGATTACCCGAATCGCCACTATTTATCGCTCGAGCCTTGCGCCCAGGTGCCATCAATCTATTTAATGATCGGGTCAGCACATACTCTTACTCTTTTTAACTCGCCCGGCGCAAAGGCTCGAGATGGACGTTTGATGAGGCGCTTTTGTGTCGATCGCTGGCGTTAAAAGGGTTTCAGACGCACTATCAGAGTTTAGGCGATTTGTTCATTTTTTAGCAATATCAGTGGGGGCACATGTTGCCATGGGTGTCATAATAACATTACGAGTTCCCTTGTAAAGGGTAGCTTCCCGCTCCAATGTGTGCGAAACCATCATCTTTGACACTTCTCATCATTATGCACACACAGCCCTTTGACTAAGGTAATTGAGTTACTACCAACATTCGCCACGGAGAGAAGGCGTTGAGCTCTACAAATCTGAATACCCTATAAATCAAGTTTCAATAGACGTAGAGAGTGTCTCAAGGAGTACATGTTGGCCACCGTGGAAGTGACAAAAGTGGCCGGACAATGGCGTATGGTCAGCCGATCACAATAAGCATTCAGAGCCGGGTCACGCATCTGCTGGGGTCGTGAGGGTACCAATAGGAGCGGGGATTTGATAGTACTATGCTGATGCTTTTGTTTAATCCTCTTTGTATTCGTCTGTACAAATAACTCGAGTGATTTAAGTTGACGTGCGTTCGGACACATATTTCCCGAAAATATATCCTGCAAATTAACACAAAAAAGACCCTTAAAACAATGTCGTATGAATCGTATCCAAACCCAAAAATCAACCAAATGTCAAACCAATAGAAAACGATTTGTTCAAATGTTTGTAAAGCGATGAAATGTAGGCAAATCGGGTCGCGGGCGTCCTACCTCAATACGTGCCGGCTTCAGCTTGGTAAACTAGCGGCAAATGGAAACTGTGTCCATTACAGAAGACGACACGTTATTTTGAGAAGACACGTGTATTTTGAGAAGACACGTGTATTTTGAAGAGTTTTGATAAAATCGTGAATGATTTATCAGTGCAGTTCACATACGTGCATATTTAATTGTGAAGCGCCATGCGCCCTGCCATTTTATGAAATTGGAATTCATACGATCTAGCCGTGACATTACATCAAATGTTTGTGACTATTTTAAAAGTGTATTTTTGGTCGAACAATTATGCACCCACAGGTGGTTTCAGACATAAAAACCGATTCAGAGGCTAACAAAAATTCCAATAGGCTTAATAAAGACACTTACAGGGGACAAGGTTAATATTTTAACTCGTTTTGAGAAGCGAAAATAAACCCATCAGAAACTACATACGAGTAATATAAAGGGTGTAGTGTAAGGGACAAGTTTCCAAAACTGAATAGAACGGGCATGATCAGTCAACGTAACTGAACATATTTCAAATTCTAAATCTTTGAGGAAAAGAAAAAGAAACAGCCTTTCCATACAAAATTGCAAACTTGATTGGACAGTTTGTATGGAGGAGGCCAATCTTTTTTGAATTTCCTGAAAGTTTTATTCGCTGAAAGTTCTTCTGTGCGTTGACTTGACTGATCATGCCCTTTCTATTCAGTTTTTGGAAGACTGTCTTTATGTAATCACTATACAGCGTAATATTTTTATCAACCCGGAAGTTTTAAGGGAGCGTTCTGCCCCCAAGGATTATCTGTAGATATCGACCTCTCATACAAAATGTGCTGTCAGCTGATGCAGCTTCTACTCTTATGGGAAGTCGAATTTTTTTTCCGTATTTTGACCTGTTCTTTAGGAAAAGTTGTTCAGTTTGATGGGAAGACCCACCTGTTATTTTTGGGATGATAAAAAATAATCCTTTCTCTATGTCCATGCAATTTTTTTTATTTATTTATTGAAAATGTACCACCATATCTTAAATGTTATGCTTAGATAACTACAAGTACCTGGTCGTCCGATAATCGCTCTATAATAGCTGCCTCAACATTAAAATATCATCGGGTGAGCAAGTTATGCTACCCGCCCACAGATGGCGCTGTAGGATTCTGTCTAAACGCGGTAATAAAAAAAACATAGGGAAAATGAATTTTCCCAGATATGAAACCCTAGCTAGCTAGATCGATTTTTCGCCCCCAAGAACCCCCGTATAGTAAATTTCATCGAAATCCTTAGAGCTGTTTTGGAGAAACCAATTACAAATATATACAAATATATACGCAAATATTGCTCGTTTAATAGTATAGGATATAACCTAAAGGTAACTTATAGGTACTGTGGACACAGTTGCTAAGGCCCGCAAAGCGGACGCGAGTTCCGGTCAAGTCGCGGGCGGCGTCGCCTTCCGGCCGGCCAATTTGGCCACATTCAGCCACGAACCACCCCCTCCCCCACTACATCTGACACCCCCTGGTAAACAGAGAAAGGGTAGCCAAGACGTTTGCTTCTGCACTTAATAATAATAATGATAAAAAGCTTATTGAAACCAAAAAATGTAAGGTTACATTTAGAAGTTTAGTGATCTCTTGTATGAAAATAAAGCAGGACCTACCTTTACGACTGGGCAACATTATGACACCAAAATTTCCAGTTCGACAAATTCTTGATATAAATTCGCTTTTGCATCAACTATCACATTGTCTGTCTGTAATACAAGTATGTATAGGGTATTAGGGTATATGAATATGTCGCAGCCAACTAATTAAAACAGCCAGACAATTAAACAGCTAGGCGGATGGTTTAGTGGGTGAAGGTTTCATCAAGTTTTGACGGGGGTCCACTTCGTAGGCCACCTATAAACCTAACCAATTCTGGTTACAAATGACTAAAACCTAACATGTTGTTTCCAGTTTTGTATTATTACCGCGAAGAACTTCGCCCACTAAACATTCAGCATAGCCTTGCTGGCTGATTTAACTATTGATAGACGACATCAAAATAAATAAGAACAAGTAGAACGAGAATTTTTCGCTCTTTAAAATATTGCCTGACCAAATGTATTTGTACTGGAAGTCACACCGAGATCTCCATGTTAGTTGTAAAATTTGTATTTTTTTACACTTACAGGCTTATCTACAAGTCTAACAAAAATTCCATATCGTAGTAAGAACGCGTCACAATTTTGTGATAATAGTGTTAGTGGCTGAGAAACTCTCAAACAATAAGTTTATCATACCTATTTAATACCTAAGTAAAAGTTATCGTAATTCTCATAAACTCCGCAACATCAGGTTACCAACATTACGTTTGATGTGCTATTCATTACCTCTCTAAATACACCTGAACCTCTGACCTCACAAATCCGACATTAACGACATGCTACTGCTAATTATAAGATGATCCAGGGTCGGACTCGGTCTAATCCTCCGTTTGGGCAGGACTTAGGGCGGCCATTAAATGCCCCTGAAGCTAAATAGTAGGGTCAAGCCCTCATGTAGAGCGGTGATGGTGACCAAAGAGATTTTACGTATTTCACAAGTAGAGTGATGACATCTATTCTATGATAACAGATAAAACCATGGTTGTAGGATCACTAATATACAGCATTATAATGAAATTTATAGTATGTTACCTACTTAGGACATGAAAGCGAACAACTTTTCCCAAGAGACAGGTAGAAAAATGAAAAAAAAAATTGGCTTCATCATACAAACCTTGCGCCGTCAACCAAAACGATCTATGTTTTTTTGGGAAAGTTGTTCATGTCCTAAGTACCATACACAAGTAAAGTCAGATGTTTCATTATCACGATGTATTATGTTTTGCAATCTTAGAGGATTTAAAAATGATGACGTTAATAAATATTCTATAAAGAATGTACAACTTGAAGAAAATAATGTCGCCGTTATCTCTCAGATTTCTTGGTCAAAAGACGATGACGAAAACATTTATCTCTTTTTAGCACTATATTGCTTTCTTTTCTTTGCTAAAAAAACGAGTTCTTAAAAATATAAGCATAATCTTAGAATTATACCTTAAACTCGGAGACGTAAATGTCCTTTTGCGTGAAAACTCTACTGGGAAATACATAGAATCTCTTTGCGGATGACCCTAGGCTACCTTTGAGGGATATCGGATGGACGGTTTATCTGTAATAATAAAAGTTTATGGCTGGATCAAAAGTTTGTTTAGATTTTACGGGAAACTGCGATAGGTTTTCTTGTTGAGGTATTCTCTTGAATTGCTGTAGTAAGTATTGTTTACAGTAAAAAAAATACGATGTATAATCTAAGCTTCTTTTGAAACTGGAATTGTCTAAAAATACTCACATTTAGGATCGGGATCATTAATATTTGAAATGTATGTAGCCACAGCTGTTTACCATCCTTCGCTTATAATTTACCGTATTTCCCATTTAAAAATACCTACTTACCGCATAATATGGAAACAAAGGTCCATCTCCTCACACAAGGTGGTCGACACCAGCTCATTAAGGAGTCAAAGGGTAAAAAGTCCTCCCTTCTCTTTTTGTAAAAAGGCTTAATTAGGCCTCATGCGGCTTCCCTGCATCCCCTGTAACTTTTAATAAATGTTCGAAGAGAGATATTTAAACGGTACATATATGGCAGTCTAGTAAAGACTGATGTAGGTATATGTCGCAGGCAAATTATAGATCGGCGTCGTAAGCAGGTTGATGGCAGGTTGTAAACTTGTAAATGGCTTTAGATCACTGCAATGGTACATGCTAGGTTCCTTAATATAAACCGGTTAGGTCGGGTTAGGTTATCTTGCGACCACAACGCCAGAAATTAATTACGCACGTTTTCGTGAAATGTCTAGGCATTAAAAAAAAAATTCCTTGGAATTATGTAAGGCGACGAATAATATAATACATACATATACATTATGCCTACGACTTTACACCAAAACGTTAGGGAGATGTATTGTCCGTCCATTATACGAAAGAATAAGAAGTACAGTAAACCAAAATTTTGCAGTTAAGAAAAGGACTTTTGTAACTATAATACACAGAAAACACTAAGATTATCGTTGCAGACAGAAATGCCTAGATTTAATACCTATTTACCTACATTGAATTTTTTTGTAATTTTGTTAGGTAACAAAACTCATAACAAAATGTCCTACTCTGTCATGGATTGGACTTTATCCATCCATATTATATTTTTAAGCTGCTTAAAACAAAGAAATGTTACTTAAATAAAATTTTACTTGGTGAAATTGTAATGAATATAGGTATCTACGCTTAATTATCATTATCTCAAATGCGTAAATTTTTTCATTGGAAGTGTTTATAATTTAAGGAACATTCAGTTTGTAAACTTTAAATTTTATGAACCTAAAATAAGAAAATAAAATCTACTGTTTCGTAATTGCAATTATTCCCTTGGTATTCAATAAATGTATAGGTAAATAATACAGTGTAATAATAATACAGTATCAGGTTTAACGTAATTAACAGACGTATACACCTACTCTATTTATAAGCTTAGTTCCCACGTGGAACGCGCGCCGTGGGAAGGTATTACCCATCGCGAATCACTGCACACCCTGTATCCTATAGATAGTTTATTATTTGATAGATCCACCAGTGTATCGTGATCTCTGCTGGTCTTTGTAAATATCGAGATAGTGAGATGATAGAGCTCTTCTTAAACTGGTTGACGTTAGGGTCAGTACGCACTTTAAAACTACTTTTCTTTGAAACTCTCGGTACTAAAATCTACAATATAAATTAACTGATCAGTGAAGAAAATCAGTTCTATAGTTTTAGTAACTAAAATTCGAAGCTAAAAACAAATTCTAACATTTTTTTTTTTGTAAAGTGCCTGTCAAGAAGTCGATCTCGTTCTACCTATACTAAAAACTATAGATACCTAGGTTCTACTAACAGCAAGAACTCTAGTTAATATTTTTGCTAAATACAGAACCTTCTCATAAACCAGTATCACATTTTGCTGGAATAATGGTGATATTACGCGTTATCAGGTCCATCTGTGCCCCGCGGGCACATGACGGATCATCCCGTAATACTCGCCAAAAAAAACATCTATTGTAGATTTTTTTCCACCCGCCATTGTGCACCATGTTTAATTTTATGGGGCTTTTTAAGCAAATGATATGGCTTTATCTTCACATCGCTGATTGAAAGATAAACTAGTATAATGATACCTGAGGATATGTTTCAGTAAGATTGAAGGATATGGAATTCTTGAATGGGTGCGGTACGATTATGCCCAAGATGGTGAAACTGTATACCTACTTACTTATGAAAGTGTAGTAGGTAGGATATTTGAAAAGAGGCGGAAAAAGATTTGTGAGTAACGTAATATTTATGTCAATTTGTTGGTAACGAAAATTAAAGATGCAAGATTTGTACAAATCCAGCAGTTGGGAACATTTCTACATACGAGTTTTATATAAGTTTTATAGAAGCATGTTAAAATAAATAAATATTTAGACACTTCACACCTCACTACGCTAATATTATGAGGGCCAAGCTTCGCGGATAAAACGGTACAAATGTAGGGATGTTGTAAGTCTTGTCTTGAGGCTCAAGTTATTCGAACCCATGACCAGGCAGGATCATGAATGATTTGATTTATCACATAATTTTTTTTTAAATATTGAGCCAAAAAAGTTACATTTAATGAACAAAAACTTTTTCTCATGTCTCTTTTCGATGTGGTTTCCTCGGAAAACCGAATCTACCGAAACCGTCTCCAATACTCCCAGGAGACATTCTTGGAGCCATAAAGCTGCTGCCACATCGGCGGCGTATCAGCCATCGCCGTCAATGGAGGTTATTTACATAGCAATAAGGCGATAGCGTCCTCCGGCTTTATCTATCTGATTGCGTGTGCACGCGGCTTATAGGCCAAAGAAAATGAAAGGGAGGAATCTTTTTAAACAAGCCCATTTGATGTATTCATGAATGCGGAATTGAGTCATAAGGATTGATGAGAAAATGTGGGGAACGTCTGGTTTTAACCTTGTCTTTGTAAGTTTTCTTTTCTTGAACATTTATGGTTATTAAGTTTGTAGAAACACGTAGAGAAGTATCTGAGGAAAATAGAATTAGAATTTTTTTTTTCATGTTTCTTGAAATGTTTTTTTAGTTTGCGGTTTGTCTTAAGTAGTGTCTTTGTTATCTCTCTGGTCAACTCTCTCTGGAAGGAAAATGATATGCGAGATCGTATAGAAATAGAGATAGAAATGTTTGTTTTTCTGCCGTTGACATGAAACTTAAACAAGTTTTAATAAAGTTAAAAACTTATGACAAAATATTCATCCCAGTTTTATGGCAAGAGTAGATTGAGATATAAACAGCCCTAACTCGACTTTATTAAGATTGGTCGTGCTACTGTGTATTGATAATTTGGGCTGTGTAGGTACAGGGGTGAAGTCAAATATTAAAATCAAAATTTATGAAGTGTGACTGCTGGGGTCGAGGCGACCGTGGCGAAACGATTTGTATGGAAATTTGGACTTCGCACTTGGCGGGGGACTACAGGGTGGGATTTAGGCGAAGGCTTCAAAAATGTCAAAATAATCACCGAATGGAAATTTTGCTGGATGGAAAGAAAAAGAAGTAATCAGGTGCGGAACTAGTGAAGTGTTTATAGAAGACAACAAAGAACTAAAGAGTGAAGAGCATGAAACACATGATAAGACTCAACTTTTACTTCAAAAATTTTTAGAAGGAGTCTTTTAAGCCAAGAGAAACAGCCTTCGGCAAAGTTACTTAGGCAAAATGAAATAAAACTTCAATGCCAATGAAAGTCAAACAGCTTGTGATACAACGCGACGAATGAAAGTTACTACTACTTATATGCGTGCCTTGCCTATTTTTGCAGTAAAATAGCAGTGTTTGCACTGCTGTGTTTCGGTTTGAAGGGTGAGGGAGCTAGCAAAATTACCGGCACACGAGACACACCATCTTAGTTCTCGGGGTGGGTAGCATGCTTTGCTGTCTCATTAGTGTCAAGTTATGCCACTAATAAGCGGGTTCCATGGGCGGTGGTGACCACTTTCCATCAGGTGGGCCATCTGCTCGTTTGCTCACTTGTCACATAAAAAATAATGTATGCATATATGTAATCATTTATTTAATTAAAATTATCATTGTCCTAAACTGCGAAGCAGTTTATTGGCATACTATCTATCTGCTCTCATTTAACTTTCTTTATAACTTAAATTACAAATTACATACAAAACAAATTGAAAATTTTATAAGGCATACAAAGAAGTTCTGTGTGATATGAAACGAGTGGTGGTTAATAATACCTACTTGAACTAAAATGTCATCCAACAAGCGTACACTCACCAATGCTCACGCGTTTCATACAAATTTTTAATCATTTATAAACAGCCATTCTGCCGTACAGCCATATCAAAAAGTGCCAGGCTCTTAAAGAAAAGTACCTGACTGGGAAACTAAATAATTAAAAAAATTAAAAGAATGTAGAGTTATAAAATGTCTTCTCGTTGCCATATCTATCCGTCAGTCTTTGGTCAACTTTATAAAAATTAAGTTAAATCATCAAGTTACTTAAATATTATCCGTGTGGTGCCAACAAAGAATAGTACTAACCCATTACTACACGTGGGAGTCGTATAAGGCGACTAAGGGCTTTTGAACCGGAAGATGGGCAGCAGCATCTTTCTGTGTATCGTACCATCTTACATACTGCCGTCACCAGCAACAGCGGTCGCCAGCCGCAACGCTTACAAGGGTGGTGACTATGGTAAATCCCCTCCAAAATACCATTCGTTTTTGCTGGAGTTCTGGAGGGCTCCTTGTTTTGCGACAATTATGACTTAAATATTAGAAATAAATTTAAACTTAATAACGACAGCCAGGACTCGCGTTCACGTCGTCTTTGTGATAAGAATAATCTTAAATAGAAGTCATAAAAATATACAAGTATTAAAAAAAAACCGGCCAAGTGCGAGTCGGACTCGCGCCCTAAGGGTTCCGTACCTATCTACCATATGATATACTTGACCTCTCTTTTATAGAAAAGTTCTTGAAACGGGAGCTCACCTTAATTGGTTACTATTAGTTGTGAGAAAAATTTAAATATTTAATGATTTTAGACTTTTCCCTTTATTTTTACTGTGAGACCTAGCTTTTTGCCAAATTTCATAATTTTAGGTCAACGGGAAGTACCCTGTAGGTTTTGCTTTTTTGCATAAATGTATGGAGATGAGGACATAAAAAGCCATATCTTTTGATTGCGTCGTTGTAAAAAATTGAAATTTTCAGATCTTGTGTGGTTTATGGACCTTAATATTAGTTATCAATTTCAACCTGATACCTCTTCTCGTTCGTGAGAAAAAGGGTCTTGACAGACAGACAGATAGACAGACGGACAACAAAGTGATCCTATAAGGGTTCCGTTTTTTTATTTTAAGGTACGGAACTCAAAAAAGTAAGATGATCCTTCAAGGTGTGATTATGATACATCACTGATAGATTGTAAAAAAAATGTAAAATTATACTTCTTATTTTATAATTTTTTAATTTTGGTGATCATCAAATTTGATTTTCCTTCGAATTACATTACAATAATTTATTTAATGGATAGGTGTACTTGCTAGTAACTGGATATTATAACTAAAAACATCTTTGTATGCATCACCAGCAGTCGTAGTGGTCATTTAACCCTCCAGGCGCTTCAATTCTTCTTGAACTAAAACTACTTTTCTTAAGAAAATATATTTTTTTATCATTTTTTGTACAATCTAGAAGGATCATCGTAATTTTTTTAACAATCCGTATAGCTTCTACTTTACATTCAAACATTTTTATATTTATTTATTTCACCCCCTTCCTAGATCCGGCCCAGAGACAGTAGCAATCGCCGGAGGTGCCATTTGACGGCATAATTTGGGCCAAACACGTAAAACGTCCAGATTTATGTATGTTCGTATACCAGTTTATTGAATGTTGCGGGATGGAGGGGAGCTTTATGGACTCGCTTTACATACTATAATGCCGATTTGTTTTAGTCTGGCTTAGGATTTTATCAAAAGATATTGAAAGCCATGGCATGGAAGCAAAAAGTAACGAACGCCACCTAAGTTTATAAGAAGCCTTCCGATTATTAGCTATTGGCTTAACTTGCCTTCCGAAGCACGGGGACGCTTTAGTTATTACGCCACCAGCGGTCACCGATCCAGGTTATGGTCACATCCAAAGCTAGAATTAAAAAATATGAGATGACAAATTGCAACAAAAACAAGTTTTCCAAAATCTGCTTAGATTGTGCCATGTTTAGCTCTTGAGGTTGGCAACGCTCTTTTACCTATTAGCGTCATATCAGTTGGAGCCATAGGAAGATATGTACACTTAATCTGGTCAGTTTGCTTGTTCTCTCACCTATTGCATAACACATAAAAGGTTACGAATTTAATTTTAATTGGTCATAAAAGATGGCGTCTCACCTCTTATGATTCACTACCTTATTAGATTGCACTATCATCGGTGTGTTAAGATTCTTCAAAAGAACTATCGAAGTATCTTACTTTTGCATTTTTCATACACTCTAGCATTACTTTAAAAAGCGGCACTATTTTTAATTCTCCTGGAATTTTCAATAATAAAAGTGAGTGTCAGCAACTGTGTCACATGTTGATGTGAGGCATCGCCAGTCAATTTGCGTTACGCGAATTAAAATTGTATTATTTTATTCATCATTGTGTTAATTGAAAAATATACTTTAGATGCAGATTAATGATGAATTTGTTTGTCTACAAATTGTATTCAACATATTTTTTGCCATTTTTAATGCACCTCAGAGAAAAAAGAATAAAAACATGTAGACACCATCTCTCGGTTGTTTAGTAACTTCATTCTCTTAAAGCAGGAATATCAATCCACCACCCTAATCCCCTTTCGTGAAAAAGTAAAAATGAAGCAAAATGAAACCCATGTATTCATTAATACTGTAAAATGCATCAACCTACATTTGCAGTCAAAATCAAAGCCGGCGTCCACAGCTGCAGCGCAAATGCAAATGTAAGGGGGCAGTATGTGATGGGGGGAGTGTACAATGCATCCCCTCCCGCGCCCTCCCTCCCGCGAGAGTTTGTTTTTCGGCGCAAATAGCTATAGGCTTGATAATGGCCCCGCGGATCAACGATCGGATCTGGAAAGTTGCTCTACTTTGCTGATTCTACGTATATGTTTTGCAGAATAAATTTATATATTTTTTTTTATTTATTTATTTATTTATTTTTTTATTTATTTATTGAATTAAATTGAATTGAATGCCAAAATGAAACAAGTAAAAAGCCGAAGCTTTAAACAAGTTTTTGTACAGCGTAGCAGATGCTACGCGCTTGCTACGGGGGTGCTACGCGAAACCTAAAGTGTATATCCCTAAAAATATTGGAATTTAAGTGGTATCACAGTACAAATTACTACTTAATTGGGAATTTACAATAGTGGGAATTAATTAGTAACAACAAGTAGAGCATCATTCCTGACAACCCCACTACACCGGAGTGGCGGATGGGTTTTGATTTTTGTAGTTTCGTATTATTTGCGTATTTATCCGCTCGCCGCCCGGCAGATACATTTATTTGCTGCCCCCCTCCCCCTACCACCCTACTGTTCGATTGATCGCGATATCATTGCGATAATAGGAGCGTGCGAGCGTGGGCATGACGTCACGGCAAAAATATGGCCGACGCGCCGCTCGCGCCGCCGCGTTGACCGTAATGCCCAAAAAATTGGCCACCGACTCTTGAAGCTTAACGAGAGCTTGATTTATGAATGAAGTTTGTTTGCAGCTTACTATCAGATTTTTATCGTCGCCAAAACAGGAGGAATCAAAATCTGAAATACGTTTCGATGCAACACGACTTTTATTACTCATGGCTCAACTAAACTATAAAAAAGATTGCAGCAGAAATTGAATACTACAATATCAAAAATAACAAAAGACGACAGCAAAGTTTATGAAGTGCGAAATGCCACCTTTAAACGGCTCCAATCAATCATGGTGGGACAACTTCTGGGTATCTCGGTGGCACAAACAAACATCAACTCAGAAAACATGCAAATTGTCCTTTACAATACCCGACGGCACCTATGTAAATTAACTTTTTACGGCTAAACGTCCTTTTAAAAGGCGATACGGTTAAACTTTTAACCAAATAATGTATTCAATGACAAAAAGTATAAAAAATAAAGATTTGTCATGTGAGCGCATACGCACGATGGTTATCAATTTAAAAGTCGTATTATTCGGATAATACGTACTGGGGCTGTATTTAGGGCTTGGGGGCCGAAATAAAACATTTCAATTTGGAGATCCGGTTACGGCCCCCGGTTCAAATCTGCATTGTGGGTCTGCGGGACCCCATATACTAGTAGTTTTGGGGTACGCTCGCACACTGCGATTAGATTAGAAGATAACTTTAAACTTTTGTTACATTTCTGATACAAATCAAAACAAGAAAAGAAATTAAGCATTAAATTAAACGTTCGCAATGTTATGATGTTAGTTTTTAGTGATTCAGACATATATGAAAAAATGGATTCTGAAGTAATAACTATGCGAGCTTTGATGATAATAATGGGTAAGTACGGTCTACCGTACGTCAATAGAAACTTTTGCAACCCTATTACGATGCCAGAAAGTCCATTACTGACGTGCTGTAGATCTTATAGACCTTCTTACCACATTAATTTTATAGACTCCATTACAATGGTTTACGTTTTTAGTCCAAGAATACAAATTTACGAAAACTTGTAACTAGCGCAAAGGAGTGAATCTATTCATAAAATTAAACAACCTTTCCTAAAGGAATATGGTCGAAACACGTGAGTTTTTTAATCTCCCTCAAGATGCACTATGAGCTGATACAGTTTCTATGAAAAGTTGCTTTTTTCATATTTTCATTTTCCTTGTAAAAAGTTTGTTTAGTATCCTTCAGGGTTGTAATGTTAACCAACATCAAACAACATCTGAACACAAAGTGGTACTTTTTAGAAAAAAATAATTCGAGCATAGAAATATCCCACACCTTTGTTCCGTTTTGTTACCTCAAAATGTTTAGAGGTTGTGTATCCGACAGTCCGCGTATGTGTGTTTCAAAGCCCGCACGGTTGGTTAGGTCCGCGCCTCCGACCGCGCGCGGCAAGAAAGGGTAGTTAGCCGCTATTGTTTACAGCCCTACCGTCGCAACACCCTGACAACGACCAGAATACGGTAAATGACTATTTGTTACGCTAATATATCAAAACAAAGTAGGCAAATGTGTGTAAATGGATTTTGTAGTGTTTATATCAATGGTAATTACAATAAACACTTATTTATCTTTTTATTCTTTAAAAAGACTGACGGGAAAAGACGGAAATCTTTAAATGTTTTGAAATAAAAATGTTTCTAATTCACGTAAGTACTCAAAATAATGTTTTGAAAGGTTTCTTTGTTGAGCTGATTTCTAAATTAACTTCATATAAATTCGTATAATCTCAAAGTAAGTATGAAAAAAATAATTAAAGGTAATTTCCTGAAGAAAAAAAAATAAAAAAATGAGAATACATCAAAACAGGTTTTGGCAAAATACGAATAACTTCTGTAACTATAAGGAATAATACGTATTAAAAAATTGTAGTTAAAATAAACCTGCTTTCTGCAGCTAATAATAATAATAATTCAGCAACAATAATCATAATGCAGCATTCAGTACGGATTTGTGCTAATGCTACAGAGTTTTCCCCGTCGAGCATAGTGTCCCAATGCCGGGGTTGTACGTCCCCACAAAGACGGGACACGGGAAACACTTAGCTCTGTTGACACTACACTTTAGCACTGATTCCTCTTCGCCATAGGGACACTTCGCTGCACACTGAGGGCCCTTTGCATTGCATAAAACATGACTGACATTTGTTCAAGAAAATGTATTTCGAAAATATTGTAAGGAGTTGGCCTAAGAACTGGAAAAGTGGAATGATAGAGCGGCCTTTACCTCGCACAACAGGGACAAAAAAGGCTGGGCATAATAATTACATAAAATAAATTAGACTTGTGTTAGAAAATATGCTGCAAAATTTTCGTTTTCACTTCTTTAACATACTGTGTTTTTAAGTGTTTCTGTGTAGCTAATAACACCGATGATCCAACGTTCAATACAAACATTATAGCATTTGTACAAAATATCGTCTACAGTTTCAATTTAATACAGCATACGAATAAATCAAGTTAGTATGAAACAGTAGCGCGTATAATGAAGGGGGCCGCTGCCGGCTGCGAAGCTAGTATAGTTCAGGGGATGTGGCAAGTTCGGTGAGCCTCCATGGCCAGACGCTCACCGCACTTCGGCGTGTTCTCGACCCCAACATCCCCAACGAAAAAGGTCATATATTATACCCACTGTTCAAACCAATTAAGAACATAGCTTAGTAAAAATAGAGTTGAATTTAGAATGGTAATTAGCTTGTAAGTTAGAAGATTTTTCGGCAACACCTAAGCCAGATCGGTATAACGTGTTCTTTGTCGCTTTAGCCCACGTCCCTCTCACACAATAGCATACTTATTAGGGATTTAGTCCAGATATTAGTTGGGGAACGTCATTGTTTGGATTTTAATAGAATTCTGCACCCCAGGCGGTTGGGTATACTGTGTTGTTTTATGTCGAGTGCACATGGTGAGGTCTGACGAATTTGCTAGTTCAACCTTGGTCGATGAGTTTGTAGATATGATATGATGAAATTTTCCTAAAGAGCAGGTCCAGATGCGAATAAATTATAATAAATTTTACGTCCCATACAAAATGCAGTTTCTACGAGAGATCAATTTTTTTTCTATTTCGACCTTTGTTCCTTGGGTAAAGTTGTTCAGTTTTATGGTCCGAATAAGATTTTAAAAGGAACGCAGTTAATTAGGAAGCACGTTATATGATATCTCAGGAAACGAATGAATTTCAGACGATATGAGGCACAAGTACCTATGAGTTCGAAAACTGGCAAACCAAATCGGTCACTAAAATTTGGGTGCATAAAGCTACCATCAGTAAAGTTTTATACTGATGGTAGCTTTATGTATGCCTAAAGTTTCAATTGAAAGGTGAAAATAATAATATTTTTTTCATAACAATAATTTGAAATTCTTTATTTATTCTCCTCCTTGCTTTTCAACACTAATCAATCGATGTTCTCAGAGTATGTCTTTTGGCTTGATGTTCCCAGGATCCGCCGGCGGATATTTATAGTTGGATGCACACCGATGATGCAGGATGCGTGCGTTGCGTTGCGCCCTCTAGTGTCGTTCGATCGATGCCCCTGCGATCGCGCCCCTTATTGAAAATTATAACAATGGGACACCGCTCTCTACTGCATGCCGCCCTCTTAACACTCACTGATTTCGGCAATGCTATGTGGATATGCCATTTCTTCTTATTTTGGCGCTGGTGCTTTAAGTTTTTGTAGTCTAGAATTTTGCGCACTGCTGAAGATGCTGCCTTATGAGGATATGGGAAAAGATAGATATTTGACAGTGCGCGCAGTCTTTTCGCTTGAGAGAAAGGGATAAGGTGCGCAATCCGCAACGCATTCGATTGCGACAGATATACGGTGCGTGTTACCAAAAGTAAATGACGTAAGCGCCTGATATAAAATATCGACTTTTCGTAAAAACTAAGTAATAAAATAAAATTTTAGGTTGGGCAAACCCTAGCCACTACAAATACCTTTCTGTATTACTTAATTTCACTACTTAGAACACCTCATATTCCACAAAAAGACGAATACATGAAAATTGAAGAGGCAAATTTGGATTTTTATTTTGTCGAGTTGATTTTCACTAATCATGTTTTGGTCTTGGTGATTCCCTCACTTTAATGGTCAAGAAACACATACCTGAAAATCTCGGCAAGATACTGGGTAAGATACTGGGTATATTTGTCTTCAAAATACCCAAAAAAGTTACATATCGCCTTATGAAGATGTCAAGACACGTGGAACAGGAGGTGAAATGTTCCATGGTGAGCGGAGAGGACCCGCATTTGTATCTATTGTTGCAGCTATCGAGAAACCCTTGTATTTGTACAGCATATTCTCAGATGTTCTTATTATATGTTTTCTTCTTTTGTAGCAGATATCGGCTGTTCTTGCCATAATAAATACCAATGCACGGTGTAAAAAAAATGTAAGCACTATTTTAAGGTGTTACTCAGACCGTGAAACTGAACAACTTTTCATAAGTAAGAAACATAGGTCGAAATAAGAAAATAAAATTTCAACATCCTATAGAAGCTGCACCAGCTGATTTCCCATTTTTTGGGAGATATTATTTTTTTCTTGTTTCGACGTATTTTTATGTTCCTCAAAGAAAATTGTTCAGTTTTATGGTCTAAGTCTCAGATAAAGGAACAAAGCGAGCGGAAGAAGATTCAAAACTCCTTGGTCTGAGTAACAGGCTAAAATAGTGCTTACTAAGTTTTTTACACCCGATATACCTATTTCAAAATAAATCAAACCATAACGATCGCTACATTTTTTATACCTATTGAGATACCTAATTCAAGACTAGGTTGCTCTAAATGATGCAAACATAGAAACATGATGTCGTAGATACCTAATGTATGTAAGTATAAAAAAACCGGCCAAGTGCGAGTCGGACTCGCGCACTAAGGGTTCCGTACCAACACATAATCATAATTGTATTAGTTGAAATTCCAGTAAGTTAATGTATTAATTTTTTTGAGTCAGACACGCGATTGACCAAATTTTATTATTTGTTGTTTTTTTATAGCTTATGCACTATAAACATACTAATTTTCAAGTTTGTAAGTGTTCCCGTTTTTTTAAAATAGAACTAAAACAAAAATCGCCTTCGCGACCATCCAACTTGACCCCTATCTTATATGAATGTTCTTGAAACGGGAGCTCACCACAATTGGTTACCATTAGTTGTGAGGAAAGTTGTAATATTTAATGATTTCAGACTTTTCCCTTTATTTGGACTGTGAGACCTAGCTTCTTGCCAAATTTCATAATTTTACGAGTAGGTCAACGGGAAGTACCCTGTAGGTTTTGCATTTTTGCATAAATGTATGGAGATGAGGACATAAACTGCCATATCTTTTGATTGCGTCGTTGTAAAAAATTAAAATTTTCAGATTTTGTGTGGTTCATAGACTTTAATATCTGGTATCAATTTCAACTTGATACCTTTACCCGTTCGTGAGATAAAGGGTCTTGACAGACAGACGGACAGACGGACAACAAAGTGATCCTATAAGGGTTCCGTTTTTTTCTTTTAGGTACGGAACCCTAAAAATAACCAAGTAACTAAGACGCCAAATTGAAATGATGCCGACGACTAAAGAAAATTCAGAAAAAAGAAATCATTTGCGTAAAATTGCTTTTCAAAAATAATATCGTATCCACTATAGTCGCGTATCATGTGGACGTGTTAATATATCGGTCGAATCAGCCGAGAGGGCGGGAGGGTGAGGCTGGATGCAGGGATTATAATGAGGCACAGCCCCACTAAGTATTTTCGACATGCGTCGCCGTCACCCAGCAAACATTCGCCGGCGGAGGGTTAACGAGTGCAGCGCAAATTACGATGCCATGGCACCGAGTTTTAATGTCCACGCGGGCCTCGCATAGCCCGCATAAATACTGGCGTTCGGAAATCGAGTAAAATTGATGGACACTTGTTTTATAAATGTATTTTGAGGTGTAGTTTTGATTTAGATTTTGAAGACTGTAAAGAGATGAGAAATAAGAATATTTTGTTTGGCAGTCGGATTAACGTGTGTCGCCCACACTCCTGAACTGTCTCGTACTATACGTTACAGTCGAAAACACAGATTGCAAATATATACCTATACCGTCAAGAGTAGGTCAAACTTGATACTTACAGGGCAACTCTAAAAAGGTACAAAGTAATGCCGTTTCAAGCTAGACATTCCATTGAACTTGAAATCATAATACAAATCTAAAGTACGCGACAGCTCGGGAGTGCAGGCAACAAGTACCTATGGCACGCCATAAGCCCGCATTTCCGATCTGTTAGGTACCTATGTATTTACAACTCAATTTATCTATTCAGCAACAGCCTGTATCTTATAATTTCTTTTCTAATTCATAAATTCTTTGACAAATATTCGGCAAGTTTCTGGAAGTTAACCACGCTTCACACAAATCGGTCTCCGGCACGCGTTTCCCGTTTTTTACGTACCGATAGCGTCCCAATTTCTCAGCTCCTTCGTAGAACTCTGAAAAATACTGTTGGCAAAATAGTGTGGAACTAATTCCATTATAATGTCGCGTGGGTGCCATAAACGGCCCACAGAGCAACCAGCAATGTCATTAGACTGAAAAATAAAGAGATTTTTCATTGTGTCACTCATACCGAGAACGTTTAAAGAATTTGTGCTATTGAGGGCTATTGTCACATTGTTTTTACGATTTTGTGAGCATTGTGTGATTGTTTGGAAGTTAAATGTTGTTAAAGCCATTGTGGGCTTTGTGTGGCGATTTCACGCAGCTCCACGGCTTCTATTGGCTGTTGTCGTTGCATAGAATTGGTTCGTTTATTAGTGACGACGGGGACCTGTCGAGCTGTGATTGAGGTGTTTCACTATTATTAGTCATCTCCATACTTCACTAGTTATCTCCCTATTATACGTTAACCAAACATATCTGGGGTGAAGACAGCGTGCCATAAAATTAAGAGATGCGAACGTTATAAAATATATGGGATGACATAGTATGTCAAATGTCATCCCATATATTTCAAGACGTTGACTTTCGTCAAATGGCACGTTGCCTAGACCCCCTGGAACCTCTAGGCTGGCTGTTACAATTTTTTTTGTACTTGTTTTAAACATATCTGGGGTGAAGACAGCGTGCCATAAAATTTAGAGATGCGAACGTTATAAAATATATGGGATGACATAGTATGTCAAATGTCATCCCATATATTTCAAGACGTTGACTTTCGTCAAATGGCACGTTGCCTAGACCCCCGAACCTCTAGGCTGGCTGTTACAATTTTTTTTGTACTTGTTTTAAACATATCTGGGGTGAAGACAGCGTGCCTTAAAATTTAGAGATGCGAAGGTTATAAAATATATGGGATGACATAGTATGTCAAATGTCATCCCATATATTTCAAGACGTTGACTTTCGTCAAATGGCACGTTGCCTAGACCCCCTGGAACCTCTAGGCTGGCTGTTACAATTTTTTTTTGTACTTGTTTTGTGAAACCTGTAGGTAGTGTTATATTACAAGTTATAAATATAAATTACAATTTTTATTTATTTTACACTTATATTGGGGTATTCATACAAACTACAAAAACATGAAAACATCACACCCATGGTAGTGACTTTTGGATGTTATTGTTTTTTCTACCATTTTCTACGACAGTACAGAAAAGCTGCAGCACTTACAACGTCAACGATCTTAAGACTGAGCAACTTTGTAAAGAAATATGCTAAACATTTTTAAAGAAATATGCTCTAAAAAAAATGGCTTATTTTTTAACAAAAGAAAACGTAGCAATCTATACGATATGACAAATGATGTAGTTGTACTTTAATTTTAACTTAATTAAAATAACTAAAGGGAAAAAAGTTACCATTATTTTTTTCCAGCCCTTTTACTACTGCAATTTATGTCAAAAGTACACACGGTTGCACGTCGGTGGAAACGCTTTGACCTTGAGCGGGTCTCTGGTTTTGGGCATTTGTAGCGTAGCGTACTGGTTTTATTTCTACCTACTTGCTGCCGTGCGTACATCAAACTTTGAAATGGATATTTTAGACCAAGCAAACTTTAAATGATTGTAAAATTGCAAACTGAAAAAATAATTTTCTTTTTTCTTTTTTGCCAATTTTCATCCCACCGTTATTACCACACCGTTATTAACAGCCACGCTGTAGCACACGAGCGTTGCAAATTATTGGTGGCCTTAAATTAAACGTTAGAAGATATTATTTCGGAAGTGGCGTGATGTTATAAATATAATAACACAACATCAAGCACCTCAATGAAAAAGCGAATTTGAGTCCTGTCTGTGGCTTATTCTTGACCCCGATCTAGCTCTAAGGATATAAATAAAGTCGAAGATGGAACGAGCTTGCCCATAAGGTTGGGTGTAATTGTTCGATATTTTCATACTTAGATAGTATGTACAAGTAACTCTTCATAGATATCTACGCTTTATTTTTATAGCTTTAAAAATATGCTTAAAGTCACATTTTCACAGACTATCTACAAGAGGGTTAAAACAAAACCTGGTAACAATTACGGCATATTTGTTCTCTGTCGGTAGCAAGGACAATAGTAATTGAAATATGGGTCATGTTTTTACAAGGCCGGCAATGCTGCAGTTGCCAATCTTACAATGAGACTGCAGACAATGGGGTAACACCGGTGGCTCAGATATTATTTACGACTACAGTAGCTGAGAACAATTAGCGTCGCAAAAAATTAAGTACTAGCTCAAGGTTAGATTTAGTTTACGCGGTTTTGTGTCTACTTAAGGTGATCTGTGACGGCCAGCTTAGCCCCGAACGCAACTAGATGGAGCCACTGCTGCAAATATAAGGTTTTATTTTTTAATGCAATAAGTACCAACTATACATGTGCAAAAAGTTGATTCGCGTAAATTTCATCGTGCAACTTCAACGCCTAACAACAATTTCGATAAGAAAAATATCTCCATATGTCCACTAAAGTCAATTACTCTTGTCAGTCCGTGTTTACATGAGTACGATCACTCACACATGCACACAAAGCACAACCGTACAGTTTTGACCGCACGCCCACAATCGTAATATTGAACCAATAACTGCTAACAAAAATAGTACTTTCAGTACATTAACTGTATTTTTGTATTAATTAGCGAAAAATTTAACTAAAAATAGCAGTATTCGTTCGTTTTTCAACAGAATTTTATGTCCCGCGTAAGAATGCAAGTCAATTGAATTTTTGTATGGAAAACGGATCACCTTAAATAAAAAACTTAGGTAAATAATAAGGGTGTCATTTCACTAGCACGGTAATAATGTTCGCACTAGCTTTAGCCTTTGGTATAAGCCCGTTACAAGAAAAATTAAATTCGTAGTTAATAGTGACAGGTTCTTGGTAGTGATACGAGTAATAGTTAGGGTGCTGGCTGCAATTTGGGTATATAATTTGCTCATGATTTATATTAATAGGGATTAGCTCAATACGAATCGATTTGGTCCTTACAAATTTTTCTGTGCTTCGCTGCGTTTTTGAGTTAAAGCAAAAAAAATGAAAATAAGATACTAAATAATGTTTCTTTTGTCTGCCTTTGTGGCTCCTGTTTAAAATACTTCTGAAGATGTAGAAAATCGAAGAGGCAGACATGCAGGGCTCTGCATTATCACGGGACGCAGTAGTGAATTTTTGCATTTTGAAGAGCGGTAACTTTACGACGCAGGGCTATTATGGTGGCAGACCATTTTTCTGGGGTTTCATACATTGTATCTAATCAGATACTCATAGTCTGCCAGGTGTACGTTTCATTGTCAAATTTCAAAATAGTTAAAACTTAATTCCTCAAAAACGCAGGGGTGTTGATGTCCGCCAATATTTTTTATATCTTCTAGAGGATGCTCTTTATCATCAGTCAAAGAGGCAGACATGAGCAAATCATATAGAAATTTGGCCTTCATCACCCTTACTATAAGGATGGAACGGGCCTTTGCTAGCGTTTTTTTGGCTCCATGCTAGCGAAGCGTCTCTGAATGACACCGTTAGAGTCCAAAGATTAAATTGAAACAAACTTTGCTGTTCTTCCTTTGTTGCTGTGAAAAGCTATCAGAGCCCATTGAAGAGCATTTTGTTGTAAATTGTCCTGGGGGGTGATCGTGGTAATTTCAACGATATTACCGAATCAAAAACGTTTGCCTCAAACACTTCGTAAAGACTTAACATAACTTTTGAGGCAAACGTTTTTGTTTTGGTAATGTCGTTGAAATTACCACGATCACCCCCCTGGGACCTAAATGTAACAACTTTTGTTCTTATAAAATTTAAAAAATCGAAAAAATAAGATTCTCTACTCAAAACGATCCACTGATCAATCTAACTTGTATGGAAAGTGTATTTTTTATGAATAACAAAAGTTGTTGCATAAAGCCCCCAGGATAAGCCTGGAGGAGGAGCCTAGAGGAGGCCTGTTTGAGGAAAGCAAAGCAAACCACCACCGGTTGAAAATCACTCGAAGATAAGACACATGTGAAGTTTTGCACAGTCATTCAATAAAACTTGACTGAAATAAGATAGTTGCTTTAATCCTTCACTTTTATTTTCTGACCTATATCTAATCAAACTAAGATCGTAACTCGCCAGCCACACAACTGGTACTGTACTGTAAAATAACGGGACCAGACAATCAAAACAAGGCTTTCTTCCCCAAACATTCACCCTTTTACTTTATTGCTCTCGTTGTCGGATAACTGCCCAATAACGGACCAGATACGTCACTGATGACATCCCGCGGCAACCCGTTATCGCCATAAACTAGCCCAGCGGTGCCCAAACTTGGTCTGCATTCTCCATCAAAGAGCCGTACTCTAGTCGGTGGAGTTATCGCCAATCTTTCTTTGGTTTCCGCTTGTTTCTTCATCTCCTGATATGACCCAACCAGTGTGTACTTTCTCTATGATTTGTTTCATAAAGGTTCTACTTAGTCAGCCCCTTCCTCTCTCTCTCAATTTTCCGTTCTATGATATTCATTATAAACGAATAATGTCGTATCAGTAGGCCAATCATATTTCGTCTCCATTTCTTTATGGTTTTTATGATCGGTCTCTTCTCTTTGACTTTTTTCAGTACCCTCTAATAATGATGAGGTACTCCGTGAGTGACTAAGGTAATCCCCCTAAATATATCACGTGCTGTATTGGGGAAGGTCCCTGTCCAGCATTGGACTTTTTATGGGATGCTGTCATTCAGAGCAGTAGCTTGAAATAACCCCGAGCAAATTCGGTTAAAAAAGGTCAATGAATAGAAGAAGAATATGGTATCACTTTCGATCAAAACGTTCCATCAACTTTGAGAACCTTTCCTTGGGATAGTTGGCTAACGGTCCACTGCACCATTTTCGGGCAAACCTTTGAATATATAATTACACAAGACACCGTAACAATGCGGACAGTTATACAAAGACTAGCGTTACTTGTCCTTGAACGAAGAAAGTAATACAATGGACTTTCTCCGTGAAAGGGTGCACCAGACCACTTCCTAGTTCGCCGTGACAAATCTGGTTTATAAAAGTTTGGAACTGTTAATAGAACGGGAAAGGAGTGAGGCTGAGTGGTGATCATAATAAATCACATCGATAAATAAAAAAATAGTAATCTGTTTAATAATAGAATGATTAAAACACCTGTCATTAAAAAGCCAACCTTTAATCGTTCCGGGTGTAAAGATAAGGTTAACTTTAGGCCTGCTGCATTTTGTACCAAGTAGAATTAAAATAAAGTAAGTAGTTTTCCGCGTAATAAAAATATAGGTGCCACAACATATAGTTGCGACTAAGTGAGTGCACATCTATAGTTTAGAAATTCAACAGTCTTCATAGAATTTTCTTGGCATCATCGTCCTACATATTTAGCATCAAGTCATACAAACACTCATTAAAAAGCTCATCAACTGCAACAGATTCTGCTCTATGAGTATTTATTTAATGCGTGTGAGTTAATCCAACCAAGTAGTTTTGTTTTCCCGCAGTCTGTGTCGAGACATGTTTTGCGGTGCATGCGGATACCGCAGCCTCCGCCGCCGGCCGCTGAGCGAAGCAAGTCGCCCACAAGCTTCTCACATTCGTATAATTTTGTTTTATTTGAGTTAAAACAAAGAAACATGTCTTCAAAAGGATTATGCTAAGATAACATCGGAAACGTGATAAAATCAATAGAAAAATCACAGATAAAATGGTTCCTTTGATTTTGACAAATTCTAGTCCTTGCAAATTCTATAATCACGAGCGTGACTTTGGATGGTCAGCTGTCATACGAGAGAACTGTATAAGAGCCCCGTTAAATCAAAGTACCTATACTCGTACTTTATTGATATGTATTAGGATTGTTTGGTAACTTAATGACGTCAGATAAACTAAAAAAAAAACCGGCCAAGTGCGAGTCGGGCTCGCGCACTGAGGGTTCCGTACCACCACATAAACATAATTGTATTAGCTGAAATTTCAGTAATGTGCTAGATTTTTTGAGTCCGACACGCGCTTGACCAAATTTAATTATTTGTTGTTATTTTATAGCTTATGCACTATAAACATACCAATTTTCAAGTTTGTAAGTGTTCCCGTTTTTAAATAGAACTAAAACAAAAATCGCCTCAGCGACCATACAACTTGACCCCTCTCTTATATGAATGTTCTTGAAACGGGAGCTCACCACAATTGGTTACCATTATTTGTGAGAAAAGTTGTAATATTTAATGATTTCCTTTTCCCATTATTTGTACTGTGAGACCTAGCTTCTTGCCAAATTTCATAATTTTAGGTCTACGGGAAGTACCCTGTAGGTTTTGCATTTTTGAATAAATGTATGGAAATGAGGACATAAAATGCCATATCTTTTGATTGCGTCCTTGTAAAAAATTAAAATTTTCAGATCTTGTGTGTTTCATGGATCCTAATATGTGGTATTAATTTCAACCTGATACCTTTACCCGTTCGTGAGATAAAGGGTCTTGACAGACAGACAGACAGACGGACAACAAAGTGATCCTATAAGGGTTCCGTTTTTTTCTTTTGAGGTACGGAACCCTAAAAAGGTTACGTTTATTCACAAACAAAGTGGCTCCATGTGGATTAAAAAAAATGTGACAAGAAAGAACTCACTGCGAGCAGTGGATAGGTCAATGGGTTACAAAATCGATGGACTCTGGTTCGAATCCAGCCGGTCCCACCCATGGATTTTTGTGATTTATCATGTGTTTAGAACATTCTAGAAAGAAAAGAAATAGATATCTGAAGAAACAGAGCAAAATTTTAAGAGAGCTGAATTCTAAATGCAATATTGATTCCAGAATATTCGGGAGTGAGTACTGCTGTACAGCGGCTACGCCATAGTTCAGTGGAAAGCGATCTAAAGAAAGGAACAAGAAAAAGAAGAAGAAGTTCCAAGGAAGAGGAAACCTCAGAGGTAACCAAAAGGGTTTGTAGGGTAGATTCCGTAGAAGAGGTCGCGGAGGGAAGGGTGCTCAGAGGGAAGACTCCGTCCAAGAGGTTCCAAAGGGAAGAGGACTCGTTAGCTCAGTAAGTGAGAGCGATATGAACAATTGCTTGAACTAAAAAACTTAAAAAGCGCGGATTATATTATGTAAGACCTAATAAACTTTGAAACCTACATTGGTGTTTCACTCCAATCCCGAACCACTAGCTTTTATAAGAATATCATAATCCTGCGACAAATACATCCCTTTTCGTCGTCTGTGGGTTTTTTTTTCAAATGAAATGAAATGAAAATTTATTCGCATAAAACATGGTAAATAATAGATAGAATTGTTTAAGTATGTGTCCTCATGTCTTACCAGAAATTGGCATGCATAATATAGATTAACCTTAATTCGTTAATTAATGCGAATAAGAATACAATCAAATTAAAGACAAAATAAAAAATAGTTACATCATGTCAAACATTTACAAAATTAAATTAATATATGTCAAAATTTCTCAATTACCTAAAATGTCCTTAATACTATAAAAATTCTTATTCTTTAGCCATGTCAATAAACGTCTTTTAAATAATTTATTCGGCAATAATTTTAATTCTTCGGGAAGAGCATTAAAAATTTTTACACACATTGCGCTACATTGCTTAAGATACATAGTGAGTTGAGGTGTACTATCGAATAGGTACTAACCTGTCCTTATGTCTGACATTTACACGATTGTTGTGAAATTCTGAAGCTTTTTTAAATAGGCTCATATTATATTTTACAAAGGTTGCTACCTCAAGAATGTACAAGCATGGTAGTGGGAGAATCCGCAGTGATTTAAAAAGCGGTATACATGACTCGCGAGGTTTCTTGCCACACATTGCTCTGAGACATCTCTTCTGGGCTATAAAAAGGTTTTGGATAATTGTGGAATTTCCCCAGGTTAACAGACCATATTTGAGCAAAGATGCCACATACCCGTGGTAAGCTGCTAAGGACGTCTCTATCGCAGATGTGTTACGCAGCCTGCTCAACACATACACATAGCGGTGAAACTTATCTCTTACAGCCTCTATCTGCTGTTTCCACCTGAGGTTAGAATCTATAATCACACCTAAAAATTTTGTTTGGGTGACTTCTGTTATTGACGAACCTTTATAACTAATATTTAGCCTAACTTTTTTTTGTCTGTGTGTCCCGAATTGAATAAAGTTTGTTTTATTTAGATTTACTGTCAAATTATTTGTCTCTAGCCATGTAACTATTGCTTCTATAGCATTATTAATTTCTAGTTCATAGCTATTAATATCTGATTCGTAAGGAATAACGACAGATACATCATCCGTAAAAAGTATACATTTGTGGCTTGTAACCTTAGGCAGGTCGTTTATGTAGAGCAAGAACAAAAGCGGTCCGAGAACGCTGCCTTCAAATGTCTAATGTCTGTGTTTTTCTTCAAAAGTTATGCGTATTGCTGGCCATATACCCTATATTCTTTGCCAATATGCCAGGCTTGATGTGCTCTTGTCTTAACTTACGTAGGTATGTTTTGTTCTTTCGTGGATATTTCTCGGAGTTTGCGGTATTCGCGGCAAGTTGCCTCTCACCGCTTCACCACTTAGTTCAATACAAGTAGAATATTATCATAACTTTCCTCTCGCCTCCCACATTACTCAATTTGCTCACAGGTGGCATTGGGAATATTGATAAGCGGAAAACTTCATCGTCAAGAAAATACTAAAGATATTTTAAGTGTAGTAAAATTCATAACATAAAATAAATAGTTAAAATGTTGTATTTTATCGCCTAAGAAAATTTTAGAGGTGATTCTGTCAATGCCACTAAATAATTTAGAAAGAATAAAACTCACACAAAAAAAGAGAAAAAAAATTGCGTGATACAAATTCTATGAGAGAATTTTTCATATTTCAGCCTATGTTCCATGGGATAAGTTGTTTAGTTTGACGTACAAAATCTCTTAAAAATTATATTTTTCACTTTATCTACAGGTAAGAGGTATAAAAAATTCACTACTATGCAGGGTGTAACGGACGGTGAACCAAAAACTGAAAAGGTTTGCTCAGACAACAAAACTGAACAACTTTCCCAAAGAAACAAGTTTGAGAAATGACAAAAAAATTTGACCTCTCCATACAAACTGTTTGTTCAGAGTGAGCAATTTGTAAGAAGAGGTAAAAAATTTTATTCATTTCCCAAATTTTTTTCTTTGGGAAAGTTGTTCAGTTCAGTTTCGGTGTCTGAGCCCGCCCTTTCAGTTTTCGGTACACCGTCCCTTACACCCTGTATAGGGTGACTTTTGATTAGTCCTTGACAGCAAAAGAATTCCTATTATTACAACTACATACAACATTCGTTGTTAAAAAATTTTGGTCGTGCCATACAAAATCTACTATTGGTGACGCAAGGTTGGTGGGAAAGCCAAAAGAAATCTTATTTGCCGACCCATGTTGTTTTTGGGAAAGTTGTTTGTAATCGCAACAAAGACTAAATTATAAGTAAATAAAATAAATAAAAGCAAATATATGGTTTATCCATACCAAATCACTCAAAGTTCCGCGAAGCCATTATTGGCCCACTGCTGGGCAAAGGCCGTACCTCTTCCTTTCCACAATTCACGATCGAGTGCGATCTTGGGCCACTCTTTGTCGAAGGTGTCGAGTTACAAAATAACAAATAAATATTACAATTAAATTGCAATAACAAGTGACCCTCTGACTGAGGAGAAATTAGAATAAGAGGTGTTACATAGGGCACAACATAAAATAAATAAAAATCAATACACCTCTGAAACGGTATCAACTTGGTAGAAATAACATCGCCAGAATTTGACGCCCGGAAAAATTTAGTTCACGCAAATTTTATTCACTCTAATCCGAGCCCAACCGGGTTGGTACGATTGCTTTTTTACGTTTTTTCGGACGTCCGCGAGGAACAAATTGAAATTCATTAGTACCACTGCGGCATCGAGCGGACCGCGAGTGTAAGGAAAATTAATGAGCTGGTATGGTATTAATATACATACAAGGCATAAGATTGGTTAGTTAAGGTATGTTTATCTAACGATTTAACGCTAAATCTAAGGATCTAACAAGTTCGTACTAACATAAAATTTCAACATCATTATTAAATCCAACGAAACGTCGACTGCAGGACATCCTCCCAGCAGAACTTTAGCAAAAACGCGTGGTACTTAGGAGGGGCTTTACCATAGTCACCACGCTTGTAAGCGTTGCGGCTGGCAACCGCTGTTGTTGGTGACCGCAGTTAAAATGGTACGATACACAGAAGGATGCTAACACCTAAGGGTAAAGATGGGTTGGACTATTCTTTGCCGGCACCACACGGACGTAACACTTACTCATAGCAAAAACTACACAATTTACTTACTCATAGTTATAATGACTCAACTACCATTGCAGCAAGTCATATCGGCTTCATTCAGTGCTTCTGGTGCAATATCAAAGTCCTATACGCCTTTATTTATAATAAAGTCATTCACCTAATCAATAAGCTTTTTTGAATACCTATATGATGCTTTTTTATGTTTAAAATCTTTAAAATTGGTCTCCTTTCCTCCTATCTCGCGCTGTGCTCTTTGCTCTTTGCTTCTACCCACCCTTGTCAGATCAGCAGGCCTGAGCTCACTAAACCTATATGCAATCAAAATTTTCTATACTCTTTACCTTCTTTTTTTCTTCTATTTATTTACGTTACGTGTGTAATGTGTTTACACTATTACGTTGACAAAAACCAGCCAAGTGCGTGACGGGCCACCCGCAATGTAGGGTTCCGTAGTAAAGTTGCTTTAAGAATTATTATTGTTAAGCATGTTTAGATATTTTCATCACTTTTCCGTCCTAACGACCAGCTAAGCCCAGCGCCTGATTTCTATTCATAAGTAAAAAAGGTACCTTAAAATATTTTTTCAAGGTTGTCCAATTTGTTGGCGTGACTATATATCCATACCAAATTACAGCTTCCTAGTACTAAGGTTCGTTAGGCTGTGCTAAGCCGTGGACAGACAGACCGACAGAAAGACAGACAGATGGAAATGACGAAACTGTAAGCTTAGTTAGTAAGGAGCCCTAAAAAAGAACATAAATGTATCAAAGCAAATCGTTACTAATCTTTACAAATCCGATCCACAAATAACTCGGATCCGCCTACGAGGAGTGTATAACAGCTCTGGATTACGGAAGACTTTGTCTTACTCGACTACACAGATTAAGAAGGCGATCTGACGAAAGACTCCTTCCCCTCGTTTCATTAAGCCGATTACGATGATGTTCATTTTTATTGGGGGTTGTAAATGCCTTAAAAATAATCTTGAGTTTAACAACAGTGATAGAGGTATCGTAATAGCTTTAGCTTATATATTTACTGTGGTAATAGGTAGTGAATTAAATCGATTTACTTTTATTTGGCCCCTCACTCGGTGGACTGACGATCTAGTCAAGGTCGAGGGAAGTCGCTGGATGCGAGCAGCGCAGGACCGGTCGTCACGGAGATCTATACGGATGACCTATGTCCAGCAGTGGACGTCTTTCTTTCTTTAGGTACTTGAATTAAATAAGTTTTCGTATTCACATTTCATTTATTCAATGTAGGTTGTAGAATACTTACATATCGTCAACATGCAGATTACAATGCAAAACACATAACCCTTCTGTTTGGGTAGTCGAGTGAAAAGAGCGAGCCTTCTTCCATTTCTGATGCGTGCTTGAAGAAGGCCTTCCCTAGAGATCTCCACGAGGACCGCCGCTTTGTTTGTAAAGCGATGTAGTCGTCATATAGTGATAAAACTATCCTATAATGAATAAATTACACTTCGACTTTGACCGGTCCCGAGCAAATCGCATCCAGCGACTTCCTTAGACCTTAACCAGATCGTTGGTCTAGCAATGGACGCAAGGTTTTGTCCTGCAGTAGACTTGTGTATCATTGTGTTCAAATCGGATAGGAAGGAAGTGTCCAAGTGATATTTACGTTACATTGGTTCATGTCAGTTCACACCTAAGCCTATTTCAATATTGATATGGTGACGCGAGGTCTCTCGTCTCAGCCTAATGTCATCAAGTCGGCACGCAAACAGTGGTAAGCCGAACTAATCGCGACGACAAACTGACTGACACACGAGTATACGTAGGTCACGTGGGTAGAACGACATCACGCGGTTCCGTCTGAATCGATTAGTACCAAAATTATAGTTAGTTATCATATCATGTAACACTATAGTTATATATATTCGTAACACTATAGTTATATATATTTATATTTATTGGTTTATATTTTTGTATTTATTTTATATTTATATTTTATTTATATATATATATGTTTTTGTATGCAATTTTTTATTGGTACACTACCTGCTGTGATTATTTATGTATGTCTTTTCCTCTATACAAAGGTTGTCTGGTACAGATCGCTCTCAGCGATAAGACCGCCTTTGCCCACTATAACTAACCTTAAGTGTTTTTCTTTGTGTGTTCTTATGTTTATGTGTGCAATAAAGAATTTATTCATTCATTCATTCATTCATTCATTCATTCATTCATTCATGTAGGCATTCAAGGCTAGTGGCATGCTTGAATAACCCTGCTTGACATCGTTTGATAATCAATGAACGTTAACTAAGATAAATAGCCCGGACCGCTTTTAAATTTTTCCCACATGGCGCCACCTCGTTTGTGAATATATTCTTCTAATAGCCTATATTGTCCCACTGCTGGCAAAGGCCTCTCCCCCTCGTTCCTACTATATCCAATATATCGGGTTTGTACTACGACTTTTCGAAATTCGCATAAAAAATTACAGCTTTTCATACAAATTGGAGTGATCATCTGATAATTTTGTATAGAGGATGTATAATTTTTATTTGCGTATTTCCAAAACTCCTAGAACAAAAGTTGTTGTTGTTGTAAAAGGGTTTACTTACTACAATTTTTTAAAGGCCTTTTTATTTTATCTACATAAAAAATAATTAATTAATAATAATTAATAAATTGTTTAAATTATTGTTTTAAAGTGCCTTTCCTCGGTCGCTAGTAATTCCTCAGCCGGGTTCGGACCATGACCAACGTTGCTTCAATTTCCACAAGTAATAGTAGGTAATGACGTGGACGGAAGGAAACTTCTTCTTGAACGTCATTTTGTAGATGGAGTAAATTCCATGCCCCGTATCGATTGTGCGATTTTATTGACTACCTGATACGGCATGATAATCACCTTCTCATTAAGAGGATACAAATGACTTGTTTCAAAATAGTGTTACGGTGTCTGCACTGCCACATCCCATTAAAAACTTATCCTATAACGCTGAGTTATGAAAATGTGCAGTTCCGTAGTTTTTTTAAAGATTTTTTTTTAATTTCATCATACACCGTCCCTTACAGCCTGTATACTACCACTGTGAATTTTTCAACCGTTTAGCTGGGACACACACACACTCGACTCCAACAAAAAATTGAGCGAAAAATTATTGTTGCAGACTCACAATATTTTTAAAAGACCTATCCTACGACAACCCACACTACAAGAAGAAAAAAATTACCCCCACTTTACTATGCGGAGGTACACTGAATTTTTTTTCCATGATTTGATTTTACCACAGTCGGCGTCGATGAAATTACAGCTTTCTAGTACTGAGTGTCTCTGAGCTTAGCTGCGATCAGACAGACAGACCGAAATGACAAAACTATAAGGGTTCCAAATTGACCACGAAACCCTAAAAAGATACGAAAACGGAAAAAGGGCAAAAATTTGAATATCTATTACGCATAATTACAAACTTTGGGAGCTTCTTTGTCAAGGTACCGTTCCTCCTTAATTGCTTTCTTCTGGTACCGTTTTCTTGCACAATATTTACATATTTAACGGTAAACTGTAGCGAAAGGTGCACAAAAAGCGTTTTACATTTGGGCTCTACTTTTTACCGATAATAGAGCAACAACTGCACTAAACAAATAAAGACATTTTTATAAGTCCATAAACATTTCGCCTTAAAAATTTGACCGTTATGTTTCAATGTGCAAAAAATGAGAAATTTTACAATTGCGAAATGTATTTAGGTTTATTGCAAACTTAGAACGCCATTACAAACGGTCTTGAAAGCAATAATAGAGGAAGAAAAACATCTACATAGGTTAAGAGTATGTTAGAAATTAAGGAATTATGGATACTTGCAGTATGATTTATATTTTGAACCTACCCGAGCGCAAAGACTAAATAGAGGCACATGTTACCCTCTCAAGCTGTTTCTTAATCTGACCTCTAACCCTTCGAACCCTCAAGTTCTCGCCCTCGTAAATCATAACAAACATCTTGCTAACCCTTTCGGTTACCGGCCGGTCTCGTCAGCCAAGTGCTGTTAATTGGTAGGCAGGGAAATTGGTCGCTGTGCCCGCTTCCGCGACTTAATGACTTGCCTGGCCGACCCGACGGTCTAGCCCAGCCCGGCCTGGATGGACCGGACCGGCGGAACTCATTTAGCCGTATGCAATTTGTGTATGCAAGGGTTACCCGACTAGATTTGGTGATTGATGCGCTGTAGTTATGGACAAAGCTTGGGTTGTGAGTTTGCTGGATATTGTGATAGCTGCACAGCCATATTTGCAAATGGTTAATATTTAAGAAGCTTGAAGGATTTGAATGTGCCCACATAACTGAAATCATTTTACCATCCATGCAAAATGCGCAGTCTAATGAGAAAATAAAAGTTAAAACATATAATAAAAATAATGTTTATGATAAGTTAATTATATTTGTTGTATTAGTATTAAGGCGTATATAAGTACCTATACTTGGAGTGCCCTATTGATAGGGTTTCGTGTGTGAGACTAGATTATAATGTAAAAACTTTACAACCACTCGAAAGCAATAAAGGATTATGATTATGCAGCTTCTATGGTAAGTAGCTTTTTTGATGACCTATGTCCCTTGGGAAAAGTTCTTCATTTTGACACGCAAATTCACATCCTTCGGGATGGTGGTACCGTACCCGTAGAGTAAATAATAAACCGGCCAAATGCGAGTCGGACTCGTACTGAGGGTTCTGTACAAACCTGTAGGAATATAAGTAAAAGTTATTATTTTTATTGCAAAAAGTTTTAAAGCGTTGCTTCATGCCAAATTTTTATTTTTGAGTTGATTGAATGAAAGTTAAATTGCGGTTTACGATTTATAACATATAAAAAAAAAAACTACTAACTATATCTCGTTCAAACCAATTTTTGGTGGAAGTTGGCATGGTAATGTACATCATATATTTTTTTAGTTTTATCATTCTCTTATTTTAGAAGTTACAGGGGGTACACACATTTTACCATTCTCAACTATTCAGTTTAGAAAAAAAATATATTAGAAACCTATCCATAGATCCCCACACGTATAGGTTTAATGAAACGAAACCCTGTCAATAGGGCACTCCAAGTATAGGTACTTATATACGCCTTAATACTAATACAATGAAAAAAAAAAATTCTGAGTTCCAGTTCTAAGTATGAGGAACCCTAAAATTTATTGTTTTTTTTTCTATTTTTGTGTGAAAATCTTAATGCGGTCCATAGAATACATCTACTTACCAAGTTTCAACAGTATGGTTCTTATAGTTTCGGAAATGAGTGGCTTTGACATACGGACGGACAGACAGACAGACATGACGAATCCATAAGAATTCCGTTTTTTGCCATTTGGCTGCATAACCCCAAAAAAAGAGCACATACGATATAAATTAGTACTCGCAGCTTTCTCACTTACACTATGGTAGGTTAAATTTGACATCAAAGATGAAAATTAATCAACCATAAGCAAACAACGGAGTAATGCTTTTTATCAAAGTAAATCAAACTTTTTTTTCAAAATTAGAAACATCAAAAATATAATATTATCGCCATTATCTGTAACCACTCTCAGGTATAACCAAAAGACACCCAGTCAGTAGCTTTCTTGCCGACAAAAATATGTTTATAGAATTGAAAACAACATTGTTTCCAGGTCTTTTTTAATTTTTATTCCTTCTCCTTTCATCTTACCGCCGCCGCCGGGGCCAACTTTTGTTCAGAGACTTTCTTTAGAGGTAGTTTCCTTACCTACGTAAAATTGGAGTCAATATAGTATTTTTTTCCTGTAATACCCACAGTAATACTTAAATGTTCAATGAGTTCAATATCAGAAATATTTTTATTGTAAACGTGTGATTTTTATATATTACAGCCTATTGCGACGTATTTCTCGTTAATAATTTTATTATCAATAATAAATTATTCATATAAAAGAAGATTTATATAATAATAAGAAAAAATACTAAATTAGTTTGTTACTTAATAATTTAATTTTTTTTTTTTAAATAAAACAAAAGTATAAACTGAAAAGCTTCTAAAAGATGGGTTATGAAAGATGGGTTGTGAAAAGATGGGTTGTGAAAAAGAATAATTTTAATGTTTGTATGGGAAGGGAATTCCAAAAATGTCTTGTTGCTTGATTTTAAGAAAATGTTTTCTTTGGCTAGGGATCTAAAGGAAATATTTATGCACCTATAGTATAGGTAAGCGATTATCACTTCGGGATCATTCGCAATAGTCGCAACTTCCTTCAGATCGATAAAACTTCTTGTACATCCGTTAAAATACACATTTTTTTCCTGACAGGTACCTGAAAATTTTCTTCTTTATTTATTCGTCTTATTAGCAGCTCGAGTGTTCCGTAGACGTTCAAATTTTTCCCGATTCGTCAAGAACTCGAATAAATATTAATAATAAAGGAGGGTTTGCTGAAATTACGGGCGCTGGAGTGTTGACGATTCCTAATTTGGAGTAATTTGCATAGATTATGCCGGTTCGCTGAGTGCCAATCTTTTTAAGTGGCTGCTTGTACTCATCTTGTGTTCCTGTAGCCCAAAGAATTTATTATTTTGCAGCACTCTTTTTATTTTTCTCGTGTTTGAAGTGGCAGGGTGTATTTTCAGTTTACCAGATTTTATTATAGGCAAGTTGATTGACCTTATCAAAACTGCCGTTCTTCCAGTTTCGAAATTATGTATGATGATATTTCTTGAAGATAAGTGGTGACTTTTCTACTTTTACAATGACAAAAGTTAAGTATCTTAGGCCATGGCCAGGAACGAGATGGAAGACCGCTAGTCGTGTAGGTTGGTCTCGGCTATAAAGGTTTCCAAACACTGAAAGAGCATGATCAGTAAAAGTCATCATAACATCCCATGAAAACGTCCACTACAGGACAGGGAGCTCCCTCCAGAATTCTAGCTATTGCTGGAAAAATGTGGAGGGGAAGTACCATAGTCACCTCGCTTGTTAGCGTTACGGCTGGCACCATGGACCGCGGTTGTAGGTGACCGCAGTGAGTAAGATGTAAGACAAAGGAGGACGCTGCTGCCCATCCTCCAGTTAACCCTTAGTCGCCTCTTACGACACCCACGGGTATGTATGGGTTGTTACTATTCTTTGCCGGCACCACACAGGACCGTAAACGTAGTAGGTGAAAAACATTCAGTGGGTAAAACATTCAGAAAAAAAAAGAAAAATCGTTCTCTCCATACAAAACTGCAATCTTGGTTGCACAGTTTTGATAGAGAGGTCGATTTTTTTTTCATTTTCTGAAAGTTATTCAGCTATGGTGACTGATCAAGCTAGATCAGTTTTCGGAAACCTGTCCCTTATAGTGGTTGATAAGCCATGTCAGAGACCATTCGGCTGCTGGAATTATCTCTGACGTTGCGAGAAAGATAATGAACAACTACAACAATCAGCTCGTCAAATGCCCTAGAATAGAAAGCCGATTCCATTAAACTGAATAAGGTTAGGGCAATGACAAGAAGCCCTAAGCTGAAAAGCTCCACCAATAAGCATAGATACAATTTGTATATAGCATTTGATGATGTCTCTTATTTTCTTATTTAGGAGCTACGCTCTTGTCGGAGGAAGAACTTCCCGCCTCCCTATCTTCTGCAACTTCTTTGACTTTCTGATACGACACGACATTTGTATTTTCCTTAATCTGGTCCATGTAGCAGCGTCTGGGCCGTCCACTGCCTCTACAGTACATAAATAAATAAAAAAGACAGTGAACTACATATTACAAAGTTAGGAATTCTGGTGGTACTCTAAACGGAAAGTTGACTAAAGTGTGAGCCTAGTTATCATACATCCCCATCTTGATCCTTTGGTTGTGGATCGCTTAAGTCTATAGTAGCTATAAAACCCATATTACAGTGAATATATACACATCGCCAAATCTCCAGCACTGCAATCAGAAAACAATTTATTGATACTTAAGTGAACAAATTTGTAAAATAACTTGACTGGTGTAGGTAGTGGTGAGTGTATCTGCCCTGTTAAATGCAGGACCGCACACCATCCAAACGCAAATATCACCTAATCCCTCCACACCCCTAAGCCGAGGTTATCTGGTGCTATTTCTCGATATTACCCCGTTCCCTGCCACCGTCCCCGCCGCGTAAATCAAATTTATAGCCTTTTTATACAGGCATTAAAATTTTATCAGCCAGATTTGCTTCTACGCCATTGTCCGGTGAAGCCCTGTCACCCCCGCTTGGCTTCCGAGTGGGATAATAAAATGTTTTTTTTTTGTGTATATTTGAGTTTATGTATCAATTTTCTAAAAGTACTTACACAATTTTTGCTGGAGTTCTAAGAGGTCCCTGCGTCCTGCAGTGGACGTTTCATGGGATGTTATGATGATGATCTACACAATTTCCACAACATGATAGCGAAACACAAGAAACACATTGTAAAAAGCCGACTCTTAAAGTAGGCCGTGCTGCAGTGGTTTCTTGCCGTTTATTTTACGCTGCCATAGCACGATCCGAAACGGCGTAGACTCGCTCTATTTGCATTTTTATTCTTATATGACATTCAATAAGTAATCTGTAAAGAATCTACATTGAATAAAATTATCTGAATCTGATAGATACTTTTATTTAGTAATGATAACTTGACTACGGTTGTACCTTACAAAGTAAGTCGTTAGGATTAATTAGGTATTTAAGTAGTTTTTTGATCGCTGTCTAAAATAAATGAATATAAACCAAAATCTGACTCAAAATTAGCAAACAAACTCCATAACAATCAATCTATACAGACTACAAGCGTAATCACTTTACTGTTTAGAATAGGTAGAAACACATTTTAAAACGAATGGATTTTTAATGAAATACAATAAAGACCTAATGGAACAAATACCCTACCTGTAAATTGGTGCAGATGGGCTCTGGTTCCATTTAGATTTTATTTTTTTCTACACGTGTGAAGGAAACTTGCCTGAGGGTAGGCATACGGTTCTTCCTACCGGGGAAGCGATACGATGAAAACAATAAAAACGGGTCGATCTTATCGATATGCGATGTCACTGTTTATCCCGGGGGCAGACGGACTTTTAAACCTTATAGGAAAAAAGCAAGTCTCTACCCGGTCCCAATATAATATTCCTGTACTGAGAAGAGCGGAAAAGTTAGAATGCTTTTGCAGACTAATGTATGACAACAACAGGAAAGACAAGCGGCAACGCAAATATATAGAATATAATTAAAATGTTGACTGACATAAGGTAACGAAATAGTCAATCCTACACATTTGCATCCTATTTTACTAGTAGTGCGGTCGATTAGCTGTTTCACGTAGACACGCCTTAATTTCCAAGGAGCCAATTCTTTAATTTCCATTGAAAATTCAAGAATTAGCTCCTATCAAAAATTGAGAGCTATGTACTAGCTACCTGACTAGTACCTACCTAAAAAAAATTTGGTGCATGTTTGAATTTGGCGATATAAGACGTTAAGCGACTGGACTATAAACGATACTATTATCGCACCTATCGCACTATACACTCTAGACCTCTGACCACTGAAAACTAAAACAGAGAGTTAACTACAAGGGTAACCAGGTTTTAAAACAGTTGTAAAAAATTGTAAACAGACCTGAAGTATGTGAATTCACCCATAAAACCGACAAATATTATTACGATGTCTCACTACAGGGCAAAGGCCTCACTTTTGAAACAATATTTCAGGATCTACTGCAATAATTTATAAATAAAACCATGAACAACGTTGACTAAATCTTTTATTTCAAATGTAAGAAAACTAGATTAATTTAGACCCACTAATAAAGTTGGAAAACCTTATTGAAATTATTTATTTCGCTTACCCACATCATAAGTATACATACAGACACTAAACTTCGATAACTCCGCTAGCTAGGAATTACAACAGCTACTAAATAAAAGTACAATCGTGTTAGCCAGAATTAATTTAGATGAAACTCGAAATTATTACATACACTGTTACATAACTACGAGTAGAAATATTTGACATTGCTGTCGTGGGTAGGTAAAGTCTACAAACAAAGATTAACATTCGGCGGAAATGATCAGCATTAGAACTACGTTCAGACACAATTAAATTACAATAATTATAAAATACTTATCTTTTAAATTCACAGCAGGTTATACACGAACTATTAATTTTACCATCTGGTTGACTTCGCGACTAGCAGCAAAAGATTTTTTAAAACGTTGAGCGAACAGTTTTATCATGTCTGCCCCACCAATATCTTCACCACATGTAAAATTTAAGCGCGAAACAAGTCACCTAATTGTCCGGCCAATAGGAATCGAGAATCACTAAAACATTTCAAACTTATTGGATCTTAGATTTTGACCAATCACGAGCAAGCATTTCAACAAATGAGCAGAGAATAGACGATGTTGACATTACAAAATATTTAAATGTTGCCCATTATAAATAACCTATTGCCGCTATCCAATACAGCCGTGGTTGTAAACTGAAGTCGCCGAGATTGGTAGTTGTCGAGGCTGATTTTCTAACACTCGTCCATCCTGACGGCTTTGAGTCCCTGCAAAGCAGTGAAAAACACAAATTTTAAATTTTGCCCATACATACGTAACCTCAAAGTGAAACTGTATATTGTAACCCAAGAAAGTATTTTTATCCCAAAAAGAATAATTTACCAAATTCGAAACAACGGGGGAGTAATTTTACTGTACAAATTGTTATAATATTTACAAGCTACAAATATAGAGCCAACTTAAATCATTATTAAATTAATTTGTCATTTTACTTAAGAATTTTCACCTTTTTGTGTGACCCTCAGTCACCCACTTGCCAAAACGTAACCCATAGTTACTCAACCCAATTGTGACCCTCAGTCACCCATTAGCCAAAGCGTAACCCATAGTTACCTCTTTGCCCCGTTATGACCCTCAGTCACCAGTTAGCCGAATTGTAACCCACAGTTACCTCTTCGCCCAATGAGAACCATACGTCTCAAATGACCCACAGTCACCCATTTTCACATCTATTCACTATTGCTTTTGTCATACTTATCTAAACGTATACAGGTATGGTTTTTATCCTTCCAACAGATCTAATAATTCTTCTGTACTATCAACCTGGCTATCGTTCGAGCTGCTCTCATCATTTACAACATCGTCCGACACAAACCTTTTTATACAGTCTGATGAAACCATGGCTGTAAATCTTTTGTAGCCCTTGACACCCTTTAAGGATGAAATAATATAACGATCTTTACCTACTACTTTCGTTACCTTGTAAGGCCCACTAAATTTTTCTTTTAATTTCCTGCGTACATTTACATTCCTGTCTGCTGCTCCCCTCCATAAAACTAAGTCACCCACCTTGTATTCAGTAGGAGCTTTTCTTTTTGCATCGAAATATTTCTTCATCCTCTGCGAATTTCTGGCGATACTCGTAGATGCTTCATCTCTTACCCTGTTAGCAGAATCCTCATCCAGGTAGGTATTTGAGCCCATGTCTTGAAAACGGTTCCGCGTAGCGCTAAACATCAACTTGTAGGGTGTAAAACCCGTGGAGGAGCTTTGCATGTTATTCATACCCCACACGATGCTATGCAGACTGCCATCCCAATCGCGTTCGTTTTCTACACTGGTGTTCAGCGCATTGAGTAGATGCCGGTTAAATCTTTCGACTTGTCCATTGGCCCGGGGACAAGCAATTGCATTCACGATATGCTTTATTTGATTCTCCACACAAAATTCTTTAAACGACTTACTTGTAAAGCTCGTGCCGCTGTCAGATATGATCCTTTTAGGAAAGCCGAACAACGAGAATATATCACCGAGTTCCCGGATTACTTCGCGTGTCTTAGTCGTTCTCGTTGGTCGAGCCCATACGAATTTCGTAAAGGAGTCCACTATAACAAATAAGTAACTGTTACCATTTTGACTCTTGCAAAAGGGACCCAAGTGGTCCACATGTAGTGTGTGCATTGGTTCAGCTACTTTTTCGATGGGGTGTAATCTGCCCTCCACGCGCCCGTACTGCCCCCTTTTGTATGCACAATCTATGCAAGAATTAACGTACTTACGTATGAAAGGAGTCATCCTGGGGAACCAGAAGGATTCTTTTATGATCTTTTCGCAACGAGACAAGCCTGGGTGCCCTATACTATCGTGAAATTTACGCATTATATTCCACCGAGCATATTTGGGCACGACTAACCTTTCTTCACCCTCGGTCAGAACCCTGTACAGTCGCTCATCCCTAAGATTGTAGTTTCGTCGGATGTCCTCATCAGCTTCTCCGGATTCACTGATGAACAGTTCACACGGCTGCAACTGCAACCCTAACCTTTGTGCACATTCAGCCGAAACTAAATTCACCTGAGCTCCTGTATCCAGGTAGGCTAAAACAGGCCGGTCATTCATCAAAACATTTTTGTAATAAGATTCATTTACCTGAACAGAGACGACGTTGACTGGTTTTCGGAAGCAATCTGCAGTCTTGTGGTTTGTCCTACCGCAGTGATCACATTTAACGACATTTGGATTTTTCGGACAAAAGCGAACCATATGTCCAGAATCTCCACACAAATAACATTTAACCAGTCTCTTGTCTTTCTGGTCTGAAGATGCATCTCTGGAGGTACTTTGACGAGAAAGTATGCGTTTTTGTGAAGAGTCCCTTTGGTTATCGACTCTTTTTTCATCATTCATGCAAAGAAATCTGGAGTAAAGCTCACCCGGTGTTCGGTAATTACCGGCCCTTGCTGAAGATTTCATATGATAAGGCAGGCCCTCTATAATGCAAGCAACTGCTTTTTCCCCTGCTATTTCACACTTCGCTAATAAAGCAGATTTAGCGTAGAAATACTGCGTCATGGTTTCACCCACCATTTTTTTTCGAGCTATCATCTCCTTTAACGCCTCGGCAAAATCTATGCTTTGTGGAAATGCTTCCAACAAGTTTGACTTCCACTGATCCCAGGTCAACTCATAATTGCGCAACGCACTGTGCCACATTTTAGCTAATCCCGCTAAACGGGCCTGCATATAATAGCTTTTTACACTGTCTGACCATCCATGGATAGCACCAAGTTGTTCGATTTTATTAAGCCATTGTAAAGCGGGTAGTTCAGCTTTCTCAGGATCGAACTCAGGCAGAATATCAGCTTTTACCATAATATTAGTATAAGTTGGAACGGACATACCAGATTTTTCCGATGTATTGGTTACCGTTCCAGCTTCAGAGCGTGCCGGTGAATGAGGACGCCAGGGTCCCCAACGACGCCTCTGGCTGCTACGATGCCTATCTTGAACATCATCGGGAGGCGGTCTGGTTCCCCTCGTTCGTTCTTCTTCACGCCACGTGGGACTGCGGGAACGTGACCGGCTCCGAGACGGCATGTGCACACGCCGCCGTCGCTCCATATTTGCGGGTGTCGTCGGTTAAATCCCACTTCTGAAAATTGAAACAATATTTCAGGATCTACTGCAATAATTTATAAATAAAACCATGAACAACGTTGACTAAATCTTTTATTTCAAATGTAAGAAAACTAGATTAATTTAGACCCACTAATAAAGTTGGAAAACCTTATTGAAATTATTTATTTCGCTTACCCACATCATAAGTATACATACAGACACTAAACTTCGATAACTCCGCTAGCTAGGAATTACAACAGCTACTAAATAAAAGTACAATCGTGTTAGCCAGAATTAATTTAGATGAAACTCGAAATTATTACATACACTGTTACATAACTACGAGTAGAAATATTTGACATTGCTGTCGTGGGTAGGTAAAGTCTACAAACAAAGATTAACATTCGGCGGAAATGATCAGCATTAGAACTACGTTCAGACACAATTAAATTACAATAATTATAAAATACTTATCTTTTAAATTCACAGCAGGTTATACACGAACTATTAATTTTACCATCTGGTTGACTTCGCGACTAGCAGCAAAAGATTTTTTAAAACGTTGAGCGAACAGTTTTATCATGTCTGCCCCACCAATATCTTCACCACATGTAAAATTTAAGCGCGAAACAAGTCACCTAATTGTCCGGCCAATAGGAATCGAGAATCACTAAAACATTTCAAACTTATTGGATCTTAGATTTTGACCAATCACGAGCAAGCATTTCAACAAATGAGCAGAGAATAGACGATGTTGACATTACAAAATATTTAAATGTTGCCCATTATAAATAACCTATTGCCGCTATCCAATACAGCCGTGGTTGTAAACTGAAGTCGCCGAGATTGGTAGTTGTCGAGGCTGATTTTCTAACACTTTCCTCCTTAAAAGAAAATCTCACCTCCCTACAATCATCGGCTGGTGCAGTAGGTACGGTACGGCCGCTTGTCGGTGGAAACACTTTGACCTTGAGCGGGCCTGTGGCTTCGGGCATTCGTAGCGTAGCGCTAGTTCAGCTTATACTGGTTTTATTTCCACTTGCTTGCTGTCGTACGTATTTATGGAAGTTGATTTTTTTATTACCACCACTTAACTCCACTTCTTGTATTTTTTTTGGACCACTTAACTCCTAACAAGCAATGCTTTGTTTAGGGGTGAAAATGTATGTGCTAAATTTAAATTATGGTAATAAAATTATTTATTTATTTATTTTATATTTATTTATTAAGGATCTTATCACATAGTCGCGTCATCACCAAAGTGCGAGTCACGAATGTGCGACACCACGAAATTGCAAATAACTGAAGAGCGACCTTAAATTGTATGGAAAAGTGGTTAAGTTTCATGGGCAGATTCATATCCCTTTGAGTTGTTAAAGGATGGCGATAAAATAAGGAATAAGGTAAATAAAGTGGAGCGTCGACTTCATCGTATTCCTGATTATGCAACATGGGCAGTCAAGATTGTTACTAAAACTGCTCAAATAGCTGAGTTCACAATCACAAGTGATCAAAAAATTGTTCAATACTATTTTTTTATCCTACATTGGCTTTGGACTACCGATATAGGCACAGAAATAATGCCAGTCTTCTATTTTCATAAATAATATATATGATGCGCATTATTTAACGGGAAACACGCTGGACCGTGTTTTATTTCGGGAACGCATCCACACCAACTAGCGTAATCACTCATGCATTGAAACATTCGTTGAAACGAAATTTCAAATTCAAAATACAGCCACTGACGCGGGGCTGTCTGTCTGGCCACAGGTTTTTAATACGGCCAAATAGGGTGGCCATATAGCACACATTATGTACGAGGCAGACACGTACTCAGAAGACCTTATTTTATTACAAGATGAGTCGGGTACGAAGCAAATAAATAACAGGTCTTTACATGGTCTTTACCTATGAAATTGCCGATATTTTCTTACAGATTAATGAGATCATTATTACTATAATTCTAAAGCTATTTTTTCATTTGTCTTATATTTGAAAGTTGACTTCAAGGTTATCAATTTACGCACAAAATAAAGTTTTTATTTTAGTTTGATATACAAAACAAAAGGTTCGAAACTTGTTCGTCTTAAATGTCGTGCGATTTCATCATTAGATTTGTTATAGTTTTTTACAGATAATATTTTTCGAAAATTAAATTTAAGCTTCTGTTAGCTTAATGTCTTCCCAATCATGCTTAAAAAAATAAAAAAGTTGGATATTTAGTTTCTAAAAAAATGCAAAAATGTTAGTACTGAAAATTGAATTTACCTAAAATTCGCTATACAAAACGGCAATTACATAGGTAAAGAAGACCTATTAGATAGGCCACTTATGGTCACGTACACAGCATTTGCAGTACAATTTTCAGAAAGCTTTTCTCTTTTATATTGCTGACACTTTCAGTTTTCTTGACAAAGATGGTTTCAGCTATTGCTGGTTAAAACTATTGTATTAAATAACTGATAAAAACTGGCCAAGTGCCACGCAAAAAGGACCAAACAAGTGTTTAATTGCGGAAACAGGAGCCCACTAACTGGCCAAGTGCGAGTCGGACTCACGTACTGAGGGTTCCGTACAAACCTGTACGTATATAAGTAAAAGTTATGGTATTTTTATTCCTAAAAAACTTTATTATGTGATGTAAGTAACTAAAATTTATATTTGAGTTGATTGAATGAAAGGTAAAACCGCAGTTTACATTTTATGACGTATTAAAAAAAAATTACCTACTAGATCTCGTTCATACCAATTTCCGGTAGAAGTTTGCATGGTAATGTACATCATATATATTTTTTGTTTTATCATTCTCTTATTTTAGAAGTTACAGGAGAGGGGACACACATTTTTCCACTTTAGAAGTGTCTCTCGTGCAAACTATTCAGTTTAGAAATAAATGATATTAATAAGCTCAATATAATTTTTGAAGACCTATCCATAGATACCCCACACGTATGGCTTTTATGAAAAAAAAATTGTGTTTCAGTTCTATGTATGGGGAACCCTAAAATTTATTTTGTGTGACAATCTTAATGCGGTTCACAGAAATCTACTTACCAAGTTTCAACAGTACAGTTCTTATAGTTTCGGAGAAAAGTGGCTGTGACATACGGACGGACAGACAGACAGACAGACAGACCGACATGACGAATCCATAAGGGTTTCGTTTTTTGCCATTTCTCTACAGAACCCTAAAAAGGGCAATGTGTAACTTAGAGCATCACGTGACCTCTAACTTCGATGACAGTTATAATTGAATTTAGTAAGAATAGAAAAGTTAGAATAGTTCGTTCACCACATTGTGAACAAAGATAAATCTCATGTACCGTTAATTTTACTGGCTCCTTACTTAGCAGTGATATTTCTCCCGATGGACATTTTACAAAAGCACTACTACCTGTACGAAAATAATCATGTTTATGTGCAGAAAAAGGGCCTCATTTAATTTTTTCTTCAGCATGTCAACTTCAATAATGTAAGAGATGGTATGAGTCACACTCAAGCGTCCTTTGACTTTATTCCGGCAATTTTATCGGCCTTTCGTCGGCCAAAAAGCAAATCATAACGCAAGTCCGGCGCGTGAGAGATGCGAATCAGAGCCGTAATGAGGAATCCTATTCACAGAGAGTATCTACGTGATACCGTCCTGGATTAGATTCACGCCTTTGTGTTGTGCGAACTCACATTTTTAATTTAGCTCATGCATTTCGTTGGACTTTGAGGTTTATTTGTGGCTCTTCTATACTCAGATGCAAAGAAAACGGGCTTATTTAGGTTAGGTTTATTTGCTCCACACTTTTTCATAAGATGATGGGGCCATATTCGCTTCAATAAAACTAAATACAAACACCCTTGATTGAAATCTGAGTTAAGTTAATGAGTAGAATTAATAGTTTTCTAAACAATTACACGTATCTAAAGAGTTCGGGAAAACCCAAGTGGGTATCACTTCAAAAAGTTGGAATACATTTGAATGGGAAATCTCTTAAAACATTGTGCTTTTTTGTTGCACTAATGTCCCTGGATACCGTAGATGGAAATTATCAATCATCGATTTTACTATTTTGGTATGGCGGAAATTCAACCGACCCGTTTTCTTTGTAGCTGGTGCAAAATAATATACCGTCAATTATTTAGGAGATGTTTGTCTGAATCAATTTAATTTTTGACATATTTTCAAATCAAATCAAATATTTTATTGTATAACTATAGGTATAAAAAAGGTATAACAATTTATTACATGGGTCCACTATAGCTACCTAATTAGGTGTACAATATTGTAATTACAATTATTTAACACTTTTAACGAATGTCACAATACAAATTCAATTACTAGCTGATGATAATTATAATTTACCGCGGTTCTCCAAAAATAAGTAAATATATTTTACGTTAATCGCTGGATCATTATAAGCTAGACCAATTCACTTAGAAATAAATAGAATCTCTCCATAGTTTTGATAGAATTCACACCTACGTATGCCTACATTTCATAGTCCACTTTATTGCGGACTTGGTATGCCCTAAAGTCTTGATTCACCGCTATTTTGTCGACATTCCGCGTCGTCACCTCATCCGGGGTCTCGTGTTTGAGGATTGGGAGACCACGGGGCACGGGGTGTACCGAGCGGGGTGCGGGGAAGGGTTCGCATTCGCAATCAGCTAACCGGATCAGCCCGGGTGCAAACACAATTGATAGCGCCACCACACCACGCCGCCCTGCATAGCTACAAAGCGGGGTTACAATTCAGCTCGAAACTAGAACTTTGTATGTGCTAAAAAGTTTTCAAGGGTTAACTGGATAACCAGTTGTCTTTTTTTATTCACACTTTGACTATAGGTGTAAAAAGACTATTTTCGAAAAGTTTTACTGTAAAGTCAGACTGTGACTCCAAACAAATTTCCCAAGGAAAATGGGCTGAATCACGATGACAAATTAGTATATACTAAATGCGCTATCTCGTGTTGCAGTTTATATCAGAGAGGAGGTGAATCACTACGTTTTAGTTATTGAGGAGTGTAATTTTTATTACATGAAGGGTGACTTTTAATTAGTTCTTGATAGCAAAAAATATGCATGTACTCATGATACTGAACAACTTTTCCCAAGAAACATAGGTCGAAATATGAAATCCAAATTTGACCTCCCATACAAAATGCCCTATCAGCTGATGCAGTTTCTATGGGAGGTCAAAACTTGATTTTCGTATTGTGACCTATGTTCCTTGGGGACAGTTGTTCAGTATCATGAGTACATGCAAACCTTTTTCTATCAAGAACTAATTAAAAGTCACCCTACATTTATGGCTAAGGATAAGTTGTTCAGGTTCTTTAGTTTCAGGAGTACCAACTCTATTTATTTCTTGTATACAGCGTTTATAGGAAAGGTGTGATAATACTAAAGGGTGTGAATCTGCTCATGAAATTAAACAACTTTTTCCATGGAACATAGGTCATAGAACATAAATATGTGTCTTTGTGTAAACATAAATTTTTGTATTCCAATAGAAACTGCATCAGGTGATAGCGCATTTTGTATGGGAGATCAAATCTGGTTCGTCATATTTCGACCTTACGAGTAATTGTTATAAGGGCGAATTTGTTCCGTTTCATAGGCAGTATCACACCCTTCAGTATTATCACACCTTTCCGTTATACGTTGTATAGGCTATATAAAACTTTACATCTCTCATATTCGGTAAGTAGGTCCTTATTACCCCCAAATGGGGCTTGTAGGTGACCAATTAGCGCTCTAGGGTAATAATGTAGCTAGAAAAGCCCTAGGGCGGTAAGTAATTGTAACGCCCCCGCCCGGCAGCACCTCCACCTCCACGCGCGGCTCCGCCTTGATTAATTTAATTACTTACCGCCCTAGAGCTTTTCTAGGTACATTATTACCCTATAGCGCTAATTGGTCACCTACAATTTGGTGGTAATAAGGACATACTTACCTCACAATCGAGATGTAAAGCAGAGTAGTTAGCTCGGGTGTAAGCATCAATTGCACCCTCGAACTATAGGCGCCCTCGCTGCGCTCGTGCGCCTAAATATCTCGGGCTGCAATTGATGCCTTACAGCCCTTGGCTACTAATCTACTATTGTTAACCTGGACTTTTTTTTTACAGATAAAGGATTTTAAAACTGAAAGATATGCGTAATTTCTCAACTTCATCTTTATGTCGATATATCTATAGTTAAATACATATGTACATGAAATTGTACAGAGACATTTGGCATTACGGTAATGTACAATAATCTTGAACAATAAAATATACTATATTATAATATTTACACTTCTTACACCATCGAATGATGTTTGCACATCAACTGTTTAAAATATTCAGTCATTTCAATTTGGAGATAACCATAGCATACATTTAAATGCATTTCGATATCTGAACTAAACTATCTTCTGCTACTAGAGTATACTTGCAAAGAGAAAGTTTTTTGTGTAAGCCTAAACACATTTTCATATAAACCAACAATTCCATCTAGTAAATGATGTCACACTTAGAATATCGCAAAGCTTAACTATTTACCACTAACGTTATCTATGTCTACCTATGTATATAATATAACAATAAATATCTTCAATATATCAATGCATTTTTCATAAAACCTATACATCTACCTATACTATATACAAGCTCATTGGTTTATCACATTTCAACAGCTCCGCCAATCGGACGACGCCAGGTTAATACAAATTTTAAAATTAATAAAATCAATACGGCCGCCACACCGATTTGTGAGTCGCTATCGTTCCATTCGCTATTTTTGTGGACGTGGGACTCGTAGACAAAACTCTCGTGGTTCTTTGTGAAGGCGCTTTCAGTTCGTTTCTATGTCGTGGTCGGTCTGCCACTGTGGAATCCGCGGCTTGTACTCGCTTCATCTCCTGAAGCTCAACGTTCGCTGGTCGTGTTGGATGAAATGCAGATTTTACTACCTCAATAGTTTCCTCATCCGATTCATCAGAAATAGTCGCGTCGTGTGTAGAATTCGCTTCGGATTTAGAGTCAGCTTTCGATCGATCTGGACTCGCGTTGATCATACTTCTTGGACTACCACTTTGTCTACTACTGGTAGGTGACAATCGCGCACTAGAAGTGTCCATAGATGAAACATTACTTTGTAGATGCCTCAACGCATCGTAAGGGTTGAGACCATTCTTCATAGATATTTCAGGTGGTAGAGATTTTAATGCCAAATCTGCGGGATGCGGAGGGAAACCCAAAAGTCCATTAGGTGGAAGAAAAGCACCTGGAGGTGGAAGCAAACTACCAGGAGGTAAATTGCCTACTGCTGGTGGAAATGATAACAACTCCGCGCCAGGTAGCCCCATTGGAGGCGATGTTAAAGGTCCAACTCCACCTGTTGACAAAGAAAAACTTTTGTTAATAATTCAGTCGGTAACGTAACACTTTTCGATGCAGCTCCTAGTTGTTAGATTTGCAACATGACGTAATATGAGAGACGAGCCCCCGGGGACATCCCAGGGCACTCTGCCGATTCCCCGAACAACGAGGGTGCATAATCGTACTAAGGATAATGTACAATCTGTAGGCGTTTAAAGGCGGCTTCGTCGAAAGGGATGTTTTTTTAGTGCGATATTGGGAGGGAGAGGGTGCAATATTTATTTATCCGAACGCAACGTAGTTCTTTACGATGCAGACACGACATTCCGGGGTAATTCGTCGGGATACGTCTCCTTTCGGCAGTGTGCATTATGTATGCGGGGCACGCGCGGGTGCAGCACACGTGTCGCCGCGCCACAAAGCCGGCTCCATCTCGATAAGGAGACGGTATCTCCGCGCCGCCGGACAAAGCTCGCTCCAAACGTGAAATTTTCATTAGCAGCTACCGTGTTCAAAAGTTCTTGTACCTCGTGCAAGCTTTGATTCTCGATAGCGTGTAAGAGAAGCTGGCGCATAAAAAGGAAACGATGGAGGCGCAGATTGGGCCACAAAGAGCTCGGAGGTGGTGCAACGCTCGTTTCTCTTTTATACTTTTTCTGTTTGTAGCAGTGGCAGTGGTGCACAGACCACTTTAAAAGGCAGCGAGGGTGGGACGTGTCGTAACTAGGGGGTAATTTGGTGAGGCGGGGGCCAATATCGGCGTCGCGCCTGATTGAGGTGATTCCCAACCGTTGAATTTGATTCTGTTTTGCTTCCAGAGTTATTTTTAATTAGTATTTATTGGGTTTCCTAATTTCCTTTTCACTTATTCAAACATATTCTCAGAATATTTCGTGCATTTAGGCTTCCTGCATTTCAAATAGTAGGTACCTAAACATGATTAATGTTATCCAACATGAGAAAGCGCTAAACAGAGTATTGTGGTTTCGTTAATTGTCATCCATTTAGATGATGACCCTAGTGAGTCCAATAACTATAGGTACTTAATCCGATAAAAAAAGACAGATACGCAGCCTTCAAACACCTTCGTCAACAACATCAGTGTTTGAATAAACTTGTACAGCTTTAATGAAAGTTGGGAGAGGTGTTTGAGTAGATCGCCTCGCGTTTCGACGCTGAAAACAAAAAGTGGCCCGTGGCGCGGTCGCCTACATTGGAATAAAATTGACTCCACACTCTCTCGAACGTGAAGGTGCTGCTTTTTTAACCGTTTTCTGACACCCTAACCTCCCCCCGCGCGGACTTCACCGGGTGGTTTTGCTTCGGTTCTGCCGGTGTTGTTTTTCAGCGCTCAAGAGCTGCTTCTTTTATTTGAGCCGCTTTGCGCTGTTCGGCCTTGGGGGTGCTCCGACTCCGAACAACTTGTATCCGAGTGTTGTTTGTTGCATCGGGAATTTTTAAATTAACAAATGTTGAATTATCAGAGCCGAGAGGAGGTTTGTAGGCGTTATTTTGGGTCTTCTTTGTAACAAAAAGCGCAGCGTGTCGTTGCTACGAAACTCGAAGTGACGGAGTGCGAAAATTGAGTAGTAGGTTAGTTCTATTTTTGATGCTTACATTTTTGACTGTACTCGTTTTTACCCTACACCTATTATGAAGTTCTACATAGTTTGTTTGTCTGCCTGTCCGTACGAAATTTAAAAGGCTTCTTTTGAACCGTATTAGTGTTTTTTAGAATGTCAAATGGGGTCCTCATACAACAAAGTGTTGATTTTACCGTTTTTTGTTTTCGCGCTATCTTAAAATGCAATTTTGAAAATTGTTGTGGTAATAGTACTTAAAGTAAAGCAAAACAACAACTGATGGAACTTGGCAAAGTGCGAATTGGACTTGCACTATGGGTTCTAAAGCAGAACGCAATATGTACAACAAAAAACGATAAGTACATTGTATTTGTATTTATTTTAGTTTATTATAAGTTATTTATATATAATTGTAAGTATAATTATAGACTTTTTATTTTAATTATACTTTCTGCACTATTGTGTCCCGCTGCTATTCACTTTCTCACTGCCTTAGGTTGGCGGGAAGAAATCTCTATTATTTGATGAGTCACAAAATTTCAGTACAGAATAAGTAGTAAAATGGGTTCATGGTTATATGTAGTTGGTAAAGTTGTCAGGGATACAATACCTTTAACGAGTGTGGCGGTTTGCGGTGGCCTGAAGTAGTCGGCCCATGCGTAGTTGAGGTAGGCCGCGTCCAGCCACCCGGGGTTTAGCAGGAACGGACTGAACGCTCCGGGGTGCCCGTAGCCGTAACCTACGACAAAAATACATCCAACATTAATTATACATACAAGTATTTTAGTCTATAAAAAGACATAAAACTTATAAGTAGAATACAGGGCGAAAAAGACAGGTTGGCAAAACTGCAATGGCATGATAAGTCAACGAAACTAAACAACTTTCTCCGAAAGACATTCATCACCGGAAATTGAAAGAAAATTAAAATATTGATTGGACAGTTTGTATGTGGCGGCTGATATTTTTACTTTCAGTTCTGTTTTTTGCCTTGTCCAAGCAGACTCTATCAGTTATATATAACCAACAAATATTCCTAGATAAGTAAAAATTTATTTGTCTTCCTCAGAAGAGGTACATGTTTTTACTAGGTACCGGAAGGCTATTGTGAGGGGATGTTGGTATTAAGTTGATTTAAAGAGCGAGGTCACAGTCATCTCCTTATGTCCGCAAGTCACAAAGACTGGCAGTAAAGGCGGCGACACACGGCGTCTGTTTACCGCGCTCGCCGACTATAACAAGGGGCGGGGGGGGTGTATACAGAACGAGTCGGTTTACTACTGCAATAGCCGGCTCCTCTGTGCCATACGCTTTTACGACCCTCTACCGTCACGTTGCCTTTCGCCTTTCAACTAGCGAAACGCTTTTTTATTTGTTTAATCGATAGGCTACTGAAGACGCCACTGCCGACATCTATTTCGGTTTTATAGCATTTTTTATCCGGGGTCATCTTAATCGATACGATCAGGTGTATCGACTTCTTTATTACCAGATTAAATTGTTTACGATCACTTTGTCTACTTTGTTCCCATCTTGTAAACATTGGATACTTAGCGATACTTCAATCTTTTTTCGAGATAATCAATTGTGTAATTCTAAACAAGAGCATGTTGCACCCGTCTTTTGTTTTTACGTTGATATCGTAATCGACTTTGACGTCTTTTATTGCGATCTAAAAATGTTTACGTAGCGATGTTTATTTCTGTAAACACAACCCGTTGGAGAGAGATTAGCGAGTGTTTCGTGAGAGCGTTACCCAAATCGCGGGTATTTTAAATTAAGAGCGTGATGGATGGCCCGTCGCTGTCACGGCGCGAGTGCGGCAATCCAGCAAGAACGCTCCACATCATGGAACAATAATAAGTTAAATGTGGAACTCGGAAATGGCCCGCTCCATTTGTTAATGCCAGTATTCAATTGAATTCAGCTCCCCGACCCTCTACATGCGGGGCTTTAAATAAAACGACGTGAACGAGACCGTCTCTCATGCTTAGAGCGGCTGTAACATTTGGAAATACCTGTTTTCTTTGTAAAGAGTTATTTTCGTCTAACAAAGACTGGGGTATAAAATGCGGAATGCTTCAAGAATTCTTGATGACTGAAATCAAAAGCCATCGCGGCCAAATTGGTGCCGCTAGGACAATAAACGCATGAAGTATACGACACATAAGTGTCAAAATGGGCGTTAAATAACTGGAATGAGATGCGAGCGTGTTGTCACTCGTAAATTAATGTAGAAGAGACGGCCGCGTGTTAAATAAATGGAATCAGAGTTATGGCTCATAACATGGACACAGCGGCGACGGTGTCCCATAACAAACACCACATTATTTGTGTGTCTGTCTGATTGCTCTTTGTTGTATGCTCCGCTTTTTATTGATCTAAATTGAGCAGTTATGCTGGCTGCTTTCATAATAATGCAATTATTTCTTTCCATCTCAGTTTAGTGTCTTAATTATTCATCTTCTTTGGCTCACATCTTTTGTAGCGGACTTCAAATGTTGTTGTCTGTTTAATCAAAATTGAAGGAAATAAAACCGGAACTGATTAAATCCTTGACATGAGTCAGTTGGGTGGTTATGAGGGTCGCTGGGCGTGGATGTGGTATTTCAGCAGCCAGAGGGACATAAAATCCATATTTTAGAGGCGACGCGAGGGCGGCGGAGAGTTCAAACGGGACTTTACGGCGCAGCCCGAGATTGTTTACATCTGGTACGCGGCCCGCCGCACCATGAAACTTGGTAACCGCTGGAGCTGCAAGTGCCGCATATTAAACTCGCTGATTGTTTTAGGCGAACTCCTCGAATAAACTTCGGCCAAAAGTTTAAGGAAAGTTGTCGCTGAAACTTCCATGATTTAACCCTTGTTTTCTTAGTAATTGAGTGTGAAAGAGTTGCCCAATTTAAAAGACCCTAAAGAAAACGTCAAAAGATGATTACGATTATCCGGCCCTTTTAAGTGTTAATGTTAGGATTCCCCTATCTGTAATTACGTCCTGTTTAACTCTTTTCATTAATTAGGGTTGTAACCATCAAGCCACGTCATTGATCGCTTTACTATCTCCTCCTTTGAAGTTTATCGTCGAGGATGTTAGTTTTTCCGCATAATGTCTTTTTATTATTGGCCGAAGTTCGGGCGAGGTTTGTTTACAATGAGCCGGTCTGGAACGCAGTAACATCTAAAATAGATTTGTGGTGTCAAAACATCACTATTCCCGTGTCATTTGTCGATTCCATTTGATGTGTTTAATTACGAGTCGTTTGGGATTTTTTTAATGGATGTTTTGATGTGAAATGTTTAACAAGATGTTTCTTTGATAGGAATACTAATGTACAGCAATAAGGAGAGCAAAATGTAATTAGATATTTATAAATCAAGTAAATTCAAACACAATTAGACTAAATTCATATGCAGATTGGAGTTTAAAAATAGTTCCATACAAAGGTTTTTCAGGATCTATTGTTTATCCAATGTTTAGTCTTTCGACCGTAATGGCAACTCTGTTTGTTTTATAACCAGTCATATTAGAAGAAAAACTTATCTGTGTATGCAACTGGGTGCAAAACCAGTATCCATTTTATCGGGAAACAACAGATCTGATTTTCATTGAAATGACCATAATAATAAAGAAAGTTTACAGTAACTTGTTCGTTTGGTAACCAATGATCATTTATAAGCCGTTGTCAAAACACTCTTAAAGTGTCTTGTAGGAAGCCCCTCAGACAATGACGCTATTTCGAGCTTTACGATAATTCCACGAGTTGTTCGAGATTAAACGAAGTAGTTTACGTCCTTACGTCCTCATGATTGATTTCATACTTTTTTGCTTGAATTCTTTGATCTGAATATTTTTGTTAATGTGATTTTTCAAGTGTGGGATGTAACATAAATAAATGTCAATCATTTGAGTCTTTGTAAGACGTCAGCTGTTGCTTCATCAGCCATAATTAAAGGTGAGTTGCACCATCTAACTTAACCGCAACCGTATACAAGGTGTAACAGAAAGGATATATCAACCCTGAAGGATGTGATTCTGCCCATGAAACTGAACAACTTTCCCTAAGGAACATAGGCCGAAATACGAAAAAAGAATATTGACCTCCCATACAAAATGCGCGATCAGCTGATTCAGTTTCTATAGGAGGTCAATTTTTTTATCGTATTTCGGCCTATGTTCCGTAGGGAAAGTTGTTCAGTTTAATGGGCAGAATCACATCCTTCAGGGTTGATATACCCTTTTTGTTACACCTTGTATAAGCCTCTTGCTCTCCCGCCCTATAGAGAACAAGATGCGTACGAGTATAAAACATCCACTGCAGGACAGGGAGCTCCTCCCAGTACTCCACACTGTTGTACGGTCAACCGCTTGTCGGTAGAAACTTTTTCAACTCTATTACCACGCCATAAGGTCCAAAAGTGTTTCTACTGATGTGCGGCCGTGTGTACTTAGAAGGGGATTTACCATAGTCACCACGCTTGTAAGAAGTTTGTGGAATAGTACGATACACAGAAAGATGCTGCTGCCCATCGTCCGGTTCTTAAGCCCTTAGCCGCCTCTTACGACACCCACGCACTGGTAGAGATAGGTTGGTACTATTATTTGCCGGCACAACACGGACGAAGATACGTATATTCGGTTATAATTAAGTTAGATTGATGATAATGGGTAGTGTTAGATGCAACCCACCCTTAGTAGTATAATCGAAGCTAGGCGAGTACCTTAGTAAGGCATTTTGATTACGCCGATAAAGAGATTTTTTTTTAAGATTACTTCCCCTACAAATGGGGGTGAATTTTTTTTTCGTATCGAGTAGGATGTTTTTGGATAGATCTTTCGAAAGTAATGAGAGTTTGAATAGTTATTTTTCGATTTAGGGATTCGTTTGCGAAATATTTAGCTTAAAAGCGCAATTTTTGTTGGAGTCGAGTGTATCATCCCCCCCCCCCTCTTCCAGCTAAACGGTTGTTCTTGGAAATGTGAAAAAATTTACAGTATAAGCATATATGATGAAATTAAAAGGAAAAACTGTCAGAGCTAGCAGGCTTTACAGATTAATGAGCTTAACCGAAAAACTGGAAATAATAAAAATATTTAACAATAGCAATGAGGACTTCGCTGACCTTTAGTAGGTAAGAAGTTAATTTTATGAGCATTATAAAATACTTAATCAAAACTTCCTTTGCGATTAAAAATTTAAAAAACTACGGAACCCTATACCGCATGTGGCCCGAAACTCACTTGGCCGCATATTTTATAATCTAAAGTAGGCTGGAATCGCTCCGATGCCAAAACATGCCGACAGGTTAGAACAAATTCGCTACGATTACCGGATGTGCCGCTGTCATGTCTACGTTTAGCAAACGAAATATTGGATTTTAAGTGCACGGATTGAAAGTTCTAATAATATAACCATTTCATATGAGGTCTTATTAAAAGTAGTATTTTTTTTAACAACTTTTAGTCTTGTATTAAATCACAAAAAATATGTTAGCTATTTTATACAGATATCCGTGTGGTGCCGGCAAAGAATAGTACCAACCTATCTCTACTCGTGGGTCCTTATGAACCGGAGGATGGGCAGCAGCATCTTTCTGTGTATCGTACCATCTTACATACTGCGGTCACCAACAACAACAGTAGCCAGCCGCAAATCCGCTGCAAAACCAACAGTGCTAGAGTTTTGGAGGGCGCTCCCTGTCCTGCAGTGGAGGTTTCATGGGATGTTACCTATGATGATGAATGATTGTATACATTTTAAGCAAGTTAAAATCACCGACTTACAAAAAATCATTTATCTAACTACTGAATCGAAACAAATAAGAAAGTTAGAAATAATGCGTATATATTTTAAGATTTCATAGAGATCAAAGATGTTTTAACAAAATATTCTTGACAGAGCATAGTAGACCATCATCGCACTACCTACTCATCTCTACATTCGATAAAATCACCCTGCACATGGGGGTCGCTGTCCACATACGCCGAACGATATCCGCTCGATAGCGATATTTATCACTCGCTTGTATCTTGCATGCATCGTGCTATACTTTGTGTCCGGTGACCGACTGTACAAAATTAAACGGTAGATTCTAACTACGAAACTGAACAATTTATCCCAAGGAACCTAGGTCGAACCTTACTCGAAATACTGCATAGGTAATAGGTACAACTCCAGTTTCATGGGTAAAATCTACCATTTAAGTTTGTGCAGTCGGTCACCGAACAAATAGTATATTCTGTGATCCTGCATAGAGACAAACAAAACTCTGTCTACGTCGCCACATGACATCACTTAGCGGCAATAATCACTCTATCGATATTCTTGCTTGCAACTGCATCCTGCCATTGACCTATTATATCAAGACCTTTTTACTAGAAGATTTTTTCATACGTGACCCGGAATCCATATATTGTTAGGTCACTATTTTATCGCTTGAATATAGATAACGTGGACAGAACTAAAATGCAAACAATATTTGTAGCTTGCATGCATCGCCGGTTTGGACAACGACCCTAAGACGAACGTGCTACAAACATTTTGTTATTTGAAATTGATTGACACAAAAAAAAGGAAGTAATTGGTTTTCAGGAAATACCAAAAACAAAAGCTGTAGGCTTAATCTGGCAATTAAATGGAACAACTTCTCCTAAATACAAGTAGGTGTATAAACTGCTCAGGTTACATGGGAGGTCAAATTTTCATTTTTCATATTTCGACCTTCCCTGGTTAAAGTTTTTCAGTTTAATGGGCAGATTTTCACGTGATATAGGTAAACAACATTTGTTAAGCAACATTTGTTATAAATTAAGGTTAATCCTCCATTGAGTCTTTTGCTGACTCTTTCTGTTTTGTTGACAAAGAAAGTGACAGCAATTAATTTAAAGGAGCTTTAACTTTAAAGATGCTTTATGCAACTGGCTGTTAGACAAGTGGCTTTCTATAATCGTAAACTCTATAGTAGAATTGAATGAAAATTAGTTGTCATGCAACATTTAGTTAGCTTAAGTCAATCTCGAACATTTTTATTATATTCTATAAGCGTTTCAATTAGGAAGCCACTTATCTCTAAGCCCTTGTATTGGCCGTCGGTTAGCGAGTCACTGGTGTGAATGTGGTCGGATGCCGCGGCGCCGCAGAATCGCCCAGACTGGCTGCGAGCCAGCGCCCGCGCAACGACTACGCTCGAACGAGATTTAATTATTTTATTGTTCCACGATGATACGAGTATCTACACACGATGTATTTTGCACACATGTTTCGTTTATGACTAGTGTTGTATTAAAACAAAGAATAATAAAATTCAAACACGGAGCGCGCTCGTAATCTAGACATTAATTGACATAATGTTAAATATGGTGCAGATGGTCTTTCAAACAAGTAGTAGGTAGTTTAATCTTAGGGTTAGGATAGAACTTGACTTAATCCTATGCAGAAAGGGCAGGCGTTCTGTATGAGTTTATGAGCTTACGCTGCATGCTAGATGTGACAGTAAAAGTGAACTTACTTTGCTTGGTTCTAGGTTCTCTTGGTCCATCGACAGTGACTTTGATAGCTTTGGTGTAAGTGGCCACTTGGCTGGGGAAGGTGCTGATGGTGATTGTAAGGGAGAAGGACTTCCCCCGTCCACTGCGACCCACAAACCGCAGGTCATTAAATTTGGCCACTTGGTTCTTCATCACCGCCGTACAGTTCCTCAACTCTGCCATCACGTTCTCGTCATTGCCAGCTTTTATGGTAACTAAAGTGCCGTCCTGCACATCATCCAAGGCCACCACTTTGAAAGCTACTGGAAGTGACTTGTTTGACCTCCAATGACCGGGTAGCGCTGAGCAGAGCACCGCCGGAGAGCCAGTGGAGACAAGTTCTCCGTGGCTCTGCCGGTAGTACTCGTAGATATGGGAATAGACGTCCGCCATCGTGGGGGCAGGAGGGCTCGCGTGCGGCAGGTGCATCGACTCCAGTCTACCCTCCAAACACCACTCGACACGCCACTGAAGTCCTCTATCACGCCACTGTAGTCCAAACACAGCTCGTCAAAAGTTTGCAACACGCGATCGAATTCAAAACTCGCGGAGAAGAGACAGAATGCGCGGAGCGGCCAGAAAGTTGTGCGAAGTGTGAGCGCGAGACGCCGTGTGAGCCGCGAGTGCGAGCGAGCGTCTCCACCACTTGTTGGGCGCGGACGAAGACGCCGGTCGCCGGGCGGGGGACACGGAAAAATAAACGGGCGGTAGGACTCGCCGAGACCGCAAGCCGAAGACGCACGACGCACAACGAAGTCGCGGGGACGCGTACCACGAGGACTCGGTTTCGACTGATGACTGCGATACGACGCGACTTTTTCCGATGGTCAATATTTTGCGTTCACGCGGTCGCCGCCCCACCCGGGTGGCGGCCCCTTCGTCTCGTAAAAAGCGGGAAGGAGACGAAGGGTGCGGGCAGCGTGCAGCCGCAGCGGGAACGAGCGGGACGGTCGTGGTCGGCGAGAGCGTTTTTATAAAAATGCTCGCTGGAGTGGGATGCCACAGCGTGTTGTTGGCTGGTGGGAGAAGGATGGGTGGATTTTTTTGAATCACCGTGGTGACGTATCGCGAGGCGGAGGTAATTAGGACGCGGGGCGGCGGGAAACCGCGGCCGGTGCGAAAACCTATCAACGAGCTCATGAAAAATTATGAATTTCATGTTCGAACTCAGCGGTGTGAACTCGCTGGGGTGGCACTTCATTATCGCTCTGGCACGCTAGGAATGCCGACACCGATCTGTTTTCTGACACTTTAATTCGCATTTTTTTGACGAATACTTTTTTCCTCTCTGGAAATATTTTGCGTGCGTTTGATACCACATTGGACCCTATGAAATTCTTGATAAAAAAACATTATGTAATAGAAAAAAAAATATTAATTTATTCAAGAGATTTTAACATGAAATTAAATCTACTGCTTACCTGTCCAACTTTGTCACTTTCGCTGTTTAGCTTCTTTAATTTATTTTATCCAACTTTTCAAGACAATCTCCTTACAAAAATTGTAAAACTAAGTTGAACAGAACATCGACCTAACTTGTGAAGGCGGCTTGGCGTAGGCCACGTCCGCGTGTGGTTAGCCATTAGCCGCAGTGGGTGTGAGTGAGACGCACTGTGCGAGAGAGACAGCATGAAGGCGGAGCGCGGCGGGCGGGGCGTGCAAACTTGTGGCGAACTTTGTACAAAGTTTCCCGCGCTTTTCACAGCACGCGTTAAGAAATAAAAACTTTGAAGAGTACAATAAACTTATATTATTTTGTTAGTTTTTGTAAAAAAAAAAAAATTCTTCGTGTTTGTAAATAAACAATTACAACATATCCCATCTTGTCGAAAGGTATGTTTTTTGTTTTTAATGACTTGAAAAATAAATATTTATTTCACTTTTTAGGGTTCCTTCGTCAACAAGGAACGATTATAGTTTCGTCATGCCCGTCTGTCTGTCTATCCACGGCTTAGCTCAGAGACCTTTAGTACTAGAAAGCTGAAATTTTGTACTGATGTCCATGACATGACATCATGACATTTTATCCATTCCGACGAAGTGGTAAAGTAAATTGTAAAAAAAAATATTTAGGGTAGGTAAGTGGGGGTGATTTTTTTTCTCGTCTACCCCATCGTATTGCGTGCCTTTGGATAGATTTTTAAAAAATTATGCGAGTCTGCTCAAATCATTTTTCGATTTAGGAACCGCAAAGCTTGAAAGCGCAATTTTAGGTTAGGTATAGGGAAAAATTGAAAATGATAAAAAAAGCAATACCAATCAGGCACTAGGAATCGCTGAGCATTAAGAGGTAAAAAGTTTAAGCTATCAACGTTATGAAATAAACTACGGAACCCTATACTGCGCGTAGCCCGACACGCACTTGCTCGGTTTTTAGGGTTCCGTACCTCAAAATAAAAAAACGGAACCCGTATAGGATCACTTAGTTGTCCGTCTGTCTGTCTGTCTGTTTGTCTGTCTGTCTGTCTCTCTGTCTGTCAAGACCCTTTTTCTCACGAACGAGAAGAGGTATCAGGTTGAAATTGATACCGAATATTAAGGTCCATAAACCACACAAGATCCGAAAATAATTTTTTTTTACAACGACGCAATCAAAAGATATGGCTTTTTATGTCCTCATCTCCATACATTTATGCAAAAAAGCAAAACCTACAGGGTACTTCCCGTAGACCTAAAATTATGAAATTTGGCAAGAAGCTAGGTCTCACAGTACAAATAAAGGGAAAAGTCTAAAATCATAAAATATTTCAATTTTTCTCACAACTAATAATAACCAATTATAGTGAGCTCCCGTTTCAAGAACTTTTGTATAAAAGAGGGGTCAAGTTGGATGGTTGCGGAGTTTTTAAAATCAAAGAGCAAAAACTTTTAGTATATCATATGGTAGATAGGTACGGAACCCTTAGGGCGCGAGTCCGACTCGCACTTGGCCGGTTTTTTTTATTCTCGTTTTCTTTCATACCACTACATAGTTTTAGATATCATGTCTGTTATGTGAATAAAATAAAGATTCTTAAAATAATATGAAAAATTCTTTTATTCAATCAGAACAGCTGGCTTTATATGCCTATTCAAACACAATTAAAATCTCTACCAAAACCACTTTATCCCAACTTATGGTCAACAAATACCACGGCCACTACTGCCGGCCTCTTTGATGCTGTTATCTTTATGACCAAACCCTATTATACTTTATAACACCGCCGCGTACACAAGATAAAGTTTTGTCTATAACTGGCTTTAGCTATTCAGTCAATTTTCAAAAGAACCCGGCAAAATATTGAACCCTGCAAAAAATTTGCCAGATTTTATGGCAAGGAATTTGCGAATGGTTGGGCAGGCTGTAAAAGTTATTTTACTATCGGTAGGTGTGTATAAAACTATTAAAATATTATGACTTAGCGGTATTAATAGGTTATTTGTTATCGGTCCTTTGGTTGGGTTTTATACCAGAGTTCACAAAAGGCGTTGAATTGGTCTAAAAATGATAAAATATTATTATTTCTAACTAGTTGTATGTAAAACGATAGTCTGATTTTTTCCTGTGTATTTTTTGTGGATACAAAAGTTTACTTTTTATAATTGCAAAATTATTGTTAACAAAATCCCGGCATCTTTAATGATCTCTGTTTTAGTAGATAAGTCATAATAATATAAAGTACCATAGGACTGCTAAACACAGCTTACACATATTTTTTTTATTAACCGTCAAGCGTCTTTAAAATTAAAGTTCCTTTGCTCTATAGCTGTCAGTTTCTTGACAAAGATATGTAATGTAACATTGTAAGCTCACGAGTAAGGTCTACCAACAGTTGCTTACACTATTACATACGTAATGGAAAAGAGTGTTATTAATACATATTATAGAGTTATTATTATTGTTATTATTACAAAATAAAAATATTACCGTTTTGTGGGTAAATTTGTTTTGTTAACTTTTGGCTATATTGAATTTTTGTTGTGGTAGAATTGCTATATCTATACTAAAGAGCAAAGAAAACGGGTCAGTAGTTTTATCGCCATACATTCACTTACAATGATGGGCTCACAGTAATCGTCAATATCTTATTCAAATCGAATAAAAATACGAATATGATTAGTCCTCATAGATCACACTTGTCTACAGTATCCAGAAAAGTCAGTATACTTACAACAGTTTTTGTTGTGACGCACGGGTATGTTTGAGTTTTTATACGTATATAGATTTGACTTATCAGATTTGTATTATTATTCGATGTGGGTAAGTTATTAACGGTTACTTCGAGCTCATCATTGTATGAAAATGTACGGCGAAAAAACTTCCGACCCGTTTTCTCTGCTCTTCAGTGTATTTGCCAACCATGCCTCTAATTAACTTATCTAAGATCGAAAAAAGTTGCAACCGAATTGAATTGTTACTTCACCCGCGTCGCTGATTCCTTTCATGTACCAGATTGAGACCCACATTTTTTTCTCACTACGCTCATTGCAGCCCTTCAATGCTCACCCAAAAGTCGGTAAATAGCTGACAAAAGAGCGCACAATGGCCCAATGCCAATGTTTGGGCCAAAATAAAAGAGTCGTAGGAAAGGATCGCTTTGTGCGCCTGCGCATTGTTCCATTTTTAAACCAAGTTTACTGCAGGGGTTGCACAAAACCGCTCGGTAGCTGTCGGCTCTTACTTCAAAGGTGAGCAGTAAATGTCTGTTTGCCTACAATATTATTTTTATTGCAGTAATTGAGAGAAATTCTTTGACAGTTGTCTGTGAGAACACCGGCGTTATCAGCCTCCGTGACTTTCTAATTTTTTGGGTTTGTTTTTTAAAGCGATTAGTCGTATTAAAAGTTTTTTTCTTTTGCAGGATGTTATTAAGCAAGTAAGCAGCAATTTACTTTTCAAATTATACAAAATCATATAAGTTAACTATGAATGGTTTACAGGGGTGCCCAAGAGCTCTATGAGCTTATCCTGTGGTTTATCCCGCCATCTCCCTTCTACCATCGGGAATCCAGACGCACCACAAGATATCATTGGTTGATAGTCCACACACTCGCACTAAGCTCTTTGAAACATATTTTGTACCTAATGCGCACAGCTAAGGAGTGTAATTCTCTGTCTGCGTCTGTATTCCCGAGTTCGTATAACTCAAATCTATTCAAGTTGCGAGTGAATAGTCTTCTTTTGCGCAAGCTTGTCCCGTCATCGACCACATATCTGCCCTCAGGGCAAGATCGAGGTCAAGAGTAAGCCCATTAACCCAAAAAAAAAAGAAACTTACCTATACGATAAAATTTGCATTTGCACTGAGATTCATATTTTTTCAGAAGTGCCCCACTGATTTTAAAATTGTTGGAACTATTTAATTATATCAGCAAAAGAAGAATTTGATTTGAGCGAGCAGGGCATGAAACACGCTTTACGCTTTACTGCAACCAAACTTTAACGCCTCTTGAAGCAACTCGTTATATTTACGCTCCTACTTTATTTTAATACTTGATCAAATGTAGAAAATTAAGTTTTTTGCACTATGATATCATCAACCCACAATACATACATAAAATCACGCCTATTTCCTTTCAGGGTGCGCAGAGACCATAGCCCTCTACATGCTACGATCTTGACATACTTACCTCGCTACCTCTAGTTACATAAACCCTTTCATACACGCTTGTTGGCTTAGCATTTCATCATTATAACATCCCATGAAAAACGTCCACTACAGGGTCTACTGGACAGTGAATTCTCTTCAAAACTCCAGCTCTGCTATAGCATTTACCATCAAAAAATTGTAACAATTACTTACTCTAAGAAGCTGAGAATCCATTGTTATTTCATAATTTGTACACTCAAGAGCAGGTCAACCTTGCTATTCTCAGCAAGACCTTAGCTCCCACGGCTGTCTACATAAGAATGGTACATAGTCAAGCTTGACGTGATCTTGACTGTACGTAAACTTATACAATTTGTTACCCACTTATTAAAACCTTGTGTTACGTATGGTTGCGTCGATAATCGCCTACGGAAGTGCGTCTCACACAACCCGTTGCCTGCCAACGGTCCAAGTCGCAGGCAATCAGGAGGGCCTTAATTGCAGCCAAATGTCGGCCCTTAATCGATGATTAATCGGCGGGTAGGGATGTGCGTAGGAGCGGCTATTGTTTCGAAAGTTTCTTTGATATAGAGAGTAGCTCACTCTGATCGAACAGATTGTTTAGAGAGGTAATATTTTTTTATTACATTTCCCAAAAATGATTTTTTTGGGAAAGATGTTCAGTTTCGTAGACTGAGCATGCCCTTTAAATTTCGGTACACCGTCCCTTACACTCTGTATACAGCTTCATTTTACTTTCGAGCGGAGCGAGAAAGGTATTGTATTCGTGAAAAAAAAAAGTTATTCTAATTTTCTCAAAAATGTGTTCTATATCACTTATATATCATAAAAAACGAGTCCCCAAAAATGTCCGTCCGTCGGTCGGTTGGTCGGTCGGTCGGTCGGTCGGTCGGTCGGTCGGTCCGTCGGTCGGTCGGTCTGTCCGTCACGCTTTGGCCTAGCGGCTAAACGAATGGTCCGATTGACACCATATTTTGAATTTAAGAGTTCTATGCAAATCCATCGAAGGCTTTTGAGTGGTTTCCTGCTGGCTCTCATTTTGAGGGTAGCTGTCATACAAAAAAAATGAAAAATTGTAATTTTCGCAAAAACGTTAGAATTAAATTAAATCTTGATGAAACTTTGCATGATCAAGCACCTCTATTTAAGGTATTTTGCGGCACTATCAATTGGTCTGTAGAAATTCATATAAGGGGTGTTCCCTTACTAATAAAATTTAAAAATGTGATTTACTCAAAATCGGTTTCGTTGAGCTTATTTTGATATTCTACATTTTGGATTCTAAATTGGTTTTCTACCTGACTGCATATTTCATAAAATCATTTTCACATAAATTTTGTAGGTAGGTATAGGTAAGTTTGTATTTTCATATTATTTGTAAGGAATTACAAACTTAAGTTGCAGTTGGTACTTATTTACTCCTTACTATCCGCAGCCTTTATAATATGGTAGTTAGACCATTCGACTCTTGATCCGGAGGTTCTGGGTTCGACTCCCGGCGGGGACACTGTTGAATGATGACTCTCGTATATCGCGAGAAAGTAAGTGCAGTGCTGCTGTACCATTTATTTTATTGGTTTTGCTCTCAAGGGCCAGACAGCATCTTTTTACTGAAATATATTTTGTCCACTCCAAAGTTACCTTGGTCATGTGATGGACTCATTTTGTATGGGAAGGGGATAATTTTTGTGAGCAATTTTTTTTTCTTTGAGAATATTGCTTGTTTTCACGAGTAGAATCGCTGGGCTTCGGGAGCAAAACCAATAAAAATTCACGATATACGAATAACATTTTGTATAAAACAATTTGACCCATCCACTTGTAGTATGGAGAAACAAAGATAAAATTTTGCGAATTATCATCATGTCCCGTGTGGTGCCGGCAAAGAATAGTACCAACCCATACATACATATCCGTGGGTGTCGTAAGAGGCGACTAAGGGTTATAAACTGGAGGTTGGGCATCAGCATCCTCCTGTGTATCTTACATCTTACTTACTGCGGTCACCTACAACCGCGGTCCATGGTGCCAGCCGTAACGCTAATAAGCGAGGTGACTATGGTACTTCCCCTCTACATTTTTCCAGCAAAAGCTAGAATTCTGGAGGGAGCTCCCTGTCCTGTAGTGGACGTTTCATGGGATGTTATGATGATGATGTTATGATGACTATTATCATCATACCTATCTATCGTGTGGGTTAAGATTGATGACCGACCTTACAAGATGTCAGAGTTGTTAAGCCGCTATAAAGACCGTTGACATGACTCATTAACGCCTACCTCCGTAGACAGTAACCGGGATCAACGGCATAACGTATCTTCCGAAGCACAGAATCATCTTATTTTTCGGATAATTAGGTAATTTAACCTAGGGAAGTCTCATAAAGTGTTTATTGTTGGACAATGTCCCCACTGGGAACCGACCCCAGACCCTCCGGATCGTGAGCCGATCGTTCTAACCAAAGATTTAGGACCTCCTTGCTTCGCTCGTAGTAGATCCCTTGCTAATTCATTTTAGTAGGGAATGACATCTGCCAAAATGTCACAACCCCATCATCGATGATCCATAGAAAATATTCAAAATAACCTGTCAAATCCATAGAAAAACGCCTACACCACCTAGTGACGAATTATTTCTTTAATACTCCTTCTAAGTTTCTTTATTTTTTTTCTGTGGTTCTAACCACCAGGGAGACTTTAGATTTAATACCAAAGACCCTGTATAGGTTTCTTGCAAGCGAATATAAAATCATTACATTACGTTAATTGCTTCCAACCCGGAATTACTCAAAACCTCTTTTGACAAAATGTTGCAACTCTTCAATACAATGCTTCCATCAAGACATCCCGTAGATTTATTCAGTATTTAGTACTTGAGCAGTAATGTTTCTAAACGTTAGGCCGACACATTGTGTGGAGGGCCCTTCAGCTCAATGAGCCTAAGGTAATGGCCGTATGTAACCCTGTAATTGGCCACTTATAAAATTTTAAGGAAATCCTTTTCAGTCACGTAGAGCTATGAACTTTTAGACACACAACTAGACAGGTTTAGTACTTTTATAAAAATAAAGACCTCAGACCTCTTAATTTTTTCAGTACCTGGGCGACCGAGCTATGCTCTTTATAATTAAAATATCATCGGTTGAGTAAGCTATGCTACTCAACAACAGATGGCGCTATACTTTTCTTAAACGCACTAAAACGCGTAAAGAAATTATTTAAAAAAACGGTGAAAACGAATTTTCCCAGATATTAAAGCTCTGTATCCCAGAAAACCCCTGTATAGTAAATTTCAGCGAAATTGTTAGAGCCGTTTACAAGAAACCGATTACAAATATTGCTCGTTTAAGAGCTTTCCTCCAGCCAACTAGCGCCCCCATCAGTTAAAAAAATATTTCTCGCTTAATACAAAACTTATTGAACTAGTTTATTTAGAACCTACCAATCCTGAAAAATATAGTTCACTGTAGATACAGATATAAAAAGTGCGAAAAACGGCCGCTTTTAGCAGTTTTTGTTTCTGTAACTACAGTGATTGATAGGCTCTGAATAAACTATAGGGGTACCTTTACTTCAATCTAGTAAGACAGATTTTAGATAATGGCGGGCGCTAGTTGGCTGGGGGAATGCCCTGATAAACATGAAGTTAATTCCAGGCAATGTGCATGTAAATATTGTAGAGCTCATTATTGGTTTTCATTCATAATTATTATTTAATATTTATTTTACAAACCGTTTATGGCAAACAAAGTACGATTTCATATTTCGCTATATTCATATTCGCGATCACCTGCCGTACGCTCCGGAGCGTACCTGGTTCAGCACATCTCGCTGGCCAACCAGCGAGGCAACGCGGCTTGCGTGAAGGGAATTTAACCTTCGAGCCTGGTGCGCTTCGTGACGGACTTGTCGACTAATTATGTGTGCATAAGTTTAAGTATGACCTTTGTATTTTAACTAATAATTTCATTAAAGACATATCTTTCATATAAGATTTTTGATTTTTCTTTCAAATATAAAAAAAATAGTCAGATATCCTGATGAAAGCTATGCTAAACTGAAATAATCATTATAAATTCATTGATTTTCACAGCCTGCTAATAATAAATTATGAACTTTAATAATTTTCAGGAGACAATAAATAAGCCATTACAATATTTCTGTCCATATAGTGCCTTGTCTAGTAAATCACTATCTCTACTGTGAGTACAAGCCTAAAGCCTAGCGGTGGTGAGTATTGTGCAAATAGAGTGAATCCAGCGAATACTGGTGAACGTATTGTGGACCACACAGCCAGATCGGCCGTCCTTATAAAATTAGAAATAGAGTTGATATTTGCAATGCAATATCGTTACCCGTTTGGTGTATTGTATGTGGTACTATAGGTGAAGTGGCTGCATTTTTTAGAGCAGGAAGTAGACAGAAATGTGCAACTAGCTTTAGGCGTATAATGGGTAAGTAATGGATTACCTCAGATGGATTAAATAATAGTAGCTTGTTTTCGTAGGCAGGTAAAAAGAAGGATTAAAACTATTTTTTTCTGTTATTTAAAATTATCCGAGCTTTAAAATTAACAACGTACACACAACCGCTCGTTGATAGTAACACTTAGACCTTGAGCGGGTTTCAAGTCTCGGGCGTTTGTAGCGTAGCGCTCGTTCAGCTTATACTGGTTTTGTTTCTACCTGCTTGCTGCCGAGCGTACGAAATAATATGCACTAGATCACACCTAGGGTGTGCTTAGTCAACGAATCTGAACAACTTTCCCAAAGAAACATATGTAGGGAAATGGAAAAAAAAATTGACCTCTCCATACAAACTGTTCGTCCAGGGTGGGCAATTTGTATGAAGAGGTCAATTTTTTTTTCACATCCCACCATATGTTTCTTTGGGAAAGTTGTTTAGTTTCGTTAACTGAGTACGCCCTTTCAGTTTTCGGTACACTGTCTCTTACACCCTGTATATTCTGTGATCACACTGTAAATTAATCAGTACCTAAGGGTAATTTTTAGGGTTCCGTACCTCAAAAGAAAAAAAACGGAACCCTTATAGGATCACTTTGTTGTCCGTCTGTCTGTCTGTCAAGACCCTTTATCTCACGAACGGGTAAAGGTATCAGGCTGTAATTAATACCACATATTAGGATCCATGAACCACACATGATCTAAAATTTAAATTTTTTACAACGACGCAATCAAAAGATATGGCATTTTATGTCCTCATCTCCATACATTTATTCAAAAATGAAAAACCTACAGGGTACTTCCCGTTGGCCTAAAATTATGAAATTTGGCAAGAAGCTAGGTCTCACAGTACAAATAATGGGAAAAGTATGAAATCATTAAATATTACAACTTTTCTCACAACTAATGGTAACCAATTGTGGTGAGCTCCCGTTTCAAGAACATTCATATAAGAGAGGGGTCAAGTTGGATGGTCGCTGAGGCGATCTTTGTTTTAGTTCTATTTAAAAACGGGAACACTTTAAACTTGAAAATTGGTATGTTTATAGTGCATAAGCTATAAAATAACAACAAATAATAAAATTTGGTCAAGCGCGTGTCGGATTAAAAAAATCTAGCACATTAACTTACTGAAATTTCAATAAATACAATTATGTTTATGTGGTGGTACGGAACCCTCAGTGCGCGAGTCCGACTCGCACTTGGCCGGTTTTTAAACAATATTTCGATAACTATGGTTTTTTATGGCGAACCATATTTTTTTCGTAATTTTTAATTTTAATTCTTATTGCATTTTCAATTGATAATTGCTCAAGATTCGTCAATTGAAAAAAAGCAATACCCTGTTTGTGATTGAGACAGTCATGTCACGTTTATATATTTTAAATAAAGCATATCATTACTTGCAAAAAAAAACAGCAACGCGAGAAGACGCGAGGCAACTAGTCAAAGGCGTCAAAGCATCGTTGCGAAATATGTCGCATGTCGCGTCCACACTTCGTATTGTGCAGGGTTGCCCAACACACTTTTTTATTTGCCTCTACGATATCAAAAGAAAAAAAAAATACATTTGTTCGTTCACTGAATGAACGAAATTTTATTCAGTACTTAGAATTTACTTAGAAGTTTTTTCCAGTTTTGTTGTTGTACAACACATAAAACGATAAAAAATTTACAATAATAAAACAACAAAAAGGACCCAGCTAAAAATAATACTGTAGCGCTAATTTTCAGCCGGGCTCTGAGAACATGCGAATTTTCAAAGTTAAAAACACATGTGTAGTATTGTTTTAAACTTACATCAAACTAAAAGCACGAATTTGTTGTTAGTAAGTTGATTAATATAAATAATAGAATTGCCGAAATTTTCTTACAGATTAATGAGATCATAATTCCTATAATACTAATGCAATTTTTTTCATTTGTCTTATATTTGAAAGTTGACTTCAAGGTTATTAATTTGCGCATAAAATAAAGTTTTTATTTATGGTTTGATATATAAAATTTAAGGTTCAAAAATTGTTCGTCTTAATTGTCGTCCGATTTCATCATTAGATTTGTTATATTTTTTTACAGATAATATTTTTCGAAAATCAAGTTTAAGCTTCTGTTAGCTTAATGTCTTCCCAATAATGCTTAAAAAAATAAAAAAGATTGGATTTATAATTCCTAAGAAAAATGCAAAAATGTTAGTACTGAAAATAGAGTTTACCTAAAATTCGCCATACAAAACGGCAATTTCATAGGTAAAGACCTAATATTTTCATGAATTGTATGTTTACTGATCACATTATCGAACACAGTTTATTTATTTATCAAAATATAATGAATATTATAGACTTAAAAACTCCTTCTCTTTGCTGATATAAAAAAAAAAACACTAGTGCGGTGATATAATAAAAACAGCACGCGTGTTTAATAAGCTGGATTATGGACCTTCCTCATCATCATAACATCCCATGAAATGTCCACTATCGGACAGGGAGCTCTCTCCAGAATTCTAGCTTTTGCTGGAAAAATATGGACGGAAAGTACCATAGCCACCTCGCTTGTCAGCGTTACGGCTGGCACCATGGACCGCCGCGGTTGTAGGTGACCGCAGTGGGTAAGATGGTATGATACACAGGAGGATGCCCGAGGATAAGGACCTTAATACAGTGCAAACAGAGCTGTTTTATGAGCAAATGTGTTGAAAAACATATTAATAAATAAAAGGTTAAAAAAATCACCAAGCAATTGGCGCTGTGAGTCACCTTTTATGAAGTCAAATCCAACAAGTCAAATTACAATGTAACTTAATATCTTAGTTTGCATAATAAATATTGCACAATTATACATTTTCCTTTATTTTAGATAAAAGCTAATGCCCGGTTTTGCAAAATGTGTGTTGTATTAGATGTGCTTGCAACTAAATGACTGCATTTAAAATAATATTCCAACCCTAAAACGCGTCTCGCATTAGGTTTGATTCAGGTCCGGAATCAGGGGTGTCAGGATCCCCATGATGCACACACTCGGTTTTGTCAGTGCTCTGCCAAGCGGAAGTGTAGATGTATTGTGCCAACCCTGCGGGGTGAACCAGACCAACCGGTGTGACTCCATTTGTGATCAACGTAAATACTGGAGGTAGGAAATAATAATAGGTACAGATAACTTAAATTTATTTTAAATTTTATTTGACTATTTTTATTTTTTAGGGTTCCGTACCTCAAAAGAAAAAAACGGAACCCTTATAGGATCACTTTGTTGTCCGTCTGTCTGTCTGTCTGTCTGTCAAGACCCTTTATCTCACGAACGGGTAAAGGTATCAGGTTGAAATTAATACCATATATTAGGATCCATGAACCACACAAGATCTGAAAATTCCAATTTTTTACAACGACGCAATCAAAAGATATGGCATTTTATGTCCTCATCTCCATACATTTATTCAAAAATGCAAAACCTACAGGGTACTTCCCGTTGACCTAAAATTATGAAATTTGGCAAGAAGCTAGGTCTCATAGTACAAATAATGGGAAAAGTCTGAAATCATTAAATATTACAACTTTTCTCACAACTAATGGTAACCAATTGTGGCGAGCTCCCGTTTCAAGAACATTCATATAAGAGAGGGGTCAAGTTGGATGGACCCTGAGGCGATTTTTGTTTTAGTTCTATTTAAAAACGGGGACACTTACAAACTTAAAAATTGGTACGTTTATAGTGCATAAACTACAAAATAACAACAAATAATAAAATTTGGTCAAGCGCGTGTCGGACTCAAAAAATCTAGCACATTAACTTACTGAAATTTCAACTCAATTTCAATTATGTTTATGTGGTGGTACGGAACCCTCAGTGCGCGAGTCCGACTCGCACTTGGCCGGTTTTTTATTTATTTATTAGTTTGAGGGATGGAGGGATGAGCTCGACACTTGCGCCAATAACTGGAAGGAGTTGGCCTAGGAAAGGGAAAAGTGGAAAGGTGGGAGAGAGGCCTTTGCCCAGCAGTGGGACACAACAGGCTCCTAATAATAATAATAAATTAGTTTCATATTTGCAGGAGCCAACAAAAAATAGGAGTGTATTGGCTGTATTCGAAGAAATAAATAGGAAGAGAAACTTCGACGATGAAGGCTAAACATTTTTAAGTAGTCTGTGACTGTCTTTGCCCTCCATGTACCTGACCTAATTATTCATAAAAAACGCATCCTATTTTTAGGTTCGTTCGTGCATAAGCCACCTGAAATTTGGATAGATCCATACTATATAAATTTATGGATAGATCTAATGAAGTTTTAAAATATGGTGATCAATCACATTGATTGGAAGTAAACCATTTATGAAATTGGTAATACGTATATCTAGGTATCTATAACAGAATAAGCTATGTAGAGTCAATACTTTCATTTATAAATAACGAAGAAAGATATTATTGTATGTACTTATCTACTTTAATTTGTCTTACAAAGCATGAATTTACTATAATGGTCAATAGATCAGCATTTATAAGAATTAAGAACATTGTTTTGTAAAGAGAGAAAACAAGTTTTGCTGCACCTATGTAGCTTTGCTTCCGAGTTCACGATGGATTCGAACAATACGTAGAGGTGACAATGTGTCCGTCTGCCGGAAAATACTCACGTGCTTTTAGCTGATGAGGAAGATGCAAGAATGCTTGGGTAACGTCGGGTCACGTTGCATGGTTTGGCTTTGATATGATATGACCTTAATGACTAGACAATTATGATAGTCATAGAGAATTTGTGTCAGCATATAAAAGTTTACAGAAAAAAAATAGTGTTGAATTTACTTGATTTATAAAATTTATTTCGTAGCTGTAAAGTCATTCTATTTTATGGAGTTATTAAAAAACGTAAGTGGTAGCTAACTATATTCCCACGATTCGATTTTGTCGTTATTACTTCTCCCCAATTCTCAATATTTCTGAAAATCGATTACTCCGTTTAATAAAAACGTAGGGGAGGTCGGGGTTAAACGGCAACGCAGTTAAAAAGCGCGCGGATGTGAACATTTGTAGCAATAATTCGACCCGCAAGCGTGTGGGGCGCGCGCGGCTGCTGTTGAAAGAATGATACATCATCAGACCAATAATAAATCACACATGATTCAATTAGAAAAATACGCAGGCGAGTGGTGGGATTTTGTCGCCGCTCGGAACGCACATTTGCAGGGTAATTTGACGTTTTGTATTGCGTCATCAATCAAGCGAAATTAACAATGCGAGTTGTTAACAGTTCGTATGAGTTCGTATACGGTCGAGTTGCTGGCTTTCTTTTCATTTTTCAATCTGGAAATACAATTCAAAACAGTTACCTATTTTGTATCTTCTTTTTAGAAAATGGCAAAGCTAAATCAAGCAAAGGATACTCAATTGTATGTAACAGTGTAAACACAAAGTATTCTTTTATTAATAAAATATTCATTTACAAAGTAGTTTTTTCACCAACACATTCTTACGTTTACATGGAAAGCCGTTAAACTAAAGCGCTTACCAGGAACACATGAGCTTTCAGTGCACTCAATAACTCATTGAGCGAAATTTAGCTCTACAGTGGAGCGCAGAGAGCGTGGGGAGTCGCGTGTCACGTGTCAGTAATGAGTTACACTGAAGACCTACTCTCAAATCACACGTCCAGTTTTATTATGCACAAGCGTTTTCGTCAATTCACTCTACACTCATGATTTATAAAAGCTTTTAACAATCTAATTTAAAATTATATCTGAGTCTCGAAACTAATATTCTATTTTTAAATCTTATCTTATCTCAATGAGCCATTTGTGTCCTTTTTCTTCTTTTTGTCCATATCTAGAGACTGCTTTTGCCAATCTTTACAAAAGACGTAAAGTTCACCGCGGGTGCGCATCATTTCGTATAAATATTTTTCGTATATCAACGTTTCAATAACATTCAATTGATATAATAAACGTTTCATATAACAACTATTAGCATAATTTTGTTTGACATAATGATCGTTTACTATAATGAACGTTTCCTATACTAACATTTGGCATAACTATCATTTCACCTAAATATCTTTCATATAAAATTCACTTGATATAAAATTCATTTGATATATTAATATTTATTTATTTTTTATTATTTATTTAATTTATAATAATAAAAAAATATAATAATAATCAATTAATTTATAACTATTTTGTATAGGTTGTTATATGCTTATTTTATTAAAATCGTTGCAAAAAGGATACGATAGTAAATAAAATAGTACAGGTAAAGGCTCAATAAAATTGATCATAGGAGAGCGAAGCGAGCAAAAGAGTTCGGGGCACCCCGACACAGTGGGTTAGGTTCGTAGGGTATGGCGGAATTGAGCGGAGGCGAGCGGAGCGAGCTCCGCTTTATTCCGCCATGCCCTTCAGGTTAGGTTGACATGAATGCATGCGCATGCGTGCTTGCTTGTATGCATGCTTGCTGTATGCATGTTTGTTGTATGCATGCTTGCTTGCAAGGGCTTAGTAGAATCGATAATAGGCGAGCGAAGCGAGCAAAAGAGTTCGGGGCACCCCGGCACAGTTGGTTAGGTTCGAAGGGTATGGCGGAATTGAGCGGAGGCGAGCGGAGCGAGCTCCGCTTCATTTTCGCCATACCCTTCAGGTTAGGTTGACATGAATGCATGCTTGCTTGCATGCATGCATGCATGCTTGCTTGTATGCATGCTTGCTTGTATGCATGTTTGCTGTATGCATGCTTGCTGTATGCATGCTTGCTGTATGCATGCTTGCTTACTTGCAATTTAATGAATTGAATTTATTGTTCAGGTTTGTTAATTTTACATTTGAATTTTATATGAAGAGATTATTATACGAAATGATATTATATAAAATGGGTATTATACGAAATGATGATTATATGAAAAAAAATTATAGGAAATGTTTATTATACGTTTTGAAATTATACAAAATGAAAATATGTGAAATGTCGATTATATGAAATAATTATTATATGAAACAAAGTTATATGAATCGTTGTTATATCAATTAAATGTTATAATAAAAGTTGTTATATGATTTATTACACACCCGTTCACCGCGTCATCGGCTTCTTGCTTGTGGACTCATGCTTCGTATCTATAGTGTTGTTTTTGTTATTTAAATAGATTATTAATGATGCAGGAGTAAATGCTTCCGAATCACAGTATTTTTAGTTTTAACTTTGTGTTCGTTTTTCCCAGTCAGTTTCTCTATGGTTTTTTAAATAGTTTCTTAATGTATATGACGGCGCTTCACTAGCGCCATCTATTGGATTGCGCCGGAACCAGATTGACAGCTGTAGGTCTTGCGGAGCGTCGTGTCGATGGTTGGCGAGGCCATATTGAATCGGGCAGTCTGCGAGCCCGAACGGCTAGCGCATCACGTTTTCGTCGAAGCTACGCCAAACGTCAAATTAGTACTGAATTTCCGTACCAGTGTAGATTGTCGATGTTGGACGATGATGTTGGCAATGGTGGCTTTATTTAGATCATGAGGTTGGTACTACTACAACGAATGGCGCGTATAGGGGCGTGGTTTGTGTCAGTTTAGCCAACACGTAGCAACGTGAAGACGAGGCTGCCATTTTCAACGACTCATTCTTGTTCGAGATTTTACCACGTTAAGTTCTAAAGTGATAGTTGGCCGCGAGATGAAGCCTGTAGCCGCTGGCGGATAAGCCGTGGCAATTCTGCGATGACAGGAGCGACCCTTTAACGACAGCTAAGTGTTGTTAAATCTTGTGTTGTTAAATCTTGTCTGCTTCTAAACTGTGATATTTTAGGTTATGATACGCGAATACCTTTTGTGATAGTAAAACACGGTGCACTGTGAGTTTGCTGTAGTTGAACATGTGAATAGAATCTTAGAATAAGCCTCCAACGTTTGGGGTTGACAGGATTGTGCCACTTAGTTAATTTTACATTAAAACAACAGGTGGCACAAGCAGTCCGGCACACCGCTGTGTTTACCGACGAAGTGATTGAGGAGAATACCGTATGAGAGGTCAATGGCAAGTCAGGATGAATGATCGTTATGCAAGTAAGTTACACTCGATTGACTTAGGCGATTGTCAAAGATGTTATTGATGTCTGCTACAAATAGTTCGGCCAATATCGTGACTATCCTTTGCCCACATAGTGCCATCCCTCTTCCGCCCCAGTTCGTGTCTTCGACATCAGAAGCGGGATGTAATCCAGCACCCACAAATTCTGATGATACGAGTAGTGTAGTGTGACCTTTACGGTTTTGTTGGAATAGTAGTGAAGTGTAACAGGTTTTTTAGCATAGTGGTAAAGCGTTTATAAAATTTTCTTTGGATGGTGTAGGTAGGTAACCTACAGTCATGCACAGTAGTCTGAAAAAAAAGTTCAAAGTTGACGGTAGGAAAATAATTAGTTTGTTTTTAGTTGACTCGGGACAGTTCCGAACCGCGTTAGTATACCTACAATAGTTTAAATGTTTTGCTCGACGATAGGCAAAGTCTACCTACATGAGACGTGACGTTTAGTTGCCTAAAATAGTTATGATATTGCGGTTAACTGTTACGATAAGTAAAATGTAGTGCTGAAACCAGGCTGAAACAAAAAAAAGCATTGTAAATGTTGCTTTTGTAATAGTGCTACGATTTTCATAGTGTTTTTGATGTGATTTATTGTTTACTTAACACGATATTTGACATTGCGCCCACGTAAGTACAAACCATAGGAAGTGACTCGTAAATCTTGATCGTGCCATGACATTTACAATATTTTTAGGTACCGGAATAATGATTTTAGTTGTTAGGCAGTGTAGAAAACTTTCAGTAAAGAATGCGTTCATAACATAACCTAACTAAAATGATTTCGAGATGAAGTTCAAAATGTTTTACAATAACGTGATAAAAGCGTACACAAGTGCTTTAGTGATTTTGATCAAGTGATTACTAAAACCATAATGATTATTTTTTAAAAAAGGAACAGTAACTTTCAAGTGCTAGTAGTAGCGATACGTTGACCGCAGATTCAGATACCATTACAGCTGAATCGGACACAATCACAATAGGATCAGATACTTCAAGCATTAACTCTGACCATGAAATGATCGTACACAAAGTCCAAATTTACGCTGAGCAAGACAGTCCATAACTATTAGGTATGTGTAATATGTGTGTTAGGTATGTGTAATGTGTGTGTGTGTGTACTTTAGAATTTGTGTCTTTGTATCTTTGAGAGAGTGCCTAATAGAGTTGTGTTGTATATGAGCGGTCGGAGCTGGTCGAAGGGACAATGTCGTCCGGGCCAGGCAAACGTAGCTGGTCGGAAGGACACATCCGTCCGGTCCAGGCTTATGACTTGAGGTGATGTATACTGGTCGAAGGGACAGTGTCGTCCGGGCCAAGCACGTGTGGCTGGTTGAAAGGACACACCCGTCCGGTCCAGTGAGGTTAGTTGAACTACCTGGAGTATCGTACCGGGCCAGACCGTAATGGTTGGTCGTAAGGACATACTACCTAGTTAGAAGCTGCGTGTAATCGAAGAAACGTGTCGTCCGGTCCATTCGTGGTCGAAGGGACACACGCTTTCAGTGATGCTATGGTGTTTCGAAGAAACGTGCCGTCCGGTCCATTCGTGGTCGAAGGGACACACGCTTTTAGTGATCCTATGGTGTTTCGAAGAAACGTGCCGTCCGGTCTATTCGTGGTCGAAGGGACACACGCTTTCAGTGATGCTATGGTGTTTCGAAGAAACGTGCCGTCCGGTCCATTCGTGGTCGAAGGGACACACGCTTTCAGTAATCCTATGGTGTTTCGAAGAAACGTGCCGTCCGGTCCATTCGTGGACGAAGGGACACACGCTTTCAGTGATCCTATGGTGTTTCGAAGAAACGTGCCGTCCGGTCCATTCGTGGTCGAAGGGACACACGCTTTCAGTGATGCTATGGTGTTTCGAAGAAACGTGCCGTCCGGTCCATTCGTGGTCGAAGGGACACACGCTTTCAGTGATCCTATGGTGTTTCGAAGAAACGTGCCGTCCGGTCCATTCGTGGTCGAAGGGACACACGCTTTCAGTGATGCTATGGTTATCGTTGTTACTTTATTTACAAGAGAGAGACAGAAAGAGGTATTCGATTGTTGCATTGACATTTATCATGTCAGGTTGGACGAGCGGATAAGTTTACGAGCCGAGCTATAGGTGCTTTCGTGATTATTACAGGACTGTAAAATGAAGCGCCCGAGGACGGTCGCAGGTCAGTCCGGCCGTGACGGCGCTTCACTAGCGCCATCTATTGGATTGCGCCGGAACCAGATTGACAGCTGTCGGTCTTGCGGAGCGTCGTGTCGATGGTTGGCGAGGCCATATTGAATCGGGCAGTCTGCGAGCCCGAACGGCTAGCGCATCACGTTTTCGTCGAAGCTACGCCAAACGTCAAATTAGTACTGAATTTCCGTACCAGTGTAGATTGTCGATGTTGGACGATGATGTTGGCAATGGTGGCTTTATTTAGATCGTGAGGTTGGTACTACTACAACGAATGGCGCGTATAGGGGCGTGGTTTGTGTCAGTTTAGCCAACACGTAGCAACGTGAAGACGAGGCCACCATTTTCAACGACTCATTCTTGTTCGAGATTTTACCACGTTAAGTTCTAAAGTGATAGTTGGCCGCGAGATGAAGCCTGTAGCCGCTGGCGGATAAGCCGCGGCAATTCTGCGATGACAGGAGCGACCCTTTAACGACAGCTAAGTGTTTATGATCTTGTCTGCTTCTAAACTGTGATATTTTAGGTTATGATACGCGAATACCTTTTGTGATAGTAAAACACGGTGCACTGTGAGTTTGCTGTAGTTGAACATGTGAATAGAATCTTAGAATAAGCCTCCAACGTTTGGGGTTGACAGGATTGTGCCACTTAGTTAATTTTACATTAAAACAACAGGTGGCACAAGCAGTCCGGCACACCGCTGTGTTTACCGACGAAGTGATTGAGGAGAATACCGTATGAGAGGTCAATGGCAAGTCAGGATGAATGATCGTTATGCAAGTAAGTTACACTCGATTGACTTAGGCGATTGTCAAAGATGTTATCGATGTCTGCTACAAATAGTTCGGCCAATATCGTGTTCTCTGCTATTCCTGATGACTATCCCTTGCCCACATAGTGCCATCCCTCTTCCGCCCCAGTTCGTGTCTTCGACATATATTTAAAAATGTTTTCGTATGTACTTACTCATTTACATTGAAGAAACTTAGGAAGATAAACAAAGTGACAAGAATTAACCAATCAATTGTGTTGAAATCACATAAGCGATTCAAAAATCGGTCTCCTTTTTCACCATTCTTCCGACCCTCTCTCACACTAAATGTATGGAATTTCACACATAAACCAGCCCGTTGATTATTCTGATTTATCCGGTATAACATGATTGTGGAATTCGTTTGAGGATATTGTTTTGTAAACTAACTAGTTTAAGAATAGTTTGTTTTTATTATCTAAAAAATAGGAAAAGGTTCTATAAGTCGACATTTCTCCTTCTCTGTAGAACGAAATGGGAAAACTACTGATGAAACGAATTTTCGTTATTGATCTAATAATTATTATGATCTCAGCGGAAAGTTTGTGAGGTCCGACATCGATCTGACAGCCCAATCTATGTAAATTTGTTAAAAAATAAAATAAATACTTGTTAAAAAACGGAAATGTACCTTAGACATCCGTCATTGTATTCAATTCCTAGGAAATGAGTACAATTCCAAAAATAGATAGGAAATGTATTATTTCTCCTAGGAAATGTAGATGTAAATGAATTCATTATTAAACCTAACCGAACCCAACCTAACTTAACCGAACCAAAACCTTCTTTTAAAAAAAAAGCAGAATTCCTACATGGATACCCGGCCGGTCGGGGTAGTGACAGGATTATGTCAGACTTCTACTAACTAAAACCCCCCGGTGACCATCCTGTAATTTTTTTTTGGAACATACTTGGGTGCAGCAAAATATTCACTATTCCCATCTGTGCCAGGCTTCCTCTCTCAATCAGGTGAGCTGTCAGGCGGCCGAGGCATCGTTCTTTTGCGTCTCTGCGACTTTGAAGAGGCGGAAGAAATTACAGTCATAAAAGATTTGTCCGAGTCCTCCCCGTCTTTGCCCCTCGCCCAGCTGGTAGGCGTATTGGAACGAGAAACTTGTGAGCAAGTTATTTCACTCCCTCGTTTTACCGTCTTCCGTTTTTAATTTTTTTCAGTGTCCGTTTAATGTAAGCAAATTGCTAAAACGTTTATTTTCTCTTAAACTCCAAACCTATCATATGTACTGTGCCTATAACGTTTGAAACTTATCGATACGATTGAGTTTGCCTTTTCATTTTTATTAAGTAGAAAGGGGTCAATCTGGGACTAAAAAGAACGAAAACAAAAAGTAGTCTCAATAAATTGGGTTAATTTCCTAACCGGTGAGTTTATTTTGCACTTTTGAGCACACAAGATTTTACACCTAAACAAATTATAAAATATTTACTAATATAGGTACTGTATGGACATTATGTCTCAATAATTTCAGTCTCTCCCCTCGCCACCCCTTACTGGTAATGGAACGTACTAATGAAACTTTTTCCACAATTTGTCCTATTGTGCCTTCAACACAAAAAAGGGGTCTATACCTTAACTAAACTAAAGCAAAATGAAAAAAAAAAAAAAAGCATAAGCAAGTAGTAATTACGTGAAACCGATGTGTAATGGCCGCTGGTGAACGCAATGGTCCGTGACCAGCGACATGCTCTGCTAGTCTTCCGCTATTAGTGTGATCGTCGATCATGTAAGATATTATTTATATACTTACCTTTACATTATGCAGCTGCAGAGAAGGTAAAATAAATAATTATCAATACCCCGGATATTTTAAGAGGCGGTTCTGTCCATGAAACTGAACAACTTTTCCCTAGGAATAGGTCAAAGTACAAAAAAATTTTTTTTTAACCTCCAATACAAAATATGCAGAGAAGTCGAAATTTTTTTTCATGTTCCCTTTTTATATTTTTTTATATCCCTTGAGAAAAGTTGTTCAGTTTCATGGTTAGAACCATATCTAAAAATATCCGGGCTGATAAAAAAATATAATTAATATGAATATCTTATGCATAAAATACAAAATGCTGAAACTGTAGTACGGGATAAATATTAAACTTAATGTTTACGCATACGAGTAAAACAATACAGGTTAGTTATAATAATAGGTCTTTACCTATGAAATTGCCGAAATTTTCTTACAGATTAATGAGATCATAATTCCTATAGTTCTAAAGCTATTTTTTTTCATTTGTCTTATATTTTAAAGTTGACTTCAAGGTTAACAATTTACGCATAAAATAAAGTTTTTAGTTTGATACATAAAATTCAAGGTTCGAAAATTGATCGTCTTAAGTGTCGTCTGATTTCATCATTAGATTTGTTATATTTTTTACAGATAATATTTTTATAGGTAAAGACCTATTTAATTGAAATACAGGGGGTTCAAAAGTGGGTCGAAACGGTTCGTGTAAATAGTGCAGGGCATGCGCGTGGCCTGTTGCGGGAACTTGGCCTGCGCACTGCCGTGCGCTTAGATTAAACCCCTATCTAGAAAGTGAAATTTTTAATGGGATTTCCTGACAAGTACAAAATAAATTAATACAATTATTCTCAAAAATCAGTTCAAACGCCAGTTACTAAATCACTATTCTTCAAACTAAAACGTACAACAAAACATTTGGTGGCCTAATAAAATGCAAATGAAACTTTACAATAAATCATCGATCACATCAACAGACTTAAATAAACTAAACATAGATGGCGTCAGCTGCGGCACTTTAGATCGATCGACCGTCAAACAGTTCAAATTTTACAGTCCTCATAATAAAACGCCAATAGACGTATAATGCCCCATGCGGCTAACCTAATAATGCCATTACGTTTAATGCCGTTCTAAACAAATAAAATAAAACTATCCGGAAATGGAGATGTTACTGTAACAGGTGGAATATCGGTTTAGCATCTGCCGGCAATTAATGTTGTTTAGCATTCAACCTGTTGTTTTTAACTTGATTCATTAATTAGGTACGGCTGCTTTGGTGCCTCTTTGGCCATATGGCTCGCGATCAGTGGTAAGTAAATTGAGGAAGATTGTTCTTTTTCATTCATTATTTATGTCTTCATTACTACCCGTTGCAAAGGAATTATTCTTCTGGGTATTGACAATTTTTTTTTGTACAAAATAGACTTAGAAACGTGTTTGTCTGTAAGTATTAAAAAGATCCACAACGATCTTGAAAAAGAAAATAAAAAATGTGCACAAAACTCTCCGACCTGGAAAAAAATATCAATATCTCATCATTCGGATGTCTGCTCCAGCCGAGAATCGAGCCCGGATCCTTCAGCGTTAAAATCAGCAGGCAGATCGCTAATTAAATTTGATTTGTAAAAACCCCGAACAAAACTCTATCTCCCCTTTTTTTCATTTTCGTTGCGCCTTGTCGCCTACAGAGTAACACTTTCCTCAAGGTTCGTGATCTCATCTCCATGCATCAAGCGCGAAGCCACTGAATCCACACCTCGGCTATCTGTCTAGTGGGATCAGCGGAAACGCTCGATCACCTCAGTGCTTCGGAAGATAAGGCGTTGGGGGCGGGAAGGAGAGGGGGGCGATCGGAAAGTGGCATTTGGCACGCGCAATTGACGACGCTGATAGGATCGCGAGCTGAGTTTGCAGATTTATAGCACAGGAGCTAGTGTTGCTGGCGTTTCTTTTTTTCTAATATGTTCGGAGTCACCTAACGCGCCATATCATAGGGACTTTTGGCGGCTCAACCAATTCCGACACGAGAGATTGTCGGCCTGTTGTCGATCTTACAACCCACATGATATACGAGTATGATGGTCTATATTTTCTCCAAAGTAGATGTCAAGTTCAGAAAGATTCGAGCTAAAACAAAATACCTTTTCTAAGGTTAAGAAATTGAACTACAGTTAAGATTTCTATAATTTTTTTTTCGTTCATTTTTTCAAAGAAGTTTTGGAGTACAGAAACTTTCAAATACTTTTTAAAAGTATAACTGAATCAACAAGGTATTGTACACTAAGCTCCTGGCCTACACCCGTCGGGAGAGCGCGGTGCCGTGTTGGCTTGCCGCGACACCGCGCGATTTTTCCACTCAGATACTGCTTCTTCCGGGAGCATCTTCCTATTTATCTTCTTTGTTTGTTTGTATACATTTGTTATAAAACAAAAGCAATAGTTACCAATTTATCGTTCACCAAAGAAGAACGTAATGGCTAATCAACGCCCTTACTTAGAAAAGTTAAAACTATACTCGCGGTAAGTATAGTTGTAGATATGTAAAGCCAAAACGTTCGAAACATAACTCTTTAATTTCAATTCAGATACACTGAAGAGCAAAAATAGCGCGGGTCGGTATTTATTTCGCCTTACATTTTGCCCTTCGCCTTCCGAATAATCGGGGTTCTATCTATTGTATGGGTTATCCTGCGGTGCGTCTGAACTCCCGATGGTAGAAGGGGGATAGTGGAATAAGCTCATGGAGCTCTTTCCAGGACTTTCCTGGATACGGTAGACAGGTGTGATCTTCGAGAGATTTGTTGACAAGGTTCTTATCTAATGATCTCACTAATCCGATTCGTATTTTTATTCGATTTGGATAAGATATTGGCGATTACTTTGAGCCCATCATTGTATGAAAATGTATGGCGGAAAAACTACCGACCCGTTTTCTTTGCTCTTCAGTGTATTAGAAGTGTTTTCCCGAAACCCAAGAAAAAGTAATATTACCTTCGATATTTATTTTCTGTGATACTTATTTATTTTGCTTTTTTTTTGTTTTACTGTCTAGATGTGAACCGTTAAACTAAAAAATCTTTATCATGGATTCTGTCACGTCAAGAGAGCAATTGTCTAACTTTCGCAGCTTTTTTCAGCATATAAGAAGCCATCGATCGGGCCGATGTCCTAATTGCCACAAAAACCGGGTTCTAATGAGCCCATAAACTTGAAATTACACGCTCCGTTAGCCAAACCGTTGCCGATACGGCCGATGTGTGCAAGCAACCACTTTTTAAGACCCTATTTATTTATTTTGGGTTGTCTTTCCCGGCATTTTTAAAACAAAACAAAGGTATAGGTTGGCACCTATAGAATGTTATGTGTTACAAAAAGCAAGGTGTAAGAGACAGTGTAAAGAACTGAAAGAGTCAAGATACGACGGAAAAAAAATCGACCTTTCTGGGTAAGTCGAATTAGTTTATTGCGAAATTTAATTTTTTTTGTAAAACGTTCTTGAAGTTGGCCCCCAATAGTTTACAGGTTTTAACATACCAGGAATATTTTACAGTTTTTATTCTTATAGTGTCTTTAGTGCCTCTCATTTTTGGTTTAATTTTGACCACTAGTTTAACTTTTTCTTAATCTTAACATAACAAAGTCTGTATAAATGTTTAGTCAAGCTTGCTGGCTGAAAAATGTGTAATAAAGTCTTGCGCGTTAACATAATGTTGAAGCAAATGGCGCGCGGTATAGCGATCTGCCGCCTGACAAAGTTGCTGTATCAGAGAGGACTATTCTGATGGGTTTTTTATTGTAGCTTCTTTTTTTTCCCACATGGCGCCACTTTGTTTGTGAAGCGACTTAAATGTAACTGACGTCTTAAGATATTTTTAATATCCGACAATGAACAAAGAATATTTTGATTTAAATTTTTTTGATTTCGATACTTTGCTGGGTTAAGAAGAGAAGAGGGGGCTAAAAAGTGTACTAAAGAATTGAGGTGACGTCTGCAAGATTGAGGTGGTATCCCTCGATTCACGTACTTGGTTTTCAACACTACTCGCTGGCCATTCAGAGCGACGACGCAGATAGCTTGATCGGCGCCTTTGAACTGGACTGGGTACGTTTCAGGGTACTAGTAATTTTCTGGGTTTCTGACTACATCGGACGTTTTATTATTGTTTTCATGACTTTGTTAATTATTTTTTCTTGACTTGTTTGTGAACATCACTTAATAAATCACACTTTGTTGAATTATATCGCCGACAATGTAGTAAAGAAATCAATCGAGGTTAAGTCAATCAAGTCGAGAGTGAATAGGCTTCTTCTGGGCTAGCTCGTTCCATCGTTGACCTCATCTCTGCCCCCAGAGCTACATTAATGTCAATAGTAAGTAAGCCCGAACCATAAAAATAAGGTCAAATTGCAGGTGTTTTCAGATAGATAACAATAATGCAATGTTTTTTTAATGTTTATTAGAATTGGATTTTCAAAGGAAAAAAAGAAAAAAAGTTACCAGAATATGGATCCAGAATGCCGATAAGGATTCTATTTACGCGGGTTGGGACCGCGCGGCGCCCGCGATTTAACCGCTCCTTCGCCGCCGCCAGTTTATGACACCCGCGCCACCTCTCCCCAGAGGCCACATATAGGGTATTAGGTACAGTTTTTGTGAAATTTTCTTAAGGAATAATTCAAAAGTTCATAAGCGAAATTAGTTACTGTGAACAAAATCAAAGAAATGTATATACCAACCAACACTAGATCAAAACGGGAACATGGCCACCACGCCGAGAATTTTCAATATATCCGTTAAAACCAAAGAACGAATACGGACAAAAAAACAAAAGCGACTTCACCACATTTTCCCTGTGGTTACGGAAAAACGAAACTCGGAAAAACTATCAGCTTCGTCGGGAGTGTGCAGCCGCGACTTTATAGCCCCGATAACGAAGCCCGCGCAGATTGGAAACAGCTTTGCCCGGAACGATACCGGCTCTCCCAACTTCCCAGCCCGGGATAAAAGAAAAATATACAGGCTTATGGTTTTTTATCCACGCTGCGGAAACTGACGTAATCGCAATTACGGCAAAATCGGTTTGTAAAATATCGTTGTTGGCGTTCATTTGGCCGTGAATTGCGCATAATGCGTGCTTCCGATAGGTCCGAGCGTCGACGTGGCAAATGCCTCGTCAATGGAGATTCTGTGTAGTAATAACATTAATAACGGCCGGAGTGCAGACTGTTGCATACAGATATGTGATGTTAACCTGTCAGTTTGACGAAGGTCACGGGATGACGGCTCGCCCGCTCTGACTCGTGCTGGAACACGCTCATTTACGTAGCTTTTGTACACTTTTTATTTTTTCAGCCTCTTGATTTTCAATATCTGGGCATATTTCTCATTTCGTGCATTTTATGCAAATAAAGCATGTCATATGAACGGTTTTAATCAATTTACTCGTTTAATTTTAAAGGAACGACCTGTGTGGTGCTGTGGTAGTATAGCTGCCTTCATCGCCAAAGATTTCAGGTTCCATCCCGGTCGAGGCAGATATAGGATTGATGAGTTGGGGTATTTGTTACCGGGACTGGATGTGTATAGGTACACGTCTTCGTGTGTCCTGTGCCTACGACACAGGATACTCCTAGTGTCAATGAGATGATTTTTTTTTTAAATAATTTCGGCTATTTAAATCTTGCAAAAAACGCTAAAGCTGTAAAAATTTCAAACTGTCCAAAACTGAACCACTTTTTCCACGGTCGAAATTCGAAAAAAAGTTTGCATAGAACCGGTCGTCGAATTGCGATATATGTTAGTAAAAGTTGTTCACAAAATAAAGCTCGTATACTGTTAATTTGAACAGTATACGAGCTTTATTTTTTTTACACGGTGTATGGGTGTAAATATGTACAGTGATAAACATTTTCATACTTGCGTATGTTTGCGTATGCAAACACACGCGTTTTTAAATCCTCTTTGCATACTTGTATAAAAATACGAAACGTTGAAATGTAGTAAAAATGTGCTGACCATTTTTTGAGCGACATTGTTAACGCTAGTTACTCGTATCAGTTTTCAACATGACATTTCAATACGATTGCTCGCTTGTCGGCTCGTTGATCTCGCAGATGTTTGCTCACCGTATTCACAAAAATTATCGCTGCAAATCTAAATCCATACACCATAACTAATTATATCCACCATGTAATAGCGTGTCGAAGAGCTTGTATTGTACCGGGTTTCTTTTGTACAAGCCGTATTACTAACCTACTTTTGGGGAGATTTCTGCCAAAAAGGCTCCTCGAGATATCACGGTTTTTTGGTTTTCAATGCGCGTTATATTTCCCATTGTCAGTTACGGGTATTAGCGATATTTTGAGTTTTGGTTTCATGCAATGCAGTTAGAATGAACATAAGCGTTTTTGGAGTTAGCATTAGACTTAACCAAAAGAAGTTTTTAACTTCTGTGTTTCAATGTGGAAACTGTGAACTCTAACTCTACGCTTTGATAGAGAGCGTCAAAAACTTGTCTAAAGTAAACTTGCTGGGCATTTTCTTTTAAAGAACAAAATTAATACACGTATGGAGGAACTAATAGACAATAGATAACCGGAATGGTGTGGTGTGGTAAATGGTAATGACCCTGTCTGCCAAGCCAAAGATGCCGGGTTCAAATCTTGGTAGGGGTAATCATTTGTATGTATTTGGAGGTTTGTACCCAAGTTGGACGTATGGACGTTTACGTATCCTATTTTACTATTTATACTGACATAAAAGTGTTATTTAACTATCTGACGAGCCCTTTGCTGTGGTTGGTAGTGAGCCTAGCTGCTTTTCACGCCGTGCGGCCGCGGGTTCGATCCTTGCCCAGGGCACTTTTTTGTGATGAACACAAGTGTTTGTTCTGTCATTTATCTATTCATGTATGTATATCAGTCTCAGATACCCATAGTAGAGGCTTTGCCTAGTTTGGGATCAGATGACCTCGTGTAAAATGTCAAAAAAAGCCCAAGATAATGAGATGGGAAGTGTCTAAATATTTGCTTATATAAAATTATCATCCTGATAAACTTTATTCATTTGCAACTTAATTAAGTACAAACACAAATTACATCACTTAAATAAATTAATTGTTCATAATAAAAATTAAGTGTTTTTTATTCTAAGGCAAGTTCTAAGGCAATTGGAAGTCCTTTATAATTCCATATAGTTGCTCCTCTATCCAACGTAGTCGCTTGGGCGATCGTGGCGGTCCTAACACGGCGAGTGTATTACAAAAGTTTGACGGCTGTCCGCGTTTGGCTATCGATTCGCCTCGGCTGCACTCTGCACTGCATTCGATACTGTTTTGTTTATTTTTTAAATAGAACCATGTAGGTTTTCGGGTTTGCGGTGGCTCTCTGTTAGCATGTACGCGCGTATCCGAACAAATGAAAACGTTGTGAGATTTTTGTGTTTATAGAACTTTGTTGGATATTTCGAAATGCATTTCACATGAAGGCATCTGATCCCAAACTAGGCAAAGCCTGTAACTATGGGTATCAGAGACTAATATACATACATAAAAAGATAAATAACACCCAGATGCAGAACAAATACTTGTGTTTGCTCTGGTCGGGGACCGAACCCGCGGCCCGTGGCGTGAAAGTCAGGCTGACTATTAACCACACCAATTTTTATTAATTTTGGAAACAGGACTCTATTTCTGTTTGTATACATTGTACTTGTATTTTAAAGATTATAAATGCAAAAAAATACCCTATATTTCCTTTTAATTTAATTTCCAGGACAATATTTTCAATTAAATGTGTAAAAATGACGTGAACCAATTTTTTTATTATAGCCGAGAGGCAGGCCGCGATCGTAACCGAATTAGTTCGGCGCTTGCCGTTCATTAGGGCTGTTTGTACAAAACCCGATGAACAGAGGGTTTATACACGACTATTGAATCAGTAGGCCTACTGTCTGGGTTTGCCTAAACCTGCAGATGTACCTGCAAAAATATTTGGGGTGTCATTCAGAGACATTTTGCTATAACGGTAATAAGTTAGCACTACCTTTACCCTTGTATGTGATAGTGAAAATGTCATTCACAGTACAGGTTTGTGCTAGTAATCATCACCATTGATATGATAAGTATAGACTTCGGTTTGGCTTGCGCTGTTATGGCCTGGTGCTAGCAAAACGTCTTTCTCTACATATATATTAGGTCTTTACCTATGAAATTGCCGTTTTGTATGGCGAATTTTAGGTAAACTCAATTTTCAGTACTAACATTTTTGCATATTTCTTAGGAATTATAAATCTAATCTTTTTTATTTTTTTAATCATTATTGGGAAGACATTAAGCTAACAGAAGCTTAAATTTTATTTTCGAAAAATATTATCTGTAAAAAAATATAACAAATCTAATGATGAAATCGGACGACAATTAAGACGAACAATTTTCGAACCTTAAATTTTATATATCAAACTAAAAATAAAAACTTTATTTTATGCGTAAATTAATAACCTTGAAGTCAACTTTCAAATATAAGACAAATGAAAAAAATTGCATTAGTATTATAGGAATTATAATCTCATTAATCTGTAAGAAAATTTCGGCAATTTCATAGGTAAAGACCTATTATATTTTATATATTTGTATATAATTATATCCTATACTATTAAACGAGCAATATTTGTAATCGGTTTCTAGAAAACGGCTCAAACGATTTCGATGAAATTTACTATACTGAGGTTTTCAGGGGCCTCCGGAAACATCATTTTCATTTCTACAGTGGGCTCTGGTTTAGATTATATAGAGCAAAGCTCGGTCGCCCAGGTATTTATTTTTTGATATAATACGTTTACTTTTTTTTATTTTTATATATACAATATGTAATGTCGAACCTTGATTATTTTAAATTCAAAATAAAATACAGTATTTATCTACTCAACGAGCTTTAAACGGACACACACAGACACTATACATCATGTAGGAACATGATGGGGTTAGTCAATTTTTTTTCACGCCCTCCATTTAAACATTTAAAAATATTTTTGCCAATTTGAATGGCTGTAGGACAACAAGATGAGCCTAAAAAATTGAAGACTGTAGCTCTAACAATTAGGCTGTAAAACCTGTGTGATAGACGATGGACGGCCAGACAGACGGACAAGTGAGTGACAATAATAGGGCTCCAAACCCTTAAAATGGGTCTTTTGAGTAATAATAATTCATTGATATATAATTCTACAACTATAAATCAATCAAGGCTGACTGTCTCGATTCATTAAGACGTGTAGTACGAGTATCTGCCACTAACACTATTTCATCGTGGGTCAATTTGAACACAAAGTGACTCCAGACCCTCTTACCAAAACCGTGCATTAGGTGTATGACCCCTGCCTGCACACAATCTGTATAAGCAGATTTTTAGCAGTCAGGAATTGTAACAAAATATTTGACAATTTATGAAATAAATAGATTTAAATTTAATTTTTTTTAGCCGGTAAAATTCGGTAAGTATGTATCTACTTCTACAATGGCGAAATAAATTCGTGGCATTGGCATCTCCGTAGCATAGAGAATTTCCTCTTTGTCCGTAGCTTATTTTGAAACATGTAAGGTTAATCTATTTTATAATGATTTTATTTATAAAGATACAGCGTTGAGAACGTTGAGGAGTAGGATTGGTGTGAAATTGAGTGACAGGATTAGAAAAAGTGTGAGGAGAGAACGTTGTGGCGTAAAAGAAGACGTAGTGATTAAAATTGAGAGAGGGATGCTGAGATGGTTTGGTCATGTAGAGAGAATGAATGAACGAAGATTGACGAAAGAGATCTTGAATTGAGAGGCGAGAGAGAATGAAAACGTTGGAAGGGGAAGGCCTCGGCGAACGCACCATTAGTTTACTATTATTTAATCTGCGCCAGGACCCAGGACCACAGATTAGATAATAGTAACAGGACCAAATTCAGGACGTTTAAAAAAAAACGGCCAAGTGCGAGTCGGACTCGCGCCCTAAGGGTTCCGTACCATATGATATACTAAAAGCTTTTGCTCTTTCATTTTTAAAACTCCGCGACCATCCAATTTGACCCCTTTTTTATAGAAAAGTTCTTGAAACGGGAGCTCACCTTCATTGGTTACTTTTCATCATCATCATAACATCCCATGAAACGTCCACTACAGGACATGGAGCTCCCTCTAGAATTATAGCTTTTGCTGGAAAAATATTATGTAGAGGGGAAGTACCATAGTCACCTCGCTTGTTAGCGTTACGGCTGGCACCATGGACCGCGGTTGTAGGTGACCGCAGTAAGTAAGATGTTAGATACAAAGGAGGATGCTGCTGCCCATCCTCCAGTTTATAACCCTTAGTCGCCTCTTACGACACCCACGGGTATGTAAGGGTTGGTACTATTATTTGCCGGCACCACACGGGGCAGGGTTACTTTTAGTTGTGAGAAAAATTTAAATATTATTTTAATGATTTTAGACTTTCCCTTTATTTGTACTGCGAGACCTGCTTCTTGCCAAATTTCATAATTTTAGGTCAACGGGAAGTACCCTGTAGGTTTTGCTTTTTTGCATAAATGTATGGAGGTGAGGACATAAAAAGCCATATCTTTTGATTGCGTCGTTGTAAAAAATTTAAATTTTCGGATCTGGTGTGGTTCATGGACCTTAATATTCGTTATCAATTTCAACCTGATACCTCTTCTAGTTCGTGAGAAAAAGGGTCTTGACAGACAGACGGACAACAAAGTGATCCTATAAGGGTTCCTTTTTTTAATTTTGAGGTACGGAACCCTAAAAAGGCCAGGTTCAAAGTACCCTTAACCAACGAGCATGTATAAAAGGACTGATAAAAGTACAGGAAGCAAGGGAAGTATGTCAAGATCGTAGCAGGTGGAGGACTGTGGTCTCTCTCTACCCCGCCGAGAAAAAGGCATGATAGTATGTATGTATGTATGTAAGGTACAGTATTATTTATAAAACCGGCGACGTTGTACATTATTGAGCTACAAAATAAAATCAACCAATATATTGCTGTTTCTCTGCATTTTTTCTCTGCATTCACATAATGTAAATTCACCGTATTATTTGAACGAAACGAAATATAAAATCGATACCACACACGAACTTATCGAGTTTTTCACAGCCATAGCAACTACGTTGTAATTCACCGACAAACGCAAATGATAGAGTCAAACAAAGAACAAGACAATATATAGAGACGAAAAATACTACAAAGAAAGATAAAATGGTAAATATAAAACCCAAAAGGAAAGTTATTAATGTGTGTTTGATCTGTATGTAGATATGTAGGTATGGCCGTTCTGGTCCCTCGTTATTACTATACGGCTGAACCGATTTTAAATACAATTTATTCCCAAAAAAGAAAAACACATTATAAAGCGCATAGCATAAATAACATAGCATTTCGATAAATTATACGTCATTAGATTTGTCTTAAGAGGCCCGCAAAATGTAAAATGTAGGTGGAAAAGATATTCAACTGTTTAAGCAAATTTTTCAAGAATAATTTGACGTAACAAACATGAAACTAAATACTGTTAAATATAAAATTTATAAAAAATAAAGGCCCGATTGCCTAACAGAGAAGAGGAGAAAAAGCTCTAGGATAAGATATCGCTGGCAGGGACGAACAAAATTATAGGTATTTAAACCACAACAACAAGTGTCTTCGTCCCTATCTGCAAAATCTTTTAAAATTTAAGTTAACTAAATCTTGAGCTTTTTTCCTCTTTCCGTTATGAAGTCGAACTTTTGGCCATTAAATATTTTATTAATCTTAGACCCATCAACGGTTTCATCTACTCGTTGTTATGCAGCATACTTCACAACCTTAGCCTATATTTAGATACTGCACATGGTTGCTGGATGCAATATTTAACTTTCGCGAATTATTTCATAGTACCTGGGCGACCGAGCTTCGCTCTGTTGGTATGATCTTAACTAAAGCTCACCAACAGATAGCGCTATGGGGTGACTGGAATGGCTATTTTCAAGAAATGCTTAAAAACGGAGAAAACGAATTTTCCCAGACATGGGACCTAGCTAGATCGATTTTTTACCCCCAAAAACCCCCGTACAGTAAAAGCTTGTTAGAGCCGTTTTCGAGAATCCCATTACAAATATATATATACACTAGCTGTTGCCCGCGGCTTCGCTCGCGTGGATTTCGTATTTATGTTGTTACCGGTTTTCCGAAGCAATGAGATATTTACCCATCATTTCGGGGTAAGTTTAAACTAAGGAAAAACAGGACTAACCCTGCGCAAATCAATGAGTATAATTCAAGATCCAGCTGAATTTTATCTACACTAACTAATATTATAAAGAGGAAAGATTTGTACCTATTTTTGTATGTTTGTATGTTTGTAATGAATAGGCTCCGAAACTACTGGACCGATTTGAAAAATTCTTTCACCATTAGAAACCTGCATTATCCGGGATGAACATAGGCTATAAAATATTTTAAAAAAGTTAGGGTTCCGTATGAAAACTTCGATAATGTAACCCAAGGTGTGAAAAAAATACTAAATAGCATCCTTATATCGAGTACGCTGCCGAAAATATTAATAATAGAGCAAAGTAATGTACTACAGAATTATAGAAGCCATCAATATCTACAAAAAAGTCCGCGATACCATATGTCTAACTATTACAGTTATGTCACAATAACTACTTTTTCATGTTAAAATATGTAATAGTAACGCCGGTACAAACTATATAGGCCACATTATTCGTACCTATTAATCCTTATCCAAATAAATGATTTCGTATTCAAGGCTATATCAGTACCTGTAAATAATTTTTTGAATTATTCAAATCGGACATACCATTCAAAAGTTATCATGAGTGTAATCGTTATCAAAATTGAAATTAAAGGAATAGCGCCCTAAGTGACTGTAATGGTTTTATCTACAACAGAGAATAGACACGAAAAATTTGACTGGTCAGGTGCGTGTCGTTCCGTGTGGTAGCGGCAAAGAATAGTGCCAACCCATCTCAACCTGTAGGTGTCGTAAGAGGCGACTAAGGGTTTACAAACCGGAAGATGGGCAGCGACATCTTTCCGTGTATTGCACCATCTTACATACTGCGGTCACCAACAACCGCGGTCCATGGTGCCAGCCTTAATGCTAACAAGCGTGGTGACTAAGATACTTCCCCTCCACATTCTTCTAGCAAGGGCTCGAATTCTGGAGGGAGCTCCCTGTCCTGTAGTGGACGTATTATGGGATGTTATGATGGTTTTGATGAAGTGCGTGTCGGCTCGAGCGAATTTAATGCACTTCTGCGTGACTAAGATGGTATGACTGCCCATAACTAGGACAGTATTTTTACCTTAGTGGTACGGAACCCTCGGTGGGAGTCCAACTTGCGCTTGGCTGGTTTCTTTAGTAACCCCCGATGCAACAAGAACCTATATCTACCCGTGCGAAGCCGGGGCGAACCGCTAGTATAATATACAGACGTTACTCATAAATTACTCAGAACAGAGGAACTTAGCAGCAGTATCCTAACAAATGTAAAGAGAGAGATGAGAGACACCTTTATGTAATATTTCAAAACAGAGCCAATTCGCAGAAGAAGTTCAGAAAAACTAAAACCCCCTCCCTCTCTCTCTCTCTCTCCCCCCTTCCTCTCCCCGTCCTCCTCCCCCCTCTCCCCCTGCCCCTCCTTCTTCTGCTCCCTCTCCCTCTCCCTCTACCTCTACCTGTACCTGTACCTCTCTACCTCTCTGCCTGTCTGCCTCTCTGCCTCTCTGCCTCTCTGCCTCTCTGCCTCTCTGCCTCTCTGCCTCTCTGCCTCTCTGCCTCTCTGCCTCTCTGCCTCTCTGCCTCTCTGCCTCTCTGCCTCTCTGCCTCTCTGCCTCTCTGCCTCTCTGCCTCTCTACATCTCTACATCTCTACCTCTCTACCTCTCTACCTCTCTACCTCTCTTCCTCTCTACCTCTCTACCTCTCTACCTCTCTTCCTCTCTACGTCTCTACCTCTCGACGTCTCCACGTCTCTACGTCTCTACGTCTCTACCTCTCTACCTCTCTACCTCTACCTCTCTACCTCTACCTCTCTACCTCTCCCTATCCCTGCCCCTATCCCTACCCCTAACGCCAATTTAACCGCTATCCCTAACATAGAAACGATACCCATATTTAGTTTTAGACATTTCAAACCTATCGCACTCCAACCCCATCCCCAGGGGATGATGTTATTTCACGTCCACCACGTTGGATGTCAAAATTGTTGCAGTTTTCGTAATCAGCGACCCGATTAACCATACAAACGACACCCATATTTATTTTTAGACATTTCAAACCTATCGCACCCCAACTCCATCCCCAGGGGGATGATGGTATTTCACGTCCACCACGTTGGATTTCAAAATTGTTGTAGTTTTCGTAATCAGCGACCCGATAAACTATACAAACGACACCCATATTCACATTTCAACCCTATCGCACCCTAACCCCATGCCAAGGGAATGATGGTATTTAACGTCCACCACGTTGGATTTCAAAATTGTTGTAGTTTTCGTAATCAGCGACCCGATAAACCATACAAACGATACCCATATTGGTTTTTAGACATTTTCACCCCATTTCCCTTTTTTAAGGGTTGAATTTGGGGTGGAATTTCAATAACAGTGATGAAAGTTGCTTAGAATTACATAATTAATGCCTAAATAATAAATTATGTGGATTTTACTTTAAAAATAAAGAATTTTCAACTTCATCCCCCTTTTCACCCTTAAGAGTGTCGAATTTTCAAAAACCCTGAGACACATAAATATTTATTTTTAGTCGTCAGCCTAAATACAAATTTTGATGATCCTAACTTCAAAATGACGGACTTTCATACAAACTTTCATCCCCTATTTTACCCCCTTAGGGGTGGAATTTTGTAAAACTCTTTCTTAGTGCACCCCTAGGCCTCATAAGGAACCTACATGCCAAATTTGGAATCTCTAGACCCAGCGGTTTAGGCTGTGCGTTGATATGTCAGTCAGTCAGTCAGTCACCTTCTTCTTTTATATATATATAGATTCATAGTGGCAAGTACGTGTAGGTCGAATAGTGATAGATGATTATTTACAGATGGGTTGAAGGTGTTCTTTCTTTGCCTAGAACCCATAGATAGTTCGCTGGTAGTTTGACCATACTTTCATGCTCACGCGATTGACATTTTGTATACCAATTACGTAGCTTCAGGAGCAATAACTTACGCTTTTTGGTCTGAACAAAACCATGTTGGCCAGTACCAAAACAATAATTTTATTATAGCTGAGTCTCGTTGCATTGGGTTCGCAGGCGATGTAAGAAACCATACGAAAATTTAATTGGTACATAGATTTAGTCCGGTTTCGACTCCATAGCTATCTCTGTTGACGCGTGCTCTCCCGACGGGAGGTAATTATGCAGCCACTTTTTTAGCACGCAACTGAATAAAATATAAAACGCCGCAACTAATGATTCTGCTTTATTTACTTATTTATATACTGATTATATATCGACGTTACGTTATAAATCCAAGTTCATAAACCCTCAGTCACCTCTTTTGACTCCCACGGCACAGAATAAAGTAAAAGTGAGTACAGAACGGATACTCCCCCTTGCAAACTCACCTGCAACCCCGCGCGCACCCGCCCGCGAGATTCTCATGATTCTTCTGAGGGTCTTTTGTACTGAATAGGTACTGAAATACAACCCAACACCCAAGTACCTCGGAGTGACCTTGGACAGGTCCCTTACATACAAAGAACATCTGTGTAAGCTCTCCCAAAAAGTGGCTACTAGAAATAACATCCTCCACAAACTCTGCGGCACCACATGGGGAGCATCAGCCTAGTGCCTACGCACATCAGGAATCGCGCTTGTCTACTCAGCGGCGGAATACTGCGCAGCTGCTTGGCTAAATAGCGCGCACGTGCACAGAGTAGACACAAAACTAAACGATGCAATGCGCTGTATCTCAGGCAATATTAAAACCAACCCTCACTCACTGGTTACCCACGTTGTGCAACATCGCTCCTCCTCACCTGCGCAGAATGCATGCTCTGAAGAGAGAAGCTGAAAAAATTACCTCCAGCCCCCTCCTGCCTGCCCATGAGCACTTCTGCCAACCGCCCCCGCATCGCCTAAAGTCTCGACACCCAGCATACCAAGCCGCTCAAACCGTGGCCACGTTCGACATTTCAGAAGCCTGGAAATCTGAATGGACTGAAGCAACCCTTGGATCTTCAGTACAAGATATAGATCCTACGTCCAAGCTACCAGGCTCAAAGCTGCCGCGCAACCTCTGGTGCCGGCTCAATAGACTCCGAACAGGACATGGGGCCCCTTCAGGACCATTAAGTTGAATTCCCATTAACTACTTCCGGCACAAATGGGGATGGAGAGATTCGGCTATGTGCGAGTGTGGCGAAGAGGAACAAACCATGGAGCTCATATCCAGGACCTCCAGAAGACTTGTTTAGTTTACCGCCTGACACCGCCGAATGGCTAAAAGGAGTAAATTTAAGTCTATAAATTTCGCCTATTCGTAAAGCCATACGATTAAATAAACTGAATAGGTATGCGAGCCTACGCGACCTTCCAATTTCAAATTTCAAATTCGCGCTCGATGTATGTAGTATCCGGGGTGTGCCCAAGGATAGAGATGCAGTACTATCCGCTGACTTGTCCGGACTGCTCTTAACGCACACTTAACAATACTTCACATTGCCCCGCCATTGTTTATACCTGCCGCCGCGCGACTCGGCTTTCACAAAACCCGCCGTCTCGGGCCTCAAGTGGCTATCGTACCACTAACAAGTGTTATGTTTCTGTTTAGTATGAATGCAGCTATATATTTAAGTGTTTTGTGTATTAATATTCAACTACGGTGTAGAATTATGATACGCTGAACACAGAGATAGCGCATTTTTGAGCTCGACTTGTGTTTAAACGATCATATCTCATAAATTAAAGCATTGACATAGGGTTTTTTATTTTAATTTACAATGTTTAAATTATATAAATTAGGATAATTAATAAAACCTGTCCATACAAAATAATTTATTTACAGCCCTTAATTTTGCACAAAAATACATCATCATTTCACAACATCGATAACTTCATCAATATATTATATATATTTTCATGGCACGGATTAACGTTTTGGCTTAATTTGGTAGATAATTTTACAGAGGAGCGAGATAGTTAAAACAAATAGACCCTAAACAAACGGAGACAGGCAATTTTAATAAAAAAGAGGATGTCAAGTGGTACTTGACACGGGCAATTTGGAGTACAAAATCCATGTCAAGTGGTAGTTGACAGGACAACTCAGCGGCTATTCTTTGCCGGCACCCACGGGTATATATGGTATAGTCAATGAATAATGAAATACTGATGAATGATAAGACGAAATACAATGCAATATTTACGAACATAATCTAATTTATGTACGTGACATCATATCTATATCATAACACCTATACCAATGAAGATTGTAGTTATTGTAGTTACATGCGAATTTGGCTAGTATCGGAGGTGAGGTGGGCACGGGCATGTGCCCGCAATGTGCACGCGAGCGCAAGGGTGTCCATTGGGCTGTGACGCCGTTGTTGGTAACTATAAGAGGTATAGTTTACATGACCACACATACCTACCTATCTTATTGTTTACTATGTCCATTTGACGATGTTTGGAAAAGTTTGGGAAAAGTTGTTCAGTTTCATGGTAACATGCTAAAATACGAGTACTTTATTAATCAGATTACAAGATCAATATAATCACAAGTCACAAATTATACTACATAATAAATTTTCCTAATAAAAAGATTATACAACCAAACAGAGGGTGGCAAAAAGAGAAGATTATAAAGGTTGTAAGGGACGGTGTACCGAAAACTAAATGGGCGTATTCAGTCAATGAAACTGAACAACTTTCCCATTGAAACATGTTTGAGAAACCAAAAAAAAATTTGGCTTCTCCATACAAACTGTTCGATCAAAGTGAGCATTTTATATGAAGAGGACGAAAATTATTTACATTTTCCAAAAATGTTGCTAAGCTCAGGGCATGTTGTTCAGTTTCGTTGACTGTGAGCAGTGCTCAGATATGCTTAGTGAGTACTTCCTTTCAGTTTTAGGTGTTAAATAGATTACACCCTGTGTAATCTATGAGGATATCCAACTCTACCTGAAATTCGCGACTTCCCACTAGAGTAAATGCTACGCACCACCATCCAAATTAAGTGTAACCAAAAAAAAATAAAAAAGTCAAATTACTTGTAATTAAAATACAATAATGTATTAGTCTAATAAACCGCCCCAAACTACTTAAGTTAATAGAAGTCAAACTACATAAGTTAAGTTAATAGAGAGTGAGTTCAATAAAGAATCAAGATTAACTTCTTTATTGAACTCACTGTAATGGCGAATATGTTCCTACCCATTTTATTAACCATAAAAATAACCATAATAAAATATATTTGAGCATAAGATGGCATAAGAAAAGGCTAAAATTAAATGATGGTGTAAAATACCTATCAACTAAACATTCACTTAATTCCTCAATGCCTAAAAATCTAAGCTAAAACTAATAAAACAAATGAAGTGTACATTCTGAAAAACATTTACGAAAATCTCTAAGCAGCGCCACCTGCATGAAAAAGGTGGAACTACAAAGCTTTTCGTAAGCTCACTGTAAAAGTTCCGAGTACTTCCGTTGAACACGGATGGCGCTACCGACCATTTTTGAAAGGATTTAGAAGTTTTTTTCTATAGATTTTATAATAATTTGGGAAATGAACAGAACTTCCATAAAACCTTTAAATGAAGTATAAGATTTGCTGTGGAAAGCTTTTAACTACTTTAAATATATTTATTCACTTTTATACAAAGAAAGTACCTATCTAATTTCAAAGATGGTCTTTGGCTTTGGAGCAGGTGGTGGTTTGTTCCTTACAGGTTAATATTTATTTCACGCAGGAAAATTTGAGAGGTGCTGACACCGCACAACTTTTCTCGAGAAACATAGGTCAAAAATTAACCTCCCATAAGAACTGCATCAGCCGATAGCGCATTTAGTATGGGAGGTTCAACATTTTTTAACTCGTATATTGACCAAAATCGATCAGTTTTCCACTTCTCGGATTTCAGTTTAATATGCTAACCTATTATCTCCCTACTGATTTTTTCTTACAATTTTACTGGCGCTGGTTTCTGCGCAGAGCAATTGTCATCAGACCTCTACAAAAAACGCAAACTAAACCCACTGTAAAAGAAAGTAATTTTACAAACATAGACTTCGTTAAATTAATGAAATAACCAACACCTCTTTGTTTGTCCACGTGTCTGGTGACGGTGACCCTCGCTAGGTGGTATACAGGGTGGCCACCGGAACTATAAATCTGTGGTAAAAAAAAACACCCGGTGAGCGCTGCGGCTGGCGGCCCTGCTAGGTGTCGGGTTCGCTTCCTGGTTTAGAAGTTTAACGGTAAGAACCAAGAAAGAAAGTGTTAGCGTTAGTAATATAAGAAAATGTTTCGATTCCTTCTATTTGGTTTTATTGGTTTTTTGTAACATAAAAAAAACACCAAGAAAATTGTCAGTTAGTCATTCGAGTTCACGTGCACAGAAAGCGGAAAAAAAGAATTATAATTAGTAATTAGAATTCCTGTGGTTCCTAGGAAATAAAGTTAAAGTTTGTACGATTTTAAACCTTTCTTTATCTGAATTTTCTTGTTAATGCATAAAAAAGAAGTGATGTAATATTTTTTTTTTTTTTTGAAAATATGGCACTTGTGTTCTTAATCTACGGACACCGACTTAACTGATTGAAGAAAAACAGAGAGACAATATTTATTTATCTATTTAATTTATTTATTTAGACAATATTTATTTATCAATAATTATTGTGTATGAAGTAGGTTGATAAAATAATAAAAGTAGATAGATAATATGATAAATCAGAAATTATTGAATCAAAACTTCATATTGGTAATATAGTATAGCTTACACAGGGTGTAAGGGACGGTGTACCGAAAACTGAAAGGGCGTGCTCAGTCAACGAAACTGAACAACTTTCCCAAAGAAACAGTTTTGCGAAATGTAGAATATTATTGACCTATACATACAAATCGCTCACTCTGGTCGAACAGTTTGTATGGAGGTACAATTTTTTTTTCATTTTCAAAAATATTTTCTTTGGGATAGTGGTTCAGGTGCGTTGACTGATCACGCCCTTTCGGTTTTCGGTAGACCGTCCCTTCACCCTGTATAAGTACATGATTTTTTATTTTCTCTGCTATTCCGCAAACTGTCCAAACACGATTTTCACAATAATTGATTGGTTCTGAGAATCATTCCAATTCAAAAGATTTTTTAGTTTAAAATAACGTTGGTCGTAATTTGCCTGGCAGAGATAAAAAAAACTGGCCAAGTGCGAGTCGGAATCGCGCACTGAGGGTTCCGTACCACCACATAAACATAATTGTATTCGTTGAAATTTCAGTAAGTTAATGTGCTAGAGTTTTTGAGTCCGACACGCGCTTGACCAAATTTTATTATTTTTTGTTATTTTAAAGCTTATGCACTATAAACATACCAATTTTCAAGTTTGTAAGTGTTCCCGTTTTTAAATAGAACTAAAACAAAAATCGCCTCAGCGACCATCCAACTTGACCCCTCTCTTATATGAATGTTCTTGAAACGGGAGCTCACCACAATTGGTTACCATTAGTTTTGAGAAAAGTTGTAATATTTAATGATTTCAGACTTTTCCCATTATTTGTACTGTGAGACCTAGCTTCTTGCCAAATTTCATAATTTTAGGTCAACGGGAAGTACCCTGTAGGTTTTGCATTTTTGAATAAATGTATGGAGATGAGGACATAAAATGCCATATCTTTTGATTGCGTCGTTGTAAAAAAATTAAATTTTTAGATCTTGTGTGGTTCATGGATCCCAATATCCACATATTAGGATACATGAACCTATTAATTTAAACCTGATACCTTTACCCGTTCGTGAGATAAAGGGTCTTGACAGACAGACAGACAGACAGACGGACAACAAAGTGATAATATAAGGGTTCCGTTTTTTTCTTTTGAGGTACGGAACCCTAATTAAGTACCTACGGCAATTAAATAAAATTAAGCTTTATACGTGACCGTTAACCTGAAAAAATTTATAGAACTAGCTTTTTTGTTACAAAAAAATGACACAGAATGCTTAAAAAAATAAGAGCATCTTCACAAAATTAAACGCTACTTCACAAACCCTCGTCAAACAACAGTGCACAAATAACAAACCCCATGTAACTCCGACACACGAGCCTATTTGTCTCACCTGAATCACGGCGGCTACGGCCATTCGCTTGGACAGAATCATTTCATATTTTCGCGGGTCCATCTCTCACGCGCCGCTCAATTATTCACTAGGGGACGAGCGGCGTATTACTAAACATCGGGTTGTTGAGGTAGACAAATCGTGTTGGGATGGAGTAGGCTTTGGAAAAAATCCTGTAAATTGATACCTAGAGGATGTAAAAGACCAAAAACTGTGACTACAGACTATGAAGCTGAACTTGATTCCCTAACTTAACCCTGAACTTTTTCCTAAACTTAATTACTTAGTTGAACGAATTACATTCTTTGGGAAATTTGGTTCAGTTTCATGGTCTTAAGTCACAGTTTCAGTGTTAGGAATGTCCATAGGAGCTACATCACGTGATGAATGAATGAATGAATAAATTCTTTATTGCACACATAAACACACATGATATATTATACATATAATCATAAAAATGTACTCTATCATGTGATGCAGATTCTATGTAAAGGATTTTTTGTATTTCGACCTAAATATATTGTTCAAATATTTTTTTCGTATTTGGAACTATGTTTTATGGGAAAAGTTATTCAATTTGTTGGATGCAAATGCACAGTTTCAGTTTTCTTTAACACCCAGTATAGTTTTATTTTAAATAACTTTTTTTTCTTATAAACAGCTTTCAAGGTAACAATTATATGGACCTTAGAACCACTATTCTAGAACTGCTACTCAAAATAATGTTAATATTATGTCCTTACCTATTGCAACATAACCACCACAGTCCATTGTGCCAGCCGCAACCGCTAACAAGGGTGGTGACAATGATACCTACGAGTACATCCCCAAAAAATATTCGCATTTTTCTGTTAAATTCTAGCTGAAGCTGCCTGTCCAGCGGTGGATGATTTAGGAGATAATGATAATAATGATGATGAATTCGGAGGAAGTTAATGCAAACAAGCACTAGCACAGAGTCTAAGACACAAACTTATTTATTATTATTATTTATTCGTTAACATCATGATGTGTTCGAATTTAACAATATATTCTTAATCATTAAAAACAACCGATATTAACTAAAAAACTAAATTAAAATAATATTAAAATACATTATTTTCGCAATCCATCTTAAAATAAATAATTTAATTTCTATTAAATTATTATTTAATTATTGATATATCATTATTTCATTCCTTAAAATATTATCTAGATAAATATATTTACACATCATTAATTTAATTGAGGTAATTTCTGTTTCAAAATTCAAAAGTAAATATAATTACAAATGTCAAAAATAAAAATTGTTACATATGTCAAAAAGAAAAATTATTACAAGTCTAAAATAAAAATTATTACATTAGTCATAAATAAAAATTATTGCATGTCAAAAAATTTAAGTTATTTATTACATGTTATTCATTTCATCGAGGTCATTACAGTTTAAAAATTCATTTACATCATAAAAACACTTTTTTACCAAAAAAATCCTATTTTTCCTCTTAAAAATATGCAGTCTGTCCTCTATTTTTAATTGTGCAGGCAATTTATTAAAAAACCTTACCACTTGGTTTATGAGACCATGTTGAACTATGGCTAGTCGAGGTTGAATGAGCGGTTGGAAGTCCATTCGTCTAGTGCTTTCCCTAACTTCTCTTTCAGAGTTAGTTTCATAGAGGTGGCAAGTTTTCTTGAAACGCTAACGCTTCTATGTAGCCGTTGTTCGCCTCATCTCTCGTTGTGCGACCGTTTTTAATTATATCTAGACCTTAAAATAATTCCATTACATAAACGTAGAATGTACTGTTTACTGTAATTGTCGATTTTCGAGTATTCTTTGACTCAGACCGAAATGCCCCTCACTTCGGCACAATACCCAAGTTTCAAGGATCAGTATTTCCTTAATGCGCTACCGGTGGGTCGCTCAAAGTAACGACCGGTGAACGTGAAATTACACGTGTTACAATGATGATTCTGTTTACCCGGACCGGGTAATTCCGCCATTTTGTCCGGATGCCGGTTCAAGAGCGTTAGGTTTCCTCGTAATCGTTTCAGTTAATTACAATGTTATGTTGTTTTTGTTTAAAATTTGCTTTTTGTTGCGATGCTTAAAAGTTAAGTCACAGTAAAATTTGGTTCCATTTTATTCAAACCGTTGTTATGTTGTTATAGTTTAGTTAAGCTTTCTCTAGTGCTCTTGGTGTGATGTCATGTATTTGGTCTCTTCGTCGTGTGTTTTATAAAGTAGAAGTGCCTGAGGGTGTCTGTTTAAAAAAATGTATATTTAAGTAATTTTTTTGTATTAGGTTTTGTAAAAACCGTTCGTGAAATTAGTAAAATCACACATTTATTTTCTTTTTAACGGATAGTCAGGTAAACCGCTAACCTGGCAAAACCAATTCTAGGATTAGGTATAGTTTGCACTCTGGGTCACGGAGGCTCATAATATGTAATAGTAAACAATTATGGAGGTCAGTATGGCGGTCCCTCTTAGTGAAATATAGTGCCCTCCTCAAAGGTTACGTACTAGGTTACGTACCCGACTCCATAAAACGAAATAAGTCTAAGGCGATGATGACTCTTTGACTAACTAAAATTATCACGCAAAATTACTTATCGTGATTACGATATATGAATACATGACAACCGAGTCAATAATTCGTCGCAAAAGCTCGAAGCTTATGAATATATCAATCATCTGTTGTGAAAGATTACGCATATCAAACACTGCAAGGGATAGGCACAAAAAGTTGAGCATCCGGTATTCCTAAGGTCACTCGACACACGACCAAACTGGTCGTTTCCGCCATGTTGATTTATCGGTCAGATGTCAGCGGTGGCCGGTGGCCCTTGCTGTTGGTACAGTCAGATACGTTATGCTTCTATGCACGCATAAGTAGATAACCAAAGTATGATCTGTCCAGGTCTAACCGATGTTTTTCCTTAACAAGTTATATTCATATTTATTTGCTTAAAAATGGTACATGGAATGGACTAACCATGATGAAAAATAAATATTTTTATTCTCATGGAAGGAAGTGGTCTCTTCCTATATCAATGAGAAAGGCTTAATTAATGGAGTTCATAAGCTTGCAATATCGTATTATTTACAGTCAGATACAGAATTATACACATTCAGATACAGATAAGATCACCTAAGCATAAAATCCCGATTTTTTTTATGTCACAAGTGGCTAAACGAGCTGGTGGGCCACCTGATGGTATAAGTGGTCACCTTGCCCATGACACCCACTGTCTTATATTAGTGAAAATTTGACACTAATAACATAACACATTGTATAACAAAATCTGTGGTGCCGACTGTATTAATCCATATTTGATTTAGAAAAACCCGGAGCCAGGCCGTCTACCGCTCCAATACGATACGACGTACTTTTTGCCGGGAATTTGATGCCTATATGGCTTTGGGTTTTGTGAAGTGACATGTGATAACATGCCACTGTTTTTGTCAATATGCGACTCCATCAAGTGTGTACCAAATTTGGGTAGTTTGTTTTTTTTTTGCTAAAATTAGTAACGAGTTTTTGTAAATGGAAACATTGGAAGGGGAAGACCTAGGCGAACGTACCAGGACCAAATTTAGGACGTTCTGAATAAAGGCCAGGTTAAAAGTACCCTAAACCGACGAGTATGTATGAAAGGATTGATGAAAGTACAGGAAACAAGGGAAGTATGTCAAGATCATAGCAGGTGGAGGACTGTGGTCTCTGCCTACCCCGACGGGAAAGAGGCGTGATGTTATGTATGTATGTATGAGTTTTTGCCGGTGACTGCACACACTGTAAAAATCCGCCCGCGTCGACACAACTCAGGCGCACCTAAATACTACATCACGAACTTTTTTACAGGTAAAGTGTCAGACCCGTTAAATTATAATATAACTAGTTAAATAAACCTAAAACCTAGATACATTTTCAATAGGTTCCATTTCTGACAATTTGACTGTATAAATTATACGAGTAAGTTCACTGGGCCTAATTTGTACTTTCACGGGCTATAAGGTTCAGTTAGGTTAGGCACAGATAATATTATACTATACTAGTACAGATGCCTCACGTCATAGAACGAATTTGTGCCGAAAATTGTTCGGGCTATCTTTCCATAAAATATTTTCTTAGAATAAATTGATATCTGGATGTTAAAATTGAATTAAGTCATAGTTTACACCTTTACCTACCAACCTAGTAGTAACATTTAGTTTAATTATTAGAAACAAAAGGGCCAAATTAATTCGGGCTATTTACTCCGTCGAAAAAACCGTAGTACGGAATGGGACCCCATGGGTTAGGTTATATTTGGTTAGGTTAGGTAGGTCAGGTTATGTTTGGTTTGATAAAGTTGCTTTATTATTTAAAATTCATCGGTAATATAATTCCATGGATAATTTATAATTTAACGGCTCCTGAAAATATACATACGACATATACAAATGGAAGACGCACTCGATTTACAATACAATTTTTTGATAGTATCCATTGATTTAAAAGCAAACTACGATGTTATTAACACGAAGCTTACTAAATCTTACACCCAATCTGCGTGCCTTGGAGCAATATCTCAATAAAATCTCTACTATGCGTCCCCCCGTCCCTTCCCCCTTCGCTCAAGCAAGGGGCCTTCAAGAACGGGTTAATTAACTTAATAAATACTCACTCCATTTCATTACAGCATACGTCAAATGTTATGAGCTTTTGCATACAACACAATAAGTCAGATAGGCATCTATGTTTGTAGGTAACGGAGGGAGAATGGATCTGTCTCGTCCTAATTAATTGTCACTCCTGATAAGATTATAAAGAGTTCTTTGTTAGAACTGGAAGCTACCATTGATAAATGTACTAAGCGTCTATTCTATGAAGTGTCTAAAAGATATGCCTATGTGTATAACTACAAACATAAATTTGTGTAATCCGAGCCGTTGTGTTCACTTGTTATTTTTTTGTGAAGAATTTTTGTTTATGATGTAGTGTTAAGTTTTCATGTTAGTATTTGTAAAATCCTAATAATCTTTGGTATAAACAAATCAGTAATTTGTAATAAGTCGCGAGTGAATAGGCTTCTTCTGGGCAAGCTCGTTCCATCGTGAACCTCATCTCTGTCCTCAGGGATCGAGGTCAAGAGTAAGCCCATACACAGTAAAAAAAATCGTATAGTATAGAGAGAGACATCGATGAGTTTTTCTTCCAATACAAAAGATAGTTCCATAGGGTGGTTTTCCACCAGTGCTGTGCGCGAGAGCTAAGCTGTGAGCTGGGAAAATTCCAACCAATAGGATAGGATTGCGCCATTTTCCTAGCTTTTCAAATGCGCTGTTAAATGGAGCAATCGTATTGGTTGGAATCTTCCAGCTCACAGCTTAGCTACCCCGCATAGCTCTGGTGGAAATTCCACGCTACCGGTAATATGATACTGTTTTCATATTGTTCATAGGTAAATATTACAGTTAGTGTAACTAGCGGTGGTTACCCCTAGTTACTCTACTAACAGCCAGTTGCACATAGCGCCTTTAAAGATAAAGCCCCTTTAAATCTATTGCTGTCACTTTCTTTGTCAACAAAACAGAAAGTGTCAGCAGCAGACTTAAAGGTGCTTTAACTTTAAAGAAGCTTAGTGCAACTGGCGTTTAGCATCCCTGAAATGTACTTACTGTTTCAACTCCGATCGTGTTAGGGCGCTGATTCGTAATGAAAAAGAGTAGAATTTGCTGCCTGATATTTATTCGCACAAACGTACACGATTGAAATAAGAAGCCATACTTACTCGTAATTTTGCTACTTATACATAAAAACTTTCAAATCTACTATTTTCTGGTGGTGCTGCCAACAGTTATAGCCAATTTTACTTATTTAACTAGCATACTTAGGCTCCTAAAGATTGTACATAAGAGTTTATTTCTTATGATGTCATGTGTAAACCTGTATATCAAAATTTAATAAACACACAAAGGAAATCTGATTAACGATAATGAGACATTATTAGAGTGAACTCTTATGAAGAATCTCATAAAGGGAACAGTTCATTACTCAAATATGTTTGATGATGAGAGCCAACACGATACAGATTAAATTCTAAGGAATTTCAGAGATTCATGAATGTAATTTGTTATTTTAACGTATCTAATAAACAAAAGTAAATTCTATGCACCTAGTTTTAGCTCCAAGAGTATTAGCATGATTGTCAGGTGAACGAAATAGAGTTTTGACGTTCTACGTTTGAATATTGAAAACATGCACCTTTTTGCGGCTTGGGCTCTTATGAAAAAACCGGCCAAGTGCGAGTCGGACTCGCGCTCCGAGGGTTCTAATATACCTTTAGTATTTTTAGAAGCAAGAGTCCATTTTTAGAAACACAAAACTAAATTTGTTTGTAAAGGTTTTTTGCAGATTCCTAAAAAACGGTACTATTTAGAGATATCATTTTATTTTTCGTGTAATATTTTCATAAAAGTCTATATACTGTAATTAGTTCAGATTTTTTCTATCGCAAATTTCCGAGATAAGGGGGGGGGGGGAGAAAGGTATTTTTTTTATACACTTTCCATCATAACTTGAAAACTAAGAATCATAAAAAAAAACTATTTTGGAATGAACAAGGAAAAGCCCTTTCATATGATATCTCCCAGTCGACCTAGTAACGACAATTTAAAATTCTTACCGGGGCGGTCAAATTCATTTGGGCCCCCTTTATTACAATAACAATAATATTTTTATTAATCTTTCATTTGCAATAAAGTTAAGCAATCATATTGTAAAATTATTCTAAATTCCAAGTTGATAGCTTTAGTCCTTCCTGAGATAATGAGGTGTGACAGACGGACAGACAGACAGACAAAGTCGCACTATACATAACAGTTCCTTTTTTTACCATTTTGGTATCGGAACCCTAAAAACTAGTTAGTAAACTCTCGCTTTCTGCCCTTGTAATGTTAGATACGGTTTTTACGAGCCGAACAATGATAATAAACTGGATTTATAACAAGAATACTTCAATATTAAAATACCTAACGGCGGACCTCCCATCATAAAGACACCATTTCTAAAATAAACATTGACGTAATTATAAGCTTCAATATTTATTAATAGTTAATGAACCAATCAAAACTCACCGGATATGATGGCTGAACGGAATGCACCAATAACGATGAAATAATCGCAGACCTCCCGTAGCGAAGACAGTAAAGAAATATGATGAAACTAATCGTCGTAGGCCAAATAAAAATTATTTAATAAAACTAAATTAGTTTTAAGCTAAGACATCCGAAAACGTGTCAACGTTTATTTATTTCATAGACTTGAAAAAATTAAAAGGTTCTCTACCCGACCATATATGTATTTTTTCCCCTCGTGAAGTTAGTTTTTTAAATTAAATCGCTCATGTGGAGAAAAAAGAATTCGTCTATACTGACGTAGAAGAAACGATCTTTCCCTTGTGTGTTGGATATGTCGTATTTTCTGAAGATTGGAAATGTGTTACCTACGACAAGAATTGTTGACAAGGATCACGCAAGATCCTCATCTAACCATCTCATTATTCAGATACGTATTTGATTCGGTTTAGAAATATATTGAAGCCTCCTTTAACGGGCATCATTGTCAACCTGAGGAAAAACAAACAATTATTGCTAGTTGTATCCTTATTAGGTAGGTATTTTCATATAATAATTTTTTTCTACTCCCATTTGTTAAAGTTCTAAATACGAAACCGGAAACAGTATCAAAAACATTGACATTCCGTCAATATTTTTAAATGCAACTGTCTACAATACGGTAATATAATTTGTGCTGACCTAAAATTGTACTGGAAACTAGCCATGCTTTAACGGTACCATTGAAACCATTGTTTTGCTATAAATATTCACCTTATGAATTTATAAATAAATCAGCGCTAACCATCCCCGGGAGATCCATCTCAATTGGAGGGAAGTAATTCAGAATGCCGGTGATACTGACTCGACTGCTCTAGACATACATCACTGAAGATAGCCGACAAGACAGCCGTCTTTCCCTTCTTACACTCAGCTTGGTGTCAAACTAGCGCTCTATTAACATAGTTATACATTTTGCAAAATGGAAGGGTTCTTCTCTTGTCCATGGGTTTCCTCCATTTACGCTTAGCTCTCAAAAACTCATCAAACTTATTTTATCACTACAAAAATACTGAATTCCTTTTTATTTTAATTTTTTTCAGAAAACAGGTTAAAATTCTGATTTATCTTTGCCACTAACAGCTTGATGGCTCGTACATGGTGTTATAGCAAAAAATAAATGTTTTTTCGACCACCATTTCTTGAAGCAAATTATTTAGATTCAGAGTAAGATACAAGTTTTTTGTGTTGATAAGAAATAACTTAATCTTTTTGTATTTGTATTTTTTTTGCAAATCTTTTGATAATACATAAAGGGCGTAAGGGACGGTGTACCGAAAACTGAAAGGGCGTGCTCAATCAACGAAACTGAACAACTTTCCCAAAGAAACACATGTTGGAAAAAAAAAAAAATTGCATATTAGTAAATAGCTATGGTATGCCGAGTTACGTATAAACCTCTAAATAAACTGTGGCGTTAGTTTGCTACAATATCTCGCCTTAATGAAGACAAGGCTCTACAAACTATAATACGCCATCTAAATGCACCGTCGACAGGAGCAAACAATTGAAATAATTATCAGGATAAGCCCTGGATCAGGGAAAGCCCTTGAGATCCAACCCTTCTTAGATACTGACAGCGCCTTATGCAAATTCTCAAACTTAACGGCCTTACAACTATTTTCATAAACACAACATTTGTTCAACTAAAACGATCCTTAGTCTTATTGAAATAAGGTTGATCTTAGTATTCAAACGTGGTAAATATATCGTTTTGGAAATGTCACACGTTAATGGTTGCTCAATTGGTTCTAAGTCTAAGATGTAGGCTTGTGTTTGCAGTGTGTTTTGCTTTTATATTCTCAGCTAGGGTGTTCTGATCTACATACGTCGATTGTCATAATAACATTAGAATTAACATTGCCAAATCTGGATAAAAAAAATAATCTTTTGCTCAGTCGACGAAATTAAACAAACTCTAGAAAAGAAAACTGTAATAGTAGGTTTAAAACCACGCACGTGTCGGTAAAATATCAAAAGATCCTAGCGAACTTTTTGAAAAGTCACAGAGCCCTTCGTTAGCAAATTAAAGAAGTTATTTATACTTACATATTTTTTAGGATCTAATCATATCTATTTTTTTACTTCAAAGTTATTTGTTTATGCTATATCTAAGTGCCGACAAAGCGTCATATTGCGAGTGGATAAATAAAACTAACGCGTTCTATATCAATAAACACATAACTAACAAACGTAAACAAAATCCGGTGAAATGTAACGCGGCTCGTCAGCTGTAAAATGTGGTCGAATGAATACAAACATGTACTACCACCTAACGAGGAAGAGATGTATGTTTACACTAGAGGTAGTAGACCTGAAAATATTGTCACTTTATCTATAAAATAAATAATGGGGACCATTCACATAAAATCATCTGATTACAAAGCCTTGGCTAACAGAGTTTGTGAAGCGATGTAACAATGAATAAATGATATGTGATTTGACTGATATTTAGATACACACACACATACATATAAATTACACCCAAGCAAAGAAAAAACACTCGTGTTCTTCACACAAATGTTTGTCCTGGGCGGGGATCGAACCCGCGGCCCACGGCATAGAGGCAGGCCGGCTCACTACCAACCACGTCAACGGGCCAGACAATCGATCTGGTCCGACGCGTGAATATGAAAGGATTAATGAGAATAGAAAAAGCGAGGGAGTACGTCAAGATCGTGACAGGTGGAAGGATATAACGTGGTCCTTGCAAAGAGTTTGGAGCCTTGCTTCTTCCTCTTGTCTCTCTCTCAAAGAAACGTATGTCGGCGATGAGACATCTTGTTGCGAAAGCTATGTCCCTCATCTCTTTAATTTTTAAAATCTCCATGCCTATATTGTACAAGTAATCAAAATGTAAAGAAAAGTCGACGCACAAAGCATTCGTTTTCAAATAATAATCTAATGAATATTTACGATTTATATAAGTGTATAAGACCATGTGGTGCCATCTCTTCGTGTCACGGTAAAGTTTCAACTGAAGTTTTATCAGTTATTGTAAGTACCATAATGTGTACGAGCACTAATAGATCCACTTTCTCATATAGGAAGTGGTTACACATCAAAAAGAGATCTTTTCCGTCTACAGGGCGGTCGACAGACGGAGGGAAGGATGAAGAAGGACTTGGAAATACATCTTTTCATACACTTACTTTTATAACACTAAAAACCTAATAAGTAGGATCTTTGTCAATAGTAAATTAAATTCTTTGATTATTATTTATTAGGTAGTTTTATTTATTATTAGTACATAATTTAGATAACCTACTAACATGCCTACTAAGTAATTTGTGGAGGATAAATGTAAATATTCTGTTTTACGAATATTTGAAAATTCGTAGAAAGTTTGACTCTCCATACTAAATTATCAGCTCTAGAGCACGTTTTTATATTTAGCCTTCAGAATTTGCTCTTATAAGATAATACATAAATATTAGATTTTTTCTGATTCTATTGTACTGAATGATTGTAGTTTATTTTCCGGTTAACATATTTTTTTCTAACAATTCTAACTTCATTAACACCAACCATTATTTTTTCTCACATTAATAAAATTGGTTGTTTTCTGTTGGTTGACTTGTAAAATCCTATATTATTGTTTTTTTTTTTACTTTTGACGTTAATCTATTACATTTGAATGAGATTTGACCGTGTTTTATTCAAATACAAACTTATTCCCCTACAAAATGCCCGAGCTGAAAATCAAAGGCCGTCGTGCTTGGCTGGCCACCGATAACAATAATTGTTTGGACCTCAGAGAATTCGTTGTAGACTCCAACTCACCACCCAAATATCTAATTGGAATTTCTAATTATACTCGCAAGGCAACGGCTAATTAGTTTTCAATAGGGGGCGCTTTAGAACTTACCTCACTTTGAGTATTCGTCGGTGTTTTGAGATACTTATTGAACAGTTTGAAGTTAGACAGGGGTGAGCTAGAAGCTACTAGACTAAACTTTAATTTACAAGAACTTGGTTCTTTATTGCATAGTTTCTATACTTGAATTGGCTTAGACTTTCATTCATTTCATGCAATTTAACTAGAATAGAATTGGGTCCGTTGATGAGTTCAATATTTTAGTTGGGTCACATTGTACGTATAGTACCCATAAATTCCTTTGTCACAATACGTTATACAAAACAATACACTACATCACGGTTGACAGCAATCCAGCTTGTAAGAAAGACCTTGGTGAGGAAGTCAAAGCATTCCAGCTTTTTAGCGTCGTCGTTTCCATGGCTAAGGTCTTGGGGAAGCCCTTATACCAGCTCTTCGTATAACTGATCGGTGAAATGAAGTAAAAAAAAAATACAGCCAATCTCATACAGTCATAGAACAGTAGTTGTTGCAGTCGTAGAATGGAAAGGCAAATAACCTCCAGAATTACTAGTTAAAAGGTTTAGTCTCGAATTTATTAAAGGAACGGAAATTGTACAACGTGAATCCTATTGTTATTACGCAAATAAGTGTTTATCTGTTACTATAAATGTAACACCCTTTATAAGCATAGAGATAGCTCTTACGAGGTAGAGCAATGGTAAACAAAGGTGTTCTTGGCGGTACACGCAGGTTGCGGAATGCGTGTAGGAATGTCGGGCGCAGACAAAAAGTGGCTCGGGTGCCGCCGGACAAGGCTGGCCTCTTCAAAAGGGGTCGCCTGCCCACTGCCCGCTCGTTAACGAACACTATGGTTCTCAAAATATCTTTACAGGAATAATTATTAGACCATAGTTTAACTTAGGGTCGTATTAATAAATCCCTATCAAGTGTGACATTTCTCTCAAGGTGTATTTTACACACACAAATGTATTTAATTAATTTGTTTGTAAAAATTATGCATCTTGAGTATAATCTGCGACTTGAGAGGGATTCATTAATACCACTCTTCGTATATTTGTCAGAAAATAAAAAACAGGGACTCAATTCTTGAATATCACCGGGTGATAAAGTATCACTCAAAAAATTCAAAATCACTGATTTTCGTTTTCGAAACCGAAGATTGATATTCGATAAATATAAAAAAGTATTTGATTGTTAATTTGCGTATATTACAATTTACCTTTTATGGCTTTATCACGATAAATTCGAAATTTTAAAGTCTCTCTGTATGTTTTTCTAAGAGATATGGGACAAAAAACAAGAATGTTTGGCTTTCCTATAAAATTGGAATTTCTGTGAGATGTGAAAAACTAACAGAATTTTGTCAAGGGTTTAAAAATTAATTACATGAGGTACAATGAAAGACACGACGACTTTGTCACTAAACATAGTTAATGACATTTCAATATCGTGACTAGACAGTTCGATGTTGTAAAAAATATTCCAATCAGATAATTTCTTATGAGTTTTTAGAATAAATTAACAGTAATTGACGAAAGAGATTAACCAAGCGAGGTTGAATGGAAACATTGAAAGGAAAAGCCCTCGACGAACGTTCCAAGATGAATTTCAAGACGTTCTAAATAAAGGCCAGGTTAAAAGATGAACATGTAAGAAACGGCTGTTGAGTAGTGAGAGTAGAAGAAGTCTACTACCCCAACAGAAAAGAGGCATATGTTTTCTAATTGTTATAATTTTAGCTACTTTATCCCAGTGCAGTAACATTTGAAACTTGTTGAATGAATGGCGAATTTAGCATTTTGCGGAGCATTTTTTCACGTGAAAAATAGTCCTTTTCTTCAAAAATTTTGAGAACCATTCCGATTTGCATGCTATATAAATCTACGTATCTCGTTTCCTAATGAAAATGAGCCCTTTCTTCCCCTGGTCAGCCCTCGGACCACGGCCGGTAGCGAGTACTCGAATGGAAATCGTACTCGCAATTTATGTGAAAGGGTTGCAGAATAGCCCCCTAGTTCGTGTTTTATACGTGTTACTGCTGCTAATTTCTTACTGTACGATTTGAGCAGGTGTTATTTGGGGTTCTTTTGTATGATTTTATTTGTTTTGTGGGGAATAGAGTGCAAAAACAGATCAAATTAATTATCATGAACAATTTACTGCGTAGAAAAAGTCATAAAATTTATGGAATGTATGTCCTTCTTACAGGTCTTAACAACAGTTTTAAAAATTTGTAGAGATATTTTATTTCTTCTGGCTAAACGCACGCAACATCATTGGCCTTCAACAAATTTTATCCTTTGAAATTTACAAAATAAATTTTTGAGTCTCTGTACAACATGAGTCAAGTATGTAAAGCTAGTCAAGTACGTAAATAACCTTTTTGTGGCTTTTAAAATTCATCAATCAATAGACGTTGAGCCTCTAGAAAGCTCTATGAAGCATTTACACATTTTTTTTAAACTTTGCAAAAGTTGTCTTTACAACATTTTATTTAAATAATTATACCCCAACAATAAATAGCATTTGATACCACATTCATATAACCAAGTACAAGTAAGTATACGCATGACAAAGGAAAGGTTACTACCTAGACGGCGTGTCATAGGGGAAAGTGTACACGCTCCAGCCATTATCCCCCGACTTTTGTTTTAAAACATAGAAATTAAAGTTAGGCACTTTTTCGCGGAGAACAATTCTAAACTCGCGAACAACTTGCGTTTTAGCCGCTCTCACATGTTTGCGGAAGTTCAAAAAGTTGGTGAGGATTTTCAAACGGCGATACGGTTCACTTTAACCTTTTACTTTTGTTTTGAAATAATTTAATTGCGGGTTGTGGAAATTCATGAAATTCCTATACCTATATGGAGTTTTTGTAATTATTACAACGTAGAATTTAGAAATTTGCTATTGAAAAGCTGCGTTGTTTCTTACACCAGCATAATTTTTCAGTAAAATTTGCCATTAGAAAGCTACACTCTACATTTCTTTATACCTAAGATGATTTGGTTCGACACGTGTATACCTTCAGATCATACTCAAGTACCTCTGAAAACAACCATAGTCGCTTCAGGACACCTTAAATAGATAGATTTAAGGGCCTCTACGACGCACGTTCTACAATTAATCAGCCTCTGTGGGCACAGGCGGTAGCGGTAGCGGAGGCGGGGGCGGGAGCTGGGCGCATGGTAATTAGATTTAAGAACAACTGGGTGGCGTCGGCGAGAGAATGGCCCGCATTAATTTGAGCTCCTGTAACGAGGGCGACGGACGCCCCGACTGGACCTTGGGACATAGAACGCCAGGGAGTCGAAACTACCCCTATTTGTTTGATTCTGAAGATCTATATTGCAGTATTTGTTATATAAAATTACATAATGGATGCGATCAAGTTATCTGGTTTATTTGCCAATGTTTTCTTTCGCAGGGTTATTTAGAGCGATTTCCGTCCCGGCTACGATCACTGTAAGTGTAGGATACACCTACGAAAATTCTGACAGAAAACGGTCCGACACCAGAGGAATGAGTGGAACTCTCCGCGTCCAGAAATCCTCAGACAACTGGGAAAATTCCGGCGGGGCGAGTTCCGCGACCGAAAAATCGTATCGCATCGCAAGCGCATCAAAAACTATAGGTTCGTTAACTAAAGTAATCCCAACTTCTACTCTTCTACTCGGATCTACTCGGAATCCCTACTTGGGATCGGTTAGGTTGAGTAAGGTTATCTTGCGACCACAACGCCCGAGCCGAGCAAGCGAAGTGGCAGCGGCCAGCGAGTGCGAGAAACGAATTACGTGTTAGTTACGAATTAACTATTTAAAAGTGTGCTATCCAGGATTTTAACTGTCCACGAAATTAAATTGCTGCCAAAATTAGAATATTTTGAGGTAACTATTTTGCTGTGCATATTAGTATTTCTGATTGTCATATGAATTTTATTTGTATTAAAATTCAAGGAATATCGATTTGCAGTTAAATACCATCCAAAATTAATCCACTGATTCTAGTAAAATGAACTTTGACACTTTTTTTTTATGTTACAAGTGAGCAAACGAGCAGGTAAAAATAAAAGTGGCCGGCGCTTAAAATCTAAAAAGACCGATTTACCTGATAAGGATTATGAACACAGACATACAAAATTAATTTTTTTACAGTTTGCATGGTTTAGTGGTACAAATCTAGATACTAGTGAAACTGGATCCAATGCAATAGTAGCTTACCAAAACCTAATCGCAGTCGCTCTTTGTTAAAACCAGTTTTCAACGTCATATCCATTAGGTTAGATAGTCGACTCCATAGAAACAGAATAAAGTTAGGGTTATAATGTCGTCTCCACAGCCTGCTATGTTCGTGGTAGTCAAGCTGTGTCCAGCAGGCGGGTGTCCACTCGCTATGTTAACTGCAATCTGGCGGCTAAATGCTCGCTGCTTGCCCGCTTATACTGCCATTTCAGATTTCACACCCGAAAAATTTATTTCTTATCCTGTTTGCACACAGTATACCTTAGTTGTGTATTTTGAATTAATTGCTTCAATAAATTTTTCATAAAAATGGAGTTTAAGGGGTGGAGAAGATATATTTCTACGTAGCTTCTCAATCACATTAAAGTAAAGTATACCTTACAATTTTGATATTTTTTTTTCTTGAAACTTGTTTTTATTTCCATTTTCGAGAGCATTTCTGTTTGTTGTATCAGTGTAGCGACACACCTGCAAAAATGCAGCGTCGGAAGGATCCCTGACGGATCTTTTTGTGACATATAATATACTAGAGCGGAATTCACGCGTCGGTACAATCTGCAACCACAAAGCAAATATGACAAGTGACAAGAGATTGCAGTAAGTTCCGACGCGGAAATTTCGGTAACATCCTTGTGTTGTTTTTATTTTCTAGTTTTCATTGATATCCTACGTAGCCTATCGAAGGCGAACGCGATCGCGATGCGATTCGCGCGAATTCTTCACCTGTGTGTACATTAATTACTAAAGTAAGGCCATCAAGTAGTGTATATCTACTTTTTCTATGAAGGCCATCGTATAGGTTCTCGTTGTAACAGCTGTAAAACGTATGAAAAATTACGAGCTGCAAAGAAAAATAAACCTTTTGCGTTGGTGTTAAGGTAACGTCAAATCGGACTTCTTACGTTGGTTTTTCTACGTATTTTTTTTAATAAGAATGTGCCAATTCCAATTATTTATTTTCACTGTATAATTTTGTAATGATCCAAGAACGGCCTTACATATTTGCGCTTTGAAATCCCAAAATACACTACCCGAAAATCCTCGAGCTGGACCTTAGCAAACACTCCAAAGAATGTCGGAGTAATGTTCTCAAAGCATAATATAATTTCCTAATCGCCCGGTTATCCGCTGGTCAGGCGGTTGTTGAACTATACGCTTCAACTTTATCAAAGGATCATTTATACAACACAGGGTTTCTGAGTTTAATTCTGTTTAAATTTTTTCGTATTTACTATTGTTTTGGAGTAATTTTGAATATGTAAAACTAAATTTTCAGTGAAGGATATTTTTTTTTTATTCGTTTGATTAAAATATCAATATCAATAGATATTGATTCTTTATATTGATGATTTATATTTTTCTGCTTTGTAAATTATCAATAGTTGTAAAAAAAACCGGCCAAGTGCGTGTCGGACTCGCGCCCTCAGGGTTCTGTACCTATCTACCATATGATATACTAAAAGCTTTTGCTCTTTGATTTTAAAAACTCCGCGTCCATCCATCTTGACCCCTCTTTTATAGAAAAGTTTTTGAAACGGGAGCTCACCTTAATTGGTTACTATTAATTGTGAGAAAAATTGAAATAGAATATAATAGAATAGAATAATTTTATTCACAAGGCTTACAATAACATCAACAATCTTATGTTACATACACAGTTACTTATATAGTTTAATTTGTTCAAGATATTAATGTTCTAATATACCCAGCGGACCCTGCACTAAGCGAAGCTTGTATCGCAGGGGCCAGAACACTGTTACCCGTGCACTAAATATCTCGGACAATATTAACCAAAAATTACTTAAAATTAATGATGACAAAAAGAAAATAAAAAAAACAGTCAACTAAACAAAAATTTAAAATGAGGTGATGACAATTAAAAAATAAATAAATAATGATAAGTTAATAAAATTTTAATTAAATCAAAAAATTCCACAGACCAACGATTAAGCGAATGTTTATGTATGTGTCTGTGTATGTGGATGTCATGTGTGTGTGTTTGTGTGTGTGTGTGTGTGTGTGTGAAGGAGAGTATTATACAGACAATTTGAAGGAGTCAGTAGGATCCAGGATGTGGCAATATATCCTCTGTTTGTGCGTAGTTCAAGTTGAACAGCCATCTTTCTATGATGAATTTGCTTTCTCGGACGGAAGATTGTAAAATTTGAGGGAGTTTAAGGCAAATTTTGTTAAACAAATAAGGGAATAGAAACATTGGAAGGCGTTTGGCAAAAGTAGAGCGAACAGCCGGCACTTTAACTTTGAAGATTCGACGCTTAAGGAGCATATCAAAGTCCGCAGAGTTGCAAACTTTTTTATATGTTGAGACCGCAGCCCTCAACACGTATAGCTGGCGTACACGTAGAACCTTAGCTTCATCATAAAGACAGTCTGTGGAAAACCTGAACGGCTTGCTAAGCATTACCTTTAGAACGGCCCTTTGAGCTCTTTCGAGAGTGATCATCTTTGTCTTAGCTGCTCCTCCCCAGGCTCGAATGCAGTATAGAGTGGTTGACTGGCAAAGGGTTTTGTACACTAAGAGTAATGTTTCTCTAGATGCAGCAAGTCGAAGAGATTTCATTATGAACATCAACTTCCTAACACGCGATGAGAGAGCTGAGATGTGGGGCCCGAATGACAGATTCGTGTCCACGATAACGCCCAAATACCTAATGCTCGGAGTTTGCTTTAAGGAGCTACAGCCGCATCCGGAAATATTTGGTACTGACGGTTGCAATAATTGACAAGCACTAGAGTGCAGTTTAAGCACAATGTTTGATGGAGGCTGTGAAACACAAATGTTTAATGATTGTAGACTTTTCCCTTTATTTGTACTGTGAGACCTAGCTTCTTGCCAAATTTCATAATTTTAGGTCAACGGGAAGTAGGTTTTGCTTTTTTGCATAAATGTATGGAGATGAGGACATAAAAAGCCATATCTTTTGTTTGCGTCGTTGTAAAAAATTGAAATTTTCAGATCTTGTGTGGTTTATGAACATTAATATTCGGTATCAATTTCAACCTCAATCAAAAGGGTCTTGACACACAGACAGACAGACAGACAGACGGACAACAAAGTGATCCTATAAGGGTTCCGTTTTTTTATTTTGAGGTACGGAACCCTTAAAAATGAAGTGAATGGAAATGCATATTTTCTATAAAACTTCAGATAATGCAGGTAAAGATTGTTTTTATAACTGAAGGATTTGATGTCTTAGTATTTAAATGATGAAAAAAAATGATGGACACGGGCTTGAGTACTATATGAAGTGATAGTATATTTTTAGTTTCGCTTTTTTTTGCTGTACGTACAAGTTAATTGTATCTTTTAATGCAAAATGTATGCAATAGAAAATATGCGTTTCGGTTCAAACGTATAAATCTTTCACACTATAATAAAGCAGTATACGAACTGGTAAACAATTATAAAAATATATATATATATATTGATCGTATTATCAATGAGGTGCAAAATTCTGCAATAAACATTGCACGAATATACAACATTTTTTGTACGATGATCCCTCAACAAAGTTGCTGTGTATAACCTACCGACCCTTGGAGTTAAATAAAAGGTTTGATTTTGTGTTGTAAGGGAGCCTCCGTCAATATTTGCATGGATCTGCATGGCTTTATTGCACGGAAGTGGGCTTTGGGGCTACTGTTTGAGTGCAGGCCAAAGGGTTCGTAGGTGGGTTACTATTTTGTAGGTTAAATATTCTAGATTATGTTGTAGTGTGCAAGGGTTGGAGGGTTGCACAGTTTGATTCATACCTACGTAATTTTATTTCATCATAACATCCCGTGAAATGTCCACTACAGAACAGGGAATACGGCTGAATTCCAGCATAAATGCGTCGGGGAAGCACAATAGTCACCATGGAGGATGGGAGGAGAAGAACCGTAGTCACCGCTTGTTAGCTTTGCAGCTGGCACCATGAACCGTGGTTGTTGGTGGTAACTTTTTGTAGTACGTAAAATATTACGCACGGAATCAAGCACGTAGAAATAAAACCAGCATAACACCACAACACCCGAAACCAGAGGCGCGCTCAAGGTCAAAGTGTTTCCACCAACGTGCAGCTGTGTGTACGATACACAAAAGGAAGCTGTCGTCCACCCTTAAGTTTATAGTATCTTAGTCGCATCTTACGACACCTACGTGTAGAGATCAGTTCTCACTATTCTTTGCCAACACCACATGGGCTAAAAATTGCCCCGTGTGGTGCCAGCAAAGAATAGTACCAACCCATACATACCCGTGGGTGTCGTAAGAGGCGACTAAGGGTTATAAACTGGAGGATGGGCTGCAGCATCCTCCTTTGTATCTTACATTTTACTTACTGTGGTCACCTACAACCGCGGTCCATGTTGCCAGCCGTAACGCTAACAAGCGAGGTGACTATGGTACTTCCCCTCTACATTTTTCTAGCAAAACCTAGAATTCTGGAGGGAGCTCCCTGTCCTGTAGTGGACGTTTCATGGGATGTTATTATGACGATGAATTAAAATTCTTCGTAGCTTATTGATCATCAGCATTCTGTGGGTAGTAAAATCGATAACCGACCTTAAAGACCTTAATTTCATAGTTATTCAACCACCCAATGCCTCTGACATGGCTCATTAAAGTCTACTTTCGTAGATAGTTTTCAGTACAAACGAAAAGCTATTGGTATATAGGGTGACTTTTAATTAGTTCTTGATAGCAAAAGATATGCATGTACTCATGACACTGAACAACTTTTCCCAAGGAACATAGGTCGAAATACGAAAAACCAAATTTGAACTCCCATACAAAATGCGCTATCAGCTGATGCAGTTTCTATAGGAGGTCAAAACTTTATTTTCGTATTTCGACCTATGTTCCTTGGGGAAAGTTGTTCAGTATCATGAGTTAATTCGTACCTTTTTCTATGAAGAACTAATTAAAAGTCACTCTATATACAGCGTGATTTTTTTTATTGTTTTTGTTGTTTACTCGAAATAATTGAAATGGCTGAAGCAAGGAAACATTGGCAATCACTCCACCGACAAGAGCATAGCTCTTATGTTAAAAGAAGAAGATTCTTTTCATAAAATATCTCTACTTAGGTAAATATCTGTGTTGTAATTTGAAGTTTAATTAAAATCTCTCTGCGAATTTAATAAACAAACAAGTGCCTTGTGAAAAAGATGCGACGATAAAGAAAAACTTACCTAAAATTTTGATACATATTTTTTGATAGATATAACTTTAATCACCATATCAGCCAAAAGACGTTTAGTTCACTTCTGGACATTAGCCTGCTACAACTCAATAGACAGGTAAAAATTTAAATTTTTTGTCTACAATCACTCATTTTTAGGGTTCCGATACCAAAATGGTAAAAAAAAGGAACCCTTATGGTGCGACTTTGTCTGTCTGTCTGTCCGTCTGTCTGTCACACCTGTATATCTCAGCAACCACTCACGCTATCGGCTTGAAATTTAGATTAGTTTTAGAATATGGTTCCCAACTTAATTGCACATGAAAGAATCAAAAAGAAATTATGATTATTAATGCAAAGGGGGCCCAAGTTATTGGGCCAAATTTCAAATTATCGTTACTAGGTCGAGTGGGGTATCATATGAATGGGCTTTACTTGCACATTCTAAAATATATTTTAGTATTTTTTTACGACTCTTAGTTTTTAAGTTATGATGAAAAATGTCAAAAAAATACCATTCCCCTCCCCCTTATCTCCAAAGTTTGTGAAAGGAAAAATCTGAATTAATTGCAGTCAATAGAAATTTATGTAAAGTACCTGGGCGACCGAGCTTCGCTCTATAATAGCTGCTTCAACATTAAAGTATCATCGGGTGAGCAAGCTATGCTACTCAACAACAGATGGCGCTGTAAGTTTCTTGAACACACTAAAACGCGCTAAGAAATATTAAAAAAGACGGTGAACACGAATTTTCCCAGACATGAGACCTAGCTAGATCAATTTTTTGCCCCCAAAAACCCCTGTATACTAAATTTCATCGAAATCGTTAGAGCCGTTTTCAAGAAACCGATTACAAATATATATATATATAAATATATTGCTCGTTTAATAGTATAGGATATTACAGCAAAAGTAAAACGGTCTTTCTAAGTTGCAGAGTTTTTTAGAAATCTGCAAAGTACCTTTACAAACAAATTTAGTTTTACGGTCCTAAAAAAGGACCTTATTGCTTCTAAAAATACTATAGGTACATCGGAACCCTCGGCGCGCGAGTCAAACTCGCACTTGACCGGTTTTTTATAAGGGTTAAAAGCTAAGATTGAAAACACACTGCTAATAAGTTTAATTTTTTATGTACTCATTATTTTTAAAAGGAGTTTAAGTTATAATTGAACGCAATATTGACGACTGTCTAAATTAATTTATAATGTATTTTTGTTTGGGCTATGTAACGCATCAAACTGACGAAAAAAACTAAAATGTAAAAAAATATATACATTTTCACAATATGCTACGTGCTACGATGTCTCGTTGTAGCGTTTACTACGCCGCGTAGAGACCCTCTACTTAGCTTTTTGTGCTACAGCCTACGTCGGCGGGTGTGCTGGGGTTTTAGCATGGGCGTGTGATCCCCTAAAAGGCTAAGCCGAACAGGCGTACGGTAAGCAGATTTTAGATCCCGGGCCCGCACTTAACTGGCTTCGTTAACTGTGTACTCGGAGCCCTACTCTCGTGTCAAGATGGGAAATTGAACGGCATTGTACCTGTTTTTGAATGAATAGAGTTAGGTTTTAGGTTAGGTTTTTGAATGAATAGAGTTAATTTTTAGGTTATTTGCAGCATGTTTTGATCACAGGATTTTGAAGTTTGAGAGAAAGTTCGTGAATGGTGAATAAAATACAGGGTGTAACAGAAAGGGGGTGTCAACCGTGAAGGATGTGGATTAGCCCATTAAACTGAAAAACTTTTCTTAAAGAACAATGGTTGAAATATCACCCCAAACAAATACGCTACCAGCTGATGTAGTTGCTTTTGAAAGTTGGTTTATGTTGTTTAATCTATGTTATATAGGGAAAATTGTTCAGTTTTATGGGCATCGATTCGTTCACTTGCGTTTTTTACGTTGATGCGATTGTAATCTTTTTACTTATGAACTTTTCTTAGTTAAAAGTTTCGTTGATGGTTTCAGAAATTACACACACATAAATAGACTAGTTTTGGTATGGTCCACAGGGCCGAACGCCAGTGGAAACACTTTGGCCTTGAGCGGGTCTCTGGTTACGGGCGTTTGTAGCATTGCGATGGTTCAGCTTACACTGGTTTAGTTTCTACGAGCTTGCTTCCGTGTGTACAAAGAGATAATAAATCACTACGTAAGGTGGTATTATCACTGGTTAAGCACAAGTTAGGGTAACTGTGGGCCCGGCGAGGTCGCTACCGGCGGCGCTGTCGGCGGCGGCGGGCTGATGAATGCCGCACGCATCCCGCTCGCTCCGCCGCGCTGCCCGCACCTCTCGCTCGCGCCGGCGCGAACACGTGTTTATTTGTATGTTTTATCCTTCGGCGGCTTTAAACCCAACCCACCCCGACCGCAAAGTGCGCTCCGCCGCCCGCGCGCCCGCGCCGTCGCCGCCTCTCACTCGCCGTATCCGCTCAGCACAGACTCGTCCGCCAAACTTTGTCCGAAGTCGACGGGCGCGCGTACACCGCGTATTAATAGCCACCGCTAGCGGACACCGCAGCGCCGCGGGCCGCGCGAGTCTCACTACGACCGCGCGTCATACCGCACGCATCGCCACGCACGTCACACTAACCTGCACGACTAAAACTCGATAGCTAATCTGTACGCGAGCGCCGAAACCTGAAAAAGAAAAATCTACATAGAAAGCGAGAGGATCGTGCGTGCGGCGATCGTGTAAACACGTAGTGCAAAAAGTGCAGCCGTCAGTGAAACTAGTGAAAAGTTTTTTCGCTAGCGCGGGGGAGCCACCCCTCGACGCCGGAAAAAATCACCCCTCTCGTCCCGCGCCGCCCACCCGCCGCCGAACTTTTCATTCACCGGGGAAAAAAGTGTGGCAAGGCCGCCGTGACGTCACCGCGTCAAGTGGCCACGCGCGCGTTTCCTAGCAACGTGACATCCCGTCAGCTGGTCGCGGTCTCGCGGATGTAGTTCTGAGACGACAGTGAGTGAGTGACGATGTACCGGGGTGATAGTGAAGTCTGGGCGAGTGTGGGAAGTGATATGTAGCGAAGGGGAAGCACAGTGGACTTGATGTGTAGCACGCAGCGCGCGCGGCTCGCGAGGATGCACCTGCCGGGCGCGAGCGGCGGCGCCGTGTCGCCCGACACCAGCTCCACGCTGCTCCATGAGACATACACTAAGATGACGTCCGACATCCTCGCGGAGCGCACGCTAGGGGACTTCTTGTCAGAGCACCCTGGCGAGCTGGTCCGCACTGGAAGCCCGCACTTCGTGTGCACCGTGCTGCCCCCACACTGGCGGTCCAACAAAACGTTACCAGTGGCTTTCAAAGTGGTAGCTCTGGGCGACGTCGGCGATGGCACTCTGGTTACCGTCCGTGCTGGGAACGACGAGAACTGTTGTGCGGAGTTGAGGAACAGCTCTGCTGTGATGAAGAACCAGGTTGCCAAGTTCAACGACTTGAGGTTCGTCGGCCGCAGCGGTCGCGGTGAGTGCTGAAGGTGCAGTTGATATGATACACTTAAAATTATTATCTTTTGAAACAATTTTTTTTGTTAGAAACAAAGCTTAAAAAGAACAAATGAAAAGGAAAGAACAAAGGAAGGTTTAAAACAAATCAACAATTATCAAAACAATTTCATGACAATTACAAGAAAATAATTTCACAGACATACGAGTACACAGAGATTTATTCAGACTTATTTGTGAACCAACCAATTTGAGATCACAATGTAAATAAACACGACGGATTCCCAACTTTTTGCGCGCAACTTAAGAAGTTGAATGTCAAACGAGGGAGGGCCCTGGGTTACTTCCGCCCAGAGGCCAGCCTTTAAAATAAGTTTACTTTTATGGGCCAAGGAAGTTAGAACAGGTTACGAAGTCAGTTTAAAAAATATATTTTTTAAGATTAGAATTATTTAAATCTGCTTAATAAAATAAATACGTTTATAAGATTAGAATTATTTAAATGTGGATATGCGCTTGTCTATGAATAATATTCCTATGCATTTTATTATGCATCAGCAACTCCAACTAACAAAATACCAAGGAAGGGATATCATTGTTTTTACCCGACTGCGGCAACAAGTATGTCGCTATAAATTATACTTTTGTATATTTTTGTGGTGCATAATCGCAATTCTTTTTCTAAACAGATTTGTAATGCCGGTTCAGTATTTCAAGTCACAAAACAAAGTTTTCTTGTGGTGCGTTAAGTGCGTTTAAATACCAACCTAATATAATTTTTAAAATGGAGGAAAAATAAAGGTTGTAACAAGGCCAGGTTCTGGTGCACAGAAACCAGGGCCTGGATTCAAGTGGCTATCAATTTTACCGAAAGCGCTAATAGAATAGAATAAAATTTGTATGAGATTGATATAAAGGAAATGTTGCGTGACAGCTAATAGTAATCCCATACATTTCATTCTATTTGTATTAAAGAAAGCTTCTCTCAGAGCTGTGTTTAGCTATAAGTGCCTATGGATATCATGAGGAAAGGTCGTCTACGGTCCTTTAAAAATGAAGAAGAACTTTTTTTTATTTTTTTTATTTATTATTATAACAATAAAAATACAAATTTATATACTAAACGGTGCAACAAAAACCTATTTAGATTTATCCGTGCACCGTCAACTAAACATGCCTTCGAACATGCAGAAAGGCTGGATGTAAAGAGCCCTTCCATATCGGATTGTTCTTTAAGATGTCTGTGTACGAGGAAAATATAAACCATCATTAAAACAACAAACCAAATAACTGGCAAAACATTACCAAAACATTCATTCACTTCATAGAAAAATAACATACTATTCACGGAAGAATTGGTGGCATTCGTGGCATTTGTGTAGTTCTTGACGTGTTTATTGGTCCATCTCCAACTTGACAGTAATGACATAAGCATATAGAAATAATCGTCCTTATCAATTTAACGGACTTCTAGAGTAGCAGTTAACTTGAACGTTGAATAAACTGCCGTAAGTGTATGGTGGGCAAAGACTTCGGACCTCCTTGATTCGGTCGATTGGTGGGACACTATATAAATAACCTTATCGATCCGTTATAATACCTAAGAGGTCAATTAGTTAACAAACAGAGTAAGGTGAAACCAAGACTTAGCTTGTTATTGATACCAAGCCGTACTTATTGTAAAAAAATATGTTAAAATTTTTTGAAGAGGGGCTCAGCTAAAGGGGGCGCGAAAAATATTTTTTATCATATTAATTCCAGAAGAGGTAGTTCGTTCGTAGTTCGTATCAAGGACTAAAATTGCGTTTTTATCCCTAAGGGACTAAAAGTGATTTGAATTAGGCATGTGGATATTGTTATTAGTCTCTAATTATTTCTCAGTCATGTCTTATTATTCTTATATAAATAAATAAAGTTACTTTTCTTTCTCATAATTGCATTTATCTATTTTCTCATAGAGGGTGATAAAAAGTAGAGTGTCCACCTCGTGAACAACACTATTTTAAAGCACGAGTGACGTACAAAAAACTATTTTAAGGGAGAGAACGTTTTTTGAATCCAGAGCTCAGCCAAAGAATATATGATATTACGCTAACGCGGTTCAGCGAAGGATTCTAGGACGGACGTACGGACGTGCTTTTGGGCGATCTGTAGATAGTTTTTTTTTATTGATTGACACAGTAAATACTAAAAAGTAAAAAATAAAATAGTAGTATTTTTTTAAACTATACTGCGCTCAATAACGCAAATTTCCGACGTGACCCATGCAGCCGCCAAACTGAAATGAGATTGGGCTGGCCATGCCGCATGCCGTATATATTGTGGGCAAAAACCAGCACACAGTGGATGCCACCAACGAAGAGAAGGCGACGCGGTAGATCCAGAGGGATATGGCGAGATGAGCTAGACGCCCTTCAAACTAATTGGCCGGAGGAAGCACAGGATTGGACGTTGTGGAGAGATCGGAGGGACAAGCCTTTGCCGAGCAGTGGGACAATTAAGAGCCATTTAAGATTAAGGTTAAGTTTTTTTTTAAACAAGCTATTATTGGATGTACAATAAGAACTTATAATTATTTTTTAACTATATTTTTATTAACTGATTTTTGCTACTATTTTAAGACATGTTTTACTTTTAATATTTCTTATTTCACACACAGAATTGTACTGTTTTTTAGAAATAAAGATAGATTAATTTATTGATTGATTGATTGAACTAAAATACTACTACTAAGTCTCAGGTTTTCAAATAAAAATCATTTTTTTTTACTGTTTTTTCCGTTTTAGTTCTTATTCTACATCTAATAAAAGCTTGTTTTAATTTTATTTTTACTACTATTTTATTTCCTGTAATATTTGCACTTCTACCGACTGCAACCGATATCCAGGCGAGTCACTAGGGCTTAGGCGTTAAGCATACCTACACTCCTACCTGCAGTACGTTTTCAGATATAAAGTGTGATTACATGCCACACACAAAAGGGCGCTACCGCCCATCCTTAGTACGATTGTTATAATAGTAAGGGTGATGAAGCACAAATTTCTATATGATTTGCTCATGTCTGCCTCTTTGACTGATGATAAGGAGCATCCTCTAGAAGATACAAAAAATATTGGCGGACATCCACACCCCTGCGTTTTTGAGGAATTAAGTTTTAACTATTTTGAAATTTGACAATGAAACGTACACCTGGCAGACTATGACTATCTGATTAAATACAATGTACAAAACCCCAGAAAAATAGTCTGCCACCATAATAGCCCTGCGTCGTAAAGTTACAGCTCTTCAAAATGCAAAAATTCACTACTTCGTCCCGTGATACTCGTAATGCAGAGCCCTGCATGTCTGCCTCTTCGATTTTCTACATCTTCAGAAGTATTTTAAACAGGAGCCACAAAGGCAGACCAAAAAAACATTATTTGGTATCTTATTTTCATTTTTTTTGCTTTGACTTAAAAACGCAGCGACGCACAGAAAAACTTACAAGGACCAAATCGATTCGTATTGAGCTAATCTATCATCCCTATCAATATGAATCATGAGCAAATCATATACCCAAATTGCAGCCAGCACCCTAACTATAAGATATTACAGCGTAAATTTTCATTGGTTTTGCTCCCGAAGCCCAGTGATTCTACTCATGATAACTTTTTATATTAATTTTTGATTTCCCAATCATTCAACAAGTTTTTTCTTGATACTATCTCTAATAGCTGTGCACTCAATCCAAATTATTTAAATGATCACGTAATATCGAATGTAAATAGCATATTCGTATAACCTGTAGACTACTCAAAATTCACCAATATTATAAATAAATTAAACAATTCGAAAGCATTTTATTATGACGACGTAATAACGAACACAGTTAAAATGAGTGTCGATATTATTAAACATCCTCTTACACATGCAATAAATCGAAACCTTTTAGAAGGTGCGTTTCCTACGGTTTTAAAAAAGTCCTAAAAAAAAACCGGTCAAGTGCGAGTCGGACTCGCGCGCCGAGGGTTCCGATTATTAGAAGTAATAAAGTCCACTTTTAGGACCGCAAAACTAAATTTGTTTGTAAAGGCTTTTTTGCAGATTTCTTCAAGTCTGAGCAACGTAGAAAAATTGTTTTATTTTTGGTTTAATATTTACATTAACTTCTATCGACCTTAATAAATTCCGATTTTTCCTTTCACAAACTTCGGAGATAAGGGGGTCATGGTATTTTTTTTTACATTTTTCATCATAACTTGAAAACTAAAAGTGGCAAAAAATTACAAAAATATATTTGTGAATCCTTTCATTTGATACCCCACTCGAGCTAGTAACGACAATTTTGCCCCCCCCCTATTTGGGCCCCCTTTACATGAATAATATATTTTTTTTAATTCTTTCATGTTCAATTAAGTTGGAAAACCATATTCTATAACAATTTCAAATTTCAAGTCAATAGCATGAGTGGTTGCTGAGGTATACAGGTGTGACAGACGGACAGACGGACGGACGGACAGACAGACAAAGTCGCACCATAAAAGTTCCTTAAATACAAATACATTTATTTTTTACCATTTTGGTATCGTACAAACGTAACTTATTTCTCCCCTTAAAAGACAATTCCTAAAAAGCAATGATTTACATCTCTCTTTATTTATTTAAGTATTTTGTTTATAAGTACCTACTTCCTAAGTTTTCAAAACTTATGAACTTTCATAATTTTTTTTACATTTGTTGCACTGCCATACCGAAACAGGAATTTTTTTATTATTATTTTTATAGTAAAACTAAATCTAGATTTTTACCAATCTTTAGCTGTACCTACAACTTTTACACAAACAACTGGACCGGATCAAACGGAATTTTCAACAACGTATTTGACTTTCTTCCGTACAAATATAAGCTTTGTTTGATATCAGCTCGGTTTCACAGCTTGAAACTTTGAACTCGCCCATTTTCTGTTTGAGTGAACCGATTGCAATAAAAAAAAAAACCGGCCAAGTGCGAGTCGGAATCGCGCACTGAGGGTTCCGTACCACCACATAAACATAATTGTATTAGTTGAAATTTCAGTAAGTTAATGTGCTAGATTTTTTGAGTCCGACACGCGCTTGACCAAATTTTATTATTTGTTGTTATAGCCTATGCCCTATAAACATACCAATTTTCAAGTTTGTAAGTGTTCCCGTTTTTAAATAGAACTAAAACAAAAATCACCTCAGCGACCATCCAACTTGACCCCTCTCTTATATGAATGTTCTTGAAACGGGAGCTCACCACAATTGGTTACCATTAGTTGTGAGAAAAGTTGTAATATTTAATGATTTCAGACTTTTCCCATTATTAGTACTGTGAGACCTAGCTTCTTGCCAAATTTCATAATTTTAGGTCAACGGGAAGTACCCTGTAGGTTTTTCATTTTTGAATAAATGTATGGAGATGAGGACATAAAATGCCATATCTTTTGATTGCGTCGTTGTAAAAAATTGAAATTTTCAGATCTTGTGTGGTTCATGGATCCTAATATATGGTATTAATTTCAACCTGATACCTTTACCCGTTCGTGAGATAAAGGGTCTTGACAGACAGACAGACAGACAGACAGACAGACAGACAGACAGACAGACAGACAGACAGACAGACAGACGGACAACAAAGTGATCCTATAAGGGTTCCGTTTTTTTCTTTTGAGGTACGGAACCCTAAAAAGTTCAAATATTGCACAAAAGCAACTCAAATACGTTAATGAAAACTCCGTTTAAGTCGTTCAAGTACTTTGTGAGGTATTGGTGTGGCCGCTTAAAATTTCGCGACCTTCTGTGTGAATGAACCGTTTGCAATGGAATAAAGCTTATATGTTGCACAGAAAGAAGCCCGACCCGTCATTGAAAACCTCGTTTAAACCAGTTCAGTAGGTGAGTTCTTGGTTCTGCAACTTGAAACTTTGCGTATCTTCTGTCAGAGTGAACCTTTCGCAATGAAACTAAGCTTGTTTATTGCACAGGAGTAAGCCAAACGCGTTACTGAAAGCCACGTTTGAATCTGCTCATAAGTTTGAGAGTTTTTCGCGCCTTTGCTTGAAACTTTGCGTAACTTCTATCTGAGTGAACCGTTTTCAATTAACCTAAGCTTATATGTTGCACGAAAGTACCTAATCCAAGCACGTCATGGAAATGCTAGTTGGAATCGGTACAGTAGTTTGTGAGCTATTGGCGCCGTCTATTGAAACTTCGGGCATTTCCTGTCTGAGTGAACCGTTTTCAATGAAAGTAAGCTAATACATAGCAAAGAATTAAGCTTAACACGTTTTTGAAAACCCCGTTTAAATCCGTTTAGTAGTTGGTGAGTTATTGGGGCCGCCGCTTGAAACTTAGTGAATTTTATGTCAAAGTGAACCGTTTGCAATGAAACTAAGCATATAAGTTGCATGGAGTAGCCAAATACGTTACTGAAAACTTCGTTTTAATCGGTTCAGTTGTTTGTGAGATATTGGCGCCTCCGCTGGAAATTTCGCGCACCTGTCTGAGTGAGCCGTTTTCAATTAAAGTAAGCTAATATCTTGCAAAGAAGTAAGCTTGACAGTTTATTGAAAACCCTGTTTGAATCCGTTCAATAGTTTCTGAGTTATTTGCACCGCCCCATGAAATTTAGCGTACTTTCTGTTTGAGTGAACCGTTTTCAATGAAACTAAACTTTTATGTTGCACAAAAGTAAGTCAAACTCGTAACAGAAAACTCAGTTTGAATCGGTTTGCGAGTTATTGTCGTATAGGCAATTTAATACTTTACATTGGTGTAGCTTCTGATTGAGTGAACCGATTTGAAGGAAACATAGCCTATATGTTGCTCAGGCCTAAGCTTAATCTATCTGCGAAAACCGCGAGAAAATCCGTACAGTACTTTTGGAGTTTATCGAAAACATACAAACAGACAGACAGACAAAAAGTTCAGAAAACATATTTTTGAGTTTTATTAGTCGTTTCTTATCGCTCACGCTAATTTTTTTATAATTTTATCAAAAGTACAGACACGCGGTTTCTACTTTTTTATTATATGTATACTCGTAGAAGAACAACTTCGAAAGCAATTGGTCATGAGACACATAGACATAGCTTTTCTCATGTCCCATTTTCTAAAGCCGTGTTATTCGTCCCGTAGAATATTTTGAGACTAGAAACTTTACGAGCCTGTTATACATACATTTTTCCAAAATCGTAGAAAACACTGGCACTAAAGTTATGGGCAGATAGTTCTACAAACAGTTGCGCGTGGCCCTTAGAGGTCTTTTTAGGGTTCCGATACCAAAATGGTAAAAAATAAATGTATTTGTATTTTGTATTTGTATTTAAGGAACCCTCATGGTGCGACTTTGTCTGTCTGTCCGTCCGTCCGTCTGTCACTCCTGTATATCTCAGCAAACTTGAAATTTGAAATTGTTATAGAATATGGTTTTCCAACTTAATTGAACATGAAAGAATTAAAAAAATATATTATTAATGTAAAGGGGGCCCAAATAGAGGGGGCAAAATTTCAAATTGTCGTTACTAGCTCGAGTGGGGTATCAAGTGAAAGGATTCATAAATATATTTTTGTAATTTTTTGCCACTTTTAGTTTTCAAGTTATGATGAAAAATGTAAAAAAAAAATACCATGACCCCCTTATCTCCGAAGTTTGTGAAAGGAAAAATCGGAATTTATTAAGGTCGATAGAAGTTAATGTAAATATTAAACCAAAAATAAAACAATCTTTCTACGTTGCTCAGATTTGAAGAAATCTGCAAAAAAACCTTTACAAACAAATTTAGTTTTGCGGTCCTAAAAGTGGACTTTATTACTTCTAATAATCGGAACCCTTGGCACGCGAGTCCGACTCGCACTTGACCGGTATTTTTTAGGACTTTTTTAAAACCGTAGGAAACATACCTTCTAAAAGGTTTCGATTTATTGCATGTGTAAGAGGATGTTTAATAATATCGACACTCATTTTAACTATGTTCGTTATTACGTCGTCATAATAAAATGCTTTCGAATTATTTAATTTATTTATAATATTGGTAAATCAGGTTATACGAATATGCTATTTACATTCGATATTACGTGATCATTTAAATAATTTGGATTGAGTGCACAGTTATTAGAGATAGATCAAGAACTGAGTTTCTTGCCTTTTGCTTACAAAATTGTTGAATAAGAATAAGAATGATCGTGATTTATTTCCGAATTTTTTTGTTAATCGTTTTGTTTTTCATATGTGTAAGCAATAAAGATTTATGATTATGATTAAGAAAATACTCGTTGAATGATTGGGAAATCAAAAATTTATATAAAAAGTTATCATGAGTAGAATCACTGGGCTTCGGGAGCAAAACCAATTAAAATTTACGCTGTAATATCGGATAACAATCGTACACACGGCCGCACATCGGTAGAAACACTTTTGGACCTTATGGCGTGGTAATAGAGTTGAAAAAGTTTCTACCGACAAGTGGTTGACCGTACCAAGGATGGGTAATAGCGCCTTTTTACGTGTGTCATGTAATCACACTTTATATCTGAAAACGTAATGCAGGTGGGAGTGTAGGTATGCTTAACGTCTAAGCCCTAGTGACTCGCCTGGATATCGGTTGCAGTCGATAGAAGTGCAAATATTACAGGTAATAAAATAGTAGTAAAAATAAAATTAAAACAAGCTTTTATTAGATGTAGAATAAGAACTAAAACGGAAAAAACAGTAAAAAAAAACTGATTTTTATTTGAAAACCTGAGACTTAGAAGTAGTATTTTAGTTCTTATTGTACATCCAATAAAAGCTTGTTTTAAAAAAAATAAACCTTAATCTTAAATGGCCCTTAATTGTCCTACTGCTCGGCAAAGGCCTCCCTTCGATCTCTCCACAACGTCCTTTCCTGTGCTTCCTCCGGCCAATTAGTTTGAAGGGCGTCTAGCTCATCTCGCCATATCCGTCTGGGTCTATCGCGCCGCCTTCTGTTCGTTGGTGGCATCCACTGTGTGGTGGTTTTTGCCCACAATATATCTGGCATGCGGCAGATATGGCCAGCCCAATCCCATTTTAGTTTGGATGCTGCATGGGTCACGTCGGAAATTTGCGTTATTGAGCGCAGTATAGTTTAAAAAATAGTACTATTTTATTTTTTTACTTTTTAGTAATTACTGTGTCAAACACTAAAAACCGGCCAAGTGCGAGTCGGACTCGCGCACTGAGGGTTCCGTACCACCACTTAAACATAATTGTATTAGTTGAAATTTCAGTAAGTTAATGAGCTAGATTTTTTAAGTCCGACACGCGCTTGACCAAATTTTATTATTTATTGTTATTTTATAGCCTATGCACTATAAACATACCAATTTTCAAGTTTGTAAGTGTTCCCGTTTTTAAATAGAACTAAAACAAAAATCGCCTCAGCGACCATCCAACATGACACAACAATTGGTTACCATTAGTTGTGAGAAAAGTTGTAATATTTAATGATTTCAGACTTTTCCCATTATTTGTACTGTGAGACCTAGCTTCTTGCCAAATTTCATAATTTTAGGTCAACGGGAAGTACCCTGTAGGTTTTGCATTTTTGAATAAATGTATGGAGTTGAGGACATAAAATGCCATATCTTTTCATTGCGTAGTTGTAAAAAATTTAAATGTTCAGATCTTGTGTGGTTCATGGATCCTAATATGTGGTATTAATGTCAACCTAATACCTTTACCCGTTCGTGAGATAAAGGGTCTTGACAGACAGACAGACGGACAGACAGACAGACAGACGGACAACAAAGTGATCCTATAAGGGTTCCGTTTTTTTCTTTTGAGGTACGGAACCCTAAAAACAACTATCTACAGACCCTAGAATCAGACCAGCCCAAACCTAAGATATTTTACTACGTACGCCCAAAAGTACGTTCGTTGCTCAGTCATGTCTAATTTTTCTTAAGTAAATAAATAAAGGTACTTTTCTTTCTCATAATTGAATTTACCTATTTTCTCATAGAGGGTGATAAAAAGTAGAATGTCCACCTCAAGAGCAACACTATTTTAAAGCACGCGTTACGTACTCAGAATCCTTTGCTCCCTTGTAGATTGTTTACCAAGGGAGCAAAGAACTATTTTAAGGGAGAGATCGTTTTTTGAATCCAGAGCTCAGCGAAGGATTCTAGAGTAGAATTTTGTCTGAAATTACTTTTATTATTTTTTTACTTTTATTCTTTATTTTTATTCTTTTACTTTTTTTTTCTTTTTTTTTCAATACTGGCCCTTCTTCTATCAATCGCGGTTTGTGCGAGCTTTGCTGAAAGCATCAAGCTGACCTATAAACTGGGGTAACAGCTGGGTATAGATCTTTGTTTGGCAGTCTTTCGACTAACAACAGTCATAATAGATGTCAGTTCCAGATTTACCGCATGAAATCACCAACACTGGTTGATATTCCACACATTCACACAAAGCGTTTTGACACATTTTCATTCTTCAGCTAAGGCATGAAGAGCCTATCTGCGTCTGTAATCCCAAGTCCATATAATTCACTGCGAGTGAATATGCTTCATCAGGATGAGCTCGTACCATGGCAGGCAGGATACACATGTAGATGAATTTGCATTCTTTAAATACTGATTTGTACCACTAAATTACTTTTAGTGAATGAATGAATAACACTTTATTGCACACTAATAAAGTAACATTTACACATAATCAGTAATAAAAAATGTGGGCAAAAGGCGGTCTTATCACTAAGAGTGATCTCTTCCAGACAACCTTTTGACGAAATCAACATTTACAGAATTCTGCAGTGTAGTGCACTCATATAAACTACACTACTACTGCGGCCAAAAAGTTGGGTATCCTCAATAAGGTTAAGCGGTATTTCTCTCCTGGACAGTTGCTAGTTTTATACAAAGCACAAGTCCGATCTTGCATGGAGAATTGCTGCCACCTTTGGGATGGCTCAGCCAAATACCAACTAGCCGCTCTAGACTTGATCGATCGCAGAGCCAAGAAGCTCGTTGGTGATGAGATACTAGTGAAAACCAAGTTTCACAGCCTAGCCCACCGGCGCAAAATTGCATGTCTGTCGGTCTTTTACAGATTGTACTTTGGAGAGTGTGCCCAAGAGCTCCATGAGCTTATTCCGCCATCCCCCTTCTACCATCGGGAATCCAGACGCACCGCAGGATATCACCCATATCTGGTTGATATTCCACACATTCGCACAAAGCGCTTTGAAACATCCTTTATAATGCGCACAGCTAAGGAGTGGAATTCTCTGCCTGCGTCTGTGTTCCCGAGCTCTTATAACCCGAATCTATTTAAGTCGCGAGTGAATAGGCTTCTTCTGGGCAAGCTCGTTCCATCGTCGACCTCATCTCTGTCCTCAAGGCTAGATCGAGGTCAAGAGTAAGCCCATACATAGTAAAAAAAAAAAACATAAATGAAAAACAAAAAAGACATTTTAGTCTTCTACTACTATTTTTCTATGCAAATTCCAGTGAGTACTTACTCTGTAGTACTGGCACGTGTAGAGTGGTTTGGGTTGTCGTTGTGTTGCTGTTGGTTGTGCATGCGCATTTATTTACCCGCGGGCGGGCGGTCGCTGCACAGTTAATTCATTACTTCCGCAAGGTAACGCCTGATTCTATTAACAAATAGCTGTGCCCGCGGCTTCGTCCGCGTGTAATTCAGACAATGTGCAGTATTGTGCAGTCTCTCCCTCTCCCTCTGCCCCTCTGTCTCGGGAGGGAGGGAGAGGGCTCTTGGGGGATGATTTTTCGAACACGCTGAAACACAAGTTTATTTCTTTCTTTTTCTTAGCTTAAATCCTATTTTTTAATCGAATTTTCATACTTACTTTCATCCCTTATTTCACCCCCTTGGGGTTAATACCTGGAACACGTGTTTCTTTACTTCTTATTATTAGCTTAATAATTAATTATTTTTTTAATAATTAATTAATTAATTTTAAGTACCTCACGTCAAAACTGTCGGATTTTCATACAAACTTTCATCCCTTATTTCACCCCCTTCGGTGATGATATCTCAAAATTGCTAAAATACATGCTTCTTTGTTTCTTATGAATAACTAAAATCCAAATTTTCAAGTACCGCATGTCAAAACTGTAGGTTTTTCATACAAAATTTCATCCCTTATTTCACCCTGAAAAATTCTAAAACACGTCCTTTGTTATTTTTACCAAGAGCTCGGAACCATATTTCTATAATTCTACCTTTAAGAATGAAAGACTTATAGACCAACATACGGAATAAAAATAATTCCCTTTTTCGCCCCCTTGAAGGGTGGTTTTTAAGAAAGGTTGATTCTTTATTTTTTACCAAAAGCTTAAAGTCAAATTAGTGTGAATCTAACTCAAGAAACGAAGGACTTTCATTCAAACTTTCATCCCTTATTTCACCTCCTTGGGATTTGAATTTTCCAAAATCCTTTCTTAGTGGGTAGTTTTGACGTGCATAGAACTTGTGTACAAAGTTTCAGATCCGTATCTATAGCGGTTACGGCTCGGCGTTGATGAATCAGTCAGTCGGTCAGGACAAGCTCTTTTATATATTTAGACTAGCGATCCGCCCCGGCTTCGCACGGATGCGATGCTGGAGACGCATTTTTGAAGCGTTCGAAGTGAATCTTTAGTTCGCATACGAAAACAAATCGTGTACGAATTTAATTTCTAATGCAATCGATTTTACGCATTTTTGAATTATTCGAAAACAGTGTTGCCATTAAATTCAAACCTTTAACAATTTTCTTTTCACGCAGAAAAAATAAAAACCGGAAAGCAATTACTCATTGATTTTAAAAACCGGTAATGAATTGCGAGGGAATGGAACGCAAATTAAAAAGTTGATATGTCAGTTTAATGTCATTTGTGAAGGAAACGTCAGTGTCGTTCTCATCACAGATTATACATACTTTCGAGCGATAGAATTGCAAAACGAGTGGGTCGGACCACTCGTTGCAGAATTCACAGGTATGAATATTCAAAAATTAGAATTTTACGGATTCGTATACGAATCTTGCCAATTCGAATGCGAATTGAAGTTCGAACGCTTCAAAAATGCGTCTCCTGATACTAAACATACTCGTACTATTTATAGGCACGCGCTGCCGTCCCCCCGGCCGGTACCGGCGTAACCGCTATGTCCCTGCATTTTAAATCTGTAATATCTTCGAAAATATGCACTTAAATTCCATACTGTAAAGGGCCATATTGATCTATATTAAATGCAAAATGTATTTAAGGTTCTAAATTGGAAAAGGATTAATGCTGAATTGCTTAAAATCGCTTCGTAAAATAATAAAGGATAAAAATGGTTAGTGTGGGTTATACCTAAGAGATAGACATATACCATGGCGGACTTTTTTGTAGGCCTTTTTAAGATGTACAATACTGTAGTACATTATTTTGATCTATCTCAGCCAGCGTTTGCAATGTAAGCGCAAAAAATTGAGATTATTTACGAAACCTCTGAAATTATCAGTGTTTCTCCACTATATTATGCATGTATTATACATGTAAAACTTCCTCTTGAATTACTCTATCTATTAAAAAAACCGTATCAAAAACCGTTGCGTAGTTTTAAAGATCTAAGCATACATAGGGACAGACAGCGGGAAGCGACTTTGTTTTATACTATGTAGTGATTATGAATTTTCTACCCAGTGGATAAAACTTACTTAATATGTTTTTTAGTGAACAGTCGAAGTATTCTAGTTTTAACCGAAAGAACAAGTTTAATTGCGCAAAGTAAATTCTAACAAAGTCTAAAATCTACTTTTGCTTAGATTATTGATAGACAAAGACTGTTGGAATTCGGAGCACAAAGGTAAGTTACTTTAGATACCTCAAAAACCTAAACAGGCATACATACATAAGACCCGTAACCTTGTAGGTGTCTTCACCCACCGGACACTACCAGAACACCTACACAAACAAGGTGGGTCTGTCAGATAAAAACACCTGCAGGAAAAGGAAAGCGAACTCATGGCACACCTGTTGAGATGCAACAAGCAATCAAGCGTATGAAGATCTGGGACAGGCTTTTCCGACACCAGACTACATCTTTTTTCCACTGAAAATCCACATCAAAGCTCAAAAAGAACATATTTGAAGACAGCAGAAGATCAGAAGCATTAAGGCGGGAGAAGCATAAAAGATCCAATAGGGTCGAATTGCTTTGAGGTCCATTTACTAAAGGCACTCGGCTCCTGGTAATAAAATAAATTGTAGTATCAGCTGTTTCTCAATGCAGAAGCGTGTATTTCGCTGCTTTCAGCTAGCTAATACTGGTCTTTGCACAGAATTCGTGGCCTTCTTCCACTGGATTTGTAAGAAGGCCATGAACATGAACAATGACTGTGTGGGAAACGCTTTTCTTTCTATGAACCTAATCTGTGGTCTATTCACTTCTATATTTTAACACAGGAGGCCAGGAGAAAATGTTTTTCATAGTATGCCAAGAAGTCTGGATGTAGCCAAAAACTAGAAAGCAAACGAAAGTCAAAACTTTTTCCAGTAGTTCTGCCTAGGCAAGATGGATAGTTCTTCCACTAAGAGATCAAAAGGCCTTTCAGAAAGAAACATCAAACTATTTGATTTGGACTATATGGACCTATTAGAGATGAATTTTGGATAAAACTTTCTTAGTGGATGGTGGAATGTACATAAAACCTTTGTTTCACAATTTCACATCTGCCTACAGGTGTACCTATAGCGGTTACGGCTCTGCTAGACCTTGATGAATCAGTCAGTAAGTCATTAAATCAAGGCACTAAGCATTTTGCCCTGCGGATTTGTACGCAAAGAACTCGCACCAGTCATGCGAATCCCATAGAAAAAAGCTCTTTCAGTTCTTTCCAAATTTCTGAATTTTCTGGCATTTATTTTCATATAACCCTTGTCCAAACGAAGTTACTAACAATACAAAAAACATCCTAAACGTTCGAGCTTTTTGGTGATGACGTTGACGATACCTATATCAAATGGCTTTTTTTTCATAGGTAGATTTTATCCCTTATTTTAACCTCTTATTACATGATTATCCAAAAATGCTGAAACATGTGTTTGTTTATTTGTTGTACTTACCTTTAATCCTAATTTCAATGCATTTTACTTCACAAACGAAAGACTTGAAGTAAAATTTAGCAAAAGTACGTCTTTTCAATGTAATATATTATGTGGGCATAGCAAGTGATCACCAGCATCCACAGTACTACAAAACTAAAATGGTACATCTCATGTGCCGGTAATTTCACTGGCTCCCTGACCCTTCGAACCGAAATACTTCAGTATAAACAAACACTGCTGCTTTACGGCAGAAATGGGCAAGGGGATGCAGAGGAGCAGACGGTCTGTGTACAAAGATGCATGAAAAAATAATACGTGTTTCGAAACTAGTGTTCCTTTTTGCATGCATCTTATATTAAAAAAAAACCGGTCAAGTGCGAGTCGGACTCGCGCGCCGAGGGTTCCGATATACCTATAGTATTTTTGGAAGCAATAAATAAAAGTCCATTTTCAGGACCGCAAAACTAAATTTGTTTGTAAAGGTTTTTTGCAGATTTCTGAAAAACTGTGCAACTTAGAAAGATCGTTTTATTTTTTCTGTAAAGTTTACATAAACCTCTGTCAACTGTAATTAATTCAGATTTTTCCTTACTCAAACTTCGGAGATAAGGGGGGGGGGGGAGAATGGTATTTTTTTTTCACATTTTACATCATTTTACTTGAAAACTAAGAAACTTACAAAAATAGAAAAATGTACAAGTAAAGCCCTTTCATATGATACCACCACTCGACCTAATAGCGACAATTAGAAATTTGGCCCCCCCTATTTTGGCCCCCTTTACATTAATAATCATACTTTTTTCAAAAATTTTTCATGTGCAATTAAGTTAGGCAACTATATTCTAAAACTATCACAAATTTCAGGTCGATAGCATAAGTGGTTGCTGAGATATAGAGGTGTGACAGACAGACGGACAGACAGAGCGGCACCATAAGGGTTCCTTTTTTTTACCATTTTGGTATCGGAACCCTAAACAGAAAGATTCACTGCACGAAAATGGGTCGCCGATTTCACGAAAAGTGCGATCCCCTTATATCTCGGAGAGTTTTGAAGATATGATAATTAAAAAAAATCTCAAAAGACGCGTATACACGAGAGCTGTAAGGTGGAAAAAGAATTATTCGAGAAAGTCAAAAACTAAAAAAGTTTTGGTTGAAATAGTGAAACAAAATTTTATTTTTTTTTAATTTTTGATTTTGGCGATCGATATTTTGGAAACCCTCCTCTGGACAATTTAGTCAGCTATAATTTGAGCCTATAACAAAGACAGGGTTTGCCCTGTAGCCTAACCTTTTTACAAGCTTTTTAGGGTTCCGATACCAAAATGGTAAAAAAAAGGAACCCTTATGGTGCCGCTCTGTCTGTCCGTCTGTCTGTCACACCTCTATATCTCAGCAACCACTTACGCTATCGAGCTGAAATTTGGAATAGTTTTAGAATATAGTTGCCCAACTTAATTGCACATGAAAATTTTTTGAAAAAAGTATGATTATTAATGTAAAGGGGGCCAAAATAGGGGGGGCCAAATTTCAAATTGTCGCTACTAGGTCGAGTGGGGTATCATATGAAAGGGCTTTACTTGTACATTTTAAAATATATTTTTGTATTTTTTTAAGTTTCTTAGTTTTCAAGTTATGATGAAAAATGTCAAAAAAAATACCATTCCCCCCCCCTTATCTCCGAAGTTTGAGTAAGGGAAAATCTGAATTAATTACAGTTGACAGAGGTTTATGTAAACTTTACAGCAAAAATAAAACGATCTTTCTAAGTTGCACAGTTTTTCAGAAATCTGCAAAAAACCTTTACAAACAAATTTAGTTTTGCGGTCCTGAAAATGGACTTTATTGCTTCCAAAAATACTATAGGTATATCGGAACCCTCGGCGCGCGAGTCCGACTCGCACTTGACCGGTTTTTTTATTTAACTTGCTTTGTTAGTACCCCAAGATAATTAGATTTTGGCCTAGACAAAAATCGGAACCAAGATTTTCTTTTTGTGGTTTATGAAGTCTTAGAAGTAATTACATAATTACTTAAAATTAAGCATATCATCAAATGGGACAAGGTGGCATATTAAAAAAACCCTATTATATAAATAGTTACTGTGGCAAAAATGCCAACTAAACGAAATGTTTTCTGGGCTCATTCAATGATAAACTTTTAGTATTTTACAAACTAATTAAGCACCTAAGTCCTTAGGTAAAGCCTAAAATTAAAAAATCCCACTAAAAGTTTTATTTCTTTTTGTCTGCTCGGGCAAAATACATAACTATCTCGTGACTTTTTGTACTTCAAAATTTTGTTGTACTTGATCAAACAGTCATAAAAGTGAACACAGTATGTTAAAGCTTTACGGTCGTATAATTATTGAGGGATTTCTCTTTGGCCAAAATAGTTAACTGAATGAAAAGTGTTTGATTATACTCTAAAAGTGTACTTACTTTGATTACTTTGAAAATTAAACATTTCAGGGAATAGCGTATCTTTTTATATAAAAATTACATTATGTAGCGCTTTATATCGACCCTAAAGAAGTTGAAATAAAGTTCATAATTGACATTAACATAGTACACGGCTCGTGATTGCACGGTACGGCAACGTCGCATTGCTTCGCTGTTTTTTTCGGTACGCGCTTCGGAATTTAAAGTTAAACATGAAAGATGAAAATTTACATCGGTTGTAGTAAGCTGAAAATACTTTTGATCTTCTGATCTAAATATATAAAACAGCATGCCCTGACCGACTGACTGACTGACTGACTGATTCATCAACGCCGCGCCGAGCCGTAACCAATAAAGCTACAGATGTGAAATTTTGTAAGTAGTTTTTTTGTACATCAAGACTACACATTAAGAAAGGATTTTCTGAAATTCATCCCCTGAGGGGTTGAAAAATGGGGTGGAAGTTTGTATGAATATTCTACAGGTTTGACATGAGACTCAAAATAATCGTGGATTTGATCTAATGAAAGGGAAAAACCGGCCAAGTGCGAGTCGGACTCGCGCACAGAGGGTTCCGTACCACCACATGATATAAATTGTATTAGTTGAAATGTCAGTAACTTACTGTGGTCGATTTTTGAAGTTAAAACTTCTTCAGCGGCGCTTGGCACTTTTTCAGATGGGGATAAAATTATTGACTCGCATCAGAAGTCGCGTCAGATCTCGGATGAAGTATAGAAATGGATTTGAAAATAAGCATACCAAGTTAGAGCAGGCTCAATATATACAAAAGTTCTAAAGTGTGATAAAGATCAAAACATCTTTTTTATCTTTGTCGCGTCAGATCTCGGATGAAGTATAGAAATAGATTTGCAAATAATCATACTAAGTTAGAGCAGGCTCAATATATACAAAACTTCTAAAGTGTGATAAAGACCAAAACATCTTTTTTGTCTTTGTCATAGCAGGCCTGTCTGTGAAATAGGCAGCTTTTTCCAAGATCAAAGAAGTGCGACTCCTGTAAACTTGTTTACTATTATATATTCTGTGGTCATAGTATCGGCTTTTTTTGTTGTGCACAACGTGATATGTGCACGACAGACTTGACGTACTGGTTTTGATCGTTATTAAATAGCGAATCCTAAATATATGAGATCTACATTTCGGATGACAGCTGTCAAACTAAAAATCGCTATAACTCGAAAACTACTGACCCTAGACTACTCGTGTGCTGAGACAAATGATAGGTCTCGATGAGATCTTCATTTCGGATGACAGCTGTCAAACTAAAAATCGCTATAACTCGAAAACTACTGACCCTAGACTACTCGTGTGCTGAGACAAATGATAGGTCTCGATGAGATCTTCATTTCGGATGACAATTGTCAAACTAAAAATCGCTATACCTCGAAAACTACTGACCCAAGACTACTCGTGTGCTGAGACAAATGATAGGTCTCGATGAGATCTACATTTTGGATGACAGCTGTAAAAAGTAAAAATCGCTATAACTTAAAAACTACTGACCCTAGACTACTCATGTGCTAATAGGCCGAGTCCTGAAGCTGTAGTTTTTAATTGGCTGGACATAAATCGAAACCGTCAATTTACTATAAAGTTGCTATGTATTATAATAGGTGGTGGAACACTTATGTAAAAAATAATTTTTAATGAATTGGCTGGCTTTTAGATTCTCCAGAAAATATATTTTTTTGTTTGTTTATGCATGTGAAGTCAAGCCAAAAATTGTAACTAATATCTGATGGGGTAAACTTTTGATGTGGGTTCCAAGGTACCTACTTCAATTAAAATTAAGCAAAAAATATTTGCGCATATTTTTTTATTAGCAAATTTGTATGCAAGTAACATAAAAGTACAGGCAAAAATGGCAACCAAATTATTTTAAATTTGATAGACTTTCCAGGACAGTTTTTGAGCAAATTACCTAAAATTAAGCATATTAATCTAATGTTAAATATTTTCGTATTTAATGTTGAAGCAAAAATACCAACTGAAAAACTTTTGTTTAATTACAGGTTTCATCGTGTGTTCTTTCCTTTATTTATAAAATTAAGCATAATTATAAAAAGATAAAAAAGTTGATTTTTAATTCAATAGATCGCGTCAAGCGAGCGAGAACCGGCGTAATATTATATGTTCTTTGGAACCGGTATGGCGTGCCGTGCGCCCCGAGACTTTTTTCTTCTACGTAATGTCAAGAGTACGTCAAGCCTGACATAATATTAGACTTTTTAGTGTTCTTATTTCAACAGTCCAAGTAGCTAGAGTGGGCTGCAAGTGTCTGGCTGCCTGCTTGTACAAACAACAACACTTCAAATTGTCCATTGAAAGGAGAAAATATCATTGTGGGATACAGTGTTACAAAAAACCGGGCAAGTGCGAGTCGGACTAGCGTGCTAAGCTTTTGCTCTTGACCCCCCGATCTTGACTCCTCTTTAATAAGAATTTACTTGAAGTGGAAGCTAGCTAGCGTTAATTGGTTGTGAGAAAGGTTGTAAACTTTAATTATTTCAGACTTTATGGTTCCGTACCCATAGGGTGAAAAACGGGGTCATACTAATATGCCTCCGATGTCTGTCTAACTGTCTGTCAGTGGGCTGTATCTCATGCTGCATAAGCTATAAAATATAAAAACTGATCAAGTGCGAGTCGGACTCAAAAAAGGACGAGTTGCACTCCGAGAGTGCCGGCAGAAGTGAAAACTTGAATTTTTGAATATGATGTTTTTGTAAGGGTCAATCGCGTCATTGCTCGTGTACTTCTTCATCGAGACCTAAAATTTGTCTCAGTACATGAGTAGTCTAGGGTCAGTAGTTTTCAAGTTATAGCGATTTTAACTTTGACAGCTGTCATCCGAAATGTAGATCTCATCAAGACCTATCATTTGACTCAGCACACGAGTACACTAGAGTCAGTAGTTTCCAAGTTATGGGGTTTTTTTAATTTGACAGCTGTCATCCGTAATGTAGATCTCATCGAGACCTATCATTTGTCTCAGCACATGAGTATTGTAGAGTCAGTAGTTTCCAAGTTATGGGGTTTCTCAGTTTGACAGCTGTCATCCGTAATGTAGATCTCATCGAGACCTATCATTTGTCTCAGCACATGAGTATTGTAGAGTCAGTAGTTTCAAAGTTATGGGGTTTTTTAGTTTGACAGCTGTCATCCGTAATGTAGATCTCATCGAGACCTATCATTTGTCTCAGCACATGAGTATTGTAGAGTCAGTAGTTTCCAAGTTATGGGGTTTTTTAGTTTGACAGCTGTCATCCGAAATGTAGATCTCATTGAGACCTATAATTTGACTCAGCACACAAGTACTCTAGATTCAGTAGTTTCCAAGTTATGGGGTTTTTTCAGTTTGACAGCTGTCATCCGAAATGTAGATCTCATCTAGACCTATCATTTGTCTTAGGACATGAGTAGTCTAGGGTCAGTAATTTATTTTTATTTTGACAGCTGTCATCCAAAATGTAGATCTCATCGAGACCTATAATTTGACTCAGCACACAAGTACTCTAGATTCAGTAGTTTCCAAGTTATGGGGTTTTTCAGTTTGACAGCTGTCATCCGAAATGTAGATCTCATCGAGACCTATCATTTGTCTTAGGACATGAGTAGTCTAGGGTCAGTAGTTTTCAAGTTATAGCGATTTTTACTTTGACAGCTGTCATCCGAAATGTAGATCTCATCAAGACCTATCATTTGACTCAGCACACAAGTATACTAGAGTCAGTAGTTTCCAAGTTATGGTTTTTTTTTTACTTTGTCAGCTGTCATCCGAAATGTAGATCTCATCGAGACCTATCATTTGTCTCAGCACATGAGCATTGTAGAGTCAGTAGTTTCCAAGTTATGGGGTTTTTTAGTTTAACAGCTGTCATCCGAAATGTAGATCTCATCGAGACCTATCATTTGTCTCAGCACATGAGTAGTCTAGGGTCAGTAGTTTTCAAGTTATAGCGATTTTTACTTTGACAGCTGTCATCCAAAATGTAGATCTCATCGAGACCTATCATTTGTCTCAGCACATGAGTAGTCTAGGGTCAGTAGTTTTCAAGTTATAGCGATTTATACTTTGACAGCTGTCATCCAAAATGTAGATCTCATCGAGACCTATCATTTGTCTCAGCACACGAGTAGTCTTGGGTCAGTAGTTTTCGAGGTATATCGATTTTTATTTTGACAATTGTCATCCGAAATGAAGATCTCATCGAGACCTATCATTTGTCTCAGCACACGAGTAGTCTAGGGTCAGTAGTTTTCGAGTTAAAGCGATTTTTAGTTTGACAGCTGTCATCCGAAATGAAGATCTCATCGAGACCTATCATTTGTCTCAGCACACGAGTAGTTTAGGGTCAGTAGTTTTCGAGTTATAGCGATTTTTAGTTTGACAGCTGTCATCCGAAATGTAGATCTCATACATTTAGGATTCGCTATTAAATAACGATCAAAACCAGTACGTCAAGTCTGTCGTGCACATATCACGTTGTGCACAACAAAAAAAGCCGAGACTATGACCACAGAATATAATAATAGTAAACAAGTTTACAGGAGTCGCACTTCTTTGATCTTGGAAAAAGCTGCCTATTTCACAGATTTCACTATTGCTATGACAAAGACAAAAAAGATGTTTTGGTCTTTATCACACTTTAGAAGTTTTGTATATATTGAGCCTGCTCTAACTTGGTATGATTATTTGCAAATCAATTTCTATACTTCATCCGAGATCTGACGCGACAAAGATAAAAAAGATGTTTTGATCTTTATCAAACTTTAGAACTTTTGTATATATTGAGCCTGCTCTAACTTGGTATGCTTATTTTCAAATCAATTTCTGTACTTCATCCGAGTTCTGACGCGACTTCTGATGCGAGTTAATAATTTTTCCCCATCTGAAAAAGTGCCAAGCGCCGCTGAAGAAGTTTTCACTTCAAAAATCGACCACAGTAAGTTACTGACATTACAACTAATAAAATTTATATCATGTGGTGGTACGGAACCCTCGGTGCGCGAGTCCGACTCGCACTTGGCCGGTTTTTTTTTTTTCATTAGATCAAATCCACAATTATTTTGAGTCTCATGTCAAACCTGTAGAATATTCATACAAACTTCCACCCCATTTTTCAACCCCTCAGGGGATGAATTTCGGAAAATCCTTTCTTAATGTGTAGTCTTGACGTACAAAAAAACTACTTATAAAATTTCACATCTGTAGCTTTATCGGTTACGGCTCGGCGTTGATGAATCAGTCAGTCAGTCAGTCAGTCGGTCAGGGCATGCTGTTTTATATATTTAGATTTAGATCAGAAGATCAAAAGTATTTTCAGCTTACTACAACCGATGTAAATTTTCATCTTTCATGTTTAACTTTAAATTCCGAAGCGCGTACCGAAAAAAACAGCGAAGCAATGCGACGTTGCCGTACCGTGCAATCACGAGCCGTGTACTATGTTAATGTCAATTATGAACTTTATTTCAACTTATTTAGGGTCGATATAAAGCGCTACATAATGTCATTTTTATATTAAAAGATACGCTATTGCCTGAAATGTTTAATTTTTAAAGTAATCAACGTAAGTACAGTTTTAGAGTATAATCAAACACTTTTCATTCAGTTAACTATTTTGGCCAAAGAGAAATCCCTCAATAATTATACCACTGTAAAGCTTTAACATATTGTGTTCACTTTTATGACTGTTTGATCAAGTACAACAAAATTTTGAAGTACAAAAAGTCACGAGATAGTTATGTATTTTGCCCGAGCAGACAAAAAGAAATAAAACTTTTAGTGGGATTTTTTTAATTTTAGGCTTTACCTAAGAACTTAGGTGCTTAATTAGTTTGTAAAATACTAAAAGTTTATCATTGAACGAGCCCAGAAAACATTTCGTTTAGTTGGCATTTTTGCCACAGTAACTATTTATATAATAGGGTTTTTTTAATCTGCTGCCTAGTCCCATTTGGTGATATGCTTAATTTTAAGTAATGTGTTGACTTTGACTCAACTTGACATTTATAATGTATTAGTGATCAATGTAATATAATTTTTATTTTATTTATTTTTGTAATATTTGTATCATGGATTTTTAACTTTGTAATTTTATTTGTAATTTGTAACTTTGTAACTATGGGACTAGTACCTGAAATAAATGATTTATTATTATTATTATTATTATTTCAGCTATTTAAAACTATCTCACTGCTAATACTCTCTTCTCCAAAGAGAAAAGAGGGCAGGAGGACTCCCTGGCGCGGCCAAGACAAGCGCCAGAGGTGTCAGGTCGGTGGAGAAAGAAACCGGCGCACAATTCTGGCATTGTCCAGCAGGACTGCCTTTTGAATTGAGGCCGTCACTGGTCCGTCACGGAGGCCCAACCGCTGCAGATGCTGGCGCAAGCTGGTTGGGATCAAACCGTTCGTCGATACTACGACCGGGATGATTTCAGTGGACGCCACCCGCCACATCGCGGTCACCTCGTCTGCCAGCTCGAGATACTTGACAAACTTGTCTCGTTCGGCCTTGACGAGGTTCTCATCGTGCGGAATGGTGATGTCCACTAAAAACACCCGCGATTGTGCCCGATCCATCAGCACTATATCAGGCTTGTTCTGAGGAACTGTCCTGTCAGTGATGATGGATCGGTCCCAGTAGAGCCGAGCACGGTCGTTCTCGAGAACTGGCTCCGGGTTATACTTGTAATACGGCAACCTGGTACCCACGAGACCGTATTTTAGAGCGAGCTCTTGGTGTACTATTCTGGCTGCTTGGTTATGTCTGTGCAGATACTCAGTGTTGGCAAGAACAGAACAACCAGAGGTTATGTGGCGGATGCTCTCGCCTGGAAGATGGCACGCCCGACACACGTCCACACTGCCATCCTTCATAATGAACCTACGATAGTTGTTCGTCTTAACCACCTGATCTTGTATCGCACAGACAAACCCTTCGGTCTCCGCAAAGAGATTTCCGAAGCGCTGCCAGTGCACGGAGGCTTTAGAGTCCACATGGGGCTCATGAAGAGCCTTGTAAAACCTCCCGTGCAGCTCTTTCTCTTTCCATACGGTCTCCCGGTCCTGGATGCTTAGTATCACCGGGTCTTGCCAGTCCTCAGCAGCTAGAGACAAGGGGGTTAGTCCTTTGTCACACTCTACGACAACTCTATGCAAATTACTCTCCACTTTCGCCATGAAATAATCACGGAGACTGCACACTTCGCGATTATGCAAGGTGGCGGCGCTTAAAAATCCTCGCCCACCTACCTTTCGCGGCAAATATAGCCTCATCATGGACGACCGGGGATGATGCATTCTATGGAGTGTCATAGTTGTGCGGACCTTCCTGTCCAGGGCATCTAATTCCGTCTGAGTCCACCTGAGTACGGCAAAGGTGTAAAGAAGTATAGGCATCACCCACCCGTTGTAGGCCTTAACTCTGTTAGTACCTGACAAATGCGTATTGAGCAGCTTTGTCAGGCGACCAAAGAAAGCCTCACGAACGGCGGTCTTCACCATCTTCTCGTCCACACCAATACTCTGCGCCATACCCAGGTACCGGTACGTTTCAGTTTCTGAGAGGGTTTGGATGCCACTATCAGTGGACACCCCCGAAGAACGTGATATTCGGCCCCTCTCTACATGGAGTAATGCACATTTGTCCACCCCGAGCTCCATGCCAATAGAGTCGCTGAACTGCTTAGTGACAGTCAGCAACTCTGCCAACTTTGTGGCATTCGGGGCGAACAATTTGAGATCATCCATGTAGAGAAGGTGCGTTAGCCTAGTACCTCCTCTCTGAAACTGAAAGCCTGTTCCCGTTCTGTCCAGCAATACACTAAGCGGATTCAGAGACAGGCAAAACCAAAGCGGGCTCAGACAATCGCCCTGAAATATCCCCCGCCTTATCTCTATCTTGTCTTCCGCTGCCGACATGCATACACCGGATAGACTTAGGCTCGTTTTCCACTGCGCCATACACATCTCCAGGAAGTCTCGAACTGCACGATCTACTTTGTACAGCTCGAGGACCCTTCTCAACCACGTGTGCGGCACCGAGTCAAACGCCTTCTTATAGTCTATCCAGGCAGCAGAGAAATTGCGTCGGTTGCGTAGCACAAGTTTGCCTACGACCGCGTCTATGAGGAGGAGCTCCTTTGTACCTCGACTACCGCCCCTACACCCATTCTGATTGACCGCCATAATTTGGTTTTCCTCTATATGGCGGTCAATCTTGGTCTTCAGAATGGATGTCAATGCCTTATACGTGGTAGACAGGCAAGTTATGGGGCGATACTGCGAAGGGTCAGAGGTACACGCGGACTTCGGAGCTAGGTGAGTGATCCCCGTGGTGAGGAAGTTTGGGAGATTACGCTGTTCTAGGGCCTCCTGGTATTGACGAGCGAGAACTGCATGGCATACCGGGAACCCTTTTAACCAGTAAGTGTGCAACCCGTCGCTCCCTGGAGTCTTCCAGTTCGGAGCCTTGCTAAGTACACACTTAACGTCATCCTCACTGATTGAAACTGGTTCCATTGGTTGTACTGCAGCACATGCTTCCACGACGCCATCCATCCAAGGCCCCTCCTGGTGGACTATAGGCCGAGACCAGATATTACGCCAGAACGCAATAAGAGCGTTTTTCTCCGGTCTATCGCCTACAGAAGGCACCACACGCTGCTCCAACGACCTGTAGAACTTCCTCTGGTCACTCCCGAAGAGGCGATTTTCGCGAAACCTTGCCACTCGCTCAGAGTATCGCCTAATTCGCTTCCCCCAAGCCGCAATACGCTGCTTCAGATCATCGATGCGCATCGTCAGATCACGCTCTGTTATGTGCAACGGGTCGACGTTCAACCCGGCAAAAGCGGCCCTGACGGTACGCACAACTCTCGGCCTACGATTTCCTGACCTGAAGCAGGTAAGCCGGCCTATGAGGGACCTAGCCTCAGCGACACGCCTCTCTACCCTCTTTTTCCAAGCGGGCGCCCTTCTATCCGTTGATACGGGCACACCCACACTTGGGAATTTGGCGCCAATAAAACGGCATACCGCCGTTGCCGCAGCAAAAAGAATAGAGTTCGTATCACCGAGGGACATGCTATTATCCAAATGAGGCCGTAGCATGTCGTTAATGGCCCCTACGGCAGCTCTGTTTCGGCGGCTCAGAGTAATACGAGGGATTCGCGGCCTCGCCCCCACAGGCAAGTCTCGGAACTCCGAAATCGCCTCTTCCAAAGTCCTCCTCAATCGCTCTGTATCCTGGGCGACCGTTTCTTCTGCTACTTCAGCAGCCTCACTGACGACCGGTACGGCATCTGCTGACCCCGTCGCCACACCAAGGCCAGCAGAGCCACCAAATTCACGCAGCTCAGGCTGCACTGCAGAAACGGCCTCACGTCGTAGTTGATCCAGCTCGTTATCAGAGAAAAGCGCTCGTCGCTGTATAAAACGAACTCGATCCGACAAGTTCTGCTCCGCGACGGACAGCAAGGGCTCGAGCCGCTGGAATTCAGTGAGCAGCCCCGCTCGATATCCCGTGCCTCCGGTTTCTCTCCCCACCGCTCTGAAATACGCTCGCATGACGTTGGCGTTTTGCGTCCGAGTCCAGCGCATGCGGCGTGTCCCACCAGGGGCGGGCGCTGCTTGTGGGTCCACAGAAGGACCCGCAGTCACCAAGCCGTCTGGTGGGGATGGTGGTAGCGTCGGGCCTGGTGGTCGGCCCGAGCTCCGGCTGGCTCGCCCTCTGCCACGCCCAGCACCAGCCCTTCGACTGGGCGCGCCCCGGCGACCCCCGAGCAGCGGCCCTATGCGTGCTATTATTATTATTATTATTATTATTATGTAATTACTTCCAAGACTTCATAAACCACAAAAAGTAAATCTTGGTTCCGATTTTTGTCTAGGCCAAAATCTAATTATCTTGGGGTATAAGACAAATGATAGGTCTCGGTGAGATCTACATTTCGGATGACCGCTGTCAAACTGAAAAACCCCATAACTTGGAAACTACTGAATCTAGAGTACTTGTGTGCTGAGTCAAATGATAGGTCTCGATGAGATCTACATTTTGGATGATCGCTGTCAAAGTAAAAATCGCTATAACTTGAAAACTACTGACCCTAGACTACTCATGTGCTGAGACAAATGTAAGGTCTTGATGAGATCTATATTTCGGATGACAGCTGTCAAACTAAAAAACTCCATAACTTGGAAACTACTGACTCTAGTATACTCGTGTGCTGAGTCAAATGATAGGTCTTGATGAGATCTACATTTCGGATGACAGCTGTCAAACTAAAAATCGCTATAACTTGAAAACTACTGACCCTAGACTACTCATGTGCTGAGACAAATGAAAGGTCTCGATGAGATCTATATTTCGGATGACAGCTGTCAAACTAAAAAACCCCATAACTTGGAAACTACTGACTCTACAATACTCATGTGCTGAGACAAATGATAGGTCTCGATGAGATCTACATTACGGATGACAGCTGTCAAACTAAAAAAAAACCCATAACTTGGAAACTACTAACTCTAGTGTACTCGTGTGCTGAGTCAAACGATAGGTCTTGATGAGATCTACATTTCGGATGACAGCTGTCAAAGTAAAAATCGCTATAACTTGAAAACTACTGACCCTAGACTACTCATGAACTAAGACAAATTTTAGGTCTCGATGAAGAAGTACACGAGCAATGACGCGATTGACCCTTACAAAAACATCATATTCAAAAATTCAAGTTTTCACTTCTGCCGGCACTCTCGGAGTGCAACTCGTCCTTTTTTGAGTCCGACTCGCACTTGATCAGTTTTTATATTTTATAGCTTATGCAGCATGAGATACAGCCCACTGACAGACAGTCAGACAGACATCGAAGGCATATTAGTATGATACCGTTTTTCACCCTATGGGTACGGAACCATAAAGTCTGAAATAATTAAAGTTTACAACCTTTCTCACAACCAATTAACGCTAGCTAGCTTCCACTTCAAGTAAATTCTTATTAAAGAGGAGTCAAGATCGGGGGGTCAAGAGCAAAAGCTTAGCACTCTAGTCCGACTCGCACTTGCCCGGTTTTTTGTAACACTGTATCCCACAATGATATTTTCTCCTTTCAATGGACTGTTTGAAGTGTTGTTGTTTGTACAAGCAGGCAACCAGACACTTGCAGCCCACTCTAGCTACTTGGACTGTTGAAATTAGAACACTAAAAAGTCTAATATTATGTCAGGCTTGACGTACTCTTGACATTACGTAGAAGAAAAAAGTCTCGGGGCGCACGGCACGCCATACCGGTTCCAAAGAACATATAATATTACGCCGGTTCTTGCTCGCTTGACGCGATCTATTGAATTAAAAATCAACTTTTTTATCTTTTTATAATTATGCTTAATTTTATAAATAAAGGAAAGAACACACGATGAAACCTGTAATTAAACAAAAGTTTTTCAGTTGGTATTTTTGCTTCAACATTAAATACGAAAATATTTAACTTTAGATTAATATGCTTAATTTTAGGTAATTTGCTCAAAAACTGTCCTGGAAAGTCTATCAAATTTAAAATAATTTGGTTGCCATTTTTGCCTGGACTTTTATGTAACTTGCATACAAATTTTCTAATAAAAAAATATGCGCAAATATTTTTTGCTCAGTTTTAATTGAAGTAGGTACCTTGGAACCCACATCAAAAGTTTACCCCATCAGATATTAGTTACAATTTTTGGCTTGACTTCACACGCATAAACAAACAAAAAAAGTGATTTTCTGAAGAAATTAAAGCCAGCCAATTCATTAAAAATTATTTTTTACATAAGTGTTCCACCACCTATTATAATACATAGCAACTTTATAGTAAATTGACGGTTTCGATTTATGTCCAGCCAATTAAAAATTACAGCTTCAGGACTCGGCCTATAGTATGTTTGGGACAAATCTTGTAACTGAATTTTAGACCAGATATCATAATTCGATCGGACTGAAATTTGGCATGTAAGTTCGGTGACAATACAATGTTATGTTATCATCGAGCTGGTCTTGTTGGAGACGGAAGGTGGCCATAAAACCTTCTAAACGGAAAGACGTAACCCCGTCAAGTTTGGGTTCGTTGGATTTGTCTTTTCAAGTGCTCTATTCTCCGATGATCACCAGAGTCCTGATGATGAAGTCAGAATGTGACCATAGGAACTCCGAAATTAAACAAGACAGACCCGTCGAGTTTGGGTTCGTTAGATTTGTATTCTCAAGCACTTTGGTCCCAGATGATGATCAGGGACCACATAATGGAGTCAGAAGGGGGCCATAGGAACTAATAAAATAAACAAGATAAACCCGTCGAGTTTAGATTCTTTTTAGACTTATATTCCCAAGAATTTCGGTCTGAGGTGATGATCAGACACGGTACAGATGATCGAGTTGGAAGGTGGCCATAGGACCTCCTAAATTAAACAAGATAGACACGTAGAGTTTGGGTTCGTTAGATTTGTATTCCCGAGTACTTTAGTCTAAGGTGATGATCAGACACGGTACGAGTACAGATGATGGAGTCGGAAGGTGGCCATAGGACCTCCTAAACTAAACAAGATAGACACGTCGAGTTTGGGTTCGTTAGATTTGTATTCCCAAGCACTTTGGTCTCAGATGATAGTCACAGTCCAGATGATGGAGTCGTACGGTGGCTATAGGAACTTCGAAAATAAATAAGATAGATACACCCGTCATGGGATGGTCTTAGATGATGATCATGGTCCAGATGATGGAGTTGGTCGGTGGCCATAGGCATAAACAAGATAGACCCGTCGTGTTAGCGTTCGTTAGATAGTAATATCGAATAGGATACGTGACCAAAATAATTTGGCCCTGCCGTCGGTGAGCACAGCTTTATGCAACGGATACACTATCAATCCAGGCAGAGTTTGGCAGTGACGGTATTCACATAATTTCACCAATTAAGATAAAACTAAAAAGTTTAAAATAAAATATTAATATTTTTTAAATAAAAACCAGCTTTTATAAAATAACTCAGGTGTACTAAAATGAAAAAAAAAAAAAAATTATGGCAGAATAAGCATGAAAGTAGAATTAATGAAGTGAAATGAGAGCGCTAAGGAGTATGATTGGTGTTAAATTGAGTGACAGGATTAGAAATAGTGTGATAAGAGAACGGTGTGGCTTAAAAGAAGACGTACCTAGTGACCAAAATCGAGAAAGGGATGCTGAGATGGTTTGGTCATGTAGAGAGGATGAATGAACGAAGATTGACGAAAGAGATCTACCAGGCGAGAGTGAATGGAAACGTTGGAAGGGGTAGGCCTAGGCGAACGTACCAGGACCAAATTCAGGACGTTCTGAATAAAGGCCAGGTTAAAAGTACCCTAAACCGACGAGCATGTATGAAAGGATTGATGAAAGTACAGGAAGCAAGGGAAGTATGTCAAGATCGTAGCAGGTGGAGGACTGTGGTCTCTGCCTACCCCGACGGGAAAGAGGCGTGATGTTATGTCATGTCATGTCATGTCATGTCATTTTATGTTATGTTATTTTATTTTATTATATTTTATTGACACTTTAGTGACCAAAGTGATGCGCACCCGAAAAAGCCAGGATTTGGCGAGACAACCTAAACAGCACTGTATGAACATACACACACACACATCCTACACTACACACAAAAACATGAACTACATTTCATACCAAGTTTGACGCTCGAATGAATAACCGTTCTGACGACAGAGCAAAAACAAACAAAATACGTTTCTTGTATGGCGACCCTCCTTATTTTTTTTTTTTGGTTTTTATTATTAGGTAATATATTTGTCTTAAAAACACATGTCATATCCTTTGAAATTTTCAACCAGCTACATAGGTCGGTTCAAAAGATACAACTATCGACCTAGTAAAACACGACACATTTTCGACATTACGCCCCACTGTGCGTCTCTGTCGCGTCCTGCCGGAGAGCTCGACTTCTTATATGTTACCTATAAGTGTTTACTTGAATTGTACCAATTAATTTTCATCCCAGCAGGTTTTGTGCAAGGTACCCCATACAAGCTCGGCCTTGGATCTCCTACTAACGTGTCTCTTTATTTTTAACCAATAGCTTAAATTCAAATTTGTACGAATCTTACTACAGAAACAAAGTACTTCCATTCAGATAATTAATTATCCCCCATTTCACCCCCTCAGGGGATAAATATCGTAAAATCATTACTTATCGCGAACCTTCATAGCATGAAAAATACAACTTCCAAATTTCGTGTTTTATTTCTACTAGTTACATCATCAGTTTCAAAATTCCATACAAATTTTTACCCTTCATTTTGTCCCCTATATAGATGAATTTCAAATAAATCTTAATCTCGTACTTTTTACTTTCGAGCGGAGCGAGAAAGGTATTGTATTCGTGAAAAAAAAAGTTTTTCTAATTTTCTCAAAAATGTGTTCTATGTCACTTATACATCATAAAAAACAAGTCTCCCTAAAATGTCCGTCCTTCGGTCGGTCGGTCGGTCGGTCGGTCGGTCCGTCGGTCGGTCTGTACGTCACGCTTTGGCCTAGCGGCTATACGAATGGTCCGATTGACACCATATTTTGAATTTAGGAGTTTAATGCAAATCTATCGAAGGGTTGTAAGTGGTTTCTTGCTGGCTGTCATTTTGAGGGTAGCTGTCATAGAACGAAAATGAAATATTTAAATTTTCTCAAAAACGGCTCATAGAATCTTGATGAAACTTTGCATGACCATGTAAGATATCTTGCGCCAGTATCAATTGATCTGTGTAATTTCATATAAGGGGTGTTCCTGTACCACCAAATCGTAAATATGTAATTTACCCAAAATTGGTTCCATTGAACTCAAATTCAAATTTATATAATCTGTAACTACAACTTCAATCAACCAACTGACAAAAATTCACCCCCTTTTTCACTCCCTTGGACAAAGATTTTCAAGAATCTAAAATAAAAGATTTTTTTTTTACTAAAAGCTGAAATGCGAATTTGTATTAATCTTACTTTATAAAAAATGGACAACTCATTTTCACCCCCTTAGGGGATGAATTTCTTAAAATCCTTTCGTATCCCAAACTTTCATAACATGAAAAACATACTCTCCAAATTTTGTGCTTCTTGCTTCAGTAGTTTTGGCTGTGCGTTGATGAGTCAGTCAGTCAATCAATCAATCCTTATTCAAGACCTACCTCTTCATTGATTTCAATGCATCTTACTTATAAAACGTAAAACTTGATACGAAAAAATCATACTTCAATTCATCCTTTTGGGGGATGATTTTGCAAAAATGCGGATATTAATTTCTTTAATTTTTTTCATATCACTAGCTCTAATCAAATATTTTATGCAAGATTTGCATTAAAAAAAACTATCCCCTTGGGAGATGAATTTATAAAAAAAATTCCTAGTGTGGTTTTTAAGTGCACGAAACCTGTGTATAATAACTTCACAAATGTATCTATAGCGTAGTTACGGCTCGGCGTTGATGAATCAGTCAGTGAATCAGTCGGTCTTCTATCTTTTAGATTATTAAAATCTTCAAAAGTTGTTACAGCTATTCGTAACGGCAATTCAAAGTGAATTTCAAAATGTCACAAGACGTGAGCAAACGAGCACGAGGGTGTGCGGTTACCACCGTCCATAGCACCTATCTCTATAACTGAAAGGACGTGTTCAGTCAACGTAACTGAACAACTTTCTCAAGGAAAGAATTTTGGGGAATTAAAAAAAGTTGACCTCTCCATACAAACTGTTCAATCAAATAAAAAAAAAGTTCAAATATCTTAAAGGCCGGTGGCGCACCTGTGATCCCCCTGGTGTTGCGGGTGTCTATGGGCGTCGGTGATCACTTACCATCAGGTGACCCGCCTGCTCGTCTGCCTCCCTCTTCTATAAAAAGAAAAAAATCGGAGTAAGTAATTTGTATGGAGATGTCAAATAATGAAATGTTTCTTTGCATAAGTTGTTTAGTTTCGTTGATTGAGCAAGCCCTTTCAGTTTTTGTTACATACATCCCACACCCTGGATTTGTGGCATTCTTTGACACCAAAGCATGTGGCACACCCTTCGAGAACTAAGATGAAATGTCACATGTGCTGATAATTTCTCTTACCCTTTGAACCGATACACAGCATGTGAGCACTGAGCAGCAGAAATAGATACAGGGTATAGAAATTCGCCAGACGGACTTTGCACAAAAGTCCTACTACCGACAGGTAGTCTTCTAAAGATTCTTACGAATTGGTGAAACATTATAAAAAAGAAGAAACAAGTATTTCATTGCATCTTGGTAAATTCTCGAAGCTAATAATCTAAATGGAAGACGTACGGCCATAGCATAGCGCTAAATAAAAAAGCGTCTCGGCTGAAACCGCAGGCGAACTTCCGCTGCGCTTTAATCTGGAGCGATATTTCAGCGCTGTGCAAATGAAAAGTTCTCCAAGACTTGAAGACGTCCCCCTGCCGCCCTCCCCCCCTCCCGCGCGACTCCCGCCAGCCAATGGAAAAGGTTGGAAAAGCAACGTCTTCCGCGGAGGCGGGGCCGCGCTCGCATCACTGCGGTCGCACAACCATTTGAATTTTTCCTTTGAAGAGTTCTTTATTTGAATATGCTGTGGTACGATTATACGAGTGCATTTATTGCGATTGCGATCCACTTTTACGACTTTTTCGATCGTCGCTTCATGTTTTTAAATACGCTAAAACATACAAGTTAAAAAGTTAAACTGTAAAACAAATGGCTGACGAAAAATGTAGCACGCAAATGTTGCGTGTAGTTGTGGTTCTAAAAAGCGATTTGTCTTGAAAAAGCCAAAAATTGTGCTTTGGTCTATCAATAAAAAGTTGAAGGCGGTTGGGGTAAGACCGTGTACACGGCGTTTGCGTGTAGACGGCGGCGGCGCGGCGATGCGGTGGCGGTATCGGTGGCAGCACGCAGGCTCGTCAGCCATAACAGGCCCTTGTCAACCATAACGCGGCCGCAGCGGTTACCCGTCCGACCCGCGCCGCCGGTCCGCCGCACGCCCGCACCGCCACCGCCGCGCAAAACTACCATTTCATTTACGGTCGCCCCTCGGTTTCGGGGTAGTTGCGCTAACTAAGCAGAACCCGCAACTTGCGTAACTATGCTTTGTGTTACGTGGCTTTCTCACGCTCTATTAGCCAATCATGTGTTATGAAACCTTATATTACATTTTAGGGCAATCGCTAAGCGTACAGATTATTTAATTCTACAACGATATGAGCCTGTTTATATTGTAGAGAGTTCGGAATTCAACGCTATTCTATGCTATGCATATTCAAAAGCAATTACAGCCGTTGATAGCGTCTGATCGAATGCTACGTAGGTGTTAGCTACCGACTACATAGCATCCCTCGACTTCGCTTACACGGCGTATTAATTCAGTCAATTAGCAGACATCGCGTTAGCAGCACGTAGAGTCGCGTAATGCCGCACGGGGACGCAAGGAGTGTGTTTGACAGCTGTCAAATTGGATTGCATCCAGCTATTAAGGGATGTCGTCTGCGTTGGGCAGAACGGTAGAATTGTCTGGACCTACCATTTTTTTTAAATCTGGCTCTATCCATTGTTTATCACTCTTTTTTGAGAAATAGTAGAGAACTACATTCGTTATAAATTTCTTTTAAGTAATGAGAATAAAACTGAGCCTATGGATTTGCGGCCGCAATCTTATGACATAGTAGCTGCTAAACTGACTTAACTCTGTTTCGATTTACGTTTCGTACAATCAGTGGGAATCCCTGTGAAGGTAGCCAAATAAATAATATAAATATAAATGAAATACTTTTACTGGCTTAGTAGGTGATTTCAGAAAAGAAAAATATGATAAATATTCTGCGAAATAACCGTGCGGATGAATCGCCTGCTAAGTCCTTTAAAATTTTCTTAAAAAGTAAAAAGATATAAATTTTAGTGTTTCTTTATCATAAATTTTACTAATTTTATTACAACTTTGTTACTTTACAGTAATGATAACAAATGTAGGATTGTACTAAAGAGGGTCTTATGAATGAACGACCCTGTAAAAAGAGTAGAAATGAAACTTATTTTATAGAAAGTCAAAACTAAAGCTCTGGCATATCCACATATAGTGTCAAATTGAGACGTCGCAACTGAACTGAAGTGTCGCGACTCGCGGCACTAAGCGACTAACTAAGCATTGTTCCGACACAGCTTCTAACTAGTAATTGTACCAAATTGCTGCCAAATTGCTACATTTTAGACAGTTAGACGTGTTATAGTTTTGGAATATAGAAGAAATAATACTGGAGCTAAGGCGAATCCCTGCAGTATTGAGTTCTATATATTTTTTACATAAGCGGTAGTATTTTTTTATTATGTAGGTAATTACATACTCAATCTACATATACTATAATAGTACATTAAGATGCACGTGCGCTATTTTGGAGATTACAGCCGAGGCTCAGAAATTGCAGCCCGAGCCGCAGGCGAGGGCGTAATGGAGCCGAGGGTGTAATCACCAAAGCGCACAAGCTTCTTACGACGTTTTTCAACACATTTGCGAATAAAAACGAATCAAAATCGCTTACCTTATTTTCCTAAGGAAATTTCGAAGACGTTTTCCTCACATTTCTAGGTCACCCTATACACCGGACTTGTGTTTTTGTTCAAGTATTTTCGACGTTCTACACTTATCACTGTTTTTCTTATTTGTAGAAGTCATTTATTTTTTAATTACATTAAACACATTTCACAACAAGAAATATGTGTTAAAATGGCGCGCGTATTACTTTTTTCGAAGACACAGATTATACATGCGCGCGCAGGAGAAGACTACTTTTCAATTTATTTTAAAATTGAATATTTTGTTACTTTAAAGACAAATTTGTAGTTAGTTAGTTGATTAAAATCAATATTTTCGTTTAATTAACGTCTATTTATCATATTATCGAACACAGTTTCTTAATTCATTAAATTATTATGAATGTTATAGATATAGAAACTCCTTGCACCTTGCCGCTATAAAAAACAAAACAAAAATAAAACACTAACCTGTCAAACAGCTTACTCAGCAAGGAGGTCTTTGTTCTGAGGCTCACTCCCATGAATTATTTAATATTGAATATTTTGTTACTTTAAAGACAAATTTGTAGTAAGTTGGTTGATTAATATAAGTATTTCCATGTAATTAACATTTATTTATCATATTATCGAACACAGTTTACTTTTTCATGAAAATATTATGAATGGTATAGATATAGAAACTCCTTGCATGTTGCCGATTAAAAAAAAGACAAAAATTACAACACTAGTGAAATTATAGTAATGAAAAAAGCACGCGTGTTTAATAAGCTGGATTATGGACCTTAATACAGTGCAAATAGAGCTGTTTTATGAGCAAATGTGTTGAAAATATAATTTCGTGACTTGTTAAACGTTTTTACGCCTAATATATTGCACCACGAAATTCGTGTTACCTCTAAACCTGTCGAACGCTTGAGCGAAGTTCACGAAGTTTTCTCAACGCGTGAGGAAATTGTAAGCTCATAAAAGTGTCACTTGCCTTGTCCAACTCACACGCAATGAACTGAGCATTAAAAGTTATGCACTGCCGCTTGCTTTCAGTAAAAACTTTTGATGATAGAAAGGAACAAGCAATGAATATCGAAGGTGTAATTCATGGCTGATGTGTTAGGGTTTGTTCGTGTGGCGCCGGTATTAAGTAGGGGTTATTTATTTAGGCACACCATGAACTCGTGGAAAGCCGTGGCTGGTACGCCGCACGTCAGTCTACGATCATGAGCCGTCACTCTGTTCGTGTTTTGATTTGTAAAAGATCAAATAGGTACTTACTTATTTGAACACTGTTATTCAATTGATGTGCTGATGCAATTAACGTTTAAACTAAAGACCTACTTAATGATAATTTGTAGTATTCTATAACAAAATAACAAAGCAATTACTTTACCTGCTAACAAGCTATTATGGACTTAATATAATCCAGCTAAAATCTAAATCCGATGAAATTGATTAATAGAACACTTAACCACCAATTAATCATCGCCCAAAATGTTATCCAACATAACCCCATACCTGCAAAAACAAGTGCGGGTAGCGAACGAGCGCTGGTCAGGTTAATAAACTCCAATAGGCCGCAACAAGCCGGCCGCGTGTAGACCTCCATTTTTAACGAGCCACACCGCCAAGCCCGCAGAAAGTAGCCTACACATGAAATCACGTATGAATGAGGCTTTTTTCAGTTTTTTCGCGTGTAGCCGGCGGCACGCCGCTCCGGGCCCATTAAAGCTTACATGTCACTCGCCCGCCCTCACCCCGCGCCGACGGGAAAGGAAAAATCACAAAATCGGTATCGGCCGCAACCCGCAGCGAGTGGCCCCCAAAGCACTCACAATACTGCTTTGACGGACGGTCATTTAATATTAACTGCGGTTTTTCCGCAGATGGAAATGTTTTTTTCATCGGCATCGTAACGTAACGCTGTGATGAAGTGGTCGGCCTGTTGTTTGTGACGCGCTCTGATGTGCTGCGGATGAGTTGCTCTTTTATACTCTCCACTGAACGAGATTGTTTCGTTTCAATTCAAGTGTTCGTTTTGTTTGTTCAATAATGAATTGCTGTAATGAAAAATCCTTGTTTTCATTATTACTCGTATATTCTACCATTTAATTAGTTTTCCTTTCATGTATTTTATAACTTTCAAATTGGATGTAAGTTATTGTTTTTCCAATAGTTATTTTAACCCAAACTGGCTATATCCGTGAACTGCAGCAATTTCAATCAACACGCAAATTGGAAACGAACCGACGATAAATTTTTAACTTTCCAACAAGTGATCAAATGGAACTACAATGGTCGGTAACGGGAAAAGAGAGACGACCGCGGATTGGATTTATGGATTTGACTCCACGCACTTTGACCAAAAAATTTGTCGCATCGTTCCAAACTCCGTTAAAAATTATGTTATTATGAACTATGTAGGAAGAAATATTGTTTCTGAAATTAACCCACAAGCGAAAGTACTTTATAGTGGTTTCAAAATTTCGTGTCGTGTACCGAATCATCTAATTATAACGAATATTTTTCTTGAAAAAAATTAATTATACAATGTGAATTTTTATTGGATTGGCTCCCAAAACCCAGTTATTCTACTCATGAAAACAAGTAACTTTACCAAAGAAAAAAAAAATTATTCCAAAAAAAAATTTCCCGAGAAATTATTCGATCACGTGACCACTTTAGTATGGAGTTGAAAGTTTCTTGTTTTCAAAAGGAGAATCACTGGGCTTCGGAAGCGAAACCGATTAAAATTCACGTTGTATCATCATCATATCATCCCAAGAAAAGTCCACTACAGGACAGGGAGCTGCCTTCAGAACTCCAGCAAAAGTTCCTGTTTCTTTGGAAGGGATATATATATATTGTATATTATTATATTATGTACAAAAAGCTCATGTAAGTTCCCGCTTGTTGCAGGCAAATCGTTCACCCTGACGATCACGATATCTACCTCGCCGCCGCAAGTGACCACCTACAACAAGGCCATCAAAGTCACCGTCGACGGACCCCGGGAGCCTAGGTCCAAGACCAGTTAGTATTTAGTCATGTTAATATTCTATGTTTAACTCTTATGCCTTGTAGACGACAAATGTGTTGGTGTTTACTATTACACGGTTTCATGTTATGAGCTTTTGTTTTCAATATAGGACTGTGGTCTCTGCCTACCCCGACGGGAAAGAGGCGTGATGTTATGTATGTATGTGTAGGACCCAATATTAATTAGATAATTTGACATCTGAGCTTAATGTCTAAAATACATATCAACCGTTGATATCAACCATTACTAAAGTATGTGTGTGGTTTCCGAAGATATGCATGCCGTCACTTTAAGTTTCTTTGATCGATCGTCGTGAAGATCTTCAGAAGAGGTCTTCAGGTAATCAGGGGTGGACGTTAAAAGCTGATACAAAAAGCTTACAGAAAGTATGCTACTGATTCAATGTTCTTTTAAGATTTTAACAAACTAGGTATAATGGCTAGGATAGCTTGGACTGTTACCTACTAAAATTATAATAATAAAATTTAAGAGAAGAATGGAAAATGTTTACCTAAGAATGTGTTCACAGAATTACAAATGCCAAAAAAATATTCATTGCAGGTTGTTTTTATACAAATTTAATTATATTTTTTGACACAACCTTTATCATTAATAAAACCATCGTGAAGAATACAAAATATTGGTACAACAACTGTACCGTAAGGGATTGCAGTTCCAAACTTCAAAGACTCATCGTACAGCACTCAAAACAAATGAAAGCAACCACAAACATAAAGGCTCGAAAATACTCCTCAAATTGAAGAACAAACAATTTAAATAGTTACCGTTGGCTGACGTTAACAAATGAGGGACGACCGTTTGAAGCTCCGGCCTGATCAATCCATCGCGCGGAAGAAATTAAAATAATTGCGTGCCGCACGGGATAGTGCGAGAGCGACCCATCCCGACAGTCGAAGGGTTAGACATTCATGTGATGTAGAGTCAGCAGATAAAGGAAAATAGTATAATAATTAATAGTCGAGTCGAAAGGAAGTTATATGTATACAGAGTATTGTTATAAGTCATAAAAAGCAGGCTAGGAATGTGATGTGACTAATTCAAATTTTTGCTCCCTTTAGACGAAGAGCCTACCCAATTCGAGCAGAATGTACCTATAGAGAGCACCATGTTTGATTTGAATAATTAGTTCTTCACTGTTCATTATTTTAAAAAAAGTATATTTATTTTGTATGATACTAATAGCATGGTATATAGCCCATAAGACGTAACTGAAGAAAATTAGCACGATTGGCTTTCCTAATACTTATTTTTTTATATGGAAATCTTACATTAAAGTTACAATGGCAAAACCTACGAATAGGCACACCTCGGAAGCTCCATACAATCGGGCTCAAAAGTGACAGCTGTCATTTTTACACGCGCAAATGTGTGGGTGGGTTAAAGACGTGTGAGTGTAGGGTTGATGGTATCTAGAAAACACTTACCTACCCTAGAAAACGTAGATAACAGAACATTAGCATTATACTTTTATTACAGTTTCGAGTTGCACATTTTTCGTTCGACTATAAAGCGACTTACACAATTCACAAACGAATTATAACTTTAATATCACTCGTCACCTCACTTTGTTGTATTTAGTAATCGAATTTCAATTAAAACAAACAAACACACGTTGAAATAATCTCACAAACCCTAAAAACAATCATTTTTTTCACTAAACTTCATCTTTGACGGCTGGCTGGCCGCCGCGCCGCCCCGCCGGTGCACCAGGGTGACTATCGCGAAAATGGCGAATCTGCTCATATCATCACTGCAAAAAAATCTGCCAAACTTTATTCCAGAAAATGAAAAAAAATGCTGTTATATTATTGCTTTAATGTGGAAAGGAATAAATAAATACATACTATTCAAAGCTTTATTTTTTTCATTTAACCCAAAAAATGCTCTATTAAATCTACTCGTATCAATGAAAGAAATGTTTAAAGGAAAGAAAACATCTGTGTCTACCTTATGGTGTTTATTCCATAATAATTGCTTCTTATTATTGTTTAACTTTATTCCAAATTTTACTTTGTCTTGGAGAGTCGAAAGACAACCGTAAACTGCACAACCACGCACCATTTTTTCAACTTTTGCAAGCGTTGCATATCGCGTGGCAACAGGACGAGAAATGGGACGAGATATCGCGCAGGGCCCCGCGGGGTGATGCGCGCGCACTTGAGGTACTCCGATTGGTGGAAGGCGGAGAGCTTCCGTTCTGTATGTAGTACTATTATGAATTCTGTGGAATAGGCAAAACGAGTAAAAAGAGAGTTAATAATAGCAACTCCTAGGCCTGTGAGTAGGTAACATCTAAGCTGTTGACAAGTTTTTGCTTAAATGCTTATTTTCTATAGCAAAACCACAAAAACTGGCCAAGTGCGAGTCGGACTCGCGCACTGAGGGTTCCGTACCACCACATAATCATAATTATATTAGTTGAAATTTCAGTAAGTTACTGTGCTAATTTTTTTTAGTCCGACACGCGCTTGTCCAGTTTTTATTATTTGTTGTTATTTTATAGCTTATGCACTATAAACATACCAATTTTCACGTTTGTAAGTGATAAAACAAAAATTGCCTATAAAAACAGGTGTTTAGTATGGGTGCCCCCCTTAATTTATTACTTCTTTTTATTTTTAGTATTTTTTGTTATAGAGGCGACAGAAATACATAATCTGTGAACATTTTAACTGTCTAGCTTTTATTGTTCATGAGATACAGCTCAAAAAAAAATTTTGTAAAAACAGCTGACTTTGATGGCATCTTATTCTTTTGTTTTTAAATATATTTTAAAACAAAAAATATAGTATTTATCTACTCAACGAGTTCTAAACAAAGATACCCCACAGGTTGGGGAAGGTCAAACTTTTTTTACGCTCCCCCTTTAGCTGTTTGGGAACCCCCCTTAATTTTTTTAGTTTTTTATTTTTAGTATTTGTTGTGGTAGCGGCATCAGATATACACAACAAAAATCAAACAGACAGATAAACAGACAGACAGACGGACAGACAGACATCGGAGGCATATCAATAGGGTCCCGTTTTTCACCCTTTGGGTACGGAACCCTAAAAATACAATGAACGAAACATTGCTTAAAATAAAGCACCTACACTAAATCCTTCAACCTTAAGAAAACTTTAATTTATGATTCGATGATAAAGTAACGCCTTATCTCACTACCTTCGCTGCTGTCCGTAAGTTTCACTAGACGAATGTGAGGGCACAAAGAGGCTGCTGTAATGAATCGGTTGTTTAATTAATTAGTCAAGAAAGGGCCGGGGTAGACCAGAGGAGAGGAGAGGGGGGAGGTAACACACGCGTGTGTGCATGTGCCTTGCATATTGATTTATTATGCCTCCAGCCTCTACAAAGGCGATAAATTATTTAATTCTAGTAAGTTCCGACGCGCGTACGAACAGGCTGGCTGCGTAGTTCACAATATTGATGATCTGGGGTGAGTTTGGAAATGTTCACGCGCTTTGTATGATTATCCCGCGACTCATAGTGACGGCTTACGTTGATGTAGTTCAAAGTTGATGATAAGCATCGAAAATTGAAAGGTAAAATCAGCTCCCGCCCTGAAAGTTATTCTTTTACGATAAAATTTTGGGGTTTCGTACCCAGAAGGTGTCAATGGAATTAATTTTATACAAAATACAAAATCCTACGATGTGTGTCTGTCTATCCAACCTTAAACCTCAACCTTATAGTGGTGTTGGTATGGCGGATTTCTCATGTAAAAGTTACAAAGAAACGTGTTTTTATCAAACTTTTTTTTTGTTAGTTTTTTGACACTATAGTTCACAACCTATCTACAGCAACAAATGTTAAAAATTTATCAAGAAATTCTGACTTATCATTTTGCATAAGAGTTTTTTATGCGCAAGCAAGGACGATAATAAAATGGTTGCATAGAGGATGGTTGGTATTTTTGATGGGAGTTAAATTTAAAATAGATGATTGTTAACAATTGTCGTACTTAAATTAGAATCTTTATCTAATTCTTCCTTCTGGTCGGTCCCATAAAGGTATCTACACCATATTTCCCAAAGAAGAAAGGCCAGATAGACGCAAATAGCCCTGCGGATATTAAACACATTGTGCACCGTATACCCTTGTTCCCCGATTTAATTTTTATGTTGCCGTCGCTTGGGTGGTGCGTTTTATAGTCGCGCATGCAGTAGCCGCTTCCATAATGCGACCGTAAACTGGCCTTAGGGTGGTACTAGACGTGCGCACGAGTGGTTGAAATAGATCGATGTTTTAGCGCCGGAACGTAAATCAATAAATCATTCTAGGAACTGAATATAAAAACAATAAGGCGCATATACAGACGATAAAACGAAGAGGCAACAATTATTTAATAAGACAGTCTCAATGTTTGAATATTACTTATACTCGTATTAACCTTTTCATTTAAAGAGCATTGATGAAACTTGTATGGGTCCTTGGCGTAATTTTTTTTTGAACGGCTACACATACTAAAAGTGACCAATACAAATGACTTTACATGCCTTACTTAGCTCGGGAAATGCTCTAATTGTAATAACAAAAGCGGTGACCCATCCAAGTTTTAGCCATGGCCGACATTGCTTGATTTTGGTGATCGCGTAGGATTCGCAGTCACTACTCGATGAGAGCTTTGTATTTTTCGCATCACATCGTAATAAATTATTAACCCCATCTTGTCTTCTTATGGTGGGAATTTTTTTTTTTGGTACAGTTTGAACCCCTGTATCTCAGCCCCGATATAACTTAGCTATATGGTGTCCATGTTATAGGCAAACTCCGAAGCTCCGGCGCTCCTAGGTTGGACTGGTCAATCCTCAGGTCAGACTGAATGACTTAGTCAAAGCCCAAACAAATGTAAATTTTCGGCCTTTGACTAAACAATTTTCGTCAAACCTGGGAGAGACTAATTTGGTCAGGCAAACGTCAAAACACAAGTTTATTAAATCGGGGTTTGACGAGTCAAACTCCGATATAGGTATGAAGTGTCTTATCTTCGTATATTTGGAAGCATTTTATCATTTAAGCAGCTTTCAAGTCTTAAGAACCGCTTAACTCTGACAGTTCTGACACCTGATTGGTCAGCTTACGTGATTTTCACTTTTATATTTGAGATGCTTTGAGAGAATTCCGTGTGGCATTAGGCCCGCCTTTTGTACGATGTGCAATAAAGTATAACCTAACCTAACCTAAAGAGACATTATGAACCTGTTTAAACATGTTCAGATCAACGTTTGACCGAGTTTTGCAGTCGCTTCTAGAATTGACTAGGCCAAAACCGAAACAGAATAATTTACTTTCGACGTTTGACTGAAAAGTTAGGAGCTCCTGGGTTTGACTAAAAATACTTCAGGCAAAGGGCGAAATCGAAATGTATTTCGGGGATTGCCTGATGGCTTTGGCCAAACCTAGGATAAACCAGTCCTTCCGCGAAGAGACTGTGTATCGGACTTTGACTATAACATCCATACTAAACTTGTTTCTTGTTATCTGATCTTTCAAAATTTACCAGTTTCATAAGTGGCCGCTAAAGTTCGAAAACGACGCCAACTTTAATCAAACCCCTTTAGTAATCAAGTCGTCAAAAAGTACTCTTTGATAAAGGAATAAAATAAAATAAAAGAAAGCATTTCAATCATTCAACTTTTACGCATCTTGTTACATTTGGTTAGTCACTACAGTCTACTAGTCACTAGTCTGAATAAAAAAAAATCATAATTATGATAAAACATTCTGAAATTTATAGAACTATCTAGTAACACCCTAAAAAGGCAGCTTCAGCGATGTTCAGGGCTCGGTAGTTGGGCTATTTCTGTGCGCATACGCAGACCACCCGGCTCGAGGCGCTAGCATTGTTTACCTCGGGAACTGATTGTTTATCACATGCCAGTTTAGTATCGATTATAAAATACGGGAACCCTCATAACTCTGGCCTGAGGTATGCGTTGCGTTTATCTCTGGAGTTAAACTACTAGAATCTACCAAATATCAGCCTCTGTGGTCAAGTGGTTCGGTTCTCAACCCGGATATTTTGAGTTCGAATCCCGGAAAGGATTCAAAAGTTCACCGTCAACTTAATTCACTTCGTGAAACTGCTCCTTATTTGATTAGGACATTGCAAGATAAATCACCTGTTTGTCCGAAAAGATCATTTTGTGCTTTGATAGGCACTGGCCTAAACTAGAGCCGGAACGAACGCCTTTACAGAAAGTCGTTCGCCCCGGCTCTAGTTTAATCTGTCATTTCAAAGGCCTTTGGTGGCTCAATAAGTCTGATACCATTTCTGAGGTCGATGATCGACTCAATAGCGCACACGATGATGAACTAAATATTAGAATTGATACAATATGAAAACAGGATTACAGGTAATAAAGTTACAACCGTGCCCGAAGTCAAAGGCTTCACAAGAGCTAAACCAACTGAACTAATCAGTTGGCTTTAGATTTAATTTAAAGCGTCTAGCGCAGCCGATGTCCGAATAGGTAAAGCGGGGCTAACTAGTAGAAAATACTTGGCATAATAAATCTAACTAGACCGGCCGGCACCCCTACGTAATCCTTTAATCAGGTCCACAGTAGCCCTTGCCCGCACCCTATTTTTCCCCACCCCAAACCCCCTTTCCCCCCACAACCCCTCGAACGGTGCAAATGACAGTTTCTAATTCCAACTTGCCATGAAAGTGTGTAATTGTTGCGCCGTTGATTTATACACTGGAACCTTTGCGCGGGAACCTGACATGTGTGTACTTAATTTTGTTGTGTGTGTGAGTACGTGTAGTTTCCATTTTCCAATCGTGCTTGGATGTGTGCACCTGCATTTGTCAACTTAATGCTGGCTGATGCGGATGTAATGCATTTTTCGAATGACTGTAGGTAAGTAGGTATATTTACGTAGATTGTCGAGCTGGCTAGGTTAAAGTGAAGCTTATTATTATTTGGAATCGAGCTGCTCACAGCTGAAAAAATAAGTGGTTTATCAATAACTATGACAAACGGTACCCTTGGCTTTGAAAAATCTTCTAACTAACCACCAATTTTGTTATTATGCAGATGAACGTTTTGATTAGACTTTCTATACTCTTTTGTACCTTTCCCTTGCAATCTAGGGCTTAGATAAAAAACAACGTGTAAATAAAGATAGGTATAACGACCATGAAGGATGTTAATCTGCCCATGAAACTGAACAATTTTTCGCCTTCAAAAATAGGTAGAAATATAAAAATAAAAAACCTTTTTTTTTTACTATGTACGGGCTTACTCTTGACCTCGATCTAGCCTTGAGGTCGACGATGGAACGAGCTTGACCAGAAGAAGCCTATAGAAACTGAATCATCTGATAGATAACGCACTTTATATGTGAGGTCAAAATACATATATTTTTCGTATTTCGACCAGATTTCGACCTATATTTCTCAGGCAAAGTTGTTTATTTTCACTGCTGTCAGTGTTATAGTAAAGCAAACCTATAGGATGGGGATCTGTCTGCTTTATGCTTTCTGTTATACTATACCTGGTATAATAAAATAACGTATACATAAGCCACTTCCCAAAAATCTGTTGCCACAGATTCATAAACCCATAGTGACAGATGCGAGATTCTATTACACACCTCCTAACCCTCTTCTTACAAACGACAGGATTGAATTATGCCACACGAAGAGTGTCGCGGGACCTGCTTACCAAAATCTTAAACGACTTGGAGTCAGAGCATTTTGGACATTAGGAAAAGCAGTTAAGAGTGACGGGAAGGGTAGGGAAAATGTATGGAGGGTGGAAATAGACTTGTAGCTTGAATAATTCGAGGTATTGAGCGTGGAACACCTGTCGAAGTGACGGCATGCAGGGGCGATCGCACTATTGAGTATCTATAGACTGGACGTTTGATTAGTGAACATTATTAGATTTACTGGGTTCAGCGCGGTAGAGATATTGAATTTATTACATGAACTTTGAGGTACTTATTATGTGTGTTAAAGAGACAAAGTTGATGAAAGCAGGCCGCTTAGGACAAAAAAACATGGAAAATAATTGAAATTAGAAACGGGCACCTGACTGATAATTATAATGAAATTCTATCTACTAACCAATAAGGTCCCGTGTGGTGCCGGCAAAGAATAGTACCAACCCATACATACCCGCGGGTGTCGTAAGAGGCGACTAAGGGTTATAAACTGGAGGATGGGCAGCAGCATCCTCCTTTGTATCTTACATCTTACTTACTGCGGCCACCTACAACCGCGGTCCATGGTGCCAGCCGTAACGCTAACAAGCGAGGTGACTATGGTACTTCCCCTCTACATTTTTACAGCAAAAGCTAGAATTCTGGAGGGAGCTCCCTGTCCTTTAGTGGACGTTTCTTGGGATGTTATGATGAACTAATAAGAAGATAAAGAGATGCACATAGCATAGACATTATAACAGAAAAAAACCCATCAACTCTGTAAAGTAAAGTTCACTGTAGTTAAAGATACAAAAACTGCTAAAAGAGGCCGTTTTATGCAATGTTGGTATCAGTAACTACAGTGAACTATATTTTATAGTAATTATAGGTTCTAAATAAACATTAATCTGTCTTTCCAGATTTTTGATAAGTTTTGTATTTAGCAAGTAATATTTTTTAAACTGATGGGGGTGCTACGAGTAGTGGACTGCAGGTAGCCTCTTAAATATATTCTTCAAAGTTTCAAGTTAACAATATTTTCAATGACATACCTTATATTTTCGTATGCTGGTGGTATATGTGCCCTATTCATCGATCCCCGCCCATAGATTGGAGCTTGATTAGCGTACGCCGTACAATATTAGATTTGCCGGTGAATGGAGAGAACAGCCATGTGTTATTTGATAAACCTGCACAGTTTATACGGGTTATAAAGGTTGTGAGGAACAGGTTTCCGAAAAATGAAAGGGCATGATCAATCAACGCAACTGAAAAATTTTCAGTGAACAAAACTTTCAGGAAATTAATAAAAGAACAGACTTTCCATACAAAATAACAAACTTGATTGGACAGTTTGTATGGAGTCAGTTACGTCTTAGAGCCGGTTCCCACTTGTCGTGTGTCGGATCCGTTTAATAATTGGAGGTTTCAGTGGCAGAGCATTTTATATGAAGCTATTCACACTCGTCCGACAACGATTTTGTGTCGGATCCGACAAGAAATGTGGTGTGTTTTTTAGCCGATTTTCGTGTCGGATCAACGCTCTCATATAGCGGTGTTCAAATCGGAATCCGATATCTGACATAGTGGGAACAGAGCCGCCGTCACCCGATTAAAATCGGAATCCGACATCCGACATAGTGGGAACCGACTCTTACGTTGACTGTTCATGCCCTTTCAGCTTTCGGGAACCTGTGCAATAAAAAAGTTTTTCAAGCCTGTTTATTTTTAGATACATTCACTAGCTCTATAATAAAACCACATCCGATAAAGATAAGATGAACTAAGTGCACTAAAATACCACTTTGCAACTCGCTACGAAACTTTAGCTACGCTCTCGATTTCAAAGTTTAACTTAAGTATATCCATTATAGAGAGATATCTTATATAGAGCATATTTGAAGCAAAACACTCCAGACAGAGAAAAACTTTGTAATGTTTAAAGATAGATAATAATTATATGAAATATTGAAATAAAAGTTTTCAAGTTTTATTTTTGTTGTTCTATCGAACAACTTTCTGTATTAAGAACTAAAAAACTCATTTTCTTCATTGAGTTGGGAGTAATTCCAAAAATAATAGATGAATAAACGGGGTTTTCGATAATCGGGTTTGTCGCTTGAAACTTTATACTCGCAATTTTTTTGTTTAAGTGAACCGATTGTGATGAAATAAAAAAGATAAGCCAAATCATCATAACATCCCATGAAACGTCCACTACAGGACAGGGAGCTCCCTCCAGAATTCAAGCTTTTGCTGGAAAAATGTAGAGTGGAAGTACCATAGTCACTTCGCTTGTTAGCGTTACGGCTGGCACCATGGACCGCGGTTGTAGGTGACCGCAGTAAGTAAGATGTAAGATACAAAGGAGGATTTTATAACCCTTAGTCGCCTCTTTCGACACCCACGGGTATGTATGGGATGGTACCATGTTGGTACTATTCTTTGCCGGCACCGCACCCATACAGCCAAATAAATTATCGAAAATCCCGTACGTATCAGTCTTATAAAAAGTGCACGAACTACTTTCAAAAATGATCTTAGTGAGTTCTACGAGTATTATATCTTTTCTGTGACCCCCGGAGATGTAAAGTTTACGCGAAAATATTCAATTTACATTTTACACTTTTATTATATGTACTGGTATTGATTGATATATGACTAGTGTCCTGAATGCTATCAGAAAAGGGCAGCTAGTATCGTACTGATGTAGTGTTGTCGCTCCTAGGGCAGCAGCAGCAGTTCCACTTCGCGTTTGGGCAGCGACCGTTCCCTTTCCCGCCTGATCCACTCGGGGGATTCCGGATGCCGCCTATCACCACGTGTCAGAGTGAGTATACCTACACATTTTTATGACTACTTAGCTACTCATGAGTGACCATCTGTTAACTCATCATTATTAAAATAACGTACTATTGAAAGTTTACTGCTGGACAGATAGTAAGATCAAAATTACATGATACATTTCGAAGGCGAATTATTTACCATAGATACCATGGACAACGGTGGTTAGTGACAGTATGTTATAAGATACGGACGCTGCTGCCCAAAACCTGTTTCGGAATCTAAATCTCATCAATGTCCATGTGTTTATATCTTTCTATGTTATAATTGTGCAATAAAGAGTATATATAAAGAATATAATACGTCATGAGGGCCAAAAAGTGTAACTGAAATCCAATTTATAAAATTAATACACAGTATTTTTTAGTGTTCCATATGCAGAACCGATATTTCAAAATTTTCGTTCAACCATGAAAGTGGCAATCAACTAGGAAACCTTATAACGGTCAAAAGTGAATGAGTCAGCGTGCGGCGATACGCTAAACTACGTTCACTAAAGCGCGGATTCAATCAGCGACGACCAAAAAAGAGGAGTTTTCCACTGACTGCGGACGCAATCGAACAAGCATGCACCGAGCCCGCTAAAATCCACGGTCACCCCAAAACAACTCGTGCAGCTCAAAACGCGAAAAAAACATTCACAAATCGGCGGAGCGGGCGCGCACATATCGTATAAAAACCGACTCCGCCGATCGCCGGCCAAAAACGGAACCGTGATACCGAAAAATAAAAGCCGGTAATACTCTGGAAAAAATAAAGCGCACGTCGTACGGTGCACGAACGCGATCACTGCATTTTGTACGCTCACGATATCTTTATAAGTGGATTTTGTATATTGTTTCTAACACACTTTTCGAATCCACAAAGCTAGATTTTAATTTTAGCGTGTAGTGTGTCGGTAATTGGAGTTTATAGGCATAAACATAAAGAGCCAGATCTTCAGTCAAGACAAATTCGGTACCGGTAAATCAGGATCAACCAACAAAAAGAAACAGGTAAATCGATCGGTATTGTGCAGTGATGCGGGGAAAACGTCTTAATTAGAAGCCCAGTTCTGAAAAATTGCGGAGTCGGTACGAGCAACCTGCCTCTTTATGTGCGAATGCATAAGATAATATAGGAAATGACACTAACAAAATTTTCCAGTACTTGTAACCTTTACTTTATGTTTGCACCCTAAGTTGATAATACAATCAATATTCATAATAAATTGTACTTATCTATGTGTTATCTTTGCAACAGATATGAGTCAGTTCGGGCTAAGTTCGAGCAACTCTCACTGGGGCTACGGCAGCGCGAGCGCGTACCCAGCGTACCTTCCCTCGTGTGCTGCGCCGGCGGCGACACAGTTCAACCCGCCGGCCCTCGGGTTCGCCGGCACCGTGCCTGATCAGACACCTTCCCAGGACTTTGGTAACAATACTGGTAAATATATTTGCAGTTCTTGTAATTATGATTTAGCCTGGCTTGCTTTGATTACGAAGAATATTTATTGCTTTGCACTGCTCTGGTAAAAGTAGTTATTAAAAAATTTGCAGGCTCAGAAGTTATTGTAAAGTGTCTACCTAAAAAGTAGAGATACATACATCTAAGTTTACAATTTCATAAAGTTAGCATGTGCAACTTGTTTAATAATTAAAAGATGTGAATCTACCCACCAAGATAAATAACTTCTTTCGGGACGTAGGTCGAAAAACCTACATTATGAAATTCGCTATCACAAGACGCAGTTTCTAAGGGAAGTTTTTTAGTATCTCACCTATGTTCCCCTAAACCATTTCTTAGTTTAATAGATAGATTCACATCTTGATTCAGACGCTTTTTATTTTCTATACCCGTTGTAGAACAGCAAGAAAGTAAGTAATAATAAATCACGAATTGAGATCTACAATGTTGCAAGTCTACGCCATAAGCTTTAAATCACCCGTTGCAAGCAAAATATTTTTCGTTGGAAATTGTTTAGGTAATCAATCGATTTATGGTGGCTGACTATAACTCATTAATGGTGAAATTAAACGCACCAACATGTTTTACGACCGACATCCTCCTTGAAATGATACGGTGTGGAGGAAACAACAAAATATTGCTTGACTGGATAGGCCGTTGAGATAAAGTGCGAGCTGAATTAAATTAAATTAAGTTTTTTCAATTTCGCAAAAACTAACGTTCAAAGACTTCACTTAAGTTTTATATACAGTAGTTTTCCAATAGAGAAAAAGCCAATATTTTACCTAATTTGATACGTAAAATAGATGAAGCACCACGCACAATGGTCCACACAGGATTAAGTGCGAAAACCAGATACTTTAGTTTAGACAACGAAAGCTGTCCATACACAACCGCGAGAAAAAAAATAAGTTTTAAACCCTGAAAATACTGCAAAATAACAATTTGATACTTTAAGTTGATTTTCAGGTAGTAACTTGTAGTCTTGAAAACCAACTAAAAGTGTCAAATTGTTATTTTGCAGTATTTTCAGGGTTTAAATCAGTTATTTTTAAATTTTGCCAGACTAACTTTGAACTTAGATGAAGCGCCCTGACATTTTTTATCGACATTTGCAGTTTTATTTATCGTATTCTATCGCACGGGTATTCCTGAACACTTCAGACCCCATTGTGTAATCTTTATTGTTAATTTAATATTATTTTTAAAGAGTATCTTATGATGATGTTATTACTGCAAGCAACACTTTTATTTATCAAAAACAGACATTAGCCGGTTTTCACGCGACCTAGGTCGTATATTCTGTAAGAATATTTTTACTACACACTTACACTTGCACACTTACAATATTTTACACTTGAAGTATTTTTAGAGGATTTATATTTTTTCGAGTCATATCAATAGATATCATTTAGATTCTAAATCGTAGCAAAACCAATCCTCTCGGAAAAAATATTTTACATTTTCCTGAACCTATTCCAGTACCGCCACAATTTTCCATGTCCAGTAGCTATAATCTATAATATACGTTTCCGTATGGCGATGGCGGGCGCGGGCATTAACCGGCTCTCATTATAATTTACAGCGGCTCCAATACGTCCGATCTCCGACGAATTTATCGCCGATGCGTGCCCAGCGCCCAGCACCGGGAAAAATATTACGCCCATATTAAAACCATACACGCACTCGTTTGTCAAAACAAATTTGTGAGGAAATGTGACAGATGAAGCATTTCTTATTGCAAGAACTCTTAACTATTTCGCCATTTTAAATGAACTCGTGCATAGAATTAACAGTTGCATGTTTACTCAATAATTGGGTCCTAATAATTTAATTTTCTTGACACAGTGCTCCCGGATACAACAGGAGTGGACTTAGATCAGCAGCTGTCAGGCCTGGTTGGTTCTTCACCATCACACCACTCCAGCTTAATCCCGCGGTACAACAACAATGCTGACTACAGTCTCTCAACGGGTCCCAGGTCTTTAAGCGACAACAGCTCCCAACCAGAATCTCCAGTTCAAGACGACTTGCTCACTTCAAACACTACGACGAATATAGGACATAACCATTCAAATGGTTCTAATTTCCCTTCTCTAATGGGTTCTCAAAACGCTTCCTATGGTAGCAGTAACTGCAACAATTCTTTATATCCAGTTCTTCCAGCAAGTTTGCTCTACAGTCAGCTGTATACGGCAGCGAACCAGACGCATAACTTCCATCCGCTACATTCAAATTCAATACACTCAACGCAGAACCATCACAATGAGTTGCAGACGATGATGGATCAGATATCTTCGACGACGAATAATCATAGGCAACATAATCATAGTAACCACGGTCAAGGGGATTTATTGCTTGGTGGAGGCAGTTCGTGTGCGGCTGCGGCGGCAAGGGGAGAGGATGGGAGAGTGAACAGTCTTGGACAAAGGGGGAACCCCCAACCTGATAGCAACACAGTGTGGCGGCCATATTGAAAAAACTATAAACAACATTGTATGATATAATTTACGAACTAATTGAAACCGGTGTGGTGAGTTGTATTTTAGTGATGATATGCTGGCTCCAGAATGTTCAGTTGAAGTGGTTTACCAAAGAAATACAGTGTCTATTTAGTAGTAACTTAAAACTAAAATGTATTGCAACGAATAGATTTCATGATAAAATTAATATATTTGTAAAAATATTACATAAACCTACGGGTAAAATTATTTAGCGAAATTGTAATATTAATTTTATATGTTTCTCAAATTCGTTCCCGTCCTAAAAATATACGATGTTTCGTACGTGTATCATTTGTGATTAGCCTAGGAATTTGATGTATGGCTAATTTGGAGTTATAAGGACGAATAGGTTGTAAATAAAAATGTGAATAATTTGTTTATAAATGCATCTTGTAAAGTGCAATAGACGTGCAATCATAAAGTTGGTAGCTGTAAGTATATTGATCTAGTTGTAATATATCTGTTGGTTATTACGTGAATCTGTCCGAATGTAGATACGAATAATATATTTATCGTGAACATAATTTCATCGCTTATTATTATCGTTTGTAGTTAACAATTATTTATTCTGTAGGCCGTTTATTCTTATAATAGGTTTTGTCTTGTTCTATGCTGTATTTCTGCACCAATAGATTTAAATACAGGGTGTAAGGTACGGTGCACCGATAGCTGAAAAGTCTTGCTCAGTCAAACAAACTGAACAACTTTCCCAACGCAACATTTTTGGGAAACGAAGAAAATTTTTGACCTCTATAGAAACTGTTCGCTCAGACTGAGCAATTTGTATGGAGTAGTAATTTTTTTTTTCATTTCCGAAAAGTGTTCCTTTGGGAACGTTGTTCAGTTTTGTTGACTGAGCACGCCAGTTCAGTTTTCGGTACAACGTCTCTCCCGTATAGTGTCGAAATCAGTTGTTAGTCAAAAACAAATTTAAAAAGATTTAAAATCAGCAATCTAAAATATACAGAGTGTAAGGGTGAGCTTTCCGAAAACTACTGATAAATTACGAAACCGAGCAATACAGGTTCCAGGAAATGAAAAAATCTGACTTCTTCATGGAAACACTTCATTCAAGCTTACATTTTGTATGGATGGACATGTTGTTTTTTATTTTCTGATAATTTTATGCACTTATTGTTTTTGTTTATTGTTTTGTTTTATTGGTTTTCGAAAAGCTGTTTCTTACACTTTGCATAAAGATACCCTTTAAACAAGGGTCTTAATTTCATTTTATTGCTGGCTTAAACCATGAACTTACAAACATGTGCAGCACAACAGCATGACAGTTAGATAAGCATAAATAGTGATGTGGAGCACAAAAATTAATATAAACAGTCTCCTTTGCCTGTAAACACGCCTTGGTGGGCGACAAATTATAATAAATACAGCAAGAAATTTAATTTAGTTAATTTCACATTAAATGACGAACTTTTCTATATCGTTGTGTTGAATAAAAGTGTCGGTATAAGATTAAGGTTTTTCTATTTCTTTTGTCCAAAAATAAAAACAAAATGACACCAACCTAACTACCTTATCACCATAAGACAATTTCTATGTACATTTTTAGTGAATTAATTAAAATTTAACTTGCATAGCAACTGATCTTTAAAGCACATTGTACACAGGGTGTAAAATCGTATCTCCTGAAAACTGAACTGTCGATTCAGAACATAAAAGTGAACAAGTCAAAAAAACAAAAAACCGGTTCCCCAGTCCGAACGTTTAATTTGTCACGTATAAAGCGTATTTTAAGTGGGAAATAATGTATATAAAAAGGAAGTCAAGAACTGAAATAAAAAATTATTAAATAACAAAAAACCCGACTGCTTAGCACAAGAGAGGAAAACAAGCTTAAATCTATTGGATTTAGTAACATGAATTGTATAAGATACTGAAGGCTGGGACGAAAAAACGTTTTGTGGATGTTTATGACTTAATTTCGTTCGTCCCCGCCTGCAGTATCTTATACAATTCATGTTACTAAATCCAATAGATTTAAGCTTGTTTTCCTCTCTTGTGCTAAGCAGTCGGGTTTTTTGTTATTTAATAATTTTTTATTTCAAACTTTTTAGTTTTCATATTTGCTACCTCAAGTAATACTAAAGCATTTGCTTAAACCTTAGAATCAGGTTTTTACCAGCTATTGTTTGATACCCATGTTGTAAAAGTAATGATTTAAAAAAATATATTTCACCCTTCTTTTTCTCTTCAAAGGTGCCGTACTAAAATATTATACCCTATGACACTCCTACAACGAATACAAATCTAACGACATCTCACATGTTGTAATCTATATATCAAGCCGTTTAGGCCGCAGAGCGCGACTAAGAAATCGACATACATACATCATCATCATAGGCCTTAGCCTTCTGTCGATTGCACTGTTTTTAGTGGCTGAATAAGCCTATTCGGGAGCGGCAGGTCCTGCCACACGCTCTGCAGGTGAAGCTTGTGTTATCACTTATCAATAAGTGATGTTATTTTTCTTACGTTTTTCGCTTTTTTCGGCAAGGGCACAACACCAGGCTTCATCGTGTACCTTGCGTCCAGCCAGTAATGATTTATGCCATTTGGTTTCGTCCTCAGCTGTCCGCTCCCAGTCTAGGAGTTCAATACCAAAAGTGATCATGTCTCGCTCGGTGCAATCTTTAAAGCGCAGCATTGGCCTACCAACACTTCACACCAAGCAATACACGCTGAGGTAGACGGGTTGGTTCCATGCCGTGCACATGCCCCAACCATCGTATTCGTCTCTGCTTCAGCAATACGAAGAAACTGGGCAGCTGTGCTCGGTGTAAGACCGTTTTGTTGGTTACCTTGTCCTTCCAGGAGATGCCTGATGATGTACACTCGAAAAACATAACCCTCCTCTTTTGGGGCAGTCGGGTAAAAACAACTATTTACACACACACCCTAGAATCAGGCGAGCCCATAGAATACATGATCATATATTCTATGGGCGAGCCCAAACCCAAGATATTTTTCTACATACACCCAACAGCACGTCAGTAGAAACACTTCGGACTTTGTGACAAAGAAATAGAGTTGCAAATCTTTCCATTCTCGTGCGGTTGACCGTACGTAAGGTATGGTTGAATTTGGTAGTCACAAGGAGGTTTTAGTCGCTGGTGGTTCGCTTTGGCGAAGCGTGGGCTAGACCTCCTTGGGTAGTCGACATCAAAAAACAGCTCCTCTGGTATGGAGTAGAAAAACTACAGTATATAGGTGACTTTTAATTAGTTCTTGATAGAAAAAGGTATGAATGTAGGTACTCATGATACTGAACAACTTTTCCCAAGGAACATAGGTCGAAATACGAAAAACCAAATTCGACCTCCCATACAAAATGCGCTATCAGCTGATTCAGTTTCTATGGGAGGTCAAAACTTGATTTTCGTATTTCGACCTGTGTTTCTTGGGGAAAGTTGTTCAGTATCATGAGTTCATTCATACCTTTTTCTATCAAGAACTAATTAAAAGTCACCCTATATTACAAAAGTAAATGCTGCATCTTGCACGCGAAATTTAGTAATTGCTCTTTATGTTAAAACTGTGAGTTGTTTTATCAATAAAATATTACCAGGTGAGCAAGTGACGCTAACAACCAACAGATGGTGCTGTAGGATTCTGAAACGCGGTAAAATCTCCACTTTTTTATGGATATCTTCCGGCTCCATCATCAGATCAGCTCCAAGTTACAATAATATTGCATTGTCATGTGATTCACATACGCATGCAAAATTTCATCTCCATCGGAAACCGATTAAGATTCTCTTTTCAGTCGGGTATTTGGTTTTTTGAAATAGTTTTTTTATTTAGTACTTTTTTTTTATACCCTATGACACTCCTATAATGAATACGAACCTAACGACACCTCACATGTTGAAATCTACTAAGCCGTTTAGGCTGCAGAGCGCGACAAAGAAATCGACATACATACATACATACACTCGAAAAACATAACCCTCCTGTTTTGGGGCAGTCGGGTAAAAAGTATAACATTAAAATATCATCGGGTGAGCAAGCTATGCTACTCGCTAACAGATGGCGCTGTAGGTTTCTGTGTAAAACGCGGTATTTTTTTAAAAATGCTTAAAAACACGGGCAAAACGATTTTTCCTAGACATGAGACCTAACTAGATCGATTTTTCGTTCCCAAAAACCCCTGGATACTAAATTTCATCAAAAGCGTTAGGGCCGTTTTCGAGAAACCGATTGCAAATATATATACAAATACTGCTCGTATAATATACAGGATAAAAAAGAAATTACGCCTGAGTTCTCTGACTCTTAAGAAACGTAGTTCACAAACACCAAAGGAAATTGCCTATTAACAGTATAAATAGAATAATACTATGTAATACATGTAATTATACCTAAGAACTTTTCACTATACCTTTTTAGGGTTCCGATACCAAAATGGTAAAAAAAAGGAACCCTTATGGTGCCGCTCTGTCTGTCTGTCTGTCTGTCTGTCCGTCTGTCTGTCACACCTCTATATCTCAGCAACCACTTATGCTATCGACCTGAAATTTGGAGTAGTTTTAGAATATAGTTGCCCAACTTAATTGCACATGAATTTTTTTTGAAAAAAGTATGATTATTAATGTAAAGGGGGACAAAATAGGGGGGGCCAAATTTCAAATTGTCGCTACTAGGTTGAGTGGGGTATCATATAAAAGGGCTTTACTTTTACATTTTAAAAAATATTTTTGTATTTTTTTAAGTTTCTTAGTTTTCAAGTTATGATGAAAAATGTCAAAAAAAATACCATTCCCCCCCCTTATCTCCGAAGTTTGAGTAAGGAAAAATCTGAATTAATTACTGTTGAAAGAGGTTTATGTAAACTTTACAGCAAAAATAAAACGACCTTTCTAAGTTGCACAGTTTTTTAGAAATCTGCAAAAAACGTTTACAAACAAATTTAGTTTTGCGGTCCTGAAAATTGACTTTATTGCTTCCAAAAATACTATAGGTATATCGGAACCCTCGGCGCGCGAGTCCGACTCGCACTTGACCGGTTTTTTTTTATAAAAAATGAGTTACATTAGTTCACGCCGCAACGGAAGAACTAGGTAAAGCTTATATATTTGGAAAAATGAAAACAAGCTAAAAAAAGGAAAAAAATTAGCAAAATACAGACAAACAAAAAAAGCTATTTTGTTTTGTACTATTTTGGGTACTGTTACGTCAAATTATATTTGCCATTTTATTATTTGATATTTTTTTTTGTAACTCGCATTATCAAGGCAAATGTAACGACGTAAAATTATTAAAATCGGTTAACCCGTTTAGTAGTTATGAGGGAACAAAGGATCATACAAACATACATACAGGTAAAACACATTACCCTTCCTATTGGCACTTCGCCTCAGTCGGGTAACCGCTGGAGCGTCATAATTTCCCATAGAATAATTAATTTCCCAATCGTTTAAAACTAACCTCATAGGCAAATGATAAAAATCGTATGTCATCAATCAGTTTCCTAGTAAGTTGATCAACTTCCGAAAAATAATAAACTGTAGTTGAAATGCATTATTTAACGCAATAAACAGTAAATTGATCAACTTACGCTGACTGGCGGTAAGTTGATAAACTAACGATTTTGCCAGACGTCAAATCATACATGTATGAACCAATCACTGCTCAGTGTGTGTGTGTTAAATTGTTTTAACATTAGATGGCTGACACCGTAAAATAATACACTGTTAACTGATAGTCGATAGCATTGGTGGCAAGCATGTGGCAAGTATTTATTCATAGAGTTATCAATCGACCGTCATCCAATCAGCGTACACCTCGCGTTCGTCGGATCATTTTACCGCAAGACTTCGTAAATTGATCAATTGCCTGAAATATATTCGTAAAATAATACATTTCAACTGCCGTTTATGGTTTTTCCAAAGTTGATCAACTTACAATAATTATCATTTTCCGGTGACAGTATAGGGTGACTTTTAATTAGTTCTTGATAGAAAAAGGTTTGAATGTACTCATGATACTGAATAACTTTCCCCAAGGAACATAGGTCGAATACGAAAATCAAGTTTTGACCTCCCATAGAAACTGCATCAGCTGATAGCACATTTTGTATAAGAGTAGGAGATAAGTGATTGTTAAATTTTCTCAGGGCTAAAACAGGACCATTTTTGACAACAAAGGTTTTATGAGGTTTTGGACATCACTGAATCCAAAAATCAATGTTGTCAAGTCGAAATCCTACTAGGTCAAAAAAATTTAATAATAACCTACGACAAATTGCGGTAAAAGGTTTCTTTTTTTTTTAAATGTTTCTTAGGTCCCCTTGAACATACCTAGAAAGTTGCAGGTCGATCCCGTGTACGCTCCCCCCTCCCCATCCTCAAACGGGTCCCTGATTTTAGTTTTTTTCGTGAATCTCAAAAACGGTTAAAGATAGATAAAAATTGTTAACGTCAATTTAATTGTTATTAAATTACCAACTCGTGGATATCTATTTATTTCCATATGACCTGAAAAATAGAGGTAAGTTTGCACTTACGACTGATTACCTCTTAGCAAGCTGCAGGTACTGAGCCAATAGTAGTCAAAATGAGTAGGATTTTGAATTGATAACACAGATTTTTGCGATAAACAAAATATCATAAAACCTTTCCTCTTCCTTACCTCTTATTGGGAAACTATATTGACTTCTTACACGGAATATACAACGTCAATGTATGTAACACTATTTTATCACGTTTTTTTTATATACCCCCTAGAAATTAATTATTAGCCAATATTTTTTTATCTAAGAGATTATAAGAAAAAGTTTACATTAGTGTCAGAGTCTTAAATTTTAGTGATTAGTGTATAATGGTAGTTGTACGAGCACGCTCTACATTTTATTGTATAAGGTATTTTTGTAATATGCTGACTCGCTAATGAAGCGTTCGACATGTAACCTAATTTAGTGTGTGTAATAAACGCTCTCGAAGCAGACGGACACGATAAGTTTTCCTTAACATCCCGTATTCTTCGATACATACAACAACATCAACATTTTCAAGTGTAAGGGCAAACTGCTCTTACATTTTTTGGTCCTTCGAGCCGGATTGTGACTGTGGACATCATCAGTTCAGCGATCCGTGAGCTACAACATTTTTGTGACGTGTGATTTGTGCTTCAAACTTCGGTAGCGAATCGGTCCGACTGGCCTCCCAGAAGCGGGAATCACCAGTTTGATTGAGAAGGAATATCGCACATACCGAGGCTAGAATACGGTCACACTGAACTACCAACATCAACAGGCAAACAGCCACCTCAACAGGCAAACAGCCACCTCAACAGGCAAACAGCCATCTCAACAGGCAAACAGCCGCAACAACTACTCTTATTGAACATCTTCTGCAACAATGGAAGAAAAACTGGAACAGTTCCTTACGCGCCAGCAAGTCATCGCCGAGGCCATAAGAAAAATCGGAAGCAACTTCAGCAAGGATAGCGCACACCGCAAAACATCCAGCTACTTACAGGTGAGGTTAAACTCGCTCAACGCTCTTTGGGAGGAGTTTGACTTAAACAACACTGTGTTGCAAGGCCTGGAAGACAAAACAGACGACTACTTTACCTCCCAGGCTTACCAGAGGGTTCAAGCTGACTACGAGCTCATCCGAGAGAAGATGATAACATGTCCGCCGTACGACGCCACTGGCAGCAAAAAGAACGACGAGACTGAAACAGGAGGTTTATCCAAGTCGGATGAACTATTAACACTGCAAAGTACCAACTTTCGAGCGTTTTCCCGTTTACTTCGCAACCTTAACATCGACAACCTCACCGACAAATGGGATATCGAAGACAAACTTCAAACACTCCAGTCGCGGTGGAAGGCCATCGACGACATACACTGGCAAATCGATAACATTTTGATCGGCAGCAACGTTAAGTATGAGATGGAGTTCTCGACAAACGAAAAAATTTATGAGGAATATAAGCGACAGCTCAGTCGTAAACTGAACAACACCATACAACTGAACGAAAGTGCCCCAAAAATCGAGATACCCATTTTTTCCGGCAACTACAGCCAATGGCCGACATTTTTAGACCTCTACAAGGAAGCCATTCACAACAATTCTGCTATCCCGAAAGCCCGTAAAATGCAGCATCTGAAAGGCAAGCTCAGGGGAGAAGCCGAGCGCATAGTGCAACATTTAACCGTTTCGGCTGATAACTACGACTCATGTTGGGAAATTCTCAACCATCGGTATAACAACATACAGTTGCTTTTTACAAAGCATATGCAAACCTTTATGAGTCAACCGGCCATTCAACAACAAAACGCACATGAGCTTAAGCGGTTACACGACACCAGCCAAGAAACAATACACGCCATCCATAATTTGGGAATAGATACAACATCCTGGGACCCGATACTCGTTCATATCTTGACCGGGAAATTGGACTCTCAAACCTACACCGATTACATGGAAGCGCGCAAGTCACCAAGAGAGTTACCCGATTTTGAAGAGTTTATTCAGTTCATCGAAGGCAAGTTTACGGCGCTCGAACCCGTGGTCAGGAAGAAACAACCTGTAAATCCTAACACCAATAAACAAACAAACAAGGATGCGCCATCAACATCGTCTTCCGGGCCTAAGGACTCGTTCAACAAGTACAGACGTTACTCAAAATCGTACCACGCTAGTAACGCAAGAAATTGTCCCATCTGTAAATCAAATCATCTTTTAATTATTTGTAAAACATTTCAAGAAATGTCGCCGGAAACTAAAATAAGGTCGATTGCACAACTCGACATTTGCAAAAATTGCTTGTTTTCGCACAATGGAAATAAATGCAATTCTAACAAACGGTGCAAGGTCTGCAATAACGCGCACCACACGACTCTACACGACGTGATACGCGACACCGCACCTATGTCGTCGTCGGGGCAACAAACTGTCAATTTTACGAACAACCAAACTTCGAGTTCGCAACGTGAAAGCAAGGCTCATCACGTGTCTGGCAACTTCAACGAAGTCTTGCTTGCTACGGTACAACTAAAAGTAAAATCAGCTGATGGAACCTACAAAACATTGAGATGCCTTCTTGACCAGGGGTCACAGATTAACATCATGACCGAGTCTGCCGCGCAACGTCTCGGGTTACAAAGACACAACCAAAACTCAACTGTATCGGGAATCGGCGTAACAACTAATCAGAGCAACGGCACCGTTTATCTCGACTGTGAATCAATATACGGTGACTACAAGTTCAATACCGAAGCGCTAGTGATGGCCAAAATGCTCAACAATCTACCAAACTACTCGTTTGAGAAACAAGATTGGCCTCACGTGCAAAACATCCAACTAGCCGATCCAGATTACAATATGTCGAGAGGGGTTGACATCTTACTCGACGCCGGGGTCTACGCTGACATAATTTTGAGCGGCATACTTCGAGGTCCCATCCATGCGCCCATCGCACAACAAACTAAACTTGGGTGGGTGTTAGTTGGAAACACTAGAACATTTAACTGCCATGTGGTGGTAAATAACAAAGATATTTCTCGCTTCTGGGAGTTAGAAGAAATATTAGATGGAAAAAACTCCATAACAGCCGATGAACAATATTGTGAGACCCTGTATAACAGTACAACACGACGACTCGAAGATGGGCGATACGAAGTCAAAATTCCCATGAAGGAAAACTTCGAGCAACAACTTGGAACATCCAAGCCACAGGCAGTCGCACAATTCAGGCAATTGGAAAAACGCCTAGCCAAGGATGAAAATTTAGCAGTGGGTTACAAAAACTTTCTCGACGAGTACATAGCCCTTAATCACATGAAACTATGCACAATGCCAACAGAGCCCAGCTGTTTTCTTCCCTATCATGGAGTCCTCAGGCCTGACTCTTCTACCACCAGGCTTCGTATAGTTTTCAATGCGTCAGCAAAAACTAGCACGGGACAAAGCTTAAACCAGCTAATGGAATGCGGCCCCAACTTGCAACAAGACCTGCAAAGCATGATCTTAAGATGGAGAACTTTTCGTTTTGTCTACACAGCTGACATTGAAAAGTTTTATAGGCAAATCCGCATCCAAGAAGAAGACCAACAATTACAGAAGATAGTTTGGAGAGCCAACTTTTCAGAACCACTGAAAGTCTACCAACTTAGCACCGTAACATATGGCACTAAGTCGGCACCTTACTTGGCTATGCGCACAATAAAACAGTTGATCAAGGACGACGGCGCTCAATATCCTTTGGCGGCACACATACTCGACAACCAACTCTATGTTGATGACCTTCTTGGCGGGAGCAACGACTTCATAACAGCTCAAGAAGCCCAATATCAACTTATAAACATGCTGAGAGGTGGAGGATTCAACCTACGAAAATGGGCTAGCAACAATACAGCTCTGCTTCAGAACTTAACCGATGACCTAATTAACCAGAAAATGTTCGATTTTAAAGACGCAGAAACGAATAAAACATTAGGCATAAGTTGGAATCCGCACACTGATCAATTTACGTTCAAGCAAGCGCCACTAAGCATCTCGAATGACGTCATCACCAAGCGCATTCTGTTATCCGAAATCTCAAAACTATACGATCCTCTTGGCTGGCTATCTCCTGTCACAGTAAAGGCGAAGCTCCTATTTCAACAAGCGTGGACCACAACCCAAAATTGGGACGAACCGCTCCCGACAAAAATTCAACAAAATTGGGAACAATTTCGGCAAGAAATGGCGTGCATTAAAAACATAGCTATACCCCGCTGGATAGGCGACATACAACAACCTATTGAGCTACACGGGTTTTGTGACGCCTCAGAGAGGGCTTACGGCTGCGTCGTTTATTGCAAGTCCATTGATGAAAGAGGTCAACCGATGATTCAACTAGTGGCGGCAAAAACTAAATTAGCCCCGCTTCAGAAGCCTATATCGCTGCCACGTCTGGAGCTATCTGGTTCACATTTACTATCTCGGCTTATGAAAAAGGTCATAGATACAATAAACTCACAGAAAGTTACCGTCCACGGGTGGACTGATTCGATGGTCGTTTTGGGATGGCTACAAGGAGACGTCAATCGTTGGAAAACATTTGTATCTAACAGAGTTACACAGATAACAGAAAACATGCCTGCGTCATGCTGGAGACATGTCAAGTCCGAAGAGAACCCAGCGGACTGCGCCAGTAGAGGTCTCAGCCCTTCCCTCATGCTCAATCACACATTATGGTGGGGCGCGCCATCTTGGTTAAAAACGAACAACATACCTCAAAGAGAGATTTTTACAACATCAGAGGAAGAACGAAAACAAAAACAAACATGTACAACACAAGTAAAGGCACCACTTATCGAGGCACTTCTAGAAAAACATAGCTCTATGTATCATGTAACACGAATACTGAGCTGGGTGATGCGCTTTATAAACAATGCACGTGACGTAAAGCAAGCCAAGCGAACATCGTATCTAACGACATTGGACATAGAGCTCGCTCGAAATGCGATCGTCAAAACAATACAACATATTAACTTTGCCGACGATATTGATCAATTACGAAAACATAATAAGGTGCGGTCGAGCAGCAAAATTTTGAACTTATACCCTATTTTGGATCAACATGGCATACTGCGAGTTGGCGGGAGGCTGCGTCATGCTAACTTAGATGAATCTCTGAAACATCCTATGATTCTGCCAAACAATCACAAGTTAACAGAACTCTTGATCGACCAGGCTCACAAACAGACTCTTCACGGTGGCGCCAAACTCACACTGTTACACTTGAGAAACCAATACTGGATACTCGGCGGTCTGAAAACAGTTAAAAAACAATTAATTAAATGCATTACGTGTCACCGCTTCAAAACACAACAAAGTCGTCAGCTGATGGCGGACTTACCTAAGCCTCGAGTTACACCATCGCGCCCTTTCACTCACACTGGTGTTGATTTTACCGGCCATGTAGAAGTAAAGGCTAACAAGGGCAGGGGCATAAAAACACTGAAGGCTTACATCGCGATCTTCGTATGTCTCTGCACCAAGGCTGTCCATCTGGAACTAGTTTCAGATCTTAGCTCGGTTACCTTCCTGGCTGCGCTAAAACGACTCTGCGCGCGTCGTGGTACTCCAAGACACATGTATAGCGACAACGGCACAAACTTTGTCGGCGCAGCCAAGGCACTAACCAAGGAACGTGAAGAGGCGCTTGAGCTTTGCGTCAACGACAGTCTCATTACCAACATTTCGGAATACGGAATCCAGTGGCACTTCAGCGCCCCCTCGTGGCCAACAGCTAATGGACTGTATGAAGCTGCAGTTAAGAGTATGAAACATCATCTGAAGCGTGTCCTTGGCGAACAGAAGCTAACCTACGAGGAATTTACGACGTTGTTAGTACAAATAGAAGGGTGCCTTAACTCGCGGCCACTCGTCGCTTTAACAAATGACACAGATGACGTGGACTGCCTGACGCCTGGACATTTCTTAGTTGGAGGCCCAGTTTTAGCACCACCTCTAATTTTTGAAACCGACAGAACAAGCTTAACAACAAAATGGCGACTAACAGAAAATATGTACACGAATTTTTGGAAACGATGGTCTAAAGATTACCTTCAAACACTGCAAGTCCGAGGCAAGTGGCAAACTCCAACACGAAACATAGAAGTGGGTGACATCGTGGTTGTGAAGGAAGATAACATCCCTCCTGCGAAATGGCTCCTAGGACGAGTAACAGAAACTCACCCCGGAACTGACGGTCTCGTACGTGTCGTCACGCTTAAGACGAAAAACAACACCATGAAAAGACCCATAACAAAACTGTCACGCCTACCCATTGATCACGAAAATCAGAGCGACCACAAGAGGTCAGAACAGCAGGCAGACGACAAACAGTCATCTGAGCCCAAACGACAGTCGAGGTCAAAAACAATAAAAACTACTGCCTTCACTACTTACCTGAACGTACTTCTGGTCTTCCTGCTTGCGTGTGTGGCGCCATCTACAACGCAACTGGTCAAAGTATCTTCACTCGACCCCGCACGGCTTGTGTACTTCGACAAGGTCGCAGATATGCAAATTGTACAAGAAGACTGGAAAATGGTAGTTTATTACAATATGACCACCTATTGGCAAAGCGTGGATGTTGTTGAGCAATATATAAATCACCTACATGGACTCTGCAAACGAAAATTAGTATATCTGACTATCGCGACACAATTTGAACACGAGCTGAACGAGCTGAAGCACTACAATGACATCTTGAGGTCAGAGCATGGAACACGCAAAAAACGAGGTTTAGTCAATGGGATCGGTTACATTGCCAACTCATTGTTCGGCGTCCTTGACGACAGGTTCGCTGAAAAATATAGCAAGGATATAAAATTACTTCAAGGCAACGAAAATCACTTACTCAATCTCTATAAGCAACAAACTTCTATAATAGAAGGAGAGTACAACCTTTTGAAGAGAAATGAGCAAGTAATGAATCAACAGTTCCTCCTCATCAACAGACACCTACGAGAAACGAGCGAAGTTATGAAGTCAGAACAAGACGCAGCAATGTACGTTACTGCCACGGCATTTTCAGCCAACATGATACTGGCAAACTTGCGAAGAGTTCAGGAATTACTATTGGACTTAGTCACTGACGTGCGCAACGGCAAGGTCGATACACATTTACTGAAACCTGATGCCTTCCAAGACCAGCTGAACGTAATATCGGGCCAAGTCCCTAAAGGATTATCTTTGCCATGCATAAACAGCAACAAATGCACTCGTGATATGTACAAACTGGCGAGAGTGCACGTGAAACTCATCGAAAACTACCTCTTATTTGAAGTAAAAATACCACTCGTCACAGACGAACAGTACGAGTTATCAAAAGTAATATCTATACCTAACATCATAGACGATAGAATGGCTCGCATAGTTCCTACAGCAGAATACTTAGCCGTAAATCTCCAGAAGGACTTACTCATTCCGCTGTCACAAAACGAATTTTCATCCTGCGTACACGTGAACGACAATCAGCTGTTGTGCGCTATAAACATGCCTATTTATGAAATAAAAACAACAAACTCCATTTGCGAGGCGCAGATAATAAGCAATCAGGCAGCGTCCAGTTGCCGCACAGAGGTGTCAAGTTGCAGTAGCGAGTGGGTGAAGTTACACAGTCGCGGCGCTTGGTTTTTTGCTTGCTGCGAGGAATGCTCTACGCGCATTTTTTGTCCAGCTGGCGTTACGTCACAACAACTAAGTAACACGGGTATTATCACCTTATCAGACGGATGCACGCTACGTGGAGATCACCACCTCATTCACGCACACTACAACTTACATAGCGAGATGAAAATTGGAAATGAGGAATTTTATGTGCCAAAATCTGGAATTAATGATTTAATAACGACAAACAACAACTTTACTCTAGGAAACATGCATCTAGAAACGCATGAAGAGGACTTTGACAAATTGAAACGGAAAATAGATTTGTTGAAGGTACAGCAAGAAATGGCAAAACTTAACTCCATAGAAGGATATAAGCACCACTACGTGATGTACGGACTTACGACGTTTTGTGGAATATCTTTTTGCATATGGTACGGTCTTAAAATTAAAAGAAGATGTAATAAATCAAAGCCTGACCCTAACAAGAAACAGTCGGACGAGACAGAGATGAGAGAGATTAAAATCCAACGTACGAAACCTATCGAAGAGCGGATGGAGAAACGGGTAATCGAGGAACCCACTGCGAAACCCAAGGTCACCAAGGTGGATCGCGCTACATCACCCATTCCGCGTCAATTACAACAATAATATAATTGTACTTTTAACTGAATTTTACATATTTTGTCTTTTACCTGAGATTTATTGCTTTTTTGTCAATGGCTTTTTCATCTCTTTTCTTTGTAGTTGGCAGGATGTACGAGCACGCTCTACATTTTATTGTATAAGGTATTTTTGTAATATGCTGACTCGCTAATGAAGCGTTCGACATGTAACCTAATTTAGTGTGTGTAATAAACGCTCTCGAAGCAGACGGACACGATAAGTTTTCCTTAACATCCCGTATTCTTCGATACATACAACAACATCAACATTTTCAAGTGTAAGGGCAAACTGCTCTTACAGTAGTAATTACTCATTTGTACAAGCAATACATTCACAATACCTCGTGCACTCCATTCCAGAAGCACGACGCTTGCATTGGTTTGTTTGGCACTTTTTTAATTTGCACTTACAACAGATCAGCTCTAAGCAAGCCGCTGGTACTGGGCCTATTGTAGTCCATATGGGTCTTAGGGTATTCATCCCATCTTTTTCCCATCCAAATTGGGTTGGATTAGGAGCATCAAATTTTGCAAGGTAGGCATTTTCTCAAATAACCGTCTGCATGTGAGCTTTCTAGATATACAGATGTGCAGCATCACTAGTGGGAGGTAATGCTTCTGGTTTCTTATTTATGCCAAAAAGACGGTAGCGGGCTGTATTGCAATCAATCACCCTTGACCTTGTATAATTTCACAATGAAAGCTTCCGCATTGTTTTTGCAGTTCTCGGTTAAAGGTTGAATTCTAGCTTTTGCTGGAAAAATGTGGAGGGGAAGTATCATAGTTACCTCGCTTATTAGCGTTACGGCTGGCACCATGGACCGCGGTTGTAGATGACCGCAGTATAAGTAAGATGTAAGATACAAAGGAGGATGCTGCTGCCCATCCTCCAGTTAACCCTTAGTCGCCTTTTACGACACCCATGGGTATGTATGGGTTGGTACTATTCATTGCCTGCACCACACGTGAGCCAAGCCAACAGCTTGCTTAGAGTTAATTAGTTGTAAGTGCAAACTCACCTCTATATTTCAGATATTATAAGTCATATCGAAATAAAATAGATATCGACGGGTTGGTAATTTAATATCGATTAAATTGACTTTAACAATTTTCAGCCATCTTTAACCGTTTCTGAGATAAATGAAAAAAACTAAAATCAGGGACCCGTTTGAGGATGGGGAGGGGGGAGCGTACACGGGATCGACGTGCAACTTTCTAGATATGTTCAAGGGGACCTAAGGAACACTTAAAAAAAAAGAAACCTTTTACCGCTATTTGTCGTAGGTTATTATTTAAATTTTTTGACCTAGTAGGATTTCGACTTGACAAAATTGATTTTTGGATTCAGTGATGTCCAAAACCTCATAAAACCTTTGTCGTCAAAGATGGTACCGTTTTAGCTCTGACCCTGAGAAGGAGAGACAATTTTAGAATTTCATCCTAGTCTAATGGGAGGTCAAATTTGTAATATGTATTTTCAAATTTTTTTTTTGTATTTCGACCTATGTTCCTTCGGAAAAGTTGTTCAGTATCATGAGTACATGCATATCTGTTGTTATCAAGAACTAATTAAAAGTCACCCTATATATTGAAATGGTAACTAGCAGAAGTAAAACCAGCGCTACGCTAAGAACTTTCAAAAGCAAAGACCCACTCAAGGACATAATGTTACCACCAAAGATATAGCGAACTCCTAGATTCATGGTTACCACCGACGTGCGGCCAACTGTACATGTAAGAGAATTGTTGATCTATCGACACCCATATCGGCCTACCCTTCTGCGGTAAGTAGATATATATCCGCGTAATGAGCTCATTACGGCCTCACACCCGCCAATCGAAACATTTGCATATGACCTGAATACATTCACAGTAAGTACTTCGGCGTGGAGATCCGCGTCAACCGTCCGCTCCGCGTCCGCATTGCACTGATCTTTTATCTGCGATCACAAACTTTGCAGGATATTGGAACAAAACTCTGGATAGAAAATTATTAGTAGTACACTCAACAGCACGTCAGTAGAAACACTTTTGGACCTTATGGCGTGGTAATAGAATTGAAAAAGTTTCTACCGAAGAGGGGTTGACCGTACCCACAACACAAGGCCTGGAAGCGCATTTTCCCCTCTGACCCTGCACCATAACGTCCAAGTACACGCCCTGTGCTAGCTAATCTTTTTTTTATATTGTCAGTGGGCTTACTCTTGACCTCGATCTTTAATATAAAAAAAAAATATTACTAATAGGAGTGCTCAATTTTCGAGAGCAGAACTAAGTGTAATGACCTGCGCAAATTACGCAACGGATCTTTCCGTCAAGAGTGACACACTAGAGTGGAATTTCTGCGTTGGAATGATCCACAACCACAAAAAACGTAAGTGACCAGACCTTGCGGTAAGTTACGACGTCAAGCTTTACGGAAAGATCCCTCGCGGATCGTTCCGATGCAGAATTGCGTCGCTACAGTATGCTAGGATCCAATAGGATTGCTCCATTTTTAGGCTAAGAAAATGGAGCAATCCTATTGGTTGGATTATTCCCAGCTCACTGGTAAGCTACCTAGGGCAGACCTGGCGGATAAGCTCTCTTAGCCTTACACACAGAGGCGGCTCGTCCTAAAGAACACTAGTGCAGTGCACTGCCTCTTTCACAAAACTCAAACTTAGGATGTATTACCTACCTATTTTCATAACCCTATACGTTGTATACATTTATAATAGCCTAAGAAATAATTACACAACAATTTATGTAGTCAAGTGGTACCAACTGGAGCGCCAAGGATTGTGCTCCTATGAAAAAATATTCAGTACAATTCCTAATACAGAATTCAATGAGTGTGAAAGAGAAACATCAACACGCTCGAGCGCGTGAAACAAAAGATTTTATATGAGAAATTAGCCTCATCAGGTGCGCTGCTCAATGCATCGTTGCCAGGTCGCGATACGCATGCAGTTCGGTGACAAGGCGCTGTTGCCGATCATACGTAAACAAACTTTTCGTATACAGCTTTCAGTTACTGTTCGCAATTTTGCTTGAAAATTTAGAATTAACTGTTTTTAAATAGTGTACGTGCCTAATTACTGTAAAAATTGACGAATACAGTGCCGTTTACATTAAAAAATGCGAATAAGACTTTACAAATACGACTTGAACTCAATGAAAAGGGGCCGTCACGACCTGAAATCGCGCTAGTTCAAGAGTGTAGTACAAAAAAATTAACTTTTAATCTTGAAGAACAATATTTAAAAACACCTTGGATGTGAGGTTGTAAATAAATTGTTTTGTTTCCCGTGTCTAGTATTTGAAGCTGGCGCTGGCGCGCATAATATGTAACAATAAAGCCATAAAAAATAGTTCATCAATAAATGGTAGGTAAGTCAATTTATTTATTTTATTTTTTTGTGCACACCCATAAAAAAATGTCACGAGCCGCCTCTGCTTACACAGTAAGCGTTAGCGCGCTTTTGCTAGGTCTGTGGCTTACACACACTCACAAACGGTACACAAACAGATTTCTATCGTCTTCATATATTGTCATCTTCACCTTCGAGCCCATCTTTATTGCTTTCCTTGGCTTACCTCGGCGCATGGACCCCTCTTGAAACTAAAATAATTGTTATTAATTCGTATTAAAGTATCTACGTAAAATTTTCACAGGTCCCTGCTCCGAACAGAATCATCCATTAAACAGTATACACCAGTATAAGCGTATAATTTGATAGTGTATATACAGGTGGATTGATATTTTGCCAGCAGCTTCGAAATAAATATCCCACCCTCATTAATTTGCACCAATGCGATGCGACGGACAGACGGACGTAGGTGAACCATATTGACTGTGATGTTTCGATAATCAAATCATTGTGATAGTCAGATAATGCCAGATAAGCTGAAAGCTCATAATGGTTCATGCATGGACTAGATAGGAATATAAAACTAATAATTGTTTTATTAGAGAGAGTTTCGGGTATCAGAAATGGCCATACGTAAATAAATTAATAAATAACACCCAGATCCAGAAAAACATTTTGTGTGATGATCGTATGACACAAACTGTCTTCTCTGAGCGAAGATTGAACCCAAGACTTATTAAGGTGCTCTTCACAACTAATGCGGTAACAGGCCATTTAATATAATATGACAGACAGATTTATAAGCTTTGTAATAAAATTCAAATTAGCATATCAAAGTGTTAAGGAGTTTTTATAAAATGCTATAAGTACTGCGTACGAAATCTTTATTTCGGTTGAAATAGTGTAGTGCCTTATACAAATAGGTACACAAAGTATTATAATTTTCCGAAGGATTTATGACAAAATTGCATCATAGTCACCGTACAGCGATAATGTATGCGTTGTCGGGTGCTCTACCTACTGTGGGAAAAATCGATGCCGTGCCGATTTGGCCGGTAATGAGATTTAAAATTGCACTGCTATTAATGAGGATTAGCGAGCGCCGATGAAAGCACCCTATAGTGCAGAACTAAATAGTTTGAGTTCAGTGTTGATAAGTTTAGAAAGCGTTTGCGGCATATAAATGTAACTCTATGCACTTATATGCATAGTTCAATTCATTCAAGAGCTTTACAAAGCGAATTGTTTATTTTTTTTTCTCAACAGAAAAAAGCCATCATATATGAGCATAATAATAGATAATAGAATTTACTACCCTTATTTTAGTCCAAATTATGGAAAAATGAAAAATCATAAACTTAGTCTTTATACATTTATTTATAGCTTACCAAACGTTGCGGACTTTTGAGTCCAATTTTGAGTATTGCTCTTACGCCATTTCAGTTTCTTCTAATTGTGTTGTTTCTTGTGACGTTGATTTCTTGTTGTTATTGCTGTTTCTTGTAATGTTGTTGTTGTCGTCCTCACAGTGTCCAAGAAAATTACCATTGATGGATGTAATTCATCACCATTAATGAATAGAGTTTATGTACCTACAAATTAATCAAATGATACTTACGTTTTTCTTTTCCATTTTATAACGTCCCTAATTAATAAGTTTCAGCTATGCACGTTGATAGCATTAATAATTGGAACGCTACCAATATTTGTACAAGTGATATTATTAATTTTATCTGTGAACTGTACAATTAATTACAGCAATCAATAATTTTGCGCTCAGTCGGCCGAAAATTATACAACACCGACTGTTCGGGTCTGATAACACATAGTACATACTTTGTTGAAGATACCTACTCATACTATGTACGTGAGAACGTATTTATATTCAGCAAACTTTAGTAGAATAGTGCAACAACTACGTGACCAAAGAAAAAAAAAAGTCTGTGATATCTGACGTCTGATAAAATGATAAAATCATTGACGTAAGAAAAACGCTGCGCTTCTGGCGTAGTTTCCAAAACCTTTGGATAAAATGTATGAATGGTGAGGTTGGTTGGTAGCGACTTCCTGGGAAGCCGAAGGATCCGGGTTCGAATCCTTGTAGGGCAAACGTTGTATGATGAATGTGGACGTTTATACCTGGTCACTTTTTTGTGTCAATGTGCTTACTTTTGACCTTGATCTAGCCTTGAGGACAGAGATGAGGTTGACGATGGAACGAGCTTGTCCAGAAGAAGCCTATTTACTCGCGACTTGAATAGATTCGGGTTATATGAACTCGGGAACACAGACGCAGGCAGAGAATTCCACTCTTAGGCCGTGCGCATTATAAAATATGTTTCAAAGCGCTTTGTGCTGGTGTGGAATATCAACCAAGTATGGGTGATATCCTGCGGTGCGTCTGGACTTCCAATGGTAGAAGGGAGATGGTGAAATAAGCTCGTGAAGCTCTTGATCTCACTCTCCGAAGTAAAATCTGTAAAAGACCGACAGACATGCAACTTTGCGACGGTGGGCCAGACTGTGAAATTTGGTTTTCACCAGCATCACATCACCAACGAGCTAATTGGCTCTAGGTGGTATATGGCTGAACCATCCTAAAGGTGAAAACAATTCTTCATGCAAGATCAGACATGTGCTTTATTTAATACAAGAAGCTATACAGGAGTGAAGTATGGTTTAACCTTATTGAGGATACCAAGCTTTTTAGCCGCAGTTTGGGCTTTTGACTCTATGTCTATTTCGTTTATATCTACGACCGAAGGCTATCTGAAAGACCTTAGTGACTTGAAAGTATTATTTTACAAAGTGCAATAACGAGGTATTATACCAGCCCTGAAGTATGTGAATCTGCCCATGAAACTGAACAACTTTTTCTAATGAACAATAGACCGAAAACGAAAAAATTACATCAACTTCCCATAGAAACTGCATCAGCTCATAGAGCAAAAACTATTTTTAACTACTTTCCTAAAAGAAAAAGAAAAAAATTTACATCCTCTATCTCTCTTATATCTAAGATGAATCACCTAGGCTGATTGTTTGAAAAGTTAAATGATTCCGTGCTTCGGAAGGCACGTTAAGCTGTTACTCCCGAATTCTACAGATGTAGTCGCTATAATGAGACACGTCAGAGGCATTCGGCGGCACCAATCCTATGTCATCACGGTTTGTGAGGTATGTGATTATGAATACAATTTGAATAATTTTTCAAAACTCCGTTCATATAGCTGACATATTGATTGGTAGATAAACTGCGAATTTGAAAACTTAACTCATTCAACAAACATTCTACTCTAATATCAATGTATGTAACAAGTTTGAATTTCATTGTTTCGAAGTAGTATCGTATCGATATATCGAAAATTAATAGTAGACCATCTGTTATATTGAAAACTAAAATTTTACACTTTTTTCAGTGAAAAAAGTTTTGAATATGACTGTTTCAACGTCAATATCGTAGTAAAAATTTACCTACACTAGATATCTTCTATCGATGTCGTTATCGTAGTCATAACTCAAGAGTAGACCTCCTGAAATTGATCAACAATAAATATCTTCTGTCGATGTCATTATCGTAGTTAGAGCTCAAGGGTAGACCTCCAGAAATTGACCTGCAATAAATATCTTCTATCAATGTCGTTATCGTAGTCATAACTCAAGAGTAGACGTCCAGAAAGTGGCCTACAATAAATAGCTTCTACCTATGTCGTTTTCGTAGTCAAAACTTAAGAGTAGACCTCCAGAAATTGGCCTACAATAAATATCTTCTATCGAGATCGTTATCGTAGTCATAGAGTAGGCTCGAGAAATTGACATACAATAAATAGCTTATACCTGTGTCGTTAACGTAGTCAAAACTTAAGAGTGGACCTCCAGAAAGTTGTCTACAATAAATAGCATCTACATATGTCGTTTTCGTAGTCAATACAATACAATACACTACACTACAATACAATACAATACAATACAATACAATACAATACAATACAATACAATACAATACAATATAATACAATACAATACAATACAATACAATACAATACAATACAATACAATACAATACAATACAATACAATACAATACAATACAATAAAATACAATATTCTTTATTGCACACGAAATTTAGTGAAAAATACAATATTAGAAATAGGTGTACAATGAGGCGGCCTTATTGCTAAACAGCAATTTCTTCCAGAAGAGAAGACCTCCAGAAATTGGCCTACAATAAATATTATTATTGATATTATCAGATTGACAACAACAATTACGTTTGGAAATTTACTTTATATGGGAATTTCTTTGTCAAAGGCCGAACCATAAACTAATTATCGTCGCGATATTATCATAGTTTCACTTCGAAGTACGGCACCTGAAATTGGACTACAATTAATATCTTCTATCGATGTCGTTATTGTAGTCAAAACTTAAAAATAGACATCCAGAAATTGGCCTACTATAAATTTCTTCTATCGATGTCGTTATCGTAGCCAAAACTTAGGAGTAGACCTCCAGAAATTGTCGATGTCGTTTTCGTAGTAAGAACTTAAGAGTAGACCTACAGAAATTGGCCTACAATAAATATCTTCTATCGATGTCGTTTTCGTAGTCAGAACTTAAGAGTAGACCTCCATAAATTTACCTTCAATAAAATATTTACAAAGTAGAAAATCGTTACGTTACGCTAGTACAGCAAAAATGCTTGCTAGGTGGCAGCACAAACGCAACGTTGGAATGCGTATAGAGGTCGCTAAATTTCACAACATCGGGCAGGACCACAGTAGCCTAGTTGGTAAAGCGTCTGCGGTACTTACGCAGAAGACGCAGGTTCGAATCCTGCCTGTGGTTGTGAAATTTTGCGATTTTCTACTTTGTAGATTTATCCGAACACAGGAAGTGTTAAAATAAAAATCATTTTCAATAAAATGTCTTCTACATTAATGCACGCTGTTTATAAAGTAGTTTGTACAGTCGTGAGCACGTCAAGCTTCACACATTGGACTTTGTACAGTTTTTATTTCAAAGGCTAGAGTCACACTGCAAGTGTCAAGCTCACCTTACTCTTAGCTGTATACATTGTATACGATACAATTGAATGTGCATTGCATATACTGGTACATATATAAAAAAGCCTCCCATCGAAAATGACGGGCGCGGCTTATCACCGCGTCATTTTCATAATGCAGCCTGTATTTTAGCCCTCATCTATATTGCAGCCAGCCGGGCAACGGCGGACACTACGTATTAATTACATACATCGCTTAATTATTGATTTTTACCATTAAACATTAAGCACATGGGAATTTCGGGATCGCGCGCCTCCCGAATTTATGTCGCTGCTATGCGCGAAAATAACATTCAATACATAACTGCGTGCTGCAGAGATTCTAAAGCTTTGTTGATGTATATCAAGTTTATAGAAGAAGGTACGTTCTAACGTCAGATAGTTTCAGAATGAAAGAAAGGGGCTGAAATGTTTTGAGAAAGCAAAGATTCATTGTGTTTAGTGTTTATTTTAGTATTCTAGGCAACGAAACGGATCGTTGTATGAAGACCCCCGCATAAAATCCTCAGTCGAAGAAAAAAAAAACAAAACAAAATCGGTACTTTTAATTTTTCCATACAAAAATTACAAAAAATTTATGAAAAATTTTTTTGTAATTTTTTTTTTGGGTATTTTGAATTTACATTTAATATGTGATCAAACGAACTTCTGGAATGAAGTTCGATCAATATTATATGAGTTAGCTTCATTCGAAGATATAAATATATACACAATGTAGTTTCTTTAACTATTCAGGTAACATACGCACGCTTTTAGAGTAATAAGAATCGATTTTTTAATCGATATCAAAAAAACAACACTAATTTTATCGATACTATCCCGCCTTACAGGTTGCCACACTCAGAGCTCTCATTCTTTAGAGACATCATACGAAACTTCCTATGGGTTAAGGGAGGGCGGGTCTTTATATCTTCGAATGAAGCTAACTCATATAATATTGATCGAACTTCATTCCAGAAGTTCGTTTGATCACATATTATATTTCGTAGCTTCATTCTTCAGATATAAATATATACACAATGTAGATTGTTTAGAGTAGGAAGTTTCGTGTAGCAAGTAAGTATATTAAGTGTAATTTTAGTTTACTAGATTAAATAAAAGAGTATTTATTTTTTAATCAATTTGAGTTTTATTTATCAACATAAATATTTACTTCTAAGATTATTTATTCATTCTTAGTCATTGTTGCTTTCACTGGAATCACTTTGATAAGCAAATACTGATTTAGCAAAACTTGAATCATTACAGACAGGACGCTGATAAAACCTAGCGAACGTCTCTGAAGATTTAGTCCAGCCAGCAGCTTTACGTATTGCGTCTAGTGAAGCACCAGCAACGCGTGCGGCGGACGTGGACGCATGCCTCGTGCTGTGCGCGCTGTAGACGGACACGTCAACGCCGCTCGCGGATAGCGTCTGCTTAATCCATCTGCTGATGGACTGAGCAGAGGCCACCTTATGAGGCCGTTTGTATGTAAGGAACAAGTTAAAAGTTCCCACTGGTCTCAATGGTTCAGTTACTTCTAAATAGTCCATCAAAATGGTGGCTGGACAAATCTTTTTGTTTTGTTCGAAGTAAGGTAGAAACATAATCGGCTGTTCTCGGCCAGGTGCCGAAGTCTTAATCAGGTCAGAAATAATAATTTTCACCCCACCAGTACTCGATATCACATTATTTATTTTTATGAGTGACAGTGTTTGCACCCTTTGTGCAGTACACAAAGCCAATAGGACAGCTAATTTTTTAGTGATTTGTTCTATCGGAAGACTTTTGTTCGGATACCAATTCGATACGAAATTAATTACAATTTGAGGATCCCACGTAGCCGAATATTTAGGGATAGACGGTCTTAGTCTATAAGCCCCTTTCAAAAGTCTTTTAATCTGACCGTCTTCACTTACTTCGCTTCCTAACAGGAAGGAGAGTGCAGAGCGGTGTGTATTGAGAGAGCCATAAGCAAGTCCCTTATCAAACTGTTCAGTCAAAAAAAGAAGCACTTGTGATATCGGAGCTTCTAAGGGATGAAGATTATTATTTTTACAAAAAATCCACCACGACTTAAAAGTAGCATTGTACTGCAGTAAAGTGTTTTGTGCAAGGGATGCTATCATCAATTCCAAGGCAGCCGATGGAGTTCCTCTTTTAACGAATGCAAGCCGGATAACCTCGCTACAGCCAGGGTATTCTCTTTGAAGAACTGGCGACGCGTCCTGAAAGAGGAGTAAGGAAGAGCGTTAACGGGGTCTAGATATAAGATATCTGATTTAAGCATACTTGTTAAAAGAGGAAACCAAGGCTGGGAAGGCCAGTAGGGGAACACAAATATCCCCTCTGCTTGATCATTTAAAATCTTTTGTAAGCATTTCAAAATTAGCGGGAAAGGTGGAAACGCGTAAAAGTACCACCGATTCCAATTTAGAGTGAACGCGTCAACTACGAACGCGTCTGGGTCTTGTTTCCATGAGACATACGTCTCGCACTTAGCATTGGTGCGAGAAGCGAAGAGATCTATTTCAGGGTGTCCTAGTGTTTCCTGGATACCTTGATACACCTCGTCAGACAACGACCACTCAATATCTGGATTAACCCTTCGTGACTCTTCGTCCGCCTCTACATTATCTTTCGTATTGATATAGGCAGCGAAGAGCCAAATTCTCCGCTTCTCACACCACTGCCATATAGTCTTAGCCAGGTCATTAAGGTGGGGGAATTGAATTCCCCCCATCCTATTAATGTAACTTATCGCTGTTGTATTGTCCACACGCAACAATATAGTACAATTGTACAAATCCTTGGCAAAGCATTTTAGACTAAGATAAATAGCCATAAGTTCCAGGTAATTGATGTGAAAACTTTTTTCACATTCTTTCCAGCTTCCGTTGACTCTATTTTGATTACAGTACGCACCCCACCCGGTCAAGGATGCGTCTGTGAAGACTTCTAGATCAAAATTTAAAGGACCAATCAAATTCTTTGCCGAGTTTATGTTTTTTACCCACCAAGCTAGATCGGGTAAAATTACCCCCGCAGGACGAAATTTAGCCTCATAGTTTTCATATTTTAAGAGCGCTAAATACTTCTGCCTCTCTAGAAGTTTTGTATAGCACCAACCATATCTCACAGCGGGGCAAGCTGCTGTTAATGTTCCAATCAGGTGAGCAAAGTCTCTGATTGTGCATGAAGGTAAAGACTGAAATCTTTGTAACAAACGTGCTATATTGTTGCGTTTGTCTTCTGGTAAAGAAATGGACATATCAAGAGAATTGAAAATGAAACCCAGATATTTGCATGATTGTTTGGGTTCAAGGTTACTCTTTTTATAATTTATTATAAAGCCTAGGCATTCAAGCAATTGAATGGTTTCTCGAACATTATTTAAGCATTCATAATAATCTTGACCAATACAGAGAATATCATCAAGATATACTACAGATGTGTAACCACGTGAACGGAGGTAAGTCATAACTTCTTTCATTAACTTAGTAAAGGTACGGGGGGCTACAGAAAGGCCATAGAACCTTTTACTTCCGTCAGGTTTAGGAGGAAGAAAAGTTCTTGAAATAAATTGATCTTCACGTGGTTCACATTGTACAACGGCACCTAACTCGACCAAATGTTGGATAGCGAATGCCATATCTTTTCTCTCTGTATTAGAGAATGTATTTCGAGGTGGTGCACCTTGATGAACCTCTGTATTAAAGGGTATAGATAAACCGTTCTTTACCCAGTTAAGTATGGTTGAATTATTTGTAACAGCAGGCCAACATTTGTAAAAATGCTGTAATCTACCAGCATGACATACCGAAATTAATTCCGACGAGCACCTCGCTTGCTCTGGCTGCTGTTCCTGGTCGGCGGTGCTGGTGGAGCAGGGGCTGGCTTGTAGGTCGATGACGGGGTCTTCGGCGCTCCTCCCTTCCCCCCCCTGTTCGACGACTGATGGCGGAAGGGGGCTGTCCAGTTTCCCGGATAACGACTTCTAGTCGTCGATTGCGAAGTTGAAGGAGCAGGCTTTTGAGGCGGTGCGGCTTTTTTAATTTGAAGTCCCTGCTTCTCGATTGCCTTTGAGGCCTTAATCTTGTCGGATAATTTCATTCCGAACAGTGATTCATCTCGCTCAACGTCTTCTACGATTTGAACGAATGCCTTATCTAAGGCAGGTGTAATTGCCTTTATCCGAGCTTGAGTCTCTACAAAATGAAGGTCAGTTAAAACCCTGCAGCTGTCTGATAGCATTTTTATGACCTTTATCTTAGATTCCTTATCCTCGCAACCCGTAACAAGGAACGTAAGGGCTCTGTTGATCGCCGATATTCCCAGGCCTAGTTGTTGTTGGGCCTTTTCGAATTTCTTGTCACGTGCTCTTGCACTCTCTGTAATAGCGGCTGAAATTTCAGGGTTGAGGGTAGGTGCCCTAAGTAATTTACAATTGTCGGGTATTGTAAGTTCCTTCAGTAAGGAATCTTTGTTCTGTGTAGAGAGTCCACGGCGCAAAATAGGCAACCAACGATCTGCAAGATTTTGATGGATATTTTCACCATATGTCGGTTTTTCGTCGGCCGGGTCACCTAAGGCCGTCAAAAATTCGAAATCTATTTCGGGCGCGGCGGGTGTTGCATTTTCAGCAGGATCAGCACTTGGAGACTCGTCTGCTGGGGGCGAACCCGTCGCGAGATTTTCCGTATCGGGACTGATAGGATCGGCCAAAGCATCGGTTGGAATTGGAGCCGAATTTCCGTTACCGGAGTTGTCTGAAACAACGTAGGAAAGGAATATTTATTTAATTTAAGTAAGATATATCGAGAAACATACTTTCAGGAATCAGAAAATTATTCCTAAGTCTTTGTGTTAGCTCACGTCTAACCTCCCGACAAAAGTTATTTAATAAATAAGACCAGGTATTGTCTTCGTGTTAGCTCCCGTCTAACCTCCCGACCTGGTGGGTATTCAAGGTGTTTTTGTGTAAAAAATACCAGTATTTGTCTTCGTGTTAGCTCACGTCTAACCTCCGGACCTGGTACTTAAAATATTTTTGTGTAAGAAAAAACCAGTAACTGTCTTCGTGTTAGCTCTCGTCTAACCTCCCGACCTGGTAGCTACTTAGATATTTTTTATTAAATTACCTTAGTGTTGACTTGCATTCAACCTCTAAGAAAAATTTTTTACTCACCATTTTCTTCCTCTGAGTCTGAATATATTATTATTCGATTACGACGAGGAGGTCGAGGAGGTCGAGGTGGTCGAGGTTTATCACTTTCCTTTAATTTTCGAAGCTTTTCTTCGTAATAACTTATTTTTGCACTATTTATTCTTTTAGACATGATAAATGCGGGTAGGCAAAAAAGAAATAAGTTCCGTTGGAGCGAACGTGCTTACGTTACCACGCACAGAAAAAGAATGAGAGCTCTGAGTGTGGCAACCTGTAAGGCGGGATAGTATCGATAAAATTAGTGTTGTTTTTTTGATATCGATTAAAAAATCGATTCTTATTACTCTAAAAGCGTGCGTATGTTACCTGAATAGTTAAAGAAACTACATTGTGTATATATTTATATCTGAAGAATGAAGCTACGAAATATAATTCATGATTCTTCATCATCCTGTCAAATAAAATCTGCCTGAGAAATTAATGTTGGGATCAACTGCTTCGTTGCCTACACTATAGAGTTTACCTCTATCTTCGAGAAACAGGAGGATCGTTACAAATTTATCACAGCGTGCTTCAACAAAATTTCTCCCACTAATGCAGATTAGTAAAAATTTGACAGCGGTAGACGCAAGATCACATAATTTGTTAAATAAAATCTATAGGAGCTTCCAAAAGCCTATCTCTTGTATCGTCCATCTCTTTTGACACCGAGATTTGTATTTTGTATTCCATCTGGTTGTATCGACAGTAATTTAGCAAACGGAATGTGTAGTAAAATGTTTAAATTTTATTTTTCATCCTGTTTTATAGAATCTTAGATGGGTGGGCCAATGGCATTCTACTAACTTCATCACCACCTTAACCTACTACCATCTTCAGATATAAAATAGTCATGGTATGGTATAGTTAGCATCACGAAAAATTTTACCAACACGGTGGCACCATAGACTAATGGCAAGTGGAGTCTGAAACCAACTTGCAACGTATAACTCATCCTCTGCTCACATAGCTCATCAGAAAACTATCACCGTGCCGAACTGCGATCGTGGGGAGGCGTAATTTAAAACCGCATGCCACCCCCGCATCCCTCGGCGAAATTAAGTGCGAGGCGGGCGCTACGTGACACCGGCAAATGCCAGTGTGTAGCTAGCTTTATACTGCCAGTGTGTTTCCGCCTTAATTGTAGAGCTTCATTTGTACCTTGTCACTGGTGGAATGCTGCTGTTAAAAGCAAAGGTGAAAAATAACAGCAAGAAATAGAATTATAGTTTCATAGTGCTCACTTCGTTGGAAGGTGGTAGGGCTTTTGCGCAAAGTACAATCTCATTGCAATTTTTGCCGTAAAGTAGCAATATTTGATTGAAGGGTAAGGGAGCCAGTGAAATTACCGGCACATGAGACACACCATCTTAGTTATCAGGGTGGGTGTACATGATTCTGACATACGAGGAACACAGGGGAAGCGATATTTTTGTCATATGAAATAGACTTCAGTGGCAATCTTATATGACCTACGCTACGTAGGGAAATTTTCTCACTTATATCTAAACTTACAAATTTCTGTGCCGCCGGCGTAGACTGGTGATCTCGTAGGAGGAATCGGGTTTGGATAGGACAATACGAGATTCTTCTTTTCACACACTGCACGTAGCCGGTCCAATGTGGCAGTTCATAAAAAATTTTACATCACAAATGGTAATGTTTTAAACACAAACCTCTGGGCCAACAAATGGCAAGGTGCCCAAACGCAAAAACTTAAGAAACTAGTCAAAATTATAAATCGATGGTACAAATTTTAACCACTCAAAATACAAAATAAAAAAATCTGTTCAGGACCCATGACAGATCCAACCAAAGTCACAGTTCACAAATGTTAGCCACTGCACTCTAAATTGACCCGGGCCGTCTCGGGTGGCAGATCAACTCAATTTCGGCCTCAAAATTCTGGGAAATAACTTATTTTTCAATAAATTTGAGTCGATCTCAACACAGCTGTTAAACGTTCCAATTTCAAGTAAAGGGTTGCCAGCCAAAGAAAATTAATAGTAATTGTGGGCAACGTGCTTTACTGTCTTATTAGAGTTAAGTTATGTCACTATAAGACAGTGGGCTCTATGGGTGGTGGTGACCACTTACCATAAGATGGCCCACCTACTTGTTTGCTGATTGTCTTGTCGCTTAAAAATAAAAACAAAACTCATGTGCAAAATTAAATGCTAGCTGCCACCCCTGGTTTAGAATAAAAAGTGTGAACAGTTAAGAGGGTTCTTATTTCCATCACCGTTGAGGCTAGAGTGGCACTGCAAGAGTAAAGCTTGACTCTTGACCAAGGAATATACTGCTCTCTTGACTGTAGCTACTTCATCATCATCATCATCATCATAACATCCATCAAACGTCCACTACTGGACAGGGAGCTCCCTCCAGAATTCTAGCTTTTGCTGGAAAAATGTAGAGGGGAAGTACCATAATCACCTCGCTTGTTAGCGTTACGGCTGGCACCATAGACCGCAGTTGTAGGTGACCGCAGTAAGTAAGATACAAAGGAGTAGGTATGCTGCTGCCCATCCTCTAGTTTGTAACCCTTAGTCGCCCCTTACGACACCCACGGGTATGTATGGGTTGGTACTATTCTTTGCCGGCACCACACAGGTACGGCTACTTTATAAGTAGCTACACTTATAAAGTGCGATTTCAAAACGGTGAGTCGCTTACGCATATATTTTATATGAACACATTTGTTGTCACAAGGGGTCCAATTGATTAGGAGGGCTTTTTTTTAACGACTTAAGTTCTTTAAATAACCAACAGAACTTAAGTTACGTGTGTCAATTATTTTCAGAACAACAAACATTGTCTAACTGTAATCACCCTTAAGTCAGTAAATTATTAAACTCATTGTATTCAGGGCCTAGACACACGAGTCATAATTAGGGCCCTTTCACACAATCCCTTTTAATTACGAAGGCATTGTTTACGCAGCGTACGAAGCTTCTCTTGAAGACGCCAATTATTGCAATAAGTGAACGCGCGTCGTTTGTTTTCCAGTTACTTTGTTATCTGAAAGTTAATGAATATAATTATTCATGAGTTCAAAATATGCGTAGACGGCTTTAAAGTATCTTAACGTAGGTATTACAAATAAACATTATAAGGAAATCGTAGCAGATGGAGGACTGTACATGATTTCTGTCTACCCCGACGGGAAAGAGGCGTGACGTTATGTATGTATGTATGAGCACATTTAAAGCTTTTGATGCCCACGTAGTGATGGCTGAGAATATTACCATCCTATCTCTACCCGTGGGTGTCGTAAAAGGCGACTGAGGGATTAATAAATAATGGGGAAGACGGTTAGTGTAGGCAACGAAGCAGTTGACCCCAACATTAATTTCTCAGGCAGATTTTATTGGACAGGATGATAAAGAATCATGAATTAAATGTTACTTCAATATATCCAAAAAAAAAATTTAAAAAAAAAATTTTTCTTACATTTTTTATAATTTTTGTATGGAAAAATTAAAAGTACCGATTTTTTTTGGATGTTTTTATAGGTTTGTCTCATGTATTGTAATACCCCAGCAAAGTTTCATCGACTGAGGATTTAATGCGGGGGTCTTCATACAACGATCCGCTTCGTTGCCTAGACTATGCTGGCTGGCAGCATTCTTCTGCGTTCAGCACCATCTTATACTCGTACACTGCGGTCACCAACAACCGCGGTCCATGGTGCTAGCCGCATCACAAACAGGTATGGTGTCAAGCGTCTTCAAAGTATACCAAACATATTTTATCTGTGTAGTTTTGCGGAGGGATCTTCCTGTCCAGCAGTGGACTTTCCGTGGAATGTCATGATTAAAGCCTTCGTACGCTATACGTGTATTTTATTTAGTTTTATTCTTTTGAATTTGCTCTATAAGGTAGTACTGTAATGGCACATAATAATAAATAATTAAATAATATTGAAGGACATTTCACAAAGGTCATCTGATCCCAAGCTAGGCAAGTATGTAGTCATCAGAGACGGGCATGTTGTTCCTGGGCGGGGATCGAACCCGCAGCCCACGGCGTGAAGGCAGGCTCACTACAAAGTGACAGTACGGTACCAACATCACTATTCAAAAGTTGAAGTATACTAGGTTATTTTTTTGGACCTGATTTCCTTTTGCCCACTTATTAGTGAGGTCAAAAGCAACAACTTTTGTTCTACGACTTTGCTAACAACGCACGAAAAATTTTCAACTTCCCATATAAAATGGGTCGGTCACGTGACCACTTTAGTATGGAGAGTCGAAAATTTTTTGTGCGTTGTTAGCAAAGTCGTAGAACAAAAGTTGTTGCTTTTGACCTAATTAATAAGTGGGCTAAAGAAAACCAGGTCCAAAAAATAACCTTGTATTCTGGTGCCCGCGACTTCGTCTGCGCAGGTTTACAAATTGTAGCCTATGTGTTATTCTGATATATATGCTATATTATTGTAAAGTTTCATTTAAATCCATTTAGTAGTTTTTACGTGAAAGACTAACAAACATCCATCCATACTTACAAACTTTCGCGTTTTTAATATTAGTAGGAAGGATTATAGTTAGTTGCAAAATTATGACCGTGCAGTAACGTGGATTAGTAAGTTATTGAAAAATAAGCTACTGGTATTTTTATTATGTACAGCACACTTGTGACATTTGGAGATTTTTTGCCGAAGCTACGGCTGTAACAAGCTTAGTCTCGGTACCTACTTAACGTTTGGTTACTATTTTATTTCTAGCTCCAATAAACCAAGCTTTGCCTCTACGAAAAGCTATAACATAAAAAATTGAATAATCCTGAAAAATAATCCATAAATAACTCACCACCAAATTTTTGCACTGTCTCAATTGAATTTATTTCCCAAATTATCAATGAATACTGATTAGGGCTGTCGCTTTTAATTAAGCAGTCCAAGTAACAAAGGGCTTCTCTGTGCGCTGGTAAAGCAGAATATTTTAATTACCGCGCGTAAATTTCCCACGGCTGCGATAAAGAATAAACATCGTTGTCTTAACCCCTCGCCAAGAATTACTGCTGTGTAGGGCTGCTAAAGCTAAACATTACTTAAGACATAGTGCAAGCTTTTTTACAAATTATTCCAAAACTGTGAGACTCGACGAAAAACTTTTTAAAAGCATCTGGGGGCTCAATGCGACTACATTTGTGAAAAAAATATCAGGTGATCGTTCCAATTTGCAAAAATCATTATGTAGGGGGTTTTTCTAATTGCATTATTACAAATAAAGCATAAAAAGTTTTACACAATTTCTTTTAAACCAAATATAATTCAAGAATCGGATTGGAAATAACCTTTTCAATACATTTGCTCGAAAAACGTACTTACAAGGACGTAAACATAGTTACTTACGGAACTAGTGTGGTAAGTAAAAAAAGTATACTACCAAGCAGTTTTACACTCTGACTATTATTTAATCTGTGACTCGGACCATAAAATTATTTTGTACGAATACTACAGTGGTGACTTTTTACTTGGGTGACGACTGCCTACCTATATTTAAAATAAAATGGAGAGTATCAGGAGAACACGACACTTAGCATTTCACGACAAAAATCCATGTACGAGATGGAGTTATAAGTTACGACTTACTTATTTTAACATGATATCCTTGAAAGAACGGCGTAAGTTTCACAGACTTATTGACCCTTTATAAAATTGTTAACAACAAAATTATGGCCCCAGACGTCCTAAGTCATATAAGCATTTCCGTTCCTCGCTCAGCTAATGTGAGAAGTTGTACTAATCGCTGTATTTTTTCGATTCGCAATAGTCGCACAAACGTGGGTATAAACTCCCCCCTCAACACAATGCTATCTACATACAATCAGCTGTATAATCTCAAGCCTAGCATCGACATATTTAATGACTCCTTTGTCCATTTTAAAAATCTTATTTTAGAATGATTTTAATCAATTCATTTTCTCTCATTTTTTAAGCTTTAGTTGTTTGTTAGTTAAGTTTCATTTAGTTTGTGATAAACTTTTGGTTTGTTGTTTGTAATAAATAACAAAGCATAATTAATTATTGGCGAAAGATGTGTATGCCTGTAAGTGACATGTTCATAGAGTTTAAGTCCTATTAATTTTTTTGTAAAATTTATGTATGAATGTGTCGTTGGTATACCTATTTAAATAAAATAAAATAAAAAAATAAACATAAATCGACAGTACCCAAGTGTATTACTTGTTTATTTTATTTCGAGTCTTAGCGCGATAATAATTATTAGGCAACATAAATTACCTTACTATTCCCGACGTTTCGGCTGCGCTGCATCAGCCGTGGTCAGGGGTATACTGAGACCGCGCGAAGACCCGAAATAAAATAAACATGTTTGAAAAGTGCGAAAGTTTAAAACAAACCCAAGTGTATTACTTATACCCGTTTTCTCACAAATGTATTCGTAAGATACTCGTACACGGCCGTAAGGGTTATGACAAGCTCGTGCCGATGGTAAACCCTCGACTTCGTCTCGGGCTTACAAAACGTCAACTCGTTTGTAATAACCCTACTTACGGCACTTGTATCTTAAACTAATATTCAAGTTATGTTTTTAGTGAAGTCATTAGGCCCTATTTTTCCTCAAAACTCTTAATAAAAATATACTTAACAGGGTATGTTTTGCTCAACCCTACTCGACAACATCTCAGCCGTCCCTTTGGGGCCGTTAGCGGTCACCGGCTGATTACTGCCGCCAAGATTTCAACCCTTCTTTGCTTGCTCGATGTTTACTTATGCCACTTTTGTATTATGCCCGTCGCTACATTAATAAGATTTGCAGTCTTTATAAGAACTACAAATTCACAAATCTACAGCCTCATGGCTCTACTCTTATGGGTAGGGTAATTAATAATGTATACAAGTAATATTTTAAGATTTGTCGAAGAGTGTAAGTTAATCACCCTGACTAAATATTTTTTTTTATTATATTTACTGTTACGGCTTATTCGATTTTAAAAGGCAAAATTTGTCAAAAGATGGCCAAGATTCTAAAGTCGCGGACTCGTAAGTTGCCTGTTGTTTACGAAAGAACCCTACCCTCTGGGGCCGTTAGCGGTCACCGGCTTATTACTGCCGCCAAGATTTTACCCTTTCTTTACTTGCTCTGTCTACTTACGCCTCTTTCACACTATGTGCATAGGTATTCCGGGACAATTTTACGCAGGTTTATGATTATTTTTGTGAGTAATCCATTGGAATAAAATTAATTAAGTACTAAAAGGGCATGTGTGGGGTGCGGATTCAGCTTTCGCTTCATTTGAGCCAGCCGTGCGTGGCACCCAAAGTCAAAAACGAGGCCATCAAGATTACAATTTTATTTTAAAATTATATATCTCTAAAAAAAACAGCCTTTACAAATTACCAAGGAAGCAAGGAATGGAAAGGACGGTGTACCGTAGATCTTTAGAAGCTTCGCCTTCGACGGCAGTCTCCTCGTGGTGGCACTGTTCACAATACGCCACGATATCGTGGTTCCTAACAAACTCTTTCAGGGAGCGTCTCCAAGCAAGCGCCGAGCAACCGACAATAATGGCCTTGGTGCAGTGCAGTGCTCAAAAGTCCCCGTTTACAAAAACAGCCGATTTGGCTCTCAAATAAATACAACACTTTTACAATCTAATAAAAAAATAGTACTCGATTTTTAAGGAAACAACCATTAGCAGAGAGGAGGTAAATCACTACAACTCATTACGTCAGCTTCCAGAGTTGCAAATTCACAATTTTTAATCTTGGCTTACTTTTTCTTTTTAGTTGACATCCTTGTTTACAAAACTGAACAATATCATTTTCCGTTAATATTTTTGACGTGACAACGTCTTATAATTCGATGGGTACGGGTACAAGTACGGGTACGGGTACTGGATTATGGACCTTAATACAGTGCAAATAGAGCTGTTTTATGAGCAAATGTGTTGAAAAAAATTGAATAATCCTGAAAAATAATCCATAAATAACTCACCACCAAATTTTTGCACTGTCTCAATTGAATTTATTTCCCAAATTATCAATGAATACTGATTAGGGCTGTCGCTTTTAATTAAGCGGTACGGGTACTTTTAATTTGGGCAAGGAGTAAGGAGCTTTATATCTATAAAATTCATAATATATTCATGAATAACTAAACTTTGTTCGATAATATGATTAATAAACATTCATTTCCTGAAAATGTTTATATTAATCAGACTCAGATAATTTTATTTATAGTAGATTCTTTACAGAATACTTATTGAATGTCATGCAGAATACAATGCAAATAGAGGGAGTCTACGCCGTTTCGGATCGTGCTATGGCAGCGTAAAAGAAACGGCAAGAAACCACTGCAGCACGGCCTACTTTAAGAGTCGGCTTTTTACAATGTGTTTCTCGTTTCTAATCAAGTTAGTAATAATAAATTCGTCTTTTAAGTAACAAAAGATCCCATTGAAAATTATTTAAAGACTAAGCTGTTGAGTCAATTTCGCATGTATGTATTATACAAGGAGGTTTTAACTTCTGCGCGCGCCATTTTTACAAAAAATTGTGGTGGTTACATTATGTTTATTGTAATTATTTTCAAAAGAATCGACTCCTACAAATAAAAAAATTGTAATTAATGTAGTTACTCAACGTAGAAAATACTAAGGCACGAAAAACAAGTCTGGAGAATCGGGTGTACGTAGAAATCTAATGAAAAATATGTAGCTTGTTGTCTACGAATTTTCCCTCGGGAAAAGAGGTAAGCAAATTTTACTTGTGTTTATTCGTATATGTGTTGAAAAATGTTTTCGTCACTCTCAGCTCCATTACGCCCTCGCCTACGGCTCGGGCTGCAATTTCTGAACCTCGTGTGTAATGAGCAAAACAGCGCACTAGCATCTTAATGTACTATTATATTGAAAATTAATGATGAGTGTGTCTTAATGAGCCATATGCTGTTTTAACGCTGCCGGCCTCTGCTGCGAAACGTTAAAGCGGGACCGCTTTTTGAAATCTTCATTATAATCGCGATGGGAAATCAAAGAATGAAAAGTAATGTTAAATGAAGAAAAGGGAAAAAAAGAATAAACAGATCTTAAGTACTAGGTATACAAAATTAAAGCTCGTAAACGTATTGTACAACGGCGCGTTTCTTTAAAGGAACTTCATCATTTTTAGGGTTTCGATACCAAAATGATAAAAAAGGAAATGATGCGACTCTGTCTCTCTGTCTGTCCGTCTGTCACACCCGTATTTCTCAGCAACCACTTATGCGATCGACTTGAAATTTGGAATAGTTTTAGAATGTGGTAGCTCAACTTAATTGCACATGAAATAATTTAAAAAATATATCAATATTAATGCAAAGGGGGCGTAAAGAGGAGGGGCAAAATTTAAAATTATCGTTACTAGGTTGAGTGGGGTATTATATGAAAGGGCTTTACTTGTACATTCTAAGATATATTTTTGTATTCTTTTACGACTTAGTTTTTAAGTTATGATGAAAAATGTCAAAAAAAATACCATTCCCCTCTTATCTCCCAAGTTTGTAAAAGGAAAAATCAAAATTAATTACAGTTGATAGTAGTTTATGTATATATTTTAGAAATCTGCAGAAAACCTTTACAAACAAATTTAGTTTTGCGGTCCTCACAATGGGCTTTATTGCTTCGAAAAATACTATAGGTATGTCGAAACCCTCGGCGCGCGAGTCCGACTCGCACTTGACTGGTTTTTTTTTACCGGTTTTTATAAAAAACCTTTATAAAAATCCATACCTACGTATACAGTGAACAAACCCCTCGAACAGTAATAAAACAGACAAAGTCGTTTAAAGGGCATAATAATATGCAGTAAAATAGTTGCATAATGTGACCAGTTGGAAATAAATAGTCCAGAAAATTACTCTATCCCCTCCTTCGCACCTTGTTTCACCCCCGCTACAACCCCTACGAGGTTTGTTCCACTGTGACCCATTCCTTCTATCTAAACATCAAAAATATCTATTTCTGTACAAATGCTAACTTACTCACATTTTGTTATTATTAAAAGCAGCCCTATACGTACAGAAAAATTTGAACAAACTAGAAAAAAGACTGCTATAATTGATACTCGTATACATAAAAAACATGAATTTGAGTCCCCAAAGCTTAAAAATTTATAAAGTTAAAAACAAAACTCAGCCTTTTCTCTGTTACTTACAGTTTGTTATCAAAAATACTTCCAAACCGAGCGACATAAAACTGCAAGCTATTTTTAAAAGCTGTTTTTAGGGTTCCGGTACCAAAATAGTAAAAAAAAGGTACCCTTATGGTGCCGCTTTATCTGTCTGTCCGTCCGTCTGTCTGTCTGTCACACCTGTATATCTCGGTAACCACTCATGCTATCGACTTGAAATTTGGAATAGTTTTAGAATATGGTTGTCCAACTTAATTGCACGTGAAAGAATCAAGAAAAAATTATGTTTATTAATGTAAAGGGGGCCCAAATAGGGGGGGCAAAATTTCAAATTATCTGTACTAGGTTGAGTGGGGTATGAAAGGGCTTTACTTGTACATTCTTAAATATATTTTTATATTTTTTACAACTCTTTGTTTTCAAGTTATGATGAAAGATGACAAAAAAAATACAGTTTACCCCCCTAATCTCCGAAGTTTGTGAATGGAAAAATTTGAATTAATTACAGTCGATAGATGTTTATGTAAATACTAGCGGTCCGCCCCGGCTTCGCACGGGTAGATATAGGTTCTTGTTGTGTCGCGGGTTACTGAAAAAACCGGCCAAGCGCAAGCCGGACTCGCACCGAGAGTTCCGTACAATTAAGGTAAAAATACCGTCCTAGTTATGGGCAGTCATACCGTCTTAGTCACGCAGAAGTGCATTAAATTCGCTCTAGCCGACACTCACTTCATCATAACCATGATAATATCCCATAATATGTCCACTACAGGACAGGGAGCTCCCTCCAGAATTCCAGCTCTTGCTAGAAGAATGTGGAGGGGAAGTATTTTAGTCACCACGCTTGTAGCGTTACCGCAGTATGTAAGATGGTGCGATACACGGAAAGATGCTGCTGCCCATCTTCCGGTTTGTAAACCCTTAGTCGCCTCTTACGACACCTACATGTAGACACTGGTCGGTACTATTCTTTGCCGCTACCACACGGAACGACACGCACTTGACCAGCTTTTATTATGTGTTGTTATTCTATAGCTATGCACTATAAATATACCAATTTTCACGCTTGTAAGTGTTCCCCTTTATACGATAGAGCTAAATCAAAACTCGAGCAAAAATCGCTTAGAAAAGCACGTTTTTAGTAGGGGAGCCCCCCATTATTTATATTTTGTTTTAAGTATTTGTTGTTATAGCGGCAACATAAATAGATAATCTGTGAAAATTTCAACTGTCTACATACTCGTATTACGGTTCATGAGATACAGCCCGCTGACAGACAGACGGACATCGGAAGCATATAAATAGGGTCCCGTTTTTCCCCCGTTGGGTACGAAACCCTAAAAAGAGTACATTTTAAAGAAAATTTGGATAATATTTAAATTAAATGTTTAGGTACTTAAGTAATAGACAAAGCTGGATTTCTAATCATCACATACCTACACCCTTTGATGCTCTGCCTGCCTACCCCGTGAGGAAGGGATATAGGTGTGAGATTACACTCAATTACACATACAGGAAACATAAGCCAAATTTTTCGTGTCTATTCTCTCTTGTAGATAAAACCATTACAGTCACTTAGAGCGCTGTTTCTTTAATTTCAATTTTGATAACGATTACACTCATGATAACTTTTGAATGGTATGTCCGATTTAAATAATTCAAAAAGTAATTTACAGGTACTGATATAGCCTTGAATACGAAATCATTTGTTTGGATAAGGATTAATAGATACGAATAATGTGGCCTATATTGTTTGTACCGGCGTTACTATTGCATATTTTAACATGAAAAAGTAGTTACTGTGACATAACTGTAACAGTTAGACATATGGTATTGCGGACTTTTTTTGTAGATATTAATGTTTTCTATAAACCTGTACTACATCACTTTGCTCTATTGTTAATAGTTTCGGCAGCGTACGCGACATAAGGATGCTATTTGGTATTTTTTTCACACCTTGGCATACATTATCGAAGTTTTCATACGGAATCCTAACTTTTTTGAAAATCCTTTATAGCCTATGTTCTTCACGGATAATGCAGGTTTCTAATGGTGAAAGAATTTTTCAAATCGGTCAAGTAATTTCGGAGCCTATTCGATGCAAACAAACAAACAATAAAATATTTCCTCTTTATACTATTAGTGTAGATTACAGCAAAAATAAAACGATCTTTCTAAGTTGCACAGTTTTTTAGAAATCTGCAAAAAACCTTTTAGTTTTGCGGTCATAAAAATGGACTTTATTGCTTCCAGAAATACTAAAAGTATATCGGAACCCTTGGCACGCGAGTCTAACTCGCACTTGACCGTTTTTTTAGGGTTCCGTACCTCAAAAGAAAAAAACGGTACCCTTATAGGATCACTTTGTTGTCCGTCTGTCTGTCTGTCTGTCTGTCTGTCTGTCTGTCAAGACCCTTTATCTCACGAACGGGTAAAGGTATCAAGTTGAAATTAATACCATATATTAGGGTCCATGAACCACACAAGATCTGAAAATTTCAATTTTTTACAACGACGCAATCAAAAGATATGGCAGTTTATGTCCTCATCTCCATACATTTATGCAAAAATGCAAAACCTACAGGGTACTTCTCGTTGACCTAAAATTATGAAATTTGGCAAGAAGCTAGGTCTCACAGTACCAATAAAGGGAAAAGTCTGAAATCATTAAATATTACAACTTTTCTCACAACTAATGGCAACCAATTGTGGTGAGCTCCCGTTTCAAGAACATTCATATAAGAGAGGGGTCAAGTTGGATGGCTGGTTTTTTTTATATTGTGTCACATTAGTGGAGTAGAGAAATCTTTCCCGTCAGTCAGTTGGTTTCGTTAGCGTTTGGCATTTTTAATAGATATAGATACCTGCCTAATTATACTCGTAGTTTCGGATAGCATTTTTAAGTATGATTTTGACAGACCAATCGCATCATACATAGAAGGGCAAGGCGCAACATTTTTAGGCGCAGGCTTTTGTTACAGAACTAACTATATAGACTGACTTTTTTTTTTATTGTAAATGGGCTTACTCTTGACTTCGATCTTTTTGTATTATTTTTGTGATTATTTTCACCTGAAAATCAAATTTCAGATTTTAGAAAGTAGATAGATAGAAACTCTTGCACACAAAACCATAATAGCTTAAGAACAACTTACACATAAGTATGTCTCATTGCGAGCAAAGGCGACCCTATTGCTTAAAGCAATCTCTTCCACAGTAGATACCTTAGAACTGGTATTTGCGAGGTGAATAATTATTTTCTGAACAATCAAAGCTCCTCTCGCCAAACGCTAACGAATCCAGCTGACTGACGGAATGCTATTTCTACTCCACTAATGTGACGTAATATAAAAAAAAACTGCTTTTAGAAAATGCTTGCAGTTTACATCAACTTGTTACAACATCTTGACGCAGTCACACAAATATACCACTACAAATATAATAATATACACTACATCTGAATGTCAGTACTTTCAGCTGATTTTAATTTGTAAAGCATAGAGGAAAGATGTCACAAAGAAAAATAATCTATAGTTTCAAATAGTCGATAGTAATATACTATAGAGCAAGTGGCAACTCAATACAGACTGATAGAGCTCTTTGATTGTTGGTCTCCAACTATTACTGGATGTTAATAATATCAAGGGCTGTTACTCTCAAAATGGTATACTTACTTCAAATGTGTTCGGGTACTTGAGTGTGCGTTATTTTGTAAGCCATAGTATGCCATAGGTAGCGTTTATTTATTCAATTATTTATTGTACACATTAAAGAACAAACAAAACATGAAAAACGACACAACAGGTACTGCTTATAACCTGGTTTTTAAAACCTAGATAAGAAAATGAAAGACTTTGTATTTTTAAAAAACTTAATATGTTTTTAGAAGCCAGCCTTAGAAAACCATGGTTAGTATTAGTTATGTGCAATATATTCAGAATTAAAATTAAATTCGATTTTAATCTTATGAGGAGTACGTGCATACACTTTATGAAAAGTAAAAAAATGTGTAATAAAATATTGGTAAAAATAAATTTAAATAACAAGATTTTATTAGATATAGAAAAAGAACTAAAACGTTAGCACAGTGTCAGGTTTTCAAATAAAAGCGTGTTATAGTATACCCGCTGTTTTATTTATTTCTCTCTTTTTGTTTTATAATGTAACACGTCATCCATCTCCATCATCAGATCAGCTCCAAGTCATAGTAATATGGATTTGTCATCCAATTTACACAATCATGCAAAATTTTATCTCAATCGGAGACCGAAAAGTGCGTCAAATTTAACTTGAAAGATTTAGTTACAGGCAGACAGACAGACACCGCGACAGGTGAAGCTTTTAAAGATAAGGGTAATTGTTTATCTAAAATGAACTACATAAGTATTTTCGTACATCAGAATTACTACTACTTACAGTTTCCGTAACGTGAATATTCAAGACTACATTAAAGTATAAAAGGCATACGATCGTTTGAAAAATTTAAGCTCTACATTTCTCGGCAAGTTCAAATTAGGTATTCTAACCGCAAGTATATTAAATTTAAATGAATCCTGCTACGAACACGCACTTTCAGAAACTGTAATTTGCTAAAAGCAATTTCGGCTCATCTTTCCGGGCGCGCTCGCTCCGCAGAATATTTTGAAACCACAACACGCCTACCGCCATCTAGCGGCATTTCCCAGCACTAAGAGCACACTAGCGCCACCGATACCACACATTTTTATCCTCTCGTTCGTACATTCACGCACACAGTCCAAAGGAAAAGTCGCCAAAAATACTACAACACGGTTTCACAGCAAGTCAACTTTGAACACACGATCCAAAGTCAACTTTGCTCCTAAAGAATATGTTTCAATTTCGCTTGGTGATACGAGAAAATAGAAGCTATTTTTCCATGGGCTTGAACGACTTAAAAGAATTTGTTGAAAACTAAAACGTCACAAGTCCATTTACAAACTGAAGGGATTCAACTGTTTCACAATTCGGCAAATATGGCTTACCAGTTCTGTGAGTCAGAAGAGTGTAAGCTACAGGGAATCAGTTGGCAGTTACGACTTTTTGCGCATTTGCTTTACTCACCCTTTCTTAGGGACTGGGTCGCGTAACGATGTGTGCGTGAGTCGAGGCGTGTAAGTGAACTTTCTTATAAGGAGTTCGTTTTCTTAAGAAGGCGAAGAAAGCGGAAAGGTTCGCACTTGAGAAGTTTTGTGAAAAATGCCGACGACAAGGTTCGGTGTCGCACCGTGAGAGGGCGCCGTTTGGATTTTTGGGTAACTTGTCGAATGAATGTAAGTATACGTGGTATACGTAATATACGTATGCTCTCGTGCTCTGGATAGTGGTAGTTTTGTTTCACTAGTGGTTTTTAGCCTAAAGCACAGGAAACATTTGGAAACACTTTAAGATAATGATTTCCTTTCCTAGAGTCAGTTTAGGGATGTTGTGTTGTTCAATTAAATTACAATACCATAAATTAAGTTGTACATGTACTTTGAGTTAATTGAAGATAAAACTGTTCATCTTTATTTCATGCAAGTTGAAGCAATCAGGTAAACATACCTCAGGAAATTTTCTGGAATTAGAATATAAAACACTATCTTTTAAGGAAAGCACCCTAGCTCATTCAGTTGATATTATTGGATTTGTGAATAAAAAGGCGTCACCCTACTAACTTTCAACAGCCCTATAATTTAGTGGAGCAATACCACTGGGAACGAACACTTCCAACCACAAAGTGAAACCGCGACCACTGCAGACCGAGCGACAAATCCTACCAATCACGTACATTATCGTCTTAACGAATAGCACTCTGCGGTTAACCGCAAAATTATCACCACCGACCAATCGCAACCGCCCACGCTATGTACTTTCCACCACCTATTTTTCCGAGGGTGAAAATCTTAGAAACCACACGACTAACCGCAAAGGTCAGGTAATCGGCCAATAGGAGGCCGTAAATATAACCACAAGCCACGCCCTTCAAACCGCAAACCAACCACAACGCGAGACGATCACGTCTCGTTATCGATCCGGGTGACGACACAGTTCTTTTTTCGAATTACGAGCCACGGTTGGTTATTTACGGGTGGCCCGGGCTGATTTATTCATAGAACGTTCCCAACGGCTATTCAGTTGCCAGATATTTCAAGATGAACGTAAAATTAAAATAATCTTATCAACAACAAAATAACATACTTACACGAAGATAAAGTACTGTTAACTCAAAGATACAGACACACGGAAATATAGTATTAATAACTCCAAAATACAGACTCAGCCACAGATGAAATAACAGTACCTACCTAACTGCTCAACCTACTTTTAAAGCCCTATTTTTTACAGAGCTACTCTACTTGCTTCCAAACAAATTTACGTGATTATTCATAAAAATATCTTAAGAAAGTCATAGTAATCCCAACAAAATTAAAATAGTCTTTGTAAAAAAATTCTGTGCTAGATGTTTTACAAACAATATTTGAATGTAGTCATTGAAAAAATACATGCAAGAGTTACTCGTAACTGAGAGACTGACTTATTGTTAAAAGAGTAATCTCTTGTGTAATGAATTCAAACAAATATTTTTAAGAATAAAGTTTGCTTTTTTTTATAGTTTAATTTAGACGTTATCCACTCGACCAAAATATCGGTCACAACAAGGATGAAATATTGATTGAGAGTTTAGAAAGACGTGGCGCACACAGCCGGACCAAAGCACGTTCAGACGCACGGACACAACCGCGACCGCATTATATTCATAATGAATACAGCTATCCCACTCGGCGGCCGTCTTTGACTTTGTATAAATATATTCCGTCTCTTTTACACTGCACTTGAGCAGATAGCCTCCCGAGGGGGGGAGAGGGACGGGAGAGGGTTAAGAGTTTGTCTTCGGGAGGTCGCCAATTTCTATTTCATTAAGTGGCGCGGCTGAAACCGCAGCGGATCGATGCCACTTACTTACTTGAAAAATTCACTGCCATCAACTTAGTACTTCATACTTGTGAGTCATGAAAATGATATTTTATTTCAAAATATTGTTTCACTTAAACTCTTCAACTATGATTTTTTTATTCTTTGAACCAAAAAGGTGTTTTCAAATAAAAAGGAAAGCTCAATTAATTTAAAAACATAGTAAGATGCGAATACTGTTGACTGATAATACGGTTTTACAGATAGAGGCCATAATACGAGTTAGAATTTTTTGTCTTTATAGCCAGGCCCGCTAACCCATAAAACTACATAAAACGGTAGGTTGGCTATAGAAATAATTTACCAAATAAATTATATCTGAGAAATATCACAATTGGGGATGAAAGTACATTTACACACAAACGACTTTAACGGTTGACTCTACATTTCTCTACCCTTATTAAAAATGTAACTCGTACCGACATTTTCTACACGCGGTGCTGGTACGTATACAAAACACGTGGATATAGGGTCCTATGTCAAAGGTATAAAACACCTTTTAATCTAATCTTTTAATCTTTTTTATTTCATATGATTGTAAATATAGTGAATGCCAAAAACTCATTTTATAGCTTTTGGCATCTTTTGGTTAAAAAAGGCCTTCTTTTTTACAAGCGTGCAGGAAGTAAAATACTGTACGTACAAGTTATAAAAATGTTTTTCACTGTGTGGTATAATTTTGTAGGAAAAGTTTTTTCTAGTGGTAATATATCTGTGTGTAGGTTTTATTATACAAAACCTCTGATACTCTATATGTAGTAGCTTCGCTTTGCCTAGACAACTTGTGTGAATTATCTCCCATATTTATTTTATTTCACGTTCACAGTTTCTAGCACCAATATCTGTGTCTAGCACCTTGTATAAAGTAATATGTTCCCGTAATGTATTCACTAGTATTTCCTTTGGAAGTCGTATTCTTATTGTGATTTGAGTGCGTATTAAAAATTCATCAGAGGACGCGGCGGGGGCTGACTCTCTCCACGTGTATATTGTAGGTAGGTAGGTAGGTAGGTATGGCTTGTGCACGCGTCTGTACATATTGTATGAAAATATCACTGTTATCAATTTCTCATATTTCAGTGTCATTCGTTCATAAAATTTTGGGAGAAAATTGTAAAACTGAATTTATAGTCGCTGTGCCCGTGAAGCATCGTTAAAAAAAACTATGACTTCCCATGTGGTCACGTGATCGACACATTTTATATGGTAAGTTACTTCTTGTTTTGAATATGTTTTTGCTAGGCCGATTTCCTTTTTTTTACAAAAACTAGCTTGTGCTCGCGATTTCGTCAGCATGGAATTGTGTTGATTTCTCTATACCAATTTTAGCCCTCGTTTCACCCCCTCAGAGTTTGATTTTACAGAAGTCCGTTCTTAGACGTACTTATCTGTGTGCCGAATTTCAGCCCCATCAATTCAGTGGTTTGAGCAATGCGTTAAACCAGTTTTGCTCCCGAAACCCCGTGATTCACTCAAGGAAACAAGCAACTTTCCCGAAGAAAAAAATTTTTACTCGAAAAAATTTTATCGCCTTTCCATACAAAATGAGTCGATCACGTGACCACTTTACTAGTGAGTCGATAAAATTTTATGAAGTAAAGATTTTTTTCTTCACGAAAGTTGCTTTTCATCACGAATAGAATCGCTGACCTTCGGGAGAAAAATCAATGAAAATTCACGCTATATAGGGTGACTTTTAATTAGTTCTTGATAGCAAAACATATGCTTGTACTGATGATACTGAACAACTTTTCCCAAGGAATATAGGTCGAAATACGAAAAACCAAATTTGGCCATCATACAAAATGCTCTATCAGCTGATGCAGTTTCTATGGGAGGTCAAAACTTGATTTTCGTATTTCGACCTATGTTCCTTGGGGAAAGTTGTTTAGTATCATAAGTAAATTCATACCTTTTTCTATCAAGAACTAATTAAAAGTCACCCTATATATGTTGCAGGTTTAAAAACTGTAATTTTGTCAAAAATCTGAGGTTTATGTATCATAACCCCATACTCGAGATCAGACGACTGTGTGAATTTATTGTCTACCAATAATTATTTATTTAAAAATTTATTAAGTTATAAAATATTGAGCTATCCACTACATAATTTTGCCGCATAACGAACAATACCGTTAGTTTACTATTATTTAATCTGTAACAATAGTAATGATTTTTTTATAGTAAAAATTTATTTCTTAACGTGACAGCACCTCTTGTAAATACTCTATCTATACAGAAAACCTTAAAACAAACGTGCAGCTTGTTGGTCAGTTTTTGTACTGCGCCGGTATTATAGTTTTCTCTTATGGGTGGTATTTTTGTTCAAAAAAAGAAACTACATTACCAGAAAAACGTGGTAAATAAAGTAACACGACAATAAATATAAAATTAAAGGCTTAACACAAACAAGCGACCGTAACAAGCCACTGTAAATTCCAGGCTTCCCTCCGGCCCTTATATTAATTAGACCGAATATTTTGGGGGATATTATTTACGTAATAAAGCCTTATTTAGTGCCCCTCAAATGAAATATGAGCAATTGAGGAGAGTAAGCACTTAGCACGCTCGTTTGTAGTAATACTCGCTGAAATGTGGCTCGTCTTGAGATAGGCTACTGTTACCCGTACCCCGCAGAGAAAGGGTTAAAAAGCTATTTTGCGTCTTAAATTAACATTTGTGCTTAGTTTAATTTTCGAAATGGTTAGAGGGTGCATTGTTTATGCAATTTTGTGGACGTATTGTAAAACAAAAAGAAATTCTTGAAACAAAAACGTTCATGGAAATTATGTCTGATTCTCTTAAGTTTTGTATTTGTCATGAGCAAGCGCTCTATTAAAGCTACAATATGTAACAAGGTAGAAGTAAATCTGCTAATGAAACTGAACAACTTTCTTGAAGCTACAAAGACCGAAATATAAAACAGAAAAGTTAACCTCTTATAAAAAACCGGCCAAGTGCGTGTCAGGCCAGGCGCATATATGGGGTCCGTAGTTTATTAGGATTTTTTTTATCGCAAAGCAGTTTTTAATAAAGTATTTCATAAAGTTCGAAACATAAACTTTTTACGTATTAATGCTCAGCTAAGTCTTAGTGCCTGATTGCTATTTTTAGGGTTCCAATACCAAAATGTTAAAAAAAGGGACTCTTATGGTGCAACTTTGTCTGTTTGTCTGTCCGTCCGTCTGTCTGTCTGTCACACCTGTATATCTCAGCAACCACTCATACTATCGACTTGAAATTTAGAATAGTTTTAGAATATGGTTGCCCAACTTAAAGTAAAAAGAATTTTGATTATTAATGTGAAGGGGGCCCAAATAGATGGGCAAAATTTCAAATTATCGTTACTAGGTCGAGTGGGTTATCATATGAAAGGACTTATTTATAATATCTAAAATATATTTTCGTATTTTTTATGACTCTTAGTTTTTAAGTTATGATGAAAAATGACAAAAAAAATACTATACCAATACTAATACCACCCCCACCCCCCTTATCTCCAAAGTTGAAAGAAAAAATCTGAATTAATTACAGTCGATAGAAGTTTACGTAAATATTACAGCAAAAATAAAACAATCTTTCTAAACTGCAGTTTTTTATAAATCTGCAAAAAAAAACCTTTAGAAAAAAATTTAGTTCAGCGGTCCTAAAAATGGACTTAATTGCTTCCAAAAATACTATAGGTATTATTAGGAGTCCGACTCGCACTTGACTGTTTTTTTATTTACAGTTTTCGGCTATAGTTCTATTAGTTTTCCTTTTAATTGAGTCATATATATATACTACTGCGATTTTTTTTTACATTTCCTATAACAACAGATTAGCTGGCAGGGGGGGGGGGGGGGGGGAGACGACAAAAAATTGCGCTCATTCGCAAACGGATTCCTGAAACGGAAACCGAGGTATTAAAACTGACATTATTTTTAAAAGACCTATCTAACGACACCTCATACGATAGGGTAGACAGAAAAAAAAATCACCCCCACTTTATTTGTACGGGAGGTACCCGGAAATAATTTTTTTTTGGTGATTTTATGTCATCACTTTGTTGGCGTGATTGAAATGTAATTATATTAAATCAATGAAAACTAAATTACAGTTTTCTAGCACTACTGGTATCTGAGCTATACTGCGGACAGACAGACAGACTGACAGACGGACATGATGAAACTATAAGGGTTTCTTGTTGACTACGGAACCCTAAAAATGCATTGATACAGTTTCTATAGGATGTTGAGATTTTTTTGTATTTCGAGCTGAGTCAAGAGTAAGCCCGTTAACTTTGAAAAACGATCAGGGTAAATTATAATCTTATTAATAATCTTTATTCATCATATTCCGTTTTTGCCAAATGGTAAAAAAAAAATAAAAAAACCAGAAGAAAAGTTACACCCACTCGCAGGATTCGAGTTTTTTATGTCTGGCCGGATCAAATCAATTACGTTTACAAATAAACTAAATCAAAGTATTTCTATCACACCTTAGGTATCGTCACAATGTGACCCCTATCAAAGCCTAATAATCCCTGCTATTCATTCAACGATTCTGCAAAAAGTCGACACACGCATTATTTAAATACAATGGCTGTTCGTTAGGCGGCGGCAGGCCTCAGGAGTTCGATGCAAGATTTAATTAAATCGCCTTTTCCCTGCCCCTCCCTCCTCTTGCTCCGTCCCTCCCCTGCAACCCCTCGGCTGCTATGCCTCACCCCCGCGACGTCGTCGGCAATTTCCTCGGGGGTTGATTTATCGTCGCGCCGCCGCGAGGTGCCGTCTGCGACCTCTGACGCTGGCAAAGGATTGCGGGCCTGCTCCAAGATTGATGCATCTGGGTTTAGAGGATTGGTGAGAAAAATAATATACCTACGCTTTGTTAATTGATTTGCAAGTACGTAGACAAATCAATTTTTCAATGTTGTTACCTGATCTCAATTAAATTCAGTATGACGTGCGATAATTAGCAACAGGGGGGCGACCGTGGTAATTTCAACGATATTACCAAAACAAAAACGTTTGCCTAAAACATTTAGTTAAGACTTAAAATAACTTTTGAGGCAAACGTTTTTGTTTTGGTAATGGCGTTGAATTTACCACGATCACCCCCCAGAAAACCAAATGGGAAGAACCTTGAAACTCGGTCTATTAATATAAAATAAGGTCAATAAGTTAATTTATATTTTTATTGTTTTTGTAAAATATCGATTCCCGTACGACAAAATGGAACGATTCATAGCCTACCATACAAATTTTAAAAAGCTGTCAGGTCACTAAGAGTGAAGACAGTTTTTACTTTTAAATCTATGATGGGCTATGACTACGTTTCATTGTGCCGTACCAGAATCGATATTTTATGAAATCCTTTAATATAATTTAAATACTGGCTAATCCACAATCGCTTAAAATTGTAAAACGTGGACAGTTTTTATTGGCTTACAAAATATGTATCCCGTAATTTCTTAGAAATTAAGCATAAGCTGTTATTGTCCCAAATAAAATAAAATAAATAAATAAATAAAAAAATGTAAACTGCGTTATTTGTGTTCGACTTTTTTATAATTTTTATAATTACTTGATAACCTTGTCTTATTAATGGGCCAAGTTTCGAAATTCCTTACATTTGGGTTTCTGTAGCATATTACCTTGCTAGTACATCCACAGCACTTCAGTAGAACTACTTTAGACTTTATGGCATCATAATAGAGTTGCATATGTTTCCACTGACGTGCGGTTGAGTTTAAAGTACTATCAAGTAGGAAATCAGGAAAAATCAAACAATGTGAATGTGAAGAATGTGAATTTGTCCATGTAACTGAATCACTTTTCTCAAGGAATATTTTATCTACCTACCTATATTTTTCTATAGGTGGTAATAGATAAAAATGCGCTTTTATCTGATATAGTCCCTATGGTAAGTATTTGTTTTTTTTTTCATAATTATGACTTAAATTGTATAGAAAAAGTCGTCGAGTTTCATAAGAATCACCTTTGAAATTTTACTGAGTTATAAAAAAAATATTCAGCAGCCAGTTTTAATAAAATAGGAGAACTTAAATGTTAAAAATTTTGAAAACTTACAATCACCTCTATTAGCTACACAAAATATCTGTAGCACATCTACGCCGTATCAAAAAAAGACTCCATCCCAAATGCCTACAAATTACACATCCGATATTTATCTATCACTACTTGGTGATTTATTTTCGTAGTAAAGCAATCTACTCGCAAGATACATACCTAGTAGGCTCGCTGACCAATCCCCCAGCGTCAAAGCTGGATAAATCATATTCACCCTACAAGATATTTCGTCTTAATATAGTGCGAGAAAAAGTAACCAGTTACCCCTAACGGACAACGAAAAACAACTTATCTATGGGTAAGTTTCGGTTTCAAAGCGGTATATAATACGGTGAAAAAAGATTTGCACGAATATCAAATAATTTCCTTAAGGCGTGATGAGCAGTCTCAAATTAGTGTGCTATCTTTATTTTGTGATCAGTGAAACTGTACAACTAAGAAATATTATTCGCTGTAAGCTTGTTTGATTTTAGACAAATATTAGCTAAACCTTACAAAATTCACTATTTTGCTTATCTTTTAGTAAGTTACTATAATTACTTTCTATATCAAGTTTGAGCTACTTATAACACCGCAATTTAAAGGCAAGTACCAGGCAGGCATGAATATGCAGGTGCAAGTAGGGAGTTAATAATTAAAAGCAAAAGCGGGCTTAAGAGCTCACCAGTCGCCCGTCTGCTTGGGCACTGCTAAGTACTGCTGTACATAATTATTTACTGCTTTACGCTTTGTGCATTCACCATGATGCCCAATCAAACTTAATTTAGGTCTTTAAAAGTTTTACCAACAGTTGTAAAGAGTCTATAAAGTTAAATTTCCTTCAAAATGTTAATAACCTTTATATGTTTTTGGCAAAATAAGCTGTCAGCAATAGATTTAAAAGAGTTTTAACTTCAAAGAAGCTTTTTGCAACTGAACCATAGGCTGTAGTTGTATACCGTAGATAGTTTAGTTTCTTGACCAGCCAGATTGGCGTGATTGGTACGAGTAGTGAGCATGCCTTCTACGCCGTGGGCCGCGGGTTCGATTTCCTCCCGGGGAAAACAGTGGTGTGATGAACACGAGTGTTTCTTCTATATCAGTCTCTGGTACTCATAGTTACAGGCTTTGCCTAGTTTGGGGACTTTTTGTGAATTGTTGGTAGTAATTATAACTTTCAATCTCGATAGATATTATTTATTGTGAAAACTGTGTAACCCCATATAGATATTTTATTACTTAATAAAGCAGAGCTAAATATACCTCCTAGGAAATCACGAAAGAAAATAAATTCTTAAAGAAACATTTTATATCTTAGCCCTTACCAAATCTCAGAAAAAAAATTTTACAGCAACCCGTCTTTTTATCCTTTAAGAACGTCTAAAGCAGTAGCCTAAGCTATTCCAAAGCTATGCAAATGTAGAAAGGTCTTGAGGGTGGGCTCCCGCGGGGGTGAAGGAGGCAAAGACGGGGAGGGGGGCCAGTGGACAAGGGGCAGGGAACAAAATGCCATCGCTTTGTACCCACGCTAATCCTTTAATGGCATTCGAGACGTATGCTTTAAAGCTCAGAGGATTGAATTTATGATCTTTTGATTTGGGTTTTACATTGCTTACTCTGGTCCACTTTGTATTAGAAGACATGTCAGGGTGAAATCATATTTTAATTTATATAAAGTGTAAGGTTCAGGTTGCCAAACACTGAAAGGGCACGATCAGTCAACGTAACTGAACAACGTTCAGTGAATAAAACTTTCAAGAAATTGAAAAAAGATCGGTCTATCCATACAAAATTGCAAACTTGATTGAAAAGTTTGTATGGAGAGACCGATTTTTCTTTTCATTTCCTGAAAGTTTTCTTCTCAATATGCTCTTAGAGTATTTGCCAACCTGTCCCTTACACCCTTTTTAGGGTTCCGTAGTCAAAAGGAACCGTTACAGTTCGTCATGTCCGTCATGTTTTAAGATTTTTGTTTTAGTTGTTATTTAACGCACTATGACAAGAACAATTCAGGTCACAGCAAGAAAAAGTCAATGCATCATCAAAATTGTTTTATATGTCAACTTGCACATTGTCTGCTCTTATTGCTGACGCGTCAATTTAGGTTAATTTGGGTTAAGCAATTTTCTTTATTTTAACGTTTTAGTATAACTTGTGTACTGATTTAATATGACAACTGTATTCAATATACTTAGTTTAGGTTCCTACGTCATTATTAATAGTTGTTCATGTAAATACTTAAGACTAAGTGTATCTGTATTTTTAGACTAAGTTTTTATGAAGAAATAAATTTATCTTATCATGTTTACATATTAGGGTGAAATTATATTTTAATTTATATAAAGTGTAAGGTTCAGGTTGCCAAACACTGAAAGGGCACGATCAGTCAACGTAACTGAACAACTTTCAGTGAATAAAACTTTCAGGAAATGGAAAAAGGATCGGCCTATCCATTCAAAATTGCAAACTTGATTGGAAAGTTTTTATTGAGAGGTCGATTTTTCTTTTCATTTCCTGAAAGTTTTCTTCTTAATATGCTCTTTCAGTGTTTGCTAACCTGTCCCTTACACCTTGTGTATTATATCTGTGTATCACAATATATTATTTGTCTGTGTTTTATGAAATACAGCCAGTCGCAGAAAGTTTCTTCAAAATTTAAGCTCTTTTAAAGCTGTTTCTAACACTTATTTGGCAACTACACAAAAAGTAAAAGCAATATATTTAAACAGGCATTAAGTTTAAAAACGTTTTATGCAACTGGCTGATATAGACTTTGTATTACTTACGTCACGAAATAAACGAAAAGCAAATAACAATAATACTTCATTGATTGCTATGGACTAAACATGCAATTTTATACTATACACAGTCAAGAGCACTTCGAGTTTGATACATAAGACTTCGTTCATTGTACCTATTATATAAACTGAGTAGTAATCTGTACTTATGTATAATAATTAATGACAATCACAGTACATACCTGTATATTTATTTGTAATGTAATATTGATAAGTTATATGATTTAGAGGTCATGGTCTCGGAAATCAATATAAATGAAAGACTGTAAGAAAACAATAACGTAGAAAATATAATAATATACACAAGATTACTCAAAAAACAAATACGACGACACGAATGACACGAATGATACAAGACAAATGTCATAGAGGAATACAGCTAAATCTAATCAGCCAGTGCAAGTTATGATGTACAACCTCTTTCAACACCCCTCCTTAACTTTCACTCTGCAGCCAATCCCTCTCAGACAAGCTTCATGCTTCAACCTTCCAACTCCTTTCGTCAGCAGGTCAGCCATCATTCTTTCAGTCGACACATACTCTATAGACACAGCCTTAGACCTCACCAAGTCTCTGATGAAGTGATGTCTCACGTCTATATGTTTTGTCCTCTGATGATGAACTGGATTCTCAGCAATATGTATTGCTGATTGACTGTCACTAAGTAGCTTCAAGGAAGAAACAACATTCTCAGTGAGTTCAGTGTACAGTCTCCTCAAAAATACAGACTCTCTACATGCTTCAGATAGTGCCACATATTCAGCTTCGGCACTCGACAAAGCAACTGTTTTTTGCTTCCTACTTTCCCAAGATACAGGGCCATCTGCAAATAAAAATACAAAACCACTGTATGATCTTCGATCAACAATATCTCCAGCATGGTCTGCATCCTCATATCCATAAAGAGTCTTACCTGACTTTTTGAAAGTTATTTCAAAGTCTTTAGTACCATTTAGATATCTTAATACTCTTTTTGCTGCAAGCCAATGCGTATTATTGTAGCAATTGTTAAATTGACTTAAAAAACTCGTTGCAAAAGCAATATCCGGTCTTGAACATACAGACAGATACATAAGCGAACCAATCAGCTCTCTGTATGGTAATTCGCTTGGTGGAACATAATTTTCCTCCTTTGGTTTCATCAGCTTCGTCTTTGGATCCAATGGCGTAGTTACACTCTTGCAATTTGCCATTCCAAAAGTCTCTAGTATCTTCTGTGTATATTCTTTTTGGTTCAAGCTTATTACTCCGTTCTCCTGTTTGATCTTGATTCCCAAGAAAACATCAACTTTTCCCAGATCCTTCATATCAAACTTATTTTGCAACTGACGTTTAATGAGCTTTTTCTCGTTCTCGTTATTCCAAAAAATAAGAAGATCGTCCACGTAAACAGCAATGATCATTAAACTGTTCTTCCTCTTCCTGAAATAAACGCATGGTTCATTGTCTGACCTCTCAAAGTCTAACTCTAACAGAGAATTGTTGAGTTTATCGTTCCAAGCTCTTGGTGCTTGTTTTAAACCATAAAGAGCCTTCTTCAACAAGCAAACATGATCCTCTTTTCCTTTTTCTTCAAAACCTTTAGGTTGTTTCATGTAAACCCTTTCGGTTAGATCTCCATTCAAGAATGCGGTTACTACATCCATGTGATCTATTTTTAAGTTATTTTCAGCAGCTATTGCTAAAAGCAATCTTAATGTGCTATGACGCACTACAGGTGAGAATGTCTCATTGTAGTCAACACCCTTCACTTGTGTAAAGCCTCTTGCTACTAGACGTGCTTTATACCTAATTCTCCTCGGCTCTTTTTTGATTCTAAAAATCCATTTTGAATCAACAAAATTTCCTTTTGCATTAGCACTTTCTACTAGTTCCCATGTTTTATTCTTCTTCAAAGAATTCAATTCAGATGCAATAGCTTCTCTCCATTGTTCTTTATCATCTCTTGATAAGGCATCTTCTAGAGTAACAGGATCACTTCTAGTCTCTTCAGCTGCTTGATACAAGATACAGTCTTTAAACTCTTTTGGTTTCCTGTCTCTCAATGGATATCTCCTCTCTGGAATTTCCACTGGTTCAGCTTCACTATCTCTGGAAGTAGATGGAAAATTTTCAACAATGTTTCTTGCTGGACTCTCTAGACTAGTATCTCTTACGGACACATCGTCAGTAATTGTATCAATGTCCGAGACATGTTCTTCTCTATTGGACGGTATCTCTTGTGTAATGGGTGGCATCACTGGATTTCTCTCACCAAACGACGGATCATGGCTATTCCCTAAAGGTGGCACTTCTTCTTTAACTTCTTTGGGTACTTCTCGTTTAACAACTTCTTTGTTAACACCTTCTATGTCTCTCTTCTGGTTCTCGAAAAATACTACATCTTTTGCTTTATAAACCTTGTGTGTTTGAGGATGTATGAGACGATACCCTTTAGTCGTTTCGCAATAGCCAATGAATACCAGTTCCATGCTCTTTGGATCCAGTTTCTTCCTTTTTACATTTGGAATATGCATGAACGCACGACACCCAAATACTCGTAAAAAACTCAAATTCACTTTTTTACCTGTCCATGCCTCTTCTGGGGTCATGCCCTTTACAGCTATAGTAGGCGATCTGTTTTTCAAAAAAACTACTGTATGTACTGCTTCTGCCCAGTAAATCTTCGGTAAGTTTGCTTCTTCCAACATACTTCTTACTCGTTCTACAATAGTTCTATTTGCTCGTTCAGCTACACCATTTTGAGCTGGAGTATAGTCCACAGTTAATTGATGAACAATACCATTTTCTTTAAAAAAATCATTAACCTTTTTATTAACATACTCGGTACCGTTGTCACTTCGGATAGTTTTTAACCGTTTACCCGTTTGAGCTTCTACTAAAGTTTTAAATTCAACTAATTTCGAATAAACTTCACTCTTTTCGCGTAAAGTGTAAACAAAAGTTTTCCTAGTTTTATCATCAATAAAGGTTAAGAAATATCTTTGACCTGAGAAAGATTTAGTTTCCATTGGACCACACACATCACTATGGATTAACTCAAGAACATCAGTAGCTCGTGTTGCTCCTGTTTTTGGAAAAGGTAATGAAGTTTGCTTACCTTTCAAGCACGAAATACAATCCAGTTTGTCATTAGTGTTTGGAAAATTTATACCTGCTGCATACTTTTCCTTTAATAATTTAATGTTGTACACTCCTAGATGACCAAGACGCTTGTGCCATAAGTTAAGATCAGCATTGCTCTTCACAGCTGAAACTAATGCAATATTAGTATTGGCAGAATCAGGTTTTAGTTTATAAATTCCTCTCTCTACCTTACATACCGCTTTCACCTCGCCTTTCACTTTACAGTCATCTTCTAAATAAATCTCACAACCTCTTTTTGAAAACACTAATACTATATCCCGTTCAACTAACGTACTTACACTCATCAAGTTCGCAGCTAAATCCGGAACATACAACGCTCCATTGACTGTGAAATCTAATTCTCTAGAACACACGTCACCTCGTCCTTCTCCTTTCATTCTACTTCCATTCGCACACATAACTTGCGTTGGCTCTTCTAGCTTTACGAAGTTCTGTAACCAATCCTTCCTTGGAGTCATATGGGAAGATGCCCCTGAATCCAGAATCCAGTCAACAGATTTATGCGAATTTTCAATTGTAGAATAGACTGTGGTAGCGTTAGCATAATTGCTTTTCTTTTTGTTCGGGTTCTTAGGACAAACAAGTGCTTTATGTTCTCCATTACATATAAAACATCGAATCTTCTTTTGATTCGACTTCTGTTGCTTCCATCCTTGATTTCTGTTCTTCTTTTGTTTAACAGAAACCATAGCACTCGTAGAGGGTTCCTCTGACTCACTCTGTCTAAGCTCTCTCGGCTTATCATCAATTTGCATCAATTTCGTTTTTACATAGTCCGTCGTTAGTACCACATTGCTGTTTTCAATTGCCATCCTCAAAGGCGTATACTCCTCTCCTAGACCTTGTAGCATCAGAGCAGCTAGTAGCTCATCATCTACTTCCTTGCCTATGTCATCTAGTTCACCAGCGATCCTCATAATCTCTGTAACATACTGACGTGGAGATTCATACATTGAAAGTCTCTGACTAACAAGACGTCCTAGCAGGCGACACCTATGGTTAACTCCTTTATCTTCAAAAGCAGCAGCCAAGGCTTGCCAACTCTCTTTTGCTGTCTTTGCTTTACGTGCGTGTACCAGGCAGTGGGGTTTTATCATCAGCAGTATCTTTGCGCGAGCAATATTGTCTCTTCGTAGACCTGCAACGTCGCTCTCTAGTGGTGTGCTCTTAGTATAATCCCACAGATCCTCAGTTATAAGAAACAGTTCCATCTGAACCTTCCATGTCGAATAATTTGACATTCCGTCTAATTTCTCAAATGACGGGAAATGTCCACTACCACTATTACTGCCTGCCTGTAAATTATTCATTCTTACGTTATTCCCGTCTCCTGAGGGTATTTCTCTAGTTTCACTTACTTCATGTTCCATTTAACTTCAATAAATTTCCGAATAAAAATCGTAGCTCACCAATGGCAGGTACGTCACTACGAGCACAATTTTCTTGTTTCACACACGAAAGTTACCATTCGCTCAAGCTACCATGATAAGTTATATGATTTAGAGGTCGTGGTCTCGGAAATCAATATAAATGAAAGACTTTGTAAGAAAACAATAACGTAGAAAATATAATAATATACACAAGATTACTCAAAAAACAAATACGACGACACGAATGACACGAATGATACAAGACAAATGTCATAGAGGAATACAGCTAAATCTAATCAGCCAGTGCAAGTTATGATGTACAACCTCTTTCAACAAATATAAATACAGGGTGCAAGGGACGGTGTACCGAAAACTGAGCAGGCATGCTCAGTCAACGAAACTGAAACACTTTTTGGGAAACGTAAAAAAAATTTTGCTCTTTCCATACAAATTGTTCACTCTGATCAATCATTTTGTATGGAGAAGTAATTTTTTTTTAGGTTTCGGTACACCGCCCCTTACACCCTGTATAAAGATTGTATGAGTGAAATAAACTAAACTACCATACTTGCTTCAATACGAGTAGCTACAGCTCAAGGAGGTACAGTCGCTCTGTGAGTGTTAAGCTTGACTGTTCTGTTCTGAATAACACTAATGTAATAAAATATTACCTTTGTCCCGTTTGGTGCCGGCAAAGAATAGTACCAACCCATCCATACCCTTGGGTATCGTTAGAGGCGACTAAGGGTTAATGAACCAGAGTATGGACAGTAGCATCCTTCTGTGTATCGTACCATCTTACAATTTGCGGTCACAAACAACCGCGGTCTACGGTGCCAGCCGTAACACTAACAAGCGTGGTGACTATGGTACTTATCCTCTACATTATTTCAGAAAACGTATTTTGGAGGGAGCTGCCTGTCCTGTAGTGGACGTTTAATTAATTCTAGTTTTTATGTTATTGTCTTTTGTTTTTTATTTTATAATTAAGTATAATTTTGTTTTGTGTTAACAAATTATAATGTAGCCATCCATATGTTTTGGTTCATCTGAACTCTAAAAATGGTTCCAGCTGAAAATCAGCGCCTTAGCCTTTGGCTTTGGCATGTGCTGAGCTGGAGGCCTATTTAGCTGTTTTTTTTATGTGTTTACACTTATGTTTTTGTTTTTCTTTTGCATGCTAAATAAATATTATTTCTTTCTTTCTTCTTTCATGAGATGTTATGATGAATAAAATCCTCACTTAGTATGACTCAAAATCTGTAAAAGATTATATATTTGTGCGTCTTGCAAGCTAAATAACTCAATTCAGGGAAAAATCAAACGAATATATTGTTGAAACCGCGTGAAAACTTTGTCCTTATAGGTATGAAATGAAGTACCGCGGTAGAGTAGGGTAACACCCTCACAGTAAATCATAGAGCGTACATAACTCATACGCACGCGCGTGTATTTATCATTTCTTTGTCCACCCTGTAGATTTATTGACCCTCGGGGTGTGGAAGGTCACAGGAAAAATACATTTGCACCACATATGAAAAGAATAAACGATTCGTCGAAGTGTCTAACGTACAGTCGACCAATTTTAATCATCACCCGTCTTAAGCCGCAATCACACCTTCCTAAATTCAAAGATGAATTCGGCATACATTGCTGATAGGCTTGATTCTGTTAATTGCAATATCCTTACTTCAACTAGCAATGTATGCCGAATTCGTTTCTGAATTAAGGAATGTATGATAGCGGCTTTATGCTTATTTTCGTGAACATAGTCGTTGAATTTTGCTAAAATGAAAACGAAGACACCTTAATATTACTTTAACAGTTTCGAAGGAATTATTGTCAAAAAGAATCAGGAATTAGTCTGAGCAAGGAACCACGTGGTTTGTTCGACCCTACAAAAGAAGAGCTTCTCTAGCTGAATAGAAGAAACTACTATAGTGGTTGTAAGCTAAAATGACTTACCATGCAAAACAATTTAGTCACCGACTAGTGAAAGGCACATTATAAGCCATTGGTGTCAGCTACTGTCACTAAAACTATATGTTGAGCCAAATCACCATTTGGCACCTTGAAAGCCTAATCTATTTTCGGGTCTGGTTTTATCTTCCTATAAGCAAAGTCTGTGTATTGTCTTTGTTGTATTATTCGAAATGAAACGAAAATGAGCCTCTGTGACCCTCAGCTCAACCCAGACACCTTTGGGACACGATACGATAGCGATAGCTCAACAGGAAAGTTATTTATTGCATTTATCCACTAAAATTATATCCTCATACGACAAGGTGCAATCATAATATTAATAAAAATTTGTTGTAAACTTAGCAGCTATTTTTTTATAAAACTATTATTAAAAGAAATAACTTTTTCTTCGTTATTAGGATTCTGTACCTTAATAGAATCACTTTGTTGCCCATCTGGCTGTCAAGGCCTTTGTTCCTACAAATGGAAAAAGGTAAGTCCATCTAGCTTCCAAGTCAACACGATCAAAAGTTACGGCCATTCGTGTCCCGATCTTCATACAATTATGAACATAACCAAAAACTGTGTGGTGATCCCTTCCACTTGACCTAAGACAAGAAGTTCTGCAAGAAGCTAGGTAAAAAAAAATTTTTTTTCCAAACCAAAAATAACCAATTAAGGCTTTCTTTTAATAAATTCATTAGGTTTGAGTGATCCTGGAGGTTTTACAATCAAAGTGCAAAAGGTTAAGGTACCCATGTACAACGTGTAACGGAAAGGTGTGATAATAATAAAGGATGTGAATCTGCCCATGAAACTGAACAACTTTTCTCAAGGAACATAGGTCGAAATATGAACATGAATTTTTGACCTCCCATAGAAACTGCATCAGCTGATTGCGCATTTTGTATGGGAGGTCAAAAATTGATGTTCATATTTCGACCTATGTTCCTTGGGAAAAGTTATTCAGTTTCATGGGCAGATTCACATCCTTTATTATTATCACACCTTTCCGTAAAACGTTGTATATACGTTTAAAACGTGGTCCGACTCGCATTTGATCGGTTTTAGTTATACGCACCATAACTACTGCACGTATTTAGATTTGATTTTGTTGTGTTAAAAAGTACTAAAAGTTGTGCATGCACAATGAGGCAAGTGGCAAAGTTCCAAAGACACTACGATTTATTCTGACGAGGTGAATATTAGTCAAAGACCTTTGTACTTTAATCTATAATGAAATTCTTATTTTAAGTCTAACCAAACTAAATAAGTACAAATAAGTAAGTAAAGAAAAGTTGTTGTTGAACTAATTTGTATTGTTACAACTTTTATGTGCCTATTAATTAAGGCTATTAGAAGCGAGAGTTTGGTCGAAAGTTGATACTTTGTTGCTCGATCCCAGTGCTCGGTGCCTGATTAATTAGAACTGATATGAAAAGTAGCTCTCTCTTTTTTGGAGATGAGTTTTCATTATTGGAGAAAGGACAAGCGGTTGTATTGATATTGCAGTGTGTGGCAATTCTCTGCTTTTTATCATACCCTACCATAAAAGGCCTATAAAAGACATAATGTTATGCAATTCACGGTGAAAGTAGAATTTTTCAAATTAATTTTGTTATGTTATTAAACGACATAATTATTTCTTTTTTATGTAAAATTGAGATACTTATATTTCTTTTTTGTTTATTTGGTTGCAACCATAATATTAATAATTTATTTTCACGATCCTGTAAATATTTCTTAACACCATAAAATAGAATACATAAAAAACCTAATAACGTCAGAAAACAAAATGGTCAAATTCTATGACATGTGTTTTGTACCCACTAAAATAAATGTTATTTTCATAGATGGTCAATATGGTCATACTGTTATAGCAAAATCTTAAGCCATCATAATCGTAGATACTTTTAATATGCTCAATCCTGTACTAATTCTTCTTACGCCATGGTGTTTAGGAAGTTTTCCCTTTAATAAGCGAAGTTGCGCACAAAACGTGTTTTTGAGTAAAAGTCGCCCGTTTGATAAGACGAACAGGGGAGGCCCAGGATGATTAGAGATTCTCTTCCCAATGTCTCACAAAAGAGTCACTTCTTAGAAAGAAAAAATGGCATTAGAAAGGACTTTGTACAATCTGGAGCACGTCATACTTGAAATTTATTTTATGAATCATTTATTATCTAATCATTGAAATAAGATAGTACAAAGTCCACTGTGTCAAGCTTGGCGTGTTCTTGACTGTACTGTGGCCAAATTTCTTAAAGGTTGGTATGCATTTTATCTTCGTAATGCAGACAATACTACAATACATATATTGCATACACTAGATACGTATATTATATTGTCGGAAAATATGATACTACTTCGAAACTGTCAAATTCAGTCTGACTATAGAGCAAGGAACATACTACTCTCTAACCGAGAGTTATAGTATAGAGTTATAGTATAGAATTATAGTATAGAGTTATAGTATAGAGTTATAGTATAGAGTTATAGTATAGAGTTATAGTATAGAGTTAAATAGTATAGAGTTAACCGAGAGTTATAGTATAGAGTTATAGTATAGAGTTAAATAGTATAGAGTTAACCGAGAGTTATAGTATAGAGTTATGCTATAGAGTAGAATAAAGGGTGTAAGGGAAAGGTTTTCGAAAACTGAAAGGACATGGTCGGTCAGTCAACGTAAATGCACATATTTCAGTGAACAAAACTTTCAGGAAATGAAGAAAAATAATAGGCCTCTCCATACAAAATTTTACAAAGTCTTATTTGCAAAAAAAACAGTCACTATCACACCTTCCTGAATGAAGAAACTAATTCGGCATAGATTGTTCGTTGAAGTTAGGGTATTGGAATTAAAAGAACCAAGCCTCCCAGCAATGTATAGCGAATTAGTTTTTGAATTTGAGAAGGTTTGATTGAGGCTGTACGTTGACTGATCATGACCATTCAGTTTTCAGAAGGTATTTGTTGCACCCTGTACAAAATTGGTAGGATGATTAGACCTCCGAAACTTCTTATTTGACTGTTTTGTAGTATACGCATATACAGGGTGTTAATTTGATTGCGTGCCATAGCTTAGGGGGTGATTCAGTAACGATAAATGAACTCAAAAAAAATATTTAAAAAAATCCTACTTAAAAAAAATTTACTCCATTGAAACTAAACTTACGCGGAGGGCAATGACCTTGAGCACCGCGCTATCAAAAAGCGCGCGAAATAGTTTCAGTTATGTCTACCTTATCCACTGATACTGCGTACCACTGGTGCTCCGTCCGGGTCATTGCCCTCCGCGTTAGTTAAGTTTCAATGGAATTTTAGTTTTTTTTAAGAAGGATTTTTTTAAATATTTTCTTTGTGTTCCTTTATCGTTACTGAAACACCCCCTAAGCTATGGCACGCAATTAAATTAACACCCTGTATAGTATACGTAACGATGTCATTCTTAATGTCAGATTCTGAGAGTAAACCGCTTATTTCCCGAAGTTTTGGTAGACCACATTGTAGAAACGGATTAAGGCTGGGTATTGATAATTATAGGAACAGTTTTGTTTCTAATACTCATACAGTTTCCGATCAGGAAAGAAAGAATAAGAAAAGAAGAGCATGAGAATGAAGCGACGTAAAAACCTAGAGAAACCTTCGTCATCCATAATATGATGGGTTGATATCAAGAGACTGCACTACAATTCTATCATGGTGACCTAGTACCTACTACATCTAGGTGAGGTGGGTATAGTGAATAGCATGTAATGCAACGTTACGCATTCCTGGGCGTCGCCGGCGCCTGCTGGCATATCTTAAATAGCTAACCATCCGTCACTACGGCGGCATGGCACGCGTCAATTCTCACACCATACATAACTCGATAATCAACAATAATTACGTTGTTCTACCTATACAACGTACATCTATCACACAAAGCATAATCTGGAAGTGAAAAATATGAAGTGGATCGAACTAAAGTGTTGAACTACCATACAAATTTCTTTGTAATCTAGTGTAGTTACGGCTTAACGTTACGTTTAGGCAAACGTTACCTTTAGGCAAACGTTACGTTTAGGCAAACATTTTTGTTTTGATAATATCGTTCAAATTACCACGGTCAGTTACTACCCTTCTGATGCAATTTCTGTAGAATTTTTAATTTTGACCGCTATCCCCGGGAAAAGTTGTTCAGTTTCACAGTTTGAATCCAATCAATTTGAGTTTAAGTTTTCAGAAGTATTCTTAATACACCTAAAAATGGTAACTGTAATTCTCGTTCTCACCAAAATCTTTTTGACTTTTTCCGAAACTCCATTCCCTTGTTTCATCTTACGACGAGTTAAAATATTGTAGGTATACAAAAAGGGTTCGCTAGCAGTCAATAATATCAATAGTAGATGCCTTGCATATTAGGGAGGGTGGAGGGAATGCCAAGTATGACATGTTGACACCACATGTATCTGTTTACTGACACGGAGGTATTTTGATGTAGTCGTTCAGAGATTCATGTTTGTTACTCTGACAACTATACAGGGTTTAGGAAAAGAAGCTGCCGTTATTCATAATCTAAGAGGAAAAGTAAGAAGATCCATCTAAGGGGTGATTCTACATCATCATGTATTACATATAACACCGCCAGTAATTGCAAAAAACTTGTTTAAAGCAGGATTTAAAATAAATTGCTAACACTTTTGTTCCAGATTGCATTGTAGGTTTTTTAGAGAATGAAAACGTATTTTTCTTTAATCAGATTAGATAGATAGATAGATAGATGTACACTTTATTGCTCACATAAAAGAAAAATACAAACATACACGGACAGCTGCGGATTAGCCAAATTGATTTTTCAGAAAACAAATATACTTAGATGTTTTGTGAAAATTTTGTGGATGTGATCGTTTCTGTCGTGGATATTTGGAGAGTAGGTAAGAGTTTGGTAGGATGTTTGGAGAGTATGTAGATAGCGGTTTTCACGAAAACCTAATAAGAAAAAATCCCTTACGATATAAATGGAAATAAGTGGAAATAAATGTAATACGGAAGACCGGACATCTATCGTGGAGCGGCTTACCCGGGTCGTCTTGACCGGGTCGTTCGCGTGTTACCCGCGTGATCACGCCAATATGCCCGACTGCAAGGGAATACTCTATTACGTGTGCTTTATACTGCTAAGCTACTGTTAGGCACGTTATGCGCGTAGACGAATATGAGAAGTTTTCTTCCGGTTTGTACAAGCATGAAAAGTTTTACAATCTAATGTAACCTCTATCTGTCCCGTTGGATAGAGCCTTCTTTCTGGTCTCTTCATGATTCTCGATCCTATGCTTTCAATACGGAAGTCTTCTAGGTAAAAAGTAAATGAAAATAATGTTGTAAAAGAAAAGCAAACTGTATTACGTCTACTACGTAGTAAATAAATTACTGTGATGCTAACCTATACCTAGCCGTGAAATAGTTATTTGCTATGCAAGGCAGCAAAACAGCGCCAGTACCAAGCTTTTGCACGCTAGCGGCCAAAAATGACTTTTGCGCGCTGACTTTAACCGATAAAGGAAAGTTTTCCGAGCTATAATAGTCAGGTGAAAAATGCTTTTTCTTTTTTTTATATAGTCGGTGCAGTTCATACTGGGTATTATATTATATTTAGAATGATAATTTTATCACCTATACAAACTACCATACGATCAAATAAATAAATTAGGTATATGAAATTTACTAATGAAATGTAAAAATCTATCTATATGAATGAAGATTTGCTCATTTGACTAGGTTGGAAAATATCGGATTGACCCAAAAATAATAAAAAAACAGTTATTTGTTATGCAATTGAAATTCGAGCAAGCGAAGGATTCAAGACGGCACTATTGAAGCAAGTGGTTCAAACGAAGAAGCCTGAGCACAGCGAGGGTTTCGAGCACGAGACGCGAAATAACTTTGCTGCCGAGCAAAACAAACAATCTTTCACCTCACTACAGCGACAAAATGCTAACGAATAGCGCCACTACCTTGTTCACCATCGCTTTCGAAAACCCTATGCACGCAGATTTCGACCAACCAAAATATTGAAAAGTTTTCCGCGCTATCGGCCAAAAATTACTTTTGCACACAGAATTCGACCGATAAAGCAAAGTTTTCCGAGGTAGTGAGGTGAAAATGAATATTTTTACTCGTGTATCTTCTGACATCTGATAAAAAGGTCAAGATGATGAAAGAATAAAAAATACTCTGTTATATTTTATTATTAAACTAAAATTAAAATTCAACCCGAATAGTAATATTACGGTTCATGAACAGCCCGTAACGTTGACAGATAGATATTGGAGGCATTAATAGGGTCTTTGGGTACCCTTATGGTACGGAACACTAAAAAGGAGAGTTCAATTACAGCATGTCATCCAAATTCTGTTGCTACCATCACTTTTGCGCCGTCTTATCTTATATTGTCAACTCATGTAGGTATTGTTCACGCGTCGTCACTAATTTCACACACGGGCGGACACGAGTGAACACGAGCGCGGCTCTCTGCCCCGAGTTATGCGAAAAACTTGTTCAATCAGGGTAAGTAGCCATCGCTCGGGTGGACTCCGCACCACCGATGAATGTAGCGTCTCAAGACTTGTAAATGCGGCAATTTATTGCCTTCAAGCTTTTACCTGAAACTTCATATTCAGTACCTGGGTTTGTCTACACTACTATGCTCTGTATAATCTTAACCAAAGCCCAATGGCAGATGGCGCTGTAGGGTTTCTGAAACGCGTTATTTTTAAGAAAAGCTAAAAAATATGGAGACAAGGAATTTTCACAGACATGAGGCCTAGCTAAATGAATTTATTTTCGTCTCTGAAAACCCCCGTAAAAGAGGTCTTTCATGCGGCCATCTATGTACACATATTAGAATGAAAGACACGAATATACTTACCCATAAACTCTTTTCGTTTATTACCCGTTAATTTTTACGAGAAAAATCATCAAACGTACGCTCGCTCATTCGTGCGATTGGGCACGGCAATGTTTCTGTCTGAGTCATCCAACTAAGCAAAATAAAACTGAAAACATTCTGAAAATATTATCGGCCTTTTTACATTCAAAAGCCATATCAAATGACAATTTCCACCATATTGTTTGTTGCCAGTATGGCCGATTAACATTTGATTAATGAAAATGTATCAGGGTATTACGATGATACTATGCCAAATTAAACAAAAATAATAACATATAGACATATAGACGTTCCTTCTAATAATGTATTTATAATCAACTGAATATCAAAGACATGGCTGGGGTCTCATAGTAGTCTCCTGTCATCGAAATCGTTAGAGCCGTTCGTTGTAAATCTTGTCAAAGCTTGAAAACGTCTATATTTCATGTAAGCTAGGACGCGAATGTGTTTGGTATAGCTGCGTCGTAATATGCGCTCGCAGACTACGAGTATGTCTGACTCAACTGCCCTGCCTTGCAAAATGTGTACCGTGCTTCTCTGTACAATCTGCGTCTCAGCTAACGTCCGCCCTAATGACTTGTCAAGCCGGTACGGAGAACCTAATCTCTATATGTTCCTGCTTTTTTAAGTGAAAACTTCTTTAGCGGCGCTTGGCACTTTTTTAGATGGGTAAAAAATGTGGATGTCGCGTCAGATCTCACGTGATCCGTAACCTTATCGAAAAAGCCTCAACTGTCAACCGTATTGTTATGACAATACGGGTTTTTATTCAGTGACATCAAAGAAGTACGCGAGCAATGGTGCGATTGACCCTTACAAAAAGCATAATGTTCAGAAACGCAAGTTTTCACTTCTGCCGGCACTCTCGGAGTGCAACCCGTCCTTTTTTTTCACCCTTTTCTGTATGCTTGCACCCTTTCTGCTACGACAAGGATCGTAAAAAGAAAAGTCGCTGAAAGAAGGTACGAAAAGGCCTTGTACTGTCTTCTCTGCTTTCATCATACCTCCTTGTGTTATCGAGCTAAATGCTCGTCTGGCTATAAACAGCGCAGATAGAAGAACAAGGAATTAATATCCATCACTACAATGAGCAATGACGCAAACACGAAAGCCACCTTCTATTATTGCTTTGACGGAATATCCAGAGAAAAGCTCAAAGCTTAAACGTTAGCAATAGTATTTTGTTATTTTTGTATAGGGACGAATTTCAATAAAAATATATTTTCAAGAGACAATTTTCAAGAGCAAGATGAAGCTTCCAAGGTTTTAGAGATTTTTACTTTATAGAATTATTAGGTTTAATTGCCTTTGGAGTATTTTTATGAGTTTCACCATGTTTCACGAGCATTCATAATGTTAATAATCACAGAGTTTTAAAATAATGTACTTATTTTTCCATAAGATATGCACCTTTTTTTTCTGTACTTAAATAATGTAGTTCTGTTTATTCTGTTAGTGATTCTACACGGTTTTCATTGAAAATTTTCATTCTCTCAGCCATATTACGAGTACGTGTAAGATCCATCATCCACATATACATGCAATCTCAAAGTTCACCCTTTCCACGTCTGAGCCTGAAAGTTGTGTGACTGTACGCCGGTTCCCATGGGGAGAGCCTACTTGTAACTCAAAACGTTACTTTAACATGTTTGCTGCAGGACAGGGGGTTGAAAAGGATATATGTAGTACCAATACATCCGTCTTCAGATATTGTTCGAGACTTTTGAATGAGTTTGTTGATTCTTCATATTACGAGTACATGGTGAGAACACTTCTAAAAACGTACAAACGTCAAAATTACATTTAAGTTAAATTGTTGTCATGTTACTAAATCTATTGTGTTCTATTGATATTTTATGTAGAGGTCTTTCAGTCGTTCAAAAGGCCTGGACACCGAGGTGACTACAAAAATAAAAATTTATCGTAATAAATTCCACCAACTTACCCAAAACTCCATCACCCAATGATGCGAACGCCGTAACTGACCAAATCGGGGATCACAGATGCCCTCAAACTTTCTCCCCTTCAATTTACGTTATTTTTACCCTATTTAGAAAAATTCTTCGTCACCGTGACGTCAAATTTGCTGCGACAATGCTATTTAATTCCAACGACAATGGTAAGGTAACTGATGGTGTGACGTCATCTATCTTGAGACGACGGTGATCGAGCGCCAGCCTCCAGGGTAAACTGTTATCGACGGCAAACGAGAAAACGTGTTTTTACACTATAATGAGGGATTGAGGATAAAAATCAAGCTGCATCATGGAAACTAAATAAAACATGTCAATTTAAAGATAAGACATGCCTGGAAATCATTTCTCTCGAATAAATATTTGTTTATTTTTACTAGACAACGAAGGAATGTGTTGAAAATTCGTACTCTACGACCGCTAACAACATAAATTATATAGATACCTACTCAGTTGAAGAGGAATATTCTAATTCAAGACCAAGACAAACCGGATCGTTCCGGCTACACCCGGACCCGGTCAAAGTACATCCGGAATCCGGGTACACTCGACTCAGTATTTACTTACTACCTCTCTCATTTACCGACTGAATGGCCGAGCTCGTCTCATTTGGCTAATGCTACGCAAACACGAAGAATTTGCCGTGAAACGACTTTTATAGAATTAAAAATTCATGAGATTATTTTATGGAGAGCAGAGTTACTTTGTCGTACGAATGACTTGTTTGTGCAGGGGTGTGCAAGATAATAAAACTATACAATGTTATAAATGGAATACACAAATGACGAGGCTTAAAAAAGTCTGTCACAGTTCAATTTTGATCCCCTACTTCAGTGATACAATCCCGAATAAGTCTACATATTTTTGTCGTTTAACTAAGCAATAATATGACTATAGCCACGGCTGTATGACGGGATGGCGGCGCCGTCCGCGACTATAAAATTTCACGCAACATAAAGCAAAAACACACCCCAGCGCATTACCACTGTTATATCCTACCACCAGTATATCATGAACTCTGGAACCACCTATCACAACCGGAAAATATCAAGAAAAATTACAAAGAACTAGGGAGGAATGGGAGCGCTAGGTAAAGTGGTGCATAAAACACATCTTGTTATGTTAGTGCGGATCGAGAAACTTCTCGCGAATGTCGAGATAACTATCAAAAGTTCCAACTATAACTAGAGCCGTTTTGGGTTTGATCACATGTGCCCTACAGTTCCTTCTGCTTGAAATGCTTGGTAAGATCCAGAAATAGTCATTACCTGTTCAGTTTATGGTTTCTACGTTGTCCTAAATTGCCTCATTTAGATAGATGGTGAAAATCTGAAATCGTGGATTTTTTTTTACTTCTAATGCAAATTGCACTATCGTGTAATGCAGTTTCTATCTTCTTCTTCTGCTAGACCACTCGGTTCAAGGCCCTATGTGACGCAGCCTGGGTGGTGTAGCCAAGATAAGATAAGATAAGATAATTATTTATTTGCCAAAAAATATGGTACAATAGATGTTATATGTAATTATTTTATAGAAACACATATTTTTGTCAATTACGTGACATGCAAATATCGAAAAAAAAATAACCAAGAATCATCTTAAAGTGAAATTAGATGAATTAAATATTAATGAATGTCAGAAAATGCTTATAAAATTAAGAATAGTATTAAAAACAAGACAAAACATTCAAAATTAAGAGAAGGGTTCCAATTGCTTAAATATAAATATTAAGTCACATATTAATTATTATAATCAAATACAATTAATATTAAATACAATTAAAAATAAACATAATGTCAATATTAAGATAATTAACCACATATGTCAATATATAACTTTAATAAAATTAAGCCTTGCACTCATAAAACTCTTTAAGAGAATAAAAACATCTATCACACAGCCAGCAGAATAATCTTTTCTTGAATATCGGTAAAGGTAAGTTTGTTATTTCGTCTGGTAAAAAATATATATTCTTACCACCATTCTAGGACAGTTTCTATCATATAAAGAGGTTTTTCCTGGCGGTAGCATCAGTTTATTTGGATACCTAGTGGTAAATTGAGCAACTTGCCGTTTAATTTCAAAAAGATGTATGTGTTTTTTACAAAGCAGGCCACTTCAAAAATATATAAAGATGGTAAAGGCAGTATTCTTAATTTACGAAAAAGTGGGCGACAAGAATCGAGAGGTGCAGCATTGCAAATTGCCCGTATGCATCACTTTTGAATCACAAATGCATCATATAAATTTCCAGAATTGCCCCATATCACCAAACCATACCGTAAAACGGACGCAACATAGCCATGATAAGCCATAAGGGCTGTGTCAATATCTGAAATACAGCGGATTCTACATAAGGCTTACACAAATCTGCTCAATCGGTTACACACATTTGCAATATGAGAGACCCATGTACTCGTACAATGCTCATTTAGAGTTATTCCTAGGAACCAATTGGCTCTAGTTGCTGTTTTTATTGAAAATTAAAAAAATCGGGTTAATGTTCCTTTGGGAAAGTTGTTCGGTTTCATAAACAACCTTCATGGTCTAATGGTAAGAGCGATTGGCTCTCGAGGTTCTGGTTTGATTTCTGGTGGGGACACTGTCAAAAAAATTCATTTTGTGCGACGTCCTCACTTTGGCTACGACATTGCAGGCTGAATCAATATGATTAAAGATGATTCCGTGCTTCGGAAGGCAGGTTAAGCCGTTGGTTCCAGCTACTGTCTTCGGAAGTCAACTTTTATGAGCCATGTTCGTGGCGGGTCAACAACTCTGACACCAGGGTTTGTAAAGAAAGTCATCGACCTCACAACCCAAACGATATGACGATACTGGTGTTCCATGGTTTGAATTTACAGCTGTCTTTAACACTCCAAATTTTACCATTTTATATTTTACCTACCGTTCATACGTAGCTACCGCTTGGTGGCACGCAGGGCGTATAATCTGAAGGCAGTGCACGAAGCGAAGCGTGAACTACACCTGCCGTGCCTTGTGTGTACTCACTCTACTTAGATATACTCGTAGATAGATAGAGCAGGGTACTTAACAACTCTAGAAAGTTGCTATCCAAAAACAGTTGCTTTATTATAATAGCTACGTTATACAAAATACTTTTTAGATGCAACGTGGTTATATTTTGTCATTTTGAAGCCAAAACGCTTTCACCAGCACTTAATTTTCGCAAATTTATTTGGGGTCGACGCAACATGTCGATACCTTGTTTAATAGCACATTAACAGCGCAAAATGTTATTATTTGACTAGACCAATACAATGAATTCAATAAATTTAGAAAACGATAAAAATTATCATCTTATAAAAATACCTCCATTAGGAAAGCCCAATACTATGCTACTACTACTTTCTCTTAAGAAAAATATTCAGGTTTGTATACACACGGCTGCAAGTCGGTGGTAGCACTTCGACTTTGAGCGGGTCTCTGGTTCCAGGCGTTTGTAGCGCAGCGCTGGTTCAGCTTATACTGGTTTTGTTTCTACTTGCTTGCTGCCGTGCGTACTATAGATTAGGATTCCAATAATAACCCTGTCTATTTAAATCTAAAATTTTGGATTCTACTGGATTTCTGCACAGGACCATTTGGTTTTCTATTACAGTGATTCTGTGTTACGCTCACTTTAGTATTTCCGTTTTATGGGTATCATCGCGGCATCAAAAGGCGCTGAGGGTAGCTCTAACAACACGGAAAGATCACGTTTTTATACAAAGGATCACTCCGGAAGCCCCCGGCTGAATAGTTTTTAAACTAAAGGGTCTTTGGCAAGGGGTTTCTAACTGTTTCTAACGATAGACATATTTCTATATAGGTCAAGAAGAAGGTCGCCGTAATAATAATAATATTATCTGGACGATTGTTGTATAAGTACCTGGGCGACCGAGCTTCGCTCTATAATAGCCACCTCAACATTAAAATATCATCGGGTGAGCAAGCTATGCTACCCACCAACAGATGGCGCTGTAGGATATTCTACAACGCGTTTTTTTTTCAATGCTGTAAAGATGATGTAAATTTTCCCAGACATGAGACCTAGCTAGATCGACTAATCGCCCCCGAAAACTCCGTAAGGTAAATTTCATCAAAATCCTTAAAGCCGTTTTCGAGAAACTATTTACAATTATTACACACACACACACACACACACACACACACACACACACACACACATTTACAATTATTATACAAATATTGCTCGTTTAATAGTATAGGATATGCGTTTCAAATAAAAATAGGACTGGGCCTAGATTTGCGGCCGCAATCATTATAAAGTAGTAGTTGTCAAACTATCTTCACTTTGTTTCGATTTACATTTGCTCAACCACTGGGAGCCATAGTGAAGTTAGCCATCACACAGTCCTATTCTCATTTTAGACGTATATATAGTAGAGCTATTCTATACAAACTACATTTTAATGAATTCGGAGCTTATTTTGGGGTTTAAATGCTAATAATTTTCTTACGCAACTTTTGAAAAAGCAATTTTTTTGCTTTCAATACAACGCCAATAGCTGATTGGTAAATACAAAATATATGAAAAAAAAATCATTGCTAATTTCAAAATGTACTAAGCTTTTGCATTAAGATTCCATTAACAAATTTTACGAGTATAAGCCAAAAGAAAAATCAACTATAAAATTTTCTTATGGAATTCTTTACAAACAACCTTCCTTGAAAGATAAATCTAGCTAGCTACAGACAACATCGCCAAACCCATAAAATAAGTTCAGTTTTGTCGCGCAACCATAAAAACCATTTGTAAATTGGCGGAAAAGTTTCACATCTGAGCACTTCCCTGAAGGCGAGAGTCTCAGGCATCGCCAGGGGGTGAGGGGGGTTGTGAGGGGGTAATTTGAACAAATGAGCGACGGCTAGCGAACCAAATTAGATTCCGTCCGGCGGCAGGCAGTGACCTCACCCGCCCGGTTACCCGCCGGCCAGTCCGCAGGCCTTGTGCTGTGTGCATACCTATAGTACGTGACACCTTGGGAGTGCGAGCGAAATGTATAACGCGCCATACGTTTCGCCCGCACTTCCGAGCTTTCGCGTACTTTAGATATAGCAGAGTGAAGTGCATGTCTAAACAAGAAGTATTTTGTGAATTTAAATGCAATATTCTATAGTATTTCTTATTAGTATGTAAGTTGCTACGGCGTGGCTGGTAAGCTACGGCGTAGCACCGTAGTAAATAATTTTTTCATTGTTCTGAATACCAAGGCATAACACATTATAACACCATCGCGTAGGTATGTAGAGATAAAACTTACTCTTGCGCGAGAAAATTAAAGATTCTTAACAATAATATCAATCTGACAATCAATCAATCATAGTTATAATAATATAATGCTTATGTAGTAAGCAATCGCGCTGCGGAACCGAAATTACATATTTCTGTTCTGTAGCCTCCGGACTTTCAAATTCCAAAAAAGGTTACTGACTTTTATAGTGAAATTAATGGTAACCTTTTTTATGGAATTTGAAAGTTCGGGGACAATAGAACTAACAAGTTTATGAAAAAAAAAACTTGACTTACTTCGTCTGTTTGCAGAGGCAGAACTTAAGTTTCCACTAAGTGCATCTTTAGAACAGTTAAGAAAATATTTGTATTCGTTGTTATTCGCAAGGTGTGTACACTCCTCCTTCGCTCACCGTCGCGCTCCAACAGATTACGGTGCTCGCCCGCACTGGCTTCTGCAATTTGTATCGACTTGTACACTCAATAATGTATGTACACTAGATTGAAAGTTTAGAATCTCTACTTTAGAACACGTAGGTACAGTTACAACCGAGGAAAGTATAAATTTGAGGCTAAGCTCAGAATTCTCGGTGATTAGGTATGCTATGTCTTATAAATGATATTAACTCTATCATATACTAGCTGATATCCACGAAATAGTCAACATTATTTTCAAATATTCTGAAATTCATTCCAAGAGAGACTCGCAAGTTGAGTAAACAAACATTTTGATAGCTAGACGAGATCAAATGTAACCATTCGTTAGTAAAAGAATTATAAACAAACTTATACGTGTCTATTTCTACCTCCTGCCTCCGACTTCGGTAAAAAGACTTGAAGACTTAAAACTTCTTAAAAAGAACATCGTTTGGGAATAAATCAAATCCGGTATTGACCGAATGCAAATACCCTGTTATCCGGTGTTTAAACAGTGTACAGGGGGCTTGGCGGGTCCTAATCAAAAAATTGAACTTTCAATAAAGGGAATCATTAATTCTGCTTAGGGAGGGCCACGGATCGAGGAAAAATTGTCTTAGCTATGAGTAGATATGGCAAAAGCAATTTTTCATACACTTTGTAGGGCAATCAGCTGTTTTATATGGTCACATTTCATTATCTTTATTACGGGGAAACTATTCGTTAAACGGCACTGGACCGGAGTGAGTGGTGCAAAAAAGGACTGGGCCTCTATGCCCAATAGTGGGCGCTTATGACCTAATGACATGGAATTATATTCACATAGAATTAATTATATGGAATTATATTCATATATGGAATTATATTCACATAAATCATATTTATAACAAAATGCGAAAATTATGAAACTTTTAACTACATTATCTGATAGCGCATTTGTATAGACTAATGTCTCTAAGGTAAATTAATTATGTTTCACGGGCAGCTTTTTTCACCTTGTATACTTCTTTACTTGGTTAGTATTGATAGAACCGTATGAAAGGTGCTAATTATTTAGTAAGATAATCACAGAATAAATGACGAGAAATTTACTTACCAAGTTTCCATTTCTATCCAATTCAATTTCTGTGGACAATGCAAGGAGCCGACCTAACGAACTCCGCAAGAATGCCGGCGTCGGCTTCTGGATAATTATTTGAAAGAAATACCCGGGAAACTCCGGGAAATTGCTCTCGACAGCTTGTTTGGGTCGTCTTGAAGGTACTTACGTAACATAGGTAACTGTATACATCTATCTACCTTATAGAGATTATACAAGGTTATTTTTTTGGACCTGATGCGTATGCCCACCTTATTACAGAGGTCAAAAGCAACAACTTTTTTTCTACGACTTTGCTAACAACGCACAATAAATTATTAACTTCCCATACAACATGGGTCGGTCACGTGACCACTTTAGTATGGGGAGTCAATTTTTTGACCTTTTGACCTCTGTTATAAGGTGGGCATACGCATATCAGGTCCAAAAAAACCGGCCAAGTGCGAGTCGGACTCGCGCACTGAGGGTTCCGTACCACCACATAAACATAATTGTATTAGTTGAAATTTCAGTAAGTTAATGTGCTAGATTTTTTGAGTCCGACACGCGCTTGACAAAATTTTATTATTTGTTGTTATTTTATAGCCTATGCCCTATAAACATACCAATTTTCAAGTTTGTAAGTGTTCCCGTTTTTAAATAGAACTAAAACAAAAATCGCCTGAGAAACCATCCAACTTGACCCCTCTCTTATATGAATGTTCTTGAAACGGGAGCTCACCACAATTGGTTACCATTAGTTGTGAGAAAAGTTGTAATATTTAATGATTTCAGACTTTTCCCATTATTTGTACTGTGAGACCTAGCATCTTGCCAAATTTCATAATTTTAGGTCAACGGGAAGTACCCTGTAGGTTTTTCATTTTTGAATAAATGTATGGAGATGAGGACATAAAATGCCATATCTTTTGATTGCGTCTTTGTAAAAAATTTAAATTTTCGGATCTTGTGTGGTTCATGGATCCTAATATATGGTATTAATTTCAACCTGATACCTTTACCCGTTCGTGAGATAAAGGGTCTTGACAGACAGACAGACAGACAGACAGACAGACAGACAGACAGACAGACAGACGGACAACAAAGTGATCCTATAAGGGTTCCGTTTTTTTCTTTTGAGGTACGGAACCCTAAAAATAACCTAGTATAAAGGTATTCTGATTTGTATAATATAAAAATCAAACCTAATTTCGTCAGAATATGGAATAGGTGCCTTCATATTAACGGAATGGGTTGTTACTGCCTTTCTACAAGAGATGGGCTAGTTAGCTAAGCCGTGAGTTGAAAAAATTCTAACCAATCGGATAAACCCATTTTTAGAGCTGCGTTCGAAAATGGAGCGGTCTTATTGGTTGGAATTTTACCAGCTCATACTCTACCTAGAACAGTTTTGATGCAAAGGCCAAAGCTGCTATCACACCTTCCTAACTTCAGAGACTAATTGGGCATACATTTCTGGTTTGAGCCAGGATTTTGAAATTAACAGAACCAAGTATCCTTGCAATGTATACTGAATGCGTCTTTGTATTTATGAATGTGTGATAGCAGTAAGACAAGATCTCATATTATAGAAAACTTTAACACAAACGGCACAAACCAGACCGCAGTCTCGTCAATCGATCCTTTATTTTTCTCAAACGCTATTAGAGTATCGTAGCGACGCCGGCGAGAATTAATGATGTCCTTTATTGGGGCACAATTTTTTGATTTCCCCTTCACAGCCCCCCGAGTCTTTACCCCCTCAGATACCTGTCGCCTCGGGCGCACGAAGCCAACAAAAAGCTTGTTTACACGATCCCGGTTTGTATTAAAAATAGAATCGATTTAAGGCATTATTTGGCCTAGTCAGGGCTACATTCGAGAAGGGTGTTTTACTGCAACATTTACTTATCATGTCGTTCAACTTTTCAGGATCATGTTATTAACATAGAAAAATATTTTAATCAATTAATCTTATCATCATTATAACATCCCATGAAACGTCCACTACAGGAAAGGGAGCTCCCTCCAGAATTTTAGCTTTTACTGGAAAAATGTAGAGGGGAAGTACCATAGTCACCTCGCTTTACGTAAGATACAAAGGAGGATGCTGCTGCCCATCCTCCAGTTAATAACCCTTAGTAGCCTCTTACGTCGTCGATATACTGTTGGACATACCAATCACCCCTCCCAGCTTCGATGAAGTAGCGAAAGCCATTAAGCAAATGAAGTCTGGAAAAGCACCCGGTTTAGACAACATAAACGTTGAAATGTTAAAAGCCGATCCAGTAAGGTCTTCTTCCCTGCTCCATCCTCTTATTGTACGAATTTGAGAATCTGAACGAGTGCCTTTACAGTGGAATCAGGGGCTGCTTGTGAAAGTCCCGAAAAAAGGCGACTTATCTGTGTGTGACAACTGGAGAGGTATAACACTGCTGCCAACTGCTGCAAAAGTGCTAGCAAAATTGCTTCTACACCGGATGTCCTCACATATCGCAGGTACGCTTCGAGAAGAACAAGCTGGATTTCGCCCCGGACGCTCATGTACTGACCACACTAACACCTTACGCATCGTGATAGATTTTGAGAAAGCCTTTGACACGGTGAATTGGAATGCTATGTGGTCAAGCCTTAGACGTAGGGGAATACCAAATAAGATCGTCGGTATTATCCAAGCCCTTTATCGAGACAGTACTTGCAGCGTAGTACACGAACAAAAACTAATCGCCCCTATCAAAATGACTGCTGGCGTCAAGCAGGGCTGTCTCCTGTCACCGCTTTTGTTTATTATCCTACTTGACGACATCATGCGAGAGGTAGTTTCTACACCGAGGGGCATTGAATGGAGCAACAACATCCTGGAGGATCTTGATTACGCCGATGATATCGTGTTAATTTCGCCAACACTCAACCAGATGCAGGCTAAACTTGAGCATCTCAGACTAACAGCTGAAACTATGGGACTGCGAATTAACACGAACAAAACAGTAGATATGCGTATTATGTCGAGTAACGCTATACCTCTAAAGCTCAATGATGCCCCGCTCGAAACTGTCCCAAAATTTACGTACGAAGCCAGAATTAAAAAATCAAAAGGCGCTTTTGCCCAGCTCAAATCTGTCTGTACATCAAATATAATCACCCGTCGTATGAAACTAACCTTCTTCGAGTCGATCTTCAAGAGCGTGCTGCTGTATGGCTGCGAAACGTGGAGAGTGGCGGAAGCAGTGACGTACCAGCTCCAAGTGTTCGTCAACAAGTGCCTCAGGTCCATACTCCACATCTACTGGCCGGACACGATCAGTTATGAAGATTTGTGGGCCCGATGCCAGCAAAGGCCTATGAAACAAGAAATTGCGCAGTGAAAGTGGCGGTGGATTGGGATTGGGATACGCTCCGGCGTAACGACATAAACGCGGCGTCAATAGCATTCGAGTGGCTGCCGAGTGGCAGACGAAGACCTGGGCGACCCGTTCACTCCTGGCGACGTACCGTCGAGAGCGAGCTCAAGGTTACTGGACTGACGTGGGAAGAAGCAAGAAGGACGGCGCAAGACAGGGGAAGGTGGAGACAGCTCGTAAAGGCCCTTTGCACCAGCGGGGTGCCCTAGGATAACAACAACAACAACAGTTGCCTCTTAGTACACACATGGGTATGTACTATTCTTTGCCGGCACCACACGGGACAACGTTCTTGAACGTTCAATTCATTTAATTGGATTAATATCCTACATCTGTCCAAGGATCCATGGGCCTCCACTCACTCCGGCCCCATGCAGTTCTGAAACAACACTTTCCAGTGATAAAGACAGTTATCTGACCATGTAGCACAGGTGGTCGCCCTACCGAACGCCTTCAAGTAATTAGGATATCCACACGACTGCACATAAGAGAGAAAAATTAAAACGGTTCCACTGCTGGGCAAAGGCCTCTCTCTCTTTCTTTCTATTTTCTCCACTGGTCCCTGTCCAAAACTTTCTGTTGCCAAGCCGTGCAAATGGGGTAGAGTTCATCGCGTCATCGATGCCTTGATCAGCATCGACGCCTCCTGTCGCTTTTGTGGCTGCCAGGTGGTGGTAGTCTTGGCCCATAGCGCACCCCGAACACTACATAAAACGAGCGCGAGACCACCACCTGTCAAAATTTTAATTGGGTTAAAGAGGTGGATTCCAGGTGGGACGGAGACTATACGTTCTGTATGATTAGTATAGACATATTTTATATTTTGTGTCCATAGTCCTTGCGGCATACGTGACAGGTAGTCCGCCCAATCTCACTTGACCTTGGCGGGAGTGCAGGCTGCGTCAGTTATTTGCGTTTTAGAGCAGTATGGTGTTTCTGACCCGGCTAGTCAATTTGAGACCCAGCATATTTTAGGAAAACTAAAAAAACGTGGGCAGCTTTCAAATAGGTTCGTTAGTTGGGACTGAATTACTAAACATTCAATGTCCAAATAGAACGAATCGAGTTTGGATTAGAAAACCGCGACCAGAAAAGTACGCGAACTGTACGTGGCTTTCCACTGCCAATCAGCGTGCGCCGGACGCCGGACGGCTGGATGCGGGATGTCATGTTGCAAGCCTTATTGTGACTGAATTCAGTGTCTTCTTTTTTTTGTTCCCAGCATAACAATAATTATTTTTATCTACACTCATGTCGTAATCTTTGAATTATGATTCAAAAAGTTGGTACATAAGGCTGAATATTACGCAGAGTATGCATAAAAAATTAAAAAGTTACCATTACGTAACGATTTTTGTATGAAAATTTTGCAAAGGTGTTACGTAATTTAACTTTTTAATCATAACATAACACTTGGATAAAATTCTTCTTGAACCTAAACCTTTTTAAAGAAGACTGAATATAAGGTCTTTTACAGAGACGGTTATAAATGTAACAGTTTTTCTTAGTAGCTGTCAAATATTAGTAGCATATTTACAAAGTGTGCCTTATAAACAACCTATTATTTTGGAGCAGTTACAGTAACAGTTACTATAGTTACAATTATTTTATCTGTAGTGAAAAATATGCGCGCGCAGCCTGAAATTAGAAAGAAATAGATATTAGATTTACCGCCATTTTCAAATATTTACCTTTTTCAAGTTTTTTGTGCCCGTGAAATTAATGTGAAAGTTTATTGAAAAATAAGATAAAGTGGTGCAGTCAGGATACTGCAGTTACACCAGAAGATACTCAATAACTTAAGATCTTCTCCCATATTAGTCTAGGACATTTTATGACATAACCTACAATGAATTGGGAAAGAATGAAAATCGAAAAGAAAACCATGTCTTGTTAAGAAAATGTTATGCTTGTATATTTTAAAGAAGACCTAGCGGATATATTAAGGCAGCTTCTTCACACTCATATCAGAACTGTAATTATACATAATATAAGTTACCATTGTTGTTTACTTACTTTTGTTTAATTTTTATCATTTTTATAAGTAAAGAAACCTATTGCATGAGTGAAGATAAAGTAGTATACGCAACTGCATATAATATGGTATTAAAACACTCGTTTGATGCTATTATCACATTCGGCTACGCCTCATGTGATAAACCCAAACTCGTGTTTTAATAACCTGTTTTATATGACAGTTGCATAAACTACTATAACGTTTTTATCGAACTAATTAATTACGACTCAGATGGTCTACTCTCAATTTTCGATAAATCGATCCGATACTACTTCGATACATATCCAAAACATCGTTTACTGGCAATAGGGTAAAATAGATTGGATGAATTGTCAAATTGACAGTGTTTGATATCCAATCAATACTCTCCTCAGTTTTGAATTTGAATGTTTAGAATGGTATCGTATCGATATATCGAAAGTTGAGAGTAGGCCCCTTGGTTTAAAATTAAAAAATGTGGGCTCTACAGTGTCTCAAAGCCGTTGGTCCCGACACGGCTTCTTTCTACGGAAGTAGTCATAACCGCTGATAGTTCGGGGTCCCGCAGCCTGGTCATCTACCTCATAAGATACATAAACGAAAACAGAATATGGTGAAAGTAGATGCTAAGTAAGTTTTTGTTAGGGGCTCGAATTCCGTAACCTGGAAGTAGTATGAGAAATCTAAAAATATATTATTGATTGCGGTGTTCTGATAACCTTCAAGGTTGAGGCAAATCAACCTTATATATTCGTCAGTAGGACCTCCAGGGCTATCGTCCGACACTGGTCTCATTCTTGTATCCAATAATATATAAAGGCCATGTATGAGAATACTCAATCAGGGTGACTGACGACTGTGCCAGGAATGTGGGTGGCAAAGTTAGTTTATTACGCGATTTATAAGTTTTTATTTCCCTATATGAAGTTTGGTTCATGTATCTTATTGCATGACATAACTTTGAACCTAAAATCTGTTTTATTTAGGAATTTCTCATACTTCTTAGCCGCTTAGAAAAAGTGTACTCATCTATTTTCACCACATTATAGTTGTGTTTATATATCTTATGAGGTAGATAAACAGGCTGCGGGACCCTGAACTATGGTGTTCAGAGTCGATAATGAGATAGCTCATTCAGTCGGAGGACTCAGAGGCCTTTGGGGTCTCTACAACTTGGACACCAGACCTTGAGTTTGAGTCTGTCGTTTAATTTACAATCCACACGATATGATGATAAATGCAAAAATATGATTGTGTAAGTACGACGCATGACATACAAGTGCTAGCCAAACTATCACACCTTTTTAGGGTTCCGTACCTCAAAAGAAAAAACGGAACCCTTATAGGTCTGTCTGTCTGTCAAGACCCTTTATCTCACGAAAGCAACACCTACAGGGTCCTTCCCGTTGACCTAAAATCATGAAATTTGGCAAGAAGCTAGGTCTCACAGTACAAATAATGGGAAAAGTCTGAAATCATTAAATATTACAACTTTTCTCACAACTAATGGAAACCAATTGTGGTGAGCTCCCTTTTCAAGAACATTCATATAAGAGAGTTTGACTGGACCCAGTTGGATGGTCATGGAGGCGATTTTTGTTTTAGTTTTATTTTAAAAACAGGAACACTTACAAACTTGAAAATTGGTACGTTTATTGTGCATAAGCTATAAAATAACAACAAATAATAAAATTTGGTCAAGCGCGTGTCGGACTCAAAAAATCTAGCATATTAACTTACTGAAATAGGTACGGAACCCTCGGTGCGCGAGTCCGACTCGCACTTGGCCGGGTTTTTTTTGTTTTTTTTCGAGGGGAAATCCAGTATGGATACCCAGTCGCTGGGGGAAGCGAGCACACCCATCATCATTTCCTTAAATTAACCTCTACATTAAAAAAAACCTGTAACTCGCAGATCTAGCAAAATAAAGTCTACTCCAGAATTCGGCTTCCAACTTTTCCTGGCAAACTTTTGTCGTCGACAGCGGATCGCAGACACAGGCGACGTAAATTGCACACAAACGAGATAGATTCAAACTGACACGAGCACTCACAAGTAGACCTTGCCGCTGCTTCTAAATAAAATTGTCGCATTATGTGTCCTACACCAGCTAGGTCTAAGTGGTGAGTAGTGTTTTTCAATACTTGTACAGAGCTGGTTACTATCAATACCATAGAATAAAGTAATAGTACCTACCGAAGGCAGCGAGGTTCAAATCTCTTTGTAATACTCGTAGTACTATCATAGAGAACGGACCCCCGTGTGTACCCGCCCGCGATTCTCGTGGTCCTTCTTAAGGTCTTTTGTACTGAATATGCGGGCTACGTGACTTTTTTTATGATACAAGTGAGCAAACGAGCAGGTGGGCCACCTGATGGTAAGTGGTCACCACCACCCATAACACCCACTGTCTTATTAATGGCATATTTTGACACTAATTTATTTATTATTATTCAGTCACAATATAGCTCACAGCATTAGCCAAGGCACTATAAAGTTAAAAAAAACAATTACTTTGAGAACTAAGATGATATGTCTCATGTGTCGGTAATTTCGCTGGCTCTCTTGCCCTACAAACCGAAACACAGCAGTGCAAACACTGCTGCTTCACGGCAGAAAAAATCAAAGGGGGTGGTACTTCCCCAGACGGACTTTCCACAAAAGCCCTACCACCTAGCCCTTCTGCGTATAGTACTATTTTACATACTGCATTGCTGTTTCCAACGACCGTGGTCCATGCTGCCAACTGCAACGCAGTGACTATGATCTGTGCTATCTCCAAATTACACCATGACTTTTCGCTGTAAATTTTTGGAGGGAGCTCCCTGTCCAACTGTGGAGTTTTAATTAGATGTTGTGAATCTTAAGCTTAACTAACAACAAGGTGCGTGTATTGAAAAATCGCTCTTTGCTTAGTTTGTGGCTAAGCCATATGTCCAGTCAATTTACATTATTAGGTTTCATTAAATGCACATTTAGAGAAATTAATTTTAGGCAATTTGAAGCTGTGAACAATTAAATCTGGATTTTTTTTTAAACACATTTTTTTGTAAAAGTTCCAGTATAAGCTGACTTGAGTTCACCTTTTACTGGTTTTAAGAATATCAACGTTATGTCGGGGATTACTGCCGTTTTTTTTTTATGTTTTTACTGGTAATTTAATAAATTATCCCCTAAAGTGCATTTAATGCAACCCTCTCCCTGCATACAAACTTTCGTAGTTTTTTTTTTTAATTTATTTATTATACATAAAATTACAAAAATATAATGGACATCGTTAGCACGCAAACCTCTTGGGTTTATCTGCGCTAACGGGTCGTCTTACATACTATTTTTAAATACAGATATAAAGCTTAAGTTCTAAGTTTTACATCCCGGCTGGTTTAGCAAGTAATACATCTTCAGTTTATTCTTGTATTTACATTTTTCCATGTACGTATCTTGCAAGTCTTTTATAAGGCTTGGTATCTGATAATTTTGAAGTCTAAGAATTGACTAGACTATATTTTATAAGTTTGTAGAGTTCCCTATATTACATAGGGCCCCGTTTGGTCACTCCCTATATTACATAGGGCCCCGTATCTACAATGTAATTAGCGACAGTATTAAGTCCGCCAAATCGGATCGTGCCTTTGTTTATAAACTTAAAAACTTTCTATTGCAAAAAGCGTTTTACTCAGTGACAGAGTTCCTCTCCTATGAAACACCTCAAGTTTCATAGCAATCTATAAAATTGATTGATTGTAATAGTTATAAGTACAGTATAATTTTATTTACATTTATCATTATAAGTACATTATAAGTACAATCCATACTTTAATATTATAAATGCGAAAGTAACTCTGTCTGTCTGTCTGTTTGTTTGTTTGTTGCTCTTTCACGCCTAAACGGCTGAACGGATTTTGATGTAATTTGGTATGGTGATAGATGGTAACTTGGAGACGGACATAGGCTACTTTTTACCCCGGGAAAATATCTCATTCCCGTGGGAATCTACACATACAATAATACTCTAGCGGGGTTGTATCTGCTACAGCACACCGAAACTACTTAACCGATTTTGATGGGACTTTTTTTATTCAACTAAGTATCGCTGATTACGAAAACTACTACAATTTTGAAATCCAACGTGGTAGACGTAAACTACCATTATCCCCTGGGGATAAGGTTGAGGTGCGATAGGGTTGAAATGTCTAAAAATCAATATGGGTGTCGTTTGTAAGGTTTATCGAGCCGCTGATTACAAAAACTACAACAATTTTGAAATCCAACGTGGTGGACGTGAAATACCACCACCCCTGGGATGGGGTTGGGATTCGATAGGTTTGAAATGTCTAAAAATCAATATGAGTGTCAGTTGTATGTTTATATAAGGATAGGGATAGCGGTTAAGATGGCGTTAGGGGTAGAAGCAGGGATAGGGGTAGGGTCAGGGATAGGGAGAGGGAGAGGGGGAGGGATAGGGAGAGAGTGTAAGGGAGGGGAAAATGAGGGGAGAGAAAGGGGGAGGGAGGGGTAGAGGGCGTGGGAGGGGGTAGAGGGAGGGGGGGGTAGAGGGAGGGAGAGGGGGAAGGGGAGGATGAGTGAGGGGAAGGGGGAAAGGGAGGGGAATGGGAGGAGGGCGAGGGGGGAAAGGGAGGGTGATGGGGAGAGGGGAAGGGGGGAAATGGAGGGGGAAGGAAGGGTGAGGGGGGGAAGAGGGAGGGGCGAGGGAGAGGAAGAGAGAGTGGGAGAGGGTGAGGGAGGGGGAGTGGGAATGTAGGGGGGGGGATACAAAAGGATAGATAGGGAGGAATAGGGACCTTTTTTACTTTTATGAATACCTCCTCGCTACCCATTCACTTCACTCCCTTTATTGCCTTCTTTTTTAAGTTCGCCTGTAACGGTTGACAATGAAAATTCCGCACTACCTACCAGTTAAATAAAATCAAAAGATAATTAAGTTTGTAGTAAGATGCATTTATTCAACTTGGATAAGTACAAATGCATCTTTTACGTAGGGATCAAGAAGGATAAGCGCTCCGTAAAATATGTTTCAATTAAGTTCGAGTTCTGTTTTTTTATAAAATCTACGCGGACGAAGTCGCGGGTAACAGCTAGTAATGTAATAATGACAAAAAATGTTGACAATGTACGTGGGACACTCAGAAATATTTGCGACACTAAAAAAAATTGTTCTACAGGTACATATATTTTTATTAAATCTTTTCAAAGTACTCTCCACCAGCCTCTATACAAAGATTCATGCGTCTGAACCAGTTTTCAAAACACTTTTTCCAGTCCGCCGTAGACACCTCGTTTACAGCCTGCTCGAACGCAGCCAGCGCATCTTCCGGCGACGAAAATTGTATCCCCTTGAGCTGATTTTTTATTTTTGGAAATAAAAAGAAGTCACACGGTGCTAGATCAGGGCTGTAAGGAGGGTGACCCAGGAGTTTGACTGGTGTGCTGTCCAGGAAGTCCCTCGTTTTGAGCGCGGTGTGTGCAGGCGCATTGTCGTGGTGGAGCAGTAGTCCGCGGAGCCCTGTGTTTGGTCGCTTGTTGCTCACAACAGAAAAAACTTCTGGTAAACATTTGGTAGTATACCATTCGGCGTTGATGCTTCTTTGATCTCGTAAGGGAATTGAGGCCAAGTGGCCAGTCAAATTAAAAAAGCTGGCGATCAAAATCTTCCCCCCGCTTCGAGATCGCTTCACTTTGGTAGGCGTTGGTTCATTTTGAAACACCCAAACTGTCGACTGGCGCTTGGTTTCTGGATCGTATTGATAAATCCAGGACTCATCACCTGTTACGATGTCGTAAACACGCCGAGACGAGCTTGCTTCAAATTTGTTCAGCATATCACGGCACCATTCCACCCGGGCCTGCTTCTGAGCGTCGGTGAGGTAGTGCGGCACCCAGCGCGATACTATCCTCCTCACGCGAAGATGCCCGTGTAGAATCTCGTGAACGCTTCCCGATCCAATCTTTAATATGTGCTGAATCTCCTGATATGTAATTCGCCTATTATCTTGGATTAAATTTTTCACTGCTAGCACGTTTTCTTCCGTAATAGCCGTCAAAGGGCGACCGCTTCTTTCTTCATCCCCCAAGGTTGGTCGACCGCGCCTAAATTCGTTATACCAACGATACACGGTTGCCTTGGAGGGGCCTTCATCAATAAATGCCATTTGAAGTCTATCGAACGATTCATCCGGTTTCAGGCGACACTTGAAATCGTAAAAAATCATAGCTCTAAAATGTTCCCGGCGCAGATCCATTTTTCAGTAAGACACGATACTTTGAATTGGCTCGCAAAAAATGTGGAGGGAAATTTTGAAAATGGAACACACATATTTTTACTTACAAGTAATCATATTTTCGAAAAAGATTCTGACCGGCCAGTCTCCCATATATAAAAACTATTTTTCGCAATACTTTCTGAGTGGCCTGGTATGTTTAATACTAATTAAATGAATATGAATGTGAATATGAATTCCAGGATAAATCTCTATACAAAATCTACTATTTGGATTTCCTTAATTTCGTAAAACAAATACAGTATTTTCATAAGTATCAGTAAGGCACGAACTTGTTATTAAATACTTGAAAATACCGGTCAAGTGCAAGTCAGACTTGCGCGTTCACTGCGCGTCGAGGTTTCCGTACCGGCACACAATATAATTTTGATGAAAAATTAAAAATCACTTCTAAAACTACTGCACCACTATGGGGACCTTTTTTACTATTTTTCGTCGAAGACGTCATTTCCGTACAGAACCCCAAAAATATCATATAAAATTTCAAGTAAAATCTATTTTGGAAAATTTATTTCATCTATATCAATACGTCAGTAAAACGTCTTTGGTCACTATTGTATTTGTTTTTATGAAAATTCCTCGTTTTGCGTTAAATATAAAATTTCCGTTACTTTCTTACGTAACACTAAAATTTAAACCCTGTGTGTTTTACGCCAAATGGTTACCTTTGAGTATTATCCACCAGCATAAGATAAGATAGTTGGGGAGTTGGTCATCTTTTCTCAAAAACCTATAATTAATTTTTGTTAAATTCAAAATGTGTCAGTAAGTAATACCTATATTTCCATTATTTATTAATATCCTGCTAAGGGATATCAGTTTAAAAAAAGCGTAAATTAATTACGTGACGGGTTGTAAACTACGGCCAAAAACAACACTATATACGCAAGCGGCAGCAAGTATTAACAAAACCAGCTTCAGCTGACCCAGCGCTCCGCTACAAATCCCTAAATCTAGAGATCCGGTAAAGTTACAGTGTTTCCACTGACAACATCGGACTGTAAGTACTTCTGGGCTCGGACTCCAGAATAGCATCTGTCCATTGAGTAAGCGCTTCTCCTTTACTCCCTCAATAAGTCCGGCGACCCTCCTGCCGGTTGACAGACGATAGGCCTGGATCAGTGCGCCGCTGACGTCCCACGCGGATGCCCTCAGTGGACGGTAAAATGTATGAATCCTATAAAGTTCGTTCAGTGCGTTGAGTTCAGAGCAATACCTCCGCGTCGGACGGCCGAATTGCACTGCTGCAGGCCTCAGCGGGGGCGGGCGGAGAGAGAAATCACTTGTTATATAACTGACCTCACCTTCCTCAATGGGTCACCAAAAATGTTTTTTATTGTCAATGGGCTTACTCTTGACCTCAATCTAGTCTTGAGGACAGAGATGAGGTTGACGATGGGACGGGCTTGCCCAGAGGAGCGCGTGGGTTTTTATTGTCGCTTCTTTTTTTTCCCACCAATGAATAAACTATTTCGAGTTCGAGAGCTCGATTTGAAAGTTCAAATTTTATTTTTAAAATCAGATTTGTGCCGACGTCGAATAGCTATTCTATGGAAAATGGAGAGCCACTAAAAGTGAAGACCTTCAAGACTTACGAGATCCATTTTCCTGATGAAAAGTCAGATACAGACACCGAGACCAACGAGAATGGGACACAGACCGTTCTCTCTGGGAAAATGAAGGGTATGTACTGTCAGCATCACTCTAAACTGACCACTTGAGAAAATAATAGTCTTCATTAAATAGCGTTCATATTTTTTATGTTAGACCAAGAGGTAGGCCGAAGAAAAGATGGATAGACTGTGTGAAAGATGATATGAGAAGGAAGGAAAAGAATGATGAGATGACGGTCGATAGAGAGAGATGAAAGTGGCCCTTATCCCAAATAAATTGGGATAAGGGCAGGCGCTTGATGATTTAGACCAAGAAACTGAACAACTTTTCCCGAGAAACATAGGTCCAAACTCAAATAAAAAAAAAGTACCCCACACCCCATATCAAATCAGACTCACTCATTCCTTGGGAAAAGTTTTTCAGGTCAAAAGGTCTTAAAACGCTAGGCAAAACCCGCAGTGTACAGAAAAAGAATTCATGTGTTTGCATTTTGTTCTAGGAAAACCATCAGCAGCACAAAAACTTGAAAGAAATATTGGCATCAAAACTATAACCAGCAGCAACAAACAAAGGAAAAGACATAAATGTAAATAATAGTTTTCTTTATTGTAATTTCAGCATAGCTATAGCTTGATTTGAATTCCAACAAGAAAAACTATGCGTAAGAGCAGGTCGGATCGATACGTGTCTCTGTCACTCCAATGTGTAGTGCATCGCTCCATCCTGCTCTTACACTGCTGTCATTTTAATCAAGCTACATTACTTCGAATGTAACGACAAATAAAGCATAAAAGAAATATCTCTCCAAAACTGAAACTATAGATAAACATCAAGAAAATGAACAACTTTGCCAATGGAATACAGGTCTAAATACGAAAAAATAAAGGACATAGTTACATACTTACAAACAAATCTTACGCCTGTTTCCCTGCGGGTTAGGCAAAGGCCACAACCCGCTAAGATCTTGAAATACTTCCCTCGCAACCTTTACTTTCAACCCTTTCATGAATGACTTCTTTTACAAATAACGCTATCATGTGATGCAATTAACGTGATAAAATACTGTACTACTAACATACTTGATCTTTATAAGCACAAAGACGTCTACTACAGAAAAAACCTACTTTTTATCAAATCTTAACCATTGACAATTTAATATGGGACCTGTCGAAGGTACATAAAAAAGCAATTCAACGTCTTCTGTAATAAAAGACACCAGATTAGATACTGTTACCAGCAGTGCAACTTCTTGGCTGGCACCGACTCCAAAATGAACTGTTGTAATGTACCTATCAATTTATAATAGAAATAAATAACAAGCTTAGTTATTTTCTGTTACTTCACTAAGTTACTGGTTATTAACGTATATGGTTATTTTATACTTTTTAGTGCTAATAGAAACCTTGAAATACTTTGAAGGAGGTGTGTAGTTTTTGTTAAAACTTTTTTATACTTATAAACTTCTGTCAATCATCATATCATGTGGGTTGTAAAATCGATGGCCGACCTCACAAATCCTGGTGTCAGAGTTGTTGAGCCGCCAAAAGCCTCTGACATGGCTTATTACGGCTGCTTTTGCAAATAGATCAATGTCTTACCTTGTCGAAAGATAGAACCGTCTTTCTTTTCGTATGATCAGGTGAGGATAATCAGGTAAATCATCCTGCAATATCCTAACCAAATTGGAGAAGTCTTGAACTCTTGTATACGGTGCGCAAACTGACTCTAGCTCTGACAGTTAATGCGAAGAATTAAAAAAAAATGTCTCGGGGGCGAGTGAGGTAGGTGGTATGATGCGTGTGAATCTTTCATTGGCTCTCCACTTGTGGCCCATGCACAGAAAATAACCGTTTGAGCTAGAGTGAGTTTGCGTAGTGTACAAAAGTAATTTTTGTTTCACAATGTAATTTCCCGGAAACGAACCCAGAACCTCCAGATCGAAAGCAGAACATTCTAACCACTGGACCATGGATGCTGTTTTATATGTATAAACTTCTTTTTATTTACAGCGAAATTAATGGACTGGAGGAGGTACCACAGGTTAAAAGACATTTACGACTTTATCGACGAGCTCGAGAGGGAACATCCAGCTATATGCACGGTGTCTGTCATAGGAAAATCTGTTGAGGGTCGAGATATTAAGGTGTTTATACAAAAAACATATTAAATACAAAACAAACAAAAATTTTAGGGTTCCGTAACTGAATATAAAAAACCGGCCAAGTGCGAGTCGGACTCGCGCACCGAGGGTTCCGTACCACCACATAATCATAATTGTATTAGTTGAACTTTCAGTAAGTTAATGTGCTAGATTTTTTGAGTCCGACACGCGCTTGACAAAATTTTATTATTTGTTGTTATTTTATAGCTTGTGCACTATAAACATACCAATTTTCAAGTTTGTGAGTGTTCCCGTTTTTAAAATAGAACTAAAACAAAAATCGCCTCAGCGACCATCCAACTTGACCCCTCTCTTATATGAATGTTTTTGAAACGGGAGCTCACCACAATTGGTTACCATTAGTTGTGAGAAAAGTTGTAATATTTAATGATTTCAGACTTTTCCCATTATTTGTACTGTGAGACCTAGCTTCTTGCCAAATTTTATAATTTTAGGTCAACGGGAAGTACCCTGTAGGATTTGCATTTTTGAATAAATGTATGGAGATGAGGACAAAAAATGCCATATCTTTTGATTGCGTCATTGTAAAAAATTTTAATTTTCAGATCTTGTGTGGTTCATCCTAATATATGGTATTAATTTCAACCTGATACCTTTACCCGTTTGTGAGATAAAGGGTCTTGACAGACAGACAGACAGACGGACAACAAAGTGACCCTATAAGGGTTCCGTTTTTTTCTTTTGAGGTACGGAACCCCAAAAAGAAAACGTGATCCTTATAGGATCACTTTGTTGTCCGTCTGTCGAGACCCTTTTTTGCACGAATGGAAAAATATTGCAAGATGAAATTAATATCAAAGAGATACTAAAGTCTAAACGGGACATTTAGCTACGGTGACTTTCAGCGAGAGAGACATTCGGCTCTAGGGCTACTGTGACTTTATGCGCCGAGAGGCCCTTGAAGTTGTGAAAATTTCAAGCTTTTAAGTCGACAAATAAAAAAATACGTGTATTTATATCTCCATCTCCATATATCGGGTGTTAGGGACAGCTTTCCGAAACAAACTAACGAAACTACTAAACGAAACGGGAAATAAAAAAATCGGCCGCCACTGATTTTTTATTCATCTCATGAAAGTTTAATTTACTGTTCAGCTTCTTTGACTGATCATGCTTTTTCAGTTTTCGGAAAGCTGTCACTCAAACCCTGTATTTTCAGACCAAAACCAGCGTATGTATTAGGTCTGATTTTGCCTCAGTGTTACACAGTCTAAAAAACCGGCCAAGTGCGAGTCGGACTCGCTCAAAGAGGGTTCCGTACCACCACATAATCATAATTGTATTAGTTGAAATTTCAGTAAGTTAATGTGCTAGATTTTTTTAGTCCGACACGCGCTTGACTATATTTTATTATTTGTTGTTATTTTATAGCTTATGCACTATAAACATACCAATTTTCAAGTTTGCATGTGTTCCCGTTTTTAAAATAGAACTAAAACAAAAATCGCCTCAGCGACCATCCAACTTGACCCCTCTCTTATATGAATGTTCTTGAAACGGGAGCTCACCACAATTGGTTACCATTAGTTGTGAGAAAAGTTGTAATATTTAATGATTTCAGACTTTTCTCATTATTTGTACTGTGAGACCTAGCTTCTTGCCAAATTTCATAATTTTAGGTCAACAGGAAGTACCCTGTAGGTTTTGCATTTTTGCATAAATGTATGGAGATACATACATACATACATACATAACATCACGCCTCTTTCCCGTTGGGGTAGGCAGAGACCACAGTCCTCCACCTGCTACGATCTTGACATACTTCCCTTGCTTCCTGTACTTTCATCAATCCTTTAATACAAGCTCGTCGGTTTAGGGTACTTTTAACCTGGCCTTTATTCAGAACGTCCTGAATTTGGTCCTGGTACGTTCGCCTAGGCCTTCCCCTTCCAACGTTTCCATTCACTCTCGCCTGGTAGATCTCTTTCGTCAATCTTCGTTCATTCATCCTCTCTACATGACCAAACCATCTCAGCATCCCTTTCTCGATTTTGGTCACTACGTCTTCTTTTACGCCACACCGTTCTCTTATCACACTATTTCTAATCCTGTCACTCAATTTAACACCAATCATACTCCTTAGCGCTCTCATTTCCACTGCATTAATTCTACTTTCATGCTTCTTCTGCCATACCCAGCTTTCACTGCCATACATCAGTGTTGGTACCAAAACTCCCCCATGAACAGCCAAACGAGCCTTGTGAGACACCTTTTGACTCCTCATAAAGGCGTGCAGGGCACCATTCACCATGTTTCCAGCATTCACTCTTCTTTCAATATCACTTTCACACGTGAAAGTGTGAAAGTATGGAGATGAGGACATAAAATGCCATATCTTTTGATTGCGTCGTTGTGAAAAATTTAAATTTTCAGATCTTGTGTGGTTCATGGATCCTAATATACGTGGGACACTCAGAAATATTTGCGACACTAAAAAAAATTGTTCTACAGGTACATATATTTTTATTAAATCTTTTCAAAGTACTCTCCACCAGCCTCTATACAAAGATTCATGCGTCTGAACCAGTTTTCAAAACACTTTTTCCAGTCCGCCGTAGACACCTCGTTTACAGCCTGCTCGAACGCAGCCAGCGCATCTTCCGGCGACGAAAATTGTATCCCCTTGAGCTGATTTTTTATTTTTGGAAATAAAAAGAAGTCACACGGTGCTAGATCAGGGCTGTAAGGAGGGTGACCCAGGAGTTTGACTGGTGTGCTGTCCAGGAAGTCCCTCGTTTTGAGCGCGGTGTGTGCAGGCGCATTGTCGTGGTGGAGCAGTAGTCCGCGGAGCCCTGTGTTTGGTCGCTTGTTGCTCACAACAGAAAAAACTTCTGGTAAACATTTGGTAGTATACCATTCGGCGTTGATGCTTCTTTGATCTCGTAAGGGAATTGAGGCCAAGTGGCCAGTCAAATTAAAAAAGCTGGCGATCAAAATCTTCCCCCCGCTTCGAGATCGCTTCACTTTGGTAGGCGTTGGTTCATTTTGAAACACCCAAACTGTCGACTGGCGCTTGGTTTCTGGATCGTATTGATAAATCCAGGACTCATCACCTGTTACGATGTCGTAAACACGCCGAGACGAGCCTGCTTCAAATTTGTTCAGCATATCACGGCACCATTCCACCCGGGCCTGCTTCTGAGCGTCGGTGAGGTAGTGCGGCACCCAGCGCGATACTATCCTCCTCACGCGAAGATGCCCGTGTAGAATCTCGTGAACGCTTCCCGATCCAATCTTTAATATGTGCTGAATCTCCTGATATGTAATTCGCCTATTATCTTGGATTAAATTTTTCACTGCTAGCACGTTTTCTTCCGTAATAGCCGTCAAAGGGCGACCGCTTCTTTCTTCATCCCCCAAGGTTGGTCGACCGCGCCTAAATTCGTTATACCAACGATACACGGTTGCCTTGGAGGGGCCTTCATCCATAAATGCCATTTGAAGTCTATCGAACGATTCATCCGGTTTCAGGCGACACTTGAAATCGTAAAAAATCATAGCTCTAAAATGTTCCCGGCGCAGATCCATTTTTCAGTAAGACACGATACTTTGAATTGGCTCGCAAAAAATGTGGAGGGAAATTTTGAAAATGGAACACACATATTTTTACTTACAAGTAATCATATTTTCGAAAAAGATTCTGACCGGCCAGTCTCCCATATATAAAAACTATTTTTCGCAATACTTTCTGAGTGGCCTGGTATATTATTAATTTCAACCTGATACCTTTACCCGTTCGTGAGATAAAGGGTCTTGACAGACAGACAGACAGACAGACAGACAGACAGACAGACAGACAGACAGACAGACAGACAGACAGACAGACGGACAACAAAGTGATCCTATAAGGGTTCCGTTTTTTTCTTTTGAGGTACGGAACCCTAAAAACAAAGTTGAGCCTTCATCCAATCTTCTGATTAGGTAACCGATTCTACCTACACGGAAAGAAATTTGGTGGTACCGTTCATTCTGAATTACAGGTACTTTTTAATGCTTCACCATAGCTTTTTATTCGAAATTTATTGTTATATTTGTTTTTCAGATGCTAAAGATCTCAAACAGCGACGCAAAAAACGAATCAGTTTGGCTTGACGCTTCCATTCACTCTCGCGAGTGGATCAGCAGTGCTGTGGTCACTTACATTGCTGACCATCTGGCTAAAAACTTCAGAAAGCTTGCCACTTCAATCAGAAATAAAGACTGGTAATTCATTCGTGTTATCTATTATGGTCCTACTGTAGTAGTGAACATAATTTTAGCACGGTACTGATATCATGAAACAACTTTCCCAAGGTCGAAATACGAAAAAAATATTTCAACTTTTCATAGAGACTGCGTCAGCTGATAGCGCATTTTGTATGGGAGGTTAAAAATTACTTTTCGTATTTTGACATGTTTTTTGGGAAAAGTTGTTCAGTTTCATGGTCTTAATAAAATGCTAAAATTATGTACCTACAATATTTCTTTTGTATTTATGCAACACGTTTAGTTAAATATTATTGATAATTTCGTGTAACGAGTAAGCTTTGTGTCATCACATTCGGTTTATTCATAACGAAGCTACACAAATTAATACCTACGTTATCGAAAAGCTCGTAAGGCGCACGGACAAACAGAGAAAATTTATCTGAATGAGTTCTGTGACTTCTAGCACCTTTTTGAAACCCCCAAGGTTACATTTTCAGTGTAATATATTGATAATTCTATTTGTTGTGCTTATAAAATTACTAATCTTGATTCTCTCCTGACAGTCTTGTTAAAAATTGCAGGTACATAGTGCCAGTGCTAAATCCTGATGGTTACGAATATTCTCACACATGTAACCGTATGTGGAGGAAAAACCGAGCGAGTTACAATGGGGAATGTGTAGGGGTTGACTTGAACAGAAATTTCAGGTAACATATTGTTTGTAAATTCACGTTCACTATTTTATTTATTTTGTGGGAGACTTACGGCTAAAACCTACTTAAAATAACGTAATAAGTAACTAAAAGCTAATTAAAAATCCCCACCTAAGTACAGCTACATTGTAACTGAACCTATAACCTTACTTAATAGAATAAGTATTTACTATTCAGAAAAATACCGAGATATTCGTTAGAAGGTTTTAATTTAGCCAAAACACAAGTGTTTCAGCAGCGCAGTCCCTTGAACTGACACAATAAGATCATAGCGAGTTTCTTTCACAAGATCTTTTCTCAAATTTCTATATCATTATCTATTCCGCACGGAATTAGAGAGATATCCACCGACTATGACAGTTTTATGTCCGAAGACAAAGCAAATTCGTTAAGCTTGGGCACACCAATACAATTGATATGCTTACACTTAATTTTTAAATGATCTATTTACTTGGTCCTTTGATCCCGACAAATCCGCTTTTAAACGTAATCAATCTGGGTGTCCAAGTAGATCAACATCGTTACAACTCCGGAGAAAGCTGAAAATTAAAATACATTGAATGTTTTATTTAGGCCTCTAAACATTAAATTTTTGATCGACTTGTGGTAGGACTTACTACATGTGAATAGTAGCCCAAACTCTTTTTGAGGATCATGTTGTTGCCATCAATAGGATTCATAACAAGTAGGTAACCTTTATATTATATATCGCTTCACTTTTTAAGTGCTTATCACTGCCCTTTCAGTGCAATTGCAGCCATCAAAAGGATTCAACCTAGTAACTCTTTAATTATCTATCGCTTCACTTTTTAAGTGCTTATCACTGCCCCTTCAGTGTAATTGTAGCCATCAAAAGGATTTAACCAATAACTCTTTAATTATCTATCGCTTCACTTTTTAAGTGCTTATCACTGCCCCTTCAGTGTAATTGTAGCCATCAAAAGGATTTAACCAATAACTCTTTAATTATCTATCGCTTCACTTTTTAAGTGCTTATCACTGCCCCTTCAGTGTAACCTATTCATGTTTTAGGTAAGGCTATAAACGGCACACCCCATTCCCTTTTCATCTTAAGCCCTGCCTATGCGAGGCCTAAGATGATAGCTCTCCCGTTTTCTATTCTTTATCTTAAAAAAAATAAAAAAAAAATAAAAAATAAAAAAAAAGGTGGGAGAGATGGTCCGCTCCACCACTCGCGGCCCACAATGAGCACCTACCAACACACCAACGTGCGCAATGTGCTCCCCCCAACGGGGAAAGGGTATGCCGGCTTAGCCAGTCTTTTGATTTGGGCCGAAGCCCGTGCCGAAGCACCGTTGGAGCCGAAGCCCATTGTTGGAGCCGAAGCCCATTGTTGGAGCCGAAGCCCATTGTTGGAGCCGAAGCCCATTGTTGGCGAAAGGCCGAAGCCAGGGTTAGGCAAAAGCCTAATGTGATTCCAGCGGTGGACGAGGATTTCTCCAAGTCGGAACCAACAGCCGACCGAAATCGAGGCTGCGGCCCCAAAGTGACAATTTAATGAATTAAAAAGGTGGCCGAAGCCAAATATTGACCTCCATGGCGAAAACAGAAACATAAGAAGATCTATCGAAACAACTTACGTCTGTGTCGTCTTTTATTTTGAGTCCCGTAGGACAGACGAGGATTTCTCCAAGTCAGGACCAACAGCCGACCGAAATCGAGGCTGCGGCCCAAAAGTGTCAGTTTAATAAATAAAAAGGTGGCCGAAGCCAAATATTGTCCGAGTTCTGTAGAACAATCATGTCCCTCAGAGAGTCTCCATAATCTGCATGAACTTTTATAGCATAACTGCTATTACTCCTCATTTATTTCTGCTCTACACGTCTAGCGCGTATTTGTATGATAGAATGATTTATTCAGTATAGTCTTGGCAACCCACTTTTGCCATAAGACATATGAGGCGTTATTCCCATCGTTTATTTGGGGTTTTCATTCGTGGTTTTATAACTGTCATACTTGTGCTCTGCAGAAATATGAAAACTCTCTGTCCAACATAAGAAGTTCCAGACTCTTAGTACATGCTAGTACGTTTACTAACATGGCTTTGGGTACAACTCCGAAAAGCCATCACCAAAGGCTTTAATAGCGTTCGCAAACTTGTCTTCAACGATCATCAAAGATAACTTGTATGAATTCATTTCACCTCTCGCAAGAAGCGCAATTTAGCATTTTGTTGCTGTTCATATTTCTATGAGCGACGTATACAACCAAGATCTACATCCATCGACGTGACTTTAGCCAATATTGAAAACGCCAACCAAAGTCCTTATCTATAAATGTAGGCCCTAGTCAATATCCATCTGCTCTGCACTACTTAGCACATTTGCTCAATGCACGAATCGCAAGATTGTTATTTTAAATCACAAGGTAGCGCCTAGACAAATATTGAAGGCAAATTCAAGCTACTTGCTTTTATGTGTCATTTAAAAATAGTGATTGATACATCGGAGACATACTTTTAGACATTTCCAATGACGAAACCAACATATCATCACCGTAGCCGTACTGTTCATAGCACTCAGGATACGGACTTTTATCATTCTACGCACTATTAGCTGAACAGTGTTAGGCAAGATAGTTGTGTAATTCAGACAAGCAGCTCATGATAGCGAACTCCAGGCGCGCCGCTTCAAGAAGCTCTCGTCGTACAAAACACAAAGAGACTGTAAGCTTGTCATCGTCGAAAGTGCCGCAACTGCCAAGCAAGCATCGATTCGTGTACCGGATTTTCACGTCTCGCTAACACAATCTCTGCTTTACTCAGAACAGTACCACATTCCTTCAATAACATCGCAAACATCTCCCAACTTGCCCCGATCATTTATATTTTTCGTCAGAAATATAAGAAAACCCAAACTTTTTGAGTTTTCCATCATGCCATGCACTACCAATCACCATGCAGACGGGTTCGATAAGTATTTGTTTCATGTTATACTTTTCAGTTTTTCGAACAGGGGCCTAAGCGTCTGCCTACATATTATACGAAATGCCTTTCGTATTAATTAAGTCTCATATTATCACATTTCATGTGATTAATCCATTTGCCAATATTTCTTGGATTCGGTCCGCCGCCTGCTCGGCGACCGTCTTCCCCATAAGTATACTTCGTAATATAAAACGACAGATCGCGCAGTTGTACACGGATTCTACCGCGTAGTTTCCCGCCAAAACGGCTTCGATAGCCCGTTTTCGTATGAATATTTCAATACAGGCAGATTTTTGTTCTAAATTGACGCTTGATGGAAAGATATTCCTATATAAACCATTGCAAATACTACTTTTAACTGCTTTAAGTAATGTTTTTATATGATTACATATCCTTTAACCTATCTTAATGTCCATTTTCATTAACTTTGTAGTATTTCTCAACTTTTATGCGTTTCTAAGATATTTTTCAGCTCCTAGCCAGCTGTTTAATGGTTTTTTAGGTATCTTAATTTGTACCTAGGGTCATAGAGTTACAACATTACCCATAAGTACTTATATGATAAAGATGGAAAACACTTACTGTAATCCATCATAACATCCCATGAAACGTCCACTACAGGACAGGGAGCTCCCTCCAGAATTCTAGCTTTTGCTGAAAAATTTGTGGAGGGGAAGTTCCATAGTCACCTCGCTTGTTAGCGTTACGCCTGGCACCATGGACCGCGATTGTAGATGACCGCAGTAAGTAAGATGGTATGATACACAGGAGGATGCTGCTGCCCATCATTCAGTTAACCCTTAGTCGCCTCTACCAACACCCACGGGTATGTATGGGTTGGTACTATTCTTTGCCGGCACCACACGGGACACATACTGATATTAGGCATGAACCGAATAAAAACAAATTTTCGAAATTGTTGAAACAACATTTATTGAACAGTTTAGCCTAGCTTAACTTAATAGTTGTTTTTATAATTAATCTAATTAATTTTAGTTCATAAGATTTTGTCAAGACTGTTCGAGCAGTCAAACTGTATTAACAGTTTTGCGGGTGCTTGTTTAGTTTTTAAGAAAAACTGTAACATTTTTTAATAAATGTATTCTATCTATCTATCTAATACATCCACTTGCGAGCCCAGGTCCATGTCACTAGTAGTATGCCACGTGTCATTAGCAAGTATTAGGTTAATTATGATTTAGGAACTGTATTGTTGCAAGCTATTTTAGCAACAGAAAGTTATCTCAAACAAGAAATTGTGAAACATAGTTAAATACAGCTTAGTAAATATCTTGGTTCAACATTTTTCAGAAGTGGCCGCCGCGATATTTTGTGGACCAAACTTCAAAATTTTTGCCCATTTTCCTTGGTTTGTGTTATGATATGAAACTAGTTTTCTTTTAACAGTTGTGGCTGGGGAGTGAATGGCGAAGAGGGTTCCTCTGAAGACCCCTCCAATATATTCTACAGAGGACCTGCTCCTTTCTCAGAACCGGAATCAGTAGCCGTCAGGGTGTGTATTGATAAATAATAATATTCTTCTTCATTCAAAGGAACTTTTCTCTAAACTTGGTGACATATTTTGCGTTTTCTGACGTCTCATATAACTCAATTCTGATCATGATCAAAGAAGACTAATACTCCTTTGAGGAGGAGATCTTGTTTAGCACAGGTGGCATGAAAGCAAATGCGGCATGTTTTGAGATAGAGCTCCACAATCGCAGTGTTTATGTAGTTCGTCTATGAAGCTATCTCAGCCAACTTGGGTTTGCAGGAGGTTTAACAACGTCCAAGTTAGCTGATGCAACGTGTGTCCAGAATGCAAGGTTTCTGCTGTAGAAATAAAGTACTGGTAATTTTTTGATCTAGACGATCCAGTCCACAGTTTCTGTCTCATTGAATAGGGAGCTTTTCTTGACGTCTGCCAAGTTTTTAAGTGTCTATATGTGGTCTAATGTGTGATACGCTAATCACTATTGGTAATTTCCTTTTGTTGGAAATAGTAAAATAAATGATTTTTTTTACAAGAAAAAAATGTAAGAGACATTTGACAGAAGCAATCAAACTGCCCTAATCATTTTTATACGTTTTTTAGGGCAAACATTTGTGTGATGAACACAAGTGTTTGTTCTGTGTCTGGGTGTTATTTATGTATTTATGTATGTATATCAGTCTCTGATACCCATTGTACGTACAGGCTTTGCCTAGTTTGGGATCAGATGACCTTGTGTGAAATGTCCCCAATCAATCCCCAATATATTAAAATATTAAATACTAATGTATGACATCACCACTATGATAGTTTCTCCTCGTACTATGGAGTTAGTATTGCCTCGTACTAGCGCCATCCAGTGGATATTTCAATAGATGGTTGAAAACACCCTCTCAGGTTACCATCTGTGGCAACATTCGATTTCAGAAAGCTTTATTTTGTAATAATATCTAATCTTATCCATGACGAAAATATTTCATCTTTACAGGATACAATTTTACAAGCCAACAAACCCTTCAAGGCGTTCTTGTCGTTTCATAGCTACTTCGAGCTTATAATTTTTCCATGGGGTTTCAAAACTGAGCCGTGTCCGGACTATCTTCGGTTGCTTGAAGGCGCCATGGTCATGACAAGGGTAACCACGTAAGAACATAGTAGACCGCAGAAATAATTCACGATTTTTAGGGTTCAGAACCAAAAAGGGGAAAAATTGGAATCATTATGGTGCAACTTCGTCTGTTTGTCTGTCACATCTGTTTATCTCAGCAACTACTCACGCTATCGACTTGAAATTTGTAATAGATTCAGATTATTTATTCAATGTAGATTCTTTACAGAATACTTATTGAATGTCATGCAGAATACAATGCAAATAGAGCGAGTCTACGCCGTTTCGGATCGTGCTATGGCAGCGTAAAAAAAACCACTGCAGCACGGCCTACTTTAAGAGTCGGCTTTTTACAATGTGTTTTTGTGTTTCGCTGTAATATCAGAGCTCCATACCTCTTTGTCATTCATAAAGACATCTAATCTATAGTAAGGTTTTTTACATAACGTTTTCTTTACACATTCTTTAAACTTTCTCTCAGGTAATTGCACTATATTGTCAGGTATTTTGTTGTAGTATCGTATACATAGACCAACGAAAGATGTATTGACTTTAGTTAATCTAGTATGTGGTTGATCAATTTTGTGCTTCTTTCTAGTTTTAAAATTATGCCTGTCACGTTACAAATTTTAGGTAATTGATGAATGTTCTTTCTAGCGTACATAATATTTTCATAGATATACTGGTATAGCACAATAGTTTTAGAATTTGCTTGCCCAACCAAACAACAAACAATTTTTATTATTTTTGGGAAGGCAAAGTTTGAAATGGTCGTTACTAGGTCAAATGCGAGTATAATATGTGAGGGCTTTACTTGTACATTTCAAAACTGTGTTTTTTACGTTTTTTTACAACTCTTACATTTCAAGTATCCACCAAAAATCACAATATCAGTCATCGAAATATGTTTTTTATACCTGTATAATGCTACGCTACAGCACCTTTATTTTCAGGCGATATACGAGAGCAGCGGTTACATCTACAAAGTCGGTACTACTAAAGACATGACCTATTATGCCTCCGGAACCAGCATTGACTGGAGTTACAGTGTTGCGAAAATTCCTTACTCGTATATGGTGGAACTAAGAAGCAGAAAGTACAAATTTAGGCTTCCAAGGGACCAGATCGCCGAAACCTGTAGTGAAAGCTGGAATGCAGTCAAAAGTCTCATGGATTACATAGACCAACATGAGGATTCCTGAATCTATAACCATTTGGCGGAAAAAGAAAATCAGGTGTTTTGTTAAATAAGCTTCTTGTGTTGTTTTGCAATGTATCTAGTTTTTTAAGTGACCATTAAAATAATAATAATTTGTATCTAAAAATTCATAGCTTTTCATTTGCCCAACCCATAAATTGGTACTGAGAATCGAAAGAATGATCTTTTTGGGAAATGGTCAAACTATCTCTACAGAAAGAATTTTTGAGATGGGTCAGCAAGGGCAGGTACCTTAACCGTTACAGCTACACGAAAATGGACTGAGAACACATACCACAACCTTTCGTAAAATTTTTATCCCCATTCACAGATTTAAAAAAAATTAACGGTTAGCAAGAACATGGCTTATTTACACAAAAAAAGTTTTTGATGCCAATCGATCCTGTTTCTATTACTAAACTAAAAATCGACGTACCAAAAATGGCAAAAAACTTTTCGCATACATTTTGTACGAAAATTTTACACTCTTTTTTTAATGTTAATCGATCCTTTTCTAAAACTCGCCAAAATCTTCTATGGGACCAACCAAACTTTTAACCGTTGTTAGAGTACTAAAAAACCAGCCAAGTGCGAGTCGGAGTCACGCACCGAGGGTCCCGTACAACTAAGGTAAAATTACCGTCTTAGTTATGGACGCGCAGTCACGCAAAGTGTATTAAATTCACGTGAGTCTGACACGCATTGACCAGTTTTTATTAATTGTGGTTATTTTATAGCTTATGCACTATAAACGTACCAATTTTCACGCTTGTAAGTGTAACCGTTTTTTCGATATAGCTAAAAAAAATCTAGGAAAAATCGTCTAAAACACGTTTTTGGTAGGGCCCCCTTAATTTTGTATTTTTTAGCGGCATCAGAAATACATACTCGTAATTTGTGACATTGCTCTACCTAATTACGGTTCATGAGATACAGCCCGCTAACAGATAGACAGTGAAGGCTTATTAATAGGGTCTTGTTTTTTCACCCTTTGGGTTCGGAACCCTAAAAAGATCAGAAATTTTAAAAATATAAGAGAAAAATGATATTACAATAAGAGAATAGCTTTTTTCCATTTCTGGCTTTTTAGTACTAAAAACTGGGTTGGTCTTATTGAAGTTTTGATAGATTTAGGAAACAGGAACCATTGACATAAAAAAAAATGAAAATTTCTGACCCTTTTAGTACTCTAACCTGGGTCGGTTCCATAAAAGTTTTTGATCACTATTAGAAACAGGATCGATTGGCATCAAAAAACTTGTTTGTGTAAAATAGGTGATTTTTGTTTACTGTACATTTTTTGGTAATCTGTGAATGGAAAGCTAAATTTTACGAAAAGTTGTGGTGAGTCTCCTAAGACCATTTTTGCGTAGCTGTAACGGTTGAGGTGTGAACCTGCCCTTACTGTCCATAGACAAATGGTTCTTGACCCTGTTTATCTGGTGTAAAGAAATTAGTAAGCACTATTGAAGCCTGTTACTTATGAAACAGGGCCCTGAGTCAAGTGGCGTTCTATTGTAGAAAACAGGGCCCTGAGTCAAGTGGCGTTCTATTATAGATGTATTATAATAATCTAAGAGAAAACGCTAAAGAATAGAATAAAAAAATATGGGATTGATATTTAGCTGTCACGCAACATTTCGTTAGCTAATGTCAATCCCATATATTTTCATTCTATTCTACTAGCGTTTGCGATTGTAGAAAGCCACTTGACTCAGGGCCCTGAACAACTTTTTCTATGAAAAGTAAGAGGAAATATGAAAAAAATAATTTCACCTCCCATACAAAATGCCCAATCAGCTGGTGCAGTTTCTATAGTAAGTTATATTTTTAATGTAATTCAACCTATGTTCTTTGGGAAAAGTTATTCAGTATAACGGTCTGAGTAGGTAACACGCTAAACACGCCCTCTAGCCAGCTAATGCATAAGAAAGACACTGAAAATTACGAAATAAATATATTTCAAATTACAAAACATAACTTCTCAAACGCAAAAGACACCGTAAGTTCCACAAAAGTATTTCAAAGTTTTAGTTTATTCGCGTGAATAGCACAATTCAGACATTTTTTTTTATCAACAAATTCAGCCAGAGCCTTGACTGCGGCGAAGATTTCTTTGCAGCAATCGATGATTTCTTCCTTGGGCAAGCAGAAACGATGCTCTTTACTCCTAAGCTCGATCAGATACGAGAAGGGAATCTTAGCTGTTCCATAGCTCCAATCAATACTGGTCCCAGAAGCAAAGTACATTATATCTTTGAAGTTTCCTACTTTATACATGTGCCCAGAAGTATCGTATATAGCCTGAAATCATTTAAAAGTTAGACAATCTTCATTTTGCACATTTGGACTAAAATTTTCCACCAAAACCATTATAATACCTTAGCCATAGCAGCACCTCCTTCAAGCAAATTGACATAGTCTGGACAAGGTTCAGCTTGAAAGCACCAGGGAAACGATATAACTTCGCTGAACGCATGGAATGTCAAGAACATTTTGAATGGTAACCCAGAATATAATATTAAGTCCTGTAAGAAGAGAACGCATTCATTGAATTCCATGTCTCAAGATTTAAGTGCATATTTCTTTGGCCGATGGGAAATATGTATAGAATGAGAGCACGAGTCGTTCGGGTCACTGGCCAATAAAATGAGCCTTTATTGTACTTTACAGGTAAAAGGCATTCATTGTTCAAACCTTAATAGCGCATGTCTCAGGTTCAGAAAAAGGCTCCGTACCGCGATAATTCAAGTGCGTTGGATCTCCAAAAGAGTGCGCGCCTTCGATTGACTGACCCCAATTCATCCTGAAATCGAATCACTAAATCGGTTCATCAAGCAAACTATTATAAACTTCATAAAATAAAATAAATGGTAGCAACGCACCCAAAGTTTCTGTTAAGGTCGACACCAACGATTGTGTTCCCAAAACGAGCCCTGTTCTTGCGCCACATCCGATCCACGTTGTGTGTATAATGATAGCCATCTGGATTTACAACAGGAACGAAAAACCTTACAACAAAGTATAATGTTAAGCTGTTTTTAATGTTAAAAGAAAATGAGCAGGTGTGCCACCTGGTGGTAAGTAGTCACCACCATATAGCACCCACTGTACTTCCTTTTATTGACAAAATTTGACACAAATAAAAGTAAAGCGTGTTACCACCTCTAAGAACTTCGATGGTACGTCTCATGTGATGGTAATCTCACTGCCTCACCCTTCAAACAGACACACAGGGCTCTGAGTCAAGTGGCTTTCTACAATGGCGAACGCCATAGAATAGAATAAAAATGTATGGGATTGACATTAGCTGTCACGCAACATTTCGATCGCTAATGTCATTCCCGTACATTTTCATTCTATTCTACTAGCGTTTGCGATTCTAGAAAGCACCTTGACTCAGGGCCCAGTAGTGCAAAAACTGCTACTTTACGGCAGAAATAGCCAAGGGGGTGGTACTTCCTCAAACAGACTTGAAACAGACTTCAGACCAAAATGAAATGGCTAATCATATTTTTCTTTAAAATTATTTTGGAAAATCCGTTACCAATCTTTGTTAGTCATGAATTTGGGAAGTTTGGTGAAATTCCTGGCGATTTGATCAGCGACGTATGTGACAACTGAAACGCTGATCCATTCACGAGCGTGGATGCCTCCATCAAGCCATACTCCAGTATTTGTAGCGTCACTGTTTGATATCTTCAGCATCTGTGACAGTTAGAAAAAAAATTAAGGGTTTATTTTGGTTGCGTTGCGTGGAAAGATGAAACCAGCAGAACATCAGTCAGACAAAAATTTAAAGCCCGTTTCGACTGAAACGCAGAAGCAGAGCCGTGCATTATTGACAAATCAAAAATAAATAAATAAAGTATAGTCTGCCCGCAACTGCTGTACCGCGCCTTTGGTAGGTACCGTACCTATGCGCGGGGAGGTGGGGGAATTGGAAGGAAAGAGCAAAAGTTGCCGTCGTTAGCGACCCCTCCGTCTCGCCGATCGCATACCTAAATCGCGGTATAGCGATTGCGGTCAGACTTATAGTCAACATCTTAGGGTTCTTGGTCCACACGTTGAAGAATCGCCATCATTACATCTCCTTGAAAGTCCATAAAGTGTATTGCTCGAGCGGGATCTCGGGACTTTGAAGAGGAATGCCACCATGCGTAGTGGCTGGCACCCACAATGGACCGAGGTTGTTGGTGACGCAGTATGTACGGTACGATACGCAAACGGACGCTGCTGTCCATCCTCTGGTTCAAATACCCTTAGTCGCCTTTTACGACACCCACGGGTAAAAATCGGTTTGCAGTAGCTAGGGTGCTGGCTGCCATTTTGGTTTATGATTTGTTCATAGCACTTCAAAAATGAAAAAAAAAATAAAGGTTACTGAATCATATTTTCATCTGTGCAACTGTTATTCACAATACAAAATCAAAAAGATAGGAATGCAGGGCTCTGCATCATCACGGGACGTAGTACTTAATAATGAAAAAAAGCTCTACTTAATCATTGTTCATGATTCTGGTCAAAATAATCATATTACACCTTGATAGGTCTTCCTTCAACGGTCTTCCCGATGACACAAACAGTACAAGTTGAAGGATAAATTCTCTCAATTTCATCCATCCACTTATAAATCAACTCATGCGTGTGATAGTCATTCCAGTCTAAAATTGATTCTGAAATATAAGATCAATTAACGTACGTTACATCGGGCATGTATGAAAGGATTGATGAAGGTTCAGGAAGCAAGGGAAGTATGTCAAGATCGTAGCAGGTGGAGAACTGTGGTCTCTGCCTACCCCGACGGGAACTAGGCGTGATGTTATGTATGTATGTATGTATGTACATCGGGTGTAAAAAAAAATTGTAAGTACAATTTAAGCCTGTCACTCAGCCCATGAAACAGAACAACTTTCCCTAAAGAACATAGGTCAAAACATGAAAAATATTTCGTGTTTTGAAATATGTTCCTATGCTTACAAAATGCGTAACCAGCTGGTGCAGTTTCTATACATGAAATTTTTTTCGTATTTTGACCTATGTTCTTTTGAAAAAGTTGTTCATTTTCTTGTTCTAAATAATACGCTAAAAATTGCTTATATGTTTTTTTCTCTAGAGAAGAATGCTGGCGCGACAGAGTAACATAGAAATCCAAGAACGAACAGAAATCTAGAGATCATAAACAGTTAATAAACGTAAAGCCGTACTTTGGCCATATATACAGGGTGTAAAAAAGTACGATGATCCTTTTAAGGGGCTATTCGACATCATTAATAGATTGTATAAAAATATTTAAAAAATCCTTTTTAAATCAAATCAAAAGATAGGCCTTTTAACGCAATCAAAAGATATGGCTTTTTATGTCCTTATCTCCATACACTTAAGCAAAAAAGCAAAACCTACAGGGTACTTTCCGTTGACCTAAAATTATGAAATTTGGCAAGAAGCTAGGTCTCACAGTCATCTCACAGTACAAATAAAGGGAAAAGTTTAAAATCATTAAATATTTAAAATTTTCTCACAACTAATAGTAACCAATTAGGGTGAGCTCCCGTTTCAAGAACTTTTCTATAAAAGAGGGGTCAAGTTGGATGGTCGCGGAGTTTTTAAAATCAAAGAGCAAAAGCTTTTAGTATATCATATGGTAGATAGGTATGGAACCCTTAGGGTGCGAGTCCGACTCGCACTTGGCCGGTTTCTTTTTGTTATAATATCCAGTCACTAGCAAGTACCTAACCATTGTAATAAGTTACTGTCATGTAATTCAAAGGAAAATCAAATTTCATGATCAATCAAAATTAAAAAAAGTATGAATTATAAAAAAAATGTTTTTTTTTTACAATCTATTAGTGATATAGAATCGCCCCTTAAAAGGATCATCGTACTTTTTTTTACAACCTTATAGAAACAAAAATATAGAAACGAAAAATACACAATAATCAAAAACATCATCGAAGGAAAAATAGAGGGCAAAAGAGGCAGAGGAAGAAGAACCACCTGGATGGATAGTTTGAAGAACTGGACCGGATTAGACCAAGCAGAAAATCTAGAGATAGAGCTGAGTTTCGGACGGTGGTCGCTGTCATCCGCTGAGGATATATGGCACCCGAAGAAGAAGAAAATGTTTTTATAATTAAATTTTCGATACTATATGTAGGACAGCACAGGAGTGCGGACGAAGTGTACGACGCACCATAGTTTTCGACCGCACTCCTGAGCTGTCGCTTTCTTTACGTACAATACGTATGTTTTACCTTTTGGATTTTTTTGGGCCTTCCATCGTGCAAAAGAGGTGTTAGGCACGGGCCTATGGGGCCTAGAATTCTTTGGAAATCGAGGTTCTGTGGGACCACTGTCGGACGCAGTAACTTCGAAGGTGATATCCCTATCTCTGAGCATCTTTTCCACTTGCATTGACCGGTTGCCCTCCACCAAAATCTCCATCGCACTCTCATGTTCATTGCAGATGTGTACCGCTGTAAAGAGAGTTATTCTTCTATAGTATAGAAGAAGAAGATGAAATATATGGAGTATTCCTGATTTTTTTAAAGTACCTTTGGTAGCTGAGAAACAAAATCAATAAAACTTTGAACACCAAAAATAATTGTAAATAAGTACATGACTTGTTTGAGATACAGTAAAAATGGGTCGGGTTTAGAAGCCAGCCCTTCCTATTCCTTTTTTAATTTTAGATTTTTGCTTAGCTACAAAAAAAAATTAACTCAGATATTGAAGGTACACACGGCCACAAGTCAGTGGTAACACTTCGACCTTGAGAGGGTCACTGGCTTCAGGCGTTTGTAGCATAGCGCTAGGTCAGCTTATACTGTTTTCGTTACCACTTACTTGCTACCGTGCGTACCAAAAAATAACTATTCCCAAAATAGCTTTACTAATACAAAAGTTCGTCAGTTGGTCTGACAGCTTCTAACTTTAACTTCTCGAGTTGAATTGCATAACATTTTTATGTTTTATTGTAATAACACATTGAACAAGTCCAAATAAACTAAAATTTTATAAAATCGAGTTGGTCTTACCGCCTTTTGTATCTAACCCTTTTAGGAAGCTCTTTTGGCCATCTTTTAAAAACTTTACTTCCCATACTTTGAATCTTCCGTATTCCTTTTTTGCCACTTTGGAATTTTATCTAGAGACAAAAATTTTGATTAAGTAATTTTAAATTATTTTCCCCAAAGTTTCCCCTCACAAAAATAAGACAAGGCACCAACAAATTTTGAACACAAACTTTGACACATTGCCACTGTTGGTTGACACAAGGTTGACATGTTGACATCATCCTCGGACCAAGACATCATTGTGTTTGTCTATGAAAGTAGCTTGCATGTTAAAGGTCATATACTATGTTTTGCGGGATTCCTTGTGAAACCCACGCTCAGGAATTTGTATATTCACATCATTCAGTGATTCACATGAATAAAGCAGAAATGATACTGTTAGCACCAAAGGTTTCGCGTGACCTCGTGCACTGGTGCTTGATAATTAGACGTAATCAGATATTTCAACAAACACCTTATTGCTCCCCACGCCTGTATACTCCCCTCCTGTGTAAGCCTCCCTTACTGCGTGTATTCACTAATTTATGTCTCACCAGCTTTCGTTTTTCGTCTTTATTTTAAGCAGCACCCCGATCTCACCTATTTACTCGTAAGTATAAATAAACTCGAAGATACAGCATGTCTATACCTGTATTTAGCTTTCGCAGATTGAATTATTCGGGAAACAGATCTGCAAGAGGGAGTTTTAGTCCGTAGTCATTAAACCTGCCATTGCCAGTTGAGATCTGACTATTTCGAGACCAGAGATTTTGTAAACCCACGAGCAGGCCTGGAGCGCGCATTTCCTTAACAAAAACAACCTGTGCAGGTGGGGATTTACCGAGAGTTCTAACATCGATTGTGAGTGCGGTGCCTTCTGACAACTGATGGAACATCTCACCTCCTATCCCGACACCTGTACGTGCCTGAGGACTTAAATAAAGTGCAGCTAAAACAGCTTTACTAAGCTGTTAAGTGGTGAAACTCCAACCAGTGTCCAGTCCCAGGATAATCAAAAGGGGATGGTGAAATCTAGTCTTGCATCTCTTCGTGCATTTGTATGATGCTCTGTAGATTTTTCTGAACAAGAGTTTTGTCACCAATGAGCTTCCTTGCGAGATACTGTAACCGGAGGCAAGTCTCTCTCAGGTTCTTGCCAAAGAAACATACATGCTTGGGTCGAAAAACAAAACAAAAAAAAGAACGAAATTCTTTTATTTTTAAAAAACAAACAAAAGAAATTTATCGGTGTGTTTTTTGATTAAATTTTCATGGTGTAGATGTGATCGCTTAATTCTTTTTTCGTGAATCTGTAGTAGCGGTGCTATCTCGGTATACCCCGCTTACCAGACGGCGGACCCAAAGCCCCATCTTTACGCGTTTGTCCTTTTAATTGCGATATGGGGTGCTGCTTGATACTTCCTACTGTGCTTCCTACTTAGTTTAGAATGTTCCTTTCGTATTAGGTGGTACCTTTGTTTGAAAGAATTCTGGTATTCAGCACTCTTGTAATAAATCGAGTTAGGTGGCTCAACTTTCTCAACCACAAAAAAAGGAAACTAATAGTTTTAAACAGCTTGTGTTGTGGGGGCGATGGAGGTCGTTAGAAAGAACACACATGTTTGAAAGAATAAGGTCCATCTTGTTTTGATCAGATCGATACCTAGTAAGCTATAAAGGTTGTTTGTGTTTTCTAGATGGAACTTCTTCAGATATTTCTCTTTAACGTTGACGTAGGAAAAAAGCGCGCTGTGGGTTTTCGAAATCTTTGCTCTAGATTCTAGAACAAAGATTAGATCTCGAAGAATCTGTGTAGCACACTCTCTTCTATCCGACGTCCTTCTGGACTTCCAGATGTCTGTGAGACATCGTGTTAGGGTTGGGCCACATTGATCGACGGCGATCGACGGTTTGCCTATACAAAACGAGCGCAAAGTATAGAAATCCTTTCGCATCATTTCGCCACGTCGATGCGAAAGGACTTCCATACTTTATTATCGGATTTGAAGAAAAAAAACGGGATTTCATAAAAAATTACACGACGTCATTTCTCAAGTCATTTCTGACAGCAAAATGACATATACAAATTCATAAACACTCATATTGCAAAGTAAACAAACTCAAAATCTACAAGCAATGATTTACATTATATATAATATAATATGCATTTAAAGCTTTTCTAAAATACTTAAATTAGCAACCGTAAACCTAAATTTTAATAATAATGCATTTATACAAACAATGTTAAGAACGAGGCATTGTTATTGAAATATAGGTGTTTCATTTATTTGTGCTCAAAGTGGAATAAAACATCTACAAAATTGAAAATTGTCAAACCTTATCGAGTCGATCGGCTTCACCACTATTCAATTTTAAATTCTTCTGTTATAAAGATGTCGAGAAAAGATCGCAAACGAAACGCAGACACCAAACTCATAGTTCCAGTTTCTGTCCCAGTAGATCAGGAGCACGGTGTCAAATATTTTATTCTCAACGAAGAGCCAAAAGGATACATATGCGAGAAAGGGTGTGTTCATGAATACCCATCTAAGTATTCCAAAGGGCGGCCTGTGAGACGTACTCTGTCACCTATAACGATGGCGAGAAACGAAAAACCTGACCAAAACCCCGCGCTAATTGCGTATAGATACGTCCCTCCTGGAAAAACATCTGCATCGCATACGCCTCCATTGAAAGTAGGCGCATCGTATACACCTCTGAGGCAGGCAACTGAAGCTGAAACGATTTTTAGAAAATATGTGCACAACACACCGCTCGTAAAAAGAAGCGTACCTAATAGTCCATCAGATCACTCCTCGTTAGGTTCAATTTCAAAAACAGCGAAATATTTGAAATCACCAATAAAAATGCCAAAAGTAGAAACTTTTGTAAGAAATTTTGTCGAAGGAAATACGCAGACCCATATACCCACTAATATAACGGACGATATGCCTAAGCTAATTGAATCACCGGCACTACCTATCAAAACAAACTTAGCATCTACTGGATCACATCAGAGCTTAAGAATAGATTTGGATCGAACAAGGAAGGCATCATCAAGTACAAATCTTAAAGAAATTCAATATGACAAACACAACTCTAATGTATTTGCAAGGTTATACCCGTACAAATCAAAAGCTAAGCAGAACAACTCAGGTGATATAATTGTCCTCTTTTAGGTGGCTAGTGTGTACGTAGTATTAAGGTAGCTATTAATTCAAAACAATACGAGTACAATTTTATCATTTGACTAGATACTATTACAAATTAGTTTTTTTTTAAACAAAATAGGTTAGCATTTGGCACTGTTCTCACCTGGTGGAAGGTAAGTGACTACGGAGTCGAAGATGTAGCATTTTTACCAATTTTTAGGGTTCCGTACCTCAAAATAAAAAAACGGAACCCTTATAAGATCACTTTGTTGTCCGTCTGTCTGTCTGTCTGTCTGTCTGTCTGTCAAGACCCTTATTCTCACAAACGAGAAGAGGTATCAGGTTGAAATTGATGACGAATATTAAAGTCTATAAACCACACAAGATCAGAAAATTTCAATTTTTTACAACGACGCAATCAACAGATATGGCTTATTATGTCCTCATCTCCATACATTTATGCAAAAAAGCAAAACCTACAGGGTACTTCCCGTTGACCTAAAATTATGAAATTTGGCAAGAAGCTAGGTCTCACAGTACAAATAAAGGGAAAAGTCTAAATTCATTAAATATTTAAATTTTTCTCACAACTAATAGTAACCAATTAAGGTGAGCTCCCGTTTCAAGAACTTTTCTATAAAAGAGGGGTCAAGTTGGATGGTCGCGGAGTTTTTAAAATCAAAGAGCACAAGCTTTTAGTATATCATATGGTAGATAGGTACGGAACCCTTAGGGCGCGAGTCCGACTCGCACTTGGCCGGATTTTTATGGTCAATGGGCTTACTCTTGACCTCGATCTAGCCCTGAGGACAGAGATGAGATCACCGATGGGACGATTTAGCCCAGAAGAAGCCTATTCACTCACTTGAGTAGACTCGGGTAATATGAACTCCGGAACAAAGACGCAGGCAGAGAATTTCACTCCTGAGCTGTGCGCGTTATAAGAGATGGTTCAGAGCGCTTTGTGCGAATGTGTTGAATATCAACCAAATGTGAGTGATATCCTACGATGCGTCTAAACTCCCGATGGCAGAAGGGGGACGGTGGAATAAGTTCATGGACCTCTTGGGCAAACTCTCCGAAGTACATTTTGAAAAAGGCCGACCTAGATAATGCCCGTTCACTCTTGCCAGAACAGATCCAGATTATATTGTTTGGGGAATAGATTGGCTAGGAGGGAGTTCCACATCTGACTAATATTTGCTACTCCCTAATATTTTCCAGATGAAAAGAAAGGAAAGGATCAAATTAAGAGACCTCCAATAAGAATGACCTGGACGAATTATCACAGACTGGATGTGATCCATGAGTTTATGGATGAGATGGAAGCTCTGTTTCCATCTTTGTGTACTGTTGGTGTTATTGGTCAGTCAATAGAAGGCAGAAATATAAAGGTATTAATATAACTCGTATTAAGTCTTTATTAAATCCGAATCAACGTTTATACGTTGCGTTTGTAAAAGGTATAGTCTCAAAGACCTACAGCTTCTGGACGCTTACGTTTCACGGTTCTTCCGGTATTTACATTTATCGTGAAGTTTTACCGTTTACTCACTATACAAAATCTTGACTCAATATTGTTGTATTTCTGTCGTTTACACAATCAATCATTCTTTAAAACTATAATGTTAATAAACATATACAAACTTCATGAAAATCAAATTCTAGTATTGTGGATTTCTGAAAGTTCTAAATTATAGCATTTTTTTTCAATGGCTTTTAATTCTGCTAGTTGCTCAAGATATCAAACGGCAACGCGAACAATTCTGCCGTGTGGATGGACGCCGGGATACATGCGCGGGAGTGGATCGCGCCCGCGGTTAATACTTTTATAGCGAATCACATCGCCAGGAACTTCGATAAACTTCCTGAGAGCTGTACTAATAAGGACTGGTTATTATCTCCACTTTCTTTTCTCCTTTAAGGCCTAAACACAAAACTGCGGTGCTTTGTCGTCCGTAAATATGGGTACATTTATACTAGCTCACACGATGCTTTGCAAAAACATTGCGCCTTTCTGTTCACACTTGTTGTGTCCATTTTAATATCATTTCTTTAGACAGCACCCTATATATATATTATTATCTATCAAATTTTTGTAGCGCAATTTTTGGGGTTCCGAACCAAAATGGTGAGAACGGAACGATTATGGTGTGACTTTGTCTGTCTGTCTGTCACACGGAGTCACACCTGTTTATCTCAGCAACCACTCATGCTATCGACTTGAAATTTGAAATAGTTTATAGAATAATTGCCCAAATTTATTTCAAATTAAAGAATGAAAAAATATTGTTATTATTAATTATGGAGGAGCAAAATTTTACACGGTCGTTACTGGGTCAAGTGGGGTATCATATGAAAGGACTTTACGTGTAAATTCTCAAATAGACTTTTGTATTTTCGAAACTCTTAAGTTTTTAAGTTATCTCCGAAGTTTGCAAATGGAAAAGTCTGAATTAATTACAGTCGATAGAGATTTATGTAAATATTGCAGGATAACGATCTCCCTAGTTTTTTAGAAACCTGCAACAAACCTTTAAAAACAAATTTATTCTGCGGTGCTAAAAATGGACTTTATTGCTTCTAAAAATACTATAGGTACTCGTATATCGGAACCCTCGGCGCGCGAGTCCGGTTCAGCGGTTTTTTAACGTTGTAAATTGCAGCGCGTTGCATTAAAGTTTTGTGTTTGACCCCTAGTAAAACTATTGTTACCTTTTCAAAAAGAAACTGACAGACCCTTTCTTTTTAGTTGAATCTTAAAATAACTCACCAATATCTTCAAATAATTTACTTTCAAGCTCGACGGATATTCAAAATTGAATCTTTGCAATTGATTTTTAGCGTTTCTCTTTTATATTTTTTCATCGCAGGTATTTCCTTCCTGTGGTAAATCCAGACGGATATGAATACACACACACTGACAACCGGATGTGGCGCAAGAATCGGGCCTGGGTAAATGGGAAATGCGTTGGAGTTGACCTTAACAGGAACTTTAGGTAACATAGTTAAACTTATGGTTGACTATATTTACATAATGCAGTCAAGAGCAGGTCAAGCTTGGCATTCGCAACGCGACTTCAGCTCCTATGTCTATTGGAATAAGAGCGTTACAATGTCAAATGTTTCAAGCTTGACATGCACTTCACTATACCTATTTTTTTTATATACGTGGGACACTCAGAAATATTTGCGACACTAAAAAAAATTGTTCTACAGGTACATATATTTTTATTAAATCTTTTCAAAGTACTCTCCACCAGCCTCTATACAAAGATTCATGCGTCTGAACCAGTTTTCAAAACACTTTTTCCAGTCCGCCGTAGACACCTCGTTTACAGCCTGCTCGAACGCAGCCAGCGCATCTTCCGGCGACGAAAATTGTATCCCCTTGAGCTGATTTTTTATTTTTGGAAATAAAAAGAAGTCACACGGTGCTAGATCAGGGCTGTAAGGAGGGTGACCCAGGAGTTTGACTGGTGTGCTGTCCAGGAAGTCCCTCGTTTTGAGCGCGGTGTGTGCAGGCGCATTGTCGTGGTGGAGCAGTAGTCCGCGGAGCCCTGTGTTTGGTCGCTTGTTGCTCACAACAGAAAAAACTTCTGGTAAACATTTGGTAGTATACCATTCGGCGTTGATGCTTCTTTGATCTCGTAAGGGAATTGAGGCCAAGTGGCCAGTCAAATTAAAAAAGCTGGCGATCAAAATCTTCCCCCCGCTTCGAGATCGCTTCACTTTGGTAGGCGTTGGTTCATTTTGAAACACCCAAACTGTCGACTGGCGCTTGGTTTCTGGATCGTATTGATAAATCCAGGACTCATCACCTGTTACGATGTCGTAAACACGCCGAGACGAGCCTGCTTCAAATTTGTTCAGCATATCACGGCACCATTCCACCCGGGCCTGCTTCTGAGCGTCGGTGAGGTAGTGCGGCACCCAGCGCGATACTATCCTCCTCACGCGAAGATGCCCGTGTAGAATCTCGTGAACGCTTCCCGATCCAATCTTTAATATGTGCTGAATCTCCTGATATGTAATTCGCCTATTATCTTGGATTAAATTTTTCACTGCTAGCACGTTTTCTTCCGTAATAGCCGTCAAAGGGCGACCGCTTCTTTCTTCATCCCCCAAGGTTGGTCGACCGCGCCTAAATTCGTTATACCAACGATACACGGTTGCCTTGGAGGGGCCTTCATCCATAAATGCCATTTGAAGTCTATCGAACGATTCATCCGGTTTCAGGCGACACTTGAAATCGTAAAAAATCATAGCTCTAAAATGTTCCCGGCGCAGATCCATTTTTCAGTAAGACACGATACTTTGAATTGGCTCGCAAAAAATGTGGAGGGAAATTTTGAAAATGGAACACACATATTTTTACTTACAAGTAATCATATTTTCGAAAAAGATTCTGACCGGCCAGTCTCCCATATATAAAAACTATTTTTCGCAATACTTTCTGAGTGGCCTGGTATATAGACAACTAGCAATGAAGTCAGCAAGTACTTAGAAACAACACACATAAACGTCTTACTGCCGCCGTCGCTTGAGGACTTACCAGTCTTCTTACGATGGTGAACATTGCTGGTCGAATAGCTTTGACCTTTCCACTTAACCCTGAATGGTGACCACTAGAGTTAATCCATTCGGCAGGTACTTTCTACCTGGAATCAATTGCGAATTTAATGTATTTTTGTGATGTTGTTTTAGGACAGTGTGGGGTATAGAACCTAAGTTGTTGACCTCGAGGAGCTTGTGGAAACCAAAAACCTCAAAAATGTCGGACTTTTTTTTATATTTTCGCTTATATCTCGAGTAAAATTTTTTTTCTTCGGTAAAGTTGCTTGTCTTTATCAGTAGAATCACTGGGTTTTGGGTTTAAAACGAATAAAAATTGACGCTGTATTATTTGTAAACACGTAATAAAATAAGCTCTGACACCAAAAAATTCAAAATATGTCAGAGCATTTTTCAAATGTTTAAATTTGGTATCAAAACCTTCAGAAATAATTGATCTTTGGTAATTTTTGTCTCCCCTTACTGACCGTTATGATCTACAGCACAAGATATCTAGGTACTTAACTAATGAAAGAGTTGTTTCAGTGTCGCGTGGGGAGGAAAGGGCTCATCTTCAGATCCTAACCACTGCTTCTACCGAGGCGCACATGCTTTCTCTGAACCAGAGTCCTGTGCCATGAGGGTAACATTTTTAGCTTGTTTAGTTCCATTCCGATACACTTGCTTCTTAAATGGGTCAATACGCACTGCATTTAGCACCAAAATCCAGTATCAACTGGAAAAAAAATCGTGTCTTTTATTCATACAATTGCACTTTTTATAAACAAAGACAAAGGAGTTTTTATAAAAATTTACTTCACAAGTGTATTGAAAAGCGGCGTAATATGAGCATGAGGTATTACAATCTCGGCTCCATTACGCCCTGGCTTACGGCCCAGGCGCAATCCGGCGTGGAGTGTGATGAACCAAATAACTTATTACTGCCATCATAGCACACTTAGGTCATAATTTACTATTGTTTCTTAAAGAATGTTCTTTGAGATGAATGATCGAACTATTAATTTTTGTAACTTTCACTGTGTTTATTTTGATTTTTTTATCTACCACCAGAAAAGCTTTTGTATAGAGTATTTTGTGTACATACATACATACATAATATCACGCCTTTTTTCCGTCAGGGTAGTAGTAGTATTTTGTGTATCTCTGCAAAACTCTCTGATAGTTGCTCTATCCAAAACTGAACAACTTTGTTTCACCAATTTCAAAATAAACAAATATATATTAAGACGGTCTTCCCTTGTCATTTTGTATGGACAAGCACAAATACGTTGGGAAATTTAAAAAGCTGTCGAACAAAAGTAGGTAGTTCAGTTCAGAGAGTAGAGCAAGGATCCAATAGGGATGCTGACAAACCTGGTAAGATACAGTATACAAGGTCATTTTTTCGGACCTGATTTCCTTTTGCCCACTTATTAGTGAGGTCAAAAGCAACAACATTTGTTCTACGACTTTGCTGACAACGCACAAAAAATTTTCGACTCTCCATACTAAAGTGGTCACGTGACGTGTATGGGAAGTTGAAAATTTTTCGTGCGTTATTAGCAAAGTCGTAGAACAAGAGTTGTTGCTTTTGACCTCACTAATAAGTGGGCAAAAGGAAATCAGGTCCAAAAAAATAACCTAAGTAGTATATTATACCCGATTGAAATAGATATATCTAAAAAAACAGTGCGTGTGTTGCCTTTTGCCTATTGATATTCCCGTAAAGCTGTTTGCAGTATAATCTGTGCAACGGACGCTACTGACACGCGCCAGGCATCAACGGCACATTACACACAAAATGATGGTCGACTGCACTTAATCCCGTTACTAAAAACATTGAACATATTTTTTTTTTGTGGCGGATACGTCTCTGCTTTCGTTGGGGGGGTCATTTCGTACAAATTTGCTATAGGCCCCCTATTCTTACTACCAACAAAATGTCTACCCGCATAGGACTGAATGTCTCCATTTACAGGGTTGTAATAACTTTGTGTAAACTTACGTTACTTTGTATGGGAACCTGATTTTTTTTTAATAAATTGATAACAAAGCCCTAGAACAAAGGTTGTTGCTTTTGACCTCACTAATAAGTGGGCAAACGGATGTCAGGTACAAAAAATAGCCTAAAATAAATAGTGTGTCCTTTTATCTTTTTCAGAGTATTTTACGGGATGCGAATCTACCGTTTAAAGTGTACATAACTCTTCATGCGTTTGGAGAAGTGATCATATTTCCCTTTGCTCACAGTGAAGATTTATGTCCAGATTACATCCGGTTACTAAAAGGTGCCACTGTTATGTCACGGGTAAGAAATATCGCTCTGTCAGAGATTACAAGTAGGTACGGTTAACCGCACATCAAAGGAAACTATTACCATAGCTTACAATCCAAAGTGTTCTAATATCTCGCAGTCTGGGCCTCCTGCTCTCTAGCATACTGCTGGGCTAGCACTGTTGCTAGAAAGAGATGGATACCTATTTAGATTTATACGGACCGAAATATCCCTTCACGTGAGCCCTCTAGTTGTATGTGGAAACCAGATGGAAACGTACATGAAATCTCTTTGCACTCTGCAGAGCAAACAAAAACAACATTCACACACAGCCTCACATTAGTAAATTATTGTATCGTTAATATTGGACACAAACAAACACGCGCTCAAGCATACACTAGAGCACAGAATTAATAATACTCGAGAACAAATACCTAAACTCGATATTTATCCCGACCAGGCAGCACTGCCGCAGCAGTTGGAAGCGCTCGTAGCCGAGTGGTAGTTGGTCTTTTTTCCGATCACGAAAGTAAAGCAACGTTGTCCGTGGTCAGAACCCGGATGGGTGACTGCTGGTGGCACAACAACTAGAGCGCTTCCGTGCTTCGAAAGGCACGTTGGTGCCGGCTACTGTCAAGGATACTAGCAGAGGCCATTTGGCGGCTTGAAAACTCTGACAGCCTGGTTGGCCACCAACCTTGCAAAGCCTAATCTAGGATTAGGTCTGGGTTACGGAGGTCAGATGGCAGTCGCTCTGTGTAAAAACCAGTGCCCCCGTCAAATCCCCTAGGTTAGGTAGCTGACTCCATAAAAACCATTTGACTAAAACAGACTAAGGCTAGGACAATGATAATGATGAGCAGCAGTAGGCAGCTGCACTATCACTGTGACACACAAGCCGTCTTGTTTATTTGGTTTCGAGTCTATTTAATTGTTTTAATTCGGTTGTTGCGAATGTTTCAAACTTTATTAAACTTTAAACTTTAGATAGATACATACATATGTGACCCCGGGTGTTGTAAGTGACCATAAGCAACGGTGCCCACTTACTATCAGGTGACCCGTCTGCTCGTCTGCCTCCCTCTTTAAAAAAAAGAAACTGTTGACAAACGTCGTAATTAAGTGCGCCTATATACGATGGCATATAAAATATCAGGGTGCTATCTATTTACTTGGCTATTTACTATTACTAAGTAACCAATCATTACACATACTATGTACCTATTGGCTTCTTATCTCTAACTCTGCGCAAATCAATGAGTACAATTCAAGATCCAGCTGAATTTTATATACCTCTAATATACAGACGTTACTCATAAATTACTCAGAACAGAGGAACTTAGCAGCAGTATTATGCCTTAAAATGCCACTTAACCTAACAAATGTAGAGAGAGATATGAGAGACTCCTTTACGTTATATTTCAAAACAAAGCCAATTCAGAAAAATTGAGAAAAACTAAAACCCGCTATCCCTATCCTTATATAAACATAGAAACGACACCCATGATTTTTAGACATTTTAACCCTATCGCACCCCAACTCCATCCCCAGGGGGATGATGGTATTTCACGTCCACCACGTTGGATTTCAAAATTGTTGTAGTTTTCGTAATCAACGACCCGATAAACCATACAAACGACACCCATATTGATTTTTAGACATTTCAACCCTATCGCACCCCAACCCCATCCCCAGGGGATGATGGTATTTCACGTCCACCACGTAGGATTTCAAAATTGTTCTAGTTTTCGTAATCAGCGACCCAATAAACCATACAAACGATACCCGTATTGGTTTTTAGACTTTTTCACTCCATTTCCCTCTTAAATTTGGGGTGGAATTTCAATAACAGAGATGTATTTTCCACAGAATTACAACTCTAATGCTTAAACAATACATTTTGTGGATTTTACTTTGAAAATAAAGGATTTTCAACTTCATCCCCCTTTTTACCCCTTAGGGTGTAGAATTTTCATAAACCCTGAGACACATCAAACTTAATTTTTAGTCGTCAGCCTAAATACAAATTTTGAAGATCCTAACTTCAAAACTGACGGACTTTCATACAAACTTTCATCCCCTATTTTACCCCCTTAGGGGTGGAATTTTGTAAAACCCTTTCTTAGTGCACCCCTAGGCCTCATAAGGAACCTACATGCCAAATTTGGAATCTCGAGACCCAGCGGTTTGGGCTGTGCGTTGATATGTCAGTCAGTCACCTTCTTTTTTTATATATATAGATTGTGTGTTATATCTCTTTGTTTGTTTGGTTAGTTTGTGGATGCCTACACTGTATAAGGTATCTACGTGCAAAATTTCAAGTCTCTAGGTCCAGCCGTTTGGGCTGTGCGTTGATATATCAGTCAGTCAGTCATTCAGTTTATCCTTTTATATATTAAGATTCTTTATCATAATTATGGCTACCTTATTACGTAATGAGTGTTGTAAAGGAAAAAGATAATAAATTACTTAACTTAAAGAGCATGATAGATAGATACATACTTTATTGCGCACATAACAATACAGAACAAGTTGCACAGAAAACTTGAATCTAATGTGAGCAAAGGCGCTGCAAACGATCGCGAGCGTGATGCTAGAAGAATGGTTATCTAAATACCTAATATATATTTTTTACATAAAGCTCCAGGTAGGTACTCTTATTTTAAACACTCCCACAGGGCGCGGGTTTAAATCCGACCCGTGGATGTGACTTTTTGTTATTTTCATAGATGTTTCATGTTTTATGACAACGAAAGGCAAAATACATAGAGAATACCCATTTAAGAATACCTAAATTTCAGACCTGTTTAAAATTTCTCGCATCTATTAACAGGCGATATACGATACAGACGGCACGACGTATAAAGTAGGCGTATCGAAGGATGTGATGTACCAAGCTTCTGGCACCAGCAACGACTATTCATACGGTGCCCTCGGTATCCCCTACTGCTACCTCATCGAGCTCAGGAACAAGAAACATAAGTAAGTAATCCTATACTATTAAACGAGCAATATTTGTATATAAATAAATATATATATCTATATATATAAAAGAAGAAGGTGACTGACTGACTGACTGACTGACTGACTGACATATCAACACACAGCCCAAACCACTGGGTCTAGAGATTCCAAATTTGGCACGTAGGTTCCTTATGAGGCCTAGGGGTGCACTAAGAAAGGGTTTTACAAAATTCCACCCCTAAGGGGGTAAAATAGGGGATGAAAGTTTGTATGAAAGTCCGTCAGTTTTGAAGTTAGGATCTTCAAAATTTGTATTTAGGCTGACGACTAAAAATCAATAATTACGTGTCTCAGGATTTTTGAAAATTCGACACCCTTAAGAGTGAAAAGGGGGATGAAGTTGAAAATTCTTTATTCTTAAAGTAAAATCCACATAATTTATTATTTAGGCATTAATGATGTAATTCTATGCAACGTTCATCACTGTTATTGAAATTCCACCCCAAATTCAACCCCTAAAAAAGGGAAATGGGGTGAAAAAGTCTAAAAACCAATATGGGTATCGTTTGTATGGTTTATCGGGTCGCTGATTACGAAAACTACAACAATTTTGAAATCAAACGTGGTGGACGTGAAATACCATCATCCCCCTGGGATGGAGTTGGGGTGCGATAGGTTTTAAATGTCTAAAAATCAATATGGGTGTCGTTTGTATGGTTTATCGGGTCGCTGATTACGAAAACTACAACAATTTTGAAATGCAACGTGGTGGACGTGAAATACCATCATCCCCCTGGGGATGGAGTTGGGGTGCGATAGGTTTGAAATGTCTAAAAATCAATATGGGTGTCGTTTGTATGGTTTATCGGGTCGCTGATTACGAAAACTACAACAATTTTGAAATCCAACGTGGTGGACGTGAAATACCATCATCCCCCTGGGGATGGAGTTGGGGTGCGATAGGTTTGAAATGTCTAAAAATCAATACGAGTGTCGTTTGTATGGTTTATCGGGTCGCTGATTACGAAAGCTACAACAACTTTGAAATCCAACGTGGTGGACTTGAAATACCATCGTCCCCTGGGGATGGGGTTGGGGTGCGATAGGTTTGAAATGTCTAAAAATAAATATGGGTGTCATTTCTATGTTAGGGATAGCGGTAAAATTGGCGTAAGGGGTAGGGATAGGGACAGGTAGAGGTAGAGGTAGAGAGGTAGAGAGGTAGAGAGGTAGAGAGGTAGAGAGGTAGAGAGGTAGAGAGGTAGAGAGGTAGAGAGGTAGAGAGGTAGAGAGGTAGAGAGGTAGAGAGGTAGAGAGGTAGAGAGGTAGAGAGGTAGAGAGGTAGAGAGGTAGAGAGGTAGAGAGGTAGAGAGGTAGAGAGGTAGAGAGGTAGAGAGGTAGAGAGGTAGAGAGGTAGAGAGGTAGAGAGGTAGAGAGGTAGAGAGGTAGAGAGGTAGAGAGGTAGAGAGGTAGAGAGGTAGAGAGGTAGAGAGGTAGAGAGGTAGAGAGGTAGAGAGGTAGAGAGGTAGAGAGGTAGAGAGGTAGAGAGGTAGAGAGGTAGAGAGGTAGAGAGGTAGAGATGTAGAGAGGTAGAGAGGTAGAGAGGTAAAGAGGTAGACAGGTAGACAGGTAGATAGGTAGACAGGTAGACAGGTAGAGATGTAGACAGGTAGAGAGGTAGACAGGTAGAGAGGTAGAGAGGTAGAGAGGTAGAGAGGTAGAGAGGTAGAGAGGTAGAGAGGTAGAGAGGTAGAGAGGTAGAGGGGTAGAGGGGTAGAGAGGTAGAGAGGTAGAGAGGTAGAGAGGTAGAGAGGTAGAGAGGTAGAGAGGTAGAGAGGTAGAGAGGTAGAGAGGTAGAGACGTGGAGACGTAGAGAGGTAGAGACGTAGAGAAGTAGAGACGTAGAGAGGTAGAGGTTGAGAGGAAGAGAGGATGAGAGGTATAGAGGTTGAGAGGTAGAGAGGTAGAGAAGTAGAGAGGTAGAGAGGTAGAGAGGTAGAGAGGTAGAGAGGTAGAGAGGTAGAGAGTTAGAGAGGTAGAGAGGTAGAGACGTAGAGAGGTAGAGAGGTAGAGAGGTAGAGAGGTAGAGACGTAGAGAGGTAGAGGGGTACAGGTACAGGTAGAGGTAGAGGGAGAGGGAGAAGGAGGGGAAGGGGGAGAGGGAGGGAGTGAGGGAGGGGGAGGGGGTGATGAAAAGGGAGAGGGAGGGGTAGAGGGAGGAGCAGGGGGAGAGGGAGGAGGGGGAGGGGGAGAGACAGGGGGAGGGGGAGGGGGAGAGGAAGGGGGGACAGGGAGAGAGAGAGAGGGAGAGGGTTTTAGTTTTTCTCAATTACTTCTGCGAATTGGCTCTGTTTTGAAATATTACATAAAGGTGTCTCTCATCTCTCTCTTTACATTTGTTAGGATACTGCTGCTAAGTTCCTCTGTTCTGAGTAATTTATGAGTAATGTCTATATATTATATAAAATTCAGCTGGATCTTGAATTATACTCATTGATTAGCGCAGGGTTATTCCTGTTTTTCCTTAGTTTAAAATTACCCCGAAATGACGGGAAAATATCCCATTGCTTCGTAAAACCGGTAACAACATAAATACGAAATCCACGCGAGCGAAGCCGCGGGCAACAGCTAGTATATATATATTTGTAATCGGGTTATCGGAAACGGCTCTAACGATTTCGATGAAATTTAGTATACAGCGGTTTTTGGGGGCAAAAAATCGATCTAGCTAGGTCTCATGTCCGGGAAAATTCGTTTTCACCGTCTTTTTAAATATTTCTTAGCGCGTTTTAGTGCGTTCAAGAAACTTACAGCGCCATCTGTTGTTGAGTAGCATAGCTTGCTTACCGAAGCGAAGCTCGGTCGCCCAGGTACTAATTATTAAAGAAACAACAGACATATTACAAATTATACTCACTTTTCCCACTTTTTAGGGTTCCGTACCTCAAAAGAAAAAGACGGAACCCTTATAGGATCACTTTGTTGTCCGTCTGTCTGTCTGTCTGTCTGTCAAGACCCTTTATCTCACGAACGGGTAAAGGTATCAGGTTGAAATTAATACCATATATTAGGATCCATGAACCACATAAGATCTGAAAATTTCAATTTATTACAACGACGCAATCAAAAGATATGGCATTTTATGTCCTCATCTCCATACATTTATTCAAAAATGCAAAGCCTACAGGGTTCTTCCCGTTGACCTAAAATTATGAAATTTGGCAAGAAGCTAGGTCTCACAGTACATATAATGGGAAAAGTCTGAAATCATTAAATATTACAACTTTTCTCACAACTAATGGTAACCAATTGTGGTGAGCTCCCGTTTCAAGAACATTCATATAAGAGAGGGGTCAAGTTGGATGGCCGCTGAGGCGATTTTTGTTTTAGTTCTATTTAAAAACGGGAACACTTACAAACTTGAAAATTAGTATGTTTATAGTGCATAAGCTATAAAATAACAACAAATAATAAAATTTGGTCAAGCGCGTGTTGGACTAAAAAAATCTAGCACATTAACTTACTGAAATTTCAACTAATACAATTATGTTTATGTTGTGGTACGGAACCCTCAGTGCGCGAGTCCGACTCGCACTTGGCCGGTTTTTTATTATAAAGGTGAAGTTTGGATGTTTTTCCCTTTCACGCCCTAACCGCTAAACAGAATTTGCTGAAATTTGACAGGGTTGTAGATTATGATCCAGAAATTTAAGTGTTTCCTTGGGAAAATGTGTTTTCTTTTTTTTTTTCGATAGATCCACACGGTCGAAGTCGCGGGTAATAGCTAGTCTCATATAAACAACAAACCTGTCCCGTAATTTAATTTTGTTGATGTTGTTTTTAAACTTGCTATGATAGAATAGCTTACGAATAATTTCCTAATCCTACTCTGTCGAAAGACGTCCAATGCTGGACGGACATAGACCTCTCATGACGCCCAGTCCTGCGCTGCTGACGATGATTACGTTAAAATAATGATGCTTGTATCTGGCAGCTTTTAAGCTCATTTCTGAAGTTTATAATGTAAACTTTTAAATCTTAAATGTGTCGCCTGAAAACAAAATTATTTCGTAATTAGTGAAGACTGAGTAATTACGACATTAAAGCATCACACGACTTACTTTATCTTACTCTCGTTTAAGATTTCTGTTACCTGAAGAAGAAATCAAGCAGACCAGCTTGGAAATTCTCAACTGTGTAAAAGCATTAATGGCATTTGTGGATTCGTATCCTCTGGATCAGAATTCTGGAGATCATAACAAACACGGACCATCTCAAGGTCTTCCTTACAAAGAGTAAGTATTTGCTTTTACTGCAAAACCTCTTTTATTTTAAACTTAAAGTCATACGATGTCATCAAAAAAGCCATTTGTATTTACAAAAAAACGTCACAAAAGAAGCATTGACACAAAACATCAAAATTCAAGTAAATAATTCAAGCTAAAATATCAAACATTTTTATTTATTTTTATTTACATCTCTCCCCAAAAATTTGCCAAAGTGGCCCCCTCGGCAACCGGTCCGCACACTCAAGTATGGGAATTAAGGTTTTCTGAGGAGGGCCAAAGACATTTTGTAAAATCGTTGGACACGGTAGGAGGTGTGTAAATTCGTCATATAAGGCACATAATGAAAATTCTCAAGTTTAAAATGCTTTGCAACATGTTAAAATATAAGGTTCAAAGTCGCAAGGATGACCAAAGAATTACAACGCCATATGATATCTCAGGCGGGATCTTCTTATTTCTATTGTCTTTTGCGCGAGCGATGAAACGAAGTAGCAGTACGTGCCTTTTTTTATCATTTCATCGCTTGCCCCGGGTGATTTTGTATTAAAGCTTTGGTTGCTTTCTAGTGGTTAACATATGGAAGGAGGAGCCTAGCACTATGGACGTGATGGTGGAAGGGCCGAGGGTAGGCCAGCTGGCGGGCTTGCTGCATGAGAGGGAGATTCCCTACTCTGTAGCCATCACCGACATCTCCGATATGATCCTAAAGGAGCGCGGTGCAGCCATCACCAAAGTTAGAAGCCGCCGTAAGATCTATCACAGTTTTTTTTTCGACTTTTCTTCTTTTCGAGTCAACGGCAAAACTAAACTAAACGCTTATAGTTGCCATCGATTTTATGGAGGAACTTTATACAAGTCAACTTTTTATCAGCTTGACTCATAAGTGGGCGACTTAATTGTATTGATTCATAATTAGTCGAACCTAAAATATGCATTATTTAATCTTTATCATTAACAACGTACTTAATTGAATATCCATTATACTACTTTTCTCAAAATTGTGTGCTCTATTATGTATTATTTTATCTTATCTCTTCATTTCTTAGTATACTACTTCGAAACACTAGCATGTTTCACTAATTACAAGCATTTGTACTCGTATAAAAAGGAACCTCTTTGCAATGTTCGTGTCATCAGTTTTTAGTATTAAAAGTAAGAACATGGTTCCAGATGCTGGTACAATGGACTGGAAAGAGTACCATAGGCTTGACACCATCTACGCCTTTATGGAGAATTTGGCTAGAGAATATCCCTATCTTGTCACCCTGCAAGTTATAGGAAAATCTGTCGAAGGCCGAAACCTTCTCGTAAGTCTTTTTTTATTTCATTAAATTACTTATAAATGCATTTTTTGAAATTTGAAACTGTATTAAAGTTTCTGTGGTTTACCTTACCACCTCAGTTAAAGACAAGCAATACATATTTTTTTAGGGTTTCGAAATAAAATGGAAAAAACAGAACCCTCATAGTGCAACTTCGTCTGTCTGTCCATTCGTCTGTCACACCTGTATATCTCAGTAACTACTCACGCTATCGATTTGAAATTTGGATAAGTTTTACAATATTCTTGCCTAATTTTATTGCAAATTAAAGAATTTTGAAAATGTTTTCATTATTGTTGTAAATGGGGTAAAATTTTAAATTGTCCAAACTGGGTCAAGTGGTTGAAGTTGTATATCATATGTAAGGGCTTTACTGGTAAATTAAAAAATATGTTTTTGTAATTTTTACGACTCTTAGCTTTTAAGCTATGTTAAAAGAAAAAAATACCAAACCTCAACACCCTAAAAATACCCCCATAATCTCCAACTTTACTAAATGAAAAGTCTGAATCATCTAGTCGGTAGAGGGTTATGTAAATATTACAGAAAAATAAATGATCGCTAAGGAGCACAGTTTTTGAGAAGTCTGCAAAATACCGTATAGTTTTGCGGTCCTAAAAATCTACTGTATTCCTTCTAAAAATATTAAAGATATATTGGAACCCTCGGCACATGAGTCCGACTCGCACTTGACCGTTTTTTTTTACTTACTTCCTACGCTGTAGGTCGCGAGTGCGATCTTCACAGTAGGTGTGTAGAGCTTTTGTGTATGTTCTGGGGAAGGACGATTCCCTTGCCTAGTTTGTTCTGCCGCATAGCAGCAGTGTTTGAACTGCAGTGTTTCGGTTTTAAGGGTAAGGGAACCAGTGTAATTACCGGCACATGAGACATACCACCTCAGTTCTCAGGGTGAGCGAGTATTTAGTTGACCTGAGGGTGGGCGCGATTAGCTGTCTTATGCTTATGAGTGTCAAAGTCTGTCACTAATACAGGGTTATTTTTGGACCCCTGGCCAAATTTAAGTATAATGCTCAGAACATGTATCTGAACAACCTTCCCATGGGGACATTGTCGAAAAACGAGATAACATTTTGGTCCTTCCATACAAATCCCACCATTGTCTGCACAAGATTTGTATGGGAGGACCATAATTTTTTCTCGTTTTTCGACCCATGTTCCTTTGGGTTAGTTGTTTACATTCGCGTCCTGAGTAACATGCTAAAATTTGGCCAGGGGGGGTGGCCCACTTGCTTGTTTTCTCACTTGTAACATAGAACGAGTACAAACATTTAAGTGATGAACTTAGAAACTAAGATGTTTTCTCCTCTGTCTGGGTGACAATTATGTGTATAAATCAGTTTGCATTTCATACATAGGTATAGTACCAATGTCGCAAAATTTTCATTTCACCTTTAAGATGATGAAGATCTCAAATGGAAACTCTGGCAACACCGGCGTTTGGATCGACGGGGCAATCCACTGTCGCGAATGGATCAGCGCTGCTGTGGTCACCTATCTCGCCAACGTCCTCGTCCGTACCTACCACGATCTCCCCAGCTCCGTCACTAACAAGGATTGGTGAGTTCTCTTTTTCTCCGTGTGGTGCCGGCAAAGAATAGTACCAATCCATCTCTATCCGTGGGTGTCGTAAGAAGCGACTAAGGGCTTATGAACCAGAGAATCAGTCAGTAAAATCTTCGAATTTATCAAAACGAAAAATCTGAACAATAGAACTTTATGTAAATATCACAGTAAAAATAAAACGATCTCTCTAAGTAGGTGTGCCCTTGCTAAGAACCTCGTCTTAAGGTCTTAAGCCACGATCACACCCAACCGAATTCAAAGATTAATTCGGCATATATTTCTGGGAGGCTTGCATATTACCTCAGCGAGCAATGTATGCCGAATTAGTCCCTGAATCTAGTTAGGTGTGATCGTGGCTTTAAGGCTGCTTTCCCTCTGCAAGGGAGCTAAGCTGTGGTCTGGAAAATTCTAACCAATAGTATTGCTCCATTTTCCTAGCTTTCAAATGAGCTGTCAAATGGAGCAATCCTATTGGCAGCTACAGCCTTAAGTCCTTTAGGCGATCTGTTTTCCATACTAAATTCAAATGACTCGCATTCTTATGCTGGACATAAAATGCTGCTAAAAAACGAGTGTAATGGGATGGTATTGTACCATCTAACATACTGCTGTCATCAACAACAGCAGTTGCCAGCCGCAACGCTTACAACCGTGGTAACTATGGTAAATCGCCTCCAAAGTACAAAGCGTTTTTACTGGAGTTCTGGAGGAAGCTCCCTGTTCTGCAATAGACCTTTCATGAGATGTTAATATATGGCAACGCCGACGTATAGATCGGCGGGGCAATCCACTATCGCAAATGGATCAGCGCTACCGTGGGCACCCATCTCACCAACGTTCTCGTCCGTACCTACCACGTCCTCCCCAGCTCCGTCACTACCAAGGATTGGGGAGTTCTCTTTATAAACCGTCTGTGAGGTTATATGGCGACGCTGGCGTATGGATCGGCGGGGCAATCCACTGTTGCGAATTGATCAGGGCTACCGTGGGCACCTATCTCGCCATCGTTCTCGTCCGTAGCTACCACGACCTCCCTAGCTCCGTCACTACCAAGGATTGGAGAGTTCTCTTTACAACCTTCCAAGGCTATATGGCAACACCGGCGTATGGATTACCAGGGCAATCCACAGTCGTGAATGGATCAGCGCTACCGTGGTCACCTATCTCGCCATCTTTCTCGTCCGTAGCTACCACGATCTCCCCAGCTCTGTCACTATCAAGGATTGCGGAGTTATCTTTATAACCATCCGAGGTTGTATGGCAACACCAGCGTATGTATTGGCGGGGCAATCCACTGTCGCGAATGGATCAGCGCAACCGTGGTCACCTATCTCGCCATCGTTCTCGTCCGTAGCTACCATGACCTCCCCAGCTCCGTCACTACCAAGGATTGGAGAGTTCTCTTTACAACCTTCCAAGGCTATATGGCAACACCGGCGTATGGATTGCCAGGGCAATCCACAGTCGTGAATGGATCAGCGCTACCGTGGTCACCTATCTCGCCATCTTTCTCGTCCGTAGCTACCACGATCTCCCCAGCTCTGTCACTATCAAGGATTGCGGAGTTATCTTTATAACCATCCGAGGTTGTATGGCAACACCAGCGTATGTATTAGCGGGGCAATCCACTGGTGCGAATGGATCAGCGCTACCGTGGTCACCTATCTAGCCAACGTTCTCGTCCGTACCTACCACGACCACTCCAGCTCCGTCACTACCAAGGATTGGGGAGTTCTCTTTATAAACCGTCTGAAGTTATATGGCGACACCAGCATATGGATCGGCGGGGCAATCCACTGTCGCGAATTGATCAGGGCTACCGTGGGCACCTATCTTGCCAACGTTCTCGTCCGTACCTACCACGACCTCCCCAGCTCCGTCACTACCAAGGATTGGAGAGTTCTCTTTACAACCTTCCAAGGCTATATGGCAACACCGGCGTATAGATTGCCAGGGCAATCCACAGTCGTGAATGGATCAGCGCTACCGTGGTCACCTATCTCGCCATCTTTCTCGTCCGTAGCTACCACGATCTCCCCAGCTCTGTCACTATCAAGGATTGCGGAGTTATCTTTATAACCATCCGAGGTTGTATGGCAACACCAGCGTATGTATTGGCGGGGCAATCCACTGGTTCAAATGGATCAGCGCTACCGTGGTCACCTATCTAGCCAACGTTCTCGTCCGTACCTACCACGACCACTCCAGCTCCGTCACTACCAAGGATTGGGGAGTTCTCTTTATAAACCGTCTGAAGTTATATGGCGACACCAGCATATGGATCGGCGGGGCAATCCACTGTCGCGAATTGATCAGGGCTACCGTGGGCACCTATCTCGCCAACGTTCTCGTCCGTACCTACCACGACCTCCCCAGCTCCGTCACTACCAAGGATTGGGGAGTTCTCTTTATAACCGTCCAAGGCTTTAAGGCAACACCGGTGTATGGATCGGCGAGGCAATCCACTGTCACGAATGGAGTGCCGGAATAGAATAGTACCATCCCATACATACCCGTGGGTGTCGTAAGAGGCGACTAAGGGTTATAAACTGGAGAATGGGATAAGCTCGCCATTGTTGTGTGCAATAAAGAGTATATATATAATGGGCAGCAGCATCCTCCTGTGTATCATACCATCTTACTTTCTGCGGTCACCTATAACCGCGGTTCATGCTACTAGCCGTAACGCTGTCAAGCGAGGTGACTGTGGTACTTCCCCTCCACATTTTTCCAGCTAAAGCTAGAATTCTGGAGGGAGCTCCCTGTCCTGTAGTGGACATTTCATGGGATATTAATATGATTATGATGAAGTTGTTGGCAACACTGAAAAAAATACTGTCGCGAGTGGATCAGAGCTGCCGTGGTAGTCTTTTATATGTATTCTTTTTTTTTCAGGTATATTCTCCCAGTCTTGAACCCAGACGGTTACGAGTACACTCACACGCACGACAGAATGTGGCGCAAGAACCGAGCGCGCTATGGCGAGTGCGTCGGAGTTGACTTGAACAGAAACTTCGGGTACACTAACTTTAATTCTTACTTGTCAGCGTTTAAAAAGACGTCTTCTAATTGTTCGCAAATTATGAATAAAGACAATGTAACTCATAAATTCTATCACATGATAGTGCATTTTGTACAGGAAGTCAAGTTTTGAATTTCGACCTATATGTTCCTTGGGAAATTTGTTTCAGTGCTCATGAGATGTCTTGCTATCTCCTGTGTGTTGCTATAACTTCGTTTCAAATTACCTATTTGGTTGCTAGTCTTCCCCCTAAATCGCTGCATGGATTTTCGCTGGTTGCTTAAGCAGCTCTTAAAGAATTTTATTAAATTATATATTCCAGCAAAAGCTAGAATTCTATAGGGAGCTCCCTGTCTTGTAGTGGACGTTTTATGGGATGTTATGATGATGATGTGATATTTTTAATTACCACAAATCTACCGAATCTGTCAAAGAATCAGACAATGAATCAGTCCACTTTACTGGTCAGTCCAGGAGCTCTATTTTTGTTTTGCTCGGCTTGCTGCACGCCGCCGAGCAATATGTTTGCAACGACTGAAACATTGCATTCCTTTACGCATCCATTGATTGAAGACCTCAAATGATAATGAAATATGGCGAGCGAACCAGAAATAGAGCTCCTGTTAATCACGTTATTCATCACGTGTCTACTACTGTCGATCTTCTCTTTTGGTCTTTCGTAACATCAATCTGCCATTAATTTCAATTTATTTTTGTAGTTACGGTTGGGGCCAAAACGGTGAAGAAGGATCTTCAGATGATCCAGGCAATATTTTCTTTAGAGGGCCGGCGCCATTTTCTGAACCTGAATCTATGGCTGTTAGGGTAAGTTGCATTACTTTTTTTTATAAATTGGTTGAATTCTTTATTTAGCCATAGAGAATCTTTCATCATAAAATGTTGCTTGATACACACAAGGTATCTCCTAAAAATCACACCTCGAGAAAATCAGTGCATCACTTAGAAAAAAAACTGGCCAAGTGCGAGTCGGACTCGCGCACCGAGGGTTCCGTACCACCACATAATCATAATTGTATTAGTTGAAATTTCAGTAAGTTAATGTGCTAGATTTTTTTAGTCCGACACGCGCTTGACCAAATTTTATTATTTGTTGTTATTTTATAGCTTATGCACTATAAATAAACCAATTTTCAAGTTAATAAGTGTTCCCGTTTTTAAAATAGAACTAAAACAAAAATCGCCTCCGCGACCATCCAACTTGACCCCTCTCTTATATGAATGTTCTTAAAACGGGAGCTCACCACAATTGGTTAACATTAGTTGTGTGAAAAGTTGTAATATTTAATGATTTCAGACTTTTCCCATTAGTTGTACTGTGAGACCTAGCTTTTTGCCAAATTTCATAATTTAAGGTCAACGGGGAGTACCCTGTAGGTTTTGCATTTTTGCATAAATGTATGGAGATGACGACATAAAATGCCATATCTTTTGATTGCGTCGTTGTAAAAAATTTAAATTTTCAGATCTTGTGTGGTTCATGAATCCTAATATATGGTATTAATTTAAACCTGATACCTTTACCCGTTCGTGAGATAAAGGGTCTTGACAGACAGACGGACAACAAAGTGATCCTATAAGGGTTCCGTTTTTTTCTTTTGAGGTTCGGAACCCTAAAAACAACACGACGGTTCGTCAGATGTCCCATACATATTAGATTTTTTTAGAACTGACGGTTAGGTTATATCCGTTATTCTATGTATGACGCCTAATGAAAATGCACGGCACTACCGCACATTTTTATTGGTGTTCAGTATACATCGTGAATTTTCATTGGTTTTGCTCCCGAGGTCCAGTGATTTTACTCATGATAACAAATAATTTTCGCGAAGAAAATAAATGTTGTATGCGAAAAAAAAAATCGACTCCACGTAAAGTGGTCACGTGATCTACTCATTTTGTTTAGAAAGACAAAAAAAAATTCTAGTGAAAAATATTTTCTTTGGTGTTGCTAGTTTTCATGAGTAGGTAGAATCACTGGGCTTCGGAAAAAAAACCAGTGAAAATTCACGCTGTATTTAGGATAGGCATTCTCATCTATCATTTTCCTGACGTGACGATATTGACGATGAATCTATTTTGACGTCGACGGTAAAAATGTTGTAATATTTTCTAGAATGCAATAGTGAACGCGGATGTGCCGTTCAGGGTGTTCCTGTCATTCCACAGCTACGGAGAAGTGGTGATTTTTCCGTGGGGCTACACTGGCGAGCCGTGTCCGACCTACGTGGAGCTACTTGAAGGGGGCACCGCTATGGCAAAGGTAAACTTGCGACCCACTTCAAGTCATTAACAGATATACACTATACACGGTGTTTGCTACGAGTATACCTCTGCAAACCTCTCGGGCGCTTACTCTAGCCATGAAATTGAACAACTTTTGTTTTACAACTTATCAAATGGTTTCCCCATACAAAATTACAGGTGGATCGGGTCAATTTGTATTTTTATGATGAATCAAGAAAACGTTTTGCTTATTTTGATAAGTTGTAGAGCAAAAGTTGTTTAGTTTCATGGGTAGAGAAAGCACCCGAGAGGTTAGCGGAGGTATAGCAACACCTTGTATAGAGATTTTTTTCTTAACCATTTTTAGCTTTAATTTTGCTAAATCATCGCAAAAATGCTTTCATTCATAATATCCCATAAACATCCACTGCTAGACAGGGAGCTCCCTCCAGAACTTCAGCGAACGTGTGGTACTAAGGTTCGATTTACCATAGTCACCACGCTTGTAAGCGTTGCGGCTGGAGACCGCAGTATGTAAGATTGTACGATACACAGAAGGATACTGCTGCCCATCCTCCAGTTAAGCCAGACTAGAGGTAGAAATGGATTGGTACTATTCTTTGCCGGCACTACACGGACAAATTAACAGTTCGCTAAAATAAACCATGCCGAAAATATTACAGGCTCTTGTCGCGACAGCATTATGTAAACATGTGTTTCATGACTCAGGCAATATTTGAAGCAACCGGTCGCACATACAAAGTAGGCAGCACGAAAGACCTGATGTACTACGCAGCAGGGACCAGCATCGATTGGGCCTACGGTTCGTGCAATATCCCCTACTCGTACATGTTGGAGCTGAGAGGCAAGAAACACAGGTTCCTCCTTCCCAAAAATGAAATCCTTTCCACTAGTCAAGAAGTATGGAGTGCAGTACTCCGACTTATGGATTTTGTAGACCAGCGCTGCAGGTCAACCCAGACTTGTGTTTGCCACAAATAATAGTAATCTATCCACATAAATAAAAAAAAACGAGTAAAACAAAAAATCGTACGGAGACATCTATTTAATTGCGTTGTGATTTGTGAATACTTTTAACATTTTAGTATTTTTTTGTTAGATTTATTATTATTGTAATCATGAACGAGATAAAAAATATATATTATTATGTAATATTGAACCAATAAAAACTGTCAAATATAACTTACACAGGTTTTTTTATGTGGTAAGACAAATTAAGAGTGTGCCAAACCACGACCAGCTAGGTTCGCCAGGTTGAGCAAGTTGTAGTGGAAAACTGTAGTCTGACCGCAACCGCTGTACCGCACCTTAGGTATGCGCGGGGAGGTCGGGGAGTGGGAAGGAAAGAGAAAGAACTAGTTTCTTGTTGCAGCCGTGAGCTATCACGAGCGATGGCCCCCCGTCTCGCCGCTCCAGATGAGGCGTTTTACGCTCAAGTTGACTCGCGCGTTCTCGAGATACTAGAGCTACGATGATGCCACACGTTTCCTCACTCGCACGTAAGAGCCTGTCCTGTCCTGGACGGAATACATGTAGCTATAGTATCTTGGAAACGCGCGAATGTCTACGAGCAAATCGACTCGCGCGTAAAAGGCCTCATCTGGAACATAGGTCGAAATACGAAAAAAATATTTCAACGTCCTATATAAACTGCATCAGCCAGTCAATCTACGAAAGTTTGTATGGAGGGGGTTGCATTAATGCACTTTAGGGGATAATTTAGTAAATTACCAGTAAAAACATTCAAAAATTTTTAAACCACAGTAATCCCCGACATAACGTTAATATTCTTAAAACCAGTATAAGGTGAACTCAACTTGTATAAATATTTACCATGTAGCACAGTTCAGCTTATACTGGTACTTTTACAAAAAAAAATGCGTTTTTACAAAATTGCTCGATTTAATTATTAACAGCTACAAATAGCCTATATTACTATTTGAAATTAATTACTATAAATGTGCATTTAATGCAACCTCATATCGCAAATTGACTGGACTGGAGCGTATTTTGTCTGGGAGGTCAAAAAATCTTTTTCATGTTTCGCTCATTATTCCTTAGGGAAAGTTGTTCAGTTTGGGTAGAGCAACTAGTAGGAGATCCAACCTTGCCCAAAACCTGCTGGGATGAAATTTGGCGCGATTCGACTATACCTTTAGGTAACATATAAGAAGTGATGCGGCCCGGGGGAATGTGACGTAGACGCACAGTGGGGCATAATGACAAATATATCTCATTCTATACTAGGTTTTAAAGTTGTACCTTTTGAACCGACGTAGAAGCTAGTTGAAAAGTTCAGAGAATGTGTTTTGAAGACAAATATAACACATTAAAATAAAAAACCGGTCAAGTGCGAGTCGGACTCGCGCGCCGAGAGTTCCGATACCGCAAAACTAAATTTGTCAGTGAAGGTATTTTACAGATTACTAAAAAACTATGCAACTTTGAAAGATGGTTTTATTTGTCTGTAATATTTACGTAAACTTCTATCAACTATAATTATATATCTTTTTGTTCGTACCTTGAAAACTAAGAGTCCTAAAAAAACAAAAATCTATTTTGGAATGTACAAGTAAAGCCTTTTCATATGATACCCCACTCGACCTAGTAGCGATAATTTAAAATTTTGGAAATGGACATGTTATTTTATTGACATTTTAGTGAACTATATTCATATCAAGTATGACGGTCGAATTAATAACCGATCTGACGATAGAGCAAAAACAAATAAAAACGTTTCTTGCATGGATACCCCCCTTTTTTATATTTTTGTAGTTTATTAGATAAAATTTTTTTCAATAGTTCGTCCATCTTAATAATGCAGTGAGTCATCACTTTTCGCCGCTGGTAGCCAAGCCCCGTAACCAATCAGGTTGCATAAAATTATAAAGTTAAATGCACAATGACTAACTGAAGGCAAACCTTCGAAAGAAGCGGTTGTTTCCTTTGTGTGTTACCTTAAAAACGAAAAAAAATATTAAAAGCCAAATATTTTTTGTATTTTAAATCCATTGTGAATACACGTTTACCCTGCATTTGCGTTAATGACTTACTGCATTCTTAACGCGGACAAACTATAGCTACCTATGTCGGTTCAAAAGACACAACTATCAACCTGGTAAAAAACGACATAACTTTGTGACCCACTGCGTCTCCGTCACATTCTGCTGGGTCGCACCACTTCTTATATTTTACTTAAAAGTATTTACATAAATCGTGCCAAGGTTCATCACAGTAGGTTTTGTGCAGAGCACCCCATACAAGCTCGGCCTTGGTTCTTCTACTAAACCACCTGAGAGGTTTACAGGCATATACCGAACACCCTGTATTGGTGATAACAAAACAGAATACTTACGATGTGTACAAGGTACCTTTCTGCTGCACTCAGCTACTCAATTAGTAGCTAGCTTTACACAAAAAAAAATCGTTAAAAATTTTGGTAACTTTATTTACAGATTTTTGCATTATCTTATAATACAGTCAACAATTTTAACATTACGATTTGAGATCCACATTCATTTATCTAACGTAAAAACACCTATTGACAGAGTTTCTATTTTATCGAATTCGTATCCAATTTTTATTAGACTTCTAAGATTGTCTTTTTGATTATCATTTTCCACGTACGTCGGACGGCACATGACACAAAAGCTGTACACAAATAGTCACTATTACTGTGTCACTGAATAGAAAGTCTTACTAGGTTTCAGCTAGTATGGACGCCAAACATCAACTGGCCGCCGCTCCGAAGTGATCAGAGACTTACTACGAGTCCTGACGCCCTGGTCATTCCATTCAGGTGATGCGGGACGTTTCTTACTCGTACCCGAAGCTGTCGAGCCTTCTTCCTCTTCTCTGTTGGGGCTAGAATTTGAGTCATCTTGGGGAATCTGAGGTCTTAACCACCAGTCGTAACCACCGTAGAGCTGTGAGTACAACCAAGCCGGCGGCGTGGGCAGTAGAGGAGAGTTGAGAAATAGTTGAGCAGCTAAAGCACTGTGGAAAAGCGTTGTTGGACCTGGCAGTGGCTGTACAGGTTTCCGTGACCTGGTGACGGAGGTGAAGGCTCCTGGACGGTCGTCAGGTGGTGGACTACTGGAAGCTGTTACGGAGATGTCGTCGTCTGGGGACCCTGGACGGGAGGTAGCTGGGCTGGTCGTGCTATGCGCGTGCATCGTCGTTGGATTTTCTGATGTCACATCTGGGGGATAAACAAAACCTAAATTTCCAGCTTATCCACCACAATGTGTAGGCATTTAAAAATATTATTCGTCTTAATTAAGGAATATCAGCCGTTTCAATAATACAGGATGTGAGGTGCAGCTTTCTGAATACGGAAAGGGCAAGATTGTGTAGAAACGTTGATTATTCTTCCATTTTATAAAAGTTTCATTCACTGAAAATAGTTCAGTTTCGTTGTCTGATCATGCCCTTACAATTTCGGAAAGCTGTCACTTATAGCCGGTATAGGTTGGTGGCAGCCTGTGGGATGCAGTGGTGGTGCATCAGCTTGCTACGCCGGGGCATGCCCCGTTGTCCTACTGGAGTGTCCCACTGGTAGGTCGACGGGGAAAATGCGTTTCCCCTTCGTCCTACTGCACTAGTGTTCGAAACAAACTAGTTTTCATGTATCGATATTTATTTCTAATAAGTACAAGTTAAATATATTTTCCATACAAAATTACTTTAAATGAAAAACTTTATGTTATAGTGATTTAAGGTTGACAGCTGTCAAACGAAATAAAGATCTCGACGAGATCTATCATTCGTCAAAACATACGAGTAGTCTAGGCTTAGACTATATAATACTAACGTATAAAGTCTAGGGTTAGTAGTTTCCGACAGACAGCTGTCAACCGAAATAAAGACCTCGACGAGATCTATAATTCATCCGATCATACAATAGTTTAGGGTGAACAGTTTTAGAGTTGTGGTGGTTTTAGATTTGATAGTTGACAACCGAAATGAGAACTCGACGAGATCTATCAATTGTCCGAACTTACGAGTAGTCTAGGGTCCGTAGTTTCCAAGTTATAGCGATTTTAAATTTGACAGCTGTCAATTAAAGTAAAGATCTCGACGAGATCTATCATTTGTCCCAACGTACAAGTAGTCTAGGGTCAGTAATTTCCAGGTTAAGTCAATAGTTTATTTTGTGGTGTTTCAGAGAGAAATTTTATGGTTTCATACTATCAAAGAGGTATTTATGTGTAAAATAACATGAATATGTTTCTGCCTTTGTTTCATTTCCCTTTTTCATCCCAAAATTTAGTTAAGTTCTGGGTATCCCGTATTAAAGTTCATATTTCAACTGCGTCTCAATACAAATTTACATATAAAGTAAGAAATTATACAAGATAACGTTATCTATATTATTAAAGTAGTTAAAGATATAAAACATGCCAATTAGATTTAAAGGAAATCAAATTAGACTAAACCTATGTCCTAAATCTAGTGCTCAAATCCCTGTCTGTGGAGAGTCCTGTGATGGGATCCACAGACAAGGGTGTGCAAGCTTTTTGACAGCCACTGATTAAGGGTCATAGTGATTTGAAGTTTGAGAGCTGTCAACCGAAATAAAGATTTTGACGAGATCTATCATTTGTCTGAACATACAAATACGAGTAGTCTAGGGTCAGTAGTTTCCAAGTTATAGTGATTTAAAGTTTGACAGATGTCAACAGAAATAAAGACCTAGAAGAGATCTATAATTCGTCCGATCATACAATAGTGTAGTGTGAACAGTTTTTGAGTTATGGTGGTTTTAGATTTGACAGCGGTCAACTGAAATGAAGATCTCGACGAGATCTATTATTTAATGCCCGTTTCTTTTAAAGTGATTTTGTATGGAAATATATTTTACTTGTACCCATTAGAAAAAAATACATGAAAACTAGTTTGTTCCGAACAAGTGCAGTAGGACGAAGGGGAAACGTGAATTCCCCGTCGACCTACCAGTGGGACACTCCAGTAGGACGACGGGGCATGCCCCGCTACGCCGAAGATTCTGCTTACGAAATGCGTCTGGACGATCACCGTTTTGGACGAAAGCTTATCTGCTATTAGGTCGTTTGTTCTATAAGATGTGTAAAACAGCTGTTATTTTTTTTTATTTTTTTTTTGTTTCTTAAGGGATCAATTTAAGGGCTTTCCTGCAGTCAACTAGCGCCCCCATAAGTTAAAAAAATATTACTCGCTAAATACAAAACTTATCGAAAATCTGTCTTTCCAGATTAGAGCAAAGGTAGGTAAGTTTATTAACAACCTATCAATGCTAAAAAATATAGTTCACTGTAGTTACTGATACAAAAACTGCTAAAAGTGGCCATTTTTCGCACTTTTTGTGTCTGTATCCAGAGTAAACTATATTTTTCAGGATTGATAGGTTCTAAATAAACTAGGGTACCTTTACTTCAATCTGGTAAGACAGATTTTTGATAAGTTTTGTATTTAGCGAGTAATATTTTTTTAACTGATGGGGGCGCTAGTTGATTGCAGGAAAGCCCTTGAGAAATTCAACAAAGAAAACCTGCTAATATGTTTGTTTATGTGTAAGAACACTCGATTTTAATATTTGGTATACATACTGAATCTCTTGAAAACTTAAACTGTGCATTCTGATCATGAAAGGAACAACTTTTCGAAATACGATAAGCTTCCAGTATAAAAAGCAATACCGCGAGGAAAAAACGAAAATATTACATCAAAACATATTTTTTTATTTTCTGAATCCATTACTGTTTGTATGTTTGTTTACTTACCGTTGTCGTGGCTGGGTAAAGGCGGCACGACGGGTTGCGCGTGCGGCGGTAAGACGTGTGGGGTGAAGTGCGCGGGCGCAGGAAGCAGGGGTGGGGGGTAGTGCCGGCCTAGAGCACCCCACTCGCCGCCCGGCAGACCGGCCAGTTGGTGGGCGATACCTACGGAGCACGAATGAACATTGATTTGTAAGGGGTGTAAGGGACAGGTTTCCGAAAACTGAAAGGGCATGATCAGTTAACGTAACTGAACAACATTTAGTGATTTAGCTTTCAGGATATGAAAACAAAAATAAGCCATTCCATACAAAATTGCGAACTTGATTGGTCAGTTTGTATGGAGAGGCCGATTCTTTTAACCTCCTGAAAGTTTTATTTACTAAAAGTTGTTCAGTTACGTTGACTGATCATGCCCTTTCAGTTTTTGGTAAACTGTCGCTTAACACTCAATTTACAAAACCCAAACTTTCATCCAAACTAATATTGTAAATACCATAGAATACATGAAAGAGTTCATGTATTCTATGGTAAATACGAAAGTAAATCTGCACTCACGGCAAAATGCAACGTGCAAATCCGCTGACCACAGTTTGATATAAGCTAGATTTTGTAATAGGCAGCTAGTGTAAAATAAAGCACATAGGTGAATCTGATAACAAAACTGAAAAAAATTCTCTTATTTTTTTTTCTTTTGGGTCGAAGAACGCTCCTAGGGTTGACAATAAAAAATCAGCTTACTTAATGATTGCGCAAAACAATAATGAGTTATCACAAAGTACTCTTAATTTTCACCAGCCCTACTTGACAAGAAAATCGATGCTCCATTGCCTAATTCACTCCTTATCACAATGCCCAACTTTGTGCATCTAAAAATAACCTACTGGCTTACTCCATATATTTTTATTTGACTGCGACCATTAATTTTCCATTATCACAGGCAACTATTTTCCGGACTCTGTATCAAAGATTGATCAAAATTTTGGAATTAAATAAAGATACAGGTATACAATGGCTCTGCTACACAGTAATACTCCAAAATCCGCAGTTAAAGGTTTGATAAAACTGTCACACTTAAAAATGCAGCAGTTCTTAAATTCGAAACGTCTAACATTTACAAGCAGACAGAATCGCCTTTATTTTGTACTTGATTCATAGATTACAGCTACAATGGAGATTCCAGAATTTTGTTTCCCAACCTATTAACCGACTGAATACGCCTCACCACTTCCAGCGTTATCTCCTCCGCGACACTCCTCAACTCCACAGGATTTGGCATCTACTTTGTAAATTCGAATCTTGAAATCAAAACAGTTCTGCTGATACGGTTTGTTTAAATCTAGCACCGTATTATGTCATTTACTTTTACTTTAATACTCCAGGATAGAGGAAGTAGTGTTTGCGAAATGGGATATTTCGAAATAAGTTGTATAATAATGATAATCTGTACAATTGTTTTTATTTTGTACAATAATTTGTAAACCCAATTATAAAATTTAACAGAAACGGAAAAAAGGAAACATACATGAAAAAGAAAACAATTTTAATAAACAACTTTAACTCAACCGTAAACGCATTCACAAAATAAAATAGGAAATGTGTTTCGGCGTCATAATTTCAAGTTGACATTTTTAAGCGCATAAATTAACGAAGTTTGGCGACGCGACCCCGTATATACGGCTTAACCCTTTAGCACCCACCTTGGGTAATTCCCACCCCGGGTCTGCCCGACCCTTTCACCAATAGAATAAATTACAGACCGTTTTATGTCGCAGATACTGTCGCTGCGAAAATGTAAAACGCATTATTTTGAATCCAACCGCTTATCTTTTATAGTAGTGCTTTATGAGTCTGTGCAATTAGACGAGCAGCTTTTTAGGATAATCCGTCTTTATCTGCGTCTTTGTGCTTTTACGATAATGATTTGAGATATTGAATCGTGCGCGGATTGGGTTTATCGTTCAGAAAGTTGCATCGTAAAGTTTACAGCCTATTCTCGGGTAATTTTTACGTCTGTGATCTTTGTTTTTCGTCTCATACTTATTAATTATATTTTTTGGCTTATAAGAATGTCTCTTTCTTTTTAATCACGAAAGTTGAGCAACATCGACCGTGGTCAAAACCTTGATTGTGGACCGCTAGACCAGTTACGACAATTCAAGTGTTATCTGTGCTTCGGCAGGCGCTTGAAGGCGCTGGCTATTTTTATTACTAGCTGTTGCCCGCGGCTTCGCTCGCGTGGATTTCGTATGTTGTTACCGGTTTTCCGAAGCAATGAGATATTTACCCGTCATTTCGGGGTAATTTTAAACTAAGGAAAAACAGGACTAACCCTGCGCAAATCAATGAATATGATTCAAGATCCAGCTGAATTTTATATAATATACAGACGTTACTCATAAATTACTCAGAACAGAGGAACTTAGCAGCAGTATCCTAACAAATGTAAAGACAGAGATGAGAGACACCTTTATGTAATATTTCAAAACAGAGCCAATTCGCAGAAGTAATTGAGAAAAACTAAAACCCTCTCCCTCTCTCTCCCTTTCCCCCCTTGCTCTCCCCCTCCCCCTTCCCCCCTGCCCCTCCCTCACCCCCTCCCCCTCCCTCTCTCCCACTCTCTTCCCCTTCCCCTCCTTCTCCCTCTACCTGTATCTCTACCTCTCTACCTCTCTACCTCTCTACCTCTCTACCTCTCTACCTCTCTACCTCTCTACCTCTCTACCTCTCTACCTCTCTACCTCTCTACCTCTCTCCCTCTCTACCTCTACCTCTCCCTATCCCTATCCCTACCCCTAACGCCAATTTACCGCTATCCCTAACATAGAAACGACACCCATATTTATTTTTAGACATTTCAAACCTATCGCACCCCAACCCCATCCCCAGGGGATGATGGTATTTCTTGTCCACCACGTTGGATTTCAAAGTTGTTGTAGCTTTCGTAATCAGCGACCCGATAAACCATACAAACGACACCCATATTTATTTTTAGACATTTCAAACCTATCGCACCCCAACTCCATCCCCAGGGGGATGATGGTATTTCACGTCCACCACGTTGGATTTCAAAATTGTTGTAGTTTTCGTAATCAGCGACCCGATAAACCATACAAACGACACCCATATTCACATTTCAACCCTATCGCACCCCAACCCCATCCCAAGGGAATGATGGTATTTAACGTCACCAAGTTGGATTTCAAAATTGTTGTAGTTTTCGTAATCAGCGACCCGATAAACCATATAAACGATACCCATATTGGTTTTTAGACTTTTTCACCCCATTTCCCTTTTTTAGGGGTTGAAGTTGGGGTGGAATTTCAATATTAGTGATGAACGTTGCATAGAATTACATCATTAATGCCTAAATAATAAATTATGTGGATTTTACTTTAAAAATAAAGAATTTTCAACTTCATCCCCCTTTTCACCCTTAAGGGTGTCGAATTTTCAAAAACCCTGAGACACGTAAATATTTATTTTTAGTCGTCGGACGGACGGACGGACTTTCATACAAACTTTCATCCCCTATTTTACCCCCTTAGGGGTGGAATTTTGTAAAACCCTTTCTTAATGCACCCCTAGGCCTCATAAGGAACCTTCATGCGAAATTTGGAATCTCTAGACCCAGCGGTTTAGGCTGTGCGTTGATATGTCAGTCAGTCAGTCAGTCAGTCACCTTCTTCTTTTATATATACAGATAGTTGTCGATAAGCCAAGTCAGAGGCCATTTTGTGGCTTTAAAGTTCTGACAACCAAGTTGGACACTATCCTGGAAATAGTCTTTAGGATTGGGTTTTGAATGCCGTCAAAGTTGCGGAGGTCAAAAGGTAGTCGCTCTGTGTAAAACTATTGCTCTCATTAAATCCCCTAGGTACACCCCGAAATAAGGCTTAGTTAATAAAAAAAAGATACTGATGAAAAACACACTTATATACCTAATCTCGCTACAAAAAATGCACCGTAAGCAGTTTCTTGGTGTCTCCTAAAATATTTTCTGGACCTTTTTTATTATTTGGAAAATTGCTCATCTTCATATACCCTGCATCAAAGAGATTTGAGCCTCTCTCTCTCTCCCCTGAAATCTCTTTGCCCTGCATAATCTATAATATATAAATCTATCTATATATATAAAAGAAGAAGGTAACTGACTGACTGACTGACTGACTGAATGACATATCAACGCACAGCCCAAACCACTGGGTCTAGAGATTCCAAATTTGGCATGTAGGTTCCTTATGAGGCCAAGGGGTGCACTAAGAAAGGGTTTTACAAAATTCTACCCCTAAGGGGGTAAAATGGGGGATGAAAGTTTGTATGAAAGTCCGTCAGTTTTGAAGTTAGGATCTTTAAAATTTTTACTTAGGCTGTCGACTAAAAATTAATATTTACGTTTCTCAGCGTTTTTGAAAATTTGACACGCTTAAGGGTGAAAAGGGGGATGAAGTTGAAAATTCTTTATTTTAAAAGTAAAATCCACATAATTTATTATTTAGGCATTAATGATGTAATTCTATGCAACGTTAATCACTGTTATTGAAATTCCACCCCAAATTCAACCCCTAAAAAAGGGAAATGGGGTGTAAAAGTCTAAAAACCAATAGGGGTATCGTTTATATGGTTTATCGGGTCGCTGATTACGAAAACTACAACAATTTTGAAATCCGACGTGGTGAACGTTAAATACCATCATTCCCTTGGGATGGGGGTGGGGTGCGATAGGGTTGAAATGTGAATATGGGTGTCGTTTGTATGGTTTATCGGGTCGCTGATTACGAAAGCTACAACAACTTTGAAATCCAACTTGGTGGACGTGAAATACCATCATCCCCTGCGGATGGGGTTGGGGTGCACTAGGTTTGAAATGTCTAAAAATAAATATGGGTGTCGTTTCTATGTTAGGGATAGCGGTTAAATTGGCGTTAGGGGTAGGGATAGGGGCAGGGATAGGGAGAGGTAGAGGTAGAGAGGTAGAGAGGCAGAGAGGTAGAGAGGTTGAGAGGTAGAGAGGTAGAGAGGTAGAGAGGTAGAGAGGTAGAGAGGTAGAGAGGTAGAGAGGTAGAGAGGTAGAGAGGTAGAGAGGTAGAGAGGTAGAGAGGTAGAGAGGTAGAGAGGTAGAGAGGTAGAGAGGTAGAGAGGTAGAGAGGTAGAGTGGTAGAGAGGTAGAGAGGTAGAGAGGTAGAGAGGTAGAGAGGTAGAGAGGTAGAGAGGTAGAGAGGTAGAGAGGTAGAGAGGTAGAGAGGTAGAGAGGTAGAGAGGTAGAGAGGTAGAGAGGTAGAGAGGTAGAGAGGTAGAGAGGTAGAGAGGTAGAGAGGTAGAGAGGTAGAGAGGTAGAGAGGTAGAGAGGTAGAGAGGTAGAGAGGTAGAGTGGCAGAGAGGTAGAGTGGTAGAGAGGTAGAGAGGTAGAGAGGTAGAGAGGTAGAGAGGTAGAGAGGTAGAGAGGTAGAGAGGTAGAGAGGTAGAGAGGTAGAGAGGTAGAGAGGTAGAGAGGTAGAGAGGTAGAGAGGTAGAGAGGTAGAGAGGTAGAGAGGTAGAGAGGTAGAGAGGTAGAGAGGTAGAGAGGTAGACAGGTAGACAGGTAGACAGGTAGACAGGTAGACAGGTAGACAGGTAGACAGGTAGACAGGTAGACAGGTAAGACATGTAGACAGGTAGACAGGTAGACAGGTAGACAGGTAGACAGGTAGAGAGGTAGAGAGGTAGACAGGTAGAGAGGTAGAGAGGTAGACAGGTAGAGAGGTAGAGAGGTAGACAGGTAGAGAGGTAGAGAGGTAGACAGGTCTCTACCTCTCTAGGTAGAGAGGTAGAGAGGTAGAGAGGTAGAGAGGTAGAGAGGTAGAGAGGTAGAGAGGTAGAGATGTAGAGAGGTAGAGATACAGGTAGAGGGAGAAGGAGGGGAAGGGGAAGAGAGTGGGAGAGAGGGAGGGGGAGGGGGAGAGACAGAGGGATGGGAAGGGGGAGAGGAAGGGGGGAATGGGAGAGAGAGGGAGAGGGTTTCAGTTTTTCTCAATTACTTCTGCGAATTGGCTCTGTTTTTAAATATTACATAAAGGTGTCTCTCATCTCTCAGTTTACATTTGTTAGGATACTGCTGCTAAGTTCCTCTGTTCTGAGTAATTTAGAAGTATCGTCTGGATATTATATAAAATTCAGCTGGATCTTGAATTATACTCATTGATTTGCGCAGGGTTAGTCCTGTTTTTCCTTAGTTTAAAATTACCCCAAAATGACGGGAAAATATCTCATTGCTTCGGAAAACCGGTAACAACATAAGTACGAAATCCACGCGAGCGAAACCGCAGGCAACAGCTAGTACTATATAATATATAACCTGTAAAATACTATATAATCTCCACTCTTCAACAAAATGACTGTTAAGTGGTCTAGTTTACATAATAACTGCACAAGAAGCTCCATAAAATAAACTTTTTAATAAAGTGGGAGCCATGCAGAAAATTTAATAGCATTTTAATAAGAGCAGAGTGGGTTAAAGGCGGGCGGGTGACTCTCGAAGTCTGTGAGTAAGTATACTCTGCACAGAATAAAGAAAACTAGCCGTGTTAGAAAATAAACATGCCTTAACTGCGTCCGACGTAAACTTTTTCTTCCTTGTTTCTGTCTAAGGGATAATTTATAAACAACAAAGACAATTAAATCACAAAAAAACATAAATAATTACCATTATCTTAGTACGCTATGTAAACACTGGACCACCGACAACTACTAAAGGCGCTTCTTCGATCGCTATTATATTCGTTGGTCCGTTTTGGACGTTGTAGGAAAGGCCAACGAATGTTTGTTGGCGGTAACATCAAATAAATCGTTCGTTGAAACCATGCACACCGGATGTAGGTATCTCGAAGGCAATCGATCGCCTTGATTGGTTGTTCGTTGACCCGATGTTTACGCAGCGATAGACGTTACTGCATTATGTTCAATACTCAATACATCACTTTTTTACTAATTCGTAGTCAGACAGAACTCGGCGAAGAAGTGTCTTACGTTGAGATAAATAAATGTGAATTGGAGCCTATGCAGACGGCAATTTTGACGCACGTAAAAAGTGAGTTTGTATCGATGCAGACAAGGTGGTCTACCCCCAAATTTCGAAATATCGATGCGATACTATTCGAAACACGCAAATTCAACACTTCGTCACTTGACGATAGAGTAGGATATTGTTTGGATACTTCTCACTTAACAACAACAACAACTCATCCAACCAATATTCTACTCGAAGTTATGAATTTGACTGCATGGAAGTAGTATTGTATCAACATATCGAAAACTGAGAGTATAAACGAAGACTCCTCGTAGAATCGTCATTTTGACTCGCAACCACATTTTGCTTGCATTGAACGAACGCGCGTTTTGAAAAATGTTTAGTCTACAGGCTCTAAGGAGTCCTTGTTACTTCTACTTTATTTATTTTAAGTGTTCTGTGGCGTATACAATATCCGCTGCAGACGACGTAAGTGCAGCGAGGCGAAGACTTGGCGAAAAAAACAATGGGTAGCCTAAGACTACCCTGTGTTGCCAGCCTTTTGTTTCAGCCTTGAGAAGAAAGGGAGTGCAATGGATTGGATAAGAAATTCCTATAAAAATCGTAAGTACGTATACTCGTATGTTGCAGCTAAAAAGTTAAATCAAATAGTAGAGTTTGGATAATTGTTAAAGAATTCGTTTATGTTTGCAATTTTTATCAAAGGCCTCAGATTTTTGTTTGCGTAAAAATTAACGTAGTGTTTTTGTATGTCAATGGCTACTTTCCTCTTGTTTATCTAAACCTAAACATAATCATTTACATCATCAATGGGTGTAATTTTCAAGTTTAGCTAGACGTGTTTAAAATCGATGCATTATGATGTGCAATAAAATCAAGAAACAAATTATCTGTCTATGACATGAAAAATGGCAGAGCACTGTTTTATTTGGTATTCCCCATCGCGGGCGGGTTGAGTTGAGCCGGAGAAAGGGCTGCTCAGATGATTTGCATTCGTTAAAAAACAACGGCATTCTTTGTGTTGTGTTCACTGTGTGTAATCGCCCTATTCTCAGATATAACAGTTTTGATACTTGGTATTAACCCCATGTGATATCCAACAAGAAATTTTAGAACGACCATTTTCGATGCTATAAAACATGACGTAATAAATTTTCTATACTTTTGGATAGCTAAGACCCGTAGCAAATATGGGTGTACAAAAGTAGCTAATTGAGTTCATATAAATATAAGCCGAATCTATTCAAGTTGGGACTGAATAGACTTCTTCTGGGCAAGCTCGTTCCATCGTCGGCCTCATCTCTGTCGTCAAGACTAGATTGATGTTGACCTCGATCTATCTTCTCGATCTCTTGAGGTGGCTTACTCTTGAGAGTAAAATATGTAATAAATATAAATAAAAAAATGTTTTAAAAGTAAACAAAAATACTCTTACAGCATTTAGGAAACGCCTTAGAAACTCTAACCATTAGGAAAGATTTACTATAATAGTGTGGATGCGTACGTCAACATTTTATCTATCAATTTTGTTCGAATTACGAATCAAACAGTTTTATTTTACATGATCAAAACATCCAAATCACTGTATTAAAATAGTGGTTATCAGGCGCACCCAAAGACGTGCCGCGCGCTACGCTGCCCCATGAAGGGGTTTTTTCTCCTTGGGCTCCCGGACTTTGAGAAATCGCACCGAGAGGGTTGAGCCCAAACATTTTAATGCCATTTGCTAGATTGCGCCTTGCATTTTTCCACCCGGTACAGTGCTAATCCGCGAAGACGAGCCGGATTACCCGGATAAAAGTATTCACGATTTTAGTGTGATTCCGATGTTCTCGGATTAGGGCGGAATTTTTTAACGACTCCCGAGGCCCTCGTGGTGATTAGGGAAAGGGTTGGAAAGCACTTTCTAGTAATTATTTTACATTTCTTCGAACATCACTCGTCTGTGAGCGCTTGAACTGTTGCCCTTTTTCTTTTGTTTTGGGGCGCTTTGAATTAGAAATGGGCTTCTTTGTGTAAAACCTACTAGAGTCACTATTAAGATTACTTTCAAGATTAAATTATGTATTTAGCTGCTGGAAAAGATTATGGTGATGTAAAGCCAAGTCGTCAAAGATTTTGTCAGTTCCGCCTACGCACTTGAAACTTGTCTGAAAATTTAGCTGAGAACAAACAAGTTAAATTAATTTCCGTAATCTCACATTACGTCAGAATTTTCATTTCACAGTTTACTGAAAGTTGTTGCGTAGCCTTCATATTAATTGGATGGGGTAAGAGTTTTGCAAGTCATACAACAAGTTTGTCGAAAGTGAAGTAGTGTAACTTATCATCGGTGGGAAGGTGGTGTGGTAGATAGTGGGGGGTTGAGGGGTGCAGAGGGGGGTGACGTCACGGACGCCCGGTGGGAACAAGACTGATGCCCTCCGTACATCATAAGGTTAATAAGAGGGCTCGCGAACTAACGACGCCTCTTTGTCACCGCGCCTTAACCCGCCCGCGCCATCTTGTGCGCCATGTTGGATTTCAATCTGCTTAGCGCTTAATGAATTTGCGTCTATTGATTTTGTTTAACCCCTTTTTGTTTTGCTTAATTAACCTTTCGGTGTAGAAAGTAGCGACAAGGGGGCTGGCAGCTGAAGGTTGCTTGAGATGTTTTCTATTTACCACTCCACTAAAGACTTGACTAATGAAGGCGAAGTGAATAAAGAAATGTTTGAAGAAACTTTAAAATATCAATTTTCACCCTTTTTATTTTTAAAGAACCTTTTAAAAGACCATTGCGTATTTTAGAGTTGCTTTTAGATTAAGCTTTTAGCAATAAAATAATTTACCAAATTCGGAGCATTATGAAAATAGCTCATCGCATTTCACAGCTTTAATCCAACGCGCCATCATCACACAGATTCATTTGGAAGCATTTAAAGGCTGTTAAAACGCGAATCACGCCATACAAAAGGCTGTATGAGGTGGGTGGGACATTTAAAATTTACAAATGCGTAATTATGCACCCGCATTGTCGCGAGGAAGGGTTACCCCCCACTCCCCTCACACCCCACAATCCCGAGCTTCCGGGCCTAATGCTATATTTAATTTTCTCTAAGGCTCCCTCATTAATATTGCGAGGCTGCGACTTTAAGTGGCGCACACATCGAGGATGTGCAAAAAGTAGAGACGGTACGGGGCTGGATTGTGGCTACTTTGTACAGTGTTCTAGGATTGTTTTTCGCAGATTCTTATTTAGATTTGAATAATAAATGCATACCTAAGATAATCAGAACAGAAGCTTGACGTTATTGAAGGAAAATTTTAGTGTTCGTAAATACACAAGGCAGAATTATAAAAAAAAGGAATGTTTTTTCCCGAAACGCACTTTGTACACACATTAAGAAACTCAGCGGAAAGCAGATGGAGAACCAACTGAATCGAAATAAATTTACTTTTAAAAAGATTATAAAAAAGTTAGTCCTATTCTTTTCATATTACCAAGATAAATTAAACAACTTTCTCAAGAAAAAGTTAGTGCATCCTATAAAAGGTGGCGAAAATTTTCTATGAAGTTATCCCGTTTTCGACCTAATAGTATCTTCTAAAAGTTCTTTATTCCCTCGCTCTTCCCTTTTGCTGCGCACGTTGTCGTTTTTACGACGAACTAAAACACCAAAAAACACGTTTCTTGCATAGGGTATCTCCCCTTTTTACTTTCGAGCGGAGCGAGAAAGGTATTGTATTCATGAAAAAAAAAAGTTTTTCTAATTTTCTCAAAAATGTGTTCTATATCACTTATAGATCATAAAAAAACAAGTCCCTTTTTAATTTCGAGCGTAGCGAGAATGGTATTTGTATTCGTGAAAAAAAAAGTTTTTCTAATTTTCTCAAAAATGTGTTCTATATCACTTATACTCGTACATCATAAAAAACAAGTCTCCCAAAAATGTACGTCCGTCGGTCGGTCGGTCGGTCGGTTGGTCCGTCGGTCGGTCTGTCCGTCACGCTTTGGCCTAGCGGCTAAACGAATGGTCCGATTGACACCATATTTGGAATTTAAAAGTTTCATGCAAATCCATAGAAGGGTTTTGAGTGGTTTCCTGCTGGCTCTCATTTTGAAGGTAGCTGTCGTACAACGAAAATGAAAAATTGTAATTTTCGCAAAAACGGCTCATAAAATCTTGATTAAACTTTGCATGACCAAGTTTCTCCATTTAAGGTATTTGTGGCAGTATGAATTGGTCTCTAGAAATTCATAAAAGGGGTGTTCCCTTACTACTAAAATTTAAAAATGTGATTTACTCAAAATCGGTTTCGTTGAGCTTATTATGGCACCGAGACGTGGCCGCTCACGATGGGCCTTATCAGAAAGCTAAAAGTCACCCAAAGGGCTATGGAAAGGGCTATGCTCGGAGTCTCTCTGCGCGATCGAATCAGAAATGAGGAGATCCGCAGAAGAACTAAAGTAACTGCAGTATCGCTAAACTGAAGTGGCAGTGGGCAGGGCACATCGCAAGAAGAACCGATGGCCGATGGGGCGTGAGGGTTCTAGAGTGGCGACCACGTACCGGAAGACGAAGCGTTGGCAGGCCCCCCACAAGGTGGACCGACGATCTGGTCAAGGTCGCGGGAAGCCGCTGGATGCGAGCAGCGCAGGACCGGTCGTCATGGAGTTCTTTAGGGGAGGCCTATGTCCAGCAGTGGACGTCTTTCGGCTGATATTATGAGCTTATTTTGATGTTCTACAATTTGGATTCTAAATTGGTTTTCTACCTGACTGCATATTTCATTAAACCATTTTTACATAAATCTAGTTCGTATAGGTAAGTTTGTATTTTCATATTATTTGTATGGAATTACAAACTTAAGTTTGCAGTTGGTATTTATTTGATCCGTAGGTTCTGGGTTCGACTCCCAGCGGGGACACTGTTGAATGGTGACTCTCGTATATCGCGAGAAAGTAAGTGCAGTGCTGCTGTACCATTTATTTTCATTGTTTTTATTGTTTTTCAGATAATGCGCCATAAAAACTTATGTAATGTGAAAATTTAAAGCATGTAACTATTACAATTCGAAAGATAGAGCCCTTTAAAGGTCGGACTGTTAAACAGACATTGTAGGCTTAGTAATAGGGTCCCGTTGGCACCTTTTGAGTTTGGACCCTAAAAAATATGAAGTGGTTCAAAAGTCCTCAATCTGCCATATCCAGACGTTCGGCAATCTTTCGGTAAAGTTGCGTGTATGAGGGACGCGACGTCTTGGTACGTAGTGTGGATAATTTATCATGATTTCGCCTGTTATTGGCGGAGGCAGCTAACAGGGCAGCCTTGAGCTTGAGTTCAACTCGTCACTCTCACTCGGGAATTTACATATGGAACGAGTTAAATTGTTTCCGCTAACTTTTGTTCGGTACCAAAAGACGTTAAGCATTTATCTGTTTCTGTTTATTTTTTATTTTATTTGCTATAGGTACAATTACAGACAACAGATTAAATTAAAGAACATAGAAGCACATCGACATAAACATTATAAATCTAAAGTCCTATTAAAATTGTACACAACACTTACATGAGTTATTAGTTAATTAAAGAGCTCATAAATTGCTACTTATAACAAAAAGAGACTAGAAGCAGATGAAGAAAGTTACTTTACAATATTTTATTTAAATATATAGAAACTATAACCTAAGTTATCAATTTGAGCACAGATGTCAGTAAAAAGTCTAGTAGTCTAGTCTAGTAATGGATTATAATGAGACACTTTTTTTTAGTCTAGGGTATAATAAACAGTTGTCGAAATCTTAAAGTATAAGCGACACAATAGCTGACCACCCATCTCACCGGTCGCTATTTTATACAAGATGCATACGTCAGATAACCATCTCCTGTCAGCAAGATTAATTTTGGTAAATTTAAGCAGCCGATCGTTGAATTAAGGCATGTGCCTCAATCCGTCTAGCACACAAAACTCTGACAAAATGACGCTGAATCGACTCAATCCTATCTACAGGTACATTATAATTATATGGGAAACCGTATTGGGGAGCAGTATTCTAGAACGCTACCCAAGTGCAACATATAGCATAATTCAGGAGCTGGCTTTTAGAATTCTGTTTAGTCATTAAAGTTTAGCATTCTGTTAGTTAGCCTTACTAAAAATATGGTCACAGTGCCTACGAAAGGACAGAGTGGAGTCAAACAGTACATCAAAATTGCGAACTACATTAACTCGTCCTAGAAAGTTGCCATTAATTTTAAAGTCAAATAATATAGTGGATTTATTGCGGGTAAAAGTTATCACTTGACTTTTCTTAATACAGACATAGCATTGTCAAAAAAAATACATTCTCATACAAAAGGAGTCGATCGCTTGACTACTATGAAGAGGCGAAAATTTTTTTCTAAAACAATTTTTTTTCTTCGGGAATGTTGCGTGTTTTCTTTCATAAGTAGAATCACTGGGCTTCGGGAGCAAACCCAATAAAAAATCACCTTTTCGAGAAATTGTCGAGACATTTAATTTTTCATATGAACAGCGCCATATTATATATTTAAGTTTTAAGATGGGCATACTATTTTGTAAATAGTGTCTGGGCGTCGGGCTATGAAACTAGATAACTCGAAAAGGGAGATTTGTTTATTTTATCATGCAAACCTCGCACCGTTAGCAAACGCTTTTGACCGACGAGTGGCCGTGTGTACCTCTCATAATTTCCAATGTTATTCAACAGGGTTTTCTCAGCCGCCGTCTTCTTTCTAGAAGCAAATTTAAAATTAATTCGTCTTAGCGGATTCAACTAATTCCCTGTAGTGCGCCATATTGACACGAGGATGGGTGAGAGGCGTGAACTAGGCAAGTGGCACAAACGTCATTAGCGCGAGTCAAAGGGCTCTAACGCAATTACACACCTCGAGAATAGTACCTTCGGTATTAGGTACAGTTTTGTACAGCGAATAATACCTTTATTGCCGATACTTTCATGCTAGATATGAGAGCGATAAAGAGTATGATTGGTGTTAAATTGAGTGACAGGATTAGAAATAAAGTGATAAGAAAACTTTGCGGCGTAAAAGAAGACGTAGTGACCTAAATCGAGAAAAGGATGCCGATATGATTTGGTCATGTAGAGAGGATGAATGAACGAAGATTGAAAAAAGAGATCTACCAGGCGAGAGTGAATGGAAACGTTAGAAGGGAAAGGCCTAGGCAGACATACCAGAACCAAATTCAGGACCTTCTAAACAAAGGCTAGATTAAAAGTACCCTAAAGCGACGAGCATGTATGAAAGGATTGATAAAAGTACAGGAAGCTAGGGAAGTACGTCAAGATCGTAGCAGGTGGAGGACTGTGGTCTCTGCCTACCCCGACGGAAAAGAGAAGTAATGTTATGATACATAAACACGTTCTAGTGGTTTACTATGAACGAAAGTCGAAAGTAGTTGAAAGGGTCGAAACTATGTGATAGGTGATAGCGCGTTATGAAGAAACTTAATAGTAGAGACACCTTTTTCATTCAAAGGTCAAGTCCGGTTACAGTCGATGCGACTAAGCATAGGCGACTTGGTCGCGACGTGTCGCTCTTAAAGTACGTGTGGCCCTTGTTGGATTCATCTGTTGATAACATCCATCTGATGACCCATAGTGGTCGGATGTGCTCTCAGTGTCAGTATTAAAAGATAAAACGGGCTTCTTGCTTTTGCTTTTCATTAACTTAAGTACTAACTTATATATGCATCTTGTGTCAAAACTGTAGGATTTTCATACAAACTTTCATCCCACAATTCATCCCTTTGGAGATGATTTTGCAAAAATGCTGAAATACGGGTTTGTGATTTAGTTTTAATTAGCTCAAATCCAATTTTTTTTGCATCACATATCAAAACTGAAGGATTGTCATACAAATTATCATCCCTTATTTCACCCTCTTGGGGGATGATTTTCAATAAATGCTGATACACGGGTTTGTTTATTTTTAGTACTTATCCCACATGCGAATTCTTATTGAAAACGAGACTCCCTATATAAAAAATCATACGTCATTTCACCCCCAGCACATAATATCTAATTTAGCTACTAGTATGATCGGATGATATCTTCATTAATCCCGAGAAATTGAATGTAACCTTAGTATTAACTAGTACTGCGAGAGGTGACAACTAGGCAAGGCAAGTGGCACAAACTTCGTTAGCGCGCGTCAAAGGGCAGTAACACAATTACACACCTCGCTTCTTGTTGTAGAAAGCAAATCTATACAACTATAGATACAAGATTTAGATTTCACAATAATTATACTGCCATGTAAGGCCCATGTACAAAGTTGTATACACGAACGCACATTGGTGGAAACACTGACCTTGAGCGGGTCTCTGGTTTCAGGCGTTTGTAGCGTAGCTACTTACGCGTACGCTCCTTGTATTGTTTTGTTTTGTGCTTGCAGTATTTTATTCACTTGGTTAAATATAACTTTTTCTGCTATTTCATAGTTTAATCTGTGGTTTGGCAGAACTTGATGTTAAACTTTTTCAACTGCTTTCTTAAATAAATAATTTTATTTATTTCTATGAACACTTACTTAAATCTACAATACTTGTAGCAATATGATGTTATACTGTATGTAAACAGCCCTTTAATGTTTATTTTGCTTCATAAGTGACCACACCCTAGACTAAAAATTCATGTTCAAAGTCATCTTTGCTTTACGCATCCACTTTATACGAGCTATTTTCATCATCTCTATGGAGTTTATACTTTTATTTATTTATAACAGTATAGAGATATATCTTGATAGAAACGAGATTAAACGGATGCGTTGGATCGTGTTTATTAGGTGCAAACCGTCAGACGCTGCCTAGCGACGGATACAGGGTCGATGGCTAAGAGTACGGGGTTGATACGTACGCTGGGTTGCCAGATTCATCTGTGTTGCACCGCTTATAGAGCAACAAGGATCTATTAGAAGATGGATGACGTTAACAGAGATTTTACTGGTGTAGTGTAAAATTCCCAGCGCAGCGGCGTTAAGTCAGACTTTTATCTACCTGCTAACAGATTCTTGTCAATTTGTACTGTAGTTGATTATAACTATTTAGTAATGTTTCGATAGTCCATCCGACAAGCATCGGGGGATAGCTCTTTAGTCAACTCGGTACACTCGAACTCGGTACACTATACCGAGTTGACCAAGTGCTCTTTTGCATCTAGAGGTTGGTGGAGGTTGCATGCCAAAGGTTGTTGAACTTGTCAGACTGCAACTGTTTAGGGCTTTTGTGCAAAATCCATAAGCACTCTGAGGTACATCATAAGATCCCATGAAAACGTCCACTATAGACAGGGAGCTCCCTCCAAAGACGCATGGTACATTTTGGAGGGGAAGTACCATAGTCACCACACTTGTTAGCGTTACGTCTGGTACGATCGACTGCGGTTAATGGTGACCGCAGTATGTAAGATGATAGGATACTCAGAAGGACACTGCTGCCCAACTCCGGTTCGTGTAAGTCGCCTCTTATACGACACCCACGAATGGAGATGGGTTGGTACTATTCTATGCTGACGCCACACGGACGACTCTGGGGTACAGCCCCTTGCCTATTTTAGCTGTTGTTTCGGGTTACAAAGTAAGAGAGTCAGTTGAAGGCACACATTATCTCACACATTTTCCATCTTTAATCTCAGAGTAGGCAACGCGTTTTTATCTTATTCGTAACAAATTACGTCATAAGAAAGACAATAGGAGCTGGTGGTGCTGACTATTACCGTCAGATGGACCATCTCTTTATTTGGTCACTTGTTAGTGACATGCAAAAAATATAAACATATTTTCAAATAGCGCGTGCCTCATTTATTTGGAAAATATTTTTGGAATGGTAAATAAATTGAAGTTTAATATTCCCTTCGGATCCAGATCCGAGCTGGCAATACAGTCGATACGGGCAGGGTCGACTGACTCCCCACTGCGACTTTATTGGCTGGCAGGGAGCAGCTCACAACTTCATAACGAAATTCAACACCTTCCCAAATATCACTTTAAAGGAAGTTTCCGAACCAAATCTAATAACGAACGTTGTCGGCTTGTTGGAGACTTGGTCTGAACTTTTCTTCTTTTGTGATCATGATTGGTATACAGGGTGTTAGGGACAGCTTTCCAAAAACTGATAATGCACGATCAGTCAACGACACTGAACAACTTTCAGTGAATGAAAGTTTCGGGAACTGAAAAAAATTATCCGCCTCTCCATCCAAAATTGCAAACTTGATTGGACAGTTTGTATGGATAGGCCAACTTTTTTTTTCATTTTCTGAGAGTTCTATTTACTTACAGTGTTCAGTTACGTTGACTGATCATACCTTTTCAGTTTTCCGGAACCTGTCCCAGGTGTGTCAAATTGCTGTATACAAAATGATACGATTTTTAAACGGGTACTCTAAATTTTCCAGAATGAAAATACTAAGTCAAATAGTTGAAATATAAAACTTCGTTCTTGACAATAGAGTTGAAAATTGGTCGGATGATTAAATTACCACAGATTTGACAAATCAAGCGATATTTACAGAGTAATAAAAATAATAAGCATCTAATCCCAAACTAGGCAAATCCTCTTCTAATATGATATATATAAAAAGATAAATACCACCCAGACACAGAATAAACACTCGCGTTTATTACACCAATTTTTCCCTCTTTAGCGGGGATTGACCCAAGGCTTAGAAAGCAGTCAGACTACCAACCACGCGATTCAGTCAAAATCTCTTGATTAGTCGTGTGTTAGCATCGTTCGGCGTTAGGCGAGTGGCTAAAGCCTAAGTAACCCTCTTGTCAAATGTCTTGGTATGTGCCCTCTAACATGGATTAGCGTTTCAAAATAACTTTGGATCCTTCGATGGATTTGATCCACTGTACATTCATGTCCATTGTAAGGTACCAATCATAGGCTAACTAAAGTTAGGCCACCGTAATAGGTCTTTTCTGACAGCTGTCAAACGTATGCAAAATTACTAAATGCAAAGAAAAATTAACCCTGTGTGTTGGTGTTAAGGAAACGTCAAAACGGACTTCTTACGTTGACGCTACTTTAAGTCTGGGTTGCTATTGCTCAGACAAAGCCAACACAATAACTCCTAACAAACGAAGATATTTTTATAGAGCTAGCATAATTCTATGTTTTCGAGCTAAACTTGTTTCACAAACTGCTCCGTTATCTGCTTCTTACAGGTGTCAAACAAAAGAGGGCTCGGAACAGCCTTCAAATTGATAATTAATTGTTCCGCAAAAGTTGGTGGCCAAATTAAATCCCCTTTTGAGGCGTCGGACGTGTCGAGCGAGACATGGCGAGGTAAAGTTTAAGGTTAAGCTTGAAAGAGTGTATTTACTACATCAGTCTATTTATGCAAAAAAATACTCTTACTAGAAAAAAAAATAATTTTCATTTCAACAGTCGGTCAGAAAATTTTGACGTTATGGAAATAATATATTTTGCAATATCAGGTCATCAATATCGTGATGGTCTAATTAGGGGTTGCCGGAGCAATATTCTCTACATGCATAAGCAAAACAAATAATGAATTTTCATACATTTCTAGTAATTTTGTAAAATCACGTCATTTCGTATTGAGGTTTATCAAATAAACATGCACCGAAACAGAAACAAAAAAAAAAGAAAGAAGAGCTAAAAAACAAATATGGCCGCGAAAATTCTTGGGAAAGGGGATGTTCTTACGTAAAACGCAACGCAACTCATCCCATTTTACGTAATACAGATCTATTTCCTGCGTCTGAAGCAAGCGGGTAAAGTGACGACGGTCTAGCTCCTGCCTTGACAATTTAATATCACCGGACAGAAACGTCTACTGGGCTCGCGACGAACTTTGCCACTGTGAGGCGCAAGACATAAACAATGCATTATGATATCATTCATAGGACAGTTACGCAATCGTGAACATACTTGGCAGTTAATCAAAGCTAAAGCCAGTAGGTATATTATAGTACTGAAGTTAAGGTTTTTACCCTTAAGATTTTTGTATGTCAAAACTTTATAAATACTACAAGCTAAACTCCCTGATGATCAGTCTAAAAATACACAATTTAAAATACTAACAACGAATCGTAAATTATGATATTGCTTTATGAGATGGCTTCGGTTATAATACATTTTGCAGAAAAAACACGTAAAGCCTAAAACTCTTTCCGTTCTTTATCTAAGAACAAATATGAGTTTTTTTGACTAAAACACTTTACTAAAACACTATTAAACGAGCAATTTGATAAAATTTAAAAACAGCTAAGGGAGCCAAAATGTCTTTGTTTGCTTTGGCGTAGAATTATTTCGAGGCAAACGTCGCTCGTTCGCCGTGGAATACACAACAGCACGTCAGTAAAAAAACTTAAACCTTTTAAGCATGATAATAGAGTGGTACACGTTTCCACTGACGTGCGCTTGACCGTACTAATACTGACGGCTCAAAAGCTTACCTGACAGTTTAAAAGGCAGTGACCCCATGAGAGGGTCTGGAGCGAACCGCGGTCCGAAGTGGAAGGGATGGAAGCCGTGGTGTCGAGTCTTGGACCTTGGCTCCCGAGGACCATCCACTGTCACCTTGATGGCCTTCTGGTAGGTCGCCACTTGAGGAGGCGTCGTCGCCAGCATTATTGTCAGGGAGAAGGACTTTCCTGTCAAACAATTAATTTTAAGCATTGTGAATATTCTCTAAAATAAAAATGTTCTGATATATGAAAAAAAACGAACTCGGGACCACTTTGATATTGGAAATGTAAAAATCTAAGGTTTTTCTTTATTTAGGGAAGTTGCTTGTCTTCAACTGTAGAATGCCTGGGCTTCGGGATCAAAAAAACTTTTCTGAAGACTATTTCCAATTATTATTTAGCATAGAGTAATACGATTTTCGCGCGCAAAGCTTTGACGCATTGCTCTAAGCTATTTCGTCTAGAACTGAAAAACTAAATTTTATTGCCGCCTAAATTATTTAGTAGAGTGTAGACTTTAATAAAAGCTACGTGTACCTTTTGTGACTTGTTTGGTTAACATCATCGCCGTACTAGCTGATTTTAGAAGTGGAATTCTGTGTTTGCGTTACTGTTTCCCAGTTCATATAATCCAAATATATTAAAGTCGCTAGTGAATAGGCTTATGCTGGGCAAGCTCGTTCCATCATCGAACCTCAGGGTTAGATCCCATAAAAAAGCATTCACTTTTGTCCTAATTCTTTTCAATTCGTGACTGACGATAAATATGAATCAATGTTTTCTACAATCGCTACAGTCTACATTTTTCTTGCCTTTTTTAAACAGATTACCAACGGTGACCACCAAGGAGGTTCGAAATCTTTGACGGTGACAGATAGAGTCAGAGGCGTGCCACAAATCAGCCGCCGACGACGACGACGGTACATTCCGATGCATTCCGCGACCGGCGGCTGATGACGCCGGCACGTGCCAGACATGGCTGCCGGCGGAATGCTGAACGCTTCGGCATGCAACGCGAAGCCCAGAAAGGGTTAAGAGAAATCGCGCGAGAATCGTGACATTTGAATAATGGTGGTTTCTTTAAACCACTGAACGCAAGAATGTGACGAATAAATGAGTTTTGAAGACATAGATATCTTAAACAAACATACGAAAGGGAAATAATTTCAACTACGTCAGGAGGAAAGGAAGACTAATGATAGAAGTATTTATCAGTGGGACATCTCTTCCACTCTAAGTACTTAGTAGGACAAAAAGTGACAACTATTGGCTTTTTAGCAACACGATAATAAATTGTAAATATAACTTTTTCAATGAACAGCTATCAAGTGTAAGGCACCGACAACTTAAAGGACATGATCAGTTAACGTAACTGAACAACTCTCAGTGATTAAAACTTACAGGAAAAGAAAAAAATTATCGGCCTCACCATACAAACTGACCAATCACGTTTACAATTTTGTATGGAAGCCAGATTATTTTTTTCATTCACTGAAAGTTGTTCAGATTGGTTGACTGAACATAACCATTCAGTATTCAGATAGCTGTCCCTTACACTTCTTAACATTACGACAATTGAAAATATAATCAAATTTTTAAAGACTGGTTTTTTTTTATTAACCATCAGTTCCAGAAAGTTTCTTTAAAGTGAAAGCTATCTTAAATCTATTGCTGACAACTATTTAAGCTTCTTAACATCACGGTAATTGTAAATTAACTCAAATGGGATGGGGCCGGTCATGTCGCCTGCATGCCAAATCTACTTTGGGCTAAAACAACCACCACTCGGGAGCCAAATGTTACAAGATGTCGTGGTCGACCTCGAAAGAGATGGCGAGACGAGCTGAATGAAAACGCTTGTCAATGGCAAACGCTGGCTCAAAACAATGATGTGTGGAAGGATGGAAAGAAGGCCTTTCTTTGCCCTTGAGTGGGACACGACCGGCTCCTACATAAATATACAAAGTGTTCGGTAACCAACTGTACAAACTTAAACGGTAAATTCTAACCATGAAACTCAACAACTTTTCCCAAGGAACATAGGTCGAAAACGAAAAAAAAATCGGCTTCCCATACAAACTGCATCATTTAATAGCACATTATGTATGGCAGGTCGAAATTTTTTCCGTATTTCGACCTTGGTTCAGTTTCATGGTTAGAATCTACCGTTTCAGTTTGTGCAGTTGGTCACCGGACACATAGTATAAATTGTAAATATAACCAAGTTTTCAGGACTGGTTTGAATTTGTTGATTAACAGACCGTTGCAGTAAGTGTCTTCAAAGTTAAAACTCTCTTATTGCTGATAAAATTTAAATGAGATTTGACTTTCAAGACGCATTTTGAAATTGTCAGTGTCTTAACAAGAAACAAAGTTTAAACATAATATTGTTTTGTTGCATTTTCTTTAAATGAAGACTGATATAGTTTCTCCAGATGGTCACCCACAAGAGAAGTCCAACTTCGCCAACTATCGACCAGATGCCGCACAAAATGGCCAATTCGACCCTAACTCAACCCAAAACGCGAGTTAGTCACCCAAGCGACAAACTAAATTGGTTTAGCTTGACCTAGTGTTCGCCAGAATGACAGGCGTGGCCGAAATGCGACCGCGGTGCCACTATAACCGAGCCAAACCCACTCCGTTATGTGAATGTGCTAACCGATAATACGGTTTCATTTCCTACTCGTTACATTTGGTACAAAATCACTGCAGATAATTCAAAATAATCATTCTCTTTTATCTTATGATTTTGAATAACACGCTATGATGGTTAATGCAGTAGGCTTGTTACGCCATATGACTCTATCTGTCATGCAATAGATAATCTTTGTGAAATACCTTTATTAGCACGAAGCATCTTAAAAATAAAAACATGCTTTTATCTGTCCCCATTTGTGCTTTTTAGGGTTCCGTACCTCAAAAGAAAAAAACGGAACCCTTATAGGATCACTTTGTTGTCCTTCTGTCTGTCTGTCTGTCTGTCTGTCTGTCAAGACCCTTTATCTCACGAACGGGTAAAGGTATCAGGTTGAAATTAATACCATATATTAGGATCTATGAACCACACAAGATCTGAAAATTTAAATTTTTTACAACGACGCCATCAAAAGATACGGCATTTTATGTCCTCATCTCCATACATTTATTCAAAAATGCAAAACCTACAGGGTACTTCCCGTTGACCTAAAATTATGAAATTTGGCAAGAAGCTAGGTCTCACAGTACAAATAATGGGAAAAGTCTGAAATCATTAAATATTACAACTTTTCTCACAACTAATGGTAACCAATTGTGGTGAGCCCCCGTTTCAAGAACATTCATATAAGAGAAGGGTCAAGTTGGATGGTTGCTGAGGCGATTTTTGTTTTAGTTCTATTTAAAAACGGGAACACTTACAAACTTGAAAATTGGTATGTTTATAGTGCATAAGCTATAAAATAACAAAAAATAATAAAATTTCGTCAAACGCGTGTCGGACTCAAAAAATCTAGCACATTAAGTTACTGAAATTTCAACTAATACAATTATGTTTATGTGGTGGTACGGAACCCTCAGTGCGCGAGTCCGACTCGCACTTGGCCGGTTTTTTTTTGTTAATATTTTCGTGTAAAATAAAGAATCATAACCAGCGTGTAAGTTGCAAGGTCGATGACCGACCTCACAAACCCTGGTGTCAGAGTTGTTGAGCCGCCAAAGGCCTCTGTCATGGCTCAATTAACGACTAGTAGATAGATGTCGGGACCAACGGCTTAACGTGCCTTCCGAAGCACGGAACTTGGGCACGGAATCATCTAACTTTTCGGACATAACCAAACTGGGGAGGTCACACAAAGGAGTTTGTTTGACAGTGTCCCCACCGGTAATCGAACCGAGAACCTCCGGATCGAGATCCGAACGCTGTAACCACTAGACCATGGCGGCTGCATAAAGAATGAAGAATTAAATATATTGCTGACACTGTTTTGTTAACAAAGCTTTGTGACTTTGTCTTCCTGTTAAATAAAATATGTACCAGTGTTTAAGTCAAAATATTATCTATCAAACAAAAAAAGTTCATTAAAATCAGTTCAGTAGTTTTTGCTTGATGCCTGAACATTGAACAAACCAATAAACAATCAAACAAACAAAAAGTCCAAAAATCTGTGATTTGGATTATAAATATTATAAATATTTTCGTATCTAGTTTTTACAACAATATAGTACCTACTGTGTTTCTTCTGAATTCCAGACTAAGATAAAAAAAAAACCTTGTAAAAGCCACAAAAAGCTGCGTCGTAGCCAACGTCGTAGCCACGCTACGTCTCGGCGTAGCAAGCCTACGCTACTTGTAGTAAGCGTTAGCGCGCTTTTGCTAGGTCTGTGGTATGGGTACATATAATACGAGTACATCATTTTTGAGCAAAATATCTGTGTGTTTCTCTTCCATAATCAGTTAAAAGTGTAGCTGTCTGTACAATGCGGATAGCAAATTACAATAGTGTTGCTTAGATGAAAGTGATACAATACCAGAGATTGACGGCAGTACCCACAACGAGGCCGCAGAATTACCATTCGGCGTCGATACTATGTGATTGTTCAAACGCGACCGAAACGCCGATGTTTGCGGCCTGCGGTGATGCTCTGTTACCACCACTCATACTCACTAAACAATCTAAATATACACAGTACTACCTATATACGTGGTGTAAAAATGTATGTCTCGAAAACTAGAACCAGGATTCAGACCGTCTTTCCCCAAAGAACATAGATCCAAACACGAAAAAATATATGTGACTTCCCATACAACATGCACTATCGTAAGTTTCTATTTAAAGTAAAAAAAACCGGTCAAGTGCGTGTCTGGCGTCAACAGGCCAGTAAAAGTGAATGCTGTATTTGTCAATACATTTAACAAAATTATATCGTGTTAGGGCCACAAAATCACGATTATGGAAGAACGACCAATTTAATTTAGGTCAACGACTCCGAGCTCGAATCGAGGCGAAATATTTGATCGCACTCAAATGAAATCCGAATATCTCATTTGCGTTGATGAGTTCCATTTTCGAGTAAGAAACGGAGGACGTATCATTCCTGAGCGAAACAAAAGAGTGGATAACGTTCTCAGTCGCTGGCGAGAGGCCAAAAGCCACGGCGCGGCGGTGGTTCCGTAGACCATGAAAACGGTATAAACGGCCCCCTCTCCTCACACCCACGATTAGGGTTACCAGACGACAAATTTTTAAATGCCGACTAAACATATGAAAATGTAATTTTTATTTAATAATCAAGGCAAGCGAAGTAAAAAATAAGATTCCTATTCCGCTAAACATTAAGATGCTATGAAGTTTAACCTCTCTTAAAATATATTGACTTTATTTGCCTTTCAAAAGAAAGTTTCAATAATAGACTTAAAGTTTCTACAACATGCAGTTACACTTTTTAAGTTTTTCATCACAAAACCCACATTGATGGTCCTGACACTTAGCGATTTATTTTGATGAATTAGTTGAAAAGTGAAGCTAAAACTCAAATTTTTATTCCGCCAACTAACCATCAGTTACGTTAGACGCTATGAAGTTAACCTCTCATAAAAATATATTACTGTGACATTCTTTGACTTTAAAACAGAAAGTTTCAACAATAAATTTAATGTTTTTACAATTTGTGGTTACACTTACTAAGTATTACATGAAAAAAATCTGATATAAAGATTTTTCAGGACAAATTGGAACGTCTGGTAACCCTACCCCCGACCCGAAATGAGCGGCCACCCGCTTATTTTCATAAAACCCCCATAAACCCGGCGCGAACTTAAGAGACACCAAGATATTGTTTTCCGGAAGCAATGTTTACGAAAAACAAAAAGTTTTATTATCTCTCATGGAACGCGAATGAAAAGACGGGCCCACTGGGGAAAACTACGTGAAAACCTAAAAGTTTGTAAACTCGCTAAAAATTATAACTTAGCGACATGTCACTGTGTATCGTTTAGGACATTCTTTGGGCATAAGAAGGCAAAATAATCTTCATCTTATGGTAATTAATTTATTTTTGTTTGTTACTATAAAGTTAGTTACTATAAACTTATACTTTATACTTATACTTTTTTCGTAATAGGGAAAGCTTCGAAACGGAACAACTGTAAATAAAACTTGCAGAAAATTAAAAAAACTCGGCTTCTCCATACAAACTGCATAATATAAGTAATTTTAATTAATAATTAAATATTGGGGGACATACAAAAGGTCATCAGCTGATTCCAATGCGCAAAGACAATACAAATTACTAACGCTATGGGTATCAGAGAATGATAGTCATGAACTGAAAATTGTTCTGTTTCGTGACTGACTGATCATGACATGTCTTTTTAGTTTTGGGTAAGCTATCCCTTACAACCAGTATAGCTGATGATTTCTAACAGAATAATCTTCAAAAAAAAAAGAAATATGACTAGCATTAAGTTCCCAAAACATCAAAGAGCAAACAAACCCGCGGAAAATTTATAAATGGAGGCATTCAGCGCACATTTCATAAATCATTAAGTAATTCATAAAAAGGCTTCCATCTGTTCCCCTCGGTGTTTGATCGGGAAACATATTGCACATGCACGTGCGACACTCTTCATAAACTGCTGATATCGACCCAAGAGGGGGCGCCACTGATTCTTCATAAACTTCATAAAAATATGCTGAAGGGGAAACTTGATTTCCGGGATTGAAGAAAATAAGCCTGTAAAATGCCAACAGCTCATTTTATTTACAAATTTTTGTTTTGAAGTGTCTAACTTGTTGTTTAATTACTTACTATGTGACGAATAGCGCCATCTCGTGCGCCGGCACATTACTATATATTCAGAGCGCAAGAATAAAAACACCTTACATACGTAGTATCTACGCGTATAACCGTGTATAACACAATTAAAACACAAAGTTAATTGGTACTATAACCAGTCTCTTTGTCCCATTTGTTACATCAAATTTAATACGGTGCTAAATAACTTGTCGTAAGCACGTAACAAATAAACCAAAACAGTACAGGCAATTCAACCAACCGATCATTATAACAAACAAAGCAAAATTTAAAAATAATCTAGTTATAAAATATAAAAACGTCTTGTCTGATAGCTATACGATGCGTATAGATGTAAAAGCCCCGTTTGAAATCGAAACCAAACGAAATTGTTGAGGCAATTTCCCGGCACGTCAGATTAAAAATCAGCTTTATAACGTCATAAAGTAGGCGGGAGCGTTAAGATAAGAGTTCTCCGGCATCGCGCGACCTCCCGGCTAAATAAAAAATGAGCCACAATCGTAATGGCCCTCTCCTTTGATCTCGGTTACAGGGCTTACCGGGGATTTTCAGCTCAGGCACCGACAATTTGGGTATAAAACGCCTAATGCGCCCCAATACGCATTAGGCACATTAGCGGATTGACAGCACACACATATCTAAGTATATAACACACGGTCCTGGGAGCAAGCCGCTTACAAAATACAACGAAGCTTACAAATTCACCTTGAATAATAAAACTGCCAAAACACAAGCGAGACACCATAAAATCCAAGTTTATTGAAGCGTCTCAAAGTACAAGAGGAGAAGTCAAAAGCGGGCACAATTAAAAAGCTCCCGAGGGACGCACCTCAGCCGAGCGGTCAATATTGCTCGCCGAGACCCTCAATTTTCACCACTCTCCCCAACGCTAATAACAATAATTAGGAATGAGTGGTTCAATAATTAAAAACGGAAAGAGAACAACTTGCAAAAGACGAGCGAACTTGTAAAGAAAGTCGTCCCGTCCCCTTCTCTCATTAAACAGATAACCATGACAACGTCTCGCTTTCTCGTCTCAATTTCGTTTATGAATTTTTTGCGCCTTGCATTTCCTCACCTAAATTAATAAAAATTCCAAATGGAAACCGAACCCAAAATGGAGGTTAGTCAGCCATTACATAACTTTTGAATTTTACCATGTGAGACTAATTATAACTATTTCCAAGCATTTATTTTCTTTTTGATAGCTGTCAAGTCGATACATTCTGTTCAATCTATCCTTTCCTACTCACTTTTATCGTATCTTTCTTACTCGCTGTCATCGAGAAAATAAATAATTGGAAAGGGTATAGGTACGTCAATTAAGAATGAGAATAAGAATATTTATTTTCCAATAATAAATTACGAAATGAATTGCTCATAGCCCCAGATCACCCGTAAACTAGACAACAACGGTAACAGCAAAATAAGGGAATCATTTCTTATTTATAAAAACCAAAGAAATTTAGGACTGTAACAAAAATAAATTCTAAGAAAAACCATTAATACGAAAACACTCTTAACACATGTTAAACAAGCAGATACACAAACCCTTACTTACAATCTCGTAAAGCATAACGCATTACCATAATTTCTCCTCTCAAAATGCTAATTTGTATCTCGAAATAGCCCCATAACATACCTGCGAGGTTTTGAATAAAAGGGCGAATTTAAAATCATTAGTTGGGAGCAGACGAGAGTGCATCAAAGGGTCTTGCTCTTCAGTTAATAAGGGAAGGTGAGGCCGACTTGCCGCGGCTTATACAAAAATAATATCCTCCGAGGGGAGGCTATTGTCTCGTTTTACCTACGATGTTTGGTTTACTGGAGCCGAAAGACATTAAGTGTGGCGTAGTTAGTGTTGCGATGACATTTACAATACGCTTATTATAGATAACTGATACAGTGTCACCCGTGATACTTTAATTACATCACAGACATCGCATGTAGAAAAAAGTTCTATGAAAAAGTTTCACGCTTGACACGGTGATAAAATATAATTTTTCAGACTTTTCAGTTTCTTTTTTAGGGTTCCGTACCTCAAAATAAAAAAAGGAACCCTTATAGGATCACTTTGTTGTCTGTCTGTCTGTCGGTCTGTCTGTCTGTCTGTCAAGACCCTTTTTCTCAAGAACGGGAAAAGGTATCAGGCTAAAATTGATAACACATATTAAGGTCCATAAACCACACAAGATCTGAAAATTTCTATTTTTTACAACGACGCAATCAAAAGATACGGCGTTTTATGTCCTCATCTCCATACATTTATGCAAAAAAGCAAAACCTACAGGGTACTTCCCGTTGACTTAAAATTATGAAATTTGGCAAGAAGCTAGGTCTCACAGTACAAATAAAGGGAAAAGTCTAAAATCATAAAATATTTCAATTTTTCTCACAACCACCTCACAACTAATAGTAACCATTTAAGGTGAGCTCCCGTTTCAAGAACTTTTCAATCAATTTGGATGGTCGCAGAGTTTTCAAAATCAAAGAGCAAAAGCTTTTAGTATATCATATGGTAGATAGGTACGGAACCCTTAGGGCGCGAGTCTGACTCGCACTTGGCCGGTTTTTTATTTTTCGACGTTGATATTCAAAAATTGGCTCCCTGGTGACTCCTATCAAGAACAGAATATAATATCCAAGGCCAAACATTAAAAGTAGTAAAGCCTACTGTAACTGTATAAGTATTATCCTATAATATTAAAAGAGCAATATTTGATAGATATAATCAGTAATACTAATCGGTTTCTCGAAAACGGCTCTAAAAATTCCGATAAGATTACGGGGGTTTCGGTGGGGAAAAAATCAATCCAGCTAGGTCTCATGTCTGAGAAAATTAGTTTTCTCCGTACTTCTGACCATTTCTTGAAAACAGCGCGTTTTGAGAAACCCTACAGTGCCATCTGTTGGTGAATAGCTTGCTCACCCATTGATATTTTAATATTAAAGGCTTAATTATAATACTTTTCAATATTTATTAGTTATTTACGTTTTAAGAGTTTTTAGGGGCTTATTTTAATGTTTACTACACCGAAAATCGGCCGGTCAAGAATCGTATATAGGTGTTCTACTCCATACTAGATGGCGCTGTATGTGTCGGTTTTGGTTAATATTATATAGAGCAAAACTCGGTCGGGAGCCAATTTCTGAAAGTCACCGGGTGATTTTCAAGATAATTAAAATTAAAATAAGCCCTGTTCAACTCCTCAGGGTCAATATTTGTTAATTATAAAATAATATTCAGTTTTTAAATTATCAACACGACAATTTGAGTTTTATGAGTTTATTCTGGCTTTTTTAAATTTTAAAAGTCTCGAAAATCACCCGATGACTTTCAAAAATTGGCTCCCAGGTACTTCACACGTACGGTCTTTGGTATTATGTAAACCGTTTAAAACGAAATCCAACTGTCATCTACAAATAACTACCACCCACAGGGCTGTTATTACAAACATGACAACTGAAATTGATTTGCAACTAAAGGTCACACCCACTGACAACTCCAGTTAATTTTGGACGTCTATTTTTATTGGCTTGCAATTTTTAATGTATTGTTTTCTAAACATCGTTTACGTTTTAAAACTGGGCGACCGAGCTTTGCTCTGTATAATCCTTACCAAAATCCACCAACAGATGGCGCTGTAGGGCTTCAGAATCGCGCTTTTTTTTTAAGAAATACACGAGACTAGTTGAAACTTCGGGGGGCACGGCAGTGCCCCCGCCAAGTCGACCGCGAAGCAAACACTGCCGTACCATCCTTTACAGGAACCATTACGCCGCATTTTCAGGCCCCTATTTGAGAACCTCTGGATAAGACCAGAACGCAGAAATTTTCGTCATCCAGTAAACTAATAACATACTTAAAATCCAAAATTTCAAGTCTGTAGGTCATTTTCGAGTAGTTCCGAAGTTAAGCGAAAGCAAAGTTTCGCATTTATGACACTCACTCACTCATGATCATCAGAATAGAACTAGTACTTCCCATAAATTCAGAGAGCTGAAATTTGGTACAGAGTTAGAGTTCAATGGCCACATAAAGGGAAACTATAAACATTAACTATAATAATAAAGAAATCGCAGTAAGGAACCTTAGACTTGGCACGACTTTGTCTAGATTTCATTACTTTTTAGAGATAAACAAGCAGCTCCATCGAGACTTGGCAAATTTTTTACAGAATGTTTTTGGTGGGATTACTCTTTACTTAATCGGGTTGATTCCTTCTGTCAAATTTTAGGCTAAAATTTAACAGCCACGCAGGAATATACCCAATCATTTTACTAATATTTTCAATCGTCATAAACAGTACTTAAAACAGGACCATTCCAGACGCATTAAAGTAGATACAATTAACCCCCTACGCACGGGATGGGTGCGAGCTCCGTATTTTTATCCTCGCAAGGTGAGGTGGGGTCAATCAATCGATTAGCAGATGTCGCCTTAGTCAAGGAGCGGAGTCACTGGTGCGGCAAATTGGCCCCTTACTGCACCGTAATAAGCGCGACTAACGAGACAGCCCGCCCAGAGATTAGGGATGGTTTTGGTGGATTTCATTTGGTATTGTGCATTTCAGAATGGTGACGTGATTGAGAATAATCATAGAAATATGTCGGTTGGTCGGTATACGAGGTTGGAAACATGGAACATACGACACTGTTGCTAGTAGATTTTTCAAAGATCTTTAAAATGATGTCAAAAATCAAATCAAAAAGTTTCATTCACTGGGCGATATTAATAGGATCTAAAGTAGTGCCATGTGGCAAAAAATCCGGCCAAGTGCGTGTCAGACTCGCGTACCAAGGGTTCGGTACCACTAAGTTATATATAATATCGTCTTAGTCGCCGACGCACAGTCACGCAGAAGTGAGTCCGCCACTCACTTGACCAGTTTCTATTATTTGTTGTTATTCTATAGCTATAAGCACTATAAACATACGAATTTTTACGCTTGCAAGTAGTCCCGTTTTTACGATAGAGCTAAAACAAAAATCGAGCAAAAAGATAAAGTCGCCTAAAAACATGTTTTACTAGGGAAGCCGCCATTACTTTTTATTATTTGTTGTTATAGTGGAAACAGAAATACATAATCTGTGAAAACAACTGTCTACTTATTACGGTTCAAGAGATACAGCCCGCAGACAGACAGACAGACAAACAGATATCGGAGGCATATCAATAGGGTGCCGTTTTTACACCCTTTGGGTACGGAACCCTGAAAAAGGAGCTGCTGGAAAAGCCCAGGCTCATATAATATTTTTGTTTATAATAACAATAAACCGCTAGGTTATCGTAGTACGGTTTGGTTGTCCGGCCAACCGAACCAAGGGAAACACAAATTTCTGGTACATAAGTCAATTTAAATTATTACTTTTTTCTCTAAATGATTTGATAATTTTGTAATAACTTTTCTTCTTGATAACAGTTTTGAAATTAATAGTTGTATCTCTGAAACTGAAAGAGAAATAATAAAAGTAATTTAGAGTGGCGTAATTCTAATTAATATTGCCGGTGTAATAGTAAGAAAGCCGTCGGTCCCGTGGTGCTGACACGGCGAACCGAAGCAAAAAGAGCTCACCCTCATTAAATTTTTCGCTTATTAAAAATTCCCCGCGCCCTCCTACGGCCGTCGCTCCGCATCAGATACGCAACTTTTTTCCCGGGACGAAACAAAAGTTATGTTCCGCGGGGCACCGATCTCCCCTTTGTCTTTTTGCTCGATAATTTGAGTGAGATTTTCTCGCAATTTAAGATAAACAAAGAGAGCGCTTACCCTTAATTGGAAAGCAGAACGTTATTCAGGAAGGAACGTGACAAATAGACACCTCTTAAGTTCTTTTCCACTTTCCCGCCGCTCTCGGCTATATTGGTTTTTTTCGTGTAGGTACGCGATGGCCAAGCTTTTGTTTGTTTAAGGAAAAGTTAATGAGGATTCTCTCGGTCTATTTAGGACGCAGAAATAAGTCTCTTTACATCGCTTTTAAGCCGAAACTCAAGCGCTAATTACCAACTTCATTTATTCTTTCTCTAAAAAAAACTCTGTTTCCAAGACTTTTAGCTTTCTTACACATTCGAAGATTAAACACGAATGTAATTTGAATTTGACCCAGTTGAGTGCGCCCCGTTCTCAGCTATCTTACAAGCTGACACAATAGTTGACGTGCCGCCCTCGTCACAGGGAGGAATCTAGTTGATATTTCTTACAAGTTCCTCCCCCCTTCAATGCTACCCCCTGCCCCCTCGTTAGCCCCCTGCACTATTTGAATATGAGATGCGAGGCAAGTTTACAGTTCGCTGTTCCTTGTTTGCGACCCCAAACTTTAAGTTTGTTCGTTTCGCTGCTCATTTGGATCGATCGCCGTAGTTTAGGGAAATGATCCCGCGTTCGCTATCTATATCGCTAAAGGGTTAAGGGTAGTATCGTTTACCGTATGGTAAAGACACAGAATTCATAATAGTACTACATACAGAACGGAAGCTCTCCGCCTCCCACCAATCGGAGTACCTCAAGTGCGCGTGCATCACCCCGCGGGGCCCTGCGCGATATCTCGTCCCATTTCTCGTCCTGTTGCCACGCGATATGCAACGCTTGCAAAAGTTGAAAAAAAGGTGCGTGGTTGTGCAGTTTACGGTTGTCTTTCGACTCTCCAAGACAAAGTAAAATTTGGAATAAAGTTAAACAATAATAAGAAGCAATTATTATGGAATAAACACCATAGAGTTTGTGAGATTATTTCAACGTGTGTTTGTTTGTTTTAATTGAAATTCGATTACTAAATACAACAAAGTGAGGTTATAATTCGTTTGTGAATTGTGTAAGTCGCTTTATAGTCGAACGAAAAATGTGCAACTCGAAACTGTAATAAAAGTATAATGCTAATGTTCTGTTATCTACGTTTTCTAGGGTAGGTGTTTTCTAGATACCATCAACCCTACACTCACACATCTTTAACCCACCCACACATTTGCGCGTGTAAAAATGACAGCTGTCACTTTTGAGCTCGATTGTATGGAGCTTCCGAGGTGTGGTAAAGAGAGCCGTAATTGCGAAGAAGAGCTACAAGTGCGGACAGTTGACTGTTTAAGCTTATATTGTCTAACCACGTTTTTCTCAGTTATCGGTTTTTGCTGTTTGTCTTAAAATGGGATATTTATGTTAATAAATTATTTAAAAACATTAAACCCGAGTGCGTATCAGAAAAAAGGAAAAACAAGCTAGGATCACTAGGATTTGGTTAACTCATAAAATTCAAGTTAACCAAATCCTATATCCTAGCCTATTTTTCTCTTTTCTGTTACGCAATCAGGTTTTTGTTTTCAAATATTTTTTATTTTATACTTTTTAGTTTTCAGATTTGTTTCGTCAAAGTGTTCTTAAATATATGCTCAAATTCAAATTCAAATTCAAAATGTTTATTTGCTAGAATACAGTATGGAAAAAAAAAGGTCTTAAAATTAAATTTGTACAATGTATTCAGCCTGCATGCAGGCATACAAATATGAATAAGTCCACCAAAATGAAGCAAGAATAAAAATAATAATAAAATGGAGATGAGAAAAAATTAAATAAAAATACAATTATTACAAAACTTACTTATACATGTCAATATTCCTATAGGTCATATACTCTCTTACATTATAAAAACACTTTTGCAGCAGCCACTTTGTCAATTTAGATTTAAAAGGTTTACCAGTCAAAGATTTTAAGTCATCAGGTAGGTTATTATATAACAAGGTACACATATAGAAAACATTTCTCTTATATATTTCTTTATGAGCAGGAGGTTGATACAATAAGTTCATTTGTTGTTGTAAGTTGTTTATGTTTTTAAAATCGCCTCATTAAGCCCTTCAATTTGATACCCCACTTATAGGTTTAGGAGAAAATATATATTTTTCAGGATGCTCAATTTGACCTCTAAAATCCGCCATTTTGATTTTTCATAATTTTAATGTACCCAGTGTCAATCGCGCTATTAAGACAATTTTAATTCATCAAAATTACTTAAGCGATTTAGTAGTTACGAAGGAACAAAGAAACGGATATACATACATAGATACATACATACAGGTCAAACACATAACCCTTCTTTTGAGCTTCGCCACAGTCGGGTGAACAAATTATTGCAATCGTTAGTATTCAAACGAATTTATAAACCTACTGAGCCGACTTAAGAAGATTAATCGGTCAGTGGTCGCATCCGCACAAGTGCAATAAAGTCTTGAGGCGACGACACGCAAACGGTCTTATGCATAAAAGTAATTCGTAGTACAGGTTTACTTACAACAGTTTGTAAAAATTAAAATATTTTTAGAAAATTAAGATAATCTAGAACAAAACATCGTGTTCAGGATAGACCTGACCGCCTCGTTGAAAAAACTAAACTAACATCGCTTTAGGTCCTTTCGAGAGACTATCAGATAATCATATCACATATGTAACAAAATACCTTAAGGCCTTTCCCCCAGCCAACTAGCGCCCCCATCAGTTAAAAAAATATTACTCGCTAAATACAAAACTTATCGAAAATCTGTCTTACCAGATCGAAGTAAAGTAAGAAAGAAGTAAAAAATAAGTCTTCATATTTTTTGGAACTATAGGTCTATTTGTTTGCCATATTATTATTGTAATTTTTGTTAATGACTGTATGGTTCCCTTTTGACCAAAAAATTTTTGGCCAAGATGCCACTGTAATTTGTAGCAAAAGTTGTTATTTAATTTTTTTGTGCATTTGCCTAAACATGCAATAGCTAGAAACAGAATGTTTACGATAATGTAGTCGTGCACCCATAAAAATATAGCTCCCCGAACCGTGAGCACTCAAAAAATCCCCCTCCCGCACTCCGCACTCCGGTCCACCTGAATATTTCAGCAGGTCTTGACTTTGTTGAATATTAAGTCAATGGTGGTAATTGATCCGGTGCTACTATACAAATGTATGCCTAGGGACTGATCAGAATAAAAATTGCAAGGTTGTTAGAGACTTTTCTTGGTTTGTTTGATTTCTTATTTTAATGTCGATTAATTTATCCCATCAACATCAGCGCAGCAATTCTGTACAGGTATAGTATAAATTGGCAGCAGTGATGTTTCTTTTTCTATCCTGAATCATATATAATTAAAAACATTTTAATATTAATACGTACTTTCGAAAACCGGCCTCCTAGAAAAACCTTTCGTCAATATTTCTAGATTTTAAATAGGGTAAGGGGCGGTCTACTGAAAACTGAACGGGTGTGCTCAGTCGACGAAACTGAACAACTTTCCCGAACAAACATTTTTGGGAAATGAGAAAAGGTTTTGACCTTTCAATACAAATAGTTTGATCACAGTGAACAATTTGTATAGAAAGGTAAATGATTTTTCATTTCCCAAAAATTTTTCTTTGGGGATAGTTTTTCAGTTTCTTTGATTGAGCGCGCCCTTTCAGTTTTCAGTACACCGTCCCTTACAACCCTTATTATCAGAGAATAACGAGAAGACCAACTCACCTCTCCCACTCCTCCCAACGAACCGCAGGTCATTAAACTTGGCGACCTGGTTCTTCATAACCGCGGTGCAGTTCCTAAGCTCTGCTGAGCAGTTCTCGTCATTCCCGGCGCGGACGGTGACCAATGTGCCGTCACCGACGTCACCGAGGGCCACCACTTTGAAGGCTACCGGCAGGGTCTTGTTCGACCGCCAGTGAGGAGGCAGAACTGTGCAGACCTGCGATGATTACATTTATGAAAATCTCTGAAATTACGTGATGGTTTATCTAGAGGGCCTCTAGAATAAGACAACTAAAAGTCAAAATACTTACAACATGCGGGCTACCAGTCTTCACCAGCTCTCCGGGATGATCAGCTAACAATCCTTCCAGCGTCCTCTCAGCCAAGAGCTCAGCTGTCAGCGGCTGGCTCGGCAGACCACTATGATAACTCCCCGACGGAGCTTCATGACCCAGCCCACTCGTCGTCGAACTCACTTCGCTCGATAAATGCATCGTCCTATCTTTAACACTAGTTTTTACACAGCGCACTCACTTATACATCACAATAATAAGTCAGAAATGTTTACAATATCCGTCACATAACTTTAACAGTTCGGTTCGTACGCCATAACGGTTTGAGGTTTTGGCACCTTACTTGGAATAGCGCAGTCATGTCCAATATGGGAATCTGGAAAAAAAAACATACGTCATAAAGTCTCTTTTCACTCTTTATAATACGCGGCAAGTAACCTGAGAACTCATGAATCGTTCATTGGCTCCCCGCGTGTCAACCATGTTCAGAAAAAAACGGTTAGCATCGGAGTTGTTTGCCTATACTTGTGCACAGAGTTACTTATGGATTCCCAGTCAAATTTTTCTAGTTTTTAGGCACCTTTGGGAAAGTCGTTAAGAGGAAAGCGCCGACATTGGTCAAATCCTTGTTTCGTCAAATTATGTTCGGGATATTTCTTTTAATTAGCTCAAAAATATATTTACAAGAAAACAGTAATGACGAGCATACTTGTTAAAATATATTTTTTTTTATTTTCCATATCAAAAGTTAATTAAGATTTCATTAATTAATTATTTTGAAGCCAACATCTTATTAACTTCGAATATTCTTGAACTTTCTTCAGACTCTTGCATAAGTCAATACTTTGAACGTTCGATTACTTTCATATTCTGGGCACAAAGAAACGTGACAATATAACTACATCTATCACCTCGTTACAGCCTCCGCACATGGCACAGAATACAGATTACTTTGAAGTTTCAAAGGTGCTTTTCGCTCAGTATTGACAAGCGAATAGAGGTTGTACATCAAAGATACATGCACAGAGCACGCACAATCAGTATCTAAAAGAGACAAGCGAAGCGCGTCTTCAAATATTTTTAGCTAGTTATGAGTATTAGAAACCGGATGAAATGATACAGGTATACTTCATCCAGCTATCTCCTTAGTGGTGGAGTCACTTAATTGTCTGCGAACTCAGATTGGCTGCTGCAGGAAAAACACGGTGATATGGGGCTTCGCAAATCACTTGCTAAAGCACTGCGATTGCTCCAGAGTCCACTCACTGTGTTTGGCATAAGAAGACGCCTAGCAGTTGAAAATTTATGGGAGGGAATAAATATTCCTTTTTCCTTATTTTTATTAACTAAATAGTTGACACGAAAAAGAAGAAGTGATGGAGTCTTTAGAGCACCGCCGGTCTCTTTGTTAATATTTTTTTAACCCATCTGTCTTAATAGTGGCGTACTTCGACACCAAAGTGCGATACCTGCCCTAAGATTGTATGACTCACTGGCTCCTCAAAAATAGGCAAGGGGTTTTTTTGTACTTCCCCAGGCGGACTTTGCACAAAAGCCCTACCAACTTCAAAATGGATGCAACAGCGAAGTTATTAACGGTGCCTAAAAGGTGTACAGTGGAACACAAAAATAATGAAATCAATATATATATTCCTTATTGCACAAAAATTTGACAGAAAAGACTATAAATAAAGGACATACACAAAGGCGGGCTTATCTCTAAAAGAGATTTCTTCCAGCCAACCGAACGCCGATCCGAACCGATCTGAGTAAACTGAGATAAAATTTAAGATAAAACGAGCAAATAAACAAACCACCAAACCGGCTAGGCCACCATGGACTTTCGTGTCAGAAAAGCGCTGGCCGCATCCCACGCCACGCGGCCCTAAATGACGTCATTCGGCGGGCCCTTGCCTCAGTGAACATCCCGGTAACGTTAGAACCAAACGGGATTGTTCGTTCTGATGGCAAGAGACCCGACGGACTGACGCTCATTCCCTGGGAGCAGGGAAGGTGCTTGGTGTGGGATTCGACCTGTGTAGACACTTTAGCCCCCTCCCACGTTAGAGCCACGAGCGGGCAGGCGGGAGCGGCCGCTGCGTCGGCGGAAATTTTAAAGATTCGAAAATATCAGGGATTGTCCGATTGCTACATGTTTGCACCTTTAGGGTTCGAAACGATGGGCACTTGGGGCCCTGAGTCTAAAAATCTTATTAGGAGTCTTTCGGCGCGTCTCAATGAGGTCTCTGGCGACCGCAGAGCTGGCAATTTTTTCGGGCAGCGCATTAGCCTCGCCATTCAGCGAGGTAACGCTGCCAGCCTGCTAGGTACGTTACCTCGTGGGGACGCGCTAAATGATATTTTTTATTTATAATGACTTATTGACTAATTTATCTACATACATTGAGGATTGTAATACTTGAATAGATTCGATTTAGTGACTAAAATACTTAAAAAACAAACACGTTTCTTTGGGACAGTTTAGCAGCTTTTGTTTACTGTTTATTTGAGGTAAGTGGCATAACTAGTAAATCTCGATATTATTCGCTTTACTAGCATATGTCGCAAACAAATTTATTTGCCGTTTTACATAATCCCGGGCATTTTACGAAATGCCGAGAAATTTTTAATTCGTTATTTTATATAATGCCTTTTCAGGCAATTTAGAAAACGGTGCGTAATTTGTTTCTGGCACATTGTGGTCGCAAAGATACCTACCTAACGAACCTAAAATGCACCAGTGATCTAAACCTATTTACAATCTGCCGACACCGTTTTACAATTTTCCGACTGTTTACAATTTTCCGGCCGTTTGTAATACGGCTTGCTATACGAAAGGCTACGACATATACATGACCGCCAGATAGCTCTACAATCATAATTTTTATGCGCCCCCGTTGCCGGGCATGGTTGGTTAACCACCACCTTTGCAGTGAGCCCCGCTGATCAATTGATCATACACCCCTCTTTGATCTCACATATCATTGTCAACAACCCTTGACAAATGGGATCAATATCATTTTCATTTTGTGAAAATCTTTTTCATTGTAGTGTGGCCTTTATGATAAGGACACAAGATTTAATGTTCAACCTACTGATTGACTTTATCAACCGTGTGATGCCGTTTATGAACAGTACCACCCTTTCTCTTCCTGTGGGTGTAGTAAAAGGCAACTAGGGTATCTTGACCTGGGAGATGGGTAGCAGCATTCTACTGTCACCAAAAACATAATGCTATGATGGTACGGTCAACCGCACGTCGGTAGAAACTTTTTCGACTCTATTACCACGCCATAAGGTCCAAAAGAGTTTCTACTGACGTTGCTGTTGAGTGTACATCCCTCTTAAATACAGGGTGACAGGTATAGCTTTCCGAAAACTGAAGGGGCATGATCAGCCAACGAAACTGAACAACTTTTAGTGAATAAAACATACAGGAAAATAAAAATAATCAGTATCCCCAAACAAAATTGTAAACTTGTTTGCATAGTTTGTATGGAGAGGCTGATTTTTTTTTGTCATTTCCTGATAAATTCATTTATTAAAAGCTGTTCAGTTTCATTAACTGATCATGCCCTTTCAGTTTTTGAAAAGCTGTCCCTAACACCCCGTATAGGTATGCAGTAAAAATTCAACTATGCAGTAAAAATTCTTGGAAGTAGTCCTTGTCTAGCAGTGGACATTCTCATGGGCCGTAATGATTAAGATTATGATTGGTAGATCTTTAAAAAAAGGTAGACGATAAAGTGTTTACACATCTGAGTGATCACTACAAGTTGTGTTGAAGTTTTCTAAAATACTTATCAATTAAACGACCTCTTTGGAATTAACTTTAAGAATTCCTAAGTCAATGACAAAACAATATTCTTTCAAACCTCCATTCATTTCTCCGGACGGCATCGGCAATAATACTTAGAAGTTAGGGCTGGGATCCACCCGGTAGGACCCTTGCCCTCGGGCGTACAAATAGGCCGTTACTCGATACGGATTGGGATGTAAACCTAATTCCGATTTCCGGAAGGGGTGAGCCTACATGTCTTTTACTGCCTCTTCCATTCTCCTCGTGAGGGTTTACACACGATGTTGACAATTGACGAGCGGATACATTCTCTTTGATGTTAAAGCGAGGGATTAGAATAATGTCACGTTACTGAGACATGCTTAGAACGTAATTTAATTACGTAATTTGTGTTTTTAATCGAACAGCTAAGGAGTGGAATTCTGTGCTTTGTGTTCCCGAGATCGTATAGCCTGAATCTATTCGAATCGCGAGTGAGTAGGCTTATTCTAGGCAAGTTTGTTCCATTGTTGATCTCATCTCTGCCCTCAGGGCTAGATTGAGGATAAGAGTAAGTTCATCTACCATTAAAAAAAAACGATTTATATTTTGGATTTCTTCATGAAATTTATTCAGAAACATGAAGTTTATTGAAGATTTATTATGGTTGTATACGAAGAATTATTTAATATTTGGTCATGTTTTGCACAGAAGTTGCAATCGAAAAACTCATTCCCGGAGGTCAGGTGAGTGGTGGAAGAAAACAATAAATCCGGAAAAATTGCTATTACTTTAGTTAAACGAGAATAAACTTTTAATGGACAAACAAAAACGAATATCATCATAACATCCCATGAAACGTCCACTACAGGACAGGGAGCTCCCTCCAGAATTCTAACTTTTGCTGGAAAAATGTAGAGGGGAAGTATAAAAAAAAAACTAATATAATAATGTTTAAATTTGAAACCCCCCACTACAAAGGATATATATATTGAAATTGCCGTTTTGTATGGCGAATTTTAGGTAAACTCAATTTTCAGTACTAACATTTTTGCATTTTTCTTAGGAATTATAAATCCAATCTTTTTTATTTTTTTAAGCATTATTGGGAAGACATTAAGCTAACAGAAAATTAAATTTGATTTTCGAAAAATATTATCTGTAAAAAAATATAACAAATCTAATGATGAAATCGGACGACAATTAAGACGAACAATTTTCGAACCTTAATTTTATATATCAAACTAAAAATAAAAACTTTATTTTATGCGTATATTAATAACCTTGATGTCAACTTTCAAATATAAGACAATTGAAAAAAATTGCATTAGTATTATAGGAATTATGATCTCATTAATCTTTAAGAAAATTTCGGCAATTTCATAGGTAAAGACCTATTATATATATATACGAACATGGAACAAACCCACGTCGAGATTGCATCGGATTCAGCTCATGAATAGCTTAGCAATAAAATCTTAGCACGAAAACATGCATAAAGGGCCGAGTCGTAAATAATAGAACACGTATGAGGGTCCACAATTCTACACTTGTAACCCTATGGGCTCTAACACAGGTTGTACAGTTAAAAGCATGTCAAGCGTGACACTCGCAGCGTTACTTCAGCTCTTATTACAAGTAACATAAGAATAGTACTAAGTCCAATGTGTTAAGTTTGATGTGCACTGGACTGTACCACCCTCCGCAGACTGGGTAAAGGGTAAGATGGGTAAAGATACATTACACCCGGATGGATTATATTTTTAATAAAAAGTTTATGCGCCGATCGACCCGCATATGTTTCTTTTTGCTTTTATATCTTTTACTTATTACAGCTTTGATTTTAAATGATGGGTGTAATATTAAATTAAAGCTAATCTTATTTTGCACCATTCATTTTATTAAGTTTCAAGCGGCGAAGGCACTTGATACTTTGCATTCGCATAGCTTCTGTTTGAATGAACCGATTGCAATGAAACAAAGCTTGTATATCGCACCGGAGTAATTTAAATACATTATCGGAAACGCCATTTGAATCGGTCCAGTTACTTGTATAAACTATATGAGTTCAAATTCCACGCAATCTTATTTTTATAGCTAAAGGGAGTGCACCATCACAACGTTTGTAAACGTTGCGCCCGTGGTGATCGGTGACCGTAATACCGGTGTGACATAAGTAAAATCACACTGCTCATCCACCGGTAAACAGTGATCAGCAGAACAACTACAAAAAATATATTCCTGATTTCTCTGCCTCTATCTAATTCTCGCGTCACATCTGGCGGACACAAAAGGCCGTCCGAGTCGAGTTACACGCATTATGGGGTCAATTTTAAAGAGCGGCCGGATTGTGACGACTGGGGAATCAATAGAAGGGATGGATCCCTGAGGGTGTCCCTGAAGGACGTGAGGATAATGATCGGACGAAGGCAGGGCCGGACAAGATTATTAGGAGCAAGAAAATATTAGGTGCTGAACACCCTTAAGCATAAATTAGTTACGAAATCATTTCTTTACACTCACAATGGCTTAATTTTTCTCTACATTTAAAAGATCACATTGAAGTGTTATTGACAAAAAGTTAGATAAGTTGTGAAAGCATGGTTAATTACGTCAGACTCGATAGATCGCAGAGCGAAGCAGCTCGTTGGTGATGAGATGCTGGTGAAAACCAAATTTCACAGTCTAGCCCACCGTCGCAAATTTGCGTGTCTGTCGGTCTTTCACAGATTGTACTTCGGAGAGTGTGCTCAAGAGCTCCACGAGCTTATTCCACCATCTCCCTTCTACCATCGAGTCGCACAGCATTATATCACCCATACTTGGTTGATATTCCACACATTCGCACAAAGTGCTTTGAAACATCTTTTATAATGCGCGGGTAAAGAGTGGATTTCACTGCCTGGGTCTGTGTTCCCGAGTTCATATAACCCTAATCTATTCAAGTCGCGAGTGAATAGGCTCCGTCTGGGCAAGCTCGTTCTATGGTCGACCTCATCTCTGTCCTCAAGACTAGATCGAGGTCAAGAGTAGGCCAATGGGACAGTAAAAAAAGACTCCTATTGATTGACTGTACCAATTGGTGTCATAAAAGCACAAGGGTTATGAAATATGTAAAAAAATATATAAAAAATATGAGGTCATATTTTTTCTTTACTGTCGGTTCGAAAAAATCTTTAAATGCAGAACTTTTTAAAAATAAAGAAAAGTCTGTTATGAATTTAGTTTGCTATATTATTTACACAAGCGTATACTTTCCCTCTATACATATACGGTTCAAATATTCCACCCAGTCAAAAGTTATTTACACAAATTTTATGTTGTAGTTTTTTAAAAGTAGTTACATAAATATAGTTATAGAAATAGTATATTATGCAATTAGTGAATAAAAGACGGATTTAAAGCGAGGGCCAGAGATGAATCACGAGAAAGTGAAGGATTCTAACGACTGAATCACGACCGCAGGGAGTGATTCATGACGATTGAATCACGAGCGTAGCGAGTGATTCAAGTGTTAGAATCCTGAGCGACGCGAGTGATTCATGGCCCTCGATTTAAATCCCTTTTATTAAAGAGTTGCAAACTATACTTTATACCATGACTACGAGAAAAAGAAAGATTTAAGCGAAAATATACATTTAAGGAGGTTGTATAGTATTGAGATGGAAGTCGAATATATTCATGTAACAAATATTTGTTAATAAGGCGCGCATCGCATTATTTTTTTTAGCGGGCACAGATTATATGCTTATTTGAGAAGTACAGACTAAACTTCCAAACAGCCATCAAAAATTTATATCTTGTCACTTAAATGACGAATTTATTGTTGATTAGTTATTTAAATATCATAAAATTAATATACATTCATCATATTTTCTCGAATTCAACTTTATTTGCTGACCACCTTTTTATATTTATGCTCTCCTAGTAGGTACTTTTTATTTTATGGCCGTCCAAGCCTCCAGTTGTTGTCCTCCTTTTGAAAATTTATGTTCCCCTGGTACTTCGTATTGAGTCGCCTACTCTTGGTTGAGATGGAGGTCGGTATTGATGTGTTCTAAATTCAAACACCAAAATCGTGATTAAAAGGGCTTTTTATTCACTGTTTGCAGTGAATAAAATAATCTTTTTAGAGGGGGAATGGCATAAAAGACTATATAGGCTCGAAATCCTAACCCTAACGCTGTGGACGCTGTGGTTATGATCCATTTGTTTCGTTTATTTTAACACTTACCAACACATTTTGCAGCTATGTCAAAAGCAATCGGCTAAAGCTGTCAAGTCTGTAAAACAATGTTATTCGTTCCGTCAAACATACTCTGGTTTTAGTGCCATGGCAGAAAAATAGATTGGTAAGCATTGGAATAAACGAAATAAATGGTACAGCAGCACTGCACTTACTTTCTCGCAATACTCTAGGAAAAACTATCAACCGGAAACTTAAATTTGTAATGCCATACACATAACTTTTATTTACGTTTTTCAAAAAAAAAATTCGAATGAAATAAATATACAGATCATTCAGAATTCAAATTGTCAAACATCAAAACAAACAAACCTCAAACGATTTGGAGTAAATCACATGTTAACTTTTGGTAGTATTGGAACAGCCTTTATATGAATTTTCACTACCGTAGGATACTTGCATGGAGATTTTTTTCATTAACCAACACATGTTCCTTATGGATAATTGTTCAGTTTAGTCTACTGAGCAAGCCCTTTCAGTTTTTGGTAGACAACCAATCCAGGATTAATATTATAGAAAATTTTAATAAACTCAATGGAACCAATTTGTTTAAATCACATATTTACGATTTGGTGGTACAGGAACACCCCTTATATGAAAGCGCAAGATATCTTACGTGGAGACGCTTGGTCATGCAAAGTTTCATCATTTTCGTTGTATGACAGCTACCCTCAAAATGAGAGCCAGCAAGAAACCACTTAGAACCCTTCGATGGATTTGCATAAAACTCCTAAATTCAAAATGTGGTGTCAATCGGACCATTCGTTTAGCCGCTAGGCCAAAGCGTGATGGACAGACCGACCGACCGACCGACCGATGGACTGACATTTTTGGGAGACTTGTTTTGTATGTTGTATAAGTGATGTAGAACACATTTTTGAGAAAATTAGAAAAACTTTTTTTTTTCACGAATACAATACCTTTCTCGCTCCGCTCGAAAGTAAAAATGGATTTTAGGTAGAAGTAGATATTGGTATATTGCTTATTTTCAATATGAAAGAGGAACAAATACACAGAAATTTGTAATCTGTACAAAGAAAGATTCATCAGATATCAGAATATTTGCTAGAATCGGCTCAATCAGTAACTGCCTATCGGAATCCTAACCCCATCCCTGCGGACGTGTACAAATGGGTTAGCGAATGTAATATCCGACCGTGTCCGGCTTACGAGGCTCAGATATTCAAATAGTGGGCCTAAGACGGCCAACTGACAACTGACACTTTCGGGCTTCGAATCCCATTGTGTAATTTGGAAGGCTAAGGACATCATGGTGTGAATGCAATGCTTGAGTGCTTGCTAGTTCACTTTTGAATACTACTGTACCTGCTCAATCTAACCACACGCTAAAGATAAGAAGAACTGTAGAATATTAAGAACTTTATACCTACTATACGTCTGTTTATTGATTGGTAAAAAAGTTGATAGTCTGTTACATCTTTACTGTCATTTTTTTTTTCATTAAAACGAAAAGCGCAAACAACAAGTTAAGAAGATTTAATAACTTAAAAAGCTTTTTGCAATTACATAATTATATTCAATAATGCAAATTGGAGTTAAATTTAAGAGCTCTTAGCCTAAACATGAATAGCTAAGCATAGTGTATTCCATGTGTAATCATAATTATTTGGCATACCTACGAATGAGATACGAGTAAATGGAAGCAAATTTTCAAAAGTTCTTAAGGTAATTTTGGAAGCGCGAGTTTTAAATCTATGGAGCAGATAAACACAGCGAAGCATTTTAGCTTTTTTAATTTCTGTCTTATTTAAAACTAGCTGTTACCCGCGACTTCGTCCGCGTAGATTTTATAAAAAAACAGAACTCGAACTTAATTGAAACATATTTTACGGAGCGCTTATCCTTCTTGATCCCTACGTAAAAGATGCATTTGTACTTATCCAAGTTGAATAAATGCATCTTACTACAAACTTAATTATCTTTTTATTTTATTTAACTGGTAGGTAGTGCGGAATTTTCATTGTCAACCGTTACAGGCGAACTTAAAAAAGAAGGCAATAAAGGGAGTGAAGTGAATGGGTAGCGAGGAGGTATTCATAAAAGTAAAAAAGGTCCCTATTCCTCCCTATCTATCCTTTTGTATCCCCCCCCCTACATTCCCACTCCCCCTCCCTCACCCTCTCCCACTCTCTCTTCCTCTCCCTCGCCCCTCCCTCTTCCCCCCCTCACCCTTCCTTCCCCCTCCATTTCCTCCCTTCCCCTCTCCCCATCACCCTCCCTTTCCCCTCCCTTTCCCCCTTCCCCTCACTCATTCTCCCCTTCCCCCTCTCCCTCCCTCTACCCCCCCTCCCTCTACCCCCCCTCCCTCTACCCCCTCCCACGCCCTCTACCCCTCCCTCCCCCTTTCTCTCCCCTCATTTTCCCCTCCCTTACACTCTCTCCCTATCCCTCCCCCTCTCCCTCTCCCTATCCCTGACCCTACCCCTATCCCTGCTTCTACCCCTAACGCCATCTTAACCGCTATCCCTATCCTTATATAAACATACAACTGACACTCATATTGATTTTTAGACATTTCAAACCTATCGAATCCCAACCCCATCCCAGGGGTGGTGGTATTTCACGTCCACCACGTTGGATTTCAAAATCATTGTAGTTTTCGTAATCAGCGACCCGATAAACCATACGAACGACACCCATTTTGATTTTTAGACATATCAACTCTATCGCACCCCAACCTCATCCCCAAGGGATGATAGCATTTCACGTCCACCATGTTGGATTTCAAAATTGTTGTAGTTTTTGTAATCAGCGGCTCGATAAACCTTACAAACGACACCCATATTGATTTTTAGACATTTCAACCCTATCGCACCTCAACCTTATCCCCAGGGGATAATGGTAGTTTACGTCTACCACGTTGGATTTCAAAATTGTAGTAGTTTTCGTAATCAACGATACTTAGTTGAATAAAAAAAGTCCCATCAAAATCGGTTAAGTAGTTTCGGTGTGCTGTAGCAGATACAACCCCGCTAGAGTATTATTGTATGTGTAGATTCCCACGGGAATGAGATATTTTCCCGGGGTAAAAAGTAGCCTATGTCCGTCTCCAAGTTACCATCTATCACCATACCAAATTTCATCAAAATCCGTTCAGCCGTTTAGGCGTGAAAGAGCAACAAACAAACAGACAGACAGACAGACAGAGTTACTTTCGCATTTATAATATTAGTATGGATGTAAAGTGAAATAAAAATAGGAGCAAAATAAAGGGGCGCCCCTTGCAATATTGGTGACAATAAACAACATCGGGTACAATCAAGCAGTAAAGTAAGAATCGCGCGGAATGCGCCCGGTCGCGTCGGTCTGTGCTGTTACGTCATTTATTAAACCCGCCCAGCGCCCCGCACCGAGGTTTGCACTTGCAAAGGATTTAAATTAAATATTGTATTTTATTTATTTAAGGTGATCTGTTTCGGCCAGCTTAGCCCCGAACGCAACTAGATGGAGCCACTGCTGCAAATATAAGGTTTTATTTTTTTAATGCAATAAGTACCAACTATATATGTGCAAAAAGTTGATTCGCTTAAATTTCATCGTGCAACTTCAACGCCTAACAACAATTTCGATTAGAAAAATATCTCCATATGTACACTAAAGTAAATTACTCAGTCCGTGTTTACATGAGTACGATCACTCACACATGCAAACAAAGCACAACCGTACAGTTTTGACCGCACGCCCACAATCGTAATATTAAACCAAAAATTGCTAACAAAAATAGTACTTTCAGTACATTAACTGTATTTTTGTATTAATTAGCGAAAAATTTAACTTAAAATAGCAGTATTCGTTCGTTTTTCAACATAATTTTATGTCCCGCGTAAGAATGCAAGTCATTTGAATTTTTGTATGGAAAACGGATCGCCTTAACACGCACACTAAGACTGGTAGCTCTTCTAGTGAACTCTTATTCTTTCTTTCTTGACTAAGGGGTAATTTTATTTTTTTTTCGTTTGTATGTTTCAATGTTTATGGACTTTTTTTAAGATTATAAAGCGAATGCTTAGGTCAATGCCTGTATTAAACTTGAAACTTTTAAATCGACTGATACTTTTTATAAGGATGAAGAGAAAATGTATGGCATTGCGCATATTGCACCGGTTGGAAAGCGGCCAATTCTTCTAAACAACAATCTTAACCCTAAAGAGTACAGTAATGCGGATAGATATTTCATTCTCAAGGCAAGAAGGTTTATATCGATTCTAATAATAGAAAACTTTACCGTCCTTGAGTAACATAGGGTCACGGGAAACAGCTAGTTCACTTTGCTAGTTGAAGATTATAGCTGCAGCATTCTTGTCTTAGCAGTCTGAAATGCTGTAAATTATTCGTAATTCACCGCACAGCACACAAGCTTTAATAGTTTTCTCTCTAAATTTTCGATGACTGTTTATGTGAATAATAAATGCTCATTATGGCGCGTAAATCAGCTAATAACACGCACGCTCGCGCCTTAATAATTAATAAGAGTACATTAAAGCCGTCAAGAGTAGGCTCCCCCTACGCGTTCGCTAGCGGTACCGTTCATTTGAATTTTCGAGTGCTTTTAGAATAAGTACGTACGGTTACGAAAATATTTAGGAGGTAAACAACCAATCAGCTCTAGCAAATTTTGTAAAAACTCAGGTATTTTAACATGTAGAATTTTTTTTCTGGTGCTATTTCGTACTACGTGAGCTTACAATACGCTTGTTTCCAACTTGTGTCCAACCAATTTACAACCAAGTCAAATGAGATACTTCTTGATCATTTTGCGTCAAAAAAAAATTCTCCTCTTCATAGGAGTATTTAGAAGTCTTGATATTGTTTGTAACTCTCGACCTATGACGTCACAATTACTTGGCATTGTTTACGAACTTTTTGAATCAAAAATTTTACCTTTAGATTCTTACCAATTTTAAGCTATTTCTTTTTTATATGGAAACAGTAAGTACTTTATTTTATTTTAAACATATAAAAATAAAATAAAATATTAACCATTACGTTTGCCATTATTTTATTTTTATTTTCTCTAAGTAACGCAATCATTTGAAGGGTGACACTGGCTGGATCGTGTGAAATTCAAAACCTTGTTCTAAAATTCAAACGTGAAACAAGGCGGGTACAATACTCCTGCTCCTGCCACCCTAAAGTATGGTAGATTTGGGTTTGTCTCTCCCTCGTCATTGTGACTTCGATTTGTCACTTTTGTACACAAATTAAAAATACAATCGGCTCTTCACCAAATCTTTTACACCCCTAAGATATGTTGCCAGTACAGTAACGGAGATGGTTTTTGAGATGGTGGATTCCATAGTGAGAATGTGTCTAGATTTTAGATGCTATGTAACAATAGAAGAGTAACAACTGCAACTTAATTTTTTATTACAGTCATATAGAGCAAAAAAACCCGGCCAAGTGCTAGTCGGACTCACGCACCAAGGGTTCCCATCTTAGGGATGCATAGTCGCGCAGAAGTCTATCAAATGCACTCAAGTCCAACTCACACTTGATCAGTTTTTATTATTTGTTATAGCTAATGCACTATAAACATACCTATTTTCTCACCAGTAAGTATTCTCGTTTTACGATAGAGGTAATACAAAACCAAAAATAACACGTTTCTTGTATGGGAACCCCCCTTATTTTTTAACTGCTCCTGTTTTTATTATTTATTAGGTAAACCGTCATAATAACATATATTCTGAAAAAAATCAACCATATAGCTACTACGGTTCAAAAGCTACGACAGACTTTTTGTTCTGACATTCCACCAGTGTGTGTATTATAGTCATTGACATGAGAAAAACGCTCCATTTCAAAAGGTTGTTCTCCGAAGTTTTATCGGAGCTCCGATATTATCAGATTGACAACAACAATTAAGTTCGGAAATTTACTTTGTATGGGAATTTCTTTGTGAAAGGCCGAACCATAAGACTAATTATCGGCGCGATATTATCGTAGTTTCACTTCGGAGTACGGCAGCAGATTGATTTTTATTTAGTTTAAAACGTAGAGCAATTTGAAAAAAAGATAATTTTGAAATTTTAACTATAATTTTCGCAATAGCGACCACACTGACGGACAATGTCCGTGACTGGCCGTGTCTGCCCGCCCCTTCGTCTGCTCAGCGCCCTAGTCATAGGGTCCTGTTGGCACCCTTTGGGTACGGAACTCTAAAAAGACAAGTCTAAAAATTTTTTTTCGTCATGTGTTTTTTTCGTGGGAGAAGTTAATCAATTCATGGGCAGCGTGCACCAGACCGCGAGATTCTCGTGTTCCTTCTGAGGCTCTTTTCAAATTTTGAGCCTTCTTTAAAATTATAACAATAATGGTGTCGATTCTGGCAGACCCAAACTAAAACTAAACTAAATTTGACAGGTCTAAAAATTATGCTGTCCTTTATCAGTCTGTAGGGAGTAACAAGGACAGCAACACTTTGAAACCTGTCAAATTTAGTTTAGTTTTAGTTTGGGTCTGCCAGAATCGACAACAATATTTTTTTTGTTTGCAAAAAAGTTAGGCAGTTGTATTCTAAAACACCTTTACAATAATAACTGCAATACTTTTTTATTTTTTCGGTTGAATAAAATTGGGTAATTGTACTCTAAAACTATTCCAAATCGGAAGTCGGTAGTAAGCATGAGTGGTTGCTGAGTAAAACAGGTGTGACAGACAGACAGTTTTTACTATTTTGGTATGGAACCCTAAAAACACAATAACTTTCTATGATGTGATGTGATTTTTATAAGACCGTGTATAAAATGGGCGTACAATTTCAGGTGGAGGGCTAACGGTTACACCTCGCACCGCTAACGACAGTTCGCCAGCACTTTTTAACAACTTCCGACAACTTATTATCGAACACCAGCGACGGCAACAGCCACGTTGAAACAAAACCACTTTAAGCTGAACCAGCGCTCCGCTACGAACGCCTGAAACCAGAGACCAGCTCAAGGTCAAAGTGATTTTACCGTCGTGCGGTCGTGTGTACCAACCTTTATTATTTTATTGAGGAATAGTCCGTGTCCATTCAAGATCATAATTTTCAGATTAAGACAAAGCAGATATGTTTGACATTGTTTTGTTTAACAAAAAAACAAAATAAAACGTAACAAAAAAACGTGTAACAAAAAAATTTGGTCAGCTTTAAAGAATGGGAAACTGAAAAACTTGTTCCAAAAACCATAGGTAGAAACGAGAAAAATAAATTTAAAATTTTCATAGAAACTACATCCTCTGTAAGTGCATTTTGTACGGGAGGACAAAATAGTTACATCTTGTTTTAGAACACCCGTGTTTATCAGTGTTCATGGTGCTTACAACAGCGCCGAAATATTGGGAGCTCATCATAACACCATATCAAGGTAAGAACACCTATTTTACTCTCAAACAATATTTACTTCGTATTTCGACCTATGTTCCTTTCGACCAATTGAGTTTTTGTTGGAACAGAGTTTCGAATGAAAAAAATATTATTATTTAATCTTCAGTATTCCTCAGTAAAAGTCACTCAGTTTCATAAACTGATTCAAATCGTCTAGGTCAGTTAAACCGTTTCTGTTACACCGTCAAAAAGTGACACCACGATGGATTTTACCACAATTATTGGAAGCCTTCTGAGATAAACACAATCTTTTAATGCAAAGATTTCGGACCTCCTTGCTTCGCTCGGAATAGATACCTTACTAATTTAATTTACTATGGGATGACATCTGCCAACGTGTCCCAAATTTTTATGTCAAATCATCAGTGATCACTAGGAAATATTCAAAATAACCTGTCAAATCCATAGAACGACGCCTTCACTACCTTGTGACAACTTATTTCTTTAATCCTCCTTCTAGTTACCCTTATTTTTCTATGTTTTAATGATTTTGTCTATAAAACACTACCAAATTTGTTTCTATACGTGAACTATCAAATAAGTTTGTAGCTATATTCGTACGATAGGCACTATCATCTTTACGCCTCTAACTTTTGATGTGACAAGTTTCAAAACTTAAATTAATCCAATTAAACTTATGGCCGTGACGCTTATAGCCTATCACTACGTGTGTATAGAAATACAGGGTGTGAAAAACAAATACGCAGAAACTAGATCGTCATTATCAGTCAACGAAACTGAACATTTTTTCCAAAGAACCATATTATCAGAAGTCAAAAAATCGGCGTCTTTCTTGTACTGTACTTAATTAATTAGACATTTTGTATAGCGGCCGATTTTTTTTTCAAATTCTACAAAATTATATTTTTTGTAGAAGATTGTTCACTTTAGTTGACTGATTATTTTCCTTCCATTTTTGCATATTTATCTCTAACATCCTGTATAGCTGGTAAAGGCTGCGTTATCCAAACGCGTCGTTATCTCGCCGGTGTGTGCGCGCCCTAATGAGGCTGCGGTTTTTGGGAAAACAACCGCCGCCGCCCGCACCACCCGACTTTGTGGACGCGCCTTAACTTCCAACTAATTAATTTCAACCGTTTGTTACACCAACGCTTTAGTTGTGTTTTTCTTTTTATTTATAACTTTAAGCTAGTAAACTATTTTAATGGCTTTTTTTAACTAATAAAAAGAACTAAAATATCTACATAAAGTTTGACTCACTTTAAAAGAAAACAACAAACTTGCAAACACCAGAAAATAATCCACGGCCGTAACACTAAAACACAAGTCTAGTCACTAAAAAAAGATATAGGATAAGAAAAAAAGTTCGGCCAGAAACCGCGAAGGCGCGGGCGTACGCCACCGAAACGTGGTCGACATTAAAACCTTGGCGGGAAAGTGCAAAGAAACGTCCCCTTATTCTCGAAAGAAATTCGCACACAGGGGAGGCAAAAGAAGTTCACGCACACAGCCGCGTTCCCTCTACGTCGCGACGACGTCCCGTTTGCGGTAGTGTGCGGGCGATAAGTATTAAAAGAGATAGTTAGGTGAGCTTGCCATATGCGGCCACCATATGCCTCGGAGAATACTGAATACCTAGAATTGTTGTAGTTCCTTAGCAAAGTGTCAGAATTATTTAGTTCGAAGCTCCTTTCAAGATATTATGCAGCAAAAAAGATAACGATAAAGCAAAAGGCATAAATACTGGCATACTAACTATAATAAAAAAAAGCAAATGAGCTTTTGACCGCGACTTCGTACAATAATCGTGGCCTTTATACAATAGATTGGTAGTCTTTAAATTACTACAGCTCTCCCGCGTGGCATCCTGTGTAAGAGCCACACAAAACTGAGCTTACCCGAAAAAGGAGCTCTTTTAAAAAATTCATATCGCTCATTTCCCGTAATTGTTGCGAATTATAAAATTTTTAACTCTTAAGTCTAAAAAAGTTTCATTTTAATCGGTTCTGTAGTAGTTGCGAAAAATCAGTGATCAAGATTTAGGGGCATCACAATACCATAAGGTATTTTTTATATACTTTTTATGTAGAGATCATAGAGAGAAAGATTTGGAGTAAAAACAAAAATACGATTACAGTTCTAGTAGGTCTCCAACGAAAAATATTTTAACAAAACGTTAAATAAAGAACACCATTTTAACACAGTATTTTTTTGTGTTTTTTTTACTGGCCCGTTGGTGTGGTTGTACTAAGCCGCCCGTTGGAACTAAACTGCCTTCTACGCCATTAGCCACGGGTTCGATCCCGACCCAGGGGAAACATTTTGTGTGATGAACACAAGTGTTTGTTATGTGTCAGGATTTTATTTATCTATTTATGTGGGCAACTGGGCAAAGCCTGTACTATGGGTACTAGTCTTTAGGCCTTTGTGTGAAATGTCCCCCAATTTCATGTACCAGGCCACTCAGAAAGTATTGCGAAAAATAGTTTTTATATATGGGAGACTGGCCGGTCAGAATCTTTTTCGAAAATATGATTACTTGTAAGTAAAAATATGTGTGTTCCATTTTCAAAATTTCCCTCCACATTTTTTGCGAGCCAATTCAAAGTATCGTGTCTTACTGAAAAATGGATCTGCGCCGGGAACATTTTAGAGCTATGATTTTTTACGATTTCAAGTGTCGCCTGAAACCGGATGAATCGTTCGATAGACTTCAAATGGCATTTATGGATGAAGGCCCCTCCAAGGCAACCGTGTATCGTTGGTATAACGAATTTAGGCGCGGTCGACCAACCTTGGGGGATGAAGAAAGAAGCGGTCGCCCTTTGACGGCTATTACGGAAGAAAACGTGCTAGCAGTGAAAAATTTAATCCAAGATAATAGGCGAATTACATATCAGGAGATTCAGCACATATTAAAGATTGGATCGGGAAGCGTTCACGAGATTCTACACGGGCATCTTCGCGTGAGGAGGATAGTATCGCGCTGGGTGCCGCACTACCTCACCGACGCTCAGAAGCAGGCCCGGGTGGAATGGTGCCGTGATATGCTGAACAAATTTGAAGCAGGCTCGTCTCGGCGTGTTTACGACATCGTAACAGGTGATGAGTCCTGGATTTATCAATACGATCCAGAAACCAAGCGCCAGTCGACAGTTTGGGTGTTTCAAAATGAACCAACGCCTACCAAAGTGAAGCGATCTCGAAGCGGGGGGAAGATTTTGATCGCCAGCTTTTTTAATTTGACTGGCCACTTGGCCTCAATTCCCTTACGAGATCAAAGAAGCATCAACGCCGAATGGTATACTACCAAATGTTTACCAGAAGTTTTTTCTGTTGTGAGCAACAAGCGACCAAACACAGGGCTCCGCGGACTACTGCTCCACCACGACAATGCGCCTGCACACACCGCGCTCAAAACGAGGGACTTCCTGGACAGCACACCAGTCAAACTCCTGGGTCACCCTCCTTACAGCCCTGATCTAGCACCGTGTGACTTCTTTTTATTTCCAAAAATAAAAAATCAGCTCAAGGGGATACAATTTTCGTCGCCGGAAGATGCGCTGGCTGCGTTCGAGCAGGCTGTAAACGAGGTGTCTACGGCGGACTGGAAAAAGTGTTTTGAAAACTGGTTCAGACGCATGAATCTTTGTATAGAGGCTGGTGGAGAGTACTTTGAAAAGATTTAATAAAAATATATGTACCTGTAGAACAATTTTTTTTAGTGTCGCAAATATTTCTGAGTGTCCCACGTATATATCCAGCTGATAGTATTTTAAGATTTGCTCTTGCAAGTAGACTTACCAGCAGTTGCAGAAAAAGTTTAGACTTTATTAAATCTACTTTACTTAGTTTAAGTAATACAATATCATCGAGACCGAAATCGTATTGAGTATTTTTTTAAACCCGCTATCACACCTTACCTTAAACAGAGACCAATTCGGCATACATTGCTGGGAGACTTGGTTTGGTTAGTATCAATATCCTTACTTCCACCAGCAGTGTATGCCAAATTAGTCTCTGATTTAAGAAATATTTAATAGATCCTTACGTGTTATGTCATGTTTGTTATATTATTGCAATTATCTGTTTTGTCAACAGAAAGTTAAGAGTTAGCTAGCAATACATTTAAAAAGCTTTAACTAAATTTATATTCTTCTTTATGTTCAACTGCCTGTTAACCGATTCATCACTTATTCAGTAGCTAGTCAATGACATTAACAATTCAAATTGCTTGCAAACGTTAAATGTGCTACTGATTGAGCATTTTAGCATATATTTAAGAGTTTACGAAATTATCAACCTAGGATTGGAATTTATGTGCAAGACAAAATATCTGCTTATAATAAAAAAGTACTTTTCACTTATAGTACTTTACTGCAATGGCCGACAAAAAATGTATAGAAGGACGAACGTGATAATGTGGGCAGAGGCGAAGTCGAGGCCCACATGCGTAAGTCCTTCTATAACTGATTGCGGCCAAGGCTTGTATAAGCTTGGAATTCAAACTAAGTTCAATCCAAACAAACATTAGAAACTTTTTACTTACCAATATATTCCTTTATTTACATTTCAGTTTTTTATTTACGTATTCTATTTAATCTGTTTGTTAATTTTTTTTTTACAATTTATAACTTTCTTTTTGCAAGCCAGTTTGAAATTTAAAGGAAATCTTTGATAAGTTACCACCTTGGTTGTTAGGCTTAGATAAGTTACTAGTTGTTACGTTGTTATGATGTGATAAGTTACCTCCTTGGTTGTAATGCATGTTGGTACATTCCAACAAGGAGCACGGAGTACGAATTCTTTAAATTCCACTTTTAAATAACTAGACAGATATGAGTTTTCATAGGTATTTACTCGGTTACAAAACTCGATAGAAATGGATTTTCATACTAACTTTACCGGAAGCTGCTCGCGAGTATTGAACCCAGTACAGCTATTTTGATTTATCTCGAAGAAGGTTGTCAAAATAATGATCGAATTTCCAAGCATGTTTGAGAAAAAAGTTTTTATCTTTGAGTCATAATTGCAAAGAAGGCATGAAGCTTTCTAGATATTTAATTACATTTATTTACATTTTTATTTTATTTATTACCTGCTCGTTTGCTCACTTGTAACATAAGTTTTTTTTTTTATAATAAACACAATTTATTAATTGTCAAAAAAATTAGAACAGAGCATACAGTTGTGAATACAGAGCAGTTATAAAATATAATATGTATTTTATTGTTCGAGAAATGTACAGTCAAGAGCACCTCAAGCTTGACACATTTCACTTTTTACCGTTCTTCTTCCGACAGCCGAAGTATCTAGTCGCTTTGCGAGTGTCAAACTTGATCTGCTAGTAACTGCACTTGTTTGTGGGGTAAATTTCTACCTGTATTATATTTTTGCTACGTTTCCGCTACGCCCTCGTAGCAAGTTGCTACGCTAGCTTATGCTTACAGTTCATCATCATCGTAACATCCCATGAAACGTCCAATACAGGACAGGGAGCTCCTTCCAGGGAGTTTGTGCTGGAACAATGTGGAGGGGAAGTACCATAGTCACCACGATTGTTAGTGCTTCGGCTAGCAACATGGACAGAGGTATTTGGTGACCGCAGTATGTAAGATTGTACGATACACAGAAGGACGCTGCTGCCCATCCTCCAGTTCATAATCCCTTAGTCGCCTCTTATGACACCCACGGGTTGAGATGGGTTTGTACTATTCTTTGCTGGCACCACACGGGATATACAGGGTGTAATGGACAGCCTTCCGAATACTGAAAGGGCATGATCAGTCAATGTAACTGAACAACTTTCCGTGAATAAAACTTTCAGGAAATGAAAAAAATTTCGGCCTCTCCATACAAACTGTCCAATCAAGTTTGCAATTTTGTATGGAGAAGCCGATTTTTCTTTTCATTTCCTGAAAGTTTTATTCGCGGAAAGTTGTTCAGTTACGTTGACTGATCATGCCCTTTCAGTATTCGGAAGGCTGTCACTTACACCCTTCATTTAAATTTTGAATATTTTTTTCTACGTTACATAATGGGTTCAAATTATACCCAAAAACAAGTATTTGTCAAAATTTCAAGTTATGACCGTGTATGAACTACAAATAAAATATGTTGAGAGTAGTAAGATAGTATGACTATAAGTACGTGGCATTGTAAGAGTCGTTCGTTCATCCGATTTCTGTAACTTTTTTGTAATAAAGTAAGAGAGCAGCAAAATCTCTCAAACAATGTATCCAAATCATGTACTTTCATAAGAACATAGAGCTTGCCAAAGCGTCTCGCATAAAGGAGTTTATCGCGCTCTCCACCCAGCCGACAATGGAAATTTTATATCGTCGTAAAATTTAACTGCGCACTTTAATAACTAAAGCCCGAAGCCGATACAGGCTCGTATCGTTGACAAAAGGATGAGCGCGCTTGAGGCGAGAGTAACCCACACAGGTGAGACCGCGTAACCACACGGCGCGTCCGCACGACACCCACACAACCGCACTCACCACTACAAACCCACAAGCCACACGCCCACCCGCCAAACACGCCCAACGTCTTGGGTTTTCTTATAAACCACGTTGCATCTACCGTCCCGCTCATTCATCAACATGCACATCGCTCCCTCTCATTCTAGCGCAATGACGAGCTTCACATAAAGCGACGCCGCATTCCCGCCTTTTTTCCCACTCCATTTTGACAGCTCGTGGCTCCATATCTGGCCGGAAGATAAGACAGCGTTCACAGATATAATCGGGGTATCAGCTTTAAGAGGTGAGGTTTTTTAAGTCGCGTCTACAGCGATAGCATACGGTGCCTAAAATAATTAAAGTCATGTTTCTGAGTCAACATTTCTCTGCTTTTAGTTAAAGTGTTTGTAATTATCCGTAGGTATACTTTTTTAACAGACCATTCCCCAATAGCAGGACGCACTGCCTGAAAATATCCTAACATAGGTTACCTTTGTACTTATCCAAACGTAGTCACAGGTTGAAGTAAACCTGTATTAACATGAATTTATTAATCGAATTCTTCATCCATCCAACATAACCCAAATATCAATGAAGTAACATCTACAACTTCCTTCAATGCGCTGGCAAAAGCGCTTTTCCTTAGAATTTTCTTTGTAAGAAAACGGCGTCCTATTTTCCTCGTCGCTCGCTGGCAATGTGCTCGTCGTCTTAGCGACTAAGTGGCTCAAGACGCGTTAGCGGGCGGCTGGGCGGGGCTGAGAGGGGTAGGGAGAGGGGGAAGGGATGCGGCGCCCCGCTATCGGCACACCGAAACACACATTTTTCCCGCCGCAAACCTCGCGCCGAAGGTTAGCCGCGACCCGCAGACCTCGTTCAGCGGGAACGAGACAGATGTAATACCGTCTTGCTTCTTCACGCATGCGCTCCTGTGTCTTCACTGCGCGGCAAGTTTGACAGTTCACTTGAGAAATCTCCTGGGTAAGGTAGCGTGGTGCGCTTGCAGATAAAGAAAATTTTCCCGACTAGCAGCTCAAGTGTCGTTTATGGAAAGCTGAGTTGATTGCAACCATTACGGAAAAATAACAGTAACAGGATAAAATGTTTATTCTAAATTTCTAGAATCATAAGTTAACTCTTCAATTTATATTTGACTGTGAAAGGGTAGCAGGTACGAACAGTAACACTCTTAAACGAACATTGAAAAAAAGCAGAGAACATTGACATATACAAATTTCTCACAAGGGATGTAAAGGGTGTTGGTACCGAAAACTGAAAGGGTTGGTTTAAAACATTAATTGGAAAAAAGTACTAAATTTCGACTTTTTCATACAAGCTGCCTGAACTAACGAACTAGAACCCCAGCAAAAATGCGTGGTGCTTTGGAGGGGATTTACCATAGTCACCACGCTTGTAAGCGTTGCAGCTGGTGACCGCTGTTGTTGGTAACCGCAGTATGTAAGATGGTACGATTCTTAGAATGACGCTGCTGCCCATTCTCTGGTTCATAAACCCTTACGACACCCACGGGTAGAGATGGGTTGGTACTATTGTTTGCCGGCACTACACGGAATGAATGAATGAATGAATAAAATCTTTATTGCACACATATACATAAGAACACACAAAGAATAACCCTTAAGGTTATAGTGGGCAAAGGCGGTCTTATCGATCTCTACCAGACAAACTTTGTATAGAGGAAAAGACATACATAAATAATCACAGCAGGTATTGTACCAATAAAAAATTGCATACAAACAACACACATGTAAATATAAATATAAAATTAATACAAAAATATAAACAAATAAATATACATGTAGGCACATACTAGCAGCACCTTCTTAGCGACACCGAGTGAGGCCTCCTTGCTTCAGGAATAGACTGGCAGCTGAGTATTTAGTTAGCTGTCGATCTTATGAAGCGTCAAGGTGAAAGGACGTCACAACAAACCATCTGGTTGGAGAGTTGCAATCGTCCTGGACCCAAAACGAATCATAATAACAACTCCTGAACTAATGATTAGTGATATCACAGCACAGGATGTGCAAACATGGAGTCAGCTGTAATAGCTACCCAGGGTCAGACTGGAACAGAAGGGTCCGGGTGCCTCATCATAAGCCCGGAGCACGAAACGTGATGTGACAATAATTCGATCCTGGTTAATTATACCTGAACCCACTATATCCTTGTGAGACTTGGGATTATGTTATTATGGCCTCCTGCGCCGATATACATATATTGATTATATTGTTACGGATACATGTATACTCAGTTGCAAACAGAAGAAGAACGACTTAGGAGATAATTATGCAGTTTTGTTTTGAAAATAGCAAGCGACTCGGAGTGACGAACTTCAGAGGGCAAATTATTCCACAGTTGAACAGATTTTAAAGCAAAAGACTCCTTGTAGTAGCCCGAACGGACTCCGACGTCTTTACATTCCGATAGCTGAAGAAAGTATTCACAAAAACTGAGAATGTTATACAACAACAACATTTAACCATACTCAGTAAACAATGTCGGTTGAAACAAACCACCGCAAATTCAACTCGACGCGAACTATCCCCAACATCAATGGTCTGGTCGCACATGATCGCTGGGTCGACCGCGCCACCTCAAAAGGCCGTAAGCGGCTGCCGCTCGGTACCCAAACTTGCAGTGTATGTGGCCACATGAACCAGTGCGGAGGCAGAGCAAAATCTTCGAAGGCTACTATCTATAATAAGTTATAAATAAAACTATATAAGATTTTTATAAATTCGTGTATAACGTTTGAGGGCTTATTCAAGAGGCTTGTTGCAACAATTTTCGATCTACAACTATGCCATTTCAGGATATATTTTCGACTCTTCCTAAAACAAGACAAACAAACTTTATATAACTAACTTTTTAGGTGAATAGTTACCGTACCTTTTATTAAAAGCAGAGATTTTGTCTTGTAATGAAATTTTAATCAATCAAGAAGTCAAGAAGTCGTATGAAAATATAATTTTAAGAATTATATCAATAAAATCTATATTATCAACGCCAAGTTTCTAATCAACTTGGTACAAAAACACGAACTATTTTTGATGGCCATGATCTTTGATACGAAAAAGCACTATACACTACTCCTGTACTATACTTATCACTCTACACTTTCAACAGCGAAAATGACATAGATAGTCTTAAATACTTTTTTCATCAAATCACTGACGATTTGACTGTTTTGATTTTCAAAGTAGTATAGTATCGATGTCGATTTTGTATTGTGTTTGAGCTTTTACCCTTATAACAACGATTTTTAACTGTGGCCAAAATTATGGATATTCTCAACGTATACGTTTCATACTTATAACACGTTGTTTTTAGTCAAGAGTTCAAATGTCCGCGGGCTAATCGTGCGGGTCGGGTGGTTACAACCAGCGGTTGGGTGGTACAATTTGCAGGTTAGCCACCCGACCGATAGGGGTAACCGCGAGTACCCCAGCTGGCCTTGAACTTTAGCTGTTAACACGCAAATATGAGGAAACCGCTAGGTCTAGCTTGGCCTACACATTACTCGTACCTTCGTCTATTTAATTGTAGAAACTAATAAAACTGAGTTCTACATCGAACTTCAACAAAACGAGTATATTTTTAATTCTATACTACGTATATTAAACTAGCAATATTTGTACATAAATATACATAAATATAAAAATTGTAATCACTATTATCGGCTTTAGGGAAAGTTGTGCAGTTTCACGGTTTGAGTGACACTATGATAATGCTTACAAATTTTTTTTACACCACGTATATTTTTAATCGGTTTCTTATAAACAGCTCTAATGATTTCGATAAAATTCAATCTAGCTTGGTTTCGTGGCTGGGAAAATTCATTTTCTATGTTTTTGTAGAGGTTTTCTTGAAAATAGCGCAATTCAGAAACCCTACAGCGCCATCTATTGGTGACTTTTAGTTAAGATTATACAGAGCAAAGCTCGGTCGCCCAGGTACTGTTAAAGTAAAATTGTGCAACTCAGCAAAATGTTGTGCTACGCCGTCGCCGTGTAGCACACTCGTAGCAAATTGCTACGGTGTTCATCGAAATTTTCTGGTGACGAAAAGATCCGTCGCAAATCGTTCCGACGCGGAATTTCCGCAGGTGTACTTAACCAGCACATTTTGATTGTTTATGATGTTATTATTATTTATTATTACAACATAAACATGTAACAATTTAACACACCAAAATTTAATACACAAAACTAAGCGCTCAAATAGGCGGTGGGGCAGTAACAACCCAAAAAAGACCGAGGCCAGTGTATTAATAGTAGTTTATGCCACTGTCAGGTAAAGATAGTCATTGTTAAATGAGTACTTGTTTGTGACATGAGGCGCAGCCGAATGTCACAATAGACAGCACGAATGTTACAATGACTAGTTTGCAATCAGTAGCATACATTACTTTTTCTACGAGCATAAAAATCATTAAGAAAATAACGAACTGACTTGCGTACTGACTCCCGTACTAACGTACTGACTCCCTTTCCCTCGAACCGAAACACTGCAGTGCAAAGACTGGTGCTTTACGGCAACATTCATTGGTGGAAGTTTTTTTGAAGTGAAAACTTCTTTAGCGGCGCTTAGAAAATTTTATATGGGGAAAACAATTATAGATTCGCATCAGATGTCGCGCCTTTGTCGCGTCAGATCTTCAGATTTAGGATAAAGATAGAAATGGATTTGCAAATGATCATACCAAGTTAGAGCAGGCTCAATATATACAAAAGTTCTTAAGTGTGATAAAGACCAAAACATCTTTTTTGTCGGGTACGGGCACGGGTACTGGTTCGGGTACGGGTTCGGGTAATAATAATAATCGCTATAACTCGAAAACTACTGACCCTAGACTACTCACGTGCTGAGACAAATGATAGGTCTCGATGAGATCTACATTTCGGATGACAGCTATCAAACTAAAAATCGCTATAACTTGAAAACTACTGACCCTAGACTACTCATCTGCTGAGACAAATGATAAGTCTCGATGAGATCAACATTTCGGATGACAGTTGTCAAACTAAAAAACGCTATAACTCGAAAACTACTGTCCCTAGACTACTCATGTGCTAAGACAAATGATAGGTCTCGCTGAGATATACATTCAGGATGACAGCTGTCAAACAAAAAATCGCTATAACTCGAAAACTACTGACCCTAGACTACTCATGTGCTGAGTCAAATGATAGGTCTCGATGAGATCTACATTTCGGATGTCAGTTGTCAAACTAAAAATCGCTATAACTTGAAAACTACTGACCCTAGACTACTCATGTGCTGAGACAAATGATAGGTCTCGATGAGATCTACATTTCGGATGACAGCTGTCGAACTAAAAATCGCTATAACTCTAAAACTACTGACCCTAGACTACTCGTGTGCTGAGACAAATGGTAGGTCTCGATGCGATCTACATTTCGGATGACAGCTGTCAAACAAAAAATCGCTATAACTCGAAAACTGCTGACCCTAGACTACTCATGTGCTGAGACAAATGATAGGTCTCAATGAGATCTACATTTCGGATGACAGCTGTCAAACTAAAAATCGCATAACTCAAAAACTACTGACCCTAGACTACTCGTGTGCTAAGACAAATGATAGGTCTCAATTAGATCTACATTTCGGATGACAGCTGTCAAACTAAAGATCGCTATAACTCGAAAACTACTGACCCTAGACTACTCGTGTGCTGAGTCAAATGATAGGTCTCGATGAGATCTATATTTCGTATGGCAGCTGTCAAACTAATAATTTTTTTGTTTTCACTTCTGCCGGCACTCCCGGAGTCCAACCCGTCCTTTTTTTTCTATACCTCATGAATAATTAAAAAGCTCGTGCTCTCATTATTAGAGAATTTTGTATAAAACAGTTTTTATTTCTGATCTTCCGACACGTTTCCATGGAAAAGTTATTCAGTATAATGGTCAAAATAACATTTTTCTACTCCCACTTGTTAAAGTTCGAAATACGAAACCTAGTTACTAGTGTCAAAATATTTTACTATTAGGACAGTGGGTGTCATGGGCGTTGGTGACCATCTCAGAACAAAAACCTCCTTGCTTCGCTCGGAGGTCTATGAGGTCAAATTTCTTTGGTGACCATACCTGCGCGTTTGCCCCCTTGTGACATAAAAAATGTTTTAATTAGGAAAACTTGTTTAGTTTTTTGATCTAAGAAACATTTTTTTGCAATGGTACAAAAATAACCATGTATATTTAAAGTCTGCTAAAATATTACACGATCAATTAGTATAACCGTATTAGGTATATTTTAAATCAGCTAAAATGTTGCATGATCAATAGTTCCATACAACCCAACATGGCTAGCAAACAACGAGTCAAACATGTTCAGTTTACTGTACTCCTTCCTTTCCGTCGCTGAATAAATAACTTGACACTTGTTCGCAAATAAACAATTTAAAATGTCAAGAATAGGGAAAGGGCATAGTGGTGGCAGGGATAAGAAATTTGAACTACGTAAATGTAGGCAAATCGTATAATTCCCCGTTTACAAACGGACGCAAATTGTATATGTTCGGCAAATTGTAAAACAGCATCGGCAGGTTGTAAATGGGGTTTGATCAGTACTGGTGCATTTTTGGTTGGGTTAGGTTATCTTACGACTCCAACGCACAAGCCGAGTGAGAGAAGTGAGCGTGCTGCGGGAGTGGCCGAGGCATTATATAAAATGAAGAGTTTAAAAATTTGTCGGCATGTTATGTAATGCCAAGGCATTATTTGAAGCTACGAATTATACAATTTTCCTGCGCCATACATAATACTTTTTTCATAGAGCTGAAAGACTCTGCTTAGAGTACCGAAAGTGCCTTTTCATCTATTTCTCACAAAATGTTTCTATGAACGGTGTAGGCGACAACACGCAAATATATTTTTTCGTGAGATATATTTTTACACCCTGTATAAACCCACGCAGCAAAGTGTAAATTTTATAATGATCCACACATTTATTTTTAGTATCTTCTAACCACTATTTACCGACAGCAGAGAGAACAGAATGAAAACAGCACGTAACTAATACAAATCGAGGTTATCATCATAACCCTAGCCTTATTCGGTTTCTACCAATGGTTTTTACGGAGTCGGCTACGTAACTTAGGTCATCCTGGGATTTGTCGATGCTAGATAAGATTTTGCCATGTTAGTAGCCGAGCTGGCTGGCTATCAGAGTTTTCGCCAAATGGCCTCTGACTTGGCTTAACGACTACTATAATTGACAGTAGCCGGGATCTGACCACGGCCCACAATGCTTAACTTTCGTGATCGGAAAGAACGAGCACTCGACCACGAGCGCTGCAATACAAATCGTGGTATGCCGTAAAAATATTTTTACTTTGCAGGTAGACGAGCAACCCTTTCCCTCCGACGCCGACATTATGTTTTCTGACAACCAATTTTAGAGGTGTTTGCGTTCGCCGGCATATTTGCTCAATGTTTAACCTGTTTCGCTGCGTGAATGTGCCCTACTGCGCGTCACATTGTAAGCTTGCCGAATGTCAATTTCAAGCGAGTTGTTTGCGTATTACCTTTATGTAGTTTAAATCATTTTATTATGCTGTTTATTAAGTTCCTTTTTATTAAAAGAAATGGTTTTACCGGACGGTATGGAGGTAGACTTTGATTATCGCTTTTTTTAGTATTGACCAGATTTTTTAAGCTTTTTGTACTTAATTCCAATTTAAACCGTACCCTTCTCAATGAAATTGGCAAACATTACAAAAGGAGAATATTGAAAATTTTACGACCGCGAACCCCAAACTTCACAAATCAAAATGGCAATTTGTAAAATCAGAAGGTGTCTACACTAGCCATAAAAGTATGTTTTACGAGATTACTACCTTAAGCGTGATAGCATAAATAAAAAAAAGTGTCGTGTCGGGCCCACGGTGGGTCGATTGGCTTCGATTATTGCCCCTAGGAGACTAATATCCCTTTCTTTCGCAAATGTTTTTTGGAGAACGGTTATATTTCGGCGCGTCGGACGCAGCTGGTGGCATGACTCGTGAAATTGCTGGCGATTGGTGGATATTGCTGGCCGTTTGAGTGTCTGTCCCGTCTCGACCCTGCGCGCAGTGTTGCTAGCTTCACTTTTCACCCAAATACAGAACTTATTAGGACAAAATTTTGTCATACATTTTCTTCAATAGATGGTAAATTTCACAGATTTTTTGATAATTATAACAACGCTTGTCATCTGGCATCTCTAGGCCACCAGAATTTTAAATATCATGAACTTACCACCAAAATGAAACGAATAAAAAATTTATTATGAAGAGCACAAATAAAAAGATCACTGATGTTACACAAACTTAAATTTCGGCACCTTATTAAGCGTTTCACATCCATGTAGCCTCCACATTCTAGATTTTTTTCGCTATTCTAGGTTTTTGAAACTTATCCCTTATGTTAAGATCATAGCTGGCAGCCCAGCCTGCCCGTAAAGCGGGGTCTCTTACTTTAAGTATCTACTTAGCCGGGCACGTGTCCACCCACGATCGCAGGTGCGTTTTTACGCCCGACCAATTGTGATTGAAATTGCATCCAATTTTTGCGGGGGTCACTTTTTATGGCATCTCGTAATGATATTGACTGCTTAGGTTAGTATTTTTTGTAGGCATGATTGAGCAAACCAGTATAGGGACTGCGTGATGATAAGGCAATTTACTTTACTAGCTTTACACATATTGTTAGGTCATGTAGAGAGGATGAATGAACGAAGATTGACGAAAGAGATCTACCAGGCGAGAGTGAATGCAAACGTTGGAAGGGGAAGGCCTAGGCGAACGTACCAGCACCAAATTCAGGACGTTCTGAATAAAGGCCAGGTTAAAAGTACCCTAAACCGACGAGCCTGTATGAAAGGATTGATGAAAGTACAGGAAGCAAGGGAAGTATGGCAAGATCGTAGCAGGTGGAGGACTGTGGTCTCTGCCTACCCCGACGGGAAAGAGGCATGATGTTAAGATGTATGTATGTATGTTATTTGGGTTATTTGCATCATTCACATAAGAATTTATAATTTTACTTTTGCTGTCAATAATATGTCTTTTGTCATACAAACGCAATGATATTATATATGTTACTCTGTACAAACGTGTGTCGCCTCTACGTCGCCCAGGTTTAACTATGAGCGCAAAGAATGAGAGTGAACTTTAATCACGCGATAAAGTAAGTTGAAATATTTTTGCATATAAAGAAGAAAGGAATTATTGTCAACGTCTCCTTACAAAAAAATCTCGTTGTTTGAGGTAACTCACTTAACGATGTTTGCCGAGGAGCATCGAAACAGGGTATCTAATATAAGAACGGGAACAAAAAGTAAACAAGTCTGTGTGCAGTTCCCGGCAGATATTAAAGGCATATCTCTCTATTATGAGCGGGAAGCGCGGAGTTCTGTAATTTAAGGGCGCGCTGGCTTCGTGGCATATGGCACGACTAGGGTTGCTGCCTTGTTAACTGCGTAAAATAGAGCTCACTAGAATTTTATTACCAACCAAGATAAAATCCAGTCCATCCGTAAAAATCGTGAAACTCCTTTTCCAGTACGGGGCCACAATACTCTCACGTTCAAGTAAAATGGATACTGGAATATTTCTTCGTCCCGTGTGGTGCCGGCAAAGAATAGTACCAACCCATACATACCCGTGGGTGTCGTAAGAGAAGACTAAGGGTTATAAACTGGAGGATGGGCAGCAGCATCCTTCTTTGTTTCTTACATCTTACTTACTGCGGTCACCTACAACCGCGGTCCATGGTGCTAGCCGTAACTGAGGTGACTATGGTACTTCCCCTCTACATTTTTCCAGCAAAAACTAGAATTCTGGGGGGAGCTCCCTGTCCTGTAATGGACGTTTCATAGGATGTTATGATGATGATGATTAGTATTATTTTGGTGAAATATATAATTTTTGTTACTGGTTCTCTTAAACACAATATACATGAATGCAGCAGAGTTTCAAATGACTGGCTCAATTTAAACTTAATAAAGCGAAAGCGCCGACATTCCTGAAATCCCTTCTGTTTGACGGAACAGATAGATAGATAGATAAATACTTTATTGTCACACACAAAACACATTAACAATAAAAGGAGACTCTTAAATCTAGGGTGACAAAGGCAACAGAACAACGCAACCGGCAACGGAACAGATTATAAAACAAAACACAAGACAGTCACTTACTTTACTTCACTTCACTTTTTAATATTTTGGCAATCGGTCGTTGTAAGGGGGAACAACCATTGCTGCCAATTTCAAGTTGACACTAATTTGTTATTTGTAAGTTCAGATTTTTCACACGTTGTATAAAGTGCTCGGGCTGTGGCACAGCCCTACCAAATAAGTCGTTCCTCAGAAACAGCTGCAGCGCTGATTATAGCTCGCTTAGTGCAGTACATGCCACCTACTGCTACCGCCTAAATAATGAACCAAATTCATTGCCACTTCGTTCCTTGCATTATCTTGACTTTCTGGGCTACTGTGCTGTACATTTTATTAACAAAAAAAAACAGGATCAAAATGGCTACTCCATGCCGCTAATAAGATGTTTAGGACGTGTAAACAGATGATCATGAATTTTCAGTCTACGAGAACAGTTCAGAAAATCCAGGATTTTAAGCTTTTGTAATAAATTTTTGAAATAGTAAACAGTTAAATTTTAAGTCTAAGAAAATCATTTGATATTATTGGGGATACACACGTTAAGAATGCAGCAAGTCATTAATGAAAAGGCAGGGTAAAGATGTATTTACAATGGAGTTAAAATGCGAAAAAAAATATGTTTTTATAATTATCATATTTTTTTATATTTTTTTGTTTTTTAGGTAACACACAAAGGAAACAACCGCTTCTTCCGAAGGTCTGCCTTCTGTTAGTCATTGTACATTTGACTTTATAATTTAAAGCGCCCTCACTGGTTACGGAACTTGGCTACTTAACTAGCAGCTTGGCTACCTATGATTAGACAAAGTTCAGGCTCGATAGAAAAAAATCGCAAAATAACCTCTATTCTAGACATTTTATCATATTTTTCAACTTTATTTTTAATATAAGTAATTTGGTAGTATAATTCATTCCCCGATTGGAGTTAATTTAATATACATATTTTATTTAAACGTTTCATACTTATAAATAATAATAATGAAAAACATTGCAAATGTGCAAAAGTGTGGCTATTTTTCATGCACATAAAAAGATAGAGACATAATTTTTGGGACCAACTCGCCTTCATACCATTCCTTTGTTAGATAAACCATCATGTCTTAAGACGTGTGAAGACATAGGATGAGGCCTATTAATGATGGATGGAGAGCAGAGTACCTATAGAGTAGAGTACCTTTATCATCATCATCGTAACATCCTATGAAACGTCCACTACAGGACAGGGAGTTCCCTCCAAAATTCCAGCTTTTGCTAGATCAATGTGGAGGGGAATAGTACCATAGTCACCGTGCTTGTTAGCGTTACGGCTGGCACCATGGACCGCGGTCGTTGGTGACCGCAGAATGTAAGATGATACGATACACAGAAGGATGCTGCTGCCCATCCCCTTGTTATCGACCCTTAGTCGTCTCTTACGACACCCACGGGTAGACATAGACATAGACATAACATTTATTCACAGTAAACATACACAAATACAATGATGATATAACACAAAAATACAGAACACATACAAAGAGACATACGTAAAATAAAAATATAGCAAATGTAATACAAAATACTAGGTGGCAAAAATATGACACCTAAACATAGGTGACATTAAAAGTTTCACTATATTTGTGCATGGTTACTGGAAAAGGCTTTGGCTCAGCATAAATGTTACAGCGAATTTTCACTGTAACTACTGTTATTCTGCCAATACCTTCTGTGTCAGATGGCGTTGTATGAACAATGTGAATAAATATGAATTATAAAATCACCTAAAGTATTGTTTTAAAAGAAATGTGTGTTGAGTGTTTAAACATGAGAAAGGAAAAAAATATTGAATGATGGTGCTGATAGATATACAAATAGAATAATATAATAAATAAATAAAAAAATAAAACAAATGATATGGGTACGATAATAGGAATTGTAGACCGCTTGCTTTCCCGACAACCTTACGCTTCTTTCTGTTGACGCAACAAGTATGCCTTGTAGTGTATTTTAAAAGTGGATAAAGATTTTAAATCACGCATGGGTGGGGGAATATCATTCCAGCACTTAGTCGCGTTGAACGAAAAGCTGCCTCGGAACGCAGCTGTCCTGTATTTCTTTACAGCCAGCGGTGCCGTGCAAAACCGGACTGGATACTTATTTAAAGAGCTTCGCCATGAAAGTCTCTTAAGTAAGTACTCCGGTTTTTGTGTTTTGAGTACTCCAAATAAGAGACTTGCAAGGTACAACTTCTGCCTATCCTTCATTTTCAGAATGTTGGCTCGGTTTAGAAATGGTGTGATATGAGACCTTGGTGGCACGTTAAAACAATACCGAGCACACGCATTCTGAACCCTCTGGATGACACGCTGCGATCTTTCAAGCAGGCATGGACCATACACAGCAATACAGTGATTGAGTTTCGATAAAACAATGGAGTCACACAAGCAAATTCTAAGGTCTACACTAATATAGTTTCGAATACGATACAGTACTTTCAGCCTGTAGAAGCAGTTTCTCATTATTTCAAGTACGTGCTTCTCAAATCTCAGTTCACCATCCATAATGAGTCCCAGATTGCGAGCTTCTTCGACCCGATCCAACCTATTACCTTCCACTAGAATTATCGGTTCTTTATCTAATGTACGTTGGATTTGATTTTTAGAGCCGAGTATTAAGAATTTAGACTTATTCGCATTTAAAACAAGACAATTTTTTAAAGACCAATCGGAAACTCTTACTAAGTCATCATTCATAGCACAAACAGCCTCATCAACATTACTAGGGTCAAAACATGTGTATATTTGCAGATCATCTGCATATAAATGATACTGGCAATTGTTTAGGCATTTGGTAATATCTCCTGTATCCATACTATCCATACTAATATTATAAATGCGAAAGTAACTCTGTCTGTCTGTCTGTCTGTTTGTTTGTTGCTCTTTCACGCCTAAACGGCTGAACGGATTTTGATGAAATTTGGTATGGTGATAGATGGTAACTTGGAGACGGACATAGGCTACTTTTTACCCCGGGAAAATATCTCATTCCCGTGGGAATCTACACATACAATAATACTCTAGCGGGGTTGTATCTGCTACAGCACACCGAAACTACTTAACCGATTTTGATGGGACTTTTTTTATTCAACTAAGTATCGTTGATTACGAAAACTACTACAATTTTGAAATCCAACGTGGTAGACGTAAACTACCATTATCCCCTGGGGATAAGGTTGAGGTGCGATAGGGTTGAAATGTCTAAAAATCAATATGGGTGTCGTTTGTAAGGTTTATCGAGCCGCTGATTACAAAAACTACAACAATTTTGAAATCCAACATGGTGGACGTGAAATGCTATCATCCCTTGGGGATGAGGTTGGGGTGCGATAGAGTTGATATGTCTAAAAATCAAAATGGGTGTCGTTCGTATGGTTTATCGGGTCGCTGATTACGAAAACTACAATGATTTTGAAATCCAACGTGGTGGACGTGAAATACCACCACCCCTGGGATGGGGTTGGGATTCGATAGGTTTGAAATGTCTAAAAATCAATATGAGTGTCAGTTGTATGTTTATATAAGGATAGGGATAGCGGTTAAGATGGCGTTAGGGGTAGAAGCAGGGATAGGGGTAGGGTCAGGGATAGGGAGAGGGAGAGGGGGAGGGATAGGGAGAGAGTGTAAGGGAGGGGAAAATGAGGGGAGAGAAAGGGGGAGGGAGGGGTAGAGGGCGTGGGAGGGGGTAGAGGGAGGGGGGGTAGAGGGAGGGGGGTAGAGGGAGGGAGAGGGGGAAGGGGAGAATGAGTGAGGGGAAGGGGGAAAGGGAGGGGAAAGGGAGGGTGATGGGGAGAGGGGAAGGGAGGAAATGGAGGGGGAAGGAAGGGTGAGGGGGGGAAGAGGGAGGGGCGAGGGAGAGGAAGAGAGAGTGGGAGAGGGTGAGGGAGGGGGAGTGGGAATGTAGGGGGGGGGATACAAAAGGATAGATAGGGAGGAATAGGGACCTTTTTTACTTTTATGAATACCTCCTCGCTACCCATTCACTTCACTCCCTTTATTGCCTTCTTTTTTAAGTTCGCCTGTAACGGTTGACAATGAAAATTCCGCACTACCTACCAGTTAAATAAAATAAAAAGATAATTAAGTTTGTAGTAAGATGCATTTATTCAACTTGGATAAGTACAAATGCATCTTTTACGTAGGGATCAAGAAGGATAAGCGCTCCGTAAAATATGTTTCAATTAAGTTCGAGTTCTGTTTTTTTATAAAATCTACGCGGACGAAGTCGCGGGTAACAGCTAGTAAATTATAAAAAGAAGAGGCCCCAATATGGATCCTTGTGGAACACCTCTTGTTATTGGACTCATGCGCGAGGCAATATTTGACCCCTCAGGAGATTGTATAGTAACCTGTTGCGAGCGATTTTTCAAATAGCTGTCAAACCACTTAAGAGCTGAATTATGGAAGCCATAGTATGAAAGCTTAGAGAGCAAAAGAGATATGTTGATGCAGTCGAAAGCACGAGAGTAATCAAGAAGTGTTAGAATTGTAGCTTTACCGGAGTCACGGGTAGAGATGGGTTGGTACTATTCTTTGCCGGCACCACACGGACAAGTACCTACACATTATAGTAGAATTAAAGTACAATTTTATTGCCATTTTGTTTAACTCCAAAATCCGAAAGTGAGAAGGATGCTGCTGCCCATCTCCTGGTTATCGAAAGTATACTATGTCAGCGCAGGATGACTATGAACCCGGCGGACGTTTTTGACATGTATAAGCTTACGAGTATCTATCCCACAAAAGTTGCTGAATGTTCCATTCACCAGCATGATAAGTATCCCTTGGTGTGTGTGATGCCACCTCATCTCTTGGGTTTAACCGCTGCTGGTTGGTCCCTCTGTGTCTGCTTTCGCTACTCTTAGTATGACTGGTCTCACCTGGATATTAGTCCTTTTTTTGTTATTGGAAAAAAACACCTTACAATCAAGTACTCATTTTACATACAAACGAAAGGGCAACTTTTTTGTTGTGTTGTGATAATATTTACATAACGTTAAAGGAAAGGCTTAATTGAAATGAAATATTTATTTGCAAAGAAACGATTATCCGAACACAATATTTTGAATGCCACAAAACTTTACGAAAAATTTAGGTTTGGCTAATTTAAACTGTGGCAATACGTCAAGTAAATATTATCACTTGGTTGATATTCCACACATTCGCACAAAGTGCTTTGAAACATCTTTTATTATCCTTCTTTTATTATCATCTTTAATAATAGGGTTCCCGAGTTCATATAACCCGAATCTATTGAAGTCGCGAGTGAATAGGCTTCTTCTGAGCAAGCTTGTCCCATCATAGACCTCATCTCTGTTCTCTCAGTAAGCCTATTGATAATAAAAAAAGAATACTTTTTTAATTGCTGTAATTTAAAGAAATCATTAGGTAGATATCAAAAATCAAATCAAATTTTACAGTCGCACCCTAGTCTCAAGCATTCAAGCCAGTACCAATTTCTCCCGCCATTTCCCCTGGATTTTTTCAATACTCGTTCTCGGCCATTTAACATTTTTATGTGTAATCTTGCCGCGGGCGAGACAAAATATTTGCGATTTTTGCGCATCAATTCAGTTGTTTTATCGGCTACGCTTTACGGCAGCCGACAGATTAAATCTCTTGTGAGGGCTTCCAGCCTCTTAGTTATTTGGCTTGTATTACGTCTTTTAATAATAGAATTTGTGGGGTGTTGGATTCGAAGCTTGACTCGTGTTGTTTGAAGGTGCTCTGAAGATACGGTGACGTCAATTGCTTTAACTGCCCAATTTGTTTTTTCAGCAACAATACGGATTAGCATGATTTTGAAGGTCCAAAACACTCGAATGGTGTAAAGACGCTAATATGCTTTAATAATTTATAGATTAAAACCTACTCAATGGTTTTAGTAATTTGCGATAAAAAGGCTTAAAAGGGCTTGTTCTGGATTCAATAACAATTTTGGTCCAAATCATTTTGTGCATTTAGTTTTCAAAATAAGGCAATAAAAACGGGACGAAACCCTATATTATTGTTATAATTTAAATTTCCAATAGGTACTGTACGAGCTTCCCAAAGCAAAGGCGTGTTAGCCGGTACGAATAGGTACTTACAAAACTTTTTTCCCATGGTTAAATACAAATTCTGAAAAACTACTTAGTACAGAAAAGTACGTCAAATTTGACATTTATTGAGCTTTAAGAGTCCTTTTTTAGGGTTCCGTATCCAAAGGGTGCCAACGGGACCTTAAGGTATTTTTACCTTAGTGGTACGGAACTCTCAGTGCGCGAATCAGACTCGCACTTGGCCAGTTTTAAGTGTTGCGCTGTTAGTGTCAAGCTCTCCTGAATGAACGTCCTTTCCACCAAAAACAAATTTCAAATTCCTTGGTCCTTTCCGATTACATAGTCATAGTCTAAACAATGAATCATAAACAATAGATTTTTATAGGTTTTACAGCACGGCGTATCTCCTAAATTATACAACATTTGTATGATAATTTAAACATCAACCCCGTCTCCTCAAAAATACACCCCGCTAAATGGTCGGTTCAAAGAGATTTGAGCGGTTTGATGCGTTCCTACTCACTACTTGATTACTTTTTCATGTAGATCCAGTGATAGATCGTATTACTATGGACTATCAGAGCAACTCGGTATAAGGGTGCCCTTTCTACTAACCTGTGAATTGTGAAAATTCCATCAAATATAGGATTGCTCCATTCTCCTTGCTTAGAACTGCTCTGGACTTTTGGTTGGAATCTTTCGACTCTCTCGCACAGCTCTGGTGAAAAAAAAATGGCGACACGACATCACTGCTGCATTGTGCTATCCTTTAGCCAAAGGTTGACTGGAAGAACTCTCACTGAGGGACAAGTCCGCCTTAGCATGTATTTTTATTTTTCTACTTGCGTAATTCAACCGTTGTTGGAACGATTTGCGACGGAACTTTCCGTCAAGTACGACACACTAGAGCGGAATTCCCGCGTCGGAACTTATTACCACAAGGTCTTGTTACTTGCGATTTGTGACATTTGCTATATGGTTGCGGATCGTTTCGACGTAGAAATTTCGCTTTGGGTGTGTGTTTTTTTGTGTATTCTTGACAGAAAAATCCGTCGAAGATCGCTCTGACGCAGATTTTGTTGCAGTTGTGTCGCTACACATTTACTTAATAGTCATTGCACAAAATGACCTTAAAGTTAAAGCGCCTTAAATCTATTTTTGTCACTTGATTTGTCATCAGAACCGAAAGTGGCAACATATTTAACAAGCTTTAATTTTAAAGAAGTTTTGAACGACTGTCTGATAGTTTCCGCAGTGCCTTTGCGAATAATACTCGTGTGATAGTTTTGATGTTTGTAGTGCGTTTGTGGCGCGTTGTTCGCGACCCGCGACGGCAAACAAGCGCGCTTCGCAATCACCAAAACAAACAATCGTAGCCTCGTAGTGCGAATGTTTGCTACGAGGCCTCTACGTATATGCTACGTGCATAGTACTTTCGCTACAAACTAAACTTTAGTAAGGCCCAACGATTTATTTGTTAGAATTTTTCAAGTGCAAAATATGATGTTTGAATGCAGTTCCAAAAAATTACCTCGCCTGAATTTTTTAGGCTCAGACATAGGACATGCATAGGACATAGGGCTCAGAATCCAAATTGACTCGACTGCATACAACTTTACTTTTACGCGAATAGTGAATCGCATTAGTGTGTGGTTTTCTATACTAATTTAAACGTAAAATGGAATTCAAAAGTGACTTAAATGAATTACCAATACGAATTATTCAACGTTTAGTAAACAAACATTTTGCAGACAAGAAGATTAAATCTCACGAGGCATACATTTACAACCACAATCCACGATACAATTTCGTGAGTGTGTAGCTCTAGTCATAGCGCGACATAAAAACTAAATGGCCAAATTTCTAACTATCGCATTCAAAATTATTGTGATTTTGTTTAGTCATTTATTTATTTTGTTTGTAAAACTTTTTCGTGATACTCACTTTACAAACGTGTTGCTTGTGTCGCACGACATTTTATACGACATCTTTATGTGCTTCTTACCTAGGACTGTATCTTTTGAAGCATAATAGGTAGCTCGTTATTATTGACCTTTTCTGTTGTTTTCTAAACGCCATCTTCTTTCGTGAAATCCACTTCAACTACCCAACATGCTTAGTACTCAACACAAGAATTCCCATATCTAAACTTTTTATTTCAACTTTAAAGTCTCCAAACAATTTCTCTAATTAATATGCTTGTATGTCCATTGCAGTGTATGTACATATGAACGTTCTTAAGTTACGAAAATAATTGTAGCACCACTGCTACGGGCGAAAAGCTAGTCATCCAAATGACTAGCTTTTCGCCCGTACCAGTTTGTCCCCAAGGTGCAAAATGGATTGTTTCGTCTCAACGTTTGGCAACGTGGTGAGGTGAGATCGTCACTCTTGCAGGCTAACCTTATATTCTCCAAGAATGGATGGTAAATTTTCAATACTCACTTTATTAGGGGAGGCCGGAAGGAGGGTGGCAAAAGTGCGTTTATTAGATTTCCTAGAAACGTGTATATTGCATAGCCTGCGTCCGACACCTCGATATTGAAAATTTCCACCTGTTTTTATTTCATGCCTGCTTATAATTTATTTGAATAGGTACTTGTTTTTTAGTTATAGGAAATGATGATTGTCCTAGATCACTAGTTACTTAGTACCTGGTAACAAAAGATGGTAGGTATCAAAAAGAGTACCAACCAACCTAAAGATGCAGACACTTTTCCACACTTTTTCGCCACATACGAATAATAAAAAATCTGTGACAGGCTAAAATGACTTACAGTGGAAATAATATATCTTATTAGAATGACAGCCGGAAAAACTATGCGTGGGAGCATGTCGGATCGATACGTGTCTCTGTCGCGATTATAACGTATCACACCGTCCAGCTCATTCTATTATACAAAAATTCAAATGACTTGCATTCTTACGCGGGACATAAAATTCTGTTGAAAAACGAACGAATACTGCTATTTTTAGTTAAATTTTTCGCTAATTAATACAAAAATACAGTTAATGTACTGAAAGTACTATTTTTGTTAGCAATTTTTGGTTCAATATTACGATTGTGGGCGTGCGGTCAAAACTGTACGGTTGTGCTTTGTGTGCATGTGTGAGTGATCGTACTCATGTAAACACGGACTGACGAGAGTAATTGACTTTAGTGGACATATGGAGATATTTATCTTATCGAAATTGTTGTTAGGCGTTGAAGTTGCACGATGAAATTCACGAGAATCAACTATTTGCACATATATAGTTGGTAATTATTGCATTAAAAAATAAAACCTCATATTTGCAGCAGTGGCTCCATCTAGTTGCGTTCGTTCACAGATCACCTTAAGCTAAAGCACGCGACAGCTCGGAAAATATGGGCGAAATGTAAGGCATGCCACGTGAAATATTTAGCTATTATTTTTTAATCTACCAAGATATTACTACCTGTCGTACTGGATGTAAAAAAGTTGTACCCCAAAAGCCCCTATTTGCGTCTTTGGACTCGCCACTCTAGAATCTTTTTCGCCCCAGTTCTTTTAGCGCTGTGCCCTGTGTCTGTGTCTGTGTACCTAACTTTCTGCATGTAAAGTGCAATAAAGCTAGCTATTTCTCGTTAATTTATTATGGCATGTATTTAACGCGGTGACAAATTAATCTGAATTAGGGTTTCAAAAAATATTAAAGCAGGTAGCAAAAATAATAGGTTGGCAGCTACAGTGAAGTATCATTTTAAGCAGAAAATGGCAGCTTTATAATCAGTTGTAAGCTTTGTTTTAATTCAAACTGGCATCGATTTTTTGTTTTGGCAACTGAATTTATTGCTAAGCGAACACTTAACGGCGGATAAAAACTAGAAAATAGGCTTTCTTAAATAATAAAATGAGGTTGTATATAAAGTTAACTAAGGTGTGAAGAAAATATGAACATCGTCATAAAAAACATACTTTGTGCGACATTTTAAGAGCTCTAAATAAAGCAAATAGTGACATGCATAAAAAATTGTTTGACTTAGAATTTTTATTATATGGCTTAAAATTTTTCTACAATGGCGAAAGAGTAAAAGGTATAAAGGTACAATAATTGTCTTTATTAATTCAACCCGCAAGATTTATTTATTTATGTCGAGCTGAGTGTTCCTCTTTGTTCATTGTTTATAATTAAAGCTCCATTAAAATCCTCTTGACTGTAGGTTAGTTCGACGGGGACCCACTGTGCGGGTCCCCTATTTCTGTCTGCGAGGGGTCACAAAGGAACCTAACATAAACCCCCCATTCTGGGGAGCTGCGCCCCCTTCGTGATGGTAGTGGTCATTTAGAGAAAAGCAGTAGTCATTGTAAAAAGGTTAAGAAGCACGCGGAAGTATGATTTGTTTGGTTACAAAGTAAAGCGAATTGAAAATTAAAGCTCCAAGGTCATGTTCCAAGGCCAAGTTCCCTTGATACCCCTCGCAAACAGAAATAAGAGACCCTCACAGCACAAAAAAATATAAAATCTTTAAATATATTCGACCCGCACTCTGTTTCTATGCAATGACTAACCTTGTCGCCGTTTTCATTAAATTATGATTCTACAAACAAAAATACTGAAATCCAAATACTTAATAATAGTACCTGTTTAAATTTTTACAGCTGCCTACAAATCGCAGCCCGAAAGTGTATTTTTATATGGGAGCCTATTGTTGCCAATAATACAATCTTTGTTATCCCACTGTTCAAGTTAGTCGCCAAGTCATTATTTATAGTACCTCGCTTATGATTACATTGCCCCTGTTTAATATATTTGCTAACTTAAAGAATCAGCCATTATTTAGTTTTTATAAATCCTTGCATTTTGAAGCTCATCTATTATAATGGTTGCTAAAATATTTAATCGCTGCCAGATTAATTTATTAGATGCAAACTGTTAGTTGCCGTTTCATTTGTTAGTTGCCTAAAAAATAATAAGCCGTTTATTATGATAAACTTCACGGAATGAGCACTGTCTCCCAAAACACAGAACCTCTTCTAGTTTGGGAACTAAACAGGCAGGTCAGTAAATTGTTTTTCATATTTCGACCTATGTTCCTTATTAGGGAAAGTTGAACAGCTTTATGGTTCGAGTAACATACTCAAAAGAACGCAGATGATTAGGAAGCACCAAACCGCAGTTTTTATAAAATAAAAAACCTACTTTTAATTTAATTTAGGTTGGTTACGGTCCTAATGAAATAGTGAATATATTTTTATCATGTTACTCAGATCACGAATCTGAACAACTTTCCCCAGGGAACATAGGTCGAAATACTGATAGAAGCTAGCGCATTTCGTATGGCAGTTAAAATTTATATTTTCGTACTTATTTCGACCTATGTTCCTTAGGAAAAGACGTTCAGTTTCATGGTCGTACCATGTCGTACTTAGTAACATGCTTAATTATATTCACTGTTTCAGTAGGACCTTATACAACGTGTTTAGGCCGGTATTTCACTGGGACACTGGTAGCGCGACTGGTTGCGCCACTGCACTGGTGTCCGTAACAAGACACCAGAATCGCTACACCCTGCGGTCACAGTATTAAGGGAAATATAGCCCTTAATACTGTGGCCGCAGGGTGTAGCGACTCTGGTGTCTAGTTAAGGACACCAGTAGCGAATCCAGTCAAGCCACCAGTCGCGCCACCATGGTGTCCCAGTGAAATACCGGCCTAAATACTCAATACGTAAAACCGTTCTGGGACTCAATTCTCGAAAATCACCGGGTGATAAAATATCACTCAAAAAATTCAAAATCACTTATTTTTATTTTCAAAAGTTAAGATTGATATTCGTTAAATATAAAAGGTAGTGCATATTTGTTAATTTTCATATATTTTTATTTATTTTTTAACAGTTTATCAGGGTCAATTTGAATTTTTATAGTCTCAAAAGTGATATTTTATCACCCGGTGATATTCAAGAAATGGTCCCCTGGTGGTTAGTTCCACACGTAACAAACAGAACAACTTTGCTTTAAAACTTTTGGAAATTAATACACAAAAAATCGACTCTCCATGCAAAATGAAAATATCATTATGATCCGCTCAATTGGCATAAAGAATCATTCTTTTTTATTTCCAAAAGTTGTAGAAAAAAAGTTGTTGAGTTACATGGATAGAAAGATTTTGCTGTTTGCAATAATAATCCTACATAGGACCTAATTCCATTCTTGCTATAAATTTAGGAGGATATTAGGACGTTTATAGAACATCAATTTCACAAAACTCGAATTTTTCTCTTTTAAATTTATAATCCTGCCATCTGTTTAATTCAAATAGAATCAACAAGACTGTTCTAACGATGCTAGTACATGCTGGAGCAGTAAGTAAGTGGTATGCATAAAGTTATGATCATTAAAAACAGATGGCATTAGTAAAAACACATAAATATTTTTTTCTTTTCGTTAATATAGTTTTTACAATACAGGTTTTTACGCTAGATGGATACTTGTGGAGAATATGCTGGATCCAACCTGGATCTGTGCCTGCAGCCTGGCTGAGTCCTTGTCCTTTGGCCGAACCATGAACAAAAAATACAACTAGTCAGTGTTACCATTTGTAACAGATTGTTGCTGTTGTTGTAAAATTCGGCTATTTGGGAGCACGCGTGCCCCCGCCAAGTCGAGCGAACAGCATAGTCTGGCCAACGTAAGCTGTCCATACAAAACCGCGGGAAATTTAAAAGTAACAAGTTTTAAACCCTGAAAATACTGCAAAATAACAATTTGATACTTTTGCAGTATTTTCAGCGTTTAAAACTTGTTGTTTTTAAATTTCCCGCGGTTTTGTATGGACAGCTTTCATTGACCAGACTCTAGCCTAGCCACCGTATTGAATTTTCCCTGTAGCGTGCTTTGGCACACTATGTTTAAGAAAGCATACAGATGGTAAAATTCTGAAAATTTACGGCTTCGTTTGCGTGGATGTCGTACTCTAAGGGCCCGCGGACACCAAAAGGCAGATTAACATTGCAAAATGGACTTTACATTCATATAAATAAAATTCAAAATTGCCTGACAGGCATAAAAACTGCTCGAGGCTGCTCGAGCATGCGAGAGAAATCGCGCGGACGCAAGGTCACAGTGTTGCCTGCTTGAAGGATTTAGGGCTAAATATAGCATTTTTTAAAAATTTTTAATTAACTCGAAAAGGAGTATTTTGTAAATTGTTAAGAACGAATCACATTTTTTTTCGTAAATTCATATTTGTAATTAAAATTTTTCGTAGTTTTAATTAATTTTTCGTATTCGTATCTTGTAAATTGTTAAGTCTGAATCACACTTTTTTCGTAAATTCATATTCGTAATTGAAATTATTCGTAGTTTTATTTAATTTTTCTTATTACAAAAATTAAAAATAAAATTCTTCTGAATGGTAAATTATGAGAAATGGTTACAGAATTTTTCCAAAAATATCTCTCCTGTCGGGTCTCCTGTATCTATATTGAAAATTCAGATATTCGTGTTAATTTATTTATAATTCTGTTTCTTCCTCTTCCGCCATAAGTGCATAATTACAATATCCCAGTCCATCATATGCACGCATGCTCGTCCCAGTGTTGTATTATCTTAGTAACATGGCATGGCAACCCTGAGAAACTGCCTCCGGACTGCTCGCGCATGCTCGAGCATGCGCGAGCATTTTGCCGGTCGGTCTGCGTGGCTTTCAATAACTTAATAAAAAATATCTCAATTCACTCATTTACTATTTAGATGATTTTGAATTTTTGATTCTTTTTTACTTTCGAGCGGAGCGAGAAAGGTATTGTATTCGTGAAAAAAAAAAGTATTTCTAATTTTCTCAAAAATGTGTTCTATATCACTTATACGTCATAAAAAACAAGTGAAATGAACGAAACGAAATGAAATGAAATTTTATTTTGTGGATCATAGGTCATTGAGGTGTTACAATAAAATTTTAAATAGTTCCAGCTATGTCCCGCGATTAAGGCATACAAAAATTACTAAAAGATTAAAGTTATGTCATGTAAAATATATGTCTCCAAATTATTTATATGTCAAGTACTTAAAAAATATTATGACAACAATTATTTAAAACAAAGTATTATCATTAAAATATTCATTAAGGCTATAATAGCATTTGTCCACCAAAATGTCAAGTAGCTTTACCATAAACACACTAAGCTTATCACAGTCTCGCAGTGACTTCGGCAATCTATTAAAAATGTTTGGAATTCTACAGTACACACTTTTGTGCACAAGTGCTGTGTTACATTTTTTAAAGCCTCGTTCTGTCCCTAATCCGTTCTCGATCATGAAATTCAAATAATCCTAGATTTGATTTAGCAAAGACACAGCATTAATAAATGTACATACAACTTAGAGTTAGAATTTTCATTTCTTGAAAAAATGGTTTACAGGATTCGATTTTTCTCAAGTTACAAATTGACCTTATACAGCGCTTCTGTGCTCTAAATACAGACAAAACGTCAGTGGTGTTTCCCCAAAAGATCAGACCGTATCTAAGGATAGAGGCAACATATCCATGATATGCTGATAGAACGCTTTTCCTATCAACAACTTTACTTAACTTGCGCAAAGCATAAGAAGACTGACTAACTTTTTTGATAACCTCTGCAATGTGAGCTTTCCAGTTTACTTTATTGTCAATATAGAGACCTAAAAATATAGTGACTTCAATTTCACTAATTTGAGTACCTGCATAACATATTATGTTCAATTTGTTAGTGAGTCGTCTTTGCTTAAAATTCATTATTTTTGTCCTGTCAAGGTTTATTTTAAGATTGTTTATACTAAGCCAGTCTATGATACAAGTCAGTGTTTGGTTTATACTAGTCTCTACAACATTTTCCTTTTCACCGATGAAAAGTAAAGTACTATCGTCAGCAAATAGCGTTATATGGTGATTCGTTATGGAAGGCAGGTCATTAATATAAATCAAAAAAAGTAAAGGTCCCAGCACACTGCCTTGCGGAACTCCAAATTTGATTAGTTTAGTATTAGACGAATATGTTACTTCACATTTTGTAAGCGGACATATTTTATTAATTTCAGTGACATGTTTGCGATCGGTAAGGTATGACTTTAGTAGGTTATAGACATTGCCTCTTACACCATATGAGTACAATTTTTGCAGTAAAATATAATGATCGACGCAGTCAAAAGCTTTGGACATATCCATATATAAAGCTATCGTAGTCAGTCGATTATCCATACCATCAAATACAGTCTTTAAAAAATCAAAAATAGCCAAGTTTATGTTTTTGTCTCCCAAAAATGTCCGTCCGTCGGTCGGTCGGTCCGTCGGTCGGTCTGTCCGTCACGCTTTGGCCTAGCGGCTAAAGGAATGGTCCGATTGACACCATATTTTGAATTTAGGAGTTTTATGCAAATCCATCGAAGGGTTTTAAGTGGTTTCTTGCTGGCTCTCATTTTGAGAGTAGCTGTCATACAACGAAAATGAAAAATTTAAATTTTCTCAAAAACGGCTCATACAATCTTGATGAAACTTTGCATGACCAAGCATCTCCATGTAAGATATCTTGCGCCAGTATCAATTGATCTTTGTAATTTCATATAAGGGGTGTTCCTGTACCACCAAATCGTAAATATGTGATTTAACCAAAATTGGTTCCATTGAGTTTACTAAAATTTTCTAAAATATTAATCCTGGATTAGTTGTCTACCTGACTGGATATTTTTGAATAAGATTGAATAAGATTATGATTTTTTTAAATAAAATTTAGTACACAGGGTGTACCAAAAACTGAAAAGGCTTGCTCAGTAGACTAAAATTAACAATTATCCATAAGGAACATGTGTTGGGAAATTTAAAAATCTCCATGCAAGTATCGTACGGTAGTATCCATTGATCTGTGAAAATTCATATAAAGGATGTTCCAGAACTACCAAAAGTTAAACATGTGATTTACTCGAAATCGTTTGATGTTTGTTTGTTTTAATTTTTGACAATTTGAATTCTGAATTGATCTGTATATTTCGTTCGAACATTTTTTTGGAAAAACGTAAATAAAAGTTTGTATTCCCAATTTTCCATACTATGTGTATGGCATTACAAATTTAAGTTTGCGGTTGATAGTTTTTCCTTGAGTGTTGCGAGAAAGTAAGTGCAGCGCTGCTGTACCATTTATTTACTTTTCACACTTGATACATTTTTTCTCTATTTTTTGTATTTACCCTAAATCCGAATTTCCTTGTGTCTTCTTTCAAAACAAAAGACTTACTCTACAACAATTCGTACCTTCATAATCACCCCCTTTGCGGATGATTTTGCATTAATGCTAACAAAACAACTAATAAAATCATAACACGTTTCTTTTTTATTTTCAGTAGGTTGCTCAAATTCCATCTTATATCAGCCAATGCTTCGCGCTTACAATAATTGGCGCATAAGTAGTCGTGAAAAATGGATGAAGCATAAATAGGCGATTTCAGTAGAAGGTTCAAAATTCTGTCGAGTTCAACTTGTGCTTCAGTAATTTTTGACTTAACATTTGTTATCATGTGCAATTACTCATCGTTAATGAATACAATAAATAAATCCTTTGATTGTTAATTTTTCTATCTTTAATTTTTACGCTATTCATACGTCCACATAGAGTAAGTATGTTCCTTAGTACACTGAGAGTAGTATGTTTCTTGGTCCATACCTTCGCGTCTCCAAGGAACATACATACAATGCGCGCAACGAAAGAAGAGCCCTAACGGGTCACGTGGTTAACCTGCGCAGTAGACAGTTCGCAGGCCATTTTGGTGGCAAGTGGGTGGGGAGGGACGCTAGGCTGTACCTGCGCGAAATCCCCTCTACTTTCAACTGACAGGGCTTTTCTTTCGTTGCGCGCATTGTACTACTCTCTAATGCCAACGTGTGGAGGCGCAGGCCAACACTGGCATTAATTCCTTAAATTCCTTTGAAGAGAGAGTAGTATATTCCTTGCTTTGAAGGCTCCTTCTTTACGTTGGTCGGTGTTTGGTCAACATTATATATTCGCAGGTATTTACCGCAATATTCTTGAAGCGGAACCTGCGGAACAAACTAGAATAAGCATTTGGCAACATTGAAATAAATGACGTATTGACGTTTCGATTTGGAATTGGAAAAAAAAATAAAAAAGCGAGTTAGAAAGCGAGGTTATGTTTGTGATGTGTCAAGAAAATCGAATTTAATTTCCATTTCTTCCTTTTAATTTACCGAAATGTGTTGCTATTGAAATATTGAACGACTAAATATAACAACAATGGCTGTTGTAATAGAAACTACGCTTGGCGACATCACTGTTGACCTGTTTTTGGAACAGCGTCCTGTAACCTGTCTCAACTTTTTGAAGCTATGCAAGATGAAATATTACAATTACAACCTATTCCACACCATCAGAAGTGGGTTTATTGCCCAAACTGGAGATCCAACTGGAGAAGGAAGTGGTGGTATGTCAATATTTGGGATTTTAGAAGGACCTGAGAAACGATTCTTTTCGGGCGAGAAAATGCCTAAAATTCGCCACACAGACACTGGTTTGATATCGATGGTGGGCACTGGAGACATGATGATTGGTTCACAGTTTTACTTCACCCTGGGATCTGACTTGGACTCCCTGGATGGTTCACACTGCGTTATAGGAACAGTAACGGAGGGGCATGAAGTTTTAAGGAAGCTAAGTGAAGTTATTTGCGACGAATCGCATCGGCCTTACCAAGATGTGAGAATAACACACACTGTGATTCTTGAGGATCCGTTCAATGATCCCGCTGGCTTTAGAGCACCATCCAGATCACCGTCTCCTAGTGCAGAGCGTCTTCGCGGTGGTCGTATTGCCCCAGATGAGGAGCTTGATGAAACTCGAGGTAAATCTGCAGCAGAAATACAAGAAATGATTGAAGAAAAAGAAGCAAAAGCACGAGCTACTATTCTAGAAATTGTTGGAGACTTACCCGATGCAGATATTGCACCACCTGAAAATGTACTTTTTGTGTGTAAACTTAATCCTGTCACAACTGATGAAGATTTAGAAATAATATTTAGTCGATTTGGGAAGATTGTCAGCTGTGAAGTTATTAGAGACAAAAAGACAGGTGATTCATTGCAATATGCCTTTATAGAGTTTTCTGATAAAAAATCTTGTGAAAATGCTTATTTTAAAATGGACAATGTGTTGATTGATGATAGAAGAATCCATGTGGACTTTTCTCAGTCTGTTTCTAAAATGAAATGGTTGGGAAAAGGCAAAGGAGTCAAGCATTTCACAGATGAAGAAATTGCTAGAAATAAAAACAATTATATTGACAAAAACAGTACAAATAGAGCTCATAGTAAAGATCGATTTGATAACAGAGATCGAGGGCAAAAGGAAAGGGACATTAACAGAGAAAGTAAAAGGTACAGAGAAGATATTAAAGATAAACATAGAGAAAAGGACAGGGGGAGAGATGATCAAATTGAAAAAAGTAGAGACAGACAGCAAAGAGATGAAGAAAACTATAGAAGGAGAGAAAGAAGTAGAAGTACATCTAGACAACAATCTTCGAAAAATAGGCAGTCTGAAAAAGAGGTCAGTTATTATATAGACCCGAAGTATGACCCCATTTCCAATAAAAAACCTAGAGAATACAAAAGGGATACTGTTGTTGAACGAGAGAAAAATAAAGATTATACCAACGATTCTTCTAGTTCCCATAAATCAAGATCAAAGCATTCTCCTGAAAATAATGAAAAATCTGAATCAGCCCACAAAAATAGGTCTGAGAAAAAAGTTCCTGATGACCAAAAAAGAAATAATGATGAAATATCAAATCACAGTAATAAAAGAAACAAGACAAAAAATGAGAACTCTTATGAGTCAAGAAAGAATAAAGATAGATTAGAGAACCAAAAAAACAGAGAAGATAACAAACAAAATAATCATAGAAACACAGACTATGGAAACCGAAAAAACATAGAAGACAATAAAAACATCCATGAAGCAAAAGATAAGAAAAGGAAGGAAGAAGACCAGGAAGCAAAAAAAGACAAGCGTAAGTTATATGAAAGCGAAGGCCGAGATTATAGTAAAAAAAGGGATGAAAGACTTGACAGAAAACTCGAAGATAATAACAGAAAGAATAAAAGGGATGACTCCCTTAATGATGATTCTAAAAGAGAGTTATCAAATCATGATGCACAAAGGAGCAAAAATGCTGAAGATAGTTGTAAAAGGAGCAGAAAACATGAGGATGATAATCATACTTCCAAACGTAAAAAGACTGATGATGATAAAGGCAGTAGAAAGTCTAAACATGAAAATAAAAAGTTACATCCTCGAACTCCTACACCAGATCAGAAAAAAGTAGTAAAATCATCAAAACAAATCAAAAATAAAAATGTAAAGAAACCTAAGACTGTTAAAAAAAAACGTAAGAATTCTACTTCATCTGATAGTGACTCATCAAGTTCGTCTTCATCTAGTAGTGATTCAAGTTCTTCAAGTGATTCAGATCAGAAAAAGAAAACTTCGAGAAGGAAGAAGCGGAAACAATCTTCTAGCAGTAGTAGTACTAGTAGCAGTTCATCGTCTACCTCTAGCTCAGACTCAAGCAGTGACACTTCTAGTTCAAGTTCTGAAAGTGAGTCAAAGCGAAAAAGAAAAATAAAGAGTAATCCTAAAAAGAAGCCATTAAAAAAGGCTAAGAAATAATTATTATAATTGAATTAACTTTGTACTTTCAATGCAATAATTTTAAATGTTTGTATTAATGATAAATTGATTTACTTAGGTCACATCACATGAAGTGTCATAAGATTAAAAACTATTTTTGTACATTTGCTTGCTTCCAGACAGTTACAGAAAGCTTCTTAAAATTAAAGGTGCTTTAAATTTATTACTGACACTTTTTCGACAAAACAAAGTAGATTTAATCTTAAAGACGCTTTTTGCAACTAGTAGTTAGTATGATAAATTCTCTTAGGAATGATTGCTTTCTATATGAATAGTTAATGATAAATTATTTCTATGGAATTTTGGTGTGGTAGATTGTTCAGATTCTTTAATTTATTTGTGGCCCATCATGTTTTAATTTATGAATCTATTTTCCATTATTTAATGACTTATTAAGATACAATAAAATGTTGTACAAACTTAAGACAGCTTCTTATTAAGTCTATGTTTTTATTTACTTAATAAAATAAGGTTTCTTTATTGAATAAAAATATTATAACCAAAATTTGCATTGTATCATTCTTCAAGCAAGAAGCATCCCTCTTTAGCTTATGGGCCAGTTAGCCAAAAATAAGAAAATGGTATAATTTGGGGGTTTCATTTTTCCTTTCTTAGATCGGTTTAAGAGGCTACCTCCCGTCCACTAGCGCCCCCATCAGTTAAAAAAATACTACTCGCTAAATACAAAACTTATCGAAAATCCCGAAGATCAGATTGAAGTAAAGGTACTCTAGTTTATTTAGAACTTATCAATTCTGAAAAATATAGTTCACTGTAGATACAGATACAAAAAGTGCGAAAAACGGCCACATTTAGCAGTTTTTGTATCTGTAACTACAGTGAACTATATTTTTCAGAATTGATAAGTTCTAAACAAACTAGAGTACCTTTACTTCAATCTGATCTTCGGGATTTTCGATATGTTTTGTATTTAGCTAGTAGTATTTTTTAACCGGTGGGGGCGCTAGTGGACGGGAGGTAGCCCCTTAATATTAAAGTTTGTAAACATTGATGGATGTTTGTTACTCTTTCACGTAAAAACTACTGAATGGATTTTAATAAAACTTTACAATAATATAGCTTATACATCAGAATAACACATAGGCTACAATTTATAAGCCTGCGCAGACGAAGTCGCGGGCACCAGCTAGTAAACCATGATTGCTGTCGCAAAGTATGGTAGCTGACCAAAATCGCGCCAATCCAAGAGTTCAGATGCTATGCATATATGTAGAACTTAAGGGTTCTAGTTTTCCTTTACACAGAAGTTAGGATAATGATCGAGATAGAAAATGATGGATTTTATAAAGTCTACTGACTCTAGAACTACTTAATTTTGATTTCGTTAATTTTATTATAAACTAAAGACACAGCTAAAGATCTGAATGTGTGTTTATTGTTTATTTCGCACTGTTTAGGTACAGTCAACCGTTATTAAACAATTATGTTTTTTTTTATACAAAATATATTGTAGAGAAAAAGCTTTACATAGTAGTGTTTACATTTATATTGAGTTCCCATGGCTCAAAACACTTAATTTTATTTAAAAACAGACCAAGGCGAGTCAGACTCGCGCATCACTAATTCCGTATACCACTAATGTAAAAATAACCCCCTTAGCCCAAGGCACGCAGAAGTGTATTAAATTCACGCGAGTCTGATACGCACTTGACTAGTTTTTATTATTTGTTGTTAATAAACATACCAATTTTCACGCTAGTGAGAGTTCCCGTTTTTACGAAAGAACTAAAACAAAAATCGTCTAAAAAAACCACGTTTTTGGTAAAGAATTTATTATTTTTACTTTCGAGCGGAGCGAGAAAGGTATTGTATTCGTGAAAAAAAAAAAGTTTATCTAATTTTCTCAAAAATGTGTTCTATATCACTTATACATCATAAAAAACAATTCTCCCAAAAATGTCCGCCCGTCGGTCGGTCTGTCCGTCACGCTTTGGCCTAGCGAATGGTCCGATTGACACCATATTTTGAAATTAAGAGTTTTATGCAAATCCATCGAAGGGTTCTAAGTGGTTTCTTGCTGGCTCTCATTTTGAGGGTAGCTGTGGTAGCTGTCATACAACGAAAATGAAAAATTGAAATTTTCTCAAAAACGGCTCATAGAATCATATCTTGATGAAACTTTGCATGACCAAGCTTCTCCATGTAAGATATCTTGCGCCAGTATCAATTGATCTGTGTAATTTCATATAAGGGGTGTTCCTGTTAAATATGTGATTTACCCAAAATTGGTTCCTTGAGTTTATAAAAATTTTCTATAATATTAATCCTGGATTGGTTGTCTACCTGACTGGATATTCATTGTGATTTTTTTCAATATTATTTAGTACACTACACAGGGTGTACCAAAAACTGAAAGGGCTTGCTCAGTAGACTAAACTGAACAATTATCCATAAGGAACATGTGTAGGGGAATTTAAAAAATCTCCATGCAAGTATCCTACGGTAGTATCCATTGATCTGTGAAAATTCATAGAAAGGGTGTTTCCTTGGGTGTTCCAGTACTACCAAAAGTTAAACATATGATTTACTCGAAATCGTTTGATGTTTGTTTGTTTTAATGTTTGACAATTTGAATTCTGAATTGATCTGTATATTTCAGTTTGTATTTCCATACTATGTGTATGGCATTACAAATTTAAGTTTGCGGTTGATAGTTTTTCCTACATTTTAATAAAGTTGTATTTAGTCAACATTTTCGTTAAATTATATTATAATATGTGTATTACATAATTATACAATAAAATTACATGTCAAAAAAAAAAGCAACTAAATATAAAAAACCTCGTCTAATGCATCGCCGAGGGGCGTGGTACCTAGAAGGCTGGCAGCATTACCTCGTTGAATACAGAGGCTCAACCTTTGAGCCAAAAAGCTGCCAGCCCGCCGATCTCCAGTAGCCTCGGCGAGGCGAGACGACAAGTCTCTTAATAATAATTTGGTTTGGGGACCCCAACAACCCATGGTCTCGAAAACAATGGGTGAGAACACATAACTTATGTCACTCAGGTTTTGTATTTCCGGCTTTTATTATTTTCGGCAAGGGTGGCTGCAGCTCCCGCCTGCACAGAAGTAGAGCGGACATGCGACGGTGCCAGCGTGTCCACGCAAGTGACGTCCCACACCAAGCTTCTCCCCTGCTTCCAGGGCATAAGCGTCATACCATCGTTTTTCCTTGAGTATTGCGAGAAAGTAAGTGCAGTGCTGCTGTACCATTAATTTAATATTTGTTGTTATAGCAGCAAGCAGAAATACGTAATCTGTTCAACTTTCTACATATTACGGTTCATGAGATAGGTACAGCCCGCTGACAGACAGACATCGGAGGCATATCAATAGGGTCCCCTTTTTCACCCTTTGAGTACGGGACCCTAAAAACCGGCCAAGTGCTAGTTGGAATCGCGCCCAGGTATCTCCAACAATGACACAAACCATTAGCAAACTTACTTGCTTATCATGAACGTCCCGGGTTCAATTCCTGTTAGGGGCAAACTAGCTGTTACCCGCAACTTCGTACGCGTGAAATTCAGGAAAAAACCGGTCAAGTGCGAGTTGGACTCGCGCGCCGAGGGATCCGATATACCTATAGTATTTTTGGAAGCAATAAAGTCCATTTTTAGGACCGCTAAACTAAATTTGTTTGTAAAGGTTTTTTGCAGATTACAAAAAACTGTGCAACTTAGAAAGATCGTTTTATTTTTACTGTTATATTTAAATAAACTGCTATCGACTGCAATTAATTCAGATTTTTCCTTTCACAAAACTTGGAGATAAGGGGGGGGGGGCGGTATTTTATTTGTCATTTTTTATCATAACTTCAAAACTAAGAGTTGTAAAAAAATACGAAAATATATTTTAGAATGTACAAGTAAAGCCCTTTCATATGATACCCCACTTAACCTAGTATCCACAATTTGAAAATTTGCCCCCCTATTCGGGCCCCCTTTACATTAATAATCCTAATTCTTTCATATGCATTTAAGTTGGACAACCATATTCTAAAACTATTCCAAACAAGTCGATAGCATGAGTAGTTGCTGAGATATACAGGTGTGACAGACAGACAGACAAAGCGGCACCATAAGGGTTCCTTTTTTTATCATTTTGGTATCAAAACCCTAAACAGTACCTATCTACCTCATCCTTCCCTATGGTTAAATAAACTAACACACGGAGTTACTTTCCTACTTTGGGATGCTGATATTCTTACTCGAGGTACCTACTTAGCCCATAGTGTATAGCAGAATACAACGTAACTTGGTAACCGTAATTCGATAGTAGACAGTAGATGGTTGAGGAGAGTAGTAAAATGTCATTATATTCTTATATTATGTTTACAGGACGTCGTTGGAAGCGAGAACATTCGACTTCCTGCGCCAGTTTGCCTTTGTATCCTCGTTGGTGGAATGAGAAGATGACTCCTTGCCCATTGTGTGCCTTCGAACGAACGACGCTCAATCAGTTGCAATCTACGAAATTTCCTTCCATTCTTACGACATAAGCTTTGCGAGTCAGATATAAGTAGATAATGAGTACCTGGGCGACCGAGCTTCGCTGTATAATAGCCGCCTCAAAATTAAAATATCATTAGGTGAGCTAGCTATGCTACCCGCCAACAGATGGCGCTGTAGGTTTTAGTCTAAAACGCCGAATTTGATATAAAAAAAGCTTAAAAACACGGGGAAATCGAATTTTCCCGGACATGAGACCTATTTGATTTTTCGCCCCCAAAAACCCCTGTATGATAAATTTCATAGAAATCGTTAGGGCTGTTTTCGAGAAACCGATTACTAATATATATATAAATATTGCTCGAGGATTTGCAAAAGACTTTACCTCATAATCACTAAGTAGGCATTCTACACGTGTGGTGCCGGAAAAGAATAGGACAAACCCATATCAACCGTCGGGTGTCGTAACAGGCGACTAAGGGACTATGAACTGGTGGATGGGCAGCAGTGCCCTCCTATGCATTGTACCAATCCGCGAGTTTATTGGGTTAAAAATTAGTTAAATTCTATTTGCATATAAAAATGAATTATTTAAAATTTATGAAACCTAATTAATTATGTAAAAGAAAGGTGTGATTCTGCGCATGTAACTGAACAACTTTCCCTAAGGAACACAGGTCGAATTGAGAAAAAAAATCTTGATCTCCCATACAAATTGCGCTGTTAACTGATTTAGTTTACCTTGTAGTTCATAATTTTCTTTTTCGAAATACGACCTATGTTCCTAAGGAAGTGATTCTGCCCATGAAACTGATTAACTTTCCGTAAGAAACAATGGACGTATTAAAAATAAAATTTTTGACCTCCCATAGAATTTGTATGGGAGGTAATTTTTTTTTTCGTATTTCGATCTAAAGTTGTTCAGTTTCATGAGCAGAATCACATTCTTCAAGGTTGTTGGTATACCCTTTTTGTTACACCCTGTATATCTTTTCAGGGTAAGCCAATTTTCTTTTTATGTCACAAATTGTCAAACGAGCAGGTAGAATACCTGATGGTAAGTGGGCACCACCGCCCAGAGCACCCACTGTCTTATTAGTGGCATAATAGTACACTGTCTTATTAGTGGCATAATAGTACACTAATAAGACAGCAAAGCGAGTTGCCCACCCTGAGAACTAAGATGTCTTTTGTGCCGGTAATTTCAGCAGAAATAGGCTTGAGGGTGGTACTTCCCCAGACGGACTTTGCACAAGAGCCCAACCATCTTCAATATAAAAATTCATAATTATGTCATGTACTTAGTTGGCAAATGGTAAATAAAACCTAAGTACTTAAGAGTACGTCTAACGATTACGATTCACTGAGTCTGAGCTGTAGGATTATGGAGATTATGTTTAATGTTTTGTGATTACGAGTGGCGCGTCTCATCACCCGGTCTATTGACTACTTCACGAAGGGCTGGAGGTAGGTACCGACTACGACGTCAGCGAATATCCAGGGTCTAATTCAGGACACATTAATATACAGCGTGAAATTCCATTGGTTTTGCTCCCGAAGCACAGTGATTCTACTCATGATAACAAGCAACTTTCCCGATGAAAAAAATATTGCTCGAAATTTTTTTCGATGCTTTATAGTAAAGTGGTCATGTCATGTGACTCATTTTGTTTGGAAAGGCGAAAATTATTTTCCAGTAAAAATTGTTTTTCTTCGGGAACGTTGCTTCTTTTCATGAGTAGAATCACTGGGCTTCGAGAGCAAAACCAATAAAAATCATGCTGTAGATATGTTTTTGAAGATGGATGTTGAACAGAAATATTTAACCAAGAGATGTTGAAACAATCGATGTGTTGGGCTGACACCAAAAAAAATTTTGGAATAAAAAGAAAATCAGACTGGATCCATATTTTTAAATGATAATGTATAAGTTCTTTCTTAAATTACGAATAGACCATTAAAGCTTTATTTCACAAAATTTTACACCAAAGTGACTTACAAAATGCTGCTGTCTAATTCTTATTGTGTGGTGCCGGCAAAGAATGTCCCGTGTGGTGCCGGCAAAGAATGTCCCGTGTGGTGCCGGCAAAGAATGTACCGTGTGGTACCGTTAAAGAATAGTACCATCCCATTCATACCCGTGGGTGTCTTAAGAGGCGACTAAGGGTTATAAACTGGAGGATGGGCAGCAGCATCCTCCTGTGTATCATACCATCTTACTTACTGAGGTCACCTACAACCGCGGTCCATGGTGCCATCGCGTACCATAGTCACCACGCTTGTCAGCGTTACGCTCACATTTTTCCAGCATAAGCTATAATTCTGGAGGGAGCTCCCAGTCCTGTAGTGGGCGTTTCATGGGATGTTATGACGATGAATTCTTATCGTGAGTGTGTGATGGATTAGGTATCTCCTAAGTTTTAATAATGGAACAATATTGTTATGTCGATCATCGGGCACATTCCATAGGCGTATTTCTTACAACAGTTTTTCATCTAGTTCGTCCCTGGCCACTGAACTGCGCATGTCGCAAATTTATCGACAGGTTTTCTGCCCACTGGCTCCCACCAGACCGCACTCGTTCATCGCTCGCGAAGACCTCGCCGTCTGTCTGTTGCGAAAAAATAATTTCTATTTTTCATTTACAAAACTAAATAATCCTGAAGACCTAAGAGTATGTTACTACATTCTCTTACCGCGATTTTCGCGGTGCTTTTGTTAGCGGATGCTGTGCCCACGCCAACGAATAACAAAGGTACGTTATTATTTCATTATGCAAATTTTTATTAACGACTTTCGGCGTTGTGTGCTTTGTTTCAGTCCATAATTTTAGTTTTTATTAGTTTCTGTCTGAAGGGAGGGGTTGATGGTTCAGGACAGTTCGTTCGGTCAGGTTGTTTGTTATCCATGTAGGAGTATCGATCAGCCGGCCCGGAACGCTCTATATTTAGCAACAAGTGTCCTGATTGCGTGACTCCTAGGTACATCTGCGTTGATCCATTCTTTAACCATCTCGTTGTCAACTTTGACCTTTTGTCGGCTTAAGGGTATTGTTGGTTTAGGATCGAATTTACGTAGGTATAAAACCCTAGGCTGGCACAATAAGATTCAGACAGTTAATTTACTTATGTGGGCGTTATCCAAGAAAAACCCGCAGCTTGATTTAGTAGCTAAGAACAACGTATATTATAGGTACATTGGCTATTAGGGAAATTCAGTGAAAGGTTTTCTTTGACGACACTTGAAATATAAGTTTTATTAAAGTTAGAGCTTAGGTATAATTTTAGATGCTCGCTTCGGTATGAGCCTGTATTGTGAAGTGTTCGTGTGCTTTCTCAATGCTTAAGTTAAAGCAAAAACTATTCTCGAACAAATCACATTTTAGATGGCGGTCCAAATGGTGAACTACCAGAAAATTGGGACCAAACGAAAGACGACACTCAGTCCCTCTTCCTGAACAAGAGCGACAAAAACGATCTGGAACCGTATCCGCTCGCACTCAGCGAAGAAGGTAATGGCCACACCAAAGCGAGCCCATTTCCTTTCAGTTGATTTTAGTTAGCTCCGAAGCTAACTTCGGTTATTTTGCAGGAAATGTGGAAGGCTATGAGCAAGGCGTTGACCAACGCTTCGACTCGCCACAGTCGACAGGGGAGCTGGATAACCTGATTATGAGGCCTGAGCTGTATGGTGAGCCACCAGCCATGGAAGGGCTTGCCTCAAACTACGATTCTCGCCGCCGCAAGCGAGGCAGTGGCACCAAGGTTGGTGGAGCAGGAGCCGCCACTAAAGTTGCTACCAAAACTGGAAAAAAAAATCTAAAGTAAGTTGTTTGCGAAGAAATTTTTGCTAATCATTTAGGTCATTTAGTCCCATAACCAAAATGTTTACCATCTAAATAATTTGATATATTAACAGATCTTTGCTTGTATCACTCACTGTAGGGCCGAGCAGAGTCATGACGCACTGTCGCCAGTAGAGATGGCGAACTCAGAGCATGATGTTCAACGCCACAAACGTGGTAGTGGCACCAAAGTAGGAGGTGCGGCTGCATCTGCTAAGACAGCTACCAAAAACTCTGGGAATAAGAAGAACTTCAGGTAATTATTCTTTTATAATCTACAAATAAATTTCTGATCAAATTTTTATTTTTTCTACTTAATAATATGTGTACTTGCTTTAGGCCAATTTCTGAGCGTCGCAAACGAGACTCAGGCCTAAGTGCCGCCGATGTTCGAGCTCTATTAAATCTATGGGAAGCACAGGAAAGGAGGAAACAAGAATATGCAAACCAATGGGCATCAAACAGATATTACGGGCAGGCCAACTCTGAAGAAGACCAACCTGAAGTTGACGAGAACGGTGACATGTGGTACAATGAGCCAGTTGTAATGGGGCCCCGTGAGCGCGAATTTCCTCATCGCTCCTATTTCTCTGAACAAAACCGTATGGCTCTAGCCCGTGGCTACCCCGACTGGACACAAGTAGACCCTAACGAGCTCGCACAAAGATATGAAGAGGCTCGCCGTAAGAGACAATATGCAAACAAGGTGAAAAGGTTCATGGTAGCACGGAAACGCTCAGACGGAATGATGCACCAGAACAACTACAGACCCAGAGATGATCTTTACACATTAGCAGAGTTATTGCGCTCAGCACCGCGAGTGCAGGAGCAGGACATTCCTGTGTACCGGCGACTGATACTTTAAGCGGTCTATCAGAGCAGCGTGCCCAAGAGGCCGCCTGCTGACCACAGGCGCTAGCACATAACCCTGGAAAAGTAAATCCAGCCAATTTCATCCAGGGTTATGTGAACATAAGCCGTCAAGAGGTGAGCAGGCTTGCCTTTTACTGGCACGATCTCAGCATAAATTTGGGGCGAGAGATTGTCGCGCATTCAATTCGCAGTTTGTAGCGGATACCTAACAATCTAGCAGTAGGATAACTTAATAATAAGTTATTTTTAAAGAAAATAAACATGAAATGGCCTAGCTGGTACGTCGCTATCAATATACTGAATGGTAGATAGATATCTACTTTCGACGCCTACGATTCAAAATATTGGTAAGCTTATGACTGTAGGTTTCTTTTTTTACTTTTCTTTAATAATATAATTCTGCTGGCAAATTTTCTTCAGATTATTCCATACTACCTCAGTTTTTGCATATCTTCTCACTTGACACACATGGAATCCTATACTTACCTAAATAATTTTTAATAGACGTCTATATAGGTAGAATTCCCGAGTATTAAAACTGAAGTTTAACTTCGTAATTTTACTTAGAATTAGTTAAATGTGTAAATGGTAAACTTGCTGTATTAAATTAGTGTTATAATAAATGATTCGAGTATTATTTCTTCCACAATATATTGAATGTTTAATGTCTTACTGGTATCCTGATGCAGCCTGTTGTTGTCGACTGCTTGTAAAGCCAACTCGGCTAGTCTGTGCACTACCCGAGTTGGCTTTATGCCGACGACGACTTGGTAATCAGTATAGATAGATTAGATAGATAGATAAATACTTAGTATAGTTAGTATGGTAACTAGTAATTGTGCGCATGACTACAGAACGGCCGGGTTCAATCCCGAGCTCCGGATCGCAAATAATAGTCATTTTGTGATAAAATAACATTTATGCGGAAGACATCTACAGTTTACCGGCGGAACTAATTAGGGAAATTTATCGACACTCAAGACATTGAATAAGACAATTCACAACTACGTTACCAGAGGGCGCAAGGAAAAAAAAAAAACTTATCCAACTATTAAGGACCATTACCACGTCGTTGGTTCGTCTCAACTACAAAAGAGGGCTTAAATATTAAACATGAGTTCGACATCAGACATAAATCATCAAATAACTTGCGCGAAATGCAAATACAAAGTAAAAAGCAATCTATTTTTAACATGCTCAACATGTAAACTGTCATACGATTTGAATTGCTTGGCTTCCTCTGTATCGTTTGCACGATACCGGGCGATGAGTAAAGAAAATAAACGAAACTGGAACTGCGATTCCTGTATACAAAAAAATGCTAAGAAAAAGGAACGTCAGAAACTGCCGACCACTCCCACACCGAATACTACATCCACGTCCTCTACATCGAAAGTTGGCCAAACTTCAACACCTTTAGCTAGTAACCTTTCAACTGTTACTTCCTTAATACTAAGTATTGATGAACTGGAAGATACCAAAAGAGAGTCAGAAACTAACACGCTTGTTATAAATGTTTCTACGGAAAATTCTTTCGAAGGACTGCCAGAGCATAATTTATCTGACAATGAAGTTAAGGATGGGGTAACTCATAGAGGTAAAAATAAGCCAAAACGACACAACACAACTTGTGAAGATACTGAAGACATACAGAATCTATCTACTAAGTCATTCTCATACTGCTCTGATTCCAATCAAGGAGATACGTTAATCAGAAGCTGCCCAAATAATATAATAAATAATAACTCAGTTATTGATGAACTTATTACCGAAAATAACAGCTTACGAAGAAGATTGGAAAGTGCAGATCAACAGATAGAAATATTGCTATCAGATAATTACAAACTTCAAGCTAAAGTATCAGAGTATGAAAAAAAGGTCAAACATTTGCAAGAAATCTGTAAATCACCGAAAAAATGCCTATTGAAAAATGTAAGAGCATCAAAATCGACCCCAAGATTAGAAAATAAATCTGTATTCTCTCAAAGTACAAAAGATTTACCTTTATTAGACCCTCAACCAAAAAAAAAAATTGAAACAAACATAAATAGCAGGCGCCAATGTGAAAAGCCAATTTCGAACAAAACTAGACGCAAGATTTGTATTCTGAGCAGCAAAAAGAGAAACTCAATCCTAAAACTTTCTGAGTCAACTTTTAAAGACTTTGAGATTTGTCACTATGGCACCCCAGATGGCGGTGTAAATGAATTACTAAGTGGAATAGACAAGAAATTAGAGCATTTCAACATGAACGATTTTTGCATTTTATTTATAGGAGAGTCAGACTTTCAAACCTCAAAAAATTATAAAGAGCTTGTAGAACTAATTAGACTTTCATTATCAAAGGTTCAGCACACCAATATCATAGTTTGTGTCCCTACTTTTAAATTAAGAGTTTATTCAGAATTATTTAATAGGCGAATAGAAGCATTTAACCAAATATTAGACATTAGTAATTTAGCCTATAATTACATTTATATAACTTAGAATACTCTTTAAACATGTTTGATTCTCGATTTGGAGCAGTCAACTTTAAGGGCATGAAAATAATTTTTCGTGACCTGCATGAATTAATATCAAAATTCATTACAAATTTCGTGTATAACTGTGATGATGGAAACAAAGGCTTGCATAATCACACAATCCCAGAAGAAAGTTCCGTTGCCAAACCCGTATCACGAAAGACAAAAAATAAAATAACAGACTATTACCCATCAAAATTAGAACCCTACAATAAAACTTCAAAACAAAAAAATTCCGTAATAGCTAGCAATTCTCTTTTTCGTGTCAAATAAAGCAACACTGCGAATACTTCATCAAAACATAGCTGGTTTTCTTAGTAAAAAAGATTTATTAGATATTGAAATTGCGAAGCTCGGTAACAAAATAGACGTTATTTGTCTAACGGAAACATTTGTTAAGGCCGGTTCTGAAACTAATATTCGTATAAAGGGATTTCAATTGGCTGACTGGTACTGTAGAAAGTCAGGAAAGCGCAGAGGTGGATCCTGTATCTTATGTAGAGATCATATTGAGTTTAAGGCGATCTCAGTATGCAAAGACTTGAATTCTGATAATAATTTTGAGTCATCCGCAATAGAGATTCCTGTTATGAAAGCTATAATAATATGTGTGTACAGGACTCCAAATTCTAGCCCGCATGAATTTTTAGACAGATTACAAATGCTAATGTATAGGCTAAAAAAGAAAACTAAAAAGAAAATTGTTATTTTGGGTGACTTTAATATAGACTATTTAAAAGAATCAAAAGCTAGGACTATTTATCTTGAGTTACTATTAAGTCACAACTACTTTATGCATATAAAAGAGCCCACCAGGTTAAAAGCCTGTTTAGATCATATAATAAGCAACATACCTGACGCGTTAGGGAAATTGCTACCATTAGGACTGTCTGATCACAACACAACACAGATCTTAGAAATTCGTGTTCAAGATAAGCCGAACATACGGAAGTTCTGGTATATATATGTAAGAGACTTTAGTGAAGAAAATCAAAATAAATTTATTTATGCAATAAGTAATCTGTCGTGGGAGGAAATTTACAATGAAACAGATACTAACCAGGCTTTTTACAAATTTCATGAAATTTTTACTTTATTTTTTAATCTCTGCTTTCCCGTTATAAAGAAAAAATGTCACAGAAAGCCAAAAAAGCTACCTTGGCTTACAAAAGGAATAAGGATTGCATCTGAAACAAAGCGTAAGCTTAGGTTTTTATACTATAAAAAACGTCGAAGTAAGCATAAGAAAGCGTATTTACAGTACAATAGGTGTTTTAAAAAGTGTATTTTTAAAGCACAAAAACTCAGTAATGTAAAGTTTATAAAATCTGCCAAGAACCTATGTAAAGCCACTTGGTCTCTTATAAATGACAATATGACAACTAAGCAGCCAAAACAAAATATTGACAGTATTATTTATAACGATGAAACTATAACAGATCCAGTTGACATAGCTAACTCTTTGAATAAGTACTTTATTGACCTGACAAGCAATTGTTTCACCCAGGGTGAATATGAATATCCAATTCAAAAAGTCAACTCTACTATGTTTTTAATGCCGACGGATGCCCGCGAAGTCTCAAAAATGGTAAAACTTCTGAACAACACGCCATCTGTAGGATATGACCTTATCCCCACTAAGTTGATTAAGTTATCGGATGCTTCAATATCACCTGTGCTAAGCCATATAGTAAACCTATCATTCTTTGAAGGCGTTTTTCCAGAGGCACTGAAAACAACTATCATAAAACAAATTTATAAGAAAGGAGAGAAAACGAATCCTAATAACTATAGACCCATCGCGTTGATTCCTATCTTCTCTAAATTAATAGAAAAATTAGTTCACTACAGAATCACATCTTTCATTAATAAATATAGCATTCTTAGACCGGAACAAAATGGCTTTCAGAAGGGTAAGTCAACTACTTTAGCAGCGTTCTCTCTCGTGGATAGGATCACTCGCAGTATCAATGAAAGAGAGAAAACTACAGCAGTGTTCTTTGATATGAGCCGTGCTTTCGACTATGTTTCCCACGAGTTGCTTTTAGAAAAATGTGAAGTGTATGGGTTGCGTGGCCGAGTGCGAGATTGGATACGTAGTTATCTAACAGGGAGAAATCAATTGACTCAAATATCTCGAATAGGTCTAAACAATGTAGAAGAACTTGCACACTCTACCAAGCTAGTCAATCAGTTTGGGGTTCCTCAGGGAAGCATCCTGGGCCCACTATTGTTCCTTCTGTATGTGAATGATCTCCCTTTAGCCACAAAGCATCCTTGTGTGCTTTATGCAGATGATGTTTCTGTGATAATTACTAGTAAAAATAATGACACTAATGAATATAATTCTGAAATTAATAACACAATCAAATCTGTTGCACATTGGTTAAAGACAAATAATCTGCATGTCAACATCAGTAAGACGAATTATATTCAATTCCATAATAACAAAGCAAAAAAACTAGCTCTTGATATACGATATGAGGATAAAACAATTAACGAAGTAGAAAAAACAGTATTCTTAGGGTTAAATTTAGACGAACATTGTAACTGGAAATCACATATAGAAAAAGTTTGCAACAAAATTAATAGGTTTGTCTATGCACTTTGGAAACTAGTGAAAATAAGCAATTTAGATACTGCTGTTCAGGCATATCATGCCTATGTAGCATCCAATCTCAGGTACGGCATACTAATCTGGGGAAATTCAGTCGAGATAAATAGGGCATTCATCGCTCAAAAGAAATGTGTTCGTGCTATCTGTGATGTTGGTCCCATCACCCCATGTAAGCCTTTGTTTCAAAGATTACAGTTGTTATCTGTACCATGCCTCTATATATATGAGGTATGTTATTTTGTTAAACTACACCCGAGACTGTTTCAGATAAATAAGGATATTTGTGGTTTTAATACAAGGTACCCTAACAGATTGGTGCTTCCAAGTCTTAGATATAATATATGTAGTTTAAACTGTTACGCAATGTCAGTTAGGATCTATAATCATTTACCACTGGAACTAAAAAACTTGCCGTTACGAGGATTTCAATCCCAGCTCAGACAATGGTTGATATCGAAATGCTTCTATTCGGTTAGAGAATACCTGGAACATGTTATTTTATTTTTTTATTTTTATTTATTTAGGATAACAACAGCTTTACATTACCTTATGATATAGATTTATATAATTACAAATGTGAGCCAATAATAGTTATCCACTTAAGTTTACAATTCATTGTTGAGAGCAGTATAAGTGAGAGTGTGAGAATTGGAGGTTAAAAAAAAAAGACACCTACCTAATTATTAATTTGTATTATACATATACATCCTACTTACATATATACCTACAGTAAATAAACATAGTATATATTGAGAATAAATAAATATAAAAAGCAGTACTTTACATACATACATACATTAATAATATAAATGCTAGCTAATATTAAATAAAAAAATTAAATAAAACACAGTTGTGGTGTGAAGAAGCGGAGACGAAAGCGCAGCATAGCTTTTCTAAGTGGATACCATGCACACTTAGCCGTGTGAGAGGTTCCCATACTATATACAGTATAAAAACGTAAAAGGCATACAGCAACACTGCAGGACGCGACCCCATCCAACAAGTTCCCACCACGAACACAGGCCGAAACACGAGTAGGAGCCTCACCGTCCATAGAAAATGCATCGTGGTACACTTTGTATGGACGGCCAAATCTCCCCACCCACATCCCGGCCCATGCTCCCCCGGGAAAGGTTGCTCAGCTCCAAGGATAGATCCGCGCCCCTCAGCATCACCAAACCCTCGTAAACCGGTGGAACAAAACTAAAATCGACAAACAACAAATGGGAGACAAGCACGACATAACCATAGGCTATAAGTGTATTGTATAGTAATAACTAATAAGATAATCGTGGAGTACAGATTAATTTAAATTAAGTACATTAATACCTAGGTATGTGTTAGAGTCCCTTCTCAAGTCAAAAGTATAAAAGAACAAGATTATTACTGAGACTCTTCACTTAACAAAAGTGTCGTGATTTTGTTTTTAAATGTACTTTTATTACCTATAAAGGGGTCAATGCTATCAAACTTCTGGTTATAAGTCCGAGCAAGGCGTGATAAAACAGCGTTTTGGCCATAGTTCGTGCTGTGGAATCAAAATCTTATTTTATAATTTTTATGACATAATAATATTTGACAATTTACAACTTTTATGACATTATTGAGATTATTTCACGCTTAATTATTATATTTTTGACTGGTAGATTTAATGAATTTGTAATCTTATTTTGAATATAACTAATTTTAAAGAAATTTGCATGCCAAAATATAGGCTAGATATATGGCACTCTACATATTGTACCCTTCATCTACATGTTACCATATCTATAGCAAATAAAACCATTTCATTTCATTTCAACTGTCCTTCGACGGTTTCATTCAAGTCTTAGGCAAAATACATATAAATTCTCTGTAAACGAGAAATATAAACCTGGGTAGACCAATATCTACATCCGCAAAGTACCATGGGGTATACCTGGACAACAAACTTGTAAAAGTTAAAGGCTAAGTCAGCACTAGGTGTTCGTTCACTAGCTCCAAAGCCGCAAAAATCGCGTTGCTAAAAGTATGATTAAAACTTTTTAGTGAACAATATAACAGGCTGGGTAGATAATTTTTTTATTAGACAATGTCAGACATTATGATATGACGTGACATAACGGTTCATAATAATTTTTATGATACGATATACTTACTAATCTGGGATTTTCATAACATTTTTGCCATCGGAAATTGCATACTTTGTTATCTCAAGAAAATTATATCCTCTCGCCAAACGTAAATTAAGTTTAATGGGGTATTCATAAGTTAATATGAATAAACGGTCACCTGATAGAGTAAGAGAAAATAATTTGGACGAAGTCCTAGAAAACGTTCCCGTAAACAGCGAACCCGTAGCAACAACTAGTTATCAGCAAAATGAGCCAACAACCCAACCAACCACCACAGTACCGGGGCATACATCGACTCAAGCGACGTATGAATATTTTTATAACGTATTTAATTACTCTAAAATGTTTATGATACGTTTAGGCAACGATTTGTTTCGGTCAGTTAAGGGTCTTTATGTCGAAGAACCATTACCGAACCATATCCAAGAACTTTTGATAGCTCAGAAGCGACTAAGCATAGAGCGGCAAGCCCTAGTTGCTCACCACGTACGCTACTTGGGAGCAGCCAACAGGCGGTTACCCGGCCCTCATGCATGCACATCATTGAACCATTCGTCTTCTGCCGATGCTTGCTCAACGACTTCCATTTCGTTAATTCCAGACATCAGCGGAACTTCTACTCGAAACTGTCCTTAAGAAACTTCCTCAAAGCATTTAAGTCGTATGTTCTTTCCAGCGAAGACGACATCCGCTTACACTATTCGGTCAAGAAAGATCAGATCATTAATACAGTTCCAGAGAAAGAACCAATGTTCGTTATCGTCGAATCCAGTGGACTTAGCAATCCTAGTTCTAAAGAATTAGTCGTTGACAGAAAGCATTGCCACAATACCGATACAGTATTTACAAAAAATTTAAACAAACATGTTATACCGAACGATTTCCCATCCACAAGCAAAGATATCACGGCAGACAATATGTTCCATTTCCCGCCAGTGATGGAGTCTGTTTCAGCAGATGAGGTGCAGATGATAGACATAAACTTACAAAGTGACAATGCGATCCCAGTAGAAGATTTTGATGAAAATGATTCCGTTGTACTATCATACCTACGTAGTAAGAAAATTTTTACCGAAATGGATGGCACTTTACTGTCGAATAAAAGAAAGTCATCGATGCTGGAGAGTCTACCGAAGTTAGAAACTATTGTAGAAGGAAAACAACTTGCAGAAAGTAGTGACCAAACTCTAGATGTTAAATTTGACGAAGAAGACAAGGAAGAACAGAAATAAATGTGTGGTTCCTTTTCTCGAGTTTGTTATTTAAGTATTTAACTTTTATTATAAAATATAAACAACGGTTTTCATTAATTCTTTGTCATCATTTATTGTAGGAATATTGTCTATAAAATACAAATTTAACATTTCAACAACGATTTTGGATAGTTATCGATGCTTATTCTCGCTATTAAAAGAAAAAAAATACGCATTTGAGAACGCTTGGCAGATTAAACAACGGGCTTGAGTATATAAGTACAGTACCTAATAGTAAAATAATATGAAAATAAGCAAGTAACCGTAAATTTGGTTTATTGTTTTGCGACGATGACGAATATTGGTTCTTTCTTCACTGTGCAGAGTAAAACAGGTGTTAAAAGGGTTTCTCCTCGTAGCCTAACTTATATACGTACAATCAAAAGCAGGTAAAGCTCATACGACTAACGAAATGACAACGGTACGACTCAGTGCCATGTCCAATGTGTAAAGCTTGACGTGCTCATCACTGTACTGTCTAATTTGCCTGCAGAGCCTTCGGAAGAGTCACTAGACGTGTACATCCCATCATTCCCGGGATCACCAAGATCATTTACCTTTGACGTGTCGGAAAAGGATAAAAATAGAACTAGTATTACCGAAATTAACATTGTTGAGAATCCAACACGTGAGCGAATTAAAGAGGAAACCAATATCCTAGCCGCAACTGAAGTTTGCAATAAGCTTGCTGTTCAGCGCATAATAAAGTACCTACTAAGTATATTTTTTACACTATTCTACCAGAAAAAAATTATGATCGTCATATGACATAATTATCTCAGATGCCAGCTATTTTGGACGTACTATTAGCAGTAGTTGTAATATGTAGTTCGTCTTAATGGAAGTCATCTTAGTGATCTTAGGCACATCCATACTAATATTATAAATGCGAAAGTAACTCTGTCTGTCTGTCTGTCTGTCTGTTTGTTTGTTGCTCTTTCACGCCTAAACGGCTGAACGGATTTTGATGAAATTTGGTATGGTGATAGATGGTAACTTGGAGACGGACATAGGCTACTTTTTACCCCGGGAAAATATCTCATTCCCGTGGGAATCTACACATACAATAATACTCTAGCGGGGTTGTATCTGCTACAGCACACCGAAACTACTTAACCGATTTTGATGGGACTTTTTTTATTCAACTAAGTATCGCTGATTACGAAGACTACTACAATTTTGAAATCCAACGTGGTAGACGTAAACTACCATTATCCCCTGGGGATAAGGTTGGGGTGCGATAGAGTTGATATGTCTAAAAATCAATATGGGTGTCGTTCGTATGGTTTATCGGGTCGCTGATTACGAAAACTACAATGATTTTGAAATCCAACGTGGTGGACGTGAAATACCACCACCCCTGGGATGGGGTTGATAGGTTTGAAATGTCTAAAAATCAATATGAGTGTCAGTTGTATGTTTATATAAGGATAGGGATAGCGGTTAAGATGGCGTTAGGGGTAGAAGCAGGGATAGGGGTAGGGTCAGGGATAGGGAGAGGGAGAGGGGGAGGGATAGGGAGAGAGTGTAAGGGAGGGGAAAATGAGGGGAGAGAAAGGGGGAGGGAGGGGTAGAGGGCGTGTGAGGGGGTAGAGGGAGGGGGGGTAGAGGGAGGGAGAGGGGGAAGGGGAGGATGAGTGAGGGGAAGGGGGAAAGGGAGGGGAATGGGAGGAGGGCGAGGGGGGAAAGGGAGGGTGATGGGGAGAGGGGAAGGGGGGAAATGGAGGGGGAAGGAAGGGTGAGGGGGGGAAGAGGGAGGGGCGAGGGAGTGGAAGAGAGAGTGGAAGAGAGAGTGGGAGAGGGTGAGGGAGGGGGAGTGGGAATGTAGGGGGGGGGATACAAAAGGATAGATAGGGAGGAATAGGGACCTTTTTTACTTTTATGAATACCTCCTCGCTACCCATTAACTTCACTCCCTTTATTGCCTTCTTTTTTAAGTTCGCCTGTAACAGTTGACAATGAAAATTCCGCACTACCTACCAGTTAAACAAAATCAAAAGATAATTAAGTTTGTAGTAAGATGCATTTATTCAACTTGGATAAGTACAAATGCATCTTTTACGTAGGGATCAAGAAGGATAAGCGCTCCGTAAAATATGTTTCAATTAAGTTCGAGTTCTGTTTTTTTATAAAATCTACGCAGACGAAGTCGCGGGTAACAGCTAGTAAATAATTATAAATCATTTCATAAAGTCAAAAGCAAAATTAACCAAGAATTAGGAAGCGAAATATGTGTGCAATGTCTAGACACACGCGACTGAGTGTGTCATGAGTTTTGTATTTGTCTAAAGGGAAGGAGGTAATATAAAGAAGACGGACCATTTGGGTCGTAACGCGTTGCATTTAGCGGTGCAATCAGGAGACCTAGAAATAATAGAAATGCTTTTGAGAGCAGGCATCGACGCTACTATCAAGGACAACGTAGGAATGACACCACTACTGCTCTGCCTGATGAGGACGTATGATAACCTATCATAATATTCTTATCATTATTATCATTTATAATTATTATGGTCAGGATCAGAAGTATAGTCTGACCGCAAACGCTGTACCGCGGTTTGACCGCGGCTTAGAGGTATGCGAGCGGCGAGACGGGGGGGCATCGCTCGTCACCGCTCACGGCCGGCGGCAACTAGTTCTTGCTCTTCCTTCTCACATCCCCGCGCATACATAATGCCGGATTTAGACGGAGGCAAATCTCAGGCGCCTACCTTCTAGGCAAGACAATATGCATCGTGTAAACAGTTTTTGGCGTGCCTCGGCTGGTTTAGACGACGGCAAAATATTTGCGCCAATACTCTAGCAAACTCTAGGCAGGACGGTAGGCAAGGTGTAAACGGTTTTTGGCGTGTGGCTTAAGGCGCGGTAGCGGTCAGACTATAGCTAAGCATTTCAGGTGTCCATAATTCCTTACACAGTGTGTTTGGTATATTATGTCTGCAAATCTCTTGGGTAGTTGGTTACTCAAGGCCGCAATATAAAAAACAAATTTTGACCTCCCGTACAAAATACGTTTATCAGTAGATGTAGTTTCTATGGGAAAATTTGTTTTCGAAATCTATGTTTCTTAGAGATAGTTGTTCAGTTTCATGGGTTATGTATGCATTTTACTATTATTTAATCTGTGTTAAGCATGCACCTGAGCAGTTTGCAGACATACTATACACCCTGTAGATCCAAACTTTCAAAGTGACCATAAAGTGATCATAATATAGATACAACACTAATGTTCAAATTATTGTTGGTTCCAGTAAAACAAAACGTGTTCAAGACAATTTTAAAACCTTTGCTGTGTAGGTTATTATTATTATGGTCACTTTGAATATGTGGCGCCATATGGACACCTGAAATGCTTAGCTACTTTTGATACTGACTGTACCATTACATCCCTAGTTGTAGTACTAACTTTTATAAAATTTTCACCAAACACATTTTGGTAATTGGTTTGTTTGTAGCCGCCTAATTATATATTTTTTCAACATATTTGCTCAAAAAAACTCTTATTGCACTGTATTGAAGTCCATACCTAATACTGGAGGTAATAATGCTTTTGACCTTTTTTGATCCATACTAACGTGACCCTCGCCTCGATTGTTCCTAGGGTCATTTAAAAATATTTCAGTGTGGGGGACATCCAAAAATCGGATGATGGTGGGGGAGGGGGGAGTTCAAAGATGGCCGCCACCTGATAAGGTTTTAAAAATTCTATCTCTTGGTGTTTGTTGAAATAGTATTCATTAGTTACATGGAACTAGGCTGTATGGTTTATTAACCATAGTAGCAACTAAGCTTTATCTGACATCGACTGTCATATTGAAACGTCACTGCTTTTTCATCACTTCCTTCCTTCCTTTGCACCCGTTGTGTGCTCATGTTAATTTTAATTCAATCTTAATAAAATGTAATAATCTTAGTTTACATCGTATCCCCGTGCCTTTCATTTTGATAAATAAAAGCCGGTGATAAAGTTCTCAAGTTTATTTTTCATCTCCGCTGCAGTCTTCACCAGCCACGCCTGTTTCCACGCTTCGTCCATTCCTCTGCGCGAGCCTTCATATTCTCTCGCTAATAGGTTCTGCGGCCCAGTGCCAACGGAACGGAAGACGGTTGGAATTATATCGGCGATTTCTTCGTGTGGAGCTGCTGACAAAATATGGCGGAATCAAACGGCAACGGAGAGCACCGTGAAGGTGAGAACAACTCTGAGAACAATGAGGAGACTCCACGGCATACGACGTACGGCAGCGGGAGTATTCAGATTGAAAAATTAGAAGGATTAAGAAACTATAGCAGCTGGAAATTTATGGTGAAAAACCTTTTAATCTTGGAAGGTCTTTGGGAAACAATAGACAAGCCCAATCCAGATGCGGCAAAGGACCAGCGTGCGCTGGCGCGCATCAGCCTGCTAGTGAAGCCGGCACTATTTCAATATATCCAGAAGGCAAAGTCAGCCAAGGATGCTTGGAGCAAGCTAGCCGCTATTTTTGATGACAAAAGCTTGTATCGGCGAGTGCTTCTTTTAAGACAACTGCATCACATCGAATACACACAATTTGAAAATATGAGTGAGTACATTAATACCATTATGACAATAGTCCAGCAATTAGCTGATATTGGTCGCACTATTGAAGATGAAGAAGTGGCAGAAATAATGTTGAGCGGATTGCCAGCTGAATATGACATACTTGTCTCGAACATGGAAACGGCCTGTATATCTGCTACTCTGAATAGTGAATTGGTACGCACTCGTTTGTTGCAAGAGGAATTTCGTAAGAACAATAACAATGAGACTGCGACAGCATTTACTGTGAAGAAGAACAAGAAATTATTATGTCACTATTGCCAGAAACCAGGCCATATCAAGTCGAAATGCTTTAAGTACCGCCGTGACAGAAAACACTCTGATAAGACTGATACACAGACTTTCTTAGTGGCTGAGAAGGCGTTGTATGTGAAGCAAAGTGACTGGATTGTGGACTCAGGTTGTACTAATCATATGAGTAACAACAAGGACTTTTTTAGAGACTTTAAATCAGTTCAAAATAAAGTTTGTGTGGCTAATAATGACATGTTAGACAGTACAGGTGTTGGTACATTGAAATTGAATCTTAATAATGAGTGTGTTATAGCGAAAGATGCGTTGCTTGTGCCGGGCTTATCAACAAATCTTATATCTGTAAGTAAGCTAGCGGAGGCAGGTTTTTCTATTGTTTTTAATAAGAAAGGGTGTCACTTTTATAAACATTGTGAAATTAATGGGAAATGTTTGGGTAAAGCTGAGAATGTCAATGGAACTTATAGGTTATGTTCGCAGCAGCCAAGTCATTCTTCTGCCACCCTGACGTATGAAGGCCAGGGGGATAAGAGTGCGCTGACGGCGAGTGTGCCGACTGCGACATGGCACAAACGACTTGGACATCTTGGCTACGATGGTATGTGTGCTCTGCGGCGGAATAACTGTCTTATGTTTCAGACTAGTTTGGATGATTGCACTGCATGCCTTGAGGGGAAGATGGCTGCCAAACCCTACCCCATCGGTGAAGCTAAGCGTGCTCATCAGCCACTAGAGCTTGTTCATACTGACATCTGCGGCCCAATGTCAACAGTCAGTTGGGGAGGATCCAGATACCTCCTGACATTCACGGACGATTACAGCAGAAAGAGCTGGGGTTATCTGCTTCACAATAAGAGTGAGGTAATGTCCTGTTTTATAAATTTTAAAGCTTTAGTAGAAAAACAATCCAGTTTTCCCATAAAATGTCTCAGGTCTGATGGTGGTGCTGAATACTGTAATAATAAATTTACTGATTATTTAAAATCTGAAGGTATAGTACATCAGGTCACGGTTCCCTACAGTCCACAACAAAATGGAACAGCGGAACGGCTGAACCGCACTATCATAGAGAAGGCACGCTGCATGCTGCAGGAATCCGGTCTCTGCCAGCGTTACTGGGGGGAAGCTGTTATGACAGCATTGTATTTAAAGAACAGAAATCCCACCCGCGCTTTGGAGGGATCAGTACCTGAGGAGGTTTGGACCGGTTCAAAGGTAGAACTTAGTCACCTGCGAGTATTTGGTTGCGTTGCTTATACACTGATACCTGAGCAGAAAAGAAGAAAATTTGATGCTAAATCCACTATGTGTCTGTTTATGGGTTACAGTGACACTACTAAGGGGTATAGATTGGTGAACCCTTCAAATCCAAAGCGTATTATTTATGCCAGGAATGTTGCATTTTTAGAAAACAAGTTTCTGAAAGATTTAAAAATGAGTGACACAAATGAGGTTGTAGAGGAAGTGATTTTTTATAATTTTGACATAGTCTCCAATTCCAATAATAATTTAAATAATAATTGCAATAATGATAATATTTTAAGCAAATCTGATAATAATTTGAATAATAATAGTGAAATTAATTTAGATAAGACTGAAAACAAAACAAACTGTGATATTATTAATAATCAGAATATTTCTGTAATTTCAGCTCCAGAGTCTGAGTACTGCACTGGTGATGAGGCCGCTGTCAGTTGTAGTCCATCTTCAACAGCTGAGGATACTAACTGGGTCGAGCAGTACATAACGTCACTTGGAGGGGAAGATGCCGCGACGAGTCATGTGCCATCAGTGACTGCTACTTCGCGACCTGTGGATTTCGCTGTAGATCGTCCTGGGCCTTTGGAGACTGTCGCTGGGCGTCCTGTGCGTAGTACTCGTGGCAAGCCGCCGGTCAGGTATGATGAATATGACTTATCTATGTTAGTGCAAAGGGAGTCGGATCCTGTCACCTACAAGGAAGCTATGTCATCACGAAACTGTAAGGACTGGTCTTTAGCAATGGAGAAGGAGTATCAGGCGCTAATCGAGAATGGAGTGTGGAGACTCGTTGATCGACCTACAGATAAAAACATAGTCAAGTGTAAATGGGTCTTTAAAACAAAGCAAGATTCTTCGGGAAAAGATAAATATAGAGCTAGGCTGGTTGCTCGTGGCTATTCTCAGCAAGAGGGTGTAGATTATAGTGACACCTTTTCTCCTGTGGTCCGCCACAGCACGATGCGTACTTTATTTTCTTTGGCGAATGAATTAAATATGAATATTGATCATATAGATGTAGAGACAGCTTTTTTGAATAGTGAACTCAATGAACAAATTTTTATGGAACAACCTGAAGGTTTTGCTAAAGATAAAAATAAAGTTTGTCTTTTACTTAAGAGCATTTATGGACTAAAACAAGCTAGTCGGATGTGGAATCTAAAAGTACATCAATTCTTGACTAAAGGTGAATTCACACAGAGTAAATGTGAGCCATGTGTGTATATTAAAAATAAAAATAAGAAATTAATTATAGTGGCTCTCTATGTTGATGATTTTTATATTTTCAGTAATTGTTCTGATATGAAAACAGAATTATTAAACTTGTTACAAAATGAATTTAAAGTCAAGAATTTAGGTACTTTAAAAGTATGTTTAGGAATGAATGTGACAAGAAACAGGGCAAAGGGTATTTTGACATTGGATCAATCTGATTACATTAGAAGACTTTTGTCATGTTATGGGATGGAAAACTGTAAACCTGTCAGTACACCCATGATATTAAATTCCAAATTATGTAAGCCAGAGGGCAATTTGCTTGATGATAGTGTTTATCACTATAGAGAGTTGCTAGGATCGCTAATGTACTTATCAGTGTGTACACGCCCTGATATATCCTTTGCTTGCAGTCAGTTAAGCCAATTCAATAATGGTTTTGATAAAAGTCATTGGTTAGCGGCAAAGCGCGTCTTAAGATATTTGGCAGGGACGTTAAATTATGGACTATATTTTTATAGGAGCCGTAATTTAAATTTAACTGCTTTTACAGATGCTGACTGGGCCAACGACATTGTGGACCGTAAATCCTATACCGGCTTTGTGATAAAGTTAGGTAGGAATTTACTTAATTGGGAATCTCGCAAGCAACGTTGTACAGCTTTAAGTAGTACTGAGGCTGAATATCTTGCCATTAGTGATGTTTGTAAAGATTTGTATTTTGTACAAAACTTTTTGTCTGAAATATTAAATTTAAAGTCTGATATTGTAATTTACAATGATAATCAGAGTGCGCATAAATTACTTGAAGCGAAAGAGTACTGTCATAAAAGAACTAAACATATTGATTTGAGATATCACTATGTTAAAGATTTAATTCAAAACGGTTTTGCCAAAGTAAAGTACCTTTCTACTCAAGATATGATAGCAGATGTACTTACCAAGCCCCTAGGTTCCACAAAGCACAAGTATTTTATTAGTGAACTTAATGTAAAATGTGTAGAGTCCTGACTTTTGTATTTTAAATTTTAATATTAAAATGTGACATAATGTAAAGTTGAGCATGTTATTTTGTTAAGGTTTTGAGATGTTTTGTACGAGAGTTTTTAAGCATGTATTGTTAGGTTTATGTAATAATCATGTAATTGTATGAAAACTTTCATTCTTGATAAGAGTTCATGTATAATGAATAAGGGGAAGTGTTGAAATAGTATTCATTAGTTACATGGAACTAGGCTGTATGGTTTATTAACCATAGTAGCAACTAAGCTTTATCTGACATCGACTGTCATATTGAAACGTCACTGCTTTTTCATCACTTCCTTCCTTCCTTTGCACCCGTTGTGTGCTCATGTTAATTTTAATTCAATCTTAATAAAATGTAATAATCTTAGTTTACATCGTATCCCCGTGCCTTTCATTTTGATAAATAAAAGCCGGTGATAAAGTTCTCAAGTTTATTTTTCATCTCCGCTGCAGTCTTCACCAGCCACGCCTGTTTCCACGCTTCGTCCATTCCTCTGCGCGAGCCTTCATATTCTCTCGCTAATAGTGTTCAGCTACAGTAGCAAGTTTGGTATCATTTTCGTATAAAGTAAAGATGTAGAATTCATTTCCGATATAAAAAAATATGATTAACATAGTAAATTTCCGAGAACTTTAAGAAAAATAGGAAAACGACACTTAGTATTTCGTGTGTGTGAACCTGTATCTTAAATAAAGGAAATATTAAAAATATAAAAAATATCGAATTGTAGACTTAAATGTACTTTCGAAAAAATATTAGTTTTACCTATAATTTCCTGCAAAAAGTGGCCATAAAAAATAAAAACCCTCAGCGGAGACGCGACCATTTATATGACCAACTCGCACTTAAGTGTGATTCGCCATTAAATAGGTAAAAATAAACATTTATTACCAGATTGCTGAAAGAGGCTTATGTTTTTAGAACGTATTTATGTAATATAAATACGTTCTAAAAACATGCTGTAAGTTTTTATTAAGATTTTTCTTATGTATTTTTTTGCAAAAATCATATTAAAATTCTATACTCTTATGTCATAGCCACACTAATAAAGTATTAAAGGTTAGGTTATAGGCCTATGTCCAGAAGTGGACGTCTATCCGCTGATATGATGAAACGATCCAGCTGTACTCAGCAGCCTATGGTTGATATGCGCAGGTTCTTTCTTGCATGGAAATTCCGTGTTTTGTGGAAAATAATTCTTTATTATATTTTTACTTAGCTTTAAAAATCTCTTTGCGTTGAGGTACAGTATTGCCACCTTAGTACTATAAATTAATGTTACCAACACCAGCTGCGACATACATATTACATACATACGTTCTTAAAACATTAGCCCCTTTCAGCAATCGGGTAATAAATGTTTATTTGTACCTATTTAATGGCGAATCACACTTAAGTGCGAGTTGGTCATATAAATGGTCGCGTCTCCACTGAGGGTTTTTATTTTTTATAGCCAATTTTTGTAAGAAAACATAGGTGTAACTAATATTTTTTTGTTAGTACATTTAATAGTCTACAATCCGATATTTTTTATATTTTTAATATTTCCTTTATATTGAAGATACAGGCTCTCACACACGAAATACTAAGTGTCGTTTTCCTATTTTTCTTAAATTTCTCGGAAATTTATTTTGTTTATCATATTTTTAGGGTTCCGATACCAAAATGGTAAAAAAAAGGAACCCTTATGGTGCCGCTCTGTCTGTCTGTCCGTCTGTCTGTCACACCTCTATATCTCAGCAACCACTTACGCTATCGAGCTGAAATTTGGAATAGTTTTAGAATATAGTTGCCCAACTTAATTGCACATGAAAATTTTATGAAAAAAGGATGATAATTAATGTAAAGGGGGCCAAAATAGGGGGGGGCAAATTTCAAATTGTCGCTACTAGGTCGAGTGGGGTATCATATGAAAGGGCTTTACTTGTACATTTTAAAATATATTTTTGTATTTTTTTAAGTTTCTTAGTTTTCAAGTTATGATGAAAAATGTCAAAAAAAATACCATTCCCCCCCCCTTATCTCCGAAGTTTGAGTAAGGGAAAATCTGAATTAATTACAGTTGACAGAGGTTTATGTAAACTTTACAGCAAAAATAAAACGATCTTTCTAAGTTGCACAGTTTTTCAGAAATGTGCAAAAAACCTTTACAAACAAATTTAGTTTTGCGGTCCTGAAAATGGACTTTATTGCTTCCAAAAATACTATAGGTATATCGGAACCCTCGGCGCGCGAGTCCGACTCGCACTTGACCGGTTTTTTTATATCAGAAATGAATTCTACATCTTTACTTTATACGAAAATGATACCAAACTTGCTACTGTAGCTAAACACCAAGAGATGGAATTTTTAAAACATTATCAGGTGGCGGCCATTTTTGAACTCCCCCCTCCCCCACCATCATGCGATTTTTGATTGTCCCTCGCACTGAAAAATTTTTAAATGACCCTAGGAACAATTGAGGCGAGGGTCACGTTAGTATGGGTCAAAAAAAGTTTCGACCCTTTTTTGAGCATTATTAAATTTAAAACAACTTCTGCCATCCTACATTACCTCCCCTGCTGAAACCAGACGGGTCACTAGCCCACTCCGCAACAGAGAAAGCAAATTTATTTGCATCTCTATTTGCGAGCAATTCTCGCCTAGATGCAGACTCTAATCAGCCACCGACGATTCCTCGCTGTGATTCTTCGATGTCGGAGATCACAATACACTCAAAAGAGGTTTTTTTTTTTTTATTTAAAGTAATAGGTAAAATACAAAATATTTCTTAAAAACTACTCGCCAAACTTTACAGTTTGATGGTTCGTAGAGTACTTCGAAGTCTAGACGTGAACAAAGCTAGCGGTCCTGATGGAATACCAGCAAGAGTCTTGAGGAACTGTGCGCCTGAGTTGTCTCCTGTGCTGACGCGTTTGTACCGCCTCTCTCTTAAAACAAGAACGGTGCCTAAACCTTGGAAGGTTGCCAATGTACAGCCGATACCCAAGAAGGGTAGTCGTGCCGACCCTACCAACTATCGTCCGTTGGCCATCACCTCCATACTCTGCAAAGTTATGGAAAGTGTACTAAATGGAAAATTGCTGACATACATAGAAACTAACGACCTACTCAGTGATCGTCAGTATGGTTTCCGCCGGGGACGATCAACTGGGGATCTTCTAGTGTATGTTATGCATTTCTGGGGCGAGGCCATCGAGAAACACGGCGAAGCCCTTTCCGTATCACTGGACATCTCGAGGGCCTTTGACAGGGTATGGCACGCAAGTCTGCTGAGCAAACTTCCTGCATACGGCATTCCCGCTGACTTTTGCTCTTGGATTTCTGAATTTCTGAGTGAACGGTCGATCCGAGTAGTCCTTGATGGCTGCTCCTCTGACCTCATGGCTATTGACGCCGGGGTTCCTCAGGGGTCTGTTCTCTCTGCGACTCTTTTCCTGCTGCACATCAACGACCTACTTGGTCGTAATATTGTTGTGTACGCAGATGACAGTACTGTCGTCGAGAGATATATGTCAAGCGCAAAAGCCAGCAGTGACGAAATACGTTCTTTGAGAGAGGCCACGGTAGAGCGTATAAACTCAACCTTAAGTCTTGTCTCCGACACTGGGGTGACAAAAATCTGGTGAGTTTCAACGCCACCAAAACACAAGCGTGTCTATTCACTGCCAAAAGGAGTCCATTCAATCTGGCTCGTACTTTTCGAGGTACGGTCAACCGCTTGTCGGTAGAAACTTTTTCAACTCTATTACCACGCCATAAGGTCCAAAAGTGTTTCTACCGATGTGCGGCCGTGTGTACATCTGTACCGGTCACCGACAGCCTCGAGCTTCTTGGCATGAAGCTGTGTGCAAACCTGAACTTCGGCGCCAACATTGAGTCAAAAGCTCAAACTGCGGCCAAAAAGTTGGGTATCCTCAATAAGGTTAAGCGGTATTTCTCTCCTGGACAATTGCTAGTTTTATACAAAGCACATGTCCGATCTTGCATGGAGAATTGCTGCAACCTTTGGGATGGCTCAGCCAAATACCAACTAGCCGCTCTAGACTTGATCGATCGCAAAGCCAAGAAGCTCGTTGGTGATGAGATGCTAGTGAAAACCAAGTTTCACAGCCTAGCCCACCGGCGCAAAATTGCATGTCTGTCGGTCTTTTACAGATTGTACTTCGGAGAGTGTGCCCAAGAGCTCCATGAGCTTATTCCGCCATCCCCCTTCTACCAACGGGAATCCAGACGCACCGCAGGATATCACCCATATCTGGTTGATATTCCACACATTCGCACAAAACGCTTTGAAACATCCTTTATAATGCGCACAGCTAAGGAGTGGAATTCTCTGCCTGCGTCTGTGTTCCCGAGCTCTTATAACCCGAATCTATTTAAGTCGCGAGTGAATAGGCTTCTTCTGGGCAAGCTCGTTCCATCGTCGACCTCATCTCTGTCCTCAAGGCTAGATCGAGGTCAAGAGTACGCCCATACAAAGTAAAAAAAAAAAACCTTCAGTATAATCAAGCTTATTAAACACGTGTGCTTTAAGGAACCCTTATAGTTTCGTCATGTCCGTCTGTCTGTCTCTCTGACCGCGGCTTAGCTCAGAGACCCTTTCGTACTAGTAAGCTGAAATTTTGTAAACATATTTATTTCATCCACGACGACAAAGTAATAAAATAAAATCTCGTTTTTTTGGGGTACATCCCCAAGTAAGGGGAGGTAAGTCCCCCTTCTACCATCGGGAACTCAGACGCACCGCAGGATATCCCCCATACTTGGTTGATATTCCACACATCCGCACAAAGCGCTTTGAAACATCCTTAATAATACGCACGGCTAAGGAGTGCAATTCTCTGCCTGCGTCTGTGTTCCCGAGCTCTTATAACCCGAATCTATTTAAGTCGCGAATGAATAGGCTTCTTCTGGGCAAGCTCGTTCCATATTCGACCTTATCTCTGTCCTCAGGGCTAGATCGAGATCCAGAGTAAGCCCATACAGAGTCAAAAAATAAGTAAAGTGGGGGTGATTTTCTTTATATATGTTATAATGGAAAACTATCACAGCTGAGTAGGCTTCATTGGTTAATGAGCTATAGCCGAAAAACTGGAAATAATAAAAATAAATAGCAATAACAATCAGGCGCTATGACCTCGCTGAGCATTAAGAGGTATAAAGTTTATGTTATGATGAGCGTTATGTATGAATTACTTAATCAAAATCTGTTTTGTGATAAAAAAAACCGGCCAAGTGCGAGTCGGACTCGCGCCCAAAAGGTTCCGTACCTATCTACCATATGATATACTAAAAGCTTTTGGCCTTTGATTTTAAAATCTCCGCGACAATCCAACTTGACCCCTCTTTTATAGAAAAGTTCTTGAAACGGGAGCTCACCTTAATTGGTTACTATTAGTTGTGAGAAAAATTGAAATAGTTAATGATTTTAGACTTTTCGAGACCTAGCTTCTTGCCAAATTTCATAATTTTAGGTCAACGGGAAGTACCCTGTAGGTTTTGCTTTTTTGCATAAATGTATGAAGATGAGGACATAAAAAAGCCATATCTTTTGATTGCGTCGTTGTAAAAAATTTAATTTTCAGATCTTGTGTGGTTTATGGAACTTAATATTCGTTATCAATTTCAACCTGATACTTCTTCTCGTTTGTGAGAAAAAGGGTCTTGACAGAAAGACAGACAGACACACAGACAGACGGACAACAGAGTGATCCTATAAGGGTTCCGTTTTTTTATTTTGAGGTACGGAACCCTAAAAACGGAAAAAACCGGCCAAGTGCGAGTCGGACTCGCGCCCTAAGGGTTCCATACATATGTACCATATGATATACTTAAATCTTTTGCTCTTTGATTTTAAAAACTCTTTTATAGAAAAGTTCTTGAAACGGGAGCTCGCCTTAATTGGTTACTATTAGTTGTGAGAAAAATTGAAATATTTAATGATTTTAGACTTTTCCCTTTATTTGTACTGTGAGACGGTGAGACCTAGCTTCTTGCCAAATTTCATAATTTTAGCTCAACGGGAAGTACCCTGTAGGTTTTGCATTTTTGCATAAATGTATGGAGGTGAGGATATAAAAAGCCATAGCTTTTGATTGCGTCATTGTAAAAAAATTAATTTTCAGATCTTGTGTCGTTTATGGAACTTAATATTCGTTATCAATTTCTACCTGATACCTCTTCTCGTTCGTGAAAAAGGGTCTTGACAGACAGACAGACAGACGGACAACGAAGTGATCCTATAAGGGTTCCATTTTTATTTTGATGTACGGAACCCTAAAAACTGTAAAAAAAAACTACGGAACCCTATTTTGCGCCTGGCCCGACACGCACTTGGCCGGTTTTTTTACAAATATATATTTTGGTGTTTATTGTAATTATTTTCAAAAGTATTGAATTTATTCTACTAATAAAAAGAACCGGTCAAGTGCGAGTTGGACTCGCGCGCCGGGGGTTCCGATATACCTCTAGTATTTTTGGAAGCAATAAGGTCTATTTTTAGGACAGCAAAACTAAATTTGTTTGTAATGGTTTTTTGCATATTTCTAAAAAACTGTTTATCTTAGAAATATCGTTTTTTAGGGTTCCGTACCTCAAAAGAAAAAAACGGAACCCTTATAGGATCACTTTGTTGTCCGTCTGTCTGTCTGTCTGTCTGTCTGTCAAGACCCTTTATTTCACGAATGGGTAAAGGTATCAGGTTGAAATTAATACTATATATTAGGATCCATGAACCACACAAGATCTGAAAATTTCTATTTTTTCCAACGACGCAATCAAAAGATATGGCATTTTATGTCCTCATCTCCATACATTTATTCAAAAATGAAAAACCTACAGGGTACTTCCCGTTGACCTAAAATTATGAAATTTGGCAAGAAGCTAGGTCTCACAGTACAAATAATGGGAAAAATCTGAAATCATTAAATATTACAACTTTTCTCACAACTAATGGTAACCAATTGTGGTGAGCTCCCGTTTCAAGAACATTCATATAAGAGAGGGGTCAAGTCGGATGGTCGCTGAGGCGTATTTTGTTTTAGTTCTATTTAAAAACGGGAACACTTACAAACTTGAAAATTGGTATGTTTATAGGGCATAGGCTATAAAATAACAACAAATAATAAAATTTGGTCAAGCGCGTGTCGGACTCAAAAAATCTAGCACATTAACTTACTGAAATTTCAACTAATACAATTATGTTTATGTGGTGGTACGGAACCCTCAGTGCGCGAGTCCGACTCGCACTTGGCCGGTTTTTTGCTATAATATTTATATAAACTTCTATCGACTGTAATTAATTCAGATTTTTCCATTCACAAACTTCTGAGATAAGGGGGGGGGGGGGGGGAACGGTAGTTTTTTTGAAATTTTTTATCATAACTTAAAAACTAAGAGTTGTAAAAAAATACAAAAATATATTTTAGAATGTGAGTAAAGCCCTTTCATATATGATACCCCATTTAACCTGGTACCGACTATTTGAAATTTTGCCCCCCCTATTTGGGCCCCCTTTACATCAATAATCATAATTTTTAGGGTTCCGTACCTCAAAAAAAAAAAAACGGAACCCTTATAGGATCACTTTGTTGTCCGTCTGTCTGTCTGTCTGTCAAGACCCTTTATCTCACGAACGGGTGAAGGTATCATGTTGAAATTAATACCATATGTTAGGGTCCTTGAACCACACAAGATCTGAAAATTTCAATTTTTTTCAACGACGCAATCAAAAGATATGGCTTTTTATGTGCTCATCTCCATACATTTATGCAAAAAAGCAGAACCTACAGGGTACTTCCCGTTGACCTAAAATTATGAAATTTGGCAAGAAGCTAGGTCTCACAGTACAAATAAAGGGAAAAGTCTGAAATCATTGAATATTACAACTTTACTCACAACTAATGGTAACCAATTGTGGTGAGCTCCCGTTTCAAGAACATTCATTTAAGAGAGGGGTCAAGTTGGATGGTCGCGGAGGCGATTTTTGTTTTAGTTCTATTTTAAAAACGAGAACACTTACAAACTTGAAAATTGGTATGTTAATATAGTTCATAAGCTATAAAATAACAACAAATAATAAAATTATGGTCAAGCGCGTGTCAGACTCAAAAAATCTAGCACATTAACTTACTGAAATTTCAACTAATACAATTTTGATTATTTGGTGGTACGGGACCCTCAGTGCGCGAGTCCGACTCGCACTTGGCCGGTTTTTTCTTAATTCTTTTACGTGCAATTATGTTGGACAACCATATTCTAAAACTATTCCAAATTTCAAGTCGATAGCATGGGTGGTTGCTGAGATATACAGGCGTGACAGACAGACAGACGGACAGACAGACAAAGCGGCTCCATAAGGGTTCCTTTTTTTACCATTTTGGTATCGGAACCCTAAAAACCGGCCAAGTGCGTGTCGTGGGTCACGCGCAGTATAGGGTTCCGTAGTTATTTTACGATCTTTTTTATCGCTAAGCGGGTTTTGAGCAAGTATTTCATAACCTTTATAATATAAACTTTTTATCTCCTAATGCTCAGAGGTCCTAGCGCCTGATTGCTATTGCTGTTTTTATTATTTTTAGTTTTTCAGTTATAGCTCATTAACCTGTGAAGCCTACTTAACTGTGATAGTTTTCCTTTTAATTTCATCATATATGCTACTACTGTGAATTTTTTCACATTTCCCATAGTAACCGTTTAGCCGGCAGGTGGGGGGGGGGGGGGGGGGGGACACTCGACTCCAACAAAAAATTGCGCTTTCAAGCTTAATATTTTGCAAACGGATCCCTAAATCGAAATATGATCTGTGCAAACTTATATTATTTTTAAAAGACCTATCCAACGATACCCTACACTATGGGGTAGGAGAAAGAAATTTATATCCCCACTTATGGGAAGTACCCACTGACCTCTATATACAGGGTGTTAATTTAATTGCGTTCCATAGCTTAGGGGGTGTTTCAGTAACGATAAAGGAACACAAAAAAAATATTTAAAAAATCCATTTTTTTTCATAATTTTTTCGTATTTTTTTATTATTATTTTTATTTACTTTTTTGATAATATTTTAGTGTGTGCATCTGCCCATGACACTGAACACCTTTTCCGAAGGAACATAGGTCGAAATAAGACAAAAAAATTCGCCCCCCCATACTAAAAATGTGCTGTCAGCTGATGCAGTTTGTATGGGAAGTCGAAAAATGTTTTTCGTATTTCGACCTATGTTCCTTGGGAAAAGTTGTTCAGTGTCTTGGGCAGATGCACATCCTAAAATATTATCAAGAAAATAAAATAAGAAAAAAAATTTAAAAAAATTGAAAAAAAAAAAGGAATTATTTTATAATTTTTTTGTGTTCCTTTATTGTTACTGAAACACCCCTTAAGCTATGGCACGCAATTAAATTAACACCCTGTATGTAAATCTATTGTATATATAGAGGTCAGTGGAAGTACCCTAAAAAAAATGTTTTTCAAAATTTTATTCTACCACTTTGTCGGCGTAGATGAAATGTTTATTCTTACGAAATTTCAGCTTTCTAGTACTAAGGGTCTCTGAGCCAAACCTCGGACAGACAGACAGACGGACATGACGAAACTATAAGGGTTCCTTTTGACTACGAAACCCTAAAAACAGTAATTAAAGTAGTTCCTCAACGTCGAAAATACTAAGACACGAAACACGAGGCTGGAGTATCGGGTGTAACGTAGGAATCTAAGGATATGACGTAACTTGTAGTATACGAATTTTTCTTCGGGAAAAAAGGTAAGCAAACTTTATTTGGTTTTATTCGCAAATGTGCTGAACAACGTCATAAGAAGCGCTTGCGCTTTGGTCATTACACTCTATCGGCTCCATTACGCCCTCGCTTGCGGCTCGGGCTGCGTCTGTAATCACCAAAATAGCGCATTTGCATTTTAATGTACTATATTATGTCACAAGTTGGCAAACGAGCTGGTGGACCACTTGATGGTAAGGTATGGTAAGTGGTCATCACCGCCCAAAGCACCTACGAGTATTGTCTTCAAGCTACAGGCAAACTTGCAGGCAAACTCGTCGAAGGGTTTTAAGTGGTTACTTGCTGGCTCTCATTTTGAGGGTAGTTGTCAACAACACAAATTGAAATTTTTTTAATTGTTCAGAAATTGTTTAGTTAATAATTTTGATTATATTTTGCATGACCTAGAATCTCCATACAGATATCTTGCGGCAGTACCTACTCTTGGTCTGTGAAAATTTATATAAACTGTGTTCCATACAATATACAAAGTCCATAAAAATTCTTTGGAAACACAAATATCTAGTATAAGTTTGAATTTCCGCACTATTTGTATGGAATTGCAAACTTAAGTTTGCAGTTGGTCCCTATTTACTGGTTCGCATAAAGCGAGAAAGTAAGTGCAGTGCCTGCTGTAGGTACCATTTATTTTATTTATTTCAGTCCATCCGTAAAAATCGTGGAACTCCTTTTCCAGTACGGGGCCACAATACTCCCACGTTCAAGTAAAATGGATACTGGAATATTTCTTCGTAAGTTGCAAAGGTCCCGTGTGGTGCCGGCAAACAATAGTACAACAAGAAAACACCGCGGAGAATGCATAGCAAGAGCGGTGTACCATTACAGTACCAACCCATACATACCCGTGGGTGTCGTAAGAGACGACTAAGGGTTATAAACTAGAAACGGGCAGCAGCATCCTCCTGTGTATCATACCATCTTACTTACTGCTGTCACCTACAACCGCGGGCCATGGTGCCAGCCGTAACGCTAACAAGCGAAGTGACTATGGTACTTCCCCTCTACATTTTTCCAGCAAAAGCTATAATTCTGGAGGGAGCTCCCTGTACTGTAGTGGACGTTTCATGGAATGTTATGATGAAGTTGCAAAGACCAAGTTTACCTAAAATAATTCAACCCTACATTCAATCTCTACCTACATTTTTTTTTTATTAAATTTGCCAACCTCAGGCAATAAATCTTGAATATCTTAGGAGCCAATTCTCGAATATCACTGGGTGACAAAATATCATAAAAAATAAATAAATCACTGATTTTCTTTTCAAAAGCGAAAATTGTTATTCCTTACATTTAATTTGTTAATTTTCATACCTATTTTGTTGTTTACTTTTTAACAGTTTATCAGGGTTAATTTGAATTTTTAAAGTCGCACATGTGATAGGTATTCAAGAATTACGTCCTTGATTGAAAAAAAAAAAGTTAACGAAACCGGTATTCGCTGAAAAAGCTCAAGAGTCAAGGTTAAAAGTGTTACCACTGACGTGCAGTTGTTTGTACCTGAAACGCTTATTATCAGGATAATAACACAGATTCGGTGATGCATTTTACAGAGTTCGTGATGATGTGTACTCCTACGTCAGAAGATGCGGAAATATTGAAAATTTTAGTAAAAAAAGGCGCTCTTGTTGATGACCCAGGAGCCCCAGGTCGAAGACAGGCGCTACACTTTGCCGCCATGAGCAACAACTGCAATCTTATAAAAATTCTTATAGAACTTGGAGCAAACCCATACGCAGCAAACCACAGAAACGAGACTCCTAGACATGTGGCACAAATCTTTCAATGCAGAGAAGCATGTATTTTACTCGCTGCTATAGAAAATGAGTCTATCTACGCTGGCAGTTCAAGACAATCATTAGAAAGCATGATAAAACAGAAACCTGCTAAAAAAATGCCAGTAGTTAAATATAAACCAAACTTGATTTAAGCATAAAAAAACGGATGATGAATATATTTTTATGATCTTTCCCGACAGCGGCAAAACCCAAATGTATGTGTTTCACATGCTTGTATGTAGGTATAACTATGCATGTATGTGTGTTCCGCACAGGGAGGGTCCAGTCCAGGAATTACCGTGAGTGCCCGGCCAATACCCGCCCGCGGGGGGCCCAGCCAAATGAGCGCCAGGCGTCACCGTGTTTGAAGGCCCGGGGTCCCTTGCGATGGGTCAGGTCAGTGGCTCTACCGCCTGCCATTTCGGTCGCAGAAGATAGGGAGAGCGGCGCCTTGCTATACCGACACTCCTCTTACCCTGCGGCAAGCGGTGGCGACCACGCCGAGGCTGTGGAAGGTAGGGAGAGCGGCACACCGTAACACCAATACTCCTCTTCCGCCACGGCCCCTACCCCTCAACTGCGGTGCCTCCCATGCGAAACGCAGCCCGCCTCAGTTGCGATAGCGCCCATATACTACCACAACCTACCGCCCTAGGCCGCTCCATCGCGGGCCTGGAGGCCAAAGCCCGGAGGAGCAGTCCCGCCCGGCCGAACACTGGCACGGCCTCATGAGTTCCTCTTCGCTTTGCAGTGGAAGACCTAGCCCACCCTAACCCACCGGGGGGAACATTTTTTTGTAGCTGGGAAAAATTATGCATTTATCCAGTCACGTAAGGAAAATACGGGTCACGTAAGGAAAAAAACCGGTCAAGTGCGAGTCGGACTCGCGCGCCGAGGGTTCCGATATACCTATAGTATTTTTGGAAGCAATAAAGTCCATTTTCAGGACCGCAAAACTAAATTTGTTTGTAAAGGTTTTTTGCAGATTTCTGAAAAACTGTGCAACTTAGAAAGATCGTTTTATTTTTGCTGTAAAGTTTATATAAACTTCTGTCAACTGTAATTAATTCAGATTTTTCCTTACTCAAACTTCGGAGATAAGGGGGGGGAATGGTATTTTTCTTGACATTTTTCATCATAACTTTAAAACTAAGAAATTTAAAAAAATACAAAAATATATTTTAAAATGTACAAGTAAAGGCCTTTCATATGATACCCCACTCGATCTAGTAGCGACAATTTGAAATTTGGCCCCCCCTATTTTGGCCCCCTTTATATTAATAATCATACTTTTTTCAAAAATTTTTCTTGTGCAATTAAGTTGGGCAACTATATTCTAAAACTATTCCAAATTTCAGGTTGATAGCATAAGTGGTTGCTGAGATATAGAGGTGTGACAGACAGACGGACAGACAGACAGAGCGGCACCATAAGGGTTCCTTTTTTTTACCATTTTGGTATCGGAACCCTAAAAACAGTCACGGTTCAACTTCGGAATGAGAGATAATTAAGCTGTAAACTCGTGTACACCTTCATTTTGGTGTTCTAATCGATAATCAAATAACTTACGACACGCATACACGAGATTTTATGAGACTTTTGAGACAACTTTTAGAACACCAAAATGAAGGTTTACACGAGTTTACAGCTTATTATCTCTCATTCCGAGTTGAAACCCCTATGACTGGACCACATCAGGGACTGAGCGGGGTATGTGGGACTCTCTTTACAACCGGGTACCGACTAAAATAACCCAGCGGCACTCCCGCATCGCAAGTGGTGGGAGTCTGGAAAACCCGTTTACCAAAAAGTTAGACCTCGCTGGAGCCTTTCACTTACGACGAATTTCTATTATCAAATCTAACAAGAGTTTTCACAAACATTTGTTTAAGTTTAATAAATATTCTTAAATGATGCTTTTTTGCTCACCATACCCATCGTCGCAGTGATGTTATCGCTCTACGTCCATGTACTGAGCACCCCCGCCACGACAAGGCGGGCGGGACACACCGAACCGAACGGTAATCTATTCCAGGTAGGTAGGTAATGACTTTTAGGTTTATTCATGGTTAGTTTGCTTGTGTTATGTCATTAATAATTGTTTTTCTAAATAAACAAATATAAAATAAATTAATTTTCATTTGTTTTCCTATTTATTGTAGGTTAGTTTAGGACACATTCTATCTAATCTGTCGGTTAGTTAGTGGTTAGTACCCACAGGCCAGGGTGTTAGGCGCATGGTTTGCCAAATTAAAAGTATTTGTCCAGGAGTTCAATTCTTGCATAACCCGGATGACCTCTTCAAAGGTAAATCGTACCTAATATAATGTTCTTTATTTAGGCAAATAACCCACAATAATACAAGGTGTAACAGAAAGGGTATGTATATCAATACAAAAGGATGTGAATCTGCCCATGAAACTTAACAACTTTCCCCAAGAAACATAGGTCGAAAAACGAAAAAAAAAATTTTACGTCCCATAAAAAATGCGCTGTCAGCTGATTCAGTTTCTATAGAAGTTCAAAAAATTTTTTAGTTTTTCGACCGATCTTCGGGGAAATATGTTCCAGTTTCATAGCCAGATTCTCATCATTTAGGGTAGGTATACCCTTTTTGTTACACTCTGTATAAACACCAACACAAGAAACTCAACTCGCCACTCGATTAGAAACTCAACTCGACACTCGAATCGAAACTCAACTCGACACGACACTCGAAACTCGACTCGACACTTGACTTGACACTCGACTCGACTCTCGAATCGACACTCGACTCGACACCCAAATCGACACTCAACTCGACATTCGACTCGACACTCGACTCCAAACTTGTTTTTTTTTTTAATTTAATTCACTGTCAAATTTATAAGACAATAATACACCACAGCACAATAGCATATAGTAAAAATATAACAATGCAGAAACTGATGGAAAAGATTGTGGCGTTATGAGTCTAACAGCCCAAATAGACCAAGGCACAGGCCAGGACTAGCTACATCTATTTTTTCGTCAAAAATAATGTGTCATCCGCGGACCAAAAACATTTGCAAATAAAAACTTAACTAAATAAAGGACGCTGATGCCTTACAAACATGCAAACTATTTTCTACTTTCACATATCTTTTTACACCACATATCTAATCTAATCAAATTATATACATAATGAAATAATACACAAAATATAAATAAATTCATAAATACATTTATAATAATAAATTGTCATATACTTATCTGCTTTATTCCTACTTTGTTGCACAAAGTTTCAAAGTCTTCACGATTAATATTATTAAGATAGATTTTCACAGCATGTTTTAGGGTACTTAAGGTTTTTGGAGTGTCAAAAAGAGAAGTACCTAATATGCTTCGGCAAGGTGCGATACATCATTGGGGCTAATACAGTAAATTGTTTTCTGCTGAAGACTGTGGATCTAAATGGCACCCTATAATGACATATAGCGGTGTTAGATTGCGGTAAACGTGTCTTCTGGTGTAACGTAAAATCCAAAATATGCCTCGACATTGCAACAATCATTTGCCAGATAAACATTTTACGTGGTGTCAAGACATTGCATATCTCGAATAACTGGTCCATAGAAAATCTTCTCGGCTTTTTATATATAATTTTAAGGTTAAGTTTTTGAGGAACTTCTAATTTTGACATGATTGTAGAGCCACACAAACTCCATGCTACAATTCCATACAGGAGCAGAGACTGAGACAGCGCAAAGTACAGTCTGAGTAAAGTTGCTTTTGATAGTATATTATTCAGAGCACTGTAAATGTAACCTATGTTCCTAACTTTTGCCGACAACTTCACGACACAGTCACGTCTAGATACGTGGTGGTGGTAACTTTTTGTAGAGGAGCTCCACAGTTGCATGTAACGTCGTCAGAACAAGACTGTATTTAAATTACAGGCTGATATCCAGGTTGGCCAGTTTTTGTTGGGGAGAAGCACATAAATACTGTTTTATCTTTATTAATCGTCAATAGGTTTGTATCATACCAATGTCTAGCGACAGCTAGACCATCGTTAGTTTTTTTTATGACAATGCACTGGGCCAATCATTATCTGCAAAGACTAAAACGGTGTATCAGCAAAACATACGACACTACACTCGACTCGGCACTCGACTCAACACTTGACTCGACACTCGACATTCGACTCGACGCTCGACTCGACACTTGACTAGAAACTCGGCTCGATACTTGACTTGACACTCGACACCCAATCCGACACTTGACTCGAAATTCGACTCGGCACTCGACTTGAAACTCGACTCCAAACTTGATTCGACACGTTACTTGACATGACACTCGAATCGAAAATAAAGATTATGAATCGAAAATTAACGACACGATAAAGAAAGTAATAAACTGGTTAAAATGCAATAACCTAAAAGTAAACTTAAGCAAAACAAAATATATGCAATTCTTCAACAGAAATGGTAGGCCGCAGGATCTATCAGTGTCACATGATGGTGTTCCTATAATTGAATGTTCTACGGCGAAGTTCCTAGGTATTACTCTTGATGTCAATTTGACATGGAAGATGCATGTTGATGAAGTCTGTAAAAAAATCAACAGATTCATTCACCTACGCCCTATACCGCCCCACAAAAATATGTGACCAAAAGATCGCTCTTGTGGCTTACCATGGCCATGTATGTTCTACATTGAGGTATGGTCTGGTCTTATGGGGAAATTCCGTCGATTTAAACCGCGCCTTTCTTATACAAAAAAAATGCTTAAGAGCTCTATGCGGTGCTAGGCCGTTGGACTCCTGTAGACCTTTATTCAAGAATTTAAATCTTTTAACTTTGCCTGCATTTATTCTTAACATGTTTATTTGTTAAGAATAATTTTGACTTATACACTAGTAGGCGAGATGCCTGTGCCTTCAATGCAAGACATCCCACTCGTCTAATGGCTAGATCCTGCTCTACAACATGTTTTGCAAAAAATTGCTACAACATGTCTGTAAAGCTGTATAACAAAGTACCCGATAGTATTAAAAACCTACCTGCCAACAATTTTAAATGTGCTTTGTATAAAATATTTATGTGATAAGTGTCTGTACAGCATTAATGAATTTTTAAATATTTAGTTTTAATATGAAATTATAATAATATTGTAATCATTTTTAATATCTTTTGAATTTTTTTTTTTTAGATTGATATGTTTTTATTTTCTTTAATAATATTTTAGGTAATTAATATTTTATGAAATTGTAATTATAATTAAGTACAGTCTCTCTCTCTGTTGCATGCCAATAGATTTTGGTTAAATGTGTGATACACCATAAAATCTGTAACAACTTTCCACCACATTTTATGCAATAAAGTATATTCTATCGACACTCGACGCGACACTCGACTCGACAATCGAATCTACACGACACAACACTTCGACTCTACACCCGACACGACACTCGACATGACACTCGAATCGAGACTCGACTAGAAACTCGGCTTGACACTCGACTCGACTCGACTCGACACTTATAGAAATCATAACCTGGAAAAATATAGAACTAGATGGCGCTAATAAATAGCCCGAAAAGTTATTGCGATGTATCGAGTGTTCTTCTAATAAATATATATGTTTCAATTTAGCATTTCTTTTGAACAGAGATTTGAACCTCGCTGCGCGTTGACATTTTGAATGATTTTTAGCACAATACTCGGCACCCCATAATTACTTCCCAGATTTTTTGAAGTACCACCTAGTTTCAGTGAGTTTCATGCTATTCTAGGTTACCTACGTTTTCTAGTATGGGGATTGTCAGTCTGTCCATGTCACAGGCCAGGGTATTCTTGAATATACCCGGGTGACCTCTTCAAAGGTAAATCGTACCTACCTAATATAATGTTCTTTATTTACGCAAAGGCGAGTCGTATCTAAGATTTTCTTACGTGAAACAGGATCGTCATACTGGCTCTCTCTCTCTTCAGCCACATCTTCGGACCTCCACGAAGATCTTCCGGCTCCTAGTCAACCACGGATTCCCTAGACTGGCGCTCTTTCCGAATCCGCTCTAAGATTCGGAGGTACCGGTCCCTTCCTGCCCATGTTAGACAAGAGCAGCTGTTCTCGATCTACTTCTTATGGATCGAGAATAGTCGTCCTTTCTTGCCTAAGTACCTACCTAGATAGCGAATTAACATTATCATTTTTATTAGTAATTCAAACATTACAACATTATACCTCAAGCTAGCTGAAACTACGCAAGTTAGGTAGGTACTTAGCTTAAATCTGCAGTGATGCGTTTTATTTTATCGGCAGTAATGCGGGACCACACACTTTGCGTAGTTTGCGTCCACGTGGTGGTGACATATCTACTTTTGAAGGTAGACAACTTTTTTACTGGTCGATGGCGCGCGTTGTACTAAAACGCTTTACCGCCCAAAATGGCCTTATTTTTTTTTCCATTCGCTCTTCCTTCAGAAACAAAATGGCCTTATATAATGACGGAAGGTGCCAGCACCACACTCGGGCATCCAAAGAGATTTTAACCTCGCTGTGACCGAGCGTAGCGAGGTTAAAATCTCTTTGCGGGCACCACCTCTTTCCGTCTCGCTCACTCGTGCCATTCTAAATATGGTATTTCGCTAAGTTTATCGACTAGATTATGGACCGTCGAATATAGGTTTTTTTTTGGTGGGGGGAAGGAGGGAAGGTGGGGAGCTCCCTTTCCCCAAAAAAAAACCAGCCCATACAACACACTGTGCGTTCCATATTGCGCTAACAGACTGCTTTAGAGCACTGTGAGCGCGCTTAAGTCGGTCCAAATTGACCAAAAGCGTGCTCTAAAGCACTCGCTCGTTCACCGCCTTACGTCATTGATGACGTCGTCATCGTTTCTGCTATCAAGGCTTTAGTCAAATAGCTGGAGCAGTGAAAGCGCTAATGTCAAAATCGATTTGACACATAAAATCCCACACATTTGCAGCCAGCTGATGTCTCTTAAGTTTTGATTTTAATGAGTTTGTCTCTAATGGAAATGAGAGTGGATTTGGCGCACATTTTTCAGCGATTAGCTTAGGCTTTGTTAAAGAAAATAAAAACAAAACTGACATTTTGACAGATGAACACGTGAGCGCGCTTAAATCCATTCCAAATTGACTAGAGCCATTAAAGCAGTGATAGCTTTGTGAGCGTGCAAAATCAATTTGGACCGTCCGTCAGTACTGTATACGCTTTTAGCAGCGTTTGTACAATTTGGAACACAGCCACACACCACACCAAGGAGCACCACACACTTGTACCAAAAGTAACAGTGAAATTCGCTATTACATTCGGAACGTCTCTAAATGCGAGTGAGTGACATTTCTTCTTCAGTTTCAAAGATGGCGGCCTTGTCGCAGTTGCTTTTCTTTGCCAAACAACATTGAGAAAATTGATATAACCAACTACTTTTTACATATTTTTAAGGAATTTCAGTCAAATTCTAGCCACTATATTTATAACTACTTCCTAGTCGTTTCGATAATGTGATAATAAGTGTACAGATGGCTTCCAGCGTGCATGATTCGCCCGTGCAGCAGACGTTCGTCGAGGAGATAGATTACAATGAAATTCAGGAGTTATCGGTGAATATTATAATTTTTATTATATTTCTCACGTTGAAGAATGCTAAAAATAATTGGAATACTGTTTTAACAGGTAGTAGGAAAGGGCGCTTTTGGAGTGGTGTGGAAGGGTCTATGGAGGAATACGTTCGTGGCGGTGAAGCACATAAACTCAGAAGCGGAGAAGAGGGAGTTCGCGATAGAAGTGCGGCAGTTATCACGGGTGTCACACCCCAACATCGTGCGACTGTACGGGGCTTGTACGCAGGGCGCGCACGTATGTCTCGTCATGGAATACGCTGAGGGTGGCTCTCTATACAACGTCCTGCACAACCGTCCTAAACCCAAATACACAGCTGCTCATGCTATGAGTTGGGCTCGACAGTGTGCTGAGGTATGATTAGCAGTTAATATTTCAACTTTAGTGTTAAAAGAAGCAAGCATCCACTGATACCTGAATTAGGTATTATTTTGTAGGATAAGGCTTTTCCTGAACCAACTAAATTAATGTGACTGTCATGTAAAAGAATATTAATGCATGAGTAATGATAGCATCATTCCCCTTTAAAGCCTCCGTCTTGCCAAAACCAATATGAAAGACAGTAGAGTCTGAAACCAGGTTGTTTGGTGCAAAGACAATATATACAGGTGGGAAATTACTCTTAACAACAAATCTTAGAGAGCTCTTAGCAACAAATGTTAGTTCCGTGCCTCTCCACAAACAATGGAATTACCTCTTGCCCCATATGTCTCGACACCAGCACCAATGAGAACTTATTTCATGCTACTGAAAATGCAGTGCGTGTGGAACACAGAGTAAAGAAAAATATGTTTGTACGGAACAAAGCGTGACACTTCGCGGGGGTGAAGATCGAGTCACGGGGTGGCGGGACATAACTAGACTCCACCTAATTATAAAACTACTAGCACTTTTTGACCTTACATCTTATTCAGATCACTTTTTGGTGGTACTGCTATACTCTACTAGGTGGCCTAAAAACCACAATACTAAAAAAAATTGGTTATACAGTGTTAATTTAATTGCGTGCCATAGCTTAGCGGTGGGTTCAGTATCAGTAGCTGAACGACTTTCCCAAAGGAACATAGGTCGATAAATGACAAAAATTTTGGACTTCCCATACAATTGTGTTGGTCACTTAGTATGGGGAGTTCACTCAAACACAAGATATTTTAAAGTAGAGTTTCAAACTGCTGTCCGTGATTTACTCACAATTTACTGAACTGATTCAAACGGCATTTTCAGTAATGTATTTGACTTACTTTCGTGCAACATATGAGCTTTGTTTCATTGCAATTGGTTTACTCAAACAGAAGATGTGCGTGGACAAGGTTTCAAGCGGTGAATACATTATTGATAATGCTGTTTGAATCTGTGTAAAAATTTTGTATACTGTAAAAATCAACAGACTTGTGGGTATTTTTTTATGTTAAATAAATAAATAAAATAGCCTTTTATTCAGAGACTTCACTTAATAAATTAATGTTACAAATTTGAGAATATTTATACTTCATAATTGATTAATTTTTATAATACTCATAATAATCACTCATTTCTAATAATACATACATACGTACATAACATCACGCCTCTTTCCCGTCGGGGTAGGCAGAGACCACAGTCCTCCACCTGCTACGATCTTGACATACTTCCCTTGCTTCCTGTACTTTCATCAATCCTTTCATAAATGCTCGTCGGTTTAGGGTACTTTTAACCTGGCCTTTATTCAGAACGTCCTGATAATTTAATAATTAAATACAAATAATTTTATTCATAATTTCCATTAGCATGCATTAAGTCCTCTATTCATCTTTCTCCTCTGTTTGCCCTTTGGCAAAGGCCTCCTCCAGCTGTCTCCATGTGTCCCTGTCCTTGGCGAGCCTTGTCCATTTCTTTCCTGCTACTCTAACTATGTACATAAAAAAAAACTGTGTAAGTATGACATAGTTTTTTTTTATGTTAAAAGTGAGCAAACGAGCAGGTGGGCCACCTGATGTTACTTTCTGATTAGTGACATACTTTGACGATAATAAGACAGCGAAGCGCGTTGCCTACCCTGAGAATTAAGATGTTATGTCTCATGTGCCAGTAATATCACTGGATCCCTTTCCCTTCAAGCTGAAACACAGCAGTGTACACACTGCTGCATCACGGCAGAAATAGGCAAGGGGGTGGTACTTCCCCAGACGGTTTATGCACAAAAGCTCTACTACCTACAAAAACAGGGTACAGCTAGTCTAAGGTATTGTTACATTAATTTAAGAGGACAGGGTTGATGGTTGGATTGATGACTTTTATACATTCAGATAGTTTAGTTTCAATGGAGATTTATTTTTTTTAAGTACATATTTTTTATATTTTTTGTGTTCTTTTATCATTACGAAACACCCCCTAAGCTATGGCACGCAATTAAATTAACACCCTGTATACTACTAACTTGCTGAAATCTGGAAGAACCGTTGATTGATTGTCACACGGCTCGACTGATATCGACATCTCCTCTCCTTTCTTTGCTCCGTGGTGTGGAAAGTACTGGGTAAAAATGTTGGACCTAAAGCTGTTGACAAGGTTGAATAGGTTGGACAGACACCTACAAACATTACCTAGCCTAACTTTGAGTATATTTACAGTAAATACTGCCTGGCTGATTAAAGAAATAATAATAAATCTCTTTACTCTTTGCTTGCACTATTAATTTGTATATTTGCTATTCTTCTAGGGTGTAGCATATCTACATGCAATGAAACCAAAGCCACTCATCCACAGAGACCTTAAGCCTCCAAACTTATTGCTAGTAGGGTTTGGCCAGCGACTAAAGATCTGTGACTTTGGTACAGCTGCAGATAAGGCTACTTATATGACTAATAATAAAGGCAGTGCAGCTTGGATGGCACCTGAGGTGAGTTTCCTGTATTATGTATCTATAAAAGTGTTTGAAATAAGCATCAGAGACATGAATGAATATCTAAAGGAATTGGAGCTGACTCTCAAAGTCACTTTGCTGTCACAAAGGAATGAAGAATAACTTAAAACAACCAGAGTTTCTGTAAAAATAAAAGAAACATGGAAAAAATTAAATGCTTACTTACTTTATCCAACTGGCAAAAAAGTCCAAAAACAGGGTTATTAGGGCTTTACAAGACTTAGTTGCCAGCTACACGTTGTGTCAAAGAGAACTGAAATCTAAATAATTACAATAAGAAAGTGAAATATCTCAAAAATGCTGAAAATTTTTACATGTTAACGGAATCAGCGAAACTGAGATATTAGTTTGTTCAGAATCGAAGTAGAATCAATTTCACGGGTTTTGATAGAGGTAATTTTTTAAATTTTATTTATTTAAATTTTTGCCGCTTCTATTCTAAATATTTCTGTGGATACGCGCGCTGGCGGTGGGAAGTGGGCGTGGCGTGCGCGGAGTGCGCGGACTAGAACAACATGAAACTAGAACAATAATGAAACTTTAAAATAACAATATCTAGATAAAAAAAAACTCTCGCGCTCGCGCCCTAAGGATTCCGTACCTATCTAGCATATGATACACTAAAAGCTTTTGCTCTTTGCTCCGCGACCATGCAACGTGACCCCTCTTTTATAGTAAAGTTCTTGAAACGGGAGCTCACTTTAATTGGTTACTATTAGTTGTGAGAAAAACTTAAAAATTTAATGATTTTAGACTTTTCCCTTTATTTGTGCTGTGAGACCAGCTTCTTGCCAAATTTCATAATTTTAGGTCAACGGGAAGTACCCTGTAGGTTTTCATTTTTGCATAAATGTATGGAGATGAGGACATAAAAGCCATATCTTTTGATTGCGTCGTTGTAAAAAATTGAAATTTTCAGATCTTGTGTGGTCCACGGACCTTAACATTCATTATCAATTTCAATTTGATACCTCTTCTCTTTCGTGAGAAAAAGGGTCTTGACAGACAGACAGACAGACGGACAACAAAGTGATCCTATAAGGGTTCCGTTTTTTCTTTTGAGGTACGGAACCCTAAAAAAACTTTTTTTAAGATTTTTTTTACGGGAATGGATTTATTTTAATAAAAATCATTTGGGTTTTATGAGGGTTTCGCTTATTCCATTAACAAGTTGTATAAAAGATGGGTTACTGTCAAAAACTAGAGTGTAGTGGTACAAGAACTAGTGTTTCTGTGCTTCGGAAGGCATATTTAGCTGTTGGTACTGGCAACTGTCAATGATAGTGTCAGCTAAGCCAGAGGCCATTTGACGGCTTGAAAACTCTGTAAGGTATGTTAGCCACTAAAGGGTCTGGGTTGTTGAGGTCAGATGGCAATTGCTCTGTGTAAAAACCAGTGCCCTCGTCAAATTCCTTAGGTTAGGTAGCTGACTCCGTAAATATCTTCCAGGTTAAAACAGAATAAGGCTAATGATGATTTTAACTCGACAAAAAACTTAAATTATTTATTAAAACAAAGAAAGAAATTAAATTATTTATTGTAGTGTGTACTTTTAATGGAAAATTTTCATACAAAATCCAAAACAGAATTTTGTTTTGATAGCAGCTCATTTGACTCTGAAAAACAATGACTAAATTATTTATTGACTTATGTAATGTGTTCACAGGTATTTGAAGGGTCTTCATATACAGAAAAGTGTGATGTCTTCTCATGGGGAATTATCCTGTGGGAGGTGCTATCAAGGAGGAAACCCTTTGAGGAGGGTGGCTCCGCATTTAGGATCATGTGGGCTGTGCATCTCGGTAAATATAAACCCATTATTACTAAACCATTGCTTGCGTCCGATAATGGGTAACAGTAAGGGTATAACAACCCTAAAGAAAGTGTATCTGTCCATGAAACTATACACAACATTTCCCAAAAAAAAAGGTCGAAATACGAAAAAATACCGGTCACGTGTGAGTCGGACTCGCGCGCTGAGGGTTCCGATAGATATACCTGTAGTATTTTTAGAAGCAACAAGGTAAAGTTTTATTTTTCAAAAAAATTGTGCTCCTTAGAGAGATCCTTTTATTTTTCCCGTAATATTTACACAATTTTTATTCTTTTTTATTGTTTAAACATGCTTATTGTTCTTTATTTTACTTATGGAACATGTGGTTTAAAGCAAATCGGTACTTTTCCTAAAACCCTGTATAATCTTCCTATATTTGTAAAAGAAAAACAATTAAACCTAAAAATATTTTTACGTAAGTCTCAAAGTTGCGTTGGACCTATGATAAAAATGCTATCAGATCAGTTTTATATACTTTTGTTTAATTTACATCCCTTAACATATAGTGTCACAAATCCAACAAAAAAATATAATGTATTTATTTTAGTGGTAATAAAAACTAGTGAAAAATTATTGCATTTAAAAAAACTAAGTAGACTTTTCTTTAAGGTCAAATACCTAATATCATCCTAAATTAAAATCTATCTTAAAAACAAAGTAATAATTGTAAACATGGATCGTTAAAACTAAGGGTTACGAGGGGAATAATTAGTTTTCCGTTTATATCTTTGGTGGATTTCGATTTTGTTGCTTAAATATGGTGAAGATAGACAAATTTTCACGATAATATCGGTGATAACTTAATTGCTGTAAAATTGCACCATTTCCGGGAATATAACTGTTTTTACTAATAATAATAATAATATAAAATTTATTCATCGTCCCACAAAAATGCCATTACAAATTAAAATTTTTTTAAAAACAATAATAAAGCAAAGTTTTGGACATTGTATTGTGGGAGATCTGGTGCCTAAACTAGGTAGTAACCTGTATTTTAGGTCGCCAGGTCTCCCCCTAACTAACAGTCGACACTTAAAAACAACAATGCGCACTTACAAACATTCAAAGTTAATAGGATTAGAAATCTAAAATTTAAAATTCAAAAGTGGGTTAGTAGAATACATTAACAAGCAAATATTTATTTCTATTCTAAAAGATATAAATTAAATAGGGGTGATAGTGTTGTGTGAGTTGTGTGTGTGCTTGTGTGTGAGTGGGTGAGAGGGCGAGCGTGAGTATATGCTGGAGTGGCCTTTCTTTCTAATTTTGACATATAAGAGTAAGTTGATAATCGGTTTATGTGACAATTTAGGAGATTACACATAAAAGATTTTCGGTACCATTGTAGTCCAGTCCTTGCAACCATTTTGTTATTTTGTTCTTGCCACTTTGTTGTTATTTTGTTCTTACTACTTTCCAGTTTGAAATTTTGGTGGGTTCAAAAATATAGTCTCTTAAAATTACATTTACATCTCTCATATTCGGTAAATAGGTCCTTATTACCCCCAAATGGGGCTTGTAGGTGACCAATTAGCGCTCTAGGGTAATAATGTAGCTAGAAAAGCCCTAGGGCGATAAGTAATTGTAATGCCCCCGCCCGGCAGCACCTCCACCTCCACGCGCGGCTCTGCCTTGATGGCCGCCTCCAGCAGCGGGGCGGCGGGCGTTTTAATTACTTACCGCCCTAAGGCTTTTCTAGCTACATTATTACCCTATTCACCTACAATTTGGTGGTAATAAGGACCTACTTACCTCACAATCGAGATGTAAAGCAGAGTAGTTAGCTCGGGTGTAAGCATCAATTGCACCCTCGAACTATAGGCGCCCTCGCTGTGCTCGTGCGCCTAAATATCTCAGGCTGCAATTGATGCCTTACAGCCCTTGGCTACTAATCTACTATTAACGCCCGTTTACAAAAATTACCAAAAAATATAGGAAAGTTCTTAGGCTAAAACCTCCCGGAGGGTAGTTCTACCCATGAAACTGAACAACTTTCCCTGAACTTAACAGCTTCCTACACCAATGTCCAAAACACACCCAACATAAAAATTTCAAAAAACATACCAAATTTCAATTTTATTTCATATTCTGTACAGGTGGTTTAGTTTAAACGGTCTCATTACTTTTGCTAACACCCTGTATATTGCTCATTATAATAAACTATGAAATCATGTGAATCCTATTTGAAGACCAGACCAAGCATGGTGCATTTTAATTATTATCTTGAACAATGATATTGTTTTATTACTTAGCATGCCTAATTTGGCGTTGCAAATTGCACAGGAGTTGCATTGCGATGTCATAAAAATAGTAATCCTAGTTCTATGAAACATCAGTATGAGTCATAATAGCTCTATAAAACTCAATGTCTTTTGTTGGCATCCTATTGTTCGTTTTGTGCTCTAGGAATTGGTTTAGTTTTTGTTTGGGATGTTCTTATCAACTTTTTAATTTTTTGACTCTATATTAGTTTGAATGTAAAAACGCGCAGATTGTTTCTGTCTGAGGTAAAAATATGAACCCTACATAAAAAAGTTTTCAGTAGTTATCCATATTTTTTTTTCGTTTTATCCGTCATTAATCTGTGTATTTATGTGTATGTTTGTTTATAATTTTAAAAACTCGTTTTTAAAACAATTAATTATCGCTGCAGATTGTATTTCTTGAGTTTCCGTACAATAAACTGTTCTAATGAAAAAATTATAAATATTATTTTCTCAAACTTGCATAGTTCACTATCTCCAGAAATATTCAACGCTCAAAATCGGACATTCTGGGCAGGAAATGTTTCGCATGTGTACTCCGGCATCCATTCCGCGCAGGAGATAGATTTGAAGTAGAATAACTCATAAACATCTACATAGTCGCAATATATTATAGTAATTTTTTAAGTGTCTAACGTATTTAATGATGTTACTTTCAGGTCAAAGGCCAAATTTAATAGAGGGCTGTCCTGAGCCTATAGAGCAGTTGATGACACAATGTTGGCGCAAAGTACCCGCAGAAAGACCCAGCATGGCCAAGGTAATGTTTATCTCTTAAATAAAATCTCAAGCATGGTGCTGAGGGCGCTATAGAGCTTGGCATCAAAAGGGACCAATGGAACAAAAACCGAAAGGCTTTTGCCCACCGGTGGGACATTTACTGCTAATTTTAATAAAATAAGCTTGAGCATTGCACTGCGCACGGGTATTGTCTAGACCAGGCATTCAGTGATGGAGAGAGATTTGAGTAAAGAGATCACACGTCTCTTCTTAAATTAGTAATTTGTTTGCATATCCGCACTTTTATGAGAAAGTACACAGATTGGCCGCATAAATACTTATAGATCACGTTTGTTTTTCAAATAACTTACGTGTGTATATCTCAGTGCCGTCTTGGTCCACTTGCTCTATTTTAATGTTGGGTTGCACCATCTAACTTAACCATAACCTACTATTCGCCTCTTGCTCTATAGGGTGGAGACAGAAAGAGGCGTTAATTCGGTTATTGTTAAGTTAAATGGTGCAACCCACCCTAAGAAATATATTGTAGTATGTATTATACTCCAGGAATTAAATTTATAACAAGTAGAATGGGTAGATGAGGTTACTGAGACTATACTCCACTAAAACATGACTTTATTCCCATTTTTCAGGTAGTAGAAATAATGTCAGCTCTGTGTGAGTTCTTCCCTGGCGCCGACACTCCTATAGACTACAACGACTGCGAGGAAGACGACGCTAGCGAAACCATAGACGAAGATTACATGACCTACGACACCAGGGAGAGCCTTGAAACAGACCCTCAATACACACAGGACTCCGAACCGATAGTCGTGATGAGAAATTCCAGCAGAGCTGAACCCAGACCTCGCAGCTTCGTCGAAACACAAGTCAGTAAACTACAAACTTTAATGGCAGCGGAAGCCCAGCCGAAAACGGCTGCAATACCAAGAGATGAACCGGATGTACATAATAGGATAGGGCCGGTTAGAATTCCGCAGCAGTTCAAAAGACCAGAGTTTATTGAAGCTCGATCACCAGTCACGATAAACAGGACTTCAAGTTCACCAGCTCCAGAGAGGATTCTTGGTGTGGAAGGGACTCCACAAGATTCATTACGTGTAGTGCGAAGCCCAGTCATCTTCAGCGAAGCATCATCACCTAGACGCCTCTCCCCTATAGTCAATTATAACATTGGGAATATCAACCCAAGACATGTGGATGTTGAACAGTACTGGAATAGAGAAATGGAAAAACTCTCTCCGGCGAGAAGTCCTTCCTTATTGAGTAACTCAAATTCGGTGCGAAATCAGGATTATAATCAGAATTATTGTGATAGATTAAGTGCCGGAAACAGCCCCTTGATGCCAATGAAAGAATACAATGGAAACATTCAACAGAGATTGCCGATGGATGGTAGATATCAAATGCCACTGCAGATAGAAGTTGATCCTGTGAGTATCTAATTTCGATTTTTAATTCGCCTTCAAAAATGAAACAGTTTCCTTTATTCTCAGAGCTATGCGGGAGAACAGGACAGATCGATGCGTGTATCTGTTGCTCTAATATCTTACGCATCGCTCCGTGCTGCAGTCATTATAATCAAGGCACATTAATTTCATTTCTATTGTAATCGTCTCAAATATGCAAGCATAGAAACATGTACAGTCAACCGCACGTGAATGGAAATCGAAGAGATTTTCTTTTCTTTTTTATGTTATAAATAAATAAATAAATGTTCATCATCGCCCTAGCACCTACTGTCTTGAATTTGATTCTATGTATTTACACACGCTTGCAGCAAAGCTTACGCAAAGGTTAATTTGCGTCCCTGGCAGAAAATCTAAATGGACCTCAAGGTCCAAAGATCAATCTCTTTCTTGTAAAAGTTATGGCAGGCAGTATGTTAAAAAGGGATGAATTTCCATTTAGAGCACTGTACTTGTGATAAGACGAAACTACAACTTTTTCCAAGGAACATAGGTCGAGACTCGAAAAACAAAATGGGACATCATATTTCCAAAAAAATATTTATACGATACAATAATGTTCTTTTGGAAAAAAATATTGTTCTGTTGAGCGGATTAACAGCCTACGAGCTTTACGCAGGCGGCAGCCCCACGCAGCGCAGGGCACGGCACATCTTACCTCTCGCTTTTTACGAGGAAAACTGAAGGAGATCATGAGATCCCATGGAACGTCCACTGCAGGACAGGTAGCTCCCTCCAAAATTCCGGCAAAAACGCGTGATAATTTGGAGGGGAATTATCATAGTCACCATGCTTGTAAGCGTTGCGGCTGGCGACCGCTCTTGTTGGTGACCGCAGTATGTAAGATGGTACGATACACAGTAAGTTGCTGCTGTCCATTCTCCGGTCCATACCATTTTTTCGTATTATCTGTAACACGGACTTGGAATCTTTTTGGCAGTTGCTTTCACCTTGAGATCTCCTTTACTGAATAGCAGCACTGATACTCGGAATGTAAAAATGAATTTATTATTATTACGCCTTGTGTGATATGCTCATCATCATATCAGCCCGACCCACTGCTGGGTATTTGGGGCCTTTTCTTTTTTACGCCACTTACCCCGGTCTCTCGCCGTCGTCGGACCATCTGGCTGGTGGTCTGCCTACTGAGCGATTTGAAAGACTTGGTCGCCATTCTGTTACTGCCTCGATCTATCTTCCATAATTTCGCCTTGCCAAATGTCCTGCCCACCCCCACTTTACTGACTTATCCGCTTCCTTATATCCTCAACCTTAGTCTGGCGGCGGATATCGGATTTATGGTGGAATAAATTTTACGTTATCGATTTGTATAGGCTCCACGACTTAATTTTTTAGGTTCCGATACCAAAATGGTAAAAAAGAAGGAACCCTTATGACGACTTTGTCTGTCTGTCCGTCTGTCTGTCACACCTCTATATCTCAGCAACCACTCGTGCTATTGACTTGAAGTTTGGAATAGTTGTATAATTAGGTTGCCCAACTTAATTGCACATGAAAGAATTTAAAAAAATATATGATGATTATTACTGTAAAGGGGGCCCAAAAAGGGGGGGGGCAAATTTCAAATTGTCGTTAATAGGTCGAGTGGGATATCATATGAAAGGGCTTTACCTGTACATTCTAATATATATTTTCGTATTTTTACAACTCTTAGTTTTCAAGTTGTGATGACAAATGTCAACAAAAATACCATTCCCCTGAAGTTTGTGAAAGGAAAAATCTGAATTAATTACAGTCAATAGAAGTTTAGTTAATATTACAGCAAAAATAAAACGATCTTTCTAAGTTGCACAGTTTTTAGATATCTGTAAAAAATCTTTACAAACAAATTTAGTTTTGCGGTTCTAAAAATGGACTTTATTGCTTCCAAAAATACTATAGATATATCGGAACCCTCGGCGCGCGAGTCCGACTCGCACTTGACTGGTTTTGAAACATGCGAAAATGATTCAATAACCAAGTTCTATGTTTATTGTTTGAATTTCACCGCAAGTTTCTTAAAGAAAATTGTTCAGATTAATGGAAAAACATTTACTTTTCGAATCTTTACAAGTTACAAAATTCAAGAGAGACAATGGCAGCTTAAACTTAATTTATAGTACCACTTGTAAACTTGTAGGTAGAGCTTTGAGAAACACCTGACCTGTACTTACAGGTCACGGCATATAAGTTTTACAGTGGCAACTATTTTGAGGGGATGGCTGGCATGGGTTCGATACTTATTTACTAGCCAATGCACAATTCTCATGCCTGCCTTGTGTGTCACTGTTAGACAGCCTCCGTGGTTAGTCCGTGATCTAGTGGTCAGAGGGCTCGGCTCTCGATCCGGAGGATCTGGGTTCGATTCCCGGTGGGGACACTGTCAAACAAAAATCCCTTTGTGCGACCTCCCCAGTTTGGTTAGGACATTGCAGAGTGAATCACCTGATTGTCCGAAAAGTTAGATGATTCCGTGCTTCGGAAGGCACGTTAAGCCGTTGGTCCCGATATCTACTGATGTAGTCGTTAATGAGCCATGTCAGAGGCCTTTGGTGGCTCAACAACTCTGACACCAGGGCTAGTGAGGTCTGTCATCGACCTTGCAATTCATACGATATGATGATGACTGTTAGACTTGCATGCCGCGACCTTTACCTCATAGAACATATTAGAACATAGAACGAATTTGTGCCGAAAATTGTTCGGGCTATTTTTTCCATAAGGTATTTTCTTAGAATAAATTGATATCTGGATGTTAAAATTGAATTAATGTCATAGTTTACACCTTTACCTACCAACCTAGTAGTAACATTTAGTTTAATTATTAGAAACAAAAGGGCCAAATGAATTCGGGCTATTTACTCCGTCGAAAAAACCCCATGCCTTTACACACGTAAAACCATACAATAAAGAACTTGTTTGTTCGCAGAACGCGTGGGAGCTTTCGGACGTGAATTTCGACGACTACGTAGAAGTAAAGAACATGGCCGGTTTCGACCGGTACTTCACGCATGGTCAGTTGCATGCGTTCTTTTCAAAACTTTGAGTCCTACCAGAGTACGGGGCCTTGAGACAAGTGGCTTTCTATTATTGCAAACAAGGATTGACATTAGCTGTCACTCAACATTTCGTAAGCTAATGCCAATCCCGTACATTGTTATTCTATTCTACTAGCGTTTGCGATAGTAGAAAGTCGCTTGTCTCTAGGCCCAGGAAGGTTAATTTCGCGCCGTTTCATAACAAAGTATTGGATTATAGAAATTTGTTAAAAGTTATCGCAAAATTAGACTTGATGCCGGGGCACTTGACTTAATTTTCGCCATAATTTCAATGAGTTATTGAAATGTTTGCGCAAAAAAAGCACAGTTCAGCATCGTACTTTCGTCTTCGTTTCTTTCGTTGCGCATTTTGAAAAGTAGAGCAAACATACCGTCGATGTTTTTTTTGCTCGTATGTACAAGCGAATAGGCGCTTCCCTCTTGCATATTGTGGTTGTTAGGAGGGAAACCCAACACTTTTTTCGGAGCGTTTGAAGTGTCCCACTGCTGGGCAAAGGCCTCCCCTTCTATTACGCCATTGAAACTGAGCTTTATAAATGAGCATCGCCTTTGTTCAATTTTTAAACCTGACTGTTTGAACAGTTTATGGGCTGCGTAATCGGAGGAAATAAACGCGATTATGTCATCATAATAGCCCATTAAAAGTCTACCGCTGGACCGGTGGCTCCCTCCAGAATTACACAGCAAAAACGCATGGTATTTTGGTGGGGAAGTCACCACGCTTGATAGCGTTGCGGCTGCCCCCGTGGACCTGGGTTGTTGGTGACCGCAGCATAAATGATCATCATACGCTACGCAGAAGGACGCTGCTGCCCATCCTCCAGTTCAAACTGCTTTAGTCGCCTTTTACAGTAGGGATCGGTTAGTACTATTCTAAGCCGACAGACACCACAGGGACTAAGAAAAATGCGATATTAATTTATAACACGTACACTTGGGTTCGATTCCTTGTCGACGCATATTAGGTACCGAGCTACGACTAATATTATGGACTTCAAACGACGTGAACTTATTAAATCGAGCAATATGAAATGCTGACCTGCTTTTGTTCACTCCAATTTTTTGAGTTACAGTAGTAAAAAACGCGTCCGTTAAATAATTTGATAGAAGCTTCGAGCCGAGCGAGAAAAAAAAATGGTTTCTAATTTTCTCGAAAATGTGTTCCATATCACTTACAACATAAAATGCCAGTCTCCTACTAAAACTGTCCGTTCGTCGGCCGGTCGGTCTGTCCAACCAAAAGGCAGAACAGAAAAGTGGTGGCTAAGTACCGAGTAAATATATCTACAACTATAAATATATACATTACCTACAGTATATATATATACACATATAAATGAAATACATATCATATTCGTATGTAAACCTACAATCTTACAATACCATGTACAAAGACAAGTGAAAGGTGAATTTAAGATTTTTGGTAAATAAAATTAAAATTTAAGATTTTTTCAACACATTTGCTCATAAAACAGCTCTATTTGCACTGTATTTAGGTCCATAATCCAGCTAATTAAAAACGCGTGCTTTTCTCATTATATATTACAGCACTAGTTATTAATTTTTTTTTATATTAACAAAGAGCAAGAAGTTCTAATGTCTAAAATATTTATGACATTTTCGTAAATATATACCTAATGTTAATACCTAATAAACAGTTTGTTGCATAAGATTAGTTAAATTTGACAACAAATTAACATTAACAGATTTTTTAAGCAATAAATTTTAAGTTTTTGTACTTTTTCAATGACTACGCTGTTTGGGAGCCACTGCTTCGTCACAGCTCCTCATTTGAAAAAAGAAATGCGCACGAAACAAGAATTCCGCGCGCAATTTTTCAAAAGTATTTTTTATATTTGCTTTGATTTTTTCATTCATTCATTTATTTTCATATTATTTGTATGGCATTACAAACTTTATGTTTGCAGTTGGTACTTATTTAGTCTGCAGCCTCCGTGATCTAGTAGTTGGAGTGTTCGGCTGTTGATCCGGAGGGTCTGGGTTCGATTCCCGTTGGGGACAATGTCGAAGAAATATCACTTTGTGGGACTTCCCCAGTTTGGTTAGGACATTGCAGCATGAATCATCTGATTGCTGAAAAGTTAGCTGATTCTGTGCTTCGGAAGGCACGTTAAGTCGTTGGTCCCGGCGGTCATTAGATGAGCCATGTCAGAGGGCTTGGGCGGCTCACTCTGGCACCATGGTTGGGTGAGGTCGATTATCGATCTTATAAACCACACGATATGATGATAATGACTCTCGCATATTGCGAGAAAATGAGTGCAGTGCTGCTTTATTTTACAAGCAATGGGCTTGACCTCGATCTAGCCCTGAGGACAGAGATGAGGTCGACTGTGGAAGGAGCTTGCACAAAAGAAGCGTATTCACTCGCGACTTGAATAGATTCAGGTTATATAAACTTGGGAACACTGACGCAGGCAGAGAGAGATGCTTAGCCGTGCGCATTATAAAAGATGTTGCATTCAAACTAAAATCGACCGATATAAATCGGCATGTGGTAGTAGAGAAGCCTCAGACAGAGGCCTCCCCTAAAGATCTCCTTGAAGACCAGTCCTGCGCTGCTCGCATCCAGCGGCTTCCCGCGGCCTTGACCAGATCGTCGGTCCACCTTGTGGGGGGCTGCCTACGCTTCGTCTTCCCGTACGTGTGGTCGTCACTCTAGAACGCCCCATCGGCCATCGGTTCTTCTTACGATGTGCCCTGCCCTGCCTGTGCGCATTATAAAAGATGTTTCAAAGCGCTTGCCCAACACGCACTTGGCTGTTTTTCTTTTTGTTTTACCAATCTCACTATTCTTAGAAATTCATTAAATGTAGACAACTTGTTGTAAACCTAACGTTATTGTATTTATCAATAAAGTATATGCATGTCATTTATGTCAAACAGTATAATGGTTATTAAATTACCATAAGGCTGGCAACCACCTTTTGCCTTAATCAAGCTATACCCCTAATCCGTACACTTAGGCTTACTATGACGATCTCGTCGAAAAAAAAATACGAAAAAACCGTACAGAGAGTAAATCTATAGCGCAGATATCTTCTGTCTCGCACCAGAAAAAAACCGGTCAAGTGCGAGTCGGACTCGCGCGCCGAGGGTTCCGATATACCTATAGTATTTTTGGAAGCAATAAAGTCCATTTTCAGGACCGCAAAACTAAATTTGTTTGTAAAGGTTTTTTGCAGATTTCTGAAAAACTGTGCAACTTAGAAAGATCGTTTTATTTTTGCTGTAAAGTTTACATAAACCTCTGTCAACTGTAATTAATTCAGATTTTCCCTTACTCAAACTTCGGAGATAAGGGGGGGGGAATGGTATTTTTTTTGACATTTTTCATCATAACTTGAAAACTAAGAAACTTAAAAAAATACAAAAATATATTTTAAAATGTACAAGTAAAGCCCTTTCATATGATACCCCACTCGACCTAGTAGCGACAATTTGAAATTTGGCCCCCCCTATTTTGGCCCCCCTTTACATTAATAATCATACTTTTTTCAAAAAAATTTCATGTGCAATTAAATTGGGCAACTATATTCTAAAACTATTCCAAATTTCAGCTCGATAGCGTAAGTGGTTGCTGAGATATAGAGGTGTGACAGACAGACGGACAGACAGAGCGGCACCATAAGGGTTCCTTTTTTTTACCATTTTGGTATCGGAACCCTAAAAAGGACAATTGCAGATCTTTTGAAAAAAGCCGGCCAAGTCCGAGTCGAACTCGCGCACGGAGGGTTCCGTACCACTTAGGCAAAAATACGCTCAGTCACGCAGAAGTGTATTAAATGCGCGTGTGTCCTACACGCACTTGACCAGATTTATTATCTGTTGTTATTCTATAGCATATTCACTGTACACATACTAATTTTCACGCTTGTAAGTGTTCCCGTCTTTACGATAGATCTAAAAAAAATCGAGCGAAATACGCCTTTAAAGACACGTTTTTAGTAGGGAAGCCCCCTTACTTTTCTTTTTTAATACCCATTACAGGCGAAAACAACATTCATTAGAGTACCTACTTACTTTTAACTTCTTAATTTTAACACTGACAATTTACATTAAATTTTAATATGCAAAATACAGAGACAATACAATTTTGTTAAATACTAGCTGGTGCCCGTGACTTCATCTGCGCAGGTTTATAAATTGTACAGTAGCATGTGTACGAGTAGTAGTATGTGTTATTCTGATGGATAAGCTATAATTATTATAAAGTTTCATTAAAATCCTTCAGTAGTTTTTACGTGAAAGAGTAACAAACATCCATCCATACTTACAAACTTTCGCGTTTATAATATTAGTAGGATAGGATAGTAGGATTTACAATTACATTTTAAATACATGAAGTCAAAATTAAATAACTTTTTGAGTTGTAGCGATTTTAAGTTTGACAACTGTCAACCGAAATTATCATTATTATCACGGCTGATGCAACGCAGCCGAAACGTCGGAAATAGTAATATGTAATTTATTTTGCCTGATAATTAATATCGCGCTAAGACCCGAAATAAAATAAACATGTTTGAAAAGTGCGAAAGATTAAAACAAGCCTTATACATGGGTTTTTTTGGCTACGGAACCCTAAAAAGCTTGAATAGCTTGAGTTGGTATTTTGCTAAAACCTAAGTTGGTGTTACGTGTAGTTGGTATTTTGAGAGGTTGGTGTTTTGCGTACAGGTGATGTTTGGCGTATGTTAGGAGGCCAAAGCCTGTAACAGAAAAACAAAAGCATTAACACAAGTATGCGCTGACTCAATGCTCAATGCACTAGTCTAGGCCAAAGTTCCGCACGCCTGAGCAAAGCGTCATTGCCGGATTTATTTACCAGCAAAAAGGAACATCGCAATACCAACATGCTCATGTCATGACTCATGATGACGTGGTATGTCCTTTTTTAAGCAATAAGCCCAGCGAAACATTTTGAGCAGTATGTTTCTTTCATAGTCTGTTTCGCGCGGTGTCGGCTAAGAATTGTAAAACTCTGTCTCCTCCCTTGGTTGTCTTCTATGGCCAGCGATGCTGTCGCCAATCGTTACGATGCCAAACGTGGTAACATGCATTTTTTTTATATACCACATGTTCATATACGCACTATTTCATAGACATTAAGACAATCGAGATTTTTATTACCATTGGAAGTATAAATTTTGAAGTCTAGTATTTACAAGGACTGACGTGATAACTTGCACAGTATTTTCTGGTCCGTGGTACGAGGGCTGATTTAATATAAGTATTGTAGGCAGTCTATCTTCCTTGTGCGCGTAGTTCCGCGTACTGTCACTGCTGTATTTATTTACCAACAAAAGGAGCACCGCGATCTCGCTGTGACTCACGCGCACGATGCGGTATGTCCTGGCACAGGATCGAGCTATTTCCACCCCGTTACTCATCGACTAATCATACGTTGCGTAAACTGTACCTATGTTTTATGGTTCGCGGTAAATTTTGTTTTAAGTTCAAGTGGTATTCCGCCAGTTAATGGTTTAACTAGAAAACGAAATCGCTTTTTAGATTTCGAAATTTCATGAACTGATTTATGATGATGACTGACGGATAACGCACAATCTGAACCGGTGCGGCCTAAGATTAAAGAACAAAAATTACTCTCTTCCAGATATATTTCCCGCTCCTCTGAGTAATCTAAAACTGTAGAATAACCTTTCTTTTAAAATTTAGCCTTGAACCTACATCGCTCTTACATTTGATAAAAATTATGTCGGTCGCTTATTTTTTACGCAACTTTAAGCCATAGTTTGCCCATTTCAACCCATTCCTTGCCCATTCCTTTCCGTGTGCAATTTTTTTCCAATTCTGTATTAAATCCACAACTAGCTAAAAGACTAATTGTAAACAAGTTGCCTAATAATAAAAGCTAGCTTGCAAGTTCCTAGAAGCATTCACCGGCGGTACGTCGCTATTTGACAACGATGTGGCTTCAAATATCAACCGCTTACTCATCGCGCTGTAAGCTCGCTTGCACTAAAATTAGACTACTTTACACGCACTTATCATTCTAATTACTACTAGTTTTTAAATACCTAAATTCTATTCGTAAAGAATGTCAGAATGAAGTACTATTAATATTTATAAATCCAGTTATTATGAACGTCCCTAAGAAAGATAGGACGAAAAATGAGAAAAATATTTGGACTTACCGTACAAACCTTGCGCCGTCAACAATTTTGTATGGGATGAACAAAAGGGAAAAAGGCGTGATATTATTTATGTATAAACAAAATATTTTAGGTGTTCGTTACGCCACCTCTAGGAAATTTGGCGGCTTAAAACTTAACTGACAACAGTCGGGTTAGGATGCGAAAGCGTGAATTTTTTTTATCGGTTTCGTACATGAAGACTAGCCAAATCACGGGTTAATCTAGGCTATCCACTTGCGTGATATGGGAACACGATAAACTATACCTAGTATGATGATTAGCAAAGGTTTTGTTGGAGGTTTTCATATCCTAGCTCTGAAGTTAAAAAAGTTAGAAATAGTGAGCCTCAGTTTGAGCTTCTTTTCCTGGTATTAATTTGATCATTGTGTCATTTTTATTTATTTAGTCATCAAAGTAGTGAAGACGGTTCGCGGTCATAAATTACGTCAAGGAAAACATTTTCTAAGTAACACGTTTCGCTTGATTTTCAGTCTCTACGAGTATAACAAAATCTTCTGCGAATACATTTTCTTTCTGTTCTGAATCATACAAGAATGTGTTAAATATCTGGAAACACATGTAAGTCTCGAACAAAATGTGTAACGTAACGAAATGCAAGTGAACAATTTCGGGTTTAAGACACGGTGAACAAAAACTATTAGTGAGACTAACTCAGTTCAAGATTGAACAACGTCACTAAAGAATCACACATACATACTATAATATCACGCCTAGGCAGAGACCACAGCTCTCCACCTGCTACGATACTTCAAGTAGCTTCCTCTACTTTCATCAACCCTTTCATACATGCTCGTCGGTTTATAGTACTTTTAACCTGACCTTTTCAATTAGGTAAAGAATCATGTCGTTCATTTCATTTAAACAACGTAGACCACTAGTTAAGGCCTAATCTAGGATTAAGACTGGTTTCTCCTCTAGGTTGTGGAGGTCTGTCGAGTTAAGATGCAACCGCGACATCCGTGACAGCAACTCTTTCTGTTTGGATGCGAGTAGACATAAACGGATTAGTCTAGACTAGACTAGCTGATGGTGTACTCTGTTTAAAAACCAGAATTCCCAAGGTTAGGTAGCCGAGGCCGTATAACGGAATGGGTTGCGGAATGCTAGGGTTATGATGATGAAGTAATGGAGCTTCCATGGCTGATTTTGCTTTTTAAATCGATGCTCCTAATTATTAGGGCTAAATATGTAACACCCTCTGTGGTCTAGTGGTTAGAGCGCTCGGCTCTTGATCCGGAGGTTCTGAGTTCGATTCCAGGTGAGGACATTGCCAAACAAAAATCCCATTGTGCGACCTCCCTAGTTTGGTTATTACAGTGCATTATGAATCACGTGATTGTCCGAAAAGTTAGATGATTCGTGCTTCGGAAGGTACATTAAGCCGTTGGTCCCGACTACTATCTACTGATGTAGTCGTTAATGAGCCATGTCAGAGGCCTTTAGCGGTTCAACAACTCTGACACCAGGGTTTGTTAGGTCGGTCATCGACCTTGCAACCCACACGATATGATGATGATTTTGATGTAGGCCTTCAACACCATTCAAGACTATCAAAAGATTGATTAAATTAATCATATATTAAAATAAGTCCTGTGATATTGAGGCAAAAGTTCAATAATGCTTTTTACGGTACGTGTAAATTCACGACGACGTAGTAAAATCTTACTTTACCACTCCAGTTTTCTGTTGCAAAATTTTGTCTACAAAGACATGCTTAGCTTGCCGCACACAGCTGCGCTACACTTCAATCTTAGTTCGTTGTCAGAGTACTGTAAAAATATGGCAAAGGCTTCCTTTCTTTACTTCCAATCCTAAGAGTAAGGCGCCAAAACGTCCAAATTTAGTTATTGGGACTAAAAAATTACTGAAAATGGGCCAACTTCGTGCTAGGCTTAAAAGAATTTTTTTGGCAACTGCGTCACAGTATCTAAAATGCAAATGCCTAAGCACGAGAAACTAGTTAGTAACGCATCACAAACCAGCTAGGCGGTGGCAGCATCGTGAACCAGCGGCCTGATATATTTAAAATCATAGAATGCACTCTATGGACGTATTATTATACTAGGAAGTAAAAACACATGAAGTTTAGGAAGCAACCCCGTTAAAGATCTAACAATACGTCGGTCGTTGGTCCCTCCCGGCACCCGCACCCGATTCCCAGAAGGCAAGCGGACACAATCTAAAATAGTCGCGGCCTCTTCCGAGAGCGTGACTCACGCGCAGTCGCGGGACCGTCCCTAGTACCATCTGCCCGATATAAGATAGATTAGGGATGCAGTCGTAGCGTTTGGATTTATCGTTTTTATATAGATGGAAATACAAAAGATTTTGAAGAAATTTCGAAAATGCATTTTGTAGGTTTAAAAACTAATTACTAATTCTAATCCTTAATTACATATAGAGAGAACGCCAAAGTTCTGATATGAATGTAAATATTGTAAATAATTTAGTAATGGAATATAACTCGTTGTTGGTCAATCGATAACATATCGATAACCTATTTCACTTTGCTAATCCAGTAACTTCGATATCGATATTGCTCAAAAACCATTTTCTAATACTCTTAAAACATTGGACTTATCGGTTCGGCTTTGTACAAAGAACTATCCATTTGATAACTCAATAGAAGTTATACATGAATAGCAGTTACCCGCGACTTTGTCCGCGTGGATCTATCGAAGAAAATAAAGAATACAGATTTTCCCTATGAAATCCTCAAATTTTCCTTGTCAAATTTCAGAAAATTCTGTTCAGCGGTTAGAGCGTGAAGAGTTACAAACATTCAAACTTACACCTTTATATTTTTTTATTAAAGTTTCTGACGTGGCAGCCCTTATGATCCCACATCATCCCGATATACAAACACGATACGCAAGCCTATATCGAGCGCAAGATTTATAAATGCAGCTACGAGCGCACGCCTAATATGGATCCAGGAAATTATAGAAATCAACAAACTTATCCCACGACTTGATTTCTAAATGACGAAATATGGAAGAATGTCATTTCGGACGTTTTTAGGTAACGTCTACTAAGTACAACTTATTTAAATTATTGAGGAAAACTTCTTAAAATAGATGAGACTAGAGCGAAAGTCTAGGTAATTATCATGAGCACAGCCTAATAAGCCCACTAATGTTCGAGGTATCCCACGATAATAAACAAAAAAAAAGTATATCGTAAATAGCTTTTCGCTGTAAGGGCCACAGTCCACAAACAATCGTCTATACAAAATAAAACATTGTCGATTCATAGCAGCGTGAAAAAAGTAAAAAAAAAGAAGTTTAAATTGCATGTCTGTCGGTCTTTTACAGATTGTACTTCGGAGAGTGTGCCCAAGAGCTCCATGAGCTTATTCCGCCATCCCCCTTCTACCATCGGGAATCCAGACGCACCGCAGGATATCACCCATATCTGGTTGATATTCCACACATTCGCACAAAGCGCTTTGAAACATCCTTTATAATGCGCACAGCTAAGGAGTGGAATTCTCTGCCTGCGTCTGTGTTCCCGAGCTCTTATAACCCGAATCTATTTAAGTCGCGAGTGAATAGGCTTCTTCTGGGCAAGCTCGTTCCATCGTCGACCTCATCTCTGTCCTCAAGGCTAGATCGAGGTCAAGAGTAAGCCCATACATAGAAAAAAAAAAAAAAGTTTAATGATAGTAGTACTATGAAAGTTTTCTATTTTATGTAACGACTGATAAGAAAGTCCACTGTTGGACAGAAAGCTTCCTCCAGAATTTGGAGGGCATAGAATCGCGGTGGTTGCTGACCATGGCACGCACCACGGCAGCAAGCACGTAGAAACGAAACCAGTATAAGCTGAACCAGTGCTACGCTACAAATACCCGAATCCAGAGACCTGCTCAAGGTGAAACTGTTTCCACCGAAAGGCCGTGTGTACGATAACAGAGGGATGAATCAAATTTTTTCAAGTTAAAAAAAGGACTTATTATTAACTGCACATCAAAAATACTGATTGCTCATCAAAATACTGACTGTACATCAAAAATACCAAATTGCTACTTCTCAAGTGCAATACTTCACATCAAAAATAATGATTGCGCATCAAAAACTATAGGTTCGTCAGCTAAAGTGGGTTGGGTTTAGAAATCGGAAGCCACCAAACCCATAAATTGCTTGTTACGCAAGGGCGAAGGGGCTGCACTTCCCGCAGCTCCGGAGCTGTGAAAATTCGAAATTCCTGCTTAAGAAATAGGGGTTACAATTTTTTTTAATTAATAGTGTTCAATCCAGGAAATTAGCTGTCCAGGAACTTAAATTTCTGCCAAAATTTGAATATTTCGAGGTAACTATTTTGCTGTGCATATTAGTATTTCTGATTAACATATGGATTTTATTTGTATAAAAATTCAAGGAATATTGATTTGCAGTTAAATACAACCCTATATTTTTATTGTCAATGGACTTACTCTTGCTTGACCTCGATCACTTCAAGAGCTTCACATTCTAAAACGACACAAGTGCCAAAAAATGCAATTTAACTTTGCCACATGAAAAACTTTCAGAAGGAAAGGAGAGTCAAGTATGGATGCCTGGCGCGATTTTTTTTTATAAGTACGCAAAAGCCTAATATCGCGACGCTATAACGATTTTCTTGGTTATTTCCAAACTACGAAATTAGAAAATCTGCCGTTTTTCTGGACAGCAAATACATAATTTTGAGATAAACGATACATGAAATCTTGTGGATATCTGCTTCAAGATCCATTAATCACTTTCTAAGACACATTCGTAGATAAGAGATAGGGAAAGTAGGGTAGGGGGCATTCTTAGCCGGCATCACCTGGATACACACGGACTGTCTATTTTAATAGTAAAAGCAAAATATTTAACTAAAATGAAAATAAAAAACGAAAGACGAGTGTTGATCTAGTCAGGTAGTAATCCTACGTGCACTTTCCTCAATCGTTTCACGGAATCTATCCGTCTTCCATTCCTCACACCTCATCCATCAGAGAGTACGACAACCTATTAAAATTGTACGCGGCAAACTGATTCGCCGCCAATAAATCCATCATTTGTGCATTAAAATTTGTAACTGCTAACCGAGTTGCACCTGGCTTTTGCGTAACATTATGATATGAGAGGTACACATACTTTGGTGAAGAAGAATGTCGAACGCATTAATCATTGCCCTAGCCTTATTCCGTTTATACGGAGTCTGCTACCTAATAGTCATACATAAGGGCCTGTGCACACGTAGCGATGCAATCGCGTGTTTGTATTGCTTCCAACGCAAACACACTGCTCTGTGGGACGAAAAACGCGCTGTCGACGGGCGATTCTAAAATGCGCGTTGACGTCGTCGCGATTAAAACGCGGTGTACACAGGCCCTAACCTTCGATTCCGTGACCAAAAAAAGACCTGAAAATTACAATCACAAAAAAAAATCGGCCGAATAAGTCAAGCCGTTCTCTAGTGATGCTCCTTCATACATGTGGCAATTTATTTTTAGCCTTATTCCGTTAACTATGTCACACTATGTTCAAATTTTGATCGATGTTTTAGCAGAATACTCTGTAGACCATAATAACTTTATCTTTATCGCTATCTAGTTTCATTGAGTTTTATGCTTTTCTAAAAAAAAAATAATTAAACTGTTTATTGCAGATACTATTACAAATTATAAATTATTTATTAATTGAGACAGTAAAATCTTATAAATTAAAGATTGTGGTTGCCTCAACCAGTTGCCCGCCCCACGACAGACCGTGGCCAGAGAGCGTGGATCTGCATCCACCCCCTACAAGAAGTTTATTTTTTTTATGTAGTGTTTATTTAATGTATTTTTAATTTGTTTACTATTTTTGTCGATTAGTTTTTCTGCGATTGTTTGTGGTAAACTATTTAATGTAAGAGGTAGAATGCACTTACACACTCTCCTACCGTACTCATTAGTATATTCTGGAACTTTGTACATTTGTTGATGAGGTAGGTTACGAAGATTCTTTAGTCTACAATTCATTTCTAGTATGAGTATGATCAGACTTTCTTCGTGCCTATACTAGATGATCTAAAAAAACGCAAAAACTAATCCGATATGTTTACACGAGGATCACGGGAAGGCATCACCGCATGACTGCTGAATGAGTGATTTACAATAGCTCATTTCATCCGCCATTCCATTGTTCGCGTCTGAAAGCTTCGACTGTGTGATTTACGTCGTAAGCTTTGATTCAAAAACCAAAATCAGTAATGTTTATCGCTCTATTATTTCAAAACACAAGAATTGCTCTTCTGTTTTAAAACTGCAGCTATTCATTCGATTCCCAGACAGACCCGCAATTTTGTTTAAACTTAGTCAACCGAACTTTGCTGTACAATTATATTCATAAAGATTCACCGTACATAAATAAAGCCGGCCTGTCTATATTTTGTCAATCCCTTTTTAGAATTCCGCACCAAATAGGTACCAACGGGGTCCTATTACTAAGCCTACGTCGTCTGTCTGTCTGTCCGACCTTTAAAGAGGTGTAGCTTTTGTACAGTATTAGCTACCTATGGTTGAAATTTTCACAGAATATATTTTTAAGAACCAGAAGTAGATTTATTTTGAAAAAAATAAGTTAATAGTTCTTTAATGGATTTATTTTACTGTCACACACTCGCGATTTTTTTATGAGTAGGTGATATGTCCTTTCGCACAAGGCGTTGTATCGGGACTGGCTGCGCTTCACCGCTGAAGCCTCCTGGCCCTCTTACGTCACGCGAAAAAGGGATGCCTAATGCGTTGCTTTCACTCTCTCAGTTGACACAGCAGCAAATGTATCTTACAATATGTTAATATGGCGGATTACCTTATAACAAATAATATAAATAATGAAAGGAGCAACGTGTGGAGCAATTTTTCTCTGCGCGCAATAAAGTTTGTTTAAATTAGGTATATTGCGATGAAAGCTAGCGGTGTGTCGCGTCACAAACGTCGCAGGCGCAGATGGCTAGACGGATTGTCTTCTGTTTACCGGCCGCTTCCGCTTGAGACAAACGACAGTCCGATATTGACTCATTGACTGCCATAATTTGATATGCGGAAAAATACAGGGAGATTATTGACCTCATATAGTTAAAAGACCTCATAAATAAGTACATGTAATTTTATACCACAGAATAAATATTCACCTATGGACATAGCGCCTAGGTAGAGGTGGCTCTATTAAAATTTTACAGTTTTGTAATGTCTGGATTAACGTTTCTTTTTTGTTTCCTGCAACAGATAAAATCAAACCTCATGCTTATTAATATTTTCTTTTCATAAGCACAATTTAGTTAGAAGATATAAAATATTAGAAATTACGAAATAACAGTATTTCTTAAGGATTTGGACTATGTCTACCGTACAGCAAAGAGGCGCGATTTTTATGTGATATCAAAATCGATTCTGTCTGTACCTATTGACCTCATTGACCAGTGGTTGACATATATACCACTGACATCGTTAAAATTATTGACGTCAGTAGTAAAATGCGGCTTGAGTGGAAATGCGAGAAATTTTATAGTTTTCTGAAACATTTAATTTGTAATGCGAGTTCGCTGAGTCACTGCGCACGTCAGATCGGTAAGCAACATGTGGTAAAGTAAATAGTCGTAATATTTTCATGATGCCGTCGCGGTCTGCCGGCTACTCCTGCTGGGATATTCCGTACAAAGATATCCATCAATAAATCCGTCACATCAAACATGCACATGCGTTAAAGCGAAATCGACAGAATTAACCTTAAATTCAGAGATTATTGAATACATAGAAGGGTGCACAATTATTATGGCGACAGAATTAACCTCAAATTCAGAGATTATTGAATACATAGAAGGGTGCACAATTATTATGGCGACAGAATTAACCTCAAATTCAGAGATTATTGAATACATAGAAGGGTGCACAATTATTATGGCGATCGAACGCTCATCAAACGTCTACCGTACCTTATTAACAGTTTGCCCCCTGATATTAGGCATGAAACGAATAAAAACAAATTTTCGAAATTGTTGAAACAACATTTATTGAATAGTTTAGCCTAGCTGTCAGGAAATGTAACTCCATTCAAAAAATGACCCAACGAAAGTCGTGTATTAGAAGCGGGGCTTTAAAATCGTTCCAAAACGTGACTTAGTCGGACATTTTTCTTACAAGCGAGCAGACGTCAAATCTTCGCGCACGTTTTAGTTTTTATCAGCAAAGAACCATCATGCCAGGTTGCGTTGTGAAGTGGTGCAGGAGCCATACAAAATTTGACAAACTATTATACTTTAAACATTACCAAATAATGTCTGTTTATAATACAAAAAATATTGTTTTATTATTGACTTAGTCCTATTCTCTTATATCATAACAGCATCGTCCACGTCCAAGGATGTTTAAGTAGCAGCACTTTCTGTTAAGGATGGAGTCATAACCGTATCCATTTCTTGCGAAGGACCTCCATACTAAAATGTATGAATTTTTATCAAATCCTACAAACGTAAAATTTTTATGTTTCTCTCTGAGAAATAACTGACTTGGGTTTACCCCAGTTGTTTTGGTGAAAATACGTACAATTCAGGAAAAAACCGGCCAAGTGCGAGTCGGACTCGCGCACCGAGGGTTCCGTACCACTACATAATCATAATTGTAGTAGTTGAAATTTCAGTAACTTAATGTGCTAGATTTTTTGAGTCCGACACGCGCTTGACAAAATTTTATTATTTGTTGTTATATAGCTTATGCACTAAACATTACTAAACATACCAATTTTCAAGTTTGTAAGTGTTCCCGTTTTTAAAATAGAACTAAATCAATAATCGCCTCCGCGACCATCCAACTTGACCAACGATCAATTCACAATTAGGTATAAAAGATATATTTTCACTTTCGCAAACAAAGATTCGCTAAAACATTAGATTTTTAAAGGTTTCTTGAATTTTGTTAACTTAACCGGGATTTTTGACCGACTAGTCATAGTCGACTAGAAGATGTTTTACACTTCATTACCTCATACAGATTATATATATGACGAACTCTACTTTACTCTGTGTCCACGCCACTACGACATCTGCTGACATAGCAGCACGCGCGCGAACCAATCCCTGCTCTTGTTCTGAATTGAAACCAATCAATCATTTTCTCACGAACGAGAAGAGGTATCAGGTTCAAATTGATAACGAATATTAAGGTCCACGAACCACACAAGATCTGAAAATTTAAATTTTTTACAACGACGCAATCAAAAGATATGGCTTTTTATGTCCTCATCTCCATACATTTATGCAAAAAAGCAAAACCTACAGGGTACTTCCCGTTGACCTAAAATTATGAAATTTGGCAAGAAGCTAGGTCTCACAGTACAAATAAAGGGAAAAGTCTAAAATCATTAAATATTTAAATTTTTCTCACAACTAATAGTAACCAATTAAGGTCAGCTCCCGTTTCAAGAACTTTTCTATAAAAGAGGGTTCAAGTTGGATGGTCGCGGAGTTTTTAAAATCAAAGAGCAAAAGCTTTTAGTATATCATATGGTAGATAGGTACGGAACCCTTAGGGCGCGAGTCCGACTCGCACCTGGGAGGTTTTTTTTTTAACTTACGTCGTATTGGTTTCACGTAGGGCCACTTTTTGTGTGGAATTTGTTCTGAATTACATTTCCTGACTTATTATTTATTCGTAGGCCTAGCTTAACTTAATAGTTGTCCTTATAATTAATCTCATTAATTTTAGCTAATAAGATTTTGTCGAGACTGTTCCCGCAGTCAAACTGTGTTAACAGTGTTGCGGGTGCTTGTTTAGTTTTTAAGAAAAACTGTAGCATTTTTTAATTAACATATTCTATCTATACCCCGACGGGAAAGAGGCGTGATATTATGCATGTATGTATAACAGATTAGTTGTCTTGGAATTTCTCTATTTGAATAATTCTATCAATCGGGATTACGGAATGAAAATAGTGGGATTCACCGGGCTAATTAAATCTCACGTTAGGGTTATTGAGGAGAGAGGGGTCCTTTACATCTTATCTACCAAATGTCGTATCACATAAAAACATTGAATAAATACATCAGAATTCTAAAATATTTTCGGTTACAAAAGTATTTGCTCAAGTGACCTGTCAAAAAACGAACGTTTTACAACAGGGGGCGTGCCGGAATAACAAATTTTTCACTGTGGGCAATACGGAATGGGGGCGTAACGACCGGACCGATGACATGAAGAGGAGTGGGCGGTTGTTTTTTGTTACATAAAACTGCACAATAATACCACTGTTCAGAATGCCATTAGCCGCTTGTGATGGATGATAAATAACTACAATATATAAAAACTATTAATAGGTGTCCAAGAGCGAAAAAATATTCTTATCGTTGTATTGTACATGTGCCTGAAAAATAAAAACATTACCGTTGAAGAATAAAGTTGAGTGATGTCAAATTACTTTATCTAAAATTTTAATAAGATTCATGAAAAACTATTAGATATTAACTCAGATTTTCAGAATAGACCTACGCCGATATGCGCTATTCAAATAAACAAACGTGTTGATTTTTATACAGTTAACTAGCCTTTGAACGCCTCGCCTTCCTCTGCTATATCGATGCCCGTTCACGATAAATTTTGCGAATACGAGTATGTAAAATACTAGATTTGCCCGCGACTTCGTCTGCACGTATTTAGGTACTGCTCCACCCGTGTAGAACTTTGTGCAAGAACGACTTAAAGCTGACCTCTCGATACTGTCAATGTACTTGAATAAAATCAGTAAATTCTTTAGTCAAAGCACAAACTTTAGTACTAAAAAACTAAACAACTTTTTCTAGGTAGCATGATAAGTAGATCGAAACACGTTTTTTTAATAAATATCTTCAATTTACAGAAAAAAATCAATTTACAATTTAATAATTCTAATATTTATTTAATTCCGTGGATCCGTATCCTTTTCTAAGCGCATGAAATCTAAAGCTTAGTTGAATACAATATGAACCGAACGTAGCATTCATCGCTAGCTGCGTTATGTATTTTTAGACTCTATTCCAAACATTCCGTGCATTGACACCGAACCCAGGCGATGCATCAGAATATAATCAGCATAAAGAAGAAATATCGTAAAAATCATTCATCTCGTAATTCTCGTGTGTTAATTTAAGCTAACTCATTTGTTGGGTGTCAACGGAGACACATTTGTCGGTGTGCGTGTATGAATCAGCCGATACAATTAATCTAATTTAAGGTTATCGGGGAGGTACGGGACGTCGCACAGTCTCGCCACATCTTGCGTCGCCGCATGCACTCTGATGCAAGCTCGGGCTGCGCACGCGTTCAGTCGCCGCCGCACGCGACGCGCCGCGACCGCTCTGTATCTACTCCCGATAATAACCCGCATCGATTAAACAATTACACACGTAGATGTACACACGTGGCGCCCTCAAGGACGACTCCGATGATAACTAGTGAAGTGAGATGCCGCAAACCGACTGTTCCGTCCAACTTTCCATAAAAGTGCAACCAGGTTACGAAAAACTACAAGTGATCGTTGACGTATACATGAGTGAGTACAATTAAAACCCCGGCGGCGACCCAAATTCTCGAGACGTAAATTTTGTCATTTTGTGTATAAACAAAGACTTTGTTTCGCATGGTAATTCTTTAGATCGGAATTTTAAATTTGTTGTTTACCACGACTGAAACAAATCCTCATTTCTATAAACCGATTTCCAATAACCATTTTTTGCGAGTGTGACTAATCTTATTACTCCTGCTTTAACAAAACAGACCTACTTTACGTACGCCAAGTAATTAAAGTTTTTAAGACAAGTAGGACCTATATTTTTTTTCTTGTCGGTCCTATGCCGTCAATCTAAAAGGTGAATCAGTTGAAGTACATACTTATGTGTAACACTCACGAGTCGTTTAGTGATAAAATATATTTGATCATTTTACGTTACACAACTGAGAAAACTCTTTACAGATAGATGTGTCTATTCTATTCGCTTTTTACAGATGACTTGTTTTGAGACGAAACAGAGTCGCTTAATTAAAAAAAACTTCAAATAAAAAGGGCCTTGTTAAAACCCATAAACCTTGGTTAAGGTAGAGGCGTACACTTTTTAAATTTAAACAAAGCTCAAGGTGAAGAAATGTTCTTGCGTTATATAAGGGCTAATTTATCATGAGAAAATAAGAGTGATGGTGGCATGCGCGACAATGCGCGGTAAATTTATAATTGCCGCTAACTGTCGTCGACAGTGAAATAATCGACTGTCAAAAAGCAATGCCAAAAGCTTACAAGCTTACAAGCAATAGAAATGGCATTTAGTATGAAATTCATAATAAATACCATAGAATACATGACGATAAATACTTGTGAGTTAGGCACATTTAGACTGTGTATGAAAGACTACTGTGAATTGTATACAAACGAGGATGATTAGTTCGTTCGTTCGTTCGTTCGCTCGGAATAGAAAACGTGCGAAATTATAGTACTATGGGATGACATCTACCAGCATGTCCAAATTTGCAATGTCACATCATAATTTCGCAAATTAACCCTAATAGAACGATATCTTCACTACCTTGTCACGAATTATATTTTTGATCCGCCTTCTATTACCCTTAATGGGGGCTATTTTAGCGTGGCTGCTAAATTTAAGGCTAATTTGACAGGTCTAAAAATGTTACTATCTTTGTTACTGCCTATAGGCTGAAAAAAAGATAGCATCACTTTTAGACCTGTCAAATTGTAATCATAAATTTAGCGGCCACGCTAGAATCGCCCCCATTCTGTAGTTTAATCGAAAGGGTCTTCTTTAACAGCTCTCTTCATCAGGCTGCGCCCTCTTCTTTCATGTAGGACTCTTTTGCTTTATTCACGTCTGATCGACTTTCTATAATCTCAACCATTACAATTTAGGAAGAATGAGACAAAACATTTTTTATATAAGATTCTCAGTTAGAAAGAAATAGCAACTATGTAAGTAGTTGCTTGGACATGTCCGACATCTACAATCAGTTTGCTCAAAGAAAAACTAGACAAAGTAGTCAGGCAAACGTTAACAGTTTACTTAATCATGACTACCCCTACCCATTCATGATATGATGAAGGCTGTACACACGACCGCACGGCGTTGGAAACAATTTGACCTTGAACGAGTTTCTAGTTTCGGCCATTTGTAGCGTAGGGCTGGCAAAGAATATACATATAATATTACGCTGCGCGTGGTTCAGCTTGTACTGGTTTTGTTTCTACGTGCGTGCTGCCGTGTGTACTAGAATAAATACCTGTACATGATTGGCACGAACCTAAACATTTTCCACTTCTATTTTATTTGTAAAATCTTATATCTGTGTATACGACGATCATGTTCGGCTCGGTGACGCTCGCTCGCGATGAATCACGCCTAATTATTTTATGTGCCAGAGATGTAAACAAATTACAAAGGCTTAGAAGGGACGCCAACAACAACTCTTTATAAATGCCAGAAACATTCGTTAAAGGTCTCCCTCAAGATAAAAATGTGTTTTTAATTAAATTTGGTATATTCGTCTATAATGTCGTCTAGTAGAACAAAGAGCCCGATAACACGTGACCAATTTTGATTTGTCAATGTGTGCTTTTATTTAAGTCAAAACAAGATAAAATGGCCTTAGTTAAAGAAATATATACACCATAATTTTGCAAATTATTAACAACGTGACTTTTTCCAGTGCAAACTGTAAAAATTTACAACACGTTATATATTATTCCACCTTTGAACAATAATTAACAGTTATTTTAACCAAAAATAGCAGTGAGAAGTACGAGGGCCAAACCGAAAAGATCGGGAATAGAATACTCAGGAATAAATTAGATTAAAACCTTTTTGGTTTATGACATGTAGTATTATTTCAAACACAATTCCATTTTTGAATTTTTAAAAAAGTAAAAAAGAAAAGAGTAGTAGCCATTTGAATTTGACAAGTCAGTGGGGAAAATGGAGCTTACGCGGGAACATTTCCGTGCCATAATTTTTCACAACTTTCGTCGAGGTTTATCTCAAGAACAATGTCTCGCCGAGCTTGTTTCTGTTTATGAACTTGAAGCACCCAGTAAAACGACTATATATCGTTGGTATTCTGAGTTTCGTCGTGGACGTTCCTCTCTCACGACAGTTCCTTCTACTGGTCGACCAAAAACAGCGGTAACACAAGATAACATCGATGCTGTGCGCCAATTAATAAAAGAAGATAGACATGTGACATACGAGCAGATTCGGGCTTCTCTCAGCATTGGTATGACAGCGATTCAAACAATTTTACATGATGAACTGGGTGTCAGGAAGTTAGTTTCCCGCTGGGTGCCCCATCGTTTGACCGAGGAACAAAAGTCGGCTCGTGTTAATTGGTGTCGGTCTTCTCTGCAACGGTTCAATAGAGGGAGCTCAAATGCAGTTTACAATATCGTCTCTGGTGATGAATCGTGAATTTATTCATATGAGCCCGAAAGAAAACATCAATCGGCTGTTTGGGTCTTCGAAGGCGAGGTCAAGCCAACAAAAGTTGTCCGCTCTCGTAGCGTGACGAAAAAAATTGTCGCTTCGTTTGTATTGAAAACTGGTCATGTGGCTACGATTCCTTTACAAGAACGCAGAACGGTTACTGCTGATTGGTACACAATAGTTTGTTTGCCGGAAGTCATAAGAGAACTTCTTAAAATTAATCCGAATCGTCGCATCATTCTTCACCAGGATAATGCGAGCTCACATACCGCTCGCAAAACGATCGCGTTTTTAAATCAGGAAAACGTGGAGTTAATGGACCGTATAGCCCTGACTTGAGCCCCAATGATTGTTTTACATTCCCAAGAATTAAAGATATGCTACGTGGTCAACGATTTCAAGGTCCAGAAGAGGCAGTCGAAGCTTACAAATCGGCCGTTTCGACTATATCCACTTCAGACTGGAATTACTGTTATAATAATTGGTTTGATAGAATGCAAAAGTGCATCGATTGTCACGGAGAATACTTCGAAAAACAATGAAAGTAAATATTGTTGTATTATTTTTGTACTTTTTTCTATTCCCGATCATTTCGGTGTGGCCCTCGTAGCAGTGAGAACGTCCAGGGAATTTACCTGTGAAGTTAACAGTTAAGTTATGAATTGACATTACTGAAGAGGAAACTGTATTAACCAAGGAAATTGGACCTTCTTGCTTCGCTCATAATACAAACCGTACATACATACATAATGTCATGCCCTGTTCCCGTCGGGGTAGGCAGAGACCACAGTTCTCCACCTGCTACGATCTTGACATACTTCCCTTGCTTCCTGAACTTTCATCAATCCTTTCATACATGCTCGTCGGTTTAGGGTACTTTTAACCTGGCTTTTATTCAGAACGTCCTGAATTTGGTCCTGGTACGTTCGCCGAGGCCTTCCTCTTCCAACGTTTCCATTCAACCGTGTAATACAAACCGTGCTAAATAATTTTACAATGGGATGACATCTGTCAACACGTCCCAAATTGCAATGTTACATCACCATCGAGCATTATGAAATATTCAAATTAGCCCTACCAAATTAATAAAACGACGCCTTCACTACCTTGTGGTGAATTATTTCTTTATTTCGCCCAATTCCGCCCTTATTATACTGTTGTATTTATTTATTTTACAAATAATTATCAGATTTAAAACAAAGCAAAAAACCTGCAAAGCTGAATTTTCATGTGACGACGTGTGACTCGCTGTCATTCAAAACCGGTAACAGAAACATTATAGAATCGCTTTCCTTTTCTATCTTGTAATATTACCATACGAGATTTTTTCTCGCTTACACTTATGGCGGGGTTTAGTATATTCCAGTATATTAAACGTCCATAAGTTTTTAGAAGTAAATTATCATATTTGCCTCGTTTGACAGCAGGTTGGCAACTCCAGAATATAACTTTAATTGCCATTTACAATATTACCATAGTGTGTCCCACTGGTGCGCAAACCTCCCCTTTTAAGCCAGATATGGCGATCTTGAGTTGCTGACTGCCAATCTGCAGTAAAGGCATCCAAGTCGTCGAGCCATCTTCTGGGCCGACCTTAGTGTCTTCGCCCGTCTTTTGGGAGACTGTCCGCGGCCATTATATATACATACATATATATAACCTTCACATAGAGATGGATTTGCCGCTAAGATGCGAAAGAGAGTGGCTTCACTAATGCGCAGAGTACGTGACAGTCGCAACAGTCTCCTGAGTATAGTTGCGGATATAGTTCAGGGTACTTTTACTAAGCACTGAACTATATTGAGTGTATATACATACATACATAACATCACGCCTTGTTCCCGTCGGGGTAGGCAGAGACCACAGTTCTCCACCTGCTACGATCTTGACATACTTCCCTTGCTTCCTGAACTTTCATCAATCCTTTCATACATGCTCGTCGGTTTAGGGTACTTTTAACCTGGCCTTTATTCAGAACTTCCTGAATTTGGTCCTGGTACGTTCGCCCAGGCCTTCTTTTCCAACTTTTCCATTCACTCTCGCCTTGTAGATCTCTTTCGTCAATCTTCCTTCATTCATCCTCTCTACATGACCAAACCATCTCAGCATCCCTTTCTCAATTTTAGTCACTACGTCTTCTTTTACGCCACAACGTTCTCTTATCACACTATTTCTAATCCTGTCACTCAATTTCACACCAATCATACTCCTCAACGCTCTCATTTCTACTGCATTAATTCTACTTTCATGCTTTTTCTGCCATACCCAGCTTTCACTGCCGTACATCAGTGTTGGTACCAAAACGCCTCTATGAACAGCCAGACGAGCCTTGTGAGACACCTTCTGACTCTTCATAAAAGCATGCAGAGCACCATTCACCATGTTTCCAGCATTCACTCTTCTTTCGATGTCACTTTCATACTTTCCATCTCTCGTAAACTTAGAACCCAGATACACAAACTCCTTCACTTGTTCGAATTGTTCGCCACCTATTAATATAGTACACTCTGTCATACACTCTTCTCTTTCAAGTACCATTACTTTCGTCTTGCTTACATTAACTTTAATTCCTTTCCTATCAAAAGCCACATTCATCATTGTTACCATCTCCTGTAACTCGTCAGCAGATGACACAAGTATAACTTGGTCATCAGCGTAGAGACATTTGACGAGTAACTCATTCATTCTCAGTCCACACATACTCTCTTTCATATCAGTCAAACAATTATCCATGAATAGGTTAAACAGCCAAGGTGACGCTACACATCCTTGCCTAACACCTTTTTCGATGCTAAACCATTCAGTGTACGCCCCATTCATTCTGACGCAAGCACTGGAATCCTCATAGAGAGATTTCAGTGCTTGAATCAGAAGACCGTTCACCCCATACATAGACAATGCCGACCACAATTCATTCCTCACCACTCGGTCATAGAGGCCTTTTCCAAATCCACGAACGCGCAGTAGACTTGGTTTTTGGCCAAAAACTTTTCAGCTATGCACCGCAAGGAAAAGACTTGATCTGTACATCCCATTCCCTTTCTAAATCCCGCTTGTACATCCCATATTTTTTCGTCAGTATCTTTCATCACTCTTTCAATCAAAACCTTTGCATACAGTTTGCCGACGACACTGAGAAGACTTATCCCGCGGTAATTTTTGCAGTCCTGTTGTGACCCTTTTCCCTTGTACAGCGGCACAATCACAGCCTTGCACCAGTCACCTGGTACTTGGCCGTTCGTCCAACACAGGTTGAAAAGGCGGTACAGCTGACTAGCCACAATGCCTCGCCCAGCCTTCAACATTTCGACCGACACTCTATCATACCCACCTGCTTTACCTGATTTCATACTTTTCATTGCTTTCATGATCTCATCCATACTTATCTCACTTGCATTACTCTCATATTCATTTTCGTGCATTTCCACAGAAGACCTCGGTACGCTGGCCTCTGCTTCTTCTCTCTCAAACAGACTTTCAAAATATTCCTTCCATCTCTTCAGCACACATTCTTCACCTTTTATAATACTTCCATCCTGGCTTCTGATTTTACTCAGCTCCGATGTTCCAAACTTTCCTCGGGCTGTCCGTATGGATTTCCAGAAAAACTTTTGGTTTGACTGGAAATCTTCAGAAAGCCTTCTGTCAAACTCATCCTTACACTCCTCTTTCTTTCTCTCAACAACATCCTTTACAATACCTTTCACTTTTTTATATACCTTTCGTGCTACACTAACATCATCACTTGTGGCCTTCTGCATTCTTTGATTAGCTTTTACAGCTAACCAATCTAACCATGCTTTCTTCTTCTCACAAACAGCTGCCTGTACACTTTTATCCATCCACACATTCTTCTTCTTTCCACCATTTCTCCTTTTCGGCACCCCACAAACATTGACAGCTACTCCTACTACTCCGTCTTGAAATTCATTCCACAAGCATTCAATATCATTCACTTTATCTAGGTTCTCAAATCTTTCACTCAAGCCTTTCAAGTATTCACTTCTGACATCCTCCTCTTGCAATCTCTCCACTTTAGTTCGTTCCAAAACGCTCGTCTGCTCTTGTGCTTTATGCCGCCACCGATTAAATAGACCACCAATTCGGGTTACAACCAGGTGGTGGTCTTTGTCGATGCCGACACCGCGATATGCGCGAGCGTCCAGAACCCTTTTCCTCAATCTTTCATCCACAACTACAAAATCGATCATACTTCTCGCATCACCCTCCTCTCTTTTATACATATGGATCCTTTTGTGGTCAAACATAGTGTTTGCCACAAAAAGATTCCATTCCAAACATATCTCAAGCAGACTTACACCATTTTCATTCACACGTTCATCACCAAACTTACCAACAACTCTTTCATAACCGTCACGCATTCTTCCTACCCATCCATTAAAATCACCTAGCATGATAACTCGTTCATTCTGTTCACATTTCCCTAATGTATCTCTCATATTTTCCCAAAACTCATCTATCTCTTTTTGGGCTTTTGGAGACCTTCGCGAACCCACATCCGTAGGTGCATATGCACCCACAACGAAGATTCGAGTCAGTCCGACTTTTAGCCTGACCCAGATGAGTCTTGGGCTCACACACTCGACTTCTTTCACGCACTCTACCATTCTTTCGGAAAGTATGACACCGACTCCCTGACAGCCTCTGCTGGTACTGGGAACACCAGTCTAGTACGCTGTGTAAGGGCCATGTTCTGTGGTGTCACAACCTTTCCGTTTAGTCTCATTCACACAGTACGTCTATACGCCTTTCATCCATCATCTGACATACTTCTTCTATTTTACCATTCATTCCACCTCTGACATTCATCGTAGCAAAGCGGCTCTCCGTAGTCCGCTTTTCGCCCCCGCGAGGAACGGGACGTGATGCGTTGCGAATCACATCGCCGCCATTTGAATTTATAATTTTAGTAGAATCCATTGCGTTCCCACGAGCAGCAAGGGATATTCAGGTGGTCCATCCTGGAAGAGCCCCGCATACCAGGACAAGGCTAGCCTATTTCTGGGTTCGCCCGGGCCCAGGGCGTTGTGACCGCTATCGACTAGACTCGCCTCTAGCCACGCATCCATCGGCACGGTCAACCTTAGATTGGCGGAATGGGCAGGAATAAAAGGAACGGGAGGTAGGTTTCTTGGGACAGGAATAATTGGTGTAGAAAAGGAATCGGGTAAGAAGGATATTACTTTCTCGGAAGGATCGGGATGAGTTAGTAATAGCTCGGGGAGCCGGGGTCGCGTACCCGTATACAATACTACAACTCCCAAGGAGAGGGTAGTTGAGATGTGTACCCCCTATATATAATATATTGATGATATATATTGAAATAAAGTATGTTGGTCACTCATAGTCGGTCATAGTCTTTGAAGGTGGTACGGCTTTTGTGAAAAGACTGTCAGGGAAAGTACCACCCGCTTGACTATTTCTGCCACGAAGCAGTATTGTTTGTAGTACCGGCATAGAAGAGCCTTTTTCGATCGCAGTCAAAGTATGCCATTCTTATTTGTGTGGCATGTGGCAGCAGGTGTTATGCATGGTGGTGACCGCTTACCGGAGGCCCTCTACGCTCTAGTTATTGATTTATTTATTAAAAAAGTCCAAGAATAATCATTATTATTATTCGTAGGTCGTAGTGATACCGTAGCGTCGTAGTCGGCCGTAGTAACCGTTGGGCCTGCTACGAGATTTGAGAATTCTGTAGCTCTACGCGGCGCGGGTTGTATATTGCTGCTCTTGTCTTTACAAATTGTATAAATTTTCCGTCTTGCCCTTGTTTGTAAATTTTTTCTTGGTTAATGTTTTCTCATTTGCAATTTTACATTTGTTTTCATAAATTTTTGGCGTATGTTTTGTAATGTCTAGAGTAGTGTTGTGACTAAAGTAGCTGGTATGCAGAGTACGCGCTGGGGGGAGGTGCCGTGTATGGCAACACCTCGCACTCGGCCGCTGTCCAATATTACGAGCGCTCTAAATTTATTCCCAATGTTAACTCTTTTGTTATACGTGACCCGAGCACCGACCATAATAAACAACCCTCTTTGAAGATACAAAAATACATCTGTTTACGAGTTTGTCAGCCGAGCAAGTGCTCGTTACGTTCATTATTCAAACAAATTGAAAAGGAAGAGTCTTATAGAGACATCTAGTTTGCTTTCTTTCTACTAACTAATAATCTCGTAGTCTGGACTCCAAATTAACAAGATGATAGATTTATTTTTCCCTCAATTAGTTAGTGGTGAAAACATCCCTCACATATTGCTATCATCATTGCCCCTACCCTTATTCGTTTTTAGGGATCTGTACCTCAAAATAAAAAAACGGAACGCTTATAGGATCACTTTGTTGTCCGTCCGTCTGTCTGTCAATACCCTTTTTCTCACGAACAAGAAGAGGTATCAGGCTGAAATTGATAACGAATATTAAGGTTCATAAACCACACAAGATCTGAAAAGTTCAATTTTTTACAACGACGCAATCAAAAGATATGGCTTTCTATGTCCTCATCTCTATACATTTATGCAAAAAAGCAAAACCTACAGGGTACTCCCGTTGACCTAAAAATTATGAAATTTGGCAAGAAGCTAGGTCTCACAGTACAAATAAAGGGAAAAGTCTAAAATCATTTAATATTAAATTTTTTCTCACAACTAATACGAGTAGTAACCAATTAAGGTCAGCTCCCGTTTCAAGAACTTTTCTGTAAAAGAGGGTTCAAGTTGGATGGTCGCGGAGTTTTTAAAATCAAAGAGCAAAAGCTTTTAGTATATCATATGGTAGATAGGTACGGAACCCTTAGGGCGCGAGTCCGACTCGCACTTGACCTGTTTTTTTTTTACATGGATTCGGCCGGTCAACCCAGGGTATAAACCAGACTCAATCCTAGAGTAGGATCTGCTAGGCTAGGTGGCTGTCAGCTACAAATGGCCTTAGCCGGGACGAACGGCTTAACGTTTTTCAGAAGCACGGAATCGCTCTAGTTGCTGTGCCACTAGCAGTCACCGATCCGGATTCTGATCAAGGCTAACATTGCTTAACTTTCGTTATAGTAAAGAAAGGACAAGTGCCACTCGGCCAAGAGCTTTAACCCTCACATATCGCCATAACAATTATAATAAACGGTGTAAATTGGAAAGCGAGAGACGTTTTGCAGACGGCGCCTGTGATTCAGCCTGGAACGCTATTGCCTTTATAGCCGTGGTGGTGCGGCCGTCGGGCCGTCGGGCCGTTGGCATCGGCATCGCACATGACTAACCGCCCGCCCGCTCTAGATACAATCAAAATATGTGACAAGTTTATTTCTATTCGGAACAACACATTCTGCCGCTCGATATATCCCGCCTCAAAGTTGAACATCTGCTGATTTTTTCGACGACATAAGTAGGTCGGGGCTCGCTCATGCGTCACGCGCCTGCGCCGGCGACTCGACGCTCTGCGCGCTTACGTTTACGCAAAATCGTTACACTATGACCTCGTATTATTTCTTAACCGAGTGCTCGACAAGCTACACTTCGAAGCGATACTTCACTCTATCCAGTGATCTAACTTTATGTTTCATAAGTTATGAAACGCTGAATAAGCCCTTTGTATAAAGATAGCCCCTTATATTTCCCTAAATATACATATGTAACAAACAACGCGTGGGAAGAGGGCGGAATCACGCTAAAATATGTTTTTGTACGTATAAACATTGGTTTATCATAAGACTTCACAATAAATTAGTATTGTATTTAAAGAAGGCAGATGAAATCATAAATAGTCGTTAATAATGCTGCTAAATTAATCGAAATAATATAAAACTTTATTTATGCCCAGATTCTAGCTTATGCAGTTTGAGTAGTATAATCAATTAAACGAAAAACAAAACAGAATTAATCTCTTAATTCATCCTACTTAAATTACCAACTCAATGAGCACTACCTGAAAATAATAGGTGTACAATATGTGAACTAAGAATTATAAGGTTAGAAGACATGAGCTCCTATTTAAATTGATAAAAATATAGAACGCCGATATCCCGAGTACATTGCGCGTGTTGCTTCTGGTTGGCCGGCCCGCCTCGTCGGTACTCGGGAGCGCTCTTTCAAAATACCACATGACTCACCGCACTATTTCACAACGCCAACAACGCCAATAGCTTTCGTATTACTTCCTATTGCGAGCTGATATGCAGAGCCACTTCCAACGATAGTTCCTCATTGAATCAAGCGCGCGATATCTGAAACGCATAAATCTCAATACAAATTTATGAGGACGATGCCGTCGTCAATTGCATAAGAGTTCCGCAAGGTGGTGTTCTGGGACTCTTCTTATTTATTTGATTTGTGTAAGAATCTTGTGCATTTATGCTGAAATATTCGTCGATCATGGCTAATAATAGTACCACTCCATCTCTTCTCCCGATTACTGTAAAAGGCGACTATGACATCTTGAGCATGAGGATGAATAAGCTTCATTCTGCGTATCTTACGTACCCACCATACTGCTGTCGTCAACGGAAATCAATTTGTGCCTGCCGCAACTTTGACAATCATAAATATCATAATGGCTATGTTTCATAATCAGAGGTCGGAATCTGCCGGTCATTCCAGGTCCGTACTGAAGTGATAAGATTGGGGCCCTTTTTTTAATGACTACTTTATTGACTTTGCAAGAAGTTCTAATATTAATATAATAATGATTTCCTTGTTATTTTGAGATTCTAAACAAAGGCAGTCTATAGTAGCCCTCCCCAACTGTCACAATACAATTTAAAAAGAGGATCCTAATCATATCACTTCAATGCGGACCTAGAATGACCGGCAGATTCCGACCTCTGTTCATAATATATACCACAACCACATATACTCGTATACCACTGTTTTGCTGTTTCTGTCTTGTGTGTCCCTGTCCATCATGGTTACTTAAAAAAGAAATGTGCAACACTAAGACTCAAATGTTCTTTAGTAAAAAAAATGTGTCAGTAAACAACTGAAAAATCGTATTTCGCACATTCAGACCTCCGTAACAGATTAGCAGTTGCGTTATGTCATCGCGCAGCAGAGTGCCCTCCGACGTCACGATATAATTCTGTACCTAATCCTCTTCCGACCGGCGCCCACTCACGTAGTAAACCCAACCACAACAACATTCTCGCGTCTTCCTTTCTGCGAGTTATTGCTTATTATTTATAATGTACACACATTTGTAGGGTTCTAAGTTTTATTCACAGTGTTAAAGGAAACGTTTTGTTGGTCAATTATGTCTTTTAGTTACAAATTTTTTAAAAGCTTTCGTATGTACATTATAGTTCTAAAGCTTTCAGCCCTTTTTAAGAAGCATTCAGGTATTATGTATCGCTTGTTTTGTAATGTTAAAGTAAAGCAAACGAACAGCCTATTATGTATCATGCCTTTTATGTTCTAGTACTTTTGTTGTACATTTTGTGCTATGTGGTGAAATAAATATGTTCTATTCTATTCTAACAGGGCCACTTAGTGGTAAGTGATAGGTAACTACCGCCCATAGCACCCACTGTCTTATTAGTGACTGAATTTGACACTTATAAAGCACGTTGCCCACCCTGAGAACTAAGATGGAATGACTCGTGTGCCGGTAATTTCACTGGCTCCCTTACCCTTCGAACCAAAAGACAGTAGTGTAAACACTGCTGCTTTACGGCAGAAATGGGCAAGGGGGTGGTACCCCGACGGACTTTCACAAAAGCCGTACCACCTTCAAAACCGTTTGTTGTTTGCGACTGAAAAAGTATTTTCAAACATTACGAATCGGATCAGGGGCTTTGGTGTGTCACATCACGACCGCATATTGCAAGATGAAATCTTAGATATTTCTGTTCAATGTTGAATTTCACGTGTAATCTCTATAATTCCGTTAAGTCGAATCAACCAAGTTAATCTAGACGAATCTATTTCGTATTTGCGTACAATCGTCGCAGCTGTCCTGAACTCCTGGTTCGCGTCGTCCGAAGCTTTGATGTGATCTGGCTACGATCACGTATAATAGCACATTAACGTTGACCGCTCCAGATCTAGTTCCCGAATACGTGGAAGTTGGCACGGAATCGTAAACTGCCCTCTTTACTAAAGGTGCTAATCACCTAAATAGTAACACTTACATTGCACAGCCTTTTAGCAAAGAAACTACTTGCTCTGCAGACTTGATTTGAGGTTAAAAAATATTTTGTTTTCAAGACGTTTCTGGACGTATAAAAAAAAATCGCCCATAAATATAAGTGATAGAGCTTTTAGTTGTTTGTGATTGTGAGTCATGCAGATGTCTGCTCGCCCGCCACAGAGCGGCACGTATTATTGTCCTTTGCTTGCTTTAAATTTGTACGCAAGGACGCCTAAATTCGCACAGCAGATATTTCCGGATCGAATGAAAATGTCTCCGGTGATTCAGACTTTTTTAAAGGTTGGATAAGACGTAACTCCCTGTCACTCGCACACGTGATTAACATTAAGAGTTTGGACATTCTGTAGATTTTTGGCACTCGTCGTTAAAGTAACTGAAGGTATTTCAATCTGAGCGATTTATGTACTTACAATACTCGTGCGTTTATAGGTGTCCAAATATTTACACTAAAGTAAGCTTTTTCTCTCATAGTAACATGTTGACATCCCACGCTTTCTCAGAACTTGTCAAAGTCAAAAATAGTTATTTATTAAGAGTCGGTGGACACTTTCCTGATTGTCGAGTCTAGCTACAAATCAGCTTGCTAATAGAATAAGTTGTCGTTTGGGCGACAGTTTCCGTGCGGTGTGAGCGAGTGACGCAATTACCGGCCGGTCTGCAGCCCGTCCCGCCCGACGCCAAATCGAAAACATATTAATGCCACCGATCAAAGAGCTTTCCTTCACACACCAGATTTATGGATATTTCTGAGGCTGGAACTCGTCACCGGGTATTATGTGATCGCCAGACGATTCGAGGCCGCGCCTTGCTATTGCTGCAGCTTTGCTGTTTTAAGATTCCAAAATGATTTTTAACGAAAGCCAAAGTTTTTGGATACTTCTGTTTATATTTTATTTTATGTAGTAAATATATAATTTATTTGGCCATTACAGCAGCGGGTCTTTATCATACAAGTCCATTAATGTCCATAACAGCTTGTATCCGGCCGCAGCGCAGTATGATCGCTATGATAAGAGAGGGGCCGTTGCCAAGACAGAATTCACCTATTGTCATTTTTCAGCCCGTGATATCTAAACGGGCGAGAGCGCAAGAATTACACCTGAGCTGATCCGTCAAATGTGACGTTCACAACGCACTTCTGACGCCCGCGCTTCGATTATGTCACACAGTCTCTCTTATATTAATGATGAATAACAACATAATCTAAACTGGTCTTTCTCTTTTATCAGTTCGGAAAATTTTGTTTCTGCGTTAAACTTCCGATTTCAGGCGCATACAGCTTGAAAAGAGAATTGTGTATCGTGTTGCATCTTTACATTAGGAAACTAGATTAAAATATGTGTTGAATCGTGTTGCTGGTCAAAATTTTATGGTTCATCGAATTTTGCAGTCGTAAAATCCGGCGTGTATGAGTCACGGCGATCGCCAGCGTCCGGCGCGCGTCCATCAGCGGCTGCGGCAGGGTGTGCGCCCGCTCGCTCGCTTGTCTTCGCCTCTTACTCGTTAATTATCGCTTCTGTCGCGCAATTAGCCACTCGAGCTCTTAGCTTTATTGCAAAGCCGATCTCGCCGCTCTTTGATACTTCATTGCAAAGCCACGTTGGCAGACCTGCCGATGACTAGCCTTATCGTCGGAGCGGCGTCACTTACAAAACAATAAATCGTTTCGACGAAATGTTTTTTTAATTTGCGGTCTAGTTGCGGAAACTCAAAACAAATACCTCGCTATCCACTTCCGCTGTGAGCTAAGATTTATGCGCTGGATTATTCTGAGCTCTCTTTAGGACGGTATAACTTATATTCCGGGTGTAATGAGCTATTAAAGCGGCGAAGTTGGCACGCTGCGCCGGCTACATTATTTTCTAAGGGCACGTGTTACGCGTGATGACATCCTACTACAGGTTTTTTGTTGATACTTTTTGTTATTCCCTTCGCACGCAAAGTGTAAAATTTGTTCGACGTTTACAAATATGCTTCAAGCATTTGTCGAGTGTGAATCTCGTGATCTCTAGTTTCGACTGCCTTTGTTCGGAGTGCCGCCCATCAGTCTTGTCATTTGCGCCGTAGCCAAGAACTTGACGTGCACATGATTGCAATTGTTACGCATCTGAATCATCGCACACTTTAATTTAGACGATTATTTTAGGACAAGCTAATGCTAATCGATTGTTATTGTTTTCTTTATCATATGATTTAGGTGTTGTCTTGCAAACTAACGCGTTAATTTTAGTACGTTAAGACGACAAACCAATTGACGTTATAAAGTTGCATACAACTATTCATGTCACATGCTGATTTTGGGATACATTATATCCTATGTTAGATTTGCGCACTGCACCTTTGGCCGACGTACAAAATGAATTAGGGCCGACTGTGATGCTGCGATTGACTGAGCCCTATATGAATCCTAGCGGTGGACTCGCGCATGGCACAAACACGCGGGCCAACTATGTGCCAGTATCAAGAGATGAGAAAATGTATTTACTATTGAAGTCGTCATCGTGACGTTGAGAGGATCCTATACACCATGGAGATGGAACGGACGACCAGGCTGAGTGCATAGTGCCTATGTCGGGTGCAAGAGGCTATGGCGTGGGCGCGGGTCGACGACCGGTTGCAGAGCGCCCTGCTAGCGAAATCGGCAGAAAACCTCACGAAGGGCGGCAGCACACGGCGTCCGCATTTAGCTCCGCCTGACGTCGCTGAGTCACCGTACCGCGAATAGCAGCGGTTTGTTTGTTGCACCGCCCGCTCCCGGCGCGCCCGATTATTTCGAGCGGGCGGCGGGCAGCGGCGTGCACGGCAGTGCTCGGCGCACTGTCTCCGCGAGAGGACGCCCTGTTGCCGCGACATGACGCCCCTGCCCGCACCGCCCGCGCGCCTGCGCCCGCGCCGCCTCGACGCGTGTGACGCCTCCGCCGGCATCGTCACCACCATCAGGGACACTGTCAGCTGTAGTTGGATATTTTACAGTGAGTGTCCGTCCGCGCCTCGAGCGTCCCTCGCGCTCCCACCCGTACTGTGCTGCCCTTAGCCGCGTCTTGCGTCAGAGACCGCCCTTCGCTTGCGCACTTGCACTTCCTATAGTAACACTGGATTACGCACGGAACCGCGCTAATATCGTAACAGCGAAGACATCACTTCCCGTAAACAGTTGTTATGTGATCAAAGCCACGACTGTTTAAAATTTGTGGGAAAATCTGTAAAGTGCTTTTGTAATCGTGAAAACAAGTGGCCTCATTCTCAATGTTATCCAATATGTTGCCGAAAGATGTTTAAAAATTTTGTATCTCCATCGGAGTAAGTTGAATTTGATTGTATCGCTTAAGTAAATTATTGAACAAAGAGCTTCCGCATTAGTAGATGACGAGTGGCCCATCGGTGCCTTGTTTTATTCAGTAGTGCCATCTACTCGCGTTAAGAAGAACCGTTGGAAAGCGGAATCTAGGTGAAGCGTCTGACATCAGCAAAAAGTAAATTTAACTTTTGACGTACACAACACAACGCTACGGTGGTGGATCTGCGACTGGGATTGTTCTCGTAACCGCTGTGGTAGCCAAAACACCTGATTCACTGCTTTTATCGTTAATTTATTGTTTTAATTACCACTTGCGTGTTTGTCTGCCTGCACCCTGGGCCAGCTCTTGATGTGAGATATTATTCAACAACTAATGCTCTTCCTGTCCTGGTTACTTATACGACGTGTAATTCTAAATACGCAATCCTCTCGGGGGGTAGTTCTACCCATGTACCTAACTGAATAACTTTTGTTCTACAACTTTTGGAAATCAAAATATAATAAATTTGATTATCCATACAAACTGACGGGATCAGATTCAGAAAAGCTGCTCAGAACTACCACCCGAGAAGTTTTGCGTATTAAGAATGTCACCGGAAAATGATAAAGAATCGTAAGTTGATCAATTTCCTAGTAAGTTGATCAACTTTCGAAAAATCACAAACTATTAGGAAATTCGTAAATCCATAAGTCCATTAGGATCTCTTTAGACTAAGCGCACGAGCCGAGTGAGCGAAGCGAGACGAGTGCCTGAAGCGTATTCGGTACAGTTTATCATTTTTCGAAAGTTGATCAACTTACTAGGAAATTGATCAATTTATGATTCCGTATTATTTTCCGGTGACATATATAAGAAAACAGAATATCGAAAATTAACTCGATAAACTGGAGTTGTTTCACTGCTAAAGACAATGTTTTTACTTATGTAAACCTTTTTACTTGCATTATAGGTAACATCGTGTCAAGCGGTCTCTCTATGTGTTTACACGTCTGTACATAATGAAAAAATAAAATCCAGAGTTATTATGTGCACGTGGAGCAAATATTCATCTATAGATTAACCGTAGAAAATTTCGAGTTACAAAAAATTTATTGCGTTGAAAGCAGAGCTTAACTAAAGTAAAACCATAGGTAAAACTTATTAAACGCGCAATTCCAAATGAGTAAAATTATGAAGGTGCTATTACTGGGGGGTTATTCTTGCGCTAGCGACGTTACAATATCTGATGGAGATTCAGTAAAAAACAAGAGTACAAAGATCCATAAGATATATAGGTATCGAAAGTACAATTGTGATTTTTGTCGCACGAACGTAAATAAAGATTTACGCGACTAGGGCTGATATCGATCGAGTGAAATTAATCTTTCTAATCAATCTTATAGCTAAAAACAAAGAAAGAAAAATTAACATTTATCATTCAGTAAGCTTTAGAAAGAAACGAATCAGCGAGACATTTGTTTTATACAGTCTTTTTGCCTTACTATGGCTAGTTGGTCTTAATTGTGAGTGTAGGTGCACGCACGCATATGCACTTTATTTTTATGCGCGTAAACTCGAGAGCGGTATTTAGGTACAAATACAAGTAAGACCAACCCACCACGTGAGATTAAACATATGTAACAGCAAGAGCTTAATTACGTGTTTCTTTGTCATTCGCCTGCCCTTATCTTAATTCAGTTACAGCCAGTGCAAAACTTTTTGTTGTTATTTATACAATACAATACAATACAATACAAATATACTTTATTGCACACCAAGAAATACAAGAAATAGTAGTAGTAGTAGTAGTTATTTATACCTTGTGCTCTCACACAAATAAATAAATGGTGCAGCTGCACTGCACTTACTTTCTCGTGTTATGCAAGTAAAAAGTTTCAACTGAAAACTTATATTTAGGTTTTTCCAAAATAATGTTGTAATGAAATATGCAGATCAATTCAGAATTCAAGTTTTTAAACACTAAAACAAACTAATCGTTAACGATTTCGAGTAAATCACATGCTTAAATTTTGGTAGTACTGGAGCATCCTTTATAAAGAATTTTTACAGATCAAGATAGTTGCATGGAGATTTTTTTCACTTCCCAATACATGTTTATTAGGGTATGTTGTTCAGTTTAGTGTACTGAGCAAGCTCTTTTAGTTTTTGATACACCTGTATACTAGATTTTCTTCTAGTTAGGTAGATAACCACGCCGGAATTAAAACCATAGAAAACTGACATAAACTCAATGGAACAAATTATGAATTAATCACATGTTTACGTTTTGGTAGTACTGGAACACCCCTTATATGAAATTATACAGACCAGTTGATGCTGCCGCAAGATACCTTACATGGTGATGCTTGGTCATCCAAAGTTTCATAAAAATCGTTTGAGGCATTTCTCAGCAAATTTCAAATCTTCATTTTTGTTGTATGGCAGCTATCCTCAAAATGAGAGCCAGCTAAAAACCACTCGGAATCCTTCGATCAATTTGCATAAAATCTTAAATTTAGAATATGGTGTCGGACTTTTCGTTAAGCCGCTAGACCAAACCGTGACGGACAGACCGACCGACAGACGGACGTTTCTAGGTGACTGGTAACACATTTTTGTGAAAATTCGAAAATTTTCCATTAATTTTTTTTTACGAATACAGCACCTTTCTCGCTCCGCTGCTCGAAAGGAAAAATTGTCTATAAAAAAAACACGTTTGTAGTAGGTAAACTCCTTAATTTTATTTATTATTTTTTTATATTATTTGTTGTTATAGCGGCAACAGAAATACATAATCATTTAAAATTTCAACTGTCTTCCTATTACGGTTCATGAGATACAGCCCGCTGACAGACAAACGGACGGACATCGGAGGCATATCAATAGTGTCCCGTTTTTCACGCTTTTGGGACGGAACCCTAAAAATGATCGAACACTGATATTACTGTAAAAGCAACCGTATCTGTACTGAATTTATGTGTCGGTTCCTATCACGCGGAAAAAATCCTCTCGAATGCTCGAAAATACCCGATTTCTATTATTTTTCAGTGAAATCAGAAAAGTGCTCGAACTGTTCTCCGTTTGGTGGAAACAGACAAAGCGCTTGACTTTGCAAAACGTGGTACAATCCTAGCCCAGCATATTTTAGGTATTTCTTACCCTTGTTATTTGTCCGCAGGCAATAGCAGTGGGTCGACGGGAGCGGAGGGCGGAGCGCCCCCGCCGGCGGAGCCCGACCCTGACCTGGACTCGATGCACATGATGCTGGACCCTCACCTGCGCCCCATCTCGCCAGACCTCAACAACGAGGAGTCCAAGCGTATCTTTGAGGAGCACAAGCAACTCGCACAGGAGTATCTTAAAGTGAGTCACTGCGTTTTCTTGTATACTGTTGGTTTTTGTCAAGGGAGATCGGATAAGCTGTTAATACCGGAGTTCACGAAAGAGTCAGGAAACTTATTGTATTGTTTACAATACATCTGACTCAGTACAATACAAGAATACTCTTCTATATTGAGTCAAGTGTTTTGTAAACAATCATTTTTCTTTTTAGAAAAGAGTTATCTTAGGTTACACGAGGTACACGTTTGTAACCACAATACACAAATAGAGAAACGCTTAGTCTATCGTTTTACAAACAGAAAGCCATAAATATCTTAATTTTGAAGACATGAATTTGAAGTTATGTTTTTGTTTACAAAACGCCTGACTCTTTTGTAAACTCCGGTATAGTTTCTGTGAAGTCCGTGTGTCACAAACTATTTAACGCACGCACGTACTAGTAAATGAGAACCAAAAGCTTGCGCCTTCCAAACCATTCAGTAAAATATATCGTTGCGATATTTGCGTGTAACTATTAAACAGGACGAACCTTCTAGCGCCTGTTCTCAATGTATGACCACACCTCGAACATAGAATAGAATAATAATAATGGAATTTTATTTGCCAATAGCTTATAATTATAGAGATTGATTAGACAAAGAAATGTTAGATTATAAAATTACTCGGCGGACCCTGCACTAAGCTAAGCTTGTATCGCAGGGACCCGGACAACTAATTATAGGCCATTAAAAAAACATATCAGAATCCTACACAAGATTTTAGAGTTTTAATAGCTTCATTTATTGCTCAATAAGACTATCCTAGGTTTTCCTCCCCGGCGGAACTGTGCATAAGTTGTGTGGGGGGATAAAAATTTACCCCCAAGAAGGTTTTTTTTACATATACACCGTGTTAATGGAATAAGCGAAACATACACCCCAACTGATTTTTATTGTTTTAAATTCTTCGTTGTTCTAGTCTTCTCTCCGCTCATGAACCACTCGCCTCGCGCCGCCCGCGCGCGTTTCCACAGAAATATTTAAAATAGAAGCGACAAATTTTTTTATAATAAAATTAAAAAAAAATCACCCCTATCATAAACCCGTGAAATTGATTCTACTCTCGATTTTGAACAAACTACTTTTTCAGTTTCGCTTATTCCGTTAACACGTTGTATGTCGACTCATAATATCAAAAATTCGTGTTTTTAAAAGATGTAGGGCTTTTAATTTTGCGTTAAATGAGACCACACTCATATGTTTATCATGAGTTGAAATGATTAAATAAAAAAAATCCGCAAAGTTCCATACATACTTTCGTCCTTAAACACGTACCTACTTTTTTATTTTTTTACGTAGAGCTTAACCTCAAATTTGTATACCTTTAACTTCAAAAATGAAAGACTTCTAAAACAATATATGGACAAAAAAATCATCCCGTATCCTTTTGGAGGATGATTTTCAAGTAACACTTGAATACCTAAGTATTTTACATTTTGTGTTAGTATTATTTCTAGAAATTTTAAAAAATCGCATCGCAACTTACCAGATTATTCTTCTAATTTCCAGATTCAGACTGAGCTAGCGTACCTCAGTAAGCACAAAACAGAATTAGAAGAAAATATGGACGACGAAGAGTTACAGCAGAAGAGAGAAATTATACAACTAGAAAATGAGAAGGTAAACTATAATTCGTCCTGCTTATTAAAAAAAACAACATCACGCCTCTTTCCCGTCGGGGTAGCAGAGACCACAGGCCTCCACCTTCTACTGTATTGACATACTACCCCCGCTTTCTCTACTTTCATCAATCCTTTCATATACGCTCGTCAGTTTAAAGTACTTTTAATCTGGCCTTAATTAGAGCCTAGAGCGTCCTTTAAATAATTTAATTAAGTCAGGTTGCAGGGAGTGGTCGCAATGAAGTGGATATAAGTCATTAAAAGTTACCCACTAATTAAAGTGGATTCCACAAACAAACGACAAAGATTCTGTAGTCAAGGGATTTATCTTTAATTACATGAAGCACAGTTTGTAACACTTTGGCTATTGTTTAACTCAGAAAATTTTAGATTTTTCGTTTACTAAACGTCTTATAGTTTTGTGGAATCCGAATGAGTGCCTGACATCTAACCATGAAGACGAAAAAGTTCACGACCAATACAGACTCCCTGTGACTACCTACAGTAGTCGTTATGTCAGAGGCCTAAGGCAGCTTTTCCACCACGGCTGTGTGAAGGAGTTATGCTGCGAGCTGGAAAGTTCCAACCAATAGGTTTCCTTAATTGATATGAGCTAGGAAAATGACGCAACCGTATTGGTTGGAATTTTCCCAGCTCGCAGGTTAGCTCCCTCGCACAGCACTGGTGGAAAAGCAGCCTTACGAGGTTTATGAGGTCAGTCAACGACCTTACAGCCCACACCATATGATGATTTGGTATACATGTATTGTATTGATTTCAGGACTCGCTAATCAAACTGTACTGCAGTCTTGAGAAGCAGCTGCGGCGAGAGAACGACTGGCGGCTTCACGAAGACCTGCCCCACGAGTGACGTCACTACTCCCCCCCCCCCCCCCGCGGGAACCGATACTGCTGCTGCTACTCGACATGTGAGCGTTAAGGCCCGTACGTGCTTGTTAACCGGTGAGATAGCTCCATATACGTGATCAGATCACCCGTCGGCGCGCGTCGCGGCGTCTCACAAATACAGCGTTTCGCTTGAACAATCGATAAAAAACCTGATTTTGGACTGGTTAAAACCTGGTTTTTATCTATAAATCTGGTTTTTGCTCCGAGCAAGATTGCAAAGCATTTGGGGTATTCATAATTAAAAGCCTTGCCATACAAACAATAGGGTCGTGTCATACCACAGAGTCGCGCTCGTCTTGCGTGTCTAATCAGCCATGTATGGTAGGATAGATTAGTCTCGAGAAGCCTCTTGCCTGCTGCAGAGATAACTAAGGAGCGTTGAATTTATTCAACTAGTAAAAAGCCTCCTCTGGACATAACTTGTCCAGACCGGTCCGGTACATACAAAACTTTTAAAAGTGACAAGGGACGACAAAAACAACGGATGATAAGAAAATATGAGCACAATGGCTGAGTCGTCGCAATTTTTCAAATTCAGTTGAAGATAAGGTTGAACAGTCTGTGCTAAATGGGCAAAGTAGATGTCGAGTAGCGCACTGGAAGCGCAGTCAGTGAAGGACAATTCCGGAGGCTAAAGTAGTTTTACATCTTATATTGATCTCAACTCGCCAAACCAAATGAGCCTTCTTGTTCTACGTCACTTTGTTGACAGTGAACAGAGATTGTACTACGTATAAACATAACTAAAGTCGACCGAAAATTGATCGGACGCATGGTCTCCGTGTGTCGCGACTTTCATCACATGTTCATGATATGAATGGGCGATTAAAGTCCTGGCTTCACATAGTTTTGAATTCGAAATTTTGAAGACTTTTATAACCATTATTAACAAAGTTTTATGTTATGCTTTAAATGCGTAATATTCTAGTGTTTCTCTAACATTAGAAAAAAGATGCACAAAGTGGCTATTGTCACTGTGTTTATATTATTTTTAGTATGACTGGTTGGTTGTTTTGCAGATTTTCATTAATTTGCTTGATATGAAATAACCGCGATAGCGTAGACAGAAACTTGTTCTATGCTTGAACGACAATATTGGGGGCGATTCTAGCGTGGCCGCTAAAGAAGTTCCGGCACTTAATACTCAAAATGTATAAAAAATCAATTGTGCTTGCAACACTCGTCTATTAAAAAAAAACTGTCACCTGTCACTGTCATCGGGCAGTGGGGGAGGAAAAACTATCAAATATGTTCCAGTTTACGAATATTTCTCTTTGTGTGATTGTCACTGACGTAACATATTATTTTTGACACATATTTTTTACCGAAATAGCGCAACCATATGAAAAACAAAATGATACACTACGCGTGGCACACAAAATAATCGACATGAAAAATACAAATGATATTATGACCACCATCATAAAATATGCATGGAACGTAACGTTTTTTATGTTCTTTTTTTATATGAACACTTGTTGTGTATCCGATTTTTGGGGTTGCTACTTTTGTTCAGCCAGAAACGGTTTTTTTTTTAATAAACTGAGTATTCGTTATATGGAAAATGCCGGTTGTCATTTAAGGCTATAACTTGACAGGCCTAATAATGTTGCTATCTTTGTTACCGCCTATAGGCTGAAAACAGACAGCATCAATTTTAGACCTGTAAAATTTTAATCATTTTAGAATCGCCCCCATTGACGTTCTAAATTCTAATAATATCAAAATGACATTTCTCGTAGACAAAACTGTTAACCACGCGATCATCGTGCTGGCCGGACAGGATGTGTGAAGCATATTTTTTGTAAGCGCGTAGTACAATCGCTGTTCAAACTGATCCTTTAATTAAGTTTTGTACTTTTGGAAGTGTTGTAGCAAATTGTATTTGTTAAAAGCTAACCAAAATTGTTTTTTGAGCAATGATTTATATGTGTAGAATTATGAAATTTGAATTTACTTCGAGATTTTAGAGTTCTAAGTTTAAAAACAGAAATCAAATGACGCCCCTGTTGAGATTTTTAAAAGAACATTTGGGCGTTATTTTTTTTCAGTTTTCAACTTCATAATATGAAGATTTTAAACTATGACGAAAGATATCGACTAGGTATAAGTTTTATACAAAGCCCGCGCGGTGAAGTAAAGTGCTGCGCCACTTGGAAGGCGCAGTAGATACGAGTATCTACAGGGCGTAAGGGACGGTGTACCATAAACTGAACGGGCGTGCTCTGTCAACGAAACTGAACAACTTGTCCAAACAATAATTTTTGGGAAAAAAGATTTTGACCTCTCCATGAGAGGTCAAAAGGTCGTTGACTGAGCAGGCCTTTTCAGTTTTCTGTAATCCGTCCCTTACACCCTCTGTAATAGTTATTTATGCAACTGTTGCGTAATGAGAGTAATTTTAACACGAGATCTGGTTTTTGATACGAGGCGCAGCCTAATACTACTACGCAAAGCACATACTTCGCCCAGCGCTCTTAACACACCACGCGGGCTGCAATATCAACCAAACCTTAGAGTAATAATAGTATAGAGCGCGCGCAACAAAGTGGGAACAGTAGGCACGGGTGAGAACAAAACGACGTTCCCGTCGCGATCGCTTATAGTCGTGGTTGAGCGCTAGCGGTGTGTGTTCCTCCAGAGATCTTTTTCATAATTTACGTACCCAAATGGTCAAATGTGCAGTTTCATCTTGCAAAAAAGATACTAGGAAACACAAATATTTGAAATCCAGTATCACATTTCATCGGGAAGTTGATTTTTATACTTATTTTTAAGAAAACAAATCGCACATCGCGGGGGTGAAGAAGACGTGGGAGGCGGGCACGCACAAGCTCGCCTGCGCACCGCTCTCCCCGCCCGAGACTGTAGTGATGTGACGCGACCAACGCTGTAGTCGATATGTATAATATCAATGTAACCTTATACACAAAATCTTATAATTACAAATAATTTTGATGTGTGTTTGAAAGTATTGTAGCGTAAATGTAAAGTATAGAATGTTGCGATATCATGTATGAACTGCTTAATTGATTGTGAAGAATTTTGGTAGGTATAGTATGGTGTAAAATAAAATAAATCATTTTAAATTAGTGAATGAGACAACATTTTATGAAATCCTACAAAAAAGGTCCTACATATATAGTGTCAAATATTTTAAGGGATAAACTTACACAAAATACTGAACAACTTTTTATTATTTAAAAAATAAACACGAATCTCGATTTTTTTTTTAAATCTTAGTAACAAGTCCACACGATTTTCTGACATTTCTATCACACATTACTTTTGAATTAAAATTAAAACAAGAATAACATTAATATGGATGATTCATTTATTTCATTCATTTATCTATATTTTCTTAGTTTGTTTGTTCTATGTATCGAGAATATGATTGCAAACAAATATATAAATTAATATTTTACATTTCTCGTTTAACAGTATAGAAAATGACATATGGAACATAAAAAGTACCTAACAAAGATATTTATTTACATAACTTATCGATAGCTCCTTGTCGATCGGTACCTTGCACATCCCTGTCTGTCATATACTTATCAATATAGTATCTATAGCTCATTTGCCTACGATGCGTACTAAGCAATTCGTGCAATATGCGCGCTCTATACTACTGGTAATTATATACTCTAAGAACCAAACTAACTGAAATTGTTTTATAAATTGTTCTGTGTTTGGTAGAAATAGCACGTTTTAGTGCTATTCTGTTTTTGTATTTCAAATATTTGTATTTATTTGTGAATCATACTTTATAAGGAACAAACCGGTTTCTCAATTATGAAGCGACTTGTTTGACTAGTGGTCAAATTGTACCTCAAATCGGAACATTGAGAAATCTTTTATGGTGAAGTTTCACTTATCCGCACCGATCAGGGCTTTTCCGTACATTTCGCAGAAGGAAGGCTATTTCCGCGCTCTTTGATAGATCAAATCTAGTAGACTAGAAAAGTCAAAACTAGACATACTTATCGGGACAAAAGCGCGATGACATTGTTTTTGAAATTATATCTGTTACTACTATTTGCACAAGCTCCTTTAAAGGCTCTGTTAATATTAAAGCTCTGTAAAAATCAACTGCTGTCACTTTCTGTTTTGATGACAAGTAAAGTAACATGTATAGTAATTTGACGGAACTTCAACTGTAAAGACATTTGTGCAACCGGCAGTTAAATATTGAAACGTCGATAGTGCAGATGAAATCATATTAAGAACCTGTTCAGAGGGGGCGGATTCGCCGCTTTTTTGCGTACTATACCGCTTTATTTAGCAGTGCAAGTGATTAAACTGATTAAATCGGTAACGATTACAATGTACGACACAACGCCGCAAACTCGCGCATACATCTGAACAGGGTCTCACTTCTGAGAGCTATTGTCGCGCGATAGACAAAATCAACGTGCAAGCAGGGAGCGAAACCAATTCATATGTTTAACCATTTTAAAAGCTTAACCCGTATATCTGTTAATTAACACAAAAAAAACGGTTAGCCGAAATGAAGGGTTGCGGTTAACAGAAAATACATTTTTATAAATCTGGGATTGCGTGAGCTTTAAAAGCTACCTATTTTAAAACAAAGAAACTCATTGATGTAAGAAAATCGCTGCGCTTCCGCGTAGTTTCCCTTTTTAGTTAGGGTTTGATGAACCGAAATGATTCGGTTTACCGAAATAACTGTTAACCGAAACAAACTGTTTACCGGATTTTAAATAGGTTAATAACAAATTTATTCTGTTGAGTTAACCTTGGTCGTCCGTTCCCTGCGTGCAAGTCTTGTCTAATCTCAGATTTTGTCCGGCTTGTATCAAATTAAATCTGCACTTGTTTTCAAGCCATGGCTGGAATACATCTTGTTGTTGGAAACGCCACCGATAAGAATAAAAGGGTGCGAGAATGCTTTCCAAGAAAGATTAGTGAAAAATGGGGAGAAATGCTGACGTTTGCGGATAAATTGTAGGTTTGTAATTAAAGTATGTTTTATTTTTTATGCGTGTACGTATTTGTGTGATAAAACTGCATAAATGTAAGATAGTAGTTAATAAGAGAAATAAATTTTTGAAGACTAGCTAAAATTGGGTTTTATTTTATTTAAAAAAATTACGAAATACTGTATTTCAGATAACTCGTGCTTACTATAAAATCTCAAATACAGCGGTACATCCAAAAGTACATCAGTACGAAGTGGTGTAGGAAGTGTTGCAAAAGTTTCCACTGACGTGCGGTTGATTGTACATAGCTCTCAGATATGCTGACGGTTATTTGTTGTGCATGACCAATCAAAATTCGCACGGCAGCATGTGTGTACCGTTTGTTCTGAGGTAATTGTCAGCATCATCGCCAGGTGAACCACGCGGGTGTACCACCACAGAATATACAGGGTGTTAATTTAATTGCGTGCCATAGCTTAAGGGGTGCTTCAGTTACGATAAAGGAACACAAAAAAAATATCAAAAAAAATCCTACTGAAAAAAAAAACTAAAACTCCATTGAAACTTAACTAACGCGGAGCACCGCCGCGCCGCGCTATCACAGAGCCAGCGCGCGGCGCGAGAATCAGTGGATAAGGTAGGCACATACATAACCGAAACTCTTTCGCGCGCTTTTGATAGTGCGGTGCTCCGGGTCATTGCCCTCCGTGTTATAATTTCAATGGAGTTAAAAAAAAATTAAGTAGGATTTTCTTGAATATTTTTTTTTAGTTCCTTTATCGTTACTGAACCACCCCCTAAGCTATGGCACGCAATCAAATTAACACCCTGTATAATAGTAAACAAGTTTGTACCACGACGGGCAATGCCTGCATCGGAGTATGTACCCCCCCTGCTGGACGAATGTCCTTACGTGATTTTTTGCTTAGTCGCTCTAGAAAGAGAGTTCACGAATGAGCGTCACGTTTTGTAAACAAACATATTGCAGTTAAGAACAGATTTTTCTTCAATTACAAAAGGTACACGTTTGTAACCACATGGTAACAACTATATACACAGACAAATATTAGACAACACATTTGACATGAATTTGAGGTTATTGTAAACAAAATAAACGTGACAATCTTTCGTGGACTACATACGCTACTTTTGAAACCACAGGTAGGCAATCATCAAAGAGAAAACGTAGGATTTGGAAAGGTAATATAAGAAATAAAAATTATCTATTCAGTCCAAATTGTTTATTTCATCAAATTCACTTGTTGTCTGTTGGAATGGTGCACAATAACAAAAATAAATTAAAATCGAGGAATTTGGCACTTTCGATTATCTCTTCATTCAAATTTAGCTTGAGATTCTCGGTCTTAAACGAATAAATGCTTTTTACAAGCGAGAGTTCAAAATCTCGCAAAGTAATCAATTGGACGAATCTTCTCGCAACAACTTATTTACAATAATTACAATCTCGTCTTAGTGACTACACTTTAATTCATAATTATAAAATGCTCACAGTAAACCATACTTTTTCGAAATAATATTTCGCGTGGGAAAGGTGTGAATCTGCCAATGAAACTGAACAATTTTTCCCAAGGAACATAGGTCATAGAATAAAATCAATTTTTGACCTCCCATAGAAAATGCATCAGCTTATAGCGCATTTTGTATAGGTCAAATTAGTTTTTCGAGTTTCTACCTATGTTCCTTGGGAAAAGTTGTTCAGTTTCATGGGCAGATTGACACCCTTCAGTATTATTACACCTTTCCGTTACACGTTGTAGGTATTAGGTCTTTACCTATGAAATTGCCGTTTTGTATGGCGAATTTTAGGTAAACTCAATTTTCAGTACTAACAATTTTGCATTTTTCTTAGGAATTGTAAATCCAATATTTTAAGATTAAGACATTAAGCTTACAGAAACATAAATTTAATTTTCGAAAAATATTATCTGTAAAAAAATATAAAAATATAAATATGAAATAGGACTACATTTAAGACGAACAATTTTCGAACCTTTAATTTTATATATCGAACTAAAAATAAAAACTTTATTTTATGCGTTAATTGATAACCTTGAAGTCAACTTTCAAATATAAGACAAATAAAAAAAATTGCATTAGAATTATAGGAATTATGATCTCATTAATCTGTAAGAAAATTTCGGCAATTTCATAGGTAAAGACCTATTATTTTACACCTTATGATGGAGATAACAGAAAACAAAACATGCCAATTACTCGATATTTTTACATGCTTTATACAATAATTTATAATGATATGGTTGTATTATATTTTTTTAATAATATGGTAAGCAGTAAAGTTTTGTAACTAAATAAATATCGAAAAGCATTGTATTTAATAACTAATATAATTAAATAACTTTTTTTATTAAGAAACTATCCAAAATTGGTTTTAAATAATTCGGTATCGAGAGGACTCACGTCGGCTGTTGGATTTTGCACCAATTTTAATAATAAATCAAATTAGCTTTATTGAAGTATAGCCATTCTCGAAATACCAGTAAAAAATTGTCCTTAGAACAAAATTCACAAATTTATCTAGCTACTCCTTTAAAATGCGTATTATCATTTTCGTTGTTATGTTTAAAACTTCAATTCTTATTATGTTAGTAAAATGGGAATGAATTCACTACCGTCCTAGCTATAATAAACATCTTGGGAACAAGTAGGATGAAGGCAAATCCATCAAGCTTTACCTTCTTAATACAATAGGATATGCACTAAAATATTACATTTAAACCTTAATATTATATAGTGTTTCTATCAATCTTATAAAATTCATGAATCGTTTGAGAATAGTTCATAACATTAAGGCAACAACAAAAATATTGTTATATCTACAAGATAGGATACACATTGAGTATTCCCTATATATAGTTCCGGATGTAAATAGAAGAATAATCCATACATAAAAATTGGTAGGAAGATAAACACGAATCGCGAAAATAGCGCTGCATTGAATAAATGAATAAACTAAACTAAAGAACGGAAGTAAAACTATTTCTGCATAAAAACAGAACAAATATATTTTTAGGAAACAACTCTACGGAACAATTGGGAATACGAGAATATTATATACTAAATAGAACCTTCATAAGTCAACAGGGCGATGACAAGTTGCAGATTTAACAATAAGTTCCCTTAACGTACCCATAATCTCACACTAAGTGAAAGTTTACATCGCACATTTGTCCTTTGTAAAAAGAGCTCACCACGCCTAGAAGAGTGATGAATCATAGAGTGTGTATAATATAAGGGACAGGTTTCCAAAAACTGAAAGGGCATAGTCAATCAACGTAACTGAACAACTTTCAGGAAATTAAAAACAATCTGGCTCCATACAAACTGTTCATTCAAGTTTGCAATTTTGTATGGGGAGGCTGATATTTTTTTTGTTTCCTAAAAGTTTTATTCAATGAATGTTACGTAGACCGATCATGCCCTTTAGTAGGCGACAAGACAAGAAATATTTTAGTGGCAACCAAAAAACGTAGTCTAGTCGTAGTAGTTTCCCGCTTTATGCAGGCAGGAAATGTGGCCCTGGCGTAGTGTACGTAACTGCAGATGGCTTTCTGCTGAAAGCGGATATTTTTATGTATAAAAAAATCAAACAATTTTACTCCGTTCGGAACACGTACAAACTTTTGTGTTTATTCCACTAGACACCATGCCACTTCATAGTGAGGCGAAATTACGGGGCCAGGGAGAAACGCCCGAATGGGTGCGCGCACACAGTAATTCTTGTAGTCTATGGTCCTATAGCATGTATCATGTCAACTCAAACCCACGCCATAGTAAATAGATGGGCTTATCAGCAGTATGGAAACTCGGCCTATTTTTTGAAAATCGAATTTTGCAACATTGGAGCGTCAGGGTTGTAACAAATCAAACATCAAATAAAAATTTTATTTTTCGAGTAACAAAGACCCATACATTGCAGAACCAAACAATAAATAAATACATTAAATAATAAATGAAAAACGAAAACAAATTTTAAACAAATTCAAACAAATTCAATTCAATTTAATTAATTTTTTTCATTTATTCATTTAAACAAAGAATAGAATTTCACTTAGTCGCCTTTTATTACACAGGGGTATATTAAGACACTTAGTCGCCTTTTATGACACAAGGGCAGATTAAGACACTTAGTCGCCTTTTATCACACCCGGAAAGGGTAAGTCTCTAAGTCGCCTTTTATCGCAAAACGTCACTTAGCCGCCATTTATCACACTAGGGCAGGGCAGAAATAAAAAATTATATGACATGATATTGTGCGGCACATAGATATATAAATTTTCCCTTCCCTTCACGCGACAACCGCGATTGAATTCAGGGCGAACTTTGCTTAGCGGCCCGTAGAGACGTGCATCTGTGTGATTGCGCCAATTTGGACGTTTGTATGAAGCTTCCACACTGCTGATAAGCCCGTCTATTTACTGTGCCCACGCGCTAGGGAATTTTCATTAACATACTTACCGACTTCGTTCACTTATACACCAAAAGATGGCGTTAGTGCATTAACACATGTTCACGAAATAACCCTATTACAAACGAAAACAAGACGTATCCACGTCAAAAGGAACTTGTGTCTTGACATAAAACTCCACTTCGATCGAACACAATGCAATGTGAAATATCAATAAATGTTTACAGCAAAGAACAACCACAAACGGAACCATCTCCGCGCCATCTGATGGCACGCTTCATGAATCACAAGTCAAATTATATTACATTCTTTAATATCGCATATGAGAGAAGAAATTGAACAACTGTCGCAAAGAAATAAATGAAATAAAATTACTTTTAAATTGTCGTACTAACTCAATTAGTAATTTTGCACGTAGATGCCTTTTTAGCTTCCCAGTTACTTCCCAGGCATATCTTTATACTTATAAGAATATCACTGGGAAGTTTAAAAGGGCATCTATATAATAGATGATAGCCATAGACAAATTCTATAGCTTACCCAAATTGTTCCGAACTTATTATATCGTCTAACAAAGAGGGTATATAACGTGTAAGAAAGGGTATACCAACATTGAAGGATGAGAATCTGCACTTGATTTTTTTTTTAAAATTCAAGTATGTAAGGTAAAAATTCGAAAATGTAATTCAACTTCGCATATAAACTAACCCTAGAGCTGCCATAAGACGGCGCTTTGGCCACTAAATATAAACAACACATTTTAGACGCTAAGTCTAACATCACATACTCGTAAGTATATCTGAAAATAATTTCACCTGTCTGCAGGGTAATCCCTTTTTATGGCAGTACTATCGTAGAAGATAATCTCATTTAACGAAAACAAACTAAATTCATTTAAATAAGAGTGTTCACGCTGCAAAACAGATTATGTCTCTAAAGATATGCAACTTCTTGTCCCAAGCAATATTTGTTTTGCAGTTACAAATTCCGTAAAAATAGACTTAAAAATACATCTTTTTCACTGAAATGATCAAGTACTATAGCTATCTCCGTCCCACATTTGCTTGCAAAAGTAAGCGTCAAGTAGAACAAAAATAACGCTTGTGATCAAATGAGGGACAGAGTACAACGGAGTTAGCCTAAGTACTGTCTTGTTTCTTAGTTTTAATTTAGCGTTCAGCCGATGCGCTTTTATGACGCAAAAAATAATATTCATTGTATAAACTGAAAAGTCAGAGTAAATATACCAGTTTAAATAAAAACAAAAATGCACAATGACATACCGAAATACAAGTGTTTATGGATAAAAAAAACCAGCCGAGCGCTCCCTAAGAAAATAGTACATTACGTGCCTAGGGCCAGAAGAGCTTCTTTCTTAGGTTGCTGCGGCCTGCGTAGCGGCCAGAGATTACCCGCTTTCTGGACGCAGGCACGTACTTACAAACTTTCATATTTTAACGGTTTTTTAATCTTACCGTGATGTTTTATTTATAACTTTAATAAAATTCAATTATCCTATTACAATCCATCAATATGTGATTAAAACAGTATCCTAAAATGATCGCTAAACTCTCAAAGAAAAATATAAAACGCTAAATTGGATAGATAAGTGGCAAACTATATAATAAAGCTTGGCAAAGATATGGCACGGAGCGTGCCGCTAGCCTTACTAACTGTACGTACGATAAGCATCACACATTTAACTCCTAGTGGCGAAGATTAGCACCGCAACTTTATATACTGTCAAGTTCGAACGCGATACACTTATTTATTTAGGGGCATGGCAGTCGCTCCGTAAAAAAACCTGTGCCATTTATGTTACAAGTAGCAGACTTCGTAAAAACAGAATAAGGCTAGGTAGGGCAATTATGATTACAACCGCATGAAGAATTCGCGACAGATGTCACGGGATGTTCAAAAGCTCGGGCCTCAGCTGGCTCGACACGAGATGAAAATATATCTTAGGCCAAATGTCATACTTTGACTTTTAATGTATGAAGCAAACCTCAATTTTTAATTCGAGCGAATGAAAAGCGTTTAACTACGGGCTCGTGCTGGCCCTGCAGGATCGAATCATCAATGATTGCGTTGCGGCTTGTAAACAGCGTTGAACGATAACTGAACCAATATATATGTCCATTATTCTACCAAATTCGATTGATAATAAAAAAATTGTGTATGCCTTTCGGCTGATATGACGATGATGATGATAGAAAATTATCCATACTATAAAGTTGGCGTCGCTCGATGCTTGATCGATGGCAGATCGGTATTGTGTGCATCATGGTCAAGAACTACTATTGGCACGGTTTGTTGACTGTGCTACATGGATCTTTGTCGCAATGTAATACCATGGACGAAAACCTTGCACGTTTAAAGGAAGGACTCTCAATCCCCTCATAAAAATTGTTACTCGGAAAAGCGTAAAACTAGATTATGCTGACGGTAGACAAGAAAGTATGGTTTGTTGATTAGCCTTCTAAAAAAGCAGAAAATGTTCTAGGGTATCGAAGCGGCAAAATTAACACTTTGATCGCACACAACCTTGTCAGACTTATAATAATTTGACAGTATACATATCGGGGGTACAAGTTTACAATTGTACAAGTACCCTCAAAGCCACGAAATTAATACCTGCATATAAAATTCATCAACGCAAATACATTCGTCATGGAGAGTATTTATTCTATAAATACATTCAAACGTGTAATTGAAAATCTCTAAATAAATAAATCTCTATGGAATTTCGTTTAAGGAAATAATCATCACGCATTAATTTTTCTTAAAATTTTAAATTATAAAAACACGCACTACGTATAGACAATACTTAAAGTTGAGCAACATTTACAGGGAATACAACATATTACAGCATTATGTATTGTCAACAATTCACAGGACTTCACGAGTCATCATTACATTATACTAATAGATATAAAATTTCAGATATAGGAATAAGGGTTTCTGATGTCTAACGAGAGAGGGAAGACTTTAATGGTCTATCGTTGTCATCCTGAAATAAAACGTAAATGTTATCAGAAGATCGTAGCGTAAAGGCTCGGGTTTCTTTAGAATGATTCTATTAACTGTGCGAAAAGTATCTTCATGTAATTTTTATTTATACACAGACATATATTATTTTGATGTCTTTTAGCTTATAGGATAGTCTCGCCTTTAACAGGATAAATATGCGGGAGAATATTAGAGGGCCTTTTCAATTCAGTGGAAAATTACCCGAGATCGCGCAAACACTTTGAAGTTATAAACAATTGCCAAGTGACACCAAAGGAACTGAACTAATTACGAAAGCGTTCCAAAACATTTAGCTGAATAGGTTTTTTACCTCGACAGATATATGAATTATTTTTCTTAACGGTAAATACCCGTAGACTCTACGGCGTAGAGAGAGAGATATAGAGCGCTGGATAACATATGTTTCACTCGCACCAGTAAACAAGAAAATTTGCTGATTTGTTAGTGACAAAGTTATCCAGTCACCTAAGGAAAAAAAGGGGTTAACCTCGTAATTTGAGCTAACAGGCTATAAATTCGTGTACACCTTCAGTTTGGTGTTCTTAAAGTTGTCTCAAAAGACTCATAAAATCTCGTGTCCGCGTCGTAAGTATTCAAGGTCAAATGTCACAAAAATCTGTTTTTAGCGATTATCTCGGTTTCCATAGCTCCAATGACGTTGACATCTATGTGTGACTTGTAGAACATAAAATTTGCGACTTTTTTTTAAATATTTCTTTTTTATACGCCCAACCGTTTTTGAGATAAAGTTACAATAAATTCACTGATTTAATTTTTACTTAAAACCTACTTTAGACAAATTAATGAATATAGATTTAAAGTATACAAAAAATATTTCATCATTTGAGTTTATAATTACAAAAAGTAGGTAAGTATTACAGAATAAAAAAAAATATTGGGAAAAATGATAAAACACACAAATTATTTAATGATAATAATATTTCTACAATTTAATAAAATTTATTTTAATAAAATCAGTAAATTTATTTTGGTCTTATCTCAAAAACGGATGGGCGTATAAAAAGAATATATTAAAATTTGTCGCAAATTTTATGTTCTACAATTCATACATAGATGTCAACGTCATTGGAGCTATGGAAACCGAAATAATCGCTAAAAACAGATTTTTGTGACAGTTGACCTTGAATAACTTACGACGCGGACACGAGATTTTATGAGACTTTTGAGACAACTTAAAGAACACCAAACTAAAGGTGTACACGAGTTTACAGCTTGTTAGCTTAAATTCCGAGGTGAATTCCTTATATATGACTGAGCCAAAGGGACAAAGCTTGAAATAGTGTGTTTTCTTTCTGAGTGCCATCTTTTTCATACTAAGACACACCATGTACTTACTTCATGAATCAGGGTAAAACTAGCTTAAAGCGGGATAAAAACTCAAGTCGACGTCGGGTATTTTACAATATCGGAACACTGCCTAGAAATAATTACCAGTGCGTGACGTCACTAGCTGTCCCGCGGCTGCGTGTCGGAGCGGCGCGCCTGCCACTTGAAGTCCACCTGCATGAGCCACTGCTGGCCTCGCGACCGGTCGCACGGCCGGAGCAGCGGCTTCCATACGTCGCCGGACTCCGGCTTCGATAGGCACATCCCCGTGTTCGTGTGCTTTATCGAGCGCGACTGAAAATGTACAAACGCGAATGATAAGTTCAATTAGTTCCAACGAGTTGTATAGATGGCGCTGCTTTCAAATCTTAAGGAATGAGCCACTGCTGGCCACGAGATCGGTCGCACGGCCGGAGTAACGGCTTTTACACGTCGGCTCCGATAGGCACATTTCCGTGTTCGTGTGCTTTATCTAGCGCGACTGAGTGTACAAAAGCGAATAAAGTTTCATTAGTTCAGAGGAGTCTTACAGATGGCGCTGATGTCAAATGTTTAAAACGCATCAGCCACTATTTAAAAAATATTTTAGTAGCAAGGGCTTATGGTAGAGGTAAAAATATATTAGTTAACAGCTGTGCAACAAGTCTCTTCTTATCACATGAATAAACTCCTAAAAATTTTACACGGATTAATTAAATCACTGCAGAGAAAAAAAAAAACAGTTATCTTATATAAGGTTTTAATAAATAAGTGTAACCTTTTAAGGGCTTATACTGACAGCTAAATGCTATATAACTTTTATTCTACGACTTTTCGAAAATCTCAATAAAAATATCGATTTCATACAACGATCAGCTGATTGATTTGTTTCGAATTTCAATAAGTCATCGAATATAAGTTCTTGCAATTATATGGTTTATAAGGTTTTACACGAATTTATTAAATCTCTGTTTAGTACTGACCTTGGGTCATAAGTCCACTCCTGGTTGCCTCTCATCCCGTGGCATCGTATGAGCTTGATGGGCCCTCGTGGGTTCGCCGCGTCCAAACAGTTGTCGTCCGACATTATCTGTTTACGCTTCGTGTAAGCGAATACCTGCAACCAACGGGATTTTGTTATGTGTGTGATAGTAGCGTTTCCGCCATGAAAACATAATCTTCTAGGTACATATACAAGTGGCTTCCTATGGCATTGACATTAGCTATCACGCAACATTTCGTTAGCTTATATCAATCTCATACATTTTTATTATACTAGGTTATTTTTTTGGACCTGACCGACCCATTTTGTATGGGAAATTGAAAATTTTTCGTGCGTTGTTAGCAAAGTCGTAGAACAAATGTTGTTGCTTTTGACCTCACTAATAAGTGGGCAAAAGGAAATCAGGTTCAAAAAAATAACCTTGTATTCTACTGGCGCTTAAAATTATAGAAAGCCATTTGTCTACTGCCCCTGTTTTCCTCGCGAACTTTATCACCAACGTCGAAATATAATAAAGTTTGTTTGGAATGACACTATGCGTGAGAGCAGGACGGATTTATACTTGTCTCTGTTGCTCTAATAACTTACGCATCTTTCCTTCCTGTTGTCACACTGCTGTTAATTATCAAGGTATTAAAACTTTCTTTTTGTTATGTTGTGTTCAGTATTTTTTTTTTTTTTGACAATTTTGACCTATGCTCCTTGGGATAAGTTGATCAGTTACTGATACGGAACCCACCTCTGAGCTTTGTAACGCAGTTTAATAAGGACCCTGTATAAATAACCTAATATCACTGTTCGTTCATTACCACCTAACACTAGGGATTTAGAATTATAATGTAAAAATTAAGGTGTACCTCTTTATAGTTTAGACTAACCTGGTTCTTTACCTCTTTAGGTTTATTTTTGTGCTGTAAAGAAATAATGCTAAGCAGACTGATTTATTTTATATTTAAATAGCACAAAAAGAATTGTTGCTTGCTACTATACTAAAGTAGTTACCTAAGATATCTATATTTTTATATAAAAACATTATCAGCCCAACGTAAGTGCTAAGTTCTGGTTAATATGCAGAAATTTATATAGTCAAGATACGTCTTTGGAACAAGCGGTTCAGAATTTCGCCATGCAACAAAAAAAAGTATAGCTGTAAAACCAAAACAATTTTATTATTGTTTATTTGTGATTTAGGTCTGGTTATCCTGTGACGTTTATTGGATTATAGTAAGACAATGAAAAAAAAGAGAAAGAAAACTTTATTAGTAAAACCGGCCAAGTGCGAGTCGGTCTGGCGCACCGAGGGTACCGTACCACTAAGGTAAAAATACCGTCTCAGTTATGGACGCGCAGTCACGCAGAAATGTATTAAATTCGCGTGAGTCCAACACACGCTTGACCAGATTTTATTAGTTGTTGTAAAGATGATCACTATAAACATACCAATTCACACGCTTGTAAGTGTTCCCGTTTTTACGATAGAGATAAAACAAAAATCGAGCAAAAATCGCCAAAAAAACACCGTTTTAGTAGGGAAAGAAGCCTCCCTTAATTTGTCAACTTTTTTTAAAATTTTATTATTTGTTATTATAGCGGCAACAGAAATATTTACATAATCTGTAAAAATTTCAACTGTACCCATTACGGTTCATGAGATACAGCCCGTTGACAGACAAACTGACATCGGAGGCATATCAATAGGATCCCGTTTTTTCACCCTTTGGGTACGGAACCCTAAAAAGTGGCGACATTTTGACGTGCCTGTAATTATAGATTTCAGTTATAAAAGTTTAAGTTAAGATTTTAAATTTGCAAGACTTATTAAAATAAAATAAACATTCTTCATGTTGTTTTACTTCATTTTTAGGGTTCCGTACCTCAAAAGAAAAAAACGGAACCCTTATAGGATCACTTTGTTGTCCGTCTGTCTGTCTGTCTGTCTGTCTGTCTGTCTGTCTGTCTGTCTGTCAAGACCCTTTATCTCACGAACGGGTTAAGGTATCAGGTTGAAATTAATACCATATATTAGGATCCATGAACCACACAAGATCTGAAAATTTCAATTTTTTACAACGACGCAATCAAAAGTTATGGTATTTTATGTCCTCATCTCCATACATTTATTCAAAAATGAAAAACCTACAGGGTACTTCCCGTTGACCTAAAATTATGAAATTTGGCAAGAAGCTAGGTCTCACGGTACAAATAATGGGAAAAGTCTGAAATCATTAAATATTACAACTTTTCTCACAACTAATGGTAACCAATTGTGGTGAGCTCCCGTTTCAAGAACATTCATATAAGAGAGGGGTCAAGTTGGATGGTTGCTGAGGCGATTTTTGTTTTAGTTCTATTTAAAAACGGGAACACTTACAAACTTGAAAATTGGTATGTTTATAGGGCATAGGCTATAAAATAACAACAAATAATAAAATTTTGTCAAGCGCGTGTCGGACTCAAATAATCTAGCACATTAACTTACTGAAATTTCAACTAATACAATTATGTTTATGTGGTGGTACGGAACCCTCAGTGCGCGAGTCCGACTCGCACTTGGCCGGTTTTTTTTGTTATACTATTTGGACCTTTTACTCGTAATGTAGCTATTTTAATTTAAGTTTATTTAGTCACAAGTCACAAATGGGCAAACGAGCAGGTGGCACCAGGTGGTAAATGGTCACCACCGACCATGACACCCCCCGTCTAATTAGTGAAATAATTTGACACTAATAAGACCATGGGAACTAAGATGGTATGTCTCATGTGCCGGTAAATTCACTGGCTCTTTTACCCTTCAAACCGAAATACAGCAGTGCAAACACTACCGCTTTAGGGCAGAAAAAGGCAAGAGGGTGGTACTATCCCAGACATACTTTGCACAAAAGCCTACCACCTTCTAAAAGTATCGATTTTCCGTACGAGTATAAGTTGCTCTCGAGTGGCAGTTCCGACCTTGTAACTGAACCACTTTTGTTTTACAAATTGACCGGATCAGATTTTTTTTATTTCCAAAAGTTGTAGAACAAAAGTTATGAAAGCGTGTGTTATGAGAGTGCGAAAAAACGCTATGAGTGTAACAGTTGCAGTATGAATAAATTTAAGAGGTTCCCCCGAGCTAAGTGGTACCCCCATCAGAAAAATTATTACTCTCTCAGTACATAACTTATACTTAAAATACTATTAGGCTGCCCGCACACGACCGAGAATCGGTGGCCGATTATCGGCCAGGACAAGGACGGAAGATTCAGGTGATAACACATCAGAGCGGGATGCCGACAAAAAACAATCGGTCACCGATTCTCGGTCGTGGGCGGGAAGCCTTAGATAGCAAAAATCCTGTAAGGTATAGTTGACGAAATATCATTTGGGTCGATTTGGCTTAACGTCCTAACTACCAGAGAACAATAAAAGAAAAGATCAGTAATGCGCGTGCCAGTCTTAAACGGTAATTGTTTCCTGTATATTTTTTCTAATAGTCTAGGCAACGAAGCGCATCGTTGTATGAAGACCCCCGCAGTAAATCCTCAGTCGATGAAACTTTGCTGGGGTTTTACACTACATGAGACAAACCTTCCATAAAAAAATCCAAATAATATATGTACTTTAATATTTCCATACAAAAATCACAAAAATATATGATTTTTTTTTGTAGAATTGTTTTTGGATATTTTGAATTTACATTTAATTCATGATTCTATATCATCCTGTCAAATAAAATATGCTTGAGAAATTTATGTTGGGGTCAACTGCTTCGTTGCCTACACTATGAGAGGTGTCGGTATAATGTTTTACCCTTTTGTACGAGAGTCGTTTAGTGATAACGTTCATCGGCTCAAATTATATTTCGTCAACTATACCGTAGTTTATTTAGAACATATATATTTTTTTTCATGATGAGAGCGCCACTTATATAAATATACAACGTGTAATTCCAGATACGCAAAGCCTCTCGGTGGGTGGTTCTACCCATGAAACTGAAAAGTTGTTCAGTTCTACAACTTTTGGAAATAAAAACGATTTGGTTCTACATACAAATTGACCAGATCACATTTTCATTTTGTATGAAAACTAGATATTTTTTATCTTAGTTTCCAAAAGTTGTATGTAGAAAAAAAGTGGTACAGTTATATGGGTAGAAAACTACCCAACGAGAGGTTTTGCGTATTTGGATTTAAACGTTGTATATTGGGGACATTTCACACAAGGTCATCTGATCCCAAACTACGCAAGGGTGACAGGCGGAGAGCCAGTGAAAGATTCGCTTGCCTCCCCCGCCTGCTGCGCTCACCCCCGCGACTCATTATTGATATCTGTGCATTAACGGTCACAGCCAGAGTTATTTTGTACCCATTGTGCAATCAGGCATAGATTAACATACAAATAACCCCTAGACACAAAACAAACACTTGTGTTCATATTATTACACAATATTTACCCTGGGCGGGGATCGAATCCGCGGCTCACGGCGTAAAAGGCATGCTCACTACCAACTACACCAACGAGCTTGTCATTTGACTGGTCTTATAGGCCCGCGCTGTCGCGATGTTGCCGTCTCTGGACACACACTGCACTACTCGCGCAATCAGTCGCGACGCTCCGCACTAGGTCACTTGCCATTGCTAAACAATGGACGTTGAAACTGTGGCAGGGTGCGAGCTATGCATTTTTATTAATTTCATAAATAGAAATATAAGCCGTGCCAAAGGAGATGGTGCATGACATATCTATTTATCGGAATAAGTATAATAATTGTAAATCGTCCATGCGAGAGCGGCGCGAGTTTGTGGCCCGCTACTCGCGGTCATATTGCCGGTTTGACTCGTGTCCAAAAAACCGAACAGAGAGCGATGGGCTTGACGAGAAGCAATACGTAAGCGGCGGCATAACGAGTAACGTGACCACACTACGTCTCTGCCTCCATCCCTCTCCACTCGACGAGTGTGTGGCCACACATTAGCTCAGGGAAACCCTTAGGATAATATTATTCTGCGTCGTGTGTCAAAATGGACCCTTGAGCAAATACAAGTGAAATGACAATCTCGTTGATTTGGTTGGTAGTGAGCAAGCATGCCTTTAACGCCGTGGGCCGCGGGTTCGATCCCCGCCCAGGGCAAACATTTGTCAATTGAATTCAAGTGGTTTTTCTGTGTCTGAGTGTCATTTGTCTATTTATGTATGTTTATGAGTCTGTGACGCACAATGGTCCATATAGGACTAAGTGCGGAAACCACAAACTTCACTTAGAACTTAAGAGTGTCTGATACCCATAGTACAGCCTTGCTTAGTTTGGGTTTGGGAGTGCATAGAAATGCGCTTCATGTGCTTTTGATTTTGACTAACCTGGTTCTTTACATTTTTACGTTTTTTACTTTTCTGTAAAGAAATAATACAACGCAACCTGATATACATGGTGTAAAAAAAAAACTCCCAAAACTTGATACTTTGGATCCAGACATAACTGAACAAGTTTTATAAGAAACATAGGTCTAATTTAAAAAAGAAAAAGAATTGTGACTATACCGCTGCTGGGCAAAGGCCTCGTCTCTCCTTTGAAGTTCCTTGTGTGCCAGGATTTTTCAACATGTTTGTCACGCCAACGCTTTTTTGGCCAACATCTATCGCGCCGACTGTTGTTAGGCAGGTACGGTCAACCGCTCGAGACCGGTCAAGATACAAGTTGTAGGGTTATTACAAACGAGTAGACGTTTTGTAAGCCCGAGACGAAGGCGAGGGTTTACCATCGGCATGAGTTTGTCATAACCCTTACGGACGTGTATCTTACGACGTTTTTCAATACATTTGTGAGGAAACAGGTATAAGTAATACACTTGGTAAAGGAACCAATCATGGGTACTGTCAGCCTCTTGTCGATTTATGTTCTCCTGCTACTCTCCATTTTATTTTAAATATAGGTAGGCAGTCGTCATCCAAGTAAAAAGTCACCACTGTAGTATTTTTACAAAATAATTTTATGATCAGAGTGTAAAAACTCCTTGGTATTATACTTTTTTTACTTACCGCACTAGTTCGGTAAGTAACTACTTACGAGCAATGTTTACGTCCTTGTAAGTACGTTTTTCGAGCAAATGTATTGAAAAAACTTTTTCAACTCTATTACCACGCCATAACGTCCAAAAGTGTTTCTACTGATGTGCTGGCGAGTGTACCCAGTCATTGGTGACTTTGTTACACGACTGCGCGAAGCCAAAAAGGAAGTGTAATGTATCCCATCTAACAAGGTGCTTTCTGCCGACGTTTTACTTTAGAATTTTTACATATAGAAACTGCATTTTGCATCACGTTATTGTGCAATTATTGTTAATGTTTCATTATTGTTTAATCGTGCATTTTGTAAAACAAACATTTATTTTCCTTTTTCGACCTATGTACGTTCCTTGGGGAAAGTTATTCAATTTCATCGTCTGAAACCGTGGTTTCAGTTTTCGGGAGATTTATTTCTAGACCCCGTATAATGTTTTTAAATGCACAAACGGCTAGTTTTTTTTACTTCAGTATCATCAAACTCAGACAAAGACACTGTAATATAATACATACGATTTCAATTTTCATATAATAATGGAGTAAAAGAAAACCTCAATATCTTTCCTAAACCCAATACGTAAAGATGAATTATAATGTAACTGTCAGCAACTTTGTGAAAGATGCTGACAGTTATCGAGTGAGACTTTTTAACAAATCGTGTTCGCATTTTTTTAACCTTAGTTTAGGAACCTACTACGAGCTGCGTACGCACTAGAGGCAATAGGGCGGCGATCCGTGCGTGCCTCAACCGAGGCTGCCTCTAATCCGTACACACCTTTAAGTTTTGCTATTACAGACTACTAGACTGTGTTTGGCTATTTCTTAAATATCAGTTAAGTTTTACGCAAGTGTTAACTTAATGCACATGCAGCATCGCTTTATACAAATAAAATAAACACCACGATGGGTACAAAATAACTCTGGCTGTGACCGTTAATACACAGAAGTCAATAATGAGTCGCGGGGGTGAGCGCGGCAGGTGGGGGAGGCGAGCGAATCTTTCACTGGCTCTCCACCTGTCACCCATGCATAGAAAAATATAATACTTTCGACTTTATGGCGAGGTGATGTGATTTGGACATGATTTTTTTCAACTACCACGCCCACTAGCTTCTGACTACTTCGTATTCTGTAAAAAAAACGTTATCTTTAACAATAATTATAATTAAACAAATTTACCTGGTTTCCGCCCATTCCATGACAGTATCCCATGCCGAGAGCTTGTCCCGCTTTGCCGCCGAGCGTGTCCAGGCAGTTCGAAGTCTCCGCGTTACGAATCTGAAATATGTCGATATTACATATTATTTTCTTATCATATCGGCTGAAACATCGAAGCCAGTGCTAAGGCCTCTTCTGAGTAAGCATCCTTCGACGAGATCATCAATCCAACTGATTGAAGTCTGGACATAACGACTAAAGAAACATCGTGTATGGCGTTGTTGTCCGCAATGACACCTGGGTGGGTGTATACTCTCATTTTTCGATATATCGATACGATAGTATTCGAAATATGCAAATTCAAAACTTCGTCCTTTAACGATAGAGTAGGATATTGGTTGGATGCAAATCACCATCATCCAACCAATATCCAGACCTATTGTCAGTGAACCAAGTTACAAATTTGACTGTATCGACCCAACCAGCAAACAAGTCGTATTAATGAAGGGTTATACGACTTTTAGTCATATAAGTGTTTTATATTGGTTTTTAAGTAACTCTGTACGTCGTATAGACGTAGTACATCTGACGATTAAGTTGTCTAACTAAATAGTCGAATTACAACTTCGAATAAACGTTTTTGTAACTAAATTATGCAACAATCATATAATGGTCGTAATTGAAACGTTTATTTAACAAACGTCTAAGTCGTAAAAACGTTTCAGTCGAAAAAAGGTTTTTTTAAAGACAATATCGTCGAAAAGGAGACATTATTTTAACATCAAAACAACTTGTTGGTCTATAAACGTTTTTCAAAAAAGCTTAATCTAACTAATATATAGTAGATTTGTGGATGACTTTAATATAACATAAAGTTTTTATTGTAACTATTATATACCTTTTATTCAACAGTTGGTTCTGTTAACGTAAAACGAAAACTTTTAAAATACACACAGTTGTCGGTGAACCTGTTATATGTCTTTTATTTGACAACATATTTTATAGATGTCCAATTAAGATTTTAATAAAACAAAATTAGACATTTTGTGGTTTTATGAGAATCTCATTACGTTTAAATAAAAACGAGAAAAAATGGATATTAATAACTGGAAACGGTATAAACGAAGTGGAACTTTCAGAAGAAGAGTTAAAATGACGTACGACTCTTATCAATCCGCATCAGCTATTGCAGAAAATGTGGATGGAAATAACATTGATCAAGAATGTTCCATATTAAACTCTAATGGTTCCGTACAAATATTTTCTGAGGATATGGTACAACGCGAAGACTGTAAGTAAAATATTTGAGTATAAGAACATTAAGGTTATATTAAACTGTTTTTGTTTCTATTTGGGACTTTCAACGTCGGTCAAAAATGTTTATTTAGTATCTTTAGTAGCTCGCAAAGTTAAGTACTTAGGGTACAACTTAAGTGCGCTACTTTACAGGCGGTTTTAAAAACTTTTTCATTTTACGTGTTTTGTTTCAGACAACGCATCTAATTTGACTAATTCGGACCTATCTGAAGCAGATATTTTAAATATCACAGAAATGGAAGAAAGCTCTGAAAACTCCGATGAGGAAAACAAGGACGACGAATTCCGTCAGAACTTGAGAGAATGTGCGATCAGTTGTAATATTCCTCATGAAACACTGAAACTAATAAGCGCTATTATTAATAAGAGACTGCCTAATATTCTTCCCAAAAATCCTAGAACATTACTTAATACCAACTATCAGAAGATAACAATTACAGCAGTAGGTAATGGTCACTACTGGCACAATGGTTTGATAGCACCATTAAAAAATATCTTGGAACATGTTTCAAAGACTCCAGACCACATATCTTTAATGATAAATATTGATGGCCTGCCACTATATAAAAGTTCTCGGCAACAAGTATGGCCTATTTTATGTGCTATTTTTAAAAATAGTGAAGTGGCTCCTTTTGTAATCGGCATTTATGAAGGGAATAGTAAACCAACTGACTTAGAAGCTTACCTTGGCGCATTTATAGCAGAAGCAAAGGAACTTCTTGAGAATCCATTAAAGGTTATTAAAAGAGATGGACAACAGATAAATGTCAAAGTAAACCTAGGACCTTTTGTCTGTGATTCTCCTGCTCGAGCTCTGATTAAAGGTAATATGACTTCCTCTGTCATATCCAAATTTCCATTGGTACTTATGAAATCTTTAAGATTATAACCACTTTTTTTTCAGGCACTTGCAATTTCAATGGCATACTGTGACTTTTCCACAAGTAGATTGTCCAAAAAGAAATGATGTAGACTTTAGGTCAAAAAAATATGGACAACACCACAAATACGATTCTCCACTTCTTCAGCTCCCAATTGATATGATCGATGACTTTGTTGTCGGTGATTCTTTGCACCTTTTAGACTTGGGAATTATGAAGAGACTATTAGTAGGCTGGAGAGATGGAAATTTTGGCCTATATTTAACGAAGTGGTGTGCTGCGGATATAACAAGGGTAACTCAATTTTTAATGTCATGTCGGATGCCTGCAGAAATACACCGTTCTGTTAGAGGTCTTGATGTGCTGGCGCATTGGAAAGGATCCGAGTTTCGCACTTTCCTTTATTATCTTAGTTTCATAATTTTGAAAGAAGTACTTTGTCCTGATGCTTATTACCATTTTTTGTGTTTTTTTTGTGCAGTCACCATATGCTCAAATGAAAGTTACTTTCTGTATCTTCGACTTGCAGATGAAATGGTCAAATTTTTTGTTAAAAATTATGATAAGTATTATGGTAAGGGCTACGTAACAAGCAATGTTCATAATTTGATTCATCTTGTTGAGGAAGTAAGAACATTTGGCATTTTACAAAATTTCTCAGCCTATCCCTTTGAAAATCAATTATACAGTATAAAAAAACTGGTTCGGCAAGGAAATAAGCCCTTGAATCAAATTGCAAGGCGACTTCTCGAAAGGCAAAATATAGAAAAGGAAAGAAGCAACAATACTATTGCAAAATTATATCCTTATATCAGTCAGCGAAAAAGCAAAAATGGTTTATTGTCAGTAATACATTTTGAAAGTTTCATTTTGTCGCCACAATGTAATAACAAATGGTTCTTAAGTTCAAATAACCACGTTGTAGAAATAATATTAGTAGAAAAGAGTAATGAAGAAAGGGTGAGCATTCTAGGATATCGCTTGAAAAATAATACTGATGCCTTTGAAACACCAATGAAATCTTCATTGTTAAACATCTTTAAATGTAATGTAGATTCAATAGAAAAAGTAGAAAATGTATATAGCCTAGCTGATATCAAAGCCAAATTAGTATGTGTTCAATTTAACAATAGTTTATATTTTGCACCCCTTATTCATACCTTGTAATTTTTTAACGAACACGGGGTTACTTTATTAGCTTATGTTACAAAAAATGTTCTTCTATGTTTTCGGGCAGGTAAGGATTCATAACATCAGGTTAAATTTAAAATTATAACTTACACTTCATCAATATTTTAATAATCATTGAAACACGAGGTATTAAGTTAATTTATATTACTTACTCAGATAGTCAGTTATATAAATATTGATGAAATGTAATATTTTTTAAATAAGTAAGTACCTACTTGTATTAAAAAATGTCGAAAAATAAAATCCACAAAATATGCATATATTTATTTTTTTATTTCTTACAAAATAGCATGCAAAATCAGTTACCCCTCTTATTTAGCTTCCAGGCTGACATCCAAATTTAAAAATGTATGACTAGTGTCTGAAATTGTACCAACAGTCATGTCAATATATATTATACCAGGTGTTAGAGACGGTGTACCGAAAACTTTGCAGTCAATGAAACTGAACTACTTTCCCCGAGAAAATGTGTTAGAAAATGCCAAAGTTTTTCGACTTCCTACACCAATCATTCGCTTGGTTACCAAAAATTTTATGGGAGTTCAAAATATTTTTACCGTTTCTCAACACATATTTTGAAAATTGATCAGTTTTATGGACTGATCGATCACGCCTACAAAGTTATCGGTACAACGCACAGAATTACGATAGGGCCACTCCGCCTGCGCACACACCCTCCAATAGAAGCGAAGAGAATAAAAAAATCTTGGTTTCCGTTTGGCTCAGTAAGAATTCGTCTCTAGTCGCAGGGCAACGCGCATGGACTTCAAAGCTCTGTGGTACAACGTCTCTAACACCCTGTATTGTTATAACAAATAGGTCTCATTACGAGATCATTTAAAACTACCACAAAACGTGTTCTTAGACTAAAGAAACATCTCTCTCTCGTATTCGAAGCCTCAGCAAATCCACCTACACAACATTTGCTTATTATTTTAAAAAGATAAAAAATATTTTTCTTTACAAAACACACTTTATACAAAAATATTGACAGTTCGTATAGACACTATTAAAGGTGTTGAATATCAATAAAATTATAACTTAGTTTGCTTAATTAAAAGACAGTCTCATCAGTAAAGCAAACAACAATCTCAATTGAATCACGACTTAAATTATTTGCTATAAATCAGTCTCAACCGTACAGTAATACCTATCTTTTCATAATATCTAGATTTGTACTTTTAACTATGAACGACATAAAATAAAAACAATTTAAAAGTAACAAGAATAGTGTAAGCCGCACAGAATGACGCTATAGCGCGGTTCAGGATGATTTTGTAAAGTCCAAGTTAAATTATTTTCTGTCCCACTGAAACTGATCGCAGCATGGTGTGCACGACAGGGAACATGAGAAATTGAACATTATAAATATATCTCGGACCGCACTGCCCCGCTCGCACTTTTTGTGTGGTTTGAGCTTAATCTAGAATCATCCGAAAAATTAAAATAAACGCTGCTTTTAGATGATTAAACAAAAAAATGCCGACTAAAGCCCGAGTCACACTGAGGCGGTAGCGGAAGCGTTCCGGGGCCGATATTTTTTGTAAAGTATGAGTTCTTATGCACCCTGTCACATTGAAAAGCGGTCGCGGCGCGGTATTTTGTTCCCGCCAAACCGCCCCCGGACCGCTTTCGCAATCATACCGCCTCTGTGTGACTTGAGTTTAAGACGGACCCCGTGAATGGATTGCGGGCAGCTAGTGGTCATTGGAAGTAGCAAGTTGACCGTCAGGACAAGAAGCGGGTAGATTGTTGGAACTAGTAACGGGTTGATCACTGGAACCAGTAACGGGTTGATCGACAGAGCCAGCAACAAGTTGGTGTTTGGAGCCGGCTGCGGGTTGGTTGTTGGAGCCGGCAGCCGGTTGGTTGTTCGGGTCGGCGTCGGGTTGTTGGTTAGAACCGGCGTCGGGTTGATGGTTGGAACCGGCGTCGGGTTGGTGTTTGGAACCGGTGGCGGGTTGGTTGTTGGACCCGGGGGCGGGTTGGTTGTTGGACCCGGGGACGGGTTGGGTGCTGGACCCGGCAGCGGGTTGGTGTGTGGAACCGGTGGCGGTTTGGTTGCTGGACCCGGTGGCGGGTTGGTTGCTGGACCCGGTGGCGGGTTGGTTGCTGGAGCCGGCAGCAGGATGGTTGTTAAAGCCAGCAGCGGGTTGAACGTCAACAGTATGATTTTTGTTGCCATTGGCTGGAATGACGGCTATAACGGATTGATTACCAACATTAGTTTGTTGATTTTGAGACTGTTTCTTAGACCTGCTTTTACCAGCCGCAGCTCGCTGTACTGCTTTATTTCTCGTAACGGAGTGACGCATTATGTTTTTCAAAAACGTCTCGCATTCATGTTTTGTGTAGTTTTTGTCAGATTGGTGAATCAGTTCAAAAAATAAATCTACTATATTTGTATATACCTTGAAACAAATTTTAGTGCATTCTTTACGTGAACTACCTGTCCAAGAACATTGAGTTAAGAAGTCCCTAGAAAAAAGTACATCTGATAATGTATAGGCATTATTGTTCCCTCGGCCTTTCCCCTTGCCGCAAACTAAAGATAACTGATCCTTAATATGTGCCTTATACGATAGATTTTTAAGGTTTTCCTCAAATTCGTCAAGGCTCTTTTTGTTGGATATCTTTATGAAATCTATAGTTTTTTCTTTAATAGAGAAATGATCTTTAGAACATTGCTCTACAAATGCGTTGAATGTAGTAGTTAAATGAGTAAATTTTTGAAGTAGGTTGCTTTCAAGACTTTTTATAATGTTATGTAAATTATTCTGATTTTGTTCCAAGGATTTAAATTTCTCTGTTAAACTGTCAATCTTCTGAATTATTTCAGTTGTTTCTAGCAGTTTTGTAGGTGCTTCTTCGGTGGTGAGATAAATTACGTTCTGGTCTAGTACAGCGTTTGATGTTACTGGTAAACTTAGTATTGTGGTTGATGTTTCCGCTTCTGGAAACTGTTGTGTAGATTCATTATCCTGTAAAGAATAATAATATTAATAATTTAATATCCCGCAGCTTCGACTGCGTAATATCCAATGTCACAGAGAAATAAATTATTTCAACAAAATAGTACAAAACTACATCCTACTAATATTATAAACGCGAAAGTTTGTAAGTATGGATGGATGTTTGTTACTCTTTCACGTAAAAACTACTGAATGGATTTTAATGAAACTTTACAATAATATAGCTTTTACATCAGAATAACACAAAGGCTACAATTTATAAACCTGCGCAGACGAAGCCTCGGGCACCAGCTAGTACATCACATACGCATAAATACACTTTTTTTTACTATTCTATACTGTCCCACTGCTGGAGAAAGGCCTCCCCCATACGTTTCCATTCATCCACATTTGTTGCGACTGTGGGCCACTGGTCTTTAAAAGCATCCAGATCACCTCTCCACCGCTTCTTGTGCCTTCCTCTGCCTCGGCGTCGTGGCGCGTTTGGTCCACCTATCCGGGTGCATCTGCCACACGTGACCCGCCTAATCCCATTTTAATGTGGCAGCCTTTTTACCGACGTCAGCGATACGGGTTTTGGACCGCAGAGTCGTGTTCCGGATACGGTCGGTCCTCTTTACACCTAGTAAGCTGCGCTCCATCGCCCTTTGGCAGACCGCAATTCTGGACTTCTGTGCCTAAGTCATTGACCACGTCTGGGCTCCGTAGGTTAGGATGAGCAAGACGCACGTGTCGACGAATCTCCGTTTCAAGGATAAATAGGATTAAATAGGTCTTAAGCTCTATGCACCAATTTAATAATTAAAATGTCATCCTGACACAGCGGCCACTCTCTTTGCTTAGTTTGGGGCTAGATGGCGGTATGTTGATCGTCCAAGAATTTTATTTATAAAGTGTTTTCAAAATCCGCAATACTAACCACTAGACCACAGAGGCACACACCAATTTAATAATATATCTTTAACGATATGTTTATATGGCTACGAAATAAAATAAACAACATTTCACTTACCGCTGAACAAGAACTTGCCAATTTGTTAAAACACTCTTGAACTGCAGTATTATTAAAATAATTTTTATTTTTCATTGGTCGTTCTTCGTCAGCATCCGTGTCACTCATGTCAGACATACGCGCTACTTCCGCTTCGGCACTTTGTTTTGAAAATAAATTGGTTCTTTTAACTATACATTTAAATGTCGTCCATGTATCATCTGGATAAGATTCCTCCATTTCTAAAAGTTGTTCAACATTTCTTTTCGGCCAGTGCAATATATTGTTTTGTTCCCATTTTTCTGGCACGATTTGCAGTACGTATCTCCCTCTTTCGCGTGTTTGTACGATTTTATAAGGCATATTTTCTGTAATCAAGCAAACGATTTATTACAGTTTGTAATATATTACACAAATTATTTCTTATCAAATGTACAGATGATATGCAGATATTACGTAGATACGAATCAGTTCAAACAAAATTAATAACTATTGATCCAAGTTGCGCATAGTATATATTCAAGCAAAATGCGATTAATGACCAGATAGCAATAATGCTAACCAACTTTTTCACTGAGCAATAAACAAATACTGAATGATTAAGAAAGAATGATGATCGTTAGCGCAGTGTTTGCTTACATATCGTACAATAGACAAACACGTCACGACTTGTTTGTGTGCCATGGTCTAGACAGCAAGTTCCTACTATTATTAAAAGATGGCGTGACTATTCTGGATTACCAAACCCAAAACTAGCCAAACTGTAGGGTAGATATATTATACCGTATACGATACGATGTAGGTACTTCTCATAAAAACAACAAAAATCACATGCATCTCTTGGAAAGTGATTATATACCTACACCGGATATGGAACGATTTGGGCACCAAAAAAATCATGACTTTAGTTTATAAGTATTTCACATTTTCTTTCTTCTTTGTAAAAAATGAATCTGTTTATCATTGTTTAAAAAAGTGGAATGACCACATAATAATATGATAATTTAAAGAGAGTTTCCGTCAAAGGCCACAGAGCGTCCGAATTTTTAAGCATTATAAAGTGTCATTCAAGATCTCCTAAATTTAAACTCTCTACCTATTACAGCCCGCTGTCAGATGGACAGGCATCGGAGGCATATTAGTAGGGTCGGTTTTTCACCCTTTGGGTAAGGAACTCTAAAAAGTATTTTTTGGTGAAAAAATTAAAGATACCTATTTATTACATTAGAAAATGAAAGAAACACTATTACGATTTAGACCTGATATAATCAGGGGTTTCTTTTCATTTCAAGGAACCCTGAAAAAAATAGCAATGGCGCTCGATCGCAGTCGTTTTAGAAACGTCTACTTGACTGAAGCTTATATTACAATCTTATAACAGTCTACTGATGACTTGTACAACAATGGCTGAACTTACACGTATAAAACACTTTAAAATATAATTAAAAATTGACGCAATTTCAGATATCCTTAGAGAGCTATAGTGAAAAACTAAATGTCATCACATACAATATCAATAAAGTGACATTCCCATAGAAATCTACACGTCATCTCGAATTCACCAAGTGCGCTTAAAGATTCAAAATTAATTTCAATAATATACCATTTGAACTTACCTTGTTTTATTTTTTTGTCCAATTTGTGTCATAAAAACCACAAGGAAACGAAAATTTTGTTAACCGAAAGGATTATTTGCAAATCGTTTTATAAATAAAATTGCAAAACATTTATGCGCCTGTAAAGTCAAGTAAACCGTATTTAAATGTTACATAAAACCTTCTATAAAACATAATGGTCAGTTTTAACACTTTTATCCGATTTTTTGGACAAGTAAATGTTTTCCCTGTACTCTTTATACAACATTTTGGCCATTCTTTAACCACTATATTACTTTTACTTAACATTTTCTGATGCCATGTTAACCTTTACTTAACCATTACGGGACCTATAAGTCTTATTAGATGCGCCACTTTCGCCTTTTATAACCGTTTACCTTACGTTTATACGACTAACCTAATCGGATCAGAGTTGCATGTAAAACGTTGTCTCAACTTCTATAGGACTTTATTTTGCTAGTTGGGGAAGTAGCACCTTATCGATATATTAAAAATTTAGAGTAGACAAAGATCGCAAAAAGGAACGCACGTTTGGTCGCTGCGACTATATTATATACAGTTTGCTAAGAGAATTTGCTTCAGCTTTTGTGATTAAAATTACGTCTAGTGACGGGGATCTAAACGTGCCTTCGAAATAACAAAACTCCTGTACATATTTCTCTTTCCTTTTTTTATTCTAATTTTGTCAAAATTTAATAAATCATGCGGGCGTTATAATGGCGGGCGTATTTTCGCCTGCAATAGGATAGGAAACATTCGAATCTACTTCAAGAATAAATTTTACTATGTTAAGAATTTATCAGCTGGTCATTAGACCAAATCGTCCAGTTTGTTTCTTTTGACCCTCAAAAAGCTTAACTGTGCAAGTAATTCTACGCAGATGTAACCTAGCGTATCATCATTATAACATCCCGTCAGTCTACATCTGGACAGAGAGCGCCCACTGAATCTCACAGAAGATTATATTCTAGGTACAGTCAACGACAGGTCAAGCTTGACACTCGCATTGCGAATCCAGCCCGTACGTCTATTGAAATAAGAACGGTACAAAGTCCAATGTGTCAAGCTTGATGTGCTCTTAACTGTACCATAGTACACTTGTTAGCGTTGCAACTGGCACAAAGGTACATAGTGGTTAGTAACGGCAGTATGGTGGCACGCTACGCAGAAAGACGTAGGCTAGTTTAGCAAACTTTTACCTATAAGGAAGCTTTGTGTAAGAGGCAGTACATCTGGTTGATTTCAATAATTCGAACTAAAAATTTAAAAATGCACAACGAAAAATTAACAACTACCTAGTTATAGATAAATTCAAACCGTCACCACTAACGCCATCTGTGCAAATTTTATCGAACTTGTAACTGTTCAGCTTCAGGTACACTCAACAGCACATCGGTAGAAACACTTTTGAACCTTATAGCGTTGTAATAGAGTTGAAAAAGTTTCTACCGACGTGCGGTTGACCGTACTAACAATAAACGCGTGCTAAGAGAATGTTACAACTACATAATTTTCATTGGCTACACTTAATGGCTAATAAAATAAATAGCGATAGACATAAAGTGCTACACGCTTGGCACACAAATAGCAAGTTACTTTAGCTATGAACGTTTTTTTATGCTTGTCACAATATGCGAATATTTTACGCTGCTAAATCCAACAGACTTACTTAAAGTCGTACACTGTATTACACATTTTCTAATGTATTATTTTACAAAACAAGAATAATTGAAATCAACCATTAGAAAAAAACACATTTTATTTTCATATAAACAAACGTATTTCGAAATGCCAATATAACTTCTGGTAGGTGAAGTTTAAAGCGGATACAGTGAAAAGTAGTACAATCACCTCTCCGAGATAGTAGTAGTCTAGAGGCATCTGACTTTCCGGGTAGATATTTTCTAAGTACCAGCGGAAGGACTTGCACTTTAGCTTTTCACGTAATGCTTTTCGTTCGCTGACGTCACCGACCGGTACATTCAGAGCTCCTGCGGATAAATCATTTGGTATCATCATATCGTCCCACAAAAAAGTGTAATGGTGAACTAGAAGCTCCTCACAAAATTACACTTTCAATCATTTCGGGCGAAATAACATTTGGGGTGAAAATAACATCATAACATCCCATGAAACGTCAACTGCAGGACAGGGAGCTCGCACCAGAATACCGGCTTTTGCTGGAAAAATTAGGAGTGGGAAGTACCACAGTCCATATTCACCACGCTTGGTAGCGGTTGCGGCTGGCATAATTGGACCGCGGTTGCTAAAGACCACAGTATGTAAGATAGCACGATACACAAAAGCACGCTGCTGCCCATCCTCCGGTTTCTAATCCCTTAGTCGCCTCTCATGACACCCAGGGTTAGTGATGGGTTGGTTCTTTTCTTAGCCGCCACCACACGGGCTAAGCACATAACTAAAGATTTCTTCAAAAAATTAACATGTCACTTATTAGACCATAAAACTAAACAACTTCCCAAGGAACATAAGGCGAAATACGAAGAAATCTTTAGCTTCTAAATGGAAGTTCAGATTTTTTTTTTTCATATCACGATCTATGCTTTTTGGGAAAATTTGTTTAGTTGTATGATTTGAGGAACCTTCTAAAATTATATGAAGTTTCCTTAGGAACCTATTCAAAGTGGAATCAAAATATTTCACCTAAGAGAACTCCGGTATAACTGCAAAAAACTATCTCTTTATTTTAATGGTAAAGTAGTAATAACTTTGATTTATGGACAGTAAAATTGACAATGTGTTTTCTTTCAAATTGGTACTAGAAAAATAATTAATAGTATTTGGAAATCAATATTTTTAATGTTAGTCAATGAAAGTAACCCAAAATGGTAGATGCACAATGAAATGATAATGCTACGAGATTAGTAATGAATTAATTGGGTTAAACTGTTTAGTACACAAAATACACGACGTGTACATGCAATATACATACAGCATAATACTCACTTGATACTTGATCTCATATATAGCGCCTACCTAGACATCTTCCGAAAACTAAACTGTAGTTTCAGATATGTGTCAAACCATGACCAACTTATTTTGGACACATAATATCATGAATGGTTTTGTTTGTTTTCTTCTTAATATTTTTCTTTTTTCACATTTCTTGGGAAAAGTTGTTCAGTTTTATGGCGTGAACACATAGTTTTAGTTTACGGAAAATGTCTTTTTACACCTTATACAGCGTGTAACGGAAAGGTGTGATAATACTAAAGAGTGTGAATCTACTCATGAAACTGAACAACTTTTCCCAAAGAACATAGAACAAAATAATATCTTGACCTCCCATAGAAACTGCATCAGCTGATAGCGCATTTTGTATGGGAGGTCAAATTTGGTTTTTCTTATTTCCTTGGGAAAAGTTGTTCAGTTTCATGGGCAGATTCACACTCTTCAGTATTATTACCTTTCCATGAAAAATATAAATTAATATATTACCAGTAAAGACACAAAATGACAATACAAAAGAATTGAGCCTTACCTTAGTATATTCGCTGCACTACTGCGACAGATTGGTTCTTAGAAACTGCTCATTGCACTGGGTAACAATTCGATTTGCAATGCGTTGCTTAAATTAATCAGTTGGTCACTTAAATCACGAGTTCTGATAAAAATGTTACATTGAGGTATGTACTTACAATTTACAGAGGTTGTTACACTCAATGCGAGTATTCCTTTGTCTGATATCAGCCAAATTTTCGAGATAACCACGAAGAGCGAAGAACTAAAGAATTTTTTTGGAGAAATCCAGCACCGGCAAAAAGTTGAAATTATAACAAATATATAAATATAACTATTAATCCCAGACCTGGGTTGACGTTATAGCAGAGACGCTTTCAGTCGTCCAGCCCGAAGGTCTAGCCACACTTCAGCGAACCTCGCATTGTTGTGGTAATCTTAAGATGACCATGTAGAGCCAAGGGCGGAGAAAATCTTTCAGAGAAATCTGGCACTAGCAGTTTCAATAATTACTAAAACAAATATCAATTCAAGACCTGGGTTAATGTTGTAGTAGAATCCAGTCGTCCAGCCACACTTCAGCGAGCCTTGCTTTGTTGTGGTAATCTAGAGGAAAAGAGGTAGTGCCAAGGGCGGAGTAGATCTTGAACCAGCAAAGAGTTTAAATAATAACAAAGACAACTAACAATTCCAGACCTGGGTTGATGTTGTAGCAGAAATGCTTGCAGTCGTTCACCTACCTTGAAATGACCACGTAGAGCGAAGGGCTGAGTAGATCTTTTGGAGAAATTTGCCTCCAGCAAAGAGTTGAAATAATAAAAGACTACTATCAATTCCAGACCTGGGTTGATATTGTAGTAGAAATGTTTTCAGTCATCCAGTTACCTTAAAATGACCACGTAGAGCGAAAGACTGAGTAGATGTTTCGGAGAAATTCGGCACCAGCAAATAGTTGACATAATAACAAAGACTATTGATATTGTAGTAGAAATGTTTTCAGTTATCCAGTTACCTTGAAATGACCACGTAGATCGAAAGACTGAGTAGATGTTTCGGAGAATTTCGGCACCAGCAAAGAGTTGACATAATAACAAAGACTAATATCAATTCCAGACCTGGGTTGATATTGTAGTAGAAATGTTTTCAGTTATCCAGTTACCTTGAAATGACCACGTAGAGAGAAGGGCTGAGTAGATCTTTCGGAAAAATTCGGCGCCAGCAAAGAGTTGACATAATAACAAAGACTAATATCAATTCCAGACCTGGGTTGATATTGTAATAGAAATGTTTTCAGTTATCCAGTTACCTTGAAATGACTACGTAGAGCGAAGGGCTGAGTAGATCTTTCGGAGAAATTCGGCACCAGCAAAGAGTTGGCATAATAACAAAGACTACTATCAATTCCAGACCTGGGTTGATGTTGTAGTAGAAATGTTTTCAGTTATCCAGTTACCTTGAAATGACCACGTAGAGCGAAGGGCTGAGTAGATCTTACGGAGAAATTCGGCACCAGCAAAGAGTTGACATAATAACAAAGACTATTGATATTGTAGTAGAAATGTTTTCAGTTATCCAGTTACCTTGAAATGACCACGTAGAGCGAAGGGCTAAGTAGATCTTTCGGAGAAATTCGGCACCAGCAAAGAGTTGGCATAATAACAAAGACTACTATCAATTCCAGACCTGGGTTGATGTTGTAGTAGAAATGTTTTCAGTTATCCAGTTACCTTGAAATGACCACGTAGAGCGAAGGGCTGAGTAGATCTTTCGGAGAAATTCGGCACCAGCAAAGAGTTGGCATAATAACAAAGACTACTATCAATTCCAAACCTGGGTTGATGTTGTAGTAGAAATGCTTCCAGTCGTCCAGCCACACTTCAGCGAGCCTCGCGTTGTTGTGGTTGACGACGCGGCCCGTCCCGCCGGGGAACGAGTAAGGCGTGGTCTTCCGGAACACGTGGCCGACGTGCGAACACGGAGAGATCTCCAGCGTTCCCCCGCACATCCAAACCTAAGCCCCGGTTAGTACCACATGAAGGAGTTGCTACGTAGTACGAACGTCTCTGTTATTTACCAAGCGAACACAATATTTATCGTGTAGGCTCGTAAAGCCAGTGGCTACCTAAGGTTTTTGCTCTAAACTAAACTTTTTCGTTCTTTTTATAGTTCAATATTCAAATTGGTTAAGAAAAGCCCTTAAATTAAAACTGAGGCTCCGGTCATCAAAAAACTTAGAGAAAAAGAAGCATGACTTAAATATCCTTATTACCTTTTGCAGAGTTTATAAGCCGCCAAATGGTCTCTAACATGACAGAAGCCGGAACAAAAGACCTAAAGAGCTTCCGACGCACGAAAAGGATTAATTTTTATTCCACTAGCGGTCACCCATCTGGGCTCTGACCACAACCAAGGTTGCTTAACTTTCGTGATCTTCGAGAAATAACAATCACCACTTGGCCTCGAGCGCTACACACAATGTTATGTCCACACAATATTTAAAAAAACAACTAAACGGTTAATGTGAACCGAAACATGAATGAATAAACAAAGTACGATTTGAACTACGTAACAACCGCATCCCAATGTTTAAACAATCTAAAGGTGAGAATGTAATATTAAATGCGATAAATTTATTTGCTAAACATAATTATAAAATTACGTATATAAATGTCTAGTCTATTTACTATCAATAAATTATATATATAAAATGTAGTACATATTATATTAAATTGACTGCATTATTTATTTCCAATTAATTAACCTTTTAATGACTATTAACATAGTAACACAAATACTTACTTAGGTGTTATTTTATAGTTGTTATTTTAGTGATGACTACAGTTAACTCTTTGTCCGTTAAGAAACCCAACTATACATACAAACAATAAAATACGTACATACGTGCGATCTGTTTTTATTATCTCCTTAGTACCTAATTATTTGTTATTTTAGTGACGACTACAGTAAAATTTTTGTGAAGAAACCCAGTCATACAAACAATGAAATACGTACATTTAATATGATTAAATACGTACGTTATCTTTGCGTAAGACCATTGAGAACATACCCTTTAGACGAAAATGCAAACAAGTAGGACAAAGATTAGAAAATTTAAGATGTTAATTCGAACGTTGTTATAATTTACTGTTTCTAAAGTATACAGCAACTTGACTACTACAACGTGTAACAAAAAGATACTCATAAAACAAAACAACTTTTTCCTGATAAACCTCAGAGCAATTCGGCCCTATGGGATCTCTTGTGCTTCCTCTGTTTCTCTGAGCTTCCGCTGTCTTCAAAGACACTTATTTTTATAGATTTGATCAATGGGTTCACAAAATTTTATGCCCAGTACTTTTTGAGTGCCATGAAATAAGTCCTCACGCGTGCAGGTATGTCGGGACATGCGAGATGCTCCTTCGTTTGTGGGGAGGCACCGTGGAAAGGTTATTATTATTTTTATTACTTTTACAGTAAATTATGACTCTTTTTTTCTCGGAAAATACGTACGAGTACATGCAAATAAGAAAAAACCAGCCAAGTGCGAGTCGTATTCGCGCACCGAGGGTTCCGTGCCACTAAGGTAAAAATACCGTCTTAGTTATGGACGTGCAGTCACGCAGAAGTGTATTAAATGCGCGCGAGTTCTACACTCACTTCACCAGTTTTTATTATTTGTTGTTATTTTATAGCTTATGCACTATAAACATACCAATTTTCACGCATGACAGTGTTCCCGTTTTAACGATAGAGCTAAAACAAAATGTCGAGCAAAAATCGCCTAAAAACACGTTTTTAGTAGAGTACGGTTCATGAGGTACAGCCTGCTGATAGACAGACAGACATCGGTGGCATATAAATAGGAGCCCGTTTTTCATACTTCGGGTAAGGAACCCTAAAAAGAAATTCTTTACATGGAAAATTCGCAATCAGATACAGGGTATATATCAGGTGGTGCTTTCGGTGGAAAGTAAAAAAAAATTCAGGAGAAGTTGATCAAATTGCTCAATCAAATTGTATCCTTTTTGTTGCACTTAGTATTAATATTAATAACAATCTTTAAACCTTGTCTCCATTGGTTCGTGCTCGGTGAGTAACATACTACAAACTAGGTACAGTTGAGTAAATAGTGTCACTAGTAGTACCCTTGAAAGAATTGCCTCATTATTCTATTAATTAAGTTTTATAAAGTGACTTACATACGGTTTGACTTAGTAACTGCAATGCGAAAGTCACCAGTGTGAAAAAAAATTCTTATTTTTTATTAAATTTAAAATAAGTCCGGTAGGTCCTTCGCTATATATACATTTTCATACAGCGATCGGGTTAAAAACACATAAAATATTTTCCTAGACCGAATAAATACATAAATATTCATAGTGACCTCCTTAGATACGATCTTTATTTATTACCTATTGTGACAAAAAATGCATTCAAGGGTTTAGGAACATAAGTACAAACAAAAAAAATATTGGAGATCTGCTAAAATTTTGTACCATTTTTCTAAGTGATCCACTTTTCTCCTATAAATGTGTAATCTTTAACAAAATTGTTAGAAAGTCTCATACCACGTTTTCACTTATTCTTCGGTTGCATCTAATTCGGTTTAGGAAAGAGATCTTTTTGACCATATCATTGTATGAAAATGTAAAATGAGTATATTTTATTGTAAGATTTTTAGTTATCTGATTCTGTGTACACAATACCTCTATAAGCCTAGCTTAGGTTTTTTAGATAAACTGAAAAAAAAAGACAAGAATTCTTAAGTCTGTTCTTAAAAATTGTCTTCGTGTCTAATCTTATGTTGCCATTTTTTGACTGTTTTTACGAATTTCATGTACTTACTAAAATAAGCAAACAATTAACTAATTAACACAGTTTATTAATTATACGTAAAAGTACGTAAATAGGTATTACTTGAGTAGTAGGTAAATATTGTAATATGAAACGTTTATTCTATTAAGCCATGATAAAATAGACCAAGAGATGATGCAAATAAGCTGCTGAACAAATATCCGGAGCTACTAAAATCTCGCAATAAGTGTTTTATTGACATACACCGAGAGAGAAGTTAATCTCAGGTTACGTCTTATGATGTTCTTTTTTCTATGACCCATTTTTTTCTTTTATTCTAACTCTTACCAACATATGTTGCATCTATGTCAAAAGAGCATATAGCTATGTGGGCTCCAGCTGTCAGAAAACACAAGTTTGTACAACAATGTTATTCTTTCCGTCAACGATGCTCTGGTTTTAGTGTAATGGCTGCAAAATAGATTGGTAAGCGTTATATAACCGAAATAAATGGCAAAGAAAGTGACACAGTGAAAGAAAGTTTATTTGACGTCTCTAAGTGCGGCAGTAATTTTTTTAATGCTTTTTCGGTTTGGAGATAAAGAATTTTTCAAAAATGTCAACACAAATGTTAGTCCAAATTGTCTCTTAAGAACTATCTTTTCATACAAATACATTGCTACATATAGCATTACCGCCGAAACCCTGAAACTAGGGTTATTTTATATTAATATTGCGTTTTTCAAAAAGTCGTACAATAAAGTTGTTGTGTAAGTGAATTGGCCTCTAAAATTACCCTGAAAAAGTTTTTCATTTCTGCAACTCTATATTGTTTAAGTATATTAAATGTGTTAAATAATAAATTTAAAAGCTTAAAATGTTAGTTTTAGATGATCTTATTGTCATTTAAATTGAAGGACATATATACTAGTAAGTAGGCTCCGATTAGTACGTTAATGAACATAATACTCGTACATATATTAGTACTTTATATTTGCAACAACTCCTGGTCTACAAAGAGTTGCTGTGGTTAAAACATATGTGATAATATTTTTTTATTCCGGTCACAATTCATTGCTTCTGCATAATAGAAGAAGCTTGAGACGATACTAGCAAAGAATTATTTAAAACCGCAACAGAATCAAAAGCATACGACACCAAGAAAATAGGAAAACAAGATTTAAAAATAGAAAAAGAATAAACACGACAAAATACAGAATACTATAAAAATGAAATGAAGCGAAATATTGTAAGAAATGGCGATGGCATGCACAATGAAATGAGATGAAATGTATGCAGCTGCAATGTTATTGTTTTAAGAAGCTTTCTCCTTAACTTGTTAATGAAAATGTTCACAAATCACTCAGCTTTATATGTTAGTCGAATCCCAAGCCACAACAAAACTTATTTATTTGTACTTTCATAGCTAACATTTTACTGTATTTATTTTAAACAATATTGGGCACCCTTCATCTATTTTAATTTGCACAATGCAGTTTAAATACAGCAAATTTTGTTGCATTCGGCTTCCAGGAAAAGATGTTAAAAGATTTTGCACAAAATTGAAAACCCATAATTATTTGCCTAAAATTGTGCAAATTAAAACAAAATGGCGGACGTGAATCGTGCAAAACGTTAGCAATGGAAGGTTCGTCGGTTGCTGTCGAACCTGGATTCATGGCGTAATAGAACTCGCCCCACTCGTCCATCCAGACTTCTGCGACTCTTGCAGCGTTGTGGAGGACGATGTTCTGGACTCCACCAGGGAAGGAGTAAGGCGACTTGTCTCGGAACACGTGGCCCACGTGCGAGCAAGGAATGATCTCCAGTGTCCCACCGCATTGCCACACCTTTGTATTATTTATTTATATTTATTGTATGTAATAGCTTACACAAAAAAGTCATATAGGACGTTTTGGACATATTCAGGACTAGCTCTACTCACGACTTCGTTCGCGTGGAGTTTGGCATTTGAACGCAGACTACCGACCCAATTCAAAGTTGGATTTCGTTCATCGCTTTAAACTTCGTACTTGCATCCTTTCTGCTTTAGAGAACCGATTTGGTTGAAACAAACATTATATGTTGAATCGAAATAAGCGTAATACATTATTGCAACCCCGTTTACAATAATGTATTACGCTTATTTCAGAAGTTTAACCAAACAAACAGACCAACAGACAATATATAATATCCAAATAACATCTGAATCCTGTCTATTATTACCGTTTTAGCGTCTTCTAAAGTTATATTCTTGCATTTTTTTCTCATTGAACAGGTTCAGTTTACATTTTTATCAAACGTATTGACCAATTATCATTGCCGGGCGTACGGTCGGCCAAGAAAGTGGTTTCTCGCGTGTAACCAAAATATAGCTTTAGCAACTGTCCGAAAGAAATATATATTTTTTAATGAAGAACAATTGAACGTAAATCAGTTTTGGCCGACTGTACCTAGCATATTATTAACGATTTACCTGACGGAAAATTCGCAAAGCAACCTACATCTAAGAATACATTACCCGGAAGCTCATCTCAAGGTTCTCTCCGCCCCAGATGTCCATCCCCTCGTCGTAGGAGCCGATCTTGTAGAAATAATCCTTATCGATAGCGAACAGCCCTCCAGCCATGGTCGGCGTTCGTAGGGGAGCCGTGCGGTCACCCCCGCGGCGTGCCATTTCGCGCTCCGGGACACGGTACCTGGGAAACAAATAGGTGAACCTTATACAACGTCCCAAAATGTGTTGGTAAGCGTTAGAATAAACGGAATAAATTTAATATTAGAAAGAAGTTTTCAATTTATAGTGGGCTGTGTTTTGTACTGCCTCAGCCTATTTAATGAGAGTTTTACGATTAGGTATGATAAATCCCTATCACATTTTCTTACAAATGAAAAACAAGGCAATGCTGTCTATTATGAATTTGTTTTCTTTTGAAATTTTCCACATAAAACCACATATAGTTATAAGTTTACACAGATGATTTCAATAAATCAGTCGCTTGTACATACACAGCAGTGAAAGTTTGAATTACCATGAGCGAAATAACATATTAAACTCGCATACCCATCCATTCGACCATGACGCCGTTTTTATAAGAGCCATTTTAACACTTAGTATATTTTTCCATTATTACTAGTAGGTACTAGCAATATCTCTGGTATGAACTTTTTATTTATTTAATTGGACCACGGCTAATTGTTCGCTACTGTAGGTTTCTCAAATATACCATATCTTTTTTGTTGCAATATAAAAGGTGTAATAGAAAAGGTAATCAATCTGAAGGCTTTGAATCTACCCTTGATAGTAAACAACTTTTCCTAAGGAATAGGTCGAAACACGATTAATAAAAATACTCGTACTTCCAATATGCGCTATCAGCTGATGCAATTTTGGAAGTTAATATTAGTTTTCGTTTTTCGACCTTTGTTCCTTCATCATGACATCCAATGAAACGTCCACTACAGGACAGGGAACTCCCTACAAAATTCCAGCTTTTGCTGAAACAATGTGGACGGAAAGTACAAATACAAATATCTTTATTCGCAAGAAAACAGTAGTTGAGGATCTTAAGTTAGAAGAGTACAGTGTTTTCAGCTTACACGTAAGCATGCAAATATATCTAATGTGAATTAAAATTATATACAGTGTGTCAATATTAAATATGTCAAAATTAAACTATTCATTAACTTTAAAATCTAGAAATTCTTTCACACTGTAAAAGCAATGTTTTAATAGCCATTTTGTCAAACAATTTTTCAGTGCATCTTTAGTCATAATTTTAAAATTGTCAGGTAGCTTATTAAATAACAAAATGCTCATATTAAATATGTTCCTCTTGTAAATGTCTTTCCTAGCAAGAGGTTGATACAGTAAATTCATAATCTTTGATCTTGTTTGTCGTAACGTAACTTCTCCACGAGTTTTCCAATAATTTGGGTTTAAGGCAACATAAATACACACGTCTCTAATATACATACAAGGAAGGGGTAGTATATTAAGTTGTTTAAAAAGAGGTCTACAGCTGTCATCGAATTTAGCGTTGCATATTGCGCGGATGCATTTCTTCTGGAGTTTAAAGGCCCTGTCAATATCTACAGAATTACCCCACAGTATCAGTCCATAGCCAAGGATAGAGGAGACATAGCCATGATAGGCCATTAAAGCTGCTTCAACTGATATAGTTTGTCTCAACCTTTTGAGTGCATAAACAAAGCGATTTAATCTGTTACAAACCAGCTCAATATGACATTTCCAGTTCAAATGCCTGTCTATCGTGATACCAAGAAAAGTGTCAGTTTCATCAACCATTTCGTTGTTATCACTCACTTGGATCGGATATGGGTTAGCATTATACGAGATAAATTGCATGAACTTAGTTTTACTAACATTTATACGTAAGTCAATATTATTTAACCATTTAACCAATTCACTAAGAGCATTATTTATGTCGTTTTCAAACGTAGGTCCATCTTTATTTTTACATTCTATTATGAGTGTTGTGTCATCTGCGAATTGAACACAACTATGACAAGTAGCCTTAGGAAGATCGTTTACGTACAAAAGAAACAGTAACGGCCCAAGAACACTACCTTGCGGCACACCTTTATTAGTGACTCTAAAATTGGAACGATAGCTTTGCTTCGTGATAATGCCATTCGATTCATTAACATTACATATCTCAGTACATTGTTGCCTATTTTTAAGAAAGCTTTCTAGCCAATCAAATGCTGGACCACGAATCCCATATAGTTTTAACTTTTGTAAGAGCAATACGTGGTTCACTAAATCGAATGCTTTGGTCATGCCAAGAAACAAGGCCACTGTGGGTGTACCATAGTCAGTACCATAGTCACCACACTTGCTAGCGTTACGGCTGGCCAAATAGACCGCGGTTGTTCGTCACCGCAGAATGTAAAATGATACGATACACAGAAGGATGCTGCTGCCCATCCTCTGGTTCAATAACCCATAGTCGCCTTTTCCGACACCCACAGGGATGGGTTGGTACAATTCTTTGCTGGCACCACACGAGGCACCTTAGTTCCTTAGTAAAACATTTTTCGTTTATTTTTTCGGGGTAAGCTTTTGCACTTTTCCTATTTTGATGAATTGCCGATTACCACTTTATTTTAAGTCGAAGTGAAAGAAAAAATGCTGGCCAAGTGCGAGTCAGACTCGCGCACCGAGGGTTCCGTACCACTAAGGTAAGAATACCGTCTTCGTTATGGACGGGCAGTCACGCAGAAGTGTATTAAAAACGCGCGAGTACGATACGCACTTGACCAGTTTTTATTATTTGTTTAAATTATACCTTATGCACTAAAACACACCGATTTTCACGCTTGTAAGTGTTCCCGTTTTTACGATAGTGCTATAAAAAAATCAAACAAAAAATCGCCTAAAACACGTTGTTAGTAGAGGAGCTTAAATAATATATATTTTTTAGTATTTATAGTTATTGCGGCAACAGAAATAAGTAATCTGTGAAAATTTCAACTGTCTTCCTATTATGGTTCATGAGATACAGCTCGCTGACAGACAGACAGACATCGGAGGCATAATAATATGGTCCCGTTTTTCACCCCTTGGGTACGGAAGCCTAATAGAGAACATTTATAATTAATGAATTATGCGTCTGCTTACATAAAATAAAAAATAAATAAATGGCAATCAAATACCACGTATTGTACACATCAAATATTTACAACGTTGCATTTAGCTAGCATACCCAATATGACAATTCGACCTCTAAGCTAATCCAAAGGGCCTGTATAGAGGTTAAGATTTCTCAATCAGGCACTAGCCCTACTACTAGCAGCATTATACTGTGTGGAGCCTATATTCATCCGATGTTAATTTTACCACACATTAAATAAACTTGTAATATTTGGATAAACACATTAATGATGTCACTGTGTTCATAAATAGATAATATTCGCCTAACAAACTACCTGACGACGTAGTTTATTATAATTATAACATATCAACATCATAAAGAATGCCAGTTAAATCTAAATATATCAAAGAACATGTCCTGGCTGACTGACTAAATGACTGAGTGATTTATCAACGCAATACCGAGCCGTAACCACTATAGCTACGAATGTTAAATTTTACAAAAGATTTGTCAAATCTCATCCCCCAAGGGAGTGAAAAAAGGGATAAAAATTTGTATGATAGTCCTACAGTTTTGACACAAGATGCTTGAAAATTTGGATTTGAGCTAATAGAAAGTAAAGAAGAAACACGTGTTTCAGCATTTTTGAGAAATCATCCCCAAAGGGGGTGAAATGAGGGATGACATACCTATTGTATGAAAAGTCTACAGTTTTGACGTGAGATGTATAAAATAAAATATTTGAGCTACTAAAAAAATAACGTGTTCCAAAATTTTGGAGATATCCCCGAGGGGATGAAAATGAGGGATGAAAGTTTGTTTAAAAGTCCTGCAGTATGAAATGTATAAAAATTTGAAGGAAAAAAAATTAAAACGTGTTGCAGCATTTATTTTCCTAAGGAGTAACTTAAAATATTTTATTTTTTATTTTAAGTTCTATTAACCTGCATAATTTAACGTTTCGAATTCATGTTAATAAGAACCAAACAAGCGAATCCGTGGGCAACAGCTAGCTAAACATAACAACTATCGCTAAATGGTAGCATAAGTAATGAATAATCATTAACCAATAAGTTGATAATGTACATGTAGTACTTGTCGTTATTTTATTGTCTGGTTCATCGAATCTATAAACAAGAATAGCTATTGACTACTAGGACGTAAATTGATAGGCCATTCCAATGATAATTACTAGTTATTAGATAATTTACGTTATTGAATATCTTTTATTGGTTTATATTATAATAAATAGTAGAACTGTTATATTTCCAAGTTTTTGAATGCATTAAAAGTATACGCAAAGTACTTAATATTCAATTTTAAAAACTGAAAACGATAAAACGATTATTTAAGGATATTTTTTATTGACAACTTATAACAAAAGAAACAAACAAAAAATGTATGCTACGAAGAATATTCATCAATTACCTAAAAATTGTGACAGACATAATTTTAATACTAGAAATAAGTACAAACTTGATTAAGCATATACTAGAAAATAGCAAAAGTCAATACATTTTTTGTTGACCTGTGTGTGCACGATACTACAACAATATACCTGACAATATAGTATAATTGCTCAAGCAAAGAAAATAGTCTAAAACTATTTAATATAACAACTTTTCTCACAAGTAATCTTAACCAATTAAGATGAGCTCCCGTTTCAAGTTCATTCATTTAAAAGAGATGTGCAGAACTGAAAAAAATTATCGCGGGGGTGAGCGCGGCAGGTGGGTGGAGGCGAGCGAATCGTTTATTGGATCTCCGCCTGTCCTATGCGCAGAAAATAACCGTCAGAACCAAACTTACCCTGCGCACGCTATACAGGCAAGAACTGATGATATTTACAAAGTAAGAAAAAAACTCTTAATGTATTAACGCCATCTTATCTATATTGCGATTTCTTAACTTGTGACAGCAGGAAAAAATGTGAGTTAGGATTATTAGCTCTTAACTTTACTATAATGATCTTAATATAAATTATAAGGTTTTAAGTTTTGACTAAGTTTTGTATCTAGTTTATTAATTGTGACCAAAATTTATTTGTCTGTAACCGAAACTCATATATCTGACCTGAACTAGTTTCGATACATTAAAAATTTAGTTTTAACATAGGAATAGTGTTTTAAGAGACAAAGCAAAAAATGGTTCTGGCTCGTTTCACGCCAGAAAAAGATCGATTGTCCTATTTCTAAAATAGCAGCAGCCACAGCCACACCACTTAAATACATTCCACTGCATTATGAAAATTTCAAGTTTATTTAATATCGTATCGCATTGAAAGTTTATGTAAAGCAAACTTGATACTTTCTACACAAACTTACTCAAAGATCTGATCCCTCACACAAGTTCAAATTCGATTTATATTAGCTGATAATTTTGTTTACAGCAAACTTTATTGGACAGTTTGTATGGGGAAGCCGATTTTTTTTTACAATTTTACATACATACATAACACTACGCCTCTTTCCCGTCGGGGTAGGCAGAGACCACAGTCCACCACCGGCTACGATTTTAGCATACTTCCCTTGTTTAATAACTTTGGTCAATCCCTTCACACACGCTCGTCGGTTTATGGTACTTTAAACCCGGCCTTTATTTAGAACGTCACGAATATAAACAGCCGCAGAAACGACCCTCCTAGTGTCCCCCACAAAACTACTTTTGCAAAACATCAGTTCTATGTCTCGAGCACCTTGATCTATACGAAAATAAATAAATACCTGCAAATCACAAGCTTAAACATCTATGATCTTAAAACTAAACTTAAAACGTGGCTACTGTCTCTAGACTACACAAAAACAGAGGACCTACTTAAAATTGTGTCATAATATTTACTTACAATTAAATTATTGCTTTCACCAACTTACTTGCACATAAACACACACATACACAAACATATACACACACCTACACACACCCACACACACCCACATGTACTCACCAAACACACTTTCAAATCTCGCAAGCATATTATAGAACCTTGTCTTACTAATTTTGATATTATTTGTATCTTGAACAGCTTAAAACTATTTTCCTTTTATTAAATTTCTACCTTTATGAATTATTTATTAAGTTTATATTTTGAGTTTGTAATTTCTTAAATTTTATCAGTGTAGCAAGTTGTCAAAATTGTCATTAACTTGGAAGCGACGTTCACGGTCGAACCCTACTTCCTAAGATACAGGAATCTTTTTCTTAGTTTAGGAAGCAAGGTCAAAGCATACTGGTTGCAAAACAAATTATCTTTAAGAATCCAATGTAAGCACATCTTGTAAAATCTCTGTAACCACATTTAGTTCAATAAACTTATTTATTATTATATTATTATTATAATTTATTTTTTCATTTTCTTTTTCAGTCATCTTCGCCGAAAGTTGTTCAATTACGTTGACTGATCATGCCTTTTCAGTTTTCAGAAACTTGTCCCTTACAGTCTGTACAATTAATTTACTAATTTTAACGCGAAAAGAGATATAAATAAAAGTATTTCTAAACACTTAAGTTCAAAAAGTTTAACACGTCAGGTTCATCACGACATCCCATGAAACGTCCACTAAAGGACAGGGAACTCCCTCCAAAACTCCAGTTTTTGCTGAAACAATGTGGTGAGGAAGTACCATAGTCACCACGCTTGTTAGCGTTACGGCTGGCACTATGGACCGCGGTTTCTGGTGACCGCAGAATGCAAGATGATACGATACGGAAGGATGCTGCTGCCCATCCTCTTGTTGTTCATTTACCCTTAGTCGCCTCTTACGACACCTACGGGTGGAGATGGGTTGGTACTATTCTTTGCCGGCACCACACATCGGGTTACCATTATCTAATCTGGGGTTTAACAACTCTTATTTCAAGAGCCATTATCAGCTGATAGCGGATTTTGTATGGGTTTGTTTTTTGTGTTGGTTTAATTACTTTTTTCTGCACTTCGAGCTGGGTGTCTTAAAAATTTTTTTCACTTTCATGAGAAAATTCCCATTCTTCAGGCTTGTTATACCTTTTCCCATACATCATGTTTAGACACATGTTTGTGTATACATAGCATAAAGTAGAATAATATGGAATTCCAGTGCAGCTGCATATATTTGTATAGTATTGTTCAATGATAACAAAGATATGTTTAAACTGAGGTGTATTCACAGTTGAGGAATTTCATTCAGTGTTTATCATTTAAACAATCAGTTGCAAGCGAAAATTCTAATTACAGTTTATCTTCCTTTAAACAGAAAAAGACAGCACGAAACTACATATAATCAATTTTTTTGCGTTTGTTCATTTTGCAGCCATGACACTAAAACCAGAGCATACTCGTATTTGACGGAAAGAATAACATTGTTTTACAAACTTGTTTCTTCTGACAGCTTTAGTCTTTAGCTTTAGTAAAATTTTTTGGTGTTTTGGTATTTTTTTTTCTTTAGCCTGGTTTGTCCCACTGAAGGGCAAAGGCCTCCCCTTTTTCTTTCCAATTGTCACGGTCATGAGCCATGCCCTGCCAACCTTTCATGAAGGCATCGAGGTCGTCGCGCCACCGTTTTTTAGGCCTTCCTCTACCGCGTCGGCCATCAAGGGGAACCCATTGGGTTGTAATTCTAGCCCATCTCTCCGGATGCATTCTACATACGTGACCTGCCCACTCCCACTTCAGTTTTGCAGTTTTCTCGGTGACATCAGCTATTTTGGTCTTGGAGCGCAGAGTGGTATTTCGGACTCTATCCGTTCTTTTTACTTCGAGTTGGTGTAAACGAAAAAAATTAATCTTAAGAGGGTAATAGTATTAGGTCCTTACCTATGAATTGGCGTTTTATAATCCCGTGTGGTGCCGGCAAAGAATAGTACCAAACCATACATATGAAATGAAATGAAATGGTTTTATTATATAGTCTACACTAAAGTAAATCTAGCAATCAAAATAGTAGAACCAGTATTTATGGATGCGAATTGCCTGGTTATTGAAATTAACTGCTGTTTATCAATCATAGCTATATACAGATCACCCTCAATACATCAAATAAATAACTTTCTAGTTTCTTTAGAAAAGGTAATGATTGATAACTCTAGTCACAATTGTATAATCGCCGGAGACATCAATATAGACATTAAAGAAAACTCCACTGATACTAACAAGGAGGACTACCTGTACCTATCAGCGCACTATGGTTTTATCCCGGGTCACACACTGCCTACTAGGGGGCTTAGCTGTATAGATCACTATTTATTAAAGACCAACAACCCCGCACGTGTAGTGGTGTACAAGTGCGACATAACAGATCATGACATGATCCTTTTAGGCATCGATTATCAAAATACCAAAAACTTAAATCGCCACAAATACAAACTGAAAATTGACTACCAAGGCTTAACAGATTACTTGAGAAACGTGGACTGGTCGATAGTCCTCTCTGAAAAAGATGTTACCCGAGCTACACTAGCACTTATTGAAGCCTACAAAAACGCATTTAATAAATTCAAACGTGTGCAAAAAGTAAGAAACTTAGACTTTATAATTAAGCCCTGGATGTCAGAAGGTATGTTGAGATGTGTTCGACGTCGTAATGAACTGCACATGGAACTACGCAAAGACCCAGACAATAAGGAACTTGAAAAAACGTACAAGTCCTATCGCAATTACTGTAATAATATTATTCATAACCTTAGAAACAAATACAATAAAGACCGGTTACAGTCCAGTAAAGGGAACAGTAAAGAAACCTGGAAGACAATCATAGATATTTGTAGCCTTAAAGGAGTCACCACTAACAGTGAAGACCTCTTGAATATTGGCGATGATCACACATCTGCCTTAAATATAGTCAATAGATATTTTTCTAATGTAGGTGCAAATTACGCTAAAGAAATATTACAAAAAATCAACAAAAATGATACTGAATTGGCTAACTCGCTTAGACTTCCGTATCAAAATCTGACTTCTTCCTTTTTTATGGCCCCCACCGACGAGTTTGAAGTGTCCCGAATCATCGCAAGCCTTAAAAACAAATCAGCGATAGGATGGGACAACATTAGCAACTGTGTTCTCAAACAAGCCACAGACTCCATGTCTAGACCTATTGCACATATTTGTAATTTAAGTATTTCAACCGGCGTTGTCCCCGATTGCTTAAAAATTGCTTTTGTTGTCCCTATCTATAAGTCAGGAAATTCAGAAGATCCATCGAATTACAGACCGATTTCACTATTAAGCACATTAGCAAAAATTCTCGAAAAAATTGTGAACAAACGTCTCATGAGATATTTGGAACACAATCAAATATTGTCAATCAATCAGTTTGGATTTAGAGCTGGCCGTTCTACAGAAGATGCTATACAAGCTCTAACTGACACTATTTCTGAAAAACTGGATCAAGGTGTCAAATGCGCAGCTGCTTTTTTGGATCTAGCAAAAGCATTTGACACTGTTTCCCGCCCAATTCTGCTCAAAAAACTCGAACTCATGGGTGTCCGCGGTATTGCGCTAGATTGGTTCCATTCATATTTACACAATCGAAAACAAAAAATCAAAATTGGAGAAAATTTTAGTGACTTTACCGATATTGAGTTTGGTGTTCCTCAGGGTAGTGTCCTCGGCCCCACGTTGTTTCTTGCTTACATTAATGATCTGTGCTGTTTAGAACTACCTAGCTCTAAGCTGCTTACCTTTGCCGATGACACTGCCCTGATCTTCTTTGGAAAGGATTGGGCTGCAGTAAAAGACGTAGCTGAGCAAGGACTGCAGAAAGTGGCGATCTGGTTGCAAAATAATCTTCTAACACTAAATATTTCGAAAACGAAAGTGATTACCTTCCGTATATCAGTCCGCACTGCTCCACCACCAGACTTACATTTTTTCTTACACTCTTGTAGTGACCATCATAACAAAAAATGTTCTTGTCCGAAACTCGAACAAGTGAATCATATCAGATATCTTGGAGTTTGCATTGATAAACACTTAAATTGGTCCGATCAAATTCAAAAAGTAGGCACAAGAATAAGAAAATTAATATATATATTCAAGAGACTCCGTAACGTAGCCGATCAAGACGCAATCAGACTTGTTTATACAAGCCTTTGCCAGTCTCTGCTTACATATGGTATTATTTCTTGGGGTGCTGCTAACAAAACCCGTCTTATATTAGTAGAACGAGCTCAACGTGCTATCATCAAAGTTGCTTACTCTAGACCTTATCGGTATCCCACAGATGACCTATATAGAGAAACTAAATACTTGCGTGTAAGACAACTTTTTGTGTTAGCTACCTTGCTGCGTTTCCATAAAACCGCCTTAACCACCGTTGTAATAAGATCGCGACGTCAAAAATGGCAAATCCCATCCATAAAAACTGGTACGGCTCGAAAATTCTTCAGATTTCTCGGCCCTTATCTATACGATAAAGTCAATCTTAAATTAAATATCTTAAATCTAACTAAATATAAGTCCAAAAAAGTTGTGTCTCAATGGCTAAATAATCTCAGTTACGACGAAACCGAAAGTCTACTTGTACCTATCCAATAACGTTTGTACCTACTAATTTTATTTCAATTTACAAATCGCTTATCATCCTGGGACCTCACCCATATCATATTAATATTTCTCTGTCTCATAATACTTATCTATACATACTCGCTATTGTCATCCATTGCCTTTTTACCAAGTGAAGAACCAGCAAACATACTTTCACATTATTATCTTATCCCTACCCACTCTATCAAATATGACCTCATGATATCATACCTACACATTATACATCACAATATCACTCATAAATATACACACACACTTATACACACTCTATTCAAACTTACATTCGTACACACACATTAACAATTATATTTCATTTAGGTACTGTACACTGTGACACACAAATAACCTACATAAACAGACATACAGGCACAAAATCAAACACATACACACCTCTGCATATTTTTTTTTTATTAGTTGTAAGTCTTGTTATACCTTCATTTAATGCTTAACTGTCTTGCTTGCTTGTTTGTAACCTGAAAGAGAACCTAGCCCTCACGATACAGGGAATCCTAGTGTGAGGACTAGCGAATCAATGTAAAATCACTTTTTGTACCCAATAAAGTTATTGTATTGTATTGTATTGTATTGTATTGTATTGTATTGTATTGCTATAGATATGGTAACATGTAGATGAAGGGTACAACATGTAGAGTGCCATATATCTAGCCTATATTTTGGCATGCAAATTTCTTTAAAATTAATTATATTCAAAATAAGATTACAAATTCATTAAATCTACCAGTCAAAAATATAATAACCATACCCGTGGGTGTCGTAAGAGGCGACTAAGGGTCATAAACTGGAGAGTTTTTATTGTCGCTTTTTTCCCACAATTGCGCCACATTGTTTGTGAAGCGATGTAGTTTAGCTGACGTCTTTAAGAGATTTTAATATCCAACAATGAATAAACGATTTTGATTTGATTTGATTTGATGGGCAGCAGCATTCTCCTTTGTATCCTTACTGCGGTCACCTACAACCGCGGTCCATGGTGCCAGCCGTTACGCTAACTAGCGAGGTGCAAAAGCTAAAATTCTGGAGGGAGCCCCTGTCCTGTAGTGGACGTTTCATGGGATGTTGTGATGAATCTGGACCAATTCTTGTTTCATCATTATCATAGGTATCAGCCGAAAGACGTCCACGGCTGGACATAGGCCTCCCCTAAAGATCTCCATGACGACCGCTCAATGCTTGTTTAACACGTAAATTCCCTGGACGTTCTTAGTATTCTTTCGCTTTTATTTTTGGTTAAAATAACTGATATTTTCTGTTCAAGGTATGCATACCTTGAAGAGAAAATATCTTGAGCACTGTATTTTTTTAAAACTTGCATTGGAAAACGTCCAATTGTTGATAATTTGCAAAATTATGGCAGATATTTTTTGTCTATGGAAATTTTCTATGGTTTGACCAAAGATTTTGACATAAATAAACGCACACATTGACAAATAAAATTTTTTTTTTTAGGTTGTAGGTAAATGGTTTTATGAGTGAGTTCCAAAACCGGTAATAATGTGTCAGCAGGTTGTATTGTATGTAAATGGTTTTAGGACTGCGTTTCAAAACCGGTAATAAGTACCCTTTGACAGCGCGCAAACGCGCCTAAGACCGGTGGTGGTGGATTTTAGGTTCGTTAGGTTAGGGCGACCGGTGAGTACCAGAAAAAACTGACGCGCCGTTATGTAAAAAGCAGCGAATCATATAATTTGTTTGTCAACACACATACATAATATGTAACACTAGTTCGCAAGCTATTAAAATCTAATTAATTACGTTTAATGACAAAACCGGAAGACCAAATAATAGAGGAATCTCATTAATTAGTAAGTCGATAAAACCGCAGTATGTATTTTCCAATTACCGTTTTTCTCGGAAACGTTAAAACGTCATAGTTCAGAAATTTTGTAAACATTCTACCTTACAAAACATTTCCGTTTTGTTGTTATTTATTTGACTAGGTTTTAAACTAATGGATTATTCTCACAATCATTCTCAATCGATTCTTGACCATTCCATTATACATACAGGGTGAAAGGAAACATTTACTTATTTATAAGTACTAGCCCATCGGCACGTTACATTGTCCCCAATTCGTTGGTCCGAAATCTGACGTTTAGGACCAACAAATGTCAGTCGTTGTCAGTCATATTGTCAACATTGTCGGATGCAAAAACGCGCGGACTTTAAACAAAAATGCCAGCCCGCTGCATAAAAGGTGCACTAACCACGATAGAAAAGTAAACAAAGAAAATGATAACGTTACTTTTTACAGGTAAGTCAAAAATGTATCAATTTATACATGTAAGACGCGATTTTACAATAAACAGATGTAAGTTTTTCAACTTAAAAACAATAAACTTGCCAACAAAACGGAATGTTCTTATTAGTTGAAGAAACGATATACAGGGTGTTAATTTAATTGCGTGCCATAGCTCAGGGGGTGTTTCAGTAACACATGGACGAATAATAATAAGACTGACAATCCCCATACTAGAAAACGTAACCCGGAAAGGCATAAAACTCATGGAAACTAGATGACGCTTTAAAATAATCTGGAAATTAATTATGGTCTACCGAGAATTCTGCCAAAAAATCATTCAAAATTTCAACATAGTTTCAATGTAAAGAAACGTATACTGTATACTCTTATTATTTTCATTGTTTTGATTAATAAATAATCCAATGAATAAAACTGAAAAACCAGGCCTAAATCATATATAAACAGTAAAAAGTTTGTTTTGTTTATCCCGCCATATTATTTCCGTTCTGTGTATTTAGCACCGACCGAAGTACTACACAACGTAGTTCACGCGATTTTTCACAGATGGCGCTATTTTTCTTGTATGGGGAAATTTTGAACCGCTTGTTACCAAGACCCTATCTTGACTATATAAATCTATGAAGGAAAAGTACCGATTTCCTTTTAACCACATGTTGTGTAAGTAGAATAAAGTACATAGAACATACTCGTATTATTGATAGTAATAAAAAAATACATAAAAATAAAATACTTCCTATGAAAAAAAAAAGTTCAAGTTGCCAAACCTATGCTAAGAATCAACACGCGCACCCGCCGCTATTAACTAACAAACGCCATTCACAAGCGTGCAACAGAGATAGGAGATAGAACACTACATATAGACGACACTTGAGGCAAATACTCACGCTTATCGGTGCGATAGTCTTGAGTCTGGTGAGGGTTGACACAATTCAATTTTTATATTTATTACTAGCTGTTGCCCGCGGCTTCGCTCGCGTGGATTTCGTATTTATGTTGTTACCGGTTTTCCGAAGTAATGAGATATTTTCCCGTCATTTCGGGGTAATTTTAAACTAAGGAAAAACGGGACTAACCCTGCGCAAATCAATGAGTTCAATTCAAGATCCAGCTAAATTTTATATAATATACAGACGTTACTCATAAATTCCTCAGAACAGAGGAACTTAGCAGCAGTATTATGCCTTAAAGTTGCCACTTAACCTAACAAATGTAGTGAGAGATATGAGACTCTTTTACGTTATATTTTAAAACAGAGCCAACTCGCAGAAGTAATTGAGAAAAACTAAAACCCCCTCCCCCTTCTCCCGCTCCTTTCCCGTCCATCTCCCCATTTCCCTCCCTCTCCCCATTTTCCCTTCCCCTCCTTCTCCCCCTCCATCTACCTCTACTCTACCTCTTCCTCTACCTTTACCTCTACCGCTTCTTCTGCCTCTACCCCTACCTCTCTCTCCCCCTCCCTCTCTCTCTTCCTCTACCTCGCCCCTCCCTCTTCCCCCCTCACCCTCCCTCTCCCCCCTCCCTTTCCCCCTCCCTCTCTCCCCCATCCCTCACCCCCCCTCTACCTCCCTCCCCCTTCGCCCTCCCTCTAACTCTCCCTCTCGCACTCTCTCAGATTGATTTTAGACATTTCAAACCTATCGCACCCCAACCCCATCCCTAGGGGATTATGGTATTTCACGTCCACCACGTTGGATTTCAAAATTATTTTAATTTTCGTAATCAGCGACCCGATAAACCATACAAACGACACCCATATTGATTTTTAGACATTTCAACTCTATCGCACACCAACCCCATCCTCAAGGGATTATGGTATGCCACGTCCACCACGATGGATTTCAAAATTGATGTAGTTTTTGTAATCAGCGACCCGATAAACCATACAAACGACACCCATATTGATTTTTAAACATTTCAACCCTTTCGCACTTCAACCCCATCTCTAGGGGATGATGGTATTTCACGTCCACCACGTTGGATTTCAAAATTGTTGTAGTTTTCGTAATCAGCGACCCGATAAACCATACAAACGATACCCATATTGGTTTTTAGACTTTTCTCCCCATTTCCCTCTTTTAGGGGTTGAATTTGGGGTGAAATTTCAATAACAGTGATGTACATTCCACAGAATTACAACCCTAATGCCTAAACAATAAATTTTGTGGATTTTACTTTGAAAATGAAGGATTTTCAACTTCATCCCCCTTTTCACCCCTTAGGGTGTAGGATTTTCAAAAACCCTGAGACACGTCAAACTTAGTTTTTAGTCGTCAGCCTAAATACAAATTTTAAAGATCCTAATTTCAAAACTGACGGACTTTCATACAAACTTTCATTCCTTATTTCACCCCCTTAGGGGATGAATTTTGGAAAATTCTAAAACACGTACCTTTTTATTTTTTACCAAAAGCTTAAATACAAATTTCTATAATTCTACCTTTAAAACTGAAAGACTTATAGACCAACACACGGAAAAAAATCATCCCCTTTTTCACCCCCTTGAAGGATGATTTTTAAGAAATGCTTAAACACGTATTTCTTTATTTTTTATCAGAAGCTTAAATTCAAATTTGTGTGAATCTAGCTCAAGAAACAAAGGACTTTCATACAAACTTTCATCCCTTATTTCACCCCCTTGGGAGATGAATTTTCCAAAATCCTTTCTTAGTGGGTGGTTTTGACGCACATAGAACCTGTGTACAAAATTTCAGATCTGTATCTATAGCGGTTACGGCCCGGCGTTGATGACTCAGTCAGTCAGTCAGGACATGCTCTTTTATATATTTAGATTAAAATCTGTTGCTTTTTTTATGTTATAAACATGCTTATTGTTCTATTCTGCTTATAGAACATGTGGTCAAAAGGAGATCGGTACTTTTCCTTCATCATAACATCCCATGAAACGTCCACTACAGGACAGGGAGCTCCCTCCAGAATTCTAGCTTTTGCTGGAAAATGTGGAGGGGAAGTACCATAATCACCTCGCTTGTTAGCGTTACGGCTGGCACCATGGACCGCGGTTGTAGGTGACCGCAGTAAGTAAGATGTAATATACAAAGGAAGATGCTGCCGCCCATCCTCCAGTTAACCCTTAGTCGCCTCTAACGACACCCACGGGTATGTATGGGTTGGTACTATTCTTTGCCGGCACCACACGGGCAACTTTTCCTTACACCCTGTATATTCTGCGCCTTGACGCAATGTTTCTTGTAAATATTTAATATGTTTTCTACGAAATAAATGGCTATTCTGTTATCATTATACTCGTAATACGTAAATGTGAAACACCTGTTTATACCTAATAGTATTACGTGTACTGTGATCACTACAAATACTGCATGACAGAGCAGAAAATGTTGTTATTCTTGAGAAAATATTTTTTATTTATATATTAAATTAAAATTCAAAATATACAGGGTGTAAAGTCAACAATTTCAGGTCAGAAAGTTTCGAAACTCAAAATCATTTCCTAAAAATTCGAAAAACAAAATTAATTGGGAGTCTAGAAAGTCAAATTGTTTCTTATTTCGACCTATGTTCCTTGGGAAAAATAGTTCATTTTCAAATCAGTATCGTTAATTAGAGTTGAAATTTGCATTGTACTTACCACCTAAAGTTGAGTTTCCAGTTGAAGCCTCCCCAGGTCATGTCTGAAGCTTGGATGTACTCGAAGGTGGTATCAGAGATCACGTCAATGATGGGGCACACCACTGTCGTCCGATCGTCTACAATTCGAGCCAGGAGGGGCTCCAGCCAACCATCTAAACACAGGTAATAATTTTCCCTTTTTATTGGGGATCGCCTCTTAACATCAAACAAGCCCTGAGGACTATGTGCTAACGACAAAGATTACTCGCTACTTGGATAAATTCATGTTTTATGAAGACGGTGATCGAGGTCAAGAGTAAGCCCATACATAGTAAAAAAAAAAAAAAGACGGGAACATAAACTTAGGTGTAGATTTTCACGCTTTGGCTGTACGCAATTTAATACATGTATCAGAGTATGTAGAATAGCAAACTAGTTGGGACAGTAGGCTGCGTTGTATCTGGACTCACGATATGGTATAAGACTCGAAGGGTTGTTTTAACTTATTTGTAGAAAATATTATACTCGTACCAGACCGGTGAGCCGATTCGATGATCTAACTAGAGAAACGTACAGAATAATTATTTGGTCAGAACTAAGAAGTTAGAATAATTCATTACCTGTGCATTCGCAGTGAGCATCGAGGAAAGTGATGACATCTCCTTGGACATGTTTGGCGCCAAGCAACCTCGCCCGAATAAGTCCCGAACGATTCTCCGTACGGAAAAGCCGCGTCGACACTGGCAACGTCTTGATGTATTCTTCTAGTTTCTTGCCGAGGTGTTCTGTGGGAAGAATAAGTTTATTCTAATTTAACAGGTTAGGTAAAAAAAGGTTATTCTCGACCACGGATCGAGAGGTCCCCAGTCCCCACAAGGTAAACTGTTGGCGATCTGGTCAAAATCACGGGTAGCCCCTGGATGCGGGCACCGCAAGACCGTTCGAGCGCTCGTAGGGGAGATTTTTGGGGATTTCTTTGTCCAGCAGTCTTTCGGCTAATATGATGATTTGATAGTTTCAAATTATTCGTCTATCTTTAAGCCCTTAAAAGCTTTTTAATTAAATTTAATTTTACGAGAATTTGAGATTGTATACAATTGAACAGCATTACCTAGTTCAAGAGTCGTACGGTCAACCGCTTGTCGGTAGAAACTTTTTCAATTCTATTACCACGCCATAAGGTCCAAAAGTGTTTCTACCGATGTGCGGCCGTGTGTACATAGTACGTAATTTTACGAGAATTTGAGATTGTATAAAATGAACAGCATTACCTAGTTCAAGAGTCATACAGTTAGTTATTTAGCAACTTTAGCAAATCATAAGTTTCAAAACAAGAGAAAATAATGGTAAGACAAGATTGTCGAGACAGAAAATATCATAGTAGTTCTACTGACTTTGTCACTAGAAACTAAATTGACGCCGAATTTTGAAACGTTTAAAGAAACATAATAATACTATAACTTTGAACTTAAACAAAGGTATAGGTTTATGGTATTGGTGTTAATTAATTAGACTACAAATTGCTTCAACTTTTTTTTCAATACCTACAAAAAGTATCCTTGTTCATAATTCAATTCATTTTTAGGGTACCGATACCAAAATGGTAAAAAAAGGAACCCTTATGGTGCGACTTTGTCTGTCCGTCTGTCTGTCTGTCACACCTATATATTTTGGCAACCACTCACGCTATCGACTTGAAATTTGGAATAGTTTTAGAATAAAGTTGCCCAACTTAATTGCACATTTTTAAAAAAATATGATTATTAATGTAAAGGGGGCCCAAATTTCAAATTGTCGCTACTAGGTCGAGTGGGGTATCATTATTATGAAAGGGCTTTACTTATACACTCTAAAATATATTTTTGTATTTTTTTTACAGCTCTTAGTTTTCAAGTAATGATGAAAAATAACAATAAAAATACCATTATCTCCGAAGTTTGTGAAAGGAAAAATCTGAATTAATTACAGTCGATAGAAGTTTATGTAAACATTACAGCAAAAAAAATACATACAGTAGAACATAGAACCCTCCTTTTTTGAAGTCGGTTAAAAATCAAACGATAGTTCTAAGTTGCACAGTTTTTTAGAAATCTGCAGAAAACTTTTACAAACCAATTGGGTTTTGCGGTTTAGGACTATGGGTATATCGGAACCTTCGGCACGCGAGTCCGACTCGCACTTGACCGTTTTTAAAAAAATATAATTGACTTTTTTATATCGCGACAATAAACAGGGTGTAAAAAAGTACGATGATCCTTCTAAGGCCTAAGGGGTGATTCTATCACTAATAGATTGTATAAAAAATTTATAACAAAAAAATACTTTTTTTATTTAAATTTTGTTTAATTTTGGGTACTTAAACTCGGTCATACGACAGTAGTAACTAACACATTGACTTTAAATGGGTCTCAGGGTTGGGGCGTTTGTAGTGTAGCGAGTTTTGAGTAAAAATAATCTGTGCAACTAGTTTCGGTCACCTGCGAATTCAATTTAGTAATGTAGGTTAACAATCGATAAAAGTTACAGGTGAACGCGATTACATTTACAAACACTGCCATAACACGAGTCTCAATAAAATCTACATTATGCAGAACTTAGGACGGAAGGTTTTCTCTGTAATTTATTTACACTTTTTGTTTCAGTACAGTATTTTTGGATTGAATTTTTCATGGTGCATGTGAAGGTAGACAATAGCTCAGATAGAGGGATTTCTGGACCCCTGGCCAAATTACCTGTTTTTTTTTCTTAGTATATGTTTAATTTAATTATAATGTTTAATTTGAAATCCAAAAAATATTTCTTTCTTCGACCCATGTTCATCCGAAAATGTTGTTCATAATTAGTTTATTATAATTAGTGAGTATTTTTTCAGATAGACGTGATTTTGCACAGAGCTAGTTGGAGTTCAGAGCTTTTTTTAAAAGATTCAATTATCTAATCTAGCCGCTTTGTATCCCAAAGGTCTCCCTTCGCTCCTGTGTTGTGTCGATCCCGTACATCTTTCGGCCAGTCTTCAATTCAGGCATCTACCTCATATCGTCATCTACGGCTAGATCTTCCGGCTTTTCTGCCTGTCAAGGGGTCAAACTTTGTCACTTCAGCTCACAATATACAGGGTGTCTCATTCAAATCGGTCAGTATGGGAAAGTCTGAAACTATAAGACATACGAAGATTTGTTCTTAGGAACCATGTCACCGATTTTGATAAAAAGAAAAACTGCATTCATACATTTGAAAAAAAAAAAGTGTACCCAGCTGGGGAATCGAACCCGGTAGTTTTGAAAAAAAAAGCTTACGGTTTTTCTGTTTAAATAACGGTTGTGTAGGTCTTAAGCAGTAAATGTCTCTATGAAACACGATGTCTAAAATGAATAAAATGCATTGTTTTTACATACTTTAATTTATCATAGTAGGTGTTCGAAGTGACCACCGTTTTTTTCAATACAATATGGGTACACTTTTTTTTTAAATGTATGAATGCAGTTTTTCTTTTTATCAAAATCGGTGACATGGTTCCTAAGAACAAATCTTCGTATGTCTTATAGTTTCAGACTTTCCCATACTGACCGATTTGAATGAGACACCCTGTAATCTGGCATACGGCAGACTCAGCCAACCCAAGTTTGGCTACTTAGCGGCTGCGTGGTTTACTTCAAAAATGTTTGTTTTCGAGCGCAGTCCACCTCATCATATCGGTCAGTTTCAGGCTACATGGTGCGCTAATAAACTTTGAACTTGCGTCAAAGACCAAGTGAGGATGGTTTAATTCCACATGGGCAAGGCTGCGGGCGGTACGTCATTCCGATGATAGCATTTATAATAAAAACCTCTGAAGAACATGATAATAAGCTTGGGGTAAAGTGCTTAAGAGTTGCATACTGTCCAACATTTTATAAATAATGTTTTACAAGTAGCATTTTCCTTTACCACTTTTCTCATATTTTTATCAATCCCTGCACTATCGGAGCCCAGGATAATCGACTGTAATTACACAGCCATCTCAATCACGAAGAACATACAGCATCCGTGAAATGAACATAAATCGACCAATTTATACGATTCGTTCTAGCTACGCCTATTAAAATCGTCGTGCGAAGCATAATACAAACAAAAAAGGTTTTTTTCTATGGACTAGTTATTGTTGTTATGCCCTGCTTGTGTGGTTCTAATATTCATTGTTTCATTTCATAGATCGTTTATAGAAATTAAACGTTCAGGTTAAAGATTCAAGTATAAAGGTTATTGAGCGAGTTTGGATTGCGCGCATGAAAAAACTAAAAACTAAACCGTGCGTAAAATATCAGACTCTGATAATACTTGTTTTTTAAAGTAAGTGAATCAAAGGCAAGGAAGGAGTTTTTTATAATTATTATAAAAAACTCCTTCCTTGCCTTTGATTCACTTACTTTAAAAAACAAGTATTATCAGAGTCTGATATTTTACGCACGGTTTAGTTGGTGAACACTTTTTTTTTCAGTGAATAAAATAAAAAAGTCAGTCCTGTACTAGTACTAGACAGTAATTGAAATTTAAGAAACAGCGCTCTTAGTGACTATAATGGTTTTATCTACAAAAGAGAATAGACGCGTAAAATTTGGCTAATGGTTCCTGTACGTGGGACACTCAGAAATATTTGCGACACTAAAAAAAATTGTTCTACAGGTACATATATTTTTATTAAATCTTTTCAAAGTACTCTCCACCAGCCTCTATACAAAGATTCATGCGTCTGAACCAGTTTTCAAAACACTTTTTCCAGTCCGCCGTAGACACCTCGTTTACAGCCTGCTCGAACGCAGCCAGCGCATCTTCCGGCGACGAAAATTGTATCCCCTTGAGCTGATTTTTTATTTTTGGAAATAAAAAGAAGTCACACGGTGCTAGATCAGGGCTGTAAGGAGGGTGACCCAGGAGTTTGACTGGTGTGCTGTCCAGGAAGTCCCTCGTTTTGAGCGCGGTGTGTGCAGGCGCATTGTCGTGGTGGAGCAGTAGTCCGCGGAGCCCTGTGTTTGGTCGCTTGTTGCTCACAACAGAAAAAACTTCTGGTAAACATTTGGTAGTATACCATTCGGCGTTGATGCTTCTTTGATCTCGTAAGGGAATTGAGGCCAAGTGGCCAGTCAAATTAAAAAAGCTGGCGATCAAAATCTTCCCCCCGCTTCGAGATCGCTTCACTTTGGTAGGCGTTGGTTCATTTTGAAACACCCAAACTGTCGACTGGCGCTTGGTTTCTGGATCGTATTGATAAATCCAGGACTCATCACCTGTTACGATGTCGTAAACACGCCGAGACGAGCCTGCTTCAAATTTGTTCAACATATCACGGCACCATTCCACCCGGGCCTGCTTCTGAGCGTCGGTGAGGTAGTGCGGCACCCAGCGCGATACTATCCTCCTCACGCGAAGATGCCCGTGTAGAATCTCGTGAACGCTTCCCGATCCAATCTTTAATATGTGCTGAATCTCCTGATATGTAATTCGCCTATTATCTTGGATTAAATTTTTCACTGCTAGCACGTTTTCTTCCGTAATAGCCGTCAAAGGGCGACCGCTTCTTTCTTCATCCCCCAAGGTTGGTCGACCGCGCCTAAATTCGTTATACCAACGATACACGGTTGCCTTGGAGGGGCCTTCATCCATAAATGCCATTTGAAGTCTATCGAACGATTCATCCGGTTTCAGGCGACACTTGAAATCGTAAAAAATCATAGCTCTAAAATGTTCCCGGCGCAGATCCATTTTTCAGTAAGACACGATACTTTGAATTGGCTCGCAAAAAATGTGGAGGGAAATTTTGAAAATGGAACACACATATTTTTACTTACAAGTAATCATATTTTCGAAAAAGATTCTGACCGGCCAGTCTCCCATATATAAAAACTATTTTTCGCAATACTTTCTGAGTGGCCTGGTATGTGTAAATGAGTGTAACATCACGCCTATATCCGTGAGGAATAGGCAGAGCATCAAAGAGTGTATGTATGTGATGATGAAAAATCTAGCTTTTTCTATTACTTAAGTATCTAAACATTTAATTAAAAATAATATCCAAATTTTCTTTATAATGTACTCTTTTTTAAGTAACCCCCGACGCCAAGAACCTATATCTACCCGTGCGAAATCGGGGCGGACCGCTAGTCCTACTAATATTATAAACGCGAAAGTTTCTAAGTATGGATGGATGAATGTTTGTTTCTCTTTCACGTAAAACTACTGAATGGATTTTAATGAAACTTTACAATAATATAGCACGTCAGAATAACACATAGGCTACAAAATAACACGACGGCAGAGGACCGACACGTTTCGAGATGTTCTTTAGGGAGGACAGCAGTTTTACGGACGGCAGTCTGTTCTGTTGTATAAACACTATTTATTGTGTACACACGGCCGCACTTCGGTAGAAACACTTTTGGACCTTATGGCGTGGTAATAGAGTTGAAAAAGTTTCTACCCACAAGCGGTTGACCGTACAACGTATAACGGAAAGGTGTGATAAAACTGAAGCGTGTGAATCTGCCAATGAAGCTGAAAGACTTTTCCTAAGGGACATAGGTCGAAATACGAAAGACCAATTTTGATCTCCCATACAAAATGCGCTATCAGCTGATGCGGTTTCTATGGGAGGTCAAAAATTTATTTTGGTATTTCGACCTATGTTCTTTGTTCAGTTTCATGGACAGATTCACACCCATTAGTATTATCACACCTTCAAGTTACACGTAGTACAATTTCTCGAAGCTTTAGTAATTGTATTTTCATTAAAACTAAATTACGAAATCGTCTCAATATGTCTCAATCCACAAATCATTAATTTATTCATAATATAAGACAACAGATATGAAGTAATCAAATAGTTCCATTGACGACCTCGACACAAATTTAAGCAAACACAAACATTCTTATTAGAAATTTATTGTCCTTCAAAAGTTTGGACGTGTCATCCAAATGTGCCATTCATCATCATCATCATCCGACCGTTTTCGGTCATGGCGACCGCTGTCAACTCCTACATAGAGGTGTGGCGTTGATGTGCCCGTATGTGACTTACATATCCAATTTTTGCTGTAAACTCACGCGCACAGTGAGAGCACGTGAGTCTACCGTTATAAAGGGTAAGTAAGTAAGGGCCATTATAAAGGGTGTAAGGGACAGATTTTCTAAAACTGAAAGGGCATGATGAGTCAAAGTAACTAAACAATTTTCAGTAAGTAAAACTTCAAGGAAATGAAAAAAAAAATACGGCCTGTCCATACAGAATTTCAGATTTGATTGGACAGTTTGTATGGAGAGGCCGATTTTTTTTTGGACAATATAACGTGTTCTAACCATAATATGGGTTTTGAATCAGCTCCCGATATTTCAACCTTTTTGCAAGCATCATGATCACGGAGCAATATCGGGAGCTCATTAAAAACCTATATCGTCGTTTGAACCCGTTGTAATGTTATCATACCTAATAGTGTTAGTGACCGCAAAACTCTCAAACAATAAGGTGCACCACACGATTACGATACTGAGGTCACCAACCATTGCAGTCCATTGTGACAACCCTAAGGGTGATTTTTCACCCTATAACACAGAATAAAGTGAACGGACACTCTCCGCCCCCCTTGCAATCCACCCCGCATTCCCGCGCGCACCCACCCGCGCGGCTCGCGTTCTGCTCCTGAGGGTCTTTTGTACTGAATATGCAGGCATACGCACGCTGCCTTCCAATTTAAAATACGCGCTTGTTGTACGAGTATGTTGTGTCAGGGGTATGCCTACGAGCTGGAAAAATTATAATCAATAGAATTTCTCCATTTTCGAGCGCAGATGTGAAGCAATGTTATTGGTTAGAATTTTTCCAGCTCACAGATTAGCTACTTACTACAGCTCTCGTGGAAAGATACCCTAACTCTAACAAGCATGATGGATCACTACGTACACATGGCCACAGAATACAGTACTATCATACAGAACGGACACTATCCGCCCCCCTTGCAATCCACCCCGCTCCCGCCCGCGCAATAGGGAACATGCATACATTTTTTAGTCGCATTTATTAACACAATATGAAAATACCGTAGTAGAGATGACAAAAAGTGAAATTAAAATTGAAATCGGGTAGGAAATACGGCCCATATAAGCATTTAAAACTACTAATTACGCGCCGATTAGACAGAGAGATCCGACATGAATATTGACGTCACAATGCACTACGGCCATATAAACTCCATACTAAATTTCGTTTTGTTAGAAAGAGACAGAAACAAATCTTCGACGGCTTATATCTTTTTTAATATTATATTTATTCGAAAAATAGTTTTACTAGACTGTTTATTACATGAATGAGAATAAATATTTTAAATAAAAAAAAATCGTGCATGTTCCCTACTCTTGGGGTGCTCCTGCGGGTGATTTGTACTGAATATGCAGGCCTACGAGCGCTTCCAATTTCAAATTTCAAATTCGCGCTCGTTGTATGTAGAGAGCGGAGTGTGACACGGCCGCTCATTGGTGGTAACACACCTAGAGCGAGTCTCTGGCTTCAGGCATACGTAGCGTAGCCCTGATTCAGCCATACTGGTTTTGTTTCCACTTACTTGCTCCCGTGCGTATGATAATAAAAGGACATCTCCTCCAATATTTTGAGGGAAGTCCTGTCTAAGCAGTAGACTTTAATGGAATATTTCGATAGTGACACAAATGTTGTAACACCTTGTATTTGCAATCAAATTCTCAAGGTCAAAGATACATCTCAAAATGATAAACCACCTCTGCGGTCACGTACCTATGAGTCATGAAATTTAAGCTTGATTCATAGCCGTGTTGGGACCATTTACTTATATATAAGTACTAGCCCATCGGCACGTTACAATGTCCCCAAATCGTTGGTCCGAAATCTGACGTTTAGGACCAACAAATGTCAGTCGTTGTCAGTCATATTGTCAACATTGGATGCAAATAAACTTACCAACAAAATGTTGTTCTTCGATGAAGAAACAATATACTCTTATTATTATTATTGTTATTTCTTATTATTGTTTTTGACTATAATCCAATTAATGAAACTGAAAAATCAGGCCTAAATCACATATAAACAGTAAAAAGTTTGTTTTGTTTTTTCCCGCCATATTATTTCCGTTCCGTGTTTTAGCACCGACCGAAGTACTACACAACGTAGTTCACGCGATTTTTCACAGATGGCGCTATTTTTTCTTGTATGGGGAAATTTTGAACCGCTTGTTCCCAAGACCCTATCTTGACTATATAAATCTATGGTTGGGACAGGTTTTAAAGAGAAAAAATCACCACAGATGATGAGCCGCCCCAGTCCACTCATTAAACAAGCAAAAAAATTAAGAAAAATAACAATACTTATTTGTCAAGTATCAGACTGTTTACTTCTTACGCCAGTTTCTTGCAACACCATCTTATTAATTAAAAACGTGCGAGAAGTTATTTTGATTTCGGTGATAATTTGAATTTTGAATTGATGTCGGTCTTCAATTCAAACGACCTACAATAACTATCGCAATCCTCACAATCGTTTGCCGACCATTTTCACTTTATGGGACCAGTCTGACTCTCAATTATAGGCAGAACATAAGCAAAGAAAGCGAACTAAGGGTCGTATTGACAAATTCAAGATGTACTATAATCATACAAATTACATCTTGAGTGCGATCTAAGACTTGAGAGGGATTTATCAATATTATTAACATGATATGAAACCAATCAAACGTTGGCAACAATACTCGTAGAAGACGGCAACCAAATTACAGACGAAAAGACTTCAAAATTTTTCTTACTTGGGTCAGATTGATTAGCTCTATGATGGGTTAGTTTTTAAATCTATCCGGAGTCTTATTTTTACACGCGAAAGACAGACTGACGTCCCCGATGACACTTTTCTTACCTTTCTCGCTGGCGTCGTCGACGAGTATAATCTCTTTTAGGAGAGGTCGCGGCGACCTGTTGATCGTACTCCATATCGTCCGTATGAGCGTCGTCCAGGCCTCATTGTGGAACACTATCACTACACTCGTCGTGGGGAGGAGGTCTGGGTACTTCTTCTCTTTGCACCTGAAAAAGATTTGTCAGTTAGTGGAAGTAAAAGGGCAGCGAGTCTAAAGCTTTGAGATAAGAGATATCATCGGGCTTCGTTATTATTGGTTCTTGATATTAAGTTTTAAAAACAGCCAGGCTCATGTGGGACTATACAACCAACACCGCGATAGTTGGAGGAATGAGGGTACCTAGGCTAGAAAAAAAAAAATTAAATACGATAGGTATAGGACAAAATCCTACCGACAACGGTTCGGAGAATAATTTAAATCAAATGGAATCTCCGTCCGTGTTTCTTAAAAAATAAAATCTGTTGCTATTTCGTTGACAATTAAAGTAGCTTTGAATTTAAAGGAGGTTTCTACAAATGGCTGTAAGAATAATATATCTGTTACCTGGCTAATCCGTTAAAGTACGAAAAATTGCTTAAGTTCGCACGTTAAATAGGTAATCTGCAGATTAACGACCTAGCAACGACGATATGGTAAAGTGCATACGAGTAATTCGGTTTTAACTCGGTTTGGTTTGGCTAGGTTAAGGGGTAGGGTTGAGCTTCATAGATTGAACTGTGTGATATAAAAAAGTTTTAGAGTCGAAGGCCTTACGATAATCAATAAAGACAAGGTATAGGGGTGTATCAAAGTCTCTATATTTTTCTATGCCTTATTATTTATATTGTAATTTTAAGTATATTAGTGTGTAGTATAAGTAGGTATTTTTTTTTTCTCCATATTTTATGCTAGTTTGCTATTTATTAAAAACATATGTATTTTTTTTTATTCTTTTTTCACACTTCTAAATGTACATTCCTGTGCCCCTTATTCTTTCACACCAGCTAGGTTGGCTGGAAGAGATCTCTTATAGAGATAAGCTCACCTTTGTAAACAAATTTTAAATTAATTAAAATTTTATGTAATTTGTGCACAAAAAAGAATATATATAATCTGGCTTAGTACTTGAATACTAACATAACATATCCATAACCCAACCTATTCCCGCGGATCTCTCAGTTTACGCTTGGCTTTGATACTTATTTATTTTAGTCAACAAATGGAAAGTATTTAATCACGTATTCATGTAAAGTCAAGAGCACACATTGGACTTTGTAGTTTGTACCGTACTTATCTTAGTACTCGTAAGCGTAGAGACGAGAATCGCACTGCGAGTGTCAAGGTTGACCTGGTCTTGACTGTACAGTGACAAAGGCAACATATTCACATATAATCAAAACACTATATTGTCTGGGAAAGAAATCCATTGAAATAAAAGATAGATACACGACAGAGTCACGGTCAATATTGTATTGTCTTCAAAGTATCAAAACATACATTCTACATTACAGGTATGTACCGAACGCGTTTAGAATATATTGTCAACATGCATTGTATTGTGTTGTGTTAGAGAACACGAAAATAAGATTTTACAAGATTTAACATTGTTACAAGTAAAAAATAATTTAATTACATGCATAGTGCATACAGTCTATCTGATTAAAAATCATAATAAAAATGTTTCAGTTTTAAATGCCTTACATTCAATATCTGATTGTAAACTTAGGCCATAAACAGGTAGTAAACACGTTCTGTGACATGACAAGAGAACGAAGCGCTGTAATAGAACATGTAGCGGCTATGATGGAGAAAGGAACGCTAAGATGGTTTGATCATGTAGAGAATGAATGAACGGAAACAGACGAAAGGTCGAGGGTGAATAGAAATTTTAGAAGGGGTGAGCTTAGATGTAGAAGGACGAAGAGGCGGCAGCCGGCCTAGAATAGAGTACTGCCAACGGATGAAGGAGGGAGGGGCTGAATACTTATGGAGAACTGAAAAACTGAGAGACAGGAGAAAGCTACACAAACAAGAGCATGGAATACTGAATGAAAAGGCTTCGGCGACCAATCCTAAAACGTTTTGAACACAAATGCCTTGACAAAAGACCCTAAACCGAGCAGCATATATGATTGGGTTGATGGTGGTAACTAGTTTAGCTTATACTGGTTTTGTTACAACTTATTTGCTGCCGTGCGTACTTAACTCTATTTTAGGACAAACAAAGGTCTCTCTTTCAATAAAAATGTGGTAAATTTCAAAGTCAAAAATTTCAAAAGATTTCATTCGTTATTTGCGAAACGCTAGAATTTTTTGCGTGGCCATCTGTGCAGTCTGTATGCAGTTACCACCTTAAATCAAGAATTTTTAGGTGACTACAATACAGCACTAACTTTTAATAAATACAACGAAAAAACTGTACATTTTATTGATCTATATAAATCGATCCATAAATCACAAATCAAAGATAATTTAGTTTGCATGCGATAAAATTGAATTTATCGCTAATTACAGTCAAGTACAAGTAATAAAATAAGCCTAGTGCCTGCAAATAAATAAAATAAATAAAATAGGTTTTTATTTCGATTTTACAGTGCATATCTTATAACTACTGGGACACTCCCTTTAAGTGTTTAACCTGTATTGGGAGGCCCCGCTCTTCCCTAGTACATTAAATGAGTAGTGTGAGCAGCAGGATTTTAACAATAATAAGTATAAGGACAACCAAAAAGATAAAAATAATTAATAAACCAAAAAAGAGAAACAGTAGTGAAATAGAAAGAAAAACAATTTTAAAATTATACTATTTATGAAGTTAGTAAAAGTTTATGTAGGATTGTATGTGAGGATGTATGTATAGTTGTGTGTGGATGAGTGTGTGTGTGTGTGTGTACATGTGTATGAGAATGTACATGTGTGATTGTGTGCTCGGGTGAGCATAAGTATGCTAGAGGGGAAGTGCTCAGAACAGTTAGTGAGATAACAAATTTATTACAAATTGATGTAATCAGGAAATAATTGTTTCAGATAGATTTAGGCTTGAAATAGAAAGAGCGATTCTGTTTCATCAAATATTTTTATGCAAGAAACATCTTTACAAAAAACAAACTAACAACTTCTTATTGGGTTTCGTACCTCAAAAGGAAAATAAATGAAACCCTTATAAGACACCTTGTTGTCCGTCCGTCTGTCTGTTTGCCTGACCGTCGTCTGTCTGTCAAGACCCTTTTCCTCGCGGTAAGGATATCAAGTTAAAATTGATATCAAATATTTGATTCATGGACCCTTGCAGATGTGAAAATTTCAAGCTTCTACAACAACACAAAAGATACGTCCATTTATGTCCCCCTCTCCTCATACATTTATATAGCAAACCAAAACCAAAAGGGTACTTCCCGTTGACCTAAAATCATGAAATTTGGCTCCCGTTTCAAGTACATTCATATTAAATAGGGGTCAGATTACAGTGGACGTGGAGTTTCAAAATCAAAGGGCAAAAGCTTGTAGTATAGGATGACTTTTAATTAGTTCTTGATAGCAAAAGATATGCATGTACTCATGATACTGAACAACTTTTCCCAAGGAACATAGGTCGAAATAAGAAAAACCAAATTTGACCTCCCATACAAAATGCGCTATCAGCTGATGCAGTTTCTATGGGAGGTCAAAACTTGATTTTCGTATTTCGACCTATGTTCCGTGGGGAAAGTTGTTCAGTATCATGAGTATATGCATACCTTTTTCTATCAAGTACTAATTAAAAGTCAGCAGATAGATACGGAACCCTAAGGTGCGCGAGTCTGAATCGCACTTGGCCGGTTTTTTTAAAGTCTGCGTAGCGTTTGAATGTCATGTCGTGACCTGAGATCGTGATTGCAAAAAAAATTGCTTTCAAAGGTTTTATGACATTGATGACCCTGAAGTCAAATCAATATGCTTTCCAAGTTTGACCAAGACCTATCTATGAAACTAAATAAGTCTATCTAAGTCTGATAAATCTGTCCTTTTTATTTGATTGTCTGACCATAAAAATACGATAGAAAAAGTATCTGTTTATAGCGTAGATAGAGTAGAGGTATAGATGAGTCAGTAGCGTACACGCAAGTGAGATAGCAATATGTCTACATCCTATAACTAGAGCTACAACAATTGACTTAGTATTGGCTACGTTAAAAATTACCCTGATTTTAGGGGTAAATAAGTGATGAGTATTTTTTTTTAACTTGCGATCTTTAAAAAATCAATTCGAATAAAATGAATAATTTTTACATGAAATGAAAGTAACTCTACTGCTCACAATATCTATATGTATTCCCGCTCAAACCGCTAGACTACATTTTTTTTATAATTTTCTGTAATTTGGTTGGCTTGGCGTGTTTGTTTGGAGCTTTGTTTGATGAATTGGCTGTGGCGTGGGTGATTGGGGATGTTTGGGAGTTCGTCTAAGTTGATCGAGGTTTTTCGGGGTTCATAGGGGGATTTCAAGATAGGTTTAGGGCGATCGCAACGTCGTGTGTGATCACTATACTTTTCTATATTTTTGAGGTTAAACGGAGTTTTTGAGGATTTAAATAAAAAAACCACTTTAATAAAACACTTTAATCAGTATCACTGACCCTTAAACAAAATTAATTTATTATAGAAATTCCTGACGATGTCAGACTTTTCTGAAAGCTTTTTAGCTGCATAATGTATTCGAACTTTCAGATACTTTAAACTTATGGCTTTTACTAAGAGCGAATAGTGACAGTCGAGGAATGATTGTTGTTTAAAATGTGAAGTCTTGGAGAAGAAAGGATATCCTAAACAGTATTTAAGACTTTCTTGCATTAGCTCTATAAAAAGTTTTTTTTTATAAAATCCTTTATTTCTACGAAATATAATTTCACAAATTTCGCATATTTTTATGACATCTACTGTAGGATAACACAGTCCGCCTTTGTCTTTTTTCAATTGTAGGCTAACATATTTAGTATTACATACTATAGCTGACACACATTCCTCACAGTGAAGTTCTTTTTTCAGTTTGCTTACAACAAAACCAGCAATGTATATAATTATATGTTTAGAAAATTCCGTCAAAATACTTGGGTCTGTTAAATAGTCGTGATCTTTCATTAATATTTTTTCAACCATTTCTGTATTTGCAGGGTCATTAGCAATTAATCTATTTTTCTCAGATGTTTTATTTATTGCTAATTCTGGTTTCGTTAGCGTTAAAATATTTATATGTTCAAGAGGAATACAGTTTCCTGACGTTATATGTTTAATTTCTCCATGTACTAACATTCTCTTAAAGGCAGATTTAAACTGTTGGGCAGATGGATTGTTGTTAAATCCTCCTTTAGCCCGGATGGCACTGAAAAAATACTCTAAATGGTCCTGACTCATTTTGTATGTGCTCAGAAATTGGAGGTTATTATTTACCACTTGAGATTCAGATAGATTAACAACGCTTTTAATACAAATAACAAATCCCATAAATCCAGTTTTTCTTTGAGACTGCATAATATTCATACCCCCTAATTTTAGGTTCGTCAAATATAAAACCATCTCGTCCAAAAATGGTTTGATTACGGAGAAATTTTTCTGAGATAACGGTTTTTTGTAAGTATATGCTTTGAGATTTCTAGAATTCAAAACATCAAATAAATTATTCATTTTTCGAATGAAATCAACAGTTCCAGCAGAATTCTTAAAAGTGCTGATATTCAATTCTGTATCGCAAAACTCAATCGCATTTGCGGCGGATTCACTCATGACTTGAGCTGCCAGCTTCACCTTCATTACTTGTTTAACGAAATTTATATGAGACTTATTTAATTTGTTACCCAAGTGTAATCCTTCGTTGTCCTGAAGTTCTACAAGTGATTTTACATACTCCCAGGATATAACACGGCCATGCGGATCGATGATTGGTCCCTTTTCACCTAGAGTATTTCGTACTAACTTGAGCATATGCGAGGGATCCGGGAATATTACTATTTTATGGTTGCCCACAGTAAAAGTAGGGTCAATTAAATCGGCGCTGTCTAATTTGCACCCTAAAATTTTTGCCATAGACAAATTTGCGGCGCATCCATCGAAAGTTAGTGTGAGTATATCAACCCCACAGTCTTGACTTAATGTCTCTATGCAAACTTTTACTAAACCTGCTTTCTGTTCAGCACTTATACCGTTTATCAAAAAATATCCTAAAGGTATCTTCCATGATCCATTCATGCATGTAAGCATGAAAACAAGTGCATCTTTTGCTAGCTGGTCATTATCGCTTACAACTCCATTCCCGAAATTTACAAATCCTATGCAGTTATTTCCATCAAAATTAACCCCTTTCCTAATTGCCATCTCATCAAAGCTTAAGGCACATAAAGTTTTATGTAACGGGTTTTTATTTTTATTTATTTCATGTAATATTTTTACGGCTTTAATAGACTCTGATGAAAAACCAGGATCCCCATCAACGCACTGGTACCATCGCGACAATGTACGCGTATGGGGCAAACAGGTGTTGAACTGTTTCCGAACAAAGTTGTAAGCTTTTGGACTTATATAATGGAGAGTTAAAGCGAATTTACGCAATTCTGGAGTATACTTTCTGGCAGTACTATCTTTACATAAGAACTTTTTCAAGAAATCTCTGTTTACGACATCTATTGAAGACAATAAATCTGCACTCTCTTGATTAATCAATGAACGTGTTTTTAATTCCTGTATGACTGTTGACATTTCTGCCGTTTTCTTCTGCAAGCGCCAGGTTTTTGATCGCAAAGCTGCTAATTTCTTCTTTCTTTTTTCTCCAACTGCTGTTGTTTTTTCCAATTTCTTAATTATTTTTTTCTTACGAGGAGTTATCTCTGGAGTCTGAAACAAAGAAATTAAATGTATAAAACGTTCAATACAATGGAAGTAAATCCAAACTATAATATAAAAAATATTATATTTATGAGTAATGATATACGAAACCTACCATGTTTTTTTCTATTTCTATTTCCGTAGCAACTTCAGGTAGTAAAATTGAAACATCGTCTGTCATGGATGCAGCATCGGGCTGAAAGTTAAGATCAATATTAGAACATAAAGGTTTAATATTTATAAATGACAAAAGCCGTGTGTAAACGTAAGACTTGTATTATGTATAATAATAATGATGAATTAATAAAACGCACCATGGTGTTTTCTATTTCTATCTCCATAGCAATGTCTTCAGGTGGTAAAATTGTAGTCGTCAGGGAAGTACCAACGGTCTAAAAGTTAAGATCGATATTAATATATTTTTTATTACAATTTAGCATTAGTAAGTAACGCTTATATTTTTTGAATATCATGTATGTATAGTTATTATGCAAATATTACGTCTAAAGTATTGCATCATCACTAGGTACATAATATAAAACAAAGCCGCTTCACAGATTTAAAATGCAGGGTCAGAGTGGTTGCGGGAGCGGGTCGGCCGCTCGGGAAAACTGGTAGCAGTGGGTGAAACCGCTGGGTGAGTATATATAGTAATTTATAAAATACAAACATACCGAAGACTCAAATGCTTGTATTTCCATTTCCAAAGGTTGTTTGGATGAACCTGGTTGATCATGTTGAGGAAGAGTCTATGAAAAAGACAGTTAAAACGACAGATTACAATATCAGAAAACGAAATTACTCTTTGGTAAAATCTCGTAAAGTGACGCCGAACAAAGTTATTAGCCTTTTAACTTAATAAAAAAATATAAATATTCTGTAAAAAAAAATTATAGAAATTTGAGGGTTTGTTTGTGCTCGTGATTACAGACAATATTCTCCAAGGAACATAGGTCGAAATATAAAAATAAAAACACATTATAACTTGGGGAATATTCCCAGGGAATTCCCCTTTGGGGAACGTAACGGCACATTGCTAGTTATTTTACAAACAACTATACCTACTTCATGAATAAAAAGTGTAGGTATTGCAGACTGCCTTAAAAAGGTGCCTTTTTTTTTGCTGAAAGCATCTGGATTCAAAATGTCTGGAACATATTCGTGAATGTTGACTTGGATGCCATTGTACTCGGCCCGTACACTCCGTCCATTTATTTCTTAAACTTGTTGGTTCATTTGGGAATCTAAAAATAAAAAAAAGCATGTGGGAAAATTTATATAGGCCTGCTGGTATCCCCAGCGGCATATAACCCGACTAATGACAGATGACATGTATTATCATATTGTAATCTTCTGGCACATAATCTTTTCACTTCAGTCGGGTAATACCTAATTTATAGGTTTAGAATAATCAAATTTTTAACTTAATTACGAGAAAAACTTACATTTCGGTAACATCAAACAATCGTTTTCGTAAATTATTACCTTCAGTTACTATACAATAGCGAAAAAATGCTACTTACCGATGAAAGGTTATGTTTGGTTCTTTTCGTTCACTACGGCTTTTACAGCCAATTATACAACAATTCACCATTACTGCAAACGAAATCACACTAAATACTGCGTAGAAGAATGTTTTGATTGTTAAAACTGACATAAAATCACTTTATTTTGATAAAAACTATCACAGCACCACGCACTTGTCTGCCACCAAAGCAATGGTGGCAAACATAAGAACCCGATACGCAAAAGGAGACAAAAATAAAATGTTTTGTCCTGCTCTCCCATATTTATCTGACATAATAAGCTTTCTCACTCTAGTATTTTTTTTTTATTAGTAGCTCATCTATACCTCTATTCTCTATCTACGGTTTATAGACTCACAGAGTAGAGTCCGTCATATACTACATAGTCTGTATAAGGTTATGAAGTATTAAACGTCTCCTAGTCGACTATGACAAGTCGGTCAAAATACTCGGTTACGTTTTACAATTAATATAAAAAAATCTTTAATAATCCATACTTTATTTGTGAAAGTGAAATATATCCTTTTTATTACATGTGTGTTGATCATTAATAGTAAGAAAGGAAACGTAATGTTTCGTAATAGCCATTTTATGTGTGATTTTTTAACACCATTTCTTTCTTTAATTGTTTGTATTTTTACTTGAAAAACTATAATAATAACATTTATTAGTCCTAAGTTACACATTTCTCAAAGGGAAACATAAAAAAAATTATGTTTTTGAGATTTGATAAAAATTTATATACTTTAGTATGGAGGTCCCTCGCAAGAAATGAATGGATACGAGAAACGGATACGGCAGAAAGTGTTGCTAATTAAACCTCCTTGGTCAGACTACTGGCATGTTGTCAGAGTTTCGACGCCGCCAAACAACCTCTGACTTGACTTAACGACCACTATCTAAGATAAAAGCACGGATGATTAATGATAGGTGTGCGTCAGGATGGTATACCAATGCAAATTTAATTATTATGAATTAAAATCAAATATCAATTCCCTTATGGTTATGGCAGAATAGAACATGGTCATAGCCTATTAAAGAATTAAAATAATAACTGTCGCCTCTGTGGCATGACAGTTTTTTTTAATTCTGTGATAGGCTACGACTTAATGCCATTCTGCTGCACGGGAAAAATATTTTTCAATACATTTGCTCGAAAAACGTACTTACAAGGACGTAAACATTGCTCGTAAGTAGTAGTATGTACTTACGGAACTAGTGCGGTAAGTAAAAAAAGTATACTACCAAGGAGTTTTTACACTCTGATCATAATTTTTTTTTTAATACTACAGTGGTGACTTTTTACTTGGGTTACGACTGCCTTCCTATATTTAAAATAAAATGGAGAGTACCAGGAGAAATAAATCGACCAGAGGCTGACAGTAGGTACCTATGGTTGGTTCCTTTAACAAGTGTATTACTTATACCTGTTTTCTCACAAATGTAGGTATTGAAAAACGTCGTACAATACACGGCCGTAAGGGTTATGACAAACTCGTCTCGGGTTTACAAAACCTCACCTCAACTCCCTACTTACGGCACTTGTATCTTAAACTACTATTACAATAAAAAAAAATTAACTGCGTTATGTGTGTTTGAAGAAATTTGATATTTTTTAGCCAAGTTTCAACATAAAACATTTAGTTTCTGATACGAATTGCATAGAAAATGCAATAAACACTATGCCACTTGGCTTCGATCACTACGATTACTCGTACTAAAGGCGTCACTTGCGCCCGCGCCGGCTATTTCACACGCGTGCGGGCGTCCGCGCGAGTTTTAGCGGACGCCCTTACGACTATAGATTTCGTTTTGAAATTCGTGAACAAAGGCCGAGTTACACCATCTAAGTTTTAGTCTCTCCAATCTGCATACAATTAGCAAGACTAAGATGAACATATTTTATTTTTTTAAGAAAGATGTCAACTTAGCCTAAAAAGTAAATAAAGTTGGCCCTATAAGTGTCTACTATAGTAATGAGTAGCCTTCTATTAGACATGAATACTTACTTCTCAAATCTGACGTCAGTGAGAGACCTGTTTAAGGAAATCTGGTCAGACGCCATCAGGTTGAACTGGTTCTCTTGGAACTTCTCCAGCATCAGCTTCTCCTGTTCAATTGGGATGTTCACCGATTTACCTGAAACAAGGAATTGCGTTAGGATAACATGACAATTTATTATCATCACGATTACATCGCATAAAACGTCCACTGCTGGACAGAGAACTCCTCCAAGAATGTCACAGAAATAGTGTTTTTGTTTATTATCGATGGGCTTGCCCTTGATCTCGATCTAGTCGTAGAGATGAGGTTGACGATGGAACGAGCTTACCCAGAAAAAGCCTATTCACTCGTGACTTGAATAGATTTGGGTTATATTAACGGAACACAGACGCAGGCAGGTAAATCCACTCTTTAGCTTTGCGCATTATAAAAGTCTAGCTGGTTCCCGCGACTTCGTCTGCGCAGTATCTTTATAAATTGTAGCCTATGTGTTAATCTGATGTATAGGCTATATTATTGTAAAGTTTTATTAAAATCCATTCAGTAGTTTTTACGTGAAAGAGTAACAAACATCCATCCATACTTACAAACTTTCGCGTTTATAATATTAGTAGGAAGTAGGATGTTGCGCAGAGCTTTGTTCGAATGGGTGGAATCAACAAAGTGTAGGTAAAAAAAAAAAAATTTAAAGCTGTTTATTTCATAAAAAATTCACATGCATAATATTATTAGTCAGACGCTTAATCTCGATATCCTGCGGTGCGGAGGTGCGTCTGATAGTGTTTTTTGGGAAAACACCTATACAAAAGTTAACACGCATTGTAGTATTGGGGGTGGCACAAATGAGCCACGTTTATTGATGACTGCAGTATGGAACGATACCCAGAAGGACGCCGTCACATCCTCTGGTTGCTTGGTCCCGTTATCTCGATATCCACCGGTAGAAATGGGGTGGACCTACTCTAAGCTGGCACCACACCAGACACACAGGCAATAATTAATATATAGACTCTTTCTTTCTTTCAAATTGGACATGCATTATTCAAAACTATTTCCAAAAAGTCGAAAATAAATTTATAAAATATAGAGATACCATAGAGATTTAAAATACGCGTATTTCTATCATTTGATTAGTACTTTTGTGCTTGCTCGTTCGAGAAGGAATTAGTAGATTTAAAAAAGTAGTTAAACCTAAATATACGCTCGAGAGAAACTGTCATCAAATCTTTCGACATCCGGTCCTATTTTGAGATCAAACATAACTATTCTAAGTATCTTGATATTTTTACGTTGTATTAGAGATTTCTAACAACTCGAAAGTATTTTCAGGACATGACACGTTATAAAAGTCCCCTCGCTCTCCACAAAACTACACGAGACTCGCCGAATTTGAGATTGTAGAGGGACTATTCGCTTACATACGAGTACATACGTTTTATAATATCATATTTGTTCGATAAGGATTTTTATACTTTAAGTGAATTTTATACTGTTAAATTGATCTGACTACATTATTTAGCTACATTTTATTTAATTTTACTATATATTGCTATTATTTTTATAATTATCACATTTTATTATGTATTGTAAATAAGTCAGGGGGTACACATCTCAACTACCCTCTCCTTGGGAGTTGTAGTATTGTATACGGGTACGCGACCCCGGCTCCCCGAGCTATTACTAACTCATCCCGATCCTTCCGAGAAAGTAATATCCTTCTTACCCGATTCCTTTCCTATACGAATAATTCCTGTCCCAAGAAACCTATCCCTCCCGTTCCTTTTATTCCTGCCCATTCCGCCAATCTAAGGTTGACCGTGCCGATGGATGCGTGGCTAGAGGCGAGTCTAGTCGATAGCGGTCACAACGCCCTGGGCCCGGGCGAACCCAGAAATAGGCTAGCCTTGTCCTGGTATTGTGGGGCTCTACCTGGATGGACCACCTGAATATCCCTTACTGCTCGTGGGAACGCAATGGATTCTACTAAAATTATAAATTCAAATGGCGGCGATGTGATTCGCAACGCATCACGTCCCGTTCCTCGCGGGGGCGAAAAGCGGACTACGGAGAGCCGCTTTGCTACGATGAATGTCAGAGGTGGAATGAATGGCAAAACAGATGAAGTATGTCAGATAATGGATGAAAGGCGTATAGACGTACTGTGTGTGAATGAGACTAAACGGAAAGGCTGTGACACCACAGAACATGGCCCATACACAGCGTACTGGTCTGGTGTTCCCAGTACCAGCAGAGGCTGTCAGGGAGTCGGTGTCATACTTTCCGAAAGAATGGTAGAGTGCGTGAAAGAAGTCGAGTGTGTGAGCCCAAGACTCATCTGGGTCAGGCTAAAAGTCGGACTGACTCGAATCTTCGTTCTGGGTGCATATGCACCTACGGATGTGGGCTCGCGAAGGTCTCCAAAAGCCCAAAAAGAGATAGATGAGTTTTGGGAAAATATGAGAGATACATTAGGGAAATGTGAACAGAATAAACGAGTTATCATGCTAGGTGATTTTAATGGATGGGTAGGAAGAAAGCGTGACGGTTATGAAAGAGTTGTTGGTAAGTTTGGTGATGAACGTGTGAATGAAAATGGTGTAAGTCTGCTTGAGATATGTTTGGAATGGAATCTTTTTGTGGCAAACACTATGTTTGACCACAAAAAGATCCATATGTATACAAGAGAGGAGGGTGATGCGAGAAGTATGATCGATTTTGTAGTTGTGGATGAAAGATTGAGGAAAAGGGTTCTGGACGCTCACGCATATCGCGGAGTCGGCATCGACACAGACCACCACCTGGTCGTAACCCGAATTGGTGGTCTATTTAATCGGTGGCGGCATAAAGCACAAGAGCAGACGAGCGTTTTGGAACGAATTAAAGTGGAGAGATTGCAAGAGGAGGATGTCAGAAGTGAATACTTGAAAGGCTTGAGTGAAAGATTTGAGAACCTAGATAAAGTGAATGATATTGAATGCTTGTGGAATGAATTTAAAGATGGATTAGTAGGAGTAGCTGTCAATGTTTGTGGGGTGTCGAAAAGGAGAAATGGTGGAAAGAATAAGAATGTGTGGATGGATAAAAGTGTACAGGCAGCTGTTTGTGAGAAGAAAAAAGCATGGTTAGATTGGTAAGCTGTAAAAGCTAATCGAAGAATACAGAAGGCCACAAGTGATGATGTTAGTGTAGCACGAAAGGAATATAAAAGAGTGAAAGGTATTGTAAAGGATGTTGTTGAGAGAAAGAAAGAGGAGTGTAAAGATGAGTTTGACAGAAGGCTTTCTGAAGATTTCCAGTCAAACCAAAAGTTTTTCTGGAAATCCATACGGACAGCCCGAAGAAAGTTTGAAAAACGGAGCTGAGTAAAATCAGAAGCCAGGATGGAAGTATTATAAAAGGTGAAGAATGTGTGCTGAAGAGATGGAAGGAATATTTTGAAAGTTTGTTTGAGAGAGAAGCAGAGGCTAGCGTACCGAGGTCTTCTGTGGAAATGAATGAGAATGAATATGAGAGTGATGCAAGTGAGATAAGTATGGATGAGATCATGAAAGCAATGAAAAGTATGAAATCAGGTAAAGCAGGTGGGTATGATAGAGTGTCGGTCGAAATGTTGAAGGCTGGGCGAGGCATTGTGGCTAGTCAGCTGTACCGCCTTTTCAACCTGTGTTGGAAGAACGGCCAAGTACCAGGTGACTGGTGCAAGGCTGTGATTGTGCCGCTGTACAAGGGAAAAGGGTCACAACAGGACTGCAAAAATTACCGCGGGATAAGTCTTTTCAGTGTCGTCGGCAAACTGTATGCAAAGGTTTTGATTGAAAGAGTGATGAAAGATACTGACGAAAAAATATGGGACGTACAAGCGGGATTTAGAAAGGGAATGGGATGTACAGATCAGGTCTTTTCCTTGCGGTGCATAGCTGAAAAGTTTTTGGCCAAAAACCAAAAAGTCTACTGCGCGTTCGTGGATTTGGAAAAGGCCTATGACCGAGTGGTGAGGAATGAATTGTGGTCGGCATTGTCTATGTATGGGGTGAACGGTCATCTGATTCAAGCACTGAAATCTCTCTATGAGGATTCCAGTGCTTGCGTCAGAATAAACGGGGCGTACACTGAATGGTTTAGCATCGAAAAAGGTGTTAGGCAGGGATGTGTAGCGTCACCTTGGCTGTTTAACCTATTCATGGATAATTGTTTGACTGATCTGAAAGAGAGTATGTGTGGACTGAGAATGAATGAGTTACTCATCAAATGTCTTCTCTACGCTGATGACCAAGTTATACTTGCGTCATCTGCTGACGAGTTACAGGAGATGGTAACAATGATGAATGTGGCTTTTGATAGGAAAGGAATGAAAGTTAATGTAAGCAAGACAAGGCGTGATGTTATGTATGTATGTATGTTGTAATTATAAATTTTGTACATGTTATTGACATTTATCCTACTGACGATCACTCTATCCTCTAACATGTTATACTTTATTGTAATAATTAATGTAATTATGAAATTGATAAGATGAAATAAATAAATCTTATCTAATCTGTCATAAGCTCTCGCCCAAATTCGTCACACCTATTGACAAATATAACTTTGCGGGAAAGTGAACCGGACTGCCGTTCATATTTTGCAGAGATTCAATACCTAACCCATATTGTCTTCTTTAAGAGTACACTGACACACAAATTAAATAATAGTAAACTAAAGTGACACCACTTTAGAAAATAGAAACCGAAATGTTACCGAATTATAAAAGTGCATAAAAAAGCATGTTCATTTCCCATACACTTTGTTGCCCTGTCTATTGAAATTCTGTTAATTGTGTTAGAAATAACAATACTCGCAAATCTGCTGTAAAAGCTATATGCAGGGTGTAAGGGACAGCCTTCCGAATACTGAAAGGGCATGATCAGTCAACGTAACTGAACAACTTTTAGCGAATAAAACTTTCAGGAAATGAAAAAAAATTTCGGCCTCTCCATACAAACTGTCCAAGTTTGCAATTTTGTATGGAGAGGCCGATTTCTATTTTCATGTCCTGAAAGTTTTATTCGCGGAAAGTTGTTCAGTTACGTTGACTGATCATGCCCTTTCAGTATTCGGAAGGCTGTCCCTTACACCCTTTATAATAAGCACATGACCATACAGATGCCACCAAGGGTTGACAGGTAAATAATAAATATCCCCGTGAATATACTTCTTTCTTCTCATTTCTTGACTCAAGAAAAGGCAAGCAAGTAGAATTAAATCTAAAGAAGAATATTAAGTTAAGAGTTTTGACTATCTATCCAATTTTAATCTATTAAGACAAAGGATCTTTCGAATTGACTATCCATTGTTTTTGCAACTATCTCAATCGATTTCGGATTGCTTATAGAAAGATTTAAGTGAGAGTGACCTTTTTAGATTTAAATAAGGCATTTATGAGTTTGTAACTAAGCAAGCAAGTACTCGTAACGAATCCTGACATGACTTTAACGGGCATAACAAATAACTTTAAGTTGGTATGAAATTATATTTATGAATAATGTAATTTTCTATGTTTATTATTAGGTTAAGTAGCCTGTAATCGTTAAATATAAATAAATAACGTAGTCATTTGTACAGGAAGATGTAATTGTTATCTCGTCTTTCGATCTATGTTCCTAGAAAAAGTTACTCAGTTTCATGGATAGATTCATATACTTAAGTTTTACTGAACAATCCTGTTGCACCCTTTATACATACATACATCTATGTATATCTTACCGGCAAAGTGTATAAATTCAGGCATTCTATACAATGCCTAAGGAATTCTATATAATGCCGAGCTCGTCTAGGCAATGTATAAAATATGGTTTCTATCGTTTATAATTATGCACATTGCCTAGTCAATGTATAGAATGCCATGTCGAGATCAGGTAAAGTATGAAATAAGACAAATAACATGTGTTTTAACTAACATAACATAGAATAACAAAACATAACATTACATAACAAAACATACATTACATAACATAAAATAACATAACATAACCCCACTTACATCCCACTTACCGCGTATTCTATACATTGCCGGCTGAACATTGGGCATTGTATAGAATGCCTAGGCAATGTGTAAAATAAATTTTATTTCATACTTTTCCTTGTGTAGAGTGACTAGGTATTCTATAGAATGCCGGATTTTACACATTGCCGGTAACATATACACACGGATAAACTGACTGACAAAGAATGACTGATAAAAATACGATATCAGCTGATGCAGTTTATATGGGACGTTAAAATGTTTTTTTTTTTGTTTTTCGACCTATGTTCCTTAGGAAAAGTTGTTCAGTTTCATGGGTAGAACAACCAACCTCTTAAAATTCCCCAAGTGATAAAAAAAACCGGCCAAGTGCGAGTCGGAATCGCTCACGGAGGGATCCGTACAAACCTGTAGGTACATAAGTAAAAGTTATGGTACATCCTCCAGTTTATAACCCTTAGTCGCCTCTTACGACACCCACGGGTATGTATGGGATTGTACTATTCTTTGCCGGCACCACCCAGTATACCGCCGAATAATGAAATAGCAGAAGTACGTCCGGAGTTTATTTCGTGGCGTGTCTCGTATGCCGGTAATTTCACTAGCTTGCATAACCTTTCAAACCGGAACCCACTGTTCAACGCGCCCGCATCACAACTTACAAAAACTCAACAACATCAACGATAAGTGTTTAGTATCTACTGGCAAAGTACCTACCTTCACCAAAACGAACTGTCATGGCATAAAAATACTTCGTAAGAAATGTGAAATTTCTCTTGCTTATAACTGTTGCGAAAAACTTTCTTACTCAAAATAAGCAGTTCCTGCAGCGGTAGCATGATGCCTTTTGCATTTATCTAGTGCCATTGATTTAAGAAACAGTGTTGCCAATTCACTCATTTTAAGCTTGGTCGCACTGGATCGGTACTCTCATCATCGTTTAGTTTTCTTGACAGTTAAGCAGTGGTGGATGCGAGCAGCGCAGGAACGGTCGTCATGGATATCTTTAGGGGAGGCCTATGTCCAGCAGTGGACAAATTCCGACTGATATGATGATGATGAAGCAGTGTATCGCATTTTGAAAGAATAGGACGGCTGATGTATTCATGTATAAAGCTAATCTGTCTAAAATAACAAAAACTTAATTTGTGGGTTCGCTAAAGATTTCCTTCTACTCTTCCCGTTTAGATCGCTACTTTCGGTGATAGATTAAGATGGCATAATTCCGAAAATAAAGTGACATTTCTCTAGATATAATTTTTTTAGGCCTCATGCTGAGGCTGCTGTAGAGTCGTTTTGCTGTAAAGAAAAACTAAAAATGGAACCGGCCAAGGGCGAGTCGGACCCGACCACCGAGGGTTCCGTACCACTTAGATAAAAATACCGTCTGAGGGACGCGCAGTTGCGCAGAAGTGTATTAAATGCGCGCGAGGCCGACTTTCATTTGATCAGTATTTATTATTTGTTATTATTTTATAGCTTATGCACCATAAACATATTTACCAATTATCACGCTAGAGAGTGTTCCCGTTTTTACGATAGAAGCAAAACCAAATAATCAAGCCCAAATCGCGTAAAATACGGCCAAGTGCATGTCGGACCATGCGCAGTACAATACAATACCAGCACAATGCAATACATTAACTATAATAATAAAGAAATCGCAGTAAGGAACCTTAGACTTGGTACGACTTTGTCTAGATTTCATTACTTTTAGGGTTCCGTACCTCAATAGAAAAAAACGGAACCCTTATAGGATCACTTTGTTGTCCGTCTGTCTGTCTGTCAAGACCCTATATCTCACGAACGGGTAAAGGTATCAGGTTGAAATTAATACCATATATTAGGGTCTATGAACCACACAAGATCAGAAAATTTCAATTTTTTACAACGACGCAATCAAAAGATATTGCATTTTATGTCCTCATCTCCATACATTTATGCAAAAATGCAAAACCTACAGGGTACTTCCCGTTGACCTAAAATTATGAAATTTGGCAAGAAGCTAGGTCTCACAGTACAAATAATGGGAAAAGTCTGAAATCATTAAATATTACAACTTTTCTCACAACTCATCATCATCATCATAACATCCCATGAAACGTCCACTACAGGACAGGGAGCTCCCTCTAGAATTCTAGCTTTTGCTGGAAAAATGTAGAGGGGAAGTACCATAGTCACCTCGCTTGTTAGCGTTACGGCTGGCACCATGGTCCGCGGTTGTAGGTGACCGCAGTAAGTAAGATGTTAAATTCAAAGGAGGATGCTGCTGCCCATCCTCCAGTTTATAACCCTTAGTCGCCTCTTACGACATCCACGGGTATGTAAGGGTTGGTACTATTCTTTGCCGGCACCACACGGGACACAACTAATGGTAACCAATTGTGGTGAGCTCCCGTTTCAAGAACATTCATATAAGAGAGGGGTCAAGCTGGATGGTCGCGGAGGCGGTTTTTGTTTTAATTCTATTTTAAAAACGGGAACTTTTACAAACTTGAAAATTGGTATGTTTATAGTGCATAAGCTACAAAATAACAACAAATAATAAAATTTGGTCAAGCGCGTGTCGGACTCAAAAAATCTAGTACATTAACTTACTGAAATTTCAACTAATACAATTATGATTATGTGGTGGTACGGAACCCTCAGTGCGCGAGTCCGACTCGCACTTGGCCGGTTTTTTTAGAGATAAACAAGCAGCTCCATCGAGACTTGGCTAGTTTTTTACAGAATGTTTTTGGTGGGATTAGCTTATACTGGTTTAGTATTCACGTGCTTGTTGTAGGTAGTGCGGTCAGATAGCTGTTTCTTGAAGACACGAATTACAATTTCACAATTTTTTTATTTTATTTTTTTCAAAAAAAAATCCATAGAAAATACAAGAATTGGCTTCTATCAAAAATTGAGAGCTATGTACCTAACCTAGTACCTGGAAAAAATTTGGTGCAATTTGGTGAATTTGACGATATAACACTATAAGGGTCCGGACTAAGGTAGGTATGTAGTGCGTAAACACCTATGGTAAACAGAAGCCCAGACTCCGCGAACGTCATACGTCGGTGTTTTTCAGGAAAATTACTAATTCACGTGTTTCAAAATTCAAAGCTGTGTACCAATCTACAGCTGTTACCTATTTACTTTACTTTTCCATCGCTGGTCTTTGACCGATGTGTAACACTTTAAAAAATATACTAAAACCTAACTTTATTTTACTACCAATTAAAGAAAATTATTTTCACTTAAAAGAATATTACAGATAGACGATAAAATAACACTAAAAGGATACTCGTGGTATACAGGGTGTAAGGGGACGGTGTACCGAAAACTGAAAGGGCGTGCTCAGTCAACGAAACTGAACAACTTTCCATAGAAACATATGTTGCGAAATGAAAAAAATTATTGACCTCTCCATATAAATTGCCCACTCTGGTCGAACAGTTTGTATGGAGGTAAAAAATTTCTTTCATTTCCCAACATATGTTTCTTTGGGAAAGTTGTTCAGTTTCGTTGACTGAGCACGCCCTTTCAGTTTTCGGTACACCGTCCCTTACACCCTTTATATACTAACTTCTTGGTAATAATACACATTTTTTTTTTGCTATTAGTAACCAACCAACACAATCACAGAGCCTTATATTAGGATAATCCTGTATCACAGAAACCGGAGAAACAAGGAAATCTAGACCGGGAGACCAATCAATACCCAAAATCACCATTCACATGTCTGTTCCAGCTGGAATTGAACCACGGAACCTTTGGCTTTGGCACACCACATGTAACGGGCCGATGGACCGACACGGAATTACACGAAGAATATAATAGAGTATATTATTTTTTAGGAGTTTTAAAATGAGTAATAATACAATAGGAATCTTAATATAAATGATCATAGATTTTGTTCGACTCGTAATGAAAATAAAGGCCTGATTATGCATTATTACTCAAAATAATTGCTTGAAAATACTCGTCTAGCGCCGCGAATCGGCGCATATTAAAACCTCCTTGGTTAAAAATCTACTTGTCAAACAGGAAATAGAAATGTGTGAGGGAAGTGGGTAGGATTGGTGACGTTAGCCGTAGCTGCTGGTTTGTAGCTCTCTGATTGGCTGGTTTGGGCGGTCTTATCTCTAAATTCGAAAGGAGTGGAACATGGAAGCTACATCGCCCTTTTTTTGCTGCGACCGCACGAGTACTAGATGGACTCCAAAAAATGTGAGAAAATTCTTCAAAAAAAAGTAACCGTACGCCGAGTTTCGTCGCTACAACTGACAAAAGCTAAGTATCTAGGGCATTTCGTCACCCAATTAGTAAATTAAATTCAATTCGACATTACGATTAAATGACGCTTTCCTAAGTTACCCGCCGATGGCGATCTTTGTCAAGAAAATTATTATTTTACTAAAAATTTTTGTGTTATAGCGACCTTTGGAGCTCTAAACGTCAAAACGCGTGTTGAGTAAGAATAAAACCCAATATTTATAGAGTAGTTTTACCCGAATGGGGACTAAATGTCTTAGTGCTTAGTTCATATTCGTTTTAAACTTACAGGAGGTCTATGGACCATGTGAAATAGGAACCAAAGCTACAAACCATTTGAGCGCAGGGGAGCTGAGCGTCCAATTCCAAGCCAGCAGCAGTCCAGACGACCCAGTCATCATTACAGTATGCCAGTCGCAGACGGGTAAGAAGATTTAATATTTACTTCTCAAATCGACCAATCTACTTTGAACGATTTATGCCAGTCAATTATTTGAGCATATCTATCCTTCTCTGGGATTCTATACAATCAATTTTACTAACTTTAAAAGATATAGCTACAACTGAAAGCTACTACCCACTTCAATATAAAATTCAATTCTAAGTCTGTTATAAAGAAGGTCTTTTTGGCTCAAATGCTGCAAATGAAAAACGCATTTGATTCATCTAATAAACTCACTCTTTTCTATGCCACAAGCTAAGATACAAGGCTGATGATATATAAATTCGACTTTGGGGAAGACAAAACCCAGTATAAAATAAAAATAAAATAAAATAAAATAGTTTATTATTCACAAAAATTGAACAAATTAAATTAAACACTGGTCCCGAGCTAAGTAAAAACTTGTGTTACGGTGACCAGTTTGCTTCTCCTTAACCGATGGACTAAGTAATATGAATAATAAAACAAACAATCTATTATAGGTAAGCTAAAATTAACAATCAAAGTGCGTGCGTGCGTATTGTGAGAAAGGCGTGTATGTGTGTGTATGTGTTTGTGTGTGTGTGTGTGTGTGTGTGTGTATGAGTGTTTGTATGACCTATGAGATAAAAATTAAATAAGATAAATATAAATAGAACCCACAAGAGGAATCACAGAAGCAGTAATTCTGTCTGATTGTAATCTAATGACAGCAACCACGTCATAAGTTTAGGTTTTACCTCACGCAGGGTGAGGGGAAATATATTGATTTGCCGATTTACTTTATTGTATAATGATATAGCCAAGAATGCGTGCTGGCGTCTTGCGAATGCAGTACTGCAATTCAAAGATGGGCCTACATTTCTGATTGTACGTGTTTTGTTGTAGCTCTTTTCATCATACTCAGTCTTAGAATGCTGCTTGTAAACAAGGTTTAGAATAAAAATCTGTCTTACCGTAAGAACCTTAACTTTTTCATAAAGAGATTTTGTAGGAAACCTAAATGGACTAAAGGTCATTACTTTGAGTAGCGATCTTTGTGCTCTCTCAAGATTAATCATGTAAGATTTGCAAGCTCCTCCCCAAACTCGAATACAATAACCTAGGATAGATTGGACCAACGCATAGTATACCGAACGAATGAGTTCAAGGTCGGCCACGTATCTTAGTTTTTTAAAGACCCAAATAGTTTTCCTAACCCGCGATGTGACGAGCTCCAAATGTTTGTACCAATTAAGCTGATCATCCAAGAGGACACCAAGATATTTCACTGCAGATACTTTTGCGACAGTTATACATGAGCACCTGTCACCATAAGTGTAATCGCAGTAATGAACCTTAAGGTCCGGTAAGTCAGGCTTAAATTTCGTTATAGAGAATTGCAGATATACCGACTTGTTTACATTAAGGGTAAGACAATTGGCTCTTAACCAGCGGGCAACCAAATGGAGTCCAGTTTCGGCGTGATGGAATACTTCATCCCAAGTCTCGCCATGGAAAACCAACGCAGTATCGTCAGCGTAAGTAAAAATTTTTCCATTTGTAATTGACAAATTACATAAATCATTTATAAATAACAAGAAGAGACTTGGGCCGAGGACACTGCCTTGTGGTACTCCAAAGGTTACTGATGCATCAGAACTTATATATTCCCCTATTTTTACCTGCTGAATACGATCACTAAGAAAGTCCTTGTAAATAAGAGCCTCCCCTCGAATGCCATATCGCTCTAATTTGTTCACAAGAATAGGTATCGAGACGGAGTCAAACGCCTTGGCAAGGTCAAGAAATACACCCAGACATTTTTGTTTTGAGTCCAACTGTACCGTCACAAATTCAGTTAATTTAGTTACAGCGTCTTCAGTACATCTACTCGACCTAAAGCCAAACTGATTATCTGAGTATATTTTGTTATGTTCTATAAAATTTATTAGTCTTTTGTTTAGAAGTTTTTCTAAAATTTTGGAAAGAGTAGTTAGCACAGATATTGGACGGTAGTTGGTGACCTCGTCTCGAGCCCCATTCTTGTGGACGGGTGTTATAAGTGATCTCTTAAAAGCATTTGGGAAAATACCCTGCTTAAAACAAAGTTCAAATAACTTAGTCAGTGGGGGCACAATACAAGTTTTACCTAGTTTTATAAATTTTGATGGAATTGAGTCCCAACCAGTCGCACTGTCATTTTTAAGGTTGTTAATGATGCATTCAACCTCACTCTCATCTGGAGGAAGTAAAACAATCGTATTGTTTATAAAAGGGACCTGACACGATTGAAGGTCGATATTCGGAGCAAAATTTTCCGCCAATTGTCTACCAACGTTTGAGAAGTAAGTGTTGATACTATTAATAGAGGCTGCACGATCAGAAGAGTTAATTAACGTTTCGGCAGGCATTTTTGGCTTTGTGATATCAGTAACTGTTTTAATTGCTTTCCATCTTTCCTTATTATTGGTAGCCGATTTTAAAAGAGATCTTTCATAGTTCCTCTTCAACCTTCTCAATAACACATTACAAAAATTCCGATACCGTTTATAAGAGACTTCCAGAATACAGTTATTCGGATCTTTCCTAAACATTTTGTGGAGTTTGTCCCTGTGCCGTATGCATTTCAGTAAACCAGGAGTAAGCCAAGGCTTTAAAGTTCGTTTTCTACATGGAACCTTAACACTTTTTGAATTATTTTTGATAACTGTAGTTATTTTATTAACAAAGTTACATGTAGCTATATTTGCATCAGAGTGTTCCGTAATAAAAGAGAAATCAACTAACTCCAGCTCTTTTACAGCTGCGTCAAAATTAATTTTTGTAGTTATTTTGGTTGTAGTATCTCTTGTATAAGTAAGACAAAGTTGAAGAAGCACAGATGAATGATCTGTTACAGTAGATTCCAGTACAAAAACAGATGCAGACACATTGGTTTTGAGGAAAACATGATCAAGGCAGTTATTAAGTCTTGTAGGATAGGTATGACCAGGCAAAAGGCCTAGTTCAGCAGTTAAATTCAGATACGTAAAGCGATTTCTATCAATGCTATCACCTTTAATGTCAATGTTGATATCTCCAACTAATATAAAATTTTTCGCAGAATTTAATGGACGAATAATTTTATCAACAGAGTCCAGAAAGCCATCGATGTAATAGATTGATGGTGATCTATAAACAGCCAAAATATATGTGTCCGGTATAATTTTTAGCAATAGAAAGCTAGCTCCCAACATATCTGGTTCAATAACTGTGTGTTGGATATCATTTTTAACATAAACTACTAATCCATCGTTTTGATTGTGACAAATTCTAGAATAATGACTAACGTAACCTTCTAAAGTAGGTATAGGGCCTTTGTCCTTTAACCAGCATTCTGTTAAAATAATAACGTCTATTTCAAATGTAAGGTTTGCAAGGTGTGCATAGAAGCTATCAAAATTTTTGTATATACTCCTTACATTTTGCGTTATTATTTTAAGTTACTCGTTCGTGCTTCTTACATTTTGCGTTATTTTTTTGTATATTGCAATACATCCATACCGGGGTTGCAAATACAACAGGAGTCAGTTTGTAAGTCATCTCGCTCATAGAAAGTAATAAAACACCTTTATCTATATGGAAAGATTGAGCTGAAAGGACTGGATATATTTCAGGCCTTTACATTGTTAAAAATAAACTAAATTTCCTTGAAGAAAGTCAAATATCAATCTTGGAGAAGTTTAGATGTACTATTTTGATGTTCTCATGTACCATTTACAGCCTTCGGATCTACCTGCATCCTTTCACACAAATTATTTACAGTACCTATAGGCTCATACTAATCAATACATTTATTCTAGGAAATTAATTGTATAGGAATTCAACTTATTCATGGTCCGCACTCGAACGAATTAGGGTTACTCGTTGATCACCTCGTCGGCTCCAAAAAGCAGTTTAAACATCTCATCGGCCATTTTATAACTAGGACAATCCCAATACATAGGCTTTAAGAACTACAGGACTTTCCTTAGATTTCCCTTAGGTTCAGCTAGGATAGTTAGAAATTTAGACATTACCACATTCAATTATTCCTTACAGGCTCATAAACCTTTAAACTACATATACACACCTTCATCTTATTAGGATAGCTCTAGGGGTTAGGAGACGTTACAATCTGATGCTTGGGTTCGTGCCCAGGATAGGAAACTAGTAAGTAAATTTTAAGTAAGCCATTAGGATACCTGGCTCCTGCCCATTATAATCTCGCGAGCCGTGCCCAGTATGTCTTAGGATCTATGTTACTACGGATACTTATTTTAGAACCAGACCCCCAGACTGTTACAATCTGGGTGGCCGTGCCCATGATCTAGAAATAGGTTAGGGTTTCTATTTTAATAGCCTTTACCAGGCATCGAGCTGCATTAGCGTGTCACAATCTGGTTAGCCGCGACCAGGCTTAGAACTAGACCCAGCTACCGTTACACACAACGCCTTTTTAGGGTTCCGAAGTCAACAAGGAACCCAAATAGTTTTGTCATGTCCGTCTGTCTTCCTAAAGATCAAAGGCCAAAAACAAAAAAAAATTGAGCTCCCATGAATATTGCATCAGCTGATAGTACTGTTTGTTTGGATGATCATCTTTTTGTTACGTATTTCGACCTATGTTTTTAGAGAAAGTTGTTCAGTTTTATAGTCCAAGAAACATACTTAAGGCTAATCCTTCCCTAAAATTAGCAGACGCTCGTCAATGTTAATTTTGACCTCATTTACACGTCAATAACGTTCACATAAGCGTGCCTTTGTAACGAGGCTGTTATGACCAACGGTGACCACGAAATTCACAAAAATGAGAGAAAAGTATATAAATATTACAAAAGTGAAACGAAAACACCATTAATAATATTTTCATATAAATATAATTTTCATATATTTTTGAAAAAAAATGTAGCAGTAAAATGGTTACAAATGGGAAGAAATAGACAAAATAAGAGTCATTTTAGAATGTATTTTTTTTTTCAGTTATACAAATTAAATTAGAACTACACACACACATCACTTCTCATACCTTGTTAGTTACTAGGGTTTGTCTGTTTATGCCATATTTTATGTAAAAAGTGTTTACGAAGTTATTCAGTCTCAAGGTCATTCAGGAAGGATTACGCATAAGAGAAAGTAGTTGATTGAGAGGCACCTACTTATATAAGGTGTAATTTAATTAGACCCAAATATTGTTAGGGTTACCTCAAGCATCTAAATGAATACCATTGGTGTTATTTTTATTGATTTCTATTCGCTAGTTTTCGAGAAAAATCCCAAAAACAATACCACTAAAATTCGTAAAATGAACACTCTGTAGTGTCACGTGGCACCATCGATACATTCACACTAATAAAAAATATGAATGAAATGCAGTGAGCGGTGCGTAAACCCCGCCCTCTTTTTGTCCAACCGCCAACACACGCATGCGCACGCGCGACCGGCCCGGTGCATCGTGCCACCGGCGCCGCCGCGTGCGCCCGCCCGCCCGCCTTCAGTTGCTCTACTTACCTTGTGCATTACGCATACGTCTTATGGCCGCGATTGATATTTGGCAAAATGCCTTACGGTTTTACGAACCAAGAATACCAAAACATGGCAATATGTTACCATGAAGTCGGAGAAATAGTGACAAGTGCTGTAAATTTGTACCGATGAATGCACGTTCACTCGTGTAGGGATGTTCAACATCCATAACGCCCATTACTGATGTGACCACAACCCGCGAGTGATTCGTCCGGACCACTTCCAATACCGGATAAGTGTCAATGTGTGGGCTGGTGTGCGACCGGACGGTGCGGAATTACCTGACGCAGGAGTTCCAGGGGCGTTGGATCGGGCGCGGTGGTCCAATCGCCTGGCCAGCACGTTCGCCGGATCTCACGCCGCTAGATTTCCACGTCTGGGGTAAGGCCAAGGACCTTGTGTATGGCAATGACGGCCATACTATTCGCACCGAGGAGGAACTGCGCGCCCGCATTACCAGGGCTTTTAACTTCATGGCCAGTGAAACTGATGTTTTAAGTGAAGTGCGCAGACACGGCATTGACCGTGCAAGACAATGTATCCGACAAGGAGGTGGTCAAGTTCAACATTTGATGTGGTGAAAACTAAAGTGACTCGTGTAAATAATTTTGTAAATAATCTTGTAAAACTGATTTAGTAGGTTACACTACAGTAAGTAACACGTAGGTAGGTATAGGATTTCAAATTAACTACAATTACCTGCTTTCGTTACTTACGGAAATCAAGTTGTATTAATTTGACAGTCCAAAGCCTGAAAGTGTGATGGGAAGTTAAAGTTATGTCGATTTCATAGCTTCACCTTTGACAAATGCCGCCCGCACGTGTGCTACCGCGGTCAAAGCATGCCGACAGAGCCGCCGAGCCGCGGTCCCCTATTTGACTTTACTTGTTTCGAATAAATATTAATCAATCAACCGACGCTAAAAACTAACCTACCTACCAGAGCTTGTCAATAAATAAATAGGTACCTACTACAAAATTGTTTTACTACGGTACAGTCAAGAGCACTTCAAGCTTGACACATTGGACTTTGTACCGTTCTTATTTCAATCGCCGGAGGAGCTAGAGTCGCGCTGCAAGTGTCAAGCTTGACACTGCTCTTGACAATACCTGCCTTCCACAAAAATCTAGATAATTAAATTACCTACTGACACGTTAGGTACAGTCCGCGCGACGAGTAAAAGCTGGTCGGAGTCTGGACGGGAGTGGAGGGGGTATGTGCAGTAGTACCTATTTTGCTTGCAAATATTGCAACTGCGCATACCCCCTCCACTCCGCCCAGAGGCCTTAAGTAACCCGTCGCGCGGCCTGTAAGTACTTTACACCTACTATTGATTGTCTAATTAAAAATGGAAATGCAATGTAAAATTAATGATACACAACAACTGGGAGTCGTAAAAAGCGACTAAGGGATATCCAACTACGGGGGCTTATCGTACCTACCACACCATACTACGGTCACCAACCTCTGCCGACCATTGTGCCAGTCGCAACGCACGGCGCGGCGGCGGCGTGGTGAATGTTGTAGGTAGTTATTTCCAAATGTATTTAGATAGGTAGATACCAGCTAAGCATTCTTTTATGTGAATATCTGCGTGGATTTTTTCGTCAACTTGTTCGATCCGATCTTGGTCCAGCTAGGACGAGTTGATAAAAGACAATGTTTCTGTTCCCGTGTCGTCCCACAATTTGTTTTTCTACTCTTCAGGTAAAGTTGAAAAAAGCTTAGGTAACCAAAGACAATCCATACCTCCTCATGCTTGTTCCGCTGATTCGATTTAGATAAAATTTGCTTTTACCCTGGGAAGGACATATCTTTAGGTAGGTACCAGCTAAGCATTCATTTATGTGAAATTCTGCGTGGATTTTTTCGTCAACTTGTTCGATCCGATCTTGGTCCAGCTAGGACGAGTTGATAAAAGACAATGTTTCTGTTCCCGTGTCGTCCCACAATTTGTTTTTCTACTCTTCAGGTAAAGTTGAAAAAAAGCTTAGGTAACCAAAGACAATCCATACCTCCTCATGCTTGTTCCGCTGATTCGATTTAGATAAAATTTGCTTTTACCCTGGGAAGGACATATCTTTAGGTAGGTACCAGCTAAGCATTCATTTATGTGAAATTCTGCGTGGATTTTTTCGTCAACTTGTTCGATCCGATCTTGGTCCAGCTAGGACGACTTGATACCAGACAATGTTTCTGTTCCCGTGTCGTCCTACAATTTGTTTTTCTACTCTTCAGGTAAAGTTTAAAAGAAAGCTTAGGTAATCAAAGACAATCAATACCTCCTCATGCTTGTTCCGCTGAACCGATTTAGATAAAATTTGCCTTTACCCTGGGAAGGACATATCTGGGTACATAGTACCTATCTATCCCGGAAATCTTCTATGGGAGTAAAAAGGGGTGTGGATGTTTGTATGGGAAATTATTTCTCAAGTAAGTGATATAAAACTCATCATAATTGTACTTTTGATAAGAAGTGAGGCAAGATTACCCTGGCCTCCGTACTCTAGCTAGCCGCCGTCTTGACCTGGAACGGTATGAGACGGTACCTGTCCAAGAGCTGATGTTGTTTATCCTCTGTTCTGTTCGTCCATGCGTGTGCCGGCGCAAGAATAGCACCAACCCTTTCTCCCCATGCATGTCGTAAAAGGCGACTTAGTCGCCGGCGGTATCAACCAGAGGGCGGGCAGGAGCGTGCTACCACCTTGCTGCTGCGGTCACTAATAAATAACAGCTGTCCGTTGTGCCAGCTGCAACGCTAATAAGCGTGGTAACATAAAACTCATCATAATTGTACTTTTGATAAGAAGTGAGGCAAGCTGCCCCTGGTCGATTCTGGTGCAAAGGTGCCCATGGCACCAGGAACGACCCAGAACGGGCGTCACCACCTTGCGCCCTAAGTCGACGCCCGATCTCCCTGGCCTCCGTACTCCAGCTAGCCGCCGTCTCGAACGCGAACGGTACGAGAAGGTACCTGTCCAGGAAGTGTGCCAGCTGCAACGCTAATAAGCGTGGTGACTTTTGTTGTCGATGTAAAATTAATTGTAGAGCGTGTATTTTGAATTTTATCAACTCGTCCCAGATGGTCCTAGTTCGGATCGGACGAGTTGACCAATAACTTTTTATGGGATCTTATGATAATGATATCCTAGTTCCTTCTCATAAGTATGGTAGGTTAAGTAAACTGATGGACGTAGCAAAAACGGTGGTAAGTAGGTAGGTAAAGATTACCTACTCTGATACCGTCGTAAGAGCTTAATTGAGAGAAGTAGGAACCTACGAACTTTTCTAGTTTTAATTGGATTGAATTGAAAAATAGCAAGAACCTATTATCTTATATCTAGGTACAGCCAGGAGCAAGTCAAGCTTGACACTTTGTACGGGCTAATCATGATGAAACTATGAAGCTTGACTTGTTCTTGACTGTACCTAAGGTCCTTAACTATGGTCCTTAATCATGTACAGTCAACGACAGGTCAACCTTGACACTCGCAGTGTGACTCTAGCCCGAATGTCTATCGAAATAAGAACGGTACGAAGTCCAATGTGTCAAGCTTGATGTGCTCTTGACTGTACGTGCGCACGTAAGAAGAGGTATAGGACGCAACAGCTCGAGATTGCGGGCGAAAAGTAGGTAGGTATGACGTGCCATACATTTCGCCCGCAAGTAGGTACAGTCAACGACAGGTCAAGCTTGACACTTGCAGTGCGACTCTAGCTCGTACGTCTATTGAAATAAAAACGGTACAAAGTCCAATGTGTCAGGCGTGATGTGCTCTTGACTGTACTTTACGTACGTATTATAGCAATAGGTGCTTGTAAATTTGTTATGTACCTACAGCCTCCGTGGTCTAGTGTTAGAGTGCTTGGCTCTCGATCAGGAGGTTCTGGGTTCGTTTCCCGATGGGGACACTGTCAAACAAAAATATTTTTGTGCGACCAGCCCAGTTTGGTTAGGATATTGCAGGATGAATCACCCGATTGTCCGAAATGTTACATGATTGCTTCGGAGGGCACGTCAACCCGATGGTCCCTACTATTACCTATCTACGGATGTAGTCGTTAATGAGCCATGTCAGAGGCCTTTGGCATCTGGCGGTACCAGGGTTTGTGAGTACGGTCATCAACCTTGCAACCCACACGATATGAATAAATGAATGAATTTGTTATGTAGGTACCTAACTACCTACTCCTCAGGCAAGTAGCTGCCTAGGTAGGTATGGCGGCTTAGGCTCCTTCCTCCCTCTGCCCACGGCACAACCCATGGTCCGTTTATAGGACAGTTAGGTAGGTACCTATGTAGGCGATGGTAGGTAAAGGTCCGGCCTGGCGTCGCTCATCCGATCCTGCAAGGATTAGCACGAGGCGCGAATGCTAGGTTTCTAGCTTATTTCGTAGGGACTCGGTCGGTGCGTGCGTGGCATGCGCGATCCACACAGAGCGTCCCGCGGCCGCAGACGTCGTGGTGCTTGCCCCCCCCGCGCTGCCGCCCTTTGAATTAATTGAATGAATAGTCGTAAGCCAATCGCGCGCAAGGCGGCCGATCTTGTGTGTGTGAGTGTGCAGGTGCCATACTTGTAGTACGGTGGAAATCAATACTACAGGATGATTGCAAAGATTTATTATTTTTTTGTTTGAAAATTACAAAAAAAAAACCAGCGAGTCGATTTCGCTAAAACTTTGAAAAACCTGTTTCTTTATCAAAGTTACACCACCCCTAGAAATATTTGGGTCTAATTAAATTACACCTTATATGCATTTTTTATTTACTTCAGTTGTGGACTTCAGATTCTCTTGAACGGGAGAAATTGGCAGTATTTTTAACCGACTGCCCCAAAAGAGAAGGGTTATTATTAAAATATACAGGGTGTTAATTTGATTGCGTGCCATAGCCCAGGGGCGGGATCAGTATCAGTAACTGAACAACTTCTCCCAAAGAACATTGGTCGAAATAAGAAAAACCAAATTTTACCTTCCATACAAAATGCGCTATCAGCTGATGCAGTTTCTATGGGAGGTCAAAAATTCATTTTCGTATTTTGACCTAAGTTCCTAGATAAAAGTTGTTCAGTTAATGATACTGATCCCGCCCCTGAGCTATGGCACACAATCAAATTAACACCCTGTATATTTACAACACATACAATACGTGCAGACTTGTAGAGTTGAGATTGTTGAGAACAATGATCTTCGATAGCGATCCGAACCGCCAACGTGAATGGAAAGTACGAATTCATTGTTGTAAGTTCGATATAGCGAATCGTTTTAATGATTGCCCAAGATTTAAGTAGAAAGCTTTAATGTCGAATCAGGATTATTAAAAAATTTTAGGTGGTTTAAATATTTTTTTTTAAATATTATTCATTAATAAAAACACTTCCTCGCTTATCGAGATTTTTATTATAGAAATTATCTGTCTTATCATTGAAACTCTTGTCTATCTTTTGAACATCTAACCGGTTAAAAGTTTTCTAGAATAGAATATGTGTTATTACGAGTATGGGAAATATATCTTAGAAAATAAAAAAAATGAAAGGCTCAAAAATAAATACAAAAATAAATTTCCATACGTACAAGAAACCGAATTAATGTGGCGTATTTTTGTTTTTAAACGGACGTACATTCAAGCGTCAAACTTGGTATACGAGTATTTGTAGATAGATAGATAAATAAGTGTATTGTAGTGCATAATCTATCTATACAAAAACACTCCATGAGCAAGTCGGATTCAAAATTTGGATTTTCGATTCACAGTTAATTTTGAACCTAACACTATCATTTCGTGATTACGTCTATCAAAAATATACAGGGTCTTTGGTAAATGTCTGCAAACCTCTCAGGTGGTTGCATTACCCATAAAACTGAACAACTTTCTCTAATGAACATAGGTCAACGTAGTCGGTCTCTAATGAACGTAGGTTCAACGTCCCATAGAAAATGCATCAGCTGATAGCGTATTTGGTATGGGAGATAGGGAGGTCAAATATTATTATTTTTGTTGTATTTCGGCCTATGTTCTTCAAGGAAAGTTGTTCAGTTTCGCGGGTAGAGCCTGAGAGGTTTGCAGTCATTTACCAAAGACCCTGAATTGTGTAGATGTAAGGAGCCCAGACTATGACAGATAGATAGATCATCATGACATCCCATGAGCCGTCCACTACCAGGACAGGCAACTTCCTCCAATATTCCAGCTTTTGCTGAAACCATGTCGAGGGGAAGTCACCACGCTATTTAGCGTTACGGCTGGTACTATGGACCGCGGTTGTTGGTGACCGCAGAATTTATTTTATATATTTTTAATTTAGATTGTAATCTATTATATATATGATACACAGAAGGACGCTGCTGCCCATCCTCTGATTCATTAATCCTTAGTCGCCTCTTACAACAACCACGTGTAGAGAAGGGTTGGTACTATCCTTTGCCGGCACCACATGGGGCGATAGATAGATAAAAATCTTTATTTAAGAACTTTTACAAAAAAATTAACATAGGTAAGATTAGGTATGATTTTTATGTTTATGTACCCAATTACACTCTTTTGGATCCATCGATCCTCGGGTAACCTTGACTTGGTGTCTTGCAAGAGGGGTAAAAATATTTAACAATTTGCCAAACAGTATCAAGATGTGGAGCGGAATAAGATTTAAGAAGGAATTTAAAAAATGGCTCCTAGATAAGGTTTTCTATAACTTAAATGAATATTTTGGTACTTCTAACTATACACTCTAATGTTTCTGCCTTCTCTTTCTTGAAGTAGGTTATTTTTAATTTATATGATTATCTGTCTTGTATGTGTCGTAGGCCGATCGTTGAATTGGGCCGATCGAGATCTGCCTGAGCACATCACGATACGCCGGCATTTCTTTATTTGCCTATCTCATACCCGCCATATCGTTCAAAGCATAACGTTTGACGATTTGCCCGGCCATGCTTGGGCAAATCGATTCTGTAGGTTGACCAAAATACAAGCAAATAAAATGAAGTTTAGATAATAATTATTTTACTAGATAATAAAACCTAACCTAGCTAACCTAACCTAAAACACAGCTAACAGAGCGCAAATAGTGCCACAATTTTACTAGATAATAAAACAAAACCTAACTAACCTAACTTAACACACAGCTAACGTAGCGCAAACAGCGCCACAAGCGTCGCAAAACGGAACTACATTACGATGTGCCCAGCCATATCTTGATGTGCCCAGCCATATCTCGATGTGGCCAAGTGACTAGTAGGGCAAATCGACAAATAGGTTGCTCTCATCGATCTGCCCAATTTAATATTGGGCACATCATGAAATAATTGGCCAGATCACGAAATGCCGGCACATCGTGATGTGCCCAGGCAGATCTCGATCCGCCCAGTTCAACGATCGGCCCACGACATATGGACAACTTCTTTTAATTTTGCATGTGACATTTTTATTATTAGAACCATTGACATTTCAATTTTTCAAATGTTGTACGTCCGAAATGGGCACACTGTTGCATCTGTATCATTATTAATTAAGAACTTTTTGACACAGTGGATAATAAATAATTATTCCATTCTATTGGAATTCAATCGTATAACACGGGCTATAAACGTGTTACAGTTTCATATTTGCAAAGACGACCAATTAATCATCATAATTTTCGCATTAAAATAAAACAATACAATTGAATGAAATGAATCATCACACCATACCACCTTGATTGCTATTTACAATTGACTGGGTCTGGTTTGGGTAATTGGGTAATGAGTAGGTATCTACTTTTACTTTTATATTGTTGAAAAACATGCCTACACATTAATCCTTTTTTAGTACATACGTTTTTTTTTCTTCTTTTTTTCCGTAGTCGACAAAGAACCCTTATAGTTTCGTCATGTCCGACTGTATGTCTGTCCGCGGCTTAGCTCAGAGACCCTTAGTACTAGAAAGCTGCAATTTAGTACGGATATACATTTTGTTTACGCCGACAAAGTGGTAAAATAAAATCATAAAAAAAAATAAGGTTACCTCCCCTACAAGTAAAGAGGGGGTGATTTTTTTCTCGTCTACCCCATTGTGTGGCGTATGGTTGGACATAATAACGTAAGTGCAAAAATCATTTTTCAATTTATTAATCCGTTTGCGAAATATTTAGCTTGAAAGCGCAATTTTTTGGTTGAGTCTAGTGATAAACGGTTGTCATGGAAATGTGAAAAAAATCACAGTAGTAGCATAAATGATGAAACTAAAAGGAAAACTATCAGAGCTAAGTAGGCTTCACGGGTTAATGTGCTATAGCCGAAAAACAGGATATAATAAAAACATTAATCGCAATCAAACGCTAGGACCTCGCTGAGCATGAGGTAAAAAAAATATGTTATGAACGTTTTAAAATCCTTAATCAAAACCTGCTTTGTGATAAAAAAAATCGTAAAAAACTACGGAACCCTATTCCCCGCGTGACTCGACACGCACTTGGCCGGATTTTTTAAAATTTATAGCAGGCAAACGAGCAGACAAAGTGTCACTGCCGCCCGCAATACCTAAGGGGGGGTATTTCAAGTGTCTTACTTAACCCGCTTTCGTAAAAACCGCAGGGGAAGATCGTTCCACATCCTTGAAGTGCGCAAGAGAAATGATCGTGCAAACAGCTAATTGTCTAAGCGATGTGGATGGAACGATACGTCATAAAAGAATGTAACCTAGTGGCAAAAATTCAAGTTTATTAGCATGAGCGTTTTGGCGCGACGTTGATCTATTAGTCATACTCAGTCAGAGGTCATTCCGTTTTGGGTGATAGTAATTATTACCCTTTAACTGCGGCCTGTCTCGACCACACATATGGACATATAAAGGTATCCTGCTGTCAGGGTAATTTCTACCCAATTCGAAACGCTCCCAAAATTTCACATTTACTGCATATACATTAGGCATGCGTTCACACCACACATACTGAATGTGCTTATTTAAAGTTCACGGGTACTAGCGACGCGAGTGTGACGTAATGATAACAGTAGCGATACGGTATCACTACGGTACCTTATTTCGACAATAGCGAACAAGTCTTACAAATGAACAAAAGTGAGTTTACACCTCAAAAAAAAAAGAAATAGATGAAAAAAATACGAACGAAAACAAAAAGACGTTTATAAGAGTAAGAAAAACAATTTTCACTCCTAAGTATGAAAGAAAAATCTTTGTCTTTTTAATCGACTGTCTCATTCATTAGCAGTGCCATTTGCATTACTCGCAAGTACGATTTGTGATGTTGTTGTAATTTGAGCTAGTTGTAACTACCTGCATAAAATTGTTGTTTCGTTTGTGAATTCAGATTTATTAAGCACGTTGTTTTAAATGTATCATTAAAATTGTTAGTTGCACGACAGAAAACCTGGTTACCCATACTACAGGGTATCCTAGTTTGCAATAGAATAACCTACATATTTTTTACGTTCCACTTAAGCAAATGCGTGTAATAATGTTCTTGTTTCTTTAATAAAATTTTGTTCATTTAATTTTCTTACAGCCTCCGTGGTGTATTGGGTAGAGCGCTCGGCTCTCGATCCAGAGGTTCTGGGTCCGAATCCCGGTGGGGAAACTGTCAAACAAAAATCCCTTTTTGCGACCTCCCCAGTATGGTAAGGACATTGCAGGGTGAATCACTTGGTTGTCCGAAAAGTTAGATGATTCCGTGCTTCGGAAGCCATGTTAATTAGTTCCATTCCGATTTTAGTTACGAGTTACGATTCGATAGTAACTATCTACAAACAAGAATCTCAGTAGTGTCTTGATGAGCATAGCTGTTTAAGAAATTACGGTCAATTGTCGATGTAAGCTGTGGTTACATGTCGATTTATTGCTGCGATCGGTACTGAATAGTGTGGACTATCAATCAATGGTCCATTGCCTTTAAGAAGTACACTCGCCGGCACGAAATTCGCACCACTTGAAATAACTATTTGTAAAACTGTTTTTAGCCCTGCTGACTATGATATATCCTCAAGAAGGTAATCAAAACTTTTATGTGCTGTATTTTAATTACTAAAAAATATACGTAAATGACAAAAAAATAACATTATAATTTTCAATTTTTGTCATTCTTCGCTGTAGAAATTCAAGATTAACTAACACCCTAGTGTTACCTTTCAGTGCCTTAAAATAATAGGCTTTATTCAGTCTTTGGAAAACATTCCGTGATAACGGACCATTTTTTTACGTTTTGTACTTGGGACATCAGCTGTGCTGTGATAAATAAAGGAATCAAATGACTATCAATAAAGAGGTCGTTAATCATACAATAGATATGTACCAACTTTAGTACGGTTATGTTTATGTGCTAGGGAATATAAGCGACGGATAATTTTTTGGAGTAGTTAAATTCCGTGCCGGTGAGTATATATCTACTTAATTACACAGTATTAAACATCACAGGCAAGACAGAAGACTAGAAATATTCTTAGCAACTAAATTCGCAATATTCTTTGAATGCAAAATTCCTATGTATGATTAAAGAAAAGAGAGATGCGCAGGTTGCTATAACCGCACAAAATAATTCAGCCTGGTTATCTGTGTCTCTTGTCAGCTGAGCCTTGAATTAATCTCGTTTTAGTATCAGCTTTCGCACTACTGTCTGTTATGTATGTTGTCTTCATTTATGAAGAGGTAATGTTTGAGTATTTTCTGAAACTGCTCTCCAATTTCAAAAATTCATTGACAATCTTATTCTCTTTCAAATAGTAAAAATATAATCTATTTAGCCGTAACGTACTTAATTTTAAAGATCATAAGTCGACTCAGAATAAACATATATTATGCAAATGGAACTAAATAGCAGTGAAATTAAAAATAATAATAGGATGTTCACGAGCGATAGCATTTCATTGCTCATTCATTATTATGGATGAGACAATGAATTTCTAAAATTCTCTTACTGTCTGCAATAAAGAAATGGTAAACAACATTGAAATTACTTTTTACATGTTAATCTATTGCACTAAATAACTATGAAATGCTAATGAATGAATATTATTGCTTGGCTTTTTTATTTACCCTTAGGTATAGGTAAGTTTTTGTAGGTACAGTCAAGACCAGATCCAGCTTGATACTCGCGATTGAGATAAGAATAATTCGATAATCATCATCACCATGTCGAGTGGGTTGTTAGGTCGATGACCGACCTCACAAACCCTGGTGTCAGAGTTATTGAGCCGCCTAAGGTCTCTGACGTGGCTCATTTACGACTACATCCGTAGATAGTAGTCGGGACCAGCGGCTTAACGTGCCTTCCGATGCACGGAATCATCTAACTTTTCGGACAATCAGGTGATTCGTCCAGCAATGTCCTAACGAAACTGGGGAGGTCGCACAAAGTAATTTTTGTTTGACAGTGTCCCCATCTGGAATCGAACCCAGAACCTCTGGATCGAGAGCCGAGCCGAGTCCTCTAACCACTAGACCATGGAGGCTGTTAGATAAATAATTAGGTGGCCAATTAAGATGCATACAACTATCATTTCCTCTATTTTGTATCGACGTTATAGGTATTTGTCAGTTTTCTTTTTTGTAACAATTATTTCGTGTAGATATGATAAATTTGCTATGGGCTATAGGTTTTTTTTATTGAAAGTGGGCTTACTCTTGACCTTGATCTAGTCTTGAAGAAGAACTAACTAAATATGAAACTGAACATTTACGATAAATTTTGTGTTTAGCGAGCAATATTTTTTAACTGATGGGGGTGCTTGTTGACGGCAGGTAGCCCCTTAAGAGCGTATCCTAGCTATATTTTTCCATACAAATGTATTTCCTTCCTTGATAATGCCTTTCTTTAGAGCAATAGTTTTTTGCGACCGCCTCCCCAGAAACCTGACCAAGAAAAAAACATCGAATTTAGTAATGGAAACCATGCCATAATTTAGTAATGGAATTGTAGCGAGATCGTACATACCGGAAAAAATTGTTAGTTTAGTGCTTTCAAAGAAATACATAGACATTGGAGAGGCTTCTGGCGTGACGTTAACCTCAGCAGCCTCACCTACATACGCGTGAACGGTTGGCAATGATCAACAGATTCCTATACCAAAATTTATAGTGAATTTGTTACAAATGCGTACATACTGCATAAAAAAAACTGTAGTTCAGTATTTTCGCAGAAAAACATAGGCAAAAAAATCTAGCACAGTAACTTTCTGAAATTTCATGTATTAGTTAAAATTTCAGAAAGTTACTGTGCTAGATTTTTTGAGTCTGACACACGCTTGACTAGATTTTTTTTTTTTTATTCTATACCCTATGCACTATAAACTTACTAATTTTCAAGTTTTTAAGTGTCCCCGTTTTTAAGATAGAGCTAAAACAAAAATCGCCTAAAAAAACAGGTCTTTAGTATGGGAGCCCCCCTTTATTTAAAACTTTTTTTTGTTTTTAGTATTTGTTGTTATAGCGGCAACAGAAATACATGATCTGTGAAAATTTTAACTTTCTAGCTATAACTGTTCATGAGATAAAAAAGTTGCTGTTTAATTTTTTTTTTCTTTTATGATTCCCCCCACCCCTCACCTTGTATCTGCGGTCCCTTGAGGCCCAAGGACAAGTTTGTAATAGTTCTCCTTTTCAAAATATAACTTTATAGTAATAAAATTAAAAAAAACTCCGAAAAATTAATATTTATTTAAATAATTAAAAATTGAGATCGGGCAAAATTTTTTTTTTAACATAATTCTATATGCTGTTAAAAAGACATTTCAAAAATGTATATGAAGATCCATTGACTGGCCCTGGATTCCGAGGTATAAATCTTACGGCACTCCACTACCTGGTTTTCCGCCATATTATTATAGACGACTATCAGAAAAAAATAAAGCTTTTAAGATAAAAGAAAAAATAGGAGCATCTATCTACTCCTCCATTAAATTTTTATACCAAAATAATTGAATAAGCTGTTTTAGAGAAAACAAGGAAAAACGGAACAGCATCGCGTCGTTTTGCAGGTAAAATCGGTCTAAGCTGTAGGTTGTCCTTATCGCACACTACAGGAAGACTGCTCGGACGCAGCGTGACAGCAATAGTTTGTGCAAATACCTATTCCTCAGACCTGAGATATGCAGATTAGACCCTGTTCACATGTACGTGCGAGTTTGACGCGTTTTATTTGTCGTAAATTGCTAAATCGTTAACAAAGAGTCAGTGGAACCTAACCCTATAACCATGCCATACAATCCAAAATGTTTCTACTGACGTGCTGTTGGATGTACGTGAAATCGCGCACAAAATCGCCGCGGTAACGTCTCCTCTGAACAGGATTTTACAGGTTAGGGCTTTTTAATCGACCAAGCAAAAACACTTGAGCACCATGAGCTTATCCTGCCATTCCCCTTCTACCATCGGGAATCCAGACGCACCGCAGGATATCACCCACACTTAGTTGATATTCCACACTTTCACACTAAGCGCTTTGAAACATCTTTTATAATGCGCATAGCTGCGTCTGTGTTCCCGAGTTCGAATAACCCTGGGCAAGCTCGTTATATCGTCGACCTCATCTCGGCTCTCAGGGCTAGATCGAAGTCTAAGAGTCCATCGACCATACAAAAAAACTTACCCATTTCTCCCGGCAGATCGTCGACCGGTTTGATGGGCGGTAACGGCCGCCACCGCTTCAGCCTCGCCTTCGGGTACGGTGGCATGACCAGCTCGCCGCTACCAATGTCTTCTAGGACAGCATTCTCTTCCAAGTTCGTGTCTTGGTCGTTCACTTCCCGCTTCAAGGCTGACGCTATTGCCGCTTTTTTGCCTCTGAATTCATCGTCGTGATCCTTTTGGAGAAGATTTGTAAATATTAATTTATGTATATTATGTACGTTTAATCACAGATAATATAATACTATACTAGTACAGATGCCTTACGTCATAGAACAAATTTGTGCCGAAAATTGTTCGGGCAATTTTTTCCATAAGGTATTTTCTTAGAATAAATTGATATCTGGATGTTAAAATTGAATTAATGTCATAGTTTACACATTTACCTACCAACCTAGTAGAAACATTTTGTTTAATTATTAGAAACAAAAGGGCCAAATGAATTCGGGCTATACACTACCAAAGAATATATAGGTACCTAACAAATAACAGTTTGACGTGTTCTTACCATGATATACCTATGACTTTTTTCTTACTTAAAAAGAGTGCTTAAAATAACTATTTCGTAGTAGACTTTAAGAATTAAAATAAATGACTAGATTTTATTTATCATCACATTGATCACGAGAACAGCGGAGAAATATCGGGAGCTCTCAAAAATCTTATAAAAAAAAATATTTTAAAAAGAATATTTTTCGTCACGCCATACGCCATCTCTTTCTTGGAAGTTCTGTCGACCTTCAAAACCCAGTTGGTTGTTCTTTTACAGTCAACGCAATCAAAGTAAAGTCACAGAATAAAGTAATAGTACTATCATACAGAACGGACACTCCGCCCCGCTGGTAATCTACCCCGCACCCCCGCGCGTACCCGCCCGCGAGATTCTCGTGGTCTTTTGTGCTGGGTATGCGGCATGCGGCCCTACGCGACCTTCCAATTTCAAATTCACGCTCGATGTAGGTAGTGTCCTAGGTGTGGAAAAATCAAGAACTGAAGGCCTGGATCAGTGCGAGGAGGACGTCCGAAGATACGGATGTCCGCGTCGCTCTGATCCAGGCCCTTAGCCAGTCTACTGTATACGTAAACCGCACGCCATATACCTACACGCTTTCATCATTTTACAGTTGCTTGCGTCCCCATACAAACAAACGAAACTGTCCACGGAGTGGCAAAGTCACATTTTCGAATCGTCATGAAGCCATGGACAAATATGCAACCAAGATATAAGTCACCACAAAAAAATAAGAACGCGTGCGCATGGTGTGCAGTTTACGTGGATAGTACGCGTAAAAACACTTTAGTACTCATTCATTAGGGAACTTAAATCTTCTTCTAAAAGGATTCTCATTTATTTGGGTTGTTCTCATTTTTGGGTCAAAAAAATTATAAAAAATGAAAACTTCTTTTTTATGAAAATTATGTAGGATCTTATTAGTTTAAGTCTCACTGTATTAGAAAAAAATATTCGCTGACCTTGCAGCAGCTTCTACAGCCCCTGCAGCTAGCATGGAACATAAATTCATTCCATGGAAGTGACAATCCTTACATTAATGTACTCTATAGAGAGATATGACAAAAGAGATACGCAAATTCTGGTCTATATGTATCTCTTCAATAATTTTAAAAGGCTTTATGAGTTTTTGTATCTAAAATAACACGAAATAAATGAAGCAAGCATCATACAATTTTGTCACTTCCGTGGACCTGAGGAAGTGACACATCCATGGAAGTGACCGTACATCTCATACATTTTTGTCCACGGAATCATGGAAGTGACGCCATGGAAGTGACATTTTGACATTGTTATGTACGATACATAGCCCCAAAAGCAGGCACGACCCAGCAAATTCGCCAAAGTATTTTTGATGTGATAATGCATTCAAACGACAAAACTAAAATAAATAATTGAAAGGTACATAGCTCTGATGAACAAAACAATTGTGACCACTTATGCTTGACGAGTTGTGAGAATAGACATTAAAAATTTTTTTTCTCATAAACTACACGCCACAGCAAAAAATTTATAACTGAGTCAAAATAAGGTAGATCAATCCTTGTCTATGCGTAGTTGCGTTTGACGCACGCACGATGATATTAAAGTTACGACCAGGAGACCTATTTTTGAAGCGTTCGAACTTCGATTCGCATTCGAATTGGCAAGATTCGTATACGAATCCGTAAAATCGCAATTTTTGAATATTCATACCTGTGAATTCTGCAACGAGTGGTCCGACCCACTCGTTTTGCACTTCTACCGCTCGAAAGTATATATAATCTGTGATGAGAACGACATTGACATTTCCTTCACATATGACATTATACTGACATATCAACTTTTTGCGTTCCATTCCACCGCAATTCATTACCGGTTTTTAAAGTCAATGAGTAATTGCTTTCCGGTTTTAATTTTTTCTGCATGAAAAGAAAATTGTTCAAAGATTTGAATTTAATGGCAACACTGCTTTCGAATGATTCAAAAATGCGTAAAATCGAGAGCATTAGAAATTGAATTCGCACACGATTCGTTTTCGTATGCGAACTAAAGATTCACTTCGAACGCTTCAAAAATGCGTCTCCAGTGTGACACACGTCCATGGAAGTGACCAAAAATTTTATCACAAACTTTAAGTAAGCAGTCCAAACATTTAATTACCGTTTTAGATGCATATGCTTGTGTATTTATAAAGTAAATATATTCTCAATAATATTGGCATTCTTTTTTTCCATATTTAGTCAACCAGATAAAGCACAGATTTTTTTTTCTTTAATGTGACCGTCTAGTCACACCCACGGATGGGACATTTTTGATGATTAAAATATTCATAAAAAAATAACTATTCATTATATCTATCTATGAATTTATTAAATTTATAGTATTTTATCTATTCTTTCATAAAACAAAGCACGATTTCGATATTTAGCTACTGCAGCCTAGAAAAATAGCAGTCACAGTCAGTTTTTAGCAAATTAAGAATTACCCATTTACTCATTGTAATTCTTTACAGTTTACGCAAAATAGGCCTTATTTTTATATTCTACTTATATTTTATATTTTACTGCATGCTGGTTTTATGCACAGTATTATAAACCGGCTAATTACATGTTGTTTTGTTTATCGACCGACATATCGACCAATGAAAACGCGCCCTTGACCTTGATACCGCCATTATCATAGCAGTAGTACTGCTATAGTACAGTCAAGAGCAGGTCAAGCTGACATTTGTCATCATCATCATAACATCCCCTTAAAAATGTCCACTGCAGTACAGGGAGCTCCTTCCAGACAATGTAAAGGCATAGTACTATAGTCACTACTCTTGTTAGCGTTGCGGCTGGCAGCATGGACGGCCACTGTTGGCAACCTCATTATTTAAGATGGTACAATACACGGAAGGACGCTGCTGCCTATCCTCCTGTACGTAATCCATTAGTCGCCTCTTACGACACCCACGGCACTTATATGCGGCATAAAAATACTTTAGTCTATTAAACTTATTGAATTTTTGTGTTTCTCTTGGAGGTCTTAACATCAAATTCAGCTTTATGTCTGTGATAAGTGAATTGAATGTTTTTTGTATTTGTAAGTTTTATGCAATATGAAACTTACTACATGAAAAGCCAGTATAATCTAGATGTAAAATAAGCAAACACTATTACATCTTATTTTTATAGCAATTTGGCAACTTAAATTTTTATTCAGTTTGTTTGTAATTCTGTTTTTTAAAATGGTCCTGATATGAATCTTGGTCGCCCAGATACTAATGTACTTAAGCTTATATTATGTTTAGATAATTCATATATGATAAGTTAATATGTAATCAATAATTATGACTAAAACTGTTTAAATGCTTGAATTGTTATTATTATTAATGACACATAGTTATAATAATAATTTAATTTATTTCGTATGTAAAGAAGGTCCTTTGTGAAGAAAATTTGTTTGATCATAACAGTATGATGGGTTGTCACCACAACTTATGGGATTTTTGTAAGCTCCGGTTTTTCTGCACTGATGCCATAATTTTTTTATGGTAAGAAACTGTCACAGGTACTGTTATCATAATAGTTTTAGTGACTTCGTGTCAATGTAAGTACAAATATCACAGCATGGTATTTGTACTTACATTGACACGAAGAAGACCGCCTTTTGCCCACATTTTATTACTGGTTATGTGTAAATGTTACTTTATTAGTGTGCAATAAAGTGTTATTCATTCATTCATTCATTCAAGAAGAAGTGGCTGCAAAATTTAATTTTACATAATTATCTAACATCCACTGCAGGACAGGGAGCTCCCTCCAGAACTCCAGCAAAAACTTGTGGTACTTTGGAGGGGGTTTACTAAGACACTACGCTTGTAAGCATTGCGGCTGGCAACTGCTGTTGTTGGTGACCGCAGTATGTAAGATAGCATGATGCACTGAAAGATGCTGCTGCCTGTCCTCTGCTTCATAAGCCCTTAGTCGCCTCTTGCGACACGCATGGGCAGAGATGGGTTGATACTGTTCTTTGCCGGCACCACACAGGCGACATACATACACATTAGATTATTAACAAGTACACCTATTTATTATTACCTAGTTCAGACAAGTGGCAATGTCAATCAAATTAGGAACCTGTTAGACTCCTTTCACTACATTTACAAGCTTTGGTATTTAGTGTCTATTCTTAGCAACCCATTTGGATGAATAAATAAACAAACTGATCCTTTTAACACTCTATATCAACAGTGTGGTGTAGTTTATAGTGTCATAAAAGATTTATTATTTGATCTGGTTTAAGCTATAAGCGAAGTTGTCGATGAATACGTATACCTGGGACAAACAGTCCAGCTGGGTAAATCCAACTTAGAGAAAGAGGTTACTCGTCGAATCCGACTCGGATGGGCAGCGTTCGGGAAGCTCCGCAACATCTTCACGTCCAAAATACCGCAGTGTCTCAAGACGAAAGTCTTTGACCAGTGTGTGTTGCCAGTGATGACATATGGAACCGAGACGTGGCCACTCACGATGGGCCTTATCAGGAAGCTAAAGGTCACCCAAAGAGCTATGGAAAGGGCTATGCTCGGAGTCTCTCTGCGGGATCGAATCAGAAATGAGGAGATCCGCAGAAGAACAAAAGTAACTGACATAGCTCTGAGAGTCGCTAAACTAAAGTGGCAGTGGGCAGGGCACATCGCAAGAAGAACCGATGGCCGATGGGGCGTAAGGGTTCTAGAGTGGCGACCACGTACCGGAAGACGAAGCGTTGGCAGGCCCCCCACAAGGTGGACCGACGATCTTGTCAAGGTCGCGGGAAGCCGCTGGATGCGAGCAGCACAGGACCGGTCGTCATGGGGATCTTTAGGGGAGGCCTATGTCCAGCAGTGGACGTCTTTCGGCTGATATGATGATGATGATGATGATGATGAAGCTATAATCTTTTTGCTGCTAGGAAGTGTCACTTTGAAGTAAGTTTTGTAGGAGTGACACACACTTAAGATGTTTCTAGTATTTTTATCTTAACTCATAAGCTTCTAGATAAAGTTTATGGGGAAGAAAGTTTTGTCAGTTGAACCTCAAAATAGGAAAATTTCCCAGAAAAATCTTGAAATTTTTAAAACATTGTCAGTCCCAACCTCTCGACCCACTGGACTGTCCCATTGCTGGGTGGACAGAGAATTTGTTTATTGTATTTTGCTTCTTGAAAAAATTATGTCTTTCCTTACAATTTGTAACCAAAGCCATATTTAATCTTAATCCAACAGAGTCGCACACGGTTAAAGATACTATATGTCATCTTGATATTTAATAGATTTTTTAAGCTCTCTAGATTTTTTTAGTGTTCTGAAACCTGTTAAAAAGAAAGAAACAACTACAGATCAAACACCTCAATAAAGTTTAAATAAAAAATGTAGAAGAATATTTCGCTAATGATAATATTTTTCTCTCTGTTTTATTCAAAAATTCTACAATTTCTACAATATTTGGTTAAAGAATGCAAGTGCATAGGTTCTACAATTTCCTATGTTAGTGTGTAGGGCAGTACTTACTCTTATGATAACATCATTGTTAGGCCTCCTGTTGCCGCAGTCCCAGCCGTCATTGAAACAGTCCGAATATGTAGCCAGAAGAATTACATCAATAAGTAGCCACACTAAAGAAGTCAGCAGTATTATACGGCATGTGTGTATTCTAATCTTACTTCTGAACATTTTAAGTTACTTTGTTTCAGTTTCACTGCCACATGACAAATTTAACACGCGATTACCGCAGACTACCTGAAAGCTACTAATTGGACAAACAAAACTCAACTGGAAGTACGTGGAATTAAACTTTGACTCGGCTAATTGGAATAATTCGCAGCTCAGACTAGGACGACCGATTGCACTATACCGTATAATCGCAAGTACACAAATTGAAATACACAAAACACGAAGTAGGTTTCCGGAGGTTTCCGGATGTAAGTAAATTATGGATATTGCACCAAATCTTTCTTTCACTAAGTTCTCATGAGAGTCAAGTCTGTTCTGTATCACGGCCGCACAAATTATCAAGATGTATAGAATAAACTCGTGTCTTTTCTGGTAAATTTAATTTATTTATTTTCTATTTCAGTGAGGAAAATCAAATAAATTTTAATAGAAAAATACTCAATGAGCCGCGGTCGACAATCGCGGATCGCCACAACCTTTACGTCAAACGAGTCAGTCAAACTTTCTTTTTCGCATGTTGTGCGTGTCGCTTTACCGTTCGGATACACGCGGCAACTTATGAAATTAATAGGTAGAGTTGACAACAGCGTAACGTAGGTAACTAGTATTTTAGTTAAGGAAGGTGTGTTTTAAAGTATTATTCACCTCCAAAGCTCGGAAACATTTGTTTTGTCGGTTAAATTCTGCGGCCAATAGCGATTTTTGGCCCCTAGCGGGCAAAAGGTTTTTCTGCGGCCAAAAGCGATTTTTGGCCGCTAGCGGGCAAAAGGTTTTTGAAATTCGAACGTGATGCAGTATGGCAGACCTCCACGCTGCGGTGCTGCTTCCTCGCTTTAGTGAGGTGAAAAATTTTGTGTTTCGCTCGGCAGAAAAGTTATTTTGCGTTTCGTGCCTTGAAACCTTCGCTACGCTCAGGATTCTTCTTTTGAACGCTTCTTCTTCGCTTCGCTCGTGGTTCAATTCTAGAATCCTTCGCTTGCTCAGGTTTCAATACAAGGCACTCACGCCAAATAACGCTTTTGCTGCCTTGCATAACAAATAACTATTCCAAGCTCAGCGGGCGGCAGCATGATCATCCTTCATCATCCTTAAGCAAACGTCAATTTTATTTAGGGTAAAATATCTAGCGAGCTTGCGTCCGCAAAATGTGGTTTCGGTATTAACCTCAGAGTAAAAAACTATACAGTCCGCCATATGCATATTCTGTATGACCTAGTGAAGCGTCTCACTGTCGCCCATGCTAGTCGGTCAAAAAACTCCGTTAAGTTTTACAAAAATCAAGATATCTTTAAAAATCTAATGTTTTAGTATAAACTTTGTTTGCGAAAGTGAAAATATATCGTTTTTTACTTGTGAATTGATCATTAATACTAAGAACGGAAGCGTAAATAATCCGTAATAGCCATTTTATGCGTGGTTTTTAACACCGTTTTTTTCCTGAATGGTAAGTGTTTTCACCAGAAAAACTGTGGTAGTAGCATTTATTAGTCCCATGTCACATATTTCTCAGAGCGAAAGATAAAATTTTTACGTTTTTAGGATTTGAAAAAAATTCCATACATTTTAGTATGGAGGTCCCTCGCAAGAAAGTGCTACGCTTATGGCTCCCTCCTTAGCAGCAAGAGCTGCTACTAAAACCTGGTATTAACCTATTTTTGCGACCTTACTGAACAACACAACTGTCAAAGTCAGCTGTGCTGTGTGTGACAGGTGGCGCTACTCTATAGTCTATGGGTATTTAATTTTCAGAGCAAAAATTGCAAGCTATTTTTGTCTGATATTTTATTTATTTACCATCATGATATTGATAAGAAAAGAGTCGTTACCTCAGTCTGAATCAGTGAAGACTTGACCCGATCGTTTAGTGGAGTGTATTCAATGGTATTTCCATTATTTCTTATGGACTAAGTTGAATACGTGTCTTCATTCTGAGGATAATTTTAATTGATATATAATTTGTGATAATGAACAGAGCGAAGAGTTCCAAGATGGGAAGGACTTCTATCGATGATAAATCGGATTTGAACTTGAACAGTTTGGTGTACAGTTTGATATCGGATAACAAGCCGCCGGATATCGCTATCAAGTATGGGAAGGAGAGCTCATGGGTGGCAGGCGTGCAGATGTTCGTGTCGTTATTGCTGGCCGGCTTCGGCATGGTGGCGGCCAGTCTGCTGCTAGACGTCGTGCAGCACTGGCAAGTCTTCATTAAAATATCTGAAGTTTATATTCTAGTACCTGCCCTGCTGGGTCTCAAAGGGAATCTCGAAATGACATTGGCTTCAAGGCTGTCAACTCACGCTCATTTAGGACATTTAGATTCTAGTTTAGGCAGTTTAGTTGTTGGTAACCTATGTCTTGTGCAATGCCAAGCTGTTCTCGTAGGATTTTTAGCAGCCATGGCTGCAGTTGCAATGGGTTGGATACCAGATGGAGATTTTGACATCCATCATGCACTATTACTGTGTGCGTCTAGTGTACTTACAGCCTCATTGGCCAGTTTTGTTCTAGGATTGATAATGATTGCAGTAATTGTAATTTCTAAGAATTTAAATATAAATCCTGACAACATTGCTACACCTATTGCTGCCAGCCTGGGAGACTTGACAACCTTGGCACTGTTGTCTTGGATAGCATCCCTATTGTATAGATCAATTGGCACTAGTGTGATTTTTCCATCTATAATTATAATTATTGGCGCTGCACTTGTGCCTGTTTGTGGCTACACAGCTTGGAAAAATAATTTCACAAGACAGGCCTTGGATGAAGGATGGGTGCCTGTGGTGTCTGCTATGGTTATTAGCAGTATTGGTGGACTGATCTTAGATTACACTGTTTCAAACTATAAAGGCATAGCAGTGTTCCAACTTGTTATCAATGGCATAGGAGGCAACATGGTAGCTGTTCATGCTTCAAGACTGTCTACATTGTTACACACAGGCCAAAAAGAGACTTCAGTCCTTAGTAACACAACTAAATTATTATTAGTAATGGTAATACCAGGTCAACTGATATTTATTTATACTATAAGTTATTTAAAAGCTGGTCACACGTCTGTAACACCAACTTTTATTTTAATTTACATGTCAGCTGCATTGTTACAAGTATTTCTTTTGCTAACAATCAGTCATTACATGGTGATGTTCATGTGGAAACTTGGCATGGACCCTGATAATTCTGCCATCCCTTATTTAACAGCACTAGGTGACTTGTTGGGAACTGCATTGTTAGGAATAGCTTTCCACATACTGTATGCCATTGGAGATAAGGATAGTGATTTAGGAGATTAAAATATCTACATACAGGGTGTCCCAGGAAACACTGTCAAGCGGTGGTCCAGAGGGGGGACCACCCCTTGGGCTACCCGAATCACCCCTATGTATGTTTCGCGATTATTTGTAGTTTCGAGTGTTTCGAGTTATAAATTATTTTATTAATTTTTAAAATTTTCTGGCGAAGGAAATTTAAAAATTCATATCTTTTTTTTACTGAACATTTTTCCAATTTTCTTTTATGTCATGATTGCCTTGAACGTTACTTTTATACTTAAAATAATAAACTTTCTAACATTCCTACTTGCTACTCAAAAAGTATGGTAAATTAAATTTTCGAACAATTTTATGGGCCGATTAAAATTTTGATCATCAATTTAAAAATACAAAAAGGATTTTCCATAGATTGTAGTAGATTTTAAAAACTTTTCAGGTCTCCAGGCTACCCTAAACATAACAAAAACTTGGTGCTTAATAGGGTATTTTTCACTGAAATTGGCATTTAAAAGTTGAGAGGGAAAAAACCTTAAATGTTAATTTAGGCTCCAAATAAATAATTTGCCTATTTTGGTGATTCCTATTGCAAATTATGATGGTGGTAGGGCTTCTGTACAAAGTACGTCTGAAAAAGTACCGCCTTTTGCCTGCTACTATCGTAAAACAGCAATGTTTGCACTATTGTGTTTCAACAAGTTTTAAGACAGCTGTTAAAATTTCAGGCACATGAGCGATTCTATTTTATTTCTTAGGGTGGGCCTTCAGGATTTGGTTGTTTTTTCTGTAAGAATGACTAATTGATAGGGTATTTTGAAAGTATTTTGATACTTTTTTGGTATTTTCCGCTGAAATTGGCGTTCAAAAGATGCTAGGGAAAAACCTGAAGGCAATCATGACACAAAAAGAAAATTGGAAAAATGTTCAGTAAAAAAAAGATATGAATTTTTAAATTTCCTTTGGCAGAAAATTTTAAAAAATAATAAAATAATTTAAAAAACTCGAAAACTACAAATAATCGCAGAACATACATGGGGGTGATTCGGGTAGCCCAAGGGGTGGTCCACCTCTGGACCACCGCTTGACAGTGTTTCCTGGGACACCTGTATAATTCCATTAGAATAATCAGGCTAGAACTTCTAGCTGGACAATAAAATATGATGGTTAATATAGCAACCATAACAATGCTCAATACCTGATTATTCTATTATGTAATTATATGTAAATTGCATAGTATTTGTATAAAAATTATAAAAACAAGATGCATTATATCTTTTCAGTAACATTTTGCCTCTTGTGTAGCTTAAGGATTTCTGGCTGGACCTAGTTTTATTTTAAGGGTGCCACAACTGCATTAACAAGTAATCTTTTAAAAAAAAACATACATTTTTGAAAGTTTGAAGGAAATTGGTGAGGGTGCCAGTGGAAGCTCTGCATGCAAAGCCCACGATACTCTATTTCTTATTATTATTGATTTTGACCTTTACTCACATGATTATGAGGTAAAAGTATTCATAACAAATGTTTATTATTTAGAAAAAGCTGCCATTGGAACTTGTTACATAAGTACTTAAATTTTTATCTTGTGATGCCAAATTTTGTAAGTTATGTGTTTAACTTAATGCAATGAAATGTACAATTACTTTAACTGTAAAAAACAATATTGTTCATATCTATTTAGAATAAGTAAGTTAACAATATTGTACTTACTGATATGTATCAGTATTTGGTGCTACTCTTGTCATATTTTTGTACTAAAATCTTACTGCAATAAATATTTATTTCAAGTGTTTATTTTTATTTCAGTGATGAGTTGGTGGTAGAGGCCTTTGCCCGGAAGCAAGACATGAAGCTACATATAAAAATTATTCTAATTGTATTCTAAAACTTAGTTTTTATTACTTTTAGCACTAAATACCTTAAATGAAACAATAGAAACTGCTGTTTTTGTGTTTATTGGCTTAACCTAAAATCAGATGTTTACTTGACTTCACGCAATCTCCTCACAGCTGACCGGCAGGATGATGCAGCAGTTGTAGAGAAGACCCAAGCACCACCAGCAACAGTTCTTTTGCAGCGCTTGCAGGACCAGATGCCAACACAAGACCTTTTCATGGCATCCTGAAATTTAAACAAAAAATTGTATGATCCAAATGTTAACAAAATAGCATTTGTAGTTATACCAGAGTTCACAATACGCTGGAGTTTTGTAAACTAAATATTATTTATAGTTAGACCAGAGTTCACAAGATGCTGGAGTTTTGTAAAAAAAATTGGATATAATGATTTTTTTGTATGTAACAGCGGCATCCACCCTCTCTATTGTCATTCTGTCTTACATTCTGTTATTTGTTTGGCCAAAAGATAATAATGTTTAGAATTAGGCCCGTCCTTTGTACCTCTATGCGATAAAGTTAAATGAATAATAAACTCTTCATGTAAAGTATAAAAAATATGGATATTTCTGACTAGCTGCACTGAACACAACAGTAAGCAATAGAGATGGGCGTTATGCAACGTAAATAGTTTCAATAACTATGTATCGGTGCAATAACTAAAATACAGTATTCGGTTTTGCAATAACTATTTATTTGGCGAAACTATTTATCGAAATAAAAACTGCGTATTAAAGATACGCTTACCTTAACTAAGTTTAAAAACAACGAAATTGGTCAATTCAGATGCGCAAACAAAGAAAATTAATTAACACAATAACAATATTCACTTGTACTATAAGAAACAAAAATTATTTATTCAAAATACCAATAAAATAACTAAAATAACGAAATACCCCGTTCACCGCGATAACGCAATAATACCAATAACGCACAGTAACAAAACCGCTTCTTAAATCTCCATAGTTCCATACCATCCAATACATAGTTATTGAAATAAATAGTTTCAAAACCCGTTATCGGGTATTGATAACTAGTTACGTTTCGGTATTGGAAAATCGCGTACCGACCCACCTCTAGTAAGCAATTGTGGTTATGAAGGTGTACCTAGTGTGATTGAACAGAAATATTTTCTTAGAGCAAAATTTTTGTTTACATACCCTGGAACGGTTCAAAACAATGACTAGTAACTAGTCATAGTTGTATACCTGATCTTACTTTGATCAAGTCATTTAAGTTTGAGAGGTTATGTTGGTATAGGTATTGGAAACAAACATAACAATAATGCCTCAAATAGTAAATCATCAGAGGCAAACCCATAGGAATAATGAAATAGATAGTTTTGGGAACAATAAGAACCAGACTCACATACTATATCTAAAGAAATAAGTACCAACCTTGCCACAAAAGGAGCAAGTGTATTTAGCGTGTTGGGTCACTTCCATTTTCTTTACCATCTTACGGAGTGAGGCACCATAACGTGTGCCATACTTTCCAGTGATTCCGACCTTTTTCGTGCGTTTGGCCTGAAAACATTAAAATATTTTAGGTTTGTTTGGACTTCAAGTGGCATCATCTGTTTCAAACACAAGCAACATAGAGTATTTAAATAGATTTCACTTCCACTAGATCACTTTATTAGTCATTTATTGACACATCTAAACACTTTTTTCACGCGATGATTGCTGAAATATTTACAAATTAATTTCTCACCATTTTTGATAACCTGTCCAACACAAAGCTGACAGAAGAGAAAGGAATGACAATTGACTGACAGTCGGCGGGCCACAGAATAAAAATTATATAGAGTTGAGGGTCCCGCCCACGACCGTATTTTTGTAGGTCCGATTATCGGACAGTTTTATGACCGACCCTTTTTTTTTTTTTTTGTAGTGGACTTCTGTTGTTAGCCTGAGGGCTGTTACAACTTCACCGGGCGTTTGGGGAGCGGATGGCTCTACCCAGAAAAACTAAACTAAACTAACCTAAGTAGGCAACAAGCCTAAGGGCGCCTTGCGGGGCTCGGACCTCGGCCTAGGTTGTTGCCGGGGATCGGAGAGAAACGGCCTGGAATATGCCGGTAATTCCCAAAGTATGGGACTGAACTGAACTGGGGGCGACCTCGACCCCGCCGGCGGGGACGGGTGTTTGAGTTCGCGGTTGTGGGGGGAAGCCTACTGTTGTTGACTGAATTGACATATTGCGTGATGGAGTCATCTCGGTCGGTAAGGACGTTCCTAGGACGTCTTTTGAATCTAGTGGAAGGGTGGGGGAAGTAGTTGGCTGCCTGCACTACCAGAGGATTCGGGTGGTGGGGGGCGGAATCGAAAAAGCGCCTAGCTGCGTCTTGGATGTACTTTTTAATGGACGGAAGGCCCAAGTCTGCGTGGAGATCGCGATTGCGTACGTACCACGGAGCACCGGTGGCACGACGCAAGAAACGGTTTTGGATAAGTTGGAGCTTGTTCAAGTTGGAGGGGGCTGCGTGACCGAAAGACACGCAAGCGTAGGTCATGATAGGCCTGACGCAAGCCGTGTAAAGCCTAACTTTATTACGGAGGGAGAGTTTACTTTTGGGTCCAACCATGGGATGGAGACGACCGAGCACAAAGGCTGCTCGGTTGCGTACGGTTTGGATGTGTTTGTTAAATGTGAGCATTCTGTCCAGTTGGACGCCTAGGTATTTGACCGTTTTTTCCTACGGAATGGGACGGTCAAAAAGCCTTATGGTACCGGGTGGCTCCTCCCTATTGAAGCGCGAGAAGAAGATTGCGGAGCTTTTGTCAGGATTCACTTCGATCCTCCATTTCCTAAACCAACTCCCGAGGGAGTTGATTGCGGATTGGAGGGTCTCGCGAATCACATGGTGATGGCGGTAGGAGGCGTAAATAGCGGTATCGTCTGCAAACAGAGCGAGTTTAGCGTCAGTAGGAATGGGGATATCGCTAGTATATAGCGAGAAGAGTAAGGGGGAGAGCGCTGAGCCTTGTGGGACTCCAGCTTGGATGGCGCGGGGGGAGGACAGTTCGCCTTCGATTCTATAACGGAAAGATCTGTTTGTAAGAAAGTCTTGGATCAGTCTAATGAGCCGGTCGGGGATTCCGAGAGAGTAAAGCTTGAAAAGCAGGCCGTTGTGCCATACTTTATCAAATGCTTTAGCTACATCGAGGAAGATGGCTGCTGTTTGTATTTTAGAAGCGAACAGTTTGCGGGATATGTCCTCTACTAGGCGATGGACTTGTTGGACACACGAGTGTCTGGGGCGGAAGCCAAACTGCTCGTTGGGAATGAGGTTGTTGGATGTTACGTGATCGCGGAGACGTTTGAGAAGCAAACGCTCGTACATTTTGCTCATTGTGCTGAGTAGGCTAATGGGACGGTAGGAGGATGGCTCGTTAGTGGGTTTGCCGGGTTTGGGGATCCCTATGACAGTGGCCTCTTTCCATGAATGAGGAAAGACACAGTTTGATAGGGCCGCGTTAAATATGTTAGCCAAAGTGGCGATGAGATGGTCGGGAAACATTTTCAGGACGCGGTTATGGATACCGTCGGGTCCCGGGGCCTTACGGCGTTTGAGAGCCCTGATGGCTTGTTGGACCTCATCGGAGGTGATGGGTGGGAGGGGTCTGCTAGTGGGAGCAGGGCCCTCCTATTGACTTCGGAATCAACCTCTGCGAGGAAGACCGGGTCAAAGGGGAGCGAACTGGGAGAACATTGAGCTTCGAGACTGTCCGCGAGGCATTCGGCCTTCTCTATGTCATCAAAGGCGGGTGGTAAGTTGGGTCTAATGAGGGGGGAGTGGCCGCTTCCTGCTTAGATCTGAGGGATCTAGACAGGCGCCAAAAAGCTTGATGGTCGGGGCGTAAGTCCTCAAGAAACTTATCCCAGCCATCGTCAGACCACCCGGCCGCTCTCGCCCTTACCTCCCTCTGTAAGGCGCGAAGAAGCCGGGTGTTCTCACGCGTGGGATATGAATCATGAGCACGCATAGCTGCGTTCTTCTCGGTTATCAGTTCGCGCAGGTCTCTAGGCGGGATCCAGCGACTATCTGGAGTCACTGGGGCCCGTCTAGAGCAGTCAGAGATGACTGATTGCACGTGGTTGGTAACTGAGGAGACTGCGCAGTTAATGTCCTCTACTGTCGTCAGTCTGTCTGGAATTTGGTCAAGGTGAGTGGAGTTGGTCGAATTCAGAGATTCCCCTACTTTCTCCCAGTCCACTACTGTCTGAGTGGGGGGGGGGGTACCCCTCGCGGGGGGGCGATGCGAGAGTTAAACTCAAAGATGACGGGGCGGTGATCAGAATCCAGTTCATGAATAACTTCCAAGTTACATAAACGAAGGTTTATATTCTTGAGAAGAGCCATGTCCAGGATGTCAGGCTGAAAGTCGTCTTGGACGGGGAAGTGAGTGGGAGAGCTGGGTGCTAAGACGTCAAAGTTGAGACTTTGGCTGAGGCGGAAGAGGGTAGAGCCTCTGGGGGTATTATAGCGGCAATTCCACATAGTGTGTTTTGCATGAAGGTCACCTGCCAGGAGAACAGAGTCGCCTAGATCTATAAGGGCGTCTAGGTCCTCGTGAGTGAGGGGCTTGCTAGGGCCGGGGGAAAGGTAAGCCGAGATAAATACTATCGGCTGATGACCTGTGAGGCCTACGCGGCAGACTGAAGCTTCAATGTGAGAGAGAGCGGGGGTGTCTAGTGGAACGCAGTGGAGAGCGCGTTTGTAATAAATGAGGGTACCACCGCCCAGGGTTTCTGTGCGGTCATTACGGACTAGGTTATAGTTAGCGATACGCGGGTTTCGCTGACTGGGCTTGAGGAAGGTCTCTTGGACAAGAAAAATGTCTATGTCGTGATTGCGGAGGAATTCGGCTATTTCGGCACGCTTGCCCCTAATGCTATTACAATTGAAAGAACCTATTCTGAGAGTGGACGGTTTAGTTCTACAGCTACGATTTCCCAAATCCATAATTATTGTTTAGAGATTGGTTTATATTGGGACATTGACTCGATAAGGGGCGCGAAGCGTATCGAGGCGCTAAGTAGGGCTGGGCCATTTCCCTCATAGAGGCGGATGGCTTGGGCAAACGCGATGACTTGGCTGAAGTCGATCGCGGTTAGAAAGGATTCGACTTCTAACCCAGCTTCCTGAAGGGAAATCTGGGGGGAGGATGATTGGACCTGAGACACCGGGGGCGGTTGTTTTTTGATACGCGGATCCCGTGGGTTAGCGCGGTGCGGAGTATAGGGGGTTTTAGCTGGTTGGGATTGCGCGACTTGCATTTGAGCGGTAGGGGTAGCTGCCTGGGAAGCAAGCTTGGGGGGGGCTCCTTGAGGGATAGCGAACGCAGGGTTGGGCTTGAGCTTGAGCCCGGGGAATTCAGACTCGCGGAGTTGGTAAGTCTGGGGGTTAGTTTGAGAAGTCTGGGGATTAGACTGAGAAGCTTGGGGGTTTGATTGAGAATTGGCGCGGCGTTGGCCGTAGGAGCGATTCGAAAGGCGCGCCAACACCTTGGGGTTTGCCTTGGGGGCAGACTGGCACCCGCGATAGTTCGCGGGGTGGCCAGTCTTCCCGCAAAGCACACAGCTAGGTGGGGTGACGTCGTCTTTCTTTTCGTCCGATTTTTTGGGACGCTTGCACTCTGCTGTGCTGTGGGGCTCTAGGCACTTGACGCACCTAGGTTTATCGGTACAATTCCTGGCGGAATGATTGTACCGTTGACAATTATGGCACTGGCCGGGAAAGCCAGATTTATGGGGAACCTCAACAGAGAGGTTAGAGAGATGGCAAATGGTCTTGATACTAAAAATAGCCTTGCCGGCTTCGGAATTGGCCAGAGTGACTTGAACCATGTCGTACTCTATGCGGTTACGGCGGCTTGAGAGACGATAAACGTTCTCAACCGGGTAATTTTGTTCGAGGAGGTCTGATTTTACGTCATCAGTGGAGATTTCTTTTGGTACTCCACGAATAACCACGCGGACCTTTTTCTCTTCCTCGAGAGCGTAGGTGTGCCGAGGCACACCCAGCTCGCCGAGGAGGAGAGTGAGGGCGCGGTGGTCGTTGGGAGTGGGGACGGTGACTTTGATGTATTCAGAAGAGGACTGCGCCTTGAGATAAGCAATTTTCCTAATATTGCATTGGGAGGAGACTAGAGTCCACTTTGACTTGTCGTGGATGAAGATAGGTGGAGGGGGTTTATTAGAGCCGGGCGGGGGGGTAGCCTTCGCGGAGGCGGTGGGCTTGGCAGGGGGGGCTTTGCGCTGGGAAGCACCAGAGTCGGTCTTTAGGGTCTTAGCGTGGTCAGCGGGCTCGCCGTTGGGGGACTTGGGGCGCTTTTTTGACCTAGAAACCTCCGTGTAAGGAGTGGTCTCGGTATCCATAGCGAGGTTGTCGTCTTCGAAGTCAGGGGCTGAGTGATGAGGGGATGCGGCGGGGGACGAAACCGGCGATATGACTGAGGCGATCTCGGGAAAAATATTATGTATGTAGTCGTTGAATCCGGGGATATGAGTCGTCATATGGGACAGGAGACCTTGGTTTGGCCAAGGCCTCGATGGCAAGTTTGTCAAGGTTGAACGGCATCACGAGTATGTCGTTCAGTCAACAGGCCTAACAGTCGAGCATTTATACACGTTCGGAACCGTTCCGTGCGGAAGAACGTGCAAGAAACCACACGGCAATCGGCCTACGCTAGAGCTTAAAGACGCGGCTACAGGAGAATAAATTCCCACTGTAGTATAGAGTGATAGACACCGGTGTGCCCACCTCTCTTGAGAAGGGGTCCACAGGAGGATAAATCCTCACTGTGAAAAATAGAGGGATCGACACTGGTACAGCTCGACCCTCCCGAATCTCTCCTTTTTCGTCGTAGACTACTAAAGGAGGTGGCTACAGGAGACAATCTGCGACTGTAGTGGGCCGCAGGAGGATAAATCCTCGACTGCGGCAAATAGAGTGATTGACACTGCAAGCAGCTCAACCTCTCCCAAGTCCCTCCTTGTTCGTCGTAGACTACTAAAGGAGGTGGTTTGGCCGTAAAGCCGGGGGCCACAGTGGAAGGGTTTCACACTGTGGAATAGAGAGACCGACACTGAGACAGCTCGATCTCTCCCAAATAGCCGAAAGGCTGGTACAGGAGACAATCTGCGACTGTACGGGGGTCCGCAGGAGAATAAATTCTCAACTGCGGTAATAGAGTGATTATCAATGCAAGCAGTAAAATCTCTCCCGGATATATACCTTGTTCGCTAGGACTACTAGAGGTATGAATGTTTTTTGATGGTATGACCGACCCAACCACTGACCTCTATATATACAAGTACTAGAGGTCAGTGGACCCAACGCACACCGTTCGATCGTATCGAAACGAAAGTATCGATAGTGTAGTTCCTTCCTACGCTATCGATACTTCCCAAAATATCGACACAGTATATTAGAATTGTGTGGTGCCCGCAAATAATCTCTACCCGTGGGTGTCGTAAGAGGCGACCAAGGGCTGATAAACCGGTGGATGGGCTGCAGCATCTTTCCGTGTATTATACCATCTTACTTACTGTACAAGGGAAAAGGGTCACAACAGGACTGCAAAAATTATCGCGGGATAAGCCTTTTCACTGTCGTCGGCAAACTGTATGCAAAGGTTTTGATTGAAAGAGTGATGAAAGATACTGACGATAAAATATGGGATGTACAAGCGGGATTTAGAAAGGGAATGGGATGTGCAGATCAGGTCTTTTTCTTGCGGTGCATAGCTGAAAAGTTTTTGGCTAAAAACCAAAAAGTCTACTGCGCGTTCGTGGATTTGGAAAAGGCCTATGACCGAGTGGTGAGGAATGAATTGTGGTCAGCATTGTCTATGTATGGGGTAAACGGTCATCTGATTCAAGCACTGAAATCTCTTTATGAGGATTCCACTGCTTGTGTCAGAATAAACGGGGCGTACACTGAATGGTTTAGCATCGAAAAAGGTGTTAGGCAGGGATGTGTAGCGTCACCTTGGCTGTTTAACCTGTTCATGGATAATTGTTTGATTGATCTGAAAGAGAGTATGTGTGGACTGAGAATGAATGAGTTACTCATCAAATGTCTTCTCTACGCTGATGACCAAGTTGTACTTGCGTCATCTGCTGACGAGTTGCAGGGGATGGTAACAATGATGAATGTGGCTTTGGACACGAAAGGAATGAAAGTAAATGTAAGCAAGACTAAAGTAATGGTACTTGAAAGAGAAGAATGTATGACAGAGTGTACTATATTAATAGATGGTGAACAAGTCGAGCAAGTGAAGGAGTTTGTGTATCTGGGCTCAAAGTTTACGAGAGATGGAAAGTGTGAAAGTGATATTGAAAGAAGAGTGAATGCTGGAAACATGGTGAATGGTGCCCTGCACGCCTTTATGAGGAGTCAGAAGGTGTCTCACAAGGCTCGTTTGGCTGTTCATGGGGGAGTTTTGGTACCAACACTGGCATATAATAATATGCCAGTGAAATGTATGGCAGTGAAAGCTGGGTATGGCAGAAGAAGCATGAAAGTAGAATTAATGCAGTAGAAATGAGAGCGCTAAGGAGTATGATTGGTGTTAAATTGAGTGACAGGATTAGAAATAGTGTGATAAGAGAACGGTGTGGCGTAAAAGAAGACGTAGTGACCAAAATCGAGAAAGGGATGCTGAGATGGTTTGGTCATGTAGAGAGGATGAATGAACGAAGATTGACGAAAGAGATCTACCAGGCGAGAGTGAATGGAAACGTTGGAAGGGGAACGTACCAGGACCAAATTCAGGACGTTCTGAATAAAGGCCAGGTTAAAAGTACCCTAAACCGACGAGCATGTATGAAAGGATTGATGAAAGTACAGGAAGCAAGGGAAGTATGTCAAGATCGTAGCAGGTGGAGGACTGTGGTCTCTGCCTACCCCAACGGGAAAGAGGCGTGATGTTATGTATGTATGTATGTACTTACTGCGGTTTGTTCAGAATCGCGAGTAGAATCAATTTCACGGGTTTTTGATTGGGGTAATTTTTTTTTTAATTTTTATTATTTACATTTTTGCCTTTTGTCGATAAGTATCAAACCGACAAAAGGCGTCGAGGCCGACCAAGGCGCCGATGGCGCGATGAACTTGACACCTTTTGCAAGGCCTGGCAAGAGCGGGCTTTAGATAGGGACCAATGGAGGGAAGAGAGAGAGGCCTTTGCCCAGCAGTGGGACATTATAGGCTAGATAAGATAAGATAAGACATTTTTGCAACTTTTCCCTAAGAGCTATCTTATATTTGTGGAAAAAATTCAATATCAGGCCAAATTTTTGTAAACGGCCTTTAAATGTAATTTTAAGAGACTAATTATTTTTGGATCCACCAAAATTTCAAAAAACAGTTATACCCCGAAGATGGCGCAATTTTACAGCAAATTAGCTATCACCGATATCATCGTGAAAATGTGTCTATGTTCACCATATTTAAGCAACAAAATCGAAATCCACCAAAGATATAAACGGGAAACTAATTCTATAAGAAGAAGTTGGTTGTTTCAATAACTGTGCTATATACTCTAGGAAAATAATAAAAGCAGATTTGTTTTGGTAATTATCAACATCAAATAACATTTTAATATATTTTCATTTAAAATCCAACATTGTTTTTATTTGGGTAGTAGGTAATTCTTTATCAGCTTTTTACATAGGTAGGCAGCAAAAAATAGCAGTTATAAATTTAGGTAGACTTCAAATATTAAGCCTATATAGCATAATGAAACATGAAATCCACCAAAAAATTAAAGATCTTCGTAAATTTCTAAAAGTACATAAACTAATAAGGACTTAAGCTCTCTGTAATAAGTATCATTTTCGAACGCTTACTATTCTTACTAATGCAGCCGCGGGCACTCGGCTCGGAGCGTGCCAAAAAAAGCCCGCTAAAACGTCCATACTTAAAAATACAGGGTGTTAATTTGATTGCGTTTCATAGCTCAATGGCGGGATAAGTATCAGCAACTGAACAACTTTTTCCAAGGAGCATAGGTTGAAATACGAAAATCAATCTTTGACATCCCATAGAAACTGCGTCAAGGTCAAGGTTTTTCATACTTCGATCTATGTTCCTTGGGAAAAGTTGTTCAGTTACTGATACTGATCCCACCCTTGAACTATGGCACGCAATCAAATTAACACCCTGTATATCAATATATTTTAAACAGTTTTCATGTTATTTTATATGATGATATAAGGAGTCTTTAGCCGCATGTGTTGCAAAAAATTCAACTATTTCTTATCTGAACGAGCCTAAACTTAGTGTGTTTCAAAAATACTTCTTTGATTTGAAGATAACAAGAAGCTCAAAATAAATGATGATTAGTGTATTTTTAGAATGATCACTTTTTTAAAGCCCTTACATTCAATATACCAAACCCTAGTTTTAACATTTTATTTTTGTTTTTCTAAAGTACCTATCTTCAATCATAGACCGTCGGCCCACAGTAACGAGGCCTACCTTACAAAAAAGCAGAACAAACGCACTTTGTAGAGACAGAAGACATTTAGAGATTACGTTTTTACAATAGAGCTAAAACAAAACAGTCATATGCGAGTCGGACCCGCACGCCGCCGAGGGTTCCGATATAGGTATATCTTTCGATATACCTTTAGTATTTTTAGAATAGAATAAAATCCATTCTAAAAAAGTATATTAACTACTTAGAAAGATCATTTTATTTTTCCTGTAATATTTAGGTACATACATAAACCTTTATCGACTGTAGTTAATTCAGATTTTTACTTTCGCTACCTTCGGAGATATTGGGTTGGAATGGTATCTTTTAAACATTTTTAGGGTTCCGATACCAAAATGGTAAAAAAAAATTAACCCTTATGGTGCGACTTTGTCTGTCTGTCTGTCACACCCGTATATCTCAGCAACCACTCATGCTATCAACTTGAAATTTGGAATAGTTTTAGAATATGATTGTCCAACTTAATTGCACATGAGATAATAAAAAAAAGTTATGATGAATTAAAAAAACCGGCCAAGTGCGAGTCGGACTCGCGCACTGAGGGTTCCTTACCACCACATAAACATAATTGTATTAGTTGAAATTTCAGTAAGTTAATGTGCTAGATTTTTTGAGTCCGACACGCGCTTGACCCAATTTTATTATTTGTTATTATTTTATAGCTTATGCACTATAAACATACTAATTTTCAAGTTTGTAAGTGTTCCCGTTTTTAAATAGAACTAAAACAAAAATCGCCTCAACGACCATCCAACTTGACCCCTCTCTTATATGAATGTTCTTGAAACGGGAGCTCACCACAATTGGTTACCATTAGTTGTGAGAAAAGTTGTAAAATATTTAATTATTTTAGACTTTTCCCTTTATATGTACTGTGAGACCTAGCTTCTTGCCAAATTTCATAATTTTAGGTCAACGGGAAGTACCCTGTAGTTTTTGCTTTTTTGCATAAATGTATGGAGATGAGGACATAAAATGCCATATCTTTTGATTGCGTCGTTGTAAAAAAATTGAAATTTTCAGATCTTGTGTGGTTCATGGATCCTAATATATGGTATTAATTTCAGCCTGATCCCTTCACCCGTTCGTGAAATAAAGGGTCTTGACAGACAGACAGACAGACAGACAGACGGACAACAAAGTGATCCTATAAGGGTTCCGTTTTTTTTCTTTTGAGGTACGGAACCCTAAAAAGGGGCCCAAATAGGGGGGGCAAAATTTCAAATTGTCGTCACTAGGTAAAATAAGGTATCATATGAAAGGACTTTACTTGCACATTCTAAATCTATATATGTAAAAGAAGAAGGTGACTGACTGACTGACTGACTGACTGACATATCAACGCACAGCCCAAACCGCGGGGTCTAGAGATTCCAAATTTGGCATGTAGGTTCCTTATGAGGCCTAGGGGTGCATTAAGAAAGGGTTTTACAAAATTCTACCCCTAAGGGGGTAAAATAGGGGATAAAAGTTTGTATGAAAGTCTGACAGTTTTGAAGTTAGGATCTTCAAAATTTGTATTTAGACTGACGAATAAAAATTGATATTTATGTGTCTCAGGGTTTTAGAAAATTTGACACCCTTAAGGGTGAAAAGGGGGATGAAGTTTAAAATTCTTTATTTTTAAAGTAAAATCCACATAATTTATTATTTAGGCATTAATGTTGTAATTTTATGCAACTTTTATCGCTGTCATTGAAACTCCACCCCAAATTCAACCCCTAAAAAGGGAAATGGGGTTAAAAAGTCTAAAAACCAATATAGGTATCGTTTGTATGGTTTATCGGGTCGCTGATTACGAAAAATACAACAATTTTTAAATCTAGCGTGGTGAACGTGAAATACCATCATCCCCCTGGGGATGGGGTTGGGGTGCGATAGGTTTGAAATGTCTAAAAATCAATATGGGTATCGTTTGTGTAGTGTACTGGTGGTGGGTTTTCGCACAAAGTTTAATATAAATTGTAGGAGGGTATTTCTATGTTGCTTTGTATCAGTCTAAATATACGCCTTAGCAAATGAACGTGTGTTTCCTTGAGAATACTATAATAGCGACGAGTTGATTAAAAATAAAAGTAATTTCGCGTGTGTTATTCGGAATTAACAATGTCGGTCGGTAAATTAAGTGAGTTCGATGTTCAAAACGGTAATTGGGCCTCATATGTGGACAGATTAAATAATGTATTTTCTAGTGAATGAGGTGAAGGACGAGTTAAAGTTACCGGTTTTAATCGCGTCGATCGGCGAACAAGCTTATGAACTGTTGGTGAATTTAGCCAGTCCTAAGAAGCCATCTACATTAACATAATAAGGATGCAGTGAAACTTTTGCAGGAACACTTACAGCCAGCGTCTTCGGCGTTAGCTGAACGTTACCTTTTCAGACAAAGACGTCAAAGCGCTAATGAGACCATTGCATGTTATGTGGCGGAACTGAAGCGGTTATCGCGTAATTGTAAATTTGAGACCGCATTGAATAATAATTTACGCGATCAGTTTGTATGCGGCGTGAGGAGCGAAATAATAAGGCAGCGTTTATTTGCGGAAAACGACGACGTGACGTTCACGGAGGCAGTGAAAATTGCGACGTCCTTGGAGGCGGCAGAGAAGGATGCAGCGGCGGTAGACAGCCATGGGCAGCCGGGGTGCGGGCCTGGGTCGGCAGTCGCATCGAGCAGTGAGGAGCCGGGGACACAGGTGCATGCGGTGCGCGTCGGGGCCGCCGGCAAGGGCGCGCGGCCTCGTGAGGCACGGTACGGCGGGGGAGCGAGCTCGGCGACACCGAGAGAAGGCCGGCACGGATATAACTATAAGTGCGATGCTTGCGGGTCGGAGAGACATGATACGGGTTTCTGCCGGTATCGGAATTTTGTGTGCAGTGCTTGCAAGAAATCGGGTCACTTAAGGAGAGTGTGCCCTGTTCAGAATGGAGGATGGGTTCGCCACGGAAGGGAGAGGGCAAACATGCATTTTGGACATGTGTTCGAGGAAGAAGAGGAAAGTCCAGTTGAAGAGTCAGATGATCTTGAAGAATATTTAAATCACTTGTGTTTAAGTGACTATAAGGCGGTGAGTTTACCACTGTGTATAGATAACAAAGTGATTCATATGGAAGTTGATACAGGCACGGCTATTTCTTGTGTTAGTAAGACCACATACGAGAAATATTTGTCTCATTTGGATTTGGAACCGGATAGTACGACTTTAAAATTTTATGACGGATCCAGGATCCGTCCACTTGGCATTGTTAAACCGTTGGTGAAATTCGGAGAAAAAGAGAAACAATTAGAATTGTTTATTATAAATGGTGGAACAACGTCTCTGTTAGGTAGGCAGTGGCTTACGGAATTACAAATTGATATACCTAAATTTGTCAAAGACCATCAAAAATTAAATGTACATAATTTGGAAGTTGATATTCCTCATTTACTTGACAGGTACAAAGCGTTGTTCAGTGGAGGGCTGGGGCGGTATACCGGCGGTAAGGCGACGTTGCGCGTGAGAGAGGGAGCCGAGCCGGTGTTCCACCGCGCGCGGCCGCTGCCCTACGCGATGCGCGAGCGGGTTGACGCGGAGCTCGACGCAATGCTGCGCGCCGGCGTCATCGAGCCGGTGGACTGCTCCGACTGGGCTTCGCCTTTAGTACCTATTAGTAAGCCGGATGGTGATCTGAGAGTTTGTGCGGATTATAAGGGTACTCTAAACCCTGCGCTGTTGGTTGATCGGTACCCATTACCTAAAATTGAGGACGTATTAGTTGGGTTAAATGGTTTGAAATATTTTAGTAAAATTGATTTATCACAAGCATACAATCAAATTGAATTGGACGAAGAGTCCAAAAAGTTTACAGTCATAAACACCCATAAGGGGTTATTCAGATACAACAGGCTAGTGTTTGGGTTGGCATCGAGCCCGGGTATTTTTCAGCGTATAATGTCAAATGTATTAAGCGGTGTCCCAAATGTGCAAGTATTCTTAGATGACGTCATAGTCGGGGGGCAAACTAAAGCCGATCATTTGCGAGCCCTAGAAACGGTCCTTAAACGTTTGTTAGATAATGGCCTTAAGCTCAAAAAAAGTAAATATGTGTTCTTGGTTGAAGAAGTTTCGTACTTAGGGCACGTTGTATCAAAAGAGGGTATAAAGCCAGATCCGACGAAAATTGAAGCTATACAAAAAATACCAAGGCCACAAAATGTATCGGAATTACGATCATTTTTGGGATTGGTAAATTTTTTTGCGAAATTCGTCAATAACTTTAGTGCTCGTCTGGTGCCTTTGTATAACTTGTTGAGGAAGGGTGCGGAATGCGAGAGCATCTTTATAGAAATCAAAAGAGTGTTAACGGGGACACAAGTATTGGCACATTATAACCCTAATAAGCCACTTATTTTAACTTGCGATGCTAGTGCGAGGGGGCTGGGAGGGATATTGGCCCAGCCCGGACCGCTCGGGGAGCGACCCATCGCTTACATTTCTCGTACTTTAAATGAGGCGGAGAAACATTACTCGCAAATTCATCGCGAAGCACTTGCGATCATCTTTACGGTACGGAAATTTCATCAGTATTTGTACGGGCGCAAATTCACACTAAGAACTGATCATAAGCCCTTGGTGTCGATTTTTGGTCCGAGCAAGGGTATTCCACCGATGGCGGCCAGTAGAATGCAGCGCTGGGCCGTCATTCTATCGGCTTACAATTACGATATAGAGTATGTAAAAACGAACGAAAATAGTGCGGATGGTCTGTCGCGGTTACCTCTCAAATCGGTAGACAACAGAAAAATACCAGAACAGACATTTTATCACATAGCGCAGGACGCATTAATGCTAGATTACAATGAAATAAAAAGAGAGACAAGAAAAGACCCGATCCTAGGAAGACTGTTGAGTTATGTTCGAGAAGGTTGGCCAGAGAAGTGTGACATTGTAGGAATGCAACCATATTTTAATAGAAAATCAGAATTGTACGAGGAATTGGGCTGCATAATGTGGGGCCATAGGGTGATTATTCCGGCAGCCTGTAGAAATCGGGTAATCCAAATAATACATGAGCCACACATGGGGGTAGTCAAATCGAAGGCATTGGCGCGCAGCTACGTGTGGTGGGCCGGGCTCGACGAGGCGGTGGAGACGGCGTGCTGCGAGTGTGCTGCGTGCGCGGCGCTCACCGACGCTCCCCCGCACCACACACCGCACAGCTGGCCCTGGCCTTCTCGGCCGTGGACTAGACTTCATTTGGACTTCCTAGGTCCAATAAACGGAAAAACGTATCTCGTAGTCGTAGATGCGAGGTCAAAATGGGTTGAAATTTTTCAAGTTCATAGTACTGCGGCTAGTACAACGATAATAAAATTGCGGGAGTTATGGAGCAGGTGGGGAATTCCAAAGCAGATCGTTTCGGATAACGGGCCCCCATTTTCGAGTCAGGAATTTAGGGATTTTATAACGAAGGATGGCATCAAGCACATCTTCACGGCCCCATACCACCCTTCTTCAAATGGCGCTGCGGAAAATGCAGTGAAATTTTTAAAAAGAGTTATCAAAGAGGCTACGTTAGAACGAAAGGATGTTCAAGAGGCCTTGGACACCTTTTTATTGTATTATAGGAATACGGAGCATGTAACCACGGGAGAATGTCCGGCCACATTATTGCTCGGCCGACGTGTGCGCACTCGTTTAGATTTAGTCAGACCGGATAGAGAAACTAAAGTTCAGGAGGCGCTAAAGCGGCAAATAGAAGGTGCAGGGGGATCAGATCGGAATTTCCAAAGGGGTGATGACGTGTGGTTTAGACAATATTTAAAGAGTGAGAAATGGGTGCCCGGTAAAGTAATCAATACGTTAGGTGAAACAGACTATAGTGTTTCGGATAAAACTGGCCAGCAGGTTCATAGGCACGTAGATCAACTAAAGCGCAGATCGAGGAGTTCCCTTGTATATCCCGAAGAGGCACACAGCAAGTCACGCAGACAGGTAGTGTTGGATAACCAGTCGGAGGAGGACACGAGCAACGAGTCGCCGGCCAAACTAGAGATCGAGAAAGAGAAGGCTAGTGGGTTCGTAAGCTCACCAGAATTTCGTTCACCTATTCAGTCACCCTTACCGCAGGTTACTTCACCGGCCCGAAGCCGCCCTATACGACAGTGTAGGTTAGAGAAGGTTCCTGTGTATAGGAATAAATAAAATAGATTTTAGTTAATTATACTTAAGAAAGATTTCGAGACTAAGATGATGTAATCATAATTTAGTGTGGAGGATTGTAGTGTACTGGTGGTGGGTTTTCGCACAAAGTTTAATATAAATTGTAGGAGGGTATTTCTATGTTGCTTTGTGTACGATGGGCTGATAAACTGTCTAGCTCCTACAAGTTGGAGTGCGGAGTGCGACAGGGTGGACTCACTTCACCTAAGCTTTTTAATCTATATATAGACGATCTGATCGTTGGGCTCAGCAGCAAGCGTATTGGGTGTCGTGTGCACGATGTTACTATCAATAATATCAGCTACGCGGACGATATGGTGCTGCTGTGTCCATCGGTCAGAGCATTGAGAGAACTGCTCCGTACATGTGAGGAGTATGCGCAGATGCACGGATTGACATATAATGTCAAAAAAAGCGAGTACATGGTCTTTAGGGCGGTCGGGGGGAAATGTCCTACGTCTATACCTGCCGTTACACTAAACGGAGTGGAATTACAGCGGGTTTACAAGTTTAAATACCTGGGGCATTTCCTAACCGATGACCTTAAGGACCATGTAGATATTGAGAGGGAACGTAGGGCGTTGGCGGTTCGATGTAATATGCTGGTGCGCAGGTTTGCACGATGTAGCGAGCAAGTTAAAATCACGCTCTTTAAAGCTTATTGTCAAATATTCTACTCGTGCAGTCTGTGGGCCAGCTATACGCTGAAGGCCATCAACATCCTGCGTGTTCAATATAATAACGGTTTCAGGATGCTGTTGGGGCTACCCCGTTTTTGTAGCGCTTCAGGCATGTTCGCGGAGGCTCATACAGATGACTTTTACGCCATTATGCGCAAAAGAGCAGCCTCGTTGCTATGCAGGATGCGGGCTAGCTCCAACTCCATCCTGATGACTGTAGTAGGGCATTATGACTTGCCAATTATGCGCAATCTCCTGCATTGGTTGGTCAAGAGAAATTCACCCTGATGGTTGTATTTCTACTGACCGACCAATGTTATTTAAATTTTGTATTAAATCACCTTTAATTATTTTATCAATATAATTCGTTGTAATCTACTAACATAGTTTTAAGTGTGCTTTGTTTTACTAACAAATGGGCCATTGTGTTGTCTGAATAAATAAATAAATTATTATTATATTATATTTGTGTCAGTCTAAATATACGCCTTAGCAAATGAACGTGTGTTTCCTTGAGAATACTATAGTTTGCATGGTTTATCGGGTCGCTGATTACGAAAGCTACAACAACTTTGAAATCCAACGTGGTGGACGTGAAATACCATCATCCCCTGGGGTGCGATAGGTTTGAAATGTCTAAAAATAAATATGGGTGTCGTTTCTATGTTAGGGATAGCGGTTAAATTGGCGTAAGGGGTAGGGATAGAGGTAGAGAGGTAGAGAGGTAGAGAGGGAGAGAGGTAGGGAAGTAGAGAGGTAGAGAGGTAGAGAGATACAGGTACAGGTAGAGGAAGAGGGGGAGGGAGTGAGAGAGGGAGGGGGAGCGGGTTAGGGAGAGGGAGGGTGAGAGGGAGAGGCAGGAGGAGAGGGAGGAGGGGGAGAGACAAAGGGAGGGGGAGGGGGAGAGGAAGGGGGGAGAGGGAGAGGGTTTTAGTTTTTCTCAATTACTTCTGCGAATTGGCTCTGTTTTGAAATATTACATAAATGTGTCTCTCATCTTTCTCTTTACATTTGTTAGGATACTGCTGCTGAGTTCCTCGGTTCTGAGTAATGTATGAGTAACGTCTGTATATTATAAAAAAAACCGGCCAAGTGCGAGTCGGACTCGCGCACTGAGGGTTATGTACCACCACATAATCATAATCGTATTAGTTGAAATTTCAGTAAATTAATGTGCTAGATTTTTTGAGTCTGACACGCGCTTGACCAAATTTTATTATTTGTTGTTATTTTATAGCTTATGAACTATAAACATACAAATTTTCAAGTTTGTAAGTGTTCTCGTTTTTAAAATAGAACTAAAACAAAAATCGCCTCCGCGACCATCCAACTTGACTCCTCTCTTATATGAATGTTCTTGAAACGGGAGCTCACCACAATTGGTTACCATTAGTTGTGAGTAAAGTTATAATATTTAATGATTTCAGACTTTTCCCTTTATTTGTACTGTGAGACCTAGCTTCTTGCCGAATTTCATAATTTTAGGTCAAACGGGAAGTACCCTGTAGGTTTTCCTTTTTTGCATAAATGTATGGAGATGAGGACATAAAAAGCCATATCTTTTGATTGCGTCGTTGTAAAAAATTTAAATTTTCAGATCTTGTGTGGTTCATGGATCCTAATATATGGTATTAATTTCAACCTTATACCTTTGCCCGTTCGTGAGATAAAGGGTCTTGACAGACAGACAGACAGGCAGACGGACAACAAAGTGATCCCATAAGGGTTCCGTTTTTTTCTTTTGAGGTACGGAACCCAAAAAATCAGCTGGATCTTGAATTATACTCATTGATTTGCGCAGGGTTAGTCCTGTTTTTCTTTAGTTTAAAATTACCCCGAAATGACGGGAAAATATCTCATTGCTTCGGAAAACCGGTAACAAAATAAATACGAAATCCACGCGAGCGAAGCCGCGGGCAACAGCTAGTATTTTTAAATTTTTTTACGTCTCTTAGTTTTCAAGTGTGATAAAAAGTGAAAAAAAAATACCATTCCCCCCCCCTTATCTCCGAAGTTTATGGAAGGAAAAATTTAATGTAAATATTGCAGCCAAAATAAAACGATCTTTCTTAATTGCACAGTTTTTTGGAAATCTGCAAAAAATCTTTACAAACAAATTTAGTTTTGCAGCCCTAAAAATGGACTTTATTGCTTCCTTTAATGCTATAGGTATAGGCAAATCGGAACCCTCGGGGCCCGAGTCCGACTCGCATTTGACCGGTTTTCATTATAACTTGAAAACTAAGAGTTATAAAGTAAAGACCGTTCATATGATACCCCATTCGATATAAAAACGACCATTTTAAATTTTACCTCCTCTATATGGGCTCCCTTTTCAATAATAAAAATAATAGTTTTTTTATCTAAAATTATTCAAAATTTCAAGCCGATAGATAAGTGGTTGCTAAGATATACAGGTGCGACAGACACACAAACAAACGAAGTCATACCATAAAGTTTCCATTTTTACCATTTTGGTTTCATCATATCAGCCGAAAGACGTCCACTGCTGAACCTTAAAACAGACGATCGGATCGGACTGCTCCGAATTTAGCTCCGGACCACGATTTTGTCCAATAGCGTTGCGGATTGACCCAAACGACAATTTTGCTATTGGGCAAAATCGTGGTACGGAGCTAAATTCAGAGCAGTCCGATCCGATCGTCTGTTAGTACTCTAAAAATCGAGCAAAGATTGCCTAAACATGTTTTCAGTAGTGAAGCCCCCCTTTATTCTTAAATCTCTTTTATTTTTATTATGTGTTGTCAAAAGCGGCAATAGAAATATATACTGAGAAACTCTGAGATAAAGCCCCCTGAAAGACATATAGACATAATTTGTGTAGGTACGTACCTCGACAGCACATCAGTAGAAACACTTTTGGCCCTTATGGCGTGGTAATAGAGTTGAAAAAGTTTCTACCAACGAGCGGTTGACCATACAAGGAGTTTAGGTAGGTAGTTATTTACCAAGGAGGTATAGCGTGCACAGAATAAGTTTGGCTGTGACGGTTATTTTCTATGTGGAGAGCCAATGAACGATTCGCTCACGTCCCCCCACTTGTCGAACTCACCCCTGCGTTTCATTTTAAAAGTACTAACAGACGATCGGATCGAACTGCTCTGAATCTAGCTCCAGACCACCGACCGTCCGATCCGCTCTGCGCAACACACGATCGGACCGTACACCGGACATACGATTGGGTTGCCAGATTGACAGATTGGTTGTCCCGAAAAGAACGATATTTGTCTCTTTTGGCAACAGATCGCCCTTCCGATATCGGTTAACATGATTAGGTTTACTTTCTTATTTATTAATATTCATGGTAATCGTCCCTTTTGGCCAAAAATCGTTCCTTTCCATACTCAGATTTCCAATTTTCCGAAACTTGACATAGGCACTGGCAGCACCGAGCAGTCTATTTTACTCGATCACACATATGAACGTCATATAAAGCTATCCTGCTGTCAAGGTAAACCAGATAAGATAAAGAAGTATGTTTTACCGTTGTTAACCCACATCCCCGCGTTATGGTTCCAGTTTTATCAAAACAAACTAAAATCGCGGTAATTGTAGCTATTTATTTATAACCATCTAACTTGTTGGATGTGTCCTACAAACATGGAAGCTCTTTGTAAAGCTCCAACAATTCAACAATACATTGTTTTCCTGCCGGTTTATCTGAATAGCCTTCTACTTCTCCATTTTCCGTCTTTGAAGTTTACGGCGCGAACCAACGAACGTTTTGATATGACAAGAAAATACAAACAACAAGCCGTTCCATTTTGACAGCAGTCTGTCTCGTCTCGTTCACACATATTGAGGTCTTATAATAGCTATCCTGCTCTCAGGATAATATTTTACAGTTTTGGAACGCAGCGCAAACTACAATTTCGGAACGAAACGTCAAATGGTCCGGTGCGCCCTACACACGATCGGACCGTACCATTATTATTATTACTTGTTCTGAAGTCCGATGGGAAAAACCATCGGACCGCCAGACCAGGTAATAATAATAATAATGTCCGGCGGACAGCCCTCCACACGTCTGAAATTAGTACGGTCTGAAGTCGGCGCGTACCAAAATCGTGGTCCGGAGCTAGCCTCAGAGCAGTCCGATCCGATCGTCTGTTAGTACTTTTTGCGCATTAACGGTCATAGCCTGAGTTGAGTACCAACAGTATTTACCTATGTAAACCTACCTAGCAAATCAAACGTGAAACAAAACTAGAATAAAAAATATAATTTTACTTATTTACCTACAACAACAATTTTTGGCCAAAAGGGACGATTACCATGAATATTAATAAATAAGAAAGTAAACCTAATCATGTTAACCGATATCGGAAGGGCGATCTGTTGCCAAAAGAGACAAATATCGTTCTTTTCGGGACAACCAATCTGTCAATCTGGCAACCCAATCGTATGTCCGGTGTACGGTCCGATCGTGTGTTGCGCAGAGCGGATCGGACGGTCGGTGGTCTGGAGCTAGCCTCAGAGCAGTCCGATCCGATCGTCTGTTAGTACTTTAAGAGTTTTGCGCATTAACGGTCATAGCCTGAGTTGAGTACCAACAGTATTTACCCATGTAAACCTACCTAGCAAATCAAACGTGAAACAAAACTAGAATAAAAAATATAATTTTACTTATTTACCTACACGTAATAAAGGACTGATACCATCATAATGATAGGATGGAACCCCACTTACCGAATTTTGTTTTTTCTTGTTTCGTGTACGTTGCCCATCTCTCATTTAATATAAAGCATATTTCTTCCCATAACATTTTTTTTAATCCTATCATGGCATTCTGCCAAACCTGTATTAAAATAAAAAAGTACTAACAGATGATCGGATCGGACTGCTCTGAATCTAGCTCCAGACCACCGACCGTCCGATCCGCTCTGCGCAACACACGACCGGACCGTACACCGGACATACGATTGGGTTGCCAGATTGACAGATTGGTTGTCCCGAAAAGAACGATTTTTGTCTCTTTTTGCAACAGATCGCCCTTCCGATGTCGGTTGACATGTTTAGGTTTACTTTCTTATTTATTCATATTCATGGTGATCGTCCCTTTTGGCCAAAAATCGTTCCTTTCCAGACTCAGATTTCCAATTTTCCGAAACTTGACATAGGCACTGGCAGCACCAGCAGTCTATTTTACTCGATCACACATATGAACGTCATATAAAGCTATCCTGCTGTCAATGTAAACCAGATAAGATAAAGTATGTTTTACCGTTGTTAACCCACTTCTCCGCGTTATGGCTCCAGTTTTATCAATACAAACTAAAATCGCGGTAATTGTGGCTATTTATTTATAACCATCTAACTTGTCGGATGTGTCCTACAAACATGGAAGCTCTTTGTAAAGGTCCAACAATTCAACAATACATTGTTTTTCTGCCGGTTCATCTGAATAGCCTTCTACTTCTCCATTTTCCATCTTTGAAGTTTTTAGCGCGAACCAACGAACGTTTTGATATGACAAGAAAATACAAACAACAAGCCATTCCACATCGGTCAACAGTAATCCATCACCTTTGACAGCAGTCTGTCTCGTCTCGTTCACACATATTGAGCAAAGAGGATATAAACACTACCGTTTATATTGAGGTCTTATAATAGCTATATGTATTAAAGTACTAACAGACGATCGGATCGGACTGCTCTGAGTCTAGCTCCGGACCACGATTTTGGTACGCACCGACTTCAGACCGTACTAGTTTCAGACGTGTGGAGGGCTGTCCGCCGGACATTATTATTATTATTACCTTGTCTGGCGGTCCGATGGTTTTTCCCATCGGACTTCAGAACAAGTAATAATAATAATGGTACGGTCCGATCGTGTGTAGGGCGCACCGGACCATTTGACGTTTCGTTCCGAAATTGTAGTTTGCGCTGCGTTCAAAAACAGTAAAATATTATCCTGACAGCAGGATAGCTATTATAAGACCTCAATATGTGTGAACGAGACGAGACAGACTGCTGTCAAAGGTGATGGATTACTGTTAACCGATATGAAACGGCTTGTTGTTTGTATTTTCTTGTCATATCAAAACGTTCGTTGGTTCGCGCCGTAAACTTCAAAGACGGAAAATGGAGAAGTAGAAGGCTATTCAGATGAACCGGCAGAAAAACAATGTATTGTTGAATTGTTGGAGCTTTACAAAGAGCTTCCATGTTTGTAGGACATATCCGACAAGTTAGATGGTTATAAATAAATAGCCACAATTACCGCGATTTTAGTTTGTTTGGATAAAACTGGAGCCATAACGCGGAGAAGTGGGTTAACAACGGTAAAACATACTTTATCTTATCTGGTATACCTTGACAGCAGGATAGCTTTATATGACGTTCATATGTGTGATCGAGTAAAATAGACTGCTTGGTGCTGCCAGTGCCCATGTCATGTTTCGGAAAATTGGAAATCTGAGTCTGGAAAGGAACAATTTTTGGCCAAAAGGGACGATCACCATGAATATGAATAAATAAGAAAGTAAACCTAAACATGTTAACCGACATCTGAAGGGCGATCTGTTGCCAAAAGAGACAAAAATCGTTCTTTTCGGGACAACCAATCTGTCAATCTGGCAATACAATCGTATGTCTTGTGTACGGTCCGATCGTGTGTTGCGCAGAGCGGATCGGACGGTCGGTGGTCTGGAGCTAGATTCAGAGCAGTCCGATCCGATCGTCTGTTAGTACTTTTAGAGTACTAACAGACGATCGGATCGGACTGCTCTGAGTCTAGCTCCGGACCACGATTTTGGTACGCGCCGACTTCAGACCGGTGTAGGGCGCACCGGACCATTTGACGTTTCGTTCCGAAATTGTAGTTTGCGCTGCGTTCCAAAACAGTAAAATATTATCCTGACAGCAGGATAGCTATTATAAGACCTCAATATGTGTGAACGAGACGAGACAGACTGCTGTCAAAGGTGATGGATTACTGTTGACCGATGTGGAACGGCTTGTTGTTTGTATTTTCTTGTCATATCAAAACGTTCGTTGGTTCGCGCTAAAAACTTCAAAGATGGAAAATGGAGAAGTAGAAGGCTATTCAGATGAACCGGCAGAAAAACAATGTATTGTTGAATTGTTGGACCTTTACAAAGAGCTTCCATGTTTGTAGGACACATCCGACAAGTTAGATGGTTATAAATAAATAGCCACAATTACCGCGATTTTAGTTTGTATTGATAAAACTGGAGCCATAACGCGGAGAAGTGGGTTAACAACGGTAAAACATACTTTATCTTATCTGGTTTACATTGACAGCAGGATAGCTTTATATGACGTTCATATGTGTGATCGAGTAAAATAGACTGCTGGTGCTGCCAGTGCCTATGTCAAGTTTCGGAAAATTGGAAATCTGAGTCTGGAAAGGAACGATTTTTGGCCAAAAGGGACGATCACCATGAATATGAATAAATAAGAAAGTAAACCTAAACATGTCAAATTGTCAACCGACATCGGAAGGGCGATCTGTTTCAAAAAGAGACAAAAATCGTTCTTTTCGGGACAACCAATCTGTCAATCTGGCAACCCAATCGTATGTCCGGTGTACGGTCTGGTCGTGTGTTGCGCAGAGCGGATCGGACGGTCGGTGGTCTGGAGCTAGATTCAGAGCAGTCCGATCCGATCATCTGTTAGTACTTTTAGGCTGACCGTTTTTCCACCTATTCTTCAATCAATATGTCGTCGATATCGCTATCCATCGTGACAAAACACGCACGTCCCTTTATTATCATATATTTCCACCGTTTCAGAACGCGTCCCTATTGGTAGCTTTTCAATAAAAGTTACTGGTCACACTGGATAAAGCCAAAGAACTACTGTGCGTTCCATTTTGTGCTAACAGACTGCTTTAGAGCACTGTGAGCGCGCTTAAGTCGGTCCACGTCACTTTAGCGCGCTATCATTGCATACGAAAATGAGGTAGTGCAGCGTGTGCGAAACGTCAAATTCATAAGACATTTGCCATCAATCTCGTTTTGGAGAGATTTTTTTCAACTTTTTTTGGAGTTTTTAGATTTAATTATCTTATCGAATAATCATTATCGCTCAATAATTTCGTAAAAAGCAAAACAAAATCAAAATTTTAATTTTTCTCAGTGACATTGACATAAGCGCGCTCTAGTCTGGTTTAAAACTGTATTCGATCGTATTCGACGAATGCACGCATATAGAAATAAACCGACTATATTCAGTGAATGTGATGTGTGCGTTAAATTCAAGAAACAAACCGTAGTGCAAGAAACAATCCGTTGTCATTCGTTCGACTGACGTTTACTTTACAACGACCTACAAATCGTAAAAGGTCGATCCCTTCGCGGTTTTCGAAAAAACCGTCCCGAGCACCTGGACTTTCTATTAGTGATAGTTTAGCTCAAAGCCTAAAATGCTACGAACAATCGTCGTCCGAAACCAAGCCCTGAGCGGTAGCCTAAAGAAAGCTGTGCGATCCAATGTCACGAGATGTATGAGTACAGAATTATTGAGGAGGAAACAGTCTAACAAGTAAGTTATTGTTTCATTTTACGTTATTTACTAAACATTGACGTATAGTAGAGTGGTTTCATTAATATTCATTGAATATTCAGTAGCGGAAGTAGTTTTGCTAAGTCGTAAGTTTGCGGTAAGAATTGCATAACCAAACGTCAACTCTGGCGTATAGTGAAGGCATGCTTCCATCTCTTACCGGCTGGGGCGTCCTTGACGAGTTGAACTTCAAGTGATAAGGAAACCTAATAAAGATTCTTGTGGTCTGCAACAGTTCATCGGTATCCAAATGTATTGTATGAATGATCATCATCATATCAGTCGATAGACGTCCCAGTGGACGTCTTTCGCCAATGCATAAGCCTATAGCAGTCTAGACGTAGGCTTTCCCATGAATAATAATTAGACATATTCTGTATGGGTACTATGAATGTCCTGTAAATGTTCTGTTTGGGCACCATGAGTGTCCTGTAAATGTAATAACTGGAATTTTACCATTGATATTCAAGTTCCCTTAAAAGACATGTTCAATTTGTATTAATGTATGAGTTCATTTGTATGTGATACTATTATGATTATGGGGAGCTCATAAAAATCCCCCAAAGAACCCGTCATATATGTATATAACAGTATACTGTTGTTAAAATCATATGTGTACATAGCTTTTCATGTTATGAATGAAATGACATTTAAATGTTGCAACTTTTATGAAAAGATGTGATATAAAAATCATTAATGTTATCTTTGGAATTGTAATAAATACATTGAAGCCACACCTTCAAGTACCATTTTGTCATTGAATAACATTGATAATACATTATTATTTACATAAGATTTAATTTCAGGAAATATGTATTTCTGTAGTGTAATAAATCTGTTATCTAAATTGATAACCATTGTATGTGCAGAAGTAAAATCACAAGCATGAAAAATCATTCAGAATAACTATAGAATATTTTAAAATTTAATTCTATTGTTCTACTTTATCAATTCAACTGTAGCCTTTTCTTGGCTTGATATAAAAATTGCCACACTAAGCTAAAAATTGGTTTATACTTCTTGATCAAGTAGGAAATAGAGGCACTTTTCACTTACAACTGCATTGTTGGCCTTTACACACCTTTATTATTTTCTTGTGGCAAATAAAAATCAATATTGAGACCTTGTTTTTAAGCTACCTATAGCAATGAAATTTCAGCATAAATTATTTTCTCACCTGGCTATCATGCATGCAGTCATAAATTTTTGAAGATAATTTATACTTCTTTTTAACAGTTGAAAATAAATGTTTATTTATCAACAATTGGCTATACAAATCATTTATTAATAATATACATTATAAGTATATAGTTCGTCATCAATGTGAACTTATTTTTTTTTCAGAGTAACTCCTTCAATACACAAGTTGCCAGCCCCTGCACAATGTATTCAAATAAGGTTTTATTCAGATTTTCCTCCACATCATAGGGTGAATCTGCCCGCTCTCTCCCCGACCATGGAGAGTGGTTCCATCGTCAGCTGGGAGAAAAAGGAGGGGGATAAACTTAATGAGGGTGAGTTATAGCTTTACTAATTTTATTTAGAGGGCAAAATTGGTTTGTGCATAGAACAATCTGCAGTGCAACAAAGTTACAAAGCACAAAACAAAGCTTTTTTATGGACTTATTTTGTGATTGCAAACTTGTTTTTGCAGTCTAAGTATAAAGCATAGAACCATAATTCAAATAATTTGTAGGGTTCAGTACCTCAAAAGGCAATAAAAGGAACCTTTAGAGGATCACTTTACTGTCTATCTGTCTGACAAGACCCTTTATCTTCTGAACAGGTAAAGGTATCAAGTTGAAATTAATAACAAATATTTAGGTCCGTAGACCCTTGAAGCTGTGAAAATTCCAAGCTTCTATAACAACAATTAAAGATACAGCCATTTATGGCTTTATCTTCATTCATTTCTTTTGCAAGAAGCTAAGGCTCATAGTAGAAGCAAAGGAGAAAGTCTGAAAACATTAAATATTACTACTTCCACACAGCTTATCACTTAACTGTAACAGCACAACACCATTCACCGTTAGATGGCGCCACTCAAGTTTGTGAAACGCGCTATAGACTTGTTAACACTGTTAGTATGAATGGGCCTATTACCACACATCAAATAATAGTAAACTGACATTCTATTACTAAAGTTATAATTTCTCTCCCGTTTTAAAAACATTCATACAAAAGAGAGGTCAGGTTAGAGTGGATGCGGAATTTTTAAAATCAAAGGGCAAACGCTTGAAGAATATGGTACCTATGGTGGATGGATCGGATCCCTTAGGGCGCGAGGCCGAGTTGCCGGTTGGCTAGTGTTGAGGGTTCTCAATCAAAATGGTAAAAACAGAAACCTTATGGTGCGACTTAGTCTGTCTGTCTGTTACACCTGTTTATCTCAACAACTACTTACGGTATCCATTCGAAATTTTTAATAGTTTTAGAATGTGATTGCCCAATTATATTGCAAACAATAGAATCAATAAATGTTTTTATTATTATTGAAAATGGGGCCCAAATAGGGAGGGCAAAATTTCAATTTGCTGTTTCAAAGGGAAAAAAGTGCTTCAAATGAAGATAAATATATATTCTAAAAATTGATTTTTGTAACAGAAAATGTAAGTATCCCCCCCCCTTATCTCAGAAGTTTGCAATGTGAAAATGCTAAATTAATTGTAGTTGTTAGAGGTTTACGTAAACATTACAGCAAAAATAAAATGATTTCTCTAAGTAGCACAGTTTTTCAGAAATCTGCAAGTAATCTTCACAAACAAACTTAGTTTTGCGGTCCTAAAAATAGACGTTATTGCTTCCAAAAATTTTATAGGTACATACTGACTCGCACTTGACCGGTTTGTTTTATACTCTTAAAACTCAAAAATCTATTTGTATTTTGTTGAAATTTAACAAAGTGGTAATTCATCAAAATCACTTTATTTGGTTATGTAAGTTACTGACATTGACATAAAAAACTGTTCACTACCTGAAAGCTTGATAATCACAATTTTATCACAAAAGTTTGTGAATCACATGTTCTTAATATGACCTTAGATGATTATAGTAGATAACTAATAAAGTAAACATTAACTTTGTATCATTAAATCTTGCATCGGTACAGTCGCGATACAAACGCAATAAAGTCGCGTCGCGATACAGTCGCGATACAGTCGCGATTCAAACGCGCATGAGTAGCGATACTAGCGATGCACACGCGCCGGTGCATCGATACAAACGGCTACTGTATCGATGCAGCCGTAGTGTTTGGAGGCAAATTTCTGGCTGGTGCAAATTTCTGGAGGCAAACATTTGGCACCCCCTCAGTTAGCGCCCCCAATTTTGGCGCCCCTTGAGTTGTGCTCCCCTATCTCTAAAGATACTTGGCGCCCCTCAGTTGGCGTCCCCAATTTTGGTGCCCCCAATTTCGACTCCTCAACATATGGGCCCCCAATTTGTTTCGCCCCCGCCATTGAAGCCCCAGATTTGGCGCCCCCACCTATTGCGCCTCTGCCTTTGAAGCTCCCATATTTGGGGCCCCTCAGCTGTTTGCACCGTCTTAGCGCCCCCAATTTTTGCGCCTCCTTAGTTGGTGCCCCTACATTTGGCGCCCCTCCTAGAAACCCCACATTTGGCGCCCCCCTCAGCTGGTGCCTCTACATTAATGCCCCTCTCAGTTGATGCTCCTACATTAGGCGTCCTCAGGTTGCGCCCGCACCTTTGGCAACCTTACCTTTGAAGTCCCCATTTGGCGGCCCCCTTATTCTGTGGCCAACGTGTTCAAAAAGCCGCCGTCGTCCGTCACCGAGCACCGTGGGTGTCGGCTATGAACTTTTTGCAGCGTTATATCTAAGCTGTATCGCGACTGCATCGCTACTCACTCTCTTAGTAAGTGGAAGCGTGCTTAGTATGTCAGAATCGTAGCAGGTGGAGGGCTGTGGTCTCTGCCTACCCCGATGGGAAAGAGGCGTGATTTTATGTATGTATGTCAAAGAGCTATGTAGAATTTTCTATGGCATTCTGATTCCACTTCAATAACCTACATTGTATGCTAAAAAAAGTAGTACCAAATAAAAGTTGTTAGTTAATTTTATTTTTTAATTGGTTTCAGGTGATTTTCTGTGTGAGATCGAAACAGATAAGGCGACGATGGGCTTTGAGACACCAGAGGAGGGATACTTGGCCAAAATCCTTATTCCCGCCGGCACAAAGGGAGTTCCCGTGGGAAAGCTCCTGTGCATCATAGTTGAAGACCAGGCATCCGTTGCTGCTTTTAAAGACTTCAAGGACGATTGTACGTCTTGATTTTTATTTGATATTCTTAGAAAAATGCATGATTCTTGAAAGCGCTTCCTCCCTGCGGTTTCGCCTGTTTGGACTTAAAGTAAAATTTCGAAACTATTTCCTTTAATTTGGCTACTATAGGTTTGTAAAGGTCGCAGTGCCTTTAAGAACTCAGAGCCCAACCCCTTTTCTTTCAAAAATCCGTTCTTGGAATCATGTAAACAAATATTCATTTTCATGCCTTAGCTTTAAAAATTACGCCGCTTTAATACATACTTTCATTCAATTCATCTCATTTTTGGAAGTTGGCGATGATGAGTCAGTCAGTCAGAAAACGGTTTTATGCATATTAGATTAAGCAAAACAAGCATGTGTGTGGGTGAAAGTTGATATTTTAATTATTTTCATCTGTGTTGGAAATGTTAACCAATATTTTATCATTTCAGCACCTATACCCCCTCAAACAGCATAATTTATTAATTTGTCCCTAAAAGCTCGAAAGCGTTAATGAGGACCAGAACCCAATAGAAAGTAGAAATAAAATATACTTATAGTCGAACTCTCAAGTTCCAGTAGATACATGTAGTTTTTGTTACATCATCACAATCTGTATATTTTTTGTATTTCTGTCATAGTATGAATCCCTTTTGGCTATGACGTCAATAATAGCGTGTGACATCACTACCTATAAATAATATTTCAAACTGGTCGCAATGTGAATGATGTCACAGGTTATGTACTTACAGGAAGCAAATTGAAAAGATTTGTCCAGATTTTTTTGCATCCCTATGGCCCTAAAGAGGCTTCCACGAAAGAATATGACGTGTATTTAAACAAAACAAACTTAATTTTGAATGTTTTGACTAGTTGTAAGTTAAACGATATTCTTGGTTTTTCTGAGAGATTTTTATATCCTTCATATTTATAAAGAGATTTTAATATCCGACAATGAATAAACTACATTTGATTTTGATTCTGTGCTTGTATTGTAATTACAGACATGGCCTTGAGTAACTAAAGAGATCCTCTTCTTGGCTGCAAAATGTTGGCTTAAAATTTCGTGGAATCCTCCTTAGTCGTCCTTTTGGTTAATGTCTCTGTCTTATTTGATACTTCCTTGTGTATACCAAATCCCAATACCATTACCTGTGTTGTTTATTGAATGATTTTTGAAATTTTTTAATTTGCATGGATTGATACTAATGTTAACATTACATAACACACAGCTCCACCGATTGCTCCGAAGAAACCAGCGAAAACACCAGGTAAGACTTGCGAGATTTTAATTCTTTAGCCGCAAATGTAATTGAAATAGTTGTTTATGCAGTCAAATCTGAAAGACAATTGCCATGTGCTAGTTTTATCCCTTGTGCAAGGTTTGATGGCAATGCCGTGCGCGGTTTGCGAAGCGGCGAGTGTTATGTCCTAAATATTATCCACGCACGCAACAGTGTGTCGGTAGTGTATTGAAAAAACGCTTGCTGCTCCACAAAACATGCTTAGTCGAGGGGTCTCCGACAGAACTGTTCGAGGTAAGCTGAGCTGTGACCTGAAAAAAAATCACCAATAGAATTGCATCATTATCTTAGAGCTGCACTGTGCTAAGCTAGGAAAATGGAGCGATCCCATTGGTTGAATTTCTCCAGCTCACTGGTTAGTTACCTGTGGTGAGCTAGGCAACCCTTAATCCTAAGGCATCCGCCTTTCCACCAGAGCTGTGCCAGGTTGCTAAGGAAAATTTTCAACCAATTAGCGTTGCTCCATTTTCCAGCGCTAGTGCTAGTAAAATGGGCAATCCTATTGGTTGTAATTTTTCCAGCTTTTACAGGTTAGCTACCTGGCACAGCTCTGGTGGAGAGCCACCCTTAGCTAGAACACAGATGACAACCGACGCCCGGTTAAAGTTTTCTCGGTCGGCCGACATAGGGACGGTCGGGTCCATGTATGTCATCTACACGGTAGGGTCCGGACGCAAAGTCTTATGAAATCCCGCGCTTAGGCGTCGTCTTATGATGTTTATTAGAACTCTAGAAAACTAGGGCTTCTAAAGGTCACTGTAAATTGGCTGGTCGACTGCCGTATACGTGTAACAAAAAAGATTAATACAAGTCTGAAGAATGTTAATCTGACTATGAAACTGAATAATTTTCAGGACAAAAAAGTCGAAATTAAAAAAAAAAGTACCTCAAAAAGTAAAAGTCAAAAGTAGTTCAATTTCACGGGCAGATTAACATCCTTCCGGTGCGTTTAACCCTTTTTCTTACAAAGTGTATATGGCAGATGACAACGAATTTCTAGTGACACATCCTGCAGGCTTTCTTTTGCACCTTGTCTTGTAGTACACACGACCGCACATCAGTAGAAACATTTTTGGACCTTATGGCGTGGTAATAGAGTTGAAAAAGTTTCTACCGACAAGCGGTTGCCCGTACTATACGTATTAAATGAGAATAGGACTGATTAGCAGTGGTTCCCATTGGTTGTGCAAAACTAAATCGAAACACAGTGAAGTTAGACTATATAATGATTGCGGCCGCAATCCGCTGTCCTATATTCTAATTTGAAAGGCATAGTACACAATGTGGACTATGCCTTTCAAATACACATGCGATTTCCGTCGGCCGTTGTTTATCTATCAAGGATCATGTATTATGCCTGAGCGTAGGCGCGCTATTAATTGAGCGCAGGGGTGATTCCTATATTTCTCTCGTTCATTTATATTGTGAACGAAATGAATATAGAATATGTAAAATATATTTACACAAAATTATCGTAATATATAGAACAAGTACGAAATGCTATAAATCCGATAAGCTTACATACTAAATTTATTGCTTTCTTGAAACTTTTATAAAAATTTGATCATGCTATATGACGACCTGGAGGCATAAGTTATATGGATCATATGCAGCATCACATCTAGTATCTGAGAAGTATGACATATTTTTGGAAAATGATTATACACTCACCGGCATAAATAACCGGCCGGTCTATTTTCTGTCGTACATTTTCATACAAGTAAGGGATCAAATGAAGCGTCAATATATTTCATAAACGAAATAAATATCCGAGAATAAACAGTGAGATCATTAAATAAGGTGTCTGACTACCGATTCTTGAAGATTAAACCTGTGCACGGTATCCATTAAATTCCGTGTATCGTTCAGAAAAAAATATACGTCATTTTGTCAGAAATCTCTTACATTTTGCGAATAAAAATATTTTAAGAGTCGCACAGGTTTTCTTCAACATTTTAGATAAACCTAATCTTTGACAATATTGTTAATAAGGTTCTTATCTAAAGACCTCATCAATCAGATTTGTATTTTTATTCAATTTAGGTAAGATATTGACGCTTCGTTTGCCCCCATATTTGTATGAAAATATATGAAAGAAAACAGACCGGCCGGTTATTTCTGCCGGTGAGTGTAGTAAAAATGTGAAAAGCTTGGTTCCAAAATAGCAAAATAAATTTTTGACATCTGCTTTAATCTATTTGTTAAAAATGCCATCAGAGCTACATATATATTTTTCCTGTAATTTGGATGACATATCATCCAAATTCTCTTATTATGTTGTAACTCCTTGTCCCGTCTCGCCATCGTTTTTTGGGCCAGCCTTGACGCCGACACGCTGAAGATTTCAAAAGTAGGGGTTGGCATGGTTAGGTCTATCATGTAATTTGCCGAAAGTTAGATTTGTACGAATCGTCAGCAGGGGTTTTCCGTTGTACGCACGGCAGCAAGCATGTGGAAACAAAACCAGTATAAGCTGAACCAGCGCTGCGCTACAAACGCCGAAACCAGAGACCCACTCGAGGTCAAAGTGTTTCTACAGACGTGCGGCCATGTGTACCCAAAGACAAGTAAATCTGCTAAAAAGAACTACGTCGTTACATAATAGCTTGAAATGAAAGTTTGGCTCCATTGTGCGATCTGACAAAAACGAGAAGTAAGAGAAACAAATTTTCTACAGGAAAGTATCATTTAGTGTCGCCATGTATTTGGAACTTTAGAAATCCTACTCAAATCGAAAGTTAGTACCAACTCTGGTATTAAAACATGATTTCAAAATTACCTTGATTGCGCAGAGTTGGTTATTAATGAAATCGTGGTAATTTACAGGGAAACTTATCTACGCAATCTGTAAAGCGTATCGTTCATTCTATAGGTATAATGAGGTACGATTAAAGAGACAAGGCATATACTTACTTAGAAATTCAAAACTTCGTTTCTTGACTATAGAGTAGGTTATTGGTTGGATGCTAATCACTGCCAATTGTCAGTGAACGAAGTTATGAATTCGACTGTATCGAAGTAGTATCGTATCAATCTATCAAAAAATTTAGAGTAGACCCTGTCGAGAAAAAGACTTCGTCCCTAAAATACGAAGTAAGTATTACGAATGATGAGAAACGATAGAACGAGACGCCATTATTGCGTTAATTTAACGCTTAAACTCGAGTAAGTGTTGAACGATCTTTTTGTACGGACGTTCAGCAGAGAGGGATGCAGCATCGTGAAAGAAATAAATAGTAGTATAGCATAGGTACCTATTATACTACTAATTGTTTCTCTCCTATAGCTGCATCCCTTTTTGTTCGCGTGCATGATGGATGGTGCGATGGTCCTAACAATAAAGGCAATAACCTCTTCGTCGGTACATTACAGGCTCATATATAGATAGTACAGTCAAAAACACGTCAAGCTTGACCACGCTTGTATCATTATTATTTCAATGGTATTAGCTAGAGCGCTGTGGTGTCAAGCTTGATCTGCTCTTGACTCTATACATAACAGCAGTGTAGGCTTACCCTATTCAGCAGCGTAACGAGCTAGCATAAGCATAAGGCTATCTCCGTCCTACTCAATCTCACATATTCGAATTATAAAGCTGTCTCTGTCGCACAGTGGGACAAAGACATAAGTCCGGGTAGGTCAAGAAACTGGGCTACAATCTGATTTGACAAGACTTTTCTAAGGTAAATATCAACCTTTTTGTTTAAAGACGTGCAAATTAACTTCAGCCTTAGGGTTTAAATTCAAAACTACACACCAAATAAAATGTTAATCGTCGATTTTTCCGCAATTTTACAGACAATGAAATATCCGAACAAAAAGGATAATAATAGTAGGATAATAATACCTGTACATACATAAAATGGATATATAGGGAAGTTCCAGAATGCATAATTACGAACTTTGTTTTTTAAACTGTTGATTGCGTCATCTTTCTCTGTGTAGATCTATTATTCGCAAGAGACAGACAAACATATTTCGTAATATTCTATGGTAGTAATAGGTCTTTTTTTAACTATGAAATTGCTGAAATTTTCTCACAGATTAATAAGATCGTAATTCCTATAATTCTAAAGCTATTTTTAGGGTTCCGATACCAAAATGGTAGAAAAAAGGAACCCTTATGGTGCGACTTTGTCTGTCCGTCTGTCTGTCACACCTGTATATCTCAGCAACCACTCATGCTATCGACTTAAAACTTTGAATAGTTTTAGAATATGGTTGCCCAACTTTATTACACATGAAAGAATAAAAAAATAAATATGATTATTAATGTAAATGAGGCCCAAATAGGGGGATCCAAAATTTCAAATTGTCGTTACTCAATCGAGTGGGATATTATATGAAAGGGCTTTACTTGTACATTCTAAAATATATACTTGTATTTTTTTACGATACTTAGTTTTCAAGTCATGATAAAAAAAAAACCGCCCAAGTTCGAGTCGGACTCGCGCACCGGGGGTTCCGTACCACCACATAATCATAATTGTATTAGTTGAAATTCGATTTTTTGAGTCCGACACGCGCTTGAACAAATTTTATTATTTTCAACCCTTTCTAAAGTCTTTGAGTCTGTAATGGCCATTCGTGTAAGCTCATTTTGTGAAAAGTTTAATATCCTGGATGACAACCAATACGGCTTTCGGAAACAACGTTCCACAGTCCTTGCAGTTTTTAAACTAATGCAAAAGTCGTTAGAAATTATTAATACAAAAAAATACGCGGTTGGTATTTTACTTGACTTAAGCAAGGCTTACGACAGAGTGTCCCATGACATACTATTAAATAAGTTGTATGGAGTAGGTATACGAGGTATGGCATTCAACTGGTTCAAGTCATATTTAAGTAACCGCGAACAATATGTCGAAATAGAACACCGTGACTCCGAATCGGGATTAATAAATAAAGTAAGATCACAAAAGATAATTCAAACCGGTTCCATCCCTCAAGGCAGTGTCCTAGGATGCTTGCTCTTTCTAATATACATAAATGACTTACCAAAACTATATACTTATCAAAATGTCAATTGCACTTTATACGCGGATGATCTTTCGTTAGTTTTTTCTTGTACCGAAATACATAAGCTGAATGACACACTAACAAAAACCTTGCACCAAACAGAAAACTGGCTAAATGAACATAACTTAACACTCAACTTTTCTAAAACAAAAATTATTCAGTTCAAACCGCGGCAAAAGGCCAATTTACCTATAAACTTTCTCTACAAAAGTCAAAAAATTGAAGCTGTAGATAGCTGTTCACTCTTAGGAATAGAAATAGATACGAACATCACTTGGAAAGCACACATAGAAAAAATTTCAGGCAAACTATCTCGATTTACGTATGCCCTACATGAACTAAAAAAAACAACAGATGTCAAAACTGCAAAGTGTGCTTACTATGCTTATGCACATGCTTGGCTTCAATATGGGGTAATCTTATGGGGACACAGCACCGACGTCAGTGAATTATTTTTGTTACAGAAAAGATGTGTTAGAATTCTAGTTAATGTCAAACAGACAGAAAGTTGCAGACCTCATTTTGTAGAACAGGAAATATTAACATTAACGTCACTATATATTCTGGAAATATCTAAATTTGTAAGACTACACAAGAACCTTTTTACCCGAGCAAAAGACCATCACAGTCGACCACTAAATCTACGTCACCAAGATAGACTTGCTTTACCAACAATAAATCTAGAAATGTATAATACCAGTACTTATGTAATGGCTGTTAGGATATATAATAAAGTTACTGAAGAAATTAAAGACGAGGCTAAAGATACTATATTTATTAACAAGTTAAAGAGATTTTTAATACAAAAATGTTATTATACTGTCAAAGAATTCTTAGATGATAAAATTTGAAACATGATTAAAATAATATTTATGATAAGTTAATTATATGAGTTGTACTAGTGTTAAGTAGTATATAAGTACCTATACTTGCAGTGCCCTATTCACAGGGTTTCGTGTGTGAGACTAGATTATAATGTAAAAACTGTACAACCACTCGAAAGCAATAAAGGATTATGATTATGATTATTATTATGATTATTATAATTTGTTGTTATTTTATAGCTTATGCACTATAAACACACCAATTTTGAAGTTTGTAAGTGTTCCCGTTTTTAAAATAGAACTAAAACAAAAATCGCCTCCGCGACCATCCAACTTGACCCCTCTCTTATATGAATGTTCTTGAAACGGGAGCTCACCACAATTGGAGACCATTAGTTGTGAGAAAAGTTGTAATATTTAATGATTTTAGACCTTTCCCTTTATTTGTACTGTGAGACGTAGCTTCTTGCCAAATTTCATAATTTTAGGTCAACGGGAAGTACCCTGTAGGTTTTGCTTTTTTGCATAAATGTATGGAGATGAGGACATAAAATGCCATATCTTTTGATTGCGTCGTTGTAAAAAATTAAAATTTTCAGATCTTGTGTGGTTCATGGATCCTAACATATGGTATTACCTGATACCTTTACCCGTTCGTGAGATAAAGGGTCTTGACAGACAGACGGACAACAAAGTGATCCTATAAGGGTTCCGTTTTTTCTCTTGAGGTACGAAACCCTAAAAATACCGTACCCCCCTTATCTCCGAAGTTTAGGAACGGAAAAATCTGAATTAATTACAGTCGATAGAAGTTTACGTAAATATTACAGCAAAAATAAAACGATCTTTATAACTTGCACGGTTTTTTAGAAATCTGCAAAAAACCTATACAAAAAAATTAAGTTTTGCGGTCCTAAAAATGGACTTTATTGCTTTCAAAAATACTATAGGTTTATCGGACTCGCACTTGACCGGTTTTTTTCATTTGTCGTATTTTTGAAGGTTGACTTCAAGGTTATCAATTTACGCATAAAATAAAGATTTTATTTTATGCGAATTGTTCGTCTTAAATGACGTCCGATTTTTCGAAAATTATATTTAAGCTTCTGTAAACTCAATGTCTTCCCAATCATGCTTTAAAAAAAAAATTATTCCCAAAAAAAGAATACAAAAAAAATTCGCCATACAAAACGGCAATTTCATAGTTAAAGACCCAATATTATTAAAGTTAAGCAACCAAACAAGTTCGGGTAAAAGCGAAACATTACAAATAAGGCCTGGCTTACACGACGAGAGGGAAGTGGTATAGTAACTAAGACAAGGCGTAATAGAAGGGTATAACAGGCTCAAAGGATAGAGGGAAGTGGTATAGTAACTAAGACAAGGCGTAATAGAAGGGTATAACAGGCTCAAAGGATAGAGGGAAGTGGTATAGTAACTAAGACAAGGCGTAATAGAAGGGTATAACAGGCTCAAAGGATAGAGGGAAGTGGTATAGTAACTAAGACAAGGCGTAATAGAAGGGTATGACAGGCTCAAAGGATAGAGGGAAGTGGTATAGTAACTAAGACAAGGCGTAATAGAAGGGTATAACAGGCTCAAAGGATGTGAATCTGTCCATGTAACTAACAAATTTCCTAAGGAACGTAGGTCGAAATACTAAAAAAGTTTTGGACCTCCAAAGCGCTATGCACTTTCTGAAAGTTGATTTATTTTCCTACTTTTTTCCAAAAAAGGTTTCTCACTTTCGTGGACAGATCGACCCCATTTGGGGTTATCATGTCCTTTTTGTTACACGTTGCACAAATAAAAAATTTTGGCGCCTCGGACGTAGTAATGCAGCTATAGGAAAGAAAGAAACAGTCGAATAGCTTTCTCTTTCTTTTTTATTATGGACAACGGGCTTGCTCTAGTCCTGAGGACAGAGATGAGGTCGACGATGAAACGAGCTTGTCCAGATGAAGCATATCTGTTCACTCGCGACTAGAATAGATTCGGGTCAATGTCGAATTAAAGTAGCTTGATTACAATGACAGACAGCAGGACAGATCTATGCGTCAGAGCAGGACGGGAGCATTGCGTTTCATCTGTCACTCCAATATAATACGTAACGCTCCATCCTACTGTAACACTGGTATCATTCTAATTAAGCCACAGTATTTCGACTTTAGCTGCATTCTTCAGAGTCAGTAAAATTTTGCTATCATGTAAATCAACCTTCCACGTCCACACTAGACGTTTATAGTAAATATATGCGTCCATAACAGCGGCTGCAGCCCCCGCCCCCGCGGCTGCCGCCCCCGCCGCCGCCGCCCCGCGCCCCGCAGCCGCCCCCGCTGCCCCCGCGGCCGCCGCACCCGCATCCGGAGGCCGGGTCTACGCCAGCCCCTTCGCTAAGAAAATCGCCGAGCTTAGAAATATCAGATTAGGAGGTAAGCTTGCTTTACAGATTTTCGCTTCTTTGAATTTTTAATTATTTTGTTAGTGCAGTATTATTAGAAATTTCCATGTTATGTTAATATAGTGGATATACCACTATATTAACATGACATGGAAATTTCCAACCGGCTACCCATTATGATTCACTGACAGGACAGACAGACAAACTGCGCAGAAAAATGTAAATATCTTTGACATCTTTGTGTATTTTTTGCCTTAAAAGATTTTCAAATAACCTTTACGACTTCAATGGGGCCGAAAATAATGTAGTTTTTCCCGCCATCTTGAACTTTGTTATAGCAAAATCTTGGTAACAAGCATCTGTCAATTCAGTGGAGTCGTAATACCTTTTCAACACCGGTTATCAAAAAGTAAAACCTAGAGTAAAGCTTTTGCTTCTTTTGCTTTGCTTCAAAATCTAGATCACCCTAAATTCGCTTATGCGTTTGATATGCTTGACTTATTCACTTTATACGTTAACTAGATAAGTATAATTTTGTAATTTTACTTGCATGTAGATGGTATGAACTTTGCTTTATAGTTTTACAAGTAAGCATAATTTGCTCTAGGATTGGGTCGTAGATTTATTTTCTTGCTGGTGATGGAAGTTCTTGGGATCGCATCACACTGAAACTGTACCTCGACGCTTCAGCACCACGCCATACAAAATTATTGATTTCAAGCTGTATAAAGCTGTCTTTGTGGCCTACGGTTGAGGTTTATTCGAAGCAATAAAAATTCCTCCGCTACCGGCGACGGTATCCATTGCTGCTCCCAGTGCTAAGTTTTTGTTGGATAGGCCGAAACCTCACAGCCTACTGTATTCTTTCGTAAAAACTAATCTTTTGGTTCGAAATCATTGTGTATACTTTACCTAGAGTTTTCTTTCTCGTTTGGCCCTTCTGGCACTCAACAGCTGCTTTAAAAAACTGCAGTAAAAATGTCTCAATATTAACAAATTTATGATATGCTGTTAAAAAAAACTTGATTCGGGGCAGTTGCAAGATTGATTTCAGGAAAATCATTGGTTTCAGAGCACAAACAGGGCCGTAAAAAAAATTTCCTCTATTACGTTCATTTTCCTAAACCCGACCGAAAGTGGAGGCACTTCCTAAACACAAGCGAGAACACGATTTGTTATAATGATTTAAATAAATATCGGCCGTAGTTTCGTGGTTTCATAGTTGAAATTAATAAATATAGCAGACGACTGCTATACCATTACCAAGCTAGTGCTGAGTCGTAGAGGTGTCGTTTCTAGTCGGATGCAAACAATAACGTCATGCCATCTGCAGGGCAAGGCTCGGGCATATACAACTCACTGAAGAGTACCGACCTCTCAGCAGCTGGCTCCGGTCCTGCACGAGCAGACCTCCCCCCGCCGCCCGCGCCGCAACCCGGAGCTTCTTACGTCGACATTCCCCTCTCGGGCATGCGCGAAGTCATAGCCAAGAGGCTCAGCGCTTCCAAACAAACCATCCCGCACTACCAACTCAGTATGACCGTCAATGTGGAGAGGACTCTTGCTATGCGGCAGGAGGTCAACAAGGCTTTGGAGAAAAGCGGCGTCAAGGTAGGACACGATCTTTTTAATTATTTTGGTTATTTTTCTTAAATTATATTTGTACAAAATACTTTATTCAAACAGAACCAGCCTACTACAGTTCAGAATCGCGCTTGGTAGAGTTTTTACTCAAACTAACTGTGCAAGAACATGTAATATCTGAAATGGATTCCTTTTCGTTCTGCCTTATAAATGTTTCGAACGCAAAGTTCAGAGGCAGCTCAGTTGGAAGTGCGCCAAAGACCGCAGGTTCAAGCCTGGGTGGCGTCGAGATTTTGTTCTCATTATTTTAAATATTAACAGTGACACCTGCCATTGTGTTGTATAATATTTCAAAAGCTTAATTATTTTACAATCGAAATAACAGCAATGTAACAGCTGGACGGGGCAATGCTTAAGATAGTGGAGTGACAGACACGACCGTATGTTCCGTCCTGCTCTCATGCATAGCTCTATCCTGCTCTCATTAAAATCAAGCTACATACATTATTTCGATTGTAATAAAGATTCCGCGACTTTTTAACCGCGCAGTCGACGCGCGATTGTAGTCATGCAATCACGCGTTTGTATCGCTTGAAGCGCAAACATACTGTCGAACAAAAAACGCTCTGTCATGTCGACGCGCGAATCTAAAGCGCGCGTCGAAGGCGCGATTAAAAATCGGTGTGCATAAACCTTACTTTCTGGTGACCGTGTGATTGCAGATATCTGTGAACGACTTTATCATCAAGGCAGTGGCGGCAGCGTGCAAGCGTGTGCCCGTTGTCAACTCACATTGGATGGAGTCTTATATTAGACAGTAAGTTGTATAAAATTTACATTTCTACGTTGATATCGATGCTGCACAAAAAACCGCTCTTTTGGGGAGCGCCGGGCAGCGCTAGTGGCATTGGCAGTGGCATGAGAAGTATCGTGTTTACACACATTCTGCCCACTTCCCTGCTCAATTCGGCTGAATGTAAATGTATAAAAGCTCCTCTACATAATCGGCGATAACAGACGATTACGGGCGAGCACGATCGTGTATAGGGCATATTCGCTGTACTCGCCGATCATCGTTTATGATCGCCTGCGACCCAACTTGTCGGTTTTTCGGGCACGCACCAAAGGGAATTGCCGCGTTGTGTGATGAGCTGCCCACACGATCGTTGATCATTCATTCCACGTCTGACAGTGGTGTTGCGGACGCGCGTGCTTAAATTTGCGGTAAATTAACACGTAGGTTCAAATATGGCTACTGGATGTTTTAAACAAAAAAATAATTAAATAAATGGTTGCAGTAGCAACACATTCCTCGTCCATCTTGTACGCTTGCCGTTGACAACTACTACAGACGATCTTGTGGATGCTGAAGACGAAGGTCATACCGATTATAGACGATCACACGATCAAATTTGACCGTTGCAATGATGGACTAGTTGAGATAGTACAGCTAATGCTTACTAGGTGGCAGCACAATCACAACGTTAAAATGCGTATAGAGGTCGCTTAATTTTCACAACATCAGGCAGGACCACAGCAGCGTAGTTGGTAAAGCGTCTGCGGTACTTACGCAGAAGACGCAGGTTCGAATCCTGCCTGTGGTTGTGAAATTTTTCGATTTTCTACTTTGCCATAATATGTTGTGTGGCGGCAGGTTCTCGAACGTGGACGTGAGCGTGGCGGTGGCGACCCCCACGGGGCTGATCACGCCGATCGTGTTCAACGCGGACGCGCGCGGCATCCTCGACATCTCCCGCGCGATGAAGGAGCTGGCGACCAAGGCCAAGGAGGGGGATCTCAAGCCCCACGAGTACCAGGGCGGGACCGTCACCATCTCCAACTTGGGCATGTTTGGTGAGTTTGTGTAAATACACATAATGACCACGGAATAAAGTAATTGTACTAATACAAAACGGACACCCTCCGCTCCCCTTGCAGTTAGAGAGATTTGATCGATTCCATAAAAGTACAGTGTGTTATTTTTTCAGACTTTTTGATTGGGATTCCTTTGTCCAGCTTTACCATAATTTTAGATAGATAAAACGTTTATTTGGTAACGGTACAATTTTTTGACTAATAACTGTAACTTTTCAACATATACAAATAAAACTAGTTTGCAGTACAGATTTTCAGGACTTACATTATATTTAGCGCACCCAAAGAAAGGCCCTGACTCAGAATTTGTACTATAGATTTACAGTCTGGAAAAAGTCGATATTATATAAGATATTGTTAGCGGCAAAAAACAGTTCCATTTGAAAAATTAGTGCCAGGCTCTACCTAGTCAAAGTAGTAGCTTGATTAGAATGACAGCAGGGCGGAGTGATATATATAGCGATAAATATTGGAGCGACAGGACATATATAGCGATAAATATTAGAGCGACAGGACATATATAGCGATAAATATTGGAGCGACAGGACATATATAGCGATAAATATTAGAGCGACAGGACATATATAGCGATAAATATTGGAGCGACAGGACATATATAGCGATAAATATTAGAGCGACAGGACATATATAGCGATAAATATTGGAGCGACAGGACATATATAGCGATAAATATTAGAGCGACAGGACATATATAGCGATAAATATTGGAGCGACAGGACATATATAGCGATAAATATTAGAGCGACAGGACATATATAGCGATAAATATTGAAGCGACAGGACATATATAGCGATAAATATTAGAGCGACAGGACATATATAGCGATAAATATTGGAGCGACAGGACACATATCGCTCCATCCTGCTCTTACGCGTAGCTCTATCCTGCTGTAATTGTAATCAAGCCGCATTTTATTTTATTTTTTTGACCCCACGCAGCTATAGTCTCACCGCAACCGCTATATACTGCGAGGCAAACAAGTTGAACAATAATCGCGTGGTAGAGGGAAATTTTCGTACGTCAATTTTTATGTAAAATCGACTCTGCGCAGCCAAGTAGTTTGCCTACACCTATACCGCTGTACGAGTAAAGGTGTGGTCACGGTGTGACCGGGAGGGGGGGGGGGGGTTCATCGCTTTTTCCTTCCCACTCCCCCACGTCCCCGCCACTACCTATACAGCGGTACATTGCCTCAAACATTTTTTTAAGTACCGTCATCTATGTAAACAACCGTAAACTTTTATGTAACATGGTTTTTGTGCAGGCATTACGATGTTCAACGCGATCATCAACCCGCCACAGTCTCTGATCCTCGCGTGCGGAGGCTTGCAGGAGATGGTCATAGTCGATGAGAAAGAATCTAAAGGGTGAGTGATTTACATTTTACTCTAGTCGTTGTCCGCGACTTCTTATGCTTCGAATTGAAGAAAATAATCTGTGTTCTTCTCCATGGATTAATCTTTATTAATACCGAATAAATATTCCCTCGCTATTCATTAGCGGTTTTTAAAATCAATGAGTAATTGCTTTCCGGTTTTTCTGCGTGAAAAGAAAATTGTTGAAAGATTTGAATTTAATAGCAACACTATTTTCGAATGATTCAAATTGCGTAAAATCGATTGCATTGCATTAGAAATTAAATTCGTACACGAGTCGTTTTCTTATGCGAACTAAATATTCACTTCGAACGGTTCAAAAATGCGAGTCAAGTGGATCAACCATAAAAGCGTAGCAGATAGACTTACTTTCGTATTTGTAACATTAGTTTCGATATTTGGATTTAAAATAACAATAATAGCCTCATTATGGCGTTAAATCTGCAAAATTAACGTTGAGGATGTGTTGTACGAACAGCAGCACGTAACTGACCATTGAAGAAGAACTCAGACATTTTGACATCCAATTTTCTTTTCGTTCGCTCCAATTTCACGAAAAAGTGCGATCCCCTTATATCTCGGAGAGTTGGGAAGATATGATATTCACAAAAGGCTCAAAAGACGCGTATTCACGAGAGCTGTAAGGTGCAAAAAGAATTATTCGAGAAAGTAAAAAAAGAAAAAAGTTATGGCCGAAAATGTTTTTTTTTCCGAATTTTTGATTTTAGCATGATATTTTGGAAACTAAGAATGATATCAAAAATGTGAGAATAACTCCTCTGGACAATTTAGACAGCTACAATTTGAGCGTAAAACAATGACAATCGGGTTAAGGAATTGCCCTGTAGAAAGGTAGAACAGGTGACAACCATCAAGACCCTAAACAGCCTACAAAGACTAGCTTGTCTTATGATCACTGGTGCCCTCTCATCAACTCCCACCTTGGCCATGGAAGCGGTGCTGAATCTAACACCGCTACACTTACATGTCCAAAAAGAAGCACGAACATCGATGCTACGGACCATAGAAGCAGGCAAGATGAATTGGACATCAAAAACTTTGGGAAATCTGTACAACAGCCTCACCAAACTCCCTATCATGGCAATGCCTTCAGATGTCATGATACAAGCTTATAACTTTGATAAACTATACGAAGTTATAATATCCCCAAGGGATGAATAGCAAAATTCTGTACCCGAAAATTTTAAAACGGCAGAGCTAGTCTGGTTCACCGAAGGCTCGAAACGTGACGGCCTTACTGGAGCAGGCGTGTTTGGCAAGCGGCCCATTTTAAAAAAAGCCACGGGCCTTGGCCGCTATGCAACCGTCTTTCAAGCTGAGATGTATGCGATACCGGATTGCGCGCACGAAAACCTCAATTACTCCGGTAAGAAAATAGCAATCCTATCGGACAGTCAGGCGGCCCTAATGTCACTGAAATCTGATACTATTACCTCCAAACTCACTAAGGAGTGCATAAAAGCCCTCAACCAGCTAGGTGCAAAAAACAAAGTTACCCTAGGTTGGGTTCCTGGGCACTCGGGAATAGGAGGAAACGAGGTGGCAGATGAACTGGCAAGAGAAGGCTCCGGATCTAAATTTACTGGACCGGAGCCAGTCCTAGGTATACCTAAATCTGCCACCAGGTTTCAGCTAGGAGCTTGGGCGAAGTGCGAAGCCATCCTAGCTTGGCAAGGTTCAACTGGTCTCTCACACTCAAAACAGTTGATCCGAGGCTTCTCAAAGAAATAAAACACATCTGAAGCGCTCAAGCTAAATCGGAATCAATTTAGGATACTCATAAGAGCCCTAACGGGACATTGTAGATTGTGCAAGCACCTAAACAGAATGGGCCTATACGAAAACCCATATTGCAGATTCTGTGCAGAAGACGATGAAACGCCTATACACCTGATCTGCCACTGTGATGCACTGACTCACAGTAGAAGTCGGGAAACGGGAGGACACATACTATACCCTGAAGATGCTCGAACTCTCAACCCTAGGCAGATTGTCGGCTTCTTTGAGGCTGTCGGTGTGGCCGAGGAAATGTAATATAAAGGGTTGGCTACAATAGATCTGCACAGGTCGCAGTGGCCGTTGGGAATTAGGAGCCCGGCCCCTTTACCCTCAAAACATAAAACATAAACCTTTTTTTAAAAAGTCAAACGATATTTTTTTAAATTCCGTAGATTCATTTCCAATGTGCTCGATAGTCGTAATGAAGCACGAAATCTGTAAATTTGACTTGCTCCAAATGGATGTATAATTAGAATGGAGCGATAAACATATTTTTGAAAATGTTGTTATCCTGTATCATCAATCCATGATCCATAGCCTGAAAAGAGTTCGTACAAAATTTCAGCTAATAGTGTAGGCAACGAAGCAGTTGACCCCAACGTAAATTTCTCAGGCAGATTTTACTTGACAGAATGATAAAGAATCATGAATTAAATGTAAATTCAAAAGATCCAAAAAAAAAAATTACAAATAATTTTTTTCATACATTTTTTGTAATTTTTGTATGGAAAAATTAAAAGTACCGATTTTTTTTAATAGAAGGTTTGTCTCGTAGTGTAATACCCCAGCAAAGTTTCATCGACTGAGGATTTAATGCGGGGGTCTTCATACAACGATCCGCTTCGTTGCCTAGACTATAAAGTAGCGCCTTAGGCCTGAATTTTATATGGAGGATTCTTAAGATATAGCGGTTTTATATGTGTCAACAGGTTTAAAATTATCATTTTTCACCATTACCGCCTCAAGAATGCTTTTAAAACTAAGGCGCTCTACGCACTCCGAATTTAGATCCGGACCGCGATTTTCTCGAATAGCGTTGCCGGATTGTCCCAAACGACAATTTTGCCATTGGGCAAAAACGTGGTCCGGACCTGCATTCGGAGTGGTCCGATCCGATCCAAAAATTATAGTAAAAAAAATTGTACTTTTAAAGAAATTTAAGCTCGATGTGCCAGTTTAAGATATTCACTTAAAAAGCTGAAAGATGTCATTTCAGAGTACTATGTGACCCCGGCCATGTCTTTGTGCACGTGTAAATTGATTCTACATACATTACTAGAACATCAATATGTTATGTTATGATTTTTGTTTAATTCGGCATAGTTTTCTCGTAATATGCTGATTATTAATCGGCCAATATAGTGTAAAATGACGTTTGTGTGTAAGAAGGCTGACAAAATGTTTTGAGACACATTACCGTGTCATATCGCATGAATGAGCGTATTTTTGACGACTTTTCTCGTTCAAACTACTGTATAGTAAACGGAAGCAGTAGCTGTGTTTAAACTAAGTACATTTTTGTCTCTGTTTCTAGCAGGTGTAGATAGTGGTGGCCTTCGTCTCCTTTGCATGAAGACTTCTAAAAAAGTGTATCTTTGTTGATGATACAGGAATAACGAAATGTAAAAAAAGATGTTTATCTTACGTTCCGCCCTTTGTATATACTAGGTAATTTTTTTTGGACCTGATTTCCTTTTACCCACTTATTAGTGAGGTAAAACAACAACTTTTGTTTTACGACTTTGCTAACAACGCACAAAAAATTTTCGACTCTTCATACTAAAGTGGTCACGTGACCGACCCATTTTGTATGGGAAGTTGAAAATTTTTCGTGCGTTGTTAGCCAAGTCGTAGAACAAAAGTTGTTGCTTTTGACCTCACTAATAAGTGGGCAAAAGGAAATCAGGTCCAAAAAAATAACCATGTATACAGGGTGTTAATTTGATTGCGTGCCATAGCTTAAGGGGTGGTTCAGTAACGATAAAGGAACTCAAAAAAATTATAAAAAAAAATCCTACTTGAAAAAAAATTTAACTCCATTGAAACTAAACCAACGCGGAGGGCAATGACCCGGAGCACCGCGCTACCAAAAGCGCACGAAAGAGTCTCAGTTATGTATATGCCTACCTTAACCACTGATACTCGCGCGCTGGCTTGGTAATAGCGCGGTGCTCCGGGTTAGTTAAGTTTCAATGGAGTTTTAGTTTTTTTTCAGTAGGATTTTTTTAAATATTTTTTTTGTGTTCCTTTATCGTAACTGAAACACCCCTTAAGCTATGGCACGCAATTAAATTAACACCCTGTATAAATGTATATATTTGTAATCGGTTTCTCAAAAACGGCTCTAACGATTTCGTTGAAATTTACCTTACGGGGGTTTTCGGGGGCGAAAAATCGATCTAGCTAGGTCTCATGTCTGGGAAAATTAATTTTCGCCGCGTTTTTGAGCATTTTTAAAAAATGCTGCGTTTTAGACAGAAACTTACAGTGCCATCTGTTGGCGAGTAGCATAGCTTGGTCACCCGATGATATTTTAATTTTGAGGTGGCTTTTATAGAGCGAAGCTCGGTCGCCCAGGTACTGTATTTTATATGTCAAAGGATATAATAAAATCAGGGTTATATAATAAAATCGCATATATCTGATTTTGGTAAAGGTATAATTGCGCGACATGCTTTTTTTGAAACATTTATAATACCTTTCTGCGTTTTTTCAATTATCAGTCGAGTGTCACTGTTAAAAAATCTACTGGCGTAAAGGTCGAAATATGAAAATCTAAATTCATCTTCCCGTCAAAAGTCAAAATTATTTTCTTTATTTCAACTTATGTTGTTATACCCTGAGCTTATTACATATCTACCCTTTTTTAAACGTTAAAAACATGTTCTTTTTTTACAGTTTCCGATCAGCAAAATTCGTAACATTCACGGCGTCAGCTGACCACAGGGTGATCGACGGCGCGGTCGGCGCGGAGTGGATGAAAGTGTTCAAAGACAACCTCGAGAACCCCACCAACATCATCCTCTAACACCCTGTATAACCCCAGTACCCTCATCCCCTCTCGTCACGATTTGTCAACCGGAAGACGCTTATCAGCTTACAAAGTTGTTGTGCTCAAATTGGCAGCATTGTTAAACCCGCGATGATGTCATGACGCGGCCCTGTGATTGGCTGAAGTATGCCAGTGTTGCCAACTATAGAGCATATTACTAGGCACAACGATTTGCAGTTTATACCTTTACAAAGTTGACACGATATTGAATTTTGTAAAAGGTTTTATATAAGCAGAAGTCCTAAGTAGAAACCAAGTAACATGTTGTTTTAATCATTGTAAGTAGGTAATCAAGTTGTAAAGAGAATTATTTGATAATGTTTATTTTTAAATATTTTTATTTATTTTTAATAATTTTGGATCTTCTTTCTATTTATCTTTGAGAAATCATCAGTTTTTTTTCGGGAACTTTATTTGTAATATTTACTTTTTTAAATCATTGGGCCTTTGAAGCTATAATTTCAGATTTCGTTATCCTTTTGGTATGAGATTATGTAAAGTAACATATCCTTCGATTACATTGGATCCGTATTTACTTATTGTTAAAAGTGTATATAGGTGCTTTCTAATCAACTGCGTTTCTATGAGAATTTTATTCAGACCTTAAAACTGACCTTGAAACTGTCCTTATTACCTCGCTATAATGCATTATCAAGTGATGCAGTTTGTATGGGAGTTCAAAATTCTTTAGGGAAAGTGATTCAGTTTTACTGTCAGAGTGTCATACCGAAAGGAACACAGTGGATTAGGAAGCGCTCTATCTATAAACGTACAAAAAAATCTTCATATTTTGAATAGAGAATTGTTATGAAAAAAATGTTGCTACAAAATTTATTTATTTGAAGGGTGTGCAGATCTTGTTAAAGAATTATTTATTTGTCTAGTGTAAGGAGCGATATTTATCATTGTGTGAGATTGAGGTTATGTTACTGTAAACTTGTATTACGCGGCCGATTTCTTTACTGAAACCACTACTAGGTTTAATATATCCAGATTCCAGATTGATTACCCCTTTAAGGTATTACAAAAATATTCCCAATCTCATTAAAATTGCATTTGTGAATAAACATGTAACTTCATTTGCATAGTGAAAAAGAGATCTTTCGATACCTATACGAGTATATATTTAATTCATTATTTATTTTAGTCAGTTTAGTGAAATTTGTGGAGTTGTACTGTAAGTACTATAATAAGTAGTCAGTGTAAATATGCAATTTGTGAAAGTCAAGTCCTGTTAATATTTGCTTTCATCAGTTTTGAGATGTTTTGAGGCCGGTAGATGATTTTATGAACGAATATATTTTAATTAAAAATAATGTTGCTGGTTTTTATTTATGTCGCTTGCTTATACAGGGGTAGAAAAAGCGGTGTCTCTTAAGCGGTAAAACAACTTAAAAATTTACTGAAAATCCACGCGGAGCGCGCGTTTTCTTTCAAGTACGTTGTTAATGTTTGCAAGCAAATAATAGTTATAGACTGCGAATAATAAAGTAATAGGAGAGACTATGCTCCTTAGATTAGGAGGTCTGGCCACAGGACTACGCCACCGGAGGCGCGACCAGCGATTTTCAATACAGCGCACACAAACCACTGCATGCGTGCGCAATATTTAGTAATCAACGCAACGTGTATTTCAAAATCGCAGGTCGCATGGAAAAACTACGATAAACTGTAAAATAAAAAATATTTTATCATTTATAAAGTTTCTTCTTAAACTTACAAATATCATCATGATTCAGACAGAACAGGACTAGTGGGAATCAAAAAGCTCAGTAGTTCGGTTAACAGAACTAAGGGATGTTACACTACTGGGAACAGAAAAGTCCCACTAGTTCGGTCAACAGAACTGGGAATAAACGGCGTCGCCGCACCGGCTGTCCTATGGCCCTGCCGTAAATACCAAAGAGGATATAAAAAAGACAAAGAGTATCAAGAAATTTTAGTCCAATCACTCTAATGTTGCTTACTTAAAATTTTTACTTCCCTATTTTACATAATTTTTTGGTTTATACCATAGCCTATATATGTAGCATGAACTATATAGTAGAGCGTAGTGTATTATAATTCTATGAGTAGAGCGCTATAATATACGCTAAGATACACACCAAAGAGATTTGAACCTCGCGCGCACCTACAAACGCTAACGCCCGAAACCAGAGATGTACAGTTAACAATAACCCGACCAGCTCAAGTTCAAAGTGTATTCACTGACGTGCACCCGTGTGTACATACAGGGTTATTTTTGAACCCCTGGCCAAATTTTAGTATGTTGCTCTGAACATGTATCTGAACAACTTTCCCATAGGAACATGGGTTGAAAAACGAGGAAAAATTTTGGTCCTCCCATATAAATCTCGTGCCGGCAATAGTAGGATTTGTATGGGATGACCAAAATTTTTTCTCGTTTTTCGAACCACGTTCCTTTGGAAAAGCTATTCAGATTCGTGTTCTACACAACATACACAAACACACCAACACAACTTGTTACATACTAAAATTTGGCCAGGGATCCAAAATTAACCCTGTAAAAGTTCTTTCATTGAAACAATACTTTTCCCGTTTGACCAGCTCGACGAGATTTTTAGGGTTTTTGGGTAGGGTTCTTTTACGGTTTTTATTTAGGTTTTCCATTTTTGGAATTTCGTAACACAAAAAAAATCAATAGAATAAAGCGTCAACCCTGTATAGGTACACACGGCCGCACGTTGCTAGATTTTTTTAAAATCCTTAAGCGGGTCTCTGTCTCTGGTTTCGGGTGTTTGTATCGTAGCGCTGGTTCAGCTTATACTGGTTTTATTTCCACTTGCTTCCTGCTGTGCGTACTATTGCAATACAAGGTAGTAAAGTACAAAGAAACGTGAGGGTGAGTTGTTGCCTATCAAACTGACCAACTTTGGCCACGGAACATAGGTCACAATATGAAAGCGCAGTTTGCATGGGTGGTATACTATACCACTTTCCTCGTATTGGGGAAACTTGTCAGTAGACGAGTTTGATGGGCGGAATGACACCATTTCAGCTTCAATGTTTTTACCCTAAAATCGTCTAAGTCAGATAATCTAGCTGATATAGCGCAGTTTACCCATGTAAACTGCGCTGAGGGAAGTAAAAGATATACTACGTTCCATGTAGTAAGGGTGATGAAGGACAAATTTCTATATGATTTGCTCATGTCTGCCTCTTTGACTGATGATAAGGAGCATCCTCTAAAAGATACAAAAAATATTGGCGGACATCCACACCCCTGAGTTTTGGAGGAGTTCAGTTTTAACTATTTTGAAATTTGACAATGAAACGCACACCTGGCAGACTATGACTATCTGATTAAATACAATGTATGAAACCCCAGAAAATGGTCTACCACCATAATAGCCCTGCGTCGTAAAGTTACAGCGCTTTAAAATGCAAAAATTCACTACTTCGTCCCGTGATAATGCAGAGCCCTGCATGTCTGCCTCTTAGATTTTCTACCTCTTCAGAAGTATTAAGGCAGACCAAAAAAACATTATTTAGTATTTTATTTTCATTTTTAGGGTTCCGTACCTCAAAAGAAAAAAACGGAACCCTTATAGGATCACTTTGTTGTCCGTCTGTCTGTCTGTCTGTCTGTCAAGACCCTTTATCTCATGAACGGGTAAAGGTATCAGGTTGAAATTAATACCACATATTAGGATCCATGAACCACACAAGATCTGAAAATTTCAATTTTTTACAACGACGCAATCAAAAGATATGACATTTTATGTCCTCATCTCTATACATTTATTCAAAAATGAAAAACCTACAGGGTACTTCCCGTTGACCTAAAATTATGAAATTTGGCAAGAAGCTAGGTCTCACAGTACAAATAATGGGAAAAGTCTGAAATCATTAAATATTACAACTTTTCTCACAACTAATGGTAACCAATTGTGGTGAGCTCCCGTTTCAAGAACATTCATATGAGAGAGGGGTCAAGTTGGATGGTTGCTGAGGCGATTTATGTTTTAGTTCTATTTAAAAACGGGAACACTTACAAACTTGAAAATTGGTATGTTTATAGGGCATAGGCTATAAAATAACAACAAATAATAAAATTTGGTCAAGCGAGTGTCGGACTCAAAAAATCTAGCACATTAACTTACTGAAATTTCAACTAATACAATTATGTTTATGTGGTGGTACGGAACCCTCAGTGCGCGAGTCCGACTCGCACTTGGCCGGTTTTTTTTTTGCTTTAACCACAGATTAAATAATAGTCTTTAACTCAAAAACGCAGCGACGCACAGAAAAACTTGTAAGGACCAAATCGATTCGTATTGAGCTGATCTATCCTCCCTTTAATATGAATCATGAGCAAATCATATACCCAAATTGCAGCCAGCACCTTAACTAATGGGAAATGTTCAGTTAAATGGGCGGATCGACACCATAATAGAATCGTCTATGTCAAATATATTCTCCTGTAATAAGTATTTTTTATGGGTACCTCATTAGGTCATGGCCGCAGCTTTCAATAAACTTCGCGTGTTCGGAGGCGCGTCACCATGTCACGGACAAACTGTCACAAACTTGTAACATACAGCGTGTTTCAAATACAAAATCATTTTCCGTGGAACATGTATGTTCTCAGCTTTATGTTGTAAGCATAGTTGATTCAAAATGATCAGCTGATGCAGTTTTTCATCATCATATCCGACGTCCACTGCTGTACGTAGGCCTCCTCTAAAGATATCCATGACGATCGTAGCTGCTCTCATCCAGTGGCTTCCCGCGATCTTGATTTGATCGTCGGTCTAACTTGTCGTCCTACCACAGATTACATAATAGGTCCTACTCACGCCAACCATCGCTACTCGCTACCTTCACGCCCTATCCGCCATCGGTTCTTCTAGCGACGTGCCCTGTCTACTGCCAAAATTTAACTTACTACTTTAAACATTTCAGCCTTTGTTCCCGGGGAAAAGTTGTTCAGTTTGATGAGCACATTAACACCCCTACCAGAAGCGCCAGCACGAGCCCCTAGACTTTATCTAGACAGTCGCGTGATGCGTAAGATATTTGAGCGATAAAGTCACGTGTTGCTCTGCCCTTCTTTCAATCATAGCTCTGCTGTATATTTCTATTATCGACTATAATTCATCTAAAATTTATTATTTATGTCGTTTGACTTTAAATAATCCACCTTTGTGTACACCGGAACACCTTGTATATTCTGCTGCCCTGTCACGAGCGAGCCATAATAATTATCTAATTAAGTTATTTTGTTATCTAATTTTATTTAATAAAGTCTGATAACATGGCCGATGAGGAAAAAGGAAAGAAGAAAGAGAAAGAAGTCCTCGTGATCCAGGACACGGGGTTTTTCAGACACAGCACGGGCGACACCTACGACGGGTTCTTCGAGGCTAAGAAGAAAGATATGAGCGTTAAGATGCACGGTAGATAATTGTTATTCTTCCACCACACATTCGCAAAAAGCGCTTTGCAACATCTTTCACACATATCAACCATTAGGCCTGTTAACATTGAGTGTTTCGTTCGTTATAAGTACACACGGCCGCACATCAGTAGAAACACTTTTGGACCTTATGGCGTGGTACTAGAGTTGTTTGATCTGAGTACTAGAGTTGAAAAAGTTTCTACCGACAAGCGGTTGACCGTACGTAAGTAGGTAGCTTTGCAACACTGGACCGTAATAATTCTATAGTTCAGGATGGAAGGCCTCGAACAAATTCATTGTCCATTTTCAATTGAACTCTTATCAGGCCATATAGCTCCAAATCTGTGAGTTATCCAACCGTTACTGAACGCTGTCGTTTAAAGCATTTATCGAGGTGGTTTAATGGACCGAATCCCATCCATTCCGGCGTTTGCTCCGAGTTTACGCTCTAATTGTTTAAATGTTTGTAATCATGTTCTTTGTTGTGTGTAGTTCGAGTAGGGAAATGGTTTTTATGTGACTACTATTGCACTTAAGTTTAAAGTGCAGGGTCGACATTTTTGTCACCAAACTAAGTAATTCTTATCTAACTGTAAATTTTTTGTTCTGAACTCAGTTGATTGGTTTTCAGAATTTACACTACTATACGACGCACAAAATAACTTTGGCCCTGTCATTGATGCGCAGAAGAAAAAATGGCCCATTTTTGCACATTTTTGACTTCTGCGCATCAATGACAGGGCCAAAGTTATTTTGTGCGATGTATACTACTCCATTTACCTTGGCTAGTCGGCCCAGAAAGGATTTTTTGACATTTCCGGTGGTGTACTTAACTAAAATGTTTATTAAAATATTATACTCTGTGCATTTATGGTCTCGGTGATACTTATTTAAGAGCTCGTCAAACTCGACACCTTAGGATCTTAGTAGCTTGGATTGGAGTAGGTAGGTGTGGTCTTTGGTGGACTAGTAGTCAGTCCTACCTAGTTAGTAAACATTACTAACCTGTAAATTTGGTTTGAGGTATTGGGACTTACACAACGAATGAGGGGGACATCTACACAGGAGTCTGGGAGTACGACAAATTCGGTTACGGCGGCGAAGAAGTTTCAATCACTTACCACAGCGGCGCCAAGTACGAAGGCTTTATTAAAGACTTCAACTACCATGGCCGTGGGAAATATATTTATCCGGACGGAAGCTTCATAGAAGGTATTTTTTAGGGTTCCGTACCTCAAAAGAAAAAAACGGAACCCTTATAGGATCACTTTGTTGTCCGTCTGTCTGTCTGTCTGTCTGTCTGTCTGTCAAGACCCTTTATCTCACGAACGGGTAAAGGTATCAGGTTGAAATTAATACCATATATTAGGATCTATGAACCACACAAGATCTGAAAATTTCAATTTTTTACAACGACGCAATCAAAAGATAAGGCTTTTTATGTCCTCATCTCCATACATTTATTCAAAACTGAAAAACCTACAGGGTACTTCCCGTTGACCTAAAATTATGAAATTTGGCAAGAAGCTAGGTCTCACAGTACAAATAATGGGAAAAGTCTGAAATCATTAAATATTACAACTTTTTTCACAACTTATAGTAACCAATTGTGGTGAGCTCCCGTTTCAAGAACATTCATATAAGAGAGGGGTCAAGTTGGATGGTTACTGAGGCGATTTTTGTTTTAGTTCTATTTAAAAACGGGAACACTTACAAACTTGAAAATTGGTATGTTTATAGGGCATAGGCTAAAAAATAACAACAAATAATAAAATTTGGTCAAGCGCATGTCGGACTGAAAAAATCTAGCACATTAACTTACTGAAATTTCTACTAATACAATTATGTTTATGTGGTGGTACGGAACCCTCAGTGCGCGAGTCCGACTCGCACTTGGCCGGTTTTTTTTTCATACTATGCGTTTTAAATGAGAATCACAGTGGTTTGTAGCTAACTTCACAGTGGTTCCCAGTGGTTGTGCAAAATTAGATCGACACAGAGTTAAGTTAGTTTGACAGCAACTACTTCATATGACTACAGCCGCAAATCTATCAGGCTCACCGCCAGTTGCACAAAGCTCCTTTAAGTCTATTGCGGACTCTCTCTATTTTGTTGACAAAGAAAGTGATAACAATAGATTTAATGGCGCTTTAACTTTATAGACACTTTGTGCAACTGGCTCTCAGTCCCATTCTCATTTGAAATGCATAGTAAAATAAAAATTGTGAGCAATATTTTAACAATTTACTCGGACCGTGAAATTGAGTAACTTTTCCCAAGGAAACATACGTCGAAATACTAAATCAAAAAATCAAATTTCAATACAAACTGCACCAGATGATTGCGCATTTTGCATGGGAGGTAAAAATTATTTTTCTTATTTCGACCTATGTTCCCTAGGGAAAGTTGTTCAAATTGCATGGTCTCAGTAACAGGCTTAAATAGTGCTAACTAAATGTTTAAAAAAAAAGGTGCATGCATTTAATTAGGTACAAACTAACACAGGCAGTTTGCTGGCGAAGAAGGCGCAACATTGATACGGCTGACCATGCTCTTATTATAGCTAAACTACACCACTATGGGATACGTGGACAGGCCGCGTCACTGCTACTCTCGTTCATGTCCGATAGGCATCAAACAGTCTCGGGTGATCGTGGTAGTATACTCTCTGGCGAGATTGCTGGTAGGATTGGTGTACCACAGGGATCCTGCCTCTCTAATACGCTTTTTAGCGTTTTACTTAACGATCTCCCAGCGGTAATGTTGGGCTCGGATGTATTTATGTACGCCGATGACGTTGCTGCCGTGGTCACAGCAAAATCAAGCAGTGAACTAGAACAAAACCTCAACTCAACTTTACAAGAGCTGTCGCGATGGTTCTATAACAATGGGCTAGCGCTGAACTTGGGTAAAACATCATTCGTGCGGTTTAGTCTAGCGGGCAGAACTCTGCCTGCATGCACAGTCCGGGCGGATGATGTTTTTCTGCAACAGGTATCGTCCGTGCGATTATTGGGCTTCGATATAGACAGCGGTCTGAAATGGGATCTGCATATCGACGGGCTTTGCGCTCGCCTCAGTCGCGCATGCTTCGCGCTACGGAGGCTGGCAGCAACAGTTAGTGTAGATACGGTCAGGACCTGCTATTTCGCGACCATACACTCGCTTCTGACATATGGCACTGAATTGTGGGCACGAGCCGCCGATAGACAAAGAGTATTTGTGATGCAAAAGCGAGCAATGCGGGCGATGGCTCAGGTTCCCGATGACGTCTCGGCTAAACCGTTATTTGCAAAATTCGAGGTACTTACATTACCTTGTATCTTGATATATCAAGTAGCTATATTCACATACAAGAACCTCCACATTTTCGTGAGGCGTGGTGACGGACAATCCTATGTGAAACGGTACAGCAATAAACTGCTTTCAGTTAGTCACAAACTTACAAAATCAGAAAGCTCCGTATATGTGCTGGGTCCATTAATATACAACCGGTTGCCAGAGCATGTCGTGTGTGCCACATCCACAGAAATATTTAAAAATAAAATTAAGACGTGGTTGTTGCAGGAACAATTTTATGACATTAAAGAATTATTAATAAGGCCAGTGATCCCTGACAACAGTTTGTATCATAAGTAGTCTAAGCATGACATTTTTATAAATTAAATTTGTATGGATTAGAGTAACTATACTAGTATATTGAGTATACTATATTATACAACATTATTTTTTAAATTAATATTTTGACGTGTAACAATGGTTATTAATAAAAATCTGTATCTGTATCTGTATCTGCATTTACAAAATCATGCACCAGGTATACTAAATTAAAAAGACAAGTACAGTCAAGATTAGGTCAAGCTTGACACTCACAGCGCAACCATAGCTCCTACTGGTAGGAAGACTGACAGGTCAATAGAAACGAACAACTTTCCTCGAAAAGTTTCAGGAAATAAATAAAAATCTGCCTCCAAACAAGCAGTACGGAATCAAGTTTTCAGTTTTGTATGGAGATGCAGATATTTTCAGAAAGTGTAATTCCCTGAAAGTTGTTCAGTTTCGTCGACTGATCATGCCCTCTCAGTTTTCGAAAAGCTGTCTCTTAGACCCCGTAGTTGTGTCAGTCAAGTTATTCAATCCTATAATTACAGAAGGTAAAAAGGCCTGACGTATGTGAGTGAATCTACATATGAAACGGAAAAACTTTTGGAAAAGTTGTTCAGTCTCATGGGCAGATTCAAATCCTTCAGGCTTTTTATATCTTTATGTTACAGGTACATAATGTAATCTAATGTAGGTAGGTATAGTATTATTTATCGCGAATTTAAGCGCCAGTTGCACACAGCGTGTTTAAAGTTAAAGCTCCTTTAAATCTATTGCTGTCACTTTCTTTATCAACAAAACAGAAAGAGTCGACAATAGACTCAAAGGAGCTTTAGCATTAAAAAGTTTTTGGCAACTGGCAGTAAGTAAACTCTGATTTTTATTCCCACGGAAAAAATGTAAACAAAGGTGTTGCCATTAATTAAATATACTTACGGCACTCGGTATTTTTAAGTTAAAATATTTTTTAAGAAATCGACTTTTAAAAAAAGGCGTGTGCATTGCGACCTGATTGAAATAATTTATTTTGATGATTTTATAATATATTTGTTATAGAAAACTTTAATATATTTATTTTAAAACAGAATACTGTATTCTCTTGCATTTTATATTCATTGCACTAGTATCACCGTATCAAACCACACAGGTGATATGACAAGACAAGACATTGACATTGACCTGAAAATTTAAAAAAATAAAATAAAGAAAATTGACATGGCATCAGCCTTTTTTTGGATTTGACAACACGGATTTGACTCATTTATCTTGACGATACAAAAGAAATGGTTTCGACCTTATAAGATTTAATTACAAAAGAACTGGCTTCGGCCTTGAAAACATCCTTGATTTAAGACAAATGGAAACAGCAGACAAAATTTTTTTTTACAAAGAAATAAGAAGAAATGAAATGAATATAAGAAGAAATTATAAGACATAAGAAATGGCTGTATGGGCTTTGTACTCCTTGCCTTTCCGAAAGGAAGAATGAAACCAAAAAAAAATCAACTGAAAAAAAATTCGGCCGGCTAAACGTCACTTCACTCGCTCGCTTGACTTCGTCGGTGATTGAGTGCTCCCGTATTCGCTTTCCAAGTGACTCATCATAACATCCCATGAAACGTCCACTACAGGACAGGGAGCTCCCTCCAAAGTTCTAGCTTTTTTGGAAATATGTGGAGGGGAAGTACCATAGTCACCTCGCTTGTTAGCGTTACGGCTGGCACTATGGACCGCGGTTGTAGGTGACCGCAGTTAGTAAGATGTAAGATACAGAGGAGGATGCTGCTGCCCATCCTCCAGTTAATCCTTAGTCGCCTCTTACGAAACCCACGGGTATGTATGGGTTGGTACTATTCTTTGCCGGCACCACACGGGACTATACCTATATGCCAAGTGACTATGGACATATTATTTTTATGGTCTGAAATAAATCGTTTTTATAACAATATAACTTCCATAATTATATTTCGTAGCGGCCCTTACTTACAGACACCCTGAAATGTCACTTTGACATTGACGTAAGTTTGTTTACATTTTTTCCGTGGGAATAAAAATCAGAGTTTAGGTATGTCAGAAATAGATTTAAAGAGGCTTTAACTTTAAAGACGCTTTGTGCAACTGGCTGTAAGAGTAGAACTGGAATGCAAGAGCATGTTTTGGTCGCTGAGAGGAAATAAACGTATCTATAATATTTGTATTTTTTCTACCAGGTGATTTCGTTGAGAACTGCCCAGTTGGGAATTTGAAATTCACTGATCCTAACGGTCACATTTGGCTCGGAAAGGCCGAACCGGGCTTCGGCTGGTGCGAGCCTGTGAACCATTACTATGACATCCTGGACAGTACTTTAGAAAAGGCAGAGATAAGGAGACGCAGGAAAGAGCTAAAGCCAGGGGAACATCCCATCTACCCTATAGAAATGCCCAAGAAGATAAAGTCCGGACCGTCAGCTGCTAACACGTACTCTTTAAGTACCTTAATGGAAATGATGAAAAAGAAGGCAAAGGTGAAGATTAATGTTTAATTCACTTCGGTCCCTAATTAATGCTTGTTATTAAAACATATCTTTTATTATTTATCGAGTGGATGTTGAATTTATTTATTCGAAGCTAAAACATTAGTCCCGCCTGCAAAGAATAGTACCAACCCATCTCTACCCGTGATTGTCGTAGGGGGCGACTGAGGGTTTATAATAAACCGGAGCATGGGCAGCAGCGTCCTTCCGTGTTTCATACCATCTTACATATTGTGGTCACCAACAACCGGGGGCCTTGGTGCCAGCCGTAACGCTGACAAGCGTGGTGACTAAGGCTCCTACCTACTCCCCTCCATATTGTTCCAGCAACAGCTGGAACTCTGTTGGGAGCTCCCTGTCCTGTAGTAGACGTATCTATTACGCGATGTTATGATGATTATGATGAAGTCATGAGAGCTAATTCTGAGATTGTACTCGTATGTGGAGTTCTACTCAAAACATGCAGGAATTAAACTTGGCACGACTCAAGCAGGTACAGTCTACTACAGGTCAAGCTTGACACTCGCAGTGTGAGTTTAGCGTCTATTGAAATAAGAACTGTACAAAATGCAATGTGTCAAGTGTCAAGCTTTTGTTTTTAGTCCAGTCAATCAACGATATGAGGTTGGTTGGATTAAATGCACATTTATAGAAATTAATTTTAGGCTGAAGCTGTAAATAATTAAATCCGGCAATTTCGTAAAAACACATTTATGTAAAAGTACCAGTATAAGCTGACCTGTGTTACATGGTAAATATTATACAGGTTGAGTTCACCTTATACATTTTCAATTTAATTTTTTAATTTTATGAATGTGTGGCGCGTGACTGAACTCCTTGGTTCAAACTCTGTCGCGCGCCGTTTTGTTTTTTCAAGCTGTCAAAAAAAGAGACAGATTTTCACGACGCTAGAAATTTCTCCGATGTAAATTGACTTTATTAAATGTGCTAAGTAAATGTAAATACCTCTTCAATGTTACGTGTACATTGTATTGTAAATAAACTTGTAAATACTTAATATGGGTTTCATATCCACATACCCATAATTGGTGACCTAAAATTTACAACGTGCAAAGACGCCGTGTGCCCGTGTGTGGATCGGCGTATTTTTCTTCGTGTCCTCGGCGTGTACGCGCGACAAGGGGAGTTCTCTGAAGCTGCAGCAGCCTAATCTGCTAATCATCGCCAACACTGCTTCGTGCTGTCTGGTGACGCGTGCTGCTTGTTGCCGCGCGCTGAGAGGTACCCCCACTTCGTCGCGACCATTTTCGTCCCTGCCTCGAGTGTGAGGCCGACGCCGCCGAGGTATTTTACTTCATTTTTTTTTCCCTACGCCTACGTCACGACTACGTCTTCTTTGGAAAGTGACAAGGACGGTGACCGTCCGCGTACGTCCCAGCTCCGTGCTCACTGCTGCCTGCGTCTACTCGCCGCAAAGAACGTTCGCCCGCATACTTTTGTTTTGTATATAGTGCTGTGATTTTTTTTTTGTTTATACAGGGTGATATGTGTATTTTGTATATATAGGGTGTTTTGTAAATATTTTTTATTAAGTGTAAATTTTATTTTTATAGCGTTTCGGCAGAGTTTGGACCTAGGCATATTAGGCGTTATTATTATTTATTTATTATTTCAAGATGGAACAGCTAGAAGCTCAAATAAGAGCCTTACAGGAACAAATGGAAGCGTTTCGTCCTACCCCTCCTCCTATAGTAAGTGCTGTATCCGCGAAATTACCGGCATTTTGGGTTGATAAACCAGCCCTTTGGTTTGCGCAGGCGGAGGCACAGTTTGAAGTTGGTGGTATTACTCAAGATGCGACGAAGTTTGGTTACGTTCTCTCTATGCTCGATACCCGTGTTGCTGGCATGGTGGAGGACATCATCACAAGTCCATCTACTGCGGGTAAGTATGATTTACTTAAGGATCAGCTGACTTTGCGCCTTTCTGCTTCGAAGGAGCAGAGAATCCGACAGCTGTTGAGTGAGGAGCAACTAGGCGATCGGAAGCCATCTGTTTTCCTTCGCCACTTGCGCTCACTCGCAGGTTCTAAAGCTGACGAGGGCATCCTCCGCGAGCTGTGGATGCGCCGTTTGCCCCACGAGGTGCAACGAATTCTCATGGCACAGAAGGATTTGGCTCTCGATAAAGTCGCGGAGATCGCAGACGCGATAGTTGATACGCCGTTTTTACCGACATCGTCTTCGGCAGTTCATAGTACGAGTAGTGTGCCGTCGACTAGTGTTTCGCCGGAAATAGCCTCTCTTGTTAAGTGCATCGAGCAGTTGACTAAGAGGGTAGATGCGATGAGTAGCAGCCGCTCGCGATCAAACTCGCGCTCTAGGACTAACTCGCGTTCTCGATCGAAATCTCGTTCCAGCATCTTATGTTGGTATCATCGCCGCTTTGGTACTAAGGCAGTTAAATGTATCGTTCCCTGTAACTGGAAGTGTCCAAACCAGGGAAACGCAAGCAGCAACCAGTAACGGCGGCAGCTGATTGCTCAAATCCCGGTCGTCGTTTGTTTGTGACAGATTCCGTCTCAGGTCGTCGATTTTTAATTGACACCGTTTCGGATATATGTTGTTTCCCGCGCCGTCTGGTGAGAGGTCATTACAGTGCCACTACATTTGATGTGCGCGCAGCTAACGGCAGCACTATTAATACCTATGGCTCTTTACCTCTCAGGCTCGATTTAGGTTTACGCAGGGATTTTCATTGGGATTTTGTAATAGCAGATGATAGTACACCGATCATTGGCTCCGACTTCTTGGCTCACTACCATTTATTACCAGATTGTCGTGACCAGCGTTTAGTTGATGGGTCTACTAAACTGTCTACTCCCGTTCATGTCGCTCACACCAACCAGCTCAGTATGAGAACCATTGCCTCAGACTCACCTATTGCCTTGTTGTTGCAAGATTTCCCGGATATTACACGACCACCCGGACTCCCTAGAACTGTCAAGCATTCCACTGTTCATCATATCGTTACGACTGACGGTCCTCCTGTTTCTTGTCGTCCTCGTCGCCTCGCTCCACAGAAAATGCAGGCGGCTAAGAAGGAGTTTGAGGATATGGTGAGGAGTGGGATAGCAAGACCTTCTGACAGTCCGTGGTCGTCTCCGCTGCATATGGCTCGGAAAGGAGAGAATGGCTGGCGTCCTTGTGGAGACTATAGAGCTCTAAACGCTAGAACTGTTCCTGACCGCTATCCTGTACGCCACATTGCGGATTTTGCGCACAACCTTGCTGGTTGTACTGTCTTTAGCAAGATCGATTTGGTCAAGGCGTACCATCAGATTCCGGTCCATGAGTCTGACATTCCGAAAACGGCAATTACAACTCCGTTTGGTCTCTTCGAATTCCCGTTCATGACCTTCGGGTTGAGAAATGCGGGCCAGACGTTCCAACGGTTTATTGACGAGGTGGTGCGTGGTTTAGATTTCTGCTATCCCTACGTTGACGATATCCTAATTTATTCACGTGACGCTCAAGAGCACGCTGTTCATCTTCGAGCCGTTTTTCAGCGACTCTCTGACTTTGGTGTCGTCATCAACACTTCAAAGTGCGTTTTTTGTACTGACGAAGTAACTTTCTTGGGTACAGGATTTCCAAAGATGGTACGCGCCCACCTCCTGAACGAATCGAGGCCCTGCAGGATTTTCCCTTGCCCAAGACCATCGAGGGACTTCGTCGTTTTCTGGGCATGGTAAATTTTTACCGTCGTTTTCTTCCCCATGCAGCCGAGTTACAGGCGCCATTGATTGACGCCCTAACTTTGGCTCAAGCAAAGGGTGCCAAACCTGTTCCTTGGACGCCAGAGCTCGAGCTCGCCTTCCAGAAGTGCAAACAGCATCTTGCTAGCGCTACTCTTTTAGTGCACCCTGTTGTTGAGGCGCCTCTTGGACTTTTCACTGACGCGTCCTCAACGCATGTCGGTGCGTGCCTCCAACAGATGGTTAACAATGAGTGGCAACCGTTAGCGTTCTTCAGCAAAAAGCTGAATAGCAAGCAATCTGGTTGGCCTGCGTACTATCGTGAGCTCTTGGCGATCTATGAGAGTGTGCAACATTTTCGGCACATTCTTGAGGTTGAACACGTGACAATATTCACTGACCATAAGCCACTGGTTTATGCTTTTAGTCAAAAGCGTGAGAAACTTCCGCCAGTTCAGCTAAACCAGTTGGCATTCATCAGCCAGTTCTCTACTGACATCAAACATGTCAAGGGTGCTGAAAATGTCGTTGCTGATACTTTGTCGCGTGTTGAGACTATTCGCCTAGAAGAGAATTATGCAGCTCTCTCTGCCAATCAAGCCAAAGACAAGGAATTGATTAAGATGTGCATGCACTCATCTCTCAAGCTCAGAGTGGTTTCAGTTCCTGGCACTGATGTGTCACTATTTTGTGACGTTTCTACTGGAAAGGCCAGACCTTATCTGACGCCTTCTTTTCGTCGACCATTTTTCGAAAAGCTGCACAACCTCAGTCACCCTGGTGCGCAGGCCTCTGCGCGCATGGTGGCTGAGCGCTTTGTTTGGCCTGGCATTCAAAAAGATTGCCGGATATGGGCCCGGAATTGCATCGCGTGCCAACGGAGTAATGTCACTCGGCATACCGCTACTCCCTTTGGCGTTTTTCCCGCCCCTTCCAAACGTTTCCGTCATGTTCATTTGGACATTATTGGACCACTTCCCCATAGTAACGGTTTTCGGTATTGCCTTACTGCTGTTGACCGGTTTACCCGTTGGCCCGAAGCATGGCCTATGATAGGTATCACGGCGAAAGAGGTCGCGGAAACTTTCCATCGAGAATGGATATCCCGTTTCGGGGTACCTTCTCTAGTGACTACAGATCAAGGACGCCAGTTTGAATCGGCACTCTTCCGAACTCTCCTTGATCTGTGTTCAATCAAACGTGTTCGGACCACAAGCTATCACCCTTGCGCCAACGGCCTAGTTGAGCGCATGCATCGCCAGCTGAAGGCTGCCTTGATGTGCCATCAAGATTCTTGGCACAAGGTATTGCCTGTTGTGCTTCTTGGCATGCGTGTTGCACTCAAGGAGGACCTTCAATGTTCTCCGGCTGAGTTGGTGTACGGTGAGCCTTTGTGTCTGCCTGGCGAGTTTATCGTTCCTGATACAACTCCTATTAGGTCCGAGGACGTCTCGAGTTTTGCGTCGCAGTTGAGCCATTTTATGGCCGATCTTCGTCCAGCTCCTGCATCGCATCATGGATTTCAGAAGACGTTTGTTTCGAAGTCATTGCCTTCTGCAACGCATGTGTTTTTACGAGACGACACAGTACGACCATCGTTGAAGCCGCCTTATTCTGGGCCTTACAGGGTCGTATCTCGTAACGATAAAAATATCGTTATTACCATGGGAGCGAAGGATGTCCGAGTCAGTTCGGATAGGGTAAAGCCAGCTTTTGTGGATGGTGACTCTGCCTTGCCTGTGCCACGGGTGCGGATTCCATCTCACCCAGCATCTCCAACTGGCCTTTCTCCGCCAGTTCTTACAGATGCTCATCCACCTGTTTCTGGCCCTTCTACACCTTCTCCATCAGTTGATGATACTCCATCTTCCTCTTCTTCTGTTCCTCCTTCTGACCCTGCATCCCAGTACACAACCCGTTCTGGTCGTAGGGTCCGTTTTAGATATCCATGCGTTATTTGACCGACAGACTGACTGACCTGTTTTTCTTTCCTACCCACCCATTTCCTTGAAATATATATTGCTTTTGTTTCATTATCGGTTTTTCTTTCTTCGTGGGGGGGTGATGTGGCGCGTGACTGAACTCCTTGGTTCAAACTCTGTCGCGCACCGTTTTGTTTTTGCAAGCTGGCAAAAAAAGAGACAGATTTTTCACGACGCTAGAAATTTCTCCGATGTAAATTGACTTTATTAAATGTGCTAAGTAAATGTAAATACCTCTTCAATGTTACGTGTACATTGTATTGTAAATAAACTTGTAAATACTTAATATGGGTTTCATATCCACATACCCATAAATGTTTTTACTGGTAATTTAATAAATTATGCCCTAAAGTGCATTTAATGCAACCCTATCCATCCATAAAACTTTCGTAGATTGACTGGACTATTTTGCTCTAGCATCAAACCACGAGGATGACCTAGTCAAATCAACTACTCACGCGGAGCAACAGATAAATAGTATTAAAAAAATCAGTTACAAGCAAAGGAAATGAGCTCAAGAGTGGCTTTTCCCAGCGCAGCTCTAAGGGCTCCCGCACACGACCGAGAATCGGTGGGCGATTATCGGCCAGGACAAGGACGGAAGATTTAGGTGATAACACGTCAGAGCGGGATGCCAACAAAAAAATCGGTCACCGATTCTCGGTCGTGTGCGGGAGCCCTAAGGTAGGAAAATGGAGCAATCCTATTGGTTCGTAAATTTTCAGCTCACTGGTTAGCTTTTTTTAGCTTACTCCTGACCTCGATCTTCAGAGATGAGGTCGACGATGGAACGAGCTTGCCCGAAGAAGCCTATTCACTCGTGACTTGAATAGATTCGGGTTATATGAACTCGGGAACACAGACGCAGGCAGACAATTCCACTCTTTAGTCGTGCGCATTATAAAAGAGTTTCAAAGCGCTTTGTGCGAATGTGCGGAATATCAACCAAGTATGGGTGATATCCTACGGTGCGTCTGGATTCCCGATGGTAGAAGGGAGATGGTGGAATAAGCTCGTGGAGCTTTTGAGCACACTCTCCGAAGTACAATCTGCAGTGTAGAAGACCGACAGACATGCAACTTTGCGACGGTGGGCCTGACCGTGAAACCCAGCTATCTCCAGCCTGGTGGAAAGGTGCGGTGTTTCTCGGTGGTCATACTGGAATATCCTACTGGTATGACCAGTGAGAATTCTTATTCTTGATAGTCATACTGTGCAAAATGAACACCACTAGCTCCTACAGTGATTGAAATAAAAATTCTATGAAGTATTTAGCATCACGTGCTCTTGACTGTACCTAATTTACAAAGTTGTTGGGAGCTAAGTAGTACGTTACAATCAGTATGGCAAACAATCGATATGGCCAAGCAAGTGCAAGCAAAAGCTCCATTGAGAAACTGCGTTGTTGAATGTTTTCTATAAGTTGAGTAACTACGAGTATGTACCTACACCTTTCTGGTGCCAGCTGGCCGACGACAATATTCTTCGAAGTGCATTACGGTTTTAAAGTTTTGAACACCTGTTAAAAAAAACTGCCAAGTGCGTATCGGACTTCCCACTTTTAGGGTTCCACCACTCCGGAAACTACATACTTACATCGAGCGGGAATTTGTTTGAAATTGGAAGGTGGCGTAGGCTCGCATATTCAGTACTAAAGACCCTCAGAAGGTTCACGAGGATCTTGCGAGCGGCGGGTGCGCGCGGGGTTGCGGGGTGGATTGCAAGGGGGGGGGACTGTCCGTTCTGTATGACAGTACTATTACTTTATTCTGTTCCAGTGGCGTGCCGCCGCCCGCATTCCTTCTGTGCTATGCATTTGACAGCAAAATCAAGTTATATTTTCCACCATATTGTGTGTTGCCGGTATGGCCGATTAATAAAACTATGTCAGGATATTACAAGTAATCTTTCCCGACTTCTAGTAATGTATTTAGTTAGAGTCATCGAGCACGAATCAACTGACACACAAAGACATGGCCGAGCTCCCATAGTAATCTGAAATGTCTCCTTTACCTCTTGAAGCGAGTTAGCTATACAGGGTGTTAATTTGGTTGCGTGCCAATGCAGTTTTAGTTTTTTTTGTAGGATTTATTTTTTTATTTTTTTTGTGTTCCTTTATCGTAACTGAAACACCCCTTAAGCTATGGCACGCAATTAAATTAACACTCTGTATATATAGAAATGGACGTTCGCGGAACTGGACCTAAAAGACCGAAAGCTCTCTCAGTCTCTATGTTTCGTGGTTGTTCTTTACTTCACACATTTTCTCAAAAAAGCAAAACAGCCACAGCAATGGATATCAAAATGTCCCACTTACAGCGCAGGCGTGCCTTTCAATCAGTGCTAAGTAGGCACAGTTAGTTACCGAGTTAAGATCGATGTGACACTTGAATTTGAAGTTCCCACTTACGGTAAACGGCTACATTTATACACTACTCTGCAGTGCATCTAAATAGTTTTGTTTAGTGCTTCCTTAGGGAACGTACGGGTCTGAAACCAGTTTTTATTGTATGGGTACTTATAACAGCAAGACTGAACTACGATCGATCGAAGAAATAACGTCCACTGTTGGACGGGGAGCTGCCTCTAGAGTTTCACAATTTGTTTCTTTTTAAGTATACGGCATTATTTCTTCAAAGTAGTCTGTGTCATTTAATGCTACTAGCTAATGAGATAACAAAATAACAATATTTATAAAAACTAAATTATTATTTTGTCGAAAAATATATATAGTTTATTTTGTCATACTCGTAGTCATGCGACACAAACATTCCCTTTCAGCAATCATATGTCTCTGTTTTTCTTCTATGGTCAGTAGGTATACAGGGTGTTAGGGACAGCCTTCCGAATACTGAAGAGGCATGGTTGTTCAGTGTCATTGACTAATCAATCATGCCCCTTCAGTATTCGGAAGGCTGTCCCTAACACCCTGTATAAGAACAACGGGCGGTCTAAGCTCGGGCTTGTTTTGTCTGCCGATGATGTCAATGCAATGGTAGGTTCATTGCGCAAACTTTTTGCTGTTTCGTTTTGGAGAGTTACCTCACCGGGCAGGTATCAGACAGATGGCCGCCTACGATTGTCCAAACTTGTCCCATAGTCGATGCTTAGTTCGTTAAATGCTACTTACACGTACAAAATAGTGGCTTTAATTAATTAAAAGGAAGATGTGTGGTCCGATAGACATTAAAAATGGCATATTGGTTGGTATACTCACATTACATTACATTCGTATGTTAGTCTCTACATGACTTAATTGCATGTCTAAACGAAAAATGCATCGACTTAAAATTTAAGTCGATGAATTTTTCGTTTAGACATGAAAAAATTATAATAACGAAAAATTCATGTCGTAGAGACTAACATACGAATGTAATGTAATGTGAGTATACCAACCAATATGCCATTTTTAATGTCTAAAACTATTAGTAATTATAGGTACAGTGCCTTGAAAACTGTGGTGCCTTCAAAACTAATGAATGAGTAAAAAAGGTACACAAAACATCTTCATTTTTTAATCCTACAGTTGATTAGCAATATCTATTTTGACCTCGACTGTACGCCTACGAGCTGGCCAAATATGGAAGAGCTCTAACATTTCAGGAAAGTACCAACTTTCGCCGAGACATTTTATAAAACATGTACTAAATACTTTAACTTTGTAAGCTCTCAAGAAACGAGCCTACAAATATCTTAAAGGCCGGCAGCGCACCTGTGATCCCCCTGGTGTTGTGGGTGTCCATGGGCGACGGTGAACACCTACCATCAGGTGACCCGTCTGCTCGTCTGCCTCCCTATTTTATGAAAAAACTATTTCATTTTTGGTGTGTCCAACAGGATTCCCATGAAATTTTTCGTCTGGAAACACGGGTTAACACAAAAGTCCCAGGGGAGCTGAAAGAATAAGAAAAAGCAAGGAAAAGATTTGTCATGTTTTCGTATGAAATCACATGTACAAAGTCATGGGCACAGGTTGTAAAAAATTAAGACCCTACGTACCAGAAACCGTGAGTAGCAGCCGGGTTTTTTGTCACTTTAAAAAGAAATTAATTCAGTTTGATAAGAAAATTTTCATCATAATGAGACTCATTGTCAGTATTTTTGTTAGCCGTGACACAAGAGTTGGAAGGGAAGGGTCCTGCTTACGATGGTACGTGATTTGGAACTTAGGAGTGGCAGCTGCGTGACTCCATGCCGTGTATCTTTTGAAGTTTTGATGTAAGCTGCAGTAATTAATAATTAGGGAGGACGTCGTCGCAATTAATAGCTCGATGAAGGACATTGATTTTACCAAGGCATTAATAGTAATTGACGAAGTAAAACTGAAGGCTAACCAGTCCTTTAGTTTAGACATAATTTATGTGAGTTTCTACACAAGAAGGATGAGGCTAGAAATAATTTCTGTAGTTATTATAGACTAATGTTGTTTCAACCTTCGAACGTAGGTATAACTTTATGTACTTCAGCACAAGTACACTTAGAGGAATGGTGAAATAGTACTTCTAGACTGCGAACCTACGTGGTGAGGTATACGGTAGTCTTTGCCTCACCTTTATGTATAAGTACATGTTCTACAGTATTAAATAAGTACCAATGGTGTTTCAATTTATTGCCTAAACTCTGCAGCTGCGTACGATTAGCATTTTCTCTACCTTGCTAGTTACTTATGCACCTATGCAGTTATTTACTTAGATCGCAACTTAGTAAGAATTTACTTACATGTATTTGAGCTATGTTTTCTATATGAGTTTGGCAATAGCAACAATACACCCAATAAATTTTTTTTTTTCAAAAAAAAAAAGGCACAGCTTTTCTTTATTTGGTTGTCATTCCCTTAAACTACCACCACTAATAAGTAGTTACTTAGCGAACGGTTTCCGATAAGTATTACTTACAAAGGGACAGCAACGCGAGCCGGCCATGAAAACGTCGCGTCGCGAATTAATTGGCTCTAAATTCCTGCTTCTTGCGATATACGATTTCAGGTCTACATGCGCAAACAAGGTTTATAAACAAATCTAGTTGAGAAATAGTCCGCCAAGTATAGGAATACCGGGCGCACTTTCCTTTATCAACTTATCAGCGCTGAAATGCGTCTGTCTTATCAATATTTATGTCAATTAGTGTTCAGTGAGGAGTTGGAGGTACCAGGGTAGGATCAAGGCGCAGGAGGTGGCATGGAGAATGTGTGGCAGAGTGTCGGCAGATGTCGGTCGAGGGGCACGCGAGGCGAGCGCGCCGCGCGCCGCCGCCGCTCTTATCAGCTTATCACCCGATAACTTACTCATCGCGAAACCTATATTGATACAATCCTCCTAGTACTCCACACACGCCCCAATGCACGTGCGAAAATCCCTACTCGTTCTGTGATCATGTTTAGTTCTAAGGTGTTCTTAACATTTAGTTTGTGCTTGTTTTTACTTTATGGATGTGGAAGTGGTCAAGGTTTGTATACATTTTCTATTTGGTGCTGAATTTCAGTAAGTACTGATTGATAAACTAAAGATATCATGATCGATTCGGTACAGATGTGTAAACTTCATGCAATGATTCATACGGTACGCAAGGTGTTTAAATACTCATTTACTGTTTATAGAGCAACACACTAATAAATGAAAATTTTAGTAGTTTAAACATTTTCAGGTAAGATTTAAAATTACAACATTATATAAAAAGTTTTTCACAGTGTAGTAAGGTTTTACCATACAGTTACTGTTGAATTGATGTAATATTAACCAAATGCCCCTTGCGGTGCCGGCAAAGAATACTACCGACGCATCTCTACCCGTGGGTCTCATAAGAGGCGACTAAGGGTTAATGAACCAGAGAATAGGCAGCAGCATCCTTCTGTGTATCGTATCATCTTACATTCTGCGGTCACCAACAACCGCGGTCCATGGTGCCAGTCGTAACGCTAACAAGCATGGTGACTATGGTACTTCCGCTCCACATTTTTTCAGCAAAAGCTGGAATTTTGGAGGGAGTTCCCAATCCTGTAGTGGACATTTCATGGGATGTCATGATGATGATGAAACAAATCTAATATAAGTACTTAATCAATCATAGTTGAATGACTATCAAAGCCAAAAATCTAAAAAGTATGGATTTACAGTTTATATCGAAGTTATAAAAAGTTTGACAGTATGTTTATTCGAACATCATGTTGGGCATTCGTAAAAATACAAAGAAATAGAGTCGAATGTGGCGCTGCCTAAAATACAAGCAACTAATTCTTTATCTGTATACGGTATAAAAGTAACTTCAAAAGAGATTTATTTTACGTCTCTGCATCCTGGTCCTGGGCTAAAATAGCCAAACAGACAGACAAGTCGTGGCGCCTCGTCCACACGACATGGGCATTAGTTTTCTGGAAGTGACTTTTATGAGATTAATATAAACTTAGCGGTAAGTCGGTGCTGGATTGCGTTAAACTGAGACCAAAGTGTTGATTCCGCTTTTTAATAAATGAGTTAAAGTAAATAAGGTCCTTTTGGACTTTGATATTTTCGGAAAAACAAACTTTGAAGTAGTTAACGAGCTGTCTCACGAAAATAATAAATTAGTTATAGTTATGTAGTAGTTAGTATAGTTATAGAATGTTATATTGTAATCTGTACTTTACCGTGTATTGGTTGTTACCTGTTTTGTTCACCAAATAAACAAAATAAAATAAAGATTATTGACGAAGAATTTTAGAAGGAACCTTATTGTATGTTTAGAAAAGTTATTTAGTTACCCAAGAGAGCATCTCTTCCATTATTTAATTTTTGGTAAACCAAGACTACTTTAAGCTTATGACATTTGCCCATAATATGGGCATAAATTATGATGATTGGAATGAGAACGGTACATAGTCTAACGTATCAATCTTAACGTGATCTTGAATTTATTGACATAAAGGAAGGTAGAGTCCACGGGTAGAGTCCTGACCATGCGACCTATTCAGAGTCAGTTGAATAATAAAATCTATAATTATTCCATAAATAAACATAGCCTAGCTACCGCCCCTAGGAATAAATTACATTAGATTAGAACAACCAATACGTTAGCAGGATGAAAATCTCTTTAGTATAAATATATAGAGAAACATTCTCTAGCGAGCTTGTCCTAAATAGAAAAGTATTTCAAGTAGGTGTTCAAAATAGAAAAAAGTCCATTTAAGCTGAATAAGATTGTCAGTTTTATTTTTAACGCATGGAATGACATCGTTTGTAATGAAAACATGCAATCGTTGAGAGTAGAGTGCCGGAATAGGAACACCTATTCTTTTCATAAGTACCTACTTAATATGTAAATTATTTTTAGATTTTTGAAAAAGTTGCAAAGGAAAATTGTTAGGGAAGTTACAGACTTGCATTTGGTATAAAATCTATTCAATGTACAGGCACAACTTTTCTACAGTTTTATTTATTATTATTATTTATTGAATGTTTAAAATGTAGAGTTTCTTTATCCGGTTTTATTCCATAATTTTTTTACTTGCTGAACAAAAAATTTAAAATCTTGCTGCCTTTAAATGTAGAAAGAATCTATATAAAAAGTGTAAAAAATATTCGGACATATTCTAAAAGACAAAATAAGAACAACAGTCAAGTGCAGCGTGACTCTCTCTAGCCGCTATCAAGATTGAAATAAGAACAAATATTCCTACTTGTCATGCTTAACGTGCACTTACATGTACCCACCACATTAATAACCCTTATAGAAAAACTGACAGTGTAAAATAGCTTAAAAGTAACGCTGATAAAATGTAGCCCTTTTTTCCTTTTAAATTCCTGATTATATCATAATGCTGACAAATATTATTCATACATTCCCTTTCAGCAAATATAATGTCTGTTTTTCTTCAATAGTCAGTTAAGGGGCTGATAAGAGCTGAAATACCTCCCTTTCTAACAAAGGGCAGAATGCGCGTGCTAGAACGGAGCGGATTCACGCTGTTTTACGTTTTTCGCTATGTTTTGCATTTTCCTCAAAATCTGTACCCATAATACTAATTATCAAATAGCTATATTATTATGCATAATGTATTGAATAATGTGTAAAAGTTTTGGCATCATAGATTAATGGGTACTTAAGAAATACGGTTTAAAAGCAAAAAGCAGAGGTCACTTTGGATTTTTTTTATGGCGTACAAAATATATTTAAACGTGTTTCGGAGTCGGCCATATTATTGGAAAGATGCTTAATTATTACATAAATTTTTTTCACGGCCATATATTCATCACTTTTCGTTAGAAACTTGCTCAAGTGAAGCGTATTTAGCTCTTATCAGCCCCTTAAGATATTAGTAACCTGTGGTGTTGCTTGTTTGTATAGTGAAGAGCATCTTAAGCTTGTCACCTGCAGTGCGACTCTATCTTTTACGACTTAATGATCTTAAGATTGAATAACTTCGTAACCACTTTTTACATTAAATGTAGCATTCATCTTAACAGAAAAAAACGTAGTAACAAACAAGATATGAGAAGTGATGTGGTCGAGCGAGATACAATTTTATTTCAATTTGTATAACTGAAGAAAAAAAAAACAAAAAGGACCCTTATTTTGTAAACTTTTTCCGTTTGTAACCATTTTACTGCTACATTTTCTGGCAAAAATATATGAAAACTAGTTGGTGCCCGTGACTTCGTCTGCGTAGGTTAATAAATTGTAGCCTATGTGTTATTTTGATGTATAAGCTATATTATTGTAAAGTTTCATTAAAATCAATTCAGTAGTTTTTACGTGAAAGAGTAACAAACATACATCCCTCCATACATGTTTACAAACTTTCGCGTTTATAATATTAGAAGGTTTTACAATATTTTAGACAAAACAAAATTTAATGATGTGGTCCTTTTACATTTTTGAAATAAAATATGAAAAAATATTATTATCTAATTTTTGTGAAACCAGGGGTATCGCCAGGGGTATCGTGGGCTTTGGTCGTAACAGCCACGTTGCAAGGCCAGCTTATGTGAACGTTATTGACGTGTAAATGAGGTCGAAATTTACAAGGCAAGTTTATGTGAACGTTATTGACGTGTAAATGAGGTCGAAATTAACATTGACGAGCGTGTAGTTACTAATTTTAGGGAAGGTTTAGCCTTAAGACAAACATATTACAAAGTCCAATGAGTCAAGCTTGATGTGTACTTGACTGTACCACCACGGCTAAACTAAACAAGACCACGTGCCGCCGCGGCGTCACTGCGGTACCGTTGCCCAACGATTGATGTCGTGATAACATCGACACGTAGTAATTATGTTACATTGATCGAGATCGAACAGCGAACGATGAGCATCGATTTTATATTAACCATCAATTTAATCTCGTGTTCATTTAGGTTGACAAAATAGGTGACCGCTAGTAAATCATCTCGAGCGTTTAGCGAGCTTCAGAAGGTAGGTTAGGCTGTCTGTCGGTTTAGCTAATGTCACTGATATAGTGGCTACTACCTTTGATAATTATTTAGAAGTTTTAATTTTATTTGAAAAAAAAACTACGAAATTGGTTTAGTAGTTTAGGTACATCCGATATTTGCTCACATACATAGACTGCCTATCTATACCAAAGCTAGGGGGTGATCGTGGTAATTTCAACGACATTTCCAAAACAAAAACGTTTGCCTCAAAAGTCATGTTAAGTCTAAACTAAGTGTTTTAGGCAAACGTTTTTGTTTTGGTAATATCGTTGAAATTACCACGATCACCCCCCTTTTTAGCTTTGCGCAGTCGTGTAAAAAAACTCGACTGCGTAAAAAATATATTAAAGGAAAGAGGAAAACAAGCTCTATCATAACAAATCCTATCGATTGGTTAACTTGAATGGTGTAATAACTTATTATACATTTTAAAAAGTCGTGAAACAAAAGTTGATGCATTTAGGAATATTTAGCCCCCAAAAGCTATAAAAAAAATACATGATTTTTTTTAAACCATGTTTAAAAAGATTTACTTCTCAATGTCTTATAAATAATACTAAGTACTACATTCATGATATTGCATTTTGTGTGAGATTTATCATTTTCGTATTTATATTTCTTAGGAAAAGTTGCCCAATTTCATTAGGTTTCAATCCGCCGTTTTTTTCGCTATCACACCTTCCTGAATTCATAGACTAATTCGGCATAAATTTCTGGGAGGCTTGGTTTTTCTAATTCCAATATCGTTATTTCAACGAGCAATGTATGCCAAATTAGTTTCTAAATTAAGGAAGGTGTGATAGCCACTTTAGTTTAGTCGGTTTAAGCCAATGATTAATAGTCACTACTTTCATTGTATCTAACGGTAGTTGAAATTGTATTCAAAACAAACATCGTACAAATCGTATTATGTATCTAGGACTATCCTAGCCGAATTCGGCTGACGTGACGGCTACCGAATATTAATCAAAAGGGCTTGTCCGTTCTATTCTCAACCTTATAATAAGTATCTATCCATCACTACTAACATAATTTTTTAAATGTGTACAATCGTGGACTTTGCCACCAGCCCAGTAGAGATATTTACGTCTGAATCCTACACAGACATTGGCCACTTTTACCTACTTAAAAGTTTCCTGTTAGGGAAGAAAAACCTCAATTAATTGTCGTCTATAATTTTTTAGTCTTTGGGATTTCGATATCACCTGGGCAGCGCTTTTATTTTACAAGTGCAATAATAAAATTTGCTTACTTAGTGGTCATCATCATCATATCATGTGGTTGCAAGGTCGATGATCGACCTCACGAACTCTGTTGCCAGAATTGTTGAGCCGCCAAAGGCCTCTGACATGGCTCATTAACGACTAATCCGTAGATAGTAGTCGGGACCAACGGCTTAACGTGCCTTCCGAATCACGGAATCATCTAACTTTTCGGACAATCAGGTGATTCATTCTGCAATGTCCTAAACATTCTGTGGAGGTCGCACAAAGGGGTTTTTGTTTGACAGTGCCCCACCGGGAATTGAACCCAGAACCTCCACATCGAGAGCCGAACGATCTAACCACTTGACCACGGAGGTTGTTAATGATAGGATTGATAGGTGTGGCCGCGATAGTACCTTTTCTATTTACTTACCTAGTTATAAAGATGTAAGAAAACCCGTTAAGACGCTAATATGTATAGTAAAGAAAGTGTGAGTGAGTAGGTATGTCAGGCACTTTGCATCTGGTAAAAAGACAAACAAACGGTTTGTAAATGATACTTTCATACATACTTTCTTCATTATGTAGGAAGCGATGCTGCTTAAACGCTGATAGACTATCCGGCTTATGGAAATATTTTTGGTAGTTCAGTTTTTTTTAGAAAATGGTAACAGTCAAGAGCAGCAGGGATAGCATGAGCCTGTAGATAAAATTTTGTATCTAAGATCAAATGTCATTTTTATTTAACTGTTACTGTATGAACAAACGCACAAGAAGAGATAAATCGTTTATCTAGCTCGACACATGCCTATACTACGGCGATCGAATTAATAAGAATGATACAAAGTTCAATATGTCAAGCCTGACGTGCCCGTGACTTTACGTAACTGTTTAAAGTTTCAGTAGGATTTCGAATCTGTCTCTTACCTTTACCTTTGTTTACGTATTTGGTTTTAATTCATTTCTACGCTTTGTATTTACTAGCAGAGTCGTATACGAATCTCTTGCGCACATCTAGGATGTGGAACGATCTAACCCCTGCGGTTTGCCCTGGTAGTTACGACGAGGGGTCATCTAAAAACCGGGTTCAAAAATCTTCTTAAAGGCTGGCAACGCAACACCCCTTAGGTGTTGCATGCAAGTGTCTATGGGCGGCAGCATGGAACACAAGGAGCACAGTGACACTTGCCACCCACTTGCCACCACTTATCTGCTTGTTCGCCTGTTACAACATAAAAAAATACACCTACAAATAAAGCATACAATACATCGAATCAACTGCTATAATTCCCTTCTATCCTGTCAATCAAGACAATTTCGATTACATCAGTTCATTGAATACATGGTGTCTCAAAAATAAACAAACGTAGAGCCCCTTAAGCGGACACAAATCAAGATGTTTTCCCTGTAGTTTTCCTGTAATTTTTTTTTACTATTCACTTTCAAGGAGTCTGAACCAAAACGTGTCCATACACAGACTTTTTAAATCTAGTACCTAGACGTTTAAGACTGTTTATATGATAATAATGTAAAAACCAAGATTCTTAAAAAAAAAAAAAAGTCACAAGAATTTGGGTACTTATGATGACACTTGATATTATTTTCTGGTACATCCCGTATTCGTATAGCTCGTAATCGGCTGCGAGATCATCCCTCCCACGTAAACTGTGTCAACACAATATCACTTGGTTAGGCGCTATAGAGATGAATTTGGTGGTCCACATACAACACGAACCTATCTATAGATATAAATTACCACGTCATCGGAGTTAGACATTTCTACTATACATTCAAAGGCAGTAAACGAGTCGAAATTATAGGAAGAGATTTGCTTTTTATTAAAATTCGCTAGAGGAGAAAAAATTGCTTATCTCATTAAAAACGTAGGTATATGGCTTGATCTAAGAATCTCGACGTAATAATACAGCCAAAGAACTAAGAAGGCTGCAAGCTTTCATCATCATCATCAAAACATCCTATTGAAAGAACACAGAGTTAGGCTAATTCTCTGCCTGCGTCTGTGTTCCCGAGTTCATATAACCCGAATCTATTCAAGTCAAAAGTAAATAGGCTTCTTCTGGGCAAGCTCTTTCCATCGTGAACCTCATCTCTGTCTTCAAGACTAGATTGAGGTCAAGAGTAACCCCATTTACAATAAAAAAAAACACAGCATGACAAGGCTCCAGAATTTTGAAGTAGATAAATACGGGCCTTAAAAAACGTTTTTGGAGGAATATCGGGCAAACGCCTAAATACACACAAAGAAAATGTACACCTACTAAAAGTTTATTTTTAATCACTGGCTTTACTAATAACTACCTATAACAAAAAAATGTAGCGGTACGAATATGTAACATTTAGTTTTATTGAAACTGGCATAATAAAATGAACAATAAATTAAATGAAGTCATAAAATGTTATGTAGGCGCGTATCAAATCAAATAGTACTTAAAGTAGTTGGTAGTCTTAATTTTACAATCGGATTCGAAAAAACTATAAGATTACAGCTTTTATGATCGTTGTTCTGTTCCTAATTCGTAATGCACTCCATTTTAGGCACACCTACATCCAACACATTTAGTTTTATTACGTGTTGTAACAACTTACGAGGCACATTGATATCCATACAGCGACGACAGCTTTGCGATCTTCCTACGATCTCGCATTTACTTACTCTAAACTGAAGTATGTTAATGGGTGCAACTTGATCTTTACGATTACTACTACCCACATAATTATACTTTTGAGTTTTAGTTTAGTTTTTCTTATTTTGTGTACTCCAAACTCATGTCGGTCGCGAAGTGGTCCTTTTGGGAATGGTTGTTTCGGAAAGTAGACGATTCCGGTGTCAGTTCAGTGGCCATTGTGGAAAACCCACGTCATTCTTATGCAGATAATTTAGGGACTTATTTATGATTAAGGCGCTAATAGCGGTCAAATGCCTAACTTTACGTTAAAATATTAAAATAAATGGCCATCAAAACCATTGAAAAAAAATACAAGGTGATATATCGAGATTTTAAAAAGGTTTTTACTTGAACAAAATTGTATTTTTGGGAACCACGTTTTAGGAAAAAAAATCCCCAGCAGCACCTGTTTTTGTGATAATTTGCAAAATTTCTCCAAAACCGCAAAAGTTCACTAGTTAGTTTTTACACACAAAAAAGGTATCTATTATACCAATATTTTTACTTGAATATTTTATTTTTATTCCACATAATACTAATGACAAGTGCAAAAAACCGAGTTTTTGAGCGCGTGCGGCCGCGAACCCGACCAAAAGCTGTAAGCGCGTGACATCTTAGCGTGCACATAGGTACGATTAGAGTGCATTTTTAATTTGATCAAGTAACGCAGAGCGCTATTAAGGCCAACAGATTTAGGTACTTTTCTTAGCTTAAAAAATAAGATGTAAAGACAGGGACATTGAAAAGTTTAGCATGCTTAGGTAAAAATAGTCAACTTTCCCAAAAGAAGCAATACCTTAGAGTTACTCGTATATGCTTTTGGAAATCTGCAAAGTATTTACTATTAGAGACCTAGATAAGAGAGAGAATTGCTAAGTGAGACCACACTCCTTACACTACATACAATACAAGGAGCGCGAATTTTAAATTTGAAATTGGAAAGGTGCGTAGGCCTGCATATTCAGTACAAATGACCCGCAGGAGCCCCACGCGAATTGCGCGAGCGGTAGCGTGTCGGTGCAGGATGGATTGCAAGGGTGGCGGAGAGTGTCCGTTCTGTATGATAGACTTTATTCTCTGGTGACACCCGAGACTTACTAAAATTCCGTATTCGCAGCCCAGCAGCTGATCAATAAAAAGGAAGCCTGCACAAGAAATGAAGAATGCGGTGCCTGCCTTCTAGCTGCGTCACACTGCCGATGGTGCGCCGACCCTTACTACAAGTCTTCTGTGCCGCGGTGCAATGACGATGAGAGGTTCGTACTGAGCTTTCACTTTCCACTCAAGAAACTCCTGTATTCATAGCCTTGCATAGCAGCAGATTCAGAATAAGGATGTCTGCAGGAGAAATAAAGAATATGGTGCTTGCCTTAATACAAGTCCTCCGTACCACGATGCAATGGCGATGAGAGGTTCGTGTCTATAAATCTTTCAGTATCCACTTACCAAACTTCTGTATGCGTGGCCCAGCAGCTTATTCTGAAAAAACTAAAATTGGAGAATGCGATGCCTGTCTTCTCGCCGCGTCACACTAGCGATAGGTACCAACCCTTCTTTTCAGCTTTCTGTATCTACTCACTAAACTCATACAGTAGCCCCAACAGCTTTCAGCTGTCACACCGCACATTGCTCGTTGAAGTAAGGATATTAGAATTAACAGAACTAAACTTCCCAGCAATGTATGCCGAATTAGTATTTGAATTTAGGAAAGTGTGATTTCGGCTTTATCAAGAATGGTGGTCTGCTGGGATATTGAAGTATGCGGACTGCGAAGCTTGTAGAAACACCCGTTGCATTGTCAATCTTGTGCCGCCCCAGTGTTCTGTGCCACGACCAAAACAACCGTATAAGCACAACCAACCCTACGTTACGAACCCTAGAAACCCGCTCAAGGTCATAGTGTTACCACAGACGTGCAGCTTACTGTACCAATGCTTATCTTACACTTCTTATTGTACCCATAAGATAAAACTTTTCAAGTCGGTAGTTAAGTAGCTCGCTCTCGCGACAGTATCGAAGCTACTAAAACCGTCCTCACTTGAGGACACTTGTCCAAGGAAAATTCTGAAGGCTGCAAGAAAAAGACAACAGTTTTGGAAACATAAGTTCACAAAAATATTAGTTTAAAAAACGTCATTTTTGTAAAACTTATTTAAAGACTGCGTCGATACAGAAGTCCACAAAATTCAGTATTTGTACTTCTACATATTGGTTGTAATGTAATAGAAAGGATTGTTGAAATGCTATGCCTTTCATGATTTGTGATTAAACTATTGTACCCCAAAGGCAATCAGCACAGCGTCCGCTTCATCAGTGCAATAAAGGTGTCTAATAAATAAAAGTAATTGCGTCTTCATTTGTGCGCCTGCCCATCATATAAGTATGGTCTACCCATGGTCTACCTATACTGGGTGTGAGGGTCGATCTACAGAAAACAAAAAAAAGACCAGTCAACGAAACTTAATTTCTGGAGAGTTTAAAATTATTAAATTATTTCTCCGAGTTTTGTTGACTTTTTTTTTTATTAAGTACTCAAAACTTACATACCAATTCCTCGTCTTCTGAAAGATGTCTTCCAGCACGGCTAGCACGAGCCCCTTGATAAAAATTATGTCTAAGGCCAAATGTAATTTTTTGGCTTTTAATATAGAGCAAACGTTAAAAAATTACATTTGACCTTAGATGTAACTTTTATCTAGGGCATCGCGCTGAAGCTGCAGGTAGTTCGCCAAACTTTTATCGCAATAAGATAAATTTAATTGGAAGGAGAAATGAATAGATTAGGGACCTTCCACATGGAATAACGCTAGAGCAATGATGACTCCATAAAAATGATTAGGCCTGTAATATATACCGTAATAGATAAATAGCTCCCTGACACAGAAAAAACACGAAACACAAATGTTTTTTCTGGCCGGATTTGCGTCCTATCCTACGGCGCAGAAGCCAGAGCTAGTATCGCCAGTTGTAAAAACGAATGTAATAAACATTTCTCTTTTCATTTCTCGTTTCTGAGCGAAGCCCTTAAATTTGTATTGACGTGTCTTTTACTTACACCTCGTATTAGATTAGAAGCTTGTGTCGAAGCGCATTGAATCATTTGGATCTGTGAATCTTGTGGTAATGTTGGATTAGTTCTTTCCCACGCTCGCGACTGACACACTTTGATGTTGGGCTATTCCCATTAATATCTGTTAAACTGCTGTAGTTAAATTTCTATAGATTTTGAGAAGGCCAAGCAACACATCTTCGAAAGATTTCGTAGACAAAGTAGAGCTAAGTATGTAAAACATGAGGTATAGAGGCTATTATAACAGCTCGTATATACCTAATACTCGATTTTGGTTGGTATATCTAATTAAGTACCTAATTAAACTGTAATAGTACCTATGTAAATAGTAATCTGTAATTCGAAAATACGAGTAATGCGATAAGGAGCGAATAAACGAAGCCTATTATTTTCTTTCTTAAACGTACTTTTTTACTACTCATTTTTTTATCGTTGACTGCATTTGGATGACAACTAATTTACAAAAATCTCGGAAGAAGATGGGAATAACCCATTGCACTCTGACTCGCCTTACCCGTTCTAATCAAGAGAATGTCCCTTGATTGATAGTTGATTGTGCGCTCATGCGCTCGCGCACCTCAGATCAACACTTCTCAATAGACCCATTCCGACGCATGCTGGGATCGGTAATTTCGTAATCGGACGTCTCGACTCGGAAAGGATAGGAATGACCTTAGATAACCTGATGTAATTTGTATTGAGTTAATTTCGTTAAGATATAACTGTGGGGCTATGAGAAGTAATGATAATCTATTATTTATTTCCTGGAGATTGTGATATCAATGTGTCTCTTTTTTTAAGAATAATTACCAATATGAATCATTAAAGATGATCCGATATCTCAAATATTTGCGGCTATGTAGGGTGACTTTTAATTAGTTCTTGATAGAAAAAGGTATGCATGTACTCATGATACTGAACAACTTTCCCGAAGGAACTTAGGTCGAAATACGAAAATCAAGTTTTGACCTCCCATAGAAACTGCATCAGCTGATAGCGCATTATGTATGGGAAGTCAAATTTGGTTTTTCGTATTTCGACCTATGTTCCTTGGGAAAAGTTGTTCAGTATCATGAGTAGATGCATATCCTTTGCTATCAAGAACTAATTAAAAGTCACCCTATATTGCAACAACAACATTTTATTTAGTAAACTTTTTTTTTTAATAATATAATCTCGCTTCACATCGTTCGTTATAACGCGTGGATTTTCATTGGTTATCCCGAAGCCCAGAGAACTCATAAAAACAAGCAACTTTCCAGAAGAAAAACATTATTTAATCGAAAAAATTTTTTCGTCTCCCCATAGTAGGTACAGTGGTCACGTGATCAACTCATTTTGTATGGGAAAACGAAGGTTTTTTTTGGGTAAAAAATTTTTTTCTACTGGAAAGTTGCTTGTTTTCATGAGTACAATCTGGGCTTCGGGAGCAAACAAAACCAATGAAAATTACATATATGCTTAACATGCTGAATTGCTGAATAACAACGAGAGTCACACATAATCACAGTTTATTGCTCTTGTCCTCAGTCCTCATGATGATGAGTGCAATGATGAGGTCGACGATGGAACGAGCTAACCTGGAATTACCCTGAAGGGTTAATTTTTTCACCCCTGAAATTCTAAGGGGTGGTTCTGCTCATTGAACAACTTTTCTCAAGGAACATTGTTCGACATACGAAAAAAACCGGGCAAGTGCGAGTCGGACTCGCGCGCCGAGGGTACCGATATACCTTTAGTATTTTTGAAAGCAATAAAGTCCACTTTTAGGACCGCAAAACTATATTTGTTTGTAAAGGTTTTTTTGCAGATTTCTAAAAAAACTGTGTAATTTAGACAGATCGTTTTATTTTTGCTGTAATATTTACATAAACTTCTATCGACTGTAATTAATTCAGATTTTTCCTTTCACAAACTTCGGAGATAAGAGGGGGGAATGATATTTTTTTTTGACATTTTTCATCATAACTTGAAAACTAACAGTTGTAAAAAAATACAAAAATATAGTTTAGAATGTACAAGTAAAGCCCTTTCATATGATACCCCACACAACCTAGTGTCGATAATTTGAAATATTGCACGTCCTATTTTTTTTCACCAGCTCCTTTACTTCTAATCAATCATTGTAATTTTTATATCAAAAACTGTTTCCTTAGTTTGTTCTATTTTTAGTTTGGTAGCAGCCGGGTGTGGGCAGAGCTCGATCCAGCGTCCAGAAGCTTCGATGTGGCATGTGGTGGAGAACCGATCGCTTCAGGACATGCAGCCCGGTAGCCAGGAAGCCGGCAGAGTGGTGCAGATTCAACCACAGAGAGTGAAGTTGTCTCTTAAACCACGTGAGTTATATACATAATATACTATACTTTTAACAACGTGAATCTGCCTATGAAACTGAACAACTGTTCCCATGGAGCATATGTCAAAAATTTCAACTTCCCATTGGAACTGCAATTTCATTAGATTGCTCCTCTTATAAAACTGAACAACTTTTGTTCTACAACTTTTATGAAATAAGAATAGAAATGTTTGGTTCTTCATACAACTTGACCCGATTGTCTTGTTTATTTCGACAGAGAAGCAAAAAATAATTGCGAATTCTTCAAAGTCATAGTACAAAAGCAGTTTACTTTGACGGATAGAGTAAGAACCGAAAGGTTTGCAACCAAAGACCCTGTATATAAGTTCAGAGAAGGAAAAGGCCGCAAAATGCACCGCAGCGTTACTGTCTAAATTAGTATTCAGTTACAAATTGATGTGGCTTAAAAAATTCTTGTGGTAACCCACCTTATAACTAACTTAATTGTCTTATCTTTCAGGCGAAACAAGAAAGATAAAGTTCTCATACCGACCGGCAAAGAACTACCCACTGGATTTGTACTACTTGATGGATCTCACTTACTCCATGAAAGATGACAAGGAAACTCTGGTGTCTTTGAGAGACGAACTGCCTGAGATGTTGAAGAATCTCACTGAGAATTTCAAGTACGTCCCTCGGCTAGTATTTTCTTCATACAAATAGAATTATGGCCTATCTGAATGGATTTATTATTTTAGTTAGTGAACTTAAGGTGAAATCAAAAGCCAGATTACTGGTACGGACAGATTCGGGTACGGACAATTTTTTTCCTTGGTTTTTTTACGTGATATTCACAGCGAAAACGAGATATCTCCGTAGATGTGGGACATTGAGAGGATCAAGAAAAATCATGTGAGAACTTTTAGACCGGAGCCCGGTGTTCAGGAGACCTTTTCCAGATTTTCAGGCTGTTTTAGCTAGCTGAAATCCTTGTCTGGTAAATTCATTTACGAGTAGTATCACTATAAGCAAACACTTTTGCTCGCCCTGAATATCACCATTATATCCAAACAGACAATCCTACAAATCAAAAATAGTAGACAATTTGTTTGTGATATAATGGTGATACCTATTCAGGGCGAACTGAAGTAATTGCCGGTGATGGAGTAGTTTATGGTGATATTAAAAAACATTTGCCAGACAAGAAAGTCGAGGGCTTTAGCGAAAAAAATCAGCTTGACAATCTGAAAAAAGCCTCCTGTACACCGGGCTCCGCTCTGAAATATGTTAAATGGTTATTTGTAATCCTCTAATCATCCCCTATCTACTAAAACATCTCGTTTTCGCCCTGATTATCACGTGAAAAATTCTTTCTCAGCTCCCGGTTTACAGCACAAACAAGTCTAACATTATTAAATATTGCAACTTTTCTCACAAGTTGAAGAAGGTGAAAGGTGATCTCCCGTTTCCAGTACATTCGTATCAAAGAAAGGTCAGGATAGAGTGGACGCGGAGTTTTTAAAATCAAAGGGCAAAAGCTTGAAGAATATGATCGCGCGAGTCCGACTTGCACTTGGCTGGTTTCTTTTTTATTCTAGTTTATATTTTACATCATTGGTTTCACCTAATCTGGAATACATGTGTTTATTTTTAGAATAGGGTTCGGCAGTTTTGCTGATAAGCCCCTTATGCCGTACTCCAGCCAGATGGTCTATAGGAAAGAGAACCCGTGTATCACGGAGAACATCCACTGTGAACCTACATACTGCTACAAGAACCATCTGCCTCTCACCAACCAGGTACGAGAGAGACTAAAAGAATTAATTAGAATAATAAATCTTATTTTTTTATGCTTTCTTTAAATAGTATTTTAGCAATTTTTTAATTTAATGGAATTATAATTTTTTTTTCCAAATTTATTATAATACTAAAAGAAAAACATGTCAAATTACAGATTAAACTTAATTGTCACTAATTACGTTATCCCGCCCCGGTTCTGTCCTGGCCCAAACGTGCCCATTATGCTAGCGGAATTACCTCGCTGTATGGCAACTGCAAGCCGTTGGACCAGAAAAGAACCAGCGCGGGGATCATTTCCTCTGTTTTTGAGGCGTTGTCCTATTTCCCTTACAAATTCTTCTTTCTTTAAATTACTTTCCCGTAAGTTTCCACTGCTGGGCTTATTTGTTTATTTTACGTAAGGCTGAGTTCCTATAGCTAAGGTTTCTCAGAGCACTTTGACACTATGGAATCTTTTGTGCTTTATTTACCTACTGCTGGTCATTAGGTGTCGATCTATTCTTTCCGCCACTCCCTACCTGCTTTGTGCTTCAGACTTCTGACCAATTTTTATGAAGGCGGTGATGACCACTACACCCATGACTACACTTATTTACTTCTACTGTGAATTTGCAACTAGTGAAGTATATGATGACAACATAGTGCATCATATCTACTTTTCGTATTCTTCTAATCATAACTAATCGTATGTGTCTGCCTTTTGGCTATAAAGTTGTCAATTAATATTGTATTGTTCTTTCATTGTTGCATTATGTTCAGTTAGAAATAGCTAACATTAACATGTTCCTTGTAGCTGACCTACTTTGGTTTTGTTTCGTAAACTGAGCTTAGAGTAAATAAAATTATTACTGGGTTCTTCTGCGCAAGAAAATAAACAGCTTTTCTAAGGAACACGCAACTTTTCTTTAGGTCGAAGTATGATTTTTTTTCCCATAAAACCTGCAGCAGCTAAGCGCGCATTACTTTTCCAGTTTTCAAACAGCCTCCGTGGCCTATAGTGGTTAGAGGACTCGGCTTTCGATGCGGAGGCTCTGGGTTCGATTCCCAGTGGCGATACTGTCAAACAAAAATCCCTTTGTGCGGTTTCCCCAGTTTGGTTAGGACATTGAAGGATGAATCACCTGATTGTCCGAAAAGTTAGATGATTCCGTGCTTCAGAAGGCACGTTAAGCCGTTGGTCCCGATTACTATGTATGGATGTAGTCGTTAATGAGCCATGTCAGAGGCCTTTGGCGGCTCAACAACTCTGAAACCAGGGTTTGCGAGGTCGGTCATTGACCTTGCAACCCACATGATGATGATATAAAGGAAAAGCGCGCATATATGAGCAGATCCACCTGGGCACGTAGACAAGCGACTCACAAACGCTTTTATGGAATTAACAGTAGCTGTGTTACGCAAGATTTCGTTAGCTAATGTCAAGCCCATACATTTTTATTCTATTCAACCACAGAATAGGTAATTCTAATTCTACTAGCGTTTGCGATAGGATAGAAAGCCGCTTGTCTCTATTTTTTTACATCTTTCTTTTTGATACTTAAATTTATATTTAAATACGTGCTTAAATATGTAAAAAGGTTTCGAAACTCCCCAAAGTGATTCGAAATCTAAACTAATTAAACTCGTAACTTACTTTGTCCAATTTCAACCTTCGTTGCATATTGTCCAAATTGTTTTCAGATATCAAACTTCATAGATAAAGTGAACCAAAGTTCGGTGACAGGGAACGTGGATGACGCAGAGGCTCAACTCGATGCTTTAGTGCAAGTGCTGACTTGTGGAGAGAAGATCGGCTGGGCGCAAGATAGCAGGAAGATTGTTATATTGCTCTCTGACGGACTGATGCATACTGCGGGCGATGGGCTATTGGGTAAGGTTTTAGAATCTTAAACATTAGCTGGTCGCAAGTTTTTTTTAAAGATGACCTTGCTGCTAGCCTTATCGGTTGTCACAGCTTCACCGGGCGGGTGTCGCAAGAGAAGGACTGAATGGACCGATAGGGTTTCTATATAAGTTCGGGTTGTCAGTAAAATGCGTATTCTTTCTTATCCTTTCCGACCCAGCAGAGGCTTTAGTTTTGAAGCTACCTGATAGCAGCCTCCTCATTACTTGTATAAAGTTTACTATTCACGTTAAAAAACTGAAGAAAATCATACATTACATCACTAAAAAAAAAAAAAAAAATCACTACGTAGAAACGTATTTGTAAGATACCTGAACTCATCAACATCAACGTTGAAGTGAAGTTTAATTTTCATGTTTTGGTTTAGCGTCTTTCAGTCTTCAAGTTTAATTAGACCTTTACAACAGATCTAACATTTGTATCAATAGAAACGTAACCACATAGTTTAGACCTACTTTTAAACCTTATCTAATTTAAGTGGTATATGTACCTGAGAGCGATTAAATACGCAGCACCTGTGAGTAGTATGGATGGAGTTATAAAAATAAACCTCATTGTAAACGTTCTACTTTTGAAGAGCTTCCTTTCCAGACAACAAAGAAAAAAATAGTTCACGTTTATTTTTTAAATCTGGATTTAGAACTTATTACCTCTTTATGTCTAAAGAATATTTCCAGACAAGACGCAGAGTTAGTTTCTAGTAATTTTTGCAAAGTTAACTTGCATGGAATTTTTACTAGGGAGCTATCGAAATAAAAAGTAAATGAATGTGTAAAACGAATTCTTTATCTATGAAAAGATTGATAAATCACAGCTACAGACCGGTCTCGATTCCGCATCTCCTTCGTTTATACCGAAGACGATGCTCCCATTAAGCCACGATGTAGTCCGGCCAAAGATTTTGGAAAAACGGGTCCGAGTGATAAATATAAAATTATCGACTTCTACGCTTGCGATACGCAAGCGCTGCCCTCTAGATAGATTCGCTATGCTGTTCATAACAATGAGCAGGAAAATAGTGGCTTATTTGATATAGCATCTTCGGCATAACCGAAGAAATGCGGGTTTGAGTTTGTTTTTTCTGTCGTTTATACATGGCGTTTGGCAAATGTCTGCAAACCTCTTAGGCGGTTGCTATAGCCATGAAACTGAACAACTTTCCCTAAGGAACTTAGGTCGAAATACGAAAATCTTTTTCTGACCTCCCATACAAAACGCGCTTTCAGCTGATGCACTTTTTATGGGACGTTGATTTTTTTTAGTATTTCGACCTATGTTCCTTAAGGAAAGTTGTTCAGGTGATAGAGCAACCACCTAAGAGGTTTGTAGACATTTACCAAACACCCTGTATATAAAGACGTGTACCTAAATGTTAGATTTTATATACTCGAGGTCTTCGAAAACAAAATAAACATAAGAAACATTGTATTTTGTTTACAGGTGGTGCCATAAAAAGGAACGACGGGCGATGCCATTTGGACGAGGAGGGGAACTACCCAGAAGCGACCACGTACGACTACCCGTCGGTAGCACAAGTGTACACGCTCTTAGATAAGTACAAGGTAATGGACACACGTGTCTGTTTTTAAGACCAACTATCAAGATTAACTGGGCAGATCTTTTTTTAATGGAACGAGGTTTATAACAGGGTTTTTTTTATTTAAATAACTACAAGACTGCCCATGTGAACGATAAGGACGTACCCACTGGGGAACCGTCTCGGGGAAAGATCTTTAAGGGGGCTATATTACGGCCGGAACGTGTCTGCTATATGCGAACCATTTCCTTGGAATTACCTGGAAGTACACAAATAGACTGATACTTTTAGGGTTCCGATACCAAAATGGTAAAAAAAAGGAACCCTTATGGTGCAACTTTGTCTGTCTGTCTGCCACACCCCTATATCTCAGCACCCACTCATGCTATCGACTTGAAACTTGGAATAGTTTTAGAATATGGTTGCCCAACTTAATTGCACATGAAATAATTTTGAAAAAAATTATGATTATAAATGTAAAGGGGCCCAAAATAGGGGGGGCTACTAGGTCAAGTGGTAGTAGTAGGTATGATGAAAAAAAAAAAAAATACCATCCCCCCCCCCCCCGCCCCTTATATCCGAAGTTTGTGAAAGGAAAAATCTGAATTAATTAAAATTGACAGAAATTTATGTAAACATTACAGCAAAAATAAAACGATATTTCTAAGTTGCACAGTTTTTTATAAATCTGCAAATAACCTATACAAACAAACTTAGTTTTGCGGTCCTAAAAATGGAGTTTAGTGCTTCCAAAAATACAAAAAGTATATCGGAACCCTCGGCGCGCGAGTCCGACTCGCACTTGGCCGGTTTTTTTTACTTTGACAGAGGGGAATGCTACTTGAAGGCTATTCTCTTCCGAGGTTTGCGCGGGAATTTGTGTTGCAAAGGAAATGGTTCGCTTGTGGTAGACTCGTTCCCGCTTATACCACAAGTACCTATTCATGATTTGTAAAAAACAAAAAAAATAACATGCTGAGAGAGAACCGTCATATTGGAAGACTAAAGTTAGGCCCTCAGAACAAAAACCTTGAGGTCAAATTTCTTTGGTTAGGCCATCATCGTACGCTCGTAATAGATCCGTACTGACAGTTGTCAAAGGTATGAAAAATTACGACCTGCAAAGTAAAATGAACCCTGTGCTTTGGTGCTAAGAAAACGTCAAAACAGACTTCTTACGTTGGCCCTACGTTAAGTAAGTAAGTATTTTCGGTAATCCGCAGTTTATTACCGGCAAGTGCTAGCAATATGTTACTCAAGACAAAATTTATAGGCAAACCACAAACATCCACCTATTTACAACCGCACACCACGATCTGTTTATCCTAATATTAACCTAACCCAATTCACTCATACTTAGGGTTACCATCTCCAAAGAAGTCAGGACTAGGCGGGAAAAATTGTTCGGATAGGTCACAAAATTAAAAAAGAAATGAATAACATTCATAATTCAAAAGGCCTTTGGTTGAATTGAATTTATTCTGGTCAAAATTTTAAAGTAGATTGATATGCCAAATAACGTCTGTGATCCAATTCTTGAATATCACCTAGTGGTGAAATATCACCCCAAAAGCAAATTAAATGTTTTTCTTTTCAAATATTAACAATGATATTTGTTAAATAGAGTATTGATTAATTGTTTATTTTCATTGACCTTTAATAGCTGGCCTTATTTAAAATTATAGGCACTTTTTTTAAGTTATATAGTTTAAAAAAATCACTCGAAAATTATACGATGTTATTCAAGAATTAGGCTACTGAAACCCGAAAATATGGTGAACCTATTCACACTGTTTATTTTGTTTTAGGTGAACGTTATATTCGCGGTAACGGAAAGAGTAAAACACCACTACGACAGCTTGCACACACTTTTACAAGACTTCACTTATGTAGCGAAACTTGAAAACAACAGTTCTAATATTTTGAAACTGGTTAAAACTGGTTACGATGATGTTGTCAGCGTGGTCGACTTCGATGATGACTCCAATTTGGGGCCGGTGAAGATAAAGTACTTCACCGATTGCGGAGTGGGAGGATCTTTAGTAGAATCGACGAGGTGTACCGGAGTGGAATTCGGAATGACGTTGAATTTTGAAGCTCATGTTACTTTAGACAAGTGCCCGGAATATACTAAGGTAAGAATATGTGAATAGAATTTGCAATTCCCATAAGCTGTACAAGTGTCCAATGAAATCAGAAAGGATAAGCTTGCTGGACTTAACGGCAACGCATTAGTACCCGCCCGCCCAGGTGTTGCAAGTGTCTATGGGCGGCAGTGACATTTACATAAAAAAAAACTAAAGAAGCAATCTTTCCAGGCGTAAAGGTATCGTTCGCTTCATTTGCACTATTGGACAAAGATTTCATTTGAATTTTAAGCTGAACGTGGCTGAACCGTTGTTTTTCAGTTACCAAGATAGCATAGATACCATAGATCTTTTCAGCATGATCGTGGTACGATCGACGCTACTGCTCATCCTTCGGGTCAAGACCCCTTAGCGGCTTTTAAAACACCCATGAAGAGAGTGGAGTGGAGTGATACTTTTCTTAGTAAGCACCACTGTCTCACATACTCGTAACCATCGAGATATTATGTACTAGCTCGCAACTCGCTTAGTTTTGCACTTGTCAATTCAAATATCGATCACTTGATTTATGCTCTAATTGGTTTTCGTCTACAATTATTTGTTGTGACAGTTATTATCGCCCACCATTCGCCAGAGCGTAATTCGATACTCCAGCAAACGGTGCGTGTACAAATAAGACACTTATCTGGTATTAGACAACAAAAAACCACATTGCTTGGTTATACCGTATTATATTGCTCTATGGTTATACACACTCATTCTGATTCTTTATAGGTATAGCACATTAGAATGTAATATTAGTTTGTTGGCATTGGCGAGCCTAACATAGTAATAAAAAAAAGTCATACAAACAAACAACTCGTTTTCCCACTTGTTATATTAAAAAAAAAATAACAGGTCAAGTGCGAGTCGAACTCGCACGCCGAGGGTTTCGATATACCTACATTATTGTTGGAAGCAATAGGATCCATATTAGAACCGCAAAACTAAATTTATTTGTAAAGTTTTTTTGCAGATTTCTAAAAAAAACTATTAGATTAGATTATCGTTTATTTGCACAAAACATGGTATTACAGATGTTCATAATATTTATAGAGTACATTCATGTTTTGCTATCCAATAGCATGCAAATCGGTCAATATTATAAATAAAATCTTATAACATTATTACAGAATTATCAAAACAAAATCAATTAAATAACGAATCAAATGTCCTAATAATACCTTAGCTATCAATATTTTTCTTGTTTAAACAATTCATTTAGCATAAATATAGTTAAAACTCATTTAAGTCATATATAGCTTGCTACTTAGAGATCTTTTTTAGGGTTCCGTACCTCAAAAGAAAAAAACGGAACCCTTATAGGATCACTTTGTTGTCCGTCTGTCTGTCTGTCTGTCTGTCTGTCTGTCTGTCTGTCAAGACCCTTTATCTCACGAACGGGTAAAGGTATCAGGTTGAAATTAATACCACATATTAGGATCCATGAACCACACAAGATCTGGAAATTTCAATTTTTTACAACGACGCAATCAAAAGATATGGCATTTTATGTCCTCATCTCCATACATTTATTCAAAAATGAAAAACCTACAGGGTACTTCCCGTTGACCTAAAATTATGAAATTTGGCAAGAAGCTAGGTCTCACAGTACAAATAATGGGAAAAGTCTGAAATCATTAAATATTACAACTTTTCTCACAACTAATGGTAACCAATTGTGGTGAGCTCCCGTTTCAAGAACATTCATATAAGAGAGGGGTCAAGTTGGATGGTCGCTGAGGCGATTTTTGTTTTAGTTCTATTTAAAAACGGGAACACTTACAAACTTGAAAATTGGTATGTTTATAGTGCATAAGCTATAAAATAATAATAAAATTTGGTCAAGCGCGTGTCGGACTCAAAAAATCTAGCACATTAACTTACTGAAATTTCAGCTAATACAATTATGTTTATGTGGTGGTACGGAACCCTCAGTGCGCGAGTCCGACTCGCACTTGGCCGGTTTTTTTTTACTTCGGAATTAAAAGGCATGGTATTTTTTTTGTATCTTTCAGTAAAACTTAAAATAATTACTCGTAAGAGTCGTTAAAAAAACTATTTTGGAATATTCTAAACTTCGATAGCGTGAGCAGTTGCTGAGATAAACAGGTGTGACAGACAGACATACCGACAGATAGACAGACAGACAGAAGAAGTTTTTACCATTTTGGTTCGGAAGCCTAAAAAGTAACCGAAAGCATGTTCCTATTTTAAAACACGTCTCGAGCTTTTTCAGTGGTATTGGTAGTGTAGGGTATTGATAAATTCCTAATTCCTTGGACGTAGCTCTCAAGAACCTCTTTTTCTTCCTTTGGTATACCTTCTGAGAGCAATCTCACACTTGAGAGCATTTGTCAATACGACCCTTAATATTCTCCAATATTTTTTGAGTGGAATTGAAAATTTTCCCTCTTATGGTATTTTACAAGGTGCTGAGAGCAAATAATTATGCAGGCAAAACTTGTAAAAAAATGCATAGTAGAGGAAAGTTTTCGCTCGTCCATAATATGTAAAATGGATTTTGCGCAGTCAAGATCATTCTTGGACCAATTCGCTGTTTCGAACTAACTTTACAAGATAGTGTAGGCAACGAAGCAGTTGACCCCCGCATTAAATCCTCATTCGATGAAACTTTGCTGGGGTACCCTATATGAGACAAACCTTCTATAAAAAATCCAAAAAAAAATCGGTACTTTAAATTTTTTCATACATTTTTTGTAATTTTTGTATGGAAAAATTAAAAGTACTTACCGATTTTTTTTTGGATTTTTTTATAGAAGGTTTGTCTCATATAGTGTAATACCCCAGCAAAGTTTCATCGACTGAGGATTTGATGCGGGGGTCTTCATACAATACAACGATCCGCTTCGTTGCCTAGAATTAGAGGTCTGTTTATTTTCTAGATGAACCAAACGATCGTGATCAACGAGACCCGCTTGGGCCGCGACCGTCTGACCCTGGAGGTGGATATCCAATGCGGATGTAGCTGCGACGAGGAACCGCAGACGGAAGTGTCTACTACTTGTGGCCCCAACAAGCATTTAGCGTGCGGCGTCTGCCTTTGCAATAAGGGATGGTAAGCATTCCTCTAACCATCTGAGAGTCTCCTGTGTAAAAACAGTTGGGCGAATAAAAAATTTTTTTTTACAAATTTGTTGCAAATTTTATGTTCTACAATTCATATATGTCAACGTCATTGGAGCTATGGAAACCGAGATAATCGCTAAAAACTGATTTTTTTGACATTTGACCTTGAATAACTCACGTTGCGGACACGAGATTTTATGAGACTTTTGAAACAACTTTAAGAACACCAAACTGAAGTTGTACACGAGTTTACAGCCAGTTTGCTTAAATTCCGAGGTGAATTCCTTATATGGCCGAATAATTAGTGTCATAATCATAACATCCCATAAAAGTACACTGCTGGACGGGAGAGTAAAGAATATTTTATAACAATATAGTACACACGGCCGCACGTCGGTGGAAATACTTTGACCTTGAGCGGGTCTCTGGTTTCGGGCGTTTGTAGCGTGGCGCTGGTTCAGCTTATACTGGTTTTGTTTCCACATGCTTGCTGCTGTACGTATACCTGTATTGGGCGACCCAGTTTCGCTCTGAACAGGTAGCGCTGTAGGCTTTCTGAAACGCGCTACTTTCAAGAAATTCTAAAATAACGGAGACAACAATTTTTCCCAAGCATGAGATCTACGAGTAGCTAGATCGCCCCCGGAAATCGCCGTATAGTAAATTTTATCATTTCGTTTCTCGTAAACGGCTCTCGTTAGCACACATTTCAAATGTACTGGGCTTTCAAAATTTTATATAAAATCTTTTAAGGGTTTTTCTGGGGGCTAAATGCTACAATTCGCAAAATTCGACTCTATTGGCAGCAGGCAAAGGTCCTCGCGTGAGCAGATGAAAGGGCACTCAGGGCAAGACAAAAGGTGTACCTTTGTCTGGAAAAAGAAACCACACAGACACACAGAATCCGGAACATTTTCTCCTTGCTCCGGCCGATTGACTCCTTCGTCAGCGCGGGTAGGTGATGTCCACGGGGTAGTTGCTCAGATAGAGTAATAAGTGGGAAATCTCTCCTGCCATAAAGATAAGTCGGGTTTGAAAGATTTTTTGGAATTGGAGGTACGATCTTAATGACCTGCGCCTACGTTTGAGTCTCTCAAGTACTGGAGCATGGTTGTGAATAGGGTGTCGGGAGTCTAGGTATATCTAGCAACCTAAAATTATCTGTAAAAGCTTAAACAAAATACAGAGTTAAAGTCACCAGACCGCACTGCAATTTGTCTCGAGTTTTCAATGCCGAGAGGCTGATCTTCCGCGTCCACCGAGATATGGAGAAAAGGAAGACATTTAGTTCTCTCTATGCAGCTTGCTACGTAGTTATACTTACTTAGTTAATAGCCTATAACTCTAGCTGTACGAATTTGTACAAACTGGTTAAACTGAACGACTATCACCATGGAACTAAACTTAAAATTGGCACGATGTATGAAAAACTAAAACGCAAAATAAGTAAATAATAGATTTTCACTGCTTAATTAATTCGACCAATAGTATAGCCCTAAAAACTCGCACGGAATATTTACTACTTACCTACTCGTAGCAAAATCTTTTGAGACTTTTCATTAAGATCGCGTGACTAAATTGATGTTTGTTACACTTCTAACCGGTAAGTACAGGCAAGAGCAGGTTAAGCTTGACACTTGAAGTGCGACTTAAGCGGCTACTGAAATAAGAATGGTACAAAGTTCAATGTGTTAAGCTTGTGGTGTGTAAGTCTTGACTGTACCTATATTTTCGTTTTCGCGATTGTACCTAAGTAATTATGTGAGTACTATGTAGTTGCATAATAAAAATGCAACAAAGTGTGAGTGTTTTTGCGTGATTAGGATCAGGCGGGTCATAGTAAAGCTTAGCACACGATGACATAAGCCTACACTGAGGATAGAGTTGCGTGAAAACTTCATAAGACATGCAATTAGTGTTAATGATGATAGCTTGCAGTTTATCTTCCATGTCATCACATCGTTATCTAGCTACCTCCCTCTATAGATATTACTATTTTAATTTCATGATATTTAGCATATTGTAAAGTAGATGGAGATTCCTTTTTTTTTATTTTTTTTATTTAACGTTCTACATTTAGCCATAACAGTCAAGTTATAATATAATATAAATTTAGAGCTATCTTAGGGCTATGCAAAAAACAGTAGGTGAGGCTAGTACTTAAAAAAGGTAGACCTATGCTATAAGCACTAGCCAGCGAACATGAGGTGTTGTCTGTGTGTGTGTCTGTTGTGTTCTTGTACTGTAGTATGATATAACTTTGATGGATGAGTGACCGACGGCTATTAGTTAAACAATTTGAGCGTACTCTGTGTTTAGAGAGCACTACGTGTAACAAAAAGGGTAAGGATGTGAATCTACCAATGAAACTGAACAACTTTCCCTAAGGAACATAGGTTGAAATATGAAAAAAAATTACCTCCCGCAGAAACTGAATCAGCTGGTAGCGCATTTTGTATGGTAAATATTTTTTTTCGTATTTCGTCCTATGTTCCTTGGGGAAAGTTGTTCAGTTTCATGGGCAGAAACACATTCTTCAGGGTTGATTTAACCTTTCTGTTACACTTTGTATAAGCCGTTGATACTGAATTGTCAATGATAATTAAGTATTTTGCAAAATATTGTAATCAAATACGTTAGTTATATTATGACAGAATGACATCCTTTGGTACTCGTAGCTTGAAATCTGACAGCAAGGTCAGGCAATAATTTTGGAAAGAAAGCCTAATCAACTGAGTTGCAGCGGTCATGGTAGTCGCTCTGTGTAAAAATCAGTGTCCTCGTCATATACTGTAGATTATTAACCGTCTTAGCAAAACGGATAGGAATAGAATAGGTAACGGTCATCAAGACCAATCAATTCCTTTCTTAGTCCAGTCAATCTACGATATGATATGAGGTTGCATTAAATGCATATTTATAGAAATTAATTTTAAATAGCAATACAGGCTATTTAAAGCTGTAAATAATTAAATCCGGCAATTTTGTAAAAACACATTTTTTGTATAAGTACCAGTATAAGCTGACCTATGCTACATGGTAAATATTATACAGGTTGAGTTCACCTTATACTGGTTTTAAGAATATCAACATTACGTCAGGGATTTCGTGGTTTAAATTTTTTTTATGTTTTCAGGTAATTTAATAAATTATCCCCCAAAGTGCATTTAATGCAACCCTCTCCATACAAACTTTCGTAGATTGACTTGGCTATCTTTTCGCTCCCTCAACCTGCATTGGTATGATCAGACAGTTCGTACATGTTTCAGCTTGCCTTATTAACACTGTTTTCATTTAATGCACATCTTGCTTAATAATAGGTTTTATTTCAGGTCAGGTCCTGACTGTGACTGCTCAATAGAAGACGAGGCGGCATCCAGAGCCCTAGAAGAGCAGTGTCGTGATCCGAATTCAACACTATTATGTTCAGACCTAGGCGACTGTTTGTGTGGCAGGTGTGAATGCTTCCCGGGGTACAATGGCAAGTTCTGCCAGTGCCCAGCTTGCAAGATTAGCATGTAAGTACATAATAAGTATACTTGAAGAACAATATCAAGTCCCTAAAGGGTTGCGGTCTTGTTTCATTGCTTATAGGTGGGGCAACTATACTAGTTATATTTCAATGTAACTTTTCAAAAGATATCAATATGTCACGGATGTACCTACCTATAAAATAGGTTGTCTAAAATGCTTCAGTTTCGTTGACTGTTCACTCATTCCCTTTCAGTTTTTGTCAACCTGTCTCACCTTGTTTACTTGTTGTTGTTTAATTGTTTACAGTTAGGTACGTAATTAACCAATTTACGTTAAAGGATTAATAGCGTCGATAGTCCATCGCAAATATCTTGTTTAGACGGTTTGACGCCTGATACAAAATTGTCAGCAAAAGACATTTCAAACGCCTAAAAGCGAAATGCGGCAACACGGCATGACTGTACATGTTATTCTTCAAGGTTCAACACTTGAAGGGTGGCCTGGTAGATTTTGCTACCCTAGTAATAAGGCCGCATTTTGTGCTTTTTTATCTTTTTTGTATGTTTCTTTTATGTAAATTTCTGTTGTAATTTATTTTATTAAAGTTCGTGTGTGCCACAATTAGGAAGGTTTAATGATAGCTGATATGATGCATCATTGTAACTCGCTATGACGTCAACTCTTATTTTAACGTAATGACTTCTCCGCGTGGCTATCGATCTCCTGCTGAGAGGCTCATTAGTAAGCCCGAGGGTGCCCGAGGTCATGTTCTATATGTTCACTTGCACTTTTATGGTGTCACGATAAATGAAAACTTCCCATCTCACATGATATACCAAGATAGGTTTCAAACATGTTAAAGTCTTAGGATGGTGATGGAGGCATCTACTTATGTTATATGTATGATGAGATGAAACTATGAAAGATGGAGTTATTAAATGTACCTATTTTTATTTTATTTTCAAAACACTTACTCCTTTGTTCGTTAGAGTCTTAAGTTTATGGATGTTCTCTCGATTTTATGGATGTGACTTTTTCATCATTTCTACTACCCATCGAAGGGCTTAGTATTTCTATAAAGACTGGCTAAGGTGGCTTAGAATATATACTATTGGAGGGAAAAGGGAGGCCTTTTCCCTGCAGAGGGACAAGAAGTAAGATGAGATCTGAGGCTGAACCGTATTTCTATTTCCATTCTTTCAGTGCACAAAAAGAGAACAGGCGTGATAATTTTTTTTACTTCCGTTATTTTGAGGAAATAGAAACAGGAACAGCTTATACTAATATTTAGTTCTACTAATATGGAAAGTAATTAATACAGCTTTATGTGAATTACTTTTTAAGTTTTTATCCCTTTCTGTTTAAACTTTTACATTTCAGAATAAATAGCATGGAGTGTGGCGGCCTTGCCCAAGGGGACTGTGTTTGCGGGCAATGCCTTTGTCGCGAGGGGTGGAGTGGACCTGCCTGCGACTGCACCAATAGAAATGAAACCTGCATCGCGCCGGGGTCCGAGGAGGTCTGCTCGGGTAGAGGAGACTGCGAATGCGGTAAGAAAATATGGCTTCTTTCTTCTGGCAGAACGAGCGCTAAAGTCAGGGCCAGCCAAGCTTTAGGGTGGGCGTATTCCAAGACGTAGATGGCGCAGCGCAGGGCAGAACGCTTTATTACGAAGAAAACTGAAAAGTAGAAGTACTTACTGGGGGCTGGCTTGACAACGTGCCATTAAATTCAGAGATAATGGGATAGTTGTATGGGATGACATAATATGTCAAACGTCATACCATACATTTCATGACGTTCGCTTTTGTCAAATGGCATGTTGTCTAGACCCCGTTCTGAGCTGTGCTGCGCCATCTGCGTCTCAGCTTACGCATGGGGATGGCACTATGGTCCGTGAACATACACTAAAAGCTAAAAGAGAATTTGTGATTACCTCCTTATTTTGGTCTTTCCCGGCTTCTACTTAGCTATCTAGGCCTGTGCTAAGCCTGACTAAACCATGTATCTAGATGTATCAAGCAGCCAATATCTGTGTCTGAAGAACCAATGTCACACAGCACAGTTGAGAAGCAGCTTTAGCATATTATTTATTTATTTTTAATCTGGCTCTATGTTTTTCACCCTTTGGTATAATTTATTTTCAGGGCGTTGCAGATGTTCAGCTGATAAATTCGGAGTTATCTACTCTGGGGAGTTCTGCGAGACCTGTGACACCTGCGTCAACCCTCTGTGCGTGACCGCTGAACCCTGCGTGGAGTGCCACCTTAATGACAACTGCACCGACCTGTGTACCATCGAGAGCTCTAACTACACCGTCGTTGAGATGCTCGATACTTGTAAGTTTATATGGTATCATTGATTACTTTACTTCTGAGTGAACTGTCTGTGGAAATCTGCGGATCTCTGAGTGAAATGCCACCTTAATGACAGCTGAACCGACCTGTGTACCATCGGAAGCTCTAACTACATCGTTGTTGAGCTGCTCGATACTTGTGAGTCTATAATGTATCATTCTTTACTGTATATGTGTGTCAAGCCAACCGTCTGTGCAAGCCCGCGTAACCCTGAGTAGAGTACCACTGACCTGTGTATCATGAATGCTTCTACTATACCGTCGTTGGAATGCTCGATACTTATGAGTGTGTATTTTACAAGACAACCCTGGGTACCATCGTAAGCAACTTTTGAACATTTGATACCGTGAGCGTCGTTGAGATACCCGAGACTTTTCAACCGCAATACGCTATTTATCCGTTGGTGGTCTAACAACATTCAAATCAAAATGATCTTGATTACAATCCAATAACACTTAAGCTCCCGACTTACGTGTTTATAGCTCATTATCCTCACCATGCAGTCATTAAATCCGAAGAAAGTAACGAACGCGAGAGAATGTAGGCTAATAACTACTTTTTAACTGCTTGTGGTCACATTGCGTTACTCAGACAGATGATGGCATGGTTGGTAGAGATTGTTGTTTGTGGGAAATTAAAAAGAAGTCTATAGTAAACTTGGACTTGACCGTGAACGTTTGAACGAAGCGAGATTCACGTTTTCTGATAACCGTGACTGAAGATAAAATTTCGTACGTTTCGTATTAGTTAGAGATGCGCTTTTAGCGTTTACTATGGAGATTAAATGAAGAAAAAAAACTTTTGCAATTAATTTCAGTACATTTTTAGTTACTTGTCCAAAGAAGCATCTTGAGCTTTTCAAATACAAATCGTGGTACTAGTTTTTATTTAAAGGCAGCATTTTTAGGGTTCCGTACTCAAAGAGTGAAAAACGGGACCCTATTAATATGCCTCCGATGTCTGTCGGCCTGATAGCTGGCTGTATCTCATGAACCGTAATAGGTAGACAATTGAAATTTTCACAGATAAGATTATATTTTTCAGGATTGATAGGTTCTAAATAAACTAGGGCACCTTAACTTCAATCTGGTAAGACAGATTTTCGATAAGTTTTGTATTTAGCGAGTAATATTATTTAACTGATGGGAGCGCTAGTTGCCCTACATGTTTGGAAGTGAAAAAAAAATTGACTTTTCCATACATGCTACCTGAACGAAGAGGTAATTTTGTATTGAATGTCGAATGAATTAATGAATAAATTATTTTTACTACAAACAAATGAAAAGACAAAAAAAATCTTGAAACTATATAGTAGAGCTATGGTGGATGTTTCAAAGATAAAGTTGTTCGGTTTAGTCTACTGAGCAAGCCCTTTCAGTTTTCGGTACACTGTCCCTTACACTCTGTATAATCTTGTTAGTTAATGACATTCTTCTGCTTACAGCATCAACCAACGTCGACGAAATCTCCTGCATCTTCCGGCAGTACTCCGTAAAGGACCAGCTCGAATGCGAATACAAATACACGTACACCGCCAGTACCAAAGCCATGGTTGCTATGGAGATCGTCATCAGGTCGAAGGAATGCTACGAGCCTACAAGTGCTCGAATCATGTTCAGCGGTATAATCATCGTGGCATGCGTCATAGCTGCTGGGCTAGTCGTAATTCTTGCAATAAAGAGTGCACAAATGGTATCGGACAGAAGAGCGTACGCGAAGTTCTTGCTAGAAGCTCAGGAGAGCAGGAAACAAACTCACGAGCTGAATCCTTTGTACATATCCCCCATTTCTGAGTTTCGGTTACCAGATACGTATCCAAGAGATAAGAATGATTAAATAGATAGTTTTCGTTGTGTTGCGCGCGAGTAGGGCTAATGAACTATGAATGCTTTTGTATTTGAGTGTTATCTTTAGAAATATGAATTAGTTAATAGCATGAATTAGTTGTCTACACTGACAAAAAACATGAAACTTATGGTTCACTCCGCGAGACGAAAAAATTGGCGTAAAAGTTTGGCCATGGGGAAGAATGCTTTTAGTCTAGGAAACGAAGCGGATCGTTGTATGAAGACCCCCGCATTAAATCCTTAGTCGATGAAACTTTGCTGGAGTGTTACATTACACTATATGACACAAACCTTCTAACAAAATCCAAAAAAAAAATCGGTACTTTTAATTTTTCTATACAAGTTACATAATTTTTTTTTATTTTTTTTTTTTGGATATTTTGAATTTACATTTAATTCATGATAAGTACTTTATCCTGTCAAATAAAATCTGCCTGAGAGAATTATGTTGGGGTCAACTGCTTCGTTTCCTACACTTTTAACAATATCTACATGGTCAGAGTTATTAATACAGGGTGCTTTTAATTTAGTAGAGGTTTTGTATTCCCGAGTGCATATGACCTGCTCATATTTTCAAATCGCAATAACCTCGCTCCATGGTCGTCCTCGTCTTTGTCTACAGCGCTTTGACTTTTGATACTTACCCTAGTTATTTGTTTTTTTGAGTTAAACTAGTCCCATCTTCTTCACTTATAGTAGGTACAGTTGTCGTATTTTATAATAGTACAATTTGAATAAGTACAAATAAATTTTCATAAACTGTATTTTTGTATAAAACTTTCAAATTTAGATTAAAATAACCTTTGCTAGTCTTTGAATTTTGTACTTAACACTAATTTAATAATATGATACTTAGAACATAATTAGACAGTAAAAGTTCCTCAAGTTAGTTAAGAATTAATATTTAATGTTTGAATTTATAAAGTGGTTTTACCTACTTACCAATGATATGTTTAACACTGGGTTATTTTTAGGGTTCCGTACCTCAAAAGAAAAAAACGGACCCCTTGTAGGATCACTTTGTTGTCCGTCTGTCTGTCTGTCAAGACCCTTTATCTCACGAACCGGTAAAGGTATCAGGTTGAAATTAATACCATAAATTAGGATCCATGAACCACACAAGATCTGAAAATTTAAATTTTTTACAACGACGCAATCAAAAGATATGGCATTTTATGTCCTCATCTCCATACATTTATGCAAAAAACCAAAACCTACAGGGTACTTCCCGTTGACCTAAAATTATGAAATTTGGCAAGAAGCCTAGGTCTCACAGTACAAATAATGGGAAAAGTCTGAAATCATTAAATATTACAACTTTTCTCACAACTAATGGTAACCAATTGTGGTGAGCTCCCGTTTCAAGAACAGTCATATAAGAGAGGGGTCAAGTTGAATGGTCGCTGAGGCGATTTTTGTTTTAGTTCTATTTTATAAACGACACACTTACAAACTTGAAAATTTATATGTTTATAAAGCATAAGCTATAAAATATCAACAAATAATAAAATTTTGTCAAGCGCGTGTCGGACTATAATAATCTAGCACATTAACTTACTGAAATTTCAACTAATACAATTATGATTATGTGGTGGTACGGAACCCTCTGTGCGCGAGTCCGACTCGCACTTGGCCGGTTTTTTTTTTATAAATAAATGACAGATAATTAATTTTTCCCAAGATTTTGTGTATTTTGAAACGCCCTCAGTTACCTGAACAAATTCTGACGTACTTATACCATCATTACAGATGACAACTTTTATGTTACGTCAAATGTTAAGTAAGGTCTGACCTCAGGGTCTGGCTTATAAAGAACGTGGCAAAACGAGGAACTATAGTAGTACCGCCTATATGAGTCCTCGCCCGCGGGGTACGTGCGGGCAGGTGCGGGGAGCGGATGCGCGTAGAGAATGAGAATGCCCCGCCCGCAGCCGCCCGCACCACTTTCGTACCCCCTTTGTCGTCTTACCCCCACGCCCCTGGACCCCGCGGGCGAGGACTCATTTAGGCGGTTTATCTATAACCGCGCTTTGACGTTTCACGCCCTTGTGAAACGTCATTTTTGACAATTCTCTGTTTTCCTTGACCTGCAGCTCCCTCACCCACGTTCATTACCTGTAAGCCTTGTTGCACTATAGTATCTTTGAGGTCTTGTTGAGGTCAGTATTCTTCGTTCAAGAGGTCAGTAGTGGGTTTCATGTATTCAAATAAAACCTTTTTGGAGGCTATATCATATTTTCTGGCGTTCTGCGTTGAAAGCAAAGGGTTCCAATGGGAACTATATCATAACAGGCACTTTGTCAGTCTATCTGTTCTACCCTTGGAGGAGCTAGACGTTCTACCTTTGAAAAGCTGGTTCATATTTATTCGTATTTATACTAGTATAGGTACACAAAAATCGACGTGTTATTACAATTTGTAAAACCTTAAAATATTTGTTTGTTAAGTATTTAAATAACGTCACTAATAAATAAAAGAAGTTGATAATAACTTTCACTGTTTTATTTTTACATCTTAACAGAATTATAAAAATTATTTTCATCAGTATACGACGCACAAAATAACTTTGGCCCTGTCGTTGATGCGCAGAAGTCAAAAATGGGCCATTTTTTCCAATTTTTTTTTCAAAAGTTTTTTTGTGCGACGTGTACCTATGTTGATTCTATAAATTGTATTTTTCAATGAAAACAATTCCTATAATAAATGCTATTGTATAAGTATAAAACAATCCCTGTCGGTACAAATTATGGTATAAATTGTTATAAGAGGTATTCACCAGATTATGTACTTTAATACAGGATGTTTATTTATTCCTGGCTGGTTATAAACCGACACCCTGTAACCAAAAGGATATACAAGTTATGACAATTTTAATTTGCTAACTTAACACCGCACTTTAGATGTATTGAAAGATATGCCGAAGACCTTTAATTCCATACTAAATCAGTAGTAGTCTTGTACAATCCTTGACAAGGAAGACTATATAGTTCAAAAAGTTAAAATTGTGGCTCCGCCTAGAAGTTTGTGAACTTCAAAAATAAATAAGGGGATCAGTGGATGGACATGCAGTGGATACTAAAGCACAGGCAAAGAATCTACATTAATATTATAACGAGGTAGGTACTTAAAGTTTGTAATCTCGTAAATTTCTTAGTTTGCTTAGGTACCAAAACCGAATTTCTTTCGATAAAAAAAAACTATTTAAAGATTTAAAAAAACTCGGAACAAACATTTGTGTGATTTGTGTGTTTGTCATTTGTGTGATTTGTGTGTTTGTCCATATCTGGATGTTATTTAACTATTTATGTATGTATATCAGTCTCTGGTACCATAGGCTTTGCCTAGTTTGGGACCAGATGACTTGGCGTGAATTGTCCCCCAATATTTATTTATATTTATTTTACCACTTTGTACACGTGATTATTGTGTATTAAAAATCCTAACCTATGAAAAATTTTAGATTTCTAGTACCAACTAAGTCTCTAAGCTAAGCCACAGGCTAAGCCGCGGTCAGACAGACAGACAAATGGACGCACATGAAGATACTATAAAACCGTTTCTTTTTGACTAAAGAACTTAAAAGAAAACCATTAGGCGTAGCCACATTTTTACCTTGAATTTCGCATAAAGCTATATTTACAATGTCGGTCGATAATTGAGCAATATAATCCATGACTTAACAAAATTACTCTACCCTCTTTACCTACCTTATACATGCATACCTACTATAAAGTATATATCACCGAAAATCGTAGTTATTGCTATTGATTTAAGAGTTTATACAAAGAAGCGTTTTTAAGGTGTGGCAAATAAATGGTTTAAATGGTAAAATTCCATAAATCTGACATTTTTGAATAACAATCTTAGATTTATCAACAATTTTGAAGAGGTTTATTTTTCATACAACACGTTTGAGAGTGAACAGATAACTTATAGAAATTGTTAGTTTTTAATAATTCATTACATTTGTACTTCTATTGTGTTTAGTTTGGTGGGTGACATTACGACGTCATTCTAAACTAAACTACGCAACATGGAATGTATTATTTATAATATAATAAAATAGATTAAGAGCGGGCGGTCAACAACCCTACCTCCTCGCATACCATAGATAACACAACCAATCTAGAAAGCTGCATATTAAAAAGATAAATCTGAAATACAGGGTTACCTGGGCGCACATTTGGAACAGTCGGGATTTTTTCAAATAATCAGTACAGAAGGTACTTCCGTAATTGAAATAGCCATAGCTTAAGGGGTGGTTCAGTAACGATAAAGGAACTCAAAAAAAATATTTTAAAAAATGCGACTTAAAAAAATTACCTCCATTGAAACTAAACTCCTTCGCGTTAGTTTTTTTTTTAGTTAGTTCACCGCGCTATCAAAAGCGCGCGAAAGAGTTTCAGTTTTGTATGTGCCTACCTTATCCACTGATACTCGCGCGTTGGCTCGGTGATAGCGCGGTGCTCCGTGTTAGTTAAAGTTTCAATGGAGTTTTAGTTTTTTTTTCAGTAGGATTTTTTAAATATTTTTTTTGTGTTCCTTTATCGTAACTGAAACACCCCTTAAGCTATGGCACGCAATTAAATCAACACCCTGTATATTATAATTCATGCTGAAGTTAAGTGAACTCTCAAAGTAAATAATTATCAGGATAAGGCGAGGCGACCCTGTTGATTTTGGTTTTTATTTTTTTTATCTTTATTTATAGAGCTTAGTCACTAAGCGACTATGCCGCTCTATAAGTTTACAATATGTTCAGCACTATTGAATGTGCTAAGATCTTCCGTAGTACCTGAGGTCAAAACTAATATTTTTTGCCGACTCCACTATTACCCCTAGGCAACCTTTTTATTAGGCTGGTAGTGTTTTGTATGTAATGAGGTATGGTCAACCGCACGTCGGTAGAAACTTTTTCAACTCTATTACCACGCCATAAGGTCCAAAAGTGTTTCTACTGACGTGCTGTTGAGTGTACGAGTAGGGTTGCCGTCCGCCCACTCTGAATCTTGTAACATTGCGTCAAAAACCGACAATACCTTTAAAAAATCACACCCACAATAACTTGTTAATAATCTTAGTTTGACTAAGTACCACAGTATTTATCTAACTTTATGTTACTTGTAAAACCTAAGTTAACGTTATGTAAACTAGGTAAGTAAATTATAACACCTTAATTCAATAACGTTCTTAAGATTTTTAATTCGAATAAATGAATTAAAATCGAGATTTTAGAGGGAATCACAACCATCTCTTAATTTCTTCGAATAACTGAAGTATTTTCGTAGGATTTGCACAAAACTGTCTTGGAAATTATATATTATAAAAGACTGTTTTGAAATTAATAAATCAAAATTTTTGAACGTTTTTAAATCAGGATGCTAAACAAATATATGATCTTAAAATGGGAAGTTAATTATGAGATTTTAGTTCAAGGTTTCGTAAATATTTTATAACTATTATTCGAAAACTTAATAGGGAGTATGCATGTCATATAAATTGATGAATACTCCCTATTCGTATTATAAATTTTTGCACCACTAGTGATATAGGCCTTATGATATAATCATCTACATAAGGTACAAAAATTCTACCAACATGCACTTATTGTAGAGACTTGCTATTTAATATTATTTATAACGATATAGGCACTTATTTTTTATACATTCGTGACACTAAGTGAACAGGCCCCTTCACAGTTTTGATATACCTATAGTTTTCTTTATATTAAGGCCCCTGGTCTAAATATTTTACAGGTCAAATGCAATATAAGAAATCGCTAGGCAAAAGGTAACATAAAAAATCACCCATCAATTGCTAGACTTACACGCGATTTACTTATTTATAATATACCTAACCGTAACCAATAATTCAGTGAGATAAGTTGGTCAAACAATGTACGTTCAAATTGATAATAAGCAATACGATATTGTTACATCTGGATACGCAAAGATATAGAAATTCTTAAGAATGACACGCCATAAATCTAATTGTAGAGTGTGGTAACTTATCTAGGTTCTTCGAAGACAAATTCTTTTTGCTTGTTTTGTTTGTATCGTATATGGATGGCGTTTTGTTGAAGGGTTTTTTTGTTTTCGTCAACTTACGGCGGCCCTAAGACGCTCAGCCTGACTGATGTATGACCGACTGACTGTAATCTGTCGTAAGCTTGACTGAGCGTGTTAGAACGTGATTGTGTGACTGACGTCGAATACCTTGATACTTTGATTTTATCAATCATACATCAGTCAAATGCTATCAGTCATACATCAGTCAGACTGAGCGTCTAAGGGCCGCCTACAATGCAAGTAATGTTGTTATTGTAACGTACATTGTGTGCCCGCTCAGTCTCCAGCGCGCCGCCGTCGTATCAGCGGTCACATGTACCGGTCGTGCCGCGCGGGGGGGGTGAGCGCCATGGGGCGCGACTCCGGCTTGCCGGCGAGCTGCGGGGCGGCGGGGGACGGGGCGGCGGGCGCGGGCGCGGGGGCGGGGGGCGGCGCGCGGGCGGCGTGCGATGTCGGCGACGCGTCCTTCACCAGCAGGCGGAGCAGCTCTGACACACAGCCCCAAGGGACGATCCTGGAGCACAGGAGGATCTCATATTACACAGAGTGACATTTAGAACACGATATGGTGTTTGTAGAAAAAGACAAATTGATTAAAATTAAATGGATATTTGTCTTTTTCCTTTTCATTTAGAAAGCATTTATAGAGCTACGAAATTCCTCTAGTAATTAGGCCCTACCATCATTATTGATGTCGTGTGGTGCCGGCAAAGAATAGTACTAACCCTTACATACCCGTGGGTGTCGTAAGAGGCGACTAAGTGTTTATGGACCGGAGGATGGGCAGCAGCATCTTTCTGTGTATCGTACTATCTTACATGCTGCGGTGACCAACAACAGAGGTCGTTAGCTGCAACGATTAAAAGCGTGGTGACTATGGTAAATCCACTCCAAAGTATGACGCGCTTTTGCTGGAGTTCTGGAGGGAGCTTCCTGTCCTGCAGTGAACGTTTCATGGGACGTTATGATTATGTATTTATAGTTACCATTTGAAAGGCATAAGCACGCGGAAGTATCCCGGGATGACAGCCACTGGTTCGTTGATGCGGATGGCCATCACCACGCGGTCTGCCACCTCGTTCGAGTTCAGCTGAGGGACGAACCTGCGAGCAAATTTATGATGGTCACAATCGCAGCAAGAAAATTACAAGGGAAGTAAAGCACGCGACAGCTCAGGAGTGCGGGCGAAATGTATATTATATGTACGTTTACTCCTATGAGCTGTCTATCGCTTCGGGCCCAATCACACCTTCCTAAATACAAAGACTAATTCGGAATACATTGCTGGGAGGCTTGGTTTTGTTAATTCCAATATCTATATTACAACCGGCAATGTATACCGAATTAGCTTCTGAATTAGTAAAGGTCTTATTAGGTCACGACTTTACTCTACGTATTTGAAATAGAATCCGATAAAAATGCAGAATGCGAATGCTTACTACACAACATTGAATGCTTTTAGAGATCGTCAATTTCACGACATCGGGCAGGACTGCAGTAGCCTACTTAGTTGGTTAAGGCGTCTCTGGTACTGATGGAAAAGACGCAGCTTCGAATCCTGTCTGTGGTTGTGATTTTCTACTTTGTAGAGTTATCCGGAAGTATTAAAATAAAATCATTTTAGTATTCGAAACTATCGGGCGTTACAAAAGGCGATTAAAGGAATTTTAACCAAATGATAGGCAGCGGCGTTTTTCATAATGTACCTAAGTTGCTCAACATGAGATTTTTTTCATTTTGCTCCCAAAGTTTACCAAAAATAGTATTTTCGATACTTATAATATAACATTTCGTCTTTCCAAATTATGTCTATCACGCCATCATCATCATGTCAGCCGAAAGACGTCCATCGGCCTTCTCTTAAGATCTCCAAGACGACTCCTGCGCTGTAGCTGCACTGTTTGTATAACGTAAGTAGTAAGGGTAGGTATGTCACCCACTAAGTGGAACGACGATGTGATAAAAAATAAACCAGCTACCGCAACCGTTGTGCCGCGCTTTAGGTATGCTCACGGCGAGATGGGGCGGGGGGTCCATCGCTCGTCATCGCTCACGGCGGCTACTAGTTCTTTCCCACTTCCCCACCTCCCCGCCACTAACCCATACAGCGGTACAGCGGTTGCCGCACGGACTGTACTCCGTGGGTTGCGGTCAGACTATAGGTAGATATACATTTAAATATTTCGTCCAGCAGCGTAGTTACAGATTGGCAATGACAAGTACTCACCTAGAATCAACCTGCTCGAACATGCCAGTAGACCGGATGAAGTAAGGGCAGATGAGGGACGTGTTTACACCTTTAACGCCACGGGTCTCCAGCTCGATTTTCAATGCCTCATCGAAGCCACATGCTGCGGACTTCGAGGCGCAGTAGTCGACCAACTTGGCCACGCCCACTTGGCCAGCCATGGACGCGATGGTCACGATGTGGCCGTCGCTGTTTTCAATCATTTGGGGCAGGAAGGCTTTCACCGTCTGAAATTGAATAGACCATATGTTGATTTAATGAGGAAACTGTATCTGGTGCGTGTAGTACTGGTAACGTACACTCAACAGTACATCAGTAGAAAAACTTTTGGACCTTATGGCGTGGTAATAGAGTTGAAAAAGTTTCTACCGACGTGCGATTGACCGTACTAAAGTAACAGGAAAGATTTACGAAGAATCAGAATTTAATCGAGGTGTGAATAATTGCCCTCTTTCTGTGATCCATGATTGTGCATTCAGAGCATTGCTAAGGGAAAGTTGTTCAGTCAAATCAACTTAATTCCATAGTGTATTTTCTATGGGAGATGATTTTTTCTGGTATTTCAACCTATGACCTTAGCGAAAGTTGTTCAGTTGCATAGTTGAACAGTTTCAAGGATCACAGTGTATAGTGTTTACCCGTGTGGTACTCGTAACCCGATTCAATATAGTCCAGTCAATCTACGATATGAGGTTGCATTAATTGCACATTTAGAGAAATTAATTTTAAATAGTAATACAGGCTATTTATTAAAAACAAAAAAAAATATTTAAAGACGTAAAATAATTAAATCCGGCAATTTCGTAAAAACATATTTTTGTAAAAGTACCAGTATAAGCTGACCTTTTCTACAAGGTAAATATTGTACAGGTTGAGTTCACTTTATACTGGTTTAAAGAATATCAACGCTATGTCGGGGATTACTGTAGTTTTAAATTTTTGAATGTTTTTACTGGTAATTTAATAAATCATCCCCCAAAGTGCATTTAATGCAACCCTCTCCATACAAACTTTCGTAGATTGCCTGGACTAATATGTACCTATGTGGTACCGAAGGGCTAGTCAAAATATTAATAAAAAAAACTCAAATAAAAAAATAATTGCTGACTGAAATACAGGTTAAAAAGTTTAGTAGCGTACCCAGAAATGAGAGAGGACGTTGACGTCGAAGGTTCTCTGGATGAGATGGTCAGGAGTGTCCAGGAGGTACTGGCCAGACACCACGCCTGCATTGTTGACTAGAATTGATACCTGAAACAATGAGTACGTACATAAAAACATGTAAATAAGACAATTCGCAACAAAAACCAAATTCTAAGGAACTCCGAAAATTGGCCCATAAATAGAGATAGGGCCAACACAAATGTCGTTTTTATTTTTTTATTTTCGTAAAATATCGATTCCTTTATGGCAGAATGGAACATAGTCACCGCCTGTTAAAGAATTCATCCGCTTAATAAACACCAACTTAAACATACACTACTTGAATGGTTAAAAAAGCTTGACTACACGGAAACAGAAAAACTACTTTTACCGTTATAGTATTATTATTATTAGTTTTGATCTCAATTTACAAACTCCTTTAATAATTTTTCAATAGGCCTATATTATTTTATCGTTAGTTCAGTCACTGTTACGATCCTACCATACGCTCACACATACATATCACTCCTCATACACATCTCTCCACACACACACACACACACACACACACACACACACACACACACACACACACACACACACACACACACATCTTCCTTAAATAGTCCAATTTACCTGCCTAAAGTTAAAATCATCTATTAATTTTTATTACTAGTGTAAAGTTTTAGTATATAGCTTGTACGTACCTGACAACGTCCCTTGGGAATCACTGACACCTAAAATACAGGGTTTTTCCTAGTTTAGGTGGCAGGGAAACTATAATTTGTAAATATTTGTACTAGCCTAAGAAACTTAAATTGTAAAAACATTAGTCAATAAATAAACTATATTATATTATGATTAATTAAAAATAAAAACTGTCACCTTTCTTAGTGATATGACAACCTTTTCTCTAAATTTTGTGATTGAAATTTGTGAAATTCCATTCTACCGCACGGGAATCGATATTGTACGAAAATAAAAAAAATGTTAACTCGTTATTTGCCTTCGAAAAAAAATTATATTTTTTATATTAACTTAATACCTAACCCTATCTCTATTTATAGGCCAAGTTTCAAGGTTCCTAACATATGAGTTTTTGTTGTGATTTGGCACTCCTAGAACCTAGAACTTCCTACTCAAAACACTGAACCCTCAATGCATGAATCCTACGCACACATGGCCGCACGTCAGTGGAAACACTTTGACTTTGAGCAGGTCTCTGGTTTCGAGCATTTGTATCTTAGCGCTGGCTTAGATTTTACTGGTTTTGTTTATACGTGGTTGGTGCCGTGCGTACTTGCACTTGGCCGGTTTCTTTATTAATGTACTCGTAATGTTTCATTCAATCGACGGTAATGATTCAGCACAAGTAGGACGTGAAAAACCACTTTTTGTAACAAAAAATCATGAATGCTATTATTTCAACGATCAATGTTAATGCTAAGTGGAAAATACGTTGACTAAAAAACTAAATGTGTAGAATACCATTTAGGGATTATTTGCTATTCAATTTATTGAATAAAAAGCTATTATTGCGTGTATAAAAAGTTCATGAAGCTTGTTGGGTCACTACTCGGAAAATGACCATAACGGATACTAAGTATTGCGTTGAAATCCTTTGACGTCATTGGATAACGTAGAAGACTAAAAAAACGAATATCTACTTGCTTACCTATATCTACTCGTACTATTACCTATATGATCTACTATTTATGTTCAATAAAATATACCGGGTGATAAAGAAAGACAATCAAGACAAAACATCTCAGGATGATTAAAAAGAAATCTAACCCTATCTCATCAACAACGTCGATCGGAGTAACATCGATACCCAGGTATAAATTTGTTTAGACCTACGAAATCTAACGCGTGGCTTTAAAACTTGATATTTTTTTTATCTTGGCAAGAATAACTTAACTTGGGAGGATATGACCAATGTCCTTATAGCAAAACCGCACTTTAATGGGTTTAAAACGAGCGCTAAAATTTGTTATTGTTTTCTGTTGAAAACTTGTTCAGTTCATTGGCTGCTGTTTTAAGTATTTGATAGACACTATTTTTATTTAAGGTGTTCAATAGATTTAAACTCTGTATAAAAAAAGCTCTGCTCTGACTCAAACAGACTTTTAGACTGAAACAGACAAGCTGAACGAATTTATTACAAGTGTGGTTTGTACATACTTAGATAGTTAACACCTTTCTCTACTAAGAAATAAAAGTAATAAAATAAATATCACCTAAGTATGTTCCATAGTATGTAGCATTGCATAGAGAACTAACGAATATTAGTAGGAGCCATTATAAGCCCGGCTTTATTACCAAGTATGTTTTATCAAAGTTTTACGCAAACGTCAATGTAATCAACGAGATCATCTAGACTGGTCAAGTAAGACAGATAAAAACGCAAGTTGCTCGATTCGACTGTGCCAGTAAGTTATATGTTCCTTAAATGCTGATCTTAAGAGTTGTTTTTATAGTTATGTGAAAATCTGTCTGAAAGTTGTAATATTTAATGATTTCAGACTTTTTCCTTTGCTTGCGCTATGACCTACGGGAAGGGAAGTCAGATTCAGATTATTTATTCAATGTAGATTCTTTACAGAATACTTATTGAATGTCATGCAGAATACAATTCAAATAGAGCGAGTCTACGCGGTTTCGGATCGTGCTGTGGCAACGTAAAAGAAACGGCAAGAAACCACTGCAGCACGGCCTACTTTAAGAGTCGGCTTTTTACAATGTGTTTCTTGTGTTTCGCTGGAATATCAGAGCACCATACCTCTTTGTCATTCATATAGTCATCTAATCTATAGTAAGCTTTTTTACATAACGTTTGCTTTACACATTCTTTAAACTTTCTCTCAGGTAATTGCACTATATTGTCAGGTATTTTGTTGTAGTATCGTACACACAGACCAACGAAAGATGTATTGACTTTAGTTAATCTAGTATATGGTTGATCAATTTGTGCTTATTTCTAGTATTAAAATTATGCCTGTCACAAATTTTAGGTAATTGATGAATGTTCTTTCTAGCATACATAATATTTTCATAGATATACTGGCATGGCACTGTCATTATGTTGATTTCCTTGAACAGTTCTCTCAGGGAATCACGAGTCTTCAGGCAATAAATTGCTCTTATAGCCCTCTTTTGTAAAACGAATATTGAATGTATATCAGCTGCTCGGCCCCAAAGCAGTATGCCATAAGACATAATGCTATGGAAGTAGCTAAAGTAAACCAGCCTTGCGGTAGCTACATCAGTAAGTTGTTTGATTTTTCTGACAGCATATGCAGCCGAGCTCAATCGACCAGAAAGAGCCGTTATATGAGGGCCCCATTGAAGTTTAGAGTCTAGTGTTAACCCTAAGAAAACTGTACTATTTACAAAATCTAATGGTTCATTATTCAATACTATGTTATGTGAAGTAGACCTTACATTTGGTAGTGCAAATTTAATACATTTAGTTTTTTTGGCGTTTAGGACTAAATTGTTAACAGTAAACCATGCATGAATCTGTCCAAGTGCATCATTGACTTCGTTATAATATTGTGATTTTCTACTTACATTGAATATTAATGAAGTATCATCAGCAAATAACACAATCTTTGACAGATTCTTCACTACAGTAGGGAGGTCATTAATATAAATAAGGAATAAAAATAGCCCTAATATGGACCCTTGAGGTACGCCAATTTTGACAACAGATCCCAGTGATTTCGTTTTGTTTACTTGTACCTTTTGAATCCTGTTTTCCAAATATGACTTAAGTAGTTTAAGTGAATTATTCTTAACACCGTAATGTTCAAGTTTTAACAGCAATGTGCTATGATCTACGCAATCAAATGCTTTGGATAGATCACAGAAGATACCAATAGCATCTTCAGATTTTTCCCACGCGCCAAACATGTATTTTAAAAAGTACCCTATAGGTTATGGTTTGGTTCATAAATGTGTGGAGATGGAAACATAAATGGCTGTATCTTTTGATGGCTTTGTTGTAGAAGCTTGAAATTTACACAGTTCATGGGTCCATATTATACCTTAATATTTTATATTAATTTTAACTTGATACCTTTACCCGCTCGGGGGAAAAAAGGTCTTCACAGACAGACACACAGACAACAAAGTTATACTGGGTTCCTCCTTTTTCCTTTAGAGGTACGGAACCCTAAAAACGATCAATGCACAATTAAAAGGCGTCTAAAAAATCTGTTCTAATCAGATAGTGCAAAATGAACAGGATTTCCTCTTCCAAAACTGGTACGTAGGTACATACTTTACGAGTTGGCATAACCCAAAAAATTAAATCACTACTCACTAAAGTACCCTATACAAGGTGTAAGGGACAGCCTTCCGAATACTGAAAGGGCATGATCAGTCAATTTAACTGACCAACTTCCAGCGAATAAAACTTTCATGAAATGAAAAAAAATTTCGGCCTCTCCATACAAACTGTCCAATCAAGTGTGTCCAATTTTGTATGGAGAGGCCGATTTTTTTTTTATTTCCTGAAAGTTTTATCCGTAGAAAGTTGTTCAGTTACGTTGACTGATTATGCCTTTTCAGTATTCGGAAGGCTGTCCCTTACAACCTTTATAATAGGCAAGGCAATCCTATTAATTAACTATGTACCTACTTTGTTCATGAGGTTAGTGACTTGACTATACATAACGTGCCAGGTTGCGACCAGGCAAACCTGTTTTTTCATACCACCCTATTTTGGCATATACTGGTCGCTTTTTGGTATACGATGAGGTAAGTAAGGTTGCCAACTGTGAGCTCTTATAGTCATTAGTCCAATAGAGCGGCCGAGTTAGAAATAAAGTTAAGCCTTACCCTGCCAACTTCCTCGTTAACCTTCTTGGCGACCCGGTAGATGTCGTCCCTGTTGGTCAGGTCCACCACATACCCGTGGCACTTCCCGCCGATACCCTTCACCAGCTTCACTGCGTCGTCTAGCCCTGAAACAAACAACATTTCATTATAAATAAGTAGTAGAAAAGAAACACTACTACTTATTCTTCTTCTTTAATACTTCTTCTCCGTTCTCATTGAATTTGTGGGGTAACAGCCATGCATTCCTACGATCCTATCCCACTCTCCTCTATTCTTCTTTTATTTATCTTAGAAACAATTTTGACATCTCAAGATTATTGCCTTATTCAAAAAATTCGATAACAATAAACAATGTTTGACCAAGTCCAATAAAAAAACAACTTGTAGGTTTGCAAAAATCTTTCATTACTTTCTAAACTTGAGTTGTTTACGTTTAGTCACAGAATATATAATATATGGTTTAGTTTTCTTCTTAGTTATTTTTTTCTGTGTTCTAGTTTCTTATTATTCCAAAACAGAGGGTAATAAATGAATTACGCAGATCCTCTACATATTTTTTCATACAAGACAAAATTTTATTTCCCTGTTTAGGCATCTCTACCCCAACCATTTTAATAATTTTTCAACAATTCAATAATTTCCTAAGTTATTTAGGTAAGCATGTAGGAATGATATGCCATTTGTAGCTGTTTCTTGTCATACTCGTAGCCAATCATCAATGTATAATTTCTTCGAAGCAAGAAAGTAATTATTTTGTAGGTTTTCTCTTGGCTGTAAGCATAGTGTTTACCAACTAAGTTTCAATTCTAAGTATAGCTTCTACGAAAAAGATTAGTTTCTCTGAAATACAAGAGAACCACCTTTCCATAAAAAAAAATTATAATAGCCGAAAAAAAATAAAAATCGGCCTCTTCATATAAACTATCCAATCAAGGTTATGACTTTGCCTGGAGAGGCCGATTTTTTTCATTTCCGGTGTAATTTTTATTGGCGTTTAGTTTTGTGGATTAGAGCCCTTTTAGTGTTTTTAAACGTCATGATGGTGGATAATACGAGTATAATTTGTAAACGTTTCAAGAATTTAACAAAAATTATGGTATACCTAAAATCTCTTAAGCCACTTGACAACATATTAAACTACTCTGCAAAATTTTTTTTGGTGTTTGTACTCAACATCCATGCAGGTATTTCAGGTAAAGTAGCTTTCACAGCTTCCGTTTTTTGTGTCAACGTAACTTGTACGAAGCATGCGCAAGTAAAATGTGGGCGGAACACCTTAAGACGAGTTTTTGACAAGACAATAAAAACATGGAGATGGCAATGACCACAGCTGACGAATGATGAATATGATGTGATCAGGCACACTTTCTTTCTCTGTCTCGGAACGGTTTGACACTCTGCGATCCGACATATTCGAATTTATATGATTGGATTTAAAGTATTTCTTCCTGATAATATACAATGTGTCCGGTAACCAACTACACAAACTTAAACGGTAGATTCTAAACATGAAACTGAACAACTTTTTTTTTCAACAAGGAACTAGGTCGAAATACCAAAAAAAATTCCGGCTTCCCATACAAACTGCATCATTTGATAGCACATTCAGTATGGCAGTTCGAATTTTTTTCCTGCATTTCGACCTTTGTGCCTTAGGAAAAGTTATTCAGTTTCATGGTTGGAATAAGTTTGTGCAGTTGGTCACTCCTTTTTTTTCAAGAGGTGCCGCTTTTTTTTTAAAGCGATGTATGTAGTTTAAACTGACGTCTTAAGTGATTTCAATATATTCGAATATGAATAAATAATATTTGATTTAATGCCTTCTTTTAGTAAAGATCGTAACCAATGGAAAGCCGCGAAAAAAAAAAAGATTATTGTATGTTTTGTAAGTAATATAACATTATTACAGAGCATTGTTACTTGGTCGTCTTAAATTATGAACATCGGCAAAGGAAAAATAATAACCAGAAATTTTAACTGGATCAAGAACAGAGTTAGATAAATAAAGATGCCAAAACCACCTTGAATAAAAAAATGCGATACAAAATATCTTGTCAATGCGGATATCGGATCGAAACGTATAAATTCTGTTTTTAAAGGTCTGCCTCCGCACAAATCGCTTACGGGTTTTTTGTCCAATTCGAGGAGGCCAATGCCAGTGGTCAAGTGCACTTGAAAGTAACGGTTATAAATATGACCCACATCCAGCCAGTGCCAAAATGTTAACCTTTTATGTCCGGAATTAATATTGGAAAGTTCTTTTAATATAAATAAATGAAAAAGTAGTTCATGTGATACTGGGGTTAAAATATTACCAACCAGCTAATTTCTTCCATTGAGTATGCTAGTACCATTCAGGGATTTACAAACCTGAGGATGAGCAGCGGGGTGTTTACTACTCTACAACAATCATCATTACTATGGCCTATGTCCAGCAGTGGACGTCTTTCGGCTGATATGATGATGATGATAAAGCCGACTCTTAAAGTAGGCCGTGCTGCAGTGGTTTCTTGCCGTTTCTTTTACGCTGCCATAGCACGATCCGAAACGGCGTAGACTCGCTCTATTTGCATTGTATTCTGCATGACATTCAATAAGTATTCTGTAAAGAATCTACATTGAATAAAATTATCTGAATCTGATGAATCAGTAGTTGTGGTAGCTATTGTAAAACGACAAAACAAAATCACACTTTTCGTGTAGTCTTAGGGTAGTCATTTGGGGCAAGAATTTTACCTATGATATACAGGGTGTAATGGACAGCTTTCCGAAAAATTAAAGGGCACGATCGGACAATGAATGATACAGCAAATTTTTGAAAAATCTGCATCTCCATACAAAATTGTAAACTAGATTAGACGGTTTGTATCGAGAGGTCGATTTATTTTTAATTTCTTAAAATGTTTATGAACTGAAAGTTGTTCAGCTTCGTTGACTGATCATGCTTTTCAAGTTTTCAGAATGCTGTCCCACACACCCCGTGTACATAAGCGGTCACCACCGCCTATAATCTGTCTTATTGATGACGTATTATGACGCAAATAAGACAGCAAAGCACGTTACCCACCCTGAGATACAACATAAAGTGATTCATGTGCCCGTGGTCTCACTAGGTCCCTTAACCTTTAATTCGAAATATAGCAAGAACTACTGCTTTAATGCAGAAATAGGCAAGAGGAATTTACTTTACGGACTTTACCCACAAGCTCTATCACTTGTCCAGTATGGTCATTTTTCGGTTGTAATGATGATTAATAAAAGCTTTTACCAATAAAAAGGTGTCAATGTTGAATAGAAAGCAAAATAAACCACACAATTTCTAATTATTCTTAAAGCTTCACAGCTAGCGGGGACAGCAAGTGAATGGAATTCCTATTTACCAAATTTATTGACAAAATGATTGATGAAAGTTGTTACGAGATAGCTTATCAAAAAGTAAGTAAGTGGGAATCATTCATGAATCCACCTCACTATACGTAGTACATTCAGCCCCTGCCGCTGCTCCTCGCGCTGCCGGAAATAATTCCCTGAATAATGCCGCAGCAGGATCGAGAGAAGTGCGTGTTTACATACTGCCCTACCACTCACTTCGCTTCTGACCACCGGCAATGGCAGACGTCGAAATAATTGAATTAAATAATTTTCTCCTCCGGGCGCTCGGCGAGAACTGGGCGACAGGGCTGAATGTGAACATGCACTGCCACTCGCGCTGCCCGTCCTTTGACTTCCGCACAAAAAACCGCCTTTTTCGGGAGCGCCGGGCAGCGCGAGTGGCAGCGGCAGTGGCATGAGAAATATCGTGTTTACATACTCGTCCTCCCCACTTCCCTGCTCACTTCGGCTGAATGTAAACGTAGTGTGACACTTGCGTCTAATATGTGGTACCATGAACCCAACTACTTAAAAGACATCGTTATTTTACTATAATAGGTAGACCGATCAACATGAACCGATTTTTAAGAGTCATTAAGATCTTTAATGTTCATAAACGTTAGCCTTAATTTCAATCCGTATATCCCAAGTGATTAATTTTACTTAATTAAAAGTACTCTTCAAACCGATTGGAAAATTTCTGAACAATTTGTTTTATTTATGAAGCTTTTCACTACCTTCAAGTATGTGTGGAAAACCACAGGAATCATGAAGGAAGAAAAAATTTTACGCGCCCAAAACATTTTCTTCCTTTATGACAGGAGTTGTGTCATGAACTTTGTGCCAATAAGATAGGTTTATAGTTGCGATGATTACAATAGTGGACATCTATCAATTACCACACTATTACTACATAACACGTATGTTATCGGCATATTCAGACGGAGTGCATTAGCCTTTTGATCTAGTATTTTTGTTACGCTTAACTATTATCTGGTTATCGCCCTGTATGACGCAGTGGTAGGCACAGCTAGAAGAGAAGATTCCGGTTTCGATTAAAATTCGTATAATTATTTTATTTGTTCCCGGGTCTGGGTGTTTATGTGCGCATGTTTGAGTCTATCTTTTACTAGGTAGTGTGATCCTTGCTTGTTTATCTGTAATAAAATAAAAAAATTACCCACAGTAATGAGTGAAACTTATAAAAACTTAGTTGACCGACGTCAAGGAAAACTGCCTATTAAGGTGATCTGTAATCAGCTTAGCCCCGAACGCAACTAGATGGAGCCACTGCTGCAAATATAAGGTTTTATTTTTTAATGCAATAAGTACCAACTATATATGTGCAAAATGTTGATTCGCGTAAATTTCATCGTGCAATTTCAACGCCTAACAACAATTTCGATAAGAAAAATATCTCCATATGTCCACTAAAGTCAATTACTCTCGTCAGTCCGTGTTTACATGAGTACGATCACTCACACATGCAAACAAAGCACAACCGTACAGTTTTGACCGCACGCCCACAATCGTAATATTGAATCAAAAATTGCTAACAAAAATAGTACTTTCAGTACATTAACTGTGTTTTTGTATTAATTAGCGAAATATCTAACTAAAAATAGCAGTATTCGTTCGTTTTTCAACAGAATTTTAAGTCCCGCGTAAGAATGCAAGTCATTTGAATTTTTGTATGGAAAACGGTTCAACTTAAAAATTGATAACCCATACATAAGAAACTGTTGCAAATTTTTGAAATTTAAGTCTGAGTTGAGCGTTGCTTTTATATAAAATTTTATATTTTCGAATCTCAGTCGTCTAGTAGCAAAGTAGCCTTGTAGATTGACAAAGTAGTTTTTATTGGCTAATTAATTACCTTTATGAATGAGTATTACAGTGTTTAACATTGGGATACTTTGTACGAAAATTGGTAGCCTTTAGATTGGACGCAGGAGCAAGGTTAATTACTTAAGGGCAAGGGTGCTACGGTTTTAAGGGCAAGAGCAGCAACCGTGTATGTAGGTGGATACTGGTTTAAATTGCTCCGATAAAATGGCACCTCAAATTATTATTATTATTATTTACAGTTTATTGTACACAAGATAATACAAACATAAAACTAACATTAAGAAAAAAGACACAACAGGTGCTGCTTATTTCTACACGGAAATTTCTTATTAATTATTTGATTATACAGGATGTAAAAAAAAGTACGATTATCCTTCTAAGGGGTAATTCTACATCACTAATAGATTTTGAAAAAAATATTAAAAAAATAATTATTTAAAATATTTATTTTTGGGTGATCATAAAATTCGAATTTCCTTGGAATTACATAATAGTAATTTATTAAAATGAACAAGTACTTGCTAGTGACTGAATATTATAACGAACAACATCTTTGTCTGCATCACCAGCTGATTATAGGGGTCATTTAACATTCCAGTCGCTTCACTTCTTCTTGAGCTAAAACTACTTTTTTATGAAAAAGTTTTTTTCATATTTATTACATAATCTATTAGTGATGTAGAATCACCCCATAGAAGAATCATCGTACTTTCAAAAAAACAGTCAAAACTGTTTTTGTTTTACAAAAGCAAACATTTATCGCGCAAATTCGCTTCTGGTAGTGTGGTCGAAAGAGTATTAAAATACGAATATAGCTTTGAGAAATTTTCGCCGCCAAAAGTGATTTTGATTGGAGATGAGTTTAGTCAAAATTAGTTTTGACCGGTTATGAGTTTTGACTCTGACATACACTTATAAAAACTGTTTGTTGAGAGACACACTATGAAGTGTATGAAGAACTATTGTTTTTGGTATCAAATTATAAGTACCTGGGTGATCGACCTACGCTCTGTCCACAGCTCTCCAAGAGATGGCGATGTAGAGTTTCGGAGTCGCGCTACTCGTATTATCAAGAAGTACATAACGTGACCTGGCTAGATAGATTTTTCACCCAAAAACTAAATATAAATTGTATCGTAATCATAAGAGCCCTTTTGGAGAAATCAATTACAAATATGTTAGTAATTGGTTTCTCAAGTATTGTTCGTTTAATAGTAACAACGAATACAACGGGCGCAGGATACAACTTGTAACTTTACTAACGAAAAACTTCCCGAGTAGATGTTCTACCCGTCTAAACAACTTTTGAAAATTTACATCTGATCCGGTCAATTTCATATTAAGAATCGAGTCAAAAGATATTCAACTTCTACCCGAGAGGTTTTGCGTTAGTAGGTAGAGTTGCGAGGTTCAAAGTGTACGAATAAGTTAATATAAATATTACGAGTATCATGCTAGATGTGTCTACGTCTTAAAATGGCACCCAAGATTCGTTCGTTTGTTTTGTCTAGACCAGCTGGTCTAGATTTGTGTAACAAATACATTTGTTATCATAATGAATGGCAATGTCCTAAATCAGATCACTGCATTATAATTTTACTACTACAGGATGTTACATTAGGAAATGGAATTTTTTGAGCCTGAATCATATGAATCTGTATCTACTAAAACTGAACAACTTTAAGAAACATAGCTCAAAATTCGAAAAAAAGAGAGCAAAATCCCAAATACAAACTTGTTTATAATTACGGTACAGTAATATCGGATCGATTTTTTTTTTCGTATTTTGACCTATCTTCCTATATACAAGTTGTACAGTTTCATGGGAAGATTCTTAAGGACTTTTCCTTATAAAGCCACGATCATACCTAGCTGAATTCAAAGACCAATTCCGCATACATTGCTCGTTGAACTAAGGATATTGCAATTAACATACCAAGCCTCCCAGCAATGTATGCCGAATTACTCTTTGAATTCAGCTAAGTGTGATCGTGGTTTAACCCTGTACCCTGTACTTATAATAACCATTTTAATTCACTATCTGCTGTAAATTAAATAAAGTTTTGTTTTACCTACCTACCTATATCTAATCATACGTAAGTGAAGTCACTTAATTGCTTAGATAGCTGGTTCTCTGTGATGATGGTCTAATATGAGTACTCACTCATGTTTACCATGGTGAGAATGAGTACGATATTTCAATAAGATTTGTTATGGAATATATCTGGTTGAACGAATATTAAATATACATTGGATAAATATAAAAAAATACAACTCGCTATCTTTAATTACTGTGCGGAGTATATAATTAACCTGTTTCTTTAGAGCGTGTCAAATTACAAGCTTTCTTCAAACTATAACATATACACAATAATATTAACACTGCATATGACTCGAACTTACGTAATTTATAAACTATGCGTATCAAAATCTTATGGAAAAAATTGGCTGAGTTAAGCCGCAATCACACCTTTCTAAATTCAAAAGCTAGGTAATTCGGCATGCATTGCTTATTCCAATATAGACTTGTTTTTGCTAATTCCAAAATCCTTATTTCAACGATCAATGTATGTATGCTAAATTAGTTTCTGAATTAAGGGAGGTGTGATAGCGGCTTCACTTTAGGAATTCTTTTATAATATCCTTCTTACGGCCAGCGAGATTCTGCGTCTGATTGCTATTATATTCTTTTCAGTTGTTTGATTTGGGAATATATGATATGTGAATCTGCCAATGAAACTGAACAACTTTAGTAGGAACATAGGTTCCTTAGGGATAGTTGTCGTATTATATTTGGGCCTATGTCCAAATACGAAAAAAATATTTTGACTTGTTTGATAGCGCATATTGTATGGGAGGTAAAAAAAACAATCTTTTTCGTATTTTGAGCTATGTTCTTTACATTCATGGGCAGATATATCTTTTTTGTTACACATATTAATACTAAATTTTTCTTGATCTCGTATATAATTTCGTCACACTCATTCGTGAACTCTGTTATAATAGGGATGTTTCTTGGGACGAGAATAAAACTATACAAAAATTTCGTTTTATTGGTACGTAAAACTTACCATAGTACGTTTAGTTTTAGATTTTTATAAAGGGTTAGGTAAAAAGTTCGTCAAGGTTTCTGTACTGACGAGACGTATAAAATTGACGTTCAATAAAAAGGGACTAGGTTGGAAACTAGCGGATTGCAAAAATAGTAGAACAATGTTGAAATTAAAGAAAATAACTCCGTTAAAACTGACTAAAAGCTGCAGACGCCGCAGGCAACCCCATTAAAGACTCTCTTGGCGACTTCTTCAATTTCCATGACAGTAAGGCATTTCAATGAAAGCGTTTAAAGGTCACCGATTAATAAGCTACCATTTACTAGACCACGTCTCTACATTAATTATTAAATGTCAGACTCTGCGCCTACTAGAAAGACAAGTCATAAAATGGCCAGCTTATTTCCATTTACCTTTACTGTTATGTAGAGTATGGAGAAGACCGCGGTGAAATTAAAAATACATTAAAAAGGAGGCCATCCATATGTTCCTTTCTATTTGTATGCGCTTAATTTGAAGTAGAGTTTCTCAAACTCTTTGGGCCACGTTCCATTATACAAGGTGTAACAGAAAGAGTGTATCAAGCCTGAAGGATGTGATTCTGCCAAAGAAACTGAACAACTTTGCCCAAGGAACATATAATAGATCGAATACGAAAAAAAAATTTGACCTTTAATATAAAATGCGCTGTCAGCTGTTTCAGTTTCTAATTTTTTTTTTCATATTTCGACCTTCGTTCCTTAGGGAGAGTTGTTCAGTTTCATGGGCAGATTCTCATCCTTCTGGTTTGATATAGTACATACATAATATATCACGCCTTGTTCCCGTCGGGGTAGGCAGAGACCACAGTTCTCCACCTGCTACGATCTTGACGTACTTCCCTTGCTTCCTGAACTTTCATCAGTCCGTTCATATATGCTCTATACAATGTGTCCCAGGGATAAGTGACCGCCCGGCGTTTTTTTTTTTATAGTACTACTTTTTGATTCCTTATAAAATTATCGATAATTGCTTATTTTCAATACTTATAGACATTCAACTTTAACTAGAGCGTACTTACTCAACGATCGCCGACAGACGAAGTCATTGAACAAAATACAGTTTGAGAAGTCTTGTTGTAGTAAGAGGGAAGTAACATTAACTGCTACATCAACATAAATTTCTTTTAAAGCCTAGCATACACAATATACACATGACATTTTAAAAAACGCGCGTTTATTCGATTCGATACGGACGAGATGTCGTTGCGAGTCAAACTGACGCGGGTGCGACTTACGTACGACTTTCGTCTATCAAAGCCTGTATCAATATGAACGCGCTTTTACGATGTAGAAAAACATTGTCTACATCGGCAAATTTGATTTTTTAAAGGTTAGATCAATAGATAACATAGATTAAAACTGAGAAGCTCTACAAAATTGACTTGTTTTACTCAGTACTTTATCCAATCACGGATTAACGTTCCAATGCCACGAATGCAAATCCGTAATAAAAAAAATTACTCTTGGGTCTGTCGGTTCCTTTGCATAGTTAGCATACGTAGGTATATAATATGTAAAAAAAAACAATAAAAATGTCTTATCATCTACTCCATTAAACTCTGGAACATTCGCGCCCCATCTAATAGCCCTCGTTGTTGCGTCGCTACGTGTGAATGTGTGTCAATGCTGCACTCGCGCACCGTGTAGCAGCGAGCGCGGAAACGTTTCCGCACGCAGTAGCGTAGTGGCGCAACTTCGCGGTCAGCACCTGCGCGGTCGATGCGTTAAACGTAATATTTAAATATCTAACTAAGCAATTCAACAACGATTTTTTAAATTACACTTTCAATGTTTTGAAGAGAAATCGTTATCTGGAAGGGTTAGTCCCATCCAGTCTCAGGCCCAACTAGTCACGTTTGCAAAATATGTAGCAAAGAGTGCCATCTAATCACGAATTCTTAAGTAGTAGGTATATAAACGATAGAAAATACAGTTGAAAAGAAGAGTGATTTAGAAACCAGTTTAATCAAGTTTACTCGTTATCTATATCTATAACAAGAACTACCGAAAACAATACAAATATACTTTAATCTGAAAAGTTGATACTAAGATAAGATCAATTAAGCTATACATACATACGGTTGGCTATACCCAAGTCGCAGCAAGATGTTGAACTGAAGGCACGAAAAGAAAAGTGCACTACATCGTATCACAGACACCAAGACAATAACCAAGAACACCGGTAGCAGACATCAAACAAAGACTGCACAACAGGTGTCCATGTTGAACTTGAAGCCGCGATCCATCGCGCACGACACTAGATCGGTTGCGCAACCGATGCGGTCCACCTTGACACTCGGAATATGGTTCTTGGTTAACTTTTGTAAGTGCTCATATTAATTTATTGTTTAATATGCTCGCTGACCGTGATAGTGGAGACGAGCAGCGTGGTCATCCAACTGGAAAGTGCTTCGAGAATCATTCAATTGCAGTTACTTACCACGGAAGACTATTTTTTAAGTAACTACGGTAACTTATTTATCAATCCCATACAACTTTTTTGCTATGCTATGTTTTATTATTAAGGAAAATTTCTAAAAGTTTTAGAAACAATATTCGAAACTTTCACTTTTTCTTGCATGTGATTTGTATGAGATAATACAAATATTCTTATAGATCATTAAGCGACCCGATCATTAAGATCTGGAGCCCTGTGGTTTGCATATGCTCAAAAGTCTTACAATGCTCTACGGATCCAATACAACAATGCGTTCAGGGTGTTGTTGCGATTGCCGCGATTTTGTAGCGCGTCAACGATGTTCGCCGAGGCGCGCACAGACGGGTTCGATGCTGTTTGGCGGAAAAAATCCGCATCGCTTCTGCGCAGGCTGCGCGACAGTCCTAACACCATCCTGGCAATGATAGCTGCCCGGCTCGATAACCCGCTCGTGTGGACGTTGGTTAAACGGACCAAATCCTGCTTAGAAATTAAGTACTAAGTTAAGATTATTGTTACTGACAAGATGGACCTTTTGTAGTTGTCTGATGAATAAATGATATTATTATTATTAATAATATTTTTGGTATCAGAAAAAATAGGTTGTATTTGTATCCCACATTTCTCTTTGATTTTTTTTGGAAGGATAAGAAATAAAAAACAAGCCTTTATTTTTTTTTCACTTTAGACTTGGTAACCAGACGTAGTTCTTTCATCTACAATCATGTCACCTACAATGTATTCAAAAGTACATTCCTGCAAGGACACCAGTTTAGTAAACTTTATAAAAAAATACAAATATTTACAAAAAAAATCAAGTTGAACGCGTTGAAATCTTTTGTATGAGGAAAAAACAAATTAATAAAAATGGTAATTTATATTTCACGTGGATGAGCAGAGCAGCCTATCTGACCTATAGGTAAATGGAAAATTTTGATAGTTTCCGACAGAAACAATAGGCAATTTTCAATGACTTTGTCAACTACGTTTTTTTAAGTGTCGATAGATGGCACGCTCATCACTGTTGGTAATTTCTGTCTTATGGCTTTTCAAATAAATGTAGAGAAATTCCTTCGGGCGAAACCCCCCATTCAAAATCTAGGTTTATTATAAGGTAGTGTTTCGCCCGATCGGGCGGGGTATGGTGACCGTTTAGTACGAGTGTTTCCATTTTATTTACGATGATCAGCATCGCCATCCAGTTAAATTTTCACAAGATGCTGGAAAAAGCCCTACTTAATTGCGCTTTTTAATTAATTGCTTTATTACGATTTCCTTTTTATTAATCTGTATTTTTTTATTAATATCTACAAATATTATTTTCATATTTTTTTTTGTCCTTTATTATTTTTTTATTGGAAATGGGCTTACTGTTGACCTCGATCTAGTCATGAAGACAGAGATGAGGTCGACGATGGAACGAGCTTGCCCAGAAGAAGCCTATTCACTCGCGACTTGAATAGAGATATCTTGATTTTCAGAGTGAAATTAATTGTTTTTCTATCACTTTTCAAGATGAATTAAATAAGTCCAAATACGGTTGGAATTCGTTTTCCACTACATTTTTATATAGCTATGTTTTTGTACTTGTTATCTGTGTGCAATAATAGTACATTAAGATGCACGTGCGCTATTTTGGAATATTACGGCCGAGGCTCTGAAATTGCAGCCCGAGCCGCAGGCGAGGGCGTAATAGAGCCGAGGGTGTAATCACCAAAGCGCACAAGCTTCTTACGACGTTTTTCAACACATTTGCGAATAAAAACGAACCAAATTCACTTACCTTTTTGCGGTTCGGGCTGCGATTCCTGAGCCTCCATTTTTCGTTCTCACAATACTTTTCAACATGGAATAAATACACCACAAAGAGCTAGGTTTATACTTATTAAAATAAGCCAAAAAGTCATTCTCTGAAAACCAATTGGCATTTTTGCTGTTCTTCCATGCAATAAACTTTTCGTAGGCAAGAATGTATTTTTTATTTGATTTTGCTGAAAGGAGACTCTCACTTGCATTTTGTGCCCTAGTAATTATTTCCTGCGGGGTTAAATTAAGTTCTTCTTCATTGCTTGAAACCATCGTAGTCACAAAAATCAAAGCAGCAAATGAAAATACTTCTGAAAAATGGCGCGCGGAATTCTTGTTGCGCGCGCATTTCTTTTTTCAAATGAGGAGCTGTGACAAAGCAGTGGCAATGCTCCCAAACAGCGTAGTCATTGAAAAAGCACAAAAACTTAAAATTTATTGCTTACAAACTCAATTAATGTTAATTTGTTGTCAAATTTAACTAATCTCATGCAACAAACTGTTTATATAATATATATTCATCAACATTAGGTTTAAATTTACGAAAATGTTATAAATATTTTAGACATTAGAACTCCTTGCTCTTTGTTAATATAAAAAAAATAAAATTTATATAACTAGTTCTATAATATATAATGAGAAAAGCACGCGTTTTTAATAAGCTGGATTATGGACCTAAATACAGTGCAAATAGAGCTGTTTTATGAGCAAATGTGTTGAAAAGAGTATTGTATTGTATATAGCTCTATCATGGGATCAATATGACTGTCACCGGAAATGTATGTGATTCTGGAATTTTATACAATTCTTCTTTCTTCTTGAAAAGTGAATATACCATACGTTTCCTATCTATTTTAGGAATTGTATACAATGACGCATTACACACATTTTCATTGCATCGGAAGTACACGTGACCTGTTAGTACAGGTGATTTAAAAATAAATGCTTGTAATTGAAATAATATCTAGAATTTTAGAACAAAACAAAGTCAGCTATTTTACTGTCTGCACTTCTTATGGATCAGTGGGTCAATGTATTCATGTACATATTTGTTTTCGGTCAAGATCCTATAAGGTTGCAAGCTAAGGTCTCGCGTGCAAGTTTGAAATATTTATTGTTGCATTTAAGACGTTTTGAACAAATTGTGTACTTACATGCGATGTATAACTAAAAGAGGATTATAATTAAGTTATTATTAAGTTATTTATTAATTATTTAAGACAAAAGATAATCGTGTATTATAATCTTAGCTTAAAGTAGATAAATGAGTTGTTCTTCATTGCATGTCGAAATAAAAAACATCTATTTATGATAATGACGTTACATTACAACACAAGTAGGTATACTAATGTTTACGAACTTAATCATCGTTACATCCTGCATACACTCTTATTTTTTATCTTCCCGTATATTTTAAGAAGTGGTTCTGCCCATAAAACCGATAATTTTTTCCTAAACATAGGCCAAAATTCGAAAAAAACATTTCGACTTCCCATAAATACTGCATCAGCTGATAGCACATTTTTTATAGGTTGAAATTATTTTTTTATGTGGGACATGGAGCTGCTCCAGAAATTCTTATAAAAACTACACCAACAGGAAAAGATTGAGTGTTATGTTACCATTATCAGCTAGCCCACACGAAGTGATTTACACTTAATTTATATTATTAATAAAAAAAATCACACTAAACATATAGTGTAATAGTTATAACAACATAGTAATAGTTATAACAACGTAGTATAGTTATAATAACATGGATAGTTTTTCAGAAATTTTACCAGACACCTTCTTTGATGGAAAATGTTTTAGTTATTATTAAGGCCTCATAATAATAAGCTAGAGAAAATGACTAACCGAGTCTGCAGTTACGTTTTTAAAAGGCAATTTTCTATGACGTTTGTCAACTACGTTTTTTAAGTATCGATAGGTAAAAGATGAGCATCTCTGTTGGTATAAATAAAACCTTTTTCAAAGAAATTATATAACAGACATTTGACAGCTCAGAGTAAAAAACTATAGAGTCCGCCATATACATATTCTGTATGAGCTAGTGAAGTGTAAAGCGTCTCACTGTCGCCCATTCTAGTCGGTCAAAGATATCTTTCAAAATCTAATGTTTTAGTATAAACTTTGTTTGCGAAAGTGAAAATATATAGTTTTTAGGGTTCCGATACCAAAATGGTAAAAAAAAGGAACCCTTATGGTGCCGCTCTGTCTGTCTGTGTGTCTGTCCGTCTGTCTGTCACACCTCTATATCTCAGCAACCACTTACGCTATCGAGCTGAAATTTGGAATAGTTTTAGAATATAGTTGCCCAACTTAATTGCACATGAAATTTTTTTGAAAAAAGTATGATTATTAATGTAAAGGGGGCCAAATTTCAAATTGTCGCTACTAGGTCGAGTGGGGTATCATATGAAAGGGCTTTACTTGTACATTTTAAAATATATTTTTGTATTTTTTTAAGTTTCTTAGTTTTCAAGTTATGATGAAAAATTTAAAAAAAAATACCATTCCCCCCCCCTTATCTCCGAAGTTTGAGTAAGGGAAAATCTGAATTAATTACAGTTGACAGAGGTTTATGTAAACTTTACAGCAAAAATAAAACGATCTTTCTAAGTTGCACAGTTTTTCAGAAATCTGCAAAAAACCTTTACAAACAAATTTAGTTTTGCGGTCCTGAAAATGGACTTTATTGCTTCCAAAAATACTATAGGTATATCGGAACCCTCGGCGCGCGAGTCCGACTCGCACTTGACCGGTTTTTTTACAGGTGAATTGATAATTAATACTAAGAACGGATGCGTAAATAATCCGTAATAGCCATTTTATGCGTGGTTTTTAACACCGTTTTTTTCTGGAATGGTAAGTGTTTTCACCAGAAAAATTGTGGTAGTAGCATTTATTAGTCCCATGACACATATTTCTCAGAGAGAAAGATAAAAATTTTACGTTTTTTGGATTTGAAAAAAATCCATACATTTTAGCATGGAGGTCCCTCGCAAGAAAGTGCTACGCTTATGGCTCCCTCCTTAGCAGCAAGAGCTGCTACTAAAACCTCCTTGTTTGACAGTAGCAATAAAATTGACTTAATCATTTGGTGACCGTTTAGTACTAGTGTTAACATTTTTACTAACGACGATCTGCAGCGCCATCTAGTTGGACTTTCCAAAGGTGCTGGGAAACACCCTATTATAAGCCACTCAAAATGGATTTTCTGTGGCATGAAGATGTATCACAAAATAAAGATAATGTTTCAGTTATGTATAACAGCAAATTCACTCTCTTACAAATCTATGAACACAGCTTTACAAAAACGTCAAATAAATGACATCAATATTATTTTTAATGTATGCTTTATTTCAAGAAGAGAAAATAATATGATTTTTGTATTTCAAAGCAGGAAAGGAGAATGGGAGAGGTACTTGAACCTTTTGAGTGACAACTCAATTTAGACGTCTATTGTTGGTTTGAATATAATATAATATAATAATAATAATAATAAGATATGAGCACTGAATGGAAAGTTCACAATGTTTCATTAACGCCTCTTTGTGCTGTAGATATAGAATCTGTTCTGAAAACCACTTTTTAAAAGAAATGTCTTTAAAAAGTATTTAGGTTCATTCAGTTTGATATTTTATATAGATCGGATCTTCTTCTTCTTTCGAGTCAATTCTGACATGAAATACAACGTGTAATAGGGAGTTTTCTTTGACGTTTCTCAACTAAGTTTTGAGTCAATGGGTGGTACGCACCACAGCCGTGGGTGTCGTGGGTGGTGGTGTCGGTTGTGGATGGCACAGCAGAATTAATGAATTTTTTTTATTAGAAAATATATCACGGACTTTGATAGCAGTAATCAACCTGACTTAATAATTTTCATGCTGTGTGAACGTTCAGTATCAGTGTTTCCATTTAGTCCTAGTGCTAACCAGCAGCGCTATCTAGTTGAACTTATAAAAGCTGGTTGAAAACACCCTATTCCAAATACGTGAAACCGTGGGGTGTAGTTCTACCCATGTAACTGAACAACTTTTGTTCTAAAACTTACAAAAATAAAAAAAAAACAGATCTCGATACAAAATGAAAATCTGATTCGGTAAATTTGTATGGAGAACAAAAGTTTTTTAATTTTTATTTCCAAAAGTTGTAGAACAAAAGTTGTTCAGTTACATGAGTAGACATACATACCCCCCGAGAGGTTTTGCGTATTTAAAATTAAACGTTGTATACCTACATACTTATATTTTATTTGACCAACACTGTTCCATAACGAAAATAGGTAGGATGTTACAGCTACATTATTATAGTTTTCTACTCGTAGAAATAGACCACAGTAATTTCAGCATGAGATTGTAATTTCATTGCAATAAAGTTAATGATATCTTGACACCGATGGAGGCCGCGACGAATGCAAGAACTTATTGGCCATTCATCATTAATTTCATTTCTAATGAGATCATTAAAATACTGGGTCTTGAATAAAATTTAATACTTTAGATATAAAGGAAGCCCCTTCACTTTTAGAGTGGTCACTCAGTCACAGTCAACAGCTGCAGCCTTTTTTGGCGATAGGTTTAGCAGCCAATAGCCTATAATCGTCGGTAGAAAGGTCACATTAAATTGGGCGGGTAACGTGTATCGTGTGTACCCAGATAGGTGTGCAAAATGAACGACGGAATGAGTACCACACCACACGGCAGACGCTGGGGTATAAGAAGGCGGTGCTTTTGGAGACAAGGAGTAAATTTTTACGATTAGTAGGGCGAAGTGACTAGTCTTTCACCTAGCTCTGGGACAAAAGAGGGTAGTAAAAAAGAAAAGTATAGAGGTGCGCGAGCATTGCACCAATTCGATTCTTCATACTAAACCCAACTTAGGCACAGGAAGAGTGGACTACTGTTATGTCTTAGCAACTATTATGTCATCATCAAAGTTTGCAGTGTGCGGATACAACCGTACCAAATTCAAAGACGAAGCGTGGGCCGGATAGGTGGACCGACCGGTCATGCAAGGTCCCGGGAAGGCGCTAGGACAGCGCAGTTCCTGGTCGTGGAGAAGCCTATGTCCAGCAGTGGACTGCTTTTCACTAATGTGATGATATGACAATGTGAGAGTATACTCAGTTCAGTTTTCAGGGTTGATGCTCTGGATAGAGTAGACATTTAAGTAATTGGGCAACTTTAACTGATCTTGCTGCTGCCCATCCTCCAGTTTATAACCCTTAGTCACCTCTTACGACACCCACGGGTATGTAAGGGTTGGTACTATTCTTTGCCGGCACCACACGGGGCGCCCTCCTTTGTATCATACCATCTAACTTACTGCGGTCACCTACAACCGCGGTCCATGGTGCCAGCCGTAACGCTAACAAGCGAGGTGACTATGGTACTTCCCCTCTACATTTTTCCAGCAAAAGCTACAATTCTGGAGGGAGCTGCTGTCCTGTAGTGGACGTTTCAAGGGATGTTATGATGAACTGATCTTGAGTGACACCTATCATTTGTGTTTATGACTTTAGCATAGTCTTGTCTAAATGTCTCTTTGAAAATCGCGATGCATTAGAACAGGAAGCAGGTCTTACAAATTTACGCATTTTAAAAATCTGCAATCCATATAAATAAACAGGAAATTATAGTGCATAACTTCGAGGTGTGCATTTATAGATTAAAAGGAAATCGAAGGAAAACAGCTTTTCTAAACATTACACGGAAGAATCATGCACTCGCCAAGGTTCTTCTGAATCAGAAATCTAATTAAAATGACGTCAGGTTGCTGGCAAATATGTTGTTGTTTATAGCACTTTATGTTGATAGGGCAGTATTAAAGCAATTTTCAAATGCGACCGAAATGATGTAGCGAGCTAAATTACAAGGTTCTAAAAAAGAACGCCAACAAAGATACTTTCAAAAACATGAATGATTATAAAAGGAAGATAGACGAAAGGAAATAACAGCCTATTTTCTGCTGTGTAGTGCTATCGATTTAGCTGGGCTTTACAAATAATAAAGTGCCTATTTACTTTGTAATTAAAGTCGGTTTTCGTCATACGACAAGCATTCAATGTGTGTTATGTACAGAATAATACGCATGTCAACAACATTTTTGCTCAATTTTCAATACCTCGAGCTTGTTTGGTAATTCCAGGTATTTGGACCCCATATTTTCATAAAAATCACTTTTTTCGGGTTTCATATCGTACGTACACTGAATCTTATACTTAACTTATTAATCTAAGTTTTAATTTTAACCTAGTTCAAAGGCAATAATGGAAGGAAATATGAATTTGCCATTTCCAATTCTACTGCTACAGAAGTAAAATAACAAACTGCAAAAAAAAGAAAAAAAAATGTATAAAAAAAAGTAAAGTAAGTAAAGTAAAGTAAAAAAAGTAAAGTAAGTAGTAAGTAAAGTATAAAAAAGTTCATAAATAACACACACACAGACGTCATTAACAGATTGGTAATATCCTACAATAAGTAAAAAAATATATATTTTTTTTGACAAAGAAAGTGCAGTAATAGAGTAAAGATAGATTGACTATAATGAGTCTTTTTGCAAGTCTCCTCTAAATCTCTACAAGTTGCATTTGCTTATACTCGCATGTACGTAGTATATGGTAGTACGTAAGATGATTATGTTAGGTATTATTTAAACTGATTACTTAAAGGAATAGAAGAATAGAAGCTTGGCACTGTGTTACGCACTTAATCCAAACTAATCCTGTACTATTAAACAAGCAATATTTGTATATATATATTAGTAATCGGTTTCTCGAAAACGGCTCTTACGGTCTTATGTCTGGTAAAATTCGTTTTCCTCGTGTTTTAAAGCACTTTTTAAAATACCGCGTTTTAGACAGAAACCTACAGTGAACCGTCGGCCATAGATGGTAATGTCACTGTTTTATCGCTTGAATGTGGAATGTGTGGACAGATCTAAAATGCAAAACGATATTTGTAGCTTGCAAGCATTCGACAAATATCGCAGCCGTGGACAATGATCATTTGCGTTTTATCAGTGTAAGTTATTCCCAGTTTTCGAACCACTGGTCAGCTGTACGGACACCAATCAGTGCATTTATTCTCTACAATAACTCTAATAACAGCTCCTTCACGGGATGCGATCTGCAATCGGCGTGCGCGCGTCGCTCTACATACAGGGTGTTATTTTTGTACCAGTTGCTTTTCTAGGATAAGGTTGTTAGGTATAACAATCAACCTAACTACTACAACTGAACTAATGTATAGCTTGATTAAAATAAATAAATAAAATAAAATTGTTGTTTAGAATGACAGCAGTGTGACAACAGGATGAAGCGATGCGTAAAATATTGGAGTGTCCCGCCGGCTTAGCACGCTGCAGTTGTCAGTTTATCTAGGCCCATATATTAAAGACTTTAAGCATGGTCACGTTTTATTGACATCCGAGCAGTGCGACACATTTTGAAAGACAAGGACGGCTACATGTATATGTGTATAAAGCTATCTCTGTCTAAAATATGAAAACTTAATTTGTGGATTTGCTAAACATTTCCCTCCACTGACATTTCTTCGCGCTTGGAGGTAATAGATTAGATGACATAATTCCTCAAATAAAGTGACATTTCTCCGAGATATATTTTCTCTCGGGCAGCGTGCTAAGCCGGCTGCTCTCACGCATAATTCTATTCTGTTTTAATTCTAATCAAGCTTCATTATTTCAACTTTAAACTTCGTCAAAGCATAGAATAATGTTAGGTACTTGCTTGAATCAAATTTACATTTTTAAACATTTTCTTAAATAGAACCGTTTTTCCCCCGAAGGGTAAAAAACGGATATTTAGGTTTCTGCCGAAGCTTGAACAATATTTGAGATTACACTCCCGTATCTCAGCCCGTTTCACTCAGATTGCATATCTTGCAGCGCCCTCTGGCGACTATTTTGGTTACTAAGGTCCCCTCCCCACGCCCGTCACAAGTGCCCGTCTGTTCTTTGATCAGTACTTTTAATTTAAGCCGGCAAGGCCTTCAGGTATGGTTCAAGCTTCGGCAGAAACCTAAATATCCGTTTTTTACCCTTCGGGGGAAAAACGGTTCTATTTAGGTGTTCGTGCCTTCGCTTGAACCATATTTGAGACGTGTTTAACTTCTGACGGCGCTTTGGCGGGCGTACTGTGACCTGTCTCATTTAGTAAAATTTGTCTTTAATGCGTAATTTATAACAGAGTTAATTTAAGAATTTTAAATTAGTATTTTTAAATTTAATCAAACAGTCTTGTCGAAACTTTCTTCATAATAAATAGGACTCACGAAACAAATTAGTAAAAGAAAATCTAAATATTTCATTTTCTTGTTTAGATTTTGTAGCGTTGCACACGGTAGCAATACTTTATTTTTAATTTTTAATACTAATAATAATAAATTGTATAGATAATTTCGAATAATTGTAAGACTACAAACAGCAAATATTGAAAAACTGCAGGCAATTCGAGATGATGCTAACAAATAAATCTGTTGACCTGTCAAATCTTTCTTGGAAGGAGTTGAAACTCTCATCAATGCTCAAAGTTTTTCCTGCGTTCAGTAATCAGTCACTACACCAGACGCTTTGCGACGATGAGTAGGGCTCTTTTATCTTATTACCTACAATGAGTGATTGAAAAATAGTATATTACAGCTTAGTATGTAAATATGCAGTATATGTAATTTCTCTTACGACAGCTCTTTGATTGTTTATTTTTTGGAAAATTAAACTTTTGGACTCACAACTTGTAAGAGTTACTTAGGTATCGCTTGCAGATTACAACCAGTCTGAGCAGCCGACTTGTTTGCGGTGGTAAGTGCTCTAGACGGTATGCGTCAGATTATTATTAAATAAAAATTTGGGTCTATATCTATAAATTGAAGTAGTCTGCAGTGGGAGCCGTGTGAATATTCTAATTGTCTAATTCAACAACTAATTCTCCCTTCCAAAAAAAACCTGTAAAATGACGCTCTTCTGGGTACTCAGCAAATACTGAGTATAAACAAGGTGAGGTCCACTTACAAAATGAATGAAAATCACAAGTGATTTCGTGTTGATCTCATGTTAATATGAGAAGGAACAAAACGGCTGAACAAAATGATCGATCGATCAATTCGATTTATTTTAATTATTTGGATTTTGAATTTTTATTTTGTAAGGTTACAACCAATTCTTTGGCGAGGCAACCAGGTGTTATAGCGATGTTGAAAACTGGCTGGTCTAGTCCATATGCAGAATATAACAACAAAACAATTTCAATTTCCGAAGTGACTTCTTGTTTTAATAGTCTTATCATGCTAAAAGAGCAAAGAAGATTCGTCGAGAGTTGAGATAGTTGGGGATCAAAAACTACTACTTTACTATGTCATTGTACTTACAAAAGTATTCTAGAATGCTTAAAGGTAACAAGGATTTTTGTAAAAACCATCAAACCACTATAAAAATATAGTGAAAAGTTATTTATGTTAAACTATTATGGTTTTTTAAAATTTACAACAAAGGCCTTAATGCAAAAGGTGTCGAAGTCTTCATTGTTGGTGCATACAAGTTGGAAGTAGAGTATTGTGATTTTTGGGATACCAACAAAATACGGGTATCCTTGATCTTACCACAAGTTCATCAGAACAAGCTGTTGCTGTTATAAGAAAGCAAACCGATCAAAAATTGATTTTCGAAACTAACTCTGTAGCGGAATAAAGAATTTTTTGGACTGTTCAAGAAATATTTTTACTTTACAGCGGAAAAACAATCAATCTGCAAAAGTGCATTTTTGAGGCTACTGAACTACAAAACTACAGAACAACTAAACTCCAGAGCAACCGAAGCAAAGTTTAAATTAAATATGAACATTATTGCAGATTTAACAATAATTTGTCAATTCTAACAGGCCGAATTCAAATACTTTTAGCGAGTCGTGATAGCTATCAGATAGTCCTGATATTATTATTAGCATGGGTGTTTCCCCTTTGTACGGTTGCACTTAGGATGTGAGCATCATCTGGGAAATATAGCTATTGATTAATGTTAGCAAATACATAAGTCTGGGTAAGGTTGACTGAGGCATCTGCAAGAGATCCTCGATCTACGACATCATCATCATCATCATGCTATTTTACGTATACATCCTCATGTGCCACTACCTGACCCCTCTAAAAGAAAAAGACACATTATTTGTCCCGTTCCGTCTCACAGAACCAAATTCTCGGTTCGACAATTTTATATCTGTAGTTGCATTATTTACAATACTATTAACAAAGTTCTAAATATTTGTAAGTCTAATAAGTTCGAGGTTAAAAAGAAATTGTCTAGTTGGCTCCAAAATCTCAGTTATGATGACACTGAAAGGCTTTTACCAAATTGTAATCAATATTAATAATTTATTCTCCATACACACACTCTTACACACCCATACTCACACACTTACACACGCATTCACACACACTTACACACACATTCACACATGCACTTTCAAATTACCCTAATACATATTGTTTGACAATGTTTGTTTATAGTCAGTATCCTAGTATTACTCTACTCAAATAAATTGCTGTTACTGGTTAATTACACTACATTCAATAGCTCCTAGTAGAACACTGACTCTCAAAATACAGGCTTTCGCTTAGCTTGGGAATCAGGGTTTAGCAATTAATTTGTACACCACTTGTGTAATAACCACTGTACTGCTTAAGTTTACTTTGCTGATGTACAAATCCATTGAAATAAATAAATATTTAATTTAATTTAATTTAATCTTTTGGATCTGAAAACTCATACAAGCAAGAAGTAAATAGTTACTGCTGCCTACTTGATTGCATCTGCTTACTCAATAGCAATGATTTGACGCTTAGCTTACTATAGGTAAGGTTTGTTTTAGACTTTTGCACTTTTCCTGTGCGAGACAATAACAATTTTAGTTTACCCTCACAATAATATCTACGTAGTTCACCTCTCTTCAGTCTACCCGTGACCACGGCTGTTGCAACGCAGCCGAAACGTCGGAAATAATAAGATAATTTATTTTGCCTAATAACTATTATCGGGCTAAGACCCGGAACAAAATAAACATTACTATAGGTAATATGCAATTAAGGGTATCACAAATCCAGCTGTAAACATGTTGGTTACCTATCTAAAGCCTGTAGCTTTGTTAATAAGGTCCAAAAGGTCTATATTGGCGAAAGTTACCTACTTTTTCTTACACGATGACCTTTACAATACCACCAATGTGCTGGCTGCCTGTCATGTGTGGTGGAGTATTTTGTTTGCTCAATAAAGTATGCCTAAACATATCACGCCAGAATCGGCTCGAAAGAACAACACATTTTAGTTGTATGTTCATTATTTACTTGCTGGAAAAAGCCTTCGTCAAATGCCCAAAATTTGGTGAAGAAAGTACCTACTAGATCCTGGCATCCATGGAAAAATAAGGGTAACTAGAAGGAGGATTAAAGAAATAAGTTGTCACAAGGTAGTGAAGGCGTCGTTCTATGGATTTGACAGGTTATTTTGAATATTTCCTAGTGATCACTGATGATTTGACATAAAAATTTGGGACACGTTGGCAGATGTCATCCCATAGTAAATTAAATTAGTAAGGTATCTATTCCGAGCGAAGCAAGGAGGTCCGAAATCTTTGCTGGCATCGGATAATTTAATACTGTTTTTGTAAGCACAAAACGATGGTTAAGAAGCTTTTTGACAAGAGAAGCTAAAGTTGCGTGTACTTGTCTTAGTCTTTAAGTGCAATATTATTTAATCTTGCGACTCGTGAATAATAGCATCATATTCACAGAAACGGTTATAGCTTAGATGAATTTTCCTTACAAATAAAGAAAGTTACGCAAAATAAGTTCTGGGTATGGTTAACTGCGGTGGCTATAGCGTTTTTTGTGCTTCGGAAGGTCGCAGTTGTCTTCTTGGTTAGTGGAGACTTAATCATCTCAGAGGCCAAAATCTTTTGATTTCAGGGTTGTCCTGCTTTGACTAGAAAGTGTTGATACGCTTACTGGCTATCACGCAACAAGCAAGCTTAGGAAAGCTGGCAGGAACTCAGATTTATTGGCTAAACTCGTCTTTGTATACTGCGTGCAAAATAACTCCGTCTGTGACCGTTAATGGGCAGAAGTCAAGAGTCGCGGGGGTGAGCGCGGATCCCCCCAGGGGCGAGCGGATCGTTCATTGACTCTCCGCCTGTCACCCATACGCGGAAAATAACCGTCATAGACAGACTTTTCCTGAACGCGCTGTAATAACCTCTTACTCTTTGTTTGTATGTAAGCGTTTGTGGACAGTAAAGAAAGAAACGTTTAGAAGTAGTTTTAAAATAAATTTGACGTGAATAATGAATAAGTATTTTGTGTAGCTATTGTCATCATTTTATTTTTCCAGGCTGCAGCTGTGAATAAAATTGTAAGTTTCACTTTACAGAAATTCACTTAGACGGGGAGCAGATAGGTGAAACCGTTTCTTCCCCTCGCTGAAAGTGAGGCTGTCCTTGTTGGACTGGTAGTTTTTATTGCTCCCTCCCCCCCTCTCATTCTATCTACCAGAAGAAAGTGGGAACGTACTTCCCAAGGCAGGTGTGCTGTGTTATTATTATTCACAAACTATTAACATCAATCATTATGACCATGCAAGCAAAGATATAATTTTGTGGGGGAATAAGGAAATTCATATTTTCTTATTAGTACTTATGTCCCACTTTGTCGAGGAATCGTTCTGTAAGCCACGTATAAGACATTCAATTTTCGCTTGTCTGTAAGAACAAAGGAATGAAGGGAGGATACGTTACAATTAATTCGGCGCAAGTGGCAAAGAATATTTTGTTTTTCGTCTCTCATATGGATAAAAGTGTGTGGTTTAAGTATGAACCGTGTCGGCTTTGAAGCGCCACACTGTGCTACTCTGGATACAACGTCCTTTGAGGCAACAAAATATCTTCTTAATTTTGAGGTTACGAAGTGACTTTTTAATAATAAAATACCTCCCTTGTCGTGTTGTTGTTTGTTTGTTGCCTACACATTTATTTGCGGACAAGCAAGCGGTAAAAAGTGAGTGCTTGGCATCTATTTTGGAGGTTGCTACATATTTTCCATAAATTGTAATAATGGAATTTCGCAAGGTAACGTCTGATGCTATTAACTACATAAAGTTCTCTCAATTTTAAGAACACCGGGTAATCTGACCTCTCACAAGTCCAAGTCATCAAAACAAATGATTTTGTTTGAAGAGAGAATAGCTTCTAGCGGAGATAAGCTAGCTTGCCCTGGTCTGTTTTGATTATAAATCTCAAAATGAAAGGATGACCATTAGCTGACAACAAGTTTTTGTGTTAGGCGACAAAGATCATTGATTGAGGCAACATGCATAGGCCACTTAGACTGCAGACCGTCCATAATTACTGTGGAAGTACTTGCCATGTTCTGTAATTAACGTGTAAGAGAATCGCTCGTGGTCGAGTGGTAGTTACTCTTTCTTTCTGATCAAGAAAGTTAAGCAATGTGGGCCATGGTCAGAACCCGGACGGGAGATCGCTATAGCTAGACTATTGTGGCACAACAACTAGAGCGTTTCCGTGCTTTGGGTGGCGTGTTAAGCCGTTGATCCCGGCCTGTCAATGATAGTAATTTAGCCAAGTCAGAGGCCATTTGACGGATTGGGGCTCTGACATCCAGGCTGGCCATTAGCCTTATACAACCTTGTCTAGGTTTTGATTTGGTTTACCTTCCCTCTGGGTTGCAGAGGTCTGATAGCAGTCGCTCTTTGAGAATACCAGTGCTCTTGTCAAATCCCCTAGGATAGGTCGCCTAGAACAAAATAGGGCAATGATGATGATCGGCTTGTAAGATTAGTTTCAAAACTGGCCACTGTTCCTTGTCGTGTCATGAGCCAACACGCGTCGTCTCGTGAGACGACGCTGGACCCGCGTCGTCTCGTGAAACGACGCAGGCCAATGAAGCGACACGCGTCGTCTCGTGAGACGACGTCGATGAGTGAGGCGACATACGACGTATCGTGAGGCGACATGACGTCTCGTGAGGCGACACGTCGTCTTGTGAAGCGACACGTTGTCTCGTGAAGCGACACCCGTCGTATCACGAAAGCATGGCATTTACAATAACGGTGCTTAAGGGAGGCAGCCGTATGTGGCAACATACGTCGGTCAATGAGACGACGGTTATGACGGTGCCTAGACAGGCAGCTGCGTCTCGTCACTGGACCCAAAAGTCCGAGCGGAATTTACAGTGCTGCACGAAAAATCATTTTACAATGACTTCGGTAATGACGGTGCCTAATAGAGGCAGCTGCGTCTCGTCGCTGGGCTAAGGTGTTACTCGGCTGAGATACAAAAGCGTACTGATCAAAGAACAGACGGGCACTTGTGACGGGCGTGGGGAGGGGACCTTAGTGACCAAAATAGTCGCCAGAGAGCGCTGCAAGATATGCAATCTGAGTGAAACGGGCTGAGATACGGGAGTGTAATCTCAAATATGGTTCAAGCGAAGGCACGAACACCTAAATAAAAGATTCGCTGTGTTAAAGAATTTGACACCAGGGTTTGTAAGGTCGGTCATCGATCTCAATGCTCGGAAAAACCAAAGAAAACAATTAATCAAGTAACGACTTACCAAAACCATATTTCGAATGGAGCGAAAGGAACGCCGAATGTTACAAAAAAAAACTTCTCTTCAAAGAAAATTTACAGTCTTCAAGAACACATCAAGCTGACACATTAGACCTTGTACCGCGTTTATCTTGGTCAGCGTAGAGACGGAAATCGCACTGCGAGTGTCAAGTTCGACCTGATCTCGACCGGACCCACTAAGCAGAGAGTGGACTTTGTTCCAAACTTATTTCAATCATCGTACGAGTTAGACATGAACTGCTCTTGACTGTACATCTAAATCCACAAGGTAGATGTATAAATAGTAGTTAGCAAATCATCGATCACTGTTGAAAATCGTTCAATGCAATTGACTTAATGACTGCGTATAGACATGACTCATACATGATGTGATTAGTTCTTTTTGTTATTTGAATATATACTAGGCAAACATAGTTCCCAAATAAATATCTTAAATACTAAAAAGTACCCTAAATCGATGAGCGTGTGTCGAAGGTTGGTGAGAGTAGAAAAAGCGAGGTGTGTATGTCAAGATTCAAGAGCGTAGCAGGTGGAAGGAGGTGGTTTAATGTTTATGTAGGTATGTATGTATCATTGACTAAGTGTCACTAGAAATAAGGCCTATTAATTTCGAGTATTAATTACATATTGTATTAATGTCAAATTTAGTCATTCATTTAGTTGTCCTTTTCTTTTTTAAGGGGGCAGTTAAGCTGGAAAAAGGCGTGATGGTAAGTATGTATGAATGTTAAGCTCTCTATTAAGTTATTGAAAGTAGCTTCTGGTGGTAACACTATGTAAATACACCACATTTTTAACATTTTCAGAATTCGATAGAAGCGCTCGTGGCAGAGTGGTAGTTGTTATTGCTTTCCGATCATGAAAGTTAAGCTACTTTGGCCGTGGTCAGAACCAGGATGAGTGACCGCTAGTGACACAACAACTAGAGCGTTTCCGTGCTTCGGAAGGCACGTTGAGCCGTTGGTCCCGGCTACTGTCAATGATTCATTGGACGGCTTGAAAACTCTGACAGCCAGGTTGGCCACTAACCTGGCAAAGCCTAATCTAGGATTGGGTTATTTGGGTCATAATTTTATCACCCAGTGTTATCCTGAACAAACTTTACTTTTAGTGCGGTCAGTTAGCTGTTTCACGTAGACACGAATTACAATTTCACCAATTTTTTCCCAGGTACTAGTTGGGTACATAGCTCTCAATTTTTGATAGGAGCCAATTCTTGTATTTTCAAAAAAAATTCATAGAAAACTCAAGAATTGGCTCCTATCAAAAATTGAGAGCTATGTACCTAGCTAGTACCTGGAAAAAATTTGGTGCAATTTGGTGAATTTGGCGATATAAGACTATAAGGGACCGGACTATTTACTTTCATGATCGGAAAGAAAGAATAATCCCATAACAAGGCCTCCAGGTTATTTCATTAGTACGTACGACAGCAAGCAAGTGGAAACAAAACCAGTGTAAGCTGAACCAGTGCTACGCTACAAGCGCCCGAAACCAGAGCTCCTCTCAAAGTCAAAGTGTTTCCGCCTACGTTCGGCTACAGTACAGGACGTCATATCTTCGTATTTTGACAAATATTTCTTGGGAAAAGTTGTTGGCCTTCGTGGCCAGAATCACCTTCAAATTTTTCCTAAGCGATATACAAATAACTTTGTAAGGCAAACACGACTTATTGAATATTTTATTATTTATTTAGAACAATGACTCATCGGTTGTCTTTTTGTTAGTATTCTTATGCTAACTTTAAAATTTCCGAATCATTATATTCATATTCGTATAATTCATCTCAAATTGATGTAAAACTCGAAAGGTCAGCTTAGCACATCGTTGAATGACATTTATTCTAATGTGCAAATAATATGTAATGACTATTATTGAATATTAGAGAGGATATAACGCAATAAGTAAGTATTAAAAAAAAAATTACATTTACCTCTTTCTTTATCATTTATTAGTATAAACATTGTGTATTGCAATATGAAGGAACCTTTGTAGTCATGAAAAAGCCATGCCAAAAGATTGGAAGCACAAAAACTCTAACACCAAGGTTAGTGAGGTCGGTCATCGACCTTACAAACCAAACAATATAATGTCAATTGAATCCTTCTAGAATAAAAAACACTTTTAGAAATTTAAGTGATTTTCCATACAAAAGACATCAACGCACTTTAGCTTCTTCAGCGTGTACGTATTGTAACTTTACCAAACGGGAGTGTAGTTTGATGTAGGCCAAGGTCGCTAACTTCTTATTATATTAACTATAATACAACTAAGTTATTTCAAGGTTTTACTTAGTCATTTAAAACGGTAAAAAAAGGACGGGTGTCACTCCGGGAGTGCCGGCAGAAGTGAAAACTTGAATTTTTGAATACATAATAGGTCTTTACCTATGAAATTGCCGAAATTGTCTTACAGATTAATGAGATCATAATTCCTATAATTTTAACGTAATTTTTTTCATTTGTCTTATATTTGAAAGTTGACTTCAAGGTTATCAATTTACGCATAAAATAAAGTTTTTATTTTTAGTTTGATATATAAAATTAAAGGTTCGAAAATTGTTCGTCTTAAATGTCGTCCGATTTCATCATTAGATTTACATACATACATAACATCACGCCTTGTTCCTTGTTATATTTTTTTACAGATAATATTTTTCGAAAATCAAATTTAAGTTTCTGTTAGCTTAATGTCTTTCCAATAATGTTAAAAAAAAATGATTTATAATTCCTAAGAAAAATGCAAAAATGTTAGTACTGAAAATTGAGTTTACCTAAAATTCTCCATACAAAACGGCAATTTCCTTAAGACCTAATATTATGCTTTTTGTAAGGGTCAATCGCGCCATTGCTCGCGTACTTCTTTGATGTCACTGAATAAAAACCCGTATTTTAAAATCAGTACGGTTGACAGTTGACGCTTTTTCGATCAGGCTACGGATCTGACGCGACATCTGACGCGGGTGAAAAATTTTTTACCCATCTAAAAAAGTGCCAAGCGCCGCTAAAGAAGTTTTCACTTCAAAAAATATGCCCAAAAGGCAACTCATTAACCTATGACATAATTATAAGTAGCATTTACTTTGACTAATGGTAAGCACGCTTTAGTTTTGATTGTCAGAGGCTACGCTACTTCGCAAAAAAACAAAGAGACATAGGTTTTTTAACACATTTCCTGCTCAAAAAGAACAGTCATTAGCATAGGCCTTTGAAAAAATGTAATGAATCCAAAGTTACGAACTTCTGAAGTGTCATCTTCTTTGCGCATGTCATGTCTTAGACAAGAAGAATAATGTGTTTGTGTAATGTAAGCAAGTATAATGTATTCAAACGTCGCGTGCGCCTTTATTTGAACCGTTTTAAAGCCCACTAGTTTCTTAATTTCTCCATTGTTTTTCGTTTGTCTTTCATTAAGTGTAATATTTCCTATTCATTTTTGTGTAAACTATGTGAGTTACGTTTTCGGTTACAGTTTTACACGGTTATGTAACTGCTTTAAATAATAAAAAAAACGTATAACAGATTTGGAACTTCGTAACCAAAACGGATACTTTCTGATACTATAAATACGTAAACTATTTTGTTAGTATGCTGTCCATTTCTGTTTCGTTGGTAAAGGAAGTGTCATTATTAGATTTAAAGGAGTGTTAACTTAAGAGAAGCTTTCTGTATTTAATGCGGGTACTGATTTTGGTGAAACATGTAATAGTTTGAAACTTGGGACAGGACGGAAGCAACATATTTTGCAAGTAACATAAAAGTAGATAATGCAGGCTTAGTATGATCCATTTTTAGGGTAAAAACGGACCGAAACCGAACTAAAATGGTAAAAACGGAACCCTTATGGTGCGACTACGTCTAGCTGTCTGTCTGTCACACCTGTATATTGAGAGCAACCACTCATGCTATTGACTTGAAATTTGGAGAAGTTTCAGGATATGATTGCCCAACTTAAATTTAAAACCCAAATAGAGGGGAAAATTGTTTAATTTGTCGTTACAAGGTCGAGAAGGGTATCATATGATGGGGCTTTACTTGTAAATTTCAAAATAGATTCTTTTACGACTCTTAGTTTTATAGTTATAATGACAAATGACAAAAAAATACCATTCCCCCCTTATCTCCGAAGTTTGCGAACAGAAAAATCCGAACATAGCAACAGTTTTTTAGAAATCTGTAAAAAAACCTTTACAAACAAATTTAGTTTTGAGGTCCTAAAAATTGAATTTATTATTTCTAAAAATACTAAAGGAATACAGTAACCCTCGGCGCTTGAGTTCGACTCGCACTTGACCGTTCGTACTTTCGAGCGGAGCGGGAAAGGTCTTCATAAAAATTATAAAAAGTAAGTGTCCTAAAAATGTCCGTCCGTCGCGTCGGTCGGTCGGTCTGTCCGTCACGCTTTGGCTTAGCGACTAAACGAATAGTCCGATTGACATCATATTTCAAATTTTAGATTTTTTCGAAGGATTCTGAGTGTTTCTTGCTGGCTCTCATTTTGAGGATACCTGTCATACAACAAAAATTAAGAATTGAATTGAAATTGCTGTGAAACGGCTTAAACGATTTTTATGAAACTTTGCATGACTTAGCATCTCAATGTAAGGTTTCTGTGTAATTTCATATAAGGAATGTTCCACTACTACCAAAACGTAAACATGTGGTTTATTCATAATTGGTTCCATTGAGTTTAATGTTCTATAATTTTATTTCTGGATTGGTTATGGTAGGTGACTAGATATTCAGTTTTTTAGCAAAAATCTAGAGTACAGGCTGTATCAAAAACTGAATACATACATACCACGCCTCTTTCCCGTTGGGGTAGGCAGAGACCACAGTTCTCCACCTGCTACGATCTTGACATACTTCCCTTGCTTCCTGTACTTTCATCAATCCTTTCATACATGCTCGTCGGTTTAGGGTACTTTTAACCTGGCCTTTATTCAGAACGTCCTGAATTTGGTCCTGGTACGTTCGCCTAGGCCTTCCCCTTCCAACGTTTCCATTCACTCTCGCCTGGTAGATCTCTTTCGTCAATCTTCGTTCATTCATCCTCTCTACATGACCAAACCATCTTAGCATCCCTTTCTCGATTTTGGTCACTACGTCTTCTTTTACGCCACACCGTTCTCTTATCACACTATTTCTAATCCTGTCACTCAATTTAACACCAATCATACTCCTTAGCGCTCTCATTTCCACCGCATTAATTCTACTTTCATGCTTCTTCTGCCATACCCAGCTTTCACTGCCATACATCAGTGTTGGTACCAAAACTCCCCCATGAACAGCCAAACGAGCCTTGTGAGACACCTTCTGACTCCTCATAAAGGCGTGCAGGGCACCATTCACCATGTTTCCAGCATTCACTCTTCTTTTAATATCACTTTCACACTTTCCATCTCTCGTAAACTTTGAGCCCAGATACACAAACTCCTTCACTTGTTCGACTTGTTCACCATCTATTAATATAGTACACTCTGTCATACATTCTTCTCTTTCAAGTATCATTACTTTAGTCTTGCTTACATTTACTTTCATTCCTTTCCTGTCCAAAGCCACATTCATCATTGTTACCATCTCCTGCAACTCGTCAGCAGATGACGCAAGTACAACTTGGTCATCAGCGTAGAGAAGACATTTGATGAGTAACTCATTCATTCTCAGTCCACACATACTCTCTTTCAGATCAATCAAACAAATTATCCATGAACAGGTTAAACAGCCAAGGTGACGCTACACATCCCTGCCTAACACCTTTTTCGATGCTAAACCATTCAGTGTACGCCCCGTTTATTCTGACACAAGCACTGGAATCCTCATAGAGAGATTTCAGTGCTTGAATCAGATGACCGTTTACCCCATACATAGACAATGCTGACCACAATTCATTCCTCACCACTCGGTCATAGGCCTTTTCCAAATCCACGAACGCGCAGTAGACTTTTTGGTTTTTAGCCAAAAACTTTTCAGCTATGCACCGCAAGGAAAAGACCTGATCTGTACATCCCATTCCCTTTCTAAATCCCGCTTGTACGTCCCAAAACTGAAGGGGCTTGCTTATTAGACTAAACTGAACAACTACCCTAAAAAACATGTGTTGGAAAATGAAAAAAAAGTCTACAAGCAAGTATCTTGCGGGAAAATTTATGTACACAAATTTGAACATTTTATTTACTCGAAATCGTTTACGGTTAATTTGTTTAAATGATGGCTAATTTGAATTCTGAATTGATCTGCATATTTCAACAGAACATTATTTGGGAAAACCTAAATGTAATATAAGTTTGTATTTCCGCACTATGTGTATGGCATTACAAATTTAAGTTTGCACTTGATACTTTTTACTTGCATATCACGAGAAAGTAAGTGCAGTGCTGCTGTCCCATTTTATTCTTCTTGTTACATCGCTGTCTTCGTATCAAGCTAGTATTCTCCTATAATGACGTTTTTTTAAATAAAGAAATTATCATTTTTATAATCCGCATTAATAACGTATTCATTGTTTCACAAGAACTGTATGTAAAAGTGGAGCTACCTATTTATGAAAGTTTATAAAGTCATACATATTTATTGAAATATTAACAATTATTCATAATTTACCTATTACATTGCGCGAAAAGTAAAAGTAACCCAGAAATACGACCTTGATTTTATTACCTACTTAGTCTAGACTTCTAGACTAGGTCGAGCTGGGTCAAGTTGGTAAAACTCTGTTAAAATTAATAGTTATTTTATTACTATCGAGATGGACGAATGCTCGAATTATTCGATTATAAACGTTTATTCGTTACGTTTTAACGTTTATGAATGATTTCTATAGAATCAAGTATAGGTACCTATTTTTCCCTCCGGTGCGATCGGACGACTAAATCAAGATTCAACATTACATCAAAAATATAAAAATGTTTTAAGTACCTACAAAGTTTTTTATAATTCTGCAAAAAACCTTTACTAACCAACATAGTTTTGCGGTCGTAAAATGGAAAAGGTTCTCAAAATACTATACTCGTACTATTGGCTAGTTCGAGAAGTGAAACTCATGTCTCCTTCCTTAAATATATTTATTATTTACATATTCTTTACAGAGACACAGTATAACATTTAAGCACAACCTTACACGCTAAGAGCTATCGACCAACTGATTTGCCTTTCACTTTACAATCATTATCTCTCCCTACCATCGACATGTAGCCAACTTCATATGTAGCTAACTTGGCATTGTGCTCGCTGACATCCGATTGGATGGACTAGGACGCTGCGCTACTAGCCAATGAGAAAGAGGAATGTAGTATTGTCCACAATAACAACTTAAGTAACCATACTATTGACTGCCAACACATCCAAGCACTTAACTAGTTTTATAGACAACTATATACCCAACTACAAATATTTACCATGAGTTTAGAAAAAGCCCTCGGCGCGCGAGTCCGACTCGCACTTGATCGGTTTTTTCCATTTATTCCGACGCTTACCAACACATTTTGCAGCTATGTCAAAAGCATTCGGCTAAATCTGTCAGAAAAAAGAAGTTTGTAAAACAATGTTGTTCTTTCCGTCAAATATATTCTGTTTTTAGTGTCATGGCTGCAAAATGTGTTAATTAGCGTACGAATAAACCGGCCAAGTGCGTGTCGCGCCACGCGCAGAGAGGGTTCCGTAGATTTTTTACGTTTTTTTTAACGCAAAGCAGGTTTTTATTAAGTATTTCATAACGTTCAAAATACAAAAATTTTACTTCCTAATGGTCAGCGAGGTCCTAGCGCCTGATTGCTATTGCTACTTTTATTATTTCCAGTTTTCGGCTATAGCTCATTAACCTGTAAAACCTAATAGTTAGGGTGCTGGCTGCCATTTGGGCATATAATTTGCTTCTAAGTTCTAAGTTCTAAGTTAAGTGTGTGGTTTCCGCACTTAATCCTATAAGGACCATTGTGCGTGGGCCTATGTGGCCATCAAGTTAGCCACCCTAACTGTTGCCAGAACTCAGTCAGTTTGTCCAGTCTGTTGGGTATTTGATCAAGGGTTATGTCTGTTCCAAGTGTGTTTTCTCTGATAATTTGCTTATGATTCATATTAATAGGACGATAGATCAGCTCAATACGAACAGATTTGGTCCTTGCAGATTTTTCTGTGCGTCGCTGCGTTTTCGAGTTAAAGAAGAAAAATTAAAAATAAATGACAAAAAAAAATTTTTTTCTGGCTTTGTGGCTGCTGCTTAAAATACTTCTGAAGATGTAGAAAATCGAAGAGGCAGACATGCAGGGCTCTGCATTATCACGGGATTAAGTAGTGGTTTTCTGCATTTTGAAATAACTTTACAACGCAAGGCTATTATGATGGCAGACCATTTTTCTGTGGTCCTATACATTGTGCTTAATCGGACAATTATAGTCTGCCAGGTGTACGTTTCATTGTCAAATTTCAAAATAGTTAAAACTAAATTCCTCAAAAACGCAGGGGTGTGGATGTCTGCCAATATTTTTTGTATCTTTTAGAGGATGCTTTTTATCATCTCAAAGAGGCAGACATGAGCAAATCATATAGAAATTTTGTCATCAGCACCCTTACTATACTTAGCTGTGATAGTTTTTCTTTTAATTTCATCACTATTGCAATTTTTTTCACATTTCCAGTAACAAACGTTTAACTGGCAGGGGGGGCGACTCCAATAAAAAATTTCGCTTTCAAGCTAAATATTTCGCAAACAGATCCCTAACTCGAAAATGATCATTAAAATGTTACATTATTTTTAAAAGACCTATCCATCGATATCCCACACGATAGGGTAGACAACATAAAAATGAATTTTACTTGTTGGGGACTCTAAAAAAAATCTTTTCAAGGTTTTATTTTACCACTTTATCGACAGGATATTGCAATTAACATAACCAAGCCTCCAAGCAATGTATGCCGAATTAGTCTTTGAATTCAGCTAGGTGTGATCACTCCTTTAGTAACAAAATCCATCAAGCTTTTACCCACAAAATTCTGAAGGTCGTGATGAAAGTTGATAATTATTTTTACAAACATTGATATTGAGTTTCTTTGTGTGACGATATATTGACTTAAGTAAATACTGTGCTGTTACTAGCCAATACTTCTCAGAAACAGAGAAGTATCAATATTATTTAAGACTGCGATAAAATACGTTTATAGTGTAGGTGTTATTTTAAAACAGTGGTTTTGTAACGTACAAGCGAAGATACATCAAGTTGCTTTAAACCGACTTTGGATTTCGCCGTGCAACTACAAGTTATCCCTGATGTGATGTACCTATATACCGTATCTCGATATCTCATTATAAATCTTAATCTTAGTATAATCTCAATATCTTAATCTTAGTATAATCTAAATAATCTTGGTATTGATAAATCTCTAACAAGTTTGAGATTGCTCTCAAGATGATTAATTTAATTTGTACGTGTAAAGTAAATCTTGAGATCAATATCACACTTGAGAGGGGTTTATTAATACCACCCTTAGTGTCGACCATAAAAAAGCAAGCAGCTTGTGTTTCTCCAATTGTGTGTTTTCTTAAAACTTCACTGTATTTTGTCCGATACGATATTTTGTTATTCAAACATCTATTCATATTTTCTTAATCTAATTTTGTTTTGTAAAATAAAAGCTTTCTTTTTCTTTTATAATATCAGGTTTAAAGAAACGGTCGAAGAATGTATTTTCGTATAGTTTTTTATATGCATGCGAAGTCGTGGACGACCCACCCAAGTATAAAATGTGTAGTGTAAATTCGCACCGTCACAGATTAGATAATAGGCACCGTAAACAAACCCAATGGTAAACAATATATTAAAATTTATTATATTATGGCTATAAAAGCTTTACGGCTGTGAATTGAACCACTATTTATTTCAGTGTCATGACTGGCTCGGTATGACTGGACATAATTCAGGTTGTTTAAATTTTATGTATACGGATATTTGTTATTTGGCTCTACATAGTACAAAAGTACGGAAATACTTGTGATGATCGATACAGAACATAGAATTTCGATTGAAACAAACAGAATTCTTCGGGCTTTTAATACAAAACCGTCGCAGTCACTAAAGAGTTTGTATCAGGCAGCCCAGACAGACACATGTTTTGACCCAGATTGTAAGTTGCATTCCAAAAAAAACTGTTTTTCATATTTTACTCCTAGCGAATAGCCGCCTCAAGCTGAAAATATCATCGGGTGAGCAAGCTATGCTACCCGTTTCTATCTAAAACACGGGGAAAACGAATTTTCCCAAGAAACTGATTACAAATATATACCTACACAAATATATAGTAAACACTGTGTTCCTGAGGATATGCATTATTTTTAAGAACATGTTCAGTTAACGAAACTGAACAACTTTCCCTAAGAAACATAGGTTGAAATAGGAAAAAAAAAATTCCCTACCATACAGAAAAAGCTTTCGTTAAGGCACAATACGAATTTTTTTTTTATATGGTTAGGCAAACTTTTTTTTTGTTTTCAACCCAAGTTTCTTAGGGAAAGTTGTACAGTTTCGTTCACTGAACGTGCTTTTAAAATTAATGCATATCCTCAGGAACACGGTGTATACATACGCCATACGATTAAATAAATCGTCTAAATAAAAACGGGCTAAAATAGTACTTAGGTACCATTTGTTTACACCCGATATATTCCTTTAATAGCTATGTGTTATGAATTACTCCTTAAAATAACTCCTGTACTATTTCCACAAGCTGTAACTGTTAAAGAAAAGTATGTGAGTAGAGTCATCAATATTCATAATTGAAATCTCAGTAAATGACGCTTCGAGCCAAAAATACAAAGGAACCATTTAAGTCAAATTAATGTTATAATTCAAAAATCGGTCATGGATAAACAAACATCTGTGATATAAAAGCATTGAATGCAAATTCCTTCCAAAATGTTACAGCCCGTGTCTTGTTCTTGTGATCTGGGCGTCAATCAAATCCTACCACGTTTGAGCCACCTGCCACACTGTCTCCACTTCATAAGTACGAGTAAGTAACGACTCATCGAAAATAAGAAATGATGAATGTAATATTGAAAACTTTTAGTTTACGCACAGCTGCAGCAAGTAAATGGAAACAAAAATCAGTATAAAACTGAACAAAAACCTTTAGAGACCTGCTCAAGGTCAAAGATTTTCCACTGACGAGCGGCTGTGTGTACTCGTAAAAATCGCCGGGACAGTAAATTCAAATCTGACCCTTCAGTACCTACTTCTCTACTAATTAACAATGATAAGAAAAATTATTATGAACCACATGTTTCTAATACTTCATATTAACAAGCATTATCTGTCACGCAATTTTTGTAAACAGAGTTAAAAGCAGGTGGGTAATGCAGGCAGGACCCTCCACCATTTTGAATTCGGTCGTTCGTTGCACTTAATTCAATTAATAGGCGATCAAAGCCCACAATATACTGTAGAGATTCCAAGCTATGGCTATAGGAACTCTACGGTGCTTTCCTTGCCTATTGGACATACTCGTATGGTCAAAAAATATAAAATATTGTTCGAATTTCCCTTCATCGAACGCTGGTATTTTATTATTTATCTGACTGCGAATGTGGTAGGACGTTTTATTTTGCTCGCGAATTGTCTGTTCTATGTGATATGCGTACAGTTTATCTTTTGTAGCCTCGCGAGTACCTTTTTACTTTCGAGCGGAGCGAGAAAGGTATTGTATTCGTGAAAAAAAATGTTTTTCAAATTTTCTCAAAAATGTGTTCTATATCACTTATACATCATAAAAAGCAAGTCTCCCAAAAATGTCCGTCCGTCGGTCGGTCGGTCGGTCCGTCGGTCCGTCGGTCGGTCTGTCCGTCACGCTTTGGCCTAGCGGCTAAACGAATAGTCCGATTGACACCATAATTTAAATTTAAGATTTTCTTGTAAATTCCTTGAAGGATACTGACTGAGTGATTATTTTCTTGCTAACTCTCTCTTTGAGGGTAGCTGTCATACAATGGAAATGAAAAATTGCGATTTGCTCAAAAAGGGCTCAAATGATCTTGATGAAATTTTGCATGAACAAGAATCTCCATGCAAGGTATCTTTCGGCAGTATCCATTGGTCTGTGGAAGTTCATATAAGGGGTGTTCCCTTACTACTAAAATTAAAAAAAAAATATTTACTTAAAATTGGTTTCAATGAGCTTATTGAGCTTAATGAGCTTATACTTCAAATTGAAATTCTAAATTGGTTATATGTACCTGACTGCATAGTATAGGTAAGTTTGTATTTCCATATTACTTGTATGGAATTAAACTTAAGTTTGCACTTGGTCCTTATTTACTCTTTCGCGAGAAAGTAAAGTGCAGTGCTGCTGTACCATTTATTTTTATTTTCAGCTGTGTTGTATTGTAACATACTGCAATTCATACAGTTTAATCTACGACTTTTTATTGTTGAGGCTCTAAACCATTAAAATCGACGTAGGAAGCTATTTATAAGCTCACCCTAAGTTCACCGCCCCCATAGCATTCAGGGTTATTATAATACTTTACTTTTTAATAACCAAAGTATACTCAACAAACTAGGTCTAACATAATTTAATAATGAGAGCACTTTTTGAAGTCATAATAATATGTTGCGCAATTTAAAATTTCTCTAATTCGCGAATATGTTATATAAATGTAATGGACTCGCATGTTTATGTAACTTTAATGCACCTTTTTGTTACTACCCAGTATTATATTACTCTATGCTATAACTCAAAAATAGTTTGAAGGCACGCAGGCAGAGCAATAATCTGCGGATATTATGAGAAGATGGCCGCTATTCTTGACATTGTCACGTAATAGAAAATGAACTTAATGATGGAATCATTGGAAGTAGCACAGACACAGTTCAGAAATAAATAAGTCTAGATAACGCAAACTCCGCCGTTAGTATGAAAACGAAGCGTGTCACAGTTCTCGGTTATATGACAAGCCCATGACAAGCAAACTAAGCGTTTTGAGCTTAGTTTGGGCCACGGGTTTGGGCACGCAAAGTAGGTAAACTTGAGTCATCTAGCTTTATTTCTGATCTGTGAGCACAGATGTGTCGGAGCTCGTAAGTCAGTTATGTTGTACTAGCGGGCTGCTTCGTCTTCGCACGGATTTCAAAATAAGCGCATTATGAGAATGTGAAAATTAAACATTCATTACAAAACTAACTGAGCAGAATAAAAAATATGCATCTAGGCATTCATACTACCAAGGTAGATGTGGCACTTGCAAACATACTAATTCATAACATCCCATGAAACGTCCACTGTAAGACAGGGAGCTCTCTCCATAACTCCAGCAAAACGCGTGGCACTTATCAGGGGATTGACCATAGTCACCACGGTTGTAAGCGTTTAGGCTGACGAACGCTGTTGTTGGTGACCGCTGTATGTAAGATGGTACGATACACATAAATGCAGATGCTGCTGCCCATTCTCCGATTCACAAGTCCTTAGTCGCCTCTTACGACTCCCTCAGGTAGACATGGGTTGGTACTTTTCTTTGCCAGCACCACACGGGCGAGCAGCATGTTTTTATGCAGCATGTATTTCAAACATGCTAATTACTGTCATTTAAATAACAATAGTATGTAAGGTCACAGATTACATAATACTAAACTAAGCAAAGTGCATACTGTATCATCTCTACGGGTCATTTATCAACCAACTATAAATTATTGCAACACAAAAGATTGAAGTCAAGGAAGATTAAAATCTATACTTAGTCCTACTCGTAACAACATGCTTAATAAAAAATACGGGGTTGTAATTCTCACCGAATAATATTATTAAAAATATATATGTACTGAGTTTGGATTAATTTCTTAATTTTTATTAATACTTAGTTAATTTTATACTTTTATTTTATAGTTAATTCATAACATAGGATTGTTACTTAAGTTTTTTTCACATACACATGTGGAAGCTTGTCATTGGCTTATAGCAATTAATTTTTAGTACTCAAATTGTAAATATGGCTGTAAGTAAGCATCCCAAAAAAACATAAAATAAAATAAGTTATTTACGGAAATATATACCTAGATCGAATCGATAATCTTCATGAGGAAGGTGTTGTTAATTTGCAAAAATCGTAAATTTCATTGTACTGTAAGTTATTTGATGTTTAACCTCGACGATAATCGTTCATACCGTCAGATTAACGTAAAAAGGAGTTGTTTAAACTTAAGAAAAAACATTCCGGAAAATAAAACAACCTGAAGAGGTTAACCTTAGTTCATTTTCCCTTTGTTTTTATCGCTTTCCTTATGACGGAAAAGTTTTTAAAAACAACAGTAAGAACATACAATACAAAACGAAATAGAGATAAGTTTAGGGCAACTCAGTTCAAAGTAGCAAGAAAAACATTCCTTAAATAACAATTTTTAAGTTTTTCAGACCAACAAAAATAATGCTACTTAATTATAATTATAAACAATAACGCTAAAGCAATAACAAAACAGATAATTATCTATTTGACTGAAGCAGAACTTGGTTTTTTGAACGAGGCATGTCATAATGTGGAAGTTCAGTTTAATTAATTTCTTGACGAAACTTAATAGACGAAACAGATAAAACAGACCTGAGAAACTTGTGTAGGTATGTACGTTATCAAGTATACAAGTACACCGGAAGGCTCGCATGATTAGCTTTCAAGGCAACACTGTGCAAAGCCGAGTGTCAAATCACAGCCAAACCAACATTCCGGTGCATCCGTGTTTGACGTTTCTCTTGACTTGAAACTGTCTTGTAGGTCTTGTTTGTTTAGCGAGAAAATGCTTGTAGCTTGTAGCATTCTCGAAAACGGCTTTAAACAGTTTTAATGAAAATCTTGCACTTGGTCTTTATGAGGTCTCGAAATCAATCAGTCAGAGTTAAACTATTTCATATTGCATACTGGATTCAGTTTCATGAATTTGACCAGAAATTGTATAAAACGATAGCGCTGATAAATTATTCTTGAGAAACATGTTCTTACTTCCTGACTATCGAATGTTCCATCTGGGATGGTCTGTGAACCATTATTTTTTCTTTACATTATTTTTTTCTATATTTTCTTGAGTGCGAAAATAAAATAATCTCGTACATACGAGTATTAAGGTTTTAATTTGCGAATCAACAAAAACGAGTTAAACTGGTTCTAATGTTGCATAAGGCAATTTTTCATAAAATCTGATCATGCAAACAAGTATTTTCTCGTCCGCAATTTGGTCGCTGTCAGTCACGATACTATCAAGATTTTTATGAAACATCTTGCATGTCTTACTTGACAACATAGTGTATAAAAAAAACTGTACAATCTTTTTAATGGAACCAATTCTATCGGTCTCTAAGCATTACGTGTAAATGTTTCCTATCTATAATCGTCGCTGGCCATTGAGGTTGTAACCCAGATCCACTTGAAGAGTTTTTGCAGCGTCATCTCATCATAAGTAGATTTCTTTTAAACGTTCACCAACCGAACACTCGCAAGCGGCGCATGCAGCGACTTACTTCTAAATAAACTATTTACTACAGTCATAGTGATCTCGAAAGTATTTTTATTTTTGAATTGATTCAGATTTTTAATGAAGTTGTCGTTCTCAATAATCTTAAAAGAGAGATGAACATCGAAATTTGAGAAGATTATTTAAAGTACACGACGATGCAATATTCATCTTTCTGACAACAACAAATCAATATAGGCTTAGCCTGCCTATGTTTAGTACTACAGACGACAAAGTAGCATTTGCACGTGCAATTTTCAGTTCGCAAGGCATCCCACAACGTTAGATCGAGGCATGCGTGCCGAGGCCAGCTGGAGCGCGGAGATGTCCAATCTTGCACAACGACATTATTATCTCGACATGAGACGTCGAAACGAAACCAACGTACTTACAGCTTCTGCGGTGAACGCGTCTGTAATGTAACTCTGTAATAGGCATACGTTTCAAGATGCGAAATAGCTGCAATGTTTTGCAAAAATGACTAAAATATGGCTACTGAAATATAAAGCATTTAATTTTTTTCGTAGTTTGGGGCGTATTTATATGCGTGACTGTTATTTTCTAATTAATAGGCAATTATATTTAAACATATTATTATTAGCTATTTAGTTAGCCACGTGCACGCCCGAACAAAGGAAACCTAAACAAACACGAAACAGCGAAAAAGTATTTGCAAATTACATTTAGATGCCTATAACTATAATTAAAGATTTAATTATTAAAATTCAAGTGATTAAATGGTTGAAATTTAGGCAAGAGCAACAGACTCAAGGTCAGGTTTGACCACGCTTCAATGAACAGTTACCTGCGATTGCAACTTGCATTGAACCATGATTGAACCTATTCAAATGCACTATCTGTTAACTGACATTGCGTTTTAAAGAAACTCGGGCGTAATTTGAATTTTCGAAAGCATTCTGTACTGTTAGTCACTGATTTTATGAACTACATACGATTATAATTCATAAAATGACTCGTAGTTCCGCAAAACGTCGGATTCAAATCCTAATTTTAAAAATAACTTGTGATTCAATATTCCTCAAACCATTCAAGTATCTTACAAACTTGCTATGAACCGCAAGGTGCGATCTTGGGTCTCATGACACAAATACTTCATACGTGGCCTTGCATCATTAAAATCCGTCAAATTATAGATAATAGTTACTCGAACGACCTTATGTTTAGTAAATGTTGTGAGCAGACCTTGCAATTGCAAGTGATGGTAAAAACCCTCCTTATGAAGTAAATATAAAATTATTAATTTCTATTACAAATGCAAAGGTAATCGAAATAAAATGATAAGTATAATCTGTTGTTTCTAATAGCCTTCTCACTAATATTATAAATGATTAACCCTAACTCCACAACGGCTGAACCAATTTCGATAAAATTTGAACAGTAGATAGATCAAGGACTGGACTAACACGTAGGCTACAATTTATCCCGGAAAAATGCATGGTTCTTGTAGGAGACACTAGGACGACACAAAGAATATATAAATCGAGCGAAGCCTCGGGTAAAAGCTAATATCTTTACATTAAAAGGCGTTAGTATTATAACTATTCTTTAACTTAAATTGGCAACAATATTTTTGTGAAAAGTGAAATTTTAGTTCATGTCTAATTTAATTTTAAGTCCGATAACTTGAACTTGCATCATGGAGATCTTTAGGGGAGGCCTATGTCCAACAGTGGACGTCTTTTGGCTGATATGATGACTATGATGATAAACTTGTATTTGCATTGTATTTCGTTGTTTGAATAAACAGGGTTATTTTTTATCACTGCATTTTTTTTTACCGTACTTAGACCCCAAAGTTAAACAACTTTCTCTGAGAAACATAGGTTAAGAAACGAGAAATCTTTTTGGCTCTTCCATCTATGGACGATTTTATATTGGACGACCAAAATTTATTTTCGTTATTCGATCCATTTTCCTTGGGAGAGTTTATTCTATGTATGCTTTGACATACTAAAACAATGCAGTGATGAAAAAACCCTGTAAGTAATACCTACGCATTAATCAATTGTTGCAAAACCAACTTTAGCCTTAGAGCCAAGTGGTACAGCAAACATTGGTTTCGACAACTCTCTAGCTGAGGACAAATATTTAACAACTTCGATCCTATAGACGTAAGTACAGTCTTCTGCGCAAGTTTTGTGATAACTGAAGCCCAAATTCAGTATGTTCTAAATAAAGGCCAGCCAGGTTAAAACTACCTTAAACCGACGAGCGTGTATGAAAGGGTTGATAAAAATAGAGGAATCGAGGGAAGTATGTCAAGATCGTAGCAGGTGGAGGGCTGCATACCCCGACGGGAAAAGGCGTGATGTTATGCATGTATGTAGCCCATTCATAGACATGTATTTACTGTGCTCTCAAGTTGCATTTTAGGATATCGTAAAGTCATTGTTATGAATGATTGTACAATCATGACCGTGGCGAGCAACGGTGACCTTCGACTATAAGCGACGATTTCGAAATCCAACAAAAATGTTCAGCAGAAGGACGCAAGGAAACCGGTTCGAATAACTCGCTGAGAGATTGCCAAAATCGGAAGCTTTTTGACGCTCGTCGAGATTCATTCATGTGAATAACGATCAACTTAAGAATTGTTATCACTAACATTAATTACATTCTTGCAATAAAAACGAGTAATAAGTGTAAACACGTTTCATGATGATCGTTGACATGACATTAATTAAATTTAACCATTTAATTTTAATAATCCATTATCTTTTGATTCAAGTATCTAGAAGTGTGGCGTATGATTATTATTAAAACAGATTTATACACAACACAATATACAATTTTAATAATTACGTGAAGATAATGGACGTAATTTTATATTCCTCAAACCAGTTTTACGGTCAGATAACAATAGTTAGATGAGGATAATAATGAGAAGTCAAGTCAGATCATTGTTAATGACCTACACCGCTCCAAAGCATGGCTAGGTAGGTATGCAACTACTCACAATTTGCTAGCTAGTAACAATGCAATGCTAAGTCAAGGAAGGATCTTATTACACTCAAATTTAGCCCCTTTGCCACTTGAAACATATCTTCTTATTCAGAGAACTACAAAGAAACAAAAATTGTATGTTGCACGGTAATAAACCAAAAACATTTTCGAAGACTCCGTTTGAATGGTTGTGAATTATTGGTGCACGGATAAACAGACATTTTTTTTTACCTTCCTTACGACCCCCAAGGAGCCCATATCGTTGTAAAAACTTCAATGTACAGATTCGTAGACTTCAGTTTTATTGGAAAGATAGAAATATAAAAATAAAAAAGTTTTTATTTCTCTCCGCAACCAAATTCAATTCGTAAAAAAATCATCAAAAGTATTTTTTAAAGATGTGCATATAATACGTTTAGTATAAAAAATACTCTCAAATTTCAATGTCAATTCGCTGCAAAATTTTGCTAAATGACGTAAGTTTGAAAAATACTGATGTTTCAGCAAGATATTGTAGCTTGCAATTTTGGTAAGCATGCAAAGCAGAATATGTGCAAACTATGTAATTTTGCAATGCTAAACAGACGCGATTAGCGCAGATAACGCGAATTACTCCGCCGTGTCGTCTCGTTGGGCAAGGTAAGGTTCGCGAAGTGCCCATTGCGTTCGTGAGACGCTAACAAACAAAGGTACGGACGCAGAATAAATAATACCTAGTACCTATATTTTGCGCGAACGAATATGGTACAAATATGAAAGAGTTAACTTAATTTACACAAGTTGAACTTCTGTATGTTTGCAATTTTTTTAATTAAATATCGTTAAATAATGAATGTGGAGAACCCCTACAAACCATGGCACACCTCACTAATTGTCCCGCGTGCCCGACAACCTGCTCGCGTGAGGACTTACTTGACAGTAACCAGAGAGCTATCACGGTAGCCGCTTTCTGGCAAGTCAGATTTAGCCCGTGTTCTTGCCGACACAAAAGAAGAAGAAGTTAAATAAACTTGCGTTTCTTTCGAGCCATGCAGTCATTCAAAATCATACTTTAAAAATGCTTACTCGTATTAAAGAATTTCGTTTGTATACTCTCTTTGTCTATATCACATCTGGACAAGGTTTCTACACTGAGACTATAGAAAGGAAAATTCGGTAAAACCGAAAGTTCTTTCTTGTTGTTCTTCGTTCGAATGCATTTTCTTCGCCAATAGAAACTCGGTGCTTGCCGTGCAAAGCCGGGTTGCTCGTAATTAAAATAAAATCTGAGAAAGAATCAAGTCCGATCAGTTCGATGTCATAGTAATGTAAACAACTCGACAGTTTTTAAATTATCTGAAGTGAAGTTCAATATCTAAGTACTAAATATTAGGTGTGATATTTATATGTGAAGTAAATAAACGGTAGGTATATAAGTCGTGTAATTTTGTTGACTGACATTCCACACACATATTTCCTATTTATAATAGTCGTTTGCTTTTAAATGGAATATGCCGTATTGTCAACCATACACACACAAATGACTGCATATTTTATGACATCGATAACATCCATAAATTAGCATAAAACGTTATGTAACTTCTACCGCAATATCTGCTTGTAATGGAGTAATATATGATTTTTCAAATTATCAACTAAGTAGGTATATAATAATGACATTCCTTATGTATATGACGATGAGTTCATATTAACACCATATCATCACGTACCATAAAAATTAATATGAAACAATTTTACGTTCTATCAACCAAACTTGAATCGTGATCCTTTTTAACGAGAATTTGTTTAAACTTGTCAAGGTTTTCGTTAACCATAGCTTTTTGACGTTTAGAATGCATGTTTACTTCAAATATCTTCACTTATGAAAAAGATTCGAGATCTCAAGTCAACCGAGATATTCTTAGATTGTATAGTACATATTTTATTTATTTCACCTTGAATATACCGTGAAGTCACAATCAAATACTTTGGTTGTTAATCGATAAAATATACAACGTGTTGTAAAAGAACGATCAAAATTAGCTTCAAAATGAAGATAGAGACGCCAGAGAGAAGGCCTTTGCCCAGAGTTGTGGAACAATTTATAGGCAAATAAAAATAACGCGAAATAGAGAAATTGACTTACCCTGCTTGTTGATATCCCACAGCACAACAGTGCAGCCAAGCCTCGCGAGTCTCAACGCGATCAGGCTGCCAAGTCCACCTCCTCCTCCCGTCACCACTGCCACACAACCCTTCAGATCCTTCTTCGTATATCCAACTATCGATCTATACAACGCCGTAAATAAGTGCGTATATATCATTATCCAGAACCCTATTATATCCAATATAGCCTGGACTATCGTATATTTGTCCCTCATGCATTCTGGGATCTCTCTCGTTAGTGGGCCTTGTGTAATACCCGGGACGTAGTCTTGAACATCAGCTGACGCCATTTTTAAAATTAAGTATAATTTTCACTAATAAACTGAACACATCACTTGACTTGAATCACTTTGGCCCGCACTACGCCGGCGTACTACCTGAAAAGAATTATAGAGTAATATTAATATGTATAGTTTTGCGTAATACGATAATATCAATATTACAAATCAAAGATTGCAGTTGTTTAATTTGTTTTAAACTAGATAGTTGTAATGCTTTATTATTAAATATACGTTAATAATGATAAATTTGAATGTTTTTTTTTTACATTGTCATACTTATTATTACAATTAGCGACTTCATTTGCTTCAAACCTGTCTTTTCGGGGTAAAAACGCATTATCTACATATTTATAAAATCTTAAAATTAAGTTTTAGTACACTTAATAGTTTCTTTTTATGTAATAATAATATAAGTGAGCAAGCGAGCTTGTGGGCCACCTGATGTTAAAAAGTCACCACCGCCATAGCGCCCACTGTCTTATTAGTATCATAATTGACACTAACAAGACAGCAAAGCGCGTTGTCCACCCTGAGAACTAAGATAGTGTGTCTCATGTTCCAGTAATTTCACTGGCTCCCAATCAAAACACAGTAGTGCAAACACTGTTGCTTGATGGCAGAAAAAAGCAAGGGGGTGGTACTTCCCCAGACAGACTATGCACAAAAGCCTTACAACCTTCAAGTTAGAAAGATATCTTAAAATTATTACACCTCCCTAACTGAAACACAGTTTGTTGGACGTTAAAATGTTTAGTGTATAGCATGGAGTGTATGTATAGGCAGTTGCAGACACAGAAAAATAAAGGTAATTAGAAAGAGGATTAAATATTTGTTAGGATTTGGTAGGTGGTAGGGCTTTTGTGCAAAGTCCGTCTGGGGAAGTACCACCCCTTTGCGTTTTTCTGCCGTGAAGCAGCAGTGTTTGCACTACTGTGTTTCTGTTTGAAGGGTAAGGGAGCCAGTGAAATTACCGGCACATGAGACCATCTTAGTTCTCAGGGTGGGTAACGCGCTTTGCTGTCTTATTAGTGTTAAATTATTTCACTAATAAGACAGTGGGTGCCATGGGCGGTGGTGACCACTTACCACCAGGTGGCCCACCTGCTCGTTTACCCACTTATGACATAAAAAAAATCGTCACTAGTAGTAAAGGCGTCATTCTATGGATTTGACGGGTTATTTTGAATATTTCCTAGTGATCATCGATGATGGGATTGGGACATGTTGGCAGATGTCATCGCCTACTAAAATAAATTAGCAAGGTATCTATTCCGAGCGGAGCAAGGAGGTCCGAAATCTTTGGTTGCAGATAACAAAGGAATATTTAATAAAATATGACTATCTTTGTAGACAACAACGTACGTAGGTATGTAATGAATGCGGCATTTAAACCAGTTCATTCCTGTAAAGAACCTGTACAAACTAGTTAAAAAGTCAAAGGGCAAATCTTCTAAAAAGCAAAGACGTCGCTAACCACAACCACAGTTTTTCGTCAATATCCAATTCAAAGCTAACAAAAACGCGGAACTCTATCAATATCAATATATTTAACAAACGGTTTGTTAACATACCACATCCTTTTGGTTTACAGAATATATCTTTTTTGTATCGACCATTATCATACTGAATACAAAATAATTTAGTAATCACAAACAACCACAAAATAAGTATGAATGTATAGTATAAATGGTATAGTATAATTGTAAATATTGAACTACGCTGCTCCTATTAAGATGCACGATTTATTGCATTCAGGGAATCTCTGGAAAACATTAAAAATTTTAGAGAAACTCACCCAAGAAAACATTGAAAACATTGAATCGATTCAAGCACCTTCTTGAATAACTAAAGATTATAATTAATCTAAAATTGCACGTCTGATATGACGAAGCAGAGACTGCAGCTTTATTAACATTATAAGTGCATGACTGGCCAATATAATACGGAAAATAATATCTTTATGATATGCAAGATCATCTTCAAGTTATATGAGAATAATAAGGAAGGTTTTTCCAAACAATATCTTAGTTAGAAACTCAACGCACACTACCCCAAGGTGTTAAGGTTATTGTTGGTACATCATAAAAAATGTTTCGGGCCAAACAAATAAAAAGTAAGCACAAAAAGCACAAAAAGCACCAAAATCTAAAATTATGCAGATTTTTTTTTCTTTTACTAATAAGTCAGCAGAATTTGGCATAAAATTCAAATTAAACTATCAACAAGATAAACATCATAATATTTTAAACGTCTACAAAGACCTGAGTGGAATTGACGTCAAATATAAATTTAGTCTAAATTAAAAATTATTCATAATATAAATAACCAATAAAAAACCAGTGTGTTCTATAAAAGGTGAAATCTTAGCCAAAATCTGCTTAAAACAAGTTTTTTTAAAGGATTAATACCCATACTGAAATCTAGAATGTTTCAAAACTAGTTCTGGAGGATTTTGACCTTAAAAAGATTTAGGAATAAAAAGTTATACGTAATCTAGATTTTTCAAAACTATCGAAAACGTTAAACGAAACAAAAAACCTAATTAATGTATGAGTTATATGTAAAGTTGAAGAAACTGGTTTATTAAAATTATAGTTAGTTTTCTAGAACCTAAGCTTTCTTAGTTAGCTCTCGAGACACAGTAAGCATTTCATGGAATAATTTACTACGTATATTGTATAGAAAAGGAAAAAAATCTGATTTTGTCCAACATTGTCCAAAATTGTCCAACATCTTGGAAAATCAAAATAGCAAGTTCTAAGAACTTTTTTTAGGTAACGATATTTGCGGTAACATTTTGATATGTGACGATGCGACCTAAGTAATGTATGACTATGGTTATGTCCTCAAAGAAGTAAGCTTTAAATTTCCAAAATGTCTGGACAGTTAATAATAACTCTTCAGTTAGTGTTAGTGTACTCAGAAAACAAAATAAATAAGGCATTTTTTCCTGGTAGAGCAAGTCAAACGAGTAAAACATGTTGTGTCTTCTCTTTGTTATAAAATTTAAATCAGTTAAAACTAAAGAGCGTTTTTTAGAAATAAGTTTAAAAAGAAATAACTTGATGACCTCGTTTTTTACTTTATTTATAGGATTAGTTTATGCCATTAATGTTTAAACATGATTTCGGGCACATGGGTGCCACGGTCCGGCTGTCTTAACTAAAGGAAAACCTAAACCCAAGGCCGTAAATCGACGATAAATTTGTAAGTTTCGATTTCCATGATTGCAGAATTTTCGTTGCTCTGTTAGAACAGCTTAAAAGGAGCAACATGTCCCAAACATGACAAAATCAATTGATTGCAGAAAAAATCGATGAGCATAAATTGGTAGTTTATGAACATGACCCATTACAGTGTGATTTCACTTCTTGGGATGGTGCCAGTGTTAAAACACAATCGGCAGACCATATCTTTCCAGTGATGCCAATACGCGTAATATTATATATTCTTTGCCAATACCATGGCCACTTTCATCTTTTTTGTGTGGCTAGTTTAACATTAAAAACCAAAATGGTCCTTTATAAACAGGACCCAATATAGTGTAGGCAACGAAGCAGTTGACACCAACATAATTCTCTCAGGCAGATAAAGTATCATGAATTAAATGTAAATTGAAAATATAAAAAAAAATAACAAACAATTTTTTTCATACATTTTTTGTAATTTTTGTATGGATAAATTAAAAGTACCGATTTTTTTTGTGGGTTAAAGAGCCTACAGGTTTCGATTCTATTCGCGGATCTTCTTCATGGAGGTCAGCAATTCACAAAGGACAAGACAAAAGAAAAGGAAGTAAGGAAGCTCAAAAGTGCGAGTGTAGGAGAGTGCGAAGTGTGATTTTTCCGACCGGTTTGTAAGAATTTTGCGATAGGATCTTCTGCTATATAGATCATCAGCATCACACAATAGGAGCGTGAATGGATGCAGTTCTCGTGCGCATATGTCGGCTCGTGTCGCAAGCAGGCGCAGCGGCCGGTGAACGTCAAGCAAAGGTTGTGCAAACCACCACTCCGCACCCGCGCCTTGGTGCCGGTACCGTGTCCTTCAAACTGTTAACAAGGTTATCTTACCTAATGGTTCCGTAGAAGTTATTAGATTGACTATCAAATAAATTATAGTAGAGATACTTCCACGCATACCACAGTTTTATTAATTTGGGAAATGTTAAAAATTCTTTCTTGATTGTTTTTGTTTCGTTTTTGCATTTAATTTGTTTTCTTTTTATAAGTGCATCTGTTTTTTTTTCTGTGGGTTTGCATATTTTTTTTTACTCCCACATGGATTCTTCTAAATATTGATAGACTATTGTTCCTCAATGCCATCGAAAAATTCGGTATCCGAAGATAAGAATTAGGCTGTAAATATACCTTGGGGCTTCTTAAAACCACAAAGGTCGCACGCCAAGATCGACTCAACATAGCAATCTTATAACGATTTTTTGGTGGATATAACAAATTGTGTATGCTAATTACTACGATTTAACCAACCAGCTAGTTTAAAAACGAGTTAAGAGCTTATTTTTAGGTATTCATTATCATACTTACTTGACTTGTTCTCTTTTTTGTGACTTGGTTTTTTGCGATTAAGAATAAGAAATATTAAGAAGTTTATTGAAATGGAAGAATTAAACAGACAAAAAGAATAGGTACGGGAAGTACTGATTATTGAAGTCATTAACTTAATTATGTTACTTGCTAGCATATCAGCAACGACCGTTGACCCTTGCCTCTTGGCCAGATAAATACCTGAGTTATTGTCAATTTATCGGAACAGAAAATAAATAAAACGATAACTGGTTCATTACTCATATTGTCAAGAGGGTAATTGACATGATTTTACTAGCACTCGATTGATTGTAATTACACACCGATAAAAAAAAAAAGTTTTTTTACCTAAAGCGTGCAACTTTTCTGCGCCTAAGGAAGTACCTACTCGTACCAGCAAAGAAAATTTTGAGAGAGAAATATCAGGTATATGATGTGCTGTTTCAGATACAAAGGTCCAAATAGAAAGCAACCAGCCACGTATAATAGAAACGCATAATATAACTTTTCCACATGTATACGATAATGTTTTGGCAATTCTCACGTGCGAAGTGCGCAGGAGACTGTCTTTGCAATAAATATTCATGCTGCAAACAAAGGTCGTCCACATTAACACGTTAAACAGGCATATCGATATTTACGTTGAGAAATATTGTAATGAAATCTCGATCCGATTTCTCGCAATAATTACTCTACCCAGTGACCTTCGTTTGAGTAACGCTTTATGTTAAAGAAATAAAAATCTTTCTTCAAGCGAAATCGAGAAGAAGCGACTCAAATATTAAAGTGATCAAAGTCAAAACACCTTTTTTTTTCTTCCTTTCCTTCATACATAATGCGATTTAAAAATTAAGATTTTGTTTTTTTTATAAATACAGGGTGTTAATTTAATTGCGTGCCATAGCTTAGGGGTGTTTCAGTAACGATAAAGGAACACAAAAAAAATATTTAAAAAATCCAATTTTTTATTTCATATTTTTTTCGTATTTATTTATTATTATTTTTATTTACTTTTTTTGATAATATTTTAGTGTGTGCATCTGCCCATGACACTAAACAACTTTTCCGAAGGAACATAGGTCGAAATACGAAAAAAAAATTCGCCCTCCCATACTAAAATGTGCTGTCAGCTGATGCAGTTTGTTTGGGAAGTCGAAAAATGTTTTTCGTATTTCGACCTATGTTCCTTGGGAAAAGTTGTTCAGTGTCTTGGGCAGATGCACACCCTAAAAATTATCAAGAAAATAAATTAAGAAAAAAAAATGTGAAAAAAAAAGGATTTATTTTATATTTTTTTTGTGTTCCTTTATTGTTACTGAAACACCCCTTAAGCTATGGCACGCAATTAAATTAACACCCTGTATACAATATTAAGATTATTTTTAATTCTTGACGGGCTTACTCTTGACCTCTATCTAGGCTTGAGGTCAACGATGGAACGAGCTTTATATGAACTAAGTATTCTAGACTAAACATACGACATACTAAGGTACCATAAATACAAGGCGCCTTGCGAAATGGCACGTCAATACCTACGAGTATAATCATCGCCTTAGTACAAAACATCAAATTGTTACAAAACCTGACTGCTATTATGATACCAATTAAATGTATGCACTTGAACAACAAAGAAGACTAAATGTATAATATGATGGTGGAAAGACAGGTGACATTTCCGCAACTATGGAATTATTGAGAATATTCGAGATACTTACATCCATTCAGTCCACTCTTGGCATCCACGCCTTCTTAACACGTTTAAATTTAATAGGATTATTATTAACAGCCTTCGTGGTCAAGTGGTTAGAGCGTTTGCCTCTACAAAACTTTATAGGTCTGTGATCCGGAGGTTCTGGGTTCGATTCACATTCTTTTTTTTTTTTCAAGAAATCAAGTTTTACAAAGTTTTGGATACTCTGTCACAGTGGTGGGATTGGTTTTCCCTGGTAGTTACGACATGGGGACATTCAAAAAGCGGGTTAACAAACTTCTCAAAGGCCGGCAACGCATTAGTACCACCCCCCCAGGTGTTGCAAGTGTCTATGGGCGGCAGTGACACTTACCACCAAGTGAGCTGTCTGCTCGTGTGCCTGCTCTTACATGAAAAAAAAATACTGTCAAACTAAAATCACTTTAGGAGACTTTCCCAGTTTGGTTAGGACAGCACAGTGTGGACGAATCACCTGACAGTCCAAAAAATAATGTGATTCCTGCTTTAGAAGGCAAATAAAGCCCTTGGACCAAGCTATTATCTACGGAAATAGTCGTTCGAAGTAGTCAGAGACAGTTGGTGGCTCAATTACTCTAACGCCAGGGTTTGTGGGGTCAGCCATCGATCTGACAACACTCACGATATGTTATCGAAGAGCTTGAGACAGTCACATAATAGTAGATCACTTCTATAGAAAGACGAAGATATTGAAATCCTATAGTATAGAAGTTCGTAAGACATGCATAACTCATCAAAAGTGCTCGAACTAAATTAAAGTTTGTATGTACCATGTATGTACGGAAAGCCTTTCATAGAAGTCCGTCCGCTCGCAAAATCTGGCGCCGTTTTCGTAAGAGTACGGTTAGCAAAGTAGCAAAACTAAATGTCGATTTTAATTGCTTTACTGCCCAAATTTTTTTAAGTGTACTCCTGTTGTGACAGCTTAAGAAATTCGACCCAGACACCGGATTTTTACCAGAGGGCATAGTAGGAGAAATCGCGGGTAGACGGAGTTCCTCCAAAGACGAACTTTCTTAACTTTACAAATTCGAGAGAAAACTAAAAACACCTAACATTGAGAGAAACTGACCTTAAACATTTATGAACTCCATAGTTGATGCACCATCATCGTAAGCCTTGGGTCATCAACACAAATAACGGAAAACATATAATTTATTCACCATTATTAAGCAATTTAGGATATCCAAAGGCATTTTGTTTACCGCCCAAATGACATCTTTAAATCATCCACCATCAAATTTGACATTGAAAGATCACGACCAATAAACAATGACGCACATGCGCACTATCTATTAACGTTGCGCTTCGTGATCTGCATTTGAAAGTGGCCGATCATTTTGGCGATTGTGACCACAACAATCATACTACCCGTCAAACGTTGGGCCATCGAATCCATGGTTCACTCACTTCGATTGTTCCATTCAAGGAAACTCGTGGAAAACCGCCATTTTAGCAAGATAGGACACAAAACCATGTGTTTAAAATTAACAATTTTCAACATAGAGATTGTAAAGAGTTTCTCACGCGGTGTGCAATACGAATGTGCGAAAGGGCAGCACTTTATGATCTTGCCAATCTAGCTGACGGTATTTTAGCATTGTGATAATAAAATGTTGTTCTTAGGAAACAACCCGCATGGTAGAGAAGTATGTTAGATAGTACAACGGCAATATAATTTGCGAGTCTTCGTCAAATCATCTAGGCAGTACTTACTATAAAAGAACAGTACTGTGTGTATCAAACGATGCTTTCCATCGCATTTAATAGAACAATGCTGATTCAGTATATGTGTTTTGGAAAGTGAAGCTTCAGGTCGTATGTGACACCACACCAAGTAACGACCTTTAGACACATTGAAACACATACGCAAAACACCAACTCGAGGTTTTGTGGTGTTTTGTGGATTTTTAAAAATAAATAGGAGAAATACCAAGTACGTAAAATTACAGAAACGCAACACCACCTGGGTTTTGTAAAATGCGTTCTGTGTCAATTTAAAACTTCTAGGTACTTGTAACATGTACTTGTATTGTAGGTACTTTATCTTGTACCTGTAACTTAAACTTGTGACTGGTACTTGTATCTTGTACATGTAACTTGTAATTGTAACTGATTCTCAAAATTGACTACCTACGTATTTTTTGTGTTTAACCAACCATGTTACCTTAGGAAATACTTATAAAGAGCTCGGTCTTATCGCTAACAGTTGTGTAGTAAGTTTAAAGTAAAGGTAGGGTTGCTACAGCGCTGCGAGTCGGATGTTGCTGTAATCTGCACTTAAGCACTATGAAATTACTATCGAACTAGCTTGCTGAGGCTCGGCTAAATACTTGAGACATCCCAGCGCAATGTCGTACATAAATTAATTTATCAATCAATAGGTGTGTTGTGTATACAAGGCTTTTTAGGGCTCCCGCACACGACCGAGAATCGGTGGCCGATTTTTTGTCGGCATCCCGCTCTTACGTGTTATCACCTGGATCTTCCGTCCTTGTCCTGGGCGATAATCGGCCACCGATTCTCGGTCGTGTGCGGGAGCCCTTAGGGTTCCGATACTAAAATGGTAAAAAAAAGGAACCCTTATGGTGCCGCTTTGTCTGTCTGTCTGTCCGTCTGTCTGTCACACCTCTATATCTCAGCAACCACTCATGCTATCGACCTGAAATTTGGATATAGTTGCCCAACTTAATTGCACATGAAAGAATTTTGAAAAAAATATGATTATTAATACAAAGGGGGTTGAAATAGGGGGGGCAAAATTTCAAATTGTCGCTATTAGGTCGAGTTTGGTATCATATAAAAGGGCTTTACTTGTACATTCTAAAATATATTTTTGTATTTTTTTACGTCTCTTAGTTTTTAAGTTATGATGAAAAATGTAAAAAAAAACTCCATTCCTCCCCCCTTATCTCCGAAGTTTGTGAAAGGAAAAATCTGAATTAATTGCAGTTGACAGAAGTTTATGTAAAAATTACAGCAAAAATAAAACGATATTTCTAAGTTGCACAGTTTTTTAGAAATATGTAAGCAAGGTCAGGCTTGTTGACCGAGTTACTAATACGACGCTACAATCTCAGACCCAAATTACAGATGTAGCTCAAAATGCTGCTTATCTCAAATGGGATTAAGCCGGTCATGTTGCCCGCATGCAAAATCTCCTTTGGGCTAAAAACAACAACAACATTGGAGCCAAACGCCAGAGGACATCGTGGTCGACCTCGAAAGAGATGGCGAGACGAGTTGAACGAATACGCTCGTCAATGGCAAACGCTGGCTCAAAACCGGGATGTGTGGAAGGCCGGAAGGGAGGCCTTTGCCCTGCTGTGGGACACGACCGGCTCCTAAAACATGAATCTGAACAACTTTTCCAAAGAAATATGATATGAGATAGGAAACAACAAAACGATTGAGATTTTTACTCAAACATAGCAGGCACTGACGAGATTAACTAATTTCTTGTAGTTTTTCGACCCACAATTCTTAGGAAAACTTGTTTACTTTCATGTTTTGTCAAAGTAAAGGAATCCCAAATTTTTAACATATAATGTTGTATTTTCTTTCTAAATCTTTACTTAGAACTCCACCAAGTTCGAAAAAAATATGCCTAGAAAACCCCTCAGACAAAGAGAGCCCTCTACCTTTGCAATTAATTCTAAAACACCGACAGAAGACGTTATGTGCTTATGCAACAACCATCAAATTACCAATTTAAGGAACACAGAGCTATTAGCTCACTAGGAAGGATGTTAGAGATTGCCGGTAAGGAAGTCAAGAAAACGTGATTATTTTCCTTTATACAACTCACGAGTTTAACACATATTAGAATAGGTAGTATTTTGATAACCTTTTTAAATAGTTTTTAATTAGCATTTTGAGGTAAAAAATTTAAAAGATCTATAACCACCACTTCTTGCAAAGACGTCTTTTCTACCAACTAGAGTATTAATGTACTAATGTAGTCTTACCCGATCCGGTGTTATGAGATTTACTAGTAAAAAAAAGCCTACGATGATCCTCTTGGGGTGACTCGGTATACGAGTATGAAACTAAACAACTTACTTTTAATACACTTTTAAGACTTTTAATACAAAACCCTTGTAGTCACTGAAGAGAGTCTATGGAGAAGCTATAAGTTTATAAGCGTTTTAGATCGAGGAAATTGTTTAGTTCCATGTTCTAATGCATTAAAAAAGTAATTGTTCGTAATTGTTTCTACAACCTGTTGAACCAAAATCGCAAAATATATTCATAAGGTCTTAAGAACTAGTTATGTATAATAAAATTCTGGGCTACAAAAATATGACGACAAAAAAATTACTATGCCATCGACATGCAAAGAAGAAGAATAACATCTTCTGGAACATTTTCCAACGGAAACCTTGTGCAGAAACCCTTGTTCGATTAAGTTGTTTACTCGATCTTCTCTTAAAAATTGTAGGAATACAAAAATTATGGTCATCACGTTCTGTGTCCGCTGTTCGTTATTATGACACAAAAAAATAACATGACCGTTTTTATAAACTATTTTTATTACCATTATAAAACATCTCATTTCAAAGTCTGTGTTTTTGTTGCGTCATTTACGTATAGTGTTTTGCGACAGAAGACCTTTACTAATGACGTGGGTAGCAAAAAATATTAATTAGAATTAATTGTAATCTTTAAAAACATCCATACAAATTAGTTGTCAGCTGATGAAGTTTGTATGGGAAGTCAAAAAAAATTTTTCCTTGAGTAAAGTTGTTCAGTTTCACGGACAGAACGCTGTATTAAATAAAACATTAATCGCTTCCTTCCTTCCTTTCCCAGGTTAATATAAAATTATATATAAAATTATATTATATTTTAAAAAATCATATTACGATAGTTATGTAACATATTTTTCAACACATTTGCTCATAAAACAGCTCTATTTGCACTGTATTAAGGTCCATAATCCAGCTCATTAAACACGCGTGTTTTTGTCATAATATTACTTAACTAGTGTTTTATTTTTGTTTTTTTTTTTTATCGGCCAAGAGCAAGGAGTTTTTATGCTTATTATGTTACTAAAATTTTCAAGCTGACTTCGAGAAAATATCATAAATGAATGTTGAATTTATGAAATTATTTATAGTAATTAACTAATAAACAAGATATAAAATTTTTGATAATTTATTTCAAGGTAAATGGAATAGGATGTTTGGGTACCGAGTGACAATTACTTTTTTTTATAGCTTGGTTACTAGATTGACTAATAATTGATAAAAGATTGATGGTGTAAGATAACATGGTAATGTTTTGGGGGCTCCTCACGCGACGTATAATCTGTGATCGGTGAAAAAGAAAGAATGCGCGCATTTTTACAAATATTTGTCTTCTTTATTATTGTAATTATTTCTAATAGTGTCGACTTCTACATATAAAAAACTGATCCTGAACCGTCTAAAATACTCATACACGAAATACAATTTTGAAATTTGGTAAAATTAAAGGGAAGCATGAACATACGCAGCCGACAAAATGTTCCGGTGGACGTGCGGTGGACGTAAGGTTAGCAAAGTTTAGTATTTTAAAGGTAACCAATTTGATTTGTTTTTATTCGCAAATGTGTTGAAAAACGTCGTAAAAAGCTCGTGCGCGTTTGTAATTACACCCTCGGCTCCATTACGCCCTCGCCTACGGCTCGGGCTGCAATTTCTGAGCCTCGGCTGTAATATCCAAAATAGCGCACTTGCATTTTAATGTACTATTGTAAACAAAATTGTATGGGGTTGTAATTGTATAAGTAACGCGCTATAAAGGATGGCGTTCATTATTGACCTGATGTGTTACAGTTTTTAAATTAGTTTCTTGTGCTATGTATTTCTCGCACAATAAATATAAATGAAGTCTAGAAAATATTAAAAGGAATTTGGAAAACCGATTAGCACTGATCTTTAAAGTCAACTCAAAACCAACATAACGAAATTCTAATATGAATACATAATTCAGTAAATAAATTGTAATTCGTAATCATAATACACAATTAAAACATTATCAGTGGTTATTTTCCAATTAAAAACACTTGAATGTAAATTCTCCAAACAATATTCAGATATATTTTTAATAATGTATTTCCACAACATCCGATGCTGTTGTGAAAGTATGAGAGAAAGTCGCAAAAACTTGCCTAAAGTTTACGAACCCAGTCTTACAGTTAGCCCACTGTTAGCAGACTCAACGAAAAATGCACGGTTATGACCCCATTTATTCTAAATACATATATGGTTTGTTTTACGACTTTCTGTTTTAAGGCTTTTTGGAATTAATAGAATATAAATTTGGCTTCTGAAACTAAAGGTTTCATTATTACTGCCGTTATTGACTGGGTTAGCCATCGTCAAATCTCCTAGGTAAAGTAGCAAATTCCGTAGAAAGGTATGAGGCTAGGATAATAACTAATTAATTAGTTGGATAGATCAGCTGACGCGTACTTATTGCGTGGAAGCGAGTGAAGTATTCCAGGATCGTAGCAGGTGGAGGGCTGTGGTCTCTGCCTACCCCGACGGGAAAGAGGAGTGATGTTATGTATGTAAATGTGACAGGACTTAACACTTATTCTTATACTAGGTTATTTTTTTGGACCTGATTTGCGTATGCCCACATTATTACAGAGGACAAAAGCAACAACTTTTGTTCTACGACTTTTCGAACAACGCACAAAAAAAATTCGACTCCCCATATGCCCCATACTAAAGTGGTCACGTGACCGACCCATTTTGTATGGGAAGTTGAAAATTTTTCGTGTGTTGTTAGAAAAGTCGTAGAACATAAGTTGTTGTTTTTGACCTCTGTAATAACGTGGGCATACGCAAATCAGGTCCAAAAAAATAACCTTGTATAATGACCACAGTCTTGACTAAACTGCTTTAGATACCTATTTAGATATCGGTAGCCAGCTTTGTAAAAGTCTGATTAATGATTTAGTCATAACTGCAACAAGCGGCATACCTCCAAAAGAACTGAGAATACTGGTGTTCACAAAAGAGTCAGGTGTTTCGTAAATAAATGATAACCTCAAATTCATGCAAAATGTGTAAAAAATGTTTATATTTCTGGCTTTCTGTATGTAAAGCGAGAATAAAGGCCAGGCTAAAAGTACCCTAAACCGACGAGCATGTATGAAAGGGTTGATGAAAGTACAGGAAGCAAGGGAATGTCAAGATCGTAGCAGGTGGAGGACTGTGGTCTCTGCCTACCCCGACGAGAAAGAGGCGTGATGTTATGTATGTATGTAAAGAAAAATTATTGTTTACAAAACACCTGAACTTTGGTAGAACTCTGGTATAATACATACGATGGTACTGTATATTTAAGCGTGGGTGTAGTGCACTCACCGACTTTAAATCTGTTTCACCGACTAACAATATTATTTCAATATGTTTGGAAGAACCCATCAACACGGCAGCGATTTTGATCAACGGCGAAATAAAATCGCCGGAAGATCGCCGTTGTCGTTTCAAAGTATTTAAACGAAAACAATAAGAAACATCTCGAAAATACGAAACAAAAACACACATATGAACTACACCTTTAAACTCGTAAAATTAAGTAATTTTTTGTTGGTTGGAGGTTTAAAACATTTAAAAAGAAGAATACGTTACGTAATCAATCAAGCCGTAATTTTTTTACAGATAAGATTGTGTGATCGTTAAAAAAGGATATTTTAGTACAAATCAAAAAACCTAACGATAAAAATGACCAGGACCGAATTGAATTACCCTAATTAAAATTTTATCAAATTATTCCCACGTCAATGGTAAACCAGTTTTAAGAACTAACGTGAAATAACAACGTTTGAAGGTCTTTACGTGAACATAAAGAAGCTTGACGTAAATTTATTTATACGTATACAAGGTGTAATATAAAAGAGCGTATAAAAGAAAGGATGTAAATATGCTCTTGAAACTGAACAACTTTTCAATATTTTTTTTTTTGCCTCCCATGCAAAATGCATTAGTTTCTATGGGAAGGGAAGTTAATGGTAAGGGAAGATATCTGGCCCATGAAACACAACATTCATAATCGTTATACCCTTTTCGTTACACATATATTATTTTCTTCAACGAGCAATGTATGCCGAATTAGTTTTTGAATTATGGAAGGTGTGATAGCGGCTTAACTCATGTCATGAAGTTTGGCATCAGATGTTCGATAATAAGACCAACGCAAATGCACAGCTGAGTGCAGGTGGCGCGGGGCGGCCTTCTGGATGCGTTTCTCAATCGCACACGCGAGCGGACGCCTTCGGAAGGACGTAACAAATCGACGCGTGCGCATTTACTATTCAACTAAACTGTAAATAAGTAATTGTGTACGCTATAAAAAAAATATTTTTAATATTTATTTTGTTAATTTTTATGGTTTAAGTCACTACATCATACAAATTGACCAATTTTACAACTCAAAAAGATCTACCAAACAAAAAGAACACCCACCTCAATACTTGTGCACCATTTGGCTTAAAAAATTAGGTTTCATATTCTAAAAAGCACAGATTAAGTTGAACTTTTTCACACAAAATTAATCCACTAGAATCTTAGTCACTCACTATAAATTCCACTAAAATTAGACAAGTTTGAAGCCGGTGCGCGGGCGCAGGAGTTGTCGGCCTCTAGATGCGTTTCTCAATCCCGCACGCGAGTGACCTGCCTTCGGAAGGACGTACCTTAGTACACTAACTAGCCGCGGACTTATGTTAGCATAGGAAACATTTATTGAACTTTACTGTTTTCATTGATCAATAAAAAATCTGGCCTAGTGCGATTATTAATCACGCACCAAGGGTTCCGTACCTACCACTAAGGTGAAAATACCGTCTTAGTTATGGACGCGCAGTCACGTGCACGCGAGCCTGACTAATTTTAAGGCTTGTAAGTGTTCCCGTTTTTACGATAGACCTAAAACAAAAAAATCGAGCAGAAATCGCCTAAAAAAACACGTTTTTAGTTCTGAAGTCCCCCTTACTATTTATTTTTTATTTTTAGTATTTGTTCATGAGATATAGATGAGATACATCATGCGATAGTGCATTTTGTATGGGAAGTCATCCTTTCTTTTTTAGTACAAACGGCCGCACGTCGGTGGAAACACTTTGACCTTGAGCTGGTCTCTGGTTTCGAGCGTTTGTAGCGTAGCGCTGGTTCAGCTAATACTGGTTTTATTTCCACTTCATTGCTGCCGTGCATACTACGAGTTATGTTCATATGGACACGCATTCAGCTTCAAGTTCACGAGTTTGTAAAACATACTTTAAGTACCTAAGTAAAGGTTTAATGAGTAGAATAACCTAGCGAGGTTCAAATTTCTTTGACAATAACCATAATACAAAATAGTATAGGTTTACTTTTTGCTCGATTTAGACGTTGCTTTAGAGGGAAAATCGGGCGGCAGTATCAATCATCGAACACACTGAATAACAGAGTAGGTACTAAAAACCTATAAAATTGCGTAAAAGTCTAGGAATTATCAAACAAATTATGAGTAAAATTAAAATAAAAAGTGTGCCAGAGTTTAGGGTCAAATGTATAGCCTAAACTTGAAGATAGTGTAACCCCATTTTATTATTTCACTTATCGGAATCGATTAACACAAGTTCGCAGTTCTTTGCAGTCGCAATTTATTATATTTATAGAGTTTCTACCAATTTTCTAATGCATTTTCATTTATCATATACATTCCATATACACCCACTTTTGGGCAAAGGCAAAAGTCATCAGTATTAGAAAACTAGGCCAGTAAGAAGTGTTGTGTGTTAGATAATTTAGTTTAATTTTTTATATATGCGTTTATATGCGTTTATATGCGATTTTTTTTTGTTATGGTTGAAAAAAATAAGGTCCTAATGAATAGTGAAATAAATTTTTCATTGCCATTCAAACAAAGGCCCGATTCATCAAAAAAAGTGAAAAAAAAGGCTTATGAATTTGGAATAAAAGCGAATATGCGAATTGTATGTAAAAAAGTAATAAAAAGGACTGAATATACTGGCTAATTGCTTAAATAAGAAAAACAAATGATGCCATTTTTACTTTTGTTGTAAAATTGTTTCTGTAGACAATGGTGAAAAGTAGCGAAGCTAACACGTGAAAAAAAAATTGTATTGGGCCTTGTATCCCTCGCTCCGCTCAGGATTCTACTCAAGAATCCCTCGCTACTTTTGGGATTTCTTTTCCTTTTTTTCACTCGTTGTGTAATCTACTATTAGCTTTGTTTCTGCTCTGTGACTATTAGCATCTTCTTTAAAATTGGTATATTTAAGTTAATAACGTTAATTTTGTCCGTAACAAAACTTCAATCAAAATCACGAATAAACCATGCGTTTTTTTGCATCTCTACACTACGCCCACCTATCTTTATTCTCAAGATACGAAAAAATAAATTGCACGACCGTATGAAGTTAGAGAAATTAATGATGGATTCGTATGAACTGTTATCGCCCGCGGGTTTGTCTGGTGCTCACAATTCTCTGTCCATTCCAATTCTATTGAATATAGAGCGATGATATCTCGCGAAATGAAGTCCAATCATTCAATAGCAGATGTTTTTGTAACATAGGTTGATACTCAAATTGTAGATGCTATCATTTAAATGAGTAAGTGAGCTCTAGATTTTTTGATTAGTAGAAAATGATCCCATAAGTTCGAAGTAGGTACGTCGTAACTTGTAACGCGGTGTGCAATACGAATGTGCGAAAGGGCAGTACTTTATGATCTTGCCAATCTAGCTGACGGTATGTTAGCATTGTGATAATAAAATGTTGTTCTTGCTGATTCAGTATATGTGTTTTGGAAAGTGAAGCTTCAGGTCGTATGTGACACCACACCAAGTAACGACCTTTAGACGCATTGAAACATATACGCAAAACACCAACTCGAGGTTTTGTGGATTTTTTAAAATAAATAGGAGAAATACCAAGTACGTAAAATTCCAGAAACGCAAAACACCACCTGGGTGTTGTAAAATGCGTTCTGTGTCAATTTGAATTGGCAAAAAGTTTATAATTCAGAAAACTTCCAGGTACTTGTAACATGTACTTGTAGGTACTTATCTTGTACCTGTAACTTAAACTTGTGACTGGTACTTGTATCTTGTACATGTAACTTGTAATTGTAACTGATTCTCAAAATTGACTACCTACGTATTTTTTGTGTTTAACCAACCATGTTACCTTAGGAAATACTTATACTCGTAAAGAGCTCAGTCTTATCGCTAACAGTTGTGTAGTAAGTTTAAAGTAAAGGTAGGGTTGCTACAGCGCTGCGAGTCGGATGTTGCTGTAAACTGCACTTAAGCACTATGAAATTACTATCGAACTAGCTTGCTGAGGCTCGGCTAAATAATTGAGACATCCCAGCGCAATGTCGTACATAAATTAATTTATCAATCAATAGGTGTGTTGTGTATACAAGGCTTTTTAGGGTACCGATACCAAAATGGTAAAAAAAAGGAGCCCTTATGGTGCCGCTTTGTCTGTCTGTCTGTCCGTCTGTCTGTCACACCTCTATATCTCAGCAACCACTCATGCTATCGACCTGAAATTTGGATATAGTTGCCCAACTTAAATGCACATGAAAGAATTCTGAAAAAAATATGATTATTAATACAAAGGGGGCTGAAATAGGGGGGGCAAAATTTCAAATTGTCGCTACTAGGTCGAGTGTGGTATCATATGAAAGGGCTTTACTTGTACATTCTAAAATATATTTTTGTATTTTTTTACGTCTCTTAGTTTTTAAGTTATGATGAAAAATGTAAAAAAACTCCATTCCCCCCCCCCCCCCCCCCCTATCTCCGAAGTTTGTGAAAGGAAAAATCTGAATTAATTACAGTTGACAGAAGTTTATGTAAAAATTACAGCAAAAATAAAACGATCTTTCTAAGTTGCACAGTTTTTTAGAAATATGCAAGCAAGGTCAGGCTTGTTGACCGAGTTAGTAAATACGACGCTACAATCTCAGACCCAAATTACAGATGTAGCTCAAAATGCTGCTTATCTCAAATGGGATTAAGCCGGTCATGTTGCCCGCATGCAAAATCCCCTTTGGGCTAAAAACAGCAACAACTTTGGAGCCAAACGCCAGAGGACGTCGTGGTCGACCTCGAAAGAGATGGCGAGACGAGTTGAACGAACACGCTCGTCAATGGCAAACGCTGGCTCAAAACCGGGATGTGTGGAAGGCCGGAAGGGAGGCCTTTGCCCTGCTGTGGGACACAACCGGCTCCTAACATGAAACTGAACAACTTTTCCAAAGAAATATGATATGAGATATGAAACAACAAAACGATTGAGATTTTTACACAAACACAGCAGTCACTGACGAGATTAACTAATTTCTTGTAGTTTTTCGACCCACAATTCTCAGGAAAACTTGTTTACTTTCATGTTTTGTCAAAGTAAAGGAATCCCAAATTTTTCACATAATATGTTGTATTTTCTTTCTAAATCTTTACTTAGATCTCCACTAAGTTCGAAAAAGATATGATTAGAAAACCCCTCAGACAAAGAGAGCCCTCTACCTTTGCAATTAATTCTAAAACACCGACAGAAGACGTAATGTGCTTATGCAACGACCATCAAATTACCAATTTAAGGAACACAGAGCTATTAGCTCACTAGGAAGGATGTTAGAGATTGCCGGTAAGGAAGTCAAGAAAACGTGATTATTTTCCTTTATACAACTCACGAGTTTAACACATATTAGAATAGGTAGTATTTTGATAACCTTTTTAAATAGTTTTTAATTAGCATTTTGAGGTAAAAAATTTAAAAGATCTATATCCACCAGTTCTTGCAAAGAAGTCTTTTCTACCAACTAGAGTACTCGTATTATTGTACTAATGTAGTCTTACCCGATCCGGTGTTATGAGATTTACGCTTATATGCCTAAGTCATGGACAAGTATTGTAAAAAAAGCCTACGATGATCCTCTTGGGGTGACTCGGTATATGAAACTAAACAACTTACTTTTAATACACTTTTAAGACTTTATTACAAAACCCTTGTAGTCACTGACGAGAGTCTATGGAGAAGCCATAAGTTTATAAGCGTTTTAGATCGAGGAAATTGTTTAGTTCCATGTCCTAATGGGATGCATTAAAAAAGGTTACTCGTAATTGTTTCTACATTCTGTACATCCAAAACCGCAAAATATATTCATAAGGTCTTAAGAACTAGTTATGGATAATAAAATTCTGGGCTACAAAAATATGACGACAAAAAAATTACTATGCCATCGACATGCAAAGAAGAAGAATAACATCTTCTGGAACATTTTTCAACGGAAACCTTGTGCAGAAAACCTTGTTCGATTAAGTTGTTTACTCGATCTTCTCTTAAAAATTGTAGGAACACAAAAATTATGGTCATCACGTTCTGTGTCCGCTGTTCGTTATTATGACACAAAAAAATAACATGACTGTTTTTATAAACTATTTTTATTACCATTATAAAACATCTCATTTCAAAGTCTGTGTTTTTGTTGCGTCATTTACGGATAGTGTTTTGCGACAGAAGACCTTTACTAATGACGTGGGTAGCAAAAAATATTAATTAGAATTAATTGTAATCTTTAAAAACATCCATACAAATTAGTTGTCAGCTGATGAAGTTTGTATGGGAAGTCAAAAAAAAATTTTCCTTGAGTAAAGTTGTTCAGTTTCACGGACAGAACGCTGTATTAAATAAAACATTAATCGCTTCCTTCCTTCCTTTCCCAGGTTAATATAAAATTATATATAAAATTATATTATATTTTAAAAAATCATATTACGATAGTTATGTAACATATTTTTCAACACATTTGCTCATAAAACAGCTCTATTTGCACTGTATTAAGGTCCATAATCCAGCTCATTAAACACGCGTGTTTTTGTCATAATATTACTTAACTAGTGTTTTATTTTGTTTTTTTTTTTTTTATCGGCCAAGAGCAAGGAGTTTTTATACTTATTATGTTACTAAAATTTTCAAGCTGACTTCGAGAAAATATCATAAATGAATGTTGAATTTATGAAATTATTTATAGTAATTAACTAATTAACAATAAATTTGTCATTTACGTAACAAGATATAAAATTTTTGATAATTTATTTCAAGGTAAATGGAATAGGATGTTTGGGTACCGAGTGACAATTACTTTTTTTTATAGCTTGGTTACTAGATTGACTAATAATTGATAAAAGATTGATGGTGTAAGATAACATGGTAATGTTTTGGGGGCTCCTCACGCGACGTATAATCTGTGACCGGTGAAAAAGAAAGAATGCGCGCCTTTTTACAAATATTTGTCTTCTTTATTATTGTAATTATTTCTAATAGTGTCGACTTCTACATATAAAAAACTGATCCTGAACCGTCTAAAATACTCATACACGAAATACAATTTTGAAATTTGGTAAAATTAAAGGGAAGCATGAACATACGCAGCCGACAAAATGTTCCGGTGGACGTGCGGTGGACGTAAGGTTAGCAAAGTTTAGTATTTTAAAGGTAACCAATTTGATTTGTTTTTATTCGCAAATGTGTTGAAAAACGTCGTAAAAAGCTCGTGCGCGTTGGTAATTACACCCTCGGCTCCATTACGCCCTCGCCTACGGCTCGAGCTGCAATTTCTGAGCCTCGGCTGTAATATGCAAAATAGCGCACTTGCATTTTAATGTACTATTGTAAACAAAATTGTATGGGGTTGTAATTGTATAAGTAACGCGCTATAAAGGATGGCGTTCATTATTGACCTGATGTGTTACAGTTTTTAAATTAGTTTCTTGTGCTATGTATTTCTAAAAGAAATGAAACAAATATATAGCCACCTTCCACATACTCGGTGTTTGGCACTGGTCGGTCTAACATCTCCTGAGGATGCCTCGTGTAGAGGCGAAACACGTGTAGAGTGTTTTTGGGTGGTTGCTGTGTTGCAGTTGCCTGCGCTTGCGCATTTATTTGCGGGCGGGCGGGCGGTGCACAGTGAGTACATAGCATCCATCATTGTTGCGGAAGGTGGCTATATATTTGTTTCTTTTCTTTGAGATGGACTTCCGCAAAGTAACGCCTGATTCTATTAACTACTATGTATTTCTCGCACAATAAATATAAATGAAGTCTAGAAAATATTAAAAGGAATTTTGAAAACCGATTAGCACTGATCTTTAAAGTCAACTCAAAACCAACATTACGAAATTCTAATATGAATACATAATTCAGTAAATAAATTGTAATTCGTAATCATAATACACAATTAAAACATTATCAGTGGTTATTTTCCAATTAAAAACACTTGAATGTAAATTCTCCAAACAATATTCAGATATATTTTTAATAAAGTATTTCCACAACATCCGATGCTGCTGTGAAAGTATGAGAGAAAGTCGCAAAAAACTTGCCTAAAGTTTACGAACCCAGTCTTACAGTTAGCCCACTGTTAGCAGACTCAACGAAAAATGCACGGTTATGACCCCATTTATTCTAAATACATATATGGTTTGTTTTAAGACTTTCTGTTTTAAGGCTTTTTGGAATTAATAGAATATAAATTTAGCTTCTTAAACTAAAGGTTTCATTATTACTGCCTTTATTGACTGGGTTAGCCATCGTCAAATCTCCTAGGTAAAGTAGCCAATTCCGTAGAAAGGTATGAGGCTAGGATAATACGAAACAAAAACACACATATGAACTACACCTTTAAACTCATAAAATTAAGTAATTTTTTGTGGGTTGGAGGTTTAAAAAATCAATCAAGCCGTAATTTTTTTACAGATAAGATTATGTGATCGTTAAAAAAGGATATTTTAGTACAAATCAAAAAACCTAACGATAAAAATGACCAGGACCGAATTGAATTACCCTAATTAAAATTTTATCAAATTATTCCTACGTCAATGGTAAACTTGTTTTAAGAACTAACGTGAAATAATAACGTTTGAAGGTCTTTACGTGAACATAAAGAAGCTTGACGTAAATTTATTTATACGTATACAAGGTGTAATATAAAAGAGCGTATAAAAGAAAGGATGTAAATATGCTCTTGAAACTGAACAACTTTTCAATATGTTTATTTTGCCTCCCATGCAAAATGCATTAGTTTCTATGGGAAGGGAAGTTAATGGTAAGGGAAGATATCTGGCCCATGAAACACAACCTTCATAGTCGTTCTACCTTTTCTTTACACATTTTAGGGTGGTTTTTTTTTTTGATACTACGTCTACATGCATATGAAACGATGAAATACACTTTTCATAAAAAAAAAATATGTGTTGTTTAAAGCCGAAATCACACCATCCTGAATTCAAAGACTACTTCGGCATAAATTGCTGGTGGCTTGGTTCTGTCAATTCCAATATTCTTTCTTCAACGAGCAATGTATGCCGAATTATTTTTTGAATTAAAGAAGGTGTGATAGCGGCTTAACTCATGTCATGAAGTTTGGCATCAGATGTGCGATAATAAGACCAACGCAAATGCACAGTTGAGTGCAGGTGGTGCGGGGCGGCCTTCTGGATGCGTTTCTCAATCGCACACGCGAGCGGACGCCTTCGGAAGGACGTAACAAATCGACGCGTGCGCATTTACTATTCAACTAAACTGTAAATAAGTAATTGTGTACGCTATAAAAAATATTTTTAATATTTATTTTGTTAATTTTTATGGTTTAAGTCACCACATCATACAAATTGACCAATTTTACAACCCAAAAAAGATCTACCAAACAAAAAGAACACCCACCTCAATACTTGTGCACCATTTGGCTTAAAAAATTAGGTTTCATATTCTAAAAAGCACAGATTAAGTTGAACTTTTTCACACAAAATTAATCCACTAGAACCTTAGTCACTCACTATAAATTCCACTAAAATTAGACAAGTTTGAAGCCGGTGCGCGGGCGCAGGAGTTGTCGGCCTCTAGATGCGTTTCTCAATCCCGCACGCGAGTGACCTGCCTTCGGAAGGACGTACCTTAGTACACTAACTAGCCGCGTACTTATGTTAGCATAGGAAACATTTATTGAACTTTACTGTTTTCATTGATTAATAAAAAATCTGGCCTAGTGCGATTATTAATCACGCACCAAGGGTTCCGTACCTACCACTAAGGTGAAAACACCGTCTTAGTTATGGACGCGCAGTCACGTGCACGCGAGCCTGACTAATTTTAAGGCTTGTAAGTGTTCCCGTTTTTACGATAGACCTAAAACAAAAAAATCGAGCAGAAATCGCCTAAAAAAACACGTTTTTAGTTCTGAAGTCCCCCTTACTATTTATTTTTTATTTTTAGTATTTGTTCATGAGATATAGATGAGATACATCATGCGATAGTGCATTTTGTATGGGAAGTCATCCTTTCTTTTTTAGTACAAACGGCCGCACGTCGGTGGAAACACTTTGACCTTGAGCTGGTCTCTGGTTTCGGGCGTTTGTAGCGTAGCGCTAGTTCATCTAATACTGGTTTTATTTCCACTTCCTTGCTGCCGTGCATACTACGAGGTATGTTCATATAGACAGGCATTCAGCTTCAAGTTCACGAGTTTGTGAAACATACTTTACATCTCTCATATTCGGTAAGTAGGTCCTTATTACCCCCAAATGGGGCTTGTAGGTGATCAATTAGCGCTCTAGGGTAATAATGTAGCTAGAAAAGCCCTAGGGCGGTAAGTAATTGAGTTTTGAAAGAGTGAAGTGGTTTTTTTAATTACTTACCGCCCTATGGCGTTTCTAGCTAAATTATTACCCTAGAGCGCTAATTGGTCACCTACAATTTGGTGGTAATAAGGACCTACTTATCTCACAATTGAGATGTAAAGCAGAGTAGTTAGCTCGGGTGTAAGCATCAATTGCACCCTCGAACTACAGCTCCCCGCTCCCTCGCTGCGCTCGTGCGCCTAAATATCTCGGGCTGCAATTGGTGTCTTACAGCCCTTGGCAACTAATCTACTATTAAGTACCTAAGTAAAGGTTTAATGAGTAGAATAACCTAGCGAGGTTCAAATTTCTTTGACAATAACCATAATACAAAATAGTATAGGTACTTTTTGCTCGATTTAGACGTTTTGGTTTAGAGGGAAAATCGGGCGGCAGTATCAATCATCGAACACACTGAATAACAGAGTAGGTACTAAAAACCTATAAAATTGCGTAAAAGTCTAGGAATTATCAAACAAATTATGAGTAAAATTAAAATAAAAAGTGTGCCAGAGTTTAGGGTCAAATGTATAGCCTAAACTTGAAGATAGGGTAACCCCATTTTATTATTTCACTTATCGGAATCGATTAACACAAGTTCGAAGTTTTTTGCAGTCGCAATTTATTATATTTATAGAGTTTCTACCAATTTTCTAATGCATTTTCATTTATCATATACATTCCATATACACCCACTTTTGGGCAAAGGCAAAAGTCATCAGTATTAGAAAACTAGGCCAGTAAGAAGTGTTGTGTGTTAGATAATTTAGTTTAATTTTCTATATATATGCGTTTATATGCGATTTTTTTTTTGTTATGGTTGAAAAAAATAAGGTCCTAATGAATAGTGAAATTAATTTTTCATTGCCATTCAAACAAAGGCCCGATTCATCAAAAAAAGTGAAAAAAAAAGGCTTATGAATTTGGAATAAAAGCGAATATGCGAATTGTATGTAAAAAAGTAATAAAAAGGACTGAATATACTGGCTAATTGCTTAAATAAGAAAAACAAATGATGCCATTTTTACTTTTGTTGTAAAATTGTTTCTGTAGCCAATGGTAAAAAGTAGCGAAGCTAACACGTGAAAAAGAAATTGTATTGGGCCTTGTATCCCTCGCTCCGCTCAGGATTCTACTCTAGAATCCCTCGCTACTTTTGGGATTTCTTTTCCTTTTTTTCACTCGTTGTGTAATATACTATTGTTTTAGCTTTGTTTCTGCTCTGTGACTATTAGCATCTTCTTTAAAATTGGTATATTTAAGTTAGTAACGTTAATTTTGTCCGTAACAAAACTTCAATCAAAATCACGAATAAACCATGCGTTTTTTTGCATCTCTACACTACGCCCACATATCTTTATTCTCAAGATACGAAAAAATAAATTGCACGACCGTATGAAGTTAGAGAAATTAATGATGGATTCGTATGAACTGTTATCGCCCGCGGGTTTGTCTGCTGCTCACAATTCTCTGTCCATTCCAATTCTATTGAATATAGAGCGATGATATCTCGCGAAATGAAGTCCAATCATTCAATAGCAGATGTTTTTGTAACATAGGTTGATACTCAAATTGTAGATGCTATCATTTAAATGAGTAAGTGAGCTCTAGATTTTTTGATTAGTGGAAAATTATCCCATAAGTTCGAAGTAGGTACGTCGTAACTTGTAACACACAAGTGACTAACCTTGATTCCAATATGTACTCAACTCTACTCTTCATCATCATATCAGCCGAAAGACGTCCACAGCTGGACATAGGCCTCCCCTAAAGATCTCCATGACGACCGATCCTGCGCTGCTCGCATCCAGCGGCTTCCCGCGACCTTCATTTTCAACTCTACTCTTGCTACGTAGCAATAGCAGTGATTTTAATAGTAAAAATGTTTTCACAGTTCACTGATACTCGTAACTGTATTACATTGAATCCATGGCTCAGCTTTCTATTATTTCATCTGTGTTTCGGTTCTGTCATCATATTTCCTTTCCGTATATGCTATGGTCACCAACTACTCTAACAGAACAATCCATAATAGGGTCCGATAAAGTCACATCATATAAAAATCATTTTATAGGACTTTTGGTTTTTGTCTCAGATAAATGCTCGAGCGCAACGAGGTTCAAATCTCTTTGGTTTTTGTCAACTCGCAAAAAATTAACCCTCCATACAATTTTTTTCATTGATCGTTCTATTCTAACTAATTCCGTGATAGTTTTTTTTTGTAAATTTCCAAAGTTGTTGAGAAACTATAAACAAAATTTTGTTTTGTTTAATTTTATTGATTAAGCACATAAATATAGAAGTCTATAACTACTAATATCAATCTAGTATTTTCTTCTAGCACGTAATTCTACATTATAGTACAACCATCAATGATCCATTATCACAAGCATTGATTATAATTATATCTGATGATATTACAGCTACTGTGGCTTTCCAAGTGAAATTGGAGTCGTGTTGCAGTTTTTGCAATGACTTCGCGTTTTTAAGTGGTCGTTTTACACCTCGTATCTTTATCCATTCCGGTGGATAACAGGTACTTCACGGTGGTATTGACCTAGAAAATATCAATTATTTATATCGATAGATAATTACAAAAGTGTTCATTATTGTTTTTTTATAAGACTTTTAATAAGATGTGTAGGTACATAATATATCTTCTTTTTTCTTTTCGTTTTGGTGTTGATATTTTATTATGGTTATTACTTTACGTTGAGTTTGGAACCCTATATTTTTATACGTATTTTACTACTACAAATTACATGGTTTATTTGGAGAACCCTAGCCAAACTCTTGTATATTATACTCATTGCCCTAGTCTTATTCTGTTGACGACAATGGCACTGGTTTTTACACAGATCGACTGTCATTTATCCTCCACAACCCAGAGGGAAAACCAGACCGAGATTAGGTTTCAATAGCCAGTGGCCAATCTTGATATCAATTTTAAAGCCCCCCAAATGACCTTTGACTTGGCATAAAGCATCAGTGACAGTAGCCGGGGCTGACGGCTAAACGTGCCTTCCGAAGCCCGTAAATGCTCTAGTTGTTGTGCCACCTGGATTCTGATCACGGCCAACGTTGCTTAACTTTCCTGCTCGAAAAGCAAGAGCACCACTCGGTCACGAGCGCTTCTTTGCCCGTTAAGTTACAAGTGCTACAGAGAAAATAGAAGTAAAGAAAGAACTAGAAATATCTATTGAAAAAACTGTGCAAAACATCTTGGCTCTTGTGTACTTTGTTCTACTTAGAAAATAATTCTACTCTATCTAATTAGATAGAATTCTTCACTGCTTTCGGAATTTAAGGTAATCCCTCAAAACAATTCCATTTTTTCTCACTTGTTGCGTGACTATATTTTGCTCTTATTAGGTTTACTTGTATATAAGAAGCTTGTTACTCTTGGCTTAAATTATAAAACCGGTTTAGGGCTATTTACGTACACGTTTTGCTTTATTTTCTTGAGTAGGTATAACTGTTTGTTTAGCTACACCAGTATTATATTACTCTATGGTATGGTGGTTGTTGCGTCCAGTAGGACGTACTGTTATTTATCGGGATGCATCTAGTAAAACTAGCTAATAATGGTACGTAGGACACAGACAGAACATCCCCGCTCGCCGGCTGGCTATGAAGTGATATTCTCCCGAGTACCCACATTTATTGTATACGTCACATCTCTTCCTTTTTATATGATTTGAAATACTTTTATATATCATTATTTACATAATACTTAATGGTCATCATAACATGCAGAATACAATTCAAATAGAGCGACTCGACTACCGTCTCGGATCGTGCTATGGCAGCGTAAAAGAGACGGCAAGAAACCACTGCAGCACGGCCTACTTTAAGAGTCGGCTTTATACAATGGGTTCCCTGTGTCGTGCTAGAATACCAAAGTACTATAAGTCTTACATTGAACCGATTTAGATACGATAGTATCATAATTAAAATTTACAACTTCGTTCATTAGGTAATTAAGTTTCTTCTAGGTACTGTCCACTTTTCTCCATTTTTCCTTTCATTTGTGGATGCTTCTTGCAACACTGAGAGTTCCAGTATTGTTGTTGTGGTCGCTGGCAGTCTAAAGTCATCTTTAAGCAGAAACTCCACCTGTGAACAATATTGCAGTATCTTTATTCTCATTAAGGTGCAATTTCGCGCTTGCGCGCGATACTTAGGTAGTATTATTTATTATTTTATTTTTATTTTATTAGGATATCCAACAGCTTTCCTTATAACTAAGTTTTGAAAATACATGTTCTTACACTTATTTGTTAAAAGAACGCGTTTATTATAAAAATCAGGGAGTGAGATTTCTGTTTTCTGATGAATTGTTAGGATATTTGTTCCAAATTAATTAGAATTTGAAAAATGTTTTTAAAATTTATCCAAAACATTTTATAATATCGGTTTGTGAACCACCTCTTTACAAATAATACTTCTTTTTTCTTAAAATTGCAATTAAAGAGTGAGTTATCAAGATAATCAGGATGCTTTTGGCAGTTTTTTTTTTTAATACTATTTTAACTCGAGCATGACAAACCATTTGTTTAGTCTTGGTTCATAAGAAACTGAACTGTCACCCTATCTGTGTGTGTGATATTGGAGCCCATTTTTTTTCTTTAAGTTTTACGAGTAGACATGTGTTGCTTTGCCATGGCATTAATGGCATCAAACGACCCATAGAAAATTTATGGTATTTATAATGTTTTTCAACTCTGGAAGATTTATGGCATCTTTCGACCCATGGAATATTTATGGCGTCATTTGATCCATGCGTACACATTTGTGCATTTTTCGACCCATGGGTAATTGTGGCGTCTTTCGACCCATCGATTATTGTGGGTCTTTCGACCCTTGTGGCGTCTTTCGATCCATGGATTATTGTAGCGTCTTTCGACCCATAGATTTTTGTGGCGTCTTTCGACAGTTTCGACCCATAGATTATTGTGGCGTCTTTCGACAGTTTCGACCCATAGATTGTTTTTTTTTTTTTGATCCATGGATTATTGTGGCGTCTTTAGACCCATAGATTTTTGTGGCGTCTTTCGACCCATAGATTATTTTGGTGTTTTTTGACCCATGGGCTATTGTGGTGTCTTTCGACTTGTGGCCAAATCAACACATGCCTTCCGACCACGCATATAAACCTTTATGGATATGAAAAGTCTTTCAAGACACGAGCAGGAATTGAACCCGCACCTTTGAACCGAACCAACTAGTATTTTTTGTATTTACATACACCAGACACCAGAAGCAGCACGATTCAATGCACTGACCACTGTGCTATCGCATCTAGACTCCCCCATTCACATGGTTCACATGCGTAGCTTTTCTTATATTAGCGATGCAACAAGTATAAAAAATATTTTATTTTTGATTGGCTAAATAATAATGACGTATTTACGTCTTGAAATACCCAATATTCAGCATATAACAGTTTCCTTATAAATACTTAATCTCTTTTTTTTTAGCTTTTAATTCCTTATCTGTACCTACATATTATTATGGATATAAATTTTGAGACGCTGTTGTTAGGTATTTATATTTATTTGTGGTATTATTAAGACCTTATTTGTTTTCACAGCTAATACATGGACGAACAAACTCTTGTGACACCTATGTATATTTTAATAAAAACAAAATATACATTTCCTTCTTCTTTTTTTCTTTTTAATTTTACTGTAAGTTTGGATCAATAAAAGAAGGTGTCTGTCTATATGTGTTTGCAACTTTTAAGGTCGAAACACAATGGAAAAATACTAGCTTGATTTCGTTGCATCACCAATATAACTGAGGATTTCAATCCATTCGAGGATTATCGTTAAAACTAACTTTTCCTTTGTTTTGTTTTCGTTAGTTTATTGTGTGGCTTTATAGAATATCAAGATTTTTTTTATGATAAAAAGCAAACACACACACAAGTTGATATTTTGTTTTTACTCTGGGTACGTAAATTCAGTACTTATCACTTGTTATTTTCAATAGGGTGTTTTCCCGCACCTTGTGAAAGTTCAACTGGATGGCGCTGCTGATTATCGTCAGGAAAATGGAAACACTGATACTAAAGTATAGTGAAAATATGTTCGCATACGTTATACCTCGGTATGTCTATTCAAATCACATTGATTTGTCTCTTTTATTGGTTTTTATTCTAATAATTTTTTTTCTGTTTTAAGAAATATCTAGTAATAGTAAAATTGTTTAGCGCCTAAGTTTCAACATTTTTTTTTAAGTAACCTCCACTCTGGTGCTGACTGAGAAACAGTACCATAAGCATTTGAACTCAAGTACTTTTTGCAAATCTCAACTAACGACAGTTAAAAACCATAGTTGAAAATATCATAGAAAATTGCCTATTATTGACATCTCACATTAGTCCGTTTATTGGCCAATAATGATGCTATGCGTATTTTACAAAACACAAAATATAGCTGTAAATCTCTTTATTTAATTACTAGCAAATCTTTAATAATTCGTAGTTAATGGATATCACCTATGTAATATTGCTCTAATTTAATAATTCATTAAGAGATTGTAATATCCAACAATGAATAAACTATATTTGATTTGTTTGAAAAACTATTTTTTTTTTTTTTATTCACTTGACGAAGGAAAGTACTGCAGCACCACAAGCACTTTATTTCGTCTTATGCGGCAAATTCTTTTTCATATGAAGTTTGTTTGACTTTCTTATTTAGGTACACCTACTTTCATCTAGGGATTCTGTGCTGCCACTGCTGGTCAGTCATCTTTGCATGTTTTCAATGTTAACCGGCACACAAGTTTTTCTCGAAATGTCTCCTCTACTCTAGTGACAATACTCAATGTGCCCAACATACTATACTTACTACTTGCTTATCAACGAGCAACATTTGCTTTGTATAGATAAAAATATACATGTAATAAAAATGACTCGAGTTTCAATGAAATTTACTATTAGTGGTTTTCGGGCCGAAAATCGATCTAATCTCATGTGTACGAAACTTTTCGTTTTGCCTTATTTTTTCAAGATTCAGGAAACCCCTGGTGCCATGTCTTGGTCTGCTTCGAGAAAGGTTATTCGGAGCAAGCTCAGTTGCGTAGGCTGTACCTACTTGTATATTATACTTTGTAGGTAATATAGAGGTGTAATAATTATTGAGCCCATCTTTTTTACATGTATTTTTTTTAGGATTTCATTTAATAACACTGCATCCATTCCCTACCTACTTACCAAGATTTATAATTAATAATAAAAGTTAATAAGTAGTTTTAAGGTGTTTGTTAATGATGTATTAAAAATATTTGGTAGGTATTTATAAGCAGTTAGCACAGTGAAATTTGTTCCACATCAAGAGTTGTTATTTATATACCTGCTTTATTTTTTATTCTTGTCTTGGTATTTTGGTCCTGTCTACTGAATGTCTACTTATTAATAATAAATTGTTTACAACACGATTAGCTGGTATTGATTCATAAGCAAGTTATATACATAGTGCAGGTGATTCTGTTGGTAATCTTTAGTTGGTTGCCTATATTTTGTTAACGTCAAAACGTCGTCGTACTCTAGTAAGTTGGGTGCATAGGTAGGTTCGGTACGACACATAGTAACGAGTTTTATTTACCATTACGTCGGTGTCATAATAAGCACTTACGCAAGCATATAAGCACTTACGTAAAACCTCACAAACCCTGGTGTCAGAGTTACTGATCTGCCTATAATAACTAGAACAACCGTTTAAGCCTGCATCCCGAAGCACGCATTCATATTATTTTAACTGTCAATCAAGTAGCTTTATTATGCAACGTCTTAACCACTTTTGTTTGACGTGTCTCCAAGAGGATTCGGTCCCAAAAATTATGGTTCGAGAACCGCAATTTCTAAGTTAGTACAGTCAAGAGCACATCAAGCCTGACACATTGAACTTTGTACCGTTGTTATTTCATTAGATGTACGGCTGGATTCGCACTACCAGTATCAAGCTTGACCCGTTGTTTACTGCACTATAGATTACCTACAGAGGCTGATAAAAATATTTTGTTTGCTTTGTTTTTGTATAAGTATTAGGTTATTTAAAGGAATTCACACACGTGTAACAATTTAGTTCTTGTGTAGGTTTTAGCAGCTACTAACTGTAAATTACCTAAATTACCTCGGTAACAGAAATAATGCATCATTAAAATACGGTCAGGCAGCCATCAGCGGAAACAATTGACGAAAGATATATTTGAAACGCATTTCCGTAATTTTATTTTTTTGACTGTGAGAAATAAGGCACAGCAAGGGCTAAAGTAATGCCACACACATGAGAGCCTAAGCGAAATTATCAGTATATTTTTCGAAACCTACTTGTAACATTGTTTGGGATGGCGGTCGAACACTTGTAAACAAACAGTTCAATTTTATTAATCAATGAATAATTTAGCAAATACGTGCACGGAGACATTTTTCAGTGTGGATATGTGTCTAATCCTCCTTTTTTCCATTGCTTGAGATGGCAAAGGTTTTTCTAATTATTTTTTTATTTTTGCGGATAATTTGAAAATATTGTCAAAAATTGGTTTCCACTCACCACGCTTTCATCCCATCCTCGTCGCCACTGTTGCGTCCAGTAGGACGTACTGTTATTTATCGGGATGCATCTAGTAAAACTAGCTAATAATGGTACGTAGGACACAGACAGAACATCCCCGCTCGCCGGCTGGCTATGAAGTGATATTCTCCCGAGTACCCACATTTATTGTATACGTCACAGTGGTCTCTCTTTAGAAGCGTAAATAAAGGTTTAAATCAACCAGTAACGTGGGACAGAGCGTGCGCCAAAACCAAAAACAGACAAACCTCATTTTTTTAGCTCATCATTTTTTCGCTTCCTTAGGAGATTAAACTGTTCGGTACCGGTACCATTCAGATACAACAGTCAAGAGCACTTCGAGCTCGACACATTGGTCTGTGTACTATTCTTACTATAATAGCTACAGCTATTAGTCAACTGTTGGTTATAGGTATAGAAGCTAAAGTTGCGCTGTGTCTCAAGCTTGAACTGCTCTGACTGTACCTCATCTTTAAACGAGTGTGTGTTCCAAAGATATACCATGTCATTTACCCCGAAAAGGATTATTGTGATTTCCTTTTTTCTTATTTTGGGTAGGGACAAGCCGTATAAGGTACTTAATTATAATGACAAAACCAAAACTCAAACAAATTATTGTCAATCATACTAGTTTCCATACAAGTTCAAAACACAAATAAATAAAACACGAAAGAAGATGCAGGGGACCGACAGCCATCATTACCAAAAAATACTTTTTAATTAGAAGTACACGAACCTTCAAAGACTTCCAATGCTGAAAAAAAAAGGTTTTCTTCAATAAATCAAAACTGAGACGGCGACGGGGTATAATAATATATCGGTGAGCCGATCTCAGAGAAATAAGTAAAAATAAAAATTTACAATAGCAGTGGATTAGAGCGATTAAGGTTGAAGACGAATGACTATCTTTAAGGTCATGACGGTTTTAATTATACGATCATATTGAACTCGACCGTTTTATGAAATTGTTGGAAGCGATGCGACATTGAACGCTGCTAGCCGAGGCTAACTGGCCCGATATTGTGCAAATTGTACTTTCGAAAAGATTAAAAATGTTATTTAAATTTTTGTCTCTGCAGTCGATCGCGCAGCCATGGAAACACTCGCTTAGCAAATACCAGCGCTATTGCAACGAGTAAAGCCAACGTAAGAAGTCCGTTTTGACGTTTCCTAAACACCAACACACAGGGTTCATTTTTCTTTGCAGGTCGTAATTTTGCGTACGTTTGACAGCTGTCAGAAAAGACCTATTAGGGTGGCCGTACTTTAAAAAAAACCGGCCAAGTGCGAGTCGGACTCGCGCACTGAGGGTTCCGTACCACCACATAAACATAATTGTAGTAGTTGAATTTTCAGTAAGTTAATGTGCTAGATTTTTTGAGTCCGACACGAGCTTGACCAAATTTTATTATTTGTTGTTATTTTATAGCCTATGCCCTATAAACATAAAAATTTTCAAGTTTGTAAGTGTTCCCGTTTTTAAATAGAACTAAAACAAAAATCGACTCTGCAACCATCCAACTTGAGCCCTCTCTTATATGAATGTTCTTGAAACGGGAGCTCACCACAATTGGTTACCATTAGTTGTGAGAAAAGTTGTAATATTTAATGATTTCAGACTTTTCCCATTATTTGTACTGTGAGACCTAGCTTCTTGCCAAATTTCATAATTTTAGGTCAACGGGAAGTACTCTGTAGGTTTTTCATTTTTGAATAAATGTATGGAGATGAGGACATAAAATGCCACATCTTTTGATTGCGTCATTGAAAAAAATTGAAATTTTCAGATCTTGTGTGGTTCATGGATCCTAATATATGGTATTAATTTCAACCTGATACCTTTACCCGTTCGTGAGATAAAGGGTCTTGACAGACAGACAGACAGACAGACAGACAGACAGACAGACGGACAACAAAGTGATCCTATAAGGGTTCCGTTTTTTTCTTTTGAGGTACGGAACCCTAAAAAGATGAAGGTTGTCTCGACTAGTCTTCAAGTGCAGTTGACTGTTTTGGTGTTTGTTATGGTATTTGGTTTTTCCTTCCTTATCCTTTTTATAATTCCTTTATAGATTGTTGAAACATGCTGCGTAAAAAGCCGCGCTGGCCGTTTAATTAAGATGTGTTGTTGGTGGAGCTTACTCCGCATATCTTACTCTTGTTCATATTAAAAGAACTTAAAATCACGACGCGGCTATCCACTATATGCCGAAAGCGTGCCCTCCGTTTCTTCGGACACATTATGCGGTCTTTAAGGCATTTTTTGGAGAAACAGATTATTTTGGCCCAAATGGAAGGCAAACTTGCTCAAGGTAGGGCACCTACGAGACGGTCAGACAATGCAGAAGGAGGTTGGCAGCAACATGCAGCGTGCGCTCCACACATCTTAAAACGCAGTCTGTGGAAGGAAAGCATATGTGGTTGCGATCCTCATCAGTAAGAGACCGAGGAAGAGGAAGAGTGTTGTTGTCTCTTTTGCGTCTTATAACAAAGACAAACACAGCATCACTTTTAGACCTGTGGAATTTTAGGCTTCAATGCGACCACTCAGTAATCGAATCTAATATATTACAAGGAGAAACTTGTTCAGTTTTATAGATAGGCAACCTAAAATAATGTAATAGCTTTCTCATACACGTAGCACATAAGTAAGTACGGTCAACCGCACGTCAATGTAAACATTTACAACTCTATTACCATGCCATAAAATCCAAAGTGTTTCTACTGACGAGCTGTTGGGTGTACTTGCGCTGAAGCTATTATAAGGCAGCGTTAAAAGGTTTAATTATAACATAACCGAGCTAAATTGGTTGATAATTCCCCCGTAGCCCTTGACTTTATTTAAGCTCTAGTTATTTGTATCCAACTTGTTATTTAAATGATTTAATCAATTTAAATCTATTACATATAATAAAAGAGTAGAAACCGTGTGTCTGTACTTTTGATGAATTTATCAAAAAATTAGTGTGGGCGATAAGAAAGGACTAATAGAACACAAATATATATTTTTTGAATTTTTTGTCTGTCTGTATGTATTCGATAAACTCCGGAACTACTGAACGGATTTTCACGCGATTTTCACAGGTAGATTAAGCTTAGCTCTGAGCAACATATAGGCTATGTTTCATTCAAATCGGTTCACTCAATCAGAAGCTACACTAATGTAAAGTATCAAACTGCCTGTGCGCCAATAACTCACAAACTACCAAATCGATTCAAACGGGGTTTTCAATAACGAGTTTGGCTAACTTTTTTGCAACATAAAAATTAAGTTTCATTGCAAACGGTTCACTCAGACAGAAGGTACGCGAAGTTTCATGCGGCGGCGCAAATAAATCAAACTATTGAACGGATTTAAACGGAGTTTTCAATAACCTGTCAAGCGTACTTCTTTGCAACATATTGGCTTACTTTCATTAAAAACGGCTCACTCAGACAGAAGGTGCGCGATATTTTAAGTGGCGGCGCCGTTAATTCACAAACAACTGAACCGATTAATACGAGGTTTTCAATAACGTATTTGGCTTACTCCATGCAACATGTATGCTTAGTTTCATTGCAAACGGTTCACTCAGACAAAAGATTCACTAAGTTTCAAGCGGCGGCCCCAATAACTCACAAACTACTAAACGGATTTAAACGGGTTTTTCAGTAACGTAATTAGCTTAATTTTTTGCAATGTATTAGCTTTTCATTGAAAACGGTTCACTCAGACAGAAGGTGTGCAAAGTTTCAAACGGCGGCGCCAATAGCTCACAAACTACTGTACCGATTCCAACTTGCATTTCTAAGACGTGCTTGCATTAGGTACTTCCATGTCCCTCAACACAGAATCCTCAGAGAAAAAAACTGCATAAAAAAATATTTTGACGCTGCCAAAAAATAGTCATGAAATAGTCATAAATAGTCACCATAAGGAAAAAAATAGTCGCGTTACAATTCTAGAGTTATAGCTATGGTTTGCTGAGGATTATGGCCATAGGCTATAAGACAGAATCCTCAGCTTTGATGCAAGCAAACCGTGGGGACTATCGACTTGGTTTTTATTTTAAAAAATAGTCATGAAATAGTCGTCTTGACTTCCAAATTCTCGAAAATAGTCGTTCAAGGATTTCAGAGTTACAGGGGTAGCTTGCTGAGGATTCTGTGCATAGCATTTCACGGACGCAGATTCCTGCAGAACGTTTAGGTTTTTCTCTTTGATGCTCATGTCAAAAAATAGTCAACAAATAGTCGTCTCAAACCATAATAACTTCGGTCTGGTTTACCTAGTAGAAGTATGTTAAAAATGCATGTTAACTTCGCCATACATTTTTTCTTTGTACAGTCGCGTACACAAAATTATTTGATATTGATTTCAAGTTATCAAAAAAACCGGCCAAGTGCGAGTCGGACTCGCGCGCCGAGGGTTCCGATATACCTATAGTATTTTTGGAAGCAATAAAGTCCATTTTCAGGACCGCAAAACTAAATTTGTTTGTAAAGGTTTTTTGCAGATTTCTGAAAAACTGTGCAACTTAGAAAGATCGTTTTATTTTTGCTGTAAAGTTTACATAAACCTCTGTCAACTGTAATTAATTCAGATTTTCCCTTACTCAAACTTCGGAGATAAGTAAGAATGGTATTTTTTTTGACATTTTTCATCATAACTTGAAAACTAAGAAACTTAAAAAAATACAAAAAATATATTTTAAAATGTACAAGTAAAGCCCTTTCATATGATACCCCACTCGACCTAGTAGCGACAATTTGAAATTTGGCCCCCCCTATTTTGGCCCCCTTTACATTAATAATCATACTTTTTTCAAAAAATTTTCATGTGCAATTAAGTTGGGCAACTATATTCTAAAATTATTCCAAATTTCAGCTCGATAGCGTAAGTGGTTGCTGAGATATAGAGGTGTGACAGACAGACGGACAGACAGACAGACAGACAGACAGAGCGGCACCATAAGGGTTCCTTTTTTTTACCATTTTGGTATCGGAACCCTAAAAAAAATGGATTTTGATATTGTTAGAGGTTTTTATTTCTGTATGTTATTGCAGACCCTATTTTTGTGTATTTTTATTAGGTAGGTTGTATTTTTATTAGGTAAATAAGAGGAAAAACCGACCTTTTGGTCTAGAAACTTATAATGTAGGTTCCACGTTTAATGAATGGTAAAACTAGGATATCGGGCTTACACCTAGATGAAAACAGTAAAAAAAATACTTGAATAATAATTGGTAAGTTCACAAATATTACTAAATTAACTACACTAACTTTACTTATTTCTTGATTGATCATTGTTGTTTGCCTATGCATTTAACTAATCATACATACATACATACATAACATCACGCCCTGTTCCCTCGTCGGGGTAGGCAGAGACCACAGTTCTCCACCTGCTACGATCTTGACATTCTTTCCTTGCTTCCTGAACCTTCATCAATCCTTTCATACATGCTCGTCGGTTTAGGGTACTTTTAACCTGGCCTTTATTCAGAACGTCCTGAATTTGGTCCTGGTACGTTCGCCTAGGCCTTCCCCTTCCAACGTTTCCATTCACTCTCGCCTTGTAGATCTCTTTCGTCAATCTTCCTTCATTCATCCTCTCTACATGACCAAACCATCTCAGCATCCCTTTCTCAATTTTAGTCACTACGTCTTCTTTTACGCCACAACGTTCTCTTATCACACTATTTCTAATCCTGTCACTCAATTTCACACCAATCATACTCCTCAACGCTCTCATTTCTACTGCATTAATTCTACTTTCATGCTTTTTCTGCCATACCCAGCTTTCACTGCCGTACATCAGTGTTGGTACCAAAACGCCTCTATGTACAGCCAGACGAGCCTTGTGAGACACCTTCTGACTCTTCATAAAAGCTTCATAATCATTAAAAATTAAAATATCGCTGCATATGTGTTTCTTTTAGCCAATATCACATCAGTAGAATAATATAAATCAGTGACTTAATGTCATGGTAACAGAGTTGGAAATGTTTAACGTGGATCGTATAATAGAAAAAGCACCAATATTCTGCGACGAGAATAACCAATAGCATGGCGGCGTTTGGCTCGACCGAATTGTATGACCAAGCTAGCGCTCGCCGCTGCCGGTCCGTATTTAAGTGCCCTACAGTGTTGCTATTACAACGACAATTGTCGTGTTCTACAGTTATTATATGGAATGTAAAGTAAACCTAAACTACAGCATATGGAAGCAGTAAATATACAACGTGTTATTACAAATTAGTATTTCCAGTTTTTCAATAATCCTACTTAAAAATTGGATGTAAATTCCAAAACTAACAGTGGCTGGCTCGTTAAAAGCGCAGCCTCGGTCGGGTCATTGCGCTGCGGGCCATTGCCCTCTACATCTTAAAATTTTCAGAATTTTTTGAAAGTAGAATTTTTTTAAAGATTTTTTGTGTTCCTTTATCGTTACTGAAATACCCCCTAAGCTATGGCACGCAATAAAATTATCATCCTGTATTACTCATTTAACCTTTTAACGAAAATAAGTACAAAGACTGTGATTTATACAAAAATATAACTTAATAATAATCTGCAGTGAATATATTCATTAAGATTTTTTTTTAATATTTTAGTTTAAAACCAATTATTGTAGTTTATTAAGCTTTATTATTAAAAATGAACACAAATAAACTTTGCTTCTTATAACACAATTAATTATATTGCATGAGTTCCAAATACATAAAAAAAAATCAAGTACCTAACTAAACAGTTACCATCAAAGATGATATGCATTTTGAACACGACTGTACTTGAGTTGAAAAATGTATGGCGAAGTTAACATGCATTTTTAATATACTTCTACAAGGTAAACCAGACCGAAGTTATTATGGTTTGAGACGACTATTTGTTGACTATTTTTTGACAGGAGTATCAAACAGAAAAACCTAAACGTTCTGCAGTAATCTGCGTCCGTGAAATGCTATGCACAGAATCCTCAGCAAGCTACCCCTGTAACTCTGAAATCCTTGAACGACTATTTTCGAGAATTTGGAAGTCAAGACGACTATTTCATGACTATTTTTTAAAATAAAAACCAAGTCGATAGTCCCCACGGTTTGCTTGCATCAAAGCTGAGGATTCTGTCTATAGCCTATGGCCATAATCCTCAGCAAACCATAGCTATAACTCTAGAATTGTAACGCGACTATTTTTTTCCTTATGGTGACTATTTATGACTATTTCATGACAATTTTTTGGCAGCGTCAAAATATTTTTTTATGCAGTTTTTGTCTCTGAGGATTATGTGTTGAGGGACATGTACTTCCGTGCAACATATAAACTTAAGTTAGTTGAAAATGGTTCACTCAGATAAAAGTTTAGCAAAGTTTCAAGCGAAAGCGCGAATAACTCACAAACTTTTGAGCCGATTCAAACGTGGGTTTCAACAACGCGTTTGGCTTACTCCTGAGCAATATATAAGCTTAGTTTCATTGCGATACGTTCACTTTGACAGAAGATACGCAAAGTTTCAAGCTACAGAACCAAGAACTCACCTACTGAACTTATTTAAACGAGGTTTTCAAAGACGCGTCGGGCTTCTTTCTGTGCAACATATAGGCTTTATTTAATTGCGAACGGTACACTTAGACAGAAGGTTCGCGAAATTTGAAGCGGCCGCACCAATACCTCACAAATTACTTGAACGACTCAAACGAGGTTTCAATAACGTATTTGGGTTGCTTTCGTGCAATATGTAAACTTTTTTTTATTGAAATCGGTTCAATCAAACAGGAAATAGGCGAGTTCAAAGTTTCAAGCGGTGAAGCCGAGCTAAAATCAAACAAAGCTTATAATTTTGAACAGAAGAAAGCCAAATACGTTGTTGAAAATTCCATTTGATCCGGTCCAGTTGTTAGTGTAAAAGGCGTGGGTACCTACAGCTAAAGATTGGTAAAATCTAGATTTAGTTTTATGATAAAAATAATAATAAAAATTCTATCTGTTTATATGAAAAATATATGAAAGTTCTAGGGTTGTGAAAACTTAGATAACTCATAAACAAAATACTTCAAAAACTAAAGAGAGATGTGAATCATTGGAATTATCTTTTAAGGGGAGAAATACGAGTAAGTTATAAAGATTGTACAGAAGTGAAGTCCAACAGTTTTGTATGCAGGTACATGTACAGATAAAAGCGTGTGAAGCTAGACATGTTGGACTTTGTACCACTCTTTTTTCAGTAGCCTCAGAAGTTAAGGTGACTGCGGCTCAGATTTTGTTTTGTATAAGAAATAACGAAACCCGTATCACAGTTCGTCCGCGTGGAATTCGAGTATAATTTTACACTTACGAGGATAGTGGGCGACCTGACAGTCCACACGTAAATAGGAGGTGTTTAATTTACAAAAATCCGTACTATTTGTACTCTGTATACCTAATAATATAAAAGCAAGAACTGCACTGTCTGTCTGTTACGCTTTTATGACTAATCCGATAAACTGATTGTGATAAAAACTTGGTACTAAGATAGTTTTATAGTGTCCCGTGTGGTATACATACCCGTGGGTGTCCCATACATACCCGTGGGTGTCGTAAGAGGCGACTAAGGGTTATAAACTGGAGGATGGGCAGCAGCATCCTCCTGTGTATCATACCATCTTCCCCTCCACATTTTTCCAGCAAAAGCTAGGATTCTGGAGGGAGCTCCCTGTCCTGTAGTGGACTCCCTGTCCCTTTCATGGGACTCCCTGTCCCTTTCATGGGATATCAGGCCATGAAACTGAACAACCTAGATCAAAATATACTATCAACTAATGCATTTCCTACGAGAATTAAAAAAAAACCATCGTATTACGTTCTACGGACAAATCTGTACGGATTTCTGTTGCACCAATGTGAATATGTTTTAGGTTTAAGTAATATCTAAGTCTTTTTATAATAAATCTTTCATGGGAAAAATAGTTCAAATTCAAAGTATCGTTGATTCGTAAAAGGGTATTCTGTTTATGACGTCAGTTAGACTACGTGGCTTCACAAACTTTCAGTTTCATAGCCAGATTAACATGCTTCAGAATTGAAGGAATTAGTAAAATTTAAGGAAGGATTTTGTGGAATTGGACTTAATTTGAATTTCTTTTTGTTAAACGCGAATAAAAACTGCATCATCATAAGTCGAAGTGGAAAAAAAAACTTAAATCCTATACAATTAAATGAGCAATATTTATTATAAGTAATCTTGTACAACGTGAACGTGTTAAATACGCAAAACCTCTCTATTTTACCCATGTAACTTAAAAATCCAATCTTCATAAAAATAAAAATCTGAGGTAATTTTGTATAACCAATTTTTTTTAATTTAATTTCCAAAAGTTGTAGAACAGAAGTTGTTCAGCTATTAACTGTAAGAGGGTTTTAGGGGAAAGAAAAGACGATCTAGCTAGGTCTCAAGTTTGGGAAAATTTGTTGTTTTACATACATACATACATACATAACATCACGCCTCTTTCCCGTCGGGGTAGGCAGAGACCACAGTCCTTCACCTGCTACGATCTTGACATACTTCCCTTGCTTCCTGTACTTTCATCAATCCTTTCATACATGCTCGTCGGTTTAGGGTACTTTCAACCTGGCCTTTATTCAGAACGTCCTGAATTAGTTTTTTTCGTGTTTTTATATAATAAGCGCGTTACAGAAACGCTACAACGCCATCTGTTAATAGGCTTAGGTTAAGATTATACAGAGCAAAACTCATACAGAGCAATTTCAATTCGTGAAAGTCGTCGGTGATTTTCGAGATTTTTTAAATTAAAATAAGCCCTGTTAAACTCCTCAAAAGTAAGGATCAATATTTGTTAATTAAAAAATAATGTTCAGTTTTAAAATTACTATCATAACAATTTGAGTTTTATGAGTTTATCGTGGCTTATTTTAATTTTAAAAATCTCGAAAATCACCCGGTGACTTTCAAGAATTGGCCCCCAGGTCCCATACCATTACCATACATGCATAAATGTCAATTGAAAGAGCTATAATATTATCTATTTCAGTAGGTCAGTGGTACTGGCAAGGTGGCTGGTAGCTAATTGGTTCAATTTTAACTGATTGTTAAAACCAGGATGCGCTTCCCGCGTTGCGCTCGCTATTGCTAATGTAACTAGACACGGCAGAACTTACTAAACGGTTTCGTTATACACCTTGAAATATTTTACTTGCCTTCTTTATGCTCTTTAGCATATAATTTTGACTGTTGGTAGTGACCCTGTTTTATGTGACGTAGGTCCAGGGTTCGATACCTGCACAGAGAAAATATGTGTGTGATGGACACAGGCAATTGTTTTGTGCCTGAGTGTTGTTTCTCTATTTATTACACGTCTATCAGGGAGCCAGTTCTCGAAAATCACTAATCAAAATCACAGATTTTTCTTTTCAAAATGGAAGATTTGGTATACGATAAATATAAAATAGTGTATAGTTGTTAATTTTCATATTTTTTATACTTTTTAGTTTATCAGGGTGAATTTTAATTTTTAAAGTCTTAAAAGTGACATTTTATCGAATTGAATTGAAAAGAATTGGCTCCCGTCTCTGATTTAATGAAATCGTGTGGGTTTTAAACCGACCTCGCCTTTTAGGGACGAATGCTTTAGCCACCAGACCACGAAAGCTGCTGAGTGTTGAGATGCTGATGATGATGAGTTATGGAACTAATCTCAAGTTCCACGAGGAAATACTCAAACTAAATTTGGTTGAATAGTTTTTATGGAAGGGCAAATTTTCTTTCTTTTCCCATTGATTGACTCTGATAAAGTATCATGAATTAAATGAAAAAAAAATAAAAAATAAAAAAAAAATTCTTACATTTTTGGTAATTCTTGTATAGAAAAATTTAAAGTACCGATTTTTTTTTTGGATTATTTTATAGGTTTGTCTCATATAGTGTAATATCTCAGCAAAGTTTCATCGACTGAGGATTTAATGCGGGGGTCTTCCTTCATACAACGATCCGCTACGTTTCCTAGACTATAATACTATTATTTATTATTAAGGATATTATTCATTTTTTTCTGTTTTATTTTCTCTCCTTTTGGGAGGATACACCCACTCCACGGGCCTTAACCAGGTGAAACGGGGGGCTCGTAAGGTCACTCTTGACGGAGGTTACAGATGACGTTAAATACTTGCTTGGGATACGGCAGGTGTTTAAAATTGTGGCCTTTTGCAATGTGTTGATTACCTGTAGCGGAATGTTCAATGTTTTCAGACTACTATTAATTTTTGTTTATTTTTTTTTATTTACACCTAACCCTACTCGTCACTTACACCCGGTATAGAACTGTAACCTTCTTAAATTTACACAATCTATTATCAAGTACACCTGTAATTGCAACAGTAATAGTGAATGTCAAAATAATTGACATTTGAGAGGCACAGCACAGCAGACTTTTTGTTCTGACTGTCCGCCAGTGTGGCCGGAACTGCAATTATTTTCGTATTATTATAGTCATTGACATGAGAAAAACGCTCCGTTTCTATGAGTGTATTTTCCAAAATCTTAGGTTTGGAAGGAAAACCGTTTGAATAGTAGTTCAGTTCAAAGAGTCGAAAAGGTTGTTCAAATTGATTGTTATTTATTTTAAAACTTAGAGCAATTTTGAAACATGTTTGAATTTTATTCTGATAAAAACAATAATTTTCGCAATACCGGCCACACTGACGGACAATGTCCGTGACTGCCCGCCCCATTATCTGCTGAGCGCCTTATTCAACTAAAAGACTTAGATATTCGATAAGTTATAATTGACAGCTCACATTTATGAAATCGTTAGCGTCTATTAAGCTGACCGTTAAGATTTAAAAGGCAGTCACCACCCCATAAAAAACCAAATTATTCAATCTTTGCTTTTTTTGCCATATTTATGTAAATTGCAAAAATTGCGACTAGACTTATTAAGTATGTATATTAAGAGTATCAACTTCATCATGAGGTGCCAAAATTAATTTTATCTAGGACCCATGTTATAAAAAAAATATGAACCTCAAGAGGTCCAAACGGTCTAAATTAATTAGTCTCGGATGCAATTTAATTTCTTTTTTCTCATTCATATTTTTTTAACAAAATTATTTCTGCAGTGCCTAATCATGTTTTTGCAGAAATGAAACCATGCAAAAATATTAAAGGTTTTCAAATAAATCAAAAAATCGTTGACCTTTTCTAATGATTGGATTTCCTTCCAGAATGGTATCGAAAGGTGGAAACTTAGAATTCTTGGTTGCAACACCATACTTGCCGTACTTTAGACTTGGCTCTGCCATCGAGAAGCGAAGTTGTATAGGTTAGCAGAAATTCTTAGAACTGTAGACTAGGTACAATAATTGAATTCGATATCGGTAGGCATCTACTTAAATACTTCCTTTTTTAATTGTGCCTGACAACTTTTCAGCGAGTATATTAATTTTATCTTAATAACCTCTAACTAGACTCTAATTGGATGTTAATAGAAATAATAATTATTCTGTGTTTAACATACTACATGTCTAAAAATTAAGGTTTTATAACATAAGCTAAAACCTAGGCAGTATCGCAGGAGCACTGCACACGATCTCCTTGAAATACTTTCAAGCGTCTTGTGAACTATGCGAAAACGTTTGCCCAACGCTACCTATAATTACTTCATATCCGAATACTACTTCTATAAGACTCACCTAATCGTCGATTTCAACACTTTCGGGAACAGCTGATTAAAAAAGAATGAACAATCCAGCCAGACACATTTATTTTTCTTAACACATAAAGTCTCGTTTTTCTTCAAGCAGTTTGAAGGTAAACGAACGCGAGGACGAATTGAATTTTTGTAATTGGAATGTTTATTTTTTAAGCGCGTTAGGCACGGGCGTGCGGTGCGGGCGTGTGCAAAATGCCGGCCGGTGGCGACGGCCGACGCTGGGGATCGACTGGCGACGGCGGCGCGCGCAAGACCCTCGTGCGACCTTCACGTCGCCGCACATGGGGTAGCTTCCCTCGGATACAGGTTGAATGGGGCCGGATGTACACTTGCCGCGCTAGTCTGCTCTATTGGCAGGGCGGGCGGCTTATAAGGCTGGTAGTAAGAGTTACATACAGAGGAACGTAATAAAAATTTAAACAGATTACTCTCCATTCAGTCCTAGCTAAAAACAGTACTATCCCAACTCTACCCGCGGGTATCGGAGGTCACTGAAACCTGAGAATGGGCAATATTGGGCAGGTAGCACGTTTACCGCGGTTGCCAAGCAAGACATTCCCCTTATACGTTTCCCCTCAAGGTGGCCGTTATGATGACTTTACTACCTGACAATCTCTACCATTGGCTCGGGTCGGTATTTTTTTTCTAAAAGTCCTAGATAAGTTTTTAGGCTTTAGAGCGGCTTCTAAAAGGTTATATCCACCGTGTAATCCTGTATATAATTTACAGTCGTTATATATCAGATCGCCATATACGTACATTCACACATAGGTCAGTACCAAATGCGTGGCGATACAGCAATGAAAACGCTCCGAGATTCGAATAGGCTAAAGCCTGTCAAACACAGGCTCGCTAAATCCGAAAAACTTACATGTTGCAGGGCCAACTGTATATATATATATATATATATATATATATATACTCGTATATAGATACAAGATTATTTTTTTGGACCTGATATGCGTATGCCCACCTTATTACAGAGGTCAAAAGCAACAACTTTTGTTCTACGACTTTGCTAACAACGCACAAAAAAATTTCGACTCTCCATACTAAAGTGGTCACGTGACCGACCCATTTTGTATGGGAAGTTGATAATTTTTCGTGCGTTGTTAGCAAAGTCGTAGAACAAAAGTTGTTGCTTTTGAACTCCTGTAATAAGGTGGGCATACGCATATCGCGCATATACGCGTTAAGTTACAATATGTGATTAAATAAACTAAACTAAACTATCAGGTCCAAAAAAATCATATACTGCCGTAGTGTAGTGGACGCTCCATCTCTAAATGTTTTTAAAATCAGATTTGAATCTTAATGTGATTTGTTATTACTATATGGGTGTTAATTAAACAGACCTCTTTTTTAATTAAACAGACTTATTTAATGGTATTCCATTAAACTTCTTTTTAATAGCATTATTGCAAACTAAATTACTAACTCGGCCACAAACACCGTGCAACTAAATAAAACTTTCCTAGCCACTAATTTTTTTCTGGGACTCGCCGGAGCGGCACGCTCGCTTAGCTTGCGCGGCTCGTGCGTTGTGGTCGCAAGACAACCTAAGTCAACCTAACCGATCGAGGGGTCGGTTAACAGACCTAAAACTTTTTGACGCATAATTTATATTTGATGCAATTTTGATGCACAATCATAAATTTTGATGTACATAATATTATTTCTCTTATTATTTTTGTGCGTCATTTATTACCAAATAAATGAATAAGAATAAGTATTGTTCGACAGTTACATAGCCCTATGAGTAATTGGGTGATATGTACAAGCCACTAACTAAATAGAAAGCTGCAGAAAAGCTTATAGATAATAACCATTCTTGTCTAGTCCCATGCGGCGCGCGTTTTAATATTTTGTTATTCATTTTCTATGGACATCTTACTTAGAGAGAGTACTGTGACAACTTAGCCATAAACTGCACAAATGAAACGATACAACCTTACCTACAACTTTTACTATTTCAATAGCTTCTCTTCAATAAATAAATGATAAATTGTCTCTCTTGTCTTCCTAATGATGTTCGTTCGTAGTTTTAATAAACATGGTCGTTTTAGAACTTTTACTTTGTCTGAGTAATTTCAAAGAAACACTGATAGATTTAGATTTAGTTTTCAACGTAATATTCAGGGTGAAAACGAGACTTATATGGAGACTTATATGAGGGGATAAAAAAAAACTGCGAGAATTTCTAGACCGGAGCCCGGTGTTCATGTGGCCTTTTTCAAGGCTGGTCTGTTTTAGTTAAAGCCCCCAGCTTTCTTGTCCGGCCAAAGATTTTTTGGTATTAATTTAAGCTACTCAAACTCAAAACTCAAAATATTTTATTCATTGTTGGATATTAAAATCTCTTAATGACGACAGCTAAACTACATCGCTTCACAAAAAATTGGCGCCATGGTGGGGAAAAAAGAAGCGACAATAAAACGCGCTCTTTTAAATATGTTTGAATGTACAGGGTTGATACAATAAACATAATCAATTTGAATTTTGAATTAGCCTGTTAGAACCGCAGCCTAATTCCATGGATTTTTCTCTTCTAGATAATCTGATATTGTATAATAACCTTTTTCATATAATTTCTTTCTTTACTCTATGGGCAATTACTTTTGTTCGCCATGATATCCAAATAGACAAACCTGAAATCTGAAATAGAGAATTTCTTTGTGATAATTATCGTGGTGATATTTAGGCCGAACAAAAGTGATTGCTCTTGATAGAGTAGCTTATACATCGCCCGGACAAAAAAGGGCCCGGACAAGAAAGGGCTTTAACTATAAAAGATCAGCCTAAACATTTGAAAAATACCTCCTAACCCGGGGCACAGAATTAATAATAGTACTCCCGGGGCTTAGGTTAGGTTAGGTTCGGTCTAGAACTTATCATATGGTTTATCTCGATCGTCTCATAATCCCCTATCTATTAAAACTTCTCGTTTTTGTCATGATTATCACGTGAAAAAAACCTTCTTGGCCCTCAGTCCAAAGCCTAACTCTACAAAAAAAAACAAGTGTAACAAAAAAAATGTTGTATGTGTGTCATCCATAACTATAACATCTATGGCTGGACAAACGCTTGACCTACAAAGATCTCTTCGACAACCATTCCAGAGTTTCCCCGCATTGAGCGGCTTACCGCTCGTTTATTTACCATGCACCTTCCGCCCACGTTAAGTCTTTCGGTTTGTGGTAACACAATAGAATATTTTTGCACCATCAGCTTTCAGTAAACCAAGCTAGCGCAGTGACTTGGTCACTCATTTCCATTTTAATAATTTTAAAAACTTACTTAGTCTAAGAGGTCAGAGCCGCGGCCATTCTTTTCCGTTCTGTGCAGCTTGTTGCCAACTGACTGTTTGAAGCTCCGACAGATCTGCGACAGGTGCGTATTCCGAAGTTTTATCGGAGCTCCGATATTATCGTAGTTTCACTTCGGAATACGGCAGCTGTCTGGACTTGGTCGATACGACGACGACGACGCGACGTCTGCCAATCGTCCGATCCCTATCGTCGTAGGGACGTCCGTCCCTATTATGATTTTTTGACCGCACGATCCTTCCTCATTACATGGCCAAGCGAAGTCAGGCTGGCTTGGTCCCGCAAAAATTCTTTTTGATTATTTTGTGTTATAAACTTTACGCCTGTTTATCTTATGGGTAAGCTGGCATCCTTTTATCTGCTATGTTAGTGACATACTTCCCTCACTTTCTCTTTTCTTTAACCCTTTCATACAAGCTCTACGTTTTAGGGTATCCTTTGACTTTTGATTTTTTCGTGCCAGACGCCAAAGTATCCTCGATAGATTCGTAAAGGCTTAGAACTCTGAACGCTGCCTTCTCATCACGTTAGGCTGGCTGCCGACCTTGTAATCCATCAACAGTTCAGTGCCTTACTAAAGTGAACATTATTTTAAATCATTCTACAAAAAAAATATCTAGCATGATTAACAATCAATTAACTCGTGCAATGAAACAACGCAGTAGGTAACAGTAACTCGTCTGCATGAATGCCAAGTGCAGTTACGTTGCTGTTAAATAAGCAACAGGCGCATAGTATGTATGATCTATTTAAAACGTAGTTGTGCGATCTTGACATTAGTTATGTAATTCAAGTTTTAATGCCTGGTACCTACGATAGCCTGGTACTACCAAGCATTTACGTAGATAAAACTGCCTAGTTGTACCTACTGTAAAAAGTACTTACCTACTACAAACGTCAGTTTACTATTATTTAATCTGTGTTACTACTGTGATTTGTATATGGTCAGAAATAACGTTGCGGAAACATTTAACGTAGTGCCTACATCATAGCCTATGAGGGGTCCAAACTGCAAAAAAAACTATTTTCATTAAGGGTATACCTATCAGTAATTCTTGTATGCAGGAGCTTTGTTTTATAGTCATGGTGGTGGTGTAAAGGCGAATCTTTTAAGAATTTCAGTTTCGATTGTATGTCGCTGTGGCGATTATTTATTAATCATTAGAAAAAAAATTACGGAATATTTTATGTTATATATGTTTATATTGTCCTGTGTGGTGCCGGCAAAGAATAGTACTAACCCAAACATACCCGTGGGTGTCGTAAGAGGCGACTAAGGGTTAACAGGAGGATGGGCAGCAGCATCCTCCTTTGTATCTTACATCTTACTTACTTCGGTCACCTACAACCGTGGTCCATGGTGCCCGCCGTAACGCTAACAAGCGAGGTGACTATGGTACTTCCCTTTCACATTTTTCCAGCAAAAGCTAGAATTCTGGAGGGAGTTCCCTGTCCTGTAGCGGACGTTTCATGGGATGTTATGATGATATTTATATTAAATGGAATATTATCAACCCTCAGTATCATCACTAGAAGTGGCAGTGAGAATGCTTGTTTTTTTTAACAGTGATAACAAGAGCATGGCGCCATCTAGAATAAGTCGAAGAAACTCTACCAGTCACCGTAGCCCGCCGCCGGTAGCAATGGGTGGCAGCTACGCGTGGCTTGCTACGAGTGTACATAATGGAAACAAGTAACCAGTTCACTTTGTTATTACACCAAGTAACCGCTAGAGGGCAATACTTTGTCGTAAGTGTGATCGAAGTTTTGTCGTTTTGTGCCGAAATCTTTGGTTTTGTGTATGTGAGTGAATATAAGTCGATTTATAAGTAGATATTTACAAGCGTGTGTAAAAGGAGTAACTCTAGCCCATAGGTCTATTGAAATAAGAACGGTACAAAGTCCAATGTGTCAAGCTTGATGTGCTGTTGACTGTACATGCGGTATCTGTTGTTGCTGTATCGTCCGAAGTTCACTAAACTAAAATATCACAGCAAGGCTAAGACCATTAGTCTAACCTGTCTTAAATACATTTTATAGCTCAAATCTAAAAAAAACCTTATTTATTATTAAATTTGTAGATAGGAAATAAGACTAGTTCCCTGGGCAGAGACCTTGCAATATTCACCTCGTGTGCTTTCAAATTAATTAGAATAAATTAATTAGTAATATAAAACACGCGTAAACTGGCTGGCAAACTTACAAACAATAGCAGGCTACGGGTAGTTACTATTATTTCGGTAGTTTAAAATGAATACAGTAAAAAGACATGAATACTAAAACCATGAATTCAGACCATGAAACTAAAACATTTTCTCAAGGAACAAAGGCTGAAATACGAAAAAGAATTTTGATTTCCAAAATGCACTCTCAGTCTCATGGATGCAGTTGGTATAGAAAGCAAAAAAGTACGTTTTTGAAGTGACTTTTTACGGGATGTAATGAGTATTACATGGTATTACGATGAAATTTTCTGTACCCTAGCAAGACCCTAGTCTAATAAAGATATTTTAAAAATCGTGCACCATAAGCTTTTCGATAATGCCCTTACATAGATATCTAAACACTTACTTTCATCCAATTTTTATTTCATACAAAAGACATCAACGAGTTCGTAGTACAGCTACCATTGAAAAAAAAGATCTGGGCTAGAAAGGGATGTATTTGTATGTAGGGTCATAGAGGTAGGGTGTAAAAAATGTGTTTGTTATTATTTAGATTGTATAAAAAAATTAAAAAAAATACTTTTCCCAAAAAAAGTAGTTTCAGGTGGTGACGCATACAAAGATGTTTTTTGTTATAATTTCCAATCACTAGCAAGTACATATTAATTTCAATAAATTACTGTAATGTGATTCGAAGGATAATCAAATTTCATGATCACCCAAAATAAAAAAAAATAAAAAAGTCTTTTATTTTTTTACCAGTGTATTAGTGATGTAGAATCACCCTTAAAAGGACCATCGTACTTTTATTACACCCTGCACAATGTCACATGATTATGATAAAACCAAAGAGATTTTAACCTCGCTACGAGCGCAGCGAGGTTAAAATCTCTTTGATAAAAACAAATGGGATGTTAGGAACTGCCTAAAAATAAAGAAAATTGGCCCCTCCATACAAAATTGCAAACTTGATTGGACAGTGGGAGACCGATTTTTTTACGTTTCCTGAAAGTTTAATTCGCTGAAAGTTATTCAGTTACGTTAACTGATCAAACCCTTTCAGTATTCGGAAGGTTGCCCTTGATTAAACAGAGGCTCCATCAATAACAAAATTCATTCAAATAGCTCCTAGAAGTGTTTCTTTCCTCATAGGTAAATATACCTAAAAATTATTCTTTTCTTAAAATAGTGAACATAATTTAATATGTTACTTAGACCAGAAACTGAACAACTATTCCCAAGCAACATAGGTCAAAATACGAAACAAAAATCTACTTCTCATACGTACAACAAAATAGGATGCAGTTCGTTCGGAATCCGAACATTTTTTTTTTCGTCTTATGACCTTTCCTTGGGAAAAGTTGTTCAGTTTCATTTAGTGAATGAAAACTAATTTCCACATAAATGACGGAGCATCACTAGAGAACGGTTTGACCGATTTGGCTGATTCTTTTTCTGTTGTATTTGTAACTAGCTGTTGCCCGCGACTCCGTCCGCGTGGGGTTCAGAAAAAGCAGATAATGACTTTTCCCATGGTTGAAACTATCTTCGTACCAAGTTTTTATCACAATCGGTTTATCGGATTAGTCATAAAAGCGTAACAGACAGACAGCCAGACAGTGCAGTTCTCGCTTTTATATTATTGGGTATATACAGAGTACAGATAGTACGGATTTTTTGTAACACCTGTTACTGACTGGACTGGACTGTTAGGTCGCAAACTATCCTCGTAAGTGTAAAATCATAGTCGAATTCCACGCGGAGTAACTGTGATACGGGTTTCGTTATTTCTTATACAAAACAAAGCCTAACTGAATCTGAGGCTCAGTCACTTTAGCTTCTGTGGCTACTGAAAAAAGAGCGATGCAAAGTCCAACGTGTCTAGCTTCACATGATTTTAACTCTACATGAGTACATACAAAACTGTTGGACTTCACTTCTGAACAATCTTTGTAACTTATCTCTCCCCTTAAAAGACAATTCCTAAAAAACAATGATTCACTTCTCTCTTTATTTTTTGAAGTATTTCGTTTATAAGTACCTACTTCTTAAGTTTTCAAAACTTTAGAACATTCATAATTTTTTTATACATTTGTTGCACCGCCATGCCGAAACAGGAATTTTTTATTATTTTTATAATAAAACTAAATCTAGATTTTACCAATCTTTAGCTGTACCCACGACTTTTACTCAAACAACTGGACCGGATCAAACGGAATTTTCAACAACGTATTTGGCTTTCTTCCGAACAAAATTATAAGCTTTGTTTGATTTCAGCTCGGTTCCACAGCTTGAAACTTTAAACTCGCCTATTATCGATGAACCGATGGCAATAAAAAAAAGTTCAAATATTGCACGAAAGCAATCCAAATACGATATTGAAAACCATGTTTACGTCATTCAAGTAGTTTGTGAGGTATTGGTGCGGCCGCTTAAAATTTCGCGAACCTTCTGTCTGAGTGAACCGTTTGCAATGAAATATGTTGCACAGAAAGAAGCCCGACGCGTCATTGAAAACCTCGTTTGACTTTGAACCAGTTCAGTAGGTGAGTTCTTGGTTTTGCAGCTTGAAACTTTGCGTATCTTTTGTCAGAGTGAACCTACCTATCGCAATGAAACTAAGCTTATTTATTGCACAGGAGTAAGCAAAACGCGTTATTGAAAGCCACGTTTGAATCTGCTCAAAAGTTTTTGAAATATTCACGCCTTCGCTTGAAACTTTGCGTAACTTCTATCTGAGTGAACCGTTTTCAACTAACCTAAGCTTATATGTTGCACGGAAGTACCTAATCCAAGCACGTCATGGAAATGCCAGTTGGAGTCGGTACAGTAGTTTGTTCGCTATTGGAGCCGTCTATTGAAACTTCGTGCATTTCCTGTCTGAGTGAACCGTTTTCAATTAAAGTAAGCTAATGCATTGCAAGGAATTAAGCTAAACACGTTATTGAAAACACCGTTTAAATCCGTTTAGTAGTTGGTGAGTTATTGGGGCCACCGCTTGAAACTTAGTGAATTTTATGTCTGAGTGAACCGTTTGCAATGAAACTAAGCATACACGTTGCATGGAGTAGCCAAATACGTTACTCAAAACTTCGTTTTAATCGGTTCAGTTGTTTGTGAGATATTGGCGCCTCCGCTGGAAATTTCGCGCAACTGATTGAGTGAGCCGTTTTCAATGAAAGTAAGCTAATATGTTGCAAAGAAGTAAGCTTGACAGTTTATTGAAAACCCTGTTTGAATACGTTCAATATTTTGTGAGTTATTTGCGCCGCCGCATGAAACTTAGCGTATCTTCTGTCTGAGTGAACCGTTTGCAATGAAACTAAACTTTTATGTTGCACAAAAGTAAGCCAAACTCGTAATTGAAAACTCAGTTTGAATCGGTTTGTGAGTTATTGTCGTACAGGCAATTTGATACTTTACATTAGGGTAGCTTCTGATTAAGTGAACCGATTTGAATGAAACATAGCCTATATGTTGCTCAGAGCTAAGCTTAATCTATCTGCGAAAACCGCGAGAAAATCCGTTCAGTAGTTTCGGAGTTTATCGAAAACATACAGACAGACAGACAGACAGACAGACAAAAAGTTCAGAAAACATATTTTTGAGTTCTATTAGTCGTTTCTAGTCGCCCACACTAATTTTTTTATAAATTTATCAAAAGTACAGACACGCGGTTTCTACTCTTTTATTATATGTATAGATTTTCTGTATGAAAAATATATGGAAAAGATACCAGCAAAATTTAAAAATTTGGGACAAACTGAAGGTGCTTTTCCTATGGGACTTTTTTATGAACGGGTTATATGCCCGCGAAGCCGCAGGGCAGAACGCTTCTGTTTGTATGAAAAGAATGTATAGAACGGGATTTTTTGTGATTTTGCTCGTAAAGCCCAATGATTCTACCCACTAAAACTAGCAATTTTCCCGAAGGCAAAAGTTATTTACACGAAATTTTTTTTGGTCCCGTGAGTGGTCACGTGATCGACACATTTTGTATGGGAAGACTAAGGAAATTGTTTCCGGGTAAAATTTTGTATTCTTCAGGAAAGTTGCTTGTTTTCGTGATTTCGTTCCTAACTAACAGACGGCAATTTACTGAAATAGGAAATGAAGAGGGTGAACTGCTAAAATCGTCGGAAAAAAAGGTTTCTAGTGATCTGTACAAACACATATAAATTTATTAAAGATAATTTTGTAAAGTACATCTTTATGCTGATGACACTCAAATATACCACTCCTTTGCACCGGCTTATATGTCTGTAGCCTTAAATGAGCTTAATTGCGACCTAAATTCAGTGTCTGAGTGGGCAACGCGGAACTCATTGATACTCAACCCAACAAAATCAAAGTACATTGTTTTAGGTACAAAAAAGATAAGCGCAGATATTATAAAGCGCGACCCTAAGGTTCTTATAAATAACAACATTATAGAAAGAGTAGATTCAGCAAAAAATCTTGGTTTAGTTTTTGATAATGAATTGCGTTTTATAGACCATATAAATATCAAAGTTAGAAATGCCTTTTTTAGATTGAAGGTCATGTATAAGATGTGAAAATATCTTTCAGTAGATGTTAGAAAAATGTTAGTTGACTCACTGGTACTATCCATGTTTAATTACTGTGACTGTGTGTATGGGCCTGGATTGTATGAAAAAACAAAAAAATATATTCAGCGTGTGCAAAATGCATGTGCCCGTTTTTGTTTTGACATACCAAAAAGAGCTCATGTTACACCTTTCTTAAACTCCAACAACGTACTGAAAATGGAAGCAAGGAGGGAGCTTCACATAGCATGTCTGGTGCACAAATTAGCTCATTCACATAAACCTAAATAAGTATATTTGAGAAACTAAAATGGGTGAGGGATGAGTATCAGAGAACAACGCGTAGAAGGGAGATGAATATGCTAATGATTCCAGTGCATAAATCAGTCGGGTTTAAAGGGAGCTTCAAGTACGCAGCTTCGAAAATTTGGAATGATCTACCTCCACCTATGCGAGAAAGTATGTCCCAGATAACGTTTAAAAAAAATTTGAAATATTATTTTAAACAAACAAAAAATGCTTGATGCTCCAGGGTCAAAAGTAAAATCTTTATATGATATAACCTTTTATTTACTCAAATTAAACTACTTATTTAAATTTTGTTATAGACATTCCTTGTAAGTATTATAGAAAATAGTATAGTAATAGTAAGTTATTATAAAAAAGTAAACTTGTAAAATGATACTTCATTTTTTAAAGGAAATTCTGTAAACTTTTTGATTCTTTCACTTAAGTAATATTAGTTAAGATCTGCACTGTGGTGCTAGGCACAGTCTGGAGCACGTCGAGCTTGACACTTTGGACTTGTGCACTCAACAGCATGTCAGTAGAAACACTTTTGGACCTTATGGCGTGGTATTAGAGTAGAAGAAGTTTCTATCGACGTGCGGTTGACCGTACTACGCTGAAAGGCGAACATCACACTGAAAGTGTCAGGCTGGACCTGTTCTTGGCAGTCAGATGAAGGTTGGAGAGAGGCTCAGACTGAAAACCAGTGCTGACAGCAGAACTCTTGTTGTCAGTTTTTACTGAGTCTGAGTCCTCGCCACACATGTCACAAGCTGTTATGTATATGTACTTATAGGCAAAGGCTTCTGAATGATAAATTCAACTCTGTTTTAGAAAGTAAGTTTTTATTACCCGACTGCCCCAAGACAGGAGGGTTATGTTTTTCGAGTGTATGTATGTATGTATGTATGTATGTATGTATGTATGTCGATTTCTTTGTCGCGCTCTGCAGCCTAAACGGCTTGGTAGATTTCAACATGTGAGGTGTCGTTAGGTTCGTATTCATTGTAGGAGTGTCATAGGGTATAAAAAAAAATAAAAAAGTACTAAATAAAAAAACTATTCCAAAAAATAAAATACCCGACTGAAAAGAGAATCTTAATGGGTTCCGATTGAGATGAAATTTTGCATACGTATGTGAATCGGATGACAATGCAATATTATTGTAACTTGGAGCTGATCTGATGATGGAGCCGGAAGATATCCATACAAAGGTGGAGATATCACCGCGTTTTAGAATCCTACAGTGCTATCTGTAGGTGGGTAGCGTCGCTTGCTCACCTGGTAATATTTTAATGATAAAACAATTCTGGTAGGTTTCTTTACGAAATAATAGGTCTTTACCTATTAAATGGCCGAAATTTTCTTACAGATTAATGAGATCATAATTCCTATAATTCTAATGCAATTTTTTTCATTTGTCTTATATTCGAAAGTTGACTTCAAGGTTATCAATTTATGCATAAAATAAAGTTTTTATTTTTAGTTTCATATATAAAATTAAAGGTTCGAAAATTGTTCGTCATAAATGACGTCCGATTTCATCATTAGATTTGTTATATTTTTGTACAGATAATATTTTTCAAAAATTAAATTTAAGCTTCTGTTAGCTCCCAATAATGCTTTAAAAAAATTTGAAAAATTGGATTTATAATTCCCAAGAAAAATGCAAAAATGTTAGTACTGAAAATTGAGTTGACCTAAAATTCGCCATACAAAACGGCAGTTTCATAGGTAAAGACCTAATAGTTGGGCTTAGCTAGGCCTTTTGGAAATAAAATCACTTAGTTTTAGCATACAAAGCAATGACAAAATTTCCCGTGCAAGATGCCGCATTCATTAGTTTTGTAATATACTGTAGTTTTTCTACTCCATAACAGAGGCGCTGTTTTTATTACCGCGTTTTAGAAACCTACAGCGCCATCTGTTGGTGGGTAGCGTCGCTTGCTCATCTGGTAATATTTTATTGATAAAACAACTCTGGGAAGTTTCTTTATAAAGCAATGACTAAATTTCCCTTTGCAAGATGCAGCATTAATTACTTTTGTGTTATACTGTAGCTTTTCTACTCCATACCAGAGGAGCTGTTTTTTATGTCGACTACCCAAGGAAGTTTTAGCCCACGCTTCGCCAAAGCGAACCACCAGCGACTAAAACCTCCTTGTGACTACCAAATTCAACCATACCTTACGTACGGTCAACCGCACGTGAATGGAAAGATTTGCAAATCTATTACTATGTCACAAAGTTCGAAGTGTTTATACTGACGTGCTGTTGGGTGTATGTAGAAAATTACAGTCAGCAGAGAGGGACTATATATCGCTTCTTAGTTTAATAAAGAACTTCCACGAAGATATGAATGGCGCTGTCGTTCCTGGTGGCATTACATCTGAGCCGTTCAAAATGCGCAGAGGTGTCCGCCAAGGTTGCGTGTTAGCACCCACCCTGTTTGGTATATTTTTCTCATTGCTATTAAGAGAAGCATTCGGCAATCTACATACAAGGGCTGATGGGGAGTTGTACAACATAATTTCATTTCTTAAGTCCAAGCACCATTGCGAGGACGTTTTTATCGACAGCCTTCTATTTGCTGATGATGCAGTCTTTGTGGCCAACACTGCAGATGATTTACAAATCATCGTCGATAAGTTTTCACGGGCATGTTTCTTGTTCGGCTGAATACAAGAGTATGGCAAAACAAACATCTTACGACGAACACCAAGATGATCGTGTACCAAGCATGCATTTCAAGCATACTGTTGTATGGAGCAGCAAGGACGACGTACGCAAAACAAGAGCGACAACTTAATGCCTTGCATATGCGCTGCCTCCGAAACATCCTAGGCATCTCCTGGAAGGACAAGGTAACCAAAAAAAACGGTCTTACAACGAGCACAGCTGCCCAGTTTCTTCGCATTGCTGAAGCAGAGACGATTACGATTTTTGGGGCACGTGCACCGCATGGAACCAACCCGTCTACCCCAGCGTGTATTGCTTAGTGCTATAGCGCACGAAAAAAGAAGTGTTGGTAGGCCAATGCTGCGCTTTAAAGATTGCGCCAAGCGAGACATAATCACTTTTGGTATTGAACACCTAGACTGGGAGCAGACAGCTGAGGACAGAACCAAATGGAGTAAATCATTACTGGATGGACGCAAGGTACACGATGAAGCCTGGTGTTGTGCCCGTTGTGAAAAATAACGACATAACATCAGTTATTGATAACACAAGCTTCACCAGCAGCGTGTGGCAGGACCTGCCGCTCCCGAGTAGGCTTATTCAGCCATGAAAACGGTGAAATCGACAGAATATTGCTTAAATCTTCTGACAAAGACGGCTAAGGCCTATGATGATGTATGTATGTATGTATGTCTAAACAGCTTGATAGATTTCAACATGTGAGGTGTCGTTAGATTTGTATTTATTGTAGGAGTGTCATAGGGTATAATATTTTAGTACGGCACCTTTGAAGTGAAAAAAAGGGTGAAATATTTTTTTTTAAATCATTACTTTTACAACATGGGTATCAAACAATAGCTGGTACAAACCTGATTCTAAGGTTTAAGCAAATGTAACAACATAACTTGACGTAGCAAATCTAAAAACTAAAAAGTTTAAAATAAAAAATTATTAAATAACAAAAAACCCAACTGCTTAGCACAAGAGAGGAAAACAAGCTTATCTATTGGATTTGGTAACTTGAATTGTATAAGATACTACAGGCGGGGACGAACAAAATTAAGTCGTAAACATCCACAAAACGTTTTTTCGTCCCCGCCTGCAGTATCTTATACAATTCAAGTTACCAAATCCAATAGATTTAAGCTTGTTTTCCTCTCTTGTGCTAAGCAGTTGGGTTTTTTGTTATTTAATAATTTTTTATTTTAAACTTTTTTTTATATTGGATTTGTAACAAGTGTGGCAAAATAAATGGTTTAAATGGTAAAATAGGATCATTGAGCTGCGGGAGCAAAACCACTGAAAATTCTCGTTGTAATGTCTCTGTGATCAATGGTCAGTTAAGAATGTTGCTGTTAGTACCATAAGACTCGGACAAATTTAGAACCAGACATCATTATCTCAACTCATTCAAATATTAGTTCCATCCCGAAATTGTACAGATTATTTGCACTACCAAGCTTTGCAAAATATGACTTAACCCTTTATTTCATACGAAAGACATCAACGAGATTGTAGAGCTAAACTTTAAAAACATTTTAATAGCTAAAAAAGGATTGAAAAGGATATTGTGATTAAATAAGGAATATTGTGAAATAGAAGCTCCATTTTATCATAAATCAATCAATCAATCAAAATTTTATTTATTTGCAAGGTACGGGTATAAACAACAACAGTAGGACATAAAAGTAAAATACAATTATTGTCAAGCAATTCTTCTAGTCTGAGTCCTCTTGAGCGGACTCTTCCCTCTCCCTCTCTTCCTCTGGGACCTCTTCTACGGAGTTTTCCCTCCGAGCACTCTTCCCTCCGGGACCTCTTCTGCGGAGTCTTTCCTCCGAACACTCTTCCCTCCGGAAAAGTGCTCCTATGTAAATACTGAAATATTTTCGGTCATTAAAATAAAACGACTTCAGTTGTAAAAATTCGTCCCTCCAAGGTTACTTCATCATCCAAACTGAGCAAAAACCAACGAAGACAAACCCACTTACGACTTTCTTAACAACCTTCACAGTCGGTACTTCAAATCCGTTTACTATTAACTAATCTGTGCCAGAACTAGGAAAATGATGTATCGTGGGTGTCGCGCACAAACACACGCACAAATACCCAACTCATCATTTGGATATCGGTCCCTATCGGGAATCGAACCCGGAACCTTCAGCGTAGCAGGCGGCTGCACTGCCACAGGAGCAGCGCCACAAAATCTGTTATATTATAAGTTGGATTATGATTTCATCGTCGTCACAGCGACTGCCCACCATAACCCTCGCTAGCAAAATTACGCATATCCCTAGTCATATTACGCAAGGAGTTTCCTCTTCATTGCGCGGGCGCCTATCTGCAACAGCAACGACCGCGCGTCTTCGAAGGCCTGGCAGCGCGTGCGGCCTCGTCTAATGAATGTTTTACTGGACAGGCATACAAATTGACTTATCAAGTTATGTTATCCTAGTATTCAGAGACGGATTACACGCCTAAAACAAAAGTTTTTCAATTTGGTAGGTAGAATTATCGCATTATTTTATTCCAACAGTCTCTTTTATGCTATTGATCTACAGTTCTTTTCTTCGAATTAACACTTATTTTTTGTTAATTTCAAAACTAATGATTAAGACAAAATTGCCCAAAAAATCTCTTCTTCATTTAATAAAGTGGTCATGTGATAATACATTTTGTATTGAGAAGTAAAGTTTCTTGCTTTCGCTGGGCGCGTTGCATAATAAAATTCAGAAAGATCTGTTCGATCCTAAGGGAGAAAATATTGCCAAAATTACTGCGAGTATATTGCATGTGGTTACATCAGTTGAGCAAAGTGTTAATATTTCAACACCATATGTCTCAAAGCAGATCAAATAGAAACAATGAATGTACATACTTTTAAGGTACACTTGTAGAGAAAAAGCACGCATGCACGGTTGTCTGACGAGTTTGGTCGGGAAATTAAATTTTTAAAACGGTACGTTTTGTTTGAGAAGGTTGATTATTATGTTAACAGCACATTAAGATGCAAGCGCGCTATTTTGTTGATTACGCTCGAGGCAAGAGACTTGCAGTCCGAGCCGTAGGCGAGGGCGTCATGGAGCCGAGAGTGTAATAGACCGTAAGAGCACTGCATGTTATCCTACGTCATCTAGTACACGAAATTTGCAACTTTGTAGCGATAGTAGGCCACTGCCTAGCAGGTCCACAAAACGTTGGTCTGCCAATCCGAAACCTGGCAGGTTTTGTACAGTTGGAGAGAAACGTGGTTAAATGGCAGATAACACGAATGAAATCTATTCGTAGAAATAGAAGGTACCTATACAAGTAAAAAACAACAGGTCTGCCTTGCATCCTCTTGGCAGTTTCGCTAGTCGGACCACATCGGATGTGATTGGACCACAAATTTGGTCGGACTGGCGAAACTGCCAAGAGGATGCAAGGCAGACCTGTTGTTTTTTACTTATATAGGTACCTTCTATTTCTACGAATAGATTTCATTAGTGTAATCTGTCATTTAACCACTTTTCTCTCCAACTGTACAAAACCTGCCAGGTTTCGGATTGGCAGACCAACGTTTTGTGGACCTAAGTACTAGGCCACTACTATCTCTACAAAGTTGCAAATTTCGTGTACTAGATGACGTAGGATAACATGCAGTGCCCTTACGGTCTATAATAACTAAAGCGTAGGTACGCGCTTCTTACGACGTTTGTCAACACATTTGCGAATAAAAACAAGTAAAATTTGCTTACCTCTTTTCTCGAAGGAAAGTTCATAGACAACAAGCTACGTATTTTTCCTTAGATTGCTACGTACAACCGATTCTCCAGAATTGTGTTTCGTGCCTTAGTATTTTCTACGTTGAGGAACTACATAACATTAATTACTGTTTTTAGGGTTCCGATACCAAAATGGTAAAAAAAGGATCCCTTATGGTGCCGCTCTGTCTGTCTGCCTGTCCGTCTGTCTGTCAGTCACACCTCTATATCTCAGCAACCACTTATGCTATCGAAAAAAGTATGATTATTAATGTAAAGGGGGCCAAAATAGGGGGGGCCAAATTTCAAATTGTCGCTACTAGGACGAGTGGGGTATCATAATATGAAAGGACTTTACTTGTACATTTTAAAATATATTTTTGTATTTTTTTAAGTTTATTAGTTTTCAGGTTATGATGAAAAATGTCGAAAAAAATACCATTCCCCTTATCTCCGAAGTTTGAGTAAGGAAAAATGTGAATTAATTACAGTTGACAGAGGTTTATGTAAACTTTACAGCACAAATAAAACGATCTTTCTAAGTTGCATAGTTTTTCAGAAATCTGCAAAAAACCTTTACAAACAAATTTAGTTTTGCGGTCCTGAAAATGGACCTTATTGCTTCCAAAAATACTATAGGTATATCGGAACCCTCGGCGCGCGAGTCCGACTCGCACTTGAGCGGTTTTTTATTTTATTTGTAGGAGTCGATGCTTTTGAAAATAATTACAATAAAAATAATGTAAACATCACAAATATTTGTCAATATGGCGCGCGCTGTTTTAGCGGACACAGATTATACAAACATGCGCGCGCAGGGGGCATTGACTAAAAAACCTTTCTCTTGAATCACTCTATCTATTAAAAAAAACTGCATCAAAATCCGTTGCGTAGTTTTAAAGATCTAAGCATACATAGGGACAGACATACAGCGGGGAGCGACCTTGTTTTACACTATGTAGTGAGGATAAAGCTAATTTATTTCATTTTGAATTATTTCTTATCTTTACCTATAACCCCCCCTGGGGGTTTTTTACGTTGTGCCTATTATACGTACCTGGTCGAAAAAATTTATTAGCCATCTAGTGCTGAATAGCGGTTAACAACATAAGCACACTCCAGATTCCGCTAGGTTCTATTCTAGAGCTCCACTTGGTTCTAATACTCATTACTAGGTGGCGGTGGCATCGCGTAACGTCCCCCGCACCCCCGCTTGCCAGCTTCACCTGATTCTATATAGAAAACAAGAAAGGGCAACTCTACTTTGTTTCTGCTCTGTGCATCTATCACACCAAGAAGGAAACTAAAAAATTTTAGGGCCAATATTAAGAATCGCCTAAGTTGTTGCGTAAGGGCCGTCAAACTATTGCTAGGAGTGTCCTAAACAAGTAAGGGGCGATTCTTAAGTTTAGTGCAAATGGCCCTTAAGCTCTTTAAAAATATAAGAAAAAATAAAAGGCTTTTTTAATGAAAAAAAAAACATTCTTTTTATTCCTCTTCTTCTGCTCTGTGCCGGTATTTTTATATTAGATCTTCTGATTCAAGCACTGAAATCTCTCTATGAGTCATCTGATTCAAGCACTGAAATCTCTCTATAAGGATTCCAGTGCTTGCGTCAGAATAAACGGGGCGTACACTGAATGGTTTAGCATCGAAAAAGGTGTTAGGCAGGGATGTGTAGCGTCACCTTGGCTGTTTAACCTATTCATGGATAATTGTTTGACTGATCTGAAAGAGAGTATGTGTGGACAGAGAATGAATGAGTTACTCATCAAATGTCTTCTCTACGCTGATGACCAAGTTATACTTGCGTCATCTGCTGACGAGTTACAGGAGATGGTAACAATGATGAATGTGGCTTTTGATAGGAAAGGAATGAAAGTTAATGTAAGCAAGACGAAAGTAATGGTACTTGAAAGAGAAGAATGTATGACAGAGTGTACTATATTAATAGGTGGTGAACAAGTCGAACAAGTAAAGGAGTTTATGTATCTGGGTTCTAAGTTTACGAGAGATGGAAAGTGTGAAAGTGATATCGAAAGAAGAGTGAATGCTGGAAACATGGTGAATGGTGCTCTGCATGCTTTTATGAAGAGTCAGGTGTCTCACAAGGCTCGTCTGGCTGTTCATGGAGTCGTTTTGGTACCAACATTGATGTACGGCAGTGAAAACTGGGTATGGCAGAAAAAGCATGAAAATAGAATTAATGCAGTAGAAATGAGAGCGTTGAGGAGTATGATTGGTGTGAAATTGAGTGACAGGATTAGAAATAGTGTGATAAGAGAACGTTGTGGCGTAAAAGAAGACATAGTGACTAAAATTGAGAAAGGGATGCTGAGATGGTTTGGTCATGTAGAGAGGATGAATGAAGGAAGATTGACGAAAGAGATCCACAAGGCGAGAGTGAATGGAAACGTTGGAAGGGGAAGGCCTCGGCGAACGTACCAGGACCAAATTCAGGACGTTCTGAATAAAGGCCAGGTTAAAAGTACCCTAAACCGACGAGCATGTATGAAAGGATTGATGAAGGTTCAGGAAGCAAGGAAAGTATGTCAAGATCGTAGCAGGTGGAGAACTGTGGTCTCTGCCTACCCCGACGGGAACAAGGCGTGATGTTATGTATGTATGTATGTAGATCTTTTTATTTTTTAACTTTTCTCTTTGCACATTTGTTTCCATTTCTATTATTTCTATTATTTATTAAAGTTTTCATTAACTATTATATCATTATCAACCATTATAATTTACCAAAAGTCCTGGAGGTGGCTGGATTCGAACCCGCGTCCATCGGTATCGTAGTCCCTCGCTCTCACCATTAGACCACACGCTTAGTTAGCAAATTAATCGAAATTTTGATACTCGTACCGTTCCATCTTTGACACAATATCTTGTACCGAGCAACAATTATTTGCCTTAACATCACCTTAACTCTTCATTGCATATCTAACTAGATCTTGAGCGAAAGAACTAAATTTTTTTACCAAGCAACATATTATTTGCGTTAACATACAATACAATACAATACAATACAATACTCTTTATTGCACACAGAAATACAAAAAACAGAAACATTGTCCTAAATCTTCATTTAATATTATTCATAATTCTTAGGCGAAACGATATATTTTTTTAATTGATTAATAATAGGTCTTTACCTATGAAATTGCCGAAATTTTCTTACAGATTAATGAGATCATAATTCCTATAATTCTAATGCTATTTTTTTCATTTGATTTATATTTGAAAGTTGACTTCAAGTTTATCAATTTACGCATAAAATAAAGTTTTTATTTTTAGTTTGATATATAAAATTAAAGGTTTGAAAATTGTTCGTCTTAAATGTCGTCCGATTTCATCATTAGATTTGTTATATATTTTTACAGATAATATTTTTCGAAAATTAAATTTAAGCTTCTGTTAGCTTAATGTCTTCCCAATAATGCTTAAAAAAAAAATAAAAAATTGGATTTATAATTCCTAAGAAAAATGCAAAAATGTTAGTACTGAAAATTGAGTTTACCTAAAATTCGCCATACAAAACGGCAATTTCATAGGTAAAGACCTAATATTTTACTTGCTTTAAGATTTTTTTCATTGTTGATGTAAAAATAAATGATTTTAATTCAAAATATCATTTTCAAACCTAGTAATATAATTCTTATAAGAAATAATTATCTCTTGAATTTTAAGAATTCGGCATTTTTAATACGTTAGAGTGATTATCTTACTCTAAGACATTTAACTTTCTAGATCAAGCAATATCAGTTGAGACATATTGCGTTTTTGTTTTAAGAGATCTTTTTTTTCTGTGTAGCCTTCAAATTATTTAAAATAAGATATATTGTTACTTAAAAGACGAATTTGGTTTTACTAAGTTGTTAAAATAAATATTTTTATGAATTATTGTCCCGTGTGGTGCCGGCAAAAAATAGTACCAACCCATACATACCCGTGGGTGTCGTAAGAGGCGAGTAAGGTTTAACAGGAGGATGGGCAGCAGCATCCTCCTTTGTATATTACATCTTACTTACTGCGGTCACCTACAACCGCGGTCCATGGTGCCAGCCGTAAGTTAGGGCCCGTAACGCTAACAAGCGAGGTGACTATGGTACTTCAACTCCTCATTTTTCCAGCAAAAGCTAGAATTCTCTTTCTATTCTGCCCATGGGTTAGCCGGTACCCGCGTGGCATTAGGCCCGCAATTTGACATCGATAGTTAGAGCGTTAGTTTTTATTTTGATTACAAACGTGTTTATTTGTGCAATTGAAGAGAAATCCCTTTTAGCTGCAAAATGTTTTTTATTAAACGACCTATTTTTTCGTGGAATGAAATATATGTCGTAGGTAAATTGTATGATTCATCGTTTTACATTACGCCGTGGCATTCTACAAAATGCTGAGAAATTTGTAAATTGGTCATTTTACATAATGCCGCGGCATTTGACAAAACGACGCGTAATTTGTTTCCGGCACTCGCAAGCCGCTGCCGCGGCACGTTCGCTACGCTCGCTCGGCTCGTTCGTTGTGGTCCAAAGATGACACAACCTAACCAATCCCAGCTCAGGATCGGTTAGGTTGGCTTTACCGTGGTCAACGAATCTAAAATGAACCAGTGATCTAAACCTGTTTACAATCTGCCAGCGCAGTTTTACAGGTCGCGTTTGTAAACAGTGAATTATACGATTTGCCTGTGACATATACTAGAGTTTGTCCAGGGGCTGAAAAACAACCTACCTCCTAAACCGCCTAGCTCCGTACCTGTTCATCATCAGTGCATGTGGTACTCCAATCACGCACTTAATCAATCACAATAACCTATTATAGCATGTATGGGCAATATGTCATGTCCAATGGGATACATGGTGAAACAAAGGCAGTTTATGGACTTTTCAAGGTCAAATCACAAAATATTTCGATATCAGAAATATGAAACGTTAAATTTTTTGTGTCGAGGCCCAGTAATTGAATTTATTTTACAAATGAAAACAAGCAGCTTTCCCAAAAAAATATATTTACTTTTTCTGCATTATTTGTTTCATTCGTACTAAATCAATAATTTAAACTAAGTAATTTAAAATAAAATGACATGTTAAGGTGAGCGTAAGTAGAGACGCAGATGGCGCAAAGCAGGGCTGAACTTACCTTATTACGAAGAAAACTTAAAGACAAAAATACGTGGTACCAGTAAGGTAAAAATACCCTCTTAGTAATTATGGACGCGCAGTCACACAGAAGTGTATTAAATTCGCGCGAGTCCTACAAGCACTTGACCAGTTTATATTATTTGTCGTTATTTTATAGCTTATTAGAGCTGAAACCAAAATCGATCAAAAATCGCCTAAAAAACCCGTTCTTAGTAGAGAAAGCCCTCCTTAATTATTTTTATCATTATCATTTGTTGTTCTAAAGGAAACAAAAATACATAATGTGTGAAAAGTATAACTGTCTACCTATTACGGTTCATGAGATACAGTACAGCCCACTGACAGACATACAGACAGACATCGGACGGAGGCATATTAATAGGGTCCTGTTTTTCACCCTTTTGGTATGGAACCCGATATGGATGAACTTAGGATAAAAATCGGCACGAAGGTGACAATTGACGATATTGCACTTTTCTCTACATTAGCCTCCGAAATTGAAGAACATGTTGCAAGAACTCACAAATAAAGTACAAAATAAAATCGACACAACGACGACACGCGACGCTGCGCTCCCAAGCACAAATTGCTGAAGAAGCTGTAAGGCCAATCTGAAGTGGAACGGGCTATAGATAAACCTAAGAGTCCTCGCCCGCGGCGTACAGGGGCGCGGGGGTAAGACGACAAAGGGGGAACGAATGAGGTGCGGGCGGCGGGGCATTCTCATTCTCTACGCGCATCCGCCACTGCCCGCACCCTTGTACCCCGCGGGCGAGGACTCATTTAGGCGGTACTACTATAGCCACTTGTCACCTAAATACATTTTTAGGGTTCCGTACCTCAAAACGAAAAAAAAGGAACATTTACAGAATGAATTTGTTGTCCGTCTGTCTGTCAAGACCCTTTTTCTCCCGAAAGGGTAAAGGTATCAAGTTGGAATTAATATCATTATAGTCCACGGAAAATTTCAAGATTCTACGACAACACAATCAATAGACACAGCCATTTATGTCTCCATCTCCATATAATTGTGCATGCACCAAACCAAAACCTATAGCATACTTCCAGTTTACCTAGAATAATTAAATTTGGCAAGAAGATAAGTCTCATAGAATAAACAAGGGAAAAAAAATCAATTATTGAAGATCATCACTTTTTTCACAAGTAATCATAAGCAATTAAGGTGAGCTCCCGTTTCAAGTAAATCAACATAAAAGAGAGGTCAGGTTAAAGTGGACGCGAAGCTTTTTAAAATCAAATGGGTTAAAGCTTAAAGAATATGATATGGTGAATGGGTGCGGAACCCTTAGGGATACGAAGACCGACTCGCACTTGGCCGGTTTATAAAGACAAGCGGAATGCTCGCGTACATTTACATAATGTTAGAAGACTGAATTTTATTTATATCACCGCATGCGGGCTATCGACAAGTTTATTTCACTGGTCACTAATCCGCCTACATTATCAACCATTGAAAATGCGGTCTCGCCAGTGGCAGGTAAGTAAGTACTACGGGAAGCAATGAGAGATCACAATCAAATTATCTAGTTATAGCTGCAAAAGTAATAAAGGAGGATGCAATAAATTTGCTTCTGAAGACTAACGTAATTTCCAGTACCTACATTGCCTTATAATTGTTAGTACTATTACCTACATTATAGTTTAAATGCTAATTTCTTACCCGGTATTATAGACTGTAATAGTACGCGATCCCTGTTATTTCCTATTTCCTACTACCATATTATTTAATCTGTACTACCTACAAATCTAAATCATGCTTTTCAAGGAACTTTTAATCAAGTTCGGATATTTTTTCAAACAGAAACAAATTTATAGGTACCTATAAAAATCCTAAATCTCTGTACAATATTAAATCCAGAATATTGTGCTTGTGAAATGTAATAATGACCTAAATAAATAAATTAAATAAATAAAAGTTTCTAACCCCAAAGTCCCAAAATCTTATATTATTACACATAGAACCCCCACGATATTACGAAATTTTCCACATGTAAAAAAATAAACAGGAATTAATAAAAATTAAAAATAAAATAATGATTATTATGGAGGACTGTGGTCTCTGCCTACCCCGACGGGAAAGAGGCGTGATGTTATGTATGTATGTATGTATTATTATGATTTTTTTTATTATTATTATTATTTATTATTTTTTTGTTATTATTTAAAAAAATATATTTTTATTATATTTAATGCTCTTTTTCAAAAATTATTTCGTCTTTAGAAAAAAATATCTTTCCCGAAAAAATTACCATACGGGCAAAGTCGCCAAGCAAAAAGCAAATATAAAATCTAACTCATAAAAAACTTCATAGAGGGCTGATACGAGTAAACCAGACAAAATCAAAAGAATGCACCTTCTTCGGTCAAATCGCTGTAAGTACCGTTAGTAGAGAAAGCCTCTGAGAGTGGAGCAGCGTACGAGCAGCGGAACCGAGTCACCGGTCTGTCTATAGAAACGCCGCGCGCGCATATGACGCATGCGCAAGTGCGGATAGAGAAAATAAAACAGTTTAAATATTGTGAAGTTCTTATGTGGTGTTTGTAAAAGTGAAAAGGTAAGTTTTTATTTATTTGGAGGTGATGTGTGTTTAAAATTGTGCGATGAAATGGAATTACGGATAGTGTGCGTGTAATAGAAAGATGAGACTAGGTACTTTTCTTCGCAATCTTCATATTTAATTAATTTAATAATATTTGCAAATTGGATTTTTTTTAATCGGAGTACATAAACAGTATCTAGGAGATTATAGTAATGGTAAATCTTCTTCTTTCGTGTCGGCAAGAACACGGATGATAAGATAATACATTTGGGAAAATATTTACATCTGTTATAGCGTAATTATATTAGCCCTTATAATTAATTATAGTAATATATACAGGGTGTAAGGGACGGTGTACCGAAAACTGAAAGGGCATGCTCAGTCAACGAAACTGAACAACTTTTCAAAAGAAACATTTTTGGGAAGTGAAAATTATTGTTATTGAATCACTGGGCTTCAGGAGCATAACCAATGAAAATTCACGCAGAATAATAATTCAATATTTAAAAGAAAAATTAGAAATTATTATTTGAGAGCAGCAGGTTCAGGTTCTGACATACAATCTGCAGGAAAATTCCGCGTAATTATCAGCAGATGTAATATTGGTGCTTTTTCAATATGTTTGGATAGGCAGGTCAGTAACAGGTATCAAATTGAAATTAATTTCAAATATTAAGGTACGTGAACCCTTGAAGATGTAAAAATGAAAGCTTCTACGACAACACAATCAAAAGGTAGGTACAGCAATTTCTGTACCCATCTCCATGAATTTATGACATAGAATCATGAAATTTGGCAAACTTGGCGCAAACGTTTAAAATTATTAAATAGTACAACTTTTCTCACAACCAGTTAACGTGACCTCCGGTTTCAAGTACTTCATATTAAAGAGGGGTCAGGTTTGAGTGGATGCAGAGTTTTTAAAATCTAAGGGCAATAGCTTGTAGTATATATATAGCATGCAATAGCTTAATGTAGACAAATGTGCAATAATATCATTCACCAAAAAACGGCAAAAGATCTTATATAATTACGTGATAAACGGAGAAAAGCTCACAGGTCAAACAGTAGTTAAGGATCTAGGAGTCATGTTTGATGATCAGCTCTCCTTTCGTGACCACTACAATTATATCACCAACAGGGCTTTTCAACTTTTAGGTTTTGTTTTGCGAACTACAAAAAAATTCAAGCGTTCAAGCTCAGTCCTGTTGGTGTATAACAGTATGGTCAGAAGTATTTTGGAGTATGCTGCAGTAATCTGGTCCCCTTGTTACGTGGTTCACGAAAATAGTATCGAAAGGGTGCAGAAAAATTTTCTTAAATCTCTCTGTTTCAGGTTTAATTTCGGTCGATCACTTCCCCATTATTCTGACAAGCTCCAAACATTTAATGTAATTTCGCTCACTACTAGACGCAAACGAACAGACTTGATTTACCTGCACAAAATTCTTCACTCACACGTAGATTCCCCGCTCTTGCTGTCACAATTGAATCTGAACACTAATTATAACCTAAGAAAACCAAAGACGTTTCTACTTCAAACCTACACCAATAACACATCTTACTATAATCCCATTGTCAGAATGTGTCGCCTGTATAATGAAGAATGTAGTAATAACACCAACATTGATATTTTTGATGTTCGACTCTCAACATTCAAAAACGCTGTCACAAGTGTCCTCAGATGAGCTATCCTCTCAATTCAATACGTTTATAATTTAATTATAAATAAATTTTTACAAACATGTTTAATGTAAAATTTATCATGCTGTCAGCCACAAGGGTATCAGTCTAGATAATGTAATATTAGATTTATTATTCTTTCTATGTACCGATTGTTACCTGTTATGTTCTCCTTTATTATAAAAAAAAAAAAAAAAAATATCATATGGTTGACAGGAACGGAACCCTTAGAGCGCGAGTCCGCCTCGCACATGGCCGGTTTTTTTTAATAACCTCCTTATTGTTTGGAAATATAGCGTTAGTATGGTCAACACTAGATTGGCCTCTAATGTTATCGACACCCTTTCGACGCCAGCAAAACCTGTAGTAATCTGTGTTACTAACTAGAACCCACAAGTTTCTGCTAACGACTTTCTTTTATCTAAACGCTACGCCTGCCGCCATGTAAACATTAACTTTCACATCGCCATAGGTTTAGAAGATAGTCATTCATCGAATTACTCGCCTATTAGCTATCAAACAAAGAAATCAATAAATTGCTTCAGTGGTTTTTGTGTGATTCTGGAACAAATAAACAAACAAACAGACAAAAAGTCCAAAAATCTGTGATTTGGATTCGGGAGCGTCAAAATAGTTGTTGTTGTAGTAAATTGTTCGACTTTCTTTTATCTAAACGGTACGCCGGCCGCCATGTAAACATTAACTTTCACATCGCCATAGGTTTAGAAGATAGTCATTCATCGAATTATTTAGTTATTAGTTATCAAACAAAAAATTCATTAAAATTGCTTCAGTGGTTTTGCGTGATTCTGGAACAAATAAACAAACAAACAGACAAAAATTCGAAAAATCTGTGATTTGGATTCGGGGGCATCAAAATAGTCGTTGTTGTCATAAATTCGAAATGCGAAAAAATCAAATAAATAGGTGGGTAACTTAGCAAATGTTCCGACTTATTTATTCTGATTTCGAGGTAAATCTATCCGGTGACTGTAAAATATTGCAACATTTCTTTCTCGTATTCAAACATCATAATATCTCTCTTCACCATAGAATACATGAAACAGAGTCTTCACACAACAACTTCGTCAGTAACGGATCCGTCGTACAGTCAACTGCACGACATCGGATTTAAACTTTGACTTTGATATCGTCTTTATTACATAGCAGCGGTGCAAAGTGATACACTGATATATGCGTTTGACTGTAACTCTTTGTGTTGTAATTTAACTAAGTATAATTACCTACTTAGGTACGTACTAAAAGGGACATTATACTTTATATGACATCAATATGAATTACCTAATTTGCACAATAAGTTGGCGTGGAATTCCTTAGATAACTGATACCTAGACGTGATTGTGTTACAGATCTGGCCTAGATCAAATCCAGTATAGGACTAGTTATTGTACAATAATCTTAGAGCACTAGATGCCTTAGTTTCCGCGTTTACAAGATTGTAAACACCCAACTGCCCAAAGTGGTGACTGAACCAGTTTAGCCAGCTTCCTAACCACCTTGATAGGATTTCACCTATAAGGATCTAAGTAGGTACACTTTATTGCACGCAATCATAACTACCTAAGGATTGTCGAAGGGATTGTCAGACAATATTCTGAGTGTCAATGCAAAACCGTGCGAAAGCTGCAAAATGCACTGATTGCACTGTTGAAGGTTGGTATGGAGAAGCCAAAAAATATCTCCGATTTCGACCCAAGTTTCTTTGGAAAAGTTTTTTAGTTTCGTGGTCTGAGCTAACCCTTGAGATGTCGCACGATTTTTCATTTACACCCTGTATACCAAACCTGATGGATGCGAATCTATCCTGCCTTTACTGAGGAACAAAAGGGCGAAACCTGATGTATGTCTACCCTGCCTAATACATGCTAATACTAAGGAACAAAAAGGCAAAATACGAAAAAAAAAATTGCCTCCTATACAAAATGCGCTGTGAGCTGATGCAGTTTCTATGATAGTTGATAGATGAAATATTTTTTTCAAATTTCGGCCTATGTGCCAATGGAAAGTTGTTCATTTAATAGTCTAAAATAGTATGCTTATAATTTTCTTTATACCCGATGTAGGTACCTATGAGTTGTACAATTTTCATGCAAGGTTATTTTCAGTTTTATGGGCAAAATCACATCTTACGGGGTTGTTAGGTATACCCTTTTTATACGTTGTAAGGTCAAAGTGCGTCTACTGACGAGCGGCCGTGTACGAATTTTACGTAAATTCAAGGACATTCCAAGCTTTTGGACATCGGACTCTAAAGCCACATGAGTTTTTTTTTTTCAAACACACTGTTTGCAGCCAAAATAGAAGAAGGAAGCATATTTTGAAAAACTTTTACAAAAAAAGATGCATCAGCTATAATATGAAAACCCACAAAATGTGGCAACGTGGAAACAACATTCGTTATCAAACAAAGCAATCCTTCAGGTCTAATATCTACTAATTAGTAACTGCAGGATGGGAGGAAATTCTAATTCATATAACATTTTTTATTTACGTTAGGAGCCGGTTGTGTCCCACTATTGGGCAAAGGCCTCCATTCCGTCCTTCCACACATCCCGGTTTTGAGCCAGCGTTTGCCATTGACGAGCGTGTTCATTCAGCTTGTCTAGTCTCGCCATCGTACAACATATGATATTTTAAATGCAAAATTAACTATCTGTATAAATAAACAAAAACTAAGACTACTTTTTGGAATAATTCATCTAACTTTACTTAAGATTTTACGTTATTACCAACTATGTTTTTCTTTAATAAAAATATCAATTCATCACTACTAAACAAATCTGAGTCAAGTGAAACTTGAAACGTTGAAATCGAAACCACTAATGACACCACGTCGTCGCTACGGATTGTTGCAACTGTTGGTACAGTCAAGAGCACGTCAAGCTTGATACTTACGGCGTGACTCTAGCCCTTCTTGAAGTGCTCATGACAGTACCTTCTTATTTCGCACCATGGCCCGCGGTTGTGATATTAGGTAAATGACCGATTGTGAAACGATGCAGTAATGACAGAATTGTGCACATTTGAAATTAGTTCTGCAAGTTGTGTAAAAGTCAAGGTAAATGGTTCTAAGTATTAAGCTTTTATTTTATTACGCAAATAATTGAGGCGCCATATTATGTAGGTATGCTATTTTGAGAAAAAGCTACATTCTGTAAGCAAGCAGGCAGCAAATGTAGATATTATATTGCACAGACCATAAAACTGCACAATTTTCCCTGAGAAAATAAATAAAAATCATCAAACACGAAAGGAATTCGCAATCCTCTTTGAATAGGACGATTTCAAAATTTTGGAAAGGAATGGAAAAGTTGTTCAATTTTTAGGTCTGAGTAAGATACTAATATTTGGGCAGTGATAAAACAGATACTCTACAGGGTGTTAATTTGATTGCGTACCATAGCTCAGGGGCGGAATCAGTATCAGTAACTGAACAACTTTTCCCAAGGGACATAGGTCGAAATACGAAAATAACTTTTGATCTCCCATAGAAACTGCATCAGCTGATAGCGCATTTTGTATGGAAGGTCAATTTTGGTTTTCCTTATTTCGACCAATGTTCCTTGGGAAAAGTTGTTTAGTTACTGATACTGATCCCGCCCCAAAGCTATGGCACGCAATCAAATTAACACCCTGTATATCATAAACCACCTCTCACTCAATCCATTCTATTTAATAACGTTTAAGCGTTTAAGGTCATATGCACCCTGAGTATGCACCTAATACTGATATAATTAATTTGTCAAAACACCTTCGCTACGAGTATGTTGCACTGACTAGCTTAAAATAGACAGTATAGCCCTTGACCCGTGCTATTGCTCTAGTAACTAGACCGGTTTAAGTGTCCCAAATAACATAAAATAACTCTAAAAACCAACGATCATTCTTTTCGTAGATACACAATCGCATTCAAGATTTGAACGAAAAAGTATCCTCATTTTCGTGTGTTCTAAAAGGAGGTTTTTGTTCTGAGGTTCTAAACTTCAAATTTTCATGTATTATCATGTACGTATATTAAACGATTTGGCTAATGGCTAACTTGGTTGATGTAGCGAAACTATTATTTTTGATTGATCGTGCATATTTTTAAAATTTATACGAGTGATAAAAGTTTATTAGATTTTAGCTTCGATCATATATTTGGTAGATGAACGATTGCTGCTCAAAAAATGGCACCAAATCGTTTACATGAAAATTTGAAGTTGAACACACGAAAATGGGGACACTTTTTCGTTCAAATCTTGAATGCGATTAGTGTATCTACGAAAAGAATGATCTTCATGGTATATGGTTTATGGTTTAACATGGTATATGGTTTAACTCTGCAAATCTCTCGGGTGATTGCTCTACCCATAAAACTGAACATCTTTCCCTAAGGAACATAGGTCGATTTTGACCTCCCATACAAAATGCGCTATCAGCTGATGCAGTTTCTATTGGACGTTGATTTTTTCGCATTTCGACCTATGTTACTTAGGGAAAGTTACTCGTATGTTCAGTTTCATGGGTAGAGCAACCACCCGAGAGGTTTGCAGAGATATACCAAACACCCTGTATGTAGTAAAGCTTTCTCTCTAAACTATGCAACACCTTCAATTAATTGTAATTGATTCTCAGTTATCCAGTTTTTGGTAGAGTTGTAGAAAAATTGTGTTCGAATAAAGATAAAAACTACTTTTGGACCCTAAAGTGATTTTCTCATTGAAGAGCTTTCCCGACAACAATATAGTAAGGCTCTACAGTATTATACTTAGTGCAGTATTTTCCAACATTCTTCATACCTAGCACTTATAAACTGCAGCGGAGGAACATCGTCTAGTGGGTCAAATAAAAATAAAGTACCTACTCAGCTCAGTAGATTTTAAAATACTTCGCAAAATAAACTACTTTACACCACTAAGTAAATACAGAAAAGAACAAAGTAAATAGCCTTAAATAGCATTTAGAATTATTAAATCATTATTTACAGAAACTATGTTGGAAGGCACCAAGATCAACACTCCATCCCAAATGGCGTCAGTTTTCGACATCGCGAAGGACACCGTTCTATTCCTCGTCCTGTCCTGCTATTACATCTTGGAGTCTCTCTTCTGGACTTTAGTTCCTAACGCCATCAGGCCTATGAAGAGCCTGAAAGGGGAAGTAGTGCTGGTGACTGGGGGTGCGGGAGGTGTTGGCAGGCAGTTGGCGGTGAAGCTAGCCCGACTGGGAGCTAGGGTTGTCGTCTGGGATATTAGCAAAGAAGGTAAGAACCTTTTAACACTATTGCACTCTTATTAAAATTTTCCAGCTCACGTATACTTGGGAAATGCTCGTAGCCGAGTGGTAGTTGCTCTTTCTTTCCGATCACGACAGTTAAGCAGCGTTACTCGTGGCCAGCACCAGGATGGGTGACCGCTAGTGGTAAAACAACTCGAGCGTTTTCCGTGCCCTCAGAAGCCCCGGTGTATCCCGAAGGATACAGACAAACACTTTTGCTGCCAAGCCCCGGTGTATCCCCAAGGATACAGAAGCGACGTGGGCAACGATGTTCCAAATTATGCCTTATTGTGTAAAACCTACAGTTCATTTTAAAACAGCATGTTACTGTACTTAGTACCTTTTGAAATTCCCTTTCAAATGAGGTATGGCTCGGTAGGCGCGAAAAATGGGCGCGTAATCGAGTAACGAAGCTCAGGTAGGGAGCCCGCGCTCTTGGGTGACGGACGGTTGGTAGGTGCAGCGTGCGGTTTCGCGCGGTTTTCGGTACAGGATCAGAGAGGATATGTAACTATTACACCTTTCTTTAATTGGAGACTAATTCGGCATACATTGGGAGGCTTGGTTCGGTTAATTCTAATATGCTTGCTTACTTCAACCAGCAATGTATGCAGAATTCTTCCCTTATTTAGGAAAGGTGTAATGAATCCTTTGGGAAAGCACTCTTCACTCACTGATAGCAAAATTATATTGTCTTGCTTTGCTGATTGTAAGTAATCTTCAAGCCAAGTCATAAGCCATTTGGCGAAATAGTTAGGTAGGCAAATCCATCTGTATAAAAACAAGTGCTCTCCTCAAATCTCCTAGGTTAAAGAAGACTAGGACAGTAATGATAAGTTAAGTAGGTACAGAGCAGAACTGTAACAAATTTTAAGAACAAGAAAGCTCAAATAATTGCGTTTATAAAAACCCTGTTTAACAATTTTTTGTTGTTACCGAAAGGTTTAAAATGCGTGAAGGAAATATAAGATTTATGTCATTGCAATCCATAAGTTGCGAAGGCCATTAAGCAAATGAAGTCTGGGAAAGCACCCGGTTTAGACAACATAAACGTTGAAATGTTAAAAGCCGATCCAGTAAGGTCTGCTTCCCTGCTCCACCCTCTTATTGTACGAATTTGGGAATCTGAACGAGTGCCTTTACAGTGGAATCAGGGGCTGCTTGTGAAAGTCCCGAAAAAAGGCGACAACTGTGCGTGACAACTGGAGAGGTATAACTTTGCTGCCAACTGCTGCAAAAGTGCTAGCAAAATTGCTTCTACACATATCGCAGGTAAGCTTCGAGAAGAACAAGCTGGATTTCGCCGGACGCTCATGTACTGACCACACTAACACCTTACGCATCTTGATAGAACAAAGCGTTGAATGGCAATCAGAAATGTTTTTGACATTTGTAGATTCTGAGAAAGCCTTTGACACGGTGAATTGGAATGCGATGTGGTCAAGCCTTAGGCGTAGGGGAATACCAAATAAGATCGTCGGTATTATCCAAGCCCTGTATCGAGACAGTACTTGCAGCGTAGTACACAATCAAGAACTAAGCGCCCCTATCAAAATGACTGCTGGCGTCAAGCAGGGCTGTCTCCTGTCACCGCTTTTGTTTATTATCCTTCTTGACGACATCATGCGATAGGTAGTTTCTACACCGAGGGGCATTGAATGGAGCAACAACATTCCTGGAGGATCTTGACTACGCCGATGATATCGTGTTAATTTCGCCAACACTCAACCAGATGCAGGCTAAACTTGAGCATCTCAGACTAACAGCTGAAACTATGGGACTGCGAATTAACACGAACAAAACAGTAGATATGCGAATTATGTCGAGTAACGCTATACCTCTAAAGCTCAATGATGCCCCGCTCGAAACTGTCCCAAAATTTACGTACCTTGACAGCTGCATTACCAACCAAGCAGGCTCGACCGAAGATATTGAAGCTAGAATTAATAAAGCAAAAGGCGCTTTTGCCCAGCTCAAACTTGTCTGGACATCAAATATAATCACCCGTCGTATGAAACTAACCTTCTTCGAGTCGATCGTCAAGAGCGTGCTGCTGTTTGGCTGCGAAACGTGGAGAGTGACGAAGGCACTGACGGACCAGCTCCAAGTGTTCGTCAACAAGTGCCTTAGGACCATACTCCGCATCTACTGGCCGGACACGATCAGTAATGAAGATTTGTGGGCCCGATGCCAGCAAAGGCCTATGAAACAAGAAATTGCGCAGCGGAAGTGGCGGTGGATTGGGCATACCCTCCGGCGTAACGACATAAACGCGGCGTCAATAGCATTTGAGTGGCAGCCGAGTGGCAGACGAAGACCTGGGCGACCCGTTCACTCCTGGCGACGTACCGTCGAGAGCGAGCTCAAGGCTGCTGGACTGACGTGGGAAGAAGCAAGAAGGACGACGCAAGACAGGGGGAAGTGGAGACAGCTCATGAAGGCCCTTTGCACCAGCGGGGTGCCCTAGGATAACAACAACAACAATCCATAAGTAATTAGGTAGAATCTTCTTTGTAACAATGTTACAAAGAGACGCAACTTTATGACTTCCAATCCAAGGTGAAGTCTCCACAGGTCAACACGACTCTGGGCATGGAAAATCCCATTAAGAAAATTGCATGGGTCATGCGTGAATGTCAAGATAAGAATACGAAAATATTTGTAGGTAATTAATTATTAAATTCTTGGTTTTTACATTTAAATAAAAAAAATATAACGCAACATCGAAGCCTTCTGGTGAAGAGCTTGAAGTGAAAAGGTTCAACAACACTCGTTGCGTAACTACAGGCTCTGAACTTTTAACAACTTATTGCGCGCGCATCTAAGGTTTTACTTTAAAGCCCGCGTCACACAGAGGCGGTAGCGGAAGCGTTCCGGGGCCAGTATTTTTTGTAAATTATGAGTTCTTATGCACCCTGTCACATTGAAAAGCGGTCGCGGCGCGGTATTTTGTTCCCGCCAAACCGCCCCGGCCCGCTTTCGCAATCATACCGCCTCTGTCTGACTTGAGCTTTATATAGTGTACGCACAACAGCAAAACCGGTATAAGCTGAACCAGCGCTACGCTAAAAAAGTAAGAAACTAGAGACCCACTCAAGGTGTTACCACTGACGTGCGGCCGAGTACGTGCAAGGTGTATGCATGTGAAACCGCCTGTAGCAAACGACGGGAGCTGAGTAGGAGTTGGTCTCTGGTTTATTAAACAAAGCTGGTAGGTAGTAAGGATAAACTGACCTGTGATAGAACTCAGCGCAAGAGTTGCCGAAAACGTAAGACTCTACAATAGAGGGTTAGAAGGTTTTGTATGTGTGGGACGACCAAAATGTGTTTTCGCTTTTCTACCAATGACTTTGAAAATCGGTTCGGTTTAAGGCACAATCACACCTTTCTAAATACAAAGTCTAATTCTGCATACATTGCTGGGAGGCTTGGTTTTGTTAATTCCAATATCCTAATTACAACCAGCAATGTATGCCGAATTACTTCCTCAATTCAGGAAGGTGTGATCGTGGCTTTAAGTATAAGAGACAGTGATTTTATTATTATTTACCAGGGCTGCAAAAGACATGCGAAGCAGTCGCCACGGAAGGCCACGAGATCGCGAGCTACGTCGTAGACCTAGCCGACCGCGACGCAGTCTACACAGCAGCGGATAGGGTCAAGAAGGAGGTAAAGATTCGGGTGTTTCTTTTTTAACCCGACTGCGGCGCAGCCCAAAAGGAGAATTATTACTTATTTTAAAACTGACCAATTGATTCAAGAACAAACTAGTCTGAGTAGCCTTCTTAAGTGAGCCTACTAGCTCCTCCAAGGCCTAAACACCAACCACTTTAATAAAGAAAGAGGTACCTTTATGTATAGGTACAGCTGCAGCTGCGTTTTTAAAAGGAAAGGATAAAATTATAGTGCCCAGAAGTGGCTAACCTACTTAGGGAAGAAGTGAATAGCTTTCTTCATTAAAAAAAGAGGAAGTCATAGCTTAGTCAGCTTACAAAATTCAAACCAACATCCCACTCATGTCAAAATGAGGTAAGGAAATAATAGCAGTTTAAAATTTAAGTGAAAAACTACTCCATGTGAAAAACTCACCCAAGTTCAGATCCTTTGTGAGATCTGTTGGGACAAGGAAAGGTATTATCAGTCTCTGAGGCATAAGTTTAATAAAAAATTAATAGGTATTATGAAATCAAGGGGGTTATTGGCATGTTGTGAAAAGAGACAGTATTATTTTTAACATTTAACTTTATTAACTAAACACTTAAGTTCATTATTTCATTTCGTAACAGTAAAATAAAAAAACAATGAATTAATTAAATCTAAAACTTTGAAAGTTAAAAAAATACATTGTAATTATCTTTTTAATTTAGCCATCTCTTCCTGTTTGTGTTTGTTAATGCAATCCTTAAAATTGTTAACAGCATCCTGGCACTTCCTCCAGTCCTTAGTGTCAGCAATACATTCCTGTAGGAATAATATTTTACTGTTACGCTCAGAAACTAGCACACTAGATCAAAATTGGATCACAAAATAATCAAGTATTCTTCGCACAAAATAACTCTGGCCATGTCAGTTGATGCGCAGAAGTCAATTCATATGAAAATAAGTAATTTTTTACTTCTGCGCTTCAATGACAAGGCTAGAGTGATGTTGTGCGAAGAATATCTAACATTGGAATAATCCAAAAATGGAAAAAAGGTGATATAAAATTTAGTTTTTGGAAAGAACTGATAACAGTGAGTTTTCTGTAATATTAAGGGCTCGTTTCGAAACAGTGAGAAATCACCATGAGAGCAGGATAGCTTTATATCACATCCATAATGTATGATCGAGACAGACTGCTGTCAAAGGGTAATAATTAACTGTTTTGGAACCCGGCCTATATAAAGTAAGTACTCAGGTTTAAGTTAATGGCGCGCCGTACTTTTTGCCCGCTCTCTCGAGCTGTTGGGTGCTTTACCTAGCTACACCAGCCTCGTAAGAATCAAGGATATCAAGAGAAACATTTTTGAGGCTCAGTTAGTCACACAACAGAGCAATTAAAACAGTATAAAAGCGAGCCGCTAAAATTTCTTTCCTGAAGTGCTGTTGTCTATACTTAGAAAACGATAGATACCTAATAAAGTAGGTATTCTCATTCTAAGAGTACAAACAACAACACTCCCAATGTGGAAAAGGATGTCTCTCAGCATAAAAACAACTTACTTGAACCTTATAATGCAGTTCTAAGCAGCCGGTTTTCTTCAACATAGATTCTACTGGATCTTCATCACTATCTGAGGGCTTTTCACGCGGTTTCACAGTCATTTTAACATAAAATCTTGTAAACCACCACTTCACTTGTTTTCTTCACGATATTTTCCAGGCCTGACAATCTGACATAAATGAAAATATAACCTCAAAACCATCAGCTGTTACTGTCAATTCTATTACCGCGTTAACGTATATTTTACTAACAACTTAGCGTTCCATTGCGTAGAAAGCATGAAAACCTGTTATCACTTTCTGCAACCACGATATCATTGTACTTTAAAATTAACCGTGTAGGGTGAGTATATCTTACTCTAAAATAGAGACATTAAAGTTATTGATTCATGCATGTTTAATTATTTTGCAGGTTGGAAACGTTGATATTCTTATCAACAACGCTGGAACGGTTTTTGGTGAAACCTTACTTGACCTCAGCGATTCTGCAATAGAAACAACGTACAGAGTCAACATTCTCTCTCACTACTGGGCAAGTATCAAGTCATATTTTATTATTTTATTGCTAAGGTTATTGCCGCCATTAAATAGTACCCAAGTCATACACAGCCCAAGTACATACCTACTATTTAATGGCCAACAAAAATTTCGCATATAATTTATTAGGTGGGTAGGTACACACGGCCGCACATCAGTAGAAACACTTTTGGACCTTATCGCATGGTAATAGAGTTGAAAAAGTTTCTACCGGTTGACCGTACACCGGTTGACTCTACATTATATAGGGTGTTAATTTAATTGCGTGCCATTCAGTAACCATAAAGGAACACAAAAAAAATGAAAAAAAAATCCTGCTTAAAAAAATATTGAAACTAAACTAACGCGGAGGGCAATGACCCAGAACACCGCGCTATCAAAAGCGCGCGAAAGAGTTTCAGTTATGAATGTGCCTACCGCAATATGCCTACCTTATCCACTGATACTCGCGCACTGGCTCGGTGATAACGCGGTGCTCCGTCCGTGTCATTGTCCTCCGCGTTAGTTTAGTTTCAATGGAGTTTTAGTTCTTTTTAAGTAGGATTTTTTTATATTTTTTTTGTGTTTCTTTATTGTTACTGAAACACCCCCTAAGCTATGGCACGCAATTAAATTAACATCCTGTATACTAATCTGTGGGTACAGCGACTGTAATTTAGATGAAGGCTGACCAGAATTCGCAACATTGTCTTGAATATGACGGAAATCTTCACATTCAGCGGGCCTAGTTGCTTGTTTTTGCTAGGTACTCGTATTACATTTAGACCTTGGCTCTAACATTGCAGTGGGGTCGATAAATGCTTGGCCGCTTTTATGCCTAAAATTTGACAGTTCTAAAACTTGTGCTGTATTTGCTCTCTATAAAATCGAATAAGAGACAACAGAAAGGACCAGTCAAATAGACTTTAGCGACCAGGCAGGAATCTACCCCCATCACTCCAACAGCCGTAGGTATATTGACTGAAAAACTTTCGAAACAAGAAAAGTATTTTTCAACATCCCATAAAAACAGCATCAGCGTATTTTGGATAGGTCAATTTTTTTTTCATATTTCGACCTATATTCCTCAGAGAAAGTTGCTCAGTTCAATGGGTAGAGTAACCGCCCGAGAGGTTTGCAGACATACTCGTAATTATACCAAATACTCTGTATATTCCGTTCGGTAGAATATTTTATGCAAAACACTGCCTTAATGATCCTTTCTCTTTTCAGACTGTAAGGGCCTTCCTCCCGGCTATGATAGAGGCCGGCAAGGGTCATATCGTAACCGTGGGGTCAGTGGCTGGTCTACTTGGCACCTACCGCTGCACAGACTACAGCGCCACAAAATTCGCCACCGTAGGCTTTCACGAAAGCCTTTTCACTGAACTTAAGGTATGGCCCCTCAGAGCCAAATAAAACATGATTTTGTTGTTGATTGCCTTACCCAATTTTTTTTCCAATTCTTGAATTTTAAATAATTTCCATATAAAATTCAAGAATTGGCTCCAATCAAAAATTGAGAGCTATGTACCTAACAAGTACACTCAACAGCTCGTCAGTAGAAACACTTTTGGACCTTATGGCATGGTAATAGAGTTGAAAAAGTTTCTAATGACGTGCGGTTGACCGTACCTGGAAAAAATTAAGGGACGGTACGAGTAGGTATGTCATTTCTCTGGGGACGGTATACCGAAAACTGAACGGGCTCTCAGTCAACGAAACTGAACAACTTTTCGAAAGAAACATTTATGGGATATAAAAAAATGTTTTGAGCTCTCCGGATACACATTGCTTACTCTATTTTCACAAAATGTTTCTCTGGGAAAGTTGTGCAGTTTCGTTGACTGAGCACGCCCTTTCAGTTTTCGGTACACCGTCGCTAACGCTCTGTATAAATATTATTAAAATCGCCGCATCGCCAGTTTAAGTGGATTTCCACGAAAGAAAATGGCGTTTAAAGTTTTATCATTAATTTTGAATATTTTTTAATTTTGGTAACTATTAAAAAACCCGGCCAAGTGCGTGTCGGGCTACATGCAGACGTACGTAATAGGGTTCCGTAGTCTTTTTTAGATTTTTTTATAACATAACAGATTTTGATTAATCTCGTAACGTTCATAACACCCTAAAAAGTGAACATTTTTGACTGGCTGTAAAATGTAAATTAAACAACTTTATTTATTTATTTCAAAGTTTATTATTTACAATCGTTCAAACGTTTTTCTTTGCATGTATTGTGGAATAAAGGAGAAAACTTTTTATTCCTGCAAAATGTTTGTTTACCAAATCTCATATTCTTTCGTGAAATCCACTATACCCATAACGACAGTGACTGTACAGTATGCGCAGCGCAGTTGGATTATTTTCAAGAAAAATACTACTTTAACTCGTCGCGCGGACTGTACGTACACACGACCGCTTGTCGGCAAAAACACTTTGACCTTGAGCGGGTCTCTGGTTTCGGGCATTGGTAACGTAGCGCTGGTTCAGCTTATACTGGGTTTGTTTCTACGTTCTTGCTAATGGTGCGTTGCGTACAGGAATACGGCGTACAAAAAAACTCTGGCTGTGACCGTTAAGAGGCTGATAAGAGCTGAATTACCTCCCTTTCTAACAAAGGGCAGAATGCACGTGCTAGAACGGAGCGGATTCGCGCTGTTTTACCTTTTTCGCTCATTTTTGCATTTTTCCCAAAATCTGTACCCATAATATTAATTATCAAATAGCTATATTATTATGCATAATGTATTGAATAATGTGTAAAAGTTTTGGCATCATAGATTAATCGGTACTTAAGAAAAACGGTTTAAAAGCAAAAAGCAGAGGTAAGTTTGGATTATTTTTATGGCGTACAAAATATATTTAATCGTGTTTCGGAGTCGGCCATATTCTTGGAAAGATGCTTAACTATCACGTAAATTTTTTTCATGGCCATATATTCATCACTTTTCGTTAAAAAGCTGCTCAAGTGACGCGTATTTAGCTCTTATCAGCCTCTTAATGCGCAGAAGTCGAAAAATTTGTCGCGGGGTTGAGCGCGGCATGTGGGGGAAGGCGAGCGAATCGTTCATTGGTTCTCCGCCTGTCACCCATGCGCAGAAAACAACCTTCATAGCCCAACTTATCCTGAACGCGCTATATCAATTCCGTTTTATATATTACGTTGATATATTTTCCCTCCAGGCGCACGGCCACCACAACATCCACGCGACTCTAGTCTGCCCATACTACATCAATACCGGAATGTTCGACGGTGTGACGCCACGTCTGATGCCCATGCTGGAACCTGACTACGTGGCCGAGACCATGATCGACTCCATCCGGAAGAACGAAGTCAACTGCATCATGCCTGGATCTGTCAGATACCTGCTGCCTCTTAAGTGGTAAGTACCTGGTCGACCGAGCTTCGCTCTATAATAGCCGCCTCAACATTAAAATATAATTGGGTGAGCAAGGTATGCTACCCGCCAACAGATGGCCTGTAGGTTTCTGTCTAAGACGCGGTATTTTTGAAAAATGTTTAAAACAGGCAAAACGATTTTTCCTAGACATGAAACCCAGCTATAACGATTTTTCGCCCCCGTATGGTAAATTTCACCGAAATCGTTAGAGCCGTTCTTAACGTCATTAACGTTCTATTTGGGGTTGGGGTACCGTGTACCCAATGAAGTAGGTCATTTTACATCCGGCTTTCTAACTACGAAATCCGGACACTTTCTCAAATAGAAATTCGTATATTTTCAGAAAATGTATCCTATTTATTACAGCACACTAGAAAGACACCTGTTACAGTAGTTCTATTGTATTCCAGCCTGCTCCCAGCGAAGATGTGTTGGGACTTGATGCACCGCGTGATGAAAGGACCTCAATCTATGATGGAGTTCAAGGGCAAGCCCAAAGTCGCCGCCTCATAGTGTTAAAGAAACCATTGAAGAAAAAAAAGAAATGATGAATGAATAGGTATTAAAAGACTGAATGTATACGAGTATTTGTGTGTGAAATAAAAAAGCTAATTATTTGTTAGTTTTAAATGTTTTTTTGTTCTTTGAGACCCTGTTCAAAATGCGCGAGTTTGCCACGTTTTGTCATACATTGCTTAATCCTTAACTATTTGATCACTTGCACGGATAAACACAGCGGCGCTGTACGTGAAATCGCGTAAAAAATCGCGGCGAATTCACTCCTTTTCAACAGGGTCTTGCGGTCCCACATTTACTTAAGGTTCCACCCGCTAGATGCAGAAAACTCCTTTAAATGGGAGTTTCAAACAATCCTTATGCAACTGGGGGTAAACCTGGAAATTGATTTTTAGAAGTTGTCCAATTTAATGGTATAGTATGCATTTAACTGTATAAAGGGTGTTAGGGACCGATTTCCTAAATCACAGAATAAGTAATAGTACTATCATACAAAACGGACACTCTCCGCCCCCCGCCCGCAATCTGCCCCGAACCCGCGCACCCGCCCGCAAGATTCTCGCGGTCCTTCTGAGGGTCTTTTGTCCTGAATATACGAGCCTACGCGACCTTCCAATTTAGTGTAGGCAACGAAGAAGTTGACCCCCGCATTAAATCCTCAGTCGATGAAACTTTGCTGGGGTATTACACTATATGAGACAAACCTATAAAAAAAATTCAAACAAATCGGTACTTTTAATTTTTTCATACATTTTTTGTAATTTTTGTATGGAAAAATTAAAAGTACCGATTTTTATTTAGATTTTTTTATAGAAGGTTTGTCTCATATAGTGTAATACCCCAGCAAAGTTTCATCGACTGAGGATTTAATGCGGGGGTCTTCATACAACGATTCGCTTCGTTGCCTAATTTCAAACTGTCGCTTGTTGTATGTAGTGCCCGGAGTGTTCCACCCGCCAGATGTAGAAAGTTTCATAAAAAGTAAAAATTCCTGTTTAAGGAATCTTTGTGCAACTGGGGGTAAACCTAAATAATTATTTTTAGAAGTTTTTCAGAAGAAAGGGCATGATCAGTCCACGTATCTGAACAACTTTCAATGAGTAAAACTCGGAAAATAGAAAAAAGTTGACTTCTCCATGCAAAATTACAAACTTGATTGCACAGTTTGTATGGAGGCCGATGTTTATTTTTTTTGCATTTACTGAAAGTTGTTCAGTTACGTTGACTGATTATGCCCTTTCAGTTTTTGGAAACCTGTCCCTTACACCCTGTATAAGTTTTTTTTACCTGTGGCTTGTCTCAACACAAGATAAAATAAATGAAATATCATGTTGCCATTTACACAAATAATTCAACACAATTTATTCTCAGGACTTAAAAATAATATCACAAATCAAAACAGGTCGTAGAAGTAGTCCAAGCCCTGGCCTATTTCCCATATGGCCACTCCTGTGCCGTATTCACGCGCTAGATCCAGTCTTTTTTGTATGGAATATAATGTAGGGTAGAATATCTTCTTAGTGCCTTGCGAAGTCCTGTAAATAAAATACCAAGTTAAGGGCTTTCCTGCAGTCAACTAGCGCCCCCATCAGTAAAAAAATATTACTCGCTAAATACAAAACTTATCAAAAATCCGTCTTACAAAATTGAAGTAAAGGTACCCTAGTTTATTTAGAACCTAACAATCCTGAAAAATATAGTTCACTGTAGATACTGTAGATAGGATTGATGAAAGTACAGGAAGCAAGGGAAGTATGTCAAGATCGTAGCAGGTGGAGGACTGTGGTCTCTGCCTACCCCAACGGGAAAGAGGCGTGATGTATGTACTGTAGATACAGATACAAAAAGTGCGAGAAAAGGCCACTTTTAGCAGTTTTTGTATCTGTAACTACAGTGAACTACATTTTCAGGATTGATATCGTATCAAAAGCATCTTAGAAGTATTCAAGCGAGAATTTTCGACTCTCAAGTTGCGTTTTGGCATTTTAATAAACCAAAAAAAATAATCTATACTTTGTCCGCGTTAGAATGCAGTGAGTAATTTTAAGCGACCCGATTGAATACAGGGCGTGGCTAACAGTGGCGGAAAGCGATGACTGCATTCTTAAGATGGACGAACTATAAGTAGACATTTAAATAAACCAAAAGAAAATTTATTTAAGTAGATATTTGTAGAAAAAACTTTTGAACTTACTTGACTTCCAAATAATTCTCAGCCGTGTTATTATTGTAGGACACAACTGCATTATTTTTTGCATTTTTCAAAAGCTCAATATATTCTGTTCCAACAATAGGGCCACCGCCATTGGCTGTGTACGAATTGCCATAGAAATTCAACCCTAGTAGTATCTTCGAGCTTTTCAATGGACTCTCATCACCGTCTATTAATTTTTCTACACATAACCTGACCCAAGATATAGGTGCATTAGGACCTGTAAATTGAAAGTTAGTAACTGACATTATTATGTAAGAATAGGTACTTTTAAATAAAAATATAAAATACTTAGTATCACTTTTGATATGTTGCAGAAGCCATCTTTAAAGTTAAAGCACTAAGCTTTCTATTGCTGCTACCTCCTGTTTTGTTGGAGAGTTCAAATTAATCTTCAGACAAAGAAGAAACTGACATTAACAGATTTAATAGAGCTTTTACTTTAAAGAAATTTTCTGAAAAGAATTTTCGGCTAAAAAAAAGAAGAAAGAATCGACCAGGACCACAATTATTCACCTGCGACCTGTACCAACTGAGTTATCCCTTCCTCAAGCGACTCATTCAAATTTCATTTTAATGAGTTACTAGAAGATTCGATAGTGTCGCAGTTTCAAGGTGGTTTGAAATCCTCTTTATCGATTTAAACTTTAGGCATATAGTCTGACCGCAACCACTGCACCGCTGTATAGGTTTGCTCACGGCGAGACGGGGGGGCCATAGCTCGTTATCGCTCTCAGGAGCAACTAGTTCTTGCTCTTTACTTCCCACTCCCCCACCTCCCCCCGCGCATACCTAAACAGTGGTTGCGGTCAGACTATAGTTATTTCGTGCTGTTGGCACTTATTGAATAAAAGTGGTACACAAATCTTACCAGGTTTTTGAGGATTAGAGAAGTCATAAGTCATAACAGAAACAGCTTCCACATAAGGATAAATATCATTAAATGCTTGAATGAAAAACTCATCGGTGGGGTAGCCACGGTATGGCGGGTAGACTAGAATTAAACTGAGATCATCTTCACTCATTTCCATACCTAAAAAATAAATACATCACATATTATTTAGAATATTTTTTTTTACACTTCAATTTGCAGGATGCAGTATGCATAAAAAGCGCTCTTGTTATGAAACAGGTTCATCCAGTAAAATAGCAAAATAATTAACTTAATCTAAAAAATATTTTTTCAATTTTCTTTTTGTGTCAAGATTGCCTTGAACGTTACTTATATATAGCAATATACTTATAGTTCCCTGGACGAATTTTAAAAAGTTTAGAACATCACTTAACCGGTTTTTTTATACAATGTTAATAAGCCAAACCCTCACACACCCCAACCGATTTTTTATTATAATAAATCCATTCCCGTAAAAAAAAAATACTTTTTTCTTCCAATATTGTTATTTTAAAGTTTCATAGGCATTCTTGTAGATTTTTATGCTATCATGGCGCGTCCGCCTCACGTCTGCGCACGCCACGCCCACTTCGCTCCCCTGCTCACCGCTCATGAACCGCGTGCCGCCCGCGCGTAGCTACAGAAATATTTAGAAGCGGCAACAATTATAATAAAAAAAATTACCCCTATCAAGAACCCGTGCAATTGTTTCTACTCTCGATTCTGAACAAACTATTTTCTCAGTTTTGCTTATTCTGTTAACACATTGTATAATGTGTTGTCTTAATGCCCTTTACTTAAAATTCTCTTTGGACTGCTGTAACTGGGCCACCCTTTAAAAATACTTGTAAAATACTTATTTTTAAAGAAAGTAAAGTATTTTTAAGCTTACCAAACTGCTGAATAAACTTGACAGAGCGATCAGCATACTTCCCGATCTGGGAGAGCATCTCCAGCACAATGCCGTCAAACTTCCACTGTTTGCATACTTTCTTCACTTCTTCAATAAGGGCCTTCTGCTCCATTGGCTCCGTGAAGAATGCCTTCAAGTCTGTCAACTGCCAATTGTCAAATAGCATTCTCGGGAGGACTGAAAAGTGATAGATAGGCAAAATTTAAATGTATGGTTGACCAATTTGAATCACAACCCAGCTTAAGTATAGTTTCATGCATACATTCAAATACAAGTAACTGCCTTGTGTTGAATCCTCTTAAATCCAAGCTCGGTATCTCTGGAGTAGCTCGTAATATTTACCTTAACGAGCATCTCACTTTGCAAAACAAGAAGCTCTTTCGTGAAGCACGCGAATCAGCAAAGCAGCGCGGATACAAGTATGTGTGGATTAAGCATGCCGTCATTTTGGTACGACAGAACGACACCTCACCAGTGCAGGCCATTCGGTGTGCTGAAGACTTACAAAAGATTAAGTAAAGCAGTTTCCCAACTATGTCCTAAATTTGAATTTTTAAAATCTAATTTCCTGAGATTTAAACATATTTTTTTGTATAGAATTATAATAGTGGAGCACTCATTGCACAAAGAATATTTTACATGCTTTGTTTATATACCACTGGAGCGACGTAGATTGCACCTGTTATACACACCCTTTACTTTGTACCAAATGCAAGATGGCAAGCCATAACCTAAGTATTTATTACCAAAACTGTAGAGGTATGCGTACTAAATTAAATACTTTGTTTATTAATGTACTATCGAACTGCTATGACGTTATTATATTGACCGAAACTTGGCTCATACCAGACATACACGACAATGAATTTATTGACCCACGTTATACAGTCTTTCGTTGTGATCGTGATCGTGCTGCATGCAACAAAATGGATGGAGGGGGAGTCTTGATCGCCATACTGAAGTATTTGAGGCCATTCTCTGTTCCAATAATAACTGATATAAATTTTAAGAAGTACTTTGAGCAAGTAGTTATAAACATTCCCAGCGCTGATAATAATACGCATCACCTATTAAGTGCAGTGTATATTCCTGACAAATCACCGAGTCGCGTGTACGACCTACACCTAGAAATTCTTAACAAATTACTTACTACGAGCAACACGGTTGACAATTTCTTTCTCTTAGGCGACTACAATATACCCGATGCTGACTGGAGCAGTATTCATCCCAATACGAATGGTTTTAAAAGCACTAATTGCACTTCTTTAACGTGCACACAATTAAATAATTTTATGCTTATTCATGATGCTCTCCAGTATAACAACATCAGTAATCATAATAACAGAATTCTAGATTTAATGTTGTGCAACGAGAAATGCTTGATCATTTCACCATCGCAAAGCCTTTTACCCATTGACAATCATCATCCGCCTTTCTGTGCAAACATTACTATGAAAACAGTATCAACTCCTTTGAAGCACAAAAAAATATTGAAATACAATTTCCACAAAGCTGATTATGAGCTAATTAATGAAATCATTCGTAGTACTGATTGGGATTGTCTCCTTGCAGAATTATACGCCAGTAAGGCGGTTGATGTATTCTACGAGACAATGTATAACATTATAAATTTACACATTTCACAGTCAGCTTCAAAAAGCACTAAATATCCCGTTTGGTTCTCAAAATCCCTGATAAAAATTTTTAAGAACAAGAATAAAGCGTGGATAAAAATTAAGAAATATGACAATCCTTCTGTTAAAGAAACTTTTGATATTTATAGGACTCGCTTTAAAACTGAATGTGAGAAATGCTTTGATAGATATAAAAATTCTATTGAGGATAGTATTCCAACCAATATGAAGTATTTTTGGTCTTACTCCTCAAATCGAAAAGGTAAAGCGGGGCTCCCCTCCACAATGATTTTCGGAGAAAAATCTTCTAACGATCCACTAGAGATTTGTGATATGTTTTTATCGTTTTTTCAATCAGTTTATGAGCCATGTACATTAGCAGCCGATTGGAAACCTCCTGATGAGGTATCACAGGAATGTGATCTTTTCAACACAATTGAATTTACCGAAGTCTCTATTAGAACAGCGCTGAAACATCTTGACCCTACCAAAGGTCCTGGACCGGACGAAATCCCTGCCCTGTTCCTTAAACGTACGGCTAATACAATCTGGAAGCCATTACATATAATTTTTAATAAATGTATGAGTGAGGGCATCTTTCCAGAAATCTGGAAAAAAGCCCACATTCTACCTATCTTCAAAAGTGGTTCTAAGCATGATATTGAAAACTACCGCCCCATATCTATTCTTAATGCCCTGTCTAAGCTTTTCGAAAGACTGGTACATGCAAACCTCTATCCTCTGCTTCATAATATTATAATCCCAGAACAACATGGTTTCGTTAAACGTCGTTCTACAGTAACCAATCTTACTGTCTTTGTAGATCACTTATTTTGTAACATGGATAGCAAGATTCAAGTTGATGCTGTTTATACGGACTTTCGAAAGGCTTTTGACAGGGTTGATCACGAGATACTACTAAATAAAATTGCGTTTAACGGTATTAGGGGAAATCTACTACGTTGGTTCACTTCCTACATTACAAACCGAACGCAAAAAGTAGTTATGAATGGATATCACTCTCGCTCAATTGTAGTAACATCAGGCGTCCCACAGGGATCTATACTTGGCCCGCTCTTATTTATTTTATTTATAAATGATATTAATTCCTGTTTTAAACACACCAATTTTCTTTTATATGCAGATGACCTTAAAGTATACAAAACCATTAAAGACTTAAATGACTGTCAAAACATTCAACAAGATTTAGACCGTCTCTCCGAATACTGCAATAAAAATAAGTTAAAACTAAGTATACCTAAATGTAATTATATAAACTTTACAAAGAACAAAAGAGTGATATCCTTTCAGTATTCTCTGTGTAGTGAACCACTTTCAAAAGTAAATCATATAAAAGACTTAGGTGTATTGCTGGACTCCAAGTTACACCTGGACTTACATATAAATAAAATAATTTTAAACGCATTCAAGATGTATGGTTTTGTCATGAGGTCCACAGTCGGCTTCACGCGTCCTAGCACATATCTCACTTTATATAACGCTCTGGTTCGCTCCCAGCTTGAATATGCCTGTATAATTTGGGACCCTCTATATAAAAAATACACACAGGATATAGAAAAGGTGCAATCTAAGTATTTACGTAGTATGCAGTATAGATGTAGTCGCACTCGCTCCTCTTACAACCTCATATTGAGAAATAATAATTTACTTTCATTGCATTCCAGACGCCTGCTTCTTCATGCAATGATGCTTCATGGAATATGTAATAATAAATTTGATTGTATCGAACTAAATAACAAACTAATGCTGCGGGTATATAGAATTGACATTCGACGAAAAGCTCGCAACTACCCACTGTTCGTAACTAGTTCTTGTCGCACAAATGCCGGATTGCGATCTCCTATTCATCGACTGCTTGATATTTATAACTCTAAATTCCACGATATAGATATTTTTTCGTTATCATCTCCTATTTTTAAGAAAGCTATAGTTAAAATGTTATCTGATGAAAATTCACTCTAAATCTCAGGAACCGATGCTTTATTTCTTTTATGTATTTGTTCTCACTAATGCAAGTCACTGATATAACATGTTCTGTACACATTACAAGTCCTTACTTAATTTTATTAGTAATCTGTGGAAAATGTCGTTGGTAGTACCATAAACTATGTTTTGCAAATATTTAAATTTAGTAATACACATTGTACTACTGTTTGTTTTCCCAAATAAAATAAAATAAAATAAAAATTATACTAGGTTCAAAAACGCAGGTCGCTCAAATATCTGCAAAAAATCCTAACATAATTTTAAATGGCGTTTCTATGATTTCAACTGCTGAAGTTCGCAATCTGGGCGTTATTATGGACCCTGAATTACGCTTTTAGTCACATGTACAGGAAGTGGCACGAAACTGTTTTTATAGACTTAAGCTGTTGTATAAGATTCGAAAACATCTGAACGAAAACCTGCGCCTACGTCTTGTTGAAGCACTCATATTGTCCCGTTTTAACTATGCAGACACAGTTTATGGTCCGCGGTTGCTGGCTAAGACCAAAAAAGTAATACAACGAGTTCAAAACGCTTGCATTAGGTTCTGCTATGACATTCCTCCCCGAAGTCATATCTCTCCTTACTTGAACAACGTCAAAATTTTGAACATGGCTAGTAGGCGATATGTGCATCTCGCCACTTTACTTTTTGGCGTTGTTCAAAGTCGCAAGCGTGAGTATTTAAATGACAAGTTAACGTGGTCAGCACGTATTCGGTTGAACCGTCTACAGGTACCTAAATATAAAACCACAGCTTTCAGGGGTAGTTTCAAATACGCAGCCACAAAGATCTGGAATAATATACCTCCTCCTTTGCAAAAGTTACGGTGTGTAAAAGATTTTATGAAAAAAATTAAAGAATATGTTTTAAATCTACAAATTTAGAATACTTTTGATCATTTAATTTAACTTCCATCTACCCTGGTTCTCTTCCGACTGATTTCGCTACTTTAATTTGTTTTGTATGTTCCTTTTGTTTTATTTGTAGTTCCTTTTGTTTCATTTGTAGTTTCTTTTGTTTTATTTATAGTTCCTTTTGTTTTATTTGTAGTTCCTTTTGTGTGTTTTGATTGTATCGTCCTACATTAATTTTTAGAATAGAATGATTGGTTTTATTTATATATTTTTTTCAAGTTCTCTGGTCTTAAGGGTCCAGCTGAAAATCAGCGCTGTGGCCTTGAGCTGCAGCATTACGCTAAACTGGTCGCCCATTTCAGTGCTTTTATTTATTTTGTGTTTTTTTAATTTATAGTTTAAAGTTTTAGTAAATTTAGAAATGTTTTTCTCTTCTGCTGTATTTGTTGGCACTGAATAAATGTTTTATCTATCTATCTAAGTAGGTTGAAATTCGCGTAAACATTCATTCAAAATGTCAAAGGAGACAACCTTATTAATTTGACAATTTAAAACTATTTGCTATCAAAAACAGTCAGAAATACATATATGTTTAGACTGTACTTTGTGAAGCAATGTAATGTAAAATAGCTGGCTTTATACATAAAGTGATAGTGAGTGATATTAGTGATCCTGATATTTTTTTTTTTATGTTACAAGTGAGCAAATGAGTAAATTTGATAAGTTTTTACTAATCCTATACTATTAAACGAGCAATATTTGTATATATATATATATTTGTAATCGGTTTCTCGAAAACGGCTAACAATTTTGATGAAATTTAGTATCCGGGGGTTTTTGGGGACGAAAAATCGATCTAGCTAGGTCTCATGTCTGGGAAAATTCGTTTTCGTGTTCTTTAGCGTTTTTAAAAAAATTACCGCGTTTTAGTTAGACAGAAACCAACAGTGCCAACAGTGTCGATTAGCACAGCTTGCTCACCCGATGATTTTTTAATGTTAAGGCGGCTATTATAGAGCGAAGCTCGGTCGCCCAGGTACTACATTATAATAAACCAAAAGCTGTTCAGCACTTTACATAATAGGTCTTTAACTATGAAATTGCCAGAATTTTCTTACAGATTAACAAGATCAAAATTCCTATAATTCTAAAGCTATTTCTTTCATTTGGAAGTTGACTTCAGGGTTATCAATTTACACATAAAATAAAGTTTTTATTTTTAGTTTGATATATAGAATTCAAGGTTCGAAAATTGTTCGTCTTTAATGTCGTTCGATTTCATTATTAGATTTGTTATATTTTTTTACAAATAATATTTTTCGAAAATTTAATTTAATGTCTTCCCAATCAAGCTTAAAAAATATTAAAAATTTGGATTTTTATACCAAAAAAATGCAAAAATCTTCATACTGAAAATTTAGTTTACCTAAAATTCACCATACAAAACAGCAACTTCATATTTAAAGACCCAATACTCTGACAGCCAGATGAGTCCAATAACACTTAAGATTAGGCCTGGTTTGCCCTTTGGATAGCAGTTCTGTAAAAAGCAGTGCTCTTGATGGCTAGTTAAAGTATAGTAGCTGGAGTGATAGAATGGGAATAAGCATTGATGATGAGATCACTTTAATAAACATTTTGTTAAAGAAAATTGGCAGCCCTTCGGATTTTTTTAATAAATATTTTATAAATATTGAGTTGAATTGATAAATACAAGCAAGATGACTTACTTTTTACATTATTTTCTCCACCTTTCTCCCGAACAGTCTTCATCCAAGAGTGGTCCACATCATGTAGACCACTTGTTATGTAAATGTTAGGAGCCTGCCTCTTGATTTGTAGCCACACTGGAGACACATAGTTGAACTTCGGCGCCCAGGTCTTAGCCACATCATAGCCTTTGTTGTTCCACTAGAAATAAAAATTTTATCATAACAGACAAGGCCAAACAGGCCAGGGAGGGGTATCTCTGCACATACATATATTTGGTTTACAAAAATTCACAAAAATGTCTGCTTATCCCAAAATCCCAACTTTTCCAGCAATGTTGATTAGCAATAAAAGATATTTAAATGTAGAATTTTATGTCTGCCTGCTATAAGAACGAGTTGCAATAAAAGAACGGCGCCTATTGATTTTTTAAAATAAACCGCTAGTCCGAAAAATGACGTGGCTTTGCATGATTATCTGAGGTACAGTAGATATGTAATTGGATTTACTAGTGTTTATTGTTCAGTTACTAAATGCCGGTTGTGCCTACGTTTTATCAAAATAAACATCAAGTACATGCCTATAAACCCGAGGTGGCTTACCGGCGTCACATAAGCAAGAACAGAGTTCTTAAAATTCCTAGAAGTCACATCCTGATGGTAAGTTCCGTGATACTTCAATATATCTTTCACCGGAGGAGTTTCCACGACTAGTTTCCTCTCCAAAACATTATTTTTCCTCGGCCCTTCCTGGGGTTTTACTCCTTTCAGGCCCTTCTTATCAGCAGGCGGTGATAAAGTCGCCAAACACACGTTTAAAAGAAATATAACTTGTAACAATGTTTTCACACATTTCATCTTAATATTATACTGTCAAGATCTTGCAATCTGCACGAGATACGTTATAAATAATAAGAAAATCGAGAAAAATCCGATGCTGAGCCTATATTTTTCCCCGGAAGGTAATCAATCAATTTTGTTTGTCATTTTTGACGTGAGTATATTCGGATACTCGCCGTAGGTGAATGTCTCGCGCTGTGTTCCAAATTGTACAAACGCTGCTAAAAGCGTATACAGTACTGACGGACGGTCCAAATTGATTTTGCACGCTCACAACGCTACCACTGCTTTAATGGCTGTAGTCAATTTGGAATGGATTTAAGCGCGCTCACGTGTTCATCTGTCAAAATTTCGGTTTTGTTTTAATTTTCTTTAACAAAGCCTAAGCTAATCCCTGAAAAATGTGCGCCAAATCCACTCTCATTTCCATTAGAGACAAACTCATTAAAATCAAAACTTGAGAAACATCAGCTGGCTGCAAATGTGTGGGATTTTATGTGTCAAAGCGATTTTGACATTAGCGCTTTCACTGCTCCACCTATTTGACTAACAGTACGGATTAAAACCTGCTCATGAGCTTTGTGTGCGGTTTTAGCGCGCTAATAGTCGGTTCAAAACTTGCTCGTATTCACTCGTTTAAGCGACGTGACGTCATCAGTGACGTCACTTTAGCGCGCTATCATTGCATACGAAAATGAGGTAGTGCAGCGTGTGCGAAACGTCAAACTCATAAGACATTTGTCATCAATCTCGTTTTCGAGAGATTTTTTTCAACTTTTTTTGGGGTTTTAGATTAAATTATCTTATCGAATAATCATTATCTCTCAATAATTTCTTAAAACGCAAAACAAAATCAAACTTTTAATTTTTCTCAGTGACATTGACATAAGCGCGCTCTAGTCTGGTTTAAAACTGTATTCGATGATATTCGACGAATGCACGCATATAGAAATAAACCGACTATATTCAGTGAATGTGATGTGTGCGTTGATTTCAAGAAACAATCCGTAGTGTAAAGCACTGATAGCAGAAACGATGACGTCATCAATGACGTAAGGCGGTGAACGAGCGAGTGCTTTAGAGCACGCTTTTGGTCAATTTGGACCGACTTAAGCGCGCTCACAGTGCTCTAAAGCAGTCTGTTAGCGCAAATTGGACCGCACAGTCGGATTCTTCGTCCGAGGTGAATGAATGTTCATCACCCCAGCCAGCCACGCACGGGTGGCATACAATGTGCAACATATAATGTGCAGCAAATAGTACTCACCTCGATAATGTGCAGCTGATACTTGGCGTCGTAACGTCAACTATCCAGTCCATTGACGTAAGAAAAACGCTGCGCTTCTAAAGGACCTGAAGCTATTGTCTATGGAAAACTTAACTGATAAAGTTAATGCTATTTCTTTCTAACGAATCTTTGTTTAGAAAGGTTGGAAAAGTAAAACAATACTTTATCAGTACCGAAACTTTTTTTTCCGAAAACGCTTTGTCGCCGGTCCGCCATACTGGTATTCAATATATTTCAGAACGTGGGCTGTCAAATTCTTGAACGAGTTCGACAAACTTATTGCTATGTAAACAAAGATTTCAGTTAAGAAATGTTTTTATAAATACATTACTTTATTTAGGCTTCGGCAGGATGCCAAAGTGTTCTATTTTGTTGTGTAGTGCAATGAAAATCAAGAACCATCTACAATTATCTACGCGCAAGTAAGTCGCTGGTTATTTCCCTTTTTAACGACTATTTCTCATATCTGTCCCATAATTTTTTTTATGAAGCAGTATTCAACCATAACGTAAACTAATTTCTATTTATTTTATGTATTTAAGCTGCTATCGTCTTTATTTTACTACAAAATGTTTACATACAGACAATGTAAACACGTAGTGATGTAATCAAGCACAACTGATATCGATAATACAATATTGTCACGAGCCGAGCATTACGTCAGATCACCGGCTGTCAAAAAGAACTGTATCAAAATTTCGACAAGTCCGCTAAGAGCCGCGTGGTCCAGGGGATAGGGCGTTTGACTACCAAGCCGATGGTCGCAGGTTTAAATCCCACCCACGTATGAATGTTTTATCATTTGTAATTTGTTTATAACATTCTAGAGAGAAAGGAAAGAGATAGTTGTAGAAAGAGAGCCAATTACTAGAAAAATCTAACAAAAACCTAAATTCAAAAATGAGTCTAGAATGTTCGGGAACGAGTAGCACGGGTATATAAGCCGGGCCGCCGAGCAGCTACACAGTAGTTCAGTGGAAAGCGATCTAAAGTGAGGAACAAGGAAAAGAAGGACGTCCTAAGGAAGAGGAAACCTCAGAGGTAACTCAACAGGGTACAGAGGGAAGACTCTGTGGAAGAGGTGCCGGAGGGAAGAGTGCTCGGAGGGAAGTCTCGCATAGAAGAGGTCCCGGAGGGAAGAGTGCTCGGAGGGAAATCGCGCATAGAAGAGGTCCCGGAGGCAAGAGGAACTCGGAGGGCAGAGTACGCAAAAGAGGTCCCGGAGGAAAAGTGCTCGGAGGGAAGACTTCGTAGAAGAGGTCCCAGAGGGAGGAGTGCTAGGAAGGTGGACTCCGTTGAAGAGGTCTTAGAGCGAGAAGTGTTCGGAGGGAAAACTCCGTAAATGAGATACTTGAGGGTAGAGTGCAAGCAGGGAAGACCGTGGAAGAGGCTCAGAGAGCGAACTCAGTGACGTGTATATAAGAAGCTTGGATTGTAAATAACTCTTAAATAAACGGAAAATCCTACATTGGCGTTTCACTCCAATCCCGAACCGTTAGCTCGTACCAATATTATTACATTCTCATATAATGCTGTTCAATAAATCTAAACTTTTGGAAAAATAAAATTTAAAAAAACGCGTGGTTCGTTGTCCTAGTCACCACGCTTGTTAGCGTTGCGGCTTGCGACTGCTGTTGTTGGTGACAGCAGTATGTAAGATGGTAAAATAAACAGAAAGATGCTACTGCCCATCCTTCGATTAATAAGCCTTTAGTCGCCTCTAATTCTAATAATGTAACTGTACAGTCAAGAGCACTTCAAGCTTGACACATTGAACTTTGTACACTTGACAGCACGTCAGTAGAAACACTTTTGGACCTTATGGCGTGGTAATAAAGTTGAAAAAGTTTCTACCGACGAGCGGTTGACCGGTTGGCGGTATGGATCGTTCTTATTTCAATACGCGTACGGGCTAGAGTTACAGTACTAGGAGATAAAAGTACTGATGGCGTGGCGAGTAAGCTGTCTATCAGTAATCTATCTATCACTTAAAGAAGTCTACTTGTACGTCTCCGACGTCGTCTGCCAGCCCGCATATCGATAAAATATCGATTACAAGTTAGACAGCACTACTAAACACCGCCATGGTCATGTTCACTTTTACTTTTACGTGGCACGCTTTTGCCGAGTATATGGCATATCTATAAACGCCCCCTGGCGTAGTTTCCAAAATCTTTGATCCAGTCGCACAATAATTGCTGCGTAGTATGTGGCACTGGTTATTGCGCGCTCGAATAATGCGCACCTGATAGTTCACGTCACGTTTGGAAAAGGTCAAGTACTTTATAGAGCTGTGTATCACCTTGGCCTATTTAAGTCGATAAAACTGTATTCTATATTTTTTTGGAGTTTTATGTAGGTAAATAAAAATATTATAAGCCTCAATTTCACTTCTGGCACTCACCGGCCGCTGCCGCGGTACACTCGCTCGGCTCGTGCGTTGTGGTTGCAAGAGTACCTAACACAACTTAACCGATCCCATGGGATCGGTTAGGTTGTCTTTACTTTACCTAACCGACCTATGGAAATCATACTTAAACGATACTATTATATTTAATGTCTTGGTAGCTAAGCTGAAATGTTCTCAGGAACCAAGAATTTCTTTAAAATATTTTCGTATCGATATCGACTCATATGAGAAAACGTCGTCATATGAGAAGACGTCGATTATCAAGCGCTTGAATAATGTGCAGCACAGTAGTACGCAGCAAATAATATGCATCAGATAATCGGCATCACGTGACGCCAATTATCGGCTGCACAATATTTACTGCGTATTAAATGTTGCACTTTCTCCTGACGCACATTATTGCCTACCCCACGCACGCACGCACGCACATATGGGCGGATGGCTTATCAGGAAAGAGGTTCGAACGTTTTAGTATGAAGACTGGCGTAGTGATCGGTCATCATCTCGATTTTTTTCAAAAATGGTGGCGCATGATCATACCTTCAAAACACGATTGAAGAAGGCCAAACAAACAAAAATACCATGTAATATAATGTCCTAAATTGTCACGTTACTGAGTTCTGTTATGGGGCTTGGAGGAGCTAGACATATGGGGTGACAAAATTCAGATTATAATTTTTTGTTTGACAAAATTCTTCTTCTTCTTAGTCGTATCCTCATGACTGAGGGATGTGACAATTGTGGGCTGCTACTTGTGCCGCCACACCACACCTGTACAGATCGCCCTATCTTGAGCACGGTGAATGCTGGCCTGTAGTAACCAGTAGCTTCTTTTATAGCGTCGGCCCATCGCATTGGCATACGTCCTCTGCTCCGTTTACCCTCCATTCGACCAGAGATGATAAGACTATCCAGGTTATCTGTACCTCTTCTGACCATGTGACCGAAGAATTTTAGGACTCGTTGCTTACTGTTAATAGGCACATAGGCACATCACTATCCACTGACTACATCCCTAGAAGTGTCAAATAGTACTCTTGGCTTCATGTCTCCGACTTGTCCACATGTAATGCTATATAAAATAAAAGCTTAATACTAATCAAATCGTGTTTAAAGTGTTTTCCCTGAGTCCTCCGCCCACGGACAAGAGAAGGGGAGAGGAGCTGCCCCTACGAAATTTTGTACGACACGAAGCGTGACAGTGCGCGGGGGTGAAGATCGAGTCACGGGTTGGCGGGACATAACTAGACTCCACCTACTTATGTAAAATCCATTTACTGGCAAATAGTGAAACTACAAGCACTTTTTGTCCTTACGCACTTTTTGGTGGTACTGTATACTCTACTAGATGGCGTAAAAGCCACTTTACTACAAAAAAAATGTTTATACAGGGTGTTAATTTAATTGCGTGCCATAGCATAGCTCAGGGGCGGGTTCAGTACCAGTATCTGAACGACTTTCCCAAAGGCACATAGTTCGACAAAGGACAAAAATTTTGAACTTCCATGTGTTGGTCACTCAGTAGTCAGTAGGTATGGGAAATCCAAAATTATTTTTTGTTTTTCGACCTATCTTCCTTGGAAAAAGTTGTTCAGTTACGGATACTGATCTCGCTCCTGAGCTATGGCACGCAATTAAATTATAACCTGTATAGACTAAGAGCGGGCAGTCGGTAACCCTTCCTCGTTGCTTATGAAAATAGCGACCAATCTATACATTTAATAAAATCGTGAACTCGGCGAATCTACCTACATTGAAAGTTTTCGCGAAAATATGATATAGGGGGTCTTAAAATAGGTAATAGAACCCATCCAGGTCATTTTTAGAATTCTGGTCTTTTTGGTGGTACTGCTACAAAAATAAATGATTTATACAGGGTGTTAATTTAATAGCGTGCCATAGCTTACGGGTTCAGTATCAGTATCTGAACGACTTTCCCAAAGGAACATAGTTCGATAAAGGACATAAATTTTGGACTTCCCAAACAATTGTGTTGGTCACTAAGTAGGTATGGAAAGTCCAAAATTATTTTTTGTTTTTCGACCTATGTTCCTTGGAAAAAGTTGTTCAGTTACAGATACTGATCTCGCTCCAGAGCTATGGAACGCAATTAAATTATAACCTGTATAGACTAAGAGCGGGCAGTCGGTAACCCTTCCTCGTTGCTTATGAAAATATAAACTAATCTATACGTATAATAAAATCGTGAACTTGCCGAATCTGAAAACTACTAAATAAGTGTAGTGTGTTTTTAGATGTATCTTACGATATGTGTGGCACCGCAAGCAACATTGATAGCTTGATAGTATATGACGAGGAAGGATTGCTCACGACGAGCCTACAACTGACAATTTATAAGATCAAATGAAATAAAACAAAAACAGATAATTAACAGTTTCTATATTATTGTGATTAGATTGGTGACCACAATAAAATCAAAACTTTTAAATCGAGTGGAAGTACCACGAATATGTATAACTTTGGGTTCACTTTTGGTTATAAGCAATAAAATAAACATACATTTTTATTCTTTACACTTACCCTAAGGGCTGGTTTATAAGAGGCCAGTATTAGGAGGTGTTAGAAGTACAGTGCTTTACGTATTTGAGTGATTTCAACTCTTTAACCACGGCATTTACTATTACTTGCCACAAAATACTTGCGTAATGTAAACCGGCCCTGAATCCAAATTATCATGCCACAAAATACTTGCGTAATATAAACTGGCCCTAAATCCAAATTAACATGCATGTTCGTTCATAAAGATGCTATTGGTATCTTCTGTGATTCATCCCAAGCATTTGATTGTGTAGACTATATTACATTATTATTATAAAGAGGGCTATAAGACACGGAGTACAGAAGGGGAGAGGAGGTGCCCCTACGAAATTTTTGTACGACACGAAGCGTGACAGTGCGCGGGGGTGAAGAGCGAGTCACGGGTTCGCGGGAAATAACTAGACTCCACCTACTTTATGTAAAATCCATCTAGTGGCAAATAGTGAAACTACAAGCACTTTTGTCCTTACGCACTTTTTGGTGGTACTGTATACTCTACTAGATGGCGTAAAAGCCACTTTACTACAAAAAAAAATGTTAATACAGGGTGTTAATTTAATTGCGTGCCATAGCATAGCTCAGGGGCGGGTTCAGTATCAGTATCTGAACGACTTTCCCAAAGGAACATATAGTTCGATAAAGGACAAAAATTTTGGACTTCCATGTGTTGGTCACTCAGTAGTCAGTAGGTATGGGAAATCCAAAATTATTTTTTGTTTTTCGACCTATCTTCCTTGGAAAAAGTTGTTCAGTTACGGATACTGATCTCGCTCCTGAGCTATGGCACGCAATTAAATTATAACCTGTATAGACTAAGAGCGGGCAGTCGGTAACCCTTCCTCGTTGCTTATGAAAATAGCGACCAATCTATACATTTAATAAAATCGTGAACTCGGCGAATCTACCTACATTGAAAGTTTTCGCGAAAATATGATATAGGGGGTCTCAAAATAGGTAATAGAACCCATCCAGGTCATATTTTTTTAGAATTCTGGTCTGTTTGCCTGTTTGTTTGTTCGTCAATCGCTCGCAAACAACTGAACCGATTCAAATGGTGTTTTGGACGATGTATTTGGATTATTTCCGTGTAATATATGTGTAATATGTGTTTGGTTGCTGAACCGATTTAGATGAAAATTATGTTTGCAACATACAAAAATACTTATGAAACTTAGTACATTTGTTTTGAAGCTAAGCTACAAAAACTGTGTATTTTTGACAGGACGGGTCGAATTGATAACCTCTTCTTTTTGAAGTAGATTAAAAAGATAAAGGTGGTGGCAGCTTAACACGTTATGCTCCCTCTATCTATATAAATATAGAGGCAACTATAATGATTTGAAAATTCAAAAAATAACAAAAGGTATTCATTTGCATACCTACTTAGTAATCAAATTAAAAATAAGAGGCGTTCCGCCGTTCCTACTATGAGAAGTAGGTATGTTGTTCAGGATTTTGTTTGCGATGAGGTAGGGTTGCTGACTTCCCGCTCTCTATCTACTGGGTGTTTATTGCCAAAGCTTAGTAGATGGTTCGGTAACGATAAAGGAACACAAAAAAAATATTTAAAAAAAACTATTTAAAAAATAAACTAAATCTCCTTGACTAACTAAAACTTGAAATTGAAACTAAACTAACGCAAAAAAGAAACAGTTTCAGTTATGTATGTGCCTACCTTATCCGCTGATACTTGCGCGCTGCTTTGATGATCTGGGTCATTGCGCTCCGCGTTAGTTTAGTTTCAATGGAGTTTTAATTTTTAAATGTTTAAGTAGCTTTTTTTCCATATCTTATTGTGTTCCTTTATCGATACTGAACATCCACTAAGCTATGAAACGTTATTGAATTAAGACCCTATATACTACTTACTTACTTGCTGAAATCTGGAAGACGGTTCTTGAACATAACTCTGGCGAGTTTGTCCACTGCATACTAGGTGGCGCTACTACAAACAACATAACTAAAAACTACAAATATTTCTCCAAATAAATAAAATATTCACGATATTCACGTATTTTTTATCAAACTATTGTTAAAGCTAAAGCCAGAAATGTAAATTGAGTCTGTGGAAGTAAAAACAAGGGGTGAATTTCGATCGTCTACAAATATTCCCAAAACCATCTAGCGACATAAAGCAGAACTAATGTTACGGCCACATGCCTACAGTACATCGATAGCAAATTTTATTGAAAAATCTTACTTAAAAGTGAAAAGACACTTTAAATACAGTTTCTTTTTGCCTTTCTGACGAATTTAAAGACAAAGGCACACAACACTTCATACCAGTTGAGTTGTTTTACCAACTATTTAAAAACATTTTTGGTAAGCGTGTTTCGATGTGATCACTGGTAAGGGCAAAGAGGAAATGGCGTATGCCCCACCCCCTTTTGTGACGTCATAGCTCAATTGATTGAATCACGGCTCGACTAATATCAACATCTCCTCTATCCTTCTCTGCTCCGTGCCTCCGCCCCTCATACTTACAGATGGTGGAGAGCCTGGTCGTAATTTTCAACTCCGTAAGGATAGATTCATTTGTGTGTGCGCCGCTCGGTCCAGGATATTCGGAGCATTTGGATACTCACCGTTTAACAGTTCTATTTACATTCAGCTTCTTGGGAGGGTAAGACACTAATGTCGCAGATTATTTTATAGTTTCAACGTAACAGATACAGCGCTCCTTTGGAAAACAAATACACCTATAATTTTAATCAGCTATTTCATCCCCCTTTCACAATATTCAAAAGTTTAAAGCGCTTGACTTTGCGTCGTTACCACTTCGCACACGCGCGCTCTTTCGTGCAGTTTTAAATTCTGGTTAAATACCTTGTATTCGCTTGTTTCAGTCGTCGTCGTGACTTGAAAGGAATCTGACGCTGCTTTAACGGGCACTAAACTAAATCTTTATTCATTAGGAATCTCTTCCTGGGGTCAGCTTTGCTTGGAGTGGTACGCAAAAGACTTTTTTTACTGTCAATGAGCTTACTCTTGACCTCGATCTAGTCTTGACGACAGACATTAGGTCGACGATGGAACGAGCTTGCCCAGAGAGAGAAGAGCCTTTGCGGGCCTACCTCACAACCAGCACTGATGCGTTGGCTGATGTTTGGCCGATTGTTCTGGAGATTCAACTGCATGCTGCCGCATTATTTTGTTCTAAATCACGAACCAGAGGACTACCAGCTGGGCTCAAGAATGATATAGCAAGGTTATTTGTAGTGGAGGCATCACAGGTTGTGTGTGGCAAGCCTTCTTGAGGAGTGGCAAAAAAGGTAAGACGCAACGGTCAAAGGAAGATATCTGTGCAATTTCTTCCCATCGGTACAGGATCGTATAGAAAAACAATGGCTAATAGTAGATCACTGCGTTGCGCAATTTTTAACCAGGCATGGTAAGTTTCTGGCTAAATTGCACAGCTTTAGGCTGTACAGCAGTCCAAATTGCGATTGTGGGGCAACCAACTCAGGATGTTCTTCACGTGCTCTGGGAACACGATCTTTGGAAGAAAGAAAGAGACGAAATGTTGCACATACGAGTATGACATAGTTAAAAATTTTGTGGGACCAGTATTCTCTAGAGTGATCTTGTCACACATCCTGTAGACAGTAGATGCTATGGGCTGTAGAGACCACTTTCCAGCAGGTAGCCCAGCTGCTCGTTTGCTCACTTGTTACATTAAAAAGATACCTGTTATTGTCAGTTTTATTCGAGGCAGCGGGGTGTTTAATAGATTATATAACAACTTTTAATATAAAATTTAACTGATGTAACAACTTTTCATATTTTTTTTTATAATAATTATTTCAAATAATCGACATTTCACATATTTTCATTTCCTACAATTTAAAAACGTATAATAAACATTTCACATCACATCATTTCGTATAATACCCATTTTATGTAATATCCACATAAAGTATCCACATTCATTATTAAGTAAATTAAAAGCAAGCATGAAATATGCAAAAAAAGCAAGCAAAGGCATGCATGCAAGCAAGCAAGAAAACGAGCAAGCAAGCACATATTGCGCATACATTCATGTCAACCTAACCAAATGTGTCGGGGTGCCCCAAACTCTTTTGCTCGCTTCGCTCGCCTCTTATCGATTCTACTAAGCCCTTGCCTTTAACAGACAAGTAAGCAAGTATGCATACAGCAAGCATGCATACGAAATCACGAACGAGCAAGCATGCCATGCAGGCTGCCATTCATGTCAACCTAATCTGAAGGGTAATTAAATTATAATAATTTTGTATAGTTATATGCTTATTAACATTATTGTAAAAACGATACGATAGTAAATAAAATAATACAGGCAAAGGCTCAATAAAATTTATTATAGGCGAGCGAAGCAAGCAAAAGAGTTCGGGGCACCCCGACAGTTGACACAGTTGGTTATGTTCAGGCGGAATGGAGCGAAGGCGAGCGTTTTTATTTACTATCGTATCGTTTTTACAACTATTTTAATTAAATAAGCATAAAAAACAAAATAAAAACAAAACAAACAAAATACAAAATTATTATAAATTAATTGATTATTATATTATTACTAGCTCACCCGGCGAACTTTGTTCCGCCTTACAGGCAATAAATAATCAGATTTTATTTACCCTTACCCCTTCCCTACCCCTACCCCAACCTACACTACCCTACCCCTACACCTACCTAAGAACCTTCTCCTGACAATAACAAACACAAAAAAAAAGAATTAGCGAAATCGGTCAAGCCGTTCACGCGTGATGCCGTGACAAAGGGAAATAGGGATTCATTTATATATATATATAGATTATATTTTTTTGTTATTATTATAAATTAAATAAATAGTAAATAAATAATATATCAAATGAATTTTATATGAAAGATATTTAGGTGAAATTATAGTTATGCCAAATGTTGGTATAGAAAACGTTCATTATAGTAAATGTTACGTTATGTCAAACCAAATTATGCTAATTAGTTGTTATATGAAACGTGTATTATATCAATTGAATGCTATTGACGCGTTGATATACGAAAAATAATTATACAAAGTGATGCGCACCCAGCCCTAAGTCAACCCAATATACAACTCACTGTTTCAAGGCGCTCATCCATGGTGTCCAGGTGCTGCTGCTGATATTCGGCGTCACGTGACGCCAATTATCAGCTGCACATTATTTGCTGCGTACTAAATGTTGCACATTCTCCTGAGTCTCGGACGAAGAATGCACGTTTGATCAATGACTTTTAATTAGTTCTTGATAGCAAAAGATATGCATGTACTCATGATACTGAACAACTTTTCCCAAGGAACATACATAGGTCGAAATACGAAAAATCAAACTTGACTTCCCATACAAAATGCGCTATCAGCTGATGCAGTTTCTATGGGAGGTAAAAACTTGATTTTCGTATTTCTACCTATGTTCCTTGGGGAAAGTTGTTCAGTATCATGAGTACATGCATACCTTTTTCTATCAAGAACTAATTAAAAGTCACCCTATATAGTATTATTATACTGTCACAAATTAGATCATAGTAAACTGACGTTGCATTATTATAATCTAATGATTGTCTGCCTCACACCTGTTTCACTTCCCTATAAAAAAAGTTGGCATAGAGCGGCGGGGCGAAAGTGTACCGCGTCCTCCGCTCACTACCATTCTCCCCCGCGGTGGTCTGTCCACCATTTTGTAATTTTTGTTAGTTCGTTCGTTGCCGGCTGTTGTTGTTTATTTGTGATAATTCAATATTATTGAGCCTAATAACGTCTATTTGGTATATATCTTGTTGTTTTACCAAATAATTGTGAGCCTAGTGACTTTTTCAGCCTAGAGACTCGTGTTTTATGCCTTGTTCTTGTGTTTTGAGCCTATTGACTTTTTAGCGTAGACTCGTATTTTGTGTCTTGTTTTTGTGTTAATTGGTGAGCCTAGAGACTTTTTCAGCATAGAGACTCGTATTTTATTGTGTTTTGAGCCTATTGACTTTTTAGCCTAGACTCGTATTTTGTGTCTTGTTCTTGTGTTAATTGGTGAGCCTAGAGACTTTTCAGCCTAGTGACTCTTATTTTATCTATAGTTCCTGTGCTTTATATTAGTGAGCTGTTCAGCCTAGATATTTATTCACACGATGGCATTAAATCTATATCAAAAGAAAATTAGGAAAAATAAACAAAATAAATGAACAAAATGTTGTTTTATTTTCAAATCCATTTAATACATATTTCACAAAAATAAAACACCTTAGACCTAGCTAGCCGCTAGGTCCTAGGTGTTTTAGACCTCCTCCCTTCAAAAACTAATTTATATATACCAATCGAGGGCGGGAAATGACCGTGGTATATATGTACGTAAACATGTATGTATAGCTGTCAATTCACTTTCGCCCCGCCACAGATTAACTAACTCCTACAAAACAGTATAGGTAAGTCGGCCGTCTGATACGTCAGTATCTCCTAAGTAGTCTGTGGTCTGCCTTCACGTTTGCTTAGCCCTTATGAGAACAAAGTTTTGTCCACGTTTACTCGCCAAAGTCGTGTACCTTTTGTACATACGCACTGAGCATACGCATAAGAAAGGGGCTATGTATCCGAATATCCTCAATGTCAAATATTTTCGCGGGAAACTTTTAAAACTTTTATTTTCTTGTCTAAAGTGAAGATCTATCGGATCCACGGATCGGATCTATCTTCGTACGACCGATTTCTTTTATTCTGAATTAAATACATTTTGAGTGTGTTTTTTGTAGTATTATTCCTCTTAGTAACAATTTATATAATTAAGTGGTTACCTAAGTAGTAGATGATCAGTTCCTCGTAAAGACCAAACCACCGGTATTCAGTACGGTAGTAAAGTCAGCACGCCTTCGTGCACGCACAATAAGTACCAATAACTACCACTAAAGTATTTTCCCTTTCTTTGCGTATTCACCTCCACAAAGACTGCTGCAAAGAAAGTTGACGCGCTATTCGCGGACGAGGCGTATTAGTTGGTAATTCAGTGTTTCTGCAGATATAGCGCCCGCAACATGGGTCGCCTTCGCCTTTCACAAGTCGCAATCACGTTCGCGATAGTTTTCTTAGTGTTAGGTAAACAGTGACCTTAGTATCTTATTTTTCGATTATTTTGTGAGATTTGCAAGTTTATGGGAATCTTGTTACCGGTCCTTTGAGTATAAAAATCCGAATCCCGATTAAGTTTGCTTAATCAAGCTTGCACATAGCCTGACTGGCTTCTACAATATTTCAACAAAGTTTTTCCCGAAGTTTCTCTTAGTCATGCGAAGAAAATATTATTTACAGGTGTAGTGCAAGGAAAACGTGTGAGACGAAGCATACCAAACGTGAAATGTCATGAAAATGGGAGATTTTACAGGTACGTGCGGAGGGACACTTAAACAATTTCTAAAACTTCTTTTCTCTTAGTTTTGTCGTTTTGTGTACTAACGACTGGTAATTACGATGGAGGAGGCAAACATGCTTATTATGTGAGGCTTATTTATATTCAACGCAAAGGCAGACAGATGGCACTCACGCATTTATCTCTTTACATAACAAATTCCAAAACTTGTGTTCCAATGACCTCTTGGCACGTAAGTAATTATTTTAATAACATTCGAAAAAACTGCAATTAAACAACAACTAAAAGAGACAAGTTTAAGTAGGTCTGTACGTAACTCTGTGCTACTCCTTTCATAATTTTGAAAATTCTTAAATTGAAATTATTACTTTATTTGCATAATATTTTATCTACCTATCTGACTTACAAATGTTTATACAGGTTGTAATGTTGTATTTTTAAAAATATCTACTTACTGCATAGACGCATCAATATTTGAAACGTCTAACAGGAAATCCCGAAACTTGATATATAAACGGTTGTTAGAAGACCTTATGTAATGAAGCGATAACCATAAAATTATGAAGGTGAAACGAAAACCACTATCATTAGGTACGTGAAGTAAAAGCTGAAGTGAAGTACTAAGCACCTGCCGCGACGCCGCGCCGCCAACGACTTTTGACAGGTCTAAAAGTGATGCTGGCTTTTTTCAGCCTACAGGCAGTAACAAAGATAGCAACATTTTTAGACCTGTCAAATTATAGCCTTTAGCGGCCACGCTAGAATCGCCCCCAGTTACCTAAATGTGTAGTATGGGCACGTCGTACAGTGTTTATTTATGTGTCCTATTTTTAGGACTTTAGGCTTTACGAGGTTAATAAACAAACTGTCAAACTCAACGCGCATGCGGGCGGAAAGTGGATACTTTCTGGCCGCTACGCAAACCGTAGTGAGCGCTTCCTAGCCGCACCGGTACGTAAAATCGTAAACACACCACGGACAGAAGTAAACAAGCTTTGCTTTCTTTATATTTTCGAGCTGAAGTCTACTAATACGAGTAGGTACGGCGACTTACATATGCAAGATTTTGTGCCGAGTATCGTACATTGTTCGAATAACGGTTGATGTTGCAAGAAATTACCTGATCATAAGCACTGTGTTATCATTGCTAATAAAATAAACTTAAAAGCTTCAACTGCCTTAGTCGGACTAAAGTGGATATTTTTGCTATTGCGGAGTTGGTCCTTAGTAAAAGTTTTCTGTAATCAACAGTTGGATATTTTATTTCAATAAATATAAATTTGGGGGACACTTCACGCAAAGTGATCCCAAACTAGGCAAGGCCTGTACTCTGGGTACCAGAGACTGATATACATAGATAAATAAAACCCATAGACACAAGGAAAACACTCACTCGTGTACATCACATACTCGTACAAAAGTGTTTGCCCTGATGGGCGGGGATCGAACCCGCGGCCCACGGCGTAGAAGGAAGGCTTACTACCAACCACTCCATATGACTGGCCCGTTGTCAATGATTGCTAGAGGTAGAAAACCTTATCTTACTTATTCTGGATTACCTAAATATTAATCGAGAACATATAGAGATCGGGACCTTCTGTAGGCCAAATGTATTCGGGTAAGTACCTACTGAAACCCACCAGTCGCCAGTAGCACAAGGCGTGTAACTCTAATAGATCTTTTACCCGACTTCGGCAAAAAGGAGGGTTATTATATTGACCGGTATGTATGTATGTTCATCTGTTCCCTCGTAACTTCTAAACTACTTATCGTAATTTGAAAAATGAGATATCGTTAGAAACGTCTCGATCCTCCGCTGGTTATAGGATATAAGACGCCACATCCGCAATCTAGAGGAGATTAAGTCATGAACGAAAAAAAATCATTTTTTAATGGTACCTTGTTGGGTATTTCAAATATATATATATGACGATGTTAACTCGAAACCGGTCGCACTCTGTATAAATTTTACTAAATAAATAGTGGAACTAGTGTGAAAATGGTGTTTAATTACATAAATATATGTATATATATTGTAAATTTATTAAGTATTTATAAACCCAACAAAAATAGTTAAAAAAAAAACTAGAACCCGACTACTGGCAAATCTTGCTCTAAAATGTATGAAACAAGAGAATATTGTCATCTGAAAGTGTTATGTACAGTAAAAACTATGGTATTTAATAAATATTCATAGTGAAGTTCAGATAATAGCCGTGATTAATATGCCACCTACCCTAAATAAATGGTACAGCAACACTGCACTTACTTTCTCGCGATATGCAAGGAAAAATTATCAACTGCATACTTAAATTTGTAAATCCATACACATAGTACGGAAAAACACTTATATTTGTTTTTTTTTAAATGTTCTAATGAAATATGCAGATCAATTCAGAATTCAAATTGTTAAACATTAAAATAAACTAACCGTAAACTATTTCGAGTATATCACTTGTTTAAATTTTGGTAGTAGTAGAACAAACCTTTATAATAATATGAACTTTCACAGATCATTAGATACTACCGCAAAATACTTTACATTTCCTAATTTCCCAACACATGTTTCTTAGAGAAAGTTGATCAGTTTAGTCTACTGACCAAGCCCTTTCAGTTTTTCGTACATCCTGTACCTATCTATATATATATAAAAGAAGAAGGTGACTGACTGACTGACTGACTGACTGACATATCAACGCACAGCCCAAACCACTGGGTCTAGAGATTCCAAATTTGGCGTGTAGGTTCCTTATAAGGCCTAGGGGTGCACTAAGAAAGGGTTTTACAAAATTCCACCCCTAAGGGGGTAAAATAGGGGATGAAAGTTTGTATGAAAGTCCGTCAGTTTTGAAGTTAGGATGTTCAGAATTTGTATTTAGGCTGACGACTAAAAATTAGTAATTACGTGTCTCAGGGTTTTTGAAAATTCGACACCCTTAAGGGTGAAAAGGGGGATGAAGTTGAAAATTCTTTATTCTTAAAGTAAAATCCACATAATTTATTATTTAGGCATTAATGATGTAATTCTATTCAACGTTCATCACTGTTTTTGAAATTCCACCCCAAATTCAACCCCTACAAAAGGGAGATGGGGTGAAAAATTCTAAAAACCAATATAGGTATCGTTTTGTGAGGGTCACGGCCTTATGACCCTGTGATGGGAGTCGAACCCATGTATAAATCGAAATGTATTATCTCGATTTGTTAGTCTTAAATTTTGTTGATCGTCTTTTATTGGACCTATTGATAAAATAATACTTCACGGTTTTGTCTAGCCAAGCACTGTGCTGTGCGATACTAATAGAATGGCAAATTTACTTGTAAATGGCAAAGTTTTAGAATAGCTCGGCTTATTAAGTAAGGCAAGAGTAGATGCTTACTTTTGTGCTTGAAAGGCCTGGAATTATTACAAGTTAGGGAGTAGGTAATATTTTGAGAGAAACAAGGAATTTTGTGGTAACAAACGGTAAGTATTTTATTTACCACATAAAGCGCCTGCATCTTATGAAGTTTACTTTACTTTACGCCAACGAAACCGATGGATATATTTATGGAGTATAAATATCAAGTTATTTTAGAATGAATTAACGCAATTTGGCGTATCGGTATTCATTGGCTTTCGTTTGGCAAAACCCAAATTCTGGCAGGTAAAAAGGAGGGAACAAACGAAACAAACAAACCCCCCTTGGTTGTACCCTAACCATACAATTCATACATGACATATAGGTACAATCAAATCATTATAATTATTGCTTAGCTTTATAGTGGCCACTAACACCTCAAATTTGCCGTCTCAGATTACGGTTGACACTAGGTCGCAAATAGGCTAGGCTCGAAATTGAAATTTATATCAAAAGGTGCAAAATATACTAGTCAATCTAATCTCAAATGGCAAACGGTAAATTATATCGATAATTAACAAAAAGGACATGTTGGTATGCTTATCTGGTAATTAGGCGTTTCCACAATTCGCCTTTAGTATTCCACTGACTCTACATTGCGGCTTTTGTATACCGAATCAAAAAACACACTTCACTCACTACACCTCTCGTGAGAGGTCCCACACCGAATCCCTCGCTGGAAGTTCCACCCTTCGTCAAAGCCAGCGCGCGCGCCACCGTTCCATTCGTAACGTCATTGCCCTCCATGCCAACACGCGCGCTTTCTTATTCGTCGAAAACCAATGCGCTACATTTACGCGCCAAAACTGCCTGACCTGAAACTGTTAGTGTGTGTGTTTAAATGTTCATATACAGTAGCAAACAGATGCGCTTTAAGTCCCAGACTTAAGGCTCTGCTTTGCTAAACAAGATAGTGGCACTTACGCCTTTTTGTAATATTTGCAATCCAAAGTCAATCCGAACGTTTACCGCACTCCTTGCGTCTTTGTTATGTTTCTCAGAACCAGGGCAAGTCTCCGTATGCTTAGTAAGAGAAATGATTTCTATTGAAATGATAAAAAAAATATGGTTGGGATTTTATTTTTATTAGCGGCAGGCTTGTCCTATTACATCCCTCTCCCTGTAGATAGTTAGAGAACCAGTTCTTCTAGCTCTCTACACAAATAATAATCTCATAATACTTCCTTCAATCTAACCTAATCACCAACAAACGCAACAACCCTACGTAACTTAATCTTCAGCTAATTTATTCTTCTAACTCCTCTAACAACCTATAACCCTCATCAAATCACCTAATTCACCCTAAGACCTATCTATCTATTACAATCTCCTACCTTTCTTGTATACAAATCTACCTGCGTACACATAACCTTATCTATTTACTATAAATATACACGCCTACATTATATAACCATATCTGCAAATATATCTACCTAGCTAACCTATTTACCTAACTCAACGAACATAAATCCTCCCAATACTACACAGCCAACTATGTGCATACAATGCCTGTCTATATGCACCCGGCCCTTACATAACCTAAGGGTTCGTATATAAATCTTCTATCCTTTTCAAAACCTACCTGCTCATGTACTATGTAACTAGTTTCTTTAGCACTGTCATAAATGTGGGCGTTACCTTTGTGTATTGACGCCCCCTTCTTATTTAATCTTACACAGAGTAAATGGTACCTAACCTGTTACTAGCATCTAATATTCTACTTGTTTACGCCCTCTACGGGTTTCAACTCTATCTGCCATTTTTCTAAAGATAAGTTAAACAATAATTGGTAAGAGATGTATCCGTAACTTCGAGTGCCTCTGTATCAATTTAATTATTTTAGGAATCGCTTGTTTTCCTTTTAAATATTAATTTATGCAAGAATTATTAGGACAGTATTTCAGTCATGCGCCAAGTCCAGGTCAGATCTTTACACAACATCGATCCAGATCCCCACTCACCGGCGGACGGTGGCAGCCGACCAAAGAGTCGATTTGTGTACGAAGCCGATTACTATCCCCCAACTAGAGCAAGTCTAGCCAAGACGACCGTAACGGCTTGATGTTGTTTGTCGATGATGTTTGCAACGATTTCCACACTACCTCCTCCGTACGAAGCCAGGTTGCAGGGAGATACGAAGTAAATGCGGATTCATTGTTCTTTTTCACTCTATATGCATAGAAGTGTCTTCTCGTTGTATGTGAGTTGCGGGGCCCCTTTTCTTACATTCATACGACATATACGTTTGTATGGTCGAACTTAGTCTGGCCTGGCTCGGTCAGCATTAACTTCATAATGTCAGGTAATTAAACGTCAGGTCAGTTTATAATGTAAGCATGAACTTAATGCCCCAAAGGGTCCATCATATACAAGCGTCTTCAGTTTATATTCCAACATAAAATCTCTTTGTGACACTCCAGTTCTAATAGGATAAAATAATTCTGTTACTACCTGACTGTATTGGTATTGAAGGATTGTTGTCAGAAAATTAAATAAAATGCTCATTCTGATCGATTTAACAAAATCAATTGTCACTTGATATGGATACGATCTCCTCACAATTAAAGTTTTCGAAACTCGCTTTTCGGTTTTCCTGTCTTTTCAAATTAAAATAGTTTATTGCATGTGGCATTATTATTCCTTTCAATAGATTGGCTATTAAAAAGTGAAATCTTTAAGACAGAGTGTCTATAGTGTAATAAGATGCCAAAAGCCTTTTTTATATGAAACAGTAGGTACAGCTGAGTGCCCTTTCCTGTTACTAGGGTAAATGGCTACTCTCATTGGTCATAGCAGCTCTTGAGTCCTTCCTTTTTCACCAGAGTATGGGTACAGCTATGTATTTATCTATATATTATATTAACCTGTATAAGAGTTTCGGCCTGACCGTGAGTAATTTTATTTATTTATTAGCTTGTGCCCGCGACTTCGTCTGCGCAGTTTTATAAATTGTAGCCTATGTGTTATTCTGACGTATAAGCTATATTATTGAAAAGTTTTATTAAATCCATTCAGTAGTTTTTACGTGATAAAGTAACAAACATACATCCATCAATCCATACTTACAAACTTTCGAGTTTATAATATAAGTAGGATTTATAGTACAATGAGGTGTTAGACCTTTTGTATATCTTGTATTTGTTTCTCGAGATCGGCACGGCCTATATTGAAATAAGGTAGGTGATATGCGATGTCAATGAAGTTTATATTATCGCTTAATTGTAATGTCAACTACTCGTATCATGACATATTTTCTAATGATTTTACTTAACTTGGCTCTGTATAGCATTGTTTTGAGACGCTTCATATATCATGACTGGCAGTAAAACTTAGAGCTACTTATAGTTCTTTCTATCTAGCATGATCTCACTTAATAATTGATTGCAGACCTATGACAATAACAATCTCCGATTTTGTCTTTGCCTTCGCAAGGTAAGGTAAATCACCATATATTTTATACGAAACTGTAATCAAACCTGATTTTTCTTTCTCTCAACCTTATCTCTATCGTTTTCCTTTCACATTTTACTGCTGGACAAATGTACCTAAATCGTATCGCACTTCCTTTCACTATCACCGAAATTAATTTTATTCAATAATCTTATTGCTCATTTGCGGCAAATAACGGACCCGTGTGGTTCCGGCAACGAATAGTACCAACCCATATCTTGCCATGGGTGTCGCAACAGACGACTAAGGGCTTATGAACAGAAGGACAGGCATCAGCTTTATTTATTTTTTTTCCTTTGTATCGTACCATCTTACATACTGCGGTCATCAATAACAGCGGTCACCTACCGCAACGCTTACAAGTGTGGTGACCATGGTAAATATCCTTCTAAGTACCTCTTGTTTTCGCTGGGGTTCTGAAAGTAGCTCCTTGTACTGAAGTGGGCGTTTCATGGAATATTACGATCGATCATTTCATCACCAAACTCAATTATAGTAGTCCACTCCTGAGCTAAAGTATATACCTATCGATATTCCACTCGCTTCTACAAGCTCGACATTATCTCATTTTCTAATAAAATTATACCAGTTCAGTAATTTTTGAACCACGATGTTCTTGTTTTTAAGACTTCAATTTTTTTCATTTCAATACCATACAACCATAAAATCTACTCTTGTAGCTATCTGCCTTACCTAACGGTTATCAACTGCCATTGTTTGAAATTCTAACCCAGCCAGATAGACAATTTCTAGCAATCCTTTTGTGTGCCTTTAGGGTTCCGCGTCACATTACAATTGAAATACAGGATAACTTTATACGTTTTTTCCAATAGCTAATCTTTTAGATTAATACTTGTATTAGGATATATCTACTTATACTAAAGAGAAAAATTATATTACCTATCACCCTCATGGCCTAACTCGTTACTTATTCACTCCTTATGCCTAAATACTAGTTAATATGAATTATTGTCGTACTGCCATAAAAGTTGTGGCTCTTAAATCAAGCTTCGTTTTTAAAATCTCATTTATCAGTTAATTTAACCTTTACTGACTTATCATTATAAACATTTAATGATATGCAACCTCCTCTGAAATGCGACTCGTTCTTAACTTTTGTAAAGGACTCAAGCTTCGGACTCGAACCGTAAGCGAAGTCATAACAAATCGCTAGTTAATTTTATCAGCCGCTAGAATTTTTACAAAGAATCATAAAGTTCCTTTTTTTTTTTAATCTTTCGGTAAAGTTTATTACTAACGTCCGGCTGCATGCTTTGTAGCTATTGTTTAAAGACCGTCGGCTTTCTAAATAACTCAATACACTGGGAATACCATTATTCTTGCCAGTTTCAAGAACAAGCAACAAAAAATTAAAGCTTACAATATTCTACGGTCCTATTCGGTACATGTGTTTCTTTGTTAAACCGTGTCCTTTCTTGAGTTATCTGCTTCCCAGGCGGAACTGAATGTAAAAAAAACTTTCTTTTGTTTCGACCGTTCTTAGAAACAAAACTGCATTTCTTATCGCAGTTTTAAAATTATTCCTAAACTTATTAAGTATTACCTCGCTCACTATTCCAAGCATTCTTAGCCTATAGACGAATACTTCCCTTTTCGTGCTTCGGAAGGCACATTACCTAAATCAACGATCTCAGACTTTAGTCTTGGCTTGAAAACTCATAACATCTAAGTCATTTCAGCTAAACCTTAATAAGCCACTATCGACCTTTATTAACCTACTTAGGTCTACTAACTAGGGGCTACTGTCACTTGACAACTGACATACCTACCTAATACATATGCTTTGAGAAATTTCTTAACGTTTTATAAGCTCGTATCGTTGTTCAAAATACGCTTTACACCCTTTTACCTACCTACTTTATAACAAACACTAGCAACACCTTATCAATAAAATCTAGCCTAACCTGAAGACCTGAGTGAGTACTCGTTGTTTTTTTTATCGCTGTGCAAAACAACTGTATGTTTATCCTTGGTACTATTTTGATAATGCCCCTTTTATAGTCCTTATCAGCCTTTGTTAAGTTATCAGAACTTAACACAATAATAATTCCATTACTTGTTTCTTCACTTCAGCAATGACCATACCATAGTAGATCAAAAGCTTTCAGAATAATCGATTCAAGTAGCTTTTGATTAAAGTTCATACATTTTTGAGATCATGAGAGAATCGAACCCTCTATGTTTAAACTAATAAAATTATGGATATGAACGCATTTAGATATGTGGACAGTGCTTACACACTTACTAGCGCTACCATACTGCAAGCTTTTTATGCTATCCTAAGTCTAGTAATATAGTACCTCATGGTCTTATAGGATAGCCTTTTTAATAAAGCTTGAAACAATACCTGAATTTGGAGGCTCTGGCTATTTATACCTATTTACCCTTTTGGTTCTATCGAAACTAACCTAACCTTAACGATGTTACCTACCTAACTACTAATCTAACTGAAAATAACTTTAGCTGTGTATTTTTTTTTCTCTCTACTCTAACTTGCTATCATATAACCCAGATTTTAAATTATGTAAACTTTATACCCGCTTGAACTCTTCGTCATAAATGTAAATATTTATTTATAAATTGGTGCTTTGTATCTGATATGATGATGGATGATGAATCTAACCTAAAGCTATCAAAATGCAATATGCGTTTCGTCTGTTATGATGATGAATAATTTCTTTGAGCTTTCGATGTTTTTAAGCCGACCTGATTTCTAAATCTAATCGTAGGTGGCCCTTTATTAAATAAGTATTGATTTCCTTTACCAAGATTGCATATAATTATTTACTTATCTATTTATTATATTTACTAATTTATTTAGGTGGTCATGAGATGTATTCAGTTCATTTGATCGTTATTTGATAACCCATTTTTCTTTATAAATTGGCCTATTCCTAATTTAATTTTAATATGACATATTGTTACGACTTAGACAAATATGTCAGAGTAAATAAAATCTATTATTCATTAATAAAACAACTAACATGAAAGTGTCAATATTATTAAAATTACTTGCAATCAGCTATTGTCCGCTCTTATTCGAATGTGTGCTTCATTTAGCATTTTACAACAAAAGAGAACTAACGGAATATTCTTTATCGCCCGTACACAAGCCCTGTTAGTAACGTCTTACCTGCTCGCTTTAAGAATGACGAGGCACCCTTTTGTTTGATGAAAAATATGCAACATTGTAACCAAATCTTGGATCAACTTAAGAATGTTTATTTATGTATTTATTTTTGTTGTAATAAATTCATTCCGAACCAAGGCTTGCTCTATTTTCATTATATTCTGCATGTTATTACGGTAAATGAGTATTCTGTGAATAATCTACATTAAACAAATTAATTTGAATCAAATATTTGTTCTGCGCATTTTTATGATTTCGGATTGGACGTTGGATTGCAATTTAAAACCTGAAAATAGCACACAGTAATATCTCATGCAACAGTATAAGTAAAAGGTGTTTAAAATGGCCATAATAATAACTGTTCTGGAAATGTCATTTGCTATACCAGTATTTTCTCAATAAATTACCTCTCCCAGATATTTAAATTAAATAAGCATCTTTTTATTATTATTTTAAATGCCTTTCTTTGAGTTGAGATTTGTTTTTATATAAGTTTATATTTTAAACTTCCTCTCCTAGATGTTTTGGACTAAACAAGCACCTTAAATATTTTATCTATAAAAGTTTACGTTGTGTTATTTATTTTAAGTTCTTTCTAGCCGTGTACTACTGCGTAGACACGAAATCTAGATCCTGGTCACGGCACCAGATGTGAGGGTCACGGCCTTATGACCCTGTGATGGGAGTCGAACCCATGTATAAATCGAAATGTATTATCTCGATTTGTTAGTCTTAAATTTTGTTGATCGTCTTTTATTGGACCTATTGATAAAATAATACTTCACGGTTTTGTCTAGCCAAGCACTGTGCTGTGCGATACTAATAGAATGGCAAATTTACTTGTAAATGGCAAAGTTTTAGAATAGCTCGGCTTATTAAGTAAGGCAAGAGTAGATGCTTACTTTTGTGCTTGAAAGGCCTGGAATTATTACAAGTTAGGGAGTAGGTAATATTTTGAGAGAAACAAGGAATTTTGTGGTAACAAACGGTAAGTATTTTATTTACCACATAAAGCGCCTGCATCTTATGAAGTTTACTTTACTTTACGCCAACGAAACCGATGGATATATTTATGGAGTATAAATATCAAGTTATTTTAGAATGAATTAACGCAATTTGGCGTATCGGTATTCATTGGCTTTCGTTTGGCAAAACCCAAATTCTGGCAGGTAAAAAGGAGGGAACAAACGAAACAAACAAACCCCCCTTGGTTGTACCCTAACCATACAATTCATACATGACATATAGGTACAATCAAATCATTATAATTATTGCTTAGCTTTATAGTGGCCACTAACACCTCAAATTTGCCGTCTCAGATTACGGTTGACACTAGGTCGCAAATAGGCTAGGCTCGAAATTGAAATTTATATCAAAAGGTGCAAAATATACTAGTCAATCTAATCTCAAATGGCAAACGGTAAATTATATCGATAATTAACAAAAAGGACATGTTGGTATGCTTATCTGGTAATTAGGCGTTTCCACAATTCGCCTTTAGTATTCCACTGACTCTACATTGCGGCTTTTGTATACCGAATCAAAAAACACACTTCACTCACTACACCTCTCGTGAGAGGTCCCACACCGAATCCCTCGCTGGAAGTTCCACCCTTCGTCAAAGCCAGCGCGCGCGCCACCGTTCCATTCGTAACGTCATTGCCCTCCATGCCAACACGCGCGCTTTCTTATTCGTCGAAAACCAATGCGCTACATTTACGCGCCAAAACTGCCTGACCTGAAACTGTTAGTGTGTGTGTTTAAATGTTCATATACAGTAGCAAACAGATGCGCTTTAAGTCCCAGACTTAAGGCTCTGCTTTGCTAAACAAGATAGTGGCACTTACGCCTTTTTGTAATATTTGCAATCCAAAGTCAATCCGAACGTTTACCGCACTCCTTGCGTCTTTGTTATGTTTCTCAGAACCAGGGCAAGTCTCCGTATGCTTAGTAAGAGAAATGATTTCTATTGAAATGATAAAAAAAATATGGTTGGGATTTTATTTTTATTAGCGGCAGGCTTGTCCTATTACAGTTTGTATGGTTTATCGGGTCGCTGATTACAAAAACTACAACAATTTTGAAATCAAACGTGGTGGACGTGAAATACCATCATCCCCCTGGGGATGGAGTTGGGGTGCGATAGGTTTGAAATTACTAAAAATCAATATGGGTGTCGTTTGTATGGTTTATCGGGTCGCTGATTACGAAAACTACAATAATTTTGAAATTTAACGTGGTGGACGTGAAATACCATCATCCCCCTGGGGATGAAGTTGGGGTGCGATAGGTTTGAAATGTCTAAAAATCAATATGGGTGTCGTTTGTATGGTTAATCGGGTCGCTGATTACGAAAACTACAACAATTTTGAAATCCAACGTGGTGGACGTGAAATACCATCATCCCCCTGGGGATGGAGTTGGGGTACGATAGGTTTGAAATGTCTAAAAATCAAAACGGGTGTCGTTTGTATGGTTTATCGGGTCGCTGATTACGAAAGCTACAACAACTTTGAAATCCAATGTGGTGGACGTGAAATACCATCGTCCCCTGGGGATGGGGTTGGGGTGCGATAGGTTTGAAATGTCTAAAAATAAATATGGGTGTCATTTCTATGTTAGGGATAGCTGTTAAATTGGCGTAAGGGGTAGGGATAGGGACAGGTAGAGGTAGAGAGGTAGAGTGGTAGAGAGGTAGAGAGGTAGAGAGGTAGAGAGGTAGAGAGGTAGAGAGGTAGAGAGGTAGAGGGGTAGAGGGGTAGAGAGGTAGAGAGGTAGAGAGGTAGAGAGGTAGAGAAGTAGAGATGTAGAGAGGTAGAGACGTAGAGTCGTAGAGAGGTCGAGAGGTAGAGAGGTAGTGAGTTAGAGAGGTAGAGGGGTACAGGTACAGGTAGAGGGAGAGGGAGAAGGAGGGGAAGGGGGAGAAGGAGGGGAAGGGGGAGAAGGAGGGGAAGGGGGAGAAGGAGGGAGTAAGGGAGGGGGAGGGGGTGATGAAAAGGGAGGGGGAGAGGGAGGGGCAGGGGGAGAGAGAGGAGGGGGAGGGGGAGAGACAGAGGGAGGGGGAGAGGGAGAGAGAGGGAGAGGGTTTTAGTTTTTCTCAATTACTTCTGCGAATTGGCTCTGTTTTGAAATATTACATAAAGGTGTCTCTCATCTCTCTCTTTACATTTGTTAGGATACTGCTGCTAAGTTCCTCTGTTCTGAGTAATTTATGAGTAACGTCTGTATATTATATAAAATTCAGCTGGATCTTGAATTATACTCATTGATTTGCGCAGGGTTAGTCCTGTTTTTCCTTAGTTTGAAATTGCCCCGAAATGACGGGAAAATATCTCATTGCTTCGGAAAACCGGTAACAACATAAATACGAAATACACGCGAGCGAAGCCGCGGGCAACAGCTAGTACTACATAATTGCAAAAAAATATATTATCCAGTCAGGCAGGTATACAGGGTGACTTTTAATTAGTTCTTGATAACAAAAGGTATGCATGTACTCGTGATACTGAACAACTTTCCCCAAGGAACATAGGTCGAAATACGAAAAAACAAATTTGACCTCCCATACAAAATGAGCTATCGCTGATGCAGTTTCTATGGGAGGTCAAAACTTGATTTTCGTATTTCGACCTGTGTTCCTTGGGGAAAGTTGTTCAGTATCATGAGTACATTCATACCTTTTTCTATCAAGAACTAATTAAAAGTCACCCTATATAACCAATCCAGAATTAAAATTATAAAAAACTAGCTGGTTCAACTTTGTCTACACGCAGGTTTATAAATTGTAGCCCATGTGTTATTCTGATGTATAAGCTATATATTATTGTGAAGTTTCATTAAAATCCATTCAGTAGTTTTTACGTGAAAGAGTAACAAACATACATCCATACTTACAAACTTTCGCGTTTATAATATTACTCGTAGTAGGAGTAGGATTAAAGTAAATTCATTCGAAACAATTATGAGTAAATCACATGTTTACGTTTTAGGGCCCGCGCACACCATAAGGGAGAGCAGACGAGAGCAGTTTTTGATAACATTGCAAAATGGACTTTATATTCATAGGAATAAAATGCAAAATAGCCTGAAAGGCAAGAAAACTGCTCGCGGCTGCTCGAGCATGCGCGAGCAGTCGCGCGGACGCAAGGTCGTAATGTTGCCTGTTTGAAGGATTTAGGGCTAAATATAGCATTTTTTACAATTTGTAATTAACTCCAAAAGGAGTTTTGTAATTTTTTAAGACCGAATCACACTTTTTTCGAAAATTCATATTCGTAAATTAAATTTTTCGTCGCTTTAATTTATTTTTCGTATTACAAAAAATTATAAAATAAAATTCTTCTGAGTGGTTAATTATTAGAAAAGGTTAGAGAATTTCTCCAAAAATATCTCTGCTGTCGGGTCTTCTCCATCTATATTGAAAAATCAGATATTTTTATGTTTTAATCTATATATATAAAAGAAGAAGGTGACTGACTGACTGACTGACATATCAACGCACAGTCAAAACCGCTGGGTCTAGAGATTCCAAATTTGGCATGTAGATTCCTTATGAGGCCTAGGGGTGCACTAAGAAAGGGTTTTACAAAATTTCACCCCCAAGAGGGTAAAATAGGGGATGAAAGTTTGTATGAAAGTCCGTCAGTTTTGAAGTTAAGATCTTCAAAATTTGTATTTAGGCTGACGACTAAAAATAAATATTTATGTGTCTCAGGGTTTTTGAAAATTCGACACCCTTAAGGGTGAAAAGGGGGATGAAGTTGAAAATTCTTTATTTTTGAAGTAAAATCCACATAATTTATTATTTAGGCATTAATGATGTAATTCTATGCAACGTTCATCACTGTTATTGAAATCCACCCCAAATTCAACCCCTAAAAAAGGGAAATGGGGTGAAAAAGTCTAAAAACGAATATGGGTATCGTTTGTATGGTTTATCGGGTCGCTGATTACGAAAACTACAACAATTTTGAAATCCAACGTGGTGGACGTTAAATACCATCATTCCCTTGGGATGGGGTTGGGGTGCGATAGGGTTGAAATGTGAATATGGGTGTCGTTTGTATGGTTTATCGGGTCGCTGATTACGAAAACTACAACAATTTTGAAATCCAACGTGGTGGACGTGAAATACCATCATCCCCCTGGGGATGGAGTTGGGGTGCGATAGGTTTGAAATGTCTAAAAATCAATATGGGTGTCGTTTGTATGGTTTATCGGGTCGCTGATTACGAAAGCTACAACAACTTTGAAATCCAACGTGATGGACGTGAAATACCATCATCCCCTGGGGATGGGGTTGGGATGCGATAGGTTTGAAATGTCTAAAAATAAATATGGGTGTCGTTTCTATGTTAGGGATAGCGGTTATATTGGCGTTAGGGGTAGGGATTGGGGCAGGGATAGGGATAGCGGCAGGGATAGGGAGAGGGGCAGGGATAGGGAGAGGTAGAGGTAGATAGGTACAGGTAGAGGGAGAGGGAGAAGGAGGGGACGGGGGAGAGGGAGGGAGTGAGGGAGGGGGAGAGAAAGGGGCAGGGGGAGAGGGTGGATGGGGGGAGATACAGAGGGAGGGGGAGGGGGAGAGGAAGGGGGGAGAGAGGGAGAGGGTTTTAGTTTTTCTCAATTCTGCGAATTGGCTCTGTTTTGAAATATTACATGAAGGTGTCTCTCATCTCTCTCTTTACATTTGTTAGGATACTGCTGCTAAGTTCCTCTGTTCTGAGTAATTTATGAGTAACATCTGTATATTATATAAAATTCAGCTGGATCTTGAATTGTACTCATTGATTTGCGCAGGGTTAGTCCCGTTTTTCCTTAGTTTAAAATTACCCCGAAATGACGGGTAAATATCTCATTGCTTCGGAAAACCGGTAACAACATAAATAAGACATCCACGCGAGCGAAGCCGCGGGCAACAGCTAGTTTATTTATAATTCTATTTCTTCCTCTTCCGCCAAAAGTGCATAATTACAATATCCCAGTCCATCACATTGACGCATGCACGCCCCAGTGTTGAATTATCGCTACAAATTAGAAACATTGCAGGGCTACCCTGAGAAACTGAGCATGCGCGAGCATTTCGCCGGTCGGTCTGCGCGGACCCTTAGTAGTACTGGAACACCCCTTATACGAAAATACACGGACCAATTGATACTGCCGCAAAATACTTTAAATGGAGATGCTTGGTCATGCAAAGTTTTATCAAGATTTAATAAGCCGTTTTTGCGAAAATTACAATTTTTCTTTCGTTGTATGACAGCCACCCTCAAAATGAGAGCCATCAGGAAACCACTCGGAACCCTTCGATGGATTTGCATAAAACTCCTAAATTCAAAATACGGTGTCAATCGGACCATTCGTTTAGCCGCTAGGCTAAACGAATGATAGATGTATTCTGTGAACCGCATTAAGATTTTCACACAAAAATAGAAAAACAAAATTTAGGGTTCCCCATACTTAGAACTGAAACTCAAAATTTTTGTTTTTCATCAAACCCATACGTGTAGGGTATCTATGGATAGGTTTTCAAAAATGAAATTAAGGTTTTTAATATCATTTTTTCCTAAACTGAATAGTTTGCGCGAGAGACACTTCCAAAGTGGTAAAATGTGTATCAACCCCCTGTAACTTCTTAAATAAGAGAATGAAAACCTAAAAAATATATATACATTACCATGCAAACTTCCACCGAAAATGGGTTTGAACGAGATCTAGTAAGTAGTTTTTTTTAAAACGTCATAAATCGTAAACCGCAATTTACCTTTCATTCAATCAAATCAAAAATAAAATTTTTGCATGAAGTAACGTTTTATAGCACACATAAAGGAAAAATTCCGAAAACCTTCAATTTTTAATTATCAACATTACATATAAAAATAAATGGTACAGCAGCACTGCACTTACTTTCTCGCAACACTCAAGGAAAAAATATCAACCGCAAACTTAAATTTGTAATGCCATACACATACTTAGTATGGAAATACAAACTTTTATTTACGTTTTTCCAGAAAAATGTTTGAATCAAATATACAATTCAGAATTCCTTAAAACAAACAAACCTCAAACGATTTCGAGTAAATCACATGATTAACTTTTGGTAGTTCTGGAACACCTTTATATGAATTTTTACAGATCAATGGATACTACCGTAGGATACTTGCATGGAGAATTTTTAAATTTCCCAATATTATAGAAAATTTTAATACACTGAATGGAACCAATTTTGGGTAAATCACATATTTACGATTTGGTGGTACAGAAACACCCCTTATATGAAATAACACAGATCAATTGATACTGGCGCAAAATATCTTACATGGAGATGCTTGGTCATGCAAAGTTTCATCAAGATTCTATGAGCCGTTTTTGAGAAAATTTCAATTTTACATTTTCGTTGTATGACAGCTACCCTCAAAATGAGAGCCAGCAAGAAACCACTTAGAACCCTTCGATGGATTTGCATAAAACTCCTAAATTCCAAATATGGTATCAATCGGACCAATCGTTTAGCCGCTAGGCCAAAGCGTGACGGACAGACCGACCGACGGACCGACCGACTGACAGACGGACATTTTTGGGAGACTTGTTTTTTATGATTTACAGGTTCGTACGGAACCCTCAGTGTGCGAGTCCGACTCGCACTTGGCCGGTTTTTTTTATGATGTTTAAGTGATATACAAATACAAAAATACAAAATCAATTTATTAGAACACATGGGTAGAATTTGTTTACATCAAACCAGGTGCAAGAAAGGTGCAAGTTTTACAATAGGTACATTTACAGTAGGTAGGTATAGAACACATTTTTGAGAAAATTTGATTAAGTATTATTTATTTTTATTTCTCTGAACGTCACTATGAATATTTATTAAATACCATACATAGTTTGTACACAACACTTTCAGATGAAAATATTTTCTTGTTTCATACATTTTAGAGCAAGATTTGCCAGTATTCGGGTTTTAATTTTTGAACAATTTTATAAGGTCCTAATAAAATGGTACCCAAACATAATTTTAGTACGTTACTCGGAGCATGATACTAAACAATTTTCCCCAAGGAACATTGGTAGGGAATGCAAAACCGAAGCAAAATGAAACCGGTTTTAGATTTTACTTACATTCTTTTCTTATTTTGTTTCCACACACTTAGAGAGACACAAAGAATATATCTTTACTTAAATTATCTTCCCTAAAACGCAACATAGAACATTATTCACTGAAAAACTTGATAGAAACACAAAAGACAATTCAGCAAAAATAGCTCTTCCCATTTTGACCATCAAACTTGCTCAGTCTGTTTTAAGACCAGTAAAATCTTCCATTTTATGTCCCGCTGTTTTTTGATGGATGTCCACTTATCATCATCATGGGGTGCCATCTTCGAAATGAAGTTTGGAGGTCAGCAATCGGTAATCCACTTATACATACCCCATTAAAATAACACTTGCACAAACTATCCAAATGTGAATATTGTTGTATTTTTTATAGTTTTAATTTATCATTACTTTTTCTTCTTCCTCAGACCCTCACTGATAAGGATCGCGACTAAGTTTCCTTCATATAGTTTAATAGTACCAGCAATAGCCGTGGTGATGAATACATCACCACATCATCATCATCACCTCCCTTAAAAACAACATCAGCTAATATAGGGTGACTTTTAATTAGTTCTTGATAGAAAAAGGTATGAATGTACTCATGATACTGAACAACTTTCCCCAAGGAACATAGGTCGAAATACGAAAATCAAGTTTTGACCATAGACACTGCGTCAGCTGATAGCGCATTTTGTATGGGAGGTCAAATTTGGTTTTTCGTATTTCGACCTATGTTCCTTGGGAAAAGTTGTTCAGTATCATGAGTAGATGCATATCTTTTGCTATCAAGAACTAATTAAAAGTCACCCTATATAGCGCATTTTGTATAGGAGATCAAAAATTGTTTTTCGTATTTCGACCTGTTTCTTTGGAAAAGTTGTTCAGTTTCATGGTCTAAGTAACATGCTAAAATTATGTTTACTACTTCTGTGGGATCCTATACCTAGATAATTACATATTTGTTTAACACATTTTTTGAAATATGTCTATGCTTTCGTTTAGGGGATAATTTCATCTATAACATTTTATAATTGTTTAGTTGTGTACAGTAAAGAATAGGTACATATAATTTCATGCAAAGTGGAAACAAGCCGTCTGGCGCCAATAATTGGAACTACATCGAGCTTTGGATGAGTCAGACAGAGGGTGAAGAGGTAGTGGGGGTTTTGAGGGGTGAGGGGACGTGGGTGAGATGGGGGTAGGGGCATGACGTGCTTTTGACTGTAACTACCTATATAGACGCATCCACGTAAAACTTACGGCCATATCAAGGCCAATAGCCAACTAAGGATATTTTTTCTTCGTTCAACTGGCTATAAGATCAAAACTAAAAGTTTTATTAGAGCATGTTATTAGAGTCAGTTTGGCGACACTTTGCGTTAAGTGTAAAGCCGCTGCAATTTACTATCACGAGTTGACAAGCCTTACCTAACACTAGAAACCGCGGTACCTAGAAACTTACGCATTAGCGCTATATGTGAAACTGTATCAACCAATGCTCTGCTGCATATCATACGGTTATATCACAAAGTTACTAGCTCTAAAAACTAGATCACGCGATGCCAAAACCACCACTAATACGACATGTGATGTGAGAGACTGTGGCTTCTTCTGAGTCTTTGCGAATTAGATAAGTAGAATCGGTTCGCACATTTTCATATTTTTAACTTAAATATTTTAATTAAGTGCAGCATCGCCGTTTATGACTGGTAATTAAACGTACCTCGAACTGGTTCATAAACTTAGTGACTTGGTTACCTAGTTATGCAGTTGCTCAAGTTGATTTGCAAATCTGCGGAAATCGGAACTTGGAGGAAACAAACAGAAGGCGTAACTTCCGTGCATCCATCGATCCACGCAAATCAACGCATGCGGCAGTGCATTGGCTATTCCGTACTATTTCCCAGTAGACTCGTTAGGCAGGGTCCACACTTTTGAACATATCGCGAACATGAATTTCTTCATATCTATTAACTACTTGTACATAGCTGTTAACGTCCCAATTTTTCCTCAACTCGTTTTTTTTGGATACAAAATTTCGGGCGATCATTCATACGATGTTCGCGCTGGCCTACCGGCGGCGAATATCAACGGTTTCGTCTTGAAGCCCATAAAAAAGTTTCAAACGCATGGACAATGAGGTCTTAGCATATCTACTTATCCATAAATGGGCTTCAAATACGTAGTCCTTGCGTTTGAAAGCTTTTGATGGCCTTCAAGACGATACAAGGTTAAGAGGCTAGTTCGATATAACGCGATGTTCGTCCGCAGTTCGATATGGCCAAAATAGACATCTAGTTCATGTCCACGATATTGTTCAAGTGTGGACCCAGCCTAGTTGTGCGGACGACGACCCCGCACGACTTTCGCCGCAACCTTGACTCGGCGCAAGCGCAGCCGATCGCTACCGTCAGTGCCCGTACTTTGTGTATGTATTTCACACAATTTCCATTTCCTGCTGCTTGAGAAATCCACTTTCGCTGTTCATTGAGTCTGCGATCATGACATGACGTAATTAAAGCAGTTACGTGGGGCCATCTCGGCAGTGACTTTGCTGTTCCCAAGACCATTATCTTTCTATAAAGATACTTGTCTATACAAGCTAATTTACTACGTGGGAAGGTTTAGATATCTGTAAAGCAAAACTGTTAAATTACCAAAAATATTTTTTTCCTATCTAAATTCTGCATTTAGGTAACAGTCGCTCAACTAGGCCTTACTACTCCATACTAATCAGGGCTATTACCCTTTTATGTATAGGAATCCTGACAGGCTTGAAGAAAAGATGTGGACAGTGGAAGAATGCGCCATGTACTATCTGTGCTTGGAAGGTGACGTCTTCGAGTTCCGGTGTTCACAAGGCCTCCTCTTCGACGTGAATCGGCAGCTGTGCGACATGCAACAAAACGTGCATAACTGCGACTTAACTGCCGGTAAGCGAATTTAATAGCTATGCGGCACATCATACATCTTTTACACTATTTACAAACTATTTACTCCAGTGAAATTACGAGAGATTGTATGGCGAAACGGAAATAATTGATAATAGCCGTGATTCTTTTTCAGATCTATAGATTATATTTCTGTGTAAAGCTTTTTAATGGAATCCACCTAAATTTACTTCATTTATTTATTTATTTTGCCGTCCAAACATTAAAAAAATATGGAATTTCGGAAAAAAATGTTAATAGATTATTTTTTTTATTTACGGCTTGCTATATATTCATAATTTCATATTTTACATGAATCCACCTAAAAATATTAGCTTTTTTGTATTGTTTAACTTTTATAGCACGAAATTTAAATAAAGCTTATCTTCGCAACCAAAAATAGTAATAGATCCGTTTTGCTTTCTAATGATTTAAATAGTGCTAAGTAATCACATTTTTGGCAAATCCAACATAAATGTTTACAAAATCATTGTAAACCAGCGATTACAAAAAACTTTTTTTTAATTTAGTATGGCATTTTTGTGAATTTATATAAGAATCACTTACATTTAAAAAGGTTGAGTTTAGCTCAGTTTATTTATATTATTTTACCTCGACTTTATTGGATCTTATATGTAAATATAAGTGTAGATTTTATATTTTGAAACAAATTGATATTTTTAAATATATTAATGGTGGATTTTTATGCCTATATGTAAAGTATACGTTTGTCTATGATATAAAGTATATAATTATCTATTACTATTTTTGCCTTAGCTGCTATTCGAAAAAAATATTCCGCTTTAAATTTTAGGTGGATTCGTAAATATTGCGTCTTAACATCATATTTAAATACGATATACACAAAAAAGTAGCTATTAACATTTAATGTTTTGCAAAACCGAATTTTTACTGGAGTAATTGCTACATATGTGCTGGTAATTGCTTGCTACATACTTGTTTATACTTACTTACATATAAATATCCTCCTCATTCGCACAGTCTAGAAATCAGTAAATGCCTACTTATCAACTAAGTAAACTTCTAGATTACTGATTGCGCGTAACAGCATCTCTGGCTCCGCAGTAGCACCATCTCATCGAATCTATTAGTTAATATCGGCACGCATGTCCTGATATTGCGACATAATTATTGCGATTTGACCCACGAATGCATAGAGTTGATAAGAGAGGAAAATTGTTGCGTAATCCGGACTCCAAACTTGCTAGTGCGCGCCCTCCCTAGTTAAGACCATTTAACATATTTATCATTCAAGAGACCCTGGTACCGAGTCCTTTATTGGAGAAGGCGCCTTGTGCCAACGAGACCCACCTGGGTTGTTCCAACGGGGAATGTCTTCCAGCTGAGTACTTCTGTGATGGCTCCATTGATTGCATGGACTCTTCTGACGAAGTAAGTAATGACAGGCTTGTGGCACATGAATAGTGCTCTGGTGTCGCAAGAAACAATTTTGTACACTACCCTTTGCCACAGCACGATTTTGAACTCCCGAAGCGAAAGTGACTCGCTCTATTTGCATTATATTCTGCATGATAGGACGTTCGATAAGTATTCTGTAAAGATTAAGAATCGACTTAAATTGAATAAAAAATCTGAATGAATCATTAATACTCTTTCACGCATGAAATCTGCGTCATCAATCATCATTAGCAAAATGAGCAATGCGTTATTTTTCGTTTAGCTAGAAGATCCGCTTCCACAAAGTGTAGAAAATATAGTTTTAAAATATTTACGATGACCTATCCACTTTTACACGCGCCATATAATTAACGTCGTCCGTTACATAAACACGCATAACGTACCTACGTACACTTGATTGCCGAAAATCGTTCTTGTCTCAAATTCTTAAACTTAAAATTCCACTCACAATCAATTTCGTAACTTAAGCGCCTTACCTATATTTGAGCTAGAAGTCGTTATGTGTTGGTCTTAACTTTCACTGCACTGCCTCCTATCCATAATACACTAAAATTACAGGGTACATGAACTTTGTTTCTATTCAACTCACAAGCTCACAGAGTTCAGTGATGTGAACTGGTTACATCTCGACTAACATTAAGATCTGACACCCGCAATTCTGTACTATATAAGGTGCGAAGTAATTAGGTACGTTTAAGAAAACCGTGGCTTTGTGGAGGGTCATTGACCTCAAATATGTTAAAAATAGCAAAACTTTCCATATGATTTTTAGAAATTAACTTTCCTAACAAAATTTTATTATTAAATCCGCACGAGATTTTAACATCCTGTAGAAACCATGCTAGAACAGCTGAAAGCGTGTACTCATACGGCACACACACATACGTAAATGCGAGAAGGTCTCTGAACTTCTGCGTAAGGCCAAAAGCCAGAGCGAGCAAGGAGAAATTATGAATGAGTGAAAAAATGTTTAAACTAAAAAGGCGATCTTTACTAGATTTTCATGAAGGCTGATTCACATTGATCCAGTGTTTCGATCTAGCACTGCTATCTAGCGTTTTTCGAATAATCTTACCAGCACAGCAGCAACAAAGGACCCAGTGCGGGATTAGGTGAACATTATTGGATCAACTTAAGACGGTCTTTATGCATTGTAAAATAAGAAAATTGTTTAGGTACCTTTGCTTTTTAATGGGCTACCGATTGTTTAATTACACAGGCCTCAAGAAACAATGCTTTTAGCTGTTTGTGTCCCACTATTGCTGAAAACAGGTCTGTAGCTGAAATAAACATGAAAAATAACAATAGTTTCTAATCAAGCAAACAATAACAATAAACTGACATTGAAGTATGACAAAGACCCAAGCCCTTAGACTATATAATACTAACGTCCCAAGCAAAGATTTTGGAAACTACGCCACTAAGCCGCTCTATGTTGAGATATAAGGAGGTTGAGGTGAAGAAGTCTCGTTAGAACATTCGTCACTCCTCTGAGTTCCAATCCATACTACATCTCGTCAATGAGTGGATGCGGTGGTCGCGTGATGCTGCCGCTCCGTCTAGGTTGAAACGACTGTGCTTACTCAACACAAAGATGGTGAAAGATTGGTGTTGTTAATGTCATCGCTAAATGTACTTTTTGTTACGAGTATGATCTCCTTTTGGAAACTACGCGCGGGGGCGTTTAGAAGCGCAGCTTTTTCTTACGTCAATGGTTGACACATAGTCTATGCCGCCGCCTATCAACTGTTGCCTGTCACGTATCTTGTAAACAACATTTCAGCAAAATTTATTTAAAGTTTTATTAAAACAGATATCAAAACAACACAAAAAAGTAACCACAGACTAACGTAAACGCAACACCTTTTGCCCAATTTTCGGGTAATTTGTGGGTTTGGACGTGGCTATCACCACGCCAACAGCGACGCATTACAGGTGCCTTTAATAATTTGCAGCTTTAGTTATGTGTAATCTGCAAACAAATTATTTGCTATCTTTGATGGAGTTCCTAAATAGTCGAGTTCAGACTTGCTTTTTGGCGCCAGTTTGCTTTTTAGCGCCATGGGAAATGAATGAATGAATGACTACTGCAAACGTGTGAGTAAATAAAAGATAAAGGGTGATATTTTAAATGTTTAGTTAAAAAACTGTTTTCTTGATTATCTCAAAAAATCATACAGAAATCTTTAAAATTTTCACCATAGTTGTGTTCAGTTTTTGTTATAACCAGACTTCTTTACAACCTCTTTTACCTCGACATAGAGCGGCGCTTGCCTTTTCCTATTGTCAGTTTGTTTGTCATCTATATTGTTATTGTTTTCTTGAATAGAAGCTTTATCAATATTTCCATGTTTATTTCATTGGCGACGTGATAAAAAAAATTAACGATGCTCAATTCGAACAACTCATAAGAATTCATCAAAATACACAACAACAAATTACACAACTACTTCAGTTGCTAGTAGCGCAACAAAAAAATACATCACATCGAACAAACGACGACCAAGCAACAACGACCCAACAGGATGGAGCTACCGCACGTAAGCACAACATTGCAAATCAATTCAAGGGTGATAAATTTGACCCGTCGAACACGACGGTGGAAAATTTTACGGATTATTTTAAAGCAAAGTGCTGAATCTGGGGCGACTGCGAAAACATAAAGAAAGACCTACTAATTTCGTGCCTCACCCCAGAGACATTTCATGATTTAAAAGTTGCTTTAAATCCAGATTTTGATAAAAAGACTTTCGACGAAGTAAAAGCCAAACTACTTGACCTCCACAGGACGAGAAAGACCCGATTTAAGGCCATAATAGACTTTTGGAACTGCACCAGATCTAAAGGAGAAACAATGGAACATTACGCAAATAGACTTAAAGAACTAAGTAGAGAATGTGCGTATAAAGGAGAAATCTTAGAATTACAACTACGCGATCGTTTTGCAACGGGCCTGAATCACCCTACTCTAGAAGTTGATCTACGACAAAAATGGCCCGATTTACTAGACGAAAACAAAAAAGAAGTAACGTTCACGCAATTGTTCGCCTTATGTACAGCACGAGAACTCGCTGAACTCGACACAACACCTACTGATGATATTAAAAGGATCAAAAACAAACCTGGTCGACCCAACACTACAGTTTCAAGGTCCACACCGCGTAAGCTTAAACAAAATCAATGCCGCCGATGTGGAAGCCATAACAGACACCGATATGAAGATTGTCCCGCAAAGAATCAAACATGCAATGCTTGCGGACAAGAAGGACACTTCGAAGACTGCTGCATAAAAACCGGACATGCCTTTTTAAGCCAAATACCCCACGAGCGAAATTTTCGACAACAATATAGAAATAAGGTAAACCGAATCAGACAACCTGTAACAACTCATACTACATCAAGCTCTACTCCTACTTATTACAGCGACTCAGATGATGAAGAATCATCCAGAGGGAATGAAAGAGTTAATGATCGGAACCCGGTGTACAAAATTAATGGAGCAACTCGTTGCAAGAAAATCGACGTACGCATTAACGGCTACGAGTGCACCATGAACTGGGACCCTGGTTCCATTTACTCTATTATCAACACGGATTTCTGGGAAAAGATTGGCAAACCGCCATTACGTAAAGGCCCGAAACTGAAAGCCTACTGTGACTATGACTTGAAACCAAGTGGCCTCACAGACGTTGTCGTTGAATTAAAAGGAAGTTGAAGAACCCTACCACTGGTAGTACTTCAAGAAGCAGAACCGATGCTTTTTGGACTTATGTGGAGCGAAGCTTTCAACATGCCTTTTCCAGCTTCAGTTTATTCAATTAAAAATAATACTAACATGACACTCAAACAAATATTGGACAAACACAAGACGCTTTTTGATGATAAACTAGGGAAAGTTAAAAACTACGAGGTAAATATACATATTAAACCAGGTCCTGAACCCAAACATCTACCTCCGAGGCCCATTAAATTTAGCCTTAGGAAAAATATCGAACAAGAATTAGACCGCCTAGTAGCAGAAGGGATTATCTCACCAATAGACCCAAACATTACTCCAGTTGAGTGGGCAACGCCAACAGTCAATGCTCTTAAAAAAGAATGGACAAGTACGCATATGTGGTGACTACAGAACCACCATTAACCCCGTTTTGATTGCACATGCACACCCAGTACCAGTATTTGATCAACTACGACAACGTCTTGCTCACGGCGATAAATTTACAAAACTTGATCTAAAGGACGCTTATCTTCAATTCGAGATTGCTGAGGATTCAAAAAAATATACAACTATTACAACTCATAAAGGATATTTCCAATATAACAGTATGCCTTTCGGGATTACAACAGCCCCATCCATATTTCAAAGATTTCTTGAAGGACTGCTTAGTGATATACCTCAAGTTGCCGTTTATTTTGATGATATAGCCATAACAGGAAAGAACGACAAAGAACACATTCAGACACTCGCGCTTGTTTTCGACAGACTCACTGAAGCTGGCCTAAAAGTCAATTTAAAAAAGTGCGTATTTTTACAACCAGAAATTGAATATATAGGACATATTACTGACAAAAATGGTGTACATTCAGCAAAATCTAAGATTGAAGCAATAACAAACGCACCACCGCCTAAAGATGTTAAAGAACTTAGATCATTTCTGGGACTTGTCCACTTATACGAGCGTTTTACGCCTCATTTACACAGTGTTTGCGCTGATTTGCATGCACTAACTGCTAAACACAAGAAGTGGCAATGGACGGAAAAAGAAAATACAGCATTTAAAGATACAAAACGCCTTGTTATTAGTCAAGACCACTTATTGCATTAATTAAATGAACAACGGCCTCTATTTTTAGCATGCGACGCCTCTGAAAAAGGCGTTGGCGCAGTTCTTTTTCATATGCAAAACAATCATGATCAACCGATCGCCTTCGCCTCACGTAAACTCACTCCAGCTGAAACAAAATATTCAGTCATAGATAGGGAAGCTTTGGCCATCTTCTTTGGAATCCAGAAATTTTACCAATACCTCCGTGGAACGAAATTCACTCTGGTAACAGATCATAAGCCCTTAATTCATCTTTTGGGACCTAATCGTAACCTACCTAAGATCGCTAATAATCGACTGGTTAGGTGGGCTTTACTTATTGGTGCTTACAATTTTGACATTGTCTTTCGGAAAGGGGTACTCAACGTCATGGCCGATTTCTGCTCTAGAATGCCCAACTGGAAAGAGAAACCATCAGCCCCCGAAGTGGCAGTTCATAAAATAGAAGTATCAACAAAAGATGAGAAACTTCATGATCAAATGTATCGACAGATGCATAGTGGGTGGAATGATCACAGTATGGAAACGGATATTAGATACTACTATCGCAAACGCCAAGAACTTTCTATAGAAGGCAAAATCATCATGTGGGAAGGAAGAATCGTCGTTCCTACATCCCTTCGCTTATCTGTTTTACAATACCTCCATTCCGGTCTTCTAGGGACATCAGCAATGCGAGGGTTGGCACGTTTTTATGTCAGATTCAGATTCAGATTCAGATTATTTTATTCAATGTAGATTCTTTACAGAATACTTATTGAATGTCATGCAGAATACAATTCAAATAGAGCGAGTCTACGCCGTTTCGGATCGTGCTGTGGCAGCGTAAAAGAAACGGCAAGAAACCACTGCAGCACGGCCTACTTTAAGAGTCGGCTTTTTACAATGTGTTTCTTGTGTTTCGCTGGAATATCAGAGCACCATACCTCTTTGTCATTTGGTGGCCATCTTAAGATGACGATATAGATGTATTCGTAAAACGATGTCAGACTTGCCACGAAAATAGACCTCACAACACAGAACTACCCGTTTATAGTTGGTCTATCCCAGATCGGGTTAGGGAACGCAACCACCTTGATTTTGCAGGACCGTTTGAAGGGAAATACTGGCTCATCCTGTGTGATGCCCTTTCAAAGTGGATCGAGATACGGCCACTGAGTAAAATGACCACAACAAAACTTTGCGATGCCTTGGATATAATCTTCACAACATTTGGACTACCTCAGATAATAGTTTCAGATAATGGTACCCAGTTTACATCACAAGAATTTAAAATGTACTGCACCAAGCAAGGAATTCTTCATGTGATATCTTCACCTTACCATCCTCGTACTAACGGCCTTGCTGAACGCCTTGTACGTACTTTTAAAAGCAGAATGCGCGCAAGTAGTTCAGATCAACTGAATCTAGAAAAACGCCTACTAAATTTTCTGTTTACTTACCGCAACGCAATACTCTACACAGCACCACGGGAAGATCACCCGCCCAGATGATGTTTGGACGTCAGCTTACTTGTGTTTTGGATAACATCCGTCCTGATGCCAAAAGAAAACTACGTTTTAAACAAACACAGTCTGCTATAATAGCAGAAGCAGCAGCACCCACTTTCAATCCTGGGCAAAATGTTTATGTCCGCACCAGAAATGACAGTCGATGGGAACCTGCCTTGGTCACACAAAGGTCAAACCTATATTCTTATCAGGTTACTACACCAGGTGGATCCGTGAAGAGACGTCATGCTGATCAACTCAGACCACGAATTGCAGAAGATATTCCACTTGCTCCCACACAGTCTGCACCCGTGAATTTACAAGGATCTTCTTTAAAAAGGGGAGCAACACAGAAACCGCCAACTGCATCACCTATTCCTTGGACAACGCTGATGTCAGATCAACACCCTGTTTCTACACCTTATCACGAAGCACTTTCAGAACCGGTGGTTTCGTCCACATCTTCTTCGCCGATGAGTGGTTTCAGTACATTACAATTAACAACCACTAGCAGAAACACTACTCCACCTACGACCCAGAGCGATGCCATGAACAACTATATTCTTCCTCCATCAACTTCAAATGCTGAGCAAGCACATATGCTATAGCCTAGACGTAGTGGCAGAACCACACGAGCCCCTCGCCGTCTCATTGACGAGATGTAGTTTGGAACTCAAGATAGAAGAGGGACGAATGTTATAACCAGACTTCTTTACAACCTCTTTTACCTCGACATAGAGCGGCGCTTGCCTTTTCCTATTGTCATTTTGTTTGTCATCTATATTGTTATTGTTTTCTTGAATAGAAGCTTTATCAATATTTCCATGTTTATTTCATTTTTATAGCCCGTATATCATACTAGAAGGAACGCACTTAATTAAGTAGCACCCTATATATAGCATTCAAACTCAAACAGATAAATTCTTTGAAAAAGACAGCGATAATAGCGGAACTTAACTGCAAATGGACTTGGCATTTCGAAATCAAGAAGTTATGACATTCTTATGTTTTAGGGTTGGTGCGATGTGAATTATGATCCTAACGCTGCGGAACCATGTGATCCTGGTCTTTGTCAACTGCCTGGGTGTTTCTGTTCAAAGAATGGGACAGATATACCTGGATCTTTAGTGCATAGTCAGGTATGAGCAATAGTGATACCTAGTTGATTGATGTATTTTATATTGCCTGCAGTTCCTAAAGAGATAAATTACAAAACCAATTCGTTTCTTATGCAGACTCCTCAAATGATCACGTTAACATTTAACGGTCCAGTCAACCACGAAAATTGGGACATATACTCCAAACACATTCTCACAACAGACAGACATAATCCAAATGGTTGTCCCATCAAGGCTACTTTTTTCGTTTCTCACTCTTACACCAATTACAGACATGTACAAAAGTTATGGAATGATGGACACGAAATCGCAGTCAACTCTATCACGTAAGTTAACAACAAAATTAATTAAAACAATAAAAAATTGAATATCAATGACAAATCACTAATGAATATCCATAACATGTTTTAGAGACCGAGGTCCCCAAGAGTGGTGGTCAAAGAACGCGACTATCGAAGATTGGTTCGACGAAATGGTGGGACAAGCCAACATCATCAACAGATTTTCTGATGTGCGTATGGAAGACTTTAGGTAAGAAAAACTGAATAAACAATTGTACGGACTAATAGCGGGTATTAATGTAGGCAAAAGATATTTTAGGGTTTGGGTCTACATGGGGCGTCCATTAAGTATGATGAGATGATTTCAATATGAGATTTGGTGAGATTTTGCCTGACCCGTTTCCCCATTTTGAGCTTACTTAAATACCTGTAGGTGATCCCTTAAAAGAAACAGTCCTTTATGCTTTTGTCATTCCAGAGGATTACGAGTACCATATCTATCAGTGGGTTGGAATCGGCAGTTTCTAATGATGCAAGAGTTTGGATTCGTTTATGATGCGACAGTCGTGGCGCCGATTTCAGAACTTCCCTACTGGCCTTACACCCTCGATTACAAAATGCCTCACAAATGCGTTGGTAAGTTCTTTGAATCCCCGCAGCAGATTTGTCCCCTGAACAATGCCATGGTCTGGATCTTTTCAAGAGAATGAACAGGTATAGGTAGGCCTGCCAGGTATAGACAGGTATACCTTAGACCTTATTGAAAGTAGGTGCAAACCAACCTACCATACATAAGAAAAAATCAGTAAGTCTGCAAAACATGGAAAAGATGCAACTGCATTTCAAATCATGATACTCATAATAACTTGCATGTAATAAGTGGAGCGTGCGAACGATTGAGTAATGTGGATCTGTTTGACGATTAATATTGTCCATATTAAGACGACACTAAGAAGCTTATCTTTGGGACCTAAACACTTTAAGTGGACCTCAGAGCACTTAAAATACTTTTGCTCTATGGGATCTATTATGCTTCTTCTGTCTTAATGGCCCTCTGAACTTCCGATGATTACGAAGATGCTTGAATTAGCAGATGAGCTTAGATACTTTATTTACCGGAAGGAAAGGAGCCTATGTTTTTGAAACTCCTAACTCAAAATCCTTACTCATTGTATTCGTATCTGCATTTGATTACTAACGAGCTCCGTTAAAATAAGTCAGGGCTCAGCTAATACTGGTGGCATGGGAAAGAAAGATCACAATTCGCGTGCAAGATGCACCATTGTTAATGATATGATATAACGCGTACCAAGAATGCGGACCTTACTGCCATTGAAGCATAATATATCCCATGACTATACAAGATCTGGCGTAAGCCAGGGAAGTACTTTAGGTCCTACATCATTTCTTATTATGATAAATGATTTGCCAAGTGTTGTTCAAAATTCAAAATGTACATTGTTCGCAGATGATCTTAAACTTTTTATAAGTATTAAAGATCAGGACTGTGTAACATTGCAAAATGATATCAACGCTGTAAAAGAGTGGGCCAAAGCGAACAACCTTGAGTTTAATAAATCTAAGTGTAAGGTTGTGACATTTACGAGAGGAACGCCGATACATACTACCTACTATTTGGATCAAACCCCAATAGATCGGGTTCAGGAGATTAAGGACTTAGGTCTCAACTTAAATTCAAATTTTAATTACAAAGATCACATTATATCGGCTTGTAAGAAAGCAAACAAAATGCTTGGTTTCATTATTAGGACAGTGTACCCATTTCAAAACGTGAAGGTAGCGTTAACATTATATAATGCTTATGTTCGAAGTAGATTGGAGTTCGGCGCGATCGTTTGGGATCCTCGGGAAGCCAAATACATTGACATTATCGAGAAGGTGCAGAAAAAATTCGCTAGATTTATATACAAGAAAATGTTTGGTGTCTATCCATACCTGTATCCCTCAATCTTTGTGTATGGAATGGTCGGCTTAGACAGTTTGTTGCTAAGACGCAAATTAGCATTAATTATGCATTATTACGCTGTTCTTAACGGCAGAGTTGACAATAGTACTGTAGTATCTCGCATGGGGTTGTCAGTCCCGGGCCCGCGTGGCGGTGGCGCGGCGCTGCAGAGGCGGGTGCGCCCGCTGTTCGCGGCGGTATGCGCGCGCACCTGCAGCGCGGCCAACGCCCCCACTGCTCGAGCCATCATTATAATAAATGAAATGCTCACACGACAGTCACATGCTGACATATTTAATGACAGTGTAGACAAATTCTACAAATACGCTGCTCTATTTTTAATAGTTTTTATAAAAGTAAAAAGCAGTATTGTATTTTAATTTAATTTAAGGATAGCATGTAAGTGATTTGGTTCTACTGTAAACTTATATGTCAATAAACTATTTGAATTGAATTGAATTGAGACACAATTGCGTGAGGTTAATTAGGGTGTAGGGTATAGGCTGTAGGGTGTTATTTTAAGTGGTTTTATCGGCAACACAAGGAATTAGTGTCAAAGGAGGTAATAAAAAAGTAGATATGGCTGTAACAAAAGCTTCTTTAAAAGTCCTACCTAACTTAACGACTTTTAAGAAGATAGGAAACCTTTGCTTTCCGATAAGTATAGCATATGCACACACAAGCAACTGCTATTAACCGAGTCTGTCTGCTGACAGAGGAACACTTTGAAACCTCCCATCCAAAATGTAGGTTTTTTTTAAAGACGCGCTACTCGTGTTTATGATAATTAATATCGGTGTAATTTCTGTATGTACACGGCCGCACATCGATGGAAAAACTTTGACCTTGAGAGGGTCTCTGGTTTCGAGCGTTTGTAGAGTAGGTCTGGTTCAGCTTATACTGGTTTTGTTTCTTCGTGCTTGCTGCCGTGCGTACACATGTATCGTCACATAAACTATCGACCGATCATAAATCCTACAGTGTACGGCCTACCTTAAATAAACTTCTTATATATTTAAAAACCGCGCTTTTGTCAGTGGAGCAATCTCCATGTATCTCTGTCCTCTGCCTATGACTTAACATCCTGATAAGATAAGACTCGACGTCTACCCTCTCTTTTATTAATCAACAAAAAACTTTTTTTTTATTTTCAGGCAACAACCAATACTGTCCAACTAGGAGCTACGCGGGGCTTTGGGAGATGGTAATCAACCCGTTAGTCCACGGCGAACACACTTGTGCCACTTTAGACTACTGCCCGTCCACACTTAGTGGTGACGATGTGTACAACGTACTTATGACCAACTTCAAGAGACATTACTTGAAAAACAGAGCGCCTTTCGGAATACATCTTAACGGAACATGGCTGAAGAATTACGATTATTTAGTGGCTTTAAAGGTACGTTCTATGAACACGAAAAATTTTACAACCACAGCCAGGACTCGAACCCACGTCTTCTTAGCTAGCTGGTGGGGGAGGGACACTTGACTCTAACAAAAAATGCACTTTTATGCTAGTAAATATTTTACAAACGGATCCCCAAATTTAAAAAAACGTTCTTAAAATATTTTCAATTTTTTGAAGACTTATCTAATGACACCCACACTATTCATCAGAAATTGTAAATAGTGTGGGTGTTATTAGATACGTCGATCGTCAGTCAAGGAAAAAAATATTTTTCATCCCCATTTCACGTCTAGGGGAGCTACAAAAAAAAATTTTTTTTTCAATATTTTATGTTACCACTTTGTCGGCGTGATAAAAACCTAAGTATGTATACTCATATGTATACTAAAGGTCTTTAACTTTCTAGTACTAAATAAAAGTCTCTGGGCTAAGCCGCGGACAGACAGACGGTCATGACGATCACGAAACTGGTTCCTTGTTGACTACGGAACCCTAAAAAAGGAACACTTTCATGCGATGCTATACTTACGAAAGTTCCGTTTTAAGCCACATACTTTTTAAAGTAAAGAACACTTTGGATTGCAAGGACTAAAAAAAAATGTTTTTTATACATAACTAAAATGCTGTAATTTTTTCCGCTTTACAGAGATTTATCGACGAACTATTGCGACTACCCGACGTGTACTTCGTAACGTATCGAGAAATAATCGACTGGATGAAACGACCGACCCCAGTGATTCAACTCCAGCGGTTCCAACCCTGGCAGTGCAAGAACAAACACTTTGAAGAATGCGAAATAGCGTGTGCCAAACCAAGGACTTGCAAACTGCCCTCAAAAGATAAACACGACAAGTATATGATAACATGCAATGAATGTCCTAAAAGTTACCCTTGGATAAGAAACGAATTTGGCTTCGACTGATTTTAAACAAAAACATTTAGTGTGAATGCTAGAGTTACCAGTTTCCATAATAATTAGGCCTGTAAAATTCTCATAGTATTATGTATAGAACATCTGTTAATTTATTTTAAATAGAATATATGATAATTTTGTTTTCTACTCTGTGTGCAATAATTTATTAAGTAGAGAATAAAGGTGATAAGACTATCCCAGGTTTCTTTATGAAAATCCTTGCTTAAACCCAAATGAAATCTCGTACTTTCCTCAAAAGATGAATCAGAAATGTATCTGAAATATTACTACTTATTGGAAAGATGGTCCTACACAAAACCGAAAGTGGGTTTTATATTGTCACATCCTGGACACTCCATGCAACAGGCGAAAAAATGGGAACTATAACAATGTACAGCATAATAACAATACCCATTTTATGTTCTTCACATTCAAGTTCGAATCTATAACCACCACTTACTGAGGCTGAATGTATTGAGTGGCAGGAATGGACATACTGTGTACAGCATGAATTTTTATTGGTTTTGTTTTGCTCCCGAAGCCCAGTGATTCTACTCTTGAAAACTTGCTTGTTTTATATCATAACATTCCTCAAGAAACAAAAATTCTTACTAAAAAATTTTTTTTTCTCTCCTCCAACCTTTGTGACCCCATTATAGTCCAGTCGCTTAACATCTTATATCGACTTTACGTGGACATGCCTTATAAATGCACCAAATTTTTTCCAGGTACTAGTTAGGTACATAGCTCTCAATTTTTGATAGGGTCCTCAATGGAATTGGATTTTCAATGGAATATAAGGCGTGTCCACATAGAAACACTAAGCGGCCGCAATATTATAAGTATGTATAGAGATTGATATTTTTTTCGAGTTCTACATTTTTTCTAGGGAAAAGTTGCTTGTTATCATGAGTAGAATCAATGGGCTTTGGGAGCAAAACAATTGAAAATTCACACCGTATTCATACTACTATGTTATTCTGTGATAAGATATTGCAATAAAAAAGTTTTGTAAGAATATGTATTCTTAATGTTAACTTAATTTACACTTATCATAAAAGAATGTCAGTACACAAAACTTATCACTTGAAATTATGAACCTTACAGCAGAACTATCCTTCTTGAGTAATGAAAGGATTTGGTATAGCTTCCATACCATCCATGGGACAAATAAGAACTACTGAGGTACCTCTGCACACCACCAATCCTAGGGCTCTAGTGTCTTCCAGCAGTTTGTATGGGTCATCTGGATCTGTAAGTAAGCAGAAAATATTTATTAATTTAATTGTAAAAAGACAACACAACAGGTACTGTCTAATTCTGAGAATTTTTCATTTATCAATTCAAGTAAAAATAGGACTGAACTTTTTTAAGTCTACTGAAATAAATATTTTTTCCAAACAATGAAATATACAGCATAAAAAAATAATAATAAGAGTGCCTCAGAGCATGGAAATAAACAACTTCCCTAAAAAAATTACTACGGACTCACTATACAAAACCCTCAGTCACTGAACAGTTTGCATAGTATTCCAAAGCATTTCTTCGACAAATATATATTTTTTTAAGTTATCCAGAGTAATGTTCCAAGTTACTTTTAAATGATTTCCATGCTAGTATTTCTGTGGAACATACAATCAGTAAAAAAACAGACAGTGACCTAATACTATTAGCGAAAATTCCGCAATAGCAAGCAAACCTGGCATTTACTACACAATATCAATATTATTAATTACCTCTCAGATACTCAGTGGTATTGTCCAGTACAAGATTCAGGAGCGGATCATAACCTTTCAAGATGCCTGCTGCTTCTCGGCCTCCAGCAAACTTTACTCGGATACTCTTTTCCAAATACTTGCTCAGGTCGAGAATAGATTCCTTCCTTCTCTTCTCTTTGCTATCTCCAGCGCCTTGGCCACCCTGAAAAAAGCAAATTGTGATGTAGTAGAGTCCGAAACGAGTTTTGCTCTATAAACTGTAAACAATTGTATTTTATATTTAAAATTGATTTTTACCTTGGCTTTATCTCCTCCTTCTTTAGAAGCCATTTCAATCTTTTTGTTACGACAAAAATTATCAAAATCTGAGCCAAAACAACAACTTCGCGTCTTTTCGGCTACCTATCAAAATTTTGAGGTTATAATTTGACTGACATTTTATTTTTTTCGTCTAAAAATTCTTGTTGTCGAGTCGAAACAGACCCCTTTACACATACGCCGAAGTCGGGCAAGCGTGAGTTCGTAAGTAATTGCATGATTATGCCGCTGCATTCGTGCAGCCCTCTATAACACATTCATTCGATCGATGACTGTGAAGTGTATGCATACTCCTTGTTAGTTAACCGAGTTGCTACGCGACTGTTCTGTTTATGATTTTCTGTTGTTGTCACGTTTTGTTCTGTGTGTCTTATTACCAAATCTTTGCAACTAGGTATGTTTCAATATATATTTTACGTGTCCGTCCACTCTGTTTCACTCAGCTTCTTTAAAAGTAAATATGGTAGCAGAGCGTAAATAAATAAGTTTCACGTGTTAGTTCTACGTATCGTAAAATTTTTGCAACCAAAATGTCGAAGTTTCACATTGAACCTCTGACGTCGTAGTAGGATGCACATTTTGTACTTCCATGTACTCCAGTTCGATTTCCCATCGAGTAGTCCGATTGACACTTTCGAAGTCAGATTTCCCATTTTAAAATTATTCTCGCGGAAAACTTTAAAACAAACTCGTGAACGTGATCAGCACATAACCTATAGCAGAGCGGTGGCTCGAGTTAAAAGTAAACTGCGTGAATTAAAGAAAATCGTAAAAATATATTCGACAAACAACTTGATACATTGAAAGATAGACAGACACGAGCAATGACTAATGACGTATATGAAAAGACTAACAAAAAAGATTTTCAATGTAGTAAAAACTCCTTTGATCTTAACACTTTCCCTCATTGAAAACTTTTATTAGCACCAGGCCAAGTTCTTCACGCATAGGAACAAATACTGGTCTTGGTAGTCCCTTCGTCATAATGTCAGCGATCTGATTCGTCGAGGAAACTCGCTTCACTTCAATTGCCTCTTCTGACACTAATTCTCTGACATAGAAATGTCGAATCCGTATGTGTTTCGTCCGTTTATGAAACTCCAGATTGTGTGCTAGTCGAACAGTGGCTTCGTTGTCCACGTTCAACGTCGGGATACATGTCAGTGTCGTGAGTTCTTTCAATACTCTCGTAAGCTAAACAATTTCTCTGGCAGCTTCGCTCGCAGCAACTAACTCTGCTTCTGTAGTCGATATAGCTACTGATGCTTGTCTTTGGCTAAGCCAGGCTATTGCACCACCTGCGTAGCGGCATATGACGCCAGTCGTTGATCTCCCCAATGTAGCATCACCACCGTGATCTGCGTCGCTGAAACCTTCTAAAACTCCGACTAGGTGATCAGGTTTATATCTCAAGCCGTATGACATCGTGCCTTTAAGATATCGCATAATCCGTTTCACATTTAGCCAGTCATTCTTTGTCGGTGCTTCTAGTTTCCGAGATGCGACTCCTACTGCATAGGCTAAATAAGGTCGCGTGGCTACCATCAGGTAAGCTAATGCTCCAACAGCTTCACGATATGGGAAGGACTTCACTTCTGTCTCATCAGTGGAATCGATTACTTTCCCTGACTCAAATGACTCTTTGTCGATTGGCGTTGTTATCGGATTGCAATCGCTCATCCCAAATCGCTCTAAGATCTTTCTCGTATAGGCTTCTTGCTTCAGTACGATAGATCCTTTGCATTGCAGAATTTCCATGCCAAGATAGAAGGTAGCTGGTTTGGTAGTTATCTTTAGCTTTTCACGCAAGGTGCTAAGAAACTCGTCTGCTAGTTTCTGATCTGATGCTGCAACCAATCCATCGTCGACAAAAAGCGTAAAAAGTATCTTCTTGTCTCCAAGTTTCTTTGTATACAGGCAGGGGTCTGCCGTGCTCTGAACAAACTCAAGTTCCTTTAAGATCTCGTGGAAACGGTAATTCCAACATCTTGGGGATTGCTTTAGTCCATATAGACTTCTGTTAAGTCTACAGACGTTGTTAGAGCCGTCATCGAAACCTTCGGGTTGTTTCATATAAATTTCTTCTTTCAGATGACCGTGAAGGAACGCTGTAGTAACGTCGAACTGTGTGAGTGTCATTCGCTCGCTTGCAGCTACACTAATCAGTGTACGTATGGTCGCCATTCGGGCCACTGGACTGAAAGTTTCCTCGTAGTCAATTCCTTTCTTTTGGCGAAAACCTTTAACTACTAGGCGGGCTTTGAACCTCTCAATTGTACCGTTTGGGTTTTTCTTTACTTTATAGACCCACTTGCATAGTATCGCTTTACGATCTCTAGGTAGTTCCTGCAAAGTCCATGTTTTGTTTTCGTGGAGTGACGATATTTCACTTTCCATCGCTTTCAACCATTTCTCTTTGTCGCTACTAAGCATGGCCTCTTTGTAGGACAAAGACTCGGGTATATCATTGTCAAGAACTGCCATAACATAATCATCGAATTTTACTGGTGGTTTGAGGGTAGATCTATTTCTCAAGTTATACCTCAGTTCAGATTCACTGTCCTCATTCGCGTCTTGAATTTCTTCCATAGGTTGTTAGATTCTATCGATAAATTCGTTGAGTGTTTCTTGGTATAGATCAGATTCTTCAAACTCATTTTCTCCCTCTAATTCGATCGATTCTAAGTTCGCTGGTTCTTCTAACGAATCTCGATTGTCTCCCTCTGTTACGATAGGGTCATCGACAATAATATTACGTTGCGTGTTCTGTAGCGTGGGTTGGACGTCAGGTATACGTCCAAATGACACTGTAAACTCATTCACGTTGGAGTTTGTGTCCTGCGCTTCCACTTTCGTTTCATCCTCAATTGATGCAACAGGCTTTTCATCAAAAATTACATCGCGAGATCGAATGAGGCGACTCTTTTTGCCTTCAGTTACCCAGATACGATATCCGTCTTCATCATATCCGATTAAGTAGCCTTTAACAGCTTTCTTGTGTAATTTTTTGCGCTTTTTCTTTGGAATGTGTGCATAGAAAATACTGCCAATGATGCGTAGGTGCTTGATGCTCGCTTTCTTTCCAAACCAAAGTTCGTAGGGTGCTTTCCCTTCCACAGGTGTCGGGCCGGTTCAATTTAGAATGTAAACAGCAGTATTAACGAGTTCTGCCCACAGTTCTTGTGGTAACTGCTTTTGAGAATGCATCATTGAACGTGCGGCTTCTACAACTGTTCTATTCTCACGTTCGGCACACCCGTTTTGTTCAGGAGTGTATGGACACACGAGTCTCTGTTTTATTCCCTCCTTTTGTAAATTTTCTCCCATCTTCTGATTATCGAACTCGCCTCCGTTGTCACTAAGTAACTCTCGTACTGTATGACTGGTGTTCTTTACTTCAGCCACTAGTTGCTTGACCTTTTCATGAACCTCTGATTTCTCTTTCAAGAGATAGATGAAGCGAAATTTTGAATAACCATCTTAGACAAGCAGGAAATATCGGTACTTCGTAAAGGAATACGGAAACGGTCCACATACTTCCGCGTGTAGCAACTCACCTGGTGAAGAAGCTCTAGTTCTCGTACCGAACTTAAGACGATGATCTTTGCCATTGATACAGCCTTCGCATAAGTCGTGGTCGGTAGGCAAATCGATTCCCAATTCACGTCTTACGAAAGCTCTAACGTGGTTCTTATTCTGGTGACCAAGTCGCTCGTGGTACAGCTGAGTCTCTGTTGCCATGAAAACCTTTAAACGTTTCTTAGGTTTCACGTTCTTTACGTCTAGTTTGTAAAGTCCACCTTTCAGGCAACGACTTCCTTTTACTTTTATTTCTCCGTCTATAGACAAGCTGCATTGTCTCGGGGTTGAGGAGAAGATGCTTTTTGAATTCTTATCGTGAGCAGCTAATACAGAGAAAAGGTTTCTTTGGATTGATGGAACATACCAAACATCTTGCAGGGTAATCGGTACTTTCTTCCCATTAACATTTGCTTCAATGATTACAGATCCCTTGCCTTTGGCGCGAATAGTGTCTCCATTGGCTGTGGTGACTGTATAAAAATCGTCAAAATGTTCGAAGGTGTGGAATAAGTCACTCCGATTCGTGATGTGGCTTGTTGCATCATTGTCCACCCACCAATTCTCTCCATCGGTTTCTGCTAACAGGGTTGTTGTCTGTGCCGTCTCTACAGACATCAATGTCATACTTGCTATTCCACTCTTTTGCGTAGAAGGTTTGGGGTTGTCGGTTTTGGGTGGCTTGCCATCATTGATCCACTTCGAACAGTTTCTCACATGGTGTCCTAGCTCCAAGCAATAATTACACCTCAATTTTTTATCCTTCTTTTTCGATATCTGTGTGCTTGTACTTGCGGTTAGGATGTCTTCATCGGGCACGGGTTTACTCGATAAGGCTCTCTCAAAGGCACAAAGATGGCTCGTAAGATTCTCTACCGTTCGTTCTAACTTTGGTATTAACAACCAACTGCTTTTAAAACAGAAATATTCTTCACTGAGAGTGTCTAAAATCTTACAGATAAGAAGCAGTTCGGGTAACTCCTTCGTCGGTTTAGATTGTAACATTTCTTTATTCAATTCAGTCCAAATATTTTTCAGTTTTGATAAATGAGTAGCGATATCGTCGGATGAATCTCGCTTGAATCCGAAGAAACTCATACAGAGGTTGTAGTAACGATCCTCACATATACCATCGTAAAGTCGGTGGAGCTCTAGCCATACTTCACGAGAAGTGGTGTAGCGCATGACTTTCTTTAAGGTGTCTTCTTTCATGTTTGTTGTAAGGAGTAGAAGAGCGCTTGTATCAGCCTTTACATAAGCTGCGAGTTCAGTTTTGTAAACGTTGGCGTTGACAGCGTCACCTTCAGCTGCTACGGATTCTACATTGTTTCCTTCGAGAGTCGGTCTTATAAATTTACCTTCGACGACATCGAGGGCGCGGTCGACAGATCGTAGTAGGATGCACATTTTGTACTTCCATGTACTCCAGTTCGATTTCCCATCGAGTAGTCCGATTGACACTTTCGAAGTCAGATTTCCCATTTTAAAATTATTCTCGCGGAAAACTTTAAAACAAACTCGTGAACGTGATCAGCACATAACCTATAGCAGAGCGGTGGCTCGAGTTAAAAGTAAACTGCGTGAATTAAAGAAAATCGTAAAAATATATTCGACAAACAACTTGATACATTGAAAGATAGACAGACACAAGCAATGACTAATGACGTATATGAAAAGACTAACAAAAAAGATTCTCAATGTAGTAAAAACTCCTTTGATCTTAACAACATGGGCCATACAAGCTGAAGCCGTACTGACTTGCAACAAACTAGTGAAGCCTATTAATACGGAGTTATCCGACAATGAGAGCGCTACAGAAAAAAAGAGAACAAGCGAGCTAAGTCTCAACTTATACTATTAATTGCTCCAACTCGGCTTAAGCAAATTAAAAAATGAAATACAGCGAAGCAAATATGGGACACTTTAAAATCCATTTACGCAAGTAAAGGACCTGCGCGCAAAGCGACTCTTCTGAAACAGTTAATCCTAACTAAACTAGAAGATGATGACGTGCGTAAACATTTGAATAAATTTAGGTTACATTTGAATATTTTCAGCTACCTACTGGATAAGGCGGTGGGGGTTGACAAGGCCAGACTTAGGGCCGTATCGCAAGCGGAGTCAGGAGCTTGGCTGCATGCACTGCCTTCTCCGCATATGGGTACCTTCCTCGATAGCGACTCGCTGCGGGTGGCTGTGGCTCTCCGCCTGGGCTGTGATGTTTGTGAAAGACATCTATGCATCTGCGGCTCTACGGTGGAGAGCAATGGCCACCACGCATTGAGTTGCTGTCGTTGTTCTGGGAGGTTCCCACGACACCATGCCCTAAACGACACTATCCGCAGGGCTCTTATCTCAGCTAACGTCCCGTGCGTACTGGAGCCCCCGGGTCTGAGTAGATCGGATGGAAAGAGACCTGACGGTATGACTATGGTTCCATGGGAAAAGGGAAGGTGCTTACTGTGGGACGCCACGTGCGTCAGCACCTTTGCCGCCTCGCACCTTGGTCGTACCGTCAGAGAAGCTGGAGCTGCTGCTGAGAGCGCGGCGGTTAGGAAGCGGGACAAGTACGCTGCGTTGGAGACAAATTATGTCTTTGTACCATTTGCAGTCGAAACCGCGGGCTGTTGGGGCAGTGAGGCCAAACATTTTGTCGCCGAGGTCGGACGGCGCCTTAGAAATAAGGGTTGTGACCCTCGCTCCGGATCATATCTGGTGCAAAGGTTGTCCATTGCCATACAACGTGGCAATGCTGCCAGTGTCATGGGCACCTTTGCACCAGGGATGGCGAGGGGTGGTTTGTTTAATTAGGTTCTTCTTTTCTTTTGTTGACGATGTTTTAACATTTATAATTCTTATTTGAAATGATTTAATAGATAATTTTATATAAATTTAGGTATATATTCTTTATTGCACAAATTTACAAACAGAAAGTTACATACAAAAGGACATTAACAATGGCGGGCTTATCTCTAAAGGAGATTTCGCCAGGTTTTGAAGGCGCTCTAATTTATATATATTTAGACATGGTTGATAAATTGGCAGATATGGACGTTGAAATAAATAAGGATTTATTGTCAATTATGATGCTGTATAGTCTTTCAGCTGAGTACGAAGCGTTCAGAGTAGCCATTGAGTCGCGTGATATTCTTCCTGCTCCCGCAGAATTAAAAATTTAAATTGTTGAAGAATCTGAGGCTCGACACAATTGAAATATCAGCAATACTTGTGAAGAAGAAGCCAGTTCATCTCATGAAGAGGCATTATTGAGAATGTGTAAAATTTATAAACGAAGAGGAAGTAAAATCTTCAAACGCAAAGGCCATAGAATTTGTACAAAATGCAGGCAAAAGAACAAAGATGAAAAAAATGATTCATCTCATAAAAATCACTTTGCTTCACAATGTCTTCTTTCTAGAAAAGATATTTCTAACAATGACTGGATCCTAGATAGTGGCTGCACTTCGCACAAACCTACAAACGTGATTTATTTGGAAAATTTGATAAAGGATCTGGTAACTTAATTTTGCCACTGAAGAGCATACAGCTGAGATCAAAGGAATAGGCACAGTCTCTTTAGTTTCTAAAAATGGTGCTGGACAGGCATTAACTTATTTGAAGAACACTTTGTATGTGCCTACTCTGTCTACAAACTTTTTTTCAATTCAATTCAATTCAAAATTTATTAATAAATAAAGATTTACATGTCAGTCAGGGTTACAACAAAATTCATAATATAAAAGATTTACTTATGAACTAAGTAACATAAATAGTTATAAATTTTAAAACAATACCTATACTCATGATTGGATAGATGAGGTCAGCTATTTGTCTTCAAAAAACTCTTTTACTGAATAAAAGGCCTTACTAATCAAAAACTGTTTTAGTTTAGTGATGAAGATTGGGTGGCTGGGTGCAGCCTTAATGTCGTCCGGAAGCTTGTTGTAGACTTTAGGCGCGATAACACTTATTTGCTTGTCAGCCTTTGCACGTTTCGTTGCAGGTACAATGAGCATGTTACAACGTCTAGTGCGGCTTCCCACATTGGTTGAAAATCTGTCCAGATTCGACCTTGCGTATTTTGCCACCTCTAAGATATAAAGACAGGGGAAGGTGAGGATGTTGTACTTAATGAACAAGTCACGGGCTGGGTGATCCCAGGCAACCCGTGCGATTGTTCGGATGGCACGTTTTTGCATCCTAAAAGGTCTGATACGTTCAGCAGCATCGCCCCATATGTCAATGCCATATGTCAGTAGTGAGTTGAAGTATCCATAATATGCGTTAAGTAAATTTTTATCAGTTAGGCTCGGCCTAAGTCTAGATAGGGCAAAAGACGCTGAGGCAAGGCGATCACAGAGCACGTCAATGTGAGTACCCCACGTTAAGCTTGCGTCAATTGTCAGTCCGAGGTATTTTACCGTATCGACTTGCGGTACACTGGTTCCATTGCACGTTATGTTGAGGTCATGTCCTTTTGTCTTGCGTAGCTGGAAGTGCATTATGTTCGTTTTTTCGATGTTTAAGATCATGCCGTTCGTACTGAACCATTTTGCTAAGCACTCCATTACATTCTGGGTTTTTGATCTAAGTTCATCATAACTTGTTGTCTATTACCAAGATGACAGACACTGGATGTTCTGTTGTTTTCTACAATAATAAAGCTATAGTTAACAATACAAAAGATAGCAGAACACTTACCGCATTCAAACAAAATGATGGTCTTTATCACTTCCAACATAAGAAATCAGAGCACAACAATATGACTAATGTAAAAGATGACAATGATACCAACACATTTCCTAAATCGAAAAACTAGTCATCAAATATAAATTATTGGCACAGAAAGCTAGGTCATATGAATGCCAAAGATCTGAAACTAGCTCTTAAAAACGAGAATTAAATTGGTTTAAACTCTGATGATTCGGAAAAATTTTATGAATGTGAAACTTGCATTCAATCGAAAATGCATCGAGTTCCTGCTCCTTGTGGAAAAACTACTAATCGAACAAACGAACTTTTAGAAATTGTACATAGTGATGTATGTGGACCAATTCGAACGGCCACCATCAACGGAAACAAATACTTTTTTACTTTTATAGACGACTACAGTCGCTACTGTAGAGTTTATTTTATTAAAAACAAAAACGAAGTACTTGAGAAATTCAAAGAGTTCAAAGAATTAGCATTGTATGCTTAGCTGTTAGTGTTCCGAATAAAATAAAATAAAATAATAATAATAAATAAAAACCCACACTGGAAATAAGATTAAATTTCTACAATCAGATAATGGCACTGAATATGTAAATACATATTTTGATTCTTATTTAAAGCGCTGCGGAATACAGCGACGATTAACTGCGCCTTATACTCCGCACCAAAATGGTGTCGCAGAACGCAAAATCGAACTCTAATAGAAAAGGCAAGAGCCCTGATGATTGCCTCTAACGCTCCTCTCAAATACTGGGGCGAGGCAGTAGCGACAGCTAATTATTTATCAAATAGAAGTATAAATAGCGCCATCAATAATCAAACACCATTTGAGCGATGGGTTGGCAGAAAGCCTTGGGTGTATTATTTATATGAATTTGGATTAAAGGCGTATGTTCTGATCAAGGGTAAAAATGCTCATAAGTTTCGACCAAAAGCTATTCCTGGCATATTTGTTAGATATTCAGAAGTATCTAAAGCTTTCAAGATATACATTCCAATGAAGAATAAAATTTTGACGTCAAAGGATGTCCGAATAATGAAAGGCATATCAATAGGGTCCCGTTTTTTCACCCTTTGGGTACGGAACCCTTAAAAGGAAAAAAGCTATTGAACATAAAAAGCAATCCCTATTAAGAACAATAGGTTCGGAAAGAAGTTCATAAAGAAGAAATAAAGAATAAAAATGTTAGGACTATACCTAACATTTTATCTTAAATATTACATTTTATCTTAGGTTCTATAACCTACTTACTTAAAATATTATCACAGGACACATCATATGTCACATCACATTTGTCAATGAGTTTGACTCTTTGGTTCAAATTGTGACTTTTAACATGTTTTAACATTGTATATCGATGCTGTTATGTAATAATTCAATCCATAAAATTTCATAAAAGAATGGTTTAATGCAATATGTCATACGCAACTAAAACGTTTTTGAATTGTTCATAACTTTGCTGACATAAAATGAAATGTAAGGGTATAGAGTTAAACATTAGCAATTATGCGGGTATGTTGGAAAACTATAATTGCTATTTATTTACTAAAAGGAGGTTTTAGTCAACAAATTAGTTCTAGAGTTGGCCGCTGTGTGAAGGTGGCGACACCATCAATACGTATTCATGTTTGTTCCTACAATAAAGCTCCACGATTGACAAATATATAAAATGTATTTTATTGTTAAATCATCATAGGTTTTCACCAGTTATGGGCCCAGAAACGTTCAGACCATTTAAACTTTTGTTTTTAACAATAAAATATAAAAAACGGTAAGGTTTGAAAATAAAACGAATAATTTTTTTCAAGAAATGTCAGCAAAAAGTCGTAAGAAAGTAATCCAATTTATAAAACGTGCAGCACGGTAAAGTGCTAAATGCAGCAAAGCTTATATGCTGCGGTAAAGCAGACAAATAAAATAGGTGAATATATTTTTTCATAAAATGATAGCACAAAAGTCGTAAGAAACTGCAACCCAGTAAATAAGAGTAGCGCAGTAAAATGCTAAATAAAAGTAGTGCAGTAAAGTGCTAAATAAAAGTAGTGCGGTAAAGTGCTTAGTAAAAGTAGTGCGGTAAAGTGCTAAAAGCGGTAAAGCTAAAAAAAACCTGCAGTAAAGTGGGGCAATTTATTGAAGATGCGGTAAGACAGATAAAGCTGCGAGATGGGGAATATGTTCGCAAATTTATTTAAAGGCCTAATTGGTAAAAAGGAAATGAGAATATTTATGGTTAAAAATTAAAATTATTTAATGTGGAGACTGTAGAATACAAAAACATAAGTTTCACGGTATGGGACGTCGGCGGTCAATCAGAAGGTAAAGGAAAATAACTCTTGGAAAGAGGTAAAGGAAGTGCCAAAAGGAACCGAAGTTATTTCTAGCAAATGGGTTTTTAGAATAAAGAAAGGAAATAATGGAGAGAAAATATATAAAACCAGATTAGTTGCACGGGGTTTTGAAAAACAGAAGTGTGAACTTAATTCTGAAGTTTATTCTTGCCAACTTTCAGAGTTTTTATGTCCGTTGCAAACAAATTGAAATTGAAGTCATGAAGGAAAAAAAAATTACGCGCCCAGATGGAGTAGTAATCAAAACGTACTATGGGTGCCGGCTATGATACAATTTTGTAACTCACACACACATTCACACTTTTCTTCCAAATAGTCGTTCACAGCATGTGACATGGACAACATCTCTGTCATAAAATATCAGAAATAAAATAGATAACACAAAACATTAATAATTGTGCGGTGAAATTGTGCCAAAACCATGCCGCAAGCAAAACTACAAAGCTTGCTGGTATCACATTTTTCTGGTGAGTAGTAAACCGCTTGGTTTTTACAATTTTCGTGGTCAAATTTTTTGTAGAAAATTGTGTTGTTGATTCTTAGTGATGTGAAGTAGTCGATAAAAAATAATATAGAATCGAGTCGTCGTTATAATTTTTTTTTCCTTCATGCTGCCAGTTTATCAAATGAATGTTGTGGGAGCTTTTTTGCATGGTGATATTGAAGAGGTGGTATATTTAAAGATTCCAGATGGTACACTGTGTAAGCTAAATAAACCCCTTAATGGTTTTAAAAGATGCCCTAAGTATAGGAATAAAAGTTTGATATTTTCATGCAAAACGAAGAATTTCAAAAGTCGAAAAGTGATAATTTAAGATGTTTCTTGGTAAACTGTGTAATGTTGTTAGATTCAAGAAATAATTTGTTGAGGTTGGTATTAACTGAAAGGAGGTTTTAGTCAACAAATTAGTTCTAGAGTTGGCCGCTGTGTGAAGGTGGCGACACCATCAATGCGTATTCATGTTTGTGCCTACAATAAAGCTCCACCATTGACAAAATATATAAAATGTATTTTATTGTTAAATCATCATAGATTTTCACTCTATTAGCAACCCTTAATGTATCTATCTCGAATAAAACTTGCAAATGTGAAGTATTTTTCACTAATATTTCGTAAAATTCAACTTTATTCAATAAATAAATCCACTTCGTTTTTTTTTACCATTATTTATTACGCGAATCATACGTCCACACCGTCCCGCTACGTACCGAATGACCGGCAACGTGTAGAGCCACAGAACAACTCCAGCTCAAATTTCTTTGATGTACCGACACCGCGCTGGTGTTGGCCGAGTCCAGACGAAGCCACCCTCCACACTTGCGCGTTGGCCTAGACATGCCGAATGCCGTTAAAAGTGTACAGGGGCCTTTAGCCGGTACGGAACCTTGACGGAACCAGTTTTCTGCAAGGAGGTTTTAACCCACACTACGTATAGCGAAGCGTAGTGAAGCGTAGTAAAACGTTGGTTTTCTGCACAGAAAAATAAGGGTACTTAGAAGGAGGATTAAAGAAATAATTCGTCACAAAGTAGCGAAGGCGTCGTTCTATGGATTTGACGGGTTATTTTGAATATTTCCTAGTGATCACTGATAGTTTGACATAAAATATTGGGACATGTTGGCAGATGTCATCCCATAGTAAAATAAATTAGCAAGGTATCTATTCCGAGCGAAGCAAGGAGGTCCGAAATCTTTGGTTTTCTGTGTACGGATCGGCCTCAAATATTTCCGAACGATAACTTCAGTTTTGACAGAATACCACAGATTCTACCAGTAGCGTTCCAGTAGAATCAACAAGAGCAAAGATTATCAAAAATTATGCTTTCTCTCTTGCACTAGTTGCAAATCATGGCGTTCTCTCTGTCGTTAGACATCCATTGTACGGTGTTTACTGGAACACTTTCCCAATCAAAAATATTTTCGTCGAACGCCCCGTGGAAGGAAGAAAACTAGATTTTCTCCACTAACATAAAGGAAAGTGTTCGGAAAACTTCTTTTCTAATTAGGAGGAGTGAATTTGCCGTGTTTTCTTTTCAATCGCAAGTGTTTTTTTTCCTATCTATCCCTTCTTCGTTGAAGTGAATTTTGGTTTCAAAATCAATCAAATGGTATATCAATGCGATCGTCGGTAAGCTACATCCTATCTCACGCGCCAGGGGAGTCGGTAATGTCGCATCCTGACTACTCTCAGCAAGCCCAGCACCATGCGTGCCTGCTGGTGCTTGTGAAAGGCATTGGAGGCATGCTGAAGAACTTCAACAAGCTATGGGAGCGAATTCAGAGAGTCAACAACATAAAAGTTACTGGTTTGTACTTATTTACGTGCTATTTGCTTTGGTAAAGGGTACTTGGAACAAAGACTTCCGAACTAAGTGAGATTTTGATTCCCAAGCTATTTGAAATTTTCCTTTTGTAATTTTGATTGTCAGTTTGAAATTGTTTTATGTTGCAGTATTTATATTGATAACTAACTAACTTACTAGGTACTAACTTATTAACTAACCTACTTTTTTATATTGATAAGTGAACAAACAAATACTTATTTTACTTTTTAAATATGTGATTGATTTATTAGACTATTTTAAAAGACAATGCAACTTTGTGGCCCAAAATTTTGAAAGGTTTTGCACAAGAGTGATTTTATGTCAAATGATAGACCGCATCATCACTAACATTTTTTACTATGGCACCAGGAAAATCGGTCCCGGTGAAAAAAAGTTATGATGTGACAAATGTCAGGAATTATGTGATTTAATATATATTATTATTGAATGATTTGACATATAAGACTTGATTTAAACGCCTGTGCCTAGTTAATAAAAGCTAAATATAATAATATATATCATGTCTAAGCATGTATTATATACAGTGTTCAATAAAATATATATTATGTTTCGTCAGAAACTGATGTTGCAGATATCATATTACGAAGGTGATTTCAAAGTATGGCACCAAAAAACTCTACCCCAGTTAAAAAAAGTTATGATATAGAAAATGTCAATATAAAGATAATTATACATACATACACCGCATGTGCCTAAAAAAAAATGCAAAATATGATAATATAATACCATCACCCAACATACATAATATACAGCGTGTTACATAGTATACAGGGTGTAAAGGACAAATAAAATCGGTTCCGTAAAACTAAAGTCGACGCATATCTCACAGGAACTAAGTCAGATAGAAATAATTATTTTTAGTTGAACTCAAGAATCGGCTCCGGTGAAAAAAGTTATGATGTGGCAAATGTCAGGAATTATGTGATTTAATATACAATGTGTAACGAAAAGACGTGATAATAATAAAGGATATGAATCTGCCCATGAAACTGAACAACTTTTCCCAAGGAACATAGGTCGAAATATGAACATGAATTTTTGACCTCCCATACAAAATGCGCAATCAGTTGATGCAGTTTCTATGGGAGGTCAAAAATTCATGTTCATATTTCGACCTATGTTCCTTGGGAAAATTTGTTCAGTTTCATGGGCAGATTCACATCCTTTATTATTATCACACCTTTCCGTTACACGTTGTATAGTATTATTGAATGACTTGACATATAAAACTTGATTTAAACGCCTGTTGCCTAGTTAATAAGAGCTAACTATAATAATATACAAGGTGTAACAGAAAGGGTATGTCAACCCTAAAAGATGTAATTCTGCCAATAACACTGAACAACTTTTCCTGAGGAACATAGGTCGAAATGCAAAAAAAAAATTTTGAGCTCCTATACAAAATGCGCTAACAGCTGATTCAGTTTCTATGGGAGGTCATAAAAATCTTTCGTATTTCGGCCTATGTTCCTTGGGAAAAAATATTCAGTTTCATGGGCAGATTCACACCGTTTAGGATTGGTATAACCTTTTTGTTACACCCTGTATATCATGACTTAGCGTGTATTATATACAGGATGTTCAATAAAACATATATGTTTCGTCAAAAATATGGCACCGAAAAAATCTACCCCAGTAAAAAAATAATGATATGGAAAATGTCAGGAAATATGTTATTCGATAAGATAATTATACATACGTACTTATTTGACATAATCAGTCATGATTTCAATACCTGTGCCTAAAAAGTACAAAATATGATATTATGGAAGCTTGTAATTGGCTCCTAGATATTTACTAAGTGTATTATTTTGTAAACACAGCTGTAAGCTACCCAAATAAAATAAAATAAAAAAAATAATACACTCACAATACGTATATAATAGCGTGTTAAATCACGTGGACATGCGGCACGGATATTTTCAACTGCGTATGGATGTAAGTTCCGAAGATTCATAGTCAGTGTATATATTCTTCGAATACGTAGCACAGATCTGTTGCACAATGAACACACAAGATTTGCTTGTGGTTCAAACATGGTCCAAAACAAACAACTTGTAAAACTAAGCCTAAGACAACATTAACCACGGATAAGCTTACAGTACCGTTTCCAACAAGCGACTGCAAAGACGCTTAACTAAGAGATCACAGGCGAGAAAGAGACAGAAAAAATCATCACTGCCATAACTACAGACGCGAGTATATTGATTGACTGCGAGAAAGAGAAAGAAAACATGACAGCGATACTGTTTGCGCCATATCTTGTAACTACAGACCCGAGTATATTGACTAAGAGATAACAGGCGAGAAAGAGACAGAAAACATGGCAGAGATCCTGTTTGCGTCATATCTCATAACACTCACACTAGAGAAAAGAAATTGCCCACATTACGTGTGGAAGAGGAAGAACGACTAGAAGACCTTCGCTGCTAGCGGAATACTGTTTCAGGAGGAAGTCAGTTTCACCCTTTTGGAGCTACTTTTTAGTCCGAACTACAAAAAGTCATAAGGTAATGCTAGTACCTATGACTGCAGTATCACGCGCACAAAGCATGCGCGTGCGACCAGCAAGCGCATTCATGGATTAAAAGTATTCACCAAATAATACTCTCCAATTATTACTCTGAGTTAGATGTTTTTGAAATATGAATATATTTGAACACCCTGTATATTTTACTCGTTTTATTATCGCTTATATCATTTATATTATTATTTTTATTATATATTATAGAGGCAGGAGTTGGAATCATGTCTTATATGTGAAGTAATTCTATAATTATGAAATCACACATTTCTTGACATTTGCGACGTCATAACTTTTTTCCACCGGGACCGTTTTTTTGGTGCCATAGTAAAAGTTGTTAGTGATGATAAGGTCTATCATATGACACAGGTCTCATTCTTGTGCAGTACCTTTCAAAATTTTGGGCCAGCGTTCTATGGAACAGTTGCATTGTCTTTTATCTGTAAAATGCAATTATGCAAGTAATTATGCTCAGAGGCAGATTCAGTATCAATGTAAAAGCAAAAAAATATTGTCAAAAGTTTTTTATGCTTTATTGATACTGAAAGGGCCCATGAGCCATAGGGCTTTTTAATCAAATTAACATCCAGTATAAACTATTAACATATAAATTCATTTTCACAGACTCATCTGGCCAAGTAAGAGATATCTGGGTCAGATATGTTAGAGATTATCCTGTTGAAAACAATGACTGGGGTGACTTCCAAACTCACAGGTAAGTAGGAAATTTTAATTTACCAGAAATATTTGTAAAAATAACCTGTTGTCATTGCATGTCAAAAATATTGTCATTGGTGCAACTTTGATAAATTTATTATATGAAAATAACCGGATTGTATGCCGCTAATACTAAAAAACAAGCTTCTGAACCAGTTGAACAGAGGTAAGCTGGCAGTTATTTATTATATTGCTAGCTATGTTCATTTTATAATATCTGACCAAAAATTACGAAAAGCTGTTTGGTGGTTTTACTAGTCCATGCGAAATCGTATTTTAAGAATCACAAAAATGGCAAAATGTCAGTTGTTGACCAGAGTGAGCATTTTGTGTGGAAATGTCAGTTTTTATCATTTCCCTGAAATGTTTTTTGGGAAAGTTGTTCAGTTTCATTGACTGACGCCCTTTTAGTTTTCGGTACACCATCCCTTACACCCTGTATTATATCAACGACAAAGTGTAATTTAATAATGACTTGGAAGGCCTATGTCCAGCCATGAACATATTTTGGCTGATACGATGATGGTGACGATTTTTCAAAATCAAAATTTAAATCGTCTAAGTCTTGAAATATGAGCTGTAAACTTCCCAAATAAAAGTTATTAAATATTTCATTGGGGTCGATTCAGGCGTGGCCGCTAAATTTCCTAAGACCCTGTCCAGAAAGGGCGAATTCGCCGCGATTTACTCGCGCGTGTTTCGCGCGTTCATCTGGACGCAAACAAGGCGCTCCTGGTATCTCGACTCCCGCGAGCCTCGCGCGAGCCGAGAAAATTCGCGCGATGCTTGTGGACGCAATGTATTGACACCCAGTACCTCGCCGACGCGCGTAGAAACTCGCGCGTAACAATTCGCGGCGAATTCGCCCTTTCTGGACAGGGTCTTAATTTTTTTAAGTGTCGCTAAACCGTTTGGTATTCTGTAGGCAACTGTCAAAATCAAATGACGGGAGTAAATTGATTTTGATTTAACCAATCTACAAAATTTCCGTTGAACTGCAAAATTGGTATTCCACAAGCCCCATTTTAAGCGAAACCATAGACAAGAACAGCTAATTTTAGCGGCGATTAAAAACCAGCCTGTTAAAATTAAAAACAGCAGATTTTTCCAGATGTGCTAAAGCCATACTCTTTCTCTTGCATTTTTTGAAGTTTTGGAAGGAAAGAAAGAAAGAAAAGGCAAAAATAAAACAACACGAACACATTCCGCTTCTGAAAAAATTTGCCCGGCTATTGCCGCCGACGAAATTATTGCCAGCTAACAATTTTCGTCTTCTATCTTGCAAACCGCTCACACACATGAATGACACAAAGATTTCAAAAATATTGCTGCGAAGTTGACGACAATATCGACACGACCGAGATAAATAAGAATTCTTAATTTTGACAGGTTGAGGAAATGTTTGAGCTAATTTTACCCGTGTTTTCCAAAAACTGGGCCATCAAAGGTAAAATTTTGGCCTGTTGTCTAAAAAGGGACGAAGTATGTAAATGGACATCTAAGGGATGACTCGTTGCCAAAAGGATCAAAAATCGTTTCTTTTTGGTCAATCTGGCAACTCGGTTCCAATTTGAACTTGACGGTTTTACCTTTATTTGTCTATGATTTTCTTTCCAAAGAAGAGAAGGATAGCTTTTTATGAAATCCATAAGTGGAAACGAGACAGACAGCTTTTTCATTCACTCAATCACTCACTCTTATTTTTAGTTGGCCGATAATATTTTTAGGGTTCCGATACCAAAATGGTAAAAAAAGGAACCCTTATGGTGCCGCTCTATCTGTCTGTCTGTCCGTCTGTCTGTCACACCTCTATATCTCAGCAACCACTCATGCTATCGACCTGAAATTTGGAATAGTTTTAGAATATAGTTGCCCAACTGAATTGCACATGAAAGAATTTTGAAAAAAATATGATTATTAATGTAAAGGGGGCCAAAATAGGGGGGGGGGGGCAAATTTCAAATTGTCGCTACTAGGTCGAGTGAGGTATCATATGAAAGAGCTTTACTTGTGCATTCTAAAATATATTTTTGTATTTTTTTACATCTCTTAGTTTTCAAGTTATGATGAAAAAGGTAAAAAAAAAACACCATCCCCCCCCCCCCTTATCTCCTGAATTAATTACAGTTGACAGAAGGTTATGTAAACATTACAGCAAAAATAAAACGATCTTTCTAAGTTGCACAGTTTTTTAGAAATCTGCAAATAACCTTTACAAACAAATTTAGTTTTGCGGTCCTAAAATGGACTTTATTGCTTCCAAAAATACAAAAAGTATATCGGAACCCTCGGCGCGCGAGTCCGACTCGCACTTGGCCGGTTTTTTTTTAGTTAACACGCCACTCTGGAATAGCAAATTGATTAAAACGTAATTAAAATCTGGATATAATTTAGGAATTTTAATTTTAGGCTTAACTTTAGCGGCCACGCCTGAATCGACCCCATTCATTTTATTACAAAAACAAAATACATTGTGTAGGAAATCTTACACCTAATACAACATTAATATAAGCATGCATAAACTCGTCATAATACTTTACTAATTAAAAAATTTAAATATGAAACTTAATGTTTTACTAATTTATTAATAAATTCCTCTGTGCTATAATAACATTCTTTCACCAAGAAGCGCGCTAATTGACTCTTGGATTTTACAGGACATAGAATGGACTTAAACTCTTTAGGTAGACAGTTAAACAGCTTAATGGCCTGAAAACAAGAACTATGACTCACGACGTTCAATTTAGGAGCAATCATAACATCCCAAGAAACGTCCACTAAAGGACAGGGAGCTCCCTCCAGAATTCTAGCTTTTTCTGGAAAAATGTAGAGGGGAAGTACCATAGTCACCTCGCTTGTTAGCGTTACGGCTGGCACCATGGACCGCGGTTGTAGGTGACCGCAGTAAGTAAGATGTAAGATACAAAGGAGGATGCTGCTGCCCATCCTCCAGTTTGTAACCCTTAGTCGCCTCTTACGACACCCACGGGTATGTATGGGTTGGTACTATTCTTTGCTGGCACCACACGGGACACTTAGGAGCAATGGTACTAGTTAAATCTTTCCTTCGACTACTTAATCTAATCTAACGCTTCTCTTGTGTTTCATACCTGTCTAGGTTACGGATTAAATCTGTTAGAGTTAATAATATGTAGAGGGAAGGCACTGTCAGTATATTCAGGTTTTTTAAAATATTCTCTACAAGACTCCTGTTGGGGTATTCGAACAATCGTCCTTATAGCTCTCTTCTGAATGACGAAGGCTTTAGTTAAATTGTATTGATAGCTGTTGCCCCAAAATCTTGAACTATACCTTAACCGTGACTCTATCAGTGCATAATATACTACTTGCAACAATTGCTTAATATTTATCTCATCCCTCAAACTCCTTAGGGCATAGCATGCTGAACTAATCCTGTTTTTAACTAAATTTACTTCTTCCTTCCAATTTAGGAATGCGTCAATAGTTACACCTAGGAAATTTTGTGTCTCCACTTGCTTAATACTTTCAGTGCCGACTTTAATATCAAGCATTTTTTTTTTTATTTAGACGTAGTCTGAAACACCATAAAACTAGTTTTATTAATATTTAATTTTAGTCGATTCATGTTGAACCAGTATGAAAAAGCTAAGAGAACACTGTTAATTTTATCATTCAGTTCAGAGGCTGAGCAAGCAAGTACAATTGCATTTTTATCGTCTGCAAAAACAACTATGTCAATATCATCACTTGTTTTTCATGAACATAATGAGGTCGTTGAAAAATACCAAAAACAAAATAGGTCCCAATATAGAGCCTTGTGGTACCCCTGTTTTGACAGGCCTAATTTTTGATTTTGTAGATTTTTCATACATCCCCACTATTGATGTGAATAACGCAAAAACAATAAAATAGACTTATGTTTGCAAACCTTTCTAGGAGATTACTCGGCCTGATAACTCTCAGCAAATTCACAAACCAAATAGAACTAAATGAAGTATGCCGTGTTCATGAGTCCCTGAAAGTAAAGTATATTAACACATTGTACGACTCGCGAGCATTCATGTTTGGACCGATCAGCAAGAAACCGGAACAAGAACCTGAAAGTTACAATATTTTTGATGATGAGGTCTCTAAAGAAGGCAGTGTTAGTGACAAGTAAGTATTGATTATCTTCCATTATCAATTCCTAAAATCTATGTTTCTTAATTTTTTTAAAAATGCTAATCGAACTAATACAGGCAAGTAGGTAAATATGCAACTAATGAATGAATGAAAAAAAAAATGTTTAGCTAAATTTATTTTCCATGGACAGGTGTTTTTTTTTTAATATTAATTTGATTTGAAGCTAAGAATACTATGCTACGAAATTTAAACAAAGAACATTTACTTCCGAGTTTTTAGATTTTCCATCAAAAAAAACCTTTTACTTTAACTTTCAAGTACCTATTTTCTTTCAACAGTCTTTAAAAATTTGGTGTAGAAACTGAAAAAATAACCTACAAACATCTCTGTATTTTCTAAATATCCGGGTATTGAGTTTCTTAATTTATTTTAGTGCCTATAACAGTCTCTGTAGTAACTTGGTGAATGATTTTTAGAGATTTTTCACATTGAGCGGCTTAGCAGTGCGGCAGCAGCGCTGCAACCGCAGACCCCTTCATTTTACGGTGGTTTCAGCGTTGCTAAGTCACGAAGCGAGTAAGCTTCAGGTGGTCGTAGTAGCCCAATTCCGTGCTGCTAATGATAGGCCAACCAACTTCCCCACCAAAAGGCAGAACAGATTATGCGAGAAACAAAAATATATAAAACATAGAGTAAATAACTCCATGTTGTATTTTCTTCCAGAACATCAGTTCCCAGTGAGCAACCAGACAGCCTATCCTCTGCAGAAAGCTTCCCTCACTCCTCATCCTCAGTCCAGGAGGAAAACTTCACCACCCCTTCGAATTTCAAAACCCACGCCATGTTTTATAGCGAGAACGATCCAGTGCCAGATTTAGAGCAGCATGTGGCTGATCTTGTTAATTCATTATTCTGGGTTGTTGAGTCTAAGAGGTTGGAAAGATCCAGAGAAAAGTTGGAGAAAGTTACGTTGCTATTGGCGCCGTTTGAGAAAAAGGACTTTGTTGGTGAGATTTTTTTTACATTTTGCTTTAAATTGTTTTATAGACTTTTTTGTAGAATTTAATCAATAGCGCGAAACTACATCAACGTGAAATTAAACTTAGACAAGAAGTGGCGTTCGAAGAAAACTCTTGCACTGGGGTATGGTCTCTGTAACTTGGTAACTTTGTTACATTGTGCTTTTCGACTGGACTCAGGACTATACAAGGAAAGACATAAAGAACCGTAAAGCAGAAAATGGCGCTAATCTGCCCATTTAACTGAATAACTAAATAAAAATAAAAAAGTCACCTGACCATTTTGGAATTTCATCTCGTATTTCGCGATATAGGTTAGTTGGGTAGAATTTTTCTGTAATTCAGTGTTTTCGGGCTCTTGGGACGAAAGGCGAGACGGTAAAATTACCTTCCTTGGGATATTGCATTGGTTCCCCCCCTCCAAAGTACCACGCCTTTTTGCTGGAGTTTTAGAGAGAGCTTCCTGTCCTGCAGTGGACGTGTCATGGGATGTTATGATTGCATTGTTACTTTTTCTTGTATGACATTTATGTCACACATCTTTCTTTTATATTCCATAGGGTTGGACATGGAATCACGTAACAATAAGAAGCGTTGCATGGGCCGCGTGACCAAGAATTTAGCTGATCTGACGTTACAAGCAGGGCTAATATCTGAGAGCCTCAGTTTGTATAACTCTGCCGCCGAGACACTCAAGTCTGTCAACGACTGGCTGTGGCTAGCCGCAGCTAAGGAAGGTAACTATAAACATACGATAAGAAATATTCAAGAAATACACTCCCTTATTTATAAGATTATATTTTAGCTGGCCTTTAGTGAAACTGTGAAACAAATAAGTAATAAACAGTCCTTACCCCAAACTCGCCGATATGGTGCCGCAAAAGAACAGTATATGCCCGGAATTTTAGACCATTTTTGACCAAACCCGGACATTTAAAATTACTAAATGGGACCTTTTGTAATATGTTCGGACACCTTCTAGGATGACGCTCAAAAAATCCCAGGACCTCCCACGTGGGAGAGCCGGGAAATCCTGGAAAAACTGGAATTTTAATGAAATTCCTGGAGCGTGCCTAAAATCGTCATAAATAACGCATATTGTTGTAAAATACAAGATATCTGAGATTATAAATTTATAATCCAGTACATTCCAGTCTCAAAAAACCTGGAAAAACTGAAATTTTCCTGGAACTGGCCGGAAAAAGCCAGGATTTGTTTCGAGGAATGACAGGACGCCGTTTTTATTACTAAAAGACTTTCTATTTTTCTTAGTAATGTTGACGTTTAATATTTTCAGTTTCAGGATTCCAGGGCATCTGGAAGTAAGCTTGGAGTAAGTTTAAAATAGTTTGGAAAAGCTAATTTGATAACTTTTTTCCATTCTTATTCGTTTTTGCGCAACCATTGCCTCTTTACTACTCAGATTCAAGCCCATGCGTATTGCAGTACAGGATTCCTGGAAATCCTTTTTTGTCATGTTCATTAATGATACTTATTATTATTCTTCTGAAATGAGTGAGGAATGTACTGATATAAACAAAATTTACTATATTCTAAATCAGGGTTTCTCAAACTGGGGTACGCGAACCCCTAGGGGTTCGCCATTCGAGTAAAGGGGGTTCGCGACAAGATAACTGAAAAGGTATTTTACAGATATTGAGAATGCTAAAGAGGACTGGATTCGAAACTCCTTTATGGTCACGAACATGAGCATATATTCTCGTTTGAGTATCTTAACACTAAAGGAGTATTTTCTAGAAATGTCCTTATATGAAACTTTTCAAGCGGATGTGTAAAGAATGTCTTTGATTGATTTTTAGGCAGCTAGACAGGGAGAATATTTCGTAATCTCACGCAGAGCGCTGAATTTCCTTTCACCCTTCGCTACAACCTACTTATTTGAGTGGGTATTCACATCTGGTCATGATACAAACGACATATAGAAATCGACGATGCTGAGTTAAAATTACTCCCAAAACTGACTTAATTTACGACAAAAAACAAGCGCACCCATTACATTAATATTAATAAGATATTTCTTTATCGCACCGTTTTTGTTACTTTTTATTGCATTAAAAAAAACAGTTTTTTCAACATCCAATTTTATTATTTTCTCTATAGAAGGTTGGGGGTTCGCTGTCATCTGGAAACTTGAAGAAGGGTACGCGGAGTCGTTAGTTTGAGAAACCCTGTTCTAAATGATAAAAATATTTTTATCACCGCAAGCAAGAAATCTTCAGCATGGCTCAGTTCCATATCAGTTTCTGAAACAAATAAGTTTATTAGAAAAAATAAATTACACATCCTGTAATAGAGAAAAGACACGCGACTATGTATGTTCGGTGACGTACCGGGACACGGGATCGGCTCAAGGTCTCCATCTGGATTGTCGTCGTTGTCCTCGTCCTCTACTCTTAACATATTGAAAAAAACTGGAATAGAAAATTAATTGGAAAAACTGGAATTTCAAGAAAATTTATGGAGCAGGGCTAAAATCGTTCCCACCTTAGCACCTTAAGAGGAAACTAAAAGACAAGTTTGGGGAGTTGTGTTCACTGTAAGACAGGGACGAATTTATGCTGTATGTGAGAACTGGTACAGTAACAGAAATGCGGACAATCAAAGTGAGAGGCTGCGAATCATCCTGATAACAGTTCGCCTTCTTCGTCAGGACATACTCTCTAAATAATATGACACTTCTCGTTATCCATCTGCTTCAGACATGTCAGGAGGGGGAAAGGACTTACTCCCCGACTCTCTTCCATTATTTCTAGAGGAGCTCTTGCAAACAAAAGCCATGAAAGTGCAAGCAATTAAACAGAGAAAGGCAGTAGCCATTGGCCAAGTGATTGTTTCTACTCTTCGTCCGCGCTCTTTTCTTTCTCCGCTCTTATTTGGACTTGTCGTAACTTTGCACAGGCTATTTGGTTCGAAACTACTCATTGACATGCTTCACAATTTAGGTTTTTGTTCTTCGTACAATGAAGCCGGGAAATTTTAGGATTCAGTGGCTAAAAGCGCTCCCGCTACTATCGACCAAAGTGCATATATCCAAGCTGTCTTTGATAATGCAGATCATAATGTAAGAACCCTTGATGGCCACGGCACATGGCATACCATGGGTTGTATCTTGTGTGTTACGCAACCTTCTTCTGGCAGCTGGGTTACTTCCACAGAAAATGAAACAAACGGCTACGTTCCTATACAACAATATATCACCCCAGATCACGACGGATATTCCAAGCTACTTGCTGTGGATATGACAAATGTAAATATAGCCTGCAACTCGCAAGATTTGGCCCGTTCTCTTGACTTACTGTGGGCCTCTGGACTGTGGAGTGAAGCTTCACCTCATCCAGGTTGGAGTGGATACATGGAGATCACTCACCAATCTCAACCCTATCAAGTGCCCTATCAAAAAAGAATTTCCAGGAATCCTGTACTGCAATACGCATGGGCTTGAATCTGAGTAGTAAAGAGGCAATGGTTGCGTAGAGCGCAAAAAAAGCATAAGAATGGAAAAAGTTATCAAATTACCTTTTCTTTAAATATTTTACGCTCGCTCCAAGGTATTTTCTAGGTGCCCTGGAATCCTGAAACTGAAAATATTTAACATCAACATTACTAAGAAAAATAGAAAGTCGTTAAGTATTAAAAACGGCGTCCTGCCATTGCTCGAAACAAATCCTAGATTTTTCCGGCCAGTTCCAGGAAAATTCCAGTTTTTCCAGGTTTTTTGAGACTGGAATGTACTGGATTATAAATTTATAATCTTAGATATCTTGTATTAAAAAAAATGCGTTATTTATGACGATTTTAGGCACGCTCCAGGAATTTCATTGAAATTCCAGTTTTTCCATGATTTCCCGGCTCTTCCACGTGGGAGGTCCTGGGACTTTTTTTAACGTCATCCTGGCAGGTGTCCGAACATATTAAAAAAGATCCCGTTTAGTAATTTTAAATGTCCGGGTCAAAAATTTATTTTCCCGGGGTAGTACCAACGCATCTCTACCCGTGGGTGTCGTAAGAGGCGACTAAGAGTTCATGAACCGGAGGATGGGCAGCAGCGTCCTTTGTATCGTACTCGTACCATCTTACGTACTGCGGACACAAACTACCGCGGTCCCTGATGCCAGCTGCAGCGCTAACAAGCGTGGTGACTATGGTCTTTGCAATGGTACTTCTTCTCCAAATTGTACCACGCGTTTTGCTGGAATTTTGGAGGGCTCGTTGTCCTGCATTGGAAGTTTTCATGGGATGGTATGTTATGATGACCCCTAACTATAATCGATAAGGTCTGAGATGTCGCATACTAGGTATACAGCGTGAATTTTTATTGGGTTCGCTCTCGAAGCCCAGTGATTCTCTACTCATGAAAACAAGCAACTTTAACCAAGAAAATTTTTTTTTGACTTCCCATTCAAAATGGGTAGATCACGTGACCACTTCATCATCATAACATCCCATGAACGTCCACTACAGGACAGGGAGCTCCCTCCAGAATTCTAGCTTTTACTGGAAAAATATGTGGAGGGGAAGTACCATGACCACTTAAATACGAAGAATCAAAAAAATATTCGAATATTTTTTTTTTTCAAAGGTTCAGTTGCTTGCTTTGGAAGCGAAACAAAAAATAATTCACGATGAGCGTGCGGAAACTTGAGCATTTTCGCAAACACTTCAACTGCATCTTTTTGTTTAACTTTCTTAGGATGTAAACCAATAAGTTTTATTAATTCATAATCTTGTTTTTTTTTTTAGGCCTCTGCGCAGCTTCAGCCATACTCCTATATCCAAACTTGCGTAGCTCAACTCCTTTGCAACGCAACGCAAGTTTACAAGAGAGCTCACCAAATAAAACCAAACCTCTTTCCTTATTCAACCCCAGCCACACCGACCCCTTCAGAAAATTCAAAGTCACATCCTCCCCTTTACGGTCCTCCAAAACTTCTAGTCCTATCAACCAGCCTAGCGAACTAACTCCTTCGTCATCAGAAAGTTTAGACACCTCTTCGAGACAGTCAGAAACTGATAACGCAGACTCTGAATCCTTAGCGTCGTCAAGCGATATAGAGTACCAACCGAGGTCCTATGTCGGACCAGATTTACCTTCCATACCAAGGCAACCATCTTCACAAATTAATGCACAGTTTTTACTAAACGGAGAAGAAATAGCGGAGAAGTATCGTAAAGCAATAATACATTACAGTAAATACCAAAATGCAGGTATTATAGAGACAGAAGCGTGTTTCAAAGCGGCAAGGATTGCGGTAGAACAGAATAACAGTCTGCACGCATCGAGTTTCCTTCAGAACGTCATATTTATCAATTTGACGTTGAGTGAGCAAGAGAAAATACAAAGATTTGATACTTTAGCGGAACTGTATAAAGAGATTGGTAAGTTGTGAACATTCTCTCATAACTTGGATAGGTTCTGTTATAATATATAATGTGAAAGTTTAAGCGCAAAACATTAGAACACAATTATTGAGTAACAAGTGGTATGTTGTTAATTCTGTAGACATTAATTAATAACTGTTCTTCCACTCTGATCAACTCAACGGATCAACTAGTTGATCAGAATGGAACTCGATTGTGACATTTGTTCCTATCCAATCAACTATATAATAAATAATAAGTAAGTAGTACTGTGTTTGCTTTGTGTCATGTTTAACAAAACTGTTAAGAAATGTGATGGATGACCACAGAAAAAATGTCTGTTAATAAGATTCGTGAAGGAATTTGATGCCGATCTTATTAAAAAGGATACCTAGAAGAGATCATTGTACTACGAGCATATATTCGAACATTTTCTACTAGATTGTCTGCTTACCATCAAAACTGTTGTACCAGGTTTCCTCCGCAAGGCAGCGTTCTGCCAGCGCCTAGCTGCGACCCGGCAAGTCGCTCCCAGCAACCCCAACCCCGACTGGCAGCGTTGCTACTACCTCATGCTGCACAGCTTCCCAGGACACAAGCTTAGCTTGGACCCCAATTACGTCATACAGCATCAAGTTGGTAAGAAGCAAGCTTCATATCTTAACCAGAGATCTAGAGTGTCTCCCGAGCAACCCTAATCCAGATTGGTAGCGTTGCAACCTTAATCCAAACAACCTCATGCTGCACAGGTTCCCAGGAGACAAGCTAAGCTTGGACCCCGACTATTTCATACGGCAACAAGTTGCTATGTACCGAGCTTTGTCACTGAAGATGCATTCTAGCGAGTTTCTCCTAGCCATACAAGCAAGCCTAATCCAGACTGGCAGCGTCCTACTGCCTCATGCCTCACAGTTTCCAGGATACAAGCTCAGCTTGGACCCCAACAATATCATAAATCATCAAGTTGGTAAGTACCAGATCTCTTTCTTTAAGCATTCCAACAATCGTATTTTTACATAACCCCAACTCGAACTGGCTGCGTTGCTACTACCTCATGCGGCACAGCTTCCCAGGATACAAATTTAGCTTGGACTCCAACGTCAGCAACAGCATCAAGTTGTAAGTTAATACCAAGCTTCATTTTTATAACAGCGTTCTAGCAAGTCTCTCCAAGCTTTACCATACATGGTTTTCTTCATAAAATAACTCTTTTCCGCGTACGTAACCGCAACCCGGATGGCAACTTTTCTACTGTATATCTTGAATGTTGTTAGGATTTGTTTGCTAGTGATGAAAGGAATAAACCCGATAAATATTAAGTCCACCAATTTAAAATGTTACAAAATACGTAAAATCATCTATTCCCACTTTCCACACACTTTTAGGCTATGTTTGACTCAAGCTTAGTCAGTGATTTTTTTTATATTTCTAGGTTGGCCAGCTTTACAAATCCAGCTCCTTCAAGAGTTAGTAGTGGCTGCCAGACGCATGGGCCACCCGGCGCTCGCCACGCGGCATATGACCTTCCTACTGCAGACCATGTGGCCGAGACTGTCCAAACAAGAGCATAGGGACTTAGCTATACAGTTGCAGGTGAGCTTTTATGACTCCCAAGTTATGATCGCGAAATGAATGAATTGGTCACCCGGCGTAAGACATTTCTACTGCAAACGATGTGGCCGAGACTGTGTAAACAAGAGCATAGGTACTTGGCTATACAGTTGCAGGTGAGTACTGAAGTTGCAGATGAGCTTTTATTTATTTATTATTATTATTATTTTATTTATTCAGGAATCAAACAGTTTATTTAAAGGAGTTTATTTTATTTATTTAATAGTCGGAAAACCAACAGCTTCTACAGGTCTTCACAGATAGAAATACAGTGGAAAAAACACATTTTTTGCACACTAAGTGCACAGTACGCACTTATTTGAAAACAACCAAGTGATTATACAGAAAAACTAAATAATAAAAAATCTAAGGAATAATAAAGAAGAAAGAAAAGTGATCCGCTTAAGAGTCAAAAAACAAATTAATTAGAATACATCTCGCCGACTCGCAACCAGTGTTATATAGGTCTAGATCTACATCTTTACATAGCTTGTTGAAAGAGTTACTTTCTCGCCAAATAAAAGAGTTCTGCCGATACCTAGTAGAGGCCTTGGGAAGATATCAGAGCGTGTTGTAACGGAGTTTCACATTAGGAGGTTTGAGAACTATTTTCGCAAGCAGTTCCGGACACTCAACGGCAGCATTAGCAATCTTAAATAAAAGAACCAAATCAGAAATTTCGCGCCTTTTGTACAAAGGAAGAAGGTGATGCTTCTTACATAACTCGACGTAGTTATCAGATGAGTATACATCTTTAGATCGGTAGCACAAGCGTCTTATATTTTTTTTCTGAATTTGTTCTAACCGATTAATATATGTGTCATATCTAGGATTCCATATCTGAGATGCGTATTACAAGATACTACGTACAAAAGTACAATACTCGTACTAGATTTTTAAAGTTTTGATTTGCTTAAAGTCTCTTGAAATACGTATTGCAAATCCCAGAGCTTTGTATGCCTTCGCGACAATATTATTAATGTGGGTGTGGGCTTGTAATCGTGTGTGACTCTAAGATCCCGTACAGAGCCATCCCTTTTAAGATTGATACCCTTCAAGGTATAGTTGAATAAAATAGTGGAGCGCTGACGACTAAAGGAGACAACGAATATTAGCAACACTTTTCATGTCGTCTGCGAAGCACAGGACGCGGGATGTTTGGAAGCAATGGGCGATGTCGTTCACAAAGACTACGAAAAGCAAGGGACCGAGCAGGGAACCCTGCGGCACACCACTAGGTATATTAAACCGTCAGGAGATATAGTTAAGTTATTGACTACTACTGCTTGCGACCGGTTGTCAATGTAAGAGGAAAACTATCTGAGAAGGTTACCTCTAATACCTGTTTTGTAAAGCTTATGAGTCCAAGTAGTCTTTTTAGCTCCTATGAGATAGTAGGAGTGCGAAATGTATGGATCGGCCACCTTTACCTTATTACTGCAAACCATATGGCCTAGAAACAGGTGAGGTAATCCCCCCGCCAACTTGACACACGTGTCCGCGTATTTTTTCCACTGTTGCATGGACCATCATCATTGATCTATGCTTTGTTTTGCTTTGTCGTATAGCAGCTTCTAATTTGTAATTGTCGTCCGTGTAGAACCTGTCGGCGCAATGCGAGGGCGGGCCGGTGCCCCTAGTGCTGGAGACGGGCGCGGTGATCCCGCCCGCCAACCTGACGCACGTGCCGGCGTGCGCGGGGTGCGCGCCCCGCCCCCCGCCGCCCGCGCGCGCGCCGCACCTCGTCAAGAGCAAGGCGGTCACCGGCCCGTTCATATTCACGCCCATACACTTCGGCAGCCTGGAGCGGAAGGCCAAGAAGGATGAGGGGAAGATGGGTGAGTTAGCATGTACAGTAATAGCACAGAACGTATAATAGTACGCACGGCAGCAAGCACGTAGAGACAAAACCAGTACAAGCTGAACCAGCGCTACGCTACAAACAAACGCCCGAAACCAGACCTCCTCTCAAAGACAAAGTATTTCCACCGATAATACACTACACTCCAGATCATTTTTTTTACGATTGATAGTTAAGTTTCCTTTCGTTTTCGTGGTATTAGTTCCATGGACGTTATATTGATAATTTATTACATACAGCTCCAAAATAACGTCGATCAAGTATGCACGACTACAGCTTCACAAACGTTGATGTAGTGTACCTACTATAAGGTTGTAGGTAGGTACACTAGGTTTCTTTAGGGAAGGCCTATGTCCAGCAGTGGACGTCTTTCGGCCGATATAATGATATATATTTCAAATCAGTGTATCATACAGGAAGAATGGTCGGAGGTTTGTTACTAGGGGTGGGCGCGAGCATTTGAAGATACTGCGATCATTGGTTTAGTCATATTACCCTTGTGACGAAAAGTGACTGAGATATCGCTTTCGCTTTTTCTCTGCTGGCGAGAGCAAATACGACGCGGCAGGAAACCACACACGTTCGCGTTTCAGTTTTTATAGTCAGGTCTGTGTTGAACTATGTTCAAGCAAATTATAAAGACAGTAAAATTGTTAAGCTCATTATTTTCATAAATTATTCAAGATTTACAAATAAAAGGAAAATTTCTTAAATTTTTGATGACGTGGCCGCATAACCGCATACTGTCAACAGTTAAAGGAGAAAGTGGGAGTCAAAACATATAGAGAGCTCAAGAACCTGATGCAGGATAGAGATAGGAGGAGGGAGCTACACGGACAAGAGCTTGGCTCTTAAATTGTGAATTAAATTAATGATAAATTGTCACACCATGTCTTTCTTTACTTGTGACCGTAAAAAAAAATTCCCTTGAATTCAACGCTATAACGTAAATGAAATTAAAAAATACCTCTGTTCTAGAATACCTTTGGGTCGAAGACGATATCTGCGAAGTGCAGATGAAACTGACGAATCCTCTGCCTTTTGAGCTGAAAGTGTCAAACATGAGACTGCTGACTTCGGGAATAGTGTTCGAATCTATCCCGGAAACAATAATCCTAGCTCCAGATCAACCGACGACTGTGAACCTTCATGGAACTCCGAAAGAAGTGGGAGAATTACAGGTAAGACTAAAAATTGAAAAAAAAATTAACTAATAATTTTTTCGCCGTTGTGTACTTCTAAATAAGATTAGTAACGGTTCCTCCTTAGAAATTTTGAAAAGTTGAAATCTGATGCGCAATAATTTTAAGAGGTATTATTTTATAAAGTTTGGAGAGATATTTGAAAGATTTTTTTCTTATTCCCTCAAGATCTTTGCTAATTCCCTCTTTGGCTTCTAGGATTTCCATTAAAAAAGTTTTATACGAATTTTTACGTTTCTTTTCAGATAATGGGTTACTCCACTCACACACTCGGCGTGAAATCTAACTGCAGATTAAAAAATATGCCTACGCCAAATAAATTCCCAGCGTCGTATACCATAGAAGTGATTCCTAGCCTTCCCACTATAACTATAGAAACGACAGTAGCGCCATCTGGCCATACGAGTCTGACGAGCAATGAAAACGTGGGTAGTACGACGAATATATCTTTGTATAATGGAGAGAGTACTGAATGCTCTATGAAGATAACTAATACCAGTGCGGTGCCTATTGAGTATCTCGATTTGGCTATTCAGGTAAGTTTTCCAACGTCTTTATTCAGCATTGATTCAACAGGATTTCTGATTAGGTGTGATAGGTATCATTGCCTGAGTCTGGTTTTCGTTTTTATGGAGTCTACTTCCCTTACCTAGGGGATTTGACAAGGGTAAAGATTTTACACAGAGCGACCGCCATCTGACCTCCGTAACCCTGAGGGTAAAACAGACCCATTCCTTAATTAGGCTCTGTCAGGTTAATAGCCAACCTGGCAGAAAGAGCAGCCGCAAGCGCTTCGTAAGCGTTTTTAACCCTTATATTTTCCTAAATACGTATGTTAAAGCATGTTCTGTGTTCACAGTCAAACATGGACAGCCAACTCCAATCAAAAGTATTCCAATGGTCCAACGAGGAAATACAGTCCCAACTACCTATAGCTCCTAACGAGTCAGCCACAATCATTATGAAACTATACGGTGAAGCGGATTTCCTAGACCTGGGCGGAGTAGGGGAGAATCTATTCCCAAATAGCTTAACGTCGAACTACCCGTCAAGGGTCGGGTCGCCAGTGCCTGCGCAGACGTCGCTGCCGACGCAAAGTTCCAATCCGCATACGTCTTTGAGCAGTGGATTCCCGAATAGAAATATTTCTGGAAGTTTCAGGTGAGATATTATTCCTTGTTATCAAAACTACCAAAACAGGGTTGTACCAAACCAATGTGAGGCTGTATATGTCTATTTACGACTCGATTAACTAGCGCTACTGTATTAAAATCTATGGGTAGTTTTTTTTCCAATTTTATGAGTATTTTTTAGAACCACTTTCACTTCACACAGCATAGAACAGCTATACTCAACCATGGGGTCCCATTCCGTACTACGGTTTTTTCGACGGAGTAAATAGCCCGAATTCATTTGGCCCTTTTGTTTCTAATAATTAAACTAAATGTTACTACTAGGTTGGTAGGTAAAGGTGTAAACTATGACATTAATTCAATTTTAACATCCAGATATCAATTTATTCTAAGAAAATACCTTATGGAAAAAATAGCCCGAACAATTTTCGGCACAAATTCGTTCTATGACGTGAGGCATCTGTACTAGTATAGTATTATATTATCTGTGACTCAACGCATGCGGCCCGCCGCGCTTTTCTAAGTGGCCCACCTGGCACGGAAGTTAATTGGTCGACCACTTTTTTTCGCGGATTCATGAAATGAGGGTGGTGAGGTAAATAAGTATCGTTATAACCCTGCCGTGCGCTGTGTTCAGTGAGTGAGAGAAACAGTACACCCCTTCCTTTTGAATACGTGGAATTTTGGAGCATTGTCCTCAGAAAATATAAAATCTACGTACAGAACTGCTCAAAGCAGTGCCCAAAATATATTAACATTTTTAACGCATAGAATGTGTACAAAAAGAAACTTACTGACTCCAGAAGCCAAGCCAGATCTTGACAAAGATTTGATGAAGAGTTCTCAATTTCAGAAATCTCATCAAAAGTTGAATTTCGGATTGACACTTCATAATATTTATAACTTCATACAGCCAGATTAATTGTGAACACTTCTTCTTTTTGGGGTTATGAACCAAAATGGTAAAAACGGAACCCTTATTTTATGGTGCGACTTCATCTGTCTGTCTGTCTGTCTGTCACACCTGTATGTCTCAGCAACCACTCATGCTATCGACTTGAAATTTGGAATAGTTTTGCACATGAAAGAATTAAAAAAATGTATAATGATTATTAATGTAAAGGGGGCCCAAAGATCAAGGGGACCCAAGGGGGCTAAAAGGACTTTACTTTTTTATTCTTACATATATTTTTGTATTTTTTACAACTCTTAGTTTTCAAGTTATGATGAAAAATTACAAATAAAAATACCATTCCCCACTCATATCCGAAGTTTGTGAAAGGAAAAATCTGAATTAATTATAGTCGATAGAAGTTTATGTAAGTACCTATTACGAAAAAAATAAAACGATGTTTCTAAGTTGCACAGTTTTTTAGAAATCTGCAAAAAACCTTTACAAACAAATTTAGTTTTGCAGTCCTAAAATTGACTTAATTGCTTCCTAAAATACTATAGGTATATCGGGACCCTCGGCGCGCGAGGTCGACTCGCACTTGACCGTTTTTTTTATAAGCACCAAACTTATGTTCTGGCCCGCGCCACCACAGCTGAAACCCTTTCGTGGCCCTTATAAGAAAAAGGTTGAGTAAGGCTGGCATAGAAAGTCCGAATTCCTTGCGATTTAAGTTAATTAGCCTCTGAAACCTTTGCTGCCAATGCTTGGGCACAAAGCATTTTTTTAGTTAACTGTAAATCTACAAACCTAAGGTCTACAAAACAGAATAAGAATAATTTATTAAACAGTAAGCTTACAATAAACATTTACAATTATTTAACAGTTAAGTACAATCAAATTAAATTGTGCAAGATATAGATGTTATTAAATACACAGCGTACCCTGCACTAAGCGAAGCTTGTATCGCGGGGACGAGAACACTATTATCCGTGTACCCTCTGTATATCTGTGTACACTATACCTCGGACAATATACAAAAGATTTAACAATGATTGAGAATTTAAAAGTAAACAAACAGTTACTTATACACAGATTTGACTCAAGTGATAAAAATAAAAAGAAGACTTCTAAAAAAAATGATAAAAATCATTTACTTATATATCAGTACTGGCCCATCGGCACGTTACACTGTCTCCAATTTGTTGTCAAATGTCAGTCACAAATTGTCAACTTTATCCAAGGAGTTAGTATAGTTTATTAGAGGGATTTTAAAAAGTTGAGCTAAAAACCTTATTTACATCCCTTTCTAGTCTAAATTACAACTGCCCGTTTGAAAAAAAACCGGCCAAGTGCGAGTCGGACTCGCGCACTGAGGGTTCCGTACCACCACATAAACATAATTGTATTAGTTGAAATTTCAGTAAGTTAATGTGCTAGATTTTTGAGTCCGACACGCGCTTGACCAAATTTTATTATTTGTTGTTATTTTATAGCCTATGCCCTATAAACATACAAATTTTCAAGTTTGTAAGTGTTCCCGTTTTTATTTTTATTTTATTTTATTTGGAAGATTTACAGATAAATGAAGTTATATAAATAAACAAATGAGTATACCTATACTAATAACAAATCTTCACCGATAACACAAACATAAAAATAATCCTTTGACAGAGCGTTTATAGAGGCTTATAAGTATAGGAAGAAGAATGTAATACTACGCCTGAACTTAAACTTGTACTTAAATAGAACTAAAACAAAAATCGCCTCAGCAACCATCCAACTTGACCCCTCTCTTATATGAATGTTCTTGAAACGGGAGCTCACCACAATTGGTTATCATTAGTTGTGAGAAAAGTTGTAATATTTAATGATTTCAGACTTTTCCCATTATTTGTACTATAAGACCTAGCTTCTTGCCAAATTTCATAATTTTAGGTCAACGGGAAGTACCCTGTAGGTTTTTCATTTTTGAATAAATGTATGGAGATGAGGACATAAAATGCCATATCTTTTGATTGCGTCGTTGTAAAAAATTGAAATTTTCAGATCTTGTGTGGTTCATGGATCCTAATATATGGTATTAATTTCAACCTGATACCTTTACCCGTTCGTGAGATAAAGGGTCTTGACAGACAGACAGACGGACAACAAAGTGATCCTATAAGGGTTCCGTTTTTTTTCTTTTGAGGTACGGAACCCTAAAAAGAAGATAACACTATTTTGACAACGTCGTCTTGAAGTCCGCGGGCCACCATTCGATGCACTGCGTGATCACCAACTGGTGATCCTTTATAAATTGTGTATTTTGCTTTAATTGTTTAAAAAAGATCTAAAAAAACAGAAGTGAAGCATACTTAACAAAAAATGGTGTGTGTTGTTCCCAGCTGCAATATCCCTCTAATAAACTATACTAACTCCTTGACTTTATCTGAGTGGACGAGCAAGGAGGTCTTTGTTCTGAGGAGCGGACCACGCGAAACGCGCGACTACATACAAAAATGAAACGATGATTAATTTTCTTAGTGAAAAATTACTTCTAATTGTTTTTTGCTATAATCTAATGAATAACACTGAAAAACCAGGCCTAAGTCACGTATATAACAGTAAAAACTTTGTTTTATTTTTCCTGCCATATTATTTCCATTCCGTGTATTTAGCACCGACCTCAGAACCAAGACCTCCTTGAAGTACTACACAACGTAGTTCACGCGATCTTTCACAGATGGCGCTTTTTTTTCTTGTATGGGGAAATTTTAAACCGCTTGTTCCCAAGACCCTATCTTGACTATATAAATCTATGATAAAAATTGGTAAAATTCCACAAATCAATTTTTAACCAAAGATGTTTGTGAGGTGAGTGAGTGTGTGTGTATGTGAAAGTTAAGTAGACATAAGGAGTCAGTAGGATCCCGGAAATGGCAATATATCCTCAGTTTGTGAGTAGTTCAGATTGAGTAGCCAGTTTTCTATAATCAGTTAATCTGAGGGAGTTTTATGAAAATTTTGTTGAACAAATAAGGGATCAAATATATTGGAAGGCTTTTAGCAAAGATAGTGCGAGTAGACGGTACTTTAATTCTGAAAATTCTACGCTTGAGGAGAATTTCAAAATCTGCAGAGGTGCAAACTATCTTAAACGTTAAGACCACGGTTCTTAACACGTATAGTTGTCGTACACGTAAAACCTTAGCTTCACCATACAGATAGTCCGTAGAAAACCTGAACGGCTTGCCATGCATTACCTTTAGAACGGCCCTTTGAGCTCTTTCGAGAGTGATCATCTTGGTCTTTGCTGCACCTCCCCAAGCTCGAATGCAGTACACAGTTTTATACACCAAGAGTAATGTTTCTCTTGACGCAGCGAGTCGAAGCGATTTCATTATAAACATCAACTTCCTTACACTTGAAGACCGAGCCGAGATGTGAGGCCCAAATGACAGATTCCTGTCCACAATAACGCCCAAATACTAATGCTTGAAGTTTGCTTTAAGTTGCTGCAGCCACAGTCGGAAGTATTTGGAACCGACGGAAAGAAAGTGACAGCAATAGGTTTAACAATACACGATTTTCTTTTTTCTATCAGGTCAACAAATTCCCACACTACAAACTGGTCAGCGCCAATATCCGTGATGCCGCCGTCACGAGGTCGCCAGATAGAAACACAGATATTGATAAGATACTCGGGAGGCGCTGGCAAAGACATGCATTGCCGACAGTCCAACTTGCAGATCAATTTAGAACTCCTACCTAGTGTGTCTATCACGCATTGGGATGTTTTACCTGCTGAAATGTAAGTAGCGCCGATTTTTATAATGATAAGATAACATACTAAGACAGATGTGTGCCATTGTTTGAGGAGGTAAACTCAAACTTATAGGTAATTTTAAAACTGTCCCCCGCGACTTCGTGCGCGTGGAATTCAGAAATAAGTAGCCTATGACCTTTCCCATGGTTCAAATTATCTTCATACCTTTCATCGGAAAAGTTAGGACTAGGACTACCTAGTCAAATCGACTGCTTATTATTGAATGTCAAAACGAAAATCTTCTGTAGGTATGAAATCACATAGTTATGACTTATGACGTCACAGCTCAGTTTCGTCTATAACGATTTTTTTAAACCAAATTACCTAATTATTGAAATAAAGTTACATTTGCACACAAAATTTTTAAATGGTTAGTTTTTCAGAAATTTTGCAGGTCTCTTTTAGATAGGAACAATATTTCAATGTTTACTTTCTAGCCCATCCCAACTGTACCTAGTCCTAGACGTGACAAACCTGACGAATGAAGAGATGGACTTCCACTACGCAGACAGCAAACACATCCTGATCGAGAGCAAGGAGTCGTGCCGTGTGCCCGTGCCTTTGGAGAGGTGTCCCTTCAACGCGCCCTTACCTAAGCCTAAAGATGACGGTAAGTGGAAGCACAGAATAAAGTAATGGTACTAACCATATCGAAAGGTAAACAGGTCTTCAGGTCAAGCTCGGTCCGTTCAACGCGCCTTTGCTTGATCCGTAAGATGGCCGTAAGTGGAAGCACATAATAAAGTAATGGTACTAACCATCAAAGGTAAAAACAGATCTTCTGGTCAAGCACGTTCCATCGCCGACCTCATCTCTGACCTCAGGGTTAGATCGTGGTTAAGAGAAAGCCCATAGACAGTAAAAAAATATGTCGGTGCAACGAACCTTTGCCAGAGTCTAGTATAACGTATGCAGGATAAGCGCGACTCATCGCATTAACGATTACAGCCTAGTGCTAACCGTATGGAACGGTAATTCGTGTTATGCCAGCTAATAATAGAACTGCCTCATCTCTACTACCCGTGGATGACGTAAAAGGCGACTAAGGGAAGGGATTTCGAACCGTAGGATGGGCAGCAGCGTTCCAGGACGGGCAGAACGTGTCGTACCATCTGATCGATCATAGACGCATATTTGCTGCGAAAATCTGAAAACCCTGACGAATGGAGAAATGAACTTTACTACGCGGAGAGCAAACACATCCTGGGTGTCTACTCTCAAAGTCCGATATATCGAAACGATACTACTCGAAACATGCAAATGCAAAACTTCGTCTCTTGACAATAGAGTGGAATATTGGTTGGATGAATTTTTAAACTGCATCCAACCAATATTCTACTCTATTGTCAAGGGACGAAGTTTTGCATTTGCATGTTTCGAGTAGTATCGTTTCGATATATCGGACTTTGAGAGTAGACACCCTGATCGAAAGTAAGGATCGTGTCGCTCGCCTGTACCTTTGCAAAGGTGTCCGTTCAACGCGCCTTACCTAAGCCTAAGACAACAGTAAGTGGAATCACGGCATAAAGATAGTTTTATCCTGTGTGACATAGGCACATGGTGTGCCTTAGTAGTCACGTGCTTGTTCCTTTGGAAAAGTGTCAGTTTAACGCGCCCTTACCTGAGCCACAGATCATATAATACTAGCCTGAGCCTAAAGCTTAACATGAAGGTAAGTGGAAGCACAGCACAAAGTTATAATACTAGCTGTACGGAATGGTTATTCATATACTGCCGGCTTAGAATAGTACCACTCCGTACTGACGTAAAAGGTGACTTATGGATCTTGAACCAGAGGATTTTTAGTATCGTTGTTCTGTTTAATATACACCGAGCCATTTCCATGAACGCTATTATACGTTTATGTTTGTATAATAATATAGATAAAGAAAATCATGTATCATAACATAACTAAAACAGATGAATTATAATTTATAACCACTATGTCAAATGTCGTAAAAGGCGACTAAGGGCTTATTAACCCAAGAATGGGCAGTAAAATCTTTCTATGTACCGTTACATGCTGCGGTCATCAACAACAGCGGTCGCCAGCCGCAACGCTTACAAGCGTGGTGACTATGGCGAATCCCCTCCTAAGTGCCACGCGTTTTTGCTGGAGTTCTGGAGGGAGCTCCGTTCCTGCAGTGGATGTTTCATGGGATGTTATGCGGTTGATGTCGAATATCTGTGTTTTTCTTTGAGATATAATTTCTTAGAACCCTTGGAATGAAAATATAGTTATGTGGTAATTTTACATAATATATATTTATTTATTAACTCTACACTATTTACAAACAGAAACTTGAATAACTTCATTGTTCATAATTCATATAGGTCATCGTTTTTTTTTTTTTAATTTTGTTGACACTGCATCAGTCAAACCACATCAATGGAAATAATAAACGTGATTTCCACTTGACAAAGTCTTTCAACGCTTAGTCCTAGAAGGAGTTAGGCTTAGTCTTTCCATTGACAAGCCTTTGACTGCATTTTGTTTTAAGCTGGCTAATTTTACCTGCCTAAATTCTATCGTATAATACCTTTACTACATATAACACCTTGAATTTGGTTGTCTATACTTGTATAGTATTTCATAAAGCCTAATAATCTAATAACTCTTTTCATATCACCATCAAAGAATGCTTTAGATACTTGTTTTTGTAGCTCTTTGATTTTTCTCTTATTTACTTCATTCAATTTCATGATTTCCTTTTCAGTTTCAGCATTTTCAACTTGTTCGTTTATCTCCATGATTTCCATTAGGAATTGCTTGTCAACTTCAGTTTTTTCTGGGATTTCTTTGCCCCGTAGTCTGAGCATGTAGACACCTAGAAAAAACAATCAAGTTAGATTTTTCTTCAAAAGCCATCTTTTTTTTATTTATAAGCCTGAGATGCCAGAGTTAATAGTAATTATTATTGTACAGTTTTAAAACTGACTTAATCACTGCCTTAAAGACAATTTGCTCTTATCTAGTGTAAAGAGACAGTGAATGTGCAGTGCAGTGAACAACACACCAACTCAGATAATATAGCCATACCAGCAAAGTTGCTGCTTAGCTATTGAATATAACAACCTCTACACCGATTGCCCATTACAGGGTGTCTGTCTACTCTAAATTTTTGATACAATCATATTCTTAAATGTAAATTCACGATAAAGCAGGATTGATTTTATTTTTGTGGATGTTTAACTTGTTTGGAAAATTTTATTGATTTTTACTTATTTGTATAAATCTGTTTGAACCGTCTCCTTTACAAAGCAGTTGTCACCTGTAATTGGGTTACCATTTAGTGTTAAGCTCATATATGTTACTCGGTTATAATTGTATTGGTGTGTAATCTGTAGGTGACCTTATCTTTAAATAAATAAATAAGATAAATATTGGTTGGATGCTAACCAATCTTCTTCTTTTTTCGAGTCCGGAGTCGATTCTGGCGTGATTTATATTGTATTTGACCAAAACTCCGCCACACAGACAGCAATATAATAATAATATTTCATGCATCTTACCTCTCGATAGAGGTTCCAGTAGAGTTTTATATGCTTCATTCACTAAAGTAGAAAATTCAGCAGATATTTCCTGTTCTTCTTTATTCCTGGAAAGTAATAAATTCAAAATGTAATCAGTTACAGGCAGGGTTACTGAAAGCCGTAGTTGGGCTCGTGAGGGTAGCTCATGAGCTTGTCAGTCTAAAGTACACTGCTAGGTGTTTATATACTTGCCTATTTGCAAACTTATCAGGATGCAAAAACTTCTGTAGATCCTTATATCTCTTAGCAAGCTCATCCTCATCTAGATCAAAAGTACTTTTCACTCCCAAAACAGTAAAGTAATCAACATCTTTCGTAGGCTTTTGTAGCATTTTGCAATTGGAACAGAACAAATTTTGCACCAACTTCTGGTAATTTTGGCCACAAGACCAGCAAGAAGCGAAACGCAGATGGATGAACGATGGTTTTAAGAGTTTATAGGGGATTAAGCTTGCTAAACTCATAATTTTGAAAAAAAGTAAAATTAAACAAACAAGATAAAAAGAATCAGTGAAGTTTTCACAGCTCGGTGAGAAAAATTATGAAATTCAGTGAGGAAGGTCAACTTCAACTTGGTCACGACTTGTTATTGACACTAAGGTCGCGTTCCAAAAGAGAAATTATCGTAACAGCAGGATAGCATTATATGACGTCCGTATGTGTAACCAAGACAGATTGCTGGCAAAGGTAATTAACTGATACGGAATAACAGAACAGAACACTGAGGCTATAACCTGGTGGCCACACCACAACACACACTATTTATTTTTTTAATAGCATCACATCCCATTAGCTCTTACAACTTTGAGGTTATTTGTGGACTTTGACAATCAATCATATCAGCTGATTGTCAATGTCAACAAATATGTGTTTCGTTCTTGAGGTTGGGTTCCAAAACAGGTGATAGTTACCTTTGATAGCAGTCAGGGGCTGTGTTCCAAATTGTACAAACGCTGCTAAAAGCGTATACAGTACTGACGGACGGTCCAAATTGATTTTGCACGCTCACAAAGCTATCACTGCTTTAATGGCTCGTCAATTTGGAATGGATTTAAGCGCGCTCACGTGTTCATCTGTCAAAATGTCAGTTTTGTTTTTATTTTCTTTAACAAAGCCTAAGCTAATCGCTGAAAAATGTGCGCCAAATCCACTTTCATTTCCATTAGAGACAAACTCATTAAGATCAAAACTTAAGAGACATCAGCTGGCTGCAAATGTAGGGGATTTTATATGTGTCAAATCGATTTTGACATTAGCGCTTTCACTGCTCCACCTATTTGACTAAAGCACTGATAGAAGAAACGATGACGTCATCAATGACGTAAGGCGGTGAACGAGCGAGTGCTTTAGAGCACGCTTTTGGTCAATTTGGACCGACTTAAGGGCGCTCACAGTGCTCTAAAGCAGTCTGTTAGCGCAATATGGAACGCACAGCAAATTGTACAAACGCTGCTAAAAGCGTATACAGTACTGACGGACGGTCCAAATTGATTTTGCACGCTCACAATGCTATCACTGCTTTAATGGCTCTAGTCAATTTGGAATGGATTTAAGCGCGCTCACGTGTTCATCTGTCAAAATGTCAGTTTTGTTTTTATTTTCTTTAACAAAGCCTAAGCTAATCGCTGAAAAGTGTGTGCCAAATCCACTCTCATTTCCATTAGAGACAAACTCATTAAAATCAAAACTTAAGAGACATCAGCTGGCTGCAAATGTGTGGGATTTTATATGTGTCAAATCGATTTTGACATTAGCGCTTTCACTGCTCCACCTATTTCACTACGGATTGTTTCTTGAAATCAACGCACACATCACATTCACTGAATATAGTCGGTTTATTTCTATATGCGTGCATTCGTCGAATATCATCGAATACAGTTTTAAACCAGACTAGAGCGCGCTTATGTCAATGTCACTGAGAAAAATTAAAAGTTTGATTTTGTTTTGCGTTTTAAGAAATTATTGAGAGATAATGATTATTCGATAAGATAATTTAATCTAAAACCCCAAAAAAAGTTGAATAAAATCTCTCGAAAACGAGATTGATGACAAATGTCTTATGAATTTGACGTTTCGCACACGCTGCACTACCTCATTTTCGTATGCAATGATAGCGCGCTAAAGTGACGTCACTGATGACGTCACGTCGCTTAAACGATTGAATACGAGCAAGTTTTGAACCGACTATTAGCGCGCTAAAACCGCACACAAAGCTCATGAGCAGGTTTTAATCCGTACTGTTTGACTAACACTACTGTTTGACTAACACAATCCGTAGTGTAAAGCACTGATAGCAGAAATGATGACGTCATCAAAGGGTCCGCGCACACCAAAAGCAAGAGTAGACAAGAGCAGGTTTTGATAACATTGCAAAACGGACTTTATATCTTAAGAAATAAATGCAAAATTGCCTGAGAGGCACGAAAACTGCTCGCGGCTCTGTCTCTCAGGCAATTTTGTATTTTATGTTTTAGATATAAAGTCCATTTTGTAATGTTATGAAAAACTGCTCTTGTCTGCTCTGCCTATTGGTGTGCGCGGGCCCAATGACGTAAGGCGGTGAACGAGCGAGTGCTTTAGAGCACGCTTTTGGTCAATTTGGACCGACTTAAGCGCGCTCACAGTGCTCTAAAGCAGTCTGTTAGCGCAATATGGAACGCACAGAGGGTAATTTTATCCTGACAGCCAATAAAAAAAAATGCCGTAAATGGTGTGACCAGATTTACCGGAATTCTGCGATTTTAGCATAATTTGAACCCAAATTTAGGGCTTGGCATTTTATGTCGCTAATTAGAAAAAGTTAGCAGAATCTACAAAACCTTAACAGAAATTTAAGTTTTAACAGAATTCGTAATTTTTTAAGTAATTGAGCTTCATTTGCATAGTTGCGCAAAAACATGAACAATTCTACCATTTTCAACAAGAGCCTTTTTCATATTGGTTGGTTAGTTTAGTAGTCTAACAGTTAAATTTGGGTATTCTGGATAGTCATCAGTAAATCTGCCGTGTCGTGTCATGCGTATAATCCGTTCCACGAGTCAATGTAAAAGCTTACCAACACATTTTGCAGCCGTAGAACCAGACAAAGTACGACGAACCAGAGTATATTTTTTTGTTTGAGAGTGTTGCGGTCACTAACACTATTATAAAAACAGTTTGACGGGTTCTTACCACGATATGGATTTTTGATGAGTTTCCGATATTTCGCGGTATTTGAAAAACCGCGCTTACGATCTATGTGACAGTGAAAATCTCACGAAAGAACTTGAACATGTCCAATGTGTACTACGAAAAAACGGTTACAACGTCAAGGCCACTGAATCCGGAAAAAAGAAAAAGCAAACACCGGTGTCGAAAGTCGACCGACAGTCTGCGTTTCTACCTTACGTGAAAGGAGTAACTGACAAAATTGGCAGGATGTTGAGTAAGTACTCCATAAAGACCATATTTACTCCTTGTAGGAAGATAGCGCAGAGTATTAGGTCTCCAAAGGACACTTTACCATTTGAACAACCAGGTGTTTACAAAATAGACTGTAGTTGCGGGAAGTCGTACATTGGGCAGACAGGACGTACAATTGCATGTCGAATCAAAGAGCACATTCGAGACGTAAAAAACAATGACGTCAGGTCTGCCGTCGCGCAGCACTTGTTGGAAGAAAGGACAAACCACTGGATCGAACTACACAATCCACAGGTGTTATCGGTAGAACGTCATCACGTGCCCAGGTTAGTCAGAGAAGCGATTGAGATACCTAAGTACAAAAACTTTAATCGGGAAGATGGGTACAAACTATCTAACATGTGGAATCCAGTAGTGGACCTATGTAGGAACAATGTGCGCGATAAACGTACGGCAATTCGCAGTGACGTAGTGAGTGAGTGTGTATTGTCGAAGTGAGTTTCGATCGAGTTTCAACAGTTCCGGCAGTCACCAAAATAAAAGAACTAGAAGGAAGGTAGACAGATATGTCTGCTAATAAGTTTAACTACCCACAGACTCCAGTTCATCCGTGATCATGGTGCTTGCAACAGCGCCGAAATATCGGAAACTCATCAAAAATCCATATCGTGGTAAGAACCCGTCAAACTGTTTTTATAACAGAGTATATTTGACGGAAAAAATAACATTGTCTTACAAACTTGTTTTTTCTGACAGCTTTAGCTAATTACTATTGATCATGGAGCACAATAGCCTTGATATAGCTGCAAAATGTGTTGGTAAGCTTTGGCATTGACTCGTGGAACGGACTATATCTCGTAAAACTTGAGTTATTGAGTTATAAGATTTACATCTAACCTGTATAAAATGTGTTTATTTCTCATGCCAGAAATATAAATAAATTATAATTTTCACCGGTTACTTTAAAAAAAAAATTGAATTTTCAAATTGTATTAACTCCAATTCTTGCTAAGCGATTCACGCCTAAAACGGCCCATACAAAGCCCTGCCTGCAGGGCCCTGCTTGCAGTGCGCACTGCCAATCGTACCGTGTGTGGTGTTGCAGGGCCGATGTAACGGCAATTTTGTCGGCCCTGCATGCCCACACAAAGTACGATTGGCAGTGGCACTGCAAGCAGGGCCCTGCAGGCAGGGCTTTGTATGGGGCCCTTAACTTGTTCAACTCGACGAGTTCAAGCGATAAGTAGAGCGAGCGGTAGTCCCCGTCATTTAACTCCATTTAAATGCGTATTTTTAGAATAAAATAAAAAACAAACTATTATCCGTATTCCTAACACTTTTAACAATCTTTTCTCATTTTCAAAGTGTTTTGATGAATATTATTAATCTATGGCCTGTCAAAACTCCTCTGTCTACTCTTGTCAACTGCTTTGCATAAATTTAAAGATGTGCGTAATATTTTAAATAGTGTAGTTGTCGCCACTAATACGATGTTTTTTATTGTGTTGATATGAACCATAACTGCCATACAAATTGGTAGCATCGCTAAGGTATCAACTCACTCGAAAACATGACGAAAATTCAGATCGAGCCGTTAACAAGAGACAACTATGACATGTGGAGCATATAAGCCCAGGCCATGCTGATAAAGGCCGAGCTGTAGGAATATGCCAGCGGAGGTATAGTCCTGGACCCCAAAGCACATAAAACTGTTAAAGATGAGTTCATTAAATAAGATTTGCTCGCGCGATCAGAACTTCTCCTTCTGATGTCACCATCGGAACTAAGACAAGTAAAACGCTGCAAAAGATCAAAAGAGATATGGGATAAACTTCGGGAAACATTCTAGAGTCTTGGGCCTGCAAAATAGGCAACTTTAATAAAACAGCTCATTCTGAAAAAGATGACAGATAGCGAAGATGTTCGTGATCACTTGAATAATTTTATGGACGTCGTTGACAAGCTCGGAAACATGGGAATAGATTTGCATTAAGACCTTCTAGCCATTATGATGCTATACAGTTTGCCCTCATCTTAAAAAACATCGAAACCTCTTAAGAAAACTTCAGAATCGCAGTGGAATCAAGGGACCAGCTCCCATCCTCAGAAGATCTAGAGATAAAGATCATTGAAGAGAGTGAAGACAAACAACAAGTCGTAATGAAGACGAAGGTGCATTTTTCAGCAGAAACAGTAATAAAAACCTGAGATGTAATAACTGCGATAAAGGGTCATTCTACAGAAGCCTGTTGGAGCAAGAAGGCGAATACAAGTCGTAAACATCATTCAAAATCAGAAAATAAATTATTAAGGTTGAATGCCTGTTTGTCAATGCCATCAAACAGCGTTGATGGAAATGTCTGGTATCTGGTCAGTGGATGCAAATCTCATATGAGGAGATTAAAGAACAATTTCACACATATTGATAAAGAAGACAGTCTATTAAATTAGACATCGACAATTTTGACTTTTACTAATATGACTTTGGTTACTAACATAGTTAATTAAGATTTTTACTAACAATGGACTGTATTTTGTCTGAGTAATAAATCAATTTGAATTTCGAATTTGAATATCAATAAAAGACACTACCATTGTCTGTCTAAAGAATACGCATACGTGCGTGCCTGATTTAGCGACGAACCTCTTGTAAGTCAGAAAAGTCACTTAAAGTGGAAGAACTGTTGATGGAAAGGTAGAGTTTACAGCACAAGAGCAGACCGGTCTATATTATGTGCAGTGCGAAAAAGAGGAAATGTCTTACAAAATGGAAGAAAATAATATGTTGCAATGGCATAAGAAGCTTGAACACCTCAATGAGTCTGACATGAAGGCTGCTGCAAATAAAGAACCAGACTTTGGGAACTGGCGAATCCTTTTTAAAGGGCAAAATGACGCGATTACCCTTCTCCTAGCTTGACCCAATTAAAACAAAGGAACCGTTGGAGATCATACATTCCGATGTTTGCGGTCCTATATATACTTCATGAAACAAAAAAGTGAAGTGTCAACGAAATGGCCTTCTGAAAGTTATAATAATATAAAGGCAGCTTATCTGCCGTGTCAGGGAACTAACTAATAGAGTTTGAGATATTAATTTTCTCGGAGAGTAACCGGTAAGAAATTATGATATTTTTATATAAGGTGTAATTTAATTAGACCCAAATATTGTTAGGGTTACCTCAAGCATCTAAATGAATACCATTGGTGTTATTTTTATTGATTTCTATTCGCTAGTTTTCGAGAAAAATCCCAAAAACAATACCACTAAAATTCGTAAAATGAACACTCTGTAGTGTCACGTGGCACCATCGATACATTCACACTAATAAAAAATATGAATGAAATGCTGTGAGCGGTGCGTAAACCCCGCCCTCTTTTTGTCCAACCGCCAACACACGCATGCGCACGCGCGACCGGCCCGGTGCATCGTGCCGCCGGCGCGGCGCCGCCGCGTGCGAAACCTTCAGTTGCTCTACTTACCTTGTGCATTACGCATACGTCTTATGGCCGCGATTGATATTTGGCAAAATGCCTTACGGTTTTACGAACCAAGAATACCAAAACATGGCAATATGTTACCATGAAGTCGGAGAAATAGTGACAAGTGCTGTAAATTTGTACCGATGAATGCACGTTCACTCGTGTAGGGATGTTCAACATCCATAACGCCCATTACTGATGTGACCACAACCCGCGAGTGATTCGTCCGGACCACTTCCAATACCGGATAAGTGTCAATGTGTGGGCTGGTGTGCTGAACGGGGTGTTATTAGGACCCTGGTTCCTCCCAAGACTAAACGGGGCGACGTACCTGGACTTCCTGCAGCGTGTCCTCCCTGATCTGCTGCTGAAAGTTCCGGTGTGGAACCGCCGCTGGTTGTATTTCCAGCACGACGGCGCGCCGGCGCACTACGACCGGACGGTGCGGAATTACCTGACGCAGGAGTTCCAGGGGCGTTGGATCGGGCGCGGTGGTCCAATCGCCTGGCCAGCACGTTCGCCGGATCTCACGCCGCTAGATTTCCACGTCTGGGGTAGGGCCAAGGACCTTGTGTATGGCAATGACGGCCATACTATTCGCACCGAGGAGGAAAAGCGCGCCCGCATTACCAGGGCTTTTAACTTCATGGCCAGTGAAACTGATGTTTTAAGTGAAGTGCGCAGACACGGCATTGACCGTGCAAGACAATGTATCCGACAAGGAGGTGGTCACGTTCAACATTTGATGTGGTGAAAACTAAAGTGACTCGTTTAAATAATTTTGTAAATAATCTTGTAAAACTGATTTAGTAGGTTACACTACAGTAAGTAACACGTAGGTAGGTATAGGATTTCAAATTAACTACAATTACCTACTTTCCTTACTTACGAAAATCAAGTTGTATTAATTTGACAGTCCAAAGCCTGAAAGTGTGATGGGAAGTTAAAGTTATGTCGATTTCATAGCTTCACCTTTGACAAATGCCGCCCGCACGTGTGCTACCGCGGTCAAAGCATGCCGACAGAGCCGCCGAGCCGCGGTCCCCTATTTGACTTTACTTGTTTCGAATAAATATTAATCAATCAACCGACGCTAAAAACTGTAATACCTACCTACCAGAGCTTGTCAATAAATAAATAGGTACCTACTACAAAATTGTTTTACTACGGTACAGTCAAGAGCACTTCAAGCTTGACACATTGGACTTTGTACCGTTCTTATTTCAATCGCCGGAGGAGCTAGAGTCGCGCTGCAAGTGTCAAGCTTGACACTGCTCTTGACAATACCTGCCTTCCACAAAAATCTAGATAATTAAATTACCTACTGACACGTTAGGTACAGTCCGCGCGACGAGTAAAAGCTGGTCGGAGTCTGGACGGGAGTGGAGGGGGTATGTGCACTAATGTGCAGTAGTACCTATTTTGCTTGCAAATATTGCAACTGCGCATACCCCCTCCACTCCGCCCAGAGGCCTTAAGTAACCCGTCGCGCGGCCTGTAAGTAGGTACTTACAGCTACTATTGATTGTCTAATTAAAAATGGAAATGCAATGTAAAATTAATGATACACAACAACTGGGAGTCGTAAAAAGCGACTTAGGGATATCCAACTACGGGGGCTTATCGTACCTACCACACCATACTACGGTCACCAACCTCTGCCGACCATTGTGCCAGTCGCAACGCTAACGGCGCGGCGGCGGCGGCGTGGTGAATGTTGTAGGTAGTTATTTCCAAATGTATTTAGATAGGTAGATACCAGCTAAGCATTCTTTTATGTGAATATCTGCGTGGATTTTTTCGTCAACTTGTTCGATCCGATCTTGGTCCAGCTAGGACGAGTTGATAAAAGACAATGTTTCTGTTCCCGTGTCGTCCCACAATTTGTTTTTCTACTCTTCAGGTAAAGTTGAAAAAAAGCTTAGGTAACCAAAGACAATCCATACCTCCTCATGCTTGTTCCGCTGATTCGATTTAGATAAAATTTGCTTTTACCCTGGGAAGGACATATCTTTAGGTAGGTACCAGCTAAGCATTCATTTATGTGAAATTCTGCGTGGATTTTTTCGTCAACTTGTTCGATCCGATCTTGGTCCAGCTAGGACGACTTGATACCAGACAATGTTTCTGTTGCCGTGTCGTCCTACAATTTGTTTTTCTACTCTTCAGGTAAAGTTTAAAAGAAAGCTTAGGTAACCAAAGACAATCAATACCTCCTCATGCTTGTTCCGCTGAACCGATTTAGATAAAATTTGCCTTTACCCTGGGAAGGACATATTTAGGTACATAGTACCTATCTATCCCGGAAATCTTCTATGGGAGTAAAAAGGGGTGTGGATGTTTGTATGGGAAATTATTTCTCAAGTAAGTGATATAAAACTCATCATAATTGTACTTTTGATAAGAAGTGAGGCAAGATTACCCTGGCCTCCGTACTCTAGCTAGCCGCCGTCTTGACCTGGAACGGTACGAGACGGTACCTGTCCAAGAGCTGATGTTGTTTATCCTCTGTTCTGTTCGTCCATGCGTGTGCCGGCGCAAGAATAGCACCAACCCTTTCTCCCCATGCATGTCGTAAAAGGCGACTTAGTCGCCGGCGGTATCAACCAGAGGGCGGGCAGTAGCGTGCTACCACCTTGCTGCTGCGGTCACTAATAAATAACAGCTGTCCGTTGTGCCAGCTGCAACGCTAATAAGCATGGTAACATAAAACTCATCATAATTGTACTTTTGATAAGAAGTGAGGCAAGCTGCCCCTGGTCGATTCTGGTGCAAAGGTGCCCATGGCACCAGGAACGACCCAGAACGGGCGTCACCACCTTGCGCCCTAAGTCGACGCCCGATCTCCCTGGCCTCCGTACTCCAGCTAGCCGCCGTCTCGAACGCGAACGGTACGAGAAGGTACCTGTCCAGGAAGTGTGCCAGCTGCAACGCTAATAAGCGTGGTGACTTTTGTTGTCGATGTAAAATTAATTGTAGAGCAACTAAGGGGGGTGTATTTTGAATTTTATCAACTCGTCCCAGATGGTCCTAGTTCGGATCGGACGAGTTGACCAATAACTTTTTATGGGATCTTATGATAATGATATCCTAGTTCCTTCTCATAAATATGGTGGGTTAAGTAAACTGATGGACGTAGCAAAAACGGTGGTAAGTAGGTAGGTAAAGATTACCTACTCTGATACCGTCGTAAGAGCTTAATTGAGAGAAGTAGGAACCTACGAACTTTTCTAGTTTTAATTGGATTGAATTGAAAAATAGCAAGAACCTATTATCTTATATCTAGGTACAGCCAGGAGCAAGTCAAGCTTGACACTTTGTACGGGCTAATCATGATGAAACTATGAAGCTTGACTTGTTCTTGACTGTACCTAAGGTCCTTAACTATGGTCCTTAATCATGTACAGTCAACGACAGGTCAACCTTGACACTCGCAGTGTGACTCTAGCCCGAATGTCTATTGAAATAAGAACGGTACGAAGTCCAATGTGTCAAGCTTGATGTGCTCTTGACTGTACGTGCGCACGTAAGAAGAGGTATAGGACGCAACAGCTCGGGATTGCGGGCGAAAAGTAGGTAGGTATGACGTGCCATACATTTCGCCCGCAAGTAGGTATAGTCAACGACAGGTCAAGCTTGACACTTGCAGTGCGACTCTAGCTCGTACGTCTATTGAAATAAAAACGGTACAAAGTCCAATGTGTCAGGCGTGATGTGCTCTTGACTGTACTTTACGTACGTATTATAGCAATAGGTACTTGTAAATTTGTTATGTACCTACAGCCTCCGTGGTCTAGTGTTAGAGTGCTTGGCTCTCGATCAGGATGTTCTGGGTTCGTTTCCCGATGGGGACACTGTCAAACAAAAATATTTTTGTGCGACCAGCCCAGTTTGGTTAGGATATTGCAGGATGAATCACCCAATTGTCCGAAATGTTACATGATTGCTTCGGAGGGCACGTCAACCCGATGGTCCCTACTATTACCTATCTACGGATGTAGTCGTTAATGAGCCATGTCAGAGGCCTTTGGCATCTGGCGGTACCAGGGTTTGTGAGTACGGTCATCAACCTTGCAACCCACACGATATGAATAAATGAATGAATTTGTTATGTAGGTACCTAACTACCTACTCCTCAGGCAAGTAGCTGCCTAGGTAGGTATGGCGGCTTAGGCTCCTTCCTCCCTCTGCCCACGGCACAACCCATGGTCCGTTTATAGGACAGTTAGGTACCTATGTAGGCGATGGTAGGTAAAGGTCCGGCCTGTCGTCGCTCATCCGATCCTGCAAGGAGGCGCGAATGCTAGGTTTCTAGCTTATTTCGTAGGGACTCGGTCGGTGTCAGTATCATCTAAGTAGTCTGTGATCCACACAGAGCGTCCCGCGGCCGCAGACGTCGTGGTTCTTTCCCCCCCCCCGCGCTGCCGCCCTTTGAATTAATTGAATGAATAGTCGTAAGCCAATCGCGCGCAAGGCGGCCGATCTTGTGTGTGTGAGTGTGCAGGTGCCATACTTGTAGTACGGTGGAAATCAATACTACAGGATGATTGCAAAGATTTATTATTTTTTTGTTTGAAAATTACAAAAAAAAACCAGCGAGTCGATTTAATAAACACATTTCATAAATAAAAAACACATTTCACAGCGGTTAGGTGTAACTCGTATAACTTGAGTTATAAGTTATACGCGTGACATGACAGCTATGCATAGATTTAGTCAAGATAGGGTCTTGGGAACAAGCGGTTCAAAATTTTCCCACACAAGAAAAAAATAGCGCCATCTGTGAAAGATTGCGTGAACTACGTTGTGTAGTACTTCAAAGAGGTCTTTGTTCTGAGGTCGGTGCTAAATACACGGAATGGAAATAATATGGCACAAAGTTTTCACTGTTATGTACGTGACTTAGGCCTGGTTTTTCAGTGTTATTCATTAGATAATAGCAAAAAACAATAAGAGTAAGTAATTTTTTAACTAAGAAAATGAGTCATCGTTTCATTTTTGTATGTAGTCGCGCGTTTCGCGTGGTCCGCTTCTCAGAACAAAGACTGCTCGTCCGCTCAGATAAAGTTGACAATTTGTGACTGACATTTGTTGGTCCACAATGTCAGACTGTGGACCAACGAATTGGAGACAGTGCAACGTGCCGATGGGCCAGTACTGATATATAAGTAAATGCAGCTATGGCTTATCTTTATATATTCATTATTTTATATATGTAAACTTATTTTTTTAATTGAATGACATATTCGCGAAAATGTTAAATTCATATATTTCCATACATAATATTCGTTAGCAGACTTAAAAAAGTTAGCAGATTTTAGCCGAGCAGCTAGCATAATAACCAATTTAAATCTGGTCACACTGCGTGAATGTTTTGCTTGTGTTTGCTGGTGTTTCATTCGAGTAGCCCTCTACATATATACTAATCTGTGATTCGAGTCTAGTTTTGTATTTTCTAGTGTTTCTTTTACAAATAAAGCAAATAACAATTTAAAAATGGTGTCCTACTTTGCAATGGACGCTACGGGTGAAAACACGAACTTTCAGAAGGAGATTTCCAACATGATGCATGGTTTTGGCGACAACCCAAATCCGAACGCAGCAACTGTTGTTCTTGTAGAAAGCATAGTCATTCAGCAGCTCAGGTCCATGCTTAGTGAAGCTTCACAGTACGCAACTTTGAGAGGCGTTAAGACAATATCCAATTACGAAATAATCTACTCGATGCGGAAGAACCAATTCAAAATGAAAAGACTGCATGATTTCCAGATAAAACTGGATCTGATCGACAGAAATCGTCAAATTAGTACTCCTAACGAGCCTTTGATGCCAGGAATATTGTTAGAAGATGAAAAAGACCCAATGATCAAGAAACGCCGAACACATATTGATATTATCAAAGAATTAGATGAGGCCGATGAAGTGAGCAACATAAAATTTGATGCTATTGGTTATTTAAGAAAGATTCGAGCTAATAAAATCACTGAATCAATGTCATATGAGAAATATGTTGCATATCACAAAGCCCGGTGTAGTTCATTTCGTTCTACAAGTGGAACAGGAAAGGGATTTCTGAAACTCGAGCATTGGATCAATCCAAACAAAGAACTGAAAATCTCCACACCTGCTTTAGAAGTCTTAAGCTTTGTTGCATATGAAACTGTAGCAGAAATTGTTGATGCTGTATTTCTGATTCGACAAGATGCTAAGAGGAAGAATGGGGACCCATTTAGTAAATACGAGGGAGGCTACTTTTGCAACCCCGTGAGCTTGAATAATGCAGTTTATATCAAGTCTGGTTTTGAAGGAGTTCCAGCGATAACTGTCTATGAAGTAAGAGAAGTTTTGAGAAGATACTATTGCCCAAGAACTGGAATGAATGGGTTATTTTATAGGAATATGTCTCTTGAATTACCTACAAGATTTATTGCTTTTTAATTAGAATTTACCAATAATCACCTAATTACTCAGTTAACTCCTGGCCGGTTAATTTAAAACTATAAGCAACTTTCCTAGATTTGGGTCATAAACAAAGAAATGTTTTGGTAATCTCTTACAAATTCCGTTTTTGTCAGTGCATTGTTTGTATAGGAAAGCCAAAAAAAACTTTTGATCCATGTGTCTTTGGAAAAGTTTTTCAGTTTTGTGTTCCGAGTGACATAGTCAGGTGTTTTGTAAAGAGAATCATAACTTGTAAATGGGTTACAAATGTAGATATTTCTGACATTCTGAATGTAAAATGACCTAGACTTAAACATTTTTCTATTTATGTATTGTGGTTACAAACATGACTGTACCTCATGTAATTGCAGATAAATTATAATTTGCTGATGTTGGTCAAAACACCTGACTCTTTCGTGAACTCTATTATAAAAAATTTGGCTTAGGGTCCAAAAATAACCTTACCCAGTATAAGATATTTTAAAGGCTGACTTTGAACAAAACACACATAAAAAAAAAAAAAAACATTTTTATTGCCAAATAATGACATGACACAGATCTTATACTTAAAAAAAAAAGAAGCACATTTGGCAAAAGGTGCCAGTCTCAGCTAATGCGAAGCATAAAAGTATGCCTCGCGCTTGTTTTCAGACTGGCCCCATAATGAATGAATTAATTTTAAGTAATAAGTAACTTAATAAAATTGATTTTAATAGAACACATTGTTTATTTTTTCAAAAATCTACAACACAAACCATAAACAGCTGCCCATTAGAGTTCCTTTCCTTCCTTAAAGAAGCTTTGTGCAATTGGTCATTTATTAGTGAAGTTAACAGCCCTTTAAATCTATTGCTGTCACTTTGTTAACATAACAGAATGTGGCAGCAAAACATTTAACTTAAAATTTGGTCAGTTACACCTCCACCTCTTCTTAGTGCTTGATCAGACTGCAAACGCGGGTGCGGGGACGGAAGCGACTGACTGTCCTCAGTTGAGTGCGGCTTCGTTCCTGCTTCCCATGCTTGAACAGCACTGCCGCGGGAGCTGCCGGCGAGTGCCAAAAGTAAATTATTATTTTGAGATTTTTAATTTTATCATAAAACTGATTGAGTTCAGGTTTTTCTTTATCAAAAACTTGGATTTGTTTAAGTTTATGATAAACTGAAGCAAAAATTTTGTCTTCCTCCGGTTTTTTTTATCAAAATCCTAGCTAGGTATTAAATAAAAAAAAATATTACATCAGAAATATGCGGCATAACTTAATTATTTACTTAATTAATTTACAGTCACCAACCAACGTTTTCAATCTTGCGCATGTGCTTCGCGGTGCCGAAAATAACGTACTTGTTGCGCACTGCACCAACTTTTATTGGTTTGAAGTCTCCTCCTTTGATGGCGAACTCAGATTGACGATCGAAACTTCGAAAGTATTCTTGATGTCGCCCTCAACTCCGACCAGTGGTGCCTAACGCTTTGCCCATCCGATTGGTGGTTTGCTAGATCAAGGCGGTGTAACAGTCAATCCGGAGCGTGGTTGTAGGCGCTGCCATCACCTCACCTGGGCACGTTACTCGACGATAACTCTATGCGGGTGGCCGTTGCTCTCCGCCTGGGCTGCGATGTTTCTGAACCACATATAAATGCATCTGCGGTTACATGGTGAAGGCCAACGGTCACCATGCTATGAGTTGCTGTCGGTGCTCAGGGAGGTTCATTCGCGCGTTCCACGCTCTCAATGACATCGTCAGGAGCTAGGGCACTGATTTCCGCGAGTGTCCCATGTGCCCAAGAACCACCTGGCCTTAGTCGAACAGATGGTAAAAGGCCAGATGGGTTGACGTTGGTTCCTTGAGCGAAGGAGCGTTGCCTCCTTTGCGACGCTACGTGTGTCAGCACCTTCGCTCCTAGTCACTTAAGTCGCACGTCGTCGTCACCTAGTGCAGCCGCCGAACTAGCCGCCCAAAAGAAAACGGAGAAATATGCGGCCCTCTTGCCGCAATGTCGTCTTCACCTAGTGCAGCCGCCGAGCTAGCCGCCCAAAAGAAAACGGAGAAATATGCGGCCCTCTTGCCGCAATGTCGTCGTCACCTAGTGCAGCCGCCGAGCTAGCCGCCCAAAAGAAAACGGAGAAATATGCGGCCCTCTTGCCGCAATGTCGTCGTCACCGAGTGCAGCCGCCGAGCTAGCCGCCCAAAAGAAAACGGAGAAATATGCGGCCCTCTTGCCGCAATGTCGTCGTCACCTAGTGCAGCCGCCGAGCTGGCCGCCCAAAAGAAAACGGAGAAATATGCGGCCCTCTTGCCGCAATATCGTCGTCACCTAGTGCAGCCGCCGAACTAGCCGCCCAAAAGAAAACGGAGAAATATGCGGCCCTCTTGCCGCAATGTCGTCGTCACCTAGTGCAGCCGCCGAGCTGGCCGCCCAAAAGAAAACGGAGAAATATGCGGCCCTCTTGCCGCAATGTCGTCGTCACCGAGTGCAGCCGCCGAGCTAGCCGCCCAAAATAAAACGGAGAAATATGCGGCCCTCTTTCCGCAATGTCGTCGTCACCTAGTGCAGCCGCCGAACTAGCCGCCCAAAAGAAAACTGAGAAATATGCGGCCCTCTTGCCGCAATGTCGTCGTCACCTAGTGCAGCCGCCGAGCTAGCAGCCCAAAAGAAAACGGAGAAATATGCGGCCCTCTTGCCGCAATGTCGTCGTCACCTAGTGCAGCCGCCGAGCTAGCAGCCCAAAAGAAAACGGAGAAATATACGGCCCTCTTTCCGCAATGTCGTCGTCACCTAGTGCAGCCGCCGAACTAGCCGCCCAAAAGAAAACGGAGAAATATGCGGCCCTCTTGCCGCAATGTCGTCGTCACCTATTGCAGCCTCCGAGCTGGCCGCCCAAAAGAAAACGGAGAAATATGCGGCCCTCTTGCCGCAATGTCGTCGTCACCGAGTGCAGCCGCCGAGCTAGCCGCCCAAAATAAAACGGAGAAATATGCGGCCCTCTTTCCGCAATGTCGTCGTCACCTAGTGCAGCCGCCGAACTAGCCGCCCAAAAGAAAACTGAGAAATATGCGGCCCTCTTGCCGCAATGTCGTCGTCACCTAGTGCAGCCGCCGAGCTGGCCGCCCAAAAGAAAACGGAGAAATATGCGGCCCTCTTGCCGCAATGTCGTCGTCACCGAGTGCAGCCGCCGAGCTAGCCGCCCAAAAGAAAACGGAGAAATATGCGGCCCTCTTGCCGCAATGTCGTCGTCACCTAGTGCATCCGCCGAGCTAGCCGCCCAAAAGAAAACGGAGAAATATGCGGCCCTCTTGCCGCAATGTCGTCGTCACCTAGTGCAGCCGCCGAGCTAGCCGCCCAAAAGAAAACGGAGAAATATGCGGCCCTCTTGCTGCAATTATATTTGTGCCGCTGGCGGTGGAGACAACAGGGTGTTGGGGCTCTGACGCAAAATGTTTTTTTCTTAACCTAGGTAATGTTCAGTTTTCGAATTGTTTTTCGGAGCTTTTATTACTACCCGTTTTAAATAGCGTTCGGATAGTACCCGGACACTTCGTGCCCGGGCAAAAATTCAAAAACGACCCACGAGTGCCACTTTTACACGATACGGCCAACTGCACGTCGTCAGTGGAAACATTTCTACTGACGTGCTTTCGGGTGCGCAGACAGACGGACAACAAAGTAATCTTATTATAATAAATAAGGGTTCCGATTTTTTTGTTGAGGTCGGAACCTAAAAAAATTTGTAAAGGAAACCCTAATATTATTGTTCCATAAAACAATAGAGATAAGACTCAAAGAGAGAAAACTCAAAGTGGTGACTCGATTCCTATAACTAGTACTTTATTTTACAGACGCAATAGAATCCCGCTCAATAAGCACCGGGACTTCCACAAACAGTTTGGAAATGATGTGTTCTGAACACATCACAAACAACGTGGGTCTCCGTTGGCATCTGATGCAGTCTGATATCAGTGGAAAGGCTTCTGTTAAAGGCATCACTCTGTCTCAAGCCATGATGGACATCGTTAGAATGTCGCCGCTAAATTGGGGTAAGTAGAGTGTACCTACCGCGTAGTGGTACTTCGCCCAGATTAGTAAGTATAGTAGGTAGGTACAGCGAGCGCGAATTTGAAACTGGAAGATGGCGTAGGCGGGCGGAAGTGTGCGAAGCGCGGGGTGGATTGCAAGGGTACTGTATGATAGTGCTATTACTTTCTTCTGTAGTAGATACAGGAGTAGTACTTTGCTGACACCTATTTTAGTCCGATATAAGTGGGTTCCCTCTAATATTGGATTTCTTCATCTACATTCAAAAACTAAACTACACTACACTAAACTACTTTTTTCATTTAAAATCTGTATGTTATTTGTGTGCAATAAAGAATATATACATTGTACGAGTAATCGATGCAGCCTGACATCGGTGAAATGGCTGCGTCAAAGGTACCACACTCTGCCTAAACCCAAGCCATGATGAACTCAGTTAAGATCTTCAGACAAAGAAAGTTAAATTTTAAAATCTAAACGAGGGTATTTTTGAAACCCTAGCAACATAATGAAAAACTGAACAATTTTACCAATGAAATATGGGTTGAAACACGGAATTTTTATGGCTACCCCATTCATAAAATTTGTATGGGACGACCAAAACTTGCTGTCCATGTCCCGTTAGGAAAGTTGTTCAGTTTCATGTTCTGAGCATCATCATACCTACAAAAATTTGCCCAAGGGTCCAAAATAACCGATTATTTTGGTTATGTGTATGAATTAAAACTAAAATTCACTTTTGTCTGTGTGCAGAAGTAAGCGTGAACTCGCAAGTGATAAAGCCGCAAGAGGAGCTGAGCTGCGCGGCGGGCGAGTGGATCTCGCTGGGCGTGGCGGTGAGCAACCACCTGTCGCGCGCGCTGCGCCGGCTGTGTCTCTCCGTGCAGCTGTACCAGGACTACAACAACGGCACCTGCTGCTACAAGCTCGACAACCGCGTCGCCACCGCCGGCAACAACAAGTAACCACCGCCATTACTCATACACACTGTGAGACACCCTTACAACCACCTGTCGCGCGCGCTGCGCCGGCTGTGTCTCTCCGTGCAGCTGTACCAGGACTACAACAACGGCACCTGCTGCTACAAGCTCGACAACCGCGTCGCCACCGCCGGCAACAACAAGTAACCACCGCCATTACTCATACACACTGTGAGACACCCTTACAACCACCTGTCGCGCGCGCTGCGCCGGCTGTGTCTCTCCGTGCAGCTGTACCAGGACTACAACAACGGCACCTGCTGCTACAAGCTCGACAACCGCGTCGCCACCGCCGGCAACAACAAGTAACCACCGCCATTACTCATACACACTGTGAGACACCCTTACAACCACCTGTCGCGCGCGCTGCGCCGGCTGTGTCTCTCCGTGCAGCTCTACCAGGACTACAACAACGGCACCTGCTGCTACAAGCTCGACAACCGCGTCGCCACCGCCGGCAACAACAAGTAACCACCGCCATTACTCATACACACTGTGAGACACCCTTACAACCACCTGTCGCGCGCGCTGCGCCGGCTGTGTCTCTCCGTGCAGCTCTACCAGGACTACAACAACGGCACCTGCTGCTACAAGCTCGACAACCGCGTCGCCACCGCCGGCAACAACAAGTAACCACCGCCATTACTCATACACACTGTGAGACACCCTTACAACCACCTGTCGCGCGCGCTGCGCCGGCTGTGTCTCTCCGTGCAGCTCTACCAGGACTACAACAACGGCACCTGCTGCTACAAGCTCGACAACCGCGTCGCCACCGCCGGCAACAACAAGTAACCACCGCCATTACTCATACACACTGTGAGACACCCTTACAACCACCTGTCGCGCGCGCTGCGCCGGCTGTGTCTCTCCGTGCAGCTCTACCAGGACTACAACAACGGCACCTGCTGCTACAAGCTCGACAACCGCGTCGCCACCGCCGGCAACAACAAGTAACCACCGCCATTACTCATACACACTGTGAGACACCCTTACAACCACCTGTCGCGCGCGCTGCGCCGGCTGTGTCTCTCCGTGCAGCTCTACCAGGACTACAACAACGGCACCTGCTGCTACAAGCTCGACAACCGCGTCGCCACCGCCGGCAACAACAAGTAACCACCGCCATTACTCATACACACTGTGAGACACCCTTACAACCACCTGTCGCGCGCGCTGCGCCGGCTGTGTCTCTCCGTGCAGCTCTACCAGGACTACAACAACGGCACCTGCTGCTACAAGCTCGACAACCGCGTCGCCACCGCCGGCAACAACAAGTAACCACCGCCATTACTCATACACACTGTGAGACACCCTTACAACCACCTGTCGCGCGCGCTGCGCCGGCTGTGTCTCTCCGTGCAGCTCTACCAGGACTACAACAACGGCACCTGCTGCTACAAGCTCGACAACCGCGTCGCCACCGCCGGCAACAACAAGTAACCACCGCCATTACTCATACACACTGTGAGACACCCTTACAACCACCTGTCGCGCGCGCTGCGCCGGCTGTGTCTCTCCGTGCAGCTCTACCAGGACTACAACAACGGCACCTGCTGCTACAAGCTCGACAACCGCGTCGCCACCGCCGGCAACAACAAGTAACCACCGCCATTACTCATACACACTGTGAGACACCCTTACAACCACCTGTCGCGCGCGCTGCGCCGGCTGTGTCTCTCCGTGCAGCTCTACCAGGACTACAACAACGGCACCTGCTGCTACAAGCTCGACAACCGCGTCGCCACCGCCGGCAACAACAAGTAACCACCGCCATTACTCATACACACTGTGAGACACCCTTACAACCACCTGTCGCGCGCGCTGCGCCGGCTGTGTCTCTCCGTGCAGCTCTACCAGGACTACAACAACGGCACCTGCTGCTACAAGCTCGACAACCGCGTCGCCACCGCCGGCAACAACAAGTAACCACCGCCATTACTCATACACACTGTGAGACACCCTTACAACCACCTGTCGCGCGCGCTGCGCCGGCTGTGTCTCTCCGTGCAGCTCTACCAGGACTACAACAACGGCACCTGCTGCTACAAGCTCGACAACCGCGTCGCCACCGCCGGCAACAACAAGTAACCACCGCCATTACTCATACACACTGTGAGACACCCTTACAACCACCTGTCGCGCGCGCTGCGCCGGCTGTGTCTCTCCGTGCAGCTCTACCAGGACTACAACAACGGCACCTGCTGCTACAAGCTCGACAACCGCGTCGCCACCGCCGGCAACAACAAGTAACCACCGCCATTACTCATACACACTGTGAGACACCCTTACAACCACCTGTCGCGCGCGCTGCGCCGGCTGTGTCTCTCCGTGCAGCTCTACCAGGACTACAACAACGGCACCTGCTGCTACAAGCTCGACAACCGCGTCGCCACCGCCGGCAACAACAAGTAACCACCGCCATTACTCATACACACTGTGAGACACCCTTACAACCACCTGTCGCGCGCGCTGCGCCGGCTGTGTCTCTCCGTGCAGCTCTACCAGGACTACAACAACGGCACCTGCTGCTACAAGCTCGACAACCGCGTCGCCACCGCCGGCAACAACAAGTAACCACCGCCATTACTCATACACACTGTGAGACACCCTTACAACCACCTGTCGCGCGCGCTGCGCCGGCTGTGTCTCTCCGTGCAGCTCTACCAGGACTACAACAACGGCACCTGCTGCTACAAGCTCGACAACCGCGTCGCCACCGCCGGCAACAACAAGTAACCACCGCCATTACTCATACACACTGTGAGACACCCTTACAACCACCTGTCGCGCGCGCTGCGCCGGCTGTGTCTCTCCGTGCAGCTCTACCAGGACTACAACAACGGCACCTGCTGCTACAAGCTCGACAACCGCGTCGCCACCGCCGGCAACAACAAGTAACCACCGCCATTACTCATACACACTGTGAGACACCCTTACAACCACCTGTCGCGCGCGCTGCGCCGGCTGTGTCTCTCCGTGCAGCTCTACCAGGACTACAACAACGGCACCTGCTGCTACAAGCTCGACAACCGCGTCGCCACCGCCGGCAACAACAAGTAACCACCGCCATTACTCATACACACTGTGAGACACCCTTACAACCACCTGTCGCGCGCGCTGCGCCGGCTGTGTCTCTCCGTGCAGCTCTACCAGGACTACAACAACGGCACCTGCTGCTACAAGCTCGACAACCGCGTCGCCACCGCCGGCAACAACAAGTAACCACCGCCATTACTCATACACACTGTGAGACACCCTTACAACCACCTGTCGCGCGCGCTGCGCCGGCTGTGTCTCTCCGTGCAGCTCTACCAGGACTACAACAACGGCACCTGCTGCTACAAGCTCGACAACCGCGTCGCCACCGCCGGCAACAACAAGTAACCACCGCCATTACTCATACACACTGTGAGACACCCTTACAACCACCTGTCGCGCGCGCTGCGCCGGCTGTGTCTCTCCGTGCAGCTCTACCAGGACTACAACAACGGCACCTGCTGCTACAAGCTCGACAACCGCGTCGCCACCGCCGGCAACAACAAGTAACCACCGCCATTACTCATACACACTGTGAGACACCCTTACAACCACCTGTCGCGCGCGCTGCGCCGGCTGTGTCTCTCCGTGCAGCTCTACCAGGACTACAACAACGGCACCTGCTGCTACAAGCTCGACAACCGCGTCGCCACCGCCGGCAACAACAAGTAACCACCGCCATTACTCATACACACTGTGAGACACCCTTACAACCACCTGTCGCGCGCGCTGCGCCGGCTGTGTCTCTCCGTGCAGCTCTACCAGGACTACAACAACGGCACCTGCTGCTACAAGCTCGACAACCGCGTCGCCACCGCCGGCAACAACAAGTAACCACCGCCATTACTCATACACACTGTGAGACACCCTTACAACCACCTGTCGCGCGCGCTGCGCCGGCTGTGTCTCTCCGTGCAGCTCTACCAGGACTACAACAACGGCACCTGCTGCTACAAGCTCGACAACCGCGTCGCCACCGCCGGCAACAACAAGTAACCACCGCCATTACTCATACACACTGTGAGACACCCTTACAACCACCTGTCGCGCGCGCTGCGCCGGCTGTGTCTCTCCGTGCAGCTCTACCAGGACTACAACAACGGCACCTGCTGCTACAAGCTCGACAACCGCGTCGCCACCGCCGGCAACAACAAGTAACCACCGCCATTACTCATACACACTGTGAGACACCCTTACAACCACCTGTCGCGCGCGCTGCGCCGGCTGTGTCTCTCCGTGCAGCTCTACCAGGACTACAACAACGGCACCTGCTGCTACAAGCTCGACAACCGCGTCGCCACCGCCGGCAACAACAAGTAACCACCGCCATTACTCATACACACTGTGAGACACCCTTACAACCACCTGTCGCGCGCGCTGCGCCGGCTGTGTCTCTCCGTGCAGCTCTACCAGGACTACAACAACGGCACCTGCTGCTACAAGCTCGACAACCGCGTCGCCACCGCCGGCAACAACAAGTAACCACCGCCATTACTCATACACACTGTGAGACACCCTTACAACCACCTGTCGCGCGCGCTGCGCCGGCTGTGTCTCTCCGTGCAGCTCTACCAGGACTACAACAACGGCACCTGCTGCTACAAGCTCGACAACCGCGTCGCCACCGCCGGCAACAACAAGTAACCACCGCCATTACTCATACACACTGTGAGACACCCTTACAACCACCTGTCGCGCGCGCTGCGCCGGCTGTGTCTCTCCGTGCAGCTCTACCAGGACTACAACAACGGCACCTGCTGCTACAAGCTCGACAACCGCGTCGCCACCGCCGGCAACAACAAGTAACCACCGCCATTACTCATACACACTGTGAGACACCCTTACAACCACCTGTCGCGCGCGCTGCGCCGGCTGTGTCTCTCCGTGCAGCTCTACCAGGACTACAACAACGGCACCTGCTGCTACAAGCTCGACAACCGCGTCGCCACCGCCGGCAACAACAAGTAACCACCGCCATTACTCATACACACTGTGAGACACCCTTACAACCACCTGTCGCGCGCGCTGCGCCGGCTGTGTCTCTCCGTGCAGCTCTACCAGGACTACAACAACGGCACCTGCTGCTACAAGCTCGACAACCGCGTCGCCACCGCCGGCAACAACAAGTAACCACCGCCATTACTCATACACACTGTGAGACACCCTTACAACCACCTGTCGCGCGCGCTGCGCCGGCTGTGTCTCTCCGTGCAGCTCTACCAGGACTACAACAACGGCACCTGCTGCTACAAGCTCGACAACCGCGTCGCCACCGCCGGCAACAACAAGTAACCACCGCCATTACTCATACACACTGTGAGACACCCTTACAACCACCTGTCGCGCGCGCTGCGCCGGCTGTGTCTCTCCGTGCAGCTCTACCAGGACTACAACAACGGCACCTGCTGCTACAAGCTCGACAACCGCGTCGCCACCGCCGGCAACAACAAGTAACCACCGCCATTACTCATACACACTGTGAGACACCCTTACAACCACCTGTCGCGCGCGCTGCGCCGGCTGTGTCTCTCCGTGCAGCTCTACCAGGACTACAACAACGGCACCTGCTGCTACAAGCTCGACAACCGCGTCGCCACCGCCGGCAACAACAAGTAACCACCGCCATTACTCATACACACTGTGAGACACCCTTACAACCACCTGTCGCGCGCGCTGCGCCGGCTGTGTCTCTCCGTGCAGCTCTACCAGGACTACAACAACGGCACCTGCTGCTACAAGCTCGACAACCGCGTCGCCACCGCCGGCAACAACAAGTAACCACCGCCATTACTCATACACACTGTGAGACACCCTTACAACCACCTGTCGCGCGCGCTGCGCCGGCTGTGTCTCTCCGTGCAGCTCTACCAGGACTACAACAACGGCACCTGCTGCTACAAGCTCGACAACCGCGTCGCCACCGCCGGCAACAACAAGTAACCACCGCCATTACTCATACACACTGTGAGACACCCTTACAACCACCTGTCGCGCGCGCTGCGCCGGCTGTGTCTCTCCGTGCAGCTCTACCAGGACTACAACAACGGCACCTGCTGCTACAAGCTCGACAACCGCGTCGCCACCGCCGGCAACAACAAGTAACCACCGCCATTACTCATACACACTGTGAGACACCCTTACAACCACCTGTCGCGCGCGCTGCGCCGGCTGTGTCTCTCCGTGCAGCTCTACCAGGACTACAACAACGGCACCTGCTGCTACAAGCTCGACAACCGCGTCGCCACCGCCGGCAACAACAAGTAACCACCGCCATTACTCATACACACTGTGAGACACCCTTACAACCACCTGTCGCGCGCGCTGCGCCGGCTGTGTCTCTCCGTGCAGCTCTACCAGGACTACAACAACGGCACCTGCTGCTACAAGCTCGACAACCGCGTCGCCACCGCCGGCAACAACAAGTAACCACCGCCATTACTCATACACACTGTGAGACACCCTTACAACCACATGTCGCGCGCGCTGCGCCGGCTGTGTCTCTCCGTGCAGCTCTACCAGGACTACAACAACGGCACCTGCTGCTACAAGCTCGACAACCGCGTCGCCACCGCCGGCAACAACAAGTAACCACCGCCATTACTCATACACACTGTGAGACACCCTTACAACCACCTGTCGCGCGCGCTGCGCCGGCTGTGTCTCTCCGTGCAGCTCTACCAGGACTACAACAACGGCACCTGCTGCTACAAGCTCGACAACCGCGTCGCCACCGCCGGCAACAACAAGTAACCACCGCCATTACTCATACACACTGTGAGACACCCTTACAACCACATGTCGCGCGCGCTGCGCCGGCTGTGTCTCTCCGTGCAGCTCTACCAGGACTACAACAACGGCACCTGCTGCTACAAGCTCGACAACCGCGTCGCCACCGCCGGCAACAACAAGTAACCACCGCCATTACTCATACACACTGTGAGACACCCTTACAACCACCTGTCGCGCGCGCTGCGCCGGCTGTGTCTCTCCGTGCAGCTCTACCAGGACTACAACAACGGCACCTGCTGCTACAAGCTCGACAACCGCGTCGCCACCGCCGGCAACAACAAGTAACCACCGCCATTACTCATACACACTGTGAGACACCCTTACAACCACCTGTCGCGCGCGCTGCGCCGGCTGTGTCTCTCCGTGCAGCTCTACCAGGACTACAACAACGGCACCTGCTGCTACAAGCTCGACAACCGCGTCGCCACCGCCGGCAACAACAAGTAACCACCGCCATTACTCATACACACTGTGAGACACCCTTACAACCACCTGTCGCGCGCGCTGCGCCGGCTGTGTCTCTCCGTGCAGCTCTACCAGGACTACAACAACGGCACCTGCTGCTACAAGCTCGACAACCGCGTCGCCACCGCCGGCAACAACAAGTAACCACCGCCATTACTCATACACACTGTGAGACACCCTTACAACCACCTGTCGCGCGCGCTGCGCCGGCTGTGTCTCTCCGTGCAGCTCTACCAGGACTACAACAACGGCACCTGCTGCTACAAGCTCGACAACCGCGTCGCCACCGCCGGCAACAACAAGTAACTGTGAGGTAGGTAATTAAGGAAATATTTATATGAAGATACCCACTTGATGTGATGAGTAATAAATGTCAGTATTGGCTTAGATCTCGTGTTTTAATGATGTGACATGGCGCAGCCGGAAAGTTAAAGGAAAATTTAAGGATTTAAGGAATAGGCCGAGTCCTGAAGCTGTAATTTTTAATTGGCTGGACATAAATCGAAACCGTCAATTTACTATAAAGTTGCTATGTATTATAATAGGTGGTGGAACACTTATGTAAAAAATAATTTTTAATGAATTGGCTGGCTTTTAGATTCTCCAGAAAATATATTTTTTTGTTTGTTTATGCATGTGAAGTCAAGCCAAAAATTGTAACTAATATCTGATGGGGTAAACTTTTGATGTGGGTTCCAAGGTACCTACTTCAATTAAAACTAAGCAAAAAATATTTGCGCATATTTTTTTATTAGCAAATTTGTATGCAAGTTACATTAAAGTCCAGGCAAAAATGGCAACCAAATTATTTTAAATTTGATAGACTTTCCAGGACAGTTTTTGAGCAAATTACCTAAAATTAAGCATATTAATTAAAAGTTAAATATTTTCGTATTTAATGTTGAAGCAAAAATACCAACTGAAAAACTTTTGTTTAATTACAGGTTTCATCGTGTGTTCTTTCCTTTATTTATAAAATTAAGCATAATTATAAAAAGATAAAAAAGTTGATTTTTAATTCAATAGATCGCGTCAAGCGAGCGAGAACCGGCGTAACATTATATGTTCTTTGGAACCGGTATGGCGTGCCGTGCGCCTCGAGACTTTTTTCTTCTACGTAATGTCAAGAGTACGTCAAGCCTGACATAATATTAGACTTTTTAGTGTTCTTATTTCAACAGTCCAAGTAGCTAGAGTGGGCTGCAAGTGTCTGGCTGCCTGCTTGTACAAACAACAACACTTCAAACAGTCCATTGAAAGGAGAAAATATCATTGTGGGATACAGTGTTACAAAAAACCGGGCAAGTGCGAGTCAGACTAGCGTGCTAAGCTATTGCTCTTGATACCCCGATCTTGACTCCTCTTTAATAAGAATTTACTTGAAGTGGAAGCTAGCTAGCGTTAATTGGTTGTGAGAAAGGTTGTAAACTTTAATTATTTCAGACTTTATGGTTCCGTACCCATAGGGTGAAAAACGGGATCATACTAATATGCCTCCGATGTCTGTCTGGCTGTCTGTCAGTGGGCTGTATCTCATGCTGCATAAGCTATAAAATATAAAAACTGATCAAGTACGAGTCGGACTCAAAAAAGGACGAGTTGCACTCCGAGAGTGCCGGCAGAAGTGAAAACTTGAATTTTTGAATATGATGTTTTTGTAAGGGTCAATCGCGTCATTGCTCGTGTACTTCTTCATCGAGACCTAAAATTTGTCTCAGTACATGAGTAGTCTAGGGTCAGTAGTTTTCAAGTTATAGCGATTTTTACTTTGACAGCTGTCACCCGAAATGGAGATCTCATCAAGACCTATCATTTGACTCAGCACACGAGTACACTAGAGTCAGTAGTTTCCAAGTTATAGCGATTTTTACTTTGACAGCTGTCATCCGAAATGAAGATATCATCGAGACCTATCATTTGTCTCAGCACACGAGTAGTCTAGGGTCAGTATATTTCGAGTTATAGCGATTTTTAGTTTGACAGCTGTCATCCGAAATGAAGATCTCATCGAGACCTGTCATTTGTCTCAGCACACGAGTAGTCTAGGGTCAGTAGTTTACGAGTTATAGCGATTTTTAGTTTGACAGCTGTCATCCGAAATGTAGATCTCATCAAGACCTATCATTTGACTCAGCACACGAGTACACTAGAGTCAGTAGTTTCCAAGTTATGGGGTTTTTTAGTTTGACAGCTGTCATCCGTAATGTAGATCTCGTCGAGACCTTTCATTTGTCTCAGCACATGAGTAGTCTAGGGTCAGTAGTTTTCAAGTAATAGCGATTTTTACTTTGACAGCTGTCATCCAAAATGTAGATCTCATCGAGACCTATCATTTGACTCAGCACACAAGTACTCTAGATTCAGTAGTTTCCAAGTTAAGGGGTTTTTTCAGTTTGACAGCTGTCATCTGAAATGTAGATCTCATCAAGACCTATCATTTGTCTCAGCACACGAGTTGTCTAGGGTCAGTAGTTTTCGAGTTATAGCGATTTTTAGTTTGACTGCTGTCATCCGAAATGTAGATCTCATACATTTAGGATTCGCTATTAAATAACGATCAAAACCAGTACGTCAAGTCTGTCGTGCACATATCACGTTGTGCACAACAAAAAAAGCCGAGACTATGACCACAGAATATATAATAGTAAACAAGTTTACAGGAGTCACACTCCTTTGATCTTGGAAAAAGCTGCCTATTTCACAGACAGGCCTGCTATGACAAAGACAAAAAAGATGTTTTGGTCTTTATCACACTTTAGAAGTTTTGTATATATTGAGCCTGCTCTAACTTGGTATGATTATTTGCAAATCAATTTCTATACTTCATCCGAGATCTGACGTGACAAAGGTAAAAAAGATGTTTTTATCTTTATCATACTTTAGAACTTTTGTATATATTGAGCCTGCTCTAACTTGGTATGCTTATTTTCAAATCCATTTCGATACTTCATCCGAGATCTGACGCGACTTCTGATGCGAGTTAATAATTTTTTTCCCATCTGAAAAAGTGCCAAGCGCCGCTGAAGAAGTTTTCACTTCAAATATCGACCACAGTACTCGTAATTTACTGACATTTCAACTAATACAATTTATATCATGCGGTGGTACGGAACCCTCGGTGCGCGAGTCCGACTCGCACTTGGCCGGTTTTTCCCTTTCATTAGATCAAATCCACAATTATTTTGAGTCTCATGTCAAACCTGTAGAATATTCATACAAACTTCCACCCCATTTTTCAACCCCTCAGGGGCTGAATTTCAGAAAATCCTTTCTTAATGTGTAGTCTTGACGTACTAAAAACTGCTTACAAAATTTCACATCTGTAGCTTTATCGGTTACGGCTCGGCGTTGATGAATCAGTCAGTCGGTCAGGGCATGCTGTTTTATATATTTAGATCAGAAGATCAAAAGTGTTTTCAGCTTACTACAACCGATGTAAATTTTCATCTTTCATGTTTAACTTTAAATTCCGAAGCGCGTACCGAATAAAACAGCGAAGCAATGCGACGTTGCCGTACCGTGCAATCACGAGCCGTGTACTATGTTAATGTCAATTATGAACTTTATTTCAACTTCTTTAGGGTCGATATAAAGCGCTACATAATGTAATTTTTATATAAAAAGATACGCTATTGCCTGAAATGTTTAATTTTTAAAGTAATCAACGTAAGTACAGTTTTAGAGTATAATTAAACACTTTTCATTCAGTTACCTATTTTGGCCAAAGAGAAATCCCTCAATAATTATACCACTGTAAAGCTTTAACATATTGTGTTCACTTTTATGACTGTTTGATCAAGCACAACAAAATTTTGAAGTACAAAAAGTCACGAGGTAGTTATGTATTTTGCCCGAGCAGACAAAAAGAAATAAAACTTTTAGTGGGATTTTTTTAATTTTAGGATTAACCTAAGAACTTAGGTGCTTAATTAGTTTGTAAAATACTAAAAGTTTATCATTGAACGAGCCCAGAAAACATTTCGTTTAGTTGGCATTTTTGCCACAGTAACTATTTATATAATAGGGTTTTTTTAATCTGCCGCCTTGTCCCATTTGGTGATATGCTTAATTTTAAGTAATTATGTAATTACTTCCAAGACTTCATAAACCACAAAAAGAAAATCTTGGTTCCGATTTTTGTCTAGGCCAAAATCTAATTATCTTGGAGTAGAAGTGATATAATCATGGACAGTGTGTTAACTCCCCCGTCATCGTTCCGATTTGAAGATAATGCAGTGGATTTAGCTTCGGGCACCTTAAGCGATGAGTGGACAAAATGGAAACGTAGCTACGAGATCTACACTAAGGCGTGTGAAATACAGAAAAAATCTCCCGAAATACAATTAAATATACTACTACATGTGGTCGGGGAGCAGTGTCGGGAAGTTTTAGATCAATCGGAGAGATGCGCAACGGTACAGGAAGTGTTAACAAAATTGGATGCATATTTTCAAAGGAAGAAAAATGTTACGGTAGAGAGACATCGATTTTTCACCCGCAATCAAAAGGAAAATGAAACTATAGAACAGTATGTATTTGAATTGAGAAAATTAGCAAGTACGTGTGAATTTTCTACATTGCGGGAAGGATTGATTAAAGATAGGCTGGTATGTGGCGTCATGAGTTCTGCAATTCGTGAACGGCTTCTACGGGAAGATGATTTGGACCTACCAAAAGCGCTAGAAATTTGCCAAGCAGCAGTGGAATCAAAGGTGTACTCGGAGAGTATTAAGCGAGAGAGTGAGACAGTTTACAAAATAAATGAAACTCAGGAAAATTTGGAGGTGTGTGCAATAAGGCGTGGTGCATCGTTATCATCAAGAGGTCGAGGTGGAAGTACATCGCGTGGCGGTAGAGGGCGCGGGAGCTTCAGCGCGCCGGTAGCGCGTACGCCTGCGTCAAGTACATGGAACCGGTTCGGCGGCCGCGGCTCGGTGGCGGCCAATTCACGTAACGCTTCAAGAAATATATCACAATGTGGTCATTGTGGTAGCGTACATAAAAAATATGAGTGTCCGGCTTATGGGAAAACTTGCGTACGATGTTCAAGAAAAAATCACTTTGCGCGGGTTTGTAACGTCTACTTCGTGGAGGAATCAGAGGAGCAGGTAATAAATTCACTTAATGTTAGAAGAAACGACTGGACTGTAGACTTAAAAATTAAAGAACAATTAATAACATGCAAGCTCCACTAATCTTATATAACTGAGTACATTATGTAATAAATAAAATCTGAACAGCATATTACATTTGATTAGATATTTCATTATGTTCATTCAATAAATAGTATTTATAGTATTGTTAAAAATTTATAACATTAAACATTTAACTTCATGCTTAAAAATATAATTATTACTAACTTATTTACTATCGTGGTTGGTGGTCGTAGCCCCATCTATTCGGTGGCCTCACTATCCTGCCAGAACGAGAAACATAATAATTATTTATCGGTGTAAAATTAGGTGAAGATGGTTGTATATCATCATAATCGAAACTGTAGTGAGGCGAATCCTGTCTTTTTGCAGAATCACTGATGATGTGTTTCCTATTCCTAATAATTTGACGGCCGTTCAATAGTTGAATACCATAAGATCTGTTTGTTAAGGTGTTTTTTATTATTCCCGATTCCCATTTTTTATTAAATAAATTTAATACTTTTACTTTTTGTCCTACTTGTAGTTTCTCTAAGTCTTTCGCATTCCTATCATAATATATTTTTTGTTTTTTCTGTCTTTCTTCCAGTTTTTCTTTCACACCTGTTTGTAGTTTTGGTTTTAATAGTTTACTAGTAACAGGCAAGAGGCTCCTTAACTTTCTACTCTGTAGAATTTCTGCAGGCGAGGATAGCTCCCTGTCTATGGGTGTGTTTAAAAATTCTAGCAAACCTAAACGATAATCTGTTTGATTTTCTGTACATTTTGTCATGATTCTTTTTATCGTTTGTACCGTTCTCTCAATTTGTCCATTAGACTGTGGATAACGGGGAGATGAAGTCTTATGAATAAAATTCCATTCTAACGCAAATTGTTTGAATAAACTTGAGTTGAACTGTGGCCCACAATCCGACATGACAATATTCGGTATACCTTGCCTTACAAATATGTCTTTTAATTTATTAATGACATATTTTGATGTTGTTGTACGTAACCTTACTATCTCAATAAATTTACTGTAATAATCTATGAGCAATAAATAGTTTTCACCTTTAATTTCAAATAGATCAATGCCTACCTTTGCCCATGGTCTGTCTGGTACTTCATGAGGTTGTAAAGTTTCCTTTTGATTACTTTTTCTGTGGGTTAAGCAAATGTCACAATTGGATATCAAATTTTTTAAATCATTGTTGATTCCTGGCCAAAAAATTGTATCTCTAGCCCTCAATTTACTCTTTTCCAACCCCATATGTCCTACGTGTATTTTATCCAGCATTTCCTTTCTCATAATTTTTGGTATCACTAATCTATCTCCCTTCCATAGTAAGCCCGAAGCAAAACTCAAGTTTTCCTTATAGTTCCAATACGGTTTTGCCAAGTCCTCGACACTGATTTTTTCTGTAGGCCACCCCTTCATGACATACTTTTTTATAGTTATTAATTCTTTATCAATCTCTGTATTCTTCTGCAATCTAATAAACTGTAAGTCCGTAAGCTCATGAGAGACGGCTACGACTGTATCGCGCGTCACCGCACACACCTCCTCATGCAGTGAGTCATCGCGCTGGTGCTGCGCGCTGCTGGCCGGCTCGTACGCGCGGGACAAAGTATCCGCAATATATAGATATTTACCTGCCTTATATACCAATTTAAAAGTATAACGCTGTAACCTTAGTAACATTCTTTGTAACCTCGCTGGCGAATCAACAATTGGTTTTTTTATAATAGATATAAGCGGTTTATGATCGGTCTCAATAGTTACATCTTCCCTGCCATAAATATACGCATAAAATCTTTCACACGCAAAAACACAGGCGTACAACTCTTTTTTAAAATAAAAAACACCTTAACAAACAGATCTTATGGTATTCAACTATTGAACGGCCGTCAAATTATTAGGAATAGGAAACACATCATCAGTGATTCTGCAAAAAGACAGGATTCGCCTCACTACAGTTTCGATTATGATGATATACAACCATCTTCACCTAATTTTACACCGATAAATAATTATTATGTTTCTCGTTCTGGCAGGATAGTGAGGCCACCGAATAGATGGGGCTACAACCACCAACCACGATAGTAAATAAGTTAGTAATAATTATATTTTTAAGCATGAAGTTAAATGTTTAATGTTATAAATTTTTAACAATACTATAAATACTATTTATTGAATGAACATAATGAAATATCTAATCAAATGTAATATGCTGTTCAGATTTTATTTATTACATAATGTACTCAGTTATATAAGATTAGTGGAGCTTGCATGTTATTAAAAGATTGCACTAGAATGAATAGGTATGTAGGTAATAAACTTGATAAAAATGATTTTTTTTACTATTGTCTTATTATATAATGTATAATATGAATAATAGAAAAAACATTAAAAAATATTAAATTATTAAAATATTTTAAATACACTATACTTTTCACTGTTTGGTGCGATTAGTTTAATAAATAAGTTAAATAATTTAATTGGTATGTATGTATAGGTACTTGTAGATACAATTGTTATTGATAAAAAGAAGGAAGAATGTAAGATTAGGCAAAAACAACACATCATTGTAAATTAATATCAATAGGCAAATCGTATTCATTTTGAAGAAGGAAGATGTGAGGTAGGTAATTAAGGAAATATTTATATGAAGATACCCACTTGATGTGATGAGTAATAAATGTCAGTATTGGCTTAGATCTCGTGTTTTAATGATGTGACAGTAACCACCGCCATTACTCATACACACTGTGAGACACCCTTACAACCACCTGTCGCGCGCGCTGCGCCGGCTGTGTCTCTCCGTGCAGCTCTACCAGGACTACAACAACGGCACCTGCTGCTACAAGCTCGACAACCGCGTCGCCACCGCCGGCAACAACAAGTAACCACCGCCATTACTCATACACACTGTGAGACACCCTTACAACCACCTGTCGCGCGCGCTGCGCCGGCTGTGTCTCTCCGTGCAGCTCTACCAGGACTACAACAACGGCACCTGCTGCTACAAGCTCGACAACCGCGTCGCCACCGCCGGCAACAACAAGTAACCACCGCCATTACTCATACACACTGTGAGACACCCTTACAACCACATGTCGCGCGCGCTGCGCCGGCTGTGTCTCTCCGTGCAGCTCTACCAGGACTACAACAACGGCACCTGCTGCTACAAGCTCGACAACCGCGTCGCCACCGCCGGCAACAACAAGTAACCACCGCCATTACTCATACACACTGTGAGACACCCTTACAACCACCTGTCGCGCGCGCTGCGCCGGCTGTGTCTCTCCGTGCAGCTCTACCAGGACTACAACAACGGCACCTGCTGCTACAAGCTCGACAACCGCGTCGCCACCGCCGGCAACAACAAGTAACCACCGCCATTACTCATACACACTGTGAGACACCCTTACAACCACATGTCGCGCGCGCTGCGCCGGCTGTGTCTCTCCGTGCAGCTCTACCAGGACTACAACAACGGCACCTGCTGCTACAAGCTCGACAACCGCGTCGCCACCGCCGGCAACAACAAGTAACCACCGCCATTACTCATACACACTGTGAGACACCCTTACAACCACCTGTCGCGCGCGCTGCGCCGGCTGTGTCTCTCCGTGCAGCTCTACCAGGACTACAACAACGGCACCTGCTGCTACAAGCTCGACAACCGCGTCGCCACCGCCGGCAACAACAAGTAACCACCGCCTGTCGAGAATAGCTCTAAGGCGACCCAGGCGCGGGGCGAGGGACGCGCGGGGAACGACGGCGGACCGGCGACCGGCCATATTCAATGGACCAATGCTACGCCGAACGTTGATTAATAAGCATTATCTTTTTACATTTTTGTATAAACTTGAAATATACTACTAAAATCATAATTTTGAGTTTGAATAATAAAAGATATAATCCATCGTAAACATTGTGGTGACCCCGACGTGATTATACCGAAGAAATAACAAAGCAACCTTCAGAACAAAGGAACCTTTGGATGACGTACTTGATCCCTATCAATCCTGCGGGAAAGGCTGAAACAACGCTGCAACAACATACAGGGAAGTGCGCCAAATCCTTTTTCTTCATATTTTCTTTTTTCCAGCTTTAATTTGCGTTGATAAAGTGGACAGTTGTCGCAAAGTGTTGAAAATACCTACCTTGCAAATTGTAAAAAATCATAAATTTTTCGTATTTTTACATATTTCCATAAATTTTATATTTAAATTTTATCTACACAATAAATATACAAACATCCAATAGCCCATTTTATGTATTTCCACGTCCTTTCATAAAAAAAAGACGTCTCTGTCACGAACATCGGGAGGTACTTTATATTTTATCAAGCAAAACCCATCATATTAACTTTAAGATCATAGTTACACGAATATAATTTAATAGTTTTATTATAATTTTGCTTGTTTTCCTAATTTCCAGTAATTCTCACTAAATTTCCGCGTCAAGCGGGTGAAACTTGTTCATAAGCGGAGCGGAATTGACCGACGGCCGGTGCCGACCGACGTGTCGAGTACTAGTGAGTCACGGCAGCTACCGCGCGGTTGCCCGCTGCGCTCAAAGAATAAATACCGGCCTTATTGGAATGTTTTCCGTCGCAACGTGGTATCAGGTTGTATTCATTGCTTGATTTTTATTAGTGCGTTATTGATTATATATCGTATTGTTACGTGTTGTAAATTGTTTGCGCTTATAAAACACATATAAAATGAGTGAATTTAGTGAGCTAACCAAGCAAAGAGGTACAGTGCGTGGCCGTTTAACATTATTCGAGAAATATTTAACACCTTTATTGAAAGTACCGCCGGATACGGTCACAAACCTTCAGTTTAATGAATTAAAATTACGTGTAAACAAATTGCAAGAAATATCGTATTCCTTTGATGAAATTCAGGCAAAAATTGAGCAGTTAGAGGAAATTAAAATTGAGGAACAACTTAACGAAAGAGAAGCTACGGAAAATAAATTATTTCTTCTGTCTGCTCAAGCGCAAGAACTTCTTGATTCCTGGAAGGTTCCTAAAAACAGGGAAGAAATTCCTAAAAGTTCCAACTGCAACTTAAAATTACCTCCCATTCAGATTCCTCCGTTTGACGGCAACCCAAACAAATGGCTGGAATTTCGTGACATGTTTTTATCGTTAATTCATAACAGCGATGATATTGATGACGTAAATAAATTACATTACTTAAAAACTTACCTTCAAGGTACAGCAAAACACGTCATCAGTTCCGTCGCCGTTACGAAAAAAAATTATCCAATTGCTTGGAGTTTATTGTGTGAAAGATATGACAAAAAACGTCTACTTATCAATGAACATCTAAAGTGCTTATTTTCAATTGATAAAATGAATAAGGAGTCAGATACGGGTATTCGTAACTTGATTGATACTTTGTCAAAGAACTTAAGTGCGTTAAAAGGTCTAGGTGAGAAAACTGATGAGTGGGATACTCTCATTATTTACATAGCATCAGCAAAGTTGGATGCCGTGACCTTGGGAAAGTGGGAAGAGTTTCGGAGCAACGAGGATTCACCTTCACTGGAAGATTTTTACTCTTTTTTGCGTCTTAGGGCAGATGTTTTAGAAACAGTCAGCGCAGGTAAAACATCTTCATCTTCAAATAATAATAATAGAAATGAAAAACGACAAAGTTTCTCTAAATCAAGTTCTTTTGTTGCTGCTACCGGAAACGCCACCTATCCTACTAAAAAAAATTGTATTTATTGTTCAATGGATCACAAGTTACACGAATGTTTAAAATTTCAATCTTTACCTTTAGAAGAACGTAATGCTAAAGTTAACCATTGGAAGCTGTGCGGTAATTGCTTACGTGGTGGGCATCAGTCTTACCAATGTAGATTGAGTGGTTGCAGAATCTGTAACAGAAAACACAGCACTTTATTACATAAATCGAATTCTCAACAACCATTACTGCAACTACCATTACTACAACAGCCGTCACCACAACAAACGTCACTACAACAACAATTTGTACAACAACAACCATCTGTACAACTACAACCATTTGTACATCAACAACAACCACCTGTACAACAACAACAACCTGTACAACAACAACAACCTGTACAACAACAACAACCTGTACAACAACAACAACCTGTACAACAACAACAACAACCTGTACAGCGACGACAACCTATACATCAACAACAACAACAACAAACTAACTCTACTGCTTTATTTACATCATATCCTATGCAAAATGAAACTAAAATGGAAGTGAATTCAAATGAAATTCCTTTACCATCTACAACAATGTCTGCTGCTTCTTCATATCATGCTCTTCTTTCTACAGCGTTAGTCGAAGTAAAGAGCAACGGTACTCGTTTCACTCTGCGGGCGTTATTGGACAGTGGTAGCCAGTCATCGTTTATTAGTGAAGCAGCTCAAAAACGAATTGGGTGTGCCAAATTGCGTAACACTATTCAGTGTGTGTCTGGTTTAAACAACAATACAATAAATATTACTGAACATTGCAATTTAAAATTAGGATCATTATGTAAAGCATTCAGCACCTCTGTGAAATGTTTCATTTTACCCCACATCACTGACAAATTACCCCATACGTACATTCCTATCAATGAATTGAATATTCCAAGCAATGTTAAATTAGCTGATCCTGAATTTTATCAGCCAGGCGAAATTGATTTGCTCTTAGGAGCTGACATATTTTGGGACTTGATTGGTACAGGTAGATACAAATTAGGGTTCAGAAAACCAATTTTACAAGAAACCGAATTAGGTTGGGTCGTGTGTGGTCCGATGGGGGGGAACACCAACATTCAGCCAGAAAAAATACAATGCAATTTTAGTCAAGAAATCAAACAACAATTGACCAAATTCTGGGAGCTAGATGATTTGCCTCCTACTAAATTTGAGTCCAAAGATAATGATTTCTGCGAGAAACTGTTTACTGACACTACTCGCCGCGATGAAAATGGTAGGTTTTGCGTTCAGATTCCTCTTCGGGAAACACCGTACGCTCTCGGTGATTCTTATAATTTGGCTGAAAAACGATTGCTTCAAATCGAAAGGAAAATGAAACGTGATCCTATTTTAAAACAAGAATATACTAAGTTTATCAATGAATATGAATCTTTAGGACATTCAAGTGAGGTACCTAGACCTGGATTTGGCTGCTATTTAGCACACCACGCAGTAATTCGAGAACAAAGCGACACAACAAGATTAAGGGTCGTTTTTGACGCGTCAGCGCAAACGACATCCGGTAAAAGTTTCAATGACATCCAATACGTAGGTCCAGTCGTACAAGACGACCTGTTTTCAATCTTAACTAGATTCAGACAGCATAAATACGTTGTTTCGGCTGACGTAGAAAAAATGTATCGTCAGATACTAGTAGATCCGATGCAACGCCATTTGCAAATGATTCTTTGGCGTGACGAAGAATCTTCGTCCAATAAAATATTTCAATTAAACACCGTTACGTACGGTACGGCATCAGCGCCTTTTCTAAGCACTAGATGTTTGCTACAGCTGTCAAAGGATTGTACTGATCCTGAAATTGCACAGTGTATTAAAGAAGATTTCTATGTCGATGATTTTTTAACTGGAGCTCAATCTAAGAAGGAACTACATCATATAGTGGCTTCAGTTACAAATATATTAAATTCAGCTTGCTTTCCATTACGTAAATTTCGTACTAACGCACCTTCAATATTCAAAGATAATGATGCAATTTTAGCACCAAAGGATCTCGATTTATGTTCACAATCAAGTGCGTTAGGTTTGAAGTGGCATCCTACAGAGGATGTCTTTGAATTTCCAGTTAAAATCGAATCTCCATCTCGCGTAACAAAGAGATCAATCCTATCAAGCTCAGCTAAGTTGTTTGACCCTTTAGGATTGCTCGGTCTATGCACAATTACTCCCAAAATTATTCTTCAAAAACTGTGGCTCACAAAGTTAGAATGGGATGACCTTATCCAACCTGAGGTAGAAAAGATGTGGAATAATTTTGTCTTGAGTTTAAACACACTTGCTAACATTCAAGTACCAAGATGTGTCATCGTAGATAACCCAATTGCTATAGAGATTCATTCATTTTCAGATGCATCACAGGTTGCATATGCAGCTTGTACTTATATACGTTCAACTGACATAACCGGTAACATTTTGGTCAGACTTCTTTGTGCAAAAACAAAGGTGGCTCCATTAAAGTCTGTATCAATTCCGCGTTTAGAGCTTTGCGCTGCTCTATTAGCAGCTCGATTATGTTCGAAAGTAACTAAAGCCCTTCGCTGTGAAATTTCAAAGATTGTATATTGGACTGATTCTACAGTCGTATTAAGCTGGTTGTCCACTCAGCCCTGTGAGCTCCAACCATTTGTAGCTAATAGAGTTAGCGAAATACAAAGCCTTACTGCAGCAAACTCATGGAGGCATGTACCAGGCCAGGAAAATCCGGCTGACATGGCTTCAAGAGGCTTAGATCCAAAAAACATGAACAAGGCCACACTTTGGTGGAATGGGCCTGATTTTTTGGAACTTGATTCAGAACACTGGCCAAAGAGTTTCACTCCAATTGATGATGTACCTGAAAGGAAAACTTATCCTAAACCTACACCTAAAACTACTACACTTAACACAACTACAACATGCACTACACAAACTAAAATCACAAACGCTAATTCTACAACAACAAATCAAAGTCTGATTATTAATTTTGAAAAATACTCAAAATTACTTACCTTACAAAGAACTTTTGCTTATGTTCTGCGTTTCGCGCAGAATTTGCGTCATCCAAATGCCAAAGAGACTGGCCCTCTAACCTGTAAAGAAATGGAAACGTCATTAAATCACTTAATTAAACTACATCAAATGGAATGTTTTCCTAATGAGATCAAAACATTATCAAACGGAAAAAGCTTACCAAATAAATCTCATATCTTGTCTTTAAATCCATTTGTTGATGAACTCGGCGTACTCCGTGTAGGTGGTCGAATTCAAAATTCTCCTGAAAACTTCTCAAAGAAACATCCTGCAATATTAGAGTCTAATCACAATTTTACCAAATTGCTTTTCTTGCATGAACACAATGCTCTTTTACATGGAGGACCGCAGTTAATTTTAAGCAATTTACGAGAACGTTACTGGCCCCTAAGAGGAAAAATTTTAGCAAAAAAGACAGTCAACAACTGCATTAAGTGCAAAATTTTAAAGGCTAATAATGTAAACCCAATAATGGGAAACTTACCGGCTCCTCGAGTGACTCCGAATCTTCCATTCCAGGTAAGCGGCGTCGATTTTGCTGGTCCCTTTTATATTACCGACCGAAAAGGTCGTGGATGTCGTATTACTAAGTGTTACTTGTGCCTTTTTGTTTGCTTGGCTACTAAAGCCTTGCACTTAGAGCTCGCTAGTGATCTCTCTACTAATGTTTTTATGCTTTGCTTACGGCGTTTTATCTCACGCAGAGGAAAACCTAGCGAGTTGTACTGCGACAATGGTACGAATTTTGTAGGCGCAAATAATGAAATCGCAAACTTTTTAAAGTCAAGCAATGAAGACATTTCTTCTTTCAGCGCCAACGAAGGCATAAATTTCAGGTTTTCACCCGCTTACGCCCCTAATTTTGGAGGTCTTTGGGAAGCTGGCGTGAAGGCCGCCAAATTCCATATTACTAGGATTCTAGGTAATCAACACCTAACATTCGAGGAACTGTCCACGTTATTTACTCAAATTGAAGCCATCCTCAACTCCAGACCCTTGACTCCTCTCTCCACAGATCCAAATGATTTTGATCCTTTAACTCCTGGCCACTTCCTCATTGGCAGAGCTCTGACTTCATTACCATCTCCAGCCTTAATGCACGTCAAGAACGTAACCCGCTACGAATTCATCGAGAAGATGCGACAAGTATTTTGGCAACGCTGGCGTCATGAGTACCTGAGCGAAATACAGCAAAGGACAAAATGGAAGGTGAACCAGAAAGGACTGCAAGTAGGAGATATGGTTGTTCTTAAGGATACAAATTTGCCTCCTCTCAAATGGCAGATGGGGCGTATTACTAAACTATACCCTGGCTCTGACGGAGTTTCAAGAGTGGCAGATGTAACCACTAAGAAGGGGATCTTTCGTCGAGCGCTGAATAAGCTTGTTCCTCTCCTGCATTCTGATGACGACGATCCTTCTACTGCTCGAGAGCCTAAGGACTTCGAGGGGGGGGAAGATGTCGAGAATAGCTCTAAGGCGACCCAGGCGCGGGGCGAGGGACGCGCGGGGAACGACGGCGGACCGGCGACCGGCCATATTCAATGGACCAATGCTACGCCGAACGTTGATTAATAAGCATTATCTTTTTACATTTTTGTATAAACTTGAAATATACTACTAAAATCATAATTTTGAGTTTGAATAATAAAAGATATAATCCATCGTAAACACGAAACACGAGTAAGTAATGGCGGTGTCGAGAATAGCTCTGAGGCGACCCAGGCGCGGGGCGAGGGACGCGCGGGGAACGTTCGGCGTAGCATTGGTCCATTGAATTTGGCCGGTCGCCGGTCCGCCGTCGTTCCCCGCGCGTCCCTCGCCCCGCGCCTGGGTCGCCTTAGAGCTATTCTCGACACCGCCATTACTCATACACACTGTGAGACACCCTTACAACCACCTGTCGCGCGCGCTGCGCCGGCTGTGTCTCTCCGTGCAGCTCTACCAGGACTACAACAACGGCACCTGCTGCTACAAGCTCGACAACCGCGTCGCCACCGCCGGCAACAACAAGTAACCACCGCCATTACTCATACACACTGTGAGACACCCTTACAACCACCTGTCGCGCGCGCTGCGCCGGCTGTGTCTCTCCGTGCAGCTCTACCAGGACTACAACAACGGCACCTGCTGCTACAAGCTCGACAACCGCGTCGCCACCGCCGGCAACAACAAGTAACCACCGCCATTACTCATACACACTGTGAGACACCCTTACAACCACCTGTCGCGCGCGCTGCGCCGGCTGTGTCTCTCCGTGCAGCTCTACCAGGACTACAACAACGGCACCTGCTGCTACAAGCTCGACAACCGCGTCGCCACCGCCGGCAACAACAAGTAACCACCGCCATTACTCATACACACTGTGAGACACCCTTACAACCACCTGTCGCGCGCGCTGCGCCGGCTGTGTCTCTCCGTGCAGCTCTACCAGGACTACAACAACGGCACCTGCTGCTACAAGCTCGACAACCGCGTCGCCACCGCCGGCAACAACAAGTAACCACCGCCATTACTCATACACACTGTGAGACACCCTTACAACCACCTGTCGCGCGCGCTGCGCCGGCTGTGTCTCTCCGTGCAGCTCTACCAGGACTACAACAACGGCACCTGCTGCTACAAGCTCGACCTTAGATTATGAATAACGGCAGCTTACTGCCTATAGATAAACAAAGAGCCCGAAAACGCGTAACCAATTTTGATTTGTCAATGTGTGCGTTAAATAGTGATGTACATTTTGGTATCGATATTCGTGTACCCTGGCGACATTGACTTTTCTCTCTGTTCAGGCGGTAGCGTCGCTGTCAACAATCGCAGTGTTTCACTTGTAGTAGGTAGTAGTGTCGATAATCCTCCATTTTTCCGCCTGGGGCCGTAGATAAGTGGATTTCTACTATCGTAAATGCCAGTAGTATAGAATAAAAATGTATGAGATTGATATTCGTGACGGCTATGGCTAAATTATATGCAACTACTGTTTACGATTACAGAAAGCCCCTTTTCTAGGTACCCACCCAAAAAAGTCGGTGGAACTGTAATTTATGTTTCTTTGTTCAAACCTCATTTTTTTATCTTTGTCACTGCACGACCAGTGCCACCAGCATGAGCCCCTATGTTAGGCCAAATGTTTTATTTTTAATGTATGGAGCAAATGTCAAAATATAGCATTTGAGGCCGCCGAAGGCCTCTGACACATGGCTCTTTAACGACTATATCCACAGGTAGTAGTCTGGACCAACGGCTTAACGTGCCTTCCGAAGCACGGAATCATCCAACTTATCGGACTATCAGGTGATTCATCCTGCAATGTCCTAACCAAACTGTGGAAGTCGCACAAAGGGATTTTTGTCTGACAGAGTCCCCACCGGGAATCAAACACAGAACCTCCGGACTCCGGATCGAGAGCCGAGCGCTTTAACCACTAGACCACGGAAGACGTTCATCATCATCATCATCATCATATCAGCCGAAAGACGTCCACTGCTGGACATAGGCCTCCCCTAAAGAACTCCATGACGACCGGTCCTGCGCTGCTCGCATCCAGCGGCTTCCCGCGACCTTGACCAGATCGTCGGTCCACCTTGTGGGGGGCCTGCCAACGCTTCGTCTTCCGGTACGTGGTCGCCACTCTAGAACCCTCACGCCCCATCGGCCATCGGTTCTTCTTGCGATGTGCCCTGCCCACTGCCACTTCAGTTTAGCGATTCTCAGGGCTATGTCAGTTACTTTAGGTCCTTCTGTGTATTATTTCATCTTACTGCGGGCGCCAACCCGTCTGCCAAGCGTGGCGACTATGGTAAAACCCCCTAAGAATCGATGAATCGGAAGACGTTAATGGCTGATAATTCTACAAAGCAGAAAATCGCTAAATTTCACAACCACAAACGCAACGCAACGTTGGAATGCGTATTGAAGACGCATATTTCACAACATCAGACAGAACAGAACCACATTTTAGCCTAGTAGCACAGAATTCATAATAGTACTACATACAGAACGGAAGCTCTCCGCCTCCCACCAATCGGAGTACCTCAAGTGCGCGTGCATCACCCCGCGGGGCCCTGCGCGATATCTCGTCCTATTTCTCGTCCTGTTGCCACGCGATATGCAACGCTTGCATAAGTTGAAAAAATGGTGCGTGGTTGTGCAGTTTACGGTTGTCTTTCGACTCTCCAAGACAAAGTAAAGTTTGGAATAAAGTTAAACAATAATAAGAAGCAACTATTATGGAATAAACACCATGAGGTAGACACAGATGTTTTCTTTCCTTTAAACATTTCTTTCATTGATAGAGCATTTTTTGGGTTAAATGAAAAAAATAAAGCTTTGAATAGTATGTATTTATTTATTCCTTTCCACATTAAAGCAATAATATAACAGCATATTTTTTCATTTTCTGGAATAAAGTTTGGCAGGTTTTTTTGCAGTGATGAGCAGATTCGCGATTTTCGCGATAGTCACCATGGTGCACCGGCGGCGGCGGCCAGCCAGCCGTCAAAGATGAAGTTTAGTGAAAAAAAATGATTGTTTTTAGAGTTTGTGAGATTATTTCAACGTGTGTTTGTTTGTTTTTATTGAAATTCGATTACTAAATACAACAAAGTGAGGTGACGAGTGATAGTAAAGTTATAATTCGTTTGTGAATTGTGTAAGTCGCTTTATAGTCGAACGAAAAATGTGCAACTCGAAACTGTAATAAAAGTATAATGCTAATGTTCTGTTATCTACGTTTTCTAGGGTAGGTAAGTGTTTTCTAGATACCATCAACCCTACACTCACACGTCTTTAACCCACCCACACATTTGCGCGTGTAAAAATGACAGCTGTCACTTTTGAGCCCGATTGTATGGAGCTTCCGAGGTGTGCTAGTAGGTAAAACGTCTCCGGTACTTACGGAGAAGACGCAGGTTCGAATACTGTCTGTGTGTGTGAAATTTCTACTTTATAAACAAAAATTTTAAAATAGTCAGTTTTAAGGAAGGAATGACATTATATTTTGGTAACAATTTGTTTGAGCCGATAATAACTAAACGGAAGTGCCTCCGCTGCTGCCGGCGCCGGGTTCCATATGAGCTACCGACCGGCACCGGTTGCTGAAATGGCTGCCGGCGCTGATTTTTTTTTTTTATTGGTAACAGAACTAAATTTGTCAACCCCGATTCCAAGCTTCCGAATCTGTTAGCTTCTTTTAATAAAGTTGTATTTAGACGACATTTTCTTTTATATACCTACATCTAGAAAATGTTTGCTACAAACTTAACAGTATTTTTTAGGATTCCAACTCGTCCAATCACCCTTATCAATTTTCCTTTTATATTCGAATCCTTTGGAAACTGTTGAACAAAATGGCAAAACAAAGTTAGGACTAACCTACTTCTGTTTATTTCAAGACGAAAATGGTAAATCAAGTCTTTCAGTACGCGACGCGTAACAATGCGTCTGTGAGCTCGTATTATAAACATAAAGGAAATAGGTATCGATAAATTTGAGTCAAGCCCTATCGTAAATGTGAGCTATATTGATGAAAAATATAACACTAAAATTCAGAACATTATCAACAACTTAACTTTTTTCAATGCAAAATACGAAAATTTGCAATTCAGAAGAAGCTATTCTATATTTTAAACATGAATATAAGTTATTTTAAGCAAAAAAACATATAGTTCAAAAGTAATAGCGTCCTAGGAATTTACCCGTGAAATGTACATTTCTCTGGACTATTTTTGTGATTAACACCACATCCAACTACACTACACACCGTCATAATTAAAAGTATGCTTATTTTTATATAAATATGTAGTTTTTACGCAATTTTTTACAAAAAACTGGAAAGCTGGTTTTTCGCGTGGCCCAAAGTGACCCCCTGTCATTCAAAATCGGTTACAGAGCTATTCGATTCGCTATCCTTTGCTATCTTGCAGTATCACCATAAGAGATTTGTTTCTCGCTCGCACTCATTGTTGGTCTTCTATGCTTATGTCTATGAGCTCGACAACCGCGTCGCCACCGCCGGCAACAACAAGTAACCACCGCCATTACTCATACACACTGTGAGACACCCTTACAACCACCTGTCGCGCGCGCTGCGCCGGCTGTGTCTCTCCGTGCAGCTCTACCAGGACTACAACAACGGCACCTGCTGCTACAAGCTCGACAACCGCGTCGCCACCGCCGGCAACAACAAGTAACCACCGCCATTACTCATACACACTGTGAGACACCCTTACAACCACCTGTCGCGCGCGCTGCGCCGGCTGTGTCTCTCCGTGCAGCTCTACCAGGACTACAACAACGGCACCTGCTGCTACAAGCTCGACAACCGCGTCGCCACCGCCGGCAACAACAAGTAACCACCGCCATTACTCATACACACTGTGAGACACCCTTACAACCACCTGTCGCGCGCGCTGCGCCGGCTGTGTCTCTCCGTGCAGCTCTACCAGGACTACAACAACGGCACCTGCTGCTACAAGCTCGACAACCGCGTCGCCACCGCCGGCAACAACAAGTAACCACCGCCATTACTCATACACACTGTGAGACACCCTTACAACCACCTGTCGCGCGCGCTGCGCCGGCTGTGTCTCTCCGTGCAGCTCTACCAGGACTACAACAACGGCACCTGCTGCTACAAGCTCGACAACCGCGTCGCCACCGCCGGCAACAACAAGTAACCACCGCCATTACTCATACACACTGTGAGACACCCTTACAACCACCTGTCGCGCGCGCTGCGCCGGCTGTGTCTCTCCGTGCAGCTCTACCAGGACTACAACAACGGCACCTGCTGCTACAAGCTCGACAACCGCGTCGCCACCGCCGGCAACAACAAGTAACCACCGCCATTACTCATACACACTGTGAGACACCCTTACAACCACATGTCGCGCGCGCTGCGCCGGCTGTGTCTCTCCGTGCAGCTCTACCAGGACTACAACAACGGCACCTGCTGCTACAAGCTCGACAACCGCGTCGCCACCGCCGGCAACAACAAGTAACCACCGCCATTACTCATACACACTGTGAGACACCCTTACAACCACATGTCGCGCGCGCTGCGCCGGCTGTGTCTCTCCGTGCAGCTCTACCAGGACTACAACAACGGCACCTGCTGCTACAAGCTCGACAACCGCGTCGCCACCGCCGGCAACAACAAGTAACCACCGCCATTACTCATACACACTGTGAGACACCCTTACAACCACATGTCGCGCGCGCTGCGCCGGCTGTGTCTCTCCGTGCAGCTCTACCAGGACTACAACAACGGCACCTGCTGCTACAAGCTCGACAACCGCGTCGCCACCGCCGGCAACAACAAGTAACCACCGCCATTACTCATACACAAACAGACTCCCATTCACAATACTGCGGCACCTGCTGCTATAAGCTCGACAACCGCGTTGCCACCGCCGGTAACAACGAGCAACCTCCACTATTAGTTATACACACTGTGGGACACCCTTACACAGGGAGATTACACCCACACTCAAACAGACACACATTCACAATACTGCGGCACCTGCTGTTACAAGCTCGACAACCGCGTCGCCACCGCAACAACAAGTAACCTCCACCACTGATTACACACACTCTGAGACACCCATACACAGGGAGATTGCACCCATACACAATGCAACGGCACCTGCCGCTACAAGCTCGACAACCGCGTTGCCACCACCGGCAAAAAGTAATACACCATCTCTATCTACACTAATATTATAAAGAGGAAAGATTTGTATTTTTGTGTGTGTGTGTATGTTTGTAATGAATAAACTCAAAAACTACTGTGCCGATTTCAAAAATTCTTTCACGATTAGAAAGCTACATTCACCCTGAGTAACAAAGGCTATATTTATTGCTATAAAAGATTAGGGATCTTTACTAAAACTGTAGTAACGTAACCAAAGGTGTAAAAAAAAATTCCGTAAAACATCTTTCGTCGCATGCGCTGCGGAAAATATTGACAATAGAGCAAAGTAATGTATGACAGTTTTATAAAAGACATCAATATCTACAAAAAAGTCCGCAATACTATATGTCTAACTATTACAGTTATGTCACAATAACTACTTTTTCATATTAAAATATGCAATAGTAACGCCGGTACAAACTAGGCCATATTATTCTTATCTTAGTATTTATCCTTATCCAAATAAATCACTTCCTATTCAAGACTATATCAGTACCTGTAAATCACTTTTTGAATTATTCAAATCGGACATACTCTTTTAAGGGTTCTGTACCCAAAAGGTGAAAAAACGGGACCCTATTAATATGCCTCTGATGTCTTCGGTCTGTCTGCCAGCGGGCTGTATCTCATTAACTGTAACAGGAAGACGGTTCAAAATTTTCAAATCGGAACACTTACAAGCTTGAAAATTGGTATGTTAATAGTGCATAATATATAAAATAACAACAAACAATAAAAACTGGTAAAGTGCGTGTCGGACTCGCGCGTTTTTAATACACTTCGTCGTGACCGCGCGACCATAACTACTCGTAAAACGGTATTTTTAGTGGTGTGGAACCCTCGGTGCGCGACGCGAGTCCGACTTGCACTTGGCCGGGTTTTAGTAATCCCCGACGCAACAAGAAACTATAGTTATACCCGTGATGTTTGTTGTATATCGAAACATATTTAAAAGAGCGCTTGGGTTTAGTTTAGTTTAGTTTAGTTTATTCATTTATTGCAGTCATGTACAAGTAAGTAGGTCTTAAATATAGCTTAAAGGTAAAGTACATGCACCCTGTCAAATTAGGGTATAGCAATTTAGACTAACAATATCTTTAACGTTCATCACTTTAATGTCATGTTGAATAAGAATGATCATGCATTTGAAGTTAACAATATCATTATCATTAAATTAATTATTTCATTATTATTATTAGTCCAGATTACATTGTTAAATTAAATTGTTGAATTAATATCCATCCACAAAATGTCGTTAAAAAAGAAGGAATAAATTATAAAACTAATTGTTATGTCATTTACCTAAAAGTTAAATATAAAAAAAATATAAATAAAATATGTCACAAATATCACAATCTACCTAACTCATTAGAAATCGATTTTAACATTTATAATTCGTTGTGCAGTGGATCCAACCGGTCAGTTTAATATTAGGGTTCAGTATCGTTAATGAAATCATTGACTGTATAGTAACATTTTTCTATCAGTACATTTTTAAGTTGTCTTTTAAAGGAAACATCATTTTCTATGGATTTGATTTTGTCAGGAATTTTGTTGTATATTATGATCGAGCTGTAGTAGGGGCCTGTTTTATATAATTCTAACTTGGGAGCAGGGAGCGCCAAGCGGTCTTTTCGGCGTGCACTTTTTGTGAACTCATACAGGTGTATATTCTTTCTGACGAATAAGGCCGTTTCGAAAATATAAATGGCTGGAAAAGTTAGAATTTTGTTTTTTATAAATATTGGTCTGCAGCTTTCTCTTCGTCGTATATTGAATATAATGCGAATACATTTTTTCTGGATGATGAATAGATCTTTGGCATCTGTGCTATGGCCCCATAAGCTGACACCGTACCGCAGCCATGCAAATGCATAAGCATAGTATGCGGACAAAGCACAGTCTATATTGGTATTGCATTTTAGCACGCTTAGAGCAAATATAAATTGTGAAAATTTAGTTTTCAGTTTTTCTACGTGGTTTTTCCAATTCACGTGAGTGTCAATATCTAATCCTAGCAGAGTGCACGAGCTAACTTCTTCAACCTGTAGGGTACGCGAGATAACTTTTAGATCAGTAGGAGCTTTTTGATAGGGTCTAAATTGTATAATTTTTGTCTTTTTATTATTTAACTCTAAGTTGTGATTTTGTAGCCAAGTATTAATTTTATCATACGTTTCAGTAATATGTTGTATATTTACATCGGTAGGGTTATATTCAAATAATAAGGACACATCGTCAGCAAAAAGGACGCTAAGAGAATGGGATATTTTGGGTAGGTCGTTAATATACGCCAAGAAGAGGGTGCATCCAAGGACGCTACCCTGAGGTATCGAACAATTCATTACTCGCATATCCGATTGTACAGTCTCAACTTCATTTTTGTTGTTTAGGTATTCTATTTGGGTACATTGTTTTCTATTCAACAGATAGGATTGTAGCCAACTGTGAGCTATTCCCCTAATTCCTAGGCCGTAAAGCTTATCGAGTAATATGGGGTGAATAACTTTATCATATGCTTTCGACATGTCTAATAGAATACCGATTGCGTAACATTTATTTCTTAGGATTTCCATTATTCCTTGGACAAATGTGAATGCAGCTAGAGTAGTAGAATGGTTTTTCCTAAATCCATATTGATTTTTGTCTAAAAGATTGTACTTTTCAAAAAATGCTGTAATGCGGTTATTCATCACTTTCCCAAAGATCTTGGACACCGCTGGTAGGATTGCGATCGGTCGATATTGACTAGGGTTATCCGGGTTACCGCCTTTTTAGGGTTCCGATACCAAAATGGTAAAAAAAAGGAACCCTTATGGTGCCGCTCTGTTTGTCTGTCCGTCTGTCTGTCACACCTCTATATCTCAGCAACCACTTATGCTATCAACCTGAAATTTGGAATAGTTTTAGAATATAGTTGCCCAACTTAATTGCACAAGAAAAAATTTTGAAAAAAGTATGATTATTAATATAAAGGGGGCCAAAATAGGGGGGGCCAAATTTCAAATTGTCGCTACTAGGTCGAGTGGGGTATCATATGAAAGGGCTTTACTTGTACATTTTAAAATATATTTTTGTATTTTTTTAAATTTCTTAGTTTTAAAGTTATGATGAAAAATGTCAAGAAAACTACCATTCCCCCCCCCTTATCTCCGAAGTTTGAGTAAGGAAAAATCTGAATTAATTACAGTTGACAGAAGTTTATATAAACTTTACAGCAAAAATAAAACGATCTTTCTAAGTTGCACAGTTTTTCAGAAATCTGCAAAAAACCTTTACAAACAAATTTAGTTTTGCGGTCCTGAAAATGGACTTTATTGCTTCCAAAAATACTATAGGTATATCGGAACCCTCGGCGCGCGAGTCCGACTCGCACTTGACCGGTTTTTTTTAGAATTGGCTTCACTCGAGCAATTTTAAGACTATCTGGATTTTACTGGTTTTTATTGTCGCTTCTTTTTTTCCCACTATAGCGCCACATTGTTTGTGAAGCGATGTAGTTTAGCTGACGTCATTAAGAGATTTTAATATCCAACAATGAATAAACGATTTTGATTTGACTTGACTTTGACTTGACTAGGTATACCAACTCCAATGTCTTTCTAGGATGCCTTTAAATTAATTCCATTTCTTTTTCCAGAGTGGTGCTACCAACACTTCCAGAATCAGAAAAAGCGTATCACGAATGCACCGTAGTCTTCTTAACTCCAGGCGAATACAAGATTGACATTCAATGCTCGACCACAGAGCCAATCTTAGAAGATCTCACGCTGAGAGAAAACGACACGCCGTCCGTTATACAACCGTGCTCGGGAGAGGTCAGCCATGTTTGGAGATTCATCCCACCAGTAGCTATAAACGTTTCAGATTAAATTGTGAAATATTCAGCACTAATAAATTCGCATTTTAAAATGTATAAAAGTGTCGTGTGTAGTCTATATTTATTCTGTTTTATTTGATAATATTTTATTTATCAATAGTTATGGAAAGGCTGGTACGTTATTGCTGTATATTTTTTATAATAAACTCAAGTATGTACTTATATATAATTATAGTCTATTATTTCGCGTTTATTGGTGGTTTTTACCCGACTACGGCAAAAAGGATGGTTATGATTTTGACCGGTATGTATATACAGGGTGTTAATTTAATTGCGTGCCATAGCTTAGGGGGTGTCTCAGTAACGATAAAGGAAAACAAAAAAAATATATGAAAAAAATCCTCCTAAAAAAAAACAAACTCCATTGAAACTAAACTAACGCGGAGGGCAATGACCCGGACGACGGAGCACCGCGCTAACACCAAGCCAGCGCGCGAGTATCAGTGGTAAAAGTAGTCATTCTTTTTTTGTGTGTGACTCCCATACCTAATAGATCAACTCGAGATCCTAGATCAATTTTGTATGGGAAGGCAAAAAAAAATTTTCGAGTTAAAATTTTTTTCTTTGGTAAAGTTGCTTGTTTTCATGAGTAGAATCACGGCTTCGGGATTAAAACGAATAAAAATTCACGCTGTATATGTATGTTCATCTGTTCCGTCATAAATGAGGTGTCGTTAGAAGCGTCTTGATCATCCGCTGGTTATAGGGTGTCCGTCTTCCCAGCAAGCCCGTGCGAGATATGGCCAAGTGGCATACACCAAAATTTAGTGGAAATTGGTTCATTCTATCAATAAAGTGTCAGATTCAGTGCTACAAAACTGACGACACTACGAGCTAAAAACTTTGGGTGGCTGTAGAGACGTCTCGTCAGCCAGCCCGGAAAAACTACGAAGATTACATTACGGGAACAGGGCGTGATGTTATGTATGTATTACATAAAAGCAAAATAGTTCTACATTTACTGCATATCTAGTGCAATTGATTGTAAAAAAGCCGAATCGAAAACGTCCATATGGTAGGAGCACTTCAACAATAATTATGAGTGGCTGGAGAGACGTTTTCCCAGCCAGCCCAGGTGATATCTCGGAACATATAGTAGGTAGGAAGATAAAACAAAGCTTAATATTTACTACCTACTCGGAACAGTATGAACCAAATATTTCAAAATCCTAGCTCCACTAACTTTTGAGATATTTGTATTTTCTCATGGGCTTGCTGGGGAGACGTCTCGCCAGCAAGCCCATGCTGTACCTCCAAAATAGGGCATGTAAACCGGTTAACCGTAGGTTTTGCTACCCGGTTTTCCAATGAGATAAAACCGGGATTTTCGGATATTAAGGTTTTTTGAAATTAGAATAAATACTTAGCTTTTTACTAAAAAAAATCTTAACGACATAAATGTAGGGGTATATTCAATTCAACGTTATGTTTCCATACCTACCACGTTATCCTACTTCCCACTAATATTATAAACGCGAAAGTTGGTAAGTATGGATGGATGTTTGTTACTCTTTCACTTAAAAACTACTGAATGGCTTTTAATGAAACTTTGCTATAATATAGCTTATACATCAAAATAACACATAGGCTACAATTTATAATCCTGCGCAGACGAAGTCGCGGGCACCAGCTAGTTATTAAATATTTTTCCCTCTTGCGTTCACACTATGAAGAATCACGAAGAAAACTGTTTTAGTTTCGTTCGTAATGAATAACTCATCGTCTTAGAACTACAATTAAATTTACAAAATCAATATTAAAAATAACGGCTATAAGCGTGTCGGGCCACGCGCAGTACAGGGTTCCGTAATTCTTTTACGATTTTTTATCGCAAAGTGGGTTTTTCATAACGTTTATAACATAAACTTTTTACCACAGATATGTGCTTTTTACCTCCTAATGCTCAGCGAGGTCCTATCGCCTGATTGCTATTTCTTTTTTTATTATTTTTAGTTTTTCGGCTATAGCTCATTAACCTGTGAGGCCTTCTTAACTGTGATAGTTTTCCTTTAAATTTCATCATATATGTTACTACTGTGATTTTTATCACATTTCCAATAACGACTGTTTAGCCGGCAGGAGGGAGGGGGGGGATACTCAACTCCAACCAAAAATTACACTTTCAAGCTTTACATTTCGCAAACAGATCCCTAACTCGAAAAATTATCTTAGTAAACTTACATTAATATTTTTTAAAATTTTATGCTACCACTTTGTCGGCGTAGATGAAATATATATCTGTAAATTTTAGCTTTCTAGTACTAAGGGTCTTTGAGCTAAGTCGCGGACAGGCAGACAAACAGACGGACATGACGATACTATAAGGGTTCCTGTTTGACTACCGGACCCTAAAAAGATAACTTTTATTTAACTTTCATTACAAAAAACTGGACGTGGATAGTCATTTATGATCGCGCGAAGTCGATTTTATAATATTTAATAAATTGTTTGACTACCGGACCCTAAAAAGATAACTTTTATTTAACTTTCATTACAAAAAACTGGACGTGGATAGTCATTTATGATCGCGCGAAGTCGATTTTATAATATTTAATAAATACATAATTAAAAAGGGTTAACTGTCATTTCAACGTTTGAACAAAAAGCTGCCCATCCGAGTCGGACTCGACGAGTGACCTCTTTCTCACAGTTGGATTTACCTAGCTGTACTGTTTGTCCCAGGTATACGTATTCATCGACAACTTCGAGCGTAGAGTCTCCAACTTTAAGTGGAGTGGGTACAACAAGGGCGTTAGACATAATTTTCTTCTTATTTTCGATTTTTAATTGTTTACATTATAAAGAACTGTTACTGCTATTCTAACAATAATTTTGAACTATCTGATTCTGGCTTTTCATTGTAAAACTCAATAAATACCTCGGTCTAAGAACTTACATGAAAATTACCCGAAAAAACCGAAAAACCCGGTTAACCGGTTTTGCTTTTCTATCCGGTTTTTGCATGCCCTACTCCAAAAGTACTGCACGTAGAATGCTGAGCAATATACCAATAAAGAGTGCATATTTGATGCAATAAGCACCAAGAAAAGTGAGTCCTAAGGCCTTACGGTTTCGGTGCTAGAAACAAAAATCATTTTCCCGCCGAAAATTTTGAATGCATGCTGTGAAGTGCGACGTTGCCGTTCTGTGCAATTCTACATGTTGCTGATAGAGCATTCAAAAATCAATCTTGTGAGGTAGACGCACGTATACATTATTTGTAATTTGAGAATAGTTCGGGAGACGGTGTACTTAGTAAAGGCTGATTGGTTAACAAGAAGTTTTTATTTATTTGGGGACAACATGTGAAGAACAAAAGAGATAATACTTATTATCTGCTGCATATTATTTGCTGCGTACTACTGTGCTGCACATTACTCAAGCGCTTGATAATCGACGTCATGGTATTGCTCCTCGAAGCATCGACCTTCACTAGAGATGTGTTTTCTCTTATTTTAACTATATCGATACGAAAATATTTTATAGAAATTATTGGTTCCAGCTGAGAAAATTTCAGTTTAGCTACCAAGACTTTGAAGACAATAGTATCGTTTAAATATGATTTCCATAGGTCCGTTAGGTAAAATAAACACAACCTAACCGATCCCGTGGGATCCGTTAGGTTGTGTTAGGTACTCTTGCGAACACAACGCTCGAGACGAGCGAGCGAAGCGAGCGTGCCGCGGCAACGGCCGGCGAGTGCCAGAAGTGAAATTGAGGCATAAAATACTTTACCTACATAAAACTCCAAAAAAATATAGAATACAGTTTTATCGACTTAAATAGGCCAAGGTGATGCACAGCTCTATAAAGAACTTGACCTTTTCGAAACGTGACGTGAACTACCAGGTGCGCATTATTCGAGCGTGCAATAACCAGTGACCTTAGACTATATAATACAGTGACACATACTACGCAGCAAATATTGTGCGACTGGATAGTTGACGTCTCGACGCTAAATATCAGCTGCACATTATCGATGTGCGTACTATCTGCTGCACATTATATGTTGCACATTGTATGCCACCAGCTCTTAAGGACAAAGCCCTTAGACTATACAAAAAGCCATAAGCGTACCACTTTTTTGCGAGGGACCTCCATACTAAAATGTATGGAATTTTTCAAATCCTAAAAACGTAAAATTTTTATCTTTCTCTCTGAGAAATATGTGACATGGGACTAATAAATGCTACTACCACAGTTTTTCTGGTGAAAACACTTACCATTCGGGAAAAAAACGGTGTTAAAAATCACGCATAAAATGGCTATTACGGATTATTTACGCTTCCGTTCTTAGTATTAATTATCAATTCACAAGTAAAAAACGATATACTTTCATTTTTGCAAACAAAGTTTATACTAAAACATTATATATATAAAGATATCTTTAACTGAGTGTTTTGACCGACTAGCATGGGCGACAGTGAGACGCATAGAGCATATCACTAGCTCATTAGACTAGCTGGTGGACTCTAAACGTCAGTAATTATATACTCATTGGTGGACTCTATACCTAGTTTTTTACCCCAGATTAGTAATTTCATTATATAGTCTAAGAGTAATTTAATGTTTTTTACTCTGAGGTTTTTTGGCGGGAACTCGACATGGGCGTTTGCCTGCTTAATTGAAATTTTGTTTTTTTGTGCATTTAGTGATTTAGTGGATAATAAAGATAGTGTGTTATGCAGTAAATTTACTACGGAGTGCGCAGCTGATGAAGATTTCAAGTGATCTCGTGTTTAAGCCCCGTTTGTGTTGTCCCAAAAAGTCACGAACATTTTCCTTCGTAAAGTTCACTATCGCTTTACGAGGGGAGCAAAAAGAAAGATTAAACACATCTGACATGGCTGTATGGGCTTTGTACTCTTTGCCTTTCCGAAAGGAAGAATAAGAAAGATAGATTAAAGACATCAGACATGGCTGTATGGGCTTTGTACTCTTTGCCTTTCCGAAAGGAAGAATGAAACCAAAAAAAAAAAAAGGAAGAATAAAACCAAAAAAAAAAAAAAAGTTTTTTACTCTGAGTTTGCATTGTTGCGATTGTTTTTGCAATATTTTTCTCATTTTCATCGAATAAAAATATAATAATTTGACCTATAGCTGTGATTCAGTTCTGAAATGAGTGAGATAAAGTATGCTCAAACACGCTGTGCTGTTCAGAACTGCAAAACCACTGCGTTCAACAAACCTTCACATGTATTACTTCACCAGTAAGTCTTGCGATTATCATTACTCTGTTATTATTGCCTCAAACTACTCAACTCATACCAACTATAGTAATGAACAAATTCGTTGTTTAATTTCAAGACAAAAGTTTACTCCATTCCTAACCTCAATTTACTTCATTTCTAGATTTCCTGTCTCGCCCGAGATGCGAAACAAATGGTTCAACATTTTGAAAACCCGCTGCTCATCCATCGATTGGAACAAAGGAAGAATCTGCTCAAAACATTTTGAAAATCAGCACTTTGATTCCCAGAGAAAACTCAAGTACAATGCTATTCCAACTTTATTTCCTTCTGCAGCTTCATCAGATGGAAAGAAAATATTTAAACCTATTAAAGTAAGTGATCTTTTTTTTTATTTATTTAGGAAACATACAGTCATATACAAAGAATAGGCAAAGACGAAATTACAACTATAAGACCTAGAGTTCCAAGAATGAGGTAAATACTAATAAGCGAGATTGAGATCTAATAATAGTACATAAGTAATACATTTATTTATTTACATACATTACAATTATCATTACAGTAAAAATAAAACCAATGCGATAAAAGTAGCTACAGTCAAAAATAATAGTCAAGTAAAGCTAAAAAAAAAAAAAAAATTGTACATCATCATAATACATCAATCCATTTAAAGTAAAAACAAAAAATAATAATAACATAATCATGTCAAAATTTAAAAGTCAAAATTATACATTAAAATTCTGACGACAAAACACAGTGCTTTCTGAATTCCGCCAGAGAACAATGCCAAATATCAATAGAGCCAGCCATTTTATTCAGACTTGCTATCGCTCTAGACAGTGGTGCATATTTGAGCAGGTTAGTTCGCGCCCTCGGAACCTCCAAGACATTGTCTCTAGGCGCCTGCCTCAGTCGCGTTTGTGGGATGACGAGTCGGAGCGCTTCCAGCACTGGCTCGTTGTACAACTTACCCCGTAATACTCTCCACACATAAAAGACCGTTGCTACCTCTCGCCTACATATTGCAAGCATAATAAATACAAAGTTAAATTATTCTAAACTAAGTAACAGAGTAGGTAATAATACAATAACAATACCTTATTCATATTTTTAAATAACAGTGTAAAACAATATTATCTTTTCACAACTTGTGCCTAATACAAGGCGTATCAATGGATAAGCCTTGTATTAGGCACACATTAGAATTTCCTTGGTATCAGCCACAACTTGAGGCTTGATTTTAGTGTTGGTGTTTAATGTGCTTAATACCTAATTACTTTGCTGTATGTATGTTAGCTGTGTGTTAAGCTAAATAAGTTTGATAACCTCAATAAACTAACAATAAATACTAAAATCTGATCATATGACATTTATGGTAATGGCCATTATAATAATTTATTTACCTCTTTTTTCACAGAATTACTCCCCAGCACCTCGCACAAAGCTGGACAGAGTGCTCAACACAGTGACTCAGTCAGAACTTCATGAAGACATCCAGAACACTATGCGGCAGCTTAAAATGCCAGACTACTTGTCAAATCTAATCAATGATGATCTCAAATGCCAACCTAATGCACCAACAGAAACACAACTATGGTTGCTTGTTAAAAAACAAGACCACCTGATTACAAGACTGATGCAGGGTAGTTTACAAAATAAGAAACATATAGAAGTCCTGCAGAAGAATTTGGAAGAAAGTAGATCTAAGAAGAAAGAGATGGAACAAGCAGTGGAGAATTACAAATACATATCCAAATGTTTGCAAGAAAAACATGCTACTCTTGAGGAGCAAATCAAACTTTTGACTGCAATTGAGTCTAGAAGTTAATGTATGTGCTTTTATTCCTTTCATGTTAATTAATAGTTGTATTGGTAAATAAGAAGTCATTTTAAGTATATTTCCATTTTATTTATTGACCTTATTTTCATATCCTTACATAACACACATATTAGAATCCAGATTTTTTTCATCACTTCCTTTTCTTTCAGTCTTCTTAAATGTAAATATATATCTTAAGAGGTTTTTAACTAGCCTAATTAGAAGTCATAAATAATATCTATAAATTAGCTAAGTAACACCTTTTATTGGTTACTTCCTTTGCATTTGTTTTTCTAGTAACTCCCTAAGTTTTAATTTCTTACCATTGTTAGTTTTGTCTGCTAAAGGCCGTCCTAATGGTATAATTTCCATATGCTGTAGCCGCCGTCTGAATTTCTGATAGAATTCCAGCACACTAGCATCTGCCCATACATGACGAGCATCAAAATCTAACACCCTAAGGGTGTCTAAGCTCTGGGCTCTACTAAGTGCTACATAAGCTTGACCAGCCTCAAATATCTTTGCTAAAGACATTTCAACACAGTCCAAAGTAAGTCCTTGTGATTTATGTATTGAAAATGCCCATGCTAGGTTCAATGGTACTTGTCTTCTACATAGTAAAGTCCCATTCGAGTTTTTTACATACCACCTTTCAGTCCTAGCTGTATACTCCTTTTTATTTTTAAATCTGACGACAGGAAACCCTTCTTCAAATCGAACTACCACCCCCCTTGCCCCATTTACTAAACCAGCATTTACATTGACATTTTTGAGTAACATCACTTGAGCTCCCACTTTCAATAACAATTTTGAAGGAGCTATAGTTTGCATATCCAGAACTTTTGTTGCATTGTCACTGTCTTGTGATGAGAATATTTTCTCTTCACCATCTAAATCTCTTAGCTTAGAATTGTTAATCATTTTAGAATCATTAGTATGAGAACACAATCTTGTTGCAAGAATCCCATCACTTTCTATCTTCTGCTTTGCTGTTCCTAAAAGTCTGTCTCCAATTTCTTTTGTGACACGGCCAATTCTTATGCTATTAAGAATAGAGACAAACTCTGCATCTTTTTGTCTGTGAACCTGCTTCAATTCAAAGCACAATTCAATGCATTTATCCCAACAAGGAGACTGAAAGCAAAATCTTTTAGATGTCCTTGATTTATCTACCACTGGTGGCAGTTGAAGAAAATCACCGCATAGTATGAGTTGGATACCACCAAATGGTTTGTCATTTCGCCTGACATATCTTGCAATGTGTTCCAATTTCTGAAAAATTATGAAATTAGGTGTGATTCTTCAATAAAGGTATATACTATATAGCAAGGTACAAGTTTTCAAAATTACCTCAAAATATGTGCCATCAACCATTGAAATCTCATCTATAATGAGATGTTTACATTTTCTCCATTTCTGAGCCACTAATGGTAATTTCAAAGCTCTTTCACAGAGGTGTTCCACAGAGCCACTTCCATCACCTATTCCAGCAAAAGCATGCAGGGTTGTCCCACCTAAAAATAATATCATTAAAATATTTACATTTTATTACTATGGGCTAGTCTACCATGTTGAAACAGTATGTTATTAAAGCAATATCTTACCAATATGGCAAGCAGCTACTCCTGTAGATGCTGTTGCAACAGTCACATCTGGTGGCAAAGTTGCTACAATCCTTTTCAGCAGAAAACTTTTACCAGTTCCCGCTGAGCCAGTAAAAAAGATATTATTTCCACCAAGACAGGCATCTAGCACCCTCTGCTGCTCAGGATTTAATGAACTCATAGCAGTCAAAGGAGATGGTGAATAAAGTTTCTTAGGAGCTGGAGCTTTTCCTATTTCCTCTGCTTTCCGTTTCTTTGATGGTGGAGATGGTGTAGTTACAGTTGATTTGCTAATTTTATTTTTTGCATTGTGAATATCAGCAACAGTAACAGGGCTTATATCTTCAAAGGCTTGTGCCTTGCCACTAAGCAACTTGGCTCTCATACTGGGTTTATTTGAGGTGCTAGGATCTTTGTCACCAGTCATTTTAACAAAAATTGTACGAAGAAAGGACACTAGATTTATTGGTGGCGCATTAGAGATGAACAAGTTGCAACCTGCTTCCTGAAATTTAACACTAGCTTTCCCTTCTGCCATGAATTTTTTGAAGACATTGATGCCTTTCAGTGCAAGCTTTATGGCTGCATGTGCTCCACTAGTAATTTCCATGTACATTTCCCGGAATTCATTACGAATGAGACGAAGAGAAGCGGTTTTATGGCTAACCTTTCTACTAATAGAGCCTTGTGGTGTCATCCACTCAACAGTCACGGCACACGATAAAAATGAATCTCCGTTTTCCATTTTCACTGTAAATAATCCTTTTGATAAATAAAATTCGTCATAACGGGACTAAAACAAAACACAAAAGGCAGAAAAAAGCGCAAACCGTGGCGCAAACGCATCCAATCCAACCAAAATTCAAAAATGACATTGACAGCTGAGTTTGTGTGTGCGTTAACGCGTTTCGTTCAAGCAAGTGCAACGTAGGCTGTGTTCCAAATTGTACAAACGCTGCTAAAAGCGTATACAGTACTCACGGACGGTCCAAATTGATTTAGCACGCTCACAAAGCTATCACTGCTTTAATGGCTCTAGTCAATTTGGAATGGATTTAAGCGCGCTCACGTGTTCATCTGTCAAAATGTCAGTTTTGTTTTTATTTTCTTTAACAAAGCCTAAGCTAATCCCTGAAAAATGTGCGCCAAATCCACTCTCATTTCCATTAGAGACAAACTCATTAAAATCAAAACTTGAGAAACATCAGCTGGCTGCAAACGTGTGGGATTTTATATGTGCTAATAGATTTTGACATTAGCGCTTTCACTGCTCCACCTATTTGACTAAAGCACTGATAGCAGAAACGATGACGTCATCAATGACGTAAGGCGGTGAAAGAGCGAGTGCTTTAGAGCACGCTTTAGGTCAATTTGGACCGACTTAAGCGCGCTCACAGTGCTCTAAAGCAGTCTGTTAGTGCATATTGGAACGCACAGCAATATTGAAGCAAGCTTTTTTTATAATAGTAACATCTGTGTCATCATTTTATTTTACACATTAGTCCCTGATTTCACATAATAGATGGCAGAAGTGATCATGGGGCCTGCCATCATTACAATACAAGGCACCTCGAAAGGTCCTCCAATGTGGCCGGTAGTATTGGAAAATTAATGTTTTCATCGGAATAAAATCCAAACTTATCAACTTTTTGAAAGTGCATTATTTTTATAACAAAACTAGCTGTTACCCGCGACTTCGACCGCGTGGATTTTATGAAAAACAGAACTCGAACTTAACTGAAGGCGTTTATTAAACAGGAATTTATTTGACTGACCTAACCTAATGAGTGTATGACAACCATTTTCATTTAAATGCTCTGTTATTGGCTTTTTGGTGCTTATGTAATTATTAATTAAGTTAAGTCTAGCGGTTGGTCTTCCTAAAATAAAAAGAAAAACTTCTACCCGTATCCCCACCCTTGTCCCCACCCCTGTCCTCACCCCTATTCCCACTGCTGTCCCCACCGCTGTCCACACCGCAGTCCCCACCGCTGTTATCACCGCTGTCCCCACAGTTGTCCCCACCGCTCTCTCCACCGCTGTCCCCACCGCTCTCTCCACCCCTGTCTCCACCGCTGTCTCCACCCCTGTCCCCACCGCTGTCCTCACTCCTGTCTCCACCGCTGTCGCCAGTCGCCACCCCTGTCCCCATCCCTATCGCCACCCCTATCCCTACCCCTACCCATATCCCCAACCCTATGTCCACCCCTATCTCAACCCCTACCCCTACCGCTATCATTCCTTATATAAAATTAGAAACAACATTCATATTGATATTTAGACATAGTTGATAGTTAAAAACGCAAAAAAGTATTGCTGCCCCATACAAACTTTCATCCCCTATTTCACCCCCTTTCAGTTTCGATTATGCAATCAAAAGAAGCCTATGTCCTTTTTTATGGTTTAGAGTCTAAACCATAAAAAAGGACATAGGTCCAAACTTTAGACTATCTACATACAAAATTTCATTAAAGTCGGTTCTGTGGTTTAGCCGTAAAAGCGTGACATAAATTATTTAATTGATTTCCCATACAAACTTTCATCACCTTCCAGTCTCATTTTTTAAATGAAAAGTAGCCTATGTCCTAACTATCCTTATACACACTCGTCTAACACGTGTTTTGCTAAACACTGTCTAAGCACTTAAACACCTGTTTAACAAAAACAAAAGTTCGCAAGACGATGTTTTGTAGTAACACTTTTTTTGATCAAGTGTTCAACAGATGTCTAACTTTTTTGTAGTTAGACGGTATTTGTCTATAAAGGGTGTAAGGGACGGTGTACCGAAAACTGAAAGGGCGTGCTCAGTCAACGAAACTGAACAACTTTCCCAAAGAAACATATGTTGGGAAATGAAAAAAAAATTTGACCTCTCCATACGAGTACAAACTGTTCGACCAGAGTGGGCAATTTGTATGGAGAAGTTAATTTTTTTTTCATGTCCCAACATATGTTTCTTTGGGAAAGTTGTTCAGTTTCGTTGACTGAGCACGCCCTTTCAGTTTTCGGTACACCGTCCTCTGTATACAGTCAAGAGAACATCTAAGTAGCTTGACACAGTTTAGCGTAATAATAAACTATATCTTTGACAGTGGACTTGAACCGTTCTTATTACGATAGAGGAGCTTTATTCTCGCTACACTGTCAAGATTGAACTGCTCTTGACCTTACTAATTAATATTAACGAAAAGAATGCAATAAGTAGAGGAAACTTGTTTAATATTATATATTCTGTGGTAGAGGTACGCACGTCAGGAAGCACGTAGAAACAGAATCATTATCAGTTAATCCAGCGCTACGCTACAGACGCCTGAAACCAGAGACCCGCTGAAGGTTAAAGTGTCTCCGCCGACGTGCGGCCGCGGCGGTACCTATCCAAACTTACTGACCATACTCGCGGCGTTAGCGTAATAGGTATTATATATTCTTTGCTCGCCGACTGGACTACATATTTGCTCTTGCTTGCAGAGTTGCAGAGACTACTCTGCGACCTGCGTTCTGTCAGATCAGATACAATGAAAAAGCCATTAATATTTTAACGTTTTATTTTAATTTTATTTGCTCGCCGGAGACAGGCTGTCACTGGCGGACGGCTAATAACTCATCGCTGATCGTAAAGACGGCTAAACATAAACACTGTCAGAACTCGGCCGCCGTTATGTATTTCCAAACGTCTTTTACGTTTACGCTAAATTAATTTACTGCGCACTTACTGTCTTTCCTTGCTTTCTAAAGGAGTGATCACACCTAGCTGAATTCAAAGACTAATTCGGCATACATTGCTCGTTGTAGTACGGATATTGCAATTAACATAACCAAGCCTCCCAGCAATGTATGCCAAATTAGTCTTTGAATTCAGCTAGGTGTGATCACTCCTTAAGATACTTAGTTGGAAAATAGATAAATCTGTAGGTATACTTAGTTGGCACTTGGCACATACAATACGACACAATGGTTGGTGGGTACATAGAATACATGAAACTTCATGTATTCTATGGGTGGGTACCTAGGTACAACAATAATCTACGAGTTAAGTAACTGCCTACGTACAGTCACGAGCACATGAAACTTGACACTTTGGACTTTGTGATCTTACTTTAAACTAGTCGCGCTGCTAGTGTCAAGCATGACTTGCTCTTTACTAGCAATGTTGAGTACTTACAGTCAAGAAATTATTATTTATTTAATATTATTTGTGTGTTATTAATTTATGTCATCCATCAAGACTCAATAATGCAACCGCCATCACCATATTATCACGCAAGCCTTGCAACGCGGTAACTTAACACCTCTGAATCAAACAGACCACTATTATTCCTTAACAGAACCCATCTTAATGACGCAACGGGCAAGACACCAGACGTCCAGATCACCGTTTCATTGCGCAAATTACAGCACATATGCGATATTTCAAAACTCTAATGCGACAGAAGCCAGTCTGTGCGATATATGAGATCATCGGCTATCCCTTTGTGAGTTTACCGAAATTGATGGCTATCTCTAAGATTTTGCGTGAATTTGTAATCTGGCTTTGACAACATAGGTTGCTCTGCTGTCTATCTAACAAGATTAAGGGTATGATCAGTCAACTTTCAGTGAATGAAACTTTCAGGAAATGAAAAAAAACGGCTTCTCCTGTCCTTACAAACATACTGACCAATCAAGTTTACTATTATGTACGGAGATTGATTCAGATCCTGAAAGTAGCATACACTGAAAGTTGTTCAATTTCGAAGTTCGATCGATTGCCTGATTGGAAAGCTGTCCCTTAAACAGTAAATAAGAACCTGTAGGTCGAAATCGCCTTCATGTCAGTCAGTTCATGTGCATTAATTAAAAGTTGCGCATCGGTAAATTCATCGTCAGACACCTTGTGCACAATAGTACGCAAGGCAGCAAAACCAGCATAAGCTGAACCAGCGCTACGCTACAAACGCCCGAAACCAGAGACCCGCTCAAGGTCGAAGTGTTTCCACCGACGTACAGCCGTGTGTACATTTTCACGCAACCTATAGATTTAATACCGCACACGTAGCATACCTAAGTTACAGCACCAAACATTTGTCAGTTCAGTAAACATTTCAAATTCTATTGCATTTTTTATTCTATCTGACTACGCAGAAGCAGCAGTCCTTTTGCATTACATTTTCATCACATTTACATAGCAGCATCATCATAATATCCCATGAAACTTCCACTGCAGGACAGGGAGCTCCCTCCAGAACTCCAGCAAAAACGTGTGGTACTAGGAGGGGATTTACCATAGTCACCACAAGCGTTGCGGCTGACGACCGCTGTTGTTAGCGACCGCAGTATGTAAGATGGTTCCATACGATACACAGAAAGACGCTGCTGCCCATCTTCCGGTTCATAAGCCCTTAGTCCCCTCTTACGACACCCACGGATAGAGATGGGTTGGTACTATTCTTTGCCGGCACCACACAGGCAGCTTATACACCTTGTGATACTGCAAATAATGCCCCCCCGGCCAGATAAATTGCGAACAGCTATGGGATGCTATGCTGTGCATGCCGAAACAAAATTTTGATAATAATATTATTGCCTAAGAAAAGAACACAGTAAGTTTGTATTGCTTTGCTTACTTTAGAGACTTGCCCTGTAACTTTTTCCGAACCAAAATTTCTACCCAAAATGATAAAAAAAACTAATTGAATTCGCTTAAAAATATTTCTTTCTTCAAAATATCTCGCAACTCTCGCAAAGGATATGATAGCACTTCATTCGGTCGTGCAGTCGACAATCTTATGCGAACGGAAGTGGGCACTAAAGCCATCAACAGTCGATCGCTTTCAAAGCAAATATCAGCGTTTTGCAATCGTTTCGTTCAGTGCGAGTGGTGTGATCCACACCGTAGGATTTATTTTTATTATTAACTCATTTATTCAGAAAAAAATACAATTTTTTTACAAAATTAAAGCAATTTGATGGCAGACTAACTAAAGTGCTCTCAATTTACCAAATAGATCTGTCGCTTACAAACACGGAACTTACATACCTCCTACGACATTTAAAAGTAAATTAAAAAATAAAAGTAAATAACCTGCTTATATCTAATCAAGACTATGAACCGAAAAACAAAAAGCTGTAAGCCATTTCTTTAATTAAAGTCGCAAACGTTGCATTAATATTCGGATTCAGGATTTTTTTGTAATGTCACACGGGAAAACGAAAAAAAAGCTTTCAAGTCGTTTGTTATCTTGAAAGATTGTTATCTTGAAATCTTTCAAGTCGTTATACTTAGTTAATTATCGTAGGTTTTTTCGAGTCTCTTTTTGCGAAAAAAATATCATCCTTAAAAAACCGAAAGGAAACTAGAGGCAGGTATGCTCACATGCATGCTCTATAGAGATTGTAAACTCACAATTTTCTTCATCATTTTGTGTAACAATGTATGTTATCTTTCTTTAGTTCAAACAAGCACCGTTCCTTTTATGAAATGGTTTACGTATGTCACCGGCGAAATGACAAACACGAGGAACCGATACAGGAAGCGGCGCCGGCGCATCTACGTATGAACAGAATTAGAATAAGCAAACTGTCTCTCCGCATCTGCCGACAAACTATCGCAGTTTACAATACGCTGAAATTGCGCTAACTGCAACTTGCAGGAAACGAGAATAGGGTAAAGAAAGCTGTACGGTCAACCGCTTGTCGGTAGAAACTTTTTCAACTCTATTACCACGCCATTAGGTCCAAAAGTGTTTCTACTGATGTGCGGCCGTGTGTACATGGTGTAAGGGACAGGTTGGCAGATATTGAAACACAAGAAAAATGCACGTGCACGTATACAAAGTATTATAGAACAAGAAACAGATGATAATACTACTCGTACGGTCAATCGCTTGTCGGTTGAAACTTTTTCAACTCTATTACCACGTCATAAGGTCCAAAAGTGTTTCTACTGATGTGCGGTCGTGTGTACTATAAACGGGGTGTAAGGATCAGGTTGGCAAATACTAACATAGCATGATCAGTCAACGTAAATGAACAACTTTCAGTGAATTTAACTTTCAGGAAATGAAAAATTTAATCGGCCTCTTCGTAATGTCCAATCAAGTTTTTAATTTTGTATGGAGAAGCAGATTTTTTTTTTGTTTAAAGTAAGTTTTATTCATTGAAAGTTATTCAGTTACGTTGACCGATCACGCCCTTTCTTATACGTGCACGTGTATTTTTCTTGTGTTGCCGGCAAAGAATAGTAAAACCTACTCCACCCTTGGGTGTTGTAATGGGCGACTAAGGAATTATGAACCGGATGATGGCCAGCAGGAATTAACGAACAACTGCGATCACCAACAACCGCGATGTATGGTACAGTCAAGGACAGGTCAAGCTTGACACTTGCAGTGCGACTCTAGCCCGTACGTGTATCGAAATACGAACGGTACAAAGTCCAACGTGTCAAGCTTGATGTGCTCTTGACTGTACCAGCCGCAACGCTAACAAGTGTGGTGACTAAGATGGGTTCATGTCCCTCAACACAGAATCCTCAGAGAAAAAAACTGCATAAAAATTTATTTTGACGATGCCAAAAAATAGTCATGAAATAGTCATAAATAGTCACCATAAGGAAAAAAATAGTCGCGTTACAATTCTAGAGTTATAGCTATGGTTTGCTGAGGATTATGGGCATAGGCTATGGACAGAATCGTCAGTTCTGATGCGAGCAAACCGTGCAGACTATCGACTTGGTTTTTATTTTAAAAAAAAACCGGCCAAGTGCGAGTCGGACTCGCGCACAGAGGGTTCCGTACCACCACATAATCATAATTGTATTCGTTGAAATTTCAGTAAGTTAATGTGCTAGATTTTTTGAGTCCGACACGTGCTTGACAAAATTTTATTATTTTTTAATATTTTATAGCTTATGCACTATAAACATATCAATTTTCTAGTTTGTAAGTGTTCCCGTTTATAAAATAGAACTAAAACAAAAATCGCCTCAGCGACCATTCAACTTGACCCCTCTCTTATATGAATGTTCTTGAAGCGGGAGCTCACCACAATTGGTTACCATTAGTTGTGAGAAAAGTTGTAATATTTAATGATTTCAGACTTTTCCCATTATTTGTACTGTGAGACCTAGCTTCTTGCCAAATTTCATAATTTTAGGTCAACGGGAAGTACCCTGTAGGTTGAAAATGATTTTATTTTAACACTTCCCTGTAGGTTTTGGTTTTTTGCATAAATGTATGGAGATGAGGACATAAAATGCCATATCTTTTGATTGCGTCGTTGTAAAAAATTTAAATTTTCAGATCTTGTGTGGTTCATAGATCCTAATACGAGTATGTGGTATTAATTTCAACTTGATACCTTTACCGGTTCGTGAGATAAAGGGTCTTGACAGACAGACTGACAGACGGACAACAAAGTGATCCTATAAGGGTTCCGTTTTTTTCTTTTGAGGTACGGAACCCTAAAAATAGTCATGAAATAGTCGTCTTGACTTCCAAATTCTCGAAAATAGTCGTTCAAGGATTTCAGAGTTACAGGGGTAGCTTGCTGAGGATTCTGTGCATAGCATTTCACGGACGCAGATTCCTGCTGAACGTTAAGGTTTTTCTGTTTGATACTGATGTCAAAAAATAGTCAACAAATAGTCGTCTCAAACCATAATCACTTTGGTCTGGTTCACCTTGTAGAAGTTTGTTAAAAATGCATGTTAACTTCGCCATAATACATTTTTGAACTCAAGTACAGTCGTGTTCAAAATGCATATCATCTTTGATGGTAACTATTTTGTTACTTGAATTTTTTTTTATGTATTTGGAACCCATGCAATATAATTAATTCTGTAATAAAAAGTTTATACGTTAGTATTATATAGTCTAAGTAAAAAGCAAAGTTTATTTGTTTTCATTTTTAATAAGGCTGTATATTAACGTGCCACCAAATTTGAGTAAATTTTTACCAAATAATATTCACCAAATTTTGTCTACCAAAATGGATGAATTTACACCAAATTTGCGTTGTGGTCGCAAGATAACCTAACACTACCTATCCGAACCGGTTACCCAAATTTGGTGTACGTTCAGCCAATTTGGTGTACATTCATCCATTTTGTCTGAAGTGTATTGGGGTATAAAAAAATATTTTGGGAATCATTTAATTTGTTGCCGTTTAATAAAGCTTAATAAACTACAGTTATTGGTTTTAAACTAAAAAAAAAAAAAACTTCCTAATGAATATATTCAGTTCAGATTATTTTTAAGTTAGTTTTTTGTATAAATCACGGTCTTCGTACTTTTGTACGTTAAATGGTTAAATGAGTAATACAGGGTGATAATTTTATTGCGTGCCATAGCTTAGGGGGTGTTTCAGTAACGATAAAGGAACACAACGCAGCGCAATGACCCGACCGAGGCTGCACTTTAAACGAGCCAGCCGCTGTTAGTTTTGGAATTTACATCCAATTTTTAAGTAGGATTATTGAAAAAATGGAAAGCCTAATTTGGAATAACGCGTTGTATATTTACTGCTTCCATAGGCTGTAGTGTATGTTAACTTTACATTTCACATAATTAACGTAGAACACGGCAATTGTCGTTGTAATAGCAACACTGTAGGTCACTTACCTAAATACTCGCCGGCGGCGGCGAGCGCTAGCTCGGTCATACAATTTGGTCGAGCCAAACAAAACATCTCGTCGCAGAATATTGGTGCCTTTTCTATTACTTATACGATCCACGTTAAACATTTCCAACTCTGTTTCTATGCCATTAAGACACTGATTTGTATTATTCTACTGATTTAATATTGGGTATAAGAAACACATATGCAGCGACATTTAAATTTTAATGAATAGCTAAATGCGTAGGCAAACAACATTGATCAATCAAGAAATTAGTAAAGTTAGTGTAGTTAATTTAGTAATATTCGCGAACCTACCAATTATTATTAAAGTATTTTTTCTACTGTATGCATCTGGGTGTAAGCCCGATATTCTAGTTTTAGGTACCTTTCATTAAACGTGGAACCTACATTATAAGTTTCTAGACCAAAAGGTTGGGGCTGTGCACTGATGTATCAGTCGGTTTATCCTCTTATTTACCTTGTTAAAATAGATAACACAAAAATACGGTCTGCAACAACATATAAAAATAAAAGCCTCTAACAATATGAAAATTAATTTTTTTTGACAACTTGAAATCAATGTCAAATAATTTTGTGTACGCGACTGTAAATGTATGGCGAAATTAACATGCATTTTTAACATACTTCTACTAGGTAAACCAGACCGAAGTTATTATGGTTTGAGGACTATTTGTTGACAATTTTTTGACATCAGTATCAAACAGAAAAACCTAAACGTTCTGCAGGAATCTGCGTCCTTGAAATGCTATGCACAGAATCCTCAGCAAGCTACCCCTGTAACTCTGAAATCCTTGAACGTCTATTTTCGAAAATTTGGAAGTCAAGACGACTATTTCATGACTATTTTTTTAAATAAAAACCAAGTCGATAGTCCCCACGGTTTTCTTGCATCAGAGCTGAGGATTCTGTCTATAGCCTATGCCCATAATCCTCAGCAAACCATAGCTATAACTCTAGAATTGTAACGCGACTATTTTTTTCCTTATGGTGACTATTTATGACTATTTCATGACTATTTTTTGGCATCGTCAAAATAAATTTTTATGCAGTTTTTTTCTCTGAGGATTCTGTGTTGAGGGACATATGTTTCCCCTCCAAATTATACACTCAAGAGCACGTCAACCTTGACACATTGGACCTTGTATTTTTTTTACGACTCTTCTTTTCAAGATATAATGAAAAATGTCTAAAAATATACCATTTCCCTCCTCTTATTCCGAAGATTACTAAACGAAAATTTTGGATTAATTATACTCGATGCGAGGTTTATGTACTACTGAAAAATCGTATGAAACAAGAAAATATTGTCATTTGAAATTGTTATATTTAATAAATATTCATAGTATGACTATGACAACTTTGATACCTTAAACAAAAAGATTAAAAATTTTCTCCTTAATATTGGCTACGAAAATTTCAATGAGATATATAAAAAACTGATACAAACTAATACCTGATCGATCATATTTTATTTTACTAACTCAATTCCCACTTCTTATTGCATGCTCTTAAACTTATCATATCATACTTTAACCATATATGTGTATTTTTTACCTAAATAACAACTATTTAGTATTTACTCGTGTCTACATCCCGATCCAGTGCACCAAAAGTAAGCAATCTAATATTGTAAAATACGTGGCACACCCTAACACAGGCCTAGGTCTATTTGGGTTGCTACTGTAATACACTCTATAGAGAAATGTTTTAAGCATATCCGGATCTCATTAGGAAAGTGTAATTTTAAGTATGTAATTTGTAATTTAATAAAAATAAAATAAATAGTAATGTTCAGCAAATAGCCGGGGTCATATTATTATGCCTCTTTGCCCTAAAGCTTATCGCTGTTTTTAGGGTAGGTGGCATAATATGACCACGGCTTTTATCGGAATATGAATATTTATTAAATACAACAATTTACCAATTTCAGATGACAATATTTTCTTTTTTCATACTTTTTAGAGCATGATTTTTCAGTAGTCGAGTTTAAGTTTAAGAACAAATTTTTTTAATAATGATTTTGGGGTTGATACAGTTTGTTTCGCACAACATCATAATTTTTAGGGTTCCGTACCTCAAAAGAAAAAAACGGAACCCTTATAGGATCACTTTGTTGTCCGTCTGTCTGTCTGTCTGTCAAGACCCTTTATTTTACGAACGGGTAAAGGTATCAGGTTGAAATTAATACCATATATTAGGATCCATGAACCACACAAGATCTGAAAATTTCAATTTTTTACAACGACGCAATCAAAAGATGTGGCATTTTATGTCCTCACCTCCATACATTTATGCAAAAAAGCAAAACCTACAGGGTACTTCCCGTTGACCTAAAATTATGAAATTTGGCAAGAAGCTAGGTCTCACAGTACAAATAATGGGAAAAGTCTGAAATCATTAAATATTACAACTTTTCTTACAACTAATGGTAACCAATTGTGGTGAGCTCCCGTTTCAAGAAAATTTGGTATAAGAGAGGGGTCAAGTTGAATGGTCGCGGAGGCGATTTTTATTTTAGTTCTATTTTAAAAACGGGAACACTTACAAACTTGAAAATTAGTATGTTTATAGTGCATAAGCTATAAAATAACAACATATAATAAAATTTGGTCAAGCGCGTGTCGGACTCAAAAAATCTAGCGCATTAACTTACTGAAATTTCAACTAATACAATTATGATTATGTGGTGGTACGGAACCCTCGGTGCGCGAGTCCGACTCGCACTTGGCCGGTTTTTTTGTTATAATTGCAGCATAAGGTAATGAAAACCAGTAGGTTTGTATTAGTAGTAACTACTACTAATATGTTAATGATATGTATGTTGTGGTAATCACTAATTGGTTGGACTTGGCAGTGTTCCGAGTAGGCAGGAGTGCTGGGGTTGCATTACCTAAACGCTGGACATCTGCTGAAACAAAACGATTCGTGAGAACACCGGACAATGGTGCCGGCAGGGTGACGATAGGGTGTCTATGAATTTGGGTAGTCGTTAGGAACACTGAGTAAATAGAGAAGCTAGCTAGCTATTGTCTCCCGCTAATTAATACTATTTTTAAACATGTGACTAACATTGGTTGGCTGGAAGATTTCTTTTTCTTCTAGCTAAGCCAAGCCTTTGTAGATGTCCTTTTGTATGTAAATTTCTGTTTGTAAATAGTACAACAAAGAACAATTACATAATACTTAATACCTAAAGTAGCAGACTAGCAAAATGAACGCATATTTCAACACATCTTATATTATTGGAGAAAAATAAAGGTAGGCAATTTGTTTATTTTTTTTTGTTTGTTATAATAGTGCAATAAAAACAACATTCTTATGGCTCTACATTTTTACTTCGATTGTTCTCATCAAGTTAATTGTTGTTGTTTATTGTTGTTTTCTTGTTATACCTAACCTATACGTCTTACCCTGGTCTTATACCTACCTATATTTATAAAATAACCCAATAAAATATCCTTCCTTACCTTAAGTAAGGTGCTCCAGGATTTTAAGGCTTAAAATCATGGAGCACCTACACAATCGTCGCCGGGCGTCGTCGGCGGAGCGGAGAGAGCGGCACACATGGGACGCATCTGTGTCGGAGGTGTACCTAAGGGGTCGAATTTATAGTCACCACTCGAATTTTACATTTTGGAACAAAAGTTAATTTTACCTAGTTTCTTAGACTAAATGCTTAGTTTTCAGTACCCATAGAAGTTGTCATGCTAAACAAAATTATACAGTTCAATACAGTACCTAGAGCTTAAAAACAAGATTATAAATCATTTTCTTACCTACTGACTTTCACATCAGTGGAAGAATTTATAATGCAGGTAAATCTTCATAAGCTTGTATATATGCAACCTTATACTTTCTGAAGTAGAATGTAATGTAATTGAGGTAGAATTAAAGATAGAATCTAAATTATAAATTGCCTTAATTCTTAAATAGATTAAGAATCTATGTTAGCATTATCATAACATCTATTTTGGGCTTAATGCGATTAGTAAACCAACTTTCGATTTATTTTTGTTATTTTCAATAAACAAAAGACGTCATCGCCTGCGATTATTTTGCTAACGAGTTTCTGCAAGCCATACCTAAACTTCTTATTCAAAACGCAGGTGTTCAAATTACTTGATAAAATACGATGAACTTTCGCTCTAAGTTACAATAGACAATGGAATTACATACTTAAGTTATCAGTTGGCAGGTAGTAAGTCGGAGCTCGGTCTATAGATTCGGACCACGTGTGACGTATTTCTCGTAAACGCAGCTGCGGAGGCCTCCGCAGATGTTTTATGGCACCGAACATTTCCAAGATGCTTTATTTATTAATATTGCCTTTTAGTTTAGAACCTAATCTTCGTTTTTATTATATGGCCGAAACAATGACCAGTACCGGCCAGTATTTTCGGCATACGGTGACCATCTGTGCGCTTGCGCCCGCCCCGTGGGAAAGTCGATTTCCTTGACTTTTATTACATGGCTCTTACCTATTCATTTAAAAGTAGATTGTAGTTTGTAAGTTTATAGCCCTTCGTTCATTGTCGGTTAACTTCAAAACAACCTAGACATATTTAAGTACGTGTTTTAGATGTAGAGTCGCACAAATACAACATCGATTTACACTTAATTAAACTTAAGATTTTAACAATTTTATTTATATTATTATCAAATCTTCTTAGTGAAAGTTGAAAAAAATCAATTTTATTAGCTCGTTTTCAGGTCTATTATTCTTTAAATTCTTACAAAAGACCTATATTTTGTAGGACTAAGTACGTAAACCAAACTTAAACGAGCACTTAACAAGATTAAAGTAACATGGGCTATGTAGGTAATAGGTAGGTAGGTATGCATGTATGTATGAGTAACATGGACTTCCTACTTGCAATGCAACAACATATCATTTATTGCATGACAAACACCCAAACACCTCAGTATAGCGGCTTGCGGTAGAGTATTTACTACAGAAGTGGGTGGAGCTACCTGCGATTCGCAGGACCGTATCAAGAAGGAGGGGTTTGATGCGGACAATGGAATCATAGGGTTTTTATAACCGACTTGTTCAATGAAGCTACTTGTTTTATAAATTTATTAATAACCAGATAGAACTTAACGTTCGTTTAATATTTATCTACTTGGCTTATTTTTAAACTACCTAAGTACCTACTCTTATTTGCGAATCACAAGTCCGATAAGTTGATTTGCGTAGAAAATCCCAGATATTCATCTCTTTCTCCCTTAATGACTATCTTTCCTTGATCTCTATGTCCTAATCGTTTCAGTATAATATGAAAAGTAAAGTTGAATTGCTGATTTTTAAAGTTTAAGAACAATATGAAAATCGTTGCCTTTTGCTTAAAGCATTAGCCCTTCGCTTGCCAACAGAAAATAGATACAAGTAGATTAACCTTTATTACCTAATCATTAACTATCTCTATCTACCTACCTTACTTGCCTTACGTTTTCGTAAGTTTATAGGTAAGTCATGGTAGTTACAAATGTGACCTTTTACGATTACCCAAGAGGCGCGTATTGTGAGAAAAGCTTGAATGACACGTGTTCCCAAAGTTACTAACTACTTGGTACTTGGGTACTGTTGAATCTTCAAACAATCACCTACCACTTAGATACTCCTTCGTTATCTAAAGCAGGTGTCACTCCCTTGCCGCAAAACAAAAACGTGTAAAAATAAACGCTAGCTGTAAAACGCTTAACCAAATAAACTTGTGGTGGTGTGATGTACCGCCAACATCTGTTTTGAGCTCTAACGAGGGGATGAGTATGTTTTATCTTTACCTTTTACTTATAGTATGAGATTAGTGTGGCCTTCATGATCCATGGGGAACGTAGATCGTGGCTGTTTCATTTCAAGGTTAGATTAGGTAGTTGTTGTTTTTTCTCTTCATTGATCAAGAAATTAACGATAACGTTACAGTACCTTTTATATCAGTACCTGAAAAGGTAAAAGCATATAGGTACCTACTGTAGGTATCTAGTACCTTAGGTATAGTTAGTAGGTAAGCAATAGAGATTATAAAACTCTAGGTACGAGTATGTACCTATGCAATATTATGTAGGTAGGTACCTACTTACTTCGTTAATTAAATACAAAAATACAAAAATGTTTATTACGATTTCAATAAATTTTCTTACAGCTAGTATTCGGGGACTCCCTTTAAGCAAATGTTTTGCCTGTATTGGGAGACACCGCTCTTCCAAAATTGGATTTAAAACCCGTGCACATTACAATATACGTAGGTATGTGCTCAAATTCATAACTGGAACAGCCCACCTGTCTTATGATACTTTATTTGAAATTTGACTATAGGTACCTTTAAATTAATTCGATTGAGTTGCTGAATGATTAAGGTCTTAAAGTGTAACACCTTGAAGGGTAAAAAAAACATACTACAAATTTTTGCACCTCATCAGAGTGAAAAACGTGTTTGTGAGTTTCCAAGAGTCGTCCGTCGTAGGTATCAAAAAGTAAGTAGGTTCTACATGAATTTATTACCAAACGCTGTTACACTTATTACTTGTTTTATAGGAATCTGGGAGAATATCCGCAATGAGTCACATCACACCATCTGCAGCAATGCTGAAGGGAATCCCTGACAGGTTTGTCTTCATTCACAAACTTTAACAGTTCCGTTATCTAGTTAGTGAAGCGAATATTTTCTCACGGGGGAGGTAAAAGGTGATTCAGATATCCAAATGAGATGAGTAGCAGTTAATTTTACGATGCTGTTGTTATTTTGTTTATTACGGTGTTGTAATATTTTGTTTGGATTGCTTTCTTTTGTTGTTAATCTTTTGGATTGCATGAGAACTATTATTTTGACTTTGAAGCCGCAGCTTAAAAATTGGTAGAGCGCTTTGAAGACCTAAAACAAACTAAAAATAAAATAAAAAATGCCAACCAACTCCACCACCGTGAGGATGAAACAGATAAAGGAAAAGTCGAATGTTGTGTCGTATCAGAAAGAAAGTAGCAAAGGATATACAATGTACACACGACCGCACATCAGTAGAAACACTCTTGGACCTTATAGCGTGGCAATAGAGTTGAAAAAGTTTCTACCGACAAGCGGTTGACCGTACAAAGCCCATATTGATAGAAAGCCGCAAATCGATGTACGGGATTGCCGTTTGGTACACAGGTACTTTAGGTTAGGTGCAACAATATTTTTTTCCGGTAGCTCTTAAAAAAATTCCCGGGGTGGGGGCAGCTATGATGTCATCAATTTTTTGTGTAGGATTTGAATTTTTTTTGTTTAGAAACTTATCGTGGGTGATATCAAATGAAAGGGCATCATATGCTGGTTCCAAAAATATATTACACCATTACCTTTCGGCCAACTATTTTTTATGAATTTTTTTCTTCATTTTTACTGTACTGGCTGTTATTGTGTTTTATGGTAGTGGAAGTTGAAAGGAGAAAGTTAAATGTCTTCTTCTTCGTCTTCTGTGTAATTTAGAGAGCAGCAGCAGTGGGCGATATCAAAGAGAGTGTCTTTTCACTTTTGGCTCGCACCGTGTCATCAGATCCTCTCACAGGTGTAGTAAGGAGTGGGGTTCGGGAAAGAAATCGTGAGAAAAACACAATAAAAACAGCACAGTACCTACCGTATAGTTCGATAACTTTCAAAAAATTCAGACAAAAGTCTGTCCAAATTTTTACACAAAGAAAAAAGTAATAAAAAAATAGTAAACATTAATATTTTAAAAATTTACTTCTTGACGTTAGACATGAGTATATTACGAGACATTTGGCGTATGTTCTACAAAAACTTACTAAACCGTCTCCTGCCTGGAGGAGCCCAAACTTGGTATGTTTTGAAAATATTTCTAAGGTTTTTACACAACAGGTGGCCGAAAAGTAATTGTGTAGTATATCTTTTGGAACCGGCATATGAAGCCCTTTCATTTGATATCACACACGATAAGAATCTAAACAAAAAAAATTCAAATCCCATAGGTCCTACAAAAAAATTATGACTGATAGCTGCCCCCACCCCGGGAGTATTTTTAAAAATACTGTTAAGAGCTGCCGGAAAAAAATATTGTTGGAACCTAAAGTACCTGTGTACCAAACAGCAATCCTGTACATCGAAATGCGGTATTATCTTTCGTAGGCTGATCGAATAGGGAGGCGCGGTTACTCTACCGACAAGAGCGTAACTCTTAGTTAAGTAGAAGAGGATGAAATTGATTTGTCAGCAGCCGCTTCAGGAAGTAACAAGTCCTCACGTTCATCACAGAACGATACCTTACCTATCTAAAAAACTGATTGTATTCCCTAGATACTACCCGGCGAGGTAGAAATCCTAAAAAACATATGCGCGACGATAGTCCTGATATTTCAAAGATAGTATGTCTTAAAACATGTCCCTGACGATATACAAAAACTTAGCTATTTTAATCTTGTCATAAGACAAGACAACACCTTGGCTTGTGTCTTGTCTTGCCTGGCTAAGCCTAGCGCTAGCTGTAGGTATAGGTATAGCTTGATTAAGTTATCTGATGTGGTCAAAATCCACTCCCACTATCGGTCTATAGCTTTCGAAGAGATTGACAAATCATGGTGGATAAGAGATTGCCCTACATTGGGACATTTAGGGCTGCTATAAAAATACATTTTTCAATTCATTTAACTAGCGTTATGGGTTGTTTTAAATTAATTAAATTACCACACACTCCATTGTTTACCTATGTTTAAAATATAGATACTATTATTAGGTCTTTAGTTTACAACAGCCCGAGCTCGCGACAAGGCAAAATAAATACAGTTCAACTAATCGACGTGTGGTAATGGCAACTAATGGCTAGATTATAAAAATGGCTGGATAATGAAGCTATTAATAACGGTTGCCATCACCGTCACCGTGTGTGTGGTAAACGCTCCCGAAATATACTCCAAAAATAACAATAATCAGTTAAGCTTTAACGGTTATTATTTTAAAATATTTACTGCGTCCTCATGATGGCATTTCGTTTTAAATATTTTGTGCTGGAGCGGAATAAGGAATACTTAAGTACATACTGCAGGGAAGGACTTGGACCATTAGTTAAATGAAATGGATAGGTTTTTTATCGTCAATGGGTTTACTTTTGACCTCAATCTAGCCCTGTGGGCAGAGATGAAGTCGACGATAGAACGACCCCAGAAGAAGCCTGTCCGTCCACTCGCAACTTGAATAAATTTGGGTTATACAAACTCGGGAACACAGGCGCAGGCAGATTTTCACTCCTTAAGCCGCAATCACACCTTCCTTAATTCAGACATGAATACGGCATACATTGCTCGTTAAGTAAGGATAATGGAATTAATAGAACCAAGCCTGCGAGCAATGTATGCCGAATTTGTCTTAGAAATTAGGAAGGTGTGATTGCGGCTTAAGCTGTGTGCGTTATAAAAGATGTTTCAAAGCGCTTAGTGTGGAACATAAACCAAGTATGGCTGTATGGGTGATATCCTGCGGTGCGTCTGGATTCGGTCCTTTCCATTAAACTAACTGCTACTGCTACACACAACTAGTTGTGTCAAGTAGTAGGCGCTTGTAGTAATGTCAACTGCCAGTTGCACAAACCAAATTTAAAGATAAAGCTCCTTCAAGCATTAACAGTCAACGTCACTGTTATTCAGAAATGAAAACAAAACGAAGTGTCCTATCAGGTTTGCAATTTTGTATGGAGAGACATTTTTTCAAAGTTTTATTTACTGAAAGTTGTTCAGTTCTTCTTCTTCTTTGTCGTATCGCTCTTGGCAGAACGGTCGTGGTCACGTCGAGGCATCGGTGGTAGAGGCGGATACAGCTCTCCACACGACCTCCCGCCATCTCTCCCTGTTTGCAGACTGTCTGGTGAATGAATGAATTCTTTATTGCACACATAAACATAAGAACACACAAAGAATAACACTTAAGGTTATAGTGGGCAAAGGCAGTCTTATCGCTGAGAGCGATCTCTACCAGACAACCTTTGTATTGAGGAAAAGACATACATAAATAATCACAGCAGGTAGTGTACCAATAAAAAATTGCATACAAAAAACACATATATATATATATAAATAAAATATAAATATAAAATAAATACAAAAATATAAACAAATAAATATACATATATAACTATAGTGTTACGAATACATGTATACTCAGTTGCAAACAGAAGAGGAACGACTTAGGAGATAATTATGCAGTTTTGTTTTGAAAATAGCAAGCGACTCGGAGTGACGAACTTCAGAGGGCAAATTATTCCACAGTTGAGCAGATTTTAAAGCAAAAGACTCCTTGTAGTAGCCCGACCGTGTTAATGTAGCCCGCAAAATGTTGTCAGACTTCGATCGAAATACACGCGAGCGGTCAGCACCTAGGTACTGGAAACTAGGTAGGAAGGAGTGCGTGGGTCATACAGAACATTGTACAGAAGCGTCAGGACGTGTTCTTCACGGCGCAACCTAATAGGAAGCCATTTTAACTTGCTCCTGTATTCAGAGTATTCAGACACATGATCGAACTTACGCAACCCATATATAAATCTGATGCACATACCTAATCTGGTGACCTTCCGGGCGATCTGTTACGTTGACTGATTATGCCCTTTCATTTTTTGCCAACCTGTTCCTTACACCCTGTACAGCTGCCACTTTTTAGACATCAAAAACAGAATGAGAGCTATTTGCTCTTAATCGACCTATTGCTCTTATTGAATTAATCGACTTTTAACCATTAAAGAAGATTTGTGCAACTATTTGTAAGTAACATCGTTCATCGTTATCAGTCGAGCCAACTCAAACCTTTACCTACGCCAAGTGATATGATCAAGAAATCCCTAAAACACTGTCCAGACGTAACGCTCACCACCTTTTTATCTGCCATCAGAGGCTCTGGCAGCCGATAAAATATTAAATATTTATAATAACCAGCACCCTGACCGTGGGACTTAGCGTCACGGATATTTTTAGTTCGGTTCGGGCGACAGGACGACGGACAAAAATTTAAATCCACGCACTGGTTGGTACTGTAATGGAAAATAAGAAAGCAATATTTTGTTGATTCTGGCAGTCACAAACTTAAACTAAATTTGATGGGCTTGAAAGTATTGCTGTCTTTTTTCGAACCTAGGGGGTAACAAAGACACCAACACCTCAGGTCTGTAAAGTATTTCGTACACACGGCCGCACATCGGTAGAAACACTTTTGGACCTTATGGCGTGGTAGTAGAGTTGAAATAGTTTCTACCGACAAGCTGTTGACCGTACGTACGGTAGCTCGAAATGACTCAAATTTTGCATTCCTTTTTATTTTGCGGCCGTTCCATTAACCTCAAAGTGGCGCCAAGACGTGTGTGAAAGGTACCTACGTCTGTTGGTGGTCCAAGGCTAGAGGCTGCGTTTAATGATCTGTGGCAAAGCAACAACTTAATGCTGGCTGGATATTAAATTTTAACATAGGATAAAAGGATCGTTAAATTTTAATAGGGTCCTAAGCCTAGCATCGTATAGGCCTAGAAGGTCCTAAGGCCAACATTTTTAAGGGGCTGAAGAGCTGAATTACCTCCCTTTCTAACAAAGGGCATAATGCGCGTGCTAGAACGGAGGGGATTCGCGCTTTTTTCAAATCTGTACCCATCCCATTAATTATTTAACAGCTAATATTATTATGCATAATATATTGAATAATGTGTAAAAGTTTTGGCATCATAGATTAATGGGTAGGTACTTAAGAAAAACGGTTTAAGAGCAAAAAGCAGAGGTAACTTTGGATTTTTTTTATGGCGTACAAAATGTATTTAATCGTGTTTCTGAGTCGGCCACATTATTGTAAAGATGCTTAATTATCACATAATTATTTTTTCACGGCCATTATATTCACCTTTTTAGGGTTCCGATACCAAAATGGTAAAAAAAAGGAACCCGTATGGTGCTGCTCTGTCTGTCTCTCTGTCACACCTCTATATCTCAGCAACCACTTATGCTATCGACCTGAAATTTGGAATAGTTTTAGAATATAGTTGCCCAACTTAATTGCACATGAAATTTTTTAAAAAAAAGTATAATTATTAATGTAAAGGGGGCCAAAATTGGGGGGGGGGCAAATTTCAAATGGTCGCTACTAGGTCGAGTGGGGTATCATATGAAAGGGCTTTACTTGTACATTTTAAAATATATTTTTCTATTTTTTTAAGTTTCATAGTTTTCAAGTTATGATGAAAAATGTCAAAAAAAATACCATTCCCCCCCCTTATCTCCGAAGTTTGAGCAAGGAAAAATCTGAATTAATTACAGTTGACAGAGGTTTATGTAAACTTTACAGCAGAAATAAAACGATCTTTCTAAGTTGCACAGTTTTTCAGAAATCTGCCAAAAACCTTTACAAACAAATTTAGTTTTGCGGTCCTGAAAATGGACTTTATTGCTTCCAAAAATACTATAGGTATATCGGAACCCTCGGCGCGCGAGCCCAACTCGCGCTTAACCGGTTTTTCTTTTCGTTAAAAACCTGCTCAAGTGAAGCGTATTTAGCTCTTATCAGCCCCTTAACAACAAAATATACCTAGCTGGAGCCTGAATTGAACTATATATTTTGTACAAATTCGTTATGATATGAGTATAATATATAATGTGTAAAGGACAGGTCTGCTGAAACTGAAAGGGCATGATTGGTAGATGAAACTGTAAAAAATGCTCCAAGAAACATGACCAAAAATGGAAAAAATCAGATAAAATTACAAATTTTATTGGACATTTTGTATGGAAAAGCAATTTTTTTTTAAATTTCCGATGCTATATTTTTTGGTAAAAGTGGTTCAGTTTTATCGACTGATCATCATCGTTTTATCAACCTGTCTCTTACCTGGTACAGTCAAGAGCATGTGAAGCTTATGACACTCGCAGCGCGTCTTCAGCTCATACAGCTATAGGTACCTACTATTATTATATCAGTTATCGAAGAATCAAACGTCGCAGTCGCACTGCTGCGTTGTCAAACCTGACCTGCGCTTGGGCGTTAATTACTTCGCCTGTGTTTGTTTTGTACAGGGCTTTATTTAGGAGGAGAAAAAAAGATTGTTTTTAATAAAATATAAAAGTATAGAAAATAAATAAAACTAGGCCATTTCAAATAATAATTTCCCAGAAAGTACAACGGAAACATTACAAACCGCGTACAAAACAACATTCCATTCAGCATGAAACCGAAGACGGAGACACTGAAACCCCACAGGATGCGAGTTCAGCGATGCGATTGCTATATCCACCTACCTACCTATAATATGTATAAGGTAAATACGCCGCCAAGATGATGGACAAGATAAACAGAAAACGATCAACACGATCGAATCTGTCTCCGTCTCTTTTCAACGCACGGGGTAAATGCAGGAGGCGGCGCTTCGGCGGGAGGCGCGATGGAAACGAGTATTTTTTGTATCTTGTCAATGAAGGGACGGGTGACGGGAAGGGGCTTGGGGCGGCGCAGGCGCAGGACTCGCGTCAGTCAGAGAATCGCAGCTGCAGTGACCGGCGACTGCTCCTCGCATGCTCATCACAACTATGAACTACGAAAACTGTGAAAACATAGTGCCTGTGCCAATCAAAAGTGAAAGAAACGATTACCCTGAAGAGGAGGAGTATTATGGGTACGCGCCTATCGAGATGAAGCCTCATGCTGAGGCGCAATTCGCGCCATCGTCTCCGACTCATCTCATGGATCTAAGCAACGGTTCTGCATGTGAGCGCCCGAACTACCCATACCCATGGCCTGCAAACGTCACTTACGACGTCGAAGAACGAGAATATCAAAGTTCTATGTTCCCGCCATTAGAACAACAATTCTTAGATCAACGCCCGAGACCATATCCTAGAAACATGTACTACGAAGACTCTAATTCGCAAGACAGGCTCCGCTACTACCCACAGACAGATCCTTCGAGATCTAGCGAAGAATATCGGACATCAACTGACGAAAACGAAGGGCAAAAGAAGCCTAGGAAACGCAGTTCAAAATCTACGAGAAAAAGAGCCCAGTCATTTGAGGAGATGCAAATACAGCGAGTCATGGCGAATGTGAGGGAAAGACAACGAACGCAGAGTTTGAACGAAGCATTCGCAAGTTTGAGGCAAATCATTCCATCTTTACCGAGCGATAAGTTATCCAAAATACAGACGCTGCAGCTCGCTACGCAGTATATTGAGTTTTTGTATCAAATATTGTCAAGTAGTGATACAGCTTCGAACAGTGACGGCGGAAGTGATGCTGGAAGTGACCACGGGAAATATCTTGCACAAGATAAGCTAAGTTATGCGTTCTCAGTGTGGAGAATGGAAGGAGAGTGGACCAACGGACAAACGTGATCTATATCCATTAGATTTATCATAAAAGACGCTTACTTTATTCCATAAATTTATAAATTGTTTATTTGATATCTTACAAAGAAGATTTAATTTAGATGCTGCAAGTTGAAAATATTGTTTTCCTCAATATGTGATAGAATATTAAAAGTGATTATAATTAGTGTTGAAATCCAAAGACAATAAATTAGTGATAATTAAAACCTAAGGATAATTTTAATTGAATGCCGTATAGGCTCAAGACATGCAGCTGTATACCAAATAAACCATATCAGCTATTTAGAGCTGTAACTACTTGTATATTAAGTTGATTTTCCAATAAAATATGTTGATTATTATAGAAAAGTTTTCTTTTTTCATATACACTTTAAATAAAAGTAGGTATTGTTTTTATCTTAGATATTATATTTTATTAAAAGGTAACCATGGTTACTTGATTTTAGCAGATCTGATTATTTACAGTGTCTTTACAAAATAAATAAAAAAGACCGTTTTTGCGAACAAGCTCACATTCATTCTTACACCTCACTAAACTGATTGAAATTACCTACCTACTCGTAATTATGGTCACATTTACGGGGTATTAATCCTTGAATAACTTACTCATAAGGTTTGATATCACAGAGTGATTTATGAATGAGATTTTTAAAATTAAAATAGGTCCAGAATTTTTTTAAAGGTAGGTAGGTACATCAATCATATGTGATAATAAACACTCAAACAGTACTATAAATTCAACGAATTTGTTCTCTTATAAAATTTTGGTTTTTATTTACCCCATGTTATTCAAAACAAGTATTTATAAGGAGCTGAACTGACTGAAAATGATAAGAATCACAAGTTGATCAATTTCCAAGTAATTTGATTAAATTTCGGAAAATCATAAACTCGTAGTACATTTGTAAATCCAATATAGGTCCGTTACAGTTTATTATTTTTCGAAAGTTGATCTTGCAACTTACTACTTAATAGTCAGTTTTGCTATTGACTTGAAAAGAAGAAGACTGGAAATTCATCAATTTACGATTCCGTATTATTTTTCGGTTTCGTTTTTCTTATTTTATTTATCTACAATATTTACAGCCATCAAAACTTTGAGATACTGAGATTGGGTTTGGGTATTCTGTGACCTACTAGAACAATTTTCGATTTTTAAATGTGTAGAAAGGTACAAAATTTCATTAGGCTACGTTTATGGAAGAAATGTATTAAAAGCATGGAAGTCCTTTTGACAATAATGAGTACGTACGTACAGCCACGAAAAATAATTATTGAGCAGGTTGACATTATTTATTTAGTATTGAGCCGTTTTTCAGCGAATTTCAATTCTTCATTTTTATCGTATGACAGCTACCCTCAAAACAAGAGCCAGCAAATAACCACTCAGAATCCTTCGATCAGTTTGTATAATTTTTTTTATTTTAAAATATGGTGTCAATCGGACTATTCGTTTAGCCGCTAATAGGCCAAAGCGTGACGGACAGACCGACCGAGACCGACAGACCGACGGACGGACATTTTTACGGGACTTGCTTTTTATGATTTTTTTCTGCTTGCTTTTTAACACATTTTTTAGGAAATTAGAAAAACTTTTTTTTGCGAATACAATATACGCTTGCTCGAAAGTAAAAAAGGTTGCAGTGTAACGCCTTAAACAGTGGTATAAATAAAATATGATAGATGAATCTACCTACTCGGAGAAGAGGTATAAAAACTCTTTTGGAGGTATAAAACTGGAGTTTTCTCTTATAAATAAGTACCTGTCTTCACTAATACAAAGCCAATTACGATGAGCTAAGCTATGATGTGATTGGTTATAAAATATATAACTAACCCATATTGCTGTGAATCAAACAACACTACTAAATAGTTTTGTATTTGTAACGCAAGAAAATGATTTCCTAAAGTGGTAGCTTCTCTGCTTTGTCGTCATTATTGATATCGAGACTTTTTCTATTATGTTATATTCTAAATGTGTGGAAATAAATGGTTTAATTGGTTTAAAACAGCATACAAATTAAAGTCATGCTGTATTATCTACTTTTACTAGTAATTCGAAAAAAATAATATTTAACCTGCCCAATGATTTATTTCCGTGCCTGTACATTCATATAGCTAATCTTTTAATTATTTTAAAATGCGAATTCAACCAATATAAGTATTTTGCTAACACTTAGGTATACATAAACAACATTGATAAAAACTAATAAATTAATTATATTTTGTGATGTAAAGTGGATTCTAAAAACATGACGTTTAGTAACCAAATATTTTACAAACAAGAAATCCCTCTTCAATTCAACTAGGCGCTCACGCTTGTAAACAAAATACACGCACAGAAAACCACGTTTAAGATACACCTAGTCAATAATATCCACGTTTTTTACATTCTATGACGTCATTGTGTTTATCAAACGTCATATTTTTCATGGAATCAACTTTAGTAGCGAACCTCTATAAAATTCACACCTATTAAGAACTTTATGCAAACAAATAACTAGAAATCATTAAAACGCAATAAATAATTAGAAAGGAAAATGTTGTTGGTTAAAGGCTAGAGTGCCAGATTTTACACAAATGATTTTTCGTAATATTTTGATTTATTTTGTGTAATTAATTAATGACTGTACATACATCAACTCGTAACATATTGTTTATTATAGTATACAAGATATAAAAAATTACTATGATCCTTTAAGGGGTGACTCAGGACATGAAAAAATTTAAAATAGCCTGGAGGAAAAAAAGAGATTTTCCCTCTTAAGTTGGAAAAGTTGTTCATTTTTATCTTCTGAGTCACCCCTAAAATAATTACCGGTACTTAGTACTTATTTTACAATTATTTTACAGCCAGCTTAAAAGTATTTATCACAATCAGATTTTTATGGAACTATCAGTTCGTTGCTTATGTTGTAATTCACTATGGCCACGTCATTCATCTGAAAATTTAAAAACAGGAAATGAATGTTTTCCTCTGCAGGTTTTCAGCCGAAAAATGTAAGTTTTTAACAGCCAGTTGCACAATGCATCTTTAAAGTTAAAGCTCCTTTAAATCTACTGCCATAACTTTCTTTGTCCACAAAACTGAAAGAGTCATATACTTAAAGGAGCTTCAATTTCAAAGACGACGTTTTGTGCAACTGGCGGTATGACTGTTTCTCTTTAAAATTTTTACAAAAAGGGTTGATCAGTGAAGTGTATAATTTTCTCAAAATCGTAAGCACTGTTTTCTTTCACAAATCTCATTTTTTTTAACGAGAATATTGGGGATGTATCTGGCACCGTCGCGTCGCTTAATTTAAGGCTAAAGTTTGACAGGTCTAGGAGTAATGCTGTCTTTTTTCAGCCTATAGGGAGTAAGAAAGACCACAACACTTTTATACATGTAAACTTTTAGCATTTAATTTAGCTGTCGCCCTAGAATCGACCTAATCGTCTGTTCAAAATAGTTACTAGTTTATAGAAAAACTGAAACCACATTATGAATATAGTAAAAGTATAAAATAAAATAAATAAAATAGCCGTCTGCCCGCCTGAACTTCCATACAATCTGTGTTTAATGGGAATAATGGGGATAGTGATAAATTTTCAAATATCAGGGCACACCTACGTTTGAAAACAAACTCTTCTATAAAAATTCATGCTATAGAACGTATAGCATCGGGCTGTGCCTAGTCTATCTATCAGTCGGGCAGTAGCTATCATGACATGTGTTTCAATCAATCAATTTTAATTTATTGAAACTTATAGCCAGTGGTTGACTTAACAATCTAATATTGGGATTTAACTATTAAAAAATACTGTTGACGGCTTTACGCATAACAGAGGTTCACTGACATTTAAAATAGGAATAGGAATCCTCAGCTAGAAATATCAGCTGTACAATATAATGATGCAGTTTAAAGAAAAGACAAAAAAATAATAAGGAGGGGTAAAGTACGAAAATTTGTTTTGAATTGCAAAAAGATTACTTACATCAACTTGGTGCGTTAAGTTTTTCTCATCTATCGTTATTTCAGTCGCGTTTTCATCCGCGTCCGTCTGTATGCCCCAATCGTCTTTGTGATGGGTAACAGTCTGCAGAAAAAGACCCATTATTTATTCACGAGCTTCGATCAATAATTTTGGTACACACACGTATAGTCGAATTCAGATTCGAAAGAAAAAGTGCCCCCATTTTCGTGAGTTCTAAATTTGGAATTTCAAAGTGTAAGTTTTCTGTACCATATAGTCCATTGAATAAAAAGTTCTAGAGTGCGTGAGTTAGTAACGTAAGATGTTTCTTCGGAAACATGTCAAGAGTCCCTAGGTAATAAACATACTAAAACCCCGGGACACTAGGAGGAGCCCCGGAGTGGGGGGAGGGGGGGAAAGGGTCCATTTTTTCATTTTTCGCTTAAATCTCAAAAACGGTACATGTTAGAGAAAAACTTTCAAGGAAAAGTTGAAAGGCCATAAAATTATCTACAAGTTGTACCTGAATCATTTTTTTCTATTCGCAGCCGTTTTCGAGCTACATCCCATAAAGGTGAAAAATTCGAAAACTTTTTATTTTACCAACTTAGGGTGCCCGCAGACGACCGTTTTTTTTCGGACGGTTTTCTCTAACATTTACCGTTTTTGAGATTTAAGCGAAAAATGAAAAAATGACCCTTTCCCCCCCTCCCCCCACTCCGGGGCTCCTCCTAGTGTCCCGGGGTTTTAGTATGTTTATTACCTAGGGACTCTTGACATGTTTCCGAAGAAACATCTTACGTTACTAACTCACGCACTCTAGACCCCCCTTGGAGGGACTCATTCAATGGACTAATACTCGTAAAGCGACTGAGAGCACAAAGGGACACAACCCTTTTTTTTGCTGTGCCATTGTTTGAGCCGTAATCGTGCATCTACCAAAATACATGATCAAAGTTCACGACGACCCATATTGTCTAACAGAAATGGATGCAATGCAGCAGATTAAAAGAAAAAAAATAAGATACCTGTATTCCGTCCTCGAAGAAACAGGACGCTTAGAAAACAAACATTTTGCAAACGAGGAACACGGGGGGCTAGTTAGGAGATAAACATACTAAAAGTCCTTGCCCCTCCGAGATCCGCTCGAGGGGGGGGCACAAAGAAGGACCGGTTTTTTTGTTTTTTGCTTACATCTCAAAAACGATGCGTCGAACGAAATTTTACATAATAAAAGCTGATAAAATTCTCTACAAGTTTGGCTTTCACACTTTTTATCTATCTCTTATTTTGCCTAACTATGAGCTTCGACAAATGGTCGATTTTCAAAAATATAGTCTTACGTTTTTTTTTGCTTCATGTCTTTTCTCAAGTGCTACCGTAGATTTCAGGATACACATATAAATTAAAAAATGTTGACTCTGTATGTCCGGTCTCATAATCCCAGCCTCTTTCCTGGCCGTTTTTCGGAGCTCATAACTAGGCAACGATTGAAGATAGATTAAAAGTGTGAAAGGCAAAGTTGTAGAACGCACCGTTTTCGAGATGCAAGCAAAAAACAAAAAATGCGACCTTCTTTGTGCCGCCCCCCCCCCCCCCGCCCCTCGAGCGGACCTCGGTGGGGCAAGGACTTTTAGTATGTTTATCTCCTAACTGGTCGAAACAAAGTTCCTTAGTCAAACTTTCTGCTTTCGACTTTTCCATCCTTTCGTTTTTTTAGAGATAAACAAGCAGCTCTATCGAGACTGCTAGTTTTTAGGGTTCCGTACCTCAAAATAAAAAAACGGAACCCTTATAGAATCACTTTGTTGTCCGTCTGTCTGTCTGTCAAGACCCTTTTTCTCACGAACGAGAAGAGGTATCAGGTTGAAATTGATAAAGAATATTAAGGTCCATAAACCACACAAGATCTGAAAATTTCAATTTTTTACAACGACGCAATCAAAAGATATGGCTTTTTATGTCCTCATCTCCATACATTTATGCTAAAAAGCAAAACCTACAGGGTACTTCCCGTTGACCTAAAATTATGAAATTTGGCAAGAAGCTAGGTCTCACAGTAAAAATAATAGAAGAAGTCTGAAGTCATTAAATATTACAACTTTTCTTATAATTGTAACCAATTGTGGTTATTGTGGCTTCAAGAACATTCATATAAGAGAGGGGTCAAGTTGGATGGTCGTGGAGGCGATTTTGTTTTAGTTCTATTTTAAAAACGGGAACACTTACAAACTTGAAAAATGGTATGTTTATAAGTAGTGCATAAGCTATAGAATAACAACAAATAATAAAATTTGGTCAAGCGCGTGTCGGACTCAAAAAATCTAGCACATTAACTTACTGAAATTTCAACTAATACAATTACGATTATGTGGTGGTACGGAACCCTCGGTGCGCGAGTCCGACTCGCAATTGGCCGGTTTTTTTTATACTAACGTTCAATTCCTTCATGGAACGCGGATTCAATCCCGCCCAGGCCAAACATTTGTGTGATGAACAAGGGTGTTTGTTCTGTGTCTGGGTGTTATTTACCTATTAAAGTTTGTTTGTACTTATATCAGTCACTGGTACCCCTTTGCGTAGTTTAGGGTCAGATATACAACGTGTAACGGAAAGGTGTGATATACTGAAGGGTGTGAATCTGCCCATAAAACTGAACAACTTTTCCCAAGGAACATAGGTCGAAATACGAAAAACCAAATTTGTCCTCCCATACAAAATGCGCTATCTACAGTTTCTAAGGGAGGTAAAAAATTATCTAACGAACGAATTTAAAGCTGCATAACTTACAATTTGGTCGCCGACCTTCTATTGGACCATCAGTCTGTCATGTGAGCTTTAGCTGCTTTCTTGTTGACCGCTTAAAATTGTCTTTTAGCGCGAATGGCTGCACGAACGTAAATAACTTACGAACGAACTTAAAGCTGCATAACTTACAAATTCCTTCTGATGGACTAGAATCGCCTTATCGATGTCAGCTTTGGCTGCGTCCTTGTGAACTGCTTTGATGTGTACGTAAATAACTTACGAATGAACTTTAAGCTACATAACTTACAATTTGGTCGCCGTCCTTCTGTTGGACTAGCATTGTGTTCATCGCCTTATCGATGTCAGCTTTGGCCGCGTCCTTGTGAATCGCTTTTATGTGGTCTTTGAGTGCGAATGCCCTCGCGTAGCTCGCACCACACATACTACAAGAGAACTTGAGACTGTTTTGCTTCGAGTGGGTCTCCGTGTGTACGCGGACTGCGTATAAAGATGCGAAGGGCCTGTGGAAGAAATTCTTGTTAATTCAATTATACGAGCAAAAAGGTTTGGCAACACATGTACCTATTATTTATTACTTAGAACTAGCTCCCGAGAGGTTTTGCGTATGGGGGCACGGGAGTAACCCCGCCAAGTCGAGCGCGAAGCAAACACTGCCGTACCATTCTTTACTGGAACCATTTCGCCGCATTTTCAGGCCCCTATTTGAGAACCTCTGGATAAGACCAGAACGCAGAAATTTTCGTCATCCAGTAAGCTATAATCATACTTAAAATCCGAAATTTCAAGTCTGTAGGCCATTTAGTTCCGAAGTTAAGCGAAAGCAAAGTTTCGCATTTATGACACTCACTCACTCACTCATGATCATCAAAAAGTACTAGTACTTCCCATATACTCAGAGAGCTGAAATTTGGTACAGAGTTGGGGTTTAATGGCCACATAAAGGGAAAACTATAAAAACTAGGATAATCTAAAAAAAAATCAATATGCCGACGTTTCTACAAAAAGAAGTGAAATCCCACCAAAAACATTCTGTAAAAAACTAGCAGTCTCGATAGAGCTACTTGTTTATCTCTAAAAAAACCGGCCAAGTGCGAGTCGGACTCGCGCCCTAAGGGTTCCGTACCTACCTACCATATGATATACTAAAAGCTTTTGGTCTTTGATTTTAAAAACGCCGCGACCATACAACTTGACCCCTCTTTTATAGAAAAGTTCTTGAAACGGGAGCTCACCTTAATTGGTTACTATTAGTTGTAAGAAAAATTGAAATATTTAAAGATTTTAGACTTTTCCCTTTATTTGTACTGTGAGACTTAGCTACTAGCCAAATTTCATAATTTTAGGTCAACGGGAAGTACCCTGTAGGTTTTGCATTTTTGCATAAATGTATGGAGATGAGGACATAAAATGCCATATCTTTTGATTGCGTCGTTTTAAAAAATTGAAATTTTCAGATCATGTGTGGTTTATGGACCTTAATATTCGTTATCAATTTCAACCTGATACCTCTTCTCGTTCGAGAGAAAAAGTGTCTTGACAGACAGACAGACAGACAGACGGACAATTAAGTGATCCTATAAGGGATCAGTTTTTTATTTTGAGATACGGAACCCTAAAAGTAATGAAATCTAGACAAAGTCGTACCAAGTCTAAGGTTCTTTACTGCGATTTCTTTATTACTATAGTTAGTGTTGTGAGACTTGGCCGTTGAAGGGTACAAAACCAGGTGCTCCATGAAACCATTGCACCAATCTGTCGCCAGAACCGCTACCCATTGACGATCAACAACAGCCTAAAATGAGACACTAGCGTCCAATTAACAAATACCAATATGGGCTATTATCTCGCTTAACGAACATAGGTAGTTACAACAGATATAACATTACGTGTAAACAAAATTGACTTGTATCCACTAACGTATAAAGAATGTTCAACGGCCAAGTCACACAACATTAACTATAATACGAGTAATAAAGAAATCGCAGTAAGGAACCTTAGACGATTTTTTGGTACGACTTTGACTAGATTTCATTAATTTTAGGGTTCCGTACCTCAAAATAAAAAAACGGAACCCTTATAGGATCACTTTGTTGTCCGTCTGTCTGTCTTTCAAGACCCTTTTTCTCACGAACGAGAAGAGGTATCAGGTTGAAATTGATAACAAATACTCGTATTAAGGTTCATAAACCACACAAGATTTGAAAATTTCAATTTTTTACAACGACGCAATCAAAAGATATGGCTTTTTAAGTCCTCATCTCCATACATTTATCAGGGTGTCCACAGCTAATGCCCAAAAAATTTCCCTGACTTTCCCTGACCATTTTCAAAAATTTCCCTGACCAATTTTATTCATTTTAAAGAATAATGAAGTATAAATGAATATATTTTCGAAAAAATGTTAAGACCAAAAACAATGTCGTAATGTAGGTCTCTTTGGAGAAAAAAAAATGTCTGAAAAATAATGGTTCAACAGTCTGGATTAAGGGGCTGATAAGAGCTTAATACGCTTCACTAGAGCAGGTTTTTAACGAAAAGTGATGTATCCGTTGAAAAAAAAAACCGGCCAAGTGCGAGTCGGACTCGCGCACCGAGGGTTTCGTACCACCACATAATCATAATTGTATTAGTTGAAATTTCAGTAAGTTAATGTGCTAGATTTTTTGAGTCCGACACGCGCTTGACCAATATTTATTATTTGTTGTTATTTTATAGCTTATGCACTATAAACGTACCAATTTTCAAGTTAGTAAGTGTTCCCGTTTTTAAATAGAACTAAAACAAAAATCGCCTCAGCGACCATCCAACTTGACCCCTCTCTTATATGAATGTTCTTGAAACGTGAGCTCACCACAATTGGTTACCATTAGTTGTGAGAAAAGTTGTAATATTTAATGATTTCAGACTTTTCCCATTAATTGTACTGTGAGACCTAGCTTCTTGCCAAATTTCATAATTTTAGGTCAACGGGAAGGAAGTACCCTGTAGGTTTTGCATTTTTGAATAAATGTATGGAGATGAAGACATAAAATGCCAAATCTTTTGATTGCTTCATTGTAAAAAATTTAAATTTTCAGATCTTGAGTCAAATCAAATCAAAATCGTTTATTCATTGTTGGATATTAAAATCTCTTAATGACGTCAGCTAAACTACATCGCTTCACAAACAATGTGGCGCCATTGTGGGAAAAAAAAGAAGCGACAATAAAAACCCACGCGCTCTTTTAAATATGTTTGAATGTACAAGGTTGATATACAACATACATAGGTCAGTTTTAATTTTGAATTAGCCTGTTAGAACCGTAGTCTAATCCCATGGATTTTTCTCTTCTAGATAATCTGATATTTTATAATAACCCTTCTTACATAATTTCTGCTTGATTACAGTTTTAAATTTATCTAACGGTAAACTTTCAATATCAGTGGGTACCTTATTATAGAAGCGTATACATTGACCTTTATATGTTTTACTAATTTTGTGAATACGGCTGACATGAGAAGCAAGTTGATTCTTGTTTCTTATGTTGACACTGTGCCTGTCATAATTTTTATCAAAAATATGTATATTCCGTTTAGCATATATTAAATTCTCATAAATGTATTGCGACACAAAAGTCAAAATGTTGATTTATTTAAATTTATTTCGAAGAGATTCTCTAGGCTTCATTTTATAAATTGCACGAACAGCTCGCTTTTGTAGTAAAAAAATGCTGTTTGCATCCGCAGCATGACCCCATAACAAAAGGCCATATGACATGAGACTATGGAAATAACTGAAGTAGACTAACCTCGCGGTGTCTACATCCGTCAGAGCTCTTATTCTTTTCACTGCGTATGCTGCAGAACTAAGTCTGTTCGACAATTTATTAATATGCGGTCCCCATTGTAATTTGTTGTCTAAGGTAATACCTAGGAAGGAACACAGCTGATTCCACAAGACTCAATTTATCGTTTTTCACTAATAGGCTTGTAGCAGTTGGCTTTACATTAGGCAAAACAAATTTAACACACTTATTTGTCTTTTCGTTAAGTAAAAGATTATTTACGGTGAACCACTCAACTACATTAGAGATTGTACTATTTACGTCGTCAAAATTTGATTGTTGTCTTTTGACTTTAAAAATCAAAGACGTATCATCTGCAAATAGTACTATCTCATTCTTGTCCTTTACAAGGTTTGGCAAATCGTTAATGTAGACAATGAACTGGGATGGTCCCAGGATTGAGCCTTGTGGAACGCCCATACAAATTTTTGATCCTAGTGACCTTTTCCCATTTACATCAACCTTCTGGATCCTTTCACTTAGATACGACTCCAGAAGGCGTAGAGCCTGGTCTCTAATTCCATAATGGTGTAATTTCCTGATAAGAATATCATGATGTACACAATCGAAAGCCTAGCGAGTGGTTCATGGATCCTAATATATGGTATTAATTTCAACCTGATACCTTTACCCGTTCGTGAGATAAAGGGTCTTGACAGACAGACAGACAACAAAGTGATCCTATAAGGGTTCCGTTTTTTTCCTTTGAGGTACGGAACCCTAAAAATGTGATAATTAAGCATCTTTACAATAATATGGCCGACTCAGAAACGCGATTAAATATATTTTGTACGCCATAAAAAAACAACCTCTACCCCTCTTTACCTCTGATTTTTGCTTTTAAACCGTTTTTCTTAAGTACCCATTAATCTATGATGCCAAAACTTTTACACATTATTCAATTTATTATGCGTAATAATACAGCTGTTTGATAATTAATATTATGGGTACAGATTTTGAGAATAATGCAGAAATGATCGAAAAACGTAAAACAGCGCGAATCCGCTCCGTTCTAGCACGCGCATTATGCCCTTTGTTAGAAAGGGAGGTCATTAAGCTCTTATCAGCCCCTTAAGAGTCCGACTAGAGCATTAATTACAGGAGTAAATAAAAGATTTCACTGAACTGAACCAAAACTATTGAAATTTATAAAAATAAAAGGAGTAATCTAATTATTGTGACCACAAATTATGCCTTATTGTAGGTCACTCGGAACCTGGAAAAAATGCTTCAATAGTCTGGATTAAGAGTCAGACTAGACTCTAGTCACTAGAGAATGATTTATCCCTTATTTTACAATCACTGAGACATTTTGGAAAGCAAACTGTAAATTCTTAATTTTTCCCTGACTTTCCAGGTGGCTCCTTGATTTCACTGACTTTCCCTGACCACCTTGAGCTTCCCTGACTTTTCCCTGACTTTCCCTGATTTTCAAGAATGTGGACACCCTGATTTATGCAAAAAAGCAAAACCTACAGGGTACTTCCCGTTGACCTAAAATTATGAAACTGGGCAAGAAGCTAGGTCTCACAGTACAAATAAAGGGAAAAGTCTAAAATCATTAAATATTACAACTTTTCTCACAACTAATAGTAACCAATTGTGGTGAGCTCCCGTTTCAAGAACATTCATATAAGAGAGGGGTCAAGTTGGATGGTCGCTGAACACTTACAAACTTGAAAATTGGTATGTTTATAGTGCATAAGCTATAAAATAACAACAAATAATAAAATTTGGTCAAGCGCGTGTCGGACTAAAAAAATCTAGCACATTAACTTACTGAAATTTCAACTAATACAATTATGTTTGTGTGGTGGTACGGAACCCTCAGTGCGCGAGTCCGACTCGCACTTGGCCGGTTTTTTGTTACGATATTGGTTAGTTATACCCATACCATCTTAGCATAGTATGCCTATAGTTGAGCCGCGTGTATGCATCGTCATGCCTTTGAGGGCTAGCCTAACTAAACCTAATGTCACGAGCTTCCAAGGCGACAAATGGCATCTAATATATCTGAACAAGCCAGAAGCGTGCCTTCAGAAGCACGGAAACGCTCTAGTTGTTTATCCACCAGCGGCACAGATTAAATACAGTAGAACTTCGATAAGTTAAAGACCTAGGAAAACGTTAAATAATTTGAGTTATTGAGGTTTTTACTTACTAAGGAGTTTTTATTTGTTTATATTTTACTAACAGAGGTCCGTTTATGAGCTTTGTTTAGGAATTATAGAGATAGACGAGCCAGGTTACATGGAAATGAAACTTCAAAATGTTATTATGTACATACGTACCTTAAAGGTTTAAAGGTGCATTTATTATTAATAATAAATAAATTATTAATAACCAAATTGATTCCCATCACCTTCCACAACAGTTTGATTTCAGAGTCAAGCCACAGTAAATATAGGGTGACTTTTAATTAGTTCTTGATAGAAAAAGTAATGAATGTACTCATGATACTGAACAACTTTCCCCAAGGAACATAGGTCGAAATACTAAAATCAAGTTTTGACCTCCCATAGAAACTACATCAGCTGGTAGCGCATTTTGTATGGGAGGTCAAATTAAATTGATTATAATTATAATATAAATTTAGTTACTTATATAAGTTAAAAAAGTTTGTGTTAAATTAAATTAAATCAGGATCTAAAACATTTATACATATATAGAAATTACTTACTATGCTGTGTTGACTTGTAACTATGCTGTGTTGACTTGTAAGTGTGGTACATAAAAACCTTAAAGCCTTATATATTAAGAAACCTTTGTAAAATAACTTTATGTACTATGTTAGTTAACTAATTTAAATAAATAAAAAAAAAATTTGGTTTTTCGTATTTCGACCTATGTTCCTTGGGAAAAGTTGTTCAGTATCATTCCTGTGCCCGCTTTAATGACACTCTTCCACACCTAATAGGTTGGCTGGAAGAGATCTCTTAAAGAGATAAGCTTGCCTTTGTAAACAATTTTCATTTAAAAAACTGTATGTTATTTGTGTGCAATAAAGAATATATATATAAGTACATGCATATCTTTTGCTATCAAGAACTAATCAAAAGTCACCCTACTCGTATAAATAAGCTAAAGCAGTATGGAAACTCGGGCCTTTTTTTGAAAAAAGAACTGCGTCGGCGCGTCAGTGTTGCAACCATTTGTAACCCAGAATTTTTGAAATAAAAATAGTAGGATGAACTCAAATATTGGGTGCTTCTATCAACTGTGGGACCGTAAAACTAAACAACTTTCCGCAAGAAGTCGAAATTCGAAATAATATTCAATAAATAGCATTAGAAACTGCGTCAGCCGATAGCGCGTTTTCTATGGGGGGCAATTTTTTTCGTCTTTCGACCTAGTTTCTTTAATAAAGTTACACAGACAATAAAATTTAGCAGACAGTCTTGCATACAATGTTAATTCAGAAGGTTAAATCACTTAGTCGCCTTTTATCATATAAGCTTAGATTAAGACACTTAGTCGCCTTTTAGTACCCAAGGGAAGGTTAAGCCACTTCATAACGAAACACTTAGTCGCCTTTTACGACACAAGGAAATGTTAAGTCACTTAGTCGCCTTTTATGACACAAAGGCAGATCAAGGCACTTAGTCGCCTTTTATGACACAAGGGCAGATTAAGATACTTAGTCGCCTTTTATCGCACAAAGATAGGGACATACTTACAGGGACCCTATATTTTGTATCTATTTGTTTGTATCATGGTTTTGGCACGCACGACTGACTTCAGCGCGAAAACTGCTTATTTTCCTGTAGCGGTGTGCGCATGTGTGAGTGCGCCAGTTTTGGACGTTTGTTAGGAGTTTCCATACTGCTTTAGCTTATATATTTACTGTGGTCAAGCGTACCGCTTCACGTTCTACTCATATTTTTGCCATTAGACCTTTTAATACAAATTATGCGAAGAATTCATACTTTTGTCGTGCGATGCGTGTTTACAACACTTTATTAATCGAAATTGATATTTTTTCTTCTGCCTTGGCTTCCTATAAAAACAACATGCTTTAAAATTATTTTCTTTAAATACTACTGATATTAATTAATTACAAATGCAGTGTCTTTATCTTTTTTCTTAATTTCATATTTTTATATAATTTATAAGGAACAATTGCACTTTTTGAGATTGTTTCATTTTCCTTACTTCAAGGTGACCAATGTTATTAGAGTTCTCACATTAACAAATTGTATTATGATAAGGGGAACTACAGGTCTGTTTATTTTATATTATTTACATAGTCTAACTTTGTGACTGTATGTTTCTTAAAAAAAAAAAATATTCAAGTTTATTTTATTCTGCATAAAAAGTCGGTATTTTTTTTTGTTTCAAACAATTGACACTTTCTACATCAATTGTATTTTCAATATTAAATAAAGAATATCGTCCTCTGTGATCGATAAAAGATCTTAATATATTTACAGCTTTCCTTGCTTCGCTGATAGACTTGGCCGTAGGACATGGCTCGGACAATCTTCGTCTCTATATCATCGCTTTTGACACCATGAATAACGGTATCTATTATTTCTTCTTCTGTTAACCTTACAATTAAGTTACTGTACTCAGACCTTAGTGTATTGTTTACATTTGAAGCCATAAAGCATTTGAAGCACGTCTAAGCAATAATATGGCAATAACAATGGTTTACACCTTTTTTGTTTGCAAATTAATTTGAAATGACTCATTGATAGATGATTGAAGATACAAAGGTCGTCGTCGTTACAACTTTGAGTTACTGAGATGCGATGCCCAAATTTTTCGTTTAAGTTATAGAGGGTTCGTATTTTAAGTAAAAGTGGTTTTGGACCCCGAGGGGAAGGAAACACAAAATTTTACGTAGGTTATTACGTTGTCGAGGTTTAAAGTTATCAAGGTTTGACCCAGCGGTCACCCACCCGGGTCTGACCACCAAAGTCAGAGCAACTACCAATCGGCCACGACCGCTTCAACAAATTGGTAAGAGCCATTTTAGCATCAACTATGTACTCCAAGAACATCTTGCTGATTAAAGAGTTTGCATGCAGAAGGACCCTGGTGTAAAAAAAAAAGATCCCGAGAAAGAATAAAAACTGACGTCAATCAAAATTACGTCAAAACTGATTGACAAAAATATGGGTGGAAATATAAATTCTTAGTTTTATAATATATTTTATTTAAATATTTCGTAAATGGTGAAGAATTGTGAAAATTTGAGGTAAAGCTTTAAGATCTTTTTGTGTGTTTATGGGAACCTCGGTACGACCGATTTTACACGATGTTTTTATAGATAAAAGCGATGATAATTTTTTCTACTGAGCTTTTTCATTTATTCACTTCACAGCCCACTCAAGTCCACTGCTGGACAAGGATTTCAATCCAAAATTATTATGTACAGCTAATACCGTGGTATATTTTGTGAAGGTGATGTGTACGCTCGCGCTTGTTAGCGTTGCGGGTGGCGAACGCGGTATTGGTGACTATTGGTATGGTGACACGATTCACAGCTGCCCATCTTCGGTTGCCTCCTCCTCAAAGGTAATCTCCTTTTACGATACCCACAGGAAGATAAAAGATTACGACGACTGATTGACTGTATTGAAGTTTTCAAGCCGCTAAAAATATAGTAGTAACACGACTTTGAATCATAAAACTTGAATGTATAAGGTGTTTTCACAAGTACAGACAGACTAATTAATCATCAGCATATCGTATGGGTTGCAAGGGCGATGACCGACCTCACAAATCCTGGAATCACAGTTGTTGAGCCGCCAAAGGCCTCTGACATGGCTCATTAACGACTACATCCGAAGATAGTAGTTCGCACTACAAGTAGTAGTAGTAATTTAAAGGCAATTTAGTGGCAACTAGTCTATTATATTGTGGTGGAGGCAAATAATAAATTTTAAACGAACCGTATACATTTTCACCAAATACTTATAATTTTAGGCGCGGGAGCTTACCATGGAAGCTCTAACGCAAGCTTTCCTAGATTTCATCAAGGTCAGACAGCTCAACTTTGCAGTAAGTACCTACCCATGTTCTACATTTATATGTAGTTATTATTGCGTACTGTTTTTATGTCACAAAGTTAGCAAAGTAGACGGGTCACGATGGCTGATAGTAAGTTGTCACTTCTGCCTGAACACCTACTGTCTTACAGTAGGAATCTTATACTTATGAAATATGCTGCTACGCTAAATAGATCTTGTCCAAGCGCAAATGACGCCCTCTTGGTTTACGCCTTAGTATGTTTTTTTTTATGTTACAAGTAGGCAAACGAGCAGGTAGGTCAACTGCTAGTGAGTAGTGACAACCACCCATAACACCTTTGATACTAATAAGATAGCAAAGCGATATGCCTACCCTGGGAACTAAGATGGCCTTACGATAATATTGAAGTTACTTTGTACGTCATCATAAAACAAGAAGATTTTCCTTTTTGACAGTTACTTATACTCCACCTCAACTACAATTTGGTTACAGGAAGTGAGTCTGTCCAAAAAGGCAAACGAAATAAAATTTGTCTTCCCATACAAAATTTGTATTAGCTAATACTAGTGAAGACAATTCGTTTACAGGTCGCAGCACTTTTGACCATGGGCTACCTCATCTATCAATACTGGGAGATGCTGTTCAAAGAAAAACCAGCCCCGTTTTTAGAAGAGTGCCCTCATCATTCTAAAGACCGACTTGAAAGACCGCATTCCAGGTTCGACATCCTAATATTTAACTTCTTTAAGCTGGATACTAAGCAAAGCGAAATAAAATGGCGAAAAATGAACTAGGTACGGTCAACCGCTCGTCGGTAGAAACTTTTTCAACTCTATTACCACGCCATAAGGTCCAAAAGTGTTTCTACTGACGTGATGTTGAGTGTACAGTCGAAATAATGTAGCTTGATTAGAATGATAGCAGTATGAGAGCAGGACGGAGCGATGCGTAAGATATTGGAGCGACAGAGACACATAATATAGCTTAGTCTAGGCAACGAAGCGGATCGTTGTATGAAGCCCCCGCATTAAGTCCTCAGTCGATGAAACTTTGCTACATGAGACAAACCTTCTATAAAAAATCCAAAAAAAATCGGTACTTTTAATTTTTCAATACAAAATTACAAAAAATGTATGAATTTTTTTTTGTAAAATTTTTTTTGGATGTTTTGATTTTACATTTAATTCATGATTCTTTATCATCCTGTCTAATAAAATCTGCTTGAGAAATTTATGTTGGGGTCAACTGCTTCGTTGCCTACACAATAGGGGGGTCACAAAATGAATTTTGACTCGAAAAAAAATTTTCGAATCTCCATACTAAAGCGGTTTGTGTTTTTTTTTATTCGGGAATGTTGCTTGTTATCATGAGTCACTGGGCTTCAAGAGCAAAACTAATGAAAACGCACATTCTATTTTGTGAGCTGCAAGATGGATGACCGACCTCACAAACTCTGGCTGGTGTCAGAGTTGTTGAGCCGCCAAAGGCCTCTGACATGGCTCAATTACCTAACGACTACCTCCTTAAATAGTAGTCGGGACCAATAGTTTAATGTGCCTTCCGAAGCACGGAATCGGAACCGGATAAACAGGTGATTCACCCTACAATGTCTTAACCAAAATGGAAAAGTCTCACTAACTGATTTTTGTTTGATAGATAAATTAAATTATACGTTTTAATAGCTTTACTTGTCAGTCATACCTATTCAAAACATCATCATCATATCAGCCGAAAGACATCCACTGCTGGACATAGGCCTCCCCTAAAGATCTCCATGACGACCGGTCCTGCGCTGCTCGCATCCAGCGGCTTCCCGCGACCTTGACCAGATCGTCGGTCCACCTTGTGGGGGTCCTTCCTGCCAACTCCTTAGTCTTCGGTACGTGGTCGCCACTCTTGAACCCTTACGCCCCATCGGCCATCGGTTCTTCTTGCGATGTGCCCTGCCCACTGCCACTTTAGTTTAGCGATTCTCAGGGCTATGTAAGCTACTTTAGTTCTTCTGCGGATCTCTTCATTTCTGATTCGATCGCGCAGAGAGACTCCGAGCATAGCCCTTTCCATAGCCCTTTGGGTGACTTTGAGCTTAATGACTTGAAAGACTTAAGCTCAAAGTCATTCAAAACATACTAAAATACTCGTAAATTAGCTTAAAAATTCGCTAGTAGCTCCGTTAATCAAGCCTGGAGGTTTCTGGTGCAAAGGCGCCCATTACGCTAGCAGCGTTCCCCCACTGAATAGCGATGGATAGATAAATTGTTTCTTCATTGGTACAGCACAAATCCACATTTGATATTATCCCCATCCGGAATCGAACTCAGAACCTCCGGATCTTAAGCCGAAAGCTCTAACTACTAGACCATGGAAGCTTTTGATGACGGCCCCGAAAGCTCTAACTTCTAGACCATGGAGGCTTTTGATGACGGCCCCGAAAGCTCTAACTTCTAGACCATGGAGGTTTTTGATGACGGCCCCGAAAGCTCTAACTTCTAGACCATGGAGGCTTTTGATGACGGCCCCGAAAGCTCTAACTTCTAGACCATGGAGGCTTTTGATGACGGCCCCGAAAGCTCTAACTTCTAGACCATGGAGGTTTTTGATGACGGCCCCGAAAGCTCTAACTTCTAGTCCATGGAGGCTTTTGATGACGGTCCCGAAAGCTCTAACTTCTAGACCATGGAGGCTTTTGATGACGGCCCCGAAAGCTCTAACTTCTAGACCATGGAGGCTTTTGATGACGGCCCCGAAAGCTCTAACTTCTAGACCATGGAGGTTTTTGATGACGGCCCCGAAAGCTCTAACTTCTAGACCATGGAGGCTTTTGATGACGGCCCCGAAAGCTCTAACTTCTAGACCATGGAGGCTTTTGATGACGGCCCCGAAAGCTCTAACTTCTAGACCATGGAGGTTTTTGATGACGGCCCCGAAAGCTCTAACTTCTAGACCATGAAGGCTTTTGATGACGGCCCCGAAAGCTCTAACTTCTAGACCATGGAGCTTTTGATGACGGCCCCGAAAGCTCTAACTTCTAGACCATGGAGGCTTTTGATGACGGCCCCGAAAGCTCTAACTTCTAGACCATGGAGGCTTTTGATGACGGGCCCGAAATTTTTAACTACTAGACCATGGAAGCTTTTGATGACGGCTCCGAAAGCTCTAACTTATAGACCATGGAGGCTTTTGATGACGGCCCCGAAAGCTCTTACTACTAGACCATGGAAGCTTTTGATGACGGCCCCGAAAGCTATAACTTCTAGACCATGTAGGCTTTTGATGACGGCCCCGAAAGCTCTAACTTCTAGACCATGGAGGCTTTTGTTGACGCCCCGAAAGCTCTAACTCCTAGACCATGTAGGATTTTGAAGACGGCCCCGAAAGCTCTAACTACTAGACCATGGAGGCTTTTAATGACGGCCCCGAAAGCTCGTAACTTCTAGATCATGGAGGTTTTTGATGACGGCCCCGAAAGCTCTAACTACTAGACCATGGAGGCTTTTGATGACGGCCCCGAAAGCTCTAACTTCTAGATCATGGAGGCTTTTGATGACGGCCCCGAAAGCTCTAACTACTAGACCATGGAGGCTTTTGATGACGGCCCCGAAAGCTCTAACTACTAGACCATGGAGGCTTTTGATGACGGCCCCGAAAGCTCTAACTACTAGACCATGGAGGCTTTTGATGACGGCCCCGAAAGCTCTAACTTCTAGATCATGGAGGCTTTTGATGACGGCCGAGGTGTATAACGCTCTCTAGGCAGACTACCTGCCCGGTGGTGGTCCGATAAATAGGAAAGGCAGAGTGAGGGAGAGAGGGGATTTAGTAGATTGCGTGAGAAAGAGGCACATGCCTAGTAGTGGATCGATTTTTCAAAAATAGACATTTTGTCGTGGGTTAAAAGACATTGACATAATTTCTGACTTAAGCTCTACTAGACGAAAATAATACGCATCTATGTTTTAGGGTTCCGTACCTCAAAAGAAAAAAAAACCTGCCAACTGCGAGTCGGACTCGCGCACCGAGGGTTCCTTACCACCACATAATCATAATTGTATTAGTTGAAATTTCAGTAAGTTAATGTGCTAGATTTTTTGAGTCCGACACGCGCTTGACCAAATTTTATTATTTGTTGTTATTTTATAGCTTATGCAATATAAACAAACCAATTTTCAAGTTTGTAAGTGTTCCCGTTTTTAAAATAGAACTAAAACAAAAATCGCCTCCACGACCATCCAACTTGACCCCTCTCTTATATGAATGTTCTTGAAACGGGAGCTCACCACAATTGGTTAGGTACTATTAGTTGTGAGAAAAGTTATAATATTTCATGATTTCAGACTTTTCCCATTATTTGTACTGTGAGACCTAGCTTCTTGCCAAATTTCATAATTTTAGGTCAACAGGAAGTACCGTATAGGTTTTGCTTTTTTGCATAAATGTATGGAGATGAGGACATAAAATGCCATATCTTTTGATTGCGTCGTTGTAAAAAATTTAAATTTTAAGATCTTGTGTGGTTCATGGACCCTAATACGTGGGACACTCAGAAATATTTGCGACACTAAAAAAAATTGTTCTACAGGTACATATATTTTTATTAAATCTTTTCAAAGTACTCTCCACCAGCCTCTATACAAAGATTCATGCGTCTGAACCAGTTTTCAAAACACTTTTTCCAGTCCGCCGTAGACACCTCGTTTACAGCCTGCTCGAACGCAGCCAGCGCATCTTCCGGCGACGAAAATTGTATCCCCTTGAGCTGATTTTTTATTTTTGGAAATAAAAAGAAGTCACACGGTGCTAGATCAGGGCTGTAAGGAGGGTGACCCAGGAGTTTGACTGGTGTGCTGTCCAGGAAGTCCCTCGTTTTGAGCGCGGTGTGTGCAGGCGCATTGTCGTGGTGGAGCAGTAGTCCGCGGAGCCCTGTGTTTGGTCGCTTGTTGCTCACAACAGAAAAAACTTCTGGTAAACATTTGGTAGTATACCATTCGGCGTTGATGCTTCTTTGATCTCGTAAGGGAATTGAGGCCAAGTGGCCAGTCAAATTAAAAAAGCTGGCGATCAAAATCTTCCCCCCGCTTCGAGATCGCTTCACTTTGGTAGGCGTTGGTTCATTTTGAAACACCCAAACTGTCGACTGGCGCTTGGTTTCTGGATCGTATTGATAAATCCAGGACTCATCACCTGTTACGATGTCGTAAACACGCCGAGACGAGCCTGCTTCAAATTTGTTCAGCATATCACGGCACCATTCCACCCGGGCCTGCTTCTGAGCGTCGGTGAGGTAGTGCGGCACCCAGCGCGATACTATCCTCCTCACGCGAAGATGCCCGTGTAGAATCTCGTGAACGCTTCCCGATCCAATCTTTAATATGTGCTGAATCTCCTGATATGTAATTCGCCTATTATCTTGGATTAAATTTTTCACTGCTAGCACGTTTTCTTCCGTAATAGCCGTCAAAGGGCGACCGCTTCTTTCTTCATCCCCCAAGGTTGGTCGACCGCGCCTAAATTCGTTATACCAACGATACACGGTTGCCTTGGAGGGGCCTTCATCCATAAATGCCATTTGAAGTCTATCGAACGATTCATCCGGTTTCAGGCGACACTTGAAATCGTAAAAAATCATAGCTCTAAAATGTTCCCGGCGCAGATCCATTTTTCAGTAAGACACGATACTTTGAATTGGCTCGCAAAAAATGTGGAGGGAAATTTTGAAAATGGAACACACATATTTTTACTTACAAGTAATCATATTTTCGAAAAAGATTCTGACCGGCCAGTCTCCCATATATAAAAACTATTTTTCGCAATACTTTCTGAGTGGCCTGGTATATGGTATCAATTTCAACCTGATACCTCTACCCGTTCGTGAGATAAAGGGTCTTGACAGACAGACAGACGGACAACAAAGTGATCCTATAAGGGTTCCGTTTTTTTCTTTTGAGGTACGGAACCCTAAAAAACGGAACCCTTATAGGATCACTTTATTGTCCGTCTGTCTGTCAAGACCCTTTATCTCACGAACGGGTAGAGGTACCAAGTTGAAATTAATACCATACTCGTATATTAGGGTCCATGAACCACACAAGATCTGAAAATTTCAATTTTTTGCAACGACGCAATCAAAAGATATGGCATTTTATGTCCTCATCTCCATACATTTATGCACTAAAGCAAAACCTATAGGGTGCTTCCTGTGACCTAAAATTATGATATTTGGCAAGAAGCTAGGTCTCACAGTACAAATAAAAGGAAAAGTCTGAAATCATAAAATATTACAAGTTTTCTAATGGCAACCAATTGTGGTGAGCTCCCGTTTCAAGAACATTCATATAAGAGAAGGGTCAAGTTGGATGGTCACTGAGGCGATTTTTGTTTTAGTTCTATTTTAAAAACGGGAACACTTACAAACTTGAAAATAGGTATGTTTATAGTGCATAAGCTATAAAATAACAACAAATAATAAAAGGAGACTGGTCACGGCCCATACAAAATTTACCCAGGCCCGGCGCAAAAGAAAAGTATCTCATGTAATTGACTATTATGAGTAAAAACTATATATATATTTTTTTTGTTTAATATCATTGGCTATCATAGGAATATAATTGAAATAATATCCTATAATTGAAATAAAATAAACTGATTGACATCATTGTTCTCCATGAAGGAGTCATCAGAGGTAAAAGTCGTGTATGGAAAAGTTGTTCGGGTAAGTCTGATGAGTACCAGAAAAATCGAAAATCTTGGAAAAGTCTGCAGCATCAGGGGTGACCCCAACAGCCAGCAAAAACTGTAAGGGTTAGGTGGGTCGACCTAAACAAAAAATTACCCACACCCTGGTCCAGCAGCCACAACACCTCACGCGGGCTGCTTGCAGCCCGCGCACCCACGCATCCTCTAGTTGCTATATATAAATGATATTTTACCTGTACATAAATATAATAAACACATTTTGTTCTTTTACTCTAATTTTTTTAACATTAGGTATACTATGTATTTATGGAAATGGTTATTACGAATAAAATAATCTGTCTAATAGGGTGTACGCGGCGTCGCGCAGGTACCCGTCGCGGGTGCACGCGCGCGTATAAAATAGTATGAGCAGCGCTGAGGGGCGCGGGCGCGTGCGGCGCGTGTGATGAGTAAAACCACCCGCGCGTACACGCGCCGGGTACCCGCGCGACGCAGCGTATGCCCTTAAAATGTCATTTATCTATACGAAGGATGTGTAAATATGTCTGGTGTTAGGTACATTACGCACATGTCCTGATTTCAGTTATGAGTGAAGGACAGAAGAGTTGTCATGTATAGCAAACGTAGGAATAGACTATGTTTTGTCCTTCCCGCATGACTGCACTCAGATCGCGCGTGGACTATAAAAGACCATGCTCACCACGTGTGCGCAGTTAGACCAGTTTGACTTAGGCAATAGATAGATAGATAAGATACTTATTTGCCACACACACAAAACATCAACACAATATCTGCTCTAGGTAATCCTAAATCGAAATGTGTTGCGTAGGTTAGGTTAGTTTATCTGGTAAACCTAGTACTAGAAAAGGCTTGTTTCTAGTGCAAGTGTTAACAGATAACCTAACCTAACCTACCCAACTCATTTAGGTTTGGCCTAAAATCAGGTTTCGCCGATAACATATTCTCGAGAAATAAATAATATTTTATTGCTGCTCTACCTTAGGTCTCTGAATTGAATCTGTTCATGCGACGAGGCAACCATATATAAGTAATATTATAATACTGGGCGGCGGCAACTGGAGGGAACAAGGGTGTCCCTATTACCTCAACTAGCTCGTCGCTGTTGTAAATTGCTCTGCTCTGACGCATTCATACCCGATTCGGGAAAATGTTGCTGTCTCACTCACGTATTACCTAGAGCAGATATTGTGTTGATGTTTTGTGTGTGTTGCAAATCTGCGTCGCGCGGGTACCCGGCACGTGTACGCGCGCGGGTGGTTTTACTCATCGCACGCGCCGCACGCGCCCGCGCCCCTCAGCGCTGCTCATACTATTTTACACACGCGCGTGCACCCGCGACGGGTACCTGCGCGACGCCGCGTACACCCTATTAGACAGATTATTTTATTCGTAATAACCATTTCCATAAATACATAGTATACCTAATGTTAAAAATATGAATAAAAGAACAAAATGTATTTATTATTTATGTATAGGTAAAATATCATTTATATATAGCAACTAGAGGTTGCGTGGGTGCGCGGGCTGCGAGCAGCCCGCGTGAGGTGTTGTGGCTGTTGGACCAGGGTGTGGGTAATTTTTTGTTTAGGTCGACCCACCTAACCCTTACAGTTTTTGCTGGCGGTTGGGGTCACCCCTGATGCTGCAGACTTTTCCAAGATTTTCGATTTTTCTGGTACTCATCAGACTTACCCGAACAACTTTTCCATACACGACTTTTACCTCTGATGACTCCTTCATGGAGAACAATGATGTGAATGAATGAATGATTGAATGAATGAGTCAGTCAGTCAGTAGTAATCGAGCTGTATAAAGTAGAATAAATAATAATAAGTGTTCATAAATACGAAAAATATTAAAATAAGCTAATCAATAACCATTTATTTCAATTATAGGAATATTCCTGTGATAGCCAATGATATTAAACAAAAAAAATATATATATAATTTTTACTCATAATAGTCAATTACATGAGATACTTTTCTTTAGCGCCGGGCCTGGGTGTCATTTGACCAGTCTCCTTTGGTCAAGCGCGTGTCGGACTCAAAAAATCTATCACATTAACTTACTGAAATTTCAACTAATACAATTATGATTATGTGTTGGTATGGAACCATCGGTGCGCGAGTCCGACTCGCACTTGGCCGGTTTTTTTATTTTATTATGTTCGGAAACGAAACAAAACAAAACAAAAAGGTCCAGGCAGCTCTGTAAAATATTAGAGCTGGCTGGACCGATATTTCAAGTCTGTCAGTCAATTGCTAAAAGCTTTTTCAAAGTTAAAGCCAATTTAAATCTATTGCTAGCACAGTCAATAAAACAGAAAGCTATTCAGCGGTCTCAGCTATTTAGAGATGCTTTCTGCAACTAACAGTAAGTAAAGGCAACTGACATTTTACAGATCCCGTTCCCGATCGAGGGGCAGCCATCGAGAGGTGAGAGAAAGGGAGCGAGAGAGGGAAAGAGACAACAAATACGGCCACCACGGTCACCGCGGCCGGCGTTACGGAAGATGCACAGATTGCAGCAAATGTAACATCGAAGTCTCCAAGTGAATTGCGGAACATCCACCCAGTATAAAAAAAGCAGCAACAATATGTAGTGTAGCTACCTATCTTGATAATCATGAAATTGTGACGCTTTATTTTTAAAGTATATTTTCTGACTTCAAATAACATATAATTAAAACTGCATCTACCAATCTTATTGTGGTTTCATTGTATTCATAAGGATTAGCCCGCCAATTATTATTTTCGAGGCCTTGACCTCGGCCGTCTGGCCTCTTCAGTCGGGGGAACCCTTCCCACTGCTTGAGCTCTCGAGCACTCAGAAAGAATGCATATGCTGATACCTGCCAACCAATCCCGATTTTAGGAAAAACTATTTTTTGCCTCTGTAAAAACCATTTTGTCCTAGACATAGGTTATAATTCGTATTACGCCGGCTGGGTGTCGACTTAGGGATCTTGAACCGAAGATACAGAATAATATAATAGTACTATCGTACAGAATGGACACTCTCCGCCCCCCTTGCAATCTACCCCGCAATCCCACGCGCAGCCGCCCGCGAGAATATGCGAGCCTACGCGACCTTCCAATTTCAAATTCGCGCTTGATGTATGTCCGGGGTGTAGTGTGCCGAAGTATAGTTAGCAGCGTCTTCCGGCGTATCATAACTCCACGCAAAACTCACATCAGCCACTGCGATCCATCGTGTAAGCCGCAACGTGGTGATTAGGTTCACCCGGCCGCACATCGTTGGAAACACCTTGATCTTGAGCAGGTCTCTGGTTTCGGGCGTTTGTAGCGTAGCACTAGTTCAGCTTATACTAGTTTTGTTTCCACGTTCTTGCTGCCGTGCATACGTCCCCTGCATATACACTTTTTTTGCTATGAAACATTGGAAAGAGCTCCCTGCCCAGCAGTTGCCTTTTTATAGGATGCCACGTTGAGGTTATACTGCGATCCTATTAAGTATTATTTAGGACTGAAAATTTTCAGGTCTAGATCCGGACCGAGAGACAGCCATCGAGAAAAGGACACAGACAAAAAGCTCGGTCATCGCGGTCGAGTTTACGGAAGACGTCCCAACTGTAGCCGGTGCAACCTCGAAACCTTCATTTCTAAATGAGTCCGCAGCTGACTAAACAAAGTAGGGCAATTAGTTTTATTCTATTTTTTTATTGACAACTAGCGACCCGCCCCGGCTTCGATACTAAATATACTATAGAATGTCTTTATTTACAACGTTTAAACTGCGTTCAAAGCTTTTTTGTTAATAGACAATACAAATACGTTTTCTTTAGAGGTTACTCTTGAAAGAGTTACGTATAAATTGGTCATGTGAAAAACACTTGACGCTCAAATCTAAGCCTGCAACGTTGAAAGTTTGACCCTGCGAGTTATCGAAAGATATCTTTACCGTAGGCGTTATTGTAGGCGATTAAATTGGAAAATCGACCGTTACCGCCGCAACCGCTATGTGTATTTTGATCTATCTCATAGGGTTCAGTCAGCGTTTGCAATGTGTTTGTTTAGCGCAAAAAATGTGTTTATTTACGACATCACATTAGAAACGTCTAAAACTATCAGTGTTTCTCTACTATATTATGCTTGTATTATCCATAAAAACTTTATTTATTTATTTAACTGTTTATTGTACACATAAAATACAAACAAAACAAACATTTAGAGAACAGACACAAAAGGTGCCTTCACAGGAACCTTCGTCTTGAATCATTCTATCTATTTAAAAAAACCGCATCAAAATCCGTATACATAGGGACAGACAGACATACAGTGGGCGACTTTGTTTTATACTATGTAGTGATGGGCCTACTCTTGACCTCGATCTAGTATTGAGGTAGAAGAGGTCGACGATGGAACGAGTTTGCCCACAAGAAGCTTATTCGCTCGCGACTTGAATAGATTCGGGTTATATGAACTCGGGAACACAGACACGCAGACAGAGAATTCCACTCTTTAGCCGAGCGCATTATAAAAGATGTTTCAAAGCGCTTTATGCGAATGTGAGGAATATCAACCAAGGAGGTGGTGGAATAAGCTCGTAGAGCTCTTGAGCACACTCTCTCGATATAGTGGACCCTGTACCGTTGGCCAAAAAATTAACAAAAGGGAATTTTTAAGGAAACAATTTTATCGCAGGCATCTCATATAGTTAGGGATTTTTAAAATTGTGCTTTACTAGCGACCCGCCCCGGCTTCGCACGGGTGCAATGCTGATACTCACAGCTCATACACACAGCTCTTCACAGCTCTTTTGTCAATACAAATACGTTTTCTTTAGAGGTTACTTTAGAAAGAGCTACATATAATTGGTCATGTGAAAAACCACTCAACGTTCAAATCTAAGCCTGCAACATTGAAAGTTTGACCCTGCGATTTATCAAAAGATATCTTTACTGGAAATAGTAGGCGTTTAAATTGGAAAATCGACCGGTACCGCCGCAACCGCTATGTCCCTGCATTTTAAATCTGTAATATCTTCGAAAGTATTCATTTAAATTACATGCTGTGAAGGGCCATATTGATCTATATTAAATGCACAATGTATTTTCATGGGCACTGCCGCTGGGGCAGACCTGGCCAGACTGAGGGCAGTACCAAAACCTGAGTCAGGGGCGTGGTTGCAGGCTTTGCATTCACCACATATCGGAACACTGCTCGACAATAGCTCTATGCGTATGGCTGTGGCGCCCCGCCTGGGCTGCGATGTTTGCCAACCACATCAATGCATCTGCGGCTCCATGGTGGAAGCCAATGGTCATCACGCGTTGAGCTGCTGTCGGTGCTTGGGGAGATTCCCTCGTCACCACGCCCTTAACGACATTGTCCGAAGGGCCCTGATTTCGGCTGACGTTCCCTGTATGTTGGAACCGCCAGGTCTTAGTCGTTCTGATGGCAAGAGACCCGATGGCCTAACACTGGTACCGTGGGAGCGTGGAAAGTGCTTATTGTGGGACGCCAGCACTTTCGCTGCTTCACATGTTGGACGCACGATGCGGGTCGCCAGGGCTGCCGCTGAAGCTGCGGCTGACAAAAAGCGGGACAAATACTCAGTTTTGGACGCTAATTATTACTTTGTCCCGTTGGCGTTTGAGACCACAGGTAGCTGGGGGTTGGAGGCTATTGCCTTCGTGAAGGAGATTGGCCGTCGACTCCGAGAGAAGGGGTACGATGCTCGCTCCGGATCCTACCTGGCGCAAAGGTTGTCTATTGCCATCCAACGTGGCAACGCGGCGAGTGTCATGGGCACCTTTGCGTCCGGTACGATTCGGGGAGGGCTTTTTGACTAAGTCGAAGTCCAGTGTGGGGACTTTATTTTTGACATCTTTTGTAATACTTTAATTTAATATTTTTGATTTAATGTATGTATTTAATTGGATAAGGATTAACGCTATATTGCTTAAAATCGCTTCGTAAATAAGCCAGTATTTCTCAAAGGATAAAAAATGGTTTTATGGGTTATCCCTAAGAGATAGACATATACCATCGCGGACTATTTTGTAGAACTTTTTAAGGTGTACAATACTGTAGTACATTATTTTAATTTATCTCGTAGGGTTCAGCCAGCGTTTGTTATGTAAGCGCAAAATATGTGTTTATTTACGACATCACATTAGAAACCTCACCTCACCTCCTAAAATTATCAGTGTTTCTCTACTATATTATGCATGTATTACATACATAAAAACCGCATCAAAATCCGTTATGTAGTTTTAAAGATCTAAGCATACAGACAGACAGCGGGCGACTTTGTTTTATACTAGTGATTAAAATTTCATATGAATAAACGATATGGTTGATTTTGACACGCCAATCTAGAAAAGAACTCGTTAGCCAGCAGCTGGACAGACTTTCATCCAGTAAATGTCCCGCTAAACGTAGCTCCCGAAGTTATGTTATGCTCCCGCCCGTATAAATAATTCCGTCCGGGCGTTATCCGTTTGGGAGCAATGATGCCCAGGACCACCGTTAACAGACAAATACATAAGCAGACAGACGTAGGCGTGAAACTTATTATATAACTAACAACGATAGGATTTTGACCTCGGATGTTAAATACCAGTCTTTCTGAAAATTAACTGAATTAAACTAAGCGTAACAAAGTGTGTCTATTTATTTATAACCCATTTTTAAACCGTTGTATCTACTGTGTCTATAAACAAATTAAAACTACAAAATCTTTTGGTGGTTTTATTTATATTTACTAATATATTCAACAAAATTGTTATTTAAGTATGTAGCAAATGTATTTACTTATTCGCCTTGCAGTCGAAATAATAATTAAAGAATGACAACAGGACCGAGCTATGCGAGAGAGCAGGACAGCGCGATACGTGTCTCTGTTACTGCAATATCTTACGCATCGCTCCGTCCTGCTTTCACACTGCTGTCATTCTAACTAAGCTATACAAGCTAACCAAGCATGATGTAAGGAACAGCTTTCCGAAAACTGAAAGGGCATGATTAGTCAACGAAACTTCCAGTGTATAAAACTTTCAGGAAATGAAAAAAAAACCAGCATCGACATACTTTTGTACTGTTGTTTTTGGGATATGGAGATGCTAAACTTGTTTGGAGCTGATTTAATTTCTCATTTCCTAAAAGTTTTATTCACTGATAGTAGTCCAGTTTCGTTGACTGATCATGCCACTGACCTCTATATGTACAAGTACGCTGGACTAATTATAAGCCGGGTCATAGTGAGGCGATTTGATTTTCGCCATTTCGCGCTGATAGCAGCAGTGGATGGGAACGGAACTAATAATAGAGATGGGACAGTGAGATAAAATACATCGATAAAAATGACTGTACTTAAAACTTACCCATGCAGTAAAATGAAAATAATTATGATCTATTGCTATCATTAAGCAAATAGCCGAATCGCTCATATCTTAGAATAAGCCAAAGTCGGACTAAGGGGTGCTAGCTAGATCCAACAATAAAATAGGGAACGCTTTTTAATAGAAATGACGTTTTTTCGAAAGGAATGGAGTAGGTAAGGTATTTATAGATAATAAAAAAATATGTACAATACTTTAACGTTTTTTATTAGTTATTACTTTAAAACTAAAATCTACATACATACACTAAAACTCTAGCGGGGTCGTGTCTGTACTGTACATTAAATGTTTTTATGAAAAAATAAATGCAACAGTCAACATCAGCGACACCAAGACCAAGATAATTATTTTATTTTTTTTGTCTATGTCTGTCTGTCTGTATGTATGTATGTTACCACAACACGCCAGAACTACTGAACCGATTTGGATGGGACTTTTTCTATTCAACTGAGTGTTACCTGGACTCAAACTTATGATACATTTTATCACGCTACATAACTTCGGGGGTAGGCAACCAGGCAAGTCGCGGGCACACCTAGTTTAGTAAAAAGTGTAGATACCCTGTAGATACAGGGTGACTTTGAAGACAATCGACAAATTTTAAGGGTGTGTTCTGTTATTGATATAGATCAACTTTGAATAGGTCTAAGGAAATTTGTAGTTGTCGATTTTTTTTTGTATTTATTGAGTTATATTCTTGAAACTGATACACTGACGTAATTACCTAAAAAGTATAAAAGAAGCATAAATGATGCATTTTTATTTTTGAGCATTAATTATGCTTATTTTATTATTTAAATGTTTATGCAAGTACGTTTGTTTATCGATTTAAAGTATGTTTACCGTAATAAAATAAGAAAAAATACAACTCCAAATATCTTTAGACCTAAAAAGTTATCTATATCGATAACAGAACTTACCCTCAAAGTTTTCCGAATGCCTTCAAAGTCACCCTGTAGTCTACAAATAAAAGAAAGGGCTTTTTGCCGCAACAAACTAATCATTGGCGAGCCCAAATAATTTGTCGCGACAAAAAATTTCAAACATTTACACCTGTAATATATAGGGAATAGTTTTTAGCGGCTGCGAACAGACGGATGTCTATATATTTGGTGATAATTTGTTTCAATAAAATATGAAAGTGGCTGTTAAAATTATCTGACACTAAAGTATCCTTGAAGTGGTTCTGTAGATCAGGAAACAATCATATTTCTTCGGACGCCAACTAGGTTTTTGAATGTTTTTCAGCCATAATTCCAGTCTTCTATCGTCAGTCGGAAACCTGTGAATTAGTAATCGTTGTTTTAAATCGGAAACCTGAGAATTAGTAATCGTTGTTTCAAAATAATATGTATTTGATAATAAAAATCTGTCGTCGGCTATTTCCGTTTTTGTAAGTAAATAGATAGGTACTGATAGAAAAATAACGATGTTTTATCGACAAGGAACTTTTCAGCACTATTGGATTTTATTATTTATGAAAAACCGGTAGTACAAAGGCAAAATCACGTATAATATGATTAGTGCCGATTTTTAAGTGCCTGTTATATCAATAGAAGTTTAATTTGTTGAATATTAGCAGTAAATTTACTTACTTGTGGAATGTAACCCCACTTCCCTTCTGGTAACGAGTTTTGCATAACACGCACTCTTTCATATGGTTTACCTATTAACTACCACCACTTATTTATGTATCAACTATAGTAATATGACACAAAAAACAAGCGTAATCGCGGTAAACCTACAAAAACACTTTATAAATACGGAGACAATCCAAACTAAGCAACGGTCATTTGCAGTTTACGTCAGATTTAGTTCCTTTCCCCCGCATTGGGGGCGCTTCAAATAGGCACAATAGAGAGTTGTTATTTTATGGGGAATCATCAGTCCAGCGTACTTGTATATATAGAGGTCAGTGGATCATGCCCTTCCAGTTTTCGGAAATCTGTCCCTTATAACCCATATTATTTTGACTGCAGTGTGTGCGTCTCTGACCTGGTGTTACGAGAAGTGCTTTCACACTCTCCAAAGTACAACCTGTAAAAGACCGACGGACATGCAACCTTGCGACGGTGGGCCAGACTGTGAAACTTGGTTCTGCGATCTATCGAGTCAAGTGCGGCTAGTTGATATTGGCTAAGTCATCCCAAAGATGACAGCAATTCTCCATGTAGGATCGGACTTGTGCTTCATATAAAACTAGAAGCTGTCCAGGAGTGAAATAACGCTAAACCTTGTTGAGGATACCCAGCTTTTTTGCTGCATTTTGGGCCTTTGGCTCAATGTTGGCGCCGAAGTTCAGATTAAGATTTGCACACAACTTTATGCCAAGAAGCTCGAGGCTGTCGGTACACATGCAAGCAATAAAACGGTAACCTAACCATCTATGGACTATAGGTCACGGATAAAATTCGCGAAAAAAGTGGCATTCTTCCTATAAACAGTCAGTAGGTCATTGGCAAGATGCATCTGCAGTTGCCAGAGCAAGCTAGTAATATCCCTTTAGAAAAAAGGAGGGAGATATCCGATTTAATTTATCTTTTAAATATAATAAATGGAGGTGTTGATTGTCCTGTTTTGTCCGAAAAAGTATGTATTTCTGTACCTAATAGACTCTGTATCAGACATTTTAAAACTTTAGCTGTTCCTCGAGCAAATGCAAATTATCGCAGAAACTTTCTTTTTAAGAGTTGGTAATAAATTTAATTGTCTTGTAACTGAACATAAATATTTAGACTTATTTAATTTGAAACCCTCGGAAATAAGGCGCATCTACACTCATTGTTTCTTTGGGCCCACTTAAGCAACAAACTCCTGTAGGTAATTATACTTATTGTTATTAATCAAAGATGTGAATGTAACACCCTCTTTATTGGTTTTTAGTTGACATGTTTCTGTCTTTCTAGTCTGCATCTTGTTTTGTTTCTATTTGCGAATACTTGTAAATGGCTTTGTAGTGTTTTCTTTACGTACTTATTTTAATGTATGCTTAGCTGTTAGTGTTCCGAATAAAATAAAATAAAATAAAAATAAATAAATTAAATATCATCATCCTAATATCGCCCGAGTGATTAATATCGCCTCACCGGAGTGATTAATATCGCCCGAGTGATTAATATCACCTGATGGATTATTATTGCCTCACCGGAGTGATTAATATCGCCTGAGTGATTAATATCGCCTCACCGGAGTGATTAATATCGCCTGAGTGATTAATATGAGTGATTAATATCGCCTGAGTAATTAATATCGCCTCACCAGAGTGATTAATATCGCCTGAGTGATTAATATCGCCTCACCGGAGTGATTAATATCGCCTGAGTGATAAATCTGAGTGATATATATCGCTTGGGTGATTAATGTGGCGTACCTCGACAGTGACTCTTAGGCTATCGCTACATCCAACTTGTCAGAAATAACCACAATTTTAACACTTTTTACATTAGTTTGAGATCATAATTTTGTTTATATTTACATAACGTGACGCTCTTTCGTGAACTCTGGTATAGTCTGTAAGGAATCTATACAGGGTGTAAGAGTACAACTCCCGAAAACTGAAACTGTCAGATCATGAAACTGTACAACTTCGAAAGACAAAAAATTACTACTTTCTCTACAAAATACACTTTCACGTGATGCAGTTTCTACGAGGAAATTTTTTCGTATTTCCACATAAAAGATGTAAAGTTCAATGGTCTAAATCCACGGTTCTAGATTTCAAGAAAATGTCCTTCTACAAAAGTGTCAAGTGTCAGCAATGGTTTTAAAAGCAACACGTAAATTTAATGACTTACCGCCAGTTGCAGAAAACGTAGTTAAACTAAAAACGCCTTTAAATGTAATGCTGAATAAAGCAGAAAATGTCAACATTGGGAATGTACCAGGAGAGTATACATAAAAGGCGGATAGAAACTGGGAGGATGAGGGGCTTGCACGTAGACTAAATTGCTCCTTATTTGCACTGTTTTCGTATGAAGTCACAGATACTCTATGGCGCGTACGGAGTAGCACAGCTAGGGTACCTGTCATTATGTCCTGCCAACTGCACCGACGACTTGAAAGCCTTCGGGCAGTACGTGCGGATTTAGAGTGAGTTAGCATGTGATGGTTGTATAACATTACATTTCTAAATAAAAAGGTAGAAAGGTCGTGCATGTCTGTGACGTACAATAAGTATTTTGTAAAAAAATCTGCTTTGAACAAATAAATCTGTGCTTACCTGTTGCAATGTTGGCAAGAGAAGGGCTTGGTGTGCGAGTTCTTATGTCCCGCTAGCTGTACCGATGTCTTGAAAGCCTTTGGGCAGTACGGGCACTTATACGCGCGGACTTCAGAGTGAGTTAGAAGGTGGTGGTTGTATACGCTATGGGCTTTGAACCTGTATAGAAAAGAGAAGAAAATGTAAAACATGCTCACATTATAAGAATATTTCATAATCATAAATCTTTATTGCTTACAGTGGTAAATAGCGACAAAATTTCGGAAATAAATCACAATAAATCATTCTCTCTTCTTCTTATTCTTAATACTTTTGTAAGCAAAAGGCAAGAGACTCAGTTTTTGCTCCCAGGCTACACAAGGCAACACAAAACTGAAAGCACTGGTTTTCAGTTCTTACCCTTCTCTTGTACATTTATAAACTAACTAAATAAATGAAAAATTAATTATGAATAGCAGATACCAAACAATCACATAAAAGACAGAGTAAAAAAAGACAAGTATAGTCTTGCTGTGTGTGTGTGTGTGTGAGTTAACATAGCTTATAATCGTGGCTTAATCAGATTAAGGCAATTAATAATAATAACAGTTAAAAATTAAGGGGGTCTACTTTTGTCTTATTAAAATCGTCGGTTTGTTGTGATTAAACTTTATTTTCCGGATCGCTTTTAATTATTTTGTTATTCATGATAGTGATTAAAAATTATGGCGCGTATATTTGCTTTATGCAGAAAATATTCTTGCGATTTTCTACTTTGTAGATTATTGTACAGTCAACAACTTGCTAGTATTTATTTGCGTTTATTTTCTGCGGACGGTTCGAATCGCGGCATGTTCCGTAACTAAAATCTTTAACAACTAAGGTTCATTTCCAATATACCTACCGATTTATCCAGCCTGTACAGTGGTCGTATTCATCATCATGTCATCAAGTCCACTGTAGAACAAGGAGCTCCCTCCAGAATCCCAGCAAAAATGCTTGGTATTTGAAAGGGAAGTACCATTGTTAACACGGTTGCTAGCGTTACGGCTGGCACCATTAACCGCGGTTCTCGGTTACCGCACTATGTCAGATGGTACGATACACAGAAGGACGCTTCTGCCCATCCTCTGCTTCATAATCCCTTAGTCGCCTCTTAAGACACTACAAGGGCAACAGCTGTACAGTATTACAACATTATAAAAATCGCTTGATGTTTCAAGTTCAGGTGGTTGCTGAGCAGAAGTGCTGCCACTTTGAGAAATAAATTTATTGGGTCATAAATACAAAACATTTAATAAGGATTGTTTGATTGGCGGCAATTTGGGGTAGTTCTATATTTTATTATCCATCACATCACACCTTAACTTATCGTGAAAAGCTTTGTATTGTAAAAGCTGTGGTGTCATGGGTTATAACATATATAACTAACCTGTATTGCCGCCAAACGAACAATACTACTGAAAAGTTATGTATTTGCGACGCAATAAATTTATTTCTAAAAGTAAGGTGCTGCCACCCAGCAACCGCCTTAAGAGGCTACCTCCCGTCCACTAGCGCCCCCATCAGTTAAAAAAAAATTACTCGCAAAATACAAAACTTATCGAAAATCAGGAAAGACAGAAGGTACCATAGTTTATTTAGAACCTATTAATTCAGAAAAATATAGTACACTGTAGTTACAGATACAAAAAGTGCGAAAAACGGCCTATTTTAGCAGTTTTTGTATCTGTGACTACACTAACCTTTACTTCAATCTGTTTTTCCGGATTTTCGATAAGTTTTGTATTTAGCGAGTCATATTTTTATAACTGATGAGGGCGCTAGCCCCTAGCCACTAGCTGGACGGGAGGTAGCCCCTTAATACAAACTGTTTAGAATGTGACAACAAACACAAAGGTGTCCCAAACGAATGCATTCCAGTGTCTGTTCGCTCACCTCTATAAATACATGTACTGTCATAAATTTGGTCCAAGCCGCGGTTACGACAATCTTTCAACTATCGGTGTTTGGTGCCGTCTATTATTTGTTATTTTTGGAGTAGTATAGAGGGATGAATTTATGGGAGTCTAGTCGTTAGTGTGTTGGAGTGTTGAGTAATTTTGCAGATGTTTGCGATTGTTTTCTTCTACAGCGTGTTACGAAAAGGTGTGATATTACTAAAGGGTGTGAATAAGCCCATAAAACTGAATATTTTGTCCCAAGGAACATAGGTCATAGAATAACATAAATTTTTGACCTCCCATACAAAAATGCATCAACTGATTCTGTATGGGAGGTCAAATTTGGTTTTTCGTATTTCGACCTATGTTCCTTAGGAAGAGTTGTTCAGTTTCATGGGCAGATTCACACCCTTCAGTATTATCACACCTTTTCAATACACGCTGTATAAGATTATTTATTACGCATTTGATCTTAAGAAAGCTGCGTGGCCGCTTAATTTGACATAAAGGGTGTAAGGGACGGTGTACCGAAAATTGAAAGGGCATGCTCAGTCAACGAAACTGAACAACTTTCTCAAAGAAACATATGAAAAAGAAAAAATTTTTACCTCTCCATACAAACTGTTCGACTAGAGTATGTGGGACGTTTTGCTAGCGGGACATTTTGCGTCCAAATGTTTGTATGGAGAGGTAATTTCTTTTTCATTTCCCAACATATGTTTCTTTGGGAAAATTGTTCAGTTTCGTTGACTGAGCACGCCGCCCTTTCAGTTTTCGGTTCACCGTCCCTTACGGGTGTACATACATACATACATAACATCACGCCTCTTTCCCGTTGGGGTAGGAAGAGACCACAGTCCTCCACCTGCTACGATCTTGACATACTTCCCTTGCTTCCTGTACTTTCATCAATCCTTTCATACATGCTCGTCGGTTTAGGGTACTTTTAACCTGGCCTTTATTCAGAACGTCCTGAATTTGGTCCTGGTACGTTCGCCTAGGCCTTCCCCTTCCAACGTTTCCATTCACTCTCGCCTGGTAGATCTCTTTCGTCAATCTTCGTTCATTCATCCTCTCTACATGACCAAACCTTCTCAGCATCCCTTTCTCGATTTTGGTCACTACGTCTTCTTTTACGCCACACCGTTCTCTTATCACACTATTTCTAATCCTGTCGCTCAATTTAACACCAATCGTACTCCTTAGCGCTCTCATTTCCACTGCATTAATTCTACTTTCATGCTTTTTCTGCCATACCCAGCTTTCACTGCCGTACATCAGTGTTGGTACTAAAACGCCTCTATGAACAGCCAAACGACGGGTGTACACGGGTGTACGGGTGTACACCCTGTATAATCTCATATCTACGCGATCGTGCTATACAGGGTTTAAAAGACAGCCTTCCGAATACAAGGGCATGATCATTCAACGTAACTGAACAATTTTCAGCGAATAAAACTTTCAGGAAAGGGAAGGCCGATTTTTTTTTATTCATTTCCTGAGAGTTTTATTCGCTTAAAGTTGTTCATTTACGTTGACTGATCATGCCCTTTCAGTAATCGAAAAGCTGTCTCTTACACCACATATACCGTAGCTGGCCAGAGCAGTTGCAAGCTATACCAATGCAAATACAATTTTAATAGGTAGGACCCTTTATGTAGTAATATAATATAGAAAATATGTAAGTACTGGTGATGGGTACATTTAAGCCACGGGTACGCTCCAGGGCGGACTTTTTGACTATACCTAAAAAATTTTAGCATGGCAAACGCTTACCAACACATTTTGCAGCCATAGAACTAGACAAACTACCACGAACCAGACAAACCAGAGTATATTTTACCGAAAAAATAACATTGTTTTAAAAACTTGTTTTTTCTGATGTTTTTGCCGCCTTTTGACATGTTTGTATTTCTTTTTTGATTATTTTTTGTTTTTATATTATTTGAAGATTATATTATTCATTGACATCTGAACAATTTATGTAATTTTGAATGTGATAGTATGAAATAAATAAATCTAATCTAATCTGTTTATCATGGAGCACAATAGCCTTGCTATCGACAGGCCCGTTGGTGTGGTTGGTAGTGAGTCTGCCTTTCACGCCGTGGGCCGCGGGTTCGATCCCCGCCCAGGTCAAACATTTGTGTGATGAACACAAGGGTTTGTTCTGTGTCTGGGTGTTATTTATCTATTTATGTATGTATATCAGTATCTGATACCCAAAGTACAGGCTTTGCCTAGTTTGGGATCAGATGACCTTGCGTGAAATGTCCCCCAATATATATATATATATAGCTGCAAAATGTGTTGGTAAGATTTTGCCATGCTAAAAAATTTTAGGTACTTATAGGTACTTGTTTCTTTATTTTCTTTTTGTAAGAGCTAACATAATATTTGACCAGTCTGTTTGAAATGTTGTATATTTTATAAGTGTTGACATCACAGGTTGACATTTAATAAATTCAGAGTTAATAGTACTGGTTCGCGTCATCTTATATCAATATCTACAAGTAAGAAGAAGTGAAGTGATGACAGGTTACTAATCCGCAGCTGTCAGTGCGTATTGTTTTGGGGGTACGCTACTAAGTGGCGTGGAAAGATTTGTGAACAAGAGATACGAAGAAGTTATTTTATATTATTAGATTACAATAAGCTCGAAAAAGCGCTTCAATGCAAGCTTCTTCTTCTTCTTCTCATATTTAAGAGCCGCGCTCTTGTCGGTGGAGCAATCACCATTTCTCTCTGTCCTCTGCCAATGATTTGACATCCTGATAAGACTCGACGTTTACCCTCTCTTTTATCTGGTCAAAATAAGTGCGTCTTGGTCTTCCTCTTCCTCTCCTGCCCTCTACTTTTCCTTCAATAATATTCTTTAAAGTGTCATGTCTTATCAGGTGTCCGACCATCGTCCCTCTTCTATTTTCGATGTTCTCAGCAAATTTCTCTTCTCTTTAACCAAATCTAGAACTTCCTCGTTTGTCTTTTTCTCTGTCCAACTGATCCCTTCCATTCTCCTCCAACACCACATCTCAAACGCTTCTAACCTCTCTCTATCAATCAATATAAGCAATCAATATAAAAAGTTTTAAACGAAGTCTTAATAATAAAATAAGATAGGTACAGCACGCACGGCAGCAAGCACGTAGAAACAAAACCAGTACAAGCTAAACCAGAGCTACGCTACAACCGCCTGAAACCAGAGACCCCACTCAAGGTTAAAGTGTTTCCACCGACGTGCGGCCGTGTGCACAAGTAAAGCAACGTCTGTTCTAGCCGGGAATCGTTTCGGAACGCACGTTAAACCGTTGTTTCTGGCCACTTACTATCACGCGCGCTGTTGCCAGTCCGTTAAATAGACGGGCGAGATGAGGTATCGAAAGTAGCTGGGGGGTGGAGGGTCCGTCCATTATCCTACATTTTATGTTTATTACCTTATTCTGTGGCACCAATTTCCATAATCTAATCAAAGTTATCATACTTATCATACGTTTAACGGTATAACATAAAAAAGCCGATAAATAAAGTACCTGGACGACCGAGCTATAATGTTCGTAATAATTCAAGAGAAGAAAGAAATTATGTGTTCAGCCATTAACAGAATTTGTGCAGGAATAACATTCTCATTTCTGCAGTAAAATTCTAAAAGGGTTGGGTTGGTGGTGGTCATAATATAGATAGATAGAACACTTTATTGCTCACATAACAACAAAAAAACAAATGTACATGGAGAACTTAACCTAATGTAGGCAAAGGCGGCCTTATCGCTTGCAAGGTTTGGGTTGGTGGTGGTCATTACATAGATAGATAGATAGATAGAACACTTTATTGCTCACATAACAACAAAAAAACAAATGTACATGGAGAACTTAACCTAATGTGGGCAAAGGCGGCCTTATCGCTGCAAGCGATCTCTTACAGGCAACCTTTGATGTTATGTACGGCAATTCCGATATCCCGATGGGGATCAATTAGGTTGTGCGCCGGCGAGTGCCACAAGCAATTTAGCCCTACTCACGATTTTATACTGCTGCATAAATAACTACTTATTCTGCAACACAAATATAGTCTGACCGCAACTTAGGTATGCGCGGGGAGGTGGGGGAGTGGGAAGGAAAGAGCAAGAACTAGTTGCCGCCGGGAGCGGGGACGAGCGATGTCGTCGTCTCGCTGTCAGCATACCTAATCTATAGAGCGGTACAGCGGTGGCGCGGTCAGACTATAACTTATTCTGCTGCACAAATAATTATTTTACAGGAAATATAAATTTAGAGCTGCTCAAGTTCTCATTGTTTGCATAATAATTATGACTTTTCGCTGGACATGAATTCCTAAAAAACTTGATTTATTTTCTAGTTAAATTCCTTTTTAGGGTTCTGAAGTCGACAAGGAACCCTTATAGTTTCGTCACGTCCGTCTGTTTGTCTGTCGTCGTCGCGGCTTAAGTCAGAGACCATTAGTACTAAAAACGTGAAATTTGGTATGAACATACATTTTATTTACGCCAACAAAGTGGTACAATAAAATCTCGAAAATAGTAGATTTTACAACAAGTGCACAAAACGAACCAGTTAGTTTCCCGAGACTTTTAGCAGCCCGAGCCGAAGGCGAGGTCTGATAGTAATGTTGAGGTTAAAATGGTTTTTTATTATTATTATTATTTATTTAATTTACAGACAACAAAGATGTTAGTGATTCTTAAAACTAGTTTAGTACTTATATTCTACCAGAGACTTGGTTAATGCTACAAGGTGCATTATTAATGGACTCTCATTTCTGTCAGCAATCGTCTTTAGGAGGCTGTTGGGGCTGCCACGTATTCTTCAATATCGCTGTGAAGCTGTCGACGCCAGCTTCCGCAAACATGGCGGACGCGCTACAAAAACGGTAGGTTTGTGGACGAGTTATAAACTCTGATTTTCACTTTGATTGCGAGGAAATAAAACGTTAAAGTACTCTCTAAATGTAACTGAAGAATGAGTTGTTCTGCTTTAGTGAAGAATATGTTGACGGCGTGCAGCAGGCCCGCGCGCAGGGCGTAAACAGCCGAGATTACTTTTTTGCGCTAGTGCACAAAATTCGACTTTGTGCAGCCTATATCCTGCACAAATAAGCACTTTCAGAGCATGAGAAGTGAAAAAGATTTTATTAGGGTACCCCCTACAAGTGGAGGCGGATTTTTTTTTCTGGTTTACCCCATCGTGTTGGGTCGTTAGATAGCTCTTTCGATAACAATGTGTCTTCTTGTACCATTTTTGGATTTAGGGATCCGTTGGCGAAATACTTAGCTTGAAAGCTCAATTTTTACAGTTTACTCTGCATAATATTTAGCCTTACGTATTTACTTTTTGAATAATTTTTAAGACATTACGATATGGGTGTAGATAAAAAAATGTTACCTATTGCCGCAGTGCTTGCAGGTGTAGGGCCGCGCGCCAGTGTGCGTGCGCATGTGCAGAGTGAGGCAGTACGACCTATAGTTACCTCTTGCCGCAGTGCTTGCAGGTGTAGGGCCGCGCGCCAGTGTGCGTGCGCATGTGCAGAGTGAGGCAGTACGACCTATAGTTACCTCTTGCCGCAGTGCTTGCAGGTGTAGGGCCGCGCGCCAGTGTGCGTGCGCATGTGCAGAGTGAGGCAGTACGACCTATAGTTACCTCTTGCCGCAGTGCTTGCAGGTGTAGGGCCGCGCGCCAGTGTGCGTGCGCATGTGCAGAGTGAGGCAGTACGACCTATAGTTACCTCTTGCCGCAGTGCTTGCAGGTGTAGGGCCGCGCGCCAGTGTGCGTGCGCATGTGCAGAGTGAGGCAGTACGACCTATAGTTACCTCTTGCCGCAGTGCTTGCAGGTGTAGGGCCGCGCGCCAGTGTGCGTGCGCATGTGCAGAGTGAGGCAGTGTGACCTATAGTTACCTCTTGCCGCAGTGCTTGCAGGTGTAGGGCCGCGCGCCAGTGTGCGTGCGCATGTGCAGAGTGAGGCAGTACGACCTATAGTTACCTCTTGCCGCAGTGCTTGCAGGTGTAGGGCCGCGCGCCAGTGTGCGTGCGCATGTGCAGAGTGAGGCAGTACGACCTATAGTTACCTCTTGCCGCAGTGCTTGCAGGTGTAGGGCCGCGCGCCAGTGTGCGTGCGCATGTGCAGAGTGAGGCAGTACGACCTATAGTTACCTCTTGCCGCAGTGCTTGCAGGTGTAGGGCCGCGCGCCGGTGTGCGTGCGCATGTGCAGAGTGAGGCAGTACGACCTATAGTTACCTCTTGCCGCAGTGCTTGCAGGTGTAGGGCCGCGCGCCAGTGTGCGTGCGCATGTGCAGAGTGAGGCAGTACGACCTATAGTTACCTCTTGCCGCAGTGCTTGCAGGTGTAGGGCCGCGCGCCGGTGTGCGTGCGCATGTGCAGAGTGAGGCAGTACGACCTATAGTTACCTCTTGCCGCAGTGCTTGCAGGTGTAGGGCCGCGCGCCAGTGTGCGTGCGCATGTGCAGAGTGAGGCAGTACGACCTATAGTTACCTCTTGCCGCAGTGCTTGCAGGTGTAGGGCCGCGCGCCAGTGTGCGTGCGCATGTGCAGAGTGAGGCAGTACGACCTATAGTTACCTCTTGCCGCAGTGCTTGCAGGTGTAGGGCCGCGCGCCAGTGTGCGTGCGCATGTGCAGAGTGAGGCAGTACGACCTATAGTTACCTCTTGCCGCAGTGCTTGCAGGTGTAGGGCCGCGCGCCAGTGTGCGTGCGCATGTGCAGAGTGAGGCAGTGTGACCTATAGTTACCTCTTGCCGCAGTGCTTGCAGGTGTAGGGCCGCGCGCCAGTGTGCGTGCGCATGTGCAGAGTGAGGCAGTACGACCTATAGTTACCTCTTGCCGCAGTGCTTGCAGGTGTAGGGCCGCGCGCCAGTGTGCGTGCGCATGTGCAGAGTGAGGCAGTACGACCTATAGTTACCTCTTGCCGCAGTGCTTGCAGGTGTAGGGCCGCGCGCCGGTGTGCGTGCGCATGTGCAGAGTGAGGCAGTACGACCTATAGTTACCTCTTGCCGCAGTGCTTGCAGGTGTAGGGCCGCGCGCCAGTGTGCGTGCGCATGTGCAGAGTGAGGCAGTACGACCTATAGTTACCTCTTGCCGCAGTGCTTGCAGGTGTAGGGCCGCGCGCCGGTGTGCGTGCGCATGTGCAGAGTGAGGCAGTACGAGACGCGGAACGACTTGCCGCAGATCTCGCACGAGTGCGGCTTCTCGCCTACGACAATTTAATACTCATCAATCACCATCACAACATCCCACGAAACGTCCACTGCAGGATAGGGAGCTCCCTTTAGAATTCCAGCAAGAACGCGTGGTACTTTGGAGAGGATTAACCATAGTCACCACGCTTGTAAGCGTTGCGGCTGGCGACCGCTCTTGTTGGTGACCGTGACCGCAGTATGTAAGATGGCACGATACACAGAAAGATGCTCATGCCCACCCTCCGGTTTATAAACCCTTAATTACCTCTCACAACATCCACGGGTAGTTTATTATTCATCATAACATCCCATGAAACGTCCACTACAGGACAGGGAGCTCCCTCGAGAATTCTAGCTTTTGCTGGAAAAATGTGGAGGGGAAGTACCATAGTCACCTCGCTTGTTAGCGTTACGGCTGGCACAATGGACCGCGGTTGTAGGTGACCGCAGTTAGTAAGATGTATGATATTAAGGAGGATGCTGCTGCCCATTCTCCAGGTAACCCTTAGTCGCCTCTTACGACACCCAAGGATATGTATGGGTTGGTACTATTCTTTGCCGGCACCACACGGGACAGTTTATTATTATTATAGTTTATTATTATTACAGTCGAAATAATGTAGCTTGATAATAATGACAGAAGTGTGACAGCAGATTGCGATTCGTAAGATGGTGGAGCCTATACTTTCTTTTTGGATGGAGCGATAATGACACGTATCGCTCCGTCCTGCTCTCACGCGAATGCAGTAGGACACGAGGAACGATTTGCAGCCGATCTTCTTAACAATATTTTATTTATTTTTATTTATTTAATAGTCGGAAAAGCAACAGCTTCAATACAAGATAGATAGCTTAAATATGTAAAAACAGAGCCAATTACAGGGCTTCACAGATAGAAATACAGTGGAAAAAATACATTCTTTGCACACTAAGTACACAGTACGCACTTATTTGAAAACAGAAAAACTAAATAATAAATTTAAAAAAAAATGTAAGGAATAATAAGAAAAGAAATCCGCTTAAGAGTCAAAAAACAAATTAATTAGAATACATCTCGCCGACTCACAGCCAGTGTTATATAGGTCTAGATCTACATCTTTACATAGCTTGTTGAAAGAGTTACTTGCTCGCCAAATAAAAAGAGTTTTGCCAATACCTAGTAGAGGCCTTGGGAAGATATAAGAGCGTGTTGTAACGGAGTTTCACATGGATGGATGTTGAAATAAAGAAAGAGAAAGAAAATATTTTTTAAACTAGTAACCATTTCACTCGTATTACATTTATGTGAAAGTTAAATATATTACAAATGGTATCATAAAACTTTGTACAAATTCAAGACTGCATTAAAATGTAGGTATATTTAACGTTAAGTAAAAACGGCTTATTTGCCTATCTTCTAGTTAATTATGTCAGATAGTGAAAACAAGTGTCTGATTGCTTTAACTGACAGATAAACACAGGCAAAAAACAAACATATATATCTGGCAGATATTTTGTCAAGTTACTATCGGGTAATTTAGCAGCAAGCGGTAAGATGGGCCCTTGCAAATAGTGTGGACAGAGCATTGTAGACGTCGGAAAAAAGTCTGCTAAGCTGAAGTGAGACTGGGCAAGTCATACGCCGCATGCATCCGGATAAGTGGGCTAGAGCAGCTATACGGGCCGGCCGTCGAGGCCGACCTAACTTTTTAGAGAACTGGCCATCAGAGGCTCAGAACAGAGACGAATGGCGAAATAGAGGGGAGGCCTATGCTCTGCAGTGGAACACTACAGGCTACATTAAAAAAAAAATTAAGTAAAGTCGACCAATTTGAATCATGACCAGACTTAGAGGCACAGCAGACAGCAGTGTTTCTGTTCTGACAGTCCGCCAGTGTGGCCGGTACTGCAATTATTTTCGTATTTATTTTGTTCCGGGTCTTAGCGCGATAATAGTGTAACTACAACTAAAAAAAATGTAAATGTGTAAATGTAACTATGCTATACATTCTATTTGTAAATTAAGTACATAAGTCTTTACTGATTGTACCTGTGTGTATTCTCTCATGTTTGACCTTTTCGTGTGGTCTGGAGAACCGTCGGTCGCAGTACAAGCACATGTACGGAAGAGATTTGTCCTGACGACCCGTTGGCATCTGCATACAAAACATTTGAAATTTACTCCATGTAATTAAAAATAATTAATAGCTCAGGTTTCGATAAATAAAGGGCTGTATAACAATCACGATTTTTTTCTGTATGACACTGAACATAATATTAAGTACCTGGGCGACCGAGCTTCGCTCTATAATAGCCACCTCATTATTAAAATATCATCGGGTGAGCAAGCTATGCAATCCGCCAATAGATGGCGCTGTAGGTTTTTGTCTAAAACGCAAATGCTTAAAAACACAGGGAAAACGAATTTTCCCAGTCATGAGACGTAGTTAGACCGATTTTTCGCCCCCAAAAAACTCCGTATGAAATCGTTAGAGCCGTTTTTGAGAAACCGATTACAAATATATAATATATACATATCTACAAATATTGCTCGTTTAATAGTATAGGATATCAATATAAAATAAAAATAAAATTAACAACTTTACTCACGGAATATTTGAAATACGAAAAACTGTTTGTTTAATTTCATAATTTATGTGAATTTAATGAGTTTAAGTCGTGTTGACTTTCCTTCATGATAATTTTCTGTCTTGTTTGATCAAGGATCGACAAAACACGTCGTATGGGCAAATCACTAACCTTTTCGTTCAAATGCACATTCATATGCATTTCCAGATATTCTCCTGACTGGAACTGTTTATTGCAAATATCACAGTTGAAATCCGACTTCCCCTTGTGCGAGTTCTGATGTACAGTTCTGTAGTCTATTGGTATGAGTTTGTTGCAGATTGAGCAGAGGAATTTGTCCATCGATACTTCTGTACCGTCTGCACTTTCCACAGGAGGTTCTATGGGACGCGATCTGGTTTGGAAAATAGAATTGAAGTTTAGAGATATTCATAGAGATGTTAATAACATAATCTAAAATGTAAAACAGGTTTCTAGTATAACATAAAAATAAAGGTTTTAAGGTTTTATACCGTTTTTTCGTAAAAAAAGAAACTGCAAAAAACCCCTTTTTATTTAGGGTTCGGTTAAGTTTTGAACAGGTTAAAAATAGATACAAACGGTTATATTATAACCGTGTCCGTGCGTTCCCTGGTATCATTATTGACAAAGTACGTAGTAACAGCTAAGCATTTACTATCAGATGGGTTATCTGCTTGTTTACTAACTTGTGACATAAATAAAATGACTTCACCAGAAGGACTTTGCACTAAAGCCCTACTACAAACTTACTTGATAGGATCGTGCATTCGTTTGTGCAGTTTCAAAGATTTGTTGTTAGTGAACACCGTACTGCAAATCTCGCACGAGTAACTAGTCGTCGATGGCAGCACGTCTGAAAATACAAATGACAAATGACAGAATAGTTATAGAAAAACAAGTTCATGCGCGACCCTTCTACGGCGCATGGACGAATAATAGGAAAGGACTAACCAAGCATATAAAGGATGTAAGGGACGGTGTACCGAAAACTGAAAGGGCGTGCCCAGTCAACGAAACTGAACAACTTTCCCAAAGAAACATATGTTAGGAAATGAAAAAAAATGTTGACCTCCATACAAACTGTTCCACCAGAGTGGGCAATTTGTATGTTTCTTTGGGAAAGTTGTTCAGTTTCGTTGACTGAGCACGCCCTTTCAGTTTTCGGTACACCGTCCCTTACACCCCATATATATATAGGGTGACTTTTAATTAGTTCTTGATAGCAAAGGATATGCATGTACTCATGATACTGAACAACTTTTCCCAAGGAACATAGGTCGAAATACGAAAAACCAAATTTGACCTCCCATACAAAATGCGCTATCAGCTGATGCAGTTTCTATGGGAGGTCAAAACTTGATTTTCGTATTTCGACCTAAGTTCCTTGGGGAAAGTTGTTCAGTATCATGAGTACATGCATACCTTTTTCTATCAAGAACTAATTAAAAGTCACCCTATATATATTCTTTATTGTACACAATAAAACAAAACAGTAGTGATAGAAGAGGTTCACAATGGCGAGCTTATCTCTATGAAGAGATCTCTTCCAGCCAACCAGAGTTTAGTATGAAAAAGTATAATCCCCTTAATATATTTTTTTTTCGTTTATTCCAACGCTTACCAACACATTTTGCAGCTATGACACTAAAACCAGAGTATATTTGACGGAAAGAATAAAAATGTTTCACAAACTTTGTTTTTTACAGCTTTGGCCGATCGCTTTTGACACAGCTGCAAAATGTGTTGGTAAGCGTTAGAAAAAATTTATTAATAGAGAAATCCTAACCAGGAAAAGCATAAAACTTTATGGCGCTGACAAATAGGTAATCTGGAAAGGTACTACGGTCTATCGAATATTCTGCAAAAAAGTCACTCCCTCTCCCTCTTATCTCCTAAGTTTGAGAAAGGAAAAATCTGAATTAATTACAGTCGATAGACGTTTCTCAGGGGGATACTGAAAACCAGCAGCATACTAAGTATCTTTCCTTTTCACCAATCACATATTGTATAACTTAGAGTAAGCATAATTATTTACCACTATATTTATGTTGTGCATTTGGTGAATAAAGTTCTTTTTATTTTATTTATTTATTGTTTATGTAAATATTACAGCAAAAAAAAAACCAGCCAAGTGCGAGTCGGACTCGCGCACTGAGGGTTCCGTACCACCACATTATATTAATTAAATTAGCTGATTTGAGTTAATTGAATGAAAGGTAAATTGCGGTTTACGACTTATGTATGACGTATTAAAAAACTACTAACTAGATCTCGTTCAAACCAATTTTCGGTGGAAGTTTGCATGGTAATGTACCTACATCATATATTTTTTTTAGTTTTATCATTCTCTTATTTTAGAAGTTACAGGGGGGGGACACACATTTTACCACTTTGGAAGTGTCTCTCGCGCAAACTATTCAGTTTAGAAAATAATGATATTAGACACCTCAATATCATTTTTGAAGACCTATCCATAGATACCCCACACGTATGGGTTTGATGGAAATTTTTTTTTCTATTTTTGTGTGAAAATCTTAATGCGGTTCACAGAATACATCTACTTAGTGTTTCAACAGTATAGCTCTTATAGTTTCGGAAAAAAGTGGCTGTGACGGACAGACAGACAGACATGAAGAATCTATAAGGGTTCCGTTTTTTGCCATTTGGCTACGGAACCCTAAAAACGACCTTTCTAAGTTGCACAGATTTTTAGAAATTTGAAAAAAACTTTACAAACAAATTTAGTTTTGCGGTCCTGAAAATGGACTTATTGCTCCCAAAAATACTATAGGTATATCGGAACCCTCGGCGCGCGAGTCCAACTCGCACTGGACCGGTTTTTTTTTATTGCGTGTGCAGGATAAGTTTGGCTCCGACGGGTATTTTCTGCGCATGGGTGACAGGCGGGGAGCCAATGAACGATTTGCACGCCTCTCCCAACCTGCCGCGCTACCCCCACAATAATTTTTGACTTCTGCGCATTAATGGTCACAGCTAGCCAGAGTTATTTTATACGCGCTATAGCACGATACTCCGTAGACCATATAATTACTTTCCAGGTTATTTGTCAGCGTCATCTAGTTTCAGTGAGTTTTATGCTTATCCGGGCTCATAAATCATGGCTGACCTTGAAACCTGCCAGGGTGTGGGCTGGCAACCTATGCGAGTTGTTATCTCCATAAGTCCGACATATAGCGATACGACGACGAAAACAAATAAAAGTTCTTCCAGGATATCCGATGGCAACCAACTAAAATCCAGTGCTCCTAAGTAGTATCTATCACTATATTACATTTCTGATTTACCATCTTGTGAGGTAGGGTTTCGTGCAACGCGAGCTTAGTCCTGGCTGACCAGAAAAAGTGCCAAGCTGAAGGCAGGCAACCCTATATATTCATGAACGGCACGTCTAAGGCAATCGAACTGCATCAGTTTCATCGTACCACCTGATGAGGTAATTGACTACATTTTTGGGGCACACAAAACACGGCTGACCTTGAAACCTGCCAGTGTTTGGACTGGCAACCTATGCGGGTTGTTATCTCCAAATGTGTCTCTTTCGATGAGTAAACGTTTCGATCTGCCACCTTATGATGTAATTTTCGATCAAAATAGCGATAGGACGACGAAAAAAAATATAAGTTCTACCAGAATATGCGATGGCAACCTACGAAAATCCAGTGTTCCTAAGTAGTATCTATCACTATATTACATTTCTGCTCTGCCACCTTGTGAAGTAGGGTTTCATGCAACGGGAGCTTGGTCTATAATGAATAGTTACCTTGTCCTCTACTTTTGTGCACTTTCATATGCGCACAGAGTGATTTGGCATTCTCGTACGAAACCGGACAGTGTGTACAAGTGTATTTCACTGAAACAATAAAAAATAATTTTGATTCATAAAATTTTACTAGACTATAGCTCAGGAGTCCAATTCTTAAATATCAAAGGGAGAAAAAAAATTAAAACCCTGATAAACTTATTAAAGATTAATCATAACCATATGATACATTTAACGATATAGATAGATAGAACCTCTTATCATTCTCTACTTTTGAAGAGAAAATTCTAGAATTTTAAAATGTTTCAGTTATGTTTTATCTATCATCCAGTGATACTAAAGAGTTAGTATCCAAATTGGTATGCCAATCAATTCAAATATACTTTTGTCAAAATTCTTATTTTCAAATGAACTACGATACTTTAGATTTATAATAGAGTGCCCGAAAGAGTCAGGTGTTTCGTAAAGAAACATTTTGCAAAATTTGCTCAACGGAAACCCTTTAAGTGTGCTGTAGGCTATACTTACATTGTTTACAAGGATGCGATTTGAACTCGTCTAAAGTGGAGACGTAGATCTTGCAAGACATACAGTTGAATATTTTCACCTTCTCTCCGTTTGGTTTCTCCATTTCTTTCATTATTACCTTGTGGTATGGACCGGATTTACCTGCAAATTGTTATAATTTATTATTAGCAATACACGTGACGTGAGACAACTAGGGACATCTGAAGAAAAGATTTTTTGAATTTATACTTATGTTATTTCAAAATGAACGAACCAACAATAGCGTTATACGATTGGGTGGGTGGCCTGAATCGAGCTACATAGCTGTTATCAAAACCAATAATCAAAAACACGGAAACAACTAATTGAGATGAGAACTAGCTAGATCGATTTTTCGCCTCTGAAAATTTGTGTATTACCACAGAATAAAGTAACAGTAGTAATACAGAAGGGACACTCTCCTTGCCCCTTGCGCACCACCCCCTCCCTCCGGCCGGTCCTCCTGTGGGTCACTTGTACCACAGTAAATATATAAGCTAAAGCTTGTACTGAATACGCAGGCCAACGCGAGCTTCTAATTTAGAATTTTATTTCATGTGGTATTAATAATATTTTTTTTAATGTGGTATTAATTACCTAAGTTTCATAAAATTAGATAGAGCCGTTTTCCAGAACACGATACACATTATCTTGTATCCTATACAAGATGTAGTACGAGTACAATAGGGACCCCACTTCTTGCTGAATTGGAAACCTGTGTTTCAGGAAGCAGTGTTCATAACCACTCAGCTGATCCACCAGAATTTTTTTTAATCCGTTGCTCTTAGGTACAAGAGTAAAGCAGCGTATCGAGCAACCTATTGAAATTAATATTAACGAGCTCTACCACATAACTAGCTCCAAGTTTTATTTTTCAGAATGAAAGCCCTAAACAACCTTTGTTTACGGCACTCGGTATCCGGCATCCGGGATTCCGACTGGGGTCGGCTCGGAGTGCAGTAAAGGCGTATTTTGGCGAAAAAAGGGGAAATTTAGTCCAAAAACCTTTGGGTAAAAGCGCATGAGTGGCCTGATAGACCGTTTAAAAATTTAATGATTCTAGACGTGGGTACATTTTGGCAGTTACTGGACAGTGGACTTAGAGGTTCCTTGAACATAGCCATTCAAATTTACCTACCGTCGGGTTGATTGATCTCCTTAACTACGCTATCCACAACCACGTGTTTTCGTGAGTTACTGCGCACTTTCTTCTCCGAGCGCACATCTGTAATGCGTTGTCTCCCATTCTCTGTTAAATAAAAAAATAATCATAAATTTTTAATTCAAAAACAAATCAAATTATTTCATAGAAAATAATCTGACAAAAGAAAATAAGCCACTAGATTGGTTGATACCTTTTGTACAAACATTAACCAAAGCTCACCAACGGATGGCGCTGTAGGGTTTCTAAAACGCGCTATTTTGAAGAAATGCTCAATAAATCGGAGAAAACGGATTTTCCCCGACATGAGACTTAGCTAGATCGATTTATCGGCCTCGAAAACACCCGTATGTTAAATTTAATCGAAATTGTTAGAACCGTTTTCGGGAAACCGATATTTTATGTACTTATTTATTTATATTAAATATTGCATATCATATATCATATCATCATATCATTTTATTCTTGTTTTCATGTACAGCTTAAAGTTCTTATTAACACATAGCAGTTCGTTACATGTACCCTGTAAGGGCATTATAAGTGACTAGGCATGAAAAAACGTATTTAAATAATAATCGTAAAAATTGTCAAAATTAAAAATAATAATCTTGGTAAACATAAACAGCTAACTAAATTATATAAAATAAGATTGGAAGAACATGCCTTAAATTTCACAACATTATCATTGATTTGTCAAATAATTAAAATTAGAATTAGAATGAATAAAATTGTCAAAAGATAAAAATAATTAAAATTGTAAAAAAAATATAAAAAAATAATTATAAAAATTGTCAAGAAAATAAATAATAATAATAATGTCGGTAAAAAAAGAAAAAAACTTGACAAATTTATGATAAGATTGGACTGTGCCTTAAATTCCTATAAAAATAATTTAAATAAAAAAAAATCAAAATTCAACATGTCATTACATCATATGGAAAAACAGTCATATTTTTATCATTGTCACTTAAAAATTCATAAACGGAGTAATAACATTTTTTTAGTAAATAAGTTTTAATTTGATTATAAAAAGATTTGTCTTTGGTTTCTTCTTTAATAATATTTGGAATTTTGTTATATATTTTTATAGCTATGTGGTGGGGGGAATTTTGTAGCATTTGCATGTTTGCTCTCGGCAATTGCCCGGTCGTCATGGAGATATTTAGGGGAGGCGTATGTCCAGCAGTGGACTTCTTTCGGCTGATATGATGATGATGATTGCTCGTTTAAGGAAAGCGATCGTGCAGAATAAAGGACGAGCTTTTCTCAGCGGTTTTCTTTAAGAAAAGGTCCTTTAAGGACCTGTGACGGCCAGCTTAGACCTGAACGCAACTAGATGGAGCCACTGCTGCAAATATAAGGTTTTATTTTTTTAATGCAATAAGTACCAACTATATATGTGCAAAAAGTTGATCAGCGTAAATTTCATGGTGCAACTTCAACGCCTAACAACAATTTCGGTTTAAAAAATATCTCCATATATGTCCAGTAAAGTCAATTACTCTCGTCAGTCCGTGATTTACATGATTACGATCACTCACAAATGCACACAAAACACAACCGTACACTTATGACCGCACGCCCACAATCGTAATATTGAACCAAAAATTGCTAACAAAAACTAGTACTTTCAGTACATTTCCTGTATTTTTGTATTAATCAGCGAAAAATTTAACTAAAAATAGCAGTATTCGTTCGTTTTTCAACAGAATTTTATGTCCCGCGTAAGAATGCAAGTCATTTGAATTTTTGTATAGAAAACGGATCACCTTAAAAACGGGTTATTTCCTTCTTGCGGGTTATTTCTTCTGGGCGGCAGTGACGAGGAGGTAAAATAAGCCGGTATTATATTTCTCAACTTAGGCCCTGTTCAGAAGTACGCGCTAGTTTCCCGCGTTTTTTCTTACATTGCTTAGTCGTAAAAAATTTGGTTACTTGCACCGCTTGCACGGCTAAACAAAGTGGCATTGTACGTGAAATTGCGCGAAAAATCACCGCAAATTCGCTTCTTCGAAACAGGGTCTTAGGATAGTTTTCCACCATTTCAACCAGAGCTGTGCGAGGTAGCTAAGCTGTAGCATGGGGTCCCATTCCGTACTACGGTTTTTTCGACGGAGTAAATAGCCCGAATTCATTTGGCCCTTTTGTTTCTAATAATTAAACTAAATGTTACTACTAGGTTGGTAGGTAAAGGTGTAAACTATGACATTAATTCAATTTTAACATCCAGATATCAATTTATTCTAAGAAAATACCTTATGGAAAAAATAGCCCGAACAATTTTCGGCACAAATTCGTTCTATGACATGAGGCATCTGTACTAGTATAGTATTATATTATCTGTGGCTGTAGGTAAGATTGCTCCATTTGACAGGGCATTTGATAAGCTGAGAAAATGGAGCAATACTATTGGTTGGGATTTTCCCAGCTCACAGTTTAGCTCCCCCTCCCACAGCCTGGTGATAAATCACTTTTTTTTTTAAATCGTCAATGGGCTTACTCTTGACCTCGATCTGGTCTTGAAGACAGAGATGAGGTCGACGATGGAACGAGCTTGCCCAGAAGAAGCCTATTCACTCGCGACTTGAATAGATTCGGGTTATATGAACTCGGGAACACAGACGCAGGCAGAGAATTCCACTTATTAGCTGTGCGCATTATAAAAGATGTTTCAAAGCACTTTGTGCCAATGTGCGGAATATCAACCAAGTATGGGTGATATGCTGCAGTGCGTCTGGACTCCCGATGGTAGAAGGGAGATGGTGGAATAAGCTCGTGGAGCTATGCTAACACGCGTGTTAGGCAAACACGCGTTCAACGTTGCGGGGTATAACACCAGTCATCTGATTGTACCCGATCAGAGGCGCTACCGCCGAACTCAATCGTTATCGGTTCTCTGTTTTTTTCTATACAAGAAGAAAAGAGAGATTCGATAACGATTGAGTTCGGCGGTAGGGCCTCAAGTGCGCTGTCTGCCCGTTTGACACTTTACTACATATCATAGTAAGTTATGCTTTACGTAGTAACTTGGACGAAACCCAACTTGCCACCCCATTTCACAAACTCAATAGGTCAGAGCAATACGTGTATATATCAGGTCCTGCTATATATAATAGGTTGCCGAACGTGGTACAGGATGCAGCCTCAACCCGCTTATTTAAAATAAAACTTAAACAGTTTTTGTCACTTATGATTTTTTATAGTTTAGCAGAGTTCATAAGAACTTAAATATTATAATACAATTTTTGAATGTATATTGAAATGTACACCTGCAGGGATGGCAGGAAAAGTATTTTTTGTTGTTAACCTATTGGATAATATGGAAATTGAAATTAGACATTTCTGATGTATTATTATTATTGTTGACATTGACCTGTAATTATTTAATTATCAATAAATTGTATTGTATTGTAGTACCTGGGCGGCCGAGCTTTGCTCCGTATAATCTTAACCAAAGCCCAATGACAGATGGCGCTGTACGGTTTCTGAAACGCGCTATTATCAAGAAATGGTCAAAAAAGCATAGAAAACGAATTTTCCCAGACATGAGACCTAGCTAGATCGATTTTTCGCTACCCAAAAACTCCTTATATAGTAAATAATTATATTATTAATAAAAATATAGTAAATTTCATCGAAATCGTTAAAGCCGTTTTCGAGAAACCGATTACAAATACATATACAAATATTGCTCCTTTAATAGTGTAGGATATTCTCAACTTGTTCAGTTCAAGTCCAGACTTCCGTCACATTTTTGTACCCTTTTTTAAGCTATAAAGGAACTTTACATCTCTCATATTCGGTAAATAGGTCCTTATTACCCCCAAATGGGGCTTGTAGGTGACCAATAAGCGCTCTAGGGTAATAATGTAGCTAGAAAAGCCCTAGGGCGGTAAGTAATTGAGTTTTGAAAGAGTGAAGTGTTTTTTTAATTACATATATATTCTTTATTGCACATTTAACATACAGAAAGTAAACAAACAAAAGGACATTTACAAAGGCGGGCTTATCTCTACAAGAGATTTCTTCCAGCCAACCCATGGTTGTGAGAGAGAATATTCATAGCGGGATACAATCGTGCATGTAAATGGAAAAAAAAACAAAAATAAATAAATAATACCTACAATTTCATAGTAAATAATTAATACCTGTATATAAAAATATATACTATATAAACACTATATACATAATATATATAATAAATATAAATACATATAAATAGATTATTTATTTATTATTTTTTTTTTTTTTTATTCATAATTACAACGAGATTACATCCCAGTTACAGTAACTACTTAAATTAAAACATTAAACAAACATTAATTACAAATTTACATGTCAATCATTATTTACAATTTTCATTAGAAAAGTCATTACATATTCTAAATATTTTTCCAATGTCGTCATCATAGATGTATAAAAATATGTACATAAATATTTAAATAAATACAACGACGAAATTCACAATGATGACTACGACTACGATGACGAAATAGCGGTTTGAAGAAGAAAATGCTCTTTCACTTTCTGTTTAAAAGAGGCAATAGAGGTACTCTCTTGTATGGCTTTGGGAAGGCGATTAATTGATTTAATTACTTACCGCCCTAGGGCTTTTCTAGCTACATTATTACCCTAGAGCGCTAATTGGTCACCTACAATTTGGTGGTAATAAGGACGGACCTACTTACCTCACAATCGAGATGTAAAGCAGAGTAGTTAGCTCGGGTGTAAGCATCAATTGCACCCTCGAAATCTCGGGCTGCAATTGATGCCTTACAGCCCTTGACTACTAATCTACTATTATAGAAGACATTACATTATCTGCAGAGCACTAGCTGAGCTAGAGTGAGTGAGTAAATACAGTTAGACAGTTAATAGATCAGATCACTAGCTCTGTAGTGCTCTGCAGATTTATTAATATAAGTAATGTCAGCTTTAAATCAGTGACCTGCCTGAACATGTTGGCAGAGTTTGAAAGTGAAGATACACAAATTACTCACCTAAACTAACAGAATGGTTCTTCAACACGACTGGCTCTTCAATAATGTCTCCAGTTTCTGTGATCATCCTTCTTGGCATGTGTTTGTCTGTATTTGCTGTTTCAATTGCTGCAGTATCAGACTGTTCATCATATTCTATAGTGCTACTTGGTGCCGTGCGCATTTCCTCCATTGGTTCCTACATATTTAAAAAACAGAAAATGCTGTCATAGATATCCTATGAGGGAGGTAGAAAAGTTTTCGGCCTAATAGTGAAAAATAAAGTTATTATTGAAAATTTAATTTTTAATTTTCGACATAATCCCCTCGAACCTGAATACACTTTTCATAACGTTTTTTCAATGCTTCGATCCCATGGAAAAACCAGTTTGAATCTTTGCTATCAAAATACTCGGTAACGGCGGCTTGAACCTCTTCATTGGACGAAAATCGCTTGCCTTTAAGCTCTCTCTTCAGATTTGGGAAAAGAAAATAGTCACTCGGGGCCAGGTCTGGAGAATACGGCGGGTGGGCGAGCACCTCGAAACCGCAATCCCTCAGCGCACTCATCGCAACATGTGACTTGTGAACGGGTGCGTTGTCTTGCAGGAAAAGGACACCGCGACTGACAAGTCCACGTCTTTTCTCAAGGATGGCGACCCGCAATTTTTTAAGTAAATCAGCATAATAGACGCCCGTAACAGTGGTCTTATTCGGCAAATAATCAATTAACAAAATCCCATGCGCATCCCAGAAAACTGACGCCATAATCTTTCCAGCACTGGATTGGACCTTGAATTTGGTGGGAGCAGGGTTTCCGCGTCGCTGCCACTGCATGCTTTGTTGTTTGGTCTCAAGGTCGTAGTGGTGTATCCACAGGTGCCATCTCAAAGAGAAATAAATTCTATTTTTATTTAGGCTCTCTTTTGATAACCGATCAATCCCTACAAACTGTGCTCTTGTCAACAAGACACTGGCAGTAATGGCTGTAATCTAAAGCCGCGATTACACCTGCTTGAATTTGACGACTGAATAAGAAATCTACCTAGGAGGCTACGTAGAAAAAGACGTTTGTGAATTCAGAGTTCTAGCTAGGAAGCTAAGTATAAAAAGTGCCTACTAATACAGTTGCTGAATAGTGATGTTCCGATAGCGATAGTTTTGCTGTTGGTAGTTGATCTTGAAATACAGTAACTCTGTTGAATAGCCTTATCGAAAATAATTATTGTACAATAAAATGCTATCGATTGTTATAAAATGGTTGATACAACCTCAAGACAAATACAACCGATAATTGAAAGAAGAAAAAATTACAGACAAACTTATTTGCGGTCTTAAAGATAGGCTTTATTGCTTTTAAAAATACTACAGGAATATCGAATCCCTTGAAGCGAGAGTCTGCCTCGCACTTGACCGTTTTTTTTAATGTAAGTATATTTTTGTTCGATATGTTGAATTAATCATTCGCACTTGGACATCACTAAACATGCTAAGTCCCTTCAAGTAAAGGAGTTAGAAGGTTTAGTGATGTGAAAATTTTGCGAATGATTAATTCGTATCGAACAACTTGTCCATGAAAAATAAAAATAAAGCATTATCTTGGTTTAATAATAAGTACTTACATATAATAAACTTAAAAAATTCACTATAAAAAAATTTGTATGCGACTGTTCGGTTGAGTCAAGGAGTGATCACAGCGAGCTGGATTCAAAGACAAATTCGGCATACATTGCTCGTTGAAGTAAGGATAATGCAATAACATAACCAAGCCTCCCAGCAATGTATGCCGAATTAGTCTTTGAATCCAGCTAGATGTGATCGTGGCTTTAATAGGCTGACAATACATTTCCGTGATGTTTTTATTTTTATTTACCTTAAATGGACAAATGAGACCTGAACATTGCCGTGCCAAATCTTATGAATGAGAGTATTTCTGATCAAACAAAAACAATGGCTGTGGTAAATGAAGTGGATACATTTTTTCTCTTTTTCTAGTCTTGCAGGTGCACAAAGTCATTCGCCGTAACTGAACAACTTTCAGTAAATAAAACTATCAGCCTCTTCAATACTCTTCATATATAATTGCAAATGGACAGTTTAGCCACGATCACATCTAGCTGGATACAAAGACTAATTCGGCATACATTGCTGGGAGGCTTGGTTGTGTTATTGCAATATCCTTACTTCAACGAGCAATGTATCCCGAATTAGTCTTTGAATTCAGCTAGGTGTGATCGTGGCTTTTTGTGGAAAAGAGGATTATTTTAATATTTTCTGAAAGTTTTATTTACTGAAAATTATTCAGTTACGTTGACTGACCACGCCCTTTCAGTTTTCGGAAACCAGTCCCTTAGACCATGTATTGGTCAATTTAATTTCGATGCGAACACGGAATTAAATTAAAATTAATCATTCGCACTCGGACATCACTAAACCTCCTTACTCCCTTCAAGTAAAGAACTTAGGAAGTTTAGTGATGGGTAAATTTTGCGAATGATGATGAACAACTTGTCGATAAAAATAATTATTATTCATGGTGTAATAACAAGTACTAATAAAAATAAAAAAATTCACTATAGATTACCATCGATACTTCAAAGGTTCAGATATTTTCTATACGACTGTTCAGTAGAGTTACTAAACCTGCTTTGCGACAAAAAAAATCGTAAAAAGAACTAGGTAAAGGAGTGATCACACCTAGCTGAATTCAAAGACTAATTCGGCATACATTGCTGGGAGGCTTGGTTATGTTAATTGAAATATCCTTACTTCGACGAGCAATGTATGCCGAATTAGTCTTTGAATTCAGCTAGGTGTGATCACTCCTTAACTCTACACTGCGCGTGGCTTGACACGAAGTACGAACTTGGTCGGTTATTTAGTATCGATTATTACCGGTACTTTTAAGAATTCGATATTCTCGATATTTTCTATAGGAATATTCGGTAGAGTTACTGTATTTTTAAAACTCAACCATCGATCTCGTTATCGCAGCAACACTGATTCAATAATTTTCAAAATTTACGGTTCGGTTAGGTACTCAATCAATCGCCAGTTAAAGCGCGACGGAGTCAGATGTGTCCGTGTAGAATACTTGACTAGTGCAACACTGTTAGTTTTGAATATAGCGGTCTTTAATTGTTTTTGTAGTAGGAGCGCTTGTTTTAAGTAAAAAAGTATACCATCAGTTAGGCCATTATTTTTTGTTCGACAAGTTGTTCGATTCGAGCCAATCATTCGCATTTGCCCATCACTAAACCTCCTTACTAAGTGGCTTACTATGTTCCGATGTCATTTTTTGGTGGTCATTTCCTCCGAGGCGAGTTCGCCCGGTTGGGCATTTCGCCCGAAAGTATTCATTGTTAGTCGAGGTCTTTTAAAACCATATCCAAAAGATAATGAGAAACTATGGCAAACAATAAATAAACTTACATACAGAAATAAAAAATCCAAATAAGATCAATAAACTTCTAGATAAAAAGAATTGACTTCAGCATTTTGTTACTGTAAAAATATCGTTGGCCGAAAATATTTTACTTAAGACTGCACCACGTAAAAACTACCAAAACGGCAATCACGGTTTTATATTGCTTACATATTTAATATGATTTTTTTTTAAACCATTACGATTACGCCATACATTTTTAGTATGACCGCGCGAAGTCTAATAAATAGCTCTGACACGCGGCCGATACCCACAAGAGCTCGAAGTGAGACCACGTCAGTTTGCACCGCGACGCGCCAAAATTATGGATCGCGTTTCAACGTATACACATTCTCTGCTTTCATAGTGTAACAAGGTAACTTTGTTTTTTACTATTTTCTAAAGTAAGATATTTCTTTCCTTGTATTTATAAAGTGTTTGTTTTAGAGAAATGGGGAAGCGCAAAGATAAATATTATGTATCCCGTCAAAAATTCAAAAAATATCTCTTCCTTTAACCAAGTAAGTACCTTCTTATATACCATACCTAGGTAGTTTTGTTTTGTGATGGGTGACTGGTGATGAAGGGTAGGCGGAGGAAGATAGGTAGATGATGGGTGATCGGTCAAAAGGGTTATCAGAGTAATAGATTTTCGGTACGTGATTGATGTCCGGACGAAGATGGGTGACCGGTGGATGATATTGATGGGTGACCGGCGGAAGACGAGTCAATGGTAGATGATGGGTGACCGGTAGATGATGGGTAATCGGCAGTGGTCGGAATAGGTAGAGCTGTTTAGGGTCGATGATCGGAAACTTGAACGTGCTGCTTGCTACATTATTTCGTCAGGTCTGTTAGATTTTCCTCTTGAGACGGATTTCCATGGCATGGCTTTTCAAAATAAGACTGCCTTTTGATCGTTAGTATGTGTCGTTTGATCTTTCGATCACAAAAACAACGAAATGTACAACGATGGCACGGATTTAAATGGATTACTTTTTTAAAAGAAGCAAACGGCGCCAAACTTAGGCAGGAAAAAGGCTACATTATTTCGTCAGGTCTGTTAGATTTTCCTCTTGAGACGGATTTCCATGGCATGGCTTTCCGAAATAAGACTGCCTTTTGATCGTTAGTATGTGTCCTTTGATATTTCGATCACAAAAACAACGAAATGTACAACAATAGCACGGATTTAAATGGATTACTTTTTTTAAAGAAGCAAACGGCGCCAAACTTAGGCAGGAAAAAGACTACATTATTTCGTCAGGTCTGTTAGATTTTCCTCTTTAGACGGATTTCCATGGCATGGCTTTCCGAAATAAGACTGCCTTTTGGTCGTTAGTATGTGTCCTTCGATCTTTCGATCACAAAATCAACGAAATGTACAGCGATGGCACGGATTTAAATGGATTATTTTTTTAAAAGCAAACGGCGCCAAACTTAGGCAGGATGATAGTTGATGACTGGATGAATGACGATGATGAAAGGATGATAAGTGATGCGCGGATTATAGTTGATGAGTGGATCAATGATGATGAGTGATGCGCGGATGATAGTTGATCAGTAGATGAATGATGATAAGTGGATGATGAGTGATGCGCGGATGATAGTTAATGAGTGGATGAACGATGATGAGCGGATGATGAGTGATGCGTGGATGAATGATGATGATGAGCGGATGATGAGTGATTTTCGGATGATAAGTGATGCGCGGATGATAGTTGATCAGTGGATGAATGATGATGAGCGGATGATGAGTGGTGCGCGGATGATAGTTGATGAGTGGATCAATGATGATGAGTGATGCGCGGATGATAGTTGATCAGTGAATGAATGATAATGAGCGGATGATGAGTGATTTTCGGATGATAAGATATGATGAAGATGTGCGGATGATGAGTGATTTTCGGATGATAAGTGATGTGCGGATGATAGTTTCTACCACCATGTCATTACGAGTAAGTCTAAAGTGTTTCTACTGACGTGCTGTTGAGTATACAAACTTGAAGAGCTGTTCCCTGTCGCCCCTCGAGTAACCCTCCGTTATACAATCGTTGCGCTGAGCTATATTAGTAGAGTTCATTAAAAATACCTTGAGAGAAAAAAGTTCCATTCAAAACACAGTTTTTTAAAAGGTGTCGTTTCCTCCGAGCGGACGAGAACGCGTCTCGGGTGAAATGACGCACTACGACTCCAAGTGGACTGCGCGCATGTGTGTGTTCGATCATACGCACACTACTGTTGCTTCCGACTCGACGCGAAAACTAAACAGTTTGATCCTATACATTTTTTTATGAAAGGGACAACTGATTTAGACATGAATTGAAAATTTTGTCAGGATTACAAAGTATCTCTTTTAAGGAAGTCTAACAAAATTACGGACAAGTACAAGGTGTCAAACAATCTCCTGAAAACTTCATCAATGGACTCATACCATGAAAAATTAACGATTTTCACCATACATACATCTATACACAACAAAAAAAAATGTTAAAGTGCGAGTCGGACTTGCGCATCGAGGGTTCCGATATACCTACCTATAGTATTTTTAGAAGCAATAAGGTCCATTGTAAGGACCGCAAAACTAAATTTGTTTGTAAAGATTTGTTGCAAATTTCCAAAAAACTGTGCTACTTAGAGAGATTGTTTTTTTTTCTGAATTATTTACATAAACCTCTATGGACTTTAATTAATTCAGATTTTTTTCTTCGGAAAACTTCGGGGATAAGGAAGGGGGAAGGTATTTTTTTAACTTTTTATGTCATAACTTGAAAACTAAGAGTCGTTAAAAATATAAAGAACTATTTTGGAATGTACAAGTGAAGCACTTTCATATGATACCTAACTTGACTTAGTACTGACTATTAAAAACTTTGACCTACCCATTTGGGCCCCCTTTACAATAATAATAATACTATAATTATTTCAATTGCAATAAAGTAAGACAATCGTATTCTAAAACTACTTCTACTACTAAATATAAAAGTATAAACGAGTTTTTAGCATGCTTTTCAATTTATTTTAAGGTCATTAAAAATACTCATAGAAGCCTTTATACAAAGTATCTGAACATATCAGTCGCGCTATAAAGTGTACCAGCACAGAAAATATAGAGGTATACTAACGTATAGCATCTAGTGAACTGACTATGATCCCTACTATGTTGATGTTCCTTAATAGTGATGTACAATTATTTCAAGAAGCAACAATCGAAATATTCGAATGTACTACTTAGTACTATCCAAATAATATTTTAGCATTCAATTGTTATTTTTCATTGGAATCATTATTCGCTTTTCGTACGATTTTGAATGAAAAATTTATTCTAACTAAAAGAATGAACAAAGCACTCAAATTCTTTGTGTTTACTTGACTGGTGCAACCTAATTTTAATTCCTTGTTTGTTTTTTAGTATACCGGTAATTCTGTGGTTTTTTTTTTGTAGTTATTCTAGTGTTTTTCTATACAACATAAATTAGCCCTTATTAATATTTTCCGTACGATGAGGTGTTCTATTCGTATTGGCCCTTCACTAAAGTTCCTTTCTGCGTTGCTTACTATGCGGCTTACTCAGTCAGTGACTTACTTAGTTCCATCTTTCTACCTTCCTTTCCTACGTAGGAGACTAACTGACTTAGTGTGTGAATTCAGTCAGGTGTGATCGGCCCTTAAACGGCCCATTGCCATAATACAAAAGTTGAAGTTGACCTTACTCATGCCTAGTTTTTCGTGCAATATACGCAATACGCTTTCCGTTGAGATGTTTACGATCTCGGCTAACTGTTTCTTGGTCAACCTGTTGTTCTCTAAGATGAGATCTTCAATTTTTTCAACGATGTCAACAAGTGAAGGAGTTTGTGTATTTGGGCTAATTTTACGAGAAATGGAAAGTGTGAAAGTGATATCGAAAGAAGAGTGAATGCTGGAAACATGGTGAATGGTGCTCTGCATGCTTTTATGAAGAGTCAGAAGGTGTCTCACAAGGCTCGTCTGGCTGTTCATAGAGGCGTTTTGGTACCAACACTGATGTACGGCAGTGAAAGCTGGGTATAGCAGAAAAAGCATGAAAGTAGAATTAATGCAGTAGAAATGAGAGCGTTGAGGAGTATGATTGGTGTGAAATTGAGTGACAGGATTAGAAATAGTGTGATAAGTGAACGTTGTGGCGTAAAAGAAGACGTAGTGACTAAAATTGAGAAAGGAATGCTGAGATGGTTTGGTCATGTAGAGAGGATGAATGAAGGAAGATTGACGAAAGAGATCTACAAGGCGAGAGTGAATGGAAACGTTGGAAGGGGAAAGCCTCGGCGAACGTACCAGGACCAGATTCAGGACGTTCTGAATAAAGGCCAGGTTAAAAGTACCCTAAACCGACGAGCATGTATGAAAGGATTGATGAAAGTTCAGGAAGCAAGGGAAGTATGACAAGATCGTAGCAGGTGGAGAACTGTGGTCTCTGCCAACCCCAACGGGAACAAGGCGTGACATTATGTACGTATGTATGTATGTCATCTCCAGTCGCCTCTACCGGTCGACCACTGCGAGGGTCGTCATTCAATGACTCCCTACCAGACTTGAATTGCCGTGCCCAGAATTTCACAGTAGAAAACGATGGAGCATTGGTCCTATAAACTGCTTGCCAGCGCTCATTGATTTCGGTAGGCGCTTTCCCCTCCTGGATCAAAAATTTGATCACAGCACGATACTCCAATTTATCCATATTCCAAAAAATACCGACTTACTTGTTTCAATCGTGTGTAGTTTTTTATTTTGACACTTACGAATTTGGCGCCAATGGTGAAATTTTTTCCAAAAGATTGCCAGATTTAAAAAATATAAACACTGTCTAACCACAGCGCCATCACTATGTTAGGCCGAGAACTTTTCTACCACCCTGGTATTGTGTTGATTTGTAACAGCTGGGAAAAGAGCTTTATGAAAAGCTGATAGCAGAACATCTATTTTATATGACTTAGGTCCTTCGTACACAAGGCTACGCAAATCTTCGATACTAAAGTTGTATACTACATTAGTATCGAGTCGCGAGTATCGAGTAGCGCACGGTCCGTACACATGAAATTGAATCGCAAGACGCAAATTGCCTATTCAAACCAAATTCGATTATTTAAACCAAGTTCGATAAACAATTCCTGAGATCTGTATGTAATATCAGCAAGTTCCATTTACCATTTTTTCTATTTAACAGCAAATTTACAATATCATCGGGATACAATGCGCGCAGCGAAAGATGAGACCTGTCAGATGAAAGTAGAGGGGATTTTGCGCAGGTACGGCCTAGCGTCCCTCCCCACTTGCCGCCAAAATGGCATGCGAACTGCCTACTGCGCAGGATATCGCTGAATATTGAATATCGCTGTGACTTATGTAGCGACGATCTCGTCCGGCAGGTAGCGCACGACTGGCGGGACGCGAGTCGCGGGACGAATGTCGGCGACGCGACTCGTGTACGAATCTCAATGGATTTGTATGGCGGTACTCGCTTGGAGACTTAAGTCGTCAAGTATCGAAGATTAGCGTAGCCTTGTGTACGAAGGACCTTAGAGTTTAGGTCAGTTGGAGTTTATTTATTTATTTCTTTAGTCATAAAAAAAATAATTGAACATTTTTTCAAAAATTACCTTCAAAATATTATTGAAAAAATCTATCATCTTCCTGGCAGCTTTTATGATATCTTAGCTATTTTGTAATGACTACAAATATTAAGTTCTTATAAGACTGAAGGTGATCCAATGTAAAGTTTACCTCAACTACAACATCCTGATCATTATGGTAGTTTTGAATATGTTCCAGCACTGATGTGAATGAGACTCCGCAGGTGTTGCAGCTGTAGATCTCCTCTTGGGCCTCTTCTTTGTCTGGGCTTGGCTGGCTAACTGTCTGGTCTGACTCTGTTTTCATGTCTGGAATATACACAAAAATTCAGAAATTTGAGTATCTGTAACAATTATCAAGATAATTACATTACAGCTCTTGAAAATCATCAGACAGATAATATGGAATATGCATATTTTTTTTTTAATTATTTATTCTGATTCATGTAATAAATAATTTAGTAAAACAAGTTTTCGAATAACTATGAAATTAAAAAAGATATGAGCCATCGAAGATTTGTTTCTGTCTCTTTCTAGCAAAACGAAATTTAACACTGAGTTTATATGGCCGTAGTGGTATGTGACGTCACTCGCCATGTCGGGTCTCTCTGTCTGACCGGTGCATAATTAGTAGTTTTAAATGCTTATATCAGCCGTATTAAGAAGCCGATTTCAATTTAAATTTCACTTTTTGTCATCTCGACTTCGGTATTTTCATATTTTGTTAATAAAAGCGACTAAAAAAATTTATGCTTATTCTCTATTATTACATATTATCAGAATGTATTTTACAAACAAGCAAAAGATTGCTTTAAAGTTTTTGGTCTATCTTGTAAGCAAATTAAAAGTTATGTAACAAATTTAGTTTCTAATTTAAATAAAAGAAGTATCTTACCTCTTACTGTAGTTAAAGATATAGTACCATCATTGTTCTGCTTAGTAACCACAGCACTCTCAATATCAATGTTGTTTTCATTATTTTCATTCATAACAAACACATACCGACTTATCCCACCGTCATCCTTTACAAGTTTTAGTTCTTGGGTTTGGAGACAGGATTTTGTAAGCTGCTTACTCAGAAATTCTACATACATTCGTTCCATATTAGACCCTTCCTCTATATTTTCATTTATGGTGAGTGGATCAGATAACTCTTTTTCTGACTCTGTAAGAAGTAGAAATATATTGAAAAATTAAAGAAAGCCCGTATTTCAGACCAAGCTTACTTTTAACAATTAACCTATTAAGTATTGTATTATTTGCTCCATTACTAAGTATATTCAATGATTAGTTTTTTTTAACACCAGACAGGTATATAGTGGGCTGAGTAACTCTAGCCCTGACAGTTATTTACTGTGTATGGGTGACAGGCGGAGAGCCAATGGATGATTAGCATGCCTGCCCCATAGTAATTTAGTAAATATTTAATTAAATAAGTGAGCATGGTCTGAAATAAAACATGAACTATAGTAGATTCAATTTGTTGTTTTGCCGAATTTATTCAGCGGCAAGTTTATGGTGGCTAGAAGGCAGTTACTCGGTGTAAAAACTAGTTTTACTCTGCCCTCTCAGTGCAGTCAAAGTTAGATTGCCAGGTAGAATATAATCCATAAAACTGTGAAGAGATTGTTAATGTTTTGGAGGGTAAATGTGGGTAAATGGGTTGGGCTTTTGAGATCCCTATCTTTTGTTGCCAGCCATTTCTTTATAAACTAATGAATACTATTTTCTGGTACAATGGCTGTTAGTCGCCATCCAGCTTTACAACACTGCTAGTGAATAGTTGGACCAGGACTGAATTGCAGTTGCTGGGCTGTTTAGTTATTAAATTGAGGAAAAGTAAATTTATTTCATTTTTGGAATATTTTTACTTTTAGGATTTATGATATTTATTTATTAATTAGAAAAAAAATCTAAATCAAGAATAACTAACCATTTTCAATCTGAATTATTTGGGCGTCCTCCAAATTTTGTTTTATGTTCATAACATTATTTTCTCTGATCATAGGTTCTGTATTCGCATCTGAATGAATCGGTAGCACTGTGTTCTGTAGTTGGCAATTGTCTAGGGATAAATGTTCAATGAGCTGAGCCACATTTGGCCACTTCATGCTGCAGATAGGGCAAACAATATTGTCTAGTAAAGTTGCCAAGTGTTCTGTAAGTTCTGACTTCGACTCAAAAGTGTTCTCACAACACAGAGGACACTTCAATACCATGTCTCCCATTTTCAAGAACTAGAGGTTCCCCTGTAGATATTTGGAATAGTGCCAACAAGGTGCTACTCAAGCACCATCATATAGAAAGTGTTTGTAAACATTTCACTTTCGCTCCACAAAGTTTTTGCTACATTCAGCCTGGATCACAATTCTCAACAAGAAACCATCTTTATTATGAAGAACTTCACACTATTTCTATCGTAATAAACGTGAAGAAAGCCCAAAACGTGAATCGAGCGAGGATTCAAAATGTCAGTCTGACTGTCAAATAGCATTCATGAAGATGTTTTTTATCAGTAATAAACATTAATTAAATCCGTGGTTTTTCATATAACCCCCCGGTGAAAAGCTCAGACTGAGTAATTTTAGTTAAAAATAGACTGATATATGTACCCAAAAGCTTTTTTTTACATTTTATAGTTTTATTGCTGAAATATAAATAACTAGGCATAACCATCTTCAAAAACATATAAAGCCATTTTCTTGCCATATAAAAAAAAGTCACTGAAAATAGTTGTCTCTAAAACTAGCTTTTATGATGTTTGTGATGAATAAACAAATAAAAGTTGACTAAAAAACGTTATATGAAACATTATGGATTACTACGGCGACTAGGCAAACAACTGATTGACAGCAACAAACAGTCAAATCAAACGAGTAGAATTACCTGTTATAAAATGGTAACATTGTCTGGTTCGCCTTCGCCATTTTAACGCCATTTTGTCTTGTCGTGGAACTTTTATCATTTTGTGGAATTTTACATTTTAGCTAATTATTTGCAAAGAATAAGATAGTCAGTTGCGTTACTTATAAATGTTGTAACGTACTTTCTAAATCATTACAAAGAAAAAGTTCAATGTTCTTGAAACGCTGATCTGTAACGCTTGTATATGTATACTTATGTTTATGTACATCATTGCCATCGCGGGAATTTTGACTGAATCAGGATGTTGGGAAAAAGAATGCACCACAATAGTAAAGGCCGGCTAGCCAGCAAGGGACATGACAATGGTAAACCGTCGAGCCCAGGGATTTCGCCGCACAACAAGCCGGCAAAATTACCAGGTTCAATTTCTAGTGGCAAATCGAAAGTTGATGTGTGCCCTATTCCCTACATGAAGATACAAGACAATGCTTCGAACTTTCCACGTTTTACAGCCATAGCGGCTAGGTCCGCTGATGAGCCCATTGGCATGGATGAGCTGGATGCTCTTCAGTTAGAGTTAGAGTCATTATTGAGTAATACAGCACTCAGAGTAAGATACTTCCAAAGTGAGATAGAAAGTATAGACACAAATGAGTCAAAGAGAGAAAAGAAAGGTAAAGCTGCTGGCAAGCAGTTACAATATCCCGTAAAACGAAAATTTCCAGAAGATAAGTTATCAAAAACCAAAGAATACACAAAACTCTCAAACCAACCAAAAGTTCCAAAGTTCAAAAACTTTTCCAGTGCTTCTGGAGCATCTCACAACTATTCAGCAGACCTTGCAAACTCTGATAATTCTGTCAAACTTGAGCTATCTCAGTTTGCCTTGCCTAAAAATAATATTCCATACAAATTCTGGAATTCTGTTGAACCATACTGTGCACCAGTCACATTGGATGATATTAAGTTTTTGGAGTCTTTGCTGGCACAGAGCAGCAATACCACACTACCTCCAATTCCTCCACTTGGGAAACATTATTCTGAGGTGTGGGCTGATGAGCATTTAGCGGAAGATCAAAATGCTGGGAATCCAAATAAAACAAGTAAATCTAGCATGTCTCCAGATGCCTCAAGCATACGCAAAAAAGTTGAGAAAACTGGAGAAAATAATATGATTACAGGCCCATTGACTCAAAGACTGGTATCAGCTCTCATGGAAGAAAATGTGATGCCATATGAAGTACCTGATATCAAAGTAAAACAGAATACTAGCACAAAGAGTAGTTACAAGAACTCCCTTACTTTAGAGAAATGTCTAAGGAAGGAGTTAGTTGAACAGGGCATTCTAGACCCTGAAGATTTGCCACCATTAACCAATCCAGCTGATGATGAGATATTAGCAGAGATAAAGAAATGTCAGACTGAATTGACTGCAGTCAGAAAAGACAACTGCCGTAACCTTAAGAACCTCATACAACTATGCAAACAGGAGATGATCAGACTTAATCTTAAGAAGCAATTGGACCAAGTGGATTTAGAGTGTATTGAAATTTACAAGAAGATGGTTGCTGCAAAACAGAAGAAAAGGCCAATCACTAAAAAAGAAAAAGAGGATGCCTGGAAGGCAATTAACGAGCAAATCAGACTAAACAAAGAAATTAATGCCTTGCCGCTAACTGGGCCAAACACAAGTTAATTAAGCATACAATATTAAGTTTAAACAGTACTAAATGACTAAAGAATTGGGTGCATGTTAGTAAGAAAATTTTATTGAATAATTTTTTATTTAAACATTTAAATCTATGTATTGCCGTCACTGAGTACCTACATTGTTCGCTCTGATCGTATTTGGATATGCATATATCTATGTTTTTAAATAAGTACCTACACACAAGCAGTTTTTAATGATTGAAAATTTTAAAAGAATGATTATCTACTGCTAACTTTAGCTTGGAGAAGTAAGGTGTATCTGCTAAGTGTTTTTATTGGTTAGTTGTATTGATTTAGCTGCTTGTGTACCGATTGTATAATTTGAGTAACAATAAATACCTAATACTTTAAACCAATTTTTTCTTTTTTTCTATTTATTTATATAACAAGCGGGTATAGACAGTTTTTCAGGTTTCCTTTGTTGAACAAGGAACTTCTAGTATGGTTTCCGTCAGTTGCAATCAGCGCCTTTAAAGTTGATGCTCCTTTAAGTCTATTGCTGACTGCCTGAAAAGCACAAAAAATCATGTATTAATTAAATTAAAAAATCTATTTATTCAGGCATCTGTGACCCACAAATTTAAAAATACATATTTAAACAACAAAATTACAATTCAGAACCACAACATCAAAAATAAAATTCAATTTGTCTAATTTTATTAATTATAAAATTCAAAAATAAATCAAAGTAATTAATGTCTAAATTAAGGTAAATTTAAAATCACATTTAAATAAATTTAAATTTTGTCTACTTATTGTTCAGTAATAATTAAAAAAGTCAAAGATAAATTAAATTAGTTAATATGAAGGATCATTTACCTTCTTTTATTGTTAAATTTAGATTTTTGTAGATTTCTTGATTTTTTGTGTAACATATGATAATCGTATCATCTAACGCTGTGTTCCAAATTGTACAAACGCTGCTAAAAGCGTATACAGTACTCACGGACGGTCCAAATTGATTTAGCGCGCTCACAAAGCTATCACTGCTTTAATGGCTCTAGTCAATTTGGAATGGATTTAAGCGCGCTCACGTGTTCATCTGTCAAAATGTCAGTTTTGTTTTTATTTTCTTTAACAAAGCCTAAGCTAATCCCTGAAAAATGTGCGCCAAATCCACTCTCATTTCCATTAGAGACAAACTCATTAAAATCAAAACTTGAGAAACATCAGCTGGCTGCAAACGTGTGGGATTTTATATGTGTCAAATCGATTTTGACATTAGCGCTTTCACTGCTCCACCTATTTGACTAAAGCACTGATAGCAGAAACGATGACGTCATCAATGACGTAAGGCGGTGAAAGAGCGAGTGCTTTAGAGCACGCTTTAGGTCAATTTGGACCGACTTAAGCGCGCTCACAGTGCTCTAAAGCAGTCTGTTAGTGCATATTGGAACGCACAGTAAGTAGTCTGTGTGATAATCCTAGTCGGTCTGCAACTGGATACGTTTTACATTTAAGTGCCTCTTCCAAGACTCTTATTAATTTTTACTCTGTGCATCCACTTGTGTGACCTTTAAACGGCCCATACAAAGCCCTGCCTGCAGGGCCCTGCTTGCAGTGCGCACTGCCAATCGTACCGTGTGTGGTGTTGCAGGGCCGATGTAACGGCCATTTTGTCGGCCCTGCATGCCCACATAAAGTACGATTGGCAGTGGCACTGCAAGCAGGGCCCTGCAGGCAGGGCTTTGTATGGGGCCCTTTACGAAGGTAATTACAATAGACTTAGCACACTGAAAACATGCCATATTTTCAATGAATATTAGCTTACAAAGAGTCAAAATGTAAAAACAAGCTTCAATTTTAAATGAAAACATATTTTATTTCTTAGATCAGGGCACGCGTTGGTATTTAATTAAAGTAAAAGCCGAAGTAAAAATAACTTTATAAACGCAAATCTGTTTGACACATCCGTTAGGCATCGAAATGTCCGTAGTGGTTATATTCTCTTGGGAAATGTCAAAATGAAAAAAAAAAAAAGAAATGTCAAAATATTTTTAAAAATTATAACGAAATATTCTTGCGATTATTAATAATTTTGTTATTTGTCCATTATTCGTATCGTTCGTGTCGATAGGCTTTAGAAATGGATAATCCTTTAACTCCGAAGAAAATTCAGAGACTGATAAATCTAGCGGAAGGAAGGTCCTTTAATATGGAAAGATTGCTGCTCACGGATGAGGAGGTGAAAATGTAAGTCGTGTTCGTCGTGTTATAATTTTCTTAGTTCATGCTTAGTTCATGTAAAATCATCATATTTTTAAATAATACACAGTCATATAGTAGGTACTGTTAATAAAAAAAGAATTTTAGATCAGCTGATCTTGAGCTAGTCGCTATTATCTAGAAATTATTACTTTCAGGACCACTAAAATGAATACCTATTTAAAGTTATTTAAATGTCTTCAGTTAAAAGTGATTATCTAAACCAATGTCATCAATAGGTACATAATTTTACCTACATAATTAGGTATGGATTTGAAAATGTTTCAGAGTTTCAGCTAAGACTAATTCACAAAGCCAAGAATATTCACCTGCCCGGTATGAGTCTTCTTCAGGAATTATTGATCTGGATCGTGTGGAAGGTACATTTATAAATAAAATATAACAATTTTTCTCTACAAAACACCATTTTTTAGGGTTCCGTAGTCAACAAGGAACCCTTATAGTTTCATCATGTCCGTCTGTCTGTCCGTGGCTTAGCTCAGAGACCCTTCGTACGAGGAAGCTGAAATTTTGTATGGATATGTATTTCATTCATGCTGAAAAAGTGGTAAAATAAAATCTAAGAAAATATTTTTTTTAGGGTACCGCCCCCTATAAGTAAAGTGGGGGTGAATTCTTTTTTCTTGTTTATCCCATCGTGTGGGGTATCGTTGGATAGGTCTTTTAAAAATAATGTGAGTTTGCGAAGATCACTTTTTGATTTAGGGATCTGTTTGCGAAATATTCATCTTGAAAGCGCAATTTTTTGTTGGAGTCGAGTGTCCCCCTCTGCCAGCTAAACGGTAGTTAATGGAAATGTGAAAAAAATCATAGTAGTAGCATATATGATGAAATTAAAAGTAAAACTATCAAAGCTAAGTAGGCTTGACAGGTTAATGAGCTATAGCTGAAAAACTGAAAATAGCAATAGCAATCAGGCGTTAGGATCTGGCTGAGTATAAGGATGTAAAAATTTTATGTTATGAATGTTATGACATACTTAGTCAACACCTGCTTTGCGATAAAAATCGTAAAAAACTACGGAACCTTATATTGCGCGTGGCCCGACACGCACTTGGCCGGTTTTTAATTATGGCTTTTGCCTATGATGCTCTTAACACTAGAAATACCATAAAAGTATATTCCTTCTACCTTACATCTTTTATCGTGCTACCTAGCTTTTTGTTAAGCTTTTGTGTTGTTTTTCTGTGCAGCTTTGTGTCTTTTAAAACTCATTTTCGTCCCTACTTTTTTACTGGTCAATTTCATGGAGTAAGAGATTTTTCTTAACTTCAGGTTGGCGTAAATGGTTGTTTCCGCCTACAATGACCGATTGCCAAAAAATTTAAGTAAATCAGTTTACAAATAAGTACCTACAAAGCTATGGTGTGGCAATCATGACCAATAGTAAGTTCTGGGGTAGGCCTTTGATCAGCTGTTGGGTCCTGTATGCCAAGAAAATAAAGGCTTGTTGGGTTATGAACAGTAGTACTTACTTATTATTTCTGATGGGGACACCGCGACTCTCGCAGATGGGTGGTCAGATCACATGTATGGAGCTATTTCACCCACAAAAGTAGTACTTAATGTCTATTTAATAGGTATATTACTTTAAAAAAAAAAAAATAGGAAAAATAAAAGCTTCTGTAAAAACCAAATTTGAAATGGTGGTGATCTAAGTAAGATCTACTTGTATAATGGTAGTAAATGAAAAGACATTTTTTGATCAGTCTTACTCATATTCAATACCACTGACTCAGTCAATTACTTAGACAGGCCTGTTGGTGTGGTTGACTCTGTCTTGTATGATTATGCCATGGGCATTGGTCATGCGTTTGATCACACCCAGTTTTAAACATTTGTTTGATAATTCTAGGTGTCTAGGTGTTTTTTATCTATTAGTACTTTATCTCTCTCTATTAATAGTTTCTGATTTGCATAGTTTGATATCAAATGAACTTAGAAACTTAAAAAAAATATATAAATTAGGGATTGCATAAGACCTTGTCTCTAAATACATAATATTAAACAATCCCTTGACTGAGCTATCTGAGCTATCTTTCAAATAGTTATTTTAATATAATTTTTAGGTGTAAGGGACAGCTTTCCGAAAACTAAAAAAGCATAATTAGTCAATGTAACTGAACAACTTTCTGAAAAAAATATCGGCCTCCATACAAGCTGTCCAATCAAGGAGGCCGATTTTTTTTTAATTTCCATTAACTGAAAGTTGTTCAGTTACATTGACTATGTAACTGAACAACTTATGCCCGTTCATTTTTCGGAAACCTGTCCCTACACCCTTTACGTAGCTATTCATCTTTACTTTTGCAGCTTTTGGAGAGGCAAGCAGTGTTGGAAATATGTCTTTCAGCAAATCAGTAAGTTGGCTCACTGTTCACGCATTAACTGAACGGTCTTATTAACACACAGTACTTGACTCACAAACTCCTATACAAACATAGTTTATGTGGTTCTTAAAATAATACTTTTTGTTTTCTGATGACACAATTGATAACAAAAAGGATATAGGTAGCAACCTTGAAGCATGTGTATCCTATGAAACTGAAAGAATTTTACCATGGAACATATAAAAAATCCCATAGAAACTGTGGGTAGGTAAATAGTAGGTACATTTTTTTGTGTGAGGGGTAGGTAATTTTTAGGGTTCCGAACTAAAATAGAAAAAATGGAACCCTTACGGTGCGACTTTGTCAGTCTGTCACACCTGTTTATCTCAGCAACTACTCAAAAGAATATTTTTTTTTTATTGTAAATGGGGCCAGTTAGGACATATTATTTTATTGACATTTTAGTGAACTATACTTATACCAAGTTTGACACTCGAATTACTAACCGCTCTGACGATAGAGCAAAAACAAAAAAAATACGTTTCTTGTATGGCGACACTCCTTATTTCTTAAAATTTTTATTTTAAGGTGATATATTTATTTTAAAAATACATATTCTGTGAAATTTTCAACCAGCTACCTATGTCGGTTCAATAGATACAGTTTTCAACCTAGTAAAAAACTACACATTTTCAACATTATGCCCCACTGTGCATCTCAGTCGCGTCCTGCTGGGGAGCACCACTTCTAATATGTTACCTATGCGTATGTACTTGACTCCTGCCAGGTTTCATCCCAGCAGGTTTAGGTGCGAGGTACCCCATACAAGCTGGGCCTTAGTGATCCTACTAATTGTAAATGGGGCCCAAATGGAGGAAAATTTTAAATTGTCGTAACTAAGGTCATAGTTACGACAATTGGCCAAGCTAAATATGATATAAGACACTGAAATACAAAAACCATTTCGAGATATTTTTATATCTTACCATATTTTGTTATTTTCGAATAGAAAAGTAATTTGATTGCGTTAATATATTCAAAAATGCTGCGGCAGTTGTAACATTCATTTGACCACTGAGTGACGTCATTCTACAACAAAAAAAAACCAATAGATAAGAAAACTTTTATTCTCTGTGCTCTTTCTGTTAAACGCCAACAGTCGGTAATGCATGTCTGTCACAAAGTAGGGTGACCAAACTATTTTAGGCTAGGGGTTGTATTGTTATTGAACCCCTCTGGAAGAGCAGCTTTATTTTCAATATTTTATTTGGCAAGATTTTATACTTTCGTCTCTACCTGAAAAGTTGTGTTTCGCTCGGCAATAAAACAGTATTTTGCGTCTCGTGCATTGAAACCCTTGCAACGCTGAGGATCCATCTTTGGTTTGGCTCGTGGCTCAATCGTAGAATCATAGAGGTAAATCAAGTCAAGTCCGTGTGGTGCCGGCAAATAATAGTACTAACCCATCTGTACCCGTGGGTGTCGTAAGAGGTGAATAAGGGCTTATTAACTGAAGGATGGGCAGCAGCGTCCCCCTGTATGTATCGTCTCATCTTACGTACTGCGGTCACCAACAACAGCGGTCGCCAGCCACAACGCTTACAAGCATAGTAGCTATGGTAAATCCCCTTCAAAGTAGTTCTGAAGGGAGCTTGTCCTGTAGTGGACGTTTCATTTGATGTTATGTATAACATGGGAGTATTATTCAAGCATGATATTATTTGCATGTCATGAATATTATTCAAGCATGTCATGAGTACAAAGTACATCACCCGAAATATTCAAAATTACAATTTTTTCTTTACAAAAGTGCGGTTTGATGGGATTGACATTCGTTAAATATAAAGTAGGGATGGATTATTACTTTTCATGTATAATGGTTCATATTTTAACAGATTATCAGGGTACATAAATTTTTGATGTCTCAAAAATTATATTTTATCACTCGGTGATATTCAACAATCGGAGTTTTTTCAGCAGCAGCATTCTTTTTGTTTGTTTCCAAAATAAACCTTTTTCCATTTTTTCTTCTTCCTTTCTTGCTTTCCAGAAAAGTACGAGTACGATGCGTCATCATCAGAAGCAAAGAAATAAATAATATTTGACTTGTATTTTATGACTTATTGTTTATTGATAAACAAATTTTATTAAAGGTACGACTTGTAACAAAATTATCGAATAAATAAAAGGTTTTATTTCTTAATTCATAGATTTAGTTCCGACTTTACATTTTTTTACTCACACGGAATAGGAATAGGTTCAAAAATATGAACTGGCTCTTAAACTTTACCTCATTTATACGTTTCTTAATATTATGGCCCAAGTCTTTGGTAGGTTTACTGAAATAAACTATCAATACTTACAAACATCAAAAGACTTAAAACCAATATGTTGTTCATTCTCACTACGTATTGAACACCACTCGTACATCAGCTGTCTTTCTGTCCATCTATACGTGCGTGTTTCCCTTCTGTCCGTCCGTGAACAACAGGCCGATAAAGGTCTTTGTTGGTATTCTTGTAAAAACTTAACATCAACCAACTGCATTTCGGCCTAGTCGCGTACTTTTTAAATGAAGTTACGGATGAATCGAGAAAATAGGTCGGTCTATCAATGAATAAAACAAAATAAAATTTCACCCAAATTCCAAAACAATACCTTCTAATATTAACTACCAACCACTTGAACATGAGCAAGAATACATCTCTCTCAGCGAGGTAGTTTGCTTCACTACTACTACACGACGAAGTTTTGTATTCCGTGTACGAAGGCGTTTTTATTTATTGCTACTGTCCTCCTGCTTCGATCGCACTGTGCAATTCGGTACACTATTGCTGTCACTTTCTGTTTCGATGATGAAGAAAGTGACAGCATAAAAATTAAAGGAAATTTAACTTTAATGTCGCTTTATGCGACTGGCCGTAAGAGGCATACCAATATCGCAAAATGAAACTCTTTTAAATGAATTCCAACCCAAGGTAAAAAAACTTCACATAATACCACTCAATAATCACGGCACTAAACTCCGATGCTGACCGTAAATGTGGCTCGAAATATCGCGAGGGAGCGCAGGGCAGGCGTGTGAATTGTTCATTGGCTCCCCGCGTGTCGTCCATAATGTTAGTTGGGACTAGTCTATCATAATGTTCTTTGGGACAAGTTGTTCAGTTTTATGGGCAGTTTCCGCAGATTCACATCCCACAGTACTGATGTGGTTGTACCTTTTGTTTTCCTGTATGTTCAAACATCGTACATTATAGCCACCCTACTTCATACGTAAAACAATTCGGCTTTTTCATAGAAAAATCAAAGGAATAATGCATACCCATAGAAGAATATTCCGCAAATAGCATAGCTATTAATTTTGCAGCCATTTACGCAACAATATTTCACTGTTTTTGCAGAAAAATGCGTGATTTTAAACAACATTTAGCATGACATAAAAATGTGTCAATGACGGGGATACCAGTAATGTGTAAAAAAATATTACCAAAAAGGTTGATGACCAATGAAGAAGACATAACCTTCTTGACCATAAACAACACAATTAGATCAAAATAAATTTTAGAGTTTAGTAGCTAAATCACAGAACCAAAAGCACCCGAAAGATATTTAATTTTGACGATTTAGCTGTAAACAGGTTTTCTATATAAAACCAAGCATAACTTGGCTAAAGATTTTTCCTACCAACCCGCGATTTCGTTTTGGTATGGCAATCGTTTCATCGTCTACTGTGAAATGACGTCATCAACTTTAAAACTTAAAAAATTAATAATAGTATTTTAGACGAAAAAAAAACAAATTAGTTTCCTAAAATAGTCTAAATTTTCAGTTAAAAATATAAAAAAAATAATTTTTATTTATTTAGCTTAGCGAATTTAAAATTTTCCTCCATTTGGGCCCATTCAGTTTCAGTTCATTCAGTTCGTTTACAAAATAATTTGTGTTCGAAACATAGGTTCTATATCTAACTTAAGACAATAATTGTAACAAGGACACTTAACTAAAACATTACAAATTAATTTAGGTCATGTCAGTGCAAATTAATAACAATCAATAACTTCATAAGCATAATAAAAAATAATATTATAATGTAAAACTAGACGAAAAACTAATGTCAAACCACTACTAAAAATATTCACTAAATGTCAGGAAGAATTATGTCAAATCAATTTCTAATTAAAGCAATGTGAATTCTTATAATTACGATATATATATTTTTTAATTCTTTTGAGTAGTTGCTGAGATAAACAGGTGTGACAGACTGACAAAGGTGCACCGTAAGGGATCCATTTTTTCTATTTTAGTTCGAATCCCTAAAAATTTTCAAGTTATGTCTAAAAAATACCATTCAAAAATCTGAATTAATTATAGGCGATAGAGGTATACGTAAATATTATAGTAAAAATAAAATAATCTCTCTAAGTAGCAAAGTTTCTTAGAAACCCTTTACAAACAAACTTAGTTTTGCGGTCCTAAAAATGGATTTTATTGCTTCTAAAAATACTACAGGTTTATTAAAACCATCGGTGCGCGAGTCTGACTCGCTCTTAACCGGTTTTTTTTCGTATTTAGACTAATTTTCCCTAGGAAAACTCGTTTAGTTTCATAAGCCAAGTTACATCTTTCAGATTTGATATGTACACGTTCTTTAACACCTTTTATTTGTAAGCTTCTGACTCCAACTAGCACTTGACCAGATTCTTTATTATATTCTGCTTGTTTGCAGACTGCCTTCAACCCTGGCGAAATGACAGGTCGCTCAACAGAAGAAGCGCCTTCCATGTCTGGTCTAGGTCTAGCATCAGAAAAAATTGGCCGCCACTCCATCGCTATAGACTCCATCACCAACAAGATGAACAAACAGACCAACGAGATACAGGATCTGATGAGAAATTCCATTGCTACCAATTATTCTTTTAATTCCAAAGTAAGTCCTTATTATGCCTTTATTTATTAGCTATCTAGAGCAGTGTTGCGTTTTAAAGATCGCGAAGCGAGAAATGCCTGCAATATCAATAGCACAAGCTAGAAAAGCTTTTAGAGAACGAATGGCGGAAGAGTCACGAATGGTCGCAAGATTCACGATCCTGGTTCGCTGGTCTCGCTGATAAAAGGGAAAAACGGCTTTAATATAATTACCAAAGCGAGAATACTTTGGCTTTCGCTAATTGCGGGTTTAATTTTAAATAATTCAAGAGATCATGTGCTTCCGAATTCTCTCAGTTCTTTATAACAAATATGCATCCAGAATATGCACGATGGCCAACGCAGTCGGGGTAGACCACGAAAAAGATGGCGTGACGACTTAGACTCGTACCGACGCGGTTGGTGGGAATTCGCTCAGGACCGCTATGGTTGGAGGTACGAGGGGGAGGCCTTTGCCCAGCAGTGGGACAGTACAGGCTAGAAAAATAAAATGCATCCAGACTATTCCAGACCACCACAACTGCTCAAATCGTCTGTTAGCCGGACAAGGCCAAATATGGACCTTATAATTGGAGTGACAAATTAGTCTTTTATCTCAGAATATCGGACAAATAAAACTACTATTGTAGGTTTATTTAACTTTATTTACCTTTACTACTTTTACTTTTTCAGCCTACATCTGAATATGTACAATGTTATTGGTCGATGTTATTTAACTTTTGTGATTAGACAAAAAGCGACAGAAGGTCAGAAGGCGTCGAGGCCGACCTAGGCGCTGATGACGCGATGAACTCAACGGCTTTTGCAAGGCTTGGCAACAGAAGGATTTGGATAGGGACCAATGGAGGGAAGAGAGAGAGGCCTTTGCCCAGCAGTGGGATGCTTAGGCTCAGTAAGATAAGAAGATTAGAAAGATATAACAACCGCCACTGGGCCACGGGCGCTTTAACTGTATTCTTCTTCCTCTTCTGCCTAGCGTTATCCCGGCCTATTGCTAGGGTCCGCTTTCCGGCTTGATTTCCTTAATTTTGCCCGGTCTTTGGAATCCTATGTGGTGAGATTGTTCTCCCTCATGTCAGCCTTCACGACGTCCACCCAGCGTTTCTTAGGCCTGCCGCACTGCGCTTGCGCTTTAACTAGTATTAAACTAACAAATTGTTTATTACACTCTCGCAAATAATGTGCAGAGAACGAGATGTTATTGTTACAGTGAAACGGCGAAATTCAGCAAAGGTTTTATAAAATTATAAGTAACAGCCTCTGTAAAATTTTCAACATTTGATTTTGTATTTTTAGCGAGATCTGACAGCAGATGAAGCCTCGTTCGTCGCTCGAGAGGCGCCGTTGCCTGTGTTGCAAAATACGCAATCATATTTTACTGATACTCAATCGTAAGTACAAATATATTAATTAGAGCAAAACTTTACTATGCCTATAAGAATAACAATAACAACAAATATAAGATTTATCTAAACACATCACGCCTAGGGGATCTCATGTAGAGGAGAGCAAATTTCACTTATATTATACTTTATTTGCAATACTTTTGTATGAAGTCACAGGCAGAAACCTCATGGCGCGTACGAAGTCGCGGGCACAGCGTGTATAATATAAATGCGTATTCACATTATCCCCCTGGAAGCAACTCTCTAACTGATGTGTGATATGCAGAGATTCGTATCGCACGTACCCGTATAGTTAATATCTGTGTATAGTATCTGTTTTTAGGGTTCCGTACCTCAAAAGAAAAAAACGGAACCCTTATAGGATCACTTTGTTGTCCGTCTGTCTGTCTGTCTGTCTGTCTGTCTGTCTGTCTGTCTGTCAAGACCCTTTATCTCACGAACGGGTAAAGGTATCAGGTTGAAATTAATACCATATATTAAGACCCATGAACCACACAAGATCTGAAAAATTCAATTTTTTACAACGACGCAATCAAAAGATATAGCATTTTATGTCCTCATCTCCATACATTTATTCAAAAATGAAAAACCTACAGGGTACTTCCCGTTGACCTAAAATTATGAAATTTGGCAAGAAGCTAGGTCTCACAGTACAAATAATGGGAAAAGTCTGAAATCATTAAATATTACAACTTTTCTCACAACTAATGGTAACCAATTGTGGTGAGCTCCCGTTTCAAGAACATTCATATAAGAGAGGGGTCAAGTTGGATGGTTGCTGAGGCGATTTTTGTTTTAGTTCTATTTAAAAACGGGAACACTTATAAACTTGAAAATTGGTATGTTTATAGGACATAGGCTATAAAATAACAAGAAATAATAAAATTTGGTCAAGCGCGTGTAGGACTCAAAAAATCTAGCACATTAACTTACTGAAATTTCAACTAATACAATTATGTTTATGTGGTGGTACGGAACCCTCAGTGCGCGAGTCCGACTCGCACTTGGCCGGTTTTTTTAGGTGGTAGGGCTTTTGTGAAAAGTCCGTCTGGGGACGTACCACCCTCTTGCTTTTTTCTGCCGTGAAGTAGCAGTGTTTGCACTGCTGTGTTTCGGTTTGAAGGGCAAGGGAGCCAGGGAAATTACTGGCACATGAGACATACCATCCTAGTTCTCAGGGTGGGTAACGGGCTTTGCTGTCTTATTAGTGTCAAATTATTTTACTATTAAGACAGTGGGTGTCATGGGCGGTGGTGACCACTTACCATCAGGTGGCTCACCTGCTCGTTTAGCCACTTTTGACATACAAAAAAGAAAAAAAAAAAAGAAATAGATAAGTTAAGAAAATATTTCAGTGAATATAACTTTCAAATTAAATGAAAATAAAAAACCGGCCTTACGGACAGCTGTCCCTTACACCCTGTATAATAATAAACAAAACCTGGCACACAAACTTACAGACAGAAAAGGTTACATAATTTTATCGTAAGCTTACTAATTTGAATGTTTGTAAATTACAGAGTAAACAATTCAAACTTGTCGGTTGGAGCGTATTTTGGCAAGAGATGTACGTACGATATAGGAAAAATCTTGGGCAATACACATACCCCAGATAAGTCTTACATGATGCCGAGTATCACTGAAGGTAAGTTATTTTACACTATACAGTTCTGTTTAGTGCCGGAAAAGAATAGTACCAATCCATCTCAACCCGTGGGTGTCTCAAGACGCGACTCAGGGTGAACCAGAGGATGGGCAGCAGAATCCTTCTGTGTATCGTATCATCTTACAATCTGCGGTCACCAACAACCGCGGTCCATAGTGCCAGCCGTAACGCTTACTATGGTACTTTCCCTCCACATTGTTTCAGTAAAAGCTGTAATTTTGGAGGGAGTTCCCTGTCCTGTAGTGGACGTTTCATGGGATGTCATGATGATACAGTGTAAGAGACAGTGTACCGAAAACTGAAAGGCTTGCTCAGTTAACGAAACTGAACAACTTTCCCAAAGACACATTTTTGGGAAATGAAAAAAAATTTTGACCTCTCCATACAAACTGTTCGATAAGAGTAAGCAACTTGAGCTCGCCTTTCTGTTTTTAGTACACGGTCCATTACACCCTGTATAAGGTGCGTTACATATCTATGATTACAAACGTTTTTGCTCTTGACCTTGATCTAGTCTTAAAGACAGAGCTTGCCCCGAAGAAGCCTATCCATCCACTCGCGACTTGAATTCGGGTTATATGAACTCGAGAACACTGGAACATAGATTATAAAAGATGTTGCGAAGCGCTTTGTGCTAATGTGATCAATATCAACCAAGTGTAGTGATATCCTGCAGTGCTTCTGGACTCGTGATGATATTTTGGTTGGTATGGCTGTGGTAATGGTTTAAAAAATAATAACTTATTGATATTTTCAGTGTCAGGTACATATTATGAACAAGGCAAAGACTCAGAACTAATACGAATAGACGATACACTAGATTCCGTACCTGTCCGTCAACCCAGAAACTCAGATAATAAAATCCAGGACAAAACACCTTCAGTTCCTACCACAGGCAAAGAGTTTCCGCGCCACATTTTCAAAGAACCGGCTAGAATGAAGCCTGTGGAACAAAAGCCAGAATCACATTTTATTATGGCCGAAAAACGTCAAAATGCTAGGTTGACGCAATCAGGGAATCCTCATAGATCGGTCAAGTCTTCGATGAAGCCAACTGATGTCTTGCTGAAGAATATGCAGGCGTCATTCAAGGTTGTCAGCGACGATACGGAAGAAACGATTGAAAATTCTATCAGTCTTTCAAAGATTGCTGATTATATTGGTAAGTCAGTTTTGTACAGCACTTATGCTGTCGTTATTCGACAGAACCCGCTCTGGAATCTCGTGAAGTTTTAGCGTGATAAAAATGCAGCGACCTGTGTCTATGTGCTTCGTGTGCAAAATAAGTTTGGCTTTGACGGTTATGTTCTGCGCATGGGTGACAGGCCGAGAGCCAATAATCGATTCGCACGACTCTCCCCATCTCCTGCGGTCACCCCCGCAATTAATTTTGACTTCTGCGCATTAACGGTCACAGCCAGAGTTATTTTGTACGCAACGTGTATTTATAATGAAAGAAGAACATGGTCAATAGTCTTTATTTTCGTCACCATTAAATAAATTAGATGTTATGAAGGGTGTTAAAAGATCTCTTGTATACTGAAACCGTGCATTCAAACCATGAAAGTAAACAACTCTCCCCATGGAATATAGGTCGAAATACGAAATTTGTTTTAACTTTACATAGAAACTGCATCATGTGATAGTTTAATTTTAATGAAGTAAAAAATAATCTATGTTTCGACCTTTGTTTCTTGGGATACTTTTTATCAATGGGCTTGCTCTTGACCTTGATCTAGCCCTGAAGACAGAAATGAGATCGACCATGGAACTAGCTTGCCCAGAAGAAGCCTATTCACTCGCGACTTGAAGAGATTCGAGTGTACCCTGTATGGTGATCATTTACCACGGTAGTCCATCTGCTTGTTTGCTTACCTTAGGGCTGCTTTGTATGTTTTTTTATTGTCAATGGTCTTAGGGCGCTTTTCCTGTCATACGGATTTCTCTCCGGACCCCGACCTAGTACGCATCCGGACGGCATTCGGTCCGGACCGCCCGGAGAACAAACTAGTCGCTCCGCAGCACTTCTATAAAAAAATAATAATAAAAAGTTTTTTATTTCTCTCCACAACCAAATTAAATTATTAAATAACGTCACAAAAAGTATTTTTAACAAGTCTTGGCTGTGGATCGCTGGTGCCTATGGTAGGTAAAAAGAACCTGTATTACAGGTCACCAGGTCTCCACCACTCTTATGAAAATAAAGATAGGCAAATACTTATGAGACAGACACAGTACATGATAGGTATGAAAGTAACTCAAAAGAGAAATTAAACTACATGCGGGATAATAAAAATTTTGAAAAAATAATTAAAAAACACGTAAAAACAACAATTTGTGTGTGAGAATGTATGTATATGTATTAAAGTATGTGTGTGTGTGTGTGTCTGTATGTGTGTGTGTGTGTGTATGGAAGTTCGCGCGGGAACGTATGTAGGAACATAAAATAATTCTGGAAGATATAATTAAGATATAACTACTAAGAGACTCTCAGTGTCCGCATATGTCTGCTTGAGCAGCCAGTCATGTAGGACGTCATAAAAATTGTGGTTGTTTAAAGTATACAAAGATAAAATATTATGGAGTTTGTTATATAGATAAGGGCCTAAAAACACAAAGAACCTATGACTAAAACTAGTTTTCAGGGGAGTTGCGAGAGCAATAAGATGATTGCGGCGGGAGGATTTACTATCGTCGTAACATGTCACTGTGTGCTGCTTACGAGCACATGATAATATGAATAACTGTCTCACCGTAAGTACTTGACAGAAGTCGTATAACTGGACAGTTGGGAATAAGCGTGGTTTGAAGCAGCAAACTTTTAGTACAGCTCGTTGAGCACGTTCAATTTTAATAACATGCGACTTTGCTGCGCCCCCCCACACTAATATACAATAATTTAAGATCGATTGGCATAATGCTTGATAAACCATTTTCATAACGTCTGAGCTAGCACTATGACGTAGTTGTTTAAAGATATAAGTAAGTTTACGAACTCTCTTAGAAAGGTGTTCAATATACTCCTTAAACGATTTCTAACGACTTCTATCCGGATTGCCATTGAGTAAAGTCGTGTAGAAAAATGGACTTCATAAAAAAAAGTTATTTAGCGTATCTTATTTTCAAGATAAATAAAAATTAAAAGCGATTCAGGGTTAACTCCTATATTGAAACCAGATTATTTACTGGAATGTTTCATGTAAATTATCAAAAACTGAGAAGCAATGAAGGCAAGTTTAAGCATTATGCTTCCGAATGTCCATTCGTTGTTTTGACGAGGTATTGGGAAGAATCTATCAAAAGTTAGCGGAATACAAATATTAATTTACGATTTTATACTTTATAGAAAAATCCGAAAACAGAAACTGTTATAATAAAAATATTTATTAGCCTCTTTACTTATGTACTTGACTGTACACACGCATGCGTGTAACCTGCGCTAGAGTAAAAAAACCGGTCAAGTGCGAGTCAGACTCGCGCGCCGAGGGTTCCGATATACTTTTTATATTTTTGGAAGTAATCCATTTTTAGGACCGCAAAACTAAAGTTGTTTGTAAAGGTTATTTGCAGATTTCTAAAAAACTGTTCAACTTAGACAGATCGTTTTATTTTTGCTGTAATGTTTACATAAATTTCTATCAACTGTAATTAATTCAGATTTTTCCTTTCACAAACTTCGGAGATAAGGGTGGGGGGGGGGAATGGTATTTTTTTGTAATTTTTCATCATAACTTGAAAACTAAGAAACGTAAAAAAATACAAAAATATATTTTACAATGTACAAGTAAAGCCCTTTCATATGATACCCCACTCGACCTAGTCTAGTAGCGACAATTTGAAATTTGGCCCCCCCTATTTTAGCCCCCTTTACATTAATAATCATAATTTTTTTACAATTCTTTCATGTGCAATTAAGTTGGGCAACCATATTCTAAAACGGTGTGACAGACAGACGGACAGATAGACAAAGCGACACCATAAGGGTTCCTTTTTTTTACCATTTTGGTATCGGAACCCTAAAAACAACATACGATCGTCCGGATACGGACGGTCCGTACGGATGGTGCTGGTCCAAGTCACGCTTCCAGACGGCAAGCAAAATGTATGAAATTATCAAGTGCGGGCGGTCCGGACTGGACCAGATCCGGACGCGAGGGATATCCGTATGACCGGAAAAGGGCCCTTACTCTTGATCTTGATCTAGTATGTCGTATATGTCACCGGAAAATGAAACGGAATCGTAAGTTGATCAATTTCCTAGTAAGTTGATCAACTTTCGAAACGAATTCGCTTCGCTCGCTTGGGTCGTGCGTTTGGTTGAAAGAGAACCTAACACAACTGAACCGATCCCGATCGGTTAGGTTCTATTTGCCTTACCTAACAGACCTATGGATCTATGAATTTCCAACGAGTTAATTATTTTTCGAAAGTTGATCAACTTTCTAGGAAATTGATCAACTTACGAGTCTTATTATTTTCCGGTGACATATACAAACCCTTTGATATTTACATTTAAAAAAAACTTTCGTTGTTTAGGTAACCAATCCAACGTAAGCGTAACAGACATGCTGCAACTCCAACAGAAGCCTGGGGTTAAGAAACAACCGCTCACAGAGCTTAACATGAACAAACAGAATACTGATCAAGTTGCTTACCTCGTAGACAGTAAGAACACTGAAACTGCTAGCTCTGCTGGCACTGTTCAAACTGTCATATCTCTCGATAAGTTAAAAATTTGCGAGGAAAAAACAGCTAATGAAAATAAGAATAAAATACCCAAAGCACCGGTGCCACCGACGTTACCATTACTTGATTATAATGGCGTTGAAGAGCCAAATAGACGGTCAAGGTCTAAGTCGCCGTCGAGCAAAACTCCTTCTACTTTGAGCACTGTGAGAGAAAACGATGTAAATAAGTACTGCAGTTTCAAATCTGATGAGAGCCCGATTTTTAGCAAAGGTAAGATTTTTTCTGATTGTTTATAAATCTACGTAAACTTCAAAAGAAATGAGAGAACTGAATGTCCTAGCTGATTGACCGCGCAAGTATTAAAGGTTTATTGAAAATACAGGGTGTAAGGAAAAGTACCGATTTCCTTTTAACCACATGTTCTTTTAAGTATAATAAAGAACAATAACCATGTTTAAACAATAAAAAATAATAGATTTAAAAAATATATATTAAAATTTAATTGTGTCAACCCTCTCCAGACTCAAGACTATCGCACCGATAAGCGTGAGTATTTGCCTCAAGTGTTGTCCTTACGTAGTTTTCTATCTTCTTTCTCTGTAGCACGCTAGTGAATGAAGTTCTTTAGTGAATGGGGAGCGGGTGCGCGTTGCAATTCTTAGAATAGGGTTGGCAACTTGAACATTTTTTTTATTAGAAGTAATTTATTTTGATGTTATTTTTAGGGTTCCGTACCTCGAAATAAAAAAACGGAACCCTTATAGGATCACTTTGTTGTCCGCCTGTCTGTCTGTCAAGACCCTTTTTCTCGAGAACGAGAAGAGGTATCAGGTTGAAATTGACAACGAATATTAAGGTCCATAAACCACACAAGATCTGAAAATTTAAATTTTTACAACGACGCAATCAAAAGATATGGCTTATTATGTCCTCATCTCCATACATTTATGCAAAAAAGCAAAACCTACAGGGTAGTTCCCATTGACCTAAAATTATGAAATTTGCCAAGAAGCTAGGTCTCACAGTACAATAAAGGGAAAAGTCTAAAATCATTAAATATTTAAATTTTTCTCACAACTAATAGTAACCAATTAAGGTGAGCTCCCGTTTCAAGAACTTTTCTGTAAAGGAGGGGTCAAGTTGGATGGTCGCGGAGTTTTTAAAATCAAAGAGCAAAAGCTTTTAGTATATCATATGGTAGATAGGTACGGAACCCTTAGGGCGTGAGTCCTACTCGCACTTGGCCGGTTTTTTTTTATAATTAATATGTTTTATGTACTTTATTCTACTTACACGTGGTTAAAAGGAAATCGGTACTTTTCCTTACACTCTGTATAATTACTGCATTGCGCGGAAGCACGCGGTGTGGTGCCATAAATTAGGTAATTAATTGATAGGTTATGTTATCGCAATGCTGTGTGACACAGACTCAGGACTCAAGTCGGCTGGAGCAAGGAAAACATGTGCTGGTGAGGCTACACGGATTCTGGATGTCTGTGTGGTTTATCTTCCCCTGACAATGGCATACCTTCGTGCCCTTCGTGACCTTCCATCTGCTCACACAAGGGCCTTTACAATGCCGCCGACAATGCTTTCTGTGACGTCTGTGTGACAGAATATTATATTGGTCCAATCGTAACTAAGATGTCGCAAAGTTTTCAGTCCTTTAATTTATTTTTGATAATTTTCTTATAGTTTTTCTGATACACTTTATTTTGGGTGGAAGAATGCAATGCACTGCAAAACGCTTTATAAAAAAATACATATCTTCTACAAAGCAAGCCGATATTGTATGCTTATTTCAAAGTATTGACGTTTTCAGAAGAGGCAAATAGATCAAAAGTTCCTTCTCCGAATGTTGCGTATAAACAATTAGATAAGTCGGTAGATTGGCAAGAGGTGTTACATCAAAAGAAACTCAGGCAGAGGGCTAAAGGTTGGTGGGCCTCGCTTCATTCTAACATTGGAATGTGTATTGTTTACGTATTAACGACAGCTTTATCCTGATAATCGTTGGGTTATTAACTGTTCGCTTTCGTCCTCAACTTCTAAAAAGTAACTTGTTATCAATGTACAGCTTGATCGCATAAATGAGGGGGAGGGTGTTAAAAAACCTACTACTAAAGCACTATTTGCTGTAATAATCGAGTGTATTTTTCGTGCGGTTTAAAGTAACAACAACAATATTTATTTTGACATCGTAGTAACTTATTTATGTGAACAAGCTATAACAGCCTTTACCAGCTAACCGTATGATATAAATTCTTTAACATTGGTTCTTCGTAAAATTTTGAAGTAATTTACTTTTGTTATATTATTTTAAATTGCCATTGGGTAAAGATTTTTATGGTATGGATTGCATCACTATATTAACTGACGATTGAACAAAAACAGGCATTTCAACTGCTGAAAAGGGATGGATACAGCATGAATTTTCAGTGGTTTTGATTCTACTCTACAAGCAACAATCCCGAAGATTTTTTTTAAGCCAAACGAAAAAATACCGCATAATATCACGTTCTAATTTCTAAAACCTTTTGCCCGCTAGTGGCCAAAAATTCACGCAGTCTTCGACCGGTTAAATTTCGAATACCTTTTCCATCGTAGCGGCCAAAAATTACTTTTGCGCACAGATTTCGATCGCGCATATTACAGAGCTTGTAAGGTGAAAATTATTTTCGAGTAAAAAAACTTTTTATTCGGGAAAATTGTTTGTTATCATGAGTTCATCAGTTTCAGTGATTCTTCAATAAGCTTCCGGAGCAAAACCAATGACAATTCACGCTGTACGCGCAAGATTAAGATAAAGTCAGAATGATGATACCTACATCCCTTTTAGCAATTATAATGGCTCTCTGTTTTTCTTGAATGGTTAGTTAAGAGTGTTGCTGTTTGTACTCGAAGTATTGTTTCTTCGAAAATCTGAAATTCATAAAGTAACAACTAATCGAATGAACATTATGCTTTATCTATTTTTATTTACAATTTATTTTACGTATAAACATATATTGGATAAACATCATTATATCAGCGGAAAGCCGCCCACTTCTGTAGGTACATAAGAGTTTACCTTAATTTTTTCATTTTAGATAAATTGGTGGAGATCGATGCGAAACCCGTCGATGGATTTATAGGTATGTTTGCATCATTTATTTCACTAATAAGACGGTGGGTGTCATGGGCGGTGGTGACCACTTACCACCTGGTGGCCCACCTGCTCGTTTGCCCACTTATGACATAGAAAAAAAGTTCGAAATACAATAAAAAAATATGTATGTTACAACTGGTACATACGGCCGAACATCAGTAGAAACACTTTTGGACCTCATGGCGTGGTAATAAGGTTGAAAAAGTTTCTACCGACAAGCGGTTGACCGGAGAAAAAACTTTTACGTGCGCTAGTTGAAAATTTAAAAAATCAATAGAGATCAACTCGCTTTTTTACCACTTTGTATTTGGAACTAAAAAAGAAAATATTTTTTGTTTTGTCCTTCGTTTCTTAAGAAAATCTGTTTTATTGTCTGAGTAACATGTATCATACTAAAATATTTCCAATGATACGAAAATAACTATATTTTACTATACTCCCCTTACATTTTCAGGAGTAACAACTGCTGTAACAATCCCAGTAACATCTCTTACCGATACCTGGCTGACGGCTAAATTCCATATCGACAGCGTAGACCACGAAAAAGACCTGAACATTGAATTACCGCGTCTGCCACTTCTTCTAAGCCCCGGGAAATCTGATGACTTCACCTTTCACATCACATCCAGCGTAGAAATTGAAACAACACTACCATTCACGTTCCACATTACAGATGACTCTAGGGATGGTGATGTGGAACACAAAGGTGAATTAGAAGTAAACTTCAAAATACCGGCAATACAGGCCATGTCCTCAGATGGTTTGAATAAACTTACATACCCGGTTGTTCCTGAAAAAACTCCAATCACAAGGACTTTTGTTCTTATCAGCGACTGCCCAGCCGATTTACAACTAAAATTAGCTATAACAGAAGGTGAAAAAACATTTTGCATCAAAAACGTTCAAGAAATAAAGAAAACTGATGTAAACAAAGTTTTATTGGAACGTCAAAGTTCAGAAGATACTATGAAGCCGAAAACTAAAACATTGAATAAGCAGTTATGCAGACTCGTGAAAGATAGCGCAATTAGAGTTGCTATTACTTTCAATGCGCCGAAATTGGATATGAAACTATGTGAGTATGTTTTAACGTGAATTTTCATTTGTTTCGCTCCCAAAGCCCAGTGATTGTAATCAAGCAACTTTCGCGCCCTTAGGGTTCCGTACCTATCTACCATATGATATGCTAAAAGCTTTTGCTCTTTGATTTTAAAAACTCCGCGACCATCCAACTTGACCCCTCTTTTATAGAAAAGTTCTTGAAACGGGAGCTCAACTTAATGAGAAAAATTGTAATATTTAATGATTTTAGACTTTTCCCTTTATTTGTACTGTAAGACCTAGCTTCTTGCCAAATTTCATAATTTTAGGTCAACGGGAAGTACCCAGTAGGTTTTGCTTTTTTGCATAAATGTATGGAGATGAGGACATAAAAAGCCATATCTTTTGATTGCGTCGTTGTAAAAAATTTAAATTTGCAGATCTTGTGTGGTCCACGGACCTTAACATTATTATCAATTTCAACCTGATACCTCTACCCGTTCGTAAGAAAAAGGGTCTTGACAGACAGACAGACGGACAACAAAGTGATCCCATAAGGGTACCATTTTTTTATTTTGAGGTACGGAACCCTAAAAAGTGGTCACGTTATCGACTCATTTTGTATGGGAAAACGAAAAAATTTTTTCGTCTAGAAAAGATTTTTCTTAGGGAAAGTTGTTTGTTATCGTGAGTAGGATCACTGGGCTTCAGGAGCGAAACCAATTAAAATTCACCTACTGTTTGAATCTGTGCGTTGAATTATTGGAATCTATTTTACACCTAAAGCGAAGGATTGAGTATGTATGAACCAATCATCGTTTTTTAAATAGGTCGGGTAAAAATTGTCTTAATAAATGTAATAAAAAATGTTTCAGTTGGAAAATCTGGCATTTTGACTGGTTACAATGGAGCACTCCTAATCACTTTGATCGATGGCAACACTGTGCTTAGAAAAGTGGACCTTATTGGCCTGTTGGGAATCCCTAAACTCCACGTGAACGCACCAGGAAACAAAATACATGTTTCTAATAATGGTAAGTGCCGAGAGATAATTAGGTAGTTGCATGTTATCAAATATTATATTATCATATTAACAAAATACTAATATGCTTAATACGTTAACAGAATTAGGGCCGTTTGCACTAAACTTAAGAATCGTCGAAGTTCTTTCTTAAGGGCCGTCAAACTATTGCTAGGAGTGTCCTAAACAAGTTAGGGGCGATTCTTAAATTTATTGCAAACGGCCCTTCGAAATCAAAATTGATCCGTAAGTTTTTTGTCTGTTTCTTACAAAACGTGATTATGGATGTAATTTATATGGCAATATTGAAATGTTGATTGATTGATTCCGTGTCGTGCCGGCCAAGAATAGTACCAACCCATCTCTACCCGTGGATGTCGTAAGAGGCGACTAAGGGCTTATGAAGCGAGGGATGGGCATCAGCATCTTTCTGTATATCGTACCATCTGTGGTACCATCTTACATACTGCCATCACAGTTTTATGGTTCAAGTAACATACTTAAAGAACGCAGTTGATTAGAAATCACCTACAGGTTTTTAACAATTTCATGTAATTAAAACTTTTTGAGGGCTCATATAACAGCCGGTTTCTGTAGTTTTTTTCAATTTAAAAACTTCTTTAGACCGTTACTTAAAACAAAACTTGTTTTTGCTAGGTGGTGAGAAAATAACAGTGAGTAATCTAGGCTCAGTGGTGGGCACTTGGTCCTTGAGGTACCATCAGACGAGCGCTGGAGGCATTCCCTTCGAGTTCACTCCCGTTAGGTTCTCGTTGGGCCCGGAGGCAACCAGTTCGGTTCAGGTGTTCTATAAAGGCAAGCCGGAAGACGGACTCGTTCAAGTGTAAGTAATAAATATTTTAATTCATGTCTTTATTTTACAATTGCTTAAATTTAATTACTGCTGCCGATTCGATGCCCGTATTCAAATGTTGGTTAAAAAATGGCTGGTAGAAAAGCAATATTATGATTATAACGAGTTTTTGACTCTAAACTGACTCTTTTTGACTGAAACTGAGTTTGTTAAGTTATATTCATATTTACAACTATGTAAAGAAAAAATACACTGCGTATTTTTATTAACCATTGTAGAAAATACCCTGACGAATAACAAGAGTTGTAAATAAATATTTCATTTCAGATGTCCATATAGTTCCACACATTCAAAGTGATCATAATTATCTACAACGTGTAACGGAAAGGTGTGATAGTACTAAAGGGTGTAAATCTGCTCATGAAACTGAACAACCTTTCTCAAAAAACATAGATCGAAATACTAAAAACCAAAATTTGACCTCAGCTGATGCAGTTTCTATGGGAGGTCAAAAATTTATTTTGTTCTATGACCTATGTTCCTTGGGAAAAGTTGTTCAGTTTCCTGAAAAAATTTGCCTCCCATACAAAATCTGCTATCGGATGTTGCAGTTTCTATAGAAAAAATATTAATGTTCTATAGGAAAAGTAATTTCAACAGCCCCCGAGGGCTCGGCCCTCGATGCGAAGGTTCTGAGTTCGTTTCCCAGTGGGGACACTTCAAACAAAAATCCCTGTATGCGACCTCCCCAGTTCAGTTAGAACATTGCAAGGTCACGGAATCACCTAACTTTTCGAACAATCACCTCATTATTCGAAAAGTTAAGTGATTCCGTGTTTCGGAAGGCACGTTAAGCCGTTAGTACCGACTATTGTCTATGGATGTAGTCGTTAATGAGCCATGTTAGAGGCCTTTGGCGGCTCAACAACTCTCGACACCAGGGCTCGTGTTTGTGAGATCGGTCATCGACCTAGCACACGATATGGTAATGATGATGGGCAGATTGACATTCTTCACGGTTATTGAACCGTTTTTGTTGCCGTATATTTCATTCTGACGTAGAAACTAAACCATTTTAGTGACCTGATGGCGTGGTAGATAATGAGTGAATGAATGATTCAATTCCCGTCCAGAAAAAAATTATGGATGATATACGTGCGCAAAAGAAGTCACAGTTGATTACATATTCAATGTGGTTTGATGATTATATTGTTTTTTTTTTTTTACTTTTCAGACAAATCTTTTTCGAAGAACTAACGACGGGCGAAAGCACAGGACTGATCTTGACCGGCGGCGTGGATAAGCCAATGTCATTCCCGATCAAAACCAATGCTATGTCCCTTTCTTGGGTCAGAGCTGGCCGTAAAGAAATCTCATTGAAAAATAACATAGACAAGAAAGTCCATGTGCGCTGTCAGATTGAAGGCGAAGGATTCTCCGTAGACTTGCCTGGTGGCGAGTCTAGGGGGCAGTTTTTACTATCATTCAATGGTATGGAGTGTCGTCCGTTGTCGATAGTATTCGCGCCTACGTCTAATATGCCACATTCGGCTACTCTTCGTATGGTTCAGGATAGATGCAACGATGGAACGTCAAGAAAGGTGGGTCATATTTCTGATTTTATTCTTATTTATTTCCAAAAAATTGCTTACATCCAAAAACATCGCCAAACGACAGAAAGTGACATATTGCTAGTCTACTTGTTTGAAACGAAAAACGATCAATGAAGTTTCTGACAAATTATATTGAGCGAAGATTCATTTATTACCCGACTGCCCCAAAACAGGAGGGTTATGTTTTTCGACTGTGACTGTACGTATGAGAAGTGTACATACGTAGGAAAGTATGTACACTTCTCATCAGAATATTGCTTACAATAGTAACATTCAAAAACTTCGCCAAACGACAGAGTAGTTTGTTTTCAGTAATAGATTTATTGATTGATTGATCTATTTTGTAGATATTTTTGTTCGGCTGTATGAGCGGCGAGCCCGTGCGTTGGTCTGGGCTAGTGACGTATTCAGACACGGCGGCGCTCGTGCGGGCGACGGGTCGCGCCCCCATCGACTTGCAGCTACACAACAAGTCTGTCATGGCCGCTTTCGTCGCCGCTAAGGTGCATTTCAACTGTAAGTAGTTTTCCGGGGGTCGAAGATGTAGCAAGCTTACAGATAATCCGAAGTGGATTCTATGAAAGAATATGACAAGTTTTATTTTCCTTATGGCGCACTTTTTGTCAAACGATATAATTTAACTGACGTCATTGATTTTGATTAAAAATGTGATTCGTAAAATTTGAGCGAAATATCTTCTTTTCGGGAAAGAAGCGTGATGTTATGTATGTATATCTTCTTGTCCGTAAAATATTTATTTATAAAACGGTATATTCTTATTCGAAATCCACTATGTTTATACGTTATACTACCCACTATCGTCGCTACTCTTAAATCGGGTTTCTTAAAGCTTAAAAAACATGTCTATTCGAAAAAAAAACCTCGTTAATGTTTTTGTAATGACTATTTGCTTATCTTGTTATGTTTTCAGTACAATACATGCAAGTGGCGCCGTTCTGCCGTCTCGTAGGCGCCAACAGGGTAGTGGCGGGGCGCGCGCGGCACGCGGTGTCCCTGCAGCTGGACTGGCCGCGGGTGGAGCGCAAGGCGCGGGAAGCACACACCACGTCGCTTGCCACTGTCACCGTGCTTACCGGCGCTGAGGCCACTCGGAGGAGGATACTCAAGTATGTATTTATCGCAGATGGATTGCAGAATCCGCCAAAATAGCTGAACGACGTTTAGCTGTTTGCACAACGCAATCTCTTCTTAATTTTAGATTTTCAGCTTGGCTACCGAGACTTTTAGGGCAAGATAGGTCTGTTAGGTAAGGCAAACAAAACCTAACCGATCAAGCACAACGCACGCACGAGCCAAGCGAGCGTTATTGCCTGAAACGAATTCGCGTGACAAAATACTCTTAGTCATAGCATTATGTCTTATTTAAGTAGTAGTAGTTTTGTGAAACGTAGCGCAATGACAATGCAGCTGATTCGACAATCTGACAAATATATGTCTCGCTCTGACCGCTCAAGATCCGAGTTAGGGTCGTTGTCCACCAAAGCAGAGATTTGCAGCTATATAATACAGTCACTCTCAAAGTAGACTGGCCGCGAGTGGAGCGAAGGGCGCGGGAAGCCAACACCACTTCGCTCACGACTTTAACCGTGCTCACCGGCGCTGGGTAAGTAAGTATGTCGCATCATAATATCCCATTAAAAGTTCACTGATGTCTCCTCCGACCCGGGTCGCCTGCCGAGCAAGAAGAGTTGGCGGATGTTTGCGCAGTCGGAGGCCACGCTTCCATTCCCCCCTTCAGGGTAGATAGATCTTGCATAGGATCCCGGTCACTTTCTTTTCTGTCCCCAATGTTTTGAATCCCAAAACATTGGGGACAGAAAAGCAGTGCCGGATTTACAAAATGTCCACTGCAGGACAGCACTCCCTCCAGCATTCCAGCAAAAATGCGTGGTACAATTTGGAGGGGAAGTACCATAGTCACCACGCTAGTTCGTGTTGCGGTTGTTATCATAATCCCTTAGTCGCCTCTTACGACACCCACGGGTAGATATGGGTACTATTCTTTGCCGGCACTACACGGGCTTATATTTAAGGATAAAGTTTATCTGATCTCGGGATTGACATTCTTTTATAAAAGACAGTTTACACGCTTATATTTACATTGATCCAGTAGTGGTTGAATGTAAAGTTGGGACTTACCTATCAGCTACCGCAATTTGTAAGGTGATGTTAATAGTTTTTATGTTAGCAGACTGAGCGGTATTCTGTAAGAAATTACATTACATACAACGTGAGCAGCATATTTTATTGTTCCAAACGGGGCAGAAAATATCCGTCTATGAGAGTCTTTGGTAGTTTTAGGCACGAAAAAAAGGCGGCATGCAGAAAAGGACGAAAATGTTTAACTCTGTCTATTCTTTTCAAAAGCAAATCGACTATATTTCTTTTATCTTTGTGTGAGTGAAACGGAAGCTCTCGGGTGTTCTATCTTTATCTCTTTACAGTAAGAGCTAAACTAGAGGAAGTCTATTCACTCGCGACTTGAAGAGATTATCATATGAGTTTTTGTTTCAGGATTTTGAAAAATGAATCTCAAGGCGAGCTGGATACTTCCCTTCTCCCGGAACACCTGAAGGTCCTCGCTCAAGAGTTCGAAGGCGAAGACCCCGCCATGGACAATTTATTCGCCGATTACTCTGAAACTAAGGTTTGTATGAATGAAGTTTACTTTGTTCGAATTTGGTAACTGCCCTTATCTAACAAATGGCAAAATGCGAGAGTGCGAGCAGAGCGAAATCGCTTAGATGTGTACATTTTCTTACATTTTTACGTATTTCTTGATCAGTTAAACGAAATTATACAACGTGTTATTCCAAATACGCGAAACCTCTCTGGGGGTAGTTCTATCCATGTAATATAACTGATTAACTTTAGTTCTATAACTTTAAAAAAAAAGCAGATGAACTAGGTCTAGATCTTTTTGGCACTAACATTACCACAACTAGGCACCTAATGAGCAGTGAGTTTTTCTTTTAGCGAGATGTATCGGTTTGGTTTTTTTCCTTTTTCCTTCAACCTATTTGTATTATTTTGCATATTGCTCGTAATAATTTGTTTCTCGTAGATTACCTGGTTTGAAAACTACTGTGTGTCACCTTTAATTTAGAGTTTCTGGCTTTTTAATATTGTTTATAGTAACTCTACTTGTGAAAACCTGTTATTAGTTACCAGTATTTGTGTAAGTTTTTTAGTAAGTATTAGAAACTGATGGTTTTCCTACAAATAAATAAAATAAATAAATAAAAATAATTGGTTCTCCATACAAATTGACCGGATCAGATTTTCATTTTGTATGAAGAGACGATTTTTTTGCGTATTGATAATCACACGTTGTATAAATATCTCAGCGCGGTAGCATAAGCCCCTTTCTTGATATTTTTTAAAATTTTTTTGTTACTTGCAAGGTTTTCACTGGACACTGACGATTTGTTGGACATTTTCAGGCTTCTCTGAACGAGCTGATCCACTGCGGGCTTCAAGAGCTGACGGCACATATTGACCTGCCGCAAGACTTCGCAGAAGAAACCACCATCCTCATCACAGACGACACCGTACTTGACCACCATACCATGTGCGACTAGATCCATTGTTGGGACATTCTAGGGGAGTTGCCTTTCCCACTGTGGGTTTTTTATGGTTTGATAATAAAGGGTTATCATGCCAGAAAAACCCTCTGCTGGACAGGCAACAACAATGCGTGATATATTTTAGTCAATTAACCGACTGGACTGCTGGCACATTACGGATGTCTCAATGGACGTAGGCGGTTGGTGGCCTCAGTATATCCCATCTTCTGATTCAAGATCCCTTAAGCCTGAGTCACACTGAGGCGGCGAGTGAGTGAGGGTAGCGGAAGCGTTTCGGGGGCGGTATTTTTTGTAAAGTATGAGTTCTCACATTGAAAACCAGTCGCGGCGCGGTATTTTCTTCCCGCAGATCCGCCCCCGGACCGCTTTCGCAATCATACCGCCTCTATGTGAATTGTACTTTATTCGTCTTTTACGACACGGGAAGAGATGGGTTGGTACTATTCTTAATCGGCATCACACTACTTATTGACGAGGTCAACATAGTACTAACATCCATGCCAGTATTATATCTCACCAACGTTGTACATATTTCTATTTATTATAATTTAAATTCTAATCTCAAGAGATTACGAAGCTTTGTTTTCTTTGAAAAATTGTTTTCTACGAAGCTCCGAATGTCTAGCGTTAATGTGCTTATTTATTAATAATACCGATTTGTGCCTAATTAGTTTACGAAAAGCTATGCTTAGCTATGGCCTCTAAAGGGTGCTAAATAAGAGTTAATGTATAAGCAATGAGATAAAAGTTGCCGAGCAGAAAATGAGAAGCTCTAGAGTCTGAGGGCGCCGCAAGATATCCTACGTCATTGAGTACAAGAAATTTGCAACTTTGTTGAGAGATTAGTAGCCTATTAAGACCTACAAAACGTTGGTCTGCCAATGCGCACCTGGCAGGTTCGGTACAGACGGAGAAAAACTGGTACGTCATAGGAGTACTCGAATGAAACCTTAAGTGCCGTCCACACACGGCAATCAGATTGCGTAGTGTGGATCGCGATTGGGTCAAATTGGCCAATTCAAGGAAATTGGGAGTCGAGATCGGCCGATTTGATCAATTGGAAATCAGATTGTGTAGTGTGGACGCTAATTGGGCAATTTCAGCACTAGTCTGCATACAAGCGGCTTGCTGAGCGGACGTACTTGTACTCTCTAATAACATTTAAATGGCTTTTTACGTTGTTTTCTTTTTATAACTATTCATTCATTTATTCTCATTCATTAGAGCCATTTCAGAGGCCTTTGGCAGCTCAATAACTCTGATACCAGGATATTTAAGGTCGGTCATCGACCTTGAAACCCACACGATATGATGATGATTGCCATTCCTTTTTCCACAACCTTTTCTTCACGTTCGATACCCAAAGCTGCAACCAAAACAATATTTTGTTTTTTACGGCATTATTGACAGACGTCCGTCCAGCACTAAAGACAATATCAAATGAAATTGGCAATCTGATTGTCTACGTGTATACGCGCGATTTAATCGTAACGCCAATTCAATTGCCAATCAGATTGGGTGAAAAGTTGGATGTGTGGAACCCCTATTAGTATTAGTGGCGCAGTCCAAATTGGGTAGAAATTACCCTGAAAGCAGGATAGATTTAGATAACGTACATATGTGTGATAGAGACATACTGTCAGACAGGTCTGCCTTACATCCTTTTGGCAGTTAGTCGCACCATTGACGTAGGATAACATGCAGTGCCCTCATAGTCTAATTTGCTACTAGGTTCGCAAAAGGGCAAAATTATTCCCTTGATACACTTAATAGGTCTATGATCAATTAATCATCCTCTACATGTAGGTACTATACTTTTTATGTAGGTTTAATTTAAATTTATAATACAGCGTGACTTTTAATTATTCTTGATAGCAAGAGATATGCATGTACTCATGATACTGAACAACTTTTCCCAAGGAACATAGGTCGAAATACGAAAAACCAAATTTGACTTCCCATACAAAATTCGCTATCAGCTGATGCAGTTTCTATGGGAGGTCAAAACTTGATTTTCGTATTTCGACCTATGTTTCTAGAGTAAAGTTGTTCAGTGTCATGAGTACACTCATACCTTTTTCTATCAAGAACTAATTAAAAGTCACCCTATATAATAATTATGTGATAATGTAGTTTACTATTTGCATGAGTGTATGAATGAATTTCGATAGTGTACTCGTAAGGGTGATGAAGGACAAATTTCTATATGATTTGCTCATGTCTGCCACTTTGACTGATGATAAGGAGCATCCTCTAGAAGATACAAAAAATATTGTCGGACATCCACACCCCTGCGTTTTTGAGGAATTAAGTTTTAATTATTTTGAAATTTGACAACGAAACGTACACCTGGCAGACTATGACTATCTGATTAAATACAATGTATAAAACCCCAGAAAAATGGTCTGCCACCATAATAGCCCTACGTCGTAAAGTTACAGCTCTTCAAAATGCAAAAATTCACTACTTCGCCGCGTGATAATGCAGAGCTCTGCATGTCTGCCTCTTCGATTTTCTACATCTTCAGAAGTATTTTAAACAGTAGCCACAAAGGCAGACCAAAAAAACATTATTTAGTATCTTATTTTCATTTTTTTTGCTTTAACTCAAAAACGCAGCGACGCACAGAAAAACTTGTAAGGACCAAATCGATTCGTATTGAGCTGATCTATCATCCCTATTAATATGAATCATGAGCAAATCATATACCCAAATTGCAGCCAGCACCCTAGCTATCAAGTTCATTCAAGACGGGCAAGGAGAATCCGTCCTATGAAATATTTGTCCTATTATAATTATTATTATGAACAAAAATAAAAAGCAATTTTTAATTCATTATATTTATTATTTTCTTAACATATTTATTCCAATCAATCGTTTTCCTATTTTTTTTAATCATTGTATCTAAGAGATTCCACTGTCAAACGCAGTTATCTGTTAGAAATGACCATTAAAATATTGCCTACAACTTATAAAACTAAAATGCGTTTCACTTATATCATAATAAAGTCATTAAACACCGCAAAATGATAAACTTTAATATATACAGGACTAAATTTGACGGTTTCAAATGGTTATTTTTGCTAAATTAATCTAATCCCTTACAGTAAACCCCTGATTGTGGAATAAGTTGAGACGGAAGATAGTGCTCAAATATTGAGTGTTCGAGTGAACGGGATCTACGAGTGTTGGTCCGTGGAATGAGAGGGGTTTAGCGTAAAGAACCGCGCCAACAGTAAAATCGAGCTTGGTGTATTTTATATTATCATGATTATATCTCTTACACAACGAAAATATTCATCTAACGCACTTTGCATCCATCTCTTTCACGCATCGCGCAAACATCGCACGACTCACTCGCATTTGGCAGTTTATCATAGACATTCTCGCAATAAGTCAATATTCACATGAAACTCATCACAACGAATAGCTCGGTACGATTACTAAATCATCGACGTACATATGCGACCGATAACTGAAACTACGTATTCAAAGTTCATGATGCAATTTACAATATTTATAGGACGAGATACGCGAGATAAAATGTGAATATCAACACCGTATAAAAAGTGGAACCACATGGGATGTCTACATGCCGTACGTACGATCTACATTTATGAAAAAATCTTATTAAAATGGAAGTACTTACACATTTCAATTACGATACAACTAATTTGGGTTCAAAATGGCTGACAATTTTAATATTACAGTGCCTTGAAAATCCCTACATTTTCACGTCAATAATGTGTCTCATCGAATACATTTATCTAAAAATCGCAAAAGAAGACTCAAAGAGGAGACATAGATTCATAGTTTTAAGGATACACATTCGAGTATGCACTAGGAAGGACTTCGAGCAAAATTATGATTCATAGGAATGTACAGCCGAAACGTTCTCGCGACATTCCTCAGCGGATACAATGCGTATAGTCACAGTTATATACATTACACACTCACACGTTTTTACAATAGGAATTAAAATAGGTACTAAACTAAAAAAAATAAACCAGTCGCTTAATGAGCTATAAAATAGTATGTAAGATTGCCAACTTTACACTGGCCGGGGTCGTTATAATGTTATAAAACATAACATCTAGTAGAGTAATGCCGGTTCGGGGCGAATGCCGCTCTCTACTACATCTTAACAAGTACGGCGCGAGCTCTCTCCCTCGGAGTCGCGTCGGTAAGAGATCAATATGGCTATAACACGTGCGGCTTGCATTACACTTGATCAATGTTAATAAACTGGCAATTATTCACTGCCACATCTAACTTATAAATATCGTATGTATAAATTGTCCATAAGGTGATTCTATCGGTAACGGAATACCTTACTCGCCCACCGCTTCTATATTCCCGAGATGCTTACTTTTACATACGAGTAGTTCTTACACCGATGCGTCAATAAAAAACGTTATTTTCCTTGCTCTCGTGATCTAGTATGTTTGTTCTTAACCGGTCATTAACATATTCGTATGCAATAGTAATAAATAAGTAAGTACCTTTAACATCGCCACATCAAAGTTTTCAACCCCAACTCTAAACATTCTAATTATTGCTTATTCAATGCAAGAAATGCAATTTAAGTGAATGTATCGGATGACTCGTTAGTGTAGTATTATCACAGATAAATTAAAAGTATATTGGTGTTGGAATTACTACGATTAAAGTTTGCATTTTATTATTCATAGTGTCGTCATAGTCCAAACCCTGTGCTTGTGTTGTGATTACATATTTGTGTGAATAACAGTACATTGGGAAAGTTCGCTTTGAGGGACTCGAAGGCAATGATGCACGTCATTTGTTTGGATAACTTTGAAGTCAACTGGTAAACTTCATAATTAAATAAAACTCATCAACTAAAATCAAGTGACGTGTTACATCGAAAGTTTGGACTATTCACTGCATATCCGAGTCTGATAAAGTTTTGTAACTCTGTCAATGAAAAATTCATTACAATGTTTCCTATGAAAAATGAATAACTTTTCCCAAAGGTCGAAATAGAAGAAAAATACCTCCCACATAAAATTCGCTACCTGCTAAAATGCGCTATCTAAGGGAAAAGTTGTTCAGTTTCAATGGCAGATTCGACATCCTTCAAGGTCTTTATACCCTTTTTTGTTACAGGTTTTAGCATATTTGGACAAGTACAAGCACAGATTATATATATAAAATTATAATTCATGAGACAGGACCACCGAATGACGCTACGTTGGTCATTTTCATATGACAGTGTCTATCAAGCTACAGCAGGAATTTGTCTACGACCTCAACATTCGTACTACGGTGGCATCTTCTGTACATAAAAAATACCCCTTTAAACAAATAATGATTTTAAAAAATATTCGAACGGCTTAAGAGAGTGGGGGCTATTACCGCCTTACGTACCGCCAAGTGTACAAATATTGTACATTTTATGGCAGGACGGTACAGTTCAGAGCACGTCAAGCTTGTCACAACGGACTTTGTACCGTGCTTACCTTAATCAGCGTACAAGGAAATTGCACTGCGAGTGTTATGCTTGACCTGCTCTTGACCGTACGTGCTTTTAAGTAAGCACAAGAGTATATTTTATACAGAATAAAACCTCTGGTATTCTCCTCCAACTGTGCTTCATGATTACGCCACAATCAGTGTTGTTCTTTATTACAAAACCGATTACATTATTTTCGGTCAATTTTTAGGCAATCATATGAGCTGTTGTGGGAAGAAAATACACCATGAAATGACAACAGTATTAGCGTTCTCGTACGAAGGTTTCACTCGGCGTGGTGTTGGCGATGGGGGGAGTGTTTGTGTGTGGGGGTGGTGGTGGTGGTGTTGTGTATGGGGGTGGGAGTGTTTGTGTGTGTGTGTTATGGCGCGCGGTAGAGCAGGTAGGCGGTGAGCGCGGGGGGCAGCGCGAGGCGCGCGGCGGCGGCGCGCAGGCGCGGGCGGCCCACGCGCTGCCGGATCACGCGCCGGCACAGCTCCATCAGCGGCAGCGGCTCCGCTGCAACCACGGGGGCACGTTACACAACAACCTACACTGCGCGGTCACTACCACACCACACCTTTTATTGTTTATCTACACTCATGTCGTAATCTTTGACTTATGATACAAAAAGTTGGTACATAAGGCTGAATATTACGCAGAGTATGCATAAAAAATTAAAAAGTTACCATTACGTAACGATTTTTGTATGAAAATTTTGCAAAGGTGTTACGTAATTTAACTTTTTAATCATAACAAGTGAAGTAAAAGTAAAATAAGTGAAGGGTGGCAGGTGGATGCCGTGTATACCGACTTCTCAAAATGTTTCGATAAAATTAATCATTCTAATCTAATTCAAAAGCTTAAGGAACTCGGTATACACGGCGATCTCCTAAGATGGATAACATCATACTTATTTAATCGCAGCCAGGCTGTAGCGTTGAAAGGCTATACCTCTCAGTTTCTTCCTATACCTTCTGGGGTCCCCCAGGGGTCTCACCTAGGTCCCCTATTATTTATCTTGTACGTTAATGATATGTCCACATGCTTTAAAAATTCACAACATCTTATTTATGCAGACGATACAAAAATTTATCGTGCTGTATCCTCTGATGCTGATTGTAGGTTATTGCAATCAGATTTGGATAATTTCCACAAATATTGTACTGACAATCATTTACACTTAAACCTGGATAAGTGTTTCGTTATAAGCTTCACCCGTAAGCAGAATTATATTAAATATAACTATACCTTTTCAGGTAAAGTAATAAAGCGTGTCACATCGATACGGGACCTGGGTGTGACTCTAGACTCGCAACTAACTTTTACTCCACATATCACTAATATTTGTAATCGAGCGTACAAAAACCTCGGTATGATTCTCAGGATAGGTAAGCCCTTTAAACGTCCTAGTACCTACAAAATATTATTTTATGCATTTGTCAGAAGTATTCTTGAGTTTGGCTGTATCGTGTGGACTCCACATTATCAGGTACACATTGATCGTTTAGAAAGAATACAAAATATTTTTCTTAAATCTCTTTCTTATAGAACTCATACATACTATGACAATGCTGCCGCAGCTAGATCTCATTTTAAAATACCTACACTTTGTAGTAGAAGACTTTATCTCGATATTATTTTCCTAATCAAAATTCTAAAGAATGTGATTAACTGCCCTAACCTCTTGCAAGAAGTAAACTTTCGTATTCCGCAACGTTCTCTTCGTATACGAGGCTTGTTTGATATAAGTTTTGCCCGAACGAATTATGTTCAATATACGTTTTTCAGACGAGTTTGCAATTTTTATAATAAGAATTTGTGTAGTGTTGACCCTTTCCATGATTCGTTAAACAATATTAAAAATGTTGTAATATCTAAGCACTTAGTGTATTAAGTTTCTGTTTTTATCTATTTTTTAAACAAACCCATTTGTTCTGTAATTCTCACCATACTTGAATTTGTAAATCTTTCCTCCTTAACTATATAGCAGCTAGTACCTTTACTTTTCCCTCAAAATTGTGAATGTTTTCTTTATATATTTTTATGAACCTCCAGGTCTTTATAGTATATATTTTTCACAAATCATGTTTATATTATGACTGTTTGAGTTTCTCAATACAATAAATAAATAAATAATAAATAACATAACACTTGGATAAAATTCTTCCTGAACCTAAACCTATTTAAAGAAGACTGAATATAAGGTCTTTTAGAGAGCCGGTTATAAATGTAACAGTTTTTCTTAGAAGCTGTCAAATATCAGTAGCATATTTACAAAGTGGACCTTATAAACAACCTATTATTTTGGAGCAGTTACAGTAACAGTTACTATAGTTACAATTATTTTATCTGTAGTGGAAAATATGCGCGCGCAGCCTGAAATTAAAAGAACTTGGAAATAGATATTAGATTTGCCGCCATTTTCAAATATTTATCTTTTCCAAGTATTTTGTGCCCGTGAAAGTAATCTGAAAGTTTATTGAAAAAGTTGATAAAGTGGTGCAGTCAGGATACTGCAGTTACACCAGAAGATACTCAATAACTTATGATCTTCTCCCATATTAGTCTAGGACATTTTATGACATAACCTACAATGAATTGGGAAAGAATGAAAATCGAAAAGAAAACCATGTCTTGTTAAGAAAATGTTCTGCTTGTATATTTCAAAGAAGACTTAGCGGATATATTAAGGCGGCTTCTTTAGACTCATATCAGAATTATATAAGTTACCTGCATAATATAAGTTACCTTTGTTGTTTACTTACTTTAGTTTAATTTTTATAAGTAAGTACCTACCTATTGCATGAGTGAAGATAAAGTAGTATACGCAACTGCATATAATATGGTATTAAAACACTCGTTTGATGCTATTATCACACTCGGCTACGCCTCGTGTGATAAACCCAAACTCGTATTTTAATAACCTATTTTATATGACAGTTGCATAAACTACTATAATGTGTTTTGTCTGTGACAATAAAGTATTTATCTATCAATCTATCTACATACAGTGAGGGTGAAATTATTCATTAGAAATTTGAAGGTCGCGTAGGTCTACTTATTCAGTACAAAAGACCCTTGGTGGGTGTTGTTTGGTGGTGTCGAAGGGAAGGAACGTTAGGAACACTAAGAGAATCGCGCGGGGGTGCGGGGTGGATTGCAAGGGAGACGGAATGTGTCCCTTCTGTCTGCACAGAGCTCGATTATAATGCCAGCAAGCAAAGTGACAGTAGGACGGAGCGTAAGTAAGATATTGGAGCGAACCACGCATGGCTCTACTCTGCTAATAGGTAACATGCATAAATTATTTTAGTCGCATTAATTAACAAAATTTTAAAATACCGTAGTAGAGATGACAAAAAGTGAAATTTAAATCGGCTAAGAAACACGGCCGATATAAGCATTTCAAACTACTAATTAGACAGAGAGATCCGACATGAATAGTGACGTCACAATGCACTACGGCCATATAAACTCCATATTAAATTTCGTTTTGCTAGAAAGAGACAGGAACAAATCTTCGATGGCTTATATCTTTTTTAATATTATAGTTATTCGAAAAATAGTTTTACAAGACTGTTTACTACGAGTACATGATTGAGAATAATTTTTTTAAATAAAAAAAATCATGCATGTTCCCTATTACTGTCGTTCTAATCGAGCTACATTATTTCGAATGTAGTATATTAATGGCCGTTAATTGTAGAACTCAAAGAGAGAGTACGCGGCACAGATAGAGGAATCGTTCATTTAATCTCCGCGTGTCACCCATGCGCAGTAAATAACCGTCAACATCAGTTTTGTTTGCCCATTATTAAACTATCGAAAGCATGCAAGATTTGCTCCAATGGTTAGAATAGTATATATCAAACTCGAAGTGCTTTTGACAGTTCTACATAAAACTTGCAACTGGAAGACAAAAAATACAAAAACTAAAAAAAAAGTCAAAAAGTGAATTTTAGTTATTTGCTTATTCATCATCATCATCATAACATCCCATGAAACGTCCACTACATGACAGGGAGCTCCCTCCAGAATTCTAGCATTTGCTGGAAAAATGTGGAGGGGAAGTACCATAGTCACCTTGCTTGTTAGCGTTACGGCTGGCACTATGGACCGCGGTTGTAGGTGACCGCAGTTAGTAAGGTGTAAGATACAAAGGAGGATGCTGCTGCCCATCCTCCAGTTAACCCTTAGTCGCCTCTTACGACACCCACGGGTATGTATGGGTTGGTACTATTCTTTGCCGGCACCACGCGGGACGATTTGCTTATTATGAAACACAATAAAACATAAATTGTTCAATTTCACAAGTAGAGCAACCATTACAAACGTTTGCAGAGTTATAACGGCAACACCTTAAAAGTAATAGCCAGTACTCACGGTCGAGCCCGCCGATATACTTCATGGTGATCTCGGCGTGCCCCCACACGGCGGACACGATGGGGTAGAGCGTCTTCCCGCGCAGGCCGCGCGCCGCCACGCCCAGGTAGCGGCCGTCCGCGCAGAACGCCAGCGTGCCCTCGTCCATGTCGAGCACCACGAGCAGCCGGTCGGGAACCAGGAACTGCTCGTCCGGCCGCAGTAGGGCGGGGTACGTCGTGCCGCTCCCGCCCGTGCCTTTCGCGTTGTGATACACCTGCAAATTTACAAACACACACAATTATAGATAAACCGCCTAAATGAGTCCTCGCCCGCGGGGTACAGGGCCGCGGGGATAAGACGACAAAGGGGGAACGAAAGAGGTGCGGGCGGCGGGGCATTCTCATTTTCTACGCGCATCCGCTCCCCGCACGTACCCCGCGGGCGAGGACTCATTTAGGCGGTACTACTATAGTCCCCCTTTCTTCTTCGTGGGTCTAGACGAGGGTTGGGGTTCGACCCCTATGTTGTTGACCCACCATTCAATCAAGCCTATCCGCAATAAGCGGTATGCTTCTTCGCTCCTAACGTGAATAGCTTAGGGGTGGAACGGCCCTCCTTGCCGATTTATTCCCCGTAAAATATAATTTGGATCTTTTCAAATTATGTATATTCGACCCCATCGTCACACCATCAGATGAGATCGAGGTCAAATACTCACGTATGTCACATAACAATACTATCAGTTGCTACCTCTGACTACATTGTCCGCGTGGACTTTCTGTCGTCTGCACACTGCCTGGTAGACTAGCAAAGACAGCATGATCCCCCAGATAAAAGTTATACCTGATATCAAATACCATTTTTAACTTATTTTATACAGCAAACGTCAATTTTAGCGCGATTGTAAAAGATTATGCTCCCGTTCCAGAATCACTTCTTTTTGTTATTTTTTTTTATTAAATTACGATCTCTATTCAAGTCGTATTTAGCCAAGTTATGATGTATACAACGTGTTAATGGAATAAGCGAAACCCTCATACACCCCAACTGATTTTTATTAAAATAAATCCATTTCCGTAAAAAAAATCTAATTTTTTTTTTCTAGATATTTTTATTTTAAACTTTCATCATTGTTCTAGTTTCATCGTTGTTCTAGTCCGCGCACTTCGCGCACGCCTCGTCCACTTCCCTCCTCTCCTCACCGCTCATCAACCGCGCGGCGCCGGCCGGCAGCGCGCGTATCCACAGAAATATTTAGAATAGAAGCGGCAAAAATTTTAATAATAAAAAAAAATTACTTCTATCAAAAACCCGTGAAATTGATTCTACTCTCGATTCTGAACAAACTGTTTTCACAGTTTCGCTTATTCCGTTAACACGTTGGATAGGGTCCTAATGAAATAGTGAACATAATTTTAGCACCTTACTTAGATCATGAAACTGAACAACTTTCCCAAAGGAACAGGTCGAAATACGAGTATTTCTATGGGAGGTCAAATAGTAGATTGTATCACAAGGCTGTAAAATAATATTTTTAAGGCGAGGGCGCTATTTTGAATCCAGAGCGAAGTGAAGGATTCTTGAGTAGAATCCCGAGCATGGCGAGGGATTCTAAAGTAGAATCCTGAACGTAGCGAGGGATTCAATAGGTCGCCCAAGGTAAAAATATTTTTGCTGCCGCGTAATACACTCTACTTTTCATCTCCCTCTAAGAGAAAAGAAGAAGAGGCTCATTAAGTCACACTCGTCATTAATTTTAAACAAAAAATACCATTACAATATTATTTCTTGATGAAACAATACTAAAAATCATATTAAGTATTATTTGTAACCACTGAAAATGTTATTGACATTTTTGTATCGACTAGGAAAAGAACCTCTTTGGTTGGTAGTCTTGTTTACATTTCAAGTATATTTCTTTTTTTATATACCAGGCCACTCAGAAAGTATTGCGAAAAATAGTTTTTATATATGGGAGACTGGCCGGTCAGAATCTTTTTCGAAAATATGATTACTTGTAAGTAAAAATATGTGTGTTCCATTTTCAAAATTTCCCTCTACATTTTTTGCGAGCCAATTCAAAGTATCGTGTCTTACTGAAAAATGGATCTGCGCCGGGAACATTTTAGAGCTATGATTTTTTACGATTTCAAGTGTCGCCTGAAACCGGATGAATCGTTCGATAGACTTCAAATGGCATTTATGGATGAAGGCCCCTCCAAGGCAACCGTGTATCGTTGGTATAACGAATTTAGGCGCGGTCGACCAACCTTGGGGGATGAAGAAAGAAGCGGTCGCCCTTTGACGGCTATTACGGAAGAAAACGTGCTAGCAGTGAAAAATTTAATCCAAGATAATAGGCGAATTACATATCAGGAGATTCAGCACATATTAAAGATTGGATCGGGAAGCGTTCACGAGATTCTACACGGGCATCTTCGCGTGAGGAGGATAGTATCGCGCTGGGTGCCGCACTACCTCACCGACGCTCAGAAGCAGGCCCGGGTGGAATGGTGCCGTGATATGCTGAACAAATTTGAAGCAGGCTCGTCTCGGCGTGTTTACGACATCGTAACAGGTGATGAGTCCTGGATTTATCAATACGATCCAGAAACCAAGCGCCAGTCGACAGTTTGGGTGTTTCAAAATGAACCAACGCCTACCAAAGTGAAGCGATCTCGAAGCGGGGGGAAGATTTTGATCGCCAGCTTTTTTAATTTGACTGGCCACTTGGCATCAATTCCCTTACGAGATCAAAGAAGCATCAACGCCGAATGGTATACTACCAAATGTTTACCAGAAGTTTTTTCTGTTGTGAGCAACAAGCGACCAAACACAGGGCTCCGCGGACTACTGCTCCACCACGACAATGCGCCTGCACACACCGCGCTCAAAACGAGGGACTTCCTGGACAGCACACCAGTCAAACTCCTGGGTCACCCTCCTTACAGCCCTGATCTAGCACCGTGTGACTTCTTTTTATTTCCAAAAATAAAAAATCAGCTCAAGGGGATACAATTTTCGTCGCCGGAAGATGCGCTGGCTGCGTTCGAGCAGGCTGTAAACGAGGTGTCTACGGCGGACTGGAAAAAGTGTTTTGAAAACTGGTTCAGACGCATGAATCTTTGTATAGAGGCTGGTGGAGAGTACTTTGAAAAGATTTAATAAAAATATATGTACCTGTAGAACAATTTTTTTTAGTGTCGCAAATATTTCTGAGTGTCCCACGTACATAATAATTTTAATAGTGCAACCAGCCAGTATCATTTTTCATACAATATTTTGGTTCGAGTTCTATGGTTGACCTAAAATATCCCTATGGTGGACCTAAATTCAAATTCTAATTTTAAATCCCATTTTTACCCGCTACGAAAGTCTCTTGCAGAAAACAGCTATTTTGTTCGCCTTTATTGACGAACCGTTCAGCGATTTTCGAATAGATGGGATGAAAATTTTATTTTCGTATTTCGACCTATGTTCCTTGGTGAAAGTTGGATCAGTTTCATGGACAGATACACATCCTTCAGGGTTGGTATACCCTTCTTGTTACACCCTGTTATACGTGGTTCTTTGCTCAGTGGTTACGGTGAGATCGCTAATTTCGAGTGAAAGATTAGACTATATAACTTATCAGGAGGAGGAGTGAGAAGGTAACGCTATTTTTAACAAACAAAGAGAGAAAATATCTTTGTGCGACATTTCAACTACCAATAGATACACAACCCTTTCGCACAATGGTATTTACTTTGAGCATTTTCAATGAACAGTTATTGTTTGTACAATGCAATCATGTCAATCGTCAACTCCGAATACAAATCGTTTAAATCATGGTTGAAACCAACGATTGTGACCCAGCACTACCTGTGAGGTTAACCGCGATTTAAATAAGTTTAGTAATCGGTTTAGTCGATTAAGAAATAGCTCTGGCACGCGACTTTGTGTGCCTTGAATTGTTTCCAAAAAAGTTTTTAAAAGGTAGCCATCTATGTTACAAACCAAAAAAAATATATCTAGTTTTATGTTCCAGAATTACAAATCTTTCATTCGATTTGGATGTTTTCCGCGGTAACCTTGAAGAAGCATCCTAAATATTGGTAAAAGATCTTTTGAAACTGGAGGTCTATTTTCTGAGATTAAGAGGATATGTGAAAAGATAATTATTTGACAGCGGGCGCAGTCTTTTCGCATGAAAGAAAGGGATATAATGCGCAATCCGCAACGCAGTAGATTACGATAGATATACTGTGCGTGTTACAAAAACTAAATGACGTAAGCGCCTGATATAAAATATCGACTTTTTGTAAAAACTCAGTAATAAAATAAAATTTTAGGTTGGGGAAACCCAATAGTTAGGGTGCTGGTAGCAATTTGGGTATATGATTTGCTCATGATTCATATTAATAGGGATGATAGATCAGCTCAATACGAATCGATTTGGTCCTTACAAGTTTTTCTGTGCGTCGCTGCGTTTTTGAGTTAAAGTAAAAAAAATGAAAATAAGATACTAAATAATGTTGTTTTTGTCTGCCTTTGTGGCTCCTGTTTAAAATACTTCTGAAGATGTGGAAAATCGAAGAGGCAGACATGCAGGGCTCTGCATTATCACGGGACGAAGTAGTGAATTTTTGCATTTTGAAGCGCTGTAACTTTACGACGCAGGGCTATTATGGTGGCAGACTATTTTTCTGGGGTTTTATACATTGTATTTAATCAGATAGTCATAGTCTGCCAGGTGTACTTTTCATTGTCAAATTTCAAAAAAGTTAAAACTTAATTCCTCAAAAACGCAGTGGTGTGGATGTCCGCCAAGATTTTTTGTATCTTCTAGAGGATGCTCCTTATCATCAGTCAAAGAGGCAGACATGAGCAAATCATATAGAAATTTGTCCTTCATGACCCTTACTACAATAACTACAAACAAATACCTTTCTGTATACTTAATTTCACTACTAAAAACACCTCAGATTTCACAATTAGTGGAATAAATGAAAATTCAAGAGGTAACTTTGGATTTTTATTTTGTTGAGTCGATTTTCACTAATCATGTTTTGGTCTTAGTGGTTGTCTCACTTGAATGGTCAAGAAACACATACCTGAAAATCACGGCAAGATACTGAGTAAATAAAAAGATATTTGTTCTCAAAATACTTTAAAAAAATTACAAATCGTCTTAACCTCTTACATCGAAACATACGAATTTTACCTCATTATAATATTAGTGTAGATCATCATATCACCCAAACGACGTACACTGCTAGACATAGGCCTCCTCTAAAGATCTCCACGACGACCGACGCATCCAGTGTTCATGGTTGCCACTCCTAGAACCTTTACGCCCATCGGCCAACAGTTCTTCGAGCGATATGAACTGCCCACTGCCACTTTAGTTCTTCGTTCTGGTGGTGATGGTGAAGCGTAGATGACAAGCTTTATTTCTGCCGAGATTCAACCCCCCAGCTCTGATCCGTGGCGTCGACGAGACTGGTAGCCGACGGAGTGTAAGGGCGCTTTCGAACGTGCAAACCCCTAGTGTAGACATTAGATACCGATACATTAGCAACAGTGTATGTAGATATGATACCTTATTCCTGCCGAGGTCCCAGCCCCAGCTCTGGTCGGTGGCGCCGACGAGGCTCTGGTACCCGACGGAGTGCAGCGGCGCGTGCTGCGTGGCCACGCCCACCACCGCGTGCGTGCCCCGCTGCCGCGCCGGCCACACCACCTCCCAGCAGTGCAGGCCTGAACACATTCATCCACTTATTAGGAGATTGAAAGAGCAAAGAAAACGGGTCGGTATTTACTTCGTCGTACATTTTCATACAATAATAGACTTAAAGTAATCGTCAATATCTTATCCAAATCGAGAAAAAGGATATGAAACTGATTAGTCGGACCTTGAGTCATCTAAAATGTTCAGGAAAACCGGTGCGTCACTTGAAAAATTGATCACGGTAAATATATATGGGAAATCTGACGAAAAGTCGTGATTTTTTTCTGTGATGTACTGACTTTAGACATGTGCGATCTTTGAGAGATTTATTGACAAGCTTCTTTCTTATCTAAAGATCTGATTAATCAAAATGATTTTATTTTAACACTTCCTGTGTTCGGATAAATCTACAAAGTAGAAAATCGCAAAATTTCACAACCACAGGCAGGATTCGAACCTGCGTCTTCTGCGTAAGTACCGCAGACGCTTTACCAACTAGGCTACTGTGGTCCTGCCCACAGGCACACACCACAGGCAGGCAGGACCACAGTAGCCTAGTTGGTAAAGCGTCTGCAAAGTAGAAAATCGCAAAATTTCACAACCACAGGCAGGATTCGAACCTGCGTCTTCTGCGTAAGTACCGCAGACGCTTTACCAACTAGGCTACTGTGGTCCTGCCCACAGGCACACACCACAGGCAGGCAGGACCACAGTAGCCTAGTTGGTAAAGCGTCTGCGGTACTTACGCAGAAGACGCAGGTTCGAATCCTGCCTGTGGTTGTGAAATTTTGCGATTTTCTACTTTGCTGATTAATCAAGTTTGTATTTTTTTCGATTTGCATATAAGATAAATATTGACGATTACTTTGAAGTACTTTGAACCCATCGTTGTATGAAAATGTAAGGCGGAAAAACTACCGACCCGTTTTTTTTGCTCTTCAGTGTAGATAAAGAGGAAGACAAATTTTACACTTCAGGCTAAATATCATATCTTGATTAGAATGACAGCAGGAAAAACTGCGTGAGAGCAGGTCGGGTCGATGCGTGTCTCTGTCATACAATACGTGTAAGCTGATATAATTTTTAAGTTAGGCTATCTCAGTAGCCATTTAGCGGCTTTACAAACTCTGACAAGCAGGTAAATGACCAACCTAACCTACCAAGCCTAATTTAGAATCAGCGTGGTTTGCCCTCTAGGTTACTAAGGTCAGATAGCAATCGTTATGTTTGTCGTAAATCCTAGGTTAGTTAGCTAATTTCGTACAAATAGCCCAATCAAGGAAAAAGTATAGAGGGAAATGCTTGGAACACAATTTTTGACATCGTAACTTTGTTTGGACTAGTTAGGAGGTAAACATATCAAAAGTCACAGCCCGAACCCCTAACGCCGGGCGGGAGGGGGGGTTAGAAGGTCCCATTTTTAGGTTTTTCGCATATATCTCGGAAACTATACGTCGTAGCAACATAAAACTTTTTGCTAAATGAAAGCTGATTAAATGTACTACAAGTTTTATTCAGTTAAGTTTTTCGATATCTTGTATAGTTTTCGAGGTATTCGCAGTGAAATCACTTTGGCTAGTTGACTGATTTTGCCGTCACCCCTCTCTTTACTGACTTTTTTTAAGGGAAATTATCCCTTTTTCACCCACTTTAGAAACATCAGGAGTCGATGCAATCACTTCCTCATCACAAACAAAACACTTGCTGCTCATTTTAACGACACAAAATGTACTTTCAAGAGGGGAGCGAACCCCCACCCGGCGTTAGGCGTACGGGCTGTGACTTTTGATATGTTTACCTACCTCCTAACTAGTCCAAACAAAGTTACGAAGTCAAAAATTGTGTTCCAAGCATTTCCCTCTATACCTTTTTTTGAGAATTCGTTGACTGAATTAAAATGGAATAAAGAAGCAGGGCTAAGAAGTTTCAGCAAGATCCACATTATAAGAGTAATAGGGTGTCTCAATGACTCTTGCACTTATCAATTCTTTAGTTCAAATGCTGTATAATCTATTGACACTTTTTTTTTTCTACAAGAAGAAGTGTCAGATAGACAGAGTTTCAAGTAAAGGAAAGCTTTGTGCACAACTAGCGTTCAGTGATGGATGTTCTGAATAAAGGCCAGGTTAAAGTACCAACACACAAGCTTGAATGAAAGTGTTGATGAGAGTATAAGAAGCGAGAGAAGTAAGTCAAGATCATCGCAGGGGGAAGGTTGTTTAGTTAAAAAAGAGGTGTTTAGTTTATGTATGCCGTGGGAGTTAAGGACGGCGTACCGAAAACTGAAAGCGCGTGCTTAGTCAACGAAACTGAACAACTTTACCTAAGAAACATTTTTAGAAAATGTTGCTTTGGGAAAGCTTTTGAGTTTCGTAGGCTGAGCACACCCGTTCATTTTTCGGTACACCACTGTTCTATCACGCTGTTGCTATAGCACGCGAAACGGTAGTATACTTGCTCTATTTGCCTTGTATTCTGGATGTTATGTTAATATAAAGAATCTACATTTAATAATTTAAATCAGAATTATTCAGTGAAGCTTTATATTACTTACCTCGGGAGTACCCAACGCGCCCTCTAATGCAGTCCGTGCTTTGCGCCACCGGATGCCGGTGGAACGTCAGCGCGTCTTCTTCTTTCACGAATATGTTTAATGATCTGAAAGATTGGAAAATAGACGGTTATTAGTTTGATTTGGTGACGCGACAAGTTTGATTGCATAATGATATGGTCACAGGGAGATGCTAGAATTTTGTAATAAAAACTCCAGTAAGTGTTTTATACTAGGTTATTTTTTTGGATTGATTTCCTTTTGCCCACTTATTAGTGAGGTCAAAAGCAACAACTTCTGTTCTACAACTTTGCTAACAACGCACGAAAAATTTTCAACTTCCCATACAAAATGGGTCGGTCACGTGACCACTTTAGTATGGAGTCGAAAATTTTTTTGTGCGTTGTTAGCAAACTCGTAGAACAAAAGTTGTTGCTTTTGACCTCACTTACAAGTGGGCAAAAGGAAATCAGGTCCAAACAATAACCTTGTATAAGATCCCATGGGGTTGAAGTGTTCTCAGGTCCATTAAGGAACTCAGCCCCACGTAATAAGATTGATGCTTTTTATAAAAAAAAAAAACCGGCCAAGTGCGAGTCGGACTCGCGCATTGAGGGTTCCGTACCACCACATAAACATAATTGTATTAGTTGAAATTTCAGTAAGTTAATGTGCTAGATTTTTTGAGTCCGACACGCGCTTGGCCAAATTTTATTATTTGTTGTTATTTTATAGTCTATGCCCTATTAACATACCAATTTTCAAGTTTGTAAGTGTTCCCGTTTTTAAATAGAACTAAAACAAAAATCGCCTCTGCAACCATCCAACTTGACCCCTCTCTTATATGAATGTTCTTGAAACGGGAGCTCACCACAATTGGTTACCATTAGTTGTGAGAAAAGTTGTAATATTTAATGATTTCAGACTTTTCCCATTATTTGTACTGTGAGACCTAGCTTCTTGCCAAATTTCATAATTTTAGGTCAACGGGAAGTACCCTGTAGGTTTTTCATTTTTGAATAAATGTATGGAGATGAGGACATAAAATGCCATATCTTTTTATTGCGTCGATGTAAAAAATTGAAATTTTCAGATCTTGTGTGGTTCATGGATCCTAATATATGGTATTAATTTCAACCTGATACCTTTACCCGTTCGTGAGATAAAGGGTCTTGACAGACAGACAGACAGACAGACGGACAACAAAGTGATCCTATAAGGGTTCCGTTTTTTTCTTTTGAGGTACGGAACCCTAAAAAATATATCATAACATAACATCACGCCTTGTTCCCGTCGGGGTAGGCAGAGACCACAGTTTTCCACCTGCTACGATCTTGACATACTTCCCTTGCTTCCTGAACTTTCATCAATCCTTTCATACATGGTCGTCGGTTTAGGGTACTTTTAACCTGGCCTTTATTCAGAACGTGAATTTGGAAAAATATATCATCATCAGAATATTACATGACACGTCCACTGCAGGACAGAGAGCTCCCTCCATAATTCCAGCTTTTGCTAGAACAATGTGGAGAGGAAGTTACCACGCTTGTTGACCGTGGCATGTAAGATGGTACGATATACAAAAGGACGGTGCTGTCCATCCTCCGGTTTATAATCCCTTAGTTGCCTCTTACGGGTACAGATGGGTTGGTTCTATTCTTTTCCCGCACCACACGGGCTACAAAGATAAGCCTTAACTATTTATTACAATGGACCTTCCATTTAACAAAAGTTACCTCTGTTTGGGGGCACCGTTCTTTCTTAACTTTTCTGTCTTTAAAAAGGCTGGCAATGCACTTTTAGTGTAGGCAACGAAGCAGTTGACCCCCACATTAATTCCTCAGTCGATGAAACTTTGCTGGGGTATTACACTATATGAGACAAACCTTCTATAAAATGATAAAAAAAAAAATTGGTACTTTAAATTTTTTCATACATTTTTTGTAATTTTTGTATGGAAAAATTAAAATTACCGATTTTTTTTTTTGGATTTTTTTATAGAAGGTTTGTCTCATATAGTGTGATACCCCAGCAAAGTTTCATAGACTGAGGATTTAATGCGGGGGTCTTCATACAACGATCCGCTTCGTTGCCTAGACTATTTGTAAAAGGTACGCAGCCCTACGATTGTTTAGATGTTGGGATCAGTACATATTACAGGAATAGATTGCTGGGCGGATGAGCTGTGTGTTTCACTGATTTAGGCTGTGCGTTCCAATGTACAGAATTTGCGCTTTAGCTGTGTATTTAAAAATCTCTCGCCGCGCCGTAGATTTTTAAATACAATGTGTACAATGGTACATACTGCTGCATATGTGCATAATAAATAGGACTCAACACACTTGGAATTTAAAATCGGGTCGCGCGTAGTCGTGGTCGGACTGAGAAGGCCGTTTATTAGTAGGGCAGTAACCAGTTGGCAAAAGTAAAAAAAAAATATTAAAGAAAATTTTAATTAGGTTCTTCATAACATGCATAAATTTTATTAGTCGCATTTATTAATAAAATATGAAAATACCGTAGTAGAGATGACAAAAACAGATATAAGCATTTAAAACTACTAATTAGACAGAGAGATCCGACATGAATAGTGACGTCACAATTCACTACGGCCATATAAACTCCATATTAAATTTTGTTTTGCTAGAAAGAGACAGAAACAAATCTTCGATGGCTTATATCTTTTTTTAAATTATTGTTATTCGAAAAATAGTTTTACAAGTCTGTTTATTACGTGAATGAGAATAAATTTCTTAAATTAAAAAAAAATCGTGCATGTCCCTATTGGGCGAGGTCTTAGGCGAGGTAGATGCTAAAAACACAGTAAATATATAAGCTAAAGCAGTATGGAAACTCCTAACAAACGTCTAAAAATGGCGCACTCACACATGCGCACACCTCTACAGGAAAATAAGCAGTTTTCGCGCTGAAGTCAGTCGTGGGTGCAAAAACCATGATACAAACAAATAGGTACATAATATAAGGTCCCTATAAGTATGTATCTGTCCTTGTGCGATAAAAGGCGACTAAGTAACTTAATCTGCCCTTGTGTCATAAAAGGCGACTAAGTGTCTTTATCTGCCTTTGTGTAATAAAAGGCGACTAAGTGACTTAACCTTTCCTTGTGTCGTAAAAGGCGACTAAGTGTTTCGATCTTCCCCTTGTGTGATAGAGGTAACTTAACCTTCCCTTGGGTGCTAAAAGACGACTAAGTGGCTTAGTCTTCTGACTTAACATTTTATGCAAGATTATCTGCTTTTAATTTTATCTTTAACTTGACACGATCAGGTGTCCAAGGACCTTAAAATTGAATAGCTTTCCTTAAAGAACCTAGGTCAAAAGACGAAAAAAATTGTCCCCCCATACAAAACGCGCTATCGACTGACGCAGTTTCTAATGCTAATGGACATATTTTTTTTTTGTATTTTGACTTCTTACGGAAAGTTGTTAAAAAAAGGCCCGAGTTTCCATACTGCTTTAGCTTATATATTTACTGTGCTAAAAACGACTAGTTATAAAATTGAATTAAATGTCTGTATTACACACGTGATTAAACAAATTAGTACTCAGTAAATGTATCTTACTGCGGATTACGTGTAGTCTAGCTCATCCAATCTACTTTCGTCAAACCAACCCAACCCGTGAGGTGCCGCAAGGGAAATTTACAATCCCGAGTCAAAGTACACAAGATAGCTGACTCAATTATTGTATATTGGCATTGGCATTTATGTTAACTATGTTTGAATGTGACCGGCTTTTATGCTAAATTTGAATAGGTCAGGAGTTACGGCAAAGTCGCGTCGACCCAGACAGATCTAATTATAACTAGACTGCATTAAAGATGGACATACAAGGTGTAAAAAAATGGTAAGCACTATTTTACCGAAATACTCAAACCGAACAAGTCGAACAAGCGAAGGAGTTTGTGTATCTGGGTTCTAAGTTTACGAGAGATGGAAAGTGTGAAAGTGACATCGAAAGAAGAGTGAATGCTGGAAACATGGTGAATGGTGCTCTGCATGCTTTTATGAAGAGTCAGAAGGTGTCTCACAGGGCTAGGCTGGCTGTTCATAGAGGCGTTTTGGTACCAACACTGATGTACGGCAGTGAAAGCTGGGTATGGCAGAAAAAGCATGAAAGTAGAATTAATGCAGTAGAAATGAGAGCGTTGAGGAGTATGATTGGTGTGAAATTGAGTGACAGGATTAGAAATAGTGTGATAAGAGAACGGTGTGGCGTAAAAGAAGACGTAGTGACTAAAATTGAGAAAGGGATGCTGAGATGGTTTGGTCATGTAGAGAGGATGAATAAAGGAAGATTGACGAAAGAGATCTACAAGGCGAGAGTGAATGGAAACGTTGGAAGGGGAAGGCCTCGGCGAACGTACCAGGACCAAATTCAGGACGTTCTGAATAAAGGCCAGGTTAAAAGTACCCTAAACCGACGAGCATGTATGAAAGGATTGATGAAAGTACAGGAAGCAAGGGAAGTATGTCAAGATCGTAGCAGGTGGAGAACTGTGGTCTCTGCCAACCCCGACGGGAACAAGGCGTGATGTTATGTATGTATGTACTCAAACCGTGATTCTGAACAACATTTTCTAAGGAATATATTATTACATGTCGAAATAAGAAAAAAAAATTACTTCCGATAGAAACTGCACCAGCTGATATAGCGCATTTTGTATAGAGGTAAAAAAAAATCTTATTTCGACCTATTAGGTAAAGTTGTTCAGTTTCAAGATATAAGTAACAGGCTAAAATAGTGCTTATAATTTTTTTTACACCCGATATACACTACTGGCAACCTGCCCCGGCTTTGCACGGGTGTAGAGTATTTCAAAAGAGCATTTCAGCATTTTCGATAAAGCTCTGTCGGCTTAATTTCTTCCAACATCATGAACAATTATCGTCATATTTTAACAAATCAACACAAAACTATATTTTTTCATACGTATGAACCTTCCTCTTGAATCACTTCATCTATTGATTGATGAAAGTCGCATTAAAATCCGTTGCGTAGTTTAAAAGATCTAAGCGTACAGAAGAACAGACGGCGGGTAGCATAGCAACTAGCGACTTTGTTTTTTACTAGTTTTTCCAAATTAAGGTAAAGAAGTTTGCTCAGTTAGGAACCAGAATATCAGACATTCGCGGAAGGAGTACGTACAAAACTTAGTGTTGGCAAAACTTTGTAAGGCTGCTGCTGTAAAGCAACTTTCGGGTTTAGAAAGCCGTCGCAGATTTTTCATACTTACTTATAGATTTCAGCTTCCTTACAGAGACTTTCAGTAAAACCAGTGCCCCCGGGCTGCATGCCATGTGGAGTGAGGGAAACTATACCAACAAGGAATAGTACTTAATAGAGAATGGATAGTATGAAAGACTTTATGAGGAACTTTAAGTCCGAAGGTGAAGGAAGCACCCAGCAGAAGGGAGACATTGAGAGAGAGAGACGCGTCACCTGTCATCTGGGTTCCACGCGTGCTTGAGCTGAGTGTCCTGGTGCGCAGGCGGCGCGTCGAGCGACCAGCATTGAGGGAGGGAGAGAGAGACGCGTCACCTGTCATCTGGGTTCCACGCGTGCTTGAGCTGCGTATCCTGGTGCGCAGGCGGCGCGGCGAGCGACCAGCATTGAGGGAGGAAGAGAGAGAGAGACGCGTCACCTGTCATCTGGGTTCCACGCGTGCTTGAGCTGCGTGTCCTGGTGCGCAGGCGGCGCGTCGAGCGACCAGCATTGAGGGAGGAAGAGAGAGAGACGCGTCACCTGTCATCTGGGTTCCACGCGTGCTTGAGCTGCGTGTCCTGGTGCGCAGGCGGCGCGTCGAGCGACCAGCATTGAGAAAGGGAGAGAGAGAGAGAGATGCGTCACCTGTCATCTGGGTTCCACGCGTGCTTGAGCTGAGTTTCCTGGTGCGCAGGCGGCGCGTCGAGCGACCAGCATTGAGGGAGGGAGAGAGAGAGAGAGAGAGAGGCGTCACCTGTCATCTGGGTTCCACGCGTGCTTGAGCTGCGTGTCCTGGTGCGCAGGCGGCGCGTCGAGCAGCGCGTCGAGCCGCGCGGGTCGCGGGGGCTCCGGCGCCAGCTCGCGCGCCACCACCGCCTTGAACGGCGCCGTGCACTCCCGCGACACAGACTTCACACCGCCGGACAGCTTTTGCCCCATGTTCATGCCCCTGAAAATTATATCGAGATTTATTATAACAACGCGTAAAAAAAACCGGTCAAGTGCGAGTCGGACTCGCGCGCCGAGGGTTCCGATATACCTATAGTATTTTTGGAAGCAATAAAGTCCATTTTCAGGACCGCAAAACTAAATTTGTTTGTAAAGGTTTTTTGCAGATTTCTGAAAAACTGTGCAACTTAGAAAGATCGTTTTATTTTTGCTGTAAAGTTTCCATAAACCTCTGTCAACTGTAATTAATTCAGATTTTCCCTTACTCAAACTTCGGAGATAAGGGGGGGGAATGGTATTTTTTTTGACATTTTTCATCATAACTTGAAAACTAAGAAACTTAAAAAAATACAAAAATATATTTTAAAATGTACAAGTAAAGCCCTTTCATATGATACCCCATTCGACCTAGTAGCGACAATTTGAAATTTGGCCCCCCCTATTTTGGCCCCCTTTACATTAATAATCATACTTTTTTCAAAAAAATTTCATGTGCAATTAAGTTGGGCAACTATATTCTAAAACTATTCCAAATTTCAGCTCGATAGCGTAAGTGGTTGCTGAGATATAGAGGTGTGACAGACAGACGGACAGACAGACAGACAGACAGACAGAGCGGCACCATAAGGGTTCCTTTTTTTTACCATTTTGGTATCGGAACCCTAAAAAGGTATTTTAATTGTTCCTATGTTCCACAGGAAAAGCTGTTCAGTTTCATGAGATTCCTTCAGGATATATCCTTTCTGTTACAACTTGTTTAGGGCACTAAAGAAGGTAATACGAGTAACTAATCAGGACATTCTTAGATCCCCCGCAATTTCCGAAACCTCACAGATTTCACACCGTCAAGACAGCTTTTGCCCCTTGTTCATGCCCCTAAAAATTGTATTGTACGTTGCTAAACAAGGGTTAAGAAGAAGGCAATAGTAAAAGTATCAACATTTACAATATCCATTCATTTTATCATCTTGCTCTTATGCATTGCGCAGGCGACGAGAGCGGGGAGCTTCACGAGTCAGTCGACAGAACTAACCGCCAGAGCGCATGGGTGCTTAGGTTCAGTTCAGATAAAGCGTGTCTTTGTTACTATCGCTGACTATTATATCGAATATTACCTCGAAACAAAAACCGAGATATTTTACGACTACTAGCGAAAGCCAAACAACACATTAAATTATTCTAGTGTACGAGTAGAACATAGTGTGGTGAGAAGCTGTTAGCATTAGCTGATATGAAACAACTCGCAAAACTTAAGGCTTTGTTCAGGTTATCTTAGAACATGTTAGGATAAGGAATTGAGGTTCTTCGTACACTAAGTTCGCACCGTATGTGGCTTGCTTAGCGCCTGGAGCCTAAGGGTGGTTTTATTGAGCGTAGCTCTAATTTAGGAATGTAGAGAAATTCTTTGGTTGGAATTTTCCCAGCTCACAGGTTAGCTACCTAGCACAGCCTGGTGGAAAGGCACCCCAATGCGTCGCCTCACTAGGAACCGTGGCCATGCTGGAGGTAAGTGCGTTTCCACCAGAGCTGAGCAGATGTAAGCTGGAACTTCTACCAATAGGATAGCTCTATGCTAGGAAGGTGGAACAATTGGTTGAATTTTATCCAGCTTATGGGTTAGTTACTAAGCATAACACTGGTGGAAAAGCACTTATCAGCGGTCATTTGTTAATCTATCTACCCGACAGCCGAATAGCCAGACGCAAAGACTGCAAAGTGGACAGTGCCAAGAATTCTTAACTACATGAGAAACAAGGGTCTCTGTTACCTGCAGCGAGTGCGGGCGCGCTTCGGCAGCGCCTTGAGGCCGCCGCGCCGCGCCTCTTCCGCGCCGCCGCCCGCGCCCCTCACTCCGCGCACCCCGCTCTTGTACCTGCAACAAAACAACAACAATGCTTAGTAAGGGTAAAATTAGGGAGATAACATTAAGATGCAGATTACCAGTAAGGACAAAATTGGTACCGGCAAATCAGGCAGGATCAACCACTAAAAAGAAACAGGTAAATCAGTCATTGCAGTCGCAATAATGCACCTTGCTAAGAATTACAGCAGTGTAGAGCACGGAGCAAAATGTCTTACACATCGTTCTATCCTGCTTTCACACAGCTATCATTCTAATCAAGGTGCATTATTTCGAACAAAATATCTTACAAATCGCTCCGTCCTGCTCTCACACATATCTGTCTCCTGCTGTCATATCAAACTACAGTTTGCAGTGTTGAAAAGGGAAACGTCTTCAAGGCCTAGTCCTGAAAGCTTGACAGGTCGATACCGACAACTTGTCTGTTTACGAGTATGTGCGAGTGCATAATATAACATATAGGAATCCTGACTGAATGCGCCCGTACTTGTCAGCATGTTCTTTATGTTTGTAAAACGTTATGGTACGAAAATTACCAAAAATCATTTGCGAAGACTGGATTTTTGCCATACAAAGAATTATTACCAGTCTTGGATAGACAAGGAACAGAAACGTCCTTTTGTTTATTTTCCAAGACATGTTCAAAATTTAGTGAATTAATTTATTTCCGCTCAGTTCACAATAGCACGTTTTATTGTTGGTTTTAAATGGACAGTTTTGCCTGATAATAGGGAATTAAATTGCAAAAATAACAAAAACGCAGAGTCAAGAACTATTAGGAAGAAATATAAGCCTACGTGTTCCATAGTACCTTGTTCTACCAATTGATTTCAAGTACCTATTCAAGCTCTAGCTGAAGAGAACAATCACATAAAGAGGTCTTTGTCAAACAATGTTTAACTTGAGGAAGAGGTACTCGTAGCAATATACGAGGACAGATGAATCACTATTCTTCAGAAATGTTAGACGTTCTAAAATTTATAAATATAACTTCTCTTCTCGCAGAATGCAAAACTTGTAACTGCAGTAAAATTAAACAAAGTTCTCTAACTAAATGTGCATGCAATGATGGTTTCATTTCATTTGCAGCCGTAATTATGATAGTTACACAATTCTATTGTCGAGGAACAGGTTTTGCTGGCGAGCGGCGTGTCGTCACAGCAGATGCCGGGGCGTATGGCGCATCTTATGTAAGCGGCAAGCGGCCGTCTAACCGTGAAAGTCGCCGCTCAAAAGCCAAGGTTACCGCGGCCGTGGAGCCGGGCCTCGAACACATATGCGAATGCTTTATCAACACTCGAACGCTCGTTTTTTTCCACTTGTGATGTCATCTAATTGCACGTTAAATCCTTAATTATAATTACAGCTAAAACGTGTCGGTAGTGAACTCCCAAATAATAGGCGTCTTCATGGTGAATGGACGGTCGTGAGTGGCAGTAATTGATTCGTCTAGACGAGGACCGCGTGATGTCATCTATGGGACTTCGGTGATTCTGTTTAGTAAGCCATATGGGAAGGGACGCCTAGAAGGCACGCAAGATACAAGGCCGTCTGCCTTTCCGTCGCCTAGAGCGGCGCATGACAAAAGCGGGAAGTGAAAGGCAGTGAATGCGTCCCATTTGAGTTCAACACCACCGGTCGACGAATTGTTCCTAGAACGTCTGACTGATGCCGGAATAGAGTTTGACGGTGACAATAAATCCTAGGTTTGGCTGTCATTTGACTGATATTGAAAAGCCGATTGGTCGTAGGAATCCGTGCGATGGCGGAATCGATACACGTTCACGTGGCGGATGGGACGGTAAACAAACCAGGCGGCACGTGACGCGAGCCGCGTGACGTCAAACTCCCTGCATTCCTCCTGTGTGTACACTACCAGCTGTTTCCATCCAAGTGACGAATAAGGACAAACGGGATATCGCAAATATTGTCCTCTTTTTGATGAGGACGTAATGAGTAACAGGGTTAACAATTTACCAGAATAAACTTGAGGAAAACAATTTAAAAAAATATTTACACAAGCAATTCATGATGAGGAGCATGAACCTACTCCTCTACAAATGCAAACCTGTTAATATCTATTTGGTTTTCCTCATTATTCTATCCGCTTAGTTTTGCTAACAGTGCAGGTGGAATTAGTATTCAGCTGAAATAACAGTGATATCATGGCAGCAAGACAAGTACAAAGCGCACCGTGGGAAAAATAGCAGCCGCTTACCGACGGCGTTCAGTTTGCATTGTGCCAACTTGCAGTTGTAATCACATTTTCAAAACGAGCGACTGTATCTCAGCAACTAGCTGTACCCAAGGGCGATGCCATGTATAGTCACGAAACTGCTAATTTGCTCAAGTTGGTTTTGTAAATGTGCACTTTACTTTGTGTTACCAAATTATGGCCTGTGGAAAGGCCCGTTCTCTGTAGAACAATGGCAGCCATGGACGTAGTTTAGAACGTTCTCTAGTAGTATTGTGTCTAATTTTGACAGATATAACGGTGTCGGTGACTGTGCAGCCGTTCACCCTCGGTGAGAGGTGAATGGGACCGGCGCAACGCTTGCGCTAGGCCGACTACATTAGCGTGTGCCAACGCACCCGAACAATGAACTAACTGAATGACGTCACGTCACCACAACACATCTTATCATACGAGTATCCCATCCTCGAACGTATTCGAGTCAACCTACTCTATCGAATGCGATTAATCTAATGGTTCACTGAAATCCACTAGGAATGAATAATTTTACTGTTGCACGTTTTCAAATTCACAAAAACGTCTACCTATAAAAACACAATTCTGATGTTTTACTTAGATCGATCGAAATTGAAGCGTTGGTCTAATAGGTAAGTAGTTTATTTTATAGCTACAACCTTAAACAAAATTATAAACTACTTCTGGACAGATGAAAGACGTGATAGATAGAGTAATAAACTTGATAAACAACAGAGCACCGTGTAAAGTATCGGCGGAGGAGGGTCGGTTGTGGAAGTGAAGCTGTATTGGAGTTGCCAACTGAACTCATTGGTTGCTTGGTTTTAACAGGAAACTTCTTTCCCGGCTTTGAGTTTTCTAAGAATTCTACCTAAAACTAGATACAGTTCTGTTCATCATCGTGATTAAGATTGTTACAGAGTTGTAAGACTTGTAAGCTTATAGAGTGATTTAATTTGAATTGTTGCGTTGATTGGGTTGTCAAATTAAGTTATGTAGATTAAATACCTACCGGTGGTCTGTTTGTCTGTCACGTTTTAGCAACCGTGTGTTGCTAAGCACGAACTCGGACAGATGGATGAACGATACAGATCTCTGTACATGGTCAAGGCCGCAATTTAAATCAAGTCTTGATTGGGCAGTTTAATTTGGTGTGCAAATAAAAACCAAGTCTGAATTGAAACGTTTATACAGAAACTGGATTGGACACGAATTGCTCGCCGAGAGAGGATAAATTTGTAAATTGGATTACAGTATGTACATTTATTATTTAACAGAGTTTTAAACGAACAACCAAACAGTGCTTAATTGGAGAAATAACTGATTCGGATTCCAAAAAAGGTGATATTTACCTACGTTCATCAGATCAGCATTTATATGTAAAACGTACGAAAGGGTTGATGATTATGGGAAAAACGAAAGCGTGTTTCGGTTAGGTTGTTGGACCAATTTAGATCATTAACCCTTTTTCAAAGCTAAAAATATTGCAGTTTCTAAATGTGTTGCCGTACCTAAGTTGGGCTGTATCGACTATATGGTTCGCTTTTTGACCTCGCGTGACTGCGTATAATATTTTTTATTCATCCATCCGAACGAAATCGGCTCTCTCCCGGGGGTAATTTCAGGGTAATCTTGATTTCTGATTGGTCTATTAATTCTGGATAACTGTTTACAACCGATTTGACGTTTGTTTCAAAAGAATATTTCCCGTAGAAAATTTTCGCTCTTTTGACTTTTGACACACAAGCGTTGAGGATCTTTTTTCATTGTATATCGTACAAATTAAACTAGTACTTTCTTCCTACAGTGTAAGGCAATAGAAATGGCACTGGGAGGAGCAGATAAACGTGCACAATTTATAAATTAACGAAATAAATAACACAATAATTACTTACCTCTTAAAACTGTAACTCAGACAACCTTAAGGCGATCCGTTTTCCATACTAAATTAAAATGACTTGCATTCTTATGCGGGACATAAAATGCTGTTGAGAAACGAGTTTATAGTGCTATTTTCAGCTAAATTTTGCGCTGATTAATACAAAGATACAGCTAATGCACCGAAAGTACTAGTTTTGTGTTTGCAATGTTTGGTTCAATATTATACCATTGTGGGTGTGCAATCCATACTGTAGTACTTTTGGTGCATTAGCTGTGTCTTTGTATTAATCAGCGAAAAATTTAACTAAAAAAAATAGCAGTATATATACACTCCTTTTTCAACAGCATTTTATGTCCCGCATAAGATTGCAAGTAATTTGAATTTAGTATGGAAAACAGATCACCTTAAGCATTAAAGCAAAAGTAACTTTTAAGACACAATAAGAATTTCAATATGAAACTATAATTTGAGAACAGCTAGAAAAAAAATAGCATGACGACGATTGTTAATGAGGACGACTGTCTTTAAATTTGAATAAAATACATCTGAATTAATTTAAACGATTCAAAATAGACACAATCACTGTAGCATAATAACACTTTGAATCTAATTACAATAATAATGAACAAATCAAAGAAACATTGAATGTTCTAACAAATAATAACAATTCACTACGTGGTGCTGAGGTGGATTGTCATAGCTATGGTTTAAGCCCTTTATGACGCTTCAGAACGTCGCTTACAAAAGTTCCTTAAATTGATAGTCCAAGTTGTAATCTCTTTCGCGAAGAGATAAGCTTCGTGGGTAAGACTTGCTTATCGCATTTCAAATATTTAATATTTATTCGTCCGTGAGACTGAAAGCCAAGTTAGATAAGACCTAGCACATGTGAAATTCAATGGAAGTATAAGAGAGGCAAGCGAAACTGAAGTTGGCAAAAAACAAGAACGAGGTTAGACATAATCAAGATTCAAGTCTAGTCGAAGCGACGAAACGACCGAGAAATGCTGTGCGAATCTTCACTCCGTATTTACCTTTCATGATTGGCGAAGTGAAGTTGTTAAAACAAAGGGGAAAGTCGCGTACTACAGCGAGCATAAATATTGACGATACAATACCAGACGACACATTTCCACAAACGCTGATGTCATATATCACCAACATAATGGTGTAAATATGTGTGTTATATTTACAAACAAGCGATACCTGTTGAATAAAAGAACTAATTAAGTATACGATCCGTGTTGGTGTAATATTTCAATGCGCTTATCAAAGGTTTTTAGCTTTAGTCTTAGATTAGCCTTGTATACAATTTTCTACTTGGCTTAGTTTTCTTGTCCGCAAACCTCGACACTTCGATGGGTTGTCTTTGGTTTAAATAACAATTAAATAATCGCTAGGGCGTGTCGCTGCAACCTTGTGTCGGTTGCAACAGGGCCGCGTGTCAAGGAAAAACCAACTTTGCAGTTTCCCCGCCTGCGGATGCAAAAGCGAATTTGATACATAATAACAACCCTTATTACGTACTTCCTTTGTGAGAAATCTGATTCATCGAATTTAAGAAATTTACTTATGTCAGAAGTAAGACCTAAAGACCTTCAGCAACTGTTCTGTTTGTCCAAACATGGCAAGCGTATTCTAATTTCGTAATACGACACGACGGACAAAGTTATATAAGTTTATACTCTTAACCATGACCTGAACAATCCGTATAAGACCAAATTTGTCAAATTAGGCGCGTTTTAGATTTCTTGATAGGAAGTAAACTAGCACAAGATCTTTAAACAGTTTCATGCTGTCAATAAACATATAACAACAGCCAAACTTGAAGTTGTAGACAATGTCGGTCTAGTCTCAAAAGCCTCAAGCTCTGGTCATGGCGTAAATATTATGTTGGAAACCAAAGTAAGTTTCGTCATATTCGTGAACCTAACGTATAAAATAACAAAGATGTTAACAAAACCATGTAGTAGCGTTATAATCGCGATTGTTTTGAATCGCATGTCGGTGGTAGTGGTTGACATGACAGGTGGAATGATATAAGAGGTGTTGAATAATGATACCCGCACTGAGTAGGTGATGATTACGTAACGAGCGGTGCGCTCTGCACTGCACTGTGACTGTGCTCGGTCGGTACGGTACAAACACTACAAATGCTTATTCTAATGTAGCTTCTTTTTGGTTTCAAATACACAATAGGGGTAATTTTATTTCTAACGTACAGAATCAGCCACACGATGCTCAGTACAAACGTTTCGACTCAGGGTGTCTACTCTCAAAGTCCGATATATCGAAACGATACTATACGAAACATGCAAATTCAAAACTTCGTCCCTTGACAATACAGTAGAATATTGGTTGGATGAATTTTCAAACTGCCAGTAGTTAGCATCCAACCAATATTCTACTGTATTGTCAAGGGACGAAGTTTTGAATTTGCATGTTTCGAATAGTATCGTTTCGATATATCGGACTTTGTGAGTAGACACCCTGTTCAGATACGTACGCGTGAGTGTACCGCGTTTTGTCGTACATTGCTTATTCGTTAACGGTTTGATCACTGGAACGACTAAACAAAGCGGCATTGTACGTGACAACGAAATCGCCTCTTCTGAGCAGGTCTTATTCTAATGTAGCATCCTTAGAGGTAGCATCTCTTTACTTTCAGATATGCAAAATGTGTCAATTTTATTCCAAAAGTTTGGAATTGGCACAATCGTTTTCTGTTCGAATGTTCGTTGTAATTTTTGTTACTATAAAATTAAGATTTTATAATCTTTTATAATATAAGACCAGACAAAATATTGGGATCTTATCTAAGGTACAGATTAGATAATAGTAAACGGACATTTCTAAAGGCACAAGTAAACGAGTATTTCCTAAGGGTTTTTGGTTGTCATCAAGTTTCCTACGTGCGAGTCCGAGTACGAGAGAGAGGCAACTGGCCTGCGTGTGTCAAGGATGCCCGCGCGCACCTCTATCCACATTTTAATGAAGCCATTGTGCCACGGTCACTCGCATCATAGTGGTTAGTTTCCTCATTCATCAATACGACAAAATAATGATTTAGATATTATTAATAAAACCTGCATATAAACCTATACATGGGAAAACCCATCAATGACTAAAAGTGCATTAAACGACGCAATGAAATATGACTAATAAAATAATTTTAATTAACTTAGTAATTTTCCTCAGCAGAATGATGACTTCAGGGTAAAATCTCATGATTGTTGGAATTCCAACAAAAACAAATATTGACAGTCATGTTTTGAGTGTTATTTGACGTAGAGGTCGAAACTCGAGTGGATCAAATAGAGAATGCAAGCAAATGAACGGCTGATGTTATAGTACACACACGGACATCAAATTGGTAATTAATACCTAACTTCGACAAAGTTCAAGCATAACTTTAGTGGTTAATTCCAATAAGAAAAAAAAATCACCGAATAGTCCTAGTTTGTTCGGCAGTAGACATCGCCCTATGATTTGGAACTAGACTGCGGCGCATATAGCCATTTACAGGCTGTAAGGGTCGGCGTACCGATAACTGAAAGGGCGTGCTCAGTCAACGGCACGTAACAACTTTCCCAAAAATAATTTTTGGAAAATGAAATAAATTACCTCTAAGTACATACAAATTATTCACTTTGAACGAACACTTTGTATATAAAGGCAATTTTTTTTGTTTATTTCTCAATAATGTTTCTTTGGGAAAATTGTACAGTTCCGTTGACTGAGCACGCCCTTGCAGTTAACGGCACACCGTCCCTTACAGCCGTTAACATCTAAACTATTATTGCATCTGTGGCCATATCCAGTTTTGTGCAAGTTTCAGCAGAATCAAAATTAAACTAAACATGAAAATGGCTTTCTTATAATCCTCAAAAAGGAAGTAGAAGAAGGGTCAGGATCGTAGCAAGTTTGAGATATTGTATGCCTCAGAACACAAGCTTGTTTTATGCACCTATGTTTGTATTCCCTGAATACATTTTATGCATTCAGAGCGGGTCAAGCCTATAAATCGATACGAATATTAAAGCGGGTAGATTAAATGCTCCGATAATGGTTAGATATGACTAATGATCTGGTGGTGTTTGTTCATTAGCGCCAACTGGTGTACAGGCTTGCGCAGACCCTATAATCCAACCTACGTTGTTTCAATATTTGCCAGTTGTTTTCCTAATTAATGGCTATGAAAATGTGTGTCGGACGTTTGTGGTGGCAATGAAGTCTAATGAAGAGTAATAGTAGATTAGTAGCCAAGGGCTGTAAGACATCAATTGCAGCCCGAGATATTTAGGCGCACGAGCGCAGCGAGGGCGCCTATAGTTCGAGGGTGCAATTGATGCTTACACCCGAGCTAACTACTCTGCTTTACATCTCGATTGTCAGGTAAGTAGGTCCTTATTTCCACCAAATTGTAGGTGACCAATTAGCGCTATAGGGTAATTATGTAGCTAGAAAATCCCTAGGGCGGTAAGTAATTAAAACGCCCGCCGCCCCGCTGCTGGAGGCGGCCATCGAGGCGGAGCCGCGCGTGGAGTTGGAGGTGCTGCCGGGCGGGGGCGTTACAATTACTTACCGCCCTAGGGCTTTCCTAGCTACATTATTACCCTAGAGCGCTAATTGGTCACCTACAAGCCCCATTTGGGGGTAATAAGGACCTACTTACCGAATATGAGAGATGTAAAAATGCTTTTTTGTCCGTTATCCCCGTTATTCACTTTAAAAAGAAGTAGGTATTTCCTATGGGGGGGACGTCCGTGTGGTGCCAGCAAAGAACAGTATGAACCCATCTCTTCCCGTGGATGTTGTAAGAGGCGACTAAGGGATGATGAATTGGACGATGGGCAGCAGCGTCCATTTTAAATACTGCAGTCACCAACAACCGCGGTCCATGGTGCCAGCCGCAACGCTAACAGGCGTGGTGACTATGGTTCTTCCCCTGCACATTGTTCCAGCAAAAGCTGGAATTTTGGAGGGTCTGTCCTGCTGTGGACGTTTCGTGGGATGTTATGATGATGATAGTGATGACTTCCTATAGGTAGTAACTTGCAGTCGTTTCTCAATCGGGTGCGGATGTTGGTTGGCTGCTGCAAGGAAAACCTATAACCCCAATGATTGAAACGAACGGATGTCCTTACGGAACCAAACGAAAATCCGTGGCCCCTTCTAACCTTCCCAACCTGCCCTGTTACATGCAAACATAAAGTCGGGCTACTAGGTTCGGTTTTAAAAATCTATCGATAAAAGTAGGTAAAAGTGTCTCAGTTGCAAAAAGACCACAGACAGAAGGCATTTAGTATGTATCCTGAGATTTAAAAGCATTCGACGATAACGCTTACTTTAGCTCAGCGTTTCTTAACCTTTTTCAGTCCACAGACCCCTAGAAATACAAACATAATTTCAGGGACCCCCTTAGTAAAATAAACAGCAATAAGGTTTGAAATTTTATTTTAGTCAATACTGTAATTTAAAACTATGTTAATGTGATGTTGGTGCTGCTTTTGTGCAACCATCTTAGTGATATTTGGGTTGATGTTATTAGAAAGTTGTAATCTCAAATCGGTTTAAACTTGTAGTTTTACTGATGTACTTTTGCTGGCAACATTGTTTCTCCAGAAAATTCCAAAAACGGTGCCAGTGCAGTATAGGAAAATGATTAAAGTTTATTTTAATTGTACGATTAGTGCAAAAGTCAAGATTTTTTAGCATTTGTTATGGTTAACTGGTGCATAGATCGTCCATGGCATAGATAAGACTGCGGACCCCCATCTCGCGGACCCCCAGGGGTCCGCGGACCACAGGTTAAGAAACACTAAGTTTAGCATATAAATGCAAGTTAACTTTAGTATATGTTCGCAGTTGACCTGACCGGCGACGGCGGCGCCTACCCGCCACCCGCCGGCATCACTGGCGGGCCTTGACTGCAATGCGCGAGCGCCGTAGCGTGTCAAGGGAACTGCTTTCCCTGCCACGCCACGCCTGCCTTGCCAACCAACATGTCACAGAGAAAAATATGTGCCCTTTCGAGCTTAATATCAAGCTATGGTTTAAAGTAAAAGAACTTATTAAGGTTGGAAAGGACATGCTCTTTAGTTATCAGTCTAAACGTTCTTCTGTTACGTTGTCCCTTGTGACTACATCGCAAATTGTAGCAGAGGTTTATTTAAGTCGAATTTAAAGAACAGTTGTAGTTAGTATTTATTACCAAAAGTGAACAAGAACCTTAGCAGATTCAGATAATTTTATTGAATGTAGATTCTTTACAGAATACTTATTGAATGTCATGCAGAATACATTGCAAATAGAGCGAGTCAACGCCGTTTCGGATCGTGCTATGGCAGCGTAAAAGAAACGGCAAGAAAAGAAACGGCTGTGACAAAATAACACTGATATCAGCTTAAGAAGGTCAGGTAAGCGCAATAGTTAAACAGCAAATTAGCTCATTAGGCTGCCACTATTAGAAATTGTACAACAATGAAAAACGGAAGAAAAACTTCTAGTGAAGGATAGATCTAGGTCATTGAATGTTGGCTTAGCATTGGCACACAATAGCTTATAACAACAAGACGAAGGCAAAAACAATTTAAGCACGGCCTTCGTACTAGGAGCTGTGTAGGCCTTAAACGTGTCATATGAATTACCTATACGGCTGTGCATCGCTATTACAAAGCAATGCGGCGTCATTACATGCAAAAACAATTTACCTTGTGCCGTTTTAATTATGTTTAATCAGCAACTAAAATACAACAAACGAACAAATGAATTCCAATGATGTTTACACATACTCGTACCTACTTCAATCAGAGGGACGAGTTTGAGATGCGTGTAAAATCTAAAACCCAAATTGGAGGCGAGACTTGGAGTACAAAGAATGTAGCGTGAAGACAAAGCCGAGCAATCTTCTAAGTGGTCGGAGAGGCCGGCGGGAACAAAGCACCCCGCTCTCAGTCCGCCCCCGCCGCACACCCCTCAACCCTCTGCCGCCCGCAGATAAGCACACCCTCCGCCTCTAAATGCCTTTAGCGACGCTGAATGAGCTTGCGTCTGCAGAGCCGAACGGAAAACTTAGCAATATCTTCTTTGAGAAACATCTCTAATGTATATCTAATGAGGAATGAATAACTTAATGCCGAGTTGAAATTTATTCATGTTCGAGAAACAATCTAAGTAATTTCAGCACCCATCGTAAGAATAAAAGATATACGAGATAGACGAGGGCGCAAGCTGATTGATTCGTGTCAGTACTTTCGTGTCATTTGAAATATTTATGAGCGTAAAATGTTTCAGGTCGCGTGAACACTTTTTACAGAATCTGTTGATGACGTATCAAGAAAGTTGGATGTTTTGTTTTATCCGTGACACGCACGTGGGATCGGGAACCAGCACGTGCCAGTTATTTGGCGTGATCGGTACGTGTGAATGTAGGCAGACAAATCGTTCCATAGGTGCCAGGCAGGATTAAAAGGTAAAACGTGTAGTATGTTAGCGTGTTCTATCTTATACGTGTGATATACGAATTGACGTGTGCGGTCGACATATCGTTGAATATATGCAGACGAGGTTAGCATCCTCAGGGTCGGATTAAAATTCGTCTGAGGACGACGGTTCTCCGAAATTAGTGACGAGGCGCGCCCAAATGGAGCCGGCACGAATTGAGTCCCGACTACGAGCCATCTTAACGTCTCCCGTAGTTATAGGTATTAAACCATATTATTATATACTGCTCTGCTATTCATTATATACTGCTCTGTTATTCCATCCACACATTCTGCCTTTTAGTATATGGCAGCGTATAAATTAATTTGTTGTCAAAAGATTTCAAATTCAAACACAACAATAAAAAAATTGTAGATTTATGATTTAAAAAAATACATAGTTGAATACTGCTGCACAGATAGGCAAGCTGTAAAGAGCTATTGCAACACTGACAGGTCGTATTTCTTCGATCCTTTTAAATCTTGAATCGAGTTCCCACGCTTCTCGCAGTCTCGTGTATTAGCACTAAAACTTTTAAAAACGTTTTTGGCACACACATAAAACGGGGGAACACAGAAGCTTTTCACCAAAGAACGCAAGCAACCGGCGAAGCGTTTGAACTACTACCTCTTCACATTTATGTTCGGGAACGTTATATGCTTCTATCTATATAATGTGTCGTCCCGTTTGAGGTTGTTCAAACCGCAATTTTCGTTTAGTCCTCTTAAATGCTAGCTTTAAAAACAGGCTTTTATCTCATACGGAGTACAAATTACGGGACAGAAATACCAATGACAAACACAAGTGACGGGCATAGGCACGACCGGAGTTGAACGGCTGACATAGATTTCTATAAGGAAAATAATGGCTAAGCTGACACGTTCAATTGAATAACTATGAATTTGTTAAATGTAAACTTGAACGTGAAAAAATTAGCTCCATTACCTCTCAACGGATGCTCATTTGTAAAGAGTCTTTGTGATTGACGTTTGCAAGCGTCATTGTTTTTATACTGAATAGTGCTTATTTACCGTATGAATAAACGACGAACAATATATCCATTCAAAAACATTGCCCTGTTGATCTGTTATACTGTATGGTATAAGTAGTTGTACAAAATCATTGGTAATGGTAAGGGAAAGGTTAAAAACTACTACAAACATCAGGGACACTTGCGTGAAGGATAAGCCGAACCCGGGGCGGATTCCACTCCAATTTTGTCCTTTTGGTGCTATAAACAGATTGAGTACAAGATCATCACAAATGTAGTAACCAGTGTAGGAGTACACATTGAAAGTTGATAAAGGTAAGAGTATAGACAAATTTTGTGAATGTTCTGAAATTAGCAGCTTTAGGCTGAGAGGACACGGCGGCGGCGGGGCGGCGGTGCGGCGGTCGAGCCGGGAAGGGCGCCGTCCAACTGAATAATTCATGCACTATACCTGGCCGTCCGTTCCTGGTTATGTGCCACGACTGTACCTCCATCAACCAGACTATTTAGTTCCATCTCCCTCAAAAACATACTTAATATGATTTTCTACAATTTCGTGCCTTACTTACACGAAATCTTAACATTGAAGGTATTTTCTTCTTAAGGTGTGCCAGCCGAACTTAAATAATTTTAATGACTATGCTAATTCTTTATTTGCAAACAAAAAGATAAAATAGCTAGATGTACACAATAAAAACAGTAGTTTGCCTTAAGATAATACATAATTTGCCAGCTAACATCTAAGCTAGGAAGAACCTGTGTTATTATTCACTTTAATATACTTGGAGTTGGGTCGCAAAAAGTTATATACTCGTATATTGATAAATAAAGTCAATAGCTTTATAAAATAAAATAACCAAAAAAAATAATTAATAAAATAATTAACCAAAAAAAGTAATTTAAAAAATTAAACCGACTTCAAGACAAAATAAATATAATCTGACTTTTAGTTCCTGAAATATGCGTGGACAAACATACATACACTTATGATTATGACGTGTAGGTAGGACACCTGGCAAGACGAGAGGATGGACGGTTAACCAGGCGGTAACGGAGTGGCGATCAAGGACTGGAAAGCGTTAGCAACTCCCCGATCACCTGCCAGATGGTCTGTCTGATGACAATATCTCTGTCGCGGGAAAGTGCTGGTTAAGGCGATTATACTCCTCAAATTAGAAGGTACGCATCGTCAATGCAAATATCGACCTTATTAACACGTCAATAGTGCTCTTCAACGTGGCTGTTATGACCAACGATGACCCGGAATTTCGGAAAAAATGGGAAAAACTTACTTTTTCGTATGAAATATAACATATAACAGATAAAAAATCGTATTTTGTATTTAAAGAATAAGGGCTTTTTAATATATATTAGTGTAGAAATATTTCCAAATAATATAGCGCTTTAGGAACAGTAGGGAATTCACGTAAAAAGTCGATGTACCGTAGTTATTTTGTTAAATATATAATACAAAGACATAAGAAAAAATCCGGCCAAGTGCGAGTCAGACTCGCGCCCTAAGGGGTTCCGTACCTATCTACCATATGATATACTAAAAGCTTTTGCTCTTTGATTTTAAAAACTCCGCGACCATCCAACTTGACCCCTCTTTTATAGAAAAGTTCTTGAAACGGGAGCTCACCTTAATTGGTTACTATTAGTTGTAAGGAAAATTGAAATATTTAATGATTTTAGACTTTTCCCTTCATTTGTACTGTGAGACCTAGCTTCTTGCCGAATTTCATAATTTAAGGTCAACGGGAAGTACCCTGTAGGTTTTGCTTTTTTGCATAAATGTATGAAGATGAGGACATAAAAAGCCATATTTTTTAATTGCGTCTTTGTAAAAAATTGAAATTTTCAGATCTTGTATGGTTTATGGACCTTAATATTCGTTATCAATTTCAACCAGATACCTCTTCTCGTTCGTGAGAAAAAGGGTCTTGACAGACAGACAGACAGACGGACAACAAAGTGATCCTATAAGGGTTCCGTTTTTTTATTTTGAGGTACGGAACCCTAAAAACGAATGTACCAAATGTAATCCTTGAACTGATGTTTCACATATATTTTTTTCAACTTTTCTTGACGAGCTATAAATGAGGAGTATGTTACAAAATGCCCATTTGAGGGGTATATTCCCCTTAAGAACGGTAAGGGAGTAAGTGGCGCAAAAAGGAAGAGGCCTATACCCAGCAGTGGGCGGATGTGGGCTAATTAGTTAGATTGACTGGATAGAAAAGTAAATATAGAGTTAGCAGCAGTCAAGTAAGTAAATGAACAAACATCACTCAAAGACTCCGTAGAAACAAAGTTTAATAACCCTTCACTTAATACCATTAACATAAAAAGTTGTGTATTTTTTTCTTATTATTTTGCATGAGTTAAATATGTTGTAAATGGTATTATTGACGTTAGCGGTAGACACGTTTGTGTGTAATTTAAAGGTATGGAAGGCAGGAAACTGAGTTATTTGCTAAGCAAATCGCGTCAGCCAAGCGTGACCGACCGCGTAGATGATGATTCTGCTTCCGTGAACATCATGCCAATGATACATGCATGTTCTGAACATCCTTTTGAGGTTATTTATTGTACGCTTCGATCAAAAATGTTGGTACATACACAGGATTAATTGAGACAGGAATGAAATGTGGTGATAGCTTATCATAGCATAAAAAAACCTGTCACCATTTTTAGTGACATGACTATGTTTACTTTGTATCGGTTTATACCGACGAGATTTGTATGTACTGAATAAATCTTTGTCTATATCTATGAAAGCTTTAAAAAATATATATAATAGGCTATGACAAATATGAATTGTCATACATATTTGGAACATTGGTTCCATTTCCATTCTGCCGTACGGGAATCGATGTTTTACGAAAATAGTATAAAAGTTACCTGCGTTATTTGAGTTCAAGTTTTTTTTATTTTTATACAATAACTCATTAACTATCAGCTAGTTGCAGAAATCTACTTTAAAGTTAAAGCTCCTTTAAATCTATTGCTGTTACTTTCTTTTTCAACAAAACACAAAGAGCCAGCAATAGATTTAAAGGACCTCTAAGCTTTGTGCAACTGGTTGTACGTCTATTAATGAGGCAAGTTTCGAGTTTCCTCACATTTGGGTTTTTGTTGCGAATTGAGGATGAGAACAAAGACTCAGTTTTCGACCTAAATTCGTTGGGCCAGTTGTTCAGTTTGGTTAGTACATTCACCTTCGTGCTTTATAAAACACAGAGCGTGAATAAGTTTTATAGTTAACTTCGGTGGAGCGCTAAATTCGCTAAATACAAAACTTAAAGTTAGATGATTCCGTGCTTCGGAAGGCACGTAAAGCCGTTGGTCCCGACTACTATCTACGGATGTAGTCGTTAATGAGCCTTGTCAGAGGCCTTTGGCGGCTCAACAACTCTGACACCAGGGTTTGTAAGGTCGGTCACCGACCTTGCAACCCACACGATATGATGATGATAATGCGGGGAGCAAAAAAGAGATTGTTTCATTTGTTTTGTGGAAGGATCAACAATGCGCGTCTCGGAAACCGGTACCAGACGGCCGGCGCGGGCGCAGCGCAGACGCTCGCGGGTATCGACCACGACTCCAATGTCATTATACACGAACAAAGTCTTATAACTAATCGAATAGAATATTTACAACATAACCGAGCGCTAAACGCTACACGTGGTTGTGTACTTCGAACAAAGAACCAGTATGATAGCAGTATGATAGTATTTAGACCACAGGCGAATTTTAGTATGATTCTCAGAACTCAAATCCAAAGAAACATGAGTCGAAAAACGACATTTGTTTTTGACTTTCCCATACAACGTTGAGCCGGCAATAGTGTAATTTGTATGGGACAGCGTAAATGTCTCATTGGCACATATTAGATAATAGTAAACTGACGTTTATCTTTGGGAACGTTTTGAGTTTAAGGCTAGGCCTTCCTGAATGGCCTCTAGACTGAATAACTTCGTAACCACTTTTTACATTAAATATAAAATTTATCTTAGCAGAAAAAAACGTAGTAATAAACAAGATATAAGAAGTGATGTGGTCGAGATAGAATTTTAATTTAATTAGTATAACTGAAGAAAAATAATTCTAAAATGACCCTCGTTTTGTCCATTTTTTCCCATTTGTAATCATTTTATTGCTACATTTTTTACCAAAAATAATTTAAAACTTATAATATTTTAGACAAATTAAAATTTAATGATAGGGTCGTTTTACTTTTTTGATATTTGTAAAATAACATACTAAAAAAATATACTTTTCTCTCGTTTTTGTGAATTTCGGGATCACCGTCGGACGTAACAGCCACATTACAAGGCACGCTGATATGAACGTTGTTAACGTGTAAATGAAGTCTATATTTGCATTGACGAGTGTACAGCTGCTCATTTTAGGGATGGTGGAACCTTAATGTTCTGAGGAACCTTCGAAACTTTTGCTATGGTTCCGAAAATAACCCCGTAGTTAGATGGTGTAATAAAAAGGCATAATGACCCTGAAGAAAGACTGCGTATATGAAAATTACCATCTTTTTTCCAAGGAACATAGGTCGAATACGAAAAACTTATAACCTACCTACCATACAAAATGCGCTAACAACTGATGTAGTTTCTATGGAAAGTAATTTTTTTAGTATTTCGACTTGTTCTTGGGAAAACTTGTCTAGTTTAGTAGGTAGATTCCCGGCTTTCGGATTATCATACCTTTTTTTGTTATACGTTGTATGTGTAAATTTGATGGCCACTCATTATGTGGCGCCATTTGAAAAATAAGTTTACTTTGTCCCTAAAAATACTTTTATAAATATTGAACATTACTATTTACGTGTATTTGCGAGCCAATTAAACTACTAGCGGTACCACTTCTGGAGTGGTCTGTTAGCACTAGTCTACAGTGTACCCCGTCGCGCCACAACAATTTAGCAATTTTAGTTTTCGTTTTGCAAGATCTGTAGTGCATTCAACCCTAATGGAATGTCTTTGGGCTTCACAAGGAAAACTTTTATAAATTTTCGGTTAATAAATCTCTCTGTACCACTGGTAAATGCTGTAAAGATATGCCATTCATTTATTCGTTTAATTTAAAACCGACCGATTTATTAAAATTGAAAGTAAAATTTCATACCCAGTTGCGTCGTTCGGTAAAATGAATTCTGCTGAACATAAATTGATGCGGCTTGCAACAGGATATGAATAGAATGGAGTCTTCAGAGCATAGCATATTCCAGTTGAATTGTGACAAAAATGACGTTCACTTGTCCGTGCAGAATGGATAATCCGGGAGCGTGCAGACGTAAAAAGCACAGGGTTGCATTGTATGAGCGAAACGCTATAAATAATAGAGAGTACAAAGGGCAATGGATAAATTGTATGGCGTGTGTGTTGCATGGGGCTGCGAGTGGGGTCAATGACACGCACCCCGCAGTAGGTACAGTAGGGCAGACAGGACGTGACTCACTGGTGGGGTTGCCAGCTGCTGCCGGCAAAAACTACCCCCAGCCAACCAGGCCACGCGTGTGCTTGCATGCGCCGATCTTTATTCTAACCCTAATTAACTAACATTTTTGTTAGGAGACCATTCTGCTGATAACAAAGTTTTGGTACCAACTCAATTTTAATTTTATAGAAACACTCAGCTGACGATAGCCAAATTGTTATTAGTTATTACTACAAAAAGCGTACGGATACGGATTTTGAGTTAGCCTCAGCAGAATTGATTTATGCCCTAGAAACACGCACATACGCTGTTGCTGAGCACGAAATGGCGAACTTTCTTTCGTGTACTTCGTAAAGGCCACATAATTTTGAAAAGTTTATCACTGTAATGAACGTACACGATTTCGATTTTGTCACAATTCGCGTATGAATATGTACGCGTAACCGATTGTGATGTAGGGAGTGAAAGCGGCAACATATGCCGACCTCATTCGGCTTATGAAGTGTGGATCTCGACACCATATGCTCACGGACAGCTGATTCAACTCCTTTATACGCATCAGAACAAACGAGCATAATACCCATTTAACGAGGTTAAGTAAGTAACTAGAAGGAATAGACGCAGAGTTTTATAAGACCTTACAACAGGAGGATGTAAGGGACAGCTTTTAGAAAACAGAAAGGGCATGATTAGTCAACGAAACTGAACAACTTTTAGTGAAATAAACTTTCAGGAAATGAAAAAAAATATCAGTATCTCCATAAAAAATTGTTAAGTTGATTGGAAAATTTGTATGGGGAGGTATTTTGTTTCATTTCCTGAAAGTTTCATCCACTGAAAGTTGTTCAGTTTCGTTGACTGATCATGTCCTTTCAGTTTTCGTAAAGATGTCCCTTACACCCCATATAACTACTCCTATCCTGGAAGAGAAGCGTTCGTTGTTATAGAATAAATAAATTTTGTCATTATAATCATCAAGTCATTACAGAGTGTTAATTTCGCTTCCTATATGAACATCAAAACCTTGATGAAATGTTAACAGGTCCGGTAGGGTAGGGCTAAATGAAAAGGCAACAATGTTTCTCAGTTAATTCATGTGATTGTCTGCAGGGGGCGATGCGCTACGAACAATCGTCCTTCACCTAGGGCTAGCTGGCCATCGATCCTGCCTCACTTCTCGCCTGACGAGTGTATTTATAGATTCCACTAGTAGCAACTGCGAAAAACAACTCGCTTGTCTCAAGTACTTCATAGTGTCTCTCAACTCCTGGACATTGCACTCTTTGAGTTATCACGCTTCTGATTTGTATTGTTGTTTAATTGTAAATTTAAAACGGCGCGCGTCTGTTGCGTTGCGTGACTCATATCGTTAACTACCAAACTTCGAAGGCGGAAACTCGCTTGCCAATGACGTAATAAGCATTGTAGTTATTCATTATAACAAGATCGACGTGAGAACAATCGTTTCAAGGAGACAACGAGCATTAGCACTAGCGGTTAGCTCGGTAGGGTCGCTGTTGCGTTCCCATGGAAAAGAATGGCTATGAGTGAGGGTGAGGCGTCAATAACCTCGCCAGTACGGATCGTGGAGGTTGCAATAAATGCAGCTTCGACGGCGTTGGCCTGGTCAAGAGCCTTTCAAGGCCGGGAGGCGAGGCGGGGAGAGTGTCCGCGCCCCACATCTGCACCCGCCGAGCCATTCTTGCTCTACCGCCTGCATTCTACCAGAAAGAAGGCGCCCGCGACCCACTACGACATACCTACCTATACCACCACCCATACTTGCTCACCCTACAGATGGTGCAATCATCTGCACGATTAAGAAACCAGGCATTGATGTTACAAAACCTACCAACTCGATCCAGAGGTTCTTACCAACAATTCGCTTAAAACAGCATCTGATAACACCTTTAGGGGCTTAGAACCTCGTGAAGGCTTGAAGAGAAAATCGTGACCGCCAATTCCGTTGAGATTACGTGTGTTTGGGTCGCTAGTTTCGTAACTTAGTCTGTCAAGGTCACTACACTAATGACTTTATACTTGAATCTTGAAATTTTAACGTTACCGAATGAGAATTTTTGTAAAGTTACTTATTCCATTTAAAAATTGTTGCAAACATCCGTAATATAACACGAATATATATATTTGTACTTTCAGCATCTGCGAATGCATAACCAAAGAAGTATTCTTATTGGAAGATTTAGACACAGAGATAAAGAACACAACACGAGCACTGAGAGCATCTGTTTCGTCGGCAGGTAAAACGTGTTAAAAAGAGACGGACGCACGTCACTCGAAGCGAGGATTCAACAAAGGATCGGCCGTGACAGGAAGCGTGGTGCGGCGTTTGGAACTCACCGCAGGTCGAGAAGACGCGCGCTCTTTGTTCTCCTTTCACAGGACATGTCGTCAATTTTGATAGTTCACTGAAAGTCCACTTCACCATTGAGGTACTGGCAACATGCTCACGATCCACGCGCGTACGTCCGCGCACCACAGACACTACCACTGGCGGCGAGAGAGCGCGCGCACTGAGCCTCAGCTACCTGCTGTTTCCGCGCGCGGTGAAGCGGAGGTGCGCATCGCGGCGCACGCGCAGGTACACGCTCGGGGGGGCGGCCGCTCGCATCACTATGCTGCCGGCGAGCGGCGCGCCCTGCCGCCCGCTGCCGCGAGGCCCTTACTCCCATTCCGTCACAACAATCCCGATCCCATACACCGCAGTAATACGACCCGTTTTAATACATTCAGTATTGAGCAATCCTGAGCATGGTGAGAGTAGTCCCTAGTGAAAGTAATGACAGCGTTAAAAAAAAAATACTCAATTCAAGTCTCACTCAACCCTCAAACTCTTACGCCCAGTTGCACAAAGATGCTTTGCCTGGTGGAAAATTAATTTATAATATTTCCACCACCTCGGGTAAAGGAAAACAAATGAATTTAATCAAACGCGTACCTGAACCTAGTGAACTTATAATAGACCTGGATAATATGAGAGACTTTAAAATGACTTCGTATAACGTAATATTGTAGTTTCGTTTAAATAAATTAATCACCGTTTGTTTCATAAGTAAGTAAATCAAATTACGGCTAATTAGAACGTGGTGGTTTCAAAATCCAGAAGAGAAACTTTAAGCCTGAGTTGCGCTTTCGTCCTAATTTACATGTGAATATTGTTTCTTCAAATATGAGTCATTTCAGAAGGCTTGGCCAACTTTCACCGCTGCTCGTGTTCCAGCACTTAGCCCACTGCAGTGCAATATGACCCTTTGCCGGTTTCGGTGTCATTACTTGCTGTATAATTTTGTAATTAAATTTTAAGCGGCTATTATTTTTTCATAATTTAGGAAACATAAAATGTAAGTATAGTGAGATTTTATACGGAGAAGAATATGCAAATAGCTGTTCAGTTTAAAGTGTGAACAAAAGAACAGTTCCCCAACTCGCATTACTGCCGGCGAGGCGCTGGATCCCATTAGGGAGGTTTTAATTTATAATGCTCTAATATAAAACACCATCCTTGAGGTTCGTATAGCCACAACCAAATACTCACTTATATTCTTGGCGTCTTTTGTAAACACAGCCTGAATCTAAAACTTGTTATGAAATGTATCGGTTTATTTCAACAAGTGGTTGATTAGGTGAGGACGATAGGAACAAAGTTAATGAAAATGTATTAGGTTTCGACAAAGAGGGCGAGAGATCGTTCCATTTGGCAAGTAACGAACCATAAAGAACAATTAACTAGGTAATTAAAGAGCACTGCTTTAAGATTACAGCAAGGATGTTAAGGTTATCGTAATTTTTTTCAACCTTTTGTGTTGCACAAGCTGGGGAGCAAGGGCCAGCTACCTGAGTCATGTGGGTCGGACACACCTGCGGTTGTAGTGACGTCACAAGGTTCCTTCACCTGCCAGATGGGTGGCCATTTGTCTTGCTCTATGTCACCCTTGTAGCCACTCGAGCTAAGTGAGAATCGATGCCGATGACCGGATCGTTTGTCTCGCGTGATTTGGCATTTCTCTCTTGACCGTTACCTGATAAGGCAGCTAATGGAACTGAAGAAAATGGCAACGGAAAATTCTAATGGTTTTTTCCGAAAGTAGAACATTTTGGTTAACGTCATTCTAAGTTACATTTCCTTGAGACATACTTGTGAGATCAAGATACCAAAGTTTTAGTATCTGAGGTCAAAAAGGTTATGGACAAAATACCTTTTAAAACCAAAACTATAAAACTACATTGTATATCCTCCGCAAGTAAATCGTTGTAAAAGGTTCTTTAACGAATTTAAACTTGAAGGAAAAAACATGGCAAACTCCGGAGAGAGGCGCGGCCGGCGCGAGCGGCGCGGCGGCGCGGTGATGCAAATAGCATATAATAGTAGTATCCTGGCGCAGTACTTAGCCTGTTTCCCGGCGCGAACGGGATGAGAATTCCCGCCGGATCCCAGAACGACCCTCTTGTTTTTTCCCAGCTACCGAAATATCATTGTTGCCTCTCTCTCCCCTTGTTCTCCGAGTAATTTAGTTTATTGTGCACAAGTCAGAAACGACCGGGCGGGTATAACGACGACTTCGCGTTTAAAATGAGAAAATCTCTTCCAAACTGTTCATTATAAAGATAAAAATGTTGGTCCGTATTACGTTTCGTATTCCGGCGCCTCGGCCTGACGTCGAAAGATATTACGAATTCCGGAGATTTGTATTTCTTTCCGACGTTTTATTAGTCTTCTGTGTACTAAATCGAGCCTTTGATAAATCTCAAGTAGATGTCAATAAGATCAGACACAAATGCTGTTTTAGATCTTATAAAACTCATATAATGTTTACTTATGAAAAATATTTTTGATAATACATATTGGATATATTCTGAATCCTCTGAATTCCTATCACTTAAGGGGCGTGTTCAGTCAATGAAAAAAAAAAAACGATCGCTTGATATAAATTTTATTTGTGGCGATCAGATCACCTGAAGTGTCTATATTTGTATTCATTCCCTAACAGGTTTCTTTGGCAAATTTGTTCAGTTTCGATGAATAAGCTTGAGCTATAGAAATGAAGAAAAAAAAACCGGCCAAATGCGAGTCGGACTCGCGCACAGAGGGTTCCGTACCACCACATAATCATAATTGTTTTAGTTGAAATTTCAGTAAGTTAATGTGCTAGATTTTATGAGTCCGACACGCGCTTGACAAAATTTTATTATTTGTTGTTATTTTATAGCTTATTCACTATAAATATATCAATTTTCAAGTTTGTAAGTGTTCCCGTTTTTAAAATAGAACTTAAACAAAAATCACCTCAGCGCCCATCCAACTTGACCCCTCTCTTATATGAATGTTCTTGAAACGGGAGCTCACCACAATTGGTTACCATTAGTTGTGAGAAAAGTTGTAATATCTAATGATTTCAGACTTTTCCCATTATTTGTACTGTGAGACCTAGCTTCTTGCCAAATTTCATAATTTTAGGTCAACGGGAAGTACCCTGTAGGTTTTGGTTTTTTGCATAAATGTATGGAGATGAGGACATAAACTGCCATATCTTTTGATTGCGTAAAAAATTGAAATTTTCAGATCTTGTGTGGTTCATAGATCCTAATATATGGTATTAATTTCAACCTGATACCTTTACCCGTTCATGAGATAAAGGGTCTTGACAGACAGACGGACAAAAAAGTGATCCTATAAGGGTTCCGTTTTTTTCTTTTGAGGTATGGAACCCTAAAAACATCTTGTGTGCAAGGTTTAACAAAAAGGGTAGATACACTGAATAATGTGAATCTGCCGATGATACTAATTTTTTTTTTCTATAGCCACGATCACACCTAGCTAAATTTAAAGACTAATTCGGCATACATTGCTCGTTGAAGTAAGGATATTGCAATTAACATAACCAAGCCTCCCAGCAATGTATGCCGAATTAGGCTTGAGCCGACCCTGACAGAAAGTTGAAAACTTTTTTCGAACTTCCACCAATGTTCCTTGGAAAAAGTTCAGTTTCATAGGCAGATTCACATTTATCAGGGTTGTTAATACCCCAGTTGTAACACGTTGTATAAAAGGTGATCGATATTGGCGTGAACGATAAAATGCAAATAGGATTTTCCTTCAAGAACGTCGATTCATGCGGAATTAATATCTGTTGAGAGCAATCGCAGCCGTTGTTGCAATGGAAAGCCGAGATAATGCGCGGCTCAGGCGACGCTACCCGACATCAGCGGTTTACAGCTCAAGTTCAACCCATCGCCACAGCTGCCTTGCGACGCTTCGGAAAGAAAGTAAAGATAGTTTTAACTTTGTCTCTTTATACTTATTAGTTTTTTAAACCATAATATAGTTTGCGCACTCTGTGGTAACTAGCCGAACCGAAAAGGTGAATAAAATATTTTTCATCTTCTAATAATTTTTCCGATAATTTCAAACATTTTAAAGAAACATAATTTAGATTTCTACTTTCGTGAAGGTTTGTAGGAATTGTGAAACCACTAATTATGTGCTCAGATTTATACAAGGTGTATTTTTTTTAATTCGTACAACTCAACGGAGAATTATTGTCAAAGAAACGTGGGTCGAAATACGACCTGTACCTTTCGACTTAAGAAACTGCATCAGCTGATAGCGCATTTTGTATGGGAGGTTAATTTTTTTTGGTATTTTGACCTATGTTTCTTGATAATATGTCTCCGTTAAACTCAAGGAATGCACGCCTTGATTTGTTCGAATAAAAAAATACACTGTATAGTTAATTATACAAAGGCCTGGTTCAGTGCGACGGGGATGTCCGCAACGGACGGTAAGATGTATTAAGCCTATACATACAGTCCGGTCAGTGCGACCGTTGCGGATCGAAGAGCTCCTTGTTTATAAGCTTAATACATTTTACAGACCGTTTCTACGTCGCAATGTACGGTCAACCGCACGTCGGTAGAAACAATTTCAACTCTATTACCACGCCGTAAAGTCCAAAAGTGTTTCTACTGACGAGCTGTTAAGTGTACATGCCACCAATTTTCTTATATTTACTTGAGTAATTTTTCAGATTTTTGTTTATTTTCAGAAATCCTTTCTTAGAGTTCACCTAGATCCAAAATTTCTTCTAGACCTAAGTTCTAGACCCACAAGTTTAGTGTTGTTTTTTTCACTCTGATATTGTGAGAACATTAAGTAAATTATTGTTGAACAGAAATTATCAAAAAGGTAAAGAGCACAAGTGTAACACTTTGGAATTCGAACCGTGCTTATTTTAGTACCGTAGGGACTGGAATCGCACAGCAAGTGTCAATCTTTACATGCCCTTGATTGTCATACTATTGTGGATTAGGTACCTAATTAATTGTCTCAAATTGTTTGTAGCGCAATCAGAAGTCTGATATAATTAACTACGTGTTAATCAAACCAAGCAACTGCTCGTGTTAGTAATTAGTCTATTGCAGTAAAATACAGGGTCTTTGGTATATCTGTTATCGTTGAAATACAGAATACATTATGTGCACATTAACGTGGTAATCTGCACATTATGAGCTAAGTACTGCAGACGTTACGTTAGTGTGAAAGTTTGCACTTTACCTACTTAAATTGCACTTTACCTACATAATCTGCATATTAAATCTGCAAATCACGGAATACAGTGAGCGAAACACTAAACTAACCGATAGACTTTACCGTATGCTTGGTCGTTAGTTTGAAGACTATCTAGGAAATCTGCAGATTATCTAGTTAATGTGAGAATTATTTAAAATATTGTTTTTTTTACATGTGTAATTTGTTGTACTTCGGTTTGTAGTGTCACAATAGTTGGATAAATAGTTGTTCTTTCTTCTTTCTTTCACTTCAACAGACTCAGCCAGATAATCTGCAGATCTGCATTCTGATTTACACACATTGGCGGTAACACATCCATCCATGCAAACCTCTCAGGTTCTTGAGCTACCCAACTATTTTGCTCCTAGATACAAAACGATAAGTAGATGCGGTAAATTTTTATGAAGAACCAAAAAATCTAAAAATTTTAGAAAAATGTGTTCAGCTTTATGAGTAGAACAACCATCAGAGAGGCTTGCATGCCAGGCATACAGGGTGTAAAATGATCACGAAAACTGTGAATTCAGACCACCAATCTGAACAACCTTCCGTTAGGAACATAGTCGGAAAACGAAAAGAAATCTTTAGGTTCCCATAGAAATTGCATCACGTGATCGTGCATTTTGTATGGAAAGTATTTTTTTTTCGTATTTCGACCTATGCCTCTCTGAAAATAGTTCGGTTTCTAAATGCACGGTTTCAGTTTTCGGTAGATATCTTTTAATACCCGTTTTAATCAGTTATCAGCTTCAGAAATCTTGCCGCAGATGCTCTTATACGACTGGCTACGAATAGCACCAATAGTTTTAGTGATTCCGACCGTGAAAATGGTTGCTCTACTGAAAAGGAAAGACCTCTTTAATATATTATGTTTAACGGCGAGCGCTTTTTTTTTGAGACACAAACATATTTCTTTTTTAGGCAATATAGCGCCAAAAAAAATTCTCATCTCCTCATAGGAACTGTACCAGTTGTTCTCCAGTTCCAATTTGTCTCTTATTTCGTTTGACTTGTGTTCCTTTGGAAAATATCATCGGCCAAATTGTATGGATGACAAAAAAAACAAGTGTTGCAGCAGCACGAAACAACCAACCTGTACAAAACTGAATATTTACGCAAGTAAGCCTCGTCTTACAACATCGTGGCACCAGCTCATACATTACAAACAACACATGCATTTGCATTCCAAATTACTTTACAACTTTGACAGAAAATGACAAAATTCCTCTTCCAAAGCATATTTGAAAGTTTTGCTGTAATAAATCAAACGACCGAGATGAACTTTTAGCGAAAAATAGCAGAGTGGACTTTTCTCCATCCAGCAGTGATTTAGTATCTAAAATGTCCATTCTAATAATAGGTAGGAAGAAGATGAAAAGGCATTTCACGTGCAACGCCAGACAAAACCATACAATCAATCATGTATGCAAATATGGACATTAATAATTCATGTCATTCTTGGGCTGACAAAGTAATTTTTGCAACACCACGATTGCATACTTTCTGAATAAACTGCATAGTAATTCGTCAGAATGCACAATCACCCTATCGGCAAACAACTTGAACAAGAACCGCGGGGTGGGGGAAGGTTTACGCACTTCAATATGTATAGTGTTCATGGAGGCGTTTTGGTACCAACAGTGATGTACGGCAGCACACGACAGTGAAAGCTGGGTTTGGAAGAAGAAGCATGAAAGTAGAAATAATGCTGTAGAAATGAGAGCGTTAAGGTGTATGATTAGTGTGAAACGAATGACAGGATTAGAAATAATGTGATAAGAAAACGTGGCGTAAATGAAAATGTATAGTGTAGTGACTAAAATTATGGAAGGAATGCTGAGGTGGTTTCTTCGATTGACGAAAGTGATCTAACAGCCCTTATAACACGAGTTCCTAGATAAAAATTGTACTTGTACTTTTTTGACTTTTAATGTATGAAGCGATGTCAGTTTTCTCGCGCGAGCGAATGAAAAGCGTTTATCTAGGGTCTCGTGCTGGCACTGTAGGTGGAGGTGAAGGGAAACGTTGGAAGAGAAGGCCAGGACCAAATTCAGAATGTACTTACTGAATTAAGGCTAGGTTAAAAGTACCCTAAACCGACGAGCGTGTACGAAAGGGAAGTATGTCAAGATTGTAGGAGGTGTAGGGCTGTGGTCTCTGCCTACCCTGACGGGAAAGAGGCGTGGTGTTATGTATGTATATACGTAATATGCGTGTAAAATCGAGTTAAATCAGTCAAGTTTCATTGTTCAAGTAGTTTGCCCAGATTAATACTAAACACACAACACTAATATGAATGGCCGTGAACTGTCCACAGAATAACGCAGTAAATTCTACGTATACTTAAATATTTTACAGTGTAGAATATACGCTACAAGTACAAGTATTTTTGAAATAGCAAACAAATAGAAGGAAACTGGTTGCTCTGTACAAAAAGCAAGTTAAAACTTAGCAACACGACAGCCAAAACGATAACCAGTCCCAGACGCATAATAAATGGTTGCATTTACAAAATATCAGGCGTTGTGGCTGACTGGTTAACTGCAAAAAGTAGTTCCATCAAAAAACCGACTAAGTGCGAGTCGGGCCACACGCAGTGTAGGGTTCCATAGATGGTTTAGTATTTATTATTACTGTTAAGAAGGTTTTAAGTTTATTTCTCCATGATTTTACATGGTTTACAAACTAACATCAAATTTTCTTTACTAACTTACATTTTATAAGCTAGTCGACGGCCGATTACTCTTAAACTTGTAAAGCCTACTTAGCTGTGCTAGTTTTCCTTTTAACTTCGGTATGATGTACTACCTGCCGTAAACATTTTCACATACCAACTTTTGAGCTAGCTTAGCTCAAACTTTACTAACAAAAATTTGCATATTAAAGCTGAATATTTTCCAAACCAATCACTGAATCGAAAAATGGTCTTAAAACCAGCTCAATATTTTTATAACACCTATCTGTCGCAGGCAAATCGTATAATTTGCCATTTACAAACGGCCGACAAATTGTATACGTTCGGCAAATTGTGAAACGGCGTCGGCAGATTAAAACGGGTTTACATCACTACTAGTGCATTGTAGGTTAGTTAGTTTTTTTTATGTCACAAGTAGCAAACGAGCTGGTGGGCCACCTGATGGTAAGTGGTCACCAACGCCCTTGCCACCACCGTTGCACCTGCAATGTCTTATTAGTGCCATAATTTGACACTAAGAAGTCAGCGAAGCGCGTTGCCCACCCTAAGAACTAAGACGTATCTTGTGCCGGTAATTTCACTGGCTCCTTTACCTTTGGAACCGAAAAACAGCAGTGCAAAAACCGCTGCTTTTCGGCAAAAACAGTTAAGAGGGTGGTACTTCCCCAGACGGTCTTTGCAAAAAAACCCAAACACCTTTAGTTAAGACAAACTTTACAACACATCCCAAACGGGATTGGTTAGGTTAGGCATTAGGTATGTGAAGCGGCGAATTATACAACTTGCAAAGAAGAAAAAAAAGGCAGTCGCACGTGTAGAAGTGAAACAATCTTTTCAAGATTATATTTTACTACTTTATCCCAAGCCAAAGTACAGCTACTAAACACACTCTTCTCGGATAGACAGTCAAGACGGACATGACGAAACTACAGAACCCTAAAAAGTACTTCTATCAAAAAAGCAATTTTTGTTAGACTGGAAATTCGCCTTTACTGCAGACAGTCCAATCGATAGCCAATCGTGGTGTGATATTTTATGGATATTGCACATACACTCACAAATATTGTACAACGTATTTTGTGGCTATTACACTGAACATGGCTTTGTAGAAATAAAAGTTAGTTTTCAAAAGCACTATGAGCGATGAATACTAATATGCAACAGTGTAAAATCTACACTGTAGATATTTTTATGTATCGCCTTAAGAGCACTTAAAGGTAAGGCTAGATGGTCATCAGATTTCCGTGTAAGAAGAGCAAGCCAGTTTGTTTTTAGGTTAGATACACACGACCGCACATCAGTAGAAACACTTTTGGACCTTATGGCGTGGTAATAGAGATGAAAAAGTTTCTATCGACAAGCGGTTCACCGTACGATAAACTTTGTACATGAAAAAAATCTTCAGGAAAAAAAATTGTACAATATTCGTTGTGTTACAAAAAGGGTAAAACCATCAAGCATGAAAATCTGCCCATTAAACCGAAAAACCTTTCTCATGAAAATGCAAAAAAAAATTGCATCAGTTGAGAATTTTTTCGTATTTCAAGTTCCTCAGTTTCATGAGCATTTTCACATACTTACCTCAGGGTTGATATTCTCTTTCTGTTACAGGTTATGAAATAATTAATGTAAAACAGATGTTAGTACTGTTACATCATCTTTATGTTGATTCTTTGGACAATGTGAAAGGCAAAATATCAGTGCGTGGGCGTACCCTGTGTCAGTTTCAATATAGCCCTTTAGTCGTATGCAATATGTGGTGTGGTGGAGCAGGTACGTAATAAAAAAGCTAAATGCACGCGAAGCCGCCATTAGGAAATGGGCGCCGCAGCATAGAGACGATAACGATTTCACTAGGCGGCTATAGTGAATGGGGAAAATTGCGCTTTTCAGCAAAATGAAAGCTCGCCAGCCAGCTACCGTTGCAGAATTTCTACTAGATAAAAAAGTTATGTGGGTTATTCTGTACATCCCTACCACAAGTCGATTTCGTAAGCTTTCCTAGTATAAGCTTCTTAGCAACTGCTACCGCTGCTACCTGATAAAGCAGCTCCGATCAGAAGCGAGATAGGTAAATACTTACGTTGATAGATGATTAAAAAAGATTCCAAAAAATAATATGTCGTGTACGAAATATTACAGATTATAATATAAAACATTTTGAAGACAAGAACAGATTTCTCTTCAACCACACGAGGTACACGTTATTAAGGGGGTTGCAGAGCAGAGGTGCTGCCACTTTGAGAAATAAATTTATTGCTTCTTAAATACAAATCATTTAATAAGGATTGTTTGTTTGGCGGCAATTAGGGATAGTTCTATATTTTATTATCCATCACATCACACCTTAGCTTATCGTGAATAGCTTTGTATTGCAAAAGTGCCAAAAACGGCCACTTTTAGCACTTTAACAATACAAAGCTATAATTGATAAGCTAAGCTATGATGTTACGGGTTATAACATATATAACTACCCCATATTGCCGCCAAGCTAACGATACTAATGAAAAGTTTTGTATTTGCGACGCAATAAATTTATTTCTAAAAGTAAGGTGCTGCCACTCAGAAACCACCTTAACCAGAATATAATTTAGACTATTGTTTAAAATACAACTAGTCAGAGATTTCCACATTTTTAAATATTTTTATTTACATCGAAAATTGAGGTTATTTTGCTTACTTTTGGTGTCATATACTGAAGATAGACTGAATAATAGCGAGAGCTCAGATGATTCAAGAGTTTCTACAACCATCGTAGGAGACTTGTTTGCGGTAGGGATTTGTGGAATAACCTAAAACTCCATATAAATTTTTCCTTCCTGCCTCCCTTTTCCGAAATATACATTCAGGAACCGCAATAAATCCTCTAGTAAATGTTATACGGTTTTATTACTTACATTATCTTTTGTTACACAATAAACGCAATAAGCATTTGATAAACAACCACACTGCTCGGAATATTTATTTGTTTCGAATACAGTAGCGACTAAACACTTATCATTTCATAATGTAAACATTTCCATGTATTTAAACATCTATTACGTTAATAAACGTGCGATTATCTATTTATAGTGACTATAGTGGTAAATTCAAATAATGGTTTCTTTTTGACAAATAATTTCTTTAGTTCATCATAACATCCCATAAAAACGTCCACTACAGGACAGGGAGCTCCCTCCAGAATTCTAGCTTTTGCTGGAAAAATGTGGAGGGGAAGTACCATAGTCACCTCGCTTGTTAGCGTTACGGCTGGCACCATGGACCGCGGTTGTAGGTGACCGCAGTAAGTAAGATGTAAGATATAAAGGAGGATGCTGCTGCCCATACTCTAGTTAACCTTTAGTCGCATTTTAAGACACCCACGGGTATGTATGGGTTGGTACTATTCTTTGCCGGCACCACACGGGGGTTTCTTTAGTTACTAAAATTCAATTCAATTCATATCCTAAGCGGTCAGAGGCAACAAAACAACAACAAAACAAAAGTAAAAACTACAAAAGCTTAAATAGTAGAGGCGTATCGTTTATCGCTTTGAGTATGCCAAAAAAATTAGCATAGGTACACCCAACAGCACGTCAGTAGAAACACTTCGGACTTTATGGCATAGTAATAGAGTAACAAATGTTTCCAACGACGTGCAGTTGACTGTACAACGAACAGATTGCTATCAATATTTTCATTCATCATCATCATATCAGCCGAAAGACGTCCACTGCTGGACATAGGCCTCCCCTAAAGATCTCCATGACGACCGAATATTTTCATTGCTGAAGATAAAATGGAAGTACAAGGGTGCAAGTGTAAACTGTTTCAATATAAACAAGGTAGAGGATTTCTATATGGTAGCACATAATAATGAAGGGATACTAGATTTTTTTTTATTTATTAAGGGGGCCGCGCTTGGTGACCATAATAGAATATGTTACGGGTCCGACATTGTCAAAAAACGGTCTTTACTTTGACCTAACCTAACTTAGGTCTTGCAAAATAGAAATAAATTTATTCATACCCAGCAAAGTATGAATGTAAATGTACAGAAAATATAAAGTAAAGAAGATCTAAAGGAAAATGTAAGTGAAGACACAAAGAAAAATGTGACAGTAGCTTAAGTGAACGAAGTCAACCACAACGTTTTGATTTACGATGACGCATTTCACAGTTCTGAGAATATAGGATGAAATTATGAACCAAGGGATGATGGGAATGTAAAAAGAAAGATGAAAAAGAAAAAGGCAATAAAACTTTAATACTAGCGAGTAGGTAATTCTCGTATAAACCAGAACATACACTAAAAAACCGGCCAAGTGCGTGTCGGGCCACGCACAGTGTAGGGTTCCGAAGTTGCCTCACTCACCTCGCTGTTTGTTAGGAGGGAAAATTCCTTCCTAACGAACAGTGAGGTCCAGCGCCTGATTAATATTGCTATTTCTATTATTTTTAGTATTTGGACTATTACTAGTTAACTACTTAGCTGTGCTAGTTTTAATTTTAAGTTCATCATATCCAATTTTTATATCTTAAATTTTTTGACGATATCAGCCGTTTAGCTGGAAAGGGGGGGGGGGGGGGCACTAGACTAATAAAAATATTTCGCAAACGAATCCGTAAATAAAAATATCTTAAATTTTTTGAAGGTTACGATATCAGCCGTTTAGCTGGAAAAGGGGGGGGGGGGGCACTAGACTCTAATAAAAATATTTCGCAAACGGATCCGTAAATCAAAATACGTTCTGAGAATACTATCAATATTTTAAAAAGACCTATCTATCGACACCCCACACAATGTGATAGAATATTTTATTTTACCACTTTGTTTACGTGACTACGAGTAATATAATAATATGTATACTCACACCAAATTACAACTTCCTAGTATTAAAGGTCTCTGAGCTAATTCGCGGACAGACAGACGAACATGACGACACTATAAGGGTTCCTTGTTGACTACGGAACCCTAATAAAAAATACGATATAATTGGTGAGAATGAGAATTGTTCCTCAATTTTGAGGATTAGAATGACAAGAGACCAAGAAATAAAGAAACGTATACAAACAACTGACGTCGTTACCGAAAAAGTAGGGAAAATTCGAGAGGGACAAAGCACCCAGTAGACAATGAAACGCAAGGGAAAATTCTATAGAAAGCAAACAAACCCCACAAAAGCATAAAACGGCTGACCGGCGGAAGCGAGGCGCCGACATTGTACTCCCAAGAACTAGGAAGAGGAACTACGTGTTTTACGAAACAAAGGTCATCGGACGTCGCAAAAACCGGCTTAGTTGACGAAAATTAGCAAGATCGTCCTCCAATACAACACTCTATGCAACCGGCACAAATATAAAACTGGCATAGTATTTAAAAGGCAAAGGTTAAGGCTAACGCTAAATGGAAAACTAAATTACAGTTTGAGACGTGCAGGAAATTTATTTCAGGGGGAAAATTGTACCCTGCGAAAATTTTACATTTAAAACAAGATTCGCCAAAAGTTTTAGGCGAAAACGCGTGATCTTAGTGTACATTTGTTGGCTTATACAAACAATACAGAAGTTTTACTTTGATGTTGGCCTACTAATCTGTGTAAGTAAACATTCTAGCGAAGCGAAAATTTTTGTTTTATTTTTAAAATTAGATTCTCATCCAAGGGCACGATGAGTACTTATAGAATGATTCGATTTAGTATAAATATCTACTCGTGTAATACTAAGACTAAGAACAAGTAAGCACATAACATTTTACAGCCGGAAACAGGGTTCAGCCATTTTGTTTTTAGTTTCGGGTGAAACGCGTTTTACTGCAGTCTTATCACTGACCCGATCTCACTTAAGCACACTTGGAGGTGCTGGAATGACTACTGATTTATTTAAGTTAGCCTTTTGAAAAAGATGTATTATGGAGCAAAATTGCGACAAAACTTTTATTTGAATAATACTATTATAATCGCGTTCTAGAAAACAGCAATTTCGATGAAAATTACAATATAGGGGTTTTGTGGGAGAAAATTCGATCTAGCTAGGTCACATGTATTGGTAAATTTGTTTTATCCGTTAATTTAGCATTTCTTGAAAATAGCGATTCGCGAGATTCAGAAACTCTACAGCGCCATCTGTTTGTTAGCTTCGGTTAAGATCATACAGAGCTTGCCAGTTTACTATTATCTAATCTGTGATAGAGCACAGCTCGGTCACCCAGGTACTATTTATTATACACTTAAACAGTCGTACTGATTGCTGAAAAGATAACGTAGCAGGGCGAGTAATGTATTTATAAAAATCTTTACCAGTATAGCGAAAAAGGTATTTCCGCAGATGTCGATAGAGGATTTACTTAAGCCGGCTCTAACGAAGCAGCTTGTTTCAATACCGAATATTCCAGCAGTATTGGGAATTCTACAGTTTTATCAACCTAAAAGCTCGACGTATTAAAATCCGCTAACTAACACGAAACGTGGCGTGTTTTCCAAGCCATAATAACTTTACTACGCAAAGTTAACGTTGGCGAAACAAAAGGGGTGAAAATAAAGAATCAAATTGGCTTTATCGAAAAACTTTTGAAAAGCAAATATGTGTGGGGAAAACGATGTTGTTCGTTTACTGTTTTCCTAATTTGAGGCTAAGGGGTTGAAGATCTGTTAAATCTATTGTTGTCACTTTCTGTTTTGATGATAATGAAAGTAAAAGCAATAGATTAAAAGGTGTTTAAAATGCTGTTACATTATTGTGCATCAAGATATTGTGGCTGTGATTCGTAAAGCGTTCTAACAAGAAATTCTTGCATTCTTCTCCACTATAATAAATAGGGCAGGTGAAGTGAACTGAGCAAATGGACTGACTAAAATACCGAGGAATAGATAGAGATGATAGAACTATAAGTAGTACTTAAGTAGAAATTAATGGGCATAATTAAAGAAGAAGTCACTAGTTCAACAGTTGAAGACAGACTGATCGAACTTAAAAAGCAAATATAAAAACACAAAAGAGTCAAGGAAGCAAGAAGTCTGTGACAGCAGCTTTAAAGGCGCTAATTCAAGATACAAAGGAAACTTGAACCACCTTCGTCCGCATTGCACCTACTCTCTTCTAGACTACTCCATTAACAATTAATCAACCCCTCGATAGGCAGCATCTCCAAACAAAGCCTGGTTTCTAGGTATTGTTAACGTGTCGCGGGGGTCTTAAATTATTAATATGGGTTAGGGATACGGTCAAGATAGCGAAAACAATTTCGAGGACGAAAACCCTTGACTAAACTTTAAGATAAACGAGTTAATTTTCATTATCTTAAAATTAAATGAAATGGGTGGAAATGAAATTTAAATTTTTATTTCAATTTTGACTTTGAAAGTTGCTCCATTATGAAGTTAGTTAAAAAGATAATATGAAACAAATTAAGTCAAGTAAAATTTTAGTTTGAAAAGTTATTAGTGTGAACTTGTCAGAAATAATATGACGATCACTATAATATTTCTTTGTCTGGTATTGAAAGGTTGGGATGAGAAGAGAGGTCGAAAATACACGGTAAAGAAAATCTACGGATGCCGGTCAGGGCGTCTCACAATAATGGATGTTTATACTGTGTAGACACTACCAATGTGGTAGGGCTTTTGTGCAAAGTCCGTCTGGGGGAGTACCACCCCCTTGCCTATTTCAGCCGTAAAATAGCAGTGTTTGCACTGCTGTGTTTCGGTTTGAAGGGTGAGGGAACCAGCGAAATTACCGGCACACGAGACACACCATCTTAGTTCTCGGGGTGGCTAACGTGCTTAGCTGTCTTATTAGTGTCAAGTTATGCCACTAATAAGACAGCGGGCTCTATGGGCGGTGGTGACCACTTTCCATCAGGTGGCCCCTTCCCATCTGCTCATTTGCTCACTTGTCACATAAAAAAAAACAATGGTAACTGCCTCCGTGCGCGGTCTAGTGGTTACAACCCTCAGCTCTCGATCTGGAGGTCCTAGGGTCAGTGGGGGTACTGGCAAAATAAGAATCAATTTACCCAATTGTCCGAGAAGTAAGGTGATTCCGTGCTTCGGAAGACACGTTAAGCCTTAATTTCGTCTACTATCTAAGAAAGTAGCGTTAATGAGCCATATCAAGATGATGATGAAAATGATGTGGCTATGAAAACTTTAAACTATACTCGACTTATTGACTCTCATCGTAATAGAGCCTAAAAATTCCACTTTGTATTACAAAATGAGTACGACTTAATTTGGAATAAAGTTGCACGTGCGACTTTTTACCGTGCAATGGTATTTGCTCCTTGCCTGGGCTCGCTACGTGCCCTCATTACACCAAATGTCTTGGATGCTGCGCTGACAGCTAAGAACTGACATCTCAATGGAGACATGGAGAGCTTTCTCACTTTTCCTTTGTTGCTCTTGACATGTTAAAAGTGTGGCGTTTCATTTGGGCTTATCTGTGTTAAGTCAGACCCAAGCCGGATTTTCAAGAACCTTTGGATTACCAAATTGGACGTCCTATAGTTCATATGTACAAGAATGAAAAAGGAAAATGTTTGCATACCTATATAGTGGGTGTCACTAATTCCAAATAAACAAGTTATTTGATTCCAAACTAGGCCGAGCCCTTCTCGTCAGAGAGAGTATAGTATTCTTTGGCGGAGCCTGTACTATGGATATCAGAGATTGACATGTATACACAGAACAAATGCGTTGTCATGGTATGAGAGGTGAACTTGACAGTTGTGTTTATAGCTACAATCAAATTAATTTTAATGCAAAGTAATATCAAAAACCTATGCCAAAAACGAAGTTAAAACACTGAAACCAGATGGTGCTAACAAATAATCGGGAAAGTAATTTTATTATGGTCTACCGAGTATTGTGCTAAAAAATCGTTGAATATTTTAAAATAGATTCAATATAAAGAAACGCTAACGTTGAAATTTGGTATGTAATAACTTCGCTGAATACTTATTAGCGCCAACTAGTATTATGATTTTCCGGGTAACGATTTCTGTAAGAGGATGGTCAGTTCTTATGAACAGTACGTGGTCGACCGAGCTTCGCTCGCCTCAACAGTAAAATATCATCTGGTGGGCAAGTTATGCTACCCGCCAACAGATGGCGCTATACGTCTTTGTCTAAAACGCGTTATTTTACAAAAATGCTTTAAAAAAACGGTAAAAACAAAAAACTAATTTTCCCAGACATGAGACCCAGCTAGATCGATTTTTCGCCGCCGAAAACCTCCACCCGGTAAATTTCATCAAAATCGTTAGAGGCGTTTCGAGAAACCGATTACAAATACATATACAAATATTGCTCGTTAAATAGTATAGGATGTTACCTGTCTCAGATATTTCATTTTGATAAATTGACCATGGTGAAGGCGCACTGAACTCAAATGGATATCAACTGAGTGACGACCTACGTCAATTCAAATTAAAACATACGTAAACGTTTTCTTTCGCCAGAAATAAGTAAAAATAAAAGAGGTATAACTTTACTTAGAATTGAGATAAAAAATTACAAACATGTGCAGATAATTTGCACAAACCCATTCATTCGTCGACCGTTACTAATAAGCATAGATACGTTACGTCGTATCGTATACCTTTACTCGATAATACCAAGGCTTTCCACTTTCAGCTGTGTTTACGCCTTGTATAGTCACAAGCAGCTCAAGCTTGACACTCGCAGCGCGAATTTAGATCTTACGGCTAGTAAAAAAGAAACGGTAACAAGTCATAAGTGTCAAGTTTGACGAGCCTTTGACTGTACCATTGAAACGCTAATTTTAACTCCGATAATTCGCCACACTAGTAACTCATAATCTTTCAAACACCGCAAATACCTATACAATGCACCGTTTTAGGGTCATGTAAAGTATGGTCGGTTAAATCCATTGTTTATTTTCAGTATTGCATCAATGAAACGCAAGTTTATCTACTATTAGCGAATGCAAGGTCTCGCTAGTGAGCGGTGGGAAAGGAGTTTATCAAAATGTCAATATCATGTTGCGTTCTAAAATTTATAAAAATGTTCTGAAAAGGTCTTGAGGCCGAAAAAGAGATAGTTGTGCATTTACGTACAATATCAAGTAACGTCAGAGCGACCTCAAGAGGGGTCAGACAGATATTACATCCTTGCTGATAAGGAGATAAGGGAAGCATGCGTATTCTCGAAGGGAAATAAGTAGTATTTAAGTGTTGTCCAGTAGAATTTACAAGCGAGGGTCACTGATAGATAAGGCGGTGTCAGACGTTCTAGTTCTTGATTGCGGCATCAACATGGAGTTCCAATTTTGTATTGTGTATTTATATTATTTTCCTTACTAATTAAAAAATTGGAAACATTTAACACGCCTCGCCGCCGCCGTAAGACGAAGTTTGCCACAGTTACTTCTAAGTCTGTCCTAGTTTTGGCAAACTTGCTACAGCTAATACGTACTTGTTTATTACACACCATACAAAATTAAGTAATGGTTTTACAACAACTATAGGCATATGTCGAAACGGAGACTTGTAGAGTTAGAAATAATTAATCAATAAAATTACCTGATAAGAAAGGGCGCCAGTAACGTACACAGTAACTTAAGAGGTACATACTCAGGTTATATTATAAAGGTTATATTATAATACACGCCGGTCTTTGGCCCTAAATCAAAACAGCTATACGTTTCTACCACGGAGATAAAAGTAATATAGTGCTTTCGTTTTGGCTAGAAGTTTTTTTGAAAGTAAAAGAAATGAGCTCGCATTGCTGCGAATCATCACTCAGTAATGGCATCCCAGTTTGCAAGGTCCATGCCGAGATATGTATGTAGGACAGGCGTGTTAATAGCTTGACCGAAAAACACCAAACGAAAACCAATAACAAAGAAAAATTTACGGAAAAATATCAACTTGTTTTAACATATGAAAAAAAAAACATCTAGAATATAATATTCCTACTTATACAATAATCTCGTGGTCATTAGTAACTATTAAGTTAATTACGTCTATTATTTCAAACAGCTAACTTTGTCTTAAATAATCCTATGACTCGTGTTTGCAAGTATGAATTTAAATTAGCCGTAAGTATATAAGGGCATGAAGTCGACTAGTTTTTTCTCAATCTTATAAAAACCAGTTAGAGTAGATAAACATACCTTAGACGCGTTGTGGAAGACCGGGGAGGATGGTAGGCTCCATGGCAAACTGAGGTGTTCACAATCCAGGTTGGCTTGGTCACTGTTATCAGTATGCACATTTACACTATCGCAGGTGTTTGAGTGTAGCTGGGTATTGTATGGAGACACGTGCTAGCTCGGTCGAAGCGCCGAAACCAACTGGGACGAATGACGATCTATAATAACGCGCCGCGCCGCCGGCACGACTGCGCGTGCACAAGCTCTCGGTCCATTTCCCCCACGCACACGCTCCGTTAGAATTTTGTCGTATCGATAATGTGAAATGTGCTCACTTTCCTGCAACCTGCTTGCTACATCGCGTTCCAAACGCTTCAAAATTCAGCAATCGCTAGGGAATAGGAAGTTGTGGGCTACTTGCGTCAAGAACCAGGTCTTGCTTAAAGTTGCACTTAAAAACATGTCTCGAATCAATGTCCAACGTAAGGTTATTGCTACAGTGAATGTTGACAGGAAATTTCGAGAAAGATTTGTTTATTTTTTTATTTACTTAGATGCAACATTCAGAATTAAAGTACATGCATGACTGCAAAAATAAATAAACAAAGAAAATTCTTATGTAACTGGAAGCCATAAGAAAAATCCAGTAATAGGTACAGGTAGTATAACTACGTCAAAGGAAATTGGTTCCATTATTAGGTTACGTAGAGATTCAAAAATCAATTAGCCTTTGCACGAACGTTCGATAGCTGACAGGCAGATTGAATTACTTAGATATAAAATATATTTAGACTTCGTGGAATCTAGGTTATGCACTTGAAACTCAATCAAGAAATTATTTCAAGTTCATTAGCTTACATAATGCATTCCTCGTAATAAGTGAGTTGATAATAAAACGTTTTATGCATTATGCTACAATGAATAAGGTTTTGTCGTTGAAAATAAATTATATAGAATGCTATGAAATGGTGGTGTCTCCGTAATGTTTCTTCTTCAGGGTAATGTATTCAATAACCATCTGTTAATAAAATCACGCTTTTGAGAAGTTTATTCAAGCAGAAAATTCAAGGTAGTCTCGCACAAAAAACGATTTACTAACACGTCAACATAACAAGCAATTTAATACGTACACTGATCCTGACAGAAAAAATGGGAGATAAACGCGCGAATCGTAAAAAGATGTCAAGAGGCGTAGAATGATCGAATACGTCAAACTGGATTACCTATATTCCTTCCTACTCGTACAACATGGCGGCGATCAAATGTGTGTCGACACGGTGCCGACGAATCGTAAATCTCAGATGCAGGAACGCACCGTTACTCTACGCTCAAGTTTTTCAATGCATTCACAATGCTGGCAGTCTACCATATAAAACGGGTATTTCTATTCAAGACATTTCTATCTATGAACAGAAAACTCAAGTTGTTAAATATGTTTAAGGATGTTTTTAGAAGCGTACGTGGCCGAGTGGAAATTGCTTTTCCTCTCAGATTACGAATGTTAAGCATCAATGGCAGCAGTCACAACCTGGATTTATTATGCTAGTGTTTTTTCTAGTGTTTGAAACCTGGCAAAGCCTAATCTACATAGTAATATAGGCTAAGATCCCACGACAAGATTATATGCACCTATCTGTTATTTGAACGAAATGTGGTTTATATGGAAGGTTATACATGGGGTCATACAACGCCCTAGGGTTGCCTATAAATTTCTTGCCGCAAGTATCTCAAAAACACATATCAACATTTTGATTGTATGAGAACAACCCTTTCATTAATTTTGGCAGAGCAATGGATATTGCCGTAAGATACCTTGAATAGAGATTCTCGGTCATGCAAAGTTCCATCGAAATCGGTTCAGCTGTTTCCGAGATAATCATTTTTTGTATTTTTTTTTGTATGACAGCTACCCTCAAAATGAGAGCCAGCAAGAAACTACTCAAAATGCAGTAATAAATTTGCCTAAAACTACTTGATTTTAAATTTGGGTTGCTGTCATACAAAAATAATAAAATTGCAATTATCTCGGAAACAGCTGTAACGATTTTGATCAAACTTTGCATGACCAAGAATCTCTATTCAAGGTATTTTACGGCAATATCCATTGCTCTGCCAAAATTAATGAAAGGGTTGTTCCCATACAACCAAAATGTTGATATGTGTTTTTGAGGTACTTGCGGCAAGAAATTTATAGGCAACCCCAGGGCGTTGTATGACCCCATGTATAACCTTCCATATAAACCAAATTTCGTTCAAATAACAGATAGGTGCATAATCTTGTCGTGGGAGCCTAATAGGTCTGGTTTGCCCTTTGGGTTGCGGTGATCAGACGGCAGTCCCTCTATTGTTTTTTAAAGCCCCAAAAGCTAAGGAGTGGAACATCCTCCCTACCTACCGATATTTTCCCCGAAGAATATATTTTATTTCATTTCCCAACATATGTTTCTATGGGAAAGTTGTTCAGTTTCGTTGACTGAGCACGCCCTTTCAGTTTTCGGTATACCGTCCGTTACACCCTTTATAATCTGGATCTTTTCAAGGCTAGAGTGAACAGGCATTATCTAGGTAAGTGTGCTAATCTTCGACCCTATCGTCACTTACCACCAGGTGACATCGGGGTCAAACAGTCACCATAAAAAAAGGACGGGTTGCACTCCCGGAGTGCCGGCAGAAGTGAAAACTTAAACATCAACGTTGTGCATTTTTAGGGAATAATTTCGCACGAATTGTTTTATTTATCAGTATAAAAGTACATACAATATTCATTTATTGCGCTATCGTAGACAAACATGACAATTTATATTACCTACATATAGACAATCCTCGTCAGATCTGACGCGCAGCTAAAAAAGTTTTCACTTCAAAACTTAAACATCTGACGCGAGATCTGACGTGAGTTTAACATTTTTTACCCATCTTAAAAAGTGCCAAGCGCCGCTAAAGAAGTATTCACTTCAAAAATCTAGGATACTGGTATATTATCATTAAAACAGAGTAAGGGCTAAGACAATGGTAATTTTGGTATTACCCAGTTTTAAAATGGCAGTGTTTAAATACTACACTGGGACATAAACACTACAATGTCAGTAGAAGGAAGGAATGTTAAATAACTATTAACCTCTCTCTGGTTAAACTCGCCAAACAAAACTGTACGTGATTAGTTAGCTAACTGTTATTAATCACAATTTAATGTCAACCGCAAATTAATAGTTTTGATACTAAATTGTTTAAGGTTTCCGTGCTTTCTATTACTTTTTGAAACTACAAATAGAAGCAAAAATAATTTAAAATAAAATATATTACTATATGCACCTACACAAGGTTTTTTATTTGACATGGGGTCTGTTTGCCGTTCTAATAAAAGGGGTCAAAAACAACAACTTTTGTAACGTAGCAAAAAATTATAATATTGTCTTTATACAAGGTGTAACAAAAAGGGTAAACCAACATTGAAGGATGTGATTTTGCCCATAAAACTGAACAACTTTCCCTAAGGAATATAGGTCGAAATACAAAAAAATATGTATTTTACCTCCCTTACAAAATGCGCTATCAGGTGATTCAGTTTCTATGGGAGGTCAATCTTTTTTTCATTTTTCGACCTATTTTCCTCAGAGAAAGTTGTTTAGTTTCATGGGCAAATTCACATCCGTCAGGGTTGGTATACCCTTTTTGTTACAACCTGTATAAAATTATCAGCTGATCGGTCTGAATCCTCCCGACGCATAATGTCACGTTCACAAAATGTCACTTTCGCAAAATGTCACTTTCGCAGAATGTCACGATCTCAAAATGTCACGTTCGCAAAATGTCACGTTTTTCGGGACAGTTTTTTTTTATTACTACAGATTTGGGACTAAGAAAAACGAGTTATTTTACTATCTATAGATTTTGGACTTGGAAAAATTTTAATTTTTTGTAGACTTAGAAAAATTTTCATAATTTTTTTCGCAGAATGTCACGTTCGCAAAATGTCACGATTAAGTGTGACATTAGCGAACGTGACATTTTGCGAACGTGACATGCGCCGGGAGGGTCTGACTGAATTACTCGTAGTATGGGTATTCGATATAAACAACTTATGTATTATAACTTGACTGACAAATTGTGATTCTAAGCTTGATATTTTCTTACGAATCGTAGTGTAGAGAGTATCTCCGAGCAAGGCCGTTATTCACCGTTGTCGGGACAGGTGTCGCACTTATCGTCACGTTCGCTCCAATCTCAAGAGTTTCCAACACCCACTTTCCCATTTATTGAACCAACTCGATACGGCGAATTCAGTGCCATGCCGCCAGTATTCAGCAAAACTAATTGGGTTTTTGATTATTCCACTCCGATTGACATTCGAAGACCTTCATTACCCGTTTATGAATAAATTCAGCAAACAGACCGTCGCTGATATTCGATTCGTGATTCGAAAGTCCAATTTTCAATTAAATAAGCAGGGAAAATATGAGCTTTCTTACGACAAACCTTAAATAAACGTGTTTCATTTGGCAACAAATTAAATGATTCCCAAAATATTTTTTTATACCCCAATACACTTCAGACAAAATGGATGAATGTACACCAAATTGGCTGAATTACACCAAATTTGGGTAACCGTTTCGGTTAGGTTGTTAGGTTATCTTGCGATCACAACGCACGAGCCGAACGGAGCGAGCGAAGTGCCAGAAGCAAATTTGGTGTACATTCATCCATTTTGGTAGACAAAATTTGGTGGATATTATTTGGTAAAAATTTACTCAAATTTGGTGGCACGTTAATACACAGCCGTTTCATTTGAGTCGTGTCCCAGACGCTTTGAATGCGCGCGACATCGCTTTCGGTTTCAGAGTTCCGTTTACACAGAACTTTATTTGTTTTACTTGTTTTCACGGATTTCCAGCTGGTATTACAGACTTGGGTAACAGCGAGGCCGTTTAAGCCTTGATTGTGTTGCTCCTGTTTATAGAGTCCTTATTATGTCTGACTCTTGTATTGTTTTTATTTTATTTTTAGCAACTTTGCTTTAATTCTTTTTTTTTTCATCTGTTTTATGTAAACTTGCCAATTCAAAGTCTTTTTTCATTTGTGATATTAATTCCCTTTTTACTCAAACAGAACAGCAAAAAATTTCTTATACAATTCTTTTACTTACATACGGCAACAAAACGCATTCTTGTTGATTAGAGGAAGACTTTTTACCTGAAAAGGAAATAAATACACAAGAGTTAGTCACAGATAATGTAATGGAATGGAATACAGCAGAAAAAGTTTTTATTTTAGAAAAGGTATTTCAGATAAGATGTTTTTATCTAAGCAGTACCTAAACCAAACGTAGCTTTATTTTCTAGCTTGAACTTATTTCACTTTTACGTGTTCGAAAACGTAACATACAGGGTGTGAGGGACGATGTACCGAAAACAGAACGGGCGTGCTCTGTTAAGGAAACTAAACAACTTTCTCAAAGAAACATTTCTGGCAAATGAAAAGAAAATTTGATCGTTCCATACAAATATATTCTGCATGACATTCAATAAGTATTCTGTAATGAATCTACATTGAATAAAATTATCTGAATCTGAATCAAACTGTTCGATAAGAGTGAGCAATTTGTATGAAGAAGACACATATTTTTTAATTCCCATAAATGTTTCTTTGGGAAAGTTATTCAGTGACTGAGCACGCCCTTTTAGTTTTCGGTTCACCGTCCCATAGAACCTTTATATTCACAACCAAAGGAGCTATATTTGACATAACATTTACATACAGATATTTTAGCCCGAAGAAGATTAATTCTGAAGTTTTATTTAACCAGTAGGGAATAAGTAGGAGTACAGGTATGCGGGGGCGGCTCAGACACATTTATATTAAAAATACTCTGGAATAAAATAAACTTGTATTAATCTAATAATAATTCAAGTAAAAGCTGTTTCTCGCCGGTTTAACTTTGATCTCACCAATAACATAAATGTGAAAGAAGGCTAAATTCGAAGCAACGGCTTGGTTTTTTCCTTCGTATACTTACGTCTAAGGATTTAAGTACCTATGTGCCAAATTTCAAGTTCTCGAGTTTCCAAGAAGTAATCTAGTGCTTTGATGAGTTAATGAATTTTGGACGTCAACGTCTCAAGAATGGCAAGCTCGAAATGATTCGTGTTACGTCGGATTTATCGCCTTTTTCCTTAGCGAACATGGCTAAAACACTGCCAATATACGAAGGTCTCAACAAAAAAGGAATGGTTTCATAAACGAGGTAACCTACTTTTTAATACTTAGAAATTAACAATTTTGTTGAAGGTTTACATCAATCGCATTTATTTTTATTTAGCACTTTACAGGACCCCTGGTCGGACGATGAAAATCCTTAAATAATAGTTTAAATTCTAGTGATGAATACTCACAAAAACCAGATAAAACAATATTACCAGCCTCTTTCAAGCAACATTTAGGCACTTTATCTTCTCAAACGTTTTTCTAAACATTGAAAAGAAGTTTCAGCACGTATTATATTTGTTGGATCAACTGTTGACTGTGGTAATATTTATTGCCTTATGAATACTTGAGCGAGCTTCCGGCGGAAATATTTTTTATGTTTTCTTTAAAATGTGCGTTGGGTTTCCTTCCTTGACCTTCATACTTGACCGTGGTGACTAGAGACCACTATTTTTGTTTCGCAAACACAAACTGTTGTGTTAATAATGTGATATAACCAAACATGTTTGCATAAGGAGGTCAAGTTCTAGCCGCAGTGTTATGTGCAGCCGCGGAATCTGAGAACGTGAAGTCGTGAACACATGCAAAAGTAAGTCAGTAACTTCATTAAAAGCGCTCGTTGCGAACTTACTTTCCTTACGATCTCGAGAGCCGAGTAGAACATGGATGGGTGACCGTTGGCAGCATAACAATTATACGTTTCCGCGTTTAACTGGGGCCGGCTACTATCGATACCGGTCATTAACGTCGATGTGTTAGAGCAATTGGCGACTTGATAACTCCGACAAGAAAGTTAACGTAGGAGTGGCCAGAACCAAAATGGAGTGGCCGCTAGTGGCGTAAAAATACCGTTTCTGTGCATCACAAGGCATGTAAAGCCGTTGGTCCCATCTTGTATCTTAGATAACATTGGGTTTCTCTCCTCCTCACCACTCCCACTGCAACTCCTGTTTATCCAGAACATACGACGAGCCAGCAAGAGTCCGCCCGGCGAACTGACTCTTAAGCCACGATCACACCTTCTCCCTAAGTCAGAAACTAATTCGGCTTACATTGCTTGTTGAAGTAAGGATTTTGCAATTAACATAACCAAGCCTCCCAGCAATGTATGCCGAATTAGTCCTTGAATTTGGTTAGGTGTGATCGTGGCTTTATTCAACAATAACTGTAATTGCTCCTAGCGTAGGATAACCTTACAGGTAAGGTTGGGGTTGCGAAATGTGCTAGGCTAAGTCTGGCTGTGAATTAACAATGTGCTAAAGCCTGGCTGTGGCCTCGCTGCCGACTGACGAGTAGATGAGGCGGTAAGGTGTCAGTCTCGAACCGAGCAAGGTTATATACAGTCAAGTGTTCAGTCGAGGGCCACTCGGAGTATTATGTATGACGATTATTTACGTCAGCGAACTAATATTGCCTCTCACAATTACGAGTAGGATTATGTATTAAGCAGTGTCTGATAGTTTTATTGATATTCTTGGAAGTCTTGTGATTGCTTACAATACAAAATACGAAATTAAGGAATGATGAAGACGACAGATAATTAGTTCATAGGATTAATTAACTTCAGGAAATGAGATAAAATTTTTGGATCAGAATATTTAATACATCGAAAGAAGTACCTTAACAGTCAAAGTAGCACCCCCTCGCTTTTTTCTTCCGTAAAGCAGCAGTGTTTGCACTGCTGTGTTTTGTTTTGAAGGCAAGCCAGTGAAATTACTGGCACGGGAGACACACCATCTCAGTTCTCAGGGTGGGCAACGCTCTGTTGTCTTATGCTACTAATAAGTCAGTGGGGGTTATGGGCGGTGGTACCACTTACCATCAGGTGGCCCATAAACTCGCTTGCTTACTTGTTACATAAAAAAAACATTCTATATGAAAAGACGAAATTTTTGTCGTATCTCGACTTATGTTTCATGGTCTGATCCAGTTTAAGTTTTCGGGATCGTATGCTCTTGTGTAATGTTTTCATAACTTAGTCATAGTCTTAAAAGCTTTTGCCAATATGCTTAGCCTAGCCTCTAAAATGTGTAGACAGCGGCCTTAGCAAGCCTAGCTGATCCGATCAATAATAAACTACCAATATACGTAATGCAGTACGCGAGCCTCCCACGTAAGCACTCATACGGTTAAGTATCGAACTTGAGCTCTTTATTGTACACTCAAGTGCACTTTGTACAGTCAACCGCTGTTCAAACGATACATTTTGACCTTGAGATCGCCTTTGTAAGTTACCAGGAACGCTAATATTCGTAGTGAAATAGTTTACACGCAGGCAGGACAACTTTCGCCCGTACGAGTACGTAGAATAGAAATACGAGTAGTAATAGTGCGAAGTGATAAAAGTTACAATCTGTATAGGTACGGCACAGTAGAGTATAGCACATTCATTGCCGTGATAACAATTAACTGGATCAATTGACCAGTTCGCTTCCGATATACGTTCAATAATTCCATAGTTTCGCCTGGAAATAAAGCGCATCAACATTAATGGGCTATTTATGCATCCGCCCACTGACGTTATTGGGAACGCCCGTATGCGTTTAAATTTAAAATAGTATATTGGCAGAAACTTTATTTATTGCAGTATAATTATTTAGTAAATTTTCAGTTGGTAACTTTTTTTTTATATTGTCAATGTGCTTAGTGATGATGACCTCGATCTAGTCTTGAAGACAGAGATGAGATCGACGATGGAACGAGCTTGTCTAGAAGAAGCCTATTCACTCGCGACTTGAATAGATTCTGGTTATATGAACTCGGGAACACAGACGCAGGCAGAGAATTCCACTCTTTAGCCGTGCGCATTGTAAAAGATGTTTCAAAGCGCTTTGTGCGAATGTGCGGAACATCAACCAAGTATGGGTGATATCCTGCGGTTCGTCTGGACTCCCGATGGTAGAAGGGAGATGGTGGAATAAACTTATATCAAACTTGTTGCTCTGTATCCTATTCAAAATTAAACAGTAATTAAATACACAAAACTCCTGAAAAAGAAGTAAGCAAACATTTTACAATAACATATAAATCTGTTGAATTTCATTTTAACAAACTCTGATTACCGTTAAGATTGATTATTAAAGCTCTCCAAACCGAATATTAATATTTCGCATCAATTATTCGCATAATAATAGTAGGAACGATTATTTGTTCGGTAATTTAGTGCTGAAATAAGTCTCAGATTCAAAGTTGATAAATAATTATTACTAAAATAACTCATATTTTTATATTAATATTGGCGTCGCGCGTCGTCGAATCTTTTATCGAAAAATATATATACCCTAAAAATGTTTTACGCTAGCTAACATATGGATTCGTATTGTTAGAAGACGTCTAAAAGATTAAAGATGAATGTTCTGCCGAGCCTGGTCCATCAACCGAGTCGTGAGTCGGTGCGAGAGGCGAGGGTCTAACTAAAGATTCGGAGGGGTTATTAATCAAACGGGAGGACGCCAGATAAGCGGCACCCCGCGGGGAGGCGGGAGGACCCACACAGCTGATCGCCACGATCCTTTCATTCCGAGCCACGCTAGTTGCGCGCAACTCCAAACTCATTTCGTGTAATTCAAACTTTACATTGAATTGAGAAGATGGTTTCAAGTTTTTATTTCAAGTTAGGGTAATTTAGTTTTATTTTGGATTCAAGATCTTTTCCCCACTTTGCAACGGGCGGATGATTCGGGCTTTCGGGCAACTTTTTAAGTGATAATCAAGGATCTCGTTAGGAAGGCGAGACCTCTGCGGTGGATGGCTCTTGGGCCGTGTTCACTCCAGTAGTTGCGGCCCGCCGCCGCACGCTCCGCCGCCGCTTGTGGGCTTGTGTACACTCCAACAGACGCTGCGCGCGCACTGCGATCAATACACACCGGCTGCGCCGAGTTCGCACCACGCGAGCTCTCCTCTAAATTTCGTGTGCCTATTTTTTGCGATGCAACAATTTTTAATCAAATTTCATCTGGCAATTTCATAGGAGCACGGTAACAATTCCGCGTTAGCCCGCAGCCGAATGAAGTTACAAAGTTGAGGACTGATGTGTACGAGCGATAACTTATTTATGAGCATATAGAAAAGTTGGGAAGCGTCGTGTAGCCAGCGAGTGTGTCCTGGCCTTTAGCTTAAGTGCAGAGTTCGCTCTGTTTTCGCTTATGGCTTACATACAACGGCGTCGGCGTTCAAATCGATAGCTCTGCTTAGCCTAAGGTTAACACACTACGCTACTTTCTAAGAACATACTTACTTGTTCATATTCTATACGTTATCGCCTACCCAAAGTTAAGAGTTTAAATCTAAACTTTGTAAGTATGTTTAATGGATAGAAACTTTAAGAAAGAAGCTTTGTTTGAAATTTTATAATAGCCTTATGCTTTAGTTAACGTTCACTTTGAAACGATAACACGACGACAACATATTAGATAAAAACTAACGAGAAATACGTTGGACTTAGTTGATAATTTGGTATCGCCAGACTCAAATCCGAGAAGACAGAAGGAAGCAAGATCGGACTGGTGTCGAACTAATGACGGCTGGTTGCAAGTCTATTCGAAACTTGGTGCAACCGTGCAACGGACTACGCCGATAAACTTGTGCAGTTTACAGTTACCAACTTACACACACGGTGTACTTGGCTTGGAACTCATGTTAGTTTGATGTCGAAGCAACCAACTCACTTCACAAGGTCTAACCGATTGGTTATTCCAGCAATTAAAAAAGCAAAAAGCACCTAGCTACCCGACAACACAAGTGAGTTTTTTCCGTCTTGCGTCATATATATTTTGTTAAAAAAATACGTTAGGCTAAGTAATGAACTACTTAGGTCTTTATTATTCGTATTTTATTCATACGTACTCCACTTTTTAATGAAGGTTCTTTTGTTGTTAAAAGCTTTATTGACATAACAGAAACGATAAACTTCTTTCAACTTCAAATTAAGTAGAATGGCAGCGTTCAGTGGGCAATAAAGCGATTTATTCGCGACTAACTCGCTAGAAATACGCGGTAATTTGCTCTTTGTTGTTGTGTAACAATGGATGTTGCTGCACTGTGACGTTTCCATTGCTTTGATTCGTTTTATCAAGTTTTCAATGTATTGCATGGAAAAAGTTTCATAAGCGCGTGCTAAGTTGTACACACGGCCGCACGTCGCTGAAAACACTATGACCATGAGCAGGCCTCTGGTTTTAGGCGTTTGTAGCGTAGCGATGGTTCAGCTGATACTGGTTTTGTTTCTACCTGCTTGCTGAATTGCGTTCGTGTAAACGTAGTAATCTTATTAAGATATTTTCTAATACTTAAAACTTAGTTTGCGCAAATAATTATAGGTATAATTACAAAAGAAATTGGACTCTATCCGCTAAAATAAATTTCAGTTTCGATGCAGATCAATTAGATCACATTAGAATGATCCGCTAACCACTGTATTGAACACTCAAATGAAATGCAAGCCACGTTAAATTTGCCATACGAACGAACACAAGCGTATACTGTTTGGTTTACCAAGCATAAACATTTTAGCTGAATATTCCTAAAATACCAAATGTTATAAATTTTAGAATACACATCTGTGCTGATACTAAAAGCAGTCACTCGAATGACTAACTCTAGACAAAACAAACAGCCAATGTCAATGGATCTAGAAGTATAAAATTTTGCACAAAAGTTCCTTAATCACTTTCCCATACGAGTATAAGCCTGTAAAATGTGATTAAAGCTGTTGGATACTGACGAAATTCTACAAGTAATATATAACAGACTGGTTTGTTTGTAGATGATACAGCACGCGAGATGTCCCGAACAGTCATGACAATGCTTATTCAAATGAAATTAGCTAATCTATTGATACGCCGAACAATGGAACACGCATGATTAGTAAATGACATTTTGATTTAAACTGAAATATACATAGCAGTAATCCGATTTATGTCCGAGGCCTACGTTGACAACCTACGTCGAAATATTTGAATTGGAAACCAAATTGTGACGAGCAAGCCAAAATAAAATGTACAGGATGTGTCACGTGAAATATTGTAAATGCGAAAGAGCAAAGACATAGTTACCGCACGGAATCCTCGCGAATGCGACGCCGCCTTGGACTGTATAACGACACTGGTACCTACTAGACATTCGAAACGCATCGTACGCCTGAGGAAATGACAATAACAGTGTACGTATGTAGATGTTACCGGCAATCTGTATGACCCGGTATTTTATCGAACGCCCAAAGCGATCAGGCAATGTATGAAACATCGTTTACTCCATATATTGTCTAATAATTTTAATAGTTAAAATAGTTGTTACTGCACTTTCGGGCAAATTTTGGTAGGTTACTCAGAACATAATTCTGAAAAACTTTTACAAAGAAACGTTAGGTCCTAAGACAATTATTTATATATTTATATTTCTGACACAGGGTTTGTATGGGCAACTACATATTGCTTTTCTTTGGGTAAGTTGTTCAGATTTGATTCTGAGTAACATATTTTTTTTTTATCGTCAATGGGCTTACTCTTGACCTCGATCTAGTCTTGAAGACTAAAATTTGGCTAGGGATCCAAAAATAACCCACTATTTATCTATTCACTTTTTCTATACATCACTTACAGTCTAGCCAAACATGATATGAAGAGAAGTCTTAAATTCTTAAATTAAGTAGGTACATTATTTTAAATATTATAACAGAATAATTAACAAATCTGTAATAGTTGTAGGAGGAGCGTGTTGCTCCAAGTATCTCCCAGCCGCAGCTAAGAAGCTTCGGTTCAGGAGTGCTGAACAAGCCGATGGTAGGATCAAAGTCAAGGATGTTATCTTAAAGTTTCAGGACTTTATGGAGTAGTTAAAAAGATAAACATTGTTCATTTTTGTGTTTGGCGTAAATTGTGTGTAGGTAGTGGTGGGATAAATAAAGATATTGAAGGTAAAAATGTCGGGTTTGAGATTTCCCCGCAAAGGAGTCGGATGAAATATTAAACTAAAAACATACCAAGTGAAATTGGGTAAGATATAGCAGTGGATAGTATTCGTACATTTTTTATAAAGAAAGTGAATGATAAATTTTTGGACCTTTTCAATTGTTAAAATATGGGAAGTGTCTGAAGGGTTCCAAATTATGCAGTTTAGCTCTATTATAAGATGCGAGGCAGACGATGGCAAGGTAATGCACCACTCTAATCTAACCAGCCTATTCCCGCTTGACCTTGCAACTCTTGCTCAAGTAAACGTCGAGTTAGGGGACTGATTTGCGTGGAAGGTGTTACAATTGTGTATAATTACATACTTTATCTGATTTTCGTTAGTACGCATAGGCAAGGTACTGGTAATGTTTATCGATAACTAAAGTAGTTCATTATATTGCCTGAACACGCCCGGTATTCGATAAAATGCCTGAATTATACATACTGGTGGTAACATACGCAAGCACAACAGACTGGGTGGGCGTAGCACCGGGTTCATCGAACGCTATTGTCAATCTTCAGGTACGGAGAATACCTTGCGCTCCACATTGTCCCCTAGTGTACCCGAGAACTAAACAACCCTCGCTGAGACGACCACAATGTACTTTTGGCGACTGAATGCAGTCTTTTACTATCAGGGGATGCAAATTTTAAAAGCAGCGTTTCCTGCACGAGATTTAAAAAGGTTTTGTGTAACTTCCGCGCTTTACAACGCAGGAAGACTTTGTTTAGTGAGCTGTCCAACTTATTCATTTATTCACTTTAGAGTTTTACGAGAAAAGCTACTACGAAACTCGCATCGAGGAACTGGCACAGCGAATAGAAATGATTTTCCGAAACCCATCCATTTTCCAATTACAATGAAAACTTTTACAATCGAGTTGCAAAAAATCCTATCGGATGTTTCTTTTTTCCTTAAATTGGATCGGCGATTTTACCAATTTCGGAGTCATACAAAATTGTTTCGCAAAAACGTTCTTCAGAGTGATTTGAACAAAAGTCCAAATTATTGACAACAAAATATCATCTTGAAATTCGGGAGAAATAAAATTAACTCAAAAAAGAATTGAGTCGGACAAATCGTAAGCAGATTCTCTCAGGACGATGGGAAGTTTTCTTTCCGATTACTAAAGTTAAGTAACATTTGCCGTGGTCAGAACCTGGATGGGTGATCGCTATTGTTAAAAGCAACTCGAGCGTTTTCACTTCAGAAGGCACCAAGCCAATTCAGGCCATTTGGCGACTTAAAATCTCTGTTAGTTAGGTCGGCCACTAACCTTGCAAAGCCTAATCTGGAATTAGGACTGGTTTGCCCTCTGGGTTGCGGAGTGTAAACTAGTGCCCTCGTAAAAGTCACAAAAGTTAGGTAGGATAACGTTAGAGCAATGATGACGATATAATGATGGGGCGAAGTCTTATACTCCCTGGAAAGATAGACTACATCGAGATTGAATATTTGGTTGTGACGAACGAGAAGTCTCCAAGCTGGAGAGCGTCGGCGTGGGTCGCGATGTCTGCACACGTGTTGGCGCAGTTAAATATAACCGGCAGTTCAACGCACGAGGGGAGTGCCGCGTCCGGCTAACCCACAACTAATTTTCACTACTAGCACATTAGCTAGGAGTCACGCCAATAAGAGTTCATCGGTATGAAGAGAAACAGAGAAACCGAAAGAAGAGAAAACAGTTGTTGTAGTGTTCTCTACACAGCAGAAAACTGGAAGAACCTAAACACAACAAAAACAAAAAACATGAAACGTCATCTTTCAAAATTTTAAAAAAAGTGTAATTGTCGTACTCAGAGGCGACAGGTTTGTTTTAGACTTTCGCACATTTCAATCATGTTTATTTTGTTCAGGGTCGTAGCGCGGTCTTAACAACAATTTTAGTTTACCCTCACAATAATATCTACGTAGTTCACCCTCTTCAGTCTACCCGTGACCACGGCTGTTGCAACGCAGCCGAAACGTCGGGAATAATAAGGTAATTTATTTTACCTAATAACTATTATCGCGCTAAGACCCGGAACAAGATAAACATCAGAGGCGACATTTAAAGTTAATCGTTCGTTAACTTCCATGCTGTCCTTTTAGAATGTTTCATCTTATGACATTCTGATTCATGAATCTAATTTATAAAAATGAATTGCCACATGTATGGCAGAGCATCACTTCAGAACGGCAGAATTCAACCTACTGATTCTTTTATTTGTAATTTCCAGGACCAGTCACACCTCGGACACTACATACAACGAGCGCAAATTTGAAATTGGAACGTCGAGTAGGCCAGCGTATTCAGTATGTACAACTGACCCTCAGGAGCACCACGCTAATCGCGCGGGCGGGTACACGAAGGAGTGCGGGGTGGAACAAAAAGAAAAACTGGAAAAGTTTCGCGGAAAATGACATTGCTTTTCCTACGGGATTTTTGTAGGACGGGTACAGAACTAAAAATCAATCTGCCATCCTCAGAGACGTCACTTAAAGTTAATCGTTCGTTAACTTCTATGGTGTTCTTTTCGATTTCATTGACAAAATGAAAGTGACATTAAGTTAAAGTGACGTCTCTTGAGTGCGGCAGATATTTTTCGTCCAAGCAGATATTTTTCATTTCAGAATTGACATAACAACTATTGTAAAATTACCGCTATTACTCAAGCGGTCGTCTAATAACGTTAGTAGTAACAGTAATAGTAAGAGTGGACTAATGGAGTTCTCGACGCTTCCGTCAGACAAACAAGTGGAGCGAATCGCTCGTAAACACGTAAAGAATCCCATCACCGGTGATAACTGGATTCCACCAGATAAAAATATAACTGCATCTCTAGTTTTACGACCAAAATTACTTTTGTCAAGATGAAATAAAACTGAACGCACTAGCGTCAAAGTTTTCGCATCATTCTTGAAAGAAGTAGCATCCATATTTACAACGCGATTCGATTTGACGGGAAAATTGCTCCTGCTTGGTCTGGAAGGTCGACGTTTAGATATGGTTTGCACGGCAAAGCAACGCAAATTGGCTCAAACAGTTTGAATTGTCTGCAATACACGGAAGAAATCGATGAAGATTTCCAACACTGTACCAGGAAAATAATGTTTCTTAGATCTTCACTTACAACTTTGTAATTAGTCGACTATAACAAATAGCAACGGTAGAGAACTAAGGCATGTACTTATTTCTAGACCATTGCGCCTTCTATAATTAGCGGGAACATAACTTTGAATGGCACAGTAACGATAACCGATGTTCTCAGGGAACATTACATAAAGTGTCGTCGTTCGATAGTATCCATTACATTTCAGTGCGCTGCAGTGATACCTCGGGTGGGTGTTGGTTTACGTACTCCTGTGTGTTCGAGTTCCATGAGAGAACAAAGGTCGTTGTTGCTATAATCGGATGCCAGTCGATATTAATGATACGAGACTTTACGAAACCGATCTATACAGTACAACACAAAGCTAATCTGAGCATTGGGTCACAGATTTATAATAGCATAAAGGAACACCAAATCTATTCGACAGAATACATGAATGTTGCATGTTTTGTTCAGCAGCGTATCGTGAAGCGTATATTCAAATTTCGTGTTTGAAAAGGAAATGTGCGACTGAGTATTTAGATTTAGATTAATCTAACGTAGATGATAGCAATGATGATAACAAAGATGATGATGATGATGATAACAGAGCGTTTTCACTAGCCCTCACGCTAGTTGCACACGGCTGACATTCCGGCGAATGGTTATGGATTATGGAACTGGCTACCCGTTCTCAAATTAGACTTCATTTCCAGATGACCGATCAGTTCGGAAATAGCCTCGATTATTACTTCTCATTTGGAATTTCTGCAGTCATTTCAGGTTAGGTTGTCGTGTGCAAGAAATAGGCATCAAGAATCGTCTTTGTCTTTGCGTACGATGAATTACAGTTAATTACTCTTATATCTAGAATCAACTCTATAATTATTGAGTTTTCCTTTTGCGTCGCTCACTTTGCCTGAACAAAGGATGAAGGAAACAAATGATGCAGTTGTTGTAATGGCGAGAGAACAGAAAATCGTCGTTAAGACCAGTCATATTGCGAAATATTTGTGCGACGCCCAACAGCGCTGAACATTTAATGTTTCTTCAGATAACTACAGTTGAGAAAACTTTGATGCTGTAACAAATAAAGATAAATAGTCACCTTATTTACGGAACAGTGAACAACTGACAACACTAATCAAATGAATCGAAGTAAACTTATTTCAGAGTTCCGCAGGTATACTTGCGCAGGTAGAATCGGACCGATGTCGATTTTGTTTGATACAGGTTTATATTATGGTGCAGTTAAAAAAACACTTCGTTGCGAGAGTTCAATTACATTGCTGTTTCGGCGAATCCAATTTTGTTAATTGAAAAACGTTCGAGCCGCACTGTTAACATTTAAACCAAGTTGGAAAATTCTAGACTTTGGGCAGTCCACAACGAGTTTTTGATATATAGAAGCTAAATATGTTTACGATTAGGGGCAACGGGCAGCTTATTGATGATAATGATCAGGCTAATTAGCTGAAACTGTATAAGTAGGTATTATTACGGAAGCAAACCCTGAAGTTGTAGATATCTCTATTTCTACTGTTGTTCTAAGTCAAAATTGTTAAACACTTTTAGCAAAAAATATACGAATAAAATCATACTCATGCGTCCCAAGCAGTGGACAAACTAAAAAAAAACTGTGTAGGTTGACATAATAAATGAATAACTACTGAATTGTCAGTGTTTCTCCGCTAAATTAACTTCATAATATGAAGAAGCTAAGAAAAATGGATATTCTTAGCCTATTTTAAAAAGCCTTATATACAGGGTGTTAAGCGCACGGTAATCAATGAAACGAACGCATTTTGTTGGGGAAGTAAAACCAGATGATGATTGTAAGCAAACATGAATTCTAGAAACATACAATAGAATTAGCTATGAAATATACTGTAAGTGACTTTATTCGCACCTGTGAGTCAGTTTTTTTTCGAAAGGCTGGCCCGCATAGAGACAAAGAGGTTCACACGGCCTTGTGGGCACACGCCGGGCGCCGAGTGGTGTCTGCTCGACGAACACGGAAACAAGCCTACTACCGCCTACGAGCCTACGAATTACAACCGACAACTATTTAACTGCGAACTCTGACTTGTGTCCTAAAACTCTTAGATAATACCGGGATCACGAAAGACGCTAGGGGTTTGTAAAGGAAATAATAACCATGCACTCTATGAACAAAGTTGGCGCCTGATCACTTTGAAATCTTGTTACTTGTATGTTAGAGATCTTATAGCCCGCCCTTACCAATAATAGACGACAAAGGTTTTGGTTTTAATAGGTTTTATGACTTTTTGGGCCCTTTAGGGTTCATCTGTCACCTGTTGGTCAGTTAAAACTGCACTTAGCGGACAAGCACTAGCAAGGAGGAGTCAGCGGAGGTTTCCGCGAGCCACTACTGCACACGAAACTAAAATTAAAGGTGGTCAGGCGCCAACTTTGATGATGGTACAATATGTATATTACTGGCTAGCCTTATGTTGAACGATAGTCTTAAGTGTTTTTCTGTGTGTGTTTTGTGGTTACACACATGTGACTCGTGTAATTAAAGAGAAATATTTACTACTTATTTACAAAACCCCAGCGTTTTTAGTCAACTCTGGTATACACATAAAAACCGTCTCTATCTAGTCGGGACTGACCGCAGCCTTCCAACTGCTTATGATCTTGACATACTTCCCTCGCTTCCTCATCAACCCTTTCATACCGATAGAAAACAATGACTGACAGAAAACTCTCATAATATCGGTTCTAACGACCAAATATACTAAACAACGCTGCATAAAATAGACTAACATACGTTGCTAAAACATAGGGCCACAAAATTTCTTTGTATAAATATTGGTGGATTTAGCACTTTGTGGAGTTACAAGTTTGGGAGGTCGGACATGTCACACAAGGTCATCTGATCCTAAACTGGGGTAACGAAATGTGGGTCAAACGTGCGAAATATTATTACTAAGCAATAACAATTACAAGAGATAATTTTTATGACCAGACTTTGTCTTTATCTGTTTGTTACTTATATCATAAGGTCATTAATGGATAACTTCACTCACACAAATGATTCTCTGAAGGTCTGTTTAAATGGGCGCCGATAGCAAGGAGTTACGCGAAGTTAGGTGACGTAATTATTAAAAAAAATTGTACAAGTATGCCCTGCCCAGTCAACGCGGTAAGTTCCTTGATTATAATCTTTAATTTATTGTATCAAAACTTTTGAATGGTCCTTTCCTCACCTTTAAACGCCCAGCGTAGATACAGTACTGACTTGATAATTCATTATTTATTATGACTGGTTACATCAAGATTATGAACGATAAAAATTTTATCAATTTGTAGATCCAATCAAAGTAGAATAGTTCAATAAACTTGGATTAGCTAAGGTCGATAACGAGTTTAGCTCTGTAATCGAGATCCATTATTCATAAAGGAAGCTTCTGAAAATTAAATGAAGGTCCCTAGCGCTACAGATATACATGGCATAGATGTTGTGATGAGTACTTTATAAATTATTAATTTTAGCCACCAAACATCCGCAGTAACCTAAAATTTCGTGGCCTGCCAGATAAATCAAATTTCAGCCCACGTCCGTATTACGAAATATTTTTTCAGGCGGATATAACAAGTGAGTTTTAGGTATCAATGTTTTTTCTGCGTTATGTCTGTATTTTTTCAAGTCCTCTAGCAACTTATTTTATTTTTTATTTTTTTTTATTTAAATAGATACACCAACGACACATTCATACATAAATTTTACAAAAAAAAAATAGGACTTAAACTCTATGAACATGTCACTTACAGGCATACACATCTTTCACCAATAATTAATTATGCTTAGTTATTTATTACCAACAACAAACCAAAAATGTATCACAAACTATAAATGGAACTTAATGAATTACTAACAAACAACTAAAACTATCGTTATCATTTAGACATAAGTTAAATAAAAAATAAAATAAATTTATTTCAGTTCTTCAAATATATTAAAACAGTTATTTGAAGCACTCCTTTTAAGTAAGAAAACACCTGTGATAGGAGGCTCCGCTCCTTCTAGATATGCAGTTACAACAAAGACTTATAAGAAGAAGAAATGGTTTAAAGAAAATTATGGAAAACTAATCAAAATTAGACACAAAATAGTTGTGAAAAATTATGCAATAAGTACTGAAAAGATTCCTTCCACAATTTATCTCATGATCAACGTAGGTGCGCGCCAAAAGTTTGACCAACAATTAATTACACAAGTTCATCATCGTCGTGATAACATGGCATAAAAAGTCAAGAAGCTTTCGCCTAGAATTACAAAGCTAAAATATTGGGTACTAGCTGGTGCCCGCGACTTCGTCTGCGCAGGTTTATAAATTATAGCCTATGCGTTATTCTGATGTATAAGTTATATTATTGTAAAGTTTCATTAAAATCCTTTCAGTAGTTTGTACGTGAAAGAGTAACAAACATACATCCATACATGTAAACTTTCGCGTTTATAATATTAGTAAGATGATATTTTTTTTTTCGTTTCATAGTTTACCAACACAATTTGCAGCTAGGTATGTCAATAGCAATTTGCTATAGCTGTCAGAAAAAGCAAGTTTGTAAAACAATGTACATAATTATTTCCGTCAAATATACTTTGGTTTGTATGGTTGCAAAATGTGTTGATAAGCGTTAAAACAAACGAAAATAAATGGTACAGCAGCACTGCACTTACTTTCTCGCGATATACGAGAGTCATCATTCAACAGTGTCCCGTCCGGGAGTCGAACCCAGAACCTCTGGATCAAGAGACGAATGCTCTAACTACTATATTATAAAGGCTGCGGACAGTAATGACTAAATAAGTAACAACTGCAAACTTAAGTTTATAATTCCATACAAATAATATGAAAAGACAAACTTACTTATACCTACTAAATTTATGTAAAAATGATTTAATGAAATATGCAGTCAGGTAGAAAACCATTTTAGAATCCAAATTCTAGAACATCAAAATAAGCTCAACGAAACCGATTTTGAGTAAATCACATTTTTAAATTTTAGGAGTAAAGGAACACCCCTTATATGAATTTCCACAGACCAATTGATACTGATTGAGATGCTTGGTCATGCAAAGTTCCATCAAGATTATATGAGACGTTTCTGCGAAAATTACAATTTTTCATTTTCATTGTATGACAGCTACCCTCAAAATGAGAGCCAGCAAGAAACCACTCAAAACCCTTCGATGGATTTGCATAAAACTCTTAAATTCAAAATATGGTGTCAATCGGACAATTCGTTTAGCCGCTAGGCCAAAGCGTGACGGACAGACCGAACGACCGATGGACCGACCGACGGACGGACATTTTTGGGAGACTTGTTTTTTATGATGTATAAGTGATATAGAACACATTTTTGAGAAAATTAGAAAAACTTTTTTTTTTTCACGAATACAATACCTTTACCAAGTAAAAATGGATTATAGCTATGTAGTACGATCGATGTCTAAAATTAACCTTATAATAGACTTCCTTTCACCAAAAGTATTCAAAAGCAATACCTAGGTAAAGATAAATCTTTTTAACACCTGGCCGCCAGGTGGTTCTTTCAGACCACACTTAACCCCTGTGAACAATTTTCAATACTTCATTCTTTGTCAACAAGGAACGTGCTTATGAATACTTTAGCTTGGCATTTCAGCACATGCAATACCGATAAGATCGCTGACATCACTCACAATCATAACAAATGCTTACACAATGGCCTCATGTTACTATTTACATAATAACATTACTTATCAATACGGTAATATAGGCAGATCTGAGATAATACATAGAGTAGGGCCAAGGCTCAGTGCTTCCGATACTACAGCGCCACCACAGCTAGATTTTACTTTCTTAACTCAGTCAGCCTATATAAGATGGGAATCGAACAGATAAAGATGAAATTTGGTACGCACGGCAGCAAGTAATGATAAAACCCTAGGATAAGCTATATAGCGCTACCGTATAAACACCCGAAACCAGAGATCCGCTCAACGTCTTTCCCCCTCCCCAGCGGCGTACCCTTTCACTTAAAAAAATTTTCTTATCCGATTCAGATCGTAGTCATTTATCTAAGCATTTAATCTTATAAATTTAGTACACCAATCATCATAAAGACTTTTGTATACCAATGACCAAGGCACAAATTCCGTCATGTGTGCATTTTGACTTTCGGCACAGATTAAATAATAGTAGGTGTGATGCCTGTGTGGTATGTACACGCGGCTGCACGTCGGTGGAAACACTTAGACCTTGAGCGGGTCTCAGGTTTCGAGCGTTTATAGCGTAGCACTGGTTCAGCTTATACTAGTTTTGTTTCTACGTCTTCGCGGCCGTGCGTACTAGCCCTTACATACTCGTACCGCCTTCTGATAGCAAATAGCAACCAAAGTCTTCGTGTCATTCATCAGACTTCAAGGCAAGGGTCACTCAAAGCTGACCCCCCTTTAATATCAATTGCGAATGGTTATGAAAAATATACTTCTCTGTTTACCATCACCATCATAGCGAGATAAAAACCAATACCAATTTAAAGTACTTACAAACGTAAAAAGTCAAAATCGGTTCAGTGGTGCACATGAAATCACTCGCACATGCAGTGCACTTTTGTGCATTATGATAATATCTCTACCATATAGACGCACACAAAATCTAAAAGCGGTGATTTGGAGCCAGGGCAGATACTATGTCTTGACCCTTTGTTGTGAATATCTTTAATGTTCTGATACACTTGATCTACCTACAGTTTTAGGTACCTCCTATCTACCTCGTATAGATCGTACCTAGCAACGACGCGACGTTTTACCTTAGTGACCAGACTCGGTTCAATTTGAAAAACAATTTACTTTAACATTTCTAACAGCATGTTTTACAAAGCTAAGTGGGTGGGTGATTACAGAAAAAATATGGACTTACGGAAAATATGTGTTTGGCCGCGTGTTTCTTAGGTAAACATGAAATTTATTTTATGAAATAACAAATCGGACAAAATTCTTGCAAAAGATTTCCTAAATTTATATATTGTGAATAAGGTTGTGGTAGGGGGTAAAAATGTAACCCAAAAAATGGTTTTACTATTATGTCTCGTAAAGGACTCACAATATCAATGACTTTTAAATTTTTATTTTGAGTTAAAACGATTCAATTAAAAAAAACCGAAGAGTTCCAAATTCATTTCATCCTCTTAATGGATGAATTTCTAAAAAAAGCGTAAACACATACTTTTAATTTTTTAAAGAGAACTCAACCTCAAATTTGTGTACCTCTTACTTCAAAAATGAGAGACATCTAAACCAAAAAACGGACAAAAAAATCATCCTACAATTGAACACGTTTCATTATTTTTTACAGCAGCTTAATTTCAAATTTGTGCGAATCTACATCTAAACCAAAAAACGGACAAAAAAATCATCCTACAATTGAACACGTTTCATTATTTTTTACAGCAGCTTAATTTCAAATTTGTGCGAATCTTACTACAGAAATAAGGGACATTTATACAAATCATTTTTCCTTATTTAATTTCACCCCCCTATGGGATGAATTTTTTTAAATATTTTTTTATCACAAAACTCCACAACGTGAAAAATACCCTCCAATTTCCGGGTTCCTAACTTCAGTAGTTTCGGCTGTGCATTGATGAGTCAGTCAATCAATCAATTAATCAATCACAACTCCGCTGGGAGGAAAATCTAGGATAATAATATATGGTAACAAAAGAAGCTATTGGAACAATAAAACCTTTTGTAGGATTTATTACTGATTTAAATTTTAAGCTTAGTGACCAATTTAGTCCTCATTCTAACTTTTATACAATATTCTAGCATAAATAAAATTCGCAATTACAATAGAACGAGGTCACAGCAGTCCTGATTTAGATGACTATACAGTCTAGTTTACTTGCGTTGTTATTTAAGTTATTGTACGTTTTGTACAGCTGACAAGAGGTAAAGTATCGCCGGAAACTAAATAGAGTACGTTGAACTGTAAACTGTTCAACTCTTGCGCCATAAAAGTATGTTTGTAGTCGGACATAATCGCTGTTAAACATCAACCTTTACTACGAACACCACAAATTTCTCTTTCCCTTTACGAGTGCCGGGTAAAAAGCTAACATCTTGGGGAACATTCATCCTGCCCTAAAATTCAAACCGTAAAGAATATTACGAGAAACTATAAAACAGATAAAATGCGACGCGTGCATTCTCCGCTGATGGCTCACAAAGGAAACCATCGCTTTCTCATAACCCAAAGAGTTGGCTGAAATTCAGTAAATATGACTCATGACATGACTTGGTCCCATCGTGTGTTTCTTTTTACATTTTATATTCTTATTTGATTGATAGCGTAAACTTTCAGCTGCAAAAACATTGTTCATGTATATGTGCTGTTTCCTTTCTTCAAACAATCAAATCATAGGCCATATTTCCAAGTGTTAATTGATCTAGATCACTGAAATCGGTCAGAATACCGATGTATTGCTCATTCAGTGTCATTGAACTGAATTATTGTTGGTTATCAATGAATGCTTTATTCTATTGTGATTGAATACGACCTGCCGAAAACAGGCACACGTCGAATCGAAGTAAATCAAGTAGGTTACCACTTTGGATGTTTTAAATTATAAAAGTATAGTTGATTTTATTTATGGTTTAGAGAAATATCTGCTTTCCGCTCCTAAACACGTTAAAGATCAAAAAGATTACGTCCACGTTATTATCGAGGTGGCATGGCGTGACAGAGTCGCCGTCTTCAGAGCGTGAAGTGGCAAGCATAGCACGTCAAACGTCAAAGACGCGAGCGTGAAGAAGTGTTCGGACGTGGCCATTCACAAACGAGGTTCTTTGCCTCTTGGCACTCGCCACACACTCGCCCATATAGGTCATTGGCTTTTAACCTACATTTTATTTCCAATATCTCTGTGAAAATATGTTTCACAGTAATTAGTCACATACTAGAATAGTAATAGGACAGCTGTTTCTAAGGGACGAACCCTACAGATGGAGAAGCATATAAATTCGTTTCCGTCGCGTCATCAAGCGTATCGTACTGTCGGCGTCGTGTTTGTCAAAGCGTGGCGGAGTGCTCCGAATTGGGCATCTACACCAATTCACTGCAATCACGAAGCTTCGGTAAGGTCTTCGCACAACGCTATTTACATTCACTGATTGGCTTGTTCTCATCTGAAAGGCTAATATCAATGCCATCTACAACGGTCAAATATAACAAATTAGCAATTTTAGTGCTTCCGTAAAATACATGAATCAGACATATTTTCAACCATGGCCGTGAATACGAATTTCCGTGAATAGTGGGAATAACCTCAGTGGGTACACGGTACAGTGAACTCTTGCCAGATAAAATGTAGCCGGTGCGAAGAAACGGGATGGAGGGGCGACACGTTCCTTTGGGTGCGGCGTAATGAAGGCGTGAAGCCACGCATTACCATTTACAAACCAGTTCATTGACTAAAATGTCACTTTGATGCTAATTATACACGAGCGGTTCGTCATTATACAACTCCAACTTGCGCCCCTGATGAAAGCTCTAGCTACATTACAACCGACAGCGAACAAACAACTTGTAAAACAAGATGTTCATAGAATAAACACCGCAAATAACTTCCTTTGAACAACCAGAGAACTTTGAGCAATTAATAAGCAGGGATAATCTACAGTGAATGCTGCAAAATTTTAGAGCCCGCAACAAAGAAGAAAATAAAGCCTTCAAAATTACGCATTATTAAATTTTCCAAGCGATTGCCCGGTCAAAAAGTAGATTATTTCGCTAGAATGGGCGCTGGGCGGAGTTGCGTGTTAACCTCTCCTTTGAGCAAGCTCTACATAAATTACTAAGAACCGATAAAAATATAACTATTGAATATTTCTGATGATATCATAAATACGTAATGATAGTGTATGAAAACGTAAGTATTAGGAAAGAAAAGCGAACGTCGCTATAGGTAATTTAATATTCAAAGCATGGTAAATACAGGAGAGAATACAAATACACATTTATTATTTGACATTCTTAATTATGACTTGAAGACATTAATTATAGTATTAAGGAATAACATTGTATTGTATGCCTGTATTGCGGGACATAGTTGGACTTACTCTACTTTACTGTGAAATCTAACCTACCTGTGCTCCACAATAAATAACATTTCATTTCATACGGCCGCACGTCTGTGGAAACACTTTGAGCTTGAGCGGCTCTCTGGTTTTGGGCATTTGAGGCGTAAAGCTGCTTCAGCTTATAATGGTTTTGTTTCTACGTGCATGCTGCCGTGAGTACCAGAAGAAAATAACAAGGAAGTAAAGCTGAAAGGCGTTCTCTAAAAAGCTTTTAATGGATGCACTGTTACAATCTTGAACGTGTGTAGGTAACGCAGATAAGACGTACAATAACAATAATCTATTCTCAGATAAAGTGTGATGTACGGTAATAAAGTTTCTGGCTTTCTGCAGTAGCTACATTTCTACCAGAGCTCGGGGAAAACGCCATATTTTCGTTACATTGCGAGCGGGCGGTCGGGACTAGACAACTCCTGGGAGAGTAGAGATAGATTGCCTTTGTGGAACACTGTCCCTAGGAGACAAACCACAACTATTTGTCTGGAAACTGCAAGTGACTGTACTTAAGCTTTTAATTCTCATCAAAATTTAATATCTTTTTTGTCAGACAGATCATGTACGAGTACGTTAAGACTAATTTAACAATTTACTTGATTTTTTCTCAACACCCAGCGGGAATCCAATCCAATCCAAAATCTTGGCGTAAATATTTGCGTATGAGTCGCGACTTATTTTGTTATTCGGACAAAATACATATGACCTTTTAGCACCTCTAGATGTCCTTGCTTTGCACTTAAATCTTAATGACGTCGTTGTCTTTAATCCATTATATCGTAATTTAACATTCAAACTTAGTTTAGTAAAAATTAATTACATATTCTTGATTTTAAAGTTTGTCTACAGTTAAGTAGGTACTCTTTTTACTTAGTGTCATGTGTTTAGTTTTTTTCTTGCATGGTGGTCTGTACAATGCTCGAGTGGGTCTATTTAAGGATATGGGTCGATTAGATTTAATTGGTGTCACCCAAGGTCAACCTGCCGCTCATTCGTGCCGAGAGCCAACTCGTTCATAACATGGCGACGTGATTCTTGCCACCAACATTGTATCTCCGATTTCGCCCGGCGTCGCCTCGGTGGCTCGGCCACGCGGGTGGTACGCCCCTCTGAATATAAACGTCCCGTAAATATTACATGGCTGCTAGAACGCAAACGCTATGACTTCATAAGGATCCATTTTAGTGGGCGACGTCGTGTTAGCTAGCGAAGATTGTAATAAAGGAATAATGCCATTCATATTTCAACCGCTCTGAGTGCTGAATTTTTATTTCGAAGTTTTGCAGACGTAATAATACTCAAAATAACGTCAATGTTTAATGTAACAGCATTTTAAAATACTTGCGTTCATTCAAAACAGACAATACTCAATAACATTAAACATAAAACGTTCAAGGGCATGTCCACAGCATATTATCGCATTGTGATGTTGAATATTATGTGACATCAGAGAGAGTTGTTATTATTTTACTTTCAATTACTCATACAATACAAATATTTGTTAGCGATCGAAATGACAACACCGTTTTCCTTTGAAATATCTAGCGTGGCAGCGATGTTTGTAATTAAAACATAATCGACTGAGAACGGAAAACATCGAATGACGGTGAACGGCAATCTGCCAATACGTCATATCGATTGATGTCGGTAGCAGTCTGTGTTATTATTAAGCTTGTTGCTTGTCGGGATCTAATATTGATGTATGTAACAAGAGGCTTATCGTGTTATCGCGGGACGAGGCGAGGGCTGCGAAGAACGCTACAAACTGCGCTATACTTTCTATACGGAGCAATATCCTGACACGATTTGATGATACTTTCTTATCGTTCATTACGTCTTTTTGATGCAAACTGATAACCGTTACCCTTTTAGTTAATACTGTTGATACTTGTACCTATTATCAACATACCAGGAAGTCTTTAAATAGTGGTTCATCATAAATTGAAATGACAATAATAATAGCTCATTTAGATTATTATTTAAGGTAAAGCATAAAGACTGGTTTGTGTAATTTAAAAATGAGACTGTTCATAAATTTTGGTCAGGTTCTTTATCGCAGAGTGATAAAATTTAATGTTTTTCGGTGTCACTTGCGCAGTATTCCCAACTGTTATTTACTGTGTGAGCAGAGAGTTGTTTGTTGTGGATGTGTATATAGGTATATGTCGGGGTTGTTACCTAGTTAGGTCAAGAGCAGCTGGCATTACAGTCGGCACGAACCACCAGGGCAGCGGCGTGCACATCCGCTGCGGCGGTGGCTTTCACGCGAGCATGCAGATCCGCGCGACGCCACCTCCTCGATCTTCTACTCTCCTGGTATCTGCTCCACTCCACACCCACCAAAAGTTCACATTCACTCACTTGATCAACTCGCAGTATCAACGCAGTGTCATGGTTCAGCGCGGTTTAATTGACCTGAATAGAGATAACGGTGACGCAAACCGTTTGGCAACTTAAACTCACTCCCGCAACAACCTCGACTCGAAGATCTCAGAGCTTTCCGGTTGGCGAAATAGAGGAAAAAGTTAATTGTCAACACTATAGAGTAATTAATCAATCTAGGAAACCGATGGAGTAGGAAGTTGCGGTTGCGTTAATTATGTCGAAACATCTATTGCTAGATAAGAAATGGTCTTTCGTTTCGAAATGAAGTGATATTGGGGTTGAAGTAATAAAAATATTAAAGCAATAAAAGCGCCAAAACGAGAGACCGAATTTTTTAACAAACTTTAGGGGACTCAATAATTAGAGGGAGCGACCGGCTGAGTGGAGTGAATAAGGGTTGTTATGGAGGCAGCGTTAGGGTCGATAAACTTTTTTTTATATAAAGTCCGAATTTACTGGAAGTGTTTGAACGTACCTAGGTATCGTTCGGCGAGGTGGTGTAGGGGTGTGGGTAAGTTGTCGGCGAGTCGGGGCGGTAAGGAAGCGAGCGAACATGCGAGGTAGTCGCGTCTCGGGTATAGTGGCGCGGCGCGCGAGGCGCTCGTTCGTAGCGTCGCTCCGTGCTCGACTGATCGCGGATCGCGGCTGCCGACCGACCGACCGCCTCGTGGATGGAACACGCCGCGGCGCCCGCCCGCCCCCGCTCACATCCACGCGACACACTCCATGCCAACCACCGAACCTAACTGCAACAGCCATCAAGGGGAAGCTTTTAACCAAACACTACAATACTCAATCTTCCAGCATCCCTTTTGACAAAGCGCAGCCCCACAGGTACAAATTGCAGCTAGAAGAAAGACCGCAACCCCCTCAAATGTTCCGATGAATATGAATGAACCGTGTCCTTTCTACTCTATAGAACGATTGCCAGCCATTGATTCGTTTGTTTCCATGGCAACTTACGATGCTTTACGATTGCTGACTCTACTTATATGTAGTGAATTTCTCTTATCGAAAAATTACTTACATAATATTGATCACAATATTAGTGTCTTGTGGTTGTCGTTGTTATGTCACTGCGTATGTCGCGCCGAGAGAGATAATCTCAAAGAATTCATCACGACATGAAAGGTTTCCGCGCCAACCCTGATCGAATGATATATTCCATCGACAAGCCATCGAATAAAAGCTTCCGACAACTGAGAAAAAGGGATGAGAAAGGAGACGTGATCTGATATTGGTTTCACTCACACATGATTTAAATCGCTATACAGGCTTCGAGTATGACCTGATATGAAATAAAGGGAATTCATAAGAGTTGGATTCTACCTCTCTCTCACTCTAGCTGCTAAAATAAAGTAGCTAATAACAGTTTTATGTTTATATTCTTGGACTTATAACAATAATTAAAACTCAATTCCAGCGCCCAATTCATATTCAAATAAAAAAATATATATATTTAAAAATATACATGTTCACCTTTATATTTCCTTCCTATTTTACCTGCTAAGCAAACCTTGATGGTGACGCTTGTTTTCTTGTACCTACTTATAATAATTCTTATAAACAGAAAACGCGAAATAATACTGGTATTATTATTTTATGATGAATAGTATCCGTCTGCTATACCAGGCCACTCAGAAAGTATTGCGAAAAATAGTTTTTATATATGGGAGACTGGCCGGTCGGAATCTTTTTCGAAAATATGATTACTTGTAAGTAAAAATATGTGTGTTCCATTTTCAAAATTTCCCTCCACATTTTTTGCGAGCCAATTCAAAGTATCGTGTCTTACTGAAAAATGGATCTGCGCCGGGAACATTTTAGAGCTATGATTTTTTACGATTTCAAGTGTCGCCTGAAACCGGATGAATCGTTCGATAGACTTCAAATGGCATTTATGGATGAAGGCCCCTCCAAGGCAACCGTGTATCGTTGGTATAACGAATTTAGGTGCGGTCGACCAACCTTGGGGGATGAAGAAAGAAGCGGTCGCCCTTTGACGGCTATTACGGAAGAAAACGTGCTAGCAGTGAAAAATTTAATCCAAGATAATAGGCGAATTACATATCAGGAGATTCAGCACATATTAAAGATTGGATCGGGAAGCGTTCACGAGATTCTACACGGGCATCTTCGCGTGAGGAGGATAGTATCGCGCTGGGTGCCGCACTACCTCACCGACGCTCAGAAGCAGGCCCGGGTGGAATGGTGCCGTGATATGCTGAACAAATTTGAAGCAGGCTCGTCTCGGCGTGTTTACGACATCGTAACAGGTGATGAGTCCTGGATTTATCAATACGATCCAGAAACCAAGCGCCAGTCGACAGTTTGGGTGTTTCAAAATGAACCAACGCCTACCAAAGTGAAGCGATCTCGAAGCGGGGGGAAGATTTTGATCGCCAGCTTTTTTAATTTGACTGGCCACTTGGCCTCAATTCCCTTACGAGATCAAAGAAGCATCAACGCCGAATGGTATACTACCAAATGTTTACCAGAAGTTTTTTCTGTTGTGAGCAACAAGCGACCAAACACAGGGCTCCGCGGACTACTGCTCCACCACGACAATGCGCCTGCACACACCGCGCTCAAAACGAGGGACTTCCTGGACAGCACACCAGTCAAACTCCTGGGTCACCCTCCTTACAGCCCTGATCTAGCACCGTGTGACTTCTTTTTATTTCCAAAAATAAAAAATCAGCTCAAGGGGATACAATTTTCGTCGCCGGAAGATGCGCTGGCTGCGTTCGAGCAGGCTGTAAACGAGGTGTCTACGGCGGACTGGAAAAAGTGTTTTGAAAACTGGTTCAGACGCATGAATCTTTGTATAGAGGCTGGTGGAGAGTACTTTGAAAAGATTTAATAAAAATATATGTACCTGTAGAACAATTTTTTTTAGTGTCGCAAATATTTCTGAGTGTCCCACGTATATAGTTAGTTTTGCTTAACTTTCTTAGACAATCAATCATAGACATGTTTTTAGGGTTCCGTAGTCAAGTCAACAAGGAACCCTTATAGTTTCGTCATGTCTGTCTGTCTGTCCGCGGCTTAGCTCACAGACCCTTTGTACAAGAAAGCTTAAATTTAATATGGATATGTATTTCGTTCACGCCGAGAAAGTGGTAAAATAAAATCTAAGAAAATATATTTTTTTAGGGTACCAGTAAAGTGGGGGTGAATTTATTTTTTCTTGTTCACCCCATTGTGTGGGGTATCGTTGGATAGGTCTTTGAAAAATAATGTGAGTTTGCGAAGATAATTTTTCGATTTAGGGATCCGTTTGCGAAATATTCAGCTTGAAAGCGCAATTTTTCGTTGGGAGTCGAGTGTCCCCTCCCCCCCTGCCAGCTAAACGGTAGTTAATGGAAATGTGAAAAAAATCATAGTAGTAGTATATATGATGAAATTAAAAGGAAAACTATCACAGCTTAAGTAGGCTTCACAGGTTAATGAGCTATAGCTGAAAAACAGGAAATAATGTAAATAGCAGTAGCAATCAGGCGTTACGATCTCTACTTATGTTATGATATCTTAGTCAACACCTGCTTTGCGATAAAAATCGTAAAAAACTACGGAACCCTATATTGCGCGTGGTCCGACACGCACTTGGAAGGTTTTTTTTTGTCTACGCTTTGATTAGGTTAGTTTAGGTTAAAGGATCTCTGCTGAGAATCAATACATAATGGTTTATAACATGGCAAAAGGCTCGTAAATTAACTTAACGTAAAACCTAGCCTAACATAACCCGACACTAACGGAGCCACCACAGCTAAGAGCAAGGTAAGCTTGAGACTTGCAGTGCGACTACAGCACGTAGAGCCATTGAAACAAAAATGTTACTAAGTCCAATGTGTGAAGCTTGACGTGCTCTCGACTCTACTCTACCTACTACTTAAGCTACCCGTATAAAAGACCACCTATTTAGTGAAAATATCGCACGCATCGCATAATTTGTCTAGCGGTTTTAAAGACTAAATAGTTATTTCTTATACAAAGCAGCAAATTTGTTATTTGGCGCGAGTGTTTTGTATTGAATCTATAGCAAGCGAAGGATTCCAGGATTCTTTCAAAAGAAGAATTCTGAGCGTAGTGAGGGTTAAAGGCACGTGACGCGAAATAACTTTGCTGCCGAGCGAAACACACAATTTTTCACCTCACTACAGCGAGGAAAATGCTAATGAATAGCGCCAGCATCTTAAACCACGATTTATCATTACGTCTAATTTCGAAAACCTTTTCCATGCCAGCAGCCAAAAATGACTTTTTCACGCAGATTTCAATCAATAAAGCAAAGTTTTTCGAGCGTTTGAGGAGAAAAAATAATTAACTAAGCAGGTGCCATTATACCAACTTAAATGGCGACTAATTAACTATCGAATTCCTGAGTACAGGTTTTCTTCAATTACAGCAAACGACCAATACATTTGATAAAACTTCACCTTACATAGTTTACGAAAAAAATATTTAAAATGACACATTCGCTTTCCAAAATATACGTTAATTGGCTTGTTAAGCCGCACATGAATAATCCGCGAACGGATTAAACAGAAAACAAATTTAATTTCAAGGATTCCCGTACACAAGTTTAATAATTTTATAATGAAAACCACCCTTAATTAACATGTTAATTGTGCGTTTACGGTTGACATCTATTGCGACACACGAAACCCCGAAATTTAACTAGTTATTAAAAGATTAAATTGACGAAATAAATTATGTTGTAACGGGTAGCTAAAATTATAGTAACACAGTAATTACTGCGAAGCTTTGCAGTTAAATGTTGCGATCATGGAATGAAATTGGATGGTTATAAAGCATTTAGATATTATAACATTCTATCATCGTTAACAAAGGTTCGGAAATGCGAATCTTACTAGTTTAGAACTACTGGTTTACAGAATTGCCTATTTTCACTTTAATCGATGTTTAAAGTTGCAGGAAAGGGATGCGTTTAGGCCTCATTTACAATGCGAGGCATCATTACAGTCGCGTGTAGCGATACAAACGCGCGTTTGCATCGATACAGCGTTGCCTGGCTTCCATGGCCCCTGTCGTCTTTCAGGGGCCATGGAAGCCAGGGCTACAGCAGCGCAAGGTGCTGTAGCTTAGGATAAGTTTTTTATTATTATTGAAAATGGGCTTACTCTTGACCTCGATCTAGTCTTGAAGACAGAGATGAGGTCGACGATGGAACGAGCTTGCCCAGAAGAAGCCTATTCACTCGCGACTTGAAGAGATTCGGGTTATATGAACTCGGGAACACAGACGCAGGCAGAGAATTCCACTCTTAAGCCGTGCAAGTTTGCATTCTTTCTGTCAAATAGTTTTCAGAATCAGATTGCTTGCAAGTAGGTAATCATGAACTAGTATCTCATTACCTGATTTTCTATTATTAGTGGATCGCCGCCGGGGGCGCAAACGTGGGTTTTGTGCTAAGCGGGCCGCCATTTACCATTCCTAGCACGTACACACGACATCGCCCATAAACCATTCCGATATCGGACGTCACTGCGGGCCTTGCCCCCAAGAAATAGAGCAAATGAGAAGCCCTGAATTTAAGCTGCTTACTCAAGAAAGATAAGGTGACTTGACAATTGGAATTTCCACTGCAAAAATCCACTATCTCGCTCAACTTAATTACACTGTCATCTTTATTATTAAGTGATTTATTCTAAGGTTTAATTGGTTAGTAAGTAATAACTATTTGTAATGGAGTGAGAGTCGTTACTGGATATTAATGAAGATTGATAGGGTAGTTGTGTAAAAAGAACCATTTACAAGAACGTCAAAGGAAAGGTATTTTAGAGTTTAAAACGAAATATCCTGTCTTTGTCAAGAATAAGTGTTCCTGTTTCCAGAAGGGACCGACAAATTGGGTCTATTTTTGGTTTTAGGTTATTTACATTGCTTGGCTCGAATGTCTTTCTAAAGGAAGACCGAATTTCCGTCCTTAATATGGGTGATCAAATGTAATAGGAATGTTGTAATAAGAATATTTTCCAAGTAAAACTAAATTATAAAAGCTTCTTTCCATTCATAAAATTGCTGAGGAGCTAACAGTTTCAACTCGTAGTTTAGTCTTAATGAGTTCGTAAACGATGGCTAGAAATAATGACGTTATTGAGCCGGAAATTTCATGCTAAATCTATAGCATCATCATAACATCCCGTGAAACGTCCAATGCAGGAGTGCAAGACAGGGAGCTCCGTGCGCGTGGTACTTACTTAAGAGGGGATTTACCATAGTCTGCACCACAGGTCTGCACACTTGCGTTGCGGCTGGCGCCCGCCGTTGATGGTGACCGCAGTAAGAAACGTATGCGAAGTGAAATTTGGACAAAGTTTGTATATATATAAAACATAATAAAAAACTAAAGTCTAAATAAAAAATATGTGTTTGTAAATGTAAAGTCAATATATCTGTCAATCAGGATTAGGTGTTTGATTTTGTAATTATGGTAAATCAACAAGAACGCCGTCGTCAAACAGTATGTGATTTCTAGAGTACACATTCCCAATGGCCGAAATCAAAGGTGGTGGAACATTTTGTGCAAATGGGTGAGAGTCGGAGCGCCATTTACAATATTTTGGCGTCCTTTGCCTTGAAGAAAACCACTGCTAGAAAGCCTGGTTATGGAAATTATTGCAGCTTGAGCAAGTTTTCTGAGAGAGCTCATTCTGAAAATCTCGTTAAGATGGTACACAGAAAAATGCTGCTGCCCATTCTTCGATTCATAAGCCCTTAGTCGCCTCTTACGACATCCACGGGTAGACATGGATTGGTACTATTTTTTGCCGGCACTACAGGGACACTCTATAGCATACTTGCACCCATTTTGAAACAATAAATATGGAAACTAACGTATTGGTCTCTCCTTCGAAGAAAGACGAATAAAATAAGGTAACATCGTACACGAAAATGTACTACTAATATTGACCGTAGAATAGCTGAAACAACCAAGGAGGTGGCATACTACATTTGCATAAACTCTTGACTGCGGTAGTCAGTATAAATTGCTAAACAAAAACCAACCACTCCTTTCTACAAACAAACCGCTGGCATACGAAGCGTATTTACAAGCCTGACATTGTTTATGTAGAATATCTACACAACAAATTGACCTAAATGGTTAGCTAGTGTAAGTTTAAATAACGCCGCTTGATATCAACTGCCAAGTCAACATATCGAAGCCGTATGTAAATTCAATTATCTATGGTATGCAGTAATAGTAGATTAGTAGCCAAGGGCTGTAAGGCATCAATGGCAGCCCGAGATATTTAGGCGCACGAGCGCAGCGAGGGCGTCTATAGTTCAAGGGTGCAATTGATGCTTACACCCGAGCTAACTACTCTGCTTTACATCTCGATTGTGAGGTAAGTAGGTCCTTATTACCACCAAATTGTAGGTGACCAATTAGCGCTATAGGGTAATAATGTAGCTAGAAAAGCCCTAGGGCGGAAAGTAATTAAAACGCCCGCCGCCCCGCTCTTGGAGGCGGCCATCAAGGCGGAGCCGCGCGTGGAGGTGGAGGTGCTTACAATTACTTACCGCCCTAGGGCTTTTCTAGCTACATTATTACCCTAGAGCGCTAATTGGTCACCTACAAGCCCCATTTGGGGGTAATAAGGACCTACTTACCGAATATGAGAGATGTAAAGTATATTTTGTATCTGCGCCTGTCCAAGGGAGACAGACTTAGCTTTATCGATCCACGGTGTAACTAAAAGCTGTTGCTTAGCACATTATTCGTGGAACGGTTTAACCAAGAGAAACATTTTAAGCTACGTCCCAAAAATTTGTGATGCCAGTGGAGAAAAGAAAAGACGCCTTTGCCAAGAAGTATTAAGGGCTACATAAATACATAAGCCGATACAATAAATGCATAACAATTTGCAAATCTCATCTTTTTTCTTAAATTTTATTTTTAAAACGTTTTCAAAAACACTAGTCTGAATCTTAAGTCTGAGAATTTTCTCGTTATTAATTAAGCATCTGCCTTTAAGAATATACAATACAGGTAAGTATAGCAACTTTTCACAAAATGAACCTGTATGAAACCAAACCAACAGCAGCACAGTTCGTAACGGCGGCATCTCCGGTATTGACGGAGAAGATGTTGGTTCTATTCCCATTTGTGGTTTTTTTTTTATTTTGCGTGAATTTCTAAAACCTGACAAGAAAATAAGCACAATATAAATCTTTTCCTGTGACGGCTACGACTTGACAACATCGATTTATATAACCTATTATGTAAATGTTAGTTTTTAAACGTTTACGCTCCGCAAAGCAATTAGTGCACTTGCTAATCTCACTGTCGCTGGAAACGCTTACAGTAAGTCAAGGATAAGATGCTAAACTGATCGTGTTACACGTAGTACGGTAAACTTTTACTAACTGGGTAACGGGTACAGTCAAGAGCACAACAAGCGTGAAACACTGAACATTGTACCGTTCTAGTTACAATAGCCGTAGAAGCTTAAGTCGCGCTATGTTTTCAAGTTTGACCTGCTCTTGATTGTAACTCTATGAAAATCAAGGCGACCATCAATAATTCTGTTATGGTTAATTATTTTTCAATTTAAAACGATTAAATGCTACGTTTCTCGTGATCGTATTATTGGAATCTGTTTGGAATTTAGATAATTTAATATCGGCCAAACACGCGACGGGGGTAACTCGCTATCAGGACAGGACGCCCGTTAATTTTGTCAACAAATGCTAAAACCAGCGTTTAGACAAAGCATAGACGAGGCTAATGGTTTGTTTGACGCCGAGTTCGGTTATTGCATGCTATTTCAAGGCTTTAAGGTTCAATGTTGAATTTCTTTTGGCCTTTTGGTGAGTTCGGAATATTATAAAGCGTGTAAAAACGTGCAGAAATTCTTGTAGACTGTGACTACAAGTTTCCCAATCCAAAGAACTGTTTTTTGGCATTTGTTGACAAACTTAACAGTGAGTGCGATGCGAAGGGTAACGGACGCTGTAACGAAAACTGAAAGGGCGTGTTCGTTCAGTCCACGAAAGTGAACAACTGTCCCAAAGAAACATTTTTGGAAAATGAAAAAAAAAACGTTTGACCTCTCCATACAAATTGCTCACTCTGATCGAACAGTTTGTGTGGAGAAGTCAAAATTTTTTTTTCATTTCACAAAAATGTTTCTTTGGGAAAGTTGTTCAGTTTTGTTGACTGAGCACGCCGTTTCAGTTTTTGGTACACCGTCCCTTAAAACTTCAGTCATTTTACGGCAAACAATTTAGTGAAACTAGCTCAGTTCCATTTTCTTTCTATTTTATGTTAGTATATTTTGTGCGAAAGATGATAGTAGAAATAAAGAAGTGTATGTTTAAATGACGATCGTTAGAGAAATGGAAGCGATCAACATATTGCACCGACCCCAAATATATTACGATAACGGCACGCGAGTGATGATGATGATGTGTAAGTATACTTTAATTGGTTTACGTGTCTGTGTCTCTTCAGGATTCTGGTCGATTGAAGCCGTTCTTCAGGACCACAATGCAGAATTCCTAAAATGCTGTATTCTTACAATGTTTAATTCGTAAAAGTTTATCGTTATTTCTTAGCAGATGAACTACCAGATCAAAGATTCTTCTAGAAGATAACCTTTGTAGACAGGGGAATGAATGTCATTTTCCTATATTGACTAAACGGTACACCGCTAACGATCCAGAATTGGTCAGCTACGCACATCACCAAGTGATAATTAACATATCATGCTCCAGTTTTGTAACGTCATTCTGCCTAACAGTACTTAACATAGAAACAATGGTGTATAGTGTCAAAACTAGTTAGCTATTATACCTGGGGAACAGTTAGATGTTTGTGAACCCAACATCTCACAAAGTATAACATTTTTTCAACTAAACAAAGCGAATATTTTCTGCAAAATAAAGGTAGTATCTAAAGCTGTGTGTGTATCGGCGTACGTAATGAAGATACATTTGTTTCTGTGTGTAGCGTAGCACAAATACCCTTGGTGCACTCAAGGGAATACAAGGAATACTGCAAACGTCAAGAAGTTCTAAGACGTTGCCTTTCGAGATAAGTGTTCGAGGCAGCCATACAAAAGGAAATTAGATACACACGGCCGCAGATAATTGGAAACAGAACAAGCCTAAACAGAAATAAAATAAAATAGCGCGACGCTACAAACACTGGCAGCCAGAGGACGACCGGTCAAGGTCAAAGTGTTACCACTGGCGTGCATCCAACTGTACTTGTCAGTTTTATTTTCCGATAAGAAAGTACTTGTATATTCAGGATATTCAAAATAAAGAAGATAAACTCGAATAGATCCAAAATAATATTTCAATAAATTTTATTGTTTTGCTGAAACAATTTACTATGGGAGCAACTCTGCCACGGAAAGGAAATAGTGCAAAAAAAATTGTGTTGTTGGACGAAATCGGTCTGACTTCGCTTGCTCGGCCACGTAGAGTGGATGGAGGTAGATCATTCTTACAGTCAAGAGAGCGTACTTGGGACGACCGACGGCAAACGGCCGGTCTGACGTCTATAAGGTACCGATGGAGTGAGGACCTTAATGTCTGTCTGAAGACACGACTAGCGTGAGGAGGTGTGAAGATGGGACCAAAGGCGGCTAATGGTGTCAGAGGTAAGGATCCTGTTTGGGTCTTTGAGCCAGCGAAAGCAAGTGGTCTTTTTGCTAATATGATAGATATGTGATGATGATGATTATAAGGGGCTCCAAATAAGAGAGCAAGAAAATAAACGACTTTTGAGATATGCATTTTGGAAATTCGCAAAAAGAAGTTTTACCTTCCATACTATAAGATTTTGTTTGGAAACATATGCATTTTTTTTTTCAAAATTCTAGTCATAAATCAAAAGCTGTTGTTGCATTCAGCCTTCACAAAAAGCCCTTGACGGGATCGGGTCGGTTTACAAGTAACAAACCTATAACAAACCATTTGGTCATTTTCCCGCCTGCGTCTGTGTTTCCGAATTCATATAACCCGAGTCTATACAAGTCGCGCGAGTAGGCTTCTTCTGAGTGAGCTCGTTCTATTGCTGACCTCATATCAGTCATTATCAGTCCTCATAGCCAGACTGAAGTCAAGGCAAACCAATTTAATAAATAAAACCTTGATTATTTAAGGCATTTTAAGGAATCACTCTTAATAAAACATTTAAAATTATTTCAAAACACAATGGTCTATTGAACATGATACTAATTTATAAATGTATTTGGTCCATACATCGTATTTTTAATTAAACAAAATAAACGAATACGGTACGATGACCTCTAGACATTTGTACTTAATTATTGTCCTGTATGACGTATACCGGTCGAGTAGAAATCAGCAGAATGTGCAGAAAAATATTCAAAATTAAACTACGTTGCTTTGTTTCAATATGCGTTTCAAATGACAATAGGATATATTTACGGCCGCAATCATATGAAATAGTAGCTGTCAAACTAACTTCACTCCGTTTCGATCTAGCTTTGCACAACCACTGGGAACCACTGTGAAGTTAGCCATAAACCAGCCCAGAATATTCGATAACTCTCGGCCAGTCAAAACGGGACAGCTCGCAGCATCATCATCAGCTTCGGGTCGGTTTACAAGTAACCCTTTAGATATAGTATTAACTTTTATTTCAAACATTATCGTGTTTGAATTAAACAAAGCTTTGTTAACTAGCAAGCGAGTAGGTACTTACGTCTGAAAATCAATACCATTATCAAATCAATGAGGCCGCGTCCTAATCACATTTATAAACTAGGTACATTATCTGTGAACCTTATTGAGGTTATCACAGATTAAAAAGCAAAATTATCGTGGGAAAAGAATTACAATAATTTGCAAATTAAATTAAGTTTTAATTTGTATTCATTAAGAACTAGCTCGGTTGGTAGGAGTTAAAGTTGGTTTTTCTAACACCAGTCCCAGGGGAGAAATTTCCTCGAGTAGGATTTGAACTTTGGAGAGTCTGACACACCGCGGCGGCATAGATAAGAACGCGAAAATATTTCCCCCAGATTGCTGCGAAAGTTGGAATGGTATTCGCAGACAGTTTTCTGCATGGCCTCTCTTGGTAATTCGAATCTAAGTTCGATATTCTCTGGAGATTAATCTCGATAAGAAGAACTAGTGTTTACCCATCAAACTGGGGAACTACAGGGCAAATCATGTAGATACTTCTGAAGATATTATTTGAACTTGTACGTATCAATCTCTATCAGTTTATCTAAAAACAAAAAAACAAACAAATCCATCAAACGAAAAGGTGTCGATTCATGTGTCGCCCCTAAATTGAAATTTTTGTTTTTCGGCGTATAGAAGGTAATAAAGCAAAATTTGCGGCAACACAAGGTTTAACCATATTGTTTCACTAATTCAAAAAATAAGTAGTGTATGCACAAATATATGACTTTCTACTTTTGTTTGCATACATACACTCACACATCACACCAAGGAGGTTTAAGTAGCAGCACTTTCTGCTATAGTGGGAGCCATAAGCGTATCCATTTCTTGCGAGGGATCTCCATACTAAAATGTATAATTTTTTATCAAATACCAAAAACGTAAATTTTTTATCTTTCTCTTAGAGAAGTATGTAACTTAGGACTAGTAAATGTTATAACTACAGTTTTTCAAGTAAAAATACAAAAAAATATGATAAAAATCACACATACCTTTTCTTACTATTAATGATCAACACACATGTAAAAAGGATATATTTTCACTTTCACAAATAAAGATTGGATGGAACATTAGATTTATTTATTTGTAAAACGTAACCGAGTTTTTTGACCGACTAGTCATAGACTAGGAGACGTTTTACACTTCACTAGGTACCTCATACAGACTATGTATAGGACGGACTTTATAAAAATTTTAATCTGCGCATCACATTATTCCCGAAGAAAATTGTCGAAATTATTAAGAAATAATTGAACTGTAAATACTTTCGCTATTTTAAAATAACTGAGATTAAACAATATTTAAACGAGCCTAGGTTGGCCACTGCCAGAGACAATAGCAAGACAAGTCTAGAAACTTTCACAAAACAGAAAACACTGAAATGGAACGTTATTTAAAAATTTGTTGGAATAGAATAAACCGCGGACGTTTTTTCGCTAAAACTTCGTTCGCCAACAAAATTGTAGCGCTGTCTCGTGTAAACGAACAAATTTAATCAGGACGGCGGCGTCGCAGAAAGTTCCCAGCTTCGCTAACAAAGAGACAGATAGTAAGACAGCGGACAGAAAGAGTTCTAGTACGATATGGGGTAATGCTCTTAAAACTTTTTAAAACTAGCCTTCTAAATGCATTGTTCTTCAATAGTTACTTTCACCAGGTGAAAAATTTCGTTTCGGTTAAATTGCGTTATTATTCAAAGTAGGTACGCTTCCATTTTTGCTGAAAAATAGTAAGAAATGTGAACTTTTTACATAGAATCTTATTTTGCTGTATAGCTGATCCCCACTACTGGGCAAAGGTCTCTCTTCCCTCCATTGGTCCCTAACCAAAGCTTTCTCTTGCCAAGTCTTGCCTTTACATAGTGTATTTACATTATGTAAAGAAAATCTAATCTAATTGTTTGAGTGGCCTGTGAGGTGGACTTTGTACCTACATACATACATACATAACATCACGCCTTGTTCCCGTCGGGGTAGGCAGAGACCACAGTTCTCCACCTGCTACGATCTTGACATACTTCCCTTGTTTCCGGAACCTTCATCAATCCTTTCATACATGCTCGTCGGTTTAGGGTACCTTTAACCTGGCCTTTATCTTGTACTATTAAAAGGAATAAAACAAGTAGCTACAGGCATAAATCATGTGGTGGTACGGAATCCTTGGTGCGCAAGTTCGACTCAAACATGGCTGGATTTTTTAATAAAAACCACCGTCACATCTTTCCGAGACTCAAATGTCCAAGTTCAAAATTTTTTATAGTCTGAGTGACCACTTAAAAAAGAGATGATACCCGTCTTTTTAAATAATAAATAAGCTTAATTTTAATACTTTTTAAAAATAAGATATTACTTACCAACCTACACAAAACGTTGCATAGCTATAGGCACAAGGTGAAATTCGGTGTGTCACTAAGTGAATGGCTTGCTGCGTAAGGATGTCAAAGGACACGAGAGGACCTTGCCGTGTCCTCTTTGCGCTACCAAGATTTTGACTGAATACTTAGTTAAAAGAAGGCATAAAATAATACATAATTTAGTTAGTACTTTTAATGAAAGCGGACAAAGTCTCGAAGTGACGACCTAATTTTGATACACAGACAAACACATATAAGGTTAAAATTGGATACATATTATGTCTATTTATATATAGGTAGTACCTATCTAAGGGTCTGTGCACACCGTTACCTTTTATCGCGCCGTCGATGCGCGTTTGTAACGCGACAAACGCGAAACGCACGCGAGTCAGACCCAACTAGCAGACCTTTGCACACCTGCATGCAATGCTTACGCGCGTCTGACGCGCCTTTGTATTGATCGTTACACATACGATGCTATAGCACGTCCAACGTAGACGTCACGTCACGCGTTTTTGAAAAGAAAAACGCGCTGTCGACGGCGCGATAAAAAATTGCGGTGTGCATAGGTTCTAAAACGTCCAAGGGACCCAGATACATAATTCAGTGCATCGGAAATCAGGATGTACGTATATTACTATTCGTGTCAAACGCACGACTGCCGGCAATCTCATTACTGCTGCCTCGATATCATCTGCCCGTATAACATGATTTAATACTGTGGCAGCAATGTTATAAAAAAACCGGCCAAGTGCGTGTCGGACTTTGCACATTTAGGGAAAATTCGATTTATCAATATATTATTGGTACTTGTTAGTAACATATACTTACGTAATAATAAACATTACCACCAAATTTCAAGTTAACAGGTCAATGGGAAATTAAAAAATTCTTCGGAACAAAATTTTGTAAAAAACCTGACTTTGTTTTCCAATATTTTGAAAAAAATAAATATTTATCCACTCAACAAGCTCTAAACAACGATACCTCCATTCGACGGGGTGGGTAAAAAAAAATATTTCGCGCCTCCTTAAGCTGTATGGAAGGTCCCCTTAAAAAATATTAAATATAATATTTTGTGTAAATTTGTATGGCTTTGGGTCAAAAAGATGCTTACCTATACCGTGAAAATTTAGCTCCAACCGTTTGGCTGTAAAACTTGTGTGACAGAATAACACAGACAGACAGACGGACACGTGAGTGACAGCAATAGGGCTCCGTTTGGACCCTTCGGGTAAGAAACCCTAAAAAGGACCTTGGGTGGTGACTGCTTCTTTTAAAATCATAAAGTGCAACGTCGTGTTTAACAAACCAGAGCTTTACCCGCTCTTTGGCTTTGGAATTATTTTTACTTTCCTATTCTGGTTATAAGCATATTTTAGTTTAATTTTACGAGCCATGTTTTTGTCATGTCCGTGAGGTGCCGGCTAAGCTAGTAAGGTCAACCGCTTGTCGGTAGAAAATTTTTCAACTCTATTACCACGCCATAAGGTCCAAAAGTGTTTCTACGGATGTGCGGCCGTGTGTACGTCCCTTCCAACTAAGGGTTCCTTGCTCCCAACATACAACCAAGAACCCACCCAGAGAAAGGGGAGACCTCAGCCCTCCATCTGCTACGATCTTGACATACGTCTCTTGCTTCTCTACTTTTATCAACCCGTTTATACTAGCTCGTCAGTTTAAGGTAATTTTAACGGCCTTTATTTAGAAAATTCTGAGATTGGTCCAGGAACGTTCGCCGAGGCCTTCCCCTTCCAAATTTTCTATTCACTCTCGCCTGGTGGATCTCTTTCGTCAATCTTCGTTCATTCATCCTCTCCAAATGACCAAACCATCCCAACAATCCTTTCGCAATTTAAGTCACTACATCTTTTACGCCACAATGTTCTCTTATCACACTATTTCTAATCCTGTCACTCGATTTCACACCAAACGCTCTCATTTCTACGGAATTAATTCAACTTTCATGCTTCGTCTGCCATACCCAGATTTCACTGCCGTACTGCTGTACATCAGTTACTAGGGATCGAATTGATAAATCCCGCTTAAGTGTGAGATTGTCCTTAAGGGGCATCTTGAGGTGTTGCATTAATCAGAAATTGAGTAGCTGTCATCGAAGCAATTATCACTTGAGTGTTAAAAACACACTCGAAATCGAAGCAATTATCACTTGAGTGTTAGAAACTTAACTCAAAATTGTTGATGCTGTCAAAGAGTGACTTGAGTATTATTTTATTCAGCCTGTATACTCTTTGGCCGTTGCCTGCCTGAAAGTGAACTTAGCAAAAAAAATAAACGAAAAAAAATAAAAAATAAACGCAGACAAATTCTTTTTGCTCTTTTGATGTTTGACTCAAAGACGGACACTTGAGATTGGTATTTGGATAGGAGTTTATTAATTAGCAAGATCTTGAGATGCTAATTGCATCTTGATAATAAAGTCACCTGACATGGTCTTGGGGAAGATTTTGAGAGGGATTTATCAACACGGGCCTGTGCCCTGTAGACCCGGGCTTAGAATAGGGCTACGGTACTTCCTGCCTGTCGTAAGAGGCGACTAAAAGGAAACCTTTGGAGACGTGATTATTCAGAGCGGGGGCTCGGAATAACCAAGGAGCGACTCCAAGGCGGACGGTAACGCACAGTGGCCGTGTGCTATCGTGGCACCCAGACGGTGCTAGGGGGAAGCCAAAACTTCCCTGAGGTGGGTCTCTGCTTTAGCAGCGACAAGGCACGAAGAGTACCGGCCGTATGCCTGTGGCGATTCCCGGGACCTCTTCAAATGTGCCAGAGTTGGCCACCACGGGGTTTTAGTCAGTAAGACTCTGACATAACACTGTCGTTCCCCCGGACGGCAGTGTACCTATCCATGACGGATTTCCCCGTGTAAGAAAAAAAAAAAAAGTTAGTAAACAGGGTCATACCTTAAGATATCATCAGTTGTGACGTAATAAAGAGATACGACCTTAGCAGACTAAAGTGTTTGCAGGACACTTCAGGGAGCGGGATAAGTCTGATAAATAAAAGTCTATCTGTAACAAGCTGGCAAGGTATCAAATGTAATTGAAACACGCTAAAATGATATTGTTACGAAATATAAAGTTACCTTGACCTTTTCGAAATGAGACGTAAACAGTCTGACAAGATGTTTTCACCAAAATGGCCTTAAGGAGGATTTAAAAAAATCAATCAGTCAAATTATAAGACGAAGAAAATAGTTTCGGTGTAGAGGATGACGAAGATATATGGAAGTACTTTACTACACTCACCGGCAGAAATAACCGGCCGGTCTGTTTTCTTTCATATATTTTCATACAAATATGGGGGCAAACGAAGCGTCAATATCTTACCTAAATTGAATAAAAATACAAATCTGATTGATGAGGTCTTTAGATAAGAACCTTATTAACAATATTGTCAAATATTAGGTATATCTAAAATGTTGAAGAAAACCCGTGCGACTTTTAAAACATTTTAATTCGCTAAATGTAAGAGATTTCTGACAAAATGACGTATATTTTTTTCTGAACGATGCACGGAATTTCCTGAATACCGTGCACAGGTCGTCTTCAAGAATCGGTAGTCAGACACCCTATTTAATGATCTCACTGTTTATTCACGGATATTTACTTACTTGTATGAAAATGTACGAAAGAAAATAGACCGGCCGGTTATTTCTGCCGGTGAGTGTATTACGTGTAGCCTAGCATAGTGTGGCTTAAGGACAAAGAAAGTTTTAGCGACGAACCTTCGACTTATCCACGAACTTGCCGCTACAAGCGGTTTTTCAATGCACTGCGACTTTTAAGAAGTTTTATATAACTGTCTAGTAGACACAGGGCCTGAGAGCTTTACAAATAGGGTTAAGAGCGGAGGAAGGTCAATCTCAGTACTGAAAACCAAAAAAATATGTTTTCTTTTATGTGAAACACCTGGTACTCGTATTGGACAACGTGGTCGTAGATGTACCATGCATACCTAGATAAGGTCTGATCACTCGGACCTTGAAAAGGACTAGATTATATTGTTCCGGGAAAAGATTGGAGGAGAGGAAAGTCCTTAACTGTGCGCATTACAAATGAAGAAGCAATGCTCTATGTGCGGATAGGCTAAAATTTATACCTACCAGTGCAGATAGAACAAGTTACTTTTAAAAGCTATAAATTCACAATTCAGAAATCCTACAAAATATATTATCTTTGGTATTCTGACAGAACATAATTTCACCTTCATTGTATTCGACAATAAGCGAGTACAGTTGAGTCCATCCCAACCTCGCCTTAGCCTTCGCCCGCTCGAGTTGCGAAAGTTGACAAAAGCTACGTGACCCGAATGTAGATTGGCACTTCTTATTTCACAGACGAACGTCTTGTGATATTGTTATATTTTGTTGGAAAAACTCTAATGAAGTATGAATTCGCTTACAGACATTCAAATATGTATACAGCAAGTATCTAAGGACGTGATGAAACTTGAGTGATATATTTCGTCTTTAAACATATAAAGTTGAGTCTAACTAAGACCAAAAATACTTAAATTTTTGGGCTCGTTAATTGACTGCAATTAACTGCAACGCTTTTTTTGTGAATGTCCTTTAAGCCTCGAAACATGATGTTGGCGCTTAAGCCCCAAAAAAGGTGTTGTTTGAGAAAAGCAGGAAGCCCGGATTTTCTTAAAACATTATACGAGCAGTCAAGTTTGTTTTATTTCGAAATGAGCGTGATCTATGATGCAAGTTTAGGTATGATTTAAAGGGATCAAGAACAGTGTCTGTCGGAAATAAAAACAAATCTATAAATATAATAATAAACATGTTACCAGCGTTAATAATTACATACACCACCTTGAAAAGCAGCTTTATAATCGCAAATAGTATAACTATAAATTCGTTAATATTTATTTAAAATGGATACTGCTATTAGTTCTAACAATGAGACATAACGAGGCATGCATACCGAAGTACTTATAAGTTTACATTGCAAGGTTGCGGTTGTACTATGAGTACGATCAACTACATTCAGCTAGTGCAAAGAGGACTAAACCTAGTTGTGTAAATCAGGTGTCATGGTGCGTACAGAGACTGACATGTGTTTGTTTCATCCAATGTGGTCAGTTCTAGCATAGTAGTTCTAGGCTAGATCTTTAATTTGAAACAGGTTTTTAATTTGTTTAAAACACTCTGGAATGATGTTGTGTTGTGTAACAATAATTTACGAGCACCTTCTTAGCTGCACACCTAAAATTTACCAATATTTATATATAATATTTTGATTGGCAGTTCACCTGGTAAAAAAATCTTTACTTTTGTACAACGTTAGAGTAAAACTTTATAACAGAAGCATTCAGGAATGTGAGATCACAAAGCCAAACAATTCTCCACATAAAAGATGTTGTTAACATAATTTTTCATTTGAATAGTAATTGCTGACGACAACGGACGAGCAGAATTTAGTTTTTTATGGTTATGTAAACACTTAAGCAGCGCAAAATTTATTCAAATAGGAACACTATAAACGCCTATTTTACTACTAGTCTTGCCTTGTCTCTTAGCTCGCCAGTTCTGGTAAACAAGCGTATATTCAAGCAAATGAAGTGATGACGTTCATTGCAGCTTGTCTTAACATTTACAACTACGAGAATTTACTGTTTTCAATGCAGAACAGGCTCTCAATAAACTGCACGTCCCCTCATATTTGTCTATATAATAGAGCGAGTAATTTACAACTGTCACAGTTTATTAAACGTGTGTTGTGTGCCGACCATTCACTCGTTGGGCACTTTGAAAGTTGCAGAACTTGAAAATAATAGCCGCGTTTACAATCGGTCGCGATTGTCGTTTAGAAACAGATAAAATGTCACCAAACTCGTTCTTAATCCACAATTACTTTCGATTACAAACTGCATGATGCAATGAATGGTGCTCGAGAGTAAAATGCCTGCCTCCTTGAGTATACGGAAGCCCATCTTTTGTTTTAAGATCCCCATTGTCTAATAATAATGCAGAGCTCAAAACAACGTGTCCTTAGTGTCTGGTAGTAACAAGCATTAAGCTCAGTTCGCGGCGTTCATTCTGTAGTATAATTAATCTTCGTCAAAACGGAAACTTGATAGGGCAAAGCTGTAGGAATCGTGTTGCGGAATCTTATTAAATATCTATGCCTTCTATGCCTTATTGTTTACCAGTCGTTTGTAATTATTTATTAATAAGCTGTCCCGTCGACGTTGGGAGTGATTAACTAGTTGAATAGATATTAAACAATTGAAATATTAAGTAGCTGTACCTTTCAGATATCTATCTGGATTCTTGTTGAACCAGATCATAAAATCTATAAAATGATGTTGAGTTACGAATAAGATATACACTTTTCAATATTCTATTGGTAAGTAGTACTTTTATTCCCATTGCCTTCGATATGAGTAGCTGGAGTTATGATGGGTAATAAACACCTCTTTATAGAACAAGCAACGAGTGCTAGGCAGTGGAGTTTCGGGATTAATGACCGTCACATACTGGGTACTTAAAAAATAGTGGCGGGTCATTGTCGTTTGCCGCGCAATTCTTATTTATTGCGTTATAGCTCTCAGTGGACAATAGCAGAGTGACTGGTGTGATCTAGAGGCCCTAGGTTGAACGTCCTGTACGATCTCAAGGCCTAGAACTTGAGCAGCTGAGGTGTGAACGTTCAAGGGCAACGGGTGAATGCCACCAGCCGCAATTTTTTATATCGCCGCTTACGTGATTGGTACACGGGTACCGAGCCGGACAAACCGAATCTAAACTCAACAGCTCTCAAGACTCGATTCGATCGGCGTGTAACATTGTCGGAAAAAATGAGACGCCGTCATAAATCGCTTATCGGAAAAAGCGAATCTTTTGTTCGATCTAAAAGAAGGATCTTGAATGGAAAACCTTTTGAATGAATCTCTCTTATCTCTATAAATAAAAAGAGGAATCGCTACGCTTCCTTCCTCGTTACTGAGGTAGACTTTATTGTACAATTAAAAATACTTTAGCAATAAAGTGAGTTAGTTAGCGTCGCTTCCTGGCGAGAAATTACGAGTAACACAAACGCTTTACGAGTACTTTCACGACGTCCACTCAGAAGGGATCATGAGGACGGAAAAATAAAAGAAATTCCGGGTAAAAGATAACAAGTTACACCTGCGGGGAGCCAGAATAACTAGCTATAACTAGGTAAGGTAAGGGAGCCTTTGTTCTTCCGTCCGAGCCCCGAGACGGCGGGCTCGAGCACGAAAAATTATCTTTTTACTTTTTGCTGAGTCGCTACGGCCGACGGGCGAGCAGGTAGGCCCAATATAATAATAACGTTTATATGTAGGTACTGAAATATGCTGTCCGTTGCTACAATGTTGGGTAGAATATGTGTGCGTGCCTTTTGAGCACGGCCTTTGCTAATGTATGGTTTTGTGGTTTTAAGCTAATCCGCCCAAATGGAATTTACTCTCGAAGGTATGAAAGAATTTTTGTGTAAAAATTCGTGCTGTAGCGTACCTATATCATATCTATTTGGAAATATGAAAGACTTTCATAAATACATCACTGAGCATTAAAGCCGCGTTCCCGAGCCCTTATAACCTGAATCTATTTAAGTTGCGAGTGAATAGGCTTCGTCTGGGCAAACTCGTTCAATCGTCGACCTCATCTCTGTCCTCAGAGCTAGATCGAGGTCAAAAGTAACCCCATAGGCAGTAAAAAAAACTATTATGATGAGTTATGAGTATGAACCGTTAAATGTGTTGAATGACGATGATCTTCGCCGAAAGAATAATAAAAAAGGCCAAACAAAAGCTGAAATTTTCCGCTTCCTCTTCGCCCTCTCTACCCTAATAACACTTGCATACTTTTTTAACAAGATCATTTATAACAAAGGATTGAAAACTCGTAGAATAAAACTGTCAAAGGCTATGCAAAGCAAAGAATAGTTATCTAAGTTTTTCAAAGCGGATCTTGAGTAGTGGAGACTGATCCACAGGGATATCTGAGTGGCATCGTCTGGGACATAGACGTCTATAAGAGACATGTGCCTGAAAACTGGAACAGGAAAACGCTTTTTAACTACCTACTGATTGTATAAGTAGATACTGAGTGCTTAGATTCTACTGAAATGTCCAATGTAAAAGCCCTAATTAAAACATCAGATCGAAAATTTGTGAAATTTGTTGGTTCTAAAATGGGCCTTACCACTGGGAAATGACAAGGTAAACGCAAGAGAAAAGAGGAGTTTTTATTTAATTTGTATAAAGAACTACTTAGATGCACTCCTGTTTCTTATATTTCTCTACGGCTCTGAAACGTGGACTATCAAACCCAATATGAAGTCGAGAATCGACGCTTTCGACATGTGGGGCTGGCGAAGAATGCTGCAAATCAAGCGGACGGCCTTCAGATGTAATGACTCTATTGTAGAAACTCTGAAAATCACGACGCGCCCGTCAGAAACTAGCCGCACCTGCATGCTGTTGTTCCTCGGTCACATCGCGAGGAGAGAGCTGTTGTTCCTCGGTCACATCGCGAGGAGAGAGCCAGAGTCCCTTGAAAAACACAATATTTATGGGCAAAGTAGAGGGGAAAAGACAAAGGGGCCGTGCACCAGTTAGTCGGTGTGAGCAAACAAATCGATGCAACTCCAGCTGCACGATGTATCCACACCCCTGCTGACAGGAAGAAATGGAAGTACTTGATCCGGCCCCAATCAAATCTACTGACTCGACTTTATATGAAGGTCACGACCCCCATTCCGGTTAGAAGAAATAGAACTAGAAGTCAAATTATCTGCCTTCAGAAGGGCCTGTCTCCATTTCTTCTTTAACAATTTTGATAATTATCCAAATATCCGTTTCGTCTTAGGGCAAAAAACAATGTACTTTGAAAACTGTCTCCTATAGAACTTTCAAAAATTTGATTTTACATGCATGCTAAATAAACCTAAAATTTATCAATACATTTCAAAACCTATGTGCACACAAGTATTGAATATGTGTATTCATGTGTATTTTTGTATTATTTTGTTTGAAAAGTAGCCTGCATGACAATAAGGTTAGAAAACCAAATAAACTTCAATTGTATGTTGCAAATTAATTTAAATACCCACCTGGGTTACTTGCGCTGATTAATTAATGAACCTTAAATTACCTGCAACAGAACAATGTATTTATTATAATTCACAGCCCAACAAACTTTCTTTCTATAGTGTAGGCAACGAAGCAGTTGACCCCAACATAAATTTCTCAGGCAGATTCTATTAGACAGGATGATAAAGAATCATGAATTAAATGTAAATTCAAAATATCCAAAAAAAAATTACAAAAAAATTGTTCATATATTTTTTGTAATTTTGTCACGGAGCGGGGCTGCATGCCTCGCATGCTGCCTCCTTTCGTGATCCTGGCTCTATTGTCCTGGCCCAAAATTCCAAATTCCTATTTCAAATGTCTTCTATCTCTGTCTTTCGATGTCATTCGTGTCAAAAATAGTCAGTTTACCCTTGATTCTGGTCGTGCTCGGACGTGCCCGCGCGCAGCACGACCACCGCCTTGTATTTTGTACCTTCTTGGTAATAATAAACTCTTAACTTTATGCTGGCGTTTTGGATCCCCTACCTACACCCTGTAGAGTCTCAACCTTCTCCCTGCCGCTGAGAAGCTTTCGGTGACAATTTTTGTATGGAAAAATTAAAAGTACTGATTTTTTTTTTTATAGAAGGTTTATCTCATGTAGTGTAATACCCCAGCAAAGTTTCATCGACTGAGGATTTAATGCGGGGTCTTCATACAACGATCCGCTTTGTTGCCTAGACTATCTAAATGTCCTTGGTAAATATGTACAGTGAAAAACACATTGGTGGACACCACAACATTAAGATCACCTACATTCCCATGACGTTGTCCACTACAGGACAGGGAGCTCTCTCCAAAATTCCAGCTTTGGCTGGAACAATGTGGAGGGGAAGTACCATAGTCACAATGCTTGTTAGCGTTACAGCTAGCACCATGGACTGCGGTTGTTGGTGACAGCAGAATGTATGATGATATGATACACAGAAGGATGCTGCTGCCCATCTCTGGTTCATCAACCTTTAGTCGCCTCTTACGACACCGTTGGTACTATTCTTTGCCGGCACCACACAGGCTACCAAGACCAAATTATTACACAATATACCAAGACCAAATTCAAAATGTTCTAATTAAAATCCAGGTCATGAGTACCCAAACCGACAACGCATGTTTGAAAGGGTTGACGAGAAAAGAGGATACTCGTACAAGGGTGTTAAATCAGGTAGGTGTTAAGATCGTAGCAGGTGGAGGGCTGTGGTCTCTGCCTGCCCCGACAGGAAAGCCTGCCCTGACACCATAATCATTATGCAAATGTTTTCACTCATGATATTTTTTACAATAAGTTGCCTAGTTGTTTTTTTTACGTACCAGGACCAAATTCAGGACGTTCTGAATAAAGGCCAGGTTAAAAGTACCCTAAACCGACGAGCATGTATGAAAGGATTGATGAAAGTACAGGAAGCAAGGGAAGTATGTCAAGATCGTAGCAGGTGGAGGACTGTGGTCTCTGCCTACCCCAACGGGAAAGAGGCGTGATGTTATGTATGTATGTAAGTTGCCTTTCATTTGATGTAATGAATAAGCATGAGTAAATAAAGTGCTAGTGATGTGAGTTTAATGTAGGTACATACTCATCCAGTAAATAAACAATGTATGTCATCATTACAACTGTTATCCATAAACTAATAACAGCTGGTGTCGATTCTGGCAGATACAAACTAAAAATAAACTAAATTTGACAGTTCTAGAAGTGTTGCTATCTTCTTCTCAGCATAGGGGGGGTAACAAAGATAGCAAAAGATTTAGACATCAAGTTTAGTTTGCCAAATTTATTTTATCTGACTGTGGTAACCAAAAACAGTATTTTATTTATTAATATAAAAAGATAAAATAAAGACTATTACTTACTGTCATCTTTTAATTTTTAGGGACATTGTTGAGGTGGTCCCTCAGAGTTCCAGCAGTGGGACACACTAATAAAAAAATTATAAAAAAATTCTGGTGGGTTTTTAATATTTCAGCATTGTTTTAATAGCAACTTTACATATCATACATAACATCACACCTCTGTCTTGTCAGGGTAAGCAGAGACAATTTTGACATACTTCTCTGGCTTCCTGTACTTTCATCCACCTTTTCATACTTGCTCATTGGTTTTGATCAAACTATTACATTGAATATTGAGAAAGGAATTTGTCAAAATGTTATTTATTGTAATAATAACTCTCAAACAATAAGAGTATAATTGAGTTGTATTGTCATCACAGCTGCAAATACACTGCTAGTCAGAAAAACTGAGACAATGTTTTCCTCTACATTTTCATTCAATTATGATGTGCTCAGAGTAAAAATACATACATACATACCAGTCAAAATCATAACCCTCCTTCTGGCCATAGTCGGGTAAAAATATATGGATATACATCAAGATTATTATTTCCTAAATCAAACGAAAATTCTTAACAGAATAGCCACATTGTTGGATGAAGTCCCTGAAATTTTTCCACATCAGATCACACCTATATTATTGTCTACAGTATCAAGGAATGTTGGTGAACACAAAAAAAAGGCCAAATATAATTGGAGCAGTATGTGTAGGCTACCTTTACAAAAACACGACTATTTACAGTCTTATAATGTTTGTAGTTTCACGACTTCGTACTACAGTCTGTTTACTGTTGGTTATTTTTAGGTGTTCTTAGAAATATCTCCTGCTCACTGGATTTAGAAGCCCTGCTTAATATAGTTAGAGGTACAAATAATAAAGAAATAGGTACCACATCGGAGTAAGAAACTCGAGTCCGATGGTTTTTATTGTGGTATCGACCCGTAATTACACGCAGCGCAGAAAACTTGAGAAACAGCATGCTATCAAATAACCAAAAGAATATAAATTTCCAACAACTAAAAGTTGTAGAACAACTTTATACACTCGCCATCGATTTCCAATGCTCCCCGCAGCCAAAGCGTCACCAGAAACAATGAAAACAGTTTTTTTACCTTCGTTTTCGTGACTCCACGGTGCTGCTTTAGTTTCCCAGCGAGTACAGTTATTCACAACACTTATCATCACAATGCTATAGACCGAGAATTTACTAACGCTACCATTGAAATTATAGTTATTTTAATTAGTTTTCAACAACATAAAATACACAGGCGAAATATCACAAGCAAGGGTTCGGACATGACACAAAAGTACAAAACAAACCAATAGAAAAAGAGAAGGACTGAACGCGACGCGCATGCGCGAAGGTGAGGTCGATAAAACAGTATACATAGTATTGCCATAAACAAAAAAATAAGCAAACAAACGTTTGTACGAGACAAAATTTACGACATCATAAACGGATTTTCGACATCATAAAAACACTAAAACAAAATTCCTTAAAAAAAAATAATTTTACAGTGAACTGGCTGCGAGATAACCTCCAAATTGATTTTATTCTTTGAAGATAGATTGTAGTGTTGCTATACATATAAAAAAGCTACCATTCAGTGGGAAAGAAAATATTGCTATAAAAAATTATAATAGCCTCCCTGATCCCAAATAACACCGATCTACGGTAAGTAATTTATAACCGAAATGTGCCGTTAGCCCTGAAAACCAGCGTTCAAAAACTTATTTTTAGTATTTGTGTAATCAGAGAAAGATATAAACAGGCAAATATACTTTTCATACAATATTAATACAATTTGTGTGATCCATTTTAGTGCATTGGATAGGTTTTGCATGGGAATTTTGATACTTCTGGTTGATAATTCATTTCTCAACATTGTTTGGTTGGTTGATGTCGAAATGCAAAATTTTTGTGTTTTCTACAACTACATAAAATGGAAACTGCATCACAAGATTAACCGGCTCAAAGCAGGTTTGTGAATTAATGACAAGATAGAAGTAAAATATTTACAGGGTTCCTTACTCGAAAGGTCGAAACAGAGCCCTATTACTAAGTCCTCGTCGTCTGTCTGTCTGTTCCAGGGATGTATCTTTTGAACCGTAGTAGCTATATGGTTGAAATTTTCATATGTGTTAATATGGCGGATAACCTAACAAATAATAAAAACAATGAAAATTTTAAACTAGGAAACCCCCATACATGAAACGTGTTTCTATTTGGTGTTTTTAGGGTTACCTAGCTCAAACGAAAGAAAAGCGAAACCCTTATAGGATCATTTTGCTGTCGGCCTGTCTGTCAAGACCCTATTTTTCGTACGTATCTGTTCAAAAGAAACAACTTTTAACCTAGTAAAGAACGACATATTTTGATATTATGTCCCACTGTGCGTCTCCGGCGCGTGCTGCAGGGTGCAGGGCTGCACTACTTACATCTCATAATGTTACCTATAGGCATGTACTTGAATCGTGTCAAGTTTCATCCCAGCAGGTTTTGCGCAAGGTGTGCTCCTATTCTTTATGAGTTCGAAAGTTAGTCAGCTTACTAGGAATTGTATTAACTTAGCATTCTTATAATTTTCCGATGATATTCGTAATGCATAAGCTATAGAATTACAAGAAAGAATAAAAACTGGTCTAGTGAGAGTAGGATTCGTGCGCATTTATTACACTTCTGCGGGACTGCGCTTTCCTGACTAAGACAGTATATATATTTACCTAAGTGGTAGGTACGGAATCCTCAGTGCGCGAGTCTGACTCACTGGCTGGCTTTTTTCGTATTTTGCCTGTGTTTTTTGGGAAAAGTTGTTTTGTTTAATGATCGGGTCGGGATTTCAGATTTAGTTTACAGTATGTCTTTTTACACTATGTATTTTAAAAGTGTACTATATATAAAAAGTATCAAAACAATTATTCCGATTGTAGTTAGTGATACCATGCAATTTTTTTTAACTTGCCGCGCTTTTTCAATCTCATCTTTCGTTAGGCACAGACAAAAAGTTGTAGCAAACGCAAGCGTCAAATTTGGTATTTAATTAATTGTAGTACGGAAGCTATCAATTGCATAACTTTCTGCTAAGGAGGGAGAGGGCCATACTAAGACTAAAATTAAATTTTTACCAAATAAAATAAGCTAAAAACTTTTTAATTTTTCCACAGTTTTGTGGTCAAAATACTTCCCATTAAGGAAAAAAACCGGCCAAGTGCGAGTCGGACTCGCGCACCGAGAGTTCCGTACCACCACATAATCATAATTGTATAAGTTAAAATTTCAATAAGTTAATGTGCTAGATTTTTTGAGTCCGACACGCGCTTCACCAAATTTTATTATTTGTTGTTATTTTATAGCTTATACACTATAAACACACCAATTTTCAAGTTTGTAAGTGTTGCCGTTTTTAAAATAGAACTAAAACAAAAATCGCCTCAGGGGCCATCCAACTTGACCCCTCTCTTATATGAATGTTCTTGAAACGGGAGCTCACCACAATTGGTTACCATTAGTTGTGAGAAAAGTTGTAATATTTAATGATTTCAGACTTTTCCCATTATTTGTACTGTGAGACCTAGATTCTTGCCAAATTTCTTAATTTTAGGTCAACGGGCAGTACCCTGTAGGTTTTGCTTTTTTGGATAAATGTATGGAGATGAGGACATAAAATGCCATATCTTTTGATTGCGTCGTTGTAAAAAAAGTTAAATTTTTAGATCTTGTGTGGTTCATGGATCCTAATATATGGTATTAATTTCAACCTGATACCTTTACCCGTTCGTGAGATAAAGGGTCTTGACAGACAGACAGACGTACAACAAAGTGATCCTATAAGGGTTCCATTTTTTTCTTTTGAGGTACGGAACCCTAAAAATGGTGTTTAAAATAGGTATTTTAAAATTATGGATAAAATGACAATTAGGGATCATTTACGCTTCCTTTCTTCTAACATAAAATGCAGGTAAAACCGATAAATAACACTCACAAAAAAAGTAAATAACACTCACAATAAATGTAAAGAATTTTTTGATTTTTGTAAAACAACCGTATTTTGTTAACTCTGGTCGATCATATACACTCCATCCTGTGCATCCTGTGACATATTCGGTCTTTACCTATGAAATTGCCGTTTTATATGGCGAATTTTAGGCAAACTCAATTTTCAGTACTAACATTTTTGCATTTTTCTTAGGAATTATCAATCCTTTTTTTTATTTTTTAAGCATTATTGGGAAGACATTAAGCTAACAGAAACTTAAATTAAAATTTCGATAAATATTATCTGTAAAAAAATATAACAAATCTAATGACGAAATCGGACGACATTTAAGACGAACAATTTTCAAACCTTTAATTTTATATATTAAACTAAAAATAAAAACTTTATTTCATGCGTAAATTGATAACTTTGAAGTCAAATTTCAAATATAAGACAAATGAAAAAAATAGCATTGGAATTATAGGAATTATGATCTCATTAATCTGTAAGAAATTTTCGGCCTTATTATATGAATGTGGTTTTTACAATGATTTTTCGGAATCGAAACAAAAAGTGTTTCATGGTAACACTGAGTCGATACAACAGCATTTGCGTGCCTGCCATCTACACTGTAATGTGTGAAGTATTTCCAAGATAGTAAGACATTTCAATTCTTTAAAAAGTTGGTAGATGTCGCTATATTGTTTCTTAGTTTCATCGGGCTCTGCTAGATGGCGTTAAAAAGGAAAATACGGCCGGTTCAAATCTCTTTGCTTTGTAGCGTCCCACGAAAAAATAATTATTTATTCGTAGGTAGCGCCCTATTTTTTTACAACTATCTACCTACATACAATCTACCAATTAATGCCAAATTAACCATTTCAGAAAAATGCAAACGCAGGAGAAGAATTTGGTTTTTTGCTATTTGGTGCCCTTTTGGTCATCTGTCTGTCATCAAGGAACATACTGAGGGCCCGCCCGCCCACGAACGTATTTCTGTCGGCCGATTTCTTGTATGACGATTAGGGAGGTGATCGATCAAAATAATATCATCGACATACAATAATTATTTATATGAAATACGGATAAACTCACGTTTTTTATTGCCGGCATAGGACCGACAAGTTTCGATTTATTTCTTAATAATTATGTGTAAACACTCACGAGTCGTTTAGTGATAAAATCTTACTAACAAACAATCAAATCATCGACATCGTGTGTCGATATTATTTTGATCGATCACCTCCCTAACCGTCATACAAGAATACGGCCGACAAAAATACGGTCGGAGCCCTAAATGGTAGTGTTTTGGTAGTGTTTTATATGCTCAGTGGAACATACTTCTTACCTGTGGGCTACCCTGTGGGTATATCTGAGCAGATTAAGCCCCGTTACTAGCGGTTCCATCTATCAGGGTGGCTAATAGTGGGGGGGATGGAAGTCCGCCCCCGCCGCAAATGAAAATATTATCTGGTTTAGCTACTACAACAATATACTGGTATCATTTTCGTAATATTCGTCATTAAAATGATATCTAAAATAAAATACTTTTGAATTTGAACTTGGCAGGTTAATTTAGTTATATAAATAATATAATAAACCTGCCAAGTTCAAATTTAGAAGTATTTCATTTTAGATATTATTTTCAAGGTACCTGCGTATTTTCACAGCTATACCATATTTTAAGTTGGGTGTATGGTAAAGTGAATTTTGGCCAGATGAACCGTTGACGTGAATAAGGTGGCGGATAGTGGCTGGATGCGGAAAGCGGAGGACTGGATGTGGTGGCGAGTCTTGGGAATGGCAAATGTTTACTAGTGGATCAGGCTGCTGATGAAGACGATTATGATCGATATTAAAGTGCATCTAAACTTGGCATTGGATCGGATTTCAACCCTTTTTAGGCAAAAAATTAGCCGATGGGAACTTGGCCCCCTTTTTAACAGTTATGTTTTTGGTGGGATTAATATTTACCACTCAGAGATTGGTATAATTTAGTTTTAATTTGCAGGCACCTATTGCTGCTTTTTAGGGTTTCCGTCTGTCTGTCAAGACCCCTTTTCTCAGGAACGCGTGGAGGTATCAAGCTGAAATTCATATCAAATACTTAGGTTTACTGTCCTTTGAAGCTGTGAAAAAAAAACAAACTTCTTAGCCAACGCAACCAAAAGATACAGCCGTTTATGCTGTTTTTCGAGTTTTTCGACACTCGCAAGGGAATCAAAACCTACAGGGTACTTTCCGTGAACTCAGAAACTTGAAATTTGATACGAAGCAACGTCTTATAGCACAGATAAAGAAAAAATTGCGAAAAGCATTTTTGAGTTTTATCATGTAATAAAATATTTTTAAAATTTTATACTTACTACCCTTTTCCTCATGAACGCGTTGAGGTATGTAATTGAAATTCATATCAAATACTCAGGTCTATAATAACTTTAACTGTAACAAAATCAAACTTCAATGTCAACCCAATCAAAAGAAACAGCAATTTAAAACCACATATTTTGAAACTCGCAACTACTCGTACTCGCAAGGGAATCAAAACCTAAAGGATACTTACAGTCGACCTAGAGTCTTGAAATTTGGCATAAAGCAACGTTTTATAGCACACATAAAGGAAAAGTTCCAAAAACCTTAAATTTTTAGTTACATCACATAATAAAAAAAATTTGCAATAAAATACCATAACTTTTACTTATATACCTTTAGGTTTGTATAGAACCCACGGTGCGCAAGTCCGACTCACACTTGGCCGGTTTCTTTTCTTGTATTATTACTAGCTGGAGAAAAATTTGTGTTATAGGTCTGGTAGTCAAAAGTGGAACCAAGACGTCTTCCTTCCAATTCCACTCTTGGGGACTATAGGTATCTGTGGTAGGTATGGTTTTATGCTTAGATTATGAATAACGGCAGCTTATGGGTTTTATGAAATAAACGCTCTGACACAGATTAAATAATAGTAAGGGCATCTTGAGTAGGAGGAGGATATATTTTTTTTTTTCAATATTTTTTAATCTTTTAATTTGAGGTGAAACCTGAACCTGAACATTCGTACATGAAATACTTATTTCAATGAAGACTGATATTTTTTGTGATTTTACTATGAAAACAGAAATAAGATATTTTAATCCTACGTAAAATAAACTGTTGATCCTACGTAAAATCCTTCATTATTTATTGTACGTGCAATAAAATTTAGAAGAATGCAAAATCGCAATTTCCCGTGTCGTCCTGTGTTTACTGGAGCAAAAAGGGAACGACTTCATTTTTCACTTTACGTATCCCGTCCGAAATAATACTTACCAGCTACCTACGAGGACCTACCTAACTGGCATCTAACTGGCCTCTTCGACCTCGCCTCACCTTCATAAATTGCCTTCATTCTCACCGTCAAAGGCCGCCAGAGGGCGCCGAAGTGCCCCTATTAGGGACCACTCGCCTTTGTCCCACCTTTGTCCCCGCAACGTGTCTTTGAGACAAAAATTGGGTCGCGTACCTTAGAAGTCTACTTCAAAGAAACGCTACATTCGGAATTTCGATACTTGATACGTAAGCTTTTGGAAAATGTACGGGATGAAAAAGCTTTTCTATGAATACCTTTTAAAAAATTTACCCAAAAATTTCTTTGTTAGCAATATGTACACACGGCCGCTCATCGGTGGAAACTCTTTGACCTTAAATTGGTCTCTGGTGTCGGTTGTTTGTAGCATAGTGCTGGTTCAGCTTATACTGGCTTTGTTTCCAAGTGCTTGTTGCCGTGCGTACACTCAAATAGAGGTCTCATAAGGTTAGCGATATCATGGGCGAAATTGAAAATACAGGGTTATTATTTTTTTTATGCAGAATATCTTAATATATCCTATACTATTGAACGAGCAATATTTGTATATATACCTGGGCGGTTCCAGAAATATTCGACCTTACTTACTTACTGGCAGTTTTTATTTGATTAAATACTCTTTTTAGGAAGCGTGAACATTAAGAAATTTAAATTTAGAATTCGAACGCGCTAGGTCATTTGGCATTTGTTCTGAAGCATACTTAGTGAATGTTGTCATCGAATTTTTCGATAATGGATAAAATTGGTGTTCGTTACGTAATTCAATACTTTTATTTGAAAGGTCTCAGCCCAACTAATATCAAAGTGGAGCTTGATTCTACTTTGGGGTTCATTTACAACAATAAAATATTGGGTGGCAGAGTTCAAGCGCGGCCGCTCGAGCTGCCAAGATGAACATCGCAGTGGACGACCAAATGAGGTGACTAATCCAGAAATTGTAAAAAAAATCCACAAAATTGTAGTGGATGACCGTCGACTGAAAGTACGCGAGCTAGCAGATATGGTAGGCATTTCAAAAAGTGCAGTCCTTCGTATTTTAACAGAAAACTTGGACATGAGAAAGCTATGCGCAAGATGGGTGCCGCGATTACTGTGAGGATGTGTCAGTCGAATGTTTAGCAAAATTTCGCAGCAACAAAGCCGAGTTTTTGCGTCGATTTATCACCATGGATGAAACATGGGTTCATCACTTTACACCTGAGACTAAGGAACAGTCAAAACAATGGACTGAAAGAGGAGAATCAGCTCCAAAGAAGGCAAAAACAGTTCCATCGGCAGGAAAAGTCATGGCTTCAGTTTTCTGGGACGCGCGTGGCATAATTTTTATAGATTATCTTCCAAAAGGAAAAACCATTAATGGCGAGTATTATGCCAACTTATTGCAGCGTTTGAGTGAAGAAATAAAGAAAAAACGGCCTCGCTTGTTAAAGAAAAAAGTTTTGTTTCATCAAGACAACGCTCCAGTCCACACATCTGGCATTGTAATGGCTAAAATCGAAGAATAAAAATTTGAATTGCTTCCCCATGCACCTTATTCACTAGATTTGGCCCCGTCAGATTATTTTCTGTTCCCAAACCTAAAAAAATGGCTCGGCGGGAAAAGATTTTCGAGCAACATAGAGGTTGAGTCGTTGGTTAATGGCTATTTTGAAGAGTTTGACAATTCCTACTATAGACGTGGCATTGAAGCTATAGAGCACCGCTGGGAAAAGTGTATCGAGCTACAAGGAAGCTATGTAGAGAAATAAATATAGTTTGTCCCATTTATTTTGATTTTTCTTGGTTAGGTCGGCTACTTCTGGGACCACCCTCGTATATATATATTATATATATTATTCTTTATTGTGTATTATTTTATTATTGTTTATTATTCTTTATATATATATGTGTGTAATCGGTTTCTCGAAAACGGCTAAAACGATTTCGATGAAATTTACCATACAGGGGTTTTAGGGGGCGAAAAATCGATCTAGCTACGTTTCATGTCTAGGAAAATTAGTTTTCATCGTGTTTTCCAGCATTTGCATTTCAGACGGAAACTTACAGCGCCATCTGTTGGCGGGTAGCATAACTTGCTCACCCGAGCGGCTGTATAGAGCGAAGTTCGGTCGCCCAGGGACTCAATTCTTGAATATCACCGGGTGATAAAAAATCACTCAAAAAATTCAAAATCACAGATTTTTCTTTTCAAAATTGAAGATTGATATTCGTAAAATATAAAGCCTTCCTTGATTGGCAATTTTCATGTATTCTGATTAACCTTTCAACAGTTTATTACGGCAAATGTGAATTTTTAAAGTCTCAAAAGTGATATTTTATCACCCGGTGATTTTCAAGAATTGAGTCCCAGGTACTAAAAGGATAAACTGACTGACTGATATATCAACGCACAGCCCAAACGGCTGGACCTAGAGACTTGAAACTTTGCACGTAGATACCTTATACAGTGTAGGCATCCACTAAGGGAGGATTTTGCGAAATTTCACCCCTAAGGGGGTAAAATAGGGGATGAAAGTTTGTATGAAAGTCCGTCAGTTTTGAAGTTAGGATCTTCAAATTTTGTATTTAGGCTGACGACTAAAAATTATTTTTTACGTGTCTCTGTGTTTTTGAAAATTCTACACCCTAAGGGGTGAAAAGGGGAATGAAGTGGAAAATCCCTCATTTTCACAGTAAAAACCACAAAATTTATTATTTAGGCATTGAGGTTGTAATTCCACCCCAAATTTAACCCCTAAAAGAGGGAAATGGGTTGAAAAAGTCTAAAAACCAATATGGGTATCGTTTGTATGGTTGTGGAGGGAGAGCGAGAGGGGCAGTGGCAGGGACAGGGATGGTTTGACGGACGGTTGGACAGATGGTTGGTTGGACGGACGGACGGACAACAGATAGACGGAGAGGTGGATGGATAGATGGTCAGATAGATAGAAAGGATCCCTCGCGGACGAAGTCGCGGGCAACAGCTAGTTTTGTATATTGCCCAAACCACGGTAATCATCAATCAACTTTACCTAGGAAACATTGTCCAAAATCAAAATAATTTTTTGGGGCGTATCCAGCTTTTTAAAAAGGGAGAGTCTTTCGGGAGCGCCCAGTCCCCAGATTCCTCAGTATTCTTTGAGTAGCATTGACTAGCAATGAAAAAAGAACAGTACCAAGTACAATACGGATATTTGACTTCTTTTATTAAAATTTTATTTGCCATATTTTTATTGTGTTTTCCACTCTCCCAAAATGCAGTCCAGGCTGACATAAGAAAAGAAAGTAGCTTTTCCTTTTTAAATTAAGAAATATTTGAAGCCAGTAAGACGTAATAAGACGCACCCTGCCGACAGTCTTTCAGCCAGAACCGGACGTGGGTAGTAATTATTACACATACCAAACCCACACTCACTACAATTCAAACGTTAAAAACGGGTCGGGCCACGCGCTTTAATGGGGTTCCGTAGTTTTTCGACTCCAACAAAAATTGCGCTTTTAAGCTAAATATTTCGCAAACTGATCCCTAAATCGAAAAATGATATTTGCAGACCAACAATATTTTTAGAAGAGCTATCTAACGACATCCCACACGATGGGGTAGGCAAGAAAAAAATTACATCCCCACTTTACTTGTACCCTAAAAAAAATATTTTTTAAGATTTTATTCTACCGGATGAAATGTATATCTATGGACCTACTGTCGCTATCAACGGACGCAGTAGCGTAGGTACCTTAAATATAATAAACTATTATTTTTTTAAGTAGAGATGCCATACGATAAATAAAATAATACAAAATTACAGCCGTCTAGTACTTAGCCACAGACAGACAGACGAACAAGACGAAACAATAAGGGTTCCTAGTTGACTACGGAACCCTAAAAACAATATTAATTTTTTTTGTAGGAACTATACCTAATATCATTGTAATGTCAAGCAGACTTACAAGTTGCAAAAACCTAAGTAAGTATATTAATTTTGTAACATACTAAATCTACCTACAAGAAGTTCATATCCTTCACCTTCTATTCATCTACAATCGTATAAACAGATTCAATTCAATCCTCGCATACCACAACCACGCCGCAACAAGCAATCAGAAACAAAAATAAATTATTAATAGCACCTTGGTTTACCCTTTCATAAATTAAAGGGGCCAGATGTTGGCAGACTCCTGACAAACCCCAAATATCTTGTAAAGCCACCCACTGAGACACTCGGCTCACAGGAGTCACAGGTAAAAACTTACGATCACACCCTCGCAAGCTATGGAAGAATTTGTGACTTAAACTTACGGGGAAAAGGTAGAAATTGGTACAAACTGTAGCGCTGTTTTGCCTTTATCGACTGTAGAAACTGTTTCTTCCTTATATATCGTACGAAGATGACCAATGTAATCCTTGTAAGCCGTAAATCTCTCCAACTAATCGAAGAAATTCTGACTGTACTTACCTGTGTTTAAGGTTTAAATTAGTAGGTTTATTTGGAGGAGTTACAAGGTTTCGAAGGTAAAGGATGTGTGATATGATATCAAGGCAAGACAGAGAGGGACAGTAGAGCGCAGACTCCTCGGCAGACGTCGCGGTTGCCATGGCAACACATCGATCGAGCTGGGAGGATGGGAGAGGAGGGGGAGGTTTGCAGCCTCCCTGTAATCCAGGTCATCCGACCTCATGTTTGGGATGTGTAATTAGGTTGAGCTTCGAGCTTCGGTAATCTGGATATTGTTCTTTGTTGCTGTGGAAGCCGTTGAAAAGCCCGGTTAGAACGTATGAGATTTCATTTTATTTCCTTGTATTCTGAAGATTTTCTTAAAGCAGTAATAGATTTTAACACAAGGAATTTTTTTTCGCCCTCATATCGGTTTGCCCTCTTAATCGTGAGAAACCAATAAATAGCTCAATAACAATCATCAATTTCTTCGACTTTTGCAACTACGCAAAAAAAAGAATCATACTAATTAGATCGATCAGCTGATAGTTTTGTAGGAAGAGATTTTTTTTGTGAAATTACAGTCATAAAAAAGTCGTTCTAATTTCAAATAAATAAACGAATAAATAACCATGTAATATAGGGTGTATAAATAGGCTGTAAGGGACAGGTTTCTAAAAACTGAAAGGGCATGATCAGTCAACGTAACTGAACAACTTTCAGTAAATTAAACTTTCATGAAATAAAAAAAACCGGCCTCTCCATACAAAATTGCAAACTTAATTGAAAAGTTTGTATGAAGAGGCCAATTTTTTTTCATTTCCTGAAAGTTTTATTTATGAAAGTTGTTCAGTTACGCAGTTTTCGGAAACCTGCCCCATAAACTCCGTCATTATGAATATGATTCTGACGTTTCTTATACTAGAGTACCTAGTAGTTGAAATATCTAGTAAAATCCGAGTAGACTAACGCGATTCACGGATGAAAAATTCAAACACTATCTACCATGAGACATGTCTCAATTCAGGCCAAAGTTCCTTCCACAAACAAAGACCACTTATCGGAAGTAGAATCGACAGAAGTCTACAATTTTTCTTTTTGAATATGCATACGCAAGGCGTCCCCTGGCTAGGGTGACCATTAATCACCCATAAAAAAGACAAAGTGACTTCTGAGGCCCGTCATATCTACCATCGAGGTGAGGGGATACACGTAAACTGTCTGAGTACAAAAATGACAAATAAGGTAAAAAGATTTATGTAAAATAAATCTTTCTTCAAACCGTTTGCAGCCCAATTTTCAGCTGTTAAAATAAAAAAAAGGTTAGGTAAAAAGGTTGATGTTAGGTAAAAAGGTTGATGATCGTGCCATCCTTAAAAAAAAACATAAAACACAAAATCCGCAGTTCTATTTACAGGGTGTGAGAGAGACAGGGTGTAAAAGTTTTACTAACTGATAGTTATTCAGTTACGGTGACTGATCATGCCCTTTCAGTTTTTGATAACCTAACCCTAAATATTGTTAATTTATATGCCCAACCAATGCGCAGAAGCCTCCGTGATCTAGTTGTAAGAGCGTGAGCGTTTGGTGCTCGATCAGGAGCTTGCCGGAGTTTGGTGCTCGATCAGGAGCTTGCCGGAGTTTGGTGCTCGATCAGGAGCTTGCCGGAGTTTGGTGCTCGATCAGGAGCTTGCCGGAGTTTGGTGCTCGATCAGGAGCTTGCCGGAGTTTGGTGCTCGATCAGGAGCTTGCCGGAGTTTGGTGCTCGATCAGGAGCTTGCCGGAGTTTGGTGCTCGATCAGGAGCTTGCCGGAGTTTAGTGCTCGATCAGAAGCTTGCCGGAGTTTCTAGGTTCGATTTGACACTGTCAAACAAAAATAACTTTGTAAGACTACCCCAGGTTGATCACCTGATTGTTTGAAAGTAGAGTTTTTTTTTAATGTCACAAGTGGGTAAAAGAGCAGGTGGGCCACCTGGTGGTAAGTGGTCACCACCGCCCATGACACCCACTGTCTTATTAGTGAAATAATTTGACACTAATAAGACAGCAAAGCGCGTTACCTACCATGAGAACTAAGATGGTATGTCTCATGTGCCTGTAATTTCACTGGCTCTATTACCCTTCAAACCGAAACACAGCAGTGCAAACACTGCTGGTTCACGGCAGAAAAAGGCAAGAGGGTGGTACTTCCCCGGACGGACTTTGCACAGAAACCCTACCACCTACAAAAGTAAGATGATTCCATGTTTCAAAAGGTGCATTAAGCTGTTAGTCTTGGCTACGAAAGTAGTATTTAACGAGCTATGTCGTTGTCCTTCCTAGGCTTCAGGGTTTGTGGCTTGTGGTCGATCTGAAAACCCGCACGATGTGATGATGATGTCTAATTTCATCCGTAGTACACAGGCCACCGTCGCCTTCATTACTACCTTCGTGTGCCACCTTCCTCCTCAGTTTTAATGACCGCCGGCCGTGTGTCACGGAACAGGGCAATATTAATGTAAATTGCGAAGAATATGATTACCCCGCGCCTCCCCGTTGATAATCATATTTACGACCCCCCCTTTCGGGGTGGGGTGGCAGGCAAGGTGACTCCAGTCGATACGTCTGTCTAGGTGTGGGTTGAGAAAACGTTTATTTAATCTGTGCAAACAGTTACTCGTACTTGAGTTTGGATTCAGAAGGCTTTTGAAGTAATTTACGTAATTAGAAAATATTGAATTTTTGACTGCAACTTCGTTCGCATAATACTTACTTAGAAAAGAAAGAAGCTCTTCTATTTTCTTAGCCGTATTTGATATTATCCAGAGCAATATTCGTCTGACAGACACATGTTGTGATTGTTTGGGAAGCGATGTAGTTTAGCTGACGTCATTAAGAGATTTTAATACCTTTTTTATGTCCCTCAACACAGAATCCTCAGAGAAAAAAACCTGCATAAGAACTTATTTTGACGATGCCAAAAAATAGTCATGAAAGAGTCATAAATAGTCACCATAAGGAAAAAAATAGTCGCGTTACAATTCTAGAGTTATAGCTATGGTTTGCTGAGGATTATGGGCATAGGCTATATACAGAATCCTCAGTTCTGATGCAAGCAAACCGTGGGGACTATCGACTTGGTTTTTATTTTAAAAATAGTCGTCTTGACTTCCAAATTTTCAAAAATAGTCGTTCAAGGTTTCAAAGTTACAGGGGTAGCTTGCTGAGGATTCTGTGCATAGCATTTCACGGACGCAGATTCCTGCAGAACGGTTAGGTTTTTCTATTTGATACTGATGTCAAAAAACCGGCCAAGTGCGAGTCGGACTCGCGCACTGAGGGTTCCGTACCACCACATAAACATAATTGTATTAGTTGAAATTTCAGTAAGTTAATGTGCTAGATTTTTTGAGTCTGACACGCGCTTGACCAAATTTTATTATTTGTTGTTATTTTATAGCCTATGCCCTATTAGACGGAGAGCGCGTGGTCGTCAACCCTACCTCATCGATTACCAAGATGCGACTAATCTAGGGTGATGCACGTTAAAAAGTTGTATCCGAATCAACAGGGTTGCCTGGGCGCAACCTGGCAGGTTTTGTACAGTGGGCAAAAAACTTGTCATTTTTTGGGCAAAAATTACCTCATCGAATACCAAATAGGTACATAGTACATTCGATAGTACTCATCAAGGAGTGCCTAAATCAACAGGGTTGCCTCACTCAATCCTGGCACATTCGGAAGTCGGCCTGATTGAAGGTGGTCAAAAATGACAAAAATTACCTCATCGATTACCAAGTAGGTACTTATTACAACTGATAGAGCTCTTCAAGAAGGGGCAAAATCAACAGGGTTGCCTCGCCAAATCCTGGCACATTCGTGAGTCGGCCTAATTTTAGGTTGGCAAAAAAATACAAAACTTACTTACGATAATGAGTAATGAATTAAAACTTATGCCATTTGAAGGTTCTAGACATCTTAATAATATTTGCTATAGTATGCCAACACTTAAACTCATTTTTCATATTATTATACAGGACGAAAAGTTAAGATGGGGTACACAGGGCAGCTACTATAAGCTTTATAGCTACAAGAAAACTTAGTACAGAGACTAACCCTAACTTTTAGAGATATTTTGATCTACATTCACAGATTTTTGAAAAAATGTACAGGCAACAAGAAAAATGGCAATTTCCACATAAACTTTTATCATTCCATTTCATCTTCTTATCGATAAAGAACATAATTTTTTATGGGGTTAACCGAGCCGACCATACATGTTATAGGAGAAACAGAAATTTTCATGTACCTTTTTTACGAAATATTGTACCTTTTTTACGAAATATTCTATTCTCTTGTTACTATGAAAAAAAAGTCTTTAAAGGTCAACCAGGGTCAAGTTATTAAAATTCTCAGTAAATGCAAAATAAATTTTTATTCAGGAATAAAATAAAATCAGGCCAAAAGTGCCAGGATTTGGTGAGGCAACCGTGTTGATACTGCCACTTTTTAAAGAGCACTATATCAACATACACACATACATCCTACACTACACACACACATCACATGCACACAAAAACACACAAACACACACTTAGGCACACACATACATCCACTACATCTACATTCGTACAGGTAATTGTGGGGCTTGCCGCGTCGTCCTACTGGAGTGTCGCTCTGGTAGGTGGACGGGGAATTCGCAATTCCCCCTCGACCTACGGCACTAGTATTCGAAACAAACTAGTTTTCATGTATCGATATTTTTTCTATTAAGTACAAAAAAAAATATTTTCCATACAGTCTCTTTAAAATGAACGGGCATTTGGGCAACTAATAGATCTCGTTGAGATCTTCATTTCGGTTGACAGCTGTCAAATCTAAAACCACCATAACTCAAAAACTACTTACCCTAGACTTTTGCACGTTCGAACAAACGATAGATCTCGTCAAGGTCTTTACTTCGGATGAAAGCTGTCAAATCTAAAACCACCATAACTCAAAAACTACTCACCCTAGACTACTTTACGTTCGGATGAAAGATAGATCTCGTCGATGTCTTTATTTCGGTTGACAGCTGTCAAACTAAAAATCGCTATAACTAAAAAGCTACTAACCCTAGACTACTCGTTTGTTAAGACAAAGGATAGATCTCTTTGAGATCTTCATTTCGCTTGACAGCTGTAAAATCTAAAACCACCACAACTCAAAATTACTGACCCTACACTACTTGTATGTTCGGACAAGTGATAGATCTCGTCGAGATCTTTATTTTGGTCTGTCGAACTTAAAATCACTTTTACTTGGAAGCTACTGACCCTAGACTCCTCGTTTGGACGAGATCTATCATTTGCCCGAACATACAAGTAGTCTAGGGTCAGTAATTTCCAAGTTATAGTGATTTTAAGTTTGACAGCTGTCAACCGAAATAAAGATTTTGACTAAATCTATCATTTGTCCCACCATACAAGTAGTCTAGGGTCAGTAGTTTCCAAGTTATAGCGATTTTAAGTTTGACAGCTGTCAACCGGAATAAAGATTTCGACGAGATGTATCATTTGTCCGAACATACAAGTAGTCTAGGGTCAGTAGTTTCCAAAGAATAGTGATTTAAAGTTTGACAGCTGTCAAACGAAATAAAGATCTGGACTAGATATATCATTTGTCCTAACATACGAGTAGTTTTATGTTATAGCGATTTTAAATTTGACAGCTGTTAACCGAAATAAATACCTCGACGAGATCTATAATTCGTTCGATCATAAAATAGTTAAGGGTGAGCAGTTTTTGAGTTATAGTGGTTTTAGATTTGACAGCTTTCAACCGAAATGAAGATCTCAACGAAATTTAACCTCAGTTATTTTCATAAGTCCTGAAATGTATTTTATTGTGTTTTATGTAGTCTTGAAAGAAACTTTATCTTTATCTTTGTCCTAACAATCGAGAAGTTTAGGGTTAATAGATTTTAGAGGATGTTATGTGAAAAGATAGTTACTTGACAGTGGGCGCAGTCTTTTTGCTTGAAAGAAAGGGATAATGTGCGCAATACGCAACGCATAAGATTGCGACAGATATAATGTGCGTGTTACCAAAACTAAATGACGTAAGCGCCTGATATAATATATCCACTTTAAGTAAAAACTAAGTAATAAAATAAAATTTAAGATTAATCATATGATAGCAAATACGAATGCCTTTCTGTGATCTTAATTTCACTACTTAAAACACCTCAGATTCCACAAAAAGAGGAAATCATGAAAATTTAAGAGGTAACTTTTGATTTTTATTTTGTCGAGCCAATTTTTACTAATCGTGTTTTGGTCTTCGCGGCATTATCACTTGAATGGTCATGAAACACATAACTGAAAATCACGGCAAGATACTGAGTAAATAAAAAGATATTTGTCTTCAAAGTACACAAAAAAAATCCATGTCGTCTTAAAATATAGCTATTTTTAGTTTGACAGCTTCTTCTTCAATTTAAGAGCTTGGCTCTTGTCGATGGAGTAACTTCCAGTCCTCACGTTGTATCGCGAGCTGCTTTACCTCCTGAAAAGACACGACATTGACCTTTTCTTTAATCTGGTCAAAGTAGCTTCGCCTAGGTCTTCCTCGTCCCCTCTTTCCTTCAATCTTTCCTTCCATTATGTTTCTCAGGAAATTGTCGTGCCGTATCAGGTGACCTATCATTTTCCCCTTTTCGGTTATCTATTGTTTTTAGTAAACTTCTTTTTTCTTTGACTATTTCTAGCACCTCCTCGTTTCTTTTCTTTTCCGTCCAGCTATTTCTTTCCATTCTCCTCCAGCACCACATCTCAAATGCTTCCAGCCTTTCTCTATCTCTTTGTGTCAGTGTCCATGTCTCACTTCCGTACAATACAATGCTCCATATGTACACCTTGATTAAGCGCTTTTTTACCTTCTTAGATATTTTGGCCTTCAGGAGGTGTTTCTTGTTATTAAAGGCTTTTTTAGCCATAGCTATTCTTTGTTTGACAGCAGTCAGCCGAAATAAAGACCAGAAATGAAGATCTCGACGAGATCTGTTATTTGCGGGTGCCCGATTACCCGTTTTTTTTAAGAGACTTTGTATCGAAAATATATTTTACATGTACTTGTTAGGAAAAAAATATCGATACATGAAAACTAGTTTGTTTCGAACGCTAGTGCAGTAGGACGAGGGGGAATTGTGAATTCCCCGTCCACCTACCAGTGGGACACTGCAGTAGGATGACTGGGCATTTACCCAAATGTGTTTTGCCCACTTAGAAATTGCTAATGGCCCTAAAAGTCAGGAAAAAAAATATTTTGCGATTTCTGAGAGTTCTAATACCTTTACCCTAGTGGACCTTTTACAGACTTCTGTTTCTTAGTATCAAAAGGATAGAATGTTTCTAAAAAAAAGTACATGAAAATTTCTGTTGTTTCTATTACATGTTTAGGAAAATAATTCTGTGCTTTCTGACAGTTCTAATACATTAACCTCGGTTGACCCCATAGAAAATTATGTTCTTTATGAATAAGAAGATCAAATTGAAAAAAAAAATGTGGAAATTGCCGTTTTTCTTGTTGACTGTACATTTTTTCCAAAATCTGTGAATGTAGGTCAAAATATCTCTAAAAGTTAGGGTTAGTCTCTTTACTAAGTTTTCTTGTAGCTATAATGCTTATAGTAGCTGCCCTGTATACCCTATCTTAACTTTTCATTCTGTATAATAATATGAAACGGGAGTTTCAAGTGTCGGCATACTATAGCAATATTATTAAGCTCTAGAACCTTCAAATGGCATAAGTTTCAATTCATTACTCGTTATCGTAAGTAATACTTGTATTTTTTTGCCAACCTAAAATCAGGCCGACTCACGAATGTGCCAGGATTGGGCGAGGCAACCCTGTTGATTTTGCTCCTTCTTGAAGAGCTCTATCAGTTGTAATAAGTACCTACTTGGTAATCGATGAGGTAATTTTTGTCATTTTTGACCACCTTAAAATCAGGCCGACTCCCGAATGTGCCAGGATTGAGTGAGGCAACCCTGTTGATTTAGGCACTCTTTGATGAGTACTATCGAATGTACTATGTACCTATTTGGTATTCGATGAGGTAATTTTTGCCCAAAAAATGACAAGTTTTTTGCCCACTATACAAAACCTGCCAGGTTGCGCCCAGGCAACCCTGTTGATTCGGATACAACTTTTTAACGTGCATCACCCTAGATTAGTCGCATCTTGGTAATCGATGAGGTAGGGTTGACGACCACGCGCTCTCCGTCTATATAAACATACCAATTTTCAAGTTTGTAAGTGTTCCCGTTTTTAAAAAGAACTAAAACAAAAATCGCCTCAGCAACCATCCAACTTGACCCCTCTCTTATATGAATGTTCTTGAAACACACCACAATTGGTTATCATTAGTTGTGAGAAAAGTTGTAATATTTAATTATTTCAGACTTTTCCCATTATTTGTACTGTGAGACCTAGCTTCTTGCCAAATTTCATAATTTTAGGTCAACGGGAAGTACCCTGTAGGTTTTTCATTTTTGAATAAATGTATGGAGATGAGGACATAAAATGCCATATCTTTTTATTGCGTCGTTGTAAAAAATTGAAGTTTTCAGATCTTGTGTGGTTCATGGATCCTAATATATGGTATTAATTTCAACCTGATACCTTTACCCGTTCGTGAGATAAAGGGTCTTGACAGACAGACAGACAGACAGACAGACGGACAACAAAGTGATCCTATAAGAGTTCCGTTTTTTTCTTTTGAGGTACGGAACCCTAAAAATAGTCAACAAATAGTCGTCTCAAACCATAATAACTTCGGTTTGCTTTACCTAGTAGAAGTATGTTAAAAATTCATGTTAACTTCGCCATAAATTTTTCCTTTGTACAGTCGCGTACACAAAATTATTTGATATTGATTTCAAGTTGTCAAAAAAAAAGGAATTTTGATATTGTTAGAGGCTTTTATTTTTATATATTATTGCAGATCCTATTTTTGTGTTATCTATTTTTATTAGGTAAATAAGAGGATAAACCGACTGATATATCAGTGCACAGACCCAACCTTTTGGTCTAAAAACTTGTAGGTTCCACGTTTAAGGAAAGGTAAAACTAGAATATCGGGCTTAAACCCAGATGCATTCAGTAAATAAAAATACTTTAATAATAATTCGTAGGTTCGCAAATATTACTAAATTAACTATACTAACTTTACTAATTTCATGATTGATCAATGTTGTTTTCCTACGCATTTAACTATTCATTAAAAATTAAAATGTCGCTGCATATGTGTTTTTTTTTACCCAATAGCACATCAGTAGAATAATACAAATCAGTGACTTAATGGCATAGTAACAGAGTTGGAAATGTTTAACGTGGGTCGTATAATAGAAAAAGCACCAATATTCTGAGACGAGATATGTTTAACCAATAGCATGGCGACGTTCGGCTCGACCAAATTGTGTGACCGAGCTAGCGCTCGCCGCCGCCGCCGGCGCGTATTGAAGTGCCCTACATTGTTGCTATTACAACGACAATTGCCGTGTTCTACGGTAATTATATGAATGTAAAGTTAACTTACACTAAAGCCTATGGAAGCAGTAAATACACAACGCGTTATTCCAAATTAGGATTTCCAATTTTTAAATAATCCTACTTAAAAATTGAATGTAAATTCTAAAACTATCAGCAGCTCGTTAAAAGCGCAGCCTCGGTCGGGTCATTGCGCTGCGGGTTATTGCCCTCTGCGTAGGGCTAATTTTAAAATTTTCAGAATTTTTTAAAAGTAGTTTTTTTTTGTGTTCCTTTATCGTTACTGAAACACCCCCTAAGCTATGGCACGCAATAAAATTATCACCCTGTATTACTCATTTAACCATTTAATGGACATAAGTACGAAGACTGTGATTTATACAAAAAACTAACTAAAAAATCATCTGTAGGTACTGAATACATATATTCATAAAGAAGATTTTTTTATTATTTTAGTTTAAAACCAATTATTATAGTTTATTAAGCTATATTATTTAACATGAAAACAAATAAATTTTGCTTTTTATAACAGAATTAATTATATTGGGTTCCAAATACATGAAAAAAAGTAACTAAATAGTTACCATCAAAGATGATATGCATTTTGAACACGACTGTACTTGAGTTGAAAAATGTATGGCGAAGTTAACATGCATTTTTAACATACTTCTACAAGGTAAACCAGACCAAAGTGATTATGGTTTTAGACGACTATTTGTTGACTATTTTTTGACGTCAGTATCAAACAGAAAAATCTAAACGTTCCGCTGGAATCTGCTTCCGTGAAATGCTATGCACAGAATCCTCAGCAAGCTACCCCTGTAACTCTGAAATCCTTGAACGACTATTTTTGAGAATTTGGAAGTCAAGACGACTATTTCATGACTATTTTTTTAAATAAAAACCTAGTCGATAGTCCCCACGGTTTGCTTCCATCAGAACTGAGGATTCTGTATACAGCCTATGCCCATAATCCTCAGCAAACCATAGCTATAACTCTAGAATTGTAACGCGACAATTTTTTTCCTTATGGTGACTATTTATGACTATTTCATGACTATTTTTTGGCATCGTCAAAATAAATTTTTATGCAGTTTTTTTCTCTGAGGATTCTGTGTTGAGGGACATCTTTTTTTGACTTTCATGTAAAGTACGTTACCAAGACTCAAAAGCTCATAACGATTTATTGGTTAAAATGTTATCACATGTGATGTTAACTCTACAAGATTATAAAGTATTTCTTGTTCCTTTTATGAACACAATGCATGACAAAACATTAAAAGCAAGTGGTATAGGTCCACTGGAGTGTGTGAGTGACAGCAGCGAAACGACACCAGGATGCTAAGGCAGGATGTAGAGTTTGCAGCTTGGCTTCTTTTTATGTCACAAGTGGGCAAACGAGCAGGTGGGCCTGCCTTGGTGGTAAGTGGTCACCACCACCAATGACACCCGGTGTCTTACTAGTGAAATAATTTCACACTAATAAGACAGCAAAGCGCTCTACCCACCCTAAAAACTAAGATGGTATGTCTCATGTGCCGCTGGTAATTTCACTGGCACTATACTACAAACCGAAACACAGCAGTGCAAACACTGCTGCTTTACGGCAAAAAAAGGTAAGGGGGTGGTACTTCTCTAGACGGACTTTGTACAAAAACCTTACCACATTTTTTTATAACTACATGAAATCAGATAATTTTTTAACAGATTAATCTTAATGAGCTTTTGAGTCTTGGTAACATACTTTATCTGAAATGCTTTTAGTGGGATTTTAACTTATTCCAGCGTTCTTTCTAAAAAAGTTATGGTAACTGCGGTTTGGTTGATTGGTACGTAGTGACCCTGTCTCTCAAGCTCAAGGTCCCGGATTCAAATCCTGGGGCCAAACATTTGTATGATAAGCTTGGGTTTTAATAAATTTGTGTAAACACTTTTACGGGCTTATTCTGGTGGCTAATTGCAACAACTTTTGTCTACGACTTTTAGAAATTAGTTAAAAAATCTCTATTTTCCTCATATAATCCGCTAGTAAATATTTTTTTCGGCGTATCCATAGGACGATACCATTGATGGAAATACCTGGGGCTCTACAGCAAATGTCACTAAATTTTTAGATGACGAAAGCGAACGTCATAAAATGTAAGATTTGACATTAGACAAGTTATGTCATTCCATACATTTCGCTCTCGTCAAATGGCACGTTTTTTTTGTTTTTTAAAACATTTTGTTGCATTTAACCCACAGAAAAATAAAGGTACTTACATAGAAGGAGGATTAACGAAATAATTCGTCACTAGGTGGTTTAGGCGTTTTTCTATGGATTTGACAGGTTATTATGAATGTTTTCTATGGATCATCGATGATGGGGTTGTGACATGTTGGCAGATGTCATCCCCTACTAAAATCAAAGAGATTTGAGCCTCGCTACGCTCGGTCATAGAGGGATCCGAAAATTGTCGGCTATAGCTTGACTTTTTACTCATGTTAAGAGTCATATTAGAAAATAAGAGATAAACATGTTTATGATTATCTACTTTCAAACGTCGCTGTAACGCTTTTTGACCAGCTAGAGATGTGCAGGCACTGGATATGACGATAGCGATAATGTAGTATTTCGACTTTTTTAAAACGATAGTATTAACACTCTCATATTAAATATTGACGAGGCTTTCAGCAGATGTTAAACGCTCATGATGAATTCAAAATTTTGTGACTTAAAAAATTGTTGAATTCGAATGTTTTGTATGCTATTCACAATAATGTTCTTTGAAGAGAAATCAAATGAATGGAACCAAAATTTGACGTTGCGAAATGAAATACTCGACAGGAAACTACTTGCAGTTTTCACTATGTTGTCTGTAAATTGCTTTATATTTATAATAGCGCACCCCGAACAGTTCATACATCAAGCGCGAAACCACAAATTGTCAGAATTTGAAAATGACAGACTTACGCACGTCCACGCAGTACAACTAGACTCGATAAAGAACCCGGCAATCGCGCGGGCGCGGGTCGCGTTAGGTGAAGGAGTCTATTCCAAGGGGTGCGTAGAGTGTCTTTTCGCATTTCTGTATTTATAGTTAATATTATTTAAAAAAAAGGATTCATCAGAAATGAATTAAGCTGCTTTATTTATTATCTCATTTACAAAGGAAGAAAGAAAAGAAAAGTTACAAATAAAATTACAGAATGGTACGTATGTATATTTAAAAAGTTATGAATCTACTAATAAAGTTACCTTCTACCTAAAAATAATTCTTATTTTTGTCTCCATTTTCAAGCAAGTCTCTCTGCAAGTGTTGTTTATTTAGTAGTTTTAATGCCTAGTTGCAATGCCGCTGCTATGCTGTTTTACTTTCTCTTTAAAACTTAAAGGGATCCGAAAATAAATAAATATCGACTACCAATGATATGGTACAGTCAAGAGTACGTCAAAATTGACATATTGGACTTGTATCGTTCTTATCGGGTCTTCAACTATGAAATTAGCGTTTTGTATAGCGAATTTTCTAATTTTTGAGCATGATGGAGAGTTGATAGGTACTCTGATTTAATACCATGTTCATTCCAACCGACATGACATGACTTTTAACCGTTTATGGCGAGTTTTTTAGGCATACTATTTCCAATAAGCTCATTTTACACGTTTTGTCAATGTAAATACTATTTTTACTTTTTTATTAGACACATGAGTTGAAAGCGTGTCAATTAATTCAATAATTATAAAATCGCACATTTCCTGACATTTGCAACCTCATTACTTTTTCTCACCGGGATCAAAACCTCTATGATTTACCTTTTTTTCACCCTTTATGATTATTCTGATGACATAAAAAAAGTTGATAGTGATTATAAGGTCTATTATTTGACAAAGGTTTCACTCTACCTTTCAAAATTTTGAGCCAGAGATCTAGGGAAAAGTTGCATTGTCTTTTGGTGATAATGTTTATTATTATGTATATTTTACTAACAAATATTGATATTGATGAATCACGTTCTTTCTTTGTAACTATAATTCTCTCATTTTTAATATTACAACACAACGGAACCCTAAATATGCCAAGTCCGACACGCACTTGGCTAGTTTTTTTATTACTTGGTAGATTGAATTGTGACCATTTACAGAGATCGTAGGTACTAGAAGAATAAAGTTAGCATCTGATTTAATTCGATAACTTTTTAGACATTATCGATAACCACTATTTACATCTCTAATGGCGGATAATCAAAACCATTCTCGATATGTTTATATTCTTGAATTGTTCTTGAAATTTGCAGTATATTTCTTTGTGGAAGGTTTTTTTTTTAATTGAATTACGTAAACTTTAATATAATTTGTTGTCACTTTAATGAGAATTACACATATTTTTGCAAAATAAGCTTATAAATATTACTTACAAATGAAAGCATAATAATTCTTCGATGTTCTGCTTCCTAGAAGAATGAGATCCGCATGCCAGTACGATATATGCATTGTTCAGCATTTAGGCTTTTGTGTACAACACTTATTTGATTAGTTATAAGTATTTTAATAACAGTAAAATTATAAAAACTACAGAGCCGGTTCGCTCACGACAAGATCAAAACAAATAGTTTCATAGACGACTGAAAGTAAAGACCATGTCATACTAGTTGTCAAGAGAACAATCAGATAACTTTTTAAAATAGCAGGAGTGTAAAAAGAACCAAAACAAACCTGGTTCCAACTTGACGTTTCAAAAGTGCAACACTTGACAAGCCTTCAAATCCCTCTATGACCGAGCGCAGCGAGGTTCAAATCTCTTTGACTAAAATAAATTAGCAAGGTATCTATTCCAAGCGAAGCAAGGAGGTCCGAAATCTTTGATTTAACCCCCAGAATTTTACACTCACTTATAAAAAATTCGCTTCCGAAGCCAAGTGATTTTATAATGAAAACGAGAAACTTTCCTGAAGAAACACCTTTGACTCGAATAATTTTTTTTGACTCCATACTTAAAAGTGGCCGACTCATTTTGTATGGGGAGTTTATTTTTTTTATCGAGTAATATTTTTTTTCTGCTTAAAAGTTGCTTATTTTTATTAGTAGAATCACCAGGCCACACCAGGCTTTGGTAGCGAAACCAATGAAAATCCACATTGTCCCATTGCGCTCGGCTTGCTCCTGACCTGGATCTAGCCCTGAGCACGAAGAATGGGTCGCCAAAGGGGCGATCTTGCTCAGGTTATATGTTTTCGGTTCGGGAACATAGACGCAGGCAGAGAAATCCATTCTTTAGCTGTGCGCATTACACCGCAATCACACCTTCCTTTATTCGAACACTAATTCGGCATACGTTGCTAGGATGCTTGGTTCTGTTAATTCCAATATCCTTACTTCAACGAGCAATGTATGAAAAATTCATCTGTGAATTAAGGAAGCTGGATAGCGGCTTTATAAAAGATGTTTCGACTTAGTGCGAATGTGTGGAATACCAACCAATTGTATCAACCAACGAATTTGGAGTTTGTTGTTGGTATCAATCAACCTACGGTGCGTTTGGATGGCGGGAATCGGCGGAATAAGCTCTTGGAGTTCTTGAGCACACTTTACAATCCGTTGAATACCGATTGGTATACAACTTTGCTATGGGCCTGACTGTGAAACTTAGTTTTCACCAGCATCTCATCATCAACCAGCTCAATATTCCTTTAGGCTTCAATTATTACTAGAATATTTATTTATTCCAATTTCGGTCTTCCCATTATAAAAGTCGGTCGCGCTACGTTGCGCCTGATTTGACCCGCTAACTTAACTATAAAGCGCATTGCGTGGCCAATGTCCAGTTTCTTTATACTAATTAACGTTATTCACATTCCAGACTGAGCCGCGTATATTCAGACACGCGTGTGAGCTTTTTATATAATTTATTATACAAGGTGTAGGACGGTGTATCGAAAAGTGGAAGGGTGTGTACAGTGAACGAAACTGAACCACTTTCCCAAAGAAACATTTTTGGTAAATGAAAATAAATTTTGACATCTCCATACAAATTGCTCACTCTGCTCGAACAGTTTGTATGGAGAGGTGAAATTATTTTTATCATTTAAAAAAAAATTCTTTGGGAAAGTTGTGCAGTTTCGATAACTGATCACGCCCTTTCTGTTTTCGGTACACCGTCCCTTAAACCCTGGTTTGAATATTTGAACAATTTTTAATTATATATTTTTTTTTTATTATCTTGGAAAACACCAACAACCACCGACCACCGCGGTCCAAGGTGCCAGCCGCAACGCTTACAAGCGTGGTGACTATGGTATACTTACCCTCCACATTGTTTTAGCAAAAGCTGGAATTCTGGATGGAGTTCCCTGTCCTGTAGTGGACGTTTGATGGGATGTCATGATGATCTTGGAAAATGATACTAGACAACTAATCTAAAGAAATATACACACACTACTTTGAAGACGTTCGATTTGAAGGGTAAGTTCGTTATCGATAACTATAGATCAATTTTGTATAGGGATTCGGAAATTTGGAGTCGTCTAAAACTTTTTTTGTAGTACCTATAATAAGTTAAATATTATTGAAACTTATCCACTGACGTACTTACCTAAAAAATATAAAATAATGATACATTTTTATTTTTTTAGAATAAATTATGCTTATTTTATTATTTTTATGCAAGTATGTTTGTACGTTTTAAGCGAAGTGACTATGGTACTTCCCCTCTACATTTTTCCAGCAAAAGCTAGAATTCTTGATGGAGCTCCCTGTCCTGTAGTGGACGTTTCATAGGATGTTATGATATACGTTTGTGTATCGATTTCAAGTATGCTTAACTTAATAAAACTTCAAAATATCCTTAGACCTATACAAAATTGATCTATATCGATACCAGAACACGTTCCCTCCAGAGCTCCTTCCAAAACTCCAGCAGAAACGAGTGGTACTTTGAAGGGGATTTTCCATTACACGCTTGTAAGCGTTGCGGCTGGCGACCGCTGTTGTTGGTGACTGCAGTATGTAAGATGGTACGATACACTGAAAGATGCTGCTGCCCATCCTCCAGTTTATAATCCCTTAGTCGCCTCTTACGACACCCACGGACGATTAGTCTATATATTGAAGATAATTTTATGAAAAAAAATATCACGTTATGCTATTTTGATGCCCCTGATTCCAAATCACATGTTTTTGGACATTGTACTTGTTAGTTTGTTTATTTATTCGAGCATCACGCAAAAACTACTGAACCGATTTTAATGAAACTTTTTTGTTTGATAGCTAATAGTTTGACCTAAAACTTATATAAATAAGTATATATTTTATTTAACATGAAGTTACAGGTAAAAACTAGTTAAAAATAAACTTGATTGTAGAGTTGGCAGATGCTTTAGCCAAGCGGTAGCTTACGTGTTAAAATTGCCTCGGGAAAAGCTTTTTTAAGGTTCCGTACCCTAAGGGTGAAAAACGTGACTCCATTAATATGCCTCCGATGTCTGTCTGTCTGTCAGCGGGCTATATCTCATGAACCGTAGTAGGTGGACAGTTGAAATTATCACAGATTATGTATTTCTGTTGCCGCTATAACAACAAATACTAAAAATAAAAAAATAAAATTAATTAAGAGGGGCTCTCCTACTATAACGTGTTTTTAGACGATTTTTGCTCGATTTTTGTTTTAGCTCTATATCGTAAAATCGGGAACACTTACAAGCGTAAAAATTTGTATGTTTATGTGCATCAGCAATAAAAAACCGGCCAAGTGCGTGTCGGGCCACGCGCAGTATAGGGTTCCGTAGTTTTTTTATGATTTTTATCGCAAAGCTTTTGATTAAGCATTTGATATGGTCCATAGATAATATAAACTTTTTCCTGGCGCCAGATTGCTATTGCTATTTTAATTTTCAGTTTTTCGGCCATAGCTCACTAACCTGAGAAGCCTACTTAGTTGTGATAGTTTTCCTTTTAATTTCATCATAAATATATTAACTACTGTAATTTTTTTCATATTTCCAATAATAACCTTTTACCTGGCAGCGGGGGGACACTCGACACCAACAAAAAATTGAGTTTTCAAGCTTAAAGTTCGCAAACGGCGGTTTCTAAATCGAAAAATTATGAATGAACTCACATTTAGTGGTAGTCGTGAAAAAAATTTTCATCCTTACTTTGCTTGTAGGTTGCATATATACTTATATTTTTTTTTCACCACTTAGTCGGCGTGGTTGAAATTTATATCCGAACTTAATTACAGCTTTCCAGTCGACCACTGGTATTATTGTTTGAGCTAAGCCACAGACAGACAGACAGACGGACATGACGAAACTATAAATAATAATAATAAATAATGATAAATTTATTTATTAACCACAATTTACGATTATATCTAAGCGCACGGCAGTGCGCAGGCCAAGTTCCCGCAACAGGCCACGCGCACGCCGTGCACTATTTACACGAACCGTTTCGACCCACTTTTGAACCCCCTGTAGCTCAGTGCCTATTGAAATTACAGAGATAAAACTGTACCTACATAATTATATACTAATACTAAAGCAATTTGCCAAATTTCATACATATAGCTACAGTAGATCCTGAAATATGAACCCGTGAAAATAGCTAATTTTGGCACTTAATGACTGACTGACTCACTGACCGGTAATCAAAACCTCCAGGCCACTTCCAATTGTCCTAGCGTTATGAAATTTGGCATTTAGGTAGTCGTTAGGATAAAAGTAATGGAAAAATTCAAAAACTAGAAATTGGTCAAGTGCGAATCGGGTTTTAGTCAAAATTATGTATAAAATGTTGGTAATACTTCTCTAAGACCTGAAAATCTGAAATTTGGCATGGGGATAGTCGTTAGCATTAAAAAAAGTATAGCAAAAATTTGAAAATTGGAAATTGGTCAAGTGCGAGTCAGGATATAGTCATTACTATGCATAAAATTGTTGGTCATACTTCTGTGAGACCTACAAATCTGAAATTTGGCATCGGGGTAGTCGTTAGCATTAAAAAAATTGGAAAATGGTCAAGTGCGAGTCAGACTAAAATTAATGTACCAAATATTAAAAAGGTAGTATTTCTAGAAGGTCAGACTTAGTCATGCATGAAAACAAGTACCTATGTTTTAACAAAACTATGAAAATACAAACAACGTTGCGATAGTTACTATAAATATAATATAGCAAACTGAACAAAAAGTATTGAAATCCCACCAAAAACATAACTGTTAAAAAGGGGGCCAAGTTCCTATCGGCTAATTGTTTGCCTAAAAAAGGGTTGAAATCCGATCCAATGCCAAGTTTAGATGCACTTTAATATCGATCATAATCGTCTTCATCAACAGCCTGATCCACTAGTAAACATTTGCCATTCCCAAGACTCGCCACCACATCCAGTCCTCGGCCTTCCGCATCCAGCCACTATCCGCCACCTTATTCACGTCAACGGTTCATCTGGCCGAAATTCACTTTACCATACACCCAACTTAAAATATGGTATAGCTGTGAAAATACGCAGGTACGTTGAAAATAATATCTAAAATGAAATACTTTTGAATTTGAACTTAGATGAACCGTTGACGTGAATAAGGTGGCGGATAGTGGCTGGATGCGGAAGGCGGAGGACTGGATGTGGTGGCGAGTCTTGGGAATGGCAAATGTTTACTAGTGGATCAGGCTGCTGATGAAGATGATTATGATCGATATTAAAGTGCATCTAAACTTGGCATTGGATCGGATTTCAACCCTTTTTTAGGCAAACAATTAGCCGATAGGAACTTGGCCCTATTTTTAACAGTTATGGATTATGATAAATTGTGGAAGAACTAAAGCCCGAGATGGAACTAAGCCTGTGTTTCAGGACTTCCATCTCGAATCGCAATGACATGCAGAACAGCTACATAACAATTAAAGAAAATGATCACTTAAGGGTTTCTTGTTGATTACGGACCCCAAAAAAACTGGTCAAGTGCGTGTCGGACCCGCGCTATTTTAATACACTTCTGCGTGATTGCGCATCCATAACTTAGACGATATTTTTACCTTAGTGGTACGGAACCCTTGGTGCGCGAGTCCAACTCGCACTTGGCTGGTTTTTCGTGATCACGCTTGCGTAATTTCTTCATGAAAACTAGTGGTAGGTTAGATAGAAAGAGAGTTAACTTATTTATAATTTTATGTTCTTAACACCTCTGTGAATATTATACAAGGTGTAACAAAGAGGTATAATAAAACCCTAAAAATTAGAATAATGCAACTGGTCAATATTTCCTAAAGAACTCAGGTCTGAGTCTAAACTAAATACTGCTGTATAGCGTATGGAAAAAAATTTTTTGTTCGCTTGCAAAGAGCCCGGACCCGTCATACATATTTCATACGTAAAAGAAAAAGCAATTTCAGTTTTCCTGCTCATTCCAGATCTTCTAATTTTGTAAGTCTATAGGGAATTTTTTAAATTTTTCTTTCCATACCAAAATAATCCAAAAAACATATGCACCAAATTAAGCTTGATACAAGGATCAGGAGGGATCAGTCACCTCGCTTGTAAGCGTTGCGGCTGGCGACCGCTGTTGTTGGTGACCGCAGTACGTAACATGGTATGATACACAGAAAGATGCTGCTGCCTATCCTCCGGCTTACAAGCCCTTAGTACTACTCGTATTATTTGCCGGCACCATACGGCTAATAAAAAATATTTGGGTATCTCTTCTACATGGTGATGCTTTTTTATGGTCTACCTCAGTATGTGGGGTATCGTTAGAAGGTTTTTTATAAATGTGTGTTTGACAATTTTTCGTTAGAGTCCAACTGAATCCACATTGTCCCTGCACTAAGTAGTAGGTAGATAATTTTAAAATATACTACTCGACCGACGATCTAGTATAGGTCGCGGCAAGCTGCTGGATGTGAGCAGCGCAGGACCGGTCGTCATGGAGATCTTTAGGGGAGGCCTATGTCCAGCAGTGGACGTCTTTCAGCTGATATGATCACTCCATGTACGCAAGATATTCAGGGAAAACAAAAGTAATTGCCAGTGATACAGTAGTTTATCGTGATACTATAAAACATATTCCAGACAAGAAAATCAGGGGTTTAGCTAAAAGAGACCAGTTTAAAATCCGAAAAAGGCTTCCTGAACACTTCTTGAATTTCTGGTCTAGAACATCTCAAATAGTTGCCAAGGGAGGTTGCCTGGAAAAAATTGCTTTGTAGCAATAAGGCCGCCTTATTGTGCTCCAATTTTATGTCCACATATTATGTTTTTGTACTTGTTGTTATCTGTGTGCAATAAAAGAGTATTGCATTTTATTGTATAGTTTTTTGTGATCCTCTAAACAATCTACTTGGACATCTCGTTTTCCCTCTGATTATCACGTGAAAAACACCTTCTATGTTCCGGTCCACAAAGAAACATTTTAGAGAAATGAAAAAAAAATTAACCTCTCTATACATCACTTTGATCAAACAGTTTATATGGAGAGGCCAATTTTCATTTCCCAAAAATCTTTCTATGGGAAAATTGTTCAGTTTCGTGGACTAAGCCCTTTCTGTTTTCGGTACACCGTAATTTACACTTACACCCTGTATTATTATTATACTATCACGTGAGCATAATTGAATCACGTGGTTACAACCACAATAAAAGTTCCAAAAACTTCCAAACATTCCAAAAACTTTCCAAACCAAGACAACACTTTTTTGTTCCACTTTTTAAATGAATTATTGTTTAATGAAGTTTTTTCGCGATATTTTTTTACGAGTTTTGGCTCTAGGTGGGTTGATAATAATTATTCTGTTTATAGCTGGGAAGGGAATGCTACATTTGAATAAATAAAATGCAGTAAGACAAACATTGAAAGTCAAATATCCAGATATTTTGTGTATAATAAATGTATGCCCGAACTATAATAATATCGAGCAATTAAATAAACAAAAAGTACAAACTTAAAAAACCGGACAAGTGCGAGCGGACTCGCGCACCGAGGGTTCCGTACAAACCTGTAGGTATATTCAGGTAGAGTACCATACCCAATTTTCTGATCAAATAAAGCCTGTGGAATATTGGGGGAGGGCGTCGTCAATATTTGCACGGGATTTTATTTTCTGAAACCTACCTTGCGGTACATTGAATGAAATCCTATACTATTAAAAGAGCAATATTTGTATATGTATATCTTTGTAATCGGTTTCTCGAAAACGGCTGTAACGATTTCGATGAAATTTTGTATACAGGGGTTTTCGGGGACAAAAAATCTATCTAGCAAGGTCTGGGAAAATTCGTTTCATCGTCTTTTTTAATATTTCTTAGCGGGTTTTAGTGCGTTCAAGAAACTAACAGCGCCATCTGTTGTTGAGTAGCATAGTTTGCTCAACCGATGATATTTTAATCAGGGTTTTAAAAGCCGATTCTAAAAACATAGGTAAAACATTTGAGCTAGATCCTTAAAATTCAAATCATTCCAGGTTTCGATTACTCCAGGGCCAATCGGCTAGTATTTTTTTTGCTATATATTCTACAAATGACACATTAATATCCTTATATTTAACGTCAAGAAAGCGATTTTTAAAACATTAATATTTAGTTTTTTTTTTTTCAATAACGAGGACCATTTTGATCATAGGTAAATCTTGTTCTATTAAATTAATTGGCAGAGCTTTTTTTACAGACTTTTGTTACAAAAAAAGACACTCTTGTGGTAAAACTAGGAGACCCTGTACCAGTGGTCGAGTGGGCTATGTTTCTCTGTGTCTTTATTGATTCCCTGCTAAATTGGAAGGCGGAACTAGATTCTGTGGAAAGAGATGAGAGATGTGCTAACTATACATCAACTTAAAGTCGAACAATGATATTACAATTATATAACCGAAAGTCGAAAACCACGCACTAGCCGAGTCCAAACTAAGGTACACCTTTAAGTTTTGGGGCAATAGCTACAAATATAATATGAACAAAATCTTCATAATTCACAAAAGAGTAGTTAGAACAATGTTAAAGATACCCCAATGGGAGTCGAGTACATTTTATACACTTAAAAATTTTGTCTCTACTATGTTTGTACATACTGGTTTTATTTTGCGACTTAACAAGAAAATGCACGATATGGAAACTGATGACGAGCGTGAATTTCGTGAAAACTTGAGACGAAAAGACATGAAACAAAAGATTATCCCTCGGTAAAATGTTTTGTTGCACTCATTACGCTATCAAGCGGTTGGTTTATACAATAAATTGCCTATTCGACCTATTTTTACTTTAAACACTCAGTTTTTTGGAAAAACTTTTTTTTACTAATGACTTGTCTGTTTTTTGCTTGTCAGTCTATATAAAATATTCTGTCGAACGACTTACTGCGTTTCTCTAATTTACCAAATATTAGAAGGTTATGGGGCTAAAAACGCCTTTAAAAAGTCGTTCTTTATATTTTTCTCGCACTCGCAAGTGTATTTAGTGCTATGGACAACCCATCGGTCACGGACACCGAAACTTCAGTACCAGCACCGGCAGGTATTTCAAAGCGACTAAAGACCTCAAGTTAACATACTCTAAAAATGGCCAAACGCATCCAATAGGTTTTGCAGACGCTGACTACGGCAGCAATTTAGTTGATAGGAAGTCATATACGGGATATGTCTTTCTAATGAGTGGTGCTCCTATCTCTTGGGAAGCACGAAAACAGCGAACAGTAGCTCTCTCCACGACAGAAGCTGAGTATATGGCTCTAGCGGAAGCGTGCGAAGAAGCTATTTATCTTCGCACTCTCATTCACGACATTTTCGACACTAATCATCCCATAGTCATACATTCAGATAATCAAAGTTCTATTAAATTAACAGCTAATGACACATATCACTCTCGTACAAAATATATAGACATCCGTCACCACTTTGTACGTGAGTCCCTTAACAACAAATCTATAGAAATAACATACATTCCAACTGACAAAATGTTAGCCGACATACTAACGAAAAGTTTACCTAAAATCAAACACAGTAGACTTCTTCGTTAGGTCTAATGTAGTTTTTAAATTTGTCGTTCTTTTATTGTCTTCTTTTGTTTTGTCAGTTCGTACAGTTATTAGTTAGTATAGGGTAAATGTCCTAGTTATTGGACATCATAATAATATGTGTTAATTAATTAGTAACTTTTATAGCTATATACAGGGTGTTCAAATTACGGGGAGGTATTCGACCGATTTGTACTTTAAACACCCTAGCTGGCAGTTTTTTGGAAAAACTTTTTCTTTTTACTAATGACTTGTCTGTTTTTTGCTTGTCAGTCGATATAAAATAGTCTGTCGAACGACTTACTGCGTTTCTCTAATTTACCTAATATTAGGATTGCCCATAAGTCTAAAGTTAAAGGCCTCACACAATGTTTTCAAAACTAAATTGAAAAATCCTTTGCGCCAGAAATGTTATTATAGTATAGACGAGTATATTTAAGACAATTTTAATGATATTTTTTTTATATAATTTTCATTAAATTAATATTATTATTGAATTTTAGACACAAATCACACACAAACACAATTTATATTGTAATTTAATACATAATGAAATGAAATATGTGTAAAAGTGGGGGAGAGAGTGTTGAATGTATGAAAATAGCAGCAGATAACTCCATCTACTATGTTGAAAAATGGAAACCCAGCCTCTTAAGCAGTTTTACCAATTAAAGAAAGTCTCAGAAAAAGTTCATCATAACATTACATGAAACGTCTACTACAGGACAGGGAGCTCCCTCCAGAATTCTAGCTTTTGCTGGAAAAATGTGGAGGGGAAGTACCATAGTCACCTCGCTAGTTAGCGTTACGGCTGGCACCATGGACCGCGGTTGTAGGTGACCGCAGTAAGTATAATGAAAGATACAAAGGAGGATGCTGCTGCCCATTCTCAGAAAAATATAGACTAGTGAAAATATAATAAAGTTTATCCTTACAATAATTACTCGCTGAAGGCTGTCCGCTTAAACGAATCGTTTTCGAAAAATTTCGAAAAATCTGCAAAATATATAGAATTTCGGTTTTTCTCATTAGTTTCAACAGGCTATTACTATTTGTTCGAAAAATCAAGTGAAGCATAACCACACCAACAACAACATCCTAAAGTTTCATGCGATTCAGATTTTTCTTAATACTCCAGTAAAATTACGAGAGATTGTATGGCGAAACGGAAATAATTGATAATAGCCGTGTTTCTTTTTCAGATCGATAGATTATATTTCTGTGTAAAGCTTTTTAATGGAATCCACCTAAATTTACTTCATTTATTTATTTATTTTGCCGTCCAAACATTAAAAAAATATGGGATTTCGGAAAAAAATGTTAATAGATACTTTTTTTTATTTACGGCTTGCTATATATTCATAATTTCATATTTTACATGAATCCACCTAAAAATATTAGCTTTTTTGTATTGTTTAATTTTTATAGCACGAAATTTAAATAAAGCTTATCTTCGCAACCAAAAATAGTAATAGATCCGTTTTGCTTTCTAATAATTTAAATAGTGCTAAGTAATCACATTTTTGGCAAATCCAACATAAATGTTTACAAAATCATTGTAAACCAGCGATTACAAAAAACTTTTTATTTATTTACTATGGCATTTTTGTGAATTTATATAAGAATCACACAAACATTAAAAAAGAACAACATTTAAAAAGGTTGAGTTTAGGTCAGTTTATTTATATTATTTTATCTCGACTTTATTGGATCTTATATGTAAATGTAAGTGTAGATTTTATATTTTGAAACAAATTGATATTTTTAAATATATTTATGGTGGATTTTTATGCCTATATGTAAAGTATACGTTTATCTATGATATAAAGTATATAATTGTCTATTACTATTTTTGCCTTAGCTGTTATTCGAAAAATATATTCCGCTTTAAATTTTAGGTGGATTCGTAAATATTGCGTCTTAACATCATATTTAAATACGATATACACAAAAAAGTAGCTATTAACATTTAATGTTTTGCAAAACCATATTTTTACTGGAGTATAAGGTATATCGACCGAATTAGATTGGAATGACAAAAAGATAAGGAGATAATCATACTACAAGAAATAGAGAACAATTTCAGTGAAGCGAAAGCGAGACGGCATTGTTAAATCTATTGTAAAAATACCTGGAAAACTATGTTGTAAATTATGAAAAAATAAATATTTGAAAATTGTAACAAGACTGAAACCAAAAAAGATTACTAGGGGTAATTATTGGCCAATTATAAATTAAATTTTGTTTGACAGTGACCTCACCGAGAATCGAATCCAGAATGTCCAGGTCGAGAGCCGAAAAATCTAACCACTACTCCACGGAGGTTGTTTATTAAGTTTGGCATTCCTTAATCAGGGAAGCGCTACAAAGTCAAACAAAATTGTAACCTTATAAAAGTTTTTGGATAGCGAAACGGCGAAGTACTTTTACGCCGAAAGTGGTGTTTATTTCAAATTACATCTCACAAACATCTTTGGTTAAAAATTGATTCGTGGAATTATACAATTTGTTTATCTATTTATTTATTTTTTAGACGTCTTTAAATTTTATAATTTAATTTTATTATAATTTGAGCTATGGAATTTTAATTCAATATTTAATTTTATTTTTATCACTTAAAGTCAAATCTGTGTATAAGTAACTGTTTCTTTACTTTTTTTTATTCTAAGTCATTGTCAAATCTTTTGTATATATATTGTACGAGGTATAGTTTACGGGATAATAGTGTTCTGGTCCCCGCGATACAAGCTTCGCTTAGTGCAGGGTCCGCTGTGTTTTTAATAACATTTATATCTTGCACAATTTAATTTGATTGTACTTAACTGTTAAATAATTGTAAATGTTTATTGTAAGCTTACTGTTTAATAAATTATTCTATTCTATTCTATTTCCTTCTTTTTAAATAAATAAATTAAATACTGGGGACAATCCCGTTGAGGATCCCAAACTAGGCAACAGGCTCTGATATAAATAGATAAATAACACCCAGACACCACAATCACTTGTGTTCATCATGCAAATGCCCTGGGTGGGGATCGAACTCGTGGCCCTCGGCGTGAAAGGCAGACTCACTACCAACCACCCATGGCTTGTTTTATTCTATACTAGCTGTTACCCGCGACTTCGTCCGCGTAGATTTTATAAAAAAACGGAAATCAAACTTAACTGAAACATATTTTGAGGAACGCTTATCCTTCTTGACCCCTACGTACCTACTTATCCAAGTTGAATAAATGCATCTTTCTACAAATTTAATTATCTTTTGATTTTATTCAACTGGTAGGTAGTGCGGTAGGTAGTGCGAACTTAAAAAAGAAGGCAATAAAGGGAGTGAAGTGAATGGGTAGCGAGGAGATATTTATAAAAGTAAAAAAAGTCCCTTTTCCTCCCTATCTCTCCTTTTCTATCATCCCCCCCTCCACATCCCCCCTCCCCTTCCCTCTTCGCCTCCCCTCCCTCTCTCTCTTCCTCTACCTCTCTCTCACCCCTCCCTCACCCTTCCTCTCCCTCACCCCCTCCCTTTCCCTCGCCACCTCCCTTTACCCCTCCCTCTTTCCCCCCCTCCCCCTCCTACCCCCTCCCTCCCCCCTCTCCCCTTCCACCCTCTCCCTCTCCCCCCTCCCTGGCCAACTTCCCCCCTCCCCCCTCCCTCTCCCCTCCTCACCCCTCCCTTTCCCCGCTTCCCCTCCCCATCACCCTCCCTTTCCCCCTTCCCCTCCCCCCATCTCCCCTCGCTTTCCCCCTTCCCCTCCCCCTACTTTCCCCTTCTCCCTCTCCCTCCCTCTACCCTTCCCTCCCCCTTTCTCTCCACCTCCCCCTAACTCTTCCCCTACCCCTCCCTCACCCCCTCCCTCTCCTTCTCCCCTCTCTCTCTCCTTCTCTTTCACCCTCTCCCTCTCCTTCTCCCCTCTCCCTCTCCTTCACCCCTCTCCCCATCCCTGCCCCTGACCCTACCTCTATCCCTGCCCCTAACCCTGCCCCTAACCCTGCCCCTGACCCTACCCCTATCCCGCCCCTTACCCTGCCCCTACCCCTATTCCTATCCCTTCCCCCTAACGCCATATTAAACGCTATCCCTTTTCTTATATAAACATACAACCGACACTCATATTGATTTTTAGACATTTCAACCCTATCGCACCCCAACCCCATCCCCAAGGGATGATGGTATTTCACGTTTACCACGTTGGATTTCAAAATTGTTGTAGTTTTTGTAATCTACAACAATTTGACCCGATAAACCATACAAACGATACCCATATTGATTTTTAAACATTTCAACCCTATCGCACCTCAACCCCATCCCCAGGGGATGATGGTATTTCACGTCCAGCAAGTTGGATTTCAAAATAGTTGTAGTTTTCGTAATCAGCGACCCGATAAACAATACAAACGATACCCATATTGATTTTTAGACTTTTTCACTACATTTCCCTCTTTTAGGGGTTGAATTTGGGGTGGAACTTCAATTACAGTGATGTACGTTCCACAGAATTACAACTCTAATGCCTAAACAATAAATTTAGTGGATTTTACTTTGAAAATGAAGGATTTTCAACTTCATCCCCCTTTTCAACCATGAGGGTGTAAAATTTACAAAAACCCTGAGACACGTAAAACTTAATTTTTAGTCGTCAACTTAAATACAAATTTTGAAGATCCTAACTTCAAAACTGACGGACTTTCATACAAACTTTCATCCCCTATTTTACCCCATTATTATTTTTTTTATTTTATTGATTGTTACATATAAATGCAAACCTAAAAACTATACAAAGTCCCACAAAACTGCACAGACAGTTTGACTGTAGGATCAGTTGATTCTCGTTAAACGTATAATATTAATTTTCTAAAAAGTGCTTAATTACTACGAGTATCAGGCAAACAATCTATGAAGAATTCTTTCAATTCTTTTTAGGGGTGGAATTTTGTAAAACCCTTTCTTAGTGCACCTCTAGGCTTCATAAGGAACCTACATGCCAAATTTGAAATCTCTAGACCCAGTGGTTTGGGCTGTGCGTTGATATGTCAGTTAGTCAGTCAGTCAGTCAGTCAGTCACTTTCTTATTTTATATATATAGATTATATTTATTTATTTATTTTGTTCCAAATAAATTGAGATAAGGGAGACATTTAAAAAGTTAGGCCTTAGTAAAAATCCGGTAGGTAGGTAAGTGCCAGTTAGACGATAAGCGCTGAGTGTTCCGATTTACAATGAGGACGCAATAAAGTTCATTTTTAGAAGCGCGTATCAAGTTTGGTTGTAAAGCTTTTCGCTGATTTTTAAAAAACTATGCTAGTTAGAGACATTGGCGCAAGCCTCTAATGGCTCTAAATAATTCAGATATTGTTCAGCAAACTTCGAGGATAAGATATATTTGGTATATTTTTCAACATTAATAATTGAAAATCTAAGAATCATTCATAAAAATTAAAAAACCTACCCCAGTTGACCTAATGAAATTGGGTATAAGTACATTATAAAAAATGTGCTTAGATAAACAGGGATACGGGCAGGCGGACGGACACACTATAAGTGAAGACTAAGTAAAAAAGGTTTCTTTTTTTACCATTTTGGTCGGAACCCTAAAAACATTAATAATAAAAAAGAAAATCCAAAGAGAGAGACAAGATTATCGTTGGAAAGATAACAAAGATTACCTAAACGTTATTAACTTAAAATTACATTAAAATCTTAGTACACAAATGAGGTTATATCCTATGTGGCACAACGACCTCCGTGCTATGGCTCGGCCTAAGCCTGCGCCTGCGCGATAACCAATACCATCTTAATGTTTCATTATAGGAAGTACCCGCGGACTGTAAATGACCCAGCAAGGTAATTTTAACGCGCTACACCATGAAATTGTATCGGTTTGTTCTTTGCATAGCAGCGATTCTATTCATGAAAACAATCAACTTCCCAAAGAAATTATAATTTCTTGAGGTTGGAAAAAGGTTCGAGAAAATATTCATTTCAACGCACGCCTGGCAAAAAGAAATAAACTTAAATATCAACCCACTATAGTAAGTTTAATAGTTACATTAGGTACCTATCTACCTCACCTAATATGTTTATTTTGATTTACGAGTAAAGATTTGAAAAACTTTAATGATTGGACAAGTCTCAAGAATCTAAAACTTCAAGTCCGCAGGTACCTAAAAACCTAATAGTTGAGTAAGTTTGAAACTCATAGTTTATAGACTAGACTGCTCGATCAGCTGAAAAAAAGTGACTCGTCTTCACTTTCTTACGAAAAGAATGCGAACGTAAAGTGTTTTCGTTTATGTTGCGGCAATGGAACGCGAAGCAGGCAGCAGCGCTCGAGAGTGGGTGGGTATAGCGAGCGATAGGTAGGTAGCAAGTAGAGGGCAGCAAGACGGCCGAAGCGAGTCGCAACTCGCGAGTCGTATGACAGTTGTGGAGCGGCCGCGCGCGAGACAGCGGCGCCGGTCACTATCGCGTTTCCCGCATGAAAATCGCTTTCCCTGCGGTCGCGGTGTTAGCAGCACGTGAGCAGTGCCCCGCCGGCCGCGTGCGTGACTCGCCGCGCTCCAAGCCCCGGCCACCTCCTGCCTCCTCCTGCTTCCCTGGTCACCGGACGCGCGATCCGGACGCCTTCCCGCGCCGCACTGCGCCCGCCAACCGTCCTCACACGTTTTTCGCCCCCGGCACATTTTCACAAACTTTTCAAAATAGACTATTCAGTGATCGATCGCGGTGAATCATTGAAGACTGTCACGTTCGACGTGGAGGAAGCTATGAGATCGAAAGCGGTCGCGAGGCGGCTTCAGGCGCTCGGTAAGTTTTTCATTTTATCTTTATTCCGATTCACTTGTGTTTATTTGAAAAGTTTTCACGCGCGGCAACTTTATTGAATTCACCTACTTACGTTCCGTTTACGTTCGAGGTATGTTTACGAGGATGCGCAGTAGGTATATAAGATAAGGACAGTGTGATGCGCTGGCCGCGCGCTCTGATTGGTCGGCGCCTCCCCCGCCAGACAAGATAGCGAGGGCCATCCTCCTATCTGAGCCACGCTACATTCGACTCTACATGTGCAATATAGAGCGTTATTTGAATTGTCTTTGTTTAGGAGGGATGTGTCTTGCATTGTCATTTGTCATTGGATGAGCACGGAGGCTTTTCCTTATTTATTTAGGTACTTTTGTTTATATGTTTAGAGAAATAAGTATACCTACCTACGCTTTATGTTTTATGTAAGCTACATTGGTATACAATACTTTTGTTATTAGAATGCGTTCATAATGAAATTAGATTTGCAAAGATTTATGGCTGTATCTTGGCTTTATCTTTGCCTTTATTATAGTTTTATCATTGAATATTCTTGTTCCTTGATTGGATTTCAAATAAAACATTAAAGACTCATCTCATGAAAATGAGTTAATTATTTGATAAGGAAAGATTTCAATATGTAGATGTAATCATTTGAATTGAAAGAACATGGTATGATAATGAATACCTTTGTTGTTTTATCCTTAAGGTATCTTTAAGTACCTACTTATATCTATAGGTACTTTAAGTTTATTTAATACCTAGGTACTTATTATGAAATGATAAATGCAAGAAAATCATAATAAACTTGTTTATGAGCACACGAGTAGGTAAGTATTAATGATAAATTTCAATCTCTTGAAATTTAGATTTACACTATTTTACACTTTTAAAATACAAAGGTATTTCAGTAGAATGTATTTTAAGTAAGGTAGGTCTGTCGAATTACGCCTACTTAAGGTTAGAGTTAAATATCTCTGGTATTTTAAATGAGAAAATAATAAAAGGTATCTGTACCAAAGGGTCGTTTATTATTTAATTAGATTAATCAAAAACAATAATAATATTATCAAAAACCAAAGAAAAATAATTCAAATTTCAAACGGAGTGGTTTTGGCGGAATTAAACTACTTAGTTTTAAATTCGCCTACAATTGTTTTCTTACAATAACTTTCTACTCTTAGTAAGTTATTATAATTTTCTTCATTTAGAAACATTATCAGTCTTACCTGTACTATCTTAATCAACAATATTATTTTTTAACGTATTTACACAGCTACAGAATCAGGTAACCATAATCTTCAATTGCTAAGTAACAACAACAATTATTTAAAACATTTCAATGGCACATAGTATAAACTCAAGCATGCCATCATACGACAGATTTTTTAAAAGAAAAATGTTTCCAAAACAATATTTTCCACTAGGCGCCATTATACTAAGGATCAGGTAATGACGCCTGCTAAAACGATGTTTTTAAATTTTGCGGCCAATTTTCAACTTTAAAATCAACAAAAAGGTCTTATCAAGGCTAAAGTAAATACAAACAATAAATAAAGAATATTTATTACCATTATTGATATAAGGACGCCTAAATCATGAGGTTGATTCTTGGGGCTAATTACGCCTACGTCATAGTTAATAGCGCCTTAGATACCATTTCGTACGTGTGAAATCACCTAGGCGTAATTACCCATTCAGAACAATCCTAGCAATATTTTTTTTTAATTAACACCGATCGCCTTACGTTTAATAAAAACTATGGGTAGGGAGAATAGTAGTTGTGTTAGCGAACTAGGCTCACATCTTTGTACAAAACTCTTAAAAAGTATATAAACTTGTCACGAACTTCCTGATTTGTGTTAATAAAAATTCTCGCAGCGTGTGTTTTCGGGGATATCGGTCGACTACTAGCTTGCGACGCGGGAAAGGAGCGCCACGCGCATGGTTCGCGATGCGGGGCACATTAACCGTAGTGCGTAGATATTAAGTTTGATTTTATCGATACTGTTAATAGGATTTTTGTAGCATAGGCGTAATTATCGTCTAGGCGTATTTCGACAGACCTACCTTATAACGTAAGCTAAAACACCGCCTTTCAAAACAGATATTGTAAAAAAATCATAATAACTGGGTATGTTTTTCGATAAATATACAAGATAGCTTAATCAAATAGACTCTACAAAAATGTATTTGATGTGACGTCTCTACAAGAGGCGGACTTGGAGTAACTAAACACTTTCCCCCATCCGGCAAAAGATACGCAAAATAAACCAATAAAAGAAGGCTCTAAAAAGTTAAGTATCCTTTTTTTTTTTATTGAAAATGGGCTTACTCTTGACCTCGATCTAGTCTTGAAGACAGAGATGAGGTCGACGATGGAACGAGCTTACCCAGAAGAAGCCTATTCACTCGCGACTTGAATAGATTCGGGTTATATAAACTCGGGAACACAGACGCAGGCAGAGAATTCCACTCTTTAGCCGTGCGCATTATAAAAGATGTTTCAAAGCGCTTCGTGATCCTTAAATTAAAGCGTTTATACCGTATCCTTAAAGAAGGCTCTAAAAGTTAAATGTAGTGAAGGTGGCCCTCAAGATAATTTTTGAATCAAACTTCATACATATTTGCTCATTTTCCTTTGAACAAAAGTTTTGTAAGTAGTAAGTTCAGTTATTTTTTTTTATAACATCATCAAACTTAACACAGGACTTTAGGTAACTGGAGGTTGATAAGGTTTTATATTTTCCGTACCTTTTCACAAGATGCGATAATTTATCTCAATTATATTCGAAAATAGGTGACCACGTAAACATAATAGAAAACCTCACCCTACATAAGACGAAGGTACGGTCAGACGCACGTCAGTGGAAACATTTTTAGCTCTATCACCATTACATAAAGTCTAAAGTGTTGCTACTGACGTGCTGTTGGGTGTACTTTTCCGTTCTTATCGCGGACAGTTTCCAAACACGTTGCACAATCGCAGTCGTCGTTTACGATCCAGTTTATAGGCGCACACGCAGATATTCAACTATCCAATACCACTGTTAAGATAAAAACCCAGTATTTCATAAATAAACTGTAAAAATACCAGTTTCAGCGATAAAAATATCATAGAGAATAGTGTTTTCGTTCGCGCGTTTTGGCATAAACGTATTTTATTGTTTTGTTGCACAATGATACTTGCCTACATTGTGATGCAATGATGCACTTTGTTGAATATCTGTATTATCTATAAGTATTACTATCATTTTTATGCAGGCACTTATACCTACTACAAGTTTTTATTGCACAACTTTATTATAACAAGTTGTTAGTTTTATTTGTGCATTTTATTACTTACACAAACGAAACAAACAAAAGGTTACCAAAAGCTCCCGTGGGAGCTTCAGTTATTACCAACTATGTCTACCTACAAGTAAACCTACATAGGGATATATTGGCCGCGTTGTCCGGAGCAAGCTCGTTCAATATCTGGCCACGTCTTTACGACCCCATAAACCTGGTCCGGCTGCCCGATCCTCATCGAGTGTCGGAAACCCGACTCCCCTGCCCGGTGCCAGCCTGGACGTTACCCTTTGTGACTGCGAATACCAACATAAAACACAACGATCCAAATAAAAAGACTAATCTAGAACCGACCGCTCGCTGTCCAAGTTTTAGTGAAAAGTCACAGAGTCACCTAATGAAAACGAACCTACGCAATGACCATTGTTCTCTAAATAAACTTTCCAGGGCTGAATTCCCCGACCGCGGACAATGGCGCTGTCTTCCATAAATAACCTGAACAATATTCAATAACCGACGGTTTATTCCTCCAGGAATAGTCGTCGTAAACTCGCAGACATACCTACGGACGGATCCTCGAATCACAATAACGCCGGAGCTCAGCAGAATCCATAATCTTATTTTTGTACCGCACCGCGAAGCGTGAATTTCGCAATTACGAGACTTATTTCAGTCGCAAGCGAATGTCATCTCAAAGATTTCTCGAGTAGAGAGCACAGTCGGCCGGCGGGACTTTCTCAAAATAAACACGTCTTGTCTGTACTCGTGCAATTGTGGACTTTATCTCGGAGACGCAGGGTTAGGCGCGGCGGGTGCGGCCAGGTGGCGCGTGAAAGCGGACTCTCTGCAGTGGGAGGAGGGCAGGTTATGCGGCGCAGATGTCTCGCCGTGACTACCATTGTGTTCCCTCCTATAATTTTATCGAAGCTGATTTACGATCGATTGTTCGGCCGGTGGACAGTCGGCGAGGCGTCGTGGTGTGCGTGCGCGCAAGTGTGCGGTGCGTGCTGGAGGCTCGTAACTTACCTGCAGATGGTGCTGCCCGATGCCCGCTGGCCTCACCTCTCCTCTCCTCTCGCTAACCGCACAACGCCCTCGTAAATTACGGGCCGGCGTCTTGCCTGTGCACTTTTCTTCATTTTATGCATCGGGGAGAAAATGCTCAGGTTCGCAGCGTAACGAAAGCTCCACGGCAGATGTTTATATTAGCAGGCGCCTGTACCGCCATGATAAAACACCTTCGATAAAACGGCCATTATGTGTTTCGCCGACAAATTGTTTTCCGGCATAATTAAGATTGGGTTTCAATGCCCTATAACTTCGTTTGTTAGGTTTTCTGATCGGTGGTAGTAAAGGAGTCGTTAGGGCGGGAACGCGTTGAAGAAAGTTTGCATTTAAGTACGTTTTGACAGACGTGGAAGCAAAACGCGGGGTTTTGATTCCGTAAAACGGCAGCATTTTACAAACATGACTTCATTGTGTTACACAAACGCGTTTTTGTTTGGAAACATTGCACCGGACAATAGACAGCTGTACCTATAGGTACTTCTGCTTGCTCTTCGGCTGCTGGTTGGTGCACTTTTGCAAAGCTTTTTTACGTCATGGATCATTCTTTTGGTATTTAATTTCATTTCCCTTTGAAGGGTTGAAAAGCTGATATCTTGACAATTACATCAAGGAGCTTTAGCATATTGTGTTAAATATGTATTATAAAATTTGGGAATGTCTTCGTAATTTTCTGTGAGTCTTTATCAAACGGGCATGTATCAAGGTTTAGACAATCCAAGAGTCTTGGAGTATCTTCAACATCAATATATTCCATGTGGTTTAAAGAACTAAGTACTTTTAGTATTTTTTCCAACTGCGTATACCTATATTGTGAATGAGCGCAGAAGCTTCACAAATGTCATTAATTAAGACCCTGAACTGAGTCCGGGATGTAGGCGAGGTTACGAAGGTACTTTACCTACATTTATGCTGGAACTCAGTCGCAGGGCTTCGGAGTTGTTTTCAATTACCAACCACGGCCTCGGTAGACGAGATTATACGGCGACATAACGGTTTGGACAATAACAGCAAAGTGCAAACAAAAATAAAAAAGTGAAGACTAGGTACTATCCGTCCTCTACGGCCGAAAGAGTCTTTAGAAAGTACACCTCTTGCCGATATAAAAATTGAATTGCTTGCCTTACAGTGACAAAAATAGTTAATTAAAAATTAGTTTCAATCGAGATCGTTAAAACCTTTGCTATTTTATTATTAGTGCCAAAGTGCTATGGGTCGAAGTACTAGTTATAGTCATATTTACCCATAAAGCCCGCTTGTTTCCTCACTTGCCTGTGTGTCACGCGGTTTTCGCGAGCAAAGCCTGCTTAGAGTAACACGATTTTCGTGCACAAAGCCCGGTTTTATTAAACAGAATGTCGAAGATTTCCTCCAAAAATAATAAACTTGAAAATAATTTACTCTCACATCATACCAAATCAAACGTCTCAAATGGCCGTGCGGCAGTTTCTTTTACGCTGTCATAGCACGCATTCGTAACGGTAGAAAACTCACTCTATTTACATTTATTGTGCATATTAATCAATAATTAGTACATATTCTGCAAATAATCTACATTGAATAAAATATCGAAGTTTCAATCAATCAAGGTTGTTCCAAAACTAAACGTCTTATAAACTTCCTCTTTGACATTATCATGTTATTTTTCTGAGCAATAAAAAATCACCAGAATATTATTTTTTTATCACCCCGGATATTTTAAGAGCTTGTTCAGGTCATTAAACTGAACACCTTCTCTCAAGGAAAATAGGTCGAAATACGAAAAAAAAACTCGACCTCCCATACAAAATGTGCTATGCAGTTCGTATTGGAAGTCAATTTTTTTTTCATATTCGACCTATGTTCCTTGGAAAAAGTTGTTCAGTTTCATGAGCAGAAACACCTCTTAAAATATCCGGGATGACACAAAATAAGAGTGTGTAAAGTTCCTGTTCTCTTCTCCAGGCAGGATATTCAGATATTTCAGATTGCAGTCTGCTCCAGCCTCATTATGTGTCTCCACAATAAGAAACATGTACTGTCGATGCACGTGCCAAGTCGATTCGTGTGCATCGCTTTACGTAAACTTCTAGGAATTTATACTAACGTGGTGCCAGCATTTCTGATTGATCTATGACTCTACGTACACCTACTTACTTGTTGCATATCTTTGTATGAAGAGAAATTTACTAGAAAAGCTACTAGAAAAGCAATAGCTTTGTGTGTGTAGATATAATATATTTTCAGACAAAAAATGAGAAGTTCAAAACTCAAAATTTCTCTATTATAGGACCATCATGAAATAAATTTAGTCAAATAAATTAGCTACATCGATTCACAAATAAAGTGGCACCACGAAAGAAAAATGGGTTGTTTTAGCAATGTATATATATTTTTATTTTTTTTCACAAAAGGTACATGCATTAACTTGCAAACTAAATGAACGCCAAACTGTAAGAGTTTGTTGGCGAAGAATGCGCAACATTTACAAAGTATAAAAAAGAAGAAAGAAAAATATTTTATTTGGCAACTTAAAATTCGGTACAAGCTAATAGTTAAGTACGCTAAAGGTAGGTACAAAGCAAAAAGCAAGGAGGTTTTTGTTCTGAGGTACAAAGTTACCAAATTGGTGACCGCTCAGCTATTTGTCTCGAGTTTCCAAGCCCGAGACGCTGATCTTCCGCGTCCACAGTGAAAAGGAGAAAAGCTCTTCTTCTAATAAAAAAGCAAAGTCATAAACAGGTTAAATTAAAAAAACTAAACATCAGCAGGCATTTAGGTACAGTCAAGAGTACGTCAAGCTTGACACTTACCCCACAGCGCAATCATAGTTAATTTTATTTCATTTTGTTCCTGCCCAGTGATATTTCTGAATAAAAAAACAAGCTATTTTTCCAAAGACATAATTTTTATTTGAAAATGTTTCAGCTTTTGTGGTGTGGGCTTAGATAGATGATTAGCGCAGCGAATCATTTATCTAAGGGTGTGGGATGGGAAGTCGAAAAAATTCAGCGAAGTTCCTTGAGAATCACTTCTGGATTCAAACAAATGAAAATTCAAGTAATATATTTTGTCTTTTGCAGATAAAAAAATTAAAGCTAGGTATTAAGAAAGCTGTCCGTGTGGTGTGTGGTTCCGGCAAAGAATAGTGGGTACATACAACAACATGTCAGTAGAAACAGTATGGACTTTATGGCATTGTAATAGTACAAATGTTTTCACTGATGTATGATTAACCGTACCGACCCATCTTTACCCGTGGCTGTCGTAAGCTAAGGTCGTAAGAGGTGACAAAGTGACTATAAACTCGAGATTGGCCAGCAGCGTCCTCTTGCGTATCGCAACATCTTATATACTGCGGTCACCAACAACGTGTCCATGTCCATGTTGCCAGCCACAACGCTACAACAACCGTGGTGACTACGGTAGGTACGCTCGGCGGCAAGCACGTAGAAACAAAACCAGTATAAGTTCAACCAGCGCTACACTACAAACGCCGGAACCCACTTGAGGTCAAACAGTTTCTATCGATGTGCCGCCGTGTGTACTTCCTCTCCAAATTTTACCACGCTCTTTAGCTGGAATTTTTGAGGACATTTCATTAGATGATGTTAAGATAACTAAGAAAGCAAGATTTGTTAAATAACCTAGCGTCGTAGATATACATATAATCATGATTGGACCAATTGAATAATGATTCACTTTGACAAGAAATTTTGAAAACAATAAGATTATCTGTCCCCCTGGCATTTTGAATGAATTTTTACGCGAAATTAAACCTACTTGTATTTGAAGAAATAAGCTTAAGCCTGGACAAGATTCGAAATAGTTGATCAAAATCTTCCAATTCCTCACGAATTTAATAGTTATAAGACTTCTTCTCGATAACAAGTTTTTCCATAATTTTCTTACATCTTATCTTACTTGTTGCATAACATTTATTTTCTAGAAAATTGTAAGCGTTTCTTTTAAAGATAAAATATTTCATGTAAGAGCGAAGAAATCCAAAACGAATATGAGAATGGGATCAAAACCGTGACTTTACGTGCACTGATACGTAAAAAACTTAATAAATTCTTTAGAAATTTTACTATATTTTCTTTGTAAGTCATTGTAAAATATTATTGTAAATAAACCTCTAGATGCGAAATCAGGAACCCCATTCCGTCCTAACAAATACTTTCAAAAATGATCTTCTTGTAGGTAGTATCACAGGTAGTATGGTATCGTCCTTCGTCTGCCCCATGGTCTGCCCTTCTCCCAATTTATTTGGGGGTAGCACAACTTTATCGACCATCTTCACAACATTCACTTCTTTTTTTTGTCTTTCGTAAGTAGGGAGGATCTAAAATGATTTGATTAAGAATCAAACTCAAAAGCGTAAACTATATTTTCCAATCCATGACAGAAAAGTGAACAAAGTGTTTTCTCAAAGCATTCGGACAATGGATCTGATAAGAGCTAAGCAAGCTATGTCTCATACTGCATGATCTCAGCTAGATATCCTTATCTCTGAGTCAGGCTTGGTTTCACGCCTCTCGCATTAATATTGCGTTTCACATTGCTCATTTTATTTTCTTCCAACAATTTGATATCACTACGGATATTGTATTTTATTTATTGTTTTATTGAGTTTTTCTTTTCGCGGATGTTGACATTTATATCTTTATTTTATACACAGAATAAAAGGTTTTTCAGTCACTATCTCGAATTGCTTTTTTTTTCTGATGGAAACGTTAATATCTTTAAATAGACCATTCTCATTTTATAACAATACGAGTAACTACAATGTAAAAAAATAAAATAAATTACAAAACAGTCCGTCAAACCGCCTCTGTCTATCTGTCCGTGAGCTCGGAAACTGTTCAAGGAATTTTGATGCGTTTTTACTTGTGCGCATGATATCAAGTAAGTGGTAACAAAACCGGTATACGCTGGACCATCGCTACGTTACAAACACCTGAAACCAGAGACCAGCTCAAGGACAAAGTACTTCACTGATGTGCGGCCGACTGTACATAGTGATTCACGAGAAAGGCTATTGCATGAGGTTTATCTACAGGCTGCTTGGATTAGAGTGCTCCACTGGCAATAAAGGCGATAGGACTACATTGTAGTACGTATTTGATACCCAAAGTTTTATTATTTTTGATCTCTTCGATTCTTAGAGCATTTTGAGCCTTCGGTTGCGCGAAGGCATATTGTAAAGTCAAGAGCTCAATAAACGTACGGGATAGAGTCGCACTGCGAGTGTCCAGCTTGAACTGTAGTTGACTGTACTATCTAAAAAAATACATTGAGCAAATTATTCTGAAGATGCGATCGACTTAATTAACTCCTAACTAACTCCGGCTTAAGCAGATCTTCTATTACATGTCAAATAAGAAAATCTTATTGTTTTGACAATTGCAAATAATTTCTTGTCAAAAAGGGTTATTAATTAAGTTATTCCCCCATATCCTTGGCTATACAGGATGTAAAAAAATCTGAATCATAGACAGTAAGAAAAAAAGTTTTTCAAACTTTAAAGACCATCCCATAATTTGCTTCGGTCTCGTAGAAAGCTAGTATAAAAAGGGTTTTTCGATGGGTTTGCGACTTGTAACTATTCGGAGCATAGGTACCATCTAACCCAGACTACATATTTTATTCCTAAAAAGCATCATCGTACTTTTTTTACAGCCTGTATGTATACGTTTAATAGCGAGGGCCTAAAAGCTGTCCCCTGAGGTAACGATCAATTGATCCGATTCCATTACACATACTCCTACGACTATTGTGCGATTTCCTAAAGGTCAAATAGGAACTAAGCTTTTATTGACGGTTATTCCGAAGGCTAATGTCGGCTAAATGATTCGCTAATCTTGTAGAGAGGTTTGAGCGTAAATGTATTGTAATATTATTTGGTAGAAAAGTAAGTGGATGGTGTTATAAAATAGTAGAAAACGGATGTACAGCTGTTGTAATAAATATAAACTAGTTTTTTAGAGTTCCGTCGTCTGTCTGTTTGTCTGTCAGACCTAAGGACTGTATCTTCTAAACACAGTTAACAGCTAGCCACCTTAAATTTACTTAGAAAATGTGTATTATTATAGCGGATATCCATACAAATTATAAAAACAGTCAAAAGAAATAAAATAGGGGGTCTCCATACAAGAGTCTCTGTTTTTGTGTATTTATATTTTTTCGTAAAACGGTAGCACATACAAACAAGCGGTAACACTATGCTGCTTAAATATAAGTAGTAAACATAATTTCAGTATGTTACTCAGACCATGAAACTGAACAACTTTCCCCAAGGAACAGAGTTCGAAATACGAAATAAATTTTTGACTTCCCATAGAAACTACATCAGCTGATAGCTCATTTTGTATGGGAGATCAAATTCGGATTTTTGTATTTCGACCTACGTTCCTTTAGGAAAGTTGTTCAGTTTTATGGTCTATGTAACGTCCTAAAATTATGTTCACTATTTCATTAGGACCCTATAATATGACCCCACACTACTTTTGGAAATTTTGTTACGATGATTTAAAGTAATTTAAATTATACATTTAAATTTTAATTTCATTGATTACGAACTTTTATTAATATTTAATTTGTAAATCTAGGCTTTAGAGGCTAAAGATTAGACTTGAAAAGAAGTTCGCATGACAAGACTTAATTTAAAAATAAATTATAATACAAAAAATAATACGTCCTTGGGACAGATATTAAGCTTTGAAAGCTATCGCGATAGTACGTTGGTGTTTTATGCTAATTATTATAAATGAATGTTGGTTAGGGTTATTGTCCAGTCGCGCGATTGATGCTATCGCTTCCCGAGCGTCGCGCCGCCGCTGTTATGAAAATGGCGGCAAAACACGAACTCGAACCACCTTCTCGTGATCAATCAGTTTTACTTCATTATGTCTTGTAAAAATCTGTTAAAGCTTTACTTTGATATGCCAGTGAGATTACGAAAATGAGGGCCGCTAGGTAATTTAATAAGTTTGACTTCAACTTGGCATTTGACTTTGAAACAAGCTAATGTAATTTTTCAAAATTCACGATACTCTTTTTGAAATAATAGTTTTATCAAAGATGTAGTCTAGGCAACGAAGCGGATCGTTGTATGAAGACCCCCGCATTAAATCCTCAGTCGATGAAACTTTGCTGGGGTATTACACTACATGAGACAAACATTTTATAAAAAAATACAAAAATAAATCGGTACTTTTAATTTTTCCTTACAAACATTACAAAATATGTAGGTATGAAATTTTTTTTTGTAAATTTTTTTTTGGATATTTTGAATTTTCATTTTATTCATGATTCATTATCATCCTGTCAAATAAAATCTGCCTGAGAAATTTATGTTTGGGTCAACTGCTTCGTTGCCTACGCTAATGATAATTTAAAACTTGGAAAGAAAGAGGGTAGCACCGTGACAATGCTTGCCACTATTATAATATTTGTAATATTTGACGGGTTTCTATCACGCATGATATAGGATTTCTATGTTGTATGTATATGTTTCGGCGCAGACGATGATGCTGATCTTAGTAGCAGGTTATACTGATAGTGACTACGAAACTCTCCAACAATAAAATGTTACAATCATCATAAACATGCCATGAAACGTCAACTACAGGACAGGGAGCTCCCTCCAAAACTCCAGAAAACACGCGTGGTGCTTTGGAGGGTATTTGCCATAGTCACCACGTTTGTAAGCGTTGCGGCTGGCGACCGCTGTTGTTGGTGACCGCAGTATTTAAGATGGTATGATACACAGAAAGATGCTGCTGCCTAATAATCCGGTTTATATGCCCTTAGTCGCATTTTACGACATCTACGGGTAGAGATGGGTTGATAGATATAATATGATATGTTGATATAATATGTTGTTCGTATGTAATTCTTGTAAATTTGTGTGCAATAAAGAGTTTCTATCTATCTATCTATCTATAGATACTATTCTTTGCCGGTACCACACGGAAACAACAATCATTGATTTAAAAGAACTTTTTCAAATAGGTACTGTTTATATGCGAAAAAAACGGACAAGACAAGAGCGAGTCGGACTCGCGCGCCGAGGATTCCGACATACCTTTAGTATTTTTGGAAGCAATAAAGTTCATTTTAGGACCGCAAAACTAAATTTGTTACGATTTTTTGGAGATTTCTAAAAACTGTGCTACTTAGAGAGATCGTTCCATCGACTGTTATTAATTCAAGTTTTTCCTTTCGCAAACTTTGGAGATAAAAGGGGAGTTTGGAGATAACTCGGAAACAGAGTTGTAAAAAAAATGTTTTGGAATTAAAAGTAAAGCCCTTTCATATGATACCCCACTTGACCAAGTAACGACACTTTAAAATTGTGCCTCCTATTCGGGCCCTCTTTACAATAATAATACTTTTTTATTCTAATGATATAATGACACATGTAGGGTCCTACAGAAATCCTACAATATTTATATTGGTTTGTTTTTCGAAAACGGCTCTAACGATTTCGATGAAAATTACCATGCAGAGTTTTCGTTGGCAAAAATCGATCTCATGCCTGGGAAAATTCGTTTTCCCCGTGTCTTTAAGCATTAAAACAAATACCGCGTATTAGACCAAAACCCACAGCGCCATCTGTTGGCGGGTACGAGTAGCATAGTTCGCTCACCCGATAATATTTCAATGTTGAGGCGGCTATTATAGAGTGAAGCTCGGTCGCCCAGGTACTAGTGAACATAATAGCATGTTACTAAGACAATGAAACTAAACTATTTTTGCAAAGAAATATAGGCCGAAATACAAAAAGCAATTTTTGACCTCCCATACAAAATGCGCTTTTAGCTGAGGAGTCTCTATGATAGGTAAACTTTTTTTTCGGATTTAGACTTTCCTTGGGAAAATTTGTTCAGTTTCGTGGTCTAAGAAACATACTTTAATTATGTTCACTATTTCATTAGGAACCTATACAAGGTATACCAGGAAGTGATATACCCTTGTGAGATGTGGTTCTGCCCTTGAAACTGAACAACTTTCCCAAAGGATTATAGGTCGACAAAAAAAATTGAGCTCTCATACAAAATGCGCTATCAACTGATTCAGTTTCCATGGGAGATCAATTTTTTTCCTATTTAGTTTAATTTTTTTTCGCATATATAGGGTGACTTTTAATTAGTTCTTGATAGCAAAAGGCATGCATGTACTAATGATACTGAACAACTTTTGCCAAGGAACATAGGTCGAAAAACGGAAAACCGAATTTGACCGCCCATACAAAATGCGCTATCAGCTGATGCATTTTCTATGGGAGGTCAAAACTTGATTTTCCTATTTCGACCTATGTTCCTAGGGGAAAGTTGTTCAGTACCATGAGTGCATTCATATCTTTTTCTATCAAGAACTAATTCAAAGTCACCCTATATACAAGGTGTAACTGAATCAGCTGATCGCGCATTTTGTATGGGAGGTCAAATTTTTTTTTTCGTATTTCGACCTATGTTCCTTAGGGAAAGTTGTTCAGTTTCATGGGCAGATTTACTTACATCCTTCAGGGCCGGTTTACCTTATTTGTTACACCCTGTATAGTTAAACCCAATTGTTTTCAATCTATACTCACTACGGCTAGCTTATCATGTGTCCACTTCCTTCCTCATACAATACACAGTTCGGGGTCACGGGGTCTTCGGATAAAGGGCGAGTGACTATTGATCACTCAACCTACTACACCCACTATACGACGCGGCTCCTCAAAGCATTACGTTATCCTATATTTATTACGTGACTGTCGTAATGTCCTTGGAAGAAATACTTATGCGGTTATATTTTGTTTTTACATTGCTGAGTGTCTAGACAACATTTGACGACTGCTAACATCATGAAATGCTCTAAAGTTCTGAATTAAATGCTCTGAATTTTTCGAGAGTTTGAGTGGATGACCTGAGATCATACTTAGGTGCAAAAAAAAAATCTCTTTTCGTTTATTGTTTAACTGCTCAAATACATTCTGTTCTAAAAAATATGGTTTCTGTTGTCACGGATTTTACCGCTTATTTCCGTATATTTCAATTATCATATTTTTTTTAAATCTTAATGTTTCTCTATCATAATTTTATTTATCTAAATAAACCATAATTTAAATTAATTGTATGTTTTTGTTCTATACGAGTATGTTGCTGAATGTAACTGTTAGACGAATTAAAAAAAAAAATCCTAAACTTTATAATAGATGATCAAACGAACTCCAGGAGTGAAGTTCGATCGTTATTATATGAGTCGCTTCATTCGAAGATATAGTTTGTTTACATGTAGTACTCCTCAATTCGCCAGGCAGACGATGCACGCATTTAAGAGTAATTCATTTGATTCTCTTATTTAAAACGATTTCCGTCCGTGTTCACTTCACCACTGTAGCTGACATTCGCTTCATTTTTTAGAGTCTGTACCTATGAACCTTTAAACAAAACTTTGCATTTGGGTGGAAACCACAACTTGTGTCACAGTGTTTGGTTTTTTGGGAGGGAGGGTTGTTATATTATTATATCTTCGAATGAAGCGACTCATATAATAACGATCGAACTTCACTCCTGGAGTTCGTTTGATCATCTATTATATTTCGTCGCTTCATTCGAAGATATAGTTTGTTTACATGTAGATGTTTAGAGAACAAAGTTTTGTTTGGTTACTGTGAAACAACTGTATAACTACTATACAAGATGTTCTAGTTTAACTATCTAATCCAACGAATTACAAATAGTAATTCGTTGAAAAATCTGTAATTTGCTGATCCAAGCAGATAATAAATAACCTTTGATTTATCCCAAAAGCAAGTATGCAACAAAAATCAACTTATATAATAAGTTACTCATTCAATACAACTGATATTACAAAATCATCTACCTACTGGTCTAATATATCAAACTAATAAAAGTGCTAGACGTGCTGGTCCAGCCAGCTGTTTTCACGAGTCGAGGCTGAGAGAGTTGCAATTTTGCAAAGCGGGGAAGATGCATGTGTCGACAAGTCTGCTCTCAGATAGTGTTTCTGGTAAATCAACCAGCTTATAAATCACAGCTGCTTAAGCTGATTAACGTGGATGTTAATTGATATTTACAATTTTCCTACATTGGCAGTTCTTGATTTTATTTTTTGAACAAAAATATGGACAGAACACGAGTGCATAATATATTAAGTTAAATAATATTAGAACAATATCGGCTAATCTTAGCCCGCAGTGGAAGTTTGATTAAATACGTTATGGCTATCTCAACTCCATTATTTGCAAAATAATATAAGTATTCACTTTTTATTATTGAAAATGTTTGTGCCCCATGAGCATATAGTAAAATCGCTGATCTGTTCATTTTATTTTATATCATTATCTCTAAATTAAGGGACTATTTAGATACACACTTATTTACTTATTAGTTGTGTGTCCCAAGTAACTATTATATATCTAGGCCGATTAGGCTTGTGATTGTAAGTAAAAGAAGGTTTTAAACCAATTATTGGTTCCAATTGTATCACCTAATAAGTAAGTAGCAAAGATTACGCCAAACGATGATTGTCAAGAGAGCCGTTGTACAGCTCTTCATACGAACCAAACATCTCCTCACGTTGTTTTGTTAAAAATAACAATAGTTGTTGCTTGTAGGACTATCAAACACGTTTGCGTTTTTTCTGGGGACAAGTTGTTACCCTAAGCGTATTTTGACATATATTGTTAAATAGGAGCCTCAGACAGCGAAGCTCAAGAGAACATCAGTGCAAGCGAGAGGATCAAGTGGCGCGTGAATGCTACTCGCAGGACCTGTAAGATTAGTTAAAAAGGAACAGTATACTCTTATATGGATTATAAAAGTTTCAAGTGTTGAAGGACACTTATTTTATATGATATAAATAATTAAGATGGGCTAAAAGGCAGAGAAGGCCTTGTGAAAACACAAAATACTGGTGCCTTCGACATCAGTAATTTTTCCCAAATATAAAAGGAAACAAAAATGGCGGATCCGCGTAAAATGTCCAGGTCAAAGGATAAAGTATCCATAGCTACAGCGTCTGGATCTCGTTTTCATAAAAAATAAAACACATAAATCGCTAAGGATTGTCGCTAAGAGCAAAACTAAGAGTACAGCGAACTTGAAAGCTGTGTCTTAAAAGTTTGCACACAGAGCCCGGGAGTGACTTTCATTGACTCAGCTGGCACCTGTGGCAATATGTGTTTCGTAAAATTTAAATAAATAAATATTGTGCCAATCGTACCATTGCCAATTTTGATAAGTTATTTGTACAATATGGTATGGTACCTACATACTTTTTGTTTTCTTTTTTTTTTTTTGTTTGTAACCTTAAAACAAATATTTTACTTCTTTGGCCTTCTTAGTAGCCTTTGGTTTTATTTACTGCTCCACACTAGGTACTAGTTAGGGAGTTGTCTGTATTTAATTTCTTTCTGTAAGACAAGTATTTTGTGATGGGCAGGAATTTGTCGAAACATTACCATACCATGAGATAAGATCTTCTAAAATATCATAATATTCATAAGGCACGGTTGTAAAATCGTAAATAATTATATAGCGTGACTTCTTTCATATATTATGTTGAAAATTTTAATGTAGAAAAATTTTCGGTCACTTAAAACATAAGTTAAGAGATGGGCTTTTCGTAGCAAGGAAGCCGTTTTTCAAAACATAATTTTTGAGGCGGTTGAATGACACGTTGCAATAGGTACATTTATTTCTTGGATTTAGAATAAATCGGTTACAGCTATTGCGTTTTGGTGCTTTGAAATTAGGTACCCAATATAAATTCCGATGGAATGTAACTTGTAACGGTTGTAACGCTGGAAATAAGAACTTATTTTCCAGTTAAAATCAATATAAACTTTGTATATTGGCTTTTCTTGAGGGTAAATTTTAAACGTGGATTTCACGTTACATTAGCACTACACGGAATATTATTTCCTCGTTTTTTCCCAGGTAACACTAGGATACTGTGGTGTTTAGGGTTCATGCTCATGCATGTATTATAACAACATTGTGGTTATGAAATATTGCGATTTTCTACTTCGTAGAATTATTCGGACACAGGAAGTGTTGAAAAAAAACATTTTACTATACCAGCATGTACTTGTGTTACGGTTCTGTGCTGGAGCATGAGTTTTGGATGGATTGTAACTTTTAGTCGATGCTGCTTGAGCCTGGGGATAAGGCCAGAGCCTGCCTGTAACCTCGCTCCCCCCCCATTTGACGGGTAACGAGGACCCGACCAAGGCTTCTTCTGCTGGGTTAAACGAGCTCCCGACGTTTGAAAATATGTATCTTTATCTCTCAATAGTTTTATTTACTTTAACATTAAAAAAAAAAAAAAAAAAACAAGTTTTGTCTTTTACAAATACTTGTACATGCAAGCGGAGATATTTTTATCTAAGCCTGGAATTCAATTAGCAATTCAGTATCGGTGTTTGTAATAATATACAATTAACCGGTATTAGGTGATATTTGAGAAGTATGTACTTGTCTATAGGCATGCCTTTTTCAATATACTTAGGCGTACAAAAGTTCAACAGTGTGTCGTGAATATGATAGAGAATAAGTTTGGCGTATCAGACGTAGACGCCTAGGGTGTCTCGAAGACTCCTCAGGTGTCCAGACCTTAGGTGTCGGTTGGTCCAGGGCTGGCATGATCTTTTGCCTCGTGGACGGTTTTGTTCTCTTTACTATTACTGGCAACCAAAAAAAAAATTTTAGTAGGTGGGTATTTTACAATAAAAATATTCTGGTTATGGTTAACAAACAAAAAGGCTTGTTGTGAAAACTAAAGACAATGTATCGTAGACGACACACATAGATGAACTTGATATTATTGTTTTCATTGACGATAAATTTTGACGTTAAGTCACAGTTACCGCCGTCGCAATTGACTCTCAGTCAATGCCGACCTTAACAATAAAAGTTGACTCTCAGTCAATAGCAATTTTAATATCGCATATTGTAATAATTATTTGGCCTTTACTTGCAGTTAACGCCGTTACGATTGAATCACAGTCGAGTCCGACGTGAAAATAGATAACTTGTATTTTTATGCATGATTTATGTTGATAAAGTTTGACATAACTCGCAGTTAAGCCGTGGTTATTGACTCGCAGTCAATCCCAACAACTAACAGATAGTTTGGCGTTAACTCGCAGTTAACACCGTCGTTATTGGCTCGCAGCCTATCCCGACAGACAATAGATAGTTGAATCGCAGTAAAAATATATTCAGATGTCGATTTTTGTCTATATTATTTGGCCATAACTCGCAGTTAAGGCCGTCGCAATTGACTCGCAGTCAATCCCGACATAATAATAGATAGGCAACTTTATACATCACGTATTTTCAATAATATGTGGCGTTAACTCGCAGTTAACACCGTCGCAATTGACTCGCAGTCAATCCCGACAACCAATAGATACTTGGTAACCCACAGTTCATATCTATGTAGATATCGCGTATTGTCAATATTATTTGGCCTTAACTCGCAGTTAACGCCGTCGCAATTGACTCGCAGTCAATCCCGACATAATAATAGATAGACAATCGCATTCCACGTAACACATCGTAAATAATATTAGGCGGTAACTCGAAGTTACTGCCGTCGCAATTGACTCGCAGTCCATTCCGACGTAAGTTGTTCTATGATTCACTTGGTAATAAATGTTTAAAACACAAAAAAAAAAGAAAATATATTTCATTTTTTACTTACCCTCGTAAATTTCGCCATTAGACGAAAAAACATCTAACACACGTCATACACACGTATACTTAATACGTCGGTAACGTTTAATTTTATTTTTACTTTGTTCGTCGGAAGGTAAGAAAAGATAAAATTGTATGACGTAAACGAAGCCTAAAAATTTTAAGCCTGTGTAGGTGGTAATGAACTTTTGTAGTAATTGACTACAAAAAAAATATATATTGAAAAGGTTTCAAAATCTCTCGATTAGACAATGTTCTAACATTTGTCGGAATTATCATAAACAAAATGTCATTATATGGTTTACGTCTATCTTATTAAATTTTCCATAATTTTCGTAAAAGTTCTGGGTGCGACCGACAGGTCATAATCATGGTTGTTATGTTATCATGTTACGTTTTTGTATACAAAACAAGTAACTGGAGGTATCGGGCCGCAAGATAGGCCGTAATAAACACTTCAATTCGTTTAGCAAATTTAAGAATAGAACATGTGGGTAATCTTGAAAATTTTTCTTTCTTAGAAAGAATTAATAATCAAAACAACACTTACTGAAAAGTTTTGAATCCAGTACGATTACACTAACACACGGAGCGAAAACTTATTTTATCGAAAATAATTTTTAAATATTTGTAATTTAACTTCAATTGAACATTGCGCTTCGGCATGGGACGCGTGCGTTCACTGCCCCGCACGAAAAAGGAATGAAGCGAATGTCAGCTACAGTGGTGAAGTGAACACGGACGGAAATCGTTTTAAATAAGAGAATCAAATGAATTACTCTTAAATGCGTGCATCGTCTGCCTGGCGAATTGAGGAGTACTACATGTAAACAAACTATATCTTCGAATGAAGCGACGAAATATAATGTAAAGTAGTTTTTTTTATGAAGAAAAACCAAATGAATAACAAGAATTGAAAAAAATTTACTCTTCATAGTGATAAATTTCTACAATATTGTTATTTTACCTACTTATATGTTTGGGTCAATGATATTTGGTTTGGGTTGCATTTGTGGTTTTGTTTGGTGGTGTCCTTCGGCTCTATATTGCATGTTCTGTAAAATATGTTTTCTTCCACATCCGTTGTAGCTGTATACATACATAACATCACGCTTCTTTCCCGTCGGGGTAGGCAGAGACCACAGTCCTCCACCTGCCACGATCTTGACGTACTTACCTCGCTTCCTGTACTCTCATAAATCTTTTTATAAATGCTCATTGGTTTAGGGCCTGGCCTTTATTTAGAACATCCCGAATTTGGGCCTGGTTCGTTCGCGGACGCCTTCTCCTTGTGCGCCTGCGTGTTAGCAGTATAAATTGAAATGTATTTATCTGTTACTAAAACTTTCTTCATTTCCACGCAAAAAGGACTCCTGCCATCCGTCACTCGAACAATGATCGGCGACTCTATCAACGACCCTCCGCGTGTCAGTGATAGGTTGATAGCGTTATTGATAGTCCGGTGTGTTCCCAGCTGATAGATAGTTTGCCAGATTGCATCGCTGTCGAAGTGGAAAGATTGGTTTCTAAAACGTCATAGATAGACTGAAATTTTTAAGTAGTTTCTGTTATAGATTTTTTGTATCAGCATCTAGCACCATTTTTCAAAGCTAGCTTGTTTTTGTTTTCTCATTTAATGCTTATGAGTATAGTGTATGTGTATTAATGTTTCTAATTAGTATTAAATATAAAGTAATTTAAGGTCCTTAATTAAATTATTCAAAGCACGTTGTGCTCTTCTTTAAGTGATATGACACTTAGATTTAAGTAATGTTTGTCTTCTTGTATTTATACAGTGTACATATTGTTGAAGAGCCAAATAAATAAATAGATCGTGGGTGGGCAAAGTCGCAGTTTGATTTATCTCTAAATAACGAGTAACAAAAGTGTATGTGACAATTCTGAATTATTTACATTTGCTTCTGTATGAATCCAAAGAAATTTTCTCAAAATGTGCTTTCGCTATTTCTTAAGAAAGTCGAATGATTTGTCGTAGTTCTCAAGAGAAAAGTTGTTCAGTTTGATGAGTAGTTTCACATTCTTTAGGGTCCTTTTTAATCCACTTAATAGAGGGGGGTTCCCTTACAAACGATTCGGTCACTCAAAATTTTTGATAATGTTATCTAGGATGGTAAGTAAGTATTTACGCAAAATGCAAAATGCACAATCCCCCCCCTTCGAGCCCGTCGCCATATTTTTCCCTTATATCTTCATTTAGGTACATTTTAGCTAGAAAAGTGTGCAGCACAGTGTTGTAGAGAATTAAATTTTCTATTATTTACTTTTTAAGTTTTGTTTCTAGAACTGATTGTTAAGGAGATATGCACTTGACAAAAAAAAAATCATTTTCCGGAGATTTTTCAAACTTCGTCTGATACTTGTTTTGTTAGAATAGGCCATAACTGAATTACAGCGTCCTAAAGTTAGAACGGTTTTTTTTTTAAATTTTTTCAAAAGTGCATATCTTCGTAACTATCACTCCTAGAAACAAAATTTAAAACGTAAATTATAGAAAATTTTATTCTCTACAACATTGTAGGCAACACTTTTCTTGCTAAAATGCAACTGAACTAAGATATAAGCGAAAAATATAAAGAAAGTGCCGATCTTTTTTGGTTTTCACTTGACGGCGGGCCCGAAGGTGTCATTTTGTATTTTAAACATTTACAACATATCGAAAATTTAGAGTTGCCTGAACGTTTGTAAGGTAACCCTCCACTTTTATTCTGTATTCAGTGGATTATTTACCCTTTTTGTTGAATTTTGTAAGTATATAGATCAGCAATAATTAAATAAAAAACAACAGGAGCAGAGCTCAATAAAGTATGTGAATTTACGAACAGTGTGTCCTTTGTGAAAAAAATAACTGAAGTTTAAAAAGCAAAGCAAAGCAAAAAAAGCAGTATTGAATAAAGGCAAATTTATGACTTCCTTCTTACAATGATAGGTACATGCTCTGAATATCACAATCAACAAGAGTATACCTCGAAGCCATTGACTCGTGCGATTCATATTCATCTCAAATATCGTAATCTACAACAATAAATTATTTAAAACAAAGAAAGCTTTTCAATGAGGGAACGTGCTTGCAGTACAAACAAGTGTAAGAATGTTTTGTCTCATGTGTCCAAAAGGTTTTATTATGGCTGTCGTTGCGATGCGGCGCTTAAATAATGCAAACTTGCATTTTGCTTTGCTAAAGCTTTTTTTCCAAGTTGACATGACGCCGACACGTGATGATTTTTTTTTAAATTGTACGTTGAAGATATAAAGATTAATGAAATGAGAGCGTGGTGGAGTATAAGTGGAGTGAAATTGAGTGAATACGTCAAGATCGTAGCAGGTGGGAAGATTTGGTTTTTACCTTCCCATAAGGAAAAATGGCGTGATGTTATATTGTTGACAGGGCTCTACAGTGAATTCAAATATAATATTCTTTAAAAATATTTACGCAAAAGTATTCAACCGATATTCACGTGACTACTTTGAAATATTCGTTAATCAGAAACTTAAAATCATGCATAAGAAATTTTGAGAATTTTTTTTGTACAGTTATCTAATCTGACTGAAAACTCTTGAACGATGACGTCATGAGCAGTAAAATAATTTTCGACGTTTCTAAACCTGAAACAATAGTCGAGTTCTAATTCCTTTGTTTCGAGTGGAATTTCCCGAATGATCCGACGCGTGAGGATTCTGAACCTTGGGTTATATCAGAGGGACAGAAAGTTGACATCATCATGTATTGATATTTCCTATTGTTGTTTGACTTGTAGGTTATCTTGTGGGTAATAATTTGGTAAACAAGAAACTAAGTTTACAGACTTATTGTTGGCATCGTGTATGATTGTTAGAGTAAAACTTTTCCTATTTAGGTATTAGATAATACATAGAAGCCCGATTATACTGGGCGTAAGGGACAGGTTGACAAATACTGAAAGGTACGTAACTAAACAACTTACAATGAATAAAACTTTCAGGAAATCGAAAAAGGATATATGCACCTCCCTCCAAATAAACTAAAGTTTGCGATTTTGTAAGGAAAATGTGATACTTTTTTTCTGAAAGTTTTATTCACTAAAAGTTGCTCAGTAACGCTGAGTGATCATGCCCCTTCAGTTTTCGGACAGCTGTTTCTTACACCCCATACAGGTAATGTTTACACAACAACAACAACACAACGCAGGAAGCATAAAATGGGTAGCAAAACAATAAATGAATAACTGGCTATTTATTTTCGTATTTAATATTATCTCTCAGCTACAAAAAAAATATTATTTGGCAATTATTGTTATATAGAGTCAGTTCCAGAAAGCTCCTTAAAAGTAAAACTTGATATATCTTCTTAGATCGGCTGCCGTATTCCAAAGTGTTTGTATACGATAATATCGCGCCGATAATTAGTCTATGGTTCGGCCTTTGACAAAGAAATTCCCATACAAAGTAAATTTCCGAACGTAATTGTTGTTGTCAATCTGATAATATCGGAGCTCCGATAAAACTTCGGAATACGCCCCAGCAAGTTTACCTAAAAATCACTGTCAACGAATTAAATATTCTCTTTTCGAGTCAACAGAAGACAAAATAAACTAACGAACGAAAATACTAAAAATGAAAATAAGAACGCAGAACTTCCAATGTAGCCAACATGAGCGTGAAAAATTAATGAGTGAATACGACGATTTTTACGTAAATTATCACAATTCTCAGACATTACATTTCTTTGACCTGCGCACGCAATGAGAAATCGTAAATTTGAATAATTTCTGATATGCCCTAAATTAATTAAAGCTCATGATTTAAGGGTTATTAAAAAGTTATAGTTTTAATGCTTTTATAATTGGAGGCGATCGTTTTACGAGTTTTTTTGAGGTTAAAGAATCAGTTTTATTATTATAATTTTTTGATAAGGTGGATAGTACGCATGCATCCGTTTTGTATAATTCTGAATATTCTTCACACAGGCGTACATTCTAAAAAGCCTTGATGAAGTGCTAAGGAAAGTACTTTATAGCCTAAAAGACAAGAATCGACGCATGAAACTGAACAATTTTGAACAAGGATCACAGGTTAAAACTCGAAAAAAAAAGCATTGTGCGTCTCCTACGATAAATGAGTATTGGGATATCAATATTTTTCAACTCGCGTTTCGACCTATTGTTTCTTGGGAAATGTCTTTTAATTTCTTATATCCCTTAGTTAGGCTCTAAAGTATTTTGCCTAGCATTCTGCATAAAATAAGGTAGTATTTTCCAATCAGACACAGTTTAGCTCTAGATTTAGCAACGATTGGCATCCTTTCACAAACGAGAGCCTAAAAAGTCATTGGGTCATAGAACACATACTCACCAACTGATCTAAAATCCAGAATTCTTCAGATCTTTACAGTATGCAGCTCATGAAAGGAAAGAACCTTTAAATGAAAATATTAATAGAAATAGGCTGCATAAATATTTAATGTGAACTTTGAAATATTGTAGAATATATGTTGTTTGTATAATAAGCAAAAAACCGAAGGATGCAAATCTATCCAGAAGTTCGAAAACATTACAACTTTCTGTAGAAACTGCATCAACTCTTTAATAGCCATGAGAAGTCAGATTTCTTTCTCGTATTTCGACCAAATATTTTGGAAACTCCCGCGAAAGCGGATTTCTTCTTATGAAAAGTTGTTCATTACATTCTTCATGATTCTTCTACACCATTTTTGCTACACCTTGTACAAAGTAATAAGTGGATGAAAACGGCTTTCATTAAATGTTTTTTTAGGTAAATTACCCGATCTCACCTGGTGCACAGATTAGATAATAGTAAACTGACCTGGTGGTTAGTGACGATGAAGTCGAAGATGTTGCATGCTTACTGTTCACTCTAGCCTTGAAAAGATCCAGATTAAATTGTACCTACCAAGCGTCGCCTTTCCAATCAAAATAAAAGATTCTTGATATCGATCCGTATAGATCGTTAGTCGCACTATATACGTCTTTATACGTAGCCATTAGTGCGCGAGCACCGATATCCGCGTCCAATTACGCGCCTTTATCACCAATTAGCTCTTTACGATGCGCCGTATGCACAATCTACGCTATTATGTAAAAACGAGAAGTATCGATCACATAGGTGTGCTGAAATGTTATTGCAAAATAAATACTAACACAAATGCACATATTCAAACAGTTATTACCTCGACTCAGTTCGAAAAATTATTTTATATTCCATTTTTAGGGTTCCGATACCAAAATGGTTAAAAAAAGGAACCCTTATGGTGCGACTTTGTCTGTTCCTCTGTCTGCATATCTCAGCAACCACTCATGATATGGACTTGAAATTTGGAGTACTTTTATACTCTGGTTGCCCGACGTAGTTGCACACGAAAGAATAAAAAAATCAAAATTTCAAATTGTCGTTACTAGGTCGAGTGGGGTATTACATGAAAGAGCTTTACTTGTACATTCTGAAATATATTTTTATATTTTTTTACGGCTCTTAGTTTTCAAGTCATGATGAAAAATGTAAAAAGGAATACCATTCCCCCACCCCTTATCTCCGAAGTTATTAAAAGGAAAAATATGAATTTAATACAGTAGATAGAAGTTAAGCAAAAAAACGATCTTTCTCAAATGCACAGTTTTTTTTAGAAATCTGCAAAAAACCTTTACAAACAAATTTATTTTGCGGTCCTAAAAATGGTTTTTATTGCTTCCAAAAATACTATAGGTATATCGGAACCCTCGGTGCACGAGTCTGACTTAATTCCAGCACATTTTGCAGCTATCTCAAAAGTAATCGGCTAAAGCTGTTAGCAAAAACAATGTTATTCTTTCAATCAAATATTCTCTGGTTTTAGTGTGATGGCTGCAAAATTTGTTGGTAAGCGTTGGAATAAACGAAAACCGGCCAAGTGCGAGTTGGACTCGCGCACTGAGGGTTCCGTACCACCACATAATCATAATTGTATTAGTTAAAATTTCAGTAAGTTAATGTGCTAGATTTTTGAGTCCGACACGCGCTTGACCAAATTTTATTATTTGTTGTTATTTTATAGCTTATGCACTACAAACATACCAATTTTGAAGTTTGTAAATGTTCCCGTTTTTAAAATAGAACTAAAACAAAAATCGTCTCCGCGACCATTCAACTTGACCCCTCACTTATATGAATGTTCTTGAAACGGGAGCTCACCTCAATTGGTTACCATTAGTTGTGAGAAAAGTTGTAATATTTAATGATTTAAGACTTTTCCCTTTATTTGTACTTTAAGACCTAGCTTCTTGCCAAATTTCATAATTTTAGGTCATCGGGAAGTACCCTGTAGGTTTTGCATTTTTGCAGAAATGTATGGAGATGAGGACATAAAAAGCCATATCTTTTGATTGCGTCATTGTAAAAAATTTAAACTTTCAGATCTTGTGTGGTTCATGGACCTCTACCCGTTCGTGAGATAAAGGGTCTTGACAGACAGACAGACAGACAGACGGACAACAAAGTGATCCTATAAGGGTTCGGTTTTTTTCTTTTGAGGTACGGAACCCTAAAAAATGGATTATCAGATGACAGACATACGATTTTTTTTTTAATTTTCACATGTAGGTACCATTTACGCTTGCTTTTACGTGTGCAGATTTCGTGATAATTTTCTATGGAAATTCGATATTTTTAGAGTTTTGTAAAGTCGTAAAACAAAGCTTGTCTCATTTTGCCCCTAGGCCTAGAATAAGCTCTTAAAAGGTTTTAACACTAATTTATTAAAACAAACAGTGATTCGTTTTTTACGCCCCTCCCTCTCCGCGTTTAACAGAATGCTCCGTACTCACGTAAACTTTTACATCTTCAAAAAAACCGCTTTTACATCTCTACTTTTCACACAAATAGGTTAAAAGTATTTTTTGATAACACGAGTTATATCGTTATGAATGCTTATTAAGGTTGCTTTGGGCGTATTCACGTCAATTAGTCGTAATCTTTAATTCGTGACTGGTGACTTATGACTGGCCGATCTCGTACAGTCAATGACAGGTCAAGCTCGACACTCGTAATGCGACTCTAGCCCTTACTTCTATTAAAATAAGAACGGTACAAAGCCCGATGTGTCAAGCTAGATGTGCTCTTGACGGTACCACTTTGACCACTTGCCCGTTATGAAGATTACTATCTCTATGTATGGGCGTCAATATAGAACAATAAAATAAGATTATTGCATGTGTATGAGTCATATGGGTTTCGTTTTGTCGAGAATGGCTTTTAATTTTGCCCGGAATGGCATTTTTGAGCAGAAGAGAAGGTGAGATTTTATCGGACACAGGTACGCTACAAATTTTTCGAAAATTGATTTCTTGAGAGTAGAGTAATAAAAAAAGAATGAGTTATTTATAAAAGTTACGTGCTTAGCAGGCTTGGTTTCTATTTTCAATAAATTAAATTAAGCTTTTAAACATCTTTAGGGGAGGCCTATGCCGATGATGATGATGATTAAACATTTTCCTTTCTAGGTAGTAAGTAAGATACTTTCTACTAAAGCAATATTTTGTTCTTTTACTTCAGTAGGTAAGCCTATATATTTTTCAACCGAGAAATAACAGAGGCATTTTCCAAGTTGTGGGATAATATAAGCAGGAGAAAAAAAACCATCATACTATAGTTTTAGTCTGATGACAAAATGTAGGTACGAGTACTCGTCTCCCTTTTTAACTATACTCGAGGTAAAGAGGAGCTTAGGTATTTTTCTACTGATACATGAAATGGAATAAATGATGCAAGTCTGGCTAAGCTTGAAAAATGTAACGTACTGTATTTTTCATTGAAAGTGGGCTTGACATAGCTTTATTTATTCAAACAGTTTTAAACACACACCGTAATCTAGTAATTTTTTTTATTCAATGTAGATACTTATTGAACGTCATAATATGCGAAATACCATTCAAATAGAGCGAGCCTAGGTGTCAGCATTTTGGAACACTTTTAAATCTTATAAATATACCAAACAATGCCAGTTGGAAGCTTACGTCGACTACAGTAAGTATATAAACTTTTTCTAATTACGTGACTGTTCTAATCCCGGAGTTACGTGTTCGTGCGTGGTGGCCATAAGTGGACATGTGAATGTGACCCACTGGTGAAGCTTTATGTGTGACACGACATAACTTGACCTCCATTACGCGAGCCATTTCCCAGAACTGATACAAAAATTTATATGGATTTATTTTGTGTCACTGCAAGTATGGTACTCAATAGTAGTAAATAATACTAGAAAATTTTTGTTAAAACCAATAGATTAGCATACTTTTCAAAATACGGAAGCTTCTCACATTTCGGACTATCAGATGATTCAACTTGCAACGTCTTAACCAAACTGGGGACAGATTTACAAAGTGATTTTGTTTGATAGTGCCGCCACTGGAATTTAAACCCAGAACTACGGTTCAACGCCTTTAAACACTACACCACGGAGGTTATTAGGCACTCTAGTAAGAACAACATTACTCAGACTAAAACAGGCTTAAGTGGCTCAAAATGAAGCAATTTTCATGAAATGAAATTCTAACTAAAAAAAAATTGCTCTTATTCTTTTCTAGCCCGACTTTCACTTAAAACGAGCGTCTACTACACTATTATTATCCAACTAGACTTTATATTTTTCCATGAAAGTGCTTACATACCAATTAGTAAACCAGTAAGCACCCGTAGGTGGTGTTACAACTTATTGTAGTTTGAGATCGAAGAAGTGCAGTTTTACGATAGTCAAATCTATGTACAAAGTGAGAATTAAAATCTCTACTTAATATGTAGTTATAAGAAAATTAACGCACTGAAGTGGAGGAAGGTCATTTTATAACTGGAACAATATACCTACACCGTGGGCCCGAGTAAGCAGGGTGCGTATTCCGAAATTTAATCGGAGCTCCGATATTATCAGATTGACAACTACAATTACGTTCGGAAGTTTACTTTGTATGGGAGTTTCTTAGTCAAAGGCCGAACCATAGACTAATTATTGGCGCGTTATTATCGTAGTTTCACTTCGGAATACGGCAGCTGAAAAACGTTAACCAGGCATTTGTGAAGATGTTATAAGTAAATAATATTATATGAAAATAGGTCCAATTGTGTAATTGTAACTTAGCTATTTTTTGGAACAAAATAAATCAATTACGTTTTGTACTTTCTTATAAAACCCTAGTGTGAGTAAGTGTACATTAAAACATTTGAGAAACCACTTCGAGACACAGAGTGGAGGAGATAAAGGAGAGCGTCTCCTTCTTCGAGACGATACGACGGCTACGCTACGTCACATTCATTAGGAATTGTTTCACTGGAGATTTTTCAACTTCTTAATTTATAATAATAATGTGTATCTTGTAAAGTAAGCATTTTCAGACTTATTAACTTAATACTTTGTTTAACTCCAATTGGACATCAGAATAGATGATGGTTAAAATCTTTCGGGTTACTCGTACTCGTGTCGTAAGATGGGCAGCAGCATCCTCCTTTGTATCTAACATCTTACTTACTGCGGTCACCTACAACCGCGGTCTATGGTGCCAGCCGTAACGCTAACAAGCGAGGTGACTATGGTACTTCCCCTCCACATTTTTCCAGCAAAAGCTAGAATTTTGGAGGGAGCTCCCTGTCCTGTAGTGGATGTTTCATGGGATGTTATGATGATGATGATGATGACTCAGACCAGATATTAAAAGAAGGATACTTTTGAAACAGTGTTGGTCAGTGCGAGTGCTGTGTGTCTAATTGTTACAAGGTACTTTCAAAGGCAGGATCGCATTAACAGTTCAGGCTGATTTACACTCTCTTTAGTTAAGTAGCGAGTTAAGTGACAAGTAGAAATACATTGCTTGGCGCATACTAGACATATATGAATCTAATAAGTACTTACTAAAATGTAAATCCACCGTACAATAGTACTATCATGAAGCCTTAGAAAGCAATTAAGATTCAATTTGCTCAGTCAAACAAAGAAAATGGCAGGATAGCGGCCAGTTTCATTAGCATAGGGGAAAGGGTGGCCCGCGAGGTGACCCTAAGACAATTACAGACAATTTAGATCGTAGATACGTCATTAGTGGGGTTAATAGTTGGATTTAAAGAAAAAGTTTCAGTTTTAGAAGTTCTATATATATGATACAAAATGTAAGTAGCCGTCTTCGTAGAAATAAAAATCATAACATCCCATAAAACGTCAACTGCAGGATAGGGAGCTCCCTCCAGAACTCCAGCAAAAAAGCGGGGTACTTAGGAGGGGATTTACCATAGTCTACGCTTGTAAGCGTTGCGGCTGGAAACCGCTGTTGTTGCTGACCGCAGTATGTTAAGATGTTACGATACACAGAAAGATGCTGCTGTCCATCCTCCGGTTCAAAAGCCCTTAGTCGCCTCTTACGACACCCACGGGTAGAGATGGGTTTCTTTGTATAGGTAGTATTCTTTGCCGGCACCACACGAGCCATGATGATGCAGATGATGATTAAATAATAGAAAACACGAAATTAATATACTTTCAATGACTTTTCACTCTCTGACCAAAGAGAGATTTATCATTATCATAGCATCCCATAAAACGTCCACTGTAGGACAGGGAGCTCCCTCCAGATTCAGTTATTTCGTATTTCGGTCTATGTTCCTTTGGGAAAGTTTTTCAGTTTCATGATCTGAGTAACATACGAAAATTATGTTCACTATTGCATTAGGACCTTAGGTAGTAGGTTTTTTTTTTAATTTTTTTTTGTGTTCCTTCATCGTTACTGTAACACCCCCTAAGCTATGGCACGCAATTAAATTAACACCCTGTATAATCTGTGGCGTAGTGTAGTGTATATGACACGGTATGTGTTTATGTTTATTCAATAAAGTATTGAGTATTCTTACTGCATTCCATCGCACGCTGGCAAATCCTGAGTTAGGACTTTTGTGCTCATTAAAACCCACGACGGTGCAGATTTAGGTGCAAAGGTATTTATCTTATGAGACAAACTTACCTAATCCTGAAAATTATATTGAATAGATCTCTTTCACACCAAGTGATTTCACGTTTACAGTTGTAATAGAGCAGTCGACCATTGTACCACTCTCGTGAGGCGGACAGCAGTTATTATCCTTATCTTTCCGAGCCACTGCAAGAAGGCATTTCACGTTCGTGCGAGAATCCGACCACTCGAAATGACGGCTATAAGCAAGCGGTTTTTAGAATAGCTTCCTTATGACATGGTTTATTATGATTGTAGTTAGGGGTTTCATTAAAATTTTTTGGTAGTTAAAAATAAATAATACTTCAGTCATAGCGAGGTTTCTTCATGGGTAAGTAATTTTTTAATATGTTCAATAGCTACAAAATTTCCAGCTTCAGGAAACACTTAAATATATATTTTTTCTACATAAATAGATATAGTCAGATTTGCCATGTGTTTTATCGTCTTTATACACTGGTATTGAGAAAAAGTTATCAAGATTTTAAAAACCTAAACCAAGGTGTTTATCATCGGTTGATCTTTAAGTATGCAAGATCTTAAATATTTAGCGGAACTCTCCGCGTCGGAACGGTTCGCTGTGTGTCGCTACACTAAAAGATGCAAATTTGACCATGAAACTCGATTTTTTTATGGACAGATTTAAATCGTTTCGGGTCACATACAACAGACGACCTTAATGCCAGTATACGATTGGATCTTTTATCGACGAAACTATAGCCAGTCTATAGCATACCTACTAGAGTCATTTCCCTTCAAATTCACCAAACAAAATAACCCCAAAAAAAAGTCTAGAAAGTCCTTCCTGAACGGAAATGCTGCCGACAGATACAATTACTATTTACAATAGAAATGGCTTCGTCTACGAAATGGACAGTTTGCATGTTCAGGCCAATCTTCGCCCAGCGTCGTCCATTTACTGCAATCGGATAGGAATTCGTTCTTCTACTGTGTATTATGACCGGTATTTACCTGCCTAGGCAGTTATTGGCTGAACTAAAAGGATCATTTGGTTAAATTGTTTTTTTTTTTTAAATCAATTCAGCGAAATACCGAATACGTATTCTATCAAGCACGGAGATCAATGCTAGTGCCACTGCGTTTTTGGAATCAAAATTATAATCAACTTAGTGATCATAAAAAAGCCACAGTTTTTATTAACGTGAGTAGTTCGCAGTGTTAATGCCAGTCGTGTTGCAGTCCATTTTGTCACACAGAGCTTATGTTCTGTAATCGCCTTAAGACTATATTCACGACGAAGCGAAGGCAGCCAGCGAGAGCACGAAAGGCCATTAATAAGGCGGCTAGGGCACGCGTGTCGCATGTCGCTCCTATCTCGCTGAACACATTTCCTTCATTAACCTGTCCGCCCAAGCATTTTCCTTTTTTAGAGTTCTCCAAAGAAATCAAGACCCTATAACTAATCATACGTTGTTTGTACGTCTGTCCAAAGAGTCGTCTGTCCGTCCAATGGACAGAGTCCATGTCTGCCCTATAGAGGTTTTATATCTTTTGGATGGTAGCTGGTTGAAGTTTTCCCAGAATATGTTCCTTTAGATACCGGGTAGAAGGCCACCAGGAAGGCCGAGACGGAAATGGTACGATGACATAAGGGACTGGACCGGATTACACTACCACGAGTTGAAGAGGGTGGCGGAACGCCGCGACGAATACCGATTGCTGACCTCCAAACTGGCTGGATGGCACCCCATGATGATGATGATGTTTCTTTTATGTCAATGGGCTAGCACTGAGGACAGAGATGAAGTCGACGACGGAACGAGCTGGCCCAGTGACTCTTATACTTTGGCGGAAACCCTATAACAAACGATAATAATAAATACAAAAAGCATAAAATAACTCGATGATGATGACTCTTTCATTGGCTTTTATAAAATTTTTGCTTGGCTTCATCTTGAAACCACATATGAGCTTCAATGTTCGTGTAACTATACTGTGTACTAACTAAAACAACAAATAATTAAACTAGAAAAGTGTGAGTCGGTATTCCGCTATGGGTTTCGTACTTATGTCATGTGGTGATTGCGGAACCCTCGATGCGGGACTCTAACTCACACTAGACCGTCTATTTTCCTTCTAAGAGCTCGTGTATGTAAGGTAAGGATATTCGCGTGTGTGCTGACGTAAATCACCGGATTGTCACTGGCGTGGACTTATAATTTTATTGTCGGACGAAGGCGACACGACAACTCCCGTCACGCGACGTCGCGGCCGCTGTCGCACTCACGACAAAGATCCTTTTTATGTCGCTCTAATTACCATTACTCAAAAGATCTCACCCGAGATTGGACGTCTAGACCACAGACCTGGGCGGGTCACACCGAGATTAATTATAATTGGCCGCTGTAAAAACAGTCCTTTATACCTCTAACCGAACTTAGCGTTGTAAGAAATTGGTAACATTTAGAGATTAATAACAGATTAAATAATAATTAGGTACGTGATTCGTGTTTATGCGTGGATTAAGCCTAAGTTTCAGCTGAAATAACGAGACTTCCGTTTCGACATAGCCACAATCAGTTTGCGTAGGTACTCATTAATGGGTAGTTCAAGTAATATACGATATGGGCTTAACCTTAAACGTTTAGCGTAATCTAAAGTAGTCAGAAGTTTCTAGGTTTTTTTTTTCCGCATTTCCACGCAAGTATTTCAGGAATGATAACTGTGGAAAAAAGTGGTTATTTCTTGCGTCACGTTCAAAAGTAGGTTGTCCATGCCCTCCATGCCATGTCCGCCCCGCCCCGCTAGGCGCGCTATGCGACAGTCACTACCCAGGACCGGATTAAGCCTTAAAGGGGGCCCCTATCATGCAGGTCTTACGGCCCCATTCCGCTAAGACAAGACCGAGAGCTAAAAAATCGTCTCATTTTCGTATGAAATTTTTGTTGCTCAGTTGGTATTTTTGTTGTGCGGTCATAATCATAAAATAAAGATGTACTTATGGGGCCATTCTGCCCAAACAACAATTTTAACCCATTAGAACGAAGTTCTTTCCAAATGAAAGATAGTCCGAAAAATAGTGTAAGATTTGGATCGTCACGATACTTTTCTATTCATGTGTTCGATATTCTAATTTTTAATAAACTGAACTTGTTTCATCCGAGTGTTCCACGACACCTTTCGTTTACCTTTTAAATTGTAACGAGCTGCAGGGCCCCGAGCAGCGCGGGGCCTCTATGCTATGGGTAATCGGGTACTGTCACCACCACGTCACTCGTGCCACCATCCACGTAATAGGTGTCATTACTGAGTCGTTCAGAAATTGCTCCACTATCGGAGGAGTGATCACGGTCGCTTTATAGGTCCAGATTACATGGTGGGTTCCATAGGTTTATGCCGCAGGCAGTTTATATACCCATACACAACTTTGACTCGCTCCACCCATTGTTTTAATTGACCGGTGAAATTGTCGCGGGCATGCAATTTTCTTAATACTCTCTTTTGTACATTACTCAAACAGTTACAGATGTTTTGACTCATGGTAGCAGATTGGTTAGGTCATAGTTATGTGTTTAAGAGTACATGCGTGTATTTGGTACTTGTGTGCTCGAAAGCGTTATTTTTTTTAACCCATGTTTTTATGAGAAAATTTTTAGATTTATGGTCCGAGATGACTCATTCTCAATTTATTAGGAAGGTGCTTATATTATAAGAACAATACGTGATAATCGAGGCTTTATAAAGTTACATACGTTGAATGACTTATGTAAATTATACCTATGCGTTTACAAGAATCCTACTTAGTTGGTTAGTTAAGTTATTCCTAGGAACTGCCACTTCTATCTTATTGCACTTAATTAGGTACGTATATCCAACAGTAACAACAACAATAAAAATGTTAGGTCTAGTAAATTCCTATTTCGTACGTCACTTAAGTTAAACACTTCTTAAAAAAAATACTGTAAATTTCTTTCAAAATCAGACAACTTTAATTTTAACAGGTTTGTCATTGCTTTTAAAGAAATGCAGCATGTTTTTTAGTAATGTGATATTCTTGAAGGAATTGCAAAACTCATAAAAAGATGCATTGAAATTTAGGAAAGTTATCATTAAGTCGATATCTAAAAGGAAAATTCCAAATTCATAAAATATGTCAACTTTTCTTTTTATTTTATAAAAGCGGCTAAATGAGCTATTATTCCGAGGTCTTAATTGAGCCTTGATGCTCGCATGCTCGACGATTGTGAAAGTTTACACCAAGATATGTATGTTAATAAAGCTTTTTTAGATGTATACACATTACTTGTTGTTAAGTTGTATTTAATACCTTGGATGTGAGGTTTCATTGAGGTAATGTTTTATATTTGTGATAGAAAGATAGATCCACACTCATTGTACGTTACACACGTATTCAGGGTGTAAAAAAAGTACGATTATACTTCTAAGAGGTGATTCTACATCTCTAAAAGGTTGTAAATAAAATATAAAAAAATTCCTTTCATTTTATTTTATATTTTTACGATCATGAAATTGGATTTTCTTTCGAAATACAAATGAATAGGTACTGGCTAGTGATTGGATATTATAACAAAAAACATCTTTGTTTGCATCACTAGCTGATCATAGAGGTCACTGAACCCTCCAGGCGGCGCTTTACTTCTACTTAAGCTAAAACTACTTTTTTAAAGAAAAAGTTTTTTTTTAATAGTATATTGTGCAATTAGTGAATAAAAGCCGGATTTAAAGCGAGGGCCAGAGATGAATCCTGAGCGACGCAAGTGATTCATGGCCCTCGATTTAAATCCCTTTTATTCAAGAGTTGCATACTATACTTTATACCATGACTACGAGAAAAAGAAAGATTTAAGCAAAAATATACATTTAAGGGGGTTGTAAAGGAGGTTGAGATGAAGGTCGAATATATTCATGTAACAAATATTTGTTAATAAGGCGCGCATCGCATCCTTTCTTTTTAGCGGGCACATAGTATATGCGTATTTGAGAGGTACAGACTTAACTTCCAAACAGCCATCAAAAAATTATATCATGTTAATTAAATGACAAATTTATTGTTGATTAGTTAATTAAAAATTTTGTTAAAATAATTACTATATGATTCTATAAAAATGTGACCATAAGCGAAACAAGTATGGCCTAGGCTATACTGCTCTATCTGGGCTTGCTCTTTGCCATAAAGAATCTAAATCAACTAGATCGGAAAGTGTTGGGTAGGTTAGGTTAGGTGATCGGTTAATGTGAATTTGCTGAAGGTTGCAGCGGTTGGCAACTTTGCTTACCTTACTTACTTAACTGCTATCATCAGGTGATTATAGGCAGGCCTTTCTGCAACTGACCAAAGTCTATCATAATCTAATAGTAGTAGGTACATCCTAGTGTTACATTTGTGTTTAACTGTGCAACTTTTAAATTTAGAAAACTATTGTTCCTTTTGTCCGAGGGGTGAGTTCTGAGTCACAGGGCTACCTACCTAGTTTAGGCTCCTGTCTCTCATTACTACAGCAAATTACATCTGATACCTGCAGAAAATGTAGTAGCTGCCCAGAAACTATCCAGCACATCACAGGAGCATAACAATAGCCCAAACCGATTATAAACACAGACATGACCAAGTAGCCAATATCATTCATTAAAAACTAGCTCACCAACAAAAAATTATCACCTCCATTCAACCATACTATAAATACAATTCAGAAACCGTACTAGAGAACCTAACAGCAAAGTTATACTTTGACCGAGCCATTCTAACAGACCGTACCATCTACTACAATAGACCCGGCATTACACTAATAAAAAAAACAAACAAATCCGGTTATCTTATAGATATAGCAGTCCCAAATACTCATAACTTACAACATACAATAGCTGTAAAATTATCCAAATACACCGAGCTAAAGAATGAAATAACAAGATTATGGCACCTCCAAAAGGTGACAATAGTTCCGATAGTACTATCCACTACAGGCGTAATACCGAAACAGCTTCATCAATCTCTCAAAACTTTAAATCTTCCGCCCAACACCTACAAACTTCTACAATAAGCAGTGATCCTGAACACGTGCCGAATCGTCAGAAAGTTCCTACAAACAGAACCCGAAACCTACACCCAACCATCTCTACAATCTAACACACAACCTTTCCCACAACCTCATACGCAGCCTCAATCTAACCCTGATGTACACTTGGCTTAGGCCCGTGTATATTAGAACTCCGGCGAAAGCTGAGAAAAAAAGAAATAAGATTAATAATAAACAATAAGTCTTCTTTATTGTCACAAACAAACAAAATTAACAGTGATTGCGCACTGATCCCCACACTATTCCCTTAGAAGAATATTTTTTTAGTTTCATTGAAAAACTAAACGTTACGTCGTAACTCTATTTCGTGTCTGTCTTAATAAAGGCTTGTATTATTCAATTTAACCCCTTCATAAGCTATCAAATGCTATCATATCACGTGGCGTGTCTGAGGAAGCACCCGTTTCCTTCCATCGCTCATTTTCGCAGACAAATAGCGCTGTAAAGTGCGAGCGGTTTTAATTTATGCACCACCCTGTAGCGCAGGTATTCCTATGATAATGAGCTTGTACAGGGTGCGCGGTATGAATTTGTAATTACGTTTCTTTAATGAGAATTTAAGTGTTTGTCTGTTGAAGAATATATTACCTATTTTATTCAATCTGATCATTCGAGTTAAAGTCAATTTTCTTATTAGATTTTATATCATATTCGTGTAATATATTTAATGATTTATAGTGGATGATAAATGTTATAACACATAATCTTTTATCTCAACTTTAAAGAAAAAAAAAACTGACTTTCTTTCTAGAATTTAGTTCTACGAGTATGTCTAGAGATCTACAACAGGTGTGACGAATTTAATTTAAAATAAAACCCAGTTGAATTTAAACCTATCTATTTCTTAAAAAGTGTCAATCGTTTGCCTTGTCTGACTTTCCTTCAATGCTGAAGCCCATAAACATAAAACAATTTATGATAACTAGTTCCACCCCAAGAGGCGGCCACCTTCATAAACAGATATCACCAAAGTAGATCATAAAGTGGTAGGGGCAGTGACTCAAGCGATATTTTTCATATTGTTTATGAGTTACATTACAGGTCGTTGTTGGTGACCGCAGTATGTAAGTAAGATGGTATATACGTATATACGATACACAGAAAGATGCTGCTGCCCATCGTCCAGTTCACAAGCCCTTAGTCGCCTCTTACGACACCCATTGGTAGAGATGGGATGGTACTATGCTTTGCCGGCACCACACGGATCCAACCATTAAAGGTAAAAATCTAAACAGGCATAGACTCTGTAGTTTAGGTTAGGTTACTGCTACCTCGGTTACCCCGCACCTTGGAGAGCTACGACCCCACACTCAACTAGGCCAAGAGTTACAAGGTTGGTCAAAAATAAGATACTAATTCTAGTATAAAAAATGGCTGTTGAGGTTCTTCATTTAGTGGGTTTTTAATGTCGCTTTTTTTTTCGAAGCGACGTAAATGTTACTGACATCACAAAGGTTAAAGAACATTTTAATTTCTTTTAATTGTAAATTATTTTAATGCTTCCTGAGATCTCAATATCACAAACGCTGAATTTGAAGTGTGAATTATACAGAGCCTTCAAAAGTATATTTAAACAAAATGAACTCGGTCATTTCTTTAGACATCTTCTGCATAAAGTGTGTTTACGTCTCCCAGCATCTAACACGTATCACAAAACACTGCGTATAGGTACCTTCTTATTAGGCGAGGTAAAGCAAGCAAAGGTATCTAACCACACCACGTGATCACGCTTTACAAAGCGCACACCCTTAGTTGAATAACACTGTAATTATAATATCAAATCTAAAAGATATAACTTATGTACCAGCTAGATCATAAACAGGTGGGGTGACGCACTCGACTCATTTTAATATTTTTTACCGTTTATTTTTCATAGCCACTTTAGGTAGGTCGTCAACCTGGCATTGTGAAAGTCATTGCTAGTTAACTATATTAAAGCGGTTTTTTCGTCTGATCCAATCATTTATTTTTATTTTACAATTTATTTTACGTAACGAAACCTGTAGTACACACGGCTGTTCTTCGGTGGAACATTTTGACCTTGAGCAACTCAGGTTTAAGGCGTTTGTTGTGTAGCGCTGGTTCAACATATACTGGTTTTGTTTCTACGTGCTTGCTGTCGTGCGTACATACTTCACCCTAAGATTTAAGAGGGAACAGCAGCTGGATTTTTCCATACAAATGTTTTCCCCTGTTTTCTTCCTGGGTAATGCCCGTAGACCAATGTTTTTTTTCATAAAATCTAGGTCTACTCTAGGCATGCTTCTATGTTTTACTTTTGCGCAAAAAACAATTACCAAAAGAAATGTAAATTTCCAAAAAACCTAAAAAATGCCCCATTTTGCCGCCCTATTCAGACGACTACCATTCAAATTTTAAATGGTTTTAAAATAAAAAAAACATAGGAGCATAGATCTACTCTTTCTTTAAATATTGGTATCAAAATTAATCGAATCAGCTGAGAATTGAAGGAGAAAATAGGGGAAAACAAAACGCCGATCTGGTCAAGGTTTTTGTAGACGAAAGCGTAGTTGTCCCTATCGCACATGATAAAGCGGTTACTCGGGCGCAGCGCGATGGGTATAGTTTGTTCCAATACCTATTTCTCGATTTATTTACAGTTTCGATTCCCTCTTAAACCACGAAACACAGCCACTTACCACAAGAAGCATAAGGATTAAATTTAAAATAATGTGACTTTCAATAGAAACTGAATTACGTTATAGTACTTTCAATACAAACTGAATTTCGTTGTATGGGTATTCAAAACAGTATTGTCCCTATTTTCCTTGTAAAAAGTTGTTCTGCAGTCGTACTCCGAAGTTTTTATCGGAGCTCCGATATTATCTATATATATATATGGATTGACAACAACAATTACGTTCGGAAATTTACTTCGTATGGGAATTTCCTTGTCAAAGGGCGAACCATAGACTAACTATCGGCGCGATATTATCAAACTGTCACTTCGGAGTACGACTGCTGTTTCGTGGTCTAAATCCTAGAAGTTCTTCATTACTTTACAAATCCTAGCCATACTTACCAATAGTCTACGCAGCAGCTACGCCGTAGGCAATTGCTACGGTCTACGATGCATGAAATCATTAAGTTACAAATTGTTAATATTTCGTTTAGTTATACGGTATTTTTTTCAAATTCGTATGACACACAAACAAATTTTGCTTACAACGATGTGCTCAACTTAAAATAGTACTACGCTTATCTAGTTTGAATTTTTAAAAATCAAATCTGTTTCTGAAATTGATGTTCTGCAGAGTCTAAATCATATCAAAGGATATTGGTAGATAGATCGCCCACAACAGTAAACTAGTTGGAAATTATGCATGGCTAACACATTTTGCACATACAGGATGTAAGGGACAGCCTTCCGAATACTGAAAGGGCATGTTCAGTCAACGTAACTGAACAATAAAACTTTCAGGAAATGAAAAAAAAATCGGCCTCTCCATACAAAATTGCAAACTTGATTGGACAGTTTGTATGGATAGGCCGGATTTTTTTATTTTTCCTGAAAGTTTTATTCGCTGAAATTTGTTCAGTTACGTTGACTGATCATGCCCTTTCAGTATTCGGAAGGCTGTCCCTTACACCCTTTATAAAATCATGGAATTTAAACTTTTAGGATTTCAACATGACAGACAATTTCAACATTCATCAAATTCGACTAAATCAAGGGGCTTAAACCAATGATTAAACGTGACTTCCGAAGCACAAAAAAGCTCTAATTGTTACTATACCGCTTGGTTTACCGCCCGCTGCGGTCTCCCTGTCAAAATCGAAAAGTTGCTTTTTATGCAGACAAAGATACTAAAATGCTTCCTTTTACGAGCACTTGAAAGTGATGTTCCGTGAGCGCCAAAAACTAGTGCTGTCATGTTCAGTAGATTTTCTCCATCTCTCACTATATAGGTGTTAGCTATAACTTAGTTATTAGTTTATATAATGAAGTTAAATAAATAAAGTAAAGAATACGTAAATACTTTTTCAATACATTTGCTCGAAAAACGTACTTACAAGGACGTAAACATTGCTCGTAAGTAGTTACTTACCGAAATAGTGCGGTAAGTAAAAAAAGTATACTACCAAGGAGTTTCTACACTGATCATAAAATTATTTTGTGTAAAAGTGGTGACTTTTTACTCGGGTGACAACTGCCTACTTATATTTAAAATAAAATGGAGAGTACCAGGAGAACATAAATCGACAAGAGGCTGACAGTGCCCATGGTTGGTTCCTTTAACAAGTGTTTTACTTATACCTGTTTTCTCACAAATGTATTGAAAAACGTCGTAAAATACAAGGCCGTAAGGGTTATGACAAACTCGTGCCGATAGATGAGTCAATCGAAACGTCAACTTGTTTCTAATAACCCTACTTACGGTATTTGTATCCTTAACTACTATTCCTACTACGTAAATCCATAACTAAACTAGTAAACCAAAAACTAATGAATTTCTATAAAACGAATCTTCAATTACTTTTACGTCACTATTGCATTAAACCAAAGATGCTTATCGTCGTTATGTCATTATTATCGTTTATTGTCACTCGCCGAGTAACACTGATGGCAGTGATGTGGCGTTTGTGGCAGTGTTGCCACATTTAATACAATAAGCCACTTTACGCGAATCATCGACTCTACATTATGATAAAGTGGGACATAAACTTTTTACAAGGATGTAGAGAAGGCAATAGATGTGTCAATTTAAACGTAAGGGTTCCGTTTTTACCATTTTAGTCAAGGTGAAACAGAAAGAATATACCGAGCAGAAAATATATGAAGCTGCCCTTGAAACTAGACATTTTTATAAGGTAAAGAGGTCGAAATATAAAAAAAAATATCTCCCATACATGATGCGCCTTTTGCAGGTGTATTTTCTATGCGAAGTTAAAATTTTTCTTTCGTATTTGACCTACGAGTATGTTCAATGAGAAAAGTTGTTCAATTTTATGGGAAGATTCGCATCCTTCAGGTTTATCTGTTACACCAAGTTTTTTTTTGGAATTCAATTCAATTCTAACATAAAAAAGTGACATAATTCGCTGTAAATATTAAAATGCTGTAGTTAATGAAGCAGTGAAGACTGTATAGTTAAAATAAATTTTCCACGGCTTTTTTTCTATGTGTCATTTCACAATTTATATCCATACGTTTCTAAAAAAATAGATAAGCATGTGTAAAGACTTTACATTTAAGAAAATATTACTTCTAGTTATTCAATATCATTGTCAACCCCATTAGTTCATTTTAGGGGTGGATGATGTGTCCAGATAGAGGGGGTCAAGTGTCCACCCAGGGGGTGAAATATCCATAAGGGGGGCTGCACAGGGAGGTAATTTGACCGCGCAGTAGATCGAATACAGTGATAAGCCTCCGGAACACAAGATAGCAATTTTAGTAAGAATTTCGACTCCTTAATTGACTTAAAGATTTTTATCGTTTACAGCACTATTGTCGTTTAATTATTTTGTGTGGGGGGATGTGATTGCTTGTGAGAGTTATTGTTTTTATTTTTGTTGAAGTTGTATGCTAATGTTTGATGACTTTTTGTTTACTGTCCCTTTTTCAGGGCCCAAAAGGGCTTTCCGCCAGAGCCTGTGCTTGGTAGCTAAGCTGTGAGCTAGAAAAAATCCTATTGGTTGGAACCGTTAGTGGGAAGTCGGGGACAAAAATACAGGGTGTAAGGGACAGCCCTCCAAATACTGAAGGGCATGATCAGTCAACGTAACTGAACATCTTTCAGCGAATAAAACTTTTTGTCGAATAAAACAGTACTTTTAGGAGTACTTAACCATTCATCATAATCATCATCATAACATCCAATGACACGTGTAGGACAGGGAGCTCCCTCCAGAACTCCAGCAAAAACGCGCGGTACTTAGGAGGGGATTTACCATAGTCACCACGTTTAAGCGTTGCGACTAGCAACCGCTGTTGTTGGTGACCGCAGTTTGTAAGATGGTGCGACACACAGAAAAATGCTGCTGCCCATCCTTCGCTTAATAAGCCCTTAGTCACTACGGGCAGATATGGGTTGGTACTGTTCTTTGCCGGCATCACACCGACTGTGGCCGTATAGTGTACGAGTATAGCTAAGTTAAATCATAATAAACGAAGAGATAGTTTGAGTGAAGTTTTTTGTGATTGCCTTTTATGAAACTACGAAAGAAACTTGTTTTTAAAAAGAAGAAATATATATATATGTAATAAAAATTTCATCATAATAATTAAATTTATCAAATCTGTACTGATTCAAGACCTTTTTACTGTCGCTGGGCATACTCTTGAGCCCGGTCTAGCCCTAAGGATAGAGACTACTTTTCCTTGGGTGCTCTGGACCTACCACTGAATTACCTACTCTAGTAAATTTCAACGATGAAAACAAAACAATTCACCTGAATTCCTCGTAAATCCTCCAATTTCCAGGAAAGTGTGTTAACCGCCTATTCCAAGATAATGACACTGGATCCAGCCTAACCTAATGAATACTCGAGCCGCCCTAACGAACCACCACCGCGATGTTTCTTCAAATTGCTGTGCAATAAACTACCCAATTTGGTCGACCTGCGATTGCAACTAGATCACGCTAGCTGTACAGTCTTTCAAGGAATGAATAGTTAATCAATTTAAGAGCATATTTTTATATAATCGTAAAACTATGCTACTCGAAACACTAAACTGAACCAAATTTCCCTAAAGAAACAATAGGCTAAATTAAAAAACAAATTGTCTAGGAAACTCAAGAAATTCTCATTTTACGGCCTATGGGCTGCCTATGGGGCGATCAAATGTTTTCCCGTTTTTCCGATGATTTTTTTTCAGTATTTATAATACAAATGTTTGTACCTACCCAGATTTGAACTTGGGACCTTCGACTCGGCGGACAGGGTCACTACCAACTACACCGGTCGTAAAGTTCACTCAAAGTTGTTGTAGTATAGATATTCGCAGTAGATTGTACAAATCTGCTTCCAGTAATGACACTAGTGGTTAACTATCGTGCCTCGTCCGTTCCGCTTCGAAAATAGTCGGTTAGGTAGCAAGGATAATTTACTACCTCGTTCACGGCTTTCCCTAATTTTAACAGGATTTCTAGCTTTCCTGTCTTTAGTTGTAATGTTAGTATCCAGGTGTTGTAGCATAATACGATTGATTATTACTTCCCATACGTAGTACGTAGTCCACTGCTGAATGTGGTTATTTTAAGGGCATTTACAATAGTTACCAAAGTGATCGGTGCCCGCACTACGGTGTCTTATTGGAGGTACTGTGACAGTACGGTAGATTGTCAAGCCATGGAAGCTGGTTGTTAGTTCGTAAGGTTCTTAGCAGTTGAGTGTAGAGGTAGGATGAGGAACAGAAGATGGAGCAGGATTGAAGAAAAAGAAGGAGTAGGTACTCACAGTTGTTGATTAATTGATATTTACAATGAGGGTTGGAGATTGATGAAAGTAGGTGAAGACACCTGGACATGTTATACAACTATAATATATAATAATAATATGACATATGAGCAATCAGAAAACTTGCTCACTGTCTTAAAATAAAAGACGCTTTTTAACTTTAAATTAAACAAACTCACATACACTCAAACACATCACTCACCTCACACTCAACACTTACACACAATACTCAATCAGTTTTAGTTTTATGTACCTTTCATAGGATTGTGTCATTTGTGTCTTTTTTGGCTTCTTATTCCTATTTTTATTTTCGTTTGTACCTATATTGTATTTATTTTATTTTGTAAATATCTTTAACTTTGTAAATTGTAATATTTTTTGTTCTTTAGATGTATGTCCTTTAAATCGCACTATGTAATGATAACCACAACACAGGCTTTGCCTAGTGTGGCTATCGTAGTTTAGCGAATTCATGCTTAATGTGGACTGTTCAATAAATTATTTTGTATTTTGTATTTTTGTAACTAGTGCAGGTATTCCCACTGAAGTGTAGTGAATTGTACAACTGTATTTTAATCCGCCAAAACAAAGTACTCCGAAAAACATAAGTTTTATATTGAGAACAACTTATCCATTCTTACGAGGAGGGTGTGAAAGTGACACGACCGGGATATGAACCCCAACCCTTACAAGCAACTATCACAACTACACGAATAGTGGCAAGAGGGTAGCTTTATAACGTGCACCAGATGGCGTATCTCATTTTCTCCACGATAACCAGTTTAACATGACCTTAGTCGGGTCCTGGGTCAGAAATGAAATACAGTCTTATCTAAAAAAGATCTTTATTATAAGTTCAGTGTCTTTTGACTTGAAATATTTATTAAAGTAGATAAAACTTTTAAGTCATCAATCGAAAAATATTAAGGCAGAATTTATGGAATAATATAATATTCTCTGACCTGCACGTAAAATCTGATGTAACATTGGTTTCTCTATGTAAGTACAAAGGGTCATCTTAAACTGGTAGTTATAAGTTAAGGTTAGAAGTCAAAGGAATCCGCCACGGCACAACATCGGCTCCAGGAAATTGATTGGGGGCATAACAATATCATAATTCAAGTTTCCTCCGTGCTTAATAACGAATCTGTTCAAAACACTTAAGCAGGGGTGGGAACCAAGATACGTTTTTATAGTTTAATTCAAAGAATTTCCGTCAGTTACTGAAAGCGTTTTTAAAGTTAAAGCTCCTTCAAACATATTAATGTAATGACAAATAAAGTAACAACAATCGATTTAATAGAGTTTCGATTGAAACGAAAGCAGAAAGCATTGTGCAACCAGCAGTTATGTATTTGGAGTGTTTAGGAATTAAATATTTTTTTATTTTCAAGTATAATACACCGTTTATATAAATGTTATACAGAAAAACCTCAGTTTAACAGTGAGATCTACAATGATAGCATGTAACATTTTCTTATACCTACCATTCCTTGCGAGTTTTTAAAAGTTATATTAGAAAAAGAAAAGATAAATATTTTTTTTAGCTTTATAATGCAATGTAATGCAATTTCAGTGTTCAGGAAGAATATAGGAATGTACGAGTATTTAATTTTCATGTAGAATGATTGTCGAGATTTAAAACCCTACAAGTAGACAAAGACATAAACATCGCACAAACAAAGAAATTACATGCAGTGGTTTCTTCAGAATGTAAAATTTTTGGGCCAATTAAGATTTTTTCCAACTTCAGCAATATCAACAAGCATAAACAAAGCGTCAGTGCTCAGCTACGGGCAAAAGGCGACCAGTTGGACTCTAATTAAACGATAAATACAGCATAACGATTATTATATTCAAAAGCAGTTTTGAATTCTCATCACTCTCCGGTAATGTGTCAACGCGAAAAGAGGGCTATTCTTGAAACGTTTTTTTTGCGACAATTGAATATTTTTCATCAGAACATAAATTCGAGACGCATTAGGAACAAAAAAACAGTTTGAAAATAATTAACTGCGAATCGTAGGTTAGGTAGGACAAACTTAGTAAAGTCATTTTTTTTTAAATTAATTATGAGTTACTAACTTTCGTTCGGGTCTGGAAGCGTTCGTTTATGTGTGCGCACTTAGTTTTTTTTAATGCCAATTTTGTCGTTTACAAATTGTTAGACGAACATAATCAAGGAATTGTAAAACGTAAAGAGCCTTGCTTTTTTATATTTTATGTGCCCAAACACCTCTACTTCTTTTCCCTCGCCAAATTGAAGGATACCGGTAAAAGCTAAGTTTACTACATATGTTACACTTAATTATTATTCACAAATTTGAGCTTTTCCCAAAGGAAAAGATATTTTATAAATCTGGCGACGGCTATAGTGGACTTTGTATGGGACGACAAATATATTTTTTCTCGTTTTTAGTCCCATCCCATGTCTTTTTAGGAAAGTTGTTCAGTTTCTTGTTCTGAAAAACATGTACAAATTGGTCAACGTTCTCAGTGGGTTGTAAAAACTATGACTCAACACTCCTAACACTTATTTTTTATAAACTAAGTTTAAAAATGTTTTTATTAGGACCTTTGTATGTAAGTAGGTATGACTCATTCAACACAACACGAAAATTCCATCCGATTTTCACGATATTTTTAAACCTTGGAAATTGTATGGGACGACAAATATTTTTTCTTTCGTTTTTACTTCCTTTCCATGTTAGTCTCTTTAGGAAAGTTGTTCAGTTTCTTGTCCTAAAACATATGTAAAAATTGGGCCTCAAAGTTCTCAGTGGGCTGTAAAACCTATGACTCAACACTCGTAACACTTTTTGTTCTTAAAAAGTTTATTAAAGAACCTTTGTATTTAAGTATGACTCATTAAACATAACACGAAACTTCCATCTGATTTTCACGTGAAAAACTATGGCGTAAGAAGGTACAATTCCAGTCCGTTCCACCCACGCAACTTACTTTCCCATAGCATTCGATTCTTGCTACGGCTTCTTCTAGAGCTTTCTTACTAGAAAACACGTGTGGCGTACACGGTTCCACAATTGTGTTACGTGAATTCTATTTCTAATTGGAAGAAACGTGATTTCATTTTAAAAGTGCATAATAGCTCATAGCTTCTCTGAAAAAACTCTTAAAATTGTCTATCCATGTACGTTACAATATAAGGTCTTTACCTATGAAATTGCCGTTTTGTATGGCGAATTTTAGGTTAACTCAATTTTCAGTACTAAAATTTTTTCATTTTTCTTAGGAATTATAAATCCAATTTTTTTTTTAATCATGATTGGGAAGACATTAAGCTAACAGAAGCTAAAATTTAATTTTCGAAAAATATTATCTGTAAAAAAATATAACAAATCTAATGATGAAATGTGTTTGATCCTGGCACAATAGCCGCCAAATCACATCTTCTTCTACTCATGATACTGTTGTCGAAGGGAAGGGCCTTGTGTTTCCTTAACACAGCATGGACGATGTACAGTTTCCTAATCGTAAGTACGCTTGCCAGTTGATATAAGCTTTCCGTAGCAAATCTACGTTTTTTGAAATACATGACCTTTAGTAAACTTCGTTGAGCCCGTTCTAACTCTAGAAATTTGTTATTGTTACATGTAAATAAAAGAAAGATAGGGCCTTTAAAGTCCAGAAAAAGTGCATCCGCGCAATATGCAACGCTAAATTCGATGACAGCTGTAGACCTCTTTTTAAACAACTTAATATTACCCCTTCCTTGTATGTATATTAGAGACGTGTGTATTTTTGTTGCCTCAAACCCAAATTATTGGAAAACTCGTGGAGAAGTTACGTTACGACAAACAAGATCTAAGATTATGAATTTACTGTATCAACCTCTTGCTAGGAAAGACATTTACAAGAGGAACATAATATTTGATATGAGCATTTTGTTATTTAATAAGCTACCTGACAATTTTAAAATTATGATTAAAGATGCACTGAAAAATTGTTTGACAAAATGGCTATTAAAACATTGCTTTTACAGTGTGAACGAATTTCTAGATTTTAAAGTTAATGAATAGTTTAATTTTTACATATTTAATATTGACATACTCTATATATTATAAATTCACAGCAGTTATATTTGCATGCTTACGTGTAAGCTGAAAACACTGTACTCTTCTAACTTAAGATCCTCAACTACTGTTTTCTTGCGAATAAAGATATTTGTATTTGAAAATAGCGCAACTTTTTTATTATAATCATTTGATATAAGTCTCTCTATTAATAGGTAGCAATTTTGCTGATGAGTCCTTCAGTGTTTTTTTAATTTGTAATATTTAGTATTATTTTTATTTGGCTATAGTTACATTTTCCATTTAGTTATTATTCTGATACTGCAATATACACATACAGTCTTATTTTTTATTATATTTTTTTAGATATTTGTAAAAGGCTGAACAGATCAAACGATTATCCTTATGATTATCTTTCTACCAACCAAACACGAGTGCTTCAAGAATAACCACCCAGCAGTCATTACGGCTTGCTCGTTAACGCTCTCTAATTGCATCGGGTTAATATAGACTTTGTTAAATAAAATCTCTTACACCCCCCAACACCCCCTAAGACCCCCCGGTTTTTTTTTCGTTATTTACCGCCGTGCAGATGCCCTTAATGACGCGTTCTGAAACTTACGATGACACTTGGCAAGCGAGGCTTTTAATTGCTGGAGAAATTAAAGAATTTTCGCTCTTACTGTGTTGAGGGATCAGGAAGAGAGGTGGGGATAGAAATGCAAGTGTTTTGTTACGGCGGTTGTGATGTTGGGATTTGCTTGGTGGTAGGTGGAATTTTCTAAAATACTTTTTGGCTTACTCTACTTAATGACGTTAACAAAGTCATTTTGTATGACTTATGTATGACTTTACAATATAGAAAATAATCAGTCGTTAACAAAAATTCTTTGCCATCCTGTTTTAAGCTGGTCACTAAAAGTTTCCACAACATTTATTTATTAAGTATATATTTCCATACAAATCAAATCAATAGTAGTTTAAGATACAAGTACCGTAAGTAGGGTTATTACAAACGAGACGAAGTCGAGGGTTTAACATCGGCACGAGTTTGTCATAACCCTTACGGCCGTGTATCTTACGACGTCTTTTCAATACATTTGTGAGAAAACAGGTATAAGTAAAACACTTGTTAAAGGAACCAACCATGGGTACTGTCAGCCTCTTGTCGATTTATGTTCTCTGGTACTCTCCATATATAGGTAGGCAGTCGTCACCCAAGTAAAAAGTAGCCACTGTAGTATTTTTAAAATTTTTATGGTTCCTTACCTCAAAATAAAAAAACGGAACCCTTATAGGATCACTTTGTTGTCCGTCTGTCTGTCTGTCAAGACCCTTTTTCTTACGAACGAGAAAAGGTATCAGGTTGAAATTGATAACGAATATTAAGGTCCATAAACCACACAAGATCTGAAAATTTCAATTTTTTACAACGACGCAATCAAAAGATATGGCTTTTTATGTCCTCATCTCCATACATTTATACAAAAAAGCAAAACCTACAGGGTACTTCCCGTGGACCTAAAATTATGAAAATTGGCAAGAAGCTAGGTCTCACAGTACAAATAAAGGGAAAAGTCTAAAATCTTCAAATATTTCAATTTTTCTCACAACTTATAGTAACCAATTAAGGTGAGCTCCCGTTTCAAGAACTTTTCTATAAAAGAGGGGTCAAGTTGGATGGCCGCGGAGTTTTTAAAATCAAAGAGCAAAAGCTTTTAGTATATCATATGGTAGATAGGAACGGAACCCTTAGGGCGCGAGTCCGACTCGCACTTGGCCGGTTTTTTTTATCAGAGTGTAAAAACTCCTTGGTAGTATACTTTTTTTACTTACCTCACTAGTTCGGTAAGTAACTACTTACGAGCAATGTTTACGTCCTTGTAAGTACGTTTTTCGAGCAAATGTATTGAAAAAATCATTTATTCATTGTTGAATACTGATATCTCTTAATGACGTCAGCTAAAATATAGGGATAATCCATTTTTTTTCGTTTATTTCAACGCTTACCAATTTATTTTGCAGCGTTGACACTAAAACCAGAGTATATTTGACGGAAAGTATTATCATTGTCTTACAAACTTGTTTTTTTCTGCCAGCCTAACAACAAATATACTTAACAATTAAACATGGATAATAAAAGAAACTTAAAATCTTCTAAATTGTAGTCTTCCGAAAGTAATCTATTTTCTTAGCATTCCTAAAAGTTAGTCCCATTACTAATATATTACAGTATACAGGGTGTAAAAAAGTACGATGATCCTTCTAAGGGGTGATTCTAATAGATTGTGAAAAATACATATAAAAAAAACTTTTTATAATAGGTCTTTACCTATGAAATTGCCGTTTTGTATGGCGAATTTCAGGTAAACTCAATTTTCAGTACTAACATTTTTGCATTTTTCTTAGGAATTATAAATCCAATTTTTTTATTTTTTGAAGCATTATTGGGAAGACATTAAGCTAACAGAAGCTTAAATTTAATTTTCGAAAAATATTATCTGTTAAAAACTATAATAAATCTAATGATGAAATCGGACGACATTTAAGACGAACAATTTTCGAACCTTTAATTTTATATATCAAACTAAAACTAAAAACTTTATTTTATGCGTAAATTGATAACCTTGAAGTCAACTTTCAAATATAAGACAAATGAAAAAATAGCATTAGAATTATAGGAATGATGATCTCATTAATCTGTAAGAAAATTTCGGCAATTTCATAGGTAAAGACCTATTATTATAATTTTTTTTAATTTTGGGTGATCGTGAAATTTTATTTTCCTTTGAATTACATTATAGTAATTAATTAAAATGAATAGGCAGGTACTTACTAGTGACTGGATTTTATAAAAAAAACATCTGTGTCTGCATCACTAGCTGATCATAGAGATCATTGAACCCTCCACGCGCTTAACTTCTTCTTGAGCTAAGCTACTACCCCTTAGAAGGATCATCGTACTGTTTTTACACCCTGTAGATTGTGTAAAAAAATTGTAAGCCCTATTTTAGCGTGTAAAAAAAAAAAATCACTGAACAAACCCAAGGAACATTAGTCGAAATAAAAAAAAAAACTTCCCATAGAATGGCACCTGCTGATTGTGTATTTTGTATGGGAGGTAAAATTTTCCCTGGGGAAAGTTGTTAAGTTTCATAGGCTAAAATAGTACTGACTATTTATTAACACCTGATATTTCCGGATATATTAAAATGAGATATCATTGAAACCTATTGCCATTGTGATTGTTTATGATGTATTTATAGCAAAGCAATTATACTCAAGTGCTTTAAATCTAGTGCGGTTAGCTGTACGTACAGTCAAGAGCACCCTAAGCTTGGTACGTACTGGACTTTGTATCGACCTTATTTCAATCGCCGTAGGAGCTAAACTAGCATTGCAAGTGTGAAGCATGATGTGATCTAGACTGTACGCATTAAGCTTACGCGGAAAATTATTATTTTTTTATTTTATAAGGTTCAGACAGAATAAAAGAGGTAAAGGAAAATATATGTTTAGACATGTGTTTCTAACACTTATTAGAATTTTCCCATGCTGTCTCATAAGTTAGTAAGATTATATCAATGGTAAAATTTTAAAAGGTTTTTTGTTTGTTATCTCACAAAAATTTTTTTTTTTAAGTATTTTTTCACAGACGATTAATGCAATAAGATATTTAATTCAGTAGTTTTAAGTTCCTATTTATTCAATCAAAAAGCAAAATACGGCAAAGTATTTGTTGGATGGTTTGATAATTTTATTTGGATAATCTATCTAAAAAAATACCTCCATGGTGGAATTATTTTTAATATCCTGCAAATGATCAATTTGAATTTAAAGCTTTATTTACTGAACTTTTAGTACTGCAAATAACATAACACACAATCGTAAATTCAAAACGATTAGTTGACTGTTATAATGAAAACTGAAGTAATACCATAACTCGTTCACAACTGATGGGCTCGAAGACGTTCGGAGTCGTTAAAGAGTTAAGTCTGGGTTAAGATTGAGTTGAGTCACAGTTTAGATGGAGTTAAGTCCCAGTTTAGATGGAGTTAAGTCACAGTTAAGAGTTTGGGTGGCACGTGGCGCGGACATTACGTTCGACAATTCGCGTACGATTAAAATTATCCCGCGCCATTATCGCTGAGGGAGTGACGAGAGGGTAGATTTAAGAACAGGCAGAATGGATAGTGCATACAATTTGTTGCCTCATAACAAACGGTTATTTAATTATTTTACATCTCTCATATTCGGCAAATGGGGCTTGTAGGTGACCAATTAGCGCTATAGGGTAATAATGTAGCTAGAAAAGCCCTAGGGCGGTAAGTAATTAAAACGTCCACCTTGATAGCCGCCTCCAGCAGCGGGGCGGCGGGCGTTTTAATTACTTACCGCCCTAGGGCTTTTCTAGCTACATTATTACCCTATAGCGCTAATTGGTCACCTACAATTTGGTGGTAATAAGGACCTACTTACCTCACAATCGAGATGTAAAGCAGAGTAGTTAGCTCGGGTGTAAGCATCAATTGCACCCTCGAACTATAGGCGCCCTCGCTGCGCTCGTGCGCCTAAATATCTCGGGCTGCAATTCATGCCTTACAGCCCTTGGCTACTAATCTACTATTATTATTACACCGGATAAAATAGGTAATCTACTTCTTAAACTGAAAACCTTTTTCCAAATAACATAGGCAAAAATACGATGAATAATTTTTGATTTTATACAAAATGTGCTATCAGCTAATGCAGTTTTAAAAGAAAATATTTTTTTCTTATTTAGATCTATGTTTCCTGGTAAAAGTTGTTCAGTTTCGTGGGCAGACCCACATCTTATTATTTCCGGAGTTCTAAAAACACCTTCTTTACCACCTACTTTGAAATTATCAGCACCATATTCGCATTGTATTCGCCCATGTAGTACTGGCAAAGAATAGTACCAACCTATCTCTAACTTACATACCAGGCCACTCAGAAAGTATTGCGAAAAATAGTTTTTATATATGGGAGACTGGCCGGTCAGAATCTTTTTCGAAAATATGATTACTTGTAAGTAAAAATATGTGTGTTCCATTTTCAAAATTTCCCTCCACATTTTTTGCGAGCCAATTCAAAGTATCGTGTCTTACTGAAAAATGGATCTGCGCCGGGAACATTTTAGAGCTATGATTTTTTACGATTTCAAGTGTCGCCTGAAACCGGATGAATCGTTCGATAGACTTCAAATGGCATTTATGGATGAAGGCCCCTCCAAGGCAACCGTGTATCGTTGGTATAACGAATTTAGGCGCGGTCGACCAACCTTGGGGGATGAAGAAAGAAGCGGTCGCCCTTTGACGGCTATTACGGAAGAAAACGTGCTAGCAGTGAAAAATTTAATCCAAGATAATAGGCGAATTACATATCAGGAGATTCAGCACATATTAAAGATTGGATCGGGAAGCGTTCACGAGATTCTACACGGGCATCTTCGCGTGAGGAGGATAGTATCGCGCTGGGTGCCGCACTACCTCACCGACGCTCAGAAGCAGGCCCGGGTGGAATGGTGCCGTGATATGCTGAACAAATTTGAAGCAGGCTCGTCTCGGCGTGTTTACGACATCGTAACAGGTGATGAGTCCTGGATTTATCAATACGATCCAGAAACCAAGCGCCAGTCGACAGTTTGGGTGTTTCAAAATGAACCAACGCCTACCAAAGTGAAGCGATCTCGAAGCGGGGGGAAGATTTTGATCGCCAGCTTTTTTAATTTGACTGGCCACTTGGCCTCAATTCCCTTACGAGATCAAAGAAGCATCAACGCCGAATGGTATACTACCAAATGTTTACCAGAAGTTTTTTCTGTTGTGAGCAACAAGCGACCAAACACAGGGCTCCGCGGACTACTGCTCCACCACGACAATGCGCCTGCACACACCGCGCTCAAAACGAGGGACTTCCTGGACAGCACACCAGTCAAACTCCTGGGTCACCCTCCTTACAGCCCTGATCTAGCACCGTGTGACTTCTTTTTATTTCCAAAAATAAAAAATCAGCTCAAGGGGATACAATTTTCGTCGCCGGAAGATGCGCTGGCTGCGTTCGAGCAGGCTGTAAACGAGGTGTCTACGGCGGACTGGAAAAAGTGTTTTGAAAACTGGTTCAGACGCATGAATCTTTGTATAGAGGCTGGTGGAGAGTACTTTGAAAAGATTTAATAAAAATATATGTACCTGTAGAACAATTTTTTTTAGTGTCGCAAATATTTCTGAGTGTCCCACGTATAGACTTTAAGGGCACTGCATGTTATCCTTCGTCATCTAGTACACGAAATTTGCAACTTTGTAGCGATAGTAGTGGCCTACTAGGTCCACAAAACGTTGGTCGGCCAATCCGAAACCTGGCAGGTTTTGTACAGTCGGAGCGAAAAGTGGTTAAGTGACAGATTACACGAATGAAATCTATTCGTAGAAATAGAAGGTACATATATAAGTAAAAAAACAACAGGTCTGCCTTGCATCTTCTTGGCAGTTTCACCTGTCCGACCAAATTTTTGGTCCAGTCACATCTGACCACATTTGTGGTCCGACTAGCGAAACTGCCAATAGGTTGCAAGGCAGACCTGTTGTTTTTTACTTGTATAGGTACTTTTTATTTCTACGAATAGATTTCATTCGTTTAATCTGTCACTTAACCACTTTGCGCTCCGATTGTACAAAACCTGCCAGGTTTCGGATTGACAGACCAACGTTTTGTGGACCTAGTAGACCACTACTATCGCTACAAAGTTGCAAATTTCGTGTACTAGATGACGTAGGATAACATGCAGTGCCCTTAAATTCTAATACTCCGGTCACCAATAACCGCGGTTCATGGTCCCAGCCGTAACGCTAACAAGCGTGGCGACTATGGTACCTACTTCCCCTCTAAATTGCACCGTGCGTTTTTGCTGGAATTCTGGAAGGAGCTTCCCTGTCCTGCAGTGGACGTTTCATGGAATATTATGATGATGCGTTTCTTTATTTTGTAACAAGTTTCTGTGGTTTTTTTATTTCACTTTTCTTATGAAGATTCGAATAAGAAACCAGAATACGGAACTTCGCTAGAGTTGCCGGAAAATGAAAATGAAAGTTGAAAAGATGATCTTAAACACTTTTGGTTTATTATTACTGAAGTTTTGCTATATGCTTGAGAGGATACGTCAATGGTTTGACTCTGATTGGAAAACCCGTTGGAAAGGTTTTCTAATTCCTTAATTCTGACTAGATATTTACTCCCAAAAACGTTTCCAAGGGTGTATTTCCCTTCCAACAATGTTAAGTCTCTCAAGCTCTACTCTCCTCATCCCTATCTTCCCATTCAAAGTTCTACGTTCAAGATGTTAACAAAGACGTTCGTTCGCTCGAGCAGCCGATGACGCCGTCACTTAATTAATCCCCGGCCTAATTAATAATAATAGCAGTATGCCGACTGGAGTAGGATCGGGACAGATGACGTCACTCTTACCCAATCTCAATTCGCACTCGTCTCCGTAGAAACTCCATTGGTTACGAGGGTACCTCGTGAACTATGGAACTATGCAAAGATAATTCAAACAATTTATTTCAGATACAAATCCATATTTAAAGTGCTAGAAACAATATACTTAAACTATGGTTAGTACATAAACATACACTAAAATTACACTACTACTTCATACATTATAGATACTATATACACGTATTTTAAGAAGTAGGGTCGAGTCAAGTACGGTCAACCGATTGTCAGTAGAAACTTTTTCAACTCTATTACCACGCCATAGGGTCCAAAAGTGTGTCTACCGATGTGCACCCGTGTGTACAATACAAAGCCTTAAGTGACTTAAACTATGAAAACGAACTACTTTATGAAATTATCAATACATTTCTAAAATATAAAAAGAATTACACTATTTCACCAATACGATATAATAAGTGGTCCATGCATGTTTCTAATGAAGTAAAAATGTTTTTAAAAATACTATTATTTACTATGTGATAATTTACTGGTCTATAACTGGATTCAATGTTTAAAAATATAGACTAACGATAATTATCGCTTATTTGCAACGTATTGCAATTTTCATACCTATTATAGTACATTAAGATGCTAGTGCGCTGTTTTGCTCATTACACACGAGGCTCAGAAATTGCAGCCAGAGCCGTAGGCGGGGGCGTTACGGAGCCGAGAGTGTAATGGCAATGCGCACGCGCTTCTTACGACGTTTTCCAACACATTTGCGAATAAAAACAAGTAAAAATTGCTTACCTCTTTTCCCGAAGAGAAATTCGTAGACAACAAGCTACGTAGGTATTTTTCCTTCGATTTCTACGTACCCTATCCTCCAGACTTGTTTTTCGTACCTTTGTATTTTCTACGTTGAGGAACTACATTAATTACAGTTTTTTTAATGTACGAGGCGATTTCTTTTGAAAATAATTACAACAAACACAATGTAACCACCACTAATATTTGTAAAAATGGCGCACGCTGTTTTAGCGGACACAGAGGTTTTAATCCGAAGCGTGGGTTAAAACCTCCTTGTATTATACATACATGCGCGAATTGACTAAACAGCTTAGTCTTTAAATAATTTTAAATGGGATATTTTGTTACTTAAAAGATGAATTTGTTGTTATTAACTAGATTAATATGAATATTTTCATGAAATGAATGTTCATTGATCATATTATCGAACAAAGTTTATTTATTCATGAAAATATAATGAATTTTATAGATATAAAAACTCCTTACTCCTTGCCTAAATTAAAAAAAAACGGGAAACGGGAGCTCACCTTAATTGGTTACTATTAATTGTGAGAATTTTTTTAATATTTATGATATTAGACCTTTTTCTTTATTTGTACTGTGAGACCTAGCTTTCACCAAATTTCATAATTATAGGTCAACGGGAAGTACCGTGTAGGTTTTGCTTTTTTGCATAAATGTATGGAGATGAGGACATAAAAAGCCATATCTTTTAATTGCGTCGTTGTAAAAAATTGAAATTTCTAGATCTTGAGTGGTTTATAGACCTTAATATTCGTTATCAATTTCAACCTGATATCTTTTCTCGTTCGTGAGAAAAAGGGTCTTGACAGACAGACAGACAGACGGACAACAAAGCGATCCTATAAGGGTTCCGTTTTTTTATTTTGAGGTACCTACGGAACCCTAAAAAAGACAAAAATAAAACACTAGTGCGGTAATATAATGGAAAAAGCACGCGTGTTTAATAAGCTGGATTATGGACCTAAATACAGTGCAAAAATAGCTGTTTTATGAGCAAATACGAGTATGTTGAAAAAAATATTGTCGAAGCATATAACAATTTTAATGACTCATTTATTAAAAAAATCACTATCTTTCTCACATCATCATATCAGCCGAAAGACGTCCACTGCTGGACATAGGCCTCCCCTAAAGAACTCCATGACGACCGGTCCTGCGCTGCTCGCATCCAGCGGCTTCCCGCGACCTTACCTTGACATACCTTGATATTTTTTCTTCATTATCTTTATTTTAATTTGACAGAGTTCAGTGAAGCACTAAAGATAATGGTGTAATTATTTAGATACCTTGGTTGGTTGGTAAAGTGTGGAGAACTAAAAAAATTTGCTCTACAAAACCGGAACGTATCTTTTAGGCACTGATGTGGGAAGGCCTCTGTCCATTTGTTTGATACGAACATAGGCTATAAAATATTAACTAGCAAGAAATTAAAAACACCAGTTGATACCCTGACCACGTTGTTCATAAGCCTCCCCTAACCCTCAGAAAGACATAAATAAACTTTGATTATTTCGTATAACTAATCTAACCATACCATAGAATGTCAACATGGTTACGCAATATAAGACTGAAGCCACCCTAAGTTTGACGTAATTATTGGTACAAAAGGCAAGCTTGTCTCGAAGATTGTTTGAGAGAAGCCGTAGGAAAGACCAAGGGCGGCAGATCAAACGCCTTTGTTTTATCTCTTTCATGATACAACATGAAAAGCGAGACAGTTGCAAGGTTTCTGTTTTTCTTTAGAAGGTGTGGAATTGTAATTTTATTTTTATTTATATCGAGATCTCTTGAAGTTTTTAATTTAAGAGTTTATTGTTGGTTCTAACATTCCAAGACCAAAAGGACGTTTCAAATAAAGACCAGGTTAAAAGTACCCTAAACCGACGAGCGTGTATGAAAGGGTTGATGAAAGTACAGGAAGCAAGGGAAGTATGTCAAGATCGTAGCAGGTGGAGGGCTATGGTCTCTGCCTAGGCCTACCCCGACGGGAAAGAGGCATGACTTTATGTATTGTTGGTCATAGGGGTGATGAAAATATTTCATAGATGTAAAGGCATAATTTCGAATTATACAGTCAAGACCACGTCAAGCTTAATTGCCGATAGACCCAAAGTCGCACTGCAAGCCTGCCTTGCTCTTGATTGTATGGTCACTGTTACAGCATTATACAGGGTATTAGGGCAATCGCTGTATTCCTTGAGGCTATGCAATTAAACCATACAACTGAGGAACATAGGTCGATATACGAAAAAAATAAACTACACCAGCTGATTGTGCATTTTGTATGGGAGATGAAAAGTTTTTTGATTCGACCTATGTTCCTCAGGGAAAGTTTTTCAGTTCTATGGTTTAAATGCATACTTTCAAGGATCACACTGTTTTGACGCCCGGTAAATAACTCCGAAATATCAGTTTTGTAAGTTGTGGTTAACGGTGCTGGTACTACAATTACCTACCTTGATTAGTAAGAGGGTATATTAACCCAAATGGATATGAACTTGCTCATGAAACTGAACAACTTTCCCAAAGGAACATGGGTCAAAATACGAAAAAATAATGTTTGACCTCCCATACAAAACACGCTATCAGCTGATTCAGTTTCTATGCGAGGTAATTTTTTTTTCTATTTTGACTTATTGTCCTTAGGAAAAGTTGTTCAGTTGTATGGCCACATCCACATCCTTCAGGGTTGATTTACCCATTCTTTTACACCTTGTATAATGAAAAAAACGTTTCTACGATAGAAATGTACCAAAAACTACAATACACTTGAACAGCTAAAAATAAAATACACGATATCTCTTCTCAAAATATCAATATTATGGAGAGTTATCCACAGATCTTCAAGCTCTGTCATAGTGTCATAAAGCGAGCATTTTACGACGCACCGCGACCAAACGAGACGATGACGGATCGTGTCTCACTTTACGGATGTGTCCAAAAAAGTCGACAAAAAGTGCACTCTTGTTTGTTATGCTTTCGAGCGAAGTGGACCACCTTTGAGACACTTTGATTAGGTTTAAGTCAAGAATTTCGTCGATCTTGAAATACCTTAAATGAGTAGGTACGTAGGCGGTGGTATAGCTTAATTTACTCTACATTGTAAACTACTGCGATGTTTCTTAAAATAATAATGAATTACGACTGATATCATACTAATTAATTTGTTCTGCTTTTTTTATTGTTAAAAAGAATATTTACTCTCCGTACCAGTAATGAACTGATAAGCGTATGCAATCGATTATTTTGTAAGGAGAGGCCATTTTTTTATTCATATCCAGAAGTCGTAGTCGTAATGTAGGCCTTAATGTAACAACTTTTGTTAAGTTGTTACATTAAGGCCTACATTAACGAAATTAACAAAAAGATGAAGCAAAAGCTGTAAATACACGGTGGGACGCTCAATAACCTAAAAAGTCCATATCCGTTAGCTAATCGGTCAATTAGTTAGCAAACAGAGTTAGTGAAATTAAGGCTAAGCCTACAGAATAATACCTTCAGACGTTTCACAGTAAAATACTATGTCGTTAATTCATTATCATTCTTATTATTTAGCGATTATTACAGTATCAGGATTTTTCCAAAATATAAAAATTCGTATAACACGCAATAAAACTATACATATCAATTTATAGTTTGTCTGTAGATAAACTGAGCAATAAAAAGGGCAACAATTTATCACTTCGAAATAAAAATAAAAAAGCCAATTCCATAATGGGGTCATTACAGATAATGGTGGAAGGCCATTTATTTCGTATCTGTGTTTGCGCAGGAACATGTGTAATGTGTTAATAGTCTGTAGCAATAGAAAGTGACGATTTAGAACTGCTATAAGGGGCGACTCTGTGCGACAAATGAATCGATTACGCGGCGAATTTTGTTCAAACGAAACGTTTTTTCATTTTTTTTTGAAAATGCTAAAAAAATATCATTTTTAAATTAAAAGCATTTTTTATGAAACAGATCGGCTATTAATTGGTTACCAGCGCCTATAAAATTTACAATTCGTGGCTTACTTTGACACAAATTTTCATGTAAGTACCAGTAATTTCACACTCCTAAACACTTGCTCCACCCACATAGCAGTGCAGTACTGCTTCTTTACATCGCCTTTTTAAACTTAAACGTGAAAAAGGTCAAAGATGTAGCATGCTAGATAATGCCTGTTCACTCTTATCTTGCCATGAAAAGATCCAGATTATATTGTACGGGGAAAAGATCGTCACGGGAGAAATTCCAGTCCTTAGTGAACCAAAGCGCTTTGTGCTAATAAACCCAAACCCAAGGCGGAACCACAAAATGGTGGAACCCAATACTCGTCTAGTCCCACGTAAGAGGAAGGGCGATGATGGTGGTATCTAGTCGTGCAATTCAGATGTACACGTTCACCAAAATGTATTCTGTAGAATACCGACAAGCAGGCCACTATGCGTCGGTGTTCAAGGCTCTGCAGCTTTGCCTCGACTAGAAGTCATTGACAATAAATAAAAGTATGTTTACTTTAATTCACATTCTCATTACATGTACACGATAAAAGACCGATATTTAAATCAGACTGTTTTATACTAGATTCAATTTTGAGCCTAAAATATAGTTTTATGGTACCCATTTTAAACTGAGACTCAACCGGACAGCAATGTAAGTTAAATATTTGTGGAAATCACAAACCAATCGCGAGGGTTAGCTCATGCTTATGAGCATTGTTCGCGGGGATTTGTCGAAATCATGAAATATTGTATTCTGTATCTGTGGTCGATTGAAAGACATATGCCGCGTATCGCGAGCAGTGAGGGTGCCGATGTAGAATAAAATGTTTATCTAAGTACCTGCATGACATTTCATATCCTAGAATTTCTAACGTATCAAAGATTAGATGATGATTAGTAGATGTAGGGTAGAAAAAATTAAATTCGTTTCTTAAAAAATACATAGGACTGAATTCGGAATGGATCTCAGATGACAGCGATGCATAAGATATTGGAGCGATAAAGACAAGTGTCACTCCGTCCTGCTCTCACGCGTAGCTCTTTTCTGCTGTCTTTATTATTTCGAGACTGAAGCCAATTTAGTATTATAAGTTTAGTCTCCCGTTTCTGGACCACCTTTCTTATACCGCTTTTATCCTCTGTCCGTCCTCGTATTGCCAATCGTCCCGCACTCCCAACCACAGCCACCATAACCCCGTGATCCGTTTACAGACCTAAATATGGGGTTATTTTTGGACCCTTAGCCAAATTTTAGTATGTTGTTCAAAACATGAATCTGAACAACTTTCCCAAAGAAACATGGGTCGAAAAATGAGAACTTTTTTCTCATTTTTCGACCCATGTTTCTTTGGGAAAGTTGTTCAGATTTGTGTTCGGAGTCACATACAAAAATTTGACTAGGGTTCCAAAAATAACCCTGTATTACAAGTCTGTGACCTTCGTTTGGTAATGAGTCTCGAAGTAAGGTTAGGCTAATGCCCAGTACTGTTTAATACTCATCATCATAACATCCAGTGAAAACGTCCACTACAGGACAGGGAGCTCCCTCCGAAATTCCAGCAATTGGTACTATTTGGAGAGGAAGTACCATTGTCGCCACGCTTTTTAATTTAAGGATCCGTTGGCGAAATATTTAGCTTAAAAACGCAATTCTTTTTAGCATCAAGTGTGCCTCCCCTCTGCCAACTAAACGGTTGATATCAGAAACATGAAATAAATTTGCCGTGGTAGTATATATGATGTATTTAAAAAGAAAACTATCACAACTAAGTGGACTTTACAAGTTAATGAGTAACAGTCAAAATGCTGAAGATAATAAAATAGCATACTGGACTTCTGGGAGGGAAAATGTTTATGAAAAAATCTAAACCTGCTTAACAATAATGATTCCTAAGGCAACTACGGAACTCGCGTGTGGCCAGACACGCACTTGGCCGGTTTTTTTTGCTAAGCTTCGCTAGGTTAGTGGCCAACGACTGTCAAAGTTTTAAATCACCAAGTGGCCACTGACCAGGTTTATCCAATTCAAGTGAAGTGAGAGTAACCGGGACAAACGGCTTAGCCTGCCTTCCGAAGCAAAAAAAAAAACTCGATTTTTCTTTTTACTACTAGCTTCTGACTACGGCCAACGTTCGGAAAGGAAGACCAACTAATTTCCACTTGGCCACAAAAATATATTAACCAATACAGCAAATTCATGTGCAAGCGAGAGTAGCGGGAAGGAGTAAATCCGCATGTCTAACATTGACACAAAGAAATATGACAACTCTATACACCGTAATATTTGCGCCCTGACATGTGTAAATGCACCCTAATGATGAGGTTTGTTATATTAATGGTGATCTTATCATCCCCATATTTATTCGAGGATCAACTACATTAATATCGTTTATGGATTCAATTTAATTTAGTTACTAGCTGTTGCCTGCGGCTACGTGCACCGAAAACGATTAACGATTTTTCAGCGGTAAAAGTCGTTTTTGGTTCGGTGATTAATATTTTGAATGGTTCGTGTTTGATTGTCTTTGGTTCAGTGGTTCAGAAGGAAAAAACAGTCATATAGTAGACAAGGTAAAAAAAAGAAAAACTTTTCATTCCTCCCAAACTTTACTTACTGTTAAAGAAATTCAAAAATTTTACTGTTAAGGTGTCTAATAAAAAAAACCGTTTCGAATTTTCTTATATTTTCTTATATTTATTTTTTTTAAGTAGGAGGTTAAGCACAAAAGATCCCATAGGGTCGAAGTGCTCTGAGGTCCAACAAGGATCTCGGCCCCACGTAATAAGATAAGTAGGAGGTTACAAGAGACATTTTAACCTCTAGGATACTGAGTTCCGTTTCTTTTATCACCACAATACCATTAAATTAATAGATGTTGCTTCAGCATCATTACTCGTCGCGAGATCGACAATATCTGTCGGGTCGCGTGCACTGTAATCCGTTCACAATAATAGTGATGGGTGAAACTGAATAGTTAATTCATTCGAATTGAATATTTTATTCGAAAAATGGGCTATTCGAAAAATTCCAACAAAAATCAATGGAATAACGCAGTTTTAAAATAATATTAATTCTAGTGTCTCCCAACAATATCAAATCAATACAACGTGAATTTGTAGTGGTTTCGCACTCGAAGCCCAGTGATTCTACTCATGATAACAAACAAGTTTTCCCAAGAAAAAAATTTTTTACTCGAAAAAATTTTTTCGCCTCTCCATAGTAAAGTGGTCACGTGATCGACTCATTTTGTATGGGGAGGTGAAAAATTTTTCTCGAGTAAAAAAATTTTTTCTTCGGGAAAGTTACTTGTTTTCATGAGCAGAATCACTGGGCTTCGGGTGCGAAACCACTACAAATTCACGCTGATATGCAAATTAAAGGACAGGGCAGGGTTTAATACACCCTTATTTTTTATCAATTCGGAAATTTAAAAGGTGGTTCTACCCATGAAACTAAAAAACTTTTCATACCAACTGCATCAGCTAATAGCCCATTTCGTATGTGAGGTCCATTTTTTTTCGTATTTCGATCTAGGTTTCGTGGGAAAAGTCTTTTAGTTTCAAGGGCAGAACCACGTTTTAAAATTTCCGGCGTGATAAAAAAAACTGTGTATAATAAAGTCACGGGTTATAAATAAAACTTTCAGTGTTTTTTACATAGGGTTGTCATGTATTAGAATTCAACCATTAGCGCGCTTTGGCTAGGTCTGTGGATTCAACTATTAAAAATAAGTCCTCTGCGGTCCGATACGTTTGCCCATCCCTACGGTTGAGTTAACCCTCCGGCTGCTGCATCGCGTGAGAAGTGAATTAAATCGCCACGGGACCGCGAGAACACTTAACTGATCGTGTAGTCTAGAGGGAGTGGCTAGATATTGCCAACACTGTCTATTTCTCCTACACAGCGTTTCAAAAGCTTCTTTACAAATGTAACTGCTCCGCGGAAGAACTGCTACTTTAAGGTCTTTTCTTTTATGTAAATAAATTATTATTCGATATATAAATATTATCAGAATTGTTTTAGAACACAAAAATAATACGTAAAATAATCTACTTACTTCCCATACAAGTCGGGGAATATTAGTTTCATAAAATTAGGACCTAAAAATTTAAGAAAACATCTTAATTTATATTAGGGTTTACGAAAAAGGTCTTTGATATAAAATTAATAGTCTTCAAAAAAAACTGAAAACACAGCTATTGTTTTAACCAACAATTTCATCTTTAGTTACTGTAGTTCACAGCCAGCCCCTCAAGATGGATAGTGAGGGAGGGTGATCGTTGAAAGTTAATTCGTGTTCGTTGTCACTGGGCGGCGTTATTGTCGTGTCGGGGAAATGCAGTTTTCTTACTTACTACACTTTGACAGAGGGGCTTAGAAAAATATTAACCTAAAAATACTTTATTTATGGGAATGTAGCAATTCTGTTAAGATTATGATTTTTTGTACTTACTTATTATTATTTATCGTATGGCATCTCTTATTGTTTCGAATTTATTATTGTGTTTTAAGGTAAGATTAGACTATTTTTGGTGTATTTGCAATCAAATAAAGATCTGTATTAAATCTGATCCAGTGGTGAAAACTGGATCTAAAGCCGTAATGTTCCAATATTCATATAGGTTTGACATAAAAATCTATATGGATCTGTTAGCTCGCGGCAAAAATTCGTGCTGGAATGCTGCAAACTTGACACTTTTCGAGCAAAATTTTAAAGCAACAACGTTGTCCTGTCCCTAATTCTACTAAAGAATCAAGCAACATTCCCTAAAAAAAAAAAATATGTTCGAAAAAAAATCTTTCGACTTCCCATAAAAAAGTGTTGACGTGATCGACCCATTTAGTATTGGCATCAAATTCTTTTCTCATGAAAATGGTACCTACTCGTGAAGGTTGCTTATTTTGATTAGAAGAATCACTATTGCATGCGCTAAGATTAAAACAGACAACAGTTTACCAATACAATACTCTACTAATACATACATACAAATATCACGCCTCTTTTCAGGTGTAGGCAGAGACCACAGTCCTCCACCTGTTACGATCTTGACATACTTCCCTTGCTTCTTGTACTTTCATAAATCCTTTCATACATGCTCGTCGGTTTAGGGTACTTTTAACCTCGCCTTTATTTAGAACGTCCTGAATTTGGTCCTGGTACGTCCGCCAAGCTTTTCCCCCTTCCAATGTTTCAGTTCACTCTCATCTTGTAGATCTCTTTCGTCAATCTTCGTTCGTTAAACCTCTCTACATAACCAAACCATCTCAGCAATCCATCTACTAATACAAATAAAAAATATTATTGCAGATAGCTTATAGATTGGAGATCAACAGAGGATTGGCATTTAACCCCTTTTGCACCAAAATAAAATCAAATGTGATAATATTAGCTTCATATTCGTAGCTAATAATTTCAACCCTCCCACTGCCACAGCCCCTGTTTGTGCGGAAGCTTAACCGGTAACGGTGTTTGTGAATATGACCAGAATTTATGTCAGTTCGTGCTCTGTCACAAATCTACTTATCGTCCAGTAACACACTGAAAGCCCGCATCTGTTGAGCAGTTACAGATGTTTAATCGGTTCATCAAAATCAAATTGAACTACTAAAAAAAACCAGAAGAACCAAACAAAGATCATGAAACAGTAGTCTAGATAATGATTAACAAGATCTGTAATCTGATCTGTAATCAAGATCTGTATTGTTATTAATTATTATATACTAGCTGTTACCCGCGATTTCGTCCGCGTAGATTTTGTAAAAAAACAGAACTCGTACTTAACTGAAACATATTTTGCGGAACGCTTATCCTTCTTGATCCCTAAGTAAAAGATGCATTTGTACTTATCCAAGTTGAATAAATGCATCTTACTACAAATTTAATTATCTTTTGATTTTATTCAACTGGTAGGTAGTGCGGAATTTTCATTGACAATCGTTACAGGCAAACTTAAAAAAGAAGGCAATAAAGGGAGTGAAGTGAATAGGTGGCGTGGAGGTATTCATAAAAGTCAAAAAGTCTTTATTTCTCCCTATCTATCCTCTTCTATTCCCCCCTCCTTATCCCCCCACCCCCTCCCCCTCCCTCTTCCCACCCTCCCCCTCCCTCACCCTATCTCTCTTCCTCTCTCTCGCCCCTCCCTCTTCCTCCCTCACCCTTCCTCTTCCTCTCCCGCCTCCCTTTCCCTCCCCACCTCCCTTTCCCCCTCCCTCTTTCCCTCCCCCTCCCTCTCCACCCCATCCCTCACCGCCCCCTCTACCTCCATCCCCATTCGCCCTCTAACTCTCCCTCCCGCACTCTCTCCCCCTATCCCTTTCCCTATCCCTACCCCTAACGCTATCTTAACCGCTATATCCCTATCCTTATACATTCTTAGTGCACCCCTAGACTTCATAAGGAACCTACATGCCAAATTTGGAATCTCTAGACCCAGCGGTTTGGGCTGTGCGTTGATATGTCAGTCAGTCACCTTCTTCTTTTATATATATAGATTAAGATTATTAAATATTAAATATAAAAAAATATCCTTATTATTCTTAATAGTAATCCTTTATTCACCTCAAATTTTGACATGACATGAACTAGGTACATTCACTATTAACAAGCAATTCGCTTTCCACAATTCATTTGAACCAATCATACCAGTCAGCCGGAAATCATTCGATCAAAATCATCTACGCAATCATTGAACTACAATTCCAATAACACGGCTTCACGTTTCCTCAGTTCTAGTCTTGAATAGCTAAGCTAGGTCCACATAACATGTGCGGTATTACATAAGGCTAGACGCACACAACGACGTTAGATGAGTGTATTTGTCGTATCGGAGGCGGCATTGTCCATTGTGTAGACGCCTTGGGCCATTGTTCCGTGTATACACACCACACATTACACAGGCAACACTGCTAAGGCACCATCGATCGCATACAAGCCCTGTTATGAGTTTCTATCGACGGTCGCTGCGAGTAACCGATTAAGTGCAGTTTTACTAAATTCGTAATTCGGTCTATTACGCACGTCGTAAAATATCATAAGTGAAGTGGACTATCGTAGATTTTGTTTCTTATTTTTGGAATTTTCTTATCTTGATGGATGCTGATGCTGCTTTTATGATGATGGCATTTAGATTTCATCATCGAGGTAAGTAACTAGTTTAACAAGAACATTAAATTAAAATTGTAACTTTTACAAACAAGGTTCATGATTTCTTGTTAACTTTAGCATTTAAATAGGTAATATAACCTTCCTTGACAGAAGTAACGAATTTTATTTGTTAACAGTAATAGTAAAATTAATAAAGTTTATTGAATTACCGATAAAGTAGTAGTGGGAAAATTTATAGTGGGCACTCGTCTTGTATATACTTATTTTTAGTAATACTTATGTTAAATTTAATGACTGTATGTTGCAAAAATAAAAAAATAAATGTTTTAATAGTTATAAATTTTAAGTTATATCAGTTTACGTTGGTGCGGGCTGTGTACTTGTAGGAAATCTCACAGCGAGTGACCGTTCGCTCCACCTAGCAATATCTCAGGAATTTATATTTCCTGACAATCGAATAGGGAACGCTTGCCACGCTTTAGCTTGATATTCAAGGAGTAACCTGCATGCCGGACATAAAATGAAGCAAGAAATAATAATAAATAAAGGTTAATAGGTTGGTTAATTGTTTTGGTTAATTTTGTTAGGATATCCAACATGAAGAAGGTTTAAATGACAGGCAGGTGTAGGCTTAGTGTACGGAACCAAAGAAAAATCCAGTAACTTCTAAACTGTTAAAGTTTTCGAAATTACTCTAAAAATGCAGAGTTTATAATTATTGTAGATTACTTATGAATTTCTTAAAGAGCTTTTTATAAAATCCTTAGTGGCAGCTAAGCTGTAGTAATTAATGAACAGGAACGAACGTAAAATAAGTGAACAAAAGTATCACATAGTTTCCTGTACAGTACTTAATATAAATGTGCATGTATAGTAGATTAAACAAAAAGTGAAAAAAAAAAGGAAATTCCTTTCGAGATATTAAGTTGGATCACAAGAGCGGCAAAAGGATTCTATAGTAATGTCTCGACCGCAGCGAGGGATTAGCAAAACTCGCCTAAAAACAGGTTTTTAGTATGGCCTTAATTTATTACTTTGTTTTGTATCTATTTGTTGTTATAGTGGCAACAGAAATACATAATCTGTGAAAATTTCCACTGTCTAGCTACTACGGTGAATGAGATACACAGCCCGCTGACAGACAGACAGACATCGGAGGCATATTAATAGGGTCCCGTTTTTCACCCTTTGGGTACAGAACCCTAAAAAGAACATGGGCATTTTCCGAACAGATTAAAAATAATTTAAATATGATAAATAAATTTACTATTATTTCTACACAAAATAATTCAGAAAGGATATTACCGCAAATAATTCAATGAATATTCATGATTTTTTGAGAAATCATATGCAGTATTTAAACTGTCACGCCGTATTTCATAAATTTTGGTATTATTTAGAACCTATTCAATAAACCGAGCAAAATGACACAGAGGTAGGTAACCCCAGAACACGAGATTTACTACAAGATTTACCAACACAATTAGGCCTAGAACACACGGAGCGCAATTCAAAAGTTGGCTACTCGTCTACGAACGGTTACGAAACGAAATATTTAGTGAGTAGTTAGTTACCAACCAATTTGTGATTGGGACTCGTACACGATGCTTCTGAAAAAATATTGAATCACAGTATTCACAGTCACTGTTGTGCTAGGATTTAAACGAAATTCCTTTTCCGCTACTGAAACACAGTTTTGAGAATAAACCAGAAAGTGACTGATTGCTTCGTGGACGGACCGCCATTAATATACTGTGACGTTAAAGTTGGGAACGCGTCACGGTTTTATTGCATTACATACATACATACATACATACATACATACATACATACATACATACATAACATCACGCCTTGTTCCCGTCGGGGTAGGCAGAGACCACAGTTCTCCACCTGCTACAATCTTGACATACTTCCCTTGCTTCCTGAACCTTCATCAATCCTTTCATACATGCTCGTCGGTTTAGGGTACTTTTAACCTGGCCTTTATTCAGAACGTCCTGAATTTGGTCCTGGTACGTTCGCCGAGGCCTTCCCCTTCCAACTTTTCCATTCACTATCGCCTTGTGGATCTCTTTCGTCAATCTTCCTTCATTCATCCTCTCTACATGACCAAGCCATCTCAGCATCCCTTTCTCAATTTTAGTCACTACGTCTTCTTTTACGCCACAACGTTCTCTTATCACACTATTTCTAATCCTGTCACTCAATTTCTCACCAATCATACTCCTAAACGCTCTCATTTCTACTGCATTAATTCTACTTTCATGCTTTTGCTGCCATACCCAGCTTTCACTGCCGTACATCAGTGATGGTACTAAAACGCCTCTATGAACAGCCAGACAAGCCTTGTGAGACACCTTCTGAATCTTCATAAAAGCACGCAGAGCACCATTTACCATGTTTCCAGCATTCACTCTTCTTTCGATATCACTTTCACACTTTCTATCTCTCGTAAACTTAGAACCCAGATACACAAACTCCTTTACTTGTTCGACTTGTTCACCACCTATTAATATAGTACACTCTGTCATACACTCTTCTCTTTCAAGTACCATTACTTTCGTCTTGCTTACATTAACTTCCATTCCTTTCCTATCAAAAGCCACATTCATCATTGTTACTATCTCCTGTAACTCGTCAGCAGATGACGCAAGTATAACTTGGTCATCAGCGTAGAGAAGACATTTGATGAGTAACTCATTCATTCTCAGTCCACGCATACTCTCTTTCAGATCAGTCAAACAATTATCCATGAATAGGTTAAACAGCCAAGGTGACCTTTTTCGATGCTAAACCATTCAGTGTACGCCCCGTTTATTCTGACGCAAGCACTGGAATCCTCATAAAGAGATTTCAGTGCTTGAATCAGATGACCGTTCACCCCATACATAGACAATGCCGACCACAATTCATTCCTCACCACTCGGTCATAGGCCTTTTCCAAATCCACGAACGCGCAGTAGACTTTTTGGTTTTTGGCCAAAAACTTTTCAGCTATGCACCGCAAGGAAAAGACCTGATCTGTACATCCCATTCCCTTTCTAAATCCCGCTTGTACGTCCCATATTTTTTCGTCAGTATCTTTTATCACTCCTTCAATCAAAACCTTTGCATACAGTTTGCCGACGACACTGAGAAGACTTTTCCGCGGTAATTTTTGCAGTCCTGCTGTGACCCTTTTCCCTTGTACAGCGGCACAATCACAGCCTTGCACCAGTCACCTGGTACTTGGCCGTTCGTCCAACACAGGTTGAAAAGGCGGTACAGCTGACTAGCCACAATTACATTCCGAATTAATATAATTGCATTACATTCCGATATTTTCTAATAAAGTAGGTACTGTTTTAATTTACACAATAAATTACTGTAAAACATTGTGTCAATGGTTTCAAATATCATTGTTTTATGTTTCTTTAAATGTCTTTTTGAATGAAAGAAAATAAGAAATAAAATAAAATAAATTATATGGTAACCAAACGATGTGACCATACACAAAGCTATAATTTGAAACTAAATTTAAAAAATTTGTTTGACGTTCTAATGTACAAATTAGAGTAGCTCATTTATTAGGTTAGAAAATTGACTATTGAAGCAAATTTCACAATTTTTGGTCTTTATAAATTGATTTTCTGTCATCAAATCAAACAACTTGCGTTTTTACTGTGTGTTCTGGGCCTTAACGTTTTAACCCCCTCACTGCTGCTACCGTAATATTCCGGATATAAATTGTCGTATTCTTGTGTCGCGGTAATAACTGTGTGTCGCTGTCAGCGGAACTCCGCAAATCCGCTGGCGCAGAAGCGGAACTCGCGATTCGCCGCCAAATTACATGATTTATTGTCATTGTAGATCGGGTGAACATTTCGCTTCGTCCTAGATTACACAGGGGTGGCTTACAGCTTCATTTTTGCAATTAAGCTATTTGTTTTTAGGCGTGGTTTGTAGAGAAATATACTCAATTTGGTTTATTTTTCTTTTAAAATTAGTCAAATTATACAAATTGCGAAAAAAGGTGAACTACGAGTCTCTTCCACGTATTTTATTTAAAGTGCTTTCGAATAATTGACTGTGTAATGTTTATTGCTTTGCAAGCACCTTGCAGTAGAATAGAAGTCTAGAACGGTAGTATCTTTTATCTAATATCAGTATCCCACACTGCAGTCCCGAGCTATTGAGGGGAAACCAGGACTACATTAGGCGAAAATATTATAATAAACTATAAAGCTATATTATTGTGTTAGTGACAGTCCGCGTGCCATGGCGATAGAGGGGTTAACGGTAGTGTTGCCGGATTAGGTATCGATGGTTTCATTAACGATAGTTGTAAATTTTTAAAACGTCGATTATTATCATCAGCGTTGCAATTTCACAACAAATTTATATTGGAATAATTATGCCAATGTCATGCAATTAGGTTATTATTAATTACGAAATAAATTTGAAATGTAATTTTTGGTAGCATCTATATAGGTAATTGTTTTTTTATGACTCTTGAATTTAAATATGGTACTTACTGCTGAATCGATTGACAGTTTTCTTCTTTTTCATGTAGATTTTGAAGTCACGTCTTTCATATCATAATTCATTGCACCAATCCCATACATACTCTGCGACAGCAACAGCAAGTCGTATCCGTGTTTTTGTTCTGTGATTTCGTCACGGTCGACACTATTGTTTATCTATACCTACATACATACTGTACGTCGAAAATTTTCTCGAAAATATGTTCGCAAAAAGGGTAATAGAACCCATTTAGGTACTTTATACGCTCACAAAAACAAGGTTTAAAATTATGTATTTGGCTTATTTTGTTCAATATATGCTTCTTTGCTGTCGGTTCACTCAAACATAAGCTTTACGCATGCAAAGTATCAAGCGGCCTGTGCGCCGATGTATCACAAACTACTCGCAATCTTCTGTTTAAGTGAACCGATTGCAATGAAACATAACTTATATGTTGCATGGAAATAAGCCAAATAGGTACATAATTCAAAACTCCGATTTAATCGGTCGACGCGATCCACGCGATCGAAGTCGTGGGAACAGCTTATACGACAGTTACTTAGATATGTTGGTTTGCTTAACTATCGATACACAATCGATTGTTTCGACTATCGATAAATGTAATCGAAGGCTAATCTTCAACACTAGTTGATGGAGGGTCGTCCTTGTAAACTGAAAGGATTATCAAACAATAACTGCGGAACATTCATCACGTCTGTTCACGCCCGCCGTTCAACAGATTAATAAAATTATGACATCGTCCACAATTTGCCGGATTTGATAGCTCTATCTTAAAGACAAATAATCGCTCTACAGTCTGCTCTCCTTCAAGCGGCATATGCGAGAATGGTAACGTCGAAGCGCTCGTGGCCAAGTGGTAGTTGCTCTTTCTTTTCGACGTAACGTTGGCTGTCGTCTGAACCCGAATGGGTGACCCCTAGTCTAATTAGAACTAGAGCGTTTCCGTGCTTCGAAAAGCACGTTAATCCTTTGGTCCCGGCTACTGTAAATGATAGCAGTCCTTAAGCCAAGTCAGAGGCCATTTAGCGGCTTGCAAAATCTGACAGCTATAGATTGGCCACTAATCTGGCAGAGCTTAATCTACAATTGGGATTGGTTTCCCCTTTGGGTTGCGGAAGTCAGATGGCAGTCGCTCTGTGTAAAAACCAGTGCCTTCGTCAAATCCTCTAGATTAGTTAGCCGATCAAAAAACCTTAGGTAAAAACAGAATAAGGCAATGATGATGATGCAATACTAGTAACGTAATTTTTTTTTTATTAAAGTTTAATAAGCTGACTCCATGAGAATGGTATTTGTGAAAAGATCTTAGGGCTTTTAAAATATAAACCCTTTGCCTATATCTGAGTAGTTCTTAGGTGGGTTGGTGTTGTTGGTATTCCATAACAAAAATTAGGCCATTGGCCTGTGCATTTTGGTGAAATTCACAATAACAACGATTGAGTGAGTAAGATTACGAATGTTGAAGCTGAGTGTAACATGGCAGGTGTAATAATATTTTGGTTCTTTTCTTTAGTAAACATGCTTGTAACTGAATACATATGCTTGTAGTTGAAAAGTTCTGTTTGCTAGACGTTCAAATAGTGGGTATAGTTATACCTATATTCTTTTTTCTGAATTTATTTATATAGAAAGAAATATTCTTGTAAATTCTCAGTTTTCGAATTTGAATATGTACCCATTTAGATTAAGAGCGGGATTCCCTGGTACAAGCATTACCTTTATATTTAAAAGGGAGCTCCTGCTATTGGCTGTAAGAAAAACTATTTTTTTTTATATTTTTTTATTTGAATTTTAATAAAAAGATAATCATTATGTAAAATGAGAAAACGAGCAGATGGACAACCCGGGCTCCAATTCTTGAATATCACCGGATGACAAAACATCTTTGATGACACTTTTAAATATCAAAATCAGAAAAATTATACTACATAGACATTAACAATAAAACGCTACTTTACATTTTGGAATATTAATCGATACTTTTGAAAACAAAAATTAGTGATTTTGAATTTTTTGAGTGATATTTTGTCACCCGGTGATGTTCAAGAATTTAATCCCTGACGGCAAGTGTTCACACCTGTATATTTTGTCTTGTTTGTATAACGAACAAGGACACTAAATTCCATGGAAATCGTAAAATACTTAAGACTCCTTTGTGGGCTACATTTTCAATTCATGAATCTACATAAGTAATTTTCTATTTCAAGAAAGAACCCTAAAACTCGGTTCCAGTCCAAGGTCCGGTTTACATTATGCCAGTATTAAGTGGTGAGAAAAAGTCATTTCTTCAGGTGTTTGAGTGTTTTCTTCTTACGACTCTTGAACAACGCAATGTACTTCTACTCGCCACTAAATACGGATATAATGTTAACCGACCCTCGTCTAAACCTCTTCTAAACCCAACTTAATTAAATCCATCTCATTTTCAAGCACTGCATTTTAATATTAATAAAAAAAACATATTTATCCAGGCCACGTGTCTTAGAAATTAAGATACCAGGAGCCCATACAAAAGGGAGAGGTCAATAATTTGAGTTCATTAGAAGAACGAGTCTTGCGCCATCTGCCGGGGGCGGCGCGTTCTTCCGTTGCATTGTGTGTGTACACACCGGTTGCGCACGCGTCGTTATGCAGCCGCGGTACAGTAGGCGATGGTCTTTGACAGAGGTTAAGGAAATTGAAGTTTTTTCGGTAAAGGACGAATCGCAAACAGCTGACTCGATTCTAAATTAGTAAGAATAATCCATGGCAAGAATACATATAAGGTTTTAGTGTAATAAAATGACTTACAAATAAATTTATGAACAAATTACTCAACCAAGATGCAATAGTTAGTAGGATATTGTGACTTGACTAATACACATTATAACTCGATAATTGAATAATAATGTGACGCGATCAGCTGATTGCATTGAGTCGTTAAAAAAGAGAAAGAAAGAAAAATGTATATTTTAATTAAAAAACTAAAAAATGTAGCCACTCAGCTTTGTGTAGCATCATACTACACAACGCATGCATGCGATGCTGTAGCGCTGGTCTTCTGAGACCTCTGAGACGCCGGAGTAATTTAGTGCATATACTGTAAGACCTCGTGGTGCCGGAAAATAATATTGCCAACCCACATCTTTCTGTAGAAGCCGTGAAAGGGGACTAAGGGATCTCGAACTGGTCCTCAACATCGCGGTTCGTTGTGCCGGCCGTAACGCTTACAAGCGTATATAGTAACTATGGTACACCCCGTACACCCCTTAAAAATTTACCTCTCCTATTTTCTGTGAAATTCATGGTGGAGCTCGCTGTCCAGTTGTGGACGTTTAAAATCTTTATTTAAAACAACATTTTGGTTATTATACCTTCAGTACAGCAATTTATAATAAACACAGTTACAATGGTACAGTCAGCCAAGAAAGAGTTTCAACAATTTTGGAAATACTGGCCATGCCAGCAAAATACGGCTAATATAAGATTAGGGCCTAGAGTCAAGCGGCTTTCTACTATCGCAAACGCCAATAGAGTACATTAACTTACTAATCTGGGAATAGAACGAATATGTATGGGATTGATAGCTAACGAAATGTCACGTGATAGCTAATGTCAATCCCATAGAGTTTTATTCTATTCTATAGCGTTTGCAACATTGACGTAAGAAAAACGCTGCGCTTCTAAACGCCCCCTGGCGTAGTTTCCAAAATCTTTGGTTTGCAATAATAGAATGCCACTTGTCTCAGGGCCCTGGTTAGGTAAGGTTTTTTGGATTATAAGACTACCAAAAAGACGAAACTTAAAATCTTAGAAAACTAATCAAACCTAAGCACCCGCTAATCACCGCAAATGGCACGCGCCCGCGCATTCACACACACATAGACAAGCATTATCTACACATAGACAAGAACACACGCGCCAGTTCGAGTGGCGCAGACGTTTTGAAAGAAAACCAGACTATAGTAATATGGAGTCTTCTTATATTACAACATTTGTCTGGAAAGGAAGTAGGAAGGCAGCTGCTCTGACTTCTTTTCCTCAGTAATGAGGGAGTAGTGCATGCGCATTGTGCGATGTCCTGTCGCGTGCCTTGCTTTATTATTTGGCTGTAAGTGGGTGGAAAGGTGTTCTACCGTAACAGTACCGTCTCAAGATGTTATGATAGAGGGTTGTTTTTAAAGACATTCGGTTCAATATAATGGATAAAGGGGCGGCAATGACCTCATAATGCAGTGTGGAATAACTGTACCGTATAACGATTTGTTTTTGAATTACCTTTACCAACTTCATGCGAATTATACCTTCAAGTTCGTCGTTCGTCTTCAATAGTCGTAAGGACTAGAGTCGCACTGCGAGTGTCAAACTTGACCTGTCGTTGACTGTAAAATCCGTATAGTAACAGAAGGACGCTGCTGCCCATCCTCCGTTTCATATTCCCTTAGTCGCTTTTTACGACACCCACGGGTAGAGATGGGCTGGGCAAGTAATTAAAATAATTAAAGAATTACACAGGAAATTAATTAAAATTATATTTGAAAAAGAATCAATTTAGCGGATCAGATTGGAATAACCCAATGTAACTTTTCAAAAAATATCTATATCACCCTATCTGTAATTGTTATAAATAATCGAAAGTGTCATAACGTAATCGTATAAAATCTTGTCTTTTATCAACATAGGTTTGATAAACCTTGCGATGTTCTCTTTTTTATCTTTTCATTTAGATTACGACTATCTTTTGATATTCGACTATCCTTTATTCATAAGTACTGATATTATAATTTTTGAAGTTGATTTTTCCTATCTGATGCGTTTCAAGGAAAAATCGCCAAAATTATTTTGTTTTAAAGATGTATTAGGCCACATTTTAAGGGTTCCGTATTAAAAGGATAACTACGGGACCCTATTAATAAGCCTACGTCGTCTGTCTCTCCGACTTTAATGGGCAGTATCTTCTAAACCGTAAGAGTGTTTACGCACTACGTCCTATCCAAATCCGTGAAAATAAGCATCTAGAAAACACGGACCGAATACTACTTAAACTGGGTGTCTACTCTCAAAGTCCGATATATCGAAACGATACTATTCGAAACATGCAAATGCAAAACTTCGTCCCTTGACAATACAGTAGAATATTGGTTGGATGCTAACTACTGGCAGTTTGAAAATTCATCCAACCAATATTCTACTCTATTGTCAAGGGACGAAGTTTTGAATTTGCATGTTTCGAATGGTATCGTTTCGATATATCGGACTTTGAGAGTAGACACCCTGAATCGGATGTAGTGCGTAATGTATAACGGACCGAATACTACTTAAACTGAATCGGATGTAGTGCGTAATGTACCATAGAACGGACCGAATACTACTTAAACTGAATCGGATGTCGTGCGTAATGTACCATACAACCGACCGAATACTACTTAAACTGAATCGGATGTAGTGCGTAATGTACCATAGAACGGACCGAATACTACTTAAACTGAATCGGATGTAGTGCGTAATGTACCATAGAACGGACCGAATACTACTTAAACTGAATCGGATGTAGTGCGTAATGTACCATATAACGGACTGAATACTAATTAAACTGAATCGGATGTAGTGCGTAATGTACCATAGAACGGACCGAATACTACTTAAACTGAATCGGATGTCGTGCGTAATGTACCATACAACCGACCGAATGCTACTTAAACTGAATCGGATGTAGTGCGTAATGTACCATAGAACTATTCTATGATACATTACGATCTACATCCGATTCGTTTAATCAGTATTCGGTCCGAGTTTTCTAGATTCTTATTTTCACGGGTTCAGATCGGATTCGGATCGGACGCAGTGCGTAAACACTCTAACAGTTAGCCTTAAAATTTTCTCAGTATGCTATAGCTGGTATGCTATACCTAAAAAATAAAACGAGGCCAACTCAAAATTGGCCAGACATTTTTTTAAATTACCATAGAATTGCTCTTGATCTCTGTATAACCCTGGGTAAAAAAATTAGGTCGACGATGGAACAAGCTTAGATAGGAGAGGCTTATTCACTCGGGAATTAAATAAATTTGGGTTGTACAAACTCAGAATCTCAGACTCAGGCAGAGAATTTCACTTCTTGAAATAGATCTTTCAAAGCGCTTTGTGAAAATTAGTCGAATATCAAACAACTGGTGGTTATAAACGAATGCATCTACCTACCACTGAAATATCGTCCAAAGTAAGGCAATCGTAAGACGCTTGTTGTGACAGCTGTCAAACTTATGATAAATTATGATCTAAAAAAAATAACCCCGTGTGTTGAGTAAGGAAGTGTCAAAACGGAAATCTTACATAGACCTTACTTTAAATTACGTAGTAACAGGGACTAGATAAGTACTATACGCACAATAACTATTTACTGTGCTTTAAACACATGTTGTACGGAAGTCTGTGTAAGGCAGTCCCACTAGCACTTGGCTGGTATAGTTTGTTAATTTTCGCTCATTGAGCACGCCGTATCTTATGGTCTTCCTTTTATACTTTACGACAGATGGTAATGAATCTAAGTACTTATTGGAATCTATCATCTTGTTACAGATAACGACGGTATCGCAGAGCGATCGACGAATGATGATGAAAATGCAGGTAAAACTAATATTTATTACTGGTATTCTACTGTTCGATTGTCGATTGAGGATCTTTTGATGTGTTACAAAACGGGATGGGCCGTGTGTCCCATGGCCAACTCGATCAACCACCAAAGATTATTGCTATCACAAATCAAGTCCTTTGATATTGAAACTGTAAGCCATACGAAACGATTAGATCCTAATTTGATTGGATAGCCAACCACACCAAGTGACACACCTTGAGGACCGAATGCCAAAGAGCTTGTACTTACTTAGGTTGCGTTCCGAATCGGGTAAAAATTACCCTGACAGCAGGATAGCGTTATATGATGTCCATCGGTGTGGTCAAGACAGACTGCTGTCAAAGGGTAATTATTACACTTTTAGAACTCATTCGGAATTTAAATCTGTTAATAGTCGAACAGAAACATTGATAAAGTATTTTTTTTTCTTTAAAATCTAAGAAAGACTGGTTTGCAAAAAAGCCTCAAGTGACATATATGTAATTCGATGAATCTCAAAACAGTAAATACCTCGACATGGGCAATAACATATACGTGAAGATGTCTCGGGTGAGCCTTGACTATCGTGAAAATGTATCGATGTAGCATTTTTCTATTTTATCGTAGGATTACGATAATTATTGTGATTAAAATGTCCTATTATCAAAAATACAGCGGTTGTCTATCTTATCATCAATATAAATATCTACATAAAACAAAACTGTAAGGTTAGCAGAAATTAACATTTTTTTCGCGTAAATATGTTTTTGGGAGTCGCACTGCAATTGCTCCGTGGTCATATTCAAGTCATTTTTTATTTTTTTGTCTGTTGCGTAGGTCTGTGCACCTAAACTGCTGTACTGATTCAAACAAGGTTTTAGATATTGTATTTCTCTTATTTTTGTACAACATATGAGCATTGTTTCATCGCAATCAGTTCACTCGAACAGTGAGTACAAAATTTGCATTCGTGTAGCTTGTGATTGATTAAGTATTATAATGCTCTGTGGTTTGAGTGAACCGATAATGGTTAAACAAATTTTATATCTTGCATACACACTCGTTTGTTGTTTTAAAAGCCCAAATTACTCGCGAACAAATACGTGTGCGAAGCTAGTCTTAAATTATCGTGATGATACGATGAGTATTTCGGTACAATAATCATTTTAGTTTCGATATCTGTCGTGTGTGTTCTTTTTATAAGCGTTTTAAAAGTTTTTAATCTTAAATAATTTAATATTATAGTTTTTTATGAAGTGCGATGACGAAATTTTGTTAAGGACACATTCAATGGTAAGTTTCTTTTTTTTTGTTATGTAAGAATAAAAAATTACTTTGATTAGATGATGTTTGAACACTATGACGTGGGCAAAGTGAATTGTTTGTCCGTTTTGTCCCGAAGTCTTAGTGGTTCTACTAATAAAAAAAAACCCAGCAGAAAAAAAAGCACTAATATTATACTTGTGAGGGTGACTCTTCCAATCTGATGAGTTTCAAGGAAAAATCGTGAAACTATTTTGATAATAGATTATATAGATATAGATTTTTATTATCATGTTGAAAAGTCCTGTGACCGTCACATTTAATTTTTAAGTAAATTATTTTTGTAGCGGTAAACTTGCTTGTTTTTTGACCCTGGTCTAACCCTCTTCACCGGTGATGATAACTACCTAAAACTTGTCACTCAATTGAATGTATTTTTTTTTATCACGGGTATGCGATGTCGCCATAATTTTGTAACAATTTGTTTACTTGGACACTGGCGAAATACGACTTGTAATGAGATGTGACGCCATTAAATAAATATATATCTAGAACCAATGATCTTACATTTACCATGATTGAGGACTCCTAAAAATTTGTACAGAGGCAAAACGAGCAGAGAAAGATAGCATGTTCGATGTACTTCGTCCCTTTCTAATTGTTGCCATACTAATGAAAAGTTAAGTTTTATATCCACAAATTTTTATTTATACGTATTTTTAAATACGTATTTGAATAATTTTCAAAGTGCAAAAGTATAAACTTCTCTCTCAGTTTTCATTAAATATTGATAAATGCAGAAAATCATTTTCTTTTGATTTATCTGGACTAAAAACTCTTTGGTAAAATGATTTTTAACAAAGATATTGCATGACATGTTGTTGATGTTGTCATGGCAACATAAACAAAACGTCATGCAAAATCTATTAGAAAGGGACAGCTTCATCTCATCTTACGTCCTACTCTGCTCGCATAATTTTTGGAAGAGCGCAATCTGGTTAAAAGCGCCGCGCGCGAAGTACTAAATCTATGTCTAGAACAAGTACGGGTAGTGCTAACCCTAACCCTCAGAGACCTCCTTGCTCTGCTAACCGTACTAGCGAAATGTCTCTGATTGACACCCATCACGTATAAGCCACCCTACCACATCTATATTATGTAAAATCATAGCTGTATCATTCTATCGACTCCAGCCTACCATTTACTAAATCTTCAACAGAAGCATACACAACTGAGAACATCGCTGCTTATTTGAGACATTCGCAATCAGTGGTTATAAAACTGTTTTTCAACACATTTGCTCATAAAACAGCTCTATTTGCACTGTATTAAGGTCCATAATCCAGCTTATTACATTCGCAATCAGTGGTTATAAAACTGTTTTTCAACACATTTGCTCATAAAACAGCTCTATTTGCACTGTATTAAGGTCCATAATCCAGCTTATTAAACACGCGTGCTTTTTTCATTAATATAACTTCACTAGTGTTGTAATTTTTGTCTTTTTTTTAATCGGAACGATGCAAGGAGTTTCTATATCTATAACATTCATAATATTTCCATGAATAAGTGAACTGTGTTCGATATTATGATAAATAAATGTTAAAAACATGGAAATACTTATATTAATCAACCAATTCACTACAAATTTGTCTTTAAAGTAACAAAATATTCAATTTTAAATAATTCAAGGGAGTGAGCCTCAGAACAAAGACCTCCTTGCTGAGTTAGCTGTTTGGCAGGTTAGTGTTTTATTTTTGTTTTGTTTTTTATACCGGCAAGGTAAAAGGAGTTTCTATATCTATAACATTCATAATAATTTAATGAATTAAGAAACTGTGTTCGATAATATGATAAATAAACGTTAATTAAACGGAAATATTGATTTTAATCAACTAACTAACTACAAATTTGTCTTTAAAGTAACAAAATATTCAATTTTAAAATAATTTGAAAAGTAGTCTGTTTGATAGTGTAGTCATTGTCGCCTGCGCGCGCATGTATAATCTGTGTCTTCGAAAAAAGCAATACGCGCGCCATTTTAACAGATATTTCTTGTTTTGATTATGATTATGATATGTTTAATGTAATTAAAAAATAAATTACTTCTACAAAAAAAAAAAAAAACAGTGATTAGTGTAGAACGTCGAAAATACTTGAACAAAAAACACAAGTCCTGTGTACTTATCGGATGACGTAGAAACATGAGGAAAACGTCTACGAAATTTCCTTAGGAAAAATAGGTAAGCGAATTTGATTCGTTTTTAGTCGCAAATATGTTGAAAAACATCGTAAGAAGCTTGTACGCTTTGGTGATTACACCCTCGGCTCCATTACGCCCTCGCCTGCGGCTCGGGCTGCAATGTCTGAGCCTCGGCTGTAATATCCAAAATAGCGCACGTGCATCTTAATGTACTATTATAATTTACTGAAACTGGACAGTCTGTATCTATTCTTTGTTGTAATTTTTATATCACAAACAGGTAAACAGCCCTAAATCCTGCTGCTTACCATAGAACGACACCTTAGTTAGAAATCGGTCAATTTTGCTCCACTATGAACAATGTATTACGTTTAAATTTTTAATGTTTCAATATTTTTTGTGGGCCCGCAGTTCGCCTATCGATGATGTCGAGTTTGATATGCGCTTGATCTGAACAGATAACTTATCAAGTGAAATGGTTTGATTAAATCACTAGGTTTTTTAAAACTTCAGCATACATATTTTTTGATTACCTGTTTTGATGGATGTAATACATATAATAAGAAGTGGTTTCGTTTCCAAAACATACATTCAACTTTTAGTAGAAAAAAAATATTAGGAAAAAAAACATGTCATGATATAGAAATGTTCATGTTCAACCTACCACGCTTTAACAAGCTTAGTGACTATGGTGTGGTGGTGTTGCAAAACCTAACAAAATATACAGGGTGTTAAGGACAGGTTTCTGAAAACTGAAAAGGCAATATCAGTCAACGTACCTGAACTTTCTGTGAATAAAATTTCAGGTAATGAAAGAAGTTCGGCCTCTCCATACAATATTGCAAACTTGATTGGAAAGTTTGCATAAAGAGGCCGATTTTTTTTTATTTTACATCACAGAACAACGACAGGGCCACTTCGCCTGAGCGCGCACCCCCCCCATAGAAGCGAAAATAGTAAAAAAAATTGGTTCTTTATTGAAGAGTTATACTATCCAATTTTTGTAGGCGCTTATTTTGAATGCACATCATAAAAACATTCGTTGCCATAGAGACGCTGTCACTGGTTTTTTGCATCTTACTCTCTCGCAATAATAGTACTATGTTTATCGCACTCAAATGACGCTAGTAGTGTGGGTGCGGAAAACGTGTTAGTTTTAGTAAATGGTGACACTGATTTGTATTGAATGACAAAGAATTCGTCTCTAGATGTAGAGCAAGACGCATGCGCTTCAGAGATCTGTGTTTTACATACTCAAATTTTAAGTGGAGCTCCAGCTCTATTCGATGACGGATGACGTTATAAACATATCCTTTTAAAATACATATACTTACAACGAAAATAAACACGCATCTTGTTTTTCTTTATACAGCGTGAAACGGAAAGGTGTGATAATATTGAAGGGTGTTAATCTGCTCATGAAACTGAACAACTTTTCCCATAGGCCGAAATACGAAAAACCAAATTTGACTTCCCATACAAAATGCGCTATCATCTGATGCAGTTTCTACGGGAAGTCAAAAATTTGTTTTGGTCTATGACCTATGTTCCTTGGGAAAAGTTGTTCAGTTTCATGGGCAGATTCACACCCTTTAGTATTACCATATCTTTCCGTTACACGCTGTATAATAATAACACATTACGTGACATTACGTGCCATATTATCTCTATTATCTGTATGGATACAAGTCAATCGAAAATTACTGATAAAATTGCAACATTAATAACCTATCCTTACATTTTGCTACGCCCGTTTTTAGGGTTCCGTACCTCAAAATAAAAAAAAACAGAACCCTTATATGATCACTTTGATGTCCGTCTGTCTGTCTGTCTGTCAAGACCCTTTTTCTCGCGAACGGATAAAGGTATCAGGTTGAAATTGGTAACTAATATTAAGGTCTATGAACCACACAAGAGCTGAAAATTTAAATTTTTTACATCGACGCAATCAAAAGATATGGCTTTTATGTCCTCATCTCCATACATTTATGCACTAAAGCAAAACCTAGGGGGTACTTCCCGTTAACCTAAAATTATGAAATTTGGCAAGAAGCTAGGTCTTAGTACAAATAAAGGGAAAAGTCTAAAATAATTAAATATTAAAATTTTTCTCACATCTAATAGTAACCAATTAAGGTGAGCTCCCGTTTCAAGAACTTTTCTATAAAAGAGGGGTCAAGTTGGATGGTCGCCGAGTTTTTAAATTCAAAGAGCAAAAGTTTTTAGTATATCATATGGTAGATAGGTACGGAACCCTTAGGGTGCGAGTCCGACTCGCACTTAACCGGTTTTTTTTTAAATAAAATACGACTTAATTAGCATGTGCGCTCCTCGTTTGACACAAACCAAACGATTCCCTTTGTTGCGGTTATTCTTTCATATTTTTTTTGTTTTTAGAAAATTCATTACTATCCTCGTATCTACTATCCAAATTCTTACAAAGAAAAGTAATAGATTTCATTATACCAAAAATAAATAGGGTGACAATAATTAGTTTAAAAACTTTTAAGGTTCACTACGTAAGGGCTCAATACGTAAGTTTTACAATTTTGTGCGGAACCCTTAGGGCGCGAGTCCAACTCGCACTTGGACGGTTTTTTTTGACATGGCGCCACTTTGTTTGTGAAGCGACGTCATTTAACTGTTGTCATATAAATAAAATTTCATTTGAAATCGTTGAAATCACTTGATTGTCACATACGTAATTTTGATTTCTTATATGCTAACCTGAGAGATTCCTATTTTTGTACATTTTTACTAGAAAATCCTGGGTAGACTGTGTTAACTGTATTACGTTAGTGATATTTAATTATAGTCATGTATACTTATAAGTTATAACAAATGGCGGATCAGTATTACGTTTCTCGAAGCTTAACAAGTTAAAAGACTTCTTGTGTACTTGTATCTTGTAGAGCTTCGAAAAAAAATAACAAAATAATGTCATAGTTACAAGATGCTATACTTAAATAAAAAAATCTGTAATGGACTTCAAACTTGTATTCCGTCATACTTAGTAATATCTTGCTAGAATTTTATTAACCTACTAGCTGTTGCCCGCGACTTCGTCCGCAAGGTATTCTATCTATAAGACCATCCATCCATCCACCTTTCCGTCTATCTGTCGTCCGTCCGTTCGTCCAACCATCTGTCCAACCGTCCGTCAAACTATCCCTTTTCTTGCCCCTCTCCCCCTCCCCCTCCCTCTCCCCATCCCTTTTCCTCTCCCTCTCCCTGTCCCTCTTCCACTCCCTCTCCCTACCCCTATTCGTATCCCTACCCCTATTCGTATCCCTTCCCCTATCCCTACCCTTAAGGCCATCTCTATCTTTATATAAACATAGAAACGACACCCATATTGATTTTTAGACATTTCAACCCTATCGCACCCCAATTTCACGTCCACCACGTTGGATTTCAAAGTTGTTGTAGTTTTTGTAATCAGCGACCCGATAAACCATACAAATGACACCCATATTGATTTTTAGACATTTCAACCCTATCTCACCCCAACCCCATCCCCAGGGGATGATGGTATTTCACGTCCACCACGTTGGATTTCAAAATTGTTGTAGTTTTTATAATCAACGACCCAATGAACCATACAAACGATACTCATATTGGTTTTTAGACTTTTTCACCCCATTTCCCTTTTTTAGGGTATGAATTTGGGGTGGAATTTCAATAACAGTGATAAACGTTGCATAGAATTACAAACCTATCGCCTAAATAATAAATTATGTGGATTTTACTTTAAAAATAAAGGATTTTCAACTTCATCCCCCTTTTCACCCTTTAGGGTGTCGAATTTTCAAAAACCCTGAGACTCGTAAAAAATAATTTTTAGTCGTAAGCCTAAGTACAAAATTTGAAGATCCTAACTTTAAAACTGACGGATTTTCATACAAACTTTCATCCCCTATTTTACCCCCCCTTAGGGGTGGAAATTTGTAAAACCGTTTCTTATTGCACCGTTAAACCTCATAAGGCACCTATATGCCAAATTTGGAATTCCTAGACTCAGCGGTTTGGGCTGTGCGTTGATATGTCATACAGTGAGTCAGTCACCTTCTTCATTAACATTAAATGGGGTTTCCCGTAGGAATGAAGTGCTTTCCCGCGGTAAAAAGTAGTTGATGTGTTATTCCAGGACCTAACCTATATGTGTGCCAAGTTTCATTAAAATCCATTCAGTAGTTTTTACGTGAAAGAGTAACAAACATCCATCCATCTATCCATCCATCCATCTTTCCCGTTTATAATATTAGTAGGATACTTGTATATTTATATTTTTGTCTATCTATTTGTAATCGGTTTCTCGAAAACGGCTCTAACGATTTTGAGGAAAATTTACTATACAGGGGATTTCGGGGGTGACAAATTGATCTAGCAAGGTCTTATGTCTGGGAAAATTCGTTTTCACCGTTTTTTAATAATTTCTTTACGCGTTTTAGTGCGTTTAAGAAACTTACAGCGCCATCTGTTATTGAGTAGAGTAGATATTTTAATTATATAGAGCATAGCTCGGTTGCCCAGGTATTAACAAAAATAATATGGTAGTAAAATCTTGTCATCAAAATCAATATACGAGTTTAGTATCGATTTTCTTTCCGGTGTTTGCCTTGTCATTAATGGGTGGCAGTAAACTGTGTCGTGGGTCAACGCGAATGGAATCCGTCGCAGAGCACGCCTGCCATAAACTTGCTTCTGTCTTCAACGTGTAGAGAACTTTGAGCTACACACGGTCGGATAAGTTGGACGATGAATCGACGCGACCGAAACGCCTTACCATACACGGCTCTTTACTTATCTTGTTTCAAAACTTGAGATGTAGAGTTTAGTGCTTAACAGTTAACACGATTGGAATGGTAAGATAAAAGATGTGATGTGTGTTGACGCGTTTAGAGTTTTTAATAAGCTTAGTTTATTTACGACTAAATTACTTCAGTTTTTATTTGTTTTCCATTCCATGTTTCACTTTGAGACACCTTTGAACCCACCTCTTTGAGTGTGAACCCCACATGTATGTACATCGTGTAATGGAAAGGTGTGATAGTACTTAAGGGTCAAAGGGGGAATCTGCAATCGAAACTGAACAACTTTTCCACAGAAACAAATGTCATAGAACAAATCAATTTTGACCTCCCATAGAAACTGATAGCGCATTTTGTATGGGAGGTTAAATTTGGATTTTCTTATTTCGACCTATGTTCTTAGGGAAAAGTTGTTCAGTTGCATGGGCAGATTCACACCCTTCAGTATAACCACAGCTTTCTGTTACACTTTGTATGTGAATTATAAACCTGTGAAAAACATGCAATGCGCAATTTCAAAACTCTACCATTATCCGTTTATCAGAGATTACTTTTTAATATTATCTATCTATTATATTATAAATAGTGTCGTCATATAGTTATCTAAAACAGAAATTGTCTTGTTAATTGATACGTGTTGATTTATATCTGTTTTATTTGTAGATAAAAACCGGTCAAGTGCGAGTCGGACTCGCGCGCTGAGGGTTCTGATATACGGAAGCCTTAAAGTCCATTTTTAGGACCGCAACTAAAATATATTTAAGAATGTACAAGTAAAGTCCTTTCATATGATATCCCATTCGACAAAGTAGCGACAATTTGAAATTTGGCCCCCCCTATTTTGGCCCCCTTTACATCAATAATCATATTTTTTTTTTAATTATTTCATGTGCAAATAAGTTGGGGAACTATATTCTAAAACTGTTCCAAATTTCAAGTCGATAGCATGAGTGTTTGCTGAGATATAGAGGTGTGACAGACAGACAGACAGACGAACAGACAGATAGACAAAGTCGCACCATAAGGGTTCCTTTTTTTTACCATTTTGGTATCGGAACCTTAAAAATGCTCAGACCAGTCACGTACATCGTTGGTTGGATTGGACCGTGTGTAGTTTGTCCAATAAGCGTCTGTTCTTTCTGTCTCGCCGATTTTACGGTTTGTCTTATGGTCCCTTTCGTTTCGGACCCTAATTAAAATTAAATCGCAGACGTTGTCTTATTCGATACTTCATATACCTGAGTTGCTGGTGAGATAAAAAAAGTTAGTCTAGGCAGTAAAAATATTGTGTTTTTACTTAGAAATACGGTGAAGATCGTGTTCTGTTATTAGACATAAACGAAAAATTAGTTATTAATTTTAATTTTTGTTGTCGCACGTAGTGGGTTCTTTATATAAACTAGAAACGAATTGAATAGGTAACGGTAAAAAAAAGAAAACACTTGTATATCGAGGCGGGAAATGACGTATATAGACAAAATAATCGGTGAATACCTACGCTGTACATAGGGGTGGCGCGTGCAACAGTTTTGCAAGAGGACCGCACCAATTAGAAGCAATACCAAAACCATTGACTGAAGTACCATCATTATCTCGAGTCGTGCATAGCAAGCTCACTCCTAACCCTCAGCATTTAGACGGAAAATCCTATGAAAACTTCACGGGTTTTTGGAGACAAGTGGAGTGAGCAATCCTCAAGTACTGTGCTAGGTAGGGGTAGGGACGTTACTAAAGCGTTTAGGTCGAGAGGTTTCAAGAGAGCACAGCCTTTTGTGGGGTTCCTATCGGTTTGCCGGGTCGCGGGCTATTTTATCAATTCGCAGGGGAACGGAACTTTTGACAACCCTCCGTGAGATGCGGAAACGCGGAAAATTGACGGATCTTAAAACGGATTTATATAATACGAGTACTTATTTATTCCTTTTCTGATTCAGTGTTGTAAAATCGCTTTATATATTTTGACTTCAAATTATAATATAATATGCAGCTCTTCAATCGGTATTTTGAATTTGTGTAGATGTCTACGTGACATATGAACAAAACATTTTTACGCTTTATCAAAAACCATATATATTATATGAGCCAATTAAGGATACTTTCCGTTTATATCTCGGAATCTGCCATTAAATTTAAAAATACCAGCAATAGTGCAGATGTGTAGGCTGAATACACGTTTGCGCATGCGCATTGCGACATTACGTTCGTAACGATGCATAAACGCATTGAAGCGTGATCGCACTGATTGGATACCTATTTCTGTTTTAATAGGATCCGCGTATTTAGATACACCGACACGTAAATGAATAATTTGTTGGCTAGTACTTACTTGAAATTATAAGGTGAATTAGAAGTGTTGATTCGCACTCAGAACAATTCCTTACCGATAAAGTGTTAATTAACGGTGTGATGCCGGTTAAGAGAAGAACCAACCCGTGACTTAAAAGGCGTCTTGGTATCTTGAGCCGCAGGTTTGGCAGCAACATCCCTCTCCATATTGCACATATACTAAGTATGCCAGTATTAGTACGCTGGTCTCTGTGGTACAAAGTAACTCTAGCCCCGACGATTATATAGATATATAGATTAAACGTTTATTTGGGAACGGTACAATTTTTTGACTAATAACTGTAACTTTTTAACATATACAAATAAAACTAGTTTGCAGTACAGATTTTCAGGACTTACATTAAATTTACCGCACCTAAAGAAAGGCCCTTACTCAGCAATATGTCGTGATTCGTTTACGCCGTTATTCTGTTAGTACCTTAAGTGTGTGTACGCGCTCAGGTGGAGATACTTATAAAAAGCAGTAATATAAAGCAATAATATTTTTATCCAAGTAAGAAAATGATAGATATATAGATTTGATCGGTTAAACAGTAGGTAATTTTTATGAGATATATTCTCGGAAAACGTTGCTTTATCGGTCAAAATCTGCGTCCAAAATTCATTTTTGGCGGCTAGTGTGGAAAAGATTTTTGGAATTTTATTTGATCGAAGTCTGATGACGTGATAATGAATTAAGATATAAGGTACTGGGGCTATTCGTCAGCATTTTACTCGCTGTAGTGAGGTAAAAAATTGTGTTTCACTTGGCAGTAAAGTTGTTAGTTGTTTGCTAACCAGCTCAGCTTTTTTATTTTGAGCCACGAGCTAAGCGAATTCTAAAATCCATCACTTGCCCGAGTTTCAATAAAAGGCACTTGCGCCAAACAACAATTTTGCTACCTTGCATAACAAATAACTATTTCTAAAACTTTGTATACATAGGTACGTAATACATATTTATCTAGCATGTGTACACCGTGACATCTTTCTAATTGACCTAATATCGTTTCGCATGAATCTATTGTTGATTTGTATTGATGTTTATACGGCAATTATAATTTGTATAATAATGATTCAAAGCATATTTTATATATCTTCATACATATTTGCAAGTTGAGGAGTTGTACCATAATGGTACCATTATTATTGTTACAATGATACATAGAAATGTATTTTTTAAAACATTGGATATGTAACTTACATCAGTGAAATGGTTGATAATTTAACATTCTTATCTATCAGTAGTCTGGCGTTAGAAAATAAAAAAAATCGCACAAGTTTTCAGTCTGATCGCTGATCTAAAGTTACCTGGCCAGACAGAAAAACTAATCACAAATAAATGCCTACAAAAGGGCCGATATCTGTTCTCTACTCCATCTGTGTTCTCTAAACTCTAGGGGGTGAAACAGAAAGAACAAAGAATGAAAACAATGGCCACAGTTTAAAATAAGAGCTCGCCATTATGTCCTGAACATGGGAATTGGGTGATCGTGTTTTGTTAATTTGGCCAGCTGTGGAATGGGAGAGATCAATCAAGTTTGAGTATATATGGACCGTTGCAATATCTTTTTTTCCCACAAGCTCGGTAAACTTTGCTTTAGGTCGAAATCTACGCGCAATAGTAATTTTTAGCCACTAGCGTGGAAAAGGTTTTTGAAATTAGAACGTAATGATGAATTATGGTATAAGATACTTGCACTATTCGACAGCATTTTTTATTGCTGTAGAGAGATGAAAAATTGTGTGTTTCGCTCGGCAGCAAAGTTATTTCGCGTCACGTGCCTTAAAACCCTCACTACGCTCAGGATTCTTCATTTGAACCACTCGTGCGCTTGTCGCTCAGTCTTAAATCCTTTGCTTGCTTGAGTTTTAGTACATGGCTCTCGTGCCAAATAACAATTTTGAAGCCATGCAAAACACATTACTTTTCTCTGAACTAATATGATGAAGTTACCCAATTTCGTATGATACCCGTTGTCTTTGTCGATCGATCGCCGTAGAATAAGACGTAATTTTATGAGAGGTTAAAGAATCGATCAATCGAGAACGCTAGATATATTTCTTTATTCTTACAAAGGACAGTTTCTTTCCAGTTAAATCTGCATATTATTTCATTTCCTTCCCGACCAATCAAGTGTGATAGTTAATATTTTCGTTGAATGAAAATTAATTGAGTTTTTGGTTGAATTTTAGATAAGTTAGACTGCCCATCCCGTCAAGTGAGAAACATATTACTTATTAAAAAAACAACGCCAGAATAAGGATAACTAAATTAAATATAAAAACATAATCAGCCAAAATTATAAACTCTACTGACGGACTGACAGACGGGCAACTCACAGCATAGTCACAGCGTAGAGTATCTGATATCACGAAATTATAAACTCTACTGACGGACTGACAGACGGGCAACTCACAACATAGTCACAGCGTAGAGTATCTAATATCACGAAATTATAAACTCTACTGACGGACTGACAGACGGGCAACTCACAACATAGTCACAGCGTAGAGTATCTGATATCACGAAATTATAAACTCTACTGACGGACTGACAGACGGGCAACTCACAACATAGTCACAGCGTAGAGTATCTGATATCACGAAATTATAAACTCTACTGACGGACTGACAGACGGGCAACTCACAACATAGCCACAGCGTAGAGTATCTGATATCACGAAATTATAAACTCTACTGACGGACTGACAGACAGGCAACTCACAACATAGTCACAGCGTAGAGTATCTGATATCACGAAATTATAAACTCTATTGACGGACTGACAGACGGGCAACTCACAACATAGTCACATCGTAGAGTATCTGATATCACGAAATTATAAACTCTACTGACGGACTGACAGACGGGCAACTCACAACATAGTCACAGCGTAGAGTATCTGATATCACGAAATTATAAACTCTATTGACGGACTGACAGACGGGCAACTCACAACATAGTCACAGCGTAGAGTATCTGATATCACGAAATTATAAACTCTATTGACGGACTGACAGACGGGCAACTCACAACATAGTCACAGCGTAGAGTATCTGATATCACGAAATTATAAACTCTACTGACGGACTGACAGACGGGCAACTCACAACATAGTCACAGCGTAGAGTATCTGATATCACGAAATTATAAACTCTATTGACGGACTGACAGACGGGCAACTCACAACATAGTCACAGCGTAGAGTATCTGATATCACGAAATTTTGCAAAAAATGTTTTTTATAAATACTCTGAAGAGTAAAGAAAACGGGTCGGTAGTTTTCCGCCGTATATCTTCATAAAATAATGGACTCAAAGTAATCGTCAATATCTTATCCAAATCGAAAGAAAATACGAATCTGATTAGTCAAATCTTTAGAAAAAACCTTGTCAACAATCTCAAACATCATACACTTCTAAAATGTTCAGGAAAATGTGCGTCACTTGAAAAATTTGATTACGGGTAGTATATGGGAAATCTGACGAAATGTCGTGTTATTCCTTCTAAGGGATACGTACTGACTTTCCTGGATACTGTAGACAAGTGAGATCAAATGAGATAAGATTCTTTTTTTTTTTTGTATAAGATATTGATGATTACTTTGAGCCTATCATTGTATGAAAATGTATTGTGGAAATACTACCGACCTGCTTTCTTTGCTCTTCAGTGTAATATGTAAGTAGCCAGATACAAGATGTACATTCCATGTCACACAAATAATAGGTAATGTAAACTCATAAAGTCAACCCGCAGTAAGCTCATAAAAAATACATGGTGTTCAAACAATTGTCGGCGGTAGATACACCGGTATCTGCGGATAATACTGCGGAGGCGGGCGAAAAGCAAACATCCTGTAGCGCTGTTTACTGACATAGCTATGAAGAATAACGTCGTAATTGGTAAATGTTTTGTAAGAAAAAGATGGAGTCGGGTTAGAACTTTGTGTATTTATTAGGATAAATAAATTGTAAATGCAAAATTATTAATGAATCGTACACATTGAAAAAAAACGTATGTCATGATGGCTTGTTAGAGCAAACCGGCTCACCGCAAACAGCGCGTGTCAGTTAGAGTCCGCCTTGCTGTATGCCTACTCGTACAGTCTACCCTATACTAAGACAAAGGTTACACGTTGCATAAGTTCATAAGTAGCCTCTTGTTTACTTCTTGTAAAGGTAGAAAACCAAAATAACTGAATATCCAATTTTCTACTGAGACGAATCATTCATAACCTTCATAATTATCTCATGCACATCATCACGACATCTTCTTAAGTTCATCATAAATTCCCATAATACATCCACTGCAGGACTGGGAGAGCTTCCACCACAATTCGCCGTGAAATTTAAGTCCGTCTGGGGAAGTACCACCCCCTTGCCTTTTTCTGCCGTAAAGCAGCAGTGTTTGCACTGCTGTGTTTCGGTTTGAAGGGCAAGGGAGCCAGTGAAATTACCGGCACACGTGACATACCATCTTAGTTCTCAGGGTGGGTAACGCGCTTTTCTGCCTTTTTAGTGTCAAATTATTTCACTAATAAGACAGTGGGCGTCATGGGCGGTGGTGACCCCTTACCACCAGGTGGCCCACCTGCTCATTTGCCCACTTGTGACATATAAAAAAAAACAGCAAAACACACGGTGCAATTTGGAGGGGAAGTACCATAGTCACCACGCTTGTTAGCGTTACGGCTTGCACCATGGACCGCGGTCGTCGGTGACCGCAGTATGTAAGATGGTACGATACACGAAAGGACGCTGCTGCCCATCCTCCGGTTTATAAACCCTTAGTCGCCTTTTACCACACCCACGGTAGAGATGAAATTCTTTGCCACACGGGACTCTTAAGTTACTTACTTATATTCCAAATTTAAATGTCGAGTATAATTAATGTGATAACAATTAATTTCCCCCATCCGAATGTAAAACTCAGCTACCCGTTCTTAATGCACGCTGAGCAATGTACACAAATCCGCGGTTAGCTCTTGAAATTAATTTCACATAGCTTCGGGCGACGAGGGGTGGGGTTAGACCAGAGGGAGGGGGAAGCTTTGGACCTCTTCGGCCCAACGGTGAGACACGTGCCAGAGGATAGCCAGGGCTAAATAACAGTCAATCTCATTGCAACTAGCAGATTAATGTAAATAAATTTAGAAAGAGGCAATTTTGTAATTGGATGGTGTAATTTTATTTGTTAACTCTTGTAAAGAGGTCCTGATATTATTGTGAAAAACTATTTTATAGTTTCGTATGAAGAAAAGAAATTACTGGATCGTAATTCATTAAAATATCTATTGGTTAGTAACTGGTATCGTACAAAGAGTATTTTTTCTTCTATCGTAACTAGTTACGAACCTCCGGTTTTCGTACGCGTCCGAAGGGTGTATTCTGTTCAAAATATCATAAATTAAAAATTATGTACCATTTTTTAACAGTGAAATTAACATTTGCGTGTATAAAATAGAGTCACAAATTATCGTCTGTCTTTATCTACGTGTACCATAAATCATCAATCGAGCAATATTTGTGTTTTTTATATATATATATATTTGTAATCGGTTTCTCGAAAACGGCTCTTATGTTTTCGATGAAAATTACTTTATAAAGGGATTTACGGGACAACAAAAAGATCAAGTTACTTTTCATGTCTGGGAAAATTCATTTTTTCCGTTTTTTGAGCATTTCTTGAAAATTGCGTGTAACAGAAACTCTAAAGCGCCATCTGTTAGCGGATATTAGTTAAGATTATACAGAGCAAAGCTCGGTCACCCAGGTACTAAATATAATATGGCGTTCAATGAACTCGTCAAGCGCCACAGGTCGGTGACAGAGCGCCGCGACGCGATATATTCACAAGGAGCATATAAAGACGAGCTACATGTAGAGACGTCGTCCGTGAAGGCTTTTAAGAGGCCGAGAGAGTGGAGAGCGGTGTCGCGATCGGCTTCGTTGCTCACCCTGCGACAGTAAAAAATATGAGCATCAGGGGCCCCCTCCGCCCACTACAAACCCCGCGCCATCTTGAAAAACTTTGTCACTCACATTCGTAGCCGCAAATCGATCCGTGTCTACGAGCTACGCCGTAGCGTAGGCGTTGTCATTCGAAGTATACTTAGCTACCTAGTTACTACATTTGTGTACATAGCTTTATATGCGAGGTATTTTCGGTTTTTTCACTTAGATGTTTCTTATTTATGTAGTTGTTTACTACTTCTAAGTAATTTGAGTTATTTATGGCTTTATACTCTTGAAAATTTTCAAGAACATGTTACTTTATTTTCATATTATGTTCTTTGTACCAATGTTAGTATAAATTATGTATGTAATACACGTGTGCATATTGAAATTTTACGTCTCACTTAAACTACAAGATGTGAGTAATAGGGCTGAGTCGTGATTATTACACGACTTTTGCCCTGACCCCTTATAAAATGACTTTTATTGTCATTGAAATGATAATCACTAAAAGGATTGTGAATTATTCACATGACTACTTTGACAAAACAGATACGCCCTGTGGCTATTCTTTTATAGGAAAAGATTATTTGATTTTAGACTTTACCTTTATACATTTAAGAATCATTTTAAAGTGGCATTGATGAAGTAAATGTTAAAGAATTTAGCACAATACAAGGACACCTAAGGGCCACAGCAGGTGACCTTAGAAGTCGATGGTAATGTCTATGTGATTTCAAAAGCCAGTGACTAACAACTGAATATAAAATACAAGTTCAAATAGACTCGTTGTCATAGATTTTTGAAAGTCGGTTAAATTCTATAAAAATTGCAGCTGATTAAGTTATAATAAATGACTGTATATTTCACGTAAAAAGTGGTTAAAAATTGCTCTTTTATTAAAAAGTTAAGGCGCAAATTTGAAAAGCAAGATCTTTTACTAAAAAGATAACCTTTACAAATTTAACAATAAGTCTTGATTAGAACTATCTTTCCGCAGATGCTCACTAAAAAAACAACCTTTGGACCCTTTGCTCTCGTGTCAAAAGGTCAAGAAAAGATAAAAAACGTTCCAAAAGATCAACCCTTTCTGTCATCTCTAGGAGGACAGGTAGAGACAGGGCTGCGCAAAGATAGTTTTAACAATGTCATTGTCAAAGGGTTGGCAACCAAAATTAGCGTTGTATTGAATTAACCGTGACATCAGGGTTGCACCGTGACGTAGCCATAACGAACCGTGCGAAATTGCTGACAAATGTAAAAAGAAGTTACAAAAAACTGTTTTTACGGAAAAAGAGGATAAAAAAACTAACGGGTGAACGAGCGATGGCATGGCGTGACCCCCATGTGTCATGCGTAGTTTGATTACGTTATATTTTTTTCTTACTTTTTTTTATAATAATGTAAAATATCACCATCATCATCATATCAGCCGAACATAGGCCTCCCCTAAAGATCTCCATGACGACCGGTCCTGCGCTGCTCGCATCCAGCGGCTTCCCGCGACCTTGACCAGATCGTCGGTCCCCCTTGTGGGGAGCCTGCCAACGCTTCGTCTTCCGGTACGTGGTCGCCATGTAAAATTAGTATCTACGGATTCTTACAGAGATAGGTAGTCAGAAATATCTCTTCAGATAAGAAGAAGACTGTACAGAAGACTCTTGCAGATATTTTATTCCATCGGCTAGCTGGGTATATTGAATCACTATTTACTACCTGGCTATTTAGACAACCCCAAACAAAGGTGAAGGTAATTCAATTAAACTGTGTGTCGATTGCAAATTTGATCAAAGGACCCGCTAGTCACGAACAGGGAATGTGTCAATATATCTATGAAATCTCTTCAGGAATATACTGTACGTACACACAAGCTACTTATGCCTAGTTTACTGCTCTACGTGTCAACTTTAAAGTTGGTGAAAAATAACGAACAACAACTTTAATTTTATAATTTATTTATTTGAAATACGCTTTTTATTTTTCGTCGGTCGGTCGGCATACAATGATTTCTTTTTTAGAATTTACAAAGACTTATAATGGAAGGATAAAGCTCATGTTCGAATACACCATATTATACTAAAATGAAGTTAAGATATTAAGATTTTTTAAACCAGTAAAAGAACGGATTTATCTACAAACGCTTACAGTCACACACTTATATTAAACCACGAAAAATGTGAGAAGTAACGTACTTACCACCAAGCAAATTCGAACCTCCTGAGAAAGGGGAGTAAAGTGTCCATACTGTGTGCTAGTACTATCGTGTTTCACTGTGTCTTTAAAACAAAGAGTTAAAATACAATTTCCGCCCCTGGCTGGTGTTTAATAAAGCAATAAAGAAGACATCACACACATTCGACTACACTAAATCACTGGGGGTGGATATACCACGCCTGATCCGTGAAAAATTGCACGCTTTAAAACGATATTTTTCTGTCACTGTTTTAAAAGGGATTGTAATGGTATCTACATACGTAGGGCAGGTACTTATGAGATAGAGAAATATCTTTTGATACACATAGTCGCATCAGTTATAATGTTTTGGTTAAGCTTTTTCACTTTCAATTTCTCGTACATATCCTACTAACCTACTAATATTGTAAACGCGAAAGTTTGTATGTATGGATGGATGTTTGTTACTCTTTCACGTAAATACTACTGAATGCATTTTAATGAAACTTTACAATTATATAGCTTATACATCAGAATAACACTTAGGCTACAATTTATCCTGCGCAGACAAAGTAGCGGGCACCAGCTAGTCTATAATACATACATAAATTGTTCCTTAGCTTCGTTACAACATTATTAAACAAGTACATGTTAACACAAGCCCATTTACAGTTTATCTAGTTCCAAAATTCATGATCAATCTTGAGGAGAAACTGTTTTTTTTATGCGTTAGTAACTACGTTACTTTTTAATATTCTTACCAACAAAGTTAAAAATTTAAAATATACTTTGTTTACACGAAAGAAACAATCTACTGAATGGTGAAAACCAGCTTCAGGTAACCCTTAAAAAAAAAACAAAATCCACGGACCGTATTAAGCGTATAACTCAAACAATTTGCGAGCTCGTATATCATGCAGAGCTCATCGTGTTTTTAATAAAAATCAGCGCCAGCTCGCGTTCTCATTCATATCATACATTATATCATCATACTTATATTTGTATCCTTGTGTATTATTCATAGGTTGATACAGTTTAATAGGCATTACGAATAGTAAAGGAAATTAAATCAAACTTTTTTTTACAGAGAACTGCTTATTTTTTGAGTAACCATTACAGCAAGCAATAACATTTGTGAGCTAAGTAACTAAATATGTTTTGAATTGTTATGATTTTTAGGGCATTACTGCAATGCAAAGGCACCCTCCTCAATTTTCCAACTAACATGGTTATGTATGAGATCCAATATTTAATTAGAGTTGAAGGTCGATAAAACTGCTTTGATTCTGGAAAATACTCAACATTACAAGAAAATATTATTTTACAATATTTTCGTACCAGTTATCATTAGTTTAATCCTTCTTTTTTAACAGCAAGTATCTGCCTAGCTCGGTTTGTTTTAAATTTTATTGTAATTAGTATTCAATTTTATTATTCTTATACAAAACAAGCAATTTTTTGCATCAGATGTATGTAATAGGTCTTTACCTATGAAATTGCCGAAATTTTCTTACAGATTAATGAGATCATAATTCTTATAATTCTAATGCTATTTTTTTCCTTTGTCTTATATTTGAAAGTTGACTTCACGGTTATCAATTTAAGCATAAAATAAAGTTTTTATTTTTAGTTTGATATATAAAATTAAAGGTTCGAAAATTGTTCGTCTTAAATGTCGTCCGATTTCATCATTAGATTTGTTATATTTTTTTACAGATAATATTTTTCGAAAATTAAATTGTTGCTTCTGTTAGCTTAATGTCTTCCCAATAATGTCAAAAAAAAAAAAATTGGATTTATAATTCCTAAGAAAAATGCAAAAATTTTAGTACTGAAAATTGAGTTTACCTAAAATTCGCCATACAAAACGGCAATTTCATAGGTAAAGACCTAATATTACAACAAAAGCTGGCCTTCCTTTAATTTCTATTTCCACTGGGTAACGTCCTGCAACCATTGATTGTGGAATTTCATCTGCCTCTAAATTATAGTAATTACGAACCACGGGATCACTTGAAACCTCTCAGATTGCTGTCCAAATATACGTTAGTTTAGGGTCCGTTTCGGTATATATAATCTGAAGAAAAAAAAATGGACAGGGGACTCTTGAATACTTACTGTGTGGTTCCGCATATCGGTTCTTGCGCAAAATCCATTGCTGTACAATTAAGTGTTATTTATTATTTTGATATCGGTACCCGGCTGATGAAAACAACATCCCAAAGATATATTTTTACTCGAAAAACCGGATTTCTTATACTAAAGTCACGTCACTGTTATTTTTGTTTATTCGGGAAAGTATATGAATAGCACTCTGGGCTTCGAAAAAATCAGGTCAAGCTTGATACTTGTAGTGCGATTTTAGCTCTTTCGACGATTGAAATAAGAATGGTGTAAAGTCCAATATGTCAAGATCGAAGCTCTCTTGATTGTGCAGTCAATCGATCGATGAGAAAACCCGTAAAAAGAGTTTTAAAACAAAGACACATCAAAACTGAATTGTTTTAATCCCAGCTTCTTCCTTGGATATATTATTTTGCTCGTTTTGTCAAATTTACACATCCGCTGCGGAACCCTGAAAATTCAATAGCTTGACTCTTGTTCCATATCTATTCTTTACTTCCCTTACCTTATAAGTAACGTCTCATGCAAAACTAAGTTTTATTTCAAGGATATACGGTTGCTTATGAGCTGCTAATTTAGTAAGAGTATAGAAGTCGAGTGTCTGTGAAAGAAATCGTCAATAAACAAAAGTTTACGTTAGTATGATTCTCTTTATACAGAATGTTAAATTTCAATCGAGATAACCTTTTCTTGAAATGTTTATGCTTGCTTGTTGATAAGTACGAGTATAACTCATTTAAAAAAAATTACTTTATTAGCTTGTTCGCTCCACGTGTGACACAAACCAAACGATTCCCTTTGTTGCGGTTATTCTTTCATATTTTATTGTTTTTAGAAAATTCATTACTATCCTCGTACCTACTATCCAAATTTTTACAAAGAAAAGTAATAGATTTCATTATACCAGAAATAAATAGGGTGACAATAATTAGTATTAAAACTTTTAAGGGTTCACTTTAGGGGCTCAATACGTAAGTTTTACGATTTTGTAAATTTTCAAAGAATAATCAGAATCTCCATACAAGTCAATATTTCTATTGAGAGTTTGAAAAAGTTATAAAACAAAAATTGTAGAATTTAAAAGGTTTAACACGATTTTATAAAAACCCTGTATATATTTAAGAACACGATGTAGAAACGAAAAACAAAGCTCACTATGAAGCCCTTAATAAAATAAAGGCATCCGGATATTTCGTCGAAGCCAGAATCGAACCCGGTACCATGGTCACGGCCAATTGTTTTCAACCCCTGAACGTTCAGAAAGGACAAAGGATGGCCTGATAAAATCAAGAATATTGCTCCTTGAAGTCTAAACGTTAAGGGAATTGCTAGGGTTCCGTGCCCAAAGAGTATCAACGGCCCTCATGTGCGTCTGAATCACAGAGCTCTGAAGTCCATGTGTCTTGCTCTGCATCTAGAGACGAATTCTTTATTTCATTCCATACAAATCAGTGTCAACTTTCAGTCATTTGAGTGCGATAAACATATGCAAATAACCAGTGACAGCGTCTCTATGGCAACGAATGTGTTTATGATGTGCATTCAAAATAAACGCTTACATAAATTGGATAGTATCTATACCTAGTCAATAAGGAACCAATTTTCGCGCTCGCAGGCGGAGTGGCCCTATCGTTTTTCTGTCGTCTGAATGGAATCCTTTAGTGTGCAAGTCCGATACGCACTTAGCCGGTTTTTAATAGTAATTATTATACCGTTGGGTCATTGTGTTTATTGACTTTTATATATTTGTAGAGTGAAGAGCTCCTAAAGATCGACCGTTGTACACACGGCCGCACGTCGGTGAAAACGTTTTGACCTTGAGCGGGTCTCTGGTTTCGGGAGTTTGTAGCGTAGCGCTGGTTCAGCTTATATTGGTTTTGTTTCTACGTGCTTGATACCGTGCGTGCAATCAACTGCACGTTGACAGAAACACTTTGACTTTGAGACCGCCATTATTACGTAGTAGTAGAGCTGATATTCGTGTTTTCACACTGAAGGTAGTTCGACTGTAACGAACATTCTTATTTCTATCACAAAGTCTAGAGCTGCGCTGCAAGTATAAGGCTTAAGTTATTAAAATAATTTAATAAAAAAAAGTAATTGATTGAGTTTATATACTGTATGAAACAAGACTTACTGTCTTAATTTCTTCTAAATCTTGAGATTGATCTCAATTGAATTGCTGAATGTAGAGCTCCCTCAAAAAAGTTAAATTGAAAACGTTGTAACAAAGAAAGTTATTGAAAAGTGGCGGTCGCGGGCGTGACAGAAAGAAAATTAGGATGTGATGTGTCAAAACTTCAAAACCAGGGTGTCAAAGTGCTTTAGAGAGGCGCCGGGAAGTCAGAGATGAGGGACGCTGGGATAGAGCCCACACAGAATAAGAAAACATACAGAAATGCCATAGCAAATCTTAAGCACTTTGAAACATCTTTTATAACGAGTGGAATTCTCTGCATGCGTCTGTGTTCCCGAGTTCATATTACCCGAATTTTTTCAAGTCGCGAGTGAATAGGCTTCTTCTGGGCAAGCTAGTCCCACCGTCGACTTCATCTCTGTCCTCAGAGCTTGATCGAGGTCAAAAGTAAGCCCATTGACAATAAAAAATCAAGTACAATAGTCAATCAATAAAGTCAAGAACACATTAAGCTTGATACTGGACTTTGTACCTAACGTTCTTATTTTAATAGCCGCAAGGGCTAGAGTCGCACTGCGAGTGTCAAGCTTAACATGTCGTGGACTGTACTTGCTTCACTGAGCTAATACTAAAGTGGACCAACAGATGGCGCTGTAGGGTTTTCTGAATTGCGCTTAAGTTTTTTAAAGCAATACTCGTAAACACGCAGAAAATTATTTTTTCCAGACATCGACGTGCGTAGAACAATTTTCGTCCTATGAACCTCTTTTTTGTAAACAACAGCCGTTTTCGAGATCTCGATTGCAAGTATTGCTCATTAAATGGTATAGGATAAAACAAATTCTCTAGGTAAAATGCATAAGGCATATCTACATACCCAATACCTATCTGTGGATGTAACGCCCCAGCATTACACCTCTCATTATTTATCACATTGTCGCTAAAATTAATGGCGGAGTGAGACCCTCGTCAAATTATTTTTATTTTATAAAATAAAGCTGGCGGCTGGCAGTTTAATCATATCTTTGTAGTCTAGACTACATTGTGTGGGATAATTATTGTTTATCTATGGTTTATACAGAGTTTTAAATTTGTGTAAAACTTTTAGAAGCTCCGCAGACGAGTTAAAATTATCCGGAATAGTAGGAGATCCAACAAGGCGCACCTTGCACATTAACCTGCTGGGATGAAACTTGGCACAATTCAAGTAAACACTTATAGGTAACATATAAGAAGTGTTGCTCCTCGGCAGGACGCGACAGAGACGTACAGTGGGGCATAATGTCAAAATTTTTTCGTGTTTTACTAGGTCGATAGTTGTATCTTTTGAACTGAAATAGGTAGCTGGTTGAAAATTTCCCAGGATGTGTGTTTTTAAGACAAATATATTACCTAATAATAAAAACTAAAAAAAATAAAAAATAAGGGGGATCGCCATACAAAAAACGTATTTTGTTTGTACGCCCCATCGGTCAGCGATGTGCCCTGCCCACTGCCACTTTAGCTTATGGTTATGACTGATCAATTCAGTTAAAGCCACGATCACACCTAGCTGAATTCAAAGACTAATTTGGCATACATTGCTGGGAGGCTTAGTTATGTTAATTGCAATATCCTTACGTCAACGAGCAATGTATGCCGAATTAGTCTTTGAATTCAGCTAGGTGTGATCGTGGCTTTAGTCTGAAAATTTATTCTTGTGATCGTAGGTACTCGCTTTAAGAGTAGTATTGATGTTTTTTTCCTGTTCTTTTAGTTAGTCTCTACAAAACTGCTATAATACTAATTAGTGCACATAGTTATCTCATGTTAGAGGTCAATGGGAAACCACAGTTTTTTGTAACGAAGTTCTAAATGCTTAGTTGAATCAGCGACATGATAAGGGGCTCTACATTGCGGGCTAATGCCACGAACTGAAACTGATCTTTGTAGTTCTGTTGTGTTAAATTAGTAGTAGCAGATTATGTGTACTATTAACGAGCAATATTTATATTTAGGTATGTTTGGAATTGGTTACTTGATAAAGACAACGATTTCTTCGTTGGTGAAAAATCAATGCAGCTATGTCAAATGTCTGGCAGGATTTGTTTTCTCGGTTTTTAAAGTGTTTATTATTTATTTATTTATTAAATTATTACACAGTAATTTTTAAAAATAAATTTAAACAATGCCCCGCAAAACTGTTTTAACAGTTTGACTGCGGGAAGGAGTGTACCATATTCATTACATTTATAAAATAAAAGTAGGTATAACCTACTTATAGACATTACTCAAAAATTGTGCTTTTCTGAATACCTTACAGCGCCATCTGTTGGCACGGTCAACATTATACAGAGCATAGTTCAGTCGATCTGCATAGGTCACAAACTCTAGTGGCTCGTACGACATCATTTATTTTTATTTTATTTGGAGTGGTTTATCATGTTCTACTAGTCTTGGGGGTCATAAAATAAAGAATCAAAAGTTTGAAAAATATGTACCACAACAATTAAAACTAGGCCTTTTCTTGTGATTTTTGATCTTTTCGTAGTTAACCTGTGCTTGCGCTTGTTCAACACATGCGCGTCTACTGATAGACTTGCGCAACACACAAGCGCAAAGTGTAAATGTGTTACTCATTACGTTATGTTGATCATCCTGTAATTTTGTGGGTAAAATAGCTGACCAGGAGCTGTAATGGCCCAAATAGGAACAATTTGCCAGAGTGAGATGAGTGGATTTTGTTATTGTTATAGTTAGATGGGGCCAATAAGGGTGTGATTCCGAGACGTTTCGCTAGCACGGGGCAAGCAAAACCCAAGTCTAACCTTGGTCTAGCTCTGTCACCGGTCATAATTACCTGTCACTTGACATGACATTTTTCTTATCGGGCATAAACCAATAATAAAATGTAGTGCTAACTATTATTATCGTGCTAGTAAAATCAGTTAGACCAAGGTTAGACCTGGGTTTTGCTCGCCCCGTGCTAGCGAAACGTCTCTGAATGACATCCTAAATCTTTAATGTTGTATTTTTGTCTTTCAACGGACATTTTTGTAACCAATGCAGCATTCACAGGCTCTACACTACACAAAACTATACGTAATTAAAACCAACGAACGCAATTTTATCTACAGCCCACAAACACACTTAATAACGGGAAACGTGTTACTGTCCGCCATTAAATATAAATATAAATTATCATTTTAACTTCATATTTATCTTGTTTTTCATTAACTACAAATAAAATGATAAAACAGGATCATTATTATTATCAGTAGAAATAAAATCTCTCAAAACTGAGTTTATTATTCAGGATCAATAATTTGTTTGTATTATATTTTCAAAACATACCTAAGATTGTAATTTCCATCATTCTCAACATTTGATATGAATTTTATTCGTAAAGTAGGGTGAATGTCCCAGTCGTCGGCAGGAAGATGTGAAATTTATAATTGAAGGCCGTAAATTAAGGTGACATCGACAGTTGTGGCTCGGCGACGCGCGGCTGGGGTGCCTGCCAATATTTTATAGGAAAGGTAATTATTTGATCGGCACTTTGGGGTAACAGATGAAACTTCTGTAATGTCTTTCTTTTGCGTTATGAAATTTATGATTAATGACAATGAGGTAGTCTTCGTTATTTGCTTTTAATATTTAGTGGATCCTAAAACAAATAAAGTGTACTTTATGTTGAAGTAATTTTGATGTAACTTATAACAAATTTTATTAGTCTAAGCCGCAAAGTTTCTGTTCCATAATAGTTGGATAAGTTTGGATTAAAGGGAGCGCATACTCTTGGCCTTGATTAGATATACTAAATTCTGAACTACTTATAAATTATTTTGATTTTGACATTGTATTTTTAAAACCATACTTTTTTATTTTTCAAGATCAACGTCATTACAAATAATCTAACACAATAAAGTTAGAGGTACTTTCTGAATTTTAAATACCATAGTAAACATGAATTTCAAAAACTTAAATTAAGTTCATAGTTTTGACAAAAGATTTCAATAGTCCGAAAATAAATTGGTAATTCAAAGTTACTTGTACGTACTATTGTTATTAATTAGAATATGTATAATAATTTTGAGCAAGCAACAAATTTTTGCACTCGTTAAATTAGTATAAATGTCGTAATAATAAAGGATTACAGGTGAAATGTAAGTACATGTATTTATTTTTTTCAATTTGTTAACCGTTTGTCGGTAAATCCGGTTTGTTTACGAATTACCCGTTACCACCCGCTGTTCGATTTAATTCGTGCCTTGACAAAAACCCTTTGACCCATCATAGGTGCATTTACCTCATGACAGGGCGCAGTCGGGCGTCTTTCTCCCGACGACGTGCTATTCCTGACACCAAATGATTGCGATCTCTGCGTTTTATTGATTTTTCCAGCGTTTGAAAAGAAAACCGATATAAATGAATGGTTAAACTCTTCAATTATTTGCCCGAGCAGCTCTGCATCGATATATTCCAAGACTCACTTGCTACCTTCAAAAATAAAGTAAGATCTCACGTTACCGAAAACTGAACTAAACCAAAATATAACCAAAACTATGCTAATTAAAGTCCGATTTTGTATTGTGTACTACTATTTTCTATTTTGATCTCTTACCTATTATAATGTTCCTTTTTATTCTTGATCATGATAATGTTTTTAGTTATTGAATATCACATAATTCTTCTTAGTTATCTGTATTAATATTGTATCAGTATATATTTGCATCATTGTAAGTGTCTCATGTGTAAGTTGTGGTTACCTATAATTGGATGTACATATATATAAGATCCTTTTTTTTAGTGTATAAAACTTTTGTTTGATATGTATTATCTGTTGGTGATCCTAATAAAGAAAATAAAAATAAAATAAATGTTATTGCCGCGGTACAGCCAAGAGCAGGTCGAAATTGACATTGCACCGCGATTTTAGCCCTTGAGAATAATAGAATAAGAAAGGTACAATCCGCTTGATCTGCTCTTGACTGTACGAACTTTCAGTTAGAGGTCTTATTTCTCTCGACATGTGAATGCATTTTGTTTTTTAGGGTTCCGTACATGAAGGAAAAAAAAATTACGCGTAATTTTTTTTTGTTTTCATGGTTCCGTACCTCAAAATAAAAAAACGGAACCCTTATAGGATCACTTTGTTGTCCGTCTGTCTGTCAAGACCCTTTTTCTCGCGAACGAGAAGAGGTATCAGGTTGAAATTGATAACGAATATTTAATAAACCACACAAGATCTGATAATTATGAATATTCTGTAAACCACACAAGATCTGATAATTTAAATTTTTTACAACGACGCGATCAAAATATATGGCTTTTTATGTCCTCATCTCCATACATTTATGCAAAAAAGCAAAACCTACAGGGTACTTCCCGTTGACCTAAAATTATGAAATTTGGCAAGAAGCTAGGTCTCACAGTACAAATAAAGGGAAAAGTCTAAAATCATTAAATATTTGAATTTTTCTCACAACTAATAGTAACCAATTAAACAATCAATCAATCAATCAAATTCTTTATTTCAGACTACAGTCCATATTGTTAGTAACCTACTTAGAACTATGTTAGTAAAATAAAACTAGGGTGAGCTCCCGTTTCAAGAACTTTTCTATAAAAGAACTTGACCCAAGTTGGATGGTCGCGGAGTTTTTAAAATCAAAGAGTAAAAGCTTTTAGTATATCATATGGTAGATAGGTACGAAACCCATAGGGTGCGAGTCCGACTCGCACTTGGCCGTTTTTTTTTCTATCTGATATCCGTTCGCCCAGAATCATTTTTGTTTTACGACTACTACTTACGCAAAAAATTGTCACCATCAACCAGGGGGCATCTGAATGAAGTAAGATTTTCATATAATTTGGGTATATTTTTTTTTTCATTGATCCTAACTAATATGATATTATATGTAAGGTCTTGGTTAGTGTATTATAAATATGTAATTTTAAATTATTTTTGTTGTCTAGTTTTAGCGAAATTCAAGAAGAAGCTCCAAAAGTGTCAGTTCATCGGTCCAATTGGTTTAGGAATTAGTTTTTTTGCGAAATTGCAAAAGTTATGGAACAAATAATTCACGAACAATTGGCGGATAAAGTAAAAAAAAAAAATATTTGTGAGAAATAGCGGCAAACGGAATTACCAAATCTTTTTGTTTTAAATTAATTTTAATGCTATGTTTTAACGACTAAGTTTATAAGACTTGTGTAATTGTAAACGTTGCTCATTATCGGTAAATCGGCACATATAAAAGATGCGATTCTTGGAAAGACTCGGAAGTGGAGGTGACAGGTCATTTGCTATTATCATCAAAACTGTTTGAATTAAGCGGTGCCTATTGATATTGATTTCAACTAAAGCAAATTATTATTATCGTAATAATTTCATATTTTTTCGGAATCATGTGATATCGTGTTCTCGACCCTATATTTATTCTCCCTGATCCCCGGCAACAACCTAAGCCGAGGTCCGAGTCCCGTGAGTCATAATATATTTATTTCTGGTTCGAGCCTATCGCTCCTCACCCACCCGGTGAAGCTGTGACAGTCAAGGCTAACAGCAAGGTCATCTTAAAAAAAAACCAGTCAAGTGCGAGTTGGACTCGCGTGCCGAGGGTTCCGATATACCTTTAGTATTTTTGGAAGCAATAAAGTGCATTTTTAGGACCGCAAAACTAAATTTGTTTGTTAAGGTTTTTTGCATATTTCTAAAAAACTGTTTAACTTAGAAAGATCGTTTTATTTTTTCTGTAATATTTATATAAACTTCTATCGACTGTAATTCATTCAGATTTTTCCATTCACAAACTTCGGAGATAAGGGGGGAATGGTATTTTTTTTGACATTTTTCATCATAACTTGAAAACTAAGAGACGGAAAATAATACAAAAATATATTTAAGAATTAACAAGTAAAGCCCTTTCATATGATACCCCACTCGACCTAGTAGCGACAATTTGAAATTTGGCCCCCCCTATTTTGGCCCCCTTTACATAATTAATCATAATTTTTTCAAAATTCTTTACTGTGCAATTAAGTTGGGCAACTATATTCTAAAACTATTTCAAATTTAAAGTCGATAGCATGAGTGGTTGCTGAGATATAGAGGTGTGAGAGACAGACGGACAGACAGACAGACAATGTCGCACCATAAGGGTTCCTTTTTTTTACCATTTTGGTATCGGAACCCTAAAAAACCCTCATCATCATCTTATCTTGTGGGTTGCAAGGTCGATGACCAACCTCACAAACCCAGGTGTCAGAGTTGTTGAGCCACTAAAGGCCTCTGACATGGCTCATTAACGACTATAACCGTAAATAGTAGGCGGGACCAACGGCTTAACGTGCCTTCCGCATCACAGAATCATCCACGGAATCAAAAAAACCCTAATTTAATTCTAGATTTCAAATAGACTTGGAAGATCATGTAATCTCTACTATTATAAAATTGTTAATTCATTTCGTCTGTACTTTGAAGATATTTATGAAAAAAATATCACGTTATGCTATTTTGGTGCCTCTGATTTTTGAACTTTTGTCTGTTTGTTTGTTTGTTTATTTAATCGAGCATCACGAACTACTGAACCGATTTTAATAAAAAAATATTTCGTTTGATGGGTAGTAGCTTGAATTTAACACTGGTATATACTTATTTTAACATGCGGACAAAAGCTAGATCTGATGACAATTAGCTGGAAAATCAAAATGTTCTTTATTATTAAAGTACTACAAAATAATCATCAGTCAAATCAGTCAAGTCATTATAAATAAAAAATATAATTTAGTGCGTCCCCACGAGGTAACACTGGTATATACTTATTTTAACATGCGGACAAAAGCTAGATCTGATGACAATTAGCTGGAAAATCAAAATGTTCTTTATTATTAAAGTACTACAAAATAATCATCAGTCAAATCAGTCAAGTCATTATAAATAAAAAATATAATTTAGTGCGTCCCCACGAGGTAACGTAGCTACCTAGCAGGCTGGCAGCGTTACCTCGCTGAATGGCGAGGCTAATGCGCTGCCCGAAAAAACTGCCAGCTCTGCGGTCGCCAGAGACCTCATTGAAAAAACTTCAGATCGAGAAAGATTATTAAGCAAGAAGGCGCGGCGCAGGTTCAAATTTTGCCTGTGGCTTTGAATTTTGTCATCTATCCGTGAACTATTTATTAAATGCTTATATTTTGTTTCACCTGTCGCGGTGTCTGTCTGTAAGCAAATCTTGCAAGTTAAATTTGACCCACTTCCCGGTTTCCGATTGAGATCTAATTTTTCATACGTATGTAGATCGGATGACAATGCAATGTTATTCTAATCTGGGACTGATCTGATGATGAAGCTGGAAGATAGAAAAGTGAGATAATACTGCGTTTCAGAAATCCTGCAGCGCCATCTCACCTGGTAATATCTTATTGATTAAATAATTCTGAGGGGTTCCTTTATAAAATATTTAGGTTTAGCTAGGCCTTTTGGGGATATTTAGTTTTTACATACAAAGCAACGACTAAATTTCCCATGCAAGATGCATTTTTTGATACGTGATATTGTAGTGTTTCTACTCCATATCCATATCCATCTATTACTATGACATAAAGTCCGAAGTGTTTCTACTGACGTGCTGTTGGGTATACGTAGAAAAATATCTTAGGTTTGGGCTCGTCTGATTCTAGGGTGTGTAGATAGTTAAAATAATGGTAAAAAAATATTTTTAAAACAAGCAAAGAAAACCAGAGACTGTGATAACGTTTTAGTTCTTTTTCTACATGTAATAAAAGCTTGTTTTAAAAATTATTTTTTATCATTATTTTATTTTTAAATTCTCGTCATTGACAACGTAATATAGATTAGAAATGGAGTATCTGCTCCGGAAGGTCATGGGTCCGAAACCCAGTTGTAAACATCTGTTACGGATGACAAATGACGCTATTAAAATGATAACCCCGTGTAGGGCACTGGGGTCTCTCGTATTTCTTGTTAGGAAGTGATAATTTGTTGAAAGTCGATAGATATGGGGGCAATAAAAAAACAAACTGTATGAAATTGTTGCGGAGCGCTTAGATGAACTTCTGAAATATCAACAACCATCATCTGTAATATGTCCTGTGTGGTGCCGGCAAAGAATAGTACCAACCCATACATACCCGTGGGTGTCGTAAGAGGCGACTAAGGGTTATAAACTGGAGGATGGGCAGCAGCATCCTCCTGTGTATCATACCATCTTAATTACTGCGGTCACCTAAAACCGCCGTCCATGGTGCCAGCCGTAACGCTGACAAGCGAGGTGACTATGGCACTACCCCTCCACATTTTCCCAGCAAAAGCTAGAATTCTGGAGGGAGCTCCCTGTCCTGTAGTGGACGTTTCATGGGATGTTATGATGATCTGTAATATCCATAGCAACCACTGGACTTCCGATAGGAGAAGGGGATGGTGATATAAGTTAGTAGAGCTTATTGATGTGATCCAAAGGGTTACTGCTAATTTACATACATTTATAAAAATCGCGCCTGTTTTCCATCGGGGTTGGCAAAGATAATAAATATGGAAAATAAATAACACATCACATCCTTCCATTCTTGCATGATTTACATCATTTCCTTGCTTCTTCTAATCACATAGTCTTCGACACGTCCTGAATTTAATCTTGTAAAAAAATAAAAAAATAACTGCTGTCATTTTATCTGTCCTAAACTGCAGTACAAAATTTGCGTTCCTCCTAAAGCTCAGTATTCACCCCCTCATCACAGTTATTTTATTGTTCAAAAATATGACAAAATAATTATACATCGCAGATTTCGCAAATGTCCTCGCAAAATATTTCTCACAACAAACTCTAGCTATCATATTTCATTTAAAAAACTGGATCATTGTCATACAAATGTATCAGTTGTTCGAAAGTCGTAATTGCTGGCCTGGTGTGTAATTTGCGAGCACCTTTTGTACTGAAGTCAATAGTGGATTGCATTGTCGTTATCAAATCGAACGGTCCTCGCTTGCAGGGACCCTTCATAGATTCGTCGAACAAGATTTTATTCAAGTAAATTTCGAAATCAACAAAATGTTGATGCTTCAAATTTAGTAGATGTTCCGCGCAAAACGTACCGGAAGACGAAGCGTTGGCAGGCCCCCCACAAGGTGGACCGACGATCTGGTCAAGGTCGCGGGAAGCCGCTGGATGCGAGCAGCGCAGGACCGGTCGTCATGGAGATCTTTAGGGGTGGCCTACTCGTATGTCCAGCAGTGGACATCTTTCGGCTGATATGATGATGATCCCTTCTTCTCCGTCATAGCACCAATGTACCATATCAATTAAATTTTACAAGTCACATAATACCCGTAGTACGAGCACATTATAACATTGGTCCCGCGCGTCTGAGCTTACTAACAGATGGCGCTGTTTGAATTCTGAAACGCGCCATTTAAAAAAATCTCATATATACGGAGAAAATTTTCCCAGAAATGAGACCTAGACTAGATCGATTTTTCGGTCTCGAAAACCTCCATGATAAATTTTATCGAAATCGACTACAAATATGTCGGGCTTTAAAAAAATGGTGTAATACCTTTAACAACTTTCGCCCTATTAATTTCTGAAATTTGCAAAACAAAAAAATACACTATACAAAATGACCAACTGATCGGCCCAATTTGTATGAAAAGTCGATTTTATTTTCTTGCGAATTTCGAAAAGTCGTAGAACAAAAGTTGTAGCATTCATCCAGTGTTCATTTGAAGAGCGGGAGGTTTGCCCACCAGTGGGACAACTTTGGCTAACAAGATAAGATAAAAATTGTCGCCTTTTATGAGTATTCCCCACATTTTTATTTTCTCTTATATTTTTATAATACACGATGCCCTACCATCCTCCAATTTATTTAGCGAGTCAGGCCTCTTAAAAATTAAGACACATCTCCCTTTAAAATGGCGCCGCAAGCATTAGTGGAATTTCGCTAATGACTACTAAGACTAAAGTGAGGATATCCCTACAACTGGCTCTTGCTCTTAATTTAGTTAGGCTCAAGTTATAAGAAATGCGTGATTCTGCTTTGCCCTAGCCACATATATTTTTGTTTATACGGAAAAATTCATTATGGATAAACTGCCGTATGAGGAAACGACTGTGTTATGTCAACTATAAACAGGTGTTGGCGAACTGTGGCAGACTTGAAGGGATCCAGAGAATCGCCATAGGGAAACCTACAATGGTGCGCTACCTCGGTGCGACCTTTCTCAGCTACGATGCCAAAAGTAGCCGTATTTTTAACCCTAACCTCACCTAACCTATAGGTCAATTCAGATCGATTTATAGTATATTTAAAATAAACTTCTTGAACATTAAAACCCGATCCATAGCAATATGTCAAATATAAACAACAAGGAAGCTTAGATGTTCCTATTTTATCAAACTAAAAATAAAGAGCGCTCTCAGCTCTATCCCAAACAAGTGCATTAAGACTAGCCGCTATACTTTGTAAATTCGACTTATTATTAGGGAACTATAAGTTGATACTATTTATTAAAATTGCGTTTTATAAAACTAGGGAATAATCGCGTCCTCTCTTGCCTTGCATTGCTCGCTCTAGTGTGGGGTGCATTGATTGATGATCGCCCTTGTTTTGTGATAGCCGAATCTATTACACCACGATTACTTAATTTGACATGATACTCGAATTTGACGCTCCCCCTCCAACGGCAAGTGTTTTCGTAGCTTGATCTACTGGTTACCGAGTGTGTAGCAATCCCTGCTTGGCCAAGAAATGGTTAAATAAAACCCTAATAAATAATGCTACATACCTAGAATGCTATTGCTAGGTACATTTATTTAAGGGTAAGTATATAAAGCACTCACGTATCACAGAAATATGTAAGGGGCAGAAGCATTAAAGTAGCCATAGAGTTTTAAGAGTAGCTCTAAGATAGAGCAGGATTTATATGTAATTGCAGCTCTGTCAGTTTCTAGAAAATCACAATATTTGTTCAGATATATTTTATACTTTCAATTCTCAATTGCATGTTTCTGATATAGGTTTGGTAATAATATTTATGGTTTCAGTAATTTTAACCATGTCCCGTGTGGTGCCGGCAAAGAATAGTACCAACCCATACATACCCGTGGGTGTCGTAAGAGGCGACTAAGGGTTACTGGAGGATGGGCAGCAGCATCCTCCTTTGTATCTAACATCTTACTTACTGCGGTCACCTACAACCGCGGTCCATGATGCCAGCCGTAACGCTAACAAGCGAGGTGACTATGGTACTTCCCCTCCACATTTTTCCAGCAAAAGCTAGAATTCTGGAGGGAGCTCCCTGTTCTGTAGTGGACGTTTCATGAGATGTTATGATGATGTTATGATGAATTTTAACCGGTTTGCAATAAAGTACGATTAAAAAAACATGCTGGTACTTAAAAAAGCGAACAGCAAACTAAGGATTATGATACAAATAAAAATTCTTGGATAAAATAAATAGGCATATCTATGTCCATATTTAGAATACTTTTGTGACTAGGTTTACCATAGTTTCTTTAATACCCTTATCCAAAAGACAGCCACCGTTGAAAGAAAGAAAGAAAGAAAGAAAGAGAGAAAGAAAGAAAGAAGGAAAGAAAGAAAAAACATTTAAAAAAACAGACAATTTTCCTGATTCTGTATTGAATATTGAATTACGGTAATATGAGACATTTTTTCTGGAATACCTACGATGATTATTGATAAGTTTTTCGCTTTGTCTTTCTTTAACTTGCTCATTAGTGTAGCTGTGGTCACCACGCCGGAATTATGCTTCGGGTGTCAACCGAAGACAATTACATTATTTACTTGCAGCAGTACGTCAGTAGGTGCCATCCTTGTCACACATTTAGAGTAGCTATGCCTATAAAGTAAACAAACGTATCTCCCGTCTCACTCCCTCAACCGTGCGCTGTCCGCGCGGCGGTGATATTTTCATTACGTTTTTTTGTGTCGTCGCGATCACACACAAATCTTTTACCGGAACTTTTTCGCGGTCATCATGCCTAAACGGAAGAGATCTAGGTCGAAAGGAGATGATTATGATAGTGTCTTCAAAAGGGTGAGAAAATTGGAAAGAAAACTAAAGAAGAGGCGGCGAGAGCGTTCGTTATCAGTGCAATCAATTTCTGACGTCGAACCGGGCTATCCAGGTAATCTACCCTTTTTTTCTCGCAGATATTTACAAAATATATAATTTCAACTGAACTATGAAACTAATAAGTGTATGTAAGTAATAAGTATTATATCTAATTCGTACTTTTGCAAAGTTTTGAGAAATAATCTTTTAAAAGTACCTACCTATCCTAACATATTTTAATGTGAAAGAATCTGCACTATTCTGCACGGGTACCTACCTTGGGCCCATTACGTGCCTGGGTACCTATCTTGGACCAATTTTTTTTGGGATACCTACCTTGGATCCACCCCTATGATATTTTTATCTCAATTATGGACTACCTACCTTGGACCCAGCTTTTATGAAACCTGCTCAAACACGGATAACTTTTTTGTATCCACGACGAAAGGTGGGTAGGTATAAATATAGTATAGTAATATTGATAATAGAACATATGAATTAACTGGTAGTTAGAAAAGAAGGTGTTTCTGGTACTTTCTAGATGAAGATTTACCTGATCCAATAGTAAACTGGGTTGATGAAATTTACAACGAGGAGCGCGAGCCCTTACCAACGCCAATTACGTCTCCACCGCGACCGCCGTTGCCGCCGTCGCCGTCTCCAGTTCCGCTGCCGCCGTCGCCGCCTCCAGCTCCACTGCCGCCGCCGCCAGAGGCCGGATCAAGCACAGGGGCTGACCAAATTCCTAACTTGGAACCCGAAATTCTAAATCTTCTAGGAGAAGACCCTTCTAATATAAAGAGCCACGGAGTAAGTTTACATAAAGACATTGCTCCGAGGTGGACGCACATCCTCACCAATGGTCTGGCAAAAGATACTCAGGCGGATCTAGTAAAACAATATTTGCCGCCTGAGAACTGTACGAATTTGTCGGCACCGCAGCTGAATCGTGAAGTAAAAGCAGCGCTCTCTGATTTAAATGTAAAACAAGACCAATATAGCCAGGGAAAACAAAACCAAATTGGAAGCGGTCTCGCAGCTCTCGGACTAGTACTAAATTGGGCCTTGACATCCAAAAACATTGTCCCCCCAGATATAATTAAAGCTTTGAGCGATGCTGGTAGACTTATATGCGACAATCATTACAGAGAGTCTTTGTCACGTAGATACGCCATCTTGAACGCCCTTAACAGAAATATTAGAGATACTGTTAAAGATACCAAGATAGACAAAAATCTTTTTGGTTCCAATTTATCTGACCACTTAAAATCGTCTAAGGCAATAACAAAGACAGCCTCAGAAATGAAGACTACGTCCCGTGCACCGCACCAGGCGCCGCCTGCTGTCCAGCTGCAGAGAGGGACTTTAAACTTGAGGGGGATTCCGCGCGCAGCGGCGATCGAGCCACGGACTGCCCCCGCGCCCCGCCGACCGCCGCCGCCGCCGCCGCGGGACCGCCGCCAGCAGCCTGCCGCGCGGGGCCGTCAACGCGCCACGGGCTATGCCAGACACCAGAGGAGACGTTAGAAGGACCACAGGTACCTATCGCTAGACGTTTGAAATATTTTTACGACAAATGGACTGAATTTACTGAAGATCATGCTGTCTTAAATTGGGTCAAAGGATACACAATACCTTTTAAAGAAGTACCTGTACAGACAGTGCCACCAAAAATAGTGCTTGCATTTCTCAGTCTAAAAGTTCAATAATTGACAATTGCATTGCTGAACTATTAATATCAGAATTTATTTCACCTTGCACACCTTGTGAAGGTCAATTAATTTCACCCATTTTTACAGTGCCTAAGCCGAACGGAAAACACAGATTCATACTAAACTTAAAAATGCTTAATAAATACATTGATGTCGATCACTTTAAAATGGAAGACCATCGCACTGCTCTAAAACTATTACAATATAACTATTACATGAGTACAATTGATCTACAGGACGCCTATTTTTTAATTTCAATTAATGAAAATGACAGAAAGAAGTTACGTTTTGAATGGAAATCGAAATTATATGAGTTTAACGTTCTGCCGTTCGGCCTCTGCACTGCACCATAATTATGTCTTTACTAAATTGCTAAAACCCGTTCTACAATACTTACGGTCGTCAGGATTACTATCGGTAGCCTATCTCAATGATTTTTTATGTGTTGGTCAAACCTATGATGAATGTTTAAAAAACATTATTACAACAAAAGAAGTTTTGGAGTCTTTAGGTTTTGTAATAAACGTTGAAAAGAGTGTTATGAAACCAAAAAATATTTGCAAGTTCTTAGGCTTTATTTTGGATACCTACCAAAAATATGATTATTACCCTACCGGAGGAGAAGAAAACGCATATTAAAAATAAAGCTAGAGAATTAATGAAAAAAGTACTTGTTCTGTTAGGCAATTTGCTGTATTCATAGGATTGTTGACCTCCGAATGCCCAGCCGTAAGTTACGGTTGGATGTACACCAAACTATTCGAAAGAGAAAAGTTTTTAGCACTTAATTATAGTGATGACTATAATAAACAGATGAAAATAAAATCTTGTCTAAACAACGATTTTTTATGGTGGATAGAAAAAAAAAATTAATCTTCTTCTTGCCCCATTCGCAAAAACAATTATTGTATGGAGGTATATAGTGACGCATCTAATAGCATGCCGGGATCAAAGCGCTAATGGAAACTGGACGGAGTCTGAATTAAAACTTCACATAAATACTCTTGAATTAAAGGCAGCTTACTATAGGCTTAAAATATATACTAAAAATGAGCTAGACTGTGAAATCTTATTAAGAATTGACAACACCACTGCGATTATCTACATAAATAGAATGGGAGGTGTACAACACCCTCATTTAAATGATTTAGCTCGAAAAATATGGCAGTGGTGTGAAGATAGGAATATCTTTATATTTGCCTCTTATATCAGATCATGTGAAAATACTGTTGCTGATAGAGAGTCGCGCCGAATAAATATCGACACGGAATGGGAAATCTGTGAACCAGTGTTTACGCAAATAACAAAATTACTGGGTACACCCGAGTTTGACCTCTTTGCCAGTGCCCAAAATAATAAATGTTCGAGGTACGCCTCATGGAAACTTGATCCATTTTCAGAAGTAGTTGATGCGTTTACTTTTAATTGGCGAAACTAAAATTTTTATCCTCCATTCAGTCTTATTCCTAAAGTCTTGGAAAAAATTATAACGGGTCAAGCAAAAGTTATTTTAATCGTACCCGACTGGCCTTCTCAGCCGTGGTACCCTCTGTGGTCAAGGCTTGTTATATCGGAAAAATATTTTTTTGGACCTGACAAATTCTTGTTGTATTCCCCTTTCAGAGTCTGCCATCCCCTTACGCGAACCTTGTTCTGGTGGCAGCCAAGTTATCAGGGACTCCATGGTAAAGCGGGGCGTTCCGCTAGACTCTATAGATATAGTGATGGCATCATTTGCACCAAATACTTTAAGAAAATACACTTAATTCTTGGATGTCATATTGTACAAATAATAATTTGAACATTTTGGAAGGTGACAGTAATAACGTGATGTCATTTCTAACACAATAATTCAAAGAGGGTGCAATTTATAGTTGTTTGAATACACACAGATCAGCCTTATCAGTTATTTTGGGTACTAGCGTTACATTAAATGATTGTGTGAACAGATTTATGAAGGGTGTATATAGACTTAACCCTCCTCAGTCCAAGTACAACTCAACGTGGGATACCAACGTTGTATTAAATTACCTTTCTAATATGTACCCATATGAAGATATTTCGCTACATAATCTGACACATAAAACCTGTACTCTTCTATGTATTACATCTGCTCAACGAATGCAGACCATTAGCTTAATTAAATTACAGAACATAACGTTTCAGGATGATGCGATTGTCATAAAAATTACAGACTTAATTAAGACATCGAGGCCTGGAGCTTGCCAACCACTCATCAGACTGCCCTTCATCCGTGAGAACCCTTCTATTTGTCCTGCATTAGCACTTAAAACTTACATTGAGAGAACCCAACAACTACGACAAAGTGGAAGTAATGAAAACTTGTTTCTAGGTTTATGTAAACCTCACCACAAAGCCGAAACACAAACTTTAGCGCGTTGGGTTAAAAATGTTTTAAAGGACTGTGGTATGGACATATCTATATTCGGTGCTCACAGCACCAGGTCGGCATCAACATCCGCCGCACACAGATCTGGAAACAGTCTGGAGGTGGTTCGCAAGGCTGCAGGTTGGAGTGACAGATCCAATGTATTTAGTAAGTACTATTGCAGAGAAGTAGTGCAAACAAATCAAGAAGATTTCGTTAATGCAATATTCAATTAACGCTTAGAAATTTCTCAGGGTATTTACATTTATATATATTAACGTTACGTTAAGTGAGCGATAAATGCATAATAACCTTTAAGTTAGATTTTTGTTAATCTAGTTAATTTTCTTCTTTATCTTTGCTTATTTAGACGAAAATTAAAGTTAAATTGTTGATTTGAACATTTTGTTTAGTTATTTGCCTTACTGTTAGGTTTTTACCTGTTTTATGACTTGCTCTAAACATCTGCAAGTAAATAATGTAATTGTCTTCGGTTGACACCCGAAGCATAATTAAAAATCAAACGAACTTACCTGGTGATGTTTGATTCCAATTATGCGAGGGTGTCAACCGAAGACAATTACATCGTCCCGACCCTCCCAAACCCAAAAAAAAAAAAAATGTTCAATTTTCTGTTTCTCTGAAATAATGAAAATATCACCGCCGCGCGGACAGCGCACGGTTGAGGGAGTGAGACGGGAGATACGTTTGTTTACTTTATAGGCATAGCTACTCTAAATGTGTGACAAGGATGGCACCTACTGACGTACTGCTGCAAGTAAATAATGTAATTGTCTTCGGTTGACACCCTCGCATAATTGGAATCAAACATCACCAGGTAAGTTCGTTTGATTTTTAAATATATGATGAAATGGTTTCTCGCATGTCGCGGCCTCGTGTGGAAAAGCCTTATTTACTTTTGTTTATAGCACTTGATTTGAGTTAACTAGGAAGTTCTTTTTCTACTGAAGTGTAGTTTGGTTGACGTTGATTGGACGATAAGAAGTTTTTATAATACTTATAATTTTAGTTACTTTTGAAAGTATAGAGATGTCAATATGTTTGATTTGAAAATATTGTATCTCTTCTAGAAACAGCCTACGCTTTACTCTTATGTTTTACTAGACTTTCATCCTGTAGTTTTTCTTTCTGCAGTGCTTATAAAACACTTCCGACGATTTCTATTAAAATAGGTTGTCAATTTATTAAATGTTTGTAAAAAATATGCTGCTACTATCAGTAGTTCTGAAAGTACGTTGCGATGGTTTGAGGCGGATTATTAAAATTTATTCTCTGCCAATTCATTTTTTGTTTTTTGCTTTAGTATCTCAATCCATTAGTTTCGAAGCTAGTAAAATGGAGTTTTCTTTATTGAACATCAAAACAGAAATGTTCCATAAATTTTGTATGGAAATCGCCAATAACGGCATCATAATTTGTTGCAGTAGCTTGTAAACTTTTGATACTTCCTTCGTCCACACATTAGACGAGTAGTTAGTTTTTTTTATTAATTTTGTATGATTCTGTATTGGATGGAATCGGTCAATTATTTTTTTTTGTCTGACCTTGAAAATATCTGTATTACTCTAGTTTTCTTATACTACTCGGATTGAGTTTGCGATTTTTGAAGTATTATTGCTACAATAGAAAATGTAGCTTCACCTCTAAACACTTACATACAAAGTAGTAGCTAGCTAACATTACTTTCTTATACAATTTTATTGCACCCATAAATTGGGTAGACTCGCCCCGGGAGGCGCTTACCGACGGCTATCGGCATCTATCGACGACTATCGCACTTTTCGATTTAAGAACTCTCTTCGTTCAAAATTCGAATGGCTGCCCCTTTGTTAGAACGATTTAAATTCGACATTTTAAACGGTTTGGGTAGCCATTCGGTTTTACACAACGGATTTATTTTATTTTAATAGCTAAGCTATCAACCAAACCAGAAAACCACTAATCAATGTACAAATCATTTATTTGCGTAGTTAAAGTAACAGGCAACTCAGGGAAGTGTCATACATACATACATACATAACATCACGCCTTGTTCCCGTTGGGGTAGGCAGAGACCACAGTTCTCCACCTGCTACGATCTTGACATACTTCCCTTGCTTCCTGAACCTTCATCAATCCTTTCATACATGCTCGTCGGTTTAGGGTACTTTTAACCTGGCCTTTATTCAGAACGTCTTGAATTTGGTCCTGGTACGTTCGCCGAGGCCTTCCCCTTCCAACGTTTCCATTCACTCTCGCCTTGTGGATCTCTTTCGTCAATCTTCCTTCATTCATCCTCTCCACATGACCAAACCATCTTAGCATCCCTTTCTCAATTTTAGTCACTACGTCTTCTTTTACGCCACAACGTTCTCTTATCACACTATTTCTAATCCTGTCACTCAATTTCACACCAATCATACTCCTCAACGCTCTCATTTCTACTGCATTAATTCTACTTTCATTCTTCTTCTGCCATACCCAGCTTTCACTGCCGTACATCAGTGTTGGTACCAAAACGCCTCTATGAACAGCCAGACGAGCCTTGTGAGACACCTTCTGACTTTTCATAAAAGCATGCAGAGCACCATTCACCATGTTTCCAGCATTCACTCTTCTTTCGATATCACTTTCGCACTTTCCATCTCTCGTAAACTTAGAATCCAGATACACAAACTCCTTCACTTGTTCGACTTGTTCACCACCTATTAATATAGTACACTCTGTCATACACTCTTCTCTTTCAAGTACCATTACTTTCGTCTTGCTTACATTTACTTTCATTCCTTTCCTATCAAAAGCCACATTCATCATTGTTACCATCTCCTGTAACTCGTCAGCAGATGACGCAAGTATAACTTGGTCATCAGCGTAGAGAAGACATTTGATGAGTAACTCATTTATTCTCAGTCCACACATACTCTCTTTCAGATCAGTCAAACAATTATCCATGAACAGGTTAAACAGCCAAGGTGACGCTACACATCCCTGCCTAACACCTTTTTCGATGCTAAACCATTCAGTGTACGCCCCGTTTATTCTGACGCAAGCACTGGAATCCTCATAGAGAGATTTCAGTGCTTGAATCAGATGACCGTTCACCCCATACATAGACAATGTCATAGGAAGTGTCAAATGGGAAAATACAGTTGTTATTTCTGGGAAATGTTTAAATTCAAGGTAATGAACAAAACGTAAGCACCGTTTAGGAGTCCAATTCTTGAATATGTCAAATAAAAAAAATCTAATTCACTAATTTTCTTATCAAAGGTGAAGATTGATATAACATGTTAAACATAAAGTTAAGTAAAAAACATGATTGTTAATTTTTATGTACATAATATTATATTTGCCTTTTAAAAGTTTTTCGGGACAAATTCTATCCCGGTGAAATTCAAGAACTGGGTTCCACTTCTATTTGTCGACAAAATGAAATACGTAAAAGTTACGTAGGTACCTATTAAAGGCTTATGGTGTAAGGGACTGGTTGAAAAACTTAAGGGGCATGATCAGTTGATGAAACTGAACCACTTTTTAACAAGAAACATATCTATCTATCTATCTATCTATCAACGGAAAGGAAAATAAAAATCGGATGCTCCATACAAAATACAAATTTTATTGGTTATTTTGTATGGAGAGGCTGATTTTTTGTACGTTTCCGGTAATGGTTTGATGAAAGTTGTTCAGTTTTATTGACAGACCACGCCCTTTCAGTTTTTGCCAACCGGTTCCATACAAATACAAAATCATACATACATAACATCACGCCTTGTTCCCGTCGGGGTAGGCAGAGACCACAGTTCTCCACCTGCTACGATCTTGACATACTTCCCTTGCTTCCTGAACTTTCATCAATCCTTTCATACATGCTCGTCGGTTTAGGGTACTTTTAACATGGCCTTTATTCAGAACGTCCTGAATTTGGTCCTGGTACGTTCCCGAGGCCTTCCCCTTCCAACGTTCCATTCACTCTCGCCTTGTAGATCTCTTTCGTCAATCTTCCTTCATTCATCCTCTCTACATGACCAAACCATCTCAGCATCCCTTTCTCAATTTTAGTCACTACGTCTTCTTTTACGCCACAACGTTCTCTTATCACACTATTTCTAATCCTGTCACTCAATTTCACACCAATCATACTCCTCAACGCTCTCATTTCTACTGCATTAATTCTACTTTCATGCTTTTTCTGCCATACCCAGCTTTCATCAAAATCATTTATTCAAAATAACATGATTGCAGTACTTATTTTATTTATTTTATTTTAGTTTATTGAAGAACAAGCAGTCTTATCTAAATATATTTAAAAAGATTACAATATTGCAATAAATAGACCTATAGTTCTCTTAATTAATTTAGAATTTTTTTACTTATGTCAAGAAAATAAAAACAAAACATTTGAGAAAATGGTATGGGCAAAGCTAGTGGCTGGTTTTAAGCCCACCCAGAGTCAAGATGAGAGGGCCTGTATAATAATAGTAAACAATAATAGAAATTTAGAAAGAAGCGTTAGATACTCTTTTTACATACAAATTTAAAACAAAAGAAAGGAAAGAAAGAAACAGAAATGCATACAAAAATTATTGAGATTAGCAACATATTATAATGTATAGTCATTTTAAATAACATTGTCAGCTATTGAACAACCTGTAAGTATATAAATAACTCGTTTAATAGTAAAGGATGATAAGGTGTACTTTTAGGTAAAAAGAATAGTCAGGATTTACAGTTTCAGTCTTCAGGAGAAGACACATACACAACTATATTTTCGGTAGATAGATAGATAGATACATTTATTACATTTATATCGTATCTATTCGCGAGTGAATTAACAGGCATCTAACGGGTAATATCGTTCCATCGTTGATCTCATCTCTCACCGAAGTGCAATAACAAGCACAGCTAAAAATGGGCTTTAATGAATTAAGAGCTAAATTCAACAATTTTTGTCCTATAAGTTTTGGAAATCTCACTAATATTATAAATGCGAATTCTTTTGTTGTCAGTTCCACTATCACGCCTAAACGGCTGAACTGATTTCGATGAAATTTGGGAAGTAGATAGATCAAGCACTGGATTTACACATAGGCTGTAACTTATCCTGGAAAAATGCATGGTTCCTGTAGGAGACACTAAGATGACTCAAAGACAATATGAGCGAAGCCGTCGAATTTAAGATACAAATTGGTTCTTAAAACAAGTTACTGTATTGCGCACCCAGAATCAGTCCTCAAAAGGTTTCATACCCTGTATGTGGAAAAATAAGTGCGATAAACACAAAACTGCGTCAAACTAGTCAAACTTTTTACATTTCCCAGTGCGTCTGATCAAATTAACGATTTGAATCTCAACTCGCAAACTTCAATCTATTGAATTGGAGCAGACAGTTTAAACTATCGCTTATCCTTTCAAATGTAATGGACAGTGGGCGTTTGTCACGCGATAGCGCACACAATAGGGCAACTGCATAGAGAGGGTTATACAACGTAAACAGTTGACGTAACGCACGAAGCGCTTTGCACAATAGCTTTCCGTTTTCTTTTTTTTTATACGCAGAGCTAAGTAGTAGTAAGCAGTGGCACTCCATTCGTAACGATCTGTTTCCAGACTAGATTGAACTGGTATCAACTAGTTGCTTTCATGTTGTAATATTCGACTCGTATCTTTGCTACCAACATAGGAGGTAAAATAGTTAGGGGTAAAATTGTTACCCCATCTATCTCTGTATATAAAAAAAACCGGCCAAGTGCGAGTCGGAATCGCGCCCTAAGGGTTCCGTACCTATCTACTATATGTTATAATAAAAGCTTTTGCTCGTTGATTTTAAAAACTCCGCGACCATCCAACTTGACCCCTCTTTTAAAGAAAAGTTCTTGAAACGGATACACCTTAATTGGTTACTATTAGTTGTGAGAAAAATTGAAATATTTAATGATTTTAGACTTTTCCCTTTATTTGTACTGTGAGACCTAACTTCTTGTCAAATTTCATAATTTTAGGTCAACGGGAAGTACCCTGTAGGTTTTGCTTTTTTGCATAAATGTATGGAGATGAGGACATAAAAAGCCATATCTTTTGATTGCATCATTGTAAAAAATTTAAATATTCAGATCTTGTGTGGTTTATAGACCTAAATATTCGTTATCAATTTCAATCTGATACCTCTTCTCGTTCTTGAGAAAAAGGGTCTTGACAGACAGACGGACAACAAAGTGATCCTATACGGGTTCCGTTTTTAGGGTTCCGTACCTCAAAAGAAAAAAACGGAACCCTTATAGGATCACTTTGTTGTCCGTCTGTCTGTCTGTCTGTCTGTCTGTCAAGACCCTTTATCTCACGAACGGGTGAAGGGATCAGGTTGCAATTAATACCATATATTAGGATGTATGAACCACACAAGATCTGAAAATTTAAATTTTTTACAACGACGCAATCAAAAGATATGGCATTTTATGTCCTCATCTCCATACATTTATTCAAAAATGCAAAACCTACAGGGTACTTCCCGTTGACCTAAAATTATGAAATTTGGCAAGAAGCTAGGTCTCACAGTACAAATAATGGGAAAAGTCTGAAATCATTAAATATTACAACTTTTCTTACAACTAATGGTAACCAATTGTGGTGAGCTCCCGTTTCAAGAACATTCATATAAGAGAGGGGTCAAGTTGGTTGGTCGCTGAGGCGATTTTTGTTTTAGTTCTATTTTAAAAACGGGAACACTTACAAACTTGAAAATTGGCATGTTTATAGTGCATAAGCTATAAAATAATAACAAATAATAAAATTTGGTCAAGCGCGTGTCGGACTCAAAAATCTACCACATTAACTTACTGAAATTTCAACTAATACAATTATGTTTATGTGGTGGTACGGAACCTTCAGTGCGCGAGTCCGACTCGCACTTGGCCGGTTTTTTTGTTTTGAGGTACGGAACCCTAAAAATAATAAACTGCCTTGATCAAGGTTTCTTAAGTAGACGAGCATTAAGGGAGGATTTTAAGTAATTCACCCCTTATGACTCCACGAAATCCACGCGGACAAAGTCGCGGGCAACAGCTATGCAGTCTTAAGTATATTAAAAAAACTACCATTATAAGTTGTGTTTATATCTCTCAAATACTCGGTATTACAACACAATAGTTATTTGTTATGCAAGGCAGCAAAAGGTTTATTTGGCTCGAGTGCCTTGTATTGAAACCTGAGCAAGCGAAGGATTCTAGGATTGAACCACGAGCAAAGCGAGTGGTTCAAAAGAAGAATCCTGAGCGTGGCGAAGGTTTCAAGATACGAGACGCAAAATAACTTTGCTGCCGAGCGAAACACAAAATTTTTCACCTCATTAAAGCGAGGAAATGTTAACATAATGCAAGAAAAGCAATTCAAATATAAGAAACAAGTATTTAATTAACTACTCATACGTTTTAACGTAAGGGCAGAATACCTACATAATGGTACTGACGGCAGCAAGCAAGTGGAAACATAACCAGTATAACCTGAACCAGCTCTTCGCTACAAACCTCCGAAACCAGAGCCCCGCTCAAGGTCAAAGAGTTTTCACGGACGAGTGGCCGTGTATAGATTAAGAATACTAGACATTAAAAAGGAAATCACTATAATTAAATTTATTATTATTTTTTGGACTGTTGTACTTATGTTCGTGACTCTACCTATAAACTACTTGATAAATTTGCAGTACAAGGTTCATTTTCATTGGTTTTCAATGTGGAGACAGAGGATAGGCAGTGGCAGGCAAATCTGGGCAAATCTATTTTGTATTGCGTCGATTTGAAAGGGCGAGTCCATTAATCTGGGCAAGAGAACAAAAAAAAAACAAAAGCCAATCGAATTTTAAATTTATTTTCATTATCAGCCAGTACCTTACCCACCAGGCATTCACTATTCATAATATTATTTGTTTCTTTCCTATAGCTGCATACCTCTTTCTCATCTTGAAAACTATAGTGCGTGGTTGGTTTTACAAGCGGCCAGTACTGCAGCAGGGTGGGTGGGGAGGTTTGCATACTACAAAATAAATAAGTACATCGCGTTCGAATTTCAAAAACCTTTTGCCCGCTAGGGGCCAAAAATCGCTTTTGGCCGCAGAATTTAACCGACAAAACAAATGTTTCCGAGCTTTGGAGGTGAAAAATAATTTGCTATGCTTAAAGAGACAATTAATTTTACTTTTTTATTTGAATTATTTTGATTGATTTCCTAATACATAGTTGGTAAAGAAGAGATTTAGCTTTCACATAGCATCATTCATGAATCGTCGACCAATTTAGGTATGGAGACCAAATTTTCATAAAATTTTATGCTTCTTTTATTTTATCAACGAGCGTATTCGCTCGTCGACTAAACATCATACATCATGCGTCAAAGATTTCATTGAAACATTTTCTATTCAAATAAGAAACAACTTTTTCTTTTCTTCTGCAGATGCACAGTGAAATATCTCTTTACTGCATAGGGCCGATCGCCCCATTTGGTCTGAGTTATAGAGAGTTTTCTTTTGATCTGTATGGAAAATAGGCTATAAAGTTGGTAAATGTACGTAAAATTACATTGAAGAAGATAAAAATTTCTCAGAAAATACATAAAATTTCAGAGCGAAAAAAATAAAAAAACAAGTTTGTGTTAAAATCGTGTAGTTTCTTCGTGGCCATTGCGACGCCCAATATTTCTACTTGCCCCTTGGGCTCTGGGTTGTTTAAGAATCTGCGTTTGAGACTGAATGCATTTTTCTCATTCAGTCAGTCAATCTTTACTGTTGCTTAAAAAAAAACAATAACTATTGCTAAAAAAGCTATAACTATTGTGGCGTAAAAGGAGACGTAGTGACCAAAATCGAGAAAGGGATGCTGAGATGGTTTGGTCATGTAGAGAGGATGAATGAACGAAGATTGACGAAAAAGATCTACTAGGCGAGAGTGAATGGAAACGTTAGAAGGGGAAGGCCTAGGCGAACGTACCAGGACCAAATTCAGGACGTTCTGAATAAAGGCCAGGTTAAAAGTACCCTAAACCGACGAGCATGTATAAAAGGATTGATGAAAGTACAGGAAGCAAGGGAAGTATGTCAAGATCGTAGCAGGTGGAGGACTGTGGTCTCTGCCTACCCCAACGGGAAAGAGGCGTGATGTTATGTATGTATGTAACTATTGCTCACCAGAATAATACGCCACTCAATCCCTCTCGACCAAAACCAGCCGCAACTAAATCAAACAGTTCACCAGCGCCCTCTGCCCATCTTTCACTCACAACTTCTTTACCCCAGCCTCCCCTGAATACAAAGTGGCCAGTCGACGTAATACTGTATTCTGAGGCGACGATTTTATTGGCACCCCACTTGGCCAGGCCTCCCTTTGTTAAGGGATGCGAAAAGGAAACTCGAATGTTCTGGATACGATGTTTTTCATTCGGTAAGCAATCGGTCAAATCGGAGTAGGTGATTAAGAACACGTTTGTGATTTTCAAACAGTCTGATAAAAAAAAGGAACTACTCTAACTTTACGTAATCTGGGCATCTGTATATCAGGTAATTTGAGTTTCTGGTACATTGCGTCTGACCGATGTAAAAGTAGATGCCCATTATGGTACTTCGTTCTAAGGCATATTTTTTTTTCTTTTATTCGTAAGTAAGTGTTACCAAGCATTCATCATCGAAGACCGAATTCACAAACCTTGATATCATTACCTACAATGTCCAAACTTAAGAGGTTTACAATTTCAGGGCTTTTTTTTTTTACTATGTATGGGCTTACTCTTGACCTCGATCTAGCCTTGGCTGAATGCAGGGGGACATTTAAGAGCGTGGGCATTACACTCGGCATCTCAGTTTTGGTAGATGGTCCTAGGAAGGAAGGAAGATAGGCATGTACATCATCGTTATGAGGTTGTATCCTTTATGAGGTTCTTTAACTGGCTTTATGCCTCACAGTATGTCTTCATTACTAACCGCTTTCTCTTTCTAGCTGTCTTAAATCAGAGGTAGGTCCCTTTTTTCCCAATTTTTTCTTACACTGTCGTTATTATCACAGTTATTTATTGATTTTTGATTCCTGTAGATAAGCTAGGTAAGTAAGTATTCATGTTTTTTTACAAAACTTTAAAAAATAGTAGTAAGAAGCTGTTTTCATCTAAGAAAAGAGTCCTGTATTATTTACGTTAAGTTATCAGTTTTACAACATGATTAATTCAGTTATGATAAAATAAGTCTTTAAATGACGACACATACTTATTTTTGTGATTCCATGCAAAACCTATAGAAGATTTCAGTTTTGTCGATTGATAAGGAGTAGTTCATTACAGCAGGCTGACCGTAGCCTATTGTAGCGTTATGCTGGCGTTATGTAATACAGGAATATTGGAAAATTCATAACAGAAGGGAATCCCGATATATTCACTAGTACGTAAACATTCAAAAAGTACCTCAGATAAGCTTTGTGAAAGCCGAAATTTGAAAACTTATAACTATTCTCGTAGGTATCATACAATTGTATAGAAATAAGTGATTACGTGATTGGTCTTTGTCTTATTTTGTATTGATTAGAAACGACAAGAATACGTCAAAATAATAAATCGTCAAAGATTAAACCTTGATGAATTGCTTGTGTGATTCCGGCGAACTAATCACGGTCTTTCGCGCTTGGTTACTTATACTTTTTACCTGGCTTGAGAGTGCTTCTATTTTTCGGGTTGCAATGCATGCAAGTATAAACAACCATACTAGATGTGAACTGACACGAGTGTCCGCGATAGAACACCGACAATAAAAAAACCGGTCAAGTGCGAGTTGGACTCGCGTACCGAGGGTTCCGATATACCTAAAGTATTTTTGGATGCAACAAAGTACATTTTTGAAGAGAAAACAAAAATCTATTTCGGACCTAGTAGGTAACGACAACTTGAATTTTTTTTTTGCCATTTATTTGGGCCCCATTTCCAATAATAGTTAAAAATTTTCATTTGCAATATAGTTGAGCAAGCATATTTTAAAACTATTCCAAATTTCAAGTCGATAGTATGAGTAGTTGCTGAGATAAACAGGTGTGACAGACAGACAGGCAGACAGACGAAGTCGCACTATAAGGGTTCCGTTTTTACCATCTTGGTTCGGAACCTTAATTACTGACAATTATAGGTAGGTGCACCTATTCTGTAAGATAAAAATAAATGTTTTCGATAGGTATTTAGTAATCAACTTCTAGACTGTACTAATTGGTAACACTAACACTGCGCTAATTGTGTCACACGCGGGATAATACCTAAAGCTTATTAATTGGGCTTATTTTTGTCCGTTTATACTACGCAATATTTAATGTATTTTGTTGGAATATCCTTTAATATTTCGATATCATACACTTACCGATATAACAAAGTAAATCATATTATGAACTTTTAATTCAGTTAGTGATTTTAAACTGTAAGATCAAATTTTCTCTTACAGAGAAAATGAAGGTTTTTTTTATTGGTGATGGAATTCTAGTTCAATTTAATTTAAATTTTAGTTTCGAGCAAATATTGGTCTAATTTTTAAATGGTCTTTGCCATGTCCTTACAACTGGAAGCCAATTCTGGGCACAGACTTTTTTCTAAATGTCATTTCTGGTTAACTCAAAGGGCCCGATTCACAGCTTTCCTATAAACTTCCAAATAGCCTATCTGCTAGTAATACTGTCATATTTGTTACACTAGAGATGATGGAATTTCCAATGTAACTGACGTCATTTAAGAGATTTTTAATATTCTACAATGAATAAAGAACATTTTAATTTTGAGTGTCTAATTGTATAAAATGACAGATATACCTAAACACAAGGATTGATCGGACATATTTAGCTGACAGATATTTTGTCAGTCAGCTTACTATCGCAAAATTTTGCAGCAATACTTCCTGCTTTGACTAAGACCACTCCATTCTAAAAAACTCCCAGTCTTCGTAGAGATCCTCAGAAGTGTTTTGTCCAGCTGTTGCAATTTTTGTAATTTCAATTATGTCAAGTAGTAACAACAACAATTTACTCCTTTTCCTTTATCCTGTCATAAACACTTCATGCTACTTAGTCATAAACAGCCTGACACTTTTCAATTAAACACGAAAGCCGTTTAATCAATTAATGCATCCGTAGAGGCCAAAGTAGAGACGGATTCGATTGAAATCGATTTTCAAACGTGTCTGTCAATAATCGATTCTCTTGCTACCGTCGTCGCATTTCAATGGCGGATCTCTTGTCGATTGCTATTCCATTCCGCGATTTGATTCATTTAAGCACTTGCGATGAATTTTGATTAAAGCGCGTTAGAAATTTGTGTACTGCAAAAGATGATAAAAACCGTAAAAAATTGTAGTTCGGCTTGAATTTTTTTTACACTATTAAACTCCACCTATAGTACACTTTGCGTTTTAGATTTGACTGAATAAAATTAAATGCATATTGACCTGTTAGGAAACAGATTGTAGTTGAGGTCGGTATGTTTTCTTTTGGTTTAGAAAGCCGTTAAATTCAAGATTATTTACAGACAGGTTATTTACTTAAAACTGTAGCAAAAAAGTAGAGAAAAATGTAACATCATTTTTAAGCGACTTAATGTAAGCTTGTGTCAATGGATTCTTTAACATCATATAAGTGTATAAATAGTAAGCAGAAGTTTATACAGATCACAGAGCACCTGCGACATCAGAGACTGACAGACAAAGACGAAGATAATAAGGCGCATCCTATTGGTGCATCCACGGCGTCGCCACGCCCCCCGCCTCTACTGGCCAATCGCACGCCCTGGCACAGATCTTGAGTATTATCTTGTTATCTCCCGTCTCGCTTCGCACGGTAAAAGCTATTTTCAGGCGAATAAAAATGTCTCGCCTCTGAAAATTCACTGGAGATTATTTACGCTTTAGCTACGATTGTATGGTCTTATATCGCTTTATTCCTTTTTTTTTATTTAATACCTACTTACTTATGATCGTGTTACTTGTATCGCAGTATGTTTTATCTTTTGCATAAAAATAAATGTACTTAATATTGAAATTATCAGGTTACACGAAAAAGCTAATAATATTCTCAAGTAATTTAACGGGCAAAAATTATTTGATGTTTCACTTGAATGTGGAGTTTTTATTTCATTTGATTATTATTTTGAAGATTATGCGTAAGATGGCATTTTGCTTACCTATTTTATTGAATTGAAAGATTTTTTTCACCGTTGTAGCCTAACATAGCAACAGGTCATTACATTTTAATAAACTAAGTTACGATTATCGACTGTTCAGATTTGTTTAGAAACGGTGGCAGTGCGATTGGATTTCTACGATAAGACTCAGATATACTTAGGCCCTTATACTCTTTGCGTTTGTTTTCTTAATCGGCGTTTGTCTGGTATTACGACCATATTCAAAAGACCTACATTTCCTACTTAACATAATACCATAACTTGCATCTGCGAAATGGTAACCAGGTGCGATCGAAAGGTCTCTTTAATCTGGTCGTGTTACACAAGTGATTTGTTATAAGCACTGTCGATAACTGAAGGACCATTGTTTGGACGTCTCCCGCTTTAAAATATTGTAATCGTGTTATTATTAAACAACTATTGAGTTTCAGCAGTTTGCTGGAAATGAATTTGCTTTAACAAACAAGCTTTTCAATATTTCGAAGAATCTCTAAAATATGGCTTTAGGTGAACAATAATATAAATCTTTTTTATTTTATGAAAGGAAGAGCAAAACAGTCGTTATTTAAAGTACCTACCTATACTGTACACATTATAATTACACGAAGTTGGTATGTTAATTTTTATACTTCCCGTGCCGTACAACGCCGTTTGCAGCCACCGAGAACGATATTTCCAACTAGCTTTTCAAAGCGTTACGTTGTCAAGTCCATTGAAAGATTATTTTCAGTCTGTAACCTTGTATTGCGACCCCGAAGTGGTGCGAGAGGGAGGGGTGTGCGGGGTGGCGGGGGGTGGATGGGTGCGCGGGGCGGTCCGAGGGTTTGTGATTTGGGATTCTAGGGATGCGCTGGGTCTCGCTTCCTCTCGTTTGTACGTTACTCTGGCACGGAGCGTCGCGACTGGCGCACCACCCGTCCCAGCTATAATCACGATAGCGCGCGCGAACGTCACATTCGAATTTTGAATATCGAACTCCGTTGGAGGCTTGTGCAGTGTAAATAGTGTAAATAGAAACAAAAGACTGGTGGTGTTATTTTCATTTAAAAATAATCTTAATTTATTTCGTTGATTAATACGAACTTTAGTGTTATAATTTTATAAGAGTCTTCTAAGTACTATATTCATCTTCAGTTACCTTTCGCCAAAGCAACGCAACAGCTAATTGTGTTCATAGAGACAATGAAGTTATTAGATAACGACGAATGTTGAACCTAGATATAAACACCAATATGAAGATGTCTGGTAAGTAGAAAACCGTTTGAAAAAAATAAAAATCAAACGAACCCAGTAATTTATTTTTCTAATAAGTATTTTTAATTACGTATCATTGAGTTAAAACATAACATGGATTTTTTTATAAACACTTATTATTCGATAGAGACTAGATACCTAGCAAAGATTTTTGTCAGTTTAATCAAATTTTTGTCAGTTTAATCAATTTACTTAAAGAAATAAAGGGTATGAATAGACATCTCCCGCAACCTGAAACTATGGATTCAGGCTATGGAACTGAACAACTTTTTGAAAAGAACTTACCGAGGTCAGAATACTAAAAATGAATTTTTGACTTCCCATACATAGGATATTACGGGATGCGGTTTCTTTTCCTTACGGTCAGTTCCTCAGTTAAATAGACTGAACCCCTGTTTTAGTTTTTGGGAACTCAGTTTTTATTTACACCCTGTATCTCATCAGGACTCTTATCTAACGCTCTTTTAAATCAAGCACTTTGAAACATAGTTTACGCACGGCTAAGGAGTGGAAATTCTCTGCCTGCGTCTGTGTTCCCGAGTTCATATAACCCGAATCTATTCAAGTCGCGAGTGAATAAGCTTTTTCTGGGCAAGATCGTTCAATCGTCGACTTCATCTCTGTCCTCAAATCTAGATCAGGGTCAAGAGTAAGTTCATAAAAAAAAATTATTCGCTTATTAACCGCAAAGATTACCACATTAGTTTTTTCAACCAGCCAGAATTATCTACGAATGTCAAGTGTGTGCGAAATAAAAAAAATAGTTTTTTCTCTTATCTATGGTAATCTCGCGAAATAGTGGCACCTTTTGGCGGCGGCCGCCGGGGTAAAGATTGTTTGTATTGGGTATTTATTTACTGTTTAAAAATTTAAGGGTTTCGTTTGTAGCATGAAGATGTTAAGATACTGTTTGCTTTTGAATTTCGATCTTTTTTTTTATTTAGTAACAGTTTAAGCAAATTTCCCTAATACCAAGTTAATTAAGTGGGTAGGTATAGGAAAAATTACTACGTAGAAATTATTAGAACTTTTCACTTTGTTTAATATTCAAACAAACTTGAAATATGCCACTCAGTACTTATAATATTGTAGACTCCTCGGATCGTGTCTATTTAAGATACCTTTGTAGATTTGATGTAACTATTAGGATTTTTTATTATATGCAATTCTGTAAGTTTTATCACCCTTCGCGTAACGTTAGAAAGTCTGCTTTCTACGAATCCCATATTGTCTCGCTCGATGAATGCCTATTTAGCGGAGACTGTATGTCTGATGAGGCATGTAGTTTTCACGCCGACTCACCAAGTTTACTGCTGTCAACGAAACATATTTTAAAGAAACATGATTCTTAAGTCTTCAGACCTAAGATTTAAGAGATGGTTTGCAACTGGCAAGTCACGTTTGTCGCGTTAAGACTGTTTTATGAGTCAGCTATAAGGTATAAGGCCGTGAACTCTTGGTGACAGCGACGTAAATGCTTATTGTCAGTCGGCGTGTCTAACTCGTGAAATCGACTTGCAGTGCGGTCCGGACAGAGACCACACCACATGTAAATTTGATTTTATACTTTAGAAAATTGAAAGGTCAATAGTTTAACGATGGAAAATTAACATAATTATAGGTATTGTGGCTGTAATGTGGGAAAGAGCAAGTATTTAGGAAGTTTGGAAAATTGTCTACTTAAAAGTGGTACTGGCTGGCACGTACAAAACAATTTAAGCATTTCATTCTATTAATTTTATTTAAATTATGAGCATATTGTTCTAAGTTTGAATTTTGTAAGAAACCAGCTCTACTCCGCTTTTAGTCCAGCTAGTGTTCTTATTTTAAATCTGGCGCGGGTTTCTGCGGAAACCGGAGACTTAACGACGGCTCGTCCGTATTGTCCGTGCACGCAGCGTTTGCGCCGAATGGACGCGACGCGACGGCTCATTTGAATTTCCAATTCGATTTTTTTTACGATATTTTAACGGCCAGTATTAGTTTTCAAACGAAATCCGAAAAAGACCAGCATTCATTAATATCAATAAGTTTTATTATAATGCATTCTAAGTAGTAATAACTAGCGCGTAGAACAATTACAATGCGTGTGACAGGTCGAAAGAGCGTACGTTCTTAACCTTTTTGTGGCCTAAATTCTCAGGCAATAAACAATTTTATAGGCATATCTAATAGTTTAGACTAAGCGGAGAAATACAAAAGAGATGTTGATTCGGGACAGGTGAATCCGCATGGCAACTGAACTTAACCAAACAGGATCTCATGAATGGAGTCTCTTTTCTTCCACATCCTTCCATTCATTGCACTTTTATTATTCAAATCAGTTATCTGTATTAATCGTTCAATTTTATAGTTTTTTTTTGTGCCACGTGCTGAGGCGAAGAGGATACGTGGAAGATAGGGGTTGTTTTACAACTATATTAGTGATAATAGGGTGCACTGTAGATGATTTATGATATGTCTCTACCATATTTGCGAGGGTCTAATCTAATGTGACGCGTGCGCAACATATCTTTAAGCGTGTATTTGTTCTTGTTATTAATTTATTTTACGATGTGAATGGGAAACCTTCTATGATAAATGACGCTCTACAAACCATGACCCGTTTTTATAAATAACCTTAATAAGTCAAGTAAAAGTGGTAGCACTTTTAAAAGGAAAAGTAGAACAGTGGGCATACGGTGGGTTATTTTATTACTTATCAAATAGCAAAGTTCATTAAGTTTAATAAGCATATTTCGTTTAATAGGAAAATTCGGACTATTATCATATCAATACCTAATAACATTATTAAATAAGTTATTGTTTAACACTTTCATGCCTAAATAGCTGACCGGATTTGGTTCATTTTAGCAAGTCGGTAAATTATTAATATTCTATGAGGTTTATAAGTATGCTACATTAAAGTACTAAAATAATTCTTTAGCACAAAGTTTTTTTTTCCGTAAAGTAAAGGTACTTCAGTCAAAAACTATAATTTTAATTGCTAAACGTTTAGAAGAAACCTTGCTTAACCACGGCTATTGTAAATTTTGTTTAAACATTAATAATTGTATTTAACAGTTAGATTATGATTTACAAAGGTGTTTGCTAAGTGCTTAATTTGTGAGAACAGAGAATAAATTAAATAATTTTATAATGTTGTCGCTACATATTAAGTCGAAGTTAAGTCTGTTTAGGGTAGTCAGGAGTTATTATATGTTGTTATATATTTGAACCAATAAGATCATGAAGGTGCCTTTTTAATAAAAAATTTTGTGTGCAAGGAGAATAAATTATTAAAAACTTTTAATTACTAAAGCCCCGGTGTACGTATGACCCTAAAATACGTAGATTTGCATTCGCAAGGGATGCCTCTGAGAGACAACAGACAGACGGATGTGCTTTGTGCAAACCGGAAACAGACACAATACAAAGATCTTGCACGTCTTCTCCTTGCCTCATCTTTGATCCATTTTTTAAATGAATATCCAGACAGATTTCTTATAAACAATTATGTTAAAATTCTAGAATATTCCGGATAGATTGTCAATAATAACTTTTAAACTTTGGGCAACAAGTCTATTTGTGTTGAATAAACTATGTGTAAGAAGAGTAACGAGAAAAAATATTTTATACAAAACTTTCGTAGAAAGGCACCAGAAAGTACATAAGGAAAACTATGTCCACCTGTTTTTTTTTATATTGTGTCCCAAGGCAGAGCAAAAGTCTCTCTGAATCCCTGCGCTCCTGTTTTAAAGTAGTTCTTGCTACCATTGTGGAAGTAGGCCCATCTCCTTTCATCAGCTCTTTCGTCCACTTAGACGCAGTACTTGAAGTTCTTTTTTTCCTTGTCCACAGCAGCTGATAGCCAGGAGTCAGGTAGCCCGCCGCCAAGCCCCACGGATTCCGCGAACTCTGAACCTCTACCCACCCTAGTTCACATCAAGCAGGAGATGCCACCAGGAACAGACCTCAAAGATTACTACCCTTCCATCGACTTCGCACTCCCAGAAACCTACCTACCCTCAAACTATGCTGACTACGGACGATACCTACCCAGAAGCTTGGACTTCCAAAGAGATAAACTAGAAGAAAAAGATAAAGAAAACTCGTCTTCAAAAGACGATTATTCAAATCTGGAATATCAGCTCGGAAAAGACTATAATTTGCCATCGGAGCTGGTGTTGAAAGGAGGAGGAATCTTTGCGAGGGCCAATATTGATAGTGGAACGAAGTATGGACCGTTTATTGGGAAGTGGGAGACTCAGCCTTTGGAGAGAAGATACGCTTGGGAGGTAAGTGCTTTTCAATATATTATTGTCTTGTTAAATATGTTCATACATATATAATATACATCACGCCTCTTTCCCGTCGGGTAGGCCTAGACAGAGACCACAACCTGCTACGATCTTGACATAATTCCCTCGCTTCCTCTACTACCATCAATCCATTTATTTTCCTGTTAAATGTTAATACCATACCATACAAGGTGTAAGGCCGGAGTTTCACTGGGACACCATGGCAGCGCAACCAGTCGCCGCTACCAACAAAATGTATACAGCTCTATAGAGAGTTACTCACCTGGTGTCCGTTTGGTTGCGCAACCAATTAGGCGGCGCAACCAGCTCGGATGCTGGTCGCGCTACCACTCCCAGTGAAATATAGCCCTTAATACTGTGGCCGCAGGGTGTGGCGACTCTGGTGTCTTTACTGGTGTCTAGTTACGGACACCATGGTGGCGCAACCAGTCGCGCCACCGTGGTGTCCCAGTGAAATATACGGTGTACCGTGATGAAAGGGCGTCCTCAGACATCGAAACTAAAAAACTTTCACATGGAAACATTTTCGGGAAATGAAAAAAAAATGAGCTCTCCATATCGATCAGAGTGAGCATTTTGTATGGAGGATACCTACGGATTTTTTTCATTCCCCAAAAATGTTTCTTTGGAAAAGATGTTCAGTTTCGTTGACCGAGAACGCCCGTTCAGTTTTTGGTACACCGTCCCTTACATTTTAACCTAAAAATAAATATTTATTTTCCATAAACGTAGATGGCCAGCCTCAGATCAAATATCATTTAATCATTGTTGGATATTTTAATATCTTAATGACGTCAGTTAAACTACATCGCTTCACAAACAAAGTGGCGCCATTAGTTGATAACAGTTTAATCATAAGAAGCAAAGATATAATATAAGTATTGTGACTGTGAAACAAACATAGGGCTAAAAAAAGTACATGTTGAACACAAACCAGAAAACTATTTAAATTTATTTCAGCAGAAGAAAAAAGTTTGTTTTTTTTTACTCCAAACCAAATATGATGTGATGACAAGGCTTCCTTTCTTGCAACCTCATGAATGACCCACTTGTGTAGCTTAAGTGTAAGATTAGGTGTCAAAAACCCGAATGCACTGCGTGTCAATAAATTATATCCTAAATTGGAGGCCTGCGGCAGACGTGGCAGTAAAGATGGATTTTTATTGATGGTTTCAAGAAGCTGCTCTTTCACTTGTTTTTTGGTTGACACATTACACGGTTCGTTAAATGTTTGGGGGTCCGTAAGAATATAAAAATCCCCGCAAAGATCTGCAAGTTATTAGGAAATCTGAAATAAATCATTATATTATCTGTGATATTTTGCAAGTGGTTATAACGTTTGAACCATTTTTCTATAATGTACGGGGTATTGAAAAGTAATATGATCCTTTAAGAGGCTACCTCCCGTCCACTAGCGCCCCCAGTTAAAAAAACCGGCCAAGTGCGAGTCGGACTCGCGCACTGAGGGTTCCGTACCACCACATAAACATAATTGTATTAGTTGAAATTTCAGTAAGTTACTGTGCTAGATTTTTTGAGTCCGACACGCGCTTGACCAAATTTTATTATTTGTTGTTATTTTATAGCCTATGCCCTATAAACATACCAATTTTCAAGTTTGTAAGTGTTCCCGTTTTTAAATAGAACTAAAACAAAAATCGCCTCAGCAACCATCCAACTTGACCCCTCTCTTATATGAATGTTCTAGAAACGGGAGCTCACCACAATTGGTTACCATTAGTTGTGAGAAAAGTTGTAATATTTAATGATTTCAGACTTTTCCCATTATTTGTACTGTGAGACCTAGCTTCTTGCCGAATTTCATAATTTTAGGTCAACGGGAACTACCCTGTAGGTTTTTCATTTTTGAATAAATGTATGGAGATGAGGACATAAAAAGCCATATCTTTTGATTGCGTCGTTGTAAAAAATTTAAATTTTCAGATCTTGTGTGGTTCATGGATCCTAATATATGGTATTAATTTCAACCTGATACCTTTACCCGTTCGTGAGATAAAGGGTCTTGACAGACAGACAGACAGACAGACAGACAGACAGACAGACAGACAGACAGACAGACAGACAGACAGACAGACGGACAACAAAGTGATCCTATAAGGGTTCCGTTTTTTTCTTTTGAGGTACGGAACCCTAAAAATACTACTCGCTAAATACAAAACTTATCGAAAATTTATTTAGAACTTATCAATTCTGAAAAATATAGTTCACTGTAGATACAGATACAAAAAGTGCGAAAAACGGCCTCTTTTAGCAGTTTTTGTATCTGTAACTACAGTGAACTATATTTTTCAGAATTGATAAGTTTTAAATAAACTAGAGTACCTTTACTTCAATCTGATCTTCGGGATTTTCGATAAGTTTTGTATTTAGCGAGTAGTATTTTTTTAACTGATGGGGGCGCTAGTGGACGGGAGGTAGCCCCACAACTTTACTCGAGCAAAACGAAATACGAAAATTTTGGACTTCCTATCGTTCCGTTAGAGGCGACTAAAGGATTATGAACCAGAGGATGTATCGTACCATCTTATACACTGCGGTCCATGGTCCCAGCCGCAACGCTCACAAACGTGGCGACTATGGTAAATCCCCTCCAAATTTTACCAAGCGTTTTTGCTGGAATTCCAGAGGTAATTCCCTGTCCTGCAGTTGACGTCTGATAGGATGTTTTGATGTGACCAAAAAATGTATTTATGTTCATATTTTTATGTTATTTTAGACCTACCTATCTTCCTTGGGCAATGTTATTCAGTTCCATAAATCCATCTCCAAAATTATAAAATTTATTTTATCTGTGCACTATAGATAATTTATAAAAAAAATATCACGTTAAGCTATTTCGATGCTGAATCCAAATCACAGATTATTGGACTTTTTATCTGTTTGTTGAATCGATTTTAATGAAACTTATTTTGTTTGATGGCTAATAATTTGACTTAACACTGGTATACATTTAATAACGTCGCTGGCAGAATATATACTCGTAGTTACTTTATAAACTTTGCTTTGTACAACAAATTTCAATAAGTGTGTGACTACGAATTAAGAAATCAATATTGATCTCACGCAATCACATTGACATAAATGATTAGGTACGCTTTATTTATAATCTCCATACTTAATACTTTGATGAGATTTATTGAAAGCACAATAGTTTAATAGGCAATCAAACTGTATTGTAAGCGTTCAATTAAATGTGTTGCACTTTTGATTTCAACATGATACATAAATAAAATAATAATGTTACCGGATCAATCAAATGAAATTGTTGCAAGTGTTAATTGCTAATAAAAGTTTCTTAAAGATGGCCCAACGTGTGTTAACTTTTGAATAATTAAAATAATAATTAAATGTTTTAAAAGTCTACGCAGAAGCATGAAACTTTTTTGTAGACATTGTAAGAGAGTTTAAATAAGATTGTGATCGTAATACTTATACGTAGTACGAAAATAATAATTATTCATGTAATTCTTTTACTTTATAATTCGTAGACGTAAAATAATTATGTGTTCGCAAATCTTTATGAGTGTCCCACTTACCTATGGCACGATTTATTTTTCGTATAAATGTATGAAAATCTATTTTTAAAATACATACCTCATTGAAATAGATTTAAGTTTGTAGTAGTGACTGAATATTATCACAAAAATAATCTTTGCCTAGTTGTTCATTGAGGTCATTCAAATCTCCAAACCCAAAAAAGAAACTATTCTTAAAATATTTTTATACAATCTTTTAATAATGTTGAATCATCCCTTAACTTACTTTTTTTACACCTCTATACTTATAAGTTAGGTTAGTAGTATACTAAGAGAAGATTGATAAAAAAAAATTCGACCCATAAATAGAGAATGTAAGTTTTTATGAAAATCCGGCTAGAGTACATAAAATTACAAATTAAATGAAAATCTAATAAAAACCTCTTGCCTTAGCTACTTGTCGTACATCCACAAAAAATTGGCGCCATAATGAAAAAAAATGGTAACGCAAAAACTCACAACATACATACTTAAGATAAAATAAAATCTTTCACGTGTGAGAGATAGTACTTGAGCTTTTATCTAATCGATTCTACATCTAACCACTTCATACAGCAAATTTTTGTTTAAACTTTGAGTGTTCCTTGTGATTCGTGGGTGTCATAAAACGCGACTAAGGGAATTTGAACCGAAAGATGGGCAGCAGCGACCTTCTGCGTATCGTAACATCTTACATACTGCGGACTCCAACAACCGCGGTCTATGGTGCCAGCCGCAACGCCAACAAGCGTGGTAACTATGGTACTTCATCTCCAAAATATACCAGGAGTTAGTTCCCTGTCCAGCAGTGGACTGGATGTCATGATGAATATTGATAATACCTACAAACAATAGTCTAAGGTCTTCGTAATCATGCTGGTGGGATTTAAGGTCAATGACCGACCTCACAGACCCTGGTGTCAGACTCGTTGGTCTCTCACATGGCTCAGTAACGACTTTTCCATAAAGAGCAGCTGGGACCAACGCGCAACGGCTAAACGTGCCTTCCGAAAAACCGAATCATCCAACTTTTCGGACAATCAGGTGATTCATCCTGCAATGCCTTATCAAACTGGGGAAGTCGCTCTAAGTGAATTTAGTTGGACAGGGAATCGAACCCAGGACCTCCGGATCGAGAGTCGAACGCTCTAACCACTAGGCAACAGAGGTAATGTAACGGAACGATGGGTTCGACACGGAATTACACGAAGAAAATGATAGGAAGTAATACAGGTAATACTCGTAAATTAGGAATCTTTATTGTAAATGGACATTGAGGTAAACTACGAAAGGATTTTCAAAATCATCCCTCTAAAAGCCCTACATTTTTGAAACGAGATGAGTAAAAAAATGGATTTGAGTTAATAGAAAAAAAGAAACATGTGTTTTAGCATTTTTGAGAAATCAAACCCATAACGGGTGAGGGATGAAAGTTAGTATAAAAATTCTACAGTTTTGACATGTAAATGGACGAGATTTTTGTTCAATATAAAAACTAGATAAAAACTGTTAACTGATTTCACGTATCTAATTGTTAAATGAATCCATCTTATGAAATAAGATTATCTTATCTTCAAAAGCGCAATTTTGCGATTGTCAGTCAATAAGCACATCAAATTCGCCTCAATGCGTGCAGAGGGGTGTGGTTGCTATCTGTAGAGGAAGCGGAAACCGATTGTTAGCTTCGAATCTTGGATCACGACAGACATATGGTAAAAGTATTATATTTCTTGCAAATTTTGCGATTTTATTAGATGAACAGCTGATGAGTTGATAATCTATAATCGAAAGATAACTAGAGAAATATATGCATTAAATACTTATATACTTTCTGACTAGACTAAGTAGACTTCGATTTATTGTTTTTTTTCAATCAAATAAAATATGTAAGTTTAACGTCATTTAAAAATATGCACTATTTTCTATTAAATCTAAATATATGAGAAAAATTAAGATGATGAGATCAACTCATGCATGACGTATACACACGCAGGTTTATTGTAGACAAATATATCATTAAATTTCATTTCAATTTCTTTATTAGAACGCGCTAATTATAACTGACTTCAAACTGACTGACTTAAAAAGGTTTTTTATTATTGTAAAAAAATTCGCTGATAAAAATATAAAAGACCGGACGTAGCTACCGAAATAAAATGCGCATCCACTATCAAATGACAGATACGTACGAGATAGTACCACACTCCCGTGCACATTACAATGTACTTCATACGCAATAACACGAATACTCCAGTGTGGTGTTACCTTACAAAGTTATTGTAAAAGGACATTTTAGTTCCGGCCCTTGAATGTATTATTGTGGTTTTATTTGGTCTGAATTCTGACGTCGTTTGGACATTCTGAATTGTTCTTTTCATTCGTGGTAGGTTATACGAGTAGTCAAAATATCCAATTTCATTGATTGCCGAGACCTGCCGACTTAGCACGCTCCAGTTGTCAGTTTCTAGGCCCATAGACTAAAGACTTTAAGCATGGTCACGTTTTTTTGACAGCCGAGCAGTGCGACACTTTTTGAAAGACAAAGACGGCTACATGTATTAGTGTATAAAGCTATCTCTGTCTAAAATATCAATAACATAATTTGTAAATTTGCTAAACCTCTTTCCTCTTCGCGCTTGGAAGTGATAGATTAGATGACATAATTCCCCAATTAAAGTGACATTTCTCCGAGATAAGTATATCTTCTCTTGGGGAGCGTGCTAAGCAGGCAGGAGACCTATTAAAGGGTCTACATCAAAGATTTCGGACCGCCTTGCTTCGCTCGGAATAGATACGTTGCAAATTTATTTTAGTAGGGGATGACATCTGCCAACATGTCCCAATGCCGTCATCGATGATCACTAGGAAATATTCAAAGTAACCTGTCAAATCCATAGAACGACGCCTTCCCTACCTTGTGACGAATTATTTCTCTAATCCTCCTTCTTTATTTTTCTGTGATCTACATCATCCTCATGAAAATAGCGGATATACGTCGCCGCTATGGAAGTGTCTGGTGCTGAGGCACAGAATTCATAATAGTACTACATACAGAACGGAAGCTCTCCGCCTCCCACCAATCGGAGTACCTCAAGTGCGCGCGCATCACCCCGCGGTGCCCTGCGCGATATCTCGTCCTATTTCTCGTCCTGTTGCCACGCGTGACCACAAAAACAAGATAATTCCTTTGATTGCCCTTGGCCCCAGAAGCTATTTCTAGATTTTAAGTTTTATAGTCTAACATAGTTTTAAGTTATTACTAATATTTCTATAGACCTAGGAAGCCTGAAATAAAAATTTTTTTAATATATTTTTTTATAAATTTCTACCTGTATAAGGCTCCTGTCTCTCACTAGTTCAGGTTTTAACAATGACAAGATTATACGTGCTTAGCTGTTGAGATATGCCACAAATGAGTAGTGAGATATAATAAACCTATTGAGTAAAAATTAAACATAGGAAGGTCATTACGTCATAATAAAAATCCACTACAGGACAGGGAGTTCTGCGAAAATTTCACAGAAAAACTATCGTTAAAATCGGTTCACTAACGGCGGAGATATCGCGTAAACAAACATACAAAAATAAAAATAAACAAACAGTCGAATAGAGAACCCCCACTTTTTAGGGTTCCGATACCAAAATGGTAAAAAAAAGGAACCCCTATGGTGCAACTTTGTCTGTCTGTCTGTCTGTCTGTCACACCTCTATATCTCAACAACCAATCATGCTATCGACCTGAAATTTGGAATAGTTTTAGAATATAGTTGTATATAGTAATATAAGTGCACATAAAAGAATTTTGAAAAAAATATGATTATTAACGTAAAGGGGGCCTAAATAGGGGGGGGGGGGGGGGAATTTCAGATTGTCGCTACTAAGTCGAGTGGGATATCATATGAAAGGGCTTTACTTGTTCATTCTGAAATATATTTTTGGTTTTTTTTACGTTTCTTAGTTTTCAAGTTCTGATGAAAAATGACAAAAAAAATACCATTCCCCCCCCCTTATCTCCGAAGTTTGTGAAAGGAGAAATCTGAATTAATTACAGTTGACACACGTTTATGTAAACATTACAGCAAAAATAAAACAATTTTTCTAAGTTGCACAGTTTTTTAGAAATCTGCAAATAACCTTTACAAACAAATTTAGTTTTGCGGTCCTAAAAATGGACTTTATTGCTTGCAAAAATACAAAAAGTATATCGGAACCCTCGGCGAGGGAGTCCGACCCGCACTTGACCGGTTTTTTTTAATTCGGTAAAAAAATAGTGGTGTATTTTGGCAGAGGATGCTGCACTATTTAGAATTATATTGTCTTTGATATAGCCAGTCACCACGCTTGTACACGTTGCGTTGCGACTGGCACAATGGACCGCGGTGGTTAGGAACCGCAGTATGGTGATTGATAAGATACGCAGAAGGACGGTGCTGCCCATCCTCCGGGTAAAATCCTTTAGTCGCCTTTAACAACATCCACGGGAAGTGATCGGGTATTCCTTTTCTTTGCCGGTGTCACACAAACAAAACGTAGATAAGGACATGCCCAGAAAGGTATTATAGAGTTCACGAAAAAGTAAACAAACATTTTCCAGTTAAGAAAAGATTTATTTTCAATTCAAAGTCATAATGTTTATTCATTGTGGAATATTAAAATCTCTTAATGACGTCAGCTAAACTATAGCGCTTCACAAACAAATTGGCGCCATAGTGGGAAAAAAATAGAAGAGACAATAAAAACCCACGCGCTCTTTTAAAAATGTTTGAATGTACAGGGTTGATACAATAAACATAAGTCAATCTGAATTTTGAATTAGCCTGTTAGAACTGCAGCCTAATCCCATGGATTTTTCCCTTCTAGATAATCTGATATTTTATAATTACTCGAGGTACATGTTTGTAACCAAATACACGCAGAAAAATGCTTAGTCTATCGTTTTACATACAGAAGGTCTGAAATATCTACATTTTTAACACATTAACTTTTGACTAACTCACCCGTGAACTCCGGTGTAGGTACAATTATTTCTGTGTTTGAAATTCATATAAATGGATTTAAATTCAGTTTTGAGAAAACTATTTGCAAATTTGATTTAGAGCAAACCCAATAATTTTCAGTTTAATTTGTCCCGATCTTCCTTAAACTTTAATCTTAAAGAAATTCATAGACAGGTGTAGCAACACTCGGGACAAATTAAACTGAAAATTAGAAGAAGAAGCAATTTATCAAAAGTCACAAAAGCATTCCTTGCTTGTTCTTTCATAAAAGTGCACTGCTTGATCTTTGGCGCGTACGTGACGCTCGGGTAAAAGTGCCAATTGTGGTCACCGCGACGTCATTAGGAGCGAGCGACGAACTGGCCGTTTCCGACCCACTGGGCATAAAGACTCTTTGATGCTTTTACAGTAACGAAACAATGTAACAGATAATGCGATGGTATTCTGCAGAATCACAATCAAAATTACGATGAAAAATTAATCATGCTAAATTGTCCCTTAAATTCAACATTTGACACAGAAAAAGTTCGGTTGAAATCAAGTCGAAGTCTTGTGAGGCTGATTTTGAAAGGATTAAAGATTTCAATTCAATACGTTCACATGTCTACGTAAACTAAAAGGGGTGACACTTTGTGCAGCCTTTGTAACATTATCTAACCACCGTTTCCAAAATTCCGATATCTCAATAAAGATCTTCAAAAAAGTACCCATACGGGTAATCAAAGATTTTTAAAACGCACATCCCATGTCAAAGTGCAATAAAAGGTTGCGTACGAAGAAACCCTAATTTTGGTTTAGGCGTGACCCCCGTCAACAATTTTATACAGATTTTTTTTGCGTAATTCACACTTTTTTTAGCCTAAAAAACGTAACGGTAAATTCGACAATGAGAGATGTCACAGGATTCAAACTTTAAAATGAAAACTTGATTGGCGAGTTTTTTTTTTACAAAATCGTCACAAAATCTCTTGAAATGCATCTCTTCCTTTTCAATTTACTGTTTTGTTAAGATTCGATTGCTACTTGCAGAGATCTACAAATATTTTCTCACATGTCTTAAATAATGATAGAAAAGGGATGGCAAAACCGGCATCAAATCAATAGACAGCGAGTTTATGAATATTTTTATATCAAAACACTGATATTATAAATATTTGAACATTTAAATCAATCTATAATATGCAAAATTTAATATCTAATTTATTGTGACAGAGCATCTGAGAAAATTACTAATCAGTTAGATGAATTGCAAATGAGATGAACAAGTTTATAACAAAGGGATTGACGGATGTCAATCAAACAATTAAATTCATAGGTTTTGCATCAATTATTTAAGATAAACTGTCAAAGTGTAAGTCAAAATTGGCAAGGAATGGAAACACTAATTATTATTACATTTTTCGATTGTTATTTCGTTATAAAAATTGAAATTTTTATCGGTTATTTGGTTTGGGTATCCAACAAAGGGATTGGTTATGAATTTTTTATGACACTGTGTTGATTTTTCTTTCCGAAGCGTTGGAGCTCGAATAATATATTCGTCATTTGCTATTCAGTTGAAAGATCCAATTGCCTGATTTTTGTATTTAGATTATTGACAAATTGGCTTTGTTTTGAACATTTAATAATTTTCTAAACATGTGTTCTAAACTATCAACTATTCCGCATTATTTTCATGAATGGAATTAAAATTAAAAGCGCTAATTTGAAAGCCTCAGTAGTAGCCGGGTCCGTTGCATTACTGTCAAAATATCTGTCATATTCGCGTGACATCTTTTCATAGCGCCACCCCCTTCGGCAAAGGATTACTGACGTTCAGCCATTACATCTTCATTATGGTAGGCGGCTGTCTGTCATACCCTCGGCTCTGGCTATTATTATCATTGACAATAAAAAATATTATTGTTATTATATTTATTGCCCTCGCTTGGTGTTTATACGATCCATGCATGATCTCCGTTGACAAAGGTACAGATGTGATAGCGTCATTGTTGTGCGATACAGTAGAGGCCAATGTAATGGCTATTTTGCTGAGTACAATTTGTTTTACGAATAATTCAGCCGTAAATCATAAAAAGACAACTTTTAATTATTCTTTGCATTTTATGTATTCATTATTTATTAGTAGTGAGTAATTCATAAACCTATCTTTTACACCCACTCATTAGAATTTAAATTATAATATAAATTATGATGTAGGTTACAATTATATTTAAAGTTTACTTTGAGAACATGAATCCAAGTGGTCTTTAAAAAAAATAAAAACAATAAATCTTGATCTTGAATGCTTACAAATTAGTTAAATAAGTATTCTTCATTTATTTAAAATATTTTCTGGATCCATCTATTCTTGCTAATTCGATCTGCAATAAACTCACTGAGTATCACTTTAATTAACACGCTACAGATCTTACAAAAAAAACGTCATAAATACTGATAGTAAAGAGTCTCACTCACCCTAAATGTATATCCAAACATTCTTATTATTAACAAGTAGACACTTATCAGTTAATCTTACACCGTTGCACAATAGCAGCTAATCTCTTCGCGCGATAGAATTTATCTCCACCATATCGTCATTGTCGTTTGACTCACCCCATCCTCCCCTTGATACGCCTGTTTGAGAAATATGTTCCAATATTTAGGGCGCAACCGTTTGTCTTGTAATTTTTAGTGGTTATTTATGAATCATTTGTCTTGGTGTGCAGTGTGAAATTGATTTTTGAAATATAATCTATTTCCTTCGTAAATGCTGCGTGGATGCGTAATTGATTGAGTTGTATATTCCGTACGATACTATACAATCAAAAATTTACGCAAAGTTTGGCGTCAAATACAATGTACGTACAATGTTCCTACCAAAAACTTCCACCAATATCTCATTGCAAAGTTTGCTCACGAGCTCTTCGGTGGTTTCTTGTTTCCGCCAATATTTTTCCCAACAAATTCGTGTTCGCAAAACAGTGCGCACAGTGGGGCAATATTTCATCTGAGCTGGTCAGAACAATAATAGCCCGTGGAGTCGGAGCCACGGCACGTTCGGGCCACAATGTTGATACATCACCAGATTACGACGACTGCTCTTTTAGAACTGACAGTTTGATTTAACAGGTCAGCCTTGATTGGTCAGGTATCCGCACCACCAGCATCGGCGTAGACAAAATATCGAAATACGCCGAAAGCAATGCGATATTTGCCAGTTATTGGGTTAGGTTAGGCGATGTTTACTGAAGTGGGCAGAGGCGAATGTTGATGCGTCGATGCCAAGTTGCTAACTTTGACGCAGTCGTGTTATTTTTACTCGAGGACTGGCATCGATTTTACGAATTTACTGAAGGTAAACAAGTATATTAGCAAGGTGAATAAAAAATGCTGAGCAGCTGACAATTATACTCAAAAATATCTATATTAGGTTGTATTAAACCAAAAAAATACCACGGTTCGTATTTATAGTGTGTCAAGAAAATTATAATATCGATGTAGGTTGCAGTCATTACCACCAGAAAATGACAAAAATAATAATAGAATTACTTTCTTCTTATTGCGTTTTAAATCAACAGACATAGTAGTTTTAACGACATTAAGTACATTTTACCTATTTTACTGTGTATACTTACAGTAAGTACTATAGTTTGGTTTTTGGTATATTCATTGCATTGTTAAATATATGCAATCACAATTATTATAGGAAATTAAAAATCATGTTGCATAACGTCTCATAATATATTACCCTATAGGTTTTGGTTTTGTATACCAAATTTATAAATAAATGTATGGAGATGGGGACGTAAATGACCGTATCTATCATATGCTTAAAATTTTCATATCTTCAGGGGCCTAAACATTTTAATGTTTGGTATTAATTGAAACTTTTGCCCGTTTGGGAGAAAAAGGGTCTTGACAGACAGGCAGACTGACAACAAAGTGATCCTAAAAGGGCTCCTTCTTTTTACGTTTGAGTTACGGAACCCTAAAAACACCGTAAATAACCGAATAATTCCGGATCCCAGCAATTGTCACGGCTAGAGCCGGTGTCTTTGTCGCGGCGCTTTTTTTGCGTGTGTAATCTTCCAGTTAATCCGTTTTAACACGTCCAGATGTGAACGACGTAGAACTGGGTGATGCGCTTGCGCAAACTATGTGACTATTCCAGTAGTTACGCGAGAGGCGTCACAGAAAGAAGGACATTTAAGATTTTTTTTTAAATATTTCTATTTTCTTTGCTTTTCTAATAGTTTGGGATGTGAACCGGAGAGCCGGAGATATAACAATTTTTCCCCATTTTGTTTAGTTTTTTACAAGCATTTAACGTGCGGACAAAGTCGCGGGCAAAAGCTAGGTATTTATAAAATTAAATACTTTGTTTTTCTTTGAACTGGAATAAATACCTACTCCGAATACAATTTTAACTTTATGCTGATTGTTCGGTAAAAATAATTAGTACCTGGTCGCCGCCTCAACATTAAAATATCATGTGGTGAGCAAGCTATGCTACTCGCCAACAGATGGCGCTGTAGGTTTCAGTCTAAAACGCGGATTTTTTTTGTAAATGCTTAGAAACACGGGCAGAACGATTTTTCCCAGACATGAGATCTAGCTAGATCGATTTTTCGTTCCCAAAAACCCCCGGATACTAAATTTCATCAAAATCGTTAGAGCCGTTTTCGAGAAACCGATTACAAATATATATACAAACAAATATTGCTCGTTTAATAGTATAGGATTTACTAGGTTAATTGGTAGTAACGTGCAGTGAATTAAAATTAATAACAAACGTATATCGCCTACCGTGTAGTGTCTGCAAACAAACCTCACATATGCCTACAGATATGTATAAATGGCTATAAATATCACAAAATATCCACAATTGGAGCAACGTGCGATTGTTCACCGATCGTCGAACAAACGATGGCCGTTCTTTGTGACGATCAATAGGGTGCCGCTGACACCAAATCAATGGGACATCGCATTCAACACCCACTGCTAACCAACATAACATTGCAGTTTAAAAACTAGCCATTACACTAAGATTCTAGAGAAAAGTGTTTGGTTAACTGCGAACATAACTTTGTAAATCAGAATTTTTTGCGCAATGATAACATATCCAGTGCGTGGCAACTGTGTGGCGCGAGGTATTAGCAGGTTTTGTCTCCAATTTAATGGTTGAAACGTGACCGTAGAAGAGCTAATTTTTCAATAATTTGTCCAGGATACATTGACAATGATCAGTGATATATCCTTTTTGGTAGTTCATGGCTAATTTATGAGACGTGCAAGTCTGAAGAATAGGACTAGTCGAATTGATGAAATCAAGAGATTAGAGATTATTTGGATGTGACAAATGATTTTTTCTTGTCCGATATAGTTACATTAGTAAAATATTTTTCTACTAGTGAAAATCTACAGTAGGAAATTAAAATTTATGTGACTGTACAGAAAATTGTATTGATATTGAACTTTTCGACCAATAATATTACATTTCATACAACTTCACGTACCTATAAATATTCCCTTTCCATACTCATAAATTGGATCTACATGTTAGTATAAAAAGTCTGAATTTGCCAAAGACGAATTTAAAGCTCTGTATAATCTCTCTACAGATTAAGTAAAGTATAAGTAGGCAAAACCCCCTAAAACCGCAAATAAAATAAAAGGCGGGTTTGCGTGACAGGCCGGAAGCCGTGTTTTTCCTTCTGATAACCGAAGACAGGTTGAGTAGGAAACTCGACGGGAAACTTGGGGAAGATGTATGGAAAAAACTGCGGTTAAGCTTGTGGCTCGCTACTTCATTACGGGTTCTTTTGGTTTTTATTACAGAAGTAAAGGAAAAATCATTGATAGTATTTCAAAAATAATTTGAGGTAATTTTTAGTTTTGATCGCATTTGTTTCAATTAGCCGTAGAAACAAAAAAAAAGTGAAAATCGTATTTTTGTTCATATTATCTTATGAATGTAATCATCATCTCATGACATTCAAATTGTCAAATTGTATAACAATAGATGAAGTACCTTTACAGTTTACCAAATACAGGCTGGAAGGGGAGCTCTAGCAAAAATTATATTTTTGAAAGGGTACGGTCACCGCTTGTCGGTAGAAACTTTTTCAACACTAATACCACGCCATAAGGTCCAAAAGTGTTTCTACTGATGTGCGGCCGTGTATACCATAAACACCACGCTTGTTAGTGTTGCGTCTGGCACAGTGGATCGCAGTGGTTGGTGATTGCAGTACTTATCACAATACTGTTCAATAGGCAGAAGCATGCTGCTGCCTCTTCTCCGGGTGAAACTCCCTTAGTCGCCTTTTACGATACCCACGGGCTGATATGTGATAGTAATGTTGTAAGCTTGAAACACAAGAAATGAAGGAAATATTACAGTCATCCAGACATATCACTATTTGTCATGGTAGGGAATTAAGTATATACCTTTGGAACAAGAGAATGCAAGAACATCACGAACCCAACTTGCAGTTTGTTCAGTGCCTGTTTTTTTCAAACAATAAAATTGGTTTAACATTTGAATTTTGTTCCGATCCCTTTTATTTGAAAAAGGGTTCTTTTCCCATATTTTTTCCGTCGGACATCAGGCCGGAAATTTCCGTGTATTCCGTCGGAAGCTTTTCGTTTAAGCCATTTGTTAGGCTAATTAGTTAGGGGGCTTCGAACAGGTCGTATCGTTTCGGATATGTACTGTCCTGTAAAGTTTGGTCATATCGCATTGAAGAGGTGACTATACAGATTGAATTTTCTAGGACTAATAGTTAAATTTAAATGCTTTTCTATCGTTTTGACCATAGGTACGGTCAACCGCTTGTCGGTAGAAACTTTTTCAACTCTATTACCACGCTATAAGGTCCGAAAGTGTTTCTACTGATGTGCGGTCGTGTGTATATTTCTTGTATTATATTCTGTGGTTAAAGTTAAACAGTCCGGGATAAAGTTTGTATTGATTGTATTGTTTTGTCAACTTTTTTGCTAATACCGTGTTCAACGTTCCAACTTAGTTTTTGATGCGTCTCTGAACACGCAAGATGTTCACACAGATAAGACAATGATATTATTATGAGGTAACGCTGCCAGCCTGCTAGGTACGTTACCTCGTGGGGACGCGCTAAATTATATTTTTTATTTATTATGACTTACTGGGGTCACCTACAACCGCGGTCCGTGGTGCCAGCCGTAACGCTAACAAGCGAGGTGACTATGGTACTTCCCCTCTACATTTTTCCAGCAAAAGCTAGGATTCTAGAGGGAGCTCCCTGTCCTGTAGTGGACGTTTCATGGGATGTTATGATGATGACTTATTGACTAATTTGACTGATAATTATTTTGTATGAAGAAATAAATAATTTCAATATTATGTAGAAGGCGTTTTACACATACAGTCAACAGCAGTTCAAGCTTGACACTTGGAGCGTGACTTAAGCTCCTAAAGAAGAATGGTACAAAGTCCAACGTGTCAAACTTTACGAGCTCCCGACTGTACCTAATTTAACTGATACCAAAATATATAACTCATATGAATTCACAGCCCTACATATCATAAAGCAACATACGTACCTTTCACAGGATATTGTAAAAACTTTAGCTGTAATTTAAACGAACTGCGCGCAGATCTCTCAAGGCCCACCCACAGATCTCAATTTCCCAGAACTCCGGGAAAAGTGGGGAAAAGCTACAAATGTTCCCGAGCAGCCACGGAAAATTACATTTCATAAATGGTAGTGACGTCATTGCGCTAGTACTTACTTATCGATAGTAAACGTCTATTACGCAAATATCTGGAAATTACTCAGAGGAACGATTTGTAATATTATTTAACACCTAATGGCTTTGCTTAGATTGTACAAAGTAATTTAGAGGTGTAGAGATATATTAAGAAAAGGTAAATATTTGGCGGCAACTTGAACGTATTTACTTACTCGGAAAGACTTATCTTTTTTCTTATTTAAGAGCTACACTCTTGTCGGCGGAGTTACTACCACGTCTTCCTTTCCTCTGTCTGCTACTTCCTTGGCTTTTTGATTCGCCAACCAGTACCTCTCTTTCCCTCAATCTTTATTTAAGATTAGAAAATTGCAACGACACTGTCGGTGATTTGATACTAATAAATCATCCAATCGCGTGTCAGGCCACGTGCATTGTAGGGATCCGTAGTAAAGTTGCTTTAGGAGTTGTTGTTGTTAGGCAGGTTTTGAATTTTTTATTAACTTTTTCTCTTCTAACGACCAACGAGGTCAAGCCTAATTGCTATAGGTATTTCTATTACTTATTTTTTTTTTATTTTTACTCCTTAACCTGTATGGCCTTCTTAAATTCATTGTATATCCTACTACTCAAAAATTTTCATATTTCCAATGTCAAACATTTAGCTGGAAAGGGGGGGGGGACTTGATTCTAACAAAAAATTGTGCTTCAAAAAGTAGTCACTGCAAACTCAGAATATTTTTTAAAGACCTAACGTCACTATTAGGTCGAGGTCGTATTTTTTACACAGACGGACATGACGATAGTATAAGGGTTCCGGAACGGGCTACGGAACTCTATTGATTGACTATTTATTACCCACCCAAATAGTAATGACATTTAGTTTACTTTTGTTCACAGACCTATAAAAGTACTTAGAGCTAAAAAATCGACTTTATAATGGTAATTATGTTAGCGTTTTAAATATAATCAGTGAATGAGATATTATGAATTTATAGCCGGTTCTAGTTGTTAAATGTTTGAAAAATGCAATGTTTCAATTTATTGATTTCATATTTCATACTAAATCACTCTAGTTGTGTCAAGAACAATCTGGACTAGCTTTAAAAGCTTTATCGATGTAATTCTACCAGTATTTTTCCCATTCTAAATAACTGGCTCTAGTTCTCAAGTGCAATCAATCAGGACTAGCCTTTGCAGTTTTATCGATACATTTCTTACTTTGTCCCATCCCTACCGGTCTGAAGAGCGCGCACGGCAGCGGTTCATACGCGTCGTTGCGCGCATCACACGTCTCGTTTCACAAGATAACAATTTGTGTGCGCTGTGCGCGCTTATTTACCGCTCTGCGCCAAATTGGATGTGGGAAGTGGGGATCTGTGGTTTCGCTGGTTTAGAATTTTACTAAGTTTTAAAATTCTTATATAAAGGATCCTTAGTTTAGTTTCTTTTGCGCACGTCTAGGATGTGAAACGAACTTCCCCTTGCGGTTTTTCCCTGTAGTTACGATATGGGGGCTTTCAAAAACATTAAAAGGCCGGCAACGCACTAGCGTCGCCTCTTCTGGTGTTGCCAATTGCAAGTGCCCATAGGCGGCAGTGACATTTTTTATCAGGTGAGCTGTCTGTTCGTTTGTCTGTTTTGACATATAAAAAAAATCTCTGTAAACCTCTTGGGGTTCTACCCACCCATGAAACTGAACTGCTCTTTTATATGATTTTTTTCTTATTTAAGAAAATGTAATATAACAAAAGTTGTTCAGTTGTTGGCATCTACATGAGAAAAGTTTGCAGAACGTCCTTCCTTAATTAAAATTTTTTTGGGTTTAGTATAGGTATTTCTAATTTTGTCTAGTCACTGTTCTTCATCCTTTTTTATCAACCATCGATGACAGATTTTTGGAAAATATTATAAGTGATATCATCGTAGCCTAGGACATCTTGGATAATCGGCAATGATTTCATGACAGTTGGTAATGGAGGGTACGGTTGTTGGCATCTACATGAGAAAAGTTTGCAGAACGTCCTTCCTTAATTAAAAAAAATTTGGGTTTAGTATAGGTATTTCTAATTTTGTCTAGTCACTGTTCTTCATCCTTTTTTATCAACCATCGATGACAGATTTTTGGAAAATATTATAAGTGATATCATCGTAGCCTAGGACATCTTGGATAATCGGCAATGATTTCATGACAGTTGGTAATGGAGGGTAATATTTCTGTTGACCCCTCTGCATAAGGTAACAACACGTGTCCGGTGATGACAAATTAGATCATTATAGCTTAGTCTAGTGGTATGAGGGAGGCGCTCAATCCGCTCATCTTGGGTTCAAATCCTACAGGGCAAGCAAAAGTAATAAACATACCATTAGATAGATGACCCTTTGTTAGATCTACTTGGCCACTTGGAATTCTGGATGGAGCTCCCTGTCATACAATGGACTTTACTTAGAATGTTATGATGACTTGAACGTTGTCTTCTTGAGCGTCAAGGATCTGTTAGAGGGTGGATAGCATCGGAACTACACTGTTCCTGAGGTAGCTGCGCGGTGTGGGAGGTGTGATGCTGGCCCTAGAGCGACAGGGACAACCTCACAATCTGGGGAATCTGCACTACTTACTCCAATTGTGTAACCACTTCTCCCGCACTGCTTCACTGCCGCAGAAACCTACGTAGGTTTCTGCGGTAGTGATACTGCACTATGCCTGTCGCTACTATGCGAATTTGACGCTTTACTAGCAAAATAAAAGCGCGCTCCTATCACGTCGTCTGACTTCACCTAAGATCTTTGAGTATCCTAGATCTTTGGAGCTCAGTATTTGTTATACAAGCCGTAATGTTAAAAGGATTGGAAAGGACAAATAATACCCCTGCCAACAGGGCATAACACACTTTAAGGAAAATTGTTCTATCTGTACTTTATGTATGATTTAATTTAATGACGATAACAAACGGATAGTAATATTTCCTGTTGACCCCTTCAGTGCCGGGTAACAAGTGTCCCGCAATGCATCCTTGACCGCGCACCATCGATGACTGATGGCGAACATGTGCTGCCGGCACTCGCCAACTCATCGCACTAAAGTTATTGGAATAGGGCTGCCAACTTTGACATCAACAAGATGGGTCTTTTTAGCTCGAACCTAAAAACAATAATCGTTGTACATGGTTAAAAATATAACAACATATATAACATTATTTAACAAATTTTGATATTTTGCAATTCTTTTTTTATTTTTAAAACTAATCAGTCCAATTAATGAAAAAAATATTAAAATTTGCGAGGCTATTCAAGAATCCGATACCAGTATCAGTAACTAAGAACCTGAAATAATAAATCTCATTTTAATTCAGTTAAGTAACAGAAAGCCATGTTCAACTAATGTAAGTAAAAAATCGTTATCTACTTTGTAGAATTATCCAAACACAGGAAGTGATAGAATAAAATAATTTTTCAGTTTGATTATTACTAATATTTGTAGGAATTATTCTATATCATTAAATAGTTTCATGGTGTATATTATTAAATCTGTCTTACAGATTTAGGTTGCTACGTAATAATCATCGTTACTAAGAAGAAGCTCTATCTAGAATATTAATTCTATTCTTTGTCAGCCCTGTCTAAGACGAGGGTTGCACTAAGATAATTATCTTTTTTACTGCTCGTACCCAGTTTTAATAACGTGATAAATGCCGCGGAAGGCTTGCTACTGACGCTCTAGGGGGATTATCCAATCTTATGATTAATACCATACTTGATACTTCACTTATCGCAACAGATGTTTTTTATACTCCCCGATACAATCTTTCTTGCAACTTTCTTTCCGCGGGTATGATCTGTAGGGTCGTGTTTTAATTTTACGCCAAATTAGAAGACTTGTTTCTGTTTTATTAATTTATTCTTTCCTTTATTTTATGTCTTGATGTTAATAATCAATTTGTGTTTGTAAGTTTTAATATCTTTTTTAATCATTAAGTTTTTGTGTTTTTAATCAAATTAAGATTGTTAAGTATTGGTTTATAATAGTTTGCGTTTTCGATTAATTACGCTAACGGTGATAATTTAAATAACACTCTTTTATATAAAATGCTATTAAATTCAATTAAGTGATTAAATACCTCTTGTAAGTAATCAATCATCATAAAAATAAAATTGACAAGTTAACTGGCAAAAGCAGAAGTAATAGCTACTTACTTATTTTTAAGCAAGGCCTTAAGAATTTCTGTGGTGCCCCCTATATTGGTATATTATTTTCTTATCTAAACAGAGTGAAACATAAATTAATATGATTTGCTCTAAAACTGTTAGTCTTCTGTCTAAGTCTTCTGTGGTCTTTGCGAAGTAGCAATAAAAAAGTTCATAAACCAAAACCCGACTACTCAAAAATCTGTCTCTAAAAAGTATGAAACAAGAAAATATTTTCATCAGAAATTGTACACATTTTGTATGTATGAGTAATAAGTATTCATAGTGAAGTGATGTTCGGATATAATGGCCGTATTCATATTATTATGCCACTTTGCCGTAAAGTATGTGATGGCATTTTTAGGGTAGGTGGCATATATTGACCACGGCTATTACCTGAACATCACTATGAATATTTATAAAATACTAAATTTGTGCATAACATTGGTGACCTATAATGACCTCTAGGTGACGCTATATTTAATTTAATGTAACGTCTTATATCCTTTAACCAGCGGATGATCAAGATACTTCTATAAATACCTCAGTTGTCAAATTTCGATAAGCAGTTTAGAAGTTATGAGGGAACAGATGAACATACATACATACATAGTATCGGTATGTAAAATCAAAATTAAAATCATAACCCTTTTTGCCGAAGTCGTACAAAAAAGACGCGATAGGCAAAAGCCTACTGACATTCTATATAAAAATAAAAATATTATAGAATGTAAATAAATTGTAAATGTAGTAAAATAAGATTAAAAAAAAATCATTTGTTTGTCCTCGCAAATAACATGGCACAAGTTGGGTAAGAAAAAAGCTACTATAGAAAACCTAGCCATATAATTCTAAGTCCGTGACCCTTATCATTACCCATGTCAATTTCCCACTACATAACAACCCCTAAAGTAAAACAAGGGATATTCAGACACCCGCAATTACACCCTAACCTACAATTTACAACCAGACACTTCACCTTCCTTTCACAAACATCGATTGAGTCATAATGCCCGATAATGGCTACAGTCTGCCACAAAAAAGGCATATGATAATTAAACAATTCAGTAGGTATGCAATTTTTATCTAGCTTTTTATTTGTATTAAAGGTATTTTTAAGAGATAAATAATAAATAAATATTTTTCATACTTAACTGTTATTTAAAGGGTTTCTTTCTTTCTGTCTATCTATATCTAACAGTTACACGATAGTAAATTAACTTTACTGAGTTTATTATTAAATTCATCTTGTAAGTGAACAAACCATAAGCCAAATGGCTCGCGAAATCGAAATATACATGGTGTAAGGGACAGCCTTCCGAATACTGAAAGGGCATTATCAGTCAACGTAACTGAACAACTTTCATCAAATAAAACTTTCAGGAAATGAAAAAAGAAATCGGCCTCTCCGCACAAACTGTCCATTGTCCAATCAAGTTTGCAATTTTGTATGGAGGGAGAGGCCGATATTTATAATAATTTCCTGAAAGTTTTATTTGCTGGAAGTTGTTCATTTGACTGATCATGCCCTTTCAGTATTCAGAAGGTACACTACTAATTAATATAAAACATTTTCACGTATAAATCGAAAAACTTATTGTGAAACTAATGCTTATTTCAAAAGATTTACCGTCAGCTGCAGAAATCCTCTTTTAGCATTAAAATTAATATCCTCATAATTAATTCAGGTTTTAGATCCTACATACATGCATCTGATGCGTCAGTGTACAATCATGATAGTTTGTAACTATTATTATTTAGTAACTAGCAGCCCGCCGGCTTTGCACGGATAAGTTCGAGTTTATAAAAAAACTGTAGAATAAAGCACTTTCAGTTTTTCCTATTTTTCTCTAGTTTTCTTTTCATATACAAGGTTATTTTTGGGACCTATTATGCGTATGCCCACCTTATTAACCACCTTAGTGAGGTCAAAAGTAACAAGTTGTGTTTTACGAATTTACTAACTGTAAGCTTTAGAGAAAGTAGTGAGCTCGGCGAGGACGGAAACTACACATATTTTGACCAAAACTGAACAAATACTTTATTTCTATGTAGGTAGCACAGAGTTTGAAAAAGTTAAACAGAGCGTGCGACGGACGCGGGGCTCGTATTTGACAAGACTGCTAACACTAACAACGACCAAAAAAATTTCGACATCGAAAATTTCGAAAGTAACGTACCTAAAAGCACCACACTTTGTATGAGAAATCGAATTTTTTCAGATCGTTGTTAGCAAAGTCGTAGAACAAAAGTTGTTGCTTTTGACCAGGTCCAAAAATACATACATACATAACATCACGCCTCTTTCCCGTTGGGGTAGGCAGATACCACAGTCCTCCACCTGCTACGATCTTGACATACTTCCCTTGCTTCCTGTACTTTCATCAATCCTTTCATACATGCTCGTCGGTTTAGGGTACTTTTAACCTGGCCTTTATTCAGAACGTCCTGAATTTGGATTTATAAAATCCAAAACTAACCTTGTATAACCATGTCACCCCAGGAATAATGTAGTTTTATAGTGGTGAAAGAATTTTAAAAATCAGTTGAGTAGTTCCAGAGATTACTTCCTACAAACAAACTTACAAACTTTACCTCTTTACGATTGTAGATAATTTATTGAAATATGCCGGTGACTGTACCGATATGAAGATGTGTGCCTTTTTGATAGCCCACCCCGCGGTAGTTCAGTTAAATTGCCGCTTTTAGGTTGATCTATTACTTTAGTAAACACTGGCCCTTATAAGTGGTAGATTGTTTGAATACTGTCGATATTTTGATGATATGATAGAGACTAGTAATAGAGACTAATAGGCAAATGTAAATGTTTGAAGAGCCGCGGCTTATAATCATCATCATAACATCCTATGAAACGTCCACTGCAGGATAGGGAGCTCCCTCCAGAACTCCAGCCAAAACGCGTTGTACTCGTACTTTGGAGGGGAATTAGAACAGTCAACACGCTTGTAAGCGTTGCGGCTGACGACCGCTGTTGTTGGTAACCGCAGTACTTAAGATGGTACGATACACAGAAAGATGCTGCTGCCCATCCTCTGGTTCATAAGAGTCACCTCTTACGACACCCATGGGTAGAGATGTGTTGTTTTATTCTTTGCCGGCACCACACGCCCCGGCTATTGTGTTTCAATTTGATTGTCCGTTTCAGGGACTCAATTCTTGAATATCACCGGCTGATAAAATATCACCTTAGAAACTTTAAAAATTAAAAACCCTAATAAACTATCAAAAGGTAAATCATAATACATGAAACTTTGCAATCAATATTGTTATAGTTTTGATATTATTATAGTTAGATAATATCATTGACATGAAAAAAAACAGGCCAAGTGCGAGTCGGACTCGCGCACTGAGGGTTCCGTACAAACCTGTACGTATATAAGTAAAAGTTATGGTATTTTCATTGCTAAAAAGCTTTATTATGTGATGTAAGTAACTAAAATTTATATTTGAGTTGATTGAATGAGAGGTAAATTGCGGTTTACGATTTATGACGTATTAAAAAAAAACTACTTACTAGATCTCGTTCAAACCAATTTTCGGTGGAAGTTTGCATGGTAATGTACATCATATGTTTTTTTTAGTTTTATCATTCTCTTATTTTAGAAGTTACAGGGGGGGGGGACACACACTTTTCCCACTTTGGAAGTGTCTCTTGCGCAAACTATTCAGTTTAGAAAAAAATAATTTTACAAACCTCGATATCATTTTTAAAGTCCTATCCATAGATACCTCATACGTATGGGTTTGATGAAAAAAAATTATTTTTGAGTTTTATTGTTTTTTTTTCTATTTTTGTATGAAAATCCTAATGCGGTTTACAGAATACATCTCCTTACCAAATTTCAACAGTATATCTCTAATAGTTTCGGAAAAAAGTGTCTGTGACATACGGACGGACAGACAGACATACAGACAGACATGACGAATCTATAAACCCTAAAAACGCTCCGTTTCTATGCGTGTAGTTTCCAAAATCTTTAGTTTGGAAGGAAAAAAGCTTCAATTGATGAGTTGATTGATTGAATTAATGAATTGTTCAGTTCAAAGAGTTATTTAGTCGAAAATATTGTTCAGATAGATTGTTATTTAGTTTAAAACGTAGAGCAATTTTGAAAAATGATGTTAAAATTTTATTCTGTTAAAAACTATAATTTTCGCAATACCGGCCACACTGGCGGCGGACTGCGTCACGTAGGTATATAAAGTCTGCCATCTGCTGTGCCTCAAGGGACTGACATTTAGGGTCGTATTGATAAATCCCTCTCAAGTCTGCGATTGCACTTAAGATGCATAATTTGTATGTGAAAATTGCATCTTGAGAGCAGACTGACACTTAAGTTGGATTTATCAATACAACGCTTAGCTATCACGTGCCATTTCATTAGCTTATTATAGTTCCAAACATTTTAATTCTACTCATGAGAAATTCAATTCTACTCATGAGAAATTCAAGTCCCCAAAGTTGTTAGCTAGAAGAAATATATGTAGAATGGGTCTTTTCATACTAATAAGAAATTAAGAGTAACATTTCGTAAAGAGGATTAGTTAAAAATGTAGAGGTAAAATACAGCATTACACGTATGTACACTTGCGAAGATATTTACACCTATAAGTACTGCACTGGTACCTACACCAACAAAAACAATATCGAAGAAAACCAGTCACCGAAAACATTTTAGTACTTAATAAAAATAATATCAACCCTTAAGAGGGAATCCTTAGCTGCATTTCTTCCATACAAATTGATACAAATGAATTCGCCCATTTCATCCTTGGATAATGCCTGTAGTGCAATGGTATTGTTTTTAAATCAAGGTTTACGGTATTTTAGTATTTTGTTTTTCGGAAAAATACTTACCAAAAAAAATATGAGTATCAAAAACCCTACAAAATGCCCAGTTTTCCCGCCATATTTAGACAACTGCCAGAAAAAAAAAATAAAACGTTTCAAGATAAAGAAAAAATATTAGCGTAGCTTATCTACTTTTCCTTTCAACTTTGATTCCAAAAATGATTCACTGCCTCAGTTTTGAGGAAGAAAACAGGGGAAAGCGGAACGTCGTTTTGTAGGAAAAATTGGTATGTAGGTTGTCCCTATCGTACACTAAGAGAGGACTATTGGGGCGCAGCGCGACAGCAATAGTTTGTGCAAATATCTATTTCTCGGACTAGGATACCCACTTAATACCAAAAATGAAATTGTCACGACACAATTCCTACTTACGAACTAACTAATGGATAAGCTGACTACATCGTCTACGTAGGCTGCACAGAGCGTCATCATAAATTTGATGAACCATTAAATCTTACCGCTATTCTTTATGGGTGGGTGGTAAATGAAAATGATTGATTTTATTAGTAACATTTTGCATCACAAAAGATTTTGATGAATATAGAGCGTACAGCTAAACCTATATAGATACTCGTAACGCCATCTATCATGTCTTTGAGGCATGTTTGCAACAGTTAGCTAGCAGGTTCTAACAGCTATCGTGAGGTGGCGCTTTTCCAAATAGCAGCAAAATTTTGTTTTCTACATTATTTATATTTAGGCAACTAATTGAGACATATTTTTATAACTTTTTATAAAATCCACAACAAAATTATGTTCGGAAATCCTAAAAATAACGAAAACAGTTACATTATGTAGGTACTCCTTAAATGTGAAAGGCAACGTGGATAGTTGCAAAGAGCTTTCCCCAGATAGAGTCGGTAGAGTTGGTAGAGTCGTGCGAAGTTTCAGCAGTTTGAGCTAGATGGCTCTTTTTTAAGTGTCTTATATTACCATGAAACTTAATTACTTTTTGAGATTGTTTATTTCTTTTGAACTTATTTATCATTATAATCATTTCGCACCGCCAAAGTTCCTTTTACTTCTAGCTTTATTGATAAGCTTTTTGTTATTTATTTATCAAGTTTCTATGCAATGTTAACCTTTGATTTTGTTAATATTGAAACATTCTTTGCAGGTCCTTGGCAAGAACGGTATCCGAGGCTGGCTGGATGGCACCACAGAGAAGACGAACTGGTTAAAACTGGTTCGGTCCACCAACTACCCTCACGACGTCAATGTACAACATCTCTTATTGGCTGGCCAAGTATGATCGTTTAAATGTTTCGTAATTAGATAAGTACTAACTTTTTCTAAATACTTCTTGCAAATACTAACTACTACTTACTTCTACTGCTAAAATATTAGTTATGTAGTTTATCACAATAGTATGTAGTATGCGAATGCAAGTGCCGGGTCATTCTGTGGGTGTCGTAAGAGGCGACCAAGGAATTATGAACTTGAGGATGGGCATAAACGTCTTTCTCTGTGTCGTACCATCTTATTTAGTACGGTCACTAACAATCGCGGTACGTGCCAGCAGCAACGCTTACAAGCGTGGTGACTATGATACTTTCCCTCCGAATTGTACGTGTTTTTGCTGGAATTCTGGACGGAGCTCCCTGCAGTGGACGTTTTTTATAGGATGTTATAACTATGCGACTAAGATGCGAATACAAAAAAGGTATTATTAAATAAAAAAGTGGAAATTTTAAATCTGGTAAGTTTTTACTTATACTTCTAGTTTTGTCAATTTGTGCTGTACCAACCAATTATCTCTTTGATTCAAATAATTCTTAACTACGTGATTTTTCGAAAGCAAATCATTCTCACAAACCACGAAGGTCCTTCATAAAACAGACCTTTATTCTAAAATGCGCAATTTAAACTATCAACCCTCATAACGCGTCTTTGTACCGCTACCCCAATAGAGCTCAATAAAATTTGAATGTGGAACGTTGGCAACTTCCGGTGACAGAAAATCGGTGTTCGACTGAACAACTGTATTCGTTTCCGGTCAGGGGGAGCAGATGCGGTGATTAGATCCACTCGTTACCGTTTGCGGGGTTAATACGCCATTTTGTTTGGCCTCAAATGATTTTTGAGGACAAAGGTTAGGTCATATTGTGGTAATAAAAGAATGGTTTGATAAACTGACTATATTCTATTCCATGGAACACCGAGACTTGTGTAAAATTATGTCATGCATGTGACCTTTAGTTGGCTTATACTGCTTATAAGCAGGTATACCTAAGGTAGGTAGGTTAGGTATACTTAATAGGTGGTTTTTGTAAAGAAGGTAACCTACTAATACCTATTAAAGCAAAAAAAAACTTTGAACTACTAATTTAAGCTGACCACTGATCCAAAGATATTCATACTATAAGAAAAATAAGCTTTACAGAAACAAAACCTTTGCATCTTACTTATTATTAAAACTGAAACAGTTAAATTCTTAGGCTTTCTGTAGAGCCCCGGTGTATCCCGAAGGATACAGAAGAGGATCGAGGTCCCGCGCTTTATATTCTGCCTTATTGCGTCGAAGCTATGGTTTATTTTGGTTTGGTGTGTATAGGGAGTAATGACCTATTTAAATTACCTTTTGAATGACGTATAAACCATAGATTAAAGTTGGCGGCAATTGGACGGATGACGCGCCAAAGTTCAAAATTTTTGAAAATCTTGGTCACGTGGCAACATCCGACCGATTTGAGTCGGTCAATGGCGGCCGTGGTTCAAGGCCATATTATACGACCGTAAAAATTCGCAACCCTCTTTTTAATTGCATAGATTATTGCGAATTTTTTGTATGATGGGATCAGTGAGGTTAATTGCTTTAACCTTTTCTTCCCTGAAACGTTGTTTCCCCCCATGTGTTTCAGGTCTGGTACAAGGTCACACGAGATATCACTTCAGGTCAAGAATTGCTTCTCGGTCCAAGAACGCCGCTGCCTCTTCAAGATGTCCTTACTCCTGGTAAGTTTATGTACTTCGGACTGCTATTTGGTCTTCAAAATAGCCTCTCAATCAGGATTCTGTTGAAGTTATACTTACTCTCGATTTTTCTCTCGGATAAGAAATAATATTTATTTATGCTTTCCAATATATAAGGTGTAATAAAATGGGTTTAACAACAGTCGGCGTAAAAAATCAAAATGTGCATAAAAATTACCTCTTATACAAAATGCGCTCTCAGTTGATGCAGTTTCTGTTGACCGTTGAATTCGTTTACCTTATGTATGTTTCTCCTTCATTTTTATCTTCTATGGGTTTTTCGGTGTCATTCAGAGACGTTTCATTTCGCCTGCACGGAGTCAAAATGGCGCAAGCAAAACCCTGGTACCCCTAACTCGAGCCCCTGACCCTATCGTGACGATTGCTAGCAAAAAACCTGTCACTCTTATTACGGGCATAGACCTAGGGCTAAAAGGTTGTGCTTACTAATTACCATGATAGCGATATGTCTCTATATGATATAATGATACCCTTCAGCTCTACATATCTATCTTTCATGAGAAAAAATAAAAAAATAATGGGCATCCTGCAGGGCTGTTTATCCATTTTTCGTTTACACCTTGTTGACAGAAACTCTTGAATATTAAAAGGATAGATGTAAATAGACAACACTCTTTTATGAAGCCGGTAGTCGTAATCGAAGTAACGGTGCGAATTCTAGTACTTTTGCATAAAGTTACATATAGAGGTAGGTATATTTATCTAACTCGTACAAAATGAAGTACATAACATAAAGTGCGTTGAATCACGGCCACGCGCTTCACGCTCGAGTGTCCAGGGACGGTAATTGGAGTCACCTGCCCTCCGCTCCCGTCTGACCCTCTCATGTAACTGCTGTTTTTGTTGCACACAGGTAGCTCTCTAATTTGAGTTAAATAGACATAATTCAAGATACATAATAATTATTATTGGAGAAAACTATTTTTAAGATAGGCTCTTACTTGTTAAGTAAATGGTCTTACCTGAAAAGAAAAATGGACTTGTCGTTTTGTCGCTGTTATGGCGATCCTTGGCAATCTTCGGGTTCGTATGTTCCAAAATTTGTATAGTATCGGCAATCAACGTAGAAGAAGTGCACTTCGACTCAGATCTTATTTATCCATCTTTTTATAATTAATCTCCTCCAAAGGAGCTGATAATTTGCTAGGAATGGTGAGACTGGTCATTTTTAGACAGACTTTAGTTGTAGATCAGATAATATTTTTTTGCCGTGTGCCTGACATTTGATTACCGAGTGAAATGAAGGAAAAGGCACTGTTGAAACCGAAGAACCTAATCTACTATGAGTCAGTCAGCCATACCCTACCATAAAAACTTTCAACCTTCTATCCCTTGTTTTTTAGAGCTCACACATTTCTTAAACTTCTGTTCTTATAGACCCATCGGTTAAGACTATCTAAAATTTGTCTCTCAGCCAGTCAAAGTTTCATGATTCAAGTAACGACGGATTGAGAATACATACGTAGTTTTCAGCTTTTATCTCTTCTAAGAGCTTTACTGAAAAACCTCGTGAAACAAAAGACATCTTTATACTTAAATATTTAACCTTCACACTTAAAAAATCATAACAGCTTTTAAAATTAACCCCACGCTGTATCGCGCGTCGCGTCGGTTGGACAGCACACGGTGGGCACGCGCATGCGATGTTTAATTTAGATAAATCGCGACGCGCGCCACCCGGCCGGTGCTGAAAAATCACGCATATGTCGTATTATAGGGGGCGACCGTGTGATTGAGCTTGAGGTGTGCTGGATGGGAAAGGCGGAAAATTATGTTTAACGTCTGTCGTCTCTATGTCTAATTTCATGATGAAAATAAATCATGAAAATAAATGTGTAGCTCTGCAAGGTGTAACGGAAAAGGTATATCAACCCATGAAACTAAACAACTTTTCCTAAGGGTTGAAATACGAAAGAAAAATTTCGCCCTCCCATATAAACTGAATCAGCTGATAGTGCAAGTTGCATGGGAGATAATTTTTTTTTTCATATCGCGATCTATCTTTATGGTATATGTTCCTTAGGGAATGTTGTTCAGTTTCATGGGCAGAATCACTTCTTTCAGGGTTGGTATACCCTTTCTGTTTCAACCTGTATATTAGTGATAAATGCAATTTTCACCTCTCATGAATAAATGCGTTTACTTAGGCAATAGCAACTCAAGAATAGCTATTGACACTCAATATGTGATTCGTTTCTAGTGTTTCTACACGAGGCATTACAGGAGATATATTGATAATAACCGATTTTTATTCGATTTCGATTTGGTGTACTTTATTGGCAGTAGAATTTTCAAAAATCACAATTAAACTACATTATACTTCGTCAATCTGCATTTTATTAGAAAAAAAGTGATCACTGTGATGGTTTTCTTTGTCCATTGATTGATTGAAAGAGATTTGTAAGGTCAACACTAACATCGAAAAAGTTCGGCTTTGATTGAAGTTATTTAAAAAAGTAAAGTTCATAGCCACATCTAGTAAACTTTTTCCAATAACACGAGGGTCTTCAGAGCTTCCTGGCGTACTTCCGGTGACGGCGTCGCAGCCGGCGTCCTCTAGTGATTTATGCGAGTACGCTACGCATAATTACTGTGATTTTTATACAATTACTGACACCACGTCACCGCTTCGTCTGAAGGTAGTTTTCCTTTAGTTTCACGTGTAGTTTACAAAAACAGGGTTAATTTATAGCACTGTATATGTACTGACTATAATCAAACGCATGCAGTTTTCTCATTCGTTTTAGTCTCTTCCATCAGCATAAACCTTGCACTGTTTTAAAAGTGTTAGTAAAGAAACTGCTTATAAGTGGTTTTTTGAAAGAAAGTTGTTTGATTTTCTGGCCTGAGTAAAATAGAAAATTATACACCTGGTTTTCGATTAGGACAAACTCAAGAACTCTGTATCTTATATTATTTTATGAGTCAATATAACGAAAATGCAACACGATACATGATATTGGTTTAGTTGAAAGCATCGCTAATAGTAAAGATTTTATACAACCTATTTGCCAATCCAGTATAAAAAAAATCCAGGTTTGACCACCTCAAGAAATTTCGCGGTCATACTGTACCTAGTTAGCTCAGTTTTCAATGATAATTTTTTGAAATCTATTTTGAATGTCTAATATTAGAATCACCTTATATTTTGTCGGTAAATTTAAAAGCTATTGATACCTAATTTACTAATTCAAGGCCACCTTTCAAAACAGTAAAGGGCTTTGGGCCCTAAGTTCACGACGTAGGTAGGCTGGCCCAGTTGTTTCTAAATTCAATTATCAACCTGTTTTATGGTTTCGCTGATTTGATAACAACTGCCTTATTCCATTTGCTGGCAACATTCTCTATTAATACTTATAAATAGCAATATAGTTCTTCGAACTATACTGTCATGATATGATACTTACATTATAACCTAAGCTTAAAATAGAAATAAATTCAATTTTTCTTACAAAACCGTAATTACTATGGTAATAAATTTCATCAAAATCAAGTAAGTAAATTATGTGGTAATTGTAAGAATACAAATTTGGAAGACTTTTCTCAGTTGAAAAAGAGAGACAGAGAGAGTTGTTTAGAATTATCATCATATATCAGGCAGTAAAACAATTTTACTGATATACATCGTATTCCAGAAAATAAAAACTAAAAGGATACCTTAAAGTGTGATTTTCAAACATAATAATTATATTAAGTAATTCTAGTCTTCTTTTCGAGACTGGCAAGAAGTGACTATAAAGGCTTGGCGCAAAACCTAACTATATACAGATATTTTTATACTATCCGGCTGATCAAACAAACAAAAAGGTCTCTAATTCACAGCTAAGTTGCGCAGACGTAAAACGCAAAAATTGAATCGTCACTGCGACCCCGACCAAAACAGAAATGATTAATCAAAAAATTAAGCAACGACAATAGCTGCACCCCCATTTAAACCGAATACAATCATACGCGACCCACACCGCGTGTTTATTTAACAATCAAATAAATATTACGGACAATGAAATAGAAATATTTCAATTTTATATCACCCCGCCCCCAAAGGGTTAAACTTGCTCGCATATTTCTCTCTTTGTTCGCAGATTCGCTCTATCTAGATGTTACGCAAAATTAAATAATATTCGGACCACAATAGATTGGCTTATCCGTGACTTCAAAATTTCGGTTCGGATTATTAGTATTCTATTGTCAAGAATTTTCTGCTAAATTAATGTGGGTTATCTTCTATTTTGTAAATGGTTAAACTATAATTTGTATATTTTAATCATACTTACAAAGTGCTTTTTAACATCTCAGTTGGCGACTTAGAAATTATATGTATGTTATTTATTTATTGCGATATTACAATGTTACAACTTATGATATTTTCTGTAATATGAATGCGGCTCGTGGGTTCCATTCGTGTTTTTCAGATTGTCAGCCGTTAGTATTTCATTTTTATTTTACTCCATAGTTTTACGACTTATTTCTCTGATTATGACACTAAGATGATCCGGGCGATTAACTGCCTTATCAAAAATTCAAAAATCTTTTCACATTGTCGCGTGCGGGACAAAGCAACGTCATCAATTTTAATCTGCGCGACAATTGCGCGATGACAAATGTCAGTGCGCGTGCGTACGAGTCGCTTATTCATTTCATATGGACGCGTACAGTCGGCTAATAAAGGGTTAGCGTATTATTCCTCAGACAGATTATGATTTGGTAGTTTTTTAAAATGATTTAATCGGAAATAATGGATTTATAGTGAGAATAAGAAAAAAAACAAAGTTTAGTGAAGTGTCTTTCAAACTTTTTTAGATGCGTTATTATTTTTATTAATTCATTAATAATGACAAAATCAGAAGATCCAAGAACTAACTGTTACTAGCGGCCGAAATTCTTTCAACAGCTCTCACTTTTACAAAACAAGCCACCCACTTTTACCAAAACAGCATGACACTAATATTTTCCACTATGACTCTTAATATTCGTAAATATCGGTAATTAGGACCAATATGGCATTGTTGCATTCACATTTGTCATAATCCTCCGGGCATATTGCATAAAGTGATCGATGGCCTCTCAAGTTAGGAATATTCGGTGTTCTCATCAGACCCACACGCGTTGAAAGGGTTAAGTTTGTATGGATATTTTAATTGATGAGCATTATTGAGCATAATGCTATTATTACTCATTTTTGTATTTTGAATTTTCAAAACATACTATTTATTTAGTAAAATTATTCTTTTAAGGAAATAATGCAAGCAAGTAAGAACAGTAAAATATTGTTAACCCTCTCCCTGCAGCATCCAAAGCACGGCACCGGTCATCCGTGCGACCGTTTGCACCGCAGGGCGTAACGGTATGCGCATGAGTCGCAAGACGCACGTACACCTGATGCGTACCACCTCAGGGCGAAAACGACCACTCGCTATAGGAAGTGCGCTCAATAGAGTATCACTTGAGACCGCCTGGATTTGCATGGCTTGCAGATTTGCATAATTTCCTTTCAGAACTAGGACCTTAAATCATTTTTATCGCCGACTCGTCTCTACGACTGTTTTGAATACAATAATGTGATAAATATTGTTTTTTTTGGTACTTATTCCAAGACATTTCGTTATCTAGGAGTGAAAAGCTTATGAATACTTTTGAATCCCAGTTCTGTTTATTTATAGCAAATATTATGTATAAAATACTGCACTTACGAAATGTTCACACATCGATGTGGGAGATCTAGAACTTCAAACAATTCAATCAAACAGACTGTACCTTTGTATTACTGAATAATATAGCCATGTGTGGTTTCGCACTTAACGGGGATATAGTGCAAATTGAAAGCGGGATAAATCGATTTTCTTCTTCGATAAAGGTAGATTGTGTGGCTTTGTAATTGAAACCTTGTGATTTATCTTAGGAAGAACAGCATGGTACCGTTATAATGTAGTACTCGTAAGTAAGATAACAGCATAAAGAAAGAAGGATTTGACAATAAGTTTTCATGTCAATAACGTTAATTATTATTTGTATTAATATAATTATTATTAGAAGTTTGTGTAAATCTTACAGCAAAAATAAAACGATCTTTCTAAGTTTCACAGTTTTTTGGAAATCCTTTACAAACAAATTTACACCTTTACAAACAAATTTAGTTTTGCGGTCCTAAAAATGGACTTTAATGGCCATTGTAGAGTCCGACACGCACTTGACCGTTTTTTTTTACGGAGCTCGACTTGCTGTTAATGAAAAAATCTGATGAAAATAATTTGTAAGTTTCGTTAAAAGAATATCAAATTTCTTATGATTATCCGACTTCGTAGGTGAAACGGAATTAAGGCTAGAGCAATGGTGATAAATATGACAGCAGATATCTCATTTTACCCGAAATCTAATTAAATTCATATCAAACGGCCGCAAAATTATCATAAAAAGATCGTGAGAAAGCACAGGTGCGTCACCGTTTCAGGGGGTGTCATTAAATTCATTACAAAGATCGGTAAGTCACCGTCATGGTGCGCGCGCGCCACGCCATACGCCATCTGGTGGTGCCGTGGGAAAACTTAACGAACGTCCAGAATGAGGAATGAGGTGCTGTTCGTATGAGGGGTTAAGCTTTTGGTCATTATTTTATTAAGATGATTGACAAAGAAATTTCAATAGTAGGTCATTGGTGCTGAAGTAGTACCTCATGTTGCACCTATACGTATAAGACAATATATTATAAGCAGTACTACTTAGTTCTTAATGTGATTTACTTTTAAAAGGTAAATTAATTTACTTGTTTACCTGCCACACTAAGTCCTGATATAAATCTATCATGAAAACGAAGTGTGAAATTCTAAAAACAAACTAAGCCTCAATCGATTAGAGTAAGAAATCATATCAGCCGAAAGGCGTTCAGTTCAGTCAGAAAAGCATACCTGTTGCTCTGCCGAGCAGGTCTCAGGTTTCGAGAATATGTAGCGTACCTAGTTCAGCTTAAACTGGTTTTGTTTCCACTAGGTAACAAATCAAATCAAATCAAATCAAATCAAAATCGTTTATTCATTGTTGGATATTAAAATCTCTTAATGACGTCAGCTAAACTACATCGCTTCACAAACAATGTGGCGCCATTGTGGGAAAAAAAAGAAGCGACAATAAAAACCCACGCGCTCTTTTAAATATGTTTGAATGTACAAGGTTGATATACAACATACATAGGTCAGTTTTAATTTTGAATTAGCCTGTTAGAACCGTAGTCTAATCCCATGGATTTTTCTCTTCTAGATAATCTGATATTTTATAATAACCCTTCTTACATAATTTCTGCTTGATTACAGTTTTGAATTTATGTAACGGTAAACTTTCAATATCAGTGGGTACCTTATTATAGAAGCGTATACATTGACCTTTATATGTTTTACTAATTTTGTGAATACGGCTGACATGAGAAGCAAGTTGATTCTTGTTTCTTATGTTGACACTGTGCCTGTCACAATTTTTATCAAAAATATGTATATTCCGTTTAGCATATATTAAATTCTCATAAATGTATTGCGACACAAAAGTCAAAATGTTGATTTCTTTAAATTTATTTCGAAGAGATTCTCTAGGCTTCATTTTATAAATTGCACGAACAGCTCGCTTTTGTAGTAAAAAAATGCTGTTTGCATCCGCAGCATGACCCCATAACAAAAGGCCATATGACATGAGACTATGGAAATAACTGAAGTAGACTAACCTCGCGGTGTCTACATCCGTCAGAGCTCTTATTCTTTTCACTGCGTATGCTGCAGAACTAAGTCTGTTCGACAATTTATTAATATGCGGTCCCCATTGTAATTTGTTGTCTAAGGTAATACCTAGGAACACAGCTGATTCCACAAGACTCAATTTATCGTTTTTCACTAATAGGCTTGTAGCAGTTGGCTTTACATTAGGCAAAACAAATTTAACACACTTAGTTTTCTTTTCGTTAAGTAAAAGATTATTTACGGTGAACCACTCAACTACATTAGAGATTGTACTATTTACGTCGTCAAAATTTGATTGTTGTCTTTTGACTTTAAAAATCAAAGACGTATCTCATTCTTGTCCTTTACAAGGTTTGGCAAATCGTTAATGTAGACAATGAATAGGAATGATCCCAGGATTGAGCCTTGTGGAACGCCCATACAAATTTTTGATCCTAGAGACCTTTTCCCATTTACATCAACCTTCTGGATCCTTTCACTTAGATACGACTCCAGAAGGCTTAGAGCCTGGTCTCTAATTCCATAATGGTGTAATTTCCTGATAAGAATATCATGATGTACACAATCGAAAGCCTTGGACAAGTCACAGAAAACGCCAATGGCATCACTTGACTCCTCCCAGGCGTCAAATATACTTTGAATAAGCTCAACACCTGCATCGACTGTTGAGCGACCCCTGGTAAAACCGAACTGTTTTAGGTTCATCAAGTTGTTGCGATAAAAGTGGCTCTGAACCTGATTTAAAATTATCCTTTCAAATATCTTACTAAGAGTTGGTAGAACAGAAATAGGTCTAAAATTAGTGGGGTCTGATTTACTACCAGCTTTAAACAACGGAATAATTTTACTATGTTTCATCAAATCAGGAAAAACACCATCATCTACACATTTATTAAAAATACTAGATAAGTATGGTGCAATGCTTTCTATAACGGCACTAATAATTTTAACTGACAGGCCATCTATATCGGCGGTCTTTTTCATTTTAAGTGATTTAAAGGCTTTAATTATAACGAAAGCATTGACGTAACTGAATTTAAAATCTACATTGCAAACATCTACGTGTCGTTCGAGATAAGATTTGGCAAGAGTGGGAGATGAGTTCAAGGTTTTGGTAGTTGAAACTGGAATATCCGTAAAGAAGTTTTCAAAAGCTTCAGCAACTTCTATATCTGTACTTATGATCTGATCATCAATCTTAAGCTGGAAGTCATTCCGAGGAGCTTTAGATCTTCCAGTTTCACTATTTATAGTTTCCCAAGTCGTTTTCGTAATGTTGGAACTATTTTTGATTTTATTTTTAATGAAATTTGATTTGGCTGCAGCACAAACCCGTTTGAATGTTTTTGAATAATTCTTTACAAATTGCGCAAATGCATCACTATTGTTATATGTTCTTTCCTCGTAAAGTTCATATAACCTTAGCCTGCTTCTGTGTATTCCCACTGTGGCCCAATCACTAAACATTAAATTCTCATTTACAGTAATTTAACAAAAACAAAACCTGCGATTAGTATTTAACTCAAGAAACCACAGACCCGTTCAAGGTCATGTTACTACTGACGACATGCGGACGACTCTTCCTATTAGCGACTACTTTTAAAGAATAAACAACACTTTAGTAAAATAATTATTGTTAAAATTTTATGACAGTGGTTTGTGATTTTATGACTGAAAATTAGTAGTAGTAAAGTAACTTCTTTAGATACCCATGTGATTATAAACACCTTCTTTATTTTTTTTATAAAACTGATCGCTGAAGAAAAAACACATAAAAATTAATGAAAGGGGATGGTATCATATATTCATTATTTTGCAGGTTTTCTTTGACATTTTCATTTTTATGCAATATTAAAATAAATATAAATAGGTACAGTAACTACCTACGTACTTAATTGTACTTATAATGCGTATTCTTTAAAATAAATGTACGTAATCTTAACTACATAACTGTGTGACAAGAAAATACCAAAAAATAATGAATTTACACCCATCAAACTGAACAGCTATTCTTAAAAAAACATAATCGAAATCCAAAAAAATCATACTAACTAGCCAGGTTTGCAAGGGAGGTCGACATTTTTTTGTATTTCGACCTATGATGTTCGGATAAAGCTGTTCAGTTTACATTTGGATTTTTTTGCCCAAACTTTTATGCAAAATTTCCTGAAAATCTTTAGCTATGTATTTGCGATACCCATCATCCGGCACCCATAACAAAGACAATAAAAATCTGCACTGTTTTTTCCATAACGACACGCATAGATGACTTCAACCTGTGGGTCAGCTGTTAAGTGGAGTTAACCCAGGTAGGGTGGGTGGGGGTGACACGACCCCCTGATAATTTGTAACCAACACTTCACTCCGTTTGACACCACATGTAGTTCAGGTGACCTGCGACGTGGTAGTGGCATCAGGTCATCAGTTTGTGAATCTGAACATCTTTTTTGTAGCATCTACAAAAAGTGGGAAGTCATTATATTTGGTTCATAGATGAGCAGGTGCGTATTTTCTCAAAATTTTCCGAGTAAAAAAGTTCAAGTGTGAAAAGTCTGTTTAGTACATTGCATTAAATTAAATTTTGAACCATATTTTACAGAACACAAACATAAACAAGTTTCCGAAAGAAACATTGGTCTGATTTTTTTACAGCTTGTTTATACAAACTTTAAAGAGGCCCTTATGAGACGCCCTTCTTCCCATTTTCAGTTTCATTTTGAAAAAGTGGTTCAGGTTTATGTTCTGTATATTTATTTATAAGTAAAATACTAAAACTTGGCCAAGAGTTTCAAAAGGTACACAAAACACAACCAATTTTTTTAAATTTTTTGCGCGTTTTATAAGACGCGATTGCCGTATGTCACGGGTTCAAATCCGGCTCACCGCATTTTTAAATTTTAGGGTTTTAACAATTTTCATAGTTTGACTTTTAATCTTTTTACTTTAACCAATTTTTTTTTTGCAATTTCATTTTAATTTTTCTTTCACAATTATAATTTTACTTTTTTCTTTAACTAGGATCCAAAATTAATCAGTTTTCGTCCTAGGTGATTTACAAGTTTGTAAAAATGCTAATATTTATTGGTTGTATACAGACAGGTGTATCTTTTGAAAGACATATACATTTATTCACAATATTTTTTTATTTATTTTTATTACCTTTACTACTTAAAATTAAATCTTTTTGTGGTACATATAAAAAACTTTGTTCATAAATACACCTTGACCAACTCTCATTGCAAAATTTGTATTATATGAGATGTAAAAAAATCATACATATAATAAGCCCAGCTTTTATCGCGGATGCTAGTTAGACAATGCTCGGGGCGGGATTATCGTGACTCGTATTTATTTGCGCGTGTCAATGTAGAACGTGCATAATGGTCACACGTCGAGTAAAATGCTGTTTATACACTTATATACTAATGTTTAATAGATATGACAGGCTAGAACATTATCTATGTGAGACACAGAGGACTTTTTGTATGTAAGACATTTCTGAATAGTATCCCACGGGTTGCTGGGCGGCAGTGATTCACATTTTAGGATGAGACGAGGGCTAATCAACTGAAAATAAACATACAAATTGTATTTTATTTTTATATTATTTTGTATTATTTTCTTAGATTTTTATTTTAATTTTCATTTCATTGTATTGAATTTTTATTATTTGTATTATTATGTTGTGAGGGTCTTGACATTAAAATATTTATTTTTAATTAATACATATTTTAGTAGAAGCATTAAATTTGTATGTGTTCGCAATTATACACTTTCTGGCATATGGATTTAAGAATAGGATTAGAATTGCGCATTTAAATATAAATTCTTAATTTTTTACGCCGGGCTAAATATAATAATACGTATAATATACATGTATAACGTAAGTTTAAACGTTACCAGGTTAAGGAAGCAAGATAGCATTAATCTGATCTTAATTTTAAAATCTAAGACTGTGCTTAGATCGATAATTTTATTGATAGGTTGTAGCATGGTCTGAAAAATTTAAGTTCTACTACAAAAAAAAAGAGTTTTACTAATAATGTTTTTCTTTTCAATATTTTTCAATCCAATATCTAATAAGCATAAAATTAACGTGAGCAAGCGCACATAATGCGCACACTTTCCTCGGTCGTGATCGGCTAGTCATAAATTTCATGAGACGATGTAGATGACAGAGTAGGTTGTTCGTTGTTCTACAAACATGATTATTATAGTTTTGTAACTTCGGTACCATAATTAATTTGAGTTAGGATATTATAGAATAATTACATTTTAATTGCTCTCGTTTCATCGTGAATTGCTTGAGTAAGATGCCTGCTTTAGTTGGTCTAAAATGCTCGTGTGATTTTCCATCGAAATCATGTACCTTTTTTTTTCGGCAAATATCTTTACCCGTGTTTGTCGTACGTAAGAGGCGACTAAGGGAATATGAACCGAGGGATGGACAGTGGCGCCGCTTTTCCTCTTTATAATATTAGTGTAGATGTAGAAAACTTTTGGCCAACAAACTCCATATTTTTTAGTAAGATCTCATTTAAATTGTTGTCGCAAAGTATTTTTGACCGAGCTAACAACAAATATTAACATCAGTCACCCAATAATTGTACTGGTGGACACATATTGGGTGACTGATGAAATTGGTGCCTATCTGATTCCTTGCTCACTAATACATATAAAAAGAGATATTATAGATCTAAACGCCTTTTATTGCGCTAATTATAGTTCTCTAGCGATATAAAAGCGGGCACTACGTAACAAATGCTTTAACCTTTAGGTCTAGTTAATAAATAACAAATCAACCCGCTTCCCTATGCAGAATCTATCTGCTAAGAGTTATGCTTCCTGCTACGAAAGGGCTTTAATTGACGACTTTCTGTTTGATTTACTTACTGACTCTATCGCCAGACTGTAACTTTGAACATAAACGTCTTTGTTATACTGACCGCCAGTTACAAAAAGCTACTTAAAATTTGTCCTGTGTGGTGCCGGCAAAGAATAGTACCAACCCATACATACCCGTGGGTGTCGTAAGAGGCGACTAAGGGTTATAAAATGGAGGATGGGCAGCAGCATCCTCCTGTGTATCATACCATCTTAATAACTGCAGTCACCTACAACCGCGGTCCATGGTGCCAGCCGTAACGCTGACAAGCGAGGTGACTATGGTACTTCCCCTCCACATTTTTCAAGCAAAAGCTAGAATTCTGGAGGGAGCTCCCTGTCCTGTAGTGGACGTTTCATGGGATGTTATGATGACTTAAAATTTAATCCGCCTTTAAGCCGCCATCACACCTTCTAATTCAGCAAAAAAAACTATGCAAAAAATAATGTAGGCATACATTGCTCGTTAAAGTAAGGATATTGGAATGAACAGAACCAAGCCACCAAGCAATGTATGCTGAATTAGTCTTTGAATTAAAGGTGTGATTGCGGCTTTAACTTAACTTTAAATTAACTGCAACTCTTGGTCGATAAGCTCGCCTTTTATTTGTAAATGTCCTTTTATAAGTATTTTTCCGTTTATTAGTTATGCAATAAATAATATAATAATAATGACCACTAGTTATAACGAATAGGAAAATAAATTTGTCACTTTTACAAGTAGTGACCTTTCCTAAACTCTCTTTTCGATTTACACACTTGCTTTTTTGTAGCTTTAAACATAGATGCGATTGTTAAATTTGATTATTTATATAATTTACTTACAAACCTCGATATCCATTTTTGATAAGGTACTGTAATGCATCAAGGGTCCATATAAAACAACAAACAATGACCAGTATTTTTTTTCTTATTCCAGAGCGGCAGAGTTCGAACCCCAACTCTTCATCAGGTCAACAGCTTGAAGAGGAGGAACGAGAGGACGCTGAGCCTCGCTGTACCTTTTGCGACGCTCCCTTCCCAAATATTGAAGCGTAAGTACCTAAAACAAATCATCATGAAATCCCATAAAAGTCCACTACAGGACAGGGAACTCCCTCCAAAATTCCAGCTTTTGCTGAAACAATGTGGAGGGGAAGTACCACACGCTTGTAAGCGTTACGGCTGGCACCATGACCGCGGTTGTTGGTGACCGCAGAATGTAAGATGATACGATACACAGAAGGATGCTGCTGCCCATCCTCTGGTTTAAAACAAATTGAATGGAATTTTATTGCGTCACAAATACAAGAAAAATATCATCAACTGGTATTTATTTGGCGACAAAATAGTTCTATATTTGGCGACACTTTTTTTGTAAAGCGACGTAAATGTAACTGATCCTGCCAATAATAAGGAACATTTTTTTTCAATATTTTATGACAATCATATTATAGCTTAGATTATCATAAATATTTTTGTGTTGGTAAAGTGCTTAAAGTGGCCGTTTTTACACAACTGCGCCAAGCAAAGCTATTGTATTTGTGAGTTTTGTGACGCAACAAATTCCTTAAAATCAAGTCCAGACGCCGGCAAACATCTTGACAACTATTTACGTAGGTACAAACAGCAACACTCTTAATTATTAAGGATTATTATTAAGTTAAGACTGTTTGTAAAATATATCGCGTCTTTGCGGTCAGATAAGGTAATTCTTCAAGGTATTTGCCGGTTTCTGTAATAAATTCTTGTATAAAACTGTAGGTTGGCTGGCTTCATACTTTCACGACAGATTAAATAAAATTAAAAATTAAATAAACTGGTAAAATACGAGAAATAACGGTAATCCTTGATAAAATTGGAAATATAGGTATTTTTCTTTTTGGTTGATTTCTTCGTCGGTATTGACCATAATGTACAAAAGAGCCGAACAAGTAATGAGTAAGAATGGTTGCAAATTTGTCTCCGATTGGAACAAGTGATACGTAAAATTAAGAGAAATTCACAAAAATTACACAATTTTGCACTACTTTCAAAATTCGTGACATTTTCATAATGTACTTGACATTAACCAAATTACGTAACGTAAGGAGTGCGGAGCATTGTAATTATGTCTGTATCAATAAAAAAATATTTTTTTTGACAATTGTTTGAGTTAAGAATATCGGAAAATCGGAAGTATTTAAGAGAACAAATTGTGGGCAATCGCAATGAAATCAATTTACGTGTTCCTTTTATGAGGATGTCAGAATATTATGTAATTAATTTCACATTTTTACACGCCCCAGCACATTACATGTGATGTGTCACGTGACCTCACGTTGACCTTGAAAGTTTCTTTTATTTGTAAAAAATTTAATTGCTAATTGCTTGGTAAAAAAAATCTCAAATTTTCGTGTGCTTAGGATGATTTTTTTATCGTTTTTATTAACAAGAAAAAAACCGGCCAAGCGCGTGTCGAGTCACGCGCAGTATAGGTTCCATAGTTTTTTTTTACGATTTTCTATCGAAAAGCAGGTTTTGATTAAGTATTTCATAACGTTCATAACATATTTTTTTTAGGTTCTAGCGCCTGATTACTGTTGCTTTTTTTATTATGTCAAATTTTTCGGCTATATCTTACTAACCGGCGAAGCCTTCTTAGTTGTGATAGTTTTTCTTTTAATTTCATCATACACTCACCGGCAGAAATAACCGGCCGGTGTATTTTCTGTCGTACATTTTCATACAAGTAAGGGGTCAAATTAAGCGTCAATATATTTCCTAAACGAAATAAATATCCGTGAATAAACAGTGAGATCATCAAATAAGGTGTCTGACTACCGATTCTTGAAGATTAGACCTGTGTACGGTATCCAGGAAATTCCGTGCATCGTTCAGAAAAAAAATACGTCATTTTGTCAGAAATCTCTTACATTTAGCGAATTAAAATGTTTTAAGAGTCGCACGGGTTTTCTTCAACATTTCAGATATACCTAATCTTTGACAATATTGACATTGACAATAAGGTTCTTATCTAAAGACCTCATCAATCAGATTTGTATTTATATTCAATTTAGGTAAGATATTGACGCTTCGTTTTCCCCCATGTTTGTATGAAAATATATGAAAGAAAACAGATCGGCCGGTTATTTCTGCCGGTGAGTGTATTTACTACTACTGTGAATTTTTCACATTTCCAGTAACTACCGTTTAGCTGGCAGGTGGGGGGAGGGACACTTCTCCAACAAAAAATTTTCGCAAACGTATTTACATTATTTTAAAAAGACCTATATAACAATGTCCCACACGATGGGATAGACGAGAAAAATAAAATTCACCCCCACTTTACTTGTAGGGGAGGTACGAATTTTTTTTTTAAGATTCAATTTTACCACTGTCAGCTTGGATGAAATTTATATTTGTACTAAATTACAGCGTTCTAAGACTAAGGGTCTCTAAGCTAAGCCGCGGACAGACGGACATGACAAAAATATATATGGGTTTCTTATTGACTACGGAATCTTAAAAATACATTACATTTATGATTATTATGATTTATAGAAATATGCCGCAGGATTATGACAACTTCAGGAATATTATAAAAGATTGAACTTTATCATATTTTGAGCAATTATATATTTTTTTCGTATTTCAACCTGTGTTCCTTGAGAAAAGTTGTTTCATTTCACGGTATGAGTAACACGGTAAAAAAGTGCTTACTATTTTTGGTACCTTGTATAGGATAACTTTTGATTACGTCTTGATAGCAAAAGATATGCATAAAGTCCTGACTGCCAACAACTTTTCCAGAGATATGGGTTCAAAAGCGAGAAAAAGTTATGGCCGTGCGATATAAATTTTACTATTGGTGCCGCAAGGTTTTTATAGGAAGGCGGAAACTATCTCGTTTTTCTAACCACATTCCTTTAGGAAAGTTGTTTGTTGTCACGTGTGTGTCAAAACTAATTAAGAGACACAGAGATAGGGTCCTACTTAAATAGTGAACATAATTTTTGGATGTTACTGAGACCATGAAACCGAACAACATTTCCCAAGAAACAAAGGTCGCAAAGTTCTTTAAGACGGGGTCTTGTAAACACGATATGCTTGGGTTTTACTTTTTTTATATATATATTTTTTCTATGTCACAAGTGGCTAAACGAGCAGGTGGGCCACCTGATGGTAAGTGGTTACCACCGCCCATGACACCCACTGTCTAGCTTAAACAGACAAAATTCCATACGATCATGCCTAGGTTGAAAAAGGGTCTTTTATATTATTTCTGCATGTAGGTGTGTATACGTAATAAAATCGAACAATAACTAATCGATGTGGTATGCCCTAGAAACATCGGAATCATTTAAAACAATAGTGATGTGCGATAGCGCGGGGATTCGTCAAAATGGTGCATGTCGATAATCTCGATGTTTGCATTATTGACGAGCTCATTTGGTCAACTAACAAACGCTCATACCTCAGCTATTTAAAATTCTTGCAAAACAGTCTTCTTAAGTTCCTTACATTTTAAAGTTATACCAATAACAATTTATAAATTTGTGTTCACTGTTCAGAATTCTCATGAGCTTTTTTTTAAAAAAAACCGGCCAAGTGCGAGTCGGACTCGCGCACTGAGGGTTCCGTACCACCACATAATCATAATTGTATTAGTTGTAATTTCAGTAAGTTAATGTGCTACATTTTTTGAGTCCGACACGCGCTTGACCAAATTTTATTATTTGTTGTTATTTTATAGCTTATGCACTATAAACATACCAATTTTCAAGTTTGTAAGTGTTCCCGTTTTTAAATAGAACTAAAACAAAAATCGCCTCAGCGACCATCCAACTTGACCCCTCTCTTATATGAATGTTCTTGAAACGAGAGCTCACCACAGTTGGTTACTATTAGTTGTGAGAAAAGTTGTAATATTTAATGATTTCAGACTTTTCCCATTACTTGTACTGTGAGACCTAGCTTCTTGCCAAATTTCATAATTTTAGGTCAACGGGAAGTACCCTGTAGGTTTTGCATTTTTGAATAAATGTATGGAGATGAGGACATAAAATGCCATATCTTTTGATTGCGTCGTTGTAAAAAATTGAAATTTTCAGATCTTGTGTGGTTCATGGATCCTAAAATATGGTATTAATTTCAACCTGATACCTTTACCCGTTCGTGAGATAAAGGGTCTTGACAGACAGACAGACAGACAGACAGACAGACGGACAACAAAGTGATCCTATAAGGGTTCCGTTTTTTTCTTTTGAGGTACGGAACCCTAAAAAATGAAACTTTATGTAACTTGACTTCTTATTGTTGGTTCAGACTTGTTTTATATCTTTATGTTTTTATTCCATCTTGTGGTTAAAACTTATAGCCAATTAAAGTTTATCGTCAGTCACAAGTTTAGTTGTACTGCTTCATTTTAGAATAGAATAGAATAGAAAATCGTTTATTTCACAAATAACATAATTAAGTTTTTACAAAAGTTTAACAAACATTTGGTAGCTGTTATAGCGAAAAAGGACATACTCAGCCTTGTGCCGCAACTGACGTCGCGGCGCTGATTTTCAGTATGCCCAAAAAAGGGTATGTGAGGCAACGCATCGAAGGATAAGACAAACATAAATAGGTACATGTTTAAAGCTTATAATATAAAATAACATCATATTAATTATAAATAAAAAGATAGGTATTATAAAATAATAAAAATACTCAAATAAAATTATATAAGTACAACTATTTTTCATATCTAATATATACATACAGTTGAACACAGAAAATACTTCTTAAATAAAAGATTGTGATAAAAGAAAATACTTCAATTTAATTTTAAAAGTTGCTATTGTCTGTGCTCGTCTAATTGGGGGTGGGATATTATTCCAGCATTTCGTGGCAGAGTATCGAAAACTGCCACGAAATGCAGCCGTTCTGTGTCTTGGACATGTTAAGCGTACAGCCTGCCTTATATGTCTTGATGAAAAGGTTAGCTTATTGTAAAGGTAAGGAGGTTTTTTATTATATATGACACCAAAGAGCAAAGTTGCAAAATGTAGCATTCTACGAGCATCCATCCAAAATTTGTTTTGCCTAATGTTAAGCCAACTGCTACAAGCCTATTAGTGAAAAACGATAAATTGAGTCTTGTGGAATCAGCTGTGTTCCTAGGTATTACCTTAGACAACAAATTACAATGGGGACCGCATATTAATAAATTGTCGAACAGACTTAGTTCTGCAGCATACGCAGTGAAAAGAATAAGAGCTCTGACGGATGTAGACACCGCGAGGTTAGTCTACTTCAGTTATTTCCATAGTCTCATGTCATATGGCCTTTTGTTATCGGGTCATGCTGCGGATGCAAACAGCATTTTTTTACTACAAAAGCGAGCTGTTCGTGCAATTTATAAAATGAAGCCTAGAGAATCTCTTCGAAATAAATTTAAAGAAATCAACATTTTGACTTTTGTGTCGCAATACATTTATGAGAATTTAATATATGCTAAACGGAATATACATATTTTTGATAAAAATTGTGACAGGCACAGTGTCAACATAAGAAACAAGAATCAACTTGCTTCTCATGTCAGCCGTATTCACAAAATTAGTAAAACATATAAAGGTCAATGTATACGCTTCTATAATAAGGTACCCACTGATATTGAAAGTTTACCGTTAGATAAATTCAAAACTGTAATCAAGCAGAAATTATGTAAGAAGGGTTATTATAAAATATCAGATTATCTAGAAGAGAAAAATCCATGGGATTAGACTACGGTTCTAACAGGCTAATTCAAAATTAAAACTGACCTATGTATGTTGTATATCAACCTTGTACATTCAAACATATTTAAAAGAGCGCGTGGGTTTTTATTGTCGCTTCTTTTTTCCCACAATGGCGCCACATTGTTTGTGAAGCGATGTAGTTTAGCTGACGTCATTAAGAGATTTTAATATCCAACAATGAATAAACGATTTTGATTTGATTTGATTTGACATCTTTAAAATGTTGTGCTTTTCTAGATAAGGTGTAACATGTGTTCTCCTAGGAATCGGAAAACAAAACCTAGCACAAGCATTTTGTACACGCTGTATTAGATTTTTAGTGCGCTTTAGTAAAATGAAATTTCAATGCTATGTCTCCTGGTTTTTACAAACAATAAAACTTAAGTTACACCATTTCCCCTCCAAACCTTCAGGATTACGGTGACGTGCCATCAGAAGCCCAGCTGTCACACAGGCACAGATAATAAATTCATGATAACACGTTTTCCATTCGTGATGAGCAGCTTAGTTTATTGTCAACCGATTTTATCTTTTCATTGAGCTTTTTTATATGTTCATAGGTAGGTGTGGTGGATTGAATAGATAGGCTCACTGTTTAGAAAATGATGTTCGTTTTACGTGTTTGGTTTCTTTTGAAAGTTATTATAGGTAACTGATTCTACAAGTAGGATCATTTGTGTACACCGTTAATAGCGAGGATTCTAATTGTCCTTTTTTGAGATTTTAAGAGGCCTTGAAGAGTCTACTTGCCTCTTGCTTGAGTAACTCCCGTGCCATTCAAATGCCTAATTAGGTTTTCACAGTTTTATATACGGATACTGATCATCGTGTGGCATTTAAAACATTTCTTTGAACATCCCTAATATTTTTTATGCAGTTTCGACCATCAGGCAAACAAATACATTTTATTTCTCTATGTTTCATCGAACTGATAACCCAAAAATTTTCTCTTTTCTATGTCCCTACTCTATCAGTCAATTCAGGCATTTTTATTGAGTGGAAGCCCTTTTTGTGTGTTCTCAAAGTTTCTTTTACTATCCACATAAAATATACCATTTTGAGTGTATATTGTACAACGGCAGCAACAAAAAAATACTAGGTTGGCTAGGTTCCATCCATTTGCTACTGATACTGGTTTTGTTTTGCCTGTGTGTACCATGCCTATGTCGCACGTGATGAACAGCGTTGGCTTATCATCAAGTCTAACATTATTGATGCCTTAAATTGAATTGTCACGATATGTAATGCTCTCCCGACCGAACTATCATACATCATAGCTTTGATTGCGACATCCATTGTTATCTCTTATCGGATCCCTTACTAACTCTTACTTTCGTCAGACCTGTCACAGTCGGAAACTTAGCTAGTAGAAATAAAGAAATCGATGTTTTTTTGATGTATGAGCAAAGAAGACATGTCAACTGTATGGTAGCAGGCCAGGAGGCTGCTGACGCATTTGCCCTGCATTTCAGTTCAGTGTTTCATGGTGGTGTGCCTCGCCTTAGTGCAGCAGAAGCTGCTGCAGTTGTCGCATCTGGTTTTACGCGTGTTGATGTTAAATCAGTTGATTCAACTGATCTATCCTATGCGACTAAGTGCCTAAAATCGTGTTCTGGTGCTGGCCCAGATGGAGTGCCTCCATTTCTTGTGAAGGATTGTGTCGAAGCCTTAAAAACACCTCTCTTATTCCTATTCAATTTATCACTTAGGAATGGAATATACCCTTCACAATGGAAGAAATCGCGAGTCACGCCAGTACCAAAAGTCAGTAACAGCTCTGCTATTTCAGACTTTCGGCCGATAGCGGTGTTATCAGTTTTTGGCAAAATTTACGAGTCTATTTTAAATAAACATATTATTCGGCAAATAAATGGACTGTTGGATGACTCGCAGCATGGGTTTCGTAAGAACCGGTCAACAACCACCAACCTAATAAATCTCTCGGACTATGTGTCTGCTGAGTTGGATGCAGGTCGTCAGGTGGATGCAGCTTACCTGGATTTCAGGAAGGCATTCGACTTAGTAGATAATGACATCCTGCTCCAGAAACTTGCTGCTGCAGGTTTCGCGCCGAAACTTTTAGAGCTTTTTTCGAGCTACTTACGGAACAGATGCCAGTACGTCCGAGTAGCTGGATGTGACTCGCATGAATACTACACGAGGTCTGGAGTCAGCCAAGGTAGCACGCTTGGACCAACACAATTTTTGCTTATGATCAATGATCTGCCGAAAAGCGTTAGCACCGCTAAGTGTTTGATGTTCGCTGACGACCTAAAGCTGTTTCTGGGTATAAGTGGTCAGATGGACACTGTCGCTCTACAACAAGACCTCAATGCTATTGCTACTTGGAGTGATGCAAATCGCCTCCCATTTAATACATCTAAATGCAAAATTATGACATTTTCTCGCTCCCGCGCACCAATCGCAAATGATTATGATTTATTTGACGCTCCATTGGAAAGAGTAAATGAGATACGTGATTTAGGATTGACTTTGGATAAAAACCTTGACTTTAGGATTCATATGACGAATGTTTGCAAAAGCGCTAATAAAGTACTGGGCTTTATCTTAAGGACCTCCTCCCAGTTTCGAGGAGTACAAGTGGCTATGGCTTTGTACAATGCCTATGTCCGTAGTAAACTCGAATACGGAGCGTTAATTTGGGATCCGTATGAAAGTAAATATTCACTTCTGATAGAGAAAGTGCAGCGGAAATATGCTAGATGGCTCTATAAGCGTATGTACGGTTATTACCCATATATGTACCCATCTATTTTTGTTTCGGGAATGGTTGGGTGCGACACACTTTTTCTAAGGCGGAAGCTTTTATTAGCTTTGCACTACTACTCTTTGCTGCACAATAGAGTTGACAATCCGAATGCTCTCGGTAGGATCAGCCTGATTATTCCGAAGCTAGGCCCTAGATGCGAAGGGGTAACGCTCCCCCCGCGACTGCGCGCGCGCCTATTCTCGCGCTCTACCGCCCGTACTAACCGCTCGCGCAACGCGCCCACAGCGAGAGCGCTGATGCTTCTTGGTGACTTGCTCATGCAACACGTTGATGCTGATATTTTTTATGACTCCTTTGTTACTTTTACTAAAGTAGTATATTTGTATTTAAATAATGTACCTATGTGCCTATAGGTATTTGATGTTTGAACCTACATGTGCTTTGGGTTTATCCTGTAAACTTGTAAGGTATTTTTCTATAATAAATAAATAAATAAATAAATAAATAAACTGGGTTAATCAAGTTTTATTACTAAACTTATTTGATAAAAAAGCTTAATTTCGCCTTCATGTTTTTTAATCAATTTTAAGACCATCTTTTAGCTGGATTTATGTTGTTGCTCTACTTTAATAATTAAGTGTCAGCGCACAGTCACCAGCAAATCAGCAGTCTTACACTAATATCTTGTCGCTATAGTCATTTTGTTGTTGAAATAACTACTATTTATTTTATTTACGAGATCCCAAGCTTTACTTAGCCGTTGGAATTGCGAAATACTAACACTGTACAATTTACAGCAATATAGTTGTACGAAGATAATACCAGTCTGGTCAAATTATAGTCCCTGACTTATAAACTGGTCAAATCTACTGCTAGAGATTTATTGGAATTCCTGAAACTATCAAAGTGGTTTGCTAACGCCATGTGGGTGTTTGGTAGGTCGTTTTAGGGGTTAAGACCTACTAAGTTACCTTTATTTATTACCTATTTGGATTGTTTTATACTACAAGTGTGAATATGGGTAACCTCAAGCAAGGTATAGAATCCACTGCCTTTGGTGCTTCCCCAGACGTACTTTGTCAAAAGCTCTAATATCTTAGGAAGATGATTGTTAAATAGTCTGCCTAAAAGTGGACGTCTTAAGGCTTATTTGTGATTTGATTCCTTTTGGTTTTTTAAACAACCGGGATTAAGTAGTAATACAATTTTTTTAACTAAAGCATGTTGTTGCATTTTACGAGGTAATTTGTCTAACAAAAAGAACTTCCTTAAAAAAGTATCAAGCATTAATAAATCTAATCTCTTCTTCTGCAACCGTAAATACCTATTTACTTGAAAACCCTAAAGACGTCTATGAAATAATTTTTAATAAACATATCAGAAGTGGTTCAAGCAACAGAATCGTAGGTAGATCGGTAATATCGATGTTCTCGAGTCGTATCTTCGATCAGGCGGGCACGGGATTTCTCAACGATTGTTACGATTATATCGACATCTACCAGCACAATCGATTATTAAAATGTAAGCACGTTCTGCGGTAGTACATCATTAGTTTACAGGGGCGGTAAAATGACGCTTTACATACAAGTAATAATAATACAATAGTTTACATTTTAAATTTTATCTGAGTTAAGCATAAATAAATCAAAGAATTTCTACAATATGGTATCAACTGTTCCTTTCATTTCATGCATTTTTATATCAACGTATCTATAGCAAAAGTTTAAATAGACATTTAAAAAAAATCGTATACAGCCCCTAGCCGAATTTTAGTATGTTACTCAGAATAAAAATCTTTCCCAAAAAAACATTGGTCGAAAAACTATTTTTGTTCTTGGGTCTCCCAAACAAACCTTGCACCAGCAACAATGGACTTTGTATGGGACGACCAAAATTTTTTCTAGTTTTTCGACCCATGTTTATTTGGGAAAGTTGTTCAGTTTCATGTTCTGAGCAACATACTAAAATTTGGCAAGGGGTGCAAAAATAACCCTGTATTACTTTGAAGAGTTTATTCTGGGGGCTAACTGCAAAAACTTTTGTTTTAAGTCTATCTTATATGTATTACATGTATGTTATCTTATATGTTATTGTATTATTATTATGGTGCCGGCCCAGAATAGAATAGTACCGACCCATCTCTTCCAATGGGTGTCGTAAGAGGCGACTAAGGGAATGAAATCCAGAGGATGGGCAGCAGCGTCCTTCTGTGTATTATCCCATCACACTGCGGACGCCAACCCGTCTGCCAAGCGTGGCGACTATGGTAAAACCCCCTAAAAATCCTATGAATCACGTCAATAAGCACCGGCCCCTAGTCCCCGGCGGCCCCGCTATTCCTGGCTCTGGTAGCGGTCATGGTAACGGTGGGGCAGGGGGTGCGAAGAATCCCCGGCAGATGCCAGGCTACCAACAACGACGACCTCTGGCCCTGGCAACGTACAACACGCGCACATTGCGGACCGACGAGAAGGTTGCTGAACTCGAGGAAGAATTGAGCAGGTTACACTGGGACATCTTGGGTCTATCTGAAGTCCGAAGAGAGGGGGAGGACTTGATAACCCTAAAATCAGGTAACTTGCTCTATTTCCGGGAGGGCGACCAACTGTCCCAGGGAGGTGTCGGGTTTATGGTCCACAAGTCTCTCGTGAACAGCGTCGTCATGATCGAGAGTGTGTCGTCGCGGGTAGCGTACCTTATACTCAGAATCACCAAACGGTATTCGCTGAAGGTCATACAGGTATACGCCCCCACATCGACACACTCTGATGATGAAGTCGAGGCTATGTATGAGGATATCTCTAAAGCCATACATACGCCTAAGACCCACTATACCGTTGTCATGGGGGACTTCAACGCGAAACTGGGCAAGCGAGGCGATGGTGAGCTGAGGGTGGGGCAATTTGGTGTTGGATATCGGAATTCCAGGGGCCACATGTTAGCCGACTTTTTGGAGAAAGAAGGACTCTTTATGATGAATTCCTTCTTCAAAAAGTCGGAAAACCGAAAATGGACCTGGATTAGTCCCGATGGTGCTACAAAAAATGAGATTGACTTTATCATGTCGACGAAGAAGCAAATATTCAATGATGTCTCTGTGATCAATGCGGTTAAAACCGGAAGCGATCACCGGTTGGTAAGAGGCACATTGAATATCAACGTAAAGCTGGAAAGAACTCGACTGATGAAGTCTACGCTCCGACCCGCACCCACCAATATCCAAAATCCCGACGGCTTTCAGCTCGAACTGCAAAATCGCTTCGAATGCCTTGGTGAATGCATAGATGTGGACGACTACAATAACGGGTTCGTGGAAACTGTCCATACAATTGGGTCAAAGTATTTCAGACCCCACCGTACTAAAAGAACCAAAAAGATCTCAGATCATACCCTCAAGCTAATGGAAGAAAGACGCGAAATGGCTCTGCAGTCTTCGGGAGATGCTTCTCAATATCGGCGGCTCAATAAACAGATCTCTAAGTCTCTGACTCGCGACATTCGGCTATTTAATACTAATCATATTAAAGAAGCGATTGAGCGGAACAAGGGCTCCAAAGTGTTCGCAAGAGATCTGTCTATTGGACAGAGCCAGTTGACGAAGCTGAAGACCGAGGATGGCAGAACCGTATCGTCCAAGCCTGAGCTACTGAGGGAGGTCGAGAAGTTCTATGGACAGTTATACACGTCAACCGGCCCACCCGTTAGCAGTCTGGCCAACGATCCAAGAGCTAGACTTACCCGACACCATACTGAAGATATCCCGGACGTCAGCTTGTACGAGATTAGAATGGCTCTCAGACAGCTTAGAAACAACAAGGCACCCGGGCACGATGGAATTACGGCTGAGCTTCTGAAAGCAGGCGGAAGGCCAGTGCTAAAAGCTCTTCAGAAGCTGTTTAATTCTGTCATAGTCGAAGGGAAAACGCCACAGGCATGGCACAGAAGTGTGGTGGTGCTCTTCTTTAAAAAGGGTGATAAGACCCTGCTGAAGAATTACAGACCTATCTCACTTCTGAGTCATGTCTATAAGCTGTTCTCGAGAGTCATTACGAACCGTCTCGCACGCAGGCTCGACGACTTCCAGCCTCCCGAACAAGCCGGTTTCCGTAAAGGCTTCAGTACCATAGACCACATACATACGCTACGGCAAGTTGTACAGAAGACCGAAGAGTATAACCAGCCACTTTGCCTAGCGTTTGTGGACTATGAGAAGGCCTTCGATTCGATCGAGACGTGGGCTGTGCTACGATCTCTCCAGAGGTGCCAAGTCGACTATCGGTACATTGAAGTGTTAAAGGATCTGTACAAAAACGCCACTATGTCAGTCCGTCTTCAGGACCAGGACTCGAAACCTATCCAATTGCATCGAGGAGTAAGACAGGGAGACGTCATATCTCCTAAACTGTTCACCGCTGCATTGGAAGACGTCTTCAAACTCCTGGACTGGAAAGGACTTGGCATCAACATCAATGGCGAGTACATGACCCACCTTCGATTTGCCGACGATATTGTCGTAATGGCTGAGACCCTGGAAGATCTCGGCACGATGCTCAATAACCTCAGTAGAGTTTCACAACAAGCGGGTCTTAAAATGAACATGGATAAGACGAAAATTATGTCTAACGCCCTTGTTGTACCCACTCCACTCAAAGTTGGAGACTTTACGCTCGAAGTTGTCGATGAATACGTATACCTGGGACAAACAGTCCAGCTGGGTAAATCCAACTTAGAGAAAGAGGTTACTCGTCGAATCCGACTCGGATGGGCAGCGTTCGGGAAGCTCCGCAACATCTTCACGTCCAAAATACCGCAGTGTCTCAAGACGAAAGTCTTTGACCAGTGTGTGTTGCCAGTGATGACATATGGAACCGAGACGTGGCCGCTCACGATGGGCCTTATCAGGAAGCTCAAGGTCACCCAAAGAGCTATGGAAAGGGCTATGCTCGGAGTCTCTCTGCGAGATCGAATCAGAAATGAGGAGATCCGCAGAAGAACAAAAGTAACTGACATAGCTCTGAGAGTCGCTAAACTAAAGTGGCAGTGGGCAGGGCACATCGCAAGAAGAACCGATGGCCGATGGGGTGTAAGGGTTCTAGAGTGGCGACCACGTACCGGAAGACGAAGCGTTGGCAGGCCCCCCACAAGGTGGACCGACGATCTTGTCAAGGTCGCGGGAAGCCGCTGGATGCGAGCAGCGCAGGACCGGTCGTCATGGGGATCTTTAGGGGAGGCCTATGTCCAGCAGTGGACGTCTTTCGGCTGATATGATGATGATGATGATGATGATGATATGTATTACATTTGTGACAACTTTAGCAGCATTTTAGGTACAATCACGTTTAGCATCGGTGGCTCGTGTGGGTGGAGCCTAATGGATAGTTCTGAATGAAAGTTGTTCGGTGGATGTTATCGAGCTGAGAACATGTCGATCACAAACCGATCTGGATCAAAACATATTACAGCTTGTTTCCTTTCTTTATATTTCTTATTGTAATAACGAAAAGTCAATCGGGTGAATCATATCTTCTTCTGTGTCCAGGGTGTTTGGTATATGTCTGCGAGCCTCTCGGGTGATTGCTCTACGCATGACTGTTTCAGACCAGAATACGGAAAAAAAATGAACTCCTATACGAATTCAATACAAAAGTTTCTACAATATTTTTTTCATATTTCTACCTATGTTTGTTAGGTTTCTATTTAAATAGAGGCAGCCAAAAATATTTTTTGGCTGCCTCTAAATTAAAACGAAATAATTTAAAAATATTTTTATTATTATTGTAAAATAATAATATTTTTCAATAAAGTTGGGCAAGGGTATTCTAAAACTATTCCATATTTCAAGTCGATAGCGGGAGTTGCTAAGAAAAACAGGTGTGAAAGACGGACGAAGTCGCACCAGAAGGGTTCCGTCTTTTTTTTTTTGGTTCGGAACCCCAAAAATAGAGGTTGAAGAAGACCCTTAAAAACAACCTAAAACAACCGCCAGTGTCAGTTTTCAATCAGTCGACCTTCTAAATTCAAAATTATGCTGCGTCTTCGCAATTTTCTGACATTTCCTCTTTGCGTATCAATCGATAAATCTTATATTTTATCAATAAATCACTTAATACTGACCCTTTTAAGACACCATTATTGATACCTTTTTTTTTCATCTCCTATTCTACTCTTACTCTTCATTTGTAAATTTAATTTAATAAACAATATATAGTAAGTACGACCCACTTTCTCTTCGACCCTGCTCCAACTACTGATCTTAAGATCGCCTCTACATTTTCATCATCTGAATGCAACCCAGAGCCTTTCCCAGTGACTTCCATCCCACTGTCACAATGTAGATAACTGTCCAGAAATACATAGATTGGGCATGGAGCAAATAAAGCGTCTTAGCTTGAAACTGGACCTTAATTTAAAACTAACAATGTAGCAATGATGCACAAAAAGAGAAAAATATCATTAACAGTTACCTAATCAAAATAAAAAACCAAGCGCGCAAATTCTTGACTCGGCTAAAACGGCTCAGTTTCTTAATATAGGCGAAAAAGCACTAATTCAAAAAAAGGAAATGTTGGGCGTACATACAACGTGCAACGGAAAGGAGTGTAACAATGTAGGCACTGACGATACTAAAGTGTGTGAATCTGCTCATGAAACTGAACTAACTATTTTTCCCAAAGAACATAGGTTGAAATACGAAAAACCAAACTTGACCACCCATACAAAATGCGCTATCCGCTGATGCAGTTTCCACGAGAGGTCAAAAATTAATTTTGTTCTACGACCTATGTTCTTTGGGAAAACTTGTTCAGTTTCGTACCCTTTAGTATTATCACACCTTTTCGTTAAACGCTGTATAATATTCGTGGGGGTAGAGACCACAGCGTACAAAATCAAAATGAAACTTTTTGTAGTTAGCATAATGTTCTTAAACCGAATATGCCTATTACTCAAAAACGTTTTTAACTAACACCAGTTAGTAATAAGACCAAAATAATAACGGCAATCATCATCTATAATCGTACTCAAACAAACTCCATTGTCAATGCGGGCAGGTAGGTAACGAGAATATTTGGCACACTTTCAACATTACACAATAATCAATTTAAAGGTACACAATCGATCTATGAATGAAACAATGCAGTTTGTACGAGAATAGTAAGAAATACAACGTGAAACGGAAAGATATGATAATACTGAAGGGTATGAATCTGCCTATGAAACTGAGAAACTTTTCCCTAGGAACATAGGTCGAACTAAAACCAAATCTGACTTCCCGTACAAAATGCGCTATCAGCTTATGTATTTTGATCTGTTGAAACATTAGTGGCGCGTATCATTTATTTAGCTGTGATAAAATATTTTGGATAATTCAATAATGGGAAATATGATTGCATGAGAAAAAGGATTGATTACCTAAACTATAATGTACCTTAGCTACATTTAAATGTAGAATAGTTACTATTTAAATTATTTTTGTACCAAAGTGAGCACGTGTAGTTTTTCTATAAAACAATTTAAAGTAGAGGTGATATTATACGATATAAGTTTACGTTGATTTCATTTCCATGAATCCTCAATATAGACCTTAGTATCCTATGGGCTAAGGTCATCCCCTATTCCACGACTCAATATCTTTGACTCCAAAACAAATAAATTAATGAATTCATTTTAAATACCTTATACTTTTTCAACCTTTAACGGGGTATTAAAGCGAATCTCTAACAAAAAGATTCAAATGCAGATGGTCGAGATAGAGTCACAGCTGACGCAATAAGCCTTGAGGGCACGCGCCATTACGAAGCTACTAAATAGCTACTTGCAATACAGATAATCACTTAGAAAGCCTTAACTAGAGCAGAGTCTTTTACCAACCATTTAGAGGTCACATAATAATATATTTAAAAACTTATAATAGGCATTATTATTATTTATAGAAGCGCTTATTTTACCGTTAAAGTAACTTTAGAATTTTTATAAAGTGGAAAACATTTTGTTGTTGACATTAAAATGGAAAAACTTGGTTTAAATTTCAAATGGTCGTTCAATATCATCCCTTCAAAAAACGTTATAATACCCATGAAACTAAAAAATAAACCTGTTTCCCAAAAACACCTAATAATAAATTTACCTTTCATCCACACAAAAAGCTCTTTTAGATGGTTCAGTTTCTATGGAAATATATTTTGAAGTATTTTCCTAAGGAAAAGTTGTTCATTTGCATTCGCAGACTCATGTCATTCAGGGTTGTTTTACTCCTTTTGTACATGGTGTATAAAAACACGTCAACTCGTGGCCTAAATTTGTTGACAATTATACTTGCTTACATTATTAGTACTATATTTAACCCAGCGTAGAACTTTATATATGATCTACAAAGGCTCTTACATGGACTGGATCTTTGTAAACATTGCCATTTGTTTAATGAGCCGTAAACATTCGAGTGATGCTTTAAATATGCCATAAGGATTAATTACTTTTGTTCATTGAAATGTGGTTTATCCCATCCTAGATGGTAATCGCTTTCTTCCTAGTTCCTCAGTAATCAACAACGCAACAGGTATGACTGCGCAATGCTAGGGCGGACGAGATGTAAGCAACGGAACCATTACTGACAGTAGATTTTATTCCTAAGATTAATTAAAAGATACGGAGCAGCCCGCCATCCGAGAGTGAAAACGCGTCACCTTATCAACCGCATAAACGATTCTTCAAACTGAAACGAGGTACATCGATGCAGGATAGAACAGATAAATCTAAAGCTTCATTTGAAACCGGCATTGAAATAAGTAGTAGCGGAACTAAATGTTAGTGATGTAAGCGGTGTGGCAGGTGCTACATTAGAAACAGCCGGAGGCGGTAAGGGTTGCGTGTGGCGAACCAGTTACTGCCAAGGAGACTCACTAAGATGGTTTTTGCAAATATTAAACATTTTCCATCAACTGTCGGTATACGTTACTGTGATTAATAGGATTTTCTTGACCACACGGTGAACCAGTATGATTAAAGAAAATAATTAGCTTTTGACAATCGTTTACGGTACTAACACTAAATTTGTTAGTGCTGCATACAGAGCTTAGAATTATGCAAAGTCTTATATTGCAAAATATATGATATTGTAAAAGATACCGCATGTCAATACAAGAAACTTAACTTATGTAGCGTCAACTCTGAAATTACAAAAACATACCACATTTTGGTTCAATAAGAAACCTCTTGGTTGCTTGGTTGCAGGTACACCTTTAAGACCTTCTATTTTGCAAAAACGAATATATGCATCGGTAATGTGGATCCGAAACACGTTTGAATTATGTATGAAACGAGTTGCTACAATTTATCAACGCGTAGGCGATTCCTATGCTAAAATTTAGTATTTCATCCTTGCCTCCACTAGTCTAGTCTAGCTGCAATGCGGTCCTCACTCCAGTTCGTTAGCGTAATCTTCTCACTTTCTAATGGAGTTGTAGCAGTTATCTGTTATAATTTACATGCACAGCGAATAAACTATAGGTATCTCTACCTAATTAACTAATTTTTACATGTGCGATTATTCGCATGACGCTGAATCTTCGGTTTGATTGGATAACTTGCCATTGATCCATTTAAGTACCCACCTATCACGGTAATCATTAATCAGTCAAATTCTTCTAGATGTAGATCTGCTACTTTTGTTATAAGACTTTAAAAATTCACAAGAAACAGATTTTACACTTTCCATACAAAATTTAATAATCCGCTGATCAGTCTTACTGAGTGACTTACACATCGTTTTTTTTACGAATTTAGAAAAGTCATAGAACAAAGTTGTTGCATTGTGCTCCCAGAAAAAGCGCAGAGATTTGACACGAATTTATTAAAACCCTGTATATTATTATGGCATCAAAGCACGATACACTTTTGTACGATTCAATTGCCTATGTACCTTAATCAAATAATAATTAAAGTTTAAATATAAACAATGCTTTTCTTTTTCCAGCCTCGACCGCCATCAAGTACAGGCGCACGCGCAGCCCGCAGCTGCGTTCCACTGCGAGCTCTGCAACCGCACCTACAGCTCCCGTGCGTTACTTCTGCGACATCGCGCGCTTGCCCATACGGATATCAGGAAATATCCCTGTGAGAACTGCCCTAAGGTAAGATTATAGGGCATGGTTCTTTTCAAAAGTAACAACAAATTCTGAATGTAGACAGTACCCATCCTTTGATTTTGACTCAAAGTCGCTAGTTATCTTGTAGAAAAGGTTAGGTCAGTCAAGTGGCTAGCTTATACAACCTTATTGTCAGAGTTTTCGAGCGGCCCTGGAACGGCTAAATGATCTCTGACATAGCTATCAATCGTATACTAAGATATGAACCAGGGTTAAAGCCTGAGCGCATTGCTTATCATACCAATAGCGGCATTAAATCCGAATTCTGACAACACGCGACGTGGCCTCACTTTCGTGATCGAATCGAATGAGCCACGACCACTTGGCGGTGCTAAAAAGTAGTTAGTTAGCTATAAACGTGAATCATAGTTTTACACGTTCCCGCAACCTGATATAATTTCAGGTATTTACCGATCCTTCCAACCTCCAGCGCCACATCAGGGCCCAGCACGTCGGAGCTCGCAGCCACGCCTGCCCCGAGTGCGGGAAGACCTTCGCCACTTCCTCCGGGCTGAAGCAGCACACCCACATCCACTCCAGCGTCAAGCCATTCCAGTGCAAAGTTTGCTTTAAGGTAAGCATTTCTGATCTATTCTACCAAGTTTATTCTATAGTTTAACTCTGATATCAATAGTTTAGATTTGAGATATTTTCTTTAATTTCAGGCTTACACACAATTCTCGAACTTGTGCCGCCACAAGCGAATGCACGTCGCCTGCCGTGCGTTGATCGAGTGCCAGAAATGTGGGCAGTCGTTCACTTCATACGCCTCACTCACTAAACACAAGAGGTTTTGCGACACTGCCGCTGCTGCCAACGTGAATTTGCGTGGGGCTCTTCCGCCACAGATACCACCTCTACCGAACGTCGGGATGAATAATCCTAACAACGCTAACCCTTTCTCCATGTATAGACCTGCTTTGCCACATCCATACAATGCCTTTGCTCATCACTACCCAGCTTTCTTATCAGCTGCAGCAGCAGCTTGCCCACCAGATTTTTTAAACCCTTTCCGACTTATCAACGTTCAAGGTACAAATGTACTTGGCGCATTAGAACAGGATATTTTGTCAAACGCCAATTTGGTTAAGCAACAAGATGGTCGTTTGTCAGTTAAAAGTGTAGACAGCTCGACATCAGTAGACGACTTGAAGAAAAAGGAAAATGATTCTGAAATCAAGAAAGAAAATGATTCCACTGGTAGGAATACTCCTAAGTCTCGAAGTTTGTATCTTAAGTCCCCTCCATCATCAGAAGACTTGCTGCAATCAAGGCCTTTACCAGTTATGCCGATGATGACGCCAATAGTACCATTCAACTTTGCGCGAGATGAAATAAAAAGAAAATCACCTTTCAACTTTACACTGAAACACAACAATAATGACATGCAAGAGGAAAAAGTCTCTTCACCAGGCCCAAAAGATTTGTCAAAAGCGGTGAAAGAAGATGATAAAATTTCTGATTATTCTGATAATGAAGAAGACCAAAAGAAAGATCAGCCTCTTGATTTGTCCGTAACACGTAAGCAAAGTGACAAGGAGTCTGAACCAGAAAACGACAGTCGTTCCTTTCGTAACTCTTCAGTTAAGTCTTACTCACCATCAGAAAGTCCAGTCGATCGTGACAGCAAAACTCCCGAAAACGACAATACGGAAGTAGATGTAGAAGCAGTAGAACCCAAACGAGAAGATTCTCCTCCTATGCAGGCACAGTCGTACTCAAGGCAATATGACTGGGTACCGACCCCCGTCCTCCCGTCACACAACAATAGTCTCATCGATGCTATGTACCGCCCAAGGTTTCCGTCCTTTCATTCAGCATCTGATGCTATTTTAAACTCTTCACACTCGCCCTACGTCCCAAGCCCGTTCAATTTTTTATCCCCACTTCTTGGCACGGACGGTCCCGACAGGCAACAGTTTGCAAAGTTTCGCAACATGACCGCCGTTTCGGGAAAGCTGCGGGATCGTTATTCCTGTGAATTTTGTGGGAAGGTGTTCCCGCGCAGCGCGAATCTAACGCGCCATCTCCGGACCCACACCGGGGAACAGCCGTACAAATGTAAGTACTGCGAGCGTTCGTTTTCGATCTCTTCCAATTTGCAACGGCATGTGAGGAACATCCACAATAAGGAGAGACCATTTCGATGTCCGTTGTGTGACAGGTGCTTCGGGCAGCAGACGAACCTAGATCGTCACTTGAAGAAGCACGAGGCGGAGGGGGGTGATTCACCGAGTTCAGCGGACACTGAGAGGGAAGACGCGTATTTTGATGACATCAGGTCGTTTATGGGGAAGGTGACGTGTTCTCCTGGAGCCAGGACTCCGCCGGCCACCTCCCCGCACGCCCCCGCGCACCCCCCGCACCGCCCCTCCGCGCTCGCTATCACCACATAGCCCCCTCTCTATCCGCTGCCGCCTCCGCCGCCGTTGTGGCCGCACCCTTTTGAGTAGCATCGATTTGAATACACTTGCACCGATATTGTAAACAATCGACTTAAGTAGTACTTGGTCCGACGTCGAGCGGATACACGTTTATGTACGTACGGCGTCTCTCTTAGCGTTTACACTGAGAGCAATAAATAAAGAAAGTTAGGATTTCTTTTTTTAAATAAATCGCATCGAAGTTTTACTTAATATTGATATACGTGCATATAAAAGCTACATGACAAAACATTGTAATTTTAGATATATTTTAAGGTTTATCCAAGTAAATTTAAGATTTACTTAAATATTCGTTCCTTTTTACACCTTGTGATCTAAGATTGACTTCGAAACGTATTTGTAGCCTGTACATAAGTTTACATAATTATCAGTAGGTACTTTACATAGGTATAAGTTTAGAAATTGAAAAAAATCGATTTTAATTAAATGTGGGTTTGCACATGACAACTTCCTACTTATATTTTAAACTAAATTTTCAATTTTATTTATTACATCGAAATTGTAAAATTGCATTGCTTGTAAAGAGACTAGGCGTTGCACAATCTCTGCTTTAGTCAAAAGGCTACCAAAGTTTTTTTATAGACTAAATTTAGGAATGAAATTAAATTTAAAAAATATTGGCACCCAAAAATTATTGTTAAACTTATTAGGTAGTACGTAGCTGTCTTTAGAAATCGAAATATCTTTAAATATTTTTGTTAAATTTGTTATATTTACACGATCGTTGTACATAAAATTTTCAAATTACACGAATGCATATCATGCGTTTAGATTAAATAAAAGCTCAAGAACTTTTAGATATCTTAAATACACATAAAATGTAGACATTTTGTAAAATGATTTAATAGTATTAAAATGAGTTTTACAATATCGTCTCGTTCGATCACACAAGTTAACTATGTTTTTCAACTATTTGAAACTTGTAGGTACCGTATCTTTAAGGAATATAATGTTAACTTTAATGCATCAGATTTGTATTATATGAAAAGCAATGCAATATTCGGTTAGCCATATCACTTGGCACTAACTAATCTTAAGAATTTTAGAGTCACAGAATTATAATGTTAATTAAGACACTTGTACCTACATAATTTAATTTCTTGTTCAATTACAAAAAATATTGTAACACATTGAAAAATAAAAGCAGTACAACTAAATGACTGTTTTTCTTTAAGGTCTTTATTTTCTTTTTCAACAAAATTACGACTAGTTATAGATAACCGGTAAGTAAGGTAGATTACCTTACCACCCACAATACAAGGTGTAACAGAAAGGGTATATATATATCAACCCTCAAAGATGTGAATCTGCCTTTGAAATTGAGTAACTTTCCCTAAGAAAAAAAAATAAAAAAATTGTGGAAATACAAAAAATAATTCTACCTCCCGTGCAAAACGCGCTATCAGCTGATTCAGTTTCTATGGGAGGTGAAACATTTTTTTTCGTATTTAGACCCATGTTCCTTAGGGAAAGTTGTTCAGTTTCCGAATAACATCCTTTGGGGTTGATATAACGTTTCTGTTACACCTTGTATACCTTACATAATACTTTGGGAAAGTTGTTAATTATCTTCACTATTTCTGTAGGACCTTATGTATTACTATTGTAACTTTAGACACATTTCTAAAAAACCCTTTACCTGGCAGGGGTGGCGGAGGAAACTGGACTCCAACAAATTCCAGCTAAATATTTCGCAAGCGCATTCCAGCTAAATATTTCGCAAACGGATCCCTAAAGAAATCGAAAAATGATTTTTGCAGACTCTCATTATTTTTGAAAGACCTATCTAATGACACGATGGGGTACATGAGAAAAAAAAAACACCTCAACTTTGCTTGTTAGCCAGACCCTAAATAATAGGTCTTTACCTATGAAATTGCCGTTTTGTATGGCGAATTTTAGGTAAACTCAATTTTCAGAACTAACATTTTTGCATTTTTCTTAGGAATTATAAATGCAATTTTTTTTATTGTTTCAAGCATTATTGAGAAGATATTAAGCTAACAGAAGCTTAAATTTAATTTCCGAAAAATATTATCTGTAAAAAAATATAACAAATCTAATGATGAAATCGGACGACATTTAAGACGAACAATTTTCGAACCTTTAATATCAAACTAAAAATAAAAAAATATATTTTATGCGTAAATTGACAACCTTGAAGTCAACTTCAAAATATAAGACAAATGAAAAAAAAATAGCATTAGAATTATAGGAATTATGATATCATTAATCTGTAAGAAAATTTCGGCAATTTCATAGGTAAAGACCTATTATTTCATTACTTTATTTTACCACTTTGTCAGCGTGGATGAAAAGTAGTTTAGTACGAATACTAAATTACAGCTTTCTAGTATTAAGGGTCTCTGAACTAAGCCGCGGACATATAGACGGACATGACTTGAACCTCCAGAATTCTAGCTTTTGCTGGAAAAATGTGGAGGGGAATTACCATAGTCACCTCGCTTGTTAGCGTTATGGCTGGCACTATGGACCGCGGTTGTAGGTGACCGCAGAAAGTAAGATGTAATATACAAAGGAGGATGCTGCTGCCCATCCTCCAGTTAACCCTTAGTCGCCTCTTACGACACCCACGGGTATGTATGAGTTGGACCTACCTAAATTGTTCAAAATTTTATGTTGTCTTTCTTAGTAGCATACACCTTTTATAAGCATTAAGCCGAGAACTTACAAATGTTCAGGTTTTCGGGGCACCACGCAGTTAATATACAAGTGTTTTGGAGGTGATGTTTTGGTTTTATAATAATAATGTACGAGTATCTTAGTAACATACCAAAAAATCGGCGTTGTACAATTTTTTGCAACCTACGAGATATTTTAAATTACTTCCGCAGTGAGAATAATATGTGGAAGGCGCATTATACAGGGTAAAGGCCCGTATTTCATTATAGTCTGATATCCGTTTGCCTTATTAATTAGTGAGTCTAACAGCAACTTACACTGATATCCGTTTGCCTTATTAAGTAGTGAGTCTAACAGCAACTTACAATTTTTGTTCTACGATTATTTGAAAATCGCAAAAAATATCAACTCATCGGCTTTATATGGGACCTTATTTTTTTGCGATGTTCTCAAATGGTAATTTATTGAATTCGTTATCTGATAATGGACCAGCGAAGAAAACTTGCTGTATGTGTAATGGGCAAATAAATACAGGAAACTTGAGTTTTAAAATAGGTTTTACGAGTACGATATCGATACAATAAAATTTATATTGTTCAAGTAAAACTTTTTTTAAACCTATTTCTTTTTTATTAGTAGTAAAAAAAATACATAAAATTCACTTATTTCGAGCTTCGCCTGTAAAATATTAGTATGTCAGTACATATAATTTTCTGTAAATTTTTGCTACAATGTTATTGAAATCAACAATGGATATAAAATTGACAATAATACTTTTACAATTCATAAATCGATGTAACAACTACGTAACAAAGCAAGTCTCCGTCCGACCGATGATTGGATTGCACGACCTGACGATGTTACGCTGGGGACTGGGCTGGAAACCCGATAGCAACATAGTCAAGGATGGAGTCCCTGGTAGCGATTTCGTCGTCCCAATGCACAAAAGCAGCACTTCACCGCCATTTTTTCTACAAAATAAAGAATCGGAAACAAGCACAGTAGAAGGAGATGACACAAGCAGCACTATGTTTATGAAAGTGAACGAAGAAACACAAGTCACCGAAAGCAAAACGTTAAAACAAAGTTTATCTAGTGCCCCCCCTATGTGGAGGGCAAACCCTGGACGCCGAGAAAGTAATCATACCCGCCAAGAAGCGAATGGTACCCGCCAAAAAGTTAATTATACTCGCCAAGAAGTGAATGCTACCCGCCAAGAAGATAATTTTACTCGCCAAGAAGTGAATGATATCTGCAAAAACGTGAATGATACACACCAAGAATTGAAAAATACCCGCCAAGAAGTAAATTATACCCGCCAAAATGGGAATCATACCCTTCAAACAGGGAGTGATACCCGCCAACAAGGGAATAATACCCGCCAAGAAGTGAATGCTACCCGCCAAGAAGTGAATTTCACTCGCCAAGAAGTGAAATATATCTGCAAAAAAGTGAATGATACCCACCGAGAATTGAAAAATACCCGCCAAGAAGTGAATGATACCTGCCAAAAAGGGAATCATACCCTCCTAACAGGGAGTGATAACCGCCAACAAGGGAATAATACCCGCCAAGATGTGAAAGGTACCCGCCAAAAAGTTAATTTTACCCGTCAAGAAGTGAATGATATCCGCCAAGAAGGCAATCATACCCTCCAAAAAAGGAATGATAATCTCCAAGAAGGGAACCATACCCTCCAAAAAAGGAATGACACCCGACAACAAGGGAATGGTAATCTCAAAGAAGTTTATGGTATGCGCCAAGAAGGAAATGATATTCACCAAGTAAGGAATGACATCCGTCATCAACGGAATGATACCCGCCAGGAAATGAATGATACCCACCAAGAAAATAATTATACCCGCCAGAACCAGAATTACAACCGCCACGAAGGGAATCATGACCCGCCAAAAAGAGGATGATACCCACCAATAAGTGAATGAGACCCGCAAAGAAGGCAATTACGAGTATACCCACCAACAAAAGAATGATACTCGCCAAGAAGGGAATAATACCAGCCAAGAAGGGAATGGTACCCGCCAGAGAAAATCCTATGGTAGTTATCAGCCGGAACAAGACTAATAGGTATAGGAAGCTTGCCTGTGCTACGTCTTCAGATGCAGCTCTTAGTCAAATTTTTATGTAACTCATCAGTTTTCATCTTACTCCATCCATGGCATATTAATGACGAAAGATGTTTGAGAAAAACTGTTCCCCGACCAAGTAGTATAGACATAGACTTATTTTTCAATTCAATTCATTCATTTGCTTAAAAACAGTTTAAAAATCTTAAAATAATATTATCCGTACTAAAATGTTTTACCACCAATAACTTAAAACTATAAAAAATATTTTTTTACTATTTCATTAAAAACAAATGCAAATACAGACATAGAGATAGAATACTTATAAAATATAACATAATATAAGAATAAAAGGAAGAATGACGAGCGATAGTTTAGAAATATTTCAGATTATGCTTTAGCTCCAACAGATCATACCATTAAATTAAAAACAGGATTGCAACCTTGTGCTCTGATCAGCGATTTACCTAGACAATGAGGCGTGTCACGGACTGTGCTCAAACAGCCACTTAACTTGCTATTATAGGGTTATAGGATTTAGATTCAGTGTTGCCAGGGAAAGCGTTTTTAACAGAAATTTTCTTGATTCTCCTTTTGTTTATTTCGTAAGAAAGTTTGAAAAACAAATAAACTACAACAATAGAAGAAAACAGCGTACATTAGGCTGTACACACTACTAATGGCCAGTTGCAGATATCTTTTGAAAAACGGGACCCTATTAATATGCCTCCGATGTCTGCCTGTCTGTCTATCAGCGGGCTGTATCTCATGAACAGTAATAGGTAAACAGTTGAAATTTTCACCGATTATGTATATCTGTTGTCGCTATAATAAAATATAATAAAAAAATAAGGGCTTCCCTACTAAAAACGTGTTTTTTTCTGCTCAATTTTTGTTTTAACTCTATCGTGAAAAAAGATGTTTATAGGGTATCACTATCACTACAAAGTATAAAACAAAGTCGCTTCCCGCTGTCTGTCTGTCTGTCCCTATGTATGCTTAGATCTTTAAAACTACGCAACGGATTTTGATGCGGTTTATTTCAATAGGTAGAATGATTCAAGTGGGAAGTTTATATGTGTAAAACATGCATAATATAGTAGAGAAACACTGATAATTTTAGAGGTTTCTAATGTGATGTCGTAAATAAACACATTTTTTTGCGCTTACATTGCAAACGCTGGCTGAACCCTACGAGATAGATTAATGTAATGTATGACAGTAATGTATATCTTAAAAAGTTCTACAAAAAAATCCGCGATGTCATATGTCTAACTCTTAGGGATAACCCACAATAACCATATTTTATCCTTTCGAGAAATAATGATGAGACGGAATTTCGGCAAAAATGAGGAATAGCTTTCTTTTTCGTATGAGATATAACAGATACAAAAAATCGTATATAGTATTTGAAGTGGCAGTGGGCAGGGCACATCGCAAGAAGAACCGATCGCCGGTGGGGCGTGAGGGTTCTAGAGTGGCGACCACGTACCGGAAGACGAAGCGTTGGCAGGCCCCCCACAAGGTGGACCGACGATCTGGTCAAGGTCGCGGGAAGCCGCTGGATGCGAGCAGCGCAGGACCGGTCGTCATGGAGTTCTTTAGGGGAGGCCTATGTCCAGCAGTGGACGTCTTTCGGCTGATATGATGATGATTTAATAACCCTGTATAAAGATATTCTGTAGTATATTTTGTATCAGTATTGCAACCGTACGAAGCCGGGGCGGGTCGCTAGTAAGCTATAAAATAATTAAAACTGGTCAACTGACTGTCGGATTGGCGCGCATTTAATATACTTCTGCGTGACTGGTCGTTCATAACTAAGATACCTTAGTGGTTTGGAACCCTCGGTGCGCGAGTCCAACTCGAATTTGGCCGGTTTTTTTTTAAAATAATGCTTTCTTTAATAGGCTTTCTTTCTGATATCATCATATCGTGTGGGTTGCAAGGTAAAAAAAAAAAAAAATTAACTGTTTATTGCAGATACTATTACAAATTATAAATTATTTATTAATTGAGACAGTAAAATCTTATAAATTAAAGAGGTCGATGACCGACCTCACAAACCCTGTTGTCAGAGTTGTTGGAGTTACAATATAAGGGTACAAAAGTCCCTGATACCGACAGGAAAATGTAGAGATAATAAACATAGCCTGCCAAAGAATAGTAATATACCAAACTTCGTAATGATAATTATTCTTAGGTACTCGAATGAACAAATATTAGAAGTAGTTTCAATTAAAAATAAAATTTAAAAAATGCTGAAATAAAAGTAGTTAAAAAAAACAACGATTTCAAGACTAAAAATAGAGAAATAAAACTTTTTGAGGTCGGTGCCAGCCCGAATATTAGGAATAAAATATGTACACCACGACTATAATATGACACGTTTACGTGAGTATTCTATTCAGGCTGGCAGCAAACTCAAAAACTTTTACGTCTTTAAATAACACAAATATTTTTCCATATTTTTTCTATTATAGGGCTTGCCACCCAGCGCGGCCACAGCTGAGTGAGTGGTTGGTGATAAGAGTAATTTGCCTTATCGCGTCCTTGTTGCGTCCTTGCTTTCACTGATAACGACGCTTGCTTATATAACATCATTTAAACCGGCTGATTTCATATAGAAGACGATCTGAGTCATCATCATCATAACATCCCATGAAACGTCCGTCCCATGAAACTACAGGACAGCTCCCTCTAGAATTCTAGCTTTTGCTGGAAAAATGTAGAGGGGAAGTACCATAGTCACCTCGCTTGTTAGCGTTACGGCTGGCACCATGGACCGTGGTTGTAGGTGACCGCAGTAAGCAAGCTTTTTTTTCGCTGAAATTAACGTTTAGAGGTTGAGAGGGAAAAAAAACCCTGAATGTTAATTTAGGCTCCAAGTAAATAATTTGCCGATTTTGGTGATTCCTATTGCAAATCATGATAGTGCTAGGGCTTCTGTACAAAGTCTTTCTGGAAAAGTACCACCTTTTGCCTGTTACTATCGTAAAACAACAGTGTTTGCACTATTGTGTTCCGGTAGAAGTTTTAAGAGAGCTGGTAAAATTTCGGCACATGAGCGATTCCTTTTTATTTCTTAGGGTGGGCCTTCAGAATTTGGTTGTTTTTTCCGTAAGAATGACTAATTGATAGGATATTTTGACAGTGTTTTGATACTTTAATTGGTATTTTTCGCTGAAATTGGCGTTCAAAACACGTTAGAGAAAAATATGAATCTTAATTTAGATTATAGTACATTAAGATGCACGTGCGCTATTTTGGATATTAAGGCCGAGGCTCAGAAATTGCAGCCCGAGCCGCAGGCGAGGGCGTAATGGAGCCGAGGGTGTAATCACCAAAGCGCACAAGCTTCTTACGACGTTTTTCAACACATTTGCGAATAAAAACGAATCAAATTCGCTTACCTTTTTGCGGTTCGGGCTGCAAATCCTGAGCCTCCATTTTTCGATCTCACAATACTTTTCAACATGGAATAAATACACCACAAAGAGCTAGGTTTATACTAATTCGCCAGCTCATTGAAATAAGCCAAAAAGACATTCTCTGAAAACGAATTGGCATTTTTGCTGTTCTTCCATTCAATGAACTTTTCGTAGGCAAGAATGTAAGTATTTTTCCTTTGATTTTGCTGGATAAAGACTCACTTGCATTTTGTGCCCCAGTAATTATTTTCTGTGGGGTTAAATTAAGTTCTTCTTCATTGCTTGAAACCAACGACGACATTGTTAGTTAGTCACAAAAATAGTGGGATACAATGTGCAACATATAATGTGCAGCAAATAGTACGCGCCTCGATAATGTGCAGCTGATATTTGGTGTCGTGACTTCAACTGTCCAGTCGCACAATATTTGCTGCGTAGTATGTGTCACTGGTTATTGCGCGCTCAAATAATGCGCACCTGATAGTTCACGTCACGTTTGGAAAAGGTCAAGTTCTTTATAGAGCTGTGTATCACCTTGGCCTATTTAAGTCGATAAAACTGTGTTCTATATTTTTTTGGAGTTTTATGTAGGTAAGGACAATAAGCCTCAATTTCACTTCTGGCACGTTGTGGTCGCAAGGGTACCTAACACAACCTAACCGATCCCACAGGATCGGTTAGGTTGTGTTTACTTTACCTAACGGACCTATGGAAATCATACTTAAACGATACTATTATAATCAACGTCTTGGTAGCTAAGCTGAAATTTTCTCATCTGGAAGCAATAATTTCTCTAAAATATTTTCGTATCGATAACGACTCATATTTAATAGTTAAAATAAGAGAAAACACATCTCTAGTAAGGTCGATTCTTCAAGGTTCAATTAACATGACGTCAGCACAGTAGTACGCAGCAAATAATATGCAGTAGATAATCGGCGTTACGTGACGCCAATTATCGGCTGCACATTGTTTGCTGCGTATTAAATGTTGCACTTTCTCCTGACGCACATTATTGCCTACCACAAAAATTAAAGCAAATTAAAATACTTCTGAAAAATGGCGCGCGGAATTCTTTTGAGCGCGCATTTTTTTTTTCAAATGAGGAGCTGTGACGAAGCAGTGACAATGCTCCAAAACAGCGTAGTCATTGAAAAAGTATAAAAACTTAAAATTTATTGCTTACAAAATCAATTAATGGTAATTTGTTGTCAAATTTACCTAATCTCATGCAACAAACTGTTTATATATTATATTTTCATAAACATTATTACAACATTAGTATATATTTACGAAAATGTCATAAATATTTTAGACATTAGAACTCCTTGCTCTTTTTTAATATAAAAAAAATATATTAAATATCTAGTGCTGTAATATATAATGAGAAAAGCACGCGTTTTTAATAAGCTGGATTATGGACCTAATTACAGTGCAAATAGAGCTGTTTTATGAGCAAATGTGTTGAAATAGTACATTAAAATGCAAGTGCGCTATTTTGGAGCCCGAGCCGCAGGCGAGGCCGTAATGGAGCCGAAGGTGTAATCACCAACGCGCACGAGCTTTTTACGACGTTTTTCAACACATTTGCGAATAAAAATAAATCAAATTGGTTACCTTTAGAAATACTAAACATGCTAACCTACGTCCACCGCTCGTCCACCGGAACATTTTGTCGGCTGCATATTTTCATGTTTTCCTTTAATTTTACCAACTTTAAAAATTGTATTTTAGACGGTTCAGAAACAGTTTTTTATTTGTGGAAGTCGACACTTTTAGAAATAATTACAATAATAAACACTACAAATATTTGTAAAATGGCGCGCATAATTTTTTTTAAGCGGGCACAGATTATACGTAGGCTCTGAAACATTACCAACTGTGTTATCTTACACCATCAATCTTTTATCAATTATTAGTCAATCTAGTAACCAAGCTATAAAAAAAAGTAATTGTCACTCGGTACCCAAACATCCTATACCATTAACCTTGAAATAAATTATCAAAAATTGAATATCTTGTTACGTAAATTACAAATTTATTGTTAATTAGTTAATTACCTGAAAATTAATTTACTCTCCGTAAAATATAATTGACTTTGTCACACGATTAATTTTCTGCCACATAAATTTGTTTCTTACTCTCGCAGGCCGCTGCCGTCGAGGAAAATGAAAAATGTTTATTACGAGTTTTAAAAAGTGTTAGTATGTTAATAAAATCTGTCCTCTAAAAATTCAATACACAGTGGAAAAAAAAAATGGATTTAAAAATAACATTAGTACTACTATTTCAACTAATAAATCTGTGTAATAACTACGTAAGGAGGCAATTCTCCATCCGGCCGATGATTGGATTGGACAAACTGGCGAGTTCAGGCTGGGAACTGGGCTTTAAGCCCGTCAACGGCGAGGGTTTCCCTGATGGTGGCGTGATCGACATCCCATCGGGTATAAGGGCCACTAAACCACTACCGTTTATTTCATACAACGAAGCCCATACAGCCAAATACTATTTAGTTGATACAATTAAAGAATCTTTTGCGACGGAAAAAAGCACGGTGAAAGGATATCATACAAGCAGTAAAAAAGTTGACAAAGAAAGTCTAGTAAATGAATACGATGTGGTTGAGACTGATAAAAACTGCAACGGTCTAGCAAACTGTAAAAACCCTTGGACAACCACAAGCACTACCACAAGCAGTACAACAAGTACTACGATAAGCACTACTACTGAAAACGCTGACGAAGAAAAGCAAGCCACTGAAAACAATGTTGAGACTATCTGCAGCGGTGTTGCAAAATGTAAACAGCCTTGGGCGGAAGAAAGCACAGAAAAGGATGATACAAGCAGCACTACCACTACTACCACTACCACTGAAAAAGCTGATGACAGCCCTTGTGGCCCTTACGCAAAATGTAAAGCTCCTAGTTGGGGCCTCCGAGAAGGAAATAATACCCGCCAAAAAGTGATTGTCACTCGCCCAGAAGGGTATGATACCATCCAAGAAGAGAATTATACCGGCAAAGAAGGGAATGATACCCACCAAGAAGTGAATTATACTCGCGAAAAAGAAAATAATATTCATCAAGAAGAGAATAATATCCACCAAGAAGAGAATGACACCCGACAAGAACGGAATGGTTCCCGCCAAAAAGGGAATGATACCCGCGAAGAAGGGAATGATACCGGCCAAGAAGGGTATAATACCCGCCAAGATAGAAATTATACCCGTCATGAAGGTTATGGTAACCGCCAAGAAGGGTATGACCCTCGCCAAGAAGGGTATGATCCCCGCCAAGAAGGGTATGATACCCGCCAAGAAGAGAATAACACCCGCCAAGAAGGGAATAACACTGGCCAAGAACAGAATGCTACCCGTCAAAAAGGGCATGATACCCACCAAGAAGTGAATGATATTCGCCAAGAAGAGAATGATACCCACCAAGATGTGAATGATACCCGCGAAGAAGTAAGTGATACTCGCCAAGTAAGAAATAATACCCACAAAGAAGTGCATGATGCTCGCCAAAAAAGGAATTATACCCGCCCAGAAGGGAATTATACCCGCCATGAAGGAAATAATATTCGACAACAGGTGAATGATACACGCCAAGTGGGGAATTATGTCAGTCTAAAAATAAATGATAACTACCAAGAAAGAAATGATACCCACTTAGAAATACCGCCATAACTATAGTATACGAGGCTTGGTGACTGGTCAAATATGCTATGTCATATTATGTAAATAGTGTGCCTATACAGTGTGTAACGGAAAGGTGTGACAATAATAGTGGGTGTGAATCTGCCCATGAAACTGAACAACTTGTCCCAAGGAACATAGGTAATAGAACAAAATACATTTTTGAGCTCCCATAGAAACTGCATCAGCTGAAAGCCATTTTATATGGGAGGTCAAATTTGGTTTTTTAAAAGTTGTTCAGTTTCATGGGCAGATTCACACCCTTCAGTATTATCACACCTTTCCGTAACACATTGTTTATTAAAAATTTGCAGATACGTTTCATAAAATAAAGAAATAAAAAAAAGAAATTGTAACAGAAATGTAAACTTGCAAGTAACTGTGAAACATTATTCAAAACATTTAATGTTTAGCACATTTAAACGAAATATTAAATGTCTTACGATTTATTTCTTTATCGTATGGCGTATTCTCTACTTAAAAATTAATAAATATATTAGATTTTAAATATGTTACTGCGTCCGTTGTAAGTGACAGAAGGTCCTCCTCATTCCCGTCAAAATGTGGTGCACGGTCTGTTCAGGACACCCGCACTGACATGCAGCCGACTCGCACCAGCCCCATTTATACCGCTGAGCAGCACAGTTACCAACTCCCGTTCTGATACGGTTGAGAAGACACCACACCCGCCGGTGTTCTTCAAAACCTTTTGGCCTCTGCTTGGTGTTCAGCTTAAATAATGCGTTGGGGTGGGATTTGAGGTCGAAGTCAGCAGACCAAGCTTTGTGGAAGTCGGCTGGCTGTTTGTCATGCACTTGAAGCGCTGGGGGGTGTCGGGATTTCAGCCTGGTGGCTTGGAACTCGTTGAGGTCGTTGTGGATGGGCAACGCTTTGTTTCCTCGGATTTTGTCCAACTCAAGGCTAAGGCACTTTTCTCTGCGGAGGTGCGGTGGCATAATGTGACTCAGCGCAGGTAGCCAATGGCAGGGGGTTGGTTTAAGGCAGCCAGTAACAAGCCGCATTGAGTGGTTCAATTGAACATCAATAACGGGTGTATGGGCACTTCGCAGCCAAGCCGCAGCGCAGTATTCAGCCGCCGAGTATACTAGGGACAGTGTCGAAGTTCGCAAGGTGGATGCGCTAGCTCCCCAGGAGGTGCCTGTCAGTTTTTGAATGATGCTGTTACGTGTCTTCAGCTTCGCGGAAACTTTTTCTAAATGGTTTTTGAAGTTAAGGCTTCTGTCCAGGGTGACACCCAAGTATTTGGGGTGGAAGTTGTGGGAGAGAAGGGTGTTCCTAAACTTCACATGAAGTTCCTTCTTGGCTAACTTGTTGTTGAGGTGAAAGCAGGAGACTTCGGTTTTGGAAGGGTTAGGGCAGAGACGCCAACGAACGAAAAAGTCATCCACGGTCGCCAGGTCCGCCTCTAGGACCGCTTCTGAAATCTCCAAACTTCTATCCTGCGTTAGAAGAGCTAGGTCATCCGCGTAGCCAAATTTCCGACTGGCAGTATCAGGAATACGATACGATCCAGGAATAGGAGCAGGTGGAGGACTGTGGTCTCTGCCTACCCCGACGGGAAAGAGGCGTGATGTTATGTATGTATGTATGTATGTACGATCCAGGAATACTCTAGCAATGAATAGAAAACAACTACACAATTCGCTCGTACTGAGATAATACGAGTAACCACTGATACATATGTTGTTTCATGCCACTTTTTGATGTAAGTAGAACAACATGTGTTAGAAAAAAATGGCCAAGTGCGTGTTAGGCCTGGCGCAGTGTAGGGTGACGTAGTTGTCTTAGGAATCATTATAGTCAAGCAAGTATCGGTTTTTTATATACTCATAGAGAAGAGGCACAAGAGTAACTCCGTAGAAGTTGATACAGTGTTCAGGTTACAAAAGAAGTGCGTGCGGGCCATATGCCTTGCATATTATCAAGACAGCTGTAAACCACTTTTCAAAGAGTTAAATATTCTCCCATTGCCTTGTTTGTACATTAGAGATGCCTGTTATTTTGTTAAGCAACATCCTCAGTATTATAAACAAATGTCGGACGTCTCTTCTCGACAAATTAGATCACAGTACGCGTTTTTGTTATACAAACCACCATCAAACACCTACGAGTATTTATACGACAAAAGTGCATTTATCATGAGTATTGACCTTTATAATAAACTACCGAATGACTTGAAAGTTTTAAATAGTAATAGATTTAAAAGAGCAGTATCCGAATGGCTGAGCGAGAAGTTTTTACTCTGTTAAGGAATACTTGGAATATAGACATTATTAACTAAATACTAATTATTTTTTAGGTTTCTTTGAGATTGATTACTATTATTAATGCTGATGTAATACTTTGCACGCCTTATTGGTAGAATACATGAACTAATATAATTTAATAAGACCTATGACATAGTGTATTCAAGCAAATAAAATATTTATTGATTGATTGATTGAAGAAGGTAGCGAAGAGATTGAAACAGAAAGCGAAATATACCGCGTGTAATATTCAAGATAGCATATTTGGGAACTACTTCGGTATGGAATACCAAGCTATATAACTCTTGGAGAGAAGACTCGGGCATTTACAGACAGTGTTGAGAGGATTCACGCTGTGTTCGCTATTTTTATATTAGTCAAAATCTTGTAAAACCTTTTTAGTGCTTATATTGGGGCCTATAAAACTGAACAAATTTTCCTAAGAAACAAAGGTTTAAATATAAAGAAAATATTTGACCTCCCAATTAAAAATGCGATATCAGCTGTTGGTGCTCCCGTAGACGTAACGTGGGGATGAATTTTTTTTTGTCGACCCCATAGTGTATGGTGTCGTTAGATAGGTCTTTTAAAATTTTGTGAGTTTGCAATTACCACTTTTTCGATTTCGGGTTTCCTTTTCGATATTTTTAGCTTAGAAACACAAATTATTGTTAGACAGGTGTCCGCCCCTCAGCTTAACAGTTGTTACTGGAAATGTAGAAAAAAATTATAGTAGTCTATCTTCTAAATATATAAAAAAGCATGTCCTGACTGACTGACTGACTGATTCATCAACGCCGAGCCGTAACCGCCATAGATACAGATCTGAAATTTTGTACACAGGTTCTCAAAACTACCTACTAAGAAAAGATATTGGAAAATTCATCTCCCAAGGGAGTGAAATAAGGGATGAAAGTTTGTATGAAAGTCCTTTGCTTCTTGAGCTAGATTCACACAAATTTGAATTTAAGCTTCTGGTAAAAAATAAAGAAACACGTGTTTAAGCATTTCTTAAAAATCACCCTTCAAGGGGGTGAAAAAGGGTATGATTTTTTTCCGATAATCCTATAAGACTTTCATTTTTAAAGGTAGAATTATAGAAATTTGTATTTAACTTTTGGTAAAAAAAAAATTATGTGTTTTAGAATTTTCCAAAATTCATCCCATAAGGGGGTGAAATAAGGGATGAAAGTTTGTATGAAAGTCCGTCAGTTTTAAAGTTAGGATCTTAAAAATTTTTACTTAGACTGACGACTAAAAATTAAGTTTGACATGTCTCAGGGTTTTTGAAAATTTTACACCCTCACTGGTGAAAAGGGGGATGAAGTTGAAACTCGTTCATTTCAAAGTAATATCCACTAAATTTATTATTTAGGCATTAGGGTTGTAATTCTGTGGAACATACATCTCTGTTATTGAAATTCCACCCCAAATTCAACACCTTGAAGAGGGAAATGGGGTGAAAAAGTCTAAAAGCCAATATGGATATCATTTGTATGGTTTATCGGGTTGCTGATTACGAAAAATAAAACAATTTTGAAATCCAATGTAGTGGACGTGAAATACCATCATCCCCGGGGATGGGGTTGGGGTGCGATTGGGTTGATATGTCTTAAAATCAATATGGGTGTCGTTTGTATGGTTTATCGGATCGCTGATTACGAAAACTACAACAATTTTGAAATCTAAGGTGGTGGACGTGAAATACCATCACCCCTGGAGATGGGGTTGGGGTGCGATAGGGTTAAAATGTCTAAAAATCAATATGGGTGTCGTTTCTATGTTTATATAAGGATAGGGATAGCGGTTAAAACGGTGTTAAGGATCGGGATAGGAGTAGGGGTAGAGTTAGGGGCAGGGATAGGGAGAGGGAGAGGCAGAAGGAGAGGGAGTGGGATGGAGGTAGAGAGAGAGGGAGTGGAAGAGGGTGAGGGAGGGGGAACTTTAGCTGCATTTTAATGCTTAAGTAAAAATAAATTTAAAAAATCCATAATACCCGCCAAGAAGAGAATGACACCCACTAAAAAGTGAATGATACTTACCAAGATAGGTATGATAGCTAAAGAGAAAAATATTATCCCGCCAAAAAGGGAATGATACCCTCAAAGAAGCTAATGATACCAGATAAGAAGTCAATTTTACCCGCCAAGAAGGTCATAGAACTTGCCTAGAAGGGAATAATTCCCGTCAAGAAGGTAATGAAACCAGCCAAGAAGAGAATGATACTGGCCAGGCAGTGAATTATATCAGTCAGGCTGTGAATAATAAGAAGAGAATGACATTCGCAAATAAGGAAATGAAGCCCACCAAAAAGTAAATATTACTCCCCAAGAAGGGAATGATGAAGTAAATGATTCTCGCTAAGAAAGAAATGACATTCGCATAGAAAATGATAACCGCCGAGAAAGTAATCACATTCGCAAAGAAGTAAATGATACCCACGAAAAAGTGAATAATGCTAACTAAGAAGCGAATGATACCCACTAAAAAGTGGATGATACTCGCCAACAAGCAAATGATACCCGCCAAGTAGGGAATGATATACGCCAAGAGGGGAATGACACCCGCCAAAATACTCACCTAGAAGGGAAGGATACCCGCCAAGAAGCAAATTACACCTGTCAAGAAGGGAATCATATCCGCAAAAAGGGGAATAATACCAGCTAAGAAGGGTATGATACCCGCCAAAAAAGGAAATGATACCCGTCAAAAAGGAAGTAATTTGCGTAAAAGGGAGTGTTACCCGCCAAGAAGAGAATGACATACACCAAGACAGGAACGATACCCACCAAGAAGGGAATAATAGACTAATATTTTATAAGGCGTCTCTTAAAAAAAATCAATTCATAACCTTAAGCTACAGTAAAGAAACATATCATATAAAAAGACCATTATTGCACCGATCCTGCCACATTAGCTGACGTGTTACACAGCGTTTTCTGTATGACTGTATGACATCTCCAAAGGGGCGGCTAATAAGACACATTTCCCGTGTATAGAATGTATCCACGTTTGTGGTCGCGCGGACACCATGGCGCCTTATAGAAAGGACACACAATGGCACTGGTGTCAAGTTGTCAACACTATAAAGGTTTGGTAAAATGGGATGAATTTAAGAGAATGAAAACAATAATATAATAATAATTTTAATTGAAAATCAAATGTACAATGTTACAATGATGACTAACCACTACAGCAACTACATACAGATTTACTTCTTGTAACAAAGAAAAAAAGAGTGGAATTACCAGATCCCTAAACTAGGTGATCCTGTATTTTAGGGATTTAGGCGTACCTCTGCATGATGAAAGTTTAAACAGCTAAGAAATAAATAAATGAGAATAACTGTGTAGTCATGACACTAAACTAATGAATGTACCAATTTAATATTATTACGTCGGGAAAAACGTTAGTACTTACTTGGAGCACACACAAGTACCGTCAAGCCAGTAAACATTCATAGGTTACGAAGTCTTTTTATATTCTTTTTACTGTTAAAAGATTTTTATATTGTCAATGGGCGTAAGAGAAACCTTGACCTCAATCTAGTCGTGAAGACAGAGGTCGACAATACTCGTAGAACGACGTTGCTCAGAAGAAGCATACCTATTGACTCGCAACTTAAATAGAGACAGCGCAGACGAAGGCAGAGAATTATATTATAACTATGTTTTCACAAAGGGCTTTTGGAGATCACATATTTTTGTCGACCTGTCACTTCTTTTTTTTTGCTATAATCCTACTAAAAAGTTCATTGTGCGCACTATTAACGAATACTTTATCCTTCCTACTCGTACTAATATTATAAACGCGAAAGTTTGTAAGTATGGATGGATGGATGTTTGTTTGTTACTCTTTCACGTAAAAGCTACTGAATGGATTTTAATGAAACTTGGCACACATATAGGTTAGGTCCTGGAATACTCGTAGCACATAGGCAACTTTTTACCGCGGGAAAATACTTCATTCCCACGGGAAAACGCATATATATATAAAAGAAAGTCGTGTTAGTTACACTATTTATAACTCAAGAACGGCTGAACCGATTTGGTTGCAAATTGATGGGGAGGTAGCTTAGGACTATGAGATAAGGACATAAGATGACAGGGGTAGGAGTAGGGGAAGGGGTAGAGAACAACTGAACCGATTTGGTTGAAAATTGGTGATGAGGTAGCTTAGAACCAGGAGAAGGATATAGGATGATAGGGGTAGGAGCAGCGGTAGGGGTAGGAGAACGGCTGACAAAGTCGTGTTAGTTACAATATTTATTACTCAAGTACGGCTGAACCGATTTGTTTGAAAATTTGTGGGGAGGTAGCTTAGAACCAGGAGAAGGACATAGGATGGTAGGAGTAGGGGTAGGAGAACGGTATAACTCAAGAACGGCTGAACCGATTTGGAGTTACACTAATTATAAATCAAGAACGGCCGAACTGATTTGGTTGAAAATTGGTGAGGAGGTAGCTTAGAACCAGAAAAAGGATAAAGGATGGTAGGGGTAGGGGTAGGAGAACGGCTGAGAAAGTCGTGTTAGTTACACTATTTATAACTCAAGAAACGCTGAACCGATTTGGTTGAAAATTGGTGGGGAGGTAGCTTAGAACCAGGAGAAGGACAAAGGATGGTTGGGGTAGGGATAGGGGTAGGAGAACGGTACATTTCAAGGGCAAAAAAATTGTACTTAATAAAAAATAAAATCTGCTTGTTTATTGCCTGTAAGGCGGAACAAAGTTCACCGGGTCAGCTAGTATATTGATAATACTGCTTCAGCCGTGAAAACCAAACCCTATACGGGTAGTGCAGTGACTAGGTGTCGTGTTAATGTCACATAATTCCCGGAGAGCAAGTCCTTTTTGAGACTGTTCTCGTTGAATGCGGAGAGCATAGAATACATGAAACAGAGTTAGAAAGGTGAAGTAGGCGGGCCCCGCGTGCCACGGATAGGTCCGTAGGACAAATAAACGTCAAAACCTCAAAATGACCCCTTCAGTCATTTGCCCGACTCAATGGCGTAAAGAGCAGCGACGTATTTTTTAAGAAAAAGCCGTTTTGTGCGATATTATCACGTCGAGCTCACAGCAAAGATAAAAATTAGCAAAATGGAGGCCTATGGTACCACCGATAACCATTTAGAATACCTTTTTATCCACTATATTTGTTGAAACAAAAATATTTTTTTGCCGGTCGAAACCAGAGCAAAAGTGCTTCCAAAAATACATCGATATCGATAAATTTCTGTATACTTGCATTATTCCTGTAATGTTGAATACTTACTTGTATATATTTTTTAGCTTTGAAGTTAACCAATAATTTTTTCATAATTAAAAAATTAAAAATTGTTTGCACTCATACTAAATCCCAACTTTAGAAAGAGATTTATGGCAGCTACCCAGGTGATCCAAAAGAAAATCAAAAATGGATCGATGCCACAGGGCGAAAAGATTGGTTAGCCACCAAAACAAGTTCTACTTGCTCCAAACACTTTCTGGAGAGTGACATCATCTTTTCGGCACAAAGAAGACATTTAAAGCCTCTTGCTATACGCTATACCTGTAAGAAACTTAAATCACTTCCCGGAGGGACACCAACTTTACCACACACGTCTTTACTGGTATATTAATTTAATTTGTTGGTTCTTCTTATTGCTGACTAGCAGTTGCCCACGACATCATTTGCGTGGGATTCGCAAAAGAGTAGATATAATGCTTTTCTAGGTCTAAGTCCATATTCCTGCCAAATTTAATCAAATTCTGTTTAGTGGCTGGGTCGTGAAAGAGTAACAAACATCCAAACATATAAAAATTCAAACTAAAATAAGTTATCTTTAATTATCTTTAATATTAATTAGTGAGATATAAATAATAAAAATGTAAATATCATGTAAATAATAAAACAAAACAATGCTTCATGATCGATTTTATTTTTGAAGAATATTTACACGCAGGGATCTTCTAGGGATCCGTACCACCACATAATCACGATTGTATTAGAAATTTCAGTATGTTCCTGTGCTAGATTTTTTGAGTCCGACACGAGCTTGACTAGATTTTATTATTTTTAGGGTTCCGTACCTCAAAAGAAAAAACGGAACCCTTATAGGATCACTTTGTTGTCCGTCTGTCTGTCTGTCTGTCTGTCAAGACCCTTTATCTCACGAACGGGTAAAGGTATCAGATTGAAATTAATATTATATATTAGGATCCATGAACCACACAAGATCTGAAAATTTTATTTTTTTATAACGACGCAATAAAAAAAAAAAAAAAGATATGGCATTTTATGTCCTCATCTCCATACATTTATTCAAAAATGCAAAACCTACAGGGTACTTCCCGTTGACCTAAAATTATGAAATTTGGCAAGAAGCTAGGTCTCACAGTACAAATAATGGGAAAAGTCTGAAATCATTAAATATTACAACTTTTCTCACAACTAATGGTAACCAATTGTGGTGAGCTCCCGTTTCAAGAACATTCATATAAGAGAGGGGTCAACTGGATGGTCGCTGAAGCGATTTTTGTTTTAGTTCTATTTAAAAACGAGAACACTTACAAACTTGAAAATTGGTATATTTATAGTGCATAAGCTATAAAATAACAACAAATAATAAAATTTGGTCAAGCGCGTGTCAGAATTAAAAAAATCTAGGACATTAACTTACTGAAATTTCAACTAATACAATTATGTTTATGTGGTGGTACGGAACCCTCAGTGCGCGAGTCCGACTCGCACTTGGCCGGTTTTTTGTTATTTTATAGCTTATGCACTATAAACATTGCAATTTTCTTGTTTTCAAGTGTTCCCGTTGTTAAGATAGAGCATAAACAAAAATCGCCTAAAAAGGTCTTTAGTATCAGAGCCACACTTAATTTATATATTTCTTTTTATTTTTGTTATATTGGCAACAGAAATACATAATCTGTAAAAATTTTAACTGTCTAGCTATTACTGTTCATGAGATACAGCTCAAACAAAATTTTGTAAAACAGATGACTTTGGTGGCATCTTTTTCATTTGGTTTAAAGTATTTTTTAAAACAAAAAATACATTATTTATTTACTCAACAAGCTCCAATCAACGGGGTGGGTCAAACTTTTTTTTACGCTCCCCCCTTTAGCTGTTTCGGAGCCCCCCTTCATTTTTTAAATTTTTAGCATTTGTTGTTTTAGCGGCAACAGATATACACAATTTGTGAAAATTTCAAATTTCTACCTATTACGGTTCATGAGATACAGCCCACTGACAGTCAGACAGACATCGGAGGCATATCAATAGGTCCCCCCGTTTTTCACCCTTTCGGTACGAAACCCTAATAAAGAATGAGTATAAAACTAAAACCCGTATACAAGGTGTAAGTAAATACTTGGCTTCTCAAACAAAAGTTATTATGATGCTTTTCCAGGCAATACACAACACAATAAAACTAATTAAGAACGCACCCTTTCCTTCCCTCTCTTCCCCCCTTCCGTACCTGCCTGAAACATCAATGGCCGCGCTCAATTCTGTTCTCATGAAAATAATATCTAAAACGACAGAAACATCTGTGTATAATACAAAGTGACTTTGAATTTACAATGTTTTGTGTAAAGATTGATTGATGCAGAGTGACTTCTAATAAGAACCAGCGCCTGGATTCCCTATCATCAGGTACGTCCTTCTTCACCCCGCCGCCTGAGAATGTCGGATCTGTAAACGTTAGTTTACTATTATTTAATCTGTGATTTTAGTGAGATATAAAAATAAAACAGCTTGCACAACCTAACATTAGCGTGACGATTAGTTTCTGCGCATGGTGACGCGCGGAGAGCCAATGAACGCTTCGCAGTCCTTCCCCCACCATACCCCGCGCACCCCCGCGACTCGTTTTTTGTGTTCTGCGCATTAACCGCCATCGCTAGAGTTAGTTATTGCAAGCTGTACGAATCTAAAACAAACCTATGTTTCGTGGAAAAGTTGTAATCCAGAGTACAATAATCCATTTTATCGATAATTTGCCCAATGAAACATACATCCCTAGCATTTGCACAATAATGATACCAGTATAACACAACAATTTAATATTTCAAAATTAAATTGTTGTGTCTAACTTTCTATTTTCAGTAAAGAAAAATCTAAATTATTTTTTTAAGTATTATGCATAATGTTGCACACATTTATAAATATATTGTTAGGGAAATATTTAAAAGGAAAGTTAAAACAAAGAAAGGTCCAATGGATACTTTTTGAACCGTTTTGTGCAAACTTTATTAGTATGGCCACATTTTATCTTTGTCTCTTTCTCACCCAAAAACATCAGATTTTGACGTTTTTGAAAATAATGTTATAACGTAATTTAATACGGTAAAATTTTGATTGCTTGGATTTGGCTCTTTTGACTTTTTCGATTCACCAGTAGACGACAAATAGCTAGCGGTTTTTTTATGTAGTGAAAATATAATTCATCGTGTAAATGTGTGCAAACTGGCGACACCGGTTCTCGTACAAAGTTGTCAGCATTGCCTTTCGAACTCTGTTTCATGTCTGTTTCATGTATTCTATGGCGGAGAATGGTCATCCGATTATACTCGTACTCATTTCACCTAATAAGCGTATTTTTGTTTTGTTGTTATTTTCATTTGTTTACTTATTACCGTTAAGTATGTCCAGGAGTGTTTTTACTGATGTGCGGTTGAGTGTACCTTTTCATTGATACTTTTATAAATTATAGGTACCTAACACAGATAAGACGCAAAGTGCGTATATGGTTTTAAAGCATTTAAATCAGGTTAATTTTGAACTAATTGGGTTGAGATCTAGAAACTAGCGACTTAGTTTTAACAAAATTATGTAAGGAGGTTTCAGCCTAATTAAGTAGTTAATGCCTAATTAATTAGACATTAATTTAAAATGTTGATTTAAGATTGCCGAATGTAAAACAAATTATCTAAGAGGACTTTTGGCGGGAACTCGGTGCGGACAGTTGCCTGCTCTTGAATTTTTTTTTTTTTTTTTGTATATTTAGTGGATGATATAGCTAGTGTATTAACCAGTAAATGGACTACGTAGTGCGCAGCTGATAAAGATTTCAGATCTCGTGTATGAGCCCCGTTTGTGTTGTCTCAAAAGTCGCGGACATTTTCCTTTAAATAGTCAACTTTGGAATTCTCTCTCTGACAGTTAGTTCTATTTGCCATTTTTTTAATTTCAAGTTATAGTTAATATTCTAAAAAGTGAAGAATGTTCTAGATAGAACTCGACACTGGCATAAATGTCCCTAAATATAGTTTGATGATGGACCAACTAATAAAAAATATATCTAGAGTTATAAAGAATAATATGCGATGAAATGAAAAATGCAGATTAACGTATTGGAGTGCTAACTAAAGGGTGTCCCAGAATTAACGCAAGATTTGAATTTGTTGCCATTTGTGCAGTAAAGTGCTGGCAACCCTGAAAAATAATAATTCGACAGCTGATAGCTTAGTGCTCCCGCACACGACCGAGAATCGGTGGGCGATTATCGGCCAGGACAAGGACGGAAGATTCAGGTGATAACACGTCAGAGCGGGATGCCGACAAAAAATCAGTCACCGATTCTCGGTCGTGTGCGGGATCCCTTAGGGTTAGTAAAAATGGAGCGTTACACGATAGAACACCGTGTCTTCATTATTGAACAATATTACAAAAATTTTAAAAATAATGAAAGCTGAAAGCTTGGTTGGTTGGTGGCCGCAGTTCGAAAATTCGGAGTAGTGTTTTAACTTCTTCAACTGTGAAGAGATTAATTGAAAAATTCAGGGAGACTGGATCCGTTAAAGACGCCAAACACACTGATCGTCCAAAAACAAGCTGTTCAAATGTCAATATCGAAGCAGTGCGTGACCGTGTCGGTGACAATCCAGAAACCTCAATTCGGCGTCGTGGACAAGACTTGCCACCAACACTGTCACGCACTGCTTCGATATTGACATTTGAACGGCTTGTTTTCGGACGACCAGTATGTTTTGCGTCTCCAACGGATCCAGTCTTCCTGAATTTTTCAATTACTCTCTTCACAGTTTACGAAGTTAAAACACTATTCCGAATTTGCGAACCGCGGCCGCCAACCTTGCATTATTTTTAAAATTTTTGAAATATTGTTCAATAATGAAGACTAATATAAATAACTTTTATTTCATACTGTACCAGAACGTTTAAGGCATTGTATAGAATGACTAGGTATTCTATAGAAGGCCGGTTTTCCGGTAAAATATATATAATTTAAATTAAAGATTACGCCTCATATACATTTATAGGACTATTTAAATTTTGTCCATCTAATTGGACTGTACTAGTTTTAAAGTAGAATAAATAAAGAAAAAACACATTTAATACCAAATGTTTTTAATTACTCAGCTTTGCAAATACAGTAACCGTATTGTAATGATGATACAAACATTCCACCGCACAATTACGTCTAATAAACAGGAGAGCCAATGGGATTCTTTAAATGGTGGCCCTTATAAGGGCGGAAACATAGATACAAAGTTAGCCATCATAAAAATAGTTTGAGCGCGCTTCTTGAGGTCTGTCCTATAAAGGTTAGGGATGAGCAAAATGTATTACAAGAAATCCTATCCTACCCTATACCTTGCCTATGCTATTAAACGAGCAACATTTGTATATATATATTTGTAACCGGTTTCTCGAAAACGGCTCTAACGATTTTGATGAAATTTAGTATCCGGGGGTTTTCGGGGACGGAAAATCGATCTAGCTAGGTCTAATATCTGAGAAAATTCGTTTTCCCCGAGCTTTTAAACATTTTTCAAAATACCGCAACCTACAGCGCCATCTGTTGGCGAGTAGCATAGCTTGCTCACCCTATGATATTTTAATGTTGAGGTAGCTATTATAGAGCGAAGCTTGGTCGCCTAGGTATACTACTAAACGAGCAACATTTGTATATGTATTTGTAATCGGTTTCTCGAAAACGCCTCTAACGATTTTGATGAAATTTAGTGTCTGGGGGTTTTTGGAGACGAAAAATCGATCTAGCTAGGTCTCATGTTTGGGATAATTCGGTTTCCCCGTGTTTTTAAGCATTTAAAAAAATACCGTATTTTAGACAGAAACCTTTTTTTTAATGTCACTAGTGGCTAAACCTACAGCGCCATCTGTTGGCGAGTAGCATAGCTTGCTCACCCGATGATATCTTAATGTTGAGGCGGCTATTATAGAGTGAAGCTCGGTCGACCAGGTACTACTATTATAATACAACCAATATTTGTATATTTATAACAAATATTTGTAAACGGTTTCTCCAAAACTTCTGTAACGATTTCAATGAAATTTACTGTGAAGGGTTTCCGGGGGCGAAAAATGTATCTAGCATGTCTGAGAAAATTCGTTTTCTTAGTTTTTTAGCATTTCTTGAAAATGGTGCGTCTCTGAGACCGTACAACGCAATCTGTTGGTGGGTTTTGGTCAATATCATTAATGAGCAAAGCACAGTCGCCCAGGTAAGTAAATTTATGAAATTAGATAAACAGTACAAATTGTCGATAAATTTTCACAAATCATTTCATAGTGCTCACCTGCATGTCGTAAACACTGTGATCCTTGAAACTGTGCATTCAGACCATAAAACTGAACAACTTTTCCTATGGAACGTAGGACGACATACAAAAAAAAATTTTGCACTCCGGGAGTGCCGGCAGAAGTGAAAACTTGCCTTTTTGAATATTATGCTTTTCGCGCCATTGCTCGCGTACTTCTTTGATGTCTCTGAATAAAAATCCGTATTGTAATAACCAAGGAGGTTTTAACCCACGCTTCGCCACGCTTCCTAAAGCGGAGCGTAGTAAAACCTTCTTGGTAATAACAATACGGTTGACAGTTGACGCTTTTTGACGCTACGGCAAGGCGGTTTTACTACGTTTCGCCGTAGCGTGGGTTAAAACCTCCTTGGGAGGTCGTTTGTCAGCATTTGAAGATGGCAGACGCGAATTTGTTTCAATTTTGATTTTATTTGTTCATTTGAGAGTTTAAAGTATAATTTTGATAGGATATTATCCAATAAACATCTTATAAAGTGAAAATTTAATGGAAAATGGAAATATATTCGTCTACTAAAGTTTTTGGATGGTGAGAAGCGGCTTTCTTCGAGACTTCTATAATATCCCCTATCAACTTATCGGAGTCATCGTGGTGCACAGGCTTTCCTCGTCGACGATCTTCGAGATGCGGATTCCTGTGCAAATCTTTCTTTCACTGGACATTGGCGTGTCGCCATATTTTTGTAACAATTCCTTTACTTTGACATTGGCGAAATACGTTTTGTAATGAGATGTGATGCCATTAAATAAATATACATACATACAAAACCTCCTTGGGCTACGTATCTGACGAGAGATCTGACGCGACGCGACATCTGATGCGAGTTTAACATTTTTTACCCATCTAAAAAAGTGCCAAGCAGGGACTAGATAAGTACTATACGCCAAGCGCCGCTTAAGAAGTTTTCACTTCAAAAGTATTTCCATGGAAACTGCACAAGCTAATTGCGCATTTTGTATGAGAGATGATTTTTTTACCAATGTTCCTAAGGGAAAGTTGGTCAGTTTCATGGAACGAATGTACAGTTACAAGGATCACAGTGTTTTCCGCTAAGGACCACTAGTACCACTGTATTTGTACCACTAGTGGTACAAATCTAGTGGTACAAGTGACCCTGGACGAATAAACCGTGTCTCATTTGACCTATTTGACATAAAGCTTGTTCGTTCCGTCAAGTTAAGTATCCGACAACGATCTGCAAAGAGAAAACAAATGTCGTAAGTTACAAGACTTTGCGGTAAGTTCCGACACGGAAATTCCGCTCTAGTATGTCAGTTCAGACTTGACGGAAAGATCCGCTGCGGATCGTCCCGGAGCTGAGTTGCCGCAGATGTGTCGCTCCACTAATATGTAGGTAATAATTATAATCGTGTTTATCCTATACTATTAAACGGGCAATATTTGTATATATATATATATATATATATATTTGTAATCGGTTTCTCGAAAACGGCTCTAACGATTTCGATGAAATTTAGTATATAGGGGTTTTTGGGGATAAAAAATCGATCTAGCTAGGTCTCAAGTCTGGGAAAATTCATTTTCACCGTTTTTTAAATATTACTTAGCGCGTTTTAGTGCGTTCTAGAAACTTACAGCGCCATCTGTTGTTGAGTAGCATAGCTTTTTCACCCAATAATATTTAAATCATACAGAGCAAAGCTCGGTCGCCCAGGTACTAATATAAAATGTCACATATATGATATTACTAAGCGTGTTTCATTTATCCTGTTTGAAATTTATTACAGATGTCTTTAGTGAATTGTATAGGTCAAAAACATATTTTTTGCTAAACAGTTACCAATACAGGTTATTTTTTGTATCTGACATGCGTTTGCCCACTTATTAGTGAGGTTAAAGTGACAACTTTTATTCTACGACTTTGCTAACATCGCAGAAAAACATTCTACTTCCCATTGGTCAATCACGTTACTTTGTATGGGAAGTTAAAAAAATTTGTGCGTTGTCTCCAAAGTCGTATGTTGGTTATTACCTCTATAATTATTGGACAAACGGATGTCAGAAAAAGAAACCTATTATGATCATGTATCAGATGTATTCGACAAGATTTTTTATTACCTATTATTACTTTAAGAAAAATATGTTGTCCATCTCGGCCTTGAAGAATATTTCTGCAACCGTAACTAAATTAACAACTTAAATCACAACCCTGCAAACTGAGCATATACGGGTCTGCGCAATTAAGCCAATCTTATCATATATTTTGTGTCTCTTTTTTCCTTCAACCGGCGTCATTAGTGCAGCAATAAATCTCTCTTCTGTCTTTAAGAACTTCATTAAGTTTTCACTGACGTGGGTTTTTCAATTCGTTCCATGAGAATGGGAACTTCAAGCATTTTAATATTGCGCTTGCGATGTGACAAAACGCCACAAGATTGATTCAGATGAAGTATCATTAAGATGTACAAGCTGTGGTTAAGGTTGTGTCCTTCATTTATTTATTTTTGTGTCAATCTTTAATGATATGTTCACTTGGGTTTATTTTTGTAAGTAACAAAATGTAGGTAGTTGCATTTTTTCCAAAATCTAATTATATTCAAGATCGTAAATCTTACAGTTTTTTTTATCAGATTTTAAAATTAAGATTTTGTATTTTTTTCAGATTTTGTAAACTGGACCGATGGTTTTCAAAATCGCTATAATATAATGAATGAGGGTTAGTGTGATCTCCCATAGCAAATCAATTATCAAAAAATGGATACATTACATCATATATATATATTCGAACTTTTTAATCACTTAACGAAAATCATTGATACTTAATAAACAAGATCAAGGACATGGGAGGAATACTAATTACTTTTACCTTGTTCATTGATTTCTCCGACCAAATAGACTGAAATATTACAAACTGCAACGTTATTCCCCATACTGTTTGCCGACAGTCCGGGTATTTCTATCGATATTATTTGGGTTGCAAATTCGATATCAAAGAAATCAAATTACAACATCGTAAAGGGACGATATCATGGTGCTACGGGAAAACTCCTATTTGTACATCATCATAGTAAAATATCCTGTCTGTTTGTACGTCAAGTACATAATAAAATTATTTCAGAAAGCGGGTACTTACATTCGGGCCGCGAGTACTTAGCGCCTACGCAGAATTCAGCCGAAAAATTAGCGCCTACGCAGAATTCAGCCGAAAAACCCTTACTTAGGCTGGTGACAAAGTCAGCGAGCGATGGTATACTGCACAGAAAAATAAAGGTACTTAGAAGGAAGATTAAAGAAATAATTTGTCACTAGGTGGTGTAGGCGTTGTTCTATGGATTTGACAGGTTATTTTGAATATTTCCTATGGATCATCGATGATGGGGTTGTGACATGTTGGCAGATGTCATCCCCTACTAAAATAATTAGCAAGGTATCTATTCTGAGCGAAGCAAGGAGGTCCGAAATCTTTGATATACTGTCAAGAGTTGGTCAAGCTTTACACTCGCAGGGCGTCTTTGGCTCCTATGGTTATGGATATAAGAACTGTATAATGTTCAATGTGCCAAGCTTGACGTGCTCTTGACTGTACATTGTGTCCTAGATACAGGATTTTATGGGTGGGTGTGATTCTTGCGCAGTCATCATTTAAAACAAAACATTTCCAGATTATCGCAAATATGTCAACATATTATCTACGACATAAAATTATTGCTATATGAATTTATGACGCGAGAGACCTACTTTACAATTCAGTCAGTAACTATCCGAGGATTCAGTCGTTTTAATCCTAGAGCCCAGTGATAAAAAAAAGTTTATTTCACAAAAAAAGACACTCAAAATCCTGTTTTGACTTCCATACTGGTCACATGACATTTTCTTCTACAGACTGAATTTGAAACCATTCGATAAATGTTCAGTTTCACGGTCTGAACGCAATCTCAAAATTTGTCGAATGTTTTCAATTTCACCCTGTAGTAATTTCTTTTCTCCGTGAATGCTGCTTGTTTTATCCTTTTTTTTGAAGTGAAAACTTCTTTAGCGGCGCTGCTTGGCACTTGTTTTAGATGGGTAGAAAATGTTAAACTCGCGTCAGATGTCGCGTCAGATCCGTAGCCTGATCGGAAAAGCGTCAACTGTCAAGCGTATTGTTATTACAATACGGGTTTTTATTCAGTGACATCAAAGAAGTATGCGAGCAATAATGGCGCGATTGACCCTTACAAAAAGGATAATATTAAAAAATGCAAGTTTCCACTTCTGCTGGCACTCCCGGAGTGCAACCCGTCCTTTTATAGGGTTCCGTACCTCAAAAGAAAAGAAAGGGACCCTTATTGGATCACTTTGTTGTCCGTCTGTCTGTCTGTCAAGACCCTTTATCTCACGAACGGGTATAGGTATCAGGTTAAAATTGATACCATATATCAATGTCCATGAACCACACAAGATCTGAAAATTTAAATTTTTTACAACGACGCAATCAAAAGATAGGATTTTATGTCCTCATCTCCATACATTTATGCAAAAATGCAAAACCTACAGGGTACTTGTACTTTCCCGTTGACCTAAAATTATGAAATTTGGCAAGAAGCTAGGTCTCACAGTAAAAATAAAGGGAAACGTCTGAAATCATTAAATATTACAACTTTTCTCACAACTAATGGTAACCAATTGAGGTGAGCTCCCGTTTCAAGAACATTCATATAAGAGAGGGGTCAAGTTGAACTTTGTTGTCCGTCTGTCCGTCTGTCAAGACCCTTTATCTCACGAACGGGTAGAGGTATCAGGTTGAAATTGATACCATATATCAATGTCCATGAACCACACAAGATCTGAAAATTTAAATTTTTTACAACGACGCAATCAAAAGATAGGATTTTATGTCCTCATCTCCATACATTTATGCAAAAATGCAAAACCTACAGGGTACTTCCCGTTGACCTAAAATTATGAAATTTGGCAAGAAGCTAGGTCTCACAGTAAAAATAAAGGGAAAAGTCTGAAATCATTAAATATTACAACTTTTCTCACAACTAATGGTAACCAATTAAGGTGAGCTCCCGTTTCAAGAACATTCATATAAGAGAGGGGTCAAGTTGAATGGTCGCGGAGGCGATTTTTGTTTTAGTTCTATTTTAAAAACGGGAACACATACAAACTTGAAAATTGGTATGTTTATAGTGCATAAGCTATAAAATAACAACAAATAATAAAATTTGATCAAACGCGTGTCGGACTCAAAAAATCTAGCACATTAACTTACTGAAATTTCAACTAATACAATTATGATTATGTGGTGGTACGGAACCCTCAGTGCGGGAGTCCGACTCGCACTTGGCCGGTTTTTTTTATTAGGAGAATCAGTGGGCTTCGGGATTAAAACGGATGAAAATTCACCGTTAATATCATTGACATATTGTTAACCATAACATCCGTAAGATCGAGATCTGAGATATGTAAAGTATCTCTCTATCTACATTGTCAAAACAACTTTGTAAGCAAGTACGAAGGTAATTATTATTCGTTTGATTAAGTAAGTACTTTTGACAGCCTGTGATGAATCGTGCTTCGGAGATTACGATCGCTCTGTATTGTGGGTTCCGTAGGAGAAAACAGACAAATAATGTACAAAATTTGAAAAAAATTAAACAATCGTGTGTTAGTTGATGAAGAACTTGATTTTGGGTCAATTAAGGCCATCAATTTCAGATATGCAAAATTATTATATTTTATAAACTTTTTTAGGCATAGTTAATTCCTATTTTTCATGTATGTTACCCATAGTACAAGGTAACTAGTGATCTGTGCCATATAGGCTTTTCCTAGTTGGGGATCAGATGATTTTGTGTGAATTGTCCCCCAACATCTCCAAATAATACTTATTTTTATTTGAATACACGCCACTTACAGCACAAAAAATTAGTCGATCACGTAACCATTTTAGTGAAGAGATTCGAAAGTAAAATTTTGAAGTTATAATTTTTTCTTCGGGTAAGTTGCTTGTTTTTATTAGTTGTATGAGTTATTCTTATTTGCGGTGTAAATTCTGTGCATTCGCACTAAAATTTTAAATCTACGTGTATGGAACCCACAGTAGATCAAATCACAAACAGATAATAACTTTATAATCAAATTTATTTCTTCAACCGAAATAAATATACATAGGTACTCGTACGTATCAAATCATCACATCTATAAAATCACAATAGACAGAAGCTTCTAAAAAACAATAGGATAACGCTATGAATTCGTGACGCAAAACTCCTTGATCGATATCCTGAATTCCATGTTCAAACATTACTCGTACTAAGAAACAATCTAGGACATAATGAATTCGAAAATATTATTTATGATGTGTAAAAGTAAATCCACACCACAATGGGAATTCCTATTATGTCCGTAACCACGGTTTAACTTAAAGCATACAAAATTGTATTAAGCTGATCAGTTCGTATTTTTATTATTGTACGGTCAACCGCTTGTCGGTAGAAACTTTTTCAACTCTATTACCACGTCATAAGGTCCAAAAGTGTTTCTACTGATGTGTGGCCGTGTGTACGTATGTACATACTTACTTAGCGTTAAATAATACTTTACATGGGCTAGTTTACTAGTATTATATGATCTGTAACATGGATGTGCGACATGCAAACGGACAACGAGTCACTGACGAGTCTGATTTCTCTATTTAGATTCTAAAAATTTGTCTGTAAAAAGCGCGTGGTTTTTTTTGTCATTTTTGAGTTGCATATAGCGTGCGCAGGCTAAGTTTGGCTCTGAAGGGGCTACCTCCCGTCCACTAGCACCCCCATCAGTTAAAAAAATATTACTCACTAAATACTACGCGTACCAGAGACACACCTGAGGTTCGAATCAACAGTCTCTCGATCAAATACTGAATTTGGATTGTTCTACTTATAAGTGAAGTGAAGAAACAAACAAACCGGAACAGAAAAAAAATACCAATTCAAAATTAATACCTAAATCACAGAATAAAAAACAGTCCTATCATATAGAACGGACTCTCTTCGCTTCCGCTGGCAATCTACCCCGCACCCCCGCGCGCACCCGCTCGCGAGATTCTCGTGGTCCTTCTGAGGCTCATTTGTACTGAATATTTGGACCTATGCGACCTTCCAATTTCAAATTTCCAATTCGCGCTCGATGTTAGTGTTTGGGGTGTGCCTAAATCTAGACTGAGTAATAAATCTGACGCAAAACATTCGTTTTATAACAGTATACCCACATTTACTACTCTCAGGCCGCGAGCTCGCGTGCACGAATGATGTGCGTGATGTCAGGCCATATTGATATTTTACCGATTCTGTGTTTCCGCAACTCTATGTAACGCCTGAATTTCTGCTTCCTAGTCTACAGGTAGTCTAGTATTAAAATTGATTTCATTTCCTAGATTTTGGATGTCACGATACTCACGTTTCTATTGTGTTATTCTCGTAACCTACTGTATAATACACTACGTAATGCGTATATGAACACGAACTAAATTCTTTTGTTAAATTCTCTTACTTATTATGTTATTCAAACCCTACTGCGAATTAAAGGGCTGGGGCATGTAGATACAAATTATCTGCTTGCGTCTATCTTCCCGAGTTCATATTATCCGAATCGCTTTCAGTCGCCATTGAATAATCTTCTTCTGGGTAAGCTTATTTTATCCATTGTTGACCTCAAACGTCTTAGTCCCTTTGAAATTATCAAAGGAACTAATGGGAAAAAAAAATCCCTCAAACCTAAACCTCAAGTCTAAAGGGACTAGTGGGAATAAACGGGGCTAGATCGCTGTCAAGAGTAATCCCATTAACAGTAAAATTTTACACGTGTGCATATTCACCTATAATTTTGACTCTGGATGTCTGAAATGAGATTATATTCTAAATGCAATTTATGCCAAATAAAAAAAGCAATATAAATACACTGTATAAATTCTAGGCTAAACCTAAGACGATTGATTGACGAGCAATGGTAAAAATACTAATAAGTATAAAGCTATTTAAAAAATACTAAAAGACGTCGGACAAAATGTTAATCTCAACTACAAAAAATAAGAGCAGGATTCGAAACGCGTAAAAAGATGTGATCAATTACGGCATTATAGTGTCAAATTACGTTGTAATTAAGGTTATATTCGCAGAGCTAATCGGCTGAAGTGTCTCGATATGGCAGAGGCGTTGCAATTAGAAGTACTAAAAACTCACAGTATTACGTTTATGGCACTTCGTTGAGAGCACTGCAGTGGAGTGCAAAGTTTTTCGTGGATTCTTAAAAGAAGAGAACGTTAAAAGTATTTAAAAGATAAACAAATACAGAGAAAAATGAAAAGAAAAAATGAATAAAAGAATAATAAAGATGTAGAGAAAAACCGATACAGATTATGAGATGTTCTTTGAAAGATGTACCTAGAGATTACCTTACATTTTATTACATTTGATCACGTTATTAAATCAATCAACATTATGAGTTAAGCATTAGGTCAGTCAAGAACACGTCAAGCTTGACAAATTGTACTGTGTACTGTTCTTATTTCGATGGCCATAAGACCTAATGTTGAGTGGCGAATGTCAAGCTTGTCCTTCTCTTGACTGCACTTTCTTTCAGGAACTCTAGAGGATCACGATGATCTACGTTATAAGTAAGTATTTGTATTTGTTAAAACTGTATAAGTTATGTTAGTTTTCGAAGAAAAGAATAAGCAGACTTAAGTCCTAATCCAAGTTATTTATTGTTTTACCATAGCATCACAATAAACGTCTCCATTTCGGCTATAATTTTGATGCGACGTTGTAAAAAAAGCCATGAATTGTTGCGTATATTTACATTAAATTTATTTACAAATTAACCATGTAGTTTTATTTAATTCTAGATTCGCAAAAATCTCATAAACAAAAAACTTGGCCACGTGTAACTAACAACTTGGTAATTTTTTTCTTGTAACATCCAATTCCTTGAAGTTAGTTTCATCAGTGCATTCTGCACGCGTTAGGACGACTTGTCCCCATCACGTCCTTTATAGCTGTTTTTACACCGACGCGTAATCTTTCATTATTTGTTCTCGATGTTAGTATATCTAAAGAGTTATGATAATTGCTTTGGAGAAATGAATGTTGCAGGATCGTTTGGGCTGAATGTTCTGTTCGGTATAGATATATATTCTATTATTGTTTATGTTATGTTATCTATTTTAATATATTCAGCTCTTACGATTGTGCTTACTACAGATTCCAGTTTAATGCCGATTCGATCAAAAGGTTGTCTATAAAAGATCACTCTCAGTGATAAGACTGCATTTTATAATCTCATTTATTGGAAATAGTTGTACTTTGTATGTCATAAAGCGTTTTTCGTCCATTCTGTATTAAAATAACGAATTCGTCAAGCTAAAGCTAGATTTGAAGCATAATGTATGTAATCGTATGTTGAAAATGATGTCTTTTAATTTCCGTTTCTTGATGATGTCTCTTGCTTTTTGATCTTAGTAGTGTACTTTTGGGCTTTAAAATAACAAGCTTTGTTTTCATTAAAATAATATGTACCTACTCATTTGGCGACGCAGAATCTGAAGCACATTTATCATTAGTTATCATTCTCTTACGTTCTAAGTAAATCCATTTCCATTTAAGTCACCATAGATGCGACATTTTTCGAACACTTTACTGTCTTATTTCTACATACTTGGTGCATAACAATGTGCGCAATGTGGAAGATGTCACAACGAGCATGCGCTAACGCGGCCAATCGTGGACAGATGGAGCAGTGTAATCGATTCTAATTGGCCAAAACCATGTATGTGCGGAGGTAGACGCTAGTTACGATCCTAGGATGTCATGTTGTTGCTTTGAAATAAGGATGGTCGAGCCATTTATTTATTCCTTTTGAGATTTTTGTGTTTTGAGAAAATGTGGTTTAATCTCAAACTAAGACTTCCGATTGGGTTTCAAATACAAATTTTAGCATTTTTAGGGTTCCGTACCTCAAAAGAAAAAAACAGAACCCTTATAGGATCACTTTGTTGTCCGTCTGTCTGTCTGTCTGTCTCTCTGTCTGTCAAGACCCTTTATCTCACGAACGGGTAGAGGTATCAGGTTGAAATTGATAATATTATTAGGGTCCATAAACCACACAAGATCTGAAAGTTTAATTTTTTTACAATGACGCAATCAAAAGATATGGCTTTTTGTGTCCTCATCTCCATACATTTCTGCAAAAATGCAAAACCTACAGGATACTTCCCGTTGACCTAAAATTATGAAATTTGGCAAGAAGCTAGGTCTCAAAGTACAAATAAAGGGAAAAGTATTAAATCATTAAATATTACAACTTTTCTCACAACTAATGGTAACCAATTGAGGTGAGCTCCCGTTTCAAGAACATTCATATAAGTGTGGGGTCAAGTTGAATGGTCGCGGAGACGATTTTTGTTTTAGTTCTATTTTAAAAACGGGAACACTTACAAACTTCAAAATTGGTATGTTTATAGTGCATAAGCTATAAAATAACAATAAATAATAAAATTTGGTCAAGCGCGTGTTCTTACTGAAATTTTAACTAATACAATTATGATTATGTGGTGGTACGAAACCCTCAGTGCGCGAGTCCGACTCGCACTTGGCCGGTTTTTTTTCCTTTTATGCCCTTGAGAAATACGAGAAAATTTCCGATGGGGTGTTAGGGGCAAGCTTATCACCACACTTATCATCAATGGTGGAACGCATGCAAAAAAGATTTGTTTCTTGCGGTGATTTGACTCATTCACGACATAACTTTCTTGTTCATGGTTCTTTTAGTTCAACGAAATAATACTTACTGTCATTTATTGCGACCTAGGAAGTGGTTTTTATGTAGTATGTGATTCTTATGCCAATTAAACTCGATTAAGTTTTAAACAGACTTCATACTCCAACGAAAAAATCTGTCAGGAAAACCAAAGATTCTTAGCCCAGTAAAACATAAAAATCTCATAGTTGGCTCACATCGTTAAGCTCATAAGGTAATGTCTGGTGCAAAACTTGTCTCCAAATAAGGAGCATCATTAATATTTCATGAAAACATGCGTAAACGGCGGAGGTAGTACATGATGGCTACGATGTGTCAAATTGAAATATATCATACGGGTATAGAATTGACATTTACAATGGAGACGGTAATTGCTGTGTGCATTATCATCGCGTAGGTAGATAATCTAAAGGAGTCGATGTTGAGAACGAGAATACTTCCATGATATAAATAAATATTTTTTTTTTTATTGAAAATGGGCTTACTCTTAAATGGTACAGCAGCACTGCACTTACTTTCTCGCAATACTCAAGGAAAAACTATCAACCGCAAACTTAAATTTGTAATGCCATACACATAGTATGGAAATACAAACTTTTATTTACGTTTTTCCAAAAAAATGTTCGATTGAAATATACAGATCAATTCAGAATTCAAATTGTCAAACATTAAAACAAACAAACATCAAACGATTTCGAGTAAATCACATGTTTAATTTTTGGTAGTACTGGAACACCCTTTATATGAATTTTCATAGATCAATAGATACTACCGTAGGATACTTGCATGGAGATTTTTTTAATTTCCCTTATTGTTCAGTTTAGTCTACTGAGCAAGCCCTTTCAGTTTTTGGTACACCCTGTGTACTAAATTTTATTCGAAAAATCATAAAGAATATCCAGTCACGTAGACAACCAATCCAGGAGTAATATTATAGAAAATTATAATAAACTCAATGGAACCAATTTTGGGTAAATCACATATTTACGATTTGGTGGTACAGGAACACCCCTTATATGAAATTACACAGATAATTTGATACTGGCGCAAGATATCTTACATTGAGATGCTTGGTCATGCAAAGTTTCATCAAGATTCTATGAGCCGTTTTTGACAAAATTACAATTTATCATTTTCGTTGTATCACAGCTACCCTCAAAATGAGAGCCAGCCAGAAACCACTTAGAACCCTTCGATGGATTTGCATAAAACTCCTAAATTCAAAATATGGTGTCAATCGGACCATTCGTTTAGCCGCTAGGCCAAAGCGTGACGGACAGACCGACCGACGGACCGACCGACCGACTGACCGACCGACCGACCGACCGACGGACGGAAATTTTTGGGAGACTTGTTTTTTATGATGTATAAGTGATATAGAACACATTTTTGAGAAAATTTGAAAAACTTTTTTTTTTCACGAATACAATACCTTTCTCGCTCCGCTCGAAAGTAAAAAGCAAAGATAAACTAAGCCTGTTTGTAATGGTTTTTCGCAGATTTCTAAAAAACTGTTCTACTTAGAGAATCGTTATATTTGTCCTGTAACATTTCTAGAAATTTCTGAAAAGGGAGGAATGGAACCTTTCTAAACACATTTAATAGTAACATGAAAACGAAGAGTCGTATAAAAAAAAATACGTATGTTATAATGTACAAGTAAAGTCCTTTCTTATGATACCCCATTTGACGTAGTAGCATTAATTTTAAATTTTGCTCTCCCTATAATATTTTGCCCTCCCATTTACAATACTTAAAAATATTTTTTATTCTTTCGTGTGCAATAAAGTTACGCAAGAATTTAAAAAAATAAATGTTCCAAATTTCAAGCCGATCAACAGATTGAGTAGTTGCTGAGACAAACAGGTGTGACAGACAGACGAAGTTTTTACCATTTTGGTTCAGAACCCTAAAAACGAGATAGCTGGATATGTACCTTTCTTATATGATTTGTGATTGATGAAAATAGGTGAATGAAAAAATAGGTACAACAAATATTATTGAAAGAAGGGAGGGAAGTTCAGAAAAGGGACGACTGGCGGCTTTTGGTGTCGGAGGCCAAGATCCTCTTTGGGTCCCTGAGCCAGCGAAAGTAAGTAAGGTGTATTGCTTACTCCAATAGTGTTTCTTTATCACCGATTTTATTACACATCTCGTGACTCAAGCGACCTATCTGCCACACTTGTAGCACTTTAACTTAAAGACATATAAATTACAGAAATATGATTAACAAGTAAACGCGCAATGTCACATTATTATTCAATAGAACAGAATTATAGTCAATCAAAACTGCTTACGCGTTTCATATAATAAGTTAAATAAAAGTACCTAAGTGTACAATGTGCTTGCCGCTAAAACTCATAAACTGGAGGTTGATAGGGGTATTTTTTTAAATTTTTGATTCTTTAAAGTTTTGCCGCTTCTATTCTAAATATCTCTGTGGATACGCGCGCTGGCAGCGGCGAGCGCGGGTCATGAGCGGTGAGGAGGGGAGGGAAGTGGGCGTGGCGTGCGCGGAGTGAGCGGACTAGAACTATGATGAAATTTTAAAATAACAACTTACAGAAAAAAAGTATTTTTTTAAGATTTTTTACGGGAATAGATTTATTTTAATAAAAATCAGTTGGGGTGTATGAGGGTTTCGCTTATTCCATTAACACGTTGTATATAGAATGTTCCCGGTTTTACCTAAAGGGCGTACTTTTGAAAATATAAGGGCTGGAAGATTCGCCCTTTAGAAATTTCTAGAATAGCTTAAAACATTCCACAAACATCCCAGAATATTCTGGAATGTTGTGGAATGTTCGGAGCTTATTATTCAATTCCCGAAAAATATTAAAATTCGGGATTCAAAGTCTTCGCCAGTAAAAATGGGCAAAGCAGGGGCGGGCCGCTGGTTTTATAATATAAAGAAGCAGTAAATTAACAAATTGTACATACCCGAGATGTTTTTGTACACCACGAAGTTGTGAACGGGGTGTTTCCAGCCGATTACTTATAAAAATGTTGCTGATACAAAAATTAAAACATAAGAGTTGGTGCTTTCTTCAATATATTTAAACATCGTGTAATGGTAAGGTGTGATGCTACTGAAGGGTGTGAATCTGTCCATGAAACTGAACAACTTATCCCAAGGAACATAGGTCGAAACACAAAAAAACAAATTTGACCTCCCATACAAACGACGGTATCAGCTGACACAGTTTCTATGGGAGGTCAAACATTGATTTTATTCTATGACGTATGTTCCTTGGGAAAAGTTGTTCAGTTTCATGGGCAGATTCACAACCCTTTAGTATTATCACACCTTTCCGTTATACGCTGTAGATCACGCTTCATTCCCTTTTTTTCTTACTCTCATAATAATATCTCCGATAAACACCACAGAGCAATGGAGATTTCACTTTTATCACAGAAATAATTTAAAAAACTACTTTCAAACTTTACAAGTCCCCGATAATGCCGAAAGCGGGCAATCAAAGAAAAGGCTAACAAAATAATAAATTTGACTTTATCTTGCTAAGTGGGCTATTCAATTGGACGTTGCGAAAAGTTCCTTGTTGCCTTACAATTTGTATTCGATGCACAGAAATGATAATAAGACATTGAAATTATTTAACTCAATAGAATAATTTTGTTGAGACAAAATTCGTCTCAATAGCAGGTATATATGTCGAGAGGAAAGTCACAAAAAAAAAATCAAAATTCGAAATCGTTTATAAATTGTTGGATATTAAAATCTCTTACTGACTTGATCTAAACTACATCGCTTCACAAACAAATTCAAAATCGTTTATTCATTGTTGGATATTAAAATCTCTTAATGACGTCAGCTAAACTACATCGCTTCACAAACAATGTGGCGCCATGGTGGGAAAAAAGAAGCGGCAATAAAAACCCAGGTCCTCCTTTAAAAGTGTTTAAATGTACAGGTTTGATACAATAAACATAAGTCAATCTGAATTTTGAATAAGCCTGTTAGAACCATAGCCTAATCCCATGGAAATTTCTCTTCTAGATAATCTGATATTTTATAATAACCTTTCTTATGTAATTTTTGCTTGATAACAGTTTTGAATTTATCTATTTCAATATCAGTGGTACCTTAAAAGAAGCGTAAACATTGATATTTATAAGTTTTACCATGTTTTACTAATTTTGTGCACACGGCTGACATGAGAAGCAAGAAGATTCTTTTTTCTTATGTTAACACTGTGCCTGTCACAATTTTTAAATTCGCAAAAATGTATTGCGACACAAAAGTCAAAATATTGATAAAAACTAAAAAAGAAATACTTAGTTTATTTTTTATTGAACTTGAAGAACTTTTATCAAAACACAATGTGACAATAAATGGATTTTAATTTCAATTATTACTCACAAAATAGTGCGCTTAGGCACCGCAGGGCCAGGGTGAGCCTAAAATCCTCTTATAAGAGTCTTTCAGCCTACAAACAACAGTGCCCACAAATGACATGGCCTATGAGCTACTGTCCACAGTACGCCGCACATGTTTCTGTCGCACCATATTTTCTAATTGTTTTGAAGTCATATGTTAGTATTTAAACCTTGGAGAAATCTTAAAATGAACCATTCTGTATAATAGACGCATATCACAGCTCATACTATTCACTTCTATATTTTATTTGTTCTGCTCTTGGAACGCAAGAAAGGGGGAAATGTAGCATGTGCCCTGTGCCTCTAATATAGAGTAGTGACCAGACCAGTTCCGTTACAAAAGCCGGCCTAAAAAGGAACTAGCTTTGTCGCGTCGCCAAACAAGAGAAGGAAGACACACCGTGGTTTGTTGGTCACTAAACATTTTCTTAGCTTCCTTGTTGAAGAAACTTTATTTAAATTATAACAAAACGTTTGTCTAGGTAGTTTTAACATTTTAAGAAGTGCGCTCCAATTTCCCACAGAGAGCTTTAGTAGTACATTTTAAGAGCTTTCTTGCTTCGGTAAGTCGGTAAAATGACATTTCAGTCGATCTTCTCACTCGACAGTGTGGCTCAGTATCGAGAGCCGGCCGATTTTAATTGGTACAGTGTGAGTCTCTTAATTCATCTCTCTGATTAAAACTTATGCACTCTAGTGGGATGAATAGATCCTTCATATTCTAATATTTGGTAATCCTTGCCCTTTGTCGTTGTTGCTCGTCATGCAGCGAATCTATGCATCAGGACGACTACTCCAATATGATCGAAATATTAACACAAATATGACCTTTCTCGGTATGTGGTTCCTCTTATTTCCGATCGCAAAAGTTGAGTAACGCTGGCGGTGGTGGCAAACCAGATGTGTGACCACAACTGGCAGAAGAGTTTCCGTACTTCGGAAGGCTTGTTAAGCTATTCCGGGTACTGTCACTGATAGTAGTCGTCAAGCCAAGTCAGAGGACATTTGGCGCCGCCGGTTTGAAAAATCTGACAGTCAGGTTGGCCACTAACCTGGCAAAGCCTAATCAAAGATTGGGTCTGGTTTACCCTCTGGGTTGCGGATGTCAGATGGCAATCGATCTATATAAAAACCGGTGCCCTTATAAAAATAGTAATCTAGTGATTTGTCCACAGACCTAGGAGAACTACGCTACGCTACATCTTTGGTTTTGTCCTAGCAATGATAAATGATGGAATTTCTCTATAAGGGTTGTCGAAGACTGACAGTGATTGATAAACTTTAGAGCCACAACCTCTGAAGCACCATGTCAAAATTTGTAGGTATCAAAAAGAAAATGTAGTTGTTTACGTAATAAGGTATATTTTTGAATGAACTTCAAAACAATTTTTCATAAATTTTCATTTTCCGGGTACTCTATGGAAAATTGCTGTAGAGATCAAATGTCAAAAATTTCACATATCACTTGTGATATTAAGTTAAGAGTCTTAACTAAGAGATTTAACTAAATTTCGTAGATACCTCCAGACCCACTACATCTTTATACAATGAATCACGACAATTTCAAATTCAAATTAAGATCAGAATATGCAAATGTGTGTAATTGCATCGCCTAGCCTGCGCCACGCGACAGATTAACTATGGGGACATACTGAGTTTTCCTGGGTATTTGATGTCTATTGCTTGCTCTGATTTGTTACTAAAAGTTTGTTGTTGTACACCATTGCTAAGCCAGTGGCCATCCTTATCTATTAATCCTAATATCCATTATGAAGTTTTCAGTTCTTGGGTTACCATTTCTGGGTGCGTATTCCGAAGTTTTATCGGAGCTCCGATATTATCAGATTGACAACAACAATTACGTTCGGAAATTTACTTTGTATGGGAATTTCTTTGTCAAACGCCAAACCATAGACTAATTATCGGCGCGATATTATCGTAGTTTCACTTCGGAATACGGCAGCTGGTAGGGGGTTAATTTGTAATGTCAGGCCTTCTTATTATTCGTCCATGCCTCTGACAAAAAATATACAGGGTGTTAGGGACAGTTTCACAAAACCTAAAGAGGCATCAACGTAAATGAAAAAGTAATCTCTGAAACTAAGTGTCAATAAATCTTTCAGGGAATGAAAAAGAAATCCAAGTCCAATTAAGTTTGTAATTTTAGCTTACGCTTACTGAAAGTTGTTCAGTTACGTTGACTGATCATGCCCTTTCAGTTTTTGCCAACCTGTCCCTTACACCCTGTATAATATTACGCTAACGCGTATTGTTTTAAAGGTCTTGTTAGTTATAGTTAAACTCAAAATCACGTCTAGTTTAACTAAAATTTGTCTTCTTTGAAGATTAAAATAAGAACGATGCAAATGCTTGATTAAAATCTGTTAATAACCCTCTAGCTTCGAATTTAACTGATGCGATATTGTTTTAAAGGAGCTTAAATTGTTATCCCTTATTACAAGATTGTTACAAATCCAAATACATTTTCAGGACAGCAATGTATAACCAGCTGGTAATAATTTACTGTTAAGTTTGTCACGGGTCCGATTAGTATACGCGTGTAGGACGATACGCTTTCACTGCGCCCTGCATTAGCCAATAACATCACTCTGTCAGCCAAGATTCCCAGTGTATCTTGACCTATAGGTGATTAGATTATCTATTAGATGTTAAAATTAATTATCTCTAGATATAATTTGGCCGAACGAAGATGATAATTTAAAACGGGAAAGTCGTGTTTTTTATATGGTGTGAGTCCTCAATAATTCGTACACAAATTTATAACGGAACGACAAGAATTTCAGGAGGTAATGGAAAAAAGAAAGATGATAGACAGGATAAAAATTAGCCCCTGACCACCATTAATTTCTCCAGTTGCCCCCAGGGAGGAGGTAAATTACTTACGTATAGTTTCCCAGCGATCTTCTCTCACCTCTCTACTCTACGACTCACCCCTTTTTGCTCCATTATGTAATGTAACTACATGGAACTAGTGTCAACAACTGTGACAGTGCTCCCAACAGAAAAGCCAAGATGTGTCAGATTCAGATATTTTTATTCAATGTAGATTCTTTACAGAATAATAATTGGACGTCATGCAGAATACAATGCAAATAGAGCGAGTCTACACTGTTTCAGATCGTGCTATGGCAGCGTATAAGAAACGGCAAGAAATTCAAAGTTACACCATAAGTATACTCAGTCAACGAAATTATAAAAAAAATTATTTCCTAAACAGCTTAATGGAAGGGAATAGAACTGCTCTTTACAAATTTTCTATACTTAGAACAAAGTAACTCCAGCCCTGACAGTATTTTCCGCGCAAGGGTGACAGGTGGAGAGCCAATGAACGATTCGCATGCCACCCCCCCAACTGTTTCGCTCACCCCTGTGACGCCCTTTTTGAGTTCTGCTTTCTAACTGTCAAATTAACTCTACTTCTTAAGAGCTAGAGTTAGTTTGCACGCCCTATATCTTGTTTAACAGTTGCTTTAAATGAACAGGACCCTTTTTACTCCATCTCTGTTTCTTAAGCAGCTAGATAAGCTAAGTCAAATAAGACGCTTCATTTTCAAATCATCGTTTCATACTCGTATTATTCTTGGTAAACACCTACGAATAAATGAACTCAAAATTACAAACTCATCTCATCAACGAACTGTAACATCATCCTACAATAAGCCAATCTCGTCGTTAACATTAACGTTCATCTGTTTTGCAGTAATTACAATGAGACTGCATAATATGCATCTCCTGGCCCCATCTGGCCTCATCTGGCCCCATCTTTGCATCTATTAGCAAGCTACAAGGCATTAACGCCTACTGGGTTGCGATATCTGTCTGTTAAAGTTGGATTCAATTGTATGTTATGGTTTGAAGCTAATTGGTGAAATTGAATTTGTTGACAAGTATTAACTAAATGATGTTTAAAATCTCAGACCTAGGAATTCGCTTACGGTTTAAACGTTATAAAAAACCGTGATAATTTACGTTGGGTTAGCAAATAGCGCTTGTATTTTTAGAAAGTTTTTATCACTTTTGTATATAGTTTTGAGATACTTGATTTTATAGGTTTGGAATGAGGAAGGAGGAATCTTTAAAATCTTGCCATCGTTACGAAAATACAAGCGATGATGAAACAAATCATCATTTAGAAGAAACTAAAGTTTTGTAGATCAGTCTAAATTTCAGCTGTGTATCAAAACTATCTCCCTTTCTAACAAAGGGCAGAAAGCGCGTGTTAGAACGGAGCCGATTCGCGCTGTTTTACATTTTCACTTAATAATTATTAACACTTTTGTTAAAAATCTTCTCAAGTGAAGCGTATTTAGCTCAGCGTATCAGCCTCAATACCAAATTTTTACAAGACCTTCAATCTTGTCCACAACGACAAAAAACACAAGTGCAAACTAAGCACTAGTAGAATACATCTGAAACTGTAATATAACAGAAAATACAGGGTCCTACCGCCTCCGCCTCCGCCACTACCCGTATCGTATCTGCAACCGCCGAAGGGCAATATTTCACCGGGCAGCTATCACCTGTCAAATCGAACAAGTGTTCCGACCCGGACCTATTTAAATATCAGTCGTTTTACTAGTAAATATAATTTGTTTCCTACTGAGGTGTGGGCTAAGGGCTTAGTCTCCGTTTAGTTAACATAAATAAAATCTATAATAGGCGTTATAGGCTCCTAAACAATCTTTGATAAAAATAAAATAATAAACTTAAACCGTAAGCGAATTCCTATGTCAGCTTTCATTACAACGGCCCCAGATTTTTACGGCGTAAAAAGCTTGTAATTTTTAGTATCGTTTTCGTAATAAACCACTGATTTGCCTTCATGACAGGTTCCTTTTACGGAACGCAATGATTAAATCACGATAAAATCAATCAGCTAACAAGTTGCTATGGTAAATAAACAGGATTTTGTGATTATACATCATGTGCTCCCGTATTTGAGACTCGATTTGTAAATTCTAAGCAGTACAAATTATGACATCGGCAATCCATTCATCAGGAGAACCACATTTTAAATCGGCTCTACCTCAAACAAATAAGTTACCGTATTATCCTAATCAGTAATACCTACAGTCTTTTTTTCTACTTCAATGTTTCATAACAAGATGACTCTATTTTACATACATTTACATTCGTACAGGGCTTTGAAGAATTCGTGTGGAAGCTTTTGGACGATCATTCAAGAAGTTCAGTTAAATTACTACTATACTCCCATTCGAAATTTCAATGTGTTATAGAGCCTTTTGCCACAATTTTTTTTTTAATGAAAATTCAATATAGCAAAATTTCAAAAGTTATCATTATAGTATTCACCCCTTTATTTTGTAAATTGCACTCTGCGTATTGACAGCAAATATAAGCTTGAAATAAATAAAATAATGATTGTTTTTGGAAGAAGTAGTAGTAAAAAAACCGGCCAAGTGCGAGCTGGACTCGCGCCCTAAGGGTTCCGTACCTATCTACCATATGATATACTAAAAGCTTTTGCTCTTTGATTTTAAAAACTCCGCGACCATCCAACTTGACCCTTCTTTTATATAAAAGTTCTTGAAACGGGAGCGCACCTTAATTGGTTACTATTAGTTGTGAGAAAAATTGAAATATTTAATGATTTTAGACTTTTCCCTTTATTTGTACTGTAAGACCTAGCTTCTTGCCAAATTTCATAATTTTAGGTCAACGGGAAGTACCCTGTAGGTTTTGATTTTTTGCATAAATGTATGGAGATTAGGACATAAAAAGCCATATCTTTTGATTGCGTCGTTGTAAAAAATTTAAATTTCAGATGTTGTGTAGTTTATGAACCTTAATATTTGTTATCAATTTCAACCTGATACCTCTTCTCGTTCGGGAGAAAAAGGGTCTTGACAGACAGACAGACGGACAACAAAGTGATCCTATAAGGGTTCCGTTTTTTTATTTTGAGGTACGGAACCCTGAAAACGCACTTGAAAGTAGAGTAACTACGGTACTGGTGGGGAACCAGATGGTAGCAAGTGTTCTGTACTTCGAATACTGTCCAAGCTACTAACTATCTCAAGGCCGTATCAGCGACAGCTCAACGGAGGCTCATTGACTGACGATGTCTAAATAATAGAAAGGCACAAAAATAAAAATATAATTCGATGTTTTTTTCTCCAATTGTGTTAGCCCTGCAGCAATATCGACGTGTGACGTCCCATTTCAAACTGGGGGTAGGACTAGAGAGAAATATTTATAACTCTTTGTATGCAAAACGCGCTAAGCTTGTTCGACGCGTCGCTTCATCCTCAATGCTCAGATGCTTTCTAGTATAATAGATGGAAAAGGTTTGTTTATTACAGCGACTATAACGTCTGTGTTCTAACGTGAAAGGTACTGTAAGAGTTATTGGTAGAAGAGGTTCTCCATCTTGTTTTGCTGTGTTTATATCATTCTGAAGGTGACGTGCCCACCTACCTCAAGGATTCAGCATAAGCAGGTAGATGAAAATCTTCAAACCAAAGGCTTAGAAGCATTACTAGAAGTATTCTGGTAAAAAGACAACAGTCTTGTCAATTGATATAGTAGACTAAAATAAAAAAAAGTAAGACGTGAAAGTAGTCATAAGGCCCGTAGAAATTTATGGTCCATTTTCCCGAAAATTGATCATTTTCATTTTTTCTCCCGTCCGGAGTAAAATATGGTTAAAATTGCTCGTTCTGTAAGGAATGTCCCAAAAATAGAATTATAGTATATTTATGTTTCCCTACACCTAAAATTTACAGTTTTAGGTAAAAATGTATGCATCTTTAAAAGGCTATTGCTTCCTATAGCGTTTATAGAGTCGGGGTAGGGCTTAAAATTTTTGCAAATTAAAGTAACCTTAATAAAAGAACTGAATTTTGTTTGTCGAAGTAGGTACGCAGTTTTTTTTTGGGAACCGCAGCAAACAAGTTTTTCGAAGTTTCAGGAATAACCTGCCCTTACAAAACTGGTCCATACAATATACTAAAAAAATCATAGCTACATCGTGCTTGGCGATTTTAGACATCGATTTCTACGTGGTTACATAGGAATTCTAATTTGTTTTGCAAATATCCAAGGGATAGACTTGATTATGCACAAAGATGGGTTGACGATATTACCGGTTAAATAATCTTATATCGCGCGGTGTAATTTTAATCGGAAGAAAAGTAAACTACTTTTGTTCACCATACGCTTGAGAATACTTCAAATATCCTGTATCTCGCCCACATTTGGCGTTGCTCGAACATTACGAAATAGAAACATTTGCTGTTGTCCTTTAAGTTGATATATTGTAGTCCGCCCTATCATCTTTCGGGATATTGGAGTGTGAGCCGTACTAGCTTATATCTTAATTTTCGTTTTATGTTAAAAGTGAGGAAACGAGCAGGTGGGCCACCTGATGGTAAGTGGTCACCACCAATTCTAACTTGGGTTGAAAAAATAAAGTTATTGACTGATACGAGTAATTAAGACTAGTTAAAGATCGCATCAAGTTAGGAAGTACAAGGCTTGTTACACATGTTATTATAAATTATGGTTTTGGTAGATTTAAAGGAAGTCAAACAAGCAAACATCAATAGATAATAAAAGCTCTTTGCGAGAGGCGCTATCCAATGCATTTAAATAGAATCTGCATACGGCCCTTGTAGGCTTGATTGATGATATTGTATCGTGATAATGTGATGATGTAAGGATGTATTCCAAGACCGCCTCATGGAGGAAAGAATCGTTATGACAGAATCGATAGTAGCATAAAAAGCATAACGCCACTTTTTAAACAAAAGGTGACAATTTTACACAATTTATTAGCTTACTCGATTTTTAAATCAAATAAAAAAACGATCAAATCTCTTTTTCATATGATATTACTTTATACAAAAACATAAAAAAACGTTAGATTCAAATGTTCAATAGCTTGGTTCTTTTATAGTAACGGCAGGATGGACATTGGATCACGGCGGTGATACATTGGTGACTAAAGACTGGAAATATTTTTGTTAAGCCGAACACCCGCCGCCGCCGCGCCGGTCAGATGACTTCGCGGGAATATGCTGATTAAGAACTGCTGCGCAAGACAGGGGTGAGTGGCACAAAAAAAGAAGAGGCTTACTCGGAAGTAGGCCACTTTGATTGATAGACCAAGCTCCCGTTGCATGAAACCCTACCTCACAAGGTGGCAGAGCAGAAATGTAATGTAGTGATAGATACTGCTTAGGAACACTGGATTTTAGTTGGTTGCCATCGCATTTCCTGGAAGAACCTTTATTTTTTTTCGTCTTCGTATCGCTATTATGATTGAAAATTACATCATAAGGTGGCAGATCGAAACGTTTACTCATCGAAAGAGACACATTTGGAGATAACAACCCGCATAGGTTGCCAGCCCAAACCCTGGCAGGTTTCAAGATCAGCCATGTTTTGTGAGCCCTAAAAAAGGGGTCAATTACCTCATCAGATGGCACAATGAAATTGATGCAGATCGATTGCCCTAGACGTGCCGTTCATGAATATATAGGGTTGCCTGCCTTCAGCTTGGCAGTTTTTCTGGTAGTGATAGCACTACATTACATTCCTGCTCTGCCACCTTGTGAGGTAGGGTTTCATGCAACGGGAGCTTGGTCTATGATGGCTACAAACTAAAACTCACCAAACTCGATCAAGTATACTTACACGAATATGTTATAGTTAAGGAACTGAAAAGGTTAATGTGCAACTTAACTAGGTAATGTGCAGATCCTGATTCGATACGTTAAAGTGCAAAATTTTACTTAGAGTGGCCGGATTTTGCGGATTTCGCACTTTATCTAGTTAATCTGCACATTAACGGATGGTAGACTGTTAAATCGCGGAAAATAGTAAACGAAACACTTATCTAATAAAATCAACCAAAACTTACCTTGTCTATCGTAACCTAACCGAACCTGGTAAATTTTAGATTGCCGTCGAATGTTTTATTTTTATTTTTTTTAGGGTTCTGACTGATACTACGTATGTAGACTTATCACGCAAATTCGTTTGTGGCCAGTACCTAGTTAATCTGCAGATTATCTAAACAATTTTTCGGACGTTAACGGCAAATTAACGAACTTAGACAGGTAAACTGCAGATTTACTGATTTCCGCACATAAACGGTTTCATATACACTGTACCCGGGCCTGTGTGGTACCGGCAAAGAATGGTACCATCCCATACATACCCGTGGGTGTCATAAGAGGCGACTAAGGGTAATAAACTGGAGGACGGGCAGCAGCATCCTCCTGTGTATCGTACCATCTTACTCACTGCGGTCACCTACAAATGCGAGGTGACTATCGTACTTCCCCTCCACATTTTTCCAGCAAAAGTAAGAATTCTGGAGGGAGCTCCATGTTGTGTACTGGACATTTCATGGGATGTTTTGATGATACACTGTAATGTCTGTTGTATCTACCAACATACAAGGAATCTCGAAATACTTACTCCAATACACAGCTCCCATTTAATTTCGTCTATGTATAAGAGGAAGAGGTGTGAAAGGTGACGGTATGGAGATTAGCACCACGATGGCATCATGTCGATTTTACACGCATCACTGTCATGTCAAGGTCATGTATCAATTTGACAGCTTATGTCATCCCATTGCTATTCCATTTGTTTCATTGTTTGTGGTGTAAAGTTTTTGATGAGTCATTCTACTATTATATTAAAATTTAAAATTATGTTGTCTGTACATTGAAGATATAAAAAAATATCACTTTCTGGTATGGTACGGTATAGTATTTATACAATACAATTTGCAAGAACATTATACAGGGTGTTAGTGAAAACACTGTGATCCTCGAAACTGTGCATTGAGACCATATAACTAAACAACTTTCCCTAAGGAACATAGGTCGAAATACGAAAAAATGTTTTTCATTTCCCATACAAAATGCACTATCAGCTGGTGCAGGTACTATGGGAAGTAATTTTTTTTTATCGTATTTCGACCTATGTTCCATAGGGAAAGTTGTTCAGTTTCATGGTCTGATTGCACAGTTTCAAGGATCACAGTGTTTACACTAACACCATGTATAATACAATATGTAAATTAGTATATTTACTTAACTTGCTTGTTGTCGAAAAGCAAGCAAGAAAAAGAGATCGACGCATGCAAGCTTCTGGTCTATGAAGCAGTTCTTGTAGGGGGATCTTCACTTCTTACTCAAGCGTGAACTCTTTGACATGTGTATCCTGCCTGTCGTAACCGACGGTGCCAAAACATGGTCCCTCACCGAATGCCAGAAGTCCAAACTCAAGGTTTGCCAGCGAGTTAAACGAACTGACAGAGTAAGGAACACTGCCATCCGTTCCAAAACAGGCGTAGTTGATGTTGGTCGAAAGACTGCAAGATTGAGGTAAGGTACTGGGCAGGCCCTGCAAAAGGAGTGACGATCTAAACGCCTGCAGCCGGGACTGGTGGGAGCTTGCACAGGACCGCGATAAATGGAAGATGGAGGGGGAGGCCTTTGCCCAGCAGTGGGATAAATGATGCTAATTTGATGCCTCTGAAACAAAATCACAGACTTTTGGAAATTTTGTCTGTTCGTTTATTTGTTCAAGCATCACGCAAAAACTACTGAAGAGATTTTTTTTTATAGCTGATAGTTTGTCTTAAAAACTGATATACTTTTTTGTCATGTTGAAGGCGCGGGCAAAAGCTAGTTAAAATAAAACCAATTTATTTGTTGCTCATATCATTCTTAGTAAACAAAAAACAATAATTCATATCTTTTGATGTGTCAGGTGTCTCTTTGTTGAGCCTTTAAAGGTCTTTATAACTTACTTAACACAGTGCGAACAGAATATTTTTTACCATAAATTTATCATCTATGGAAGGATACGTCAGGATGCAGTAATGCATTCAGTAAGGGAGGTATAATTAATAAAATGTGAGAAATATCTGACATATCATAACGCAAAAGGATAGACACGCATACATTTGAAAGCGTATAAGGTCTTGGCTTAGGACCCGAGCTTAGGACGTGTGAGAAAACGTTAGAAGTATTTGTCACTTTTTTGTTACAGTTGTCATAACACAGATAACATCTTGAGATTACGTCATTGAAATGCATTGAAAAAATCTTAGAAAAAAATGCACCAATGGAGTTTTATACCTGTACTCGTATCATGACTGTGTTAGGTTTTGCTGTCGTCTCCGGTTGTTGACGAAATCAAGACTTTGCAAAAAAAAAACCGGCCAAGCGCGAGTCGGACTCGCGCACTGAGGGTTCCGTACCACCATTCCATTCGTTGAAATTTCAGTAAGTTAATGTGCTAGATTTTATTAGTCCGACACGCGCTTGACCAAATTTTATTATTTGTTGTTATTGTATAGCTTATACTCTATAAACATACCAATTTTCAAGTTTGTAAGTGTTACCGTTTTTAAATAGAACTAAAACAAAAATCGCTTCAGCGAGCATCCAACTTGACCCCTCTCTTATATGAATGTTCTTGAAACGGGAGCTCACCACAATTTTATTGGTTACCATTAGTTGTGAGAAAAGTTGTAATATTTAATGATTTCAGACTTTTCCCATTATTTGTACTGTGAGACCTAGCTTCTTGCCAAATTTCATAATTTTAGGCATACGGGAAGTACCCTGTAGGTTTTTCATTTTTGAATAAATGTATGGAGATGAGGACATAAAATGCCATATCTTTTGATTGCGTCGTTGTAAAAAAATTAAATTTTCAGATCTTGTGTGGTTCATGGATCCTAATATGTGGTATTAACTTCAGCCTGATACCTTTACTCGTTCGTGAGATAAAGGGTCTTGACAGACAGACAGATAGACAGACAGACGAACAACAAAGTGATCCTATAAGGGTTCCGTTTTTGTCTTTTGAGGTACGGAACCCTAAAAAGCACTATTTCCCGAAAACTAAAAGGATTCAATGTATGAAACTGAACTATTTTCCTCGATGAAATACGAAATAAATATATATTTCAAATATCTTTACTAGGTGTAGTTCTTTCTTTCTGAAGTGACGTAAATGTTACTGACGCCATAAAGAGATTGGTAAATATCCTAAAATTAATAAAGAACATTTATTTTTTTATTTATTGGTTTAAATTTCCAGTCCCTATGCTACATGCAGTTTCTTTGGGAATATTTTTAGTATTTATTTTACTAGATAAGATCTTAGGGAAAATTTGGCCTCAATCCATAGCATTTTTTCACTCCTTATGTGCTCTGTGTTGTTAAAATGTACAAGCTGGATTTGTTGGATGATGGATTTGGCCAGTGGTACAAATAAGTCGCACAGTCAAGAGCACATCAAGCTTGAAACATTTGACTTCGTTACGTTCTTATTTCAATAGACGTACGGGGTAGATTCGCACTGCGTGGTCCTTGACGACATAATCATTGGTAAGTATTAAAAACAGAGAATCCTACAAAACCTAAACAGAATCCTAAACCATCGCAATTAAGCTACAACTGTCTAAGGTCAATCGATACAATTAGGTCAGAAGCAATCTCCAAAACGAAACCACATCGACCGTTTAATAAATTCCACTATAATAATAGTATAGTGCGTTTTACAGCAGGTGATTTTGCTATTGGCTAACGAGGGGTCTGTAGTTCTGCTCTGCGATGATATATCGAGTATTAAATTTTCATAAAAAAATAAATTTATATCGCAGTGAATGTCTGTAGTCGGCAGTGAAAAAAGCGATGTCGGCAATGTAAATATTAAAACAAGGTAATTTACATTTATTTACAACATGTAACGAAAAGGGGAATATGACAATCCTAAAGAATGTGAAAGTTTCCAATAAACTGAGCAACTTTTCCTAAGACACAGATTAAATAATAGTAAACTAACGTTCCTAACGTGCCTAAGATATGTAGGTCCAAAAACGAAAAAATATTTTATATACTGAATTTATATAGCGTTTTTTGATGGGTGGAAATTATTTAGTTTGTTTGTAAAGCCATGAGCATGTCTAGCTTGATACTCGCAGCGTGATTGTAACTCCAGTTAGCTCCTATAGCTACTGAGATAAGAACGGTACAAAGCCTAATCCAATCAGCAGTCTCAAGCTTGACTGCTGACTTCTGCTGACTGACTTGCTTGCTTGGCTGTTCTTTGGGAAAAGCTGTATTTCATGAGCTGATTAACATCTGTTGGCGACAGGCTGGACAGCTTTTATACTTTTTCTATTACGGCTTTGTGATGACTTTTTTTATATAATTCTGTCAGTTGTCGCCCTGAAGTGTGTACCAAAATAAAGCTATTTTTCTCGGTTTGCATTTTGGTAGCTTTATCTGAATAAATACACTCCAATCAGCAGTATTTTTGGTAACATCTTTTAACCTCCTAAGGCCAAGCGTCTGTTTGCTTTTTCTATTATCATATTTTATATAGTTTTTTACGCAAAATAAAAAAAAAAATTCGCTCTGTTACACCCAAAGATTTCGGACCTCCTTGCTTCGCTCGGAATAGATACCTTGCTAATTTATTTTACTATGGGATGACATCTGCCAACGTGTCCCAATTTTTTATGTCAAATCATCAATGATCACTAGGAAATATTCAAAATAACCCGTCAAATCCATAGAACGACGCCTTCACTACCTTGTGACAACTTATTTCTTTAATCCTCCTTCTAATTACCCTTATTTTTCTATGGTTACACCCGATGTATCTGTATTCTAGCCCTGCGATAACCTCTGGCAGCGGTCGGTATAAACAATTACAGCAAGTAAAGGAAGGCAAGGAGTATCCCAGGTCCGAACCAAACAGGGAGTTAAGAACAATACTGTAAAGTGCGTGAGGCGCATTCCTGATTGTACCTCATTAAAACATAGCTAAGGAATCGATAGGAATGATTTTAACGAACAAAACAATTTGACAATGGTAACAATGTTTGTTTGTTAGACGTCTAGACAACCACTTCGTCTACGTAAACCGAGTACTTTGTGTGAAAACTGCGCGATATATTGGAAATTTTGAACCGTTAATAGTACTTATTATTTTTTTGTCTCATCTATTCGAAAATCGCAGATAACGGCTAGCAAAGTAACTGATTCTTCCAAGAGACTTTTGTAGCGGGTAAAAATGAAATTTAAATTTGGAACATGTATGTCCGTCCAGTAATATAAATGTAGCATGAAAATTTTACTGGCAGAATAATCAAAAAACGGCTTAGTGGGTGATTCGGACACTCGCGTTCGAACACCTCGTCCGAAACAGGAAAGTATATACAATAATTTTTTTGGAGTGGGTGTTTCGGCCACTTGCTTTTTTAATGGCATTTTTTGGAAAAGTAACATCAGCAACAAAATCAAATAATATTTTATTTTATTTTACTTCATAGCGTGCGTAAAAATATTTAGATAGTTATTTAAGCATGTTTCGTTTACAAAGTTCTTATCTTTTTTTAAATTTTTTAGTGCGTTGTTAGCAAAATCTTAGAACAAAAGTCCTTGCTTTTGACTTCACTATCAAGTGGGCAAACGGATGTCACGTAAAAAAAAAAACCGGCCAAGTGCGAGTTGGACTCGCGCACTGAGGGTTCCGTACCACCACATAATCATACTTGTATTTTTTGAAATTTCAGTAAGTTAATGTGCTAGATTTTTTGAGTCCGACACGCGCTTGACCAAATTTTATTATTTGTTGTTATTTTATAGGTTATGCACTGTAAACATACCAATTTTCAAGTTTGTAAGTGTCCCCGTTTTTAAGATAGAACTAAAACAAAAATCGCTTCCCCGACCATCCAACTTGACCCCTCTCTTATATGAATGTTCTTGAAACGGGAGCTCACCTCAATTGGTTATAATTAGTTGTGAGAAAAGTTGTAATATTTAATGATTTTAGACTTTTTCCTTTATTTGTACTGTGAGACCTAGCTTCTTGCCAAATTTCATAATTTTAGGTCAACGGGAAGTACCCTGTAGGTTTTGCTTTAGTGCATAAATGTTTGGAGATGAGGACATAAAATGCCGTATCTTTTGATTGCGTCGTTGTAAAAAATTAAAATAATCAGATCTTGTGTGGTTCATGGATCCTAATATATGTTATCAATTTCAACCTGATACCTCTACCCGTTCGTGGGTCTTGACAGACAGACGGACAACAAAGTGATCCTATAAGGGTTCCGTTTTTTTCTTTTGAGGTACGGAACCCTAAAAATAACCAAATATTTGTTGATTATTGCATAATTTTGGAAAGACCAAGGAAAGACTAAATGTATTTAATTATTAATGTTGATTTATATTAATATAAGTATTTTAATACTTATTATAATAATAAGACTGATTTTAAAAATTTATACGTACCCGTAAGACTGATTTGAATTTTGATTCTGTGATAATTTTTATATTTTATGATTTTAAAATAATACCTAAAATAAGAAAAAAATCATCTTATTTTTACTTTTTATGTTGATTTTTGTAATTATTTTGATAGGTATTATTGCATTGTAACTTTTTCTGTTCTTTTTTTTATTCTGTTGATTTATGTAATTATTTATTAAAGGATAGGTATATTTTACAAAGTATTTCATATTTTTTTTTTAAATCATATTAATCCTTCCTAAGGTGTGCGATGCTGTCTGTACAAAATATGCTAAAAAAGGGAGCGTCCGAAACACCCACTCCAAAAAATTAATTGTATGTACTTTTCTGTTTCGGACGAGGTGTCCGAACGCGAGTCTCCGAATCACCCACTAAGCCCAGAAAACTGGCTAGCGCCACGCGCGTTATGGGGTTCCGTAGTTTTTTTTTTAATATTTTTAATCGCAAAGAAGGTTTTGATTACGTATGTCAGAAAGTTCATTCCATAAACTTTTTACCTCTGCCACACCTCTGCTCAGCGAGCTCTTAGCGTCTGATTGCTATTACTATTTTTATTAGTTCCAGTTTTTCGGCTATAGTTCATTAACCTGTGAAGCCTAAGGAAGGCTTTTTCTATGTGTCGGTGGGGGCACACAAATTCGAGGATATTGTCAATCATACACATTTTATTTACATTGCACTCATTCAACAGGTGATTAACGTGCGATTCAGTAAACAAGGTGTGGTTAGGAGTACACCACCTAGGCAGTTCATGTAAAATACTGAGCGCATAAGGCCACTCGGGGGCCTATTGAGATGTTACGCTTAAAGTCTTGACATGCGCAGGCGCAGAGAATGCTGGCCATGTTCACAATGAGCTCTATGCCCTATTCAGTGAGTGTGTTGATAAGTGCGTGCGGTATTTGAAACACCATGTGAATTTTATGTTAATGAGAAATGGAAGTCGTTTAATGATATTCCGTAAGCGATATACAGAGCTATAATATTTTGTTTGTTCCATGGAAATCTGTGCGATATTTAAATAAAAGAGTGTAGTAGATTGTATCACAAAGATGTATAATAATATTTTTAAGGCGAGCGCGCTATTTTGAATCCAGAGCGAAGTGAAGGATTCTAAAGTAGAATCCTGAAAGTAGCGAGGGATTCAATATGTCGCCCAAGGTAAAATTATTTTTGCAGCCGCGTAATACACTCTACTTTTCACCTCCCTCTATGAGAAAAGAATAAGAGGCTATCGATCGAGAAACACACTCGTCATTAATTTTAAATATAAATTACCATTACAATATTATTACTTGATAAAACAATACTAAAATAGTACAGATGCACGTGCGCTATTTTGGATATTACAGCCGAGGCTCAGAAATTGCAGCCCGAGCCGCAGGTGTAATCACCAAAGCGCACAAGCTTCTTACGACGTTTTTCAACACATTTGAGAATAAAAACGAGTCAAATTCGCTTACCTTTTTTTCCTAAAGAAATTTCGTACACGTTTTCCTCACGTTTCTACGTCACCCAATACACCGGAATTGTGTTTTTTGTTCAAGTATTTTCGACGTTCTACACTTATCACTGTTTTTTTTATTTGTAGAAGTTATTTATTTTTTAATTACATTAAACAGATTTCACAACAAGAAATATCTGTTAAAATGGTGCCCGTACTTTTTTCTAAGACACAGAATATACACGCGCGCAGGAGACAATGACTACACTATCAAACAGACTACTTTTCAAATTATTTTAAAATTGAATATTTTGTTACTTTAAAGACAAGTTTGTAGTTAGTTAGTTGATTAAAATCAACATTTTCGTTTAATTAAGGTTTATTTATCATATTATTCCTAATTCATTAAATTATTATGAATGTTATAGATATAGAAACTCCTTGCACCTTGCCGGTATAAAAAAAAAAACAAAAATAAAACACTAACCTGCCAAACAGCTTACTCAGCAAGAAGGTCTTAGTTCTGAGGCTCACTCCCTTGAATTATTTAATATTGAATATTTTGTTACTATAAAGACAAATTTGTAGTGAGTTGGTTGATTAATGTAAGTATTTCCATGTAATTAACATTTATTTATCATATTATCGAACACAGTTTACTTATTCATGAAAATATTATGAATGTTATAGATGTAGAAACTCCTTGCATCTTGCCGATTAAAAAAAAGACAAAAATTACAACACTAGTGAAGTTATATTAATGAAAAAAGCACGCGTGTTTAATAAGCAAATGTGTTGAAAATCATATTAAGTATTATTTGTAACAACTGAAATAGTAGATTGTATCACAAGGCTGTAAAATTATATTTTTAAGGCGAGGGCGCTATTTCGAATCCAGACCGAAATAGCGAGGGATTCTAAAGTAGAATCCTGAATGTAGGGAGGGATTCAATGTGTCGCCCAAAGTAAAAATGTTTTTACAGCTGCGTAATAGACTCTACTTTTCATCTTCCTCTATGAGAAAAGAATAAGAGGCTCATTGAGACACACACTTGTCATTAATTTTAAATATGAAATTCTTCTTCCTCGGTCCCTCACCGATGAGGATCGCGACCACATATGGTCTCCTTCCACAGGCTGCGATTGTATGATGTGTGGACCGCACGCTGCATGTTGCCGCCGACTGCCTTCTTCATTGTTTCAGACCATCTCATAGGTGCCCTACCTTGAGCACGTCTGCCTTCCATTTGGCCCAAAATAATCTGTTTCTCCAAACAATGCCTTGAAGACCGCATAATGTGTCCGAAGAAACGGAGGGCACGCTTTCGGCATATAGTGGAAAGCCGCGTCGTGATGTTAAGTTCTTTTAATATGGACTCATTAGTTCGCATGGCAGGCAAATATAAAATACCATTACATTATTATTACTTCATTAAACAATACTAAAAATCATATTAAATTATATTTGTAACAACTGAAAATGTTATTGACATTTTTGTATATAAAAAAAAAATTCGAATAGATGGGATGAAATAGTACATTACTGCAGCGGTCGAAAAAACGGGAATTGAGGGACAAACGTGATAATGTGGGCAGAGGCGTCAGCCGAGGCCCACATACGTGAGTCCATCAATACCTGGTTTCGGCCATGGCTTGTATAGTGCTTTCCTCAAACAATGTGCGGATATTCAAATTCTTACATAAAATACTTACATTTTCAGTCTCCTCTTTTTGCCACTGATAAAGTTCTCATAAGATTTTAAATAGTCATAAACTCATGTCATACATGATATTTGAGGCACTATTTCTAAATTCCATTGACTTATTAATTTTATCCACAATTACAACCTAAATTACACTAAATTAAATACAATAAGTCAATATGATGTTCCCGCTAATAACTTTTAATAAAGAACGATGTTCGGGGTACCTATTCTTGAACCTATTCTAGTGATTAATAGATTGAGAATAAAAAAATCTTAATCAAATCTATAAAATTAAAGAATAAAATTTGTTATTGAGGGACGAACGTGATAATGTGGGCAGACGCGTTAGCCGAGGCCCACATACGTAAGTCCATCAATACCTGGTTTCGGCCAAGGCTTGTATAGTGCTTTTCTCAAACAATGCGCGGATATTCAAATTCGATTACATAAATTACCTACTTTACATTTTCAGTCTCTTCTCTTTTTGCCACTGCAAGAGTTCTCATAAGATTTTAAATAGTCATGACATACATGATATTTGAGGCACTATTTCTAAATTCCATTGATTTATTAATTTTATTCACTATTACAACCTAAATTGCACTAAATTAAATACAATAAGTTAATATGATGTTCGCGCTAATAACTTATGATGTTCGAGGTACCTATTCTTGAACCTATTCTAGTGATTAATAGATATAGACTAAAAATAAAATCTAAATCAAACCTATAAAATTTCGTACCTATAAAGAATAAAATTTGTTAATTACGAAATAATATTTGATCCCTAATAACACAAATAATTAAAATTTACTTTTAGGCTTTTCAAATTAGGGAAATTATTTTTGTCATTAGATAAGTTCAAAACTCGGACCCTGCCCCACAGATTAAATACTAGTTACTACGGTCTTGCGCGAAATAAACGATGTGTGATCTCCTGGTTCAGAATTCTTTCATTGGTTGCCATCTCCTTGGTTACCTTGCTTTGGAGAAAAAGCTGGTTCCTTTTTGAAATTAGATGACAGAAATGAGTTTTCATAGTAGTTTTCCCGACCGTTTGACACGGAAGAAATGGATTTTCATACTAACTTTCCCGGCCGCTGCTCGCATGTTTTTTACCAGTACGGATACTTCGATTATGCTCTAAGAAGGTTGTCAAAATAATGATTGAATTTCCAAGCATGTTTGAGAAATAGTAGATTGTATCACAAGGCTGTAAAATAACACTTTTAAGGCGAGGGCGCTATTTTGAATCCAGAGCGAAGTGAAAGATTCTTGAGTAGAATCCCGAGCATGGCGAGGGATTCTTAAGTAGAATCCTGAACGTAGCGAGGGATTCAATAAGTCGCCCAAGGTAAAAATATTTGCAGCCGCGTAATACACTCTACTTTTCATCTCCCTCTATGAGAAAAGAATAAGAGGCTCATTGAGACACACACTCGTCATTAATTTTAAATATAAAATACCATTACAATATTATTACTTTATGAAACTACTAAAAATCATATTAAGTATTATTTGTAACAACTGAAACTGTTATTGACATTTTTGTATCAATTAGAAACAGAACCTCTTTGGTTGGTAGTCTTGTTTACATTTCAAGCATATTTCTTTTTTTATATTCATAATAATTTTTATATTACAACCGGCCAGTATCATTTTTCATACAATATTTTGGTTCGACCTCTATAGTTGACCTAAAATATCCCTATGGTGGCCCTAAATTCAAATTCTAATTTTAAATCCCATTTTTACCCGCTACGAAAGTCTCTTGGAGAAAACAGCTATTTTGTTCGCCTTTATTGACGAACCGTTCAGCTATTTTCGAATAGAGGAGATGAAAAGGTGTTTTTCTTGCCGTTATTTAAGCAACTTAATATGCTGAAAAGTTTTTGTAGGCGAATTGAAATCTTCTATTGACTTACTTGCTACAAACGTCCTCTGCAAACTTTTCATTTGCGATACAAAAAGATTCCGTTACTATGTGGATTTTCATAGCCACTTCACACCCACTGGCGAAAAAAAATTCCTGGTCTTCACCTACGGCTACTAGTGTACCAGAAGAACATAAATCTGCAGGGACTGGTCAGCAACTAGATTGATCGGCCCACCTGACCTGCTTACTCACGAAGAAAATAGAAAAAGAAAATGAAAGAAAGGTTTTCGTACGAAGTCACAAGCTTAAACTTTAACGCCCGTACGAAGTCGCGAACAAGAAGTCCCTAGCATAAAACTTTACTAATAAATAGAATTACTTAAAGACTATAGAAGGAGTTGTTTAGTTTTGAACTGTGTATTTTTTTTTTGGTCAATTGCTTATCCATTTCCTCAATTAGGAGTAGACTTTGCAATAAACCACCCAAGAGTCACTGGCAAGCTCAACGAATCGCCAGCTCAGGCGCCGCGCCGAGCAGTATAAAGTTTATTGTTTTACTTTTTATTGTACTCAATAAAAGATTCTAAATGCTCAGTAGCTAATGATCTGTTTTATGATGGGTGTGCGGTGGGTTCTTCCACATTCATCTATGACTGAGTATAGCCAGGATGTACAAGTTTATGCAGGGTGTAAGTGACAGGTTGACAACAAGTGAAAGTGCGTGATCTGATCAGTCAATTAAACTAAACTACTTTCCCCAAGTATAATTTGGCTAACTGTTCAATCACGTTCGTATTTTTTTCTTGGGGTAAGTTGTATAGTTTCGTTGTCATCATCACTAATCATGCCTTTTAGAATTGTATAATAAAAGTTCTTTAAGCGGTTTATATTTTCAATCCGCCTACTTGGCTTCTACTAGTAATATTCGACGTCGACGCACCTTTTATTCCACACTAGGCAATAAAATCTGCGTTTTCAAATTAGCATTTTCTCACCAGTATCTTTATTTATCTGGTGATGGAAATAAATACTTATATTCGGAATTGTTTATTTCACCTGGGTGCGTATTCCGAAGTTTTATCGGAGCTCCGATATCAGATTGACAACAACAATTACGTTCGGAAATTTACTTTGTATGGGACTTTCTTTGTCAAAGGCCGAACCATAGACTAATTATCGGCGCGATATTATCGTAGTTTCACTTCGGAATACGGCAGCTGATTTCAGTAAAACAAACAACTCTTTTGGTAGGACCACAGGAAAGAAAAAATTGCCCATGGTCCAACCAATTTATTTTTTGGTAGAACCAACGGTAAAAAAAATGAATTGTAAACTGGACAACGCGGTAGTACACGTACACGGTACACGCGGTAGTAGTAGTGTACTCGGGCAACAAATTTACGTATCGGGAGTTTATCGCTGCCACCACTAACGTATCTTAGAGGTGGAATTAATCAATATAAACTGTGTTACGTAAATGTTACCTAAATAGTTTTTAAGGCATCATGTGTTTACTTTATACTAAGATTCTGGCAAGTGGTATCTCTATATCTGAAGGCTTTTCCCAAAGCTTTCTAGTAAAACCAACCTCCTAAACAACTCAAATATAAACTTTTGTAATCTGTTTTGAAGTTCTAGAGGGAGAAAATATATCTAGTTTAAAAAAAAAATGAAAGCTCTATTTTAGCCTGTTACTTAGCCTAGACTAGACCATAAAACTGAACAACTTTCTTTAAGAAACATGGGTCTCGCCTCCCAAACAAATTGCCCTCGCCCGTGAGGTACAACCCATCTCTACCGTGGGTGTCGTAAGAGGCGACTAAGGGTTAATTAACCGGAGGATGGGCAGCAACATCCTTCTGTGTATCCTATCATCTTACATTCTGCGGTAACCAACAACCGCGGTGCGTGGTGCCAGTTGTAACGCTAACAAGCCTGGTGACCACAGTACTTACCCTCCACATTGTTCCACCAAAAGCTGGAATTTTGGACGGAACTTCCTGTCCGTGTGTGGGCGTTTCATTTGATGGAGGGTCATATATAATGCGCTATCAGCTGGTCCAGTTTCTATGTGAATTTCAACTTTTTTTTTCATATGTTCCTTGGGAAAAATTATTCAGTTGGTCTAAGTAAGAATCATAAGAATCGTGTACTTTATGCCAAGTCTTTGAAATTTGGAACATGGTCTTAGATATGGGCTTAAGGTTTTAGGAAACCACTGCAAGCCAGAAAAAAAGAGGAGAATTTATAAATACAAAAGAGCATGTTCTGACCGATTCACCAACGGAGAGCCGTAAACGTTACAACTACAGATGTGAAATTTTGTACAAATGTTTATTGCCTGTCGAAACCTGGGGGGTGATCGTGGTAACTTTAACGATATTACCAAAACAAAAACGTTTGCCTAAAACACTTAGTTAAGACTTAACATGACTTTTGAGGCAAACGTTTTTGTTTTGGAAATGTCGTTGAAATTACTACGATCACCCCCCAGGGGTGTAAAAAGTGACGTTAAAAGGTCTAAAAGTTAGTATGAAAGTCCTGCAGTTTTGATATAAAATGCATAAAACTTTGGATTAAGCTAAGGAAAAGAAAAAAGACACACACTTCAGCATTTATGGTATCCCAAAACCTTATGGCCATACCTAAGACTTTGCAAAAAGTGCACATATTTTATGAATCCCTCACAGCAATATGGATAGATTTGTTGTTATAATTTTTTTACACCTTGTATTTTTAACTTTTTTATTGTAATTTTGGAACATATTTATGATTAATTTTATAATTAAATTATAATTTTGGAGCAAATAATTCATAAACGTTGCCCTACATCAATAAAATTAGGGACCACCTTTATTAGCTATATTATTACTCATTTACCTTCTTTATTATGACATAAATAAATAATAACAAATGAGCTCAGTAGCTAATGGTTTATTACAGTAGCTAGTTACATACAGTTCGTCTGACGCGAATAGATCTGTACGCGGCGGCAAGTAAATCAAAGGCTGAGCTGCGCGTGGGCATTCAACGCCGATGTCCCGCGGCGCACATCTGTTTGTTTGTAGGGGGATATAAATACAGGATGGTCAGCAATGTTTTTGTGAAATACTAGATGATACGTTGTAGCAATTTAGATAATACTACTTGTATTTATCAGTTAACTGCCTTAGATATTCGCTTATGTTTGAACTAGTTGAGTTAAAAATACCACTTTTAAAATAGGAAAGACTGCCATTACGCTGATTAACGCTTTAAAATCTACTTACTTATTGAAAATGACTTTAATAAAATTTGTCGTTAATATAAGTACGACTTTGCTTCGTATTTACAAAATTGATGAGAATAATTTATTTGAAAAGATAATTGAGTTTTCATCCAAATTTACTTAACATTCCATAAAACGTCCACTGCAGGACAAGGAGCTCCTTACAAAATTCCATCAAAAACCTTGTGGTATTTTGGATAGAATTTACCATAGTTATAACCATAGAATACATAAAATGGTGCTGTTTCATGTATTCTATGGTCATCACGGTTGTAAGCGTAGCGGCTGGTGACCGCAGTATGTACGATATACTCGTAATACTGATGCCCATCCTCCGGTTCATCAACTCTTAGTCGCCTCTTATAACAGCCACGGGTAGATCTGTGCTAGAGCACTATTATTTATCGGCACCCATACCAAGTTTACTGTTAAGAACTGTCTGACTTTTTCACTGATAGTACCAAATTTGTCACCTATGGCTCCTGATGCAATAGAGTTTGAAGCACTGTGACTTATACGTTAGTATTATTATAATCTTAGACTGTGACTGGTAGATAGAGGTGAGAATTCACCAATAAAATCGCATTCATCATCACGTCTTCACTAAATAAAGTGATCTCATTGGTCGTCTTCTATGGTCTTCTGTTTTGCGTTCACTTCTCCGTTTTCCCTCACATTGCGACCACGACATCTTTGCAGTTGACAGCGTCGCTAGTCGTGAAGATTTTATATAACCTCTTTGTCAATTCACTATGAAAATTTTTAGTTCCATATTTGACCAACTACAGAGATATCACTGTCACACTGTACAGTTCTTGATGGTACAGTCAGTCAAGAGCATGCTTAACATTAGCAGCGAAACCAATTAATTATCTGTGCTGTCTAATGTGTCAAGCAAGCTAGTCGTTTTCTTGACCATTGGGTCAAGAAAACGACTAGCTTAATTTGACCACATTGAATTACTTTTCATCACTCTGTATAATCAAATCTCTTGGCTCCTGGCTAAGTATATTTTCTATCCCAGAGTCGTGGCTTGATAAATCCTTCACTGTAGTAAGAACGAGCGCGTTGACACAAATGTATTGTAGCCACGTTGTTTATTCCATGCTGTTTACTTGTTGCTTAGAAAGTGCAATTAATAAGTTCATAGTTACTATAAAAGTTTTTTAGTGTTACAATTTTAAAAGATTTTTACCATGATTACATTACAGTAGATGCAGCGAAGGAAGGATGTCGAGATCGTAGCAGGGAGAGGGCTGTGGTCTCTTCCTACCCCGACAGGAAAGAGGCGTGATTTTATGTTTATGTATTTAGGTATGTATCAGAAAGAAAATGTATCAAAAAGTGCGGTTTACTTTTAAGGAAAATTACAATAGGTTTAATTTTCTAGCAAAAGAAACGAATACAAATAAAAACACATACAAAACGGATACATAATAAAACTATTTTCAAAAAGGAGTGAGTAAACAAACCGGTCAAAAAAACCAGTCAAGTGAGAGTCGGACTCACGCTGCGAGGGTTCCGATATACCAACAGTATTTTAGAAGCAATAGGGACCATTTTTAGGACCGCAAATCTAAATTTGATTGTAAAGATTTTTTGTCGATTTCTAAAAAACTGTGCTACTTAGAGATATCGTTTTATTTTTCCTGTAATAATTACTTCAGATTTTTCCCTTTTTGCAAACTTCGGCGATAAGGGGATTGGTATTTTTTTTGACATTTTTCATCATAACTTGAAAACTAAGAGTCATTAAATAATAAAATAATCTATTTTGGAATGTACAAGTAAAGCCCTTTCATATGAGATGGGTCTAGTGGGTTAGACCTAGTAACGACAATTAAAAAATTTGCCTCCCTTTACAATATTGTAACAATTTTTTTTTATTTTTCGTTTGCATTAAAGTTGCTCAATCATATTCTAAAACTATTCCAAATTTAAGTCGAAAGCGAGTTGTTGCTAAAATACTTAGGTGTGACAGACAGACAGACGAAGTCGCACCTTATGGATTCCGTTTTTACTAATTTGGTAACCGTAAAAATGAACGTCGGTATGAAGATGAAGGGACACAGACAGGACAAATGTATGCCATTGTTTAGGGAGAGAAGACACATTGCAGATCAGATTTTTTTTGTACTGAAATATCTAGTCGCGGCCGTTCGTCGGTAGAAACACTTTGATCTTAATTGGATCTCTGGTTTCGGGCGTTTGTAGCGTAGCGCTGGTTCAGCTTATACTGGTTTTGTTTCTACGTGCTTGCTGCCGTACGTACTAGAGACGCACTAACTAAACTCTACATTTTTACAGCTACAATAAACGTAAGAACCGTGTGAATCTCTCGATAAAACAGACCACAATAAACGTTACTCCTCGTCCTATTGTATAACCTGGAAACAGGACCATTTCAGTAGCACTCCGATACGATCATCTTCATAGCTCTCTCATGAGCTCAATCATCCGTAATATGGCTCTTATATAGCTCTTATATGGCGAATTTATACAATAAAGAAGCATTAGATTCAGATAAGAGTGAGTTAGACTTGAGTTAGAATGCGCTGCGAGCACAGATCTGGTACGGCTATCAGATCGCTGCGACCATATCCGATGCTACCAGATGAACTGGCCATTGAAAACAATAATATTACAGTTATGTGGATAGAAAGTTAGGTAGATGTTCTATCTGACATAGAAATCCTAGGGTCATCTAGTAATAATATTGGTTGATGGTCTATCGTAAGCTAATGTCCGTGCTGGGGTTAAGGGCAAGAAATTACTGGTTTTGGTTTAAAAATCAATATGAAACAATCTGTTCTGCCGCTCTATCGCCTGCTTTATCAGCAACCTCGGCATGTTTACTCACCCGAAGCCATTTTACATCTGACGGCAAAATAATATCTTATACATAATTTTATATTATTATAATATCTTAAAAAAAATGACAATTGTAATTAATGACATCTTATTTTATATATTTTTTTTACTTTTTTATTATTATTCTTTGACTTACTAAATTTAATAATTTGCAGAAATAAAATTTTCATGTTTTCATTTCTTAGATATGTGTTTTTGAATGTTATTACGATGCCAATTTGTAACTAGCTTTACTTATGAGCTTATGGCACTTGAAATAAATAAAGTTTATTTATTATTTATTATAATACTAAAGTTTGGATGAAAACGCTGTTACTTCTACTACATTTTGTGCATCTTTCATGTAGGCAAGGCAAGTATTACGAGATTAGTGCGTTCGACTTTGCTTTGGTTGTCGGTAACATTTAGGAACGTATTGGTGAATTGCTCTCAAGTGTGAGATTGCTCTCAAGAGGTATACCGAAGGAAGAAAAAGTGGTTCCTGAGAACAAATTCTCACTTTAGAGGTACCTAAAGCCGAGTTCATTTAACCCGAATCTCTTCAAGTCGCGAGTGAATAGGCTTCTTCTGGGCAAGCTCGTTCCATCGTCCACCTCATCTCTGTCTTTAAGACTAGATCGAGGTGAAGAGTATGCCCATTTTCAATAAAAAAAAACCTATTTATCGATACAACCATAAGTTTCTAGACAAATTGTAAAGCGATGTTTAACTCCTGTATGTTCTAAGACGAGTACAGATCCTCATGGATCTGTCCAGCGACAGCCGCTCGCGATCACCGCCGGCGACAGTCGACGACTGCTGACGACAGTCACGCGCGATCCTCAACGACCACAGGTGACAGCGAGCGACAGCCCTCGGCTATCGTCGGCGGTCGTCGACGGTCGTCGCCTCACCTTGGCGCTTGTCTGTAATAGTTCTAAAATCGGAAGTAATACCGCAGTCTAGGGAATACTTTTCGAGTTAATATTATGAGAGCAGCACTCTTTTGGTGCTGTTATATGTGCCTATAGATTCTTGTCGCTCTGTAGATGGCAGTAACAGGTGAGAGCTTTAACAGAAGCTGCAGTACACAAATAACGCAAATATTTACAAATATAAATTAAAAAAAATTGCAAATTGCGAATTCACAAGGCAGTGGCGAGTCAGCGCCATCTAGTTTTATGCTCTGTTACGAAAATTTCACATTTGCAACTCTATCACCAAATCCTAGTCTGAAATGTTTCTACTGCCGTGCTGTTGGGTGCACTAAGACAAAGCAGGTAGCAGAGTGCATCACGGTGGTTTGAAATGCTTGCATCTTGTGGCAGGTAACTATTATAAGCTGACGCTGTGGCCGATGGCGGTGGTGTTTGATATACAAGTGAAAACAATCTAAATAATCTCATAGAAATGAACACGTATTGATTCAAATATGACAAAAATATCGAGATAAACCATGTCATATAGTGACTCTGTCAGGAGAATAAAAATGCGCGATAATTTAATTTAATGGGAATCAAAATAGTGGTAGTTAGATATGTGATAGGAATCTATCCAGTTTTTATTTTTTAAATGCGCGATAATTTAACTTAATGGGAATCAAAAAGAGTGGTAGTTAGATATGTGATAGGAATATATCCAGTTTATATTTTTTTATATAAATTAATTCACGCAATAGTAGTCGTGGGCTCAGCTAGTATGGTATTATTTGTTGCTAAGGTGAGTAATTTTATTTTGTTCTTAGCTCTACTATTCGGGAGCAATATCTCGTGCGCCGGTGCATTGTTTATCAGCGCAGTGGCGCGGCGTGTGCGGTCCAATAAGGTTGCGGGTTCAGTCCTGACTGCCAACGTGTGGCCAGATAAACTGAATTATTACTATTAATACGGATAATATACTTAGATACATTAGATATCAGTAACTTTTTATTTTTATTTGAATCTGTGAACATAACACTTTCAAAGATAGAAAAAATTTCTACTTTCGCAAAAAGTGATGGTGGCTATGCAAGTAAAGCGCTCCTCCCTATACGCAAAATAAACAAAACCACAGACCAATTGTAATATCAACAGTGCTAAAAAAACTTTGACGAAACAACAGAAATACCAAAATGAGTTTGGCAACCCCAGCCCTTAAACTATTTCGCACAACACATTTCACTAAAATGAACTTGTTTATGGGATCGTAATTGCCAGCCATAAAGGGTTTATCGGTTTCTAATAATTATTCAGCTGGATAGGTTACTGATTTAAGGACTACTTAGGTAAAATGTTTTGTCAGAGTTTTAGGTAACTTAGCTTTAGCTAAAGTAGCTATTGTATGAAAATGTCCTCCCGGGCAAGGAAAAAAAGGACGACAACTCTCAGCACAGCAACACATTGACCAACTTCGAAACCAACATCAATGATGCCATCATAAAGCCATCGGTCCATTCAGACGTCAACCTATCAATCTCGGTGGTAAGGTAACACTTATGTAACCATTACAAGCGAATACACGTAATGATGAATGGGTGGACCATTTTGGTCTAGATCTCTGGTCTAGATATTGACCGCGATGATAGAAGCTTTTTATTTCATTTTAGTTTTTTCTTATCGGCTTTCAACTTTATGTAAACTTCTGCGATTTCTTGTCTACTTCATATTTTATTTAAAAACGATATTTTCTACACAGATGTTATTTTCCTTCCTTCGTTTAAGAGGCGTCCTTCCTTCGTGTAATTCCTTTAGGTAATACTTACCTGAATTGAAAAAAAAAAACTGAGAAAACTAGAAAGACCTGTGAGGAAGACTAACAGAAACTGTATTTTTTTCACATCGACCTTACAAGTGTCAATGTATTCGTCGCCTTAGAAGAGATCAATGAATTGACTATAAGGAGAGCAAGGTCTGTCATTACAGACCATTATGTCGGTCAGACTGAATGAAATGGGGTAATGATATAACAAGAGCTGAGAACATCGGCTAGGCTTGAGCATAAGGTGATTCGAATAAATTTTCTGCGTGTGCATCATTTTTGAATCATTCATCGAAGACGGTGAAGAGATTCAGATGAGACTTTATATTTTGCTGCTAGATAAAAGTACGTACGTAAAGTATTTAGACAAACTTATGTCGTGGGAAAAATAAAGCAAAGGAATAAGCGATTTGAGTTTATATTCGTTGAAAAAGGTGAAGAGATCTGGAGATATTTTGTTACAAAAGCTCTTACTGAGGATCTAGATAATATACTTATGTCGTGGAAAAACTAAAGAAAAGAAGGACATGCAACAAGTTAGACAAAAACACGGTGTTTGGACAGCCAAATTTAAAATAAAAGATGAAATTTCGCCAAATACCTGATGACAGTGAGACAAAATAACTCAGAATAACGCAGAACAGGTTGGTAATAAAGCTAGATTGTCCGTCTGCTTGCAATGTGCTCTAAATTAGAATAGAAAGTCGGAGCTAGTTTTGGGCTTATCCGCGTAATTAATTCGCGTAGGCTAATTGTTAGTCGGCAATCTCTATTAAAATACTTACTTAGATTTAAAGAGCTGGAAGAGGTCAGAATTGAAACACAGTTTTTTATTGATATTTATAGATGTACTATTTGACTTTGTAGATAGTCACAGGGGTTTTAGGCATTATGTTAGTTCCTTTTGCTTAGGCATGTACCGCAATCTTATTATTTAAATATTCGATATGATAGGTTTTTATGTTTTTTTCTTGAGTTCTTGATTTGGGTGTAGAAATTAATGAGTGGTTTATTTTAAAGACAACAAATACTTTGATTCAGAACATTTTGTTTGGTTACATAATAGAGCATTCAAGTACCTATAGAATGATATTAGAAATAGGATGCCACACAGTTAGTGCTATTACAGTTAGAGGTATAAAAAACCATAAAATCAAGTTCCAGTATGTAGCATTTAACACATCTAGAAATTAATTACTCCATATATTTAGCCCACACAATTCGTTGATAAATCTGCAGGCAGATTCGCTAGGAGGTAATAAATTTCACAAGATTACCAACTAGATGATTAATACACGCGTCGCGTTCCATACAAAAATGACCGGTCGATCCATCAACGTGGGTGTTTAATTTGTATGGAAGATCATTCATCATTAGCCGTTTAAAGGAACTAGTACGGATTTCATTAGATATAAAACAGGAAGATGTGTGACTTGTTTACACTCGCGTCGTCATGTATCGTCACGAGGCAGTGACCACCGCCTACGCTGTATATGTGCATAAGGTATATTTGCGGTTGGAATATACCGATTTGTTACAAATACATAAAATATGAATAAACACAATACTGAGTTGTTTGCTTGTCTGTCTGGTTATACATGCACCATTCTTATGCTAGATAATTTATATTTTGCACTTATTTCACGGAAACAAAATGTATAAAAATTATACTTACAACAAATAAACGTTTTTGGTCGTTGCTTGACTTCGATTGCCTCATTTCCTCGAACTTGAAAATTAAATACTTACAGGGTTTTTTTTTATGTCTCCAAACCTCTCAGGTGGTGGCTCTTCCCAAGAAGCTGTACAACTTTTCGTAATTTTAAATAATTTTAAACTTACTACCTCTTTCCTCATGAACGCGTAAAGGTATTAAATTGAAATTCATACCAAATATTCAGATCTATAATACCTTTCAGCTGTAACAAAATCAAACTTCTATGTCAACGCAATCAAAAGTAACAAGAATTTTATGCCGCATATTTTGAAACTCACAACTACTCTCAAGAGAATCAAAACCTAAAGGATACTTCCAGTCGACCTAGAATCTTGAAGTTTGCCATGAAGCAACGTTTTATAGCACACGTAAAGGGAAAATTACAAAAACCTTAAATAGTTAGTTACATCACATAATTTATTTTTTATTTTTATTATAAACGGTTTTTACGGAACCCTCGGTGCGCGAGTCAGACTCGCACTTGGCCGGTTTTTCTATCCTCTTCCGGTATCATGCTCACAAGTCTCTAGTTTACTTTAATCATTTGTTGCATTGCAGGTAATGATACGGGGTAAGATGTGCCCGTTCATAGGTTAATCGATGTCTTTGTGGGCTGCAGGGCAATGTTGGAGATATGTTGCCTTCGTAGGGTTGAGTTTGGAGTAGGTTGCTATTTATATGCTAAGTAAGAAGCTTGCGTCCATAATTAAGATTCTGTTCAGTTTTCTATTTATTTGGGCAACATTCCCATTTTTGCTTATCGAAATCTTTATACAATTCATCAATTCATATATTTTTTTGATGTTTTATCCAGTTTTATCCCTTCGACCCAAAGAGATTTGAATCTCGCTGAGCTTTGACCACAGTATACAATTTTTAAGCTTTAATGCAATCAACGAATATGATTTTTATTATTTTCGTAAAAAGGTTTTAGTGCAAGCGGATTCCGAGGTCTGAGATTTGAGATCTAAGCGCACGGCAGTGCGCAGGCCAAGTTCCCGCAACAGGTCACGCGCATGCCAAATTTAGAAGTATTTCATTTTAGATATTATTTTCAACGTACCTGCGTATTTTCACAGCTATACCATATTTTAAGTTGGGTGTATGGTAGTGCATCGGATTGGCATTGGATCGGATTTCAACCCTTTTTTAAGCAAACAATTAGCCGATAGGAACTTGGCCCCCTTTTTGACAGTTATGTTTTTGGTGGGTACATTTTTACATAAAACTGAACACTTGCGAGTAATCGTATCAGACTTTTTGTTATATTTATTCTAGGTTGAACATTAAAAATAGCGATGATATATTATTGAATCTCTTGGAATTATACCTCATAAATTAAAAAGCCTATCGTCATCATCGTCCACTACAGGACAGGGAGCTCTCTCCAAAACTCCAGCTTTTGCTGAAAGAATGTGGAGGGGAAGTTCTATAGTCACCACGTCCGTTGCCCGTGTGGTGGCGGCAAAGAATATTATCAACCCATCTCAACCCGTGGGAGTCGTAAGAGGCGAATAAGGGTTAATGAATCAGAGGACGGGCAGCAGCATCCTTCTGTGTATCGTATCATCTTACATTCTGCGATCACCAACAATCGCGGTCCATGGTGCCAGCCGTAAAAAGCCTATTCTAGTTTCAAACTAACAAAAGTTTTATCGACACTTTTTGTTTTGTAAGAAAGCTGAACATGTTTGTCCACATTATTTTCAGTAATTAGTCCGAAAGTGATTCATCAAGAGATCTAGGGCAAGACACTTGGACCTTTCACCTTGCAAACTGCACCACTTATTAGTGCAAAGAGACTCAGTGGTTTTAATTGACATTGCATTCGAAGTGAGACAAGCTGTTGCTCATGGCTTCGCTCGCGTGGATTTCGTTCTTTGAGTGTCTAGGTTTATAAAACTTAATTTAATAAATACCTCAATTCAAGCATTTCATGTAAAAACTGTTGGATTTCCTTACAACATTTTCATCCCATATTTTATCCCTCTGAAAGATGAATTTTGTAAAATCTTTTCTTAGTTGGGGTTTTTACGTATGCAAGAAACCTTGGATATAATTTCCCCTCTGGCGTTGATGAATTGTCAGGATATTTTTTTTACATATTCTATTATGTTAGTTTTAATAACATGCAACTATATCTTCGATCCACCTTGTCTGCCCGCGATACTCACCTGTGCCACAGTAAATATATAAGCTAAAGCAGTATGGAAACTTAGGCCTTTTTTTGAAAAAAGAACTATTCTGCGTAGGAGCGTCAGGGTTGTAACCCAGAATTTTGTAATTAAGGAAAGTATGATGAACTCAAATATTGGGTGCTTCTATCAACTTTGTTCGTTTCAGCATATTTTCGGACCGTAAAATCAAAGTCAAAATACGAAATAATATTTTTTTATGTCCAATTGCCAAAAGCGCGTTTTGTAAGGGGGGGGGGGGGGCAATTTCAAGGAAAATTACACAGAAAAAGTTATGCATTAAATGTTAAGTCAGAAGATTAAATTACTTAGTCGCCTTTTATCACATAAGCTAAAATTAAGACACTTAGTCGCCTTTTAGCACCCAAGGGAAGGTCAAGTCACTTCGTCACCTTTATCACAAGGAAATTTATTACACAAGGGCAGATTAAGACACTTAGTCTCCTTTTAGCACTCAAGAGAAGGTTAAATCACTTAGTCGCCTTTTATGACACAAGGGCAGACAAAGACACTTAGTCGCCTTTTATCACGCAAGGGAACAAAGACACTTAGTCGCCTTTTATGACACAAGGGCAGATAAAGACACTTAGTCGCCTTTTATGACACAACGACAGATTAAGATACTTAGTCGCCTTTTATCGCACAAGGACAGGGACATACTTATAGGGACCCTATATGTACCTATTTGTTTGTATTATGGTTTTGGCACCCACGACTTACTTCAGCGCGAAAACTGCTTATTTTCCTGTAGCGGTGTGCGCATGTGTGAGTGCGCCAGTTTTGGACGTTTGTTAGGAGTTTCCATACTGCTTTAGCTTATATCTTTACTGTGCCTGTGCATTGGCCAAATATAATCTAATTTAGGTGTAATTAAAATCCCTCTTTTCTTTTACATTATATTTTCAGTCTCTATAGAATTTCTGTTCAAGATCGTATTTCTTTTAAATCTCATCTTCAATTTGTTATAGGTCGACTTATTGCAGACGAAGATCAAGAACATGCTGAAGCCGACAAGCATATTGTATGTGTCTGTTATATACCAGACTTCAAGGTTTGGGTTGAAGGAGCTGGCCACTTCCAGGATCCAGCTGATGCCTGTGATGATGGAGAGCTTAAGATACATGAGAAACCTGCAAAAAAAAACACAAATTTAAAAGCGTGAAGGCACGTTATATTTTACATACTAAGTGACCAAAAATCTTTCAATACAAATAATAAGGACGGCTTTTGTCCACATTTCATTAACTCGTTTAATGTATATCTTCCCTTGTCTTTTGTACTTGTTAAGTGTGCAAAAGAAATAAAATTTACTTATATGTTATCTACTAAAATTAGTGTAGGTACACACGAACCTGTTTTTGAGCTTACGATGCCCCTTTTGGACACTATCATTGTTGTCCACCCCAGAAGAGTCTTTGTACTGTTGCCACAAGCTAAAAGACGTCAGCAAGAAGAATACCCAGTTACTGGAGATCAGGATCAACATAGGAATATAAAGATACAACAGCTTGTGACCACCTTAAAATGAAAAAATACTTTCATTACCTAAAAAGTATAATAATAGGATTGAATCCCACTGAGAAGTTATGCAGGCAATTTTTATCTTTTCAAACGCGATTTCAACATCGACGCCAACTTGCTTAGCAAAATAATCGCAAGTACGTTTACCACAAAATTTTTGAATTTCTTAGTATAGCGATACCCCTGTGGATCTGTAAGATGCAAAGAAATCCGCTCATTACGCTCGTAATGCTTTTTAGGTTACCTATGGACCCATCCAGCGGAGTTTTCGCTGGTGTCATACTCGACAGATTTTTCAGTCGCGGAACTTTCCGCGTCCACTACACTTCCGCTTCCACTACAGAGTTTATTTCTTTCACAGTTTTCTTTGCTGCTCTAAACTAAAAAGGGTTGAAGTTAGATTTAAATAGTATTATGCTATCTTGAATTAGAATTGGAAACCAGACAGTGCGGAGAGCGAAGCCTGTCAATTTTTTGATAAAAATAGGCATACCTTCGATGAAACAGCCGTACTGAGCAACATTAGGCTTAATGAACCAAGGAATATGCCTCAAATTTAAATGATCTGTGACAATCAGGAAGCAGGTCACAGCAGCTGGTATAATCCAAGCGAAAACACTATACCAAATGAACTTGGACCTCATTGATCTGATTTTTCTCCCATTCGGATGAATACAATACCTAAAAAAGGTGATAAAAAATTATAAATTGTCTGAAACTGGGACTATTATTGATAACACCATAATAACACTTTATAAGCAATCACACCAGAAATCTTATCACAAATCAAATCAGAAGTATCTTGTCTACATAGTATAAAACGAAGTCCTTTCCAGCCGTCTGTTCCTCTGTATGATTAGATCTTTTAAACTACGCAACGGATTTCATTGCAATTTTTACCAGCAGATAGAGTTATGGAATAGAAAAATTTCTTATGTGTAGTTTAATATTTGTTTTTTGCTAATTTGTTGAAATATGATGATAATTGTTTAAGATGTTGGAATTGAGTTTCATCAAAAATGCCGTCTTTTGAAATACTTATACATTTCACCCGTGTGAAGCCGATGCGGATCGCTAGTTTAATATGAAGTAATTAAGTATGAATAATTTTCTCAACATAATACTAGTAAGTATTTATGATGTAGGTACATATATTAACTAACCTGTGCAATCGCCATAGGTCATAAGACATAACAGCCATCCAAGAAAAGCTTGCCAATATAAAGAAGTATGTAACGTACGCTGCAAAAAGATAAACGTCTTAATAAAAAAACCGGTCAAGTGCGAGTTGGACTCGCGCGCCGAAGGTTCCGATATACCTATAGTATTTTTGGAAGCGATAAAGTCCATTTTTAGGACCGCAAAACTAAATTTGTTTGTAAAGGTTTTTTACAGATTACTAAAAAACTGTGCAACATAGAAAGATCGTTTTATTTTTGCTGTAATATTTACATAAACTTCTATCGACTGTAATTAATTTAAATTTTTCCTTTTACAAACTTCGGAGATAAGGGGCGTATTTTTTTTTTACATTTTTCATCATAACTTAAAAACTAAGAGTCGTAAAAAAATTCTAAAATATATTTTAGAATGTTTAAGTAAAGTCTTTTCATATAGTACCCCACTCAACCTAGTAGCGATAATTTAATATTTGGCCCCCCCTGTTTTGGCCCCCTTTACAGTAATAATCATATATATTTTTAAATTCTTTTATGTGCAATCAAGTTGGGCAACCAAATTCTACAACTATTCCAAATTTCAAGTCGATAGCATGACTGGTTGCTGAGATATAGAGGTGTGACAGACAGACAGACGGACAGACACACAGACAGACAAAGTCGCACCATAAGGGTTCCTTTTTTTACCATTTTGGTATCGGAACCATAAAAACACGTTGAAATTAACGTTAATTGGATAAATGGATGTTTCAGCCAAATAAGATGCGGGCAGCGATGGCCCTTTATGGAGATCCTTATGAAGTTGTACAGATATCAATATTTGTAAAGGAGCACCCTGAGTATTTTGTGAAACATAGTGATGCCTTCCCTGATAGACCGTCTAGGCATAAACATCGCCTGTGTATGCCAAGCTTTAGGGTAAATATATATAGAGATAATGCTTTTTGTATGGCGATCAGAATATTTAATCATTTGCCATCACATTTGAAAGACTGTACTCTCTTACAATTTAAAAAGAATTTATCAGAATGGCTGCTCGAGAAAATGTATTACTCGATAAAGGAATTTCTAGAAGATAAAAATATAGAATAAAACTTAAGATGACATTTTAATATATATTTTTGACATTTGTATTCTTTGACATAATTTTAGAGGTATTTATTATTTTATTATTAGATTCATTAATTATTCAATGTTTAAATTTAACTTACTATTGTATGCCCATTCCGGGTTGATTGTGAGACCCTTATGTATATAATCAAGAACTTGTAACATACCACAATCTGACAATAAATGGATTTCAATTTCAATTTCAATTTCAAGATGATTTCTTCAAGATGATTTGAAATTGTCGAAGGTGATGTCTTCAAGATGATTTAAAAAATTTACTGAGGGCACTATTAAAACAACTGAGAGTAAAGACTATTAATGAGAAAAATTTAAACACACAGTGTTCAGTTTATCTATACATATAATAAAAGAGTAGAAACCGCGTGTCTGTACTTTTGATAAATTTATAAAAAAAATAGTGCAGGCGATAGGAAACGACTAATAGAACTCAAAAATATGTTTTCTGAACTTTTTGTCTGTCTGTCTGTCTGTATGTTTTCGATAAACTCCGAAACTACTGAACGGATTTTCTCGCGGTTTTCGCAGATAGATTAAGCTTAGCTCTGAGCAACATATAGGCTAGGTTTCATTCAAATCGGATCACTCAATCAGAAGCTACACTAATGTAAAGTATCAAATTGCCTGTACGACAATAACTCACAAACCGATTTAAACTGAGTTTTCAATTACGAGTTTGGCTTACTTTTGTGCAACATAAAAGTTTAGTTTCATTGCAAATGGTTCACTCAGACAGAAGGTACGCTAAGTTTCATGCGGCGACGCAAATAACTCACAATTTATTGAACGCATTCAAACGGGGTTTTCAATAAACTTTCAAGCTTACTTCTTTGCAACATATTAGCTTACTTTCATTGAAAACGGCTCACTCAGACAGGTGCGCGAAATTTCCAGCGGAGGCGCCAATATCTCACAAACAACTGAACCGATTAAAACGGGGTTTTCAGTACCGTATTTGGCTAACTCGATGCAACATGTATGCTTAGTTTCATTGCAAACGGTTCACTCAGTCATAAAATACACTAAGTTTCAAGCGGCGGCCCATATAACTCACAAATCAAATCAAATCAAAATTGTTTATTCATTGTTGGATATTAAAATCTCTTAATGACGTCAGCTAAACTACATCGCTTCACAAACAATGTGGCGCCATTGTGGGAAAAAAAAGAAGCGACAATAAAAACCCACGCGCTCTTTTAAATATGTTTGAATGTACAAGGTTGATATACAACATACATAGGTCAGTTTTAATTTTGAATTAGCCTGTTAGAACCGTAGTCTAATCCCATGGATTTTTCTCTTCTAGATAATCTGATATTTTATAATAACCCTTCTTACATAATTTCTGCTTGATTACAGTTTTGAATTTATCTAACGGTAAACTTTCAATATCAGTGGGTACCTTACTATAGAAGCGTATACATTGACCTTTATATGTTTTACTAATTTTGTGAATACGGCTGACATGAGAAGCAAGTTGATTCTTGTTTCTTATGTTGACACTGTGCCTGTCACAATTTTTATCAAAAATATGTATATTCCGTTTAGCATATATTAAATTCTCATAAATGTATTGCGACACAAAAGTCAAAATGTTGATTTCTTTAAATTTATTTCGAAGAGATTCTCTAGGCTTCATTTTATAAATTGCACGAACAGCTCGCTTTTGTAGTAAAAAAATGCTGTTTGCATCCGCAGCATGACCCCATAACAAAAGGCTATATGACATGAGACTATGGAAATAACTGAAGTAGACTAACCTCGCGGTGTCTACATCCGTCAGAGCTCTTATTCTTTTCACTGCGTATGCTGCAGAACTAAGTCTGTTCGACAATTTATTAATATGCGGTCCCCATTGTAATTTGTTGTCTAAGGTAATACCTAGGAACACAGCTGATTCCACAAGACTCAATTTATCGTTTTTCACTAATAGGCTTGTAGCAGTTGGCTTTACATTAGGCAAAACAAATTTAACACACTTAGTTTTCTTTTCGTTAAGTAAAAGATTATTTACGGTGAACCACTCAACTACATTAGAGATTAAAAAAAAATACAAATACAAAATATTTTATTCAACAAATTTGCACGGTATCAATTACAAATTTACAATGATCCCCGCACTAGGTAACACCTGTATCGCGGGAAATCTACCATAGTTTAAACTAAAAGTATCACTTAAAGTGCATCGATAAAGATTTAAACAATTTAGGTTATTCCTAACTACAAAAAACAAAAGTACCTAAAACTAATTTATCGTGACGCAGCTACAATACCTATTTCGTTAAAATTTAAATTACATTATACAAAACATTAATAGATACAAAACTATAGATATAAAAGAATAATATAATATATATAAAAATGTATAGAAAACACATAGTATTTTAAAATTTAGATAAGTATGATTCATGTTTGCGTGTAACCTATTTAATAATGGTAAGAAGGGCTTCAGTGGAGTCGTAGTCTAGCTCGGATAACCAGTTAACTATCTTGAATCTGGCTTCTCTGACTGTGCTATCTCGAATGTTGCAGTGTTTTAGGACAATTCGGTAAATGAATGGGAAAGTGAACCGTTTAAATCGACGTGCAAAAGATGTTTTAATTTCAGCTGTTGGTAAAACTACACGACGTCGCGATGAATGCAGTGTAAACTCAACTGAGTTCATGTATATTCTGTGTTGGGAAAGGGACACTTGCAAAATATAGAGTTGGCGTACTGATAGGACTTTAGTTATGCGGTGTAATTCACGTGTTGGGAACCTAAAAGGTTTCTTCAGCATAACTTTGAGAACAGATCTTTGAGCTCTCTCTAAAGATATGATCCTGGTTTTTGCAGCGCTTCCCCATGCAGTAATACAATATAAGAGAAGGGATTGACATATGGCTTTGAAAACCAGGGTCAAGGTTTTTAGATCGGCTCCTTGTCGTAGAAGTTTCATTATATGGATAAATTTTCGCAATCTATTAGAAAGAGCTGAAATATGTTGTGCGAATGTTAGCTTTTCATCTAATGTTACTCCTAAATATTTGACTGAATCAGCTCTTTCCACATTTTTACAAGAACATTGGGCACTGGGATTTGGCGGTATAAGACTACAAGTATGAATTTTAATCGGTTGTGCATCTAAATTTACTAAAGGTCTGGAGACAGCAGTTTTATGAAAGCATAGGTATTTGGTTTTGCTTACATTCAGTGTTAAAAGATTATTGTTTAACCATAATGCCACTTCAGCCATACCTGTCTCTGCCTTTTCCAAAGCTGAATTCCATGACTGACCACGAAATAGTATAGCGGTATCATCAGCGTAGCACACAGTCTCGACGTCATTGCGGTGTTTGAATAGGCTAGTGATATCGTTTATATACGTGATAAAGAGCGTAGGACCCAGGATACTTCCCTGTGGGACGCCAAATTTCAGTAAAGCACGTGCACTCAAGTGGTTTCCTACTTTTACGAGCTGGCAGATTGTACTATTTACGTCGTCAAAATTTGATTGTTGTCTTTTGACTTTAAAAATCAAAGACGTATCATCTGCAAATAGTACTATCTCATTCTTGTCCTTTACAAGGTTTGGCAAATCGTTAATGTAGACAATGAACAGGAATGGTCCCAGGATTGAGCCTTGTGGAACGCCCATACAAATTTTTGATCCTAGTGACCTTTTCCCATTTACATCAACCTTCTGGATCCTTTCACTTAGATACGACTCCAGAAGGCTTAGAGCCTGGTCTCTAATTCCATAATGGTGTAATTTCCTGATAAGAATATCATGATGTACACAATCGAAAGCCTTGGACAAGTCACAGAAAACGCCAATGGCATCACTTGACTCCTCCCAGGCGTCAAATATACTTTGAATAAGCTCAACACCTGCATCGACTGTTGAGCGACCCCTGGTAAAACCGAACTGTTTTAGGTTCATCAAGTTGTTGCGATAAAAGTGGCTCTGAACCTGATTTAAAATTATCTTTTCAAATATCTTACTAAGAGTTGGTAGAACAGAAATAGGTCTAAAATTAGTGGGGTCTGATTTACTACCAGCTTTAAACAACGGAATAATTTTACTATGTTTCATCAAATCAGGAAAAACACCATCATCTACACATTTATTAAAAATACTAGATAAGTATGGTGCAATGCTTTCTATAACGGCACTAATAATTTTAACTGACAGGCCATCTATATCGGCGGTCTTTTTCATTTTAAGTGATTTAAAGGCTTTAATTATAACGAAAGCATTGACGTAACTGAATTTAAAATCTACATTGCAAACATCTACGTGTCGTTCGAGATAAGATTTGGCAAGAGTGGGAGATGAGTTCAAGGTTTTGGTAGTTGAAACTGGAATATCCGTAAAGAAGTTTTCAAAAGCTTCAGCAACTTCTATATCTGTACTTATGATCTGATCATCAATCTTAAGCTGGAAGTCATTCCGAGGAGCTTTAGATCTTCCAGTTTCACTATTTATAGTTTCCCAAGTCGTTTTCGTAATGTTGGAACTATTTTTGATTTAATTTTTAATGAAATTTGATTTGGCTGCAGCACAAACCCGTTTGAATGTTTTTGAATAATCCTTTACAAATTTCGCAAATGCATCACTATTGTTATATACACAAACTACTAAACGGATTTAAACGGGGTTTTCAATAACGTGTTTAGCTTAATTCATTGCAATGTATTAGCTTACTTTCATTGAAAACGGTTCACTCAGACAGAAAATGCCCGAAGTTTCAATAGGCAGCGCCAACGGCTCACAAACTACTGCACCGGTTCCAGCTGACATTCCCATGACGTGCTTGGATTAGGTACTTCCGTGCAACGTATAAGCTTTGGTTGGTTAAAAACGGTTAACTCAGATAGGAAATACGCAAAGTTTCTAGCAAAGGCGCGAATAACTCACAAACTTTTGAGCAGATTCAAACGTGGCTTTCAATAACGCGTTTGGCTTACTCCTGTGCAATAAAAAAGTTTCGTTTCATTGCGAAAGGTTCACTTTGACAGAAGATACGCAAAGTTTCAAGTTGCAGAACCAAGAACTCATCTACTGAACTGGTTATATACAATAATTGAACTTTTTTTATTGCAATAAGTTCACTAAAACAGAAAATAGGCGAGTTCAAAGTTTCAAGCTGTGAAACCGAGTTGAAATCAAACAAAACTTATAATTTTGTACGGAAGAAAGCCATATACGTTGTTGAAAATTCCGTTTGATCCGGTCCAGTTGTTTGTGTAAAAGTCGTCGTGGGTACGGTACAGCCAAAGATGGGTAAAATCTAGATTTAGTTTTATTATAAAAATAATAATAAAAACATTCCTGTTTCGGCATGGCGGTGCAACAAATGTAAAAAAAATGTATGAAAGTTCTAAAGTTTTGAAAACTTAGAAAGTAGGTACTTATAAACAAAATTCTTCAAAAAATAAAGAGAGATGTGAATCATTGTTTTTTAAGAATCGTCTTTAAAGGGGAGAAATAAGTTACAAAGATTGTACAGAAGTAAAGTCCAACAGTTTTGTATGTAGGTACATGTACAGTTAAAGGCATGTGAAGCTAGACACGTTGGACTTTGTACCGTTCTTTTTTCAGTTGCCACAGAAGCTGAAGTGACTGAGCCTTAGATTTAGTTAGACTTTGTTTTGTATAAGTCAAATCAAATCAAAAAATCAAAATCAAAATCGTTTATTCATTGTTGGATATTAAAATCTCTTAATGACGTCAGCTAAACTACATCGCTTCACAAACAATGTGGCGCCATTGTGGAAAAAAAAAGAAGCGACACTAAAAACCCACGCGCTCTTTTAAATATGTTTAAATGTACAAGGTTGATATACAACATACATAGGTCAGTTTTAATTTTGAATTAGCCTGTTAGAACCGTAGTCTAATCCCATGGATTTTTCTCTTCTAGATAATCTGATATTTTATAATAACCCTTCTTACATAATTTCTGCTTGATTACAGTTTTGAATTTATCTAACGGTAAACTTTCAATATCAGTGGGTACCTTATTATAGAAGCGTATACATTGACCTTTATATGTTTTACTAATTTTGTGAATACGGCTGACATGAGAAGCAAGTTGATTCTTGTTTCTTATGTTGACACTGTGCCTGTAAGAAATAACGAAACCCGTATCATAGTTCGTCCGGGTGGAATTCGACTATAATTTTACACTTACGAGGTTAGTGGGCGACCTAATAGTCCACACGTAAACAAGAAGTGTTTAATTACAAAAATCCGTACTATCGGTACTCTGTATACTTACTTATTATAATAATATAAAGGCGAGAACTGCACTGTCTGTCTGTTACGCTTTTATGACTAATCCGATAAACCGATTGTGATAAAAACTTGGTACGAAGATAGTTTGAACCACGGGAAAAGTCATTAGCTACTTTTTCTGAACCCCACGCGGACGGAGTCGCGGGCAACAGCTAGTTTTAATTATAAATGCGTTTATTTTACTCATCTCTTTAAAAGTTCATTCAACTGACATTCGAAAAATAAGTTTTCCAATAATATTAGTCAAAACTTTGGGGAATGCACTTACTCAGTCCTATACAGACATTCTTGGAAACGGTTCCTGAACTCGACATGATGATGGCTAGGAAGAAGAATCCTCCAAGAGTATTGCCGACATAAGCCATTTGAACCTTCTCGCTCAGAACTCTCTCTCCTGGTAGTAGGCAAAATACTAGTAGCACTAAAGCTAGGAAGAAACATGAAGTGAACAACCCTGTGAAAATAAAAACAGATTTTATGAGATCAGGAAAGCCGAGCCCCTGTCCCTGTCAAGCCAAGCAAACCAGCAAGGCCGTACACCCTTTTCTCGGGTCAACGCATTCTTCAGTTCTTAATACGAGTATCTTTGTTATTAAACGAAGAAATAACAAATTATATGGAAGTCCGTCATTTTCGAAGTAATGATGTTGAAATTTGACATGGAGAATTTATAAAGTGAAAAGTCTGAAAACAGAGAATAGGCTAGTTCTTTAAAATCGGGAATTGGATGCTTGTTTCTTGCACATCAGTAGTCCCAGCCAAAGTATATGTAACCTAACCTATGTAGGTCTATAAACGATAGCGCGTAAAAAAAAACTTCTTATAGTATAATCTTAGCTCCCTCCAGACCTTCAGCAGTACACGTGGTACTTAAGACGGGATTTACCATAGTCACCACGCCTGGTAGCGTTGCGGTTGGCGACCGCTGTTGTTGGTATGATAGTATACGATGCTCAAAAATATGCTTCTGCCCATCATAATCCCTTAGTCGCTTCTTACGACACCCACGGGTGAGGATGGGTTGGTACAATTCTTTGCCGGCACTACACGGACAGTGGTTAGTTATTTTTTATTCAAAATTTGACAGAATAAGTACTAAAAAGTAAAAAATCATTAACAAGTTTTTATTAGATGGCCTAAGTTAATAGGTCTTTACCTATGAAATTGCCGTTTTCTATGGCGAATTTTAGGTAAACTCAATTTTCAGTACTAACATTTTTGCATTTTTCTTAGGAATTATAAATACAATTTATTTTATTTTTTTAAGCAATATTGGGAAGACATTAAGGTAACAGAAGCTTAAACTTAATTCTCGAAAAATATTATCTGTAAAAACATATAACAAATCTAATGATGAAATCGGACGACATTTAAGACGAACAATTTTCAAACCTTTAATTTTATATATCAAACTAAAAATAAAAACTTTATTTTATGCGTAAATTGATAACCTTGAAGTCAACTTTCAAATATAAGACAGATGAAAAAAATTGCATGAGAATTATAGGAATTATGATCTCATTAATCTGTAAGAAAATTTCGGCAATTTCATAGGTAAAGACCTATTATTAAAACGTAGACATTAAAAAACAACGAGATAAATTAAAAAGGATATATCTCGCTATTGTTTGAATACATGGGTCATATTATAATAAAAGCTTACTGAAAAATTATTTTTACGATTTTTTTGTTCGTACTTTGACTTAATTAGACTAAGCAACTGAACAAATTTCCCCAAGGAACACAGGTCAACATAGAAAAAAGTTACCTAGTTCATAACATCCCGTGAAACGTTCACGAAAAATTGCATGGAAAAGTCGTTCGGAGTCAGTTTTCAGAAAATATCTTTTTACTCGTAATATAAATATTTTAACAGGCAGCTTACGAAACTTCTTTAAAGATAAAGCTGTGTTAAATCTATTGCTGTCACTTTTTGTTTTGATGATAGAGAAAGTAAGAGCAACAGACTTAAAGAAACTTCAACTAGAAAGATGGTTTGTGCAACTGGCAATACGCATATAATTTAAAGTGACTTACCAGCAATATAAAGAGCGGCATTCTGCGAACTTTGACTGAAACTTACTCCCAGAATAGTCCAAAATCTGGCTTTATCAGTCATTAATATATTCTGGTCATTCAAAACATAATCAATACAAAATTTATCAATTCTTAACTCATTCCACCAGTTATATTGATTAGGGTCTTCTTCGTAAAGGATACCATCCTAAAAAAATAACACATTTGAGGTTATAGTTGTTAGAGCCAATATTTCAAGGAACCCTACATACTTCCTACTCGATACCAAGTGGACCTAGTCCAGTTGTGGACGTCTTTCGGCTGATATGATGAAAATTTGCCTTTGTAGCAAGAAAGCCAAAATATAATAATAAAGTGTAGAATCTTGTTAAAAGCAAGACGTTAAATGTTTTTACACACATTTGCTCATAAAACAGCTCTTTTTGCATTGTATTAAGGTCCATAATCCAGCTCATTAAACACGCGTGCATTTTCCATTATATTGCTGCACTAGTGTTTTATTTTTTTTATTCCGGCAAGGAGCAAGTAGTGTTTGTGTATATATTTAATTCATAATATTTTCAAGAATTAGTAATAAATGTCAACGAATTTTCCTTCGGGAAAAGAGGTAAGCGAATTTAACCTGTTTTTATTCACAAATGTGTTGAAAAACGTCGTAAGCAGCGCGTGCGCTTTAGTCATTACACACTCGGCTCGAATACGCCCTCGCCTGCGGCTCGGGCTGCAATTCTCTAGCCTCGTGCGTGATCAACAACATCGCGCACTTGCTTCTTAATGTGTACTATTAACGTTGACAAAGGCCTATTTTTGATTTTTGTTATATTGGGTGTCATTTAGAGAAGTTTTGCTAGCATGGGGCCAGCAACCTTGGTCTAGCTCTGTCACCAGTCATAATTACTTGTCGTTCCAGAACAAAACGCATAGTACATTGGAGGGATTTACCATAGTTACCACGCTTGTAAGCGTTGCGGCTGGCGACCGCTGTTGTTGGTGACCGCAGCATGTAAGATGGTACGATACACCAAAAGCTATTGCTGCCCATTTTACGGTTCAGAAACCCTTAGTCGCCTCTTACGACACCCACGGGTAGAAATGGGTTGGTACTATCTTGGCCGGCCCCACACGGTCTATAACATACATATCACGCAAGGAATTTGGAATTTGTTGATGGCTTGACATCACGCCTTCTTCCCGTTGGGTTAGGCAGAGACCACAACCCTCCATCTCCATACTCCCTGTACTTTCATCAACCCTTTCATACACATTATTAAACATAACTTACCTCACTCAAATAATAACTGTGTTTGAGAGAAGAATAGTCATATGCTACTTCCCTAAAAGTTTCATTCATTATTATTCCTGATACTAAAGTGTATACACAATCTAGATATCTTCCAGTTTTCTTTTTATCTTCAGTGTAAAGTGGAATTTCGTTGAAATCTGGTTTTTTATTGGCAACATATCTTGGTTTCGTACATACAGGTATATTATTATTGTCAAAATGTACATGTAATCCTTCAGGACAGCACTTGTTAAGTTGTTTATTATTTTCACAATGTTTCCTTTGTTCTGCTTTTGATAGTTTAGCGTCATTGTTTATTGCACTTAAAAAACATTTTAAATTAAAAGTTAAAATTACAATAAAATATACAAATTTCATTGTGCACAGGTGAACAGTCACTGTTACACATTGTATTGTCGTAATGACGATCCTTCAAGTAGAGTTTCCTTAATATTTCTGTACAGTTTTTCCTTATTCATACTTAAAGTATAACAGAATAATGGAATTATTATAATGTAACACATTTTATGAGTATTCTATAAAATTGGATGAATTAGTTTTTTTTTTTGTGTTAAATCAGGTCATTTCATTTCTTTTATCCTACTAATATTATAAACGCGAAAGTTTGTAAGTATGGATGGATGGATGTTTGTTACTATTTCACGTAAAAACTACTAAATGGATTTTAATGAAACTTAGAAAACATATAGATAAGGTCCTGGAATAACACATAGGCTACTTTTTACCGCGGGAAAACACTTCATTCCTACGGGAAAATGCATTTAATATTAATGAAGAAGGTGACTGACTCACTGACTGACATATCAACGCACAGCCCAAACCATTGGGTCTAGAAATTCCAAATTTGGTATGTAGGTTCCTTATGAGGTCTAACGGTGCACTGAGAAAGGGTTTTACAAAATTCCACCCCAAAGGGGGTAAAATAGGGGATGAAAGTTTGTATGAAAGTCCGTCAGTTTTAAACTTAGGATCTTCAAATTTTGTATTTAGGCTAACGACAAAAAATTAATATGTACGTCTCTCAAGATTTATGGCAATTCGACACCCGGGTGAAAAGGGGGATGAAGTTCAAAATCCTTTATTTTTAAAGTAAAATCCACATAATTTATTATTTGGGCATTAGCCCAAGGAAAGTTTGGATCATCGGAGCTGAGTAAAATCAGAAGCCAGGATGGAAGTATTATAAAAGGTGAAGAATGTGTGCTGAAGAGATGGAAGGAATATTTTGAAAGTTTGTTTGAGAGAGAAGCAGAGGCTAGCGTACCGAGGTCTTCTGTGGAAATGCATGAGAATGAATATGATAGTAATGCAAGTGAGATAAGTATGGATGAGATCATGAAAGCAATGAAAAGTATGAAATCAGGTAAAGCAGGTGGGTATGATAGAGTGTCGGTCGAAATGTTGAAGGCTGGGCGAGGCATTGTGGCTAGTCAGCTGTACCGCCTTTTCAACCTGTGTTGGACGAACGGCCGAGTACCAGGTGACTGGTGCAAGGCTGTGATTGTGCCGCTGTACAAGGGAAAAGGGTCACAACAGGACTGCAAAAATTACCGCGGGATAAGTCTTCTCAGTGTCGTCGGCAAACTGTATGCAAAGGTTTTGATTGAAAGAGTGATGAAAGATACTGACGAAAAAATATGGGATGTACAAGCGGGATTTAGAAAGGGAATGGGATGTACAGATCAGGTCTTTTCCTTGCGGTGCATAGCTGAAAAGTTTTTGGCCAAAAACCAAAAAGTCTACTGCGCGTTCGTGGATTTGGAAAAGGCCTATGACCGAGTGGTGAGGAATTAATTGTGGTCGGCATTGTCTATATATGGGGTGAACGGTCATCTGATTCAAGCACTGAAATCTCTCTATGAGGATTCCAGTGCTTGCGTCAGAATAAACGGGGCGTACACTGAATGGTTTAGCATCGAAAAAGGTGTTAGGCAGGGATGTGTAGCGTCACCTTGGCTGTTTAACCTGTTCATGGATAATTGTTTGACTGATCTGAAAGAGAGTATGTGTGGACTGAGAATGAATGAGTTACTCATCAAATGTCTTCTCTACGCTGATGACCAAGTTATACTTGCGTCATCTGCTGACGAGTTACAGGAGATGGTAACAATGATGAATGTGGCTTTTGATAGGAAAGGAATGAAAGTAAATGTAAGCAAGACGAAAGTAATGGTACTTGAAAGAGAAGAGTGTATGACAGAGTGTACTATATTAATAGGTGGTGAACAAGTCGAACAAGTGAAGGAGTTTGTGTATCTGGGTTCTAAGTTTACGAGAGATGGAAAGTGCGAAAGTGATATCGAAAGAAGAGTGAATGCTGGAAACATGGTGAATGGTGCTCTGCACGCTTTTATGAAGAGTCAGAAGGTGTCTCACAAGGCTCGTCTGGCTGTTCATAGAGGCGTTTTGGTACCAACACTGATGTACGGCAGTGAAAGCTGGGTATGGCAGAAGAAGCATGAAAGTAGAATTAATGCAGTAGAAATGAGAGCGTTGAGGAGTATGATTGGTGTGAAATTGAGTGACAGGATTAGAAATAGTGTGATAAGGGAACGTTGTGGCGTAAAAGAAGACGTAGTGACAAAAATTGAGAAAGGGATGCTAAGATGGTTTGGTCATGTGGAGAGGATGAATGAAGGAAGATTGACGAAAGAGATCCACAAGGCGAGAGTGAATGGAAACGTTGGAAGGGGAAGGCCTCGGCGAACGTACCAGGACCAAATTCAAGACGTTCTGAATAAAGGCCAGGTTAAAAGTACCCTAAACCGACGAGCATGTATGAAAGGATTGATGAAGGTTCAGGAAGCAAGGGAAGTATGTCAAGATCGTAGCAGGTGGAGAACTGTGGTCTCTGCCTACCCCAACGGGAACAAGGCGTGATGTTATGTATGTATGTATGTATTAGGGTTGTAATTCTGTGCAACGTTGTTGTTATTGAAATTCCACCCCAAATCAACCCCTAAAAAAGGGAAATGGGATGAAAAAGTCTAAAAACCAATATGGGTATCGTTTGTATGTTTTATTGGGTTGCTGATTACGAAAACTACAACAATTTTGAAATCTAACGTGGTGGACGTGAAATACCATCATCCCCTGGGGATGGGGTTGGGTGCGACAGGGTTGAAATGTCTAAAAATGAATATGGGTGTCATTTGTATGGTGTATCGGCTCGCTGATTACGAAAACTACAACAACTTTAAAATCCAACGTGATAGACGTGAAATTGGGGTGCGATAGGGTTGAAATGTCTAAAAATCAATATGGGTGTCGTTTCTATGTTTATATAAAGATAGGGATAGCGGTTAAGATGGCGTTAGGGGTAGGGATAGGGGGTGGGAGAGGGACAGGGAGAGGGAGAGGAAAAGGGAGGAGGAGAGGGAAGAGGAGAGGGAGGGGGAGAGGGAGAAAGAGAGGGACAGGGATGGTTTGACGGATGGTTGGACGGATGGTTGGACGGAAGGATGGACGACAGATAGACGGAAGGGAGGATGGAGGGATGGTCAGATAGATAGAATCCCTCGCGGACGAAGTCGCGGGCAATAGCTAGTATGTCATAAGTAAGCACATGCAAACGTACAGTCAAGCACTAGTCAAGCTAGATTTAATATAATAATAATAATATAATATAATATAATATTTATTTCAGGCATACAATAAACCCATAAAAAAGAAAGGAACCAGAAACAATAAAACTACTACTACACTACACTAAATACACTTGCAAACGTTAATCACCTTGTATTTGGGCAAGTGTGCACGCTAGACCAGTGCTTTTTAAATGGGCAACATAAGTCCTCGTAGATAAACCTCAGTATCTCATTAGAACTTAATTCAAGCCTATGCCAAAACGAGGCGATGCGGGCTCGAAGGACAGCGTAGAAATCCGGCACTTTTGCCTCAGCAAACATAGCTTTGGCACTGCAATAACGGGGGAGTTGCATGAGTATTCGAAAAGCGTCATTGTACTGTACTCGCAACTTGTTGTAGGAACGTTTAGTGTATCCCACCCATAACTGGCAAGTATAAAAGCATTGACAAAATGCTTTGAATAGGATACACTTAACGTTCCTATCACACTTTCCAAATCTACGTGCTAACATATTGCAGCGCACTGCTAGTGACCGCCTTTCCCGCTCCAAGTCCGCATCGTCTCGAAGATCTTCAGTCAGAATATGTCCAAGGTATTTGAAACTCTTGACAACCCGAACCGGCAAACCGTTCAAAAATACAGGAGGTACCGTCTCCGGACCTTTGCCGCTTCTGAAAACTACCATCTCCGTTTTGGCAACGTTATATTTAAGGCCATGTCGCTTAGCGTAGCTCTCACAAACTGCCAGTAGTCTTCTCAAACCACATATCGAGGCACTGAGAAGCACCATGTCATCAGCATAGCTCAAATTGTTAACACACAGGTTACCAATATGGCAGCCGATTCCGGTACTCCTCAGTTCCTCGATAAGATCATTCACATACAGGCTAAACAGGTCAGGAGAGGTAAGTCCACCTTGACGAACGCCACACTCTAACCTATACTCGCTAGAGTGTGCGTCGCCCCATCTTACGCTGTTTGTTTGGTTCTCGTACCAAAATCTCAAGAGACTAACGACTTCCGGTGACGTACCGGACTTGGTGAGTTTCTCCCATAATAGGTTGTAATTCACCAAGTCGAAGGCACGGCTTAGGTCTAAAAAGCATGCGTATACGGAGGTCTCCCTATTTACATAATAGGAGACCGCATACTTCAAGCTCAGGATAGCCGAGTCTGTCGAGAGTCCAGAACGAAAACCAAACTGAGCGTCATTTACTTTGAGTGTCTTCGCCAGTTCGGGCTGCAAGAGCCGTTCAAATATTTTACCTACTATTGTTCCTAATGAGATGGGTCTATAGTTAGATAGGCTTGACAGGTCACCAGTCTTGTTTTTAACTATTGGTACTACGGTAGTTCTCATCAGATTATCCGGTAAATAGCTATATTTTACACACAAATTAAACAAAACTGATAGTACCCGGTATATTTCATCACTAGCGTAGATTATGTGCTCAATACTCAACCCGTCAAAACCTGGAGACTTTCCCCTTTTCATACGCTTCACCACTTTGGCGACCAGATCCGGCGTAGTAATTAAAGTTTTGGAATTATCTACGGATTGGGGCTTGGACGTAGATGGAGCAGTGCCCACATAATCCACACACAGTGGCTCAACCTTAAAATGATTAGCGAACATTTCAGCCACGCTTTTTGGATCTAATTTAACCGTTGTACCATTCTTATTTGAACCGACTTTGAGTTAAATGACACTGCAAGTGTCAAGCTTGATCTGCTCTTAACTGTAGCCTTGTCAATAATCAAGAATATAATAATTTAGCAAAGCATTGCTCACTCTAAGGTGGCATGTCTCACTTGCCGGTAATTCCCTAGCTGTGGTACTTCCCCAGATTGACTTTACACCTGGGCTTTGCACAAAATGTTGATCATCTTAAAGTCTGTCCGCTCATTTTAATAAGGTCTGACTGAACAACTTTCCCCACTATGAACATAGGTCCATATACGAAAATAAAATTTTGACCTCCCATAGAAACTGCATCTGCTGACAGCGCATTTTGTATGGGAAGTTAAATTTGGTCTTTCGTATTTCGACCTATGTTACTTTGGGAAAGTTTTTCAGTTTGATGGTCTAAGTAACATGATAAAATTATGTTTACTTTTTTTGTAGAACCTTACTTATTTATATGTGTGTAATTTTAAATTGTAGGTATTGATTTCTAGGTACATGGTAGTCCATTCTCCTACTAATAGTACCTCTTCAACCCGCCCATGACTAAATGCTCGTTAAATCCACTCGAGAGCCAAGGCGAACCGGGCTATAGATACTCCATATCTGTGCCTATAGTGATAACTGATAAGGCTGTCACCGTTCTCTATATATAAGCAGTGATGTATACGACGAGGCGGCTTGCGAAATTAGAGCGGCCAGAACGGAGTGAGAAAATCGTAGATGTGCTTTTACAAAAGCTTTAAAACATGAAAATGTTATTATTATGTATAAATTTTGGAAAATAAGGGAGCGAGAGACGAGGGTGGGTGGCGTGAAATGATGATGATACATATAGGGCGCTTCCTAAACAACTTAGTTCCTTTGATTATCTATGTTACTCAGACCATAAAACAGAAGCACTTTCCATAAGGAGCATAGGGCGTATTACCACCTGCAATTATTAATTAATAATTGTAGGTACTAGATCTTTTGTGCAAAGCTCTTTTCTTTTTCTGCCATAAAGCAGCAGGGTTTGCACTGCTGTGTTACGGTTTGAAGGATAAGAGAGCCAGTGAAATTACCGGCACATGAGACATACCATCGTAGTTTTTAGGATGAGTGAGTGCCGGCAAAGAATAGTACCAACCAATACATACATACCCGTGGGTGTTGTAAGAGGCGACTAAGGGTTGGGTTTATATCTTACTTACTGCGGTCACAATACAACCGCGGTCCATGGTGCCAGCCGTAACGCTAATAAGCTAGGTGACTATGGTACTTCCCCTCTACATTTTTCCAGCAAACGCTAGAATTCTGGAGGGAGCTCCCTGTCCTGTAGTTGACGTTTCATGGGATGTTATGATGAACGCGCTTTGATGTCTTATAAGTGTGAAATTATTTCACTAATAAGACAGTAGGTGCCATAGGCGGTGGTGACCACTTACCACCAGGTAGCCCACCTGCTCGTTTACCCACTTGTGACATAAAAAAAATACCTCCCATACAATTTGCGCTATTAGCTGATGTCATTTCTAAGGTTGATTTTTTTTTGTACCTATTTTGTTCGAGAGTTATACAGTTTATTCAGTGATTTACTAAATATGTAACTTACATGTAACTTACTTTTAAATCTAATCAAAAGTTTTTATTCATTGTAAAATACCAATCTTTTATCTAAACTAAACAAAATATCAATAACTAATATCAATAAAACTTTTAGTATAGATAGAAACTGTGACAGCTGATATCGTATTTTGTATGGGACATCATAAAATAATTATTTTTTTAAGAAAATGTTTAATAATTATTTGTTCTAATCATTTTTATTACATCTAGCTTAGGTAATTTATAAATTAGATTTTTATATCTCCATGTATCTCTCATTTGTACCCGGACGCACGCGCCGTCCGCGTCAAACTACTATTTCAAACAACTTGCAAGATTATTTACTGCCTTTCTGTTAGGGTAGCAATATCTTTCTTGTTAGGGTGTACCCTATATTAAATCTAATATAGGGTACACCCTAACAAGAAAGATATTGCTTTTTTAAGATGACCTTGCAGTTAGCCTTATTGGCTGTCACAGCTTCACCGGGCGGGTGGGGAACGGAAGACTCTACCCAGAATAAACATGTTAGGCCACAAACTTAAGGGGCTGATAAGAGCTAAATACGCTTCAGTTGAGCAGGTTTTTAACAATAAGTGATGAATATATGGCCGTGAAAAAAATTTGTGATAATTAAGCATCTTTCCAAGAATATGGCCGACTCCGAAACACGATTAAATATATTTTGTAAGACACCTGCGGGTAGAGATGGGTTGGTACTATTTTTGCCGGAACCCACACGGACTAAAATTATTAAATTCTTTATTGCACAAATATTTACAAAAACTTGATTATGAACTATGATTACAAAGGTGAGCTTATCTCTATAAGAGATCTCTTCCAGCCAACCTATCTGGCGTGAAAAGACTAACATATATATACATATACTTACAATAAAAAAAAAAAATACATATTAATAATAAACAAAATTATACTTAAAAAAATATTAATAACGCATAACATAATACTGGATATACTTACTTATAAATATGATACAAAACTAAATACATTACGAGGGCCACACCGAAATGATCGGTAATAGAAAAAAGTACAAAAATAATACAACAATATTTACTTTCATTGTTTTTCGAAGTATTCTCCGTGACAATCGATGCACTTTTGCATTCTATCAAACCAATTATTATAACAGTAATTCCAGTCTGAAGTGGATATAGTCGAAACGGCCGATTTGTAAGCTTCGACTGCCTCTTCTGGGCCTTGAAATCGTTGACCACGTAGCATATCTTTAATTCTTGGGAATGTAAAATAATCATTGGGGCTCAAGTCAGGGTTATACGGTGGATGGTCCATTAACTCCACGTTTTCCTGATTTAAAAACGCGATCGTTTTGCGAGCGGTATGTGAGCTCGCATTATCCTGGTGAAGAATGATGCGACGATTCGGATTAATTTTACGAAGTTCTCTTATGACTTCCGGCAAACAAACTATTGTGTACCAATCAGCAGTAACCGTTCTGCGTTCTTGTAAAGGAATCGTAGCCACATGACCAGTTTTCGATACAAACAAAGCGACCATTTTTTTCGACACGCTACGAGAGCGGACAACTTTTGTTGGCTTGACCTCGCCTTCGAAGACCCAAACAGCCGATTGATGTTTTCTTTCGGGCTCATATGAATAAATCCACGATTCATCACCAGAGACGATATTGTAAACTGCATTTGAGCTCCCTCTATTGAACCGTTGCAGAGTAGACCGACACCAATTAACACGAGCCGACTTTTGTTCCTCGGTCAAACTATGGGGCACCCAGCGGGAAACTAACTTCTTGACACCCAGTTCATCATGTAAAATAGTTTGAATCGCTGTCATACCAATTCTGAGAGAAGCCCGAATCTGCTCGTATGTCACATGTCTATCTTCTTTTATTAATTGGCACACAGCATCGATGTTATCTTGTGTTACCGCTGTTTTTGGTCGACCAGTAGAAGGAACTGTCGTGAGAGAGGAACGTCCACGACGAAACTCAGAATACCAACGATATATAGTCGTTTTACTGGGTGCTTCAAGTTCATAAACAGAAACAAGCTCGGCGAGACATTGTTCTTGAGATAAACCTCGACGAAAGTTGTGAAAAATTATGGCACGGAAATGTTCCCGCGTAAGCTCCATTTTCCCCACTGACTTGTCAAATCCAAATGGCTACTACTATTTTCTTTTTTACTTTTTATAAAATTCAAAAATGGAATTGTGTTTGAAATAATACTACATGTCATAAACCAAAAAGGTTTTAATCTAATTTATTCCTGAGTATTCTATTCCCGATCTTTTCGGTTTGGCCCTCGTACAATAATTCCGATAAGTAGTAATTATGTTGAGTGTAAATCTTCTTTCTATTGTAATTATTACAATTCATCACAATCGCTAAGTATTGCTTTAGTATAAAGGCTCTGCTCAATTTGATCAAGTGTGATCTAAATACGTGATTATATTTTATGATTACTCATTGTATTTTATTTTTTTGTATTTTACACAGACCAAAAAAATTAAAAACTTTTAAATGAAATATGGGTCAAAAAAAGAGTTTATTTTTGTCGTCAATAAGACGCAAGGTTTTTAAAGATGTATAAATAACCCTGTTTGTATCAACTTCAACCTCTTATCATGTCCTATTTGGCGAAGTTGAAAAACGGACGAACTGTCGTCCACTCACCTCACCCCATAAAGCAGAGCGCATACCTACACCAATTCCACTGGTGTTAATTAAGAAAGCAAGACGGTTAAGGCGAGGCACAAGACGCCTCTTGCATTTTATTGCCTAATTATTGATTCGACTAGTGGTATTGCTTGGGTATGCTTATTGAATTAATTTATTTCGGAGTGAGAGCCAGTGAAGGAGGAACAAAATGGCAGCAGAAATAACAAAGAACACATGTTGGCCGAAGTAGGCAATCGCTTAGTTTATTTAACTATTTTTGTTTGTTTTTGTTGTTTGTGTAGTGTTTTAGTACTGTGTTTAACTGTGTTTAAAAGTTGTTTAAAAGTTGTTACCATTAAAAGTACCCTAAACCGACGAGCATGTATGAAAGGATTGATGAAAGTACAGGAAGCAAGGGAAGTATGTCAAGATTGTAGCAGGTGGAGGACTGTGGTCTCTGCCTACCCCGGCGGGAAAGAGGCGTGATGTTATGTATGTATGTATGTTTAACTGTGTGTGTGTTATATGATACTTCTTGGAACCACCTAACTTGACGTTTCGGGAATGTCCATCTGTCAAATGAAACACATTGTGTAAATCTCATGCCCCGAACCACAGCCGCCTCGAACGATCTGCGAAAGATACTTTTCTTTTACTAAATGGGGAAAGGGATGTCCATTCTAATATTTTTGCTCTTTTCGAGTCCGCAGAAGTGCCGGTGGTAGACTTGCTCAATTTTTATAAAACACACTCTGCGCCTTCGAATAAGTACACTCGACAGCACGTCAGTAGAAACAGTTTTGGACCTTACGGCGTGGTAATAGAGTTGAAAAAGTTTCTACCGACGAGCGGTTGACCGTACTATCTAGAGAATATAAGTTGAAAAAACGAGAAATTATTTTTAATGTAGAGTAAACAGGCCGTCCAGTTCCTTACCTGAAATCTACCTATACTCGTATAAGAAATCTAGATAGGTACACTATTGTGACTCTTCTTTGAACCTTTGAGACTAAAGAATATATTTTTATTGAGTTTCAGTTTACTTTTAAGAATCCCATAACGGACATCAAAATGATAAACATTCAGACAGACGACAAAATTTCCCATTACGTACGTATGTGTCCCTATAATTATTGATTTAATTATCGCCATCAGTTGGCGGTGGTGTAAGGTATAACTTTGAAATTATCTCTGTGGAAAAAATTGGGCTGAATTTGGTACGCGCTTCGATAATGTTTCAGACGGAGTCGAATATTTGGTCTAAATGGTTAAAAATGTAGTCTTAAAATATTTTGTTGAAAATTAATTTTAGGTTGGTCATTATTTTTTTTTATTTGGGCGATGATTTTGTTTGATGACTGCTACAGCAATATAAAAACAACAAAATATAAAAGTAATCTCAAAAATTGTTTTTTAGGGTTCCGTACCTCAAAAGAAAAAAACGGAACCCTTATAGGATCACTTTGTTGTCCGTCTGTCTGTCTGTCTGTCTGTCTGTCTGTCTGTCTGTCAAGACCCTTTATCTCACGAACGGGTAAAGGTATCAGGATGAAATTAATACCATATATTAGGATCCATGAACCACACAAGATATGAAAATTTCAATTTTTTACAATGACGCAATCAAAAGATATGGCATTTTATGTCCTCATCTCCATACATTTATTCAAAAATGAAAAACCTACAGGGTACTTCCCGTTGACCTAAAATTATGAAATTTGGCAAGAAGCTAGGTCTCACAGTACAAATAATGGGAAAAGTCTGAAATCATTAAATATTACAACTTTTCTCACAACTATGGCCAAGCTAAATATGATATAACACACTGAAATACAAAAACCATTTCGAGATATTTTTATATCATACCATATTTTGTTATTTTCGAATAGAAAAGTAATTTGATTGCGGTAATATATTCAAAAATGCTGCGGCAGTTGTAACATTCATTTGACCACTGAGTGACGTCATTCCACAAGTAAAAAAAATCATTAGATAATAAAACTTTTATTCTCTGTGCTCTTTCTGTTAAACGCCAACAGTCGGTAATGCATGTCTGTCACAAAGTAGGGTGACCAAACTATTTTAGGCTTGGGTTTGTATTATTATTGAAGCCCACTGGAATAGCAGCTTCATTTTCAATATTTTATTTGGCAAGATTTTATACTTTCGTCTCTACCTGAAAAGTTGTGTTTCGCTCGGCAATAAAAAAGTATTTTGCGTCTCGTGCATTGAAACCCTTGCAACGCTGAGGATTCATCTTTGGTTTGGCTCGTGGCTCAATCGTAGAATCATAGAGGTAAATCAAGTCAAGTCAGTGTGGTGCCGGCAAAGAATAGTACCAACCCATCTGTACCCATGGGTGTCGTAAGAGGTGACTAAGGGCTTAATAACTGGAGGATGGGCAGCAGCGTCCTCCTGTATGTATCGTCCCATCTTACGTACTGCGGTCACCAACAACAGCGGTCGCCAGCCACAACTCTTACAAGCATGGTAGCTATGGTAAATCCCCTTCCAAGTTGTTCTGAAGGGAGCTTGTCCTGTAGTGGACGTTTCATTTGATGTTATGTATAACATGAGAGTATTATTCAAGCATGATATTATTTGCATGTCATGAATATTATTCAAGCATGTCATGAGTACAAAGTACATCACCCGAAATATTCAAAATTACAATTTTTTCTTTACAAAAGTGCGGTTTGATGGGATTGACATTCGTTAAATATAAAGTAGGGATAGATTATTACTTTTCATGTATTCATATATGTATGGTTCATATTTTAACAGATTATCAGGGTACATTAATTTTTGATGTCACAAAAATTATATTTTATCACTCGGTGATATTCAACAATTGGATCGGAGTTTTTTCAGCAGCAGCATTCTTTTTGTTTGTTTCCAAAATAAACCTTTTTTCATTTTTAGGGTTCCGATACCAAAATGGTAAAAAAAAGGAACCCTTATGGTGCCGCTCTGTCTGTCTGTCTGTCTGTCACACCTCTATATCTCAGCAACCACTTACGCTATCGAGCTGAAATTTGGAATAGTTTTAGAATATAGTTGCCCAACTTAATTGCACATGAAAATTTTTTGAAAAAAGTATGATTATTAATGTAAAGGGGGCCAAAATAGGGGGGGCCAAATTTCAAATTGTCGCTACTAGGTCGAGTGGGGTATCATATGAAAGGGCTTTACTTGTACATTTTAAAATATATTTTTGTATTTTTTTAAGTTTCTTAGTTTTCAAGTTATGATGAAAAATGTCAAAAAAAATACCATTCCCCCCCCCTTATCTCCGAAGTTTGAGTAAGGGAAAATCTGAATTAATTACAGTTGACAGAGGTTTATGTAAACTTTACAGCAAAAATAAAACGATCTTTCTAAGTTGCACAGTTTTTCAGAAATCTGCAAAAAACCTTTACAAACAAATTTAGTTTTGCGGTCCTGAAAATGGACTTTATTGCTTCCAAAAATACTATAGGTATATCGGAACCCTCGGCGCGCGAGTCCGACTCGCACTTGACCGGTTTTTCTTCTTCCTTTCTTGCTTTCCAGAAAAGTCCGAGTACGATGCGTCATCATCAGAAGCAAAGCAATGAATAATATTTGACTTGTATTTTATGACTTATTGTTTATTGATAAACAAATTTTATTAAAGGTACGACATGTAACAAAATTATCGAATAAATAAAAGATTTTATTTCTTAATTCATAGATTTAGTTCCGACTTTACATTTTTTTACTCACACGGAATAGGAATAGGTTCAAAAATATGGACTGGCTCTTAAACTTTACCTCATTTATACGTTTCTTAATATTATGGCCCAAGTCTTTGGTGGGTTTACTGAAATGTCTGAAATAAACTATCAATACTTACAAACATCAAAAGACTTAAAACCAATATGTTGTTCATTCTCACTACTTATTGAACACCACTCGTACATCAGCTTTCTTTCTGTCCATCTATCTATACGTGCGTCCCTTCTGTCCGTCCGTGAACAACAGGCCGATAAAGGTCTTTGTTGGTATTCTTGTAAAAACTCAACATCAACCAACTGCATTTCGGCCTAGTCGCGAGCCCCCTACTTTTTAAATGAAGTTATGGATGAATCGAGAAAATAGGTCGGTCTATCAATGAATAAAACAAAACAAAATTTCTCCCAAATTCCAAAACAATACCTTCTAAAATTAACTACCAACCACTTGAATATGAGCAAGAATACATCTTTCTCAGTGAGGTGGTTTGCTTCACTACTACTACTCGTACACGACGAAGTTTTGTATTCCGTGGACGAAGGCGTTTTTATTTATTGCTCCTGTCCTCCTGCTTCGATCGCACTGTGCCATTCGGTACACTATTGTTGTCACTTTCTGTTTCGATGATAAAGAAAGTGACAGCATAAAAATTAAAGGAAATTTAACTTTAATATCGCTTTATGCAACTGGCCGTAAGAGGCATACCAATATCGAAAGATGAAACTCTGTTAAATAAATTCCAACCCAATGTAAAAAAAACTTCACATAATACCTCTCAATAATCACGGCACTAAACTCCGATGCTGACCGTAGATGTGGCTCGAAATATCGCGAGGGAGCGCAGGGCAGGCGTGCGAATTGTTCATTGGCTCCCCGCGTGTCGTCCATAATGTTAGTTGGGACTAGTCTATCATAATGTTCTTTGGGACAAGTTGTTCAGTTTTATGGGCAGTTTCCGCAGATTCACATCACACAGTACTGATGTGGTTGTACCTTTTGTTTTCCTGTATATTCAAACATCGTACATTACAGCCACCCTACTTCATACGTAAAACAATTCGGCTTTTTCATAGAAAAATCAAAGGAATAATGCATACCCATAGAAGAATATTCCGCAAATAGCATAGCTATTAATTTTGCAGCCATTTACGCAACAATATTTCACTGTTTTTGCAAAAAAATGCGTGATTTTAAACAACATTTAGCATGACATAAAAATGTGTCAAAGACGGGGATACCAGTAATGTGTAAAAAAATATTACCAAAAAGGTTGATGACCAATAAAGAAGTACATAACCTGCTTGACCATAAACAACACAATTAGATCTAAATAAATTTTAGAGTTTAGTAGGTTAATCACAGAACCAAAAGCACCCGAAAGATATTTAATTTTGACGATTTAGCTGTAAAAAGGTTTTCTATATAAAACCAAGCATAACTTGGCTAAAGATTTTTCCTACCAACCCGCAATTTCGTTTTGGTATGGCAATCGTTTCATCGTCTACTGTGAAATGACGTCATCAACTTTAAAACTTAAAAAATTTATATAAAGTTAATAATAGTATTTTAGGCGGAAAAAAACAAATTAGTTTCCTAAAATAGTCTAAATTTTCAGTTAAAAATATAAAAAAAATCATTTTTATTTATTTAGCTTAGCGAATTGTGGTGAGCTCCCGTTTCAAGAACATTCATATAAGAGAGGGGTCAAGTTGGATGGTTGCTGAGGCGATTTTTGTTTTAGTTCTATTTAAAAACGGGAATAGTGCATACGCTATAAATAAACAACAAGTAACAAAATTTGGTCAAGCGCGTGTCGGACTCAAAAAATCTAGCACATTAACTTACTGAAATTTCAACTAATACAATTATGTTTATGTGGTGGTACGGAACCCTCAGTGCGCGAGTCCGACTCGCACTTGGCCGGTTTTTTTTATAGGTTTTTTGTATTTTTTTAAAGTTTTTTAAAGAGAAACTCAGGGTCAATCAGATGTTAAACATGTTTCTATGCACTCGGTTGCGTTCAAATATTCTTATTTTTCGGCAACTGGGTTAATTTATTTATTTTTATATCTGCCAGCGCTTTTCGGGACTGGGACCAACTACGAGAGCAAGAACTGGTTCCGAAAAACGCTGGTTTGGCACACAGTCTAGAGATTTGTTGTTGTATGTTTTTTCATATTTTTTGTTCGATTGCAACTTTTCAAGGGTGTAATTTATAATACCCTTAATTTCTCTCATGAAATCATTATCAATAAAAAAAAATATCCGGCTTTGTGGTGCCGACAAAGGACAGAATCAACCCATCTCTACCCATGGGTGTCGTAAGAGGTGACTATATTGCTTATGGACCGGTGGATGAGCAGCGACATCCTTCTGTGTTTCGTACCATCTTAACTGCGGTCACCAACAACAGCGGTCACCAGTCGCAACGCTTACAAGCGTCCTTGGTACCATGCGTTTTTGCTGAAGTTCTATGATGTTATGTTGAAAAAAGTTCAATGCTGGACCATTTACTATGTGCTGGAAAAAAGGTTCACCGATTTCACTGTGAAAATGCGTAGAAAATGGGGAGGATGTACTTTTATAGTCACCACGCTTTTTAATGTAGTATCTGGCATAAGGGACAGCGGCGGTTGTTGTCCGCAGTGTGATGGTATATACATACAAGCGAAAAGACACTGCTGCATATCCTGTAATTTAAGATCCTTTAATCGCCGTTTACGACTCATGTATCAAGACTTAAGTGGTAATACTATCCGGTACCACACAGACAAAATTTACAAAATATTACCAGCCATCATTCTAATGACGTAATTTTACAAGCTCAGACCTACTACAATAACAATTGCGTTAGGCGTAGCTGAACCGAAGCTTACTTTCAATATCACACGACATCTGCAACAATATGATGTACATTGCTCTTGCAATACTCTGCATGTTTTAAGAAGTAGCAATGTAATACCAACGCATAGTAAAAGTTTATGGACCGCTTTCAATAATTCGTTAGCGCAATCATTAGCAGATGTAAGTGAACTCTGTAACGTGTTTATGTTTATTTAAATGATTTATTTTTATTGATTGTTTTCGCCTTGTTGTAAGACAGAAAATAATGATGGCCGTTTGAATAAGGCTACTATTATTTGGCGCTGAAGGTGAGGGGATTATACTATAGGTTTAAGTACATTACACTAGGAGTGGGTCGTTGGAAACCCTCCTAATCGCCTTCGAGATTAGAATTTAATAAAAGTAACCAACATATTAAGATAGACTAACCTTGTGTGCTGGTATTGTCGTGAGCCGCAATCGTTAGACCGTCTATCAGACTTGGGCAAAACAGCCGCTTTGATGTTGGCACTTCTTGGTGATTACTACCGAATGTGTCAATGTACCTAATGGTGCTATTTGCCAACTGTATATAACGCGGCCAGGTTGCGGCCAGGCAGCCCTGTATTTTTAGACTTACCTACTTTTTTAACATGCGACAGGTAAGGGGTTGCCGACTGTGCGCTCTTCATCTTTAGCATGTAGTATATAATTTGAGTGGTTGGTAATGTATTCTGTTAAAGAAAATGAGTTGTCAAGTCTGTTTGGTAGGAGCATTCATCACTAGGCTGGCTGTTGAGTGCAGGAAATAAATGATGTACGCGAAACTTTGACGTATTTAGAGCAGCGAGTGTAAGTAATAAAATAAGGAATAGCGAGTGTTATCAGATCTTGGGTGACTGACTTTAGCAATGGCACCATAAGGCGCGAGCTAGTTTTACAAAAATAGTGTTTTCCAGCACGTTGTGAAAGTTCAATTGGGTGGTGCTGCTGATCATCGTTAGGAAAATGGAAACACTGGTACTTAACGAAAGTATGAAAATTATTGAGACAATTTCTCATTCAAACCGAATAAAATACTTTTATAGAATAGTCAGATAAGAACCTTGTTAGGTAAGATAAGATAAGATAAAGATCAAACTCACACAGCCCCGAAAATCCTTTTGTATTAGAAAAACTAATTTAATTAGGAGGTAGAGCTTTTTTGCACAATCCGTCTGGGGAAATACCACCCTTTGCCTATTTCTGCCGTAAAGCAGCAGGGTTTGCACTGCTGTGCTTCGTTTTGAAGGGTAAAGGAGTCAGTGAATTTACCGGCACATGATACATACCATCTTAATCCTCACGGTTGGAAACGCGCTCTGTTGCCTTATTTGAGTCATGTTATGCCACTAATGCGACAGTTGGTGTTATGGGTGGTGGTGACCACTTGCCATCAGGTGGCACACTAGTGACAAAAAAAGTTGCTCATACCCAAAACCAGATATCCTAACATATCTTCCAAAATTTATGACATTTAATTTTTCAACATACAAGTTGGTAAAGTAAGTACACTTATTTTATTAAACTTCATCTAAGTTCAATACTTACGGTATGGTTCAATTTCTTAATTTCATTTTTAAAATTATCATTAATAATTTCAACTTTGAAAACCTTTACATTTTATAGTGACACAACCGCAAAAAAAACCCCTATGCCACATGAACAACCGATTTTTTCATAAGCATGGATTAGTATCGCAACAACTGGGTGCGTATTCCGAAGTTTTATCGGAGCTCCGATATTATCAGATTGACAATTTACTTTGTATGGGAATTTCTTTGTCAAAGGCCGGACCATAGACTAATTATCGGCGCGATATTATCGTAGTTTCACTTCGGAATACGGCAGCTGTGTCTAGGTGGTAAGCGGATATTTAACAATTTTCTTACTTTTCTTGCAAAATACTTAATAGCAAATCTTGTATATTATGTTCCTTTTCTGGACAGAAAACACAAAAAATTTTAATTAAAAAATACGTTTAATATTGTGAAGTGAAACCAGCCCCTTCGAGAAGTCAGTAGCACTACCTCAGGCCATACATGACCATATTTTGATTGTTGACGGTGGCGCAGTTTAGTACTTGCGCCGTTCCGTATCCTATACCCGAATAATGAATTTAGGCTTTTGGTCTGGGTGTTTGTGCGTCCGATACCCATGATACAAGATTTTCCAGGTCTATGAGTAAGATCGACTCCTGTTGATTTAGATTGTAGCGTCACTGATAAACTCTATATTCTACCTATTTATTCTTTAAGTTTTGTTTATTGGGCTCATTACGAGAAAAAATAAAACATTTTATTACAAGCAATAATGCAGACACAAAGAAAAAGTTTCGCAAAAAAACACGAAAGGCCTCCAGTAACAAATCACGTACAGATGTCAATAAAACAATATTTCCGTTGAATTGTCGCAAATTCGGGGTAATAAAATTTTACAATTGGTAACTGCAGTGTCGGGTCGAAAACAGAACGTAAGTGCATCTGATTGCTCAATCAAGTTACTCGTACCATTCTGCGCCTCACGTGGAGAATCCGGTCCAATCAACAGATATATCCTTTTATATCTATAATTGAAAAAAGTGACCCAAAAAGATGCTCCTGCTGGTCGTAATATCCAGTCGTTCTTAAAATCTTTGTTGTTTTTTTTTTTTCATTTTACATCGAACATTCCATTTTGTTAAAAAACCTTTTTTGGATAACATCGACAATTTTTCTTATTTATCTTTCAAAATCTTTTATTAGGCAAACACGGGGCAAAACACATGCTTGAAAAAAATACAAAATCACTGACCCAATAAGTATAGGCCTGTGGCCCGTTTGTGGGTAAATGGGGTCATGTATTACAAAAAAGAAAATATAGGTGTTTAACATTGTAAATCAAGTTGAAAACAAAAAGTGCAAAAAAATATAATTGTAATTTTTATAAGCCGTAGGCTTAGAGCAACGCGTCAAACCGCGCAAGCCTTTGCGCGAAAATCGTGTTACTCTATGGCCGTAGGTGCTAAACATAACAACACATAGTCACAGCTCTATAGTCAACAGGTTACTTATCGGGGTGGGTAAGTAGGTAATAGTACATTAAGATGCACGTGCGCTATTTTGGATATTACGGCCGAGGCTCAGAAATTGCACCCCGAGCCGCAGGCGAGGGCGTAATGGAGCCGAGGGTGTAATCACCAAAGCGCACAAGCTTCTTACGACGTCTTTCAACACATTTGCGAATAAAAACGAATCAAATTCGCTTACCTGCAATTCCTGAGCCTCCATTTTTCGTTCTCACAATACTTTTCAAAATGGAATAAATACACCACAAAGAGCTAGGTTTATACTTATTCGCCAGCTCATTGAAATAAGCCAAAAAGACATTCTAAGAAAACGAATTTTCATTTTTGCTGTTCTTCCAATCAATGAACTTTTCGTAGGCAAGAATGTACCTATTTTTCCTTTGATTTTGCTGGTAGAAGACTCTCACTTGCATTTTGTGCCCCATTAATTATTTCCTGTGGGGTTAAATTAAGTTCTTCTTCATTGCTTGAAACCGACGAATGACATTATTAGTTAGTCACAAAAATCAAAACAAATGAAAATAAAATACTTCTGAAAAATGGCGCACGGAATTCTTGTTGCGCGCGCATTTCTTTTTTCAAATGAGGAGCTGTGACGAAGCAGTGGCAATGCTCCCAAACAGCGTTGCCCCCAAAACCCACTGTATACTAAATTTCATCTAAATCGTTAGAGCCGTTTTCGAGAAACTGATTACAAGTATATCACTACATATTATAAAAGAAAGTCCCCCGAAACGTTTTTCTGTCGTCATCCATCATGTCTGTCTGTGAGCGCTAAACTCAGGAAGTACTATATCGATTTCGATTCGGTTTTCACTAATAGATAGATTTTATTTATTTATTTATTTATGCAATAGGTACGCCAACAACACAGTCATACATAATTTGGTTAATATAATAATATACACATAAATCTAAATCTCTATGAATGCGTCACTTATAGGCATACACAACATTCTATGGGAATATGACGCTAACAATTACACAAAAACAAAATGAAACTAAGAACTTAAATTAAATTAAATAAAAATTTTATAAATTTAAATATAAAAATGACGTTTACATGCTGTGATTCTGAACAGTGAACAGAATACTGTTTTTAAAGTTGATGAAAGTGTCGCCAAAAATATCGATGCTATTATTGAGATTCTGAAACTCATTATAGTTTGCTAACATAGTGTTCAAAGGGGAGTAAACTCCAACGTTTGTACGACTTCCGCGTGTGGAGAAAAGCCCACGATTAGTGCAAGTTCTAACGTTAGCAGACCGAGGGACCGAAATATTGACTCTGCTCAGAACATCTGGTGCTAAGAGTGCGTTGTTCATAATTTTGTACAAAGTGAGCAGGCTAATCATCTTTCGCCGATCTTCTAGAGACATCATGTTAAAATGGTTAAGTCTCTGACTATAACTCCATCGGTAACATGCGTTCGCATCCCGAAATGCCAGGTGACTAGAAAATGCGCGTTGTACACGTTCTACACGGTTGATGTGTATCCTGTAGGATGGACACCAGATAGGTGAACAATATTCAATCACACTTCTAACGAAAGAGTTATAGAGTACCAACAACGGAAAAATGTCGGTAAAATCTTTACAAACCCGCTTCACAAAACCAGCCATTTTAAAAGCTCTAGAAACTATGCTGTCTATATGTGGTATAAAAGATAGTTTTTTGTCTAATACCACTCCCAGATCTCTAATTGTATCTACTTCTTGTAAAAGGGTTCCATCTAGGTTATAGTGAGAGGGTATCTCCTTTCTCTTTTTTGAAAATTTAATATGGCAACATTTACTGGCGTTTAAGGCCATCTTATTTTCGATACACCATTTATGTATTTCTTCAAAGTCTTTTTGGAGTAAGATTGCATCCTCAGGACATGATACAAGACGATATATTTTAAGGTCATCCGCATACAGTGAGCATTTACTATTTCTTATTCGATCTACTATATCGTTTACAAAGACGAGGAAAAGTACAGGTCCTAAATGTGACCCCTGTGGTACACCTGACGACGCTCCATAGGTGGAAGAAACAAAACCGTTAGCAACAACCCTTTGTTCTCTATCGGACAAATAGGATTTAAACCATTGTAGCATTAACCCATGCACACCATACTGTGATAACTTTTGTAACAAGATAAAATGATCTACCTTATCGAATGCGCCACTAAAATCCGTATATATGACATCAACCTGCTTCCCTTAGATTAATTCAATAAAAAGGTTTAAAGATATAATTTATATATATTGAGTGCAAATTAACTGAACTGTGAAGATGTTTGTCGATCGAGTCGGAAAAAAACGTGCCTCTAGAGAGCTTTCTGGGCGTGCGTTGCGTAATGGTAAAAATAAAAATATAAATGGTTTCATTTATATGAAAGTTATGTATGAAAGAATTGTTTCTCTTTAAAACTTCTAAAGAAAAGTCTGCGATAGTATTTTTCTATCTTTTAAGGAAATCCCACACTAACCAACTCTTTATAGCAAAAAAGTAGATTTTCAAAATAAGGTATTTTAGAACGTATTTTTGCCGTCAAGGTATGGATCCTTATCTAATTTAAAAGGTTAGTAGTAATAATCAATGAACATAGATCAAAATTGTCCTTTACACCATGTTATTTAAATGAATATCTTGGAAGATATCACAATATTAAAATCACTCTAATTAAAGTCCTAGAATGAGCTTCAAACTCGATGCGTATTTCCGTTGATAGCCGAACGTAGCCCAGAGTTTCCGAAGTTACTATCAGCGAGCCAGGAACCCGACGGGGCCCGCACAGAGGGCACACGTCGTTGCAACTGTTCTTTCGAAGCCTTATTTTTAAAATTTTAGGTATATTCTTTTGTGTTTGTCGTCCTGAGGTACAACGAAATATTATAGAATGTTTTATAAATTGTGTAGCAAGTTGAAGGCTACGTCATATATCGCAATAAAGGACACCACCCTACCCGTAGATTAGTACCCGTGCGAAGCCGGGGCGGGCTGCTAGTATATATATATATATATACAAATATTGCTCGTTTAATAGTATAGAATTAGGTAGAGGTGGCATTTTGTTCTATTTTCGATTGAAATGTTTATTATTCCGAATTCTTATCATTATGGTCTGCATATTCCGAACCACATTATTTTAATAACGTCACATTTAATTAGTTTAAATAATTGCAATATGATATGAAAGCCACTGACATGCTTGAAGTTTTAATTTCTGATCGATTAATTATTAAGGTTAAAATGTTTTGACGCAGAAAGGCGTTTTACAAAGGGTTTTACCGCTGGTGGCGAGAGTAAAACCTCGGTTGAACACTTGACGCGTAAAGTTTCACAGCGTTGTAAGTGGTAAATAGTTGATCAGAGAAGTAATATGGCGTTGATACGCTTCAATTTTTACATTACATATTTTTAGGGTTCCGATACCAAAATGGTAAAAAAAAGGAACCCTTATGGTGCCGCTCTGTCTGTCTGTCTGTCTGTCTGTCTGTCCGTCTGTCTGTCACACCTCTATATCTCAGCAACCACTTATGCTATCAACCTGAAATTTGGAATAGTTTTAGAATATAGTTGCCCAACTTAATTGCACAAGAAAAAATTTTGAAAAAAGTATGATTATTAATATAAAGGGGGCCAAAATAGGGGGGGCCAAATTTCAAATTGTCGCTACTAGGTCGAGTGGGGTATCATATGAAAGGGCTTTACTTGTACATTTTAAAATATATTTTTGTATTTTTTTAAATTTCTTAGTTTTAAAGTTATGATGAAAAATGTCAAGAAAAATACCATTCCCCCCCTTATCTCCGAAGTTTGAGTAAGGACAAATCTGAATTAATTACAGTTGACAGAAGTTTATATAAACTTTACAGCAAAAATAAAACGATCTTTCTAAGTTGCACAGTTTTTCAGAAATCTGCAAAAAACCTTTACAAACAAATTTAGTTTTGCGGTCCTGAAAATGGACTTTATTGCTTCCAAAAATACTATAGGTATATCGGAACCCTCGGCGCGCGAGTCCGACTCGCACTTGACCGGTTTTTTTAATTCAAATGTTTGTTCGGAAAAATCATTAATTACCTGTACTAAAATATTTTATATTAATATTATCGACTGCTGTCTGAAACATAATAAGTATTTGATTGATTAAAAATTATGAACTTTCGTCGTATTCGTACGGCTGTACCAAAAAAACACTCTTTACACCTGAAAGATTCGTGTTTTAGTTTGTTATAATTCTAGATATCAGTGCAAAATTTTTATTGTACTATACAGATCACAAAGCTAAACAATTTAATTGAAAGACAAGATATTTTTTATCTCGTATAAACCGATGTCTAAGTATCTCGTATAAACCTAAGTATTTATTCACTGACAGGTACGTTGACTGATCATGCCCTTTCAGTTTTCGGAAAGCTGTCCATGACATCCTATATTGTTTGGAAATCCCCTTTTCTCGAAAACTTTTCCATAGTTTTCGCACGGATAAAAATAAGCCTCTTATTTGTATCTATATTTCTGTGCTCCATGGCGTAGTACGGTCAACCGCTTGTCGGTAGAAACTTTTTCAACTCTATTACCACGCCATAAGGTCCAAAAGTGTTTCTACTGATGTGCTGTCGAGTGTACCAAAGTGGCATACTGTCAGTTACACTCACGTAACCCTTTTTCGGCAAAACTCCTCAGTCGCTCACAAGCCGCGACCCACCTGATCATTAAGTTTGCATGTCCGTCCGTTCGTGAGATTATTGCAATTATTTAAATTCACACCTTTGAAACGCGAAAAAGACTCTTTTTGCGTTTAATATTTCGCAAGCGCAAGGAAATGACGTCTCATTCGAAAGGTATAATTAGGGCCAACCTTGGGGTTCAGGGTTGAAACGCGGTAAAAAGATATTTGTACTACCTGGGCCCTGAGACAAGTGGCTTTCTATTATCGTAAACGCTATAGAATATAATAAATATGTGTGGGATTGATATTACCTGTCACGCAACATTTCATGAGCTAATGTCAAACTCCTACATTTTTAGTCTTTTTACTAGCGTTTGCGATAGTAGTAAGCCGCTTGTCTCTAGGCCCTTCTACTCGTATGTAATAGAGTTCACGAAAAAGCCCGACATTTTGTAAATAAACATTTATCAGTTAGGAAAAAATATCTTCAATTACACGAGGTATGCAAAACCACAATGCACACACAGAAAAGCGCTTTACATTCAGAAAAAATAAATGTATTAATAATTTTTACATAATTTTTACATAAATTTGAGGTTGTAAGTTTTGTTTTTTAAAGTCTGACTCTTAAAACTAACATATTTGATAATTAAATAATGTATAACACATAGTTACAAATGCGGTGTACAGTTCCATGCTAGCGAAAAATTTGCCTAGCTCAACATGGACCATTGTGAGCCTGCTAAATCTTTATTTTCCATACAAAATACTACTTCTTTTGTAAAGAAACGTAAAGTTTAATTAGCTTTTCGATTATAGGCATCCAATGTACTTTATTTTGATATGATCTTCGTGTTTGGGTGTTTTCCTGAGGAGGTATTCGTTTTACCTACCTGCCTACAGCTTTTTATCTCTCTTATTTTTTTTTTTCAATATGACTGATCATTATATATATTATTAATTGACATCAATGCAATGAACAATTAATGCAATTTTGAATTTTTGGGTCAATATTCTCAATAATCACTTCATGGTAAGTCCTGCAATCCTTACTGCTTAAAAAACAAATCAGACTTTAGTTTCATTTCACGTAGTACTAAGCTCTCTATACTGTGGTTAGACGGTCGAACCCGATTTATGCGCCTGCGCTTCTGACATGGCGATGTTGACGTGATAATTGTGTCGATGTTTCGACATTTTTTACTCGACTTTTTGACCAAAACGTGGAATGTTTATATCATTGTACAACAGATGAATGGCGTCTAGTAACAATATTTATGCATCCCGTTTATAAAGTTTAATGGAACAGCTCGTGCCATATTTGTATGTAAGAAGAGGTTATCGAACTTACAATGGCCAATACTAAAGACATCAACGAGATCCTTGTTTGTAAATGTTGTTTGGTAAATGTCTGCATAACCTCTCCGGTGGATCCTCTACCCATGAAACTGAAAATCTTTCGCTAAGGAATTTAGGTCGAAATACGAAAAATTTTTTTGATCTCCCATACAAAATGCGCTATCAGCTGATGCAGTTTCTATGTGACGTTGAATATTTTTTCGTATTTCGGCCTATGTTCCCTAGGGAAAGTTGTTTAATTACATGAGTAGAGATACCACTGCAGAGGTTGGCAGACATTTACCAAGCATCCTGTATACAGCTGAAGGATTTTTTAATTAGTCTTTCTTAAACATTTTGTATGTAAGAAGAGGTCATCGAACTAATTTAATTTAATTTATTTATTAAGCTAACTTAACAGCATGTTATTCATTATTACAATTCTTGCCTTAAATATTTATACAGCCTATAACAAAGTTTGTCACATTAAAATTTAAATTAATGGGCATACTACGTTAAGGTATTTGAATACTAAATAATACTTATTACAAATTATATTATAACGTTATTAAAACAATTTTATGCAATATGATACATCAGGAAACAAAAATTTAATTAAAAAAAAGAAAAATGTAGATTATTTAGTTATTAAAAAAAAAATGGCAAATAGAAAGTAGGAAGGGCGGGAATGTAAAAGATAAATAATAGATAAAATAAATAATATGTATGTAGGCATATTACTAGCAGCACCTTCTTAGTATCGCCGAGTGAGGTCTCCTTGCTTCAGGAATAGACTGGCAGCTAAGTATTTAGATAGCTGTCGATCTGATGAAGCGTCAAGGTGAAAGGACGTCACAACAAGTCATCTTGGTAGATGATGGTGACCGTGCTTTTGCGTTAGACTATTTATCACAATGATTCCTGAAATAATGATAAGTAAGACGTACAACGTTAGTGTAAACTGTAATAACTATCCAGGGTCAGACTGGGCCGGAAGAGTCCGGGTGGCTCATCATAAGCCCGGAGCACGAAACGTGATGTGACAATAATTCGATCCTGGTTAATTATACCTGAACCCACAATAATCCTAGATGATTTTGATATTTATGGCCTCCTGCGCCGATATGTATATATGCGTGTTAGGATGAGATCATGTGATAAGGCTATGTGTGTATTGTGGGTGGGTGTGTGTGTGAGTCTGCTGTTTTAGTTATTGGTCTGTTTTATTAAAATGGGGCAAGCTATTCAATACAGTAGTTATAAATTGATTTCGACTGAGGAAAAAAAGATCTGCGTCTCTGAACCCAATCTCATAAGTGTGTACTATTCTTTGTAAAATAGAATTTTGAGCAAAATTGGTACGGGTCGAACCAACGTAGAACAAGCGCGCGTGTCTCGTGCGAATAGTACAGGCACTCACACCAATCCTTGCAGTCAGCTCAGCAGAGTCAAGAAGATTGTTGACTACGTCGTACAAAAATTTCATATCAGTTAGTATACGTCTATCTTCAAGCGAGATCATATCCTCGTAACTTTCTCGCACTCTGAGACGGTAGCTGAGACGACGAGTGAAACAACGCTGGACTGAACAATGGCCAATACTAAAGACATCAACGAGATCCTTGTTTGTAAAGGTTGTTTGGTACATGTCTGCAAACCTCTCCGGTGGATCCTCTACCCATGTAACTGAAAATCTTTCGCTAAGGAATTTAGGTCGAAATACGAAAAAATTTTTTGATCTCCTATAAAAAATGCGCTATCAGCTGATGCAGTTTCTATGTGACGTTGAAATTTTTTTCATATTTCGGCCTATGTTCCCTAGGCAAAGTTGTTTAATTACATGGGTAGAGCAACCACTGTAGAGGTTTGCAGACATTTACCAAACATCCTGTATACAGCTGAAGGACTTTTTAATTAGTCTTTTTAAAAAAAAATATTTATTACCTTTAACATTTCACGGTCAATGTGGCACAATGGTAGTGTAGCTGCCTGCCGTGCTAAGGGTGCTGGGATTGATTCCCAGGGGTAGACAGATATGAATTTGGTTTTCGAGTCTGGGTGTGTCTGGCAAGGATTTTCCTAGTGTTGGGCTGCGCAAATAGTTTCACTGCTACTGCTATTAAAATAATAATAATAAAAAAAAATTATATATAATATATAAAATATGTTATTTTTTCTTATATATAGTTTGTTTTGAAGCTGCTAGGTTTCTCAGATTTTTTGTGCAAAGTCCGTAAGGGGAAGTACGGTCAACCGCTTGTCGGTAGAAACTTTTTCAACTCTATTACCATAAGGTCCAAAAGTGTTTCTACTGATCTGCTGTTGAGTGTACCTACCTTGCTGCTATTTCTGCCGTAAAGCAGCAGTGTTTGTAATGCTTTGTTTCAGTTTAAAGACGTAGCCCGTGAAATTACTGGCGCAAGAGAAATACCATCCTATTTCTTGGAGTGGGCAGCGCGTTTTTCTGTCCTATAAATGTCTAATTTTGCCACTAATAATACAGCGTGTGTGCCATGGTCGGTGTTGATCACTTGATATCAAGTGGGCCGCCTTTTTTTTGCGCACTTGTAACATAAATCTACTTTCTTAACAGTACTAAACATTGAACCATACTTCAGTCATTAATCGATGCTAATATAAAATTGCAAACTTGCTAGGTTGGGCCAGAGTATGAAATTGTTGTTTTAACCGGCATCACAACACCAACGAGCTTCTTAGCTCTGAAATCTTTTGAGTCAAGTGCGTCCAGAGCTGTGCGTGGTACTAAGCAGTAAGCCAGAAATTTCAAACCAATAAGATTGCTCCATTTGACAGCGCATATGACAGGCTAGAAAAATTGACGAATCCTAATGGTTGGAATTTTTCCAGCACACAGCTTAGCTTCCTGGAGGAGGAGAACCACCCTAATTAGTATTTGGTTGAGTCATCTCAAAGTTGACAGCAATTAAAACAAAAGCTGTCCAGACGTAAAATATCGCCACAGAATAATAATTATACAGAAACGGACACTTTCCGCCCCCCTTGCAATCCACCCCGTACCCCGCAAACACCCATGGGCGTGATTCTTGGGGTGCTCCTGAGGGTCTTTTGTACTGAATATGCGGGCCTACGCGACCATCTCAAATTTCAAATTCGCGCTCGTAGTATGCAGTGTCCAGAGTGTGGTATCGCCTAACCTTATTGATAGCACTATACAACAAGGAAGTAACACAGACCCGAAGCAAGAAGCTATTTGAAATTTCCCGGGAACATGGCACTTTGACATAACCTACCGGTACCGGCTTGTTTAGGGCCGTACTGGACTTGTTCAGGAGTCTATTGCTGTTGTACGACGCTACTTAACATGTTCCATAAGTAACGTGCCCTATATGGGTCGAAAATGCAGCTTTTATAGTAAGAATCTTTTCAGAGAGTATACAGGAACGATACGAATGGACACATACCTACCGGGTGTAAGGGACGGTATACCGAAAACAGAACGGGCGTGCTCAGTCAACGAAACTGAACAACTTTACCAAAGAAACATTTTAGGGAAATAAAAAAAAAATCAATTTTCCATAAAAGAGCGCATTGGTTTTTTACTGTCGCTTTTTTTTCCACGTGGTGCCACTATGTTTATGAAGCGACAAAAATGTAACTGACTTCATTAAGATATTTTTAATATCCTACAATGAGTTAAGAACATTTTGATTTTGAATTTATGCAAACTGTTCAATCAGAGTGAGCAATTTGTATGGAGAGGTTAAAATTTTTTTTCATTTCCAATTTTTTTTCTTTGGGAAAGTTCAGTTTCGTTGACTGAGCACGTCCTTTAAGTTTTCGGTACACCGTCCCTTACAATCTTCATATTTATTACATTAATCGTATTTTTTAGCATTTAGTCTCTGAAAATTAAATAAAAATAAAAAATAAAAATAAAAAGAACTTTATTCACCAAATGCACAACATAAATATAGTGGTAAATAATTATGCTTACTCTAAGTTATACAATATGTGATTGGTGAAAAGGAAAGACACTCAGCATGCTGCTGGTTTTCAGTATCCCCCTGAGACGCTTCTTTGGTAACACCTCATTATGGTTAATGTTGATATAATCTATGACGTAAATTTTATTAACATCATAAAGTGAATTAAAACATCCTAATATGAATAAAGATAATTTGTTAAGGTCATCAAGTCTTACTTAATTAAACTTACTTTTTTGTGTATTAAAGAATAAAAAGTACTCGTTGAGCCAAGTATGATGACATTTGATGGGTTTAAGCTTGGAGGAGCTACGACAAGGCTTTAAGGGTAGTTTTCCATCAGTGTTGTGTGAGGGAAGCTAAGCTGTGAACTGGGTAAATTCCAACCCAAAGGATTGCTTACGTATTTTCCGAGCTTGTCAAATGCGTTACTTGTTATTGGATTTAATTTCTGAATAGGCTTTAGTGAATAGGCTTGTTCTGGGTAAGCTCGTTCCATCGTCGACCTCATCTCTGTGTACAAGACTAGATCGTGATCAAAAGAAAGCCCATTTCCAATAAAAAAAAAATCCGGCTCACAGCTTAGCTACCTCACACACCTCTGGTGGAAGATTACCCTAATACTCTGACAGTCGGTCACGTTGGCTATACCTGGCAAAGCCTAGGTTAGGTAGCTAACTTCGTAACACAGAATAATGCTGAGAGGTCAATGATGATCGTAGATTATTTGATGAAAATTGTTTATTTTTAGTTATTGCAACCGTATTCTAGCTATCAGCATAGACGAATAATAAACTATCAGTTAAATCCTACACCATTGTACGGCATTATCTATTTAAAGTAATTCAATAGGTACTGCTCAGTGCTACAGTTTTAAATTTACAGTGACTGCTAAAACTATGACAGTGCGCGAGTGAAAGGAGGGTGGCCATCGTGCGCAAGCGCCGGACGAAGCACCACACCCGTACTGCTTTGTCGGTGTGCGCGCAATGGGTGTGTAAGGGCCTGTGCAAGCCGGGACAGTAACTAACCTATTAGTTACTTCACTAGCTTAATTGTATAAGGTCGTGAAATTTAATAAATAATAATACATTTTTAAACAAATTAAATATTACACCTGATATAACTGGTTATTTGGTTTTTTATTTTTTTTCTATTTTCTTTTATTACTTTGAAGCAGTAATAAAAAACAAAAACGAATTTTTTTATTTCAAACACAGGCACCATAGAAAAACGATAGGGCCACTCCTAGGGCAAAGCGCATGGACTTCAAAGCTCTGTGACCGGCACTCTGTTAGCATCTTGATCATTAGTTATTCTAATGCAAAAATTATATCAGCATCCACCCATCCAGCCTTATCAAACATTTTCTGTTTATAGCGTAGCATAGATCTCTTGACAAGTGATCTAAAGCCACATGGAATAAGGATCTAAGATAGATAGATAAATTATTTATTGTCACACAAAAACGCAATAAGCTACAGCTAAAGATGCTAAGCTTGTCAGGAGGCTTATTAGGAGTCAGGTTCCTGTTATTAATACGGGCCTTGGCAATACCATATACTACTTACAAACTCATAATAATTGTACGCATAAAACATATATGTTATCGCGTTATTGATAACAGCTCTAACAATTTCGATGATATTTACAACGCAGGGGTTTTCGGGGCGAAAAATCGACCTAGCTATGTCACATGTCTGAGAAAATTGGTTTCCTTCGTTTTTATGGGTATCTTCGGAAAAAGCGTGATTCAGGAAACCTTACAGTGCCATCTGTTGATAGATTGTTTTGCTATACTTTTTCTACTGCGTAATAGATGGCGCTTTTTTTTCAAGCTAGAATTTTACGAGAAAGCTTATCACTGCTAGTTCCGTCTAAACAGGCCCTTACAGTTGCATATTGCGACAAGGGTTACTGGCCTGGGCGTGGCAGCCAGGAACTGATAACGCTATATCATGTACAATGCCAGTAGATGCTCTAAATTTAACTACGTAACACGATTTTGTTGTAGGTACAAGTTTCTACAAGTTTCTGCTAGGGCATAAACCCCTTGTGTATGAAATATTTTAAAGCTGGTTCGATTTTTGTTGCAGATTTTGGCTCGCTAGTGCCAAGATAGTATTAAGAGTATGGTAAGACTTAAAAATAATTTATTTTATTAGAGTTTTGCAAGTACTAAAAATGGAAGAAAGTAAAAATTGTTCTAATTTTTATTTTAAAAAATCAATTTATTTGTAATTATTATCATCATTACTGTCAAGAGCATGTTAAACTTAAAAGTTGATATTTTACACACTGTGCGTAAATAAGTCTGTATGCCCTTGATGACTCTACATTAAGTGAAAAAAAAAATGGATTTTTAACTTCCAGTTGCAGCAAACTTTTAAGTTTAAATCTGTGCAGATAGGTTAAGATTTTATCTAATAACAGTTTAACTTCATAGAAGGTTTCTGCAAATGTTATTATGTCTAAACTAAAAATAAGCACAGGCACATTTGATCTGACAGAGCAGTTAAGTGGTCTAATTTTATTATCCCATCTTATAACACCATTAACATTAAGTATACACGCTTGTTAACATTTCGTTTATTGTCTGATGAAATTGGCTGAAACAGGTAAATTACATTCAATACCAATTTTATAGCCTAGGTATTGCATTACTTTCCCGTGTGGAGTTCTGGTTCTCCCATCGGGCGCGTCCCCAGGTGGTGGATAGGGGAACGCCACCCAGATATGGGTGGTACCGGGTGTATACCCGGCGCGAACCATAACCAGCTGGAGGTGGCATGTGCGCAGCACTTTCCAGTACTGGGCTAGAGCTGATGATGACAGATTCTGTCACAAGGGTCTAGTACCAGGCAGCGGCCGGCGAAGCTATTGCGCTACGGCGGGCGTACTGCAAACTGACGTATGACGGGAGATGTAAAATGGAAGCATATTTTCAAAACAAACTACCCCAGGAGGGTACCGCTGCTAGCGGAGAATCCCTCCCCGAGGTAAACTCGGGCAGCCCACCGTATTCTGGGGGGGCAAAAAATTTGCTAACATTAGATAATACCAAAAACAACGACCAGGCAAATCCACAAATGGACACCGAATTTCTGCAAAATGAACACCAGAAGAGGGCTCGACGGGCAAGCACTAGGACTCGACGAGTGAGCTCAAGGACAAGTTCACAAGGCTCCCGTCCTCGAACACCCATTGATTGGGAAGGGAACAGTGGCGGGGAGGACTCAGATAGATCGTTCTTGTCTGTAGTTTCGACCGAGTCATCTAAATCACAAGGAAGGAAAAGGAGAATCACTCCCACTAATAGTTCTCCTGATTCTAAAAGAAAGCCTAACTCAGATTTGGATGGTCAACCTTTTGTCAAACCCACTCAGGTCCCACCTAAGGCGAAAAGACAAGTGTCATTACCTACGGCTGAGGACTTCTGTGAAGAAATGAGGTCTCAACCTACTGCTAACCTAGCAGCTCAGGTTATAGAGAGCCTCAAAACCGTTGAGAGTGTGGCAGACAAATCTCGCATAAGAGGAGATCTTGCGCAAGCTCTGAGGAAGGCAGTTAGTTTGGCCCAGGCGGCAACAACTGAACTGACACAGAGATTGGAAACGGAGCGCCTGGAAAGGGAAAATGAGATGCTACGTGCCAAAGTAGAGAGCTTTTCCACGCAAATAGTCACGTTGACTGAGGAAGTAGCTGAGCTCCACCGTCAAAGAAGAGAAGAGGCCAAGGAGTCACCTAGGAGACCTAACACCAGCGACCCTGAACCTGTCACATTAGAACAGATCAGGGTCATGATTGATGGAAAACTGGAGTTTTTTAGAACCCAACTCTTTCCTGAGGGCGTGTTAAGACCTTCTCTGGGTAAAAAATCGGTAAACCCGCAGTCTGTTGAGTCGGATAAGGTCAGGACGCCTGAAAGCAAAAAGACGAGTAAAAAGAAGGCAAAAGGACAAACATCTACTGTAGTTGAGGTGTCCCTGCCCCCCAGAGAAGAAACACAGAGAACAGAGTTCCAGACTCAACAGACCTCATCCATGGATTGGGCAAAGGTAGTCCGAAAAAAGAGTAAAACCAAGGCACAAACCAAGGAGTCTACTGGCCAGACTGCTTCTATAGCTGCCCCAAACACCAAGGGAAAGGGAAAACAAAAGGTCAAGCCCCAGAAGCCGCCCCGTACAGCAGCCATCTCGGTTACGATTCTTGAAGGAGCTACCGTTACTTACGCCCAAGCAATGGAGGCCGTAAAGAAACAAATTAAACTGCCTGACTTCGGCATCACCGAAGTCCGGCAGAAGCGGGCTATAAATGGCGGCCTGTTGTTGGAGGTGGCTGGGGCTGACGGTGCGACCAAAGCTGATGCTTTGGCCAAAGCCATGCAGACGGTACTTACTGGCATGGAAGTTCTCGTTGCGCGTCCAACGAAAATGGGCGAAATAAGGGTGTTAGACCTGGACGATTCAGTCACAGCGTTGGATGTCACAATAGCTGTGGCAGAGGCAGGTGGTTGCAATGCAGGGGAGGTGAGAGTTGGAGAAATTCGCCGCACTAAAACTTCGACTTTAGGTTCAGTGTGGGTCAAGTGTCCGCTGCCAGCTGTTCGCAAGATTGCGGCAAGTAGACGGTTGAGAGTCGGCTGGGTATCTGCACGAGTAGATGTATTAGCAGCGAGGCCTCTACAGTGCTTCCGCTGCTTAGAGTTCGGACATGTCCGCGCTCATTGTCAAAACACTTTGGATCGAAGCATGTTATGCTTCAGATGTGGTCAGCCCGGCCATGGCGTCCGTGCGTGCCCAGCTGAGACACCAAAATGCCCAGTCTGCGCTGCTGATGGCAATCCTGCAGAGCACCGAATGGGCAGTAAAGGCTGTTCGACTCTTAAAAAGAGTAATACCAAGAAAGGGAGCGCTGCAAGGTCAGCAGCCGCCAAAGCAGGGGGTACCGCACAAGCGAGGGTTGTGGAATCCCAAACGGGTCCAAGCCCGCTCCAGGAGGAAATGCAGGAATAAAATTCGATTGCTCCTTTAAATTTCTACAGGGTAACCTGAATCACTGCCGCGCAGCGCAGGATTTATTCCTGCAAACCCTCGCGGAAAGATCGGTTACTCTGGCTGTGGTGGCGGAGCCATACAGAATCCCGGATCACCCTCGCTGGTTCGGTGACGATAATGGCTTGGTTGCCATATACTGGGCTGGTAGCCAGGGCGATCCTCCCTGCTTAAAACTGACGTCTCAGGAAGGTATAGTGGCCGTAGAATGGGGTTCTTTAGCTGTAGTGGGCTGTTATGTATCTCCAAACTGCAGTCTCGCAGATTACGAAGCCTACTTAAACAGGGTGGAGAGCTGTATTCGTCAGTGTTTGCCCCACCCCGTGCTTATCTTAGGTGACTTCAATGCTCACGCTAGAGCATGGGGCAGTGCGCGGGACAACAGTAGGGGTCGTACTGTTCTCGAATGGGCTGCTGCTCTTGATCTTCAGCTCCTAAACCAGGGATCTGTCCCCACATGTGTTCGGTGGCAGGGCGAATCGATCGTGGATCTTTCATGGGCAACTTCCACTGCTGCCCAAATGGTGACGAACTGGACGGTTGCAGAGGATGTGGTGACTTTATCAGATCACCGCCATATCACATTTGATGTCGTGGTTCATCGTCCAGCTAGCGTTCACCGGAGCGATCGGTTAGCCTGGGCGCTGAAGCGTCTGGACAGAGACAGTCTAGTCTCCGCGGCCCACGTCGCTGACTGGGTGACACCACCATCTATGACACAGTGGCCCTCACCGGAAGGAGAAGCAGCCTGGTTTCGAGGTACCATGACATCGGTTTGCGACGCTTCAATGCCCCGGATCCGAGCGGCGCCCAAAAAGCCAATATACTGGTGGTCGGAGCATATTGCTCAGCTAAGGTCGACCTGCCTGTCAGCTAGAAGAGAGTATACAAGGGCTCGAAGACGTCGGCGGTCTACAGAAGAGGAAAAGAAAACTGCCTACGATGCATACAGGGATGCCACAATGACATTGCAGCACGCAATCGCGGATGCAAGGGATCAATCGTGGGGTGAGTTGCTGACTGATCTTAACAGAGATCCCTGGGGGCGCCCGTATCGATTGGTCCTAGGTAAGTTACGTCCCTGGGCTCCTCCACTGACAGAAACCCTTGATGGAAACTTCGTAAGAAGAGTAGTAGACACCCTTTTCCCGAGGCTGGTTGAATTAGCTGTTGATAACCCACAAATCGTGATATGGTCTGACGAGTTTGAAGTTTCGGAGGCGGAGTTGAGGTGGGCCATAAAGCGCCTCACCGCACGGAATACTGCACCAGGCCCCGACGGCATCCCAGGCCGAGCGTTGGCAATAGCCCTAACGGTACTAGGAGAAAGGTTGAGGCGCCTCTTCAGTAGCTGTCTTCACTATGGTACCATTCCGAAGAGCTGGAAGGAAGCAAAACTGGTCCTCTTGAGAAAAGAAGGACGGCCAGCTGACTCACCCTCGGCGTACCGTCCGATATGTCTACTGGATGAGATGGGCAAGTTGTTCGAAAGAATTCTTGCCCGCCGGCTCAACAGACACCTGACAGATGTTGGTCCGAACCTGTCAGACAGTCAGTTTGGCTTCCGTCAAGGCCGATCAACAGTGGACGCAATCTTGCGCGTCCGAGCTGTGTCGGAGCAGGCTTTATCCCAGGGAAGGGTGGTGCTGGCTGTCAGTCTTGATATAGTCAATGCTTTCAACTCACTTCCCTGGGGTGCAATAAGGGAGGCCTTACTTTTCCATCAAGTGCCTCCTTACTTGCGGGCCATAATTACAAATTACCTGTCGGACAGGGGCATCAGGTACGTGGGTCGCGACGGTGCCGTAGAGCAGAGGGAAGTCGTGTGTGGGGTACCTCAGGGATCGGTACTTGGGCCAACCCTGTGGAACCTCGCATACGATGCAGTCCTACGCGTGGAACTCCCCGACGGCGTTAGTGTTGTTTGCTATGCAGACGACACTCTAATCTTGGCTGAAGGGGAGTCCTTTGAGGGGACCGCCAGGCTTGCTGAAAGAGGTGTCGCACAGGTGGTGGGCAAGATCCGCGAGCTAGGTTTAGCTATAGCACCTCACAAAACTGAGGCGCTATGGTTCCACAGGCTGCCTAGAAGGCTGGAGCCTCCATCTGTGACGGTGCGTGTAGATGATGCGGAGGTCCAGGTAGGGCGTCATATGAAGTACCTGGGCCTCATTCTCGATGGGCGGCTTAACTTTGAGGAGCACCTTGACCGCCTTGTTCCCCGGATCCAAAAGGTAGCGGGCGCCTTGCAAAGACTATTACCAAATCTCGGGGGACCTAAGGAAGGGATCCGCTGCCTCTACGCGGGGGTCATTCGATCCATTGCTTTATATGGGGCACCAGCGTGGTCCGACCGGCTGACAGGTAAACGGCGCTGCGTGGCGAAGCTAAACGCTGTACAGCGCCAAATCTCAATAAGGGTAGTCCGAGGGTATAGAACCATATCCTTTGAGGCGGCAACTGTTCTAGCGCGATTTCCGCCCTTGGACATCCTGGCTGACATGGACTCCAAAATTTACTGTGCCTTACGAAGGAGTGATGGGGCAGCTCCGGAAAGGGAAGTAGAGGTTTTGCGGAAGAGGGCACACCAGTGGGCGTTAAACCGCTGGCGCGAGCGTCTCCACGAGCCAAGGGCGCTACGCCAGCGAGTAGTCGCTGCCATCCTGCCTTGTTTTCAAGCGTGGCTGGAGAGAAGGGGTCGGGTTACATACCGCTTAACACAGGTACTCACCGGACATGGCTGCTTCGGTGAGTATCTTAACAGGATCGGCAGAGAGCGGACGGCGGGTTGCCATCATTGCGAGGCTGACCAGGACTCTGCGCAGCACACGCTTGAAAACTGTCCCGCTTGGGGCTCCGAGCGGCAGGTCCTGGTCCAAGAAATCGGGCAAGATCTCTCTCCACCGGCCCTAATAGAGGCGATGTTAGAGAGAGATAGCTCCTGGGATGCAGCTGTTACCTTCTGCGAGACTGTTATGGTCCGGAAGGAAACAGCTGAGCGGGATCGGGAAAGAGCCGACCCCGCAAGAAGGAGGCGACGAAGGGCTCTGAATAGCAGAGCCACTTCTGTACGCCCCAATTTGCCCCAGGTGCGGGCGCCCCAGGTCGCAGGTGGTCAGGATGGGGAACCTGATCACCCCGTTCAAGCGGCCAGCGGAAGGTAGTAACACATTGTGACCTTGTGTTGCTACTGCCTTGCAGTAAGGAAGGATAAAGAATGGAGGAAGGGCACGAGCATCGCGCGAGGGTGGCACTGGTCGCGTTCCCAAGGAGATCCCAGAGCTACCCGTCATGCGCTGAGGTTGGTCACCGGGGGGTTTTAGTCAGTGGAGTCTGACATAACCCGATCGCTTTCCCCCAGCGACCGGGTATCCATAATGGATTTCCCCTCGAAAAAAAAAAAAAAAAAAAAAAAAAGGTATTGCATTACTTTAGCTAGATAGGTTTCCTAATTCTGTGGTCTAAGGTGTTGCTTTTGTGGCTTGTCATTAACACTTATTTGTGTGTTCGTAAAATCAGTATCAGGTTACTAACTACTATACGTGCTTAAGGTTTACAGTTACGGTCATTTTTACTAGATAATAAAATTTAAGCCTAAAACAAAACTTTTTTTAATGAACAAAAAACTTTAGAAATCACTTTGTGCAGATAAAAATACTCTTAACTGGGGGGTGATCGTGGTAAGTTCAACGATATTAACAAAACAAAAACACTTGCCTCAAAAGTTTTAACCAAGTATTTTAGGCAGACTTAGGACCGATCACACCTGACTGAATTCACACACTAAGTCAGTTAGTCTCCTACGTAGGAAAGGAAGGTAGAAAGATGGAACTAAGTAAGTCACTAACTGAGTAAGCCGCATAGTAAGCAACACAGTAAGGAACTTTAGTGAAGGGCCAATACGAATAGAACACCTTAACGTACGGAAAATATTAGTAAGGGCTAATTTATGTTGTATAGAAAAACACTAGAATTACTACAAAAAAAAACCGGCCAAGTGCGAGTCGGACTCGCGCACCGAGGCTTCCGTACCACCACATAATCATAATTGTATTAGTTGAAATTTCAGTAAGTTAATGTGCTAGATTTTTTGAGTCAGACTGCGCTTGACCAAATTTTATTATTTGTTGTTATTTAATAGCTTATTAAACTTAAACTTAAAAAAGCTTAAACATACCAAACGAGCAATGTATGCCGAATTAGTCTTTGAATTCAGCTAGCTGTGATCACTCCTTCACTCAACCGAACAGTCGTATACAATTTTTTTAAAGTGAATTTTTTTAAGTTTATTATTAGTACTTATTATTTAACCAAGATTATGCTTTATTTTTATTTTTCATGGACAAGTTGTTCGATTCGAATTAATCATTCGCAAAATTTTCACATCACTAAACCTTCTAACTCCTTTACTTGAAGGGACTTAGCAAGTTTAGTGATGTCCAAGTGCGAATGATTAATTCAACTTATCAAACAAAAAATATACTTATATTAAAAAAAACGGTCAAGTGCGAGGCCGACTCTCGCGTCGAGGGATTCGATATTCCTGTAGTATTTTTAAAAGCAATAAAGCCCATCTTTAAGACCGCAAATAAGTTTGTTTGTAATTTTTTCTTCTTTTAAGTATCGGTTGTATTTGTCTTGAGGTTGTATCAGCTTATTTTTAACAATCGATAGTATTTTATTGTACAATAATTATTTTCGATAGGGCTATTCAACAGAGTTACTGTATTTCAAGATCAACTGCCGACAGCGAAACTATCGCTATCGGAACATCACTATTCAGCAGGCACTTTTTCTACTTAGCTTTCTAGCTAGAACTCTGAATTCACAAACGTCTTTTTCTACGTAGCCTCCTAGGTAGATTTCTTATTCAGTCGTCAAATTCAAGCAGGTGTAATCGCGGCTTTACATGGACTTTCAGGGACACAGAAAATTTACTTAGACGTTTCATTTAATCTAACGAAGCGATCAATTTCTTTTTTCTATTTTACCTATTGTTAATTTTAGTTATAAGTAAAATAAAATCTAATAACATACATTTTTGGTCATTGCATGTTCCGTAATTATTTTAATTATTATATTTTGACTTAATGTCCGAAACGCTAATGAGACGCAGTATCGGTAATCATATGACGGCACCCACGTCACAGGCTGTGCCTACTGTGAGGTGCACGGTTAATATGCTATTAATTTAATGTTCAATAATATTTAAGTAAACCATTTTGTTAATGTACGTAAATGTTAAATAAATAAATATTTGATTTATGTTTGATTTGTTATTGTTTTTGTAATATCGTTCACATTACCACGATCATCCCCCATAACAATGAAAAAAAAGTGAGAGTAAATTATAATAGCTCAAAATAGATGTAATATTGATGCAGAATTGTGATTGTACCCGGAAACAGTTAAAAGCAAGGCTCTATCTATTTCATAGTATTTTAAATCTTATCATGGTATTTCAACTACTTATTTACATACCTTTTCTATTGCCCCTCGAAGTGCTTTTTTATAAAATGTTAGTAAATAAGACTATATGCGAATCTAAAACAAGAGAATAATTCGGATTAATAAGCATACTAAGACTAAAAAAAATTAAAGAATAAATACTTTAAAATAAATTATTTATTCCGAAAAGCTTAAAATACGTAAAATACCTTCAGGACTTATGAAATAAAGTTAGAACTAAAACAATTTACTTAGCAAACCAGTGACCATAGTAAGCAAGCATACAAACATACTTGAACATTATATTTTTTCAATTCATTGGTCTCTCCACGTTGTCCCTAAGTGTAGCTATGAAATACGCAACAGCTGATTCAGTATTCCTGTGGATCACGTCGTCTTTGGGTTGTGTTGTAACACCAAAGTGCATTTCGATTAGATTCTGCTTTTAAGAAAAAGCTCTACATTGATGTTTGTTTGTAGAAATATTGATTGAAGCATTGATTTCAAGCAGTGATGTATATTAAACAAGGTACTGCGAATGTAAAGCTAGCACAAAGGTTGTTCTTACACAATAGCTCACAAATGGAGCAGGTACAGATGTGGTTTCGATTTATGAAGAGATAATGTAATTTACTGCACAGAAACAAAGATTGTGTATTGGATTCGTAAATATTAACAGTTTTGTGTGGTTTCTTTCTTAATACCTACCAAATTTTTATGTGGTAAAATATGCGCCATTTTCAATAACTGTTAAATTTAAAAATTCTTCTTGACACGAGAATTCATCTACATCTATCATTATATCTAGATACAAATTTTATTACTTTAAACTCCCATTATACTTTGTTTTTAATTAGCTACAGTCCTTAAGTCCTACTTTTATACACACTTAAACAATTATTCGCCGTTTGTGCATATTGAAGTTTTGTCTGTTGAAGATATCGCATTTTCACACTTATCTATTTGATAAACTCTTACCGTCTTACTACATAAAAGTTAAATATCTGTTGACCACTTGATCAAAAAAAGTGTTACTACTAAACAGCGTCTTGCGATCTTTGGTTTGTGTTAAACACGTGTTTAACTGTTTAGACTGTGTCTAGCAAAACACGTGTTAGACGAGTGTTTACATTTGTTTTGTAGTTAGACGGCTATAGTTTTCAGAGCTACCACACTGTCTCCTTCAAAGGTGATTCTAATCTGTCTGAGGTTGCAAGAGCTGACAAGCAAGAGGCTATCAAGCAAGAGTTTATCTACGCTCTATGACATCTTTGCAAAACCCGATACGATCCAGTGGACAGATTTCATAATTGAATTAGTTACGATCTATAGGCTCGACAGAAAGAATTTTACGGCTGGCTGGAAGTTTATTGTTTTGGTGTTTTTATACCAAAGAAAGGGAAACGACTCAATTCAAAGAAAAGACTATTTGGATCCTCCATATTGAAAATATTTCGTTGAAAAAAATATTTGTCGCATCGGTTAAAATAAAATCCGACGCTTAACGCTAATGAATGATAAACCAAGCCAAGGAAAGTAAATCCAAGGAGCAGACACATATGAAATGACTTTTGGATATGAAATTATAATCTTTCCATATTTTTTTTTGGCAATCAATGGACTCGCTCTTTACCTTGATCTAGCCCTGAGGGCAGAGATGAGGTCAACGATTAAACAAGCCTGTCTAGAAAAAGTCTATTCACTCGCGACTTGAATATACATTCAGGTTATATGAACCTGGAAACACAGACGCAGGAAGAGAATTCCACTGCTTAGCTGTGCATAAAAGATGTTCAAAAGCGCTTTGTGCGATGTTTTCCGTCTTGTTTTCCTTATAATGCCAAAGATAACGAGTTTAATTCTTCTATAAATCTTTTAGCACAATATTTTCACAAAGGGCTAAAAACCCAATCAGTTAAGGAATACAATAAATTGCCCAAGGCAACCACGGGCGGGCCTTGGTGCCGCAATTAGCATCAACAATGTTGTCTCGATCAACGATCCTCGATAGCTCCGGTTAAGCTATTATGGTCGCCCTTGAATGGATAGCTATGAATGAATAGATCAAGGAATCAATTGATTAAACGGTAGAGGATCTAGAATGAGGTGATAACGATAAGTAACTGTGACCTAGTTATAGAGAAGTTGAGTTATTGGGTCAAATATTATAATACATTTAAAATAAAAATTTATAATTTATTCCGTGTTTATCTATAAATCACTTCAGTTATGTGAAAAAAGGAATGCCAAAGGAACGCCATGTGAAAAAAGGAACAGCAAAAAAAAAACACAAAAAAAGCGACAAGAAAAAACCCAGGGAATAATAAAAAGAACGTACTTTCCAGCCCCTTCAACGATGATTTTGCTAAAAACAAAGTGGAAAATGATAACCAAATGTGATACCAGAATTGTCAACATAGTGACAATCGCAAAACACGCAACACTGCTGTAGTGAGTACTAGTTTACACGGGTGTGAATACTAAAACGTCCACTAGAGTGAAAATAGTTGTATTTAAAATTAAATGTAACGAGAAAATAAAACTACTTGAGTTTTCCTTTTCACCTAAATATATTTGAATCATAATTTATAAATATTTTTTCTCTCCAGAACAGGGAACAACGAAAGAAAAGAAAGGAAAGACCCAATCCTCCACCGTGTGATTTTTGAGATTTTAAAAATTAAAATATGCCCTTATCAAGTCTTAAAACTCTTAAAACCGAATACTATTTTGTAATTAATAAATATCCTTCTTTCCTTTTCTTATTATATACTAGCTGTTGCCCGCGACTCCGTCCGCGTAGGGTTCAGAAAAAGTAGCTAGTGACTTTTCCCATGGTTCAAACTATCTTCGTACCAAGTTTTTATCACAATCGGTTTATCGGATTAGTCATAAAAGCGTAACAGACAGACAGTGCAGTTCTCGCCTTTATAGTATTAGGTAAACAGAGTACCGATAATACGGATTTTTGTAAGTAAATTAAACACCTCTTGTTTACGTGTGGACTGTTAGGTCGCTCACTATCCTCGTAAGTGTAAAATCATAGTCGAATTCCACGGGGAGTAACTATGATACGGGTTTTGTTATTTCTTATACAAAACAAAGCCTAACTAAATCTGAGGCTCAGTCACTTTAGCTTCTGTGGCTACTGAAAAAAGAGCGGTACAAAGTCCAACGTGGCTTCACATGCTTTTGACTGTACATGTACCTGCATACAAAACTGTTGGACTACACTTCTGTACATTCGTTGTAACTTATTTCTCCCCTTAAAAGACAATTCCTAAAAAACAATGATTTACATCTCTCTTTACTTATTTAAGTATTTTTTAGGGTTCCGTACCTCAAAAGAAAAAAACGGAACCCTTATAGGATCACTTTGTTGTCTGTCTGTCTGTCTGTCTGTCTGTCTGTCTGTCTGTCTGTCTGTCTGTCAAGACCCTTTGTCTCACGAACCGGTAAAGGTATCAGGTTGAAATTAGTACCACATATTAGGATCCATGAACCACACAAGATCTGAAAATATAAATTTTTTACAACGACGCAATCAAAAGATATGGCATTTTATGTCCTCATCTCCATACATTTATGAAAAAAACCAAAACCTACAGGGTACTTCCCGTTGACCTAAAATTATGAAATTTGGCAAGAAGCTAGGTCTCACAGTACAAATAATGGGAAAAGTCTGAAATCATTAAATATTACAACTTTTCTCACAACTAATGGTAACCAATTGTGGTGAGCTCCCGCTTCAAGAACATTCATATAAGAGAGGGGTCAAGTTGAATGGTCGCTGAGGCGATTTTTGTTTTAGTTCTATTTTATAAACGGGAACACTTACAAACTTGAAAATTGATATGTTTATAGTGCATAAGCTATAAAATATTAACAAATAATAAAATTTTGTCAAGCGCGTGTCGGACTCAAAAAATCTAGCACATTAACTTACTGAAATTTCAACTAATACAATTATGATTATGTGGTGGTACGGAACCCTCTGTGCGCGAGTCCGACTCGCACTTGGCCGGTTTTTTTTTATAAGTACCTACTTCCTAAGTTTTCAAAACTTTAGAACTTTCATATTTTTTTTTTACATTTGTTGCACTGCCATATGCCATGCCGAAACAGGATGTTTTTTTATTATTATTTTTATAATAAAACTAAATCTAGATTTTACCAATCTTTAGCTGTACCCACAACTTTTACACAAACAACTGGACCGGATCAATCGGAATTTTCAACAACGTATTTGGCTTTCTTCCGTACAAATATAAGCTTTGTTTGATTTCAGCTCGGTTTCACAGCTTGAAACTTTGAACTCACCTATTATCTGTTTGAATGAACCGATTGCAATAAAAAAAGTTCAAATATTGCACGAAAGCAACACAAATACGTTGTTGAAAACCCCGTTTAAGTCGTTCACGTAGTTTGTGAGGAATTGCCGCTTAAAATTTCGCGAACCTTCTGTCTGAGTGAACCGTTTGCAATGAAATAAAGCTTATATGTTGCACAGAAAGAAGCCCGACGCGTCATTGAAAACCTCGTTTGACTTTGAACCAGTTCAGTAGGTGAGTTTTTGGTTCTGCAGCTTGAGACTTTGCGTATCTTCTGTCAGAGTGAACCTTTCGCAATGAAAATAAGCTTATTTACTGCACAGGAGTAAGCCAAACGCGTTATTGAAAACCACGTTTGAATCTGCTCAAAAGTTTTTGAATTATTCGCGCCTTCACTTGAAACTTTGCGTAACTTCTATCTAAGTGAACCGTTTTCAACTAACCTAAGCTTATACGAGTATGTTGCACGGAAGTACCTAGTCCAAGCACGTCATGGAAATGCCAGTTGGAGTCGGTGCAGTAGTTTGTTCGCTATTGGCGCCGCCTATTGAAACATCGGGCATTTTCTGAGTGAGTGAACCGTTTTCAATGAAAGTAAGCGAATACATTGCAAAGAATTAAGCTTAACAAGTTATTGAAAACCCCGTTTAAATCCGTTTAGTAGTTTGTGAGGTATTGGTGCCGCCGCTTGAAACGTAGTGTATTTTATGTCTGAGTGAACTGTTTGCAATGAAACTAAGCAAACATGTTGCTTTGAGTAAGCCAAATACGTTACTGAAAACCTCGTTTAAATCAGTTTAGTTGTTTGTGAGATATTGGCGCCTCCGCTGGAAATTTCGCGCACCTGTCTGAGTGAGCCGTTTTCAATGAAAGTAAGCTATTATTTATTTATTTTATTTATATATTTTATAAACAATTGTAACATAACAGAAAATCCAAAGCGTTACAATAAACTCTTAACTACTTTATAAATCAATTACTAATTGTGCTCACAGGCATCAATATTTCAAAACATTTTGTACACGCATTCATCAAATAATTTATGTTACTATGGAATAAATCACATTTATGTTTCAAAAAAGTAAGCTTGACAGTTTATTGAAAACCCCGTTTGAATCTGTTCAATAGTTTGTGAGTTATTTGCGCCGCCGCATGAAACTTGGCGTGCATTCTGTCTGAGTGCACCGTTTGCAATGAAACTAAACTTTTATGTTATACAAAAGTAAGCCGAACTCGTAATTGAAAACTCAGTTTGAATAGGTTTGTGAGTTATAACCGCTTGAAACTTTGAACTCGCCCATTTTCTGTTTGAGTGAACCGATTGCAATAAAAAAAGTTCAAATATTAAACGAAAGTAACCCTAATACGTTACTGAAAACTCCGTTTAAGTCGTTCAAGTACTTTGGGAGGTATTGGTGTGGCCGCTTAAAATTTCGCGAACCTTCTGTGTTAATGAACCGTTTGCAATGGAATAAAGCTTATATGTTGCACAGAAATAATCCCGACGCGTCATTGAAAACCTCGTTTGAACCAGTTCAGTAGGTGAATTCTTGGTTCTGCAGCTTGAAACTTTGCGTATCTTCTGTCAGAGTGAACCTACCTATCGCAATGAAACTAGGCTTATTTATTGCACAGGATTAAGCCAAACGCGTTATTGAAAGCCACGTTTGAATCTGCTCAAAAGTTTTTGAATTATTCGCGCCTTCGCTTGAAACTTTGCGTAACTTCTATCTGAGTGAACCGTTTTCAACTAACCTAAGCTTATATGTTGCACGGAAGTACCTAATCCAAGCACGTCATAGAAATGCCAGCTGGAGTCGGTACAGTAGTTTGTTCGCTATTGGCGCCGCCTATTGACACTTCGGGCATTTTCTGTCTGAGTGAACCGTTTTCAATGAAAGTAAGCTAATATATTGCAAAGAATTAAGCTAAACACGTTATTGAAAACCCCGTTTAAATCCGTTTAGTAGTTTGTGAGGTATTGGTGCCGCCGCTTGAAACTTAGTGTATTTTATGTCTCAGTGAACCGTTTGCAATGAAACTAAGCACACATGTTGCATGGAGTAAGCCGAATACGTTACTAAAAATCTCGTTTTAATCGGTTTAGTTGTTTGTGAGATGTTGGCGCCTCCGCTGGAAATTTCGCGCACCTGTCTGAGTGAGCCGTTTTCAATGAAAGTAAGCTAATATGTTGCAAAGAAGTAAGCTTGACAGTTTATTGAAAACCCTGTTTGAATCCGTTCAATAGTTTGTGAGTAATTTGCGCCGCCGCATGAAGCTTAGCGTACCTTCTGTCTTGAGTGAACCGTTTGCAATGAAACTAAACTTTTATGTTGCACAAAAGTAAGCCAAACTCGTAATTGAAAACTCAGTTTAAATCGGTTTGTGAGTTATTATCGTACAGGCAATTCGATACTTTACATTAGTGTAGCTTCTGATTGAGTGAACCGATTTGAATGAAACATAGCTTATATGTTGCTCAGAGCTAAGCTTAATCTATCTGCGAAAACCGCGAGAAAATCCGTTCAGTAGTTTCGGAGTTTATCGAAAACATCCAGACAGACAGACAAAAAGTTCAGAAAACATATTTTTGAGTTCTATCAGTCGTTTCTTATCGCCCACACTAATTTTTTTATAAATTTATCAAAAGTACAGACACGCGGTTTCTACTCTTTTATTATATGTATAGATATGTCGTGATTTGAAAATGGCGATAGTCCTAAATAGCTGTAAAGGCTTACTCTTCGATTACAATCACTCATCATCTTAGCCACATCGCGTCTCACTGTAGTCAGACTTGCGTATTTCTCCTGATGGCTAATATTAGACCCCCGGACTATGATTTAATGTCCAGCACAAGCACCAGTCAGGACCCAAGTGCCTTGCTCAGCTGCCGCACGTAGACTGATCGAAAAATGGAAGCAGGGGAGGAGCGCGCTGTGGGGGTGCGCACTCCCAGTCACACCACTCAGAAGTCAGTCGCTATTAAAATAATTGCTCGTCATTACAAGAACCGTACTCATGACCCGGAAGTATACACGACATATATATATTTAAGTAGTAACTGAGCGACCGAGCAATGCTTTGTATAATTAAAATATTATCGGGTTAGCAAGCTATGCTACTTACTAACAGATGGCGCTGTAAGTTTCATAAACGCACTAAAACGCGAAAAGAAATAATGTGTTTTTTAATTGTTATTATTTAAAAAAAATTGTGAAAACGAATTTTCCCTGATAAGAGACCTAGCTAGATAAATTTTTCACCCTCGAAATCTCCTGAATAATGAATTTCGAAATCGTTAGAGCCGTTTCAAAGTAAAAAGTGTATTGGAGCTAAGGCTCCTACACTTGTGATGTCATCTCACGAATTTTGGAATTTTTATAATTTCTCTACAATTACAGAGTAAAATATAAAAAAATACAATTTTCGAGAAGCGTAGAACTAACTCTCAAAATGACTTTGCGATTTAATGTGGTTACCGAAGTTGGGCGCAGCTTTCAATTAGGCTCCAGAATTTAAATGACCAATAACACCTTCAAAATACATGAACCATTTATGAACTTCCGCAATATCCAAATAGCATCAATTGACTCACTGTAACACCGCAGTGACTAATAGTGGCTACTTATCACAACCTTACTACCCGCAGGTTTGGAAAGCAAGCAGCGAGTTGCAACAGCCGGCACGCACGTGCGACTCCGTGGTCACCATCACCTTACCTCACCATCGATGGTAATGCAACGCGAAATTAGATACAATAGTTATTTGTTATGCAAGGCAGCAAAAGGTTTATTTGGCGCGAGTGCCTCGTATTGAAACCTGAGCAAGCGAAGGATTCTAGGATTGAACCACGAGCGAAGCGAGTGGTTCAAAAGAAGAATCCTGAGCGTGGCGAAGGTTTCAAGGCACGAGACGCAAAATAACTTTGCTGCCGAGCGAAACACAAAATTTTTCACCTCACTAAAGCGAGGAAATGTTAACATAATGCCAGAATAGCAATTCAAATATAAGAAATAATTACTCAAACGTTTTAACGTAAGTGCATAATACCTACATAATGGTACTGACGGCAGCAAGCAAGTGGAAACATAACCAGTATAACCTGAACCAGCGCTTCGCTACAAACCTCCGTACCCAGAGACCAGCTCAAGGACAAAGAGTTTTCACGGACGAGTGGCCATGTATAGATAAAGAATACTAGACATTAAAAAGGAAATCACTATAATTAAATTATTATTATTTTTGGGACTGCTGTGCTTATGTTCGTGACTCTACCTATAAACTACTTGATAAATTTGCGGAACAAGGTTCATTTTCATTGGATTTCAATATGGAGACAGAGGATAGGCAGTGGCAGGCAAATCTATTTTGTATTGCGTTGATTTGAAGTCAAACGGCGAGTCCATTAATCTGGGCAAGAGAACAAAAAAAGGCGATCGAATTTTAAATTTACTTTTCATTATCCTTACCCACCAGGCATTCACTATTCATATTACTATTTGTTTCTTTCCTATAGCTGCATCCCTCTTTCTCATCTTGAAAACGATAGTGCGTGCCTGGTTTTACAAGCGGCTAGTACTGCAGCATACTACAAAATAATAAGTACATCGCGTTCGAATTTCAAAAACCTTTTGCCCGCTAGGGGCCAAAAATCGCTTTTGGCCGCAGAATTTAACCGACAAAACAAATGTTTCCGAGCTTTGGAGGTGAAAACGTAATTTTTGTTGTATTTGTAGAACTTAAAATAAATGGTCCGATTTATTGTTTTTAGGGTTCCGTACCTCAAAAGAAAAAAACGGAACCCTTATAGGATCACTTTGTTGTCCGTCTGTCTGTCTGTCTGTCAAGACCCTTTATCTCACGAACGGGTAAAGGTATCAGGTTAAAATTGATATCATATATTAGGGTCTATGAACCACACAAGATCTGAAAATTTCAATTTTTCACAACTCCGCAATCAAAAGATATGGCATTTTATGTCCTCATCTCCATACATTTATGCAAAAAAGGAAAACCTACAGGGTACTTCCCGTTGACCTGGAGGTGAAAAATGTTTTTTCACCTCCAAAGCTCGGAAACATTTGTTTTGTCGGTTAAATTCTGCGGCCAAAAGCGATTTTTGGCCCCTAGCGGACAAAAGGTTTTTAAAATTCGAACGCGATGTGCTTATCATTTTGTAGTATGCTGCAGTACTGGCCGCTTGTAAAACCAGCCACGCACTATCGTTTTAAAGATGAGAAAGAGGGATGCAGCTATAGGAAAGAAACAAATAGTATTATGAATAGTGAATGCCTGGTGGGTAAGGAACTGGCTGATAATAAAAAGTAAATTTAAAATTCGATCGCCTTTTTTTTATTCTCTTGCCCAGATTAATGGACTTGCCCTTTGACTTCAAATCAACGCAATACAAAATAGATTTGCCTGCCACTACCTATCCTCAGTCTCCAGAAATCCAATGAAAATTAACCTCTTTCTGCAAATTTATCAAGTAGTTTATAGGTACAGTCATGAACATAAGCACAACAGTCCCAAAAATAATAATAATTTAATTATAGTGATTTCCTTTTTAATGCCTAGTATTCTTAATGTATACATGGCCACTCGTCCGTGAAAACTCTTTGACCTTGAGCTGGTCTCTGGTTACGGAGGTTTGTAGCGAAGCGCTGGTTCAGGTTATACTGGTTATGTTTCCACTTGCTTGCTGCCGTCAGTACCATTATGTAGGTATTATGCCCTTACGTTAGAACGTATGAGTAATTAATTAAACACTTATTTCTTATATTTGAATTGCTTTTCTTGCATTATGTTAACATTTCCTCGCTTTAATGAGGTGAAAAATTTTGTGTTTCGCTCGGCAGCAAAGTTATTTTGCGTCTCGTACCTTGAATCCTTCGCTTGCTCAGGTTTCAATACGAGGTACTCGCTCCAAATAAACCTTTTGCTGCCTTGCATAACAAATAACTATTGTTGAATAATGGAAGTAGGTTTAATAAAATTGATGCAAAACAACTCTGGTTTTCTGCGTCCTTGATACCAGCCGCACCTGGTGTCAGCCGCAACCCTAATAAGCTTGGTGACTATGGCACTTCCTCTCTACCACGCGTTTTGCTGGAATTCTGGAGGGAGCTCCCTGTCCTGCAGTGGACGTGTCATGTGATGTTATGATGATGATACGCCCGTAAGTTTTGCGTGGATACGTCTACGTGGGTAGTACAGTCACGAGCCCGTCAAGCTCCCACCCACGTCTCTCTCGCTCCGCTCCCCTCCTTTCACCCTCTGACTCTTCGAAAGCTCAAAGAAGTTCCAATTATTGCCAATAGAGGGCTAATATCCACTTTGCACGAAATGACCCTCCAAAAGAAAGCATAGATGTATCCACGTCAAAAATCTTAAGGTCAGACGAGGATATGGTCAAGTGAAGAAACCATAGTTTTTATTTGACCTTTCAGCTGTCAGCTTTCAGCTCGGATTATGCGATCCAGCCCATAAATGAATTCTTGCAGTTATTTTGTGGATCACGTTAATCTTTTCCGTTTCGGTACATTTGGTACTATCACAGATAATATAATACTATACGTACTATACGCACGGTTATCGGTGAATTCTGAGATATAACCACAGCTTGTAAATGTACGATCTGTTAATAGTAAAAATTTCGATTGTCAACATTTGTACCAACATGACACGGTAGATGTATCTGTCTCATCATAACTATCTAAACCAAAATTTTAAATTTTAACATTATTTTGTAGGTATAATATGTGGTGCAACTAAATTGATAACCAGATAGACCAGTATCATTTTGATACGAGTAGCACCTACGAGTACCTATCGCCGTATCGGTTGACAAAGCACCATGTTCTTTGGAATGTCGCAGCTCATAATTCACTGGGGATGATATGTTCCTGGCCCTATTCAACGCCTACACGTTTGAGAGATGTCGAGACACAATCCTGTGTATAAATCTGTCTAATATCATGATATTACACTAGCACTTCTACGTTGGTTAGATTTTGTAGATGATACGATTAGATTTCTTGGTAAGATACAAGCGCTTTGTCCAAACTTGAATAAATACGTTAGAAGGTAAAGTGAAAAACAATACTTTCTTATATTCATGTTATATAAGTAAGTAATGAATGGTCAGAACGTTGGATTCTGCACTAACCGTGTCCACTTCAGCGTTTCCCAGTTCTAAGGTTGCCTGGAAGAGATTGCTGTAAGTGATATGGCTGCCTTTGCTCGCAATTAAGTATAAGCTATTTGCACGCTATTATTGTAAGTTTGTGTGTAATAAATAGTTTCAACGTATCTATATGTAATAGGTTTATGATGAAATCGGGTTTTTGAGCTATACTAACCGCCAACAGATGGCACTGTAGGTTTCTGTCTAAAACGCGGTATTTTAAAAATGCTTAAAAACCGAGGAAAACTAATTTATCCAGATTTGAGACCTATGATACCTCGATTTTTCGCCTAGGTATGGTAAACTTCATCGAAATCGTTAGAGCAGTTTTCGAGAAGCCGATTACAAATATATTTACCAATATATACACAAATATTGCTCGTTTAATAGTATAGGATACAAAACAATACTACTTCGCTAGTAAGGAAGTCCGCCTAATTAAAAGATATTTTTAACAACGCACAACGTACTTTCCCTTTTCATTCATTCATAAATAATTTCCAGGCGAGAATTTATCAGAAAATATTTGTAAGATCCGTAACCGCAGTATCTCTATAAATACGCAATAATTATGGATTTATAAACGCCTTTCCTGTAGATAAATGGTTGATATATCCTTTTACCCAAGGTTAAAGAATTGGTTAAAATACGGTTGAAGATAAGAGGCATTATTAACTTCAACAAAACCCCACGATTTTTTCCTGTGACGTATTTGCCAATGTGAAAACCCGAATCATGGTGAAACCTACAACTGGTTAGGCTAGGTTAGGTGTACGTTTATCCAGAACTGATCGAGTTATATTGTATCGAAGAATAGTGCAAGGTGGCTAACACGGTTGCCGGAACGTGTCTGTCACAAACGAACCATTGCCTTTGCAACACGAATTCCCGTGCAAAGCCCGGTAAGATAATAAGTTTAGGAAATGAAGCGGATCGTTGTATTAAGATTTTTTTTCTCTGGATTCAAACGACACTCATTTTGAACTATCTGTGAAAGTCGAGAATGGTTGAACATATCTAAAATTTTAAAAATCAGGCTTCGGACGACCAGTCGCAACGACGTGTGCCCTCCGTGTGTGCCCCCGGTGCCCCGTCGGGTCGGCTATCAACGGAAATGCGCATCGAGTGTGAAGCTCATTCTAGGACTTTAATTAGAGTGACTTTAATATTGTGATATCTTCCAAGATATTTATTTAAATAACATGGTGTCAAGAACAATTTTGATCTATGTTCATTGCTTATTATTACTAAACTTTTAAATTAGATAAGGATCCGTACCTTAAGGGCAAAAATACGTTCAAAAATACCTTATTTTGAAAATCTACTTTTTTGCTATAAAAACTTGGTTGCTATGGATAATCCTTAAAAGATAGATAAATACTATCGCGGACTTTTCTTTAGAACTCTTAGAGAGCAACAATTCTTTCGTACATAACTTTCATACAAATGAAACCATTTACGCAGCGCACGCCCAGAAAGCTCTCAAGAGGCACGTTTTTTTCCAACTCGATCGACAAACATCATCATAGTTTAGTTAATTTGCAATAAATATTTACAAATTATAACGGCAAACCTTCCTATTAAATTAATCTATCTATAAGTGAAAACCGGATCAAAATCCATACTGTAGTTCTTGAGTTTAGCGATCACAGACAGACATGATGCATGCACGACAGAAAAACGTTTCGGGGGACTTCCCAATAGTTGCACTTTACAACACCTTACATATTACTTCCTCATTCTTCCATATTTTCAATATGGCGTAATATTTTCCGTCATTTTGCGTCATTCTAGTTTCCTGTCTAAGCGATTACACTACGTTCTCTTAACTAGAGTGCGTTATCAATCAAAATGTACAATAAGGTCTACAGAAGCAGCGCACAGGTGCGGAGCGCAAGGACGCACCCACGCTGGCCGGCTTGTTTGTAGAAAGATATTATACACATCAATCATAATTTATTTGCATATCTCTGCTTCGGTCACGAATTTAGATCTAGACTGAAGTACTGGTTGACTAGTGAATAATGAACTCAGTTGTTTTACGTGTACAAATAATACACAGGTAGATAATTTGTATATACAGGATGTAAGAGACGGTGTACCGAAAACTGAAAGGACGTGCTCAGTAAACGAAACTGAACAACTTTCCTAAAGAAACATTTTGGGAAATGAAAAGAATTTTTGACCTCTCCATACAAATTGCTCAATCTGATCGAACAGTTTGTATGGAGAGGTCAATCTTTTTTTTTTATTTTCCAAAAGTGTTTCTTTGGCAAAGTTGTACAGTTTCGTTGACTGAGCGCGCACTTTCAGATTTCGGTACATCATCCATTACACCCTGTATACACAATCTTCTTCTCATTGGTAACAGATAGAGATAACGACACTGTAATTAAATCTCTTCATGGGATGGGTTATACAGCCTAATGCTAATGCTAACTTAAGAGGCTACCTCCCGTCCACTAGCGCCACCATCAGTTAAAAAAATATTACTCACTAAATACAAAACTTATCGAAAATCCGGAAAGACAGATTAAAGTTAAAGTACCATAGTTTATTCAGGACCTATCAATTATGAAAAATACAATACACTGTAGTTACAGATACACAAAGTGCGAAAAGCGGCCACTTTTAGCAGTTTTTGTATCTGTAACTACATTGAACTTTATTTTACAGAGTAAATAGTTTCTAAATAAACAAATGTACCTTTTATTCAATCTGTCTTTCCGGATTTTTGATAAGTTTCGTATTTAGCGAGTAATATTTTTTAGACTAGTGGGCCGGAGGTAGCCCCTTAAGCTTAGAGCAGAATAAAGTGTCACTCTATCTACTTAAAAAGCGGATCCTGGACAGTTTAGATCTTGAATTGTCATGATCGTTACTAAGAAAGTATACAGGGTATAAAAAAGTACGATGATCCTTCTAAAGGGCGATTCTACATCACATATGTATTTCATAAAAAATATAAAAAAGACTTTTTCTTAAAAAAGTTGTTTTAGCTCAAGAAAAAGCGAAGCAAAATGACCTCTATGATGTTTTTTTGGTAAATTATCCAGTCACTAGCAAGTACCTTTCCATGTTAATAAATTATTGTAATTTAATTCGAAGGAAAACCAAATTTCCTGATTAACCGAAATAAAAAGAAAATTAAATATCAAAAAAGTATCTTTTTATATATTTTTTTACGATCTATTAGTGATACCTGCACCCCTTAGAAGGATGATCGTACTTTTTTTACACCCTGTATACACATAAAAAAGTAGTTACAAGCGGAAAAAATCTATACGCCTTTTTATATTTAAAGCTCACTGTACCTAGTAGTGCTATTGAAACAATATGAGCCTTAAAAGATATACCATCTTAACAACTAAACAAACCATTGACACTAATGTGTTCCGATCGCCAAAACCACTTATTAACATTGGTCAATTAATTATCATTAACATAGACAATAAAGAGAATTCGAATCTTCGTGTACAAGACGGCATTGAGATGACAACGCTTGGATTATAACGTGACCAATTTAAAAAGACCTGCCATTCCTCCCAGATTCTTTGATTCGTGTTTCTGTATGATGTATAGATGATGTATAGATAAAGATAAATTCTCTACGTTGAGATTGCTCTTGTAAGCTGCACATTGGTGTTTTATTAGGAAATTTTCTTTAAGTGCGTTGGTCGAAACGATCAATGTATGATGTCACCGCGTAGCTCTAAACAATTGTTCTTGTAGTTCAGAGTGGTCTGGTTGGCTGGGTTATCCGAAGTCACGCGTGCCTCAAACACGAAGGCGCCTAACATGGCATACCTCCTGTCAAATTCACCATCTAAAGCTAAACGAGATACTCAGAACATGCAAGGACGAGATATCAAGAATCAAAATTACAGACAGGAGTCAGAAGTGATAACATCGAAGTCCGGCTCTTGTGGAATCGAATTTAGTATGGATTCCGACCATGATAAACCGCAACTTTACTCAAAACGCAATAGGTCGAAATGTGAAAAGAAATTACGCTACTTGCTGCACATTGCATGTGATAATAATGCTTTTTTTGCACTATTTTCGAGGGTTTTTTTTAAAGTAAAGTCAAAGAGCCGGTAAAGCTTGACCACGAGTTCGACACACACACCAAGATTTAAGCTCCACGGCCATTGAAATAAAAATGGTACAAAGTCCAACGTGTCAAACTTGATGTGCTCTTGACTATATCTGTTGTCTTTTTGGATTTACAGAACTTACAAAGAAATTCCAGCTCTAACATTGCATTAAATTCAATTTAAATCAACTTGTGATGCAAAAGTAAGTACTTACATAAAAATGGAGCATAAAAGTTATTACGCCGATCATTTCTTGATCAAGAAAGCCGCAGGTAGTAACACAGTATCAAAAAATAAATAAAACATTTTTTATGATAACCTGCTATTAAAATTGGAACAGGTGAAAACTGACAAAATCCGAAATGTCAGCAGGGCCTTGCTCCACACACGTCTACGTTAATTATTTTTGTAACATTTAACATATTTCGTAACATGATTAAATTTTCAAAAGATTGACTTTCATCCCATATCAAACTTTACGTATAAGATCCTTTAAGTATGCTATGTAAGAAGGTACAATAGTTATTTGTTATGCATAGCAGCAAAAGGTTTATTTGGCGCGAGTGCCTCGTATTGAAACCTGAGCAAGCGAAGGATTTAAGGATTGAACCACGAGCGAAGCGAGTGGTTCAAAAGAAGAATCCTGAGCGTGGCGAAGGTTTCAAGGCACGAGACGCAAAATAACTTTCACCTCATTAAAGCGAGGAAATGTTAACATAATGCAAGAATGGCTATTCAAACATAAGAAATAATTACTCAAACGTTTTAACGTAAGGGCATAATACCTACATAATGGTACTGACGGCAGCAAGCAAGTGGAAACATAACCAGTATAACCTGAACCAGCGCTTCGCTACAAACCTCCGTAACCAGAGACCAGCTCAAGGTCAAAGAGTTTTCACGAACGAGTGGCCATGTATAGATTACGAATACTAGACATTAAAAAGAAAATCTCTATAATTAAATTATTATTATTTTTGGGACTGTTGTGCTTATGTTCGTGACTCTACCTATAAACTACTTGATAAATTTGCGGAACAATTTCATTTTCATTAGATTTCAATATGGAGACAGAGGATAGGCAGTGGCAGGCAAATCTATTTTGTATTGCGTTGATTTGAAGTCAAAGGGCGAGTCCATTAATCTGGGCAAGAGAACAAAAAAAAAGTCGATCGAATTTTAAATTTACTTTTCAATATCAGCCAGTACCTTACCCACCAGGCATTCACTATTCATAATACTATTTGTTTCTTTCCTATAGCTGCATCCCTCTTTCTCATCTTGAAAACGATAGTGCGTGCCTGGTTTTACAAGCGGCCAGTACTGCAGCATACTACAAAATAATAAGTACATCGCGTTCGAATTTCAAAAACCTTTTGCCCGCTAGGGGCCAAAAATCGCTTTTGGCCGCAGAATTTAACCGACAAAACAAATGTTTCCGAGCTTTGGAGGTGAAATAATAATTATGCTTCTACGGTAGCGTCTTGGTTTCGAAGAACTGTAAAATTTTGTGAAAGTGAAGTATTCCAACGCAACCAGTACCGTACCAAGATTTTTTCTTTTATGCGAGATAGTCCAGCATTTGACCCCGACCTCACTGACGATGGGGTCGAAAATGTATCACGCTTACTTAGATAATGCCTGTTCACTCATGCCTTGAAGAGATCCAAATTATATTTTTCATGGAATAGATTGGCAGGGAGGGAGATCCACTCCTTCTGCGCTCTTGCTTCGGGCGCAGTAAGAATGAACAGGGTCCTGAGTCAAGATGCTTTCTACAATCGCAAACGCTATAGAACAGAATAAAAATGTATGGGATTGACATTAGCTGTGACGCAACATTTCTATCGCTAATGTCATTCCCGTACATTTTCATTCTATTCTACTAGCGTTTGCGATTGTGGAAAGCATCTTGACTCAGGGCCCAGATCATAGGGGACGAACAGATCATAGGGGTGGAACTCCAATCGACATCTACCTATTTTTCTTTTTTTTTATGATACAAGTGAGCAAACGAGCAGGTGGGTCACCTGATGGTAAGTGGTTACCACCGCCCATAGCACCCACTGTTTTATTAGTGGCATATTTTGACACTAATAAGACAGCAAAGCGCGTTGCTCAGTTTGAGAACTAAGATGGTATGTCTCATGTGCCGGTAATTTCACTGGCTCCCTTGCCCTTCAAACCGAAACACAACATTGAAAACACTGCTGCTAGACGGCAGAAAAAAGCAAGGGGTGGTACTGCCTTGCCAGTGGTTTCTTGCCGTTTCTTTTACGCTGCCATAGCACGATCCGATACGGCGTAGACTCGCTCTATTTGCATTGTATTCTGCATGACATTCAATAAGTATTCTGTAAAGAATCTATATTGAATAAAATTATCTGAATCTGCCCCAGACCACAGATAATATAATACTATACTAGTACAGATGCCTCACGTCATAGAACGAATCTGTGCCGAAAATTGTTCGGGCTATTTTTTCCATAAGGTATTTTCTTAGAATAAATTGATATCTGGATGTTAAAATTGAATTAATGTCATAGTTTACACCTTTACCTACCAACCTAGTAGTAACATTTAGTTTAAGTATTAGAAACAAAAGGGCCAAATGAATTCGGGCTATTTACTCCGTCGAAAAAACCGTAGTACGGAATGAGACCCCATGCCCAGACGGACTTTCCACAAAAGCCCTACCACCTTTAAGGATTAGTTCCACAAAAATGGAAGGGGGACGGTGGTGTAAGGTCGTCCCCGGAATGTATTCTGTAGAATGCCGACCGACAAATTTTCGGATTTGTAGGTGACTGATGCTTGTATTCAAAGCAGCCTAATTTTTTTCTGATATTTTCAGGTTTGTTTTGAATTCCGTGTATATTCAAAAATAATTTCTTAAGCAAAAATTGAAAATTCTGATTAATTTCTTTTTTTTTTTCAAAGTGATTATATCCAGTGATACAAATAAAAAGAGTCAAACCTTTTTCTTGAACGTGCTTGAACTGAAACAAGATTTTCTTATAATCAAAATACCCTGTACGTTTTTTTTAACAATTACCTTTTGGACGTGTTAAATGGAGGCGTTTAATGTGTCATGTTCCATGTTCTCTTTCACTTTGTAATGTTATCCAATTATCATTTCCAAAAGTATAAAACGGTTTAAAGAAATTGGAGCACTTTTCAATGTCTACCACATTGAGACGATAAAGAGAGCTTTTTAAAATTACTTAAAACAGGGCAAAAAGAATATAAAACTCATCTTTTAGAATGGGTGGACATTTTTTAAGAAAATATGAATTAACTTCGTAATATTTGTATAGGATGACTATTGAGGACGACCAAAATCTTTTCGTTATTCGACCAATTTTTTAGATAAGTTGTTTAGTTTTATGGTTTGAGTAAACTAAACAACTTAAAGTGATAAAAATTACATCAAATGTTTAAAATTTACTTATTTAAACTAAAGACTATTTAAACTAGCAACTTGTTTAGAGATAGAGATATTTTATGAGTACACATCGGATCTTACGAAAAATGCTCTACATAATATTTTTCAATAAACAAGTAAAACTGTATTACACCTACTGTAATTAACGTCCATTGAAATGTTATAGCTTCACAAGTGAGTGAAGAAGCAAAACGGTCAGCACCGCCTATGTCACCTTCTGTTTGTGACCTTTTTACACTAATCATAAGACAGCTAAGTAGAACAACCCACCCAGAGTTCTAAGATAGAATATTTTTCTATGTGCATTTAATTTCACTATCTTCTTTACCCTTCCGACCGGATGTGCAAACACTGCTGCTTAACGGCTGAGATAGGAAAGTGGGTGTATAGACAGAGTTTGCACAAAGCCCTGCCAACTTTAATACAACAGAGCTTTAAATAACCTGGCCTGGCCTGTTATTTAAAACCTGTTAAAAAAAATAAAATGACACCTACCAATTTGCCTTAACTAACTAACCTAAAATGCACTAATACTGAACTAACGCCGTTTACTATCTGCCGATGCCATTTTACAATTTGCCGAACATATACAATTTTCCAGCCATTGTAAACAGCGAATTATACGATTATACGATCTGCCTGCGACATATACAATCAGATATATATATATATAATACCCATTTAAGAGAGAGCGTAGGTTTTTTCTAGTCACTTCTTCTATTTGCCACATGGCGCCACTTTGTTTGTGATGCGACGTAGTTTTAGTTTAACTGACATCATAAACTGATGAAACACATTTACTGTCGTGCCCTACTTCCTCAGTTTCTTGAACCCGGGAGGACCTTTTTGAATTTCTGTAGCCACATTTTGGGCTAAGTTACTATAAAATCATTGGCCATTGATACGATAGGAAGAAGAAGAATATGAATAAATAGTAATACCTACTTATTTGGCTTATTACTGAAGCGCAGACAATAGCTGAGGCATTTAACGAGTTTTTCATTTCTTTTTCTAACATACCACCCACTCCAGAAATAAATAATGATGCGTGTTAAAAATATACATGGTATTAGTTTGCACAGATTTGTATTTGCCTTGAGACAACTCAGACGTGTAAGCGGTGAAAATACTGCTCTTGTTGCCTACCATGGCCATGTCGCCGCTCAATTAAGGTATGAACTAATCCTTTGGGGTAATTCTCCAAATATATCCAAGGCATTTATTGCACAAAAAAAATGCATTAGAGCAGTTTGCGGAGTCGGACCTTTTGAAACATGTAGATCATTATTTCCTCGGCTAAATCTCCTAACACTGACAAGTATGTATATATTAGAACTAAGTGTGTTTGTGTATAACCATCCCAATTTTTTTACCCAAACAGAGCATCTGCCTAATCTGAGACAGAGAGATCCAACTAGATTGTTGATGCCAACATGTTAAAGCGCTGTATTTGAGAAAAATTGTCACGTTATGGCTGTAAAAGTTTTTAACCATATACCTAAGTCAATTTCATTTTAGCTCTACGTCTATCTCATCTTACCAACCTTCTAGAGGGGCTGTCACTCAAAATGTTCGTGGATGGTCTATTATCTACCAGAAATGTGCTAATTTGACCAATAAGCTTACGTGCAGATGTCAGCGTGTACACTTAACATATCATTATAGCATAATTAAAAGAGGTTCACTCTCGTTGGCAAGGTCGCTAAATTTGCGCTATTGGGAGCAAGGCTAAATTGGTGCTTTTAGGGTTCCTTTATTGAATACATTTCCCTGCAAAATGAACGTCCCATGCGAATCGCAAAAGATATAACTTATTCTTCACAACACCAGCAGCGACTACTTAGAGAGATTAAAATCGTACAGAATAGCAACTATGACAGTAATCTCAAATTAGATTTGGTTTTATTTCCTAGTTAGTTTTGCAGGTTTGGTTCAGTAGTTCGGTTTAAGCTTTTAAAGTGAAGATGAACTGAAATCGCAATGCAGTGTTTGTTAAACAACCAAGACAGTCTACTTATTTCTTTTTGTCTAATTCGTTGTATAGATAATATTGGAAGGCCTCTTTAGGCATTACGTCAATGTTTAAACATGCCTTTTAAATTGTGAATAAAAAAACTACCCGATATTTTGAGCAAGTATATTTTCTACAGAACCCTTGGCTAATTGGTTTGAACCCCACTTTGCGAACTTACGCAAGAGCTTCGGTTTAATGCGCGCGTGCGGACGACGTATTATTATTTTTTCGTTATGGACATGTAATTCATATTGTTTTATAATAGCGACAAGAGGTGTTTTATTTTGTTGTATTCTGATGGCTACTTAAGTGTAAATTATACGCGCGGGTTCATCAGTACGCTCTGATTATATGGAATTATCGATACTTAAGACAAGGCTACATACATGAGCGAGAGGAAATGTAAGTATATCATTCGATACGTCCATCCATTAGCGAATTTGTGTTTAGGAATTTTAATAAGCATTACCTACTTATGTTAAGTTATTTTTTTGTATTAAGGACACATACACATCCAGTAATAAACATTTCTGATTTCTGACATCCAAATATATTAGAAGTTTCGTGCGTTCTTTCTTAATAGGTATATTAGAGTGTTTTATCGTATAAATAAATAATATAGTATAAACTCTTAACTCTTGTCAAATTGCGTTCGAAATTAAAAGTTCGCAGAACGAAGTTTTTAGTAACAGAAAATAATTGGTCTGAAAACGATTTAAAATGTCCACCACTATCCTGTCCATCCACTGCAACAATTTGTAGATTTAAATTGATCGACACGCTACGCTAAAAAGAAGATAAATATTATATGTTAAAAGCAGTTTGTTAATACGTCAAGTCTGCGTCCTGTAGGCCTCCGGTAAAACAGGTCAGAGATTGTTCCCGTCTCTATTCCGGCCCTATCTAGTTTCCTTCTCGTAAATTCTTCTTCTTTCGAGTCGATTCTGGAAAACATGTTTAAACTTTAACGGACCAATACTCCGCCAAAAAGACAGCACTATCGGTGGCAGCACATCGTGTGAGCAGAAAAAGGGTCACGCAGGAGAGATCAAAAGGTATTGGGGAGAGAATTTACATTGATGGAACTTGTTGGTACTGTGACTACCGATTCCTCTCTGGAGAATGTGTAGAGTGACCTTTAAACAAAAGTTTTTACCCGATACACACTAAAAACCAGTGAAACCAAACAAATGGCCTTGTGGAAAACCTCGGAAGAGAATTTGCAGGAATTCAAGAATTTGGAGTGAGTGAGTGAGTCAGGGTGAACGTGCGATCGTGACATTGAAGTGACATTGCACTGAGTGACGATGTTGAAATTATTATTCGCCATATTTTTTCCCGTTTTTTCCATAAAAAGTAATGAATGAATCATTTAGAATATGCAATGGTATAATATGTGAGAAGCTATCTACCTCGGTTTGTTTTTTGAAAGACGCGCAATAAATTTCTGCAATTTTGGTCAATTTCTTTTATATAAATAATGTTATAGGATTATCACACTGAGGAAAATTACGAGTAGCGATGAATGACAAAACTCCCAATTACACTGATCTAGAGATTTTCATCGCTATATTTATGAAACTAATCAAAACCTTGTCAAACAATGGCATAGGTAATTTTTTAAAGCCCAATTGCAAAAAAATATCTAGGAATATTTAATTAAATAAAACTAATCATCACAAACCATGTGGTGCCGACAAAGAATAGTACCAACCCATACATACCCGTGGGTGTCGTAAGAGGCGACTAAGGGTTAAAAACTGGAGAATGGGCAGCAGCATCAACCTGTGAATTATACCATCCTACTTACTGCGATCACCTACAACCGCGGTCCATGGTGCCAGCCGTAACGCTGACATGCGAGGTGACTGGTACTTTTCCTCCACATTTTTCCAGCAAAAGAATTCTGGAGAGAGCTCCTGTCCTGTAGTGGATGCTTCAAGGGATGTTATATGATATTGATGATGATGAATCAGAATGTTTTAGCATGACACCTTACAAGCCCTTAAGAAGAAATTGGCATACGACTTTGTGAGACCTAATGCAAAATAATCCATGAAAAATCCCAAGTCGTATCATTAATGGAATCCATAGCGTATCCTTAAGTCTTTAGTCTTTACTTTCGTCAATACGATCCGCATCATCATCAAATTTCCCACTAATTGTCATTCTTTTACTTTGTATTTTTCTTGTGCATATTTCTTTCGTCACGATTAACCTCAAAAATATTTCCAAAAAGTTGAGAATACTTTGTGTTTAACCTTGAAGTATAAAGTTTAAAAACCGCAGAATGGTACGATATCTCTTATAAATTAAATTTGTAGTCTTATGGAAGAAAGCTCTGCGGATATTATTATTAAAAAAAATAAGTAGGTTATAAAAGGTATATTAAACATAAATTTTAATGGTTTAAATTTCAACAAATTTCGTCATCTTAAATTTTCTTCCGGTACAAAGAAATACAATGAACATTTTTAAATGTGCCCTTTCACTGTCGTGTAAAGGCCGGGTTAGTGGCATTTGCCCCCATTTTCAAATGCCCCCGTGTCAAACGCCCCCAGTATCATTTGCCCCCGATAAATTTTATTCAGAGAAATACCTAAAAAATATTTGCTTTACAGTCGAGGACTAAAGTGCTAACAGATTTTTTTTTTATTAATCAGTCTTCTGCGTTTAATAATTTATGTATTATACATTATAAAAAAGTAAATTCACTGTGCGTATAATTTTAATATTATTTTGTCAATACTTGAGTAGTTTGTTAGCTTCACTTTCAATGAGCGTAAGTTCCTGAACAAAAACGGGTTATTGATAACAATAGCCAAATCCTGTTCAGAGTGTTATCAGTAGTTCTATCTCTTTTTCTCACGAATGACTCTGCATACTTCGACCAATCCGACGTCGGTCTGTATGGACGCTCTTATCAGTCATTGGTCTACTTGTTTTGGTCAGGTGGTGAGTACCTTGACTACAATTCACGTTGCCATAAGACAAGGGGTACTATTAGTGTATTATCTCAATATGTCGGGTGAAGGGCCCTCTCAGGGTCAAGTGGTAGATAATTTTAAAATTATATTAAATGGTAAAAAAGGACATTGAAATTTCTAAATATGCCAAAAACTGTGCAGTTTCAAACAAAACATAGTTGAAGAAAAACAACATGACTTTTTCCAAAATGAAGTTAAAGTTGTGTTATTTTTATATAAATGTTTATTTTAAAGGTTTTTATACATTTAGGTGTTTAATAAAGAAAATTATAAGTAATACTGGGGGCGATTCTAGCGTGGCCGCTAAATTTATGATTAAAATTTGACAGGTCTTAAAGTGATGCTGTCTTCTTCCAGCCTATAGGCGGTAACAAAGATAGCAATATTTTTAGACCTGTCAAATTATAGCCTTAAATTAAGCGGCCACGCTAGAATCGCCCCCATTTTGTTACTACAGTAGAAATAATGTAAAAAGCTACATTATGTTATTTCTTAGAATGACAGCAGTGTGACATGACAACACGACGGAGCGATGCGTAAGATATTGGAGCGACAGAGACACGTATCGCTCCGTCTTGCTCTTACGCATAGCTCTATCCTGCTGTTGTTTTACAAGCTACATCATTTTAATTATGCGTGTTATTGATTTTGCATGTTTGTTCTAATTTATGTCAATTACCTAAATGAAGCTTAGATAAAGCTTTTGTACGTTTAAGGGTAGCATTAAGAATTTTTTTTTTTTTACATTGTGTTGTTGATTTTGCATGTTTATTTTTATTTTTATGTTGATTTGAAAGTTACTGTGTATTTAACCGTAACTTCTAGACAAAAATCGTATTATTTTGTTACTTACTGTCCACAGTACTGATTAAATTTTGATTTATGTTATAAATATAAAAATATGTACAGTAATGTCGTATTATTATGCCGTGTTCCATTGTGATATTGATAAAAATATTACACTAATGCTGATTAAGAACAGTTTGTGGTTATTTATAAATTACCTACAAAAATAAGTCCAAATAAGTGAAAAGTATTCAAAATTACAAACACTTGTGCTTGTGATTGTACAAGCAGGTAGGTATTTCGCTGAATAAAATTTATCGGGAGCGTATGATACTGGGGGCGTTTGACACGGGGGCATTTGAAAATGGGGCCAAATGCCACTAACCCTAAAATACGACACCTAAAAATAGTTTCATACGTAATTTATCCAAAAAAAAATAACGAAAAAAAAATTAAAAAATAACGAAAAAAAACGAAATTTAAAAAAATAATGAAATTTCGACAAAATGGTAGTTTTGTATGAGATACCATGATTATTGTATATTTTCGTTACGAAACTATAAAAATATGTTATGTATGATAACTCTAATGATAACCAAACAAATGACTTTAGAGTGAAAAAAATTGTATGCACGATTATTTAAGCCTGTAATTTAGACTATGTTTAGTTTCTTTAGGGAGCTATTTTTTTTATATTTCGACCTTTCGACTTTTTTTATTTTGGAAATAGTTGTTTAATTTCATGGCCTTAGCAACAATCACAACTTAGCAAGAATCTAATTACTCACTATATATTATCCTCAAACAAAACACTTATTATTTTACTCATTCGCGTATGTTTTAATAAGTTCAACGCCTACTTCACTGAACGAAGTATCCAATTTCAATAAATTGGAATAATGAGACGAGTACATGAATAATTTATATCAAATTGAGCGATATTCTATAATCTATGTCATTTTCGTACCAAACTAACGTACGCAGGCCTTCGAGGTTTATAAACTAAATACTTAGTGTAGCGATACACATGCGGATCTTTCGGACGCGTCGACATAGAGAATTCCGCTTATTACGCTCGCAACGCTTTTTAAGTTACCTACGACACAACTGGTGGAATTTTCGCTGGTGTCAAACTTTACACATGTTCCAAGTCATTGTATTTATGACAGATATATAAATACGTCTAATATTATTACAGTCACTGTAAAATATGCTAACTAATTAGGAAACAAATTAAGATAAAGATAGCTGATTGACTACTTCCATACTAACTAAAATAACTGATTTGGTTTGACATGAGATCTCAGAAATTTTTATAGCGGAGAATTGCGTTGCGGACTTGACCTTTTTGTACATTTTATGTTTTTGATGGGATTATAGATTTCTAAAAGAAAGATATTAAGTTGATTGGACTTAAAACAAATTCAATTTTATTAGTAATACTTATGATCTAGTCTAGTCCAGCTCATAGTCTAGCTAGGCTAGATACACTACTTCCGCAACACGCTGGCATTGCATCGCACGCGCACAAGTATCATGTCATGACGCGATATTAACAGGAGGTAATATTATTACAGATAACCGATCTACAGCCGTAATAAATAGACTAATGAGTGTCAATATCAAACCAACCAATCGTAGAGTCCGCTGCGCGTGCGCGGATCTATATAGAGTTGTCGGTGTTATTAGTCAAACGTCTTTGGATTGGATGATCGCCGACACAGTGACTTAATTTAAATAAGGTCCATGTAAAGGTTTAAATGAACAGCTATTTAAACTACCACATTTTGTTGCATAATATTGTTATTTTATGACAAAAACAAGAGGTTAGTAAGTTCGCACGGCAGCAAGTAAGTGGTAATAAAACCAGTATTACCTGTACTAGCACTATGCTACAAACATCCGGTATCAGAGGCCCGCTCAAGGTCAAAGTGTCACCAGTGACATGCAGCCGTGTGTACGATTATATAACCTTATATTATATTTAGGGTAACTTAAAATATTTGTTCCTTTTATACCCGATAAGATAGTTCCAACCCATCTAGAAGTCTCCAAACTCAAAGTTTCAGGACGGGCTAGTTATCAGCTCTATGTAGTTCAGAGTACTGGTCAAAAATTCGTGCGCCCGCGCGGATGAAGGTCACTCCTACCTAGAGGCCGATCGGTCACTGCGAACAATGGCATCCGTTGTAATTACTATTACTTATGAGTTGTGCAACTCTTCTGCGGTCCTGGTACTCGATCGTCTACCAGAGTGTATTGATAAGGAGTGGATAGGTTAATAAGCGCATTGTTGTTGTTATAAATGCACCTACTTGCTTATCTTTTATATTATATGTTTGATAGGTATTGTTTTCAAAAACCTCGGTCCATTACCTGCTGTGCTATCCAAAACCAAGGTGAGTCTGATGTGGACATTCTGGTGGAGGTCCTAGTCCAGCAGTGGATATACTCTGCTGGACAAGGTGGATAAAGTTGAGACAGTTGATCATGTCTCAACCCTATCTTTCCTAACTTTATCTAACCTAATTACCTAACCTAACATAACATCTAATCCTGTACACAAATAATCATAAAAATACGCCCCATGAAATTACGATAACACTAGTAAGATTGTAAGAAGTGGAGCCGATTGACAATTTGCCATGAAATTATAATTTATATGGCTCTCTCTGATAATAAACACACGATAATATATAAAATAAACCGTGAGACTGACTGATAGATAGATCTATCAACGCCAAGCTGAAACCAATAGAGAGTTATTTATTAATAACGTAGGCATTTGCTAAGAACGGATTGTTTTTTTGTGATTATACCAAATTCCATGCAGACGAAGTCGCGAGCAGCAGCTAGTTCCTAAATAAATAAATAAAATATAAATTGTCTTATCCATTTTAGCCAAAAATACTTCGAAGTTTGCTTTTAAGTACCTACCCATACTAGGTTATTTTTTTGGACATGATTAATTTTGCCCACTTATTAGTGAGGTCAAAAGCAACAACTTTTGTTCTACGACTTTGCTAACAACGCACGAAAATTTTTCAACTTCCCATACAAAATGGGTTGGTCACGTGACCACTTTAGTATGGAGTCGAAATTTTTTTGCGTTGTTAGCAAAGTCGTAGACCAAAAGTTGTTGCTTTTGACCTCACTTATAAGATGGGCAAAAGGAAATTAGGTCCAAAAAAATAACCTTGTATATTTTCTTGTAGCAACAGTGGAATCGATTTTTGATACAATTTGTGACGCGAGTTGCACCACACAATATCATCAAATTGCGTGTTTGCGTAACAAAAATAAGGAATTAAAAGAGTGACCGCGATCTCGATAGCGAAATTCATTTTCGTATCGATATAGATTTCATTCATTTCATTGTTCGTTTGCTTGTGTCAGCATAGAACAAAGACTAGACAGATGTGACTAATACTTACTAATAATTAAGGTGGACTTTTTACCCGACTATATCAAAAAGGTTCAACAAAAGGTTACGGTTACTAGAACCCAATCTTGCTCTAAAAAGTGTGCAACTTTGTTGCGATAAAAATTGTTATGTACAAATTATGGTATTTAATATATACTCATAGTGAAGATCAGATAATATAGCCTTTGTCAGATTATGCCACCTACCCTAAAAAAGCGATCAAAAGCTTTAGGGCAAAGTGACATAATTTTATGACCACGGCTATTATCTGAACATCACTATGAATATTTGCAGTGACACTTTTCGACTACTGGCAGTAGTCGGGTTCTGGTTTTTTAACAAATTCTTACCAGTTAATTGCAGCCGTGCGTAAGAAAAAGATCGCATACGGGAAATAGTGGCACTTCTACAATAACGTTATTCTTCTCGTGTCATCTGATCGGAAGGCGACCATAATGACTGTTTTGCACGTAACCATTGTGTAATTGATACAGTATCGGCCCATGATAGATCACAATGAAGAGCCGTTGAGCACGACAGTTATTAGTTTCTTGATTAAGAAATTCGGTTGCAACAAGTTGATTCTTTTGACTGTAGATATTGGTTATTTCATTTTGTCACGGAGTCCAATCTTAGATTGAATTTGGATAGGAAATTGTTGCGACACAGTCACAATTTTAAAACAAATACTTGGTTAAATACTTGATTTGAAACGAAAGTTTTACAGCCTGCTAAAATACACCCTTATTTTTTTGTAACACGGAAATTTAAAAAAAACCGGCTCATTAAAAAAGATGATAATTAAAATTTTAGGTTTATGAAATAGGAGCGCTAAAATTTATTTCAAAACTTTTAACATTTATAATTAATTATTACTTACAAAAACTAAGGCCGTCACGACACTTCACTTAATAAGGAAATAATGGACAAATAAATAACTAACAGACTTACAACGTCACCAAAAAAAAATATTTTTTTGGTTGAAAAAAAAATGACGTATCGGTCGCTGTAACATCAAGTTAATTGCATTGTCAAAAGTAGTTTAAAGGTAATTACTTCCTAAAATTCACAAAGCTAGTTTTTATGGTTAGCTTCTGGTCTATTATGTCTGAGATAAAAAACATAGCTTTTGACAAGGAGATCGATTTTGTGTCGTCATTGTATTTGAAAAAAAAAACCGGCCAAGTGCGAGTCGGACTCGCGCACCGAGGGTTCCGTACCACCACATAATCATAATTGTATTATGTATCATGTATAATGTGCTAGATTTTTTGAGTCCGACACGCGCTTGACCAAATTTTATTATTTTTAGGGTTCAGTACCTCAAAATAAAAAAACGGAACCCTTATAGGATCACTTTGTTGTCCGTCTGTCTGTCTGTCTGTCAAGACCCTTTTTCTCACGAACGGGAAGGGGTATCAGGTTGAAATTGATAACGAATATTAAAGTCCATAAACCACACAACTTCTGAAAATTTCAATTTTTTACAACGACGCAATCAAAAGATATGGCTTTTTAATTATGTTCTCATCTCCATACATTTATGCAAAAAAGCAAAACCTACAGGGTACTTTCCGTTGACCTAAAATTAACTAAATTTGGCGAGAAGCTAGGTCTCACAGTACAAATAAAGGGAAAAGTCTAAAATCATTAAATATTTCAATTTTTCTCACAACTAATAGTAACCAATTAAGGTGAGCTCCCGTTTCAAGAACTTCTCTTTAAAAGAGGGGTCAAGTTGGAAGGTCGCGGAGTTTTTAAAATCGAAGAGCAAAAGCTTTTAGTATATCATAATATATGGTAGATAGCTACGGAACCCTTAGGGCGCGAGTCCGACTCGCACTTGGCCGGTTTTTTTGTTATTTTATAGCTTATGCACTATAAACATACCAATTTTCAAGTTTGTAAGTGTTCGCGTTTTTTAAATAGAACTTATCTTATCCTATAATGTCCCACTGCTAAAACGGAAAATCACCTGCGCGACCATTCAACTTGACCCCTCTCTTATATGAATGTTCTTGAAACGGGAGCTCACCACAATTGGTTACCATTAGTTGTGAGAAAAGTTGTAATATCTAATGTTTTCAGACTTTTCTCTTTATTTGTACTGTAAGACATAGCTTCTTGCCAAATTTCATAATTTTAGGTCAACGGGAAGTACCCTATAGGTTTTGCTTTAGTGCTTAAATGTAATGAGATGAGGACATAAAATGCCATATCTTTTGATTGCGTCGTTGTGAAAAATTGAAATTTTCAGATCTTGTGTGGTTCATTGGTTCATCCTAATATATGGTATCAATTTCAACCTGATACCTTTACCCGTTCTTGAGATAAAGGGTCTTGACAGACAGACAGACAGACGGACAACAAAGTGATCCTATAAGGGTTCCGTTTTTTTCTTTTGAGGTACTAAACTCTAAACATTGGGTTGTGACTGACATACTTCGAAATAATAAAAAAATAATAAAATAATAAAAATCTTTATTTGCAAACAACAAGATAAAATAGCTAGATGTATGTACACAGTAAAAACAGTAGTTTGCCTTAAGATAATACATAATAGTTTTGCCAGCTAACATCTAAGCTAGGAAGAACCTGTGTTATAGATGTTAGTCATCCGAAAAATGTCAATTAGGCTTTAAGACAATCAGCGGAGCGGTGCTGAAAACGATATCAAGAGTGCGAGAGTGTTTGCGTGTTTAATACTGTAAGTGTGAAGAATGTGTGTTGATTGTGTGTAAATTGTGTGTGTTGTGTGTATGAGACTGGAGGTGAGAAATAAAACGTGCGTGCAAGTGTGAGAATGGTATGATGGGGGAAGTTATACAATTCGGGTTAACAATTTTTCAGTTTCGTCATACGTCAAGGTCATTAACCAATTCTGTAGTTTGCTTTTAACCTCAAATTTGTTCAATGGGTATATATTAAGTTTTTTATTGGCTACATTGTATAGCATACTGCTTAAAGCTGAAAGTTGACGTCCGGCAAAGGCGGTACGGAATGTGACACAGCTGACAGGAAAGCCTATTCTTCTAGATGAGCAAGTCTCATTCAGAGGGAAATGTCCATGTCTATGCAATACAGCTCGAAGTATGAAAAGTTGTCGTACGGTAAGTATTTGGGCTTCCGAATATAATTTGCTGGTAGAGTGATCCCGTTTTTTAGACAGCATTACTTTAATAACTGCTCTTTGGGCTCTTTCAAGGCCCAGAAGATACGTCTTGTGGGAACCACCCCAGATGGAAATTGCGTAGGACAGAATAGATTGGCACAAGCCAAGATAGACCATGTGTAAAGTGTCTGGGTCAGCGGACGTTCTCAGATTCTTGAATAGATAGATCAACCTTCTAGTACGTGTGCAGAGTAAGTCGATATGAGAGTGCCAGTTTAGTTGATAATCCAAGAGGATTCCTAGGTATCTCACGTTTTCTACCATCTCCAAGGTAAAACAGTTACAATTTTGTGAGTCGACACTGCACTGATGGACTGAAATTTTTGATGTGTTGTTTGTTTGGTAACTGCAGGCTGTTGACTGTCTTTATTCAAGATAATTTAGGGTCGTGTGGATAAATCCCTCTCAAGTCTGAGATTGCACCCAAGATGTAAAATTTGTTTTATTAATACCACCCTAAATCACCTACAGCAACACCAATGGGAAGGGATGGGGTGGAACGGTTCTTGGCCAGCACAGCACGAGGACAGTAATCTGTTGTCTCGGAAATATTTACTTTAAAATTCAATTCTTTTTTAAAGAAACCTGTTCTAACCATCTTATTCAAACACCTCACCAATTTGGCTCGTCGTGACGAGGTGCTATCTCGCTGATGCGAATCTACGTCAATGCGCGCAAGCGCACAATTTGTGTGGCTCGTGCGCGCCGAGATAACGTTGAATAATACATTCGGTCTCATTGTGCGCGCGCCCCAGTTCGTACGGTGTAAGCTCAGCTTATAAGGTATTTGCTTTTAGAAATGGGTTTCGAAATCAGGCTTGTTTTAAGTTTGTCACGCTTGGTCAGGCTATGGAGCTTGTGAAAACTATAAATTATGAGTGAACGTTCTAGGTATGTTCTATTCGTCCTTACTTTGCCGCAAAACCATAAATTAGTTTGGGTTACAATCAAAGACAGTCTGTTTGAGGACTTGTTCTATTCGGTGTACTAGTTAAGAAACGACTCTTTACTTACTGCTTTTAGAGCCCCAGGATTACTGTCCATGCAGCCAAATATACAAATATTTTTTAAAACCCTGTGCAATTTTTTAATTTGTTTTTAATTCCGCTACAATGAAAGATGTCATCACAGGATGTCTAACATTAGATTCGCATCGCCCGCCCGTCCAAAGTTAATATAGGACATCCATCATTGTTGCGGAGCTAGGAGGGCTACTGCATATTTTCCTAAATTTCAAATACTTTAAGAACTTCTGCAAGGTAACGCTTGATTCTGTTAACTTAGTTTTTTATAGATACCATAAAAATACCTATTACTAAAATTACATGATACCTGATAAGTGGAGATAAGTTGGTAGGATACGTCAATTTACTTAGCACATTTTCTCCGAAACGTGATTGTACCCACTTCGCTCTTACCTTAATAAATCAATATCGGTTCCATTCATAACTCACATTATCTACTATAGCCCAATCAACGATGAAGTTGACTCTGACAATAAATCCTCGAAAGGTAAAGATTCTAAGTAAAACGCGGTTTTATTTTTCAAGTTTAAAAAAGAACGTTCTGATGTTCCTAATCTTTATACTGACTGCGGTAAATTTCCGACTCCTCAACCTCTTCCGTTTGTGTATTCTTCTTGCAGCCAAACTGCTGTCACCAACCTATTGCCGAGCAGCCTGGCAACTGTCAGTCGACACTAAATACACGACACACGTTGTTTATTGTATAGATCCTTGGCCTTCATTAGATTGTAAAGGTGATTTTTTTTTGTGATATATTACAAATATATACAATTTAAAAGGTACTCGTTCAGTCAGACTGGTCACTAACAAAGTATGACACCTACGAGTATAAACGATAACAAACTGAGTAAGTATAGAAGCAAAAAAACAAAGAAAAGTATGTGTGATGATTTAGGCATAGTACCTGTCTCTGAAAATTCAATTGATACCTTGACCAGAGCATGGCCCCAACACCAAAAAAGAGCTTAAATTTACTTTGGTTGCCGGAGTAAACTACTGATATTTTATGGGAGAAGATCCTAAGAGTAGGCCTTTTTCCAACTGTGGGATTTCTTATGCTGTTATGATGACTGTATTAACTTAAGAAATTAATGAAGGAACTTTTAATTCATGTCAAGCTGCCCATTAAAAAAGTTTCTTGATAATTGGGTTATTTATTAATACACGTAGATAAATCTACAACCACCAACTTTCTGCTTATCTGTAGTCACCTGCAGCGTGCTCGATCAGACCGCATCTCATACAAAGGGAAGATAATCGAAATATTTCGCTCGACACAACAATAGCCCCCAAGATGAGAGAAAGGATACCCAATATTCCACGGAATAACATCATGTAGAAGAATTGGAGTTCTTTAAGTGAATTCAAAAATCCTTTAGTGGCGTCAAAGAAAAAATTATCATTAACCTGATAGGTAAAAAATTGTCCGACGAATCCGTTTCGGAGAAAACAGAAAAAGAAGAAGTATTGCAGGCCGAAACATACCAATTTATTATATAAACCACCTCAAAATTAATTTCCGTATGTACATAAAAAGTAGAAGGCGTGGGTGTAGTAGTCTAGTAGTAGTAGTATTTTGCGATTTTCTACTTTGTAAATTTATCCGAACACAGGAAGTGTTAAAATAAAAATAGTTTTCGTATGTACCCACCCTGAGATATCTTATAAATGTCAAGTTAACAAAATCCTATTAATTAATCGATTAAGGTTGTTTTACTCCTTTTTGTTAACCGACCGTGTAACAGCTTTTTTGATTTAAATAAAAAAATATTTATATGAAGAGAGGATCTGTAGAGCAGAGAGTTCGCCTGAAGGAAAGTAATCACCATCACCCATATGGGCGCCCAAGGGGTCAAAGATGCACTGGTAGCCTTTTAGAAATAAGTCATCCATACCAGCCGTTCTCTACTGATCAAACAAATATAAAATCAGCATGAGTGCGATATTTCAAAGATTTTCCGAGCTTTAATCTAAAGAAACGGTGGCGTACCAAAAACTGAAAGGGCGTCTTCAGTGAACGAAAATGAACCACTTTTCCAAAGAAATATTTATGGTAAAAGAAAAAAAATTGATCTCTCCATACAAAAAGCTCACTCTGATCGAACATCATTACTTTCTTATAACCCCGGATATTTTATGAGGAGGTTCTGCCCATGAAACTGAAACACTTTTCCCAAGGAACATAGGTCGAAAACGAAAAGAAATTCGACCTATTATACAAAATGTGCTATCAGCTTGCTGATTCAGGTTGGAAAGTCGATTTTTTTTATATATTGACCTGTGTTACTTAGGAAAAGTTGTTAAGTTTTTTTTTATTTGCGATATGATGAAATTATAAGGTTGTATGCATCGCGTTATTTCAATCGCGTTATAGCCATCTTTCAACAGAACCTCAAAGAAAATCGTGTCAACTCGCACTTAGCCAATTTTTTCGTAACCTCGCCGTCTCGCCCGATTGGTTTTCCTCAGAAATCACCGTAACACTTGTTACGTTACGCACTTTTTTTTTAACTTCTCCTACGAAACTATGTAGAAACTTGGCTCCCAGAATGTTCATGCAAATTGTATTGTTACATAAAGTTTTTTCATAAATCGATCATTTCTAATACGCGAGTGATCATTCATGTACATCGATGCAGAAAATTGCCTCCAAATATAAATTTACGCTAGCTAATAAGTATTATAGGTTAAGTTTTTAAGTTTGGAAGTTTGGATGTAAGAAGTCTCCAAGAGTAACCTTCCGATTTACATTTCGAGAATACGTCTCGATCCTTGTAAAATGTATAATTCTGTAACTACTGAATCAATTGAAATATTAGGTATATTACTGGCTGAAAACTATTCTGATTTTTTACTTAACTGACTGACTTGACTGATTCTGACTTTTTACTTTTCTGTTTAAATGATAACATTAAAATACATATTATAACAATACGTGCGTACAATTCCAGGAGTCTACACTCTAAACTTTTAAACCATCAATGTAAATAACTCTTAATAAATCAACTGCAGGTAAGTACGTCCTACTTTCCTTTCAATCCTGCTCTACTGACATTTTGACATTTTCACCCTACTATCACAAGTAAGCCTCCGTGACGCAGTGCTTCTGTGGCTCCGTGTAGCGCCGAAGGTGCCGAGTTGGATTTCCCGGCGGGGTATACATCCGAATGATGCGTCGGGCTATTCTGTTTCCGGATATGGGTGTATCTGTGTGTGTCCAGGATTAACACAATTTTTTTTTTATACGAGGTCCTTACCCATGTAAACCATGTCGGAGGGGTTAACAAAATTACATGATATTTCTGGGTTGGTTGCTGGCTTTCAAATGCACCGATAGTTAATAGAAAAAGTTCTGCTTATTATTAATACTGTGTAGTTTTGAAGTCGTTAAATAGCCTCTGTTTTTTTGTATTAAAGACCCTGTATGTGGCCGTATCCCGTGTGTTGCCGGTAAATAATAGTACCAACCCATCTCTACCCGTGGTGTCGTAAGAGGCGACTATGTACCATTCCATTTGGGGATTGGTCATATGAGGCGACTAAGGGTTTATAAACCGGAAGATGGGCAGCAGCGTCCTTCCGTGTATCGTACTATGGGCACCAACAACCGTTGTGACTAAGTTACCTCCCCTCCATATTGTTCTAGCAACAGCTGGAATTCTGGTGGGAGCTCCCTGTCCTGTAGTGGACGTATTATGGGATGTTATCAGCTTCAGTCCGAATTCACTGGATCAGCGTTGTCGGAAGCATGAGTAAGGATCGTGCGGTCGGACAATCTTTAATTTTTTCTAACATAGAAATTATAAAATTCACGACATTTCTTTCTAAACCTTCAAAAGATCGAGATCAATGTAAAGTACGTTCTCGCAAGTTTTCTTATCTAATTAGGATCAGTAATTAAATGTTAAATATCAAGCGTCGTTTCTGGTCAAACGGTATAATGTCAGTGGCGGGCACGTGCCGGCGACGCTGCGGACGCAGGCGCATGCAGCCTTCGTAACCGTGCGCGCACGTCGCAAGCTGCCCCAGTATCATTTGGGTGGCAAGTACTGATATAAAGAAAAGTGTTTCTTTCGGCTGTAACTTATCTTGTGAAATTTGAGACCGAGTATCTTCTATTTAAATAAAAAAGAGGACTCTATCTGATGCTTAAATTCCCCCAATATGACACGAAACCGTTGTAGCTTTGCCTAGGTCGTCATCTTTATCCTTTCCTTTGCTCGGGAAATCTCTTACCACTTCTAACGAGTACAGTTTACATCTTTAGGAAAATTTCTAAAGAGGATCCTGGAAAACGTGTGGAGTCATTACGTTACTTTAATTTAGTCTTTAAGAAAACCTTTTCAGTCTTTCCTTCTCAAATACTAGATCAAAGTTTTTCTTCCTACGTTATAAAAAGAAAACCGGCCAAGTGCGAGTCGGACTCGCGCCCTAAGGGTTCCGTACCTATCTACCATATGATATACTAAAAGCTTTTGCTCTTTGATTTTAAAAACTCCGCGATCATCCAACTTGACCCCTCTTTTATAGAAAAGTTCTTGAAACGGGAGCTCACCTTAATTGGTTTCTGTTAGTTGTGAGAAACATTGAAATATTTAATGATTTTAGACTTTTCCCTTTATTTGTACTTTGAGACCTAGCTTTTTGCCAAATTTCATAATTTTAGGTCAACGGGAAGTACCCTGTAGGCTTTGCTTTTTTGCATAAGTGTATGGAGATGAGGACATAAAATGCCATATCTTTTGATTGCGTCGTTGTAAAAAATTTAAATTTTCATATCTTGTGTGATTTATGGACTTTAATATTCGTTATCAATTTTAACTTGATACCTCTTCTCGTTCGTGAGAAAAAGGGTCTTGACAGACAGACAGACAGACGGACAACAAAGTGATCCTATAAGGGTTCCGTTTTTTTATTTTGAGGTGCGGATCCCTAAAAACATAAAGTTTACACAAATAATTGTCGTAATTTCCCTTATTAAAAACAAAACATTTAACTTTTATAAGTTTGGCTTTTTTAAATTTTGTGTTAAATCTTGTCACTTGATTACCATCATGTATCTTGTATTGGGGGCTTGCGCTTCGCTGCAAGTGTCAACCTTGATATTGTGCTCTACATTTAGTATTAGGCTCTACATCGTACTAACCCATGGGATAAGGTAATTGCGAGCGGGGCGGCGCTTGATATTATGCCTTATGTTTAGTCTATTGAAATTACTTTTCGAATGACGTATAAAACATAGACAAATGTTAGCGGGAATGGGAATCGGAGGTATAACCCGACCAAGTTGAGAAGTCTGGGTCACGTGGTATTACACTTATTATCCTATTATTAACCTACCGATTTGAGTAGGCCAATGGCTGCCAGGATTCAAGGCCATATAATATGACCTTGTAAATTCACAACTGTCTACTTAATTGCATCGAATTTTTGTATGGCGGGGTTATAAGGGTTTAATTAAAGTTACGTATCACTTCTCTCCACGACTGTGTTCAATAAACTCCTCAATACTAGGTAGGGCACGATCAGATAGTTTATCTGTTCGTTTTCACTGTTCGTGAGCGAACGACGGTTGAAGGCTGAACCGAAATTAAAAGTGTTTCGTATCGAGTATCTTATTACTTACTGATAAGTACTAAGTTAATGTTAAGAGTACAACAACAATAGATCGTAATATATATAAGGTCCTAATGAAATAATGAACTTAATTTTAGTATGTTACTCAGACCATAAAGCTGAACAACTTTCTCCTAGAGACAGAATGAAATACGAAATCAATTATAGACCTCCCATAGAAACTGCATCAGCTGATAGCGCATTTTGTATAGGAGGACAAATTTGGATTTTCGTATTTCGACCTATGTTCCTTGGGAAAAGTTGTTCAGTTTCATGGTCTTAGTAACATGCTAAAATTATGTTCACTATTTCTGTAGGACCCTATAGTCTAGGCAACGAAGCGGATCGTTGTATGAAAACCCCCGCATTAAATCCTCAGTCGATGAAACTTTGCTGGGGTATATTTCACTACATGAGACAAACCTTCTATAAAAAAATCCAAAAAAAAAAATCGGTACTTTTAATTTTTACATACCTGTATGAAATAATTTTTTTGTGAATGTTTTTTGGATATTTTGAGTTTACATTTAATTCATGATTCTTCATCATCCTGTCAAATAAAATCTGCATGAGAAATTTATGTTGGGGTCAACTGCTTCGTTGCCTAAACTACTAAGGGGAGTTCTTGTTCAGGAAACATACTGTGATGCACTACAGATGGGTTATCTTTATTTTCCAGTAGCAGACCGGACACTACATACATCGAGCACGAATTTGAAATTTGAAATTGGAAGGTCGCGTAGACTCGCATATTCAGTACAAAAGACCCTCAGAAGAACCACGAGAATCTCGCGATCGGGTGCGCGCGGGGTGCGGGGTAGATTTCAAGTGTCCGTTCTGTGTGATAGTATTGTACTATTAATTTATTCTGTGGCAGTGTGCCAAGGTGCCAAATGTTTCTATTGCGTGTTTAAAAACATAGGTACTTACTAAAGAACTCTAAGCAATGTAGCGTGTCACTTTGTGTTTCCAGTTTTAACTGCAATAGGGAATATGCAAAATTTTTATTATTCGCATTTATTAACAAAATATGAAAAACCGTAATATAGATGACAAACAGTGAAATTAAAATTTAAATCGGCTAAGAAATATGGCTGATATAAGCATTTAAAACTTATAATTACGCGCCGATTAGACAGAGAGATCCGACATGGCATGTGACGTCACATGCCACTACGGCCATATTAACTTCGTATTAAATTTCGTTTTGCTAGAAAGAGACAGAAACAAGTCTTCGATGGCTTATATCTTTTTTAATTTCATAGGTATTCGAAAAATAGTTTTACTAAACTGTTTATTACATGAATGAGGATAATTTTTTTCCATAAAAAAACATCATGCATATTCCCTATTCTGTTAATAATGTAGAAATACATACAGCTTGTGAATATAAGTACATAAAATCACGCCTCTTTCCCGTCGGGGTAGGCAGAGATCACAGCCCTCCACCTGCTACGATCTTGACATACTTACCTCGCTTCTTCTACTTTCATCAAACCTTTCATACACGTTTGTCGGTTTTGGGTACTTTTAACCTGGTCTTTATTTAGAACATCCTGAATTAACTTGTGAAGTGACGGTTAATTGAGCCGATTACATCATTAAACAAGAAACACTAAAATTTATCCTAATTTCCTGCAAGTAAGGAAACTGTAAAGGATACAGGCAAGACACTAATTAAACTGACGATGTAAATTGTGCCAAGTCTTGATATAAAATCTTTTAAGTAAAAGAGAAAGGAAAGAATAAGACCTCACAAAGAGGTTGTTTGGAAAATTTACGCTAAATAATTACGAATGACAAATTGACCGAAGCCCAGCTACCGGACATTAAGGACACGTTCAGGGCAATATTATTTTGCCAGGTTTATTTTAAAATGTTTAAGGTAATTAAGTTTTCAACAAATTTTGACACAGCCACAGGCACGAAACATATTAGATTTCTCACAAACAGAACGTAATATCCTATCCTATACGTAAATTTTATAGTCTTTGCCTTTGCTATTAAGGGGCTGATAAGAGCTAAATTACCTCCCTTTCTAACAAAGGACAGAATGCGCGTGCTAGAACTCAAAATCTGTACCCATTATAGTAATTATAAAACAGCTATATTATTATTATTATGCATAATATATTGAATAATGTGTAAAAGTTTTGGCATCATATATTAATGGGTACCTACTTAAGAAAAACGGTTTAAAAGCAAAAAGCAGAGGTAACTTTGGATTTTTTTATGGCATAAAAAATATTTTATCGTGTTTCAGAGTCGGCCATATTCTTAGAAAGATGCTTAATTATCACATAATTTTTTTCACGGCCATATATTCATCACTTTTCGTTAAAAGCCTGCTCAAGTAAAGCGTATTTAGCTCTTATCAGCCCCTTAATTGAGCCATATTTGTATTTGGTTTCTCGAAAACGGCTCTAACGATTTTTGTGAAATTTAGGGCGAAAAATCGATCTAGCTAGTTCTCTTGTCTGGAAAAATTCGTTTTCTCCGTGTTTTTGAGCCTTTCTTGTAAAAAGCGCGTTTTAAAAACCCTACAGCACAATCTGTTGGTGGTCTTTAATTAAAAGTATAGGTACAGAGCGAAATTAGTAGATATAAACTACGATAACATGGCACGCCATGTGGAGGGGCGGGGCATGTTATCGCAGTTTATCTCTACCACACTCACCACACTTGTTAGCGTTGTAGCTGGCAATGGTTTACTATTATCTAATCTGTGGCAATTGCAGGGTGACTATGGTACGTCCCATACAAAATACCTTCTTGAAGAAGCTGCTTCTGTAACAGCGGACTTTTTTTGACGGAAGGGATTCGGGATCTTATTGTGGGGCATAAGAGGCATAATAGCCCTTAGTTGATGAATGTTGATGGAAATGCCACAGACGGCTTTGTCTTCTTCCTATAAGTATATAATAGACAAATTGCGATATATGTTTTACCCACAAAGCTACAGATAGAAGTTACTGATACTAACTTCGCTAGTTAAATTCAATACCTGAGTTATTTGACACTTTTCTACATCCAACGAGTTAAGAACTTAATGGCTGATTTACAAGTTGTATAGATTTAAGTAAGTGATATTTCGGCATCAAATTATTGCTTCATATAGTCCTGGCCCGTCTTTGCTAAAGTTCTGAAGGGACCTCCTTGTCATGCAGTGGACGTTTCAAGGGATGTTATGATGAAGATGGTGATAGTCCTCGCTGCGCGTCCTCACCTCCTGCAAAATGATTTAGGTGTTAGTTTTGTGAATAGGTTTAGTCATTTTGAGATTATAAAAACGAGAAAGGGAATTAAAAAAGAAAAAGAACATTATTCATCCGAATTTAAATCGGACCCTGTTTTAAAAAATATATTTATTACAGGCTGAATATCCACTGTGTTTGTAAACATACGTGCACATCAAGCATGACACTTTGAACTATATACCATTCTCATTTTAATAGCTGTAAGAGCTATATCCGCGTTACGTTGTCAAGCTTGACCTGCTCTCATCTGTAATACAACAAAACTTGCGAACAACAAAGTCATACAATAATTAAACAAATAGATAACACACAAAATTCATAACACGTTCATCTCTGAGTGCCGCCCTGTCTTACGAGGATCCCAAATAAATGATTTAGGGGCTTCAAGTGGAGCTCAAAGTTTTTTTGCTATGACTTTCTTAAGGTTCCGTAGTCAACAAGGAACCCTTATAGTTTCGTCATGTCCGTCTGTCAGTCTGTCTGTCTGTTTGTCTGTCCGCAGCTTAGCTCGGAGACCTTTAGTACTAGAAAGTTGTAATTTGGTACGAGTATACATACACATTTGTCACAAAGTGGCTGAATAAAATTTTGTAAAAAAGATTTTTCGGTGTCAAGTAACAGTACACGTGACGTGGTTTTTGTTTCGTGAGATAGGTTTTTTTTAAATATTGAGAGTATTCAAAGAACGTTTCTTGATTTAGGGATCCGATTACGAAATATTTAGCTTTAAAGCTAAATTTTTTGTTAGAGTCAAGTGTCTCCTCCCTCTGCCAGCTAAACGGATGACATCAGAAAGGTAAAAAAATTCACAGTGGTAGAATATATGATGAATTTAAAAGAAAAACTATCACAGCTAAGTTGACTTTGCAGGTTAGCGAGTATCTAATAGTAAAAATATTGAAAATAATAGAAATAGCAATCAGGCGCTGGACCTTCGCTAGGAGGGAAAATGGTTATGAAAAAATTGCTTAACGATAACAATTTCTGAGACATCTATACAACGTGTAACGGAAAGGATAATAATAAAGGATGTGAATCTGCCCATGAAACTGAACAACTTTTTCCAAGGAACATAGGTCGAAATATGAACATGAATTTTTGACCTCCCATAGAAACTGCATCAGCTGACTGCGCATTTTGTATGGGAGGTCAAAAATTCATGTTCATGTTTCGACCTATGTTCCTTGGGAAAATTCGTTCAGTTTCATGGGCAGATTCACATCCTTTATTATTATCACACCTGTCCGTTACACGTTGTAGAACCCTATACTGCGCGTCGTAGGCACGCACTTGGTCGATTTTTCTTTTAAATAAGGCGATCCGACTCTACAAGTAAGGATATCCTTAAAAGTACATTTGAGTACTTCAATAACTTAAATTTAAGTTTGACCTTTACCAAATAATTGTTTAATTGTTTTAACTCGGCTCTACCATTAAGTTTCGTGTTTACAAAACAACTCTAAAACGATTTGTCAAAGATAAAGACACAATAATTTTGTTCGCGATCTAGAGCAGTCGGATATGTCAAATCAACTTACAATAAACAGTCCAACAATTGTTGACTCTTTTTATTGGTTTAGATAAAAACTGTCGATTAAGACGCCTTGATTTTAGAGTACATAGATTATTTTGTCTCTTTAGGAAACAAATTGGATTGGGTTAATAAAACCCTCTTAAGACGTATCTTGATATGTCAGATTAATTAATAAGCACAGTTGTGCTTACTTGTGTAGCTGTCTTCTCAGCTGATACGACGGCCCTTAACTTTGATAGAAAGATAGTAAAAATAAAAAACTAAATAAAATTCTATAGAAAATTACTACAATTTGTCATCAAATCAACCCAGTCACGTCCTTTACTTTTACTCTCGTTACCGTTCGATCGCGTAGCAACCGGTAACCTAGAAGCGGGGAAAAAAGAGCAAAATATAGATCAACGGTAGAGAGTGAACTGTGCGCGTACGACTGGGCGCGGCCGGCGGGCGGTCGCGATACTCGCTGACTATACCGGGTTTTTAGACCCCGGGCCATATTTTAATGTGAAAACTGAGCAAAGACCAATTTGTTCATTTTATTTACAAAAAATAAAAAACCCCTCGTGGTGGAGTGATACTTGCTCTTTCCTTACAATCACGAGCCAGAATGGGTGACCGCTAGTAGCGCAACAACTAGAGTGTTTCCGTGCTTCGGAAGGCTGTTAAGCCGTTAGTCCCGCGGCTATTGTATTGTCAATGATAGCTACATATACAGGGTGTTAATTTAATTGCGTGCCATGGCTTAGGGGGTGTTTCAGTAACGATAAAGAAACACACAAAAAAAAATCCTACTCAATTTTTTTTCTATCATCAATGATATTTTTTTTATAATTTATTAGGTATAACATTTCGACGCTCCTAAGCTAGTTAAAGTATGAAGGGTAAATTGGAGTCACACACAAAAAAAGAAAGAATTATAACGGAATTAACGGTGATAGCGCGGTGCTCCGTCCAGGTCATGGCCATGCATCCGCGTTAGTTTAGTTTCAACGGAGTTTTAATTTTTTTAGTAGGATATTTTTTTGTGTTCCTTTATCGTTACTGAAATACCCCTTAAGCTATGGCACGCAATTAAATTAACACCCTGTATAGTATTCGCTAAGCCAAGTCAGAGGCTGTTTGGCGGCTTGAAAACTCTGACAGCCAGGTTGGCCACTAACCTGGCAAAGCTTAATTTTTGATTGGCATCCTCTGGGTTGCGGAGGTCAGATGGCAGTCGTTCTGTGTAAAAACTTGTGCCCTCTTCAAATTCCCTAGGTTAGGTAGCCGACTCCAAAAAACCATTGGCAAAAACGGAATTTATGATTTACAAACAAGTACCACAAACAAATACCACTATATACGAGAAAGCTAAAAAATCACGATTTTTACCTTGTTTATTTTGGAACAAAGATTTTGGATACCCATGGGTGCGCTATTTCTTACGTTAATGTTTTGGAAGCTATTCTGAGTAACATCCAGGGTCTTTGCTTTCTTAATCATAAAAAAACCGGCCAAGTGCGAGTCGGACTCGCGCCCTAAGGGTTCCGTACCTATCTACCATATGATATACTAAAAGCTTTTGCTCTTTGATTTTAAAAACTCCGCGACCATCCAACTTGACCCCTCTTTTATAGAAAAGTTCTTGAAACGGGAGCTCACCTTAATCGGTTACTATTAGTTGTGAGAAAAATTGAAATATTTAATTATTTTAGACTTTTCCCTTTATTTGTACTGTGAGACCTAGCTTCCTGCCAAATTTCATAATTTTAGGTCAACGGGAAGTACCCTGTAGGTCTTGCTTTTTTGCATAAATGTATGGAGATGAGGACATAAAAAGCCACATATTTTGATTGCATCGTTGTAAAAAATTGAAATTTTCAGATCTTGTGTGGTTCATTGACCCTAATATTTGTTATTAATTTCAACCTGATACCTCTTCTCGTTCGTGAGAAAAAGGGTCTTGAAAGACAGACAGTCAGACGGACAACAAAGATGATCCTATAAGGGTTCCGTTTTTTTATTTTGAGGTATGGAACCCTTAAAACTATTAGATGGTGACAATTCAGGTTGAATTAAGGTTCAGATATGGTCGTCCCATACTTATTCCACAACCGGCAAAAAATCGGTTTGAGGGAAGGATCTTGCGCTAGATGCCAAGTGCGTGGACCTAACTACGTACAAACAAACGAAGACGCGGACAAAAGCTCGTGTTCTATAATGATAATACGAAATAGATCTACTATAAAGACTGAACTGCGCGTGCGGCGACTGGGCGCGGTCCCGGCACGCTTGCGATATGCATCCGAGTGTACACTGCATTATCGTGTTTGATACTTGATATTATTGATAATGCATTTTTTGCCAATCGCCAGTCTCTACTCTACATTTGCGTTGCAATGCAAGCTTTTGCCATATTTCTCTCCGTTGAGAATATTTCATGTTTTACATATTGTTTGACTTTTGTTATTTTATCGATTTATATTATCTTTTTATCGAGTTGTCGCGGACAAAAAATTTGGGAAAGACATAACAACAATATTTCTTAGGAAAAAGAAAGTATCACGATTCCAAACCATACAACGCCATCTGTGTGTTTGCTTTGATGTGAAAATATTTTCGAGACGAGCATTGCTCGGTCCCAGATACAAATGTTTATATTAGTTTCAATTAATCAAGTTTAATGGTATGATCCAAACAATTTAAGTTCATTCTAGATATATAAAATCCCTCCTGATGCATAATATCACGTTCTCAAAATGTCACGTTTGCAGAATGTCACGTCCACACAGAGTCAGCAGGGCATAATACAAGTACCTACAAGTGCAAGTACTTACAAGGACCTACAAGTACAAGTGCCTATAAAAACAACTTACAAGTTACAGTAAGTACCTGGGGGGTGATCGTGGTAATTTCAACGACATTTCCAAAACAAAAACGTTTGCCTCAAAATTCATGTTAAGTCTTAACTAAGTGTTTTAGGCAAACGGTTTTGTTTTGGTAATATCGTTGAAATTACCACGATCACCCCCCTGTAAGTATAAGAACCTACAAGCACATTAGTTACAATTACTCGTACAAGTACTTACAATAACAAGTTTAAGTTACCATTTCACATTACAAGTTACAATTACGTGTACACACAAGTACAAATAAGGCAGAATATGACGTTCACACAATGTCACGATAATATGTGACACTCTGCGAACGTAACATTTTGCAAACGTGAAATTCTGCGAAAGTGACATTGTACTGACAGTATCAAAATGATGATAATATCGCTGTTAAAACCATTATGGAACCACTTTCTCATTTTTGTTTCCAATGTTCAAATTTTCGGTAACGTGTGCCACGTTACGGCTGAATTTGCAAAGGTTTAATGTTGGTAGTTCATCGTAACTTTATTTTCTTCTTTATCTGCAATTCCTATTAGATTGCTTGGCATTCCCAAGAACGGAAATACTCAATTTTCACATGATTTATATATTGCTTCTTTTCAAGGAATGATTGAGTTGATCTGGTATCAAGAAGTCGTATATTTTACAGTCATTCGATACATAAAATCAAAATTGACAGACATTAAAACCTGTTGAAGTCTTATTGCAACAGTGAGGTGCGCAGTGTCAAGCAACGATAATAGTTACTATAAGCCCTTCCGATGTGGTGGTGTTAATTTCATTGCATGCCATAGCTCAGGGGTGGGTTCAGTATCAGTAACTGAACAACTTTTGCCAAGGAACATGGGTCGAAATACGAAAATCAATTTTTGACCTCCCATAGGAACTGCATCAGCTGATAGCGCATTTTGTATGGAAGGTCAAACTTGGTTTTTCGTATTTCGCCCTATGTTCCTTGGGAAAAGTTGTTCTGTTACTGATACTGATCTGAGCTATGGCACGCAATCAAATTAACACCCTGTATACTCCCATTTGCCCGTCTGCTGCGGGTAAAGAATAATACCAACCAATCCCTAACCGTGGGTGTCGTAAGAGGCGACTAAGTGCTTATGAACCGGAGGATGGGCAGCAGCATCTTTCTGTGTATCTTACCATCTTACATACTGCGGTCACCAACAACAGCGGTCACCAGCTGCAAAGCTGACTATGGTAGTTACCACGCGTTTTTGCTGGAGCTCTGGAGTGCAGTGGATTTTTCATGAGATGTGATACAAGCAGTAATACAAAAATTAAAAATTTCAAAAAACCCTCGACAAAAAACGATCCCCTAAAGATAAAGAAATAATAGTTTCAAATTACCTACACACACTTGCGCACAAAATGATACTTTTTTGTATTGTTTGTGTGCAATAAACAGTTTTACCTTACTTTTACTATTAAGAAAACAAAGTAGGTAAAATATAACAAGTATCACAAAGTGCGCAAGTGTTTGTAAGTATTTCGAAACTATTATTATTTACTTTTTAGGGGATAGTTTTTGTCCTTTCTGTCTTCGGAAAGCCGTAGCTTTCATCATCTTACTTCTTACTTCCTTTTACAATTATTAATTGGAAAATTGAGTTTGTCTGTACATTGAGGTATTTATTAAAAAAAAAACCGGCCAAGTGCGAGTCGGACTCGCGCCCTAATGGTTCCGTACCTATCTACCACATGATATACTAAAAGCTTTTGCTCTTGAATTTTAAAAATTCCGTGACCATCCAACTTGACCCCTCTTTTATAGAAAAATTCTTGAAACGGGAGATCACCTTAATTGGTTTCTATTAGTTGTGAGAAAAATTTAAATATTTAATGATTTTAGACTTTTCCCTTTATTTGTACTGTGAGACCTAGCTTCTTGCCAAATTTAATAATTTTAGGTCAACGGGAAGTACCCTGTAGGTTTTGCTTTTTTGCATCAATGTATGGAGATGAGGACATAAAAAGCCATATCTTTTGATAGCGTCGTTGTAAAAATGGAAATTTTCAGATCTTGTGTGGTTTATGAACCTTAATATTCGTTATCAATTTCAACCTGATACCTCTTCTCGTTCGTGAGAAAAAGGGTCTTGTCAGACAGACAGACAGACAGACGAACAACAAAGTGATCTTATAAGGGTTCCGTTTTTTTATTTTGAGGTACGGAACCCTAAAAAATGGTCACGTTATGCTATTTTGATACCCCTAAATCTAAATCACAGATTTTTGGACTTTTTTCTGTTTGTTTATTATTAACTGCCGAAACTTTTTTGTTCAATAGCTAATAGTTTGTCGTAATCACTGGTTTATTCCTTTTTTACATGCGGACGAAGTCGTGGACAAAAGCTAGTGTATAATAGTGTCAATAGTTCTGTACAAAAACGCCATTATACCTTTATACCGGTCCGTCTCTAGGATCAGGATTCAAAACAAAAAAAAACCTGCAGAAAAGAAAAAGACAGGGGGACATAATCTCACGGACTGTTATTCAAATGATATAGTTTCATTTATTTCATGCTTAATATCAATCATATTTTGTATCCAAATAAAGTTAGGTACCTTTGTCTACCAATCTAAGTCGTTTCCAGTCTTTCATACTGCTCTTAATAAACTTAGTTGGCTGTTATACTGTCCAAAAAACATAGTTTATAAAGGCCACCTAAAACGCCCAGCTATTGCATTTATCCATCTACGAGAACATGCAGGTACTGATTGAAATCAAAACTTTTACAACTTTAATTGATATGTATTTAAACTTACGTAAAATTTTTTAGTACTACTAAAAAATTTGACGTAAGTACTACTTCCAAATAGTCAAATTCATAACTTCGTATAGGTCGAATGATTGAATCATTGTCGATATGACAAATCAGTCGACCAAATTCTATTGGATGGAAGAATCCTTAGCAAGTCAGTGGTTTATGATGGCTTCGTGCGAACTTAATTGTTTAGAAACATTAAATCTCTTAGTTTACGGGATCTTAAGGGTATGTCTTGTACAATGTTAAAATTACGACCTAATTTCACCATATATATTTGTCAGTTAGTTGACAGAGTATTTTTCTTGGCCAAAACCAAAAAAAATTAAGCAATAAACCATACATACTTTTAAGTTTGCTTGTGGACTTTTAAGTACACGGTGGGATACTCAATAACCTAAAATGTCCGTATCCTTTAACTAACGTGTCAATTAGTTAACAAACAGTGAACTGGAGGATTGGTAGCAGTGACCTTCTGTTTGTATCGTATAATCTTACATCTGAGGTCACCAACAACTGCGGCCATGGTGCCAGCAACAATGATAAAAAGCGTGATGTCTATGGTACTCCCCGTCCAAATGGTTCCACGCGTTTTTTGTAGGATTTCTGGAGGCAACTCCCTATCCTGCAGTGGAAGAAACTATATATTTATTTCATATATCAACTTGTTTAACTTTTGAACTAATCTGTGACAAGGGTGACTATGTTGAACATCACATGAATCCACAAAGACAACAGCTATGAATAGTCTCCGAGTTAGAATTAGTATTCCTAAAAAGGTATGCGTAGTTTATAGTGGACGGGGGTCCAGAGCCGAGTGGCTCGCGTAAATCAGATTGCATGGACAGTACACCATTTTGAACAGTTTGCCGTATCGGTTGGTGGACAACGGTCACTGTACAACTAGGGGATTTGCTATTGTTCTTGTAATATTGTGTAGAATATTTTCTAAGCCCATTTTTTCGAGATTTATTTACTCAGCAGCCGACAAACATTTTGTCCAATTTGATATTCCGTTTTATAAAAAGTGAGTAAAATCAGTTGGACTGATTTTTGCGATCATTTCACCCTTATGGCCTGTTTCATGTATTCTATGCTTATGGCACTTGTATTCTCCTATTTTATTTACACTCAATTTTAGCCTGCTATACTTTTTCTTACTCATCAATGATCACACAGGGTGTAAGGGTTGGTGTACCGAAAACTTAAAGGGCGTGCTCAGTCAACGATACTGAACAACTTTCCCAAAGAAACATTTAAAAGAAAATTACTTCTCTGAATCGATATTTTTTAAGGAGAGGTCAAAATTTTTTTCATTTCCCAAAAATGTTTCTTTATGAAAATGGTTCACTTTTGTTTACTGAGCATGCCCTTTCACTTTTAGTACAGCGTCTTACACCCTGTCTGTATACCCATCAGCTTAGTTACATGCATCTCCCTCGATAAACGCATTTATGAAAAGAATGTTAAATGTGCTTCGGTGCTTTAATTTTCGCAAATCAAAATTCCTCCACCATGAACTCTATCAACGATGCACAGAGTGGTTTTATTTAGCCGCCCGAGGACACAAGACTGTTATACCTAATCTCCTCGTTACCTCAGCTAGAATTGGCGAACATAGACCAGACTGCAATCAGACGACCGTACCGGGAGTCGATAGCCAAGAGCTCCCCGGAGCGAACCACCATAACATGACGGTAATATCAGGAGCTTATGACCTTTCACATTTCCACACAGGGCTGATGGCCCGACTTTCACCATAAACGGCCAATCGGAGGGAAGGTTGTACAACGTCGTAACTCAAATGTTTTGATATTTGAGAAATTCGTATCAGACGCCAGATTAGTACGTTATTAAAATTCGCATATTTTTTCTCATCTCCTACATTTACTTTTTAATTCCTTACAAAACTAAAGGCATTTATACAACGTGCTAATATTATTTTGTTTTTTGTCATATAAAAGTAATTTTTAAATTATAATTTATTCGTAGTTGGTATTACTTTTCAAATAATTTGATTCAAATGTAATTTAAGTACACAATATCAAGTTAAAGTTTTAATAATTTTATTAGGAATTTTAAGATAATTGTTATTAAAATACATAGGAAATCCACTTGATCTAAATTTTTGCCATACGCCTTTTCTCTATCCGACCAACAAACTTACGGATGCCTGTCGACCAACCAGTGTCTTAAGCTAACTGTCTCAATTAGGCCCCGCATAGATGACCCCGCAATTTCGTCAGGGTGCCCTAAGATTGCTGGTGTCTGTCGGTATTAGGTTAAGTGCAAGGCTGGGCTTGGCTTGACTATTATGTGTATCGTGTAAACTGCTTTTGTTGTCAGGGAATTGTAACGCCTGGCTGTGTGGCAGGTAAACTTACCTAGCTTAGTTTCTGATGAAGACAACAAACGGTTCTTTGTGATTATGTTTATCTTAAAAGTAAAAGCATTTCATTATTGAAAAGAAATTGTCATCCTGTTATTTAAATCAATGTAAAATGGGATCTTAGACAAGTCGTTAATATATTTTGAATTATCATGCTTTACATAAATGCAGATGTAAATAGAGAGGTGGCAAGTTATAAGCGGCGCTAACCCGTCCATCTGTAATCTTCTATACGGGGCTAATCTATGCGCTCTCAGAAAAAAAGACGGGGGAATCCGACCCATCGCAGTAGGTACTACCTTTCGTCGGATTGTCAGTAAGCTCTGTTGTCAATTGATTCTTCCCGATGTCGCGGAGAAATTCGAGCCGATTCAGTTGGGCTTCGGATGCAGAGGAGGCCGCGAGGCTGCGGTTCACGCGGCTCGGGCTTACATCCAGAACAGAGGTGGGGAAGTTCTTCTGAAGGTAGACATACGGAACGCTTTTAATACTCTAGACAGAGAAGCTATGTTAAATCAGGTACAAGCCAACTACCCCAAAATATACGCCTACTTGCTTCAGTGTTACGGCGGTTCTTCCGACCTGTTGCATGATGACCACCGCATTGCTTCGGCTACGGGATGCCAGCAAGGGGATCCTCTCGGGCCTGCAATTTTCAGTCTCACAATCCATCCAGTAATTTCCCAGCTTAAAGCCAAATTTAATTTATGGTACTTAGATGACGGCACCTTGGGAGGTGATGTCGATACGGTGTTAGGCGACCTCAAACTATCATCGATAGTTTCTCCAAGATTGGTCTCATCTTAAACCCTGCGAAGTGTGAGCTTTTTATTCCAGACTCCACGTCTGCCTCTCGCAAAGTCGATATTATTGACGAATTCAACTCACTCGCGCCTAACATTCAAATCGTCAACAGCTCTTCGCTTCGCCTCTTGGGAGCTCCTATTCTGGAGGATTCTATTGAGCCTTTTATTCAGGAACAGACAAAGAAATTCGATGATTCCTTGGAGCGCCTGAAACAGATTAATGCGCATATGGCGCTGCACATCATCCGTCTGTGTCTTTTTGTGCCTCAATTCACTTACATGCTCAGATGCAGTCCTGTGTGGCGTTTTAAAAATCTCTTGTCCAATCTAGACCAATCTATTCAAAATTTCCTCACCAAGATACTCAATTGCCCCCTTTCAGATAGGTGTTGGAGACAGGCTGGGCTTCCGGTACGTTTTGGTGGTCTTGGAATCCGCCAACCGTCCGCGGTGGCTCTACCGGCGTTTCTGTCTTCAGCGCACGGGGTAGCCGGTCTCTTTAATAAAGTGACTGAACCTTCTATTGGCAGTGTCGAGCCAGAATTCCTAGCTGAGGCTAGAAACGCTTGGGAGGTGGTTTGTCCCCATACGGACTTCCCGTCTAACCCGAAGCTGCAACGTGCGTGGGATGAACCCCTATGTAGGTTGGTGCAGGCTGACCTGCTGAATTCCTGCGACGGCCTTTCGGAAAGGGCACGCCTCCTTGCAGCCTCCGCTGAAGAATCAGGTTTTTGGCTCAAGGCTCTGCCTTCTTCATATGTTGGCACCCTCCTCGATAACACGACCCTTTCTCTTGCCGTCAGCCTGCGCCTAGGAGCAGACATATGTGAAACCCACACTTGTGTATGTGGACTCGCCGTGGACAGACTTGGGCATCACGGACTGTCCTGTAGTAGAAGCGCGGGTCGCATCCCGCGACATGCCGCTCTGAACGACGTTATACGTCGGGCCTTCTCCAGCGTCAATGTGCCGGCTAAACTTGAGCCGAAAGGAACTGCACCTAACGATGGTAGGAGGCCCGACGGTATGACGCTCATGCCATGGCGGTCTGGTAAGCCCATAGCGTGGGATGCGACCTGTGTGGACACTGTAGCCACCTGCCACCTACCTTTGACAACAAAAGCGGCAGGCTCTGCAGCATCTAAAGCTGAAGCCCTAAAAGTGCGCAAGTATGCCGATCTGTCCTCCAACTACAATTTCGTCCCATTCGGAGTGGAGACGCTGGGTCCCTGGGGGCCTGGGGCGCGAGACTTGTTCCGACAACTCTCCTCGAGGCTTATTGATGTGTCGGGTGATAAAAGGGCTGGCAGCTACCTCGGGCAGAGGATAAGTCTGGCTATCCAGAGAGGGAACGCTGCCAGCCTTTTGGGCACCCTACCCAGATATGATGATCTGGGTGACATTTTTTATTTAGTTTAGTTTATAAGGTAATTAGTAAAAAAAAAAAAAGTTATAAGATCAGACTTTATATACCTAACTTGCACCTTTGGATAACAATTTCCAAAATATGTCATTGTGCATCCAACACGAGTGTTGAATCTTATTTCGGGAAATACCTATTTATCTTACCTGTATTCAATTAATGTTAAGTCATGCAAATGAAAGACAATTTGTACAACACTTTTTATAAAGGGTCTTTCATTAAGGACGGGTCGATTTAGAAATGAAATAAAACAAGCTGGGGATGAGGTATTAACATAATTCTCTTTTTATTTGAAAGGCTCATATATGCCATTATTTGTGAAATATGACATCTTTCAAAATTCCGCCGCTAATTCTCACGGTAGTACAAATCCGAGCAGTCAAGTTTTCGTCATAAGCGAGGCCGTACCGTCGAAAGTAAGCATAACAGATCGATGATAACCGTTTTTGTGACCCGGATAAGGATGTGGATAACATGTGGTTCCAGCAAAAAGTTGCAGGTCTATGCCAAAAAGTTGCAATCGACCAATTCCCTTAAAGTCAACGTAACCTATTCCACTGCTCAAATTCAGCCAGATCTATGCAGCAGAGTCATTAAAAATTGGAACTTTCGGATTTGTGCTCCCGTGAGAAACCGCTGCAGAAATCTGAACGATGTCTTATGCCACACAAAATGGCATAAATGATCCTTTCAAATAAAATAATAATTTCATTAATACCCCACACACAGCTTGTTTTATTCCATTTGAACATCGACCCACCCTTAATGAAAGACCCTTTACTTAAGTACCAATTGCTTTACACAAATACTATTAGAAAGATGCACTTAATTTTATCACACTTACTCGATGTCTGATTGTAAAGACCTTAGCCAAATGAATGCCAAGGCAAATCTTTATGGAATGATAATGAAAATTCTTTAAGAGCATCCTAAACTTGTTCTTCATTTGTTTAATAGTTCATTTCAAAGTCACCGGAAGTTTTGCAAGATGTAATGATAAGAATGACTTGTACATTTATTTTACGCATAATGTGTCTGTTAACTTTACAGGGTTAATACTTAGGTAGGCACATATTGAAGGTTACTTGCTTTTATCTTTAACCCATATAAACCATTTATTTTGCCACACTTGTTACAAATCCAATATAAAATAAAAACTTACTTTCTAAAACAGAGTTGAATTTATCATTCAGAAGTCTTTGCCTATAAGTACATATACATAACAGCTTGTGATATGTGTGGCGAGGACTCAGACTCGGTAAAAACTGACAACAGGAGTTCTGCTGTCAGCACTGGTTTTCAGTCTGAGCCTCTCTCCAACCTCCATCTGACTGCCAAGAACAGGTCCAGCCTGACACTTGCAGTGTGATGTTCGCCTTTCAGCGTAGTACGGTCAACCGCACGTCGATAGAAACTACTTCAATTCTATTACCACGCCATTAGGTCCAAAAGTGTTTCTACTGATCTTCGCGCTTCGGTAGTAGTTTCTTTAATTCTACCTACCAGGTGGTACTGTCGGTGCGTGATATTTGACAAAAAGTAGACACGTAAAATTAAATTTTATGAGCTCTCTTTTATAAGTCAAAATAAAAATGAATACTATTTGCAACCATACTAACGCAAAATCTTTAGGTTGAAAGTTCTATTAACGTAACTGGACAACCTGCGTTCTACAATTTTTAGAAAATGACATAAAAAAATCTTGATTCTGCATATGAAATGGAAATATATTTCGGTAATTTTTTTATGAAGAAACAATTTTTAAAATTATTATTTCCATTTTAATAGATCAAAAATGCTCAGTTATATGGATGGAAGAAATGGAACTTACACCCAATAGGTTTTGCGTTATAAGTGTTACCCAAATATTACTACATCCTATTAAAAACAAAATATCAAACTGACACTGATATGACTATATTAGCACAAAACTAATCGACACAAAGGTGGACAGAGATTTTGAAAAACAACTGACTTTTGACTTTGAAATATAACATCACATTACAAGTCGAGGGGCCTTCAGCCAAAAATCATTGCTTGTCCAATCCATGTCTCAGCGTTCTAAATCAAACAAAGCAGAAACCAAACCGATCAATTATGTAGAAGGAACAATTATTTAAAACGCTACTTGACCTTACGTCACGAGGCAGCTAAAAATTAAGTAGAAGATTATTTATGGCCCTCGTTCAGAGATAATTTCATGTAGAGATTGAGAAGCTATTTACGGTTCAAGACCGCATTTTTTTAAACGATATGGGTAACAACGAACATATTTAAAAGAGCGAGTGGGTTTTTATTGTCGCTTCTTTTTTCTACCGTGGTGAAGCGATGTTGTGACGTCGTTAAGAGATTTTTAATATCCTTGATTTCGATTTGATTTACAATATTTACATTATAAAACTTCCCCAGTTTGGTTATATTGCAGGATGCATCATCTGATTGTCTGAAAAGTATAAGGTGACTCCATATGCTTCGAATGCACGAAGCCGTTGATCCCAGCAACTATGTACGGTAGTACATCACAGGTTTGAGGAGTACAGTATGTCAACATTCAATGTATAAAATTCTGTTTTATTTGATTGTTGTAACCTCAGAACAAAAACCTCCTTGCTTTTTGATTTACACGGAGTTGACTGCATTAGTTACGTGAGTGTGACCCTGCGCTCTGAACAAACGTCTTCGGTACAAAAACAGCCAAGTTGAAGAGGGATTGGGTGGGACATACAAGGCGTAACAGAAAGGGTATGTTAACCCTGAAGGATGTGATTCTGCCCATGAAACTGAACAACTTTCCTCAAGGAACATACATCGAAATGCGAAAAAAATTTTTGACCTCTCATAAAAAGTGAATCAGCTGATAATTTTTTTTTCGTATTTCGACCTATGTTCCATGAAAAGTTGATAATTTTCTTGGACAGTTACACCTTGTTTATAACCCGCAAGCACAGTGATAGATGGGTAAAATTAGCCAACGAGTCACTGATTTTCTATACACATGACAGCTAAATTTCTGTGCCAAATTAAAACTCCCCCAGTGAGTGATAAGATAAGATAAGATGATTTATTGCTTTCCACATGGTCATTCAAGGTGTTATCATATATACATAGTTACACATGTAGACCCAGAAGGGCACAACAATTATTATTACTAGGTTACTATAACTATATAGTAACCTAGTAGTAGTAGTAGCGCGTAAACTAGTAGTAGTAGCGCGTTCGTGGATTTGGAAAAGGCCTATGACCGAGTGATGAGGAATGAATTGTGGTCAGCATTGTCTATGTATGGGGTAAACGGTCATCTGATTCAAGCACTGAAATCTCTCTATGAGGATTCCAGTGCTTGTGTCAGAATAAACGGGGCGTACACTGAATGGCTTAGCATCGGAAAAGGTGTTAGGCAGGGATGTGTAGCGTCACCTTGGCTGTTTAACCTGTTCATGGATAATTGTTTGATTGATCTGAAAGAGAGAATGTGTGGACTGAGAATAAATGAGTTACTCATCAAATGTCTTCTCTACGCTGATGACCAAGTTGTACTTGCGTCATCTGCTGACGAGTTGCAGGAGATGGTAACAATGATGAATGTGGCTTTGGACAGGAAAGGAATGAAAGTAAATGTAAGCAAGACTAAAGTAATGGTACTTGAAAGAGAAGAATGTATGACAGAGTGTACTATATTAATAGATGGTGAACAAGTCGAACAAGTGAAGGAGTTTGTGTATCTGGGCTCAAAGTTTACGAGAGATGGAAAGTGTGAAAGTGATATTGAAAGAAGAGTGAATGCTGGAAACATGGTGAATGGTGCCCTGCACGCCTTTATGAGGAGTCAGAAGGTGTCTCACAAGGCTCGTTTGGCTGTTCATGGGGGAGTTTTGGTACCAACACTGATGTATGGCAGTGAAAGCTGGGTATGGCAGAAGAAGCATGAAAGTAGAATTAATGCAGTGGAAATGAGAGCGCTAAGGAGTATGATTGGTGTTAAATTGAGTGACAGGATTAGAAATAGTGTGATAAGAGAACGGTGTGGCGTAAAAGAAGACGTTGTGACCAAAATCGAGAAAGGGATGCTGAGATGGTTTGGTCATGTAGAGAGGATGAATGAACGAAGATTGACGAAAGAGATCTACCAGGCGAGAGTGAATGGAAACGTTGGAAGGGGAAGGCCTAGGCGAACGTACCAGCACCAAATTCAGGACGTTCTGAATAAAGGCCAGGTTAAAAGTACCCTAAACCGACGAGCATGTATGAAAGGATTGATGAAGGTACAGGAAGCAAGGGAAGTATGTCAAGATCGTAGCAGGTGGAGGACTGTGGTCTCTGCCTACCCCAACGGGAAAGAGGCGTGATGTTATGTATGTATGTATAACTATATTATTATGATGAGTGTCCGTGAACATATGAAAATATAATACAGGTGATTGGAAGCTGGGTGCAAAGCCTTAAAGGGGTGATATCTGAGATCATTTAGAACACAATAAGCCATATTTGTCTTAGACGAAGTCGCATATTTTTTTTTTCATTGTTACTTTAATGTTTTTGACAAAAGCTCCAAAATTTTACTATTAATTGCTAAAAGTGTTAAATTAAAATGGTTTGGTCATTATTTTTTTATTTTTTTTACTTAAGGAATGTTTGGCCAGTCTGATGAGACTTTTTAAGCATTTGTGTCATCAGAAAAATATTCTGAAGCTGTTTGAAGTTCAAAATAATTTTTTAAATGAAGAAATTTGATTTGTTTAAGGCATTTAAAAAAATAAGTAATCAAGCTTAAGGTCAATCAATATGGATCACAGTCTGAAATAAAATTATTTTTTTTTTTTTTTTTTAAGGTAACATGCTTGGTTGTCTCCCTTTCTTTTGAGGTATCATTTACGCAGATGTCTCACCAACTTTTAAAATTAGGGCGTATTTAAGCTTAACAGAGGAAGATCAGTAAAAAATTTAATAGGCAAATTATACACGCTTTTTGTTAATTAAATAAAATTTTCGTGTTTAAAATGAAGACTGCAATTGCTCATACCAAGCGAGCCAGTCTTCTGACTTCTGTACACGTGACTTGCATCTTCTGCTTGATGACATGTTGGTTGGAATTTTTGTATTAATTCTGCACTGGTTGATATTTCTACACTAAAATATCCAGGAGCACTGCAACAGGTGATTCGAACAGGCCAATAGCAGGGCCCGTCCCTGCCAGTCCAGTTTTCTGGGAAACAGTTTTTCTCACAATTAGAGCCCAGTGCACTAGAGTTGGATATTAAAAGCTCAAACTTCAGGTAGGATAGATGCGTTCGTATTGTGGTAGTGGCGTAAAATGCTCCAACCATACAAACCAAAAATTTCACCTGGCTCTCTACAACATGCAAGCAACGAGTCTCAAAATTCTTTTGGAAACTCAAAATTTAGGGATCTGATATTCCGAACATCTAGATTTAGACGTTTTTGTACAAGTTTTTAATACCTGTTTGCATAAGGCAGTGTATCTACTTTATTTTTGAACAATAAATCATTTATTATTATTTTATTAGTGTTATAAGCAAGCGTTCAATAATTTTGAGCGAACTTCTGTGAAGAAAAACACTTGATGGAAGTACTGTTGAAAACATTTTAATTGACCTCTCTACGGGTGAGGTCTAGTAATTTAATACTCGTTTACAATCTAACGAGTTCATTTTAATCATACACGAGAGAACCAGCTTATCTTGATCTGCATAAGGTATCCTTTTTAATAGGGATATGTCGTCTTTACAACAGCAGCTAGCTATAGTTGAAAGTTTCGGAGATTATGTGTCATGATAGCGCGGTACCTAAACCAAAAATAAGGGTTAGTTGCAACTGCACCTACTTTCAACTCCCCCTGTTCATTGCTCCCAGTCCCAACTGCACCCGATGAATTTTTTTCTCTGTAACTTTTACTATTTGTACAGCAAAACTGTTTGAAATAATTTAAATAAAAAATATAAAGGTAAGCACTAGGCAACTTATGGAACAATCAAATTTATTAACCATAGGTAAGTCCTGATTGATTGTTTGATTGATTGACTGACTCATTCGTACAGCCCAAACTACTAAAAGTTTGAAATAAGAGGGGGGAATAGAACCACATCATCATCAATAACAATTCCTATAGCAACATAACTTTTTTGCCTTTTAATGCCCAGCTCAGTAGAAATTTATAATTTTCGGAATAATAACAAGTATGGAATTACCCCATCAGGTTAGCAGTTTGTAGATGTGAGGAAAGGAGCAACGAAAAATAATTACCAATACAATAAATATTTTATTAAGTAATTTAACCGTGCTTCGGTATTTTCACTTGTAACCATTGTATATCGTCTTTATCTGGTGTTGCGCCGGCGCCGTTTACTTTAATACCTGAAAAAATAATTGGATCTCATAAAAAAAACTTTTTTGATTCAGCATGAATTAAAACCTCATTAAGTTTTACCCAATGAATTTGGTTCACATCGTGAGGGTTGCAAGGTCGATGACCAACCTCACAAACCTCATTCAGGTGTCAAAATGTTGTTGAGCCGCCAAAGGCCTCTGACATGGATCATTAACGACTACATCCGTAGATAGTAGTAGGGACCAATGGCTTAACGCGCCTTCCAAAGCACGGAATTATTTTACATTTCTGACAATCAGGTGATTCATCCTGCAATGTCCTAACCGAACTGGGGAGGTCGCACAAAGGGATTTTCGTTTGACAGTGTCCCCACCGGGAATCGAACCCAGAACCAAGTATTACCAGGGAGATAAATTTTGATGGATTCATAGGATTAGGTTTATCTGCCGGAGGCGACCGACTGCACGCGCAGCCTTTAGCTAGTATAGGAAGTGGAAGATATATATTTTATTATTAGGATTCGTTAATGCTGTTTGCGGTTAGGCTTTAGATGACTGGAAATAAACAGGACAGGAGAGAGTAAAATGTGAAGTACACACGTATTGCAGTCAAACCAAAAGCAAGACAATGATGAATTTTAATACGATCTAAAAATAGACGTACAGAAAAACACACCAAAATTCCTTGAAGAAAATATGCCCATCAGTCTATACTCGTACTTACTACGCTGGCTCAGCGACCCCAAGAGGATGGCCTCCGACACGAGAGTTTTCCATTCTTTCCTGTTCTGTGCCGCTTCTTGCCAATCGGCTCTCTTGAGGGCATCCAGGTCTTTCCGCACTTCGTCACCCCATCTGTACCTGGGACGACCGACTCGTCGTTTCCTACTAGGTCGTCTCACGTAAGCTCTTTTGGTGGCCCGATCCTCTCCCATTCTCTCCACGTGACCGAGCCAGCGAAGCCTTGCAGCCTTGGTCTCGCCCATGATGCTGGGTTTGGGCACTAGGTGCCTATCAGTCTATACATAATTTTTATCATCCCACTGTTTTCTTACTTTGTGAGATTTAAATTTTTGTTACAAACAAATGGTAAAGTTTTATGCTACCTACCTCCTTTCAATAACGCCATAATCCTGCTAATTTTAGAATCAGTCAGAGATGGAGGGTTTTGGAACTGGACTGGAACTCTTTGTGTCATTTCTATACTCGGTGGACTTGTGTTTACATTCTGTATACCGCCTTTGTGATCGTGCACGTGTGGGCAACCTGGAAGAAAAACAAATTGAAATTTATACTTAGTAAATGTACCAATATTTTAAGCACTTAACCTAATAGTCTAGGAAATGAAGCGGATCGTTGTATGAGGACCCCCGCATTAAATCCTCAGTCGATGAAACTTTGCTGAGGTATTACACTATATGAGACAAAACTTCATTGCTAATTAAAATTTTTGTATACAAAAAATGTAAGAAAAATTCAATTTGTTGAACTTTTTTTGGATATTTTGAATATACATTTATTTCATGATACCTTACTGTCAAATAAAATCTGCCTGAGAGAATAATGTTGGGGTCAACTGCTTCATTACCTACACTATAAAGGTAAACAGTGCACACGCTTAAGTATATTAGAAGCACACAAGCACGAAAACGCAAAAAGTTGTATTCTGACAAATTTATAGACAGTGCCTTCGCTAAGTTGATTACTACCTTTGCTGGAAACTTTTTGGCTGATTTTCGATCCTTGAGATTGGAAACTATTGAAACGATGAAATTATCGTCATCTAATAAAATACCTTACTTATAAGGAGTCTCAAACTTTAAGTTAGCATCTCAGTTATTTTCGAAATCTCGTGCAAAATCGGTGCCAAAATTCTGCTAATTCGAAATAGAACTAGTACTTTCCCAGAGTACCTACTAAAATTTGGCAGAGGGATAGGGTTAAGTGTCAACCTAAAGGAAAAACTTTCAAAATTATGGTCAGTCGCCATTTTATCTCTTTTACCTCATGAGGAATATTTAAGGCAAACAGCTAAACCGTTGGAGATTTTAAAGATATGCAGAAGTTATTCAATATGATTGGCATTTTCTGTCAATATATATAAAAATTAAAGGACTAAACTACCTGATTTTAGAACCCTGAGAGACCAAATAAACTTTTTCGGATTGATGGTAATTTTCTAAATTCGAAAAACCCAAAAGAGAATAGTTCAGCATAAAAGGCATTTTCTCTTCATATTTAAAATCAGAAACACTTCACAAGACCAGCCCAACTATCAGTCTCGATTAGGATTACTTGGCCATTAAAAGTTGTGAGATCAAATAAAGAGCCAAGTCTTAGTAAATTACACACACACGGGTCGATAGTTTCAGTACAAAGTACTGAAGTAACAACGCTTGTTTGCGTCGCGGCTCTCTTCGCTGAGATTTGTCGTCAGTACAGTACCTGGGCGATCGAGCTTCGCTCTGTATAATCTTAACTAATGCCCATTAACAGATTTTTCTGAAATATGCTAATTTCAAGAAATGCCCAAAGAAACGGAGAAAACTAACTTTTCCAGGCTTGAGACCCAGATTTTTCGCCCCGAAAAACCCCCGTGTAGTAAATTTCATCAAAATCGACCTTTTTAGAGAAACCACTTACAAATATATTGACTCTTATCACAGTATAGGATAAGGGTGCTGGATAAGGGACTGTATATCACCCATAGTTACTCTTACGTACGACACCCGCTGAAAAAGATCAGATGGTGCTAGTTTTGAACTGTACCAGTCACAGATTTAGATAGGAACCAGTAGTAAGTAGAGTAAATCCGTCGAGTTATGTGATTGCATTATGACTCATATAAAATTGGCGATAGTGGCCTCATCACTAGAAATATAAATATCACTATTCTAGAAGTTTATTATTTTAAAAAGATACTTGCCTGTCATAAATTTTAAACCTAAAAAGGAAATTTCAAACTATATTAAACAATAAATTGTATTTAAAGAGTTTTTCAATAAACTAAATCGGTGTTGTTTTTCTTAATAGTTTTTTGCTCCTTGTCTGTGTTGTTTTTTAAAGATTTTATTTAGTTTCACCTGTCGCGGTGACTGTCTGTCAGTAATCAAATCTTGAAAGTTAAATTTGACCCATTTCCTGGTTTCCGACTGAGAAGAAATTTTGAATTCGTATGTAAATTCGATGACAATACAATATTATTATGACTTGGAGCTGATCTGATGATGAAGAGGGTAAGTGGCCATAGAAACATGAGAAAATACCGCTTTTCAGAAATCCTGCAACGTCATCAGCTGTTGGGCAGCATGGCTTGCTTACCTGGTAATATTTTAATGTTAAAACAACTCTTAGACGTTCTTTTTATAAACATTTGGGTTTAGCTAGGCCTTTTGAGGAAATTTCTCTAAATTTGTACATACAAAGCAACGCCTGAATTTCCCGCGCTAGATGCAACAAGGACTTTTTTATGATATTGTAATTTTTCTACTCGATACTATAGGCGCTGCAGTTTTTGTTGTTTTTAAGTACCTAATCCAAACCTTACGAAACGTCGGTGGAAACATTTGAAACTCTGTTACCATGTCATAAAGTCTAAAGCTTTTCAACTGACGTGCTGTTGGGCGTACGTAGGAAGTTATCTTAGGCTCGTCTGATTCTAGGGTCTGTTTTTTAATATTTGACATCAGAAATATTCACTAAGAAGTAAAAAATAAAATAATAGTAAAAAACAAATAAAAAAAGCTTTTATTAGATGTATAAAAAGAACTAAACAGTTTTCACAGTCTCAGGTTTTCAAATAAAACAGCTACATTATAAAACAGCTAGAAGTTAATAAAAAAAACCGGTCAAGTGCGAGTCGGACTCGCGTGCCGAGGGTTCCAAAATACCTTTAGTATTTTTGGGAGCAATAAAGTCCATTTTCAGGACCGCAAAACTAAATTTGTTTGTAAAGGTTTTTTGCAGATTTCTGAAAAACTGTGACACTTAGAAAGATCGTTTTATTTTTCTGTCGTTATATTTTTCTGTAATGCGGATACTGAAGTCAAGGAGGTTGAAAACACTAGGTTTCTAGGGTTTAATTTAGATAAAGAATTAAATTGGAAAACTCATATCGATTCCGTCGCTGATCGAGTAAATAAATTTGTTTATGCTTTAAAACGTCTTAAGCAAGTCACAAATCAGGAAGCAGTTCTGTCAGCGTATCATGCGTATATAGTGTCGATCCTACGATATGGAATTTTACTTTGGGGAAACAGTACCAATGTAAATAGAGCATTTGTGGCGCAAAAAAATTGCATCAGGGCTATAACAGGTATTTCTCGTTTTGACTCTTGCAAACCATATTTTAAAAAGCTTGGTTTATTGACATTGCCATCTTTATACATATACGAGACATGTGTGTTTTACAAACACACATGTCTCAGAATCAAAATCAGAACTTGTTTACTAAGGCTGTTGATATAAACCCTCGAAATTTCAGATATCTTGACAAACTTGTTTTCGATGAAACACCTATAATTATGAAGTATGACAAAAGTTGCTTGTGCATGTGCGTTAGAATTTATAATAAATTAGAAAGTCATATCAAATTATTACCCATAAAATTATTTAAAATGAAATTGTATCAATGGCTCAGTGAATATACTTTTTATAATTTGAATTTATGACATTGTGATAATTTTAATGATTTTTGACATCTTAATTAATTAGTTTAAATTATTACTTTTTTATTGTATTTGCATGCCATTTCATACTGGCGAAACATGTATATGTACAAAATTTAACTATAAGATCTTCACCACCATGTTTGACGCAAATAAATCATTCTATTCTATTCTATTCTAAAGTTTACATAAACTTCTGTCAACTGTAATTAATTCAGATTTTTCCTTACACAAACTTCGGAGATAAGGGGAATGGTATTTTTTTTTGTCATTTTTCATCATAACTTGAAAACTAAGAAACTGAAAAAAATTCAAAAATATATTTTAAAATGTACAAGTGAAGCCCTTTCATATGATACCCCACTCCACCTGGTAGCGACAATTTGAAATTTGGCCCCCCCTATTTTGGCCCCCTTTACATTAATAATCATACTTTTTTCAAAATATTTTTATGTGCAATTAAGTTGAGCAACTATATTCTAAAACTATTCCAAATTTCAGGTCAATAGCATAAGTGGTTGCTGAGATATATAGAGACAGACAGACGGACAGACAGACAGACAGAGCGGCACCATAGGGGTTCTTTTTTTTACCATTTTGGTATCGGAACCCTAAAAAGAGGGTATAACACGCTTTTATTTGAAAATTTGACTGTCATAAAATTAGATATATAATAAAAGATTTTTTTTATTGACGATTATTGTATTTAAAGAATAAGTAACAATACCCATTGCCATCCATAAATCTTTCTTCAGAAGAGGTTTCTTCCCCTCTTCTATTTCGCTGTTTTTGTCTAAAAAAGTAAATTTTTATTAACAACATAAGTAAGTAAAATAAATATTTAAAATAATAAACTTAAAATTAAATAATACATACCACCGGATGGAAATAGTTGTTTACTTTCTTTTTCTGAAAAGCGAATAAGTTAAAAGTTACTCAACATTACTTTTTTTAGTTTAAATGTTATTTGAGTTTTACACGATCGAGCGATCAAAAGAAGTCGGGTCTTTCGAAATTTGGTTCACTACACCATCAGCACTTTATGTAGGTACTTCAAGGAAAGGGGTGTTGCAACCGCACGGTGCATGACGAGTCCGTATCCGTAACACCTCCCCTCCTAGACGAGAAAATATTTGCTAGGGTTCAAATCAAATAAAGATTGTAAGGGACGGTGTACCGAAAACTGAAAGGGCGTGCTCAGTCAACGAATCTGAACAACTTTCCCAAAGAAACATATGTTGGGAAATGAAAAAAAATGTTGACCTCTCCATTCAAGTTTCCCACTCTGGTCGAACAGTTTTTGTATGAAGAGGTCAATTTTTTTTTCATTTCCCAACATATGTTTCTTTGGTAAAGTTGTTCAGTTTCGTTGACTGAGCACGCCCTTTCAGATTTCGGTACACCGTCCCTTACACCCTGTATTGCGGTAGATCTCTTCTCTTCTGATATAGTTTCGGTTGTTATAGAGGTTGGTTTTACCTTTTTCATCTCTGCGCTAGTTGAATTTATCTCTATGTAACCACTTTGTCTTTTGCGTTTGATCCAAAAAAATGTTGCAAATTATAAACTCTATGGTGAATCAACATTGTAATTTTTTTGTTAACTACCTGCGTTTAAGAACTTTTTTTCAAAGTCTTCAAAGGCTCTCTTCAAATCAGCCATATAAACCGGTCTTTCTCCTTCTCCCACGGAGGAGGCTGGCGATTGTGATGTTTGTGTATCATCTGCGTTCCTCATGAATATGTCTGAAAAATAAGGGGTTGTATTTTGTTGTCTTATTAAAACCGAAAGTATTTTTTTGGAAATTATGTTATTTCCACATTTTTCTGTTATATTTATAGATTTTTTTATGTGACAAGTAAGTGGTCACCACCGGCCTAGCGTCTTATTAGTGGCATAATTTTACACTAATATATTAGACATCAAAGCGCGTTTCCCACCGTGTATCGGAAAATTGCGATAATACTAAAGGGTGTGAATCTGCCCATGCAACTAAACAACTTTTCCCAAGAAACATGGAAGAAAATCCATTTTTGACCTCCCATAGAAACTGCATCAACTGATAGCGCATTTTGTATGGGAGGTCAAATTTGGTTTTAGATATTTCGACCTATGTTCCTTGGGATAAGTTATTCAGTTTCTTGAAAAGTCATCAGTATTATCACATATTTTCGTTACACGCTTTACATTCTTTTTACGGGGCTCAACAAACACTTGCCGTTTTTTAGGGTTCCGTACCCGAAAATAAAAAAAACGGAACCCTTATAGGATCACTTTGTTGTCCGTCTGTCTGTTTGTCTGTCAAGACCTTTTTTCTCACGAACGAGAAGAGGTATCAGGTTAAAATTGTAACTGATAAATTTATATCTGAAAATTTAAATTTTTTACAACGACGCAATCAAAAGATATGGCTTTTTAATTATGTTCTCATCTCCATACATTTATGCAAAAAAGCAAAACCTACAGAGTACTTCCCGTTGACCTAAAATTATGAAATTTGGCAAGAAGCTAGGTCTCACAGTACAAATAAAGGGAAAAGTCTAAAATCAGTAAATATTCAAATTCTTCTCACAACTAATAGTAACCAATTAAGGTGAGCTCCCGTTTAAAGAACTTTTCTATAAAAGAGGGGTCAAGTTGGATGGTCACGGAGTTTTTAAAATCAAAGAGCAAAAGCTTTTAGTATATCATATGGTAGATAGGTACGGAATCCTTAGGGCGCAAGTCTGACTCGCACTTGGCTGGTTTTTTTTTTGTTTTCGTCTGCAGAACCCGAAAACAGACTTACCCGGGTTCATTTGATTAGGTCCATGGTTGACCACTGGAGGAATTCGATTAAGGGCAGGCAACGTGTTTATTTGCTGAATAGGTTGATAAAACACTGTAGGAGCAGCTGCAGGTATCGTTGTATGCTGATGGAGCACTTTAAGTAAAAATAGTTTTCGTTATTAAATTGAATCAAACGTTACTTTGCGAAAGGCCATTATTACAAATTATAGAAAATATGTAGCTAACTGTGCCCCGCCCAACTGCAAATAAATGCAAACGCCTAGGAAACAGCAACACCACAACCATGCAAACCGTTCTATACGCGCAACGAATTTAAGATCCCTCAGCGAAACCGGAATGCTTAAAAAACTCGCCCCGCACTCTCCCGCGCAGCCCCGCTGGCTCTACCGCACTTCCCCCACTACTTTAGCCGAGAGCTCTTTATTCATTGCGCCGTTTATACACGTGTTTCGTCTCACATGATGTTGGACCTACTACTTGGACTGCACGCTTTTCAAACGTTTGGGACACATTCGCCAACATATGACATCAATAATTAGCTTTAAGTTATTAACTACTTATTTATGAAAGTCTTAAATTTTTTGTGCTGTTAGCTTTTCAAAAAATTTTTAATTAAATAAAACAGGGCTTCTTTTTATTTTGTTTGGGAAGTAGTCTAGGCAACGAAGCGGATCGTTGTATGAAGACCCCCGCATTAAATCCTCAGTCGATGAAACTTTGCTGGGGTGAGACAACTTTGCTACATGAGACAAATCTTCTATAAAAAATCCAAAAAAAACGGTACTTTTAAATTTTCCATACAAGAATTACAAAAAATATATGAAAAAATTAAAAGTACCGATTTGTAATACCCCAGCAAAGTTTCATCGACTGAGGATTTAATGCGGGGGTCAACTGCTTCGTTGCCTACACTAAAAGGTTTTGATGGGAGGTAAATTAACCCTATTTACCTCCCATACCACATCTTGCGTTTCGTAATGTGATGATTCGATAAAAAGGCCACGTGACAAAATTGTTCTAATAAAAACTTACAAAGCATTTTATAGTTTTCTACTTTTTAAGCAATATTAAAACCGTGAACTTCTTTGACCCAGGTGGTCTCGGGAGGTGTACGGTTTACAATAACCCAACTATCGCTATTCAATTAGTGATATACAGAATTTTAGTAAATTATAGTTTAAATAAGAACTGAAATATCGTCTTGTTTTTTAGTAACAATTTTTGCTTGCTACTAAAGGAGCCTAAATTTTCCAAAAAAATAAGCTTTTAAAATTAAAACATACTTACTGTTTTGATCTTCCTCCCCTGAAAGTTTTAAATCGATAAGCTTCAAACATAACAACAAAAGCTTAAGCCTAAAGTTCAACCTAATAGATAGACAGATTGTATCTACTAATAATGAGACACTTACGTTTCAACAGAACTTAAATATATTGGTACTTTGTTTCAAGAGAAAAATGGTTCTGGACCTTGAGCTATAACCTGCTCGAATCAAAAGGAGTAGGAGAAAAAAAGGACGGGTTGCACTCCGGGAGTGCCGGCAGAAGTGATAACTTAAACTTCAACGTTGTGCATTTTTGAATATTTTGGAATGGTTAGGGAATAATTTCGCACGAATTGTTTTATTTATCAGTATAAAATTACTATCATGTATGTGGTAAAATACAATGTTCATTTATTGCGCTATCGTAGACAAACATGACATTTTATATTACATATAGAAAATCTTACGCTTTTTCGATCAGGCTACAGACACAGTATATATATAAGCTAAAGCAGTATGGAAACTCCTAACAAACGTCCAAAACTGGCGCACTCACAAATGCGCACACCGCTACAGGAAAATAAGCAGTTTCCGCGCTGAAGTAAGTCGTGCGTGCCAAAACCATGATGCAAACAAATAGGATCCCTATAAGTATGTCCCTGTCCTTGTGCGATAAAAGGCGACTAAGTATCCTAATCTGCCCTTGTGTCATAAAAGGCGACTAAATGTCTTAATCTGCCCTTGCGTAACAAAAGGCGACTAAGTGTCTTAATCTGTCCTTGTACAATAAATGGCGACTAAGTGTCTTTATCTGCCCTTGTGTCATAAAAGGCGACTAAGTGTCTTAATCTGCTCTTGTGTCATAAAAGGCGACTAAGTGTCTTTGAGTGCCCCCTGCGTCATAAAAGGCGGCTAAGTGTCTTTGAGTGCCCTTGTGTCATAAAAGGCGACTAAGTGTCTTTGTCTGCCCTTGTGTCATAAAAGGAGAATAAGTGATTTATTTAACCTTCCCTTGAGTGCTAAAAGGTAACTAAGGTCCTTAATCTGCCCTTGTGTAATAAAGGCGACTAAGTGACTTAACCTTTCCTTGTGTCGTAAAAGGCGACTAAGTGACGTAACCTTTCCTTGTATCGTAAAAGGCGACTTTGTGTTTCGTGATTAAGAGGCTTAACCTTCTCTTGGCCTAAAAGGCGACTAAGTGTCTTAATCTAAGCTTATGTGATAAAAGGCGACTAAGTGATTTAACCTTCTGACTTAACATTTTATGCAAGACTGTCTGCTAAATTTAATTTTCTGTGTAACTTTCCTTAAAGAACCTAGGTCGAAAGACGAAAAAAATTGTCCCCCCATACAAAACGCGCTATCGGCTGACGCAGTTCCTAATGCTATTGCCAATTGGACATAAAAAAATATTATTTCATATTTCGACTTCTTATGGAAAGTAAGAAAGACATACTGAAAGGAACAAAGTTGATAGAAGCACCCAATATTTGAGTTCATCATACTATTTTTATTTAAAAAATTCTGGGTTACAACCCTGACGCTCCGACGCAGAATAGTTCCTTTTTCAAAAAAAAAGGCCCGAGTTTCCATACTGCTTTAGCTTATATATTTACTGTGCTACAGATCTGACTCGAATTTATTTTTTTTTACCTTAGAGTAACGAGTCAAAACGTTGCGCGCGAAAATCGTGTTACTCTACACTTTTTACCCATCTAAAAAAAGTGCCAAGCGCCGCTAAAGAAGTTTTACTTCAAAACTTATAATAAGCTTATAATTATTATTCATCATCATCATATCAGCCGTAAGACGTCCACTGCTGGACATAGGCCTCCCCTAAAGATCTCCATGACGACCGGTCCTGCGCTGCTCGCATCCAGCGGCTTCCCGCGACCTTGACCAGATCGTCGGTCCACCTCATTATTATTACTTAAATTAAAATAAAAGCATAGGTACTTCACAAAATATCTGAAGCTCTGCGACGACCCAACGAGCCATCATGTAGCTATACAGGATGTAAAAAAATTACAATGCTCCTTATAAGGGGTGATTTTACATTATTAATAGATTGTAAAAAAAAAATCCTTTTTTAATACAATATTATTTATACAATCCATTAGTTATGTAGAATTACCCCTTAGAAGGATCGTCGTACTTTTTTTACACTCTGTATAGTAAGTTAAGTTAAAAAGCAAGCAACTGACCAATATTTAATTCTCTCAGCCGTACTGCTCTATTTTGTGGTTGTCTTTGGAAGTGCATTAAGTTGATTTTAGTCGTTTTTATAGGTACATCATTGTTCCCGATCATTTCCAGCTGCACTTCTACGTTATGATCAGGAAGCAAATCTAAAAAATATAAAAATTAAGGGACTTATCAACTATATAACTTTTGCTAAGAGTATTAGTGCGGTCAGTTAGCTGTTTCACGTAGACACGCCTTACAATTTTACCAAAATTTTTTCAGGTACTAGTTAGGTACATAGCTCTCGATTTTTGATAGGATCTTGAATTTCAATAAATTTCCATAGAAAATTCAAGAATTGGCTCCTATCAAAAATTGAGAGCTATTTACCTAACTAGTACCTGGAAAAAATTTGGTGCAATTTGGTAAATTTGGCGATATAAGACTATAAGGGACCGACGACGAAGATTAAGCTAAGCTAAAGATAAGCTTAACTTTTAAAAACACTGAAAAATTAAGTGGGATTGAGTTTATAATACCTATACAGTGGGCATAGAAAATGGGTCGGTCTGTTTTGTCATGCATTTTTTTGTTGATGATAGGGCTAAATTAGGCATATATTACTGATAGTACCAACCCATCTGATTTTGACTGGCCCGTTGGTGGGCTTGTTAGTTATAAGTCTGCCTTCTACGCCGCGGGCCGCGGGTTCGACGCCCGCTCAGGGCAAATATTAATGTGATGAACACGAGTATTTGTTTAGTGTCTGGGTGTTATTTATCTATCAATCCATAGTACCCATAGTACAGTCTTTACCTAGTTTGGGATCAGATGACTTTGTGTGAATTGTCCCCCAACTAGACTAGGATGAAATTCAGAATTTGGCTCTCCTTCTTAGAGTCAGAACTTAAACTGGACCAGATCTGACAATAAAGCTTTTCTGGGGTTTTGAACACCGCAGAATTCAAAAATCAATGTTGTCAAGCCAAAATCATACTAGATCAAAAAAGACAAAAAATAACCTACTTAGGCTAAATTACGGCGGGAGGTTTCTTGTTTCAAAAGTATTCCTCAGGTCCCCTTGAACTTATCGAGAAAATTCAGAGTTGATCCCATGCACGCTTCCCCCCCCCTACCTTCAAACGGGTCCCTGATTTTAGTTTTGTTCATTTATCTCAGAAGCGGTTAAAGGTAAATCAAATTTGGTAACGTAAATATAAACGTCATAAAATTATCAACCACTTAACTACGGTTTTATTTCAATGTGATTTATAGTATCTGAAATATAGGGTTAAGTTTGCAATTACAACTGATTACCTCTTAGCAAGTTGCTGGTAATAGTTGTCTAAATGAGTAGGATTTCGAACATTTTGGTTTTGAACATCACAGAATTCAAAAATCTATGCTGTCAATTCAAAATTCTACTCATTTGGACTACTATTACCAGAAGCTTGCTAATAGGTAATCAGGTAGTAAGTGCAAACTTAACTCTATATTTCAGATGCTATAGGTCACATTGAAGTGGTAATTTTATAACAACTATAGTAACTTGACTGGCCCGTTGGTGTGGTTGGTAGTGAGCCTGCCTCACACGCCGTGGGCCGCGGGTTCGATCCCCGCCCAGGGCAAACATTTGTGTGATGAACACAAGTGTTTGTTCTATGTCTGGGTGTTATTTATCTATTTATGTATGTATATCAGTCTCTGGTACCCATAGTACAGGCTTTGCCTAGTTTGGGATCAGATGACCTTGTGTGAAATATCCCCCAATATTTATTTTATATTATTTTTTTTATTAACGTTAACAACTTTAACTGTTTCTGAGATAAATGCAAAGAACTAAAGTCAGGGACTCGTTTGAGGGTGGGGAGGGGGGAGCGTACATGGGATCAACTAGATATGTTTGGGGGGACCTAAGGAACACTTTTAAAACAAAAAACCTCCCACCGTAATTTAGCCAAGGTAATTTTTTTTTGAACTAGTAGGATTTCGGCTTGACAATATTGATTTCTGGATTCTGTGATGTCCCAAACCCCACAAAAATATTGTTTTAAAAAATGGCCCCGTTTTAGTTCTGAGAAAATTTTATTATCACTTATCTCCTACTCTACATATTCATCATTATTTATTTTACTATCTCTAACCGTGTGTGTCGTGAGAGCTTGTGAACTGGAGGATGGGCATAAATAAACCTGCGGTCACCAACTACGGCGGTCGCCAGCCGCACTTACAAGCGTGTTGACTATGGTGAATCCCCTCGAAAGTAAGACGCATTTTGCCGGAGTTCTGCAGGGATCTCCCTCTCCTGCAGTGGACGTTTCGTGGGATGTTATAACGATTATATTACTTCAACCAAATAAAAACACGTATTTGAATCTTGAGACCGTTAGATGAGGTGGTGACTCACGAAAATATTTTGAAGATCTTACCTGTCTACAGTATCCAGGAAAGTCAGTGCATCACTCAGAAAAAAAACACAATGTTTCGTCAGATTTACCATTATTTTTTTTTAAGTGACGCACGGATTTTCCTGAACATTTTAGATGTATATAGTGTTTGACTTGACTAGGTTCTTATCTAAATATCCAAGTAGTCTAATTAGTATCTTCATTCGACTTGTATAAGATACTGGCGATTACTTGGACCCCGTCATTGTGTTAAAATGTATGGAGGCGGAAAAGCAACTGACGCGTTTTGTTTGCTTTTCAGTACCGTATGTTTTATTTTATTTTATTTATTAAGGACTGCCAGTGAATAAAAAATAAAATATTCATTATGTTTTACAATATTGGAATTAAGGCAATCACAGCATGCATATTTGAAGACATGTTTTCCTAAACTAAATGAAACTTACAATAATATAACTAAAACCTAAATGACGACTTATGAAAACAGTATGACGGGTTCTTACCACGATATAGGTTTTTGATAAGCTCCCAATATTTCGGCGCTGTTGCAAGCACAAGATCACGGATTAACTGGAGTCTGCGGGTAGGTCTTGCAACAGCGCCGAAATATCGGGAGCTCATTAAAAACCCATATCGCATCGTGGTAAGAACCCGTTTTCATAATAGTGTTAGTGACCGCGAAACTCTCAAACAATAGTGTAGGTATATTAAGTTATAAAATTACATTACGTGTGAGACTTTCATTGCTCTCTGAGCCAAAAACATAGAATTTTGATGTTCTTTTTTATTTTATAACTTTTCCAAAACTAAAATAAACTTCGCTTATTTTTATATTCCTATATCGTATAATCTGTAATAAATGCAACTTTATTCACCTGCAATTTTTTTAAGTGGATTGGCAAATTTTCTGTAAATTAAATCCAAATCTGAAGGCATTTGGAGATTATTATTTTGACCATCATTTTCCCCATCTGAAATGATATATTAAAGAATTAAATAAACATATTTTATTTTAAATAAAAACATGTTTATAAGCAAACTTAGAAACTTACTTTTGAACACGAAGTAACATTCATGACCGATAGTGAATATATTTAACCAGAGAACTATATATAAAATGACTAACATACTGGTTTATTCTAAAAGACCATGTGTCCTTATAATATCACATTTTTATGAGAAATGTAATAAAAGTCGAAAACTATAAAGTAAATATAAAAATATATTATAATGGAAACCTTTTTCGCAATGGTACACTAAAAATGGAATTAAAGTGGGCACGCACTAGTAAAAACAAATATACTACTCAAAACAAAATAAGGGCCAGCAGGTTTTTTCGATATGTCATTAATTGTAATTTTCCAATTATTAAAGTTCGATATTAGCATTATTTGAAACATTTATTAGCTTAAATTGTAAACAATAGAATAAGTTAATTAAAACGTACATAAGCATATACATTGCTATTATAATTTTAATGATATATCAAAAAAACCTGCTGGCCCTTCTATTTTGTTTGGCAACTTTTTTTGAACAGTAAACAACCGTGATAAAACCGGTGCCCTCGTAGACTAGGTATAAGTAGAAACTAAATAATGCAAGGGCAATAAATGAATGCAAGGAACCGTAAAAGAATTAGCAAAAAAAATACTCCGTTTCGTTGGTAGCTATTTATTTAAATAAAGACCAAACATACTGTTCCATTATATACATATATCACACAATTATAAATCAATATTTGGTACCAGTAGTTGATGTTGTGCAGTAAAATTAGACGTATAGATACTAAGGAACGTCTGCATGTGGTTTTTTGTGACCCTATTGCTACCATTGGGTTTAACTGTTAAGGATCATTTAAAGGGTCTTTACCTCTTCAAACCCCTCTAGTGGTTGCTCTTTCCGTGCAAATAAACATTTTTTCTGTTTAATTCATTTCATTCGTTACAAAAATTCTGTTTAGTTATTCATACAAATTAGGGTCAATTTGAGTAAATGGATTTTGTTTAGACGAAGATAATAGAATTTGTATAGAGACGTAGAAAGAAGATTTACGTATTTTTAAAACACATAAAATAAAATAAAATTCATGGAAAGAGCAAGAACCCGAGAGGTTTGTTGAGATATAAAAAGACCCTTTACCTATAATCTCTATCGAATACTCTATTTTTAGAAATGCTCACGCAAACATGAACACATTCACAATCACAAACACACAATAAAAACTTCTGCTTCTAGGTCTGGGGCTAGTTGTTATAAATAATTTTAAATTGATAATATTTCTGGAAAAAAATCCTCTCCTAATTTTAATTGCTACCAAAAATAAATCAAAAGAAATAGAAAACCGGCATTTTTTTAATCAGCATTATGTTTGAACGATTTAGGTATTCCAAACTTTATAGGTATCAAGGCGCTGTGTTCCAGTTCCATAGGTATTTCTTCTTCTTCTACTACTGTAAAACACACAAACAATTAATAAATCAATTAACAAACAAATAACTACAGAATTTCAGGAAATATTGTCAAATGTTTTGGAAGCAGCTTCCCTAGTATTGTATTTAATGAAGAATGAAAATAGTGATAAAAAATAAATAACAGATCAAAGTAAATAATGCTAAAAAAGGTATACATATTTTAAATAGGCCATTTGCTTGTTAAAAATTTTATCTTTGTTTTATCGAAATAAGTATTAATTTTTTGTCAAAATTTATTAATTTACAATTTAACCGGTATTTTGTTAGTTACTTCCATAGCGACTTGATACCTAAACTCATTAGAACATTGTACCTACTGTAGTCGACAACACATCAGCAGATATGTCACAGATAGACAGATGATATTCATAGAAGATAATCATAGACGATAGTCAGAGACGATAGTCAGGGACGACAGTCAGAGACGATAGTCAGGGACGATAGTCAGAGACGATAGTCAGAGACGATAGTCAGAGACGATAGTCATAGACGGTAGTCAGAGACGATAGTCAGATACGATAGTCAGAGACAATAGTAATAGGCGATAGTCATTGACGATAGTCATAGACGATAGTCATAGACGATAGTCATAGACGATAGTCATAGACGATAGTCATAGACGATAGTCATAGACGATAGTCATAGACGATAGTCATAGACGATAGTCATAGACGATAGTCATAGACGATAGTCATATACGATAGTCATAGACTAGAAACAAAAAAGAAAAAAGGCTAGAAACTTAGGTATCATTATAGACAATCGGTTAAGATTTGAGGATCACGTTGAAATTATTGCTTGGGCTTGCCTCTTCCGGCTCAAAGTGTTGTATAAAATTCGAAATTTTCTCAGTGAAGACGTGAGGTTGAAAATATGTGAATCGCTTATTCTGTCTCGTCTAAATTATGGCGATGTAGTTATTGGACCATGCCTCCTTTCTAGTTCAAAGCACCTTATTCAACGAGTCCAAAATGCTTGTATTAGATTTAATTATAAAGTTCCTCCGAGAACTCATATCACGCCGGTGCTAAATCAACATGGCATTCTAAACATGGATTTTAGGCACCGTATTCGTACAACTCACGTAGGATGAACAGTTTTTTATTAGTATCACCATTTCATAAAACGAGAGCGTTTGAAGGAAGTTTCCGGTATCAGGCCTCCAAATGCTGGAACAACCTACCACCTCCTTTAAGAAAAACCAGTTGTAAACAAACATTTAAAAACCGGTCAAGTGCGAGTCGGACTCGCGCGCCGAGGGTTCCGATATACCTATAGTATTTTTGGAAGCAATAAAGTCCATTTTCAGGACCGCAAAACTAAATTTGTTTGTAAAGGTTTTTTGCAGATTTCTGAAAAACTGTGCAACTTAGAAAGATCGTTTTATTTTTGCTGTAAAGTTTACATAAACCTCTGTCAACTGTAATTAATTCAGATTTTCCCTTACTCAAACTTCGGAGATAAGGGGGGGGGAATGGTATTTTTTTTGACATTTTGCATCATAACTTGAAAACTAAGAAACTTAAAAAAATACAAAAATATATTTTAAAATGTACAAGTAAAGCCCTTTCATATGATACCCCACTCGACCTAGTAGCGACAATTTGAAATTTGGCCCCCCCTATTTTGGCCCCCTTTACATTAATAATCATACTTTTTTCAAAAAAATTTCATGTGCAATTAAGTTGGGCAACTATATTCTAAAACTATTCCAAATTTCAGCTCGATAGCGTAAGTGGTTGCTGAGATATAGAGGTGTGACAGACAGACGGACAGACAGACAGACAGACAGACAGAGCGGCACCATAAGGGTTCCTTTTTTTTACCATTTTGGTATCGGAACCCTAAAAACCCTTAAAACTATACTATTAAAACAACAACGTGGGTCCTGATACCGGAAGATTTCAGTTTTCAACTACTTACAAATACCTATATACTTTTAGTATCTTAATTATACATTATGTATTTTTGTTTCATTTATGTTTTATTTTATCATAGTCTAGTTTATAACTGCCGTACATTTACAGTAATTTTTAAATTTATTATATTAGTATTTACCTATAATTATTATTTATGTTATTCCCTAATACAAGCAAATGATATATAAAATAATTTATTAGCCACATTATGTAAATTCCGCTCGCGATGGTTAAGCTGAGCTTGCAAAATTAGGTGCGACTGAAAAACAGCGTCTTGCTCTTTTTGAGATCTAGACACAATGCTGAGTCGTTTCCTTTTTCATGGTTGTGCCACGATACATATTATGATGTAAAGAACTCTTTTTTTTATGTTGTTTAATCTGTGTAGTGCCACAAACTAATGAAATAAATATTATTCTTTCTTTTTTATAGACGATAGTCATAGATGATAATCAGAGACGATAGTCCCAGCCCGTCCCGGCAACGCAAGTCAAAGTAAAAAAGGTCTCAAAAGCCACTTTTTTTTCTGCCTGCATAGAGAAAATTCATAGTTTGCACTGAATAAAAAAAATACAAGCACACTGCTTTTGTACAATGTTTTGTATTATTTTGATTACCATAAAATTTAAGAAGCTTACATCAATGCTTCAAATAACTTGTATTCTAATGCGGGACATAAAATGCTGTTGAAAAACGAGAACTGCTATTTTTAGTAAAAAAAATTCGCTGATTAAGGGCACACGACCGATTTTCTTATATGACGTTTAGGGAGGTGATCGATTAAAATATATTGACACACGATGTCGATGATTTCATTTTTTGTTAGTAAGATAAGATTCCATGAACATATTTTTTTATAAGTCTCGGTATTATCAAAAATGCTTCTTCTTGTTAATATAAAGGGTGTTAGGCTAGGATAACCTTACAGGATGTTAGGGTAAGTAAGTATACAGGGTGTTAGGTTAGGATTACTATACAGGATGTAAGAAGAACTATACAGGGTGTTTGATTAGGATCACTATATATACAGGGTCTTAGGGTAAGTATACAGGGTGTTACTACACAGGGTGTTAGGGTAAGTATACAGGGTGTTAGGTTAAGATCATTATATGTATAGTGATCGTAACCTAATACCCTGTATATTTATCCTAACCCAACACCCTGTGTAGTTATCGCTATACATAATAGTGATCCTAACCCAACACCCTGTGTAGTTATCCTATTCTAACACCCTGTATAGTTATCCTATCCTAACACCCTGTATAGTAATCCTTACCTAACAGCCTGTATATTTACCCTAAAACCCTGTACATATAGTGATCCTAACCTAACACCCTGTATAGTTATCCTATCCTAACACCCTGTAGACTTACCCGAAGGCCCAGTACATATAGTGATCTTAATCTAACACCCTGTATACATATCCTAAAACCCTGTGTATTTATCCTAATCACAAATCAGAAATAAATCTAGATGACTCAAGTGTACCTTCTTTGCGTGCCCAAACCCGTGGCCCAAACTAAGCTCCGAACGTTTAGTTTGCTTGTCATATCACCGAGAACTGTGACACGCTTCGTTTTCATACAAACGGCGGAGTTTGCGTTATCCAGACTTATTTCTAATCTATGATCCTAACCTAACACCCTGTATACTTACCCTAACATTCTGTATAGTAGTCCCAACCTAACACCTTGTATACTTACCCAAACATCCTGTATAGTTATCCTAGCCTAACACCCTGTACATAAACAAATAATGACCATTAGAAGCATTTTTGATTATACCGAGACTTATAAAAAAATATGTTCATGAAATCTAACAAAAAATAAAATTATCGACATCGTGTGTCGATATTATTTTGATCGATCACCTCCCTAAACGTCATACATACAAGAAAATCGGTCACCGATTATCGGTCGTGTGCGGGAGCCCAATACAAAGATACAGCTAATGCACCGAAAGTACTAGTTCTTGCTAGAAAATTTTGGTTCAATATTACCATTGTGGGTGTGCGATCTATAACTGTAGTACTTTTGGTGCATTAGCTGTATCTTTGTATTTATCAGAGAAAAATTTCACTAAAAAGCAGGATACACTCATCTTTCAACAGCATTTTATGTCCCGCATAATAATGCGAGTCATTTTAATTTAGTATGGAAAACGGATCGCCATAAGAAGGTCTCTGGCGTTTATAGAAGCGTTTTTATTTTTCAGTACTTTTGGTCATACATACTCTACGAAAAATTACTCTTGAAATACACAGGCAAAATGAAAAGTACTCATTTATAGGTATACAATTCTAATGAGCCCGAACATGACCCGTTTACTTGAAAAATATTTCTATTGTTCTACTGCTAATGGAGCAGGAAGGTAAGGTGAGCTTACCTTCTGGAACCCTAAATGAGAATTTTTCATTTCGCTTGGTGATGTTCTCTTTTTGTAAGGGACTTATTGATATTGTAATTATTGGATAATATGACTTTCTGACTGGGACAGTTACATAACAAACAAGGTGTAAGTGCTCATTTTTAATGGCAAAAAATTGTAAATAACTTAGGTTAGGAAGGCAGCAATATAAATTCTACTTCTTGCTTAAACATTAACTCGTACGAGAGAATGAATAGCTCCTGGTGTTGTCTTTTTGTTGAGACTATAATACGCAATATGCCTGAGTCGTTTGACGATTTCATTCTTCAGTGCTCTGTGCAAAGCTTTCTTTTTTTCATTTCGAGAAAATATTTTCTGTGTTGTCCGTTTACTTGTCATTGGAATATACATGTTCCTTCTCTCAGGATGGGTCGCGCCAGGACTGGGGTGTCTTATGCGCCTAACAACTTTGACAACTCTTCTCTTTTTTGTAGTTGGTATCACCTTGGAGTTCTGGGTTGCTCGCGTCGTTGTCCTTATAACTGATGAGTCATGCAAGATAATTTTCTTTGTAGGTGGAGCTTGCGAATTTGTAGATGAGAATGCTAGAGATGTAGGTGCGGCTTGCGTAGCAGCCCTAAGTGATGGCCGCGGAGGGGATTTTTGCGTAGTTTGTGAAAGTTGCGAAAGAGTTCTAGATGTAGGTTTCAAAATAGGTTGTGAAGGGTATTTAGATAGTTGTTGTGTAGTAGTTCCAGATTTCATTTGCGAAAAAAGGTCAGATGGAATTGGTGGGATGCGTTGCGTTGGCCCTTGTGGGATGTGTTGTGGTGGAAGGTGTGGGATCTGTTGCGGTGGAGCTTGTGGGATGTATTGTGGTATGATACGAGGGTTGTATTGCAGTGGAAATTGTGTGATCTGCTGCGGTAGAAATTGTAGGATTTGTTTTGGTGGAAGCTGTGGGATCTGTGGCAGTGAGACTTGTGTGATGTTTTGCAGTGGAACTTGTGGGATGTGTTGCGGTAGAACTTGTGGGTTGTGTTGCGGAGGGGCTTTAGGGTTATGTTGCAGTAGAACTTGTGGGATGTATTGCGGTAGAACTTGTGGGTTGTGTTGCGGAGGAGCTTTTGGGTTATGTTGCAGTGGAACTTGTGGGATGTCTTGCGGTAGAATTCGTGGGTTGTGTTGCGGTTGGGCTTGTGGGATGTGTTGCAGTGGATCTTGTGGGATGTGTTGCAGTGGAACTTGTAGGATGTGTTGCGGTAGAACTCGTGGGTTGTGTTGCGGTTGGGCTTGTGGGAAGTGTTGCAGTGGAACTTGTGGTATTTGTTGCAGAGGAACATGTGAGATGTATTTCAGAGGAACTTGTGAAGTGAAAGAAAATATTGTAGACGCTGTCGAAACAGCATTTAGGTACCGTAGAGGTACATTTGAACTTTTCACTTTGTTTTTCATTCGGTTAGATGGAAGCATTTGTAAAAAAGCATTCATTAGGTGGGGATACTGCATTTGTGTTGTGGTCCTTGGAAAGTCTTCTAGACGTCGTCGGTTTGAACGAACTTGAGGATTCATGTTCCAAACTTGTAATTGTCGAGCGGTACTGCCTCGGAAGCCCGTCGTGGATCTCGCAAACCGTCCTTCTTGCTGCTGGTTGGCTGAACCAATACAAAACACCGATATGCCGTTAATTGCTTTAATTCAAAAGCTTTGAGCTTTGTATGCTAATATTTCATTAATACAGGGACACTTTTCGTGTTTTGTGTTGGTCCATCCATCGATGTCAACACAGATGCCAGGCGCAAGGGGAGGCCTTTGCCCAGCAGTAATAATAATATTTTTACTACAGAGATTTCAGACATATATCAATCGAAAGCAGTCCAATATGAACAACCAATTTGACTATGGGATTAATATATATTTTTAATAGATATTTTCTAACTGTACAAGCTTATAAAAGAACTGAAATAGAAATAAAAATCATAATTGATCAATGCTTACCATGTTTGATTACATCTATCAGGTGATGGGTCATGGAACGGCGTGAAAGCTGGGGCTTATCGAGTACAATGTATGAATTTGACGCAGGGCCATCTAAAATGTTATCCAGAAATAGGTTAATTACAAACAATTTAAACGAATGAATATTGTACAGAAATATCCTAATGGACAGGATAACTAGTCAAGGTAAAGAGGAATGTACTCAAAATATGAACATGGAATAGGGTAGATCATTGTCTTATGTTGCGTAGGAGAAGGAGCAGAAAGATTGATCACCATTATATGTTTTTGATTCTTTTATAAATATTGTTGGCATATCACAATGGCTATTATCTGAACATCACTATGAATATTTATTACAAAGTTTGTACATAACAGTTTCAGATGACAATATTTTCTTGTTTCATACTTTTTAGAGCAAGATTTTAAAGTGGTCGGGTTTTAGTTTTTGAATTTAGCAAACCAATAAAGTTATTTTTACCTTTAAGAAATTCAATAAGCTGTTGCCCAAGATTCTGATTAGTGTCTTTATTGTTCTCCAAATATTTTCTAATAGGATTTTCTTCAGCTTCTTCAACGGGGTTTTCTATTTTTGTTACTTCCAATGGATTTTGTACTTCTGGTATTTCTGTTGGGCTTTTTAATTGTATATATTCAGCAGACCATTGTGGTTCTTCTTCTCCATCGTACTTTTGTACTTCTGCTACATAATCTGGGTTTTGTACATCAGCTGTGTTTTGTACATCTGCTTCATCATCTGGGTTTTGTGAATCAGCTACTTCCACAGGACTAGGTACTTCTATATTTTTTCTGGTATTGTCAACTCTTGGTATACTACCGTTAATATCTCCGAAATTTTCGTCTGTAAATTTAAACAAAAATTTTATTATTACTATCATTTGTTAAAAAGGCTACAAGTTAAAAAGTCCAACTTGTTAGTGACAAAAAATATAAAAATACCTTTGGTATATTTTTCAACTAAATCTGCAAGAAAACATTTTTATTATTTATTAAATTATTGAAATATTTTGTGCTACAATTTGAACAAAGATTTTTGTTTTACCTATCATTTGCCAAAGGTCTTCTTGCAAAGCCGGCTGTAAAGCTTCTTGCAAAATTTTTTCTGCAAATAAATAGGTAATTATGTCACTGATAACTAATAAATTTTATGTACCTACCTAGTGGGTTTTTTCATTTACCTTCCCCACATGGGTCTGGAGTACTTGTGGCTAGCGCTGCTTTCCCTGAAAAAGAAGATACCACAAAAAATATTAATTCAAAAAGTGTTTCATAAAGGTGTTGTTCAATGTTTCATAAAGTATTATGCTTACCTTTTAAGATGTTTTCTTCAACTTGATCTAACAGTTTCATTAAATCTTCATAAGTAGCTGGTCTGTTCGCCCCCACTAATAAAGGATAATGTATTTTATTTTTTTAACAGGTTACCTTCTAAAAATTTAAAGACAACATGAACAATGTTAGAAGAATCGTTTCATTATTTTTTGGAAGATCATCCTTTCCCCTTCTGATCATGTTGTTTTTCTGACCAGTTGTTCCATGATAAGATGTAGCGTTAGCATTGTCTGTCTGGCTATTGACTATATGCACGATAAACAAAAAAAGAAGGTTTTTTTCTCTAGCTATAAGTGTCTTACTGCAGGGCAAAGGCTTCCCCTTTCTCCTTCAATCGTCACGATCATGAGCCATGCCTTGCCAACCTTTGTCGACAGCATTGGTTACCGCGCCATCGCTTCGTACGTCAGCCATCAAGAGGGGCCCACTCGGTTGTAATTCTATAGCACACTTCTCCGGATGCATTCTGCATACGTGACCCGCCCACTCCCATTCAAGTTTTCACGTTTTTTCGGTAACATCAGCAATTTGAGTCTTGGAGCGCAAATTTGTGTTGCGGGCTCTGCCTGTTCTCCTAACTCCGAGCATACTGCGCTCCATTGCCCGCTGACAAACCGCCAGCTCAACCTCTGAGAATCAGTCAAAGATCAGACTTGCGCACTATAGGTTAGGACGGGCAAAATGAACATGTCGACTAGTTTACGATTTGGTGATAAAAGGATGATCTCCCTACATAATTAAGGGTGATTTCCTTCATAAATAATATTTGGGAATCATTACCTTTTAGTCTCTTCTCTAGTTCATTGAGAGCATTTTCGACATCTACTTTATTAATGGCCCGATTATCATCATCATTTGTAGCACGCAAACTTCCTGCTGCAAAACCAAATAATAATATATTTACTTGTTTCGACTTTTAATTTTAAATCTATAGGTAGTTTCTAAGACAAGCTTTACAAGTTTGTTGAATAAACTAATTTTCAACACATTTGCTCATAAAACAGCTCTATTTGCACTGTATTATAGTCCATAATCAATAATTTCGGCAACGAGCAAGGAGTTTTTATGGGTATAAAATTCATATTATTTTTATGAATAAATGAACTTTGTTCGATAATGTGATCAATAAACATTCATTTCATGAAAATACTTATATTAATCAACTTAGTATATTAACAACCTTAGATTATGAATGTACGGCAGGTAACAACAAATTAATCTTTTTTAGAAACAATATATCCCATCCCTATGTCCGGCAGTGGACGTCTATCGGCTGATATGATGATGATGATATCCCATTTTAAATAATTTAAAGACTAGGCTGTTTGGCAGTTTAGTCAATGCCTGCTGCGCGCGCATGAATGTATAATCTGTGTCCACTAAAACAGCGCGAGCCATTTTTACAAATATTTTTGGTGTTTACATTGTGTGTAATTATTTTCAAAAGTATCGACTCCTACAAATAAAAAAACAGGAACTAATGTAGTTTTTGAACGTAGAAAATACTAAAGCACGAAACACAAGTCTGGACAATCGGGTGTACGTAGAAATGTAAGGAAAATTACGTAGGTTGTTGTCTATGAATTTTCCTTCGGCAAAAGAGGTAATCAAATTTTACCTGTTTTTATTCGCAAATATGTTCAAAAACGTCGTTAAGTAGCGCGTGCGCTTTGGTCATTACACTCTCGGCTCCATTACTCCCTCGCCTGCAGCTTGGGTTGCAATTATCGAGCCTTGAGCATAATCAACAACATAGCGCACTCGGTATTTCACTGTGACACCATGGCAGCGCAACCAGTCGCCGCTACCAACAAAATGTATACAGCTCTAAAGAGAGTTACTCACCTGGTGTCCGTTTGGTTGCGCAACCAATTTGGCGGCACAACCAGCTCGGATGCTGGTCGCGCTACCACTCCCAGTGAAATATAGCCCTTAATATTGTGGCCGCAGGGTGTAGTGACTCTGGTGTCTTTACTGGTGTCTAGTTACGGACACCAGTGGCGCAACCAGTCGCGCCACCGTGGTGTCCCAGTGAAATTTCGGCCTAAACTGTTCTCTTAACCGAAGACAAGACTACTTACGTGTCTCGATTCTCTTTTCAGGTTGCTTTACTATAAGGGCTTCAGGTTGTGCAAACTTTGGTATATTCCTAGAATTTTGTATTTCTGAAACAAAAGAAGTCAAAGAAAATTTTGAAATTTGTAGTTTGAAAACTGCTCAGCTAATATAACTCAATTTTTACCCAACTGTGACAAAGCCCAAAAGGAGGGTTATGTGTTGGACCTGTATATATGTAAGTATGTATGTATCCGTTTATTTGTTCCCTCGTTAACATCCCAGTGACATGGTGTATGTTAAAATTATGAAAAGGGCTGAATTGTGTAACTGATTTTTTCCCCTGAACGTAGTTATAAAGTGGGGTATGAAAATGAAGAGCTTGAAGAGGCCATCAAATGTTTAAGAATAATTTGACTAAATATTTAAGAATCATTTGACAAATCTGAAAACTAAAAACTAAGACTACATACTTGACTAAAAAGTATAAAATATTTTTCTAATTGATGATGGGCTTCACCTCGATCTAGTCTTGAAGACAGAGATGAGGTCGATGATGGAATAAGTAATTAGTTAAAAACAAAAACCCAACTGCGTAACAGAAAACAGGAAAATAAGCTAAGATCTATAGGATTTGGTTAAGTTTAAATGTAAGACAATGCAGGCGGGGACGAGCAAAATTATGTTTACCACCAAAACGTGTTACTGTCGCTACCGCCTGCAAGAACTTCGAAAATTCAAGTTAACCAATTCCTAGAAATCCTAGCTTGTTTTCCTATTTTCTGTTTTTAAACATTTTTTATTTACTAAGATTTTAAGTATTTCCTTCCGACTAGGATAGTATTTTATACAAGTTAGATTGCAGAATTCAGAAGAAAATACTGTATCATGTAATTAGTTTCTTAACTAAGTCAACTTACTTGGTCTGCCTCTGTATCCGTTACTGGGTTGATTAGGGATCATTGGAGAAAATGGTTGAATCTTGGCTGCCCTTCGAGAGTTATGAGTAACTCGGTATTTTAAGGGTGCCACTATCGGAATATCTATTTGTACTCCCTGATTTACTTCTGGATTAAATAAATAAAATTGAAATATAATTGAACAACATTTTCACACTAGGTTCCACTATTTGATTTAAAATTGTATCTAAAGTGCAACCGTCAGTGCCTGACAATATTTATATTCGAAACTTGCCGCAGTCTTGATAAAAAAAATCTAACCTATATATTTAATTACATTAATACTATTAAGTTATATCAAGCAATAAACCATGAAGTATATCATACCTTAATAAAGTTTATGAAATGATTTGACATAAGTACGACATTTACCTACTATAAAATATATTTTTCACAAACTAAAATAACATACTTTTCATAAAAATCATTAATTTTGTCCCATACAAGGTTAAAATTGAAGTGCTTGTTAATTCTATAAAATTCATTTCTCGCACATACTCACACACACACACACACAATTATTCATGTTATTATGCATTCTACTCTTTATCACATTTAACATTTACTAAGCTAATCTGTACATAGTTTAGAAAAAAAAAATGTAGTTCATCTGTATGTTTTAGTCAATACTGTTTTCTTTTAATTGTCAAAATTTATGTGTTTGCATTATAGTGAATTTCGTTAAAGTGGACGCCCGCGATACAGGTTTACCTAGTGCGGGGTTCAAGTTATTGTAAATTGTGCAAATGTTTCGTAAATAAAGATTTCTATTTCTATTTTGTTCTTTAAGTAAACCTTTTAAAGTAAGACCATCGCAAGAAGCCCATTTTGATGTTTCTTTAACATCAACAAACAGGGTCAATTTACATTAAATGTACATCAACACACAGGGTTAATTAACATATAAAGTACATCAACACACAGGTTTAATTTACATGTAAGGTAAATCACCACACAGGTTTTATTTACATGTAGGCACATTGCTAGCAGCACCTTCTTAGCGACGCCGAGTGAGGCCTTCTTGCTTCAGGAATAGACTGGCAGCTAAGTATTTAGATAGCTGTCGATCTGATGAAGCATCAAGGTGAAGAGACGTCACAACAAGCCATCTTGATGGAGGGTTGCGATCGTCCTGGACCTAAAACGAATCATCGAGATTCCTGAACTAATGATTAGTGGGGTTACAACACAAGACGTGCAATCATGGTGTCAACTGTAATCTAGGGTCAGACTGGGCCAGTAGGGTCCGGGTGCCTCTCCACAAGTAAAGAGCCCGGAACGTGAGGTGACAATAGTTAGATCCTAATTGATTATATTTGAACCCAATATATCTTGGATAGTTCTGATTGTATTGGCCCTCCTGCGCCGATATACATATAAGGTACATCAACACACAGGGTTAATTTACATATAAAGTACATCAACACACAGGGTTAATTTTTTATTTGTTTGACAGTTGTCACAACGGGCTTTTTACGATGGCCTGATTTTCAATATCCACATATAATTTGTATCAAGTTAGCTTCAAAAACAAAAAGTTAACTTCGAATATTCCGTAAAAAGAAAAACAATTTACTCTGACGTTATACAGAGTGTTAGAAGCCTTCTTCTGGAAACTGAACCAGTTTAAATATTTCGAAATGAATTATAAAAAAATACGACATGCGCACATGTGATGAAAATAAAAATGTTTGGAGATTTTGACCTAGGTTCTATAAGAAAGTTGTTCAGTTTCAGTATTACAACCATCAGTCAGTCTCAGAATATTTTTTACGCCCCAAGGACCATCTTGAATATCATGGAGTGACTTACGGATTATAAAAAGTGTACTGATACACTCTTAAAAAAATACTCATCACAATAACAACATCTCACAAATTTACAAACCAATGTGTGAATTAACAATCAAACACTATTTTAAATATGCAAATAAATATTATAAGAAAATTGTATCACTCAACAGTATTCAAGAATCGACCCTGAGTACTTTATCCAAAATGTCTTCAAAACCTCGCATATGAAAATCCCGCAGTCGATGATAATACTTTTTTACAAAAACTTCCAGAGCTTCTTTTGGGACATATTTTGGCGCTAAAAACAAATCATACAGCTTTATTAATCTCATAACATCAACTAAACTGCCATGAATTAAAAAACCTAAAACCTTACATACCTTGAACAAAGATGGCTGCATCTACAAACCTAAAAACAAAAGCTATAACTATGAAGTTTGTATAAAGATCCATATTCTTCTATCTACGCAACTACTATGCATGTTTGTTGAATTTTCGACATTCCTTGTGGTTGGAATGGAGTGTGTGGTAGGTATGTAAGAAATAAAATTTAATAAGTGTATCGATAATGTTTATGGCAGCGCAGGAGTTATAGTTTTCGTGGATCTCGATTGTGTGCACCTTACCTAATGCTAGCTTATCGTTTGGTAGTTGGCGACAATCGTGAGACTCGTATGCCGTATGCAGCAGTATACCTAGGTTATTACTGAGAATAAAAACCAACTTGAAAATTATATCGTTAATGTTTAAGAAGGTTTTTATGTAGAATGACACAGGCCTATTTCCAGCAGTGGGCGTCTTTCGGCTAATACGATAACATTGGGCCAATTAAGGGTTACATAGTAAGAATGAGACGATAATACAACAACGTGATGAGGACTGACAAACAAGACACAGGGTTGTACGTACAGTATGACCGAGATATCTTTTCCTTAGTCCGAGATCTGTTCAGGTGGTCAAGATTGAAATTAATTTGAATGAATGTATAAAAAATTAAAATTAAAATAAAGTATACTTTATTATATAGGTCATCATCACATTACCAACTATTCAAATATTATTTGTTGTGTTTAGTGCTTTTTAAAATTAGTCACATAAATATCTAGGCACCAGCTACGCCAATTGACAATAATGACAGCAAATATCATCATCATCATAACATCCCATGAAATGTCCACTACAGGACAGGAGCTCCCTCCAGATTTCTAGCTTTTTCTGGAAAAACGTGGAGAGGAAGTACAATAGTCACCTCGCTTGTCAGCGTTACGGCTAGCACCATGGACCGCGGTTGTAGGGAGACCGCAGTAAGTAAGATGGTATGATACACAGGAGGATGCTGCTGCCCACCCTCCAGTTTATAACCCTTAGTCGCCTCTTACGACACCCACGGGTATGTATGGGTTGGTACCATTCTTTGCCAGCACCACACGACAACAAATATGAACAGATACATTAACACTTGTTACTTAAAAATGTAATGTTTATGTACCTTACATTTACATTAACAATACAACAAAGGATACACTGAAAAGAGTACCAAAGTAAGAAGTTTAAAGTAGCCCCCATTAGCACATGGTTATGGCTATCAATGACACGTTATGGGCGATGGCGGTGCATCCAAACCACATCCAAACGGCCGAGTATGGCCAGCGTCGTGACATTACAGCACCAATGGATTAGGTAGAGATTGCAGGCCAGTGTACACTGTGTATGTACAATTACGAACGACGAACAATTTTTTGAAAATCTTACTTAATATTTTTTTTGTTGTTTGGTCAGATAGCAAAGTAACACTGTAAACAGTATTTTTTGCTGAACACACATCTTAGCTCTAATATGTGAATTTGGAAGTAAAGAAGCCTCAGATCGTCTGTTTATCAATATTGTCTTGTCTTTCTGTTTTTTTTTTTACTGTACTAGTCCCAATTAAATGTAATACAGATTTATTTAAGGTAATATAGGTAGAGCCTGTCAAAGCTCAAAAGACGCGCCCCACCATTGCGCCGCGAATATTAAGGCACACAGTCAAAGAAAATCTCTTTGTGCGACCTCCCCAGTTTGGTTAGGACATTGCAGCAAGAAGCACTTGGTTGTCCGAAAAGTTAGATAATTCCGTGCTTCGGAAGGCACGTTAAGCCGTAGATCCCGACTACTATCTATGGATGTAGTAGTTAATTAGTCATGTTAGAGGCCTTTGGCGGCTCAACAACTCTGACACCAGGGTTTGTGAGGTCGGTCATCGACCTTTTAACCCATACGATCGGATGATGATGATTGTTGTGTTTTATGAAATTGATGAAGAGAGTTTTTGTGCACATCCAATTCAGGGTTTTTCATTGACACCTGGTTAAATATTTATTAAATATATTTTACATACATATTTTATTAAGTACTTGAGAGAAAGAGTTTTGCTATAGCGTATTCTATGACCAAATTTTTTATTTTTTTTTACTATGTATGGGCTTACTCTTGACCTCGATCTAGCTTTGAGGACAGAGATGAGGTCGACGATGGAACGAGCTTGCCCAGAAGAAGCCTATTCACTCGCGACTTAAATAGATTCGGGTTATAAGAGCTCGGGAACACAGACGCAGGCAGAGAATTCCACTCCTTAGCTGTGCGCATTATAAAGGATGTTTCAAAGCGCTTTGTGCGAATGTGTGGAATATCAACCAGATATGGGTGATATCCTGCGGTGCGCCTGGATTCCCGATAGTAGAAGGGGGATGGCGGAATAAGCTCATGGAGCTCTTGGGCACACTCTCCGAAGTACAATCTGTAAAAAACCGACAGAAATGCAATTTTGCGCCGGTGGGCTAGGCTGTGAAACTTGGTTTTCACTAGCATCTCATCACCAACGAGCTTCTTGGCTCTGCGATCGATCAAGTCTAGAGCGGCTAGTTGGTATTTGGCTGAGCCATCCCAAAGGTGGCAGCAATTCTCCATGCAAGATCGGACTTGTGCTTTGTATAAAACTAGCAACTGTCCAGGAGAGAAATACCGCTTAACCTTATTGAGGATACCCAACTAAGATAGCCATAGGCTAATTTAGGGGGATTTCTATGCAAATTTAATTACAGCAGTTAGTACGGGTAGTATCGTGTTCGGACCTCTAACGAAGTACACTATTAACATGTATCGATAAAATGTTATGATTTTAGTTTTGTTGTAGCTCTTACTAAGAAAATGTTTGGAAAATATTGTGTCATTTTATGTGCATTGAGACAGCACATTTTTTCGATTAAATAGATTGCGTCCTTGATAAAGTTCTAGTATTGTGATTTAACGTAGTTCACGAAAAAAAAAATTTTTCGTGTACAATTTTTACTAAAGGTATTGTATTCGTGAAAAAAAAAAGTTTTTCTAATTTTCTCAAAAATGTGTTCTATATCACTTATACATCATAAAAAACAACTCTCCCAAAAATGTCCGTCCGTCGGTCGGTCGGTCGGTCGGTCGGTCCGTCAGTCGGTCGGTCTGTCCGTCACGCTTTGGCCTAGCGGCTAAACGAATGGTCCGATTGACACCATATTTTGAATTTAGGAGTTTTATGCAAATCCGTCGAAGGGTTTCAAGTGGTTTCTTGCTGGCTCTCATTTTGAGGGCTGTCATACAACGAAAATGAAAAATTGAAATTTTCTCAAAAACGGCTCATAGAATCTTAATGAAACTTTGCATGACCAAGCATCTCCATGTAAGATATCTTGCACTAGTATCAATTGATCTGTGTAATTTCATATAAGGGGTGTTCCTGTCCTGTCCAAATCGTTAATATGTGATTTACCCAAAATTGGTTCCTCTGAGTTTATTAAAATTTTCTATAATATTAGTCCTGGATTGGTTGTCTACCTGACTCACCTGACTGGATATTCTTTATGATTTTTTTTAATAAAATTTAGTACACAGGGTGTAACAAAAACTGAAAGGGCTTGCTCAGTAGACTAAACTGAACAATTATCCATAAGGAACATGTGTTGGGAAATTAACCAAATCTCCATGCAAGTATCCTACGGTAGTATTCATTGATCTGTTAAAATTTATATAAAGGGTGTTCCAGTACTACCAAAAGTTAAACATGTGATTTACTCGAAATCGTTTGAGGATTGTCTGTTTTAATGTTTGACAATTTGAATTCTGAATTGATCTTTAATTCCATTCGAAATGTTTTTTGGAAAAACGTAAATAAAATTTTGTATTTCCATACTATGTGTATGGCATTACAAATTTAAGTTTGCGGTTTATAGTTTTTCCTTGAGTATTGCGAGAAAGTAAGTGCAGTGCTGCTGTACCATTTATTTTTGTTTTCTACTATCACCCTACCGAAGGTCGTGTGTACAACGTGTACAAGATGTTACAAAAAACTGAAAGTTAATTAGGGATTTGCTCATCAAACGGTTCCCTTGGAGCAGAAAACATTTTTTTTTATATTTTGACCTTCCATATAAAATCCAGTATCAGCTGATACAATTTCTATAAATAGGTATATCTTTTAAATATTTCAACCTATATCATTTTGATTTTATCCCGTTTTAACCCGTTTCGAGGAACTATAAATTAGAAGTTAAACTTTAAAACCTTTTACGAAAACCTTTTTTAAACCTTTATCGTTCACCTAAGAAGCTACAACTTCAGTAACACTGAAGTATACTAACAGTGATACAATTCCGGAATATAACAGTTTACTTAATCAATACGAAATTCAAATTAGACCTTAGATGCGTACTAAGTGGGTATTCGCGCCTTTCTGGAGCTTGCAGTCTTAAAGTGGTTCTATAGCAGCTGCATAGCAATTGACACCATGTTAGTGTGGCCGGTGGCGAGCCCATTAGATACCACTTCCTTAACAAAGCGGCTCGGAGGCTTCCATTCCAACAATTGTATGAGCTATTTACCTTATCTGTATAGGCTCGCAATCACACCCGCTTCTGTAACGGAGAAGAAAGTATGAGTTTTGATACTCGAATACCCGAAGGAAAAACATATATTATCTCTAAGACAATTAAATCAAGAAACTACTATAACAGGTGTAAGGGACAGCCCTCCGAATACTGAAAGGGCATGATCAGTCAACGTAATTGAACCACTTTCAGTGAACAAAACGAATATAAAAATCAACCTCTCCATACAAACTGTCCAATCAAATTTGCAATTTTGTATGGAGAGGTCGATTTTTTCTTTCGTTTCCTGAAAGTTTTATTCGCTGAAATATGTTCAGTTACGTTGACTGATCATGCCCTTTCAGTATTCGGAGGGCTGCCCCTTACACCCTGTATACTAGAAGTATCTATAAGTTTTTGTAAGAAATAAGATATAGTTTTTTGGTCAAAGCTTTAACACCTACTAATGAAGGTTGAAAAACAATCATGTTTTCATTTCTTTTCGTTTTAAATATTTTTGTCTTTTCCATACAAACTTTTCGTTGCAAAACATGTATAAGATGAGAAATTTTTTTCTCGTTTATGAACCTGTTGTCTCCCAAGGAAGTTTTAAATGGATGATAAACAAATATTTATGCACTCATAAAAATATTATGTACTGCAGTAATATTATATAAAATACCAAGACTTATAAACCGGTGTAGAGGGCAGTACGAGTATCGGAAGGAGCGCCTGGCAGCCGCGGGTAGCGTTATAACAGCGATAGTGCGCGCGTGATGTGACCATACCCGGCTGGACTACTTATATAGCTACTATCTAGATGTTTTGGTTAGACTATATGATTTACTTATCACTGGTAGTTCTAAACTGTAATTTAGTTTCATAGTATCTGGAGCTTCCATGGAGGGATGGGCCACTGCAAACTGAAAGCGAATGATAGATCAACCTTAATGAACTTTCTTGAACAAACATTTCTTGAAAATTATTATATACTTAAATTGCTCCTTACAATGAAAATAAAAGGTTGTTTTTGGTGATACTATTTTTCTTTTATGGAGATGGTCAGTCTGAAAATAACTTCTAACTTTCTATCCGACTGCCGAAAATTTGAGTTTTGTTTTTGGCTAACTATTCCTACACTTTAACCCTTCAGCTTCAACTTTTACCCTTTAGTGCCAAAATGTTAAATCGGAAAAAAAAATTAATTTGAATATGTTGAATTGGCAAAAAAATGTTGAATTGGCAAAATGTGGAATCCCAAAATGTTGAATTGGCAAAATAAATGTGGAATCACAAAATGTTGAATTGGCAAAATGTTGAATCCCAAAATATTCTAAACTGAAGGCAAGAATGAAAGCCGTTGTTTGTGCATTTTATTACTTGCTTTCATCTTTCCTGTACGTATCTATTTGCTTACTAAACGAGTAGCACAAAACGTGTAGATTATTATAGTAGCCACTTATAAACTCTCTCTACTGATTGTCGGCTCTTTATCGAACCAGCCCTCAAATTGCTGGGCTGGGACTACAATACAAAGTAACAGTTTACACAAGCATTATCTAACTTAAAAGCTTTAAATTGTTAGAATCAATTGAGATATTTACTTAAAGAGCAAATTGGAGCAGAAATGGTAACCACACCTCTTTCTCCAGACAAAAGCTTAGTTTCGAAATCTGTGGCACGTGCTGGCTAATCCGGGCTTAGTAAAACAGAAGTGTCTGCGTAGTTGGTTGGCTCAAACCAGTTTGTGTTGACCTTTGAAGCTTAAAAAGCTCAGTATGTGCCTCTGTTATAAATATGAAAGAGATTGCAAATTTCAAAGGCTCTTCAATGATTGTGACAAAAAATAAAACAATTTCCTTTTCTTTCAGTTTAATAAAGCAATTTTAATGGATCAACAAAAATTTTAAAGGTGGCTTCTCATGCTTAAAATATTGGACAGGACTGGAAATTATTTTCTTTAAATTAAATCATAAATTTAATCATATCACTGTACCAGTAGTAAGAGTAATTTAGAAAAAGAGACTTCAGAGCTCTCCATAATCTGGTTAAGCTTAACTCGAGTCGTGACATAACTCCAGCAGGCGCGCACAACTTGGAATAAATTGCGTACACTTAGCGACTCTTTATAGACCTTTTAAGGCAGAAAATTTAAGATGATGATCGACACGCTCATAATTAAGATGGGCCCAGATACAAGCTTCGTGAGGTTGTGTGGGTGTTCCCATTTCCGCTTCCTAGGTCACGGGTGGTCCCGTTTGCTACCATTTTAGGTTACTAAATTTGAACTTAGACCGTTTTTGGTAATAGATGTGTTTAGAATGGAAGGAAAGATGGTGATAAAAATGTACTATATCTTTACAACTTAGAAGTCATAGTTTATGTTAAGTTTCATGGTTTTTAACCAAAGAGATTTTGCATCATTTAATTGATTATACACAATAAACTGAATGGTTTTTATAGTAATTAATGCTAATACAGGTATTACGTAAAGCTCCTTCTTTAAAGTAGTCTACTGCTACCATTATAAATAAAGGAAATGAAGCCCGCAATGAAAACATTCCACGTTATATCGTCAATTTCCGTCGTAAAACAACAACGACTTCTATCATAAAAGGCAAATTCCATTGCCAGAGGTACAGTAGCAACGTGTGTGGCATCCTTCGATAAAATAATATGCGAGAACCCATCCCCATATCTCAGAAGGAAGTCCTTGCATGCTGCCAACTATCTTTTTGAATAATCTGAAAACGGGAGCACATCAACTCTAACATCCTACGTAATGAAAACTTGCCAAACAATATTGACTGTTAAACCTTTGTGAATAAGGTTAGCAATTATTTGCAGATAACGAGACGTTAGGACATTTTGTAATAGGAATTATTCAACCAACCGCATCATTTATCGTAAATTCGTAATTGAGGATTATGCCTCTAAAGAACATCTTCCTTGCCGTAATATCAGACATTTTGATGCAAAATTGTTGATTTTGAGTGTAGTCGCATTTGTCAGAGAACGAGTGAAATCTTAATGTTAATTTTTAGCCTAAAAAGGCTACGTGTATTAAGAAAAGTGCTATCATCATACTTACTGGAATATTGTTTTAAATGTACGTGGTATTTTTCAAGAAAGATATTATTTGGGATGTATTAAAAGAAAGTTTTACTGTTTTGGCATGCTTTTAGTACAACAAAGTATGGTTAATAAATGTGAGATAAATACTCTCCTGCTAGGAGGCTTTTCAGTCAAGTATTATAAATAAAAGCCGTATACACAAATGCAAAAACTAAATGTCAAGTGTTTTATAAGTTCACATAAAACCTTTGAAGGGCTTATTCTATAGGTTAAATACAACTACATTTGTAATTTCAAATTTATGACCAAAACATTTTACTTTAATCATTTTTGCGAATTCCTAAAAGTATAATACAAAATTTGAAAAATTTTGCCCCCAGCTCATTCTACGATTCCAAAAGTCAGTAAAATGTTTTAAAAATTTCGCTAGGCTTAGCTCCTGGATGGGGACTGAGGGCTCCCGCACACGACCGAGAATCGGTGGGCGATTATCGGCCAGGACAAGGACGGAAGATTCAGGTGATAACACGTCAGAGCGGGATGCCGACAAAAAATCGGTCACCGATTCTCGGTCGTGTGCGGGATCCCTGAATGTCATGGCAGAGCGATATCACAGAATAAAGTAATAGTACACACGGCCGTCCTTCAGTAGAAACACTTTTGGACCTTATGGCGTGGTAATAGAGTTGAAATAGTTTCTACCGACAAGCGATTGACCGTACTATCAGGACGGACACTCTCCGCTCCCTTGCAATCCACCCCGCACCCCCGCGCCCAACCGTTTGCAAAACAATGTAAAAATGTATTAAAAAATCACTTCATTAAGCAATATAACAATGAACCTACCTAACTTAAGAACTTATCTACTAAATTTTTGTATTGGATAATAAACTAAAAAAAAAACCGCCCGCGCGACTCGCGTGGTGCTCCTGAGGGTCTGTTGTACTGAATATGCGGGCCTATTAGATTAGACCATTTATTTGCAGAAAAAACCATTACAAGTGGTATGAAAATCAATTTACACATAAACATAAACATTTACACATAAACATAATTCATTACATTTTTGGTCATAAAATATCATAAAATTCATTTACAATTTGAGAAAGATACAAAAAGAAAATATAAGTACGAATTTATCAATCATAGATAGGTAAAAACTTAGAATAAATTATATTATAAGTAAACAGTAAAAGAACTCGTTTAGATACAGGATTGTCCAATAGGAAATGTCTTAATTTATTCGAGAACTTCTTCAGATCCTCACTGTTACGCAACTCAATTGGGAGGCTGTTATAAATTTGGAAACCAACGCAAGTAAAGCTCCTCTTATAAATACCATATGTATGTGAGGGTATTTTAAGTTTTCGTCCTTCCGATTTCAAATTTCGAATTCGCGCTCGTTGTATCTAGTGTTCGGGGTGTGGCGATATGCAAAATAGATGCTTCTTGTTTACTTCACATCTGCTGGTTTTAGGCTATTTTAGTCACTTTCCGTGACACCGACTAAGTAGTCAGATAGCACCGATATTATATGAGAAATGGCAATAAAGAAAAAACATGGACTATTAATGGATTCTGCTCAATTAGGCTCAGTCTTCCTCATACTGAAAGGGCATGATCAATAAACGTAAAAGTTTCAAGTTTGCAATTTTGTATATGGGGAGGCCGATTTTTTTTCATGTCCCAGAAGTTTTATTCTATGAAATATGTTCAGGTAGATTGACTGATCATGCCTTTTCAGTTTTCGAAAAGCTGTCCCTTACACTCCATATATCATCGGAAAAAAATTGTATAGGTACTAGTACCTACTCAAACACAAATCTACAGCTAAATGCTGCACTAAATTACTCAAGACTTGAAGGGATCAAGTCATGTTCTAATGCACTAGAGCAAGATAAGTTCAGAGTAACTAAACGATAGGTGCGAGGCAAGTGCAGCTTAAAATTACCACCGCTCAGCTCGTGCCTCTTGTCTGAGGCAAATGCAAATTATAGACTAGTATACAGCCAGTTTGAATTTCGAACGCTTTGTTGAACAAATGAAAGTCAAAGTTCAAGGTAAGGGCGGAATAAACTTGTTTCTGGTAAGAAATATACTTCACTAAGTCGGTTATGGCATGGGGTCCCATTCCGTACTACCGTTTTTTCGACGGAGTAAATAGCCCGAATTCATTTGGCCCTTTTGTTTCTAATAATTAAACTAAATGTTACTACTACGTTGGTAGGTAAAGGTGTAAACTATGACATTAATTCAATTTTAACATCCAGATATCAATTTATTCTAAGAAAATACCTTATGGAATAAATAGCCCGAACAATTTTCGGCACAAATTCGTTCTATGACGTGACGTCTGTACTAGTATAGTATTATATTATCTGTGGTTATGGTACGAAAAAAACAATTTTCAGCAACATGATTTCATAATCAGCCAAAAATTGTCTCGGCATAGGCTTCTTCTAACAACAAGATTTACTCAATACAAACGATCCGCTACGCGCTATATACGAAGATAATTCACCTCACAAACAAAGAAGCGCAAACATTTAAAATGATTGTAATTTTTATATTGTTTTGTACGTGACAATGAAGATTATAGATGTACACTTAATTGCTCACATAAAAGAAAACACAAACATACACAGACAACTTAACCTAATGTGGGCAAAGGCAGCCCTATCGCTGCAAGCGATCTCTAATAGGCAACCTTCGACGACAGGCACATATTTTCAGAGCTCTGCAAGTATATATGCGATAACAAGTGCAATGAAAAAATAATAATAAAATGAACTAGTAAATACAATATAATAATACTTAATATTTAACTAAGTAAATGAATAACGATAAGCAACATAGGTAAATAACACACATACATTAGTGTAATGTAAAATAATAAATACATCATCATAACATCCCATGCAACGCTGCAGGCCGTTCCCTCCAGATCTCCAGCAAAACGCGTGGTACTTAAGAGGGGATTTACCATAGTCACCACGCTTGTAAACGTTGCGACTGGCGATCGCTGTTGTTACTGACCACAGCATGTAAGATGGTACGGTCAACCGCACGTCGGTAGAAACTTTTTGAACTCTATTACCCCGCCATAAGGTCCAAAAGTGTTTCTACTGACGAGCTGTTGAGTGTACGATACACAGAAAGACGCTGCTGCCCAACCTCCGGTTAATAAACCCTTAGTTGCCCCTTACGACACCGGGTAGAGATGGGTTGGTACGGTCAACCGCACCTCAGTAGAAACTTTTTCGACTCTATTACCATGCCATAAAGTCCGAAAGTGTTTCTACTGATGTGCTGTTCAGTGTACTATTCTTTGCGGCACCACACGGCAATCAATAGGCGTAAGTCATTATGATGAAATTTGGTGGTAGAAACATTAATGCACACTTAAAAGTAAAGAAATCACGTCCATTGCACACAAAAGGTTGCCCCACAAGTCACAGTACATCTTTTCAAGTGTCTGCAGGGTGTCGGCAATCTAAGCCGACATCGAGGACATTAGCACGAGAGGTGTCGCACGGGTTGACCTTACTGGGTCTAATGAAGAGATAAACCTCGCTCCCTGCTGAGCTGCCACTGACATCTCGCAGGACAATCTTAGCGAAAAAAGCGGAGTGTTTTTATGCCGGAGAGACGACTGCAATTATGTTAGAGTATTTTTAGTGGCAAATAAAACTTGCTCCCTGCTGAGTAGCGACTGATTTCGTGTAGGGCAAACCTGGTGAAAAATCAAACACTCGTTACTTGCAATTATTTAAAAATTATTATCACTGACAACTTTACTCCTTTCTGCAATAAGTGGCAAATGATAATTACCTTACGAGGTGGGCATTGTTTTTATTCAATTGTGCCGGTAACTTAACTGGTAAGTACTGTAAGGCTATCTTTACTAATGTTTTTTAAAAATAAAACAGCTGTATTTGCACTGTTTTAAGATCCATAATCAATCAGCTTATCAAACACGCGTGCTTGTTCCATTATATTACCGCACTAGTGTTTTATTGTTGTTTTTTTTTATTCCGGCAAGGAGCAAGGAGTTTTTATGTATAAAACATTCATATATTTTCATGAGTAAATAAACTGTGTTCGAAACTATGACAAATAAACGTTAATTTCGTAAAAATATTTAAATTAATCAAATAACTAACAATACATTTGTCTTTTAAGTATGTAAGAAATTATTTCATTTTAAATAACTCAAGGATTAGCTGTTTGGCAGTTTAGTCAACGTGCCTTCTGCGCGCGCATGTATGATCTTTTATAAATATTTGCAGTGTTTCTTGTACCTAATTGTTTTCAAAAGTATCGACTGCTATAAATAAAAAAAAACAGTAATTAATGTAGTTTCTCAACTTTGAAAAATAAATAAAATACTTCGACCCGTCACATAACACAAGCCTGGAGTATCGGGTGTACCTAGATATCTAAAGAAAAACACCTAACTTCCGATACGAATTTTCCTTCGGGAAAACAGTTAAGCAATTTGTTCTTGTTTTTATTCGGAAATGTGTTCCAAAACGTCGTGAAAAGCGCGTGCGCTTTGTCCATTACAGTTTCGTTCTCTGATACACTCTCGGTTCCATTACGCCCTCGCCTGCGGCTCGGGCTGCCATTCTCGAGCCACGAGCGTAACCAACAAAATAGCGCACTTGTATCTTAATGTACTATTATCAGCTTGTTCTTTCTTACTACAGTGGCACATTTGATACTAACGTTTCCTTTGGCGTTTCGTTACCTGGCTGCTCTAGAAGGAAGTATTTTCAGGATTATTTTTTCGTGTTTTAACTTGTTACTTGGAAAAAAAAGTTCAGTTTCATGGTCAAACTCAACGGTTTTAGTTTAACCCTTAAAAACCTTTAACTAGCTATTTATAAATGTAAGCAAGGTGAGTTCCACTGTTGACAAATAAAAAGTGGCTCGAACACTTTTTATCACAAGTTCACAAAACCAGTGCAAAACTAAAGCTTTATATATACAATCGATCAGGCAAAGTAACTTCTCACAAGTATAGCAAGCAACGGAACGGAAATACATGAGGACATCTAAATCACGCAAGCGGACAGACGGACAAGACAACGGGAACAGGTCGTTACTCTTAGCAGATGAAGTTATTAACTATGCCTACCTACGCCAGTCGCCAGCTGGCGAAGCTCAACTGGTACAAGTGAGTTCCATTCTGTCTTTCCGTTTTATTTGATTAAATCCTATACTATTAAACGAGCAATATTTGTATATATATATAAATACATAAATTTGTGAAACGGCTGTAACGAATTCGATTAAATTTACAGTACGTGGATTTTTAGGGGCTAATAATTTATCTAGGTCTCGTATCTGAGATAGTTCGTTTTATCCGTTTTTTGAGGATTCCTTGAAAATAGCGCGATTGAGAAACCCTACAGTGCCATCTGTTGGTGAGTAAAGCTCGGTCGCCCAGGTACTATTAACTAAGGTAAGTACAAAGTGAATATTGTACCCACGATATTAATAGTACGCTTGAGGCTCGAGAATTGCAGTCCAAGTCGCAGGCGAGGGCGTAATGGAGCCGAGAGTGTAATGACCAAAGCACACGCGCTTCTTACGACGTTTTTCAACACCTTTGCGAATGAAAACAAGTAAAATTTGCTTATCTTTTTTCCCGAAGGATTTTTTTTATCGTAAGTTACTAGGTATTTTTCCTTAGATAACTACGAGTATACTACACTCCCGTTACTCCAGACTTCTGTTTTGTGTCGAGTCGAAGTATTTTCGACGTTGAGAAACTACATTAATAATAGTTTAAATTATTTGTAGGAGTGAATACTTTTGAAAATAATTATAACAAACACCACAAATATTTGTATACTAGCTGTTGCGCGCGACTTCGTCCGCGAGGGATTCTATTTATCTGACCATCCATCCATCCACCCTTCCGTCTATCTGTCGTCCATCCGTCCATCCAACCCTCTGTACAACCGTCCGTCCAACCATCTGTCCAACCGTCCGTCAAACCATCCCTGTCCCTGCCCCTCTCCCTCTCCCCCTCCTCCCCCTCCCTCTCCCCTTCCCTCACCCTGTCCCTCTCCCACTCCCTTATCCCTCTCCCCCTCCCCCTCCCTCTTCTACTCTCCCCCTCCCTCTCCTCCTTTCCCTGTCCCTCTCCCACTCCCTATCCCTCTCCCTACCCCTATTCCTATCCCTTCCCCTATCCCTATCCTCATATAAACACAGAAACGACACCCATATTGATTTTTAGACATTTCAACTCTATTGCACCCCAATCCCATCCCCAGGGGATGATGGTATTTCACGTCCACCACGTTGGATTTCAAAGTTGTTGTAGTTTTCGTAATCAGCGACCCGATAAACCATACAAATGACACCCATATTGATTTTTTGTCATTTCAACCCTATCGCACCCCAACCTTATGATGGTATTTCACGTCCACCACGTTGGATTTCAAAATTGTCGTAGTTTTCGTAATCAGCGACCCAATAAACCATATCAACGATACCCATATTGGTTTTAAGAATTTTTCACCCCATTTCGCTTTTTTAAGGGTTGAATTTGGGGTAGAATTTCAATAACAGTGATGATTGTTGCATAGAATTACAACCCTAGTGACTAAATAATAAATTATGTGGATTTTACTTTAAAAATAAAGGACTTTCAACTTCATCCCCCTTTTCACCCTTTAGGGTGTCGAATTTTCAAAAGCCCTGAGATATGTGAATATAAATTTTTTTAATATTAAAATTTGAAGATCCTAACTTCAAAACTGACGGATTTTCATAGAAACTTTCATCCCCTATTTTACCCCCTTAGGGGTGAAATTTTCTATAACCCTTTCTTAGTGCACCCCTAGACCTCATAAGGAACCTACATGCCAAATTTGGAATTTATAGACCCAGCGGTTTGGGCTGTGCGTTGATATGTCATGCAGTGAGTCAGTCACCTTCTTCATTAACATTAAATGCGTTTTCCCGTAGGAACGAAGTGTTTTCCCGCGGTAAAATGTAGCCTATGTGTTATTCCAGGACCTAACTTATATATGTGCCAAGTTTAATTAAAATCCATTAAGTAGTTTTTATGTGAAAGAGTAACAAACATCCATCCATCCATACGAGTACTTACAAACTTTCGCGTTTATAATATTAGTAGGATAGTAGGATTGGCGCGCGCAATCTGTACTTCTTTGCTCGCGCATTACTTTTTTAGCAAATAAAACACATATTATACATGCGCGCGCAGGAGGCACGTTGATTTACCTGCCAAACCCTTGAATTATTTAAAATCAAATATTTTCTTACATAAAAGACAAATTTATTGTTAGTTAGTTATTTTGAGGTACGGAACCCTAAAAACAAAACAAAAATATAGCTTTAAACCTTAGATAAATGATTCGCTGCCTTTAAACCTATGTTTAATAAGCTGGAACTTAATACAGTGCACATAGAGCTTTTTTATGAGCAAATGTGTAGATAATAATAACTTTTTCTTGTAAAATGTGTACATACTGGACTTCAAGAGCAGAGACCTTAACCGTTACAGCTTCGCAAAATGGTCTTACGAGACTTACCACAATTTTTTGTCCCTATATATATATTTTAATCCCGATTCATAGATTTAAAAAAAAAGGTACAGTTAGCAAGACATTAGCCATTTTACGCAAAAAAGATTTTTGATGCCAATGGATCCTGTTTCTAATACCGATTAATATCTCCATAATAAAGGAAGCGAGGAATGTTAGCAAGTGGAAGTATATGGTCTCTGCCTGGAATATTGTGAATCATGTTTCGTTTATATAATTATAGTTATATTTATTTAGTCTTGTTTACAACTTGTTCAGTCTAGTAAGTGTGTGTCTTAACTTAGAATATCTATATCACTTTCACTTAAAGCATTGCGTTGAGAGTACGAGAAGTCTCCAACCGAGATGGTCCGGACCGGAGACGTGCGCTCGAGTGACGCGGTCCATTTTAATTTGTTCGCCGTTTCCCGCCATTAAATGCATCCGATGATGGACATGCGCATGCGCAATTGCTTTGAAAAAACAGTAATATTACATAAACATAAATACAAAATAACTGGCTATGTCAGTTGATGCGCAGAAGTCAAGTCATAGTCATTTTTGACTTCTGCGTATCAATGACATAGACAGAGTTATTTGGTACGATTTTAATAATCAAGTGTTTAACAGATGTCTAACTTTTTTGTAGACGGACTGTGTTTAGAGAACGCCCGAGGTTTTACAAGAATATGATTTGAATCCTTTACAGTTAGACCTCCTTTTATTTATCATCTGCACTCTTAACGGTGGAATATCTTTCTTGGTTCTGAGATTTTATTGACTTTCTGATACAGTACTACAGTTTGCCTTCTCACTAATTTGACTCGTGTAGCAACGCCTTGGCATTTCTTTATCTTTTTTCCCTCAAACATTATAAAATCTGGACATTTTCTTGTTAACTTATATAAAAAGAATTACGTCATTTTAAAATGTAATAGTGGCTTAATCACTTCTCTTATCGCCAGTACGGCACCTGTCGATAGCAGTCCAGCGTTGTCAGCAGGTCTTCGCGAGCTTCCTGCCGCTCTGATATATCCCTCTCAATAAACAAACCTAGGGAAATGAGGCTGGTAACGAACCCGTTCATCCGCATAAACTATGTGATGGTTGACAACATGGCGGGCGAAATATGGGTGCAGTAAGTTGTGGTAATGCGCAGCCCAGAGGTTGTTGGAAGCAACTTATAACAAAAAATGTATACATAACAATCCTTAACCCTTAATTGGACTAAAAGAATATAAAGGGTGTAAAAACTGTAAGGGCGTGTTCAGATACTGAACAACTTTCTCAAAGAAACATGTTTGAGAAATGAAAAAATAAATTGGCTTCTCCATACAAACTGTTCGGTCAGAGAGTAATTTGAATGGAGAAGTCAAAAATATTTTTTATTTCCCAAAAATATTCTTTGCGAAATGACTATTTATTGTATGTATTTCCCGTACAGCGTTTTACATTTTGCGGGCCTCGGTGAAAAATATAAAATGACCCCAATTTTTATATCGGGTGTTAGGGACAGACTTCCGAATACTGAAAGGGCATGATCAGTCAACGTAACTGAACATCTTTCAGCGAACAAAACTTTCAGGAAATGAAAAAAAAATCGGCCTCCATACAAAATTGCAAACTTGATTGATTTTTATTCTGAATTTACTTATTAACCCTAGGTTGAGTTTTCTTTTACTAACACTATGGATGGATATATATGAAATAAATTTTTGAATTTGAATCTGAATTGGACAGTTTGTATGGAGAAGCCGATTTTTTTTTTCATTTTCTGAAAGTTTTGTTCGCTGAAAGTTGTTCAGTCACGTTGACTGATCATGCCCTTTCAGTATTCGGAAGGCTGTCCCTTACACCCGGTATGCCTACGGTATGGCCAACGTTTCCACATCGCCTTTGGAAAATATGTTTCTTCCGTCCAATCACGATAATAACTTTCAATAAACGTGTGCCCAGTTAAGGGTTAAGGTTTTTAATCTGGCCATGAAACCCGAGCATGAAACATAACAGCTTTTCCCATGCAACATTGTTCCAAACACAAAAAAATACCGCCTATAGAGAGGAGGTCAATTTATTTTCATCGTAATTTGACCTACATGTTCTTGAGTAAAAGTTATTCAAATCCTTGAGCAGATAGAATCACTTGCTTCAGATTGGTAGAAGCTATACAACATTTAACAAAAAATAGTTTTTAAATTAATTTATTAATCAATTAGTTTTATTTTATTTATTAATTTTATTAAATTTTTGAAGTCAGCGAAGAGTTTTTTGAATGTTGATCATGAATAATATCGTAGCACTCTCGGCATAGTGGCGACTGCTCATTCTACGAGTATCTAACCACGTACGAGTATATTAAGCTACGTTTCTCTGGCTGAAAACTGGAGGAATGACCTTCATAACTAGGGCGTTTACGTGTCTCAGAAAGCACGTTAAGCCGTCGGTCCTTGAACGCCTTAAAAACTTGCTAATAAAATAGTTGCAGACCACATTTTACCAGCCTTAAAATTCTGACTCTACCTAGCATATATATCTTGGAAATCTGTAAATTTGTAAAGAAATATCCGAACTTCTACTCGAAACGAGCGGACATCCCCTCAAAATATTCCTTACGACATAAAAGTATGCTGATGTTGCCAATCTCCCGCCTAAATATTCATGCAACCAGCCCATTAGTTATGTCAATAAAAATTTTCAATAAATTACCTAAACCACTGAGAGAGGAAATTAACTATAAAAAATTTACAAAATGTCTTAAACAAATACTAATAAAAAAATGCTATTATACTATTAATGAATACTTTAATGATACTATTATATGGCCTCAATAATAATAATAAAAAAAAACCTAAAATAATATAATAAGACTGATTAATGTAATAAATAAGTGAATAAAGCAGTTTTTTTTTTTATTAAATAATGAATTTTAAATTAATGAAAGCTATTAAAAATGAATGATATTGTAATATTAATGTTTTAAATTCATTGAATAATGTAATTTACTCTGTAATAATGTTACTGTATTTTTTTTTTATTATTATTGTTATTTTTGTAATACGTAGATTTTTTAACCTGTGCAAATATATATATATATATATATATAGATATTTTCTCTTTTCTAATTTTAAGACCTAATTAATTGAAATATCTATTTTGACATTTTTAAACAATTATTTTCAATATTCCATTGGTAAGAGGAAGAAAATATATATATATTCTATTGATGTAAGATTATCGCATGTTTTGTTTGTTAATTTTGTATATTTGAACTGCATGTAAGTAAGTGCTCTCTCAATATTTGCAGTGCTCCGACGGAGTGTTACATGCTGGACTTGTATCATTATTACACCTATTATGTACCATGTAACTGTCAAATAAAATAATTATGAATTAAAAAAAAAAAAAAAACTTGATCACACGGTACTCGCACGAAGGCTGTGCTAATTGTAATATCAAGTAACACACACTTACTCATTTTACTATAAAATTGCGAAGGTATATTAAGATTATATATATATATATATATATATATGATCTATATATATACACACACTATATATATATATATATGGGTATATTTTTCACTAAATTTCGTGTGCAATAAAGAATATTGTATTTTATTATATTCAATACATTTTTTTAATATATAGAAGAGATTGTAAAGCCCAAAAATGCAAAAAATCTTCCATCCATACATTACACGAATACTGAGACTGTAGGTTTAAACTGAACAATTTTACCTATAACACAAGGTGTAACAGAAAGAGTATACCAACCCTGAAAGATAAGATTCTGCCCATGAAACTCAACAACTTTCCTTAAGGAACATAGGTCGAAATACGAAAAATAATTTTTGACCTCCCATACAAAAGCACTGTCAGCTGCTGATTCTGTTTCTATGAGAAGTAAAAAAATTTTCGTATTTCGACCTTTTTTCCTTAGGGAAAGTTGTTCAGTTTTATATGCAGATCAACCCTTTTTGTTACACCCTGTATAAGCCGCAAAACGAAAATACAAAGCTGCTAAAAATTTTAGGTATACGTCTAAACAGTATAATGCAACTAACTATGTACCTAACGTTTGCATCAATTTGAATGATCGCCTACATCTTCACGTTTTATAATTCCATAATATTATAGAATGTGTAAAATTCATACAATTTGTTACTTTTAGAATCATCACTTATGCCACTCCCTTGACAAATCACCGTACTACCAATATTGCACTTTCGAAAATACCTACCTTATGATTGATTTACAACAAGCTCCGTGTTGTAAACGGGTTGGTACTCCATACATCATGATAAGATAACACCAGCTGTTCAATCTCGAGCTACGGGGGGCTAAAACAATCGCTAATTTGAAAGATATCTAGTAATTGCCGTGTCTATAGCTGGTTATAAAAATAATAAGCGCTTAGGGAACGCGTAGAGATGGTATCGCGGTCTGTAAGTAAAATAAAGTGTTTTATTGTGATGTTTTATAGTTAGTATTATCAAATTACGGTTGATACTTAGATTATTATTTTTGGAAAATAATATTATTTACGGCTAGCACCATGGACCGCGGTTGTTGGTGACCGCAGAATGTAAGATGATACGATACACTGAAGGATGCTGCTACCCACCCTCTGGTTTATTAACCCTTAGTCGCCTCTTACGGTACCCTGGGGTAGGGATGGGTTGGTACTATTCTTTGCCGGCACCACACGGGTCACACATCAGCGTGGTGACTATGGAACTTTCCCTCAACTTTCTTTCAGCAAAAACTGGAATTTTAGAGGGAGCTCCTTGTCCTGTAGTGAACGTTTCATGGGATGTTATGATGATGAATAATATTTAAGTGCATTTACGAGTTATAATTTTAACATTGCCCGAGGTTGCCGGCATAGAATAGTACCAACCCACCTTTACCCGTGGGTGTCGTAAGGGGCGACTAAGGGCTTATGAACCGGAAGATAGGGAGCAGCACCTTTCTGTATATCGTACCGAGGGGTACCATCTTACATGCTGCGGTCTCCAACAGCAGCGGTCGCCAGCCGCACCGCTTACAAGTAACCTAAGTACCAAGCTTGAGTTCTGGAGGCAGCAGCAGCAGTCGTGCAGTGGACGTTTCATGAGATGTTACGATGATTATGGTTTAAACATTTCCAAAGTTTTGGAATTATAAAAGATTTGCATGACAATGTAGGCTGAATATATTATAAATACAGCATGTTTATTAAGTTTCGTGACATAGCTCACGACGGGTTCAGTATAAGTAACTAAACAAGTTTTCCTTAAAAAAATACCTCCCATATAAAATGCGCTACGGCCACGGGACCGCGCTGCCAGTGAATTTTCAATACAGCACCTATACACCACTGCATGCGTGCGGATTATTTGGTACTCAACGCAACGTGTATTGCAAGATCGCAGGCCGCGCTATCGGTCGCGCGGTCCCGTGGCCCTGACTTGAGGGGAGGTTGAACAACTTTTCTTCGTTTTTCATCCTTCGGAAAAAATTGTTCTGTTACTGATACTGGAACAGCCCTATTTAATTAACACCCTGTATAAATATGAGAAACATTTCACACCAGGTCGTCTGGACCCAAACTAGGCAAGGCCTTTGGATGTGAGATACTAATATACCTACAATAGATAAATAATACATGGACGCAGAACTAGCACATGTGTTTATTGCATAAATGTTTGTCCTAAACGGGGATCGAATCTGCGACTCACGGCACATAACGCCGGGTCACTACAACAGCACCAATAGACCAGTAAAAATATAATATAGAAAAGTTGAAATAGGCTGTATCTATGGTGTCTTTTATCTTAATTAATGTTATGTTTGTAGTTCAATGTGTACAGTGATCAGTTAAATAAACAAAAAAATATACAGGTTAAAGTAACACCTCTTTATCGTTTAAAATTAAGTAAATCTTATTATATTCTAGGAACGGTGTGTTAAGTCACGATCTAAAACTTAACTAAAACACATTAATAGGGTACTTCTAACTTTCATAATTCAGGAAAACGGCATTAAAGCGAACTCAATACAGCGCACAAAACAAATTCAAATGACACTGTTTAGGAAATCACAAACCTATATTTATCAAAGAAAATACATTAATCTAATTTATAGATTCACAGGAATAGCATTTTAGATTTAAATATGAAAGCTTTAAGACGTTTCTCAAGTTAGCCAGGGCGGTAAGTACCCCAATAAATAAATTCGTAGAAAGGGCCGATGGGCCGTTTGCAGCATAAACATGGAAATGGCGAATCATCAATGTTTATTTCGAGCTAATGTCAAACATATCCGCGGGCGTCTCTTGTTAGGTTGCTTCTACAATGGTGCGGTACATTAATACCTAGCTTTTTTTATTACGAATTTTACGCAATTTTTTAAATTTAATAATTCTATTTCTAGAGAGAGAGGCCTTTGCCCAGCAGTGAGACACTACAGGCTAGATAAGATAAGATAATTCTAAGCTAAGTAATGGTCAACACTAAAGTGCTCGTGATTTCTCCACATAAAATAATAGGTACTAAGTAGAGTTTGATACACATTTGAAGTTGTTCAAAAAAGTATATATTTTTAAAGATAGTAACTCTGTTTTAAAGTTCTAGGTAGTTAAAAAGGTCTCGTGTTTTCTTGATAAGTAGAGTTTGATATAAAACTTAGAAGTTCTTTTTTGTGTTTTTATGTAATAGGACTTGTTGGTTTGCCTCAGTACGGAAGGCGCTACGGTGCCAACGAGATTTTATATTCTTCCGATTTCAAACAGCTATTCCAGAGAAAATTGCCAGCCCGACTTCGCCACCATCTTGGTCAAGTCATTCTTGTATTTGGTCTGCTCTGCTCCCTGTTGTTTTGCAGATTAGCACCCTCTTCAATTTCCCAAGATAAGACAGCCAATTTCGAAGAAACAAGATAAGGCTAAGGCAGGGAAATAAATTGAAAAACCTAAAATTTTGTTCAGAAAATGAATAATTCTGTTGGTCCATTGTAGCAAGCCCTTGCGATTGGCAGCCAGTGATGCGGGTTGATGCGGCAGCGTGCGGTGGTACGCTGGTGCCTGGTGCCGCGTTAGCGCGGGAAGGGCCTGAGGGCAGAAGATACCGCGGTCAACGAGGTGCCGCGTGCTCTCGTGTCCGACTTCATTATCGTGCCCTCGGGACGAGACGAGACGGGTTGCGTCAGTCGCCCGATAGCTCGCGGATTCCCAGTTTAAGAGAAACTGCGCTGTTTTGATTTAAATGAACACAAATATATTATAATCAAAATGCTAGCTGCTGATTTATTTATTTTTATGAAAGAATTTTTCAAATTTCATCTTTCAAGATTGAGAATGTACCTACTTCTTTTTATAAATTCATTTAAATACTACTTCAAAGGCCTTCTCGGACTCAAGGGACCGTTGATATTACGTCGTACTATCTGCAAGTCGTACTAAAGAAGTCTTTTTGTACGTTATTTCTTAACAAAACAACTAATATATGCGTCGCTAAAAGCGGTTGGTCGTTATAAGCGACGTCGTACTAAACGGATTCTACTGTATTTGTTTAGTTTTCTGACATGAACCCATTGACATTATAATACGCACACTTACATGATTATAGTACAGTTTCTACTTTTTAGTGAGGTTATGAATTTGCAATTTATTGTATGACATTTAGTTATAGCTGAAACAAACCTTGGCTGCATAAATCTATAAACCTTTTATCTTTTAATGAAACAACCCATTACGCTCGATAATAAAATCATTTGTTAAACGTAGCATTGAAAATGGACGTGATAATACTACGTTTGTCATAACATAATAAATATTCGTTCACCATAACTTTTAATAAAGATTTTTATACAATCCGATTAAATCGTATTTACAAGTTTTTAATTCAATATAATGTAAATCCGCAGTTTACAAGTAAATGGAGTTTAAGTTGAAATTTATTGTCGGTGGAACATAAATAGTGAGGTACAAAGCTCAACAATGCCCACACAAATCAAACAGGATACCGAATAGCAAATACACTGTCGGCCAAAATTGTGTACAAACATTTGCATGGCGTCCAGAGTTGCGTGTTGACGCCCACTCAGCGTCGCGGGCGTAGACTATGCAATCGATCCACGTATCGACTTCACATTACGCCAAGCGCAGACGAACGATTTTATCCGATAAAACGATTGTTGAAGGAAACGCAAGCGCACAGGGAACTGATGTCACAATCAATTTGAATGACAAAGATGTATGTTTCGATATTCCAGTACTAAAGAAACGGATTGTAGAGTAAGCCGTGCTGTATTGTTTTTTAGGGTTCCGTACCTCAAAATAAAAAACGGAACCCTTATAGGATCACTTTGTTGTCTGTCTGTCTGTCTGTCAAGACCCTTTATCTCACGAACAAGAAGAGGTATCAGAATGAAATTGATAACGAATATTAAGGTCTATAAACCACACAAGAACTGAAAATTTAAATTTCTTACAACGACGCAATCAAAAGATATGGCTTTTTATGTCCTCATCTCCATACATTTATGCAAAAAAGCAAAACCTTCCCGGGTTACTTCCCGTTGACCTAAAATTATGAAATTTGGCAAGAAGCTAGATCTCACAGTAAAAATAAAGGGAAAAGTCTAAAAACATTAAATATTTTAATTTTTCTCACAACTAAAAGTAACCAATTAAGGTGAGCTCCCGTTTCAAGAACTTTTCTATAAAAGAGGGGTCAAGTTGGATGGTCGCGGAGTTTTTAAAATCAAAGAGCTAAAGCTTTTAGTATATCATATGGTAGATAGGTACGGAACCCTTAGGGCGCGAGTCCGACTCGCACTTGGCCGGTTTTTTGTCTCCGTAATCATTAAGTTCTTAATTCCTGTGGTATTGTAAATTTCATCGCAAATTACAAAAATATGTACACAAAACACTCGTCCAGGGCATTTTATAAAGAAAACTGATATTGTCTGACACACGATGGGCTCTAAGCTGACTTTTGCCCATCTTGGGTATGTCTGTCTTAGGCATTATAGTGCACAAAAGATTTCTACACGCTCTACAAAAACCCATGTGTAAGACTTTAATGCACGTTGTCATGCGAAGATCATTGCGTTATTGAAGTTATGCATAAAAAACTGCACGAAACTTAATTTTATTGTTCTAAATGTTACAAAATAAGTGTAAAACACAGGCACGCCACGAGATCACGAGAATGAGATATTTCTTTTTTTTTATCTGCGATACACACTTTTGTTTTTGATAGTCTTTTCTTCATATCGTATGTCGTATAGTCACGTCGTACTTACTTTTTTACCGTACGACGATGCTTCTAAGTCTTAGAATCTAAGAGGAAACTGACAATGAAACTGAGCAACTTTACCAAAAATATACAATGTGCGTAATTCTAAATACGCAAAACCTCTCTGGTAGTAGTTCCACCCATTCAACTGAACAACTTTTGTTCTAAAACTTTTTGATACAAAATTAAAATAAAATCGATTCTCTATACAAAACGAAATCTGATCCGATAAATTTTTATGGTGAATCAATTTTTTTATTTTAATTTCAAAAAGTTGTAGAACAAAAGTTGTTCAGTTCCATATGTAGAACAACCCCCCGAGAGGTTATGCGTTTTTAGAATTGCACGTTGCATAGTATAAGTCAATAAACCACTACAAAACATGGCTCCTCAACTCGCCATTGACTGCGCTAGGTTTTGTATGAAAAGTCTTTCGTCAAATTTCTTTGAAATAAATTCAAATTTTCAGTTTCATGATTAAGTCATCTACGTACTTATAATAATACATTGTATAGCATACGCTTGGTACTCGTAATTGCGATTAACACAATCAAAAAGCAATTCTGTTCATTATTTGAACACCTTTTATATTTACTTAAATGGCACGTTTACTTTGCTCATTGAACTGGCACTTTAAAAACCAATTCAGATTTTACAACTCAAACAGTCCAATAAGCTTTTTACTCCGTTATAAAATGCCTGGTACCAACCATGTCTCAATCAAACAGAACACACGCATCTAATTAGTACAAGTGCATTGACATTCTGCAATCGTGATATGTCGATAGGTATCGATCGCATCAGTGACATCTGAATCTTTATGGTGCAACATGTTTGTTCGATGATGACGCATAGCTCTATACTACGTAGGAAACAGTTATTTAAAAAAAAAAAAACAAAAACAAAATGTCCGTCTTTGTAGAATAATATGAACTGAAAGAAGAAAAAACTAGTTCTAAAAATTTTATGAGGTATTGCAGGCGGGGGAAAAACAAAAACTACATAAATATATTTGACATTGAAAAACCACCTCCAAACACAAAATTTTAGTCCGTCCCGGTTTGTCCCCGCCTGCAAGACTTCGTGAAATTTTTAAAACTTGTTTTTTCTCTTTTCAGTTCATATTTTTCTACACATTCCGGTATTTTGTTTTTTGAAATTTTTTTTTTTATTTAGTACGTTTTAGTTTTATAAATGTAAGTTTCTTTTTATTATTCTTACTTTTTTCTAATTTTTTTCAATACCCTATGACACTCCAACAATGGATAAAAATCAAACGACATCTCACATGTTAAAATCTGTCAAGCCGTTTAGGCTGCAGAGCGCGACAAAGAAATCGACATACATAGTACACAGGTACACAGGCACCTTTTATTATTTGTCGTTAATGATAATCGACGAAACGTTATTGCGAAACCGTCTGTATCCCACCGATGGGTAAATCGATCGCATCTCTGACACTGTATCCGCGGGATCGCATCACGATACGGCACCGGGCCTTGGATCTGTTTGCGGAATGTGACGGAGTCGTCTCAAGCGTGTCTCGTGCATATCGGGTTTAAGAAATTTGAGCATGCACTTTATTTGAGGCAGCATTTGTCAAAAAAAACCTGCCAAGGGCGAGTCGGACTCGCGCCCTAAGGGTTCCGTAACTATCTACCATATGATTTAAAAACTCCGCGACCATCCAACTTGACCTTCTTTTATAGGAAAGTTCTTGAAACGGGAGCTCACCTTAATTGGTTACTATTAGTTGTGAGAAAATTTGAAATATTTAATGATTTTAGACTTTTCCCTTTATTTGTACTGTGAGACCTAGCTTCGTGCCAAATTTCATAATTTTAGGTCAACGGGAAGTACCCTGTAGGTTTTGTTTTTTTGCATAAATGTATGGAGATGAGGACATAAAAAGCAATATATTTTGATTGCGTCGTTGTAAAAAATTTAAATTTTCAGATCTTGTGTGGTTTATGGATCTTAATATTCGTTATCAATTTCAACCTGATACCTCTTCTCGTTCGTAAGAAAAAGGGTCTTGACAGACAAACAGACAGACAGACGGACAACAAAGTGATCCTATAAGGGTTCCGTTTTTTTATTTTGAGGTACGGAACCCTAAAAATTAATAAATTTTAAATGTAAATGGCTTAGTGTTATCATTTAAAAAATCTTATGAAACGTCCACTGCGCAGGACAGGACAGACAGACAGAATTCCAGCAAAAACGTGGTTATGTTTTGAAGGGAAAGTAGTCACCACACTTGTTAGCGTTGCAGCTGGAACCATTGACCGCGTCTGCTGGTGACCGCAGTATGTTTAATGTTACGCTACACAGGACGCCGTAGCATTCTCTGGTTCATAATCCCTTAGTCACCCGCAAGATTTTACCGGCACTAAACAGGGTTCTCAGACCAAAACTGAAAAAAACAAAAATAAAAAAAAAACGACACGGAAAATACCCAACAAAGAAATAAACAGATATTTTTAATTGATAAACTGATTTTTGACGACAGATAATTGGTTGGTTTGGGGTAGCGACTTGATCCTACGGTAAAAAGTTACGAATCAATTTACCATTTTCTAAGTATAAGTAAGAATTGAGACTATTCTTTTACTATGCTCATATCAAGCTCTGTATACGACTTATATTAATATGTTTTGATGTTAACTGAATCAATTATGATATTCAAATGATCTAAAGTGAAGTAAATGTCAACATACAAAGGAATGTCGATGAAAAATAACAACATGCAAATAGTAAGGAAGACATTTGCCATCATTAAATTTATGCTCAAGCTTAGAGCGTGATTACTTGTCTTATTTACATTTTATAGGTTCTTCCACATCATTGATAAAAAAAAAATCCAAATTCATCCAAATATAATATTATAAATGCGAAAGTACTTACTTACTGTCAGTCTATATTTCCATTCATTTCCATGGCTAATCAATTTTGATGAAATTTGGTATGAAGATATTAACCATAGGCAAAGACGTAGGCTACTTTGTTTGCATATTTGGATAATATTATAAATGCGGAAGTAACTCTGCCTGTCTATCTATCTGTATGTCTGTTTCGCTTACACGGCTAATCCTCTTAATATATTTCTATGAAATTTGTTAGAAAAATAGTTTCAATCATAGTAAAGGACGCAAGCTACTTGTTTCTGAATTCGATGCGTACGGTCAACCGCTAGTCGGTAGAAACTTTTTCAACTCTGTTACCATGACATAAGGTCCAAAAGTGTTTCTACTGATGTGCTGTTGAGTATACAAGATCGTGAGCGACAAGTTTTTTAACGTTTGACAGCGCTTTGGAACATCGAATAATAAAGCTAATAAAAGTTTAGTACAAAAAAAAAACCCGCAAACTGAAGTATTATGTGGCCAACTTGTGGAGCTGAACTGAAAACAGCGTGAAATAAAATTTAAATGGAATAATAGAATTAATAATTGTCACATGCTGCCCATTTTAGGGGACTTTTTGCAAGTTTATAAAATAATAGAAGACATATATTTTTTTAATTTTCATCCTTTATTATATTTTTTTGGGTTATAAAATCTTTATTTTTTTTCTGGAAAATACGTCACAGCTGAAGCTCCTCATGAATTTTATATAAAAACGTAATGTAGCGTAAGTTCACAAATTTAGCAATTTTTATAATTTCTCTATATTTACTAACATTTAAAAAAAATAAGCTTTTTTAGTAGCGTAGTGTGTAGTTACTGATATTGGGCGGTTGTCAATTCGCTTGTGATTGAATTACTTTTCAAAAATCTTCGCATGATAAAGCAGACTATTTTAGCTAATGTTTACATATTATACAGACATTGTATGATCTTTAAACCAGTAAATCTGTATGCATGCCTTAAGATACAATTACAGGCACATAATAGACATAAGGTGAGGACGCAACTTCGAAGATCTGTTGATACCAGTATAAATTTCCATTTTAATCTGTTGATTGCATAAAAAGATTTGTACAACATATTGTTTACTTGGTCAATTTGAAACGTTGGTGTCTATTATATTCTCTTTGATAACTACGTTGGATTGAAGACATGGAAGAGCAGTAGAAACGCTAAACATGATTTTTGCAAACTCACATTATTTTTAAAAGACCTATCCAACGATACCCCACACGATGGAGTAGACTAGAAAAAAAGTTCACTCCCATTTTACTTGTAGGGGAGGTATCCTAAAAAATATATTTTTTTAGATTTCATTTTACCACTATTTATAGTAAAAGAAGACAATTTATTTATAGTATAACAAACTCAGGCAGCGCCATCTATCGAGCCATGCCACAAGCCTACGTTATCGTGCCACCACAGCGTGCCACCGATCACAGCTGCCATGCCGAAAAGTAGTATCTTCCTTGCTTGCCGCGTAGGGAGGTGACAGCCAGACACCCTAAATTACCTTAATTCTCTTTTGTCCAATTGTATTAAATTCAAACGGATGGAAACTCTGGCCGAAAGTTGTTTATATCCTCTTTTACAATAACATTAAGTTAATAAAAAGAAATGGATTTTAAGTAGAGTGTAGTACAAAACTTTGTTCCGTAAAAGTATGTTCACTTTGAATTGGAAATCAAGTAATTATGTTAGCGTTATCAACATTATATATGTAGAGTAGTCTGCCTTACTAAGTAACTTGAAGTGGCTTAATTAATCTTGTTTTTGTAGGAACTAAATTTCTGTCCTGCAGAATCATCCAAGTATTGTTAAGGCATTGTCATACTACTCGTAGCGGCATACCATCAAAACTTCCTAAAAAGTGACTGATACGGACTCTACAAATAAAAAAACCTTTACGCACACCGTTTGTTAATGTACGGTACGACTGATCTAGTATTTAGATTGTTTGGCTCTCTCTCCTGAGGTCTTGGGTTTGGTGAAATCACTTTAGGTATTAGGAGACTTCAAACCAATTTAAACACAGCAGGTTGAATCATCCGATTGTCCCAATGTAAGAAGGTTTCTTGCTTCTTCGGAAGTGGTTGTAAATGAGCCTTGCCGTAGGCTTTTGGTGAACAACTTTGACACCCTCACACCATGGATTGTGAGGTCGGTCTTCGTTCGATCTTACAACCCGCACTATATTACATTAATGATGGTGACAATCCTATGTTAAAAGGTTCATCAAACGCAAAGCAGCGAGCACGTAGAAATGAAACCAGTGTAAGCTGAACCAGCTCTACGCTACATAACTCCGAAACCAGAGACCTGCTCAAGGACAATGTGTTTTCACCGACGTGCGGCAGTGTGTACCTTGTTTCTCAACCTGTATAAAAGTCGCAAAATACAACAAATTAAAGCATTTATGTGCCCGCCGTCATACCTACACTAGTATTAATGACTGCGTAGGATTGATCTACATGCGTTTTTCCTTGTTCCTCGGTGTCTTCCTTTATAATTATATCAGCATAGGAATTGCTCGTAATGATAACGAGTGCTCGTAATTGGAGCAGTAGACAAGGAAGGACTGACGCATATGCATAGACGTCTAAGTGGATAAAATAGAAATGACATGAATCCCTGCACAAGGCAAATCATTAACTAGAATTTGCTGAGTTCAAGGCTGCATTCAAAAAATGACAAAGTAAACGGTATGGGTCACAGAATAGAAAAATACTTTATATCGACGATGCAAACGCAACATTAATTTAATGATTTTTAGGTATTCAAACTGATAGCTAAAAATCTTAAGATTATGTTTTGGACTTTTTGCAGGGGTTTTTGGTTGGGACTCTAATTTTTACTTCTGTGCCGCCAAGACATAGAATTATGATGTGTAGGTGATAAAATATGAATGCTTAGACTTTATGGTTAATAGAGGAGTATTTACGCAAACAGCCGCTATGGCGATTAGGGTTGAATTAAAATATGATTACTGTACTGTAGTCAGATCGCGTTGAAGTCTTTTGTAAGGAGCTCTGAAAGGGCTTTTTTGAAGATAGATCTAAAATTTTGAGAGTTGAAATTATTATTTTATGCTATTTCTCTTTTACTTTAGAGTTAAAAAGCAGATAAATTAGGTAAGTAATTTATCTGAATTTTTTAAATTATGTGTAGTGTAGTATGGCGGACGCCATGACCAAGACTTATTTTGGGTCGTTGCGCCAAAGGAGTAAGTAAAAATACTGTCACTAGACACTGGAAATTAAGTAAAAGCTACTGACAGACCTAGGACAAGATAAGCGAGACTGTGAAAAAGCACGAATACCACATAAAATCGAAAAAAGAACAGGAGCTTTTTCTTTTTGATATCATAAGTAAACAAACAATAGACCAACCATAGACTGATACCGTCTTACTACAAAAAAGTTAGACATCTGTTGAACACTTGATTTAAAAAATCGTACCAAATAACGCTGTCTATGTCCTTGATGCGCAGAAGTCAAAAATGACTTATTTTCTTATGACTTGACGTCTGCGAATCAACTGAAATAGACAGCGTTATTTGGTACGATTTTTTTAATCAAGTGTTCAACAGATGTCTAACTTTTTTGTAGTAAGACGGCTACTGTCTTACTTGTGACGAATTACTAGCTAGCTTGACAATGACTACGCAATGACTATCGTATGCTCTTACAATTTAGCAATTCAGTCTAAAACCTATTTAAGTCGTACAATAGCAGTATCATTCGGTACGCTGCAGCCTCGTTTCGTGTGATAACGCGGTCCACAACGTTATCACCGCCCGGGTCCATGCAGCTACATTCACTCTGGTATACCGCAACATAGGCTTCTTGATACACCATTTTGTTTATTTAGTTACCAAGTAGTCTACTTCGAAATACAGTACCAAGTAGTGTACTTCGAAGTACATTGCATAGGTTTTATTCAAAGCCTTATTTTTAAATAGCACCAAAACACTATTCATTTCGGAAACAAGTAACACTAAGGGAGTTGCGTTTATGCACACGTTTATGTTGGATGACATAGGGCTTAGCTGGACTAATAAGACCACTTTGGAGCACTTAAAAATTGTCTACATATTATACATATTTGTACACCTTTTACACTATAGCATTAAATGCATATACTAGGTACTCTATATTAGTATCCAGCACTCCAGTTTCTCGCTAGCTAATACAATTAGTTACTTTTCCAATGCCTGACTATTTTTTTAAGGACATGTAAACATTTGAAGAAATAACGTAACAAACAGTGTAGTGTAATATTTTACGATAAAAGTACTTATTTAATTTACTGCTTTTGGTGATCCATAAAATTGGTTAAATTGGCTGCCAATGAAGCCTGATTTATTTGAAAGATTTTGGCTATAAACAGAGAAGGAGTGAAATAAAAGAGAGAGATGATCAAACTAACTTTCGCCACTAATGATCAAAACTTACCAAGCGTAGTACACACCCAGAGATCATGCGATGCTTGACGCTGAAGTCAAGGCGAGCGGCCGGCGCCGGCCACGCCCGTACCCTCCCCGCCCGTCTCTCGCACACCTTAGTACACCACCCCACTAAAGTATCCTCACTCTATTCTACCAGCTACTATACAAACAGTGGCTAAACTTTCGTGCATGCCAAACCGCACACCTTAATTCTAAACCCCACAAAAGTACTCGCTCTAATCTACCAGCCAATATAGACAGAAAATTGTACACTTCAGTAAGAAAACCCAATAAACATCTTCCACTAAAATGTATCAAACTTCGTAATTACATACGGAAAACTTGCGTGGTCGATAGCACGTACACACCTATAATATAGTCTACCACTAAGTTTTGCGTTCTTAAATGTAAGTACGTATATCATGTCATAATCATTTATGTTATAGACAAACTTGTGCGTGCAGGACTTTTCTTATTGTGATTGTGTATCCTGCTTATTTTGCAGTCATAGGTATTATGCATTTCTTACATAGAACATGACATTAATTAATCATTTATTTATGACTTACCTACATGACAAAGTAAACTCAAAATAGCAAAAGGGAAGTAATGTAGCTTTTATGACTTTACGTGAATAAGGGAATAAGGAGTGAATAAACTTGATATTTATTTACAGTGATTGGTCAACTTGTTTTATATTTAACACCTTAGTATCTAATTAACCTGAACAAATGGTATTTCGGTACTAACCAAACAGGCAGAGAATTTTATTGGTTCCAAAGAATTGCACTCGTTAAGCAAATCGTGCCGGCGCTACCGGTCAAGCGCATTCGGTGGTAAGAACTAGATACCATTAAGTTTTATTCTGCCTCAGTATAGAAGCTGATATAAACTAGTTCATACTGGAACTTTTACCGTTAGGCACATCATTAGAACTTATGCAAATACTAAACCCTTTATTGTGTTTTTGGATAAATAAACAAAAGGGATATTTCAAACAGAGTTATGTAGTTATAAATTTTGTTAGCCTTGAGCGAGGGTTGAACCTGAAACCTACGACTCAAACAACCGCGCTAACAGGTCAGATACAAAGAAAATATTCGGCGATTGTTAAAAGTTCGGTGCTCTATAAGTTTTGAGAAGTAACATTATCTCACTATAATAAAAGAGCCGATCAGTTAGCAACTTTATGGCTCCTATTGTTAGAATAAGATGTCATATTTAATTAATGAATAAAACTTTGCTTGAAACAAATATCCGCGATCGCTTCTCAGTATTTTTGACGGTCTTAATTAAATCAATGAAGTGTCAAACGGATCTGCTGACCAGTAAGTAGGAAAATCAACACGGATGCTTAATTGTATAAAATTAATAAATAATATGACAATGAGTGAATATAGCCCTTATTATCATAGTACGTGGGAGAAAAAACGTAATACTCTATCCGTGATTAAAAAAAATATACACGGATTCAACAATACTGACGTATCCGTAAAGATATTTACGAGCACGTCAAAGATAGGGTCGTAGCGTAGTTGCAGTAATAATGACAAAACCATATAAATGACGATATTAAGCATTCATTATCGCAATAATTCCATATCGTCCTACCATATTGCACTCGTCATGACTCATGCCAAACCATTTTTGAACAATATGTACAAAAAAGGAACGCATCATGCATGTCCTACTCAAAAAGTTTTAATAAACAATTAGTATAAAAGCACCGGTAATATAGCCAAGAACCCCTGTAGTGGGACAATATCGCTTCTTCGAATAAAATATTGTAAAATTAAGCTATAAAACTTAACGATACGATCTTGCTAAAAGTTGCCCACATAAATTATCATATTATAAATTATTTGGGAGGGGAAAGCAAGACGCGAGATGCGAGGTAGATGCGAGGCTCTTTTCGCTTCTGAGGGCTCGACATTTAAGCTGTCAAAATACTGAACGCATCGAGTGCGTCACCGATAGACACAGAATTATGTTTGAAAACTTAATTATATTATGCGTGAGTATCCTATTCATAGTTCTTAATTTGCTCTTCAAATATTTTCTTAATTTGGGTTTTGGCCTTGCGCAGACTGTTAAAGTTAATTTTATCACAAACCCCGTAAATAAATTCATAAAACAGAAGAATGGAAATATTTCAAGCAGGACAAAATATAGTGCAATAACAATTAAAAACACAGGAAGAGTTAAAATAAAGCTATATTTTATTGCAATTGTAAGTAAGTACAATTGATACTTATTAAATAAAGAGCGACGTTGTCGTTTACTAGAAATAACGCTATGTTGATTTTAAAGATTATTTTCGATCATTTGAAGTCTTTGTGACTCATTGGAAAGAATGAAACCATGCGAACATTTCCTCTCTGCAAGATATGTGCTCGTTGCTCGAACCTGTTTCGTTCATTGCGGTAATGATTATTATTTTGGACTTTAATTTCGTTTGACCTTTTCACTCAGTTTTTTTTATTTAAGTCGGTGTTATCATCAAACAGCAATCGGCCTGCGAGGCTGTTACATCCGCTGTCTAAGGTCTCTGCGACCACGCCTTAGCTTAAATGGCTAATAGCCATAGTAGACTACTATAAGTTTGCTATAAATAAGGCGCTATGCTGCAGGGCACGCCGTGCTACTATCATTTGTAAAGCAAAGGAATAACGTTACGGCATTTTATATCACAAAACTCTCCTTTGAAAAAATGAAATATCATAAATTTTATTTATTCTTTACCACTCGGTCGCAAACAATGGAAAAGAGGAGGAGAGGCCTTTGACCAGCAGTGGGACATATAAAAGCTACAAAAAATATATCACCTATTATCAACATTATCTTCATATTAGTCGAAAGACGTCCACTGCTGGACTTTGCCTTCCCTATTTTTTTTATTTGCTATCGGTGTATGTTTGTAGCTTACTTCAACGTATTTATTAACACAGGTCTATTATTTGCAATAAGCATCCCAAATAAAATAAAATAGAGATTCCCACGACGACCATTACATGTTGTTGTCCGTATCCAGCGGAATTACGGAAAGAATCTTAGTCTTTTTTGAGATCAAACAAAAATTAAAAGAGACGTAGAAGTACGAAAAGAATCGATAGAGCTCTGAGAATCACCCAACTCATTTAACATCCCCATGCGTATGTTAGAAAATAGTCTTCTGTCCAGTTAGTAATTAGTTCCAATAAAAAATATGCAAGATTTAAAAAGATATAAAACAATATTAGAACTCCCATAAAAAATGCGCCATCAGATGACGTAGTATCGAACATCAACAACAACAAAATTTTTAACCTATTACAACTTATATTCTTTGCAAAAACTTGTTCAACGTCACGGGCAGATACAAACCCTTGCTGTACTGTACCCGTTTTTTTACACGTTTGATTTACCTTTTTTAAACCTTGGCTAAGCTAAACTTATGATTCTTCCTCCATCGTTGTGGGAATCGAATCAAGTCACAGTGTTTTAATATTTGATTTAGGACAAAACATATTTCCCTTTTAATAATATCTAGCTATTTTTGTTACTTCATTATCTTCCAGATAGCAAACAAAGCTGACTTCAATTACCACATCCAAATATTCCAAGCTTCTTGCACCGTCCGGTGCAGATACCATCGGCCCGCCAACTTTGATTGACATACCTTAATAATTCTGATGCGTTACTTTAATTCTTACAAGACAAAAGATAAAAAGCCTATCCGGTAGTAACTACTGTTCAACATTTTTGTTTGCGCAACCGATAAATTGAATTTGGTTTCACTTTTAAAACGTATTTGGGTGCGGTGCTAGATTTGAGGTTGGCAGGTTATGGCTTCTGTGGTGTAAACTGAAAATAATGGTCACATTTGTGGTCTCGACGTGAAGTTTCTGTAGAAATAGTAATAAGCATGATGCTTTTTATTGGGTATTCGTCCCATTCAAAGATTGTAAACTACAGAACTATATTTAAAAAAGTAGCTTCACAAGTGAAGTTTTTGATTACTCCTATTTTTAGGCCTTTCGGCACTAGGAGGGTTAAACCTTTATATGAATTTATTTGTACATTGCTCGTAACACATGGAATACGATTTATGAAAGCAATTTCTCGTCCATTGTGTTGATTGGTAAGTTAGTAAATAAGCTCTTCGATTGAGTAATTTTATTTTTAAATTTTTTATATCCTATGACACTCCCGAAATGAATCAAATCTAACGACACCTCACATGTTGAAATCTATCAAGCCGTTTAGTCTGCAGAGCGCGACAAAGAAATCCACATACATACACACACTCGAAAAACATAACCCTCCTGGTTTGAGGCAGTCGGGTAAGAATAACAGCCAAGAATTTGTGATTGAGGTTAGAGCTATAGTTGCACAGCAAGTATCAAGCTTGAGCATAAAATGTAAGGTGAGTTCTTTTACTCTCTGGACTATAATATACCTGTGGGCGGAAACACACTGCAAATTATGATGTTGATGAGCACCTGTCTTCCGATTTATTAACTTTAATATTAACTTCGACCCTTAAGTGCGCAATTAAGATACAATAATTAACCACCAGCACATAAATCATTTTCATACTTTTGGGAATCGACCTTTAAAATTAACGGGTATATTTTACTGTATTGACAACCAGACAATGTTTATTAGTCTTATATTTTTTAAAGATATGAATGTTGGTACCTAACGTATCACAGTATCAATTTATGTAGTCTGAAATGATGAATTCAAAACTCAAAGTGGCAAAATCATACGTTAGTATTAAAGTGAAAAAATCTAGTTTAAGTTTACTTATTTTCTACTTTAAAAACTATTATATTTAGAGTTCCGTGCCTAAAGAGTACCAACGGGATCCTATTTTTAATCAAGCTTTTTGTATCGTAATAGGCAGCAAGTTGAAATTTCAATTGGATTTTCCTAAAACATGGTTTTTTCGTGTTTTACACAAATTCATACAACATTTAAAGTTGTAAGTAAAGTGCAACTAGTAAAACAACAAATAATATAAATCTGCCAAGTTCGAGTTAGACTAAAAAATATTGCTATCATTTACCGAACTTTAGTCTGAAACAAATTTTATGTGGTAGCATGTTAATCTCGGTGCGCGACGCGAGTCCAACACGCACTTGACCAGCTTATTTTCAAACGCAGATTTTATGTCAATTGTGAAATTGTAAACTATGTGCATAGTGATATCACATCATCATAATAGCCCTAGCCTTATTCCATTTTTAGTAGTCGGCAAATCAAACTAGGGAGTTTTATGAGGGCACTGGTTTTCACACAGAGAGACTGCCATCTAGCCTCTGCAACCCAAAGGACAAACCAAACTCAATCTGATATTTGGCTTTGCTAGATAACAGAATAATAATAACAGGAGCACATGTAATAATTTTGAATAAAGAATCATAATAGCTTCAAAAGCTGTTGATCTGTTGCCATCTTAAGCACAATTGTATGAAATAGTAATAATAAGTTCCTTAAACTTTTCAAAAAGACAAGTGCTTGAAAAATACAGTTTGACTTAATTTGCCCTAACACGTCCATTATTACTTACAAACGACTGAAAACACGCAATCATGACTGATTGATTGACAAAACATTTCGGAAACATTTACCTAATTTTTGACATAAAAACCGTAAAATAAAAAGGAAAAATAAAAGGTCAAATGCGTGTTGGTCTCGTTTCCCCAAGGGTTCTGATATTATTAATAGGATCGAGCCGTAAGACTATTTAAAAATAAACTGTCGAAGCAGTTGACCCCAACATAAATTTCTCAGGCAGATTTTATTTGACAGGATGATAAAGAATCATGAATTAAATGTAAATTAAAAATATCCAAAAATTTGTATGGAAAATAAAAGTACCGATTTTTTTTTGGATTGTAATACCCCAGCAAAGTTTCATCAATTGAGGATTTATTGCGGGGGTCTTCATACAACGATCCGCTTCGTTGCCTAGACTATAAAGAGATATATTTTAGAGAATTTCTTCACACATTAAAAAAGATTGGTTCTCAATTCCAAAAAAAAAAAATATTTTTCTTTGAAATAGAGTTGGGCAAGCATAGTTTAAAACGGGCGTTTCCCGTAACCTAACATGAAATGCTGATGATAGATGATGCTGAAATATACACATGTGATAGACTGACAGATGGACAAACGGGAGAAATCGCACCTTCAAGGTACTTTTTAGCACCTTTTGGACGGAATCCTAAATAAACAAAATGAAACAGCAATCTCGCTCCCCGAAGGCTGAGCGGAAACCCTGAGTTACTTTTTGAAAAGACACGCAAAGTACGGATTGATTGAATGTGATTGATCGAAGGATTAACTTCGGGGTCGTAAATTTGGTACAGATAAAGAGACTGTGGTTTAATTTAAATCTTTTTGAAATATTTGGTTCTTGTAATTAAAGAAGACATGTAAATTATCACAGACGGAGCATTATCAGAATGTTTTTCGGAAATTTATTGCGTAAATCGTCTGACATGAAAAACTATTCACGGTTATTTAGAAATAATTGAAGTACTATCGGCCAAATTAAATTGTGACCCTTTTTGACGAAAACTCGACAATAAATAAAAATATTAAGTTTTATTTTTTTTCCATTTTGGATGGAAGTATGAAGAACTTGATGATGATGATTGATTGTGAACGTCTGTTTTTATTTACGAAATAGGAAGCACAGTAAATTTCCTTACTTACTTATGCTGGCTCAGCGACCCGAAGAGGATCTTGGCCTCCGACACTAAGAGCCGCCATTCTTCTCTGTCGGGTACAGCTTGTTGCCAGTCGGCTATTTGAAGCTCCAACAGGTCTTTCTTGACTTGGTCGATCCAACGATACCTAGGACGTCCGACGGGGCGTCTACCATACCATAATTCTCTATCGGCCAAATTAAATTGTGACCCTTTTTGACGAAAACTCGACAATAAATAAAAATATTAAGGTTTATTTTTTTCCATTTTGGATGGAAGTTTGAAGAACTTCATGATGATGATTGATGATGAACGTCTGTATTTATTTACGAAATAGGAAGCACAGTAAAATTCCCGTTACATATATTATTATTTCTAACTTAGGCTCTTACGAGTACAAATTTGGCACGTCAGAGAAGTTTGGAAGGAGAGAGCTTTTGCCCAGCAGTTTTGCAGCCATAAAAAATATTTAGGCTCATAGTTTACGTAACATAAATTTTTAACTTCATGAAAAAGGTCCGGTAGTTACATAGGTTTTAAAGTCTCACTTTTATAACTGCGTTATTTTTTGTAAATGTTAGCAGAATTATACTTAAAACCTATTAGATCAGGTAGTTGGACGGATAAATTAATAAATTAAATAAATTTGACATGCCCCCTGGGGGCCAATTCTTAAAAGTCACCGGGTGATTTTCGAAATTTTCAAAATTAAAATACACCCTGTTAAAATCCTCAAAAGTAAGGATATATATTTGTTAATTATAAAACAATGTTCAGTTTTAAAATTACCAACATAATAATTAGAGGTTTGTGAGTTTATCGTAGCTTCTTTTAATTTCGAAAATCTTGAGAACCACCCGGTGACTTTCAAGAGTTGGCCCCCTGGTCCCGGGTACTGTCACTAATAGTAGGCCTTTAGGCGGCCACTAACCTGGCAAGGCCAGAAAATAAAAAGAGTGTTTTTCAGATGGCCGTTTGTCAAACAACTTTTATACCTCAAAAAACGCACCACATTAAAAAGTATAAGAACTAGTTACGTAACAGACACGATACAAAATACGACACACCCCCTCAAACTACATTTGTAAAAACATAACGTAACTAAGCCTTCCTTTAGCCTAGGATGAGGTCTGGTTTACCTCCTATGTAGCTTTATCTTATCAAGTCTAGAATGAACAGGGCAAATCAAATATCATTTATTCATTGTTGGATATTAAAATCGCATGACATCAGCTAAACTACATTGCTTCACAAACAAGGTGGCGTTAGGGTGGTAAAATAAGGCAAATCGTTAATATAGAAAATAAACAGGAATGGTCCCAGGATTGAACCTTGTGGAACGCCCATACCCATTTTTTGTCGTATTTACCTTTCCCCTTTAACATCAACCTTCTGGACCCTTTCACTTAAATACGACTCCAGAATGCGTAGAGCCTAGTCTCTAAATCTATATTGGTGTTATTTCTTGATAAGACCATCATGATGCACACAATCGAAAGCCTTGAACAAATCACCAAAAATGCCAGTGGCATCATTTGACTCCCCCAGGCACCAAATATACTTTGGCAATATTTAGGTTAACATGCTACATCTTCGACACCATCGTCACTTACCGCTAGATGAGATCGGGGTCAAACACTCACCTGTACCACTTACAAAAAAAACCAGTGCACTTGTGAATCCCCTAGATTAGATAGCTGAACCTGTAAAAACGATATAAGGCTAAGGCATTGATGATGTACCTCCCTATTTCTTCAATAATGTTTATAGTTAAGGAGTGTTGCAAGATTGAAAGATCAATTTTCTCATTTCACCGGCAAACAGTAAAACAACTCGAATTGATAATGGTGCATCATTACGCTCACACCTTTACGGGCCTTTACTTCACCTCATAGGTGATAATTTTCATAATTTTGTTCCTACTGCGGTGAAGATGACATTTTGTCGGTAACTTTAACTTATACAGGGTGTGATTTTAAATACTGATATTTAGATATACCATTCTATGCCGAACTTACAGCATAAATAACGTAAAATCTCTCTAGGATTTTATACCTACTATAGTCACCACGCTTGTTAAAGTAAGTTCATCGTAAGAAGCCCATTTTGACATTCCCTTAACATCAACCCACCAAAGGTAAAATTTTTGTTGCTGATCATAATTTTGCATATGTTTGACAGCTGTCAAAAACACATTCTCTCGACGGCCACCTCTTAGCATAGCCGAGTCGCTACCACAGATTATATTAGTATAATAGTTTTTTCTACGCCCGTAGCAACCACGGGAATTGGTGGACGTAGTTTGGTAGCACCACAAGAGGAAGTATACTGCAGCTCAATACCACACATCTTTCAGTTCAAGATTCCTAAGTTGCATATTACAACACCGTCACGGGCGGGGCCGCATTTCAATATCCCATGAAACGATCACTGGAGGTAATGCAGCTCACGCTTGTATACCAGAAAAAACGCAAAATGTGTTAAAATAAAAAAAAAATCTTGGAGAACACGGTTGCTCAGAGTGTATTGTCGACCGAGGTGGAGCTAGAATTTGTTTATTCTCTCTCCGTCTTAACTGCGTAATGTACTTTATTTCATCTTTATTAATAAATTTTTGGATACTATTACAAATAATTACCTCTTTTTCTAAAGCATCCACCCAAAAAATAACACCCTTTATCACCACATGTTTTACGTGCTTTTTGAGTATAATAATCGCTTGTGCGTGACCGTTTTATTTAATTGCATTTTGGGTACTTTTTGGGGACATCTCGTTTTAAAAGTGTATAAATAAGTGCTTAATTGCCTTTGTCGAGGGGTAGTATAGTTTTATTATTGTTTTCAGTGTTATTTTATGAAATATAAAATAACTCGGTCAATTTGCCGATATTCGTTCATAAGTAGACTCATACACACCGTGAATTCTACTCGATAAAAAAAACAAGCAACTTTCTTATAGAAACATATTTTTACTCGAAAAAAAATTTTCGACTCCCCGTAAAACGATTCGATCACTTGACCAATTTTGTATGGAATTTTTCTTTTTTTTTGATAAAAATTGTTTGCCTTCGGAAAATTTGCTTGTTTTAGTGAGTAGAATCACTGGGCTTCGGGAGTGAAACCAATGGAAATTCACGTTGTCAACGTTTAGCAAAATGGCTATAACAATCCTGAACTGAACAACTTTTGTTCATTTTCATATGCAGATTCACACCTTTCACGCTTGTTTTATGTTTTTTCTAACATCTTGTAAATATATATACTGTTGTTGTTGTGATAAAAATGTTAAGCTAATATTTTTGAGGAGATTACATCCAACCAGAGAACAAAAAGGACCAACCAGAGAACAAACAATAAAAACTGATAACTTTCCGGTCCTATCCCGAACCCGTCCCATGCATTGAAGATCTCTAAAAACACTGCCTTTATAGGTACAACCAATAGCACAACAGGAGACACACTTTTGACCTTATGACATGGTATTGAATTACAAATATTTCCACTGATGTGTTGATAACTGTGCATGCCTTAGCAAAAACCTTTACGAAAAATAGCTCTGATAGGTAAACAAACATCATTAATTAATTTCTTATGCAAATTCGTTCATCATTCGTTCGTTCGTTCGTTTTATTATGCAAGTTAGTTCGTTTGTTGGTGAAGAAACATCTTTAATTAGGTTTTCACAGTACGAACTTAAGGCGATATGTAAGTTTTTTTGGGTATTCTAAAGAGAAATATCTTTATATTTACCCAATATCTTGCCGTGATTTTCAGGTATGTATTTATTGACCATTAAAGTGAGGGCATCACCAAGACCAAAACATGATTAGTGAAAATCGACTCGACAAAATAAAAATCCAAAGTTGCCTCTTCAATTTTCATTTATTCCTCTTTTTGTGGAATTGGAGGTATTTTAAGTAGTGAAATTAAGTATACAGAATGGTATTTGTAGTTGCTAGGGTTTGCCCAACCTAAAATTTTATTTTATTACTTAGTTTTTACAAAAAGTCGATATTTTATATCAGGCGCTTACGTCATTTAGTTGGTAACACGCACAGTATACCTGTCGCAATCGAATGCGTTGCGGATTGCGCACTGTATCCCTTTCTTTCAAGCGAAAAGACTGCGCGCACTGTCAAATATCTATCTTTTCCCATAGCCTCTTAATGATCGGGAATGGTTACATTTATGGTGCAGTCGGTGTCAGATTTGACAAGCCAATGCTTAAATCTTCGGGGAAAACTTAATTAGCGATTCAGTTTCGAAAGCCTGTAGGGCAAAAAAAGTATCTTCATCTTCTTAAAAACATTATGTGAAATGTTTTTTTTATCAAAAAGTACTTGAAATTAACTATCTTAGAATAGTACTACCCTATCTTATCCAGTAGATTTCGTAATAGACGACGACCAGAGGATGGGCAGTATAAGGCAGCAACGTCCTGCGGTCACAAACACCGCGATCCTTTGCGCCACTTGCAATGCTAACAAGCGTGGTAAGTATACATACATCCCATCGAAAATATACCACGTATTTATTTCCTTGTGAAATTTTTGGAGAGCTCTCCACAGGGTTGTTTTTTATCATCCCGGATATTTCAAGAACTTCCCATAAAAACTGCATCAGTTGACAGCACATTTTGTATGAGAGGTCTAAAATTTTTTTCGTATTTCGATTTATGTTCCTTGGGAAAAGTTGTTCAGTTTCAGGGGCAGAACCATTTCTTGAAATTTCCGGGATATTAAAAAAATACCGTGGTATAGTAGTGGACTTTTATATTGTTGATGATTATGACTTGAAATTGGACCCACTATAGAGGTGACAATAAGTACCAACAATAAATTACAACTTTTTCCTTATTAGTTTATTTTTAAAATAAGCTTTTCCAACTTTAAATAATATTGTCAAAATTCTTACCACAAAAATTCGAACGAAACTCACCAATTTCTCGCGTGAGAGGAAGATGTGACGATACCAAAAATTTTGCAGGGTCCGAATAATGAAGAGTTACGGCGGTGTTGATTTTAACATAATGAGCTGCTCTGGCCCTGTACAACAGTTGAATGCTTTGACACACACAGTTTGAAAGTTTGTGAATCACTTACGATCGAAAAATGAACGTTTGTTCACCGCAAATTGCTACTGTGAATTTCATGTTAGGGGTGGGAAGACGTAATAAAACCAAGAAGTTCATGTTACAGCTTGGAAGGTGTATTAAAACGATAACAGGTACCTTGATGTTTATGAATAATGACGTAAATTAGAAGAACACCGCACACTTAGTCTTGTCTCAAATGCATCTAAAATACTCCTAAAAGTAATACAAAACAGGATAAAAGCTATTACTGAAGGAATATTGGGGCCAGATCAGAACGGTTTTAGAGAGAATAGAGGCACAAGGGAGGCCATACTGACACTTAGACTTATTATGGACAGGAGATTGGATCTAGGACTGGAAACGCACATAGCCTTTGTAGACTTAGAGAAGGCATTTGATAAGGTCAACTGGCGAGAAATGATGAGAATTCTGAAGGAAGCGGGGTTGGATTATAGGGATAGGAAAATACTATACGAACTATATAAGAAACAAGAAACTTTAATTGAGGTTGGAGATGAAAAGGGAAAAGCTAAAATAAACCAAGGTGTTAGACAGGGATGCCCGCTCTCTCCGCTCATATTCAACATATTCATTGAAGAAGCAATCAGAAAGATGACAAATGAGGGAAAGGGAGGTGTCATATTTAATGGAATCAGAATACAATTCATCAGATTTGCAGATGATATAGCTGCCATAGCTGAAAACGCAAATGAATTGCAAGAACTAGTAACAAATATGGACACCATTTTTAACGAAAGTCCTGGTTGCGTCCAAACTTTCAAACTCAAGCACAGAAATCAAGCTGAAGAATACAACCTTAGAACAAGTCAACAAATTCAAATATCTTGGTAGCATCATCACCAATGACTCCAGATGTAACCCAGACGTCGTTGCAAGAATAGCCATGGCAAAGCGAGCTTTCAATCAAAAGAAACATCTATTTAAAGCCAACATAGCATGCAAGACTCGAAAACGACTTATAAAAACATACATCTGGAGCATTGCTCTCTACGGTAGTGAAACATGGACTCTTACTAAGAAAGAAAGACAGAAACTTGAAGCATTTGAAATGTGGTGCTGGAGGAGAATGATGAAAATAAGCTGGACCGAAAAGAAGACCAACGATGAAGTGCTGAGTATGGTTGGAGAGAAGCGAACCTTGTTGGGAACTATCACCAACCGAAGAGGAAAGATGATTGGACACCTGGTGCGACATGACAACTTCTTTAAAACCATCTTGGAGGGGAAGATAGAGGGCAAGAGAGGACGGGGAAGACCAAGACGAGCGTACATTGACCAAGTCAAGGAAAAAGCTGAGGTCGTGTCGTACCGGGAAGTCAAGGACCTGACACAAAACCGCACAAAGTGGCGATTACTCCACAGACAAGAGCCCTGCTCTTAAATTTGAAGAAGAAGACGTAAATTAAATAAAAATAGCTAAAATGTAATGACAGTGACACTTACGACACTGCATTCATTCGTAGTTTTTGATCGTCAATAGCATGTGCCTAGTAGTAGAATATAAATATGTGTCTTCTTCGCAGGCTGAAATTAAAAGTGCTGATCTCAATAAATTCTGTCGTAAGTTTGTTTGGTTATTCCACACGAAGCTGAGATCGGAGATTAATATACCTACATACATCTTACACATGTAAACGAAAAAAAGAACAGACGAAAAGAAATTCATCACACAAAATGTGAATGGGACAGGGTCACTACGCTAACAGGCTCAAGCTAAAAAGCACTCTATTTTTTAAGTAAGCTTGGTAAGAAACCGCTCGAGATATATCAGAAAAAGTTGAACAAACTCCAAGACCGTGTGTCTCTTAAAGAGCCTTGTAAGATTTTAGGCGATTCTTACGAAAATCGATTTAATGGGCACTTTTATTGCATTTTAATAAGGGACCGTTGGGCCCATGCGCCCTAGGCATTTCAAGTTTTTTAACTCCTTTTATACTGTTTGGTTAAAGCTCTTCTCAATAAATAAAACGTTAATTCTTGAAAGTGTTATTTACAGCACATCTGATAAGATTATCGGCGAATATTGAATTGCGATGAATATTCTTGATTTCGTTCAATTAATTATTTAAGAAAATAATGGCTTATTGTAGTACTATATCTTCTTTCACAAAGTATTGTATAGGTAGAGAAGAGAAAATTTTTGGAAAGTAAAAGCATTAATTTGAATTTGTGACCTTGTATAGTGAAATCTAATTATGATATTGATATATTAATGATATTTTTAAATTTATGAATTCCTTATTTTATTTTAATTATTGTAATTTTAATATTAATTGTATTTCTAATATTTGCATGCCGATTCGAGGCGCATCACGCATGAACGTTGTATCCAGGTTGTATCATACTTACCTACCATGTTTATTTAACCGTGTATGCTAGCGAATAAATGTATTCATTCATTCATTCATTTCTTCCCATGTCTTAAATATGCCCAACATACATACATAATATCACGCCTTGTTCCCGTCGGGGTAGGTAGAGACCACAGTTCTCCACCTGCTACGATCTTGACATACTAAGTTAGTTATTATAATGGCACAGCTAAACTACAATATTCTGGCCCAAGTAGTGCCGGCAATGAACTGGGTGTCATAAGTAGTGATTATGTGATTGTGAACTGGAGAATGGACAGCGGCGTCCATCCGTGTGTTGTAGCATCTTACATACTGCGGTCTCCAGCCCCGCGGCAACAAGCGAGTAAATTGCACCACGCATTTTTGCTGGAGTTTTTGAGGGAACTCCCTGTCCTGCTCTGGACGTTTCATTGGCCGTTATGGTGAAACTACGACGAACGAACAGCTCTCCAAAGGACAAAAAATCTCTATATATTTATCCTGAGGTATACTAGTGGCCATGTCATAGTCAAACTGTATAACTCGCCGTTTTCGCATTTTACAAAATGCCGAGAATTTTTTAGTTCGTCATGTTACATAATGCCTTGACATTTTACTAAACGGCGCATAATTTGTTTCTGGCACTCGACGGCCGCTGCAACGGCACGCTCGCTTCGCTCGCTCTGCTCGTACGTCGTGATCGGCCTAACCTGCGGTTAGGTTGGATTTACCTTTGCTAATGATCCTAAAATGCACCAGTGATCTAAACCCATTTATAATCTGCTGACGCCGTTTTACAATTTGCCGACTGTTTACAATTTGCCCGCCGCTTGTAATACAACGTGTTACATCGACGATATAGCTGTGACAGTCACATACCCAAGCACTAAACAGGGCCAATTTTGCTTAAATACAAATAAGCAAATAAATTTTAAGCGCCATTTGGCTAAGAGCGCCTTAGGTACATTTAATGAAGCAATAAATACAAAATATCTCTCAATTTGTCATCAAGAAAAAATAACTATCAAGAAAAACCAATAAAACATGTTAAACAGATTATAAATAAAAACATTTCCATAAAAATTAACACTTCTCCTTAACACATTCGAAATATTATGTTAAAATATTGACACTTACAAACGAGACTATGCAATATTCATGAGTCCATACAAAAGACATCAACGGGATGCCATTCCTCAAAATAAAATTATGCATTATTGAAATTGTTTTATAATTTTGTGTATTCACATAACTGACTGCCATTTTATTAAAGTATGTATATTAAAGAGTTCACTAGCACAAGTAGGTTAAATGGTGTTCAAGGAACTCTCAAATATTCGGAAAATAGCCCAATTGCAAAGAACCAAATCTCACCAACGAAAAAGGTGCAATGAAAAAAATTCTATAAGTCCAGAGCTAAGTCAATCAGTAAATTTACAATGAATAAGGCATGTATGAACAATAAGCTATATTACCATTCAAAGTAATCCTAACTCGTTACTTTTGATAACGATGTTAAACCAAACAGTTTTATTAAATAAAAGTTGATTAAACCATATCCATGCTCATTAAAAAGCGGTCACCCGCTGCAAGTTTTGCTGCTGCATTCTTTTTAGCGATCTCATACACGTAAAAATGGCGGGAAAGCCCCATAGAACCTCAACAAGGCTGTTGCGCACGGGGCGGCGTCGCGACCGCGACTGCGCTATCAAACCACGCGCGGTACCGTTAGAGCGAGAACGAGAAGCACATGAATACTGCTTTAAACAAGAGTGACAGAGATAGACGTATGGCCATCCGGAAGCCGGGCTGAAACTGGACCGTTTTCTTTTCTTGTTGATTATTGAGAGCTCTCGACTGTGTTGTTGTCGCGCACACCGCTCTGATAACGCGATGCCTGCGCCGACCGAGCACGCGCCTGCGCAGCTTTAAGCTCGCGCACAATAAAAAAAACACCCTCATGGAATGGATAGTACTTTGTACCTTTTAAAATAAAATAAAAATTCAGTGCGTTTAAAATTATATTTTTTGTGTTGACTGGAACTTGACTATTAACAGTGTGTTTAAAATTACAATTAAAAGTGTTGATAAAAAAATATAAAGATAGTGAAATACAATTTTGTGCACATTTAAATAAAGTTTTTTTAAGAAGGATTTTTTCTGAACTTGATAATAATTGGTGAGGTCCTGAAACTGAAAGCGATCAGTAGATCAGCTGAAATATTCGTCCTTCTGAAAGTGGAGGTATGTGGAATAGGAACTTATATTTTGTCAGTGTTTATTACCGCTTTGTTTTAGAAAGCTAATTGTGTTTTTTGTACTTTAAAAAGGCTGAGATTATCAAAAATTTGAGGGTGCGTAATTATTAATATAGGAATAACTTTATAAAAAGGACTCATCCTATAAATAAAAAAAAAACTATTATTTTACCTAGTAACCGGCAATCATAAATCCTACAGATGTGCATAATTATCACTCAAATTTGTTTTTTGTATTTTTCCTAATTCAATTTATTTTTCTAAGAATATAAGTTCTTTAAGTTAGTCTATTTTTACATACATACATTTATAAAGACGTATTTTTATTTCAAGTTTAGCAGTGTTGAATATAACCCTATTAAATAGATTTATCCTAAATATATTTCATATTATACAAAAGTTCGTAGCAATAAAGAAAGTTAAATCAAACAATAATTTTAATAAATAAATAAATAGGAAAAAAAATCTCTTTTATTAATTGAGTTTTTATTAAAAAGTTCAAGATTTTCAACAGCTTTGAAAATGTAGAAGTGCACTTAAAATTTAAATTTTAGATGAAAGTATACTTCCTTTAAAAATAAGACACTTTTATAATTAAAACCTAAATAATAAATTTTAACAAACTATAGATAAACAAAATATAGATAAACAAAATATAGATAAACAAAATATAAATCTGTAAAGTTCGTAAAACTTCGTCGCGTGCGATTTTTTTTTGCCGCCCTACGCACAAATCTCTTCGAAAGTGAAGGGTATTTCAACTAACAGTTTCTCCGACATTTTCACTCTTTGCGACAATCAATTTCGAGATAAAAAATAAATAAGAGTACATTATTCGACCTAGTAAACCAGAAATCTTGCGCCGTTTCTTCGCCTGCGCAGCGCACGCCGACGGCAAAGTTCTTTTATTCTTTTTGCAAATAGGTAACTCGCTTGCTTATTGTGTACAAACTTTTTCGGATTTTTTCGCTGTTCACTAGCATTTTTTTAAATTCCATATTTATATTGGTTATTCACTTGTTTTTTTCAAAGCGTCACTTTTTTTGTAAAGCAATATAATTTAAGTGACAGCATAAGATTATATCAAAATATCCTAGTTAATGTGAATAATTAAATAATATTTGATGTGTTTACTTGCATTTAAAATAACTTCTGTACGATGGATTTATTTTTACTTCAAAATAAGGAGATCCATTTTTATTTCTGTCTAATTTAAATTAGTTATACACCATATTTTATAGGTAAAAGATGGTATTAAATAAAAAATAAGGACATAAAATTTACTCTTCTTTTTAAGTTGCCGGCTTTACCCGATTTTAGGGCAATCTATTTTTGCTAGGGTTTTACAGATAAACGGGATCGGAACTAGATCGAAGTTACTGTGGTAGGTTTTTTTTATCATCAATGGCTTACTCTTGACCTCGATCTAGTCTTGAAGACAGAGATGAGGTTGAAGATGGAACGAGCTTGCCCAGAAGAAGCCTATTCACTCGCGACTTGAATAGATTCGGGTTATATGAACTCGGGAACACAGACGCAGGCAGAGAATTCCACTCTTTATGATTTAAAAGGAAACTTCTTTCCTTTTATTTTACCTTGTTATTGGCCAAAGTTCTGCAGATCTTAAAACCACATTGGAATTTTTTTTATTGCTATTTAAATTAATAGATAAAACTTATTGGCTGTAAGTTTCAGAATATAATAAGATTTTTGGCCTAAGCTAAACAAAATTGACCCAAAATCGTGTTTTGCCGGTAACTTCATTTTTAAAAACCAATAAGTATTAGCCACACATCCACCGTCAAAACAAATAACGGTGCAATATTTGAGTAAAACAGATTAAATTAAGCACAGCGACATTAAAAAGTGCGGCCATTAAACTTCGTTTTAATTAAATTTATAAATGTTGACAGTGCGTTTCACAGTGGCGCCAGGAATCTGCCAACTTTCTTTTCAAAATCACGCCTCACATGTCAAAGAAAACTTACTGCGCAGGAGATAAGAAAGAAACTCGACCGCTTGCTTGCTGTCAATTCCTATACTTGACTGCCCATAAACACGACTTCTCACATGTATCACCCCTCTTTAAGACATCTCTACATGCTACTGCAAAAATAAAGAATGAAAAACGTAAAAATAACAGATGAATAAAATTAAAGCGGCCGCATTCGCAAAATTGGGCTTATCTTAAACTTATATCGCAAACGAAGGTAGATATAAAAATAAGTGTTTATTTAAGTATGCAAAACTTGAGGATTTCGTTGAATGGTCGCATGCTTTTTAGTTTAAGTTATGCTAAGTAAAATGATTTTAAGTTACTTCTTCTGCCTACACTGAAGCCCATACTTTTAAGGTGAAGTGGCAGAACTCCGGAAACGTTTAAATTATTGCTATTATTCGAAGAAACAAGAAAGTTTTTTTTAAGCAAATATATAGTGCCTTTTTACGCAATTTTACCAAGCATTAGAGCAAGTGCAAAAAAATAATCGGCCAAAACTCTTTGTTAATGCTCAGGGATAGAAGTAGAAAGTGAATTAAGTCTTATCTGTTATCTATATCTGCCTAGAATAACAAGTTATCAAGCATCTACTGCGTGTAAACTAGTTGCAATACTCATTTAAATCTCCCACTTTTATTTCTACGGTTATTCAATCTGAAGCATATTGCGGACCGAAAGTCAATCACAGTAAGTAACAAAGTCAATCAGAGAGGTACCAAAGTCAATCACTTTCTTGTTACCCAATCTTTCACACAACCGCAGATTGGATTCTTCAAAAAGGAACACAAAACCGCTATGTCATCTTTGTTGTGGAAAAAAGATAAAAAATAATTAGAGATTTCGCTTTCGCTGTACCTCAGTGCGTAGAGTTAGGTAACTGATAGACATGTCTTGCTCGCGATCGGGTAGGACAACTTTCCGGTTTCTTATCTGCCTATATCTGTTACACATTTAGTTGGGAGTCTCGAACTGACGTTTTGGGATCAGCTTGTCGAGTCGCAACTTCCGTCCAACTAGATTAATGAATAGTTAACCGAGTGCTAACTATCGCAGATTCTTCGTTAATATAAGGCACGGTTGGTTTGTCGCAATTTACGTTTGCAGTTTAATAAATCTGCAACTTCTCGAATTATTCAAATCGTTTAAATGTTGCTGTAATTGGGTTGATTGAATGATATCGCAAGGAGAGGTAAACCACAAAATGACGATACGAAGTATCAAATGTCTGCAACTAAATCTTATAAATAAGACATATTGCTTTCGTAAAATCGATATTAATTTCTCTTGGACTAGGTCCAGCTTTTGCGATTGTAGCCTTATTTTATTTTAACGCAGTCAAGGCTTTTTTCTTTTAAGAAATATGCGAAAATGTCTCGCATCACGTCTTCTAGACTAATACACATATTAGCAAAGATTTTATTCTTATTGTACAGATGTATTTGAAGCTCTCCCTGCCTATTCTAACCTAAGCAGCATTTAAAAAATATACCATGACGTAGCTAGTCGCACGGCAGTAGGTAAGTGGAAACAAAACCAAAATAAGTTCAACCTGTGCTACGCTACCAACAACCGAAACCAGAATCCCGCTCAAAGTCAACGTGTTGATGTGCGGCTGACAGTACGTACCAGTACACTAGTAATTGGCGTGATTGTGTCACGAAATTAGCCCGGGTAGGTGTGACAATGCAATGGTGCGACGACGGTTACAAAACGAGCCCACTTGCCACATTTGCATATAATCGCGCCCTAGCCTCATTAGTACAGCTCTCGCATCTGCGCTTATTACTCTTCCTGGTGATTCGGTGACATGTCTCGTAAGATTCTATGAAAATACACATTCAAAACTGCCATAACCGTTGCACAGTTTAATGGTTATTGAAGGTTGTATCAAATTGGTGTTTAGAAATATACGTCTACATCTAGAAACATGGATTATCTCGTATGGATTCAGTAAAAAAAAAATTAACAAAGCTTTTGGATACGTACAGGCAAGAACAGGTCAAGCTTGACTCGTAGCGATGCACGCCCGTTCGGTGACTAAAACAAGAACACTTAACGTTCTTCTGACAGTACGAACATTTCTGTGTCGAAACGTTTCTCAAAGTTTCTGAATGTTTCTTAACGTTTAAAAACATTCTGTAACTATCGGTTTATTTCATTAATATCGTGAATCGGTTGGTATATTAATTGCCTGTGTGGTGCCAGCAAATAATAGTACCAACCCATCCGGGTGTCCGTCCCTTGAGTGTCCGGATTTTATGAACCGGAGGATGGGCAGCAGGATCTTGGCTCCATGGTGCCAGCCGTTTTTGCTGAAATTCTGGAGGGAGCTCCCTGACCTGCAGTGGATATTTTATGGGATGTTATGATGATGATGATTATGATGAATTAAGTTAGTTAAATAAAGATAAGCAGGATTTTTTTTTATTAGTTTATGTTGCGTATAAATGCATCTGAGTGTAGCGAAACACCTACAGAAATTCCGCATCGAAACTATCTGCGACGCACATACTAGTGCGGAAAGATCCGTCTCGGAGTTTCCGCAGGTGTACACATTTCCCAAGGTTATACCTAAACAGTGTGACACTGTATACAATTAATGATTGTTAACATTTTTGGATTGTGTACAAGTGTGTCTAAATGTATACGAATATTTCCAACAGTTGTAAACACAGTTGTGGTGGAAGCATCTTAAGTTTATCAGGATGTTTATAAACAGCTAGAGGAAGCCAATCTCAATAAAATCTGTATAAAGTTTGCTGTCCAACTACAACTCCAAATGTTCTTTACCGTTCTTAAAAGCTCTTAATAATACGGTTCTAAAAGCATCTTTTTATTAAAAAAGAATGGTTCTACTCTTATTGGCCAATGAATAGTTTTTATTCTACGATGATCACCTAAATATTGCGGGGCACAAGTTTAACTTTATTCACTCTATTGAAGGGTCGCAAAAATTATTTCTGTACGATAAAAAGATTTTAGGCTAGGTAATATCTTATATCGTCGGTTTGGTGCCGGTAAAGATTAGTACCAACCCATCTGTGCCCATGGGTGTCGTAAGAGGCGACTAAGGGCTTATGGACTGAAGGATGGGCATTAGCATCTTACATACTGCGGTAACCAACAACAGCGGTCGCCAACCACAACGCTTATAAGCGTGGTGCCTAAGGTAAATCCCCTCCAAAGTACAACGCGTTTTTGCTGGAGTTCTGGAGGGAGCTCCCTGTCCTGCAGTGGACGTTTCACAGAATGTTATGATGGATAGCTTACAAGCCAACGTCTTTAAAGTGTAACCATACCTTTATACTACCAGGTACTACTACTTTGATGTTATCAGCTATTGTATTTTATCTCCGCTATAAATTTTACAAGTTTCCATTAAAATAATGTGCGATGTAACACCTGTTAACTCGATAAACGGATAACCTAACACCTTATCTGCGAAATGGTTTTAATTAACTTAATGTGTGAAGAAGTTCGTTCTGGCTTACGTCCTACTTTCTTATTCATAACCATAAACATAATTCTGATAAAAGTCTTAGACAAGCCGCCGATTATTGAAAACATTAATGAAATATCTGACACAATAAAAATACAAAACTAACTGTTGGCCGCGACTTCATCTGCGTTTGGTAGATGTTTTGGTGGTTACAAAATAGTCAAAACAAATATGCAAGTCAAAAATATGTTCCATAATAAATATGTAGTTAAACATTTAATTACAAGAATGAAAATTCAGTAGGAAAAAAGAAAATAATGTTTCTTATCCTATCCTATTCTACTAATATTATAAATGCGAAAGTTTGTAAACATGTATGGATGTATTTTTGTTACTCTTTCACGTAAAAACTACTGAATTGATTTTAATGAAACTTTACAATAATAAGCTTATACATCAGAATAACACATAGGCTACAATTTATAAATCTGTGCAGACGAAGTCGCGGGCACCAGCTAGTCTTAATATACGTCAATCGAGTAAAAACATTCGAATAAGAACGCATTTGTTCTTTCAAATAAAAAAGGTACTATCCTTTTCCAGGGTTCGAACTGTTTCTACGTCAGTTTATAAGTACATATAGTTATTTTATAATACAATGTGAATTTTCATTGATTTTGCTCCCGGAGCCCAGTGATTCTACTCCATTGTTCTACTCTTGCTACTTTCCCAAAAGAAAAAAAATATTTACTCGAAAAAAAATTTTTCGACTTCCCATACAAAATGGGTCAATCACGTGACCATTTTTGTATAGAGACTAAAAAAACTGTTTCGATTATTAATTTTTTCTTTGGGAATATTGATTGTTTTCATGAGAAGAATCACTGGGCTTTCGAAGCGAAACCAATAAAAATTCACGCTGTATATTATATGTGAATGAAGCTAACTGCAAGAGAAATAATCTTTAAACCTATAAATATGGTGCCGAAAAGTCTGAGTTGTTTCCTTTACAAATTAAAATATTGTAATTTGATTGGTCAAGTCATACGAATTGCAGCACTTGGTTACAAAGTGAACAGTCTCTGGTAAAAAACCACAAGCTTCGGTAATCTAAAAATTATTCGTCTGGTGCAGCAGACACATGAATCAACCTCACAATGCAGAATGCTAATAATATCAATTTTCTAGGGGTGATTTCACGAAACATTCAAAACCTATTCCAAACCATTTTCACACTTAAAATCCACCAGGAAACGGCTAGAATTGCGCGCAGTATTTTCAAGATTTTACCTTAAATAGTAGGTATTCTATGAACATTTTAAGACACAGATATAGAGCGCTGATCAAAATTCAAGGAAATTTAGTCTGCATTCAAGTACATCACTTCAGAAATTCAGATTTAAAAAAATGCAGACGGCGGTGTAGACATGTCGCATAATTTTCAGATTCAGAGCTAAGTATTATCATAATGTGCAGTGGTGTAAGGTCAGAGTTGCTGTCTGATGCCTATAGTAAGGCGGCTGTCGTGATGGTCAATGTAATGGTTACAATCATGTTACAACTGCATAGCAGGCCTGGCTATAATTTGATTTGTTGATCACCTTTTATATGCCATAGTTTTAACAAAACAAACTACTTCACCCACTGATAACAAATCGTACCTTATTTAGGAAACTGGACAGGATAAGTAGCCTGAAGCCATTTTCGCGCTGAATGCGTTCAAGTGTATCGCTGTGGCGTGTGCCATGAAGTTATAATCTGTGATGTATACGTCTAAATTAGTTCACGGGTCAATAGCTGGGGGCGTTAAAAATAGGCACAAAAAGTTAGCTCTCATTTGTACAGAAAATTCATATCTAGCATGACCTATTAAAAATCAATGACTCCACTAATACCAAAGCAACAAATAACGATAAAACTAACCTAGAACCCATATTTTGTAACATAAGCAAACAATTCCTAGGTCATTAAAAAGTGGAAATGCAACATTAAGTCCTTTATTCTTTAAGCCAATATTTAGTTTATTTACACTATACTTTTGTTAATATAATTTATATATCACTATGCACATAAAACTAAGTCTAGACCAGAGAAATTATAGGAGACTTTCATCGATTCTCCCCGACTAAACAATTAAGTAAATGACACTAACTATAACGCTTAAACGACACCAACTATATAACGTTTAAAATAGTTTTACGAGGAAAAGTAGGTTTGTTATTTCATTAGTCATAAGTAATTAGAATGAATTGTACTTAATGTCTTGTTGTAAAACGAGAGAGTCACCTGGTTATTACTAGTCATATTGTGAGTATTGTGTATGTGTAGAGCTTAAATTTATACACGTAAATGTAAAACGGATTATAATTGGAAGCTACACACGGCCACAGACAAGTTGTAACGAAAGCAGAATAAGCTACGAATCGTATAGTAAACAAAAAACCTACTCAGCGTTACCACAGACGTGCATTCGACCGTACTAAGACGGGCCAGCTAAGATTGCATGGATACGGAGAAAATCAATCACATTCGTTTTGTGGAGATCTTTTTGGGGAAGATATTATTTAAGAGTGGATGCCAATGGCAGTGGTGATGTATAGTGGTAGACCAAGTGTAAGCAGACCAGTGGCCGCAGTCATAGTGTCATGTCATGGCATGGTTTACCACTTGCTTGCACTCACTTGTACTTGCTTGCACGTACATGAGTAACCACTTGCATAAAGCTTCTTTAAAAAAAAATATTTTGACCTAGATCTAGCCCTGAGGACAGACATGAAGTCGACGGTGACACAAGCTTGCTCAGAAAAAGCCTATTCACTCGCGACTTGAATAGATTCGGTTTCTTATTTTCTTTTATCTCAATAGAGAAACCAACAGGTTAACAAACAAATTTAATGTTTAGGTATTATTTTACAATCTAATAAGCCCATAATAGATTCCTATACCGACGATCTGGTCAAGGTCGTGGGAAGCCGCTGGATGCGAGCAGCGCAGGACCGGTCGTCATGGAGATCTTTAGGGGAGGCCTACGTCCAGCAGTGGACGTCTTTCGGCTGATATGATGATGATGATGATGAGATTCCTATAAAATAAATCTATAACTGACAGTTTCTATTCACCAATTGCATCATTATTAAAAGAAGCTTTAACTTTATATACGCTTTGTGCAACGAGCGGTAATAAGTACGGAAAATTTCCGGTCATGCCTATTGGGCACAAATCCGGGACCTGACCACGGACAACAGTGAAGTTACTATTATCTAATCTATGACAGTAGGTACTTAACTTTCGAGATAATAAAAAAGTGCAGCTTCGCATCTTGGCCATGAGTTTCATTTATGTTACGATTGCTGCAACAAATGATGTTGATTGTGATGACTACGTTAATAGATCGATAAAATGATTTATTAATGGGTTATGTTAATAGTAAATAAATAATAAAAAGAAATTTAAAACTATCACAATATTTGATATTTTATTACAGCCACGAAAGGTATTTTTGAAAACTTTATACTTATAACTTGTTACAAAAAAAAGATAAGAACCTTTAAGGATTTTACTGCCTATGAAACTTAGCATCTTTTCAAATCATAGATTTTGACACCGCACTCTACATCGGATTTTTTTAACAAATGAGAGATTTTTTGTGCCAGTTTAAGGCGCAGCCGCCGAAGAGTGCCCCGTGAACAATTTTTTATGTGTTCTACCAGAGATGTCCAAACTGATGTCTTAGTTGTACAGGATTTTTTTTTTCAACCCGGATATTTCAAGGGGTAGTTCTGTTCATGACACTGAACAACACTTTCAATAAAACTATCGTATTAGTATTAAAAGAAGCTTTAACTTTCAATACACTTTGTGCAACGAGCGATAAGTAGTTCTGCCCATGACACTGAACAACTTTTCCCAAAAAACACAAGTCTTAATACGGAAAAAAAAATATCGACCTACCATATAAAATGGCGTCGATCAAATAGCTACGAATACAACTTGAGAGATACTGATCCAATGTACAATGAGTGAGCCTGTACTATACTTCCTAATCTGGGACTATTAGGAGTATAGTTAAATTTGTTGTTTTAATAGAAGACACGTTGAAACCCAAAACAACTTTACATAGCAACTTTGTGAGCTGATAACACAAAAAGTGGTTCAGATTTATGGGTGAATCACATAATATTCTCTCTGTTTCAGCTTGTAAACTTTGTCTGAAGTTTCATTATAATAAGAGTGCAAATTTAGCCGGCGCTACAAAGCTTTTTGAAATACCATCTTGTATAATTAAAATCTACTTACGTTACACTAAAACAATAACCAGCTTTCTCCAGCGGACATCCGCTACAGTTGTCGATAGTGGGGATGTCATCGCCTCAGGCCTTGCAAGATTAATGCATGTAGTCTGGTCGACCGTACCGTAAATATTAGACTAACGAGCATCTGGTAGGAAAGTGAAATTAGCTGAATACTTGCCTCTTCCTGCAGCTTTGCTTGTGCCGTTGGATACACATTTTAAATAGGCTTAGTTCTTTCAATGCAATTTGTATATTTGTTTTTTTTGTATGTTATTCATACCACAAGTGTGTGACTCTACCAACCGAGTGAACGAAGCGATCCTTCCAGTTTCTTCTTAGGACAAAGTTTACCTTTTTATAGGTAGATAGAAACTCTTTATTGCACACAAATTTACAATAATTGAAAATTAAAAACAAAATATCTTATTGCGCTCAAAGGCGGTCTAATTGCTTAGATCAATCTCTTCCAGGCATCTTCCTTTTCTTTTATGTTCCTCACTCAAATCTGATACTTAGTCGCACCTAAGACTGAATAACGGACGATTATAAAAGACTACTTCAGACAAGACACGGCTTGTCAAAGCTAAAAATACCTACTCGTTTTTTACCTTTGTTCATTATAAATAAGTAGATCTTGGGTGTCGTTGGAGCTTCAAGATACCTCACAGATTTTTAGCGATGCGTCATCGCATCAAAATATGTTTTTTCAGCCATAAGTAGTGGAGATGCACAGTAGGACCGTTGGGGGCTGATGGGGTGTCCATAGGAAGTATTTTTTTCAAATTCAAACTTTATTTCGAGTAACAAAGACCCATACATTATATAAAGCACCAATCAATAAATAAATACGTGAAATAATTGAATAAAATTAAAACTAACATCAAAATTAAAATCAAAACAAACACAAACATAATATTTTAGGTAATGAACCCTTGTCTCATTTTATAATGTGAAACACTGCCGCCCAGCAATCCGTGGGAAACTAAGCAGCAATGTCTCACATAATAAAAATCTAGCCTTTCAGCAATCATTTGCAGAATACTATTGGTGCTGGCCCGTACGCGACGCACCAGGGAAGAGCATCTTTTTCGCATCTTTTTTTTTTTTACCTTTTCTAGATTAAGATTAAGGGTAAGCGTAAGCTAAGACACGTAGCGCAGGGCAAAGCAGAACGTGTCATCCCTCTCGCTTTATTGTGAAGAAAACTGAAAGATACAACGTGTAATTCCTTCCTTAATTCCTTAATAAAAAAATCTTTCTCCATACAGATTAGCCATATAAGATTTTCGTTTTGTATGAAGATTTTTTTTATTTCCAAAAGTTGTAGAACAAAAGTTGTTTAGTAACATAGGTGGAACTACCACTAGCTTACGCCTACACTGAACTGTTGCGTTGTGCGTAATGCGCGTGCTGTAACTTTGCATATTATCTTCAGTGTTTTCAATGAACAGACACACCTCTGTTACATTTTTATACTAAATAGTATAGATAAATAAGTTAGTAGACAATTTACAATCGCCTACGTGGATGACCAGATGGTCGACAACGACACGCGAACTGATGTTGCTTGAGTTATTTATCGGCTCTTGCAGCTACTGCTCTTGTCGACAGTCTCGTTAACAAGTTATACCTTGTCTGCAGGATATTAGAAACCTCTAAATACATAATTTTTATGTCAGTAAAAAGATGTCCACTGCTGGACAAACACTTTCTAATAATTTTTTTATTAAATAACATGTCCAAAACCTGAAAGGTTCCATATATTTTTTTAAGGTATATATCCATAAAGAGTTCTTATAAATTAGTATATTTTTCAGGCTTATTGTGAAGTCCAAATGCAAAAAATTTTGTTATGATAATTTTGCGTCAAGTAATTTTTTTTTATGTTTCCAAAATTTCAGAATAGTTCCTTATAAGGTTGTAGAAGAATTGAGAAAAACTCAAGTACATCCAAGTTCTGAATTACCAACTAAAATAAAAAAATAAAAATTGTTGCAAAAGGATAAGTCGTGTAAATCAACGCAACAATGTTCGTTTACTTTTCTATCCAACTCATTTCAATGCGAAACAAACCAAGATAGAACCTAACATTACCCAGAGACCCAATTTACGTGCACCCATATTGTTCACTCACACGTTTTTGCACGCAAAAAGATCGCTTTCGTTATCTGTGGCATACGTCTTCTGCGCATTGCGTAAGATGCGCAAGTTTACGCGATGGCAATCGGGTGCATGGGAAGCGCATTGTTCTCCCTAGTTCACACACATGAATGCCAACATTAGTTGGTAAAATTAGCTCTATATTACGCGTTATGATCACTCAATTCGACATGCAGTGATTGTTGGCAACGGCAAAAAATTTACTTGGCTCTCCCACAGTGCAATGCTTAAGTTGACAAGTGGTTGCACCGCAAAAATTCTTATTAGTTCCTAAGTTCGTAAGCCATCAATAATACAATTGCTTTATTTCGAACGTTCGCTACCGTTTTTGGTTATAATATAATTACTTTGGATGTAGCAATCTGCCTATTAAAAAAAAAGGAAAAGAATCGCACTAAAAACTTCGATTTTAGCACTATTTAGAAAATCACTTGCAATTTCATTTCGGTGTAGAAATTGGACCGTTGAATGGATATGATCGTGATCTTTAACAATAAATGCTCCCATCGGCGCAAGAAATCACGAAAATGGTTGCGTCACCTCGGACTCGGATTTAATTGCTGTAACCGATTATTAAAAAGACGATCATTTACGGCCAATTTTGAAATAAACTGCGTTACGTTTGATTTATTGCGTAGTGACTCCGTTTTAGCGTTTTATTGATTGTTTCCAAGTGCAAAAAGTAGAGCTTACTGTTTTAAATCATGAAAGTCAGTGTTGGACTTCGCCATGCCCAGCAATTTTGAACAACTCAAAGTAGGTTCTATATTCGAACAGTTAATTAAATTTACTATACTTAAGACAACATCTGCGTTATCATTAATCACTGTTCTTCTCTTTTTTTTTATTTACAAGATAAGTAACATAACCTAGCCCTGGTGTTATTAAAATTTTACGTTAACAAAAATTGTGATATTTCTAATCAAATGCAAAGTTATTATAATGCAAATTTCTAACTTGATTTAGTTTGATGACAGAAAATTATTTAATTATTCGCCAACATCAACTCAACCATCAATCAGTCAATCTCCTTTAGGAAACATCTCGCCTGCTTATTTTGCCCTATAAAATCCAATGCAACGTCGATTACGTGTTATTAAACCAACATTATTAATATTCAATGTGGCGATAATCCAATGGACGTTGCTATTCATTTATGCATAGTACTCTTGATTGCTCTGTACTAGGTGGAACTTGGAACATCGGGTTAGCAGGTGGAATTGCGTCTTATAGTATGCGTGTCACCGTAAAGTACGAGCTCTCTTCATCGACTTGAAACGATTTACTTTTAATCCTCGAAGAGGAAAGGGAATGTTATAAGTTAAAAAACATATTTTGGACTTCAAGTAATCGTGTCGTATCAGAGTAAGAGGATAGGGAGGCGTGGAGTTTCCTCCACCGACAAGAACGTAAGAAGTAAAAGTATTCGCGTGACACCGTCGTAGCTTCAATTAGCACAAGGAAACTTTTTGCAGCGCGATAGACATGGGTTTGTTTTGTTGCAGAAAAGATTCGTAAGGGAGTCGTACGCGCATCCTTTTAACTCGTAACGATTCTTGTTAGCATCGATACTAACGTGCGTCAACGAAGCTGCAAAAAGTCGCCATTTGCTAAACCTCTTAGTTTTAGATTAATAGTACATTGTGAAACGGTCATTTTGACTAGTCTGATTTTTTTAGTATTAGTCATTTTTAATTAGAGTGGTATCGCTTACCATTTTACTAGGCCACAGAAGCACAAAAGTAAGAGCGTGGTAGGCGCTGCTTGCAATTGTACTTTTATAGTGGGGTCATCGTCATCTATTGCCTGGAAAATCTGCAATGACTATACGAGTAGATATGTAAGAGCACAGAAAATATCTGATATGTTGTATACAAATATGTCGTTCGCCTTTAAAAGTTTGGTGCTCCAAGAGATTACATGTAAAGTCCTTAAAAACCACTTCGAAATTCACAAGATCACAAGCAAAGTAGATCACTAGCTGTATGTAAGTAGAACTGCGCAGATGATAGAATTTACATAGAGCCTTCACATCGGGAGCAACTCGGGCATTAGGTTGTAATGGTATAATAACTCAAGTGTCAATGTTTATGCACTTCTACGGTTGAGTCTCATAAAACTAACAAGACTCGGGCTGTCATTATAGCATCATATTCATTAACATGGCATGATGAAATAGATAGGAATGGGGTCTGAAATCTTAAAAGTTTGTTGCTTTAACAGCTTGGGCTACTAGGCCACAATGCTCAAAAGGAACTACTTAGTCATAGATACATATTACCACCTAGTATCTAGAACACGTTTCATGGGATGTTATGATGATGATCTAGAACATCACAGAATCAATATTTAATTCACGGTCCGTATATGATTCAATATAATTGGTTTGTGACGCGTTAGTTACTAGTCAGTCGTGAATAGCAGCACGGACTAGGAAGCTCGAAAATGACGCGTGACGACGCTACAGCTCAAATATTTTTTTTGGATTAGTAACTGATTCCCTCTTTTTCACATAAAACTGGAGGCTATTACGGTAGCCGGAATGTCTGCCATATGCGAACCATTTCCTTTACAACTCAAACTCCCGCGCAAAGTCCAGAAGGAAGTACGCAAATAGTACCTACTGACATTTTTGACCTTGGCAGAGGGGATTGCTAATAGGGCTCTTATGGGCCGTGTGCGGGAATTCGTATTGAAATTGTTCGCATATAACAGAAACGTTCCCGCTACCGTTTCAGCGCCCCTGAACGCGACGACACTACATCGGTTTACGAAAAAAGTAGTTAGTAGAGTTGATTTTTTTACATCATTTTGAATGTTCGTGTAATTTCATAAACCGTTTTTTTTTATTGTAAGGTCCACAAAACTGAAAACTAATCCTAATGCAGACAAACTAATGGACTGAAACAAATAAACAAGGATTGTACCCTTCTAGATGTGGACACAGCATGCAACATAAGATAACTAATCATAACCGATGAAGTATTGTTGGGTTAAGTTTACGTTTGACACAAATATGATAAATCCATACAGTGGCTCATCCTAATATCGGAATAAATCGCTCAAAATCTGTTTATGAATCCAGACAGACACATTATTTTCACGTTTTTAAAAGCACGCAGTAATCATAACGACCCAAAAAGATGACAACATTAGATAAGACTTGCTTTGCTAGATTTAAACCAACGACTAATACAAAATACTATATCACGTTCGCTAAATCACATAGTAACCTACTGTCCTGTGGAATGCACCTATCAAAACCATAACAATAGCCTAACAAAAAATCTCCCACGGCACATAATAATGAATAGCTAACGACGAAAACTAGGTGAATCTTTGTGCAATCGCCCGGTGTCTTTTTAAAAGAAATATGATCATTTTCAATTTCATAACGTTTCCCACACATGGCAGTATGAATGGGCTGAAGTTGGAGAGGATTTGTCCATGTGACTGACAAATTAGTGTAATCTAAAACATATTTTGTTGACGCGTGGCGGTTGCGTGTGCGCAAATCATACGGTAGTATGACTCTAATGAACATCATCAAATATCAGCTTGATGGTGTTTGAGAAAGTGGTGAAATTGTTTTGGTTTACCATCGGGAATGGATGGCACGAGCTTCAAATGTTATGTTTTGGATAGTATGAGTGTAGCCACACACCTGCAGATGTTTCCGATGCGGAGAGTTCTCGCAACGCTTTTTAGGCATACACATCTGGCTGAATTTCCGCTGGTGTCATACTTGACAGATTTTTTATTGCGGAACTTTTTGCGTCGGAACTCCCGCAGGTGTGTCGCTACACTAAAATGTGATATTATTATTGTTAAATGTTAATAGACAGTAGGGCACAAGTCACGATATAGGGGTACGATTGAGAAATGCCCGGTGGTAATGGTAACCACTAAGAACCATGTGACCCTATAGATTATTTACTCACTTGTAACATTAAAACTGGTGCTCCCTTAAATTATCTTCTCAATCACAAATACTTAATGTTAATTAGAACTCTAAGTAGTCTACAATTATCCCTAACAATAGACCATAAAAATCCGACCTAAAAATAATCATTCCAAAACGGTTCCCTTCGTAAAACAATAAGAAGACCTTCATGAAAAAATGTACACTACATACGTTCAATGCAAATGGGCCGAATGTCAAATCGAGTAGCAGAGGTTGGAAGAATGGCGTTACTCAATGTGAATCTTGAGTCTTGACATTCCGTTTTGTTCTTCAATCCGTGGTCCGTGTGAGCGGTTCCCAGCTGATCGTATCGGTCCTGCTTAGTCGGCCGGCTAACAGAGATAAGCATACGATTAGTGCATCCGACAGGGATACTAAGTGATGCTATTTGTAATGCACGTCGATAGAAGATCGGTCTTTGAGTTGGTGGTTTGGAGATATTTGCCGCATTCGTAGGTAACAAAGGCAAATTCACACTTTACTGAAACTCAAGCACCACAATATTTTTTTACTGCTAAGTGTGCGTTTACCCTTTTTATTGGTTCGAAAGTGTGAATCTGTGCAATATTACGCACTTTTGTCTCGGCGCAGTAGCTATTTCCATTCGCTCAGTTCTATTAGCAATTCAGCCTATCTGACTTGATAAATCTCGCCTAGAAACAGCAGTCCATCCCACCGGATTTCCTTCTTCATTTAGATTCAACGTCATAAAATCCTAGATTAAAGTCAAATGCCGCCATTACGACCGCCCGTTAATTCGAGCGATCTATTAACCCCTGAGACGGTCTCAATCAAAACCATTATAGCAAAGGAAGTGTCTAATGGACCGCGTTCGGTAGCAGTGATGGTGTTAAGAAATAATTACTATCGGTCACGCCTCTCCTGATTGCTTTTCGAAACTGATCGTAAATCTCCTTCGATTCCTGAGCATGTGTTTCTCATTTGAAATAATAAGGTAATGGGCGTAGTTGCCCAATATAATAAACATTTTACAATTCAAATGAACTTGCTTACAATTTTTAAGCGTTATATAGTAATTGTTAATTAGATGCTTCTCAAATTAATGATATGATGATAAGAGGTTTGGTAGGCGCTTGGGGTATAAAAAAGGCAATGGTTTTGGACAAAGTAGTTGAGTAAATGCCACTTGTCTGTGATCGTTGATTAGTTTGATGTGTAACTACATCCTGTATTTGGCAATAAAGTGCAGACAGGAACTCTAAAGAACGTCTCAACTTGAGACGAAATTACGTATCGTTTGTAGAATGAGCGCATAATGAGTAGTCGTTCATACAACGCTCTAAAATATTTTGGGATATTATGTCCTTACAGCTTTTTACAACCTCAACTGGCTCTTATTATACTTAATATTAGTTTGAAAAAAATATGCACTATACGAGTATCCTTGAACTAAATAATTATATGCTTTAGATATTTCGGAATTAGCATAGCCTTTCGCAAAGTTTTCATCAAGATATATTTTTTACTTTTTGCTCATAAAAACATTCAAAGATTCAATGGATATGTACTAATTATTTCATTCATACTAAATCTACATGACAAACATCAAAACACAACATTTTTTACAACAATACTATTAATGCACACAAAATTTACTGTTAAGGTTGTGTCTCTTAAGATTTCCCAAAATAAGATAAGAATAAGAATAAGAATAAATTTATTTGCCAAAAGAAATTGCTATTAACACACAATGTTTAAGCTGTAAACAGTCATAGTCATATACTTGTACAAAATATAAGTGTTACGTATACATATAATCAGCGGACCCTGCACTAAGCAAAGCTTGTATCGCTGGGACCCGAACAACTTTTACCCGTCTACTATAATCGCGGACAATTTACCAGACTAATTTACGAATTGGCAATAAATACTACTAATACTCGTACAACAATAGAAACAGTTAAAAACAGGAATTATTAAAAGTAAACAACAGATATTTTATAAGATTAAAATTGCAATAAGTATCTCACACAAAAAATCCAAATTAAAACGTAGAATAAATAGGTTGAGTATGGTGTATGTGTGTTTATGTGTGTGTGTGTGTGTGTGTGTGTGTGTGTATGTGTGTGTGTTTTGTGTGTTCGTACATATCAAAAGGCGAGGTAGGAGTCAGTAACATACTTTTAATAAGTTATAGGATACTTGTAGGATACTTAGTAACATACTTTTAATAAGTTCTAGTTAATTTAACCCAAACACTAGATTGCTTATAATATGAAGAATGCAGCAGCACATAAAATTAAAGTATTAAATCAAACGAACACAATGTTAATCTCATCCATATGTGATCAGAGGTTACTGTGTAATTTTACAGCCATTTCAACCTTCTCATTTCTAATCGCTCTTTGATAAACCTTCTTTGAATCAAAGCTTGAATATTCAAAGCCTAATTTTAGTACCTCTGTGGCATGTTAATAGGCCATAATATCGTTTATGAATGGGTCGAAGATGTTTATTGTGAGACTCTATAAATCAAAACAAACCGGCATTGAGTAGAACCATCTTAGAGAGAATGTTGAAACATATACTTACTGCTAATGTGCTATTGAATTGAATGACTAAGTTTTTCTGACAGCAACTTTATCGTCTAATCAATCAGACGTTTTACCATTTTTTTAATCAGTTTTTTTTTTGCTTTACAAAAGAATTCGATCGAAAAGAATAATAATAGAAAAAACAAGAAAACATTTATGTGTTTTTGGTTTACATGGTATTCTGTCTTTAGGCAATACACATGTGATCTCTCACCAAAAGCTTAAAGGTACTTTCAATTCAATACGAACTCATCAGAATTCACATCAATAGATCTATTAAGATTACTCTACATATCATTGCCTCTTAAATGCAACTGTCAATCATAGATGTAAAATACGCTGTAGATGACATCTCGGAACGCAAGATTTAATTTGCCTCACTTTCAATTCCGTCGGACCTAGCTTTGGAAAGTGCCCAGACTTTATACAGAAAAAAATGGAGTGATTGCTTCCTTTAGGAGAAAGTGTTATTAGATTTCCCGATAAGGGATGTTAAGCTATTTATAGGTACGGTATTCTGTAATTGAATTTGAAATGCAAATCAAGTGGCTATAATAAAATCAGATTGTAATGTACGAAGAACCGTTTAAGAAAATCATCTGACGTATTCTTCACCTTTCGCTGCAGTGGTTTTACCAACTCGATCACTGAAAGTTTAAGATAAAACAACTCTAAACTTCTTAGAAAAAACGGTAGCGTTAACATTTCTTACTCGACATTACTTGACAACTCTCGCGCAGCTGTCATTGACATGTCAAAGACTTAGCTGTCACTGTCAAATGCTTTGTCGTCCATAGGGACTTTGACAACCTTGAAATAGCGTGATTAGAAGATCAAAGAGATTAGTATGATTTGTTTTTATAAGACGTCACTCTTGAGTGCATTTATCTTGTCATATTTGTATGAAGCAAGTAAAAATTTCACATTAAAATATAAACAACATTGTTTGAAAATATTCTCACAATTTTGACTTGTAGGTATCTAGCAGACAACAAATAAGATCGATTCAGACTCCTATTTTTATTGTATTCCAAGATATTTGGGGCAAATTAAAAGACAATATAAATTTCGTCTAATGTGTTGTTTCAAAACTAAAATTGCTTGTCATTAGCAAGGCTAAAATGTCACAGAACAATGAAGTAGGACTGTCGCCGGTCGAAGGCTGAACGTGATCGCATTTGTATCGATATTTCGTATCAATTGTATATGAATTGCTATCAAAATAGTCGCGCAATAACAAATATATAATGCACTCAATAAACGTTCGACTGATGCTGGAATGCGGTGCTGAGTGAACCTTTGCGTGCTACAATGACGGCCTATTTTGAAGACCGCATTGATTCACGTACAGCGAATGGGTTCGGACGGTCCTTTGAACCTAGCTGCACCTTTGGTTTATTTAATATATCAACGTTAATATTATAACAGTGGTAACAACAACAGTTAATTTAACAACAGCTTTAAATTCATTAATTGGAGAAACAAAAAAATATTAACAAGAATTTTTTCCCCTGTCATTTATGTAGGTACAATACGACTACGAGAAAATAAGTAATTTTTATTGCTTAATATTTTTTTGTCATTTTATTGAAAATCTTTTCTTCGTGTCTAGAAGCTACAGATAGGACCAACTAGACTAGTTTCATCAGAATTAAAAGCTTGTTAACGATGAAGATACAAGGGCTTAAAAACTTCTTTTGCTGTATGCATAAAGAAGCTTGAGCACTTATTTACAACGTTTTATATGAACACTGCTGAATGTCGAGCAATGGATGCCTCAGTAAGCGTGGAATTAAAGTTTACAAGGAGGTTGGTTTCATCAGAGTTGGTTAACAATGGAGGAACACGCGCTCCCTGACTCGATTCCCGAGGCGATCTCACCTCCGACCTGCGCCTGCGACCCGCCGACACGTGCTCACGTGAAGAGCTATGGCTGGTCTACTTATAAGTTTTTTAATTGACTACACTACAACAATCATACTACCTACATACTAGGATGGACAAGCAGAAACTAAAGTTTAGCTCAGCTGTTACCACTTTTCGTTTTGTTTAGAATTGTGTTTGTTTTATTGAGAGTTTTTTTGTGGTTCGTGCAGACTGAAAGCCTAGTCTAGTTAATTTAAATAAAATTTCTTTCACGAAATCTGGTATTTTAATAAAAAAAATATGAAAGATATTCCCATGTACGTTCAATCTGTAGAGTTTTTAGGGTTCCGTAGTCAACAAGAAACCCTTATAGCTTTGTCATATCTGTCTGTCTGTCGGTCTGTCTTTCTGTCTGTCCGCGGCTCAGCTCAGCGATCCATAGTACTAAAGAGCTGTAAATTGGTACGGATATACATATTAGTCAAGTCGACAAAGTGGTAAATTTATTTTTTTTAAATTACGTAAAGTGGAGATACAAAATGTTTTCTTCTCGTCAAAATATTAAGAGTTTGCAAAGACTACTTTTTGAATATTTTATATACATATATCATCACAGCTAAGTAGGCTTTACAGGTTAAGCAGTAATAGTCGAAAAACTGAAAATGATAGAAAAATAAGTAGCAATCAGGAGATGGGCTTCGCTGGTCGATAGGATTAAATTTTTTTGTAGAAAATAACTCCTAAAGTAACTTTTCTTCGGAACCCTACATTGCGCGTGGCCGGACACGCACTTGTCCAGTTTTTTTTGTTCTGCTTCTTATATGCTGATGAAACTTGTTTCGTCTTCAATATTGTTCTCTTCCCTCTACTTTTTAGTACTTAGTCCTGCCAAAGTGACGCACTTGACTGCCGGCCGCCCGCTGATTGGCCGAGCGAAAGTGTACACTCATCGTTTTGTAACCAGCGACTTGCTCTATTAGGATTGCTTCCAAACAAAACATGCCCGTTGAACGATTGAATTAACTTTTTGACTTCGGCCTCCTATCTGTTATGAGATGCTATTGTAGACCTTGATGTTTTCAACAGCCAAAGATCAAGATCTTGCAAGACGTAACAATAAAACAAGTTATCTACCAACTTTGTTTTATCGATTATACTTTTGATTTATGAATGAAAAGATAGTATTGATTGTAGACAATCTTTTGTATCTAACTAAGGAATGGGTATTACGACATTGGACTAAAGGTAGTCTTCTTATAATCTTTATTATTTTCATACTTAAGCTACTTCCATTATTTTATTCCATCTTTTATGCTCGGTAATCCCTGCAAATATGTTTATTTTGTAACATTACCCTCTTATCTAAGCCGGTTTGGTTCTGTATAAATCCAATAACAAAACATGGTATCGGTATCGCTGAGTCATTTCTGAAATACCAAAGTGTTATAACGCGACACATTTACGACAGCTGCTAGAACCATATCTATGTTTTACAGAATTTGTCTTTTAAACATACCAGCATTATCTTAGGACACAGACATTAATTCAGTCAGTGTCTGGTCTCACAGATAGCTCGTATTCATGACAAAAGGACCAGTATTGAATACTTTGTGATAAAGCAGAAAATCTCATAATTAAATTAATCCTCCTTAAACTTTATTTGTTTTGCTCCTGAATCCTAAAGATGGTACAAATTAAAATAAAAATTTTCACTAAAAAGTAGATTTACTTATCTATACAAAATATGTCGACCAATTAAGTATATGAAGATCTTGGGAAAACTTTTATTTTCGTAGTTTTGGTAAAAGTAGAGCAAAAAGAATTTAATTTCACGATGCTCAGCGGTTTTAAATACTTTGTTAATGGTTTTTATTATTGTTCACAGGTAATATATAAACAAAAAGTCCAGACTTGAATCCACAAACGATAAAAATGGAGAGTATATCATCTAAAATAAAAAGTACAAGCCCGTCTGCAACCTAGACAAGAAATAAGAAAAAGTTTTTTTCAGAATAAAGGCACATACAGTCAACCGCACGTCAGTGGAAACATATGCAACTTTATTACCATGTCATTAAGTTCAAAGCGTTACTATTGGCGTGCTGTTGGCTTTACGTACAATCAAGAGCAGGCCAAACTAAACAATTGCAGCGCGACTCTAGTCATAACATCGATTGAAATAAGAACGGTATGAAGCAATGGCAGCAATGTGTCAAGCTTGACGAGCTCTTGGCTTTTTTTTTTATTGAAAATGGGCTTACTCTTGACCTCGATCTAGTCTTGAAGACAGAGATGAGGTCGACGATGGAACGAGCTTACCCAGAAGAAGCCTATTCACTCGCGACTTGAATAGATTCGGGTTATATGAACTCGGGAACACAGACGCAGGCAGAGAATTCCACTCTTTAGCCGTGCGCATTATAAAAGATGTTTCAAAGCGCTTAGTGCGAATGTGCGGAATATCAACCAAGTATGGGTGATATCCTGCAGTGCGTCTGGACTCCCGATGGTAGAAGGGAGATGGTGGAATAAGCTGCTGTACGTAAATGAACGACACAAAGTACTCTTTGTACAAAATAACTCTGGCTATCACCAGCCATGCACATCACTCAAAAAAATAATCGCGGGGGTGAGGGCGGCAGGTGAGGGAGGAGAGCGAATCATTCATTGGCTCTCCGCCTGTCATCCATGCGCAGAAAATAACCGTCATAGCCAAACTTGTCCTGCGCACGCTATACCTAACTACGCCGTTAAATTTTTGAAAATGTTAGTTCTTCTACAATGATAATGAATGATGATAGTTGTGAATATTACTTAAGTTTTTGTTTTTACTTACAATAAATAAAAATAAACTGAATTGTATATGACCCTAACGCTGAAGTCCTAAAAGACACCAACGACAGATCATATTACAGTTACAATGACATTCAAACAGGGTCACCTAAGCATTTGTTCTAGGGTGAGCTGAGCCTTTGTACACGCAAAGCCCTCAATCAGAGAGATAGCTTATACGACGCTTATACAACTCTTATACGACTTCGTGTCACCGGAGGGGCGCGACGACTAATAAATCGGGCGCGCGCCGTGAAAGATGAAGTGCCGCTTAACATACAATGAGATCTGTCGCAAGAGCTTAGGCTTAGGACTATAGGGGGCAGATATAGGTATGTGTTTATATGGTTGAGATAGAGAGTGGACTAGTTAAATAAATGTAATAGTTATAAGCAAGTGAGACAGATTTTCGCGTGGCAGATTTGTTTTTTTTTTTTTCATTGTTACTAGGCGAACTGTTCACCTCGATCTAGCCGTGAAGACAGAGGTTAGGTAGACGGCGAAACGAGCTTGTCCGGCCTATTTACAATATGAAAGCTCAAAGCGATCGTTGAGCTTGCCCAGTTCAATTTATTGTATTCCTACACATTTTATTTTCACTTTTGACAATTATGGCTATTGGCTATTCTCAGGACCATTTGTTAAATTCAGACGCATCTTGAAGATATATTATTCATTCATCATAACATCCCATGAACGTCCACTACAGGACAGGGAGCTCCCTCCAGAATTCTAGCTTTTGCTTGAAAAATGTGGAGGGGAAGTACCATAGTCACCTCGCTTGTTAGCGTTACGGCTGGCACTATGGACCGCGGTTGTAGCTGACCGCAGTAAGTAAGATGTTAGATACAAAGGAGGATGCTGCTGCCCATCCTCCAGTTAACCCTTAGTCGCCTCTTACGACACCCACGGGTATGTATGGGTTGGTACTATTCTTTGCCGGCACCAGACGGGACTTATTCATTAATCTATTTATTTATGCCTATGCAGTTTTAATAGGTACCCAACTTAACTCTACAAGGAATACAGTCACTACAGTGATATCATTAAAGACCAGTATATTTTGTCACAATTGAGATACCAGCAGATGAACCATCTATGGTCACCACCACCTAAATCATCTACTGTCATGTTCGTGACTTTTTTGACACTTTATATAACAGCTAAACCTAGGTTACGCACCCTCAGAACGAAGATTTAATGTCTCATGTTCCAGTATGATACATTTTTTTCGTTTATTCCAACGCTTGCCGACACACTTTGCATTTATGTCAAAAGCAATCAGCTAAAGCTGTCAGAAAAAACAAGTTTGTAAAACAATGTTATTCTTTCCGTCAAATATGCTCTGGTTTTAGTGTGTGTGTAAGAGATTTTAATATCCAACAATGAATAAACTTCTTTCGAGTTTGAGTGTCATGGCTAGACCATGGCTGCAAAATAGATTTGTAAGCGATGCAATCAACGAAAACAAAATTTTATTCAAATTTAAATGACATGCTTCGATCCGAAACAAAATCACACTAAGCTGAGAAATTAAAATGTTAGTTTCGTTTTGCAGCACTAGCAACGTTTATTGATAAGAGCTCGGGTATGGATAAATAGCCCGTGGTCCAACCATATTTTGAAGGGGCTTGTAAGAGCTGAATTACCTCCCTTTCTAAAAAGGCCAGAATGCGCGTGCTAGAATGGAGCGGATTCGCGCTGTTTTACGTTTTTCGATCATATTTGCATTTTGCTCAAAATCTGTACCTATTATATTAATTTCCAAATAGCTATTTTATTATGCATAATGTATTGAATAATGTGTAAAAGTTTTGGCATCATAGATTAATGGGTACTTAAGAAAAACGGATTACAAGCAAAAAGCAGAGGTAATTTTGTATTTTTTATGGCGTACAAAATATATTTAATCGTATTTCAGAGCTGGCCATATTCTTGGAAAGATGCTTAATTATCAAATAAATTTTTTCACGGCCCTATATTCATCACTTTTCGTTAAAAACCTGCTCAAGTGAAGCGTATTTAGCTCTTATCAGCCCCTTAAAGACCACGGGTAAATAAAATCCCATGGTACTACTAGCAGGACAACGCGGTAGTACCACGGGCAATAAATCTACTTTATGCCACATCTCTGCCTCACTAATTAGTCAAGAGGGTGGTTGGTACTTCCCCAGACGGACTTAACACAAAAGCTCACAATCAAAAGTTAAACTATAGTACAAAACAAAGACAATCGAAGTGATTGATAGGAAAAACCTGTTCTGCAACTTAAAATACACAAGCTAGATCAAAATTACAGACAGCTACCTAAAAAGGTCGTCGATAAAATGGCAAAAATTTAATATCATGTTCCATGCTACTTATAGAGACTGAACGAGGCATAAAGTTAGTCAGTAACGAGTCTTGGGTGTGTCTCTTGAACCAAATATCGCGACCAATAATTGTAGGTGCAGTTAGGTGCAATATAATGGGCCAAGATGTGGGTTCAGTCCGCTCTGGTAGTTTCTCTATGTCAACAAAAAATACCCGAAGAAAATAACATTCTTTAAAAGTACTTAATCGTAAATGTTGGAAGGTTGAGCTTTGTAGGTATCGAACTAAACTCTGTATAGACAGGAGAAAATATTAAAAAAATACATTTCTGATAGATAAGTGGCCGCAGAGCCTCATTAAAACTGATTTGCGTCAGACAGAGCGCCATGTCACCATCGGTTTTATTCATGAGGCTTTTTTAATATGTAACATTACATAGAGGAACTGCGTCAGAACGGAATGAACCCTAAGATGTATACAACTCGAGTCATTGAGGATAATTGAAGAATATTACTCATAATTATAAAGTTCAGATCATCTGGACATGATAAAATCTATAGGTTGGAGTATGACAGGGCCGTTTATGTAAGTCCACCTACGGTCGCCATGTTTTAAAAATAACTAGTTCAATATTTGTTTATGTAACATTGCAACCTGTTAAAATATTGTCCTTTGTAAATAGACATGGTCGTAGACAGTTTAAACAAATTTGTATGATATAAACTTAACTTCATTCTAGACCTTGTAAAAAAGTTTTTTTGTTAGAACCAGCCACCTCAGCACAATAAATATTACCAATATCTAAGATAAAACGTATTTTTTATCCGACTACCCCAAAACAGGAGGGTTATGTTTTTCGAGTGTATGTATGTAAGTGTGTGTGTAAGTAAGTATGTATGCATGTATGTATGTATGTATGTATGGATAAGTGTGAGAATAAACGTTTGTATCTTTGTATGTCGATTTCTTTGTCGCGCTCTGCAGCGTGAAAAGCTTGATAGAGTTCAACATGTGAGGTGTCGTTAGATTTGTATTTATTGTGGGAGTGTCATAGGGTATTAAAAAAAAATCTAACATTAATAAGCCTCAAAAGTACTAAATAATAAAAATATTTCTAAAAACAAAATACCCGACTGTGTAGAAAAATATGAACTGAAAAGAGAAAAAACAAGTTCTAAAAATTCTTGAAGTTATTGCAGGCGGGGACAAACCGGGGCGGATTAAAATTATGTGTTTGGAGGTGGTTTTTCAACATCAAATATATTTTGTAGTTTTTGTTTTTCTCCGCCTGCAAAACCTCATGAAATTTTTAGAACATGTTTTTTTTCTCTTTTCAGTTCATATTTTTCTACACAGTCGGGTATATTGTTTTTGAAATATTTTTTTCTCTTGAAATTCGCTCCATACATTAAATGTCAAAAATTCCATTTTATTTATTTTATTTTCTTTGGTTAGCTAACAGCTATATTAGTCTAGGTTACAAAATATTGTTATAAGCACACATATAGCAATTATAACAATACGCACACATATAACAATACGACTACGAGAAAATAAGTAATTTTTATTGCTTAATATTTTTTTGTCATTTTATTGAAAATCTTTTCTTCGTGTCTAGAAGCTACAGATAGGACCAACTAGACTAGTTTCATCAGAATTAAAAGCTTGTTAACGATGAAGATACAAGGGCTTAAAAACTTCTTTTGCTGTATGCATAAAGAAGCTTGAGCACTTATTTACAACGTTTTATATGAACACTGCTGAATGTCGAGCAATGGATGCCTCAGTAAGCGTGGAATTAAAGTTTACAAGGAGGTTGGTTTCATCAGAGTTGGTTAACAATGGAGGAACACGCGCTCCCTGACTCGATTCCCGAGGCGATCTCACCTCCGACCTGCGCCTGCGACCCGCCGACACGTGCTCACGTGAAGAGCTATGGCTGGTCTACTTATAAGTTTTTTAATTGACTACACTACAACAATCATACTACCTACATACTAGGATGGACAAGCAGAAACTAAAGTTTAGCTCAGCTGTTACCACTTTTCGTTTTGTTTAGAATTGTGTTTGTTTTATTGAGAGTTTTTTTGTGGTTCGTGCAGACTGAAAGCCTAGTCTAGTTAATTTAAATAAAATTTCTTTCACGAAATCTGGTATTTTAATAAAAAAAATATGAAAGATATTCCCATGTACGTTCAATCTGTAGAGTTTTTAGGGTTCCGTAGTCAACAAGAAACCCTTATAGCTTTGTCATATCTGTCTGTCTGTCGGTCTGTCTTTCTGTCTGTCCGCGGCTCAGCTCAGCGATCCATAGTACTAAAGAGCTGTAAATTGGTACGGATATACATATTAGTCAAGTCGACAAAGTGGTAAATTTATTTTTTTTAAATTACGTAAAGTGGAGATACAAAATGTTTTCTTCTCGTCAAAATATTAAGAGTTTGCAAAGACTACTTTTTGAATATTTTATATACATATATCATCACAGCTAAGTAGGCTTTACAGGTTAAGCAGTAATAGTCGAAAAACTGAAAATGATAGAAAAATAAGTAGCAATCAGGAGATGGGCTTCGCTGGTCGATAGGATTAAATTTTTTTGTAGAAAATAACTCCTAAAGTAACTTTTCTTCGGAACCCTACATTGCGCGTGGCCGGACACGCACTTGTCCAGTTTTTTTTGTTCTGCTTCTTATATGCTGATGAAACTTGTTTCGTCTTCAATATTGTTCTCTTCCCTCTACTTTTTAGTACTTAGTCCTGCCAAAGTGACGCACTTGACTGCCGGCCGCCCGCTGATTGGCCGAGCGAAAGTGTACACTCATCGTTTTGTAACCAGCGACTTGCTCTATTAGGATTGCTTCCAAACAAAACATGCCCGTTGAACGATTGAATTAACTTTTTGACTTCGGCCTCCTATCTGTTATGAGATGCTATTGTAGACCTTGATGTTTTCAACAGCCAAAGATCAAGATCTTGCAAGACGTAACAATAAAACAAGTTATCTACCAACTTTGTTTTATCGATTATACTTTTGATTTATGAATGAAAAGATAGTATTGATTGTAGACAATCTTTTGTATCTAACTAAGGAATGGGTATTACGACATTGGACTAAAGGTAGTCTTCTTATAATCTTTATTATTTTCATACTTAAGCTACTTCCATTATTTTATTCCATCTTTTATGCTCGGTAATCCCTGCAAATATGTTTATTTTGTAACATTACCCTCTTATCTAAGCCGGTTTGGTTCTGTATAAATCCAATAACAAAACATGGTATCGGTATCGCTGAGTCATTTCTGAAATACCAAAGTGTTATAACGCGACACATTTACGACAGCTGCTAGAACCATATCTATGTTTTACAGAATTTGTCTTTTAAACATACCAGCATTATCTTAGGACACAGACATTAATTCAGTCAGTGTCTGGTCTCACAGATAGCTCGTATTCATGACAAAAGGACCAGTATTGAATACTTTGTGATAAAGCAGAAAATCTCATAATTAAATTAATCCTCCTTAAACTTTATTTGTTTTGCTCCTGAATCCTAAAGATGGTACAAATTAAAATAAAAATTTTCACTAAAAAGTAGATTTACTTATCTATACAAAATATGTCGACCAATTAAGTATATGAAGATCTTGGGAAAACTTTTATTTTCGTAGTTTTGGTAAAAGTAGAGCAAAAAGAATTTAATTTCACGATGCTCAGCGGTTTTAAATACTTTGTTAATGGTTTTTATTATTGTTCACAGGTAATATATAAACAAAAAGTCCAGACTTGAATCCACAAACGATAAAAATGGAGAGTATATCATCTAAAATAAAAAGTACAAGCCCGTCTGCAACCTAGACAAGAAATAAGAAAAAGTTTTTTTCAGAATAAAGGCACATACAGTCAACCGCACGTCAGTGGAAACATATGCAACTTTATTACCATGTCATTAAGTTCAAAGCGTTACTATTGGCGTGCTGTTGGCTTTACGTACAATCAAGAGCAGGCCAAACTAAACAATTGCAGCGCGACTCTAGTCATAACATCGATTGAAATAAGAACGGTATGAAGCAATGGCAGCAATGTGTCAAGCTTGACGAGCTCTTGGCTTTTTTTTTTATTGAAAATGGGCTTACTCTTGACCTCGATCTAGTCTTGAAGACAGAGATGAGGTCGACGATGGAACGAGCTTACCCAGAAGAAGCCTATTCACTCGCGACTTGAATAGATTCGGGTTATATGAACTCGGGAACACAGACGCAGGCAGAGAATTCCACTCTTTAGCCGTGCGCATTATAAAAGATGTTTCAAAGCGCTTAGTGCGAATGTGCGGAATATCAACCAAGTATGGGTGATATCCTGCAGTGCGTCTGGACTCCCGATGGTAGAAGGGAGATGGTGGAATAAGCTGCTGTACGTAAATGAACGACACAAAGTACTCTTTGTACAAAATAACTCTGGCTATCACCAGCCATGCACATCACTCAAAAAAATAATCGCGGGGGTGAGGGCGGCAGGTGAGGGAGGAGAGCGAATCATTCATTGGCTCTCCGCCTGTCATCCATGCGCAGAAAATAACCGTCATAGCCAAACTTGTCCTGCGCACGCTATACCTAACTACGCCGTTAAATTTTTGAAAATGTTAGTTCTTCTACAATGATAATGAATGATGATAGTTGTGAATATTACTTAAGTTTTTGTTTTTACTTACAATAAATAAAAATAAACTGAATTGTATATGACCCTAACGCTGAAGTCCTAAAAGACACCAACGACAGATCATATTACAGTTACAATGACATTCAAACAGGGTCACCTAAGCATTTGTTCTAGGGTGAGCTGAGCCTTTGTACACGCAAAGCCCTCAATCAGAGAGATAGCTTATACGACGCTTATACAACTCTTATACGACTTCGTGTCACCGGAGGGGCGCGACGACTAATAAATCGGGCGCGCGCCGTGAAAGATGAAGTGCCGCTTAACATACAATGAGATCTGTCGCAAGAGCTTAGGCTTAGGACTATAGGGGGCAGATATAGGTATGTGTTTATATGGTTGAGATAGAGAGTGGACTAGTTAAATAAATGTAATAGTTATAAGCAAGTGAGACAGATTTTCGCGTGGCAGATTTGTTTTTTTTTTTTTCATTGTTACTAGGCGAACTGTTCACCTCGATCTAGCCGTGAAGACAGAGGTTAGGTAGACGGCGAAACGAGCTTGTCCGGCCTATTTACAATATGAAAGCTCAAAGCGATCGTTGAGCTTGCCCAGTTCAATTTATTGTATTCCTACACATTTTATTTTCACTTTTGACAATTATGGCTATTGGCTATTCTCAGGACCATTTGTTAAATTCAGACGCATCTTGAAGATATATTATTCATTCATCATAACATCCCATGAACGTCCACTACAGGACAGGGAGCTCCCTCCAGAATTCTAGCTTTTGCTTGAAAAATGTGGAGGGGAAGTACCATAGTCACCTCGCTTGTTAGCGTTACGGCTGGCACTATGGACCGCGGTTGTAGCTGACCGCAGTAAGTAAGATGTTAGATACAAAGGAGGATGCTGCTGCCCATCCTCCAGTTAACCCTTAGTCGCCTCTTACGACACCCACGGGTATGTATGGGTTGGTACTATTCTTTGCCGGCACCAGACGGGACTTATTCATTAATCTATTTATTTATGCCTATGCAGTTTTAATAGGTACCCAACTTAACTCTACAAGGAATACAGTCACTACAGTGATATCATTAAAGACCAGTATATTTTGTCACAATTGAGATACCAGCAGATGAACCATCTATGGTCACCACCACCTAAATCATCTACTGTCATGTTCGTGACTTTTTTGACACTTTATATAACAGCTAAACCTAGGTTACGCACCCTCAGAACGAAGATTTAATGTCTCATGTTCCAGTATGATACATTTTTTTCGTTTATTCCAACGCTTGCCGACACACTTTGCATTTATGTCAAAAGCAATCAGCTAAAGCTGTCAGAAAAAACAAGTTTGTAAAACAATGTTATTCTTTCCGTCAAATATGCTCTGGTTTTAGTGTGTGTGTAAGAGATTTTAATATCCAACAATGAATAAACTTCTTTCGAGTTTGAGTGTCATGGCTAGACCATGGCTGCAAAATAGATTTGTAAGCGATGCAATCAACGAAAACAAAATTTTATTCAAATTTAAATGACATGCTTCGATCCGAAACAAAATCACACTAAGCTGAGAAATTAAAATGTTAGTTTCGTTTTGCAGCACTAGCAACGTTTATTGATAAGAGCTCGGGTATGGATAAATAGCCCGTGGTCCAACCATATTTTGAAGGGGCTTGTAAGAGCTGAATTACCTCCCTTTCTAAAAAGGCCAGAATGCGCGTGCTAGAATGGAGCGGATTCGCGCTGTTTTACGTTTTTCGATCATATTTGCATTTTGCTCAAAATCTGTACCTATTATATTAATTTCCAAATAGCTATTTTATTATGCATAATGTATTGAATAATGTGTAAAAGTTTTGGCATCATAGATTAATGGGTACTTAAGAAAAACGGATTACAAGCAAAAAGCAGAGGTAATTTTGTATTTTTTATGGCGTACAAAATATATTTAATCGTATTTCAGAGCTGGCCATATTCTTGGAAAGATGCTTAATTATCAAATAAATTTTTTCACGGCCCTATATTCATCACTTTTCGTTAAAAACCTGCTCAAGTGAAGCGTATTTAGCTCTTATCAGCCCCTTAAAGACCACGGGTAAATAAAATCCCATGGTACTACTAGCAGGACAACGCGGTAGTACCACGGGCAATAAATCTACTTTATGCCACATCTCTGCCTCACTAATTAGTCAAGAGGGTGGTTGGTACTTCCCCAGACGGACTTAACACAAAAGCTCACAATCAAAAGTTAAACTATAGTACAAAACAAAGACAATCGAAGTGATTGATAGGAAAAACCTGTTCTGCAACTTAAAATACACAAGCTAGATCAAAATTACAGACAGCTACCTAAAAAGGTCGTCGATAAAATGGCAAAAATTTAATATCATGTTCCATGCTACTTATAGAGACTGAACGAGGCATAAAGTTAGTCAGTAACGAGTCTTGGGTGTGTCTCTTGAACCAAATATCGCGACCAATAATTGTAGGTGCAGTTAGGTGCAATATAATGGGCCAAGATGTGGGTTCAGTCCGCTCTGGTAGTTTCTCTATGTCAACAAAAAATACCCGAAGAAAATAACATTCTTTAAAAGTACTTAATCGTAAATGTTGGAAGGTTGAGCTTTGTAGGTATCGAACTAAACTCTGTATAGACAGGAGAAAATATTAAAAAAATACATTTCTGATAGATAAGTGGCCGCAGAGCCTCATTAAAACTGATTTGCGTCAGACAGAGCGCCATGTCACCATCGGTTTTATTCATGAGGCTTTTTTAATATGTAACATTACATAGAGGAACTGCGTCAGAACGGAATGAACCCTAAGATGTATACAACTCGAGTCATTGAGGATAATTGAAGAATATTACTCATAATTATAAAGTTCAGATCATCTGGACATGATAAAATCTATAGGTTGGAGTATGACAGGGCCGTTTATGTAAGTCCACCTACGGTCGCCATGTTTTAAAAATAACTAGTTCAATATTTGTTTATGTAACATTGCAACCTGTTAAAATATTGTCCTTTGTAAATAGACATGGTCGTAGACAGTTTAAACAAATTTGTATGATATAAACTTAACTTCATTCTAGACCTTGTAAAAAAGTTTTTTTGTTAGAACCAGCCACCTCAGCACAATAAATATTACCAATATCTAAGATAAAACGTATTTTTTATCCGACTACCCCAAAACAGGAGGGTTATGTTTTTCGAGTGTATGTATGTAAGTGTGTGTGTAAGTAAGTATGTATGCATGTATGTATGTATGTATGTATGGATAAGTGTGAGAATAAACGTTTGTATCTTTGTATGTCGATTTCTTTGTCGCGCTCTGCAGCGTGAAAAGCTTGATAGAGTTCAACATGTGAGGTGTCGTTAGATTTGTATTTATTGTGGGAGTGTCATAGGGTATTAAAAAAAAATCTAACATTAATAAGCCTCAAAAGTACTAAATAATAAAAATATTTCTAAAAACAAAATACCCGACTGTGTAGAAAAATATGAACTGAAAAGAGAAAAAACAAGTTCTAAAAATTCTTGAAGTTATTGCAGGCGGGGACAAACCGGGGCGGATTAAAATTATGTGTTTGGAGGTGGTTTTTCAACATCAAATATATTTTGTAGTTTTTGTTTTTCTCCGCCTGCAAAACCTCATGAAATTTTTAGAACATGTTTTTTTTCTCTTTTCAGTTCATATTTTTCTACACAGTCGGGTATATTGTTTTTGAAATATTTTTTTCTCTTGAAATTCGCTCCATACATTAAATGTCAAAAATTCCATTTTATTTATTTTATTTTCTTTGGTTAGCTAACAGCTATATTAGTCTAGGTTACAAAATATTGTTATAAGCACACATATAGCAATATTGTTACATTTAGCCTAAGATATAATTTTTATCTAGTGCATTATGCTGAGGGGGCTCGGGTGGTGTTTCTTGTACTTTGCCTGCCTTTTAGGGCTTGGAAAGCCTTTTTTTATAACGTGTTTGAAGTTTATGTCAGTAACCCCACAGATGACCCACAGATGACCCCAAAAGCTACCGCCCTATTTCTTTATTATGCCACACCTATAAATTGCTTGAACGACTGCTTTTAAATCGGCTAACATCAGTTATTGACCCACAGCTCAACCCAGACCAAGCCGGCTTTCGACCCGGAAAATCATGCTGCAGTCAGGTCCTCAATCTGACGCAACACATGGAAGATGGCTACGAAAAAGGCTTGGTAACTGGAGTTATCTTTGTCGATCTTACCGCAGCATACGATACAGTCAACATAAAACGACTTTTAACAAAAGTAGCTGCACGCACTAATGACCACCAATTTGTCACCTTGTTGGCTGAGATGCTGCGGAATCGTCGCTTTCAGGTCCTACTGAATCACGGAAAAAGCAGATGGCGTAACCAGAAGAACGGCTTGCCTCAGGGAAGTGTTCTGGCACCCATATTGTTTAACATTTACACAGACGACCAACCTATTTGCCCAAACACCTCACGGTACCTGTATGCAGATGATCTTGCCCTCACCTGTCAAGCAAAAACTTTTTTCGAACTAGAACACCATTTATCTACTGCTCTTGATCAGCTACACACTACGAGACCAATTCATTGCGACCTAACCCAGGCAAGACCGAGTCCTGTGCATTCCATCTCCGAAACCGAGACAGTAATAAAAAACTGCGCATTACTTGGCGTGGGGTGGAAATTGCACATAATGACAATCCAAAATACCTGGGTGTTGCTTTGGATAGGTCTTTAACCTTTAAAGCAAACTGTAAAAAGTTAAAAAGCAAAGTTAGCGCTCGGAACAACATCATTCGACGCTTGACAACTACTCGTTGGGGTGCAGTACCTCATGTCCTTCGCACAAGCTGCCTGGCACTCTGTTACTCGGCTGGCGAGCACGCATGCCCAGTGTGGGCGCGATCAGCACACTCGAAGGATGTGGATACTGCCCTCAACGAAACCTGTCGCATAGTTACGGGCACCCTGAAGCCAACACCATTGAGCTATCTGTACTATCTTGCTGGGATAGCCCCTCCAGACGTTCGGCGTCGAGTGGCCTGCTCCATTGAAAAATATAAACAGGAACTAGATAGCAGACACCCACTACACGGACATACTCCACCTCCCGTACGCCTCAAAAGCCGCCACAGTTTTATAAGAAACACCGTACCCCTCGAATCAGATCCATCAAAGGCTAGGATAGAACTGTGGTCAAAAAGGTACCCCCCTGATAGCCCATATATCCCCATTGCCGAAAATCTTCCACCAGGACATGATCTTCCCTGGCCCATATGGAAGTCACTTAATAGACTGCGATCGGGCGCAGGCAGGTGCGGAGAACTGAAGAAGAGGTGGGGCTTCTCTGATAATGACGAGTGTGAATGCGGCATTTTGCAATCCATGACACACTTGCTTTCGTGCCCTACCTCCTCAGTTTCTTGCACAAGGGAGGACCTTTTTGAAGGCAACCAAAGAGCTATTGCTGTAGCCACATTTTGGGCTAACTTACTATAAAATCATTTGCCATTGATACGAAAAGAAGAAGAAGAAAAGAAGAAGAAGATGTCAGTAGACTATAAAATGATTTGTTGATTGTGCCTGGAGTTTATGTTAATGAATTTTATAAATTTTGTTACAAGTTTTAGCTTGCAATTGGTTGCAAAAACAAGATTAATTCTAAAACTTCTTTTTAATAAAATTTAAAAAAAATCTACATAATAGCAAACGACCTTTAAAAAACGTTTTGCTACATGTTACTTTGTTTGTTATAAAATATTAAGATCAATCTTGCATTGCAAAGGCGAAACTTTCTTGCGTTCCAATTCTTTCCATTTAAGATTTACCAATCATCATCCAACACAAAGACGTACAAATCCGTCCAAAATTACCAAACCAGCATAACAAAATCAAAATTAATTACCAAACACACCATGAAACCAAGATAAACGATCGTAAACAGTCAAGAGCACGTCAAGCTTGACACAATGGACTTCATACCGTTCTAATTTCAACACCCTAGAGACTAGAGTCGCACAGCAAAGTGACAGGCTTTACCTTGTCTTGACTGTAGCTATCAAAGCTTCGCCACCTTGAACTGTTTAAAGAAAACAACCGAGTTACAAACGCACCTATTGTTGTGCACCTGTGAGATGCCACAGATAAAACAGCCATGCGAAAAATTAAAACATTACGCTTTGTATTAATTACTCGTCTTTATGTTGCGCCATTGTTTTGTCCTCACTTGTCTTCGTAAGTTCAGATAGGGTTCTGGTTATGATTTTACAGAGGACTATAATATCATTTGTAATTTTTTTTTAAATGCAATGAGAGAAAAACTGGCAATTTCGAATCATGATACACAATCATAGAACTGAGATTTTTATCTAGATGTTGCTAGTACCTATAATCACAGCTAAAAATAATATGGAAATCAAAAATTAAAAATTGAATTTATTTAAATCAATATAGCCTTCTATTAAAAACCTCAAGTTTTCTTTTAGTTTATTAAAACAAGCCTGTATAACAACTGACTTCGAGAAAGTGTCATTTATTATTTTAAATAAAAAAAAGAGATAAAAAATAAATAAAAAGTAAAGCCATCAACCAAAGAAAAAGTATACACTATAGTCTAGGCAACGAAGCGGATCGTTGCATGAAGACCCCCCCATTAAATCCTCAGTCGATGAAACTTTGCTGGGTATTACACTACATGAGACAAACCTTCTATAAAAAATCCAAAAAAAATCGGTACTTTTAATTTTTCCATACAAAAATTACAAAAAATGTGTGAAAAAATATTTTTTGTAATCTTTTTTTTGGATATTTTGAATTTACATTTAATTCATGATTCTTTATCATCCTGTCAAATAAAATCTGCCTGAGAAATTAATGTTGGGGTCAACTGCTTCGTTGCCTACACTACGAGTACTACGTTTACTTAACCATCAACTCATGCAAAGCTCAAATCCAACTCAAAGTTTGCAATCGAAATTTGTCCTACTCATCTATATTTCTTCATTACATGTAACATGCAAATCACTCAAGCTCACGCAGAAGCCAAAACAAAGGCTTTTTTGCATTAATTACCTAGTAAACCTTACTCAACATATGCCCTCGGTTTCAACATTCTTACAAGACATCTCCATTCTGATAGGCTGTGATTTGTCATACTGAGCATCTATTAACTTGACGGACACAGTGATTGAAGTTCATTGCATATCTTTCTTCATGTAAGGCCGAAAGACTCTAGTTATAGGCAGCAGTGTACGTTTTACTAAAAGTACGCCTTCAACATAAATACCTATACCAAAAAGAGATGTAAGATCGATGACTGACCTCGCAAACCCTGGTGTCAGAGTTATTGAACCGCTATTAATAACTGATAACTGTGGCTCATTAACGATTATTTCCGCAGATAGTAGTAGAGACCAGAGCGTTTAGGTGCCTTCCGCAAAGAACAGAATCATCTTACTTCTCGGACAATAAAATAAATAAAAATAAAATTAAAAAAAAGAACTTTATTCACCAAATGCACAACATAAATATAGTGGTAAATAATTATGCTTACTCTAGTTATAATATGTGATTGGTGGAAAGGAAAGATACTCAGCATGCTGCTGGTTTTCAGTATCCCCCTGAGACGCTTCTTTGGTAACACCTCATTACGGTTAATATTGATATAATTTATGACGTAAATTTTATCATCATAAAGTGAATTAAAGCTTCCTAATATGAATAAAGATATTTTGTTAAGGTAAACAAGTCATGCATTCACTGGAGATCATCCTACATCACAATTCCACCCAATTACTCAATCAAGTGATTCTAGTGATTCATGGTGAAACTGGGGAGATCTTTATTCGTCAGTATCCTTTCTGGAGTTTGAACCCAGAGCCTTTGGATCGAGAGCCAAAAACTCTAACCACTAGACTGCGGAGGCTGTTAGAGATGAACGTACACATTAAAGCACGTCCGAGGAATGGTCACATTACTTTCGTTATATAAACCATATGAAAAAACCGCAAGAAAGAATTTGCGGTGGATTGCTCTGGGTGGCTCTCTACTAAGTCGTTAAGATGACGGTACAATTGGTGGAGAAAACGAAACATCTGTAGATAAAAATTGTTTTCACCCACATGCCATCTAGAAAATCTACAGAAAAATCTAAATTAACTGTTATATTTTTTTTTCTTCTATATGACTTAATTTAGATAAGTTACTTGCGACTTCAAAATAAGTCAAAAGATACTCAATGCGTGACAAGCTGTAGAAAGAAGCAGAATATGTTTATATAAATACTTATGTGAAAATTGGGTAAGTATTCATGATTGTAAGCAATTTAAGCAATTGTAAGGCTTTATTCTAATCCGATACGATGATTCTAAACTCAAACGAATAAATTGTCGAATTTTATGCTCTAATCTCAAATATAACTTTCAAAACAATATCTCTATCGGGAACAAAATACGAGATCGAAATTATAATTTAAATAACGAGTAGGTAGCCAAAATAATGGGTATGCTTCGATCGCATCCGATATGTAAGTGGTTTTCGTAACGCCCCCAAGTGGTCGCGATACCATCGGATTCCAATACACGAGCTCAAAATACGGCAAATCCAATGGTCCATCTGTCTAGCTGCATTCATTTCTGCATTACAATATGAGTTTCAAAGTATACTCAAAGCGAACAAGTAATGGATGCTTAAGTTAAGTCAATGTCTGTTGCAGTATTTCCAAAGTGGTATGTGTCCGAGTCAAGCAGACGAGCAACCCAACTTTTTTCGATGAACAAACACTCGACTGAACATCTGGATCAGATTAAAGACCAGTTTTATGCATCATCCTCATTTTTTACCAGCGACATAGATGAATTACGCAAATGAATCTTTGGATATATCGTCCTAATGGATCGATAAAAATCGACGTCGATATCGATCGCGTATAAAGAGGACGCACTTAGCCTCAATCCCTACAGGACATAATTGACCTCCACACGACAAGTGATATGATCAAAACTTTTGACACATGCAACATAATCGATCGTGTTCGATTTGACAACTTTATCCGGAAGCAAGGTCAACTTAATTTAGAGTTTTGAGTAGTTAACCTATGCTAGCTTTAATGAGCGTTCAATTTAAAAAAAAAAACAAAGAAATAATTAGCAAAGAAATTAATCCTATCATCGCACATGAGCTGGCGCGTGCGCACCGTTTAATTTCAGTCATATTCAATGGCGAGTCAATCTTTATCTGCAGATCACGTCGAAAGCAAGGCTGCACTGCAAGGAGCGGTCAAGGGATAGCCGATACCTTCACCTCCAGCCTTGATGAGTCAGATTCTTTGTTACAGAGATATCGATCCTAACGACACGATGTCGTAACCAGTAACCCCACTAATTATAACCTCACATTGCGTACTGACGTGGACGTCAGGAGCGCTCGACTTCGCTCGGAACTTCTTATCTGATCATAGCTAAATAACTGTTTCGTCATGTAACTTCAAACTTATAGCTACCTACATAACGCAGGCATCTGTTGAACTAAATTTTTAACCCGACGGCCTTGTTGTATATTTCTATTATTTGTTCTACTCTAGCTACCTGATAAGTTTACGTTATCTTAAATCTGATCATTTCTTCATTAGCCTTGTATCAGTTTAGTATTAATTTAAAATGAAATGTCAAGTAAACATGATTGGGCGGTGCATTACATGGAAATTAAAAGAACAAGCAGCCGTTGTTCAAATTAAACAAGTTGACATTTTATAGCCAAAGCCATTTTACTCAATTATGTTTTGCTGTAAATAAGAAAAATGTGTCAATAATATTTCTCGCAGCAGAAAGTTTTAAATAAGTATTTCTAAGTTACAGAAATGACACTACCTATTGAGCTCTACCTACATAATATTTGTAACATTTTTAATTTTTTGGTTATCTTGTATAGGTTATATTTTTTATACAGTCTAAATTTTCATTGGTTTTGCTCCAGAAACCCAGTGTTTCTACTTTCGAAAACAAGCAACTTTCCCGAATACAACATTTTTTTACTCGTAAAAAAATTTTCGCCATACTATACATACATAGGTATAAAAATGAGGGAGGGAATGAGTCGATTACGTGACCACTTTACGATGGAAACTAACTAATTTTATCGAGTAAAAATTTTTTGGGCCTCGGGAGCAAAACCAATGAAAATTCACGCCTTATATCATGACATGTTTTGTAAGTTGTTGTTCATTTTTATCGATATATTTTTCAAGTACTGTTTTTTGTAAAATTTTACAAACGAAAAAAGTCGAATAAAAACAACGAACAACAACGATCTTTAATATTTAAACACGCATTAGAATAAACAAGAGCTCGGCTTCATTTGTTTAACAGATAGTAGGGTGGCCAAGACAATAGTGTAGTTGTGTAAGTCAATGATTTGTTTGAAGTAACTTTGACTGACTGGCCATAAATCTTCAGTTAAAACAGCACTCGTAAGTTCAAAGTTAACATTACTCTGTCTTACATTAATTATTGCTAAAATGATGACTACAGTTACAGAATCTTGGGTGTGGTCTTCTCTACTAAGCTTATTGTCTTGCATTGCGTTTTCCTTTTATTTACCTTATGTCAAATGTTAATCGAACTTGAGTAGTAAGAAAATCATTGTTTTCTACACAGTTTTTAACATAAAGAATAAAACTTTATGAAACTGAATAACTTTTTCTTGGAAATATTTTTGACCTCCCGTAAGGAATGTCCTATCAGCTGATGCAGTTTATAAATTTCCTCCATGGTCTAGTGGTTAGAGGGTTCGGCTCTCGATCCGGAGGTTCTGGGTTCGATTCCCGGTAGGGACACTGTCAAACAAAAATCTCTTTGTGCGACCTTCCCAGTTTGGTTAGGGCATTGCAGGATGAATCACCTGATTGCCCGAAAAGTTAGATGATTCCGTGCTTCGGAAGGCACGTAAAGCCGTTGGTCCCGACTACTATCTACGGATGTAGTCGTTAATGAGCCATGTCAGAGGCCTTTGGCGGCTCAACAACTCTGATACCAGGGTTTGTGAGGTCGGTCATCGACCTTGCAACCCACACGATATGATGATGAGTTCCTACTTATATTCCATAAAGATAGTAGTTTAGTTTTCTGGAAAATTCATGTCCTCCGTCCAAGGTTGTTAGAGGTACCTATAGTGGCTCATGTTGTATATCTGAGGATCTCGAAGGAGGGTTCAGGTAGACGAATCCATGTTTGAAAACTATCATCAAGATTTCACTTCAGATTCTCACAGCGCTCAATTTTTTTAATTGGTCCTGTCAACGCAATGACAACTAACTTTAACACTGTATAAGGACGGTCAGTGAAAAGCGAGAAATATAAACGAGAATCTTGCGAGTTTTTGTGGTAATCATAAATATCATAGATGGATGTCCATAACTGGATGACGGCTGAGCGCTTTCTTGCCTCAATAATTGTAGCTACACCACTTATGGCCGTTTAAGTGAAACCTGAGGAAAATAAATCACAGATGTTTCCATTTTATGATTCCATAACTGTTATGTGTGATTGAGACTCGTATATGAATAGTTTTTGCTTTTAAAATACATTTTACGTGTACAAACGTTTGAAAATAATGTGTTTAGTTGACATGTTAAGGTTTTCTGATAATTGATTGATTATAAATTATAAATTTACATCTTTCAATAGCCTCCTCGAGCAATTGGCTGTAGATCCGGAGGTCCTAGGTACTATTTCCGATGGGGACACTGTCAAACCAAAATCACTTAGTGAGACTTCACTAACTTGGTGAGGTCATGGCAGGATTACTCAATGGATTGTCAGATAAGAAAAATGATTCTGTGCTTCGAAAGACACGTTAAGCCATTGGTACCTACTGGTTACAAAGTATCTACGGGTGTAGTCAGTTATAAAAATAATTTATGTCAGAGGCCATAGACGGCTCAACAAATTCTGACACCAGGGTGCATGAGATCGATCTTAAAACCCACTCGATATGATGATGATGACTGTCTCTAAAAAAGCCGCCCAAATTGTATCGTACAAAACTTCCTTGAGCTATACTTAGTTAGTAGACAGTTACAAGCAAAATTAATACCTCACCTCATTCTAATCACTTTTTCCATTTCCTGTACAAATATTAATTACCCATTTTGCCCAACTTAAAATATAAACAAAAAGAACGTGGCATTTTTACTAGGAAGCCCCACGTGTGCGTGTTACTTGATAGTCTTGATGTTGAAGCTGGGTGGTCCCAAGTCTTGGCGATTAACGATGTCGCTGATTATGTATGTATGGCAGAATTGTGATGGACTCGGCTGGGTTTGGTTCGTTACTTAGCGGAAACCTTACTACACCTAAAGCTTTGTACGTATACCTAGCTAAAAAGGAATGTGCTAGGAAACTAGGCTAATGACGTACAAAAGAGCGATTTTTATTTTATGAAGGAATTGGATAGAGCCTTTTAACCATGTGGATTGAAAGATGACCTTGATGTCGGAGTGGTTAAGCCTCATTGCGACTGCTTCCGTAGGTAATAACATGCCTTCCAAAACACGAATACATTTAACTTTTGGACAGCCAGATGATTAAAACCACAATCATCATCCGCAATTTTCTAACCAAACTGGGAAAGTCTGACTAAGCGATAACACATCCAGCACATCAGCAAGAGCACATCATCATCAAGACTTTGTACCGTTCTTATTTCAATAGACGTATGGGCTAAATTCGCGCTGCGTGTGTCAAGCTTGACCTATCCTTGAGTGTATAAGAGACTGAAAACGAAAATAATAGGCCTTATTATTTCTACACTGTATCTCACTACAACCCACTTGCATTAAATCCGCACAGTTGTTACTTGTTACCACATTTTCTGCGCTACATCTGCACTTACACAATCAGACCATACCACTATAGGAGATAGATAACCCATTGTGGTTAACCGGACAGTTATAGAAGAGAGCACCGTTGTTGCCGTTACGGTACTATCGGGATTACATTCAATTAGGTCGCATTACATTCCAGAGAGGAAATATAGACATGAGAGAACGGATGATATAAAATTTATTCTTTCCTGTGGCTTCGGTTGTGAATAATAAGAGTTTCCTTTGGATCACCATGGAAGTTTATAGCGACAAAGATTTATATTTATAAACACAAGAATAGTTCATTTTTAGGGTTCCGTACCCAAAAGGTGAAAAATGGGACCCTATTAATATAACTCCGATGTCTGTCTGCCATCGGGCTGTATCTCATGAACCGTAATAAGTATACAGTTGAAATTTTTACAAATTATTTATTTCTGTTGCAGCTATAACAACAAATAATAAAAATAAAATAGTAAATAAGGTAGACTGTTAGATAATGCCTTTAGGCGTTAAGTCCGCCTATGTACCTTAGCCCATACGTCTATTGAAATAAGGCCTATGACCGAGTGGTGAGGAATGAATTGTGGTCGGCATTGTCTATGTATGGGGTGAACGGTCATCTGATTCAAGCACTGAAATCTCTCTATGAGGATTCCAGTGCTTGCGTCAGAATAAACGGGGCGTACACTGAATGGTTTAGCATCGAAAAAGGTGTTAGGCAGGGATGTGTAGCGTCACCTTGGCTGTTTAACCTATTCATGGATAATTGTTTGACTGATCTGAAAGAGAGTATGTATGGACTGAGAATGAATGAGTTACTCATCAAATGTCTTCTCTACGCTGATGACCAAGTTATACTTGCGTCATCTGCTGACGAGTTACAGGAGATGGTAACAATGATGAATGTGGCTTTTGATAGGAAAGGAATGAAAGTAAATGTAAGCAAGACGAAAGTAATGGTACTTGAAAGAGAAGAGTGTATGACAGAGTGTACTATATTAATAGGTGGTGAACAAGTCGAACAAGTGAAGGAGTTTGTGTATCTGGGTTCTAAGTTTACGAGAGATGGAAAGTGCGAAAGTGATATCGAAAGAAGAGTAAATGCTGGAAACATGGTGAATGGTGCTCTGCATGCTTTTATGAAAAGTCAGAAGGTGTCTTACAAGGCTCGTCTGGCTGTTCATAGAGGCGTTTTGGTACCAACACTGATGTACGGCAGTGAAAGCTGGGTATGGCAGAAGAAGCATGAAAGTAGAATTAATGCAGTAGAAATGAGAGCGTTGAGGAGTATGATTGGTGTGAAATTGAGTGACAGGATTAGAAATAGTGTGATAAGAGAACGTTGTGGCGTAAAAGAAGACGTAGTGACTAAAATTGAGAAAGGGATGCTAAGATGGTTTGGTCATGTGGAGAGGATGAATGAAGGAAGATTGACGAAAGAGATCCACAAGGCGAGAGTGAATGGAAACGTTGGAAGGGGAAGGCCTCGGCGAACGTACCAGGACCAAATTCAAGACGTTCTGAATAAAGGCCAGGTTAAAAGTACCCTAAACCGACGAGCATGTATGAAAGGATTGATGAAGGTTCAGGAAGCAAGGGAAGTATTTCAAGATCGTAGCAGGTGGAGAACTGTGGTCTCTGCCTACCCCAACGGGAACAAGGCGTGATGTTATGTATGTATGTATGTATGTACCTTAGTGCATGAAGTTGAATACTCGTAAATAAATAAATAAATTAATTAAGGTGGGCCAATTTTTGCTCCATTTTTGTTCTAGCTCTATCGTGAAAATTGGTATGTTAATAGTGCGTTAGCTATAAAATAACAACAAACAATAAAATTGATCAAGGATCTGCCGTACTCGCGCAAATTTAATACACTTCTGCGTGACTGCGCGTCCATAACTAAGACGGTATTTTAACCTTAGTGGTACGGAACCCTCGGTGCGCGAGTCCGATTCGCACTTGCCAGGTTTTTTTCTTCACTCCAAGACAACAGTAAAAGCCACCCACTAGAGATGAGCTGTCAGTAATTAACAAAAAAAGATCCAATCGCAAGGAATTAAAGTCTTCTAATCATGTAATTTGTATGTAAAGATACTATCTTGGTCAACCAAATTAATCTTAAGTGTGAAAAATCGATTTAGGAAGCTACAAACTGTCAAGCCAAAGATAAGGATCAATAAATAAGAAAACTTCAAGTTGATACAAATATGTTCATTTTCTTACAAAGATGTCTCTCAAAGATATCGCGTGAAGGTCATTACACTACGAAATTAATTCTCACGGACGCGCTAAGATGCTCATCAGTTTGTGATGAGACACACCAGTTTACCAACATAACTTTACCAGTAACAATCTAAGCATTCAACCTCACACTTTAGAAGCTGCTCTCAACTGGAGTGCAATCAAAACGTGGTAAGCAGAAAGTGAAAACAAACTTACCTTTACAGTTTGGAAACTCGTGTCTTGATGTGTTTTTAATGGGAACCGATAGGTGTACTAGTAAATTTAAGTTGGTGTGTAACGTATCTTGGACGGATCGAATCAGCTGCCCGTTCGCACGGGGATTTCGATCTGGTTTTAATGTCGCCGCCTTGTCTTTCGGTTGTTTAGATGTTCATTTCGATGTGAATTAGAATTTTAAATCCGCTTTCTTTGTGTACATTAATTTACTTCTCTAATATAAAAGTCAAATAAGTGTGATAATGCACATAAGAATTTGAAATAAAGATGTGTGCATTTATATAATCGTATTATTAAAAGTAATTTTTTTATTTCAATAAAACCCTCAAAATTTACAATACCTAACAGTTGTCATTGTGTTTTTTTTTATTATCAATGGACTTACTCTTGACCTGGATCTAGATTCCAGGACAGAGATGAGGTTGACGATGGGACGAGCTTGCCCAAAAGAAACCTATTCACTCGCGACTTGAATAGATTCGGGTTGTATGAAGTTGGGAATACAGACGCAGGCAGAGAATTCCATTATTTAGCCGTGCGCATTATAAAAGATGTTCCAAAGCGCTTTGTGCGAATGTGCTCTACATGAACCAAGTATGGGTGATATCTACAAAGTAGAAAATCGCAAGATTTCACAACCACAGGAAGGGTGGGTGATATCTTGCGGTGCGTCTGTACTCCCAATGGAAGAAGGGAGAAGATGGAATATGCTCGTGGCTCGTGGTTTTTCTTCAGATCTTGTGAACGCTTTATTAAGGTCATATATAAACCTTACTGTGAAGTGTGTAGTAGTGAGTCATTTCTCAAAGGTACATATATTCGTCACCCTTTTAAAACTTCAACCTTCTTCTATATGAACTTTAATCGATCTTAAAATCCCACTCAAAACACACCTACTGAAACTGATGCACTTTAAAACTCTCTTTAAAACCAATAGTATCCTTAAACATGCCATATTTAAGTACTTACGTACAAGGTAAACTTTTATAGTTTGGACTTATTTAATAGTGCGGAACCACCCACGATGTTTTTTTTTTCTTTTGACAACAAATTCATGCATTTCGAATACATTGACTGAACTTTTTGATAGTGACTCATGATTTTTGAAGAGACTCCGCAATGGAATGGAAACCTGCCCTGTATCATAACATACGTTTATTTGTTGCGTTTTAACGGAATTGCAGGAATAACTTTTCCATTTTGTTTTCTTTAAAGCGACAAACGAAGAAGCTTTTTTTTTTATGTAGGAGGAGAATTTTAATTACACTTTGCTTTTCAGTTTGAGAAAATATGTTTCTTTCTTATGCCTCTTTTACATAGAAAAGAAGCGGTTTTTTTTCTGCATGTGCCTTTTGTAGATCTTTGCAGTTAGAAAATATGTTAAAATTATTCCTTAAAGTACTCATGTACTGGTGTTGACATCTTTATTTTTAGTCAGTCAGGCATTTTTAGTCTCTCTCTCTTCAGGCTATTGTTACTCCCATTTGTTAGTGGGGTCTGCCTTTTTCGCTTCTACTTCGGGTCGCATTAGATATTATGTTGTACTAAAACTGCAGTTGAATTTAATGGCATTCAATATTTTATCAGTAAAGAATAAGATTAAAAAGTCATATATTAACCCTTCGCTCACATTAATTTAATTGACAGCCGCACAAAAATTATATTATTATTATTTTTATGGTCAATGGGTCAATCTTGAATCATCCAGGCTACCCAGCTTTTTACCCACCCCCTCCCTTTTAGTTAACAATATAATAACATTGATCACTTATTTATACCTATTTATTAAACACAAGTTTTATTATAATAAATAAATTAGTTATTCATATGCATTTTGTGTTCTTATTCTGATTACTTATTTCTCAGTCTATCTCATCAGCTAAGTAGAAACTTGTATTTTAAGAGACAGGGTACGCTATACGAAGAAGCATAAATGCTTGTATCATAATTCATAACTCGAAAGAATTTAAAAACAAAAATGAAAAATGTTGATGACTCCGTAACTAACAATGCGTTTTATGTTTTTCGCTGTTCTTTAATTTTCGCACATAATTGGCTAAAATATCTTGACTGCTTGTTTTAAAAAGACCTCTGAAGGCGACTGAACTGTTTTGATTGTGTTTTGGTTTTCATTGCTGCTAATCCTTACATAGGGCTATTTTAAGAGCAAATTTTTCTAGTTATACATTCTTTTTGACATGCAAACGCACCACAATAAACACTAAGAGTGTTTGCAAGAAGTCAAATCAAAAATAATCATTTTGTTATTATTTCATGCATCTCTTGCCAAACATGCAATCAATGTAGCTATATTCTGCATGGGACTCCTGGTAAATAAGGCGGCACATCAAACAGCTCGGGTAGTATGGGCAGGTTTAAGTTAACTCGATTAGAGTGGTCGCCACGAAGATTATTTTGAGTTATTTTAATGGTTAATTTGATGGACGTTGGTGTTAACAGTCACGGTTAATGGGTGTTGGCATTACAAACTTTCGCTGGTCGTAGTATATGAGTTTTAATGTCCACGTAGACAAAATATACACGTAGGTATTTGAAATAAAGAAAACTATGAGTATTTTGTGGAAAAGTACCTAACAGAGAAAGAAGCAGCGCAAGGTACCAATAGCAGCACAGCTTTGTGCCAAAGTTGACTTTGTACACTCGGCCGCAGATAATAGGAAACCAGCGCTACGCAAAAACCCCCGAAAATCAAAGACCCGGTCATAGTGCAACCAAACCACTGACAATGTGTGGCCGACCGTATGGTCTATGGCCCAATTTAGCGTACATTGTTGTTCTCGTGTAATTTTTCACTATGATAAAATATTAAAGAAATAAATAAAATTAAGGAAAGAGCATTCACCAATTTTATTTCCCATGAGTGTTTCACCTAAATAAGTCCTATACTATTAAACGACCACAATCTGTAATCGGTTTCTCGAAAACGGCTCTAAAGATATCGATGAAATTAATTTCGGGGCGAAAAATCGATCTAGCAAGGTCTCATGTCTGGAAAAAAATATTTTCTCCGTTTTTTTTGGACATTTCTTGAAAAGAGCACGTTTCAGAAACCTACTAGCGCCATCTGTTGTTGCTTCTATTAAGATTATACAGAGTAAAGCTCGGTCGCCCAGGTACTATGCATAAATCAATTAGAACATCCAAATACAGAGAAAAAACTGCTAACGTCAATTACTCAATTTTTTTCTCTTTGCATCAAACCCGCGCCGACGGCGCAGAAAGTAGAGTCAGTTCCCACCTAACCAACAGGGCAGTCAAAATCTAACCTTGCGATAGTGACCAAGTTACTTGATATTCTTTAAAATCTTCAGCTAATATTGTTGCATATAATTATATTAGCGGTAGTAACATTGATGAGAAGCTGTAATTTCATATTGGATCACGCTCTCCAGTGACCATCCGAAGAGCAAGGTCTTGAGAGCGCCTATTGTTTTAACGAACTACCTATAGGAGCAAAAAAGTGTACACAACTCAAATACGGTACAAACAAACATAAATAAAGTTAAATATACATTAGTGCCCGTGTGGAGCCGTAAAATAGTAGTAGGTACCAACTCATCTCTACCCGTGAGTGTCGTAAGAGGCGACTAAGGGATTGTGAACTAGAGGATGGGCAGCAGCGTCCTTTTGGGTATCGTACCATCTCACATACCGCGGTCACCAACAACCGCGGTCCATGGTGCCAGCCGTAACGCTAACGAGCGTGGTGACTATCATACTTCCTCTCCACATAATTCCAGCAATAGCTGAAATTTTGAGGGAGCTCCCTTTCAGCATTAGTCTTTTTAAGGGATGTTATGATACATTAGTGACAGATGACTCTACAGACGTATTCCTTATTTTTGTTTTACACTGGCCTGTAATTTTTTTAATTAGTTCAGGAATATTAGCAAGTGAGAAACATTAGATAATATTTATTCTTTATTGTACACATACATAAATATACATTGTTACAAAAGAAGTTCACAATGGCGAGCTTATCCCTTTGAAGAGATCTCTTCCAGCCAACCACACGTTGGTAAGACAGATAATCTGAATTTGTTAAAGCGTATCAATATGGGCAATCACAAGCTACAAAATGATTATTATTTGTTATCTTTCAAGATCATGAATTTCATTCCATTGAGTTTTATTTAGGCTTCACGTCAGAGATAGTACTGACAATTTAATTGTTTCTCGCAAAACGCTATTTTGACTGTTGGTCAACATTTCTGTCTGTTATTTCTTTTTTAGTTATTTTTGTCCTCCAGTGTACGACCAGTTTCGCCACGTCTTGCGCCACTAATATCTCATTCACGCGTGCGTCACTCCACAATCTTCTATATCAGTTTTCGATCGCTGTTGATCTCTGTGACCCTTGATTTCAGCTACCGTAGCACGATTTTTATACCAATGTTTCAACTAAAAATTATCTTTGATTCATAGACACAGAAGTGAAATTTCATTGGCAAGCGGCACCTTTGAGTCATCCAATGCTAACAAACTTAGATTAGCATGTTAAATAGGCACGATCGGTGTTTTATGATTAAGAAATTAGTGTTATGGGGCTATCATTTTTGTTGGTGATAAGTTTATGGTTTGTAACTAATTTGTGAGTGTTTAAATTTAAATGAAATTTTGATATGAGCATGGTAGCGTTAGTGCTTTACTTGGTGATAGAGTAATTTCAATAAATAAATATCTACGACTGTATTTATTTCTATGTACAGGATGTTGAAAAAATATGACTATCCTTAAGAACATTCTCTTAAAAATATGGGTAGGCAAACAAAAATTTTTTTTTTTTTAGTTTTTCAACCCTTATTCATTGATCGTTCATTTGGGAAACTGTTTTAGTTACAGGATCGTTTTATTTTTTACCCGATCCCGTTAAATAGCAATCGTTTTCAGTCCTTCCACATGAACAATACTGACTTTTTAAAATTGTTCTTTAATAAACATAACCTTAACCTATTTACAATTTTACTTGAACATCTCACTCAAACACATTTTTAACTCATTTTATTGAACAATCCGACGAAAGGTATACTTAAATCCAATGCCCTTCAATTTAACTCCTTATTTTCATTACTTCGAACAGATGATTATTCTCATCAAACATCATTTCGATCGTACAAACTCACATACTGACCTACATTATCATCAATAATGTAATAATATACAAGATGTAAAAAAGTTTGCGAAGAATATTTTATTTTACACGATACAATAACAACGTAAATTTTAAGGTTCCGTCCCCGAAGGGTCCGAACGGAAACCTACTACTAAGCCTACGTCATCTGTCTGTCTGCCCGAGAGCTGTACCTTTTGAACTATAGTAGATATATGGTTAAAATTGTGACAGTTATTATGGCGAATTACCTACCTAACAAATAATAAAAACAATGAAAAATTAAAAAAATAAGAGGAGCTCCCATACAAGAAACGTGTTTCGTGTTTACCAACAACTTTCCCAAAGAAACATGGGCCGGAAAATAAGATATTTTTTTGATCTTCCATAGTTAAATTTGTATGCGTATTCGTTCAATTTGTTTGTGTTTTATTTGTGGGTGGGCGGGCGGTGCACAATACATAACTTTCATCTTGTTACTGAGGTTGCTTATTTTCCAGTTTGTGAAAATATACCACAAAAAAAAAACAAGTCCAAACCATTTTATTTTCTTTTTTTTTGACTGATGTTTCTTTGGGAAAGAGTTTTGTAATCACGAGTACATGCATATTTTTTGATGTAAAGAACTAATTAAAAGTCACCCTATAGTTGCTGTTCATTGAAATCAAGTTATTTGTATATCACACTATATAAATCGTATTTGCCATTTACTACTCCGGTTTTATGAATGAAATGTGAAGCAACATCCTGACAGGAAGTTAAAACCATTTATTTTGCGATATTTAACGATTACCAAGTGAATTTGCTTATCATAACAATTGTGGCCCATACATACACTATGGCCTACTAATCGCAAACACAAACTTATAGTACGGTCAACCGCTCGTCGGTAGAAACTTTTTCAACTCTATTACCACGCCATAAGGCCCAAAAGTGTTTCTACTGACGTGCGGTTGAGTGTACAAAGTTATCACTTCATTTATACTGACTGACCGTTACCGTTCTACACAAAATGAGATTTTTTTCTGCGAATTCAAGTGGTAGTGGACACATAAATAATGAATTTAAAACCAGTTGATGACTAAGAACGGATGAGTATATGCGAAATATTTGCAAGTTTGAATTACAAAATTTACCAAATTTGGGATGTTTATGAGAAATTTTTTGTATCGTACTCATTCCTTACAACGTAGTCTAATGTTGCGCCGCAAGTATAAATCTTGACATCTTCTTGATTGTAAAACTTTTCATGGCTTAAGATTACGACTACCTTTGATTTCCTATCCAGCGAATTCTCAGTTATAAAAAATCACTGTGTTAAATGACAAAAATATTGTTTGAGTTTTTGAATCAATACACACAAATTTAAAAAAAATTAACTACATAAAATTACCGGCACATGAGACATACCATCTTAGTTCTCTGGATGAGTAACGCGCTTTGGTGCCTTATTAGTGTCATATTATTTCACTAATAAGACAGTAGGTGTCATGGGCGGTGGTGATCACTTACCATCAGGTGGCCCACCTGCCAATTCAGGCACTTGTGACATAAAAAAAATTAATATAACGTAACGTAATTACTAAATACCTTATTACGTAAAGGATACATAAAATGTTATCTCTTTTTAAAAAATACGATATGGCGACGCAAACCTACTTGTGTTAAATAACTATATCAGTACGAATGATGTAACACTTATTAATTAGATACCTATGCAGACTATTAAACTATTATAGATTAGACGCATGGATTTCCTTACGATTCTTAGTTTTAATATCATGCAGATTTCAAATAGATAGGTTATCGTAACCGTGTAGGCGGGTGTCAGACGGATTGACCGAATTGCTGTTGCCAAGCGATTTAAAAATGCTGTAATAAGGCCTGTAACTTTTTTTGACATAGGTACTGTACGAGTACTAGACAAATCGATGACAAAGAATTGTGTCTTTCGAAGCATGTTGTTACACCTACTGAGAAGGAAATGGAGAGCTGGATATCTTGAATTTCACTAATACAAGAAAGAAAGAAAAATTTCTGATTTGTTTATGAGAAAAAGAGACAGAGCTACGTGTGAGGCATGTGAGTGTATTCCTTCTTCCAAGATGTTATGCCACAACCGGTCACCCATCTGGTGGCCAAGCAGAAAAAAAAGTCGTATAGTGTAGGGTTTTGATAAATTAATTTTTGTAAAACTTTTATGGGCGATTCTAGGCGCTAAGTATTAGTACTTATTTACGAAAAATCTCTATTTGAAAATGATTAGCTAACATCGGTTCGAAGTGTATAAAAAGTCGAAATTTCTTTTGAGAGTTTCCACAAGTCAAAGAAGATAAGTTGTCACATTTTACACGAATTTATTGCTCTGTAAATGGATGTGTTAAAACAACTTTAAAGCCCGAGTCACACTGAGGCGGTAGCGGAAGCGTTCCGGGGCCGGTATTTTTTGTAAATTATGAGTTGTTATGCACCCTGTCACATTAAAAAGCGGTCGCGGCGCGGTATTTTGTTCCTGCCAAACCGCCCCCGGACCGCTTTCGCAATCATACCGCCTCTGTGTGACATGAGCTTAAAACCTTGTACACATAAGAAGAGTGCGTTTTAAGTTCCCAAGATATAATTTCTCAATATATGATTACACTCAGCGGAAAGTAGCGGCACATCCGCTATTCGACTCCAGCGCATCCATTAAGTCGTCCGAAAGATATCTTAAGAAGCAAGGACGACATTAATGCGTCTGTACTTATATCGAGTGTAGGATGAAGAGCAAGTTGTTTGTAATACGTTTATTGAAAATTTTAACTTTCAGAACAGGAGCCCAAAAAATTTTTACAGTTTTATTTTGAACGGTTTTATATGAAACTCTCAAAACTTTTGTTTAGTTTCTCTGACTTAACATGCCAATTTAGTTTTAGGTGAATTACTATTTATACCCTTACATAGTTAGCTTCGTAATCAATAAAATAAAAAAAAAACATAAAGTTGCTCTCGTTGATGTCTTTTATATGGAGAGTAATATGACTTCGTAGATTTCAGACCAAAAAAATATTGTTAATTGTAATTATTTCATTTGAGTCTCTAATTATAAAAAACGTAGATATAGGCAGAAACATTGTATATGTCACCGGAAAATAATAAGTCACCGGAGAATAGTTAGTCGATAAATTTTCACGTCGAGTGATTAACTTTCGAAAAATAATAAACTCGTAGGCACTGCTCGTAGGAAATTCGTAGGTCCATTAGGTACAGTAAAGCAAACACAACGTAACCGATCCCGAATGGGAGTGGTTAAGTTGTGTTAGGTTTTCTTTCAACCAAACGTACTGTCGAGAGCACATCAAGCTTGACACACTGGACTTTTTCTTATTTAAATAGATACACGGGCTAGAGTCTCACTGCTAGGGTGAAGCTGTCTGTATGAACCGAGGGGGCGGCGAAGCGAGAGTGCTGTGGTATCAGCCGGCGAGTGCCAGAAGCGAATTCTGTTCATTTTTTGATAGTTTATCTAATTACTAGGAAATTTACCAACTTACGATGCCGTGTTATATTCCGGTGACATACATTTGAACACATAAAAGAGCGCGTGGATTTTTCATGTACATTACACATATAACATCATGCCTATTTCCCGTCGGGGTAGGCAGAGACCACAGTCCTCCACCTGCTACGATCTTGACATACTTCTCTTGCTTCCTGTACTCTCATCGGTCCTTTCATACTTCTTTTTTTCCACATGGCACCCCTTTCTTTGTGAAGCAACGTAATTTAACTGACGTCGGTGACTTATGTAACCAAAAAGGTTTTTTTTTTATCTTCGGCAATCGTAAATAATCGTCAGTTAGTAGTAAAGTAATCCAATAAGCGCCGAGGTGTCACCCCTAACATCATCACATACTAAATCATACATATTATGATACCGGGCATTCCTCGTGGGTGCTTTATCATATATAAATAAATAATGCGACCAAATTATACATGCGCATAGCAAATAGCCCAGATCGTGAGGGCAGAGATCTGAGATTATAATGTTTAGTTAAGATTATGAAATTGATTTTAATTTTGCGTATTGTTCTTCTTGGGAGGAATCGTGCTTTCTTTGTTTTCTGTTTTAATTAATTCAATAACCTACTGATTAAATTAAGTGCGCTTTCGCACTACCGCGACGCGATGTAGCAGTACTACGATATTTTTTGGCTTGCAGCACGACAACTAATCGGAAGCCTACCGAGCTCCTGTTTTTCAATGGTTTCTTTTTGATTTGCACGATGACACGCTCGGGAGCGGGGTAATTGTCCTCATTGAAAACAAGAGCTCGGTAAGCTTACAATATCGCTTGTGATATGCAAGGCACCCTTTGAAAAACAGAAGCTCGGCAAGCTTCTGATATCGCCTGCGTGCTACACACAAAAAAAACCGGCCAATTGCGAGTCGGACTCGCGTTCTAAGGGTTCCGTACCTATCTACCATATGATATACTAAAAACTTTTGCTCTTTGATTTTAAAATGTATTCATTTATTCATTTATTTATTCATACAGTTTACATTAACAGTCTTAAAAACTAAACATGTAAGCCATAGTCAATTTCTATATTATATACTAAGAAGAGGCGTCATAAGCGTTAAAGACGGTCACTGTCCGGTATCACTGGATGCGGTATTTCAACCAGTGAGCTTCGGACAGTGATCATCTCCAGGTAGCAGCCGGCGGCTGTAAGAAACTTCGTCTCAGGTGCACTGAATAGATCAACCTTACTCACGAGAGCAAGGCTGTCTATGAGTGCTAGGCTTTCGTAGAATGGGGTGTGCTCAAGCATTCTCGTCCGAGGAATATTTGTTACAAATAAGGGGTGACGGCGCGGCCGTAGGGATTATCTTTGAGGTGGAGGGACATAAAATGGTATTTGCGCCAGGAGTAAGGGGTTGCTGGTCTTACCATTGAGTAGGTAGTAAAAGTATTTGATAAGCGCTAGTTTTCGCCTAACTTCCAGTGCTCTATAGGAGACCATACCCTGGACAAAAAGTGTCGGGTACATATATGGATAAAATCCGTAGAGTTTTTTGTATAGGAATCGCAAAAACGACTTCTGTACCCTTTCTAGCATATCAGTGTACAGATTGTTATGAGGGTTCCATACAATCGAATTACTCTCTAGCTTACTGCGGACAAAAGCGTTATATAGAATTGATATTGGCTCACGATGGCAGAAGAATTTGGACTGACGTTTAATGAAACCTAGACATTTACTAGCAGCGCAGCAGACATCGATAATATGGTCATAAAATTTAAGTTGTGGATCGAATCTTACACCTAGATCGCGCATCGACTGTACACGATTTAATGGAAGGGCACCCAGATGGTATGAGTGTATTCTGGGGTTGATACGGGAATAAGACATCACCGAACATTTGTTGACATTCAATTCTAGGCTGTTATTTATGCTCCATGCGAGGACGTTGTCTATATCTACCTGAAGACGGGCAAAATCGTCACTGCACTTGACAGGCAGAGCCAACTTGACATCATCTGCGAATAAAAGGCACACTGCGGACTCAACTGATGTTGGCAGATCGTTGATGAGCAAGAGGAATAGAAGCGGTCCTAGGCTGCTTCCTTGGCCTATACCTGAGCTAACTTTGTATGGGGCAGATCTGAAGTTCTCGTAGTCGACATATTGGGTTCTGTCCGCAAAGTATGAGCAAAAAAAGTCCAGCAATGGAAATGAGAATCCTGCAAGTGCCATTTTTACCAGCAGTTGATCATTATTAACTCGGTCAAAGGCCTTTCGGAAATCAAAATAAGCAACATCGACCTGAGTTTTCTGATCCAGATTAGAGCCAATTAATGTTGTGATATTCAAAAGATTGGAGGCAGTCGAACGCTGTGGGAGGAATCCATGTTGCTCGTCGCAAAAATATCCTCGTAACTGCTTAGTTATTGCAGTGTGGAGTACAGACTCGAATACCTTTGCGAAAACTGACAGAACAGCAATAGGTCTATAGTTATGGATGTCACTTTTCGAGCCACTTTTGTGAATAGGTATTACCTTGGAGGTTTTCCATTGTAGAGGGTATGATTTAGTCTTAATACATAGATTAAATATGTGACAGAGTGGTTGTACAAACACATCACAGCAATCCTTGACGATGAATTGCGGCACTCTATCAGGACCCTGGGTGAATTTAGGTTCTAGGCGCCGCAACGCTCTACATACGTCACTCTCATTAACGAAGTCAATGCTGACATGGCGGACAAACGTTGATTGCGTCCTATTAGAAACCAGGTTACGTGCATCCTCTGAGCTTAGGCGTGGCAGACTTGAGAGAAAGACACTATGAAAAAATTTAGCAAATGAGTCTGCAATTTCTTGCGACGACATGGAACCGAAAGTGGCAGGCATGAAAGATATACGGTTACGCTTTACGAATGACCAAAAAGCACATGGGTTGACTTTAATAATCGACTCATTTCTTCGACAGTATTGAACTAGATCAGAAAAAGAATTTTTAAGTACTATCTTTCTATAATAATAGAATAGACCATAGTATAACTGGTTGCCAGTTTGTTTGTACATTTTATGATATTTGTTTTTAAGTTTGTTATGTGTGATGGTTTCGGGGGAAAACCATTCTGGGTACTGCCTGGGTTTAGGCGGCCTCTTTAGTGGAACAATCTCATCAATAACTTTGTTTATGTGGTGATAAAAATGGCTAACCGCCTCGTCCACGCCATCAAGAGAATACAGGAATGTCCAGTCGATCTGTGCCAGTCTTATGTACAGCTGACAAAGATCTGCTTTTCTGAAATGTCTTATTGGTATGTTAGAACAGTTAGGACGTTCTGGTATGACAGACTGTATTTTGGGTACATTAAATGATACATCCAATGGACGATGATGCTTTTCGCTTGACACCAAACCGTTTTCGGCTTCCTTCACTATAATTTCTGATACCGCTTCGTTTATTAAGACTAAATCTAAGGTGCGGCCTAGATCATTTGTTACATTACAAACTTGACGTAAATCACTTAAAGATAAGAATATTTCAAAGTCATTGCGAGTAGTGACTGTAGTCGAATATAAGTTAAAATCACCCACAACAACAACGGGTAAGCTGATATGGTCCTGTATAATTTTATTTGTGCATTCAAATATAGATTTGTACCGCGAGTTTGGTATAGATGGCGGTAAATACACCACAAAAATCTCCGCGACCATCCAACTTGACCCCTCTTTTATAGAAAAGTTCTTGAAACGGGAGCTCACTTTAATTGGTTACTATTATTTGTGAGAAAAATTTAAATATTTAATGATTTTAGACATTTCCCTTTATTTGTACTGTGAGACCTAGCTTCTTGCTAAATTTCATAATTTTAGGTCAACGGGAAGTACCCTGTAGGTTTTGCTTTTTTGCATAAATGTATGGAAATGAGGACATTAAAAGCCATATCTTTTGATTGCGTCGTTCTAAAAAATAGAAATTTTCAGATCTTGTGTGGTTCATGGACTTTAATATTCGTTTAAATTTCAACCTGATACCTCTTCTCGTTCGTGAGAAAAAGGGTCTTGACAGACAGACAGACAGACGGACAACAAAGTGATCCTATAAGGGTTCCGTTTTTTTATTTTGAGGTACGGAACCCTAAAAATATGCCGCTACTGCACGACGACACGACGCACTAACGAAAAAGCGCACTAAGTTTAATATGATACGTTAGGCCTAACCCATTATACCTAATGAGGTGGTTGGTACTGGTGACTATGGTATTTCCCCTCAAACCATCCCCGGATTCTGGGGCAGTTCCATGACTTGACTTTTAAGGTATGTTATGATGAAGTATATTTACATACAGGTTGGTATTTCTTCACTTCCGACCACGTTCTGATACTTTCAGAGTTTTTATCCAAAACTTTTTGCAATAGTGTGTTAATTTTTCAAATAAATGTTCTAATAGTATGGCATGGCAACCCTGTTTATGAAAATCTTTATGAAGTCGGTACAGTCAAAAGCACGTCAAGCTCGTAGCTTCCATCACTTTATCACGTTAAGCACACAGGGCGTTTGAATAACAACGGCACAAAGCCCAATGTATTAAGCTTGACGTGCTTTTGACTGTACCTAGCAATTACTGTTCAGGTCAAGAACATAAAACTGTCTTAGGCATTGTGCAGTGTTTAAGAAAAACGGCAAACTGTACCTAAAACTTGAAACAGTCTGTTCCGCAACATAATTTAAGTTTAACTGTCAAAAAACCACAACAACTTTTTCCAGAAACACAAAATTAACCGTGACCTCTCTCAAAATTCTTGACTTTAAAAAAATTACAGAAATATTTCATTTCGTTAATTTGCGACCTTGGCGTCGCTTTACACAATTATCATACAGCATACTGAGTTATTACAGTTATAAGAAGTCAAAAGTTGCTGAAATTCTTTTTTGCATTGTTTTGTGCAACGTAACTCAACAATTTTCAAGCTCAATAAATTTAATAATCTTAAGGTTAGTAAGGAAGGATCTCTCTCACACAAAAACGAAGGAAAAGTCACGATTTCCCACCCCTAATCAAACTTACTATTTGAGCTCCTAAAGTTATAATTTATAGTGGCGATATTTGTTCATCCCTATCACACGATACTACAATGAAAAAGAACACAGCATTAGCTTTACTCGTAGTAGTGTCTAGTACAGATGCCTCACGTCATAGAACGAATTTGTGCCGAAAATTGTTCGGGCTATTTTTTCCATAAGGTATTTTCTTAGAATAAATTGATATCTGGATGTTAAAATTGAATAAATGTCATAGTTTACACCTTTACTTACCAACCTAGTAGTAACATTTAGTTTAATTATTAGAAACAAAAGGGCCAAATGAATTCGGGCTATTTACTCCGTCAAAAAAACCGTAGTACGGAATGGGACCCCATGATGACTTACTTAGCTATCAAACAGCTGCGCAATTCTGTAAAATAAGAACGCGTGAATAAAAAGCTTGGTAACTACTTAAAAACAACGTACTTCCCTCGTTTTATAACGCTATAGACTATAAAAAAATATAGCCGATGATTCTCAGAGCAGTTGTCACTTGCTTCCTTATGAGTCGTGGAATAAGCTCGGTTAAAGTATGGTGGTGACTAACGTTTCCCAGAAATTAAGGGTCTGCTTGTAAAATATGGCTGTGTCGTCACTTGAGATAATGACTTTTTACGTGAAATTGCAGATGTGCAGTTAAAGCTTCTGAGTAACAGCATCGATAAGAAAATAATGAAGTATTTTTGAAATATGATTCTTTCTTGTTGCAGGACAAATTAGTAACACATTTTTAATTGGCAATCGCTTTGCATAAGCATTGTTAGAAAAAAATATTTAATTTACTTAAATATACCCGAATCTATTCAAGTCGCGAATATATTTTTTTGAGTGAGCTTCTACCATATGCGACCCAATCTCTGTTAAGCGTTTTCAAAACTTTGGGTTCAAATTACTGCAAAAAAAATACGTATACCTACTACCTACCTTCCAACTATATACGCCCATTGACTGTAAAAAATACCTATTACGGTTTATGAGATACAGCCCGCTGACAGACAGACATACATCGGAGGCATATTAATAGAGTCCCGTTTTTCACCTTTTGGGTACGGAAATCTAAAAATAAAGGAAGGGATGCCGATATCCCACACTTCAATAACGTGAAGAGAAAGTTATACTTTGTAGTTATTTATAAATTACCTACACAAAAATAAGTCCAAGTAAGTAAAAAGTATGTAAAATTATAAACACTTGTGCATGTGATTATTGTGAAGCAGATAGGTTCTATATCCCTGAATAAAATTTATAGGGGGCAAATGACACTGGGGGCGTTTGACAATGGGGGCATATGTCACTAACCCAAATATACCTCCGTGTTTTCACGGTGTGATCAGTATGACGACCTCGTGCATCTTACTAGATTTACTCAGCACGCATTATCAAAGGATATTAAAAGAAAAGTAAGAAAAATATAAAAAAGAACTTTGAAGAAATTCTATAAACGCAGCGAGCCTCATCTCCCGTTAACATATCTAGGGTTAAAAATAGTGTCTAATTCTAGAAAATATTGCAAAAATATTTAAAGAAAATTATAAACTCTCAATAAAAAAGTTCTGAGCCAAACTTCCCACGAAGTAACCTTTATTCGGATCAAATTACAAGCAAAAACATAATCCATAATCCTTTCTCTTATAATATGGCTCACTAAATAAATAAAACCGAAATAAAATAAAACAAGTCCTGTCATTAAAACGTTTCTCGTAAATTTTTCGAAATTGTGTTGCATAAGTTCGCTTTCGAATGATGTCAAAATCGCAAGGAGAAGTCAAAAGTCGTCAGTTCCCTTCTCTTTTGTCCATTGTAGCCAATTATGATATTACAGTGCCATAAAATCTCATTCGGCGGATATCGGACTATATTATGTTTATTGAAAAATGACTTAATAAAAAAAATCTTTTAAGACTTTTCTGTCTGTGATTCTTTTTATTAAATATTTTAATTAAGTATAGCAGTTACAAGGACGATTAGAAATACAGTCCTTTCATTTTAGAACTAGAAAATACTTTCAAATGCCTTCTTTACATCCTTTTTCTTCTACTTTGCCTTAGTTTACACCATCATAACTACTGGGCAGAGAGTTCATTCAAGAATTTCACAGCTTTATTTCACATAACAATATTTTAGTTGGTGAAAATGACTGGGACTTATGAAAGAAAATCACTGCAGTTTTCTTGTTTTCCCCTATTAAATGGTAGATACTACCAGTTGCTCCTACCAGTCGCTGGATGCGAGCAGCGCAGGACCGGTCATCATGGAAATGTTTAGGGGAGGCCTATGTCCAGCAGTGGACGTCTTTCGGCTGATATGATGATGATGATGATGACTACCAGTTTCGTGGGCCTGTGTGCGATTGTAAGTATTAAAGCGTGGATAAATTTAAAATAAAGACATAAAATATTGTATCGAACCCAATATTTGTCATCATCGCCTGCATTATTATATGAAGTGCAATTTGGAGCAAAGTGAATGAACTAGGATTACGTATTTGAGTTCGCTACGTCTTAATTATTGTTATTTTGCTCAACCACTGCTCTAACACGTAATTGTAGGTATCTTTTTATGAAGGGCAATATTTTGAAGAAACGAGTTGTTTGAAAGACGGCCTTGCGTAGTTACCTTTTTGATAGCTTAAGTTTGAAGGTTGTTGCGATAGAAGTCGGTTATAAAGTGATTCATCATTTCATTACGAACGGTATAGTCCAACGACTTCGGATGAGTATTTTTTTAATTGTCAATGGGCTTACTCTTGACTTCGACAATGAGGTCGACAATGGAACGAGCTTGCCCAGAAGAAGCCTATTCACTCGCGACTTGAATAGATTCTGGATATTTGAACTCGGGAACACAGACGCAGGCAGAGAATTCCACTCTTTATGATTTAAAAGGAAACTTCTTTCCTTTTATTTTACCTTGTGACTTCGAACAGGAAAGGGATTAGTTAGCAAGCCACTGTCTCCACATACCTCAGTTAGTGAAAATCATCGCTTAAACTTTATATTTTGTAAATGAACTTTACTTTAAAGTCAAAAGAACAAAAACCTAATAATTCATTAACAAACACATAAAACTCATAACCCAGTTCTAAAGTCACTGTATCGTCTTTTCAACTTTAACCTCCAACAAACAACGATATGTTTTGTATCATGACATAATTGTGTGACTCTTCACACAATTACACATAATTGCTTAAATAGTTGGCTCATGTTAGTTAAGCCATTGTGCGTGGGGTTATGAATAACCCCTTTATTGGATAACCCGTAAACCTTAACCTAGATAATCGACAAGTTGCAGTCGCATCAATCTTCGGGGACTAATAATGAAGCTCCCAGCGCTTTTGTGAACGAATCATCGACTATTGTGTTTGATATGTAACAATGGTGACACATTGTTTTGGAGAATTGTAAACTTTTCAAAACAAAATAATAGTGAATTCCACTACTTAACATAAATTGCAGCAAGAGTATCGTCTTTCTTTTCATACGCCTTTTTTGTATTTTTGTAGAACATACCTATAAAAAGAACGCTAGACGGCTACATTCACGAGTTTTTGGGAGCGAAATAAACCTACACCTGTGAGCGGGACTGACGGGAACTATACATTTAGGGTGACAGTAATAAGTTAGCTCTACCTTTAATCTATGTTCTATGCCCGTAATAAGAAAAATAACATTTAAAGTGAAAAAGTTTTGCTAGTAGTTTTGTTATCACCGGTGATAAGGTTAAGCTTGATTTCGCTTGCGCGGTTTTGGCCCCTTGCTAGCGAAACGTCTCTAAATGATAACCTCAAGACCATGTGGGGACCGATGTGAGGCGAATCAAAAGTTTTCGCTTTTTTTAGTAACTTACAAGACTAGTCTAGTTTTGTCGACACAAAAAGCAGAAGACCTCACGGATTTGTTGCGCATCCTTTACGCACGTATGTCCCAAAGCAATTCACTGCCTTTTTTTCAATAGCCTGCGTCTAATGGTCACCACAAATTGTTTATGCCTTTGTTTTGGTGAAGCCTTCATCTCCATACGAGAGCATGAATGAGCGCGTGCTATGTGATGCTATATGAAAATATTCATCTTGTTAAGCAACGAACATCATTTGCTGTTGTGAAATTTGATTGGTGAGCTGGTATTATAATGTGTGCTAGGATTAGACAGTATTGCATCGTAACGCAACAGCAGCTTCAAGTTTTTTTATGAAGATGTAAGAGACATAAAGATCGAAGTCATTAGTCATTTCTAATATAATCTATATTCTTTAGTCTTTCTGAGGTCACCAAGCAAGAAAGAAAGCAAGCAAAAATAAACCCAAAAATCCCAAAAAGGGTGTCCCAAAAATCTGCGTCTAACAGAAAACATGTTACTCGTAATCTGCAATGCCCATAAAACTGAATAATTTTCCCAAATAAACATGGGTTGAAAGAGGAAAAAAAACTTAGGAGCCATAATATTTTATAAATGTGTTAGTTACAGATAGATACACATCACCGTTTTACGGTTTAGTGGCGGTTAATAATTCCTTTACATCGATTAGACGCGCGCTTTACTGCGCGGGCGCGTGTCGCTAACTCACTTTATTTATTGTGTATTTGTACAATGGTATTAGTTTTACCAGTATTCACCACAGGTACATGTGCCAATATAGCTAATATATTATGATAATTTCGCGTACGAATTCGAATCGTTTTCGATAAAGCACTATGTAAAGATAAAAGAACTTTTACAGTACCTGTTTATGTGGTGATAGGGCAGCTCAAGGAAAGATTTTATTCTGTCACTATTTATCCAGTAATTTACACTATTTCAGCAAAATTATGTATTATATCGCCAAGAATCTATTCAAAATAAGCGTAAAATAAACTAATTAATTACCAAGTCAATGGTTTATTTGTCCACAAAATGTCGATTTCTGATTATATTCGAGATTAATCTTGGATAATGCGGAACAAGATCATAAATTCGATAAGCCTACTTTAAATTAGAATATTAATTAGGTGTATTTCTCCGCCCGCCTCACAATGCATTGCAGGGCTCCCCAACATTTGGCAACAGATCAAAGATCACGCAATTAATTGTCGATTGTCGATTTCTAGAAACGGACTCCGTAGGACCGTCACGATGTCACTAATTTACTGCCTCTTTTGCAATTGTTGTCGTGAAATAATTGTACTAGAGCCTCATTGTCGCAAGAAGGAAAACTTTCGGGGACGTCTACAGCCGGTTGGGCAACCCTGCTTTGGTTGGCGATGAAATTTACGTCTTGCAACGTAGTATTATTATTCGTTAACAACCGTTATTTGTTATTTCGCCAATCACTGTTATTAAGGTTCCAAACAAGCTTCATTTGCTATTGGATGTTGCTTTGATTATTGTTGTCATATTATGTCGAGCTAGTATTTCCTCCTGTGTTCATTTCATTTCTGTATAGTTACCGTTAAATAATAAAATTATTATGACGAGAAGATTTTGTTCATTTCTACAACCTCCTGTTTTTTCATCGCCGCCGTGTTATTTTAGTATGCGTAGTCATATAACTTGTACATCACTTATTTGGTGATTCTGCCCATGAAATTGAACACCTTTCCCAAGAAACATAGGTTAAAATACAAAAGTTTTTTTTAATATCTGTATTTTCTTTACTTGTACAATTTTCATCACAGGTAACTCACGGCTATCACTAGTGGTAAATCGAGATTTTCATAGTCTTATCTGTAACGGGAAAAAGATACATCCTCGATATCTCGATAATATGGAATTATATTATTTCTTCGGATCATATTATTGCCAATCTCATAAACTATTGATGGGTTCCAAGAGGTACTTATGTGTATATGGTAGTTATCTGCGTAAATGTTGACGTCAATTGAGAAAAATCATCTTTTTCTGTAATGTGTGTAGTTATAGCTGATTAAAAAACCACAATAGTTTACTTATCGTAAGAATCGTTCAAGAGAATATTCCATGAATAGTTACAGTTTAAAATAAATGGTTCAGCAGCACTGCACTTACTTTCTCGCAATACTCAAGGAAAATCTATCAACCGCAAACTTAAATTTGTAATGCCATACACATAGTATGGAAATACCAACTTTTATTTACGTTTTTACAAAAAAATGTTCGAATGAAATATACAGATCAATTCAGAATTCAAATTGTCAAACATTAAAACAAACAAACATCAAACGATTTCGAGTAAATCACATGTTTAACTTTTGGTAGAACTGGAACACCCTTTATATGAATTTTCAAAGATCAATAGATACTACCGTAGGATACTTGCATGGAGATTTTTTTTAATTTCCCAACACATGTTCCTTATGGATTATTGTTCAGTTTAGTCTACTGAGCAAGCCCTTTCAGTTTTTGGTACACCCTGTGTACTAAATTTTATTCAAAAAATCATAAAGAATATCCAGTCTGGTAGACAACCAATCCAGGAGTAATATTATAGAAAATTTTTATAAACTCAATGGAACCAATTTTGGGTAAATCACATATTTACGATTTGGTGGTACAGGAACACCCCTAATTACACAGATCATTTGATACTGGCGCTAGATATCTTCTAACCCTTCGATGGATTTGCATAAAACTCCTAAATTCAAAATTTGGTGTCAATCGGACTATTCGTTTAGCCGCTAGGCCAAAGCGTGACGGACAGACCGACCGACCGACGGACCGACGGACCTCGCACTTGGCCGGTTTTTTTTCTTTGTTCGTGTTTTATACATTTTTTAAATTTTTTTTCAGAGTTAAATCACCGCCGCCAAGCTGTCTACCGCAAATGAGATTATACCACGCTACCACGTCGAAGCGCTAATAGGTAAGTGACTGCTGAGTGCTTACCGACTGCACTATTTATCATTACTTCAATATGTCTGGATAGATCGTCAATAGACTGATAGTCCACTAGAAATCTAATGGGCTGCGATTTTAATAGACATAAGTCGTAAAATCGAACCGTTTGAAAATATACTTACAGATTTTGAGATTAATTTAGGAGTTTGACATCAACAACAAGGAACAAGGAATGAAATTATACTGGTATATTAAGTAGTAACCTATATTACATACAAAGAGTTGGGATGAGACCGTCTACTGAATAAAAAATAATACTTACTACTAAATAATACTTTTCTCGAGAAGTAAATGTAATTCGCTTAATTTTTAGAATTTTTTTTTACTTTTCTTTGGTTTTTTATTCGTACTCTAATAATTTACATTTTGTTTTAATTTCACATTAACTTGGAATACCGACGTACATCCAACAACATGCCATTAGAAACACAAAGTAATAGAGTTATTGCAAATGTTTCTACTAACGTGCGGTTGACCGTACGTCAATTTATAGATCTGGTAAGTTATACCGTTTTACAAGCTTATCACGATGCGAACATCCATTTACACCCTCTGAGGTGAAATTATAAACACGGACAGACAGACAGCTTTACAGTTTTTGTAAGTGGTATCGTTTGTTAAATTTAGAGCTGCTAAGATATTTATAGATCTTGTTAAGGGCATCCGGTATCACTTTTGGTGTATAAAGGCGTATCGTGAACACGATTTTGTCATAAAATTTTGATACACATAATTTTAAACAGAAAGTTTCATTAGAGATCTGAATCTCGATTTTTTCAGCTTCGTCGGTAAAATCGCATCCAAAAAAATAGTCACATCGTATTTGTAACGTCATATAGCTAAATTAAAAATAAAAAGTTTTACAAAGGTCCTACGTTGGCTTATTCTAGCTGTAGTCGAAAATCCAGAACTTACCATCTAGGCTTCTAGCTGATGTTTTGATATTTACCTACAACCGATATGAGCCAGCAACTATTACGCTCGCGCACGCAGCGATTTGAAGAAAAAATATTCTAATAAAGATCTTAGAGGGAAGGTCCTGGCCAGACCAATTAAGTTAATTAATAATAAATTAAGATGAACAATATTTTTTTTGTTTTTTTTTTGTTATAGGTATAGGTACTAAATTGTAATTAATATAAAATACAAGATCCAAATATTATAAAATGTCAAATTACAATTGCAAAAAGCATTACAAAACAGCTTAAAATACCTTAAAGTATTATATTTATTGTGTGAAATAGCGTACGTTGAATCAGGTTTTTTAATACTAATAAATTGTATTGTTTTGTAATACTCGCTTCAAGTTCGAAGACGTAACTAAACGCTCATCTACCAACACCAACCACAGTAGACAATAAGGTATAATTTGTGGAGCAAAACACGCAGTCGCCGGCTGTTTTCTAACTGCTAATGATGGCAGTACCTGTCATTACAGACCAGATGGCACAGATCATCTGGAACCAAGTACAAACACTTGTTTACAGAGGTATAGTGACTAGATGAGCAAGTTTGGATGATTATTTCAAGTCTGTTCATAATATCGTTTAATAATAGAATACGCAAACTAGCTTTTGACGTAGAGAAATCGTAGGCTCATGCGTATGTATTTCCAAAATATTTTTAGTAGAGTGTTTTGGAAGCTAACTACGTGAAGCTTTGTGTAAATAATGCGCAAAGTGGCTATTTATTTAACCCTCTACAATTTCATTATTGGACAATACTTAGTGCGTTTTACTATTATGAGCCTTTAACTATATATATATTAGTTATATAGGATAGGATAGGATCGTTTAAATTGTTATGTGATTCTTAATAAAATTATGTGCACGTTATATATATATAGTTATAATTAACTCATATTAAACTGTAAAAAGACATGTAAAAGAAAAAAAACAGAGAAAAGAAAAATATTTTTTAAATGCATGTATTATTTATGTATATAAACATGGTGAGAAAATGAATCTTGTTCAAATATAGTAATAATGGTCATGAAATTAGCACGTGATAAATTAGATAATGATTTTTGAATAATGATATTAAGTTAAAAAGTACTTAACCGATCCAGTTAATCTTAACTCTTTGTTCTAAGATCGCGTGCCAAGGAGTCATTATCGGCGTGTGTCAAAATTACTTTTTGACCTCAAGAAGATGTAGAATTAAATGTAATGCCGATTTGTGCAACTCGTGGTACAGTTTCTTATTGGTTGTGTTAATTTGGTTAGTGAGTAATGAAGATCGTAAATTATGAACGGAATTGGGGTAATGGAGTAGAAATATTAGTTTTAGAGCTGCTGGTAGGAGTTTAAAGGTTTGAATAATGAGTTTATTTATGATGGATGAGGTACTAAATTATAGATAGGACTACAAACTTACACTTTGATGAGTTTTCAGAAATCCCTTCTGTGTGTAATCGGGTAGACTTTGATAAGCAAGAGAAAACCTTTCTGCTGCAATACTCGTATTATAGTGAAATTTGTAAAGGACGACTAAAGTTTTTTCTCGAATTATTTCATTACAAAACATGAGTAAAGTTCAAACTAACTAACCCAGCAAGAATCACCTAAGGTTTTTAGGGTAAAAAAGGGTTGTGCTCCCAGTTTCCAACGGCTACTGCGACCTGTGAGATCTATTGTAGCCAAAGAATCACTTACCGTGGTAAAAATTGCCTATGATGAAAATGTATATCGTACCGAGTAGCTATAGCATGGCAGCAAGACGGGCGATGAGCAGAGTTTATCAACGCTCTCATTTAAACGATCACCAAAAATTTCACGATTAAACAACTTAATTTAATTTATAGAAGTGACTCTAAAAATAAAACAAAAAGAAATGTACATAGGCTTATTAATTCTAAGCTTTTTGTGTAAACTTTAACAATATACCTATGTTACATTAATGGGTAGCTATTAGCTTCGTATTTGTCGTTAAGTTAATATTATATATTCTTTGGTATTAGTCTGTGGTATTGGTTTTTTAAGTTTCATATAAATGCACACAGACAGAGATCTGTGTGGTTGCATAAATTTAGGCTAAAGAGTGGAATTCTCTGCCTGTGTCTGTGTTATCAAGTTCATATAACCCGAATCTCATCAAGTCGCGAGTGAATAGGCTTCCTTTGTCAAGCTCGTTCCGTCGTCGACCTCATCTCTGTCCTCAAGAATAGATCGAGGTCAAGAGTACCAGCAGACGTCATATTGATAAAGAGTTACTGAAACTATACCTTTATACAAAAATATGGCAGCATCTTTAAATCTATTTTCTAGCTGCTCGTTTAATCACCGCCCATTCGCAAAGTACATCAGCTTATTATAATAAACGTGGTGAGCAGCCGCCGGCCGGGACCCGCGTGACCCACGATTAGCCGCTACCAACTCTTCGGATACCTTGTACATGTTTTCCCTACTGATACTATCTCAATATTCATGTTGATAGTGCCAATATGTAGGGAGATACCATTCGAGATAGATTATTTATTATGTAGGCCAGCAAGTATCAAAGACGAAACATAAGCTAGAGAGAATAGACGTAAGTTACTTTTAACCTTACCTAATTGTTTTAAACAAACGTTTTTGACTTGTTAATATCGTTAAAATTACCACGGTCACCCCCCACGTATCAAATCAACAGTGATTCTATAGCCTGATCAATATTTTCAGTATCGCATAGATGTTTTTTTTTTCTGGTAAAAACATAAATGTTAATCAGTCAGATCATAGAACTGATCAAAAGTCAAAAAAGCAGGTTTTTTTAGGGTTCCGTACCTCAAAATAAAAAAACGGTACCCTTATAGGATCACTTTGTTGACCGTCTGTCTGTCTGTCTGTCAAGACCCTTTTTCTCACGAACGGGTAGAGGTATTAGGTTTAAATTGATAACGAATATTAAAGTATATAAACCACACAAGATCTGAAAATTTAAATTTTTTACAACGACGCAATCAAAACATGTGGCTTTTTATGTCCTCATCTCCATACATTTCTGCACTAAAGCAAAACCTACAGGGTACTTCCCGTTGACCTAAATTTATGAAATTTGGCAAGAAGCTAGGTCTCACAGTACAAATAAAGGGAAAAGTCTAAAATTATAAAATATTACAATTTTTCTCACAACTAATAGTAACCAATTAAGGTGAGCTCCCGTTTCAAGAACTTTTCTATAAAAGAGGGGTCAAGTTGGATGGTCGCGGAGTTTTTAAAGTCCAATTGGCAAAAGCTTTTAGTATATCATATGGTAGATAGGTACGGAACCCTTAGGGCGCGATTTCGACTCGCACTTGGCCGGTTTTTTTTTATAAAAACTAAGCTCGTCGGTGTCCTAACAGAGTTCAAAGGAAGTTAGAATGCTTATACAAGGTGTAACGGAAAGGGTATATCAACCCTGAAGGATGTGATTAGCCCATGAAACTGAACAACTTTCCGCAAGGAACATAGATCGAAATAGGAAAATAAATTTTTGACCTCCCATACAAAATGCGTCATCAGCTGATTCAGTTTCTATGGGAAGACAAAAAATAAATTTCGTATTTCGACCTATCTCCCTTGGGGAGAGTTGTTCAGATTCATGAGCAGAATCACATCCTTCAAGGTTGAAATACCCTTTCTGTTACACCTTGTATACAACACCCGTTGCATCAAGTGAACACACATTACAAATATTACACGATGCGAAACACCACCATCGCGTAGGAAATGACTGAGGAAATATCTCAGGATTGTCTCCTGTTCCCAGTTAATCTGAAAATCGGAGCAATTTCACAAGCTATGGTGGAGGATCAAGGTTTTGGCATGTTTAATAGAAATTGATACAAAAAGTCTTTTTTTATCTCTTTTTTTAACTACCCTAATCTCTTGTCGTTGAAGTAACTTCCATGCCTTCTCATCCTCTGCAACTTCCTTAACTTGAATCATGTATTTCTTTTTTAACAAACCGAACTTCTAGAGCTTATCGACAAATCAGTCCCTCAGTTATACTAAGAAATTGGCAATCAATTTCCATGAACGATTTAAAATCGACAATTTAAATACCCAATCAAGATCAATCATAATTTTCATAAGTCCTAAACCGGCTCCGAACTTGTATTGAAAACCGTTCAACGATTTGTACTTTGTAAAATCAATCGTCGTAAACGACAGTGCCTATAATTTGATTTATTCAGAAAATTACTACATTTGAGTTAAATGGAACGTTGTATTTTAGAATTTTATTGAATGTTAAATGGTTTCGCTTTGAAGAGGTAATCTCTGTTTAATATTGAATGTTTTATGCTACAATATTTAATAGTAAACCATATATCATTTCATACTGAATGGAAGTCTCTTCGAGTTGGGATTATTTTACTTATTTTCTATAGTTCTTAATACATTAGCGTGTTTCATATGCAATATACGTCAAAACCGTATATTATTCATTAATAACCGTATATTATTCATTAATTTAGCTACAAATTGCTATCTATTTTAGGGATTCTTTTGAAAACTATATTAATATGTGGTAGGTATTTATTTAACAAGTATTTTAAAATGAGAAAGATTAGTCATCTTAAATTTCTCGCCCATCGTTTCAGATTTTTTGGATAATACTGTTCTTTAGTGTGATTGCTATTATTCTTCATTCGTCCGTGTGGTGCCGGCAAGGAATAGTACCAACCCATCTCTACCTATGGGGGTCGTAAGAGGCGACTAAGGGCTCATGAACCGGAGGATGCGCAGCGGCATCTTTCTGTGTATCTTACATACTGTGGTCACCAACAACAGCGGTCGCCAGCCGCAACGCTTACAAGCGTGGTGAATATGGTGAATCCCCTCCTAAAGTTTAATTTTTAATTCAATGCAGTAAACTGACAGCTGCAATGTAAATAATGTTGCCAACTCGAAAACCAAAGTGACGTACTCCCGTTCAATTTTAAGTTCAATGAGGTGATTCATTGAGCCTCTTCACACTGGTTCGCCGATATCGAGCCGCCATTTTTTGATGTATGAAGTTATTATCTAAGTTTATTTCTTGAGGAGAGAGATAGATATATAAAAAACGAATTCATATAATATTGAACACATTTTAACTTGTTTTTATTTTGGCCTGATATTAAAATACATTATCTCCACACTCCCCAAAACGTCGAAATTGCTTAATTTTTGGAGGTTTAACTTATCATACAATTAATCATTTTTTGTAGCGTCACAACCACTCTATATTACATCAACAAAACATCATAACAACAACATATCACTAGATGAGTGATTGAGTTATATCTTTTTAGCACATCACTATTTATTTTTCCCAAAAAAGCGGCAACCCACCAAACGTCAGTTTACTGCATTGAATTAAAAATTAAACTTTAAGTAACAAGCGTTTTTTGCTGGAGTTCTGGAGGGAGCTCCCTGTCCTGTAGTGGACGTTTCATGGGATGTGTCATCATTATTTTTTCTTCATTATCCTAAAAAGTGCGTTAGGACTTTGAAAGACTCCATGTAGACTCTCTATGGGCTATTGGTTAATTGTCCTCGTAATGACGTCAGATTGATAGTGAGTTATAAAAGAATCATCATAATAAGAATATCTAAGAATATCATAATATAATTAAACGATAGTGAGGGCTTGAAAAAAAAAACACTTTGAGTGACTTCGCCGGTTCGGTAAGGGCTTTGGTCGTTAATCTCAGCGTATGTACTTTTTATATTTATTCTGGTACAATTTGCATATTAAAAAATACTATCTCGCCAAATTGACACAGTTTGCAAGCGAGTAATGCGCTCACACTCTACAAAAGTGGTCATCATTATCATCAATGAGCCATGTCAGAGGCCTTGGCGGCTAAAATACACACCAAGGTTTTTAAGGTCAGTCACCGATCTTACGACCCAAACGATAACGATAATAAGCTGAATAAGTTCCAAGCATTCTCATCCTAAAACGTTCCCAACTTCCCCATAACAGCTTACTTCACAGGTTTCACAAAACACAATCCTTAGATAAAACAGATAATGGACGTCTTATCGCCTGCATTGAACAACAGTGAAATCGGCGTTTTCTCTCCACCGCGGTAATAAAATATCCGGCTGACGGTAATTTATATTCTATTAGCAGAGAGCCCCGGGCGGGCTTCTTTTGTCTGCCAGTGAAATAATTAGACGGCCAACTTGTTAGCTTTAAGAAATTATCGTTTGGGTGGGGCAGTTTTGTAAAGATGTTATCTTCTTAAGTAGAAAATCCGTAGTTTAAGTCAAACTTTATCTGTTTCACAATATTTTTCCCTATCAAAATAGAATTTTTGAAGATATAGAATAAAATTTTCGAAGTAAATTTGACAAGCCTGAATAAACAATAATTTTGGGTAAGCGTGCTTGATCGTCTGTTAATTTTGAGAATCAACTTGCTTGCTTTTAAACAATTTATTTATCGATCTATATAGACAATATAAAATCTTATTGATCTAAATAAATAAAGAAATTGTTTAAGCCCGCGTCACACAGAGGCGGTAGCGGAAGCGTTCCGGGGCCGGTATTTTTTGTAAAGTATGAGTTCTTATGCACCCTGTCACATTGAAAAGCGGTCGCGGCGCGGTATTTTGTTCCCGCCAAACCACCCCGGACCGCTTTCGCAATCATACCGCCTCTGTGTGACTTGAGCTTTATTCTCTGTCACGTACGAAACATCTAGGGTAGACAAAGGCAATCTCAAGCTTGCAGTTACGTATTAATTATAGTACACAAAGAAAATTGCGCATGCACTGTTCCTCCCTCACGTAATTTTAAGAAAGTAAAACATTTCTTATACGTACCTCTAGCTACACCAGCAAGATAATTAATTAAATAAATCTAAGGTCCAATATAGAAGCTGCGAACTTTCATACCACCTCTTTCCATTAAAGGAGCGAACCGCATTGTAGAGCACAGAAACAGTCTAATCTAAATGCACTTACTTTTAAGATTAAGTCGGTAGCTAATCTGACGACCAGGTTTCCTACTTACGCATTAAAACCAGATCTCTATTCACATAAACCTTAGCTAATCTCGAATTTCCCTATAGAATCTGCATAGTTTTACTTACGGAGTGAGAATGTATGTGTAATAAGTTCACGATTGCAGATAGCTCTACATTACTAATCATATCATATTCCTAAGCATGTGGAGTTGCAGGATGTCACGAAAATACTATAGTTTCAAACTTCTATAATTTCTAAAGATATTTTCTTCTATAGTTTATGGTAATATGGTTTGGTATGCGAGCAGCGCAGGTCCGGTCGTCATTGAGATCTTTAGGGGAGGCCTATGTGCAGTGGACGTCTTTCGGATGATATGATGAAACATTGTTTAAAAATAGTTTATACTGGGTTTGAAACTGCTAAGTTAGCACAAAAAAGGTTGAACCTCCAAACAATCCTGGCATTGATTTTTCTATATCATGTGATTGTCTAGAAGAGTTGCTACCCTGAAAATAAGGCCACTTATTAATACAATGTTTGGTTATTATTTCTTACGTTTTTTTGTGTGTCCTTTCGGTGTGTAATAAAGTATATTTATATTTGCATTTTTGAATTCAACAGAAGTCTCAATGCGTAAAATATTTATATTTGATTGCATTTTAATAATACTGGAATACTTTGCAATATTACTTCTTTTATAGTACTCCACCTCCTCCTCCTCTTTCTCATTCTTCCTTTTACTTCTTTCTTATTACTTTTTAAATAAAACCGAGAATATAATGTAACGTTCTTTCGAAGCAACGGATTCGCACCACTTGCGGTCACCTACAATTGAATATTTCGCGGTTTTGATGCACTACTATATTAACTCACTATATTCTCATCTAGATTACTTCGTTCCATTGATAGAAAGCGAGTACGTCGAACGTATCATCTCTGTTTCACCGCAAACCGTATGAAATTGAATAGCTCCCGTCAAACGACAGAAGACTATTCAATTTATGGTCTATAGCGTATATAATTATACTGTACTTTAATAATGTATATCTCTGTGGGTGTCGTAAAAGGCGACTCAGGGATTTTGAATAGGAGGATGGGCACCAATCACCGCGGTTCATTGTGCCAGTCGCAACACTTATAATGGGTTTAAATGCAAAAGCGCGTAACAGTTCAAAGGGTATGTCAGACCACGAAACTGAACAACTTTTCCAAAGAAACATGGGTCGAAATCGAAGAATTTATTTTCTTTATTCTCCATACAAAATGCCCTGTCGACTGTTGAAGGTTTGTTTGAAAAGCTAATATTTTTTTTTCGATTTGACTTTTCGTAGGAAAAGTTGTTCAGTTTCGTGGTCTAAACACAAGAACACCCCTTGAGTTTGCACGATTTTGCATTTAAACCCAGAATATCAACGTGGTGGCTATGTAACTACCCCTCCAAAATGTACCACGCACATATATTATGAGATTCTGGGAAGAGGTATGTCCAGAAGTGGACGTTTTTAGATGTAACGATGACGTCTGCTTGAACCGATTTTCGTTAAATTTGGTGTAAGACCATATAAGTCAGATTACTTTTAATTACATTCCATGATTTAGTTATTTAATAAAATCAAAAAGTGTATTCATCAACTAGTTTTTAGATAGGCATTAAGCTAAACGTTCCGACCATGTTTGCATAAGCCCTACTTTGTGTAACAAAATTTACCTTATTCTAACACAGCTTACAATATCTACAAGATCTTGCGTATCTACTTAGGACAGATTAAATAGAGTCACAGTATGTCCTAACAAACTGGTCCAATCATAAGGCTATTACGGGTAATAATTGGCAATTTTATAGAAAACAGCCTTATTAACTAGCCTTCAAGACAGGAAGGTTTTATGAAGCTTTATGGCTGCCATCTTGACACGTTGTAAAAATATTGTAAAACTTACAAACTAAATGAATTATTAATGCTAATGTAGATTTCTCGCAAAGTAATCGCTAAAGAAAGTAGTAAGTAGAATCATTGCATTTACAATGGCGAGTTTTCCAGCACCTTATGAAAAATCAACTTGAAATTGCTGCTGATCATATTATGGAAAATGGAACAATTTATACTAAACGGTCACCCCAAGGAGGTTTTAATCCACTCTACGCTCTAGGAGCGTAGCGTGGATTAAAACCTCCTTGGGTCACCCAGTATAAAAAGGATTAAATCAGTTTGATTGCTACTGTCAAATGTCTGTGTCTTCTGAAAAGATTTAATTTATTTTTATACGCCATAAAAAAAATTACCAGGTGAGTGTGCCACCCAAAGATTTCGGACCTCCTTGCTTCGCTCGGAATAGATACCTTGCTAATTTATTTTACTATGGGATGACATCTGCCAACATGTCCCAATATTTTATGTCAAACTATCAGTGATCCAAGGAGGTTTTAGTAGCAGCTCTTGCTGCTAAGGAGGGAGCCATAAGCGTAGCACTTTCTTGCGAGGGACCTCCATACTAAAATGTATGGAATTTTTTTCAAATCCTAAAAACGTAAAATTTTTATCTTTCTCTCTCAGAAATATGTGACATGGGACTAATTAATGCTACTAACACAGTTTTTCTGGTGAAAACACTTACCATTCAGGAAAAAAACGGTGTTAAAAATCACGCATAAAATGGCTATTACGGATTATTTACGCTACCGTTCTTAGTATTAATGATCAATTCACACGTAAAAAACGATATATTTTCACTTTCGCAAACAAAGTTTATGCTAAAACATTAGATTTTTAAAGATATCTTGATTTTTGTAAAACTTAACTGAGTTTTTTGACCGACTAGCATGGGCGACAGTGAGACGCTTCACGCTTCACTAGCTCATACAGAATATGCATATGGCGGACTCTATAGTTTTTTACTCTGAGCAGTGATCACTAGGAAATATTCAAAATAACCCGCCAAATCCATAGAACGACGCCTTCGCTACCTTGTGACGAATTATTTCTTTAATCCTCCTTCTAAGTACCCTTATTTTTCTGTGGTGCCACCTATAGACACTTTAAAAGACTTAGTTAACATACGTCATAGAAAATTGCCCATCCTTAGAAATTTCATACCTTCTAATAATTTGTGCGAGATTATCAATGACATCAGAAAGTCTCCATTTAAACTGTCTGTCTAATCAGATTTACTATAATACCATCCACGTGTGACAAAAAGAACATCAAAGTCTGAACAACCTTTCCCAAGAGACGTAGTTCAAAATATGTACACACGGCCGCTCGTCGGTGGGAACACTTTGACCTTGAGCGGGTCTCTGGTCTCGGGCGTTTGTAGCGTAGCTCTGGTTCAGCTTATACTGGTTTTGTTTCCACGTGCTTGATGCCGTGAGTACGTAAAAAAAAAACTAATAATACTGTTTCTGCCGGTAGCGCATTTTGTAAGGAATACTCATCGTAATTTTTTTTTCGTATTCCAACCCGTGTACCCTTTTTGTTTCATCTTGTAGAGCTCAGTATCAAGAGGCCTAATGTTTTATATTTCTTGGTTAAAGTTTTTAATTCAGCATGAACTTTAAACTTTGACAACCTGTCCCTTATGCCTTGTGTAAATTATGTCAAACCATTGCATTAGAACATTCAATCATGTGGAGGGCCTCATGCAAAATGCAAGATCGGCTACCTACTCAACACGGGTTTAGACATTAGATTTGCGTAGAAATCTTCTTTTTATCGTCAGAAGCCTCGAATAGAGACATAATTCGAAATAAACACATTTACGATGCTGCAGTGATACTCTGATTATGCGAAATTACTTGCGCGGTAGACTAGTTTTGATTGGCTAGGCTGTTCTAAATATGTCGTCAAATGAGATTCAACTAGCGAGCAGCAGCCTGGTAGTAAAACTTACTGGATTTTTAAACTAATGAGCAATTGATTTTCAACTGCTGCATCGATTTCACAAGGTGCTTGAATTCGGACCGCAAATTTTAGTTTAGAGGCTTATTTCTTTAGGTAAAAAAATCAACTTTTGGTCTAAAGTCAAAATGAACAGCTAATCGGTGATTTGTATGAGACTGAAACTTGCGTCTTTTATATAAATAACAAAACAGAAGTTAATACTTTGTCATAAACAATAAGGGTGGGTTGCACCATTGTTGCACCATCCTACTTAACCATAATCGATTAATCGCGTCTTGCTCTCTATGGGGTGGAGAGAAATAGAAGCGTATATTCGCTTACCTTACTCGTAAGTCCTTAAAGTTGGTACGGTGCGTGTAAAACTGTATAATGAAATTAGTTTTAAGGTTGACGAATGACTAAGGGCCGTTTGCACTTAACTTAAGAATCGCCCAAGTTGTTGCTTAAGGGCCGTCAAACTATTGCTAGGAGTGTCCTAAACAAGATAGAGGCGATTCTTAAGTTTAGTGCAACTGGCCCCTAATGTTATATTCTCCAGCAGTGGACGTCTTTCGGCTGATATGATGATATTCTCCAGTAATAAGTTTTTAATACAAAATATTTGCACGCCTCTACGAAGGCCGAATACTCGTAAATTATTATTACCTTTATAAGACCTTTATTTGTACAATGTTTTAGCAAAACAACGATTTCATTTGACCAATTATTTTAAGTTGCTTTTAGTAGCAGTATAACTCCTACGAGTACCTTTATTGTTGTTTGAATTGTTTTTTCAGGCTTCCCTCCGTATTTTCATGGTCACCTAGTAGATATGTTTTGAATGAAGAACTGTATAGTTCATATTTTATTAAAATCTCCTTATCCATCTAGCTATACTTACTACAATTCAGAGTATTAATACCGAACCTCCGAACCAAACCTTCCTATAAAATTCCAATAATCTCATCTTTTTCCAATAAAGAAATCGATCGCGACTTAACAACATCATAAATCAGAATCCAATTGCGTCGTCGAATCATTTCAATATAATTTCCTTGAATACCTATTGATCCATGCTTTAGGTACCTATATACACAGTAGTTATACATTTATGGCTCTCCCAAGTACATTTCTTAGAGAAAATATGTCGAGCGGATGCGTTTTCAATTACTGAGAGGAAGTGTAACAGCGACTCAGTGCACCTTACAAGACTTATAATCTTAGTTTACCAATGTTGTGATTTATTTAGATTACGGCTTTGTATGCGGGTGGTTGGTATATTTTAGTTACCTGTGTTTTAAGGGCTATAGAGGACAGGCCAGTCAAAGGCCATTTGACAGCTTAGAAACTGAGCCATGTTGGCTACTAGCCTGGCAAAGCTAAAGCAAGGATTGTGTGAAAACCGACTCACAATCAAATAAACAAATATAGTAAATAAAAAAACTGTAATAAATTAATTACATATTGTACTTCCACATGTAGATAATTTTGTTTATCAACTTAAAAATAAATAAGAACCATAAAACATATCTTTAACGGAACTATCGCAAGGGTACCTATTATTGAAGTAGTAGAAAATCGGACCTTTTATGCCGCTCACGAATCTTGGAAGCCATTTCTATCGCGATCAATCGAAAATTGTTATAACGTGATAGGAACGCGGCCAATTTGCGAACACTCACTCTGTTGAAACTGACATCTTCACTAGTACAGGGTTATGTACGGATTCGCAGATTTTTTATTCAAAATTAATAAATACTACAGAAGAAACCGATTCACTCGCGCCTTGAATAGATTCAGGTTATATGTAGTTGGGAACACAGACTCAGGCAGAGATTTACACTCCGTAGCTGGACGCATTATAAAAGATGTTTCAAAGCGCTTAGTGCGAAATCATCGAATCATTCAATTATGATAATAACAATAAAATGTTTATTTATCAGCCAAAATATAGTACTAAAACTAACGCTATAAATTACTAAACTAAACAATTTTCTTCTTGGACTCAGTGAATTCAGTGTGAACTGCATAAGTCCCGCGTCACTAGCTGGAGAATGTTGTTACCAGAGCTACGCAGTCTCTCCCAAAAATAAGATATGCGAGCTCTGGTAACAGCAAAAAGTCAGGCAACCTCGCCTCAGCGAACATATTCGACGCGCAGCGTCACGCGCTACAGTATCTTGGAAACTTCGGATGCGGTATGCACCATTATACTGCACCCTTATGGTGCTGAAGGTTACTCTTGTATACATACAATAATAATAATATGATGTCATAAGTAATCATGTAGTTACTGAACATAGATTGCTAGCGAAACATCTTCTAAAAACGGGGAATTGACTTTTAATAATTTTCATGCAATTTATTTATTATTTTAGATACGATAAGACGTCTTAAAACTGCTTGATTATTGTATATTTTTACATAAACCAGGTATGATATTGAATTTTTATAAACTAAAACACTTGTTTTAAACACTTTACTAAATCTATTTTGAAATATTGTCCATATGAAGTTTTTGTGATGACCCTACTATACTCATATTACGCCTGAAATCGCGTACAAAGCAAATCCGTACCATACCCTTTTTTTTTCAGCAGAATCATTATTCATCGAAACAGTTTACAACTTTTACTTTAATTTATTAGAAAGCTAGATTTTTTAGAACTTACCATTTACAAATTGACGATTTAGATCTCATTATATTAATTTTAGAATTGAAATTTAAAGTTCACGATCACGAAGTTTTAAGAGCTTGCGTTTTGAGGCAATATTAAATGACAATACCTACGTACTACCACACTCATATTGCTTGAAACAGAAATAAACTATGTAAGGGACAAAGTAACATCTTCTTCTTTTCTACTGTAATAATACAGTTGTGTTTGTCTGTACATTGAAGATATTTATAAAAAGGTAATCGCGTTATACTATTTCGATGCCCATGAATCCAAATCACTTTTTTTTTCACTTTTTGTCTGTTTGTTTGTTTATTTGTTCGAGTATAATGCAAAAACTACAGAACCGATTTTAATGAAACTTTTTTATTTGATAGCTAATAGTTTCACTTAAACACTGGTATTTTTTTAACATGAGGACCACTGAAATCGCGGACAAAAGCCAGTTTAATATAAATGCGTAAAAATATGATGGAAAATCCGGTCAAGTGCGAGTCGGACTCGCGCGCCGAGGGTTCCGATATACTTTTTGTATTTTTGGAAGCAATAAAGTCCATTTTTAGGACCGCAAAACTAAATTGGTTTGTAAAGGTTATTTGCAGATTTCAAAAAAACTGTGCAACTTAGAAAGATCGTTTCATTTTTGCTGTAATATTTACATAAACTTCTGTCAACTGTAATTAATTCACATTTTTCCTTTCACAGACTTCGGAGATAAGGGGGGGGGGGGGGGGGGAAGGTATTTTTTGTAATTTTTCATCATAACTTGAAAACTAAGAGACTGAAAAAAATACAAAAATATGTTTTAGAATTAACAAGTAAAGTCCTTTCATTATGATACCCCACTCGACCTAGTAGCGACAATTTGAAATTTGCCCCCCTTATTTTGGCCCCCTTTATATTAATAATCATAATTTTTTCGAAATTCTTTCATATGCAATTAAGTTGGGGAACTATATTCTAAAACTATTTCAAATTTCAAGTCGATAGCATAAGTTGTTGCTGAGATATAGAGGTGTGACAGACAGACAGACAAAGTCGCACCGTAAGGGTTCCTTTTTTTACCATTTTGGTATCGGAACCCTAAAAACAACTGTATGCAACGTATTTTACTTATATGCAAATATGATGTAAGGAACATGCAACGACAGTAAAACTTATGTTCTGAAAAGCTTTTAATAATCGTTAAGCAATCGTAAAATAACAAAGTAACATGTAAATATACGACCTACTACTCTAAATGGTATCATTACTACTACATAATGGGATAGATATTACAACCGTGCCTAACTAACTACGCTAGAACTAGAAAGAAACATAAAATATCGCAATAAGTTCACTTTTAAGTAGATTTTTATTGAGCAATGGAACCTAAGATATAGATGTAACTTAGTACAAACGGGGCGGACTTGGTATGATATAGAAAATTGCTACATGCTTTTAATTTTAGTACTAAACGGAATGGAAAACAAACAAGTAAGGACAGTGATACCGTATTTATTTATTTATTTTATTTATACAAAGTATACACAGATTATGGAGTTAAAAATGTAATTGCAAGGTGAAAAAGCCTTAGGAGTTAGGAAGGAATGTTCATGACCAAATTCAGGTTAAAAGAACCCTAATCGGAAGAGCATGTATAAAAGGGTTGATTAGAGCAGAAAAATCAAGGAAAGTAGCTATGGCAAGATCGTAGCAGGTGGATGGAATTAGGTCTCCATAATCCCTGCGGAATAGTTTTTACCATTACTACAACTGTCAATACTTATTGGTACTAACAATTTTTTTTTATGTTAATCAACATCATATTAGCCGGAAGACGTCCCCCGCTAGATAATATATTAAGGCTCCTTTGAAAATCTCCCTCCACGACGACTGGTTCCAGCGGCTTACCATAACCCTTGTAGGGCCATGCCTACCAGGCCGTGGTTACAACTCCAGAACCTCATCGACTAATGGATTTTCAAAGCATGTCGCTTTATCAAAATTGAAATTATTTGTTTATTATTTATGTTTGTTTATATTCTTATCTCAACGATCCAGCAATCTTCAGCACACCGAAAGAGCGTTTTCTTTTCCAGCATAGATTGAATAGCTGTCATGAAGTAGAAGCGAGACGAATATTTATCTATTAGTGGTAATGGTATCGCGTGGTTCAGGCTCCGAGTGGTATAACGGGTGATAGGCGAAGAGTTGTTGTACAAACTCAAGGTGAAAAGTATTTTACTACAAAAATCATGGTAACAAATTAAACTTCATGGAATTTTAGTATCTGTGGCTAGCGAACATCCTTGTTTTACAAATTCGTAATAAGTGTAGTTAAGGCAAGGAAAATACAACATTGTATAAGAAGGCAAACAAGCTAATTACCGAAAACTTTTGGCCTAGTGTGGACGACATTTGGTCATCATACAAAGCAGATTTTTATGGAAATTATTGTAGACAAGGGCTACAGTGATAAATTAGCATAGTTCTAGTCTATTGTGTCAAAAAGCACACCGAGCTCTCGGTCTATGTTGGCGCACGCGCACGCGCGGAGAGAGCATCAATTACCCGCTCGTGATCGCTCCCGCACTACAACCAATATAAATAAAAGTGGCCAGTGTTGCCAACTTAATAGCTAACAATAATTATCACATAAAAAAATATATAGGTAAAGTACAATTTTTAAAGGTCGATAAAAATTAAGGAAGGCTGGCTTGCACCATTTAACTTTAACAATAACAAAATAGATTCGTCTTTCTCTCTCCACACTATTCGCGTGACGTGCGTGTTAGTTATAGTTATATGGTGCAACTTGGCCCTAGTTATTTATTACTTTAAGTACAAACGATGATGTCAAGAATTAAATAAAAAAGCAACCCGTAATAGAATTTCGAAATACAGTACCTTATAAACTATAGCAATGTTAGGGCTAAGGCAGCGGTTTTAAACATTATTATTCTTGCTTTTAACGGAAGCTGGCAACACTGAATCTGTCCAGCACGAGCCGCTACCAAGCAACAACCGTCGGGCAACGAGCCAGCCACAATTTCACAGTAGTGGCGCAATTGTAAAATGCTAGATCGGAAAGGCCACGGGTTCAAACTGTTTATCTCGACGTCACAACAACATACAGTTTAGCCGCTGATGGATATCCACTATATGACTTAACACACGTGACTTCACTCGTGAAGTTCTTATATTTTGTAGGTAAGTATTAACTTCTTGTTTATGTTTTTGCGCTGTAGGTTTTCTAAACGGAATAAAATACAAGTGTACCTAACTCAATGTGGTTGTAGATAGAGCTCGTTTAATCGCGTTTTTTATGCTTAATTTTATTATTATTTAACTTCTTTAAATCTGACACTTTCTTGTATTTGACAGAAAAACCTTTTAATAAATAAATCTATTATATTGCTGGCAATACAATAGATTTATGTGCAGTTTAACTTTAAAAAGCCTTTTGCAACTGGAGGTTAGGAGACCGGCTGGATAGAACTTAGCAAAAATTTGAAAACTTTCTCATAAGTTGATGTATTGACATCTTGAACGTGTGATACCTTATTTATCATGGTGATATATTTTGCTTTTAAGCAAGTTATTAAACCTAAATTTCAAAGAAATTTGTGAAGATTGAGTAGGTAACTACGAACTTGTTTAGACAATACCTATTCGTTCAAGAAGCGCGAACTTTTAAACTTGAACTTTTCTACACGAATAGTCGTCTAAAATATTGAAATGACGTACAGATATACGTACAGTATGATTACACATATGTGCAGATTAGCACGTGCTCCGTGAACTGTAAAATAGCTTTGGAGTAGAACATTACATTTCGCTTGTTAGCCAATTAGGTGGTAAGAGGTTGACTTAACCACTTACACACTGAAAAATGTATACAATTCAACGCCCATTTGAACCGATCGTGACTGAAAGTAAAGTACTTATGGAATGGAATTTCTTTATTGCAGATTCAAAATTCTTTTTTTTTTTTTTACTAAAAGCCAACGATGCTTATTATTAATTATTAATATTTCAAAATATCCTATAAGAAGCAATGAAAGCAAATCATTTTGATTTTAGAATTTTTGTTGTCTAGGTTCATTTGAAATTGTTAATTGTTTATCATTATTGTGACTTTAAGTTTGTTATTATTCACCACCCAAAAGATTTGTCTAACGAATAAGTTTTTAGTTCGTATTTGAAATTTGTAGTTTTCGTCTTTTGAATATTAAGTTTTTAGACCACAAAACAACGTGTGCAGCGTGTAACGCACACACGGTATTTACTTGTCAATTCGATTCTCCTAAATGTATAGCATCTCATGGTGTGTTTGGTCACACATCTTACTACTGTTACTCCGGCTACAAAGTGTCTTGAATTCTACATTAATCACCACTCCGGGTGACGACATGACACAGTTTGATGCCCAAAAAACGGTTCAAATCAAGCGTGTCGCCGGGGGTCTTCTATTCTATTTTTCGTGTCTCGGTTGTCCCATTTTCCCTTTCCTAACAATGGCCTCGGTCACGCACCGGAGTGATAAAGACGATTGATTCGCTTTCGCTTCCTCGGTTGCGGGTTCGACTCCGATGACGACACGTTCGGCCCCGGGTGCTTGCGGTTAGATCGCTGACGTGCTGATTCTGTGAAATCGCTGGCTCACTGTTACAAGATTATGTCTCTTTTGTTATGTGTAGGTTTTATACTAAATAGAACTTTGCAAACATAAGTCAGTCATGACCAAAAATTAATTTTGAATCTCATATTATTTCGTCTAGTCATCCATTCATCCATTTCCCAATTCATCAATAGCGTTGTTCTATGCTCCTGATGAGAAAAATGTCAGTCAGAGTAACAGGTTTTTGCAAGTAATCATCACCGGTGATAGAGTTAGACCAAATGAGACCAAGGATTTGTTTGCCCGGTTTTGGCTTCGTGCTAGGGAAACGTCTCTGAATCAGAAAATTGGCCGATTGTCACTGTCAATTTGATAAAACATGCTGTCAATATTTACTCTATTGCTGATGAATGTGACTACTTCAAACAAGTTTTTAAGTTTCTAGTAGTATCGTATCAATGTCATTTTTAAAGTAAAAAATTTGGAGTAGAGCAGTTGATTTGAGGTGTAGGTAGGTAAGTAAGATCTTTACTAACATTGCATCAATTTAATCCTTATTTATCTCACTTATTCAACGCAAATCTCATAAGCAAATACCTTGTTCAACTTTATGATTCACATTGCATCACATTTTTACGAGTTCAATCTTTACTGTCCTCGATTACAACAACTTTTATACAAATAATAAAAATTTCTCTTATAATTTATAGCAGAAGAAACATTAAAATTTTAACACTCAGGACAATCACGGCCGATCATTACAAAAAAATACTTTCAAAAATTTATTGCAGGCTTCTTTTTCTTTTTGATCCTGGCGGCATAAATGATGTAATACTGTAATTCAACCCATCGCGAGTCTTAAGGCATTAAAAACCTAAAATTGTTTACATACAAAGGTACATAAAAGCACGCTTCTTTCCAGTTGGGGTAAGCAGTGACCTCAGCCATCCACCTGCTTCGATCTTGACATACTTCAACCCTTTTATATATACGCTCGTCAGTATAAGGTAATTTTAACCTGGCCTTTCATATTACATTAGAACATCCGGAATTTGATCTTAAAACGTTTGCCGAGGCAAACTCAGGAAGAGTTTCCAAAACGGTTAAAACATACTCATTGATCACTCTCGCTTCCTTAACGGTTTGAGCTGAGCCTTACTTGTACAATCAGGAGCAGGTCAAGCTTGACACTTGCAGTGGAACTCTAGCCCGACCAATCATTAAAATAAGAACGAAACTTGACTGTACTAAATCACTAAGCGATTGTGTTTGGTTTAGATAGTATTCTCCGCCGACAAGTCGGATGCCCATCGCCTATAAGGCAGAGCTAAATCCATCTTATATGGGGTGGTCCTATTTTAAACCGGGCATCATAATACGGAAATAGTTCTTTTTATTCCAGGATAAGAACATTTTTGATAAGTCGTCTTTTACAATTGCCACAGAAATTAGAAGGGAGGCCATATTCTAATGCCAGAGCTGGCACAAGGGATACATAGATATGTCATTTATAGATGTCAGGATAAGTTAGGTACGTGCTTTTGTTGATAACGTCAAAGCACGTCAAAAGGAATACAGATGTTATAGGCAGGCGCTTGTCCGCTTGTTTATTCCCCAAAAAATCGTAGATTAAGTATCTGTACGTTCGGTTCCGCAAAACATTAGTATCCAACTGTGTCTATAATGTATTCTAACCACTTAGCATACTAACTGTATCATTCCGAGTTAAATTTCTATACAAAAATCTTATAAAATGAGTCTCTCCATACAATCTCCTCAATTAAATAGCTGCTAATTTTGCGACGTCTCAGACATAGAACAAGAAACTAAAAGCAAACACTTTCACGTTTTAAGTAATGTTCATTTTCACAATTATAGCGACTGTAAAAAAATACGTGTAGTGATATATTTTTTAATTCACAAGTAATAAACCACGATTACTTGTGAATGGAAAAATGTAAACCACCAGTGAAAGTGAATGGAAAAATGTAAACAAAAAAAAATGTATACCACCAGTCTTTGTGAAGCATTGTGGTCCTTACATTGCGCTTCCGCTCACACTTATTTTAAATCTTTCTCTTTCGAAGGGAGTATTTCCGGTGGATTGGAAGAGATCAAGAATTATACCCATTTTCAAAAAAGGCGATCAATCGGACGTAAAAAATTATCGGCCCATATCCATCTTGTCATGCTTCTCTAAGATTTTTGAATCTCTTATTAATCCCTTGCTCTACAGTCATGTCGAATCTAATCTATCAGACTATCAACACGGGTTTCGACTCGGTCGTTCCGTGGAAACTAACCTTGTATCGTTCGTGTCTACTGTTGCACTCGAAATGGACAAGGGGCGGCAAGTCGATGTGGTATACACGGACTTCAGCAACGCATTCGATAGAGTCGACCATTCTATTCTTCTAACAAAATTGCAAGCTCACGGAATCAATGGTCCTTTGCTTTGTTGGTTCTCATCATATCTTTCAGATAGGCCACAAGTGGTTGCTGTAAACGGTTTTGAATCAGCCAAATTCACCGCCATATCAGGCGTTCCACAGGGCTCCCATTTAGGCCCAACACTTTTCCTAATTTTTATCAACGATATTACCTCCCAAATTACAAATTCTCATGTTTCAATATTTGCTGACGACGTAAAAATTTACAGAACTGTATATGGTTTAACGGACGCTAATCTAATCCAATCAGATCTCTACAGTATTAAAACTTGGTGCGACAACAATAATATGACTCTCAATCCTCATAAATGCTCCCATATTTCTTTTACAAAAAAAGTCAATCCCACGCTAACAACCTATGAGCTAAATAATACAGAACTAGCGAAAGTTGCCCAAATTAGAGACCTAGGCATCATCCTTGACAGCCGATTAAACTTTGCATCCCATATCGATAAGATAGTCAATAAAGCCGCCTCAATGCTCGGTTTCATCAAACGTAACTGTCGCAAGTTCAAACAGCCACTAACTCGGAAAATTTTATATAATAGTCTCGTCCGTAGTCACCTGAGCTTTGCTAGCGTTGCCTGGAGCCCTGTATATAGTACGCCATCGCAGCGAGTGGAAAGTATCCAACGCGCACACACGAGACACCTAGCCTACCTGGTTCCAGGTATCACTCACAAAGAACCATACATTCAGCGTTTGGCATTTTTTGAGATGCACACACTTTGTAATCGTAGAGTGATAGCTGACCTTATATTTCTCCACAAAATCATTAATAATAAAATCAAGTGTACTCATATTCTCAATGAAATAAAAATTAATGTTCCATATAATTTCCCGCGAAAGCCAGTTACCCGAATTTTCAATGTAGAAAAGTGCCGAACCAATCTAGGCTTACATCAACCACTCGCCAGAATGTGCTCGCTCTATAATGAAGTTACTGTAAAATTGCCCGAAATCGACATTTTTGGTGACTCTCTTACTGTTTTTAATAACAAATTGCTAAAACACATGTCCTGACTGTTTCTCTGTTTCTCTTATAGATGAGTTATATTTATTTATCCAATGTTTCTTTAATGTGATATTTATGTGATGGTGTTTATAAAACCCTATTACTGTTAAATTATAGTAAAATTGTTTATAAACTATCCCTAAAATTCCAATTTAGAATTTGTCTTGTTCTTACCTTTATTTTTCACGATAATTACTGTTGATTGATCTTATTTAATTATAATACTGTTGCCGAATATGGTCAATGCTGTGCACACCTATAATTGGCATACATATTCTACCCTTACCTATTTGAATGTATCCACATTGTAATTTTAATAAGTTATGCTGTTGGTTTGCCTTAATAAATAAAATAAAATAAATAAAAAAAAAATATCATTACCTGTATTTTTATTAGTTCCTTAATATAAATTAAATTTTTTGGCATTAAGTATATGTATGTAGCTGACTAATGACTAAGTATGTTACTTGTACCATACAACTGAACAACTTTCCCTAAGGATCATAGGTCGAAATATGAAAAACAAAATTCCGCGTCCCATAGAAACTACATCAACTGATGGGTAGTTAAAAACTTTTCTCATATTCTATAGTCCGAGTAACGTAGGTACTCAAAGGAACACAAATGATTTAAGAAGCACCCTATACTTGTTTCGAAGCATATTTCAAAGATAATCAATTTGTTCTCAAATCCAAACAGGTTACTTGCATTAATTTTAGTCAGACAGATTTTTCATACTCTATTTTAATAACTGATAAAACCATCCAAAGCACATTTTAATTTTAAATAATGCAATAAATTACAAGTATAATGTGTTCCTTGACACGCACAAATTGCTTTCATTTATGAAGTGGCAAGTAATTGTAAAAAAAAAAGAAGATTCAAAGTGGACTACTTATTACGCCTAGGGCAGTAATTTCGCAAATTAATTTTGTTGCTACCTGTTTACCGAGTTAGGAAATCAAAAACTATGGCTAGCACACGTAATAGAGTTTTTATGAGGTGTGAAGAAAAGTAACGGTTTTAGAAATGACTACCTTCTGTACGTGCGAATCATATCCGCATGATCTGTTAGACAGTAATTCTAAAACTGTAATTAGCCTTCACATTATCATCATCGTTTGCCTGCCTTTTTCTCGCAATATTATGGATCAGCACAACATGTCGATATCAATTTTAACTTAAGTTCCGACATTTGCCATATTTTTTGAATTTTACATGAGTTTAAAATTTATCTAAACTCCTCCTAATGTTTGAGAATCACTGCAATCCTCTTAAGCATTTTACGTGGGAAATATATCTCCACTTTACGTTCTTATACCTACTGCCCTTTGACACGGCCATGTAAAATAGCCATTACATTCGTAGTAAAGTAATTAAAGTGACAGTTCTCTAGAAATAATCGTATAATAGAGGTATGTAGTCTCGTTGGCCGAGGAAACACGTCAAGGTGGACGTTCACATCGTTACAACTGTTGTTTTAGGTTTATTTTATATGCGCTTGCGTCTACGAGACGTCTGATGGGTTAAATGAGTCAGCGTTTACTGGTTGACTAGATAGTGTGTAGTAATATTGTGTTTCATTAAAGTCTACCGTTCTAATTCGTACCGAAATATTTGAACCAATGTTGTGAGAGAATTAGTCATCCTGAACCTTTAGCAGTCTAATTGCTATACTAAGGACAAATTTTGGAAGGAAATTTTACATTAAAACCCGAAGAAGAATAGGAAAAGATCAGATTTAAAGTTATTCAAAACAAATTGTGACACGATTAAAAGGCCAATGATAAGATCATTGTCACCATATCGTGAGGTTAGCAAGGTCAATAACCACCACACAAACTTTGGTGTTAGAATTCTTTTACCACCCAAGACTGGGAATCGCGTCTTAACGTGCCTTCCAAAGCTCGGAATTAGCTTCCTTTTCGGACAATCCGATTTATTGGCACGCATTCGTCATCCCACTTCCTTTTCTAGCGTTTCAGAACCGAATCAACTTCTAAATTCTCCTTAAATAATTCTTCATTAGACTAAACAAGCAAATTAAGTATCAACAGTAAAAGCAAGATGAAGACGCTGTAAGCTCAGCCAACTTACACGTTACGATCATTAACATTTATCGCCATGTACAGTCAAGAGCACATCAAGCTTGATACTTGTATCACGACTCTATCGCGTAGAGCGTTTGAATAAGGACGGTATAAAGTCCAATGTGTGAAGCTGAATATGCTGTTGACTGTACCACCATGACATAAATAGCGTGATCTAGCATCGCGCTCATCTAAACGGGGGTGGTCTGTCTACTTTCATCCGAGTTTTCCCGTAAATGGTGAACTGGTTACATTTGTAGCAGAAACTGTCGGTTTCGATCTTCGTGGAAGGTGTGAGAGTTAGGATGGGTTATGATTTGTTGTGACTGCACCTTCGTTACAGCAAGGACAATATCCCATACTATTAAACGAGCAATTTTTGTATATAATATATTTGTAATCCACAGAACTATATATAAGCTAACGCTTGTAATCGGTTTCTCGAATATGGCTCTAACTATTTCGATGAAATTTATCTCATGTCTGGGAAAATTTGTTTGCTAGGTTTTTTAAGCATTTCTTGAAAATGGCGCGTTTCAGAAACCTTACAGCGCCATCTGTTATTGAGCTTTAGTTAAGATTATACAGAGCAAAGCTCAGTCGCCCAGGTATTAATTTACTAACATAGATAGAAGGTGGTTTTTTTGACAAGTTATGCGTATGCCCACCTTATTAGTGAGGTCAATAGCAACAACATTTGTTTACGACTTTGTTACAACGAACAAAAAAATTTCGACTACCCTTACCAACCCATACAAAGTAACGTAAGTGACAAAAAAATTAATTTGTATAACATCACATCTCTTTCCCTTCACCTCCATATTACAACTTCTTCTTAGTGTAAATCATCAAAAACCAGACTAAATAATAACCTTCCAAAATTTTGCTTTCTGATTTTCTCTAGGAATCCAATTTAGTTGGAGTTTGTAACTAGTTTTATTTTTAGTAGCGTCGTAGACGAATGGTTTGACAGTCATACCTGCTACGAGTATTCTCCTTAACTTTGCTCAATTTTAAAAGCTCATTCATTGTCAATAGTTTTACTTTGGGTGCAATAAAATGTTATTCAATCATTCATTCGAAGCTTACACTGCAACAAATTTTGAGCAAGATACTCTACATTTTATCAAAACAATATTTCAGTTATGATTTCTGCGAGTTTGAACTAAAAACCTATTTTATAAGGTATCGCATTTAAATAGCAACTGTGACAGTACAACACATTTCAAGTGAAACACAGATAACCTACCAGTGCACATGCAATATTTTGCAATAGCAAGTCAAACCTTCATATAGAAACCTACGCCAGTCACGCGAGACAGAACCAGAGCGATGATTCCTTATCAAATTACAGGTGTTGCCAGTGGAAATTTTCCCACATTTTCTCGTGGGGCATCGTAGATGATATAAATCAGGGTGAAATTGCTGGTCTGCCACCGCTGGAGGCTGAGCCAGTAATGGACGGTCATTTGAGAGTTTTCACTAGAGCAGCCATGGCCACGCACCATCGCGCCGCCTTGCTTTGACGTTCCTATACTTGTTTACTCAAACCTACCATTCAGAATCGTTATCACTTTCTGTAGTCCATTCCAGATTGACTGGAATAGAAAAACTTGTTTAGGTAGGAATGAGAGCAAGAGTATGACGGATAAATACAGCTAGCTAACGTTGTTGTGAAGAGTGTGTAATTTTATACTTTTCAATATCAGGATACGGTGATCACAATATCCTTTAAGGAGATAACGCAGTATCGTTTGGGCCCCATCTAGATGTCTATTTTTTTACTTCCCATACTAACCGACCTGATCAGCTGATTGATTTGGTACGGAAAATTAGCCTCCATATTTAAAGGACCATGGCAACCACTCAAACAACCTGTAAACTCTACATGCATGCTGATACACAAGAAAACAGACTTAAGAAAAAAAATACATAAATATTAAACAATCTTGCAAAATTTATGAAATCAGCTCACCAGAACGCCAATTTCGAAAGCCTTAAGTCTTAAAACAATAATAGTTAAACACGAAAGCTAATAACAAATTAAGACAAACAAGGCAATAAAAGGAGGGAAACTAAGCAACATTAAAAACTGTAACAGCAATATAAGTGATGCATGTGCGACAGGCCGCACTAGTTACTAAGTTTAATGGACGTTGCACAATGATTTACGCGACGAAAATCTAGACTAGATAAACGTGGAAATTGTTTTAAATGTAGGCTTGGTTTAGGTAGAAGTACATATTATAAACAATTGAAATAAACGTATACCTGAGCCTAATAAACGTAAAACGTAGTTATAAAAAGTATTGAACTATAAAAAAATATATTATTCGGTCAGACTTTTGCGACGAAAATCTAGACTGGATAAACGTGGAAATTGCTATTTTTTTTTTTAAATGTAGGCTTGGTTTAGGTAGAAGTATTAAAAACAATTGAAATAAACGTACATCTGAGCCTAATAAACGTAAAACGGAGTTATAAAAAGTATCGAACTATTATTATTTTTTTTATTGTTCGGTCAGACTTTTGCATTATCGGTAGTGGAATAAGAAGTCTTATGTCAGTAAAAGAAGAAAAAAAACTTCTTCGAGTGAACGCAAAACTTTAACTTGGCGCCGGAAAAGATATTTGCTCTCAGGAGATGCAAAAACTGTTATCTTAAGAAAAGCGCTTACAGGTATCAAAAAATATAAAACGACTGGTACAGCGAAGATAAAAAGCTAGTACAACAAGAGTCTTGATTTTATAGACATATAGTCAACGAGTGCACCCTAACAATTTTTTATGACTCTAATAATCAAAAGCAGAATCTTTAATCATTACAACAGTAAAATTGCTCTACTTATAACAATTGCATCATTGCCAGGATGCCAGGTGATCAAACAACGATTTCTTGATTAAAATGTAACACTATTTAGCCCCTAGCTAAAATAACTCCGTAATTAAAAGTAATAGAGATCAGAAGATATCGAATAGTTGAACCGTTCGGAAGAATTACGAGTAGCATCCCGCTGGGGTATTTCGTGCGTTAAAACGATTGGAAATCGTAACAATATTGCTTCCTTTGATAGGATTGAGCAATTTTATACATTTACAGTTTTCGGCTTCACGTAATCATTTTGTCTTACCTTCAGCTGCAAAGTGCAATTTTTACATAATTATCTATCTGGCAGAAAGCGGGTCACAATATTTTTAAAGAATAAGATAAACCAAACAAAGCAATACCGTGTAAACAGACTAAACCCATTTCAATCATACATATTCTGAGTAGTGGAACGAATGTAAGCTATTACAGGAGAACACGACCGCTCTTCGCCGCGGGCGGCGTGCGACTGAGGAAGTGCCGCGGTCCTTCTGCGCGCACGCAGCCTCGGGGTGCGGTTACTGACTGAAAATAAGAAAAAAGTATGAACAGGATGAAAGCGAAAGCTTAGATCTAATAACTGTAGCATTAAGTGGGTGTGCTGATGCTACTAGCAGTGGGAAAAGTCCCGTTTAAAATGGTTCCATGTTTAAAGTATTTGAGCTATAGACAAAAATGTTGAACATTCATTGGTTGCAACTTGGATTTGACTGTTTGTTTCCGGACGTTCACTTTGAATTTATGATTCCTGTTAAGGTAATATCCAATTTCAGTTTCGGTTCAAATTCTTAGGTTGTCATAGCGCAACTAATGTAAATCTGTACAGTGACATGATAGGTATTTTGCCTAAGAACGTCCATTTCCAAATTGATATTATTTACTTTTAAACTACAACAAAATTTATGTTTCAAATACAATGCAATATTCGGTCGGTATCGGTTCAAATTCTCGGCATGTCATAGCGCAACTAATGTTAATCTGCGCAGTGACACGATGGCTGAAGGCGGTGCGGCAACTTTGAGCAAATATTGCGGACTGCGGATAGGCCGCTTGCGCCCACGGCGGTGCGTGCTCTTTGGATGTAAGGTTACCCGCTGTTTGATTTGATTTTCTAGCTTGAAATAAGCTTGGATATACAATAGTGTCTGTCGTATTGCGTAGGGTAAAAGTACGCTTCCCAAATATCTTTAGTCCATACCTAAGTTGAGATTATGGTCAGTAAAGAAGGCTTCTTATTATATTCTTACTTCTTCAACCAGCACAAAAACATTATAAGAAGGTTTAGTACAAAATGACAGATAAAAAAAACTGCAAGAAAAATTTTGATTACTGCTTGCACCAGAAATATTTATGCAATATCCAGGAACAATGATACTCAATGTACGTTTATCACATCAATCAATTCGAAATAAAATAATGTATGTTATGATTCTTATCAAGAGCTTGCATACGAAAAAGTTGTTTGAAGATAATATTAACCACAATTGCAATTTCTACATTTTCCAGGCAGCATATCGCAAACCACACTCAATAAACTAAACATGGAAGCCAGTTTCAAATTGGTTCAAAATAGTTAACGATCTAGATCTGCAGATAAAATCTGAATAGGACAATCGGGCTCTGAATCAACGTTCTTATTCATAGAGCAGCGGTGTAGAACTAGCGCTGGCCAGCAACAAACTATTTAGTAATTGCAAGGAAGGATTGCTGTGAATTATCGTTGATCGTCTTTCAATTACAATGTATTGTATTTAGGGCTCATAATTGAGGAGCGTCAGAACAAAAACCGTTAAGTCGCATTTAAGCCAATATTTTTTTTTATTGCATTACAAAATTTTCAAGCAATGAAATTAAAAATTATAATGGCTTAAATGCGACTTATCGGTTTTGTTCCTCAATTATGATATTATAAAAGTTTATACGTAACATATTCATCGAATTTACGTATTTTAAAAATAGGATCTACTTTTTTGTTGCGAAAAGCTACTTATGTTTATATGACTCAGCCACCGACGAGACGATTTACTTCTGTGGTTATAAACATTGTAATTTCTCTACTAGATATTTGTGTGATAATGAGATCATTTATCATTATCCTTCCAATCTAGTTAAGTAAGAAAATTTCATTGCTTTTGCTATTCAACACAAAAAACAACTCGCTTATATCTTACGTGAACAACTTAACACTTGCAAATAAAAACAACAATATTTTTTCCCCAACAGCGCTTGTCTGACACCAATCCACCTTTTAAATATTCAATTATGCCGCCGAGCACTTGTTAACAAATATTTTATTCAAGTATGTTTATGTTTACACAAGGTAGTATTCAAGTTAATCGTAAAAGGTTCGTTTCCGATTCACTAGAGGGACATTTATCATGATGATCTCGCGCCGCGATTCGATGAATACTTAATGCAGTTTCGCCGGCTCAATGGACACTATTGGACACCACATTCAATGTATTGGACATTAAATATCGATGCTTAGTGTATTTTAATGCTGGTTAATGTTAATAACTTAATGTTGAAGGCTTATGGCAAGATGCTTTTGATTGTACAGAAATACCAAGTAGGAGGATAGGGTCATAGTAAAACACGATGATCCTTCTAAGGGGTGATTCTACATCACTAATAGATAGCATAAAAATATTTCAAAATTACTAATCTTTAAAAAATAAATTTAACTCAAGAAAAAATGAAGCGCCTGGAGGATTAAATGACATCTGTTATCAGCTGGTGATACAGATAAAGAAGTTTTTTTGCTAAAATATCAAGTACCTAGCAAGTACCTATTCATTTCAATAAACTACTGAAATGTAATTCGAAGGAAAATGAAATTTCATGACCTCATAAAATAAAATAAAAAATATTAAAAAAAAGTATTAATAATAATACATACATAACATCACGCCTCTTTCCCGTTGGGGTAGGCAGAGACCACAGTCCTCCACCTGCCACGATCTTGACATACTTCCCTTGCTTCCTGTACTTTCATCAATCCTTTCATACATGCTCGTCGGTTTAGGGTACTTTTAACCTGGCCTTTATTCAGAACGTCCTGAATTTGGTCCTGGTACGTTCGCCTAGGCCTTCCCCTTCCAACGTTTCCATTCACTCTCGCCTGGTAGATCTCTTTCGTCAATCTTCGTTCATTCATCCTCTCTACATGACCAAACCATCTCAGCATCCCTTTCTCGATTTTGGTCACTACGTCTTCTTTTACGCCACACCGTTCTCTTATCACACTATTTCTAATCCTGTCACTCAATTTAACACCAATCATACTCCTTAGCGCTCTCATTTCCACTGCATTAATTCTACTTTCATGCTTCTTCTGCCATACCCAGCTTTCACTGCCATACATCAGTTTTGGTACCAACACTGACTGATGTATTAATAATAATAATCTAAAAAAATAATAATCTATTAGTGATTTATAATTTACCCCTTAGAAGGATCATCGTACTTTTTTACACCCAGAACTAAATACGTATTTATTTGATTGATTATTATTTTTCTTGTTGCAGGTAAGTTATCAACATCTTGAGCTTAAAAATCAGACCAAAGATATCCAGTTGGTTGAGTATTTGGCAGCGAGCTTGTTGACTATGGAATTGGCAGCAGTTTGTAAGTATATGCTGTATGAAAATTGTTTGGTGGTCTGGCTTTTGCCTCCTATTAAAGTGAAAAGCTTGGTGGATGGACATAAAATGCTGTAATAAGCGGTATAGATCCCTCTCTGCTACACACCATACTTAACTAATAGTGCGTGAGCAGCACTTGCCCTCTTGAATGATATTAATTGGCCACGAGTAAAGCTCTTTTTGACAGAATATCGTATAAATCTTCAGACAAAGACGGCTAAGAGGCTGGCTAGACAGAAGTCAGTCCACGACGTTGCTGCTACGGTCTGAGAGGCAGCAAGCGGTTGTTTCAATACACTGCCTGCCAATGCTGCATGCGTGCGAAGAACTTAAATATTGAAAAACGGTTCAAACTGCAGCTGCAATAAGGCCTATGACGATGATGGACTCCTTAGTATACACATAAAGACACATACCAGATGACATACCAGACATACATACATGACATATCAGATGTTATAAATTATGTCATATTATTTTATTATATTTTTTTATCATTTTCGCTATTTTGCAAACAACCATCTGCTTTGCATCTTTAACCCATTACAGGCGTTAGCGCGGTAGAGCGCGCGAAATGCGGTGTTCAGACGACATGCGTGGGCGCAGGTCCGCAGTCCTATGATGAATCGGTCGCCGGCGCCGGGTGTTACAAAACTCAGACAATTTGCATACAGATACTATCCTTGTAATGTGTACAGGATGTATAAAAAGCCTTTTCTATTGTAATATTTAGGCAAAGTAATTGACTGTAGAGATAATAGATTCAGGATCAGATTTATTTATTCAATGTAGATTCTTTACATAATATTTATTGAACGTCATTACATGCAGAATACAATGAACGATAAATCAAACGAATCTACTTCCGTTTTGTATCAAAAACAAACATCAAGAAACCACTGCAGCACGGCCTACTTATTTTAATATTCGGCTTTATACAATGTTTTTCTTGTGTTTTGCTGGAATATCAGAGCACCTCTTTGTCAAAACTAATACTGTTTCAAACTAACTAAAAGCGAAAATCTTCATTCTCTTCTAGTTTTTTTTATAAAAAAATGCCTAAAGAATACTATGTGAGTACTTCTTATTAAAGTACCAAGAAAGTTGTAAGGGACTCATTGACTTAAACAGAAAGGAAATAAACATTTGCCGTTATATATGTTTCTTGAGAACGATTTTTTTTTCAACTGATCTTAGTGATCATGCCCTTTCAGTTTTGCTATAGTTTTTTTAGGGTACTGTTTTTATAAATAAATAAAACGCATTATTCAGTAAGTGATCCATAATATTTTTGTTCTACTCGCACAGAAATTTTGTCCCACCATGTATACCCCATGCGCCTGAGCAACTATCGACGCGACGGGTCAAACCATTGTAACCGCCTAGCATTGTTTATGGGGTTCTACTACAGAGGTTTATGTAAAATAGACGTAAACGATCTTACAAGACCGCAAACTTCATTCGAATTCGTATTCGAACAGTATTGTCTTCATTCAAACTGCAAAAAGACATTATCAGAATACAAAGAAACTTATTGTTAGCTATTCTAAAAGACCTATTTTGGCAGTAAATTTTATATCGGTGCATAAATGTTTCAAAATAGTAAGTAAATCGAGGTAGAGTTCAGGCCATGCATAACCATCCAACGTATCATCCAATGTTGCCATCTCTACAATTATCCAGCCTGGATTTTTATATTATAATTTCGTACTTACCTTGATCACAGATTAAATAATAGTAAACCCTTGATACCGCCGTCAGTTGGCTCAAGAATTTACAACATTTCCCTTTTTCAACGAAATTACAAAAATTTTATTGGAGGTACTTATATCTTGATTGTTGTTTTATTTCATAAGGAGGTAAATCATACAATTATTGTTTCTACATAATTTCGACTTTAAAAAACATCATGTGTTATAAAAATAATGCTATAATCTTATTTATTAAGTTGGTACTTACATATTTTTATACACGGTGAATTTTCATAAGCTTTGAGCCCAGTGATTCTCCAAATGAAAATGTACAACTTTACCATAGAGTTTTTTTTTACTCGACATATTCTTCCACTTCCCATACTAGCAGCTGATAATTTTGTATGAAGAATCAAAAAATATCTTAACGAGTTCTCAAAAGTCATAGGACAAAAGAACCTGCTTAAGGGTTAGGCTTTATTTTACCCCCTAAACAACTGGTTGGCAAGATGTACCTCCGAAAAAATCCTTAAAAGGTTTTACACGAATTATTTAAACCCTGTTTACTATCCTCTATCTTTAAACTTATATCACAAATGCCTAAGCAGCAGACGTCTAGACTTCATCAGTCATGATAATCACGCATCATTTATTATTGAATACTTTTGAATACTATCGACAAGATACACACAAAGACCGCATACCGCATAAACAAAGCTGTACGTACGCACAATATTGATACAATATAGCGTATTACTATCACAAATGTTTTACTTTTCATCGGGTCTAAGCATTTGCTATTTATTTGGTCAAAAAGCTGGAAAAGCAAGCTTTATACTAATAAATAAGTAATAAAAACACGAAGGACCATTATAAAATAATCTAAAGATCAAAAACAAAATTATTTACCCTAAATACACAAACCCTTTCCAAACTTGAAACCAATTTGAAACTCATACTGCCTCCCTAATCTCTGGTCAACATTTTATGTGTCAACGAAGCACAAACGGGGTTTCATTCAGAGACATGTTGATTGCACGGGGCTAGCAAAACCCAGGTCTAACCTTGGTCTAGCTCTGTCACCGGCCATAGTTACCTGCAAAGAAATTAGCGAAGTAAGGAGGTTTTGGTTCTGAGGTTACCTGTCACGTGACATGACATTTTTCTTATCACGGGCATAGACCAAAAATAAATGTAGAGTCAGACCAAGGTTAGACCTGGGTTTTGCTAGCCCCGTCCCAGTGAATCATCTCTGAATGACACCACAAGGGTCTACAATTAATTTAAGGGAAATTTTACTTTAAAGGAGGTTTGTGCAATTTACTAACTTACGTTACATCCTTTATGACAAACAAAGTCGCCTAAAGACAAAAGACGGTCCGGCATTACCCTACTTGCAAAACATCGGCATTAGAACGTCACGCGGTAACGAACGCGCATGATTGATGCGCCTTCGCGCGCGCGTGGGCGGTGCGCTGAAAATGCGCGCAAATTATAGGTAGGGCGCATAATAGCAATAGCTGTGTGATGAGTGTTTTGGTAATTGAAGCCTCTTGGCCGAGTGATAGTTGCTCTTTCATTCCGTGATCCGTTGACCGTTTACATAACATCTCCAGCGTCTTCTGTGCTTTTAAAGGTCTGCTGAGCCACTGTCACTATAAGCTAAGTCAGACGTCTTGAGGAAACTCTGACAGCCAGGATGACTACTAACCTTGCAAAGCCTAATATATAGGATTGGGACTGAGTTGTGAAGGTCGGATGGTAGTCGCTCCGTGTAAAACCCGCGCCCTTGTTTATTTAGGTAACAAACCCGACTCGGTGAGGACAATGATGAATGATGACGAATGTACATGAAATCCGTATTTCTTACCTATTACTTAAAGAACTTAATAAAGAGTAGGTATGTTTTTTTACAGAAAAATATAAAACAACATTCCAAAAGAAACTTTAATCAAAGTACTTAATTCAAAATATTATGATGCCTAACTAATAATAAATAATAACAAATAATAAGGCCTACAAATTTCGAGATAAATGGGAAAATACAAAGAAATACGAGAAAAACCAAAATATTATTCTTATGAAAGTTATCACTTAACACGTCAGTTAAATTAAATTTCGTCGATTCCTAAGCAAGTAGCGCTATGCGGGAGAAAATAAGAATCGACAAGAAATAATCCAAACTTAAAAAAAAATTAAACCATGCAAAAACATAAAATTTGTTTAATAAAATCCATTTCAAATGTAATCTCATCGGTAGTAGAATAAAATAATCTCAGCGGCGAGTCTGTGTGTAAATAGTGTTTCAAATTTAATAGCGCATCGCACGAGCCGCACGCGCCGATTGCTAATGATCTACAGGTCTATTCTGTGACCACTTCTGTAGCCTCTGTTCAGAGTTATCTTCTTTTGGTGGCCAAATCGACCTTATTGATTTGCTTCAATTAAGTGCTCCATTATGAGACAGTGCAATCGAATCAGGGCAAACATTGCAACTGCTTTAGGGCCCATCAGTTTTTGAGCCCAAAGGACAGAGCAAGATACCGTTGTGCTGCAAGTTGCATAAAAAATTTTGCCTTTCATACCGCCGCTCGAATTAATAACGCAACTGCCACGTTGCTTATCCGCGTACCTAAATCGCCTGATAGGGCTATAAAGCTCTTTTTATTTTGTTTTTGCACTTAATTAAAACTAAGTTCTTTGAATGCTTTATAAAACCCAAACCATTATGCTTCTTTAACGCTAGTTCGTTGAAATGTACACATTGAGACACAATCTAGAAGTACGTTTTACAAAGTCAATTCTCTACAGAATGCCCCTAGTCCGCCTAATGACTTCTCAATGTTGTACGGCTATCCCTCCATCTCTCAGATGGTTTTTATTAACTATTCATACCGTCCACTGATTCATAGCCAACATCTCTTGCGTCAAAAATATCATTAGCTAACAATTATTTTATATATGCATCAATGATCTTGAGACGAACAAAAAACGTTCGGGTTTTAAAAGAAAGGTCTATGCAAAGTTTTTTCTTATTTCGAAGACCTCACACGTTTAGTCTTCTATCGCAACTGGTTACATAACTCCGTTTTTGTAGGCACACAAAGTGGTGCAGTTTGACAAATAGAACATCTGTTTATGAAACCAAACCAAATTTTACAAGAAAATTAGCTGCCGAATCGTATTAACATTTTATACTTCATTGATGCAAAGGCCTTCCTCATTTCCTTCCACTGCACTACTGTCTGCTCTGAGCCTCAATCTCGTGGTGTGTGTCATTACGGACGCTTTATCCCTTGGGGTTGGATGTTAGTGAGTGGCTTTCTTTACCTTACCTGTTCAGTAAGCTATCAGTGACAGCAAATGCTTCCAAAACTCCTTTTATATGTTTTTACACTCATTTTTATTAGTTGTAAGTCTTGTTATACCTTCATTTAATGCTTACCTGTCTTGTTTGCTTGTTTGTAACCTGAAAGAGAACCTAGCCCTCACGATACAGGGAATCCTAGTGTGAGGACTAGCGAATCTATGTAAAATCACTTTTTGTACCCAACAAAGTTATTTATTTATTTATTTATTTTCAGTGACGTATTTTTGCTATAATATTTTACCCCATTCAATTAATAATGAAGCTGTGGGTAAGTTCATTTCATTCAAAATATTATTAAAATTAAAGAACATCTTATGAGAAAGAAGATAATAAAAATCAATTCAAGCTTATTTTAAGTTCAATACATTCAAATTTCATTAGAAAAACCAACTGACTACATAATGAGGTGTTCCACTTAATAAATCACAATCGGAGGCTAATATACACGCGCTCCGGGCCATAGGTCAATTGATACTTTGATAACTTCTTAATTTGATGCCTTAAATTATGCACTAATGACGTCAATGGTCGTTTATAAGAAAACTATATCGTTATATATATATATATAACTCATTTATTCAGGAAAGTATTACAAATTATAACAGATTTTAACACTCTGCCCAACTGCAAGCAATTTGTTGGCAGACTAAAGTGCTCTCAGGTTACTAATATACTCGTACCTATAATTTGCAACAGTGTCCAGGACTACTTCAGATTGCATATAAAATTTTGTTAATTTTAGGTTATTATTAAATATGAAGTACTCCTAGACCTTTCTGGTAACAAGCATATTTATACGGACCTTACATAAAAAGCTCAGAAATATAAATAAATAAAACTAAATAACCTACACAATATCTAATCAAGATTATGAAAGAAAAATGATTTAAGCCTTTTCTTTAAACAGTTTCGCGACAGCTTCTTACCAGAGAAAATAGAATCAAGGAGTTTATTAAAAGATACTAAGTTTTATATGAATTCATCATCTATGTTAAATGTTTATTTATGTACAAGTCACATTTGTGAAGTGGCCTATGGAAATGTTACCCTTTCCAAAAATAATTAAGAAAGAAAGTTTTAAGTATAGTGTCTCAAAAATACGATCTCTGAAAAAAATCTATTTTCTCAAGAGTACTCGTATCTACTTGATCTTACAAACCGAAATTCTTGGTCGTGCCTACTTGTTGAAATCCTAACCTCTCACAGGTGGCCTACTCAAGTCTGATGGGACAAACTTTATGCTCATTGGTCAGTTCATCAATCTTCTCTCATTACTCTCCCATTACCATTGATTACGATCTAAAACGATCCATCGATTAAGATCAATAAATCCGAAAACGACAGTTGTCCGTCAACGACAATCCAGCCATTTTATAAGGGTACATTATGTCACGCAAGTCTAAAATTGGGAAACGTATTTCCCCTGCGTGGAATAATCATGGTACATAGTGCTTTGATGGTTCTTAACGTAAAATTCAAATAAGACCCTAAATTTGCCAGGACATAAATTTTTGCTACAATAACAAGAGGCATTTAATTCCTAACAGTCCATTTGATGTTTCAAAAGCTCAATATATTGATCATATAGTGAGATTACGACTAATTAATATATTCGTCTATTTATCCTTCTGCTCTAATTTTATTATCTGCTTATATGTATAAACTACAAGTAATACATTCCAAGCGAAGCATTAATATAATGCAACTTTTTTAGTATAACTCGTAGATCCACTAAAACACGCCGTGATCCATGGGTTATAAAAACATCCACTACATAGAATCAAAAGTGGCACAAAAGAGAGGAGTCATTAACTAAGTAAAGTAAGCTGCCGTTATTCATAATCTAAGGTAATTTAGGCTGCATACTCTATCTAGTCATTTGGTAAAAAAGTCAACAAACTATAAATATTATCAGGCGAATCACTAATCCTCAAATATCTTCCGTTATCTTCTAATAGCACATCAACAATCCTTAGAAGGTATAGAGCCAAACAACAGCTATTATGAATACCCTCCCACAGACTTAAAAAGATTTAAAGTGACCGAGGACAATATTGAAGAAAGTCTACGAGTGTTCTGTTACAACAACGGGACAGCGCCATGTCGATGAGGCTTTATCGCCACCATTGAGAAGTTACGGTCGGTGAATGAAAGTGTATATTGATTGCAATAGGCGGTAATAAGTGTAAATTAGTATTAAGCTTAAGTACAGTTAGGTTTGATAATAGATTTACCGTAAAGAAGCAAAACATTAAGTGAATCTGATGTTTTTTTTTGTGATCCTGCGGAATATTCCACACGGGTTTTGAAAAACTTTTCTGTATATTCCGGAAAATCTGCGTGGAATGGCAATAAATTTACAACATCATCAAATATCTGTCAAATCTAGTCATTTTTAGGGTTCCGATACCAAAATGGTAAAAAAGGAACCCTTATGGTGCGACTTTGTCTGTCTGTCTGTCCGTCACACCTCTATATCTCAACAATCACTCATGCTATCGACTTGAAATTTGGAATAGTTGTAGAATTTGGTTGCCCAACTTAATTGCACGTGGAAGAATTAAAAAAAATATATGATTATTACTGTAAAGGGGGCCCAAATAGGGGGGGGGGCAAAATTTCAAATTGTCATCATTAGGTCGAGTGGGGTATCATATGAAAGGACTTTACTCGTACATTCTAAAATATATTTTTGTATTTTTTTTACAACTCTTGGTTTTCAAGTTGTGACGAAAAATGTCAAAAAAATACCATTCCCCCCCTTATCTCCGAAGTTTGTGAAAGGAAAAATCTGAATTAATTACAGTCGATAGAAGTTTATGTAAATATTACAGAAAAAATAAAACGATCTCCCAAGTTGCACAGTTTTTTAGAAATCTGCAAAAAACCTTTACATGCAAATTTTGTTCTGCGGTCCTAAAAATTGACTTTATTGCTTCCAAAAATACTATAGTTATATCGGAACCCTCCGCGCGCGAGTCCGACTCGCACTTGACCGGTTTTTATACAGGGTGTAACAGATGGGTTGGCATAAACTAAGAGAGTATGATTAGTGAACAAAATTAAACAACTTCAACGTGCAATCAAGTTAATAAGTTTGTTCGGATCAGCCATTTCTTTTTTTATTCCTAGTGACATGTCTCTTGGAAAAAATTGTTCAGTTTGTCCTTCACATTTTTGCCAACTTAAACTTTACGCTCCGTTTACATTATAAATCTGCGTAATAGGCGTTGGACTGTAAACAGCGTGTGCCGATATGTTTACTTTGAATACTCAATACGTTTGAATACTCAATTTTTACGCTTGCATCATCAGTCTTATTTTAAATTTGCTGGCCAACTGTTATTATTACTTCATTATTAATATTTACCTCCTTATAATGTTATAGTTCATCCTAATAGATACCTTTTATCTTAATAGGAACATCATATATAAATAAGTGACTCTTCTGTAATTACGTACGAATTAATCTTCTAATATTATCAACTTCACGAGATTAGTCTTAAAATTATGTCTTTTATTAAAGTCAACTAACAGTACTTAAGGTTTTATTGCAAATTGAAACATAACTGTAAGAATTTCTCACTTTATCCAGTTGTATATTAAACCTGCCTTCTTATTTACTTCAATCATAAAGGCTTAAATTGGAGCAGTACATTTCTAATCATAATTTTATTACTGTTTAATATAATACCAGACAAATTGAACTACCTTCTTTTAGAGACTTACAAACACTTGCACTGAACTTACAAATTGCTAGAACTTTTATATATTTAGCATTTGAAAGTAAAAAGAATAAAATCAACAAAAGTCTAGTTCATAAATAAAACGAGAGGTAAAATGTAAACATCTCAAAACTTTCTTCCTTTTCTCATGGCTATCTTTATATCTTTCTTGTTAGCCTTTGCTTAACCAAACCTAATATTGATAGTACAGCCCCAATGACATCTCAGTCGACTTTGTGTTGTACCGGCAATACTAGCTATGCCATAAATACCCTAAGCCCAACTACAATTTCTCTCGCAATGGACATTAGTTGAAATTCGATAGGCTCTGAATGCCTAGGGAAATAGAAATCAGATTAAATAGATAACTAGATATAGAAATGCCACACAGAACTAATGGGTACTCTCGACTCATTTTATGATCTCATGGTGATGAGGAGTGTTAAACAAATGAGTCTTGATGACATGACAAACGGGAACTGCCTTCATAGCAGCTATGTTTTCTGCATAGCTATTGGTAAACTCTTCGAGATTTACTAAGAATTATTAGGTTTGAGCAAATACCTAGGTGGAATACTCAAATTTTTTTTTCTGAATGGTTGCCGGTGTGGGTTGGGTCACAGGTTTTACGAAAATCATACACGAAAATACGAAAAAAAAAGGCATTTTTTTGTTTCGCATTTTTGTGTAATGCTTCGGTGCAAGAGACGCCTTTCGTCACTGAAAGTTTTATTTCGCAATTCAAATATCTTCTTTGCTAGGAATCGAAACCTTTCGGGAAATTCAAAGCTTCCTTTATTAGTCTTTAGTCAACTGATTTCTATTAATGCAAAGACAGTTACATTGAAACTGTTTTCCAAGTTCTGGAATATCGCGTGCTAATGAGGCGAAATCTGCTCAATTCTATGATACCATAAACAAAGGTGCTAGCAATGGGGCTATCAAGAGCTTATAGCAAATTAAAGTTTATGTTGCACTCAAATTCAATCAGGGAGTTGTACCGCCGAAGTTCATTTTATATGCGATAATGAATTCCAAAATAGCTATAAACTGTGAAGTTTGGTAGTAAAGTGTTTAGTTTAGTTAGGGTAATATACTTTATGCTTTTTTAGAGTGGTGTATGTGGACGATATAATTACTTGCTCTTCATACAAAATCCGAAGGATGGATGTAGGATGTAGAACTCATAAAATAACTTAATTACGTTAAGAATGTGGCTGCAGGTGGCAAAAAAGCTATCAACCTGATCTTACTCAATTTTCGAAAAACAATCGGCGTGAAGTTACCCAAGACAGCGCGCGAATGATGAATGCCTCGCGACTGCACAATGACCGTATTAAGCCGCGTGCGCACAAAGAAATTTTGATTTATTGCTTCATCGGGACCCCTTTTGAATTATTTTCGGTTGTATTCGGTTATTTTCGGGTCATCTCGGGCCTCCCACTCACGACCTGCCTGCAGCTACTCAATGAAGACATCGCATTCAATATGAACATAAATCATGGTCCGAAGAAATTTCCGTCTAGTTGAAATATCGTTGGCGAGAAGTAAAAAGTTTGGCGCGCCGCCGTCCCTTGAGAATATTGATGTGCGTCCTTGTATAGGGCTGTGAGATTACCTTAATGGCATATTTTTATTAATTACTGTTTTTCTGCAATTTTAGGGTTGGCTCGATGGTTTTATGTAAAATTTTTCGAATTTTATCACTTTTCGTAAAAAAAGGTAAATTAAATAAGTACCCGTGTGGCGCCTGCAAGGAATAGTACCAACCCATCTGTAGTTGTAGGTCTCGTAAGACACAACTAAGATATTATGAACTGGAGTATGGGCAGCAGCCTCCTTCTGTGTATCGTACCATCCTAAATGTTGCGGTCACCAATAACCGCAGTCCATGGTGCCAGCCGCAATGGTAACAAGAACAGTAACTATGATATTTCTCCTCCAAATTGTACCAAGCGTTTTTGCTAGAATCCTGAGAGAGCTGTCCTGTCCTGTAGTGAACGTTTCATGGGATGTTTTGATCAAAATCAAAAATCAAAATCAAAAATCGTTTATTTATTGTTGGATATTAAAATCTCTTAATGACATTAGCTAAACTACATCGCTTCACAAAATAGGTGGCGCCATGGTGGAAAAAAAAGAAGCGACAATACAAAACCCACATTGAAACCCAAACCCAATTGCTCTATGGTTTGCAAGAGCTACTTTCTTCTCCTGCCTTATTTAAGTGTATCCTTGTTTTTTCTTTTTTTTTTTACTTAAGTTAAAATATAATTTATAAACAGCAAACCAAGCAAAAACTATGACTTCTTAACTTGAAACATTTTTATTTAAAGATTATAGTCATATGGTTAAACTAAAGTATAAATTGTAAAATTTGAAAAATATGCAATACCAAAAATTTAAATAGCAACCCTTAAAACACAAATGAATCAAATTGAGATGTTGTTCATCACGCGCGTATCCGCGGCGCCTACGCACTGACTGACGACTGCAGACCGGCATTACCAAAGATATTACCACTACCGCAATTACTCACGAGGAAAAGATGAGACAACCGTGGACGATGGAAGGCGCAAAAGTGAGGACGCAATATTCGAAAAAATTGAGTCTTCGAGTATTTTATGATACGAGTATAATGTCGTTGAATGTATGATAATTTTTATGGTTATATTTATTTTTTCTGATAAGAAAGTATTTTATACAGGGCTTAAATATGTTTCGCTCTACTTTGCAAAATTTGCAAACAAAACATAAATTCTCATACAAATTGGACCGATTCATTTGTATGACGAGTCAGAGTCATGAATATTTATTTGCGAACTATCAAAAGTCATAGAATAAAAGTTGCTGCAAATCAATCCCTGGATTAAGATTAAACCCTGTTTAAGTCACTTTATTCCTAATGTTGTAGCTATTAGTGACTGTTGTCGTTCCTAGTCAAGTTTCAGTCAGTAAAAGCTTGGAAGAGTAGTCTTCGGTTAAAATACAAACTTGATGCATCCTATAAACTTCTACTTAGCTCCATGACTATTAATTGTAGCACTTTTGTTGTACACAAATTACGTATGCACGATAATGCACACTCCGTTTACGTAGACACCCAGATTGATTGATAAATGCACTTATGATGACTCGACTAAAAAGGTTCCTTTATGAAATGTCAAGGTGGAGAAGATGTGAAAGGGCTGAGTTATACGAATGTTTCTGTAATTCACGTTAATTTGGTTAAGTTCTGGTAATGTTTCGACATTGTTGGATGTGATGTTATCGGCAAAGGAAAGGTCCCTTGCAGGTCTTGGTTTTTGTTGACCAGTGTATAAAGGTCGAGGTTTAGAGCCCCGCTTTTTAGAGTATTGGTGTCATAGAGTTATTCTATTTATTTTATAACATGCTTACTTATATGTGTCAGACTTTAATTTGGAACGTCAGCGTACTGCAAGTGACTACCTGATGTAGGTAAGGAACAATATTCTGAGGTAAGAATTAATTCATCGTTATAAGCCCTAAATATAAGACTAGCAACTTTGTTGGACAAAATGTAAAATCAGAAGATAACCAAATCATGAACAAAACCAAAGGCGAGTAAATACGCTTTTTTGGGTGATTTTTCCATTATTGACCTCATTCGCCAGGGCTCAAAGGCAAGCTCACTTCATATAATAAAGAAAGTTGCTTGCCCCACACCTCCCAAACTAGGCCTTGAGCAGAAAGTCCACCAGACAAGGCGGATTTTCGTGTTGTAACCGTATTAATTCAGCAGACAATGGCTTACAACAAGGAAGCGAGGTTAGGCCGGGCTATCAAGTTATCGATAGCACTGGACAGGGGGCAGTGTCGCGTGCACCGTTGCCACAGAACAACACACTTGTAGACAGCGTGCATATTGTTTAGCAGCTTGAAAGTTCTGACTGCACGGTAGTTCAGTGAGATGCACTTTTAACGTAGACTGTATTTGGGTGCTGGCAAAGAATAGTACCAACCCATCTCTACCCGCGGGTGTCGTAAGAGGCGAATAAGGGCTTATGAACCGGAGGATGGGTACCAGCATCTTTATGTGTATTGTAAAATCTTACATAGGTACTGCGGTCACTAACAACAGCGGTACCCAGCCGCAACGCTTACAAGCGTGGTGATTATGGTGAATCCCCTCTAAAGTACCACGCGTTTTTGCTGGAGTTCTAGAGAGAGCTCCCTTCCTGCAGTGGAAGTTTCGTGGGATGTTGTGTTGTTGTGTGTGCTTGGGACCATTTCACTTGCATACAATTCATACGCTTTAAGGTGTCTTTTCACCAGAGATGTGCTAGCATGTGAGCTGGAAAAATTGCAACCAATAGGATTGCTTCATTTTCCTAGCTTGTTCAATATACTGTCAAATGGTTCTATTGTTTCGAGGTTTCGAATTTTTCAGCTAGCAAAGACACACTTATGCTCAAGTAGATGAACAGAGCGTGCATAAGAGCGAGAAGGAAAAACAAATAATGGTTCCAGGGTAGTAGCACCTAGTAGATGTTTTGTAACATGACCAAAATGATTTTAAATCATAGTCACACTACTATAATATAACCCATATTTAGTTTATTTAATTATATCACTGAACGCCTTTATCAATACTAGTTTTGACAAGTCAAAATGAAAATGAAAGTAAATATATCTGCGCAGAATTCTTGCCAGTTTTCAAAGAGGCATAATTACAAAGAAGACATCTGGCCCAGACCTATTTGTATAGTCTGCTAGCTTAACCATTGCTGGCAAGGCTCTTTTTGTCCACGGGGTTGCTAGTCTATGACTGCTGCCTTTGTGCCCTGCTTGCATACTTTCACCGCCCGCTTCCCGATGCATCGATATGTCTCGTTTGCACGCTCGCATGCCAGTGGACGGTTTAGCAGCTGGAGTCAGTCCGCCCACGCGTAAGTAATCTTTGGTGATTAGGCGGCCACGCTAGTTTCATAGAAAGCCGGCTTCTCTATTAAGTTTATTCAAGCGATTACGAAGATACATTGCTTGTGGGTACGCTTGCAGGATTAGAGGATTTCTATTTATTAGTATTCACGTTATTCAATTATATTTGGTCAACGCTGCGAAGTAAATTTGATGGCAGTCTCTCAATAACCGGTTAATATTTTTTCTAGCAATTGACTCTCCTTTCCAAACGCCAGAGATGGGTTTTAGAAAAGGGGGGGTTACTATCGTACAGACCAGCAGTTTATTCTTCATAACTTGAGATATTGGAGGAAAAACTGGCCAAGTAAGAGGTTGACACGCACAACGAGGTTTCCGAACCACCAAACAATATAAAAAAAATACAAAAAAAAAATACAAAATAGTTTATTCAAAAAGTCCAGCTATATATATATTCGAAATTTCAGTGGTAGGTTCAAAACTAATGAGCCAAAGTTTAAGTCGCACCTAGCCACTTTTTAAATTCTCTAAAGACACATCAAGTTTGACTCTTAGTTTTACGATAAAGCTAAAACAATAAACTTTATGCTCATCAAACAGTTCTCTATCTATAGGATAATTGGTTTGGTAAGCTTAATTCCACCAATCCCGAACGTATGAGATATCTGACCAATCCGAAAGGGTTGAAATATTTAAAAATTTATTGTCATGCAAACGGGCCCAGAAAGTGTGTCCGTTTCTGAGGACAATTGTTACACATTCTTATACAAAGCTCCGCTGTAGGAACGGCTCGACAGTCGTACATAGAATGTATTAGTTTATATAAAATACTATTGTTGTTTTAAAACAGGCTACAACTAGATACTGAGTAATGAATTCGGAGTGTTCCTACTTGTAGAGAAATTCTTGGTCTATTTTTTCTTGTTAATGGTATAAATCTTTGCCTTCTAAAACCTAGTCTTTTCACTACAGTGGCTAGTCTGGGTTTTCAGATAGCTTAGCGACTATTGCTTTAACTTAGATACTTAGCCACAGCTGTTATTGACCAAATGGAAGATCCTGCTAGTGAAATGTACCCAGAATTGACCATTGTAAATTGCATATTTGCTAAGCAGTTTCATACAAAACCATAGAGCTAGCTACGAGAAGTAGCTTTCGATAAATCTCTAAGTAGATTCCTTGACGCGATAAGTGCATCGATAATTTAATAATAAAGCTTTTTATTTAAAATTCAATGTAAGTTATCTGTCCCGCCTTGCGTAACTGAAGTGAGGAGCCATTTCAACATGCCACTAAAGTTCCAAAATAATTCCTGCGGCTACTTGTAAACTGCATGCTTTACGCGACATTCACTTTTTAGGGTTCCACGGCAAAGGTTTAACAAACTTTTTAATCCATACTATATGGCTCTAATTTGGTTTGTTATGTAAAGAAACAAGGTTTACGTACGTTAATGTAGTTTTATCCCAATTTTCCAATTTCCTAAATTGTTATTGTTATACCCTTAAACGTTTTAATTATTAAACATTATCCAACTTGTGCTCACTTTTTTCAATATTGGCATGTACCTAAAGGGTACCAAAATGCAGAATAGGCCACTTTGTAATAATTTTACATACATAACATCACGCCTTGTTTCCGTTGGGGTAGGCAGAGACCACAGTTCTCCACCTGCTACGATCTTGACATACTTCCCTTGCTTCTTGAACTTTCATCAATCCTTTCATACATGCTCGTCGGTTTAGGGTACTTTTAACCCTTCCTTTTATACAGTAGAACTTTTAAAACGTCCTGAAGTTGGTCTTGGTAATAATTTTTATACAGTAAATTACCTATGTTTTTTACTATAGTAGAAGCTGTTGCGCTCCAAAAATCCAGGCTGCTATCCTTAGACGTCCTTGTTAGTACGACGAAAGACAAACTGTGGTATATTACGCAGTGATTAACCAGTCACCACACAAATGCGCTACTACTGTAACAAGCTGTAATCATTCCATTAATTAAAACTAGCAAAAACATACAGAACCCTCTCTCTGTTTCACAGACTCTCTCATCCAACTCTTTCGCCCACTCTCCTTCAACAGGTTGGGCTAAAAGTTTACGACGCCATTAACTGCGCCGGCGACTCCTGCAATGTCACGAGCACTCCACGCATGCGCTAATTTGCTGATTAAGTAACATTCAGACGGATTAACACTGGCCGGTTCATATTTAAAAATGGAAGAGTTATGAGAATGGTCTGGGGATTTAATTTAATAAAGTTTTTTAATGTTTACTTACACAGGCGTAATTTAACTTTGTAAAGCAACGTTTCTATAATTATACTTCTTTTTAGTATACATGGGCTCGGTTTTGACCGCAATCTAAAGAGGACCAAATTATATGATCTCAGACAGAAGAAGTATGTTCACTCAAGACGTAGATAGAAACACAGACACTGGCATGGAATTCTACTCCTGTGACTTCGTTTAGAACTCTACATGAAAAGGAGCTATTTATTACCCGTGGGTTCGTAGCTAACAAAAATTACTAAGGAATACAATTTACAGTGTGCGAAATCGTTAAGTAACGTATAATTAAAGGTAGTTTTTATGCTAGCTAAAGGATACTCGAGATGTTTAAGAATAAAAGACATCAATAGACACAAACTTTAGTGAAGCCGTATTAGCCGTTCGAGATATTTAAGAGTAAAACACATCAATAGACTCAAGCTTTAGTGTAGCGACACTCCTGCAAAAATCCGAAGCGGAAAGTTCGGCCACCGAAAAATCTGTCAAGTATGACGCTACACTTATAATTTATAATAATGTAATTGTATGGAATTATTCAAAACATACAATGTAGGTACGTACAGTCAAAAAAATTTGCTTTCATTGACATTTATTACTGCTCAATCGATAATTACCTACCAAACATTCAAAGAGGTTCATAACTTTAATTAAATTATAAACATTGCGTTAACTTTCTTATCGTGATTGTTTCGACCTTTCGTTTTTGGCTCCATTAACATTCGCTACCATTATTATGTTTATTTTTGAACAATAATTTCGGGCGATGACAGGATAAGCCCCCAAATCTTATCGTTATTATATCTTTAAACGAAGTTAATATTGAAATATATTTTGTCAGTTTTTAGATGATACGCTGTTTTGGTAGTATTGCATATTTTTTGCATATTTGCAACAGAAATAGTGACTCCATACAAAACGATCAGCTGATCGATTGTCCAATAAGTGTTGGAAGTCGAAAATACTTCTTTCACTCGCCAGAAGTTAACGTTTCATCTATACCACCCGGATAACTGGCAATCTTTTACCATACGTTTCAAAAGAAACTTGTTACCGCGTATGACCGGTATGGTCATACCGGCATTGTGGGATCAGCTTCCTGCGCAAGTATTTTCGGACTGGTACAACATAGCAGCCTTCAAGAGACGAGCAGCGCATCTGTGACCCCTCTGGTGTTGCGGTGCATGGGCAACAGGGATCTGATCACTTACCATCAGATGACCCGTGTCTGGTCGTCTACCTTCCTGTCTTATAAAAAAAATGTTTTAAGCCGAGACTCAGTGTCAAATTAGAGGAATTTCTGCAGTAAATTCTTGAAAGGGTAAGATAAGGATAAGATGCCCTCAATTTATAAATTAAAAACATTCAGGCCTGGATCAGTGCAACGCGGACGTCTCACGTGGATGTCCATGACGGAATGTAAAATGTATGAAAGCCTACAGTCCAATGCGAAGCTAAAAACGGATTGTATACGCTTCATACATTTTACGGTCCAGGCCCCAACAAAATATGCTGTACCATCAAGCCAAATAATAATTATCAACAAAATAATACCGCAAAGCTCAAGCCTCGCCCCCAACTGTGTTTGAATAAATTTATACCATCACTCAGTCCAAGATCTTCATAACGATACTGCGAAATCTCTCACTACATTTTTCAAGTTGTCCACGACGTATTAAGTAAGAGAATTATTGAATATTTTAATTACATTTATAAATTGACGGCGTAATGGAATAAGACTTAAAGTGAAGTTAATACAAGTTGATTACACATATATGTGTTTTTAGGGCAAATAACTTTCAGATTACGAAATATTTTTTTGTGGTTTTAATAAGATGGTAGGTACGGAAAAGACATCCATTCCAAAGCTATGTACCTATTGAACATGTAGGTAGATATTATAGGTATCGTCATGCCAACAGCTAAAATAAATAACAGTGTTAAAACAATATACTTAGTATTTATTTGCCAGAAGTAGATCTCGTTGATGTCTTTTGTACAGAGGAATCGATTTCCACAATTATTGACTTAAATAACAGTCTTTAAGCATTACAAACTGGAGAACCGAGCGTGGGCAGGTCCACTACTAGTTGCTCAAATTTTCGGGAAGCCACTGGATGCAAGAAGATTGGGACCGTTCATGGTAGATATCTAAGGGGGCATCCTAGTCTGAGAAAAAGGTATTTGTAGAAACTATTGTTGTCGCGCTGCGCCCCAAAAATCTTCCCGTGGTGTGCGATAAGGACAACCTACAGGTTTGACCGATAAGACGAGAAGAACACAGGGGCATGCGCAAGGTAAAATCGGTCATTTTACCTTGCGCATGCCCCTGTGTTCTTCTCCAACACTGAGCTGATCAAATTAAAATGAAAAGAAGATCAAAGCTACAATTTATCATATTGAAAACTTTTCAAATTCTGGTAGTCATCTAAACATAATGGCTTAAAAAAGGTAATTTTTTCGGGTTTTGGATAGTCACATTCCTTCTATTATTATCTAATGTCAATTATTTCTCGGAAAAAGTTATTCACAGGGGCATGCTTACAACTAGACCTTGATTTAAAAACAAAGTTCCATCGCTCTACAGTCAATATAAAAGGAAAGAGGTAATGAGGGAACGTCTTTCGGCAGATACGATAAATTCACTGCGATGCCCATTTATAAAAACCCGCTATTATTATTCACATAAATTAACCAAAATAACACATGCAATTATTCTTACAATTTTCAAATATGTCAAGTTTAAGCATTTATGATCTTATTCGTTGATTTATAAAACTGTTATAGATTTTGAACAACTAGATAAGTAAGTAAAACATCCGCCGAAAGCCCGTGGGCTTAATAATCATTGGTTGAGATGATAACTTTCAAATAAAGAAACTAAAATACACCTTTTTAGTGTTTTACGACTATTTACAATCGAGTTTATCGTGATCCTCCGAGCCCCCGGAGGCTATAAAACCTTGAGACCGATTCTACTAATTATGATCGCAAATGTATATTAATTTTTTTATTTACCTAACAAAAGAATTCTAAAATTAAAATAAGAGTGTTTAAATATGTGTCATTAATTTAATACTAATTACATGGCAGCTCGTTTCATTAATATAAAGGGTTTTCTCAGAGGGCTAAGTGAAATAACTTTAGTCCTACACCCTTTATTTATTTATTCGCAAAAAAGTAGTTACTTACTTCAAAAAGTCGAATACGAAAATCGTTGCGTTTAACCGAATGAGCTAAGTATTATTTAGTACATGGACACAGATTTTTTAAAACCCTGTATAATCTGTGCCGTGTGCTCAAGTCCAATAACTTCATTTGAAACTTATTTTTTTAAGGGATTTATGTCAAGATCGTAGCAGGTGGAGAACTGTGGTCTCTGCCTACCCCGACGGGAACAAGGCGTGATGTTATGTATGTTTGTAAAATATATCTTTAATTTGTGTTATTTAGAGACATTTTAACGACGACCAAATAACAATACGTTTTTACAATTATTAGCTTGTAAATCAATGACTAGATTCTGGTCCCTGTTTCCCGGCTGTCCCGGTTTGTCTACTTCCTGGTAGCAAAAGAATGCACTCATGTATAGTCTCGTAAATCCACCCTCGGAGCGCGGATGCTTCAAGGCGCAACCCCTAATTTTTTTATTCAAAGTACTTTACTGCCTTATTAGAATAACAATTCAGTTCGGCAATTCTATAAACGAAGTAGCCGCGCAAGGAAATATAATAAATTAAACTTTATGTTCCAATGTTTCTCTAACAAACCACTCAATCCAGCACTCAAACTTTATAGTGATTCCTATTTGATTGACAAATAAATGTGTCCTGTTAATTATTATTGGCCTAATCATGTCGAAAAGTATATTTTTAATTAAGGTTGAGACATCTTTAGCTGGATTTATGATGGCAGGAAGAGAAGCGGCGTGAGAAAGAGCTTGATTGATAGAAATTGATATTAATTATGTCTACCGTGACGTGATTTTGAATAGGATATTGCAAAACTTACTTATTAATTAGTTTTTAAAACAGTAATTCGTTGAAGTTATCAAACTTGATCTGTACGAACAGCTGCAGTCCAACTGGCTATTAGGGAAAACAGAGATACTACAGTAAAATGGCTCAAAATGTTTATGTCGCAGTAAAATAATGAAATCGATACTCCATTTTTTTTGTCCGGGTGAATTATATCTAAATAAGTGACATGAACCTTTACACATCTCATTATGAGCAATTATATGTTTTTGTAGTTATCTTCTCTTATCGAATTGGTAGTTTAGGAAGCCGACTCCGTAAAAAACGGATACAGGCTAGGGTAGTGAAATATAAGTAGACACGAATCTATTACCACTAATTACATTTGTAGACATAAAATTCACTGCTAAACCCTTTCGGCCCAACAAATTTTATTTTTTCTCGGGAACATACTATGACCTTTAAATGAATGGTAAGTCCTAACAGAGGTGCAGAAATCAGCTATCCAATCAATGTACAATTAGAAATTTGACTTCAAATAACTAATGAATCATGTCGTAAGTAAGTCTGTAGTCATAAATAGTTAATATCAAATTCCTAGACTATCAGAGGCCTATCTAATAAAGATATCGACGTAAGTAGCTATCAACTTCAGATTGTAAAATGATGAGGGTAATTAAAACTAAGCAGAATCTCGTCAGATTGTAATCAGCTCGTAAAAGGTGATGAGATTGAACAACTAAATTTATAATGTCTTTATATGGAGAATTAAAAATGTCAGCTATTTTTTTGTACATAAACTAAGAAATATGTGATACTGAACGTGCCTTGAGCTAAACAAAGAATAAATGTATTGGCCTTTTGCATTTATGGAATTATGCTAAGAAACGGCACAGACCTGCGCAAGAAGGACTCTGTTTTCGGATGTGACAGACACACAAAGACAGACCTATAATAGGCCGTTGTACAATTATCCAAACTCATAAGATGCAGCTGTAGGGTATATTTTTTGGTTTTTCAATCTGTGGAGCTTGAGAAATGGTGTCCAGTGTCTTAAGCATCATATCCTATCTTGTGTACACTATAAATTATAATTTCAAAATGATTCCAGCAAAAGTTGTTGCTACAGCATATTTTATTAGTGCAATATTATTTATTATCCAAATCATTCGCGCTACTTTATGGTCTCAGAATCATTTGTCAATAATCGAAGACAGTGATAATCGCTGCAGTATGATATATTGAATATATTACCGCAATTAAGTTTTGAGATATTCAATAAAGGTTATCAATATTTTCACTTAAATTGAAAGATAAGTAAATTCAATAAAGCTCATCCGTTGATCGATCGATTATGGTTTTGTTTAAGTTATATGGTAGTATATTTTTGAATATGTTTTTACGTGTTTGAAAATTAAAATCTCTCGAAACAAAATAAGTCTTTACATTTGCAGCCAGTTGTAGATAGCTTTTTAAAAGTTAAAGCTTCTTTTAATATTCTGATTCTACACTGATATATTTATTAAGGACGCTTTATACATCGCATAAGAATTGGTAGTCAGATAATAAAAAAACCTAGTTGCTGTCAACATCACCATAACTCCAAGCTACTAGCAGTAATCTCTTCTCTACATTCGACGTAATGCCTTACTTTATGGAATCAATTTATAGAATTACAACTTAAGGGTAAGCTCACGACAAAAACTTAACCCCGGGGTCAACCAGCTACACGTTTCTGCTGGTGGTAATAAAAATAACTGGCACACGCACCTTGTATCTCATGGGGAACATAAGTCCAGTGCTAGCTCTCATTAGGCCGAGGCAATAGGCGTCTTGCGCAAATGTGTATTGGGGATATTCTGAACTTGTTTTCTTTTCTGTACCATCTTAGCTTTTTAAATACGTTTTAAGTACCAAATGGTATGGATGGTTATTTTACTACTATTTTAGCTAAACGCATCAGATTATTTACTGCTTGCTCTTTTTCACATTCTATTATTGTTGTTTCATGGTTGTTAACTTACTATGTGAATACATATATCTTTTAACAATATATTTAGGTTATTTTTTTTATCAGCTGGTATTTTTTAAGCAATGCATGTAAAGGTATTTCTTCAAACATCCTTCAAGCAATAACTTTGATACAAAACTAATGTTAAGTACATATATGTGGTGGCAGAATCGCCCGTCGTGTTTTACTTATGGCTACATAAAATATTAGTTTTCAATCGCGTCCGCTTGTCCGCTGTCTGCACGGTTGTCGCCGGATGCGTGTCTAACTATATTGATTGGACCAGTCCTCCATCCTCGCGACGACAGCACGTTCAAACGCCGAGAGATTTTCTCCTCCTCTTAATTACTTACAAAACGCCCTTTTAAATTACCCCCCAGGTCTCTCAATCAATCCAATATGTCACATTATAAAAGAGCAAAGAAAGTGCCATACAATTTATATAGCCAATTAAATTAGAGCTAAGAGCGACCACCGTAATGAGGCAATCAATGTTCAAGTATCTCATTTGCGAGTTTCTTCATGTAACCTTTTCGGTAACAATGAGGACGTTTCAGCTCAAATTAAAGTTTCGTTAAAATACCGCACCGTGAATATTCACGTGTGCGACAAAGAACTTAATGGTACACATAAATTTGACGGGGCCTGTTTTTGGGCGAGCGAGCACGTCGCCTTAACGAGACATCTGAATCAAAGACAATGGGTGGTCACGGCCACATAATTGATATGATACAATAAGCTACCGTTTTCTCGGTATACGTGGCTTAGCAACCTTAAAATAAAGGAGTTTTTATTTCGCAGGAGGGTAGATAAAACAAGCCGGCCGATAAAACTCCTTGGCGCTTAATTACTCATGCAGCACAGCTTTCTGCTTTTTAGCTGCCTTAATCAAGGACTGTCATTTCTATTAGGGTTCCGTACACAAAGGGTGAAAAACGCGACCCTATTATATGCCTCCGATGTCCGTCTATATTTTTGTTGCGGCTATAACAAATAATAATAAAAAAAAAATAAGCGGGGCTTCCCACTAAAAACGTGTTTTAATCGATTTTTACTAGATCTTTGGTTTTAGCTCGATCGTGAAAACAAACACAAAACACAAGCGTGAAAATTGGTGTGTTTATAGTGAAAAAGCTATACAATAATTACAAATACTAAAAACTGGTCAAGTGCGTGTCGGACTCGCACGCATTTAATACACTTCTGCGTGACGTATTTTACCTCAGTGGTAAGGAACCCTCGGTGCGCAAGTCCGACTCGCACTTGACCGGTTTTTTATTTTTAAGAGTCAGCATGTGCACCGTGTAATGATATTTTAATGGTTATACTCGTAGCAGTTTATATTACAACAAGTTCTCAGCACAAGGCGAATTATGTTGAACATAGTTAATAAACTTGATCAGTTTTTTTTTTCTCGTTCATGTTAATATAGTTTAAATGACTAAAGTATAACGATATTTCTGCTGATCATTATGTTTTAATGATATTTTATATCATTTTAATAATTCGTTAAAGCTTATTAAAAAGAAAGCGATTATGATTAATCATCATGTGTATTACTTGTGTTTTTTTTTTTCACGTAGCGTCACTTTGTTTGTTAGGCGAAAAACATAAATATAAATAAAGAGATTTTGATATTTCAGGACTCGAAAATTAAAATGCATAACCCAAATGACAATGGTTTTTTTGCCTCATTACTTATCATTGGAGTAATTTAATTTCATCTCAAATAACAAATTAAAATATTTCCACTAATATACGTACAGCTTTCATCAAAAATATAGACGATAAAAAAATATAATTTTGACAACAAAAACACTTTCTATAACCAAAATTACCAATTGCGTATTCAAGGAAAAACGATCGAAAGTTACCCTCGAAGTACTGAAAATAAAATAAGCTTTTGAAACCAAAATTAAGATTCAGATTGGTTCAATGTAGATTCTTAAGAAAAAACTTATACATACAGACGTATAAACATAGAATAACTTATAACACAATAAAAAAACACACAATGAAGAAGAATATCAAGGTGATCTTACTAGTTTCCAGCAGCTAATTTGAAGTCAATATGAATATTACTTATTCAATCACTTAAAAAGCCGTGTAAACACATCCAGCCTGATAAAAACGTAGAGCTTTTATTAAGCTTATTGAAGTATAATCCAATAATGTGTGGGCACATAACACCTAATAGCATTTTAACAGATCCTATGGCCACCATAAAATGACATGTTATACGAGGTAATCTCCAGTACATTAGCAGCCAATATAAATAGGTAGATAGGTGCGTACGCGCCGTCATCCGACCAATTATGTTGTTACCAAGACTGTACAGTTTATATCTTATAAAATACTGGTTAGACCTATAGAACACTTCCTTTAATAAATAATCTAGGTTTTAATAGGAAATTAGACCTACCCCGTCTTAGGCACGTTGGAATGTTAAAAAAGATCTACAATTATCTAAAACACTATTGTAAAATAGGTACGTAATTTACAGTAGTAAGTTGATACATGATTAAATATTTCAAAGGGATATTTCTAGAGATCGATGTCAATACAATCAATATATTACAGATAAAAATAAGTAAAATGTAAAATAAATATTTTTGAATATGTTTCCTACAATCTATTAGTGATTTAGAATATCATCTTACTTTTTTACACCCTGTATATTCAAGGTCCTAATGAAGGAAATTGTAACATCTTTCCCCAAGGAACAGAGGTCGAAATACGAACTCCAATGGAAACCAGCGCATTTTGTAATAATTTGGTTTTTCGTATTTCAACCTACGAGGAAAGTTGTTCAGATTAATGCTCACTATTTCTGTAGGACCCTACTATACAGGGTGTTAATTTGATTGCGTGCCATAGCTTAGAGGGTGGTTCAGTAACGATAAAGGAACTCAAAAAAAAATATTTAAAAAATCCTACTTAATTTTTTTTAACTCAATTGAAACTAAACTAACGCGGAGGGCAATAACCTTGAGCACCGCGCTATCAAAAGCGCGCGAAAGAGTTTCAGTTATGTATGTGCCTACCTTATCCACTGATACTGCGTACCACTGATGCTCCGTCCGGGTCATTGCCCTCCGCGTTCGTTAAGTTTCAATGGAGTTTTAATTTTTTTTTTTTCAAGTAGGATATTTTAAAATATTTTTTTTGTGTTCCTTTATCGTTACTCAAACACCCCCTAAGCTATGGCACGCAATCAAATTAACACCCTGTATACGTCCGATAAACTCCTCCTCTGTGGTCACTTTCGCAAGCTTTTCTAACGACAATATATATAAAAGCATAGCTCTCATAACGGAACAGAAATAAGCGACGTTACACATGATATTTATAACAGCATGTCGAGTGAAAACCAGTGCAGACGTCTGATGTCACCCTAGCCAGTGTCCGAGCGAATACCACGCGATGTGCGCAGAGAAATCATAGCGATCGCCAACCTTCTGTGTCGGTGTAATTTTAAGGCACATTTCGCTTTCCGTTAATTGACTTTTTGTCCGCAGATTTTAGATATCTCTAATGAGAAACGACGCATTTCTCCCACACAGGATTATTATTATTTATTTTACTTACAGAACAAACAAACATAACAACGAACAGACAAACTTTATAGATTACATTTAATTAGTTATTTATATTTAGCAATCTGACAAAACAAATAATATTATAAGAGGGTACTATAGTTAACGTATTTCGTATAACTACGAGTATAAAGTGAAATTACGTAACCATCATGCGTACGCGCAGATGTCACTTAACAAGAACGAGTGTTCGAGCGATGTGCTCTGGAGAAATCATCGTGGTCGCCAACCTTTTATAACAACTTTTGCTTTTAACAAATATTTATGCTAATATGTTCCTTTTATATTTCAGGTAATATTCCAAGACATAGCAAACCACTGACATCGTAGAACTTCTACATGAGAATGCCGAACAGGTAAGATATTGGAACTAATCCTCATCACTGGCGATGTTTTGTCCAGATTTAGAAGTTTAGCACGCTCTACATTCTCATAAAACTGCAGGAGACAAGAGTGCGAGAGACTATTCTTCTATTTTCATGTAGTCTTGCATATTTAAAAGTCAAAAGTCTCGCTCCATCTTGGCATACATCTTTCTAAAGAAATGTGAACGCTATTATTTTAAAAATGATACGCCAAACACTGTGTAAAGTGTTCTTTGTACGCATGTAATCAGTTGCCATAGGCTCTTTGAAGCTTTAATTGCTAGCTGTGATAATTCTATCTTTAAAGTTAGGTATAGTTTTGTAAAAAGTGTCAGCAATAGATTTAAAGAAGACATCTCTAAAGATTCGTTTTGCAACTGGTGGTCACTCTTTATCAGATTTATTATAGCTATAAACCGCTCCAAATGGTTGGTGACCCCTGGTCAGTTTCACCGCAAGAACCAGTCTCGTCGAGATACAGTGCATCGATCCTTGCTAATCGTAATTAACTATACCCCGTGAAATCGAGTAACATAACGTCGAATTATGTCGACAAATCGTTTCGCAACCATCGCTCAAATCGAATGTGTATTTTATTGATGCTATCGAAGGATGGTGATTCGATACGGGCTGAGCAAAAGGTTTATTTCGTACTCAATTATTTCAATATTATAAAATGTGCTTGATTCCTAAGCACAATGATTTTACGGATGATAACGAACAACTTTTCGAGAGAATTTTTTACACGAAAGTTGACTTGAGCAGAAGAAAAAAATTGAAATATTATTTTTATACAATTTTACTGTGTATAATTTGTTAAAATCAAGCAAGCGATCACACTAACAGCCACACACTAGGAAAATCCTGTATTTTAGGTACCCGAGACACACTGAGACTCTCGGACATTAAGCCTAGGTCATCCTAGTCCCTTCTCTGGTCGGAAATAGAACCTGGCACCTTCAAATGAAAGAAAGGATTGATGAAAGTTCAGGAAGCAAAGGAAGTATGTCAGGATCGTAGCAGGTGGAGAACTATGGTCTCTGCCTACCCCGACGGGAACAAGGCGTGATGTTATGTATGTACCTTCAAATCAAAATGGCAGGCAGCTTCAGGGTGGGTGTTATGATGGGACAGAACGCATCTTCCCTCTCGTTTTATTTCAAAAAACTGAAAGACAGATATTCTGTTCTGTGCTGCACTGTGTCTCATCTTACGCCCACCCTCACACTGCGACATTGGTCGAAAATTAGAACCAAATAAACTACCAAAAATATCGGAGACTCGGAGATGATTTGTAATAAATTCCATCAAAAACTTGTATTTAGCATAGATTGACTAAATAACGTTCAAGTAAAGCACTCAGGTAGGTCGTGTATACCATCATACAAAAAGGGAAAGTTGGAATAATTATCCTGAGGTTTTGCAAATTGGGTATAGGCCCACCCTCTGAAATGAGACCGCGCCATTCCATTATACTTTGACCCACCACACCTCTTCAATACTTCTTTACATTGTAAAAAATAACAAAAAAAACCGGCCAAGTGCGAGTCGGACTCGCGCACCGAGGGTCCGTACCTATTTACCATATGATATACTAAAATCTTTTACTCTTTGACTTTAAAAACTCAGCGACCATCCAACTTGACCCCTCTTTTATAGAAAAGTTCTTGAAACGGGAGCTCACCTTAATCGGTTACTATTTATGACGTATTAAAAAAACTACTTACTCGATCTCGTTCAAACCAATTTTCGGTGGAAGTTTGCATGGTAATGTACATCATATATATTTTTTTTTTTATCATTCTCTTATTTTAGAAGTTACGGGGGGGACATACATTTTACCACTTTGGAAGTGTCTCTCGCGCAAACTATTCAGTTTAGAAAAAAATATATATTAGAAACCTCAATATCATCAAGACCTATCCATAGATACCCCACACGTATGGGTAGGATGAAAAAAAAATTTTGAGTTTCACTTCTATCTAAAATTTATTGTTTTTAGGGTTCCGATACCAAAATGGTAAAAAAAAGGAACCCTTATGGTGCCGCTCTGTCTGTCTGTCTGTCCGTCTGTCTGTCACACCTCTATATCTCAGCAACCACTTACGCTATCGAGCTGAAATTTGGAATAGTTTTAGAATATAGTTGCCCAACTTAATTGCACATGAATTTTTTTTGAAAAAAGTATGATTATTAATGTAAAGGGGGCCAAAATAGGGGGGGCCAAATTTCAAATTGTCGCTACTAGGTCGAGTGGGGTATCATATGAAAGGGCTTTACTTGTACATTTTAAAATATATTTTTGTATTTTTTTAAGTTTCTTAGTTTTCAAGTTATGATGAAAAATGTCAAAAAAAATACCATTCCCCCCCCCTTATCTCCGAAGTTTGAGTAAGGGAAAATCTGAATTAATTACAGTTGACAGAGGTTTATGTAAACTTTACAGCAAAAATAAAACGATCTTTCTAAGTTGCACAGTTTTTCAGAAATCTGCAAAAAACCTTTACAAACAAATTTAGTTTTGCGGTCCTGAAAATGGACTTTATTGCTTCCAAAAATACTATAGGTATATCGGAACCCTCGGCGCGCGAGTCCGACTCGCACTTGACCGGTTTTTTTTCTATTTTTTTGTAAAAATCTTAATGCGGTTCGCAGAATACATCTACTTACCAAGTTTCAACAGTATAGTTCTTATAGTTTCTGAAAAAAGTGGCTGTGACATACGGACGGACAGACAGACAGACATGACGAATCTATAAGGGTCCCGTTTTTGGCCATTTGGCTACGGAACCCTAAAAATGACACCATTATGTAGCTCACTTTAGACTGGTAGTAAAGTAACGATGTTCTCGCGTGTGTGGTCTTATTCCGAGTACGAGTTTCAAACTCAATATTATGGATAGAATTTACAATATGGGCAATAACCAAGAATTTACATACTAATGATCTAATTCCCAATTAAAAACTCAATTAAGCGGTGGAAGATGTTAGAAATGACATACCAATTAAAATGGAATTCTAATTATCTTTAATTGTTTTATTACTATATTACTTTCATTGATACGAAATGACCGGAGCAGGCGCCTTTTACGACAGTTTATCAACGTAGAACATCAATGTCTTAAATTAATTACGTATACTCGTAATTGTCTACGTCATTTAAATCAGAATTAACGAAATATTTTGACATTAACTCGTCAAAACAATTTACTTAAATTATATTGGACTCACCTTCGGATGGCGTAATCCAATTATTTTGAAATAGCAAGGTCAGAAATAATCGCTGTTGTTTAAATTACAAGTAAGCGTAAACAAAAATAACATCCTTACTTTAAAACTTACCTTATATTAGGTAGGCCATTCACTCACTTACATTAGACAAACATGTTATGGATCTAATTCAATGCCATTCAGTTACCATGTGAATAGAATCACAAACAGAACCATCAGGCCATCGGACGTCCTGCTAGTTATGTCCATAATGTACCTATAAAAAAACTTCCCATTATTAGTGAAGAATGTCTCGTGCGTTACTATGGTATGTATCAAGGTGTTTTATCGCCCATATTGTAAATTCTATAACAGATACAGTGACTAAATAAAGAGCAGTTTCACCGTTAATGGCTACTGACATCTTCGGCACATCGTATGTACACTGGTTTTATAATTTAGGGCTTTCAAAAGTTTTAATCGAATATCGATAATTACAGTACATCAACGCGTAAAAAGTTTCTTGTCAATTCTTATATTATATAGTCATAATGACGTTGACAAAGGTTAAACTTGCTAAAGTAATGCCTTCTAAGTGTGAATTTCGGTTCCACCAAGGTTTCCAGTAAGATGGAAAATTCCAACCAATATTATCGCTCTATTTTACAGCGCATGGGGAAACTAGGGAAATGGCGCAATCCTATTTTTCCCAGGTCACAGCTCAGCTTCTTCGCACAGCACTTATGGAAATTCGCCCCGATACTTACTTTTATAATCAAACCCACAGGGTTGTAAAAGTGTAAATTTTAGATAGAAAGATAGATAAAACGGTACATTTTGTGTAAGTCCTAATAGCCTAATCCTAATAGCTGTAATTTTTTAATAATTTGTTTTAATATTCAATCATATATTTGAACACGTTATTATCAAGCATCTGTATCAAACCGCTACATTTCTGACTTACGAGTTAAGAAATGAATAACATTCAAAAATATTATTTTTTCATCGATAAAATCATCGACAACATTCCATCCCTCGGAATTAGTGCAAGCTCTCCGGATGGGCAAGATCAGTATGTAAAGCAGGTGCGACTCGCAGGGCCATGCCGTGTAAGGCATAATGGCATGAAGGCTTTCCAGGACCGCTTCCTTTGCTGCGAGAAAGCTTTCGGCGGTGACCGGCTCGTTTTGGCGGGAGCCAATTAAAAATAATTTCAATTAGGGAACGCTTCGGTTGTGACGTAATCGGGTGCATCGACATGCGACGGGACATCACTGATTTTAGTTGAGTGCTTCTTTTTTCAACTGAATGTATAACTGATAGTAATTTTTTTATTCTATGAAGACCTTTTTGAGGTATTCTATTATTTTATGGTGTTCTTTTGGATTAAATAAGAAAGAAAAAATCCGTTCATTGTTCTTAATTAAATTAGACGATTTATTTGTGTAGGTGTTCATTAGATCATTGGCAACGGATGTTGTGTTCAAAACTGTCATGAGTTTTTTATTTGTGACCATAAAACAATCACGCGTTCCTAACATTCCGGTTTGAACTGGATCTATTTAATTTCGGAAAAATATTAAGATTGATGTTTACGGATACCTCTTGTATTAACGGATAAGTCTGATAGCCATTTTTTATCCACACAATAACGTAAATAATATAAGACGAAAGGGTCGAAGCTTAAATAGATAGATGGTTTAAAAAACAAGTTGTATAGAAAACGGTGCCTTTCCACTATAGCTGTGCTATATAGCTAACCTGCGAACTGTGAAAACTCCACCTAATAGGATTATTCCATTTTCCTGGCTACGAGCTGCGATATTATTTGTATTGGAATTTTTCAAGCTCACAGATGTGCCTCATAGCACAGCTCTGGTGGAAAGATGCCCTTATAATTCTATGATCCAATGTTTTTCGCTTATTCTTACGCTTACCAACATTTTTGGCAGCCATAATACTTAGTATCAGAGACTATTTGATGGAAAGAATAACATTGTTTTACAAACTTGTTTTTTCTGACAGCTTTAGCCGATTGCTTTGACATAGCTGCAAAATGTGTTGGTAAGCGTTGGAATAAAGGTGAGCAAGTTTTTGGGAGCAAAATGCTGATTTTCATTTTTAGGTACAGAAAGACTGTGTATGAATGTGTAACAGATAATATATGATGCGCCGTCAAAGCGCATGCGTGAGGCAATGCGTAATACGGAGCACTTATTTGAGCATACCGATTATTTCGTAACGAGCACGTCGGCTACTAGTTTTTTTGTAATTTATAATTTGAGTCGAACAGGAAGACAACCAGTTCTCGCCTTATATTAATTAAACACATTATCTCTTTGGTTCAAGAAACTGCACAGCGCTTCTTAAATAAAACATGTCATCAATTAACCGAGTAAGTGTATCGATTTTTTTAATCAAGTTTGTATCGAAACTTTAAAAGAGCCGCTGCTTGTTTGTTTAATCTAGAGTTTTGATCTTTGGAGAGAAAAGATTTAAGGAGTTTTCAAATCGATATAATTTTTCATGGCAAACATTTATTACCACACGCGTGAACAGCTTAAAATAGTTTTGGGCTTATAGTGCAGGCAACGAAGCAGTTGACCCCAACATAAATTTCTCTGGCAGATTTTATTTGACAGGATGATAAAGTATCATGAATTATAAATGTAATTGCAAAATATCCAAAAAATATTTATAAAAATATTTTTTCATACATTTTTTGTAATTTTTGTATGGAAAAATTAAAAGTACCGATTTTTGTTTGGATTTTTTTATAGAAGGTTTGTCTCATGTAGTGTAATTAATACCCCAGCAAAGTTTCATCGACTGAGGATTTAATGCGGGGGTCTTCATACAACAATCCGCTTCGTTGCCTTAGACTATTACTTCTCCGCAGCCTACGAGGAAGGGCACAAAGAAGGTCCCGTTATTTAGTTTTTCGCGAATATCTCGAAGATTTAAATTAGTTTTATCTAATTTTTGCTCTTGTAATCCCTAGATTCAGCAGACTCCAAAAAACGGAATAAACAGTAATGAAAAATATTTGAAGTGTCGTATAGCTGAAATTAAGTTAAAGAATTCGTTAATGAGCGATGTCAGAGTCCTTTGGCGGCTCAACAACTCTGACACCAGAGTTTTTGAGGTCGGTCATCGATCTGACGACCCACACGTTATAATCATTTTGGGAATGAAGTTGCAAACAAGTAAAACGACACGGTTTAAATTATCATTATCTTTTAGAAATCATTTTTTCATATTCGTTTCCTCTCATCACAAGTCTATGAATATCTACGAAACTAATGTTTCAGTGCATGCCTAGAAACTGAACTACCTACAGTTTGACACACCTTATCAAGTTAAAATCTCATAAATATTAAAAGGCAGGAAGCGCCATAACTCAGCTGCTCTACAGCGACTCTCTAATATGAGGTCTTTTTAGATGGAGTTAGATCTAGATATACATTATACTCGTATACAGTAGAAAAGTTACTGTTTACCTAAAAAACACAAAATTGATTAAAAAACACGGTTTCATTTTTTCTGGGAAAATAAAAACTTAAAATTCTGACAAAACATTACAAAAGGAAATTATATTGAGTAGACGATTTTTGTGGGGCTTTATGAAGGCGATTTCTAGACAACTTTGGAATTAATTTGCTTACATACTTTTAGATCACATCTTCTACCGTAGCATAGTCGATGTTTTTTCATAATTGGTCCATTTTTTCGGTCTGCGCATCATTTCATTCGCTTTTCTTCCTCCCATCAGCCTGCATCTCAGTACATTCACTTCTTTCTTACTAATGGAATTACACAGTTCAACCATTTTTCTTTGGTCTCGTTACCCGTAAATCTTTCTACGTTCATACTCATTACTCTTTTTGTAATATGCTAGTCATCTCCCCTTACAAACTGTTCATACCATGCCAAACGATTTCCTCTATTTTTAGCGAGGTTTACATTATTTTTACCAGAACTCTGAATACAAGTTTGTGTAAATCTTACTTTTACTTTATAAAAAAAGGAAATACTATCATGTTGTTTTAAATTTGCGTTGATGACACTTAATCAGTCAATCAGGCTTTTTCTCTTTACACGACTATTTTTTTTAACCTTTCAGAAACACTTTTAGTCCAATTGTAGAACACCCAGTATATATGTGTAAGTCGTTCCCCTACAGAGAGTTAGATAAAATTCATGTTGTCTTGCAGAAACATGAATTTATTGGAACTTCTCCGCAGTTAGTAGCAAATCAATAGTTTATGCTTCTGCACAGACCTGTCGAGATATAGACACTTTGAATTTTAATTGTCTTTGCTTTGTGCCCCGCCGCCGCACCGCGCGCCGTGCTGTTGTAGACGTGCAATTACCAAAGACTACAAATAGTCTAGGCAACGAAGCGGATCGTTGTATGAAGACCCCCGCATTAAATCCTCAGTCGATGAAACTTTGCTGGGGTATTACACTATATGAGACAAACCTTCTATATAAAAAAAAAAGTCGGTATCTTTAATTTTTCCATACAAAAATTACAAAAAATGTATGAAAAAATTAAAAGTACCGATTTTTTTTTGTAGAAGTTTCATCTCATATAGTGTAATACCCCAGCAAAGTTTCATCGATTGAGGAATTAATGCGGGGGTCAACTGCTTCGTTGCCTTAGCAAAAAAAAAATAGTAAAAGTTCTGTTTTAGATAGCGCCAAAAACAATAATAAAACTAAATAAATGTCGGTAACTTAATGGAATAATCCAAAAACTAGCCTGATTACTTACATGGGAATTTCATGTCTTAATTTTTATTTACGGTTTATTAGAAATACGACAACACTGTAGTTGAATGTTGATTATTTTTGTTTTTGGTATACCAATCAACAAATCAGTCTCTATGAGTAGTCTGCATTGCGGCCGCGCGTGCGCATCGGAAGCGCTCGAGAGCCGCCCCCGCGCCATTGTACGCCACCTATCGGCGAAACGCGGTACTTTACGACGCGTCGTTTGCGGTAATGTTCCACTCAATAGCTCCTTATTATTTTTAATAGCCTGTCTTTATAGGTTTTCAGGTTATGTTACTGAGTAGTGGTTGCACCGAGTTCGTGTTCGGATGTTATTTGTTACAGAAGGAACTATATTTTGTCCAATGTTTCCACAGTTTTGCAAAGAAAGACATCAATGACATACAATTTTACATAGGTCTGATATGTGTCTATTTGTGGTATCTATCTGTGGTATTTATAAAGTAAATTAAACAACGATTATTAAAATGTTCTAGCTTTTAATAAGGACTTCAAAACCTCTAGAATTTGAAAAAAAAAATAACTGTACTTAGTCGTTATTTTTTTGCCATTTTCTGAAATTTTAATTCACTGAAAATTGCATCCAGTTTCTATTTTTGATCAATTTCCGCAAAGCTATCACTTACACCCAGTACAAAAAATACCTTCGGCACTGGTACCTACTCTTTACTGCTGGAACTACTGCGTAAATAGATTTCCGCTACTAGTTAATTAAATCGACAATTTCTAAGCAAACCATTCTAAGATCAATACAGTTACTAATTCATGACGCCCTATTTAGCATTGTCCTCAAATTACCTCCATAATTCTACTAACAAGAGTTGATGCCCGTGGTTGATGCTCTGAACAATTTCCTTATTCAATAGCCAATCAGGTCTTACCACAGACTAAATAATAGTACGGATGTCTAACACAGACAACTCAGAAAAGACGGACCGATCGGCAATCCAAATTGGTTTCTGAAAAGGGCAATTTCCTACATATGCAATAATGCAATTACCTACGTTACATGGATCAATGCAAATACTGGACCAAGTCTCTCTATATGGGCTTCATTAAGGTTAAACAAAAAGTTGGATGGCGTATAAATGGCGTTTTTAATTAATAAGAGCTGTTGAAATTGTATGGAGAGTTTCGCATTTTGGAGTTGGGTGTAATGTGATGGTAATGGGAGAAAAGAATGCTGTCATTACTGATTTTCTGCCTTTACCCCGACGGGAACAAGGCGTGATGTTATGTATTTTAAATGAAAATAAGATATAATTGTGTTTTCTTTACTTCACTTACACGTATATACACGTCTTATAATTAGTAGATATTTACTTTTATAAAAAAAGAAACAATTTGAAAGACAGAGCTGTTACGTTTTTTAAGAAGAAAATACAGCTTTTTTTTATCATCCCGGACATTAACGGGGTGGTTCTGCACATGAAACTGAACAACTTTTCCAAAAGAACAAATTTCGAAATACAGAGAAAATAAATTGACTTCCCATATGAAAGAAGTTTGAATAGGAAGTTGAAAAACTTTTTTCGTATTTCGACCTATAGACCTTCCTTGGGGAAATTTGTTCAGTTTCACGTTCAGAACCACCTCTTAAAATATCCGAGCTGATATAAAATTAGGGTCTATACCAGGCCACTCAGAAAGTATTGCGAAAAATAGTTTTTATATATGGGAGACTGGCCGGTCAGAATCTTTTTCGAAAATATGATTACTTGTAAGTAAAAATATGTGTGTTCCATTTTCAAAATTTCCCTCCACATTTTTTGCGAGCCAATTCAAAGTATCGTGTCTTACTGAAAAATGGATCTGCGCCGGGAACATTTTAGAGCTATGATTTTTTACGATTTCAAGTGTCGCCTGAAACCGGATGAATCGTTCGATAGACTTCAAATGGCATTTATGGATGAAGGCCCCTCCAAGGCAACCGTGTATCGTTGGTATAACGAATTTAGGCGCGGTCGACCAACCTTGGGGGATGAAGAAAGAAGCGGTCGCCCTTTGACGGCTATTACGGAAGAAAACGTGTTAGCAGTGAAAAATTTAATCCAAGATAATAGGCGAATTACATATCAGGAGATTCAGCACATATTAAAGATTGGATCGGGAAGCGTTCACGAGATTCTACACGGGCATCTTCGCGTGAGGAGGATAGTATCGCGCTGGGTGCCGCACTACCTCACCGACGCTCAGAAGCAGGCCCGGGTGGAATGGTGCCGTGATATGCTGAACAAATTTGAAGCAGGCTCGTCTCGGCGTGTTTACGACATCGTAACAGGTGATGAGTCCTGGATTTATCAATACGATCCAGAAACCAAGCGCCAGTCGACAGTTTGGGTGTTTCAAAATGAACCAACGCCTACCAAAGTGAAGCGATCTCGAAGCGGGGGGAAGATTTTGATCGCCAGCTTTTTTAATTTGACTGGCCACTTGGCCTCAATTCCCTTACGAGATCAAAGAAGCATCAACGCCGAATGGTATACTACCAAATGTTTACCAGAAGTTTTTTCTGTTGTGAGCAACAAGCGACCAAACACAGGGCTCCGCGGACTACTGCTCCACCACGACAATGCGCCTGCACACACCGCGCTCAAAACGAGGGACTTCCTGGACAGCACACCAGTCAAACTCCTGGGTCACCCTCCTTACAGCCCTGATCTAGCACCGTGTGACTTCTTTTTATTTCCAAAAATAAAAAATCAGCTCAAGGGGATACAATTTTCGTCGCCGGAAGATGCGCTGGCTGCGTTCGAGCAGGCTGTAAACGAGGTGTCTACGGCGGACTGGAAAAAGTGTTTTGAAAACTGGTTCAGACGCATGAATCTTTGTATAGAGGCTGGTGGAGAGTACTTTGAAAAGATTTAATAAAAATATATGTACCTGTAGAACAATTTTTTTTAGTGTCGCAAATATTTCTGAGTGTCCCACGTATCTATACGTAACGGCCTAAGACACCGACTGAAAATCACAATCATAAACGAAATAGTGGAACAAACAACCATCCCAGTATTTCCATCAATTGAAATAGGGAATAAAACAATTAAACCACCTACTCGTAACATATATTTCCAAAAAAAAAGTGGGATACAAAGTATGGCACGTGCTTGTCATTCGTGACCTATAACAACATAACAATGATGCATTGTGTAACATGCCTCGTACGTTCTATTACTCATCCGTATCGAATGTCGCGAGGAAGCATTAACACATGACAATTGACAATCGACGCCAATGATATTGAAATTGATGGAAGAGTAGAAATGTCTTGAATAATCATGAGACATCCGGCCTTTTTTTTATTTCACTAGGTTTTTGCTATATCAAAAGTGAGTAAAAAGCAGAAGTGTCAATCAAGGTAAGAAAGACGTCACTTCTCTCTTCTATTTCACCAATTGTCTTAATTGCAACGAACGTACTTTCACGGACTCAAGCTCCTGGCACTGTGACAAAAAGGAATTTGGTTTCTATAGACGACTTGCGATTATCAATTAAACTTGTTTTTAAGTAGGCAAATTATCTATTCTTTACAAAATGACATAATACTTTTTTGGCATATAATAATTTTAATTAGTTAAATCTTTAAAAATATTATAAATTTTTCTTTAAATTATTGACTGAATATTTGTTTTACTAACACTTTTAAACAAATTTTAACCTGTTCAACTATGTAGGTACCGATTTAGAATCAGCATTGAAATTATATCTAAGGTTTAGAACTCGGACATCGCAACGTAAACATGTGATACAATGTCTACTAGTTCTTCTTTCTGTGCTTATTGGCATATCATCTTTAGGCATCTGCTAGACATTTAGCTAATGCCAAGGCTGTGGATGTGGGTAGCCATTGTAGCGGGTGTCATTGTTAATTTGCTATTGGAAATATTGGTCTGCTCCTATACAATGAGATGTTAAAATCGATACGAAATTGAGGCAATATGTTTTGTATGGATGAGGAGAACACCTATTTGTATTTGTCAGTAATATTTCTGTGTGAAATGTCATATCATGAAGTATTTTTGGGAAATAAGTGATATAATAACATTCGACGGTGTGTCATATTTTTACTACAATTTATAAAAAAAAATAAAAAATTAAATCTATTTATTTCATAAATATGAAGCAAAGGTTTTGATTATGTTCATAAAATTACATTGCTTTTATCCCATCTCGATTTCTTTGGAATTGGCGCAACATGTCGACTGCTTTCATTTGTCCCTATTCGGCCGTCATCTCAACATTCACCCCTTCTTTTCTCGTATCATCTTTCACACAGTCCGTCTATCATTTTATTCAATCTTCGTCGCGGTTTGAATCCATTTACATTCATGTTCATCGCTTAAATTGATGAGCTGGTCATATGTTTTCGTAATAATGTACATACCATAAGAAACACATAACTTTTCAAGTTTATCATAAGTCTGACCCAAAAGTTTAAATGTTCCATATATGTATTTGAACAAATCAAACATATTATACATAAACATCTATATATCCCGTGTTACAAAAAAAAAACTACACTGTATTAGAGTGCAATCCCACTTTAGTTCAACTAAACCTGCAACTCCATAACCACTATATACCACCCATCCATCACTCTACTATGAAGAACTTGACCTGCATCGATTATACCCTGTGCAACGATTACTCCAAGCCTTTTGAATACTACTTATAGGTACAAAGATAGGGCCTAATGACAGTCCACCGTCCACACTACACGGTACCCTACATTAGACACCCTAGCTCATTCAACATTAAGCCTTATCACCAGCTATTAAAGTGCAGGAAAGTGTGGTTAATTGTATACCGTTATCGTTCAGTAGAAGGCCGATTGCACATAATGCGTCTGATTTGCAGGTAGGTGAGCTAATTGTTGACGCTTCGGTTGGGACCTACTTGCAGAAAAGATTTGATTCTAATGCATTAATACGTGGTTGAATCAGGAATCAAAAGTACTGAACGTGGATGGGTATGAAAAGCTGATATTGAAGAAAGTTGTGAAGTGACTGCGTTGATGTCTTTTACTTTAGAAGATTGTAAGCGTGGAATTTATTATCGTTGAATTAAAATATATCAATTAAAACCTAAATTTATTGCTTTTCTCGTGTCTTGCAATATTTTAGCAACAGCTACATCACAAAACTTTTAAAGGTCCACGAAAGAATCACAATTATACCAAAAATTGTACGCACTTAGTAAAATATTGTGTTTAATTTGATGATAATTCGAAATATTGTCTTCAATTTGCTAAGTATTTGTAACAAGGTATATAAATTAGTACTACTTAGCATCGTAATGTGCCTTATTGTTTTTAACACTAAACTGGAGATAATTATTAACTTAAAAAAGATATCTTCCATTAGTCCTATTATAATGCCCTGGGCGTTAGGAGGATGTTTCTGACTTCATTCGATTTTCAAATGAATTCCTCATCTTGTTTAACTTCACTTTAGCAATTAAAGTAGCTCTTTAGTGATGCCCATTCAATTTACAGCCATGATTTTAGTGGCTTAACGACGCAATAAATCAAAACTATATTTATTACAATAGTTATAAACTTAGATGTTTTAATGACTGACTGCTTATTGCACTAAATTAAACCTTTAGTTGCTAGTTACATGTATGAAATCATCATCATAGACGGAAATCACCGATTTTTATACATACATACATCATAACAGTATTTCTAAGAAAGTATGAATAACAGAAGCTTATGATAGTTAAGTTAATTAATGCAATAAATACCCTTTTGACCGATAGCTGCAGAGAGACCCACTAATGTTAAGGTTACATTAAATCTCATGCTAAACTTTTCAACGTTCTGACGTAGTGAATGTGGGAAAGCAATTTTTATGCACGAGTAGGTATAAAAAAGACAAGTGCACATACATCAGTGCAATTTCTAAAACCAATGCATCATCATCGTTAAAACAATCATGATTATAATTAGTACAGTCCTCTTCAAAATTCAAACTCAAAGACAGTATTACAAAAAGGCCTGTAAAAATTTCCATATCGACTGTTTGTGAGCTAGCCACATTCATCGACTTCTCGCCACCTTAGGGAAGGCCTTTGTCTGTCATCCTTCATTTACCAGTTAACGTCTTTGGTCCAATATATTTTAAGTTATATGTTTATATTGTTTATATAAGACACGGTTACTTCCATTTACTTCCATTTTATAATATATAATATCAGAATTACAGTAACCAACAGAATGTGACCAACTACTAAGAATTTTTATTTTCGTTTATTTTTCATTGTGGTACATTTTTGGAAGGATGTAACATAGTCCACGTTTATAGAGCTGCGGATGGCATATATGCACCACTGTGACTGGTAACACTGGAGGACGTTGTTGCCCATTATCTGGTTTAAGCTCCTATAGTTGCCTTTTACGACACCTACGAAAAAGATGATGTGATGCTAATCTTATCAAGTCGTGATATATTACAACTCCAAATAAATAAATTCTAATGCGACTGTACAGCATCATGGGATGAAATTGCATTGGTAGTCAGGTGCTAGGGCGGTGCCCGGCCTTGCCCGCGTTTACTGACGACGCTTTATGATATATTGCTTGCGAGGTGATGCGGTCAATATGTTTATTACCTGTTTATTGTAGGTAGTTATAGGTAGGCAATATATGTGGGTGTAGATGTTGCGTGACTTTGAGTACGTGGACTTGTTTGTATGAACAAAAAGTACCTTAAGGTGTGATATTTACAATCAGACAAATGATGTATAATTTCTTTTCATATGATTTATTCTGCTTTGACGACATCTAATTATTATGTTGTTTTGCGCTGACCCATCTTTGCGCTGCGGGCTGGGCGGAGTTGAGGAAGTCCTGGCAGTATCGGGATCTTCAGGGAGGTTACATTTTCGTGCCAGTTGGGCTTGAGACGATGGCACCTTGGAGCCCTAAGGCAAAAAAAATATTAGTCTCACTGAGGTTTCCGGCGTTCGCAGAGCAGGCAGCTTTCTGGTGCAATGACTGAGTCCTGTAGTTCAGCTTGGGATCGCTGCCTGTCTGCTGGGGACCATGTAACCTCGAGGAGACGCAGTGGACACGATATTTTATCAGTGACCAAGGAATTCACCTATAATTTATTTAAGTGATGTAAATTGTATTTAATTTAAAATATGTATGTGATTTGTCGTGATTAGATATTGGCGATAGACCTAGATGGCTGTAAAGGCTTACTCTTCGATAACAATCACTCATCATCTTAGCCAACAAATCGCGTCTCATCTCCCTGTAGTCAGACTTGCGTATTTCTCCTGATGGCTCTTAACAGACACAAACTTTGATCTAATGTCCAGCACAAGTCAGGACCCAAGTAACTTACTCGGCCATCCAAAATGGAAGCAAGCAGGGGAGGAGCGCGCACTCACAGTCACACCACTCTGAAGTCAGTTGCTATTCAAATAATTGCTCGTCATTACAAGAACCGTACTCATGACCCGGAAGTATACACGACATGCTTTATTTTTATTTCATTGTTATAACATCTAATATATGAGTAAAGTTTATTGCTCGACAAGGAGCACGCCAAGTATTTTACAGTCTTCAGAGTCAACTGAACCCACAGCCCGTTAAGTCCGCATGCTCAGTTGACCTGAATGTTGACCAGTTAACCTGTTGAATAGTCACCACGCTTGTCACCATTGTACCGCAGTGGTAAGTGACTGCAATAATAGTGCCCACCCACGCTTCGGTTAACATACCTTAGATGCCTTTTGGAAACCCTTAATAAAACACTTTAAAGAAATACAAGTTTCAAAGTTGTTTTACAAATGTTTGACTCCTCATAACATGACCATGGATACATCAGAACACATACATTACAAAGCAGGTCAGACCGCCGGATCCTTAACAATGCTAACTGCTTTATTAACATATGATAGACTTTATCTAGAGCACACACAAGGTTACGATGCTTGGAAAATGTTGCACGGGGCGTGTCTTAGCGATGGTATTGGTGCAGTCTATTGCACATCAAGCGTGACACGTTAAATTTATCTTATCTTATTTTAACAGCCGTAGGAGCTTAAGTCGCGCTGCGTTGTGAAGCTTGACATGATCTTGACTGTATAATTTATTTAATGGTCTGTTTTTGTTCCAAGTATACTTTAGCATTTTTTGTCGATGAAGCTAGATAGACATCTTTATTTTTTTCTATTGCGCACATTAAATCGACGAATTCAAACGTAGAATAAAAAGCTATGATCGTTTTTGTCATCCTGATTTATAAAAATATTTTATATGTAGTTATTGCTGAACAATAAGATATAAGTATGAAAGTACTTCGGTTTTAGAGTAAAAAAGAAAGACAAGAAAAATAACAACATATCCAGTGCATTATGTACAAAATGAAGAACAGTCAGATATTAAACAGAGTTTTTATAATAAATCCTAGGGCTTATTTTGAACCTACGAGTATTTACTTTGACCATAACACCATTTTCATCAAAGCAAAATCCTAAATCACTATAATTGTTGCAGAATTACGCGCACAAATTACTTCCAATAAAAACTCGTTAGCGTGAAATAAAACAAACTGTATAATAATCTAAATCACTTGAGCCCAATTGCACCAGAATTAAATATCAATTAATCCCCGATTAACAAAAAAAAAAAGTGCGACGCATTTTGAGAGGTGGTTTTCGCTTTCACCCGTCAAGTTGAGAATGTGTATCGTATGTAATTATCGTGGGCGTAAAATCCACCGGCCAGCTGTTGTTATGTGATAATCCATCGGTGTGTACGACCCTCAAGCTAAGAACCGATTGACAGATGATTACAGACAGATTGCAGCAAAACTCGTTACGTGTAAAAGAGCCTATGCACCGACAAACGACTTGTGTATTCACACTGATATTGGGGTGTTATATTATCTGTGATTGGGGTCAATTCCTACATGGCTGCTAAGTTTAGGCACAGCCCGGACTCTACATACATCGAGGGTGAACCTGAAATTTGAAATTGGAAGGTCGCGTAGGTCCGCATATTTTTTTTTTTTATCGTCAATGGGCTTACTCTTGACCTCGATCTAGTCTTGAAGACAGAGATGAGGTCGACGATGGTACGAGCTTGCCCAGTAGAAGCCTATTCACTCGCGACTTGAATAGATTCGGGTTATATGAACTCGGGAACACAGACGCAGGCAGAGAATTCCACTCTTTAGCTGTACGCATTATAAAAGATGTTTCAAAGCGCTTTGTGCGAATGTGCGGAATATCAACCAAGTATGGGTGATATCCTGCGGTGCGTCTGGACTCCCGATGGTAGAAGGGAGATGGTGGAATAAGCTCGTGGATATTCAGTACAAAAGACCCTTAGAAGGACCACGAGAATCTCGCGGGCGGGGGTGCGGGGTAGATTACAAGGGGGGTGGAGAGTGTCCGTTATGTATGATAGTACCTTATGCTGTGGTTTAGGCCTAAAATCTTACTGATCTACAACCTGTAATTCTAAATACACAAAACCTCTCGAGGGGTAGTTCTACCCATGTAACTGACCAACTTCAATTCTAGAACTTTTAGAAATTAAAATGAAAAAAAATTGGTTCTCCATACAAATTGACCGGATCATATTTTGATAATAATGATGATGAAGATTTATTTCTTTTTATATTAAATTCCAAAAGTTGTTCAGTTACATGGGTAGGTATTACGTATTTGGAATTACACGTTGTATAATAATTAATGCTGTCTTTTTTACTCTTTGATAGCCGAAAAAAAATAGCAACACTTTTAGACTTGTTAAACTTTTATATTCTGGAATCGACCTCACTGTATGATATATCTCAGAAGTTTTAAAAACACTACGTTACTACTTTACTATGATATAATATTATGAACAAACAGAAAAATACTAAGTACGACCAAAGTCCAGAGCAAATAAAAATAAACAAATATGTTACCGTATTACGAGCGCGCTGTCTTATTAATTCAATTTGAACCTCATATGCAAATCTGTCCTCAATTTTATGACCACCAAATAATCATGTTTGTTTTTCGTCAGATCTTATTTCATAACCTAATTTACATATAAATGCACCTCTTAATACAATCTAATTGAATTTTTACACTAATGCTATACAATTGATGCTTTAAGAAGAAATAAGCCTAGTTTTTTTCTGTACTTATTTATTATCTAATAACGCCTAACCGTTAAATTGTAGCTAAGAATTAGCCTTTAATTTCAAATTGGAATGATTAATTTTTAAAACCGGCTTCGTTGACAAGCTCAATTTTTTCTTGTCTAACCAGCCAGTATTATCAGTTCTGAAATTCGCTACCGAATAGTTTCTTTTGAAAATATGTCTAGACTGTTAGATAAAGAACTCGTTTTAAATTAATAGCAGAGTGAGAGAAGATAATATTATTATTCGTCCATGACATAGGTGTATCAAAAGTGTAGGTATAGAAATCCTGAAGGACATTAATCATTCTATGAAACTGAACAACTTTTTCTAATTAACTCAGTTGGAAATACGAAAAAAGGTTTCGGCCTTCCACACAAGCTAAAAAAAGTTTTCCATAATTCGACCTAAGGGCACAGGGCAGATTTACGCCCTTCAGGGTTGCCTTTCTGTTACACGTTTTGGAAGAGTAGTAGAATTTATGAAATATAGATTGGGGAACAATTCACACCAAGGTATTCGATCCTAAACTAGTTAAGCGAGGCCACTATGGCCACCAAAGAGTTATTTTTTTTAAATGTTCATGATAATTTAACTAAGTACTTTGAAAGTTTACCGTTTTCGAATTCCAAATAGCAAATAATCTATGTTGCACGTGTACGCAAATCCTCTCGGCGTGTCCATTATTTACAAAGATCCTGTCCAATAAAATCCGCTAGGGCGCATAGCATTGTTCGTGATAAAGGTGTGACCACCTACGTGTCGTTGACTCAAAACAATTTATACAAGGTTCTAAGTTAGATACAAGTTCGAAGGTAGATAGAACTACTCAACAGTAAGCTAGTTGTTGCGTTGGCGAGAAAGATTGTCGTCTACAAGCCTTGTCGGATATCCCCTTACAGTCTGTTTGCTACAAAATATCTGAAAGCCAAAGATTATGACTGAAAGGCTTTTTAGTGATAGCTTAAGTTTATTTTGTCTGATTATTTGAATAGAAATTGTTTGAATGTGCAAGCGGAAGTTATGAATTGATATTGCGTTTTGTCTCATCTTTTTTTTGTTAGAAGCTTGAAGGTCTATTTTGAACGTCTAGCTGAGGCTTATACAAAAAAATCTAGAGCGCGTATGAGAAGGAAGCGAGATGTGGTCTTCGCCTTCCCCGAAGGAAAAGAGATGTGTTCTTAAAAATAGATCTAGCGAGATGGTAACTTTCGTTTTATTCAATTATGAACTATTCATGTCTTACATAAAAAAATATAAACAAAATTTTATATTCAAGTTTTGTAATTCACAAATCTGACGTCCTTATTCTGGTCATGTCTGATCGGACATGATCTTCGGAATTAGCATACTTCACGTTCCGAGCACTCGCTAAGTGACATCGAATACTCCATTACGACTGTCATAAACGTAACTTTGGATCCGAGTCACTCGGTACAGTTAATGTCGAACAAAACCAACATTGGTTAAAGAAGACTATACAATCAAGTGCAATGAAGCTTTACAAACATTACACAATATCCTAGCGTCCTAGAGATCGCTAATCGCTATGAAATCTTAAAATGTAGAGTTAAACGTTCTTCTGACTTTTTTTTGGCGATTTTTAAACGTAACGAGGACTAAAAAGGAAGGAAAATGTAAAGAAAATAATTTTAATACATACATATTTTATAGTTTTGATTGAGAGTGTTGGGATTCGTACAAAAATGCTTAGTCAAGTATCATAATCAATCAATTTTGTTATTCAGGCAACAGACCCATACAAAAATAAGAATAATAAATACAAATAGGTAAAGTCTAAAGAAAAAAAAGGTATAGCTTTCTTTCTAAACATTATTTATAAATCTTCTCCATGTTCTTAAGTAAAATTTTTGTATAATGTTAAAAAAAATAAAAAAAAAATATTTTATCCTAGTGAAAAGACACGACATTAAAATTTTAGATGAAAAACCAAAAGCCTTTTAAATGAACTTTTAAATGAACTTTTAAATTATAATTATAACTTATCTCACCCCTACATACAAGCCGCAATGCCCGCAATCAAACCGCGATGCATCATTTTAATACCGGCCGCGTCACCGCAAATCCGAGTACTCAATGCAAATGAAATGGGCCGCGGTTACCGGCCACAGCGTAATGGAATACTATAAATTATAAGACAGTTCCTAGCTGTAAGCGGCTCTTACATTTCATAGGGTTACCATTCTGGATAATATGAACTCGATTCTTATGTCATATAGAATCAAAAATCCGTGCGTACTTTCTAAAAATAGGTATATCTTATTTGCCTTGTTGATCACGTCACAGAACACACAAAATGTGTAGTAATACCGCTTCAGAATACTCGCTCATATTCTTTTAAAAGCTCTAAGGAAATTGAGATGACATGTTTCCTTTAATTTAATTAAAATTACACCAAGTTTAATTAGTCCAATGTAGCTTATAACTCACTATGACCAGTCGTTACTGTAAGGTTTCCCTTTAAAAGAGGCTGTTGCTGTAATAAAATCGCCAGGTGCCCACAGCCTCAAACGAATTAATTAATTAGAACTGTAGTAACGATCGGTGTACGTACGTCCTAGAGCTTTGATCGTAAAAGTGAGGGATTGGACCACAGTCGTGATAAGATGCGGGTGAATGAGATACTCTACTTATGTCAAAGTCAAAGTATACTTTATTAGGATTCTTTGATCACTTTATACCGTCAATTAAGGTGATCTGTGATGGCCATCTTAGACCCGAACGCAACTAGATGGAGCCACTGCTGCAAATATAAGGTTTTATTTTTTAATGCAAGAAGTACCAACTATATATGTGCAAAAAGTTGATTCGCGTAAATTTCATCGTGCAACTTCAACGCCTAACAACAATTTCAATAAGAAAAATATCTCCATATGTCCACTAAAGTCAATTACTCTCGTCAGTCCGTGTTTACATTAGTACGATCACTCACACATGCACACAAAGCACAACCGTACAGTTTTGACCGCACGCCCACAATCGTAATATTGAACCAAAAATTGCTAACAAACATAGTACTTTCAGTACATTAACTGTATTTTTGTATTAATTAGCGAAAATTTTAACTAAAAATAGCAGTATTCGTTCGTTTTTCAACAGAATTTTATGTCCCGCGTAAGAATGTAAGTCATTTGAATTTTTGTATGGAAAACGTATCACCTTAAACTAAAAGCTACGTCACTTTACTTGTGTTTTATTCTATTTCTTAAGCTAAATCAGAGGCCATTTGGTAGCTTAAAAACTTTGACAGCTAAGCTACTAAATTAAGTAAGATTTGAGCTTATGTGACAGTCACTCTATGTATAAACCAGTAATCATAAGATCCCAGGGAAGGTCCACTGTAGGACAGGGAGCCGAAGCTCCCTGAAGTTCAATTTTGAGGGGAATTACCACAGAGCAGAAACAAGGAATTACTATAGTCACCCGCATGTTAGTATTGCCGGCTGGCACCATGGACTGCGGTTGTTGGAGTCCATACTGTACGGTCAACCGCTTGTCGGTAGAAACTTTTTCAACTCTATTACCACGCCATAAGGTCCAAAAGTGTTTCTACTGACGTGCTGATGAGTGTACCAAGGACCATAATAAACCAGTTTTATTATCGTCCTTGACTGTATAGGTACAAAGGAGGACGCTGCTACGACAGTCGCCTTTACGACAACCACGGATAGAGATGGGTTGGTGCTATTATTTGCTGGCCAGCAGTGGCATCATATCCTCTAAGTTAGATATCTCACAGCAATAATTAGAGCAATGATATAAGTTGGTGCTATTATTTGCTGGCCAGCAGTGGCATCATATCCTCTAAGTTAGATATCTCACAGCAATGATTAGAGCAATGACTGTCTCTAAAGAGAGTGCAGATAGAGACAAATCAAATTACTTTATCTCACAGCTTCCTTGTAGCATAGCGGAAGGAACAGTTTCTTTCGCACTTATATCACGGGAAATTTCATCATCATCATAATATCACGCCTCTTTACCGTCGGGGTAGGCAGAGACCACGGGATATTTCCTTTGTTTTTCTATTGGCATGCCCCGAGGACATAGATAAGTTCGATGATGGTACGAGTTTGCACGAAGAAGCCTATCCACTGATGACTTGAACAGGTTCCAGATGGTAAAGCGAATATAAGTAGTAGTGATTAGTGATTATTCACTTGTATACTAAAGCCGTATAAAGAACGTATTTGCCAACGTAAAAATTAGTAACTTATTGCTACTAAACACACAACATTACACATAACACGTGTATCAATTAGCTCTACCAAATACCTCGACACATAATCAACATTTGAACTTCCATATACGGCTGAGAGATCGATCGAAATGGTACCATTAAGCCATTGAATTCTAAAGATCTTGTACTAAATAGTCAAAAAAACGTGGTGGTTTCCTGCTGTTCCCACGAGAGGTCTCTACGTGTCCTGATTCCCATACGTCTTGAGAGCGCAAGAGCAAATTGACAACATTATCGTCAGAAGTGCGTAAAACGCGCTTGCGCGGAAAATCAATGCATTCGCATCGTTGCCTAGACTATATTAAAGACGTGTGGCGAAATGTGGAATAGATGTGACAATTTTATAAGAAACTACGGTTCAGCGGATTGTACCAACGTTGTAGTTGCTCAGGTGTTAAGAAAAAATGGGTGATCAAGTTTATGAGATTTCATAAATTCGGAAATAAGATATTCCGCTCAATTGAAAATTATACCGCCAATTGCGCTAAGTGCGCAATAAAAGCCTAAAACTTCTTTAACCCTATTGCTGAGATTTCTTATTTTGTCAAAAGTCAAAGAAAGTATCGGCAATAGATTTAACGGACTGCAACTATCTGTTTGTGACTGTAAACCAACTTTACTGTGCCAACTGATAACATTTTTTCTGATTTCTGTAGAAGGACCGTGCGCTCTGCCGGTATTTTGCAGAGGAATTCCTGTCATGAGTAGGTAGATCCATAACAGGCATTCCTGTGCCACTGGAACGTAAATTACCTTATATTTATTGGTTTTAGGAACGGATTTTATCATCACTACCAAATGGCAATTACAGCCTGTTATCTTATTTCACAACTAGAGATCGTGTCGAGATTGTTTGACTCCGTTTTAATGGTCAATTTTATTAGATTACTTAGAATTTCGAGGTGCGGTCTGATAACTTCACCGAGTTTTCTTCTTAGGCAAGAACATTTTATAGGACATTTCAAATTACTTTTAGATAGCCAAATATAAATGTATGAGTTACTCGACGGGATGATATAATACGATTTCCCAATAACACGATCCATAAAGTGCACAATCGAGCCATCTAAACAGAAGCCATTAGTTCTCATTGGTCTACAACTCATACATTTCAAAGTAATTTCATATAGCAAGTTATGGAGACCGGCGCGCCGCGTTTCCTAAAATAGTGATATGAAATAAATCAAAGATCGTGCTCGCCGATACGAAATGTCTAAAAAACTGTCGTTGGCGTGTGAATCTGCTGCGAACGTGGTCTTATGAGAAACGATTGAATGGGCTCAGATTGCAAACACGTCACGCGCGGCGGCGGCGACAAATGTAGCAAACCTGCACGCATGTCACTCTTGCGTGTATCTGTTAGGTATTTGCTTTGCGTTGGCGCACAGGTATCGACTTTAATCTTTAACAATGACTTGGTACTTTGATTCAAGATTGACAGTCAGTGTAGGTCACAATATGTGCAATTTCTTATTTGCTCTTTTAGACGTCTAAAAAATTTTTAGTAATGAATACAAAAATGACATCTCGACAAATTGCTGGCTTTATTAGATGAATTTTAGGTAATTTGATCACATGTATAGTGGTGATTTGATCGCTAAACGGTGATTTCAAACATAAACCTTTCAAATTTTAAATTACAAAAAAGATCAAGTAAACGTATCAACATTTTGAATTTTTTATTTATTATCAGCAATGTCAGCGGAGTGGTTGTTCAAAAGGTCGTAAACAACTCAAATCCAATGTGAACCTATAGTTTTGTTTGGGATGTTTTTTGTATACCTGTATTCAAAGCTTTCAAACAGCATAGTTGACAACTTTGACAAAATATTCTAGACGACAAAATTGTCGTTACTCCATCGTAATCAAAAAGCAATGACAGATTTGTTACCAAATAAATTAATGAATAGCCAGGCCATTCTGTTTCAGTAGCACCTATAGAGAACTTAGTACAATTATATTAGTAGTAAAATTTAATGCTTTGATACTGGTTTACAATTGTAATAGAGGCCGCTCCTTGCTGATAAGCGTAGATACCACAGATCAGAAATAAGTCTAGATGACTCAAGTGTACCTACTTTGCGTGCCCAAACCCGTGGCCCAAACTAAGCTCAAAACTATACTAGCTCCTTGGCTCAAAACGCTTAGTTTGCTTGTCATGGGCTTGTCATATCACCGAGAACTGTGACACGCAAGGTGACACGCTTCATTTTTATACAAACGGCGGAGTGTGCGTTATCTAGACTTATTTCTGATCTGTGGTAGATGCCCTGGAATCAGAAATTAAGATCTTAAAGAAAATCTTACACCATGGCTATACTTACCTATTTCTATTCAGAGTTCTTCTGTTGTTACTCCCGCTGTGAAACGTGACAGATGTGACAATAAGTGTAGCGACACACCTGTGGATCTTACCGACACGGAGAGTTACGCTACGCTAATAGTTCGTCCACCGTAAGAATGCAGTGAGTTATCGCTTTCCTTCACTGGTAGCCAATCCCCGTAACCAATCAGGTAGCTTAAAATTGTAAAGTCTACAGTCTAATGCACAATGACTAACTACAGGCAAACCTTCGAAAGAAGCGGTTGTTTCTTTTATGTTTTACCAAAAAAAAACAATTAAAAATATTTGTTTTTGCACATTAAGTCCATTGTGATTACACATACTTACACATTTGCATTAATGACTTACTGCATTCTTAATACGGACGAAGCATAGTTCCTTATGATACAAATAATAGAATTGTCGCTGGTATAATACTTGACATATTTTTCGGTAGCGGAACTTTCCGCGGCGGAATTTCCGCAGGTGTGCCGCTCTATTTATAGGTGCCATATTATTATGAGTCGTGCATGACACAATGTTTCGTTAACCTATCATTTTAGGATTAGAACGTTTTCTTTAAAATCTTTTGTTCCGCAAATAAGGTCGTAACTAACACCGCTAATCACTGTCATCCATATACCGCTAGATCCTTGCGGTAAATCGCTGAAGCTCCGTCCTTTTATGAACTATGCTTACATCAATCACAGTACTTATAGTGTGCACAGTGTGTGAAATTTAACTCATCTTCTTTGGAAAAAAGATCGCTTATTGGTTGGGGTGGCATGGCATGGCTCAAGCGGTAGGTATCTATATTTTATGGACTATAGCTAACATCAATCAAAGTACTTACTACTTACTTATAGTGTACATAGTACTTATAGTGTGCATAGTGCGTGAAATCAAACGCATCTTCATTGGGAAAAATCGCTTATTGGTGGGGGCAATATGGCATTAAAAACTCAAGCGGTAGGTATCAAACTATATTTTATGAATAACATCAATCAAAGTACTTATAGTGTGCACAGTGCGTGAAATCAAACGCATCTTCATTGAAAAAAACCGGTTATTGGTGGGGGCGATATGGCATTTAAGCTCAGGCGGTAGGCATCAGGCTATATTTTATGAACTATATATAGCTAACATCAATCAAAGTATTTATAACGTGCACAGTGCGTGAAAGTTAACGCATTTTCATTGGAAAAGATTGCTTATTGGTGGAAGATAATGCACTTACTCCTATCAATCTACCTATCACAGCCTACCCTTAAAATGTTAGAGACAAAATGGACTTAGAAATGTATTATGTAAAATTGATAATACTAAATCTAAAAAAATCATGTCAAAATGTAAATTGCCAAGAAACCGAAAATAATATTTTGTTTTAATTTGTGAGATTTAAATGATTGAAACGAATACTATGACGGACATGGTCAGTTTCGCACAAAATTATTTTAAAAATTTATAAATCGAAAATTTAGATCATTCTTCAGTTTTCCAAAGCGATACCACCGATGTAAAGTTTGCGACAGCTCGGGAGTGCGGGCGGAATGAATGGCACGCCTTGTACATACTATTATTTAAGCAATAGATGAGCAGATTGTAATTTCACTTGATTCTACACCCACTTGCTTCGGTCTAGCGAATCATGTTAGTGTGTCATTACATTAATTACACCTGCATTTTATTTACTTAGTGCATATTATTATTTATTTTCAACTGTAGTGATAGCAAAAACGTTTGAGAACAGATTGTAGTTTTATTTTGTATTACATTAACGCAACATGTAGGTATTTGCTATGCTAGGAATAAATTATGTGAAGATGATGATGTTAATGTATTATACTTAGATTGAAAAATTCATAGGTATCGATTACACTCAAAAAAATCATGGCTAATCAAGTTGAAATTTTGCTTGATTAAAAAAAATATGATCATATCATTCAAGAACATGTAAGAAATAACAAATGATAGTTTCTTGTCACAAACAAGCTAAAATGATTGAATTTCTATCAAGTTAACTTGTTCAAAACGAACACGCACTTTATTATTCGATAAAGGTAAATTGATCGATGAAACCAAACGCCCGCGTCGCGGCCTAAACGAACGTGTTCAGTCGTGTTCATTGCGTCCGTTTGTGTGGACGCGTGTGAAAATTAAGAATGGTTTAAAATAACAGTGTTAACAATGTCACAGTTCTAAACAATTTTATTTCCTGGATTGATAAAGAAGAAGAAGGTCCATCTTCTTGCAGCGTGGCTTCATGGATTTTCATAGCTGAGACCTATTTTCAAACGTAAGTACCTAACCTTTGTTACCGACCGACGCATATTACAGAAAAGCAAATAAATAGGTATTCGCGATATTCAAGATCCTGTGGGAACTCTGTCCAGCAGTGGACGATCGTGTTGTTATCAAAGTCTCTACTATAGGATCATTGGTTGTTGTGATGACTCACAAAATAACGAAATTTATATAAATAAACAGCGGTAGACAAAATTGGTGTCAATGATCGAGTCGGAAATCACTCACTAATGCAATGTAAACTCACATTTCAATATATGTTTTATTTGACATTATAACATTTCAGTGATACAATTGCAACCTTCATCTATCCGTACTTATAAGTATTATAAATGTGAGTTGTTCCTATAAAATATGTTTATAATTTCAGATTTTACCGAAAATAATGAGCTGATCAACGTGATATGATTGCCTGCTCAGACTGCATCTTCAAGTTCCCAATGAAACGCTGCTCTTTCATCATTCAAAAGAAATAAGAAGAAAAATGTGGACGTCAACGAAAGCTGAAAGCCGCAAAGCTTTTGTAACTTACATTCAAACTACAGATTTTTAATACTTTGTATTTTTTACTGCTATTAAATATCTAACTGAAACTTTGTGCATTTTCTGTTGAAGGTACAGTGAGCATGGGAAATGAAGATGAAGAAATTGGCAATCTCATTCTTATCAGATCCCAATGGCTGATTTACCTAGACAAAGGCAAAATATTGGCGCCTCTGAGGGATGTAGATATAGGAAAGAAAGAGAAAGCTATTCAACATTTTCTTTTTTTCCTATAGCTGCATCCCTCAGAGCCGCCAAAATTTTGCCTGCATCTCCCATAAATCTGCCATAAATTTCCTATAAAGCACCTGCATAAAGCAAATAAGTACAATGTTTGGATGTAACATATCCTTTGTCAATTCAAATAAGATCACTTGATCACATTAAATAAATTAAATTTATTTTAACAATGTTAAATACTTAAATCATTCAAGTTACTTGTTATAAGTTATCATTTGTTTTATAAAACCCAACATGTTACAATATTACATCAACAAATCACTTGTTTCATATCATTATCTCTTACTACCGTGTACAAACCTGCATTTATCATAGTAATTATTAGACTTGATTAAAGTTAACAATTACTTCTTTGAATCTACTGAGACAAGTTGTTCTGATTTTTAATCAAGATACATTTATTGCCGCCATCATTTAACTTTATGTGCTCGTATATAAACAAGTTGCATGATTGCCATGATATTTTTTTTAATGAATGTTAACAAGTTTTTTTTTCAGTGTAGGATTCAATATACAGGGTGTAAGGGACCGGGCGTAAAGTCAACGAAACTAAACAACTTTCCCAAAAAAAAATTTTTTGGAAATAAAAAAAAATACCTTTGTTCGATCAGAGTGAGCAATTTGTATGGAGAGGTAATTTTTTGTCATTTGCCAAAAATGTTTCATTGGGAAAGTTGTACAGTTTCGTTGACTGAGAACGACCAATTAGAGTAGGTATATGTCAAAGTATGATAAAAAAAACATTTCATTTCTTTCAATAAGTGTAGGTGGCACTATTTAACTTAACTATAACCGAATATACGCGTCCTGCTCTCTAATAGTTTAACGTCTTCCACCGTACGTTTTACAAGAAACTTCTTACCAAGTACGACCGCACTGTGAAATCAGCTTCCTGCGCAGTTATTTTCGGACGGGTACGGTCAACCGCTTGTCGGTAGAAACTTTTTCAACTCTATTACCACGCCATAAGGTCCAAAAGTGTTTCTACTGATGTGCGGTCGTGTGTACAACAAGGCAGAAGGCCGGCAGCGCACCTGTGACCCCCCTGGTGTTGCGGATGTCTATGGGCGTCGGTGATCACTTACCATCAGGTGACCCGTCTGCTCGTCTGCCTCCCTCTTCCATAAATAAATATGTATAGGGTGGAGAAAGCAAGAGACGTATATGTTAGATGGTGCAACCCACACTAAGTTGCTTGTACAGCTGTATTTGAAACCAAATCACCAGTTAGTTAAAATTAAACCTTAGACTCTCAAAGCAAAGCTTGAAGATATACAAACCAAATGTAGCACTTAAAATTAAGTGTATCTGTTAAATTTAGATTTAAATGTGACTTTAATTACAAAACGCTCACATACATACGATGAATAATAAATGCAAGTATTCAGCAATAATTTGTTTAAGTAACAAAATTACGCATATTCTAGATTTATACAACGTCTTTAATGCCTATTCGCACCTGTTCCAGGAATTATATCTGCATTATCATTGGTTGATAAATAAAGCAATTTATCGATGGCATAGTTGTAGTTTATCGTGAGCAGATAAATACGTTCCGTACATACTAAAGAGAATCGATATAATTTATTAGAAGTGGTTTTACATAACCGAGGAGTGGGACGAGGTAACTTTGCTCTTCGGAATGCATAGAATATTTGTAGTGGGGATTAAATGTACGTGGTGATTGGATTGGAGTATCTAGATGGAACGTTTTGATTTTCTACCTCAAAATATTCGTATGCAATGTTGGGTTAGCCGGGTTAGCCACTTATCGTCGTCTATTGGTTGGCTGACACGCCATCTGCCACCTTTGACGTAAGAAAACGCGGTCCTCTTTCGCGTGGGCGTAGGTTTCCAAAATCTTTAGTCACCTCTCAAAAAAGGAGTCACGCACGAAGGTACGCTACTTATATTCGTTACAATAATTCAATTAGTCTTAGATTTTGGATTTATTATTACAGTCATATTACAATTTTGTTTAATATTCTTGCTAGACTTGGTTCTGCTCAATCTGCATCACCGGAAGCGTCGTTTCCAACCAACAGAAAATACCTATACACATTTCCACCTATCGCAACCCATCACAAATGCAAGCGAGCATCTCCATAGAGCGAATAGCGATTCAAATGCTAATATATCACGGAGTCGGCGCGGCGTGACGCTTCTGATTGGCTGGCTGTTTACATAACCATATACACGCTCCGCCCACTTGCGTCACGCTTCCAAACGCCGTTAATTATGTTTAATTAGTGAATCGTGGATATTTGTTATGTAAATAACGTGTAGTCGAGGTGGGGTCATCGCTGCTGACGGTACTTCGAAGTCTTTCACTTACATACAGAACCCTGTAAAAAAAATATGTACCTATATCAATGTCAAATAAAGATTCTGTCACATTTAACGTCAGTCCTCCAGATATAAAGTCTACTTTTGACATAACTTTTGTCTAATCTATGAATATGTATTTTAGTTACTTAGGATTAGGATATGATTCTGAACACTCCCAGAGACATATTTGTCGAAAAGATGAAAAATATTTGAGTTATACAGTAAATGTGACAAAAGCGGTATTATTAGACCCATTTTCCAAATGGCAAGTTGTTAAATTGCAGTTTAAGTAGAGCTTAAAAAGTAACCTTTCTATGTTGCTTTACAATAAAAGTACCTGGGCGACCGAGCTATGCTCTGTATGATTTCAATATTATCGGGTGAGCAAGCTATGCTACTCAACAACAGATGGCGCTGTAAGTTTCTAATAAATATTAAAAAAGACGGTGAAAACGAATTTTCCCATACATGAGTAATTTCATCGAAATCGTTAAAGCCGTTTTCGAGAAACCGATTACAAATATATATATGCATATATATATACAAATATTGCTCGTTGAATAGTATAGGATATTTTCGAATAAATCAGTAACCCGACCACCACTAAGTACTTCTCATTTCCCGCTCTATCAGTTTCCCGTTTCCTGTTTTATAGTGAATTTAATCTACATCTTCTGTTTACAATATCTAAACAAGATACCTTTCAGTCGCTTCATTAATTATTTACATTTAATTAACGATCTGCGGCACTTTATACTATACCTATCTATTTATTCTAAATTATATCTAATAGCAGACTAGCAGTCATCGCCACTGCAAGCTTAAGATAACCGTAGTCTCTATGAATCATATCGATGTATTTTAAATTATTACATTGGCTGTAATGTTTTGTTAATAAAAACCTATACCAATTTAGAAACTCCGCCTTCTTAAGTCACGCTTCTTTACATCGTTAATTAGTATATCGTGACTGTTCATGACGTTTTTACTTACTGTGGATGCGCACGAGTGTTTTTAACGCTGTACAATAATGTACACTTTAATTTACCTTAACACCTTTTATGAAGAATAAATATGCTTAGATGTTATTTTTACGTTTCCAACCTATAAATAAGATTTGCAAAGAAATACAAAAAAACTTGTTACACTGATTGTTTAGAAATATATTTACATTTTTATCACTTTTTTCATACTTTGTCATTGTTTACGATTCTCTCTTGGAAGCCGGTTTAAGTAACATTTACACATTAAATTTTAATGTATAATAAGTTTTTAAGATAAAAGTAAACTGTTGCACGATAGTTAATTAATTTTCATTACCTTCCTCGCTTCGTAATCTGGTTATTATCGAAACATGTTAACCCTGCTAAAAGTGCCTCCGATTTGCAAGTAGCGTCGCTTTACAAATATGGTGCACGCCTAACATGACCTAAAGGGGGCAGACACGAGTCGCCTTCCTTATTTCGCCGCGGCCTCTTTGATAGGTTTTTCACTTACCGAACTGCGAATCTCAAAGGTCATTCGACAATTTGCAAATTATTTATGACCGTTCTAGTTCAAAAATATTTTTCATCACATTTGCTCGCAATGAGTCGCAATCTATGCATGCATAGCGGGCGGAAAGTTTTGAAATGCGCCCTAGGGCTATTTTCATCTGTAATCTTGACTTTTCGTTGACATTTTGTGACTGCTGGCTGTCATTTCGTTTCTGAAATGAGACTTTGTTGCAAAGAGGTTTTAAGCAAAAGTAAAATCTTTTGCCTTTTATTTATTTTGTTTTAATATTGTTTCTAAAACAATAAATTAATTTGAAATTATTTTTTCTTAGACGTGAACAGTTTAAGCTCCGCACCTAAGTCATGTGATCATAAATATTAAAGAATTAAATTTCAACGTGAATTACCTACTTGAATAATTATTCTGAGATTACTTGTTTTTTTCTACTCCTCGCAAATGTGATGAAAAACATTGTGTGTAGCACGGGCGGAAGTGCAATTTCGACGCTCGGGGCATTAAAGCACTCGCTAACGCTCGTGCTTTGAATGTCCCCTCTGTCGAAATTGCTTACTTTCCGCCCTTGATACACAATGTACTATTTCAGCATTTTTATTCTGGAAATATACCGCTGAGTTCAGAAACGCACGAAATTATCTGTGTCACGCCTTTCGTTCGCACCAAAGCTATTTTCCTATTTGGGTGCTGCTCTCGAAACGTACCAGGGACACATAAATCGCGAGAATGAGCTGAGTCGCCCATATTGGATAAACTCGTGAGGCTGAAGCTAAAGTCGCCGCATACTTATGATTTGTAGACCCTAGTACCTGTCTTGTAGGCGCATAACTCCGCTTTGTAAGGATTTGGGTAAAGCTACAGAATATTCTACCTTTATCGAATATTCCACTGACTGTGATGACAAATTTGGCATGGTTGTGCTATAGACTTCGGTGCCAACAGTACGAGGTCCGAGGTCCAAGATGCGAGGGTTTGTTAAATAACTGGGTGTGATCGGTACTGACTCCGGTGCCAACAGTACGAGGTCCGAGGTCCGAGATGCGAGGGTTTGTTACATAACTGGGTGTGATCGGTACTAAATAAGCCGCTTTTCTAATAATCAAAACTTTTAATCAAAACAGCTAGCACTTTCAATAATCTTTTTTTTTTTTTTTTTCAAAAAGCCATACAAAACATTTACAAAGTTATGATATTCACCGAAATTGATCTAATTAGGAAACTGTGCGACTTTTTGTCACATCAACATACACTGGGATTCGACCTGTATCGTAAGTAGTGTGACAGCAAGTCACACTAGTAACCTGCGTGGTTATTTCTATTTGCACAAAAATGTTGTACGAGTACCTATATTGTAGGCTAAAGGAAAATGACAAGCTACTTCCCAAACTAGCTGTGTGCTGTTTTTTGGGAGAATAGGTACCTAACCTACTTAAATTAGTAAGTAAAAAGTGCCGCTAAGAGAGTGAATGAATAGATGCTATGGATAGTGATTTCTTAGACTATATCCTCATAGCACCAAATCCTTCAAGTCTTTATCGCATAAACGTGACATATCCCAAAAAGGACGCCACTTACAAACCAATTTATCATCCATAATGAGTTGTAATGAAAACGTAATATAGTTAGCTTGTACGGCTTATCTTAGCTCAATCGTGTGCGTCAACAATGGGTTTAGGTTTACTCACGCTAACATAGGCGCCGAAATGTTAATTATTCATTGCTGGGCAGAGTGGTACAGAAATTTACTTGAAATATCAAGCTCCTTATTTTTAAACCTTGATTGGAAGAACAAATATGATCTTCATTGTCGGATAATTCTCTCTTCGTTTTAGAATTTTCTCTTTTGATTTCCATGTTGTTTCCACGCTCTGTGTACGTATCTTCTGGCCTTTTAACATGCTTCCTCCCCCTTTTCTTGGCTTTAATCTGATCCACTTTTTAGTTTGTATCTACGTATAAAAAGAAGCAATGTACTTCAATACTAAGGTACTCTATTTATTCGTCGTCATTTTGCGATATGATCGATCCAAAGCGTAAACGCGTGACGAACGTGGGTGACGCTCTGACCGATCAATCAAAGAAATCAAGTCGTTCAATTATTGTTAAAGATTATTGGCCATTATTTTATGTAATAGCACCACTGTGGGCGTGGAGAGGGAAAGTAAAAACTCAATTACATTTTAGGAAGCGCGTCTTGAAAGTTATGTTACATCTGTTTTAAAATCTTCTTTTTGGATATAATTACAGTAAATAATAGTTTTTTTTTGTTACGCAAGGCAGCAAATTCATTATTTGGCGGCTGTGCCTTGTATTGAAACTCGAGCTAGCAAAGGATTCTAGGATTCTATCAAGGATTCGCAAGGGTTTCAAGGCACGAAACGCGAAATAACTTTGGAGCCGAGCGAAACACCATCACTTATAATCACGTTCTAATTCCAAAAACCTTTTCCACGCTAGTGATTTCGACCGATAAAACAAAGTTTTTCGATATTGTGAGGTGAAAAGTACTCATTAAGAGTGCCTTTTTGATTGCGCATTTCTATGAACTTAATTTTGCTAAAATAGCAATTCTAAGTTTAATTTTTTCTCGACCAACTGCCAAATATTACAAGGACAGACTCACCCAAAATTCCTTTAAATGCAAAAACACTAAACCAATTGAATGATACAAATTTAAGTGTGTACAATGTACACATGTTTATAACAGAACAAGTTGATGAAATTGGCATACGGCAATAAAATTGGGTACAATACGCGTGCAGAAACTAAAGCCCGCGTCACACAGAGGCGGTAGCGGAAGCGTTCCGGGGCCGGTATTTTTTGTAAAGTATGAGGTTTTATGCACCCTGTCACATTGAAAAGCGGTCCCGGCGCGGTATTTTGTTCCCGCCAAACCGCCCCGGACCGCTTTCGCAATCATACCGTATGGTAGACATTATGTTGTGTAGTGTATGTAGTGTAAAGTAGCGATTCTGGAGTAGAGTTCAACACGATAAGACAAAAAAACCGGCCAAGTGCGAGTCGGACTCGCGCACTGAGGGTTCCGTACCACCACATAATCATAATTATATTAGTTAAAATTTCAGTAGGTTAATGTGCTGTATTTTTTGAGTCCGACACGCGCTTGACCAAATTTTATTATTTGTTATTATTTTATAGCTTATGAACTATAAACATACCAATTTTCAAGTTTGTAAGTGTTCCCGTTTTTAAAATACAACTAAAACAAAAATCGCCTCCGCGATCATCCAACTTGACCCCTCTCTTATATGAATGTTCTTGAAACGGTAGCTCACCACAATTGGTTAGGTACTATTAGTTGTGAGTAAAGTTGTAATATTTAATGATTTCAGACTTTTCCCTTTATTTGTACTGTGAGACCTGGCTTCTTGCCAAATTTCATAATTTTAGGTCAACGGGAAGTAACCTGTAGGTTTTGCTTTTTTGCATAAATGTATGGAGATGAGGACATAAAAAGCCATGTGTGGTTCATGGACCCTAACATATGGTATTAATTTCAACCTGATACGTCTACCCGTTCGTGAGATAAAGGGTCTTGACAGACAGACAGACAGACGGACAACAAAGTGATCCTATAAGGGTTCCGTTTTTTTCTTTTGAGGTACGGAACCCTAAAAATCAAGTTGAAATCTTAACAGTTGATTCTCATTGATGAAGCGTTAAATCAAAAGAGATTTCGGTGTGTAGGGTGATCGTGTTAATCGATTTTATTTTCCATAACCAATTTATTTGCTACAACATAAGTACCATAAATTTACTACCTATAGTAATACAATGTCTTGGTTAAGCCGCGATCACACCTTCCTTAATTCAGAAACTAATTCGGCATACATTGCTAGTTGAAGTAAGGATATTGGAGTTAACAAACCAAGCCTTCCAGCAATGTGATCGAGGCTTTACGAGCGCCATCTTTGTCTCACTGTGAGGCAAATAAGAGTGGGATGGAGATGTCCAAAATGCATTGACTTTCTCTCCATTTGAATCGCTATCTAATTAGAGCAGTGTTGCATGACCCCTGGTCAAAGCCCAGCCATCCTTCGGTAGCGAGTGCTCCAGTTACCGGGTGTCGCAAGCGTGTAGGCGTGCGTAGGAGCCGACATCTATCACCTTCCCCCGCCCGCGGCTTTCGCAACGGCTTAGCATACCAGCCCAGGATGTTTGATGTAGGAAGCCAACTGGCCACTTGTCACCTTTAAGCCGCCTTACTATGTACGAGTTTGAGATTAGATGCATTGATGATTCAGCCTTCCTTGCTAACTAGAAATCTTTTACGAAGCATGTTCTTTGGAATCACTTGAATGGTTTAAAAAAAATCACTTCAGAGTTTAACTCATAAAAGATGATATTTAGGCATGAACTTGTTTAACGTGCCTTTTTCTTTGTTGCAGGTCGTTGGCGCACGAGCCCGATGAGCGCGTGCGCGGCGGCCGCCATGCGCGAAAAGCACGCGGCGCCGCGCCGCCTCGCCTCCCCGCCGCCTTCTCCGCTGGACCGCGCGTCCCCGCTGGGCTCACCGCGCTCACCCCGAGCAGACGAGCCGCTCGACCTGCGAGTCACACATAAGCGCCCGCAGAGGTTAGAAGATGAAAACTGCAACCTTATCGTACCTTCACCACCGCCACATCCGACGCATCCGACGCACCCGGCGCATCCAGCTCACCCTGCGCTGTTACAGTTTTGCAGAAGATTACCGCTCGCACTACCGGCGTCTTTCGGTCGCTACCCGTTCCTTCCAGCGGCGGCGGCGACGCTCCTCGCACCCGGCGCGCCGCGAGCGCCACCCGTCCCTCCCAACCCTGGCGCTCCGCGAGCTCGAGACCGATACACTTGTTCATATTGCGGGAAAGCATTTCCCCGCAGCGCCAACTTAACGAGACATCTCCGTACGCACACAGGCGAGCAACCATACCGCTGTAAATATTGCGAACGATCATTCTCAATATCGTCCAACTTACAACGGCACGTAAGGAATATTCATAACAAGGAGCGGCCGTTTCGGTGTCGTCACTGTGACCGCTGCTTCGGGCAACAGACGAACCTGGACCGGCATCTGAAGAAGCATGAAGCGGAAAACGGGGACGACGGCCGTCGAAGGTCGCCCGACGAGACGTACTTCGAAGAGATAAGGTCGTTTATGGGCCGAGTGGCACCGGCTGCCCGTCGCGCCGCGGCCGCAGCTGCAAGCGTTGCAGACCACACTTGATAGTAGTCCCAAAACTCGCACTTACAATAATCTGGTCGATACATCCAAATGACTCTATTTTTAAATTCTGCAGGACTTTTATTTAATGTGGTGTGAGTTTTTACAAACCTACAGTCTTCTTACGTCAGAAAGTGTACTGCTCCTATATTAAGTCTTTGCTATTAATCTTACGGATTCTATGTGCACATGTATTTATGCATTGTGCAGATTTTTATTTTTCAATAAGAATATTCGTTCTTGTCAAAAGTTAGCCTTTGATTACCTTGTCGGCTACGTTAAGAGTGAAGTGATAATGCATCTCATGTACTTAATGTAAATACAAAGCTATGTTCAAAGTACATAATAGTTAAGTTAGGTCTCATACCGAATTTCCACTACCGATAGAATTTAAATCTATTTTGTATTCCTCGTCATAAAGACATAGATAGTTAATGTTAAGCTTAAGTGTTCAGAGTGTTCGCCGTAGAGTTACAATTTAGAGATAAACCTTGTATGATTGTACGATACTTCTTGTAATTATTAGGTAATATTTTTTGTAAATTTTGCTTTATTTGTTTGTAAAATAATTAGTATTATTAGTCTGAGAGGAAACGCCGGTTACCAATAAAAATATAACTTGTTGCTTATTGAAGATATTATAAATATTTTTTTATAAAATGTTAGAAAAGATTGTTTAAATGATGTAATCGCTCCAAATTTTATCCCTATACATATGTTGCGTAAATTATTTTGTGTCGGCTAAATCATGAAGTTAGTGGATCCAAATTTTCATGCAACCGCCGATGCTTTGTTGTTAAGTTTCAAAATATTACGCAAAATAGAAATATTTTTTTTTTGTAATTTACAATTCTGTAATTATTGAATGTATACAGCTAATTAATGTGCTAAAATTGTAATGAGGTCTTCCAAAATTAACTAAATTAAGATGTAAAGATCTGTGATTTTAATTTATTGCTGGACAGCTTTGGAATCTGAATATTATCAATCGCCTACATTCATTCAGCAAATAAAACAAAGTCCCTCAAAGAACTAATAAAAACGTTCCTTTAATAGGTAAGATAGATCTCTATATTATTGCTACGAGTATAAATGAACTGTGTTTTTGTAACTTTCAACTCATTCTGTTCCAAAATGCTTGGTATAATAATTCTGTTACCTGCCTATATATTCGCAAAAATCCTAGTTTTACGACATATCCGTTCCAATTTATTCGCAATATTAATAAAGCTAATAAAATACATAATAAAATTTAAAAGCAAATTTTAAAGACAGAATTTCAAATAATATGTCGTTTACTTTGTTTCTTTCAATATTGGAAGGAGGAACATATTGATTTGTACTTATGTAAAATCAAATACCGTTTAGCTAAAGAAGGGGGGGGGGGGGGCTTGTATCAAATAAAAATTAAACTTTGCTTATACTATGTTTAGTAATGAATAAATGAATAAATTCTTTATTGCACACATAAACATAAGAACACACAAAGAATAACACTTAAGGGTATAGTGGGCAAAGGCGGTCTAATTCGCTGTAACTATTTAGAAAAGTTTTCTTAAAAACTTACTAATTAAATACAAATCGTGATCAAGCTAGGTTGATTTCGACAACGATTGTGAAAACCTTTGTTTAGATTTTCCGCACTTTCTCGTTACTTTTTTTTCATAAAATTATGTCTTATCAAGCTGGTATACCTCAAATAAAAATACTTGTTTAATATTGCGAATCAAACTTATGGATCCTGGAAAAGCGAAAATAGCCTTAACGAAAAGGGGTACATAGAAACCTACACTAGTTTTTTCCAGTAATCATATTATTTTTTTGTGATTTTGTTGTTAGAAGCAGGTGTCATGCTGTTTTTACTACACACTACAATAAATAGATATTTTCTCTTTTTATATTACGATATTTTTTTATTCAGAGTCAATGTTACCTTTTTAATTTTAACTTTTGCCATGCTTTGTTTAGTATACTCGTACCAAACGTTGGAATCATAAGAGATGCTATGTAACTTATCAATTAGGAGTTGTAAGAGATAGAGATTATACACTTATGTTTTCTACTTTTGATAACTTTTGTCGTTCAAAGGTCACCGAATACCTTGTCAAAATAAAATAAATAACAATAAATTTACTTCTTGTTTTTCTTAACCTCTCAATTTTCAAAAGCCAATTATGGAAAACATAACCCTCCTGTTTTGGGGCAGTCGGGTCAAAAGTAATAAACAAAAACATTGACATTGGTTGACAAAAGGAGTAGTGCGTAACGCCCCATTGAAAATGTAGGTTTTTAAAAGGTAGCGTTTGGCCCGATCGGGCGAAATGGCGCACTACTCGACAAAAGGGCCATACGACATACGGACTTATGCCTACGACGAGTGCAAAGAACTAAAAATATCATAAAACCTGTCAAACACGAGTCGGACTCGCGCACCGAGGGTTCCGTACCACTAATGTAAAGTACTGTCTTAGTCTGAAACGTGCAGTTAAATGCGCGCGAGTCCAACTCGCACTTGACCAGTTTTTATTATTTATTGTTATTTTATAGCTTATGCACTAAAAACATACCATACGTTTTAACGATTAGACCTAAAACAAAAAAGAGCACGTTTCTTGTATGGGGACCCCCCCTTACTGCTACTACGGTTCAAAAGATACGAGTCTCGGACAGACAGACAGACGACGTAGGCTTAGTAATAGGGCTCATTTCTCATCACCTTCGGTTATGGAGCCCATTAAAAAAATCCACCAGATCAGCATACATTCTATGAAAAATTCAACCAGCTACGGACAGCGTAGGTTTAGTCAGGTAAAGAAAACTTCTCTACAAAATCAAGTTTGACCTTACTAAACAATAAGTGAGATTCCTCATAAAATATGCTCTACTACAATTTAGATCAGCATAGCAGCGCCATCTTAAAATCGAATACCATTTCACACACCGTTATAAGATTTTGACGACAATTTTATATACATTGCTTGTACATCAACTATTACCAATCAATACTCACGATATGACTAATGATAGGCCTTAGAAGAAAACAGTCTCATGCAAAGAATACTTTGGCAGCTCTGCAGTTTTTTATGTCCGCTCTGAGGTTGAAAAACTATTTAGTGTTTTTTACAAAGTATATGAAGCCATTTTGCTTAGCGCTTGGAGAAGAGTAGCTTAAAAGCCCGCGTCACACAGAGGCGGTAGCGGAAGCGTTCCGGGGCCGGTATTTTTTGTAAAGTATGAGTTCTTATGCCCCCTGTCACATTGAAAAGCGGTCGCGGCGCGGTATTTTGTTCCCGCCAAACCGCCCCGGACCGCTTTCGCAATCATACCGCCTCAGTCTGACTTGAGCTAAAACGCTATTTTTTTAAGCGGGCCAAGTGCGTATCGGGCCACACGCAGTGTAGGGTTCCGTAGGATTTTGTACCCCACATGGCCCCCAGTGCTATTACGGCATCGCTATCAAAGCCGCCAACCTGTAGTAGACTCCAATTGACTAGTAGTAGACTCAACTACTAACTCGCTCTATTTGCTTTGAATTCTACACATGAAGTTCGATAAGTATCTTGGAAAGAATCTATATTAAATAATCTGAATCTGTGCTCATACTAGACATAACGAAAGGCCATATCAAAACACATACAAATTTAAGTGAAACGGGAACCTACTGACTAGCTCTATTTGCATTGCATTCGGAAACGTATAACTTTCATTTCAATTAGTATTTCGTAAAAAATCTACATAGAATAGTCTAATCTGAATCTGCGCCAAGGAATTTGAAATTTGTTGTTGGATATGCGCTCATTCTAAAGCTCTTATCAAAACACAATTTTAAATATGGAAACTGCAAAACACCTAATTTTAGACTTTAGGGCTGATATGAAACAGCAATGGACATCGCCTGTAATCTAGAGCATCCTGTTGAATTTATGGTAAGCTAGGCTAACCCAAAGGGCGCCGGAGGCTCTCTTGCGCAGCTCACGAGCGGCGTTTACGGTATGATTATGCTTTATAGCCATTAATTTGCGACAAACGAAACCGCCCAAGACCGCCATGTTGGTGATCACAGATTTATCTGGGTAATTAGATAAACAGACAACTTGCTTCGGGCAAGAGATGATTGGCAGAAACTATTGAGTAATGCTGACTATTTGGCAATTTCAGCAAGATTAGCCACGTATTAGTAGCCATGTGTGTATAAAATGATGTTCAAATGACTGTAATGTTTTTATACAGGGTGTAAGGACAGGTTGGCTAAAACTGAAATGGCGTGATCAGTCGATGAAACTGAACAACTTCCTCTAAGAAATAAACCACCGGAAATGAAGAAAATATGGGCTGCTACACACGAAATGACAAACTTTATGGGACAGTTTGTATCCAGGACAGGCCGTTTTTTTTTTGCATTTCCGGTGATATGAGTCTTAGTAAAATTTGTTCAGTTGTATTGACTGATCATTTTCTTTCAGTTTTTACCAACTTTTCCATTACACCCTGTACGTATATCCGATTATAGTAAGACCATTGGACCATCATAATAGGTCCATTGTGACAGCTATCAAAAGTATGAAAAATTTTGATCTGCAAAGAAAAATGAACCTTATGTTTTAGTGTTAAGGAAACGTCAAAACCCTTCTTACGCTGGCCCTACTTTAGGACAGCTTAAGCGTAACCTAGACGGGTTTTTCAAGTTACTGACATGGACAAAGAGTGGAAGGGATGGTGTACCAAAAACTGAGAGGGTTTTTTCAGTATACTAAAGAGAACTTCTTTCCATTAGAAGCATGTGTTGGGAAATGAAAACGAAAATTCGACCTCTCCATACAAGTTAAGTACTTTTTCTACTAAGTAAGCCCATCCAATTTTCGGTTAACCCTGGGAGCACATCCTGTATACAAGACTAGCTTCCGCATTAACAGGTGTAAGCCTTGAAATGGAAAAGCAGACACGAAAATACTATTAAATCGATTACTGACAAAATAAACAAGACGATTACAAAATTTAAAAAGAGTTTCGTAAACACTGCCGCATGCTAACAAAACTCATTACCTCAACAAAAGAAAACCGTCTATGAAAACAAAGTCTTTGTCACGCGTCGTACAAAAATAATTACTAAGTTACATGAAGTAATGATTTACCTTAACAAAACCGACGTTATCTATATTCCGGATCTTATTTTTGATCATTCTGTATCGAACCGCCAGCGCAATAGAAAGGTGAGTAAATTCAAGGACAGCGTTGTAATCTACGACTGTTTATCACTGACAATAGGATTTAGCAAAAAGTAAATCTCCTTTCTAAAATGTGTTACCTCGTAGCAACAGTGATTAAGGCTTCCTATTCCTAGTTACACTTGGCTTACAATGAGGGTGATAAATATCTGTCAGTTGAAAGTATATGAATATGTTTGCATCAGTTACGACAAATGATTTGCAATACATCTCTTATTTGTAACAAATTGTAGTCAGTAACACAGATAAAGGCAAATCCTAGACTAGACGTCTTATTTACTGACGGTAACGTTTGTGGGATATAGGTGCTCCATCTGATACGCTCGGAAATTTTCCGAAATTTTTATGAAGGTAGATGACATCTTCGGGGAGCTATTATTGTGAAATAGTATATACATCATATTTTTTTGCTGCCAATCTTATCCGAGATTTCAATCGTCTTTAAAGAATACGCCGCTGAACTCAACTTTCTAAACGACACCAAATTCAAATACTACTTTGCGTAACCAAAAACCATTAACGCTGCCAATTTAGTGCAGAAAAATATACAAAAAGCGACCACAAAAGCTGTGTCTGTGTAGTAAGTATCGGTAGTTTTTCAATAAGCAATAAATAATGTGTAGCAACGTAGCGAACGGTGGCGCACGCGCCGGCCTAACAAGCGGCTGGCCCGCGCCGCGCCGCACTGCGCCGTGCCATCGTTGTGCAATCGGCCCCACCCAGTGCTGGCACTTCTATTCACTTGTGGTACAAATAAAAGAGACATAGGCTAAAGAGATTCAACTTAATGGTGCTGAAAAATAATACGGTCTATACAAGGCGGATATATGTGCCCCAGAAACTGAACACTTTTCTTTAAGGAACATAGGTCGAAATACGAAAAAAAAAATTTGACCACCCATACAAAATGTGCTTCTATGGAAGGTAAAAAAAAACTTTTATTTCGACCTATGTTGCTCAGGGACTTTGTATATTGCTATTATTATTTATTTTTGCTATTATTTCCCTATTTCCTTATTTTCCTTAGGTACGCGTTAGCGTAATATTATATATTCTTTGCCTTAGGGTTGTATTTTTTTTTTTAATTTATAGGGGACAAATTTCCCCTCCCAATATACCAATACAGAAAGAATTATCAAAATCGGACTACTCTGTAAAAAGTTATGCGTGATCATACATAAAAAAAATATACGCGTCGACTTGAGAACCTCCTCCGTTTTTTTTTTCATCGGTTGAAAAGAAATCCTTGTAAGACAAAAAAACGTTGGAAAGGAAACACTTCTGCACTAACAGTGTCATTTTGTCTATTTTTATAATAGAACCTCTCCACACTCCATTTGGACAAGAGAATAGTGCGTAACTTACGTAAGCCTCTACCGTCTCCTTATAAACCGTACACATACCTTATAGGATTGAACTTTATGTCTTGTACTACAACCTTAGTGATTCCGTTCTTGTCTGACTTATGCTTAGAATTATATTATACACTGATACTTGAATCTAGAACCCTACGTAACGTCTGCTACTGTGGATAAGTATATAGTAAGTGTGATGAAGGACAAATTTCTATATGATTTGCTCATGTCTGCCTCTTTGACTGATGATAAGGAGCATCCTCTAAAAGATACAAAAAATATTGGCGGACATCCACACCCCTGCGTTTTTGGGGAATTAAGTTTTAACTATTTTGAAATTTGACAATGAAAAATACACCTGGCAGACTATGACTATCTGATTAAATACAATGTATAAAACCCCAGAAAAATGGTCTGCCACCATAATAGCCCTGCGTCGTATAGTTACAGCGCTTCAAAATGCAAAAATTCACTACTTCGTCCCGTGATAATGCTGAGCCCTGCATGTCTGCCTCTTCGATTTTCTACATCTTCAGAAGTATTTTAAACAGGAGCCACAAAGGCAGACAAAACAAACATTATTTGGTATCTTTTTTTTTTTGCTTTAACTCAAAAACGCAGCGACGCACAGAAAAACTTGTTAGGACCAAATCGATTCGTATTGAGCTGATCTATCATCCCTATTAATATGAATTATGAGCAAATCATATACCCAAATTGCAGCCAGCACCCTAACTAATAGGTGTGGACAGGTATATTAAATTTTAAAAAAATAATAAATAAATCGTTTATTGCACATAAAAAACAGTTTAAATTTTACATACAAGTTCCGCCAAACTATAAAATAGTTTGTTGGCAGACAAGGCTCCCCTTATTTAACAAAACCGTTTATACATGTTTAACTGCACGCTTATATTAGCTACAAGATAACTACAATTATAAGTAACTAAGTAATACAGACAGATTCAAGTTTATCCTCAAACATTTTTAAAACATGCCTTTTTAATTTATTTTTGAAAATATATTTTGTGGTGCTTTTTCTAATCTCCAGCGGTATATTGTTATAGATTTTGGGAACAAGATACAATCTGGTTCGCTCACCATAATAGTTAACAGTACTAGGAACAATTAGTGCCTCATTATTCACCTTCCTAGCTAGACGTGAACACGTTACAGGGTTTTTATAATCAGTACATCCAAATTCCTCCAACGCTATCTGAAACGATACCCTCTCATGGACTGGCAATATTTTACACTTCAAAAACAGTGCATTATAATCTTTACTACACAGTTGTTTTGTTTTTTCATCTACCAAGACTTTCATAAACCTGATCTGTATATTTTTTATTTTATCAAGGTAGGTTTTGAATGTTCGCCCGTAGGTGCTGAGCCCATAGGAGAGTATCGAATCAGTCAGCGCATAATAAACTGTATACAAAGTCGCCCGGCCTGTAAAGAACTTGAGGTGATGAAACTTTACAAGCACTGCCCTTAACTTATCGCACACTAAGTCCACATGCTTGTTCCATGTGAAACTCGAATCAACCGTCAGACCTAGATACTTGTAATTTTGCACAACCTCAAGCTCCTTACATTGACAGTAAGAAAAATCGCGATGCAAACAATCATAATCGTGACCTATGATTCTAGGTGACCTAGTTACACATCTGTTGTAGGGGGTATAAATGTGCATACAATTTGGTTTATAAGTATTGATTATAATACCATTATCGTGCGCCCATTTTATGATATTATTAAGGTCTATCTGGATACAATTTTCAATTTGTTTGATATCCTTACTGGAATAAATTAAACATGTGTCGTCTGCATACATGTACATCCTACAATTTTTAACTACATTGCACATGCTATTGACGTGCATAATGTAACCAATCGGAGCAAAAATCGAACCAGTGGGGACACCGCATGTAATTTGTGCACTCTGTCCCGTCACACCGGCGACAGAAGTCATCAATGTCCGATTATATAAGTATGATCGCAGCCAATTATTGATTGGGCCACTTATCCCACACTCCTCCATGGCACACAACAGCTGGTGGTGATCCAATGTATCAAAAGCTTTTTTGAAGTCAATGTAGACCACCACCACCTGCTGTCTGTCGTTGAGGCTGCGGTTGACATCGTCGGCGAAGTGCGCAAGCGCGGTCGCCGTGCTGCGGCCCACAACACAGCTGCATTACTACAACGTGTAACGGTAAAGTGTGACAATACTGAAGGGTGTGAATCTGCCCATGAAACTGAACGACTTTTCCCAAGAAACATAGGTTGGAATACGAAAAACCAAATTTGACCTACCATACAAAATGGGCTATCCGCTGTTTCTATGGGAGATCATAAAAATATTTTGTTCTATGACCCATGTTCCTTGGGAAAAGTTGTTTAGATTCGTTGTTCAGAGGTCGAGTCTCTTTTTAGTCTCCTTCATATCTCCGTCTTGTTTGTTTATGTCGTTTAAAAGACTAAAATCCTTCCCGTCAGGAAGCCCACAGTGACTTTCATTGAAGTCTGTCTAATAATAGGTCTTTACCTATGAAATTGCCGAAATTTTCTTACAGATTAATGAGATCATAATTCCCATAATTGTAATGCTATTTTTTTCATTTATCTTATATTTGAAAGTTGACTTCTCAATTTACACATAAAATAAAGTTTCTATTTTTAGTTTGATATATAAAATTAAAGGTTCGAAAATTGTTCGTCTTAAATGTCGTCCTATTTCATCATTAGACTTGTTATATTTTTTTACACATAATATTTTTCTAAAATTAAATTTAAGCTTCTGTTAGCTTTATGTCGTCCCAATAATGCTTAAAAAATAAAAAATAATTAGATTTATAATTACTAAGCAAAATGCAAAAATGTTAGTACTGAAAATTGAGTTTACCTAAAATTCGCCATACAAAACGGCAATTTCATAGGTAAAGACCTAATATTTGCTTATGACAGAGACAAGACACAAGGATGTCTATGCTTTCCGTCTGGAAGCTCATAGGTGACTTCGTTTTGCAACAATCTTTGCCACGGCCGAAAGACAAGACAGAGAAAATTTTGGTCACGGAAAAAAATGTTGCCGGTGCACGGAAGCTCTAAAAGAGTCTGATTGAGTGATTCATCGATTCATCATCTGAATCCACTGAAACAACACTGGTACTCGTAAATACCTACATAAGCACACATAACATGTGTACATGAGTTCATAATGAGGGGTGAAAAAAGGATGAAGTTTCTAAAGTTATGTTTTTATTTACTGTCGATTTTTGAAAAAGAATTACGTTTTTTGCTGTAGGTTGCAAATAAAGTCAGCACAAAATAACGAGTTTTAGCCACGGTAATAAAGTAATAAATTATTCAAAATATACAACAGAATATCGTTAAGAGGTCGTCTTGTACAGAGATAAGATGCAACCATCGAAATCAACCTGTCTGCCTGTGGTCAGTTGCGAGATTTTCGAGAGCGTACTTTGCGGTGACATACCACAAATATGTTTGCAAGAAGTGGCGCCGTGAATTTGTGGGGGAATTTATTAAACAAATAGAAAAATAGATGTAAATAGGGAACTATAGGTCTAGTAGTATTCATGTTTGTACATAAGAAAGATCTGTAAATTACTGTTTGATTCCTGAATAAATAAAATAAATAAATAAATAAATAGATTTTAGATATTTGGTTCATTACAGCGGACTTTTGGGGTGTCTAAAGAGACATTTTGCCGACGCAAAGTAAGAAGTAGCACTTTTAGTGTTACGCCACATCTGCGGACATTTTTGACGCGGAGAGTTCCACTCATTACACTCTCAAGACTTTTAAGTTTACTTGTGTTAGATTACCCATGATATATCCGGCGGAAATTCCGCTGGTATCATATTTGACAGATTTTTCGGTCGCGCAACTTTCTGCGTTGGTATTTTTTTGAAACGCCTCTGATGTTTATGTCGTTCTTACAGTTTAGAATAGGTGGCGCGCAGGTACGAGTAACATGCAGCCTGTTAACCACCGTGTTAAGGGCTCCCGTACACGACCGAGAATCGGTGGGCGATTATCGGCCAGGACAAGGAGGGAAGATTCAGGTGATAACACGTCAGAGCGGGATGCCGACAAAAAATCGGTCACCGATTCTCGGACGTGTGCGGGAGCCCTAAAACGTGTGCGATCCAGACAGCTACAAACGGTTTGGCCACGATGTTTCTGCTTAGACCGTAGCAGCAAGCTGCAACCAATGTATGAATGAACACGCGTCCGCGCATAACCCGCGCGTTGACATGTTCTAGCTACTTGCACCGTGAAAAAGCACCATCAGTGCTAACAGAGTCAGACTCCGGGCTAAATATGGAATGTAAGGTTCAAAAAAGCTTACCACTTTTTTCTGAATCGCTTCCATCAATCTTTATATCAATGTAAAGTGTAACAGGTGACCGATCCATCACAAGCCTCACTGCTCAGCGAGGTGGCTAATTAACAGAAAGCAAGGTCGCTGACGAAACAGACCTAGCACCCACTCCACAACTTGTCACAAAAACATGTGCTTACGCAACTACCAGCGATGATTTTCGCCGCTTTTTATTGCCTCCTAATTAAGGACTCCAATAGGTTGCAAGCGACAAAATTTTCTGTTTAAAGGTACTTCATGGTTATAATTTTTTTAAGCTAAGTCAAAAACTATTGCAGTTAGGTTAGGTTAAATTAAGGGTATTTGCACGACATACAAAAAAAATCTGTTAAATGTCAGTCGGTCTCGCGTTCCGATGGTTCCGTATCACCACGGACGGTAGCCCTTCAAGTCCTTCAAACAAGCTACCGAGTCAAAAGTAGAAAGCAACTTAATTAGATTTTTCAAAAAGTTCGTATTTTTTACGCCAAAACCTTACGTAACGAGGTGTCACAAAAGTACCTTACGTAACACTTCTGGTTAATTTTGACTTGTCTTCAAACTTTTAATTACTATGTTATGCATGCAATTATTAAAGCTAAGTTGACACTAAGTAGACCTTGATTGAAAACTTCCGATTAAGAAAATACTTACATATATAGGCAGATTTCAAGTTATAAAAAAGTGACGTGATGTACTTGATTGTGGTAAAGGACTTCGGCCAGATTGCAGCTTAGAAATTTTCTATAACTCAGAAGACAGACCGACACACACATACAAAGCTTCAAACTGCACATACCTCCCATCATGGTTAAAGCAACATAATCACTTAGGCCGGTATTTCACTGGGACACCATGGCAGCTCAACCAGTCGCCGCTACCAACAAAATGTATACAGCTCTATAGAGAGTTACTCACCTGGTGTCCGTTTGGTTACGCAACCAATATGGCGGCGCAACCAGTTCGGATGCTGGTCGCGCTACCACTCCCAGTGGAATATAGCCCTTAATACTGGTGCCGCAGGGTGTGTCTTTACTGGTGTCTAGTTACGCACACCAGTGGCGCAACCAGTCACGCAACCAGTCGCGCCACCGTGGTGTCCCAGTGAAATACCGGCCTTAATGTTTAATTTAAATAAAATTATATCGTCCGTCCATTGCATCCTCGTTTCAGATTTTTCTTTGGAGAATTTTGTTACAGCGGGGGTTGCTGCTTCTTCTTCATTCTCTGGATTTACAAAACTAACTTCATATCTGACTCAGCAGTTTGGAATAGGGGAAAGCCAATTTGATTTTGTTAAAGTACATATTAAAACCTTAACCTTTATAACCTAACTTTATTCAATACGCTTCGAAGCAGTGACTAAAGCTAGTTTTTGCAAAATTCAAATAAATTTTTTCTCACCATTGCATTGAAAGTCCACCGCTGGACATGGAGCTACCTCCTGCCTGCTTAGCACGCTCTCCGAGAGTAAATATATCTCGGAGAATTGTCACTTTAATTGAGGAATTATGTCATTTAATCTATCACCTCCAAGCGCGAAGAAATGTTAGTGGAAGATAAATGTTTAGCAAATTCACAAATTACGTTTTCGGTATTTTAGACAGAGATAGCTTTATACAAAAATACATGTAGCCGTCCTTGTCTTTCAAAATGTGTCGCACTGCTCAGATGTCAAAAAAACGTGACCATGTTTAAACCCTTTAATCTATGGGCCTAGATAAACTGACAACTGGAGCGTGCTAAGCCGGCAGTATTTAACAGAAAAAAGATTGGTATACTTTGAAGGGGAAGTATCATACACACCACGCTTGTTATGGTTGCAGCTGGCACCATAGACCTCAGTGGTTAGTCACCGTTGTATATCAGATGGTCCCTGTTCAAATCTCTTAGTCGTCTTTTAGCCACCCAAGGCTAGACATGTGGTGGTATCGTAATATTTTTAGACGGCACTACACTGACAACTAGTAAGTCAATAATAATTTTACCTGAAACAGGTTTTCATTGTAACATATATACATTGCAGTCAGTTATAGAGTACTCTAATTAATATTAATTACAAGTAACACCAATGCTTTTCCACAGTTTAATGTGTCAATTAAATATAAAGGTTTTTGCACTTAAATGTTACACGACACGACAATACATCCGTCAATCGTCAAATTATTGACAAGAGCTATTAATAAAGAATAAAGGACACTATGTTACGTGATAAGTCAAAATTAAGGCAATTTACATTTAATTTCACTTTTTTGTAAAAAAAAAACATGAAAGCAGTGTCCGTCATGTATCTGTCTATCAAACTGTGACATTATATTTCAAATTGGTTCATAATTACGAGTATTACGTTTCAACTTATTAGTTACATCAAGGTGACGGACGGCATCTGAAATCAAGGCAAGAAATAAATAATCAAAATTAAATTATCAAATATTTCCCTCTTTTTCCTGGGCGTTTAAGTTTACCATCCAAATCAACTTTTATCAAAAATATTTTTGAATATATGATAAAAATTTATTTGGATGTTAAGCGTAAACGCCCAGAAAAGAGAGAAATAAATATCTGATGATTTCATTTTGATTACTATTTTTTTTTATATATATTAGGCCAGGGTAAAAGTAACCTAAACCGACCAGCGTGTGTGAAAGGAGGTGGAAGGGTTGATAAAGGTAGAGGAAGAGATGGAAGTATGTTAAGATCGTAGCAGGTGGAGGGCTGTGGTCTCTGCTCTGTCCAGCCCAAACGGAAAGAGGTGTGGTTTTATGACTGTATGTATTTTCTAGCCTATAACGACGACCTCTCACTGCAGGGCAAATACCATCCTCCCTGCCTTCTTTCTTCCACTTTTCTCGTCTCAAAACCAACTTTTTATGTATTGCTTATGGGCATACCCTTGACCTTCATCTAGTTCTGAGGACAAATATGAGGTTGACGATAAAAGGAGCTAGCTCATAAGACGCTTATTCCCAATAGATTCGGGTTATATGAACTCGGGAACACAACGCAGGCAGGGAATTTCTTTAAACTTCCACCAGTTGCCAGACATGTCTTTCGGTATTACGGATCCTGTCAGTTTTATAAACCAGGTGGCATTAATGCGATATGCCGAACTTAGTTTCCTTATAAATCATCATCATCATAACATCCCACAAAACGTCCACAGCAGGACAATAATTACATAATACCAAATTATTTATCACAGCATTTATAACTAAACTTTCGCACTCATTTAATGAACGTGTTAATATGACCTTTAATTTAATTTGGAGCAGCCCTATGACATAACCTCAGTTACATATTCGGCAAAATGAAGTGAACATTGATCCCACGCACACGGAACCTACCTCAAAAAGAACTTTAAACTGTATCAATCCATAAAATGTCAGTAAGCCGACCCTATATTTACTCCTTTGAGAAAGTACTGTCTTGTATAATACGACCGACTGTCGGTGCAAGCAATTTGGACATTTTTTAAACCGCCAATTAAAAAGTGAACCAGAAAATGGCTTATTTAGGGCTCAAATTCGAAATCCGTAAACCTTTAATAACGGGTAATGAGTTGTCAATTGCACTGTGTCCACTTGTATTTTGAAGGTACAGTTTTCACCTTTACTGTACAGTCAAGAGCACATCAAGCTTGGCACTCTTTACTGTACTGAAGTAATGATGGGTTACCAAGAATATATCATAGCGTAACTTTCTTGAAGAAAAAGAGTTTTACTCGAAAGGTTTTTCTTTTAATATAAAACTAGTTGATCGCGTGTCCATTTAACAATATAGAGTCGAATTTTCATTGGGACAGTTGCTTATATTCTCATTAACAGAAACACTGGGTTTCGGAACTAATTCCAAATTAAAAATCTCAAAGATGACAACCACAATAGATCTTGCGCAGATAACAACTCACAACCAACAGCAACCTACTAACATAACTCAATAGTCATTTTTTTCCGAACTAAAGTTCGTCTAAAGTCGCAAGACAGAATTTTACAAAGAGTTTCAAACGAACAGAGTAGAGGTAGCCTTACACACGGCCGCTCGTTGGTGGTCTGACTCTTTGACCTTGAGCTTTGGTTTCGGGGGATTGTAGCGTAACGCTGGTTCAGCTTATTATGGTTTTGTTTACACTTGCTTGCTGCCGTTCGTACTTGCCTACCTATAATTTTATAGGTTAGACCACTATCGTAACGTGTGGGTAATATCACGCCACCCGATTTGGCCCGAACCTCATGCCTGGGGAGATATTTTGATGAGTACGCGATAAATTAATTATATAGTCAAGTGAACGCTAATAAACCGGCAAACTTGCTTATCGGATTGGCTCTAGATACTGCGAATAGTGTTGGGATAGTTCATTGAAATAAGTCAAAGTATTCTTGATTGATCTGATTCAATGATTGCTGATTGAGTTTCAAGTGAAAAATCTAAGATACTTTATAAAATTATAAATTTTTATCATAACGTTGTTCTCAGGTAATTTTAAAAATACTTAAGTTTAAAAAGGTTTTGGAACCAATTCGTACATGATTGCTCATCTCTGGCACTTAGCTGACTAATCACGAAACTATTTTAAACACTAATATAACCTAATCTAATATATGCCATCAGTGGTATAAGATATTTCAACGTAAAGGATCACTTTTTTTTTTTTTTTTTGGTGCACTTCGTAACTAGTTTTGGAGTGTAATTTACCCCTATTTTAACTCTATCGATTTTACTCCTCATCTAATCCGTCGCTAAGATCATCCAATTATGGCTTATAATGGGCCAACATGTAGAGTAGCATTTCGATTGATCAATCGCAGTGGTCGCTTCCCTACCAGGGCGTCGATAATGACCGGTCGGTTTACGAACCGGGTGGTTTTAATGACGACTCCGATTTTGGAGCAGCCGCGAGCAGCTTTTATGGCACCAACGCCAGAATAATGGTGCACAATACAATGCACGACAGATATCTTTCGAGATATTGTCCAATTTGATTCAGAATTTGGGCTTTAAGACAACGGGCATGGTCATATTTATTATTATGCAACTGGTAAAGCTTTTTTAAAATTGGAGTGGAATCGTATTTGCTCCAAATACTTTTTTGCTTCTAAAAATAAATTTTTTGTACCTAATGAGAATGAGACACAGTTAGTACCATAAATAAGTCTCACTCAATAATATGCTATACAAATCCCACGAGAAAGTAAATTGTCTATTCAAGTAAAAATTTAATTCTAAGAGAAATTTGCTTGTTATCACTCGGCTTATGGAACAAAACTAATGAAACTTCAAGTCAAAAGCAGTTTGACACTTTACCTCTTACGGGTAAAGAAGTTTAAAGTGCTTTGTAATTGTTATGTATGTATTTATATTATGATGATCTGGTGGTAGATGCGTGTAGTTAAGTATATTATTAGTAACGTTTCAAAGGAAGTCATCAGCCCCAGGCTAACTACGAAGCTATGAAACTACAATAAATTGTTCTACAGGTGTTACAAACATAACTTTACAATGCAGCCCACCTGTCTTTCTCACTTATATTACTATGTTATAATTTAATTATATTACTATGCGAAAATATGGATGTTTATTTGTTTGTTCCACTATCACGCAAACAACCATCTACAATTCAAAATATAATATAGACAAACCCACGTTGTTTAGGCAGTAAAACACCTAAGGGTTAGCAGTGTTGGAACCCTTTGGCTACGAAACCCTAAAAAGCGTAACTATGCAAAGTAAGTATGCAAGTTGTTTTTCAGTGTTGCATTCGGTACTACACGAAATGTAGACCAACCGCAGTTGATCAGCAGGTCCAGAAAATGATGGACGTCGTTATGCGTCATTTTAATGCAGTTACAACAAATCGAGGCATCGATAAGTTGTCGATAAAGTGGCCCGGTGCTGATAATATGCGCAGGAGTGGATAATTGCACGGTAGCGGGAAGATAAGCGTCGACGCTATTGTGCATAATGTCGTCCAGTATTACTAAATTACAGAGTGCGCTCGAGTGCTCGACTTGCGAGACCTGACCAGGTTTGTAGGGTTCTTTTAGGTAAATAAAAAACAAAATAGAGCAATCAGAGCAACGAAAAATTTCATAATAATAATAAATAATATTTTGAGTCTAGGCCTTAAGTACCAATTACTGAATAATTTGAAAACTTCCATATTACTTAATGGATTTTCTTGCTGTTTTCTTTGCAGACACCTCGAAAAATCTTTAGATATTAACCGAAAATTCCAAGATTATGACTTAGTTGGTTAAGATTTTTAGGCCAAAGTAATTTTAAGCAATAAGGACGCCATTAATTTATTTTTGTTTTGTTGACACATTCACTATCAAAACTCGCTTAAAGTCTTAACGAACCCGAAAATAATTCAAAGTAAAAGTATAAAGAGCTCGCCGAAACTTTTTAAAATCTTTTTGAGAAGGACCGTGCATAATTTCTTTTTTACAGTTATTAAGTTTTTAAAAAGCCATATCGATATGATGACAATCTGACGGAATGGACGGAACCCTCCACGAGTACTCGTAATCTGTGTGTGCTGACAGCTTCGCTCCTCACCCGTCGTCTTATAAAAGCTGTTTTTGGTTCAAAATTTCTTCTTTTAGGTGCTATGTTAGGTGTATTTTAAGTATCATAAATACAATGGGTACCTATCCTTTTCTTTTTACAAAAGAATAAATAAGTAATTTAGGTAGATGTAATAGAAAACGTGTCATTCTCTCTAGTAAGCATGTTAATATTTTGACCGCTAAAAAACTACTGGCTAAAAGATATTCAAGTCAAATAAATAGCGACTATTTGTTTATTTCATTATTATTTTCTTGGACGTCCAAGTAATAAGCCGTCCCGTTAGATCTCCTGGGTATCGCTAGGATCTTTTATTTTCCATGTAAACAATATTGTATGTTACTCAAAATATAAAACTAAACAACTTTTCTGAAGAAACATGAGTCAAAAACGAAATTAATCGGTTTTTAGAAAACAGCTCTAACGATTTCGATGAAATTTACCATACGGGAGTTTTCGGGGGCAAAAATACAATCTAGCTAGGTCACATGTCTGCGAAAATTCGTTATCCCCGTGTTTTTAGCATTGTTTTTCAAAATACCGCGTTTTAGACAAAAACTTACAGCGCCATCTGTTGGCGGGTAGCATAGCTTTTTTAACATTTTAACTTTAACATTTAGACGGCTATTATAGAGCGAAGCTTGGTCGCCCAGGTACTATATATTAAACAAGCAATATTTGTATATGTAAAAACATATATATTTGTAATCGGTTTCTGGGAAACGGCTCTAACGATTGCGATGAAATTTAATTTCTTGTATCCGGTTTTCGGGGGCGACAAATTAATCTCTCTCAAATCAAGGTCTCATTTCTGAGAATAATCTTTTTTTTTTATTTCTTGAACAAAGCGCGTTTCAGAAACCTATAGCGCCATCTGTTTGTGGACATTGATTAAAATTACACAGAGTGAAGCTCGGTCGCCCAGGTAGGCACTGTTAATAGTCAGAGGAGCAATTTTTGTATAGTGATAAAGAATAATCCTGTGTCAGTGTAATTCACAAGTTAAAATTAAAAGGCCGATTCCCAAGAAACAACTTGGCTGCTTTCAACACGTCACTTTTCAATCAATATTAAATAAAAGTTCTGCTCGAGTTAAATTTCAGGTTCAAAACTCAACACACGAACTTGCTGTCCCGTTAAGAAGAGCGGCGAAGTTACTCGGCATCATTTCACACGTTTTAAGTGTAACGTTTCACAAAGGTTGGAGAATTATTTTTTAAGAAATGCGTGAAGGTGGAGATTTAGTAGACGTCTTCCGTTGATGTGATGAAAGGGTGTATTTTTGGCGTTATAAGAGCCATATTTTAATATCTTAACAGAATGCATAATCGCAACCATAGCGAGAATTGAATCTCAAGATTGAATTAAACACCTGCCCCTAATGCAAGATTGTCAAATGCAGTGCTCGTAGCTGAAAATTGGGCAAAAGCATTGACGTAAGAAAAACGCTGCGCTTCTTGCGTAGTTCCCAAAATCTTTGGGCAAAAGTTGTTCCTTGGTTATGCCATCGACACGATTTAAGCAGCGTAGATTTTGAACCTTAGTCTGTGGTCTAGACTTTCAGCCGGCCAATCATACAGTCGGATTCTTACAAGGATGCAGCCGATACCAACCCTAAAACGTCCAATGTAATCTTCATATTATGATACAGTTCACTAGAAGAATGCAGGACTTTACTTAAGAATTTATAAAATTGGTCTAGTCTGCCTTTACTTGGGCCGTTTGTCCACTGCAATCATACCGATAAAGAGATGACAGCACCGATAAACGATTTTGTGGAATTTATAAAATTGGTCTAGTCTGCCTTTACTTAGGCCGTTTGTTCACTGCAATCATACCGATAAAGAGATGACAGCACCGATAAACGATTTTGTGGAATTTATAAAATTGGTCTAGTCTGCCTTTACTTAGGCCGTTTGTCCACTGCAATCATACCGATAAAGAGATGACAGCACCGATAAACGATTTTGTGGCTATACAGGGTGTAAGGAAAAGTACCGATTTCCTTTTAACCACATGTTCTATAAGTAGAAGAAAGAACAATATGCATGTTTAAATAATAAAAAAATAACAGATTTTAAAAATTAAAACTTAATTGTGTCAACCTTCACCAGACTCAAGACTATTGCCTCAAGTGTCGTCCTTACGCAGTTTTCTAATTCCTATCTTTGTTGCACGCTAGTGAAAGAAGTTTCATTAGTTAATGGCGGCGGTTGCGCGTTGCGATTCTTAGAATAGGGTTGGTAACTTAAACTTTTTTATAGGAAGATAGATAGATAGATAGATAAACACTTTATTGCACACAATTACAGAAACAAAATCAATACAGTCACAAAAATACTTAACTAAATGTGGGCAAAGGCGGCCTTATCGCTGGAAGCGATCTCTTCCAGACAACCTTTGGGAGAGGAATCCTTAATAATGAAATGAGTAGTGCAGTGTAGTAACAATAATCATACTTAAATGATGTTAATGATAAATAAATAAGTAACTTAAACAGATACATATGATAAGATATAATAATACATAGTTATAAAATATTTGAATATAATACATATAAGTATAACATACATAAATACATATACGTATAATATATATAAATACATACATTAGTAATCAGATAATTTAAACTTATTTGCAAACAGGTTGTGAAAGGAGATGTATATGTTATGAAGTATTTATTTTTTATTTTTTTATGCATTTTTTTTATAATTAATATGTTTTATGTACTTTATTCTACTTACACAACATGTGGTCAAAAGGAAATCGGTACTTTTCCTTACACCATGTATAAGCAACGAGAAGAACTGCATTGTACTCGTACAGTAGAGCTAACGTAAAAGTCCGTTTTGACGTTTCCTTAACACCAACACACAGGGTTAATTTTTCTTTGCAGGTCGTAATTTTACATACGTTTGACAGCTGTCACAACGAACCTATTACGATGGCCTTACTTTAGAACAACATTAGCGCCGCCATCTTTTTAGGATGAACGCACACGACCGGACAGGATGGAAGATTCACGCAATACACACGTCATAGCAGGATGCCATGCCGCCGGTAAAAAATCGGTCACCGATTCTCGGTCGTGTATTGCAGCCTTACCGGTATCGTCTCGGTATCTTCGCTCTTGTGCAAAAATGGTCTTAATGTAATAATTTAAATTATTAAATTGGTAATTTAAATCGCTACATTTTGCAAAGTCGGTTAATTGGTATTCCTGAGCAGCCCGCCTAGTTGCTAGTTTTAATTGAAAACCCTCGTTATATCTGGTTACTGCCCATTTTGGATCGAATGCGGTTTCCTACTGCTAGAGAAGTACCTACCATTGTAGTACAATTAGCCTGCGGCCATTCCCATTTCATTAGGCCCATTTCATTTCTAACACGTGCAGCATTTAATAAGGTCTTGTAAAACGTTCTGATACTATCACAATCAACTCTGAACTAGCCAAAAACTACAGCTATTTCCATGCATATTTAAATCGGATTAAGTATTGAAAGAGATAGGTGGAAGTTTTTGGAGGAGACCTTTGTCGAAGGACAAGCTGTTGTTCCAAAACCGATTGTCAGTACCAAAAATATGTAAATATTGTAAATCAGCAATAAACGCTTATAATAATGTGGTGGTACGGAACCCTCAGTGCGCGAGTCCGACTCGCACTTGGCCGGTTTTTTTTTATTTGTTTAAGTTAATGCGCACACACACAACACATATGTGTAAATAGATCAATGCAAGATTAGATATTAATTGAACTTGATACCTTTTCTATTCGTGAGGAAAAATATCGAACTCATCTCTGTCTTCAAGACTAGATCGAGGTCAAGAGTAAGCCCATTTTCAATAATAAAAAAAAAGTCCTGACGGAGAGACTGATGGACAACAAAGTGATTCTATTAGAGTTCCGCTATTTTTGTATTACCAGCGGATCTTTTTTTCGCGGAGTTCCGCTTATTACGCTCACAATGCTTTTGAGGTTACCTATGACATACTCGTATCTGGCGGAATTTCCGCTGGAGTCATACTTGACAAATTTTACGATCACGGAACTTTCCGCATCGGAATTAACGCAGGTGTGTCGCTACACTTAAAGAACGGAACCTCAAAATTTCCAGTATTTCACACAATTTGGAAGAGGTTTTTTACGTTTTTGGAGATGGTCCCATTATAAAAGTCGTATCACTTGTTTTTTGAAAACCGACTTCAAAAAAACCGGTCAAGTGCGAGTCGGACTCGCGCGCCGAGGGTTCCGATATACCTATAGTATTTTTGGAAGCAATAAAGTCCATTTTCAGGACCGCAAAACTAAATTTGTTTGTAAAGGTTTTTTGCAGATTTCTGAAAAACTGTGCAACTTAGAAAGATCGTTTTATTTTTGCTGTAAAGTTTATATAAACTTCTGTCAACTGTAATTAATTCAGATTTTTCCTTACTCAAACTTCGGAGATAAGGGGGGGGGAATGGTATTTTTCTTGACATTTTTCATCATAACTTTAAAACTAAGAAATTTAAAAAAATACAAAAATATATTTTAAAATGTACAAGTAAAGCCCTTTCATATGATACCCCACTCGACCTAGTAGCGACAATTTGAAATTTGGCCCCCCCTATTTTGGCCCCCTTTATATTAATAATCATACTTTTTTCAAAAATTTTTCTTGTGCAATTAAGTTGGGCAACTATATTCTAAAACTATTCCAAATTTCAGGTTGATAGCATAAGTGGTTGCTGAGATATAGAGGTGTGACAGACAGACGGACAGACAGACAGACAGACAGACAGAGCGGCACCATAAGGGTTCCTTTTTTTTACCATTTTGGTATCGGAACCCTAAAAAGGAGGAGGTTCTATGTTCCACTGTATGTATTATTTTTTTTCTAATAGCTCCAATACTTTTTAAATTACTTAACAAATGCAAAATAAAGTTGCCTTCTAGAAAACAATAAAAGTAAGGCTACCCCAAATCGTGCTTCGAATTGCGACTTCCAAGGACCTCGCAACAATTATTATGGACTAATTAACACTTACATGACTAACTCAGTGTTTTATTGTTGCCTGTAGGTAATTGATATTCTGTTACAAAATAAATGAACAATTAAGACTTTAGCACAAAGCTTAATAAGTAAAAAAACACTTTAATGCAGAGTCAAACTCGTTGGTCTGTTCTTTACGGAGTTGGCTACTACTAGGGTATTTACCTAGGGTATTTGACGAGGGCACTTTTACAAAGGGAAAACCGAAAGCAATCCTAGATTACGTTGCTAAAATCGATGTAATAATTTTCTGTGGTAAGTATTTATTAATTAATTTGACAATGTGTACAAGTTTGTCCTCCACGTGATTTTTCGCATCTAGAGATAATTTTAAGGTTCCTGTGCATTGACTGTAAAAAAAGTAAAAAAAACGGAAATCTAGTTAAAAATATGAGTTGGAGTACTTATTTACTAAACTTTTAACCTAAAGCAACATCCAATAGCTACCAATCACTAAACCCCTAATTAGCTCGTTACGCACTTTCACTGTTTTGAAAATGGAACACCGGATAGAAATATCAGGCTGCGTATAAACATTCCAATACAAACAAACGTAACAATCAGGTAAGAGTAAATAGCTAGTTGCGATCGCCCGAGGTCGTGTGGGCTCTTGATGCCTGCTCGATAATGACGCATTGATAGAGGCCCGATGATAAACGTTCTTGTGGATGGATACTTAGCTACTTATACAAATGTAATAGGTATCTAAACTTAAACATACTTAAATGAAGCGCAAAAGTGTTGCCGTGTAAGGAGTACTTAGTTGCCACGTACAAAACGTAAGAATCATTACTAATCTTCGTGGCGATCTCCGGGGGATCCAAATGACCAGAAATTGGGTAAATTCAAATTTTTTATTTCAGACAAAGTTCATAGTATGTTAGTAATACAAAACACTTATACACTATTGTTAGTTAAAATTAAAACTAAAACTAAAAATTATTATTTATTTCTTAGCCTATGTAGCTGGTCCCAATGTTGCAACATTGGAGAGTCCCAGCGGTACACAAACACCTTCAGGAGACTGTTGGTGCTGGTGCAGAGCCGGTTCATGAGAGAGGTGCAACGTTTTCTCATGATGGCGTAGAAGTCAGCCGTGTGCGCCTCCGCGAACATTGCCGACGCACTGCAGCGCCACTCCAGCCCCATCAGAATCCTGAATGCGTTGTTGTACTGCACACGAAGGTCGCTGTATGTCCGTTTAGTGTAACTTACCCAAAGGCTGCACGTGTAGAAGGACTGACAAAATGCTTTAAAAAGTGTCGTTTTTACTTCTTTTGTACATCGTGCAAACCTTCGGGCCAGCATGTTGCATCGGACAGCCAGCGACCTACGTTCCCTCTCAATGTCGCAATTATCTTTTAAGTCATCAGTGAGCCAATGCCCCAAGTATTTAAACTTATTAACTCTACGAAGAGGTACACCACTAAGTTTCACTTCGGGTACATTCAAGTAAGTTTTACTGCCTGATTTAAAAACCATCAACTCACTTTTGCTGGCATTGTACTTTAGGCCATGAGCCACCGCATAAGACTCACACATAGCTACAAGCTTCATAATAGCGCCTATCGATGGGCTCAGCAGCACCATGTCGTCTGCATAACTTATATTGTTAATACAAACCCCGTCAATGTGACAACCGATACGTGTGCTGCTGAGCTCAACGATTAGCTTGTTCATGTAGAGGTTGAAGAGCCGGGGCGAACTCAACCCCCCCTGCCGCACCCCGCACTCCAACCTATACACGTCAGAATTAGCGCCTGCCCACTTTACACTATTTCTTTGGTTGCAATACCAAAACCGAAATAAGGAAATTACCTCAGATGGCAGAGAAGTTTCATTGCGCAGCTTGCTCCATACGTAGAACGTCGTAAGATACAAGGTCGAACGCTTTCGATAAGTCAAGGAAACAACCAAAAACAGGCGTTTTTCTAGCAGTATAATACTGTACAGTCTGCTTGAGACACAATATAGCGCTTTCCGTAGAGAGCCCAGATCTAAAACCAAACTGGGCGTCGTGAAGCTCAAGGTTCTTGGCCAATTGCTTCTCAAGCAGACTGTCCAGCACCTTAGCGATAACAGTGGCTAACGATATTGGCCTACAGTTAGTTATATCCGAGGCATCCCCAGTCTTATTCTTCACCAAAGTACACGTCTTTCGGATTTTATCAAGCAGATGATATTTTTCACAGCCCATCTTTTAGGATTTAAATTTGGCCCACGTGGTGAAAAATAAAGTCTACCGTCTGACCAACCATAGTATGTGTTACAGTCAGGTCGAGTTTGACACTTGCATCGCGACTATAGCCCCAACGGCGATTGAAATTCGAACGGTGCAAAGTCAAGCTTGACATACTCTTTACTATATCAACCAGTATGATCTAAATCGTAGACTAAATCTTAGACGCATAACAGAACTTAACATGAAAGCCGCTGACCGTGGTGGCGGTCACGTAATGTGGTTTGTCCTTACGCCTCCTCCGCTCCGGTTTCACTCTCGATGCCATCCCGCTAGCTAGTTTCTACGCAGATGTTGATACAGTTTTTCATTCCATCGCCATAACAGGACTGGTTTCGCTGATTACTGACGGGATTTAGAAATTCTTGTCGGATGTAGAGGCGTACCGTAAGTAATTTAGTTTTGCTGGTATTTAAGAGCTGAATTACCTCCCTTTCTAACAAAGGGCAGAATGCGCGTGCTAGAACGGAGCGGATTCGCGCTGTTTTACGTTTTTCCCTCATTTTTGCATTTTTCTCAAAATCTGTACACATAATATTAATTATCAAATAGCTATATTATTATGCATAATGTATTGAATAATGTGTAAAAGTTTTGGTATCATAGATTAATGGTACTTAAGATAAACGGTTTAAAAGCAAAAAGCAGAAGTAACTTTGGATTTTTTTATGGCGTTCAAAATATATTCAATCGTGTTTCAGAGTCGGCCATATTCTTGGAAAGATGCTTAATTGTCACATAATTTTTTTTCATGGCCATATATTCATCACTTTTCGTTAAAAACCAGCTCAAGTGAAGCGTATTTAGCTCTTATCAGCCCTTAAGAATTCTTGTGAGATAGTATGGTAGTACTAGCTAGAGATATGAATGCCCTTTTCTTTATGTTTCTGCCATCCTACAATTTTACAACTTTGTTAAATGTTCAGCCTAATCTTTACTGCTCGTCAATACAAAAATTTGCTGCTTTTATTTGTATAAAAATCTGTGGCATTTGCAAAGATATTTTGTGACGTCTAAACTATAAAACAATCGGTTTTCTTTCTTTCTTTCTTCAACGAAAACTGCTTTTAATTTTCACAAAGAAAATATCAAGTTCATTTGTATGAAATCTCCAACTTTTGTTGTAATACCAGGAAAAGAACCTTACTTGAACTGAAACGGCACGAGCCCTAAAGGAACAAAAACTTGAAAGACTACTCATTGTATTTCGTATATTATTTGTAGAGTCACAGCCGAATGACTCTGCTTTCTCGTCATGGAGACATGGAGATGAGTGCGTAAGTTTTTCTCTAAGCAAAAAACTTGTTAACTGAGCAAAAATAAACGAGACCGACCAACAGTCGACTGATACGATTATATGGGAATAGCGAGCGGTTGCTGTTTTTTAAGCCGTGCGACCAAAAAGGCATGGGAATCAAATCAAGATTGTAAAGTACGTTCATAGGTTTTTATAGAGAACTATGTATTACAAATAACTACAGTGTTGCATAGAATAAATTTTTTGTCTCCCCTTTACAATAATAACAATAATATTTTCACAATTCTATCGTTTGCAATGAAGTTGGGCAAATAATTCTGAAACTGTTGTTGTTGCCTGACCACTTACCATCAGGTGGGCCATCTGCTCGTTTGCCTACTTGTGACATAAAAAAAAGTTTCAAGTCGATAGTATGAGTGGTTGCTGAGACAAACTGCAGACAGACAAACGTAGTCGCTCCATAAGGGTTCCGTTTTTACCATTTTGATTCGGAACCCTAATAACATGAAAAGTCTCGTGGTAGGTATTTGTGGTATCTATGTTACACTCGATTGCTGGACATACCTAGAGAAGCGTTTCCAATTGGAACAAGTTATAAATAAACAATTAATAAACGTTCGCACGTCCGCTCCAGGACTGAGTTATTCTACTCATTCAATGGTCGTGCTTTTTTCTGAACATATTCCATACGTTTGCCATGACAAAGCCAAAGCCAATTGAAAAATAATTATTAAGTAAGTTCTAAGAAGGTAAATTTCTTTTTTTTCTTTATCGATACTAAACCCAGCTACGCAGCTATAGCACAAATTATAATTAACATCTTGTATGGAAGATCACGCTTTTGTAAATTCTTTCATTTGTGTTATTTGAAACTCGAAATTTTAGGGTGGAACGCTTACTAAACAGTCTTGAGGCCGTCAATTTACTATCATCTTATCTGTGTTGAGGCTTAGTACTTTGAATAATATCCTTTTATTATGAAAATGTTAAAAAACATTGGACAGAAGCAATCGAACTGACTTTATCATTTTCATACTGATTATGATGGTTGACCGTCAGAATCAGTGTTTTAATTTAGGAGGTAGTTCTCTCCATGAAACTAAACAACTTGCCCCAAGGAACAAGTGTCAAAAAACGAAAAAAAAAATGATTTACCATACAAACTATATCAGCTGACTGGCACATTTTGTATGAGAGGTCGAAATTTTATTTTGTATTTCTTTGGGAAAGTTGTTCAGTCTCATGGGAAGAACCACCACTTAAAAAAAATAACGCTGCACAAAGGTACTACTAATATTTGTTTAATATATCTGTGTAAAGGACGACTTTAGTAGAATTAAACCCAGAATTCCGAGATATCATAGCTGCTGTCGAGTGCCAAAACGCCTGCTGTGAGGGAATTCTGTGATCTAGTCTAGAAACTGCTCTGGAATATCTAGGTTTATTACGTACGTCCAATAAATTCTAGGCAGTTTTGATAGCCACGATCTATAAAACGTCGAAATGTGATATATCAATACACCTACCGAACGGCAATAACACTGAAATTAAGATAAAGTAATTTTCTAAATAAACAAAGTACTTACCTTGTATAACGACTTGAACAAGTTTCCTACACAGCTATCACTCCATTAATTAGGGTTCCGTACCCAATGGGTTCCAACGGAACCTTACTGCAGCCAGCATTGTGTGTCTAGTATATCTTACCTTCAAATGGACATTCGAACAGCTATAGCTAGGCATTGGAAATTAGAAACGTGGCTTTTTTATTTATTTTTGTTTTAGCTCTTTCTTATATTTACAAATGTATGCAAATGTCGAACTTTGTTTGAACAACGAATTTTTTTATTCACCAAAAAAAGGAGTGATTCTGCCCATAAAACTGAACAATTTTTCTCAACTTTTATCAATATACGAAAAAAATATACAAAAAAAAATATTCCTCCTAACGGCGCTTAGAAAATTTTATATGAGGAAAAAATGATAGATTCGCATCAGATGTCGCATCAGAACTCAGATCAAGTATAGAAATGGATTTGCAACTAATCATACCAAGTTAGAACAGGCTCAATATATAAAAAAGTTCTAAAGTGTGATAAAGACCAAAACATCTTTTTTGTCTTTGTCGCGTCAGATCTCAGATGAAGTATACAATGGATTTGCAACTAATCGTACCAAGTTAGAGCAGGCTCAATATATACAAAAGTTCTAGTGTGATAAAGACCAAAACATATTTTTTGTCTTTGTAATAGTCTCGGCTTTTTTAGTTGTGCACAAGCTGTCAAACTAAAAATCGCTATAACTCGAAAACTACTGACCCTAGACTACTCGTGTGCTGAGACATTCAAAATGCTTATTCAATCAGCTGATGCAGTTTTTATGGGAAGTAGATTTTCTTTTCGTATTTCTAACAATGCTCTGTTGTTCAATTTCAAACAAAGCTTCAAGGACAGAATCATCTACATTTTTTCTGGTGATTAAAAAAACACGCTGAACAACAAACAATAAAAATAAGGATGGCTTTCCACGAGCTGGAAAATTTCCAACCATTTTCGAACGCAGCTCTAGGCTAGCTTTGGCTAGGCTCTTCTTTAACACATTTTATTATACAATGTTTCTGTTTTAAGACTATAGCACTTGTTCTTAATTAAAAGCTCTTAATTTATAAGGAACTAGCTTTTACTCGCGGCTTCGGTTCCTGTATATACAGAGTGTAAGGGACGGTGACCAAAAACCTAAAGGGCGTGTTCCTTTCCCAAAGAAACATATGTTAGGAAATGAAAAAAAAAAATTACCTCTCCATCTGTTCGATGGGCAATGTTTAGGTAGAGGTAAAAAAAAATTCATTTCGTAATATATGTCTTTTGGGAAAGTTGTTCAATTTCATTGACTGAGCACGACCTTTCAGTTTTCGGTACACCGTCCCTTACACACTGTATAGATAGTCTTTGTGTCATCCTAGTGTCTCCTACAGGAACCATGCGTTTTTCTGGGATACATTGTCCGTCCAGTGCTTGATCTATCTACCTCCCAAATTTCTTTGAAATCAGTCCAGCCGTTTAAGAGTGATAGTGGAACAAGCAAACAAATAAACATCCATCGTATGTGAGAAAATACTTTCTGAGAAAAAAGATATCTTCACAAAAGAAAGCAAATCAAGGCTAACAATTGAAGAAAGGTACGTAGGTAAGGAAGTTTCGCTTTCTTCAGAAGGAGCTTTCTTTGACGCTCATCATGCTATGTATCTCAACCATGCCTGCAGGCATGGTTAATGTAAGTACAAGTACAAGCAGCTGCGGTTACAAAAGAAGCTATCTTCACCAACGTGATCGATTTCTATTTGGTAGTTACTTGTAACATCATTCGAAGCAGCAGTCAGGACTGGTGCTTGATGTTTTACTCTAAGGGACTGATGGATGATAGTTGCAATGTACTGCCAAATTTTTCAGATTTTTAATAAAATCCATTTTTTTTTAAGACCCGGAAAATCAAAAAAGCCTAAACTAAACAAACCAGACCTAAACGAGTTCATGTTTTTAATAATAAACTGGATATTTTAAAATTTTATGATAATATTTTAGACGTCTTTCGGTCCTGGATCAAAATTTTAGGTTTTTGTTCAAAAAGCAGATTTCATCAAAAACCACACCAAACATATACATCGAATTTTTGTTAAATATAAATTATTTAATCGCAGTTAAAGATATTTATCGCTTACTTCTTTCATTGCCAGATGACTCTCAAGCCAAAAATAGACGTTCGCACTTGCTCAATATTTTTAATGATCTAGGCTGCCTATTTCATCCTTTTACCAACTGCTATACAACCTCCAACAAAAAGTAGGCGTGTAATAAGTTTGAAACTTTTCGGAAGTTACGGTACTGTGTGCACTAATACTTTTGTAGCAAAGACGGCCAACTAGACAGCGTCCAGACCGGAACCAAAGAAAACTCATTTTAGGCCCTTACGCCAGAAGAGTAGTAATATGCCGGGAATTTTAGACCAATTTTTTGACCAAACCCGGACATTTAAAATTACTAAACGGGACCTTTTGTAATATGTTCGGACACCTTCCAGGATGACGCTCAAAAAAGTCCCACGTGGGAGAGCCGGGAAATACTGAAAAAACTGGAATTTCAATGAAATTCCTGGAGCGTACCTAAAATCATCATAAATAACGCATATTTTTTTAAATACAAGATATCTGAGATTATAAATTTATAATCCAGTACATTCCAGTCTCAAAAAACCTGGAAAAACTCTAATTTTCCGGAAATTGGCCGGAAAATTGGAAATTGGCCGGAAAAGGCCAGGATTTGTTTCGAGGAATGACAGGACGCTGTTTTTAATACTAAACGACTTTCTATTTTTCTAAGTAATGTTGACGTTTAATATTTTCAGTTGCAGGAGTCCAGGGCAACTGGAAGTAACGTAAGTTTAAAATAATTTAAAAAAGCTAATTTGATAACTTTTTTCCATTCTTATGCGTTTTTTGCGCTCTGCGCAACCATTGCCTCTATCTACAGGGTGTTAATTTGATTGCGTGCCATAGCTTAGGGGGTGGTTCAGTAACGATAAAAGAACTCAAAAAAAATATTAAAAAAAATCCTACCTAAAAAAACATTTAACTCCATTGAAACTAAACTAACGCGGAGGGCAATAACGCGGAGGGCAATGACCCGGAGCACCGCGCTATCAAAAGCGAGCGAAAGAGTTTCAGTTACGTATGTGCCTACCTTATCCACTGATTCTCGCGCGCTGGCTCGGTGATAGCACGGTGCTCCGCGTTAGTTAAGTTTCAATGTAGTTTTAGTTTTTTTTTTCAGTAGGATTTTTTTAAATATTTTTTTTGTGTTCCTTTATCGTAACTGAAGCACCCCTTAAGCTATGGCACGCAATTAAATTAACACCCTGTATACTACTCAGATTCAAGGCCATGCGTATTGCAGTACAGGATTCCTGGAAATTCTTTTTTGTCATGTTCATATACTTTTCATAATATAGGATACTTATTATTATTCTTCTGAAATGAGTGAGGAATGTACTGATATAAACAAAATTTACTATATTCTAAATGATAAAATATTTTTTATCACCGCGAGCAAGAAATCTTCAGCACGGCTCAGTTCCATATCAGTTTCTGAAACAAATAAGTTTATTAGAAAAAATAAATTACACATCCTGTAATTGAGAAAAGAGACGCGACTATGTATGTTCGGTGACGTACCAGTACACGGGATCGGCTCAAGGTCTCCATCTGGATCGTCGTCGTTGTCCTCGTCCTCTACTCTTAACATATTGAAAAAAACTGGAATAGAAAATTAATTGGAAAAACTGGAATTTCTAGAAAATATATGGAGCGGGCCTGATATTGTTCCCTCCTTAGCACCTTAAGAGGAAACTAAAAGACAAGTTTGGGGAGGGAGTTGTGTTCACTGAAAGTCAGGGACGAATTTCTGCTGTATGTGAGAACTGGTACAGTAACAGAAATGCGGACAATCAAAGTGAGAGGCTGAGAATCATCCTGACAACACCTCGCCTTCTTCGTCAGGACATACTTTGTAAATTATATGACACTTCTAGTTTTTTTTTTTATTTAGTTGCATCAACAGCGTAATACAAAAAGTTTTATAAGAGCTTAGAGTCTATAAATAAGGTCAATTACAGATGTTCCATGAAATAACCAAACATAAATCGTAGTTGTGATTATGACATATATTCCATCTGCTTCAGACATGTCAGGAGGGAGAAAGTACTTAGTCCCCGAATCTCTTCAATTATTTCTAGAGGAGCTCTTGCAAACAAAAGGCATGAAAGTGCATGTAATTAAACAGAGAAAGGCAGTAACCATTGGCCAAGTGATTGTTTCTACTCTTTGTCCGCGCTCTTTTCTTTCTCCGCTCTTATTTGGACATGGCGTAACTTTGCACAGGCTATTTGGTTCGAAGCTACTCATTGACATGCTTCACAATTTAGCTTTTTGTTCTTCATACAATGAAGCCGGGAAATTTGAGGATTCAGTGACTGAAAGCGATCCCGCTACTATCGACCAAAGTGCATATATCCAAGCTGTGTTTGATAATGCAGATCATAATGTAAGAACCCTTAATGGCCACGGCAGATGGCATACCATGGGTGGTATCTTGTGCGTAACGCCAAAGTCTGCTGTACATGCAGACAAACCTGTTACGCGACCGTCTTCTGGCAGCTGGGTTACTTCCACAGAAAATGAGAAAAAAACGGCTACCTTCCTATACAACAATATATCACCCCAGATCACGACGGATATTCCAAGCTACTTGCTGTGGATATGACGAATGTAAATATAGACTGCAACACGCATGATTTGGCACGTTCTCTTGACTTACTGTGGGCCTCTGGACTGTGGAGTGCAGCTTCACCTCATCCAGGTTGGAGTGGATACATGGAGATCACTCACCAATCTCAGCCCTATCAAGTGCCCTATCAAAAAAGAATTTCCAGGAATCCTGTACTGCAATACGCATGGGCTTGAATCTGAGTAGTAAAGAGGCAATGGTTGCAGAAAAAGTTATCAAAGTACCTTTTCTTAAAATATTTTACGCTCGCTCCAAGGTGCCCTGGAATCATGAAACTGAAAATATTTAATGTCAACATTACTAAGAAAAGTAGAAAGTCGTTTAGTATTAAAAACCGCGTCCTGCCATTGCTCGAAACAAATCCTGGCGTTTTCCGGCCAGTTCCAGGAAAATTCCAGTTTTTCCAGGTTTTTTGAGACTGGAATGTACTGGATTATAAATTTATAATCTTAGATATCTTGTATTTAAAAAAATATGCGTTATTTATGACGATTTTAGGGACGCTCCAGGAATTTAATTGAAATTCCAGTTTTTCCAGGATTTCCCGGCTCTCCCACGTGGGAAGTCCTGGGACTTTTTTTAACGTCATCCTGGAAGGTGTCTGAACATATTACAAAAGGTCCCGTTTAGTAATTTTAAATTTCCTGGTCATAATTTATTCTCCTGGGGTATAAGTCTCTTCTGTATCAATTGCCTCGTCCTGCCCAGTGTTATTTAAAAAGGACATATAATTTATTAGTTTTCCTAGTTTTCCGATCATTTATAAAAATATGATTTTAGAGGATGGTTCTGCCTGTTGTCCTTTAAAAATGACAAATAAATTATTTTAGTTGGCCCGAATATTTTGAACCAAAATTTTGTTCTTTGCCAGGACGAGGCTATATGATATTGGTATCGTATTAATCGGAAATTCGGGAGATGATAGATTCGATAATCAAAGATAATGCAGTCGCGATGGACTAGACAATTCGCTGCTAGAAACTTCGCTCTTTTTGTGAGTGCTAAAACACCTCAAGATTATTATTAACCGTCTTTTTTCACCAGTATTCTGTATCGCGCCATTTAACGTAAAAAGCAGTTCGGAATCGGTAACATTTTCAATTTATTACATTTCTGTCAATTATGACTCCTAACGTCAATTAAAAAGAGCCACTGCATGTAGTCAGTCGTCTATTGCAATTCCAACCATCATTTTTGCCTTCAAATGCCTTCATTCAGTTCTAATTTAATTCCACACAGTTATTGGGACCACATAAATTGTATGAAGCGCAAAAACCGGTATCTAACACTTGCAACATCAAAATTGCTCTATATGAATAATACATCATATATGTTTTTTGTGATACTTTAGCACCTTGTTAATTTATGTAACATTGTGTGAGATTGATCTTGTACTAGAATGCGATGCGTGTTGGTCTAGTCGAAATGCGTTGGACTGTTTATTAAATTACTTCTATTTACTTCACTGTATTCACATCGATGTCGTTCTCATACTTTTTACTGTTTGATACATACTTCGTGTTGTATCATGTTACTTTACTTGATCATCCTCCTACATATGGTGCTGGCTAAAAATATCATCAATCTATAAATTCCCCTGGCTGGGGTCCTATAGTAGTATACCGTCATGAAGCTTTAGTATACACCCAACAGCACGTCTGTTATTATTATTTTTTGTAATAGAGTTGCAAATGTCTCCACTGACTTGCGGTTTACCGTACGTAAAGTCTTGAGGCTCCATTTCTTTAAGGTTTAATCGTTTCGCTCAAATGTTTAATTTTTATACGTTACTTCTTTCAATAGGAGTCTTAGCTCGGGATCGACTCGGGCTTAGGGTAAATTTCCACCAATTTTGTGCGAAGGGGCTAAACTTTGAGCTGGAAAAATTCTAACCAATAGGATAATGCCCTTTTCCAGCTTGACAAATGTGTTTTCAAATGGAGCAATCCTATTGGCTAGAATTTTCCAGCTCACAGTTAGCTCCCTCGCACAGAACTGATGAAAATTCACCCTTATCATCATCATCATAACATCCCATGAAATTTCCACTACAGTACAGGGAGCTCCCTCCAGAATTCTAGCTTTTGCTGGAAAAATGTGGAGAGGAAGTACAGTCAACCGCACGTTGGTAGAAACTTTTTCAACTCTATTACCACGCAAAAGGTCCAAAAGTGTGTCTACTGACGTTCTGTTGAGTGTACCATAGTCACCTCTCTTGTCAGCGTTACGGCTGGCACCACGGACCGCGGTTTCAGGTGACCGCAGTAAGTAAGATGGTATGATACACAGGAGGATACTGCTGCCTATCCTCCAATTTATAACCTTTAGTCGCCTCTTACGACACCCACGGGTATGTATGGGATGGTACTATTCTTTGCCGGCACCACCCGGGATTTAATTCACCCTTATGATCGGGCCTATTTCGACATTTTTGTTTTGCCATTGTAAATTTTATTGTGAACTTTATTTAACCCCCAGCTGCGTTTTATCCCTTTTGTTCCTTTTTTAAATTCGAACAGAAGCGGTTGCAGCACGGCACGCGACAAACGTCACTGCATGGTATGCAGACTCGAGCGTCACGCGAGCACCACACATCTCTTAATTTCGCTCCTATCATCCACGACTATCTCCATAATTATTTAGTCAAAACTTTGTCCTGTACAGGATGTTAAAATTTTTAGTCGGCGTATTTGATGGAAATATTGAAGACTTTTTTTTGTTTTAATGTTGTAACAGAGTCGGCTGCCTCACATAAGGAATTTGACGTGGGCTTTGCTTTTTACAAAGACTAAAAATTGTCTACCATACTACACCATCTGACCTCCGCAACATATAGGGCAAATCAGAACCTATCTTAGATTTGGTTTTTATTACTAGCCAACCTAAATGTTGTTAAACATAAAAGCTATACTACAATACTTAGATATAATACTAAGATATTATAATTAATTATTGAGCCTATGTTTAAAAATAATACTTAGTTATAATATAAAATTTATTCATCGTCCCACAAACATATATTCCGTCCCATAAATTACAATTTTAAGCAGCAAAAACACTGTTATATTTGGATGCTTAAAATACATCAGTAATATTTTATCATTTCATAAGCAACAATTGAACTTTTAAGATAAAACAAAAACCAGAAAAGCCACAAGGTAGATATATGTCTTACTAGCTGGTGCCCGCAACTTCGTCTGCGCTGAATAGGACATTTCACACAATATCTTTATAAATTGCAGCCTATGTGTAATTCAATGTATAAGCTATATTATTGTAAAGTTTCATTAAAATCCATTCAGTAGTTTTTACGTGAAAGAGTAACAAACATCTATCCATCCATCCATACTTACAAACTTCCGCGTTTATAATATTAGTAGGATTTATCTAATGCTCTAACTAGCTATTCTACCCATTCTCTCGCTTCCTCAGATGTTTACGACGAAAATTAATGTTCTCATATAAAAAGTTCAACCTGTAAACACTTCTCGTGCTTTGTGTCATTATACGCACGTTGGCTCGTGACCGGCGCAGGCGCAACGGTCCCGGTCGGTGTGGTAGGCGCGGGAGTATGCTCAGGAGCATATTTATGCATTGAAACACAGAAGTACTACAACAACTCATCCCACTTGAATCTCGTATCAATGGGTCGAGATACGTTTTACGAAGTGTATCCTACATAATGAGTTAAAATTTTTGTCATTAAGTCATTATCGGAGATGGAGATCGGGCAGTTGGCAACCCTACTACACCAAAAAGCGACCTATCTAAGCTTAAAAATTAAAATAACAGTTTTTGTTGACTGTACAAAACGTACCAGTTTACGTCCAGGTTAACCTGTTTTTTTAGACTAACCTTTTCAGTGTGAACCAGCCTAGATAGGTCGCTTTTAGGTGGGAGATGAGGTAGGGTTGCCAACCGCCAGCTCTTAGTCTATTGTCAGAATTTTATTTCGCACATAAATTGTCAAGCTCAAGAAGGAGGGATTTTTAATCTAATTGACTTTTAAACGAAAGAAACAAAATCAAACTTGGATATTTTGTTATTTCGAAGATTTATAATATTCCAAATTGGGACAAGTTCCTTCTGGGACGAGTATCTTCTGGGCCGAGTGTTTGTACGTCTCAAACACAGTATCAATCATTCTAATGAGCCAGCCGGTAGGCAGAACGAGCCATCACGAGGCAAGAGATGCGACCATGATTTATCGATGAGAGAAATGGAGCGGTAATAAACCTATTTGTACGCTTTTTATATCGAGGAACGATAAAAGATGTTGAAGCAGGGCATTGAGTCAAAATTGTAGCTAATATTTCAACGTTAATCAGTTCTCAACGTTTAGAATTGAGTTAATGAACAATGAAAGAAGTACCTGTAAAACATAACCGCAAATAATTGTAGTGTCGCAAAAACAAGACTGTTTATATATATCGTGTGTTTTACGATAATATGAAGAAGGTCGTTCTTTTCTTCTTTTCCTTTTTCTTTATACCAACAATTAAAAAATATATACAAAGAAATTAAGCTTGAAACTACAAAAATACTACTCATTTTTTCAATTTTTACCCTCTGTTATCGCAAAGCGGTGCACGAATAAATCTTGACGGTGCACGGATAAATCTAAATAGGTTTTAGTTGCACCGTTTAGTCTATAAATTTGTATTTTTATTCTTAAAATAATAAATAATAAATTAAAAAAATCTACAATATTTATAAAAGATTTTGTGTTTGCGACACAATCAATTTATTTCTTAAAATAGCGCCACTTTGGCACTGAAACCACCTTAAGCTTCCAAACAGGATAAGTCAGTCTATATCTACTGGAGCCTAGGATGCTTTAGTCGGTGACAGTGCTAAAGTTAACCTATTGTTGACAGTATAGTCAAGCAAGACACCAAATGGCCTCGGTCTGTCATGACCAGCCTTCCGAAACCGGGAAATTCTTTCTGACTATGGTCAACCTGGCTCAACTTTGGTAATCTTAAATCAACAGTAGTCACCAGCAAGAGCGCTTCTCGAAGTGCTAATTGGCTTTACCTATACTTATGGAAAAAGGAGCTATGAACGAGATTAAAGATAACGATAGCCAATTAAATAAAATCCCGTTATCTTATCGATAGCACAGAACATAAACCACAATCCCTATTCAACACAACAGTGATATTCAACTAACAAGTTTAGCAATGGAGGAAAGAAAGCTGCCTGGAGCGTCCAGTGCTATTCACAAATTGGCACGAGCTAGGCACGCGTTCTTACTGCGACACAAATAGACTTATCCCCTTTTTAAACGGCCGTCTACTATCTACCTTAAACAGAAACTTTAGAGTCGGATTTGGTTTAAAATTAGAGTAGAACTTAAGATGGATGTGCTAAAGAGATAAGTTACAAAGATTGAATGGCTCAGCGCAATGATACCACGGAGAGCGCTCAGCCATTAGTAGACGCAAAAAGGAGGAAATTCTTACAATTGAGAAGCTTATTTCCCTTCGAAGTTCATTGTTGTAATCGCCTGAATAAACTTTATTGTAATCATTGTGCTCTTCGTAACTTTGTTTAAGATTTATCTGGTCCGGAATTCTATTTCCTAGTATGCGACAGGGGGATATTGCCTCTGTCTTGTAATTACCTATGCTGTGTGATATTATTGTATTGTAATATTGTTCTAAGATGGAAATATTTTACATGACAATTTTTTTCGGATTCAATCGAATTAGTTTGCCCCGTGTGGTGCCGGCAAAGAATAGTACCAACCCGTATGGGTATGTATATACCCGTGGGTGTCGTAAGAGGCGACTAAGGGTTAACTGGAGGATGGGCAGCAGCATCCTCCTTCATATCTTACATCTTACTTACTGCGGTCACCTACAACCGCGGTCCATGGTGCCAGCCGTAACGCTAACAAGCGAGGTGACTATGGTACTTCCCCTCTACATTTTTCCAGCAAAACCTAGAATTCTGGAGGGAGCTCGCTGTCCTGTAGTGGACGTTTTTCATGGGATGTTATGATTGAGTTTGATATTCCACTTTCCCTTCTCAAACCCTGTACGTTTGTAACGAATGTCGGCACCAGACAAACTTCACTTTGCTGGAATCCCTGCTAAACAAAAACCCTCATCTCTGCGAAATCGTTTAACTTTATGGGTTCATTAATGCTTCAGAAGTTTTCCGCCTCATTACAACTAAGCACCAAGTATCATCAACCACCTAATAAGGGCGCACACTTCTAACGATAATTATCACTATTCATTGCAAAAGTATGAAAAACTTTAAACGCCTGTAATCCCGTATGCTTAGCCGTGTTAATTATTGTGTAATTGCACCTGACTAGATGGTAGCAAGTGGCAATAAATGGTTATAAAAATCGCTTAAGCGGGTATCTAAAGATGATTCAACGGGTCCCGTAGAAAAATTATAGGTGGAATAGTTCTGTTTTGGAATGATTGAGGTTTTATCTATAGTCTAACACATTAAAAAATTGGCCTAGTGCAGTGCAGGGTTCCTTAGTTGAGATATTGATAATTTACTCAATAATGATGTCGATTCTGGCAGACCTAAACTAAAAATAATCTAAATTGGACGGGTCTAAAAGTGTTGCTGTCTGTATTACTCCCTATAGACTAATAAGAGACAGCATAATTTTTAGCCCTGTCAAATTTTGTTTAGTTTTAGTTTGGGTCTGCCAGAATCGACCCCATTGATTTCGATTCTGGCAGACTGTATACAGGGTTACTGGAAACACGTCACGATCCCTTTAAGGGTTGATAGCAGAGGTCATGAGCTATCAAATTACCCATGGGTGAACGGGGCAAAAACCACCTTCGAGATAATTAAAATAATCTACATTTTCCAAAAAAGAGGGGCATTAAATTTTAAAAAATATTTAAAAAAAACTACTGCACCTAGATTTTCAATTATTTTTTTTGGAAGTAGTTATTACTCCAGTTCATAATAATAAGTAATAAAATAACACATATCTCGCACCAATATTAAGAAATTACTCTAAAACTCTTAACAGTTTCATAATTTTTGATACTTTTCGTGATTAATTGCAAGTTTATTACAAAAAATCTTCATCTATCTACATTGGCAGATTATTTTATAAACATCTACGTTTTACTAGCTATTCAATGAGGTACAAACATTTTCAATACGTTGAAAAATTACTAGATAAATTAGATTTAATCGGAAATAACTGGAGGTAAAAAGAAAATTGTAACTTGTTTATTTGTATTTTTTTACAATTGGTGTTCAAAATGTGAACCCCTGTTTCTGAAGCACACACGCATTCTTGTTCTTAAATTAGTTTTTACAACACTACTTCTTAAATTTGGTCTAATAACGTCCGCAGCATTTATTAGGCGAGATCTCAAATTTTCCACTGTTGGCACGGGTGACAAGTCGTAAACCATGCTTTTCATGTGTCCTCAGACGTAATAGTCCATGGGTATCAGGTCTGGATATCTTGCTGGCCAAGGAATTGGTCCTTCACTACCAATCCACCGATCCGGAAACTAATGATTTAGCTATTGGCGAATGCTTAATCGATAATGTGCAGGACATCCAACATGCTGATAATACATTCATTGCCTCGTCTCCAGAGGCATATCTTTAAGGGGCCCAAACATGTTTTCCCGCAAAAAAGTTTCGTATGCTGCAGTTTTGAAGCAGAAAGTGTGGGCCAATCAAATTGTCATTAATCCAGCGATTAATGAAAAAGTATGTTGTGAGCCTTGTGGTCTCTTTTTATTAGGGTTTCTTTCTAATTTTGGGTAGTTTGTTGTACCATCATCTTGATCAAATATTGCAGAATTTTTCGTAAGAAAATGGGATCTTCAGCATCGGCATTTAACATAATTTGGCAATTTCTTGGCCAACAAGATGTCCAGACCTGACACCCATAAACTATTACGTCTGAAGACACACAAAAAGCATGGTTTACGACGACGTATTACCCGTGCCAACAGTGGAAAATCTGAGATCTGGCATAATAAATGCTGTGGACGTTATTAGACAAAATTTAAGAAGTAGTGTTGTAAAAACTAATTTAAGAACAAGAATGCGTGTGTGCTTCAGAAACTGGGGTTCACATTTCGAACACCAATTGTAAAAAAATACAAATAAACAAGTTACAATTTTCTTTTTATCTCCACTTATTTCCGATTAAATCTAATTTATTCAGTCATTTTTCAACGTATTGAAAATGTTTGTATCTCATTGAATAGCTAGTAAAACGTAGATGTTTATAAAATAATCCGCCAATGTAGATTTTTATAATAAATCTGCAATTAATCACGAAAAGTATCAAAATTATGATACTGTTAAGAGTTTTAGAGTACTTTCTTAATATTGGTGCGAGATTTGTGTTATTTTATTACTTACTATTATTATGAACTAGAGTAATAACTACTTCCAAAAAAATAATTTAAAATCTAGGTGCAGTAGTTTTTTTTTAAATATTTTTTAAAGTTGAATGCCCCTCTTTTTGTAGACTATTTTAATTATCTCAAAGGTGGTTCACTTTTGCCCCGTTTACCCATGGGTAATTCGATAGCTCATGACCTCTGCTATCAAAGGGATCGTGACGTGTTTCCAGTAACCCTGCATATAAGAAAAGAAAACCTATACTATTAAAGAAGCAATATTTGTATAACCGATTAGCGCTGGTTAGCTACGGCTCCTCAGACTTTACACTTTAATAAATTTAAATAAAAACACACAGGCAACTAGAAAACACTTTACAAGCAAAAACAAGACTGCCAAACTAATCAAAAAAAATATACATATTTACAGAAGCCTGCCAGCATCAGGCTAGCAAGCAACCTCAGTCGTCGACAATTTGTAATTATAAATATATATTTGTAATCGTTTTCTCAAAAACGGCTATAACGATTTCCATAAAATTTACATTTAATTGAGTAATCGATGAAGCTAGGTCTCATGTCTGGGAAAATTCGTTTTGTCCGCTTTTTTAGCATTTCTTGAAAATAGCGCGTTTTAGAAACCCTACAGCGCCATCTGTTGTTAGGCTTTGGTTAAGATGATACAGAGCATCGGTTGCCAAGTACTATAAGTAATATCAAGTACGATATTAGTTTTACTGATAGCAATAAAAATCCAAAGCAGTTGAACGGGTATGAAAGAAAACCTAGCTCCTGCAGTGTGTACGAAAGGGTTGATAAAAGTAGAGAAAGCGAGGGACACACTTGACAAGATTGTAGCAGGTGGAGGGCTGTGGTATCTGTCTAGCCTGACGGAAAAGCGTAAGTAGGATAATCGTATTTTAAACCGGTACCAGCATGCGCGTTGAGCCAAACCACGGACCCCTAAAATCGCAGCTTTTCTATAATCAGTTCACTATTCTCGTCTTCGAGCTACCGGTTGTGTTGCAGACAGATCGTGAATCAAAACAAATGTATGACTCTAATTTTTCTACCACAATTAGCACTCGACTAAAACGCTTTAATTACCTTACAGCAATTATAACGTCAGGAACTTAAATGATGATGAAGAAAACACTCCAGGAATTAGATTATAAATTATTTGTAACTTACGGGCCTTGTTAAGCATGTTACAACAAACAAGTAATGTAGGACAACAATAGTCCAATTTACACGATGAAAATACTGCCTTTTAAGTACTGTAGACACACTCACATACAACAACATGATGACCCGTTCATATGTACAACCCACATCCTGGGTGTTAGAATTATCACAGAATAAAGTAATAGTTTACTATCATACAGAACAGACACTCTCCGCCCCCCCTTGCAACCCACCCCGCATCCCCGTGCTCGTTCGCGCGTTTCGCATGGTGCTCCGGAGGATCTATTGTACTGGATATGCGCTCCTACGCGACCTTCCAATTACCAATTCGTGCTCGTATTGTCCGGGGTGTGGTTTAGCTGCCAAGGCCTAATTAATAACTACTTCCATAGGTAGCAGCCGGGAACAACGGCTTCACGTGCCTTTCGAAGCATGGAGTCATATTATTTTTCAGGTGATTCTGCTATGTCCTAACGAAACTTGGGAAGTGGACCGCAACAATTATATATTTTTTCTCATCGACTGCTAAGGTCGACTATGCTACATTTTGGGATAAATGGTCAAAGCCACTTTGGCTGACGGTTTGGTGACGAAGGAAATATGAAAGCACGATAAAGTTTAAAATTTAAACAAAATCTGATCTAACCTCTATCACAGTCCAGCCTCTCACGCTGCTATCTTGCGGCTTGCGATCATCAATCTTACGTTTAAACGCTACAAGCAAACGCTTTCAGCGGCGTCTGCTCATATAATAGACTATAAAATGTTTAATAAGTACTGCTACTGGGTTCTGGATCTATAGTCTATCATTAATTAGATTTAGAGAGCTATCTACGAAGTTCGCAATTGCGATCGCTTTGAATAAAGATTTTTTACATTTTTGATCGAAACTGAGCAGAACATTTGACTCCGATAAAGTCATAATTTAGGCTATATTGTTGCTATGATGCCTTATATGAGACACTATTAATTAAAAATTAAAAACTCAATCTCGACGCATGTACACGTAAAGTTACTATGTAAACATCAATGCGGAAATTTCTACTAAGAAAATGAAGCTATCGAAAAATATAGATACTACCTTATTAATGGCGTGTGTTCGATAGTCGTAATATTTTTATAAGGATATAAAAATTGAATTTTATACGCCTTGTATGCGTTAACTTAGTCTTTATTGTGATAAACCAGTTTCAGTTTTATGATAGTTAGAGCTATTTGATAGGAAATTGTCGGCTTCTAGGCGTTTCTTGCTTGTATAACACCTTTTTATACCAAAAATAGGTCAATATCTGTCGATATGGAGGTAGTAGATTCATAGGGTGAATTTCAACCAGATCTGTGCTAGGAAACTAACCTGTGAGCTGTAACAATTCCAAGCAATAGGATTTCTCCATTTTCGAGCTAGGACACTACAATTTGAAATTGGAAGCACGCGTAGGCCTGCGTATTTAGTACAACTGACCTGCAGGACCACCACGCGAATCGCGCGGGCGGGTTTGCGCTGGTCTGCGGGGGAGATTGCAAGGGCGCGAAGAGCATCAGTTCTGTATGATAGTAAGTACTATTACTTTATTTATACTGTGGCGTAGCTCTGAGCTAGATAAATGGTTTGATTTATCAATCAATATTGGTTTGATTTTTTCAGCTCGCAGGCAGTTGGCCAACCGGAAGATGCAGCGTAGACGAGCCAAAGTAGACCGATAAACTAGCTCCATGAAGACATTAGGTGAGCCGGTCTTTGTAAAAAAAATTCATAGGACCATTGTCCAGCTTCGGTCGTCTTCTCGTTGGTATGATGATGATAAAATCGACAAAGGATTTATTAAAGGTCTCAGTTGCTCTCTTACAAGTTTTGCGAACCAACCCGCTCTCTACGCTCTACATTTTGGATAGCCAGATAATGCTACGTGCTTAAGATACTTAAGATTCCCCGTATCGCAAAAAGGTAGGTGTTTCAAAACAGAACAAGTATATGAAAGGGCTGGTGGCCGAGTGGTAGTTGCTTTTTCTTTTCGGTCACGAAATTTAAGCAACGTTGGCCGTGGTCTGAACCCAGATGGGTGACCGCTGGTGGCATAACAACACGAGAGTTTCCATGCTTCGGAAGACACTTTAAGCTGTTGGTATCGGCTAAGTCAAGTCAGAGGGCTTTTGGCAGCTTAAAAATTCTGACAGCAAAGCGTAATCTAGAATTGAGTCTGGGTTGCGGAGGTCAGATGGCAGTCGCTCTACGTGAAAACCAGTGCCCTTGTCAAATCCGCTAGGTAAGGTGCAAGCCAGACAGAACGGGCGCGGCGCGCTTCGGGTGCGCCCGAGGCGCGCTTCGAGCGCCCCCGTGGTACACTTTTCGGCTGGACGACGCAATCGATGGCAGCGGACTGTGCTGTGCGGCAGCGTGCCGGCGGTCACGCCGGCGGTGCGCCGGTGGTGCACCGACAGTGCGCCTTAGGCATGCCGTCTCGTCGCCTGTTCAAATCACATGCATACAAAATGTAGGAGAACGACGCGGTGCAAGCCAGACAGAAGAGGTGCGCTGAAGGCGTGCCATGCGGCGCACCTCTTCTGTCTGGCCTGCGCCTATGGCAGCCGACTCCGTAAAAACTATTGTTATAAACGGAATAAGGCTAAGGCAATGATGAAACATCCAAAGGATAATAAAAATCCTCCGTTCAGTTATACGAGTACCAGTCACCATAACCGTGCTACAATGCATATTGCGGCAAAATATAGGGCCGTTATAAACACAACCGGCTTTTTCTACGGATTCAACGTCAAGGATTACCCTCGATTTGCCCTCTGTAACGACCACAGTGCCTTAATGATGTCAAAAGGTAACTCCGAGTGACCATAATACCGTCCTTATAGAGCCAACGGTCTCGTTACTGTCACTGACATCTCACTGAGACGCAGGGCATTAAGCGAAACTCCATTATGTAAAATAACCCGCACTAAAAACGTGCACTCATTTTGAAATTATACTACAGACTGTTTCTTGATGATGTGGTAATGCGCAAAACAAGCAGGAGACCAAAAGTCCGCCCTAAAGAGCATTCGAAAAACAATTTTAATGCGTTTGCTGGAAATGAACCTTTTTATGCATGCATTTTATTTGATATTCTTTAACTTTATTATTTATCTTCTCCGTCTTTGCAACTAAATGTTTTTTGTCGAAACTAATTTTAACAATTTTATAATTGCTTCAATAAAATCTGTTTTTATTAAGTAGGTAGTAACATCCTGTTCCATAAAGTGTAGCTCAAAATTTTATGACAAATCAAATATTTTGTTCTTTTAAGGGTTCCGTACCTCATGAGGAAAAAAACGGAACCCTTAGAGGATCACAGCGTTGTCCGTCTGTCTGTCGGTCTGTAAAAACCATTTCTCTCACGAAAGGGCAAAGATATCAAGTTGAAATTAATATCGAATATTAGTTTAATGACCCTTAGAGGTTTCAACTTCTACATCAGCACAATCAAAAGATAAGGCACTTTTTATCTCCATCTCCATACTTTCATGAACAAAACCAAAACCTATAGGGCACTTCCCGTTAACCTAGAATCATGAAATATACCAAGAAGCTAGGTCTCACAAAAAAGTCTGAAATCATTAAATCAATCAGAATTCATTTTTTTATTTATACAACTTCATCATCAACAACATGATCAAGGCCGACTTAACGCTTAACGACATTTCTAACAGTCTAGAGACAAGTTAGAAGATGCTTAATAATTTAAAAAGAAATAAAATACAGTATTCGTGTTGGATTAAAAGTATTAACATATAGATAAATATATAAAAAAAAATTAAAAATACATGCAAATATAATAAAATAAATACATATACATAAATACATAAAGAAGAAGTTAGCTGGGGTCAGATATAGTGGAAACGAAGTTTTAGTTTAGTTTAAAGCTTACAATTTTTATACTGGAGTTCACAAAAGAATCAGGTGTTTTGTAAACAATCATTTTTCTTTTAAGAAAAGATTTATGTTAAGTTTCTTGAGGTACATGTTTGTAACCACAATACACACACAGAAAAACGCTTAGTCTATCGTTTTAGTTTTGTTTGATATCCAAAAATGTCTACATTTTTAAAATATTTTACATGAATTTAAGGTTATGATTTTGATTACAAAACACCTGATTCTTTTGTTCAGTAGATTTGGGTGAACGCGGAGTTTAAAAAAAATAAAGGGTTAAAGCTTGTAGAATATGATGTGATGGACGGGTACGGAACCCTTACTGTGCGAGTCCAACTTACACTTAACCAGTACTCTGTTACATAAGCGCCTGAATATTAAAACCACGACACTTCTCCGAGGACAATTCGTATGCTTTACAACTTATACAGCTGAAATCGGCAATAAAACGGCAACAGTCACAACACAAAACTTTTGGCATTATAAAACTTACGGCGTTATGCTCAATAAAACTCGACAAAAGGAAGGTTTGCTCATAATTCACGACGTCCTCTCGCAACCTGGTCATATTTTTTTTATAGTCGTGGTCGAAGAGCAAGAGAGAGGTGACCTCGGAACGACCTCTACTGGTAGACGATTTTCGAACAATAATTCGTACTTAATTAGAATCTCGAGGAAACGTAATCGAGAATACGTTTGAAGAAGGTGTGGTCTGTAACCTCCCCTCGACAAATTATTAGGCTTATTAAATGCAAGATTAATTACATTTTAAATAGGTAAAGTACCTACCTATTTATAATGTAATCCTTCAATACGTAGTAATTTATTAAATCACTTATCATTCGCGCACACCTAATTAATATACGCAATGCACTTTTTTAAATAGCATTCAAAGTATTACAAAGGCTATCTACTTAGATTAAGATAACAACCTGATTCATAAGTCTAGAAAAATTGGCAAGACTAGGCGTGGCGAACGACGAATTAATTTGACACCTATAATAGACAGGAATTAAGTTTAAAAAGGCTAGAGATTAGTAATATTTACAAATCGACCTCGATCCGTCTTATCTTGATTTGCGCCAAATGTAAGAGGCCTGTTCGTTTGCCGCTTCCGTAGAACGGACCTACCGCAACTGCTAAAACTGTAATAATTATACCTAAAAAAACTTACAGCGTATGTAAATTGCTATAGCCTTGAACACTAGTCAGTCAGTCTGACAGTTAACCAATATACAAGGTGTAAGGGACCGTGTACCAAAAACTGAAAAGGCGTGCTCAGTCAACAAAAATGAACAACTTTCTCAAAAAAGATTTTTGGGAAATAAACAATTTTTTTTACTTCTCCATACAAATTGCGCCTGTGTTCCCGAGTTCGTATATCCCGATATTCAAGTCGCGAGTGAATAGGCTTCTTCTGGGCAAGCTCGTTTCTTCATCGACTTCATCTTTGCCCTCAGGGCTTGATCGCAAGAGTTATCCCATCCATTAAACTTAAAAACATAACCTAAAATTGAGGATATTTCTGTCTAATGTACTTGCGTTTTCTTGTTTGTGTTTTGGTAAGAAACGTTTACGTCGTGTAATTGAAGAGAAATTCTAAAATAAATCTAAATATATGTTTAGAAAACGCCAGTGTCTTTTATGAACTCTAGTATAGAGACCTATATCCCATCTCTATTTAGGATCTAAACATACTCACGATACATTTCGACCTTTGTTTGTACCTAAGAAAAATTTGAAGATGGTTGCACATTTTTGCAAGACCCAAAAACTGTTTTTCCTCTAACTAACCACTTCCCTTATCTTTAAGAATAGATACTTATTTATGATTTCGATTTCATCAAGCCCTCTAAGTCCAGAGGTCATGCAATACTTCGTAACACTGTAACAGTATCCATCTTCTTAAATGCATAAAGAAAAGTTATCTTGTTTGACTGAATCCAACTAGCAAAGTATGCTGTAAAAAAGTCAGCAGCACGTTCCTATTTCAGCTATTGGTGGAGAGAGGAATCTTTAAAATGTCGAGTAAAAGATCTGTGCACGTTCTCTCAACGCGATTTGGGCGCACTTTATTCAGCTTTAAATGCTGTAAATATCGTAAGATTATCGTATGAATAGCCAAATAGTCGAAAGAATATTGAGTAATTGCAACTCGAATATTACTGGTAGTATAATAATAAATCAGATGCCATTATTCAACACATTAGCTTTTCCCAAGTCATTAGAACCTCACTCATTCGACTGATTTATCGTAATATGGCAATTCGGCTGCAATCACTCGGCACTTTGATCGTGTGAATGCAACCAAACGGCACTCATAGACCGTATTTTTTCTTATAAAAGTGTGTTGTGGGTTTGGTATAAAAGAATTAAAAGAAATGAAAAATTATGTAGTATTCTCCATTTTATATATTATGAAATACAATATTTCAGACTTATGACAACGGGTAATTTGTGATCTTAAAGTTAACCTAGGCCTTGCTTTCATATGCGGATTTAAATTTTTCGTCTACATTCCTTATATTTTAATTAATATTTTCATGGGCCGCAAGATTTCTCAGTAAATAATAAATTACAAATAATTATTAATTAAATAGTTATATTAATTCGCCATTAATAGCAACTCACTCAGCTTTTAGTCGAGAAAAGGCATTAGATTTCCATCTTTCGACTTCTAGCAGCGCCATTACTGTCATTTTCGGGTTCCTTGCCGCAAAATGCTAAATCATTATTGTGAGAACAAAACCTTATCATTTATGATCACGTATTGTAACTAGGAATTATACAGCCAAGAGCACAGAGATCAGCACAGACATTTTCACACACTTTACTCGTAGACGGCTTTGAAATTCCATAATCAGTAGAAGCATGAATACTTCCTACAGAACTAGCACTATGAATATTTGGTTGCTCTTCACCCTTGGTTACAATGTTGCTTCTTTCAGACGTGTATACGTCTTATTTACTTTACGTCTGAAACCTCCACTTCATTAAAAAAAAATCCGCTGATTGTGGTCCATTTTCTCCAAATAAAGCAACATTGTTGTTTTTGCACAGTGATTCAGCAAAATGGCGTTTACAGTTCTGTAACAGTTTCTACTGAACTTTCATTCCACCATTACGCTGCTGTATGATGGATTTTAAATAATTTTTAAGCAACTTTGTTGCGCTGTAATGGTCACACCAAAGCGTTTATTCAACTTAAATAGTTAAATCGAAAGAAAGCTTTGCAGAAAGCTATCATATGACTCAAAATCCTAACCGAAATGCTATTTTGTTGAATTAACAGCTTTTACTCAACAATATCGCTGTAATAATTAAATGTTGAAAGATAGTGCTATAAAAGTGAGTTTGACAACAAATAGGCAATTCAGTTGCTTTCAAAGAGCTGTCTTAAGACTTACGGTTGCATGAAGGCGACCGAGAGATACTTTTATACGATCATCGAGTAAATGCGATACGAATTAGTCGAGTCAACGTTTACTAGACATGTTTAAAGAACCGAAAAGCTATGAATGCTAAACAGTCTAGAAAGCTGCTTTTATATGACTTTTTGGAATAATAGGATCTTTCATACGATTTTTTTTCGATCCATAGTCGAGAGAAAGATTGATTAAACGAGCACTTTATGCTCAGACTGAATGGTTAAAATATTATTCAATATTAGTTCAGGTCACAAAAAACTTTATACCTCTAAATGTCTCTTAAGATCTCTGAAAATGTTGGAAAGTTTAGGAAATTGAACCCTTTAGCAATTTTTCCATAGAGTTTTCGAAAATTGATGTTTGATCAAAATATTGCCACAATGCGAAAAACTGTGGTTTTATTTTTTATGTTCCCAAATTTGCTCGGTACTTCAGATATTAATGTTTTAGTTGACCTTGCCCAAGAAATTTTGATATAGAGAAGTCACACTTTTTATTTTGTGGCTCTTATTTTGTAATAAAAAGATTGATAAGTTTTGTACTGCGGGAAGAGGTAGTCAACGTCGTAGCTCCTCCAAGTAGTCAACATTGAGCGAGGGCAGTCGGTGGAGAAGCGGGAAGAGGAGGTACCTACAATCCGCGAGTTTCATTGGTCAAAAATAAAATGAAATCCTGTTTGCGTCTTCGAAAGAATCATCTAAAAATTATGACAACCAAGTAATTTTAAATTCCATACGTAGTTTTAAATTTTTAATAATTCATTTAGTTTGAAAAAGCAACTAAATGATAGTATTACAATAATCTAAGAAACGAAGGCAAAAATTTAGACGTCATTGTTCAAAAACTTCGTATAAATCTATGGAAGATTTCTTTTTAGACGTTCAATGTAGGTTGGAAACTTGCGGAATATGTGATTTAGCCACGCCGTCCGTCATTCATGCATCACTGTTTGTTTTGCTCTTTTTCCTATTTAATTAAATTATATTATTCTTATAAGTCCTTGTCTCATGGGTCTCATGTGTATATTAAATAAGAGGTTTTGAAAAATCGCATATACTTATAATTTGTCTACGTTCCAAGGAGTTATAAACCCTACACATCAAAACGGGATCTGTGCATGCAACCCTGCAGGGCACAGCTAGTCTCGCTACACGCTGCTAACCTGGTGTTTTGTGGTGTTCGGATGAGCTGCCAAATCGTGACTCCAGTAATTGGTAATTGCTCGATAGCCGGAACGTTACTTATCTGGCACATTCCATCTTTTTGTGTGAATATAGTGCAAGTAGTGCAACATCGTCAGCAAGCTTAAGCTGTTTTAGTTGGTTGGGTAACGGGATAATCTGGCTATAAACCTTTGAAAATCTGTGTTTTGTTTGATAAACCTAAATCTACTATTTTTACTTTCTCTCTCAGAAACCAAAAGATCCATGTGAAAAACAGACCCAAACACTGTTTATGAAGCATCTGTCCTGGCCGGTAACTGAAACTGGATTTTTTGTGGCTAAATGGGTACAAAATTTTAAAAGTCTAAAGACTAAAAAGCACTGACCACAAAGATTGTTTCGATACTTATGAAAACAAAAAGTTTCTAAACGAATAGTACGAATGTCCTATTCCTATTTTGCTTTAGACCCGTCAGTAAGCTTGTGTTCTAAAGAAGAGCTCAACAATATTTATGCCATGTTTCTAAGAACTCCGTTGCTACAGGCATCTATGTAAAAAGATGAATGAACATGGTGCGCAATTGATTCAACGCGTCAGTCCACTACCGAGCCTTATAATTAGACGATATCAATTCGATGCGATAGCGCCTTGCGAAACCCAACCAGCTTCCAAAGGACCATATCGACCCGTGCCACGCCTTTCAATGACCTAAGACAATAACAGATCATAGAAAACTAGCCACAGGGGCCAAAGAAGCTGGGTGTAGATTAGAGTATACTCCAGTTGAAGTTAGAACGTGTGTTGTTGAACAGAATGGGTGAACTAAAGGCAAACTTACCTCAGAAAGTATCCGCTACTAAGATGCAAGTCTCAACTCTATGCCTTACAGTATAAAAGTTAGAGTCTCAAGCAAACTGCTGACGCATATAACATTTAAGGTGTTACATTATGCTCGCGTTAGAATCAGGATGCTGTAACAGTCCGGACGCGGTTCTAATTACAGCCACTCAATATTGCAAAATGAACTACGCTTATACCCGATACCCTTCGGCTATTGCCGGCCCATTGTTACACAAAATGCATTTAAAACGTTCAATGGATGCCTGTAATGACCTGGGTGTGTTCAGCATCGCTACCGAACCCCACTAATGTTTAAAACAATAAACAATTTAGCTTATCTGATCGTTCACTCAATTTCTAATTAATCTCCGACACAATCCCAATTAATTGAGGTTATGAAAGTTTAATAGTTAATAGCTAATATTACGAGGAGTAGTTTAAGATAAATTTTATCAATGACAGCTGTGGATGAATAAATTAGTAATAACTAAGTTCTGTAAGTTCAATTGTGATAATAATTCATTTTAGTTAGCTATTTAACTCCTGCCTACTCATAACTCGTCACGCTCTAAGTAGTTTTAAGAACAAAAACTTATTATTTTATGTAGAAAAAATACATTTATGTATAAAACGTGTAATTCTAAAACCTCTTGTGTGGTAGTTCCACCCATGTAAGAACAACTTTAGGAAATTAAAATTAAAATATATCCTATCTTCATACAAAATGAAAATCTAATCCGGTCGATTTGTACGAAGAACCAATTTTTATTTATTTTTAAAAGTTGTAAAACAAATGTTATTCAGTTACATGGGCTATAATATCTCCCGAGAGGATTTGCGCCGTGCTGCCTCATCTAACACCGAATAGATAGGTATCATTCTTCAACACGATTGAGACTCAAAAATCAATTGAGAAGTTCGTTTAGTGAATACAAATGATAAACCAAGACATAATGCATACGACTATCTCTTTATACATGGGTTGAGGCTTATCAGTTTGTAACTCTATGACCCTAGGTACAAATTAAGATACTTAAAAAACATTAAACAGCTGGCTGGGAGCTGAAAAATATCTTAGAAACGCATAAAAATTAAGAAATACTACAAAGTTATTGAAAATGGATATTAAGATAGGTTTAGGGATATGTTATTATATAAAAACATTACTTAAAGCAGTTAAAAGTAGTATTTGCAATGGTTTATAGGAATATCTTTCCATCAAGCGTCAATTTAGAACAAAAATCTGCCTGTATTGAAATATTCATACGAAAACGGGCTATCGAAGCCGTTTTGGCGGGAAACTACGCGGTAGAATCCGTGTACAACTGCGCGATCTGTCGTTTTATATTACGAAGTATACTTATGGGGAAGACGGTCGCCGAGCAGGCGGCGGACCGAATCCAAGAAATATTGGCAAATGGATTAATCACATGAAATGTGATAATATGAGACTTAATTAATACGAAAGGCATTTCGTATAATATGTAGGCAGACGCTTAGGCCCCTGTTCGATAAACTGAAAAGTATAACATGAAACAAATACTTATCGAACCCGTCTGTTTGGTGATTGGTAGTGCATGGCATGATGGAAAACCCAAAAAGTTTGGGTTTTCTTATATTTCTGACGAAAAATACAAAATGATCGGGGCAAGTTGGGAGCTGTTTGCGATGTTATTGAAGGAATGTGGTACTGTTCTGAGTAAAGCAGAGATTGTGTAATCGAGACGTGAAAATCCGGTACACGAATCGATGTTTGCTTGGTGGTGGCGACACTTTCGACGATGACGAGCTTACAGTCTCTTTGTGTTTTATACGACGAGAGCTTCTTGAAGCGACGCGCTTGGGGTTCGCTATCATGAGCTGCTTGTCTGAATTACACAACTATCTTGCCTAACACTGTTCAGCTAATAGCGCGTAGAATGATAAAAGTCCGTGTCCTGAGTGCTATGAACAGTACGGCTACGGTGATGATATGTTGGTTTCGTCATTGGAAATGTCTAAAAGTATGTCTCCGATGTATCAATCACTATTTTTAAATGACACATAAAAGCAAGTAGCTTAAATTTGCCTTCAATATTTGTCTAGGCGCTACCTTGTGATTTAAAATAACAATCTTGCGATTCGTGCATTGAGCAAATGTGCTAAGTAGTGCAGAGCAGATGGATATTGACTAGGGCCTACATTTATAGATAAGGACTTTGGTTGGCGTTTTCAATATTGGCTAAAGTCACGTCGATGGATGTAGATCTTGGTTGTATACGTCGCTCATAGAAATATGAACAGCAACAAAATGCTAAATTGCGCTTCTTGCGAGAGGTGAAATGAATTCATACAAGTTATCTTTGATGATCGTTGAAGACAAGTTTGCGAACGCTATTAAAGCCTTTGGTGATGGCTTTTCGGAGTTGTACCTAAAGCCATGTTAGTAAACGTACTAGCATGTACTAAGAGTCTGGAACTTCTTATGTTGGACAGAGAGTTTTCATATTTCTGCAGAGCACAAATATGACAGTTATAAAACCACGAATGAAAACCCCAAATAAACGATGGGAATAACGCCTCATATGTCTTATGGCAAAAGTAGGTTGCCAAGACTATACTGAATAAATCATTCTATCATACAAATACGCGCTAGACGTGTAGAGCAGAAATAAATGAGGAGTAATAGCAGTTATGCTATAAAAGTTCATGCAGATTATGGAGACTCTCTGAGGGACATGATTGTTCTACAGAACTCGGACAATATTTGGCTTCGGCCACCTTTTTATTTATTAAACTGACACTTTTGGGCCGCAGCCTCGATTTCGGTCGGCTGTTGGTCCTGACTTGGAGAAATCCTCGTCTGTCCTACGGGACTCAAAATAAAAGACGACACAGACGTAAGTTGTTTCGATAGATCTTCTTATTTTTCTGTTTTCGCCATGGAGGTCAATATTTGGCTTCGGCCACCTTTTTAATTCATTAAATTGTCACTTTGGGGCCGCAGCCTCGATTTCGGTCGGCTGTTGGTTCCGACTTGGAGAAATCCTCGTCCACCGCTGGAATCACATTAGGCTTTTGCCTAACCCTGGCTTCGGCCTTTCACCAACAATGGGCTTCGGCTCCAACAATGGGCTTCGGCTCCAACAATGGGCTTCGGCTCCAACAATGGGCTTCGGCTCCAACGGTGCTTCGGCACGGGCTTCGGCCCAAATCAAAAGACTGGCTAAGCCGGCATACCCTTTCCCCGTTGGGGGGAGCACATTGCGCACGTTGGTGTGTTGGTAGGTGCTCATCGTGGGCCGCGAGTGGTGGAGCGGACCATCTCTCCCACCTTTTTTATTTTTTATTTTATTTTAAGATAAAGAATAGAAAACGGGAGAGCTATCATCTTAGGCCTCGCATAGGCAGGGCTTAAGATGAAAAGGGAATGGGGTGTGCCGTTTATAGCTTTACCTAAAACATGAATAGGTTACACTGAAGGGGCAGTGATAAGCACTTAAAAAGTGAAGCGATAGATAATTAAAGAGTTATTGGTTAAATCCTTTTGATGGCTGCAATTACACTGAAGGGGCAGTGATAAGCACTTAAAAAGTGAAGCGATAGATAATTAAAGAGTTACTAGGTTGAATCCTTTTGATGGCAACAACATGATCCTCAAAAAGAGTTTGGGCTACTATTCACATGTAGTACCTAAGTCCTACCACAAGTCGATCAAAAATTTAATGTTTAGAGGCCTAAATAAAACATTTAATGTATTTTAATTTTCAGCTTTCTCCGGAGTTGTAACGATGTTGATCTACTTGGACACCCAGATTGATTACGTTTAAAAGCGGATTTGTCGGGATCAAAGGACCAAGTAAATAGATCATTTAAAAATTAAGTGTAAGCACATCAATTGTATTGGTGTGCCCAAGCTTAACGAATTTGCTTTGTCTTTGGACATAAAACTGTCATAGTCGGTGGATATCTCTCTAATTCCGTGCGGAATAGATAATGATATAGAAATTTGAGAAAAGATCTTGTGAAAGAAACTCGCTATGATCTTATTGTGTCAGTTCAAGGGACTGCGCTGCTGAAACACTTGTGTTTTGGCTAAATTAAAACCTTCTAACGAATATCTCGGTATTTGTCTGAAAAGAAAATACTTATTCTATTAAGTAAGGTTATAGGTTCAGTTACAAGTTAAACGACGAAAATATATTTTATTTATTTATTATTTAGATAGACCTTACACTACAGCTTAAGCTAAACATGTAAGTCTAGACAAAAAAATAAAAAACATATATTTGTTATTAATAGGTTACACAGAATTGTAATAATAGAGCTCTTATTATACACCGACTCTAAGTAGCGCCCAGCAGATGCCAAGAAAGCATTCTCTGCATCTCTGAAAATATCTACATCAGATTGCCCCAAGACATTCAGGATTTTTAGTGCGTCCATGAGGGGAGTGTGTGTATAAGAAATGGTACGGTCACAGGGTATAGCGAAAAGAGTCCATTGACGGGGGCGCAGGTTGTATTTATCAGGTGGAGGAACATGAAATGGTATTTGGGCAAGTAAGAACGGGTTGCAGGTAAAGCCACGCAAAAGTCTATAAAAGTATTTCAACAGTGACAACTTGCGTCTTATACTATTTTTCTATATAGATATCTAAGAAAAGATTTTTGCACTTTCTCAACCAGAAGATTATAAAAAATTTCATGAGGGGACCAGACAACAGAATTGGTTTCGAGCAAACTTCGAACGTACGCATTATAAATTGAGCATATTGCTTCTTTGCTGTCAAAATATTTGGTTTGACGCATTATGAAACCTATAGTTAGGGTGCTGGCTGCAATTTGGGTATATGATTTGCTCATGATTCATATTAATAGGGATGATAGATCAGCTCAATACGAATCGATTTGGTCCTTACATGTTTTTCTGTGCGTCGCTGCATTTTTGAGTTGAAACAAAAAAAATTAAATTAAGATACTAAATAATGTTCTTTTGTCTGCCTTTGTGGCTCCTGTTTAAAATACTTCTGAAGATGTAGAAAATCGAAGAGGCAAACATGCAGGGTTCTACATTATCACGGGACGAAGTAGTGAATTTTTGCATTTTGAAGAGCTGTAACTTTACGACGCAGGGCTATTATGGTGGCAGACCATTTTTCTGGGGTTTTATACATTGTATTTAAACAGATAGTCATAGTCTTCCAGGTGTACGTTTCATTGTCAAATTTCAAAATAGTTAAAACTTAATTCCTTAAAAACGCAGGGGTGCGGATGTCCGCCAATATTTTGTGTATCTTCTAGAGGATGCTTCTTATCATCAGTCAAAGAGGCAGACATGAGCAAATCATATAGAAATGTGTCCTTCATCACCCTTACTACTAAACCTTGCCGGTTATATTGAACCTTCCCTTTCAATCTATAAAAGATCTGTATCTTGGAAGACGAGAACATTTTAGTGTTTCACGTGGTTTCACTATCCAGGCTTAAAACGTACTTGTTTAAAAGAATAGCTTAAAATTGCTAGGCAGTAACTTGATCAATTCATGATAACCTATTATTAGTCGTCAAATAATCTTTCAAATCTTTAAACAAAAAAGTATTGCTTAGATCAGAGGTAAATGATATTAAAGCGATTGCTATCTCTACACGTATGGACGACGCCTCTTAGAGAAATACTAAGTCTGACATTGACTGCGAAAAAAATTGCAAAATGTTGCTTATAAAAATGAACAATTGTTACTGTGTACGAACAGTAAAGAACGATACTAATTAGAGCATTATTTCGGGCTTGTTGTCAGACTAGTTATCTTACTACCCATGAAGAAGTTATAGACAAAATGAAGCGATCTTATCAAACTCATCATTGAAGCAGTAAACAAAAATAAATAACAAACCACCACAACGAAATCAAATGAGCATTATTTTGCCTTAGACAGAAGAAGGTGTAAAAGACAGGCTGGCAAACACTGAAAGGGCATGATCAGCCAGTGAAACTGAACAACGTTCTTCAAGAAAGATATCACCGGAAACGTAAAAAAGAATCGATCTAGTATTTGTAATGTTGTTTGGAGTGGCCAATTTTCAGTGATGTTGTTGTTCTTTAACTTCGGTTTCTACTGGCGAAAGAACAACTTTTAATTCAGTTTTGCTATTGACTCGAAAACAAGAAGAAGACTTCGACTGCATGCCCTTTAAGTTTCTGCCGGTTAAAATTGCTTCACAAGCACTTGTCAAGCAATTTTAATCGTTTAAAACGAAGCTTGATGTGCTTGACAAGCAATCTACGTACTTGCGAATGCTTGATGAAAATTTAATATTTTTGTAATGCTTGTCAAGCATGCTCGGTCGCTTAGAAAATGCTTACCGAGAATCACAAGAAATTGTAAAACGCTTCTTACACTAAAATTAGCAGCTACAAGCTCGTCAATGCAAATGTCGATCTCATGTACACGTCAATAACGTTCGTATTAGTGCTCTGCAACGTGGCTGTTACGATGGTCGTACAGACTAATTGGTCGAGCAGAATGAAAAAAATTAGGACTAACGATTGCGAAATTTAGTATACGGGGGTTTTTGGGGGCAAAAAATCGATCTAGCTAGGTTTCATGTCTGGAGAAATTCGTTTTCACCGTCTTTTTTAATATTTCTTAGCGCGTTTTAGTGCGTTCAAGAAACTTACAGCGCCATCTGTTGTCGAGTAGCATAGCTTGCTCACCCGATGATATTTTTATCATACAGAGCATAGCTCGGTCGTCCAGGTACTAAGTTATTATTTAACTTAGAGTACAATGCTAGTTTCATCAAAATCGGTTCCTTTATTTCTTCCTTTTAATTTTGAAGTGGGTTAATTTCTTTTTTATATTTTTTTATAGTACGCACGTTCAGAGCCTAGTTTACTCTGTGGCGACTAAATTAAAATGAGTGCGAATGCTTCGCAAGCACGCTAAGCCTTCCAACCATGCTTGTGCAGCACGTAAATGCTTGTCAAGCAATTTTGACTTTCTAGGGGACTCTTTTACACCGTGCATAGTTGGATATAGTCATGATATAGTGGTATTGTCATTACACTATTTACTGACCCTCCTGAGTCCGATGACGCAATTAAAGCCTTTCTGGATGTCTGCAATGTCTTATAATACTCGTATTGCGGGATATTTTACACAAGGCCATCTGATCCTAAACCAGTCAAAGCCTTTTCTATGGGTACCAGAAACTGATGCAAGTTCTAGACCCAAGTAAAACAAAATAAAACTAAGCAAAGATTTTCAACGATTAAATTGTTTTAGATTTAATTATAACATCTAAGTAAATCTTGCACCTAGTGAAATATGACGACAGCACCTATAAACATTTCCGCCAAGTATAAACTCTTTATACCTGAGCCAATGGTAGCGATGATGATGCTTGATTGACTCCTCGGACCAAGGAGTAAAAATTACATAGAGTCTTTTACATCCGGTAGGACGTACTGTTATTTATCGGGATGCATCTAGTAAAACTAGCTATTAATGGTACGTGGGACACAGACAGAACATCCCCCTCGCCAGCCAGCAGTGAATGATATTCTCCCAGAGTACCCACATTTATTGTGTACGTCACAGAGTCCGTCAAACACAGTCTGTATGAGTGAGTACTGGAGTGTAAAACGTAGCCTGCTGCGACTGACTATTGTTGTCAAACAACCCGGTTAAGTTTTATAAAAATCAAGAAATCTTTAAAAAATCTAATGTTTCAGCTAAACTTTATTTGCGAAAGTATTTGCTGTATTGATCAAAACTGAACGAAAACTGTAGTAATAACATTTGTTCAAAGAGAAAGATAACAATTTAAAGTTTTTTATAATTGCCAAAAATCCATAGGTACCTACGTTTTAGTATGGATATCCCCTGCAAGAAATGGATAAGTTTATGGCTCCCTCCTTAGCAGAAAGTGCTGCTATTTCAACCTTCTTGCCCCGGAGAGCGCGAATTTAAAATTTGAAGGCCTGCATATTCAGTACAACTGACCCTCAGGAGCACCACTCGAGTCAAGCGGGCGGGTGCGCGCGGGGGTGCGAGGTGGATTGCAAGAGGGTTTGAAAGTGTCATTTCTGTATGATAGTTACTATTACTATATTCTGTTTCTGAACTTTTCTCACGAAATAGAATGTTTTAATGAGCATAAGAAACCAGGCTATAAAACCATTCAAAAACAGTCAACAAAATCCTTCAAATCACATATTATCAGAGACGCGCAATCACATCATAACGCAACCAGTTGATAATAATAACGTTGAGGCGATTACGTATATTCTGAAGCTATGGATTATGGATCTACTGGGCTAATGGCAGGAAGCTAGGGTCACGCGCAATTGATATGGCAGTGCTTGGAAGCCTGCACTCTACGGACTACGTATGGAGGTCGAGTCCACTTCCTCTCCCCAGGCATCATTGCCGGCGTTTTAGCAATATCTGTTCAACTACAGCTATATTTTTGTTACCTACTTTGGGCTTAGCTCCCCAAATAACTTTAATTTTTACTTTATGGTAAAGGGAAACCAGTTTTATGACCAAGAGTCAATTTCCTGAAAAATTTACGAGGATTTGCTTTGTTAATAAAAGTTTATTACCCTCAGTTCGGCCCGTGAAATATCCAATGAAATAATGTACAAGAAACGAGATACGAGTACTATAGCTTGGACTAGCTACTTACCCGAATGACAAACTACATATTTAGTATTTTACCTCAAAACTTATCAAAGGCAAATACTACGCAATACATAGTATAGCAACACTAACGTAAAAAAACTTTACGTTTTTGCGAGGGCATAAAAATATTACAGATTTAAATATCTATACCCAAAATGCATGTTTTAAATAGGTACTAAGTGAACTTTTGTCGCGTTTATATAACGACATTAAATGATTCCAATAAAAACTCGCTCCATTATTATTACCGAAATTACTGTGTAAACTTTCATAGCTTTATTAAGATCGTATGCGTCAGTAATGGACACGACATTGTATCGAAGAAGCGAAGGCCACTTAAGTGCTCGTCCATCTGATTACTTATTTTAATATCGATCAATTCAACATCGACATTTTCAAAAATTATACAAAATTATTATCGTGTGGTTCAAGTAAAGAGTCAGTTATTTTATACACAGTAGGATAACTTGGAAGAAAATATCTAGAAGTTTTATGCGGCGATATAACTTAGAACGTAATAGAAAATGATAGAAATCATTGTTACCTGAGTACATTTGTATTATTTTAGAGATCCCATACATTATGCTGCCCATAAGCCGTAAAGGTTCCGCATGGAAATATTTATTCACATATTTTAATAATAATTTATCTTACACTAAAATAGTCGTTCTATTAAACCTTATGTACAATTGAACCATCTGAATCAATCTATAAGGCCCATTTTCTTACAAGCATTCATATACAATAGGTTTCAATTCTCATTTAATTAAATTTAGTTAAAATTGTCAAGAAGACACTCCTGGGTACCGACAAGTTGGTTTATTATCATAAAAGCTAGTAGAATTGAATGAAAATGTATAGGATTGATTACTATCAATCGGCTACTGCCTTCAACATTTCATTAATTTATATCAATCTCATAAATTTTTAGTCTCTTCTACTAGCATTTACAATTATAGAAAGCCACTTGTCTATATTTTGAAAATTTCAAATGATTTATCGCCAAAAATGGTCATGATGCAATAAAGTCGATTATTTATTTGTAGATTTATTACTGTTATAGCTTAAAGGTTCTTTTCAGTCCAATCTTTGGGTAATAAAAATGTTGTCAGATATTATTTTCGAAGAAGCCTTATGTGGTGAGATATTTCACTGACGATCGGCCATGATCGGAAGAAGCTGATACCATCAGCTGATCATATCTGGTGATGACCTGGTCAGACGCTGACAAAGGGCTGTAAATTACAGTATTGTTTATCGCGTAAGATGATAATCGTTTGATAATGTTTTAGAAAGAAAAACATCTCTCAAATTATTCCTTTGTGATTGAAATACACTAGAGGCCTAATACTTACTAAATTTACGATTTACTATCATGAGCAGGTTGAGTTCTGCACATTGGACTTGGTACTTTTCTTAACCATCAAGCTTTATGTGCTCTTGACTGTACGGTCAACCGCTTGTCGGTAGAAACTTTTTCAACTCTATTACCACGCCATAAGGTCCAAAAGTGTTTGTACTGATGTGCGGCCGTGTGTACCTGGTTTCAATATAATTTAAAAAATCGAATGTCTATTTAAAAGTTAAACTTAGCTTCGTTTTTCAAGGTATGGGGGTTTGAGTACTTGGCTTTTGAGATCACATTTTGTTGTAAACCTATAAAAGGTATTTCAAGCTATTCTTTTTTGAAATAGCACTTCAATCTGAATATTGTATAGACCTCCAAAATTTTTCCTCATAAGAATTTTATTTCCCTAATAAATATGAAAAATATTTAAAGGGTGTAATGTCTTTCAAATTTAATATCTTTGTTCAGTTTATTTGAGTGTCATGGATCGTTAAAACATTTTAAAGCATGTTTATATTACGTTACTTAGTTAAGTAAATCACGAAGATATACACACGCTTTACAGTTAAAGTAAAAAGAGCCGTATAATACATGGGATGTTCAAATATTTTTATGTAGCGATCCCACCAAGTGTCAAATGACGATGGGATCAAAGATGTAGTAGCATGCTTATCTAGATAGTGTCTGTTCTTTTTGGCCTCGAAAAGATTTAGATTATATTGTCCTTTGTGTTATTCGATATGTATGGAGGGAGTTCCACTTTTTTGGCTGTCATCAACATACAATACATTACAACATCATCATCATAGCAGCCGATAGACGTTCACTGCTGGACATAGGCTTCCCCTAAAGACCTCCATGACGACCGGTCCTGCGCTGCTCGTATCAAGCGGCTTCCCGCGACCTTGACCAGATCGTCGGTCCACCTTGTGGGGGGCCTGCCAACGCTTCTTCTTCCGGTACGTGGTCGGCACTCTATACCCTCACGCCCCATCGGCCATCGGTTCTTCTTGCGATGTGCCCTGCCCACTGCCACTTTAGTTTAGCGATTCTCTTTTGGCTGGGCTTACTAAAATTTGTGTATGCTTTCTATTTATTATTAGATAGACATTCATATACGATAATAACACAAAATAACACACAATGAGGGGCCAGCGTCACAGCAGTAAAGTTGTGACACAACTTTACGACTCCGCATTGTACCGCGGACACCCAGATTAGTAAGTTTATGTACAGAGTACAGATAGGAATCGGGCCAATTACGGCCGTGGATGCTAATTTTAGTTTATGTAAGGGAATAAGGCATCGCTAGTGTGTTCATAGAAAGAGACGAATATATGGTGCTATCTTTCTCATTGTTGCTAGTGATGTACTACAACCATCGATAAACATACCATACCTATTCCTGGTAAACGTGAAATGAAACTATGAATTAATTGATGCTTTGTTTATTAAGTATTTACCTTCTCATATATAATTTATTACATGATCATATTCATATGAACGTTAACACATACGTATGTAAAACTAGCTGCATCGACAACCTCGTTCGGGTGGAGCTCTTGTCTCAGTGTATCATCTGTGCGTTCTTTTATCCAAGTATGATATATGGTATTTCACAAACATTGTACAGTTCATCACCTGAAATGATAAAATATTAAAATTAGTATAATTATATTTATTTATTAGCGGTCACATCGTATTACAAGTCCAATTTCACCAATGTCAAAGTAAATAATTTGTTACAAAATTATGGCGATGTCGCCAATTTCTAGTGGAAGATTTACACAGGAATTCACACCACAAAGACAAAGTCTTGTGTACTATAAGGACTCGGATAATTGATAGAGAAAGTTATTGAAGTCAAAATGACAGCCGCTTTTCACCATTCGAAACTCTCAGTAAAATGAATGTGTTTCAATCTTCCCTGTAACGTTCACTATAAAAGTCTGGATAACATCCTAGCAAAATTTGATATTAAACTCTTAAATAAACAGGAACAATAAAAATTACAACATGTACATGGCGCCCATCTTCAAATGCTGACAAACGACCCATCTAAAATTGGTATGTACTTAGTTTTCAAAATGAAGTGGCACATTATATGTCATAACATTACCAATCAAAAATTTCGCCTCATGTGGATGTTGTATGATGTATCAATGAATTATAAACGTACTTTTTAAAACATCGATAGTCGATAAATAATACAAATTTATAGTAGCACATCCTTATTTTCTGCTATGTTTTGAATACTCTGCTCCCGCAATTTATTAGATGATCGTATAAAAACTTTGGCCAAAACAGTTTATTAAAGACAGGAAACTAGGTACTTACTTGGGCATTTTGGAAATCCACTGCAAATATCTGCCACTGTAAACAAAGTTGGCTGCGCAATAAGCCAATTTAGTGGCATGGTGGCCCATGTTCATAAAATTTTTCGCTCGAAATGTTTCGCACAAACTGCTTTACTAAGTAATTGATATTACTTTTGGTTTCACAGCTAGGAACCCAACACTTAAAGACACCTATTTTACACACACAGTATAGTTTCGCTCATTATTTACAAATAAATCAAAATACTTATTATCTGATAACTGATAAGTGAGATAGATAACGGACAAAAAAATAAATTTAAAATTTAAAACAACCGCCGAAGGTGAAACATACGCCAACAAGTATAACATATTAGTTAACTCTTAGACTAGTACGCACCATCCAGCATGCACAATTAACAAAACCGGTCAAGTGCGAGTCGGACTCGCGCGCCGAGGGTTCCGATATACCTATAGTATTTTTGGAAGCAATAAAGTCCATTTTCAGGACCGCAAAACTAAATTTGTTTGTAAAGGTTTTTTGCAGATTTCTGAAAAACTGTGCAACTTAGAAAGATCGTTTTATTTTTGCTGTAAAGTTTACATAAACCTCTGTCAACTGTAATTAATTCAGATTTTCCCTTACTCAAACTTCGGAGATAAGGGGGGGGGAATGGTATTTTTTTTGACATTTTTCATCATAACTTGAAAACTAAGAAACTTAAAAAAATACAAAAATATATTTTAAAATGTACAAGTAAAGCCCTTTCATATGATACCCCACTCGACCTAGTAGCGACAATTTGAAATTTGGCCCCCCCTATTTTGGCCCCCTTTACATTAATAATCATACTTTTTTCAAAAAATTTTCATGTGCAATTAAGTTGGGCAACTATATTCTAAAACTATTCCAAATTTCAGCTCGATAGCGTAAGTGGTTGCTGAGATATAGAGGTGTGACAGACAGACGGACAGACAGAGCGGCACCATAAGGGTTCCTTTTTTTTACCATTTTGGTATCGGAACCCTAAAAAGGGATGCAGCTATAGGAAAGGAACGATTAGCGGTATAGAATAAGTAGGTACCTATGTTATACCACTATTTCTTTGATGTTGCAAAACTTTGGTGCGTAGTAGGCTGCAAATTCTGTAATAAATAAGAGAAATAACCAGAATATCTTGGCTTTATTCAGCGTAAAATTCTACTACGTACTGACAACCTGACATAATCATGTCATTATCCCCCCCTTAAATCTCACATACAAAGTCCCTAAGGTACCCAGGTGGCTGTCTTGTCCTGGTCGACCGCCGCAAAAGGGGTTGTTCCTGAGAAGGAGTCGTTTTTTCCAAAAGTGGGGACTCGTCAACAACAGGGTCTTGTAAGAAACAACACCATAACTTTCAGATGGTGTCGTATATTGATAGTTGAAGTAACAAATCAATGCCACAACTAATAACTCTTAATTTATTTAGACGTGTGTCCCGTAGCACGGCCCAACTAAACAGAGACTGACTGAATCGTCATCGTCTCGGACGTTGTTGATGCGTTGACAGCCATTGTCCAAGCTGGACACTAGCACTGCCTGCTGTACACCACAGTATCCTACTCCTACTATCCTACTATAATCTTCTAAATACATAAAAGAGCTTGTCCTGACTGACTGACTGATTCATCAACGTCGAGCCGAAACCGCTATAGATACAGATCTGAAATTTTGTACACAGGTTCTATGCACCTCAAAACTACCCACTAAGAAAGGATTTTGGAAAATTCATCTCCCAAGGGGGTGAAATAAGGTATGAAATTTTGTATGAAAGTCCTTTGTTTCTTAAGCTAGATTTACACAAATTTGAATTTAAGCTTTTGGTAAAAAATAAAGAAACACGTGTTTAAGCATTTCTTAAAAATCACCCTTAGAAGGGTGAAAAAGGGAATGATTTTTTTCCGTATGGTGGTCTATAAGTCTTTCATTTTTAAAGGTAGTATTATAGAAATGTGGTTTTGAACTCTTGGTAAAAAATAAAAAAGAACATGTGTAAGAATTCTTCAAAATTCATCACCTAAGGTGGTGAAATAAGGAATGAAGGTTTGTATGAAAATCCTAAATTCATCACCTAAGGTGGTGAAATAAGGAATGAAAGTTTGTATGAAAATCCTTCGTTTCTTGAGTTAGATTCGCACAAATTTGACTTTATGCTTTTGGTAAAAAATAAAAAACACGTGTTTAAGCATTATATAAAAATCACCCTTCAAAGGGGTGAAAAAGGGGATGATATTTTTCCAGTATGTTGGTCTATAAGTTCATTTTCAAAGTAAAATCCACTAAATTTATTATTCAGGCATTAGGGTTGTAATTCTGTGGAACGTACATCGCTGTTATTGAAATTTCACCCCAAATTCAACCCCTGAAAGAGGGAAATGGGGTGAAAAAGTCTAAAAACCAATATGGGTATCGTTTGTATGGTTTATCGGGTCGCTGATTACGAAAACTACAATTTTGAAATCCAACGTGGTGGACGTGATATACCATCATCCTCTGGGGATGGGGTTGGGGTGCGATAGGGTTGAAATGTCTAAAAATCAATATGGGTGTCATTTGTATGGTTTATCGGGTCGCTGATTACAAAAACTACAACAACTTTGAAATCCAACGTGGTGGACGTGAAATTGGGGTGTGATAGGGTTGAAATGTGTAAAAATCAATATTGGTGTCGTTTCTATGTTTATATGAAGATAGGGATAGCGGTTAAGATGGCGTTAGGGGTAGGGATAGGGTAAGGGATAGGAATAGGGGTAGGGAGAGGGACAGGGAGAGGGAAAGGGAGGGGGGGGAGGGGGAGAGGGGCAGGGACAGGGATGGTTTGACGGACGGTTGGACAGATGGTTGGACGGACGGACGGACGGACGACAGATAGACGGAAGGATGGATGGTAGAAAGAATCCCTCGCGGACAAAGTCGCGGGCAACAGCTAGTCTATCATAATTTAGGCAGCGTACGGCATCTTAACATTCGCAAATAATTATTTTATGAAGATTTAATCAGAAAAGAGCTCATAACTTCAAAACAGCTATACAGATTTTCATTGAATAAAATCCATCCCGTTTAAATGAAAAAGTACCTACGATGTCTTACAAATATAGACATATATACACATGTTAAACTTATAACACTCCTCTGATTGCGTCGGGGGTTAATAAACAAGCGCGAAATGCAAGATGTCATGCCAGACGTGGTAGTGTCATGTCATGCGGCAAATCATTGACGTAAGAAAAACGAAAGGGCGTTTTTTTAGAAAGATGAGCGTTTTACTTACGTCAACATTTTTATTAAACTCTCTTTGGTGAACACTAGCGCCGTGGTATTGCCAAATGTGGTACTAAAATTTTGAGCAGCCGATTTTAGACTTAATCGCTAAATCATATAAACTAAAATTGAATGGAGTTAAATAACATCCACTGACTTTACACTGACGTTTCCATAGCGTGCGCGGACACAGCAGCTGTGACAACTTACTATAGGATATAGGAACTCGCGGCGTCTAGGATTTTTTTTGCTTTATGGTTTGTGGCTCTTTGGTAACTGTGTAAACTCCCTGATTATTTTTAAAATTAGATGAACGCCAACAAACAACTTTAATTTGTGCAATCTACATAAACACTTACATACATACATACATAACATCACGCCTTGTTCCCGTCGGGGTAGGCAGAGACCACAGTCCTCCACCTGCTACGATCTTGACATACTTCCTTTGCTTCCTGAACTTTCATCAATCCTTTCATACATGCTCGTCGGTTTAGGGTACTTTTAACCTGGCCTTTATTCAGAACGTCCTGAATTTGGTCCTGGTACGTTCGCCGAGGCCTTCCCCTTCCAACGTTTCCATTCACTCTCGCCTTGTCAATCTTCTTTCGTCAATCTTCCTTCATTCATCCTCTCTACATGACCAGACTATCTCAGCGTCCCTTTCTCAATTTTAGTCACTACGTCTTCTTTTACGCCACAACTTTCTCTTATGACACTATTTCTAATCCTGTCACTCAATTTCACACCAATCATACTCCTCAACGCTCTCATTTCTACTGCATTAATTCTACTTTCATGCTTTTTCTGCCATACCCAGCTTTCACTGCCGTACATCAGTGTAGGTACCAAAACGCCTCTATGAACAGCCAGAGGAGCCTTGTGAGACACCTTCTGACTCTTCATAAAAGCATGCAGAGCACCATTCACCATGTTTCCAGCATTCACCCTTCTTTCGATATCACTTTCACACTTTCCATCTCTCGTAAACGTAGAACCCAGATACACAAACTCCTTCACTTGTTCGACTTGTTCACCACCTATTAATATAGTACACTCTGTCATACACTCTTCTCTTTCAAATACCATTACTTTCGTCTTGCTTACATTAACTTTCATTCCTTTCCTATCAAAAGCCACATTCATTATTGTTACCATCTCCTGTAACTCGTCAGCAGATGACGCAAGTATAACGTGGTCATCAGCGTAGAGAAGACATTTGATGGGTAACTCATTCATTCTCAGTCCACACATACTCTATTTCAGATCAGTTAAACAATTATCCATGAATAGGTTAAACAGCCAAGGTGACGCTACACATCCCTGCCTAACACCTTTTTCGATGCTAAACCATTCAGTGTACGCCCTGTTTATTCTGACGCAAGCACTAGAATCCTCATAGAGTGATTTCAGTGCTTGAATCAGATGACCGTTCACCCCATACATAGACAATGCCGACCACAATTCATTCCTCACCACTCGGTCATAGGCCTTTTCCAAATCCACGAACGCGCAGTAGACTTTTTGGTTTTTGTCCAAAAACTTTTCAGCTATGCACCGCAAGGATCTGTACATCCCATTCCCTTTCTAAATCCCGCTTGTACATCCCATATTTTTTCGTCAGTATCTTTCATCACTCTTTCAATCAAAACCTTTGCATACAGTTTGCCGACGACACTGAGAAGACTTATTCCGCGGTAATTTTTGCAGTCCTGTTGTGACCCTTTTCCCTTGTACAGCGGCACAATCACAGCCTTGCACCAGTCACCTGGTACTTTGCCGTTCGTCCAACACAGGTTGAAAAGGCGGTACAGCTGATTAGCCACAATGCCTCGCCCAGCCTTCAACATTTCGACCGACACTCTATCATACCCACCTGCTTTACCTGATTTCATTCTTTTCATTGCTTTCATGATCTCATCCATACTTATCTTACTTACATTACTCTCATATTCATTCTCATGCATTTCCACAGAAGACCTCGGTACGCTGGCCTCTGCTTCTTCTCTCTCAAACAGACTTTCAAAATATTCCTTCCATCTCTTCAGCACACATTCTTCACCTTTTATAATACTTCTTTGAGTAAGTACTCAGCTCCGATGTTCCAAACTTTCCTCGGGCTGTCCGTATGGATTTCCAGAAAAACTTTTGGTTTGACTGGAAATCTTCAGAAAGCCTTCAAACTCATCCTTACACTCCTCTTTCTTTCTCTCAACAACATCCTTTACAATACCTTTCACTCTTTTATATTATTTTCGTGCTACACTAACATAATCACTTGTGGACTTCTGCATTCTTTGATTAGCTTTTACAGCTAACCAATCTAACCATGCTTTCTTCTTCTGACAAACAGCTGCCTGTACACTTTAATCCATCCACACGTTCTTCTCCTTTCCACCATTTCTCCTTTTCGACACCCCACAAACATTGACAGCTACTCCTACTACTCCATCTTTAAATTCATTCCACAAGCCTTTCAAGTATTCATTTCTGACATCCTCCTCTTGCAATCTCTCCACTTTAATTCGTTCCAAAACGCTCGTGTGCTCTTGTGCTATATGCCGCCACCGATTAAATAGACCACCAATTCGGGTTACAACCAGGTGGTGGTCTGTGTCGATGCCGACTCCGCGATATGCGCGAGCGTCCAGAACCCTTTTCCTCAATCTTTCATCCACAACTACAAAATCGAAACACTTCACTAAAACATATTATATATCTGTTGTATGTATTTAATAATGCGTATTTTAAGTTGAGGGCACTTGAGGGCAGGACAGAACCATCAAGATGACGCGGATCGTACAGCGAAGCTCCAAAAACATAATTTATAACTACATTTTAGCGACGACTTGTCCGACGAGTCGTCCAATATTAATATCTTTACAGGGATCTTCAAGTGAGGCCCGCAATATTCAGTCTGTGGTGAACGAAACCATTCGACACAAGATTCTTTATTTATAGCAATTCGCAATACACTAACAATTCTCACTGAATCCTTTTGACCTGACTTTTTGAGCTGTAAGTAAATTCAAAGTAATTGTAATTTGTGCAAATATTTGGTAAAATAAAGATATTTGTATTCTTAGAATAAATATAGCTATTTACTTGGCGTCCTTTTGTGTATCGTTTACCATCTTAAGCATATAATGCGGTCACCAACAACCGCGGTCCATTGCCAGAATTTGACTAGGGTACTTCCCATCTAAATTGTTCCAACAAAAGCTGGAAATCAGGGGGAGCTCCCTATCCTGCAGTGGAGGCGTTATGGGATGTTATTATGATAATGATGGACATATATACGAGTATATATATATATACAATCAAATTAACGTGTAATATGTTTAGAAGGTTTTCATGCTTAACGTATTTTTACATACCGATTTCTACAAACACAGTTTTATAACTTGTATCTGTCAACGGAAAATGATACGGAATCTTAAGTTGATCAATTTCCTAGTAGTTAAGTTGCTCATATTTTGAAGAATAATAAACTGTACCGAATTCGCTTCTGGCACTCGCCGGCTGCTTCCGCAGCACGCTCGCTTCGCTCGCTCGGCTCGTGCGTTTGATCGGAAGAGAACCTAACACCGTGATCGGTTAGGTTGTGTTTGAGACGTCTATGGATCTATGAATTTACTACGAGTTTATTACTTTCGAAAGTTGTAAAACTTAGGTACTAGGAAATTGATCAACTTAAGGTTCCGTATCATTTTCCGGTGACATATCGAATTGTTTGTTCGTAGCCTTGTATGATTACTTAAAGTAAAAAAAAAGACATTTTAGGTTGAAAAAGTCATCCCCATAATTTAAGTCCAAAACTATACTAATGTTAATATCCAAAGAATGTACAGCGCTACCAAAGATAAAAAGTTAAATATATTCCGGGCCCTGTGGCCAAAACATTTAACACCCCTCTTGCTACATCATTAAGGAATTCCTTTTATTGCAACTTTAAATAAGTCCGTTCTCCGATCGCCTTTATTAAAGGAGGCTACCTTTCTCCAAGGTTTTGCAATACCCCTGTAATATGCCCTTCTTTTTTAAACCTGCATTAAAATGTGATGTATAACTAGATTGCTCGCATTTTGTCCAGTTTTTATGGTCTCAAGCTGATGGCTGACAACATGCAGGTTTGTCCAAAATTGTTTATAACTGATACTCACGTGGACTTAATAAATTGTGATGCATATCCCTCAAGAACCATCTATTTTCTCACGGTATGAAGTAGATACTTAATACGTCCAAGTCATAGTCCATTTTTTGCCAAAATTCTTCGGGATCTCTAGCCGTTTAGGTGCAAAAATAAATAACGGTATAGGTCTCTACAAAGGTTTTGGACCTCCTTGCTTCGTTCGGGTCTCTACCTACTGAATAATGTGTTACAGTAACGTTAACAATACGGTGTTTTCCAGCACTTTTGAAAGTTCAACTGGATGGCGCTGCTGATCATCGTTAGGAAAATGGACCCACGATACTAAACTGTCACCCAGTATGAAAATGATTAAGTCAGTTTGATTGCTACTGTCAAATGTCTGTAATGTAGTTTCTTATAAAAATATTTACAAAGCCATAAAAAAGGAATTACCAACAGCGATGAGCGTGCCACTTATCGAAACTTAAAAGACGACAAAAGTCATACAAAATTGCCTGTTACAGTTTTGTTGTAACAACGATGACATTGTTTCGAGAAATCGCGACTTCTCAGCTTCGTAAAAAAACGCGTCGGTAATAGCTGTTCTGTTCAACAAAACGACTCCTTATTTTTTGTCGGCAATCTTAAACACACTCTTTGTGCTTAATAATCACTTAATCCGCGGTATTTTTGATTATTTATTTGATGGCTGCATCGGTGAAGAAGACAGCGCATACTGCATATCGGCAAAAACTTACACAGAGACGTTGCGGCGACTCTCGTGTTGTGATAACCATTGCTAAGGATTAATTTTGACTGTAAAGACTTACCTAAAGAAACTAGCAATGAACATCAAAAGAAAACGTTATCATATAAAATGGACAGCAGTAAAGACCCTATAATGAGAAGAGATAGCCAAGCATGTTAAAACCAAATTGCCGACTTTGGCTAAATCAGTATATTTATAACAGCCTCCATTGTCTAGTGGCTAGAGTGTTCGGCTCTCGATCCGGAGGTTCTGGGTTCGATTCCAGGTGGGGGACACTGTCGAACAAAAATCTCTTTGTGCGACCTCACCAGTTTGGTTAGGACATTGCTGGATGAATCACCTGATTGTCCGAAAAAATAAATGATTCCGTGCTTCGGAAGGCACGTTAAGCCGTTGGTCCCGACTGCTATTTACAGATGTAGTCGTTAATGAGCCATGTCAGAGCCCTTTGGCGGCATGCAGGCTTGGCAGGGTTTGAGAGGTCGGTCATCGACCTTGCAAACTCACACAATACGATGAAGAGTATATTTTATAACCTCGTACCTATTCTTTTTGTCATATGTTTTCAATGTTTTTACTTTACAAGCGCACAGTTTTGAGAAGATATTAAAATGGCGTTACGTATCCTTCAACAATATTTTTACATTTTGCATTAACTTCTCTGAACACTTTTGAACCGGCCAAAGGGTTTCTATCCACCACTAACTATTCAAAACTATTGTGCCAATGTTAGTGAAGTCCGACTCGCACTTTGTCGATTCTTTAGGGTTACGTACCTCAAAAGAAAAAAACGGAGCCCTTATAGGATCACTTTGTTGTCCGTCTGTCTGTCTGTCTGTCAAGACCCTTTATCTCACGAACGGGTAAAGGTATCAGGTTGAAATTTATACCATATGTTAGGGTCCATGAACCACACAAGATCTGAAAATTTAAAATTTTTTACAACGACGCAATCAAAAGATATGGCTTTTTATGTCCTCATCTCCATACATTTATTCAAATATGCAAAACCTACAGGGTACTTCCCGTTGACATAAAATTATGAAATTTGGCAAGAAGGTAGGTCTCACAGTACAAATAATGGGAAAAGTCTGAAATCATTAAATATTACAACTTTTCTCACAACTAATGGTAACCAATTGTGGTGAGCTCCCGTTTCAAGAACATTCATATTAGAGAGGGGTCAAGTTGGATGGTCGCTGAGGCGATTTTTGTTTTAGTTCTATTTTAAAAACGGGAACACTTACAAACTTGAAAATCGGTATGTTTATGCATAAGTTTATGTTTGTGCATAAGCTGTAAAATAACAACAAATAATAAAATTTGGTCAAGCGCGTGTCGGACTCAAAAAATCTAGCACATTAACTTACTGAAATTTCAACTAATACAATTATGATTATGTGGTGGTACGGAACCCTCAGTGCGCGAGTCCGACTCGCACTTGGCCGGTTTTTTATTTCTTTAGGTAATGTTTACTGTACTGGCTATAATAGACAAACTCCGTCTTACTACAAAAAAGTTAGACATCTGTTGAACATTTGATCAAATAACTGGCTTTTTCATTGTTAGGGTTCCGTACCTCAAAATAAATAAACGGAACCCTTATAGGATCACTTTGTTGTCCGTCTGTCTGCCTGTCTGTCTGTATGTCAAGACCCTTTATCTCACGAACGAGAAGAGGTATCAGATTGAAATTGATAACGAATATTAAGGTCTATGAACCACACAAGATCTGAAAATTTCAATTTTTTGCAACGACGCCATCAAAAGATATGCCTTTTTATGTCCTCATCTCCATACATTTACGCAAAAATGCAAAACCTATAGGGTACTTCCCGTTGACCTAAAATTATGAAATTTGGCAAGAAGCTAGGTCTCACAGTACAAATAAAGGGAAAAGTCTAAAATCATTCAATATTTAAGTTTTTCTCACAACTAATAGTAACCAATTAAGGTGAGCTCCCGTTTCAAGAACTTTTCTATAAAAGAGGGGTCAAATTGGTTGGTCGCGGAGTTTTTAAAATCAAAGAGCAAAAGCTTTTAGTATATCATATGGTAGATAGGTACGGAACCCTTAGTGCGCGAGTCCGACTCGCACTTGGCCGGTTTTTTTTAACTTCTGCGCATCGTGCGCATCAATGACATAGCCAGAGTTATTTTGTACGATCTTTTTGATCAAGTGTTCAACAGATGTCTAACTTTTTTGTAGTAAGACGGACTGTGTTTGTTTAGGGCATCATCATAACATCCCATGAAACGTCCACTTCAGGACAGGGAGCTCCCTCCAGAATTCCAGCTTTTGCTGGAACAATGTGGAGACGAAGTACCATAGTCACCACGCTTGGTAGCGTTGCGGCTGGCACTATGGACCATGATTGTCGGTGACCGCAGTATGTAAGATGTCGTCTATAATTAGTAGTATCTATAATTATGCATTGTGCCTGCAAAGAATATTACCAACCCATCTCCACCCGTAGGTGTCGTAAGAGGCGACTAAAGGCTTATGAACTAACGGGTGGATGGGCAGCAGCATCTTTCTGTGTATCTTATTCCATACTGCGGTCACCAACAACAGCGGTCGCCAGCCGCAATGCTTACAAACGTGGTGACTATGGTAAATCCCTTCCAAAGAACCACGCATAGTGGCTCCTCAATCCCTACGGACATCATTTTGGACGTTCTATAGGATGTTATGAATGAACAATTTTGAAATCCACTTGTTTTTATTTCGAACGCCACCCTCTGATCCTCTGATCTCTGATTGTTGACAAATATTGGTTGTTTACTGCTTCGAGATAGGTAGTATTGTTTCCGAACACATCCTCGTTCGTTATCGAAAGTTAAGAATAGCGCGTTATTTTAGCAATACATTGAAATTAATAAAAACAACATGAAAAACTAGCAATATCTTGAAAAGACAAGTTATCGGCACATGACGGCACGCGACCTTGTCTACAACTAAATGAAGTGACGCCTTACATTACAAAATAACACCTACAAGACTCTTCTTATCGATACACAGCATCGCTATATAGAAAAGAGCTTAAACTAGTGCTATTGGAGTAACCTTTTGGCACAAATCTAGTTGTGATTGTTTCTGTCATCCTACCTTACAAAATCACACCGGTGCCTTTCAAACATAATATTGTGGAAAAAAGTTCCCCAAGTTCACAACATAGGGTTCCTAAACAAATCCAGGTATTTGATTTCGACAAAATTTTAAATCTCAAAAGAAGAATTCGCTTTTGGCAAAGCTGGTCGCATCGCAACGCAAGACAACCTTACTCAACCGAACCGATCCCGGTCGGGATTTACCCGTTTCCTATTTTCGGTTAGGTTGAATTAGGTTCACTGTGACTACAAAGAAGTCAAATATTGCGTATTTCTGACATTCAATAAAAACTACGCGCTCTCTTAAGACTGAGACAATCCTTAGCCTATAATGAATTATAATCATGTCAACGATTTAATTAGGATCAGTGATGCATGATTTAATTTCACAGCTTTAGATATGAAACATTGCGTGGTAGAGCACCAGTCAAACCAGTTGAATTGTTACGCAAAATGCCCGAAATTGTACGAAAATTGGTACGAATTTATTCCGAACAAGTGCACGGTGCAGCCTAAATCTATCATGCTTACAAGAAAAACGGTGTAACTGAAATAACAATATTTCGGGACTTGAATTGTGTTTTCGTGGATATTTTGACTATTTATGATTGGTTAATTCAAAAAAATTATTTAAACTAAATAGAACTTTACGAAAACGATTAAGTGGAGACGGAAACGTAATTTTTCATAATATCTGTAAGAGGAGGTAAAGAATGGACTGTGCCTACCACTAGGTTCTTAACGAGCTAGTTAAATGACTTGGTGACCAAAACTGAAAGTACCTATAAATTATTATAGGTCGCAGAAATGACATCAGTTGATATCGCATTAAATGATTTCTCATACAAAATTTTCGTAGGAGAAATATATTTTTTATTGATTTTTTTTTAATCGTGTCTGAAATTTGCCTGGGTGCTAAAAAAATACTTTTTATGTTCAAAAGATATCGATATGAAAATATATCAGATACAATGTTTTGTTTTGTATCCCGCGCCGTGGATGTAATTGCTTCGGAACCAAACTGGGGCCCGAGTTATGTAAGCGGACGAAATAACAACTTCTCAGATACGTCCATTCGCGGAAAGTTTCACCTCCTCCAAGGTCCAAGGTAGATTTCTGTACGGGAAGGTATCAGAATAAGGTTTGTCGCGTTTCTAATAAACACTCAAACAAAAATATTTTATAAGAGTCTATTCCACATAATATTACAGTAGCTTCTTGGGGTCGTTGCATTTTTTTCGAAACTGCAACAGGAAATTATTTGGCAATGCTGCCTTGACAGACGTGAAGTTGTGAAGTTTTACACTCAGCACAGAATAGAATTTTAACGTGTTTTTAATTGAACTAATCCGCGACTTTCCTGGGTCAAAAATAAAATGAAATCCTGTTTGCGTCTAAGAAAGAATTATTTAAAATTTATGAAAAGCAAGTCATTTTGATATTCATACGTAGTTTTCAACTTTTAATAATTAATTTAGTGTTAAAAAGTAACTAATCGATGGTAAGAATTATGACGTCATTGTTAAAAAACTTTATACAAAATCTATGGAAGATTTATGTTATGACTTTATGACACTTATAACGTTCAATAAAGAGTAGGTCAATTGACTAGGTTGGAAACTGGCGGAATTTCAGAAGCATGAATTTAGTGAGAGCTAGCTTAGCGAAAATCTGTTATATTCTAAAACTTAATAAATCGTACCCAAACATTTGAATCCTTTAATAAATAATAATAAAATTAGTTTTGGCATCAACTTTCTTGATATGTTTTTTTTTCACCTTTTGGGAATATGATAAGAAATTATAAAAATACATTTGGAGTCCACTACGCACTCATTAAAAAAAAGAAATAAATGGGAAAATATATGCATGTTACGAGGTGTAAAACAAGTTCTCACTTCACTTTTTCTCAAGCCACAACCTGTGTTTTTTTTTTCTCCCGAGTCTTGTAGGTGTTTTTATGTAAAAGTACTTTTTAATACTACCAATTTTCCATCATGGCCATCCGTGCAGTGATTCAAACTATAAAGCTTCTTTTTAGATATAGGTATTCATAGGTTTTTTAGTTTATATCAAAATGAAATACTAACAAAAAACAAAATAAAAATCCGTTTACCTGTGGACCGCTAACATTGTAGCTTCCCACGAAATCGGATGGACATCTTATGCGAAAAATTGTAAGACTGCCAGGCATGGACGCACAGAATTCGAGTATTTCGGAAGAAACTTGTGATCCTCACTCCACGATAGGCCAAGCTATTAAAATACTCAAGCCTCTCGACGAAATGCGACCAAGTTGGATAGTCTACTTTACATAAAAGGAAAATCATTGAGATATTCAGAATTTAGATGCTTCTTATAGAATTGGGTAATAAATATTTCATAGGTACATTAAATACATCTTACCCATATTTGGAAAGAATTTTTTGAAAATTAAGTACAAAGCATCCTTTTCAAACTTATGTATTTGTATCTTTACACTAGTATTTCTGCAATCCAATATTATTTAACTGAATTCATAGAGATATTGACTGGTGTAGTGGTGTAGTTGTTAGTGACCCTGCCTTCTGCACCGTAGGTCATGGGTTCGACAGGTGTTTGTTCCTTTGTCTTACTATATAGGGTGCTACAGAAATAGTGAACATAATTTTAGCATGTTACATATAGTGAACATAATTTTATCAAACTAAACAATTTTTTCCAAGAAACATAGGTCGAAATACGAAAAGCAATTTTTGATCTCCCATACAAAATGAGCTCCCTATCAGCTGATGCAGTTTCTAGAGAGGTCAAAAATTTATTTCCGTATAAAGATGTTTAGCTTATACATACTGACATAAAAATTATGTTCACTATTTCATTAGGACCTTATATATGTTCCCATCTATATAGGTGAATAGTCTCTAATAGCCATAGAACAGGCCAAACCTAAGGATCAGATGACCTTGTGTGAAATGTCCTTGATAATACAGGGTGTTAATTTGATTGCGTGCCATAGCTTAAGGGGTGGTTCAGTAACGATAAAGAAACTAAAAAAAAATATTTAAAAAAATCCTACAAAAAAAAAATTCCAACTGAACTAACGCGGCAATGACCGCGTGAATGGGCGCGCTATCAAAAGCGCGCGAAAGAGTTTCAGTTACGTAGTCGTCATGGAGATCTTTAGGGGAGGCCTATGTCCAGCAGTGGACGTCTTTCGGCTCATATGATGATGATGTGCCTGCCTTATTCACTGATACTCGCGCGCTAGCGACGTTGCTCCGCGTTGGTTAAGTTTCAATGCAGTTTTAGTTTTTTTTTAAGTAGGATTTTTTTTTACATTTTTTTTGTGTTTCTTTATCGTAACTGAAACACCCCTTAAGCTATGGCACGCAATTAAATTAACACCCTGTATATTTTTATATATTTATATGGTTATTTTTTTTAAGATTGTACATCAGGGTTATGTAATTAGGTGTGACAAATTACAGCAATTATCCTTTCATTTATTTCAGAGCCCATTAAATATCGTTTATGGAAGTAGGTATTAAAAATCACTACAGATCAAGAGACCTCGCTCTGTACCTATACTTCAATTTAAGGACATGTCAATGACTTTGCAAAAAAATTCAACTCCATGACAGATTTCGACTTATACTTGTGGGGACAAGCCCCAAATGATAGGATATAGCTGTTTCATGTATTCTATGGGATAAAGTGATTTAAATGTAAATAACTATATTATCGAGCCTCGCGCAACATTTACAAGAAAAATTTCAATGCCTCATGCTAAGGGGTATACAAATCACCCCCATGTATGCTCGGCGATTATTTGTAGTTTTCGAGTTAATAATTATTTTATTAATTTTTAAAATTTTCTGCCGAAGGAAATTTAAAAATTCAAATCTTTTTTTTATACTGAACATTTTTACAATTTTCTTTTTGTATCATGATTGCCTTGAACGTTTCTTTCATACATAAAATAATAAACCTCCTAACATTCCTACTTGTTACTCAAAAAGTATGGTAAATAAAATTTTCGAACAATTTAATGAGCCGTTTCAAATTTTGATTATCAAATACAAAAAGGATGTTCCATAGATTGTGGCTGGTTTTAAAAACTTTTCAGGTCTCTAGGCTACCCAAAACATAAAAAAAAAATTAGTGCTTAATCGCGTATTTTTCGCTGAAATTGGCATTTAAAAGTTAAGAGGGAAACAAACCCAGAATGTTAATTTAGGCTCCAAATAAATAATTTGCCTATTTTAGTGATTCCTATTGCAAATTATGATGGTGGTAGAGCTTCTGACAAAGTCCATCTGGAAAAGTACCACCTTTTGCCAGTTTCTGTCGTAAAGCAGCAGTGTTTGCACTATTGTGTTTCGGCACAGATAATATAATACTATACTGTTTCGGTCTCAGAGTAAAAAACTATAGAGTCCGTCATATACATATTCTGTATGAGCTAGTGAAGCGTGAAGCGTCTCACTGTCGCCCATTCTAGTCGGTCAAAAAACTCAGTTAAGTTTTACAAAAATCAAGATATCTTTAAAAATCGATTTTTTTAGTATAAACTTTGTTTGCGAAAGTGAAAATATATAGTTTTTTACTTGTGAATTGATCATTAATACTAAGAACGGAAGCGTAAATAATCCGTAATAGCCATTTTATGCGTGATTTTTAACACCGTTTTTTTCCTGAATGGGAAGTGTTTTCACCAGAAAAACTGTGGTAGTAGCATTTATTAGTCCGTGTCACATATTTCTCAGAGAGAAAGATAAAAAATATATGTTTTTAGGATTTGAAAAAAATTCCTTACATTTTTGTATGGAGGTCCCTCGCAAGAAAGTGCTACGCTTATCGCTCCCTCCTTAGCAGTAAGAGCTGCTAATAAAACGTCCTTTGTTTCGGTAGAAGTGTTAAGAGAGCTTTTTAAATTTCTGGCACATAAGCGGTTCTATTTTATTTCTTAGGGTGAGCCTTCAGAATTTGGTTGTTTTTTCCGTAAGAATGACTACTTGATAGGGTATTTTGAAAGTATTTTGGTACTTAAAATGGTACTTTACGCTGAAATTGGCGTTTAAAACATGTTAGAGAAAAAATATGAATCTTATTTTAATTTATTTTTTTCTTTTTTTATGCCTGCTAATGATAACTATCACTATAACTAGCCCATGTAGTGCCGGCAAAGAATAATACCAACCCATCTGTACCCGTGGGTTTCGTAAGACTAAAGGAATAGACTAAGGGATTATGAACCGGAAGATCGGCAGCAGCATCCTTCTGTGTATCTTACCATCTCACATTCTGCGGTCACCTACAACCGCGCAATCCGTGGTGCCAGCCGCAACGTTAACAAGAAGCGTGGCGACTATGGTACTTCCACTCCAATTGTTCTAACAAAAACTGGAATTCTGGAGGGAGCTCCTTGTCCTGCAGTTATAGGGGATGGTATGATGACTAATGACATGGGGTCCCATTCCGCACTACGGTTTTTCGACGGAGTAAATAGCCCGAACTTTATTTGGCCCTTTTGTTTCTAATAATTAAACTAAATGTTACTACTAGGTTGGTAGGTAAAGGTGTAAACTATGACATTAATTCAATTTTAACATCCAGATATCAATTTATTCTAAGAAAATACCTTATGGAAAAAGTAGCCCGAACAATTTTTGGCACAAATTCGTTCTATGACGTGAGGCATCTGTACTAGTATAGTATTATATTACTAATGATAACTAGCGTATGCTTAAAATAAGTAAGTAATTAATAAAGAAATCTGATTTATATATCTTCCGAGAAAGAACGTGATGTTCATGCATGAAATCACCATCAACGTCGTCATAACCCTCTAGTATACAATGTATATTTATGAAATCGATCAAAATGTTTTTATCTACATCGATTCGTCTCGTTTCCATCTTTTTCTCGACAACCTTTTCTGTCAAACCATATCGCACGAAATCATCCTTCCGTCAGGAGTCATGCTGTTAAACAAAATAAGGGTTTTTTTTAAAACAAGGCGCCTGAGCAGCGAAGGCCCGTCATGTCAAATATCGACAGGCAGATCTTGTACTGGAGCCTTATAAGGTAAAGCTTCTGCAGTCAGTTTACTTAGCCTGACAGATATAATTAAATCAAAGTTAAATTTGCAAAGCTGTAAGTATCAAGTTATTAGACACAGGTATGGGTAATTTTGGACCTGTAGCCTGTCTCAAATAGAAATTTTAACAACATTCCTTAGAAACGTGAGTCAAAAAACTGGCCAAGTGCGAGTCGGACTCGCGCACCGAGGGTTCTGTACCACTAAGTTAAAAATATCGTCTTAAATTGAAGTGTTTTATTAGGCAATTATTGATCGATATTTGTTTTAGCTCAATCGTAAAAACGGTAACACTTATAAGCGTGAAAATTTTTCATAAGCTATAGAATAAGAACAAACTGCGCGTCCATAACTAAGACGGTATTTTGGAACCCTCGGTGCGCGAGTCCGACTCGTACTTGGTTGGTTTTTATCCATTATCTTTGGGACAGTGGTTTAGTTTCATGTTTTGAGTAACATACAAAAAATTTGATAGGGCTCCAAAAATAATTAGGTGTATTAGGAAATTACTTAGCAGAGGCCTTTTGGCGGCTTGAAAACTTTGATAGCCAGGTTGGCCATTAACCTGGCAAAGCCTAATCTAGGATTGGGTCTAGTTTGCCCTCTGGGTTGCAGGGGTCAGGTGTCAGTCGCTCTGTGTAAAAGTCACTATGCTCGTCAAATCCCCTAGGTTAGGTAGCCGAATTCGTAAAATAAAAAAACATAACTGAATAATGCTAGGGCTAGAGCAATGATGATTAGGATATAACTTAGCAGCTCTTACGTATTGAATTATCACACGTAATCGTTACACGTTTATTTTAACCCTTCATTGGACTGAAGGGAATATATTTCCCATCCAGCTTTTACGGTTTGCGGGCCTCGGTCAAAAATATAAAATGATTCTAATTTATTTTATACGGCTTGGGCAATAGGAAAAGAATTCCCACATCGCCTTAGTCTTGATGGGAAATATGTTCCTTCTGGCCAAATACGACACTTTACATAAACGTCTTCCCAGTTGAGGGTTAACAGGTGGTCTGATATAAACTCATTTCGCAGAATATGTAAGTAAGTATACAAAGTCAAAGTCTTATCAAAACCATCTTATTCACTAGAAAAATTACACAACTCAAAGATTTTAAGAGAGAAGGAGCTTAAAAGCTTCGATTTTGGCTACAGCTCAATAAATGCCAAGGAGAAAGTCATTGCTTTATAACTTTAATTAATAAATTAATCCTCTTAATTACTTGGTTAGTGGGTGATCAATCACTTAATGTCGTCTGACGAATGTGACTTTCAGCTTTGATAAATTATTTTCCGATATACACTCAAACGGAAGTATTAAAATAACAGCATACGTGTTTGCATACTTTGCACTTTTCAGTTGATGTCAAAGTAAATGCAAGAAAAATCCTATACCTCCTATCGTGACCTGTCCTATCACAGGATTTTAGACTTCTTGTTCACCCAAAAATTTATATGTTTAGACTCTTACTTAGTATAAATTAAGCTCCCCCGTTTCAGTTTTATCTTTCTTAGACTCTAATAGGAAAGGTTGTAATCAAGATTGATATTGGTCTGGTAGAGAAAGGAAAAAAAGGTATACTGTAGAATGGATAAGTGGAATTGCCAAAAATCCTGCTACGCTATATATACACTACTTACCACTACGTCAAAGTCATAATTTTTTTTTTGTATCAAGTGAGCAAAAGTGGGCAACCTATCACCACCGCCCATAGCGCCCACTGCCCCATTAGTAGCATAATATTTTGACACTAATAAGGCAGCAAACGAATAGTAAGGGCTTATTATTTTTGAGGCAACTAACAAATGAAACGGCAACTAACAGTTTGCATCTAATAAATTAATCTGGCAGCGATTAAATATTTTAGCAACAATTATAATACATGAGCTATAAAATTCAAGGATTTATAAAAACTAAATAATGGCTGATTCTTTAAGGTAGCAAATATATTAAACAGTGGCAATGAAATCATAAGCGAAGTACTATAAATAATGACTTGGCGACTAATTTTAACAGTGGGATAACAAAGATTGTATTATTGGCAACAATAGGATCCCATATAAAAATACACTTTCGGGCTGCGATTTGTAGGCAGCTGTAAAAATTAAAACAGGTACTATTATTAAGTATTTGGATTGCAGTATTTTTGGTTGTAGAATCATAATTTAATGAAAACGGCGACAAGGTTTCTCATTGCATAGAAACAGAGTGCGAGTCGAATATATTTAAAGATTTTATCATTTTTTGTGCTGTGAGGATCTCCCATTTCTGTTCGCGAGGAGTGACAAGGGAACTTGGTCTTGGAACATGACCTCAGGAACATGACCTTGGAGCTTTATTTATAAATTCGCTTTACTTTGTAATCAATTAATCATACTTCCGTGTGCTTCCGAACCTTTTTACAATGACTACTGCTTTTCTCCAAATGACCACTACCATCACGAAGCGGGGGGACGAGGGGGCGCAGCTCCACAGAATGGGGGGTTCGGGGGGAGGAGCCCCCCGTCATCAAAAAAAAAACTCCGGACAGGATGACACATACACGGTAGGTTATGTTAGGTTCCCTTGTGACCCCTCGCAGTCAGAAATAGGGTTCCGCATAGTGGTTCCCTGTCGAACTAACCTACAGTCAAGAGGATTTTAATGGAGCTTTAACTATAAACAATGAACTAACAGCCAGTTGCACAAAGCTTCTTTAAAGTTAAAGCTTCTTTAAATCTATTGCCGTCTCTTTCTTTGCAACAGAACAAAAAGAGTCAGCAATATGCTTAAAGGAGCTTTAACTTTAAAGATGCTTTGTGAAACTAGAAGTAAGAGGAACACTCAGCTTGGCATAAATAAATAAATATTGCGGGTTAAATAAATAAAGACAATTATTGTACCTTTATTGAGTGCCCCCGCCAAGTCGAGCGCGAAGCAAGCACTGCCGTACCAACCTTTACTGGAACCATTTCACCGCATTTTCAGGCCCCTATTTGAGAACCTCTGGATAATTAAGCGAAAGCAAAGTTTCGCATTTATGACACTCACTCACTCATCATCATCAGAATAGAACTAGTACTTCCCATAAACTCAGAGAGCTGAAATTTGGTACAGAGTTAAGGTTTAATGGCCACATAAAGGGAAAACTAGGATAATCGAAGATCTGGAGTACCTGGTGACCCTGATTAGAAAACACAAGAGCCCAACCAAACTATTAGAGATCGACCTACCGCCTTTACAAAACATATTCAACTTGGTGAACCGCTTCATTTGATGTCAAAAATCGAAGGTCTGAAGTATCTGATGAAGAATCCACAGCTTGTCTCAGCTGTATTAGAGATATGGTAATGCCCCCTTCTACTATTGGTACATAAAAAAATCGACTATCATTGCAAAAATCCAGCGTAGTGGGACGCATCTTCTAATCTAATTTAATCTAGCCTATAGCGTTCCACTGCTGGGCGAATGCCTCCTCTTCTGCTTTTAATACGCATATAAATCAAATTAAAGGAAAACTCTGGATAAGACTAGACTGGCTTTTATACTTATACTTACAAGTTTACAAGAAGAAATAGTCGAACGATTAACTTTATTCTACTCAAACATTACACAAATTGAATAAACAAATTACATTAAAATATTAATTTCGCTCAAAATTTCGTCAAAATCTAATGCATTGGACTAAGAGTGGCGGTGATACCCGCACACGTCGCTAGATAGCGCTGACTGTATTTGAAAACGCGCTTACGTTTGTTTTTCCGATAACCTTATATGGCGAAGTGGCAACCGGCCGCGTTACAGTCGTTTACGACATTCTTCTACTGCATTCCGTTGATTTCGCTTATTATTTCGTGAGGTTTGCTAAGGTTAATTAGCAGGTTGTTATTATAACAATTCGAAGATTTGAATAGGTTAGTAATTTTATGATTAGTGACGGATTACTGATTATTACTTAATTATTAGATTTAAAAGAAGTTTTGATTGAATACTTTATTTAAAGGAAAATCTAATAAAATAAATCAATATGCCCACGTTTCTACAAAAAGATGAGAAATCCCACCAAAACATTCTGTAAAAAACTAGCCAAGTCTGGCCAAGTGCGAGTCGGACTCGCGCCTTAAGGGTTCCGTACCTATCTACCATATGATATACTAAAAGCTTTTGCTCTTTGATTTTAAAAACTCTGCGACCATCCAACTTGACCCCTCTTTTATTGAAAAGTTTTTGAAACGGGAGCTCACCTTAATTGGTTACTATTAGTTGTGAGAAAAATTGAAATATTTAATTATTTTAGACTTTTCCCTTTATTTGTACTGTGAGACCTAGCTTCTTGCCAAATTTCATAGTTTTAGGTCAACGGAAAGTACCCTGTAGGTTTTGCTTTTTTGCATAAATGTATGTAGATGAGGACATACAATTTTTTACAACGACGCAATCAAAAGACATTTTGATTACGTCGTTGTAAAAAATTTTAATTTTCATATCTTGTGTGGTTTATGGACCTTAATATTCGTTATCAATTTCAACCTGATACCTCTTCTCGTTCGTGAGAAATAGGGTCTTGACAGACAGACAGACAGATGGACAACAAAGCGATCCTATAAGGGTTTCGTTTTTTTTATTTTGAGGTACGGAACCCTAAAAGTAATGAAATCTAGACAAAGTCGTGCCAAGTCTAAGGTTCCTTACTGCGATTTCTTTATTATTAAAGTTAATGTTGTGTGACTTGGCCGTTGAAGGGTTTACAAGTGTACAATCAAGAGCACATCAAGCTTGACACTTTGGACTTTGTACCGTTCTTATTTCAAGCGTCGTAGGACCTAAACTCGCACTGCGAGTGTCAAGCTTGATCTGCTCTTGACTGTACAAAACCAGATAGATAGATAGATAAATTCTTTATTGTCACACAAAAACAAAACAATACATAGGAGAATCTTAAAACTAGGGTGGACAAAGGCGGTCTTATCGCTTAAAGCGATCTCTTCCAGACGACCTTAGTTGCTTGTACCAGGTGCTTCATGACAGCATTGCACCAATCTGTCGCCAGAACTGCTACCCATTGACGATGGAAAATTGCCACTTGGAAAACGTTGATTCAATAACCAGTTAATAGTAGGCTTGATAAAGCTGCGTATTTCAATAATACTTATGCATAGGCGAGCCTGAAACAAACATCATAAAAAAAATCCAGTACAGACGGACTTCTAATCATTGATACAAGTTCGTCTGTACGTCTTTTTTATGTTACATCGGTGGTCAGTTTGACGCTCCAAAAAGAAGAGAACAGAAGTCAGCATTGTCAATGCTGAATGCACATTGCACAATCAAAAACAGCCTAAAATGAGACACTAGCGTCCAATCACCAATACCAGTATGGGCTATTATCTCGCTTAACAAACATAGGTAGTTACAACAGATATAACATTACGTGTAAACAAAATTGACTTGTACCCACTAACGTATAAAGAATGTTCAACGGCCAAGTCACACAACATTAACTATAATAATAAAGAAATCGCAGTAAGGAACCTTAGACTTGGCACGACTTTGTCTAGATTTCATTACTTTTTAGAGATAAACAAGCAGCTCTATCGAGACTTGGCTAGTTTTTTACAGAATGTTTTTGGTGGGATACTTTTTACTCTTTCGCCATTGTAGGAAAATTTTAAGCCATATAATAAAAATTCGAAGTCAAACAATTTTTTATGCATGTCACTATTTGCTTTGTTTAGAGCTCATAAAATGTCGCACAAAGTATGTTTTTTATGACCATGTTCATATTTTCTTCACACCTTAGTTAACTTTATATACAACCTCATTGTATTATTTAAGAAAGCCTTTTTTCTAGTTTTTATCCGCCGTTAAGTATTCGCTTAACAATAAATTCAGTTACCAAAACAAAAAATCGATGCCAGTTTAAATTAAAACAAAGCTTACAACTGATAATAAAGCTGCCTTTTTCTGCTTAAAATGATACTTCACTGTAGCTGCCAACCTATTATTTTTGCTACCTGCTTTAATAGTTTTTGAAACCCTAATTCAGATTAATTTGTCGCCGCGTTAAATATATGCCAATAGTAAGAACTTCTAGATGAAAATGAACAAGTGTGGACAACACCTGCACTTTTTAAGATTTTATCATTCAACAATCTAATTATTGTAAAAAACTTTTCTTTTTTATTTATTATAATGAGAGTGACATTTAACCCGATTTCCAAATAGTAGAGCATTCATGCCCTCGCACTCAACGAAACTGGTGTTACACCTTTCACAGTTTCAGTGACCTTTAGAATCCTGCTACTTTATTAAGCGAAAATCGTTAAGTGCGTATTTAATTACAATGCAATAATATTCTTTTTGAATTTGAATCGGTTCAGTGGTTTGTTTTTTTTTTTTCTAAAAAAAAGCCCAAACTTCTCGCTAACGAAATTGTGGGCACAACTGATTGTTACTATTACTTTTTTAAACTTTATATTATTTTGGCCAAAAATACAAATGAGTACATTGAAATTAATTTTAGAGCCTTTACGATGCGACAATTAATAATAGTTATGTTTGTGTGGCAAATCACAGCTTGCTTTATTATTCATAGGTACTTTATAGATTTATGGTAGACGCAAGTAAAGACAATATTCAAAAAATTAAGAGGGTTTAAATTTTTGGATTTTACTAGTTTAGACAAGACAATCAAACACATCACCTAATCCTTCCTTAATTCCTTAATCCTTAATTCACCTCATTGTCCAAGACGCTACCGATTGCTGAACCCTGAGCGAGACTGGTAGGTTAAAAACTCAGACACCAAAGCAAAGCTTTGCTTCTAAAAAACGGAACCCTAAAACCTGCAACAAGTTGTTTAACCCGTTAATCCCGCATTAAGTCCGCTTACCGCACTTGTGTCCACCAACCGAGTGTCGAAGTCCTTAATTAAGGCAGAACGTCCACAGACGTCCGAAAACGCTGCAGACGTCCCCCACACGTCTTGCGGATTAAGAACTCGGATATGATTTTGATTGATATTGTGGTGAGATTTTCACAGAAGTCAGAGAAGTTATAAAGTAGAACTGGCACTATTTTATTGCTTTACTTCGGACGTTATCACTAACGGGTGTGTGCATATTATTTATTGAAAATATTTGAATAAGGCTAAGAACATAGAAGACTATGATTGTAACATCATCATTATTCTTAGTCGTAACGTAACTTACTAAACCAAAAAACCTTTCAAACAACCTTAAGTAAATTAATAGATTAATAATATTAACTTATTTTTCTTCCCCGTCGTCGTTGGTGACTTAAGTATATGACATGACTGAGGGCAGTGCGTAATCACCACCATCGAGTTTAAAATATGAATTAATTGTATAAAGGAGCTAATAAATATTGCTCTATTTTTGCAAAGGAAATACTAACTACCAGTGGTGAAAGCGTCATCAAAGTTAAAGCTCGTTTTGAATCTATTGCTGTCGCTTTTTGTTTTGTTGATAAAGGATCAGCAATAAATATATAAGAACTTTAACTTAAAAGAGGCTTTCAGCAACTGAAATCAAACAATCTCGAATAATAAATCAGACAGGAGTGACGCTTCTATGCAGCAATTATTCAACTTCTGTGGCAATAATAACTTGTTGCAATCCTGCAGTTCTCTCTTTGCCTTGTAAGAAGCCATCTCTGTCAAGATTACTCATACACGAAGCCCGGCAAGGGATTAAAACTGACAGCCGTGCCGTGAGCTACTCCCAAAACATGAACGATTGCGCAGCTGATAACTAAGTCGTGTTGACAATAATTTTGTTTAACGAGGTACCACCATGTTTGAAAAACAAAAAAGCTGAATTTCTAATCGGCCTTACCACCCTAATATTTAAGAAAATCGTTTTAGCTGATTGCAATCCCTCACACAAAAGTAAAACGAAGGTAAACTTGTTTCCAAACATAATATGAAGGGTCCTCGCACAAAAGTCATAGAATGTTCAAAGGGAAAAGTGAGAGAGAACTCAAAACTCAAGATACATCAGGAAATCAGGACTCTATTACAAAACCGGCCGCCCGCGATGATATGTAGCAATATGCCCAAGCGCAGGTTGACGTTAGCAGGACAATGTTGTGGAAAGAATTCGCTGTCAATTCATCTCGATTTGTCTGTCGGGTCGGAGGTGCGTCGTGACTCCAACTGCAGAACACTGGAGATCTGTTCGCTTGCGCAGACCAAGGGGAAAATGCAGATTATAATCCATATACCGTTGAAAGAGTATAAATAATTAAATTACGAACAACTTAAATAAATTAAGTATCGTCATCTTGCCTTTTTTTTTATTGAAAATGGGCTTACTCTTGACCTTGATCTAGTCTTCCAGACGATGACGAGGTGGACGATGGAACGAGCTTACCCAGAAGAAGCCTATTCACTCGCGACTTGAATAGATTCGGGTTATATGAACTGGGGAACACAGACGCAGGTAGAGAATTCCACTCTTTAGCCGTGCGCATTATAAAAGATGCCTTTAACTTATCCACCTGTTTCTTACAGTAAATCACGTGATACTTTATTTTCATTGTGTGATTCATCAAAACCGAAGATTAAGGTAGTTATATTGCACCAACAAATGGTATTAATTGCTCAGGTATTCTTACAATAGAGCAAATTTCAAAACAACAAAAAGACGATTCAATTGTAAAACTTTATCTGAAATTAATTTATGGTCTATGCCTCATAAAACTAAGAAGCACTCGCGAAATTACTGGCATATTTCTATGATTAACCATCTATGAGACACATATCGTCTAAGACCAGTCGCATAGCACCCTACTCCTTGGAGTTAAGGCTTCAAATGAGGGGATATTACGGGACAAAGAAAATATTCAACTGATTTACTGGACCATATCTGTCAGGCCTCGTCCGATTATGCGAGTGTCTTGGACAAATAGGTTTATTGGCTACTGGTAGCAATAAAATACCATGATTTATAAGTGACGTAGACAAGGAAGCTGGTACAGAGGCAAATGATGTCATTGATCCATTTAAGGTATTGGATGTCCGTAATTTCGAAGGGTTATTATGTGTTACTTTGTAACCCCGGTAGTCCTGTGGTAGTAAACCAGCGGGAATCGGATGTCGTAGGATTCACTATCAAATATTTTACGTCACCGGCAACTTAGTAAAGTTTGAATGAACCTAGTTAGTTGCGAGGTTCAATGTTGTTGAAATATAGACTCTATAAGTGTAGTACGGTACTTGAAGTTTTAGAGCTCGCTTAAATATAATATACATGAGTAGTGGAAGATATAAGTCTCGCAGTAAAGTATCGACTTGTATTTACCATCGAAATGAATAAAAAACTCAGTCTGACCGAGCAAGAAGCTGGGCCATCTTGCCAAAATCTTAAGGCGCATGCAACAGCTGCCGTACTCCGAAGTGAAACTACGATAATATCGCGCCGATAATTAGTCTATGGTTCGGTCTTTGACAAAGAAATTCCCATACAAAATAAATTTATGAACGTAATTGTTGTTGTCAATCTGATAATATCGGAGCTCCGATAAAACTTCGGAGTACGCACTCAGGCATTGCCCGTGGTACACCCGCTTGGTTCACCTGGGTGTACCACGGGAGATTTTTTTCTCCCGTGGAACACGCACCCAGGCCTTTGCGAAGCAGTGAATCCACTATGATTTTTATTGCCATTATCGTTAGCAAAGAATCTAACTACAACACATAATCGCCATTTTACTGGGTGTGAATTTTCCAGACCGAATTAAATTCTGGATACAAAAATGTTTAAATTAAATCATGTAAAATTAAATGGTGTGAAAATGAAGCAATATTGGTGTGGATCTTTTCTTCCTTAGTAAGCATACGGAATCGGGGCACAGTTTTCATCTGCAGGTATTTCTTGTGCACAATCAGATTAGATTGGTGTATTTTTTTATGTGGGCTGGCGTCTAATATAGAGCATTGTGCAAGTCACATCCCTGACAGGATCGAACCCCAAGGTCCTGCGCAGCCGTGCGCGACGGTACGTGAAACAACTGTACTAAAATTAAAAATCAATTTATTTAGATTGACCACAGTCGATTTGAAGGCTAGTAGGTGCTTGCTAAGTTAGTGATCATTTATCCGACGGTTAACTAAGATAGCTCGTATGTTCAGTATTTACTATCTAGTGAAGGTACGGTCAACCGCTTGTCGGTAGAAACTTTTTCAACTCTATTACCACGCCATAAGGTTCAAAAGTGTTTCTACTGATGTGCGGCCGTGTGTACATTAAATTGAGGAACTTCTCAAGAAGCTACTTTAAAGCAGACAATTCCACGATATAAAACATATGACTCATCATGCAAAAAAATCTCTGTCATGCTTCACAGTTTTCCAGCTTAAAAAACGTTGGCATATACCTAACTAAAACCTTATGAATCTATAAATTGACTGTTTGTCAAGATTATAAACTTTTCTCCTCGAGCAACGGGCTTTGCGCAGATTATTGCTCAAAGACTTTTCATGAACCATCTTTAAAAACGTTTTCGAAGCCACCTGCGTTCATTAAATACCAAAAAACCTATACTTACCTACATGTTCACACGAAAACTCGTAATGTCAGGAATTTCGAAAAATCGATCTTGAAATTCGCTCAGTTCACTCACTAGAAAGCTGAATTTCTTGCACTACTTTTTATGGGCCGCCGCGTCGTGTAGGTAATCGGTGCAAAAAATCCGTTCAAAAAAGCACAAAAATGTGCACTGGGTGCAAGGCCGATATGTGGGCGCGGTTAGTTTTTTAACCTGAGAGTATTAAATTGCTTGTTCTTATAACATTAAATCATTTTATTGTATAGTAGGCTACAATTTGCTTATCTGATAAGTTTTGTTCTGAACCAACAAAACTTCAGCAAACTAAATATTTCGCCTTGTTTAGGTAGAAACGCAATATTGCTGAGCTGACTCTAACTACCTGATTATTATTTTTTTGTATGGTATGACATTGTAGACATTCTAGAAATGCGCCATGACTAAGACAAATAATTTACTAAAATCCCACAACCCTACGAAAACAATCAACCGATCACAGCCTAATTCGCTCTAAATTTTTGCGCCAGTTTTTAAGCTATTTTTTGATCGATAAGTTTTTTGCTGATAAGATTCTCTAAATATCGACCTTGAGGACGCGGAAGACAAACATTGAAGATTGCTTTTGGTATTTGGACTGGCACTCGTATTTGCATAGCTGGATTAATCCGATTAATTAAGTGGTTTTCTACGCACAAACTTTGGTTCAAAAAAGGTAGAACCCTACTCGTAATATGAAGAGGTTTAAAAAAGTTTCTCCACCGTTGTGTGAGCTCGAACCTCTCGTACCATCGTTGACGTCGTCTGTGTCCTTAGAATTTTCTTTGTTATTGATTCTCCCTGATATTTTTTTAATCAATATTTTCTCAGCTGGGGAATTTTTTTTTTTTCCCCAGCTGAGAAAATATTGATTAATATAGATAATATAGATAGATAAATATAAATAAAGAAGAAATATAGATAAATATAGATAATGAGAATTGTTAGGTAAATATTTTTTGTACGTTTTGGTTATATAAAAAAAAGGTTTTAATATATGATTGTATTTGTAAACGTCGTCACCACGAGATATGCAAAAGGCATGTTCTTCATTCTAACAGATTTCAATGGGATTGGGGAGGAATACTAGAAACAGAAACTAATAAATGAATTGGCATCACAGCGATACCCCAATCACTTGATTTTTACTTATTGAACCATTTATTTTGAGATCTTCTTCATCAATCAAGGGTACAGTGAAGGGTGTAAGTCCTTAGTTTTATTTTTCTATCTGTACTATTTCACCCAGATGATTTTTTTTTGTTCCCATGTATCCATGTATCCTATGATGTGGGGTGTCGTTAGATAAGTCTTTTAAAACATTGCGAGTATTTAAGAGACGTTTTTTAGGGTTCCGTACCTCAAAAGAAAAAAACGGAACCCTTATAGCATCACTTTGTTGTCCGTCTGTCTGTCTGTCTGTCTGTCTGTCAAGACCCTTTATCTCACGAACGGGTAAAGGTATCAGGCTAAAATTAATACCATATATTAGGATCCACGAACCACACAAGATCTGAAAATTTAAATTTTTTACAACATATTTTGCATTTTATGTCCTCATCTCCATACATTTATTCAAAAATGCAAAACCTACAGGGTACTTCCCGTTGACCTAAAATTATGAAATTTGGCAAGAAGCTAGGTCTCACAGTACAAATAAAGGGAAAAGTCTGAAACCATTAAATATTACAACTTTTCTCACAACTAATGGTAACCAATTGTGGTGAGCTCCCGTTTCAAGAACATTCATATAAGAGAGGGGTCAAGTTGGATGGTCGCTGAGGCGACTTTTGTTTTAGTTCTATTTAAAAACGGTAACACTTAAAAACTTGAAAATTGGTATGTTTATAGTGCATAAGCTATAAAATAACAACAAATAATAAAGTTTGGTCAAGCGCGTGTCGGACTCAAAAAATCTAGCACATTAACTTACTGAAATTTCAACTAATACAATTATGTTTACGTGGTGGTACGGAACCCTCAGTGCGCGAGTCCGACTCGCACTTGGCCGGTTTTTTTATTTAAGGATCTGTTTGAGAAATATTTACTCCAAAAGCGTAAATTTTTGTTAGTGTAAAGTGTCCCCCCATCTCCCAGCTAAACGTTTGATAACGGAAACGTGAAAAATTCACAGTGGTAGTAAGTATATGTAATGAATTTATAAGGAAATCCATCATAGCAAAATAGGTTTTACAGGTTAACGAGTAATGGTCAAAGTACTGAAAATAATAGAAAAAGTAATAGCAATCAGGCACTGGACCTCGCCGTTATAGTGGTCAGCCTACGAAAGATAATAGGTACTGCATTTCGATGTACAGGATTGCCGTTTGGTACACAGGTACTTTAGGTTACAACAAAAAAATTCCGGCAGCTCTTAAAATACTCCCGGGGTGGGGGCAGCTAGGACTTCATAAATTTTTTGTATGGGATTTGATTTTTTTTGTTTAGGAACTTATCGTGTGTGATATCAAATGAAAGGGCTTCATATGCCGGTTCCAAAAATATACTACACCATTACTTTTCGGCAACCTGTTTTGTGAAAACCTTAGAAATATTTTCAAAACATACCAAGTTTGGGCTCCTCCAGGCAGGAGACGGCTTAGTAAGTTTTTGTAGAACATACGCCAAATGTCTCGTAATATACTCATGTCTAACGTCAAGAAGTCAATTTTTAAAATATTAATATTTACAATTTTTTTGAATTTTTTCTTTTTTCTCCCACCCCGCGAGTATTTTTAAGAGCTGCCGGGAAAAAATATTGTTGTAACCTAAAGTACCTGTGTACCAAACGGCAATCCCGTACATCGATTTGCGGCTTTCTATCAATATGAGCTTTGTACATTGTCCACTATTACTAGGGAAAATGTTTATAAAAAAAATAAAACTTTTTTGACAGTAATGATTCCTAAGGCCACTACGGAAACCTACACTGCGCGTGGCCTGACACGCACTTGACCGGTTTTTTACCCTATAAGCTTATTGCATGGAAGTGAAGTTAAAAACTGTTACTAAAATGCATGTCAAGCAACCCAAGTCCGTAGCAAGTGAATCATTTGCTCTTCAGATAGAAGTGACACAGCATTTACAGAATACGAAAAAAACTGGACCAATTTCATGCAACAGAAACGCCGATCAGTTTTTGCACATTGCGATGACTACCCATTTCCTACTCCATCTAATTGTAAGGAGTATATAAATGAAAAACATTGTTGGAAGTGGAGACTACATGCGCTAATAATTCTTTTCAGAATTTACAAGCAATAATTCATGCTGATGAAATAGCTTGAATAGATACTTTTCTGTTTATATATGGTGTAATGATGCGGCATGTAGATTTATTTTTACGTAGCCTTTAAAAAAATCATCATCATCGCCTTATTCCGTTTTTGACCTATGGTTTTTATATGCGGACTCGGCTACCTAACCTAGAGGATTTGACGAGGGCTCTGGTTTTTACATAGAGCGACTGCTAACTGACCTCCGCAACCCAGTGGGAAAAACAGACCCAATACTAAATTAGGCCTCATCAAGTTAGTGGCCAAACTGGCTGTCAGAATTTTCAAGCCGCAAAATGGCCTTCCGATAGCAACGGTTTAACGTGCCTTCCGAAGCACGTAATGCTCTAGTAGCTGTGCCACTATCGGTCACCTATCCGGGTTCTGACCACGGCCAACGTTGCTTAACTTCCTGATCGGACCGAAAGAGCAACTACTACCTACCACTCGGCCACAAGCGCTTCTGTAGTCTTTGAAAAATTTAAGCAGAAAAATATTTCTGATCTTCAGCTCCCTCTTCTTAGTATTTTCTAGTCACATGTTCAAGAACTATTGTAAAGGTATCACAAGATCACAACAGGCCTCATTTATCGACTTTTTGTACTGTTTCACAGATTTTTTGTTATTTCGCACATCGGCCCGGTCACCTTGCACTTTTGATTTTGTTTGAACTAGGTACCTACTCGACGAATGGTAGGTAGTTGGCTCTTCTTTGTGTTGGTGCTTCTGAAAATTTGGATTTGGATTATTTTATCAGGTCATTTCGAAGTTAGTCCTTTTTCCTGAATGTCATAGGTGGGTTTCTCTTTCATTTCGCAATTTTAAGATGCTTTCGGCAAATTGAAAAAATATATTCAGAGGCTGGGACAACGAAGATGAACAAAAATTACTTATACCTAATCTCTCAAATAAAGGTATCATCATCATCATCATCATCATAACATACCATGAAATTTCCACTACAGGAAGTATAGATTCTACCAATCGAGGGTTAACCTCGTAGACAGACGTGGGTTTTTAGGTGGGTAAAGACCCACGTCGTATTTAATACGAGTAATTAAAAAAATATACTGTAGTTAGTTGCTTACATCAATTTACTAGCGTTTCCTCTTAACTTGTCATTAAATTATTGAATAATGCAGGTACTAAATTCACTTTTTTATCCCGGCTCCACTCTAGGCCTATTAGGAATGACGAAGACTAAATCGCTGACGGTAGGTATACTTATTTGTAATAGTTAAAAGTTTGAATCAGAGACTTTTAATTACTGAATTGAACAGCGCTAACCTAACCACTCTATGACGGGTGTTAGGGTACCTAAACACTGTGATCCTTGAAACTGTGCATTCAGAACAATTTTCCCTGAGAAACATAGGTCGTATAACAAAAAAATTCTCATCTCCCATACAAAATGCGCAATCAGCGGGTGCAGTTTCTATGGGGAGTCAATATCTTTTATCGTATTTCGACCTATGTTCCTTAAAGCTCAGTTTCGTGGTCTGAATGCATAGTTTTAAGGATCATAGTGTTTGTTTACCCTAACATACGTCCGCATTATTAAGTTTCTCAAATGTCTGTTAAGTAAACCAACTTGATTATTTTAAGGTTTCCCTACCATGAGTTTGGATGAGAAATGCAGTGTCCTTAAAAGTGCCACCGCGCAAATTCCTGCGGTTTTGCAGAAAAAGTCGATGCGAGGTTTCTTTCTCGTGTATCGTGTGAAATCTTGCATTTTTGTTAATCCTAATGACTGCATCGTTAAAGTAAATTACGCTAATAATACCGACATTTCGTAGGCGATATATCTTCTTAACCAAAGAGATCACGAGTAAGTATACGTCATATTATACTAACAATAACAGACACGAATAGATTCAGCCAAAAGCAATCGCTCATTAGTACAAGCTGATCGGAACTTGAAATATTAATTGGACATCGTACTGTTCTTATTTTTATAGACATGACTTATTTTAAACACCTGTACATGGAGTTTTTGTATTTTTTGTATTTGTATGGAGTAGACTCACGCCACTACCCTAGACAGAAGTTATTATAACAGCGATCGCCATGCCTGGAAACGGCATACGATGATGATGAGACATAATATAAATGCGCTCGAGGCTCTATGAGCTCGTGTCTGGAGCCGCTCTTAAAATTTTACAACTTGACTGTACTGTCATCGCAAATGACACACTTATAATATAACTTTCCATTGAATAGCCTCTTCAAAGTCTTGTTTGATATTATCTAATAATGGATATGAATTAAACATCTCTGAGAAAGTGTCTCGATAAAATAGGTCTGTGTGATTGGAAGGCCTTTATTTGCCAGCAAGAAGGTACACTCTACGAAAGGCGTGATTCTCCAAGTTCTACAGTTAACAGTCTAACAAGTCCCGAGTCCCATGAGTTGCCATGGCCACACTATTGTAATCACAGCGTGTAGAGCCTTCTGTCAGCTTGCTTCTAAAATCAGAACGAATGCCACTCCCTTGGGAATTTGGCACATTTGGAGTCTTACTGATGTCGCCTTCCTTCGGAATGGCCCTATTGTTATTTCATAATAAGGCACGTACGCGTCAGGATTGACGGGCTCTTAACTGTTCAATCACAATTAACAAAAATTTGACATACTTAGACGATTTCCACAAAAAATATATTAATTTACTTGTCATTGCGCCCAAACATTCATTTACGTCGCTTCACAGATTTGCACTATAAAAAAGAAAGAAAAAAGCCCCATATTATAGATTTGAGGTTGGTGTGTTCCAACCTTAACACACATCGTAAAAACCTATCGATGACACGCAAGAGGCCGCCACAGTACATCAAATTACCGAGCAAGATTAATAAGCTCCGGAACCCAGTGGAACATTAATAAATTTGTCTACAGCCATAGATAAAGCAAAGGGAGTTATTATTGAACCCCTCGTCTTATCAGAATTCGCATGCGGTAGCTATATAACTTCGATCATCGACATATTATTATTTATATTATTATTTGTTTATTCGTTAACATCATGCTGTGTTCAAATTTAACAATATATTCTTAATCATTAAAAACAATCAATATTAACTAAAAAACTAAATTAAAATACATTATTTTCGTAAGCCATCTTAAAATAATTTCTACTAAATTATTATTTCATTATTGTTATACCTATCATTACTTCATTCCTTAAAATATTATCAAGATAAATATATTTACACATCATTAATTTAATTGAGGTCATTTCTGTTTCAAAATTCAAAAATAAATATAATTACAAATGTCAAAAATAAAAATTGTTACATATGTCAAAAAGAAAAATTATTACATGTCAAAAATAAAAATTATTACATTAGTCAAAAATAAAAATTAAGGCATATGTAAAAAATAAAAGTTATTTATTACATGTTATTCATTTCATCGAGGTCAATACAGTTTAAAAACACTTTTTTACCAAAAAATTCCTAACTTTCCTCTTAAAAATATGTCTGTCTGTCCTCTATTTTTAATTGTGCAGGCAATTTATTAAAAAACCTTACCACTTGGTTTATGAAACCATGTTGAACTATGGCTAGTCGAGGTTGAATCAGCGGTTGGAAGTCCATTCGTCTAGTGCTTTCCCTAGCTTCTCTTTCAGAGTTAGTTTCGTAGAGGTAGCAAGTTTTCTTGAAATCCGTAAGAATTATTAAAATATAAGTATGAAGACTAGTATGCCAAGTTTAACAAAGTGATCCCTACAGGATTCCCAGGGTGGAATCTTTACTATGGCTCTTATTGCTTTCTTTTGTAAAAGAAAAGCTCTCTTTATGTTATAACTATAACTCGTTCCCCACAGTTTTATACTGTAGCGGAATTTCGACTCTACAAGAGCATAGTAAACACCTTTATTTAATCTGTTCAGTTAGAAGTACGTCCCTTAGTTTAAGAAGATCATAACAGGCTGAACTTACAGAATTTTCAATAGACTCTAATTCGTCCTTCCAATTTAAATATTCATTTATATACATATATGCCCAATGTCTTGACAGAAGTTACGGTCCCAATTTTTTCACCTCTTAAATTTAAATCAAGTACGTCCCGGTTTCGTGCTGTATTTCTAAATAAAATTACATTTGTTTTGCTAACATTAATCATTAAGTTATTTGACTCAAACCATGTACAGAAATAGGTAAGAGCATAGTTAACCTTGTCTGTTAAACTGTTTACATCCTTACTAGAAATTACAGCCGTAGTATCGTCCGCAAATAATATTAAATCGATGTCCTGAATTCTAAGTTTTATGTAATTTACTATGTCGTTGAGAAAAAAGAAATGGGTCCTAAAACGGAACCTTGTGGCACACCTTTCTTGATTTGCACTAATTTTGACATAGTTGTGTCAACCACACCATTTTCGGATATATGTTTAAGCTCTACAAATTGATGTCGGTTACTTAAATATGACTCTAAAATATTAAGATCTACGCCCCTTATGCCATAATACTCGTATTCCAGCTTCGAAATTAGAATTCGATGGTCCACTAGATCGAATGCAGAACTTAAATCAACGAAAACAGCTGCCACTTTTTGTTTGTCGTTTATTTTTACTAGAATATCGGTAACCAAAAAACTCCCAACCAAAGCATCTTTATCGCATCTTTATTGTCAAAGAGGCACGTCATTCTAATTCAATGGAAATACTAGAGCAAAAAATTGCATCTTCTTGGTATTACCCGACTCCCAAAGGAGTTATATTTTCCATTTCATATTGGAATATCGCACTAGTGTTTTATTACAGTTTTTTTATATATCGGCAAGGAGCAAGTATTTTTTATATATCTGTAACATTCATAATGTTTACGTAAATAAATAAACTGTGTTCGATAATATGAACAATAAACATTCATTTCATTAAAATATTTATATTAATCAACTTACTCGTATCAACAATTGATTCATCTTTTATGTAACAAAATATTCCATTTTAAAATAATTCATGGACTAGGCTATGGCAGTTTAATCGGTGCCTCCTGCACACGCATGTACCTATGTATATTCTGTGTCTGCTAAAAAAGTAATACGTGCGCCATTTTTATAAAAAGAATCAATAACATCGATTTCTACAAATAAAAAGACAGTAATTAATTTAGTTCCTCAACGTCGAAAATACTGAGTCACAAAACTCAAGTCTGGAGTATCGGTAATACGTAGAAATCTAAGGAACAATACGTAACTTGTAGTCTTATCTAGGAATTTCCCTTGGGAAAAAAATTTAAGCAGATGTTATTAGTTTTTATTCGCAAATTTGTTGAAAAACGTCGTAAGAAGCGCCTGCGTTTCGGTCATTACACTCTCGGCTCCATCACTCCCTCGCCTGCGGCTCGGGCTGCAATTCTCGAGCCTCGGGAGTCAATATTTTGTTTGTTGGTCGAATGCAGTTTTTTCTTTTTCTGAAATTAAAGTGTTTTAAGAATAGGTCTCCCTATAGATAGTGCGAGGACAATGAGAAGGCTGAATTATGGCACTGATAGTCCATTAGTCTCGCTGAAGGCACGGTAATAGAAGGCTGGGAAAGATAGAGTGACGCTGGAAAAGATAGTCTAGTCTAGTTTAATGCACTTCTGAAACATTATTTGAGTTAGAATTTAAACTATTTTATAGGATTGAATTCGTATTTAAAACCCCGACGTTTCGAAAAATTTGAATTTGCCAGTAGTGACAGGGTCGCCTATCCGAAAATTGGTTTTAAGTGACAATTGACAAGGTTTCGTTGATTCAACGTACTTATACAATGTGTAACGGACGGTGTACCGAAAACTGAAAAGGCTTGCTCAGTCAACGAACCTTAAAAACTTTCCCAAAGAAACATTTCTGGGAAATATTTTCGACCTCTCCATACAAATTGATCGCTCTGGTAGAAAAATTTGAGTGGAGAAGACATTTTTTTTTTTCATTTCCTACAGATGTTTCTTCGGGAAAGTCAGTTTCTTCAGTTTTCGGTAAACCGTCCCTTACACTATACAGGCTGTTAATTTGATTGCGTGCCATAGCTTAGGGGGTTGTTAACGATAAAGGAACTCAAAAAAAATAGAAAAAAAAATCCTACTTAATTTTTTTTTAACTCCATTGAAACTAAACTAACGCGGAGGACAATGACCCTGAGCACCGCGCTATCAAAAGCGCGCGAAAGAGTTTCAGTTATGTATGTGCCTACCTTATTCACCATAGTTATTCACTGATACTGCGTACCACTGATGCTCCGTCCGGGTCATTGCCCTCCGCGTTCGTTAAGTTTCAATGGAGTTTTTTTTTTTATGTAGGATTTTTTTAAATATTTTTTTTTGTGTTCCTTTATCGTTACTCAAACTCCCCCTAAGCTATGGCACGCAATCAAATTAACACCCTGTAAAGTATTATAACCACGTACACTTGTTTATGATATGAAACTCTATCGAAATTCAATATTCACGTATCAAAAATGGTATTATTAGGCGGCACGCGGCGTTTTAACTGTTATCTAGGCATTTTTGAAAAATGTGGACTTAAAAAACCTTAAGTGTAGCGACACACCTATGGAAATTCCGAGTCAGAACGATCCACAAAGCAAATATCACAACTGATAAGATCTTGCGGTAAGTTCCGATGCGAAAATTCCTCTCTATTATGTCAGATTGAAAAAAACACCCGTTGCGGATCGTTCGAGGGCGGAATTTCTGCAGGAGTGTAGTTATGTTTTGAGGGTAAAGGGGCCGGGCTCCTAATTCCCAACGGCCACTGCGACCTGTACAGATCTATTGTAGCCAAGGAGTGTAGTTACACTAAATGTTCTTTTTCTGGACAGAAAACACCAAATTTAATCTATTTTAAGAGCTCTTAAAGAAGAGGGCCCAGTCGCTTAAAATATTCGGAAGTCTATTTATTCACATCTTGAAATCCTTATAGTTTGGGTATTTGTTTGTCTGAGTGTGCGGCAAACACGATACGCAGGATTTCCCTAGTGTGGAGCTGTATGTGTGAAATAACACATGGCAGGGTTTGAAATTAGAGGCTATTTAAAAATGTCGGGTAATGTGATCTTCCAGTGCCTCTATTCCTAGGTCGAGAGTCGAAGAATCTATGAAATAATGGCACCGGTCCTCGGTAATTCACTAAGCGATGGTATCGGTTGTCAATATGCCCCGGTTTATGAGTGTCCCCCTGCAAGGAACTATTTCAAGAATGAAAGGCAAAATTCTAGTTCAATTTCTTTATCACAAAGTGATAAGAAAAACATTGAGGTGTGCGAGTATCCGAATATCTGACCTAAATAAATGGCTGAATTTAAAAAATTCGTTGACATAGATGCTTGAATTTGTTACACCTCAATGAAACGTACACCCAACAACACGTCAATAGTAACACTTTGGCCTTATGTCATGGTAATAGAGTTGCAAGTGTTTCCACTGACATGTGATTGACTTTACGCCGGCAGCCAGGACGTAAAAACAAAACCAGTATAAGCTGAACCAGCGCTACGTTACAAATGCCCGAAACCAGAGACCCGCTCAAGGTCAAACTGTTTCCTGCGGCCGTATGTACTATCGCGGTCACTTCTGTGATAGTACGTAAAAGGTAACAGAAGAATTAAATATTTGTACATCGATACCTCTAGCTACACGTTTCTGAGGAAAAAGGGTCTCTAAGTTAAGGAGTTATCAAACCCTACAAAGTAACAAAGCCACAAACCAAAAACTATACAATTTACTTGCCCAAACTATGAAATTTGTATGGATTCTGAAAACACCCAAGAAGCAGGGGCACAAATATACAAAAAGAAAACTTTACTTCGATTTTCATCAATTCATCATCATAACGGGTGGGTTGTAAAGTTGATGAGCCGCCAAAGGCTAATGCTTAACATGCCTTCCGAAGCACAGAACCATCTCAGTTTCCGGACAATCGGTTGATTCATTCTGCAATATTCTATACAACAGTGTGTCCACCTGAAATCTAACCCAAAACCTCTGGATCAAGAGCCTAACGCTTTAGCCACTAGACCAGACTGATTAGTACTTAAATCCACCACCAAACATTCGGCATTAAGATTCCACCACTGATATCAATCCTATTGGGCAAATATCTTATTTCAAATGTAGCGATAAGCAGAAGAGATACAGACAGTTATTGTTTTGTAATGAGCTGCAGTTAATATCTGTACTACCTGCTATCAGATCTAGTAAGAGCTATTGCTACCTGTTCGTTAGGAAAACTAGTCACGAAGGCGGGAAAGTTAATCGGAAAGGGAAAGATGACTGTATTAGATTATTGTATATCCGGTAAAGTAATTTTTTTAACGTTGTAGTGACCTCCTCAACAGAGGAGAGTATTCTTTGGTAGAGACTCTCACAGACTGCCGCTACGGTGCCCTGGTGGTTTTGTGGTTTGCTCCCCACTGGGCCATGTCATAGACCGGGAGGTTTGAGAACCCCTGATGGTAATGGTCACCTTTTGATGATTGATCTTCTTTTAGTAACACTAATCAGACAGTAAGAGCGTTTTGCTCATCTTGAGAATTGAAGAAGGAATGGCTACCTTAAAATGTAAAAGCTTTGCTACAGAAGTAGGTAAGGGGTCCCACGTGGCAACGGACTTTGCACAAAACCTTCATTACTTCCAACTACGATTCATCAACACAGTGACTTTAATTACACAGCAGGGCAAACTGAACATTAGCACAACCATTTGCTTAACCGTTGTGCATTAAACTGACTAGAAGATTTAGTCAGCCATACGTATTGTTGTAGCAGACAGATAATTTAAGCGATCTTTTTGTGATAAGGTAAGTTCGCCCAATAAGGACCACGTTTTTTCAAATCCTTATAAATCTGATTTAAGAAGTATGTCAATTCTAAAAACATCCAAAATACACTAATTGCTCATATTTGAACTAAAAACATTAAACAAAAATCGTGTATCAACAGTCAATAAACCATAAAATTGATTTAAAAAAGCTCGTCAGTGGTCCTTATTAGAAATAGGGGAGATCTCAATAAGGGCCATTTTTAGTCAGATTTTTGAAAGACTGGCTCTTATTAGGAACCGGTCCTTAATAGGCGAACTTACCTTGTATCTAGAGGATCACAGCACCAACTCAAACTTGAAATTTGTATGCCTTTGAAACACCTATAGGTATCATAAACTACATTTGCCCGCGACTTCGTTCGCATGTTTAATGATTGTAATAAAGTAAACGAAATGGGAAATAAATATATCTCTGGTTCCCATTCCCAAAAAGTACTAGTATTTAAGTCAAACTACTTATTAGTTATCAAACAAAAAAGTTTTATCAAAATCGGTTCAGTAGTTTTAGCGTGATGCTGTAACGAACATATAAACAAGCAAAAACATACAAAAAGTCCAAAAATCTGTGATTTGGATTCAGGGGCATCAAATTAATTATCATTACGTGATAGTTATGTCTTTAATGTACAGACAAAATCAATTTACAATTTTCTAATAGTAGAGATTAGTAATAGTAGAGAAATTGCAAAGCACTCGAAAGTATATTGACAACATATTTGGAATCTCAAGTTAGAAAACCATTGAGTTGTTTTGTACCTCTAGGACCCACACCATATTTTAGTTCTACATTCTAAACTAAAACCGACCGATTGATCTTTATATTACCAACTAATTATTACCAATTTTACATATACTTTTGAGGCTTTCGTCCAGCAGTAGCCATTAAACTACAATTTCCTCATAATACACTTATTGAAAATCCTATTTATACGTTTTCCACTGCGACATAGCAGGATTTATCAGTTTAGGTAAGAGCTAGGGGTTTAGTGGAGCAGCCTAGGAACCTGCCTAGATGACCTATGATATACATTAAACGCGGTGGCAGGGCGTGGCGGTACGCGTGCGCAACTAGGCAAGAGGGGAAGGGGGAGGCCTAAGGGACACTCTTAGGTGATGGTGTGAGAAGTAATACAGTAGCGTTTATAATTAATCTTTGAATTACTTTCATAAGTAACGAGTAGGTTGTTACTAGCAGCGGGTTTGTTCCCAGCAGCTTAATCTTTAAAATCCCCCAGGCCAGCGCAGACGCAAGCCGCGCATTGCCGCCTGCCGCACAACTCATCGGCACATTATTCTGCTAGTACTGTCAGGAGCAGGTCAAGCTTGACACTTGCAGTGCGACTCTTGCACGAAGAGCCAATGTATAAGCTTGACGTGATCTTGACAGTACCACCTGACGGGTTGTGCCTCCAAGCAGCCGGCGTTGGTGTGTAGAGCCTTCGCCAATGCGCGAATTATGTAAGCCGCCGGTTACTATATGAACCTATATACTGTATTGTGTGTTGTCCCGTGTGGTGCTGGCAAAGAATAGTACCAACCCATACATACCCGTGTCGTAAGAGGCGACTAAGGGTTATAAACTGGAGGATGGGCAGCAGCATCCTTCTATGTATCATACCATCTTACTTACTGCGGTCACCTACAACCGCGGTCTATGGTGCCAGCCGTAACGCTAACAAGCGAGGTGACTATGGTACTTCCCCTCTACATTTTTCCAGCAAAAGCTAGAATTCTGGAGGGAGCTTCCTGTCCTGTAGTGGACGTTTCATGGGATGTTGTGATGATTGTGTGTATGTACAATTTCTGTGTTGCTGTCTTTAGAAATGGAATGGACGGTTGATGGCATCGCTCCCGCCACATCTCCCGCTCCCGCTTGTGGCTGCGCACGTTCGAAGACTGGCTGTGCGGCCGTCGTGCAGCCATCGCGGCCGACTATTGATAAATCATCGACGGGCCACGCGCGCCCCCGGCTAACGCTGCGCAACCGAAATACAACCAGTGCAGGGGTGCGCAACATTTCATATAGCCTAGACTTTTTTTGGTCCTCTGCTATTAGTTGTATATAAAGCAATTCGCAACAGAAACCGAAATGTAAGGAATCTCGAAACTTTAATACGGCCCATTTAATACAGATAGGATCATTAACTTACTATGAAAAAAAAATCGAAAAAAAAAATAATGCAGATAACAAAAAAAAAATTTTTTTCGCAAAATATCAATATTTAACGCTAAAAAGCTGTCATGTCACTAAGAGAAATGACACTTTTTATTTTTTATTCTATTTTTTGTCTGGTCTAATCTGGTTGTGGCTATGTTCCTATGTTCCATAGATAAATACTAATATCAAAATTTCACAGTAATAACATGAGTGGTGATCGTAATCGATATTACCAAAATAGGAACGGTTGCATTAAACGCTTAGTTAGCCGTAACGTAACGTAATGGTGTCGATTCTGGCAGAACAAAACTAAAACTAAACTAAATGTAATAAGTCTAAAAATGATTTTGTCTTTATTTAAGCCCTTTATTTAAAACGTCTTGAATTTGAAAAAAATAAGAAGAAAGGTGTAACAAAGACAGCAACACTTTTAGATCTGTCAAATTTAGTTTAGTTTTAGTTGGCGCCTGACATAATCGACACCAATAATATAATTACCAATAAAAAACGTGTTAAAAATACTTTTCACGTTATCTTCTGAATCTTTGTCTGTCCTTTCACAAGTTTACAATTAAATAAGACTTGTTCTTTTTAAAAATGTCATCAAATAAAATAAAATAAATAAACTTAAAATGAGAGTTTATGATCGCAAACTTTCGCTTCAATTTAAATTATGTCAGAACTTTATATGATTACATCTTAAGATCTCGCGGTATAATGAAATTTAGGCGCCTTTTTTTCTCCTTACTGAAATTTATTGAGTAAATGTTGTTTCTGTTTAGTACTTATTTTTAAAATTTAATTCCTTCATTTGAAAAATCCTAGCTAGGTCTTAATTACGTTTATTTTTGGTACTAAATAATACCAAAATGTTGCAAGCACCTGTTTTTGCATTCAGCCGTCGGCGTTGCGCTGGTCGCGGACAATATTTCCAGCAATTTAGAAAAGACATAACGAGCGCCGCACATCTCTTCGAATAGAATCGATCTGTGTCTCTTGCACTATATTGCGTCTGTTTCTGTTCTAGAGTAGTTTAGTTTTCACCGCTTTGAGCTATATTGTCCACAATTTGACATAAAGGTAGTAAATTAGCTATGCGATTAATGGTGTTCCCGAGCCCGCCTATTTGTTTTATCGGTTGTTTTCTTCAGATTTTTATTCGCTCGTACATCTGTCCAGTGCATCTTTTTTTACATTAGGTATGGTATTTAGGTAACTATTTATTTGGGAATAATTGTAAGCCCTATTGAAATTTTGTTATGTAGTATAAAATGCCAAAAGTAAAAAAAAGATCATACATTAAACCAAGAATAAACAACCACTTATTGTTTAATAGTAGATTTATTCAAATCCAGTTTACTTATGTTGTCTAGTGACCGCAGGAATTCGTTTAGCTGCTTAGGCACCGTCTTACACGTCTTAATTAAACTATTGTGCGTCTTACATGACTTGATCTGCACTAAATCTCACCACTACTAAGCCGACAATAAGCTCCTCGGTTCCTCTTCATTGACGCTAGGACATCAATAAACAAAGTGTTGTTGGCAGTTTAGAACGCATTGCATCCTGAAGAAGCCGAATTTATCACAAGGATTAGCAAAACGGTCAAGCCCGAAAAGGTCAAAGGTATTTAGTGCACAATAGAGGTATTTAGTTTGAATTAATTTAGAATCGTGCAACTTTACCGATACCAGACGGTAATCTTTATGAATTCTAGCGCTAAATGTTAAAATTGTAGCTACACTTCTAAGAAATGCCGCTATTGGAAACATTTACTTGAAGAAAAATTTTTACAAATATTAAAAGATCAAAAAATCCATCAATTTGGTTTTATTTCAAGCTATCGAGATGAAGAAAATCTTAGGATAACTCTTACAACTCTATTCCTGATAAAGTGTACCAATGTTCTTCTTCCTCGGTCCAACACTGATGAGGATCCTTCCCCAGGCTGGGATCAAAAGATGTGTAGACCACACGATACATGTTGCCGCCCACTACCTTCCCCACTGTGTCTGACCATTTCGTAGGTGCCCTACCCTGAACACGTCGCTCTTCCATTAGGCCCAAGATAATTTGCTTCTCCAGACAATGCCATGAACCTTGATACATTTAAGTAGGTATACCTACTTAGTTTAGTTTTAAACCCATTTTAAGCATCGTTTTTAGGGTTCCGTACCTCAAAATAAAAAACGGAACCCTTATAGGATCACTTTGTTGTCCGTCTGTCTGTCTGTCTGTCTGTCAAGACCCTTTTTCTCACGAACGAGAAAAGGTATCAGGTTGAAATTGATAACGAATATTAAGGTCCATAAACCAAACAAGATCTGAAAAATTGCAATTTTTTACAACGTCGCAATCAAAAGATATGGCTTTTTATGTCCTCATCTCCATACATTTACGCAAAAAAGCAAAATCTAGAGGGTACTTCCCGTTGACCTAAAAATTTGAAATTTGGCAAGAAGCTAGGTCTCACAGTACAAATAAAGGGAACAGTCTAAAATCATTAAATATTTCAATTTTTCTTACAACTAATAGTAACCAATTAAGGTGAGCTCCCGTTTTAAGAACTTTTCTATAAAAGAGGGGTCAAGTTGGATGGACGCGGAGTTTTTAAAATCAAAGTGCAAAAGCTTTAAGTATATCTTAAGGTAGATAGGTACGGAACCCTTAGGGCGCGAGTCTGACTCGCCCTTGGCCGGTTTTTTTTTGTCGGTGAGCTTGCTCTTGTCGAAATTTTAGGTACATAAGCTATCTTTGATACCAAATTCTTTTATGTGGGTATTGGGATTTTTCCTTAGAAAGACGAAAAAGACCAAACAATAACAATATATGACACAAGCTACGAATAAATAATAAGGACATAAGGTTCAGAAAATTATAAAAGTAAACTATCCGTAACAACTCTTTCCTGAAGGGAAAAACTGAGATAAGCCCAGCGACTACACAGGAATTCTCAGGATTCACACATAAACACGCACACAATATAAACGTGTCAAAAAAAATTTTGGGGGAATCAGTTTTTTTTTTCTAGTCATAGTTAATTATTAATTCCATACTAACCACCTTAAACAATACAACTGCACACCGGCATATTGCGTAACATAATCGGTTGTCAATGTTTATTTACCGCGCAATGCGCAAGCGCAGCTCGGAGCAATCCCGCTGCGTGCGACACGCCTCGCCCAACCGGGATCTAGCTAATTTCTTACGTCACCAGGAAATAGTCGATTAGCTTACCAGATAATAATTATAGTAAATTTGATGGTCTACGAAAAGATGCCCGAAGGCTGTTTAGAAAGAACTAGCATTTCGATGTTTCACACCTCATTGAGTATCTAAAAGATGTGACAATAACTGCTGTTAGACTAGATTCATCATTACATCTCATGAAACGTCCACTAGAAGACGGGGAACTCCTTCCAGAACTCCAGCAAAAACGCGTGAATTTACCATAGATTCAGATTCAGATAATTTATTCAATGTAGATTCATATTCACCACGCTTAACTGCTGTTGTTTGTGACCGCAATATGTAAGATGGTGCAATACACAGAAAGATGCTGCTGCCCATCCTCTGGTTCATAAGCCCTTAGTCGCCTCTTGCGACACCCACGGGTACAGATGGGTTGGTACTATTCTTTGCCCACCTTATTACAGAGGTCAAAAGCAACAACTTTTGTTCTACGACTTTGCTAACAACGCACGAAAACAACTTCCCATACAAAATGGGTCGGTCACGTCACCTAAAGTGGTCACGTGGCCGACCGATATGTGGAGTCGAAAATTTTTTGTAAGTTGTTAGCAAAGTCGTAGAACAAAAGTTGTTGCTTATGACCTCTGAAATAAGGTGGGCATGCGGATATCAGGTCCAAAGAAATAAACTTGTATACTTATATACTTTCGCTTTGAAATTATATGCAAATAAGTATTTTTAGTGTACTAAAGAAACTATCGTGTACTCTTTTAATTTTTTTTTGGGTAATTACATTTTAACCTGTAAAGCACTAATAATTGCAGTAATACTAAATAAACATATTTATCAATTTCCAACAATTTCCAATTTTTCAGAAACCCTATGAGATTTTTTAAATAATATTTTCGTCGTCCCGTCAATCAGCAAGTTAACACTTACTTCATTATGAAAGACAAAACAACAGGCAGTGGGTATTAATGTCGACTATAAAATTCGAAACTTTTGTGTTTCTAAATTTGCAACAGACGTATGATATTGTGATGATCAATAATAGTGGATTCAAGTTGTGAGTCAAAGGTTGTTCGAATAAAAATGTAAAATGCACCAATAATTTACTTCTTATTGCTCCAAACTTAAACAAAACGTCGATAATAACCCCTTACCGGACCAATTTCATCTTTAAACAGGTCTTAAAATATGACCTGCTTTTTATATCGTTCATTCCGATGCAAAAAGTGGTGCTGCATTACCTCTATACTTTGGTTCAAGGACCAACTATAATTTACTTAGTCATAATGTTGAATCGCAATTTCGGGCCCTCGAATTTTGCACGCGAAATAATTTTGCAAAATTTACGACTTCAATAAACCCGCTTGATGGATTGATCGATATCTTGTTTTATCTGATGCTGTAAGTTGTGATGTTGGTGGGAGAGGAATCTGTTAGACATGCCAATGTCAAGAGAAATTATTCACCAATGACCAAGACCAAGGATCATAACAATTAAGAATCAAGAAACTATTATAGTAGATATTTCGTTTCAATTCATGTATTTGCCGACGAAGGAGGAAAAGAATTATTAATATACATTAGGAATAAAAACGGTCAAGTGCGAGTCGGACTCGCGCCCTAAGGGTTCCTTACCTATCTACCATATGATATACTAAAAGCTTTTGCTCTTTGATTTTAATAACTCCGCGACCATCCAACTTGACCCCTCTTTTGTGGAAAAGTTCTTGAAACGGGAGCTCACCTTAATTGGTTATTATTAGTTGCGAGAAAAATTGAAATATTTAATAATTTTAGACTTTTCCCTTTATTTTAGGTCAACGGGAAGTACCATGTACCTGCGTTTTGCTTTTCTGCATAAATGTATGGAGATGAGGACATAAAAAGCCATACCTTTTGATTGCGTCGTTGAAAAACATTGAAATTTTCAGATCTTGTGTGGTTTATGGACCTTGATATTCGTTATCAATTTCAACCTCTCGTAACTATAACTCTTCTCGTTCGTGAGAAAAAGGGTCTTGACAGACAGACAGACAGACGGACAACAGAGTGATCCTATAAGGGTTCCGTTTTTTATTTTGAAGTACGGAACCCTATAAACGGTCAAGTGCGAGTCGGACTTGCGCGTCGAGGGTTCCGACGTACATGTAGTATTTTTGGGAACAATAAATTCTATTTTTAGGACCGCAAAACTAATTTTGTTTGTAAAGTTTATTTTGCAGATTTCTAAAAAACTATGCCACTTAGAGATATCGTTGTATTTTTGATATAATATTTGCATAAACCTCAATCGACAATAATTAATTCAGATTTTTCGTTTTGCTAACTTCGGAGATAAGGTATTCGGATTGGTATTTTTTAAGACATTTTTCATCAAAACTTGAAAACTAAGAGTCATAAAAATCTAGTTAGGAATGTAGAAGTAAAGCCCTTTAATATGATACCCCACTCGACCTAGTAACGACAATTAAAAATTTTCACTTCCCATTAGGGCCCCCTTTACAACAATAATAATATGTTTATTATTCTTTCATTTGCAATAAAGCTGAACAATCATATTCTAAAACTATTCCAAATTTCAAGTCGATAGCATGAGTGGTTGCTGAGATATACAGTTGTGACAGACAGACGAGGTCGCATTATATTAGGGTTCCGTTTTTACCATTTAGGTTCGGAACCCTAAAAAGACTAAAAACCGAGGCTTAGCTTAGCATCGTGATCGCAAGTTCTACTCACAAAATTTTAGGTATAATTTACCTTACTTTTAATTCACACATCTGCAATTTTCTTTTTACACTGAACATTTTTATATTTTAGCACCTATCTTCCGCAGTCTGACGAACCCTGTTCTAAGAACTGTAACAAGGTCAGTCCGTGTGGTGCTGGTTAAGAATAGTACCACCTTACCTCTCTCTTCCCGTGGGTGTCGTAAAAGGTGGCTAAGGGATCGTGAACTGGAGTATAAGTAGCAGCATCCCTCTACGTAGTACCACCACGCTGCGGTCACCAACACAACAGCCTCAGTCCATTGTTGCTTGATATTTTACTTAAATTCTGGATGGCTCAGTGTCCAGCATTGGACTCCTTCGATGTTATAATGAAGATAATGACAAGGTCTAGTTGTTTCATTACTCTATATCCTCTGGCCACTTAAATCCGCTCTTCCATCCTCTTATGTTCCTCCAAGAACACGATATAATCTGTTTACCCTTATTCTTATCAAATTATTTATTAACCTATCTGCTGCCTTGCCCTCCAATCTGGCGGTAAGTAAAAATTAAAAGTCCAAATTACCTTAAATAATGTCTCCATTGGCTTCCATTAAGTATTGTGTATGTTTATTACTTCCATTAGAGTGAGAATCAGAATCGTACATCAGAATTACAACCAATAACCCAATTTTGTGAATTTCACGAAATTAAACAAGTAATGACGGACATATCGGACAATTGGGATTCGAATAAAAGGAATAATGACAAAGGAGAGCAATTGCATTGCTCCTTCGGAATTCTGCGTAATTTCGGGGTGAAGATCCATAAATTATTGTAACGACCGTACAAAGTGCCTACCTATTGCCACTAATGGGTTAATTTGGAAGAAGCAAACGTGATGCTTTAGTTTCGCTGAGAAACGCAGAGAAACGCAATATTCTTGTTATAAGAGCAATAATTATTTGTAAGCTTTACAGGAACGGAAAATAGATTTAGTTAGGTTGCAAATCAAATAAAGTTCGTTTTCTCCGTGTTTCTGAACATACATTCGGAATGTAGAGTTTCAGAAAACTCGCGCCATGGTACAGTACCATCAGACCTGTTGGTTCTTTAGAAACACTAGTCGATGACCGATCCTGTGGAAATGAAATGAGTTTAGGACCTAGAATCATTCTACTTAGTCATACCCTAGCCTTATTTCATTTCTAAGTAATTGGATTTCGATTTGTGATCCTAAAAAAAGTTGTTCAGTTTCATGGGCAGATTCAGGGTAGGTATATTTTTTATGCATATTATACAGGGTGTAAGTGACGGTGTACCGAAAACTGAAAAAGTGTGCTCAGTCAACGAAACTAAACAACTTTCCCGAAGAAATAATTTTGGGAAATAAAAACATTTTTGATGTCTTCATACAAACTGTTCGATTAGAGTGAGCAATTTGTATGGAGAGTTAAAAGGTTTTTTCATTACTCAAGATTCTTTATTCGGGAAAGTTGTTCAGTTTCGTTGACTGAGCACGCCCTTTCAGTTTTCGGTACACCGTCACTTACACCCTGTATGTATGATAAGAAATTTGTACTCTACGTACGCTACTAGACTACGTATCTAGTAGACTAGAAAACAGATCTAAGGAATGGCGGCAATGCAGAACAATATCTATTATAATCTTTCATCTGTGTTTTAGCGTCTAGTGACCATTATGAGGCAGTTGAATTATTCACGGGCCAACGTCCAGCGGTTGAAAGGGCAGCGGACTATAAGGTAGTGCTCGATATAGAAAAGACATTACAGACACTGGAGAGAAACGCAGCGGTTATTTCCAATAACATAAAAAAATATATAAGTTATTTTTTAGACACTTTTATTACACTAATCCAAAAAAATATATATTTTACTCAGACTATTAAACTCAATCACTTTTCAAAACAAACATATGGATCAAAAAACGAGATAACGGCTTTTGTATGGGACTCGGAGCGTAAGGTTTTTTTGAAAAAGAGAAATACATCCTCGGTTTGCGACTTATGTTTCTTCGGGAAAGTTGTATCGAATTTATGGTCCGAGTAACATGTTAAAATGTTTTCCCCAACCAGGAGCCGCACCCAGGCTTTTCGGCTTAGCTTAGGGCTTCAAAAAGAGACAAATCTTAGCAAATATTTTCCTAGTTAACAGTTGCGGTTGTGTACACCGTGTGTTTCAGCAGTTAGCTGGCTATCTATGGAATTTGAGTGGTGAGTCAGAGCCCCACCTGATGCGGGCTGGCTCCTGTCGAATTCCTTCCTCTATCTGTCTATTTTAGACCATGGTGACTTACCCTTTGTAGCTTACATTGTAGACAGCTGCGTTGGGAATTTCAAATTACGTTTGTGTCTTAGCACTAAAGAAAATTGTTACACAAACTATTTTAGAGGCTAGTTATTCAAACAATAGGGTTTGTTTGGTGTTGATTTTACAACCCACCGTCATCATTGCTGTAGCCTTATTTCGTTTCCGGAGTCTGCTACCTAACCCAGAGGATTTTAAGAGGTATACTGGTTTTTACATTTGACATCTGACCACCGAAACCCAATATGAGCCAATGAGATAATAGGACGAAGGTTGTGCCAGATCGCTGCTGCTGCCTTACAACCATGAAGAACATAATTCTACGAGCTAGCTAAACCGAACTTTGACCAAGATCACCGTTAAGCAGATGACTCTAACTCCATGGCCACTGAAACTTTTGCAAGTTGATTCAACTAATTTGTGATGTAGAGATAGTGATTTAGGTAGTATTTGATGTAGAAGGTTTTTTTAATATACTATTGAATGAATCCAAATTACCGTAAAAAAGTATTTGTAAAACTAATATGCCTTAGAATCTAATGGATTGATACGAGTACTGGAACTTGGATAGCTTGTAATTTAATGCAAAGAATGTCAGGGCGATTTAGGTAATTTGTGATGTAGAAGGTTTTTTTAATATACTATTGAATGAATCAAAATTACCGTAAAAAAGGATTTGTAAAACCAAAGGATTGATACGAGTACTGGAACTTGTTGGCTCAGTTTAATTGGTAAGCGTTACAGTTACCTATCCACTGTAACATTGTGAATTTGTGATACATTTACTGACTGATGAGTGGTATTCAATAGAAAAGAGGTCACTTGGCATTGCCGTAATAGGTTGACTTTGGATCTGCCGCAGATAGATAAGAAATGTAGGCAATTTAGAAAAAACTTATTAAACCTATTTTTCTCCTCCTCCAAGTTTTCCTTAATAACGATTTTAAACATAAACACTCAGACAAAATTTTAATATTTAGATAGAAACACGTCTACAAACTCGTCTTAAAAAGGTATACTTGTTGAGGCAACATCACGTCTTTACTCGCAGTTTTACAAATTGATAAGGATTTAAAATAGGAAGAAATAATTATTATTTCCTCATTTAAGTAGTTCAACAAAAAGCAGGCTCAAAAATTTCACGACTCACAAGACATGTTAGAAAAAAGTTTTTGTAATGAATAAACTGTAGCTGAGATAGCCTCAAACATACTTCAAAACGCCTGTTTTATAGAATTATCTACAACATATCGACTAGCAATCAAAATTTCCGTTTGTGTGTTCAAAATGAGTTTTGTGGTAAAACAATCGTTTCGAATGGAACCGAATGTACATTGGTAGTGATTCGTAATTTCACACTAGATTACGAGTTGGTGAATAAAGTGAATAAAATAAATTTACGAAATAAATAAATAAATACTTGAGTCTGTTGTGTGAGCGTGACGCCGCAGTTTGAAGTTGGGAAATAAGGTTTATGATTTTCAAGACTTTTGGATATGATTGAGATTCTATTATTGAGGCTCTTAATGATAGATGTAGTTTAGCTGACATCATTAAAAGATTTTAATATCCTATTATATATTCTTTATTGCACATTTAACATAAAAAAGTAAACAAACTAAAGGACATTTACAAAGGCGGGCTTATCTCTACAAGAGATTTCTTCCAGGCAAGCCATGGTTGTGAGAGAGAACGTTCATAGTGGGACACAATCGTGCATTGTAAATGGAAGTAAATAAAATAAAACCTACATATAAATATATATACTTATATTAAAATATGTACATAAATATTTAAATAAATACAATGATGACTACGAAGACGAAATATCGGTTTGAAGAAGAAAATGCTCTTTCACTTTCTTTTTAAAAGTGGCAATAGAGGGACTCTCTTGAATGCATTTGGGAAGGCGATTCCATAGTTGCACAGCACAAACAGAGAAGGAATGAAAAAAGAAATTAGTGTTGCTCCTAAGTACCTCAAGCATCGTGGTGATAAGATTTTAAAATTATTTTCAAATTGAGTTTGACTCCCACTGATTTAGGGGTACTTTAGAGGTTCCGTTCTTGCTGCAATGAAGCAAACTTGTCTTAACCATGCAGACCAATGCCAGATCGACTCTATCTAGGATCACACTTTAAGCAATAGGGAATATGCGTGATGTTTTTATATTTAAGAAATTTATCCTCATTCATGTAATAAACAGTTTAGTAAAACTATTTTTCGAATAACTATGAAATTCAAAAAGATATAAGCCATCGAAGATTTGTTTCTGTCTCTTTCTAGCAAAGCGAAATTTAATACGAAGTTTATACGGCCGTAGTGGCATGTGACGTCACATGCCATGTCGGATCTCCCTGATTTAAATGCTTATATCAGCCGTATTTCTTAGCCGATTTAAATTTTAATTTCACTTTTTGTCATCTCTACTACGGTTTTTCATATTTTTTTAATAAATGCGATTAAAAAATTATGCATATTCCCTATTAAGCATAAAAGCAAATTAATAAGTATATGTGCTACCATTAATCTGCGTAAATCAGTTAATCTGCAGATTATCTAGTACTCGTAGGCAGGAAGCAAATTTGTGCGATAAATCATAACAGTATTAGCCTGAAGCTATTCCCGAAACTAAAAAAAATTAAAAGCAAAACTTGGGACGGCACGACTAGGTTCGGTTAGGTTTTATTACGTCCGGGCATAGAATAGGACTACAGTATTCCCTGCCCGTCGTAAGAGGCGACTAAAAGGGCCAATGTGACAGCGACGCGAGCGCATGATGCGGGGGATTCTTGCGTTCAGTACAGGGGGGTGATCGTGGTAATTTCAACGATATTACCAAAACAAAAACGTTTGCCTAAAACACTTAGTTAAGACTTAACATGAATTTTTTGGCAAACGTTTTTGTTTTGGAAATGTCGTTGAAATTACCACGATCACCCCCCTGTGGTCCCAAGATCGGCGGCAGTATGGCATGGTCCCATGCTGCTGCCGTGGCACCGCGCGAGTGCTAGAGGTTGAGTTTCTACTCTCCCGAGGTGGGTGGCTGCTATTGCAGCTACTAGGCACGGAGGGTAGTAAGCGTCAGGTGATTCCCGGGAACCCTCCAAATGCGCCTACGCCGGCAACCGTGGCGTTAAAAAAAAAGAAAGGTATAACAAGATTATAGTTTAGGTTAATTTTGTGTTGTGTTGCGTCTATGTGTAGATTAGTTAATCTACACATTAATACCTAGTTAGGTAAAGTGCGGAATTGTAAGTAAAATTTCGCACTTTAACGTGTCAAATCTCGTAATCTGCAGATTACCTAGATAATGTGCACATTAATTTATTACGTAAAGATTGCATACTAAATAAACATAATAAATACCATCTCTATTTTTCTGCACTGACCGAGAGGGACAAAACAAAATCTTTTAGAAAATGTTTAATTACCATCTTACAAAGATACTTGCTATGGGGGTCTCGATTCTTAAGTGATGTCAAATTATCGTCCTAAAATGAGCCGCTATCAGCCGCATTTTGCTTTTAGCCGGCATTAATCACCCACAAAGAGGTTCCCGAGAGGCCATCCATCACGAGAACAAGGAAGCATAGCCACACGTCTGTAAATTGGCTGATTTGACAGTGTAATGGTAGAGCGGTAATCCCGGAGATGCTTTATATTACAACGGAAGATTACTGTAATAAATGTTATGGATAAATACTTACTTTCAAGAAGACACGATGTAATATTTTCTACTTGAAAATGATTTTTAGGAAGAGCGCGCACGGGCAGCTTTACTTGCTAGATCTGTTTTATTCTCATACAAGGCAGAGAAAGAGATCCCTCTATCATGAATATTAATTGAATGAATGTATATTATTAAGCTAACACTTTTTCTGTCGCCGACAGCAATTATTTTTATCTCTGTTTCGTAGCTGTTGTCGGCAACTATGCAGCAAATTTTATGAATTCCATACATTGTCATTTTCGTAGAGTAAAATTTTGCAACAATTTGTGACGACGACGACAACAATTAAAATTTTTCTTACCCTATATGCCCGCGGGCATTATAGGAACGAATTTATCATTTTGTAGTTATAGGAAATAGGTTTTAAATTCGATGATAAAAAAAAACTGTACGGATTAGATACCGATAACAAATACTGTAGGGATTTTATGAGCACTCAGTATTTCCTCATCTAATCCGTTCAGTATTTGAATTAAGAACGTTAAAAGTTTTGACATGCTCTTTGAAACCTTGTTGCTCGACTGGATGATTCTTAGCGGTTAGCAAACATGAGGACAAACTCAATGTGAAACTAAATGCGCCCATAAAATTAGTGAATTTGCTTCTCGATCTCGAGCGACCATCATTAAATCAAAAAGGCGCATATTTTTGCCATGACAGGAAAAGAAGCGGCACTTTCAACTTAAAGAAATATATTTATTAAATATTCACGCCTTCTGGTTTATCGTACGCGATACATCTCGGCTAATTGGTTATCTTTAATTTATCGATGGACAGATAACACTTGCTCATGTCAAACCGGATTCGAGGATGAGCAGTTTCAAAATAATTGATATTTGACGTTTTTTTAGGCATATTATAAGATTATATGAATTTTAAAATAATTTCTAAATAAAGATAACGAGTATCTACCTGTATGTTATGAATGAAGGTAACCAGTATGGCGTAATTTGTCATAGTATTTTTTACTTTATTTTCACGCAATAGTAAAAAAGAAATTTATCCTTATCTTAACTATACTTTACTATCTTTATCCTTATCTTTACTAGCAAGCAGCCCGCCCCGGCTACGCACGTAGGTTTCAAAAGCTCTCAAAAGACACCTTTTTTAGGGTTCCGTAGTCAAAAAGGAACCCTTATAGTTTCATCATGGTTATCTGTCTGTCTCTCTGTCTGCGGCTTAACTCAGAGACCCTCAGTACTAGAAAGCTAAAATTTTGTACGAATATACATTTTATCTACGCTAACAAAGTGGTAAAATAAAATTTTGAAAAATATTTTTTTTAGGGTACTTCCCCCTACAAGTAAAGTAGGGATGAAATTATTTTTTCTTTTCCACCCCATAGTATGGGGTGTCGTTGGATAGGTCTTTTAAATATAATGTAAATCTGCAAACATCATTTTTCAATTTAGGGAACCCTTTGCGAACTATTAAGCTTGAAAGCGCAATTTTTTGTTGAAGTCGAGTCCCCCGCCCCCCCCTGCCGGCTAAACGGTTGTTATTGGAAATGTGAAATAATTCATAATAGTAGCATAGATGATGAAATTAAAAGGAAAACTATCACAGTTAAGTAGGCTCTACAGGTTAATTAGCTATAGCCGAAAAACTAAAAATAATAAAAATAGCAATCAGGCGCTAGGAGCTCGCTGAGCATTAGGAGGTAAATAATAATGTAATAATAATATACGTGTTGGACCCATGTCCCCACGCAAGCCTGATGCCCGGGTTTCGGCCCGTGAACTCCAGCCAGAGACTACAATAATAATAATAGTTCTTTATTCAGGCAAAAAACCCACAATTACATAAATACAAAATAGGAAAAAGATAACATAAATTATGCAGTAAAAGCACAGTAAACATTAAACCTATTAAAGTTGTTTATACATGGTATGTTCCGACATTTTCTGTTTGCATTCTGGTGAACGGTCGACCAGTACCTGAACACCGGACTAGTCAAGTCCTCAGAGACGGCACGGAGAATAGTGTTGCCAGAGTTACGCAATCTCTCCCAAAAGGAAGCGATGCGGGCTCAGAAAAAAGTCGGGCACTCGCGCTTCAGCGAACATGCTCGACGCACTGCAATACCGTGGATGTCTCATAAGGATGCGGTAAGCATCATTGTACTGCACCCTTATGGTACTCCACGATGATCTTTTAAAGTTCACCCACAGCTGGCAGGTGTATACACACTGACAGTAGGTAGTGAACAGTGTCTGTTTTACCTCCTTGCTGCAGTGGGCGAATCTACGCGCGAGCATGTTACACCGAATAACAAGCGCCCGCCTCTCTCTCTCCATATCCGTGTCGTCTCTGAGGTCCGGTGTGAGAATGTGGCCCAAGTACCGAAACTGCTGTACAACCCGAACTGTAGCTCCATTTAGTTTAACTTCTGGTATCCTCTCCGGACCCTTACCTGCCTTATATTATAAACGTTATGAAATACTTACTCAAAGCCCGCTTTGCGATAAAAAAAAACGTAAAAAAAGCTACGGAACCCTATACTGCGCGTCACCCGACACGCACTTGGCCAGTTTTCATTTCGACTTTATCGACAAACATCAATTTACAATTCACAATTCAATCAATTTACACTCAATATTTATAAATAAGGTACAGAGAAAAACCTCCCTCATGTATCTGTGTATCTATTAGTGAAAACCGTACCAAATTCATACAGTAGTTTGTGAAATATGACAGACAAAAAAACGCGTCACGGGGCTCATAGGGGGGATCATATTAAGTATTAATTGTTTGTTTGTTGCATTAACAAGAACTCTAAGGCTCAGCGCAGCGCATTGGAGAGGATTTTATTAAGGTACTCGAAAATCAACTTTTACGTCATTGAAATAAAGTGCATATATGCTTGAACCCGACAGAAAAGGCTCGCGCCTCCTCGAGGATACGCGGGAATCCGCGCGCGTGGCGACGAGTAGGCGCGCGGCGTAGAGACAGCGCGCGGCGGCGAGCGCGCAGTGTTGTCACTGAGATCAAAGAGGAAGGGCGTGTTTTTTTTTAAGATTTACCTAACTAAAGCGCAATTATAACCATATCCCAGTCCACCATTATTGACGAACCGCGACTAACTGGCATGTTTCGGTAGAAGATGACGGTTTACTAGCGCAGGCTCGCGCGGTCGCGCGCATGCTCGAGCATGCGCGATCCCTCAGGAAATGACCGAGCCCGCGCGAGGATTATTCCGTTCTGTCTGCGCTGGGCCTATTCCGTTCTGTCTGCGCTGGGCCGAAAGCCTATCGTCAGTTAATCTTTGTCATAAAATTTTATTGAATAATTAATTACAATCAGAACCAAGTCATCAGAAGAAATTAACTTGTTATTTAAATACAACATGTCGCGGATAAAGTATGATAAAAAATAAATATTGCCAAAGTTAAGTGCAAGATAGTTAGTTGGGTGATTTCAAATAATTGTACCGTCACTAAAATTCAACAAAAATGAATACTGTTACAAAAACATAACAAAATCCTGTGCAGTCAATAAAAAACGTAGAGCACAAAACACGTGCCAAAAACATCTCCACTTTTTTAAAATTCCGCTGCTCTCGGGATCCAACTTAGTCTCTCGAAAGGAATTTCGATTTTTTTCACTTGTTATTAATCTACTATAGCTTTATATAATCAATTCAATTTGTTTCATGACAAACTTTGCCAGTTACAAGTCCACCGAATTACTTCTTGGCCGAACTTTATTAAAAATTCTTAATTAACCTTCAATAAACTGAGGCCTTCATTGCAAAAGAAATGTTATAAAAAGTTGCAATGTCATTGCAGTGCAATTTAACGTCTGTCGTTGTTGGACACATTGATCCATATCTTGATGTGTTACGTAAAGTTGTGAATGAGATATGATACAAGGTGTTTCTTTTACGATGGTCAGCCCCAAGCTGGCTCGTTCTATTAGGTATCCATTGCACACCTACGTTCAAACCTTAAAGGGTACAATTTTATTATAAAAGAGGTCTATCTTATTAACAGCACTTCCCGTGTAGCCAAAATATAGTTATTGTTGAGCATTATGAACATCAAACTTAAGGTTGTATATCACATTTTTAGCCGATACACACTACCGCATTAGTCGAAACAAAACTTGTGTAAACAGAATCGTACGGCTATCAGTTGGAGTGAATCCCGCCCGATACGTCCCATCTGCCTACGCACCATTATAGGACGAAACGGGATTTTGGATATTTTATTTTTAGTGCCAATACGTTCCACTGCGCTTTTTATGTTAAGTTGAGTGAACTAATGTTAACAACAAAAGTGTTATCAAAATATTTGTGTATTGAAAAGTTCTTGATGTTTGTAAGATTACAATGTACAGAAATTTGTGTTTTTTTTTTATATTACCCATTGATAGTTTTTATTTCATACGTACATTACCGTACTTTCCCCTCCACCTGCTACGATCTTGGCATACTTCCCTCGCTTCCTCTACTTTCATCAACCCTCTCATACACGCTCATGTTTTGAAGTTTAATTCTTAATGTTGAATTAGGTTTTTGATTATTTTGTTGTGTTGATTTTTAAATTCTATAATATTGTTAATTTTTAATTCAATGATTAGGTCACAAATGATATTACGACGACTAATTTTAATGAAGACTGATAATGTTGTGATTTCACTGTATACTAGAGATATTCATACCATCTGCCTTTTATTACTATAATTTTTTTTTTTATTTAATTCTGTATACAAAAGTAGTGGGAGGTATCGGGACTACAAAATCGCAATGTCCCATTACGCACCAAAATGGTGCGTAGATACTGTTTACTCACCAGATGAGTGAAATAAGTACAACATTTTTCACGCTTAAAAAAAACCGGCTAAGCGCGTATAGGGTTCCGTTGTTTCTTTAGGATTTTTTATCGCAAAGCAGGCAAGCGCTAATTTGTTTTCGGTCCTGGCTACTCTCATAATAAAAGCCGAATTGGCAGCCAAAAAATATTTTCGCCAAGATGTAGGTACTATCGCGGCCTTTTACGCCTGATCACTTAAAAATTTTTTCGCTTGAATCCTGTGGAAGCGCCGAACCACGCCTCGGACGAATTGTTTGAATCAATTTTTCGGGTGCAAGCAAAAATTTGCATAGAGGTGATCAGGCCTTACTTGACGCTATTAGGCTAGTAAGTGTAAACTAACTACCAATCAACTAGGGATGCTCTACCAAAAACTAAAACGAATAAATAAGCGTATTACACAAGAAATCATAAAATCTAATAATTTTTTAGGGTTCCGTACCTCAAAAGAAAAAAACGGAACCCTTATAGGATCACTTTGTTGTCCGTCTGTCTGTCTGTCTGTCTGTCTGTCTGTTTATCTGTCTGTCTGTCTGTCAAGACCCTTTATCTCACGAACGGGTAAAGGTATCAGGTTAAAATTAATACCATATATTAGGATCCATGAACCACACAAGATCTGAAAATTTAAATTTTTTGCAACGACGCAATCAATAGATATGGCATTTTATGTCCTCATCTCCATACATTTATTCAAAAATGCAAAACCTACAGGGTACTTCCCGTTGACCTAAAATTATGAAATTTGGCAAGAAGCTAGGTCTAACAGTACAAATAATGGGAAAAGTCTGAAATCATTAAATATTACAACTTTTCTCACAACTAATGGAAACCAATTGTGGTGAGCTCCCGTTTCAAGAACATTCATATAAGAGAGGGGTCAAGTTGGATGGTCGCGGAGGCGATTTTTGTTTTAGTTCTTTTTAAAAACGGGAACACTTACAAACTTGAAAATTGGCATGTTTATAGTGCATAAGCTATTAAATAACAACAAATAATAAAATTTGGTCAAGCGCGTGTCGGACTCAAAAAATCTATCACATTAACTTACTGAAATGTCAACTAATACAATTATGTTTATGTGGTGGTACGGAACCCTCAGTGCGCGAGTCCGACTCGCACTTGGCCGGTTTTTTTTATTACAAAACAGTAGAAGTATTTCAAAGAAACACCGCGGATTAAGATAATAAAACGAATTTTAAATAAACAAAGCTTTTTACTGTTATTTTATAACTTGTGGGTAATAAGGGTCTACTATAAGGCAAATAAAACTCGTAAAACCCAGATTTCGCTTTTCATAATGAGGAACCAAATTAAAGGTATACGGAGTTAAAACCGGCAAATTTATTAGCTCTGTAACATGAAAGAACTCATTTAAGGAACACGCAAAGTATACAGCGTGAAATGGAAAGGTGTGGTAATACTAAATGTTGTGAATCTGCTCATGAAACTGAACAACTTTTCCTAAGGAACATACTATGATGATTATATAATCATCATATCAGCCGAAAGACGACCACTGCAGTTATACCCAGGTGTAAACTAGTGATATACTCACCAAAAATTTTTTTAATGTCAGATTGTTCTTAGTTATTTTTATTTTATGCAAACTCATGATAGGTAAACCTGCAGGTTTCAACTGTAACAGCTTTTTACAAGCCAAGGTAGTCTCAAGGTGGTTTGATTCCTCTTATCACACCGTTGCGTAACGTGTTATACTTATTATAACAAAACCCATTGTCCGATGACGGACAATCAAGCACTGTCGCTTTTGTGTTTTCCGATCGATTGAAGCTTTCACTTTTTGATAAGTATATTTTTTGCAATTATAATTTTAATATCTTGACGTAAGACCTTGTAAATTGCAAATAGCATAGAACATTTTAGCGAAATAGTTTAAACGTATTATTCGCTTCTGTAGCACTTCATAAGGAGCCCTGTATGAAAGTTTTACACTAGGTTAAGTCATAGTAGAGTTTAACCGTTTGTTTAATTACTGTGCGATATGATATGCTTTCTATTGTTAGGGAGGTTACTAGCAGCCTTTAAAATACATATTTACGCAAAGGCAAACATTTAGATTAAGCAAAGATCATCGGCTTGAAATATTAGCGGTAAGCCACAGATTGCATCGAAGAAAAGGTCCAGCAGTGTGATAACAGAGGTTGTAAAATCCTTATAGACATCAATATTACCTAAGACAAATTTTGAATTTTATAAATTCATACTTTAAACCTTTTTTCAGCAGTTATACAATTTTATTACAATATTTCATCAGGTCCTAATAACAAAATATTACATAACGGCCTAACGTTTTAACTTACTTACATATTCATATATATTTTCTATTGTACCTAAGTATTTTTTGCGCCAATTTTTAACAATGCACATATAGGCCGAGTCCTGAAGCTGTAATTTTTAATTGGCTGGACATAAATCGAAACCGTCAATTTACTATAAAGTTGCTATGTATTATAATAGGTGGTGGAACACTTATGTAAAAAATAATTTTTAATGAATTGGCTGACTTTTAGATTCTCCAGAAAATATATTTTTTTGTTTGTTTATGCATGTGAAGTCAAGCCAAAAATTGTAACTAATATCTGATGGTGTAAACTTTTGATGTGGGTTCCAAGGTACCTACTTCAATTAAAACTAAGCAAAAAATATTTGCGCATATTTTTTTATTAGCAAATTTGTATGCAAGTTACATAAAAGTCCAGGCAAAAATGGCAACCAAATTATTTTAAATTTGATAGACTTTCCAGGACAGTTTTTGAGCAAATTACCTAAAATTAAGCATATTAATCAAAAGTTAAATATTTTCGTATTTAATGTTGAAGCAAAAATACCAACTGAAAAACTTTTGTTTAATTACAGGTTTCATCGTGTGTTCTTTCCTTTATTTATAAAATTAAGCATAATTATAAAAAGATAAAAAAGTTGATTTTTAATTCAATAGATCGCGTCAAGCGAGCGAGAACCGGCGTAATATTATATGTTCTTTGGAACCGGTATGGCGTGCCGTGCGCCTCGAGACTTTTTTCTTCTACGTAATGTCAAGAGTACGTCAAGCCTGACATAATATTAGACTTTTTAGTGTTCTTATTTCAACAGTCCAAGTAGCTAGAGTGGGCTGCAAGTGTCTGGCTGCCTGCTTGTACAAACAACAATACTTCAAACAGTCCATTGAAAGGAGAAAATATCATTGTGGGATACAGTGTTACAAAAAACCGGGCAAGTGCGAGTCGGACTAGCGTGCTAAGCTATTGCTCTTGATCCCCCGATCTTGACTCCTCTTTAATAAGAATTTACTTGAAGTGAAAGCTAGCTAGCGTTAATTGGTTGTGAGAAAGGTTGTAAACTTTAATTATTTCAGACTTTATGGTTCCGTACCCATAGGGTGAAAAACGGGATCATACTAATATGCCTCCGATGTCTGTCTGACTGTCTGTCAGTGGGCTGTATCTCATGCTGCATAAGCTATAAAATATAAAAACTGATCAAGTACGAGTCGGACTCAAAAAAGGACGAGTTGCACTCCGAGAGTGCCGGCAGAAGTGAAAACTTGAATTTTTGAATATGACGTTTTTGTAAGGGTCAATTGCGTCATTGCTCGTGTACTTCTTCATCGAGACCTAAAATTTGTCTCAGTACATGAGTAGTCTAGGGTCAGTAGTTTTCAAGTTATAGCGATTTTTACTTTGACAGCTGTCATCCGAAATGTAGATCTCATCAAGACCTATCATTTGACTCAGCACACGAGTACACTAGAGTCAGTAGTTTCCAAGTTATGGGGTTTTTTTAGTTTGACAGCTGTCATCCGAAATGAAGATCTCATCGAGACCTATCATTTGTCTCAGCACACGAGTAGTCTAGGGTCAGTAGTTTTCGAGTTATAGCGATTTTTAGTTTGACAGCTGTCATCCGAAATGTAGATCTCATCGAGACCTATCATTTGACTCAGCACACGAGTACACTAGAGTCAGTAGTTTCCAAGTTATGGGGTTTTTTTAGTTTGACAGCTGTCATCCGTAATGTAGATCTCATCGAGACCTTTCATTTGTCTCAGCACATGAGTAGTCTAGGGTCAGTAGTTTTCAAGTAATAGCGATTTTTACTTTGACAGCTGTCATCCGAAATGTAGATCTCATCGAGACCTATCATTTGACTCAGCACACAAGTACTCTAGATTCAGTAGTTTCCAAGTTATGGGGTTTTTCAGTTTGACAGCTGTCATCCGAAATGTAGATCTCATCGAGACCTATCATTTGTCTCAGCACACGAGTAGTCTAGGGTCAGTAGTTTTCGAGTTATAGCGATTTTTAGTTTGACTGCTGTCATCCGAAATGTAGATCTCATACATTTAGGATTCGCTATTAAATAACGATCAAAACCAGTGCGTCAAGTCTGTCGTGCACATATCACGTTGTGCACAACAAAAAAAGCCGAGACTATGACCACAGAATATATAATAGTAAACAAGTTTACAAGAGTCACACTCCTTTGATCTTGGAAAAAGCTGCCTATTTCACAGACAGGCCTGCTATGACAAAGACAAAAAAGATGTTTTGGTCTTTATCACACTTTAGAAGTTTTGTATATATTGAGCCTGCTCTAACTTGGTATGATTATTTGCAAATCAATTTCTATACTTCATCCGAGATCTGACGCGACAAAGGTAAAAAAGATGTTTTTATCTTTATCACACTTTAGAACTTTTGTATATATTGAGCCTGCTCTAACTTGGTATGCTTATTTTCAAATCCATTTCGATACTTCATCCGAGATCTGACGCGACTTCTGATGCGAGTTAATAATTTTTTTCCCATCTGAAAAAGTGCCAAGCGCCGCTGAAGAAGTTTTCACTTCAAATGTCGACCACAGTACTCGTAATTTACTGACATTTCAACTAATACAATTTATATCATGCGGTGGTACGGAACCCTCGGTGCGCGAGTCCGACTCGCACTTGGCCGGTTTTTCCCTTTCATTAGATCAAATCCACAATTATTTTGAGTCTCATGTCAAACCTGTAGAATATTCATACAAACTTCCATCCCATTTTTCAACCCCTCAGGGGCTGAATTTCAGAAAATCCTTTCTTAATGTGTAGTCTTGACGTACTAAAAAACTGCTTACAAAATTTCACATCTGTAGCTTTATCGGTTACGGCTCGGCGTTGATGAATCAGTCAGTCAGTCGGTCAGGGCATGCTGTTTTATATATTTAGATCAGAAGATCAAAAGTATTTTCAGCTTACTACAACCGATGTAAATTTTCATCTTTCATGTTTAACTTTAAATTCCGAAGCGCGTACCGAATAAAACAGCGAAGCAATGCGACGTTGCCGTACCGTGCAATCACGAGCCGTGTACTATGTTAATGTCAATTATGAACTTTATTTCAACTTCTTTAGGGTCGATATAAAGCGCTACATAATGTAATTTTTATATAAAAAGATACGCTATTGCCTGAAATGTTTAATTTTTAAAGTAATCAACGTAAGTACAGTTTTAGAGTATAATTAAACACTTTTCATTCAGTTACCTATTTTGGCCAAAGAGAAATCCCTCAATAATTATACCACTGTAAAGCTTTAACATATTGTGTTCACTTTTATGACTGTTTGATCAAGTACAACAAAATTTTGAAGTACAAAAAGTCACGAGATAGTTATGTATTTCGCCCGAGCAGACAAAAAGAAATAAAACTTTTAGTGGGATTTTTTTAATTTTAGGATTAACCTAAGAACTTAGGTGCTTAATTAGTTTGTAAAATACTAAAAGTTTATCATTGAACGAGCCCAGATAACATTTCGTTTAGTTGGCATTTTTGCCACAGTAACTATTTATATAATAGGGTTTTTTTAATCTGCCGCCTTGTCCCATTTGGTGATATGCTTAATTTTAAGTAATTATGTAATTACTTCCAAGACTTCATAAACCACAAAAAGAAAAGCTTGGTTCCGATTTTTGTCTAGGCCAAAATCTAATTATCTTGGGGTAATAATCACAGCTTATCATCCTTGAATGCAGTTTCATTTGTGTGATTGCATTTTTAAGATTATTTAATGTGCACACCTCGCCTTGAAATTGTTATTATATTACAATATGTTTTTGCAATAGACAATATTTGTATCTCTTTATATTTCCGACAAGTTAAAAAAAAATAACTAGATTAAAGTGGCACGATACAAAAATAAATGACCTCTTTGTTTAAAATTATCACTATGTTGAGACGGTTTGTATAGTGTTCGAAACTTTTTTTTTTGCTTTTCAGGTCTATCATGCTTCGTTGGGTAAGTTTGTAAGGAACCGGTGTGCACACTTCATATGAAAATTCAGACCACGAAAAGGTTAAAATTGATGAATTATTGACTTCTTTGTTCTAAGACAGGAACAATGATTACCCAAGTTTATACTTCAGTAAAATAACTAATTCTCGATACGTAATAGGCATCCTTGACACTTGCGCCTCAATCAAAAAGGCACGTCTAACTTGGCCGCCAGGTGCATGCTCCAATTTTCGCCAGATTGGATCGCTTTGATCTACCTCACAAAAGAGTACGTGATCCGGCAATCCACCAACTGGCCCATTTACCCTGACCTTTAGGATTTGAACTGATAAATGTAATTTTAAGATAATGATAATTAAAATATTTTTTAATTTCCTATAAACGGTTAAAGCAGTCTACTTAATTTGGTAACGCCCCCGAGATTTTGTTTTAAAGTTCATAGATTGTTAAGTATTTGCATTTATTAGAAATCCGCAGTTCTGATACAAATCTATTTTCTGTCATAATTTTATAGTTACAAACAAACATTAGATTTTTCATAACTATTAACTAACTATATTTATTTGTTACCTTTAAATGGCGATTTCCAGGTGATCCATCTACTCCCCATTTTAAATTGCATTTATATTATTATTGTATTTAACATTTAATTTAAAAACAGTGTAATTAAATCTATCTTATAAATCCACCTATGAAGCTGAAAAAAAATTTTCCTGAAGAACAAAGGTCGAAATACGTAAAATAAAAAATTACCTTCCATACAAAATGGCTATAAAAAGTAGTTTTTAGTGTCAATGAATTTTTTTATGTTGTTCATCGTAAATAATGCGGTGAAAAGGTTAAGAAGATCGAGCTCTTTGAGCATATTTGAGCATTCACTTACAAAAAAAACTTATTGCGCCAAAAAAAAAATCAAGCAAAACTCGTTTTTAATATTTATTTATTTTATGTGTGTGTATTTTTATTTAAGATAAAATATCACCGGCTTTTATATGTTACTTTTTATCAATTAAAATGTAGTGAATATTCTGAATCCTGTTATGACGACCAAAATTAAATTGGACAAAACTGTGCATTGGTTGCGAACACCACCCCAGAAATTTCCAGTAAACAATAATGAGTGTCGTAATAATCCCTCCTTTCCACAGCCCATAAACCATGCCAATCGACCATCATACCATCACACTGTATTATAATATCCCCTTAAAACAGGCCTTAACGATACTTTAAACGGCTTCAACCAATTTTCTCGACACCATTTCTTATTTGCGCGCTCCCCGAATTCAATTTAACACTCATCGATTTTTATGTGTTAAGATTTTAAAAATAAATTATATGTAAATAACGAGCGGGCAAGCCGGCCGATAATTTTGCAGAAATTACACAAACGGTAAGGAAAAGGGGCGATCGAGTAATTGGAGTTATAAATTTTTCAATGAACGTAGGTACCAAGTAAATCCTATATTGGGCATCTTTGTTTATTGATCATGAGCTGCAATCAACACCTCAGGGCTTGATCGATGTTTCATTCCGAGAAAAATATTTTTTATAAAATTCATCGACGGATTGTCAAGAAATCTACAACATGTTAACGGAATAAGCGGAACTGAGAAAATAGTTTGTTCAGAATCGAGAGTAGAATCAATTTCACGGGTTTTTTATAAGGGTAATATTTTTTTTTTATTATTAAAATTTTTGCCGCTTCTATTCTAAATATTTCTGTGGATACGCGTGCTGGCGACCAGCGCCGCGCGGTTCATGAGCGGCGAGGAGGGGAGTGGGCGTGGCGTGCGCAGAGTGCGCGGACTAGAACAACGATAAAACTAGAACAATCATGAAACTTTAAAATAACAATATCTAGAAAAATAAATCTTTTAAAAAAAACAAATTTACGGGAATGGATTTATTTTAATAAAAATCAGTGGGGTGTATGAGGGTTTCGCTTATTCCATTAACACGTTGTATTTCATCTACATAAACATGTTTCAATTTATGACCTCCCATAGAAACTGCATCAGCTAATAGCGCATTTTTTATGGGAGGTCAAATTTGGTTTTTCGTATTTCGAAAAAGTTGTTCAGTTTCTGGGGCAGATTTACATGCACCGTTCAGTATTATCACACCTTTTCGTTAATAAGTAAGTTACCTAAATAAAGGCCTGAAGAGCTTTATTGCGCAAGAGCGTGACACCAGTGATTTTTTGATCGGCTAATGTCACGCAACTTGCGCTGCGCCTGCGCGTCTGATCATTCAATGATAGTTTGGAAACCTTCTCGTTACGGCATTGCCTCCAATTGATTTCGAACACGAAAACTGACGCCACGTTCGTTTGCATATTGCTAAACTTAAAGAGAAAAACCCACCATATCTTTAGGCAAGTAAACCATAGATAGACAATATTTGTAAAGGTTAGATTCTAAACCTAGACTAGTTAAATAATCACAGAGTAGGCAATAGACTTTGACTAACTTGAATATATACCTTTGGATGCTCGGAAATCTTTGGTATCATAAAGTAAAATGATGGGGAGAATAGTGATATTGTACCAAATATGGTACTGAGTGAGGTAGTGCAAATGTCTGCCGAGATCGCTGTCACGGCAGTCGTGTTGGCACGCAGTAGGTAGTCAGGATGTCTTCGATAGATAAAGAGCATTTAGATCCCGAGATGATGCCTTGCTCTGCCCTGCAACGCTAAATTCGATGACAGCTGTAGACCTCTTTTTAAACAACTTAATATACTACCCCTTCCTTGTATGTATATAAGAGACGTGTGTATTTTTGTTGCCTCAAACCCAAATTATTGGAAAACTCGTGGAGAAGTTACGTTACGACAAACAAGATCAAAGATTATGAATTTACTGTATCAACCTCTTGCTAGGAAAGACATTTACAAGAAGAACATATTTAATATGAGCATTTTGTTATTTAATAAGCTACCTGACAATTTTAAAATTATGACTAAAGATGCACTGAAAAATTGTTTGACAAAATGGCTATTAAAACATTGCTTTTACAGTGTGAAAGAATTTCTAGATTTTAAAGTTAATGAATAGTTTAATTTTGACATATTTAATATTGACACACTGTATATAATTTTAATTCCCATTAGATATATTTGCATGCTTACGTGTAAGCTGAAAACACTGTACTCTTTTAACTTAAGATCCTCAACTACTGTTTTCTTGCGAATAAAGATATTTGTATTTGTATTTGTGGACATCTGTAGTAGAGTTGCGCAAACGTTGCCTTATGAAGACGCTATCAGCTAGTTTAACTACTTAGGATTAGAACAGCAGCGGCAAGGGAAATAGCCCGCCGGCTTCTGTGTAGATAACACAAGAAGCAGTCTTTAGTATCAATTTCCGCTTTGCTCTACATTTAAAGTTATGAGGCTGGAAACAGAATTATTAAATGCATGAAGTTATTTGGTTGTATTTGCTTGTTTTTGTTTCATAATTTTATCTTCTTCTTGTTCAACCGTTTTCGAAAAACGTCTGTGAATAAGACAATATTAATGTAGATGCGTTCGAAGGACGAGGCAGATCGAAGAAAAGCTAGAGGGCCAGTGCAAAGACGAAATGAAAACGTAAGGATGTTGATATAGCGGCTAGTAAAGAGAAATGGAATGACTCAAGTACATTAGAAAAAGAGCAGGCGTATGATGAGCAAGCCGTTGTTACCTTCATAAATTTAAACAAATTCACCGTAAGTACTGCTAAAAGTGGCCGTTTTTCGCACTGTTTGTATCTGTATCTACAGTGAACTATATTTTTCAGGATTGATAAGTTCTAAATAAACTAGGGTACCTTTTCTTCAATCTGGTAAGACAGATTTTCGATAAGTTTTGTATTTAGCGATAATATTTTTTTAACTGATGGGGGCGCTAGTTGGCTGGGGGAAAGCCCTTAACTGGACAGCCTAGGACTATAAGGTTTGGGTATAGAATGTACGGATACGTGTAAACTAACAATAAAAAAATTATTATAGTACATTAAAATGCAAGTGCGCTCTTTTGGATATTACAGCCGAGGCTCAGAAATTGCAGCCCGAGCCGCAGGCGAGGGCGTAATGGAGCCGAGGGTGTAATTACCAACGCGCACGAGCTTTTTACGACGTTTTTCAACACATTTGCGAATAAAAACAAATCAAATTGGTTACCTTTAAAATACTAAACTTTGCTAACCTTACGTCACAGTAAATATATAAGCTAAAGCAGTATGGAAACTCCTAACAAACGTCCAAAACTGGCGCACTCACACATGCGCACACCGCTACAGGAAAATAAGCAGTTTTCGCGCTGAAGTAAGTCCTGGGTGCCAAAACCATAATACAAACAAATAGGTACATATATGGTCCCTATAAGTATGTCCCTGTCCTTGTGCGATAAAAGGCGACTAAGTATCTTAATCTGCCCTTGTGTCATAAAAGGCGACTAAGTGACTTAACCTTTTCTTGTGTCGTAAAAGGCGACTAAGTGTGAAAAAAACATGAAAAATTGAAAACATGCTGAAAGGAACAAAGTTGATAGAAGCACCCAATATTTGAGTTCATCATACTATTCTTATTTCAAAAATTCTGGGTTACAACCCTGACGCTCCGACGCAGAATAGTTCTTTTTTTCAAAAAAAGGCCCGAGTTTCCATACTGCTTTAGCTATATATTTACTGTGCTTACGTCCACCGCACGTCCACCGGAACATTTTGTCGGCTGCATATGTTCATGCTTCCCTTTAATTTTACCAAATTTCAAAATTGTATTTCGTGTATGAGTATTTTAGACGGTTCAGGATCAGTTTTTTATATGTAGAAGTCGACACTATTAGAAATAATTACAATAATAAACACGACAAATATTTGTAAAATGGCGCGCATTCTTTCTTTTTCAGCGGTCACAGATTATACGTCGCGTGAGGAGCCCCCAAAACATTACCATGTTATCTTACACCATCAATCTTTTATCAATTATTAGTCAATCTCGTAACCAAGCTATAAAAAAAGTAATTGTCACTCGGTACCCAAACATCCTATTCCATTTACCTTGAAATAAATTATCAAAAATTTAATATCTTGTTACGTAAATGACAAATTTATTGTTAATTAGTTAATTACTATAATTAATTTCATAAAATCAACATTCATTTATGATACTTTCTCGAAGTCAGCTTGAAAATTTTAGTAACATAATAAGCATAAAAACTCCTTGCTCTTGGCCGATTAAAAAAAAAACAAAAATAAAACACTAGTTAAGTAATATTATGACAAAAACACGCGTGTTTAATGAGCTGTTTTATGAGCAAATATGTTGAAAAGATATTTGATTCCTGATTGTTTCTAAAACATTGTGAAAATATCGATCGAAATATTATTTATACTATAAATTTATCTACCGTGCAATCAAACGGATGGACGTATGTACGAGTATGTATGGGCTTATCGACATCCATCTGCGGCTTAAGTGTTTTTGAGCGTTATAATTTGAGCGGCAAGGCTTTCACTCAATGGGACCAATTAATTCTTGACCGAAACATTAAGAGCTCGATAAATTTCTTGAAAAACGCGACGAGTCGATAAGGGAACAAGTTCGGGACCTCTGCTGTTTAAAGAGGTTTTATTTATCTTGAACAATTTGTTATTGCCACTCTTGTGGTCTTCCGGTAGCCGTGTAATTGAATCTTCTGGTTCTGGGAGATTTATAGCGGCCATTTGATTGAGCTACCGTCCTTTGATTAGCGGCGCGCCGGATCGACTCCCGCGCAACGAACTAAATTTTGTTTGTTTTAGCCGCCGGTAATTAATCCTTAACGAATATACATATAAGTCCATATTTAAGGATTAACGACTGAATGCTTCACAGACTGATTTATAAAGACTGTTATCGGGCAGAGACCGTACTTGACGAGTGTTGATGAAAGGTCGTTTCTCGGCTCTGTAAAACTTGTTATCGAACAAAAAGACTCCACTGCACAGATTAGCTGATAGTAGCGATAAATTTAATAACATGGCTCTCCTCTTCACTTGCTTTTGTTTACGTATAGGTAGTAGTTTTATACTGAAAGCAATGTAAAGGGGCAGAGTTTATTTTATCTCTATAATGATTCGAGTGATGCTCTTAATACATACCATCTTAGTTCTCAAGGTGCGCCCACCTTGCGTGCGTGCTTTATTAGCTTAGAGAAAGTTTATAAGTGTCAAATTATCCCACTCATAATCATTTCTTTCTAACGAACGCTGTTCGTTAGAAAGGAAAAGGTTCATGAAAAAATCTAAACTCGCTTAAAAATAATGATTATATAAATAATAGTTTTCCTTTTATGTTTCATCACATATACTACCAACGTGAATTTCTTCACTTTTCCGATATCAACTGTTTAGCTGGTAAATGACACTTGACTCTAGCTATTTGACTTGATAGTACGAGCGGCGACCGTCATTTGACCTACGTTATTTGATGCAAAGATAAGCCCCATTTTAAATGTTCATAAAAGTGATGCTAAGATTAGAAACATTTGAAAAAAAAATTGAATTGGCCGAAAGTTCAAAATAAAGTACCACTTCCGGTGAAAATAAATAAATGGCACTGCTCGACAGACGGTTTCAAAGACAACGATCCGGACCCCTCTATCTAAACCGTCTGTCGAGCACTTACGGCCATACAGGAACTGGCAGACTAGGTGTTTCTGTCACTACAAATAAATTGTTACTTGATGCCACAATTTCTATCTCGGTATCAAATGACGTAAGTGCCATTTATTTATTTTCACCGGAAGTGGTACTTTATTTTGAACTTTCGGCCAATTCAATTTTTTTTTCAAATGTTTCTAATCTTAGCATCACTTTTATGAACATTTAACATGGGGCTTATCTTTGTATCAAATAAAGTAGGTCAAATGACGGTCGCCGCTCGTACTATGACTTTAATTTTATTTTAGCACTTCTAAGGTCTCTGAGCTAAGCCGCAGACAGACGGGACATGACGAAACCATAAGGGTTCCTTATAGACTACGGAATCCTAAAAGAACTCGCACATCAAATTTTTCCACTTCCCAGCCACCGTTTGTTCAAAACTGGAGCGCGACCCGCGGGCAGCGCAATGTTGGAATGCGAAATGTCCGCCACCGGAGGCGATAGCATCGGTCGGAAGGACGCGATCGCGTGAGATACTCCCGCGCATGTCCAGTTCAGCTGCCCTCACGATTCCCTCACCGTTACTTCAATTTATCTCTTCTTTTCTCTCTGGCTTAGGTTAACGTCTGGTCTGACAAAGATTATTGGCGTGCCTTCTTCACAGGTTCATAGTGAACAGGCAGTCTTGTTAGTTTATTTTTTCTGAAATCTAAAGGGATTCTGTTTAGCCGCTCATTACCCCTTCAATCGATCGGGGTATAAATATCTAAATTCCAAATAAAATAATCATTTTAAATAGATTCTTTGCTAGGTAAAACCGTAAAACCTATTAAACATAGCCAAATCATGGCATCATGAGAATACGAGAAATCGTAGACCAAAACCGATGGGGGGTCCCTGCCTAAAATAAAAATTCTTAAAAAGTTTTACGAATTAACTCAAAACATCTTAGCTCTAACCAGCGAACTTGTATTGTAGTTCGCTACAATTCAGTAACTTGCGAGCGTAATGATCGGAATTCTCTACATCGGAAAGATCCGCAGATGTGTCGCTAGTCGGTACAACTGTACCGACAACAACAACCAACAACCATTGTTAGTATTTAAAAAATACAGTGGAATAGAGTTACAGCAAAAACTTGGTCTTCAAATTTAAAAACAAATCAATGTAAAGATTCCTTGGTTTTTCGAAATTGTACGAACTAAATATATATTAGGTACGTACCCTACCTACTTAGGTAAGCTAAAAAGTCTGATTAGCAAAAGCTAGGCATTAATCACCAAACATTTCCTGTAGGTAAATCGAGTTAAATAATAAAATGTTTAACTTATCTCTAAATCACCAAATTGATTTATCAGTCGAATGCAATTAAGTGCAACTCCTTGAAAATTGATTTGATTGAACCGGCAATTTTAATTAGTTGCATGAAGTTTCTTGGACATAAATTCAATAATTAAAATATATTTTAGCAATGCAAAATGCATTCAATGATTTAGGTACTTGATTGACTTGTTTTTGAGATAATTAATATTTGTCAAAGAAAGAAAGACTGCGGCTGCCTAGTATTTAGCCCTACTTATTTAGATACGTTTTATTGGTGACCTAACAAGACAGCGGCGCGCCTTTGATGATGATAAAATTCTCGTAATCTGAAAATTTTTTATTTAAAAATTTTGAACCGCTTTCAATTATTCAAACAAGGATGGATTTAATTAGGAGCAGTTTGCGGCTGTTTGTCAGCGCCCACGCGATCGCTGATCTTTGATCATTAGCAACCCCAATTATATTGTGCTCGAGCTTGTTTTAACGGTCGTTGATTATAATTTTTACTACCATTGGGCTTGCTCTTACTTTATTTTGCTATAGTTTAGGTTAGCTGCAAGGTTGTTTAAGTAGCAGCTCTTTCCGCTAAGGAGAGAGCCATTGCGAGGGACCTCCATACTAAAATGTATGGATTTTTATCAAATCCTAAAAACGTAATTTTTTATCTTTCTTTCTAAGAAATATGTGACATGGGACTAATATATGCTACTACCACAGTTTTTCTAGTGAAAACACTTACCATTCAGGAAAAAAAACAGTGTTAAAAAATACGCATAAAATGGCTATTACGGATTATATAGGGTGAGTTTTAATTAGTTCTTGATAGAAAAAGGTATGCATGTACTCATGATACTGAACAACTTTCCCCAAGGAACATAGGTCGAAATACGAATTTCAAGTTTTGACCTCCCATAGAACTGCATCAGCTGATAGCGCATTTTGTATGGGAGGTCAAATTTGGTTTTTCGTATTTCGACCTATGTTCCTTGGGAAAAGTTGTTCAGTATCAAGAGTACATGCATATCTTTTGCTATCAAGAACTAATTAAAAGTCACCCAATATACAGGGTGTTAATTTGATTGCGTGCCATAGCTTAAGGGGTGGTTCAGTAACGATAAAGGAACTCAAAAAAATTATAAAAAAAAATCCTACTCAAAAAAAATAAAAACATTGAAACTTAACTAACGCGGAGGGCAATGACCGCGCGAATGGGCGCGCTATCAAAAGCGCGCGAAAGAGTTTCAGTTATGTAGTCGTCATGGAGATCTTTAGGGGAGGCCTATGTCCAGCAGTGGACGTCTTTCGGCTGATATGATGATGATGTGCCTACCTTATTCACTGATACTCGCGCGCTAGCGACGTTGCTCCGCGTAAGTTAAGTTTCAATGCAGTTATAGATTATTTTTTCAGTAGGATTTTTAATTTTATTTTTTTTGTGTCCCTTTATCGTAACTGAAAAACCCCTTAAGCTATGGCACGCAATTAAATTAACACCCTGTATATGCTCCTATTCACTAGTAAAAAAGTATATATTTTCACTTACGCAAACAAAGTTTATAGAAGTTAGAGGTTAGCTGACTCCTTCGAAACGGAATAAGGTAGGGTAATAATGATCCCGTAATGAATTAGGAGTTCAAAAATAATATTTTAAGGGCTTCTTATGTACTGTGGCTACGACGCCAGCCACTGAATCTTAGTGTCGCCCGAGCAAAGCCGGGGGACGGCGGCGGCGGGCATAGAGTAGGGTAACCTAACCTAACCTAACCTAATGGCGGCGGGCCGATAGTTAAATATGGGATACACCCTAATCTTTTATCAGCCCGGATATTTTAAGAGGTGGTTCTATCCATTTTACTGAACGAATTTTCTCAAGGAACATAAGAGATACAGATCCCTTAGGAGGTGGTTCTGTCCATGAAAGTAAACTACTTACTTACTTACCAAGGAACATATGTCCAAATAAGAAAAAACATTTTCGACTTCCCGTAAAAACTGTATCAGCTGACAGCACATTTTATATGGGAGGTCCAAAATTCTTTTTCGATTTTTGACCTATGTCCCTTGGGACAAGATGTTCAGTTTCTTAAAAGTGATATAACAATACCTAACGCTGTATACCTACCTATATCGCACACAGTGTAGCGACACCCCTGGTACCGGAAAGTTCGGCGGCGGAGCTTCCGCAAAGTCTTATCTATCACTTGTAACATTTACTTTGTGGTAATGTTTTTGCAAATTGTGAATAAAATCGAAGAAATGGATTATAAAAGAATTATGAACAGATTGTACAAGGCGTAACAAATAGGGTGTACCAATCCTGAAGAACGTGAATCTGCCCATGAAACTGAACAACTTTCCTTATGGAACATGGTCGAAAAACGAAAAAACATTTTAGATAGAACTTTGAACTTTGAATTATTTTTTTTTTTTTTTCATTTTGTATGAGAGGTCAAAAGAAAATTTTCTTATTTCGACCTATGTTTCTTAGGGAAAGTTGTTCAGTTTCATGGGCACAATCACATCCTTTAGGGCTAATACACCCTTTCTGTTACACCTTGTATAATAAACGATTTGAATAATTATTTTCGATTTTATTCACAACTTTTTTCGATGCGGGTCGTCCCGACACGGAATTTCTGGAGGTGTTTCGCTACACTTACACTGTAGCTAAGTGTGTGTGCGTGCAGTAAAGGATTTCTTCATCTCTCTTCTTCTATTCTGTGTAAGTACATAAGTGAAAATCATTTTTGAATAACAAATGTTAACGTCCCGTGTGGTGACGGCAAAGAATAGTACCAACCCATAAATACCCGTGGGTGTCGTAAGAGGCGACTAAAGATTATAAACTGGAGTATGGGCAGCAGCATCCTCCTATGTATCATACCATCTTACTTACTGCGGTCACCTACAACCGCGGTCCATGGAGCCAGCCGTAACGCTAACAAGCGAGGTGAGGTGACTATGGTACTTCCCCTCTACATTTTTCCAGCAAAAGCTAGAATTCTGGCTGGAGGGAGCTCCCTGTCCTGTAGTGGACGTTTCATGGGATGTTGTGATGTTTGCAAATTTAAATACGTAGAGCTCACAGAGCCAGCGCGTCAATGCCCGAACGTACGTTTGTCAATAATCGTGATTTACAAATAAACTTCTCCATTATGGATGACCAGCGCGTGCCAAGAATTAATGGATCGACTGCTTTATTTACTACGCCTCGATTCGGACTTCCAAATCATCGATGGATTTATAGATAGTTACGATTTATTTTCGTCTCTTACTCAGCTGTGCGTGTGTTTGCTAGTCTTACAAAATTTATAATTTATTTAAATAATCCACATTTTTTTCCACGGCCATCGTCAAAGTAATTTACAACCAAATGATAACAAAACACTTTTTAAAGATAAAAACCATTCCAGTAGAGATTAGTATGATAAAAGCAGTGGTTCTAGATTAACGCACGCTTTGTTGTATTTCGAGTCATTGTGTTTTTAAAAAAAAAATGCTGGTTTTTGTTGGAAGTCTTATTAGTATAGCGACTATTGGTAAGTTACATTAGCATCACTAACTTCAATTTTACTTCTACTGTGACTGTGAGACACTTTGTGTAATTAAAAGTAGGTCTGTATGTAGATTCAAAAGTATTTATACATAAGTACTACTCGTATTTACGCGAAATTTGGTTTTTGAATATAAGTTGCTTTAAGGGCTTCTTACAATTAAAATACTACACTAAAGATATAGCTACTATAGGTATTTAAAAGCCAAAGCGTACTATGATACTGGAAAACAATTGATACCTGACGTCGTCGATAAGTATGTAAGTAATACATGCTTGAAAACAACAAACTATGTCACATGCGCTAGCCAGTGAGTAGCTGTTTAATTCGAAATTCAAATTTTCAAATTGTCTACAAATGAGTAGTCGCGATGCGCCCGCGCATCTCCTAACAATGGTTTTCCGACTCATCTTGCTCCTATAACAGCCTTAGATAAATATTTATTTATTCTGTTGACAATCATATTTACATTGTCAGCGTAGAGACAAAGACACGAGAGATTTGCATTACGCACCAATAACTTAACTATTCTCAAGTTTGGCTCATGCATTGTCAAATTTCTTTAGTATAATGTAGTAAAACACATTTTATTTCCTCTTTAGACAAAATAAATAACTAACAAAAGCATTGGACAGTAGCCATGCCAGTGGTCCTCACGGCAGTAAGCAAGTGAAAACAAAACAGCGCTACGCTACGTACCACAGCTACGTACCGTGCTAGTGGTAGAGTAGATATATAATAGGGATGTTTCCAAAGAGATACTCGTATGAACAAAATTTAAAAAAGAGACTTGCAAGATTTCTGAAAATCCAACCATTTCAAGTTAAGTGTGCAGCTTTAAATGTTATTAATTTTGTATTACAAATAGGACTAAACTAAGCTGTGACGTCACAGACATTTGACATTCAATAAAAAGTTGTTGATTTGACTAAGTTGTCCTCATATGCATACTATGCGTTTCAAATAAGAATTAGTTGATGGCTAACTTGACAGTGGTTCCCAGTGGTTGTGCAGTATTATAATAGTCGGGTTGTGCAAAACTAAATCGAAACAGGGGAAGTTACTTTGACAGCTACTACTTCATAATGATTGCGGCCTCTATAGGCCCTATAGGCCCAGTCTTATTCTCATTTGAAACGCATAAGTAGTAAGACGGTTGGACGTTGGACGCCGCCATTGTCCAACTCCTTTTACCATGGTAAAGGCATGTCGCCAACCATCACCAGTCGCAAGTTAAACGCGCGTAGGCGAAGGATTGTGTAGATCATCACTCGTTACTAATATAGGTCAGTTGAAGATAAGTGGAGATATTATCGTTGACGCATAAAAGATAATGCAACTAGGCTCTGTTTACACATTAACTTTGAAGTAACTACTTATTATGTGGAAATGGCATATCTATTGATAGGTGAAGTTCATTACCAATTATCGGCATCTAGCAGAACCATAGGTGATAAGGACGTTACTTCAACTCCACGACACGAGCTTAAAGCCACGAAGATAGATACCTAGATGTTCGCTCGTGCGTTTATGATATTTAGGGGGAGTTGCCAAACAGAACGACTTTTAAAGAAATCAATAGTGCAAATATCCGCATTGCTACGCTTGATCAGTTCCACCACCGCAACAGCAGTGTTACAATAGAGACGCGATGTAAGGCGCTGTCGGGCAATTATGTCAGACGCCTATCAACCACTTTCTCGCGCGAGATCTTTACGCGTCGATAGGCTAAACAACTATTGCCTTACATGGGCTTGCCGGTATTTGCAACTGCGCGACATAACTCGGTCGGATGAACCAGAACGGAGACATCGTAACGGTTCTTCGGTCATGCTTGGACTACGCGTGAATAGAGACGCAAATTGAAGGAATATACTTACTTAATTGTCTATTCATGTTTCATTTTAATACACAAAGCAACTGCCAAAGAGAAGTTTTATGGCCGTTGCTACACCTAACTACTGCTGTTTCTTGCGCATGATAAGTGATAATGATAAGCATCTACCAAGCCAATACACGATATGCAAGTGCAACATATTTAAAGGGAGAGTGGCACCAAGTAATACCGAGGTATGATAAACGCTATCTTCGTTTAAAAGCGAAAGAAAACTCGATCTAGTTAAGTGGTCGCCGGACGAAACATGCCCGAGCATTGAGAGCGGAATCTCTCGCTTTCAATAATTACGTGCGTACGCGCATTGGATCGGCACGACGACGACGTCTGATGGCCAGCAAAATAGCGCGAAACGCGAGAAAATGACATATGATTGCGGCGGTTAAAACCAACGTAAACCCGACTGCCAGAGCGGTCATTACACGTACTATAGTCGATCGGCTGCAATGAGAGGGAAAGAGGTTTTTGAACTCATACGAATGCCGTAATGAACACACATGAGGAAAAATCTTCAACTTAAAAACAACAGTCAAAAGGACACCCTACAGCCAAGGAAGCAAGGAACAGTTGCAGAAAATACAGAATTCTCCGAGCGAAGCAAGGAGGTCCAGATTCTTTGGCAGTAAATATCCAACTCTTACCTTTAGGTGCAGTTATGAAAAAAGAGAAATTGTCATTAAGAAAATTATTGCAGCAAATGCGTTTTACTATACCTATTTTCTGTTCATGTGTTTCCTCACAACAACCTCAATAATAATAGCAGCAGAATCCAGTATTTAGGTACCATTCTCTCTCCCTTATGATCCCTACACACACCGCAAAAAATTTGATCGGCCATGCATTTACACGCAAAATGCTATAAGAGTAACATGACAGGTTGAACTTAGTCCAGCGAATTGCGATGATATTGATAAACTGGTAAGTGGTAGCCTTACAAACAGGTCGCAAGGATGACTTAGATTACGAACGAATCCGTCATTATTTCTGATCTGATCACATCGATCCGAAGATACTGATATGAGGCATCCATCATATCGTAAGCTTTGAAATCAGAACATGAATCATACGTGTATGTTTGTCATATCGGCTGAGCATTTGAAAAGATAGACTGGAGATATTTTCTGTAGAAAAATAACGAGTTCCAGAAACTAACGCTAAAGAGTGGAATTCTCTGCCTGCGTCTGGGTTCCCGAGTTCATATAAGTCGCGAGTGAATAGGCTTTTGCTGGGGTAGCTCGTCCCATCCTTAACCTCATCTCTGTCAAGTGCGAGGAGCACTCGCGCGCCTAGGGTTCGGATATACCTATAGTATTTCAGAAGTAATTAAGTAAATTTTTAAGACCGCAAAACTAAATTTGTTTGTGAAGGTTTTTCACAGATTTCTAAAGAATGATGCTACTTAAAAAGATCGTTTAATTTTTCCTGTAATATTGACATACATATACCTCTATCGACTGTACCTAATTAATTCAGATTTTTCTTTTCACAAACTTCGGAGATAAGGGGGGATGGTATTTTTTTTGTAATTTTTCATCATAACTTAAAAACTAAGTCGATTTAGGAATGTTCAAGTAAAACGCTTTCATATGATACCCCACTCGACCTAGTAACGACAATTTCAATTTAACCCTGAGCCCCCTTTAATTTTTTTTTTTTTATATATAAAACAGGTTATGCTATTATATTCTAAAACAATTCCAAATTTCAAGTCGATGGCATGAATGGTTGCTGAGATAGGTATACCGGTGTGACAGACAGACAGACACAACAAGTCGCACCATATGTAGGCCTATCAATAATCTAAGCCATGTTTTTACCATTTTGGTTCAGAACCCTAAAAACGATCAATATACAGGGTATAAAAGTGATTCATCTTTAGGTAACAAATAGTTTATACTTAAACTAGCTGTTGCCCGCGGCTTCGCTCGCGTGGATTTCTTATTTATGTTGTTACCGGTTTTCCGAAGCAATGAGATATTTACCCGTCATTTCGGGGTAATTTTAAACTAAGGAAAAACGGGACTAACCCTGCGCAAATCAATGAGTACAATTCAAGATCCAGCTGAATTTTATATAATATACAGACGTTACTCATAAATTACTCAGAACAGAGGAACTTAGCAGCAGTATCCTAACAAATGTAAAGAGAGAGATGAGAGACACCTCTATGTAATATTTCAAAACAGAGCCAATTCGCAGAAGTAATTGAGAAAAACTAAAACCCTCTCCCTCTCTCTCCCCCTTCCTCTCCCCCTCCCACTCCCTCTGTATCTCCCCCCTCCCCCCTCTCCCCCTGCCCATTCCTCTCCCTCTCCCTCACCCCTCCCCCTCCCTCGCTCCCTCCCTTTCCCCCTCCCTCTCCCCCTTCCCCTCCTTCTCCCTCTACCTGTACCTGTACCTGTACCTCTCTACCTCTGTACCTCTACCTCTCTACCTCTCCCTCTACCTGTACCTGTACCTCTCTACCTCTACCTCTCCCTATCGCTGCCCCTATCCCTACTCCTAACGCCAATTTAACCGCTATTATCCCTAACATAGAAACGACACCCATATTTATTTTTAGACATTTCAAACCTATCGCATCCCAACCCCATCCCCAGGGGATGATGGTATTTCACGTTCATCACGTTGGATTTCAAAGTTGTTGTAGCTTTCGTAATCAGCGACCCGATAAACCATTCAAACAACACCCATATTGATTTTTAGACATTTCAAACCTATCGCACCCCAACTCCATCCCCAGGGGGATGATGGTATTTCACGTCCACCACGTTGGATTTCGAAATTGTTGTAGTTTTCGTAATCAGCGACCCGATAAACCATACAAACGACACCCATATTCACATTTCAACCCTATCGCACCCCAACCCCATCCCAAGGGAATGATGGTATTTAACGTCCACCACGTTGGATTTCAAAATTGTTGTAGTTTTCGTAATCAGCGACCGGATAAACCATACAATACAAACGATACCCATATTCGTTTTTAGACTTTTTCACCCCATTTCCCTTTTTTAGGGGTTGAATTTGGGGTGGATTTCAATAACAGTGATGCATAGAATTACATCATTAATGCCTAAATAATAAATTATCTGGATTTTACTTTAAAAATAAAGAATTTTCAACTTCATCCCCCTTTTCACCCTTAAGGGTGTCGAATTTTCAAAAACCCTGAGACACGTAAATATTTATTTTTAGTCGTCAGCCTAAATACAAATTTTGAAGATCCTAACTTCAAAACTGACGGACTTTCATACAAACTTTCATCCCCTATTTTACCCTCTTAGGGGTGGAATTTTATAAAACCCTTTCTTAGTGCACCCCAAGGCCTCATAAGGAACCTACATGCCAAATTTGGAATCTCTAAACCCAGCGGTTTGGGCTGTGCGTTGATATGTCAGTCAGTCAGTCAGTAACCTTCTTCTTTTATATATATAGATAGGAAGCGAAGGGTGTACAATGTTCCTCATGTAGGTGATAGTTATATTTGTGAAAATATCGAACAACAGTATTGTTATTTGTTAGAGTGTAGATTGCAGAATTAACTTGCTTATAGGGAATTTCGTGGGTATGGGTGAGGTTCTGACGGTCTGTCGTTATGCATGCTAATTTTACGTACCTATCTGCCCAAATTGTTTAACTTTCTTTCTGTACAACCTTCCTTGCACTCATCTGTTCACCTCTTATTTCTAAAATTCGTATTGTGATAATGACATTTTAGAGGAGGTACATTAATCAGTTCCTATAATACAGGTTAGTTCCTAGTTTAGGAGTTGAATGATGTCCTGACATCTTTCTGCCCACTGTACAATCAATAAAATTGTTATTAATACTTATATTACTGAATGTTAAAATATGTTGTTGTTGTACAAGTTTTTGGAATAAATTTTATTTATTTATTTTATATACGACATCCGCGACAAGAGTAAACAGTATTATCTATCTAGCCAGCACCGAAAGGGCAACTCATAATATGTTATAACTGTTCCAGTCGCCTCAGAAAGCTGTTTCTACCAGAGATGCCTTGGTTGTCATCCCGAAGAAGTCGTATGGACCGGCTCTAAGAAAGAGTGTCACCCGTCAAACTGGGTGACAGCAGAATGGGTCCACAACCTCGGACATCCCCCACCATCGACAGACTCGAGGGTTCCAATAGAATACCGGTGTTTGAAAATGGTAGCGACGCCGGATGATAAGACTTGTAAGTATTTAAGACCATGTGAAGACCTAAGGGAGTGATCACACCTGAGTGAATTCAAAGACTAATTCGGCATACATTGCTCGTTAAGTAAGGATATTGCAATTAACATAACCAAACCTCCCAGCAATGTATACCGAATTAGTCGTTGAATTCAGCTAGGTTCCTCTTTGCGTGTCGATGACAATCGTCATATTTTACTCCGCTCAAAATTTGGCCACATGAACAACTTGAATTGCGTGAAGGTGGAACGAAACGCAGGGCATAATAAGTCCAACCGCATGTGCAGGCCTGTTTGAGAATCCCCATCTGGACATGTTGTCTTTACTGAAGCCACTGTGGCAGCCACCCTGGGTCCGTTATCAATGCAGCTGTTTAATTTACATGCAATTAACTAGAACTAAAAGACGCTTAGAGATATGGGTGGTGATGAACACTAACCATCAAGTGAGCGATCGGCTTGTTTGCTCAATATAGTTTTTTTATGTGAAATAGGTGAACATTTGACCCCGATCCGATCTCACCAGACTAGTGAGTATAGTAAGTGGCGATGGGGTCGAAGATGATATTGTTCGGGGAAAAGATCGGCAGGGACGTAAAAAAGAAAGACTAAGCTGACTAAACTATACTCACACAATATTTTAAATATCCATTTCCTCTTTCTTCCAGTCGGTAACACAGTAGACGTGATCCGCGGTTGCGTTCCCAGAGCCCAAGTAGATTCAGTCTGCCTGGGTTTAGTTGCCGTGGAACGCGCACGAAGCCATAGCGACGCGCGGTGCTCTATCTGCTGGGGCAACAACTGCAACTCTTCAACCCGAGAGCAGCTGCGATTCTTCACACCTTTTCTCGCTATCGTGCTGTACTTCGTTCTTAGGTGAAAGGAGAGATGGATGGTGTAGGTTATAAAATATCTTTAGAAATCAATTATATAGAATTATGTTTTGCCATTGTCTGGTAAATCGCTAAAAACGATTAAAGTCGTAATTGGTAGCATACTAGAAACTTAAAATCGACTTTTACTGCCTTGATTGGTTGAGAAAATGCAAATGACTACAAATCCGAAAATCGCACAATTTACAACCAGACAGGATTCGAACTTAAGAATTGAAGTTGTGGATTAGTGACCTATGCAGGTACGCATTAACGTTGCGTTTGTACTGCCATTTTATTTTCATCCCATCTATTCGAAAATCGCTGAACGGTTCGTCAATAAAGGCGAACAAAATAGCTGTTTTCTCCTAGACACTTTCGTAGCGGGTAAAAATAGGATTTAAAATTAGAATTTGAATTTAGGTCCACCATAGGGATATTTAAGGTCAACCATAGAGGTCGAACCAAAATATTGTATGAAAAGTGATACTAGCCGGTTGTACTATTAAAATTATTCTTAATATACAAAAAAAATATGCGTGAAATGTAAACAAGACTACCAACCAAAGAGGTTCTGTTCCTAATTGATATAAAAATGTCAATAACATTTTCAGTTACAAATACGAGTAATACTTAATATAATATGATTTTTAGTATTGTTTCATCAAGTAATAATATTGTAATAGTATTTTATATTTACAATTAATGACGAGTGTGTGTCTCAATGAGCCTCTTATTCTTTTCTGTTAGAGGGAGATGAAAAGTAGAGTGTATTACGTGGCTGCAAAAATATTTTTACGTTGGTCGACCTATTGAATCCCTCGCTACGTTCAGGATTCTACTTTAGAATCCCTCGCCATGCTCGGGATTCTACTCAAGAATCCTTCACTTCGCTCTGGATTCAAAATAGCGCCCTCGCCTTAAAAATATTATTTTACAGCCTCGTGATACAATCTACTATTTAACACTTTCTATGTTTTTCGGTAGATGAAGTAAAGAGAGAGTCTTGAGAAGCTCATTTTACTTGGACACGTGAATGGTAAGAGGCTTAGAAGCAGTGCGTCAGCGCGATCGACGCGCACAAACCTGGAGAAATTCGCTGCAACACCCAGACTGCTACAGAACCTCCAGGGCCCAGAACCGAGTGGCCTGGGCCCTGAGACAAGTGGCTTTCTATTATCGCAAACGCTAGTAGAATAGAATGCAAATGTACGGAATTGACATTAGCTAACGAAACATTGCGCGACAGCTATATCAATCCCATACATATTTATTATATTCTATAGCGTTTGCGATAATAGAAAGCCACTTGTCTCAGGGCTCAGGAGAAGAGCTCTGACCGACAAAGCAGATTTTGGTGTAGTCGTGAAGCGAGGAAAAAAAAGATATTTTTCAATACATTTGCTCGAAAAACGTACTTACAAGGACGTAAACATTGCTCGTAAGTAGTTACTTACCGAACTAGTGCGGTAAGTAAAAAAGTATAATACCAAGGAGTTTTTACACTCTGATCATCATAACATCCCATGAAAACGTCCACTACAGGACAGGGAGCTCCCTCCAGAATTCTAGCTTTTGCTGGAAAAATGTGGAGGGGAAGTACCATAGTCACCTCGCTTGTCAGCGTTACGGCTGGCACCACGGACCGCGGTTGTAGGCGACCGCAGTAAGTAAGATGTAAGATACAAAGGAGGATGCTGCTGCCCATCCTCCAGTTAACCCTTAGTCGCCTCTTACGACACCCACGGGTATGTATGGGTTGGTACTATTCTTTGCCGGCACCACACGGGAATACACTCTGATCATAAAATTATTTTATACCGTGGTGACTTTTTACTTGGGTGACGACTGCCTACCTATATTTAAAATAAAATGGAGAGTACAAGGAGAACATAAATCGACAAGAGGCTAACAGTACCCATGGTTGGTTCCTTTACCAAGTGTATTACTTATACCTGTTTTCTCACAAAAGTATTGAAAAACTTCGTAAGATACACGTCCGTAAGAGTTATGACAAACTCGTGCCGTGGTAAACCCTCGACTTCGTCTCGGGCTTACGAAACGTCAACTCGTTTGTAATAACCCTACTTACGGAACTTGTATCTTAAACTACTATTACATTATTCTACAATCTTGAAAATTGAATAATTCACAACCACAGGTAGGATTCGAATCTGCAAATACAGGAAGTGTTGAAATAAATTTGTTTTTAAAGGTTAACTATTTTAACAATAATTTTCAACCAATCAAGATACAGTCAATGGTCGCCATTTAGTTTAGTTTCTTCAAAGAGATTTGAACCTCGATACTGACCGAGCGTAGCGAGGTTCAAATCTCTTTGAGTTTCTTTGCTAAACAGCTTATGTCATCGATGTGTGCAAAAATATGACAAATTAGTTGGTAAGGTCTTGCAGAACTTTTGTATCAGATTCTATGATCAGATTGCTACTTAACTACCATTGGTTTTACTGTGAAGGTATCATGGAAATATAAGTTAAATTTCAGTTAGTGCGAGTTAGCAATACTTATTCCTCACTTTTGCGCTCTTATGGGGCGGGGTTAACACCCTCAGTCACCCTCTACTATAGTCTGACCGCAACTGCTGTACCATGCCTTAGGTGTGCTCACGGCGAGACGGGCGGCGGGGGGGACATCGCTCGTCATCAGTCAACTAGTTCTTGCTCTTTCCTTCTCATTCCCCCACCTCCCCGCGCATATCAGCGCGATACAGCGGATGCGGTCAGACACTAGCTAGTGATTTTTGTGACGCACGATCGCGTAGACAAAAACTTTGTACAGCCAAGATCACATCAAGCTAGACAAGTTGGACGTTTTGTGTTTCTCATTTCAATAGCCGTACAGCTCAAGTTGCACCACGAATATTAAGCTTGACCTGCTCTTGACTGTAAATAATAAATTTTGAAAATTTTTTTGTTGTATTGGAATTGTACAACCATAGGTGGGACTCGGTGGTTTTTCTACGCGATTGTGCTGCCAACCCAAGCTACTCTTTAACTTTATACAATTGTAAATAAAATTGCTAGTATTTGGTTAAAATTATTTTTTTTATTGTGTAGTACTTATTACATTTTGAACCAATAATCGTTAAAAAGTAATACCCACGGTATTACTGAGTATAAAAATGTACAAAGTGTAGCACTAAGTAAGTGTATTGGGTTATCCGCCGTCGCTCAGTAGCGCTCCCATCAGTATTAAAAGATAAATAATGCGCTAAGCGAGAAATATACACGGTGTTCATTGCGTGCCATAACTTAGGGGCGGGTTAAAATATTTATGTGAAGTATATTTTTGTTTGTTTTTCTACTTGTGATCCATGGGAAAGGTTCTTCGGTAAGTGATATTGAAGCCGTCCCTGACGTATGGCCCGCAGTTTAATTAACGACCTGGGCCCTGAGACAAGTGGCTTTCTATGATCGCAAACGCTAGTAGAATAGAATAAAAATGTATGGGATTGACATTAGCTGTCAAGCAACATTTCGATAGGTAACGTTAATGTCGTACATTTTTATTCTATTCTACTAGCGTTTGCGGTAGTAGAAAGCCGCTTGACTTTAGGCCCTGTATATTTTTTCCTGATAGGGGCGCCCTCAAGGAACGGTCCCAAAAAAACAGAAAGGGTATGCTCAGTCTAAAGACTGTTACTACGTCAAAAATATTAAAAGTTTGTTTAAAAAAGACACATCTCGCATACAAATACACATCAATGTATAAAAGTCAAAGAAGTGAGAGTAAGAAAATTTGTACAAGACAGTGATCAGACAGATTCGACTGGAAATTCAGTTCGGCGACGTTTCATGTTTTAAATGCACACTGTACCAAGCTAAAGAAAATATGTAGCCAGCTCCGCACCTATAATGGGTGTCCTTAGAGCATTCAAATGCTCTAATTAGATGCCATAAAATTTACAGTGCATGTCAAGGTCGCTCTTACATGTCCTTAATGATGCCATGTAGAGGCGAAGTGTTATAGATGGTTGTTATATTAATAGTCCCTGGGCGACCGAGCTTCGCTCTGTATAATCTTAACCAATGCCCGTCACATACAGCACCATCTAGTATGGAGTAGAAAAAACTAACCGCAATTCTAGGCCGATTACAGATGTTGTAAAAATTTAAATAAGCCCCTAAAAACTCTTAAAACGTATATAAAATAGTATTAATAACAATAATAAATATTGGTATTGTATATTATTATAAATAAAATATCACCAGGTGAGCGAGCTCTGCAACTCACCAACAGATGGCGCTGAAGGGTTTTTTAAACGCGCTATTTTCAAGAAATGTTCAAAAACACGGAGAAAACTAATTTTCCCAGACATGAGACCTAGCTAGGTCAATTTTTCGCCCCCGAAAACAAATATTGGTCGTTTAATAGTATAGGATAGCTGTTGGCTGTGTGCATGCGCATTTATTCGTGGGATGCGATGCGCAGCTAATACATGTTTTGGTGCGGAGGCTGCTAAGTTTTTGTAACTTTTCGAAAGACACTTGAATATGGAACCTTTTCGAAGTGAAATGAGAGCCATATAAATTCACCGCGATAAGGTTCCAACCGGATCGCTTGCGGATTCTACTGTCTTGTATACTTTATTACCACTTTCTAGTCTAAAGAGATTCCATGTTTGCGTCCCCGATATATTTAGATCTCTCGGTATTAGCCTTAGTATCTCTTTTGGCAGTGTCATGTTAAAAAGCATGTATTAAGTAAAAGATAAACAGGTTTTTTTTAGACCCAAAAGTCAAGGACGTAAATGGCCCTTCACGTGACATGGAAACTCTTATGATTATGAGCATGCTCTTTCAATTTTTCGGGGATCACCATTTACCACCCGAACATAATATTAAAAATAAGCTTGGCTTATAAAAATAAAGAATGTAATCACAAAATGGTCTTTTCGGTTTCACATACCAACTAAAATATCTTACTTGTCTACTAAGTATCAATCACAGGTACAAGTGTCATAAATGCATACTAACTATTTGTACAGTGCTTTTTACACTTCAGATCTTAAACATTATTTTATAAAGCAATAATAGCAAACAAAATTCATTCGAAAGTTTTGGCCAATTTTTCGCAATTTTGATTTGTTTCTAGCCACTGATAAATCTTGTGTTTCGATATCTCAAAATACAATTCAACTTTTTGAATATTTGTGGTCGCCATTTTTGTATCTTCAAACCTCTTTATCTAAAAGTCTGTGTACAGTTATTTTGCAATTGCAATTAACTACAGTAGAGAGCAGGTCAAACTTGACACTCATGAAATACGAATGGTACAAAGTCCAAGGTGTCATGCTTACAGTGCCCTTGATTATACGAAGGTATAGTAAGCGACAGCTCGGCAGTGCGGGCGAAACGTATGGCGCGTCATACATTTAGCCCGCACTCCCGAGCTATCGCATAGACACACACGGCCGCTCCTCCCTTGAAACACATTGACCTTGATCGGATCTCCTGGTTCCGCGTAGCGCTGGTTTAGCTTATACTGGCTTTGTTATTCCACTTGGTTGCTGCCGTGCGTACTTTATCCTTTACACATCCTAGTTTTAAAGCGCAGTACGTACAGGATCACATTACAGGTCTTATTTATAGTTCTATTAGTTAAATACAACAAGAGTATCAAATAATGTTCAGTCTTTGTGACGATTTATGAAAAGCTAATATAGCTTGACATCTCATATCTTCAGAAAAATATCAGCCGTATGATATTATTTAGTCAATGTTTAGTATCTTTCGTCTATTTATACAGGGTATAATAAAACCCTTTCGGTCTATTAGGTTCAGTTCCGCGAACGTCCATTTTCGCGAAAGTCCATTTCTGTTAAAGATTTTTCAACTTATTTTTTCAAGACCCGTTGTAGGTCCTGAAAAGGGGAGATTTTCAAAAATTGGTAAAACATAATTTTATTACATTAGTATGTCTAAATAACAATTTTTAAGTCTCCATCTTCAAAAATAACGAAGTTTCGAAACCCTTCTTCATGTTGGTAGAAGAGGGGTGGGGGTTAGGTTAAGTTTAAGTTTCAAAACATGGACTTTCACAGAAAAGGACTTTCGCGTTAATGGACGTTCACGGAAATGGACGTTCGGGGAACTGGACCTAATAGACCGAAAGGAATAAAACATGACCCGAAAATTTAAACGGGGTATTGAGACCATGAAACTAAACAACTCCCCAAGAATCGTAGACAGAATTACGAAATTTTGTTTCGACATCTACATTTCTTTCAAAATGCACGATCACGTGATGCAGTCTCTATGGGAGGTCGAAAAATCTGTTTCGTGTTTCGACCCGTTGATCATTTTTTTAGTAAGTTGATCAACTACCGAAAAATCATAAACTTGTAGAAAATTTGTAGATCTACAGTTATCTTTAGACCAAACGCACGAGCCGAGCGGGCAAAGCGAGCGTGCTGCGGTAGCAGCCGGCGAGTGCCAGAAGCAAATTCGGTTCAGTTTATTATTTTCCGAAAGTTGATCAACTTACTAGGAAGTTGATCAATTTATGATTCTGTATTATTTTCCGGTGACATACCATAGGGTATGTCACCAGAAAATAATACAGTTTTTCAAAGACGTTAATATGTGTATAGACACATATTAACGTCTTTGAAAAACTGATTGAATTTACTTTAAATTATCACCAGGGTTATAAAGTTAGTTTGATAAGCTAGTGCTTGAACATTTGGTTACCTGCGAATCTGTATCACAATTATCGCCAAGGTATACGTTCAAAATGCCAAATCTGTCTTGTATCTCCCACCCTACAGGTCTCACTAGTCATTGGAGCAGCCTCGCCACTAGTATCTTCCTTACTTTTAACTACTAAAGTCAAGCAAGAACCGGTGAGTGTTTTCAACCTCGGCCCTTCCTGTTTCCAGATCTGTACATCCCTCCCTGAACAACTCTTCCACAACGCCCGACCGTTTCCTTGCTCTAAACATAAACCCTCATCAACCATTATTCGACCATCGGGAGTATAGACCACTAATCTACTTAGGTCGAGGTCGTCTCCACAGACGATCCCAGCAGCTAGACTCCCTAAACCTGGAGTCTTTACATAGAGCCCTATGCACGCACCCATATCATTCTTTATTCTGCCAAACCATCTGTCATCGGTTGGAAAGAAATGATCCTTCCATACGTTTTCCAAATACCACTTAAAGCTTTTACATTTCAGATTTCTACGTATTTCGACTCTATCTGCGACTGTTTGTAAATCTCTTATTCTTGCTAATTTCGGGTTGAATTTGAAGAAGAAATCAGCCCATTCATCCATCCAAACCGTCGCGGCTCGCACCATATTAACGTCTACTACTTTGGCTACGCCGCCCGGGTATACGTAAGGACTGTTCCGTCGGAATATATGGCCGACTCTCGAGCAAGATGTTATTTCAACGCGCGCGCCGCATTGCCAAGCGCGCCATGACAGTTCCAAATTTTCTCCTCCCCAAATTTTCATACTTTCATCGTAGCCTCCCAGTCTCCAAAATAAACTTTTCCTGACAGCAAAGAGTCCACCGGCCATGGCTGGGGTAGGACAAGGTTTAGAAGGGTCCTGTTCTAGTTGGTCTAGGACTTCATCGCTCGGTCTAAGCCAGCGGAACTGTAAGCGCCAATTGAAAGCCCCCCAGTTTGCGGCGATGCTCTTTGTGTAGGCGAATGTGTCCTGATGCAAGATGTCTATATGTGGGCAGATGTATACGTCGTCGCTACCTGCCCTGTCTAATAGTGGTTCTATCCAGCCTGGCGTAACCTGTAATACATTTATAATAAAAGGTGATAAATATGATAAATTAAATGGCAGTTGGAGGTTACGAAAAAACCCGGAGGTAGAAGACCTAGTGGCTGCACCCAATGCAATTGGTAAGACCAAATCAGCCAGGATCGGCCACGTAGAAAGGATGAAGGACGATCGTGCAGTCAGAAGAGCGTACCTGGGACGACAGACGGGAAAACGGCCAGTCGGACTTCCCAGGTACCGCTGGAGTGACTTAGCTAGCAGAAGGACCTGAACCCCATCCAAAGGCCCGATTGGCGTGAGGAGTTGCAAAAAAAGGGACGACTGATGGCTTTTGGTGTCGGAAGCCAAGATCCTCTTTGGGTTTCTGAGCCAGCGATAGTAGTAAGTATGATGAATTCAAATGCGGTCTTAAACCTCTCCCCGGGAAATAGGGCGAAAGAGTTTATTTCTTGTAAGCGTATCAAATATCATACTAATGAAAAATAAATGGTACAGCAGCACTGCACTTACTTTCTCGCAATACTCAAGGAAAAACTATCAGCCGCAAACTTAAATTTGTAATGCCATACACATAGTATGGAAATACAAACTTTTATTTACGTTTTTACAAAAAAATGTTCGAATGAAATATACAGATCAATTCAGAATTCAAATTGTCAAACATTAAAACACACAAACCTCAAACGATTTCGAGTAAATCACATGTTTAACTTTTGGTAGTACTGGGACACCCTTTATAGGAATTTTCACAGATCAATTGATACTACCGTAGGATACTTGCATGGAGATTTTTTATTTCCCAACACATGTTCCTTATGGATAATTGTTCAGTTTAGTCTACTGAACAAGCCCTTTCAGTTTTTGGTACACCCTGTGTACTAAATATTATTATAAAAATCATAAAGAACATCCAGTCAGGTAGACAACCAATCCAGGATTAATATTATAGAAAATTTTAATAAACTCAATGGAACCAATTTTGGGTAAATCACATATTTACGATTTGGTGGTACAGGAACACCCCTTATATGAAATTACACAGATCAATTGATACTGGCGCAAGATATCTTACATAGCGATGCTTGGTCATTCAAAGTTTCATCAAGATTCTATGAGCCACTTTTGAGGAAATTTAAATTTTTCGTTGTATGACAGCTACCCTCAAAATGAGAGCCAGCAAGAAACCACTTAGAACCCTTCGATGGATTTGCATAAAACTCTTAAATTCAAAATATGGTGTCAATCGGACCATTCGTTTAGCCGCTAGGCCAAAGCGTGACGGACAGACCGACCGACGGACCGACCGAGCGACCGACCGACGGACGGACATTTTTGGGAGACTTGTTTTTTATGATGTATAAGTGATATAGAACAATTTTTTTTTTCACGAATACAATACCTTTCTCGCTCCGCTCGAAAGTAAAAATCATAATTTAGTTACCTACGTACCTCGCAATGGGCGTCTAGAAACAGTAAGACATCTCCTTCAGCCGCCCTTGCGCCCTTTAGCCGCGCCCCCACAAGTCCTGTTCGTTCCTTCATACGCACAATTTTAACTTTCTCTAACTCAGCCACGGCATCCTCCAAATCTTTACCGAGATATCTTCTTTCGCTTGCGTCGTCTACTAAAATAATCTGTAAAAAAGTACGGGTATTGTCAGATTTTATATTAAAATAGGATTTTATAAAATACGCAATGTATTAGGCACACGATAAAAGTACAGTCTGGAGTACATCAAGCTATACACAATGAACTTTGTACCGTTCATGTTTCAATAGCTGTTGTGTTGTCAAGCCTGACCTGCTATGTATGGGATTAATTTTTTTTTGTCAGGTTTCTGACAAAAAGATTCAAACCCCATACAAAAATTTGACGACGTCATAAATTCCAACCTCCGAGGAAATTTTTTTAAGAAATGCCGCTGAAAATAATTGTTTTAACCTAAAATGCCTGTGTATCAAACGAGTGCCTCTCAATCGATTCGCGGCTATCAATATTGGCTTTGTAGACCGTCCACTATGAATAACTTTCTTACGTTTATTGGATTTGAATTTTCGATAAGAAATGAATAGTAAGTAATAAGAAAATAGATGACTTTAAAACCACCGCAGTATTCCTTTTCAATTTTACTGAAGAAAAAGCTAAGTTGAAATGAAAGAAGAACAAGGGATCTGCGAGGCGTAAAAGAATGAAAACGTTAGAAGGGGAAGGTCTTAGCGAACGATCAAAGTCAAACTCAGGGTGTCCTGGCTTGAGATATTATCAGCTTGTCTGTCTCGTAGAAAATCGTCTCTTCTAAGCTCGAATCAACTATCCTATTCGATACAGATTACAGACATACATAGATAAAATCACGCCTCTTTGCCGTCAGGGTAGACAGAGACTACAGCCCTCCACCTGCTTCGATCTTGACATACTTCCCTCGCTTCCTTCACTTTCATCAACCCTTTCATACAAGCTCGTCGGTTTAGGCTAGTGTAATACTTACTAATAGTGTAATACCTCCCTTTAAGTAGTACATACCTCTTTAAGCAATTTCTGTGGAGACCTCAATAAGACTGACATTACTGTTCTCATGAGAGTGGACCACGCTTCGTTGTGGAACACTATTATCACACTTGACGTTGGTAGATTGTCTATATCATACTGTACTTGTTTGCAGCTGTGAATAAGTATCAAATTATTAGCAAACAATAGTAACTAAAAAAAAAACACGATCACACACACTAGAAAAATCTTGTATCGTGGATGCAGTACACACACAAGCACAAATACACCTAGATTGAGAGGCAGCCAACCAGTAGCAGACAGCGAAACCTATCTTTCAAATTTCTGCCCCGAACGGATATCGAGCCCGAAACCTCTAGCGCAGCAAGCAGCTGCACTACCAGGCGCCACATAGACAATCTGTGGTAGGAGCGCATGGCAATTTCTCTTTAAAGGCTCGAGAGCAGGTCGGAACGATGCGTAAATTATTGGAGCGACAGAGGCACGTATTACTACGTCCTGCTTTTCCAAATCGTCAGATTCAGATAATTTTATTAAATGTAGATTCTTTACACAATACTTATTGAATGTCATGTCATGAAGAATACCACAGCAGAATCTACGCCACTCACTAACTATAGTAATAGTTATGACCAAGTACCTTCATTCTGGTCATTTTCTGGCCAATCATCGTCGCCAGAAATGCAGTTTAGCAAAGAAAGACTAACATAACAGCCTACATTATTGTAGCTGGAAGATGATTGGTATATTTAAACGGAATGCACGAAACCCAAATGCGCATTATGATTGCGCAATTTCATAGTCCATACCTATGAAATTGGCGAATTTTTTCTTGAAGCCAACTAGCGCCCCCATCAGTTAAAATAATATTACTCGCTAAATACAAAGCTTATCGAAAATCTGTCTTACAAAGTTGAAGTAAAGGTAATTTATTTAGAACCTATCAATCCTGAAAAATATAGTTCACTGTACATACAGACACAAAATGTGCGAAAAACGGCCACTTTTAGCAGTTTTTGTATCTGTTTAGCGTGTAATATTTTTTGACTGATGGGGGCGCTAGTTGGCTGGGGGAAAGCTCAATGAGATCATAGTTTCATTATTTGTTTTATATTTGAAAGTTGACTTCAAGGTTATCAATTTACGCATAAAATAAAGTTTTTATTTTTAGTTTGATTTATAAAATTAAAGGCTCGAAAATTATTCGTCTTAAATGTCGTCCGATTTCATAATTAGATTTGTTAATTTTTTACAAATAATATTTTTCGAAAATTAAATTTAATCTTCTGTTAGCTTAATGTCTTACCATTCAAGCTTGAAAAATATAAAACGATTGGATTTTTAAATCCTAAAAAAGAAAAAAAAGAAAATTAAGTTTACCTAAAATTCGCCATACAAAACGCCAATTTCATAGGTATGGACCTAATATTTTGCCTTGTTGCATTCCCGGAGTGAGTTATTTCTCTCTCGTTATCTTTTGTACACACAAATTTGGCGAAAAAGGTTCTTCTCGCTCTGCGCAGAAATCTCAGCCAGGGTGCTGGACGTGCTAAAGCACTATTAGGCTCATCGAGTCTGTTTGTGTTTAGTGGTGTCAAAATAATTTAGGCATCTTACCTCTCGCTCCTCATATCGGGTAGACTTCTATTAATGGATATCTTGTCCCCGATCAAAATGTTGTAATAGTGTAAAGGTAACAGATCCCTCGCCCTCACTAACTCCCTCTGCGACATTTGTACTGGTTCGCCCCACTCGCCTGCGCCCGCTATGGGCGAGTATCTGTTGCTATGGATGTCTTCTGGAATAGACCAAACGAAGAAGTTATACCCTCAGTCACGGGAACGTTAGACTTTGCTTGAGCGTGTACCGAAAGGGACATAAAAGAAGGTTCTTCTGGTGTGCAATAGGGCGTTACGTAGAAAGCAAGGAGCCTATACGCCGATCTACCAAGGTTTTTGGCAACCGGTCCGCGCTGTTAGTTGGCGCCGGTTCCGAAAAGCGCTGATAGATCGGCGCAGGCTCTCTGCTTTTTACGTGAATAAAGGGTGTAAGGGACGGTGTGCCGAAAACTGAAAGGGCGTGCTTAATCAACTAAACTGAACAACTTACCCAAAATAAATTTTTGGGAAATGTAAAGAAAATTTGACCTCTCCATACAAATTTCTCACTATGATAAAACAGTTTGTATGGAAAGGTCAAAATATTTTGTCATATCCCTAATTGTTTCTTTGGGAAAGTTGTTCACTTTCGTTGACTGAACACGTGCTCTTTCAGTTTTCGGCACACCGTCCCTTACACCCTGTAGGTATTTAAGCCCCTAGTATAAAATAGGTGGCACGCAGTAAGGGAAAAAAATTGGTCAAAAATTTTCCCGCAATCAAACCAAGTTTTCTTTCTTCCTACTGCGAGAAAAACGAAAGATATCCAGCGCTCTATATCCCTCTCTCTTTCTACAACTACAGGGCATTACCTGTATACTAGTACAGATGCCTCACGTCATAGAAAGACTTTGTGCCGAAAATTGTTCGGGCTATTTTTTCCATAAGCTATTTTCTTAGAATAAATTGATATCTGGATGTTAAAATTGAATTAATGTCATAGTTCACACCTTTACCTACCAACCTAGTAGTAACATTTAGTTAAATTATTAGAAACAAAAGGGCCAAATGAATTCGGGCTATTTACTCCGTCGAAAAAACCATAGTATGGAATGGGACCCCATGCTGTGGGATTTATTATTAGTTTTTTTTCATTTCCCAAACAGAAACAGGTCGAGAAATATTTTGATCTCCCCATACAAACTCATCTATCAACACATCCCGGACACTACATAGAACGAGTGTTAAACAACTTTAACTGAAATTTTGAAATGGACAGAAGCGCTGGGGCTGCATATTCAGTACAACTAGACCTAGCTGCGCCACGCAAATCGCACGGGTGCAGGCGGGTCGCGGGGGAGTGAGGGGACGGATGCCGTGGGGGGCGGAGAGTGTTCGTTTAGTACTATTACTGTATTGCTATTATTATAATTAGATATAGGACAGGCGGCAATTTTGCTGATGAGTCTTTCAGTGTTGGTTTTTCTTTTTTGTTTATTTATTATTATAATTTAGTTTATAAATATTGATATTGATTATTATTATTTCATTATTATTATTGTTAATAAGAAGCACAGTTTACACACAGTCTTAATGTATAAGGACTTAGAGTTATTTTTAAACCAACTGTCCAGAGTTCACTGATGGAGCTGAAACAACACCGTCGGAAAGTTTGTTCCTTACACTAGCAACTCGATTAGTAAGGAAGTGGTGGGCGACGTTCGTGTTTGCATGAGTGCGGTCGATTTGCAGGTTGTGCCCCTGCTGTGTTCTTGATTTCATTGAGTACATGTCTGAGATGGGCAAAGTTATATTTTGAAGTAAGAATTTTGTATGTTTCAATTAGATCTCCTCTTAGCCTTCTATGCTTTAGAGTGGGCAGGGCTTTATTAGGCAGTCTTAGTTTTAAAAACCTTAATAAAAACCACAAAAAAGGAGTGGAGTAGCATAAGTATGTACTTGTTTATAAAGTTATCTTCATTTCTTTACCTTCAGAGAGATTCCCACCATTACTCCCTCCCACGTAATGTCCAACAATGACTGGCATTTCTTTTTCTTCATGTGGATGTTTGTTATAATTTATTCTGTAAGAAAACATTTTTATTTGAATAAAACTTATGATGATACACCTCAAAACCCAGTAATAACAGGAGTGAATACCTTCTGAACCAAGGATTATGTGGTTTTCTTTTTATAGTATTATACAATTCCAGGCTTACAAAATACATAGCATTCAACAAAAATATCAAAATAATTATCAATGGGATTATCTTCCTGCTCCTCCTTCTGCATAGTAAGATACAAAGCTGTAAAAAAAGTTACAATGTTAAAAAGTGTAATACACTAGAATAAAGCCGTTTTTGGTAGATAGATCTGTTTAGATAGTATTCTGATCAAGGTGCATGACAGTCTTAAATAATGTTTTGTTATTTAAGTTTATATTTTAAATAGAAACAATAATTTTATGAAGCTAAGGTAATAAAAATCATAAATTTAGTCAGATTCACTACAGGGCTATACCAGCAAACAATCAAGACCACACACTACTCACAGTTTAGTAAAAATAGGTGTCAAAAGTTTTATTATCCTCTTTTTATTGTACTCTTTCTTTGATCGATCATAGCAGGTGGAGGACTGTTGTGGTCTCTGCCTACCCGGATGGGAAAGAGGCATGATATTATGTATGTATGTTGTATGGGAGTTGTTTATATTTGCGTATCGCCTCAAGTAATATTTCATTAACTATGTAGACTAAGAGGGCACTATTGGTAACCCACTTTTTCCATGATTGTACATATGTTGCCTCCATTGTTGATAAAATTAACTCTTTGTCCTCCTGTTCTGCTGGTAGTTAATCCTGTAGCTTACTGATGGAGCCCTCTTAACCCATAATCTTTCATTTTGGATTAGCCAACTAATTTTTTGGTATGTTAATTTTAATACATTAAGTTGGGCCCTCAGGAAAGTCATGCTTCAATTGTGGTATGCAGATATTCATATTGCATGTACCCATATAAGTGTAATCTAGAATAGATAGGACATCTCTTACCGTTTTAGCACATAAAGAGCATGTCATAAGCTAGTATATAAAGTATGTTAAGATTAGTAGTAGGGTGGAGAGTGGTGGAGTAAAGGTACTTCTAACTTAACCGACGCCGGTTGTCTCTATTTCCCTACATCAAGTCCGACCAGTCTGATACAGATTTCATATGGCAACCCATGCCAGTTGGTGCAACATTTAATTATTTCACAATGAAATATATGTAATCACAATAAAATTTGTAACAAGTTGAATGTTTTGGCAAGAGTATGATAAGATTTATGAACTGAGTTGAAAGTACTATGATGTCTCTAAGAGAATAAATCTAGGCCGAACATGATCAATCATCGCAAAACTGACCTTACGCAACTCCTTCCTAGAAAAGTAGATACTTATTTCCCATGAAATTCTACTTAGAATCTTGTAGGTCAGCAGTCAGCACTGATTGGATTTATGTTAGTTCCTACCCAATACCCATTAACAAGATATATTAACATTGCCTGCCTGTTTCCCTGCAATAATGTTTCACCTCATACACTTGCATGTAGAGAACAAACAAAGATTGATTGAAGAAGACTTTTTATGCCCAAATTTTTTTTATAACTTTTAAACTACTTACGCTTTTAATCATTTTAACCTAGCAAGCAATTCTAATAAACTTTTATGTCATAATAAATAAAAGTTCATTCATTTTTATTTTACACAGCACCACACAATTTTCACACAAAAATGAATGTTTGACACTGACAGTTGACTGACCAGTGTGACCAGCAGTGCGGTTCATTAAGGAAATATTTTACCAACGCTGCAATCGGCGCATTCGAGTCGGATCGTTTTCATTAGCGTGCAAACGTCGAACACAATCGAATATCTAAATGATCCGATATGACTGCTTTTATGTCAATGTCACTGTTCGAATCAAAGTACTTTTTAGCCACAAAGTATTTGGACCCTGTGAATTGTATCCATTTCTTTAGTTTGCTTTCGAACTCCAAACAAACCGAAAAAAATCCCACGAAACTCAACCAAAATTAATTTTGACGTTTAATTTGACGTATCGCACACACTGCACTACCTCATTTTCGTATGCAATGATAGCGCGCTAATGTGACGTCACTGATGACGTCACGTTGCTTGAACGAGTGAATACGAGCAAGGTTTGATCCGACTTTGAGCGCGCACACACCGCACACAGTGCTCATATGCGGGTGACGAACCGTAGCACAGCAGTGCGGTTCAATAAAGGTGTAAGCACATTTGGGCGGATCGCTAAGCGGATTTTGAATACTTTGTATGAAAATCTATGGAACAACGCGCACCTAGTCGCATCGCACTCTCGCATGTCGAACTCCGCCAGGCGATGCGCGCATTATGCGCCCGGCCCGCGCGTATCGCCAAGCGGCCGGTGTCCATCTCGTAGCCAAAATACATATTATCTCTTTTGTTCTTCACATGTTGTCCACAAATAAATAAAAACTTCTTGTTAACCAATCAGTCTTTTACTAAGTACACCGTCTCCCGAACTATTCTCAAATTACAAATAATCTACACGTGCGTCTACAGTACCTCTTAACTATAAGGACACAAGATTGATTTTTGAATGCTCTAACAGCAACATGTAGAGTTGCACCGAACGGCAACGTCGCACTTCACATCATGCATTCAAAATTTTCGGCGGGAAAATGATTTTTGTTTCTAGCACCGAAACCGTAAGACCTAGGGACTCACTTTTCTTGGTGCTTATTGCATCAAATATGCACTCTCTATTGGTATATCGCTCAGCATTTTACGTGCAGTACTTTTTGAGTTACAGCATGGGCTTGCTGGCGAGACGTCTCCCCAGCAAGCCCATGAAAAAGTACAAATATCTCAAAAGTTAGTGGAGCTAGGATTTTGAAATATTTGCTTCCTACTGTTCCGACTAGGTAGTAAATAATAAGCTTTGTTTTATCTTCCTATCTACTATATCTTCCGAGATATCACCTGGGCTGGCTGAGAAAACGTCTCTCCAGCCACCCATAATTATTGATGAAGTGCTCCTGTCGAAATGCCCCTTTAGGATTTAGAGGTATTAAGATATGATAAAGAATAGAAAATCGCTCAGGGTGAAATGAGAGGGCACTTCGAAAGGATGAGTCAAAGCAAGGTTAGTTACCTGAGCAGATGTATTCGTTACGAGCAGTGCAGCTGGTAGAGGACTCGGCAATGGGTTTTCACAAGCTCCATCTAAAATGTTTATACAACATTGCCATCTCCATCTCTTATACATCAATCCTAAGGGGGAAGGGTCGTACCGTGGTAGGACGCTTCTCCCTTTTCTCGGATCGAAACCAATATTGTTACACAAGCAGAGATGAAAAGTTAGCAAATAGTCAAATCATGATAAATACAATAAGTGATGGATTGTGTGGTACTGCCTCGTGTTTAACCTTGTTCAGAGTATTCATGTAAGGTGATGATATGTGACTACATGGAAGTATTCGCCTGTGCCTCATTAGTGTATATCTAAGTCCACCTGCATGATTATTTCCTCTTTACCAATTGAGTAAGTCTACGTTCGGTAATGGTAGTAACCGATGACGAAGTTGGACATCCATGGGTGCGTCAATCCTGGATTCCTTAGGTCGCCGTTACCCCGACCACGGACCTCATGTCCCGGCCAGACGTAAAGACATTATATTATTATTAGTATAGGACTTTCCTGAAGCCTTCATATAAACAGCGCGTCCACACTGGACTGCATATTTCTCAATCAATAGCAATAATGAAATAAACTCACAGGGAGTTTCGAGCTCGTATCAAATAAATAGTGGGTAATTCCACAAATCTTATTATCTCAGGCCTGAGAGACGCTTATCATTATATTAACATATTGTCCTATCAAATCGATGGTGTGTTTTCCGTAACCTCATGTACTGGTCTATGTTTGTATTCAAGATAGTTTAAATTGAGTCAAACATGATGGTGTCTGGTGTAGGTAGTGCAGTGAAATAAAGTGAATTAAATTGTAAATGTAAATTCCTTTTTCGTGTTCGATACTTTTTGCTTCTTTCTCGATGTATTGACTGGCTGTTTGTATTCTTTGACAGTGGATTCAAAATTTTGATTTTCCTTTCTCGGTGCTTATTATTTGTTTGGATACAATAGATATTGTGTCAAATTGATCTGAATATTTAGTAAAATTATATAATACATCAAGATAAATCATATAAAAATCAAATCAAAATATTTTTTAAAAAGTTATCTTCAAGCAACAGTTTTTTCATGCACAGTTTTCTTTCCGTCTTATTTTTGCCTACAATTTTGTAAGTATTTTTGTCTTTACGTAATATTTGTTGCTGGGAGGTTGCCACTCTCTTATGCCGCATTTTTATTCGTGCAGCTAAAGCTGCCCGATTACGGGCAGTAGGTTCCGGCTAGCACCTGCAACACAGCCAAGCCCTGTCTCCAGAGAGACTTTGACATCAGCAGCTTGCACCGTGCTCTCTGCCGCTGCATCTCTTCAACTGCGGGTTTCCTACCAGCACGGGAGGACGCCACGAACTGCGCAAAACCAACTACTACCTAATACCAGATATTTAATTCATTTATATTATTAGTTTTAAGTTCTTTTCCAAAATTCAAAAAGGGCCTCCAGATGCGCCATGATTTATTTAGATTCGAATCTTTGGCAGTAATTTTTAAACTTTTAGAACATTTATCCGCGATACATTGCGGAAGGTACGACAAAGACCATATTTAACTAGTCGCTATAGTAATAAGTTAGGTGGCCACTTAAAGTTATCACTGGACTTTTCCAAGCGATAGTATCTAGTAGCTATAGACGGAGCGTTTTACCTGATGCACGCATCGCGGATTCCTTACAAAATTTATTTGTCTTATTTTTAACGCCTATCGTTGATTTTTAATATTTTAAACAATATTATATATTTAAATTTAATCTCCGATCGTACAATCAAATTTAAACTTTATTACGTTGGTTATATAATAGTGAAATTATACAACAAAACTGTGGTCAATCTGTTTTTATTAAAATATTGTGTGTTATATTTCTTTGTTTGCTTGATTAGTTTAAGGTAAGTTAACTCTTACTCTATTTTTATCTAACTGCAGTACATCAACAATTTAATTTACTTTATTTCACTGCATTTTATGGCGCCCGAACAGGGAATTATTGATTTATTCTGCTTTTTTTCAGGTTCTTTAACCAGATGAAATTTTTTTTACACGACCGCGCGGATGTGCGTTTTTATAAACGCGACTTGTATAGACAATTTTTTTCAAATGCAATTTAACTTGTAATTTCATTTATTGTAAAATTAACTATAATTTTTAACTGGAAAAGTCTTTTATTTTCTCCAGAAATATAATTTTACCCTGAATTTCATTTCAGTAGTTTGTAGTAGTTACTCTGTTTGTAAGTCTGAATGCTTGTATAGGGAATTAAAGGTAAGTTAGTTTATGCGAGTTTTTTTGTGAGAGTTAGACCTTCTTTCAGGTTACTTTCAGTTTTTTTTTTCGCGTATCCTTAGCCTGCTGAACCTATCCCTTCATTATGGAAGAAGAGGTACCACCAGTTGTTGATCGAGGAAATCCGTTTGGAGATACTAGTGCTGCTTCAAATCAGGAACCTCCACTGTTAATGGATCAAACGTCATTACTTATCGACACTTCTATTCCAATTACTACGACCCCACTCAATCCCAGTCCAATTTTAAATCATCCTAGGAATAGGTTTGATATGACGTCGAATCCTTACCAAGATTCTCCTCAACCTTCTCTTTCTGCAACTACAGAGAGAATCAAAAAATTGTTATCAAAGGATAAATCCCTCACATCCTGGAAGATTTCCTTCTCTGGCGATTCATGCGTCCGTGATTTTTTCCTTTCTTTGATTCCACTGTCAAAGAATACAAACAGCCAGTCAATACATCGAGAAAGAAGCAAAAAGTATCGAACACGAAAAAGGAATTTGAGCGATAACGCTACAGTAGGTAAGTAAGGCACATGGTAAAATAGGTAACGCGATAAATTGAGAATTGTTAGGACCAACATATAAAAAATGGGGATGACTTAACTTCATTACTTCGGCCGTCCTCAGGAACTGGTTTGCTCCTTTAACTTATTATCACAGGATCTTCTTTGCCGGCTGTCGGGGGAACTTAGTCGTCTGACGCTAGCTCGCATAACGGATGCACGAAGCAGGGCGGAAATCACTATCTCTATCTTTACGTTGGCTGTTATGTACTTCCGGTGTTACTCGTTGCGAAATTGATTATTTACATTTTTACAAATGCAGTTCGCGAACGCTCGTCGCGACAGCTCCTACCATATGGACATTTTCGATTCGGCTTTTTTACTATCAATTGGACTAGACATGCAGTAAATGTGGAACTATTTTGCTTTTATGTAATCTTCGTAGTTTTCCCTGTATAGAATGGGCTGGCTGACGAGACGTCTCTACAGCCACCCAAAGTTTTCACCTCGTAGTGTCATCAGTTTTGATGCACTGAATCTGACACTTTACTGATGGAATGAACCAATTTCCACTAAATTTTGGTGTATGCCACTTGGCCATATCTCGCACGGGCTTGCTGGGGAGACGGACACGGTGATACACAGCTCTATAAAGAACTTGAACTTAAAACTCCCAAATCTGGCATCATTAATTATTTTTGTCTATGGTGTCGCAGAATGTCTTCGCGACACCATAGACCAAACGACAAAAAGTCTTAAGACAAAAAAAATCTTCGGAAATTCTTCGGGAAATCGTATAAGACTTATTTTTGACAACCTTGTGGCATTGACATAAAGCACATTTTTCAACAAAAAGTCGCAGGTTGTCAAGACTTTTGCAAGACTTTAGAAAGACACGACACGACAAGACTTTTTTGTCTTTAGACTTTTGTTGTCCGTGCGCGCACTCACTAACCCTTTGTAGTTTGTGAGCGTGCGCGCACGGACGACAAAAGTCTTAAGACAGAAAAGTCTTGTCTTTGTAAAGTCTCGAGGGTGCGCGCACGGAAGACTTTTTGTCGTCAAGACTTTTTGAACAAAGAGTATGTAATAAGAAATGCAAATAAAATCTTTTTTGATTTAATGAAAGGCATGCATTTTACGGTGATCAAAATTTAGCAAAACTAGCCTCTGAATCCCCAGACCCCCCGCGCGCGCGCCCTGTCGTGTCTTCCGCACCGGCCGGCCGGCGTTTTTTATTACCGCGCCGGGTGGTACTTGAGTCAGCTTATCGCTTGTGGCAGCCAAATGTTTACGTTTTGGGTTGATGAATGGCTATATCTTATTTCAAATTGAGTAAGGCTAGCCTCTCAAACGATAACAGTGGCACTTTGAAGTACAGTTTAGTTTTTATAGAGGGTCTTTTTCAAGGAAGAAGAAAAAATATGTCTCACTTGGATGAATACGCTTATAAAATAAAAACATTACAAAACAGACTTGTTTTTACTATGTATTTAGTGAATTTGTGATATTTTCTATAGAAAAATACAAAAAACTACTTATGCTTACATATAAAATAAACAAGATATCTGGATTTGAATTTTTGCAATAAGTCGCGCTGACTCGCGACAAAATTCGCGAACCCGCGCGCGATTTTTTGCAATTTTTTTTTGTTTAGTAATATCGCATGAATCGAGTAAATTTTTATATGTAATTTTTGGAAATTTCATATGTTACGAAAAACAAGCAATAAAAGACCAAAAAAACTTACATGTAATCCAAAAAACACATAAAAACAACTTAACACAAGACTCAAGGTCAGGGGTCAAAGGTCAACTAGCACAAACTTTTTATTTCGGTTTTTCACTAACTTTTCGCACAATGTTTGTCATTTATTTGTATTATTATCATAAAAGATTGACTAAACAACTATAATTTACCGATTTTTTGTCACTAATACCACAAAACACACACAAATCACTGTAATTTTACGACACGTCAGGTCAACAGCCGCGAATGAACTAACAGAAACTACGCAGCGAACTTCAAACCAAAAAAGAACGCATTCTTATAAGAATGACTTGCCTTTTATTTTCTCTGATTGGCTAGATAATTTCATTCGCTATTGAACGATATATTATTCAACCTATTTTGACCAGTATTTATGGGTAAATAAGGCAAAAGTTTAAGTGAGGTCGCTGGGCCGCCATTTTGACGACATATGGCGTCACCGGTATACAACGGAGACATCGCGCTGGACGCTCTAGAGCGTGCGCGGGGCTGGACAGGCTAGTATAGAGATATTATTGGATGACCATCTTTTTTTCGGCTCCAGTTTTTAAAAACAGTCTTCATTTTAATGTACGACTTTTAAATGTTTAAGGAACTACTTACCTACATCTGTCTTAACAATTTGATTTCAGGCAAATTTGCAATAATTTATTTCAACATTTATTACCATCATAACATCCCACGAAACGTCCACTGCAGGACAGGGAGGTCCCTACAGAATTCCAGCTGTTGCCGGAACAATTTGGAGAACGCTTGTTAGTGACCACCGTGTCGTGAATTCCAGATCACGATGCTCATGTATATAATAATAATGTATATAAATCCATAACCTGAATATAATGTAACGAACGTGTCCGTCTCCCCAGCAACCCGTGCGAGATATGGCCAAGTGGCATACACCAAAATTTAGTGGAAATTGGTTCATTCCATCAGTAAAGTGTCAGATTCAGTGCATCAAAACTGAGGACACTACGAGGTGAAAACTTTGGGTGGCTGTAGAGACGTCTCGTCAGCCAGCCCATTCTATACAGGGAAAAGTACGAAGATTACATAAAAGCAAAATAGTACCACATTTACTGCATGTCTAGTGCAATTGATTGTAAAAAAGCCGAATCGAAAATGTCCATAATAATATGGTAGGAGCACTTCATCAATAATTATGGGTGGCTGGAGAGACGTTTTCCCAGCCAGCCCATGTGATATCTCGGAACATATAGTAGGTAGGAAGATAAAACAAAGCTTGATATTTACTACCTACTCGGAACAGTAGGTAGCAAATATTTCAAAATCCTAGCTCCACTAACTTTTGAGATATTTGTATTTTTTCATGGGCTTGCTGGGGAGACGTCTCGCCAGCAAGCCCATGCTGTAACTCAAAAAGTACTGCACGTAGAATGCTGAGCGATATACCAATAGAGAGTGCATATTTGATGCAATAAGCACCAAGAAAAGTGAGTCCCTAGGTCTTATGGTTACGATGCTAGAAACAAAAATCATTTTCCCGCTGAAAATTTGGAATGCATGATGTGAAGTGCAACGTTGCCGTTCTGTGCAATTCTACATGTTGCTGTTAGAGCAATCAAAAACCAATCTTGTGTCCTAATAGTTAAGAGGTCCTGTAGACGCACGTGTAGATTATTTGTAATTTGAGAATAGTTCGAGAGACGGTGTACTTAAAAGGCTGATTGGTTAACAAGAAGTTTTTATTTATTTGTGGACAACATGTGAAGAACAAAAGACATAATATGTATTTTGGCTCACGTATTTATTTAATAAATCAGTTTTCTTAACTTATTAATTACAGGACAATTTAAGAATACTTTAAAAATTTTAGTTTGTTACTGAGACCATTAAACCTACATCTACTCCTAGAATACAGTTGTCACGGTTGCTAAAAAGAGATTGAGGCACCAGTTAGTCTTCACGTGAGCTAAAATACATATTATCTCTTTCGTTCTTAACATGTCGTCCACAAATAAATAAAAACTTCTTGATAACCAATCAGTCTTTTACTAAGTACACCGTCTCCCGAACTATTCTCAAATTACAAATAATCTACACGTGCGTCTACAGTACCTTTTAACTATAAGGATACAAGATTGATTTTTGAATGCTCTAACAGCAACATGTAGAGTTGCACAGAACGGCAACGTCGCACTTCACATCATGCATTCAAAATTTTCGGCGGGAAAATGATATTTGTTTCTAGCACCGAAACCGTAAGACCTAGGGACTCACTTTTCTTGGTGCTTATTGCATCAAATATGCACTCTCTATTGGTATATCGCTCAGCATTCTACGTGCAGTACTTTTTGAGTTACAGCATGGGCTTGCTGGCGAGACGTCTCCCCAGCAAGCCCATGAAAAAATACAAATATCTCAAAAGTTAGTGGAGCTAGGATTTTGAAATATTTGCTTCCTACTGTTCCGAGTAGGTAGTAAATGTTAAGCTTTGTTTTATCTTCCTACCTACTATATGTTCCGAGATATCACATGGGCTGGCTGGGAAAACGTCTCTCCAGCCACCCATAATTATTGATGAAGTGCTCCTACCATATGGACATTTTCGATTCGGCTTTTTTACAATCAATTGCACTAGACATGCAGTAAATGTGGAACTATTTTGCTTTTATGTAATCTTCGTAGTTTTCCCTGTATAGAATGGGCTGGCTGACGAGACGTCTCTACAGCCACCCAAAGTTTTCAGCTCGTAGTGTCGTCAGTTTTGATGCACTGAATCTGACACTTTACTGATGGAATGAACCAATTTCCACTAAATTTTGGTGTATGCCACTTGGCTATATCTCGCACGGGCTTGCTGGGAAGACGGACACTGTATCACCTTGGCCTATTTAAGTCGATAAAACTGTATTCTATATTTTTTTGGAGTTTTATGTAGGTAAAGTATTATAAGCCTCAATTTCACTTCTGGCACTCACCGGCCGCTGCCGCGGCACGCTCGCTTTGCTCGCTCGGCTCGTGCGTTGTGGTCGCAACAGTACCTAACACAACCTAACCGATCCCACGGGATCGGTTAGGTTGTGTTTACTTTACCTAACGGACCTATCGAAATCATACTTAAACGATACTATTATATTTAATGTCTTGGTAGCTAAGCTGAAATTTTCTCAACTGGAACCGATAACTTCTCTAAAATATTTTCGTATCGATATCGACTCATATGAGAAAACACATCCCTAGTGAAGGTCGATTCGATTATCAAGCGCTTGAATAACCCCGGCTCCACACTTTGGCTTCAACGTTGGCCCCAACGCCACTCGTCCAACGTGTGGATCTAGAAAATGGCATTGGTCCCAATGTTAGTAGTTGGCCGGCTCGTGTCGGTTTCATCAAAGGAATCTGTGCCAACGTTGGCGATCTGTCCACACGTTGGCGATTTGCTCAGTCCTGTTGCATCATCGAATGCGTGTGTCGAGCGAAAAAGGCTTCCTCAGCCACAAAATCTATTCGACTCGGTCTGGATCATCGACAGACGATATTCTCGTTTTTTTTTTCGATATTTTCATATTTTTTCCAGCAACTTCGATTTCTGTCTTCTTCTTTGCGTGTCGATGGCATCGTCATTTTTATTTTATATTTTTTAGCCCAAAATTCGGCAACATGAACTGCATTTTGTGTGGCGTCCATTAGCTCTTGCTGTGTGCAGGTGGAAGGGGACGCTTTCTGTATCGGACGTCTTCACGTTGGCTCTGTCGGAAAGGAACTAGTATAATAGCCAACGTGTACGCCTCACCAATTTTACGGTCCAACGTTGGTACCAGCGTTGGGACCAACGTGTGGAGCTGGCGTTATGTGCAGCACAGTAGTACGCAGCAAATAATATGCAGCAGATAATCGGCGTCACGTGACGCCGATTATCGGCTGCACATTATTTGCTGCCTATTAAATGTTGCACTTTCTCCTGACGCACATTATTGCCTACCCTTGGCTTCGTATTTCATGGTCGTACAATTCAAGGTCGTACTTTCCGATTTGAGCACTACGGTTTAAAACCTGCTCATGAGCTTTGTGTGCGGTTTTAGCGCGCTAATAGTCGGTTCAAAACTTGCTCGTATTCACTCGTTTAAGCGACGTGACGTCATCAGTGACGTCACTTTAGCGCGCTATCATTGCATACGAAAATGAGGTAGTGCAGCAGCGTGTGCGAAACGTCAAATTCATAAGACATTTGCACAGATTAGTATATATACATTTGTCATCAATCTCGTTTTCGAGAGACTTTATTCAACTTTTTTTGGGGTTTTTAGATTTAATTATCGTATCGAATAATCATTATCTCTCAATAATTTCATAAAACACAAAACAAAATCAAAATTTTAATATAAATTTTTCTCAGTGACATTGACAAAAGCGCGCTCTAGTCAGATTCGATCGTATTCGACAAATGCACGCATATAGAAATAAACCGACTATATTCAGTGAATGTGATGTGTGCGTTGTATTCAAGAAACAAACCTTACCGGAGATTTCCTTCCTTCCACATGCACCCATAGATTTATTACTTCGCGCGTGGCGCTTGTAACCAGATTGCGCTCTTCCAAAAATTATGCGAGCAGAGTAGGACGTAAGATGAGAGGAAGCTGATAGATAGATAGATATTTATTTAATGGCGTCACATCTCAGATGTATTTTGCACAATGTCAAGTTAACAAATTATTATAAAATTATGGCGAGTTCGCCAATGTCAAGTGGAAGATTTACACAGGAATCCACATCACGAGGACGAGAGCCTGTGTACTATGATGACTCCGATAAGTTGATGGGGAAAATTATTGAAGTCTCGATGGGCCGCTTGCTTCTCTCCATCCAAAAATCTTGATAAATGCATGTATTCCAATCTTCTAATAGATGTTCATTTTCAAAGACGTTTTCCCTTTCTAATAGATTTTGCATGACATTTTGTTTATGTTGCCATGACAACATCAACAAAATGTCATGCAAAATCTTTGTTAAAAATCATTTTACCAAAGAGTTTTTAATCCAGATAAATCAAAAGAAAATAATTTTCTGCATTTATCAATATTTAATGAAAACTGAGACAGAAGTTTATACTTTGCACGTTGAAAATTATTCAAATAAGTATTTAAAAATACGTATAAATAAAAAATTTTGGATATAAAACTAAACTTTTTGCACGGAAATTGTGCAAACTTCATTAGTATGGCAATAATTAGAAAGGGACGAAGTACATCGACCTCAGAACAAAAACCTCCTTGCTTCGCTCGGAGAAGAAACCATGCTATTTTTTTTCAGTATGGGATGACAACTGCTAGCATGTCTCATGCCATGTCAAGTCGTCAGTGATCACATCCTACCAAATTAGATGAACGACGCGTTCATTGCATTTACAAAGTTTATAGGATTATTGTAACTTGTTGGGATTTTAACGGTTGAAAATATTTTCTAAATTATATGTTGTAAACATTGTGTAAATTATAAAAAACATGTAGTGAATAACTTTAAAATATCGTGAATTTATTCTTAAGTTGCTCTCCATATTAGTGATTGTTCTTTTTAATAATAACGTGTGTAGTTGATGGCTGTACATCTTCAAAACAACAAAACGAAAATTGCAAAGAAATTTTGTCTTTTCATCTGTAAGTTTTATTCAGTATTTTTGATGTTTGTGGATTATTATCACAAATATTGCATAAAAAAATGTCAACTTATCATTTCTACAGTCAGATAATATGGAAATTGTTACGTATTTTACTGTAATTTATCGTTTTTGTGGGATCATGTTAGAGTTTATGAGTGATGTATTTTTTATCGATAGTAGTATTTTTACTTTCAAGCTGAGCGAGAAAGGTATTGTATTCGTGAAAAAAGTTGCACAAACTTTCTCAAAAATGTGTTCTATATCACTTAAGCAAGTCCCCTAAAAATGTCCGTCTGTCGGTTGGTCGGTCTGTCCGTCACGCTTTGGCCTAGCAGCTAAACGAATGGTCCTATTAACACCATATTTTTAATTTAAGACTTTTATTTCCGAATGGTTTTTTGCTGGCTCTCATTTTGAGGGTAGCTATCATTCAACAAAAATGAAGAATTGAATTTTTTTTAAAAACGGTTCAAATTATTTTTATGAAACTTTGCTTGACTAAGCATCTCTATGCAAGGTATCTTGCGCCATCATCAGTTTGTCTGTGTGATTCCATATAAGGGGTGTTCCTGTACTACCAAAACGTAAACTTGTGATTTACTCATAGGGTCAGTGCACCACTAGATGACCAAGCACCAATAGCTGACCAAAACTTAAATTTGAACTGAAAGTAAGAAAATTTAAAAATACCGCGATTGTATATAGAATTTAACTATGTTGGCGTCTTACAATAAAGTTATGGGTTTGTCTAGCTAGTACTTTAGTATGTGTATTCGAAGTGGTCATGCAATGTAACATTTGAAAAAAAAAAAAACTTTAAGAGCATATTTTGTAAAGTCCTTAACACTTATTATATCACAAGCCTAACTAATTCATAGTCGAACTTTTAGAAGTGACTCTGAAAGTAGAACTAATAATTCAGTATTTTTATGAATTTCGTCATAAAACCGCTTAAATGGTCAACTAGTGGTACCTACATTGACTCTAATTGACTCCATTAAGTTTGTATTATTTACTATAATTTTAATTTTGTTTTGATTATCTACCTGAATGGATATTCAATTTGATTGGATTTTGTGAAAATTTAGTACACAGGATGTACCAAAAACTGAAAGAGCTTTACAGTCGACAAAACTGAACAACTATTCATAAGAAACAGAGTTTTGAAATTTAAAAATCTGTGAAAATTCATATAAAAGGTGTTCCAGTACTACCAAAATTTGAACATGTGATTTGTTCGAAATCGTTTACGGTTGGTTTGTTTTAATATTTTACAATTCGAGTTCCGAATTCATGTGGTAGAACATTTTTCAGAAAAACCTTAATAAACGTTTGTAATTCCATACTATGTGTAGGTATGGTATTACAAATTTAAGTTTGCGGTTGACAGTTCTACTTGCATATCGCGAGAAAGTAAGTGCAGTGCTGCTGTACCATTTATTATATTTTACAACATTCAACGCGCTTTGTTTTCATTCTGGGTTCGATTCACGATGGGGACACTGTCAAATAAATATAACTTTGTGTGTCTTCGCCAAATTGAAATGTCTCAATCAGCATGAATCATCCTGAATCAACAAATTGTAAGAAAATTAATAAAAATACTAAATTAATCATAAAATTCTCTACAAAAAAGGTTTTAAAGTTTTTCGCTACAAACAATACTGACAAGCAATTCTTGTGCTCATGCTACGCTTTGGCTCACAAGCGTATGAAGATTCTGGGTCAAGCTTATCCGAAACCAGAAGACTACAGGCTCCTTGTGCTCTAAGGTCCAATAAGGAACTCAGCTCCACGTTATAAGGCAAGATAAGATACACGAAATTTCGCTTGAAAATTTATTTGAGCTACTTAGAAGAAAAACACAAACCCGTATTTCAGCATTTTTGCAAAACCATCCCAAAGGGATTGAATTGAGGGATAAAAGTTTGTTTTAAAATCCTACATAATTTGTATGTAAGCTAGAGATATTCATGAAAATAAAAAAAAAGAACCTTTACACCTCCTACCCCTCTTGCCTCCACCGCTACCGTCCATTACTTTTAGTAAGTAAGTAAGTAAGTAAGTAAGTAAGAAATTTGGTATCTTTAATATTAAAACACCTACGTAAGAAATCACCTTTAGTAAAAAATGCAAAAAGTATTTTTTTTTTATGAATTTAATCACTGCTTTTAACAGATTTGCCTTTTATTAAAGTTTAGTACTTCAACTTTTTGGTCAAAGTTTCGACATCGATTTGTCCTTGTGTAACTTATCGACTATCGATAGATGAAAGCATGCCCGCATCCCTACTTGTGACGAATTATTTCTTATATATTACTTCTATATGAGGTCAAATTTCTTTGACATCGACTATGATGTCTTGCTCTGCTCGTTTTGCCTCTGTGCAAATTGTTAGGAGTCCTCAATCGTGGTAAATGTAAGATCATTGCATGCACCATGCAAGTGTTGTCTGCCTCAAAGTCTGCCCTCTTCAAAACTGTTCAATACACAAATTGTCACTCAAAATTGGTCAATTATTTTCTCCATGAAATTGTGGATGTTGGTAAATTAGAGAACGCTAATATGAATAGAAGAGGAGGGGGCAGGCATGGACCTCCAAAAAGCTCGTGGGAAAGTCAAACGAAAAGAGGTAGAGCTCATTTGCTGCCTCCAAATCTAAAAGGAAAAGAAATTGGCTTATATTTTAGAAACCGGCAAAAAGAAAAACGTCTCTACAAGACAGCCCTAGGCAGTTTATGGTAAGTTTTTATATAATGCTGTCATCCTAGAATTCCAACATGTCCAAATGTATTTGTTTATATTTTAGATAACCTTCGCCATACCCCCGTGCGTTGTAAGCCGAGTACGCGCCAACTTACAGACAATATCGAAAATCGCAAAGAGTTTACAAATTCCTCTAGCACCCATACAAAATCCTTTTACTGTCACGAAAAAAGAGCCTGTAGATGAAGACACTGAAACCCCTATTGAAACAGAAACAAACAAAGTTCCTGAAGTAGGAACTGATATGTTTAACATCACATGGGAGCCTAACGTAGCAGACAATTCTAGTGCAAATATATCCATGGAAAGCACTCAAGAATCTCTCATATTTAAGAAACCTAACTTACCAAGTACTTCATCAACATCCGATTTTATATCAGTAAAAAATGAGAATCCAGATGAATACTATGAGACCGATGATAGCATACTTTCTTTGAGAGGTGGTGGTGATTACAAGTATGGATATCAAGATATTATCACTGGCAGCTTTGATGAAAAACTTGATGAATGTATAGCTAAAGGCATTGGCATCACAGCACAGAACAATGACATCAGAGACATTAATGTGAAGTTATATGAAGACTTCCAAAATATGCAAACGAGAGGCAAGTTTAGGCAAATGATGGAGTTCAGAAGAAAATTGCCAGCATATAAAAAGGCTCATGAACTACTTGATGTGATAGAGAATAACCAAGTAATTGTAATAAGTGGGGAGACAGGATGTGGTAAATCAACTCAGGTATTTTTTGTCTTATTTCTATATATTTTACAGTCTGCCAAAAAAACTTATGGTTAAACTTAAGTCATAAAACAACTATAGGTTGATTTTCCCTTGCATTAATATTCTAACAGTTATAGAAATGGGCAAACTACTTGAACAATGACCTTGGCTGCGCAGAGTCGATTTTACATACAAATTGATGTGTGCAAAACTTCCCCCACCATGTGATTATTGTTCAAGTTGTTTGCCCCGCACTATACTAATGCTCAATATTAGCTACATTTTACAGTCAAGAGCATGTCAAGCTTGACAGTCCTTTGTACCTTTCTTATTAAGATACATAGCTGCAGGAACTTAAGTTGTGATATGAATGTCAAGCTTGACTTGCTTTGACTGTACATTTTTAATACAATATGTTGTATAATTTGGCACTAAGACATTAAAGTATGTTGCCCACCCTGAAAACTAAGATGGTGTTGGTGTGTCTCATGTGCCTGTAACTCCACTAGCTCCCTTTTCCTTCAAACTGAAATACAGCAAAGCAGTGCAAACGCTGTTACTTTGTTCCAGCCGAACTTTGCACAAAAGCCCTACCACATTCTATACTTCCATAAAAGAAACTGTTGTTAAAGAGACTGTAAATTCTCCAGTCAGCTTTATCATATTATCTTAAACTTTCATATACTCAACTTTCAGGTCCCACAAATAATCCTAGACAATGCGATAAGCAACTATAAAGGTGCAAATATACGTATTGTGTGCACTCAACCAAGAAGGATTGCAGCATCATCTTTAGCAATGAGAGTGGCAGAAGAGAGAGCAGAGAACCTTGGCAACTCTGTCGGATTTGCTGTCAGACTGGAGAAGTAAATTTTTTTAAGATTTGTGTAGCATGCTTTTTATATGACAACATTTTAAATGTTATTAGTGTATGAGTTTCCTATTCTTACAGCAAAATTATTTTTATTAGTCTGTTTGTTATCTTTTGTTTTATCAGCTGTTTCTGTAATAGCATGTAATTTTTCGCATATTCTCTTTTGCTGTCCCACACTTCTCTTGTATATATTATTATAGAAATCATTTATTACAAATAACTCATATTTAAAAACATAACCTGACAACCTATGGAATTATGTTACTCCACCTGTTCTGCTGTAAATAGATAATTTAAAATGTCATCAAAACCGCACCTAAATCAAAGGTTGACAACACTACTTGTTCACAGAGTAGAAGCCCGGCCGCGCGGAAGCGTGATGTTCGTGACGACCGGAGTGCTTCTAGCCGACCTGGAGGTCAACCAGGGCCTCACCAACTACAGCCACATCATCCTCGACGAGGTCCACGAGAGAGACTGCCACGTCGACTTATCTATGTGCATGCTAAAGAAGGTATTATGATTCTTGAAGTAGGAGTAAATAAAAAACAACCTTATTAGATATGGCCGACTTTCGATCGATTGAAAGTTTCTTTGGATTTGGCTACAGTTACTAGATAGCTGGCTGACTTGCAGCCAGTTGCACAAAGCGTCTTTAAAGCCCCTTTAAATCTATTGCCGTCACTTTCTTTGTCAACAAAACTGAACGAGTCACGATTTGGTGGAGGTGCTGGGATAAGTAATTTAATATTTATCAATTAAGTTGTCATATCATTCCCTGGCTACCACGAGCGTAGTGTCACGACACCTCTTCACCTTGCTCTAACATGCTCTAACATTAACACGTGTTCACACGGCATCTTATGATGAACGAAGTAATTTTTACATATGTTGTTGCCGATACAGAATGATGGCAAAAAATTTGAACTCACCATGTAGTTGGAAATAAAAAATGTTTTCGTATGTCAACCTATGTTCCTTCTTCAGTTTCTTGGGTAGAACCTGTGATTCAAAAACCGCCTTTGCTATCGCTTTTCATTACTAAGTTAAGATTTTGATCATGTTTTCAATCATCATCATATCAGCCGAAAAACGTCCACTGCTGGACATAGGCCTTCCCCAAAGACCTCCATGACGACCGGTCCTGCGCTACTCACATCCAGCGGCTTCCCGCGACCTTAACTAGATTGTCGGGCCACCTTGTGGAGGGCCTGCTCACGCTACGTCTTCCGGTATATGGTCGCCACTCTAGGACCTTTACGCCCCATGTTTTCAATATTTGATCGTAACTAAGCTGACTTTAAAAACTCTGTTCACCAGGTACTCAAAAAACGTAAAGACCTAAAACTCATATTAATGAGCGCTACAATCGACGCGGAAAAACTTTCTGAGTATTTTGACAACTGCCCTATGATGCACATAGAAGGCCTGGCCTACCCAGTTGAAGATGTGTATTTGGAGGATATTCTGCTTATGACAGGATATGAGTTGCCTCCAGAGAGACAGAAGTTTCCACATTTCAGAGGGCACCAGAAGAGAAAAATGAAGAAGATGTGGGAGGAGAAAATGGGGCAAAACACCCAGTATCATGCTGAAATAGGTAATTAAGATAAAACAATTATGCATTTTTTTCTCGTGTATTCCATGTATGTTACGTTTTTTAGGGTTCCATAGTCAAAAAGGAACCCTTATAGTTTCGTCATGTCCGTCTGTCTGTTCGCGGCTTAGCTTAGAGACTCTTGGTACTAGAAAGCTGAAAATTTGCACAGATATACATTTTATCCACGCCGACAAAGTGGTAGAATAAAATTTTGAAATATATTTGTTTTTAGGGTAGTAAAGTGTGGATGATTTTTTTTTCTTGTCTACCTCATAGTGTGGGGTTGCGAAATATTAAGCTGAACGGTTGTTATTGGAAATGTGAAAAAATTCACAGTAGTAGCATATATGATGACATTAATAGGAAAACTATCACAGCTAAGTAGGCTTTACAGGTTAATGAGCTATAGCCGAAAAACTAAAAATAATAAAAATTGCAATAGCAATCAGGCGCTAGGACCTTGCTGAGAATTAGGAGGTAAGAAGTTTATGTTATAAACGTTATGAAATATTTACTCAAAACCGCTTTGCGATAAAAATCGTAAAAAAAACTACGGAACCCTATACTGCGCGTGGTCCGATACGCACTTGGCCAGTTTTTTAATTGGTGACAATAACCCGAATTATATTTCGTAAGCTTCATTCGAAGATATAATTAACCAAGTAGTCCCAATTCTAGCCCGCGGCAACTAATCGCACATACTTTAGAGATTTTTTAAAGGTTTTGAACCAGTTTTGTTCATATCGTTTGAAAAAAGCGCGCCAACACAACACGCCACCTGGCAACCCGGGCGGCACTTTTACTCATTCTTTTTCTGTGCGTGGCAACGAAAGCACATAACGCGCTCTTAATTTTCAATATTTAATATTAGTTTTATTTTAATTATTATATGCTTAAATCAAGTTTAAATTCGTGTAAATTTAGTGTAGAAAGAAGTGCATTTTAGTGAAAAATAGCAATCGAAAAAAGCATACAATGATGTAAGGTGAGTAAAAAGCACGTGGCTAGCCTCCAAATTTTGGAGTGCTGGGATCTTCAGAACGTAATTCAGGTGGGTCAAAGCTACTACTTTATTTTCATATTATTCAAAGTGTTAGTACGGATTTAGTGTGGTTCAGAAAGGCAGTAATTGTTCTATCTGGGAGGTTGGATGTAGTCCAACACGAAGGAAAATTCCGTCTGGAGGGTAACCGTGTGTTATCACGAAGACAAATTCGGTCTGGAGGCCAACCGCGTGTTGACACGACGACAAATTCGGTCTTGAGGCAAACCGTGTGTTAGCACAGACCTATAAATTGTATTGAGTTATGCAGGTTAGTGATCGATTGTATGTAGGTACACATGCATACTCAAGTTAAACCTGCCTTATTTATGTATTTTTTACAAGGTTATCCTCATTTTGAAAAACAATAATAAATAACCACAATCCGTCTGGAACAATTTTATACTACCTCAAAATGGTACTTGGTGATTCTTATAAAATGTGCAATTCGGAAAGTTGGACATGAGCCAACACGACCGTAGATACGTAATAATCATACAATTACAGGGTCCGGAGGGTAACCGTGTGTTATCACAGGGACTTAACGGAATTTTAGTTCGTAGCTGAGAGTTTGCTTATAAACTATGTATCAACTAGACAATTACCTACCCACACAATAATAAAATTATACAGATTCATTTCATCATTCGTCAAGTTCTACCCTCAAAAAGAAAAACAGATTTCATTATTTTATTATTATTTATTATTTATTGATTGTTACATATAAATGCAGACCTAAAAACTATACAAAGTCCCACAAAACTGCACAGACAGTTTGACTGTAGGATCAGTTGATTCTCGTTAAACATATAATATTAATTTTCTAAAAAGTGCTTAATTACTACGAGTATCAGGCAAACAATCTATGAAGAATTCTTTCAATTCTTTTTTAAATTTAGTTTTTTTAGTTTCTTTTTTAATGTCATCGGTAAACTGTTAATTAGATACAGAAGACGCTTCTTAAGGGTCCTATCTCCATAATAGTTTGTCACTCTAGGGACAATAAATTTACCCGAGGTCATTGATCTTGTGCAATGACTGTTGGTAACATTAACTAATAATGAGTTACGCTCATGATTGCCATGGCTATTTGTTAAAAGTAAGTACTTATGCTTCAGGCTAATTGGAAGTATTTTGCACACTTTAAATAGTTTACTGTAATCATTCTTACATTTGTTTTTAGTTTTCTTATCTACCAAAAATTTTAAAAATCTAATTTGTATGTTTTCTAGCCTTTTAATATATGATTTAAATGTTAGCCCATAGCAATCAAGAGCGTAATCCAGTATGGAATCCACCAAAGTATTATACAGTAATCTTAGAGTACTGAGAGGAACCTTAAGACTAAGATGGTAAAATTTACCTAAAATTACTGTAAGTTTTTTACAAATAAAGTTTATATGTTCAGCCCAGGAAAAATGCTCATCAATTTTAACCCCCAGGTAGGTAACACATTTAACTCTCTCTATAGGTTTGCAGCTACAATATACAAATATATTATGGAAACAATCATAGGTGTGGGCAAATATAGGAGTAGGCACATCATTGACAGGTAAATAAGGAGAATGTATAATTAACAATTTAGTTTTGTCCGAATTTAGCACAATCCCATTGTCATGCGACCACTTTACTACAGCATCCACATCTTGCTGCACGAGACGCAACGTTTCAGAGAGGTCGGTACCAGCCCGCAGCACACACAGGTCGTCAGCAAACATGTACGACGAGCAGTGTTGCAGTACATTACAGAGGCTATTGACATGCATCAAGTAGCAAATTGGTCCGCACCCCGAACCCTGTAGAACACCGCACTGGACCTTTCTCTCTTCACTGAACGTCTCGCCAACCTTAACTCGATATGATGATTCCCAAATCATTTAAAACAGCTTACTGACAACCCACGAGCGATGTGTACTGGCCAATTGGTTTACGATTGTTTTAGTCGGTGACCCTATGAAAACGTTTGATTTGATTTACTATAAAACAGATATATGTGTTCCGTAACCAAATACAAAACGAACAAGCCAGATAGACCCATTACACACTTCAGAAGTCGTTCGAAGGGAAATAAATGAGGAAATAATTACTTTTGAATTTTAACTGGTGTACGGCAATCTCTCAAGCGAACTACCTACATATGTAAACACACAAGTTTTTAGCTCTCATAGCTTAAATAAGATACATATTACGCATCAGAAGTCCGTAGACCATAATAACTTTGAAAATATTATAAATTTATCAGGGCACTGACAAATTCTAGCCAAAATATGGCTGCTGTTATCGATTTTGAAATAAAAACTTAAATAGTCTGGAGGCTAACCGCGTGTTAGCACGTGGACGTGTTATTATTAAATTGACGTTCAAGCATCGTTCAACAACAATGTTCGTATTTCTATACGGCCATTGACATATCCATCTTGCTTGCTGGATAAATAAATGTACCTGTTAGAAGAAACTGAATCTTTTAAAATCTTTATTTAATATCAATCAACGTTAAGGCCAGACTTTGAGAAGTCGTTTCTAAATGTTTTACTTGTTTAATATGGTAAATAAATGCCTACCTTTCATATGTAATGAATGATGCATCCAAAGAGAGGTTCTACTTGCAGCGTAAAAAGATTTTTCTTCATAAAATATTTCTACATCACCGTTCCTAAAAACGACGTAATCTAGCAAGATTGGTAGCAACCAGGGAAGTCTGGACAGCCTCCCCTCAATTTCACCAATAGCTGGAAAGAAAGGGGGGGGGGGGGGGGGGGAAGCACACAGGGTCCCCTTCGTGAGCAACGGATTTCATATGGTCAAAAACCAGAATCATTTCAAGTCGCGTATGCATCAACTCTATGGCGACTGAGCTCGTGACTTGTCCCATAGACGACCTGATCCTGTTCTGCTGGCCGTCCTCTATTTATTCTATGCATAAATGTATACATTAAACAAATATACATTATTGTACACATTAAATGAAAATAAAGACTGATCCAGATATAGCAATGAACCATGAGTATTGAGTAGCTCTAATTTGGTTCATTACATTCATTTTGACTGCCAGCTAAGTGCTATCTGTCGCAAACTACCCCGTAATAATCCTATAGCTAAGGATTGCTTTCTATGAAATTTTTGCTGTGGCAAGCCAAGACCTTAGTGGGAGCAAGTCTATTCAAAACTTGCGCAAATGGAAGGCTGTCGGGCTACTACTAATTCTATAGCTTAAGACTGTTTTATGATCGCACACTACCTCAATCTAAGAAGTTAACGTGTTCTCTTCATTGAAAGTGTAATAATAGTATGATGACTTGGGGTAGTTAACATAAATTATTATATTATTTTATTGTCATAGTGTACACTCGGCCGCACGCCAGTGGAAACACTTGGACCTTGAGCAAATATCTGCTTTCGGGTGTTTGTAGCGAGCGTAGCGCTAGTTCAGCTTAAGCTGGTTTTGTTTCAACTTCCATGCTGAAGGGTGTATGACCTTTGAGAAGCCGCAAATATTTCACTAACCGATAAGCCTTAAATCACGCTTGCTGCCGACTTCACATTCACGTCAAATATCTGGGCTGTATAATACTAATACTAGGTAACCGTACCTTCGTAACTTATGTGATATTTTTTTTTTGCGTTGTCATGCTCTTTTATGCGCGCATCTGCGCATCCCATACTTCATCATAGTTAATCGCGATACCGAATAACTTTTAAAAACAAACTAGCGAAGAAAAACGTTGTACGACCTAAACAACCATACCGATTTTTAGGCTTCATTTCGCTATATGTAAAGCCTTGCAAAAAACTGCTCAATTTATAGCACTTTTTTCTCCTAAAATTAAGAGTGATTCATTGTTGCGCATTGTCCATTTTATGGCCATCAACAGGTTATTTGATCGGATAATAACAGAAATATAAAATTCATTCAATAAAATGACTTGACCAAAACAATGCGGAATCGATACAATGAGAATTGGTGTAGCTTTTTAATCGGTTAAAAAGATATGAGTAACTAACAAAGATTACAAGAATTTTAATCCTAAGTTTTTGCTGATACTCCTATGAGTACTACAAAAGCCCTCTTGTCTCTCACACCAATACTGAAGGTACGTGCACGTAAGTGTCAGTTTACTATTGTCTAATGTGCGGTAGTACCTACGTTACGTATACGCAATCGATGATTCCATCTAAATTCGAAGTTAGTTGATTTCATCGTATTTTTTTTTTCTTATTCCCATAACCCTGAACAAAAACTTTATTCATAAAATATAGTTATTTGCAGCCAAGCTTTAGCTACTTTGGAATTTCTTTCCTGACCGTGGCAGAGCAGACCTAACTTCCCTTGATTTTAAATTCAACGGAAGTTGTAAGTAAACTTTTGTTATGTTTGGTAAGTAAACTGAAAGGTCATAATATCCTTCTTCTTGTAGTGTTATACCCTGGCAGCGATGCCACTTTCCAGGTTTTACTGGTTTAAAAGAAACATTAATAGCGACAAATCACTTAACGATGATTAAACATTTATTTCATACACGTAAGTTTACCCTTTTCGGTCCCAGCGTCCCCAATAGGAGATATTTGTTATAAATAAAAATAAAACTTATGGTTTTATTGTATCTTATAGTACATAATAGAACTGTCAAAATTCTGCGCTGGGTTTGACGAGACTATAAGTCTCGTGTGACATAGATTGCTTCAAATTTCTACGAAGTCGAAAGCGTGATCGATTTTATGTAAAAACAACAAAATTTAGGTCTTATGTGCCTCTGTTCTTGTAACATTATATCTGTTGTTTAATACTCTCATAAACAGCAGTTACTGTTCATTACCTATTCTCCCTTCTTTAAGTAGGTAGAAAAGACACTTAAGTAGAGACCAGATACATTCGATTTTCTACCAGAAGGGTTCTCCGAAACTTAAGTTTGCATTTGGTACCTATACAAAGTTATAAACAATAATCATAAAGAAATGTGCCAAACCAAGCACAATTTTACAGCATTGTGGCTCAGAGAATAGAAACGTTATCTCATAGTAAATATTAAATATCAAATGAATGTTCTTTATCTAGAGAAATTATATGATATTAATTACCAGGGCAGTGCAGAGCAAAGATTTATTTATATATTTAAAGATACATTAGGGACACAGACAGACCTCGGCCAAAGGCCTTGATCTGATGATTTTTCCAGTTACTCTTCTAGATTTCATACACTAATGTAACTGAGTTATACTCAGGAGAAATAACATTTTGCTCTGACTGTGTAAAAGTTCATAATCAGTTCATATTAGCTCTGGATACATTTGATCTCGATATATAATCTGATTCTTGGTACAAGTTACCTAACTTATACTCTCGTGACAAGAAACACCGGCACAATTCAAACAACAGTAAGCCGGACAATAACATTCAAAACGAATTGTGTTCCTTCTAAAATGTTTTGTAGTTGCTTTATAATTTTAACTGTCTATCTCATCAGCTTACACTGGCTCACAGCATTCATATGCATCCTTTTGTGAACCTTATGATAAATTTAACCAATTTGAAATTGAAATTTTTGATATTTTTGCTCTTAAATATTTGATAATGTATTTTGTTATACTTTTAAAAACGTGTAAAAGTATTTAATGTGTAATAAAGTACGAAACTTCCTGCTCTAAACATCTGCTTGGTTAATTATATCTTCGAATGAAGCTTACGAAATATAATATATGATCAAACGAACTTCTTGAATGAAGTTCGATCAATATTATATGAGTAAGCTTCATTCGAAGATATAAGGTCCCACCCCTCCCAACCCCGGAATAGGAAGTTTCGAAAGCTCTACAATCTCTAAATAATGAGTAAAAGTGCCGCCCGGGTTGCCAGGTGGCGTGTTGTGTTGGCGCGCTTTTTTCAAACGATATGAACAAAACTGGTTCAAAACCTTTAAAAAATCTCTAAAGTATGTGCGATTAGTTGCCGCGGGCTAGAATTGGGACTACTTGGTTAATTATATCTTCGAATGAAGCTTACTCATATAATATTGATCGAACTTCATTCAAGAAGTTCGTTTGATCATATATTATATCTCTTATCTTTCTAGATGCTTGGCTAACCGATCTTCTCAAAACACGCCCAGAACTACGTCAAATCCGCAACACTGTAATAAACCAAAGAATCGAAGATATGAACGTAGATTTAATAGTCAAACTCATGATCGAAATATGTAAAGGTCCACCAGGAGCAATTTTGGTATTCGTACCTGGCATAGGTGATATCACAAAATGTATAAAAATAATGAACGATAGCCACATGTTCCCAAATTCGATGTACGAAATCTATCCTTTACATTCGAAGCTGCCAACTTTGGACCAACACAAGATCTTCCAAAGACCACGACAGGGTGTAAGGAAGATAATAATAGCAACGAATATAGCAGAAACGTCTATTACCATCGATGATATTGTGTACGTCATTGATTCCGCTAAGTTGAAAATCAGCGGGTTAAATGTCGAAGAGAATGTATCTACCTTGAAGATTGAATGGGTGTCCCAAGCAAATTTAAGACAAAGGTAAGATGTTTGATCATTCATGTGATGTCACAAAAAATACATGTGCAATAGGGAACATGCACGATTTTTTTTTATTTAAGAAAGTGATTCTCATTCATTTAATAAACAGTCTTGTAAAACTATTTTTCGAATAACTATAATATTAAAAAAGATATAAGCCATCGAAGATTTGTTTCTGTCTCTTTCTAGCAAAACGAAATTTAATATGGAGTTTATATGTCCGTAGTGAATCGTGACGTCAATATTCATGTCGGATCTCTCTGTCTAATTAGTAGTTTTAAATGCTTATATCGGCCGTATTTCTTAGCCGATTTTAATTTTAATTTCACTTTTTAGCATCTCTACTACGGTATTTTCATATTTTGTTAATAAATGCGACTAATAAAAATTATGCATGTTCCCTATTTCTTTTTTCAATCTATAAGATTGAAAAATAAATTATAATGTAGGTTTTTTCTCATGCACCCATAATTTAACACGTTCAGAACATTCTTTGTTAACTTGGCTGTAGACAAGCACAACATAGCATTTTACTTTATTTCGCAGTCGGTTTATTCGAGCATATTTTGACGATTTTAAGGCCTTCCGCCAAAATTCGAGCTGATCTCCCTTCGTCTTGGCACGATTTCTCACTCGCGTCCACTTCTTTTAGCGATTCTCTTAAGCATATAAAAATATACACTCAAGCATGCGATTGAATCACTTGTGTTAAGATATATTTCTTCATTCTATCCAGACGAGGTCGCGCTGGGCGTTGCCAGCCGGGCATCTGCTACCACCTAATCACATCGTTCCGCGCATCGCAGTTGCAAGAACGTTTACTACCCGAGATGCAACGGAGCGATCTACTGGAACCTGTGCTCACGATCAAGAGGCTCCGATTGGGGAAAGCTGCCGATGCTATGGAGATCGTTCCTTCACCGCCAGCTTTGAGCACCGTCGAGTGGGCTGTCAATCATTTACAGCGGTATGTGACTGTGTGATTCCCCCAAAAGCACGCACTCTCGATTCCCATCCATTGCCCTATTTATGTTTTTATAATTTTTGCAGTTGTGGCGCCTTGAACGACAAAGAAACCCTTACACCATTAGGGTGGCATTTAGCCCGACTTCCCGTGCATCCCTCTGCGGGAAAGTTGTTGCTGTTTGGTGCCCTGTTTGGGTGTCTAGACAGAGCAGCCAGCGTGGCAGCCGTGTGGGGGTTTAAGGACCCCTTCCAACTTGTTATAGGTAAGGAAACACTCAAAGTTGTAACTACTAAGATCCGTGTTTAGCTGTCTATGAAGCATCCAGCATGACGACCTTGTCAGGTTTAAAACTCCTCCAATTTGACTGTTCAATCGTTTAGGAGTGCTGGACTGTAGGTAGTTGGATATGCTAATCTTCCCGTACTAAATCATTCTATTTCTATCCTTTCCTCTCTCTGGGACTGTGACTATCTGAGGCTGCCCGACCGTTCAAGATGATAGCCAAAAACGGCACTACACACCGAAGCCGCCTGGCTTAGAAGCTCCTTAGAAAATCATGCTAGTGCTACGGGTCACTTTCTCGTGAGTGCTGTAGAGCCCTTGAGGACAGCCTCTCATTCTAACTTGGCCACCATAGTTTTCATCGTTTTGCCATATTAGTCTTGTATACGTCCAAACAAACAGAATCCTTATATAAATCAAATTTACAAGTGGTGCCGGTTAAGAATGTTAGCACTCTAAACCGGAGGACAGGAAGCAAAGCCCTCCTGCGTATCGTATTACTTACTACACGTACTGCGGTCACCAGACTTCTCGCTCGTCAGCCGAGCACACTAGCAAGCGTTCTACCGTGGTAGCACCGATATCACATTTACTGGGCCGCTCTGATTTTGCCTTATGGTTATTTTATAAAAGTAAGTAGTCATTTTATCGACTTTATTTTCCCAGGCAAAGAACGCGAGGTGGACGAAGCCAAACGCCGCTTCTCATTGGGCGAACCGAGCGACCACGTGGCTATATCCGAAGCCATCATCCAATGGGAACGCTGTTCGCAACGTAGTCGATATAACTTCGCTTACCAAAACTTCCTATCCAACAACACCTTAGAACTACTATCGGATATGAAACACCAACTGGGAGACAGTTTAAAACAAATGGGGTTCCTACCTTCGGGCAGCATATATTCGGATTGGGAGAACAGAAACGCGAATAACTTGAGTCTGTTTAAAGCTATCGTTGCTGCGTCGCTGTACCCCAAGATTGCTACGGTTAAGTAAGGACATTATTCTAAACATAAAAAACCTTATCTGTTCCTGGTTTCGTAAAAGGCGACTAAGGGAACTTTATACAGAGTCGTAATATATTATGCCAAATTGTGGCAACTGTGGCAATTCGCCACTAAATAAATCACACTTTTCCCCCAGTAGAAGAAAATTTGTAAAATTCGGCATTTACTCTCCGATTTTTGGTTTTTCTTGATGAAATTCTAAATTAAAACATCAGACTACCTATCAAAGGATATAAATGTTTTCTAGTTTATTATCCTTAGGTTATGATAGATAGCGTAAGTTCACCTAACAAAATGTTGTAACGGCACTAAAGGATGTAAAATTAAATCTGTCCATGAAATTAAACAACTTTTCTATCTCCCATACAAAATACACTATCGCTTTTTTTATTTTCCGACGTAGTCTAGGAAAAGTTTTTCAGTTTCATAGGCAGAATCACATCTTCCGCAGGGTCATCAGACCCACTTTTGTTACACGTTTATTCATTGTGTCTACAGATGGATAGGTCTTCATAAGATGTTCAAACCACCCCGAATCAAAGTGATGCTTCCCGAAGCCCGAGAGAACGGCAAGGATAAAAAGGTGACCATCCACCCGAGTAGCATAATGGCAACGGGCGGTCGCAAGCCTGAAGCCATCCAGATCTGCAGCAACCCTGGAGCGAATTGGCTCGTGTACTGGCTGATGCAGAAATCCTCAGACTTGTTCCTGATTGATGTCACCCTTGTGTACACTTTGCCATTGCTGTTCTTTGGAGAACTGACTGTCCAAGGTAAATATGTACATATTCATAAACTTCTATTTGGTAATAATATATATTACATGTCAATAAAAAAATAATTAAAATTAAAATAATAATAATAATAAATCACATCAAAAATAAAAAATACAAAGTAATTATGTCAAAATTATGTAAATGGAAATGTCAAAATTTATACAAAATAATAATTTCCTCAGTCATTAAATTATAGTTACTTGAGTACTTAAAGTGTCAATTTACAACCTATGTATATGTACTTACATTAATATACAGCGTTATTTTTTTTCACCCCGAATATTTTAAGAGTAGGTACTTCCAATATTTCAAGAGGTATGCCCATGAAACTGAACAACTTTTCCCGAGGAGCAGGACCTCCCATACAAATTGTGCTGTCAGCCGATGCAGATTGTATGGGAAGTCGAAATTGGTTTTTCGTAGTTCGACTTATGTTTCTTGGGAAAAGTTGTTTCGTTTCATAGAACGAACCACCTCTTAAAATATCTGGGGTGATAAAAATTAAAATTAGGGTGAATAAAAGCCATACAGATCTGCAATGACCCTCGGTGTCAACTGGCTCCACTGGCTGATAGAATAATGCAATCGGTTTTGTTGTATACTCAAAATCACATCGTGTGGGTCGATAATCGACCTTACAAACCCTGGCGTCAGAATAACATGGCTCAATAACGACTACTTCCGTAATAGTAACCGGAACCAACGGCTTTCCTGCTGTCTTTTTCTACTGTTTGGCTGTAGGCAAATTTGTCATTGTCCATCTATATATATAAAAGAAAAAGGTGACTGACTGACTGACATATCAACGCACAGCCCAAACCGCTGGGTCTAGAGATTCCAAATTTGGCATGTAGGTTCCTTATGAGGCCTAGGGGTGCACTAAGAAAGGGTTTCACAAAACAACCCCTAAGGGGGTAAAATAGGGGATGAAAGTTTGTATGAAAGTCCGTCAGTTTTGAAGTTAGGATCTTCAAAATTTGTATTTAGGCTGACGACTAAAAATTTATATTTACGTGTCTCGGGGTTTTTGAAAATTCGACACCCTTAAGGGTGAAAAGGGGGATGAAGTTGAAAATTCTTTATTTGTAAAGTAAAATCCACATAATTTATTATTTAGGCATTAATGATGTAATTCTATGCAACATTCATCACTGTTACTGAAATTCCACACCAAATTCAACCCCTAAAAAAGGGAAATGGGGTGAAAAAGTCTAAAAACCAATATGGGTATCGTTTGTATGGTTTATCGGGTCGCTGATTACGAAAATTACAACAATTTTGAAATCCAACGTGGTGGACGTTAAATACCATCATTGCCTTGGGATGGAGTTAGGGTGCGATAGGGTTGAAATGTGAATATGGCTGTCGTTTGTATAGTTTATCGGGTCGCTGATTACGAAAACTAAAATAATTATGAAATCCAACGTGGTGGTCGTGAAAAACCATCATCCCCTGGGGATGGGGTTAGGGTGCGATAGGGTTGAAATGTCTAAAATCAATATGGGTGTCGTTCGTAGGGTTTATCGGGTCGCTGATTACGAAAACTACAACAATTTTGAAATCCAACGTGGTGGACGTAAAATACCATCATCCCCTGGGGATGGGGTTGGATTGCGATAGGTTTGAAATGTCTAATAATAAATATGGGTGTCGTTTCTATGTTAGGGATAGCGGTAAAAATTGGCGTTAGGGGTAGGGATAGGTAGAGAGGTATAGAGGTAGAGAAGTAGAGAGGTAGAGGGGTAGAGAGATAGAGGTAGAGGTAGAGGGAGAAGGAGCGGAAGGGATTGAGGGAGGAGGAGGGGGTGATGGAGAGGGAGAGGGAGGGTCAGGGGGAGAGGGGTGAGGGAGGGTCAGGGGGTTGGAGGGGGAGGGGAGAGACAGAGGGAGGGGGAGAGGAAGGGGGGAGAGGGAGAGGGTTTTAGTTTTTCTCAATTACTTCTGCGAATTGGCTCTGTTTTGAAATATTACATAAAGGTGTCTCTCGTCTCTCTCTTTAAATTTGTTAGGATACTGCTGCTAAGTTCCTCTGTTCTGAGTAACGTCTGTATATTATATAAAATTCAGCTGGATCTTGAATTATACTCATTGATTTGCGCAGGGTTAGCCCTGTTTTTCCTTAGTTTAAAATTACCCCGAAATGACGGGAAAATATCTCATTGATTCGGAAAACCGGTAATAAAATAAATACGAAATCCACGCGAGCGAAGCCCCGGGCAACAGCTAGTACTCCATAAAGAAAATACTCCAAAGAAACATTGGTGATTATTCCACCGACAAGAGCACGGCTCTTAAGTTCAGAAAGAGAGACAAATTTCCATCTGAATGTCGGATGACTGCTCATAAAGCCCTGTTTTACAGTATGCGATGACGACGCAGAGAGCGACATGTGCACAATGGAGATATCGACGATCAACGTGCGGTGTAAGAAGTCCACGGCCGCGACGCTCTACGAACTGAGAGCTTTGCTGGACCAGGTGCTGGCGTCCAGGGTCAATGTCAGCGGTGGCAGCAAGGCGCACTGCGACTACCAGGAGTGTGTCCTAAAGTTAGTGTCTATACTTCAATTAATCCGATCCTACCGACTGCGCCAATTTTATTGATTTCCTCTTAAGGGGCTGATAAGAGCTGAATTACCTCCCTTTCTAACAAAGGGCAGAATGCGCGTGCTAGAACGGAGTGGATTCGCGCTGTTTTACGTTTTTCGCTAATTTTTGCATTTTTCTCAAAATCTGTACCCATAATATTAATTATCAAATAGCTATACTATTGTGCATAACGTATTGAAAAATGTGTAAAAGTTTTGGCATCATACATTAATGGGTACTTAAGAAAAACGGTTTAAAAGCAAAAAGCAGAGGTAACTTTGGATTTTTTTTATGGCGCACAAAATATTTATTATTATTATTTTATTATTTATTTATTTATTAAACTTAAACTATACATACATTGTTATTTAAAGCCATTGTTAAACTGTTCTGACAGTTTGTCTGCAGGAAACAGTCTCTTTTAGATAAGAAATTACAATTATTACAAAGTTGAATTACTTAGGGGAGTGTACTTAACAAATACGTTTTTAACTTATTTTTAAATTTATTATGATTTAGCTCGAGGCGAATATATTTAATCGTGTTTCGGAGTCGGCCGTATTCTTGGAAAGATGCTTAATTATTACATTATTTTTTTTTATATTCATCACTTTTCGTTAAAAACCTGCTCAAATTAAACGTATTTAGCTCTTATCAGCCCCTTAAGGCTCACTGTATGAACTGTGAGCCTTACTCGACTACGTGCTGGCTTCCAAGGTCAATGTCAGCGGCGGCAACAAGTCGTGTGTCTTAGTGTTCGTATTTTGATTGCTAAAATTGGCCGTTTTTGGCTCTTTTTGTGTGTCTGTAACTACAGTGAACTATATTTTTCAGAATTGATGGGTTCTAAATAATAGGGTACCTTAACTTGAATCAGTCCTTCCGGATTTTGGATAAATTTTGTATTTAGCGAGTAATATTTTTTTTAACTGGTGCGGACGCTAGTGGACTGCAGGTAGCCCCGTAAGCCGCCAAAATATCTTATGAGCTTAGCGATAACTCATTACCTATAAGTTAGCTGGGACTAACGGAAACACATAACGACTGGACTATCCTTACCTTCCAAAGCTCAAAACGTTCAAATAAAATTTTAAAGGATAGGGTGGTAAATGTATGGAACCTGGTCTTTTATTCAAGAAAAATATAAAAGCTCAAAACGTTCGAATAAAATTTTAAAGGATAGGGTGCTAAATGTATGGAACCTGGTCTTTTATTCAAGAAAAATATAACCACTATATAGAAAAAAAATATAGGTTCTAGACTAAAAATTGAGCGCATATGCAAATTTTCGGAATCATCCACCATTTAGGAGAAACCTATTTTTTTAAAGTGTTGACCACAGAACACATATACTCACCTGTGTTGACTAGTACACTCAGCAAACAACAAATAGTCTGTTTCTTTCTAACGCCTAGTTAGTGCTACTGCTGGCTTCTCTTTCTTACACAGTAAATGAACCAAGAAAACGACTGTTCTCCAATTGACATCATACTTGACGTTTACGAAGCAACCTATAAGTTCTATTTTTTAGAAACTGCACGCAGTTTTAAATGGAAATGAGTGGATAGTCACTGTAAAAATAAAGACAAAATTACTAGGCGTTAGAAAGAGATAGAAAGTGACAGATGCGTTTTATAAGTTTGATAAACGACTTCAGACAAACTTTTTTCTAATAATATTTCCTCCTAAATGGTGGCCACCAATGTCTTAAAACTTGGCATGTAGGCTCAATTTTTTGTCTAGAATATGTATTTTTTGCGTACTGGAGCCCCCGGGTCTCAGTAGATCAGACGGTAACCGTCCCGACGGTCTCACCTTGATCCCTTGGGAAAAAGATCGAAGTCTGCTTTGGGACGCTACTTATGTGAGTACATTCGCGGCGTCGCACCTTCCTCACACGACCCGGGAGGCGAGTTCTGCTGCGGAGCTTGCGGCTAGGCTGAAACACACCAAATATGCCGAGCTGGAACGGCAATACACTTTCATTCCCTTCGCCTTCGAAACCGGTGGACCCTGGTGGTGCAAGGAGGCAAAATATTTAGTTCGCGAGCTTGGGCGCCGGCTGCGTGATCGTACCCAGGACCCCCGTTCTGCAGCGTACCTGGTTCAGCACCTCTCGCTGGCCATCCAACCAGGCAACGCAGCTGGCGTGATGGGTACCTTTGAGCCCGATACGCTTCGGGATGGTTTGTTTAGTTAGGTAATAAGTAATTGACGTGTTTTGTTTGTAAAAGCCAAATGTATTTTAGACGTAATTTATTAAATAGTACAGATAATATAATTATATTAAGTAAATAAATGTCATATACATTAAAAAAAAAACTAGTAAAGTATGTTTTAATTTTTTTTTTTCTATACAGGGTGTAACAGCTTTGCGAAAACTAAAAGAGCATGATCAGTCAACGTAATTGAACAAGTTTTAGCTAATAAAACTTTCAGGATATGAAAAAAAATCGGCCTCCATACAAACTGTCTAATCAAGTTTGCAATTTTATATGGAGAGCCCGATTTTTTTTCATATTCTGAAAGTTTTATTCACTGATTTTCACACCCTTTCATACCCTTTTAGTTTTCGGAAGACCCCTTACACTCTTTATAGTGGGTAGATTTTTCTGAAATAAAAGACAATTAAAAAACCGACTCCTTTATCAAGTGATCCGAAGCTCTGAAGTTCAGATTCAGATAATTTTATTCAATGTAGATTCTTTACAGAGTACTTATTGAATGTCATGCAGAATACAATGCATTTTTAATTTTTTTTAGTTCTTATTTTATAACAACTTTTATTACATACGTAGTTTATATACCTAGTGTTCGTTATCAGTGAATTACTTGGTTAGCAACGAACTTGCGTTTACCTAACAATTTCAAGGTTCATAATTTAAATAAGAGGGCATTCAATTTAGAAGGTGGGACTTTGGTGCAAAGTTTGTCTGGGGGGTTGTACAAACCGCTTGCTTATTTAAACCAAGCGGTTAAGTACATCACAAATAAGACAGCGGCAGCCGCTTACCATCAGGTGGTCCACCTCACCCACCTTATGACATATAAACAGGCCATTTCACAAAGCGTCTTCAAAGTTACAGCTCTGTTAAATCTGTCGTTGTCACTTTCTGTTATGATGACCCAAAAAGTGATAGCAACATATTTAAAGGAGCTCCTACTTCAAAGACCCTTTGTGTGTAACTGACAGAAAAAGACATAATCATGAACCACGTCGTCATAACCAGAATACCCCCAATAACCCCAAGCCCCCCTTTAGCTGCCAGAAAATAAGTAGATTGCCTGATCAACAGCAACTGAGTTTGTATATATTTATATGTTATCTATTTGTCTATATATTTTATATATATTTTTATATGTATTTTTTATTTATTTATTTGTGTATATTTTGTTTTTATTGTAGTTGTATTTACATTAAATATTATCTATATATTGGCATTGGCACACTACTACAGTTACTATTTACATTTTCCTACAAGCAACTAAGGTTGTCTATAAGAGATCGCTTTAAGCGATAAGACCGCCTTTGTCCACCCTAGTTTTAAGAGTCTCCTGTGTATTGTTTTGTTTTTTGTAGATTTATTCGAGCACAGGAAGTGTTAAAATAAAAATTATTGCCAGATCTATAGTTGAAAATGTGTCACGCACGCCCTACTTTAAAATGCTAATATTTGTTTCAGTGCTGTCATCGAACTTATAACAGCGGAGGACGAAAGAACAGAATACCTCGAAGACGAAGATGATGAATCTGATACTTCGGAAAGAGAACAGTATTATTAAGCGTTATCTGATCTTACACCTTACATACAAACAATAGTCTGATCCTGAAGGGGTCGTCAAGGACCGCCCTCTACTATACCACCTATTCACCTGTTTAGCCTACATCCGCCAACTGCTATCATAGCCCTTTTCTTTTAAGCGCCCCTTGGAGTGCCTTTCCAAAAGATCTGCGCGAGGCAACTAATTCTTGAGCTAATAAAGTAAGGGCAACAAAAGAAGTCCGTTTTGACGTTTCCTTATAAGTTATAATCAACATACAGAGTTCATTTTTCTTTGCAGGTCATAATTTTTCATACGGACCTATTACGATGGCCTTACTTTAGAAAAATTACTCCGATTTCCTAGCTTAAGCTAGTCAATGGAGCAATCCGATTGGTTGGAATATTCCAGCTCTCAGCTTACCTTCCTTAGAACTAACCACTGTTAAAACCTGTCACCTCGCTAAGTGTCCTTCCCAGCGAAGATGAATCTTCGTAATCGTTTTACCTACCTACGTCTTCTACAGCATGACAAAGAGTTTAGAAAATGGCGCCACTTTCTTCACCAAAGCAGCTTTTACATGGCTACATTTTTTCGTTTTTTATGAAAAATTTAAATTTAAGTTCCACCTGTTACCACTATTAATCCTTTTTGCCAAGCTGTAGAATGTTAAGTGCGGCCGAATCACAGTGACGACGGAATAAAGTGAAAAAGTTCACGGACTTTTTGTGACCCTATAATTTATTTTAAAATGTACTTGACCAAAAAGACTATGAAATGTATGTATATAAAACCATTAAAACAATAAATTTTACTAAATTACACCGAGTTTAGTAGTTTTTATTCTTCCCATCTAGCGTATTAAGGTCCGTATCGACTTTGTTCGACCGCGACAAACCTGGGTTTTGGCTCGCGAGCCATTTTTAGCGCACAACTTTTTTGTAGGTTTGCCGCGGTCAAAAAATGCTCGCGCGGCTGCGCGAAGTCGATAAGCACCTTTAGTATTCTTTGCATCTGGCCACCCTAAAATGACATTGATAAAGAGGCCACTGATATAACATGATAAGTATAAACTGTGGCAAACTATATTTATTATTTAATGGTTTATTTCTGAAGTTAAAATGCTATTATCATTGCAGGTAATAATTACGCAAATAAATCTCATTTTCAATGTTGTAGGTTAGGAACAGACTGTTATTGTTTTTACAAAGAATACCAAGGTCAAGTTAAAATATTTCCTTTGTATATATTTTCAGAGTAAATGTGCAAGACCACTATTGGTCCTTACTCGCTATAACCATAGCCAGTTTTTAAATGTGGAAGAAAAAAATGGGACTAGGGAAATCACTTTGTGCCATGAGAAAACAAAGTAAGTATAAATTCGATCTTGTTTATTATTTATTCTTTAAAATTGTATAAGCTGTTCTTAGAATTTGAAAAAGTTGCCAGTTCGCAAAATAATTTTATTTTCAGAAATTCTTTATCATTGGATATGATGAGCTATCTAACTGAGGCAATCAACAAAAATAAAGATGATATTGCTTTGAGAGCTATAGTCCTAGCTGCAAAAGGAAATGTCTTCTCAGCTGGTCATAATTTGAAGGAATTGGTAAGTAAATAACAAAATATAAGTAGGTATACATGATATTTTTTTTAATTAAGTATTTATTTATTACCTATGGCATAGATACCTTCTGTGGCTTAAAGCTTCATTAATTTTAATCTTTCTTTAAATCTTTCGCACAATCTTTGACACTTTGTGAATAAAACAAAAAACCAGTCAAGTGCGAGTCGGACTCACCCGCCGAGGGTTCCGTTTCGATATACCTATAGTATTTTTGAAATCAATAAAGTCCATTTTTAGGACCGCAAAACTAAATTTGTTTGTAAAGGTTTTTTGCAGATTTCTAAAAAACTGTGCAACATAAAAAGATTGTTATATTTTTCCTGTAATATTTACATAAACCTCTATCGACTATAATTAATTCAGATTTTTAAACTTCGGAGATAACGGCTGGGGGAATAGTATTTTTTTAATTAACTTGAAAACCAAGTCGTAAAAAAATATAGTTTAAAATGTACCTACAAGTAAAGCCCTTTTATAGGTCGAATGGGTCGTTACTAAAATTTAAAATGTTGTCCCCCTTTGCAATAATAAAAATAATATTTATATAATATATTCTAAAACTATTCCAAATTTTAAGTCGATAGCGTGGTTGCTGCGATGTACAGGTGTGAATGACAGACGAAATCGCACCAGGTTCCTTGACCTAAACCTAAGAACAAAATGAGATTTAACGTGACCAACTTTAATGGGCCTTTCTGTAACTGAGGACAAATCTTTTTAAAAAGTTGTTTTTGTCTTCCAGCAAGCCAGTACCGGTATAGATCATCACAAATTAATATTTAACAAAGCAACTGAATTAATGAAGTCTATTGTTCAAAGTCCTGTACCAGTTATTGCAAAGGTAACAAACACTGTAAACCTTGCTTTAAAGCGTGCATAGGATAAGTTTGGCTGTGACTGACGGTCATTTTCTGCGCATTGGTGACAGGCGGGGAGCCAATGAACGATACGCGCGCCACCCCCACCTGCCGCGTTCACCCCCGCGCGAGCTCATTTTTTGAGTTCTGCGCATTAACGGTCATAGCCAGAGTTATTTTGTATGAAGTGTATACTATGCTGAAGTTTTAGTTAGGCGATTTTGTGACCAAGCAAATTCCATTAAAGAATAGTTTGGAAAAATGCGAATATATCTGACTGAACGTTTAACAATAATCCTACGCATTCCGTATAAGGCAGCAATTAAATGTCAAAACAAAATGCCCAGAATTCGCAACTGTGTGGCCACTGTTACTATAGTCCAACCGCTTTGTGCGCGAGGTGACAGACTACCTCCAAACGCTAGTTTATTTATAGTATTCTCTTTGACACCATCTCATTCCCATGTGAAGGAGGTATGACCTCTCCATACAAATTGCCAATTCTTTTTTCATTTCCCAGAAATGTTTTATTGGGAAAGTTGTTCACTTTACTCGGCACGCCATTTCAGTTTTCTTCATCATCGTCCACTGCTGGACATAGGCCTCCCCTAAAGATCTCCATGAAGACCGGTCCTGCGCTGCTCGCAACCAGCGGCTTCCCGCGACCTTGACCAGATCCACATCCCACATCCCAACGGCCATCGGTTCTTCTTCATTTTTCTAGTAGTTTGTAATTTTTAAGCTAATTTTGTAAAAATAACTCCTTCAGGTAAATGGATTTGCAACTGCCGCAGGCTGTCAACTCGTGGCTACGTGCGATATGATCGTATGCTCCGACACAAGCAAGTTCTCCACACCTGGGTAAACGACTGTTACTCAAGGTCTTTTTAAAGTACTAGGCAAAACATTAGTTCTTCATTAGTTGTGTATTCTTTAGGAAAAATATGATATTTTGTTTTGGGTCTTAAAGCAAAAAGGCTTGTTCACAAAGTGCGTAAACTTGTTTGATGTTTTTACGATTTCTACGTCTCATACTACTGGGCGAAAGGGACGGTGTACCGAAAACTGAAAGGGCGTGCTCAGTCAACGAAACTGAACAACTTTGAAACACCTTTCAACAACCAAAGAAATATTTTTGGGAAATGAAACAAATTTTTGACATCTCCATACAGACTGTTCGATCTTATTGAGCAACTTGTATGGAGGTCAAAATTTTTTTACATTTCCCGAAAATGTTTCTTTGGAAAAGTTGTCCAGTTTCGTTGACTGAGCACGCCCTTTTAGTATTTTGTTCACCGTTCTTTGCACTCTGTATAGTGAACAGTGCCACAGATTAGAATAGTAAGTGCCTTAAATAAGACCTCATATTTATGTGTCTAAAGTCTTAACAATATTCTTTTAACCATTTTGTTTACAGGGCTAACTTCGGAATATTTTGTTCTACACCTGGTATAGCTGTAGGGAGATCAGTTCCAAAATCTAGATCAATGTATATGCTTTTAACAGGTAAGACCAGCGAACTGACACACTAAAATAAATGCCAAAGCACAGGCCAAAGTATAGGTATCTAAAAGAAACCTTTGCGTGCACATCTCTATACTGGCTGGTGTCGCTGTACTGTATGCATGATCAAAAAAAGGCATGCATACCTTACCTGCCGCGATCACCCCGTACGGTCAACTGCACATCAGTGCTAGTGTTTTTATTGATGTGCTGTTGGGTGGACGATGCATACCTACTCGTACCTACCAGCTAGGTAGGTCCTACCTATTACTTTATTCTGTGCTTCGGGTTTTAACTAAGATTACGGATTAGAAACTGTCGTATTCAATTTGTTTGTATACAACGTCTAATTTGAAATACGCAAAACCTCTGGGTTAGTTCTTCCAATGTAACTGAACAACTTTTGAAAGGGTTCCGAACCAAAATGGTAAAAACGCAACCCTCACGGTGCAGTGCGACTTCGTCTGTCCGTCCACCTGTTTATCTCAGCAACAACAAAATATTACAGTAGGTACCTAAAAATTAAACCATCTCTAAGTAGCAGTTTTTTAGAAATCTGCAAAACCTTTACAAATTTTGTATTGCGGTCATGAAAATTGACTTAAAAAATACTAAAGGTATATCGGAACCCTCGGCGCGTGAGTCCGGGTCGCACTTGACTGTTTTTTTTTATTTAAATTTCCTTAAGTTATTCAGTTACATTAGTGGAACTACCCCCCCCGAGAGGCTTTGCATAACGTTGTTTAGTTATTTGGCGCGACGTATTCTTTTAATGTTCCTAAGCTGCCTATGTATCTATCAAGAAATAATTATGTTTCAGGAGAACCAATATCAGCTCAAGAAGCGTACGAGAGTGGCCTCGTAACCAAAGTCGTCCCAACAGGGCAACTAGACGAAGAAGTAAAAAAAATCGTCGACAAAGTTAAATTAAAAAGTCGCAGTGTCATCGCTTTAGGGAAGCACTTCTTTTATAAACAGATAGATCTGAGTTTAATGGAGGCCTATAAGTTGGGAGAAGATATTATGGTGGAAAATATAAATGCTGAAGATGGGCAAGAAGGAATAAGAAGTTTTGTTGAAAAGCGTAAAGCTAAATGGAGTCATAAATAAAAAATATAAATATTGTCAATAAGAATCGTGTTTAAAAAATTTGTAATAGTTACAAACAATTGTGACCATATGTTAGTGGGAAAGCTGCAGGGGAGGCCTTTACCCAGCTGTGGGATCTGATAGGCTAAGGAATATCTTTTATAACACAGGAAATTAATATTAAACAACTCTTTATTTACACCTAACTTTTATTTGCCACTATATTAACCTTCGACGCATCTCCAAAGGATGAAATACTAGATAAAGCACGGTCACTCCACACTGACATAACATCGTTATATTTTTGGCCGATACATTTTACACAAGATTTTACACTATATACAGAGCAAAGTTAGGCACCATCCACACTGCAATTTCATAACTTTTCCCAAAATTAAACATTTGAAAATGAAAAAGACCTTGTGAAGTAACACACTAACCAGTCCGTGTTTCGTAACTTAATGTTAAAATTTGCAAAAAATTTGATACAACAAAGCGCAATTATACGTTCTCGTTGTCTATAGTATGGATGTACCTTTATTGATGTTAGAAACTTAAAATGTGACATCACTCATAAATAGGAATTTTAAATAGAATTGCATTGTGCTTACAATTTTTTTTGTATGTTCTTACCTTGGATTTACAAGTAGGTATAAAACATGTTTTATGTAAACTTAAACCTAGATAAATTTCGAACATTTATAGATAAATACATCTAGCTAGCGATATAGCATTGGAATAATTTTATTGTAGGTACTTTATGGGTTATCCAATTAATTATTTATTGTCCCTAACATATCAATCAATCAAGCATGGAAACTAACTCAAGTTAATTGGTAATGTATCTAAAAGTACAAAAAGTTAGTGATTTAACAAATTCACTACTGTTCATATAGGCACATAACAACTTGTGTTAATAATTTTAAACTTTACGTAAAAACACAGTAAATTTTTTACCTACATAAAATACCAAAAATACTAATCAAGATATTTAATTATTAGTACATTTAAATTAATGAAATAAAGTGCTAATAACTATCAAAATGTGTGAAGATACACAAATCATAAATAATATTATGACAACAGAGTCCTTACTGTTGTGCATTGCAAAATAATGGAATATTGTTACTGATTTCGTATGAAGTTAGTATGTGCCACTGCAACAAACACCCATAATATTCATCACAAATTTATGTAAATGCCCAAATATGAAGTACAATAAATCTAGCATATGAGAGCACTTGGTCAAAGATTATGCACAGTAGAAACAAGGTCTGCAAGGGGCAGTGAGTGATGGATATTTATAAGTGCACAGAGCATCCTTAACAATTTCACTGAGGGGTCAAAAACGATCAACCAGGCTGTACAAAATGAACAACTGCTCAGAATACTAGAACTAACTTTAAATTGTCGTCTTATTAAATTATTTATCCTGATATCCAAATAAATAGGTACTTTGGGGCACAAAACTTGAAACAGACCTATGATGATTGTATAGGTACTTAAAACATTCTTAGTCCTTTCGAATGCAATAATAATAAATTGGACATTCACAAAGGGAGAATCAGTCATTTTGGGAATGTACCAAATAGTTTTGCTCCCGTTGACTGTTGGTTGCATATGGTTTCACTTCTTTGCCAGTTCGTTTGAAAGCCAGTCTAAGCCTTCATAGAGTCCTTGTCCTTGTGTAGCGCATGTTGCTTGAATGTACCACTGATAAGAGAAAAAAAATACTAAGTTGAAAATAGGTGAGACTTAAAACCTACTGAAAATGTTTAGTAAGTGAACATTATGACAGCTAGACAATTTTGTCTTCCTTTTATAGGTGCACAAGCGAGGTGACTATGGTACTTCCCCACCACATTTTTCCAGCAAAAGCTAGAATTCTGGAGGGAGCTCCCTGTCCTGTAGTGGACGTTTCATGGGATGTTATGATGATGATGATTTGTAAACACTCACAATACATGCACAAAAAACTTTTTCAAATCACATTTTTACTTCTTTTTATATTTAAATTTACCATTTTTGTTTAAAAAACTAACAATAATTTTATTGTGGATTCTGGTTTAATCTTCTAATAACCAGAAGACAGCATTTTCATCGATAATTAGGCAGAACCAGAATATATTTTCAGTTATCAGAAATATTTTGGTTCAAGTCTTGCTTGTAGTGGACTGTTTTTAGCATGGCCATCTAAACAAAAAGTTAAAGATTGTGGATAAGATTAACAGGAAGTGTATCTGTGAAATAACTTACACGGCGATTCCTCAGGTTATTCAAATTCAGCGCGTTTGTAAGTTCTGCAGCAGTCATGGCATTTGGCATATCCTGTTTATTGGCAAATACTAATATTACTGCATCTCTAAGCTCATCTTCTTTTAACTGTGAACAAAGTAATAAATACATTAATTAATAATAAAATAAGAAGAAAAAATATGAGAGAAGGAGTGGAGGCAATTTTGTGACATTTCAGTAATACTAATAAATAATTTTCATATCAATAGTCACAAAAATCATATGGGCCACTTGATGGTAAATAGTAAGCACTGCCCAAGGCAATGTCTTCATTGTAAAGTGCATCTTGTCCCTAAAAAGACAAACAGCATAGGTGCTTAGCTCACCCTGAGAATTATGATGGAATGTCTCATGTGACAGTGGCTCTTTTACCTTTGAAATGGAAAGGCATCAAAGCAAGTAAGCACTGCAGCAGTAACAGGTGAGGGGGTGGCATTTCCCCAGACCACCTCCATAACCTAAGAACAGTTAGCTAAAATGCAAAGGTGTTCAAAACAAACCATGTTAGCAAGTTCATTTTCTGCTTCTGCTATTCTTTTGGTATCGCTAGAGTCGACGACGAAGATAAGTCCTTGCGTGTTCTGATAGTAGTGGCGCCACAGCGGCCGGATCTTGTCTTGGCCGCCGACGTCCCACACCGTAAAGCTGATGTTTTTGTACTCTACGGTTTCCACGTTGAAACCAATAGTCGGTATCGTGGTCACAATTTCGCCCAACTTCAACTTATAAAGTATAGTTGTTTTCCCGGCGGCGTCGAGGCCAACTGTAAGCAAATTACTATACTGCAGCTTTTTGCACACCAAAAATGTATTATCAACGATAAAATCTCCAACAAAAGCAAAAAAATCTACGCAATCTTCGGACCGATGAGCTGTCAATATGTCACTCACCCATGAGAATACGCATTTGTTTCTTTCCGAAAAGCCTAGTAAAAACACTAGATATCGTAAGCCCCATGTTTTATTTGATATTGTAAACTTGAAATTTATCAGGAATGCCACGCACGCAAGAAAAATCAGCGTATAGCACAAAAATCTTGGAAAATAAACTCTGAAATGACTATACGTCATACATACAAGTTGTTTTTTTTAATGTAGTGTTGTTCTACTATTGCGTTGCGTCTTATCGGTTCAACCAAAGAGGACAAAAACCGAAGGGTTTTATTACTACTTGGTTAAATAATAAATTATTCGTATTTTGAGCGTCTAAATACATTCTATTGCATTTTCATGAAAAGCATATCAATTAATTGATCTAAAAAGATTTTAAAAACAATAGAAGGCACTAAAATACCGGTATAGAACGTTCATAGACAACGTTTTTATTCTGTGACACTACCAGAGATAATAAAGCTTTCTATTGACGAACGAACCACAAGGGCATCGTTTTGCACGACGAGCAGACAGGGATGCAGCAGCGTGAGAGAAGGAAGCAGTGGTATAGTATACTATTTCTATACCACTAATTGTTTTTCTCCTATATCTGCATCCTTTTTTGTTCGTCGTGCATGATGGATGGTGCGTAACGAAGCTGGCCCATCGTAATAGGTCCGTAGCGTAGTATTTCGTCAGCTGTCAAAAACGTATGAAAATTTCAAAGAAACATTAGTAGTGTTAAGGAAACTTCAAAACAGTCTTACGTTAAGTAAAGAGAATTTAAGAGAAAATCAAATGTACACCAGAGTTCATTGACTGACTGATGTCTTTATATCCGTAACCGCTTTAGCTATACGTGTGAAATTTAGTATGCTAATTTATTGCATGCCACAAACACCACACAAGAAAGGATTTTCCAAAACTCATCCCCCAAGGGGGTGAAATAAGGAATTAAAATTAAAGCTAAGTAAAAAATTTTGAAAATCTTCCATCCCTTATTTCACCCCCTTGGGGGATGAGTTTTAGAAAATCCTTTCTTGGGTGGTGTTAGTGGCATGCAATAAATTATCATACAAAATTTCACACTTATAGCTAAAGCGGTTACCGATAGACGTCAGTCAGTCGGGACATATTGTTTTATTGACCTTTTAGTGAACAATTCTCATACCAAGTTTGATACTCGAACTACTAACCGTTCTGATGATAGAGCAAAAAAGAAATACGTTTCTTGTATGAAAAATTTATTTATTGTTATTAAAATTTTGAAATTTTTATTTTGAGGCGATATATTTGTTTTAAAAATACATATTCTGCGAAATTTTCAACCAGCTACCTATGTCGGTTCAGCAGATACAATTTTCAACCTAGAAAAAAACTAGACATTTTCGACATTATGCCCCACTGTGCATCTCAGTCGCGTCTGGCTGGGGAGCACCACTTCTAATATGTTACCTATGGGTATGGACTTGACTCCTGCCAAGTTTCATCCCAGCAGGTTTAGGTGCAAGGTTCGCCTTCTTAGTAATCTTAGTTATCCTACTATAGGTTTTCACTGTCGGTCCTTTGCTTCGCGCCCAAAAAACCGACAAAACAGGGAGCGATGGCCATGACGAGGAGCAATACGTGCGTCATGACGAGTAACGCGGCCTCACTAGGTCTTTGCCTCTTTCCCTCGCACTTCCCACGCCACTCGACGAGTGTGTGGCCAGCCTATTATCTAAAGCTTGCATCTATGGCCAGCTTAATCAGTTGACTTGTGGGCTGCTGAGAGCTTTTTGACAGCCAGCCAATAAGGTTCCGATTAGAGTTTGCTGTCATGCGTCGTCATAGAAACGATTTATTTTAGAAACTTTTCATTTTTTTGGCCGGAATCGACATGGAGATTTACGAAGGTAAGTTTTGTAAAACATTTTTTAATTATTAGATTTATTGGTCTTAGGTTATCAAGACACATATTAGCGCGAATGTTTGAAAAATTGTGAAGTTTATAACAGGTTTACGCGCACGAAGGTCCTTTGTGGGAGCCTTATTATTATTATTGACATGTCTGATTAGTGTTCGAAATAATTTTATATAATCTTAATTATAGGCACCTACAATTTGAATATTTTATCAAGCATGTAAGTTTAATCGCCCTTCTGAAATGCCATCCCTTTTTTTCCTGGTCAAAAACCTATAATTTTAAATATTTTATTTTTGTTTGATACCTAAGCTTGGCAAATTAGCTCCCTCTTGAAGACCTAGGATGATATTATGTTTACTACTATACCTACCATATCTTACACTTAGGTGGCCTTGTTATTATTATAAACAAAGTTTTTCTTCTTGTTAGTTTGTTCCTTACAAAACCTACCTATTATTTTCAGAAATTCAAAATAACTATATTTCTAGTTAATTCACAGTAAGTAGGTATACGAGTAAACACGACTTTTGTGCAAAGTTGCATGAAAACAACAAAACCTATTCACAACACAACAAGACAAAGTAGGTAATAAGTAGTAGGTAACTAAAGAGGGCCCAGCAACTATTCTAGGCATGCCAAGTAACATAGATCAGTTTCCTTAGGCAGTGGTGAACAACCATATTGGCTGGACATAGCCTGGTTCTATGGGCACTCAATATACTTATACAACCGCGCAATAGGCTAGGAGGCTACATTACGTCATTCATGGCTAAAGCCAGTTGTACTACAAACATAGAACAAATACTGAGAATCACACCTTTTAGACCTTACGGCGAAGTGGCTAAGGTGTGTCAGACTTACGCCCTTTTGACTCGTTGGATTAGTTTCTAAAGTTAGTAGAAAAAACAATGACTGTTTGGTCCTTAATATGTCTAATTTGAGCTCTGACTGCGCTAATTTAAGACAATCAAAGTGTGCATATCTTGATATGATATTTCGCGTCATTTTAGCTCTCTGTCTTAGCTCTTGTCGGAGGGGTACCTATAGTAGATAACTGCCAGCCACTTCTTCTTTCTCCTATGTGCTTACTTCTTCCTTACTTTCTATGCCTCGACTTTGACCTTTTCCTTTTCACGATATGAATCAGCCCTTTCCTTGGCGTTTCCTCTTCATTTCTTCTCTCCAATCGTTCCTTCTATTATCTAACTAAGAATTAGAATAGCTCATAAAGCTCTTGGGCACATACTCCGAAGTATAATTTGTAAAAAACCGACAGATATGCAACTTTGCGCCGGTGGGCTAGGTTGGACTTAATGAGACTTGGACAGAATTTCGCGGTTGGACGAAATAAGACTTGGACAAGTTGGTACCTAGTCCGCTGCGATCTATCGAGTCAAATGTGGCTAGTTGGAATTTGGCTGAACCATCCCAAAGGTGACAGCAATTCTCCATGCAAGATCGGACTTGTGCTTTATATAAAACAAGATTAGATTCTAAGTGATCTTAGTTACTCGTACGACACGAAATTTATAGTTTCACCTAACTTGTTTATCTTGCTTGCCGACTACTATCGCATTTGGTAGGTAAATTACCTAACTGAATTAATATTCGGATTTTTAGGAATTCTACCCATCTTTATTTGAATGTTGACCTTCAGTGTGATTCCAAAAGGCCGTCGAACCTTGACGTGAAAGTTAAATGAACAATTCAATTTAGAAATGAACTGCCTCCATGTGTTAAAATTCACATAATTTAAAAAAAGAGCACTTATTTAACAACAGATGATGTAAGAACGTTCGGGTTTCGACAATTGTAATATCATTGATTTCGACCCGGAATCGTGAATTTGAATTCCATCACAGAATATAAAACATGGGGATCGGATCACACTACGTACGTAAACAAGAAATCCTTTGTGGGTCTGCTTCCAGTTCGCTAAGACAATAAGTACATACAGGCTGAATCGTATAATGTTTGAAAAGAAGAAAGTATCATGTACATACAAATCTACATAACATTACGCCTCTTTCCCGTCGGGGTAGGCAGAGACCACAGTCCTCATCATGTGATGGCACAATAAGCCGTTATCATCATTACGTTAAGAAAACCTTTCGATTTTTTCAGTCGCGATACGTAAACAGCATCCCGGCAGCAGTCATATCTTTGGGAAGTCAGCCGAGTCGCTTCGGCTGAATTGTATGGCTCAGATTTAGAATTATTATTCAATGTAGATTCTGTACAGAATACGTATTGAAATATAAATAGAGCGAGTCTACTACCGTTTCGCGTAAAAGAAACGGCAAGAAACCACTGCGGCGCGGCTTACTGTAAGAGTCTGCTTTGTGCATTGTTTTTCTTGTGCTTCGCTGGAATATCAGAGTACGTACCTTAACTCATTGTTATTAATGTAGTCATATCATAACGATCGCTTCACATATTCTGTAAATTTCCTCTCAGCACTAAATTGTCTTGTTTTGTTGTAATATCGTACACACAGCCCGACAAAAGATGTTTTGACTTTTGCTAATCGATATTTGATAATTGCGAAATTGGAAAAAAATAACCATCAGAGCCAAACTTATCCTGACCATGCTGTACCCGCGAGACCTGTAAGACGTTATAAGAAAATTTTCTAAAATTGAGAGATATGATAAATTTAATAGTAGGTACATAGTAATTTAAAGTAGGAAATAATTTTAATAAAAAGCAACCCGCCAATTCGATCAAAACTGTAACGAGTCTGCTACCAAAGAATATCCGCACCTACCATTTCATTTAAGATTACTGTTATTAACATCAATATTAACCGTCTTAAGACTATAATTTTCTTTGAGTGAACCTGCTCATAAATACGAACAAGCTAATGCTTGTAATATTAGATAACAAGAGCCATTATGAAAAAAAATGAGATCCGAAATCAGTTCAAACAGATAAAAATTTAACTTGTTTTCAATAGAAATTATCACTCAGATCTTTTCTCAAATTACGTCTATTACGCTGTGACGTTACAGTAAACATAGATTATTATGATTACTTTATTTAGAAAGGCATTTCGATTTTGGAACTAAACTTATTTGCTAATCTTTAGGCATAGTCATGTCCATATAAATAGAGTTAAGACTCTAACAATCTACCTAATACTTCAGGGCAGAGCACGGAGCATCTGCTCCGTGGGGCAGAGAGTGATCTAAATTCTTAATAAACACTAATTTAACATTTAATTTACAACATAGTGAAACACTTGTGCGTGACCTAGTGACGATTGCTCTTTGTTTCTAATCACAAATGTTGTCACATCAGCCCTGCTCGGGTTGTTTCGGAAAGCACGTTAGTTGTGATCAATAGGAAAAGTCAGACTAGCCACAAGCTTTAAGTTCTTACACCATAACTGGCAAATTAAAGCACTTACAATATTACGACTTCGTTTCTGAATATTACTGATAATCAGATCAGAAATCGGAAACCTGTGTTTTACCACAACAAAACAGCCGCTAAGCTTTTTATCAGTAAATCTATAAAGCTAATAATTATGAGCTTCTTAATCTGCTCATCTCCCGAACAGACTCTTTATTCAAAGGAATCGCGTTTCTACTCTTTTGTGTCCGCCAGTATAAAAGCATGTTTTTGTTGATCTCTTACTTTGTGAGTCTTTTCAAAATCAACTTGAATGCACTAATGATTTTCTAAGATGTCTATATAAATTTTGATGAATCATCTATTGAATGTGATCTTTTGGTTCGAGTGATTTTGGTCTGATTGTCTCCTCTTTTTATGGTCTCGAAAGGAAGACTTTCTATTCTAACTTCTAATATTCAAGAATATCACCGGATAGGTATTCCCATTTTCAGAAAAGTCGTTTCTATATAATGGTAAGAATTTGTTATTTCTTTTACTATAATGTTCCATGTCCGATCTTACAGAACCGATTTTAATATCTTCGCATCGCTAAACAATATAATTACTTTTGATTGTGTACAACAATATCATATCGGTGTCAGTTTTGTTCACTATCTTCCATCTTGGAACCGTTTATTCTCACTAATCTGCACCATTCTGCTCGTCATTGTATCGAATCGACTTATAATTTGCTTTCCTGTTTCAATTTCATAGTTGTTCTATTCTATAAAGGAATATTATAGTGTTACAGTTCTTGTTTGAGTTCATTGCACTCTAAGCTAGATTTTCCGCAACTTAGTCATGGATATGGATAAGCAGTCAGTCAGCCTAGCGGAAACGTTCAATGCATCTTACCTATAGGCAGGCACACAATCATTTTTAGGGTTCCGTTGTCAATAAGGGACCCTTATAGGGCTTATAGTTTCGTTATGTCCGTCTGTCTGTCTGTCCGGGCTTAGCTCAGTGACCCTTAGTACTAGAATGCTATAATTTGGTATGGATATACATATTGGTCACGCTGACAAAGTGGTACTTATAGAGATAATATTGAAATGTTGAAAATAATAGGGGTACCTAACATGGGGATGAACAATTTTTTCTTGTCGGCCCCATACTGTGGAGTGTCATTAGATAAGTCCTTTAAAAATATTGTGAGTTTGGAAATACAATTTTTCCATCTAAGGATCCGTTTGCGAAATGCAAATTTTTGTTAGAGTCAAGTGTCCCCCCCCCCCCCTGCCAGGTAACGATTGTTACTGGAAGTGTGGAAAAAATTACAGTGGTGGCATCGTGGGTGGCATATATGATGTCAATAAAAGGAGGTTAAAGAGCATAGTCGAAAAACTGAAAAAACAGCTTTACCACGGAACCCTACATTGCGCGTGGCCTGACACACACTTGGCCGTTTTTTTCTATGAGCTTTCGTAGAATTGTTATGTAATAATAGCTAGCGACAATCGAAAATGATAGACAGGTCCGCGTAAAATGAATGCAGATCAAAAAACGGCATGATGTATGATTCGGCATATGATCAAACAATCATCAATCATTAGCGAAAGCTTACACACGATATTCCCATCGAAGCTATTCAATCAATTAGTATATATCGTAATCGAGTTTATCTAAAAATCATTAAATGTATTTACCCGTGCATAAAATATGTTGTATGTGGGCTTAGTCCACCCACGTGAGGCCTTAGACCCAAATGTTGGGAAGGTTGTCATCGAACTTCAGAGATTGGAATCATAACTAACATAATTCTTTAATGATTTTCCGTTAAAAACACAGTAAGTATACCTGCATTTCTCTGCACAACGGTATTATGTTAATGAATAATTTTTGTATCAGATTTTTCGTGGGAAAATTTAAAGTTAGGCCAGAACATTGGACGTAAAGGCTTGAATTCGGCTTTCTAAAGAAATCTTATCTGTTCTTATCCTGCCTGTGGTATGTTTTGGGATTTTTGTAATTGGTAGAGGTTTCATTTTAGTTGTTTGCATTTATTTGTCTTATCAGCTGCGTATTATGAATTTTAAACTAAAATAATTGTTATTGGTTTTAAGTATTATTGCCCATTTCAATTGCTGGTGCGCGCATCGTTCGCATTCGCAATTCGCATATTAATGGCATCTCATTTGTCCTCGTTTTCCAATAGACAGTGCGTTGACTTTTATGTCAATGGGTTTCGCCGTTCGCGACAATAACCAACACTGTTTTGCATGGTCGCACAGAGCAGAAGTCGCAACTGCTAGAGACCAAGTTTGACTACTTAAATAGTAAGTAGGATTTTATTAGTCATCCTTTGACGTTCGCTTACTTAGCTAATTCAAATCCTATTTCGCATTATATCTTGAATTTTAGTTGTTTGACTTGACTTTCTCCCTAATTATTTACCTTTGTTTGACGAGTCAGTTTGTGACTAAAAATAACAAATCCCCGATTACACAATCAGGTTTTTATAGTAGCTCCTTATCTAAACCAAAATTGCATGCGTCTCCACTTACGCAAATGAGTCTGCATGAAAGCATTAGATTGATCAATAGGAAATTGATCCCATCAATCAATCTCATCTTTTTGACCTATATTCTTGTAGCCGTTCGTTGAGACTATATTTATTCGCATTATGTTTTGTAATATGTTTTATCTGCATATTATTGATGATTTCATCTGCGTGGGATATGCTGTGGCATCTAAACTGCGCTTTAATAACACGGTCGTGTTATAAGCACAATCTTGTCATTTTAAATCTCTACTGTATGTTTCCGTATCCCACGCATTTCACATTCTTTTTTAATTGCAAATTTTGTCGTAAAAATATATAGTTAAATGTACTATTGTTATCATCACCATTACCTATCTAGCTATAGTGTTGACATTGTGACTATTATATTGATAACTTTTACACTTATGTATTGCATTATCAGTGCTATACTGGATCGACTTTTAATACTATCCTACGGTCCAGTGGTGATGTTGTATAGCAAAATAATAAAATCATGTACAAATCATAGTTTACCTCAGTCTTTTTTCTTTGAAATGCCCTCATTTTTCCTGTTACAACCAACTTTATTTTGTTTATCCTAAATGTGTGAAGTCCGACACGCACTTGGCCGGTTTTTTTTTTGTAGCTAAAGTTTATTGTTTTACTTTATTAGGTTTAGTCTTATCGTGCGAAAAGCACGATTTTAAAGCAAGAAAAGCACTATTAATCTAAGAGACTGAGATTTTTATCATATTTTATTTTATGTGAGATTTTTTTTTATGTCGATTTGAAGGCGCAAAAACGTTGTTCACACCAGATGCTCATCATTTTGTTTCTGCAGTAATGCGTTGTTTGTTTGTCGTAATCTGAGTGCAAATTGAAGTCATGTCTCCATCATTATCTGGTCTGCAAGTCATCTGTGTCGGGAGTCAATGATACTATAGTATCCACGTACCTATAGATACACTGTATTCGTTAGTCTTTTATGTTCATATTTTATAAATAGCAGTATATTAGCTACATTCATTACCATGCTTTCTAATATGCTTATAATAAGAATTTTTTATATTATATTTTATGAAGCTGAGGTATACTTTTTTTATATCAATTCTCAATATTCCAATACTAATGTCAATGTTACAAAAGCAAAACAGTATCGAGCAGAGCGGGCATTAGGAATTCTGATTACAAATTCGCATATTTTATCTTATCTTGGACTATATCGCACGGATAGTAGTATGGACGATCTTTTTTAGGATTCCGTAGTCAAAAAGGAACCCTTATAGTTTCGTAGTGTCCATCTGTCTGTCCGCGGCTTAGCTCGTATTAGTACTAGAAAGCTGTAATTTAGTACCGATATACAGGGTGTAACGGAAAGCTGAGATAATACTAAAGGGTGTATGAAAATGAACTACTTTTCCCAAGAAGCATAGGTCAAAATAAATTTTTGACCTCCCATAGAAACTGCATCACCTGATAGCGCATTTTGTATGGGCGGTCAAATTTAGTTTTTCGTATTTCGACTTATGTTTCTTGGGAAAAGTTCTTCAGCTTCATGGGCTGATTCACACACTTCATTATTATCACACCTTTCCTTTACACGTTGTACCTATATTAATTCATCCACGCCGACCAAGTGGTAATAAAATCTTTAAAAAAATTGTTTTAGGGTAACTACCTCGTATCCCCTAGACTATAAGTAGGTAGGTGATATTTTTTTCTCGTGTACCCCATCGTGTGAGGTGTCGTTAGATATGTCTTCTAAAAATAATGTGATTTTACTTACCTATATATATTTAGCTTAAAACCATTTTTTTTTGTTGAAGTCGAGAGTCCCCCCGCCAGCTTAACGGTTGTTATTGTTGGAAATATGAAAAAAATCACAGTAGTAGTGTATAGAATGAAATTAAAAGGAAAAATTAACTAATTAGGCTTCACAGGTTAATGAGCTATAGCCGAAAAACTGGAAATAATAAAAATAGCAATTGACATCAGGCGTTAGGACCTCGCCGAGCATTAGGAGGTAAATAGTTTATGTTTATTTATTTATTTATTTATTTATGATCACCAACAGATTACACATTAAACAAAGAGATAGAAGATACAGTTAAACTAGGTTTATAGCTAAACGGTAAACCAATTAGAGGTGATTACAGCTTTCTCAAAATGACGGCAAATAAATAATATTAAATAATATTGAACATTAAATTAAATAGGAATAAAATTTACAAGAACATTGAAATTAATTGAAAAGTTAAGTCAAGTACCTACATAAAAATAAATAACAATAATAAATAAGCGCTATGAGTAAAAAGATTTTATCAGGTAAGAATTAGTTTGTGGATAAAATTTTTAAATGTACAATAATTATCCGCTAAAATGTCACTCTTAGTGAAGGTAATGTTACATTCACGGGCCATTCTGTTTAAAGGTGAGTGGTGCCCAAGATTTGTTCTGGCTGGTCTTAAAGCAAAGGGTCTATACTTATTAGAACGTGGTAAATTAGCTGGCGCCTTAATATTAACAAGAGAGAGCAGCTCAGGACAATCCAGAATACCCCTAACCAATTTATAGAAGAACATGATATCCAGGTAGCGTCTACGATCGGAGAGGGAGTTCATCTTAAAATGTTTAAGTCTTTCTGAGTAAGATTTAATCTTTTTTGCCAACCCAAACCTATATGAGAGATGCCACATAAATCTTTTTTGCACACTTTCTAGTTTTTTTATGTAAACGTCGTAATTAGGATTCCACGCCACGCTGCAGTATTCAAGATTGCTGCGTACTAGAGCATTATAAATCATAATCATAGTTTTGGAATTACGGAATTCTTTAGTATTGCGCAAGATAAATCCGAGGACTCGGAAACTTTTTTTACAGATCTTATCAATATGTGTGTGAAATCGCAGCTTGCTATCCAATAATACTCCTAAGTCACGTACACATTCCACTTCGTCCAAAGTTTCACCATTAATCGAATAAGAACGGATCATGCGCTTCTTTTCTCTGGTAAACCGAATCACAAAACATTTTTTTGCATTCAGGCACATCTTGTTTGCGTCACACCAAGAAACAAGTCTATTCAGATCGCTTTGCAGAAGCTCAGCTTCCTGTGGAGAATGAACACGCCTGACTAACTTTAAATCATCCGCAAATAGATAGCACTTTGAGTTAAGAAAGCAATCAGTTATATCGTTTATAAAAACGTTAAACAACAAAGGCCCCAAGTGACTACCCTGTGGCACCCCAGATAGGGAGACGTATGATCCTGAAGAGTAACCATTTACCACCACCGAAGATTCCCTGTCACGAAGGTAAGAACTGAACCAGTTAAGTAAACTTCCGTAGACTCCATAGCGCGAAAGCTTCTGAATTAAGATAATGTGATCGACTTTGTCAAAAGCTTTACTAAAGTCGGTATATATAATATCTAACGGATGTTTAGAATCCACCTCACCAGACAGATGCTCGATCAAGGAAACCAAATTGGTGGCCGTAGAGCGCGCTTTAATAAAGCCGTGCTGATGTGGAGTGATAACTTCTTTAAAGTGCCATGCGATGGTGGGGCAGATAAGTTTCTCAAATAGCTTTGCAAAGACAGAGAGAATAGAAATTGGCCTGTAATTTGTCACCAGCTTTTCGTCCCCATTCTTAAAGACTGGCACAATATTAGCTCTTTTCCAAAAAGAAGGAAAAGTTCCTGAAGAAAGCGATTTATTATAGATAATAGACAATGGATAAGCAAGCGCTTGAGCACAACGGACAGCAAAAACTGACGGGATACCATCAGGGCCGGCACCCTTGTACGGATCAAGTCTTTTTAAAGCCTTACGGACGTCCCAAACAGTAAGTGCTATTTGCCCTAGAGAAGCAGTACTACTCTCTTTACTTAAAGGAAGAGAATGTGAGGTTGCAGATGTATCATTAGGGCTGAGAGCGAAGACCGACGAGAATTGATCAGCAAAAAGGGAACAAACATCAGGACCATTTGACGCAATCCTACTATCAAGATACATCTGAGATGGGTATGTACTTTTATTTACTTTTTTACTTTTAATGAATGACCATAAGAGCTTAGGATTAGACGCAATAGAAGATTCTAACCTCTGCAAATATCGTTTATAGCTAACATTTTGTAATATTTTACATCTAGTTCGCAATAGATCAAATGCTAATTGGTCTAACGGATTATTATTATACTTAATGAGTTTTTTCCTAAATTTAAATTTTTCACGTAAAAGATTTATCAATTGACGACTATACCAAACCGGGTATTTTTTCTTACTTGATTTACTTTTTGGGACATGTTTTGCTATAATTTCCCTAAGAATTACATAAAAATCACCTAACATTTCATCCACCGTTTTGGTACTGTCTAATTTAAGATCCCATTCAACTTGATTTAATTCTGTACATATTTTATCATAATCAGCTTTAAAGAAAAGAAATCTCTCAATATTATTGACTGCTAAATTTTGAGAGCAATGAAATTTTATATAGAACTCTAAGGGGGGGTGGTGCTTATCGACAACTGTTAGTGGATTAGAACATGGTTTTACATCTGTAACCAAAATATTGCTTAGAATTAGGTCTAATATCCTGTTATTATCATTTTTTATATGATTGTATTGATTAAGGGAGTTTAACGCCAAAGTGTTTAAAAGAGCATCCCCGAACGAACTGTGGTTGGTATTAGCTTTTAAATCAGTAGAATTGTTTGGAAGCGTCCACTCAATACCACCTAGGTTAAAATCGCCTACAATTAAAGTATTAGATAAATTATGTAGTTCGAAGTTACGATTGGTATTGTCAATAAATTCCTCAAGTACATGTTTTTTAATAGGAGAAGGTAGGTACACACCGCAAATAAAATACTGTTCGTATTTCCCGTGACTTGTCTCTGCTTCTACACAGATCCAGAGATCCTCACACTTAGATTCTAGTTCATACATACGTCTAGACTTAAGCTGATTTGTGACTGCTACAAGGACGCCACCTCCACCCTTATTAGAATGAAACCCTGACGTTTCTCGATCTCTCCTATAAACTGTATAACGGGAGTCAAAAAGCTCCGAATCGTAGACGCTACTATTTAACCATGTTTCACAAAATATTATTACGTCATAATTATTACAAAGGACGTTAGTGTAAAGCTCATTTGTTTTAGTTCTTAACCCTCTAACATTTTGAAAATATATACTTAAGTTATTGAATTTTACAAAACAAAATACCAACTCGTGCAAACATAAACAATAAAAACTTAAGAAAGCTGACGCAAAGTATCTTCGTTCCGAACAATAATGTATTTAGAGTCCTCATTTTTACGCATAAATATTTTCCCGTCGCGCACCCAAACGAACTTGTAGCTCAATTCTTTTGCTTTCTTGCGAGCCTCTGCGTGGAGAGATTTGTTTTCAGGCGTCAAGTTTTCTACAGTGTAAATTGGTTGAGCCTTCTCTAACGCAATGCCTAGGTGGCTAGAATTCAGTTTTTCCTTAGGGTGATCTTTATTGTATTTGATACATGCTGCAAGATAAGTGTCTCTCAACCTAGGGCTACTAAACTTTACAAGTATAGAGCGCGGACGAGTGGTGGACGGATTGAGCTTAGCAACTCTGGAGCAGTAATGTATATCTGGTTCAGCAACAGGGCACTTTACTACATCCCCCAGATGCTGCACGATTTTAATAACGTTTTCGTTCTTATGTTCCGGAACACAATTAATCTCCACATTGCTCGCACGGGAGTGTTGCTCTAATTGACGAATTCGCGCTGACAAGTCGCGTGTAGTGATTTGTAGCACTTTATTCTCATTTTCCAGATGTGAAGAAATCGATTTAAGTGATTTATTTTCAGCGCTGATCCTGTCGTATTCATCAGATAAAAATTGCAAAGATCCTTCCAAAGTGCCTATTTGTTTTTTCAAATCAGCCAGTTGGCTAGAAACAGTATTCTGTAATTCTTCACGAAAAATTGCTCGAATGTCCTCGGCCTTAACGCATTTGCACTTAGGGCGGGATGTAACATTTTTCAAATCTGACTGGTTTAGGTTGACGGTGGTGCGAACAGGCGTGTTACTATTGTCTCCACGTTTCTGGTCCTTGGAATGGCAAGAAGGACAGCACCATGATGATTTATATTCTTCGCTAAGGGTATCAAAATTAGTGCTAGTGTGGCCCAAACAAACAAAATGAAACTCTTCGTCACACCCAGAACATTGTAATATATCTTCACCTTCATCATTTAAAATCAGCTGGCATGCTGCACATTTATTATTTAAAGTTTTACTCATGATGAGCCCTCTTAAACGTAATCTAAAGCAGATACACCGAAATCCCTTCTGCAGTGATAATCTTTGGCAGATCGAGTCGCGCGGACAATAGCCTCGGCTACGCACGCTAAGCTCACGGTTATGCGCTGCACTTACGGTCGGTAATTCGGTGAGCGAGTGGCGGTCGATTATCACGCACTACGACAGTGATCACAAACGGTTATTAGACGCTTTAATTTAATGTATGTTTTTGGTTTAAACACTCACTGTATTGATGAAAACTATACACCAAACTATGACTTAGACTTTTATAATTAATCCAGTTATACTATTGATAATAATTACTTGGTTTTTAGGGTTCCGTACCTCAAAAAAAAAACCGGAACCCTTATAGGATCACTTTGTTGTCCGTCTGTCTGTCTGTCTGTCTGTCTGTCTGTCTGTCTGTCTGTCAAGACCCTTTATCTCACGAACGGGTAAAGGTATCAGGTTGAAATTAATACCATATATTATGATCCATGAACCACACAAGATCTGAAAATTTCAATTTTTTACAACGACGCAATCAAAAGATATGGCATTTTATGTCCTCATCTCCATACATTTATTCAAAAATGAAAAACCTACAGGGTACTTCCCGTTGACCTAAAATTATGAAATTTGGCAAGAAGCTAGGTCTCACAGTACAAATAATGGAAAAAGTCTGAAATCATTAAATATTACAACTTTTCTCACAACTAAATGTAACCAATTGTGGTGAGCTCCCGTTTCAAGAACATTCATATAAGAGAGGGGTCAAGTTGGATGGTTGCTGAGGCGATTTTTGTTTTAGTTCTATTTAAAAACGGGAACACTTACAAACTTGAAAATTGGTATGTTTATAGAGCATAGGCTATAAAATAACAACAAATAATAAAATTTGGTCAAGCGCGTGTCGGACTCAAAAAATCTAGCACATTAACTTACTGAAATTTCAACTAATACAATTATGTTTATGTGGTGGTACGGAACCCTCAGTGCGCGAGTCCGACTCGCACTTGGCCGGTTTTTTATATTATTTTTATAGAGATTTAGTGATCAGCTATGAAGGTACACTGTTAACCGTCTAGTCGTTCGGTCGAGAATTATATAGGTTATAAACGTTACGAAATACTTAATCAAAACCTAGGCTGCTTTGCGATGAAAAATCGTAAAAAAAAACTACGGAACCCTATACTGCGTACGCGCAAAAAAATCGGCCAGCACTTGGCCGATTTTTTTTAACTTGTATGAATTCATAGGACCTTGTTACAGTAAGTCAGCCATTTTTCTAAACGTAGTTGTCCGCATGGGGTCTATGATATCGTCAAGTTTGTGTAGGCTAAACGTTAAAATCCTTCGGAATGTCACCTACGCACGTATTGGTGATTTCTGCACCTGTTGCGTGAACTGTCGCCTATCTTGATTTGATTAACTCTTTTTATTTTTATTACTCTTCATCGTTCCATTAATTGGCTAGTTGGAGTTCAGTACAAAAATTAAATGGTTTTCGGAAAGCTTTACGATTTTCCTAACATGCAGCTTATCATTCCCACATAGAGTGAGTCTACCACTGTTTCGAAGTTGTGCCTATGGCAGATCTCTGCGGTAAGATCTTTTTCTAGTTTATATTATCCCACTGCTGGCAAAGACCTTCCCTTTATTCCTCCAACAGCTATGCATCCAACTGACCCTCGTGATCCTGAGAAAATTCCCACCAACCACAACGATGCATGTCTGCTGTATTTGCGACGGCGATGGCCATCTTGGGGTATCCATTGGGTAACGTCGCCCACAGTCGCGAATGCATACAGCTTACGTATAGAGTCTTTATTTATTAGTACACCGAAAATAATTCAGTTTCCAAGACACTAGATCGTGAGAAGCTAATTAACTTTCTTTTACTAGCATCGCATCGTAACCTCGTCAATCAATCGTAACCATTCAAACATTATTTATTAATACTAAAGTTATTCTATCTCTCACATTTTTACAACTAAACCAATTAGATCGAGACTTCGTAGCATCTGTATCTTCAATTTTGTCGCGCGAGTGTTATTAAAGCTTTTATTAGGAGATCGTGCTACAGTGTCAAATTTAGTTAACGGTGGCTTGTATCATTTATTTATATTCCTGGAACCATCCTTAATTCTAGGTCGAACCCAACTCTCGTCGCTGAGCTACGGAGAGTCGCCTTCGCTAACAAAAGCGAATTTATGACCCATTATTTAAATCCAACAGCCAAATGCAGGAACTGACGTAACCAGTGGAAGCTTCAGAGGAGACACACACAATGCGACCATTTCACAAGATCTGTCGAGTCCAAATCGAAACTCGAACGTCCATTTTGCGTAATAGCCGCGGATGATTGAAATGTTTTCATAATACATACATCATAATTTTGTACTAAACTGTGTTTAAAGTAGGTAACTTATTTTATGACATGTCTATGTAGATACAAATACTTTTCAGACAAGATTGTCAGACAGATAAACAGACATTTTAGGTCATACTAGCTTTTAGGGTTCCGATACCAAAATGGTAAAAAAGGAACCCTTATGGTGCGTGCGACTTTGTCTGTCTGTCTGGCTGTCCGTCTGTCACACATGGAAAATGTCAGCAACCACTCATGCTGTCGACTTGAAATTTGGAATATTTTTAGAATATAGTTCATTGCCCAACTTAATTTCACATGAAAGAATTAAAAAATATATGATTATTAATGTAAAAGGGGCCCAAATAGGGGGTGGGGGGGGGGGGGGGCAAAATTTCAAATTGACGTCACTAGCTCGTGTGGGATATCATATGAAAGGGCTTTACTTGTACATTCTGAAATATATTTTTGTATTTTTTACGACTCTTAGTTTTCAAGTTATGATGAAAAATGACAAAAAAAATACCATTTCCCCCCATTTATCTCCGACGTTTGTGAAAGGAAAATCTGAATTACAGTCGATAGAAGTTTATGTACCTAAATATTACAGCCAAAATAAAACGATCTTTCTCAGTTGCACAGTTTTTTAGAAATCTGTAAAATCTTTACAAACATTTAGTTTTGCGGTCCTAAAAATGGACTTAATTGCTTACAAAAATACTGTAGGTATATCGGAACCCTCGGCGCGCGAGTCCGACTCGCACTGGACCGGTTTTTGTATTGTACGTATTAGGTTTGTTTAGTCTCATTGAAAATAGGACTGTCTCGTTATTTTTGACGATCACATTGAGCAGGTACATTTAACTGTTTGCTTGTGTAAGCCTGCTTGGCAGATTCGACTCCAGGCCTGTCTAGGCAGATATTTTGCTACCACATAGCGGTCACAAAACCTGCTGTCAGTGTTTGTTCCTTGTATACTTACTGTAAACGAACTCCACACCATACCACTACATGATATGATGATATTGTTACCAGCTAGAGGTTTATACTAAGGGTTTAGGATTGGATCGCTTCACCACTTCGTCTTTCCTCTTGAAGTTTTATCTTCTCTCTGCATCCTTTTACTTGGGTTTTCTTTTAACTTCTTCCGCGCTATTAATCGCTTTCTGGTGTGTTTGATTATGTTCATAGCATATTGTATATGTTTGATTATAGGTTCAGGGTATTTTTCAATTTGTTTGTGAGTGTAGGCAAGGCATTTTAAAAATCTTACCTACTTTTCATTGGTGATCTACTTATCTGAACGTTAATAAAATTATTGGCGTGCCTTACCGAGATACTAAGTATTTCACTCATCTGTTTAGTCGCTTCATTTGATTGAGCAATTACATGGAAAATTAAGCCTTCTTTGCCACAAATTGAGAAGATGGAAAACGGATAATTTATATATTGATTGATCACAGAATATGAAGTAGATAATGCGGCCTAGATGTCCTTATCTTTTGATTCATTTAAGTACTAGCTTTTGCTGTTACCAGCGCGGGAAGATATTTTCCTGATAATTATCTTATTGAGGTGAGGTGCTTCAACCTATAAAACTGAACAACATTTCAAATTCACTTCCCATTAAAACTGCATCAAATGATCTGATAGAGCATTTTCCAGGAGATCAGTTTTTGATTTTCGTATTTACACCTTGTTTGTTTGGAAAATTATTCAGTGTCATGCGCAAAAGGACTTGAATTTTTTTTTCTGGAAGACGTTAAAACCTGCATAACTAAGATTAGACAGATTAGGTGAGCACAAACTTCAGAATAAAGATCTCCTTTTCTTTGGCACAAAAAAAGGATTTGCGGTTTATGCCCAGGGAAATTTAAAATAACCGATAAAAGTTAGTATGGAAGTTCAAGTTGGCTGCCGAATAATGTCCCGAACTATTAGAGAATATGTGAACCGTTATGTCAGTCAAAACATTTATCAAAATTAAATTAAGTCGCCAATACCTAGGCATATCGACTTACTTACATGTATCAAATCACCATTATCTGGTTCCTTGCAATCTCTTCCGTAATTGGAGTTATTTGGGAAAACAGTAGCTCTCATTGTTATTTAATACTTATTCATTATTGCGTCATCTACGTAGGTTCTCTATGTCTATGAATTATGATGATCGACTCTGGAAAGAGAAATAAGTGTATGAAGCAAAAGAAGTCCGTCTTTAGCAAGGGGAAGGATGTGGTTTCTGTCTATCCCTCCGGGAAACAGGCGTGAATGTATGTATGTGTGGTATATGGGTGAATAGAGTTGCAATGAAATAACGCAAATTCTCTGACTTTTCTATAATAGAAATTAGCTTTTAATAAATTTTTTGTTATTTCGTTTTTAGGGTTCCGTACCTCAAAAGAAAAAAACGGAACCCTTATAGGATCACTTTGTTGTCCGTCTGTCTGTCTGTCTGTCTGTCTGTCAAGACCCTTTATCTCACGAACGGGTAAAGCTATCAGGTTGAAATTAATACCATATATTAGGATCCATGAACCACACAAGATCTGAAAATTTCAATTTTTTACAACGACGCAATCAAAAGATATGGTATTTTATGTCCTCATCTCCATACATTTATTCAAAAATGAAAAACCTACAGGGTACTTCCCGTTGACCTAAAATTATGAAATTTGGCAAGAAGCTAGGTCTCACAGTACAAATAATGGGAAAAGTCTGAAATCATTAAATATTACAACTTTTCTCACAACTAATGGTAACCAATTGTGGTGAGCTCCCGTTTCAAGAACATTCATATAAGGATGGTTGTTGAGGCGATTTTTGTTTTAGTTCTATTTAAAAACGGGAACACTTACAAACTTGAAAATTGGTATGTTTATAGGGCATAGGCTATAAAATAACAAAAAATAATAAAATTTGGTCAAGCGCGTGTCGCACTCAAAAAATCTAGCACATTAACTTACTGAAATTTCAACTAATACAATTATGTTTATGTGGTGGTACGGAACCCTCAGTGCGCGAGTCGGACTCGCACTTGGCCGGTTTTTTAAAGTAAAAACGAAATAACGAAAAATTTTTTCTTCTTGAAACTGCTATTCGTTTCTAAGATATCTTATTAGCCATGGAGCATGCAGCTCTATGTTCTTAGCCCATACATAGCAAACCATACATCCAAATATGTTCGTACTACGTTTTTATTTTAAAAAAGACCGGTCAAGTGCGAGTCGGACTCGCGCCCTAAGGGTTCCGTACCTATCTACCATATGATATACTAAAAGCTTTTGCTCTTTGATTTTAAAAACTCCGCGACCATCCAACTTGACCCCTCTTTTATAGAAAAGTTCTTGAAACGGGAGCTCACCTTAATTGGTTACTATTAGTTGTGAGAAAAATTAAAATATTTAATGATTTTAGACTTTTCCCTTTATTTGTACTGTGAGACCTAGCTTCTTGCCAAATATCATAATTTTAGGTCAACGGGAAGTACCCTGTAGGTTTTGCTTTTTTGCATAAATGTATCGAGATGAGGCTATAAAAAGTCATATCTTTTGGTTGCGTCGTTGTAAAAAATTTAAATTTTCAGATCTTGTGTGGTTCATAGACCTTAATATTCGTTATTAATTTCAACCTGATACCTCTTCTCGTTCGTGAGAAAAAGGGTCTTGACAGACAGACAGACGGACAACAAAGTGATCCTATAAGGGTTCAGTTTTTTTTATTTTGAGGTACGGAACCCTAAAAGTAGTTGACCGGTTTTATAAATCTGTTAAACTTAGTTTTCATAACGAGTCGGTTCACAATAATTTATTTTCTAAAATATGGATTAAACTTCGCTGTGATTCCCTAAAGTATTAGGTACGTAATGATTGAAGTCGTTACTCTTTTAATGGAGGATGACAGAAATAGCATCAATCTGAACATAAACATTATGCATATGCAGTGTTTACGACTGAAGACATCAACCTTTGTCTAGGTTTATGTTTATGACCTACTACACCCAGCGCGCCATAGTAGGTTTTTATAGTTTTTGCTTACTAACTAATTTTAAGGTTGCATAAGACCTTTGAAGCCGTTTTAGACTTCATCTTCCTTGTTGGCTTGTAATTGCCCATTGCAGGGCAGTTCAGGGCACATGCCTTCTTACGCCTTAGCCCTTTTCGTATCACGTACTCATTCTCATTTAACCAGTTTCACTGGGTGGTCTTTCCTCCCTACTTTGTCACCATTCCGTTACAGACAGTGGTAAAGTAGGTACCCAAGGTATTTAACGTTACCGTCTCTTTGTCTTCACTTATTTGTTTCATGATACAAGCATGACACTTAGTTTGACTATAGTTTGATTACCAACTGCACGAATTACAGTTTTACATACAGCTTTTGTTATATCTCTGAAAACCTCTCGTGTCCTTGCTCTACCCATGAAACTTCTTTTGTTTACAGCTTTCCCAGTTTATACAAAAACATATTTTGGTTCTTTATACAAAATTGGCCCGGTACGCTCGTCACATTGTATGGTATGCAAAAAATACAGGTCAAGTGCGAGTCGGACATGCGTGCCGAGGGTTCCGATATACCTATAAAATTTTTGGGAGAAACAAAGTCTATTTTTAGGATCGCAAAACTAAGTTGGTTTGTAAAGGTTTTTTGCAGATTTCTAAAACACTGCTACATAAACCTCTTCGACTTTAATTAATTCAGATTTTTCTTGACTTTTCTAAATTAGATTTTTTTTCAGTTGTAAAAAATATAAAAACCTATTTTGGAATGTCCTTACAAGTAAAGTCCTTTCATGATACCCCACTCGACCTAGTCACGAGAATTTGAAATTTTGCTCCCCTTATTTGGACCCCCTTTACAGTAATAATAATAATATTTTTATAATTCTTTTGTTTTCAATAAAGTTGGGCAATCATATTCTAAAACTATTCCAAATCTCAAGTCGATAGCATGAGTGGTTGCTGAGATATTTGGGCCCTATTTCCAATAATAATTTTAATAAAACAATTATTTTGTTTGCAATGTAGTTGGGCAAGCATATCTTATAACTATTCCAAAAAGTTGATAGCGTGAGTAGTTGCTGAGATAAACAGGTGTGACAGACAGGCAGACAGACGAAGTCCCGCCATAAGGGTTCCGTTTTCCCATTTTGATTCGGAACCCTAAAAAAAGAATGACAAAATTTGTGGAACAAAGTTCAGTTTTATGAGTAGAGCCATTGCTCTACCGGGTCATTACCCGAAGAGGTTTGCAGAGATATATGTACCAAAGACCATGTACTTTATCTCGCTCTCGTTTGTTACTAACATGTTTTAGTAGTGGTAGACACAGGGATTTCCAATAGCACGTCTCAATTCGTTATCTACATCTACACTATATAATATTATAAAGAGGAAAGATTTGATTGTTTGTTTGTTTGCATCGAATAGGCTTCGAAACTACTGGACCGATTACAAAAGTTCTTTCACCATTAGAAACCTGCATTATCCGTGATGAACATAGGCTATAAAATATTTCCAAAAAAGTTAGGGTTCCGTATGAAAACTTCGATAATGTAACCCAAGGTGTGAAAAAAATACCAAATAGCATCCTTATATCGCGTACGCTGCCGAAACTGTTAACAATAGAGCAAAGTGATGTACTACAGGTTTATAGAAGTCATCAATATCTACAAAAAAGTCAGCGGGACCATATGCCTAACTATTACAGTTATGTCCCAATAACTACTTTTTCATATTAAATATGCGATACTAACGCCGGTACAAACTATATAGGCCACATTATTCGTACAGCTATTAACCCTTATCCAAATAAATGATTTCGTATTCAAGGCTATATCAGTACCTATAAATTACTTTTTGAATTATTCAAATCGGACATACCTTTCAAAAGTTATCATGAGTGTAATCGTTGTAACCTAAAACAGAGAATAGACACGGAAAATTTGGCTGATGTTTCCTGTCCAAATTTTCTTTAAAATGTACTCTTTTTAAGGTTCCGTACCCAACGGGTGAAAAACGGGACCCTATTAAATGCCTCCGATGTCTATCTGTCAGCGGGTTGTATCTCATGAACCGTATTAGATAGACAGTTGAAATTTTCACAGATTATGTATTTCTGTTGCCGCTATAACAACAAATACTAAAAACAAAATATAAATAAAGGGGGGCTCCTCTTCTAAAAACATGTTTTTCTAAGCGATTTTTGCTCGAGTTTTGATTTAGCTCTATCGTAAAAAGGGGAACACTTACAAGCTTGAATATTGGTAAGTTTATAGTGCATAAGCTATAGACAACTAATAATAAAAACTGGTCAAGTGCGTGTCGTTCCGTGTGGTAGCGGCAAAGAGTACCAACCCATCTCTACCTGTAGGTGTCGCAAGAGGCGACTAAGGGTTTACAAACCAGAAGATGGGCAGCAGCATCTTTCCGTGTATCGCACCATCTTACATACTGCGGTCACCAACAACCGCGGTCCATGGAGCCAGCCGTAACGCTAACAAGCGTGGTGACTAAGGTACTTCCCCTCTACATTCTTCTTCTTCGAATTTAATGCACTTCTGCGTGACTAAGACGGTGTGACTGTCCATAACTAGGACGGTATGTTTACCTTAGTGGTACGGAACCCTCGGTGTGAGTCCGACTTGCGCTTGGCCGGTTTTCTTAGTAACCCCGACACAACAAGAACCTATATCTACCCGTGCGAAGCCGGGGCGGACCGCTAGTTGGTAGATAAATTGATATGTCTGTTTTGAAAGTTCATCTATAAACTAATTAGCTGACCCAATAAACCATCCGCTCTCTCATCTGTCGGTTTGCGGCACGTTGGGATGTGCAATGCGCACGCGCATGTGCATCCGAGTGTGCGCGCAGCGGTCCGACGCGCGCCATTGCGTGCACAATATAAGATAATAATATCGAGATGGTGTTGAATTCATAACAGACTCTCTCCTGTCTCCCATCTACGAAACTTACTTGGTGTCTTAACCCCAGGTCTTTCCTTTTATGATGCCCTAGTACTTGGAAATGCAAATGGTTGCTATGATAGCGGCAAGTGAACCCTTTTCCGTATTCAGTCAATGGTAGTTCGATCAGTTAAAACTCTTTGGGAGACAACCACTTTCTTTTGAATTGGGTTTTTCTTTACTGTTGAAATAAGGCCTACTTTCATTGTTCGAATAATTTTATTTTCCGTGCGGATTATTTTATTTAATAAATGTTTTTGCCATCTCACAGCTAACGATTCAGTATGTGTAATTCACGCACCTGTGGAAAATAAATATTATAATATTTTTTCTTTAAGGTGATCCGTTTTCCATACAAATATTCAAATGACTTGCATTCTTACGCGGGACATAAAATTCTGTTGAAAAACGATCGAATACTTACTGCTATTTTTAGTTAAATTTTTCGCTAATTAATATAAAAATACAGCTAATGTACTGAAAGTACTATTTTTGTTAGCAATTTTTGGTTCAATATTACGATTGAGGGCGTGCGGCCAAACTGTACGGTTGTGCTTTGTGTGCATGTGTGAGTGATGATACTCATGTAAACACGGACTGACGAGAGTAATTGACTTTAGTGGACATATGGAGATATTTTTCTTATCGAAATTGTTGTTAGGCGTTGAAGTTGCACGATGAATTTTACGCGAATCAACTTTTTGCACATATATAGTTGGTACTTATTGCATAAAAATAATAAAACCTTATATTTGCAGCAGTGGCTCCATCTAGTGGCGTTCGGGTCTAAGCTGGCCGTCACAGATCACCTTAAAGCACACTCGTTTATTGGAAGATAAACTAAAACATGCAAGTCTGCACTTCAACATACTGTTGACATAGGCCTTTGCTAATACATTTCGAAAGCGTCTCTCAGAAGTCGTGTGGAGCAAGAAACTAACATTCGACACTGGTCCACCCGTGACAAACTGCTTGTATCGTTTGTCCACTGTTTTAGCATGCAAGTGAAACATCAGCTTTTGTTAGTCTATGTTGGTCTTGCAATATGGCCGCTCCTTGGTAATTGGCAAACGGCTTCTTTAATAAACTGGCTACGTTTGCAAAATGACAAGTGAATGATTCGTTGTTATGTTAAAATGATTGTTAAGACCTTCCAGTTCGAAAATGATTTTCTAATTTACTACTTTTACAGAGTGTCACTAGAAGGGTTCCACCCTTCATGTTCTGCTCGAGGAACACAGATCGAAATACAACAAGAAAAACCAACTTTCCATTCAAACTACATTAGTGCAATATGTTTGAATGTGAGATAAATTTTTGGGGTTCTGTAGTCAACTAGGAACCCAGTTTCATTATGTCCGTGCCGGTTCTTTTTACGTTTCCTGTTTTTAGGGTTCCGATACCAAAATGGTAAAAAAAAGGAACCCTTATGGTGCCGCTCTGTCTGTCTGTCTGTCTGTCCGTCTGTCTGTCACACCTCTATATCTCAGCAACCACTTACGCTATCGAGCTGAAATTTGGAATAGTTTTAGAATATAGTTGCCCAACTTAATTGCACATGAAATTTTTTTGAAAAAAGTATGATTATTAATGTAAAGGGGGCCAAAATAGGGGGGGCCAAATTTCAAATTGTCGCTACTAGGTCGAGTGGGGTATCATATGAAAGGGCTTTACTTGTACATTTTAAAATATATTTTTGTATTTTATTAAGTTTCTTAGTTTTCAAGTTATGATGAAAAATGTAAAAAAAAATACCATTCCCCCCCCCCTTATCTCCGAAGTTTGAGTAAGGGAAAATCTGAATTAATTACAGTTGACAGAGGTTTATGTAAACTTTACAGCAAAAATAAAACGATCTTTCTAAGTTGCACAGTTTTTCAGAAATCTGCAAAAAACCTTTACAAACAAATTTAGTTTTGCGGTCCTGAAAATGGACTTTATTGCTTCCAAAAATACTATAGGTATATCGGAACCCTCGGCGCGCGAGTCCGACTCGCACTTGACCGGTTTTTTTATTGTCAATGGGTAAGATCTTGATCTAGACTTAAGGACAGAGATGAGGTTGACGATGGAACGAGCTTGCCCAGAAGAAGCCTATTCACTCGCGACTTGAATATATTCGGGTTATATGAACTCGGGAACACAGACGTAGGCAGAGAATACTACTCTTTAGCCGTGCGCATTAGAAAAGATGTTTCAAAGGGCTTTGTGCGAATGTGCGGAACATCAACCAAGTATGGGTGATATCCTGCCTGTCGACCAGTGGTTCAGTAAACTAAACATTTTATTTTATTTAAACACCACTTTATGTATTTCTAACTTCATATAAAACAACTTTCATAGCAACTTACATCACTTATTGATCCTACGTCTGACATGACATGCCTAAGCACAAATTTCCATATTCTCATTCCAAACATGACGAATCTTCCATACATACTTTCATCGATAAGGTAAACGTCAGTTTACTATTATTTATTCTGTGTATAAGGGTAATTTTCAAAAGTCGATACTTGGTACTCACTTTAATTCTATCAGAAAATCTTGTTCATCATGCTCAGCCAGTATTTCAGTGATTCAATCAGTCAGTAAAGATTTATTCCAATAACTATTATAATCGAGCAAACAAATAGGTACGCTTATCTTTTAGTGCCAATCGATTCAAGTCTAAGAACACAAACAATACCTACTTAAATATCGATTTAAGACATAAACAGTACTTCACTAACATAAACTAGTAAGCAACAAAAGATGCCATTAATGGTTTTTCCAAGAACAAGGTATAAGGAAGCAACGCTCAACAAGACCAAATCTGTTGAAGTAAAGGATGCATAACTTCTGTTAACGGCGTCGCGCCTAATTCCAACGTGGGATGGTTATTGCCGGGGTGTTTCTATAGATTTACGTTCTCGTTAGCTTATTGCTTAATTTATTGTTGTGAATATGAGAAGTTGTTACACTTATGCCATTCAACTTAATTTTCGGACCGTTGAATATCATTTCTGTAACATGTGTATAATTGCCGCAACTTTTTTTCGTACCTCTCGAAATTCTTTTCAACTTTTTGCCCTTTTTCTGTCCTGTTCGCCCTAAAGCAGTTAAAGTATTCTTATTCTTCTCGCACTCCCGTGATTTATGTTAGGGGAGCCATTCTACTGAACGAGTCGGGTCTCTTACCAAAAGTGCCATTCGTTAAATTCCATTTTTAAAAGAGCCAGCGGATACGTTGTCTCCGGTGTTGTCACCACCCGGGCTATTGGAACGGTTCAAACGCGTCTTTATGATTACGAGTCTATTCCATTTCATCGCTTGATTGGGTTCGGACGGAAACGGGATTCTGTTAACGGAAGAGGGCTCGTAGTTTTGCCTTTATAGTAATTTTTGTGTGAGCCGGGTCCGCACCGGTCAGTCAGTGTCTATAATGCTCTCATGTTGCGTGTGCGCCGCTGCGTGTTAGTTGCGTTCGCAGCTCGATCAAGAATAGCCGTCGGAGCGGTCCCGCCTGAAACAATTCGGCCCGTTTCGTTTAAAATTAAATAGAAAATATTGTGTAAGCACTTAGTGTTGCGACTTGACAATTTGTGACGCATAGCGCTTATCTCTTTATTTTTCGAAGTTTAAACTTGTGCCTCTCAGTATTCCACCAGAGTGTTTTCCTTAAAACCGCGCGTGTTTTATTTGTAAAAATTATAACTTTTCGGCACTTCGTTATCGGTCTAAGTTTGCTCAGATAATTGATATGTGGAGTGGAGTAAAGAGATAACGATGTAAATTGGTAACAAGGGCGCCAATGTTTGTTATAAACATGGAGCAAGTGTAATGTGCGGACGTGTTTTCTTTTATCTTCTTTTTGTGCATCCTTTTAGAACTCATTAAGTGCGGGGTGTTTGTTTCTATACTGTACGTATGAGTGATGCGTCTGCGGCGATGCAAGTGTTACTAAACTATTTTCGTGCACGGAAATAAGAGCGGCAAAGGAGCAAAAAGACTAGTGCCTGAAAAACTTGAGGACGCATTGCCGGGTGTATTTCTGTCTGGACTCATGTGTACAAAGGTTGGTTGTGTATCTAGTGCAACAGCGTGAGAACTAGTTGTCAACATGAAAAAGCGGACCTTGTCGAAACTAAAGTCGATATTCGGATCGAAGAAAGGTAAATGTTTAATAAAGTTTCTCTTGTTATCCACATTACCACTCTTTACGAGGTTTTCAACAGGAATGCTCTAATTTATTCCGTAAGCCTCGGTTTGTTGAAGGATTCTGTCACGTGCCACCTATTTGTCGACTTGATTTACAGACTTTTGATCGTTCTAGGCTTTGGGTACAGGACTTACATGTTTTGAATTTATAAACAACATCCTGTTTGTTTGGTTGTGATGTGATATGTCACTATAGTACTTTATTGACCAAGATTTAACGGAAATTGTTACGTTTTATCTTATTATCCTCGTCAATCTTTTTTCTTCCGCCTCTTCGTTTTCTGGTTAATAACTGACGGTTCTCCTTAATTACTATTATTTATTTATAAACAAGTCAATAAACTTCATAATTAGCGATTTCGATTTACAATCTCGCGTTTTAATTACTATCCAGAAATGTAATAAATACTGTCATTGAAATTCTTCCACTCCATTTTGATTGCTAGTGTAAGTTACTGAATGTCGTTTATCTTGGCATTATAGACGTTTTTTTCGCGCTCTCGAGGAATGCTGTTTGCGGCGGTGCAGTTCTTCACGCAAGCAGCTGGGCAAAATTTTTTACTGTATTCATTGCAACCCTGATTCTGAACAGCTGCACATCCACAGATAATAATAACTACCGACACTGTCGAGTGAAATTTAAAAAGATCCATAAATTTTAGGGTGCGAGATGCGCGTTATTTATCGCTGGCCCTTCAGCCGGCTTCTTAATTTACAAAGCTTGCCGCTATGTTGAAACCTTATAACATCCGATTATGCATTTTCTATCATGATCATAAACACCAACAAAAGTATGAGAATATTACATTTATTGCTGCATATTTAAAACGTCTATACAATAGGAACAAATCATAAAAAGGTGTAATTTATTAGAAAATAGGAAGATTAGAATTGAGTATGAAGTGGAATTAGTGTCGTACCTCGAATATGTATCATAAACCGTGACAATGAAATGTCAAATGAATACAAACTACCTTTAAAACCAGTTGAATTATAAAGTCGTCCGTATTCTTGAATATTATTTACTCAACGATTCGTCGATCCATTCATAGTAACACTTGCTAGAATCGTGTTGTTATTTCTTATAGAAATAAAAATACATGACCGTCTTAGTTCATCGCAGTATACGTCTTTACGGTTCGTATATAAGACGAGTTCTATCGCTATCGGTTAATATTTTTAGATTTGAAATATTTATGCCTACTATGAAAACTGTTACCGTTTCAAGGTGTAAAATCTAGGTTAGCATAGGCATAGGTGTACCTAACGCCTAGCTTGACCGATAAGCACGTGGTTTAACCTACCATTGGTCGTCTAGTGCTTACGCCAATTGTTTGGTGCTCAGTTTACAAGATAACGCCGCGCGCGCCGCCATCAACACATGCCTCTGTGAAATTGTGTTCATTTGAATTTTGTTTTGTTTTTGAAATGCCTTGCGGTATTCCATTTTATCGCAAAAAAGGTGAGGGACCATTTAATTTATTCTTTTTAGTTCAAGGGTTTTGTTGTTCAGTTTAATTTTATTGACGTCCAAATCAAGTAGATTTTCAAAAACAACATTCATCTTCAATTTTACTCTCGAATTATCTTAAGTAGGCGTGTTTTATCCATTCTTATTTTTCAATCAATGTTCTTTTATTGACTAACATTGTCTGTGACCTACAAATCTTAACCCGATCGTGCCTTATCATTACCTAATTCATCAACACAAACACTTCCCATACATAAATAAAATAAAGATATTAAGTAGTATTGTTATTTACGTACCGACACGAAGTTAATAGAGTTTTTTGCTTTTGATGATCCTTGAAACATTATAATAATGTACATCAATCATTCCGTTATGTGACTCCATGTCTCATTTTGCAACAATGTCTTCGTTAAAATGACACGACATTTCAGGTCTCCCCTTTTTCCGCGAATTCCATCGTGAGAAATTACCGGATCGTGATGTTACACAAATAGTACTTTAGATAGCATCTAAACAACTACCTATGTTTTTTAAACTTGTCTTTTAATCTTAGTTACGTCTTCTCTCGGCTCATCTTATTGGACAACTTTCATTGCGTATCTGATAAGGTAACTGGTGGTTATAAATAGTTACAGAAATACTATGTTCACATCTATGTTTCTACTTGTAAGCCCTGACACTGCGATGACTTTGCGGTAATGGCATATTAAAAGGTTATTAGCTATCTGGCAACCGCGTATGCGGGTTAAATGTCGATTGTCGACGTCACCCATTGTTTTATATTTTTATCTCCACAAAGCAAAACACTTTCTTTAATTTTTTACTTCATGTCAGTCTCCGACTCGCCTGATATGAAAATTGTCATGCTCATGTCTATATCTAAAACTGGCCTGAAGTATTTTTAAGGATTTAGTTACTAAAACAGTGTCCACACGCACGAATCCGTTCGTGTATTCTATTTATCAAAACACCACCGGTCGTAAACGGCGATTGTGAAATCTACAATCCAAATATATTTATCTCGATGACAAACCAACCGTATTCGGATACTTCCGAGTCACTCGAGATGGAGATCCAATATTAGCTTTCATAGTTCTTGTACGATACGGTTTCTTACTATCGACTTCAAGAATATGAATACGAGATTTCTATTTGTCCATGCATCGTAGACAGAAAATAGAAATACGAGTATGATGCAGTTTACTTTCACTCCATATAAAAAAAAATAACTGCCTTACTCAGAGACGTCTCTCAAAGTTAATCTTTCATTAAGTCCCATGCTGTCCTTTTCGATTTCACTGAGATAGAAAGAATAATAGATAAGAAAGATAAATATGACATCTTTGAGTAGGTACGGCAGTAAGTCTACAATGTCTTCACCTTAATAAGTTTATGGAATGTTTTGCATAACTTTTTGCAGTAAAACGATGGATACTTGGTGATTAGCTGTGTAGTTCAGTTGACGTCATAAGAGTTTTTAATATCCAACAATGAATAAACTATTTTTGTTTTGTTTTTGTTTATTAGTGACCTGTGTTGCTTTAATATACCTAGTCCGTATACATACTGATAGCGCAAAAAGCGAGTGTGTAACTTGAAACATACTCGTTTGACCTTTATTTACGTAAGAGGCGTGAACTAACAAAACAAACTGGGAAGAACTTGTTTGCTTGCATTCGTTCTCACGGACACATTTCAAACGAGACGCTGCGCTGGAGCCTTAATCTGACTTTTCTTCGAAAATATCTTTCGTTGTGTAATGAGCCTGTCCGTTGTATTAAGTGAGATACCCACTTAATTGTTTGGGGCACTTTCTTTGCAACTATTCTGAATTTCTAGCTTGCGTCAAACAGTGTCGTGAGTAGAGAGTGGGGTTGATCGACAATGCGTGTCGGGTTGTCGAACTGGACCACTTTTGGCGTGTCACAAGTAAAGTGATCAAGATTGGCAGCCTCTTTGTTTAGGGCACCTCTCAAAACTCGTCACACGACTTTTGAGAACCCGGATCTAATGGCTTTGCTACTTAATAAGCCATTAATATTCTACCTATTTAATAAAAATAATATCCTTTTCAACGCCCATAAAGCCCTCTAGCCTCTTAATTACAGACAGTTCTTTCTACGTCAAGTATTCACATACCTAATATTTTTATTACTTTTCTGACTGCCTTCATTATTTCGTTTTGTTTGATTTTCATCTTTCATTTTTATCAGATTACGAGATTTCTCCGTAATACCCTAACTGAGCCTAATCCCACGTAACCTCCATAATGAGGGCATAAAATAAGTAGTTCATTTCGTGATAAGATTGATCTTGCTCTCCTATCGTAGTTATAGTTGCCTCTCTCTACGTCTTCAATTACAAAGTTGGTTACTTTATAATGCATCGATCTTGCTTGCTTGTGACAATAGAGTTCCCTTTTTTGTTGTTTACTTTCTCGTTACCGCTCATATTGGCATATGTGCTTCCTTTCTAAAACTTTTTGATAGGTTCGATCAATGTGATCGATCATTGATTGGTTTTTGCACCTACACGGTTCGATGGTTTTAGTGGCTCTCATATCCTATACTATGAAACGAGCAATATTTGTATATATATTTGTAATCGGTTTCTCGAAAACGGCTCTAACGATTTTGATGAAATTTACCATTCGGGGGTTTTCGGGGGCGAAAAATCGATCTAGCTTTATCTAAATTAGTTTTCTCCGTGTTTTTAAGAATTTGCGTTTTAGATAAAAAGCTACAGCGCCATCTATAGGCGGGTAGCATAGCTTGCTCACCCGATGATATTTTGATGTTGAGGCGGCAAGTATAGAGCGAAGCTCGGTCACCCAGGTACTTCTTATTTATATTACAATAAATACAACTTGGAAAAACTACTTTTTTTATACAAACCTTGATGGAGGATAGGAAGAAGTTGTACACACGGCCGCACGTCGGTGCAAACACTTTGATCTTGAGCAGCTCTCTGGTTTCTGGTGTTTGTAACGTAGCGCTGATTCAGCTTACCCTAATTTGGTTTCTACTGGCTTCTTTTCGAACAATTTTTCTCAGCGAAAGATATTCATCATTCAGGTTCACAGTCTAAGTAACACACATACGTATACCTACCATACTAAAGAAATAAACAATCTGTGAAATAAACATAAATATAAAATAGTAATCATACGTAGATAATCATCATTACGTTCCATACAATTCCTACGTCATGTCATGACTCCTGCTTGTACTGCTGTTTGGCAGAATTTCTGATTGCAAAATATGTTGGTAAGCGGTGGAATAAACAAAAAAGTGGATCATAACCACTTGGCGAACGCAGCAGTATCGTGATACGGTACGCAGAAGTACGCTGTGTCCATCCTCTGGTTCAAAATCTCTTAGTCGCCTTTTTACGACACCCACGGGAATAATACTAATAATAATAATAAAAAAAGAGATGTTGTAGAAAGTCTTATCAATTTGTTAATTAAGTTTTACACCTGCCGCACTTAATTTTACAGTTCTTGAATTAATCGCATAATTTACATAATCTTCTTTCTTAAAACCGTTATTATTGAATCCGAAGATAATGGTAACAAAAACTGAGCTCCGTGCAATCTTCATTGGATGCTTGTTCAAATAGGAAGTAATTTTAAGCTTTATTGCGTTCACGCGAATTGTGGGTCATAATTAAGTTCGTAATTCAGATACGCTTTCTTCTCTGATCCAACACGCGCTTCTCAGGAAAATCATTATTTTGATTATTTATTAGTGTCAATAATTATCTTTTATTTATCAAAATTACCTACCTGTTCGTAATTACCAAAAGTCGTTTCAATATATTCTGTCTTACTATTTCTATCCTCGGTTACATTTTGTAAACGGTGTTGACAGGAATACAGCGGTAAGGATTAGTCTCTCTGTGGTTTTTTTTGTGGATTCCTTCCGGTTTGTTGGGCGACCAGCATATTAATAGATTAACCTTTCCGCTTACCAACCCGACCGATGTTCTTAACTTCCAACCTCCTGTGGAAATGTCCTTTAATTACCTAGTTCTCTATTATCTACTTCAAATGCGGTAAATGTGTCGCTTGTGTGCCTACATTGCCTTACCGGTTACATTCTTTATAAGGGTTATCTCGAGCATGCAGTATTAATATTTGATTAGCACTGATCAAAGATATTTCCTTTTATAGTTCAAAGTCAAGGAATAATTTATTATGATCATCATCTTCCAAGTAGTTTTGCTCGGCTGTCATCATCGTGATTGATTAATTTTTATCTACTTAATTTCAAGGAGTGTTATTTCTTACCTCGTCTTGTATTGCGTCTTATATGAATTCTTTAAGTTAAAGCTTTATTTTGAAGGCGTATTCCTGCACAAACACTTTATGGTTCCGTGTTTGGTGGGTGCCTGGTACGACGGTGTACAGTGTCTCCCCTCGACACATTTTGTTTGGCCTGTCCTTTCCACCCTCCGACGCACCTGTAGTCTGTTAACTTTCCTAATTGATGTCTTGCTTGACTTAAATCTCTATTATAGTCTTCAAAGTGCTCGCTCGTATCATGTTTCTTACTCATTAGACCTATATTATGTTGCATTTCATTCATAGCTGTCGTAATTATTTGTAAAAGATTCAGTTACATATTCTAGAATTTTCCAAAACTTCTTTATTTTTTTTTAGAAGGTTGCTATATATAGCCATAAACATACCTCTATTTATCATTCAGATTCATATCTGACAAGTTTTATACAATCGACACCTATATCTGGTGGTCTTAATAACAGGCTATGAGTCTCTTTTGATGATACGTTAGATAATCACTTATCAGCTGAGGCTAAAAAACCGTCCCAATATTATTAATAACACGTTTGTCAGATCAGATAGCACGGCCGAAAGAATCCAGGCGCGCCGGCGGCTGCAATTAGAAAATGTCTTCCGTGCAAGTCAATGAAACAGCATTACAAATCAATATGTTACATAACTTTACCATTTTGATTGACCGCACTTATTCCCGTAGCGTTTACACGCGAACTGTACGTAAATATCAGACCAATTTCGGCTTCAAATAGAGCAGAGGGCACAGGTCGAGCCCCCCTGCGTGCATAATTATCTTGAAAGCTGAAGTTCAATCTCACACCGCGTGTTTCTGTATCTGTTATTAGAATCTGCAATTGTTTCCATTCGGCAATCTGCCATCCAATTTAGAATCTTCTTTGGAAAGTTGTTGGTTTCGAAGTCATCGAATTTTTTTAACACCTACTCGTACAATTATTTTGCTTCCTTTTTATTTAAAAAACCTAACCCCAGATGAAATAATGGAAAACTGATGTCCCGAACAGCGATTTACTTGTTGAACTTTGATACATTAAATAAAACTTGTAGCCATTTAACTTGCTACTACATGTAACATGGCCAATGTACCTTCCGTACACATTGTAGTTCTTTAATTGTGTCTTTAATATTGAGTCCGCGAATCTTTGCGGAAAGCTGAACTGAGGGGACTCTTTATTGGCTTTTTAAGTGTGTCACAAAAATTGGCTTCAAACACGGAGGAACAGTTTTTGCTCGTTGACTCCATTAAACAGTGATGCCTGTTCACCATTAAAGTCGTTATCGTTTAAGTCCATTTCCGTTGGCAACACAATGGCCGAGACTTGAAATAGTTGGAAAGGTTGTTTAGTGTCAGGAGGAACGATTTGAACTAACTGAAATGATAATGTATAAAATTCTTGTAATACTTTCCCTTTGAATGTTCAGCCGGGTTTAGTGTTCTTTGTATCCGCATTCTTTGGTCATTCGAGCTCAAATCCTCCAGAAATCCGAGGAGATAAGAACGTCCAGTTTTAGAACGCTCCGCTTTACCGGTGTGAGTGAAGTCAATTAGTAGTCGGGACGCATGCGCCACTCGAACGCCCTCGATTGGGATGCGTCTGCGCTGTTGCTGCGGTTCAGCCACCCGCTGCCACTACGTTTTACGTTTTCAACGATAGATTTACGATTAGCGTTAAAATAAACTTTATGTAAAAACCGCCACCAATGCTCGAATTTTACTCAAATTTTATTTAATGGTAAAAACCACAAATCAATTTGGATTTACCAAATTTTTCAAAAGATGTTTTTATAATGAGAAACTTTAATTGAAATCCAAGAAATAAAACAGTCTCAAATTACTTAGTCGATTTGATTAAATCTACCTGGAATTTTTAATCAATATAAACACCACAATAAAATGTTAACTGCTTTATGAATATAAAATCGATAACGAAATTATTAAATTGAGTACATTATGCGTCTCGGTTCGCCAGAGTCAAGGTCGCCATTCAGGTTTCGCGTGTTAATATTTTTACGCATACATTATTAAATAATCCGTAGCTGTGTCAATAAGACCGGAATGGCTAATGAGAAGGAAACAACCAATCGTAGTTCATTTAGAATTAATTAGCAGTTAGACGGACTGGGCCGAATGGTCATACTGCAGGGAACCATTTCTCATTTGAACCACCTGGCACTTGATTAGAGCGTACTAATAAAGCCCTATAAGAAAGCAGGCCACTTCCTTAAAGATCGTTTTTGGTACAAAACTTTCAGATGGCGAGCTCACTGCGAGGTCTGTTTCGTGGGAATACCTACGATCCTTTTGAAATAAGTTGAGTAATGTTCGCTTATTAGCAATAGTTAACTTCTCCACAACTTCAAAATACCTTAGGGTCACTGTTGGATTTTCTATGATCTGACCACACTATTCCACGCCTATGTTAGTACAGTCAAAAAAAGGTCAAGCTGACAATTACAGTGCGAAGCTTATATGCCAACCTTGACATGCTCTTAGCACGTAGTGACGGTCTGCTCTTAGAGCCACAATCCCTGTTCTAGAAAGTTTCTTGTCACATTACATCTTCGATCTACTAGTTTCAAAATAGAGATCATCAATTTAATTCAAAAGTTATTAAATTTACAAAAATTTAAGCCCAACCGCAGCTCTAGGTATAAACGCTATAGGGACCAAGCTATGGTCCTTCAAAGATGGTCCATTTTTTCCTAAAACCGTCAATTTTCAGTTTCTGCGGTAAAGCAAATTTTATGTAAGTACTAATTTTATTTTTATATCATAGGACGAACAATTTGCCAATGGGAGCATAACTTAAAATTGGCAATTTTTGGTTTAAATTGCTGTATATTTAATAAACTTCAAACAATTTACTGAATTTTGTTTATCGAAAATCTCAAAGTTAAATATTTTAGTTGCGCAAGGGGCACAAGTTATTCGAAGTGGCAAATTTGGTTTATGACTATGACTACTACCCTAACTGGTTCATACACATACAAAAAACCAGAGCTACATCAAGCATATTTGTTGCTTATTTTGAAAATTATGGGTTTTTATAGGTTGAGCAACCAACATAGAGGTTTGCAGAGACATACCAAAGAAATAATTCTACTTTTTTGATAATGACATCCATACCCTAACTTCACGTACCAAAGGTGACAATTAAAATATGCTGCCCTATCCTGGGATTCAATCCCTAATCAATCGACTCAAAGGGTCCTGAAATAGGAGATGGAAGTCATCGCAAAAAGCTACGAAATTCACGAAAATCAAGGCACCTTATAGTATTAGTGTAGTATTCTTGTATGCTTTTCCCTATCACCGGTAAGTCATGCATGTCATGACTTAGTTACTCAAGAAGTGCAGGTACACCCATCAGCACGTTGGTAGAAACACTTCGGACAATACGGCGTGGTAATAGGGTTGTTAATGTTTCCACTGACGTGCGGTTGACCGTACCTACGCTTTTCTCTACTAGTTGAGATTTAGTGTGTCCTTAAAAAATTCTGTTTCCTTTCCTCAACAGGCGGTAAACACAAATTTAACTAACTTGATAAACGTGTATGTTTCCGCCTAGAGCGGTAGAGTAGAGAAACACTTCGCCATGCCATTGTTGTCTTAAAGACTTAAATTAAACCATACGTGATCTGTCCTGCCTGTCCCCTCGCAGGCCTCGCAGCAATACTTATACTGCGCCCACACACGCGTCTTCCTGCGTCGTAAACTAAGTAGAAAATTAGATTTGGCAACATATTGTTTCTATAGTCGGTTCCATTTTGTAGAAATAACAAGTTTTTCATCTAGGTTACTTTTTAAAGATTATTTTTTATCAGTGTAAAAGGTTTTGTATGTTACTTTGACCATAAAACTGAACAACTTTTCGAAAAAGTCGAGGTCGAAAATCTAAAAAAATGCGCCGTTAAAAGTACGTCATATTTCTCTTATTTCGATTATTTTTCTTCTGTTACAATCCAAATTGATGAGACATTAGGTCTAACTTCCTTCTCTATGGAACTGACCAATACGATTACCATAGTAAATAACGATTACGATTTACCATAATAAAGCTAGCTGCCCTTAGAATCGTAACTTCTATTTTCAGGGTAGTACAGAGTCGTAAGCGGCAATTTGCTAAGTCCATTATGCCGTTATGATCGCAAATTTTTACTGGTTATCGTAGGCCAGGATTGCGTGACCTAGCCCGTAATGTGCTTAATCAATATGGAGGTTGTACGTACAAACTATACACGTCATGTTGCCCACTTGCCCTTGCGTGAGCTTGCTGCCCGTTTTACACTTAAGTTTTTTTTATTTAAAATGTTGAAATAGATCGTGGCTTACAGGTATGTGAATTAAGCAGATACCTGCTTATCACTTTCTGCCAAATGCTGTAAGCTTAATTAAAGTTAAACCTCCATTCAATCTATACCTAATACTGTTGTGTTTCGGTCTCAAAGAAGTGTCTGCAGGACATTTTGTGTTTGATATTGCTGAAGTTATGAAGTAGATATAGGCTAAAATCGAAACTAAGCCGCAGCGACAACTTGACAGGCAAACAAATGGCAAAGGCAGTATCCTATGGCAGCAACAGCGCCCTCCTGTCACCTTCGTCCGTGTGCCCATAAATCCTAGTCATTCGTACCCACTTATCTTTCAGAACAGAAGCCGTGATAACTTAGAAAGCTTACATGAGACGTTTCTATCATTCCAGGCAAGCGGCATCAACATGATACTCCGAAATCTTCACGCTCGTCGTCGCCCGAGCCGACGCGCACGCCGCCTATGTCAAGAGTGGGCCCCCCTCCCTCCCCTCCAGTCCCCACACACCCCATAGCCCCCGTCCCCCCCGAACCAAGCGGCCCCCTCCCTTTAATGCCATGCCCCGTCTGTAGCCGCACCTTCGTCCCCCAGTCGCTAGCCAAACACGTGAAAATATGTGAGAAGATGACTATCAAAAAGAGAAAGACGTTTGATTCGTCCAGACAGAGACGTGAAGGTAATTTCATACTGTTTTGTTTTGACTTGCCAAGTTAGCAGAGAATGTGCCTATAGCGTCAGCGCAGAACAAGATTTTATATAGCGTTTATTTTTTTTTTGAGTCACTGAAAAAACTTTATGAGATAATATAATATATACTTGGGAAATAGTATGCTTGGTTCACTTTTGGTACATAGTAAAGTTTTTTAATGTTTTCTTCATTCTCTGTTTGCGCTGAAGCTAAGAAGCATTTTCTGTGACCAATTTAGCTATTATTTTTTGAAATCTATAATGTGTATAGTGTATATTCATTCAGTTCTGGTGTTGGATATCATTGGTTGGGTTGACTAATTATTTGTGTTTTAAGTGATCCCCAAGTTTTGTAGAAATTATTATATAAGTCTATAAGTAGCATGAGCCTCTGAACTATTCGTAAATATCTACTTGTAGTTTATTGTAAATACTATAAATGTAAAATAATTTTGTAATTTCAAAATTTTCAGCATGTTGATATTATGATATTATTTTTGTAAAGCTGATAGTTTTATTTCGAATTTATATTTTTGGCATGAAGTATTAGTGGTATTAGAGTATTATCTTTATTATTTTGTATAAATAAATATTTTGTTTTGTGGGTGATAAGGGCTGGCTACGTCGAACGGTGTTGAGTCTGGTGAGTGGGTTTGTCATTGCCATCTTGAATTAACCTGTGAATGTTTGACTAACAGTTGACGGTTGTCAGGTCATGGCCACTCGTATCCATAATATGTTTAGAGCAATAATGTCTCCGTTTTTATTGTGCATTGTCTGTAGCAAGACTCGCAGAATGTTGTGTTGTGACTTTAGATATTGTAATCGTGCTTAATTTATCATGGACCCACAGAAAACAGGAACAACGGTATATATTTATTTTATAGAATTTTTGTAATGACACTTAAAAAAAAGTTATCAATTATCATAAATCATGCTAGAGTATTTACAATCATGATGGGTCTAGAAAGAGGAGAATGGTAGTAGAGCCTGTTGGGTAGAATTTAAATGGAAAGTACAACAAAATATAGATAACATTTAACACTTAGGTATCCGTGATTAAACTTATAATTCGCAGTTATACTGAACTCTATCTGAATTATTTTATATTTTTCTTCATTGCCAAAAACCTACCACTCTCATTAATATATTAATATGAATTATTGCGTTATAACAAACATACCTTCTGTTATGTCTTAACACTGACTTTTAACTAGCTGATTAACATAGCAAGTATAAAAATCGTAAGTTTACATGTAGGTACGAATGCTATGCGTTTGGCAACATCCGCCCACATACTAAAAACTAAGGTTGAATGTCCCTAATTAATTCAATAAAATGCATGCCCTGTGTCACGCCTTTGTTAAGTACCTACTGCACCGTAGAATGTTACGTTTAAATGTTTTCTCGCATGCACATGTGAAGTGGCGATGCTTCTATTTGTATCTATGATTTTAGTTGCAAGTCAGTGGAAACACTTGGAATATCGGCGTAGTAGAGTTGTAAGTAGAGTTGCTTTCAAGGTCAGTGTTTCACAGACGTGCAGTTGGTTGACTGTACGTTCCCGTTTTAATAATCTTCATCTTTTTACATAATAATATCACGCCTTGTTCCCGTCGGGGTAGGCAGAGACCACAGTTCTCCACCTGCCACGTTCTACATTTTTTATCGCAATAATATTTTAAAAAATGATTAATAAATAATAATTAAGTTTTGTATTATAAAATTTTAGCTCCATATAGGCTACCCACTAAAACTAAATGGTATAGTACTTAATTATTGTTGATTGGCGTATGTAGTAAAAAATATTCCGTAGATTGGCGCCATAATCATGAACTAAATATTATCAATTTATAAAAAAAAAACGACAATAAAGAAAACATGTGTAATTCCAGGTACGGACCTAGAACAATATTTGCCAAAGAACTTCGGTCTGCCTGAAAATAGTCCGTTTCTGGAAAAAAGCCCGCCGCCCACTGCAAAACCGACGCCGAAGCCAAAAGTCGCGTCTGTCAAAAGCACTGTCAAAGGATCCAAGGTTAGTAAAATTAACACAGAAAATTAACTTGACCGACTACAACAATCAATTCTTGAATTTTCAATGGTTATTCAAGAATTGGCTCCTATCAAAAATTGAGAGCTATGTACCTAACTAGGACCTGGAAAAAATTTGGTGCATTTATAATAGGCGTGTCCACGTAAAGGCGATATAAGACGTTAAGCGACTAGACTATTACGGGAACAAATTCCATTTCAAAACTAAAACAACAAAACTGCTCAAAACCCAACTGCATAAATTATGGACGTTTGAACTTCTCACTCACTTAACAGAGATGTATGAAAACCAACAATTAGTTTTGAGTAAAATCATCATCATAATTGGTTTAGAGCATGCAAATACATATACACCAGATAGGTAATTTACATGACAGAGCTGTTGATGGTCTAACTAACGACGGTAAATGAATGAGTTCTCTAGACTGAAACTGACGCGATTTATTGGAAGAATAATTCTTGAAAGTATGCAATAATTACAAGAAAAAAGCTCGTCTCTTAAAGGTTAATTCGTCCACACATTCATATTGTTTTATCACGACCAATTTGGCCTGGCCTGGTTTTTCCGGCAGGATTGCGTTTCGATGACTTTTAAGTACCATAAAGTAAAATTGTAAGGCGTGTCTACGTGAAACAGCTAATCTGCCGCACTATAAAGTTAGAAGACTACTTTGATGACCTACATTTGGTTTCAAAGAAAATATATAAAAGTATAAGAAAATAATGACACGGGTTTCTGGTATGAATTACCTTTTCTTTGCCGAGAGCGTTTATCGAGCAAACTATTTTCTTCTGAAACAGTTTGCTCGATAAACGCTCGAAACGTTAACCTAGCCCGGGGGATGAATTTGATATCGATTAAGATCATATCAAGTTCGGGAACATAGATTAAAGTAGGTATGTGTCTGAAAAGCAGGGAATTCAGCCGCCGTAGTCTAGTGGTTTGAGCGCTCGGCTCACGATCCGGCGGTTCTGGGTTTGATTCCAAAAGGAGACAATCTCAAACAAAAATTACTTTGTGCGACGTCCCCAGTTTGTTAAGGACATTGCAGGTTGAATCCTTTTTCTACGAAAAGTCTGATGATTCCGTGCTTCGGAAGGCACGTCAAGCCGTCGGTCCCGGCTACTATCTTCGAAGGTAGTCGTAATTGAGCCATTTGACAAGTCTTTGGCGGCTCGACAACTCTGATACCAGGATCTGTAAGATCGATCAGTCAACCCATACGATATGATGAGGGAATTCCACTCTTTTTCTGTAGGTAGGTACTCATTATTAAAGGTATTGCAAAACGTTGTATTGTTCCAGCCAGCAGCAGACCTCCAGCGATGTCCGCACTGCAACCGCGCGTTCGGCGTGCGCGCGTTTGAGCGGCACGTGGAGTGGTGCGCGGACAAGGCCAAGATCCTGCCCGCGGCGCCCGCGCAGCCGCCGCCGCACATCGCCGACGCCAAGCATCGCCTCAACGCGCGCACGCAGTATAAAGCACCTCTTGTGCGCAACAGGCGGTAAATATTCATATTTATTTATTATCCCCACAGTAGTCAGTGTGACTAGTCGAGCAAACTTCATGGTCATAATATGACTAAACGGGACAGGTCAAATTTACGCACTTTTTTTTATGAAAAGCACTGCATTGTAATGCAACGAACGCCCCTTTTCGGCTAAAATATTTCCTGTTAGTTTTGGTAATTCTTAATTATTATGGCCTATAACTCTAGTCTTTCAGTAGTACCTACTTTACCTCTGCATGTACTTTCTTGGTATGGTACACGATTTGGTAAAAAAATATAAACAACATTTATAATTAAATAAACAAATTATATTATTTTAGCTTTATCATCAAAAATGTAAATTGAATCTATAGACGACCGAACTTTCGGTAAACATTACACTTGCTGCAAAAAATCTACGTTATAAACCAACATACACGCACAAAAAACCTTAGGTTAGGTTAGACTATCCTTTCAGTCAAGAGCGCATTGAGGTTTACGTATTGGACGAAACATTCTTAGTTCAACAGCTGCAAGAGCTAAAGTCGCATTGCAAGATTTGAGAGTGTCAAGCTTGGCCTGCTCTTAACTGTACAAAAAGTTGAGATCATCTAAATTTTATACTCTTTGTATTTATTAAAGCGCCCGTCGTCGTTTTACATAATGTTTCGGCCTCTCTTTACCTTTAAGTCTTCCATGTATCCCATCTCGATTCAGGATAACCCCCTCATTAAACCCGTTGCTCATTAGGCATCTATATCATATCTAACTCTGCGCCACCTTTTTCAAGATCGACCCATTTTAGGTAACATTATTATAGCCTCGGGTAACGTGCTGTAACCTTCCGCTTGAATAATTAGCAGGTGTAGTGTACCTAATTGATGAATTATACAACACCTTACGAGGTGACCTTGCTAATGCCAGCTGTGTTTACTTTACTGTGCTTAACCTTAAAGCAGGTAAAATGGTTTACATGTCTATCTATAACTAGAAATACTTATTTATCTTATTATGATATAAATGACCATAGCATATTCCAATCAGTCTTTATTTCAAGATAACTTGGTTTTCTACTTTTTAATATTCCGTCCATCGCTTTTTATATGACGGCAATAAAATAAAATCGGCCACGTGCGAGTCGGACTCGCGCACCGAGGGTTCCGTAGTACCACTAAGCTAAAGACACGCAGTCATGCAGAAGTGCATTAAAACAAAACATCGAGCAAAAGTCGCCTAAAAACACGTTTTTTGTGGGGAAGCCTCTCTTATTTTTTTAAATATTTATTACTTGTTGTTATACCGGCAACAGAAATACATAATCTGTGAAAATTTCAATTGTCTACCTATTACGGTTCATGAGATACAGCCCGCTGACAGACATTGGAGGCATATTGATATGGTCCCGTTTTTCACCCTTTAGGTACGGAACCCAAAAAAAAAAAACATTTGAGTACAACATGGTCGTTGTCTGTTGCTGGGCTCCGATTGTTCATGAGAATCTGGCACAAGTGTCAGGTCGAAGACTCATCGCTTCGTCAATCGGAGAAGTCCGGAAGCTCCTTATTCGCCTTATTCGCTCGGGAGTAGTCATAGAAATATACCTAAGGGTAATAGAAGGAAGATTGATGAAAATATGTTTCACAAGGTATTCTGACATTCATTCAGTCATTGTAAATACGGCAAAGGCGTCGTTTTGTAAAGTTGGTATGAGACACAATGGCAGATGTCATCCCATAGTAGGTACAATAAATTAGTATTCCTTCTATTCCGAGCAGAGCACGGCGTCCAAATTCTTTGGGAATAGTCATTCAATACGTCACGCTACGCCCCTCAACTATGCACTACATACATACACAACATAACATCACGCCTCTATCCCGTCAGGGTAGGCAGACCACAGCCCTCCACCTGCTACGATCTTGACATACTCTCCTCGCTGCCTCTACTTACATTATTTATTTATTTATTTAAGCATAGGCATACAGCTATCAACCCATTCATACACGCTCGTCGGTTTAGGTTACTTTAGAACTGTACTTATGGTTATGGCCATAATTTTGGTGCACAACTAATCAACACAACGTTTTTACTAGCCGGCAGACAGCAGTAGCTTTCAAAGGAAAGAAATACTTGACTTGGCGAATTGTTCGTTTCAGATCGTCTCAGTCGCGCGAGAAGTCGTCAAACAGTCGGTCGGCTTCGGTGGAGTCGTCACGTGGCGTGTCCCCGCCACCGCCTCGCGAGTGTGGCGACTACAGGCACGGCCGGCTACGTGCTTCAGGTAACTTGATTTTCTGCTTCGTGAAGCTGCAATCACACCTTCTTAAATTTAAACACTAATTCGGCATACATTGTTGGGAAGCTTGGTTCAGTTAGTTCCAATATCCTTACTTCAACGAGAAATGTATGCCGAATTAGTTTTTTAGTCTTTTACGAGATATACTTGTCAAAGCGCTTATTGTACCCCCCCCATCACTTAATCACAACCCTCCGGGGAACCTAGGAGAGTCATATTGGGTAACAAATCCCATACTATTAAACGAGCAATAGTTGTATATATATAAATATATATATTTGTAATCAGTTTCTCGAAAACGGCTCTAACGATTTCGATGAAATTTAGTATTTAGGAGTTTTTGGGGGCAAAAAATCGATCTAGCTAGGTCTCATGTCTGGAAAAATTCGTCTTCACCGTCTCTTTTAATATTTCTTAGCGCGTTTTAGTGCGTTCGAGAAACTTAAAGCGCCATCTGTTGTTGAGTAGCATAGCTTGCTCACCCGATGATATTTTAATCATACAGAGCATGGCTCGGTCGCCCAGGTACTGAAGCTATTAAAACAATAAAACCACTAAACACTACTGAACTAATAAGAAGATATTTTTTTTAATTTATCAATATTCTTCCGAGGCCCGAGATTCAGAGTCCAACAAATTTCAGAATCAATGTCGAGCAACGATCACGATGAAACTTCCACACACGTGCCGGTAATCCGGAACTCGCGCCACTCAAACAACTCATCGGGTGACATGAGTGTCCGGGCGCGCCAAGCGCGCCTCGCCAGGGACCTCAGTAGCTCCAGGTTTGGCCATTTACCGTACCTCTACCTCTCTACCACCACCACCACTCAACCAGATCCTTATTATTCCTTAGCAAATAAGGGGAAAGGAAGGAGTTATTTACATGTTTTTTCTAAATTCTAATATTTACGTTCAGCCGTTCCTGTCTCCTTGTTTGTTAATACAAAACTCCAAAATTCTAAAACTCCCTTCCTTTCTCCTCCCTTAGAAATCCCAAACAAGAACAAAGTACCCCTGACCCTAAGGCACCGAACAAGCCAAAAAACAAATTCTCACTCAAAAAAGAACAACAATTAAAGAAGCTAGAGGAGATCGCACTAAAATACGAAGAACGGCAACAAAAAATGTTAGAAGAGAAAGCTAAACAGAAGGAGGAGAGAAGGAAAATAGCTGAGGAAAAACGCAAATTAGCTGAAGAAAGAGCCAAACTTGCAGAAGAAAAAAGACAAGCAGAAGAAAGAGAAAAAGAATTGAACAAAAAGCAGATGGAAAAGAGTCAAATACCGGTTCCCAAAAAGGGAAATAAACACAAACGAATTTATCAGGAATTACCAGATAGTCCCAGACAAGACACAAAAATAGAGTCACCCAAACATAGCGCAAGTAAAGGTAGACCAGAACCGACGAAAAAAACGCCTCACAAAGAAAATAAAAAGACAGTATCAAAAAAAGAACCTAAGAAAACATTAAAGGAGAGTACAATGAGTTTAGATAGCCTAGAAGAAAGTGTTAATAAAGACCCAAGTTGCTATTCTGTTGGAATAAATACAGAGCTACTTTGTCCTTGTGTTCCGTGCGTGATACATGGCAGCACAGACACGCATTCCGCAGGGAAAAAATGCACGACTGATAAAAATGACAAATACACAGGTAAACCCAAAGAGGACCCAATCGCGGAGCCAAAAGTAGAGTTATTATTTAAAAACCTAGCTATGATTAGCTCCTGTGACATACAATCTAGAAGCTGCTTCAATGAAGAATCGAAAGATAAGTTGTCAACTACTAATATGGAAACCTCGCTAGTCACACAAACCAGTTCTGAAAAGTATGTTTCTGATACCGTCGAATCTTCGGATATTTATCATCCCGAACTAAGTAAAAGTGAAGTTCCATTCCAAGAAAAAACAGAAATGACTACCCAAGAAACCAATGTGGAACAGGAAACTGATCACATTCGAGAATTATCTGCAGAAGAATATGAAGAAGAATACGAACACGATAATAGCGGAGTGACGGAGGATTCTATTGAAAAGAAGTCTGATATGCAAGATGAAATAGACGATATACCTCGGCATGGTAGCGGTGACACATACACAAAATTCACCGAAAATCCAGACGATCTGGAAGAATTTCTAAATCTGACTGACAAGATGATCGGTACTCATAATTACAATAATGAATTATTCGATGTTGATAAAGAAGTTGAAACTCTACATACTCCGAAAACAAACTCCCTTGAAGCTATTACTAAGATCGACAATAATGCTCCGCCACCCGAACCTGAAGTGAACTTTTCAAATACACTAGATGACTTAAAAAATGACCTAAAAGAGTTACTATGTGAAGCAGGAGATAGCATAATTCAAGAACAAAACATTCAAAATGAGTCTGCTGAATCAGAAGACATTAGACAAGTTTCAGACATGGAACACATAACTGTTTACGAATTAAAGTTATATGAACAAAGACATTTTGATATACTAGAAAAGAGTATGGAAGAAAAATGTTCAACTGAGGAAATGGCACCTAAACTCAAACTACCGTCCATCACTAAAAACAACAAACCAGAACGTACAGGTTCGTGTACTAAGAAAAAGATGCAAAGAATTTATAAATCAAATAGGAAATTTAAAATGCTGGCCGACCAAGATAAAAAGGAGCAAGAAAATAAGACATTTGTCAAAGATCAAGACAGCGACACGCAATCCATATCTGCGGAAGCACCTCCTCTTAAATTGCCGAGAATCGAAAACAAAAGGTTAGAGTACTTTGTTCCTTTGTCATTCCACCATTCTCATCCCTACACATTTTTTTATTTTGCAGAATATAAATTTTACTGCATCTCTAAATAATTTGTTCTAAATTACGAGTACCATATAATGCTATTGCTTTTAAAAAAATTCCAGGCTCAACGAAGATTATGATCCATTTGCATCCGCAGCTAGGCAAATGAAAGAACTCATGTCCTCCGACACGAATATTCCTAAATCGATCCAAAATTGCAAAAATCCTACAGGCACCCTCCCCATCCTACGTCCTGCTAAAGAGAAACCGTCTCTGTCTTACCTAAGCTCAACGAACCCCAAAATTATGAAAGATTCCCTAAACAAAACATACCAAAAAACTCCTACCTTGCATCGAATGAAATCTTTCGGTAGCTCAAATAACCAAAACACTCCTACAACCACTAACACTTTCGGCAATAGATGTAGCTCATTCAGACTAAACAGAGACAAACAAAAGTCTAGTCAAAAGTTAAACTCCACTTTCACCAAGTCTAGCAAAGAAAACATTAGTACAACCAGTACAACAGAAAGAAACTTGTTCAATCGCAGCAGCACATTAAATAGATCATTTTCAACTTCCTACTCATCAGCGTATGGTACACCAAAACTAAAAGACAAAATCCCAAAAATATCCACAACAATGAATAGCCATAGCTTCCAAAGAACCACAATCAACCAACCTGTTAAACTTGACAAAATAAAAAGAGACGACGAAAAGAAAAACTTCGTCAATCTCGATTCTATCCTCGCTGACGATAACTCCTCAATGACAGATAGCAATTATATTGATCCCAGACTTATAAACGAAAACGATAACTTGCCTATCAACGTTAATACAATTTTAAACAATCCCGAGATCATTAGCAGTATGGAATCTCTACTTACTACAGAAAATTTACCACGTAAGTTTGAATCGTTCAATAGCAGCGTACAAAACAATAATATCCAAACTAACGGTATCAAAGAATCTTTAAAAAAACTTGATAAAATTGAAAGTACTAATAACATAAACAATAAGATCACTGCCCCAGCTTTAGTCGATGATCTGAGTGCTCACTATGATAAAATTATGTCGTCTTTGGAGCAAAGTATAGCATCGAAATCCTCGATCAGGGACGACGATTCTTTATGCGAAGAGTTTGATCTCGAAGAGTTTATGACTTCGTTCGACGAAGAAGTACATAAACACAAAGAAAGCAAGCGCACATGTAGTTCCACTACCCGCGTAGTGAAACAATCAGAGCTTGTAGATAGCAACAAAACATCAGAGTTTAACAGCATAAGCTCTACTCCCAAAATAGTGTATAGTAACGGTATGACGACGCTTAACAAGTCTAATTCTCTTAATTTTAGCAGTAATAATAACGTGAGCGAGAGCCTATTCCCATCCTCTGTGAAGCGTTCCTCCTCCCTCCTTGATTCCCTTCAGAAAAAGACGGCGCAAAAAGTTGAAGGCACCAGAAGAGGTTATAAAGCCGATCAGCTGGAGCAGGACATTATGCAGTCTCTGAAGGAATTCGACACATTTTATGAGCCAGAAAGGGACCAATCAAAGAAAGACAAGAACTTCAATCAGCCTCATGATGTCACGCCAAAACGAGAAGTTCGAAAATCTGACAAGAAAAACAAGAAGAGCGATAATATTGCTAATGGGAACTATACGCCAAATGGAAAAAGCACCGATTCCGCTTATAGCAGGTTAGTGAGGTAACTATTTAGCAAAATTAAGTTTAGAATTGCTTTTTGTATAATATTTTTTTCGACGTTAAAACATTTACAATAATCATTCATTATTTTAGTTTAAACAGGATATCGCCATCAAAGCTGTCTGTATGCAACTCGAAAGATTTGAATGGCGGATCGCCATTGGATCAAAAAGCGGGATCGGACTCGAGTGGGTGTCAGAAGGACGAAATCAGATCGGTGTCTAGCGAAGAGTTCCTCGCAATGGAGCGTTCGGCTGAACTTGACGCGCCGCTTCTTACGGACAACGTGTTCACACCAAGCAAGGAAATTGAGAATCCTTTAACTAGTGGTAAGTTTTCGATTTAACCACTTAGGAGTCTATCAATTCTCAATTCGATGATCGATCAAACACCAACTAAATATTCTTCTCCCAGAATTTTACTACTGCCATCTCAGACTGCCATAGAGCAATATAATACTGGCGTCTACTGCTTTAAAGTCTGACCAACGAAAGCTGTCCATACAAAACCGCGGGAAATTTAAATTTATCAAGTTTAAGGGCTCCCGCACACGACCGAGAATCGGTGACCGATTTTTTGTCGGCATCCCGCTCTTACGTGTTATCACCTGAATCTTCCCTCCTTGTCCTGGCCGATAATCGCCCACCGATTCTCGGTCGTGTGCGGGAGCCCTAAAACCCTGAAAATGCTGCAAAATAACAATATGATACTTTTAGTTGGTTTCCAAGATTACAACCTGAAAACCAACTACAAATATTAAAGTGTTACTTGCAGTATTTTCAGGGTTTAAAACTTGTTATTTTTAAAAGATTTTCGATAAAAGTTTTGTATTTAGTGAGTAATATTTTTTTAACTGATGGGGGCGTTAGTTGGCTGGGGGAAAGCCCTTAACAGTCGACAAGAGAGAAAATTTGCTGTTTCGAGACGGAGCTCCGCACATAAGGGCCTGATCACACCGCGTTTTTATCGATACTTATACGACGCTGTATAAGTAAGCACATCTAACGTAAAAAAATGCGCCAGACTAAGGAAGATGTGCGCAGAGATCGATTTTAGAGACAAATGGCAAAACTGAAGGGTGTGAATTTGACCATGACCATTCTCTTGCGCACATCCAGGATGTGGAACGATCTTCCCTCTGCGGTTTTCCCTGGTAGTGACGACATGGGGTTATTCAAAAAGCGGGTTAACAAACTTCTCAAAGACTGGCAACGCACTAGTACCACCCCGCCCCCAGGTGTTGCAAGTGTCAATAGGCGGCAGTGACACTTAACATCAGGTGAACTGTCTGCTCGTTTGTCTGCTCTTACATAAAAAAAATTAAACTGAACAACAATTTCAAAGAAACATAAGTCGATATACGAAAAACCAAATTTAACCCCCACTACAAAATGCGCTGTCAGCTGATCCAGTTTTTTTGAGGTCAAAAATTGATTTTGCTCTATGACCTATGGGCTATGATCCTTGGGAAAATTTGTTCAGTTTCATGGCCAGATTCACACCCTTTTGCATTATTACAGATTTCTGTTACACGCTGTGGGTAGTTGTGTTCCCATTGTTTGATGCGGGCTAAAGAACACTGTCCAGAGCAGCAGCTGTTGTCCAACTAATTATCCAATATAATTAGTTAAGAGGACTGGCCCGAACACATAACCCTGTTTAACACCTTTCAAAGCTTCACGGATTTCAGAGACATATTGTGTAGATTAATTACTGGAAAAGTTTACATTTTTATTTCCTTTTGCAGAGAAACGTGTGAGTTCCCGCGCGTCGTCCCGCCGTAGCGAGGGCACGTGGCGGCCGCGCGCCACGCTCAGCTCCAGCGGGTCGGAAGCGTCCCTGCAGCCCGCGCGCCGCGACTCCGCCCCACAACCCCCCCCTCCCCCCGCCCCCTCCCCCGCGCCTCTCCCGCTTCTGCCACGAGTGCGGCAGTAAGTTCCCCGTCGACACCGCCAAGTTCTGCATAGAGTGCGGCGTCAAGCGGCTCCTAGTGTAACTGTGAGATCTCTAGTCTATAGTGCGACGTAAGCATCGGTAAAAACAGTGATTAACGTGTGATAGTGCACGACGGGCGAAGTTACGATGGTAACGAAAGTCCGCTCGCTTCGTTTTAAATATAAGACGAAATATCAAATGATATTGAAAGTGTGTTTGCCTTACAAATGAAAGAGCGGAGTTGTATTTTTTAATATTTTATTGGTCTTCAAATATTGCGAGAATCAAATACAGAAATATTTTTCGCACGACCAATAATAATTAATTTTTTGATTGATGTGTCCGATTGTAGATTTTTGCACTTTATGAAATAATAATGAAATGTAATACAAAAATTGATTTTATAATAAAATAACAAACGGATTACCTCTGATTTTATATGAGTAAGTATCTACACGAAATATTTGCACAAATTGACAATGGACCATTGGTATTAAAGTATTTTAGTGAAATTAATGAGCTTTTGTCAAAAGAACAAAGATTATATCGCTTAGATCTATAAAATAGCGTAATGTTGTCTTATTTTACAAATGTTACCAAATTACTATTTAACTAATTTGTGCCTTCCTGTGTAGCTAGAATAAACTTTCATAGAGCCGCTGTTTTGTTTGCAAACGTTTTTATTTCTGTTAAAATAATGCCAACGTTTCTGGTCCGTTACCTTGGAAATTAAGTTATCTGTGATAGAAAAGAACATTGGCGAATCAAAAATATGATTGAGTTTCGATAGAAATGATAGTTGAATGGAATCTAAAATAATATTAAGTGCCAATTCTTTACTCTGGGTTTTTAATACAGTTTTGTGTATGTTTTTATTTTTTTGTGTAGTAATTGTTAGCAGGAATGATTTTATTTTTGATGTCTATTAATCGCCCTTCCAAGGATTTTCACAATGTCTCTTGTCTACAATATAGTTGGCCATTTTAACAAGACTGATTTTATTTTCAAAGTTTTTGAACTATGAATAATCCTTAGTTACTGTTGTATATTGTTTTTAATAAAATAACAATTTATCATGTAATAAATTAACATTTTAATAATACCTCTGAAGTTTTAATTCATTATGCATTGTACTTTACTAAAAATATCTTTAGTCAGTTCTGTATTATAAATACTACTATACAACCCTTACAACTAGGCCTTAGTATTATTATCTAAGAGTTTCTCAAGGTAGCCATCCCATTATTATTTATTCGTAGGTGCCATGTTATTAATTTGTAGCGACAATTCAACAATACTGGGACGTGCATACGTGAATTTGATGGACTGGAATATTGTAATAAAACAAAAATATTTGACCTGACAGGAGAGTTAAAATTTTGGAGAATTTCAAACCTTTTCTAATTAACCATTCAGAAGAATTTTATTTAATATCTTTTCGTAATACGAAACAGAACTAAAAAAAATACCAATATGAATTTACGAAAAAAGTGAAATTTACAAATTAGCCCTTTACAAATTGTAAAAAATGCTAGATTTTTACGGCCAAGCAGGCAACACTGCGACTTTGCAGCCGCGAGCAGTTTTTATTCCTGTCAGACAATTTTTTTATTTCTATGAAATAAAGTCCATTTTGAAATGTTATCAAAAACTGATCTGCTGTGCTCTCTGTTTGCTGTGCGCGGACCCAATGTCGATGGCACGTCGCCACTGCTTGGTAACTAGGGAAAGCGCGGGATGAAGGGCCGGTGTGAAGTTAGCAGAAAAAGTTAGACGAATTTGATAACCCGACCAAATTGAGGAGGTCAATTTTCAAAAATGCGAAAACTGCCTTAATTGGGCACAAATCAAGTAGAAAATGAGTAAGTATGGTAAAACAAACCAAAATCTACCGCTATAACCTAAAAAAAAGACATGAAATGCATTTAAACGACATTCTGTCAATATGAACACGAGAAAGTTCGAAGACCGATAGCTTGCGTTCTGGGTCACATCTGGAGGTCAAAGTAATATCAAATGAAAGCCTACTTTATAAAATTTCTAATAGTAAGCAACACAATAGGTTTACAAATCAAATTTTTAAGAAATAAAATCTTATTTTGGGGACCTCTTATCGTCAGAAACATCTGCATTTACACTGAACCATATCTTCTGTTCCTTAAGACCTTGCACGATAAAAGTTACATCAAATGAAAGGTATTTTGATAGGCTTTCTAACAATATACATCTCAATTGGTTTGATACAGTTGGAGTGGTAGAAACTTTTTTTTTAATGAACAACTATTTTCAAAAACGTCTGAACTTTCCATGATCCATATCTTCTGTTGCTTAAGACCTTGCACGATAAATGTTATACGAGATGAAAGGTATTTTGATAGGCTTTCTAACAATATACACCTTATTTGTTTTGATACAGTCGGAGTGGTAGAATTATTTTTTTAATAAACAACTTTCTTCAAAAACGTCTGAACTTCCATGACCCATATCTTCTGTTCCTTAAGACCTTGCACGATAAAAGTTATACGAGATGAAAGGTATTTTGATAGGCTTTCTAACAATATACACCTCATTTGTTTTGATACAGTCGGAGTGGTAGAATTATTTTTTTAATAAACAACTTTCTTCAAAAACGTCTGAACTTCCATGACCCATATCTTCTGTTCCTTAAGACCTTGCACGATAAAAGTTATACGAGATGAAAGGTATTTTGATAGGCTTTCTAACAATATACACCTCATTTGTTTTGATACAGTCGGAGTGGTAGAATTATTTTTTTAATAAACAACTTTCTTCAAAAACGTCTGAACTTTCCATGACCCATATCTTCTGTTCCTTAAGACCTTGCACGATAAAAGTTATACGAGATGAAAGGTATTTTGATAGGCTTTCTAACAATATACACCTCATTTGTTTTGATACAGTCAGAGTGGTAGAATTTTTTTTTTTAATAAACAACTATCTTCAAAAACGTCTGAACTTTCCATGACCCATATCTTCTGTTCCTTAAGACCTTGCACGATAAAAGTTATACGAGATGAAAGGTATTTTGATAGGCTTTCTAACAATATACACCTCATTTGTTTTGATACAGTCAGAGTGGTAGAAATTTTTTTTTTAATAAACAACTATCTTCAAAAACGTCTGAACTTTCCATGACCCATATCTTCTGTTCCTTAAGACCTTGCACAATAAAAGTTATACGAGATGAAAGGTATTTTGATAGGCTTTCTAACAATATACACCTCATTTGTTTTGATACAGTCAGAGTGGTAGAAATTTTTTTTTTATTAAACAACTATCTTCAAAAACGTCTGAACTTTCCATGACCCATATCTTCTGTTCCTTAAGACCTTGCACGATAAAACTTTTTCGAGATGAAAGGTATTTTGATAGGCTTTCTAACAATATACACCTCATTTGTTTTGATACAGTCAGAGTGGTAGAATTATTTTTTTAATAAACAACTTTCTTCAAAAACGTCTGAAATTCCATGACCCATATCTTCTGTTCCTTAAGACCTTGCACGATAAAAGTTATACGAGATGAAAGGTATTTTTATTGGCTTTCTAACAATATACACCTCATTTGTTTTGATACAGTCGGAGTGGTAGAATTATTTTTTTAATAAACAACTTTCTTCAAAAACGTCTGAACTTTCCATGACCCATATCTTCTGTTCCTTAAGACCTTGCACGATAAAAGTTATACGAGATGAAAGGTATTTTGATAGGCTTTTTAACAATATACACCTCATTTGTTTTGATACAGTCGGAGTGGTAGAATTATTTTTTAATAAACAACTTTCTTCAAAAACGTCTGAACTTCCATGACCCATATCTTCTGTTCCTTAAGACCTTGCACGATAAAACTTTTTTTAAATGAAAGGTATTTTGATAGGCTTTCTAACAATATACACCTCATTTGTTTTGATACAGTCGGAGTGGTAGAATTATTTTTTTAATAAACAACTTTCTTCAAAAACGTCTGAACTTTCAATGACCCATATCTTCTGTTGCTTAAGACCTTGCACGATAAATGTGATACGAGATGAAAGGTATTTCGATAGGCTTTCTAACAATATACACCTCATTTGTTTTGATACAGTCAGAGTGGTCGAATTTTTTTTTTTAATGAACAACTATCTTTAAAAACGTCTGAACTTTCCATGACCCATATCTTCTGTTCCTTAAGACCTTGCACGATAAAAGTTATACGAGATGAAAGGTATTTTGATAGGCTTTCTAACAATATACACCTCATTTGTTTTGATACAGTCAGAGTGGTAGAATTTTTTTTTTAATAAACAACTATCTTCAAAAACGTCTGAACTTTCCATGACCCATATCTTCTGTTCCTTAAGACCTTGCACGATAAAACTTTTTTGAGATGAAAGGTATTTTGATAGGCTTTCTAACAATATACACCTCATTTGTTTTGATACAGTCGGAGTGGTAGAATTATTTTTTTAATAAACAACTTTCTTCAAAAACGTCTGAACTTTCAATGACCCATATCTTCTGTTGCTTAAGACCTTGCACGATAAATGTGATACGAGATGAAAGGTATTTCGATAGGCTTTCTAACAATATACACCTCATTTGTTTTGATACAGTCAGAGTGGTCGAATTTTTTTTTTTAATGAACAACTATCTTTAAAAACGTCTGAACTTTCCATGACCCATATCTTCTGTTCCTTAAGACCTTGCACGATAAAAGTTATACGAGATGAAAGGTATTTTGATAGGCTTTCTAACAATATACACCTCATTTGTTTTGATACAGTCAGAGTGGTAGAATTTTTTTTTTAATAAACAACTATCTTCAAAAACGTCTGAACTTTCCATGACCCATATCTTCTGTTCCTTAAGACCTTGCACGATAAAAGTTATACGAGATGAAAGGTATTTTGATAGGCTTTCTAACAATATACACCTCATTTGTTTTGATACAGTCGGAGTGGTAGAATTATTTTTTTAATAAACAACTTTCTTCAAAAACGTCTGAACTTTCCATGACCCATATCTTCTGTTCCTTAAGACCTTGCACGATAAAAGTTATACGAGATGAAAGGTATTTTGATAGGCTTTCTAACAATATACACCTCATTTGTTTTGATACAGTCGGAGTGGTAGAATTATTTTTTTAATAAACAACTTTCTTCAAAAACGTCTGAACTTTCCATGACCCATATCTTCTGTTCCTTAAGACCTTGCACGATAAAAGTTATACGAGATGAAAGGTATTTTGATAGGCTTTCTAACAATATACACCTCATTTGTTTTGATACAGTCGGAGTGGTAGAATTATTTTTTTAATAAACAACTTTCTTCAAAAACGTCTGAACTTTCCATGACCCATATCTTCTGTTCCTTAAGACCTTGCACGATTAAAGTTATACGAGATGAAAGGTATTTTGATAGGCTTTCTAACAATATACACCTCATTTGTTTTGATACAGTCGGAGTGGTAGAATTATTTTTTTAATAAACAACTTTCTTCAAAAACGTCTGAACTTCCATGACCCATATCTTCTGTTCCTTAAGACCTTGCACGATAAAAGTTATACGAGATGAAAGGTATTTTGATAGGCTTTCTAACAATATACACCTCATTTGTTTTGATACAGTCGGAGTGGTAGAATTATTTTTTTAATAAACAACTTTCTTCAAAAACGTCTGAACTTTCCATGACCCATATCTTCTGTTCCTTAAGACCTTGCACGATAAAAGTTATACGAGATGAAAGGTATTTTGATAGGCTTTCTAACAATATACACTTCATTTGTTTTGATACAGTCAGAGTGGTAGAAATTTTTTTTTTTAATGAACATCTATCTTCAAAAACGTCTGAACTTTCCATGACCCATATCTTCTGTTCCTTAAGACCTTGCACGATAAAAGTTATACGAGATGAAAGGTATTTTGATAGGCTTTCTAACAATATACAGATCGTTTGGTTTCATTTGGTAAGGCTTGTTGAAAAACGTGATTTTGTTGGACCCATTATCAATATCCTAGTGTGAATTTTGCACGACCCAAATCCTAGTTTTTAGACTACGTTTTGCCTTGATTGTGATATTAAACAAAAGTTAATTTAATAGGCTTTCTTACAACATACAGATCATTTGGTTTCATTCGGTACGGCTAGTTGAAAAACGTGATTTTCCTTGGACCTATTATCAATATCCTAGTGTTAATTTTGCACGACTCAAATCCTAGTTTATAGAAAACTTTTGGTCATCGCTGTGGTGTTAAAAGAAAGGTTATTTAATATGCTTTCTAACAATATACAATTTGTTCGGTTTAATCCGGAAGGGCTAGTTGAAAAACGTGATTATGTTGGACCCCTTATCAATATTCTAGTGTGAATTTTGCACGACTCAAATCCTACTTTCTAGAATACCTTTGGTCATCGCTGTGGTGTTAAAAGAAAGGTAATTCAATAGGCTTTCGAACGATATACAATTTGTTCGGTTTAATCCGGTAAGGCTAGTTGAAAAACGTGGTTTTGTTGGACCACTAATCAAAATCCTATTGTGAACTTTGCACGACCCAAATCCTTGTGTTTAGACTATCGTCAGCTTTGATTGTGGTATCAAACGAAAGGTAATTTAATAAGCTTTCTAACCATATACAATTCGTTCGGTTCGATTTGGTAAGGCTAGTTGATAACCGTGATTTTATCGGACACCTTATCAAAATCTTAGTGTAAACTTTGCACGACCCAAATCCTAGTTTTTAGACTATCATCAGCTTTGATTGTGGTATCAAACGAAAGGTAATTTAATAAGATTTCTAACGATATACAATTCGTTCGGTTCGATTTGGTAAGGCTAGTTGAAAACCGTGATTTTATCGGACACCTTATCAAAATCTTAGTGTAAACTTTGCACGACCCAAATCCTAGTTTTTAGACTATCATCAGCTTTGATTGTGGTATCAAACAAGAGGTAATTTAATATGCTTTCTAACAATATACAATTTGTTCGATTTAATCCGGTAGGGCTAGTTGAAAAACGTGATTATGTTGGACCCCTTATCAATATCCTAGTGTGAATTTTGCACGACCTAAATCCTACTTTCTAGAATACCTTTGGTCATCGCTGTGGTGTTAAAAGAAAGGTTATTTAATATGCTTTCTAACAATATACAATTTGTTCGGTTTAATCCGGTAGGGCTAGTTGAAAAACGTGATTATGTTGGACCCCTTATCAATATCCTAGTGTGAATTTTGCACGACTCAAATCCTAGTTTCTAGAATACCTTTGGTCATCGCTGTGGTGTTAAAAGAAAGATAATTTAATAGGCTTTCAAACGATATACAATTTGTGCGGTTTAATCTGGTAAGGCTTGTTGAAAAATGGGATTTTGTTGGACTTTTATTAAAAATCCTAGTGTAAACTTTGCACGACCCAAATCCTAGTTTTCAGACTACCATCAGCTTTGATTATGGTGTCATACGAAAATTTATTTAATAAGCTTTCTAACGATATACAATTTGTTCGGTTCAATTTGGTAAGGCTAGTTGAAAACCGTGATTTTGTAGGACCCCTCATCAAAATCCTAGTGTAAACTTTGCACGTCCAAATCCTAGTTTTTAGACTACGTTTAGTCTTGATTGTGGTATCAAACAAAAGATAATTTAATAAGCTTTCTAACAATATACAGAACGTTTAGTTTCATTTGGTGTGGCTAGTTGAAAAACGTGATTATGTTGGACCACTAATCAAAATCCTACTGTTAACTTTGCACGAACCAAACACTAGTGTCCAGAATAGATTTCGTTTTGGTTGTGGTGTTAAATAAAAGGTAATTAAATAAGTTTTTTAACGATATACAATTCATTTTGTTTTATGCTGTCAGACGGGTAGAAAAAAAAATTTTATGAGCACCTATCGTCAAGTACATCTGAATTTTCACTGCACCATATCTTCGGTTTCTTTCGACCTTGCACATCAAAAGTTATATCCATTGAAGGGTATTTTTATAGGCTTTCTAAAAATATAAAACTCATTGGGTTTGATATAGTAAGACTGATAGATAAATTTTTTTTTTTATTTTCAGTAAATTTTAACTGTAACACTACAATACTATTCGCCAATAGATGGCGCACTCAGATTCTGAAACGCGCTATCGACTTGTTAAGTGGATTTTATAAGTAGACTAGGTTGCGACAGGACTAAGTTTTCTCCTCTCACCGTCAGATGGAGCTTTGCAATTAAAATTTATTTTTCTGTTCACCAATTTATGGATGCCTTTGTTTACTTTACTTTTTAATGTTAGTTATGCTGCCAGGGTTAATCTGCTGATTGATGTGTAGGTAAGTAGAGTAGTCTCACTTTAATTAACCTGATCTGCTAATTATTGTGATAATGATAGTTCAAATAAAAATGATTACAACAATCAAAACATAAGTATTTTTTTTATTTATTATGACCAAATTTCTGTTGGAATAATTTGTGGACTGGTGCGGCTCGATGGCAGCAGGTATGTTGGGCCGTTGACAGCGGTGCACTTGCAGATGTTGACTGGACCAGACAAGGGCTTGATTGTAGAGCCGCAGCAACTGACGCTCGTTTTCAGCTGTCAAACAAAAGAACAGCTTTAAAATTTCATCAACACAGCTAACATCACCCATAGTCTAGTGCTTAAGGCAAAGGCCTATCAAACCAATATTCCCGGGTTCAAATCCAATATCCCCAAGGACATTTTGTAACATTATAGGCCTTTTTCAAGTACTTGGTGAACCGAAAGCTGAAAAGGCTTTCTCAGTAGACTACAATGAACAACTTTCTTTAAGAATCCTGTGTGCAATCGGCAAAGATTTGTACAGACCCATATCTCTCCATGGGTGTTATAATAGGCGACTAAGGGATTATAAACTGGAGAATGGGCAGCAGTGTCTTTCTGTGTATCATAACATCTTGCATACTGCAGTCACCAACTACTGCGTTGCATTGTGCAACACTAACTTAGAATGGGGGAGAAAGTTAGTAAAGCAGTATTAAAAAGAAACTTGAGAAGGATAATGTTGGGTATAAGTAGGTTATGTAGGTATATTTTGTCATAGCTTTTTTTTTTAATCATTTATTCATTACATTTTTTTACATAAATTTTATAGCTAAGACGCGCTACAGAAACCTATCAAGGTTTATATGTTGCGCGAACGAGTCGCTTCACTCACACAGACTTAAAAAGTATGAATATAAAATATCACTAAACTAAAATTAGGAACAGTCAACGACAGGTCCAGCTGATAGTATAGTTTTATATTATGCATGATAGTTTATAATATGTTAATGTAAAATAATAGGTGCACTATTCGCAATGTGTGAGTGCGGTACTCGCCAACAAACTGTGTCAGTTTGGCGAGATAATAATTTTTTTTATATAAAAATTGTACCTGATTTAAATAAATAAAAAAAAATACCTGGACAGCCTGCTAACTATGCCATAGTAGTGGATAGTTACGTTGGTGTTCCTATTGAATTCCAGAATCTAAGCTCAAAAAAGGATAATATTTCTGGGGCTGGCGAAGAGGGGTGATCAGATCACGTGTATGGAGCTATTTCACCTACTATCCCAGCTAGGAACGGACGGCATAACAAGCTTCGCTTTAAGCCCCATCTAAAATGAGGGCCTCTTTATGTGGCGAGTTGCTTTTTTGGCTTCATCTGGGTATCCTCATCTTCCATCCCCCAATCTACTGATTGAGGTGTACTAAATGAGGACTCTGAGAGGACCTCCGAAGCTTTTTTGTGACGCTGAGGCTCTCTGCTCCACATGCCACCCCACCTGGGGCACTGGTTTATTCATATTCATATTCATATTTTATTGCAAAGTCACAAGTTGAAAGGTTTTACATAAAAGAAAAGTACAAGTGACGCCCTGCAAGGGCACAGCAAATAAGAGAGGCTCTAGATGCCATAATTACTTAAAAAAATACATTTAAATTTTGTAAGTTAGTAATTATTAGTAATAATACAAGTCCTACCTATATTATGTTAGTGTTATGTTAGTATCTATCTATATTGAACTAATTAATCAATGATAAAAGTTTTAAAGTCATTACATGTCAAAATAAATTAGATTAAATGAGCCATTGAAGCATCTTACTTTTTAATTTTATCATCAAAAAATTCAGAAATATTGTAAAAGCATTTATTAAGAAGGAATTTTTTTACATTTTTATTAAATAGATTTGGTTTTTCAATATTTTTCAGATCATTAGGTAAATGGTTGTATATTTTTATTAACATGTGATGGGGGCTATTTGATACTAATGTCAATTTTGTATATGGTGTTACTAATTTGTTTTGGTTTCGATTATTTCTCTTATTGGTATTATTCATTAGGGAGTATAATTCTGCATGCTTTCTTACAAATTTACATGATTCTAGTATATAGATAGACGTTAGTGTTAATATTCTGTACTTAATGAAATAAGGTCTGCAGGATTCGGTTTGCTCGATGTTTGTCAATATTCTTACACATTTTTTCTGGAGAATAAACACATCACCCGCTTCACAACAGTTGCCCCATATTATGATTCCATACGAGAGCCTTGACTGCGCATATGCATAGTAGGCTGTAAGCGCAGTACTAAAGTCTGTAGCTCGTTTTAATTGATTGAGAGCATATATAAAAGAAGAAATTTTATTTTTTAGGTTTTGTATATGTGGTTTCCAGGTCAGGTTTGTGTCAAGTTCAATTCCCAATAACGTAGCAGTATCTTCTAATTCCAATGCTGTGCTTTTGTAATTATAAGAAGTATTTAGTGGTAATTTTTGCGAGGGTTTAAACTGAATAAGTTTTGTCTTTTTTAGATTAAGTTCCAAATTATTTATATCTAACCAGTGTAGTATTTTATCTAAAGTAGAAGTTAATTTATCTTTTAGTTCGGTCGCGTCTGAGCAAGAAATTAAAATAGAAATATCGTCTGCGAATAGGAAACATTCTTCATTAATTTGATTTGGGAGGTTGTTAATGTAGACAAGAAACAGCACACATCCTAAGACGCTACCTTGAGGAATAGAGGTAGTTGAAAGGGCTTTATCAGATCTTATATAATCAATGTTACCCGTCTCAAAGTTTGTGTGTTTAATTTCCACTAATTGAAAGCGATTTTTAAGGTACGATTTAAACCATTCATGGGCTATTCCTCTTATTCCCGATGAGTAAAGAGTGTTTAATAATGTTCCGTGACAGACTCTATCATATGCTTTACTTAAATCCAGTAGAAGGCCTACTGCATACTTCTTATCATTTACACATTCGAATATCTTTTGAACAAATTTATAAATTGCTAGACTCGTAGATCGATTTTTCCTGAAGCCGTATTGGTTTTCATGCAGAATTTTATATTTATCAAAAAATTTGTTAAGGCGTTTTACCATAGCTGTTTCGAATATTTTAGCCGATGTCGGTAAGAGCGCTATGGGTCTATAATTATTTAAGTCTGTGGAGCTTCCCTTTTTGTATATTGGTTTTATTAAACATACTTTTAAAGCGTCTGGAAAGGTCCCTTCAGCAAATGATTGATTTATCAGTTTTGTATAGGGGGCGGTTAAAATATTGGCACATTGCTTTATTAATTTTGGCGGGAGGTCATCTATACCGAAAGAATCTTTATTCTTCAGGTTTTTTATTATATGGTATATTTCCATAGGTTCGACAGGGCTTAAAAAGAATGTGTTTGCCACTGGATTTGTGTCATTAGTAGTAATTTTTGATTTAGTATTTGAGCGCGAGTTTCCAATCGAAGCAAAAAAGTTATTGAATTCTTTTGCGATTATTCTTGGGTTATGTATAGTTTGTTTCGATATTTGTAGTCTTATATTATTTATATTTTTAACATTATTTTTATTAGTTTCATTATTTATGATTTTCCACGTACACTGCATTTTATTTTCAGAGGCATCGAATTTGCGTTTGTTAGTAATTTTTTTAGATTTACTTACAGCTTTTTTTAGTATTTTGCTATATTCTTTGTAGTTATTTCGTAGAGTTTTATTTTTAGTTTGTGATATGAGTAGTTTTAGCAATCTTTTATTACGGCATGATGTTTTTAATCCGAGGGTTAAATATGTTTACTGGTACTCCTGCAGCGTAACCCCGTGGAACCTATTTGTTGCTTTGTAAAATCTTACCATGTCGGCAACTGATACTTCCCTGATAGTCTGTTATATCTCTTACTAACCACAATGTGCCTCTCACCAAACAGTGTGGCCGAGGAAGAATTTGGCTTTGATAGATATTTACAGGTCGCAGTGACCGTCAGGAACTGAAGACTGGGAAGAAATACATTAGATAAGTTCGTGTATTCATTGAAGTCTCTTGCCGACTGCAGCGGGCGACCTGAGTCCGTTAAAAGTCTTTCAGGTCATCCATGAGAGCTCATGATGGATGGACTATGTAAAACGCACGAAATGTTTAATTTTCTAAAAATAATCTAACTCTAAAAATTACAAAACGTCAACGTCAGCTGTAAGCCAAACGCTGTGTTCCAAATTGTACAAACGCTGCTAAAAGCGTATACAGTACTCACGGACGGTCCAAATTGATTTAGCACGCTCACAAAGCTATCACTGCTTTAATGGCTCTAGTCAATTTGGAATGGATTTAAGCGCGCTCACGTGTTCATCTGTCAAAATGTCAGTTTTGTTTTTATTTTCTTTAACAAAGCCTAAGCTAATCCCTGAAAAATGTGCGCCAAATCCACTCTCATTTCCATTAGAGACAAACTCATTAAAATCAAAACTTGAGAAACATTAGCTGGCTGCAAACGTGTGGGATTTTATATGTGTCAAATCGATTTTGACATTAGCGCTTTCACTGCTCCACCTATTTGACTAAAGCACTGATAGCAGAAATGATGACGTCATCAATGACGTAAGGCGGTGAAAGAGCGAGTGCTTTAGAGCACGCTTTAGGTCAATTTGGACCGACTTAAGCGCGCTCACAGTGCTCTAAAGCAGTCTGTTAGTGCATATTGGAACGCACAGATTGACAATTTTCGCTGTGTTCCAAATTGTACAAACGCTGCTAAAAGCGTATACAGTACTCACGGACGGTCCAAATTGATTTAGCACGCTCACAAAGCTATCACTGCTTTAATGGCTCTAGTCAATTTGGAATGGATTTAAGCGCGCTCACGTGTTCATCTGTCAAAATGTCAGTTTTGTTTTGTATTTTCTTTAACAAAGCCTAAGCTAATCCCTGAAAAATGTGCGCCAAATCCACTCTCATTTCCATTAGAGACAAACTTATTAAAATCAAAACTTGAGAAACATCAGCTGGCTGCAAACGTGTGGGATTTTATATGTGTCAAATCGATTTTGACATTAGCGCTTTCACTGCTCCACCTATTTGACTAAAGCACTGATAGCAGAAACGATGACGTCATCAATGACGTAAGGCGGTGAAAGAGCGAGTGCTTTAGAGCACGCTTTAGGTCAATTTGGACCGACTTAAGCACGCTCACAGTGCTCTAAAGCAGTCTGTTAGTGCATATTGGAACGCACAGTTTGATTTTTTTTGTAGTGATGTACCCATTTCATTTTGTTATATACATATACATATTCTGTATGAGCTAGTGAAGTGTACAGCGTCTCACTGTCGCCCATTCTAGGCGGTCAAAAAACTTAGTTAAGTTTTACAAAAATCAAGATATCTTTAAAAATCTAATGTTTTAGTATAAACTTTGTTTGTGAAAGTGAAAATATATAGTTTTTTGCAGGTGATATGATCATTAATACTAAGAACGGAAGCGTAAATAATTCGTTATAGCCATTTTATGCGTGATTTTTAACACCGTTTTTTTCCTGAATGGTAAGTGTTTTCACCAGAAAAACTGTGGTAGTAGCATTTATTAGTCCCATGCCACATATTTCTAAGAGAGAAAGATAAAAATTTTACGTATTAGGATTTGAAAAAAATCCATACATCCCTCGCAAGAAAGTGCTACGCTTATGGCTCCCTCCTTAGCTGAAAGAGCTGCTACTTAAACCTCCTTGGTCCAGACTGTTTTTAAACCTCCTTGATTGGGATGGCCGTACTGTAGCTGATTTTTTTTTATTGATTCAGTGCTGCCAATTTAGGTACATAAACACATGTAAGCGGTGGTGTAATAGATTGTAATGACAAAAAGAACGAATGAAATGGGTACATCACTACAAAAAAAATCAAAATTGTCTTTGGCTTACAGCTGACGTTGACGTTTTGTAATTTTTAGAGTTAGGTTATTTTTAGAAAATTAAACATTTCGTGCGTTTTACATAGTCCATCCATCATGAGCTCTCATGGATGACCTGAAAGACTTTTAACGGACTCAGGTCGCCCGCTGCAGTCGGCAAGAGACTTCAATGAATACACGAACTTATCTAATGTATTTCTTCCCAGTCTTCAGTTCCTGACGGTCACTGCGACCTGTAAATATCTATCAAAGCCAAATTCTTCCTCGGCCACACTGTTTGGTGAGAGGCACATTGTGGTTAGTAAGAGATATAACAGACTATCAGAAGAGGACATCAGGGAAGTATCAGTTGCCGACATGGTAAGATTTTACAAAGCAACAAATAGGTTCCACGGGGTTACGCTGCAGGAGTACCAGTAAACCAGTGCCCCAGGCGGGGTGACATGTGGAGCAGAGAGCCTCAGCGTCACAAAAAAGCTTCGGAGGTCCTCTCAGAGTCCTCATTTAGTACACCTCAATCAGTAGATTGGGGGATGGAAGATGAGGATACCCAGATGAAGCCAAAAAAGCAACTCGCCACATAAAGAGGCCCTCATTTTAGATGGGGCTTAAAGCGAAGCTTGTTATGCCGTCCGTTCCTAGCTGGGATAGTAGGTGAAATAGCTCCATACACGTGATCTGATCACCCCTCTTCGCCAGCCCCAGAAATATCCTTTTTTGAGCTTAGATTCTGGAATTCAATAGGAACACCAACGTAACTATCCACTACTATGGCATAGTTAGCAGGCTGTCCAGGTATTTTTTTTTATTTATTTAAATCAGGTACAATTTTCATATAAAAAAAATTATTATCTCGCCAAACTGACACAGTTTGTTGGCAAGTACCGCGCTCACACATTGCGAATAGTGCACCTATTATTTTACATTAACATATTATAAACTATCATGCATAATATAAAACTATACTATCAGCCGGACCTGTCGTTGACTGTTCCTAATTTTAGTTTAGTGATATTTTATATTCATACTTTTTAAGTCTGTGTGAGTGAAGCGACTCGTTCGCGCAACGTATAAACCTTGATAGGTTTCTGTAGCGCGTCTTAGCTATAAAATTTATGTAAAAAAATGTAATGAATAAATGATTAAAAAAAAAAGCTATGACAAAATATACCTACATAACCTACTTATACCCAACATTATCCTTCTCAAGTTTCTTTTTAATACTGCTTTACTAACTTTCTCCCCCATTCTAAGTTAGTGTTGCACAATGCAACGCAGTAGTTGGTGACTGCAGTATGCAAGATGTTATGATACACAGAAAGACACTGCTGCCCATTCTCCAGTTTATAATCCGTTAGTCGCCTATTATAACACCCATGGGTAGAGATATGGGTCTGTACAAATCTTTGCCGATTGCACACAGGATTCTTAAAGAAAGTTGTTCATTGTAGTCTACTGAGAAAGCCTTTTCAGCTTTCGGTTCACCAAGTACTTGAAAAAGGCCTATAATGTTACAAAATGTCCTTGGGGATATTGGATTTGAACCCGGGAATATTGGTTTGATAGGCCTTTGCCTTAAGCACTAGACTATGGGTGATGTTAGCTGTGTTGATGAAATTTTAAAGCTGTTCTTTTGTTTGACAGCTGAAAACGAGCGTCAGTTGCTGCGGCTCTACAATCAAGCCCTTGTCTGGTCCAGTCAACATCTGCAAGTGCACCGCTGTCAACGGCCCAACACACCTGCTGCCATCGAGCCGCACCAGTCCACAAATTATTCCAACAGAAATTTGGTCATAATAAATAAAAAAAATACTTATGTTTTGATTGTTGTAATCATTTTTATTTGAACTATCATTATCACAATAATTAGCAGATCAGGTTAATTAAAGTGAGACTACTCTACTTACACATCAATCAGCAGATTAACCCTGGCAGCATAACTAACATTAAAAAGTAAAGTAAACAGAGGCATCCATAAATTGGTGAACAGAAAAATAAATTTTAATTGCAAAGCTCCATCTGACGGTGAGAGGAGAAAACTTAGTGCTGTCGCAACCTAGTCTACTTATAAAATCCACTTAACAAGTCGATAGCGCGTTTCAGAATCTGAGTGCGCCATCTATTGGCGAATAGTATTGTAGTGTTACAGTTAAAATTTACTGAAAATAAAAAAAAATATTTATCTATCAGTCTTACTATATCAAACCCAATGAGTTTTATATTTTTAGAAAGCCTATAAAAATACCCTTCAATGGATATAACTTTTGATGTGCAAGGTCGAAAGAAACCGAAGATATGGTGCAGTGAAAATTCAGATGTACTTGACGATAGGTGCTCATTAAATTTTTTTTTTCTACCCGTCTGACAGCATGAAACCAAATGAATTGTATATCGTTAGAAAGCTTATTTAATTACCTTTTATTTAACACCACAACCAAAACAAAATCTATTCTGGACACTAGTGTTTGGTTCGTGCAAAGTTAACAGTAGGATTTTGATTAGTGGTCCCACATAATCACGTTTTTCAACTAGCCACACCAAATGAAACTAAACGTTCTGTATATTGTTAGAAAGCTTATTAAATTATCTTTTGTTTGATACCACAATCAAGACTAAACGTAGTATAAAAACTAGGATTTGGACGTGCAAAATTACACTAGGATTTTGATGAGGGGTCCTACAAAATCACGGTTTTCAACTAGCCTTACCAAATTGAACCGAACGAATTGTATATCGTTAGAAAGCTTATTAAATAACTTTTCGTATGACACCATAATCAAAGCTGATGGTAGTCTGAAAACTAGGATTTGGGTCGTGCAAAGTTTACACTAGGATTTTTAATAAAAGTCCAACAAAATCCCATTTTTCAACAAGCCTTACCAGATTAAACCGCACAAATTGTATATCGTTTGAAAGCCTATTAAATTACCTTTCTTTTAACACCACAGCAATGACCAAAGGTATTCTAGAAACTAGGATTTGAGTCGTGCAAAATTCACACTAGGATATTGATAAGGGGTCCAACATAATCACGTTTTTCAACTAGCCCTACCGGATTAAACCGAACAAATTGTATCTTGTTAGAAAGCATATTAAATAACCTTTCTTTTAACACCACAGCGATGACCAAAGGTATTCTAGAAAGTAGGATTTGAGTCGTGCAAAATTCACACTAGGATATTGATAAGGGGTCCAACATAATCACGTTTTTCAACTAGCCCTACCGGATTAAATCGAACAAATTGTATATTGTTAGAAAGTGTATTAAATTACCTCTTGTTTGATACCACAATCAAAGCTGACGGTAGTCTAAACACAAGGATTTGGGTCGTGCAAAGTTCACAATAGGATTTTGATTAGTGGTCCAACAAAACCACGTTTTTCAACTAGCCTTACCGGATTAAACCGAACAAATTGTATATCGTTCGAAAGCCTATTAAATAACCTTTCTTTTAACACCACAGCGATGACCAAAGGTATTCTAGAAAGTAGGATTTGAGTCGTGCAAAATTCACACTAGAATATTGATAAGGGGTCCAACATAATCACGTTTTTCAACTAGCCCTACCGGATTAAACCGAACAAATTGTATATTGTTAGAAAGCATATTAAATTACCTTTCTTTTAACACCACAGCGATGACCAAAAAATTTCTATAAACTAGGATTTGAGTCGTGCAAAATTAACACTAGGATATTGATAATAGGTCCAAGGAAAATCACGTTTTTCAACTAGCCCTACCGAATGAAACCAAATGATCTGTATGTTGTAAGAAAGCCTATTAAATTACCTTTTGTTTAATATCACAATCAAGGCAAAACGTAGTCTAAAAACTAGGATTTGGGTCGTGCAAAATTCACACTAGGATATTGATAATGGGTCCAACAAAATCACGTTTTTCAACAAGCCTTACCAAATGAAACCAAACGATCTGTATATTGTTAGAAAGCCTATCAAAATACCTTTCATCTCGTATAACTTTTATCGTGGAAGGTCTTAAGGAACAGAAGATATGGGTCATGGAAAGTTCAGACGTTTTTGAAGATAGTTGTTTATTAAAAAAAAAAATTCTACCACTCTGACTGTATCAAAACAAATGAGGTGTATATTGTTAGAAAGCCTATCAAAATACCTTTCATCTCGTATAACTTTTATCGTGCAAGGTCTTAAGGAACAGAAGATATGGGTCATGGAAAGTTCAGACGTTTTTGAAGATAGTTGTTCATTAAAAAAAAAATTTCTACTACTCTGACTGTATCAAAACAAATGAGGTGTATATTGTTAGAAAGCCTATCAAAATACCTTTCATCTCGTATAACTTTTATCGTGCAAGGTCTTAAGGAACAGAAGATATGGGTCATGGAAAGTTCAGACGTTTTTGAAGATAGTTGTTTATTAAAAAAAAAAAATCTACCACTCTGACTGTATCAAAACAAATGAGGTGTATATTGTTAGAAAGCCTATCAAAATACCTTTCATCTTGTATAATTTATATCGTGCAAGGTCTTAAGCAACAGAAGATATGGGTCATTGAAAGTTCAGACGTTTTTGAAGAAAGTTGTTTATTAAAAAAATAATTCTACCACTCCGACTGTATCAAAACAAATGAGGTGTATATTGTTAGAAAGCCTATCAAAATACCTTTCATCTCAAAAAAGTTTTATCGTGCAAGGTCTTAAGGAACAGAAGATATGGGTCATGGAAAGTTCAGACGTTTTTGAAGATAGTTGTTTATTAAAAAAAAAAATTTCTACCACTCTGACTGTATCAAAACAAATGAGGTGTATATTGTTAGAAAGCCTATCAAAATACCTTTCATCTCGTATAACTTTTATCGTGCAAGATATTAAGGAACAGAAGATATGGGTCATGGAAAGTTCAGACGTTTTTGAAGATACTTGCTCATTAAAAAAAAAATTCTACCACTCTGACTGTATCAAAACAAATGAGGTGTATATTGTTAGAAAGCCTATCAAAATACCTTTCATTTCGTATAACTTTTATCGTGCAAGGTCTTAAGGAACAGAAGATATGGGTCATGGAAAGTTCAGACGTTTTTGAAGATAGTTGTTAATTTAAAAAAAAAATTCTAGCACTCTGACTGTATCAAAACAAATGAGGTGTATATTGTTAGAAAGCCTATCAAAATACCTTTCATCTCGTATAACTTTTATCGTGCAAGGTCTTAAGGAACAGAAGATATGGGTCATGGAAAGTTCAGACGTTTTTGAAGAAAGTTGTTTATTAAAAAAATAATTCTACCACTCCGACTGTATCAAAACAAATGAGGTGTATATAGTTAGAAAGCCTATCAAAATACCTTTCATCTCGTATAACTTTTATCGTGCAAGGTCTTAAGGAACAGAAGATATGGATCATGGAAGTTCAGACGTTTTTGAAGAAAGTTGTTTATTAAAAAAATAATTCTACCACTCCGACTGTATCAAAACAAATGAGGTGTATATAGTTAGAAAGCCTATCAAAATACCTTTCATCTCGTATAACTTTTATCGTGCAAGGTCTTAAGGAACAGAAGATATGGGTCATGGAAAGTTCAGACGTTTTTGAAGAAAGTTGTTTATTAAAAAAATAATTCTACCACTCCGACTGTATCAAAACAAATGAGGTGTATATTGTTAGAAAGCCTATCAAAATACCTTTCATCTCAAAAAAGTTTTATCGTGCAAGGTCTTAAGGAACAGAAGATATGGGTCATGGAAAGTTCAGACGTTTTTGAAGATAGTTGTTTATTAAAAAAAAAAATTTCTACCACTCTGACTGTATCAAAACAAATGAGGTGTATATTGTTAGAAAGCCTATCAAAATACCTTTCATCTCGTATAACTTTTATCGTGCAAGATATTAAGGAACAGAAGATATGGGTCATGGAAAGTTCAGACGTTTTTGAAGATACTTGCTCATTAAAAAAAAAATTCTACCACTCTGACTGTATCAAAACAAATGAGGTGTATATTGTTAGAAAGCCTATCAAAATACCTTTCATTTCGTATAACTTTTATCGTGCAAGGTCTTAAGGAACAGAAGATATGGGTCATGGAAAGTTCAGACGTTTTTGAAGATAGTTGTTAATTTAAAAAAAAAATTCTAGCACTCTGACTGTATCAAAACAAATGAGGTGTATATTGTTAGAAAGCCTATCAAAATACCTTTCATCTCGTATAACTTTTATCGTGCAAGGTCTTAAGGAACAGAAGATATGGGTCATGGAAAGTTCAGACGTTTTTGAAGAAAGTTGTTTATTAAAAAAATAATTCTACCACTCCGACTGTATCAAAACAAATGAGGTGTATATAGTTAGAAAGCCTATCAAAATACCTTTCATCTCGTATAACTTTTATCGTGCAAGGTCTTAAGGAACAGAAGATATGGATCATGGAAGTTCAGACGTTTTTGAAGAAAGTTGTTTATTAAAAAAATAATTCTACCACTCCGACTGTATCAAAACAAATGAGGTGTATATAGTTAGAAAGCCTATCAAAATACCTTTCATCTCGTATAACTTTTATCGTGCAAGGTCTTAAGGAACAGAAGATATGGGTCATGGAAAGTTCAGACGTTTTTGAAGAAAGTTGTTTATTAAAAAAATAATTCTAGCACTCCGACTGTATCAAAACAAATGAGGTGTATATTGTTAGAAAGCCTATCAAAATACCTTTCATCTCGTATAACTTTTATCGTGCAAGGTCTTAAGCAACAGAAGATATGGGTCATTGAAAGTTCAGACGTTTTTGAAGAAAGTTGTTTAATAAAAAAATAATTCTACCACTCCGACTGTATCAAAACAAATGAGGTGTATATTGTTAGAAAGCCTATCAAAATACCTTTCATCTCGAAAAAGATATATCGTGCAAGGTCTTAAGGAACAGAAGATATGGGTCATGGAAAGTTCAGACGTTTTTGAAGATAGTTGTTTATTAAAAAAAAATTTCTAGCACTCTGACTGTATCAAAACAAATGAGGTGTATATTGTTAGAAAGCCTATCAAAATACCTTTCATCTCGTATAACTTTTATCGTGCAAGGTCTTAAGGAACAGAAGATATGGGTCATGGAAAATTCAGACGTTTTTGAAGAAAGTTGTTTATTAAAAAAATAATTCTACCACTCCGATTGTATCAAAACAAATGAGGTGTATATTGTTAGAAAGCCTATCAAAATACCTTTCATCTCGTATAACTTTTATCGTGCAAGGTCTTAAGGAACAGAAGATATGGGTCATGGAAGTTCAGACGTTTTTGAAGAAAGTTGTTTATTAAAAAAAAAATTCTACCACTCCGACTGTATCAAAACAAATGAGGTTTATATTGTTTGAAAGCCTATCAAAATACCTTTCATCTCGTATAACATTTATCGTGCAAGGTCTTAAGCAACAGAAGATATGGGTCATGGAAAGTTCAGACGTTTTTGAAAATAGTTGTTCATTAAAAAAAACGTTTCTACCACTCCAACTGTATCAAACCAATTGAGATGTATATTGGTAGAAAGCCTATCAAAATACCTTTCATTTGATGTGACTTTTATCGTGCAAGGTCTTAAGGAACAGAAGATATGGTTCAGTGTAAATGCAGATGTTTCTGACGATAAGCGGTCCCCAAAATAACATTTTATTTCTTAAAAATTTGAATTGTAAACCTATTGGTTTGCTTACTATTAGAAATTTTATAAAGTAGGCTTTCATTTGATATGAGTTTGACCTCCAGATGTGACCCAGAACGCAAGCTATCGGTTTCGAACTTTCTCGTGTTCATATTGACAGAATGTCGTTTAAATGCATTTCATGTTTTTTTTTTTAGGTTATAGCGGTAGATTTTGGTTTGTTTTACCATACTTACTCATTTTCTACTTGATTTGAGCCCAATTAAGGCAGTTTTCGCATTTTTGAAAATTGACCTCCTCAATTTGGTCGGGTTATCAAATTCGTCTAACTTTTTCTGCTAACTTCACACCGGCGGATGAAGGCGGGGCAAGGAGTACAGCATGCTTTTCATACGTAGTAAGGACACGAGGAATTAAGAAAAAATAAATTTCCTCGTGTGCGTACTAGTCAGGACAGTAGTACGGACACGAGGAATAACCCCATCTGTCATGCGCCTAATACTGGCGGTGGGAGAGTTTATAAGTTTTAGTAATAGTAATGTGCATCCATTCCGAAGTTACTCTTTGTGGAGCAACATTATAGAACACAAAAAACTCACTGTTTACCCGTAGTCCCGGTGGATCGACCCATTACTGGGTCCACGGGTAATTTTAATTACCTGTGGTTCCATGGCACTAAGGATTGCTCTATGGACTTCTTAATAAATGTTGTGTTGTAATGTTGCTCCAGAAAAAATACCTTTACCATAAATGTGGATGCACCTTCTCCTCTCTCACCTTTTAGTACGGTCATTCTAATAAAAAATCCACATTAATTCCTACATTCCTGATTTCTTTTTCTAAAAAATATTTTGATGTAGTTAGAAAACTTTGCAAAATAATTTCACCCCCCTCCATACCAAAAACGAAAAAGGGGGGAAAATAAACTATGTTGTCTTGCTCGTAAACAATAAATCCTACAGTAGGGATGTTGTATAATTTTATTAATTGCTTTAACATTTATCCTATAAATATAAATTCTCCAGTTTTTTTCAAGTATTTTCAGAGATAAAATAAATTTAAACGTAATCATTAATAAATAATACTTACAAATTCTTACAGGTGGGGATTTTTTGGAAAAGCTTAAAAAAAGTAATTTCGAGTAAGCCTGTAAATTTTCTCCACGGTGACATACGTAGAACTTATTTATTATTATTTTTTTTGTCTTTTTTATATTATTTTACCTCGTACATTAATTCTACACCTAAACTTTTTTTTAATCTGTAAACAGTTACAGTTAATCTTACTAAAAACAAAATATCGCTCGTCAATTACAAGAGAATTATTTTTATTCCATTATTTACATAAAAACGCACTTTTCTAACAATATTCCTAATGCGCGTGACCTTGATTGCACTGCTCGCTTCCCGTTTGCGAAAAGGATAGCATTATAGCTACACGTGCCGCCCGCCCCGCCCGCAGGATTCTTTCTCATTTCATTTGTTTCGAAGTTATGTATGACGCGCCTCGGATCGGAAGAAAAAAAACAAGTAGGGTAAGCGTACCGGTTTACCGGCCTCTACCCCTTATCGGCCTTTTAGTACAATATTTTGAATAATAGAAGTTTCATAGGCCATCTTTCTCTAATTTGCGCGCCATTCAATCCGGACTAACTTCACTATAGATTATACGACAGCTTAGCTTCCAAAATCTAAAACCATGCTCTCAGTTGCCATTTTAAAATTTGCTGAGTAGACCTGTACAAAATTTAGCAAAAAAAATAGCAAGTGGATTGAATTTCAAGGTAAGTTTTAAAGTGTGACTGTTTGTCTATTGGTGTATGGCGTGGTTTGTGTGATCCTAACATATTAAATTTTAATATTAAAGCCCCAAAACTCATCAAACTTTCATCATTTATGATATTTATGGAGGCCGGTAAACCCGTTCACCATTTTCTTCAAAATTCAGTTATTGACAGGGAGGTTGGAGACCGGTTTTATTTAGGACTTTTTTCTTTATGTTTATTGTGGAAACCTTAAAGTTGCTGACTCAGATCCCATTAAATTTATAAACAACTAGATTTTTGTGTATTCACAACTAGATTCCGGCCACTAATATGGCTTCTATTTTCGAAGATATGACGTTCTAAAGTTCCGAATGTTAGGCGGCCGATAGCTAGTCACAATCAAACCTGTTTCTGGCCGTATGAAATATAAGACGGCCGGTAACTAGTCAACATTTAACCTGTTTTCGGCCGTAGCATGTAAATAACGACCGATAACTAGTCAACATTACACCTGTTTCCGGCTGTAGGAAATACAATATGCCGATTAATAGTAAAAAATAAACCTATTTGCGACCATAGGAAATTAACACAACACAACCGATTAGAAACTGGTAAAAAATTGACCTGTTTCTGGCTGTGGAAATTAATAAGTGTTCGATAAATGGCATTCATAATTTTCATATATTTGTTTTTTTTTTTATTGAAATTGGAGAGCACGAGTTTCAAGGCAGGCGTAAATTACTCTTGCGAGATGCCCTGCCCACCGCCACCCCAGTCTAGCGACTCTCAGGGCTACGTCAGCCACTCTTGTTCTTCTGCGGACCCCCTCAATCGATCCCGCAGTGAGACTCCGAGCATAGCCCTTTGGGTGACCTTGATACTCCAGTCAAGGCCCACCGCGAGCGGCCACGCCCCAGTGTGTTGCAAGTGGTGACATATGGATGTCACCACTTGCAACACACACTGGTCAAAGACCCTCGTCTTGAGACCCCGCGGCACTCTGGACGCAAAGATACTGCGAAGCCTCCCAAACGCCCGAAGACGAACCGACACAGCGGCATTCCCGTACAGATAGTCGACTTGGCACCCCAGGAGAGACCACAGCACAGCCCACATCTCGATCGAATCGAAGGCTTTGTGGACTACGAGAAAGCCTTCAATTCGATCGAGATGTAGGCCGCGCCACGACCCCTCCAGACGAGACAAGTCGACCATCGGTACATTGAAATGATGAAGGATCCGTACAAGAACGCCACCATACCAGCTCGTCCCCAGGACCAGGACTCCAAACCCATCCAGTCGCCGCGAGTAGTGAGACAGGGATATGTCACATCTCCAAAACTGTTCACCGCTGCACTGGAAGACGCTCCAAAACTCCTGGACTGGAAAGGACTTGGCATCAACACAACATCAATGGCAAGTACATGAAACACCTTCGATTTGCCGACGACACAGTCGCAATGGCTGAGACCCTGGAAGATCTCGGCACGACTCAACAACATCAGTAGAGCTTCAAAACAAATGGGTTCCAAAATAAACATGGATAAGACGAAAACTATATCCAACGCCCTTGCCGCACCCACTCCAACCATAGTTGGAGACTCCACGCCCGAAACCGTCGATAAATACGCATACCTGGGACAAACAGTCCAGCTGGGCAAATCCAACTTAGAGAAAGAGGCCACTCGTCGAACCCGACTCGGACGGGCAGCGCTCGGGAAGCTCCGCAACATCCTCACGCCCAAAACACCGCAGCGTCCCAAGACGAAAGTCAATATGACATCCTGACGCGGCCGCCCACGACGGACGCCATCAGGAAGCTCAAAGTCACCCAAAGGGCCATGGAAAGAGCCATGCTCGGAATCTCTCCGCGGGAGGTAACAGAAATGACGAGATCCGCAGAAAAACCAAGCAACTGACACAGCCCGAGAATTGCCAATCCAAAGTGGCAGTGGGCAGGGCGGGCTCATCGCAAGACGAACCGATGGCCGATGGGGCGTAAAGAGTGGCGACCACGTACCGGAAGACGAAGCGTAGGCAGGCCCCCCACAAGATGGACCAACCATCTGGTCAAGATCGTGGTAAGCCGCTGGATGCGAGTAGCGCAGGACCGGTCCTCATGGAGATCTGAAGGGGAGGACTATGTCCAGCAGTGGACGTCTTTCGGCTGATATGATGATGATGATAAATTCAAAATTACCTTAGTTTGAACCTTTATTATCGATTTGATTTTGGAGCAAATAAATTGATAATTGTGGTTTAATTAATTGTTTTACTTTCAAACTACTACCAACCTTTTGAGCTCTTTAATAAGACTCATTTTTCTACAGTGAATTACGAGGCCGATAACCGGTACACGGGTGTTCGATAACCAAATCAAATGGCCGATAGCCGGTGTTTTGGCAAATTTTGTGATTAATGTTTTTTTGTAATCTATGAGTTAAAGATATGTCTTCAAGCGTTACATTTACCTACTCACCTATACGTGTACATAAAATTACATTGATTACCTACCTAAATTATGATAATGAAACGTTGTGACTGTGAAAGTGTTGCGTTTGCGTACGAGTAGGTAGGTAGGTATACCTACCTACAAATTTCTAGCCTGCGTATTAGGTAGGTAGGTAGCTATACCTACCTACCTACTCGTACGCAAACGCAACACTTTCACAGTTTCAACGTATTTATTAGGTAGGTAGGTAGGTATTATGGCCAGGAGTCTAGACACACTTAAGGTGAAGTCTATTCACAAATAAGCAAGTACATTTCGAGATACACAAATATCGCACGTCATGCCATTGAAATAATGTTTATATTAGCGCGTGCTGCAGCCTGGTGGTTATGGGTAGGTACTTACGTCTTTTGCCGCGCGTCGCGGGTGCGCAAATTTTGTGTTTAAGTGTTTTTATTAAATGATATTATGTAAATATTGAAAAACTAATCCCAAGCGTACATTATACATATAATGAGTAAGAAGTAGACATAAAATAAATTACCCATTATTTTACAATAATTAAATCGTTCAGGATTTTAGTCTGAGAAACATGTCTAAAAAAGCGAAATTAGAGCTTACTTTGCGTTTTTTTTCTATCGAGAAAATTTTACCAAATCGTGTTTTGGGCCCCATGTTCTTCTAGCAAATATATTGAAGTAATAATAAAAAAAATTACGTCTCCATTTTTTGTAGATTTCAATTAATTAAGTTGAAAATTCCGAGCACTTGCGCGGTAGTTTTGGCGTGGGTGTCACCTTAAGAACATAATTGCTGGGCTACACGAAAATCGAAAAACCCAAGCCAAATAGGTCAACAAAATATATATGAGCTTTCTTGCGCGCTAATCGTCTTTGAGCTTGGTTTCGTATTTCCCGTTTCCCCCCCAAACCTGAGGCTATTCTATTAGTTCAACTGTTTTTACCAAATTAAGTACCTAAGTATAGGTAGGTATATTCAATATTTAGGCAACTAAAATATAATTTTTGTTAGCACTACAGGTTCCGCTCGTAGCTCCACTCGTAACACAGGTTTTAAAAAAAGTTTACCATTGTGTACCTACTTCAGCCATTTACCTAAATGTAATTTCTACTATAGTAAGAAAAGGAAATTCGCCACAAACTATCTCGTCCACGTCCCGCCGCGTCGCGTCGCTCACACAGACAGCGAGCGCGCCATCACCGCCTCACCGACGGACGCCGACCGCCCCACCCCGCCCGCACCCCGCTCCATGCACTCGTTAATACTATTGTTTTTATTTTTTATTACAGGAATTCCTCGTGTTCGCCATAGGAGAAATTTTTATAATTCGGTTTTAAAAATAACACTCTGTAAGGTTTTAAACAAATTCCGACTGTAGAATTAATGCGTAGGCATGAAAAGGCATTAAATGTACTTTTAAAAAAACCTCTCAAGTCACTGAAGGGAAAACTTGTGACATTGATCTTTACAATATTATAATACTATTACAAAAAGATCACTAGTGTAGAATTTCGTATATACATAATAGTTATTTTTCGTAACATTTTGTTTTCCTTTTTTTTATCTCTTTTTATTGAGAGGAGATATTCTAATCTTAGCTTCATTTATTAGTAAAAAGTCTTGTCAGGAAAAATCCCCTGTGTAGAAATTATTCTTCGGAAGATATACCAAAGTAAGACTATTTAAATAATAAAAAAAAAAATCTCAATCTTTTATCGGGAGAAAACCAGAAATTTAAAGCTGGAATGACATATTCTAAGAAACTGCAAAAAATCCCTGTTGTAGGATTTATTGTGAAAATCTCATACAACTGCAAAATTCACTGCCTAGACTACTTTACCACCAACTTTAGTTTGTGTTCACCTTGTGTCTCAGCATCCACTAGCGCCCCCATCAGTTGACAAAATATTACTCGCTAAATACGAAATTTATCAAAAATCCGGAAAGACAGATTGAAGTAAAGGTACATTTGTTTATTTAGAAACTATTTACTCTGTAAAATAAAGTTCACTGTAGTTACAGATACAAAAACTGCTAAAAGTGGCCGTTTTTCGCACTTTTTGTATCTGTAACTACAGTGTATTATATTTTTCAGAATTGATAGGTTCTGAATAAACTATGATACCCGGATTTTCGATAAGTTTTGTATTTAGTGAGTAATACTTTTTTAACTGATGGGGGCGCTAGTGGACGGGAGGTAGCCTCTTAATAGCAACACACGCACACACACGAAGCAGGACACATTATTTCAGCTACTAAGCAATTCATTGTTATTTTATTAAGCAATAAGCTGAGACCTATGTAGCTGAAATAATGTGTCCTGCTAGGTGTGACGGAGCGATATGTGTCGTGGTCGCTCCAATATCTTAAGCATCGCAATACTTGCCGTCACTTTGTTGTCATTCTAATCAAGCTACTTTGGCTGCATTCTGGTGGTCTACTCTCAATTTTCAATACAGTCGAATTCATAACTTCGTTCCTGACAATAGGGGAGAATATTGTTTGGATGAATTGTCAAATTGGCAGTGATTAGCATCCAACCAATAAGCTACTCTATTCTCAAGGGACAAAGTTATGAATTTATTGTTTCGAATAGTATTGTATCGATATATCGAAAATTAAGACTAGACCACCTGAATCAATGATAATATCGGTTTTACGAGTATATGGTGCATTCCTTTTAGTTACACCCATTCGCTCACAGCGCGCTCAAAAGCGCCCATACCACTTTTGGTTTTCTTTTGACAGCGCTGTGAGCGATATTATCGTTCATTAGTCATGCCCTTTTCTGTGTGCCCTTTATTTCGGCAAACCTATTATAACATCATAATAATAGATTGTACAGCCGACTACCCGCTGGTTGAAACACTTAAGACCTTGGAACTTCCTTTATTATGTAGCAGTAGTATTCTTAGTACAAGTGTTCTTCTGTGACATTGACTGTACATTATGTAACACCTATAATTAGAAACTACTTACATGGTAATCAAACACTTGCTAAATTTTAAACATAGTCCTATGTGCTTTTCTTGATGGGATGGCACCTCTCACTCTGAGCCTTCTTAAAGCCTCCCTTAAGTGTTTTGGTTGTAAAGGACCAGCTTCTCCAGAGTTGTTTAGTATTTCCAGAGCTGAAAATTAAAAATATACAGATCATTTTAGGGCTAGCTACGCAACTACCTAAGCCAGGGGTTCCCATACTTTTTCAGTTCGCGGCGCACTTACAGGTTTAGTATTTTGTCTCGGCGCCGCCCTAGCTTGTCGAAATAGGGTAGAATGCAGTATGTACTATGCTACTAGAGTAAGTAGATAGGCCAGGGGTTCCCAAAGTGTGCGCCGCGGGGCGCCTTGCTTACTTGCTTGCTTGCCCTCCTCCTTTAAGGTGAAAACCAATGTGGCAGAAAATGTAAGACCTCATTCTCTGTCTCCTCATTAGTGCTCATTATGTAGAATGTACTTTTATGTACATATACTTGCTTGCGTGATTAAAAATCATGTTATACTTACCTGCACAGTAGGCAATTTATCGATTGATATGGTGGTATACGAGTACTTTACCTATGAAATTGCCAAAATTTTCTCACAGATTAATGAGATCATGAATCTTATAATTCTAATGCTATTTTTTTTCATTTGTCTTATATTTGAAAGTTGACTTCAAGGTTATCAATTTACGCATAAAATAAAGGTTCGAGAACTGTTCGTCTTAAATATCGTCAGATTCCTTTATTAGATTTTTATATATTTTTTTTACAAATAATATTTTTCGAAAATTAAATTTAAGCTTCTGTTAGCTTAATGTCGTAATTTATCGATAGACGAATCCAAAATGCCTGGAAGAGTTACTGGTCTATGAAGGAGCTTATGAAGGACAACCTTCCATTGACACTAAAGCGAAAACTAGTCGATATGTGTATCCTGCCCATCTTAACCTACGGTGCGCAAACATGGTCATTAACGGAAGCTCAAAAGTCCAAACTCAAGGTTTGCCAACATGCAATGGAGCGTAGCATTTTAAGTGTAAAAAGGATAGATCACATCCGGAACACCACCCTGCGTTCCAAAACCGGCATCGCTATTCTGAAGTGGTGCTGGGCAGGACATGTCTCACGCATGCATAAGCTAGGTGGGCTAAGTTAGCTACGGACTGGATCCCAGAAGACGGGCGGCGTCGCCAAGGTCGTCCTAGAAGAAGATGGCGCGACGACTTGGATACTTTTTTATCAGACTGGAGAACAGAGACTCAAGACCGCAATAACTGGCGAAAGAAAGGGGAGGCCTTTGCCCAGCAGTGGGACACATTAGAGGCTACATAATAAAATAAATAAATCCTAAGAAAAATACAAAAATGTTAGTACTGTAAATTGACAAAATGGCAATTTCATAGGTAAAGACCTATTATTTATTTAACTCCAATTTGCATAATACAGGGTGTAAAAATATTTGTAAGTACTATTTTAGCCTGTTCTACTATCTTAGTCGTACTTAGACCATTAAACTGAACAACTTTCCTATAGGTTGAAATAGGAAATCATTTTTTTTTACCTCTGATACAAATTCCAGCTGATGTAGTTTCTATGGGAAGTCGCTTTATTTTTTTCGTAGGAAAAGTTGTTCAGTTTCATGGTCAAATTAACATGCTTAAACAGTGCCAAAATTTTTTTTAATCTTGTTTATGTCTAGAGTGATATGTCATATTACCAATAGAAATAACAAGTTACCTTCTTCAACAACCTCTCCTACAAACACCTTGGCAATACCGGACATGGCAATGACAACATTTTGTCCAACAGAACATCCAGTTATTGTCTGCATCAGTCTTTTTACGGCTGCTTTGGGGAACGCTGCTCGCCTGTACATCTCATATCGGTCCAGCTGCTCTTCTGTGAAGTTTGATACCAAGACTCTGAAATTAATTATTATTATAGGGTTATATTATTATTATTATAGAAATGAGATTAAAAGGTGTAGTGTAAGTATGATTTTAATAAGGATAAAAAGCTAATATTTATTTGCTAAGAATATAAAAAATATTAATACATGTTTTTTCGGCACTAGGTGACATGTGGAGTGTGAATTTATCCAGTTGATAATAAAAAATTGGTTAACTTTTAGATTTATGTATTAAATTTATACTTACTGCATCTTTTCTCTTTCTTCTTCCTCTAATTCTTTTTTACTCTTTTTTTCTCTTTCCCTCTCATTCATCAACATTTCTTCTGTCATCTGAGATTCATAGTTCTGTGCTGAGTCCATTTCACTCTGTTGGAAGTCATTATCTTCCGGCACATTTGTGATATCTTTGGCTAATTCTATTTCAGTTGTCTCTGTTGGGACTTCTTCTATAATCTCTTGAGGCGGCTGATCTAACTGTGTACTTTCAAATGTATACTCTTCATTTATATAAGGCTCGTATTGGTCGGTCACATCAGTTAGTGTGTCAGGTTGTGAACTAAGGAAGTTGTCTGAGCTTTCAGTATAAATGTTGCCAAGCTCATCAGCTTTGTGAACTGTTTCCACATTTAACGAGCTGTCGGAATAGGTTTCAATAACTTCGCTTTCGATTTGATTTGGCTGATCACTTTCTCCATAGTTTGTCAATGTTGTATCTGAACATGACCAAAGGATAAATAAGATAAATAAAAAGACTTGAAATAATGAAAGAAATAACGCTTCGTTACTTACATTCAGGTTCGTCCTTGAGGAGCTTTTCTTCAACTTCTAGTGAGATATCTTGAGAATTTTCCTCATTGGAGTCACTATGCTCTAATTCTTGAGATAATTCTTCTTCTGGAAGAATTAATTTTCTTATATATATTTGAAACCTCAAAGATACTAACAAATAAACATAATACACACCTCTCAGTCGTTCTGCCTCCGAAAGGCCATCACTGCTAGGATTTTCTGCCATTGAAAAACCAAATTTTCTCAAGAAAGTCTCTGAAAATCGCTAATAATAACCACTTTATAAGATAGAAAATACTGCATAAAGCTGTACCTACTCTTTGATACCCCAGATTAGTAACTTACACTACGGATTGTTTCTTGAAATCAACGCACACATCACATTCACTGAATATAGTCGGTTTATTTCTATATGCGTGCATTCGTCGAATATCATCGAATACAGTTTTAAACCAGACTAGAGCGCGCTTGTGTCAATGTCACTGAGAAAAATTAAAATTTTGATTTTATTTTGCGTTTTAAGAAATTATTGAGAGATAATGATTATTTGATAAGATAATTAAATCTAAAAAACCCAAACAAAGTTGAAAAAAATCTCTCGAAAACGAGATTGATGACAAATGTCTTATGAATTTGACGTTTCGCACACGCTGCACTACCTCATTTTCGTATGCAATGATAGCGCGCTAAAGTGACGTCACTGATGACGTCACGTCGCTTAAACGAGTGACTATGAGCAAGTTTTGAACCGACTATTAGCGCGCTAAAACCGCACACAAAGCTCATGAGCAGGTTTTAAACCGGGCTGTTAATGTACAGAGTATTTGATACTGCCCCAGCAGCGCTAGAATTGAACACAATCGTGATCGTTATCCATTGAGTTGAAGCCAATGCATAGGTTTCACGGTAGCACCGAACACAATCGTAATCGGCTTCAAGACGATTACCATTTGAACCGTCTTCAATGATAGTCATTCGATCAATTGAATGAATGATTGGGTACTATTTGACATTTGAAAGCCATTATCGGTAGCACCGAAATTTAAAAAAAAAAAAAAGAAACAAAAAATGATTCCGATTCCGAGTCCAAAACGTCAAATGAACAAGGTTACTCCATCGTTACCTTGTTGGCATAATTTGGTAGATTTCCTGCGTTTTTACGGTGTTTTCACCACATATTGTTAGGTATTGTTTTTTTTGCTGTTGCTTTTGATCGTTTCTTTTGTGTTTTTGCACTCCTCCTAGCAGCGGCAGAGCAAGAATGATTAAAGAAAAGAGATCTTTTGGAGCGAAGAGTAATGAGAGACTCTTGCTTGCAGATCTCTGCTGCTGCCAGACAAATCATTCATCGACAGTTTTTGCCTTTCGAACCTTTCGAAAAGGACTTTTACAGATCTTTGTGAAGATTTGATCTCACTTTTGGCACAGGATTAAAGGAGCAGCGCAATGCGCTCAGATATTTATGGTACTTACCTGTGTTTTAGCATCTATATACTGTAAAAAACATCAATCAAGATGATGTTAGTTTGTTATTTGACTAACCCTGTGAAATTTATCTACTAAAAGAAAGTAGCTTCAATCAACCCTCTCCCAAAACGGACAAATTTATTGACTTTCAGATTCTGGAGTTATGCGAGTGGTTCTTACCAACATAGTGTTGGAGATCACAGGATGATTAATGTGTGTCAAAGGACAATGTCGAATTGCCTGGCAGAGGTCACTAATGCCTCATATTTAAACTCGCCACATATTTTAAGAAAATATATAAAATTCCCACAGCAACTTGAGAGAGAAGCTCTTCTATAGAGGTAATAATTAATTTAAAATTCCCGTGTGGTACGGGCAAAGAATAGTACCCAAGGAACATATATACTGATGTGGCGGGATGTCAAGGTAAATTTTTCTGCCAAAACCAGGTAAAAATACACACACATAAGTTGCATGGAAGGGCTTCTAAATAACTATAGATCTTATGCTAAGCATCTCTCAAAATACAAGGCATTAACTTAGGCTAACCGTAGGATAATGCTTGATCTGTGTTTTTTACACAGAATTATCAATAATTCAGTAGATTCTCCATCACTATTAAGTAAGATAAAGCACACTGTTCCTAGACCTAATGCAAGGCCTACAAACTATGTTCCCTTTAGAGCTCTTGGATCTTGGTGCTTCAGCTCCTATTAACAGAATGATAAAAACTTATAATTCTATGTACAAGCATTTCGGTTTGGATGTATTCAACGATACCTCACCCATGTACAAAAATAAAATTAAAAGATATTTGTATGAGAAACAATAATGTAATATGCTTTTAGGTAATCTGATCTGTTTAAGATAAAATTATACTTTTCGTAAATGATATTTGAATTGAATGTTAATGTAAAATGAAAATTGAATTGACATGCATGATATTTTAGTTCTTTTAGTGATATTATAATTAGGTATGTAAGTTTTAACGGTAAATTGACATGACATGCATGATATTTTAGTTCTTATAATGATATAATAATTATTATGTAATTTTTAACTTCTAGCATGATGTGGCAGCCTTTAAGTGTGATGCATATTCGCTTACACCACCGGTAAATGCACCACAGGTAAATGCACAGATTCAGCACTACACGAGGTAGTAGGGAAAATAGAGTGTGCGATACATCACAAATTATCAACACTAGGCGTTTTCATAGACATTGAAGGAGCCTTTGACAAAACAATGTTCCACAGCATGAGAACGGCACTACACCACCACGGGGTGGGAACAACCCTCAAGAACTGGATATGCAATGTGCTAGAACAAAGAGCGATACAGGTAACAGTGAACGACAAAAAAAGAGCCGTAGTGGCGAGGGGATGCCCACAAGGAGGTGTATTGTCTCCGCTGCTATGGAATCTTGTAATAGACAGTCTCCTCACACAACTAAATGACAAAGGTTATTTCACAATAGGATATGCCAATGATATTACCATCCTAATCAACGGAAACCATGAGCACACTCTATGCAACCTCATGGGACAGGCACTAGTGTGATAAATATGATCTCTCCGTTAACCCTATCAAAACCGAAATGGTCCTTTTCACAAAGAAAAGGAAACTTTCAACAATGGGAATGCCAATATTTTTCAAAACAAAATTAACTCTTTCAACCGAGGTTAAATACCTTGGAATAATGATAGACAGCAAATTAACTTGGCAAAAACACCTAGACAACACACTGAAAAAAGCCAATGTAAAAGACTCCTAGGTCAGAACTGGGGTCTCTCTCCCAAAATTGCGCACTGGCTATACACAACAGTAATAAGACCAATCACCACATACGGCGCGTGGTATGGTGGCCCAGGACAACTCTAAGAACCGCTCGAGCGGACCTAGAAAAGCTACAGAGACCAGCATGCATCTGCATAACGGGTGCAATGCGCACCACACCAACAGCAGTCCTGCAGGTGATGCTAGACCTGCCACCCCTAGACTTATACATACAACAGGAGGCAACTCTAGCATCACTCAGGCTAGGACTGTCAGGGACACTAAGCGTAGACTCTAGAATTCACCACACAAAAATAAAAGAGAAAGCCCTAAGTCACCAGCCGCTATTAGCCGCACCATGTGACAGGATACCTAAACAAAACACCCTTAACAAAACATACAACATAAACTTACAAGAAGAAACACATGACTACTCAGGTATAAATGAACTGCGCATATACACTGATCGGTCAAAAACAAAACTAGGCACAGGTGCAGGTACATATTCACAAGACCTTAATATTGAAATATCAAGCGCCCTAGGACAATTTCACACAGTATACCAAGCTGAATGTGTCGGCATTATACAAGCTGCACAAGCAACAACAGCGAGGAACATAACTAACACAAGCATTCGTATAGTCTCGAACTTTAGAACTTACCCGTGGGTGTCGTAGGAGGCGACTAAGGGTTAAAAACTCGGGGATGGGCAGCAGCATCCTCCTGTGTATAATACCATGTTACTTACTGCTGTCACCTACAACTGCGGTCCATGGTGCCAGCCATAACGCTGACAAGTGAGGTTACTGGTACTTCCCCTCCATGTTTTTCCAGCAAAAGCTAGAATTCTGGAGGGAGCTCCCTGTCCTGTAGTGGACGTTTCATGGGATGTTATGATGATGAATAATTAATTTAGATATTATATACACTTTCAACCTAAATGCCCTTAACAGTTGATTTTTTTTAGATTCTCTTTCGAACTTACCCGTGGGTGTCGTAGGAGACGACTAAGGGTTAAAAACTCGAGGATGGGCAGCAGCATCCTCCTGTGTATCACACCATGTTACTTACTGTGGTCACCTACAACTGCTGTCCATGGTGCCAGCCATAACGCTGACAAGCGAGGTTACTGGTACTTCCCCTCCATGTTTTTCCAGCAAAAGCTAGAATTCTGGAGGGAGCTCCCTGTCCTGTAGTGTACGTTTCATGGGATGTCATGATGATGAATAATTAATTTAGATATTATATACACTTTCAACCTAAATGCCCTTAACAGTTGATTTTTTTTAGATTCATTGAAAAGTTCAGTTTCCACGAGTACTGGGCTAAAAACCTAAGACAAATGCTCCTATCACTTGCTCAAGAAAGTTAAAAAGTTGCATTGGAGATGAAATAAAAACAAAACTCATGACTTACCATATAGAAACTCCTCCCTGCCTAAAACTAGCTTCAGGCAAGGAGGTATTCATAGCCCGGATGCCTGGACATATAGAAATAAGGGAAAAGAGACATATGGAAATATGCTGATAAATTGGCTAGGTTGGGAGTGGATGAAGTCTTGATAGGCCCAGAACCCCGCCTACCCATCCCTAGCAAGATAATTAAAGGGGTTTTCAAGAGAATAATTATAACAGAGGCCGACAATCCAAACTCTTTATAAAAGAGTATGATAAGACAAAGATCAGACATTTATTACAGTTTCCGAAAGCAGATATAACTAAGATAGTAGGTGTAATAATAACAGGACACTTTATCCTGAATAGACACCTAACTTTAATGAAGATGAAGGAAGATCCAGCCTGTCCAGCCTGGAGTGAGGAGAAGATGAAACTAGCTTCCACTTCATCGATAACTATTTTATTTTATTAAATAAATATTCATAATGATGTTTAGATAATAGCCATGGTCATATGCCATGCCACATTCCCTAACTAAATGAAGTTATTAAGTTTATGCCACTTTTCGCCAGTTGCTCAAAGCATCTTTAAAATTAAAGCTCCTTTAAGTCTATTGCTGACTCTTTCTGTTTTGCTGACAAAGAAAGTGACAGTAATAGATTTAAATCAGCTTTAACTCTAAAGACGCTTTGTGCAACTGGCTGTTTGCCCTAAAGCTTCTTTGAGGGAAGGTGGCATGGCATTACCCGACTACGGCAAAAAAAGGGTGAATTGTAACTCCGTTCAAAGAAGCTCAACAAGCGATCGAAACCATTGTCGGTCTGACAAGGGCCCAATCCGCAAATCAGATATATAGATATATTTTAAGTTCAAAAACTCAACAAGTAGGTACTGCAAAATGTTGTTTTAAAAAGTATGAAACAAGAAAAATTGTCAACTCAAATTATTATGTACAAACTATTATATTAAATAAATATTCATAGTGATGTCAGATAATAGCCGTGGTCATATTATGCCACCAACCCTAAAAGCGAGCAAAGGCTTTAGGGAAAAGTGACAACAATATAACCACGGCTATTATATGAATATCAATCTCAATATTTATTAAATACCATAGTTTATACATAACAATTTTAGTGACAATATTTTCTTGTTTCATACAATTTAGAGCAAGATTTGCCAGCTGTAGTCGGGTTCTAGATTTTTAACTATTTTTTTATTTGCCATACTATTTTTAAAGTAGGTAAAGTTATGTTTAAAACCATTACATCTTTATTGACCTACTATTTAGTTAGATATCACTTTATTGCTCACATAATAACAAAAAAAAACCGGTCAAGTGCGAGTCAGACTCGCGCGCCGAGGGTTCCGATATATCTTTAGTATTTTTGGAAGCAATAAAGTCCATTTTTAGGACCGCAAAACTAAATTTGTTTGTAAAGGTTTTTTGCAGATTTCTAAAAACCTGTGCAACCTAGAAATATTTATTTTTATTTTTTCTGTAATATTTAAACAAATTTCTATCGACAGTAATTAATTCAGATTTTTCCTACCGCAAACTTCGGAGATAAGGGGGGGGGGGGGGGGGAATGGTATTTTCTTTGACATTTTTCATCATATTTTGAAAACTAAGTCTTAAAAAAAACCAGCCAAGTGCGAGTCGGACTCGCGCACTGAGGGTTCCGTACCACCACATAAACATAATTGTATTAGTTGAAATTTCAGTAAGTTAATGTGCTAGATTTTTTGAGTCTGACACGCGCTTGACCAAATTTTATTATTTATTGTTATTTTATAGCTTATGCACTATAAACATACCAATTTTCAAGTTTGTAAGTGTTCCCGTTTTTTAAATAAAACTAAAACAAAAATCGCCTCAGCGACCATCCAACTTGACCCCTCTCTTATATGAATGTTCTTTAAACGGGAGCTCACCACAATTGGTTACCATTAGTTGTGAGAAAAGTTGTAATATTTACTGATTTCAGACTTTTCCCATTATTTGTACTGTGAGACCTAGCTTCTTGCCAAATTTCATAATTTTAGGTCAACGGGAAGTACCCTGTAGGTTTTGCATTTTTGAATAAATGTATGGAGATGAGGACATAAAATGCCATATCTTTTGATTGCGTCGTTACAAAAAATTTAAATTTTTAGACCTTGTGTGGTTCATGGATCCTAATATATGGTATTAATTTCAACCTGATACCTTTACCCGTTCGTGAGATAAAGGGTCTTGACAGACAGACAGACAGACGGACAACAAAGTGATCTTATAAGGGTTTCGTTTTTTTCTTTTGAGGTACGGAACCCTAAAAAAGTACAAAAATATATTTTAGAATGTGCAAGTAAAGCCCTTTTATACGACACCCCACTCAACCTAATAGCAATAATTTGAATTTTGCCTTGGGTAATTCAATAGTCATATTTTTTTAATATTCTTTCATGTGCAATTTCGTTGGGCAACCATATTCTAAAACTATTTCAAATTTCAAGTCAATAGGCCCGTCCACACCAAGCGGCAGCCGCGCCCGAGGCCCGCCGCGCGGTGTCGGTAAAACGGTTTGCTCAAAGGTGCCTCAGTCGTTTGCCGCGCTCGGTGTGGACGCGTCGTTTGAAGGTGCCGCAAAAAATGGACAAAGATCAGTGTCGACGTTTGATAAGTTTGTATATGCCGCAAATAATTGGCTGGCCGCCCGTGGTCGCCCGACCGGTCGGCTGGTGGTCAAGTGGACAGCTGCTGGTCAAGTGATCGGATGGTGGTCAAGTGGTTGGCTGGTGGTCAAATGGTCGTCTAGTGGTCAGCTAGTAGTCAAATGGTCAACTAATGGTCAAGTGGTCGTCTAGTGGTCAAGTGGTCTTCTAGTGATCAAGTGGTCGGCTAGTGGTCAAATGGTCGACTAATAGTCAAGTGGTCTTCTAGTGATCAAGTGGTCGGCTAGTGGTCAAATGGTCGGCTAGTGGTCTGCTAATGGTCAAGTGGTCGGCTGCCAGCTCGGCTTTCTTGTTTATATTGGTGTGTAGCACAATAAACGGACATACAGCGACCTTCGTGTGCAGTACAACAACGCATTCAGGATTCTGATGGGGCTGGAGTGGCGCTGCAGTGCGTCGGCAATGTTCGCGGAGGCGCACACGGATGACTTCTACGCCATCATGAGAAAACGATGCGCCTCTCTCATGCACCAGCACCAACAGTCTCCTGAAGGTGTTTGTGTACCGCTGGGACTCTCCAATGTTGCAACATTAGGACCAGCTACATAGGCTAAGAAATAAATAATAATTTTTAGTTTTAACTAACAATAGTGTATAAGTGTTTTGTATTACTAACATACTATGGACGTTGTCTGAAATAAAAATTTTGAATTTGAATAAAAGCAAAAGCTGCCACGGCCGTGCGCATGTACGGCGCCATCTTTTCCGTTTGATTGCTCGAGCTTGCTCGGGCTGCTTTAGCGAGGCAGACTAGTTGCGTGGAATTTTACGACCCCGCATGCCGCGGCAGGGCGACTGCCGTGCGCGGCGGGCCTCGGGCGCGGCTGCTCGCTTGGTGTGGACGGGCCTAATTGAAGGTGCCGCAAAAAATTGATAAAGATCAGTGTCGACGTTTGTATGCCGCAAGTAATTGGCTTTGGGCGCCGGCCGCCCGTGGTCGCCCGACCGGTCGTCAAGTGGTCGGCTGCTGGTCAAGTGATCGGATGGTGGTCAAGTAGTCGGTTAGTGGTAAAGTGGTCGACTTATGGTCGAGTGGTTGGCTGGTGGTCAATTGGTCGGCTTTCTTGTTTATATTCGTGTGTAGCACAATAAAAGCAAAAGCTGCCACGGCCGTGCGCATGTACGGCGCCATCTTTTCCGTTTGATGGCTCGGGCTGCTTTAGCGAGGCAGACTAGTTGCGTGGAATTTGACGACCCCGCACGCCGTGGGCGCGGCAGGGCGACTGCCGCGCGCGGCGGGCCTCGGGCGCGGCTGCTCGCTTGGTGTGGACGGGCCTAATAGCATGAGTGGTTGCCGAGATATACATGTATGACAGACAAAGTCGCGCCATAAGGGTTCCTTTTTTTACCATTTAGGTATCGGAACCCTAAAAACAAATGTACATGGAGAACTTAAACCTAATTTGGGCAAAGGCGGCCTATTGTTTATTTATTGTTATTTATAAAATTATTTAAGGTAAATTGTGGACTTTACCTTAAACAATTTTATAAAATATTCTTATAGTAGTATAAGAATATTTTTTTAAAAGAAAACAATGTTCAAAATTTGTATTTTTTTAATAGAAAATAAACATATACCTACTATAACTTTGTTTTAATCACAGCCGGTTCTTGTTAATAAAACACCGTAGCCTAAATTAAGTTTTTGTATAATCACAGTATTTACTGGCTTTTACAATCATCGTCAGATAATATCATATTGTTATGAGCTAGCGGTTCGGGATTGGAGTGAAACACCAAAGTAAGTTTTTCCGTTTATAGGCTAGATAAGATAAGGACTTAGTACCTGGGCGACCGAGCTTTGCTCTACAATAACTGCCTCAACATTAAAATATCATCAGGTGAGCAAGCTATGCTACTCGCCAACAGATGGCGCTGTAAGGTTCTGTCTAAAACGCGAAATTTACAAAATGCTCAAAAACACGAGGAAAACGAATTTTCTCAGACATAAGACCTAGCTAGATCGATTTTTTGCCCCCAAAAACCCCCGAATGATAATTTCATCGAAATCGTAAGAGCCGTTTTCGAGAAACCGATTACAAATATATATATACAAATATTGCTTGCTTAATAGCTAGGACTTATATACAACCCGAGCTTCTTGTTCACACCTCACCAAGTTCGCCCTCTGAGCCTCTTCGTACGGACTCCCCTCCGTGCACTCTTCCACAGAGTTTTCTCGCTCTGGGACCTCTTCAACGGAGTCTTCCCTCCGGGACCTCTTGTAAGGGGTCTTCCCTCCAGGACCTCTTGTATGGAGTCTTCCCTCTGTACTGTACTACCTCCGGCACCTCTTTCAGAGTCTTCCCTCTGTACCCTCTTGAGTTCCCTCTGAGGCTTCCTCTTCCTTAGGACTTTTCCTTGTTCTTCTTTTCTCTTTTTAGTTTGCTTTCCACTGAACTGCGGAGTAGCCATCATCATTGGTATCTTCTCAGGCGCCCACAGTCCTAACTGTTTGACGAGGAGTAGTGGGCATGGGCTGCCTAGTGGCCGCAGGGTGCGGCGGGGGAGGGGAGGGGCCTCAACGGCATAGCCGCTCGGTGGCCCGGCTTATATATATACCCATGCTACTTGTTTCCGAACATTCTGGACTCATTTTTTTATTTAGGTTTTTGTTAGATATTTCTAGTAATTAGCTCTCTTTCTTTTCTTTCTAGAATGTTCTGAACAAAAAACAAATGATAAAACAGCTATATGGGTGGGTGGGATTCGAACCGGCAACCATTGGCTTGTTAGCCCAACGCCCTAACCACTGGACCATGGGGCTATTAACGATGAAATTTTGATAGTTCTTTTTGAAAGCTGGCAACCTGACGTCATGCTCGTGTCACTATGTAGGTTGTAAGGTTGATGACTGACAAACCCTGTTGACAGAATTGTTAAGCTGTTAAGGCCTGTGACTTCTTCAGAAAATAGGACCAATGGCTTATGTGCCTTCTGAAGCACGAAATCATTTTACTTTTCGCACCCACTGGGAGGTGACTAGAGGTTGCAATGGGGGTCACCACTATTAGCTATGCCACTCCAAACAAAATTAGTATGTCTCCATATTATACATAAGCATTACATCCATCTGCTGCTCTCTTGAAACCGCTCGGGGAGCTAGCATCCTGAAATGTTGTACAAAATGTTAAATGCATATCTTTTTTTAAACAAGAATGGCAGACTAGACTACCGAAATGCAGACAAAAAGTAATTCACAAAATATTTGGATTTCAGTCGAAAGGAAAGTGCATGATTAAACTAAAACATTTCTGTAATTGAGAATCACTACAAACTAGACATAGCCTATGTATCTGCAGAGGAAATTACAAGAGAAACAGAAAATTTGTAACTAACCTTGACTTCCACTTTCTTCTTTCTTTTTGTCGTTTAATAATTTGTGACTGCTGCTGAGCGAATATTAGGGGTAGGTCAGGGCTTTTCACACACAATATGAAAGAAACATCGTCAAAAGCGCCAGATAGAAAATTTTATAACCTAGGGTGGAAAACATAACCTAAAAGAAGACTGAAAAGTCGTGCGTTTAGTTGCTCGCTTTTTGTTCAATACTTTTTATTTTTTTGAGCTAAAAATCAAATAAAAAATAATTATTTCACTCAATTAATCCCTTTCAAGCCAAAATACTGTATAAAAAGTAACATTCTTCTAATCAAAGATTTGTAAATTGCTTCCGAAATATTTTCATGGTGAAGAAATATAACGCATATATTTAGTTCACTTTAATCATTCATGAACCCCATCAATCGTATTCAACCAAACTGATAGTTACATGCTACCGTTTTGTTCAACACGATTACGACTCAATGGGAATCATGATACCGATTCAAATCGTTAACGATTGAGTTTCAATTCTAGCGCTGCAGATTAAAGTTTTAAGTTTTTTTTTTTTTTTTTTGGGCCCACGCGACAAGCGTATTTGCCACAAACATATACATTTTATTTTATACATTTATTTGGATGATGTAAAAACGGGGAAAAGGAAAATCAAGAAAATAAAATAATTTGGGACGAATTTGGAATATTTCGGAGGGAAAGGATCGGGTCAATGTTACAGCTTTATATTATTATGATATATAAATATTGATAAATACTTATATACATCAGGATTGTTATAGGAAAGGAGAACAGGAATAGAAGTCGGCATAGGAACATGTAGGGACAAAAGGGAATCATATAGACAAGAATTATCATTTAATAGACAGGAAAGAAACAGATGATTTACATCAGCAATATCCAGGCCACATTCGATGCCAATACGAGCGAGATGGGCAGGTGAACAAACGTGACCCAATCTCATTCGAATAAGAGTGCTTGTTACGCGTTTATCAAATTTTATTTTAAAAAACCACGGTTTTGAAGGAATCTGAGGTTGGATTTGAAAGTAAAATTTGCTTTTGGTTCTACCACTTTCCGATCACAATCCATTCCAGGAATCCTGAAGATGGACTGCGGGCAGCGCTACCAAATCATGACAGTAATTAGTGTACGGGTATAAATCTCCACATTGTATAGCATCGTTCGCTAGTTGATCCGCAAATTCATTTCCTGGTATGTCAGAATGACCTGGTATCCAAGCAAGACACACCTGTAAGCCTTGGTGGCAGCATTTGACCAATAGTTCCCTAATCTTCAAAACAACTGGAAATGCATTACCTCTTCTAAAAGGAAACCTAGCTAGAGCCTGCAAAGCACTATTTGAGTCCGTAAAGATAATTGTTTTTCTGAGATTACAAATGGATGCGTATTCAATAGCTTTTAAAATACCATAGCATTCTCCAGTGAAAACTGACGTTTCCGGGGGAAATTTTATTTTTTGAACTATCTTAAACCTTTCATGATAAACACCCACTCCCAGGTTACCCGAGCGAGAATGCTTTGAAGCATCAGTATATATACAGTCCCATTCAATCCAATCTCGATTTTTAATGGACTTAAAGTTAAATTTAGCTACAACAACATTCTTGGCAACACCAATATCTAAACGAATGTCTGGTGAATAAACTAGGGAATCATAATCATTATGATACAACGGGAAAACAGGAAGCTGATAAGTTGGTGCTTGCAGAGAAACGAACTTTTGAAAACTTTTTACAATGGGAGGGGCAGATTTGTTAGTCCAATAAGAACATGATGAAATGAGATCTGTAAGTTTCTGTAATTTAGAATGGAGGGGATGGTCAGAAACTTGAAGAGCACGGAATGTAAACTTGTCTGATAAGAACTGACGTCGTAAATGTAGTGGAGCATCACGGCATTCGACCTGTAAGGCGTTAATCGGACTTGACTTCATAGCTCCCGTAACAATTCTTAAAGCTTTAGATTGAACTTTATCTAATTTCGATAGCGCAGTGACGTTGCAAGGTTCCAACAAAAAAGAGCCATAATCAATTCTGCTCCTAATAAAGGCATTGTACAACAATTTCATACAGAACGGATGAGCGCCCCACCAAACTCCTGACAGGCATCGCAGCATATTTAGCGCCTGTTCACATTTACCCGTTACATACTCACAATGATCAATTCCAGTAAGTTTCCTATCCAATATGATACCCAAAAATTTTGCGTGGTTCTTAACAGGAATATCGCAATCGTCATAGGTAACAGATATAGGGGGAGGCAAACGTTTCCTTGAAAAAAGCACCACTGAACTTTTACTTGGTGATAAATCTAAACCATTTGCATCCAACCAACCCTTCAGTCTAGACAATGAATTAATTAAAGTTTCCTGACACCTTTCAATATTTCGATCAATACAATATAAGACAACATCATCTGCAAATTGAAGTTTATTGATTCCACAGTTTAAGTAGGCATCTAAGTCAAAAGTGTATATATTGAACAGCAATGGACTCAGAACTGATCCCTGAGGCAGACCCTTCCATACGACTCTTGTCTCAGTGGACTTTTCCAAGTGAAGTTTGAGATACCTTTCAGATAAGGAATTTATAATAAAGTTTATTAATATGGAAGGGACTTTAAGAATTTTTAATTTATTAATAAGAATACCGATCACAACATTATCGTAAGCGGAGCTCATATCGAGAAATGCGGCAATAACAGACTGATCTACTGAGAAAGCTATGCGAATATCTGTGGAGAAGATACTGATACTATCCATTGTACTCCTTCCTCGCCTAAAACCATATTGGTTGTCACTTAGAAGTTTGTTTGACTCAACAAACCATTCCAAGCGGATTTTCACTAAGTGTTCAGCTATTTTCATTAAGACAGATGAAAGAGCTATTGGTCTATATGATGTACTATCTAATGGGGATTTGTTGGGTTTTAAAATTGGTATTATCTCCTGAGTTCTCCACGAAAGAGGAATATTGCCTGTAATCATAATTGAATTTATAAGTTTTAAAGAATATAGCAGAGTATCATCACTGGCATGGGAGAGAAAAGAATATGGAATTCCATCCAAACCAGGAGCAGAATCCCTTACAGATGATAAAATTCCTTTAAGTTCTACCAAAGAGAAAGGAGAATTGAGGCTTGAACAGTCATGATCTTGATTGACGGCGTCATAAAGTTGGAACAGGGTTAAGTTTTCTGGAACTGAAGGTGGAGCTAATCTATCCAAGAAAGAGCTTGCAAGGGATTCTGGGAGGAATGATGTGGCCGTGTCATTAAAAGAACATCTAAATCTCCTTATATTGCGCCAAACCAAAGAAGGGTGAACGTTTGGCGAAATAGAAAGACAAAAAGATTTCCAGCTATCAAATCTTTTTTGTTTGAATAACTTACGTGTTTCAGATAAAATATCAAGTAATCTACTATAATTTTCATTGCTACCACATAAAGAGTATTCCAGTTCAACTTGCTTTCTACGTTTGATTGCTGCAGAACACTCACTATCCCACCAAGGCGGGGAAGGTAAAAAGCCCCGAGAAGAGCTTTTCAAAGGAAAAATCTCATCAGCAGCTGCTATAAATATCTTTGCTAAGGCCTCTGAATATTCATACTCCGAACCAACTACAAACGGAGGAAGGGCAGCAAGCTTACGATTTAAACATTGTTTGAAAGTGTACCATTCAGCCTTACTCAAATTATATTTTAAACGGGGCTTACGTTTAAATAAAGGTGTATTAAGAAATGGAAATGAAATAAGTAATGGAAAATGATCACTCCCAAACGTAGATTCCAATAATGCAGTCCAAGTAAGTGATGTTGCCAAATTAGGTGTACAAACTGTGAGATCAGGAGCACTTCTTCCTTGACTTGGAGAAGTACGACGGGTGATAGAACCATTATTTAATATACATAAATTATGTTTGTCTACGAGGTCTGCTATAACTAGTCCTCTATCATTAGTCAGAGAACTACCCCATGACTGGTGCTGAGCATTAAAATCACCAAGTACTATAAAAGGTCTAGGAAGGATTGCCAAAATATTATCAACTTCAGTCATTATCGAGGAAGAAGGACGAGGGATATAAATAGATACAAAACAGATATTGTGAACACTAACTGCAATTACTGAAAAATCGTTATTATGAGGGGGAATACTAAACAAAGAAAAAGGGAAAGAGTGTTTAATCAGTAAAGCTACGCCAGCATATTCGTCGAATCTATCTTCTCTTACACTAGCATAACCAGGAATTCTGAATCGGATTTCCGGGCTAAGCCATGTTTCTTGTAGGGCAACTATAAAAGGATCGAATTTATTAATTAAATAAATTAACTCTGACTTTCTGGCAACTGCACTACGGCAGTTCCACTGTAGAACTCTTGCTTGATTGTTGTTGTCCATATTGTATTGATGAAAGAAACTGAGCGATGGTATCGGTCAGGGAGGCGGCGTTGGACGGTGACTTTGAATCATTCTTCAACAAACAATTGAGTAACTGCAAGATAATCTCAATTACCGTTGGATTGTTATCTCCCATAGATGAGAGAGCACAACCGTTAGCAGATTGAGATACAGGGTCATTTACAATATTTCTGTGTGCCTCATGGTCATACCCTTTTGACTTTACTTGAGGAGTGCGGGGAGACTTTACAAATGTTTTTTTATAGGAAACAGACTGAGCATATGAAGGGGAACGTGGTGTTTGATTTGTAACGATAGGCGCTACATGCTCCTCATTAAGGGGCTCTGAAGATGATAACAAAGCGTCAACGTACGAGGCTCTAGAGATCGGAGGGTGTGATTTGCTCGCCTCTGCATAAGAGACACAACTGTTTGCCATCGTATCTTTTATAGCTTTTTGCCTACCAAATTCCAAACAAGACTTACTCGTAGCCAGATGATTACCCTTACAAAGGCAACAGAAATATTCTTCTTCAGGTACAGTGCACTGTTCACCTTCATGGCCTTTACCGCATTTGAAGCACCTTGAGCCCCACTTGTATCTGCATAGGGATTTAACGTGTCCATATCGGCAGCACTTATAACATTGTATGGTCGGGAATATGTATAAATCAACAGGTAAAGAGGTAAAACAGCAAAACACTCTTTTAGGTAGAATTTGCCCATCGAATGTCAAAACAACGGTTCCTGTAGCTTTGAGTGTTGCATTTCCATTTACGTTTTCTCTTCGTTTTAGTCGCCTCGCCTTTAGAACTTTGCCGCAGCCTATCGGAACAGATATACTTTCCAGAATTTCTTCCTCTGACCATTCAATCGGAACACCCCTTACTATACCCATGCGAATGACAACAAAGGAGGGAACAAATGCTTTGTATTTTTCAGCAGCAAGAATAGGGTTGTTTAAGAAAACATTTGCATCTTTATAATTTGCGAATGATATGGACAACTTATTTCTGCCTATGCGCTTCAAACTACCATTTACAATGTTATTAACATTGTTTTTTTTTAGGAAGCGACCGAAAGTCATTGGATGCAGTAAGGCTGTGCTGTCATCAGAAGCAGATTCTTTTTGAATGTGGACTACGTAAGATCCAGCATCTTCAGGTAAGTACTCGTTTCTGGCTATGCGTTGGAATGATGTGGAGTTATTTCCAATGGTTTCAACATTCTCTACAATGTTATTATTTGTGAAAGTGTCGTGATTTGGTGTGGTAAGTGAGCTATTGGGAGTCTGGCGAGTCTGTTCCCTCGATCGAGAATGCGTAAGGGTTTTACGGGTTTTTTCCAAAATCGTATTATGTGTCGCGTTGGAGTCAGGTAACGTTGTCGGCTGGCATTGACAGTCATGTTCAGTGGGTTCTTGCCCATCAGAATGATGTTTGCGTCTTTTATGGCAAGTTTTGCAAATACGAATTTCACTTCGTCGTTGACGTTCGCGCCTACCATTTTCCTGTCCACGTAATGAAGAGTCTGTGTCCATACTGGATTCTCCAAAGGAAACAGAAACTTGAGCCAAAATTTCAAGACCAGATTGTCCACGTGGTGGAACCGGAGGAGGCATGGAGTTAGTTGAATTCCCAGGAAGGTTCTGCGACCCTCCTGGGTCATCAGGGTCGCCCGGACGACCCTCCGTGAGGGAAAAAAGTATAATCACTTACCAATATAATACAGCTTACTATTTACACTAAAACTAAGATAAATATATACAAAATCACTAAATACAAATAATACACTGACTAACTGACCAATTCACACCGAAAAATAACTAAAATTTCAATAATAAAAGTAAGAGCAAAAATTTCGCGTCCGCCAAAGCCAATTTCCCGCGCTTTTTTCAAAAGTTTTAAGTTAATGTACAGACTGTGCGTTCCAATATGCACTAACAGACTGCTTTAGAGCACTGTGAGCGCGCTTAAGTCGGTCCAAATTGACCTAAAGCGTGCTCTAAAGCACTCGCTCTTTCACCGCCTTACGTCATTGATGACGTCATCGTTTCTGCTATCAGTGCTTTAGTCAAATAGGTGGAGCAGTGAAAGCGCTAATGTCAAAATCGATTTGACACATATAAAATCCCACACGTTTGCAGCCAGCTGATGTTTCTCAAGTTTTGATTTTAATGAGTTTGTCTCTAATGGAAATGAGAGTGGATTTGGCGCACATTTTTCAGGGATTAGCTTAGGCTTTGTTAAAGAAAATAAAAACAAAACTGACATTTTGACAGATGAACACGTGAGCGCGCTTAAATCCATTCCAAATTGACTAGAGCTATTAAAGCAGTGATAGCTTTGTGAGCGTGCTAAATCAATTTGGACCGTCCGTGAGTACTGTATACGCTTTTAGCAGCGTTTGTACAATTTGGAACACAGCGAGAGTTTCAAATCAAATATTTGTAATATGGCTTCTGTCAGCATGGACAATTTTGCCAGTGTCGAAGTTGGAGAATACACGGCACTACAAAGACCAGATAAATGGATAAAAATAAAAACATAAATAAATGATCATAGAAAAAAAAAGGGGAATCATAATTTAATTTTATACCTTTCAATACATTTAAATAAAATGTATATAAGAGGGGAATCCAAGGAAGATAAAAACAAATCAAATCAAATCAAAAATTTGTAATATGGCTTCTGTCTAGAGATGGGCGTTATGCAACGTAAATAGTTTCAATAACTATGTATCGGTGCAATAACTAAAATACGGTATTCGGTTTTGCAATAACTATTTATTGGGCGAAACTATTTATCGAAAAAAAAAAACTGCGTATAACGCCTACCTAACCTATGTTTAGAAACAACGAAATTGGAAAAATCTAAACTGTAGATTATAAAAAAAAAAATGCCATTTTGGTCAATACAGATGCGCAAACGAAGAAAAGTAAATAATTAACAATATTCACTAGTTCTATAAAAAATATTTTTTTTATTCACATTACCGCTAATATCTGTTACATCACTATGCCTTGTCTGTGGTCACGTCTCTAGTTAGTCGATGTCATACTTCCTGTCGAGACTGTAATAATTCACCATGTGAATAAACGTTCAATAAATAATTAAAATGGTTTGATTTACTACGCCGCCTCCTGACAACCACCAAACATTCCCGAGCTCATCAAGAAACACAAGATGGTGTCAGAAGATTAAATTGGACAAGCCCAAATGGTAAAACCATGAAAGCATAATCGTCAACGGCCAAGACAAAGAACAGGTACGCCACCATTACACATTCAAATTAACATCGAAAAAATGCCTGAAAACAAGTCTAACGTACTTATTATGAACATAAAACCACTTATTATACAAGTTGGAGACAATGCTTCTGAAAAATGGAAGGCATGGAAACAAAAATACGAAATTTTTTGCGACGCAAATGAGATTGACAAATTCACTGACCAAAAGCAGGTAGCCATTTTCTTGAATGCTATAGGTGACGATGGCATTGAAATTTTCAACAGCCTGAACATTGACCGCAAAAAAGCTAAAATTGACGAAATACTAAAAAAGTTCGACGAAAAATTTAACCCCTGCAGCAATGTAACATTCGAAAGATATAACTTCTTCACACGCCACCAGAAGAACGACGAGAGCTTAGACGAATACGTCACTATTCTGAATAATTTATCGACTTCATGCGAATTTAAGGAGCTACGGGAATCATTATTAAAAGATATGTTCGTCATTGGAATGAAAAATAACAAGATTAAGGAACGATTACTTCAAGAGAATGACTTAACAATAGAAACTGCCTTAAAAATAGCCAAGAACATGGAATTGTCCCAGGAGAGAACTGCTATGCTGACACAGAGCAACAATGGTTCAACATCAGTCCAAGCTGTCACTCATAACCACATACCAAGATCGGTAAAACGCGATGTTTCTAATACAAGAAGACCAACAAGATCACACTCAAGAACAAGCTTCAGAACGCATTCAAATTCAAGACCAAGAACTTCATCAAATCGTGAATGTAACCGATGTGGCCAGATTCATCGACACAAGTGTCCAGCCCTAGGAAAAATCTGCTCCAATTGCAAGAAAATGAATCACTTCACTAATTATTGTTTTTACAAAAACAGTAACAAACCATCAAGAAAGGTAAACACTGTCACTTCTAAAAATGACCAAAAGGGTAACCAGTTTGTGATTGGATCATTAAATAATAACCAAAATAATACTAATATGGACCAGTGGCAAATCCAGGTAAACATTAACAATTATCCTATAAAATGTAGGATCGATACAGGTGCAGATACAAACATAATTTCAAAACAAAATCTAGATTTAATCAGGTCAAAAACGCATACTAACATACCAACTTTTAGAACAAATAACAAAATTTTTTCCTTTTCAGGACAACTTGTACCAAATTTAGGTAGTTGTGTCATAAATTGCCAATTCGAAAATGGAACTAACACAAATATATACTTTGTTATCGTTGAATGTCCGTGCCAAACCATACTGGGATGGAACATCTGTGAGAAAGCCGGTATTGTCAAAAGGATCTTCAAAATAAATGAAGATACAACTAAAGGTCACAGGTTAGTAGATAAAATAGTTTCAAAGTATGCTCATACTTTTGAAGGCTTAGGTTGTCTACCATACAAAGCCCATCTAGATATTTATGAAAACATACCTCCTAAAGTATGTCCAGTACGTAGAATACCATATTCACTTGAGAAACGACTGAAAAGTGAACTTGAAAGCATGGAACAACTTAAAGTCATAGAAAAGGTCACTAAACCGACCAAATGGGTAAACTCTATTGTGTTAGTAGAAAAACCTAACAAAAAACTTAGAATTTGTCTTGACCCTAGAAATCTAAATGAAGCAATCAGAAGACCCCATTATCCTTATCCTACCTTTGATGATCTTCGCTCCAAAGTAGCCGGTGCTTCTATTTTCTCAAAGCTTGACGCTAGCTCAGGTTATTGGACTATCCCATTAGACGATGAAAGTAGTGATTTATGTACATTTAACACGCCTTATGGCAGATACAAATTTTTAAGACTCCCTTACGGAATTAACTCAAGTGGAGAAATCTTTCACCGAACCATGAATGAACTTTTTGGTGATCTTCCAGGAATAATTATTTTTGTGGATGACATTCTAGTTTACGGTTCCACAGAACAGGAACACAATCAAAGATTAGAATCTTTATTCAAACGAGCATCAGAAGTAAATCTTAAATTCAACAAATCAAAATGCCAGTTTGGCTTGTCAGAGATTTGCTATGTCGGTCATATTTTTAATAAAAACGGTGTTTCGCCAGACCAATCCAAAGTCGATGCTATAACTAGAATGCAGAGTCCAAAAAATGTCAAGGAACTACAAAGATTTCTTGGAATGATTAATTATTTAGGACCTTATATTCCAAATCTATCTGAAGAAATAACTTTATTCAGAGATTTATTGAAAAAGAATAATACTTGGCAATGGTTAGATCAACATGAACAGCAATTGCAGTACTGCATCCATAATAAACGGTTATTCATTCATTCATTCATTCAATTCAACAGACTAAAATCATTAATTTGTCAATCACCCGTCTTAGTCCATTATGACATCAACAAACCAATCAGATTATCCGTGGATGCTTCTAAAAAAGCAGTAGGTGCTGTAATTTTGCATGGAAAAAATCCAATTGCATATTCGTCTAAATCATTAAACAAAAGTCAAGAAAACTATGCTCAAATTGAGAAAGAATTATTTGCAATTGTATTCGGATGTAAAAAATTCCATCAATATTTGTATGGAAAGCCTGTCCATGTTGAAACTGATCATCAACCATTAGTTACACTTTTCAAGAAACCATTGTCCGAAGTACCCACAAGATTACAAAGAATGATGATAGCCTTGCAAGCATATCACTTAATTGTCACTTATACTAAAGGAACTGAAATGTATATATCAGACACCCTTTCACGTTCCCCTATCACTGACAAGAATTCAGAGCAAAACCAAGAATTAATATCCTTAGAAGAACTTGAGTCAGAAGTTGAAATTCATGTAAATTTATTGACCTCTAATCTAGCAATTACACAGGAAAAATTAGATAAAATCTTAGAACACACTAATAAAGATCAAACTTCACAGATTCTAAAAGAATACTTCAGGGAAGGATGGCCTACATGTAAAAAACATTGTAACCCACTAGTTTTACCTTATTGGAATATAAAAGAGGAAATTCATATTATAAACAATTTAATTTTCAAAAATAATTCTGTAATAATACCTACTTCAATGAGATCTGAAATTTTAAATATTTTACATGAAGGACACCTTGGAATAGAAAAAACTAAAAATTTAGCTAGAGGTATAGTGTTCTGGCCTCATATAAATCAAGAAATTGAAAATAAAATAAGACAATGTGAGTCATGCTGTATGTACAACTCGAATAAAACAAAAGAACCACTCATATCTCATGAACAACCCTTATTTCCATGGCAAAAAGTAGCTACAGATTTGTTTGATTACAAAGGACAAAAACATTTGCTAGTCGTTGATTTTTATTCAAATTACATAGAAATTGCTAACTTAAATAAAGACAGTAGAAGTTCTAATGTAATAACACATTTAAAGTCGATCTTTGCTCGACATGGAATCCCCTTGCAACTTCTTAGCGATGGAGGTCCACCTTACAACTTTTCAGAATTTAAAAAAATTCTTCAGGAATGGGACATTGAACATATTATGTCAAGTCCACATTATCCTCAATCAAACGGCCTCAGTGAAGTCTCTGTAAAAATAATTAAAAACATTCTTAGAAAATGTGAAGAGTCAGGAACAGATCCCTATATAGGTCTATTACAATACAGAACGTCCCCAAGAGGTAACTTAAAGTCACCCTCTCAATTACTTATGTCTAGACAATTGAGAACTAAATTACCAAGTAAAGTAAGCAATTTAACACCTAAAGTGGTCAAATTCTCAGAACATTCAAAAACAAAAAATGAGAATTTACAAAAAACAAGATTGTACTACAACAAAAATTGTAAACAATATCAGCCATTCAATGTAAATGATAATGTTTATTTCAAGAAAAACCCTAAAGATATTATATGGTCTAAAGGTCCTATTGTGGCAAAGTCTAAATTTCCTAGATCCTTTATAGTCAAGGATAATTATGGTGCAACATATAGGAGAAATTCTAAACATATCCGTAGAGATAACAATCACAAGCAAAACAGTCATAAAAAGTCATTGTCAAAGAATGAAAATAAAAAAGTTTCATTTGATTTAAACCTAGGTCCAAGTCAAAACTCAAACATTGTAAATCCAAGCCACAAACAAAAGAAGTCAGAATCACAATCAAATCAGTCAGTCCGTATCCAAAATCCTAAAATTTCACAAAAAGAGGAAGATGATTGGTACACTTTCATCTATACTCATAATTCTTGCCCGTTAAGTCCAACTGTTTCAATTAATAGCTCAAGTGATTCTGATTCCTTTCAGTCAGTTGAGACAGAGCGCAGTAGTAATAAGTCAAAGGAAGTTCAAACTCAATCTCCAGAATTTATCAATGTAAATGAAAGTCAAATGTTAGAAGATAGTTTACATGACTATAATGAATATGAAATCAAATCAAATATTTGTAATATGGCTTCTGTCAACATGGACAATTTTGCCAGTGTCGAAGTTGGAGAATACACGGCACTACAATGACCAGATAAATGAATATGAAAATCAATTAACTTTGTCTGATTGTCAACCTTGTAACTTATCTAGTCCTACTGAAAACTTACATGATACAAATGTCTTATCACCAATTAGCAGTGATAATGACGACGCCGGTAGTGCTGAAATAGAAATACCTGAAAGAACATATACTAAAAGTGGACGACTTGTAAAGAAAACACAAAGACTGAATCTGTAAAAAGTAATTAGATATTTGTAAATAAACAACAACATTTGACTTTCACATTCTTTAGAATTAAGTATTATTTAAGTTATGACAAGCATGATAATTACACTGACAATTTTATTCTAATTCAATGTATGATTATGACGATATATTCCAAAATTCTATGTATTTCTAATGTAATATTTGCTAACCTTGTAGCTTAGAAACATAAGTTATTTATAGGTTAGAATTTATTTCCTAAATGTCACTAACGTCAAATGACTTTTTGTTTTTTAATTTTTAAAAGAAAAAAGGGCATGTTACATCACTATGCCTTGTCTGTGGTCACGTCTCTAGTTAGTCGATGTCATACTTCCTGTCGAGACTGTAATAATTCACCATGTGAATAAACGTTCAATAAATAATTAAAATGGTTTGATTTACTACGCCGCCTCCTGACAACCACCAAACATTCCCGAGCTCATCAAGAAACACAAGAATATCGAATAACTAAAATAACGAAATACCCTATTCACCGCGATAACGCAATAATACCAATAACGCACAGTAACGGAGTCGCTTCTTGAATCGCCATACCATAAAATACATAGTTATTGAAATAAATAGTTTCAAAACCCGTTATCGGGTACTGATAACTAGTTACGTTTCGGTATTAGAAAATCAAGTACCGACCCACCTCGACTTCTGTCAACCAACATGGACAATTTTGCCCAAAGAGTATATAATTGCCAGTGTCGAAGTTGCAAAACAGTAATATTTAGGCCGCGTTCCGAATCACGCTGGGAATTTTATGGCCAGGAGACGCATTTTTGAAGCGTTCGAACTTCAATTCGCATTCGAATTGGCAAGATTCGTATACGAATCCGTAAAATTCCAATTTTTGAATATTCATACCTGTGAATTCTGCAACGAGTGGTCCGACCCACTCGTTTTGCAATTCTATCACTCGAAAGTATGCATAATCGTGTCCGTCTTCCCAGCAAGCCCGTGCGAGATATAGCCAAGTGGCATACACCAAAATTTAGTGGAAATTGGTTCATTCCATCAGTAAAGTGTCAGATTCAGTGCATCAAAACTGACGACACTACGAGCTGAAAACTTTGGGTGGCTGTAGAGACGTCTCGTCAGCCAGCCCATTCTATACAGGGAAAACTACGAAGATTACATAAAAGCAAAATAGTTCCACATTTACTGCATGTCTAGTGCAATTGATTGTAAAAAAGCCGAATCGAAAATGTCCATAGTGTAGGAGCACTTCATCAATAATTATGGGTGGCTGGAGAGACGTTTTCCCAGCCAGCCCATGTGCGAGACGTCTCCCCAGCAAGCCCATGAAAAAATACAAATATCTCAAAAGTTAGTGGAGCTAGGATTTTGAAATATTTGGTTCCTACTGTTTCGAGTAGGTAGTAAATATTAAGCTTTGTTTTATCTTCCTACCTACTATATGTTCCGAGATATCACCTGTCAATCAGTTGAAAGCTGTCACAGGTGTGTATCGCATCAAATTACAAATGAAAATTTCTCGCTGGGGTGACGAAAAAACTATTTTATTAAGTTCAATTCGAAGGACCACTTGATTTTCCATTTTCACTAACGTCTTATAGGTTATATTAGCATGCTACTTAATGGCACGTGTGTCAAGAGTATTGATTTGAGTATGCTTATTTAGTAGCATGCTAGTAACGAGCATGCTTTTTGCAAGCAAGTGTAGACAGTTAAAGAGCATGCTCGTTTCTAGCATACTAGTACGCATGCTCATTTACTAGCATGTCTATCTGTGCCATGAAGGAAAAAAAATTACGCGCCCATTCCTTCATGATCTGTGCCCTAACTCTGGAAAATCAGCGTGAATTTTTACTCCTGTTGAATTGTTCGGTTATCTTCGGTTTCACTCGGGAGCAGGGACTAGGGTTGCGTTCCAAATCGGGTAGAAATAACACTGACAGCAGGATAGCTTTATATCGCTGTGTTCCAAATTGTACAAACGCTGCTAAAAGCGTATACAGTACTGACGGACGGTCCAAATTGATTTTGCACGCTCACAAAGCTATCACTGCTTTTGTTGCTATAGTCAATTTGGAATGGATTTAAGCGCGCTCACGTGTTCATCTGTCAAAATGTCAGTTTTGTTTTTATTTTCTTTAACAAAGCCTAAGCTAATCCCTCAAAAATGTGCGCCAAATCCACTTTCATTTCCATTAGAGACAAACTCATTAAAATTAAAACTTGAGAAACGTCAGCTGGTTGCAAATGTGTGGGATTTTATATGTGTCAAATCGATTTTGACATTAGCGCTTTCACTGCTCCACCTTTTTGACTAAAGCACTAATAGCAAAAACGATGACGTCATCAATGACGTAAGGCGGTAAACGAGCGAGTGCTTTAGAGCACGCTTTAGGTCAATTTGGACCGACTTAAGCGCGCTCACAGTGCTCTAAAGCAGTCTGTTAGCGCAAATTGGACCGCAGAGTATGACGTCCATCGGTGTGGTCGAGACAGACTGCTGTCAAATGTTCTTTTACCGTTTTGGAACTCACTCTTGATAAGGAACGCAACCTAGATAAATCAAAGATTAGAAGCGCAGCGTTTTTCTTACGTCAGAGATAAATAAAATGACAGGTCTGTCTGACTGTTTTCAAAAGGACTAGTTTTCAGAGCCGTAAAACAAATTAAAAAAAAGCTGACTGCTGCGCTGTGTTCCAAATTGTACAAACGCTGCTAAAAGCGTATACAGTACTCACGGACGGTCCAAATTGATTTAGCACGCTCACAAAGCTATCACTGCTTTAATGGCTCTAGTCAATTTGGAATGGATTTAAGCGCGCTCACGTGTTCATCTGTCAAAATGTCAATTTTGTTTTTATTTTCTTTAACAAAGCCTAAGCTAATCCCTGAAAAATGTGCGCCAAATCCACTCTCATTTCCATTAGAGACAAACTCATTAAAATCAAAACTTGAGAAACATCAGCTGGCTGCAAACGTGTGGGATTTTATATGTGTCAAATCGATTTTGACATTAGCGCTTTCACTGCTCCACCTATTTGACTAAAGCACTGATAGCAGAAACGATGACGTCATCAATGACGTAAGGCGGTCAACGAGCGAGTGCTTTAGAGCACGCTTTTGGTCAATTTGGACCGACTTAAGCGCGCTCACAGTGCTCTAAAGCAGTCTGTTAGTGCAATATGGAACGCACAGCTGCGCTGTGTTCCAAATTGTACAAACGACGCTAAAAGCGTATACAGTACTGACGGACGGTCCAAATTGATTTTGCACGCTCACAAAGCTATCACTGCTTTAATGGCTCTAGTCAATTTGGAATGGATTTAAGCGCGCTCACGTGTTCATCTGTCAAAATGTCAGTTTTGTTTTTATTTTCTTTAACAAAGCCTAAGCTAATCCCTGAAAAATGTGCGCCAAATCCACTCTCATTTCCATTAGAGACAAATTCATTAAAATCAAAACTTGAGAAACATCAGCTGGCTGCAAATGTGTGGGATTTTATGTGTCAAATCGATTTTGACATTAGCGCTTTCAATGCTCCACCTATTTGACTAAAGCACTGATAGCAGAAACGATGACGTCATCAATGACGTAAGGCGGTGAACGAGCGAGTGCTTTAGAGCACGCTTTTGGTCAATTTGGACCGACTTAAGCGCGCTCACAGTGCTCTAAAGCAGTCTGTTAGTGCAATATGGAACGCACAGCTGGTCTGACAGTTAGTTTGACAAATGACAGCACGCACAACAGCGAGTGAATTCATGTGATTTTACGAAAAATTAAATAATTTATTTGTGCTCTAGGTGCGGACAGAGAGTTCCATCATGAGTGCATTAATGAAGGCCGCCCTTTCCCGAAGCCCTGCTTCTTTGGTGAGTGGTCTTTAATTTTTGGTCGATTTTGAGGAAAGTTATGTAATCGATAAGCGGTCTTCGTTGTTTTGCCCGTGGCCTTCCATTTCCCATTTCCTTAGCTTTACCTCCATCTGAGATGATTTAGTTATTTTTGTTACCTGCTATATGTAGGTAGGTACTGTTTTCACTCTACTACATTGGATACATAAATCCAAACTATTGGCTTTAAATTACTGAAGAATATTCCTAAATATTAAATTTTTTGGCGCATTTAGTAATTAATGTTTATAATTTCATTTCAGTATGTAACAAATCATAGACTCCTTTCACATGCTTAGTTGCATCAAGCCGATCTGTATAAGTTAGTACTTATCCATAATTTTGTCATTAGGTTTTCGTATTTTCATTAATTTTTTATTTTTTTCAGGCAACATACCTGTACAGAAACCTCCATGTATCAGTTGGAGGTGCTAGACCCCTGAAAGATGGGTCTGCAAACACAAACTTGACTAAGGCCTATACGGTCATAGACCATAAGCATGATGCTTTAGTCATTGGAGCAGGTGGTGCAGGGCTAAGGGCTGCTTTTGGGTTAGTCCAGGAGGGATTCAAAACTGCTGTTGTGACTAAACTGTTTCCGACGAGGTCCCACACTGTTGCGGCACAAGGTGGCATCAATGCTGCCTTAGGTATGTAGATATACATAATGGATGTAGATAAACATAATGGATGTACCTGCTTGACTCTATAAGAAGTTGACTAGAAATCATAGTTTTATTTATGTCCCTATTGTTTATAAACTCCAAGATCAAACCTTATCATAATGAAATCTTTATGGTTGTCTAACCATAGAAATGATTAACAAATAAATGGAAATAATAAAAAGTAACCACAGTCTTGTTCATTGGTAATTCACACTAAATATGTAGTAAAGAGCACTTTAAAATATTGTGCAATAATTACTTCCAACATAACAACCCTTTTTTCTCTGCAAACTCTACCTTATAAAATTTTTTTTGATTTTCTCCTTTACTTATTTGTGACAGAGATATAGACATTATTAAACAATCTACATTAAAAAAAAAAAGAAAGTTACTACTTTATTTAATACTTTATAAGTATCTGTTTAGTAATATGATATAGGGCTGTTTGCACTAGACTTAAGAATCATCCCTAACTTGTTTAGGACACTCTTAGCAATAGTTTGACGGCCCTTAAGCAAGAACTTGGGCAATTCTTAAGTGCAAACGGCCCTTAGACTTCTTTTTAAAATGTGTTATTGTAGCATTTATATTTTTACAGGTAATATGGAGGAAGATAACTGGCTATGGCACATGTATGATACAGTAAAGGGTTCCGATTGGCTAGGAGACCAGGTAAACCTCTATTATACATTCATACATACATTACATCACACCCCTTTCCCGTCGGGGTAGGCAGAGACCACAGTCCTCCATCTGCTACGATCTTGACATACTTCCCTTGCTTCCTGTACTTTCATCAATCCTTTCATACATGCTCGTCGGTTTAGGGTACTTTTATTATTTATTATTATTTACCTCTATTATTTATGTAAAAAATAAATGCTTTCTGATATTTGTTAACTATTAACTCAATTATTAAATTTAATATTTTGAAACTAAACGAAAATTTAAGATCTCATAAACAAATTAATAATTTATTATTGATATTAATGAAAACTATGTATAGTCACAGAAATTGTTGTTGTGATAAAAAAATTATCTACATGCAAGAATAATTGTTTACTTGCTTTGAAGGATTTATGTGGCAGATTCAGTTTTGTTTTCTTATCTACCTATGCCATATCTTATCAACTCAAATGTTCTTGGTCCCTTATTTATTTTTAAAATTTCCTTAATCTTTAATTTTATTTTCTTTTTAATTAAAAAATGTTTTGTTCCTTCGTTGACTTTGTGTTGTTAAGTTGTTAAACGATTGGGAAAGCAGAATCGTCGAGTTTTAAGTATTTATGTATTCAAATCAATGTTACTCATTCAATCATAAATCATGTAAAATCATTAATAGTATTGGTTCAGTAGTTCTAGACTAGAACTTTAACCTCATTGCATTACAATATTTAATGTAGGTGATGTAAATGTAATGCATACTTCAAATCAAATACAATATGAGGAACAGTAAGCAAGTGTAAACAATTTCTGATTATTGTTAGCTTAGTTTTGCGCATGTAATTCAAAATCATGGTTTTACAACAAAGTATTACAAGGTAATTAACAAAACAAACTGTGACAATCTTTTCCCATAACTGCTGCCTGCACCAAGTCACACTAAGTTGATTTTTAAATTTCAATATTCCTACAGAGTGAAAGAAATTGTTTTATTAACTTACAAAGAGTGTGAATTTTAAGTACTACTAGACGTAGGCGTAATATACTAAAATTAATCTGTTTATTTACAGAAAAGCTTTGCTGAAGTAAATTCTCTGAATAGATAATAGTGATTCAGATTATGTTATTCAATGTAGATTCTTTACAGAATACTAAAAGTCATAACCAGGGAGCGGAATCTCATAGCAAAACAAGTAATAGAGATGGGTCACCTACTGTATCGACTTTTTTATTGTTATAATGACGAAATGATACATGCATAAAACAAACCTTATTGCGTTATCAAGACTCAGGAATAATAATATATATAATATTTATAAAACTCAATCCCTTCCTTTTCGAGTGGGTTATCGGGTCGACGAACGAACCGATAAAACACAATTATGACATATAAACTCTTTTGATAATACTGCTTTGTATTGCAGTAAAAAGTAATTAAACCGTGTTGTCAGTTTCAGTTTGATATTTCATATTGCTTGGTTATTTTGCGTTTCACGAAAATGTCTAATCCGCAAAGAAAAACCATTTACAAATGGATAGAAAAACATAGTGAACTTATTTATAACGAAGATACTATGTCAATATATTGTTCTACATGTCAAGTTGATTTAAAACTTAAAAAACATAACGTTGAAATTCACGTTTCAAGTGACCGACATCGATTGTCTGCAGGGAGTAATTCGGTTAAAAATGACGATAACTTTTATATTGATTTAATAATATTTCTAGTATCTTGTAATATTCCATGGAAGAGACTGAATAACCCACATTTCCGTAGTTTTTTCGCAAAATATATTTGTTGTTCCTGTTCTTCGTCAAAGAAGCTTCCAGATGAGTCTTTGCTGCGTAAAGTTTATTTGAATACTGTGTACAAGCAAACAATAGAAAAAATACGACAAAAAATGACAAACAAATATATATGGGTAACTATCGATGAAACCGTCAATGTTATGGGTAAATGTGTTGCAAATGTCATTATTCGGGAATTAAAAAAGAATACATGTGGTAAATTTTACTTAATTGGTAGCAAAATTCTAGATAAAGTTAACGGCGAATCTATAGCCGATTTGGTTCAATACCAGTTGCAAAATTTATGGCAAAATACATATAATGAAAACGTCAATAAAGTCCTTTTATTCTGCACCGATAGTGCCGCGTACATGTTGAAAGCTGGTCGTATATTGAAAGGAATATATCCCAATTTGCGTCATATAACGTGTTTGGCACATGCATTACACAGAATTTCAGAACAAATTCGATCCGAATACACAAATGTTGATAATTTAATTTCAAACGTCAAGAAAATATTTCTGAAAGCACCTAATAGAGTTAGAGTATTTAAAGAAAAGTGCCCATTAATACCACTGCCTCCTAAACCTATAATAACCAGATGGGGTACGTGTCTGGATGCAGCTATATATTATGCAAAATATTTTGATGAAATTGTTAAAGTAATTTCACAATTAAACCCAAGAGAATCTGTAGCAATCAGAGAATCTAAAAAAAATCTTACAGATAGTAATTTAAGAAATGATTTGATGTTTATTAAAGATAATTACGTCGAAATTAGTGAAGCAATCACAAAACTTCAAAAATCAAATTTATCATTAGTGAAATCTTTTGAAATCTTTGACAATGTCCAAATAGTTATAGATTGGAGTGGATCAAACGCTGTGAAATTGAAAATGGAAAAAGTATTGGACAGAAATCCGGACTACGATACTATTCGTAATTACGCTACACAAATAGAAAAAAATGAATATGACGCAATTGCTGAGTACTTAAAATTTGCACCAGTTACTTCATCAGAAGTAGAACGGTCCTTTTCTTTATATAAATGGGTTTTTGATGAAAAAAGAACTAATATGCAGCCAGAAAATCTAGATAAATTACTGTGTATAATGCATTACTACAGAGAAAATGAAGAAAATGCAATTTGCACCGAAATTGATTTTGATTCTGCAATAGTTACTGGCCATCTGTAAAATACTGGCCACCTTTAAAATAAATATTTTAAAAATAAAATCTCTTTGTATTCATTTAATGTCATGTAACATTATTCAACAAAGCTACGTTGCAAATTTTGTAGTACGAAATAAGTTCCCAAAAGAACCAGTTAGGTACATGTGTATAGGGGTGGATCAACTATTCTTTGCCCTCGCTGATTATTTTTTGCACAAAATAAAAATGCTAAATTTTATGTTTCTCTTGCAACATACCAGACAGGACATTTAATTGACAGGTAATTGAATTTGTCAGCGTAAAAATAAAATAAATTACTGTCAATACTGGCCATAAATAGAAAAACAAAAAGCAACAAATTACATATTCCTAGATATATTCAAATTATCACTGTCATAATACGATTGACGTTTATACATGCATTCGAGCATTTTGAGCATTATCAAATTTATCTACAGCAACGTTTGCGCTTTTTGAAAAGATGCAGAATTATAGGTCGCTTTATTCACAGTGTCAATCTGTAATCGTGAGATCAATTTTAAGGGGGAAGGCTTACAAAGAAATACTGAGAAATGGACGGCAACATCATTTGGTGAGCATTTTGTTCAACTGTCTTTATCTAAGAATGATCTATAATTTTGTTATGTTTACCTTAGTAATAATTTTGTTATTATTTTTCAGTTAGTAAATTTAAAAGCACAAATTTGCAAGCTGCGTCTGCCGGTGGCAATAAAACAACAAATATATCGTTACGTTGTACAAATGATGCCATGTACCTACCGAAGTACATTGGAATATATGTACAATTGTATATATTGTGATTGTTGTGAATAATTAAATCAAATAATACTTGTACAGCATTTTTATTCATATTCCATAGGGGACGTACTGAATGAGCATTCCTATTTAGGGCTCCCGGTATATTATTATTATAGAAAAAGTGAATTTTATTTTATTTATTCCCCTCCAGCAGTTGGCACCCCCCTCCAGCATTTGGCACCCTCTTTCAACAGTTGGCACCCCCCTCCAGCAGTTGGAACCCTCCAACATTTAGCCCCTTCCAGCAGAAGGCTTTCTTCGGAGTTAACCCCCTCCAGCAGTTTAGGGCGTACGCTGCGTTACGCGGGTGCACGGCGTGGGCGCCCGCGCGGCGGACTTGTTTCATATTATCTCTATCATAGAGTAACACGATTTTCGCGCGCAACGGTTTGACGCGTTGCTCTAAGATCTCTATAGAGCAGCGCTGCGTTAAGCGGATCGCCCGTCGATGAGTTAATATGAAACAAGTCCGCCGTTGGTCCGCCGCGCGGGCGCCCGCGCCGTGCACCCGCTTAACGCAGCGTACGCCCTTACAACAACCATTTCGCGGACTGGTTTTAACTTAAGATAAGATTTCAAGAAACTTCAAGATTTTTATTATGTATGTATCATTTCATTATAAGAACAAACTTCAAAATTGAATAAATTATAAAAAGTATCGATAGCTTGGAAAAGTCCACACAAAACATTGTCCCATCTCAATCATTTTTCAATTGTTTTGCTATGAGATTCCGCTCCCTGGTCATAACATGCAGAATTTACAAGGCAGATAGAGCGAGTCTACTAGCGTTTCGGATCGTGCTGAATGAATATTTCATCCTCCCTTGAAAGTGACAGAACCTGTTGGCGCAGTTGGTTGTGGGACTTTGTCTTCTGCGCCGCTAGTTGAGGTTTCGATCCCGTTCACGGCAAACATTTTGTATGGATTCGTTCCGAGTTTGGGTGTCATTTATGTATGTTATGTATATCAGTTCACTGATACCAGTGTTATATTTATTTATTATTTAAATAGGTTCGCAAAATATCCATATATGTACATTATTAGGTATTCAAACAAGCATGATTGATTCATAGCAAAAGCTCATCAGAACGTACAAAAACAGACAAACATTCTGAAGTCTAAAGACTTTCCGTCATCAACTCGTCACTATTAATGTAACCGACACGAAATAATAGCCGGCTCTCTTTGTAATAGACGTTCTACGAATTTTGGCAGCTTGCGAAAAAAATAACTATACCTACCACATTAAAAATACACAACTGCCCACACCTGACGATGCCTAAATCTACATTACAAAGATGGTGAATCTACGGCGACTCGCTGGCTAACAAATTGAAATCGCCAGAGCATTGCCGTCGGTTCGCTGCGTGCGTATGGATGAGCCGTGTAAATAGGTACTATTTATTATCGTTTTTCTTACGTCAATGTGGCTTCAACATTCAGTCATTTTCTTTTATCGGCTAGCTAGCCATTGCCTCTTCGGCTTTTAAGGGTTGTTTATTATAACTTTTTGAATGAATCAACCTTATTTACCTAGGTTTGTTTTTTTTGGTCTGGCGTTTTTCCGGGCGTCTTGACAGGGTCCGTTTCTGGCTTATTTAATTAATTTTCATTAAATCAATCAAGGTTGTATTGTAAATAGTGTAAGTAATTGTACTATCTATAAAATTTCAATACATGTTTATATTTTTGTGAGCAAAGTAGCTTGTTGAAAGACGAACAGTTAACTAATTTAGGTGCATTTTACTTATAGGATCTTATTCGTGAATAAAATTTACATTTAGCATAATCTGAAAAGAGCGAGGTTTAATTTTGGATACATAACTTGTGTTAGAGACTCTTTCTTTCATACTTATCGCTATCTCGTAAACCTGTACAACATGTTTACCAGTGTCTCAGTGACAATCGCGTCTTATTTATGCTGAACTTCGGCCCTAAGTTATTAAAACCAGGTGATACTCAAGGAAAATAATAAATAACACTTAGCACTTATTGGTTCTAAAAGTTGAAAATCTACTAAATAAAGGGCTAAAATAATAACTGATGGATGATATTTATTTTATTTTGTATACTTACAACACTTGTCTAGCTCTTCTAAACTATGAAAAAATCGTTTAAATAACTACCAAATATGGGACTCGAATCAACGTCACCTTCACGTTTATATACCCACGAAAGCGCTATACCAACTAATCCACCGTGGTCCTGCCCAGTAATGTGAAGTTCTCGATCTTTTTAGACCACCACTTTTGTGCCACTTAATTCTTTCATTAATAGGCTAACAGGCAGTTGCAAAAAACGTTTGCATCGCAACACAAATCGTACGTTTGTGTAGGCTCCTGGCAGTAAGATACCTACTTACGCTCAAATCTCTTGTTCCCAGGACGCAATCCATTACATGACTCGCGAGGCACCTCATGCGGTTATCGAGCTGGACAACTACGGAATGCCCTTCTCCCGCACTCCTGAAGGTCGGATCTATCAGCGCGCGTTCGGTGGACAGTCGCTCAAGTTCGGCAAGGGAGGACAGGCGCATCGCTGCTGTGCCGTCGCTGACAGGTAACTGACGTCATGATCGAGCTTTCAACTATGCGATTTCGTTCTCCCGGACTCCTGAAGGGCGGATCTATCAGCGTGCGTTCAGCGGACAGTCACTTAGTTGGGAGTACAGGCGTATTGCTGCTGTGCCATGACTGACAGGTAACTGACGTCATGCATGTTTGAGCTAACAAGTAAAGAATTTCATTACCCCGCACTCCTGAGTGGTCCATCTACCAACGCGCGTTCGGTGCGCAATATCTTAAATCATAGTTGCTTCTGTTGCTAGCCGCACAATACTACTGCACATTAGACTAGTTAAACGACATAGCGGTAAAGTACTATAATTGATTAGTGTCGCGCCATTTGATCCGCGGTGAACGGCCCCGTAATAAGAGCCGGTCGGTCGGTGCAAAGTGCAATTGAATTACGCTATCAAGATCGTGAGATGCTGCCACTGATGAATGAGCACGATTGATGCGATGTGAGATGCTTCATTGTTTTAGTGTAGCAGGAAATGCGCAATTAGAATCAGTATATACTGTTTATATGCAATTATTTTTAGCGCAACTATAAATTCAATGATGACATAAACTTGTACCAGAAATATTTTTAAGTTTTTATTATTATTATTTTACCACTAACACTTGCTGGGGCGGTCTTTATTTAAACTAGAAGAAAGTGCTCTCATTGCAAAAAGTATCTTTTTTTTTGTGTTCCATTCCAAGCTCATAGGTATAAGGTTTATTTCTAATCGCTACGAAGAAATAGGCCAGATATGATGATTTAACCAGTTATATTCTTTTAAAAATCACAATACAACTTTTCTACTTTGACAGTTGACATCGCAATTCCCTCCTCTATCTTGGGGTTGTCACCTCAATCCGATATTTTAACAATAATTCTTACATTCGGCCTTTCCTGACAACCAGTTTGTCCTCAAACTACAAATCTACAGTCAGCCGTAAGTCAGTAAAAGTAACACTTTGAATTTGATATCACTTTTATTACTTAACACTGTTATTCTCAGTGAATTGCTTTTACTGACCTGCTGTTGACTGTACACTGAAACTAAATAAAAAAAATAAATTTATAAAATAGTGTTTTAACTACAAGTCAATCAAAATTTCAAATAAGGGAAACAAACAAAAGGCATTCGGCCTTCCCTGACAATCAAGTTTGTCCCCAAACCTTTACAAAGAAATGAATATTCATTTCCTACTTATAATAAATAAACAAAAAGTCCTACTCAAAGTAAAAACTACGATGAATATTACAGGATATAAGTCTTTGAGAAGTACAATTAGTTACGTACTTAAATAAATAAACAAGGACGTGTACACAACAGCACGTCAGCAGAAACACTCTGGACTTTATGGCATGGTAATAATGTTGCAAATGTTTCTCCTGACATGCGATTAATTGTACCATAAAGTTAACAAATACACAGCAAAATATACTCAATACACTTTAACGAAATATCACAAAGTAATCAGTAATTAGTAATCTAGGAGTGGACTATAAATAAAAAAACATTAAACAAGAAATAACTCGAGCGGCTCTATCAACGCTCTAACAATATTTAAATTATAAACACGAGCGGCTCTATCAACACTCTATGTTTAAATCAATAGCATGAGCGGCTCTATCAACGCTCTATGTTTAAATCAATAGCATGAGCGGCTCTATCAACGCTCTATGTTTAAATCAATAGCAATTTAAATTATAAACACGAGCGGCTCTATCAACACTCTATGTTTAAATCAATAGCATGAGCGGCTCTATCAACGCTCTATGTTTAAATCAATAGCATGAGCGGCTCTATCAACGCTCTATGTTTAAATCAATAGCATGAGCGGCTCTATCAACGCTCTATTTTAAATCAACAACATGAGCGGCTCTATCAACGCTCCCACAATATTTAAATCATACACATGAGCGGCTCTATCAACGCTCTATTTTAAATCAACAACATGAGCGGCTCTATCAACGCTCCCACAATTTTTAAATCATAAATATGAGCGGCTCTATCAACGCTCTATTTTAGATCAACAACATGAGCGGCTCTATCAACGCTCTAAAAATATTTAAATTAGTAACATGAGTGGCTCTAAGTGATGAGTAAACTACACAAAGAATAAATTAGTTATGAAATTCTTAAGACTTAATTTTCACTTTTATCTTCCTCACTAGAACCACTATCAGTTTTTGACTCATGGTCACTGTATTTTGTTACCCACGGTTTTATACGGTCCGCAGCCCAGACATTACAGTATTTCTTTTGAGTTGTACCTGGAATACTTGACACTTGATATGTATCATTTCCTAATACTTTTGTTATTCTGTATGGGCCTGTGAATTTAGGGAGAAGTTTTTTACTTTTTCCGTCATTACTGCCTACAGGTTTTAATATTTTTACTAAATCACCTTCCTGATAGACTTTCGCTTTTAATTTATTTTTATCATACCTAATCTTTTGGGTTCGTTGATCTTTTTCAATATGTATTTGAATGTTTTTTCTTATGTCTTGTATTGATCCTGGTTGCCTGGTTTCATTTATAATTTGTGTGAATATATTTTCTCCCTTACACATCATTGTAATTCCGAATAAAGCTTCCGAAGGTGCTTTTCCTATCCCCTTATTAAGCGTGTTATTTAGACCCAATTGAAGTTTACCCAAAACCGTGTCCCAATATTTTTCACCTAACCTGTCTGTGTAAGCTGTTAAAGCATCAAGTATCGTTCTGTTGTACCTCTCTACTTGCCCATTGGCACGTGGAGAGGCTACAGCATTCAGAACGTGGTGAATCTTAGATTCGTCAATGAAACGTTTGAATTCTTTTGAAGTGAAGGAAGACCCTTGATCAGATATCATTCTGTTAGGATAACCAAATGTCGTGAATATGTCTTCGAGACTGCGTATTGTAGGATTAGATTTTAAATTCCTGAGAGGTTTTAGAAAACAAAATTTTGTGAACCCATCTACCAACACTAAAAGATAAGAATGTCCCTTTGCACTTTTAACGAAAGGCCCTAAATGATCCACGTGCACCGTGTCAAATGGTTTGTCAACCTTGTGTATCGGATGTAATAACCCTTCTTTCGGTCCGCTTGGTTCTTTACTGTATGCACATTCTATGCAAGATCGAACATATTTTTTGACAAATCTTTTCATTTTCGGAAACCAGAAATCTTTACTCATCTTATTAAAGGTTTTCTCTACACTGAAATGACCTATATCGTCATGATTTAATTTACATAAATGAAATCTTGCACGTTTGGGTACTACCCATTTTAGCTCTTGGTCTATTTTCCGAAAAATTTTATTATCTTTTAAAAGAAAGTTTTTCTTTATATCTGAACTCTCTTTGTCTTCAAGAATTTGCCTTATACGTTGCAGTTCATTATCTGCTAACTGTTGACTTAATAACCAATCTTCTTGTGTTATTTTGAGAACAGAAGGCATACTATCCAAAGCTACATCTGATTCACAAGGTTGAGGGTTTCGGCTGAGCGCATCTACGTGCGACATAGCTGAACCAGGTCTGTATATAATATCGAAATTATACTCCTGCATTGCTATCCACCAACGAGCAACTCTCGGTATTAGGTCCCGTTTTGTAAACGTTGCTCTTAATGCATTACAGTCTGTCACCAAAGTAAATTTGACTCCTAACAAATAAACTCTAAAACGCTGAAGTGATGCAATGAAAGCTAAGGTTTCGAGTTCGTATGCGTGATATTTCTCCTCATCTAAACTAGTTTTCCTACTGAAATAAGCTATAGGTCTTGTAATGCCCAACTCATCTTTTTGAAATAAGATTCCAGCTAAACCGTGCTTGCTCGCGTCGGTGTGTAAAGACGTTTCATTTTTAGGATCATAAAGTCCCAACAGAGGGCGTTCTATTAAGGCTTCTTTAAGACGATGAAAGGCAGTTTCGTGTTCAGTATTCCAACACCACGTACTTTGCTTTTTGGTAAGATCAGTTAGTGGTCTAGCTATTATCGCAAAGCTTTTTATAAATTTTCTGAAGTAGCTAGCCAATCCAATAAATTGTCGAATTTCATGAACATTACGTGGTGTTGGAAACTTTTCCACTGCAGATATCTTTGCCTTCCCCGGTCTGATACCCTCGTGACTTATTTCATGTCCAAGGTATTCAAGTTGTTCTTGAAAGAAATTACATTTTCGAAGATTCAAAGTGAACCCTGCATCTTGTAACAACTTGAAAGCCTTTTCTAGTCTCTCTAATTCCTGATCAAAATCCTTTGCAGGGATCAAAATGTCGTCCATGTAAGCGAGCATTGACTCAAAACGTGAACTTCCTAATACTTTATTAATTGTTCTTTGAAAAACTGCTGGGGAATTCACGAGTCCAAACGGCATTCTTTTGAAATGATATAATCCATCCGGAGTAATGAAAGCTGTTAGGTGTCTACATTCTGTACGAATGGGTATTTGGTAGTATCCGCTTGCCAGATCTAAACTTGTATAAAATTTGTTTCCATTGAGCACATCTAACTGATCATCTATTCTAGGCATAGGAAAAATGTCTTTCTTCGTTTTACGATTTAATGCACGAAAATCTATGCATAAACGGTAGCCTCCGGTTTTCTTTGAGACAAGTATAATAGGGCTAGCGTAGGGAGAATTTGACTCTTCTACGATATCATTATCCATTAATTCTTTCACCATATCTCGGACTATCTCTCTTTCCATGTAACTTAAACGATATGGTCTATAAACAACAGGGGTAGAATCTTCTAGTTCAATATTCATCTCTGACATATTTGTACAACCGACTTCAGACAAATTTTGTGCAAAACATGTCCTATATTTATTTATTAGAGTCAATATTGATTCTTTTTGATCTGTTGTAAGATTAGGATTTACATTAACGTCATCCAGAGATATAGGGGAGAGAGTTGACGGATCTGTTATTTTGTTACAAAACAGTTCAGATTTTTGTACCTGGATAGTATCTTGTGGTTCGATGATCATAGCACGTGTCATTACTATATTTTCCTTTAGATGTAGTGGCTTGCCCGTGAGATTGCATATTGCAATTTTACACTCTCCTTCATGTAAATTGTAGACACCTCCTAGTACAGCATAATCACAGTGTTTAGAATGCCTTACGCTCGTCTCAACCAAAACGTCACAGTTTGTTTTGTCACCGTCTCTGCATTCGATTAGGTCAATGTTATCCTCAAGTGTAGTGTTTGCTTTTATTCTCAGTACAATCCTATCATTAATCTCTTTTTCCTCTAACAAGTTAGTGAAATCTTGAGGTATATTTCTTTTAAGAATATCCAATCTATCAGCAGTCTTTATTATTAGAATTTCCGGTCGTTCTGTGATGTTTTGTCCAACAAGTAGAGACTCTGCTAGCATGTTTGAATCTACAATATATGCATCAATGTCTGCTGTGACCTCACCTATCGTCAATTTTACACGTGTTCGACCTAACGGAGTATAGGACCCACTCCCAAAGCCTCTGATATTTGGTAAATCATTTTCAAACTTAGGTAATGAATGCCCATCAACAAAGTCTCGACTTATAAGAGTGCAATCACTTCCAAAATCCACAAAACATTTAATTTTTATAGATTCATTAATAATTGCATCCTTGTGATATTTCGAATCTGGTTTTATATTGGTTTGAGTGAATAAAGTTTTTTTTTCTGTTGTTTTACTGTTTGTATTATTAAAATTCCTGTTTTTATTTCTAAAACATTCCTCAGTTTTATGTCCTAAACGATTACAAGTATTACATTTAATTATAGATTTTGAACATTTGCTAGTTATATGTCCTTTTTCTTTGCAGTTATAGCAGAATAATTCGGAAGTTCCATTGTAACACTGAGATCCGCGGTGGCCACGTTTATTGCATTTAAAACAAACAATGTCGCTGTAAGTGTTTGCACTCGTTCTAGGCCTTGACGTCTTAAATGATTCCCTATCTCTACATAAATCTTTTAAATATTTAAGCAAATCTTCTGGGTCATTCAATCGTGCCGATGATGCCCCTGCCCGAATCGTTTTATCTTCTATACCATGTATGAGGCAGTCGACGGCTTTTTTGTCTTTAATTTCGCACGCATTCAGTAGAACCATTTTATCATAATAATACTCATCAACAGACTCTCCTATTCGCAATCGCCGTTCTAGCATTTCAGTTAATAAAGCACCATAGTTACTTTCGGAAGGGAACGCTCTTATCAAACGATCTTGCCATTCGGGCCAAGTTAGTAATATACTTTGAAGCCCCTCATACCACTTCTTGGCATGACCTGATAATTTGGGTAAAGCATAATGTCTTGTCTGTTCGTCTGTCCATTTGTAAATTTGAGCACATTCATTTACCTTTGATAACCAAAACTCTATTTTCTGATTCTTTTGTGCGGGATCAAAAGTAGGTATAATATTCTTATCGTATGTCATACCATGTGTTTTATTTTGTGTCAAGTTATGAATCAATGACGCTAAATCATTAATATTCAGTGTCATCATTCCGGGAACATTATTATTAGCGTTATGGCCAGTATTATTATAAGATGATGTTGAATTGATTACTGAATTAGATGTAGGTTGGAGTTGCGGTTGTACATTACTTGCATTAGTTAAATTTTGAGAATTATCATACATACTGTCTCTCTGCTCCAAGCTCTGAATCAAATTAGTAAAGTCCTCTACACATAACGGTAAAGTAGCATTATTTTGTCTTCCTGTTGTAACATCACCGGACTGACATGAAGGTTGTTGTATAGTTTCTGATGGAGGCGTCACAGTATCACATACTCGTAGTATTGTTGATGTCCTTACAGCAGGTAACTCCTCTCTCTCAGATAATACTCTTGTTTCCATTTGTACAGGTCCCATCACCTGCTTAGATTTATGTTGCACCTGTGAACATAATGATTCTCCTCTTGGTGTGAAAGAATGCTCCTGTCTTTGTCGCGACCTTGAAGTGTGTCTGCGTGTGTATTTGCGCCTCGACCGGGCACAATCATAGTCGGATTCACTTGTACTCGTATCACGACTCCGATCTATAGGTTCTGTCCGGCGATGCTCACGTTCCAATGAGCTTCGACTGGTCTTTCGGTGATGTCGTTTTTTCTTGTGTTTTGGCATTTTCCACTTTATTTGGGGCTGTGTTTTGTTCTTGTCACTTCTGATATAAGGTTTATTTCTAATCGCTACGAAGAAATAGGCCAGATATGATGATTTAACCAGTTATATTCTTTTAAAAATCACAATACAACTTTTCTACTTTGACAGTTGACATCGCAATTCCCTCCTCTATCTTGGGGTTGTCACCTCAATCCGATATTTTAACAATAATTCTTACATAGGTTACTATAAAAATTTTACTTAATTAGACTTTTTAAAAGATAAAGAGGCATAGCTCCTAAGCTCTACGTATTTAGATAGGTATTGTGGTCCTCTAAGGGCCTATACACGTAGAAAGCAAGGAGCCAATGTCCATCTACCAGCGTTTTTCGGAACTAGTCCGCATTGGAATATGGCACCGTTTCCGAAAAGTCTTGGCTGATCGGGGCGCAGGCTCCTGCCTATCAACGTCTATACGCCTTACCTCCAGACCTTTGCTGGTATATTTTATGTTTAAAGACCCACCACTGGTTAGGATGTGTCAGTCAATGTGTGAGTTTTTGTACGTACAAACTTATATCCTAAACCGTACGTCATTTACAGAACCGGCCACTCTCTGCTCCACACCCTATACGGGCAATCTCTCCGCTACGACTGTGAATATTTCATCGAATACTTCGCCTTGGATCTGCTGATGGAAGATGGCGTCTGCAAGGGTTGCATCGCTCTTAACCTGGAGGATGGAACTCTACACAGGTTTGTGAGAATTCCTATCGATCAGCAGCACAGCAGCGAAACTTCAGTTAACCTCAAAGTTGTTTTTTGTTAACTTACTATATAATAGGGGACTATTCGAGAAAGCCGTCGTCGCATGCAGACCATATTCGTTTTCGTATGCAAGTCAAAAGCATGTCAACTCGACCGGAGCTCGGTTTTTATTCGTTTGCAAGTTTTGCCACTCGTTGAGTGATTTGTTTTGATTTGATTATAAATCGAGATTCAAAGATTCGCAATTTTCAAAGTTTGACTACTGCAGTGGATCGGTGTATTTGAGTAGTTCTAATCGAAAGCTTCACTTTGAATCACATATCGTAAAACGTGTGCCAAGCAAAAAATTGGGTTCCTGTATTTCCAAAAACGTGCGTTGACGGCTCTGCTGAAATTTTCCATGTGCTAAGGTTAAAAAAGTAGCTATACAAGCTGTATTAGAAAGGGTTTTTCAACCCTGAAGGATGTGAATATGTCCTTGAAACTGAACAACTTTCCCTAAGGAAAATGGGTTGAAATAAGAAAAAAAATTTTGACCTCCCATACAAAATGCGCTATCAGCAGATTTAGTTTCTATGGGAAGTCAAATTTTTGTTTTTCGTATTTCGACCTTAGGGGAAAGTTGTTCAGTTTCATGAGCAAATTCACATCCTTCGGGGTTGATAGACCCTTTTTGTTACAGCCTATATAAAAAAAACCGGCCAAGTGCGAGTCGGACTCGCGCCCCGAGGGTTCCGTACCACCATATAATCATAATTGTAATAGTTGAAATTTCAGTAAGCTAGATTTTTTGAGTCTGACACGAGCTTGACCAAATTTTATTATTTGTTGTTATTTTATAGCTTATGTACTATAAACATACCAATTTTCAAGTTTGTAAGTGTTTCCGTTTTTAAATAGAACTAAAACAAAAATCGCCTCAGCGACCATCCAACTTGACCCCTCTTATATGAATGTTCTTGAAACGGGAGCTCACCACAATTGGTTACCATTAATTGTGAGAAAAGTTGTAATATTAAATGATTTCAGACTTTTCCCATTATTTGTACTGTGAGACCTAGCTTCTTGCCAAATTTCATAATTTTAGGTCAACGGGAAGTACCCTGTAGGTTTTGCATTTTTGAATAAATGTATGGAGATGAGGACATAAAATGCCATATCTTTAGATTGCGTGATTGTAAAAAATTGAAATGTTTGATCTTGTGTGGTTCATGGATCCTAATATATGGTATTAATTTCAACCTGATACCTTTACCCGTTCGTGAGATAAAGGGTCTTGACAGACAGACAGACAGACAGACGGACAACAAAGTGATCCTATAAGGGTTCCGTTTTTTTCTTTTGAGTACGGAACCCTAAAAAGTAGCTTACGAGCAGTTTCTTAAAGAATTGGGAAGAGGTTAGTAAAGATCGTAACCAATGGAAAGCCGCGAGGGAGGCCTTTGCCCAGCAGTGGGATCTAGTAGGCTAAGAAAGAAAAAAAAACGAGCAGTGTTTTTTATCCAGGTTCCAAGCGAAGAACACGATCCTAGCGACGGGCGGCACCGGACGGTCGTACTTCAGCTGCACGTCAGCGCACACGTGCACGGGCGACGGGACCGCCATGGCGGCGCGCGCCGGCCTGCAGAACGAAGACATGGAGTTCGTGCAGTTCCATCCCACTGGTCGGTATACCTACTGCCAGGCAGGGAGTTGTCTCTACAAATTTACAGCTTTTACGCTTTTGTGCGTGGGGTATAGTTTGGAGAGGAAGTACACGGCCGCTCGTCGGTGGTAACACTTGGCTTTCAGCGGGTTTTTGAGGTTCAGCTTGTTTTTTTTTTTCATTTGCTTGCTGCCGTGCGAACCATAGTCACCACGCTTGCTGTAGTTGCGAATGGCACCATGGACCGCGTTTGTTGGGAACCACAGTATCTATTTTATTTTATTCGGAACACTAACAGCTAAGCATACATTAAAATAAGTACGTAAAGAAAACACTACAAAGCCATTTACAAGTATGATGGATGATACGTGACTTCAGCTCAAATCAATCTCCCTTAGTCGCCTTTTACGACACCCTGCTCAATATTATCGTTAAATTGGCCCAAAACGAAGACAGACACTCGGCAGAAAAGGACAGTAGCATTTACTCTGCATTCTTACACGAACAGTTCCTAATGGTACCATTTACAGTTCTCCTCGTTCTTCTTCGCACGTCATCACTCGCCACCTCTATACCCGCGGGGTAACATAGTACACCTGACGACAGCACGTCAGTAGAAACACTGGACTTTATGGCATGGTGATAAGAGTTGCGAATGTTTCCATTGACGTTTAGTCCATCATCATCATCATAACATCCCATGAAACGTCCACTACAGGACAGGGAGCTCCCTCCATAATTATAGCTTTTGCTGGAAAAATGTAAAGGGGAAGTACCATAGTCACCTCGCTTGTTAGCGTTACGGCTTGCACCATAGACCGCGGTTGTAGGTGACCGCAGTAAGTAAGATACAAAGGAGGATGCTGCTGCCCATCCTCCAGTTAACCCTTAGTCGCCTCTTATGACACCCACGGGTTGGTACTATTCTTTGCCGGCACACATGACGTTTAGTTGACCGTACCTATTTAAAAAAGTAAACTTATTAGCGCACTACACTCTCTGGCTATTTTTATGCGATAAAGCGTACCTCATACATAACTCATAACGCACTTAAATAAATAAGTTTAATTTTGACTGCATGTAAAGCGTGTTCCTGTGTGTATTTCATTTCTGGGTGTCTTATACAGGGTGTAAGGGACGGTGTACCAAAAACTGAAAGGGCATGTTTAGTCAACGAAACTGAACAACTTTCTCAAAGAAACATTTTGAAAAAAAAATTGACCTCCATCAAATTGCTCATTCTGATCGAACAATTTGTATGGAGAGGTCAATTTTTTTTTTTCATTTGAAAGTTGTTCAGTTTCGTTGACTGAGCACGCCCTTTTTCCCTATCCGTCCCTTACACCCTGTATATAATATTGTATTCATTGAAAACAAAAAAGTCATGTGACTTGAAATAAATAAACAAAACGTTTTGAAAGGTCATCGAAAAGTTACTCTGATAACAGCTTTATCTATGTTATTAGGGTTGGGCCACATTGATCGATGGCCTTTCGCACTTTGCAGATTGAAAAAAAGCACACTTGTACGCATTATGCCGATCCACTACATACAGAGCTGTACGGACGCGTTCGCATCCGTACGCAGCCGTAAGGTGCCGCACAGCTCCGTATGCAGACGAATCGATGGAAGCATCTCATACTGTTGTTGACTCTTTTATCGCCTTCATCAGCCTTCGATCGCCGTCGTCAGCCGTGGATCCCTGCCGACGGTCGATCGCGTTTCGTCGTCAGGGCTCGTTCGCCACGTCGATGCGAAAGGATTTCCATACTTTTCGCTCGTTTTGTATTGGCAAACCGTCGATCGCCGTCGATCAGTGTGGCCCGACCCTCTCTAGTCCTATCTAAATTTTGTAATGTAACTATTTCGGTTGCCCAAGAGACTGGCTGCTTCCTAGTTTGGGAACCTCTTTGTAAATGCTTTCAGTGTGGAATTAATAAAATTTGTTCTTATTCTTATGTCGTGGTAGGTATCTACGGTGCGGGCTGCCTCATCACTGAGGGTTGTCGCGGCGAGGGCGGGTTCCTGGTGAACGCTAAGGGTGAACGGTTCATGGAGCGATACGCGCCCGTAGCCAAGGACCTGGCCAGTCGAGACGTCGTCTCCAGGGCTATGACGGTTGAAATCATGGAGGGTGAGTTTTGCATACATTAGTTTAAGACCTAATTTCACTATACTCTTCTTGTTAACTTATACTAGTAAAAACAGCAAAAAACAATCTCTTTTTGACGTTTGACACATCATCGATGTTCTATTACCTAATCAAACTAATTTATTTTGTCTGTAATTTTAGATTAATATATTTATTTCATTTTTAATATAATAAATTATATGTCATTTGATGTTAATATAAGATCACATGGTAAAGTTAAAAAGATTACTAAACGACTCGTGAGAGTTACATATAATTAAGTGCTTAGACGGATAAACTCATGTTAAATCACGTTATGTTTACGGTTTAGGGAAGACATGGTTCGATCCGATTCACGGATAATCTTCAGGGAGGTCAGTAATTACACGGACCGCCGTTTTTGGCGGGAACTCGGCGTGGGCTCTTGTTTGCTTGGTTGAAATTCTTTTTTTTTTTGTGTATGTAGTGATATAGTGGATAATAAAGATAGTGTGTTATACAGTGAACTGTCTACGGAGTGCGCAGCTGATGAAGATTTTTAGCGATCTCGTGTTTGAACCCCTATTGTGTTGTCTCAAAAAGTCTACTATCACTTTACGGGGGGAGCAATGAACAATTCCCCCACTTGACGCTGGCGGTTCGCCATATTTTTAACCTCAAGTTACTACTGATATTCTAAAAAATGAAGCATATTCCAGAACTAGACACTGGCAGAAATGTCCCCAAAAATAGGTTGACGATTGCCAAATTATGAGTTTTTCCTTGTAAGTACATAGTAACGATGTGCAGGTCGCGGCTGCGGCCCCGAAAAGGACCACGTGCACTTGCAGCTGCACCACCTGCCGCCCGAGCAGCTGCAGCAGCGCCTGCCCGGCATCTCGGAGACCGCCATGATCTTCGCCGGCGTCGACGTCACCAAGGAGCCCATCCCAGTGTTGCCCACAGTGCATTATAACATGGGCGGCACACCCACCAACTTCCGTGGAGAGGTCAGTCTCTAGTTACTAACTAGTTACTAGTATGTTCGAAGTTCGACACATGGGAGATAACGTGTTTCTTGCGATACGTTACAAAAAAGCCCATCCCAGTGTTGCCTGCAGTGCATTATAGTAAGGGAGATGAAAAATATTTCGCTATATGATTTGCACGTATTTCATATCGCTAGAGATGATAGTTTAGATTATTATAAATTGATTTGGTTCAGTAAAGTTTTTCTGTCCGTCGCTGCGTTTTTGAGTTTCAGATTTTCAAAAATGTAAAAAAAAGAAGGGTACTAAATCATTTGCTCATGTCTGCCAATGGAGCTGCTGGTCAGAAACATACTAAAAATTAAAGAAATCGAAGAGGCAGACGTATAGGGCTCTGCATTATCACGGGAAGTACTAGTAAATATGTAGAAAAAAAAGGCTCTACTAAACCATTTGCTCATCATTCTAGTTGCTTTTATTCGCTTCATTTGGTTTCACTGAAGACAACAAAAAATTGGCAGACGATTTACTCACTGATTTTAAGAAATATTAATTTTTATAAATTCGTACTAAATCAATCATATCCCCAATATAGGGTGCGTCCTAATTCACTTTCTTCTTTCAAGTAGACAAGGCTTATAATGAACGCGGGTGGGGGCGCTAGCTTGTATAAGGAGAACACTCAAAAGTGACGTTTCACAAGGTGGCGGTGTTAGTTCCTTTTTTTGCCACGTTCATAATAAGCCTTGTCGCACTTGTACATAGATAATTTCGTTTCACTTAGAAAAGAATAAACACCGGAAAGAAATTATTCATTGATTTTAAAAACCGGTAATAAATTGCGTAGGAATCGAACGCTAATTAAAAAGTTGATATCTCAATGGGTCCCCGCACACGTTAAATCCGCGATCCTGCGATCCGCTGAGATGCAGCTATAAGAAAGAGAAAGCTATAGGACCATAGACTAGGTGTATCTATGGTGTCTCTATGGTCCTATAGCTTTCTCTTTCTTTCTTATAGCTGCATCTCTACCGGATCGCAGGATCGCGGATGTTACGTGTGCGCGCACCCAAAGTGTGAAGGAAACGTCGAGTGTCCGCACGGTCCGCACACGTTAAATCCGCGATGCTGCGATCCGGTAGAGATGCAGCCATAAGAAAGAAAGAGAAATAATAATGATCGCGAAGTCTGATCGCGAAACTGTTTGACCATGTGCGGGGGACCCAATATCGTTCTTATCACAGATTAAATATACTTTCGAGTGGTAGAAATGTTCAAGGGTAGAAATCCAACACGGGCTCTACACGACGAGCCGCAAACGGCGTTCACACGTTGGCCGTGCCTTTATTTCAAATAAGTGCGTAGGAGCAGAGGGACGTTTTATTTTATTCTAAATAAGTAAAAATATTTTTTTATTTTTTTTCAAATATGGTGCAGCTGGAAACAAAACTTAAAAGCACTGTATAAGTATATTTCAGCGGCAGCGATAGTCTCCGCGTATACGTCCATCTTGCTTGCTTGACAGACCTACACGGAATGAGCCGCACCAACAACGTGTGAAAGCTGTCAACAAGCTTGCCGAGCCGGCGCGGCCAACGGTTGGGCAAACGTCTACTGGGTGCTCAAAACGAGTGGGTCAGACCCATTGACGTAAGAAAAACGCTGCGCTTCTAACGCCCCCTGGCGTAATTTCCAAAATCTTTGGTCAGACAGAATTCACAGGTATAAATATTCAAAAATAGCGATATCACTGATTCGTATACGAATCTTGCCAATACGAACGCTTCAAAAATGCGTCTCCTGAGACTGCAACTGCTATGTCTTTGATTGATGTCATCCATTCAAATCTTGACAGAACTTTGAACAAATGAACATGAAAAAATTATGTATCAAAATACCAGCCAGCATCTTACTAAAAAGGTTGCATTGAAAGTAGCCGATGCTTTAAAAAAAACCGGCCAAGTGCGAGTCGGACTCGCGCACAGAGGGTTCCGTACCACCACATAATCATTATTGTATTAGTTGAAATTTCAGTAAGTTAATGTGCTACATTTTTTGAGTCCGACACGCGCTTGACCAAATTTTATTATTTGTTGTTATTTTATAGCTTATGCACTATGAACATACCAATTTTAAAGTTTGTAAGTGTTCCCATTTTTAAAATAGAACTAAAACAAAAATCGCCTTCGCGACCATCCAACTTGACCCCTATCTTATATGAATGTTCTTGAAACGGGAGCTCACCACAATTGGTTACCATTAGTTGTGAGAAAAGTTGTAATATTTAATGATTTCAGACTTTTCCCATTATTTGTACTGTGAGACCTAGCTTCTTGCCAAATGTCATAATTTTAAGTCAACGGGAAGTACCCTGTAGGTTTTGCTATTTTGCATAAATGTATGGAGATGAGGACATAAAATGCCATATCTTTTGATTGCGTCGTTGTAAAAAATTGAAATTTTCAGATCTTGTGTGGTTCATGGATCCTAATAAATGGTATTAATTTCAACCTGAAACCTTTACCCGTTCGTGAGATAAAGGGTCTTGACAGACAGACAGACGGACAACAAAGTGATCCTATAAGGGTTCCGTTATTTGAGGTACGGAACCCTAAAAATAAAAAATTAGAGGCACAGTAAATACATGGGCTTATCAGGAGTATGGAAACTAAGCCTAATTTTAACCGACTTCAAAAAAGGAGGAGGTTCTATGTTCCACTGTATGTATTTTTTATGTATGTCCACCTATTTTTCCGTCAGGTGTTAACGATTTGCAAAATTCCTTTTTCATCCGAAAGGGTATACTCCTGAGGTGGTCCCATTGTCACCAAGTCAGGATCTGATGATGGGATCCTAGGGAAATCGAGGGCAACACTCAAATTTTATAGGCACGTATAACGTTTTTCATATATTTTTCAAAGCTACACAAATATTGCGTCTGGTATTCATCATCTCATGTTGATGGTCTGATGATGGAAGGTCCAACTCCTTAACGGTTAGGAGTTGGAGGATTATTCTTCAAAATTTTAGTCACGTATTGATCGAAAGTTTGAAGCGCTCGTGGCTAAGTTGAAGTTGGTCTTTCTTTGCGATGTCTAAAATTAAATAACGTTAGTCGTGGTGTGTGACCGCTAGTGGCACAACAATTAGAACGTTCTGTCAAATAATAGAACGATTTTCAAAATTCTTTTTTTATCCGACCAAACATACTTCTGACGTTGTCCCATGGCCACCAAGTCAGGATCTCATTATGGGATCCCAGGGAAATCGAAAGCAACGCTCAAACTTTATAGGCACGATTACCTACGTGTTTTAAAAACAACGCGTTAGGTAAATAATGCAAAATCTCTCAGGTGAAAGCTCTTCACAGGAAATTGAACATCTTAGAGATGCCATGCCATGGAACGCACGGCATTGTACACGTAGAGACAAAACCAGTGTAACCTGTAGTCAGCCGAACCAGCGCTACGCTGAACTTGTTTACTATTATAGTACCTGGGCGACCGAGCTTCGCTCTAGAATAGCCGCCTCAACCTGACAATATCATCGGGTGGCGCTGTAAGTTTCTTAAATGCACTAAAACGCGCAAAGAAATGATTAAAAAGACGGTGAAAACGAATTTTCCCAGACATGAGACCTAGCTAGATCGATTTTTCGTCCCGAAAACCCGTATTGTAATTTTCATCAAAATCGTTAGAGCCGTTTTCGAGAAACCGATTACAAATATAAATATTGCTTGAATATTCTGTGGCTACGTTACAAACGCCTTAAAGAAAATACTCGCTCAAGGTCAAATTGTTTCCACCGAAGTGCGTACCTGTCTATAAGTTGGTTACTTATTACTGACCATCAATTTTAGAGACTATCCATGAAATGCTCGAACTTTTTTAGAGACATCATGATTGTAGTGATATGACAACACTACGTCATTCGTGCTTCGGAAGGCCTTTCAGTCGTTTGTCCTTACCACTTTGAAGGAGTGATCATCAGGTCAGTAATTTAGATCAGTTAGGGTTACCAACCACCTTTTGGTGCCTGTACCTTACGATGTTTGCTTAACACTAAAACTTGTAAAATAAAAATATTTATAACAAAAACTACACACCTCCTTCAAAGTATTTCAAGGTTTCTATTAGCGCTAAAAATTACAAAATAACCGTAGCAGTTTATAACCAAGAACTAAGTGAAGTATTTTTTTTGTAATTTTTTTGTCGTACTTTAGGGAAAGTTGTTAAGTTCTATGGTCAGAGTAACACACTCAAAGGAACGCAGTTGATTAGGAAGTACCCTATACAAGGTGTTAACGGAATAAGCGAAACCACAGAAAAATAAAGGTACATAAAAGGAGGATTATAGAAATAATTCGTCACTAGGTGGTGTAGGCGTTTTTCTATGCATTTGACAGGTTATTTTGAATGTTTTCTATGGATCACTCAGAACAAAAACCTCCTTGCTTCGCTCGGAGAAGAAACCATGCTATTTTTTTTCAGTATGGGATGACAACTGCTAGCATGTCTCATGCCATGTCAAGTGGTCAGTGATCACATCCTACCAAATTAGATGAACGACGCGTTCATTGCATTTACAAAGTTTATAGGATTATTGTAACTTGTTGGGATTTTAACGGTTGAAAATATTTCCTGAATTATATGTTGTAAACAATGTGTAAATTATAAAAAACATGTAGTGAATAACTTCAAAATATCGTGAATTTATTCTTAAGTTGCTCTCCATATTAGTGATTGTTCTTTTTAATAATAACGTGTGTAGTTGATGGCTGTACATCTTTAAAACAACAAAACGAAAATTGCAAAGAAATTTTGTCTTTTCATCTGTAAGTTTTATTCAGTATTTTTCATGTTTGTGGATTATTATCACAAATATTGCATAAAAAAATGTCAACTTATCATTTCTACAGTCAGATAATATGGAAATTGTTACGTATTTTACTGTAATTTATCGTTTTTTGTGGGATCATGTTGGAGTTTATGAGTGATGTATTTTTTATCGATAGTAGTATTTTTACTTTCGAGCTGAGCGAGAAAGGTATTGTATTCGTGAAAAAAGTTGCACAAACTTTCTCAAAAATGTGTTCTATATCACTTAAGCAAGTCCCCTAAAAAATGTCCGTCTGTCGGTTGGTCGGTCTGTCCGTCACGCTTTGGCCTAGCGGCTAAACGAATGGTCCTATTAACACCATATTTTTAATTTAAGACTTTTATTTCCGAATGGTTTTTTGCTGGCTCTCATTTTGAGGGTAGCTGTCATTCAACAAAAATGAAGAATTGACTTTTTTTTTAAATAGTTCAAATTATTTTTATGAAACTTTGCTTGACTAAGCATCTCTATGCAAGGTATCTTGCGCCATCATCAGTTTGTCTGTGTGATTCCATATAAGGGGTGTTCCTGTACTACCAAAACGTAAACTTGTGATTTACTCATAGGATCAGTGCACCACTAGATGACCAAGCACCAATAGCTGACCAAAACTTAAATTTGAACTAAAAGTAAGAAAATTTAAAAATACCGCGATTTTATATAGAATTTAACTATGTTGGCGTATTACAATAAAGTAATGGGTTTGTCTAGCTAGTACTTTAGTATGTTTATTCGAAGTGGTCATGCAATGTAACATTTGAAAAAAAAAAAAAACTTTAAGAGCATATTTTGTAAAGTCCTTAACACTTATTATATCACAAGCCTAACTAATTAATAGTCGAACTTTTAGAAGTGACTCTGAAAGTAGAACTAATAATTTAGTTTTTTTATGAATTTTGTTATAAAACCGCTTAAATGGTCAACTAGTGGTACCTACATTGACCCTAATTGACTCCATTAAGTTTGTATTATTTTCTATAATTTTAATTTTGTTTTGGTTATCTACCTGAATGGATATTCAATTTGATTAGATTTTGTGAAAATTTAGTACATGGATGTACCAAAAACTGAAAGAGCTTTACAGTCGACAAAACTGAACAACTATTCATAAGAAACAGAGTTTTGAAATTTAAAAATCTGTGAAAATTCATATAAAAGTGTTCCAGTACTACCAAAATTTGAACATGTGATTTGTTCGAAATCGTTTACGGTTGGTTTGTTTTAATATTTTACAATTCGAGTTCCGAATTCATGTGGTAGAACATTTTTCAGAAAAACCTTAATAAACGTTTGTAATTCCATACTATGTGTAGGTATGGTATTACAAATTTAAGTTTGCGGTTGACAGTTCTACATGCATATCGCGAGAAAGTAAGTGCAGTGCTGCTGTACCATTTATTATATTTTACAACATTCAACGCGTTTTGTTTTCATTCTGGGTTCGATTCCCGATGGGGACACTGTCAAACAAATATAACTTTGTGTGTCTTCGCCAAATTGAAATGTCTCAATCAGCATGAATCATCCTGAATCAACAAATTGTAAGAAAATTAATAAAAATACTAAATTAATCTATATAAAATTCTCTACAAAAAAGGTTTTAAAGTTTTTCGCTACAAACAATTCTGACAAGCAATTCTTGTGCTCATGCAACGCTTTGGCTCACAAGCGTATGAAGATTCTGGGTCAAGCTTATCCGAAACCAGAAGACTACAGGCTCCTTGTGCTCTAAGGTCCAATAAGGAACTCAGCTCCACGTTATAAGGCAAGATAAGATACACGAAATTTCGCTTGAAAATTGATTTGAGCTACTTAGAAGAAAAACACAAACCCGTATTTCAGCATTTTTGCAAAACCATCCCAAAGGGATTGAATTGAGGGATAAAAGTTTGTTTTAAAATCCTACATAATTTGTATGTAAGCTAGAGATATTCATGAAAATAAAAAAAAAGAACCTTTACACCTCCTACCCCTCTTGCCTCCACCGCTACCGTCCATTACTTTTAGTAAGTAAGTAAGAAATTTGGTATCTTTAATATTAAAACACCTACGTAAGAAATCACCTTTAGTAAAAAATGCAAAAAGTATTTTTTTTTAATGAATTTAATCACTGCTTTTAACAGATTTACCTTTTATTAAAGTTTAGTACTTCAACTTTTTGGTCAAAGTTTAAACATCGATTTGTCCTTGTGTAACTTATCGACTATCGATAGATGAAAGCATGCCCACATCCCTACTTGTGACGAATTATTTCTTATATATTACTTCTATATGAGGTCAAATTTCTTTGATGGATCATCGATGATGGGGTTGTGACATGTTGGCAGATGTCATCCCCTACTAAAATAAATTTGCAAGGTATCTATTCCAAGCGAAGCAAGGAGGTCCGAAATCTTTGAGCGAAACTGAGAAAATAGTTTATTCAGAATCGAGAGTGGAATCAATTTCACGGGTTTTTGATGGGGGTGATTTTTTTAAATTTTTATTACTTAAACTTTTGCCAAACTTTTGCCGCTTCTATTCTTAACATTTCTGTGGATAAGCGCGCTGCCGACCGGTGCCGCGCGGACCATAAGCGGTGAAGAGGGGAGGGAAGCGTGCGCGGAGCGCGCGGGCTAGAACAACGATAAAACTAGAACTATGATGAAACTTTAAAATAACAATATATAGAAAAAAAAAATTTTAAGATTTTTTTTACGGGAATGGATTTATTTTAATAAAAATCAGTTGGGGTGTATGAGGGTTTCGCTTATTCCATTAACACGTTGTATAGGGTGACTTTTAATTAGTTCTTGATAGCAAAAGATATGCATGTACATGATGTACTTATGATACTGAAAAACTATTCCTAAGGAAAATTGGTCGAAATACGAAATACCCAATTTGACCTCCATCACCATCCGCTGATGCAGTTTCTTTGGGAGATCAAAACTTGATTTTCGTATTTCGACCTATGTTCCTTGGGGAAAGTTATTCAGTATCAATTCATACCTGTTTCTATCAAGAACTAATTAAAAGTCACCCATTTACTTATATTTTAGTACTGGCCCATCGGCACGTTACACTGTCCCCAATTCGTTGGTCCACAATCTGACATTGTGGACCAACAAATGTCAATCACAAATTGTCAACTTTATCTGAGCGGACGAGCAAGGAGATCTTTGTTCTGAGGAGCGGACCACGCAAAACGCGCGACTACATACAAAAATGCCAGCCTGTTGCATAAAAGGGTGCACTAACGATGATAGAAGAAGTAAATAAAGCAAAAGATTTAAGATGTAAAAAGTAAATAAGTAAAAATGTATCAATTAATTCGTGTAAGACGCGACTTTTCAATAAACAGATGTAAGTTTTCCAAATAAAAAACAACAAACTTACTAATACAAAAATGAAACGATGATTCATTTTTTTTAGTTAAAAAATTACTTACTTTTATTTTTTTTTACTATTATCTAATAAATAACACTGAAAAACCAGGCCTAAGTCACGTATAAACAGTAAAGACTTTGTTTTGTTTTTCCCGCCATATTATTTCCATTCCGTGTATTTAGCACCGACAACCTCAGAACAAAGACCTCCTTGAAGTACTACACTACGTAGTTTACGCGATCTTTCACAGATGGCACTTTGCTATTCTTGTATGGGGAAATTTTGAACCGCTTGTTCCCAAGACCCTATCTTGACTATATAAATCTATAAAGTCACCCTATATATAAGACTATGAATCAAATGGTCTGCCTTTGGTAAATCAGAGGTCTAGAGGTCTGCCTCTTCGATTTTTATGGTTTTGAGGATGATTGTAACCATCAGTGCAAGCGGCAGACGTGAGCAAATGATTTAGCACGTGTTTTTTTTTTACATTTTTAAAACCCTGTTAATTGATAACGCAGCGCTTCCAAGGTGGCAGACTATTTTTCTGTTGTTCTACTCATCGTTTTTAATCGAACGATCTTCGTCTGCCACATGAGCAAATGATATACACGTTTTAATATCATAACAAAAAACTAAAAAAAATATTCCTTCAAAACGCAGAGGTGTGGTGGTCTGCCTCTTCAACTTTCATCGTTTTGAGGATGATTCTGACCATCAGTGCAAGCGGCAGACATGAGCAAATGATTTAGCTCATGATTTTTTTTTACATTTTTAAAGCCCTGTTAATTGATAACGCAGCGCTACCAAGGTGGCAGACTATTTTTCTGTGGTTCTACTCATCGTCTTTAATCGAACGATCCACGTCTGCCACATGTGCAAATTATATAGAAATGCTGGACGCCATCACCCTACCTATTACAACATGGGAGCCACACCTACCAACTTCTGCGGAGAGGTCAGTCTATATACTCTCTATTATAACATGGGTGGGCGCACCTACTAACTTCCGCGGTCTCTCAGTCAGTCACTCGTTTCCGACTAGTTTGTTAGATTTGTAGGAAATTGTCATGATTTTGATGATGAAGGACATCCCAGTGTTGCCCCTTGTTAGTTATAACATGGGTGACACACCTACCAACTTCGGTAAAGGGGTGCAACTAGGTATCTTGGACCTAAAATCAAGGAATATTTATGTCGAATATCCTTACAAAATAGGTTTTTTATTTCACAATAAGCTACCTACCTAGGTCGCAAAATAGAACAATGTTTCCATTTAAGAAATACTCAAAGTACTTAGAATTAACTGTTTTGCATTTAGTTTGTATAGGTAGTAAAATTCATAATCGTTGTATACAGCGTGAATTTTCATTGTCTTTGTTCCCGAAGCCCAGTCATTCTACTCATTATTACGTCATAAAGTAATTTCATACAAAAATCCGTAGAAATTTAAAGACCATTTGTCTAGCTAGGTTGGCTGCTAGCCAAACCGGTAGCTTATTAAAGTTTAGTATGTGTAATGATCAACATAATATATAGACCGTAAGGGCACTGCATGTTATCCTACGTCATCTAGTACACGAAATTTGCAACTTTGTAGCGATAGTAGTGGCCTAATAGGTCCACAAAACGTTGGTCTGCCAATCCGAAACCTGGCAGGTTTTGTACAGTTGGAGAGAAAAGTGGTTAAATGACAGATTACACGAATGAAATCTATTCGTAGAAATAGAAGGTACCTATACAAGTAAAAAACAACAGGTCTGCCTTGCATCCTCTTGGCAGTTTCGCTAGTCGGACCACAAATGTGGTTGGATGTGATTGGACCACAAATTTGGTCGGACTGGCGAAACTGCCAAGAGGATGCAAGGCAGACCTGTTGTTTTTTACTTATATAGGTACCTTCTATTTCTACGAATAGATTACATTCGTGTAATCTGTCATTTAACCACTTTTCTGTCCAACTGTACCAAACCTGTCAGGTTTAGGATTGGCAGACCAACGTTTTGTGGACCTATTAGGCCACTACTATCGCTACAAAGTTGCAAATTTCGTGTACTAGATGACGTAGGATAACATGCAGTGCCCTTACGGTCTAATATTGTTGTCCAGGTGATATCCTACCACAACGGGCAAGACCGCGTAGTACCGGGCCTCCTGGCGGCGGGCGAGGCGTCGTGTGCGTCGGTGCACGGAGCCAACCGGCTCGGCGCCAACTCGCTGCTCGATATCGTGGTGTTCGGCCGCGCGTGTGCCATCACCATCAGCGAGACCAGCAAGCCGGGAGATGTGCAGGCGCCGCTCAAGGACGTGAGTGTAACCACAGGTCGTACTGACAGCCCTACGTCGGTGCACGGAGCCAACCGGCTCGGCGCCAACTCGCTGCTCGATATCGTGGTGTTCGGCCGCGCGTGTGCCATCACCATCAGCGAGACCAGCAAGCCGGGAGATGTGCAGGCGCCGCTCAAGGACGTGAGTGTAACCACAGGTCGTACTGACAGCCCTACGTCGGTGCACGGAGCCAACCGGCTCGGCGCCAACTCGCTGCTCGATATCGTGGTGTTCGGCCGCGCGTGTGCCATCACCATCAGCGAGACCAGCAAGCCGGGAGATGTGCAGGCGCCGCTCAAGGACGTGAGTGTAACCACAGGTCGTACTGACAGCCCTACGTCGGTGCACGGAGCCAACCGGCTCGGCGCCAACTCGCTGCTCGATATCGTGGTGTTCGGCCGCGCGTGTGCCATCACCATCAGCGAGACCAGCAAGCCGGGAGATGTGCAGGCGCCGCTCAAGGACGTGAGTGTAACCACAGGTCGTACTGACAGCCCTACGTCAAAGTCCGCGCCCGGACCGCACCGCACCGCGCCGCGCCGCTGCCGCTCTGTGTGACGGGTTGCATTGAACGCAATGGAATACAGCGCCCGCTCCCGCCGAAAGTTCGGCCCCGCGCCGCGCCCGGTCCGCGGGGTTGTATTAGCGGCCCGGCCGCGCCGCAACCGCTTTCAATGTGACAGGGTGTATAAAGTCCAAGTCACACAGAGCGGTATAAGCGGTAAAGTGGTCCGGGGGCGGACCTGCGGGAAGCGAAAGCGTTCCGGGACCGGTCACACAGAGGTACCGCGCGGAAACCGCGGCGGGACAGCGGTGCGGTAGCGGTCGGTGTGACACTATCTGTGATTATTCAAAAAACGTAAATACTTTGCTCTAAACAAAAAAACCAAACTGATAACCTAAAAAAAGTCTGCGAAAAGCCGCAAAATTCTTGTAAAAACATACAACGTCAAAGTCCGCGCCCGGACCGCACCGCACCGCGCCGCGCCGCGCCGCTGCCGCTCTGTGTGACGGGTTCATTGAACGCAATGGAATACAGCGCCCGCTCCCGCCGAAAGTTCGGCCCCGCGCCGCGCCCGGTCCGCGGGGTTGTACTAGCGGCCCGGCCGCCCCCGCGCCGCACCGCGCCGCGCCGCGCCCGCTTTGTATGTGGCAGGGTGCATAAGAACTCACACTTTACAAAAAATACCGGCCCCGGAACGCTTCCGCTACCGCCTCAGTGTGACTTGGGCTTAATAGTTTTAGAGTATGCGTCAGAGGAAAACTTAAAATAAACGTAAATGCGTACGGTGTTGTAAGAAAAAGAGAAGATGGATGGATTGTGTGAAAGATGATATAAGAAAGAAAGAATTGAATGTCGAGATGACGCTCGGTAGAGAGAAATGGAAGCAATCAACATGTTGCGCCGACCACAAATAAATTGGGTTAAGGGCAGGGAGTGATGATAGTGTGGACTATCAGGAAGATCTTGGCTGTGCTTCGGTCTTCATTTACACGTTCTTTTAAGCTTGTTGCGGAATACTATAAAATGAATCCCTCCCCCGCAGTCGACGGGCGAGGCGAGCGTGGCGAACCTGGACGCGGTGCGACACGCGTCGGGCGCCACGCCCACCGCCGACCTGCGCCTGCGCATGCAGAAGTGTATGCAGAAGAACGCCGCCGTGTTCCGGCAGAAGAGCACGCTCGAAGACGGTACGTTTTTGCTTACATACGCTATGGTAGGTCGCTTAAGAAAGTCAAGATCACAATGACTAATTAACGGCAGACCTTCGAATGAAGCGGTTGTGACTTTTGGGCATTAGCTTAAAAAATATTTTTTTACAATTTTAACTTCTCTGTAAGTATGTACTTAATGCGAACGAACTATAGTTTTCAACCAGAACTACCATTTTAAAAAGTAAAGTTTAACAAAACAGCGTACAATCTTTACCTACATCCAGCCTCAATTCCGCTCTGATCACAATTATGCTTGCAGAGTTTCCTCGCTGATATGGCAACTGTCTGAGCCAGAAAAAAAACTCGCTGATATTGAGCCAGAAAAAAACCGGCGCGGAGATCGTTACCCAACATTTTTTTTTAAACATAATAATAATAACCAGAAACTCGCTTACTTACACAACCAAGGCAGGATTTGAAGCTTCGTCCGTACTGTAGTGCAATTAGTGCGATGAATATTTTCCGTACACTAAACGACTCCCTTACAAAAGGGTAATAAAACTACCGACACCTTTCTTAGCAAACATAATAAAGGGAAGAATTACCGTTTCAGACTGCTCATCTTTTATTATATTGTTTTCTGGTAGATAAGACCTTAAGCCAAATCGGCCCAAATAATATTTCCTCAATTATACGCAGTATGTATTTTAGTTTTGACCATAGTTAAGGCTACAACCATGGTTAAAACTGAAATACATACTGCGTCGTTTTCACTTGGATTGCGGCGACATACTTTATTGGACCAACTATCCGCCAATGCACCTTAAACTTAGACAGAAAGCTACTTATACGGCCACTTTGTTCCATTTGTCTTTGCGGAGTTGTGTATAGAAGAGCCAACAGTCAGGCTACCGATAACACATATATTTACTACAAAGGCCAGAACAGTGGCTTTTTCTGGACAAGCTCTTCCCATCGTCTACCTCATCTCTGTCCTTAGGGCTAGATAGGAGTCAAAAGAAAACCCATCGACAATAAAAAAAATCCTTAGATATGTTTATCTCGTATCACTTCTTACTATCTCATCTCACTAATATTATAAATCCGAAGGTATGGATATTTTGTTCCACTATCACGCCTAAACGGCTGAACCGATTTCAGTTACATTTGGGAGGTAGATAGATCAAGTCTGGACTGACATATAGGCTACAATGTATCCCAGAAATAATCATGGTTCCTGTAAGAGACACTAGGATGACACAAAGACTATATGACGCGAGCGACGCCGCGGGCAAAAGATAGTTTATCATATTCTGTTTTTAGGGTTCCGTACCTCAAAAGAAAAAAACGGAACCCTTATAGGATCACTTTGTTGTCTGTCTGTCAAGACCCTTTATCTCACGAACGGGTAAAGGTATCAGGTTGAAATTAATACTATATATTAGGATCCATGAACCACACAAGATCTGAAAATTTCAATTTTTTACAACGACGCAACCAAAAGATATGGCATTTTATGTCCTCATCTCCATACATTTATGCAAAAAAGCGAAACCTACAGGGTACTTCCCGTTGACCTAAAATTATGAAATTTGGCAAGAAGTTAGGTCTCACAGTACAAATAATGGGAAAAGTCTGAAGTAATTAAATATTACAACTTTTCTCACAACTAATGGTAACCAATTGTGGTGAGCTCCCGTTTCAAGAACATTCATATAAGAGAGGGTCAAGTTGGATGGTCGTTGAAGCGATTTTTGTTTTAGTTCTATTTTAAAAACGGGAACACTTACAAACTTGAAAATTGGTATGTTTATAGTGCATAAGCTATAAAATAACAACAAATAATAAAATTTGGTCAAGCGCGTGTCGGACTCAAAAAATCTAGCACATTAACTTACTGAAATTTCAACTAATACAATTATGATTATGTGGTGGTACGGAACCCTCGGTGCGCGAGTCCGACTCGCACTTGGCCGGTTTTTTTTTATATCTGTTGATCGAGCTTTTACAACCTTTTTAGGGTTCCGTACTCCAAAAAAAAAAAACGGAACACCTATAGGATCACTTTGTTGTCTGTCTGTCTGTCTGTCAAGACCCTTTTTCTCACGAACGATAAGAGGTATCAGTTTGAAATTGATAACGAATATTAAGGTCCATAAACCACACAAGATCTGAAATATTTCAATTTTTTACAACGACGCAATCAAACGATATGGCTTTTTAAGTCCTCATCTCCATACATTTATGCAAAAAAGCAAAACCTACAGGGTACTTCCCGTTGACCTAAAATTATGAAATTTGGCAAGAAGCTAGGTCTCACAGTACAAATAAAGGGAAAAGTCTAAAATCATTAAATATTTGAATTTTTCTCACAACTAATAGTAACCAATTAAGGTGAGCTCCCGTTTCAAGATCTTTTTTATAAAAGAGGGGTCAAGTTGGATGGTCGCGGAGTTTTTAAAATCAAAGAGCAAAGATTTTAGTATATCATGTGGTAGATAGGTACGGAACCCTTAGGGCGCGAGTCCGACTCGCACCTTACTAAAACCAATGTAATTTGCACCGATTACAAACAGTTCCACGTAACTGAGCCGCCTTTCCCACGATGTTTTCTTTGTCCGTGAGAACTACAAAACGACTTCTTTGTTGATTCCCAATATCATCATTTGATTACGTAAATAAACACAGTATGCCGAGCTAATAGCCGTTAGTTCTTGGAAAGTTCCTTGGCCGTAGTCCAGACGCCAAAAAAAATATCTATCTTTGAACGTAAACAAATTTGATACCATCATTTAACTGTAGAGTACAGTTAAAAAATATATATATTGTGGGGACATTTCACACAAGATCATCTGATGCAGATCTGATCCCAAACTAGGCAAAGCCTGTACTTTGAGACTGATATACATACATAAATAGATGAATAACACCCAGACACAGAACAAACACTTGCAAAAAACGTCAAGCTTGATACATTGGACCATGTACCGTTCTTATTTCAATAGCCGCAGAAGCGAAAGTCGCGTTTTCCTACATAACTTTTAATATACAGGGTATTAGAGTACTCTGCGTCGCTTTTTAAACCACTTTCTTTGGGATCTATGTTGAAATGTTTTTGTTTTCAATTTCGATACAAAATAATCAGCTGATCGGGTTAGATAGTGTGATTTTTTTAGTTTATGGGTTACTTGAAGAAATTCACTGATAAAAGCTTTGATATATACGGTCGCCACCGAGTCCCGATTTAGGTGAATTTTGCTTCGGTGTTCATTTGACTGACCGCCTCGGCATCCGACCAGCAACTAGTTTATTCTAAAATGGCGCGCGGTCCCAGTGTTGTTCACTATTTTCAAATTAAAATAATGTACTGTGTGCCCAATAAGTTCGTTTTTCAATTACTTAGTAGCGAGGCAAAGCGTTGCTGATCGGGTGCTGCGAAAAGACAACGTAGTTATTTACGCGATAATGCAAAATTTTGCATAAATTTCAATTTTTTTTTATGAATTTTCAATTCTCCGGGAACTGAAATTAAATTCATTAAATTTATGTTATTAATTTTTTTTCTGATGCCGATCGGAGTTCCCAAGGGGCCCTTCGGCCGCGTATGAAACCGGAGGTTCATATAGAAGAAAAAATACTCTTTGTACGATACCAGTTACTAACCAAATAGTAGATTGTATCACAAGGCTGTAAAATAATATTTTTATAGCGAGGGATTCAATAGGTCGCCCGAGGTAAAAATATTTTTGCAGCCGCGTAATACACTCTACTTTTCATCTCCCTCTATGAGAAAATAATAAGAGGCTCATTGAGACACACGCTCTTCATTAATTTTAAATATAAAATACCATTACAAAATTGTTACTTGATGAAACAATACTAAAAATCATATTAAGTATTATTTGTAATAACTGAAAATGTTATTGCCATTTTGTATCGATTACGAACAGAACCTCTTTGGTTGGTAGTCTTATTTACATTTCGAGCGTATTTCTTTTTTTTATATACAGAATAATATTAAATATACAACCGGCCAGTATCATTTTTCATATATTGTTCGACCTCTATGGTTGACCTAAATTTATGTTCGAATTTTAAATCCTATTTTTACCCGCTACGAAAGTCTCTTGGAGAAAACAGCTATTTTGTTCGCCTTTATTGACGAACCGATCAGCGATTTTCGAAATTTTTTATCAGACCGTTTATTTTAAGATGAGGTTGTGTGCATGAAACTGAACAACTTTTCCCAAGGAACATATTTTGAAATACGAGAAAAAAAACTTCCCATACAAACTGCATCAGCTGACAGCTCATTTTGTATTGGAAAAAGTTGTTCAGTTTCATGGGCAGAAACACCTCTTGATATATCTGGGTTGAAAAAAAATATAACGCTGTATATTTTAACGAATAGCTTTTCTTACTCTTGGAAAAAAAAACCTGTAATTTTGATTTTTTGGGTGATATTTTATCATCACCCGGGGATATGCAAGAATTGGCCTCATAAATTACTCTCATAATCATCATAAAGTTCACTGCATGACGAGAGCTCTTTCCCGGGGGAAGGATGTACCAGCCACCACGTTCGATAGGGTTGCTGCTGGTTTAATGGACCGCGGTGGTTGTTTTTAGGGTTCCGTACCCAAAGGGTGAAAAACGAGACCCTATTGATATGCCTCCGATATCTGTCAGAGGGCTGAATCTCATGACCCGCAATATTCGGTATAAGCTCATGAGTCATGAAACTTGCAGTGTAGTAAAATTAGAGAAATAATAAGAAAGAGTTTGTTATACCTGTTTAATTTCAGGTCAGCGTCAAATCCACGAGATCTACGGCCAGATAAAGGACATCAAAGTATCGGACCACTCGTTAATTTGGAATTCAGATCTGGTTGAGACCCTGGAGCTTCAGAACCTGCTCATCAACTCGGTGCAGATCGTCGAGGGAGCGCTGGCCCGCGAGGAGTCGCGAGGGGCGCACGCTCGGGAGGACTTCAAGACGAGGAGGGACGAGTTGGACTACTCCAAGCCATTAGAAGGACAGGTTTGTACCAGATCACAATCTGCAGATCATGGACGAAGTGCCGAGGTGTGTGTGAAGAGTCCCGTGATCACATCAGGGAAGACTTCAAGACGAGAAGGGACGAGTTAGACTTCTCCAAGCTTTTGGAAGGACAGGTTCGTACACACGGCCGCTTGTCGGTGGAAACACCTTGACCTTGAGCGGGTTTGTGGTTTTTTTGGTTCGTAGCGCTGGTTCAGCGTATACTGGTTTTGGTTCTACGTGCTTGCTGCCGTGCGTACCAGATCAAATAAAATCTGCAAATCATGGGCGAAGCGCTGAAGATTGAGGAGATCCGTAACCACGTCAAGGACTTCGAGACTAGGAGGGACGAGTGAGACTACTCAAGTGGAAGGAAAGGTTTATACCAGATCAGGACCTGTTTATCAACTCGTTGCAGGCCGGGAGATTTTCGAATATCGTCGAATACAAGCTAAAAGTTGACAAACCAGCTGATACAAATCAGTATGGGTCGCACTATCTTAAATAAATTCGGCTTATATGACCTCGGGAATACAGGCATAAAATAGATTACTACAAGTCTTTGGAGGGGCATACGTGGCAGATCAGAACCTGCGCTTCAATCTTTCACTTGCAACGATTTTAATATATACCTTTTTAACGTGATTGACTATTGCTCCTTTCATAAACGATTTATTCTTTCAGATCATTCTTCTTACGTTTAGCAAAAATCTTAAAAAAGTACCAAATATTTTAATTTTAATTACAGACAAAACTTCCCTTCGAAAAGCATTGGAGGAAGCACACAATGGCGGAGACAGACCCTGAAACCGGCGCTACTAAACTTACATACCGACCCGTCATCGACGAGACTCTAGACCAGACCGAGTGCAAGACTGTCCCGCCCGTCATCAGAACATACTAGACTCCAGCTGTTTCATAGGTGAGCACAGTAAATAGTCTCTATCTACACAATGGCGGAGAGACCCTGATACCGGCGCTACTAAACTCACATACCGACCCGTCATCGACGAGACTAGACCAGACCGAGTGCAAGACTGACCCGCCCGTCATCAGAACATACTAGACTCCAGCTGTTTCATAGGTGAGCACAGTAAATAGTCTACAATGGCAGAGAGACCCTGATACTGGCGCTACTAAACTCACATACCGACCCGTCATCGACGAGACTCTAGACCAGAGCGAGTGCAAGACTGTCCCGCCTTTGTGGTCCCGCCCGTCATCAGAACATACTAGACTCCAGCTGTTTCATAGGTGAGCACAGTAAATAGAGTATATCTACACAATGGCAGAGAGACCCTGATACTGGCGCTACTAAACTCACATACCGACCCGTCATCGACGAGACTCTAGACCAAAGCGAGTGCAAGACTGTCCCGCCCGTCATCAGAACATACTACTCCAGCTGTTTCATAGGTGAGCACAGTGAATAGAGTCTACAATGGCAGAGAGACCCTGATACTGGCGCTACTAAACTCACATACCGACCCGTCATCGACGAGACTCTGGACCAGATCTTTGGGTCGTATTGATAAATCCCTCTCAAGTGTGAGTTTGCTCTCAAGGTGTACTTTACTCATACACAAATTATAAGTATACATCTTAAGTGCAGTCTCAGACTTAAGATGGGTTTATCAGTACGACCCTAAGATAGCAAAAATGTTGTAACGGTGGAGTTAGGCCAAACGACCTGATAAGTAGTCTTATTTGTGGCATACTTTGACACTCGTAAGACAGCAAAGTGCGTTGCCCATCTTGAGACATAAGACGGAATGTCACATGTACCGGTATTTTCACTGGATCTCTTACCAGTCGAAACAAAACCGAAACACTGTCTTGCAAGCACTGCTGCATTACGTGAATAGGATGGGACTGGTACTTCCTCAGACGGACTTAGCACAAAAGTCCTACCACCATATCAGTACCTAGATACCTACGTAGTTGATACTAAGGGATCTCGCGCACTAGACGGCCACGACCACGGCCAGTGGCTGCAACGACCAGATTAACTAAGTTGGCTGTTGCGGCCGAGTGCGCGGACGTTCATATGGCTTCTGGTTGTTGCGGCCACTGGCCATGGTCGTGGCCGCTAGTGCGCGAGGTCCCTAACTTTAGTTGATTTTTAATGTTATGTATGTTTGTTTGCAGGTAATCTCTCACGCGTGGTGCTGTCTTGAGTAGTATTGTGCCGTACAATAGCGGCACCGATCATACGACGCCTCTATTTATTTCATTATTTATTATAGCTTAGCTTGGTAAGCGTAACATAAGCGAAACATCCTATACAGCTTGTCAACTATCCTGACCGACATACGTATGTACAAAAAATCGTGCCACGGGTTTTTAATCTCGTTTTATGTATATTTGTAGTTAATAACGCATGAGACAGCATTTATTTGTAAATATTGTTTTACTCAACTTTACAAAGGCCTCAGCAGCACCAAGTACTTAAATTTATAGAACAATGCTCTTCAAGTTTCCCGATTACGAAATCATGTTAGCACTGATAAGGGTCTACCTCAATTTAATTTATATAATGCAATGTGACATTAACAAATTAGTAGATTTCAATAACAATGAATTTTTAAATGCAATTTTATGAATGGATTTTGTTATTTATTTTGCAGTATTATGAGAAATTATGTTAAAAAAAATTAAGAGGTACAACAGTTTGTAGACATAAGTACATTGATGTAAAATATGTTTAATAAAATTATGTAAAGTTGTACACATCGTTTTGTTTTATTGATTATACATAGGTACAGTCAACAGCAGGTCTAGCTTGGCACTCACTGCTCTACTCTAGCCCTAACGATGATTGATATAAGAATGGAAAAAAGTCCAATGTCAAGCTCGACGTGATCTTGACTGCACCAATTTAAGGATCGTTTCGCTCCGCACGTTTTCAATCACGTGCCATAATCATAGCTCAAGGATATTCTGGGTGATAAAAGTAATTAATAATTGTTTTCTAACATACTTTCTCGAGGCAATTCTAATCCATTAATTTGAATTTTCTGATTATTCCACATATTCTTAGAAGAGCCTGCGTGGTGTAAGGGTTCGAGAGTTCGGTTCTCTCGATCCGGAGGAGTTTCTGGGTTCGAATCCCAGTGGCAACATTGTCAAACAAAAATCATTTGTGCGACCTTCCCAGTTTGTTTAGGATATTGCAGGGTAAAATACCTGATTGTCCGAAAAATAAGATGATTCCATGCTTCGGAAGGCACGTTAAGCCGTTGTTGGTCCCGACTACTGTCTAAGGAAGTAGCCGTTATCAGTCTCGTCAGAGGACTTTGGTGGCTCAACAACTGACACCAGGTTTTGTGAGGTCAGTCATTGACCTCGCAACCCACACGATATGATGACGATGAGTTTTTCGAAGGAGCGGGATTTAGGAAGGATGAATGTCGTGAATTTGTAATTTTTTTGAAATTATATGCCAGTCATCATTTCCTAGGTACACACGGCCGCACATCAGTAGTAACACTTTTGGACCTTATGGCGTGGTAATAGAGCTGAAAAAGTTTCTACCGACAAGCGGTTGACCGTACGTATTACGATGAAATAGATGCATCAGCACGTTTAATATTATTTAACATCACAGTTACCTTAATATTGTCTTTTTTGTGGACCGTTGATTGATAAACCTACTGTGTCCATGATTGCATTCGTTCGCTCTTGATGTAACATTATATTTGGATTTCATTTCGGAGGAGCAAGAGAGTTGTCAAATGTGGGGCAGCGTGACGCATACGCATGTTTTTATGTTTACCCAAAAGTCCGGTTTACGTCAATACAAAACTTGTATACATAAACTGTGAAATAAATAATATGAAAACATCAAATTCACTGAGCCGTAATTATACTCACTACAAAAAAAAATTGTGATTCTGTCCATAAAACTGTACAACTTTTCTTAAAGAAAATGGTGAAAATACAAAAAAAATATTGATATCTCAAAAATTATCAACTAATGCAGTGATCATTTCAATAAATTAAATAAAATTATTCAATTTCAAAGGAAGAATTACCAATTTTCTTTTTAGTGAATAAAATATCACGTCTGAATGTACATGTCGCAGGCAAATTGTATAATTCGTCGTTTTACATTAGTATGCCTAGGCATTCCACAAAATGTCGAGTATTTTCCGTCATTTTACATAATACCACGGCATTTTACAAAACGGCGCATAATTCGTTTTTGGCACTCACCGGCCGCTGTCACGGCGGCACGCTCGGCTCGTACGTTGTGTTCGTAAGGTAACCTAACCTAACCTAACCTAACCTAACCTAACCTAACCTAACCTTTTTTTTTTTTTTTTTTTGACGAGGGGAAATCCTTCATGGATACCCGGTCGCTCGGGGTAGCGGCCGGGTTATGTCAGACTTCTACTGACTAAAACCCCCCGGTGACCTTCCTCGGCGCATGACGGGTGACTCTGGGATCTCCTGAGGAACGCGACCAGTGTCACCCTCGCGCGGTGCTCGTGCCCTTCTTCTGTTATTCAATCTTCCTCACTGCGAAGCAGTAGTAATACGAGGTCACATCGCGTTACTATCTTCCGCTGGCCGTTTGAGATGGGTGGTCAGGTCCCCCACCCTGACCACCCGCGACCTGGGGCGCCCGCACCTGGGGCATATTGGGACGTACTGAAGAGGCTCTGCTAATCAGAGCCCTCCGTCGTCTCCTCCTTGCGGGGTCGGCTCTTTCCCGATCCCGCTCAGCTGCTTCCTTTCGGGCCATGACTGCCTCACAGAAGGAAACAGCTGCAACCCAGGTGCTGTCTCTTTCTAACATTGCCTCTATTAGGGCCGGTAGAGAAAGATCATGCCCCACTTCTTCGATCAGGACCTGCCGATCTGATTCCCAGGCAGGACAGTCCGCAAGCGTATGCTGCGCTGAGTCCTGATCGGCCTCGCAGTGATGGCATTCTGCCGTACGCTCTCTACCGATCCTGTTCAGGTACTCACCGAAACACCCATGTCCGGTGAGTACCTGAGTCAGGCGGTAAGTAACTCTACCCTTCCGCTGCAGCCATGTTTGGAAGCACGGCAAGACGGCAGCAACCACTCGCTGGCGAAGCGCACGTGGTTCATGCAGTCGCTCCCGCCAGCAATTCATCGCTCTTTGGTAGGCCCTCTTTCGCAGCTGCTCAACTTCTCTTTCGGGCGCAGCCCAATCCCTTCGGCGCAGCATAAGGTACACCTTGGTGTCCATTGTCGCCAGAATGTCCAGCGGAGGAAATCGTGCCAGGAGAGTAGCCGCCTCGAACGAGATGGTCCTATACCCTCGGGCAACCCTTATCGCCATCAGGCGCTGCACAGCATTTAATTTTGCTACACAACGCCGTTTTGACGTCAGTCGATCTGACCACGCTGGTGCCCCATACAGTGCGATGGAGCGTATGACCCCAGCATAGAGTCTGCGGATGCCTTCCTCTGGTCCCCCAAGATTTGGCAGTAGTCTTTGCAGGGCACCTGCTACCTTTTGAATCCGGGGGACAAGACAATTAAGGTGCTCTTCAAAGTTGAAACGTCCATCCAAAGTGAGACCCAGGTACTTTATATGACGCCCTATTTGGATCTCCGCATCGCCCACATGAACAATCATCGGTGGGGGTTCAAGCCGTCTGGGTAAGCCATGAAACCAAAGCGCCTCGGTCTTGTGAGGGGCTACAGCCAATCCTAGGTTACGGATCTTGTCCACCACCAGTGCAACGCCCCGTTCGGCAAGACTGATGGTCCTCTCAAAGGACTCCCCTTCAGCCAGGATAAGAGTGTCGTCTGCATAGCAAACGACACTGACTCCGTCGGGAAGTTCCACTCGCAGGACGGCATCGTATGCGAGGTTCCACAGAGTCGGGCCTAGGACCGATCCCTGAGGGACCCCGCACACGACTTTCCTTTGCTCTAAGGTACCGTCACGTCCCACATACCGGATGCCTCTGTCAGACAAGTAGCTTGTGATGATTGCCCGCAGATAGGGGGGCACCCGGTGGTAGGTTAAGGCCTCCCGTATTGTACTCCAGGGAAGTGAGTTGAAGGCATTGACTATGTCCAGGCTTATAGCCAACACTACCTTTCCCTGGGATATAGCCTGTTCCGACAGAGTACGGACGCGCAGGATAGCGTCAACTGTCGATCGTCCTTGCCGGAAGCCGAACTGGCTGTCTGACAGGTCCGGGCCTTCCTCCACCAAGTGCCTACCGAGCCGGCGGGCAATAATTCTCTCGAAGAGCTTACCCACCTCGTCCAATAAGCATATGGGACGATACGCTGAGGGTGAATCCACAGGCCTTCCTTCTTTCTTCAAAAGCACCAGTTTTGCCTCCTTCCAACTCAGCGGGAAGGTACCGAAGTGGAGGCAGCTACTAAAGAGGCGCCTTAGTCTATCTCCAAGAACAGTGAGGGCTATTACCCAGGCCTTACCGGGTATACCGTCGGGACCGGGTGCAGTGTTCCGTGCGGCGAGACGTTTGATAGCCCATTTCATCTCCACCTCTGAAATTTCTAAGTCGTCAGACCACATCACTGGCTCTGGAAGATCCTCAATCGTTTCCACCAGTCTTGGGAAAAGAGTGTCAACTACACTTTTAACAAAATTTCTATTTAGGGTTTCCGTCAGTGGAGGCATCCAGGGACGCAACTTACCAAGGACCATTCGGTACGGGCGCCCCCAAGGGTCCCTGTTAAGGTCTTTCAACAGCTCACCCCATGACTTATCCCTCGCATCAGTGATTGCGTGCTGCAGTGCCATTGTGGCATCCCTGTATGCCTCGTACGCAGTTTTTCTTTCCTCTGCTGTAGACCGCCGCCGTCTCCGAGCCCTGGTGTACCCTCGTCTGGTAGACAGGCAGGTCGATCTGAGCTGCGCAATATGCGCTGACCACCAGTATAAAGGCTTTCTAAGCATAGCTCTGATTCGGGGCATCGAAGCATCGCAAAGCGACGTCATTGTTCCCCGGAACCAAGCTGCTTCCCCTTCTGGCGAAGGCCACTCGTTCTCAGTTGAGGGTGTAACCCAGTCAGCAACGTGAGCCGCAGAGACCAGTCGGTCTTGGTCCAGTCGTTTGAGTGCCCAGGCCAATTGGTCGTTTCGTTGGGTGGCAACCGCACGGTAGACATTGACATGAAAAGTGATATGGCGGTGGTCCGATAGTGTTACTGCGTCCTCCGCCACGACCCAGTCTGATACCAATTGTGCGGCTGCGGGAGTTGCCCACGAAAGATCTACGATTGACTCGCCCTGCCACCGAACACATGTAGGGACCGATCCGCGATTCAAGAGCTGCAAATCAAGTGCAGCAGCCCATAACAGTACAGTGTCACCCCTGATATTGTCCCGGGCACTACCCCAAGCTTTAGAGTGGGAATTAAAATCCCCAAGGACAAGCACCGGACGAGGCAGACATTGCCGGATACAACTCTCTACCTTGTTGAGGTAAGTCTCAAACTCCATGAGATTACAGTTTGGGGAGACGTAACAGCCTACCACTGCTAAGGATCCCCATTCTACTGCTATTATGCCTGCATCAGATGCCAGCTTGAGGCAAGGAGGATCGCCACTGCTGCCAGCCCAGTATATGGCGACAGAACTAGTATCATCGCCGAACCAGCGAGGATGGTCCGGGAGTCTATACGGCTCTGCCACCACAGCCAGGGCAACCGACCTCTCCGCGACGGTTTGTAGAAGTAAATCCTGTGCGACGCGGCAGTGATTTAGGTTACCCTGAAGAACTTTAAGAGGCTGATCGAATTTTATAAGTCCATTGCCTCCTGTGGCGGGTTTGGACCCGTTTGAGATCCCGCAACCCTCGCTTGTGCGGCATCCCCTTCTTTTCTAGCCACTGGTCTTCCAGCGTTTCCCTTCTTATCATTGCCCTTCTTAGGAGGCAAACAGCTTTTACTGCCCATTCGATGATCTGCAGGTAGACCAGCATCGGCGCAGAGTGGGCATTTTGCCGTCGCAGCTAAACACTCGCGGACCCCGTGGCCTGGTTGGCCACACTTGAAGCATAGTGTGCTACGGTCCACTGTATTTTTGCACTGGGCACGGACATGTCCAAATTCTAGGCAGCGGAAGCACTGCAGAGGCCTCGCTGCTAACACGTCTACTCGGGCGGAGACCCAACCCACTCTTAACCGCTTATCCGCTGCAATCTTGCGTACAGCTGGTAACGGACATCTGACCCACACTGACCCTAGGGTCGAAGCCTTAGTACGGCGAATTTCTCCCACCCTCACCTCAGTTACGTTGCAGCCACCCGACTGTGCCACAGCATTGGCAACGTCCAACACAGTGACTGATTCATCCAAGTCTAATATCCTCAGCTCGCCAGTTTTTGTCGGACGCGCAATAAGAACTCCCATATCATTAAGGACTGTTTTCATAGCTATGGCCAAGGCATCAGCTTTGGCTGATCCGTCAGCACCAGCCACCTCAAGCAACAGTCCGCCATTCAGGGCTCGCTTTTGGCGGACATCGGTGATCCCGAAATCTGGCAGCTTTATGTGTTCCTTAGCAGCCTCCATAGCTTGCGCGTAAGTAATAGTAGCTCCGTCTGGAATCGTAACCGAGATGGCCGCAGTTCGAGGTGGTTTCTGTGGTTTAACCTTCTTACTCTTCTTTTTTTTTTTATTCTTAGAGGTAGGCAAAGGAACAGTCCGACCAGTGGGCTCGTTAGTTTTGTTCTTGGCCTTTTTGCGCACTACTTCTGTCCATAGGATCTGTTGAGCCTGGGGCTCAGGATTCCGCGCTGGCTCTTTAGGAGTCGGAAGTACCTCCGTTTCGTTTTTTTTGCCGGCTTTTTTGGCACCTGCAGTCTTGGCTTTGTTTGACTGTGGGTTTCCAGATTTGTTGCCCAGAGGAGGTCTTATCACTCCCTCAGGGAACAGCTGAGTACGGAAAAACTCCAGCTTTCCGTCGATCATCACTCTGATCTGTTCTAACGAGATAGGTTCATAGTTACTGGTGATTGGTGTCATTGGTGATTGCCGTACCTCGTCACTTTTCTGAGAGCGTAGCTCGTCTACCTCCGCTGTCAACGAGGCTATCCGCGTAGAAAGACTGTCTACCTTTGAACGCAGAAGCTCATTTTCCCTTTCTAGGCGCTCTGTTTCCAGTCTCTGTGTTAGTTCTGTAGTCGCCGCCTGGGCTACTCTGACCGCCATTCTAAGAGCCCGCACAAAATCACCTTTAATGTTGCTGGACTTATCCGTAACTCTCTCAACCGTGCTAAGGCTCTCCATTACCTTAGCTGCTAGATCAGCGGTAGGTTGAGTCCTCATTTCTTCGCAGAGGTCCTCAGCCCTAGGCAGTGAGAGTTTTGCCTTCGTCTTTTTTGGAACATATTTGGGCACAGAAAAGCATTCGCTATCAGCGCCAGGCTTCCTCTTGGAATCAGGTGAGCTGTCACCCCGTTGAGGCAACGCCCGTTTCCGTCCTTGTGACTTAGAAGACGCAGAAGAAATTACGGACATAAAAGATTTGTCCGAGTCCTCCCCGTCGCTGTCCTCCACACAGCTGGTAGGCCTATCTGCACGAGAAGTTTGCGAGCGAGTCCTTACACTCTCTCGTCTTGGCGCCTTCTGTTCGTTATTTTGTGAGTATTCGGTGTCCATTACTTCGTTTGCCAGGTTGTTGTTGTTTATGTATAATGTAAGCAAATCCGTTGCCCCCCCAGAATACGGTGGGCAGCCCGAGCTGTGCTCGGGGAGGGATTCTCCGCTAGCAGCGGTACCCTCCTGGGGTAATTGGTTTTCTAAATGTGCTTCCATTTTATCATCTCCCTTCTAACGTCGGTTTGCAGTACGCCCGCCGAAGCTTGAAGCTTCGCCGGCCGCTGCCTGGTGCAGGATCCTTGCGACAGAGTCTGTCGTCATCGGCTCCAGCCCAGTACTGGAAAGTGCTGCGCACATGCCACCTCCAGCTGGTTATGGTTCGCGCCGGGTAAACCCGGTACCACCCATATCTGGGAGGCATTCCCCTATCCACCACCTGGGGACGCGCCCGATGGGAGAACCAGAACTCCACACGGGAACCTAACCTAACCTAACCTAACCTAACCTAACCTAACTAACCGATTAGGTTGGGTTCACCGTGGCTAACGAACCTAAAATACACCAGTGATCTATACCCGTTTACAATCTGCCGGCGCCGTTTTACAATTTTCCGAGCGTTTACAGTTTGCCCGCCGTTTGTAAACAGCGAATTACACGATTTGCCTGCGACATATACAGCCTGCAAAGCAGAGCTAAATGTATCGCGGGGCACTCACCCCGCATTGTATATTCTTGTAATTCAGTCTAATAGACGTATCAAATTACACCTATTATTTTAAGTACCTAGGCGACCTAGCTTCGCTCTATAATAGCCGCCTCAACCTGAAAATATCATCTGGTGAGCAAGCTATGCTACTCGTCAACAGATGGCGCTGTAAGTTTCTGTCTAGAACGCGGAATTTCAAAATGCTCAAAAACACGGGGAAAACTAGTTTTCCCAGACATGAGACCTAGCTAGATCGATTTTTTGCCCCCAAAAATGGGGGTTTTTTCATCGAAATCGTAAGAGCCGTTTTCGAGAAACCGATTACAAATATATACAAATATTGCTCGTTTAATAGTAGGTATAGGATATTGAACAACTTCTTTTTAAAAATTACCCACCTGGAGGCCGTTCCGTATAGGGCAAGGAACATATATACTCAAGTGTTGGGTAATTTGACAGCAGTCTGTCTCGCTCGAGATCCTGCTGTGAGAGTAATTTCTTGTACGTTAGTATTATATAGTCTAAGGTAATTTCTCACCGTTTTTAAACTCGCCCCTAATCAAATTTATTAATTAGGTAAGCACCATTATTACGGTGAATGATAAGATCATGTACCTTACTTATAACTATTTTTGTTTGTAAGTTAATGTTGTAAGTTGTACCCAATGAGTAGGTATATAGATAGGTTCATAGGAGGCCACAAAATATGCTTGGAGTGGACACAAATGCTTCCTCCAACCAGTCTTATCTCGATACTAAACTAATTAAATGGATATAAATTAGGAACCGTCTCACAAACTATAGGTACCTACATAAAGGGGACAGGTTTCCCAAAACTGAAAGTCAATCATCAGTAAACGTAACCGTAACGTAACTGAACAACTTCCAGAAAACAAAAAACAAAATCGGCCTCCATACAAAAATTGTAAACTTGGTTGAACAATTTATATGGAGGTCGATCTGAAAGTTTTACTGACTCAAAGTTCTTCAGTTATGTTCACTGATCGTGAACTTTCAATTTTAGGAAACCTGTCCGTTACACCCTGTATTAATAATAAAATAAGCATAGGTGTCTGTCTGTTCACCGACCTCGAAAAAGTTTATAAACCCGAATCATTATCAATTTTCGTTACCTACTAGTCCTACCGAAGAACAACTAAAGTACGCGACAGTTCATATGGCGCGCATTTTTTTGAAGTAAGGATATTGCAATTAACATAACCAAGCCTCCCAGCAATGTATGCCGAATTAGCCTTTGAATTCAGCTAGGTGTGATCGTGGCTTTAAAAAGTAGGTATGTTTTGGATTTTTTATTCTGTGTATTACCACACTAAAAAAAAAACCGGCCAAGTGCGAGTCGGACTCGCTCAAAGAGGGTTCCGTACCACCACATAATCATAATTGTATTAGTTGAAATTTCAGTAAGTTAATGTGCTAGATTTTTTTAGTCCGACACGCGCTTGACTATATTTTATTATTTGTTGTTATTTTATAGCTTATGCACTATAAACATACCAATTTTCAGGTTTGCATGTGTTCGCGTTTTTAAAATAGAACTAAAACAAAAATCGCCTCCACGACCATCCAACTTGACCCCTCTCTTATATGAATGTTCTTGAAACGGGAGCTCACCACAATTGGTTACCATTAGTTGTGAGAAAAGTTGTAATATTTAATGATTTCAGACTTTTCTCATTATTTGTACTGTGAGACCTAGCTTCTTGCCGAATTTCATAATTTTAGGTCAACGGGAAGTACCCTGTAGGTTTTGCATTTTTGCATAAATGTATGGAGATGAGGACATAAAATGCCATATCTTTTGATTGCGTAGTTGTAAAAAATTGAAATTTTCAGATCTTGTGTGGTTCATGGATTCTAATATATATTATTAATTTCAACCTGATACCTTTACCCGTTCGTGAGATAAAGGGTCTTGACAGACAGACAGACAGACAGACAGACAGACAGACAGACAGACAGACAGACAGACAGACGGACAACAAAGTGATCCTATAAGGGTTCCGTTTTTTTCTTTTGAGGTACGGAACCCTAAAAATCAAGCCATTTTGGTTAGACCCAAGGAGGTTTTACTACGCTTAGCGTGGGTTAAAACCTCCTTGGTTAGACCACTATGTCATGACCACCCTTAAAGCCCGCGTCACACAGAGGCGGTAGCGGAAGCGTTCTGGGGCCGGTATTTTTTGTAAAGTATGAGTTCTTATGCACCCTGTCACATTGAAAAGCGGTCGCGGCGCGGTATTTTGTTCCCGCCAAACCGCCCCGGACCGCTTTCGCAATCATACCGCCTCTGTCTGACTTGAGCTTTCTTTGATCGTTTTGTAAATTTAGCATACATGGTGGTCAGTGAATGCTAAATTAAACTTTGATGCACGCCCTGACTAATTTTGTAAAAGTAAAGCTTATCATCACCAGCAACTTGACACCTTAATTTTTCTATCGCTTCGCTTCTAGAACCAATAGGTATAACGAACAGTAAAATTATTAGTAATAATTAATAAATCTCGAGAGACACAGATATAGAACAGGAACAGTCGAGCACACGTCTGTGGAAACACTTTGACCTTGAGACCGCTTTTATTACGTAGCAGGAGCTCGGATATTCGTAGTGCGTTTCCACTGATATGTTGAATTGAATGTAGGTACATTACGCTCTCGATAACCCCGAGCTAAGGTCAATTCCCCATTAGCCAGGCTCTCCGCACTCCGCTCACAGTGGCATCTACGTCGCGGCTCTTCACGCTCGTGTGTCATTTTCGAAGTTCGGGTATTCCCACTTCTGCTTTTAACTTTTTTTATTCTTTAGTGAGATTTAATGGTGCTGTTGGGCACGAAACATTTGGACAGCGCTACCGGCCTCTTCCGAGGCGCAGCCGAACGAGTTATTGCACTCGAAGCGCTGAGCGTATTAACCCTCCAGACAATATTCTTCAATCTGTGCAAAGGTAAACCTAATCTCAACGTCATATAAAAAAAAAACTGCTAGCAAGTAAAAATCTATACAATGGAATTTTCCTCTCTTCTCAATCTGAATAATGCTCTACTTACTGATAATTTCGTCACGCTAAATTGTAAACATTGTTAACGTCACGTTGTACTCGATCCACTGTTACCAACGTTAAGATAAAACTTAAAGTGAACTTTCACCAAATAGGTAATGCTCCTCTAAGGGTAATACTATCACAATAACTAAGTAGGTTTAAAATATCCAGAAAGGCTCGCAGAAAAGTATTTAGAAATGTCATATATTGAGGCATCCTAAACAGTTTCCTTCTTCCCTGCAACTTCTCCGGCGATCGAGTTTCTTGCGTTTCGTTTTCACTATTTCAAGAACTATGAAACTTCTTATTCATACATTGAGATCGAGATAGCTAAGTTATGTCTATTACAACGAAGTTACGACTTCGTAGGGGCTTTCTGTTTGTTGATGCAACGTGTAGTGCCCTAGGAGTTTGTTAATGGTTAGTTACCGAGATCTAGGTGGTCCTACTTGGGTAATGTTACGAGAAGAAGGGAACTTGTTGTCTAAAAAATAGGGCATCGGTTTTTCGGCTTAGAACGTAACCGCAGGGCCAAGGAGCCACCTATCACTTGGAAACCACGGAGTAGAAAACCTTACAAGTCTATTGCTTGCGCCTTGAAAGTTAGGTCAAGAGAGGTTGTATCGGTTTCAATTTCAATTAATTAATGTAACTGTAATTAATGTATCGAAATATTTTAATGATGACATTGATGACCTTAGAACAATCTATTAGTTTCCAAAAACAATATAGCGATGCGATGTCGTATCGCCAAAATTAAACAATTCCTGCGATGCTCCGGCCATCAAGAATCCGAAATCGCATTGCAGTTATATGCGTTTCATCCGCGGTTTGGTGTAGCACTTAATAATGCAGGTGCAGAATCACCCCTCAAAACTGTTCGTCGTGCTTTTTTTACACCCTCTGCTTCTTGACCTGTTTAAAAAATAAGTCACGTCCATCGCGTTTTATAATGATGTTAATTTCAGCTTGCCAAGAGAGGATGTCTTTCGCCCCGTTTTCCGCGTTCACCGCGGGTGACACTCGTAAGACACAACAGGGCGGGAGCAAGAAACTCTGCAATCCTACTTCCAAAGCTAGTGGCAATGAACCTATCAAGTACTTCAACACTTCATGTAAGAAAATATTTTTTTCGCGTTTCGACCTATGTTCCCTAGGGAAAGTAGACTCACAGCCGTCGGAGTTGATATAGATAGGATATTTTTTATAGTTCCTGGTTTAAACGCCACCTCGCTTATGTATGAAATATTAAACGGTGTAGGTAATTATTACCCGACTGTCTCATAAGAAAATCTCTTGATTCACATTTCTATCGAGTTTGTTACACATCATACCTATCATGACCTGACAGGACACATTATTTATTGTAGGTTTGTTGTATTTATGCTGACGAGACAAATTATTTTGCAGTAATGGAGCTAACACCACTGAAGTACAACAGCAAGTTGATGAACAGCATCTGGGGATTCTATAATCGCTACTCGCCGCACAACGTAAAGAAAATCAACGATGCTTTCTCTTTCAATGTGGAGTGCCAGCAGTAAGTATAAGAGCAATAATTTGTCTAGCACCAAAGAAACTTTTGCGTTGCAAGTTCTTTAAGGCGTTAATGATAGGTCTTCAACTGAACTAGGTATACGGCGGACAAAATAACTCTGGTTATGACCGTTAATGCGCAGAAGTCAAGAAATTTGTCGCGGGGGTGAGCGCGGAGGCGAGCGAATCGTTCATTGGCTCTCCGCCTGTCACCCATGTGCAGAAAATAACCGTAATAGCCTAACTTATCCTGAACGCGTTATACCAGAGCATTACAAATAAACATTTTATTGTAAAACTGAATAACCAATCATTCGAGAAAACTTGTACACACGGAAGATGAAACAAAACCGGTATAAGTTGAACAAGTGCTACGCTACAAACGCCGGAAACCAGAGACCTGCAAGTTCAAAGTGTTTCCTCTGACGTGCGGCCGTACAAGTACACCCAATAGCCCTTCAGTGGAAACTCTTTGGACTTTATAGCATTGTAATAGAGTTGCAAATGTTTCACTGACGTGCAGTTGATTATACAACAAAATATTGAAAAAATTACATCCAGTTTTAATCCCTCTCTTCTTAGGTAGATGTCAACTCCAACCCTCAAAAACAAACTGTTGTGAAGAACCTTACTGTCCGGTGCTGAATTTTATCTGAGCTTCTATGATGATGATACCTAATTAATATTGATTTCAGATCGGCTGGCAACTCCACAAGCAAGGGTGAACCTGTGATCTCCCTGCCCTCCACTGAATTCTACAATGTCTGGGCAAACATTAAATCTAATCATTAAAATATGATCAAAATAATTAAAAGTGTGAGGTATTTCCTCTCAAAAATATATGGATCTTCAATCTAGTTTTGTAGCTTGGTTTTGATAAATAAAAACATATATTAAACTATTTAAACAAGAACATTGTTTTATTGAAATGTTTTCTTGTGTTTAATACAATTCATAAGAGAACATGCTCCTTTTTATTTCAGTTCTTTTTTATTTTATAACAAACAAGTCTATCACAGTTATTTTACTACTTACAATGCAAAATATCTACATGATAAAAACAAAATTAATTACAATTTGACTAGTCCTATGTTTTATACACCTACCAAAATAGTAGAATTTTTTGAACTAAAACTAGCATTATAAGGGGATTCCTATGTGCTTCGATACGCTCACATGAATTGCCATCAATATGGTTTGGGAAAAATGAAAAATATATACCAAACTTCACGAAAGATGCTGGGATTGGTAAACAAAATAATAACCCCGAAATCATGTAAAAGGCGACAAAAATGTGTATAATAGGTCTTTACCTATGAAATTGCCGTTTTGTATGGCGAATTTTAGGTAATCTCAATTTTCAGTACTAACATTTTTGCATTTTTCTTAGGAATTATAAATCCAATATTTTTAATTTTTTTAAGCATTATTGGGAAGACATTAAGCTAACAGAAGCTTAAATTAAATTTTCGAAAAATATTATCTGTAAAAAAATATAACAAATCTTATGATGAAATCGGACGACATTTAAGACGAACAATTTTCGAACCTTTAATTTTATACGAGTATATCAAACTAAACATAAAAACTTTATTTGATGCGTAAATTGATAACCTTGAAGTCAACTTTCAAATATAAGACAAATGAAAAAAATAGCATTAGAATTATAGGAATTATGATCTCATTAATCTGTAAGAAAATTTCGGCAATTTCATAGGTAAAGACCTATTATTTCTGACTAGCTGTATTACAAAACAATAGTCTAACCATTTTTTGTGAATGTATGTATTATGGTTACAAACATGTATTTCAAATATTTTCTTAAAGCAAAATGTGTCTTTCGTTAACTCTGGTATAGAAATAAGGCTGCATTTAATCCCTTTCAGGGATCAGATTTTTGTTTTACTTAACAAGTTTCAAATTTAAAGAATAAATTCAGGCAGGAAACTCACCTTACAACCAACTCTAGCTAGTAATGATTATGTGCTTGAAGCTAATCAATTTTGATAGAAAAGCTGGCGCCACAGGAGCATCCCAGGTCAGCGTTAGGATTCTGAATAACTCTGAAGGCAGATCTGATCAGCTCTGTATGGTAATCTATTTTCGAACCTTTAATAAGTTCTAAAGATGTCTCATCTACAACTACTTTTGCACCATCTCGTTCAAATATTCTGGAAAAAGGATTTTCTTGTTAAGTAAAACTATTTATAAAGTATTATTATGATAGTAAGAATTTAAAATTCAGTTTGTTTTATAATCCCTGGCCAAATTATATAAATCTGATCTGACTAACCTTTACAAAGACATGACGGTTGGAAAGCGGTTTTTTTTTTCTAATGGATAGTTGTTAAGTTTTATATTCCAAATAATATACTAGGGCCGCATTTCAAAACGGGTTCTAGTTACCCTGACTGCAGGATTTTTTTTTATGTCAAAACAGACAAACGAGCAGACAGCTCACCTGATGGAAAGTGTCACTGCCGCCCATGGACACTTGCAACACCAGAAGAGGTGATGCTAGTGGGTTGCCGGCCTTTTAAGAATTTGTTAACCCGCTTTTTGAAAGCCTCCATATCGTAACTACTAGGGAAAACCACAGGGGGAAGTTCATTCCACATCCTACATGTGCGCAAAAGAAATGATCGCGCAAATCGCGTTGTATTGCAACGCCAGGGGTCCAAATTATGCGAATGGAATTTCTCCCTACGGCGTGTGGTGCGGTGGTGGAACTGTGCCGCAGGCACCAGACTAAACAGTTCCTCAGAACATTCCCCATTGTACAGACGGTACAGAACACACAAGGAAGTAACGTCTCTCTGTAGACTTAGTGGCTCCATACCGTCGGTGAGCATCGGATCATCGACAATTCGAACTGCCCTCTTTTGGATGCGATCAAGTGGGAGGAGTTGGTATTGGGGCGCTCCAGCCCAGAGGTGGGAGCAGTACTCCGTGTGGGGCCGGACTTGTGCTTTAGCACAAGTTGATGACTCGACATGAAGTACCGCCTCGCTCTGTTTCGTACTCCAAGTTTTTTGGAGGCCAGCTTGGCTTTACCTTCCAAGTGATCGCGGAACTGGACATCATTCGAAATGTCGACACCGAGGATCCCGATGCTCTTTGAGATCTTAAGAGGGATGTTCTGGAAATTAGGTGCTGTTACAAAAGGTGTTTTCTTCGCAGAAAACGCGCATACCTGCGCTTTAGTGGGATTGAATTTGACCAGATTGTTCCTGCCCCACTCAGAAACTAGCTCCAGTGACGATTCTATTTCCTACACGAGTTTTTTTCTGCACTCTTCTACTTCGCCCCGAGGAATATTGGGCCGACCCGTATAAATGGCGTCACCAGTACTGTCATCCGCATAGCAATGAATGTTGCTAGTACGCAACATATCGTTGATATGCAGGATGAACAGAGTCGGAGACAGCACCGAGCCTTGTGGGACGCCAGCATTTATGGGTTTTGTGTCTGAGGTAGAACCGTCCACTACGACTTTTAAGCTACGCTCAGACAAAAAGCTAGCAATCTATTTGCACAATCCCCCGGGGAGTCCATAAGAAGGTAGTTTAGACAGAAGTGCTTTGAGCCAGACCCTATGAAATGCCTTGGCGATGTCAAGACTGACAGCGAGTGCTTCACCTTTGCTCTCAATGGCTTCTGCCCAACGGTGAGTGAGGTAAACGAGTAGGTCACCAGCTGAACGCCCATGACGAAAACCATATTGCCGGTCATTAAGCAGCTGGTGCTCCTCAAGGTAGCCGAGGAGTTGTGAGTTGATCACGCGTTCCATCACTTTTGAGAGCAGGGAGGTAATCGCAATAGGCCTGTAGTTTGACGGGTCTGAACGGTCACCCTTTTTGGGTATAGGGTGCACTAAAGCTATCTTCCATGAATGTGGGACTGTGCCAGTAGCGTAAGAGAGTGTGAAAAGACGTGTCAACACTGGGGTTAGCTCTGGGGCGCACGTCTTCAGCACAATAGCCGGGATACCATCGGGCCCACTCGTCTTCCGGACGTCAAGGGAGAGAAGGGCTCATCGAACAGCGCTTTAAGTAAAGCGGATATCAGACATGGAGCTCTCAGAACACAAGATCGTAGGTGGCAACTTTCCCTTGTCGTCAAGCGTCGAGTCTGAAGCGAAAAGTTGACCCAAAAGATCGGCCTTCTCTTCAGCTGTATGGGCCAGTGCATCGTCAGATTTGCGCATAGGTGGTAACGAAGATCGACAAAAATTTCCTTGAACAGCTTTGGCAAGAGACCAGAAAGCCCGACTCCCAGGAGGATGGCTTGCTAGGCTCTTGCCAATTCTGCCCACATATTCAAATTTTGCTCTATTTATATGACATTTATACTATGTGTGGTTGAGACAAACTGCAGTCAAAGGGTAAATATTAGCCAGCCCTGAATTTGACTCGGGATGAATAAAAATGATATAATGAAACCAAGTGCATAAGTGAAACTAGATTAACTGGTTTAACTTTTCCATAAATATAATCAAGTACAAATAAAGCAAATAGAAAATTATTGTAAGAATAAGTAACATTAGCTAAAAGTAGGGTTGCCAGATGGCTTTAAATGTGGGAAAGTCCCAGAATTTTGCATGTGGTCCCGTGTCCAGTAATTACACTCTACTGTTCCTGAATCAAGAATACTAGCCTTTTTGTAATCTGGCTGATAATTTTCTTTTTAAGTTAAGTCAGAGGCATTTTTAGAAACCTCACCAAGGACGAAAGGAAAAAATTCACAGGCTCTCACTTCCCTGCAGAGAGCAATCAAATACTTGGAAGAGGGATATTAATTTGGACCTGAAGGAATTTACAAAAACTTTGAGTAAACCTCATAAACCAGAAAACATTAAATTTGACCTGGGAAGTGATCCCTGAAACGCCTTTCAGGTCCTTCCAAAAGACTTGCCTTTTATTTATGCCAGCAGTTGTGTTTTATTGTATGTAAATGAAATGTTACATCTGGCAACCCTAGCTAAAAGACAAACCTGTCGTCTTCCTCCAGCTTCTCGTCAAGGTCGAAACTGTACTGGAAACCGGAGCACCCTCCGCTCTTCACACACAGCCTCAGGAAAGACTTATCATTCTCACAGAGCTCCTTCAACCGCTTTACACAACTATCGCTGATGACAATTCCATCCGATATAGGCGACGACTCTGTTTTCTGCGTAGACAGCAAATTTCTTCTTTTCACGCAGTAGTTTGGCGTCCTAAACAAGTGCTGTGACTTCTGGAAAATGCTTGTTGATTTTTGCAATCGATTTAACATTTTTATATGATTTTATATTTTCAGGATTATAAATTTTCAGAATAAATAAACTTTTCCAAGAGCAGCTAACTTCACGATAGTTAGTATTGCTGTCAGCGTAGTGTGACCAGATTTAAATTAGTCATTAATATTATACTACAATAGCTACTCGGTTAAAATCTGCTAAATTAAGTTAACTTTTTGAAAATTCTGCTAACGTATATTCTGTATGGCAAATAGAAAATGAAACATTTTTGCTAAGAATGTATGCACCAGTATCAAAAATGCTAATGTTAGCAATAAAAATATTTAAAAAGAGTACCTACATTATTTCACATAAGGTACTTTTAAACATAAAGACGAGAAACTAATTTTATGCTACACGTTTTGCAAAAAGCAGCACTGGTGTGATCCTTGGCTCTTGATAGCGACAAAAACAGAAGATCCTCCTCCCACTTAGAACTATAGTTCTGACCATATTTTTTAACTTTGCCCTTACAAACACCATTAACCATCTAGCTGACTGCTAATAACCAACCATCCAAAATGAAGAAAATTGTATATTTTTTAATTACTCTTCCACCACTATCGAGATGAAAATGAAAAAATGAAATATGTTTATTATAACTTAAGTAATATACAGTTACTGAATATGGTAAAACTTATTATAATAGCAATTTACAGATAGACCAGGGGTCACCAAACTAGGCTAAGCCTGTATCTTGGTGAACCAAGTTTTATTTATTTATCAGAATTTTAACATTGGTAGCTTAAATCTAAATAACCTAAATCTTATAATATTAAAGCTAGAGGTGTGGAGTAAACAAAAATATGAATTATATAAATTGGAAAAGCGAAGAAGAATGAAAGAGAGAGAAGAGTAAGGAAAAGATGAGAGAGAGAGGAAGAAAGAGAGGAAAATAAACTTTAAGAGGAGATAAAACTTTCTGTCGTCTCGTAGTCACATTTTAATAGAAACGAGCGTAAAACCCTTTTTGCCTCTGCGAGAGTGCAAAGTTTTATACTAGTGTTTTTAGCGATTTTATTGTAAATGGCATGGAAAGAGAAACAAGGAAAACGTTTCGCAAAGGAAGAATTAACGGGATGAGTGCTAACTCTAAAAATACGTTTTTTTAGTAGACTTTGATACTCATGCGAGTTAACCACCTGTTGGTGAGTGCTGAGGGAAGCTTTTAGAATAAACAGTTGGCGAACACGAAGAATCTGAGCTTCCTGGTATAATTGGTTAGTGGGGTATCTAAAGGACCTCTTTAGCATAACCTTCAAAACAGCACGTTGAGCTCTCTCTAAGCCAATCAAATAAGATTTGGCTGCACATCCCCAAACCCCATTACAGTAAGTTAAGAGAGACTGGCAGATAGCGGCATAAACTGTGGTCCGAATGGGGAGGCTAACTACATTACGAATTCTTCTCATAACTCCAATTGTTTTGCGAAGTCTGGCTGAGAGAGCATTGATATGAGATTGAAAGTTAAGCTACTGGTCAAGAATTATTCCCAGGTATTTTAGTTCAGTTGTTTGAAGAATGGAGTCACAGGAGCAGTTATCAGGAGAGCAGTCTGAGGGACTATTGTTTTTGTATAGACAAGAGTGGATCTTAATTGTGGATGATGTAGGGGGACCCGATGACTTTGAAATATGGAATGCAATGAATTTAGTTTTACTCGTGTTTAGCGTCAAGAGGTTACTCTGTAGCCAATTTGAGATCACGGACATGCCTTCCTCACCTTGATGATAGACGGAATCCCAGCTATTGCCATGAAAGAGAACCGCAGTATCATCAGCATAACACACCAGCTCAGCTGAAATTAAGTTTAAGTTATGGATATCGTTCATATACGCTATGAATAGCGTAGGCCCGAGTATACTGCCCTGAGGGACACCGAAATTTACTGGCTGTACACTACTACTGACTGAATCAACACTGACTAGCTGACCTCTACCAGTGAGGTAGCTCCTGAACCAAGCCAAAGCGACGCCACGAATTCCCATCATCTCCAGCTTGCGTAGTAGGATTGGGACGGAAACCGTGTCAAAGGTCTTGGCCAGGTCCAGGAAAACACCGACACTGTGCAGACCGACATCGAGGTAAGAAGATACTAAATTCGTCAGCAGTTGAACAGCGTCTTCTGTAGATTTTTTCTTACGAAAGCCAAATTGTCTTGGAGAGAGGAGACCGAATTCTTCGAAATAGTTCATGAGTCTAGTGTTAACAATTTTCTCTAAAAGCTTAGAGAAAACGCTTAAAAGAGAAATTGGACGATAATTGTTAGGGGAGCTTTTATCACCATTTTTGTGGATCGGGGTTATGGCAGCAACTTTCCAAATGCTGGGAAAATAGCCTGAGTGGAGACTTAAATTAAAAATATGGGTTAATGGAGGAATAATATGGGTACTAACTGCTTTGATTAAGAGGTTATTGAAGCCATCTAGACCAGGGGCACTTTCATTTTTAAGACTTTTTATCAAAAGTTCTACCTCAGAATGATCAGTAGGTGAAAGGAAAAACGATGAATTAGGGCCCTTGTCAATGGAAGAAGCTAAATCTTCTTCTCTGGTGTTTCTCTTATTTAAAATTTCACTTGCTAGATTTTTTCAGATGTTAGAAAAGAAGTCATTACAGATACTGAGAGATTCTTTAGGATTCGTAGTTAATGTAAAGAGATCATTAGCATTTGTTGATTTCTTTTTTAGGCGACAGATACTTAACAAACTGGACCATAAGTTTTTTGGGTTGTTTTTGTGAGATTCTATATTTAAACTGTCATGTTGATTTTTGAGTTTACGGACCAGGTCGTGGTAGAAATTTCTGTATCTATTGTAGGAAAGTTTTAAAATATCATCATTAGGATGTTGTCTAACTAGGGTGTGTAAGTGGTCGCGATGGCGAGAACAGCGAAGCAAACCAGGAGTCATAAATGGTGCGAGAATAAACTTTTGTCTACTGATACGAACTTCACGAGAATGCTTTTTGACGGCTGATGAAAAGATGTTAAGAAATGAGTGGACAGCTCTGTCAACATCGGTCTGTTCCAAGACGCAGCTCCAGTCTGTACTCGCCAAATTGTTACAAACCGCATCAAAATCAATTATAGTTTTGGTTCTGCTAATAGGTTTTTTTTTCAATTTAAGTGATAACCCTAAAATAACTGGTTTATGATCAGTGAACTCTGAGTCACATACTATGCCGATAGAGGGCAAAATAGAAATAATAAATACGTGGTCAATGCAAGTGTTGAGTCTAGTTGGAATGTTAATAGCAGGTCGAAGGCAGTGCTCCGCCATCATACAAAGGTATTCCGAAGGGCCAAGTGAGCCATTTTCAAAGCTCAGAATATCAATATTTAAATCACCCGAAATTATGATATTTGATTTATCTTTTAGCGAGGACAAGATTTCATCGAGTGAGTTAATGAATTTAGAAGTGTTTTTAAAAGAAGGAGATCGATATATTCCTAAGAGTGACAAAACACCCGGTATTTCAACCAGAAGGCTGCAGGCCTCCTCCAGTTGTGGTTCAGAAACAGAAACGTTTAAGGAGTCTTTAGCATAAACAACCACTCCTCCATTTTGGTTGAAATTACGTTTAGTCAAAAAGAAAGTATAGCCAGATAATTCATTTATGCTAGTTGTGTCATTCAACCAACATTCTGAAAGCAACAATATATCGAATTTCGTATCAAGCCGTTGTAACAATACTAACAAAGAGTCGAAGTTTTTTTGTATACTGCGGATATTGACACTCAGAAGTTTAAAGTGATAATTTGGTTCCAGTATTTTCTTGCATTTCTCAGCCTCTAAAAGTTGGCAGGTGATATCAAGAGTGGTATCAATACTTGTGACTAAATCTAAACTACCGAAACGAAGTTGGTTTATATATAACGAATTATGTTAAATTTCTGGTAAGTCTTTCAAGATTCTGCTAAAAACTGCTAACTTTTTCTTTTCTGCGACATAATATGCTAAGCACCAAATTTGGGATCATATTCTGCTAAAATCGCCAAATTCTGCTATATCTGGTCACACTTAGCAGTCAGACTGTCTGACAGACTTCTGCGTTCCAAATTGCGCTAATAGTGTACTTTGAAGCACTGCGACCGCGCGAGTTTACCCTCCGTCTATTATCTAATATTATATATTATATTATTACTGAATATCGAGGTAAATAAAAAACGCTGTTTTGATTGTTTGTACATATTTAATTCTATTATACAGGATGACTTTTTGAGACAGGTCAGTAAGGGCAGGTACCTTAACCGCTACAGTTACAGGAAAACGTTCCTACGAGACCATCCATAACTTTTAAAGATATTCTGAACTGCATTCACAGATTTTCAAAAAAATTACAGTTAGCAAGAAAATACAAATTTTACACAAAAAAAATTTTTTATGCCAATCGATCCTGTTTCTAATACTGATCAAAACCTTCTATGGGACCAACCATCGTTGGAATACTCAAAAAGTCACAAACTGCAAAAAACTTTTCCCGTACATTAATTAATTAATTAATAAAATTAGACAAATTGAATTTTATTTTTGATGTTGTGGTTCTGAATTGTAATTTTGTTGTGTTTAAATATGTATTTTTAAATTTGTGGGTCACAGATGCCTGAATAAATAGATTTTTTAATTTAATTTAATTTTTTTAAATTTTGTATGAAAATTTTACGCAAAAGTTTTTTTGTGTGACGGTTGAGATCTTTTCGTCGACTGAATAAAAAGATAAGTTTAAAAAACAATACAAATAAAAAAAAATCAGTATAAAAAAATTCAAGTGTGTTGTGAATTTTACAGTAAGTGCATAATTGGACAGCAGCTATAAGAGAAAAATGAAAAAAATTTAGAATTTGATATCGTAGGGCAAGAAACAGCAAGATTTTAAATAAGAATAACATTATCAAGTTACGTGTTAACAAAAAAAAACCGGCCAAGTGCGAGTCGGACTCGCGCACTGAGGGTTCCGTACCACCACATAAACATAATTGTATTAGTTGAAATTTCATTAAGTTAATGCGCTAGATTTTTTGAGTCCGACACGCGCTTGACCAAATTTTATTATTTGTTGTTATTTTATAGCCTATGCCCTATAAACATACCAATTTTCAAGTTTGTAAGTGTTCCCGTTTTTAAATAGAACTAAAACAAAAATCGCCTCGGCAACCATCCAACTTGACCCCTCTCTTATATGAATGTTCTTGAAACGGGAGCTCACCACAATTGGTTACCATTAGTTGTGAGAAAAGTTGTAATATTTAATGATTTCAGACTTTTCCCATTATTTGTACTGTGAGACCTAGCTTCTTGCCAAATTTCATAATTTTAGGTCAACGGGAAGTACCCTGTAGGTTTTTCATTTTTGAATAAATGTATGGAGATGAGGACATAAAATGCCATATCTTTTGATTGCGTCGTTGTAAAAAATTAAAATTTTCAGATCTTGTGTGGTTCATGGATCCTAATATATGGTATTAATTTCAACCTGATACCTTTAACCGTTCGTGAGATAAAGGGTCTTGACAGACAGACAGATAGACAGACAGACAGACAGACAGACAGACAGACAGACAGACAGACGGACAACAAAGTGATCCTATAAGGGTTCCGTTTTTTTCTTTTGAGGTACGGAACCCTAAAAAGAAAATTAATACGCTTTTTTTTTATATGTGTAAAATTTTACGTGATCATTTGTCTTTTATTTTATTTTTTGTATTTCAGTTACACAAATTCCTTACAAAATGTACGGGAAAAGTTTTTTGCAATTTGTGACTTTTTGAGTACTCCAACGATGGTTGGTCCCATAGAAGGAATTTTAGATCAGTATTAGAAACAGGATCGATTCGCATCAACAAATTTTCTTGTGTAAAATGGGTATTTTCTTGCTAACTAAACAATTTTTTTTTCTAAACTGTGAATGCAGTTTAGAATATCTTTAAAAGTTATGGATGGTCTCCTAGAAACGTTTTCCTGTAACTGTAACGGTTAAGTTACCTGCCCTTACTGACCCGTTTCAAAAAGTAACCCTGTATACTAACAAAATAATAAATTACAGGTATATACTGTATACTAACATAATAAATTCCCCTGTCTTAATTCATGATTGTTGAATTTTATTGTAGAAAAGATTCGGAATCTCACAAAAAGTTTTAATAAATACTCTTGCGGAAAACAAGGTTAAAGCCCGCGTCACACAGAGGCGGTAGCGGAAGCGTTCCGGGGCCGGTATTTTTTGTAAAGTATGAGTTCTTATGCACCCTGTCACATTGAAAAGCGGTCGCGGCGCGGTATTTTGTTCCCGCCAAACCGCTCCGGACCGCTTTCGCAATCATACCGCCTCTGTGTGACTTGAGCTTAAAGCCCAAGTCACACTGAGGCGGTAGCGGAAGCGTTCCGGGGCCGGTATTTTTTGTAAAGTATGAGTTCTTATGCACCTTGGGCTTTTAAAGCCAAAGTCACACAGAGCGGTATAAGCGGTAAAGCGGTCCGGGGCCGGACCTGCGGGAAGCGAAAGCGTTCCGGTACCGGTCACACAGAGATACCGCGCGGAAACCGCGGCGGGACAGCGGCGGGACAGCGGCGGGGTAGCGGTCGGTGTGACACTATTTATCTTTGATTATTCAAAAGACGTAAATCCTTTGCTCTAAACAAAAAACCAATCTGATAACCTAAAAAAAGTCTGCGCAAAGCCGCAAAATTCTTGTAAAAAAATACAATGTCAAAGTCCGCGCCCGGACCGCACCGCACCGCACCGCGCCGCGCCGCAGCCGCTCTGTGTGACGGGTTGCATTGAACCGAATGAACGCAATGGAATACAGCGCCCGCTCCCGCCGAAAGTTCGGCCCCGCGCGCCGCGCCCGGTCCGCGGGGTTGTATTAGCGGCCCGGCCGCCCTGCGCCGCACCGCGCCGCGCCGCGACCGCTTTCAATGTGACAGGGTGCATAAGAACTCATACTTTACAAAAAATACCGGCCCCGGAAAGCTTCCGCTACCGCCTCAGTGTGGCTTGGGCTTAAAGCAAGCCCGAACGAATTTATTAGTCTGCGCGGAATCTGCGACATATAAAAGAACTTTTAACTTTGGTAGAAGTTTTGTTGAACGTAGCGCAAGCTGCACAAGCCCAATCCAACTGAACCAAAGTGTTTACTAAAAACTAGTAGTTATGTAAAACAGCGGATTTGGCAATCTATCTGCGACATATACATTCATTTCAACTTCACTTAGATATTTTTTTACATGACTGTATTTTACCTACCTTTTCGGGGTAATTTTTTTGCACAGCTATACTCTTTCCTACCCTCGTAAGTAAGAGCGAGTAAGCGATAATATAAACCGAAAGGGATAGGAACAAAACGGGGTAATCTGGCCAGCGGAGCCAAAAATCGACAACATTCTTTGCATTTTTTTTATTATTTTATCCTCTGGAAGGTGTCCCTTTGTATATTTTACAAGTTTCACCAGCAAAAAAATATGTTTTTTTTTCAAAGATTAGAAAGTCTACATCATTGGTCGAAACTAAATAAGTATTTTTACTTGTTCGTGTAATAATATTTCCCTTTGAAAAAAAATTCAATAAATACATTTGAACCAATCGATGAAAACTAAAAAAAAATTAAAAACTTATTTTAAATAAGTTTATTGTTTGTGTATTAGTAGGTACAGTGGGCAAAACTCTTTCTTTAAGACTGGTCACCCTACTCCACTTTGCGCGGCAGCGGTCAGAAGGCGGAGCTTATCGGCAAACTCGCGTCGAGGCTGGCTTCACTGTCAATTCGAGAGCTGCGAAGAGTACGCTCGCGTCTATTACGTGGTGTGTTTATAGTGAAGAGTGGATTTTGTGATGAGATTATCGAATATCGTGAAGTGAAAGATAGTGTGTTTTATCAACGAGTGAAACTCATGTGATCAAAACATTTTCTAACGTGTAAATGAAGTGATTTATGAAAATGTCTAAAGCACCGTTGAGTGCAGAATTGTTTTTTGCCACGTAGTGACGCGAACGGGTAATGATTCCTAATGTGGAGTTCGAAGCAAGATGGTTAGAGAGACTCGGCATCTGTGGGTTGGAAATTTACCCGATAACATTCGCGAGGATCGAATAAGGGAGCACTTCAAACGGTAAAACACCTCACTTTATTAATTACTTCATAGATTAGTTTGTAGTTCTTCTAGGTACTTGTTACTCTCTCACGCCAATAATCAGGCAATTGGTTCCCAATACATCAAGGAAATTGCTTTGTAAATATGTACACTCACAGGCTTCTTGTTACGTTAGTCACTACCGTTATGTTGCATTGTTTACATTTTAGTTGTGAAGACATTTGGCTGTCGAAAACTCCTTGCATAGTTTTCATAAGGCAGAGCGCTATGCTATAGCCAGTGTGTAGGTACACAATGGGTAGTCTCGTCGAGCCGCGGCTCAAGTATAAAGGTAGGTAGGTATCGACGTTGCCGGGCGAACCGGCACGTCAATGACGGCATGTTGCAATGCAACGTCGCAAGATCGTGCTCGCCGCTTGCGCTGCTTTCCACTGGCTGGCTGAGCTTGTGTGATTGTGACAGTCAGCCGCCTCAAACGTAGGCGGCCAATGTACGTAATATATTTGAGAAGGCAAGGCGTATATGAAAATGAGGTTCAGTCAGTCAGCAGGTTTCCTGGTGCAAAATGGTACACCAACTTGACTTAGCTACAGTACCTATCACGGAAAAGCAGCGCGCCAGCACTGCAAAGGTAGTTTCCTACACAATTAAGATTTACGGCAATAGAGACTAGGTCTGCTGTCTAAACTCCAGTTATAGAGACAGAGATAGAGAAAAATCGTTTATTCCAAAATATTCTCACACTTAAATGTATAAACGTATGACCTTACAAATTAACATAAATAATTGAAAATGGCACAACCAAAAAAAATGTCTGTCTCAGCTACAAATGCAGATTTCCAGCCCCACCTTATCGTCGTCTGGATCTCAGGATCACAAAGGTACCAATTTAAAAACTAAGATAACTGCACTAGGTATGCACTGATATGAAAACATGCTTATAGGTATTAGGTAGGTAGCTAACATTACACATAACAAATGACTAAAATGTTCCCCCTGAAATGTAACCCACAAATTCGTCAGACCTGAATGTAGGTACTTTTTTACCATAAAAAGCATAGGATGCAGCTAGCGGTGATATGTACTTCGCAAAGGCTTTTTCACAGACCTAAGTACAGTAGAAACAAAATAATGACGAAAACAAAACAGTCCTTAAGGCGTAAAAGCGAACTACTCCAAGCTATTAAAAGAACTGTCATTAAATTTATTTAGCCAGATACTGCACTACACTCAGTTTGTAGAGGATGGGTTTTAAAAAACAAAGTCACAGATGTCGTGTTCGTAGATCTATGAGCAGCCTACGCCACTGAATTTACTAGATATCAAAAGTTTGTTCAAATCCTACGTGAGCTACCCCACAATCGTCGCTTTGATGTCCACCTCCGCACCGAACAAAGCAGGTGGCGGTCCTAAAAGCAGGCCTTCCACAAGATAGTGTTCTAGCACCTACCTTGTTTAATATTTACACTAATTTACGTTGCGAAAAGACTACTTTGATTGAAGAAGCCAGACTAAAGCGCGCATTACATTATCCAATCTGCAGAGCACTAGCTGAGCTAGAGCCTAGCTAGTGCGCAGCTAGAGTGTTCAGTTTGGATCGTGTAAATGCAGTTAGACAGCTAGTGAGCTAGTGATCTACCTACCTAACGAACTGAATTTACAGGATCCAAACTGAACACTCTAGCTGCGCACTATCTAGGCTCTAGCTCAGCTAGTGCTCTGCAGGTTGGATAATGTAATGCGCGCTTAACAGTACAGGCCGCGCGACGAGTAAAGGCGGAGGGGAGGGGGTATGCGCAGTTGCAATATTTGTAATAGGGCCGCCACACTATGCTCCTCGCGCTGCTCCTCGCTCTGCCGCGATTCTGCCCTTTCCAGCCACACACTGCTCTACTCGCGCGATTAATCGCGTCGCTCCGCATTAGGTCACTTGCCATTGCTACACGATGTACGTCGAAACTGTGGCAGGATGCGCGCTATTTCTTTTTAGTAAAGCTAATTATATGAATTTCTTAAATAGAAATACACGCCCTGCTAAAATAGTTGGTGTATGACATTTATTACATAACATCACGCCTTGTTCCCGTCGGGGTAGGCAGAGACCACAGTTCTCCACCTGCTACGATCTTGACATACTTCCCTTGCTTCCTGAACTTTCATCAATCCTTTCATACATGCTCGTCGGTTTAGGGTACTTTTAACCTGGCCCTTATTCAGAACGTCCTGAATTTGGTCCTGGTACGTTCGCCGACATTTATTTGTCGCAATAAGTATAAATTATTAATTTTTGTAAATCGTCCTCGCGAGAGACGCGCGAGTATGTGGCTGGCTACTCGCGCTCATATTGCCGGTCCTTTGACTCGCGCCCAAAAAACCGACAATCAAGGGATCGATGAGCATGACGAGGAGCAATACGTGCGGCATGACGAGTAACGCGGCCACACTACGTCTCTGCCTCCTTCCCTCGCTCCTTCCCACGCCACTCGACGAGTGTCTGGCCGGGCTATAATAGAGCCGCCAGACTATGCTCCTCGCGCTGCTCCTCGCTCTGCCCCTCGCGCTGCCGCGATTATTCCCTTTCTAGCCACACACTGCTCTACTCGCGCGATTAATCGCGACGCTCCGCACTAGGTCACTTGCCATTGCTACACGATAGACGTCTAAACTGTGGCAGGATGCGCGCTATTTCTTTTTAGTAAAGCTAATTATATGAATTTCTTAAATAGAAATACACGCCCTGCTAAAATAGTTGGTGTATGACATTTATTTTTCGCAATAAGTATAAATTATTAATTTTTGTAAATCGTCCTCGCGAGAGACGCGCGAGTATGTGGTTGGCCACTCGCGCTCATATTGCCGGTCCTTTGACTCGCGCCCAAAGAACCGACAATCAAGGGATCGATGAGCATGACGAGGAGCAATACGTGCGGCATGACGAGTAACTTCTTCCCTCGCTACTTCCCACGCCACTCGACGAGTGTCTGGCCGGGCTATTAGAAAAATACTACTGCACATACCCCCTCCACTCCCACCCAGAGGCCTTAACTCGTCGCGCCGACTGTACCATTACTTTGGACACCCTGGGTAATAGTTGCTTTGACATCCAATCCAAAAAACTCGCTCTTGCGTCATTCACCTTCGTAATTGACTAGCACGTGTATTTGATATTGCCAGACAAGAAGCACCAGTCTTACCATGCACACTTTTTATAGGTACCTTGGTGTCGTGTTAGATCGGGCCTTATGGCCTTTAAGTATTTGGCTAATAGCAAAACTGTCAGAAAGAAGATCTCTTCCCGAAGCTCATGACGACGAAATAGGGTGCCTCTCTGGACACCCTTTGAATGATTGCACGGTCGGCGCTCTGCTTTACCGAAGGAGAGTATGCCTCTGCATTGTGGAATTGTTCTGCGCATTCCAAACTGGTGGCCGTAGGTTTTAACGAAACTTCAAACTTACCATTTCGCCACTTAGCGCGACAACGTAAGTGGCAAGCTCTGTCGAGTAAATTAACCACGCCACTGGTGCCATACTGCTATCTAAAACACCCTATGTACTGGAACAGCTAGGCCTACTCTAAACAGCCTAGAGCGGGCTTGGCTGTTCGAATAAATTATTTTCGTTTGTAATTGGAAACCCAAGAAAGCTTAATAATCGATGGAGCCTTCTTGACTCTGCAACTAAAACGAGGAAAACTATGAAGCTCGGTTGAAGAAAACATTCGCTTTTGTAGAGAGATATAATATAACCCTCTCTCTGAATGGGGACTAGTAGTGGTCGGCCTTACGTTCCTCAAATGCTTACGTTTGCGGACCCTGGTTGGGTGAGAATCTATCGGTCGGTGGGGTTACACTAAATACAGATGTAGGTGTGGAGCTTTACCACCATCTATTGCCCACTTCCTGACGAAAGCACCGACGTTCTTCAAATCCTTGTTCCGTCACACACATCCTTGTTTCATGACAGTTAATATCAAAAGTGAGTATACTGCGCTCAAAATAACTCTGTCTGTGACCGTTAATGCGCTGAAGTCAAAAAAATTGTCGCGGGGGTGAGCGCGCGGCTCCCCCCAGGGGGCGAGCGAATCGTTCATTGGCTCTCCGCCTGTCACCTATGCGCAGAAAATACCCGTCATAGACGGACTTGTTCTGAACGTGCTGTATCTATTTTTGGTGGAAATTTGAGGTGGTCGAAATACGAAAAATAATTTCCACATCTCACACAAAGAAGCTATGCAATAAGTCGGAAAATTTGTTTCCGGTTTTCAACCTTCGTTCCTTGGAAAAAGTCGATCTCGACGATATCTTTCATTTGTCCCAGCATACGAGTAGTCCAGGGTTAGTACAAATTGTAGGGTTATTCAAAACTGTTATCATATCAAGCAACCTTGTACATTCAATAAAAGAGCGCGTGGGTTTTTATTGTCGCTTCTTTTTTTCCCACCATGTCGCCACCTTGTTTGTGAAGCGATGTAGTTTAGCTGACGTCATTAAGAGATTTTAATATCCAACAAACAACGACTTTGATTTTTTTTTGTACTTTCCAAGTTATAGCGATTTTAAGTTTGACTGAAATGAACGAAATCTAAGGATTTGACGAACGTCGTCACTATTCTCCTGACGTGCTCCACATGCTCGATACCGTCAAAAGATCTCGGCAACAACTATCGATGCTTGCCCAGTGGCCACTCTATTAGCCTCGGAAGTTAAGAAATTAAATTCATATTGAACCATCGAAGCGCAATGTAGTTTTCTCACAAGGAAGACATACATCTAAAGAGCAAAGTCACACATAAGAAATGTCTGGCGCAGCGTTGTTGAGGTTTTGTTGTGCTACTGACTATCTTTTCCATTTTCACTACAAAATATAGCAGGTTCAGTTCTAAACAGTCAAATGGCTTGGCGCATGACGCGCCATTACGCCTGTCCATGATCGCTGCAACAGGCAGACTTACTAACACGGACAGAGTATCGACATCTGAGCTGCTGAATCAGGAGTTTAACTATCTCTTTTTGCCAACCCAAACCACACGATTCCCACAACATCATTTCCATGTCCATTGCGTTATTTGTGATTTTCGTGAGGACGGAAAGTCGAAAATGCCAGCGTATTATACGGCTTACTTTTAAATGGAAATATGTACATGTATTTCCTTTCCTGTGATCCCTGAAATCGCAGTTCTGAAATCCGACACGTGTTGAAAATGATAAGAATCGTAAGTTGATCAACTATCGAAAAATCATAAACTCGTAGGAAATTCGTAGATCCATAGGTCCGTTAAGGGGAGGCAAACACAACGCGAAGCGAACGAGCTGCGGGAGCAGCCGGCGAGAATTTGGTAACTTTTATAAATTTTAGAAAGTTGATCAACTTACTAGGAAATTGATCAATTTACGATTCCGTTTTATTTTCCGGTGACATATACATAAGTTACATTAGGTAAGCACCAGTATTGATTTGTGTTATGCTAACAGGTACAATCCAGGTAGGTACTCGTTAAGAAAATAAGAACGCCTTGATAAATATAATGTCTGGTTAAATTCCTAGCTTAATTCAGAAGAATTTTTACCAATGTACACTTTGCACATGTTTTGTTTAGGTAAAATTGGAAAACTTCCACCTGCCAAAGCAAACAAAGCCAAACTTGATGACGTAGTATTTAAAAACCGGAAAATAGTAGCCACGTGATCAGAAGTTAAGAATATCCGCCTATCAACAACGTTGTATTTATGTTGGCATCTGCCTGGTGTAGGTAGTGAGCTAACTACACGCTAGCTAGCATCGCATCTTGGTTGAGCAGTCGCCCCACCACGATTTTGCAATGTCGCGCTCCAAAAGCAGCACGGGCGCGCGGGCGCGGGCGGGGAACGGTGGGTCGTCGAACCCGCGACGGGCGTAAATACACCGACAACTATCTCTTAATTTTGAATTGTCTATTTTATTACTCGCAATTTTAGAAGTCTGACGGTCATGGTTTTATAGAATACAACGTTATAAAAATAGAAATTCTGGGCGGCTGTACATCTTTGCGTAGAATTACTCATTCATCGCACTAGATAAAAACTGTGATTCGAAAAGGTTGTGCTTACGGCGTATAGTATAAGTATGTATTGGTTTCTCATCACATTTGAAACCTTAAACACAGCTAGGTGGTACTGTTATTGTAATCATTCCAAAACACATTTGTTAATAGTGACCTGTAGTTCATGCAGCGTTCGTTTAAATTAAACCGTTGTGTTAATACAAACACATTACCTTTGTATTAGGAAAAATGATTTAGATTTCAGTATATAACTATAGTAGTATTTACAGTTTTTGGTTTTATTATGACATGCAAATCTAAATCGAGTTGAGATCAGAAGGCACATACATTTTGTCCAAGACATGCCAGAAAGTTTGGTGAATTGTCCAATGGTTATACCAATGAACTTTTACGTAAAAAGGTACAACCAAAACATAACTGTTAAAAAGGGGGCCAAGTTCCTATCGGCTAATTGTTTGCCTAAAAAAGGGTTGAAATCCGATCCAATGCCAAGTTTAGATGCACTTTAATATCGATCATAATCGTCTTCATCAGCAGCCTGATCCACTAGTAAACATTTGCCATTCCCAAGACTCGCCACCACATCCAGTCCTCCGCCTTCCGCATCCAGCCACTATCCGCCACTTTATTCACGTCAACGGTTCATCTGGCTGAAATTCACTTTACACCCAACATAAAATATGGTATAGCTGTGAAAATACGCAGGTACGTTGAAAATAATATCTAAAATGAAATAATTCTAAATTTGAACTTGGCAGCTTTTTGCGCTGTAAGTAACACTTGATTAATTGTGTAATTAGATTTATTATTTATATAATTAAATTAACCTGCCAAGTTCAAATTCAAAAGTATTTCATAACCATACCAAAGACAAAGTCATAGAGAAAAGCAGCAATAGCAACATTAAATCGCTCTGTGCTTTGAGCAAAATGAAGATAGGTACCACGTGACTTTTCTTGTTCAGAATCCAAAACCAGAAATGTATCCAGAGGGAAGATCGGAGACGCCATGTCATTTCATTCATTAGACCCTTCAGGTCGGATCACATAGCAAGCAGGGCTGGACGGCAGCGTGACGAGCTGGTCACACTGAGTGCGTGACGGTCTTGCTGACGTCCCACTGCCGCATGCCGTCTCGTAGCCCCCGTCGTGATTTTCTAGGCTCTTTTATTTAAACAAGATGTCCAGAAGACTCAGACCTAGAAGCGGTCTTGCTTTTTGCTTATTCTCGGAATACATTCTATGAGCTGTTGAGCTGTATGGTACTTCCATATCAATTTATAAGATGTAAACTACAAAATATATAAAAAATGCATTTACACCGTTGCGTTGCCATTTCGCCCACGCTCGCTGTGTGATTATATCTTTACGGTATATTTATTTATTTTATTTGAAAGATTAATTAACAGATAAATTAGTTAAATAAATATAGTAGGAGATCAAGAGAGAGACAAGGTGTACCTTGCACATTAACCTGCTGGGATGAAACTTGGCACAATTCAAGTAAACACTTATAGGTAACATATAAGAAGTGGTGCTCCCCGGCAGGACGCGACAGAGACGCACAGTGGGGTATAATGTCGAAAATGTGTCGTGTTTTACTAGGTCGATAGTTGTATCTTTTGAACCGAAATAGGTAGCCGGTTGAAAATTTCACAGGATTGTGTTTTTAAGACAAATATTACGTATAATAAAAAAAAATAAGGGGGTCGCCACTCGCCATACCAGAAACGTATTTTGTTTGTTTTTGCCCTGTCTTTAGAACGGTTATTAATTCGAGCGTCAAACTTAAGCCCAAGTCACACAGAGCGGTATGATTGCGAAAGCGGTCCAGGGGCGGATCTGCGGGAAGAAAACACCGCGCCGCGACCGGTTTCCAATGTGACAGGGTGCATAAGAACTCATACTTTACAAAAAATTCCACCCCCGGAACGCTTCTGCTTCCGCCTCAGTGTGACTCGGGCTTAAGGCAGGACAAGCACAATACATCCCATAGGGTCGAAGTGCTCCGAGGTCCACTAACTAGGAAGTCACCCCCACGCAATAAGATAAGATGAAAGGTAGGAGATCCAACAAAACAAGGCAAACCTTGCGCAAAACCTGCTCTGGGATAAAACTATTATTATGTAATTTAATGTTAACTTAACTTATTTCAAATCTTGCTCGTAGATATTGTTTATAATATTTAACTAACTATTATTATGTTTTGTTTTGTATTTTGTTCTTCATTTTTGTAGGTAATATCATTTAATTTAAGCACTTACTGTATTGTCCGATCTCAATTTTGGCGATAGTTGTGTACGCCTGTCATTGGTTTTGGTATCAGTTCCTAGACTTAATATAGCATAAATTGCAAATGTGTTCATACCATTACTGTTGGTGTTTCAGATAAGATTCAGATTCAGATAATTTTATTCAATGTAGATTCTTTACAGAATACTTATTGAATGTCATGCAGAATACAATGCAAATAGAGCGAGTCTACGCCGTTTCGGATCGTGCTATGGCAGCGTAAAAGAAACGGCAAGAAACCACTGCAGCACGGCCTACTTTAAGAGTCGGCTTTTTACAATGTGTTTCTTGTGTTTCGCTGGAATATCAGAGCACCATACCTCTTTGTCATTCATATAGTCATCCAATCTATAGTAAGCTTTTTTACATAACGTTTGCTTTACACATTCTTTAAACTTTCTCTCAGGTAATTGCACTATATTGTCAGGTATTTTGTTGTAGTATCGTATACACAGACCAACGAAAGATGTATTGACTTTAGTTAATCTAGTATATGGTTGATCAATTTTATGCTTGTGTACCTATTGTAATAAATAAATAAATAAAACTAGGCGCAATTCAAGTACCATAGGTAAGTATTATAGGTACCATATAGGTAAGAAGTGGTACAACCCGGCAGAATGTGACGGAGACGCACAGTGGGGCATAATGTTAAAAATATCTCGTTCTATAACAGGTTGACAGTTTTATCGTTTGCACCGACTTAGGTAGCTAAAAGCTAAATGAAAACACAGAATACTTACGTGTTTCGAGACAAACAGATTATCTGATAATAAAAACTGCTTTAATTTAAGAAAACCGGTCAAGTGCGAGTAAGACTTACGCATTAAGGGTTCCGTACCACTAAGGTAAAAATACCGTCTTAAGCCCAAGTCACACTGAGGCGGTAGCGGAAGCGTTCCGGGGCCGGTATTTTTTGTAAAGTATGAGTTCTTATGCACCCTGTCACATTGAAAGCGGTCGCGGCGCGGTGCGGCGCGGGGGCGGCCGGGCCGCTAATACAACCCCGCGGACCGGGCGCGGCGCGGGGCCGAACTTTCGGCGGGAGCGGGCGCTGTATTCCATTGCGTTCAATGCAACCCGTCACACAGAGCGGCAGCGGCGCGGCGCGGTGCGGTCCGGGCGCGGATTTGACGTTGTATTTTTTTTTACAAGAATTTTGCGGCTTTGCGCAGACTTTTTTTTAGGTTATCAGTTTGGTTTTTTGTTTAGAGCAAAGGATTTACGTCTTTTGAATAATCACAGATAAATAATGTCACACCGACCACTACCGCCCCGCTGTCCCGCCGCGGTTTCCGAGCGGTACCTCTGTGTGACTGGTCCCGGAACGCTTTCGCTTCCCGCAGGTCCGCCCCAGGACCGCTTTACCGCTTGTACCGCTCTGTGTGACGTGGGCTTTACTTATGGACGCGCAGTCACGGAGACGCGTATTAAATTTGCGCTTTCAAGCCCAAGTCACACTGAGGCGGTAGCGGAAGCGTTCCGGGGCCGGTATTTTTGTAAAGTATGAGTTCTTATGCACCCTTTCACATTGAAGCCCACGTCACACAGAGCGGTACAAGCGGTAAAGCGGTCCGAGGGCGGACCTGCGGGAAGCGAAAGCGTTCCGGGACCGGTCACACAGAGGTACCGCGCGGAAACCGCGGCGGGACAGCGGGGCGGTAGTGGTCGGTGTGACATTATTTATCTGTGATTATTCAAAAGACGTAAATCCTTTGCTCTAAATAAAAAACCAAACTGATAACCTAAAAAAAAGTCTGCGCAAAGCCGCAAAATTCTTGTAAAAACATACAATGACAAAGTTCGCGCCCGGACCGCACCGCACCGCGCCGCGCCGCGCCGCTGCCGCTCTGTGTGACGGGTTGCATTGAACGCAATGGAATATAGCGCCCGCTCCCGCCGAAAGTTCGGCCCCGCGCCGCGCCCGGTCCGCGGGGTTGTACTAGCGGCCCGGCCGCCCCCGCGCCGCGCCGCGACCGCTTTCAGTGTGACAGGGTGCATAAGAACTCATACTTTACAAAAAATACCGGCACCGGAACGCTTCCGCTACCGCCTCAGTGTGACTTGGGCTTGAAAGCGGTCGCGGCGCGGCGCGCTAATACAACCCCGCGGACCGGGCGCGGCGCGGGGCCGAACTTTCGGCGGGAGTGGGCGCTGTATACCATTGCGTTATGCAACCCGTCACACAGAGCGGCAGCGGTGCGGTGCGGTCCGGGCGCAGACTTTGACGTTGTATTTTTATTGACAAGAATTTTGCGGCTTTGCGCAGACTTTTTTTTAGGTTATCAGTTTGGTTTTTTGTTTAGAGCAAAGGATTTACGTCTTTTGAATAATCACAGATAAATAATGTCACACCGACCACTACCGCCCCGCGGTCCTGCCGCGGTTTTCGCGCGGTGACCGGTCCCGGTACGCTTTCGCTTCCCGCAGGTCCGCCCCCGGACCGCTTTACCGCTTGTACCGCTCTGTATGACGTGGGCTTCAATGTGACAGGGTGCATAAGAACTCATACTTTACAAAAAATACCGGCACCGGAACGCTTCCGCTACCGCCTCTGTATGACGCGGGCTTAAAGCTCAAGTCACACAGAGGCGGTATGAACTCGAAAGCGGTCCGGGGTGGTTTGGCGGGAGCAAAATACCGCGCCGCGACCGCTTTTCAATATGACAGGGTGCATAAGAACTCATACTTTACAAAAATACCGGCCCCGGAACGCTTCCGCTACCGCCTCTGTGTGACGCGGGCTTAAAGGACACCTTAGAGATTAGCCAGGCTTCAGGATTACATCAATAGCCAAAAGAATGGTCTCACGACCTCCATATTAATTTTAACAAAACGAAGGGCCTCGACGAAAGTATTGCACAAATTTTTGTATTCACTTACCAGATATAGGAACAATGGTGTCGATTCTGGCAGACCCAAACTAAAACTAAACTAAATTTGACAGGTCTAAAAGTGTTCCTGGCTTTGTTACTCCCTAAAGACTAATAAAAAGCAGCATCATTTTTAGACCTGTCAAATTTAGTTTAGTTTTTGTGTGGATCTGCCAGAATCGAGACCAATCCCTAAATGATGTTAACTGGTTTTTTGCAAATATAGGACAATATCTCGCAGAAAAAATTAGTGTTGATCCAAACGTTTCGCATGGTGAATTTTGTGCACAGAGTGCCAATGATGGTCAATCTATGGTAATGATACCTACGGATGAAAACGAAATAGAATCACTTATTCTAAACCTCAAACACGACTGTGCCATCGGCTGGGACAGCATATCATCAAAGTTTATTATTGAACATAAAGATATCCTCATCCCACCCATTGCATTCATATGTAATCTCTCTCTGTCCACTGGAATCTTTCCGTTAGCCTTTAAAAAATCTTTGATCACCCCAGTTCACAAGAGTGGAGATAAATCTATAGTAAACAATTATAGACCCATATCAGTACTTCCTTCCGTGTCAAAGATTCTTGAAAGGCTAATGAATAAAAGATTGATTAACTATTTAGAGGCTAAAAACCTACTTTCACCTGTGCAGTACGGTTTTAGAGAAGGCAAATCCACATCAGATGCGGTGCACGCGCTTACAAATTATATTGCTGACAATTTAGATAATAAAAACAAGGTAATTGCTATTTTCCTAGATTTAAGAAAAGCATTTGATACCGTTTCTATCTCACTGCTCGTAAAAAAACTGTTCAGCCTTGGAGTCAGAAATACTCAACTACGACTTTTTCAGGACTACCTATCTAACCGTACACAGTGTGTAAAAATCAACAATTTACTTAGCGATGACCTACCAGTGGCTTATGGTGTACCCCAGGGAAGTATTTTGGGGCCTACACTTTTCCTGGTTTACATAAACAATCTGTGTCAACTTCCATTGCAAAATGGACGTCTCATTGCTTTTGCTGATGACACCGCTTTACTATTCAGCGCTAAAACATGGCATGAAGTTTTTAGTTACGCTCAGAGGGGATTAGACCAAGTTACGCACTGGCTCTGTAACAACTACCTAACATTAAATGCTGATAAAACGAAATACATAACGTTTACCATAAGAAACTCGCATGGTACTTCTTTATCATCAAACCACATAATAGCTCACCACTGCTCACATACAGCTTCAAATTTCGATTGTCCTATATTACAAAAAACCGAATCCTATAAGTATCTAGGCATATTAATTGATTATAGACTTAATTTTCAACAACATTTGGACATGGTTAGTGGAAGGATAAGGAAGCTTATATATGTTTTCAAAACTCTCCGAAATGTTGTTGATTATAATATGCTCAAATCTGTGTATGTTTCACTATGCCAGTCAATAATTATCTATTGTATTTCTTCATGGGGCGGTGCACATAAAACTAAATTCATAAATATCGAAAGAGCACAAAGGGCAATTCTGAAGGTTATGTCTTTCCTTCCGTTTAGATTTCATACTGTTGAACTATATCGAAAAAGCGAGGTACTTACCGTGAGACAACTTTTTATACTTTACACGGTCTTAAAACAACATTCTAACCTATCATTTGACGCTAAACTAGTTAACTCGAAAAGGAAAAATTTATGCCCTACAAATTCTGTCCGCACGGAATTTGCTCATAGGTTCTATTTGTTTCTTGGCCCTTTCTTATATAATGGAGTTAACAATAAATTGCACATTTACACCAACACTAAATATGAATGCAAAAAGAAAATTACTATGTGGCTGCAAAAGATGACTTATGACGAAACCGAGACTTTACTTGCTGTTATATCCTGAAAATAAAAACAACTAATATAAAAATATATAAGATCACACATGTATAATCTGACACTAAACACTCATATAGTGACACTCAAACACACACTCACTCATACAAACACACACACTGAGACACACACAAACATTAACACACTCGTTTCTCTCTCACACACACACACACACTCACAAACACACACACACACACACACACAGATACTCACATATTCATTTTTATATTTCTCATATTCTCCTTTTTAATATTTTATTGATTATATGTATATTCCACTCAGTTATTTTTAAACTAACCTCATTCAAATCAAAACATACCTTTTAAATAGTTTTTCAGTGTTTCGAAATTTTTAAATATGAAAAAAATTTTATGTGGAGAAATAAAAATAAAAAATAAATTATTGTTTTTGACTGCGATTGAGAAAATTGTTAGAAGGACCTAGATAGACTAGCTAAAATACCTATGCAGGGATAGAGATATCAACCGCTAAACACATTTTTGTTCTTTTGGTCTTGGTAAACAATGACAAAACACTAAATTTATTAAAAAAATACTGAAGATTCTTTCCTAAAAACAGTTTGAGGAGAAAATAGATTCCTTTTTTCACAAAGTAATCATCACCAACGGCTTTCCTGATAAACATACCAAATTAAAATCTTCTAAAAGTCTTTTAATGTAATGTGTATGGTAGACAAGTAATAAATATAATAATATAGTATAATATAGTATAAGTTTAATAATATATAAAATAACTTAAGATAAAATATTCTTACTAAACTAAAAGCACTGACGATTCCTTAATACGGCTTCAAAATTACGGTCTCGTCAAACTGGTTGAATTGGTCCGCTCCGCTTGTGTTCAACCGCCAGCCAACCGATGATCCACACGCCCCGCGCCATTCCTCGATTCTGTTCGCCTTGGTAAATGTAGTGGCGCCCGGTGTGCGAGCTGGCAACGTCGCTAGTTCATGTTTTGTACGTGTCGGTCCGACCGACCGAACCGACTGATTCGTACGTACCTACCTAGATAATTATGATCTATAGCACAGAATAAATAATAGTTACTGCTATAGGGAGGGAGGGCGTGCGTATTTATACACGGCGTAGAATATTCACTTCGCGCCGCGCATACACACCGCGGTAAACATATGTTTTACAACGAATATGTACCTATACGTTCTGAAATACTATAGATATATGTAATAAAAAAACTCCTCAGCAATAGTACCTATACTCAAAGATTTTTTTTCTGATTTAATGCCAAAGTACGTACCTAGTAGTACCGTATGCCATAAGTAGGTAGGTTTCGGTATTGAAGCCGAATAACTAACGACGTCATCTTGTCACTGTCACGCGTATACGTGACTCATTGGTTTGTTCGATCGTTGTTGTAGTAGGTAGTTGCCGGTCTACGCTTGATTTAACGGCTATCGGTGGTCAAGAAATTTATTTTTGCTGAGTTGGTCCTCATGACTCAAATATGGATTAAAAGCCATCAAGATTTTTATAAAGGGATTTTCCGTGAAGGGCTATGGAAAATTCCCCCATAAAAATTTTGATGGCCCCTCCAGGCTTCGCAGCCTACGATTCGCAAAAAGTAAGGGTTCTAGGGATTCACTCTGCCAATGGAGACATCATCATCATTTACAACCGTATAATGCAACTTCAACGCCACTATAGGTGTATGTACTTTGTTAACAGCCTTCTATTTATAATGCCTTTTGTCCTTATTTCCTTGCAAAAAATAGGGCAGATATTTTAATTACGTGGTTATTATCCGTGTTATTCGTATTTGCTGGCTCTAAAACAGAGGAATTGGAGACTGTATGCAACCTGCAAGACTAAGTAGACTTATTTCAGCCATCGATCACATTCACATACGATATATTTTCATTGTTTAATGACAATAACGTAATGTTGAACTGTTCAGCTTTCAAGTAGATAATATTTATAAGTAAATAATATACATATTATTTAGGTATGTTAAAACGTCCTAGGGATTATTCTAAATCTTTATCTAATCGTTTATATAATCTTATCAACCTCCGTAAATTACAATTACTAGGTAACCAAATTTTTGATATTTCCCTACCTCGATAACTTCCGTATGCAGTACCCGGCGATTATTGATTTACTTGACCTATGCGTTTATACATATTTTGAAAATTTCGGCCTCATTTCAAGGTTTATCAACTACTCGCTCCGACAGGCCCTTATTTTGCCAGACCTCCAATACTCCTGGCTTTCCTTGAAGAGGATAAAGATAAAAATATACAAATTTGTCGTATACTACGTATAGTAAGGAAGAACATGAAATGCGCTAGGTGGTGTCGTGGCTGGGAGTTGGGAGGCGACTGGCTGCGATCGATCCGACGACCGCGCCGCACCGCGCGGGGTGAGAGGCAATTGCGCACATCGCCACTGCGCCGAGCCTCGCTCCACTAATGTACGGTTCTCGGGCCATTCCGCCCGCTATACGTATTCTTTCCATAGTCAGCTAATGACTCAGCACGGGCAACAACATTCTTAATGGCTTTAATAGATTTATCTTTATCAGTTTATTTTAACTGCTATTTATCTTTGGATTTCGTAAGCTTGAATCATGTCGGAAACGTACGCGAGCAAGGTACCTGTGCAGCCCGACCTGGACTGGAGTTTCTATGATGAGCCTCCACTGACGCAAGGCAGACTGCTCTGGTATATCATATCGATTACCTACCTACTAGGCTAGTTAATGTTCTTTGGATAGGGCTTGTGAGGCACAACGTGGAAAAATCAATAAAATATACGTGTGTGCTCAGGCATGGTTGTGTGCATGTACTTGTAATGTTGTATTTTAAACTCAATACAATACCACCCAAAATGTAAAACAAGTTCGTTATTGTAATTTTTGTCCGCCAGGTAAAAGGCAACCAGATCTTGTTTAGTATGATCTTGGCGGGTATAAAGTGCCTTTCAATGGCCTTGCTCCAAATGTAATATCCGCAAAGGACTGGTTTCGACTAACCTGCACAGCGAAGAGGAGATTATAAATAGTATCAATTACAAGTGGAAGAAACTCCACGATTTGACACCTGTCTGCATGAACATTGTTGTAACTACTATAATACTGCATGACGGTTTATGGAAGAACCTACTGAATATGTTGGCAATAACGCTGGCAATATCCACATACATAGTTTAATGCATACGCAACGTCTCGCGTCGTTCAGACTGTTTAAGTTCTGGCCGTATGTTTTGAAAACATTCTTAATTAGTTTATATATTGAATGTGTCAAATACGGCACCTCGGCTGACGCATAATATAACTTTAGCATAAAGGATGAAGATACGATAATATTTTGTGTGACATTAAAAAAGGGAGAGGCATGGCTTGACATTTTGTTATACTTGAGTAAGGGAGAGGCCTGACATTTCGTTCTATTGAACTTTGAATGCCGAGCCTGATAAAGTGCTTGAGAAAATGGAGTTCGAGCACGATTTGAACTCTTCTGCGTATATTTATTTTCTGACTAGGGATGTTTGTATCGAAATGTGTGCTACCAATAAGGGGTCCTTACAAAATTGTATTTATAAAATCGGTAGACTGTGTAGTGTGTATCATTTTTCTTCAGCTTTCATGTATTTTGGTCAAGGCTGTTGGCTCTGCATAATTTACTGATAGACATCTATTCAGGTTTGGACTTTTTACGTTAAAACGAGTACAGAAGTAAGTTATTCAATTTATATGATTCGCAACCAAAGCAGCGTACTTTTTTTTTGCTTTACAGGTTAATTACATTACAGCTTAACAAAAGAAAAGTTATGAGGAAAACAGATCGATGGCGAAATGCGGGGGACACGGGGGTTCCTCAGCAGCTTATTATGCAAAGCGTATAATCATCGTGTTCTCAAGAGTTACAAATGGCATTTACGAAAGCGAGAAGCGATAGACTATAAGATTTCGTTATAGGTATTCCATAATTTCGAGTATTGTTTTACTATTATTTAATCTGTGGTATTGTCTCAATCTCAAAAAACGAAAATACTAGCACGTTCATAGGCAAAAGATTCGTTAAACCCATGTTAAACCTTCCAACGCATTCAGTTGGTCCGCTTTGATAGTTCGCTGTATTGATGATTTCGAGCATAGCTGGGCAACCAGGTACCTAATATGTAATAATAGTACATGAAGCTGGAGCTTAGTTTTAACCCGTGAACCTCCTATTCTATCGTCTGTCTTGCAGCTAATCAGGAACATTTTATATTTTACGAGTGGGCTGGATAGGTATGTATAACGTGTGCCGCAGCCAGCAGGAGAGGTGGTGCGGGGTGTGAGGTGGCGATGGCGCGGTGGCGTGGACGCTAGGTGTTGTAACATTATTATGCAACGCGAAAGTTGCCGGCTGGTGACGGGTCCTCGGGGTGAGAGCGAGGGCACCACCCCGTGCTGTAAGCTGAGGCTCGCGGCTCGCCCCACCCACGCCCCTCGCTCTATCGACCTGCGCGGGCAAGCCGGGCCCTCGTGCCGACCGACACGACCGAATTCAACCTACCCCTCACCCCTACCGCTCGTTGGCCCGTTTCATCCAATTCCAATCCCAGGCGCCGCCGCATTACCCCCGCGAGCTTGATACGGAAATAAAATTTTACCCTGCACCATTTGTTATTTCCAGTATGCCTATTAATAAGATGTTGCTTCTGTTAAATATTTATCAAGCAAGGGGGATTTTATTACAATATTCAGCATATTTCAATCGATGTTACTTACTGTACAAGTAATTTGAAAAGCAATACAGTCGTCATAAAAATATTTCGACCGCGTACAGTCAGACCGCTCTTAAGCCCACGTCACACAGAGCGGTACAAGCGGTAAAGCTGTCCGGGGGCGGACCTGCGGGAAGCGAAAGCGTTCCGGGACCGGTCACACAGAGGTACCGCGCGGAAACCGCGGCGGGACAGCGGGGCGGTAGCGGTCGGTGTGACATTAATTAACTGTGATAATTCTGAGACGTAAATCCGTTGCTCTAAACAAAAAACCAAACTGATAACCTAAAAAGAAGTATGCGCAAAGCCGCAAAATTCTTGTAAAAAAAATACAACGTCAAAGTCCGCGCCCGGCCCGGACCGCACCGCACCGCGCCGCGCCGCTGCCGCTCTGTGTGACGGATTGCATTGAACGCAATGGAATACAGCGCCCGCTCCCGCCAAAAGTTCGGCCCCGCGCTGCGCCCGGTCCGCGGGGTTGTACTAGCGGCCCGGGCCGCCCCTGCGCCGCGCCGCGACCGCTTTCAATGTGACAGGGTGCGTAAGAACTCATACTTTACAAAAAATACCGGCCCCGGAACGCTTCCGCTACCGCGTCAGTGTGACTTGGGCTTTAAGCCCGCGTCACACAGGTAACTACAATGATTTTTTTTTACCTTCAACAAAGGAGCATCGCGTAGCTGTCACTAAGCACCTCAGCGAAGAGACACTCAGACAGTTACGACGACCTCGCTAGCTGGAAACTCGAACCGTGTCGTACATTATTAGTGCGAGTGTGGCTGTTTGTGAGCTGAACACAACGCCGATGGCAATGCGTATTGTTCGCTTCTCGAGAAACGACACGCTATGTGAACTGAAAGTATTGTCGGTTCTCCATTGTTACCTCCCCGTCTTAACGGGCTGGCTTTTAAACCTAACAAACAATACCACCATTATTCGAATGAGCAATGGCTCGTGGAAATCTTCGTCAGAAATTGTTGTCTGAATAACTTTGAAATCGGCTGAAATTAAAGACTCCTATTAAGCAAACTGTCAGAAACCGGAATATCTGAGGTCAAACAACAACTTTGCTGTAGTAAATTTAATGTAGATTTAACTCTTCAAGGAGCCAAACACATCAACGGTACATCGTTTTACCGTTGAATTGTTTTCTGTACAGTAAATAAATCCGTACAACCCGCTTAAATAACTAGATACCAATTGTAACTAAGATATTTCGCTTAAAGTGCGACGTGCAAATTGGTGAGAGCCAGTTTAAATTAAGATATAAGGCAGAGTAACCAAAGATGTTATATTCGCCATCTCTGTACTACCTCATTCAAAGGTGCTGAAACGCACACGAACGTATTTTTTTGCTTCGTGGATTTCGAGAAAGCTTTTGACCGTGTTTATCACGACATATACTGTTACATTGAGTGCATGCTATAGAAGACTTTATGGAAAAGATTTATCATTCAGAGTCTAATGGGACTAAATAGTCACAGTAAGAGTAGAAGGACAAGTAACCGAAGCGGTAATAATTTGAGGAGGTGTTAGGCCAGGGTTGTATACTTTCACCGATACTTTTTAACCTATCTATATTCAAATGCTTTACTGTCTGAAGCATTGGAGGATAAAAATAACATCTGTCGCGCTGACTACACCGTTCTTATTTTCTCCAACCCAGAACATACATACATACATAAAATCACGCCTCTTTCCCGTCGGGGTAGGCAGACTCTTTCCCGTCGGGGTAGGCAGAGACCACAGTCCTCACCCTACTACGATCTTGACATACTTCCCTCGCTTCCTGTACTTTCGTTGTTTACGGTACTTTTAATCTGGCTTTTGTTTAGAAGGTCCTGAATTTGGTCCTGGTACGTTCGCCTAGGCCTTCCCCTTCCATTCACTCTCGCCTGGTAGATCCCATTAGCCAATCTTCGTTCATTCATCCTCTACATGACCAAACTATTTCAGCATCCCTTTCTCGATTTTGGACACCACGTCTTCTTTTACGACAATGTTCAACGTTCTCTTATCACACATGTCTAATCCTGTCACTCCATTAAACACTTCTGCCATTCCCAGCTTTCACTGCCATAAATCAGTGTTGGTACCAAAACACCCCTATGAACAGCCAAACGAGCCTTGTCTGATAAAGGCGTCCAGGGCACCATTCACCATGTTTCCAGCATTCACTCTTCTTTCAATATCACTTTCACACTTTCCATCTCTCGTAAACTTTAAACCCAGATACAAAAACTCTTTCACTTGTTCGACTTGTTCACCACCTATTAATATAGTACACTCTGTCATACATTCTTCTCTTTCAAGTACCAATACTTTCGTCTTGCTTACATTTGCTTTCATTCCTTTCCTGTCCAAAGCCACATTCATCATTGTTACCATCTCCTGCAACTCGTCAGCAGATGACGCGTACAACTTGGTCATCATCGTAGAGAAGACATATGATGAGTAACTCATTCATTCTCAGTCCACACATACTCACTTTCAGATCAATCAAATAATTATCCATGAACAGGTTAAACAGCCAAGGTGACGCTACATATCCCTGCCTAACACCTTTTTCGATGCTAAACCATTCAGTGTACGCCCCGTTTATTATGACGCCAACACTGAAATCCTCATAGAGATATCAGTGCTTGAATCAGATGACTGCTTACCACATACATAGACAATGCTAACCACCTCACCACTCGGTCATAGGCCTTCTCCAAATCCACGAACGCGCAGTAGACTTTTTGTTTTTTGGCCAAAACCTTTTCAGCTATGCACCGCAAGGAAAATACCTGATCTGTACATCCCGTTCCCTTTCTAAATTCCGCTTGTACATATCATATTTTTTCGTCAGTATCTTTCATCACTCTTTCAATCAAAATCTTTGCATACATTTTGCTGACGACAGTGAGAAGACTTATCCCGCGGTAATTTTTGCAGTCCTGTTGTGACCCTTTTCCCTTGTACAGCGGAACAATCACATCATTTCAACAGTCACCTGGTACTTGGCTGTTCGTCTAATACTGGCTATAAATGCGGTACAGCTGACTAGCCACAATGCCTCGCCCAGCCTTCAACATCCCGACTCCATCCGGCCGACACTATCATAGTCACCTGCTTTACCTGATTTCATCCAATCCAGGAGATCTTTATAAATAGTGGATTGAGTAACTAAAGTACAGCTAGATTGTCTATGAATAAACCCGACGAAGAGAAAATCAGACAGTGATCAGAGCCTTGCCTTATTATAACCGTTGTAAGCTATACACGAATGGGTTTTTTGATACAGTCCATTGGCATATGAGTAACTATGAATTTTGGACTTTGATATGGATAATATGGTCCGGATTGAGATACTAATTTGAAGAGACAATAATAAAAGCCGGCAGAATTGGGTTCCATGGATTAGAGAAAGGGTTTTGTATCTTGGACATACCTGAAACTGAGGCTGAAAAGAGACAGGAAAAATATGTTGACCTGACTGTCAACTCTGTCAGGCACCACAAAAAGAAAAAGTCAAAGTGTGGCTTCAGGAACCTTCAGTTTCGGTTGTAGTAATAATTTAAATTGGGATGTTATGATGAATAATTTAAAAGCTGAATATATACTGTATATAAATAACCTATTTATGTATCTACCCAATTGCACGTAAATACACTTACTAGATTCAGCTTTTAAAGTGGTTCGCGTAAAAGACTGATGGTATCAGAATGATTTTGATCTTTTCGTCGCAATACTCGCAATATATTGCAGAGTTTGATCTTGCCTATGCTATAAAAAGCAAATTATTAAACTAGGAAAATCAGCTTATCAATTTGGCCGAATGCTTTCCAAAAGAACATATGAAAAATCTTTATTCAATCTGATCAGAAATGTTAATTCATCTAAATTGTTCTTGTAGTTAAGTATGATATCGGAATCTAAATATTTATTGTGTAGCAACTAGTTCTGCTCGGTGTTACTGTACGACCATTTGACGAAATAGGTGTAGGCGTTGTTGTACAGTTGAAGGATGTTCTGTTTCGCGTTCTCTTGCGCCACCTGCTTGGTGGTATCTTTTATACCTTCATTTACAAACTGACTCACGTTTTAAGAACTTGAACGAACGTAAGTAAAACAACTCGATGACTGGCAAAACATAGTTTATTAATAATAAAATAATAATAAAGACAAAAGCTACTGTTGAAAAAAAAGTACATTATTAATGATGCGTACTGATTAACATACAGTTCCCACCTAATTGCTTGTTGAGGCGGACATTACTGACACGACCCATTGCTGAATTTACGAAACAATCATGGCAAGACACTGCTCGGTGAAAGTTGAAATACTTGATAACTTTTTGGAACAGTAGGTACGAGTCGACGGTGTTCACGTTGACTGTTGCTGTTGAGTTCATTGCACTTTGGCTTCGTGTATCAGATTTGCCACGCCAGTGGGCTTATGAGTAGGCAGTTGTTGCGCTGTTAATAAATAACCAAATGCAGACAGCGATAAGAATGGTCTTCCCAATTTTTGCGTCCCATTTGTCAGTTTTTGTTAGTTTTCGGAGCGTATACTAATATTTGATTTCTGCTGTGTCTAAGAAATCCAGCAGTTTGGATTATTGGATATTAGCTGAGTTATTCCATCCTTTGCATGTTGTTTTCATTGTACAATATCTATTACTTAGTCGTACAAATTCCTTTCAAACCTTCATGGTTTCACGTATCTTATTGTCGCTTCCGAGCATTAGATGAACCTACAACATTGTGGCAAATGGCGAAGATAAAATTCAATGTAGGTACCTTCTGCGCTGTGTAACGGTTGGCCCGCTTACTGCAGCTGCAGACTCCGACCAACGGTAAAACCGATGGTTTTATGCTAGAAACATTAGTAGTCCATATTCAATAATGGTTTTCTGTTTAGAAATTTCTTTTGATGAAGAACTTACCGTTTGAAAATTCATGTTTTGAATGTCTGACTGTAAATTACGAGTATGTTAAAGGTACCTATTGTGTAGGTAATAGGTAGACCGAGTCATGTGGTACTACATTGACCTCAAAAATCTTACAACAGACAGATAGGAAGGTAGGTATCTTCGAAACAAAAATTATTTCGCTTAAATGTCTGAATAATAAGATTCAAAATATTTTATTGCAGTCACATAAAAAAAAATAAAGATGAAGAATGAATATAGGTACGGTCAACCGCACATCGGTAGAATCTTTTTCAACTCTATTGCCACGCCATAGGGTCCAAAGTGTTTCTAACGACGAGCGGCCGTGTGTACCTGCATGGTTCCTGTTTCCTGCAAAGTCACAGCAACCAAGAGAGATAGATGCTGATGCTTAATTGTTAATTTCCTATTATAATTTTCAAATGTACAATAACATAACAACCTAGTTATTTGTCACATATTCATTATCAATAAATAATGATGCAACAAGACAACAAAATGATGAAAGTACAAGACAATAAAATTAACAATTATAATTTTGCGATCGCAACGTAGAAATTGTAGAGTATTGGGTAGGTACTTGCTTACTAGGGCAGTATCTGCAATGATAAGTAATAATTATTTTGTAATTCAATATAAAATTGCTAAAAGCGGAATGCGATGTATTATAGAAATAATATACGACTGTTTAAGTAGCTATTCAGAAAGTCGACTGACGTCACTGACGGGGCCGGTCTCCCTCCCCCTACCCCTTCTTCACATCCTGTGTTCGCTACCTCACCCTCCTCGGCCCGCGCCGCCGCGCCACTGCTTGCCACCAGCCACCTCACACAGACGCAGTTGTGAGTCGAGTTTCACACGGAAACGGGTACGAGCGGCGGCGAGCGCGGCCATGTTGTAAGAGTAAACTTGGCAACGTCGCACCAGACATCGACCGATTTAATCACTTTGCCTTCTGATGATCAAATGTATCTCATCAATACATACATTCTACTTTTGGAGATTCTTAACATTTAAAACAAATTGGTAGGTAGTCAGGTTCATTTTTGGGGGTATTACGTTACGATGGGGCATCCACTTCCAAAGATCTTACTGTTTTTAGGTAACGGTTGATTCCATTTTTCAGAGTTCAAATCGATTGAGCAAAGTAGGTACGTTTTTCTGTACCAGTACCTACCCTACAGTAGGTAAGGTACCTAAAATAAATGAGGTGGTTTCAGGGATTGTTCTCAGGAGATAAAAAAATAAAATAAAATAGCCTTTATTCCCAGAAAGTTTAACTTATAAAACATGCAATGCTTAATTATATACATATTACTTCTAAACCACAATTTGCATTTTTTTTATTTTTTGCCAATCTGGTTGCCACTCGGCAAAGGCCTCCTCCAGCCTCTTCCATTCGCTTCTCACTTTCGTCACTCGATACCATGTTGTTCCAGCTATCTGTTTTATATCGTCGTCCCACCTTTTCAGGGGTCTGCCTGGTTTTCTATGTCCTTCTCTTGGATACCACTGAGTTATTTTTTTGCTCCATTTGTCTCTGCCTCTAATCAAATGTCCGGACCATCTCCATTTCAGTTTCCGTATTTTATAAGTTATGTCATGTACCTTAGTCTTTCTCCTGATAACCTTTTTGTTTACTTTGTCTGCTTTTCTAATACCTATCATGCTCCGTTTCATCGCGCGTTGGCAGATTTCTAGTTTATTTGTTGTGTCTTTTGTTAGTGGCCATGTTTGGCTACCATACATTAGAACAGGAAGAATACAGGTGTTGAATAGTTTGCTCTTCGTTGTTATGTGGAGATTTTTATCTTTCATTATTTCTTTAAGACCCCAATATCTTTTCCAGCCGTTTGCTATTCTTCTATCCAATTCTTTTTTTAAAGCGTTTTTGGTGAAATAAGTTGCCCTAAGTAAATATATTCTTCTACATAGTCAATCTGAGTCTCTCTTATGTTTATTGGGTGCTTTTCGCCGTTAGTCATTACTTTTGTTTTTTCTGGATTTAGTGTTAGACCCACTTTTTTCACTTACCAAGGCTAGCTCAGGAGATACCTACTTATTATTTCGGTTAACAGATGTTTGACATTACCTACGGCTGATTATTGTAAGCCAATGGCTGGCAAGGCGACAGTGGCGGGCGATGTTCTTTCATCGTGTGTACGTAGATGTTATGTTATTCAACTTGCAAATTAAGCGAGACACAAGGGATTTAGCAAATATTTTCTTGCCTTCATGCGATGCCTTTGGTAACCTCGTTTATCAATATTATTCGTAAGCTATAGGTATCGAAAATGTCAAAGAACTCCACTTTATTTTGAAGGAGACATAAATAACCTAGCCGTGCAGATGCGAAACAGATGTTTATACGTAAAACTAAATATTTAGAAGAGACATTGAAAATATCCAGATTTCTTTGAAAATACTTATCAGTTTTATGGCCGTGTGTGTAGAAGATAAATGATGATAATATACCTGCACGACAAAAAGTACGAATGTAGTAAACTGGTGTGGCAAGTCGGAACGGCAACAGCGCTATTTGCCCGATACCATGATCAAAGCGGCAACTACGCATTTTTTCGCAGCTTGGCCGCTTGCGTCGTCGTCATGCCGACGCGCACCGCCTGCTCAGTCGGACGTGCTGTGCTGTCCAGACTTCTGCTTTAAATAATAAGCCTTTGTTCGTGGTGCTGTAATGTTGTAGGCATGAGAACAATAAAAACTAAACAACAACAAAACTGTCTATTTAACTTTCTCTTCAACAAACACAGGGCTGCTCTGGCTTTCTCTATGAGTCAACATCTGTTGGTTGAACATGAGCTTCTATTTGCAATGCAGTATATCTGGAATGGATGGCCCTTATCAAATTACTGCTTTCTACGCCCGGGATATATCCTCACCACGCCGAGCAAATCATCAGGGCCGTAAACCCTTTTCTCGAAGCAACTCAACACATTCTTCAGACCTTCATATCTTTGCGCTTTGTTATGAAACGGAAATAACTTGAAATTTATACACAAGTCACACAGAAGCCCAAGTCACACAGAGGCGGTTTGATTGCGAAAGCGGTCCGAGGGCGGACCTGCGGGAAGAAAATACCGCGCCGCGACCGGTTTTCAATGTGACAGGGTGCATAAGAACTCATACTTTACAAAAAATACCGCCCCCGAAACGCTTCCGCTACAGCCTAGTGTGGCGCCGAAGTTCAGGTTTGCACACAATTTCATGACAAGAAGCTCGAGGCTGTCGGTAATTGGTACAGTTGTTCCTCGAAAAGAAGGAGCCAGATTGAACGGACTCCATTATTGATCATAACATTGACCTCCAAAATGTGCTTTGAAGCTTCCGAGTTTCTGTTTTTAATCTTTCCAAGACTTTTATCTTACCAAGATGGTCGTATAAGATCTTTAAAATGGTGGCGTTTTCTAATAAACCTATATTAAAGTAATTTTTTTTCAAACGAGCATCTGCTACAAGTCTTTTTTCGACGATATTGAGCATGTTGACGGCAACAGGCCACAGTCATGGATGCGGGTCTTCAATTGACACTCTGCCATGTCTAGCGCACGGCAGTGCGCAGGCCAAGTTCCCGCAACAGGCCACTCGCATGCCGTGCACTATTTACACGAACCGTTTCGACCCACTTTTGAACCCCCTGTAGCTCAGTGCCTATTGCAAGTATAGTGATAAAACTGTACCTACATAATCATCTATATATATATAAAAGTAGAAGGTGACTGACTGACTGACTGACATATCAACGCACAGCCCAAACCGCTGGGTTTAGAGATTCCAAATTTGGCACGTACGTTCCTTATGAGATCTAGGGGTGCACTAAGAAAGGGTTTTAAAAAATTCCACCCCTAAGGGGGTAAAATAGGGGATGAAAGTTTGTATGAAAGTCCGTCAGTTTTGAAGTTAGGATCTTCAAAATTTGTATTTAGGCGGACGACTAAAAATTAATAATTACGTGTCTCAGGGTTTTTGAAAATTCGACACCCTTAAGGGTGAAAAGGGGGATGAAGTTTAAAATTCTTTATTTTTAAAGTAAAATTCACTTAATTTATTATTTAGGCATTAATAATGTAATTATATGCAACGTTCATCACTGTTATTGAAATTCCACCCCAAATTCAACCCCTAAAAAAGGGAAATGGGGTAAAAAAGTCTAAAAACCGATATGGGTATCGTTTGTATGGTTTATCGGGTCGCTGATTACGAAAACTAAAACAATTTTGAAATCCAACGTGGTGGACGTTAAATACCATCATTCCCTTGGGATGGGGTTGGGGTGCGATAGGGTTGAAATGTGAATATGGGTGTGGTTTGTATGGTTTATCGGGTCGCTGATTACGAAAACTACAACAATTTTGAAATCCAACGTGGTGGACGTGAAATACCATCATCCCTCTGGGGATGGAGTTGGGGTGCGATAGGTTTGAAATGTCTAAAAATCAATATGGGTGTCGTTTGTATGGTTTATCGGGTCGCTGATTACGAAAGCTACAACTACTTTGAAATCCAACGTGGTGGACGTGAAATACCATCATCCCTTGGGGATGGGGTTTGTTTCTATGTTAGGGATCGCGGTTAAATTAACGTTAGGGGTAGGGATAGGGGTAGGGAGAGGTAGAGGTAGAGAGGATGAGAGGTAGAGAGCTAGAGAGTTCGAGATGTAGAGACGTAGAGGGGTAGAGAGGTAGAGGTGTAGAGAGGTACAGGTACAGGTAGAGGGAGGGGGTGAGAGAGAGGGAGGAGGGGGAGAGACAGAGGGAGGGAGAGAGGGAAAGGGTTTCAGTTTTTCTCAATTACTTCTGCGAATTGGCTCTGTTTTGGAATATGCCATAAAGGTGTCTCTCATCTCTCTCTTTACATTTGTTAGGATACTGCTGCTAAGTTCCTCTGTTTTGAGTAATTTATGAGGAACGTCTGTATATTATGTAAAATTCAGCTGGATCTTGAATTACGAGTATACTCATTGATTTGCGTAGGGTTAGTCCTGTTTTTCCTTAGTTTAAAATTACCCCGAAATGATGGGATAAATAATAATTTCCCTGGAATAAAATATCTCATTGCTTCGGAAAACCGGTAACAACCTAAATACGAAATCCACGCGAGCGAAGCCGCGGGCAACAGCTAGTATACTAATACTGAAGCAATTTGCCAAATTTAGCTATAGTAGATCCTGAAATATGACCCCGTGAAAATAGCTAATTTTGGCACTTAATGACTGACTGACTCACTCACTGACCGGTAATCAAAACCTCCAGGCCACTTCCAATTGTCCTAGCGTTATGTCCGCCTTCCGCATCCAGCCACTATCCGCCACCTTATCACGTCAACGGTTCATCTGGCCGAAATTCACTTTACCATACACCCAACTTAAAACATGGTATAGCTAAATATCTAAATAAAATATCGAAATAATATCTAAAATGAAATACTTTTGAATTTGAACTTGGCAGGTTAATTTAATTATATAAATAATAAATCTAATTACACAATTAATCACGTGTTACTTACAGCACAAAAACCTGCCAAGTTCAAATTTAGATTTTAGATATTATTTTCAACGTACCTGCGTATTTTCACAGCTATACCATATTTTAAGTTGGGTGTATGGTAAAGTGAATTTCGGCCAGATGAACCGTTGACGTGAATAAGGTGGCAGATAGTGGCTGGATGCGGAAGGCGGAGGACTGGATGTGGTGGCGAGTCTTGGGAATGGCAAATGTTTACTAGTGGATCAGGCTGCTGATGAAGACGATTATGATCGATATTAAAGTGCATCTAAACTTGGCATTGGATCGGATTTCAACCATTTTTTAGGCAAACAATTAGCCGATAGGAACTTGACCCCCTTTTTAACAGTTATGTTTTTGGTGGGATTTAAGCTCGCGCACACAGAGGCGGTAGCGGAAGCGTTCCGGGGCCGGTATTTTTTGTAAAGTATGAGTTCTTATGCACCCTGTCACATTGAAAAGCAGTCGCGGCGCGGTATTTGTTCCCGCCAAACCGCCCCGGACCGCTTTCGCAATCATACCGCCTCTGTGTGACTTGAGCTTTAAAATTACTGCTTCAGTGTCTTCCATTAACAGAACTTATTTATAATGTCTTGTAGAGATACCTATCCTCTGATTTGTGCGGAATTTTATGACGGCTCAATGTTCGCTTTGTTCCACAATGGCGATTTTGTAACGGTTAATAACACGACATATTTACTCAAACATAACGAGTTCTCTTTACTACGATACCATCCAAGAAGACCTACTCCGACCGTTGGTACTACTACTACGTACTTATGACGTCATATCGTATCAAATCTGCTTCGATTTCTGTTTTTGTGTTCAGTATAAAGAATATAGGTTAGCATTTATTATAACTAGATTAACCACAGTTACGGTAGCCAATTGTTGTTACACTTACAACAAAAGGAAACAGGTCGTTGATGGCCTTGAAATGATTGATTTATTCATAGCCCGCATTTGTATTGGTCCACCCTAGTCTTACATTACCCCCATTTGGTTCTAAATATAGCGATATTCAAGGAAGAACGGCCAGATGCAACCACCATGGCTTAGTTGAGTGGGTATGAAACACAACATTTAGAATTTTATAAATTCAAGATGTTTTTCATTTTCCATTAAGATAGTCTGTATTTTTTTAATGATGCAGTAGGGGAATCATCATAAAGACTTAAAGGTTTATATTGGCTTGTTAAAAAAATGGCGATTTCGAATGGGGTGAATATAAATGTAGTCAACATACATGGCCATTACGTATAGATGTGTCTTCTGTAGACGGGGTTCTGTAGACGTCGTGATAGTTTCAAACGAGGTGACTGATTTGATTAATTATTGTCATCAATAATTAACTCAAAAAGTGATGACAATCCTTTGTTAGCCCAGGAGGTCTTCTCTGCTCGGAAACAAATTAGTGCAATTATGGAATTTCATACAATATGCACTAATGTTTTGTTCTCATTACAATTTGTGATTTCATCTATAGAAGTAGAGCGCGCAAGTGTATGGCAAAAGCGTCTCCGGCTATAAGTGAAAACTCCATGAGAAAAGCTGCGACTTCGCATATCAACGTGTTTACACCTTAAGAACAATTGACCAATGACATTGTCTTATTTGTCGTAGTACTGTACCTTTAAAAAAACCGGTCAAGTGCGAGTCGGACTCGCGCGCCGAGGGTTCCGATATACCTATAGTATTTTTGGAAGCAATAAAGTCCATTTTCAGGACCGCAAAACTAAATTTGTTTGTAAAGGTTTTTTGCAGATTTCTGAAAAACTGTGCAACTTAGAAAGATCGTTTTATTTTTGCTGTAAAGTTTACATAAACCTCTGTCAACTGTAATTAATTCAGATTTTCCCTTACTCAAACTTCGGAGATAAGGGGGGGGGAATGGTATTTTTTTTGACATTTTTCATCATAACTTGAAAACTAAGAAACTTAAAAAAATACAAAAATATATTTTAAAATGTACAAGTAAAGCCCTTTCATATGATACCCCACTCGACCTAGTAGCGACAATTTGAAATTTGGCCCCCCCTATTTTGGCCCCCTTTACATTAATAATCATACTTTTTTCAAAAAATTTTCATGTGCAATTAAGTTGGGCAACTATATTCTAAAACTATTCCAAATTTCAGCTCGATAGCGTAAGTGGTTGCTGAGATATAGAGGTGTGACAGACAGACGGACAGACAGACAGACAGACAGACAGACAGACAGAGCGGCACCATAAGGGTTCCTTTTTTTTACCATTTTGGTATCGGAACCCTAAAAATCAACAATAGCTTACAAAACTAAAGGAAGATAGAAAAGGACGTTTTTCTTAAATTACACTTGTAGCAGTTAAGTTTGTTACTGTCGTGGTCAGGTCGTGGTATTGGCTATTTCATGATGTGGCCACTTTCATGTTGGTTACTTCATGAATTCATGTTGGTTACTTCATGAAATGCAACCTAACATAACCGAACCTTTCATGAAGTGGTCAGCCACATCATGAAGTGATCATTTCTAACGATCTGGCCACGACATTACCACATCAACAATGTCCTTGCACCTAGCGAGTGACATTGTCGTGTGATAGATAATTAGTTTTAGATTAGTTCTATCGAAACATACGTAATTCGTAATTAGTTCCGTTTATTTTTACGTAAAAATCGACTTGAAACGTTATAGTCGGCCAGCGATGTACACCCGCATATAAAATCCCTTTAACATGAAACACAACACAATCCAAATTTCAGATTATATTGTTCACAAAAAGTCATTCCTTTGCGAAATGGCTTGATACTAAATCCAACTAAATCTAAATTTATGGTGCTTGGGTCAAAAAACCAAGTTCTAAATGTGCTATCACAAGATCAGCATTCTTGGATCACCAGTAGAACGGACGACTCATGTCAGAAATCTAGGTTTGTTATGGAAATCATTGCTATGACTTGCCTTTTATGACTTCTGCTAGACTAAAATTAGTTGAATCACAAATTTTGTCTAGACTAATATGATTGTGATGTAGTAATCGGACCTTGCCTGCACTGGCGATTCTAAGAGTTCAAAACGCCTGCACTAGGTTTTGCAACAAGATTTCCCCTAGAACTCATATAACAAAAGTTCTAAACCAACATAGTATCCTCAATATGGAGTCTAGGAGATATTTGCATTTTTCAAACTTAATGCACACCATTTTCAAATTTAATCGTGTAGATTAAATCTACACGAAACAAAAAAGGGCTTACACCTGGTCACTTTCCATAGGACAAGGGAATTTTAAGGAGTTTTCGGTATCAGTCATCCAAATGCTGAAATAATCTTCCACGTCCAGACACCGTATTTCGAAAACTACCTTTGAAAAGCATATTAAAAAAATTCTACTTGAGAAACAGCGGAAGTCCTGTTGCTGGAAACTGATTATTTACTAATTACTGTAGTGTAATACTATGTACCTTTACTAGACTCATGTAAATATTTTGAATTATTCATATTCATTCAATATTCATATGTAGGTGTTATATAAAAAAATAAACTAATATTTCATCTTCATAGTTGAACTAGTTGCAACTTTTTATGTCTCTTCGGTAGGTACGGCTAAAAATCAGCGTTTGTCTCTCCTGAGTTAGACATTTTGGAATCGTGTCCTTTTCCTTGTTGAGCCACGTTGCACATTAGTGGTTTTTCAATTATTCATGTTAATTTGTAAGGTCCTCAACAGAGGATTCACACCATAGTTAGGGTGCTGGCTGCCATTTGGGTATATGATTTGCTCATGATTCATATTAATAGGGATGTTAGCAGCTCAATACAAATCGATTTGGTTTTAACAAGTTTTTCTGTGCGTCGCTGCGTTTTCGAGTTAAAGCAAAAAAAAAAAATTAAGATACTAAATAATGTTTTTTTTGTCTGCCTTTGTGGCTGCTCTTTAAAATACTTCTGAAGATGTAGAAAATCGAAGAGGCAGACATGCAGGGCTCTGTATTATCACGGGACGAAGTAGTGGTTTTTTGCATTTTGAAGCGCTGAAACTTTACAACGAACGGCTATTATGGTGGCAGACCATTTTTCTGGGGTTGTATACATTGTGTTTAATCGGACAGTCATAGTCTGCCAGGTGTAAATCATATAGAAATTTTGACCGTCAGCACCCTTACTACCAAGACATTGAACAACTTTTTCCAGATGCAGTTTTGTGGGAAGTCAAAATATATTTTTTCCCGACTACGGCAAAAAGGAGGGTATTTTGTTTTTCGACCTAGGTTCCTTGGGAAAATTTGTTCACTTTCTTGGTCTGATTGCATTGTGCACATTCAGTATCTATCTCGGTACATTTTTATTAAAATCCCATCTTTGCTCTATTTTTTTCTACTCCTGTTCGTTCGTCTGTTGTGGTTAAGATATGAATTGATTTTTATTTTTCAGCTATGGCCGAGTCCAGAATGTCAAGTTGTTGGGTCGCCCAGAGACCGCGACCACGGGTCCGAACGGGGTCGCGGTTAGTGGGGTGTGCGCGACAGTCGCCTTCATGGACATCAAGTCGGCTTCGAAGGCACATAACGCGGAGCACGTGCTGGATGAACGCACGCTTACTACCGAGTACTACGAGCCGGCCGCGATACCGTCGGCGGCAGGCGCGCCCTCCGCCGGCTCCTCGCCAGCGGGCTCCGGCTACTCGGGATCTTCATCCTCCGTGAACTCCGCCTCAGCGCCCGCACCAGCTCCAGCCACCGTCTCGCGGTACCATCTCTCGTAAGTCCCTCTTTTGCCTCCTAATCGGCGACGTCTAGTTTTATTTGATTGCGACGTGCACTTACCGCGGTGTTGAAATTTTTAAATGTACTAAATGTCGCAGCCAAATCCGCCTGACCACCACAAAGCCCATTTTTACTTGCCTAGCCTCGCCCTGTTGACCTTCAATATTTCTATCAGTAATTTGTGAACAATGACATAGAATATCCTGTAGAACACTTTAAAAAATAACTAACTGCATTATCTTATGCATTGCTTTGGATTATAAGGAGAGTTTAGGATTTATACAAAAAACAACTGGTCAGTCGGCGAAGCCGGCGATAGTACGTACACGACAAATAAGAGCAAGAGTAATGCTTTCAAATATATACTGGTTAGCTGGTTAATGACAATGAATGTAACATGAGGCTGCGACCATGAACTTTTGCTTAACGAATGAAAGGGGATCGGTACTATTTGAATTCTAGAATTATTTTTCAAAACATCTGAGGAACGCTCAATTTGATTGGGATGCCTTTCTGATGGTCTTATAAGCTTTTTCTTTAGTTTATTTTTAATGTTGCTGGGTTTTCTCATGATACATTCACGATTTTTGCTTAAAATTTGGCGTCAGCGACATATCAGTTGACGGATACTGTCGCTACAGATACTTGTGGTCATGGCAGCAATGAAGACGGCTGCTGACGAATCCGAAAGCATGGATGATTCTAGAAGATGACCACATACAATCGCTTATATTGCAATGTCGTGGTAATATAAATAAACCGTGGAGCTGTAGCATGATGCCCTAGTCCCCGCACACAAGTGTCGGTGCCGCCGCCGCCGTGACTGTGAGTCCTCGAACACAGTAATGGATTGCAGTGATTTACACGGATTGCAGTGCGGAACGCGCTCGATAAGTGACATAAAGTGCAGTGATTTATAGTGACAGTGCGTGTGTATCACGTCGATTATACTTGGAGTGCAGTGAACTCGGATTGAATCTGGATCGAGTCCCTTATAACGACGATGACGCGCCGATCGACGTTTCTTATCACTGGCTGGCGGCGGCCCCTTATTCTGTAATGCACCTTGTTATTACTAACGCTATGTGTGTCTTTGTGAAGCATTTCGCGGCTTAAAACTCGTTTTCATTTCTGTGATACATAACAATCTACATTCTTGCCTAACTTCCCATTTTCATCTTCTTTGTTGAGGTACAACTTCTCAGATAATTGGTTTATCTGTTTTATATCTTGTTTTTCGAGTCTGTTAACTCCAAGAAACAATATATTCGAAAATGTTTTTATCTTTTCAAACGGTTATTCATGGCCGACAAACGTCCAGATAAGTACGGACACTAAAATTCAGTCTGATATGGCAATGCGATAACCTCTAATTGTGTAAGCTGATGGAAACTTACATAGGCACTTACTTATCCGTTCTAAAACTGCTAATAAGTTTTGTAAATACGCTGACAAAAAATAGGTAACTTTTCCAAGTAGCCAAGACAGTAAGTATGCCGATACCGTTTATGAATGTGTATGCAAGTTTTTTACTCTGAATGATACCTAAAAGTTATTCTTAATGTCTATTTTTACAGAACCAGAATAAAATTATAGTTTTTATTACTTATTGCGGCAACAAATAAAGTGGTAACTAAACAAGCACAAGTTGAACCAGGGCCACAGAATAACGTAAAAGTACTAGCGTCCAGGGCTACCTCAAACATTCGGAACCATAGACCCACTTATAGTCAAAGTGTTACCACTACCGTGCGGCCGACTGTCATTATGCAAGAATTATTATTTTTAGAGCCTTCGCTTCCGACAGTAATTACGTTACACACTCGTTTCTCAATGCAAAACATGTGTTGTAAAAATACCTACTGCTTTCAAGGCTTAGCGTAGGCGGTACTATCTAAATATTTACATACTCTACTCCTCTTGCTATATTTTGTGTTGTTTGTGACTTCTGACTTTCCACTTTACGCGTGGAAATTAATATATGTGTTGTGGGTCATTGTGGGTTCATGTATTCATTCAGTATTATTGTTAGGACCGGCATTGGAGTTCAAGTCCTATGTGTGAGAGATGTCTTTGATCTAAAAGTATTTTTAAACTACAGAGTACGTATAGACGTGAAGCTTAATTCTTCTTGTTCTAAGTGTTCAAGCTCTATTTCCCATCACTGGAATATATAAAAATGGACAGAACCGTCGCAAATATTGTATGCTAAAGGCCGGTATTTTCGCTAAAAAAAATCATACATCATGTCCCATGTGTCTTTTATTAATCATCTATTTAATATAAAATATTTAGCCTGATTTAAGATGCTAGAGATAATTATGTATAAGCAGATTATTTGAAGATAAGAAATAGTAGTTTATGCCACTGTCAAGTAAAGATAGTCATTGTAACATGAGTGCTTCGTCACAATAGACAGCACGAATGTTACAATGACTAGTTTGCAATCAGTGGCATACATTACTTTTTCTACGACCATAAAAGTGATTAAGAAAATAACGTACCGAATTTGTTTGATTTTGTCGTAGTAGTAGAACACTAGAATACTTCCACTTTTTTGGCAATAAAGTCCTTTTGAGTTTCGTACGCTGCCTGGTTGGCGTGAATATTTTACTCATATTTACAAATTTTCAATGGAAATCAGATGTTTATCGTTAAATTATAAATTAAAAGTTAGTCATTTTTTTTGACAGTTTAAATAAGCGCGAATTCTAACGTAAATCACTACGTTTATGTATTACAGAGTATATCTTTCTCTTTCTTTCACACTGCTGCATCTATGCTGCATTCCTCTCGGCCAGCCACCGTATAATACTGTGTATGGGGGGGTTCTCATATTAAGTTGTCCTTTATGGCTTGGAAACTAGCATATTAGCCGATGGCATCTCATATAATTATGAGGGCCACACCGAAATGATCGGGAATAGAAAAAAGTACAAAAATAATACAACAATATTTACTTTCATTGTTTTTCGAAGTATTCTCCGTGACAATCGATGCACTTTTGCATTCTATCAAACCAATTATTATAACAGTAATTCCAGTCTGAAGTGGATATAGTCGAAACGGCCGATTTGTAAGCTTCGACTGCCTCTTCTGGGCCTTGAAATCGTTGACCACGTAGCATATCTTTAATTCTTGGGAATGTAAAATAATCATTGGGGCTCAAGTCAGGGCTATACGGTGGATGGTCCATTAAGTCCACGTTTTCCTGATTTAAAAACGCGATCGTTTTGCGAGCGGTATGTGAGCTCGCATTATCCCGGTGAAGAATGATGCGACGATTCGGATTAATTTTACGAAGTTCTCTTATGACTTCCGGCAAACAAACTATTGTGTACCAATCAGCAGTAACCGTTCTGCGTTCTTGTAAAGGAATCGTAGCCACATGACCAGTTTTCGATACAAACGAAGCGACCATTTTTTTCGACACGCTACGAGAGCGGACAACTTTTGTTGGCTTGACCTCGCCTTCGAAGACCCAAACAGCCGATTGATGTTTTCTTTCGAGCTCATATGAATAAATCCACGATTCATCACCAGAGACGATATTGTAAACTGCATTTGAGCTCCCTCTATTGAACCGTTGCAGAGTAGACCGACACCAATTAACACGAGCCGACTTTTGTTCCTCGGTCAAACGATGGGGCACCCAGCGGGAAACTAACTTCTTGACACCCAGTTCATCATGTAAAATAGTTTGAATCGCTGTCATACCAATGCTGAGAGAAGCCCGAATCTGCTCGTATGTCACATGTCTATCTTCTTTTATTAATTGGCGCACAGCATCGATGTTATCTTGTGTTACCGCTGTTTTTGGTCGACCAGTAGAAGGAACTGTCGTGAGAGAGGAACGTCCACGACGAAACTCAGAATACCAACGATATATAGTCGTTTTACTGGGTGCTTCAAGTTCATAAACAGAAACAAGCTCGGCGAGACATTGTTCTTGAGATAAACCTCGACGAAAGTTGTGAAAAATTATGTCACGGAAATGTTCCCGCGTAAGCTCCATTTTCCCCACTGACTTGTCAAATTCAAATGGCTACTACTCTTTTCTTTTTTACTTTTTTTAAAATTCAAAAATGGAATTGTGTTTGAAATAATACTACATGTCATAAACCAAAAAGGTTTTAATCTAATTTATTCCTGAGTATTCTATTCCCGATCTTTTCGGTTTGGCCCTCGTACACCTTAATTTCATGTAAATGTTACTACATACATACATATACATACATAAAATCACGCCTCTTTCCCGTTGGGGTAGGCAGAGACCACAGTCCTCCACCTGCTACGATCTTGACATACTTCCCTTGCTTCCTGTACTTTCATCAATCCTTTCATACATGCTCGTCGGTTTAGGGTACTTTTAACCTGGCCTTTATTCAGAACGTCCTGAATTTGGTCCTGGTACGTTCGCCTAGGCCTTCCCCTTCCAACGTTTCCATTCACTCTCGCCTGGTAGATCTCTTTCGTCACTCTTCGTTCATTCATCCTCTCTACATGACCAAACCATCTCAGCATCCCTTTCTCGATTTTGGTCACTACGTCTTCTTTTACGCCACACCGTTCTCTTATCACACTATTTCTAATCCTGTCACTCAATTTAATACCAATCATACTCCTTAGCGCTCTCATTTCCGCTGCTTTAATTCTACTTTCATGCTTCTTCTGCCATACCCAGCTTACATTAACGTAATTTTGTTGACAAACCTAACAAAAAAGTGATAAAATTATATTACCGTATTGTAGACAGTTGCATTTATAAATATTATTTTTCGTATTTTTATTAGGTTTCGTATTTCGAACTTCAACAAATGGAAGTAGAAAAAAGTTTTTTTTTTAAATTCAACTCGCTTAATCAAAGGTTCATTGGATCCGTTTGCAATTCGTATACATGTGATGTAGTTAGGTAGGGACTTGTGTTATAAAATTGTCCTAGTGACCCAATGCACGCACATACATTTACAGATTCATTCTTGATGTAACGTATTTCATTAGTTCTTCACATTACATATTTATCAATTCTTACTTGATCACTGGTCTTTGACATCACATTGTCGAAAAACTTGGCAGCATGGAATTAGCATTTTTTAATGTCAGATTAGGGTATCTAATGTGACATAAAAAATACCAATTTGTAAGTAATGTTTTCTTGCCTCGTGTCGCTTTGTGTAAACTAACATGCTTTGTTAAAAAGTGCTGTTAAAGTATCTTCAAATGATAAGATAAGAACACAATGGTCATTACGGCATTGCTAAGTCTATTTGCAATAACGTCACCGCACTAAGGTATGTCTTGTTTTATGGTGGCGGATGATGTTTTGGTCAACAACAATAAATACATTTTTCGTGGATAAAGTTTTCCTTCTACCTGAAATTTATATTTTTTGGTTTGTTTTTTCTTCGTTCTTGGCTGATTTAACAGTCGGCCTACATATACATTGTTTCCTTCATTTTGTTTGTTCAAAGACTACTTTATTCGTAAATATACATATACAATTAGGAGCTATTTAAGATAAGATACATGTACAGGGTGATTGGAAATACGATGTTCTTGAAAGGGGGTTGTTCTGCAACTCGTATGGAGCAAATTGTCCATGGAACCGGTGATCGAAAATCATCGGTCTTGACGAAAATTCCCGCCTTACTACATTAAAGCCCGCGTCACACAGAGGCGGTAGCGGAAGCGTTCCGGGGCCGGTTTTTTTGTAAAGTATGAGTTCTTATGCACCCTGTCACATTGAAAAGCGGTCTCGGCGCGGTATTTTGTTCCCGCCAAACCGCCCCGGACCGCTTTCGCAATCATACCGCCTCTGTGTGACTTGAGCTTAAAGCACAGAATATATAATAGTAAAGCTCAAGTCACACAGAGGCGGTATGATTGCGAAAGCGGTCCGGGGCGGTTTGGCTGGAACAAAATACCGCGCCGCGACCGCTTTTCAATGTGACAGGGTGCATATGAACTCTTACTTTACAAAAAATACCGGCCCGGAACGCTTCCGCTACCGCCTCTGTGTGACGCGGGCTTACTTGAGCTTAAAAGGCAAAATGTGAAAAAGTGCACATTCCTTTGCAATAAATTTATACATTTCTGATAGAGCATATTTATGCCTAATAATTCCGTTAAATACCGAATTGAAAATTCAAGAACAAAATATTTCCAAAAATCAGACATACAGCTTTCTTGTAATTTTTTTTTTGTGACGCTTAGATAACAATTTTCCAATAGTGCACTGCGGCAGAAATTTTTAGTCAGATTAATTTTTCTGATTTGCACTTACTGAACCTGACTTTCGGATGACTCCGCATCCACTGAATTTCGACCACCGGTTCCATGGGCAAATTTGCTTCATGAGTGGCAGAACAACTCCCTTTCAGGAATACGTCGCATTACCAATCATCCTGTACATAACGTGTAATTCCAAATACGCAGAAGCTAATTAATAATACATAATTAAATATTGTTGATAACTATTTAAAATCTCGGTCTATCTCAATGATTGCAATGCCTCTGAAAATGGGCTCATATGAGATACCTTATTTATAATACCATCTTGTTATGTACCATATGAAGGCAATAAATGTATTGAGTATTGAATAACTAACCGAAATAAAAATAAAAAACATTTGGTTCTCCACCCATACGTATTGAAGGATCCAGATTTTAATTTTATATGAAGATTCGATTCTTTTAAATATTTTTATTTCCAAAAGAGAGGTTTTTGTGTATTCAGAGTTACACATGTATTTTTTCGCTGGTCCAAGATAGATTCCGTTTAGCTTGTACAGTTTTTCTTAAATGAATCACGCGGTTCACATCATAATAGCCAATTCAGCTCGACCAGTATCACTTTTTTTGTTAATTTTATAACCCAAAAACGTCAAGACTTATAAGTGCAAAGTCGTATTTAGCAAACAACTTATAAACACTATTAAAAGAGACTGTCTTTAGTTTAATAATAGGTCTTTACCTATGAAATTGTCGTTTTGTATTGCGAATTTTAGGTAACTCAATTTTCAGTATTAACATTTTTGCATTTTTCTTAGGAATTTTAAATCCAATTTTTTTATTTTTTTTGAAGCATTGTTGGGAAGACATTAAGCTAACAGAAGCTTAAATTTAATATTTGAAAAATATTATCTGTAAGAAAATACAACAAATCTAATGATGAAATCGGACGACATTTTAGACGAACAATTAAAAAAACTAAAACTAAAAATAAAAACTTTATTTTATGCGTAAATTGATAACCTTGAAGTCAACTTTCAAATATAAGACAAATGAAAAAATTGCATTAGAATTATAGGAATTACGATCTCATTAATCTGTAAGAAAATTTCGGCAATTTCATAGGTAAAGACCTATTATTGGTTTTCGCGATTACTCATTATGTACTTGGATTTAATTTAATTTTCTACATTACGTTCCGAGCACGTTACAGGGTTTGTGGTCGAATGAAAAGTCAACGTCAGATAGGTATATAAAAAAAAAACGGCCGAGTGCGTGTCGGGCCACGCACATTGTAGGATTCCGTAGTAAAGTTGCATGAGAAATTATTGTTGTTCAGCAGGTTTAGATTTTTCATAAATTTTTCCTCCCTTACGACCAGCGAAGCCCATCGCATGATTGCTATTTATATTTTTATTACTTTGAGTTTTTCGGCTATTAGTCTAGGCAACGAAGCGGATCGTTGTATGAAGACCCCCCCATTAAATCCTCAGTCGATGAAACTTTGCTGGGATATTACACTATATGAGACAAACCTTCTTATAAAAAAAAATCGATACTTTTAACGCATTGCACAAAAAATACATTGAGCCTTCCTACATTAAATTGATCCAAACCATCTATAACAATAGTACTGCTGCTATTAAGCTTTAAATGCCACTGGTCCATCCTTTCGAATACAAAAGGGACTTAAGCAGGGTGACCCTCTGTCACCAAAACTTTTCAATAGTACTTTGGAAGAAGTTTTCCGTACATTGACACAAGACTGGAAGGACAAGGACGTTAGCGTCGGCGAGGCGCCGTTGACAAACCTTCGTTTTGCTGACAATATCGTTATTTTCTCTCACAAGTTAGCAAGGCAAGCCTTGAAGTTGGACTGGGGATGAATATGTCGAAGACCAAGCTCATGACTAATAGTTACGAGCAGAAATTAGAGGTGGATAGAGTCAGCATCGCATATGTCCAGGAGTATATTTCTTCTTCTTTAATTTAAGAGCTTGGCTCTTGTCGATGGAGTAACTTCCAGTCCTCACGTTGTATCGCGAGCTGCTTTACCTCCTGAAACGACACGACATTGACCTTTTCTTTAATCTGGTCAAAGTAGCTTCGCCTAGGTCTTCCTCGTCCCCTCTTTCCTTCAATCTTTCCTTCCATTATGTTTCGCAGGAAATTGTCGTGCCGTATCAGGTGACCTATCATTTTCCCTCTTCGGTTATCTATTGTTTTTAGTAAACTTCTTTTCTCTTTGACTATTTCTAGCACCTCCTCGTTTCTTTTCTTTTCCGTCCAGCTAATTCTTTCCATTCTCCTCCAGCACCACATCTCAAATGCTTCCAGCCTTTCTCTATCTCTTTGTGTCAGTGTCCATGTCTCACTTCCGTACAATACAATGCTCCATATGTACACCTTGATTAAGCGCTTTTTTACCTTCTTAGATATTTTGGCCTTCAGGAGGTGTTTCTTGTTATTAAAGGCTTTTTTAGCCATAGCTATTCTTTGAACGATATCTGGTGTACATCTGGAGTCACTGGTGATTAAGCTTCCTAAATATCTGAATTTATAAACCTGTTCTATTGTAACGTTATTCAGTTTGATTGGACAGTGATCTGGGGTATGTTTAGATGCTATAAGTGTTTTGGTCTTTCCAGTGTTTATTTTCAAACCAAATTGTAAGAAAGTTTTATCCATTTTTGTAAGAAGATCTTGCAGGTCTTGACTATTTTGAGCAACTGCTGCTATATCATCTGCAAACCTAATAAACTGAATTTTTTGCCCATTAATTTTAATTCCTCCGCTGTCTGAGTCTACTATTTCTTGTATGGCCTGCTCTATAAACACATTAAATATTAACGGTGATAGTGGACACCCCTGTCTTACACCTTGTCTTATCTTTGCCTTTCCCTTTTCCTCTCCGACTTCTATGATTGTTTCTTGTCCTTTGTAAAGTTCGTAAATAATTTTTCTATCTCTATAGTCAACTCCTATTTCACGGAGAACTCTCATCATCTTCCTCCAATCTACGTTGTCAAACGCCTTTTCCAGATCGATGAATGCTATATGTGTATTCTGATTTAGCTCCATGCGTCTATCGATTATCATCCGAAGTGCTAGAATCGCTTCCCTAGTTCCTCTATTCTGTCTAAAGCCATACTGATCTGGTCCTATATGTTTTTCCACTATTGGTCTTAATCTTTTCTGAATTATTTTAAGTAATATTTTTGAGGCTTGTGAGATTAAACTTATGGTCCGGTGTTCATCGCATTTCATAGTATTTGGTTTTTTCGGAATTGTAACGGTTTTACTGATACAAAATCTGTGGGAATTTGTCCTGTTGTATACATAATTTGCAGAATTTCTAAAATTTCTTGAAGCATGGGCTCACAAGCCATGTATTTGATCATTTCAATGCATATCTGATCTTCTCCTGTTGCTTTACCGTTTGGAATACTCATTAATGCTTTGATCAATTCTTCTTTAAGAATAGCTGGTCCCTTCTCTTCTTCATCTACAAAAAGTTCTTCTTCTATATCATCCTCTTGTAAACCTTGTCCTTTATACAAACTCTCAATGTACCTTTTCCACCTTTCTAATATTTCACAGTTGTTTATTAGGATATTTCCTTGTTCATTCAAAATTGCTGTACTTTTTGTTTTGTGTTTTTTATCCAAGTCTCTTATTGTATTATAGGCTTTATCTATTTGTCCCTTTTGAAAATATTCTTCTATTTTGTTGCAAATTTGTATTGTGTCAAGTTCTTTGCATTTTCTACATTTAGCTGTTATTTGGTTCGTGAGCCTTCTATATTCCTTTATGCTCTTATCATCAATTTTATTCTTCAGTTGTCTCCTTGCTACTATCAAATCAATAATTTCTTGAGTAAGCCAGCTTTTTCTTGGTATAACTTTTTGTTTGTTCAAGCAATTGTCCGCTGCTGTTTTAAATATATCTCTAACATTATTCCATCTTTCATTTAAACTTATATTATTATTTATGTTACTATTTATTTCCATTTTATATGTTTCTAGCTTAGTTCCTACTTCATTACAATATTGCACTCTATTATCACTATCTTTGTCCTTAAGTTTATTGAGATCGAATTTCTTTGGTTTCTTTTTCTTTTTCTGTTTAGTCTTCTCAAAAATATGTTTGCTCAGAAGCAAATTGTGGTCGGTATTAAGGTCAGCTCCCGGCAGGGCTTTGCATGACTTTACTTGGTTTCTGTATATTGTTTTTACAAGAATGAAGTCTATCTGATATCTCCCTATATCTCCTGGCATTTTCCAAGTGTATAGCCGTCTCTTTGGTAGTTCAAAATATGTGTTTGTTATTATTAAGCCATTTTCCTTACAAAACTGTACTAATCGATCTCCTCTTGCATTTCTCTTTCCCAACCCATGTTTCCCTACTATGTTTTCTTCAGTCCCTTCTCCAACTACTGCATTAAAATCCCCCATCACTATGAGATTATCTTTTTCTTTCACTGCATCTAATATCGAATCCAGGAGTGTATTTACTTAAGCCAAATAGTCTCCTTCCAGGCACGACAAGATAAGGAAGTCGAAAGACGAACCGAGAATGCCAGGAGGAGCTTTTGGTCTATGAATGAACTAATGAAGGGCGACCTTCCGCTAACTTTAAAGCGACGGCTCATGGACATGTGCTTTCTGCCCATCCTCACATACGGAGCTCAAACTTGGCCTTTGACTGACATTCAAAAGTGCAAACTCAAGGTTTGTCAAAGAAACATGGAGCGTAGTATTCTTGGAGTCAAATTAATAGATCGCAATACTGCCGAAACACAATACTGCGCAACCGAACACAAATAACAGACGTAGCCCAAAAAACTGCAGTATTGAAATGGGACTGGGTTGGACATGTAGCACGAATGCCCTCCGAATTATGGGCCAGTATAACAACTACCTGGACACCTAATACAAAGTGACGTAGAGGTTGCCCTCGGAAACGTTGGTGCGACGAAATTAACACCTGCTTAATTAACTTAATTAATCAACTTAATTAATTAACTGGCGGGCGGACAAAATGAAAGGAGGAAAGGGAGGCCTTTGCCCTGCAGTGGGACATCGAGGGCTAATAATAATAATAACTTGTAATTAATCCATACAAAAATTACAAAAAATGAATGACAAAATTTTTTTGTAAAACTATTTTTTGGATTTTTTGAATTTACATTTAATTCATGATACTTTATCATCCTGTCAAATAAAATCTGCCTGAGAGAATTATGTAGGGGTCAACTGCTTTGTTGCCTACACTATATTACTCCTTAACTTGTAAAGTCTACTAAGCTGCAAGCCAGACAGAACGGGCGCGGCGCGCTTCGGGTGCGCCCGAGGCGCGCTTCGAGCGCCCCCGTGGTACACTTTTCGGCTGGATGACGCAATCGATGGCAGCGGACTGTGCTGTGCGGCGGCGTGCCGGCGGTGCGCCGGTGGTGCACCGACAGTGCGCCTTAGGCATGCCGTCTCGTCGCCTGTTCAAATCACATGCATACAAAATGTAGGCGAACGACGCGGTGCAAGCCAGACAGAAGAGGTGCGCTGAAGGCGTGCCGTGCGGCGCACCTCTTCTGTCTGGCCTGCGCCTTAGGTGTGATAGTTTTCTTTTTAATTTCTACTATTATTTTTATTTTCACATTTCTAGTAACAACCGTTAAGCTGGCACACACTTGACTCTTAACAAAAAAATTTGTGCAGAAGCACAAATTTTTGCTTTGTAGCTTAGTAAAGCTAAATCGTTCGAAAACGGATCCCGGTAGCCTCTTTACAAACTCACAATATTTTTAGGGCTTATAACCTAGACCTATCTAACGACACCTCACACTATGAGGTGGTCAAGATAAAAAAATCATCCTAGCTTTACGTGTCCGGGAGGTACCTACACTAAAAAACTTTTTTTTTCCACCACCTTGTCGGCGTGACTTTGTATCCATACCAAATTACAACTTAAGCCCAAGTCACACAGAGGCGGTATCATTGCGAAAACGGTCCGGGGGCAGACCTGCGGGAAGAAAATATCGCGCCGCGACCGGTTTTCAATGTGACAGGGTGCATAAGAACTCATACTTTACAAATAATACCGCCCCCGGAACGCTCCCGCTACCTCCTCAGTGTGACTCGGGCTTTAGTACTAAGAGTCTCTGAGCTAAGCCGCGGACAGACAAACGGACCTGTTGAAACTAAAGCCCGCGTCACACAGAGGCGGTAGCGGAGGCGTTCCGGGGCCGGAATTTTTTGGAAAGTATGAGTTCTTATGTACCCTGTCACATTGAAAAGCGGTCGCGGCGCGGTATTTTGTTCCCGCCAAACCGTCCCGGACCGCTTTCGCAATCATACCGCCTCTGTCTGACTTGAGCTTAAGAGTTCCTTGTTGACTACGGAACCCTAAAAATCGGAAATGGACTGTACTTCTTTCTTTTCTTTGTTAAATTATTAATTTACTAGTAAGTAGCGGGTTATCGGTCCCCTCTTTATTAAAAAAAATAAAAATATAAAAAATAAATAAATAGTTTATTGCACATAAAAAACAGTTTAAATTTTACATACAAGTTCCGCCAAACTATAAAATAGTTTGTTGGCAGACAAGGATAGTTTGTTGGATAATTATTAATTCAATAAATTTTTAATTGAAATTCTTTCAATTACAATGGGTATGAAACTATGAATTATTTGTCCACATAATATGGCCGCCAGACTATGCCCATCGCGCTGCTCCTCGCTCTGCCCCTCGCGCTGCCACGATTATTCCCTTTCTAGCCACACACTGCTCTACTCGCGCGATTAATCGCGACGCTGCGCACTAGGTCACTTGCAATTGCTACACGATGGACGTCGAAACTGTGACAGGATGCGCGCTATGTATTTTTAGTAAAGCTAATTATATGAATTTCTTAAATAGAAATACACGCCCTGCTAAAAGAGTTGGTGTATGACATTTATTTATCGCAATAAGTATAAATTATTAATTGTTGTAAATCGTCCTCGCGAGAGACGCGCGTGTATGTGGCTGGCTACTCGCGCTCATATTGCCGGTCCTTTGACTCAGTTTATCTTTGTCAGATTAGGTACTTAAAAGTAATTTTCTTATCTTACTTCTAATACCAAATCTTTAAGATAAAGATTTCTCGACCATAAATTTAAAGCCCGCGTCACACAGAGGCGGTAGCGGAAGCGTTCCAGGGCCGGTATTTTTTGTAAAGTATGAGTTCTTATGCACCCTGTCACATTGAAAGCGGTTGGCGGGAGCGGGCGCAGTATTCCATTGCGTTCAATGCAACCCGTCACACAGAGCGGCAGCAGCGGCGCGGTGCGGTATGGTCCGGGCGCGGACTTTGACGTATTTTTTTACAAGAATTTATTTAAAATTACAACGCTTATAACAGTATCAATTCTTCTTCGTCACTGTCCATCGTCAGGCAATATGGCCCCTTTTGATGTCACACCGACCGCTACCGCGCCGCTGTCCCGCCGCAATTTTTTATTGTCGTTCCTAGGTCAAGTGGGGCGTGGGGTGTCGTGTGAAAGGGCTAAACTTGTACATTTCAAAATATGTTTAAGATGCGATCAAAAGAGCACAGGCGTGTAAAAGAACTCTGTCTGTGACCGTTAATGCGCAGAAGTCAAAAATTGAGTCGCGGGGGTGAGGTGCAGCATGTGGGGGAAGGCGACCGAGTCGTTCATTGGCTCTCCGCCTGTCACCCATGTGCAGAAAATAACCGTCATAGACAGACTTTCCTGAACGCGCTGTACTTATCGCAACCATTGATAATGTATGTATGTGTTTTATAAGTATATGCCTTATTATTTATATTGTTATCTGAAGTATATTAGTGTGTAGAATAAGTAGGTATTTTTGTCTTTTTTAGGGTTCCGTACCTCAAAATAAAAAAAACGGAACCCTTATAGGATCACTTTGTTGTCCGTCTGTCTGTCTGTCTGTCAAGACCCTTTTTCTCACGAACGAGAAGAGGTATAAGGTTGAAATTAATAACGAATATACACCACACAAGATCTGAAAATCCATCTGAAAGTCCATAAACAACACAAGATTTGAAAATTTCAATTTCTTACAACGACGCAATCAAAAGACATGGCTTTTTATGTCCTCATCTCCATACATTTATGCAAAAAAGCAAAACCTATAGGGTAAATTTGGCAAGAAGCTAGGTCTCACAGTACAAATAAAGGGAAAAGTCTAAAATCATAAAATATTTCAATTTTTCTCACAACTTATAGTAACCAATTAAGGTGAGCTCCCGTTTCAAGAACTTTTCTATAAAGGAGGGGTCAAGTTTGATGGTCGCGAGTTTTTAAAATCAAAGACCTCACGCTTTTAGTATATCATATACTAGATAGGTACGGAACCCTTAGGGCGCGAGTCCGACTTGGCCGGTTTTTTTTAATGTGCCGCAAACGAGCTGGTGGGCCACCTGGTGGCAAGTGGTCACTACCGCCCATGACACCCACTGTCTTATTAGTGAAATAATTTGACACAATTAATACAGCAAAGCGCGTTACCCATCCTATTTTATGCTAGTCTGCTTTTTATTATTTATATATAAAAATAGTTCTCTTTTCACACCTTTAAAAAACCCGTTTCAACCGTGCGTTTCAATTTCATTCTTTCACTCTTGCTAGCTTGGCTGGAACAGATCTCTTATAGAGATAAGCTCATCTTTGTAATAGTAGTTTATGCAACGGTACATAATAAGGGGTATAAAACTCGAGTGTCGGCTTATGGGACGCAGGCGAGCGTAGCGAGCCAAGTTCCATAATAGAAGACACGAGTGTTTTATACCTAATTATGTGGAGTTGCATACACAACTTTATCTACTCTCATATCGTGAATTCTAAAATAATGTGTTAAAAAACAAACCCTATTGTTTGTCTTTTTTTCCGGTGATAACTGCTAAGCGAAGTTCCTATAGCTGCTTTAAAAACACTCGAAGGCAAATCGTAAACGATTTTATCACTTATTTCATTACAAAACTAATAAAAATATGTAAATACAACTTTTGTTTGCTGAGTTTTCCGTTATTGCAATGAAACCTCCTTGCAGCCACAGACTACAAACGCATCAAGCTGTCAATGGCGTGCCTATAAAAATTAAAAAATTGTTTAATAGGTCTCCCGCGATGACTGTTAGTAAATTCAATACTTCATAATACACTCCCACAGATAAAAAAATGCTCCTAAGAGTGTTTCTAAGCACAGATTGACATTATGAAGATGTTAATCTACAATTTTTGAACGCATTATTGAGGATTAACGATATGAGAGTAGATAAACGACTTTAATGATACAACTTTATGTAATTTGTGCACAATGAAGAATATATTATGTAACATTGCTCAGATAAAAACCTAACTACTGTAATCTGAAACACATTTTTGTGTAGGTGTGATCGGAAACGACTCAGACTCTTGATTACATTTCGCAGCAATTGCGTCTCGATACGCCTTTCTTAGAAACACGCGCCGCCACGTCAGTCTTATCGCAGTGTTCATTAGCAACCTTGTTTTTATTAAGAATGTCGTTACAGTTAATGCAGGCATGCCATGATTGTTTCCATTTCGTAAACTAAAATTTACGGTCATTGACTGTCTGAAATGCGCGTTGCTTCAACACTGACGGTCATAAGCATTAATTACAAGTACTCGTAAGTACCTACCTACATTGTGTACGTAATCGCGTAAAAAGCTATCAACTCAGAGTAGGTAGGTTAACTCATAACTATTGGATATTATCAAAAAGGGTATTGCAAACAAATAACTTTACTTTTCATTGCGATCTCAATCGTGATGTAACTAACTACCTATTATAGGTATTAATAAATATATATATTTTTTCGTTATTTGTCTAAAGAACCATTGTTGGATTAGCTTATTGTATACTAAGTAGTGAGAATGATGCAGAAAATAAACAACTATTGATAAATTAATAATGCACTTTTCTAAGCTTCATAATCTCTTCAGACTCTGAATCCCGGAGTTTTTCAATAAGGAATCTTTTCTAAAAGGAATCTTTCATTTGGTCCTTCAAAAAGCTCTCCGTATGGGATTCATGATTTTGCTTCCTTATAACTCAATAAAAAAAAAAGTCAGACAGAGGCGGTATGATTGCGAAAGCGGTCCGGGGCGGTTTGGCGGGAACAAAATACCGCGCCGCGACCGCTTTTCAATGTGACAGGGTGCATAAGAACTCATACTTTACAAAAAATACCGGCCCCGGAACGCTTCCGCTACCGCCTCTGTGTGACGCGGGCTTATATGTTTTTCCTTCTGTGTAATGTCGTGTGGGAACAGATGAAAGGCACTAGAGGAATGTCAGTTAAAGCTCAAGTCACACAGAGGCGGTATGATTGCGAAAGCGGTCCGGGGCGGTTTGGCGGGAACAAAATACCGCGCCGCGACCGCTTTTCAATGTGACAGGGTGCATATGAACTCATACTTTACAAAAAATACCGGCCCCGGAACGCTTCCGCTACCGCCTCTGTGTGACGCGGGCTTAAATCTGGTATGTAGGGAGAGAGTGGTTTAACTTTAAATTAAAGCTTTTTAAATAGCATCCGTAGCAACTTTGGTTTTATCAACATTCAAGTATTTTGCTGGACTGTACTAAACTTTACCTCATTATTTATTAATACGTTTCTAAATATCATGGCCTAGGTTTCTATCACCATCTTTTTTAATTAACTAACATCAAAAGACTATACAATACAATTAAAATGTTGTCTATTTTCACAACTTTTTGTTCACCCCTCGTAAGTGTGAAGCGAGCTACCGTTAGTTGTAGGAAGGCTCATTAAAGTTAACCCACAAGACAATGTGACATGAACAATAATGAGCCTTTCTGCAATTGACGGTTTGTTATGTAATTTTCGAGGTGACCTTGAAAACACTTATCTTTTCTTTTGAATTTTGAAATATATAATTAAATATTGGGTAGGTATTTATTGTATGTGATAAACTAAAAGATGAGAACCACAGACGAAGTAGGTACCTTAACCGTTGTAGCTACAGAAAGACGTTCTTATTTGCCTTTCTTTCCTTTTTGAAACATTTTGACCTACATTCACAAATTTTTGATAAAATGTATAATGAGCATAAAAAAAAAACCGGCTAAGTGCGAGTCGGACTCGCGCCCTAAGGGTTCCGTACCTATCTACCATATGATATACTAAAAGCTTTTGCTCTTTGATTTTAAAAACTTCGCGACCATCCAACTTGATCCCTCCTTTATAGAAAAGTTCTTGAAACGGGAGCTCACATTAATTGGTTACTATTAGTTGCAAGAAATAATGAAATATTTAATGATTTTAGACCTTTCCCTTTATTTATACTGTGAGACCTAGCTTCTTACCAAATTTCATAATTTTAGGTCAACGGGAAGTACCCTGTAGGTTTTGCTTTTTTGCATAAATGTATGGAGATGAGGACATAAAAAGCCATAAGCCTTTTGATTGCGTCGTTGTAAAATATTGAATTTTTCAGATCTTGTGTAGTTTAAAGACCTTAATATTCTTTATCAATTTCAACCTGATACCTCTTCTCGTTCGTGAGAAAAAGGGTCTTGACTGACAGACAGACGGACGGACAACAAAGTGATCCTATAAGGGTTCCGATTTTTTATTTTGAGGTACGGAACCCTAAAAAATTGCTCTAAGTTTATAACTTTGCACTGCCTTAACAAGTATTAAACCGTCTGGTAACACTAGTTTTTTTTCCAAAATGTTGTTAAAGTATCTTCAACATAAACCCCTAAAAAAATTTCTTTTACCTACGCCATGTTGTACCTTCCATTACTGCCTTGTTTTTTCAAAAACGCAACCGCGCTTAACATTATTTTCAGTCTAGAAACTCTCCGCACAACTTGACGTAATATTTCCGGTTATCTGTCTCATAGCATATCATCTTTTTGAAGGTGGTAGTGTGTTAAAAGCCCCTCTCTTGTCCGTTTTTAGGGTTTTTGGTTGCAAGGTCCATCTGGGGAAGTACTACCCTTTTGCCAATTTCTAAAGCAGCAAGGTTTGCACTGTTTTGTTTCGGTACGAATAATACCTAGTGAAATTACCGGCACATGAGACGTACAGTAAAGATCAGATTTATTAAGTCCCAACGTCGATTGAAATAAGAATGATACAAAGTCAAATGTGTCAAGCTTGACGTGCTCTTGACTGCATATCATCTTAGTTCTCAAGGTGGATAAGGCGCTCTGCTGTCTTATTCTCTTACTAGTATCAAACTCTGTCACTAATAAAACAGTGAGTGCTATGGGCGGTAGTGACCATTTCTTTTAGATATTCCTTACTACATCCAAACAAACACATGTTTTTCTCTTAACTACATTACTGTTTTTAAAGATATTATTTGTAAGAGTGACCTTGAAAACATTCTAAAATGTTTTGTGTTAATACGAGTATGTTATTGTTGGAATATAATTAAGTATAAAAATAAAAGTATGCGTTCCTAATAGTATTACTAGTAACAGTTTGAGACGTTGTCATTGATTTTTGCATAGTTTTTAAATCTTTTGATCTGCATAGTATTATCATTTATCAAAGTAATTATCTAACTGTATTTTCTTGTTGCGAGATTTTTGACTTGTGCTAAAAATGCTAATTTGTGAGTGCGTGATCTGAAGAATATAGGCCAACAACGAATGACTTTGTGTATATTCTTGCGTGACCTTGAAAACTGATACAACAAAATAAGCTTTGTATCAGTAAAAATTTTTAAAACATTCAATTTCGTTGAATGAGTACGCATGATAATGCTTGCTCCAAGTACGCAGGGCAGTCAGCAAGTGGAGACAAATTCATTCAAAATTCAAAATTCAAAATGTTTATTTGCTAGAATACAGTATGGAAAAAAAGGTCTTAAAATTATATTTGTACAATGTATTCAGCCTGCATGCAGGCATGCAAATATGAATAAGTCCACCAAATTGAAGCTAGAATAAAAATAATAATAAAATGGAGATGAGAAAAAATTCAATAAAAATACAATCATTACAAAACTTACTTATACATGTCAATATTCCTATAGGTCATGTACTCTCTTACATTATAAAAACACTTTTGCAGCAGCCACTTTGTCAATTTAGATTTAAAAGGTTTACCAGTCAAAGATTTTAAGTCATCAGGTAGGTTATTATATAACAAGGTACACATATAGAAAACATTTCTCTTATATATTTCTTTATGAGCAGGAGGTTGATACAATAAGTTCATTATTCTCGATCGGGTATGCCTTTCAGTAACTTCACCTCGTGTTTTCCAATAGTTTGGGTTTGAGACAACAAATACACAAACGTCTCTAATGTACATACATGCTAGGGGTAATATATTTAACTTTTTAAAAAGCGGCCTACAACTATCGTCAAATTTAGCATTACAAATAGCGCGTATACTCTTTTTTTGAGCGATGAAAGCTTTTTCTACATCAACCGAGTTCCCCCATAGAATCAGACCGTAACTGAGGACAGAAGATACATAGCCGTGATACGCTGTTATTGCAGCCTCGGTGGATACTGATTGTCTCAGTCTTTTTAATGCAAATACAAAGCGGTTTAATTTAGTGCAAACTTGCTCGATGTGCTGCTTCCAGTTAAGATTATGGTCTATCATTAAACCGAGGAACTTTACAAAATCAACTTTATTTACTGTTTCACCACCATAACAAAGATGAATTTGGCTTGGATTTGAGTGGTAAGACTGAAATTGCACAAACTTTGTCTTATTTAAATTAATTTGGAGATTGTTACCAGCCAACCAGTCAACTACGTTTTTGAAAGCATTGTTAATTGAACCTTCAAAAGATTCAGTGTTTTCGTGTCTTATCATTAGTGTTGTATCATCTGCAAACTGAATACAACCCTGTGACGTAGCAGCTGGAAGATCGTTAACGTACAGAAGAAACAATACGGGGCCAAGCACACTGCCCTGCGGCACGCCTACTTTATTTACTTTAAATTGAGCTCTATAGGTTTGTTTTTTGACAATATTATTACATTCACTGACTTTAGTAATTTCTGTACATTGCTGCCTGTTCTTAAGGAAGCTTTCAATCCAATCAAGTGCATTTCCTCTTATACCATATTTATGGAGTTTTTGTAAAAGTATTGAATGATTGACAAAATCAAATGCCCGACTCATATCTAAAAATATAGCAATTATAGGAGTCTTTTTGTTTAAATTTTCAGTTATGGTTTTTATCAATTCAAAACATGCGTGAGTTGTCGAGGTACCTTTACGAAATCCATATTGTTGTGGACGTAATATGTTGTATTTTTCTAAAAATTCATGAATTCTAGTTTGCATTGCCCTTTCGAACACTTTTGATAATATCGGAACTAGACTTATAGGTCTGTAGTTCGCTGGGTCCTGTTTGTCTCCCTTTTTAAACAACGGTTTAACTATACTTATTTTAAGTTTTTCTGGGAAAATACCATATAAAAAAGACAAATTTATTATATGAGCTAGTGGCAGTGATATCTGAGAAACACACAACTTTAAAACCTTGGTCACTATGCCGTCATATCCACACGATTTACTGTTTTTTAGTGAAATAATAATGTTATAAACTTCTGTCTCAGTTACAGGTCTCAAAAATATTGTATTTGCATTAGTATTAATATGATTGATATTATAGTTAGATGTCAAACGCCCTTGTCTGGGATTATTTGTCAAATCAATGAAATAATCATTAAAAATATTACACATGTCAAAAGGATTAGAATGTTCAATATCATTAATTTTTATTTTATTTATGTCATTATTATTAAAATTATTCGAAATTGTAGAAGAGATAGCATTCCATGTTGCTTTACATTTATTTTCGGCGTTTTTTATGTATTGACAGTTTTTATTTTTTTGTGCCATGAAAATACATTTTTTTAGTAGTTCATTATATTTTTTAAATTTGATTTTATTACTCTTTTTATTGGAAGGATTATATCGGTATTTCAGATACAAAAATCGTTTTGTTTTGCAGGCCTTTTTTAAACCTTTTGTTATCCAGCCCAATGTTTTGTAGCGATTGTTAATTTTTACTTTAATCATTGGAAAACACAAGTTAAAAAATAAGCATAATAGGTCATAAAAATCATGAAATGCATCTGTAAAATTATTGCAAGTCATGACGTCCGAAAAACTAAGAGCCGAAATACACTGCGAGAACTTTTCAATATTTTCCTTACAATAATCTCTTTTGTATTGGAACCATGTAGAGAAAGCCTTCTGCTTATTTATACTGAAAGTAAGAGTTTGCGCAGTTTCATGATCGGAAAGGGCTAAAAATAAAATTTCAGATGTTACAGATTTTATGTTGCTAGCTATCTGATCTATACACGACGCTTTCCTTGTTGGAAGTATTATATGGGGTTCAATATTGTAATTATGAAGGAGGTTTCGGAGCTCGTTTGCGTGTTTGTCGTCCTTCAATAAATCAATATTCCAATCTCCACATAGAACAATTTTTTTGTATTTATATTTGGAAGAAAGTAAATCTAATAACTTTTCAAGTTTAAATAAGAAAATACCAACGTTAGAATTATTTCTATTAGGTATTCTATAGATATTGATCACAACAAGACCTAAATTTAGAACTTCTATACCACAACATTCAAAGTAGTAATTTGTGGCCAGTTCTGAAATGAAATTAAGTGGCTTGAAGTCATAAACAGTTTTAATCAAAATACAACTCCCACCTCTACTTTTATTTCGACAGAAAATTGAAGCCACTCTAAAATTATTTAACTTTATGTTAACCTCACAGCCCTGCTTTACAAAGGTTTCACTGAGACAAATAATATCAACCTCTCTTCCTCCCTGTTTCAACTCATGCAACGTAAGCTCCAACAAATTTAATTTATTACAAAGTCCAGCTATGTTTTGGTTGAATATTCTAATTTTTTCTAAATTACTATTAGTATTAATATCATTGTCATTGCAAACAGAACTCTGTTTATCTGGTGAATAAACAAAGTTCTGTGTGGAACTCAAATTGATATTATTATTCATCTCGGACACGAAAAAATGACGTATTTTCATCATTATTTACAATTCCCTGATTTTTATTATCATTTCGAATTGAAGCAAGTAATATGTCAATTTCCGAGTTTAACCTAAAGATGAAAGAATTTAGATGATGAGATGGCATAGCTATTAATTTACAATTTACATATTGAGAGACGAATAATTTCATTTCATTTCATTTCTAAATGAAAAATTATTTAAATATTTATATTTTCGTACATTCAACAAAAATATATTATAGTCTCGGAATTTATATAGAACATTGCATAAATTTGAAAACAAAGTATATGGACATTTATCGTTACAACCAACAGATATAATTATTATGTCGTCCTTTGTTATGATATCCGTCATACGCTCTAAGTCTTTTAAAATTACGCTGCTTGACGCGTTAGCCGCTGGTCTAATCTAAGAAGTGCGATGCGGATGCGCGCATGATGCACGCCGCCTGTCACTTGTTTCATACAAAGCGACGCGTCGTCGCAGTGCGGCGAGGGTGAGGCGCGGTCGTGCAGTGCGCCCGATGCGCGCATCAGTTTGAAGCTGCACGCCGAACGGACGGAGTACGGACACAGGGAAAATGCGTGACGACGTAGAATTTAATATTTCTTTTTGTGAGATAATTGAAAAATATCCGGTGATTTATGATTATAATCGCATAGATAATCGCAAATTATAATCGAAATTTAGAATGCCCTAAATACGTCCACTGCCGACGCCCGCACCACACCTTTCGCGCACTTCTTGCGTACTGCACCGGCGCTGCCGGTTGCGCGCATGATGCGCGCATCCGCATCGCACTTCTTAGATTAGACCGGCGGCTTAGCCGCTGGTCTAATCTAAGAAGTGCGATGCGGATGCGCGCATGATGCACGCCGCCTGTCACTTGTTTCATACAAAGCGACGCGTCGTCGCAGTGCGGCGAGGGTGAGGCGCGGTCGTGCAGTGCGCCCGATGCGCGCATCAGTTTGAAGCTGCACGCCGAACGATACACACAGGGACGGAGTACGGACACAGGGAAAATGCGTGACGACGTAGAATTTAATATTTCTTTTTGTGAGGTAATTGAAAAATATCCGGTGATTTATGATTATAATCGCAAAGATTATAGTAACAGAAACGTGCAAGATAGAGCGTGGGAAATCATTGGAAATCAATTAAACGTGACAGGTTAGTTCAATTATTTATTGGAATAAATATTTACCTATATGGATTTACATTAGACATTTACATTAGAAATTTAGAATGCCCTAAATACGTCCACTGCCGACGCCCGCACCACACCTTTCGCGCACTTCTTGCGTACTGCACCGGCGCTGCCGGTTGCGCGCATGATGCGCGCATCCGCATCGCACTTCTTAGATTAGACCGGCGGCTTAGATTAGACCAGCGGCTTAGGCTTGATTAATGCAGAGGTTTTCAACGAATCTTTTTCTCCTTTCCCATATCTTGTCTGAAGAATGCGTGCAGATAGTCCACGTGCTTGCTCATCACCAAAAATGTATATAGTTGGTGTTTTAGGTATAGAAGACGTTGAAGAAAAATTATGGGCGAGAGGTGTCTCAGTAGTAGATGATCCTTTAGGGGTACTGACAAATTTAGGTTTACTATTTTGTGATTGCTTCCTTGTTTTAGCTCTGGGAGTCGATCGGGGGGATAGTAGATTATTAGTTTCCACTGACATGCCGGTATTTATAATACTTTGATTAGCTCTTTGTTTGATTATCAACTCTTTTTTATTTTGTTTATTAATATTACCATTTGACTTTGTAGTTCTACTCAAAATACTTAGGTGTCGTATCTTGTTTTTGTGACTTTTTATTTCGTCTTTTAATGAGCAGTTTTCAGAGATCAGAACTTCAGTTTCATGTTCCGCCGTGGCCAACTTTTCCTGTAAATCACAAATAATTTTCTCCATTGTCTCAGCTTTCGAATATATATTTGTTTTTTCGGGACAGCTTCGGTTTTCTGGACGTTCACTACTCATACTACCAGTTGACGTACTTATTGAATATTCATCATCATCGATTAATAAACTTTTCAAAGCCTCAAAGGAATTTCATCAAAACCAGTATAAGCTAACGCCCGAAAACAGGGACACACTAAAGGTCAAAGTGATTCCACCGACTTGCGGTCGTATGCACATAATATCTGGTGAGTGTCAGACAACAGTATTCTTCCTTATTCAAAATATATGTTTTACCGTCTTTGCGATCTGGCGGCACCTAGGTTAATAATCCTATCCTATACTATTAAACGAGCAATATTTGTATCTTATATATAATTGTAATCGGATTCTCAAAAACGGCTCTAAGGATTTCGATGAAATTTACCACACGGGGATTTTAGCACCCTAGTGTTACATTTTCAATTCGGAAATAATTCCTACAAAAGATATTTTTGTTGTAGCTACAAAAGATTTTATTGTAGTAGCTTTAAATTATTACTCAATATTAACATCCTAGGCTTAGATAAATGATTCGCTGCGCTCCGACCAGATACCGCCGGCGTAGTTGTAAAATGAAGCAACAAATACTACGCCGAATTCGGCGTGCTCGAGCCAAAAGGTTGCCGGCACTAGTATTTTTACCCGATTTCGGGTAATTTTGATATTGAGTGGGCTTCCTTCGGGTGTATACCTACCGGGCGTATATAATAATATACTTATATTATTTTTGCAAAGTTCGATCGTAGGCTAACCTGTTCTCTTCTACTATTATAAAATTGAAAATTGTATATTGAAGATATTTCTTTTTTTTATGTAACCTGTATGGTGTCCCACTGCAGGGCAAAGGCCTTCCCTCTTTTTCGCCATTCGGTCATCGACCTTGCAACCCACACGATATGATGATGATGATGTCTCTGTTCTGAGCCTCTGATGGCCAGTTTTCTAAAAAGTTGTTTAAATCGTCGCGCCATCGTCTCCGAGGTCGGCCTCGACGGCGATGACCATCCTCTGGCACCCATTCTGTAGCTACTCTAGCCCACCTATCCGGATGCATGCGGTATACATGTCCTGCCCAGTCCCACTTCAGCTTAGCAGACTTTTTTCCGACGTCTACAATTCCAGTTTTCGAGCGCAGCGTAGTGTTTCTAATCCGGTCTATCCGCTTTACACCTAGAATACTGCGCTCCATGGCGCGCTGGCAAACCTTGAGCCTGGACTTCTGCGACTCTGTCAAAGACCACGTTTGTGCCCCGTAGGTTAGGATAGGCAGGATACACATGTCGACGAGTTTTCGCTTTAGTGACAGTGGAAGTTCTCCCTTTATTAGCTCCTTCATGGACCAGTAGCTCTTCCAGGCGTTTTGAATGCGTCTTTCGACCTCCTTGTCCTGCCTGTTTTCGAAGGATGCTATCTGGCCCAAGTAGGTGTACTCGTCAACAAAATGTATTACCTGCCCATCTACCTCGACCCTACGTTTGGTGCTATTACACATGATTTGAGTCTTTGACATATTCATAAAAAAAATATCACGTTATGCTATTTTGATGTCCCTGAATCTAAATTATGAGTTTGTTCGTTTCTTTGTTTGTTCGTTCATCCGTTCGTTCGTTCCTTCGTTAGTTTGTTGTCAAACTTTAAACCGCTGTTACTCATAAACTACTGCTACTGCTCCAAGACTACTCATAATGAACAAATTATAGATATCCACTATAACTATGAAACTACTGTCCCTAAACTACTGCCGGCAGAAGTGAAAATATTTTTTTTTTAGTTTGACAGCTGCCATCCGAAATGTAGATCTCATCGGGACCTATCATTTGTCTCAGCACACGAGTAGTCTAGGGTCAGTAGTTTTCGAGTTATAGCGATTTTTAGTTTGACAGCTGTCATCCGAAATGTAGATCTCAATACTCAATACATTTATTGCCTTCATATGGTACATAACAAGATGGTATTATAAATAAGGTATCTCATATGAGCCTATTTTCAGAGGCATTGCAATCATTGAGATAGACCGAGATTTTAAATAGTTATTTAATTATGTATTTATATAATGTAGGTATATTTTTTTAGTTTATTTATTTTTATCATTGAAATATTCGTTTAAATTATAGTAAGTTTTATTTATTAGGTATTCTTTTAATAGTTTTATCATCTTATTATAAGAATTTTTTATTCTTATATTTAGCGGTACATGATTATATATTTTTATTGATACACTTAAAGGGCCAGAACTATGTATTTTTAATTTAGAAGGTATATTATTGATTTTATTTGTTTTATACCTGCGAGGGTACAGTCGGGGCTGATTATCTTCCATTTCGTAGAACTGCGGGTTGTTCTTAATTAATTTGCAAGCTTCTAGAATGTATAGAGAGGTTAAAGTTAAAATTTTCAATTTAGTAAAGGTCGACCTACAGCTTTCATCATTTTTTAAATTTCCTAATATGCGTATACATTTTTTTTGTAATATGAAGAGATCTGATACGTTTGTGCTATTGCCCCAAAGAATAATGCCGTAGGTTAATCTTGAGTGCATATATGCATAATAAACCTCATCGAGACCTATCATTTGTCTCAATCTCATCGAGACCTATCATTTGTCTCAATCTCATCGAGACCTATCATTTGTCTCAATCTCATCGAGACCTACGAGTATCATTTGTCTCAGCACACGAGTAGTCTAGGGTCAGTAGTTTTCGAGTTATAGCGATTTTTAGTTTGACAGCTGTCATCCGACATGTAGATCTCATCGAGACCTATCATTTGTCTCAGCACACGAGTAGTCTAGGGTCAGTAGTTTTCGAGTTATAGCTATTTTTAGTTTGACAGCTGTCATCCGAAATGTAGATCTCATCGAGACCTATCATTTGTCTCAGCACACGAGTAGTCTAGGGTCAGTAGTTTTCGAGTTATAGCGATTTTTAGTTTGACAGCTTGTGCACAAGTAAAAAAGCAGAGACTATGACAAAGACAAAAAAGATGTTTTGGTCTTTACCACACTTTAGAACTTTTGTATATATTGAGCCTGTTCTAACTTGGTATGATTAGTTGCAAATCCATTTCTATACTTGATCTGAGTTCTGACGCGCCATCTGATGCGACATCTGATGCGAATCTATCATTTTTTCCCCATACCATAATCCTACAGTCACATTGATATTTTACATGAGAAGTATCACAAGTTTGTCAAAGCAATCAAAGGTAAATGATATTACCTAATATGTTTTAGATTTGTTTTTTTATTATAATGGTCGGTTCTTAATCTTTTTAAAATGTTTTATTGTTTGATGCTGTTAATATATATATTTTTTTATAATTGTCATTTAAACTCTCTGGTTATATAAGGTTAAAAGTTCATTCTTATTAATATTTCAATTTTTTTTTTTTTTTTTACTTATGTTCTCTTGTCTTTTTCGACGTAGTGTATAATTTTATGTGGATACTTAATTGGCTTATGTGATTACCTGTAACATTATTTTTTATGTATTCATTATAGCTGTATGTTGCCCTATGCTTAAATAAATAAATAAATAAATATAAAATTTTCTAAGCGCCGCTAAAGAAGTTTTCACTTCAAAAATTTTTTCAAGAATTTATTCATTTTAAAACTTTGTCGGCGTACATAAGATGTTTATCAAAACTTAATGACAGCTTTCTAGTTCTAAGGGTCTCTGGACAGACAGACAAACGGACATGACGAAACTAATAAGGGTTCCTTAATGACTACGGGACCCTAAGAATGAGAATTTATAGGGCTTTCCCATACAAACTTTGCGCCAGCAAAATTCAGTATAAAATAGGCGGCAAATCTGGCCCCCGCCCCGGGCGGTAGAAAGCCACGCTACGCCACTGGGTAACAGTCAAGTAGCTGGCAGGCAACACAATTTTCATTTGTTTTATACACATTGAGTGGCTTCATTCGTGGAGCTGTTGTTTGTACGAGTAGGTAGGGCGGTATCTGGTCGGAGCGCAGCGAATCATTTATCTAAGATCCTAGGTTTTCCTCCCCGGTGGAGTTTTGCTTTACTGGTGGGTGGTAAAAATGTACCCCCAAAATGGTAATTTTGCGGTTTTACGACTGTATTTCGTACAGGACACACAATATCGAAATTTGTCTTGATAAAAATTGTAGTGCTTGTAATTCTGCGTTGGATGAGATCAAATTCATATTTTTAGCCCTCCTTTCCGCGTCACACAGAGGCGGTAGCGAAAGCGTTCCTGGCCAGTATTTTTTGTAAAGTACGAGTTCTTATGCATCCTGTCACATTGAAAAGCGGCCGCGGCGCGGTATTTTGTTCCCGCCAAACCGCCCCGGACCGCTTTCGCAATCATACCGCCTCTGCGTAACGCCGGTAGATACGTTCCGGAAGCCTATAATAAATCAAAGAGGGTATAGAGCTTGGTATAGAGGGAAAACTTTATTTATGAAGAGGGAATGACTTAAGGGTTCCGTACCTCAAAGGAAAAAAACGGAACCCTTATAGGATCACTTTGTTGTCCGTCTGTCTGTCTGTCAAAACCTTTTATCTCACGAACGGGTAAAGGTATCAGGTTGAAATTAATACCATATGTTAGGGTCTATGAACCACACAAGATCTGAAAATTTCAATTTTTTACAACGACGCAATCAAAAGATATGGCTTTTTATGTCCTCATCTCCATACATTTATCCAAAAAAGCAAAACCTACAGGGTACTTCCCGTTGACCTAAAATTATGAAATTTGGCAAGAAGCTAGGTCTCACAGTACAAATAAAGGGAAAAGTCTGAAATTATTAAATATTACAACTTTACTCACAACTAATGGTAACCAATTGTGGTGAGCTCCCGTTTCAAGAACATTCATATAAGAGAAGAGGGGTCAAGTTGGATGGTCGCGGAGGCGATTTTTGTTTTTAGCCCAAGTCACACTGAGGCGCTAGCGGAAGCGTTCCGGGGCCGGTATTTTTTGTAAAGTATGAGTTCTTATGCACCCTGTCACATTGAAAGCGGTCGCGGCGCGGTGCGGCGCGGGGGCGGCCGGGCCGCTAGTACAACCCCGCGGACCGGGTGCGGCGCGGGGCCGAACTTTCGGCGGGAGCGGGCGCTGTATTCCATTGCGTTCAATGCAACCCGTCACACAGAGCGGCAGCGGCGCGGCTCGGCGCGGCGCGGTCCGGGCGCGGACTTTGACGTTGTATTTTTTTACAAGAATTTTGCGGCTTTGCGCAGACTTTTTTAGGTTATCAGTTTGGTTTTTTGTTTAGAGCAAAGGATTTACGTCTTTTGAATAATCACAGATAAATAGAAAGAAAGAAAGAAAGAAAAACAATTTATTCAATGCACGACAATGAGTGTTATAAACCAAATAGGATGTACACGGAATATCGTGCGATGAAATGGCACTAGACTCAGCATTTGTCACAAGTACCAGAGAAGTATTTGTGACACTGATTTTCAGCCAGCACCAGAGTGGAGGTTACGCTAAACAAAAATAATAAAAACCGTGAAACTTACGCGCTAGACAATACAACTGTTATAAAAAGTAATAAAACAAACTAATATGAAAACTTTAACAAATCCGGGTGTTACACAAGTAAAAAATAAATAAATTATTATTATTAAATAAATAAATAGAAAGGCAATTCAAGTTAAACTAAAAATTGCAATGTACCTATAGTTGCAGTTGATGTATATTTTTGAGGAGGCATCAGACTAACGTGCATTCCTACTTTGCTTGAGATACTATCCTTTGTTGGGCAAGAAGATATTCCCTGTATTGTTTCTTGAAGCTCCATTTGGACTTGATATTTCTGATGGGTGGAGGGATGTTATTCCAACATTTGGAAGCACGGTAGCTGAAACCTCCCAGAAAAGTGGCGGTACGATGATTTGGAACCCTCAAAACTATTGATACCGATCTTACTGCATACTTATGTTCCAAATGACGCCACATTAATTTATTAAATAAATAAGTTGGCTGTTTGGTGCTAATGATGTCATGGAGTTAAATAGTGTCACACCGACCGCTACCGCGCCACTGTCCCGCCGCGGTTTCCGCGCGGTACCTCTGTGTGACCGGTCCCGGAACGCTTTCGCTTCCCGCAAGTCCGGCCCCGGACCGCTTTACCGCTTATACCGCTCTGTGTGACTTGGGCTTTAGTTCTATTTTAAAAACGGAAACACTTACAAACTTGAAAATTGGAATGTTTATAGTTCATAAGCTATAAAATAACAACATATAATAAAATTTGGTCAAGCGCGTGTCGGACTCAAAAAATCTAGCACATTAACCTACTGAAATTTGAACTAATACAATTATGATTATGTGGTGGTACGGAACCCTCAGTGCGTGAGTCCGACTTGCACTTGGCCGGTTTTTTTTTTATTTGCGTCCTATTCAGGCAATTTGGTCGGGTTATAAAACTTTTTCTGCTTACTTCACAAAATAATAGAGATTAGCGAAAAATTCCACAAACCAATTAAAATTTTATCCAGTCTGAAATTATTAAAATACGTCTGTGATGTTTATGTTTATATAATGCACATAAAAAAGGCTTGCAGCGAATATATTTGTAAAATAAAGTTCATAATAAAACCTAAAAATATACGGTAAAAAAAAATTTTTTTTTCACCGGAAGTTGATTAATTATACGTGTCTAAATACTAGGTTATTTTATTGAACCTGATATGCTTATGCCCACCTTATTACAGAGGTCAAAAGCAACAACTTTTGTTCTACGACTTTGCTAACAACGCACAAAAAATTTTCGACTCCTCATACTAAAGTGGTCACGTGACCGACCCATTTTGTATAGGAAGTTAAAATAATTTCGTGCGTTGTTAGCAAAGCCGTAGAACAAAAGTTGTTGCTTTTGACCTCTTGAATAAGGTGGGCATACGCATATCAGGTCCAAAAAAATAACCTTGTATATTATATGGCCTGCGAATAGGTCTTTTGATTAGGTACTCTTAAACATCAAAAGAATTCATAAACATTTTATTATATATCTCACTACTTTTATTTTTAACGTGTCTCGTAAACGCACGATTATGTGAGAAGCTATGCCTCCGTGGATAGTAGGCCTTATTATCCATTGACGTATACGACCATATATACAGGGTATCCCATAAATCAACGTCAAGCCGCCAAGGGTCGATAGGATAGATGGTAATCACCATCAGAAAAAAAAATGCTATACCTTGTACTTTAAAAATTAACGGCGTTTAAAAAAAACCGAGAAAATCTTAATACTGTAACCATTTTACGGTTACTGTCGCTCATGTTCGTTAAGCCCGCGTTACACAGAGGCGGTAGCGGAAGCGTTCCGGGGGCGGTATTTTTTGTAAAGTATGAGTTCTTATGCACCCTGTCACATTGAAAGCGGTCGCGGTGCGGCGCGGGTGCGGCCGGGCCGCTAGTACAACCCCGCGGACCGGGCGCGGCGCTGCTGGGCCGAACTTTCGGCGGGAGCGGGCGCTGTATTCCATTGCGTTCAATGCAACCCGTCACACAGAGCGGCAGCGGCCCGGCGCGGCGCGGTGCGGTGCGGTCCGGGCGCGGACTTTGACGTTGTATTTTTTTACATGAATTTATTTAAAATTACAACGCTAATAATGGTGAGGAATGAATTGTGGTCAGCATTGTCTATGTATGGGGTAAACGGTCATCTGATTCAAGCACTGAAATCTCTCTATGAGGATTCCAGTGCTTGTGTCAGAATAAACGGGGCGTACACTGAATGGTTTAGCATCGAAAAAGGTGTTAGGCAGGGATGTGTAGCGTCACCTTGGCTGTTTAACCTGTTCATGGATAATTGTTTGATTGATCTGAAAGAGAGTATGTGTGGACTGAGAATGAATGAGTTACTCATCAAATGTCTTCTCTACGCTGATGACCAAGTTGTACTTGCGTCATCTGCTGACGAGTTGCAGGAGATGGTAACAATAATGAATATGGCTTTGGACAAGAAAGGAATGAAAGTAAATGTAAGCAAGACTAAAGTAATGGTACTTGAAAGAGAAGAATGTATGACAGAGTGTACTATATTAATAGATGGTGAACAAGTCGAACAAGTGAAGGAGTTTGTGTATCTGGGCTCAAAGTTTACGAGAGATGGAAAGTGTGAAAGTGATATTGAAAGAAGAGTGAATGCTGGAAACATGGTGAATGGTGCCCTGCACGCCTTTATGAAGAGTCAGAAGGTGTCTCACAAGGCTCGTTTGGCTGTTCATGGGGGAGTTTTGGTACCAACACTGATGTATGGCAGTGAAAGCTGGGTATGGCAGAAGAAGCATGAAAGTAGAATTAATGCAGTGGAAATGAGAGCGCTAAGGAGTATGATTGGTGTTAAATTGAGTGACAGGATAAGAAATAGTGTGATAAGAGAACGGTGTGGCGTAAAAGAAGACGTAGTGACCAAAATCGAGAAAGGGATGCTGAGATGGTTTGGTCATGTAGAGAGGATGAATGAACGAAGATTGACGAAAGAGATCTACCAGGCGAGAGTGAATGGAAACGTTGGAAGGGGAAGGCCTAGGCGAACGTACCAGGACCAAATTCAGGACGTTCTGAATAAAGGCCAGGTTAAAAGTACCCTAAACCGACGAGCATGTATGAAAGGATTGATGAAAGTACAGGAAGCAAGGGAAGTATGTCAAGATCGTAGCAGGTGGAGGACTGTGGTCTCTGCCTACCCCAACGGGAAAGAGGCGTGATGTTATGTATGTATGTATGTAATAACAGTATCAATTCTTCTTCGTCACTGTCCATCCTCAGGAAAAAAATATCACTCAGAAATTTTCAAGATGGCCCCTTTTGCTGTCACACCGACCGCTACCGCGCCGCTGTCTTGCCGCGGTTTCTGCGCGGTACCTCTGTGTGACCGGTCCCGGAACGCTTTCGCTTCCCGCAGGTCCGCCCCCGGACCGCTTCCGCTATCATACCGCTCTTCGTGACTTGGGCTTTAACGTGAATCTATTTTAATTAGTTAAAATGTGTCTTGCCTCTACAACTTGTTGTAGGTCTCTATTTTTACAGCAGAATGATGAGAGAGATGGATATTGATAGTGAGTAGAAACTCGTTGCTGAATTCCGATGCGTGAATATTCAAAAATATAATTTTTTTCAGATTTGAATTCGAATCCTGCGAATTCAAATTTGAATGGTTAAGAAGACTTTTTATTCACAATATTTACAATTTATAACTTACATTAACCTTATAAACGAAAAATTTCTTCAAGGGCGTCCCCACAAGACATGGTTCCCAAAAGGCTAGCAGCGTTGCCCCTTTGAATGGCGAGACTCAGCCTTTGAGCCAAAAAGCTGCCAGCCCTTCGGTCACCAGAGGTCTCATTGAGACGCTCCGAGAGATCTTTGATGAATTTTTTGGTTGATGGACCCCAAATACCCATTGCCTCGAACCCTAAAGCTCAATTCACTCAGAGGCGGCATGATTGCGAAAGCGGTCCGGGGCGGTTTGGCGGGAACAAAATACCGCGCCGCGACCGCTTTTCAATGTGACAGGGTGCATAAGAACTCATACTTTACAAAAAATACCGGCCCCGGAACGCTTCCGCTACTGCCTCTGTGTGACGCGGGCTTAATGGTGAGAACATGTAAGACTTCGATAGCTCGCAATATTTGCGGGTCTTTAAATTTTCGGCGTTACTCGCCATAGCACCGGCTCGTTCACCACGTGAGATACGGCCAATTGACGCAGGTTACATCCCACACCTAGCATCTACCCTGTTGCCAAGGGATGAGCGTCAGTCCGTCGGGTCTCATGCCGTCAGACCTATTGGATTTCGAATCCTTCGCTAATGCGTCTCCAGATTTCAGTACGTTTCGCTCATTCGCCTACTGCGCAACTTGATTTAGTCGTGTTCATTTGGTTCTGACAACTTTAACTTCTCTCTTTGGACCTGATTATTTTGTGAATTGGTGTTGTTATCTGTGTTGAGTTGAGTTATCCACAGTTGTCAGAACTAAATCAACACTAGTCTAGGCAACGAAGCGGATCGTTGTATGAAGACTCCTGCATTAAATCCTCAGTCGATGAAAATTTGATGGGGTATTACACTACATGAGACAAACCTTCTATAAATAAATGGTACAGCAGCGTCAGCAGCACTGCACTTACTTTCTCGCGATATACGAGAGTCATCATTCAACAGTCTCCCCGCCGGGAGTCGAACCCAGAACCTCCGGATCAAGAGCCGAATGCTCTAACTACTATATTATAAAGGCTGCGGATAGTAATGAGTAAATAAGTACCAATTGTCAGTTGTCGCTCGTAGCGTGAAGACGTGTTGCACTTTGAATCAATATTATTTTAAATTCATATTTTTAATTCCAACCATTTAAGTAATCAGAAATCGGTACCTCTCTTACTATCTTGGGGAGGTTACCATTTAACGTCGTCGCCATATTGAATTTGGATTCTCCATCCTTGTTGTGACAGTGTGCAGAGTGAAAATAGTGTTAAAGAATAAATAATTGATTTTGGTGACCACTGCCGGGCTCAGGATCGAACCCGCGACCTGCATGAGTCGGCCGGCCGCTTGACGGCTGAGCTATACTAGCAGTGACGTGGTGTGTGAAATTGTCGACCACTACTCGCCTGCGCCGGTCGCCCCTGTACCACGTTAGATTGCGACTTTAACGCTTCGCTAAGTATAAACTTTGCACTACTGCTTTCTAGTAACCATGAGTGATTGTCACGAGTGTGGACTGCTAATAAGTGTCACAGATAAACTTATTTGTTCAATGTGCACGGGAAATTTCCATTTTAAATGTGTGGGAATGAGTAAAACCAACTACACTAAACTTAGTACCCAAGCTAAATCGTCATGGAAGTGTTACAACTGCAAAGGCCCACGCAAGAACACAGAGTCGTTGGAGGGCGGCGGAGAGTCTACGCCTACTACCTCCAAGCCTACTAATACTGATCCTGACCTCTCTGCGCTGCTTGACATTCACCTGAAACAGTTCGAGTCTACATTGTTACCAAAAATTAAGATAATGATAAATGAGTCTATAGAAACTAAACTACAAGCACAATTTGTATCTTTGCGCGAAGAAATTAAATGTCTTCCCGAATTGATTCAGGCGGTCGAGTTCATGTCGGCTAATTATGACGAAGTGCAAAAGGAGCTACAGGATCTGCGCTCAGCAACTACAGAACTGCGAAAAGAGAACTCAAAATTAAATGAGCAAGTTAAAGAACTAAATTTCAAGATGGACCTAATAGATCAAAAGAACCGCGATTGCAACATAGAAATCCAGTGCCTGCCTGAACACAAGAACGAAATATTAAAAAATGTCGCTATTCAATTGGGCCAAATTGTATCTTACCCTTTGACAGAAACCGATATAGCATCTTGCTCTAGAGTGGCCAAGTCTAGCCCCGATTCGCCTAGACCAAAGTCGGTGATTATAAAGTTATCTTCGTCCATAGTGCGTGATAGTCTGCTGGCAGCCTGCTTAAAATTCAACAAAGACAATAAAACAGACAAATTGAGCACTGCTCACCTGGGACTAGGAGGAGAGAAACGACCCATTTACGTCATGGAACATCTCTCCCCGAGGAATCGCTCGTTGCATGCGCTATCTCGCAAGTTTAAAAAAGACAATAATTACAAATATGTGTGGGTGCGCCACGGTCGCGTATTTCTCCGTAAGGACGATTCTACTTCGGTTATCTGGGTTAAGAACAGCGTTGTTCTGGATGATCTTGCTGCGAAAGGTGGCTCTGATTCAGCTTAATTAGAATTTAGTATTTTGAATAACGATTAATATAATTTATTTATTTAAATGGCTAATCTAACTATCTACTATCAAAACGTGAGAAGTATCCGAGGTAAACTACACGATCTGCATATTACTAGTCTCAACAGCGATCATGACGTCATAGTTTTCACCGAGACTTGGTTAAATGACAGCGTTTTGAATAGCGAAATTTTAAACACTAATTACAACATCTTTCGCCGCGATCGTAGCAGTGTTGCTGGAGCTAAGTCTGAGGGAGGTGGTGTCATGATTGCCGTTGCCAAACAGTTTTCTGCAGTTCAGATGTCTCATTTCCAAAGTCCTGATAATGAGGATCTCTGGGTCTCTGTATCTGCAGGGTCTGGTAGGACAAAAAAGTCCGTTTGCATATGTGCTGTCTATATTCCACCTCCTGTAACCCATACCAAGCTTGACGGTCAATTAGCCGCTATTAGTCAATCTCTCTCACTAGCCAGCAGTGATGAAATAATTATACTTGGAGATTTTAATCTCCACCAAACGTCTAGACTTTTTGCTGAATCGCAGTCGAGTTCAGTTCACCCTTCCACTAATATAAACTCCGGCTTTGTTCATCTGATGTCCGATTTCATATCTCTGCATAACCTATATCAGAAAAATAACACTTTTAATTGCGATGGTAATCTATTAGATCTTATATTCTCTACCTCTTCCAACTGCGAGGTTTGCGAGGCTGACTATGCTCTTACAAAGGTCGAGTCCTATCACCCTCCACTTATAATCAGTTTAAATAATTCAAGTCCTTCAAGCTTCCTGAAAAAAGAAACAATAGCCAGGTACAACTTCTACAAGGCTAATTATGAAGAAATAAACAAAGAATTAAGCTCGATAGATTGGGACTATGAACTGAAGGCTATTCCTACAGTTGACTGCATGATTGACAAATTTTACGAAATAGTTAATTATATTGTGAAGAAACACACGCCTATGTGTAAACCTAAACGAAATTGTTATCCAGTCTGGTACACACGAAACCTGATTAAACTCCTCATTGAAAAGGATAAATATCGTGAGAGATTTAAAAAATTCAATAACCCTTTAGATGATTTTGATTTCACAAATGCTAGAACTAGATGTCACATTCAAATTTCTATCTGTTACAATAATTACCGACGTAAGATTGAAGCATCTATAGCTAAAAACAATATGAATTCTTTTTGGTCCTACATAAGCTCCAAGCGTAAGCGTAATAGCTCATTTCCTTCCGAAATGACGCTAAATAATAAAAAATTGACAACTCCTAATTCAATTTGCAACGGATTTGCTAATCATTTTGCGTCTGTTTTCTCACCTTCTGATCCTTGTATGAGCGGCCCTATTGATAATATCCTACACCTACCCGGAAACAATTTTTTGTCTTACAATGTCATCGGGAGACTTAAATTTTCCAAACAAGAAATAGAAAAAAAGCTTAAGAAGCTGGACTGCCGTAAGGGATGCGGACCAGATGGTATACCACCAATTTTTATTTCCAACTGTGCCAAAGCTCTAAGTCACCCATTAAACACAATATTTAATTATTCCCTTCAGACCGGAGTCTTTATGGAAATGTGCCAATATTATACCCATTCCTAAAAGCGGCAATTCAATGGACATCACAGAGTATAGGCCTATTTCTCTTTTGTCAACTCTAGCTAAGGTATTTGAATCCCTCATTTGTCCAGTACTGACGTCTCATTTAAAGCCATTACTTATACCCGAGCAACATGGATTTCGTTCCAAAATGTCTACTGCAACAAATTTGGCCAATTATACATCACAAATTTCTTCTGTACTCGATAGAGGTTTGCAAGTAGACGCAATCTATACAGACATAAGCAAAGCCTTTGATAAAGTCGATCACTACTTGCTAATAAACAAGCTATATAACGTAGGCGTCCATGGCAGTCTTTTGAAATGGTTTGCTTCGTATCTAAGTGGCAGATCCCAAAAAGTTGTTGTTTGTGGCAATGAATCTGAGCTCTTCACAGCTAGTTCTGGTGTGCCTCAAGGTTCCCACTTGGGCCCAATACTTTTTTTAGTTTTTATTAACGACTTAGTTTCCGTCATACGCCATTCTAAATTCTCTCTTTTCGCAGACGACCTTAAACTTTTCAAAATTATTAACAGCTCTCTAGATTCACAACTATTGCAAAATGATCTCGATAGAATATTGGCTTGGTCTGTTAAAAATAAACTCCCACTTAATAGTAAAAAATGCAAAGCTATTACATTTTGTAGAAAAAAGTATCCAATCAAATCAAGCTACCAAATTAACGGTTCCAAACTAGAAGAAGTCACGAAAATCAGAGACCTTGGTGTAACTTTGAACAGCAAGCTTTCCTACAATGACCATATCGACGAAATCATAAAAAAGTCTCTTCGAATGCTAGGGTTCGTTTGGCGTAACTGTAAAAAATTTAAAAGTACCACTCCATTGAAAATAGTTTATTACGCTTTAGTGCGTAGTGTATTAGAATACTGCTCCTGTGTTTGGAGTCCTCACTATCATATTCACATCGATAGGATCGAAAGAGTACAAAAACGTTTTCTCTTTTTTCTTGCGGTGCATGACAAAAGACTGGACCTCAACTCTTACGATAAAAGGTTAGGACATTTCCAACTGATTTCATTGGAGGACAGGCGGTGGATAAACGACCAGCTGTTTCTCTATAAGATCGTAACAGGCCTTGTGGACACGCCACATATATTGGCTGAAATAAACTTTACTGTTCCTCGTTCTGGATCTCGTTTGTGTAACTACAAACCTTTTGCTACCGAGTACTCTAGAACTAACTTCGGCTTCTATAATATCGTTAATCGGATATGCAGACAATACAACACTTTATTTGTCAACGAAAATGTCGATATGTTTAACTGCTCTTTTCTTGAATTTAAAAATATATTGTCTAAACTAAAACTCAAAACCAAATTGTAATCTTTAGGTTAACTAAATTTTAAATTGTGTTTCTTAGTGTAGCGTATTTACGTTAAAAACTCAAATTGCATGTTGTGTTTGCCTGTAATTGGGTGTACCTATATGTAAGTCCTGTAAAAGATGTTAGTAGAGTTAAGTCTATGTGTATTACCTGTTGGCAAACCTTAATAAATAAATAAAATAAATAAAACTGCAAACTTAAGTTTGTAGTTCCATACAAATAATATGAAAATACAAACTTACCTATCCCTACTAAATTTATGTAAAAATGATTTAATGGAATATGCAGTCAGGTATAAAACCAATTTAGAATCCAAATTGTAGAACATCAAAATAAGCTCAACAAAACCGATTTTGAGTAAATCACATTTTTAAATTTTAGTAGTAAGGGAACATCCCTTATATGAATTTCTACAGACCAATTGATACTGCCGCAAAATTCCGTAAATGGAGATGCTTGGTCATGCAAAGTTTCATTAAGGTTTTATGAGCTTTTTTTCCGAAAATTACAATTTTTCATTTTCGTTGTATGACAGCTACCCTCAAAATGAGAGCCAGCAGGAAACCACTCGAAACCCTTCGATGGATTTGCATAAAACTCTTAAATTCAAAATATGGTGTCAATCGGACCATTGGTTTAGCCGCTAGGCCAAAGCGTGACGGACAGACCGACCGACGGACCGACCAACCGACCGACGGACGGACATTTTTGGGAGACTTGTTTTTTATGATGTATATGTGATATAGAACACATTTTTGAGAAAATTAGAAATAATTTTTTTTTTCACGAATACAAATACCTTTCTCACTCCGCCCGAAAGTAAAAAATCCAATAAATATCGGTACTTTTAATTTTTCCATACAAAAATTACAAAAAATGTATGAAAACATTTTTTTGTAAAAATGTTTTTTGGGTATTATGAATTTACATTTAATTCATGATTCTTTATCATCCTGTCAAATAAAATCTGCCTAAGAAATTAATGTTGGGACTAAATCAAGATGCTCAATAGACAAATGAGCGAAACGTACCGAAATCTGGTGACGCATTTCTGAAAGATTCGAAATTCAATTCAAATTAGAAGTCGCAGCATTCGAATTCAAATCTGTAAAAATTTATATTTTTGAATATTCACGCAAGGGAATTCAGCAACGAGTTTACTCACTATCACTATCTATCTCACTCATAATTCTGCTGTAAAATTAGAGACCTACAACAAGGTTGTAGAGGCCAGACACGTTTTAACTAAGTAAAATGGATTCACGTTAAATCGGATTCCTTCAGGTTTTTTTTTTGTATTAATCCAGTAAGTGCTGTAACTTTTCATGTCGCTTGCCAAAGTGCTCTAGTACATTTTTTCAATGGTGGCCCTGTCAAAGTCAAGAAATTTAAAAAATTATGTAGTCATGTTCGGCATTAAGCCCAAGTCACACAGAGGCGGTATGATTGCGAAAGCGTTCCGGGGGCGGATCTCCGGGTTTTCAATGCGACAGGGTGCATATGAACTCATACTTTACAAAAAATACCGCCCCCAGAAAGCTTCCGCTACCGCCTCAGTGTGACTCGGTCTTTAAAGTATTATTTCTCGGAAACTTGGGGCAGCTGTTATTATTTTTGACTGTGATTACAGATAATGTTATTGAGGATTATGGAAAAATAATTTAAATGACAATATTAACGAACATGAGCGACAGTAACCGTATAATGGTTACAGTATTAAGATTTTCTCGTTTTTTTTAACGCTGTTAATTTTTAAAGTACAACGTATGGTTTTCTTTTTAATTTTCTGATGATGATTACTATCTATGCTATCGCCCCTTAGCGGCTTAACGTTGATTTTTGGGACATCCTGTATAGTTGCATCGTAAGTAGCTTCCTTCGCAGTGCCGTTGGCCGTGGCTTACATTTCATTCAACACTACTCCTCTGTTCTGTTATGTAGCGCCATCTAAAAATAGTTCCGACCAAATTTTCGATGTGATAGAATTCACACATGAAGTATGTTACCTATTAGCACCATTTGTATTGTATTTTATTTATTTAACTGTTTATTGTACACATAAAAATACAAATAATACAAACATTTAGACAACAGACACAACAGGTGCTGCTTATTTCAGCTTGGAAATTTCTTCCAGCAGACCTTTGTAAGTACTAATAAAGAAAGAAGTCTTTGACCGCTTAGTGCAATATTAGTCTGATAAGGCGTGATGTTCCAATGCATTATTTATGAGGTCACTTTCAATTTTTTTTGTTGTGCTTGGTTTATGTACCTAGGGTCGTTTCTATTGTATTATTTATATTCTACTTATCTGTAGTTTGTTACTCTGTTTAATACAGTATCATGTCTAAAGTTGTGTCTTGCTTGTTGGTTCTGCTTTGAATTTCATATTTTTTTTGCTTCTTGACAACGCATGGCCGAAAACATATTATTTTTCTTTTTTTTGGGTTTCGTAGCCAAATGGCAAAAAACGGAACCCCTATGGATTCGTCATGTCTGTCCGTCCGTATGTCACAGCCAATTTTTTCCGAAACTAAGAACAATAATGTTGAAACTTTGTAAGGAGATGTATTCCGTGAACCGCACTAAGATTTTTACATAAAAATAGAAATAAAACCATAAATTTTAGGGTTCCCCATACTTAGAACTGAAACTAAAATATATATATTTTTTTCATCAAACCCATACGTGAGTAGGATACCGGGGATAGGTCTTCATAAATGATATTGAGGTTTCTAATATAATTTTTTTCTAAACTGAATAGTTTGCGCGAGAGACACTTCCAAAGTGGCAAAATGTGTGTGTCCCCCTGTCACTTCTAAAATAAGAGAATGATAAAACTAAAAAAAATATATGATGTGCATTACTATGCAAACTTCCACCGAAAATTGGTTTGAACGAGATCTAGTAAGTAGTTTTATTTAATACGTCATAAATCGTAAACCGCGATTTACCTTTCACTCAAATATAAATTTGAGTTACTTACGTCACATAATAAAGTTATTTAGCAATAACAATACCATAACTTTTCAATCAATCAATCATTTATTCATTATAACAGTACAACTGTAGGCGAAATATAATAACATTTTATCATTTAAGTAATCTAATATAAAGTTTACAAAATATCACAAATTACAATTCCTATTTCTAAGTCCTAGTTAAATAAAATTCAATGAAAAATTTGCAAAATTTCCTAATCTATTTAAATGTCACAGTCATTAATTCTTCAATTGAGTAACAATTTTTTTCGAGAAGCAAATGTTTTAATTTGGTTTTGAAAATATTCACATTTGTTATAGCTTTAAGTTCAATCAGCAACCTATTAAACAAAACCACAGATTGATACCGTGAGCAATGCTTGGCAATTTCAAGACCCGGTTCGATTTTGTGATTTAGATCCTTTCTTCTGGTGTTGATGCGAGTAACCATTTCGTCATCTGACTCAAACAAGTTCCTATGCTTTATAACGTCCGACAACAGTATCAAAATGTAAAGACTAGGTATCGTTAAAAATCCAAACCTTTTAAAATACTTTTTTCATGATTCCCATAATGGTATGCGGGCAATGACTCGAACAGCCCTTTTTTGTAATACAAATGCCTTCGCCATGTTATACCTATAGCTATTTCCCCACTGTTTCACGCTGTATCCTAATTTTGATTCAACTAGTGCATAATAAACTGCCTTTAATTGGTCTATTGTCAGTACGTCTCTCAAACTTCTCAAAGCATAACAAGACGAACTAATTGAACTTAATTCTACCTTCCAATTTAGTAAACAATCAATGTGTATACCTAAGAATTTAACATCTTGTACTAAATTTACTTTTTTACTATTAATAAAAAGATCAAGTTTCCTGATTTTTGGCTGTTTGTGATTTGAAAATGATTGCGTTTCTTTTATGGGCATTAAGCTGAAAATCATTAGACGAAAACCATGTGTTGAATGCTGACAAGGCAGCATTTGCCTTTTCATTTAATTCCTTAGTACTAGAACCTGACAAAACAGCGTTAGAGTCATCTGTGAATAATGTCAATCTAGCATCTGGCACGATAGACTTGACGTAACTAATTACATCATTCACAAAAACTATAAATAAGATTGGACCCAAAATAGACCCTTGTGGAATGCCTCGGGAAATATTAATTAACTTAAAGGTTTTTGTGGTCTCCGTTCCATCATTTTCCAATTTTCTAATCTCTACAAATTGATATCTGCTTGCCATATACGATTCTAATAGTTTCAAAACCTCAGCCCTAACCCCATAGTGTTCTAGCTTATTCAATAAAATTGTATGATTCACCATATCGAATGCTGAACTTAAATCTAGAAAAAGCCCTACAAATTTTAGTTTTTCATCAAGATTACTAACTATGTCATTTACTAATGTGTCTATAGTTACAGAAGTTCCTATTCCCTTCTGATAACCAAATTGCCTGCTATTTAAAATTCTATGTACATTTAAATGCGCAACCAGTTTTACTTTACGTACAGGTTTGTACGGAACCCTCAGTGCGCAAGTCTGACTCGCACTTGGCCGGTTTTTTATTTTTAGTCTGGAAGAGAAACAAGTAATCAGTCAGTGAATATATTTATTACTAGCTGGTGCCCGCGACTCCGTCCGCGTAGGGTTCAGAAAAAGTACCTAGCTAATTACTTTTCCCATGGTTCAAACTATCTTCAATCAGTTTGTCGGATTAGTCATAAAAGCGTAACAGACAGACAGACAGACAGTGCAGTTCTCGCTTTTATATTATTACGGTTTACAGAGAGTCCAAATAGTACGGATTTTTGTAACTTAAACACCTCGTTAGGTCGCCCACTATCCTCGTAAGTGTAAAGCTCAAGTCACACAGAGGCGGTATGATTGCGAAAGCGGTCCGGGGCGGTTTGGCCGGAACAAAATACCGCGCCACGACCGCTTTGAATGTGACTGGGTGCATAAGAACTCATACTTTACAAAAAATACCGGCCCCGGAACGCTTCCGCTACCGCCTCTGTGTGACGCGGGCTTAAAATACACAAAAACAAAGCTCAACGTGCCTAGCTTCACATGCTTTTAACTGTACGTACATGTACCTACATACAAAACTATTGGACTTCAATTCTGTACAATCCTTGTAACTTATTTCTCCCCTTAATAGACGATTCCTAAAAAACAATTATTCACATCTCTCTTTATTTTTTGAAGTATTTTGTTTATAAGTACCTGCTTATCTAAGTTTTCAAAACTTTCATACATTTGTTGCACCGCCATGCCGAAACAGATAGGACTATTTTATTTTTATCATAAGACTAAATCTAGATTTTACCAATCTTTAGCTGTACCCACGACTTTACTCGTACCACAAACAACTCGACCGGATCTAACGGAATTTTCAACAACGTATTTGGCTTTCTTCCGTTCAAAATTATAAGCTTTGTTTGATTGTAGCTCGGCTTCACCGCTTAAAACTTTGAACTCGCCTATTTTCTGTTTGAGTTAACCGATTTCAATAAAAAAAAAGATTAAAATATTGCACGAAAGCAACCCAAATACTCGTACGTTACTGAAAACCCCGTTTGAGTCGTTCAAGTAGTTTGTGAGGTATTGGTGCGGCCGCTTAAAATTTCGCAAACCTTCTGTCTGAGTTAACCGTTTGCAATGAAATAAAGCTTACATGTTGCACAGAAAGAAGCCCGACGCGTCATTGAAAACCTCGTTTAAATCAGTTCAGTAGGTGAGTTCTTGGTTCTGCAGCTTGAAACTTTGCGTATCTTCTGTCAGAGTGAACCTTTTGCAATAAAACTAACTAAGCTTATATATTGCACAGGATTAAACCGAACGCGTTATTGAAAGCCACGTTTGAATCGGCTCAAAAGTTTGTGAGGCTTGAAAATTTGCGTAACTTCTATCTGAGTGAACCGTTTTCAACTAACCTAAGCTTATATGTTGCACGGAAGTCGAAGAAGAAGTCGAAGAAGCACGTCATGGAATTAATTGCCAGTTGGAATCGGTACAGTAGTTTGTGAGCTATTGGCGCCGCCGCTTGAAACTTCGCGCACTTTCTGTTTGAGTGAACCATTTTCAATGAAAGTAAGGTAATACATTGCAAAGAATTAAGCTAAACACGTTATTCAAAACCCTGTTTTAATCCGTTTAGTAGTTTGTGGGTTATTGGGGCCGCCGCATGAAACTTAGTGAATCTTCTGTCTGAGTGAACCATTTGCAATGAAACTAAGCATACATGTTGCACGGAGGAACCCAAATACGTTGCTGAAAACCTCGTTTTAATCGGTTCAGTTGTTTGTGAGTTGTTGGCGCCGCCGCTTGAAATATCGCGCCCATTCTGAGTGGGCCGTTTTCAATTAAAGTAAGCCAATATGTTGCAAAGAAGTAAGCTTGACAGGTTATTGAAAACCCCGTTTGAATCCGTTCAATAGTTTGTGAGTCTTTTGCGCCGCCGCATGATACTTTGCTTACCTTCTGTCTGAGTAAACCGTTTGCAATGAAACTTATGTTTTATGTTACACGAAAGAAAGCCAAACACGTGAATGAAAACCCAGTTTGAATCGGTTTAGTAGTTTGTGAGTTATTGTCGCAGAGGTAGTTTGAAACTTAACATTAGTGTAGCTTTAACTGATTTTAATGAAACATAGGCTATATGTTTCTCAGAGCTAAGCTTAACTTATCTGCGAAAACCGCGAGAAAATCCGTTCAGTAGTTTCGGAGTTTATCGAATAATACAGACAGACAGACAAAAAATTCAAAAAACATATTCTTGTGTTCTATTAGTCCTTTCTTATCGCCAACACTCGTTTTTAGGGTTCCGATACCAAAATGGTAAAAAAAAAGGAACCCTTATGGTGCCGCTCTGTCTGTCTGTCTGTCTGTCTGTCCGTCTGTCTGTCACACCTCTATATCTCAGCAACCACTTACGCTATCGAGCTGAAATTTGGAATAGTTTTAGAATATAGTTGCCCAACTTAATTGCACATGAAATTTTTTTGAAAAAAGTATGATTATTAATGTAAAGGGGGCCAAAATAGGGGGGGCCAAATTTCAAATTGTCGCTACTAGGTCGAGTGGGGTATCATATGAAAGGGCTTTACTTGTACATTTTAAAATATATTTTTGTATTTTTTTAAGTTTCTTAGTTTTCAAGTTATGATGAAAAATGTCAAAAAAAATACCATTCCCCCCCCCTTATCTCCGAAGTTTGAGTAAGGGAAAATCTGAATTAATTACAGTTGACAGAGGTTTATGTAAACTTTACAGCAAAAATAAAACGATCTTTCTAAGTTGCACAGTTTTTCAGAAATCTGCAAAAAACCTTTACAAACAAATTTAGTTTTGCGGTCCTGAAAATGGACTTTATTGCTTCCAAAAATACTATAGGTATATCGGAACCCTCGGCGCGCGAGTCCGACTCGCACTTGACCGGTTTTTTTTGATAAACACACGATTATTACTGTTTTATTAAATGTATAGATTTACGTATATAATTGATAATCTCTACATTTGTATAATATTTGTTTTTGTTGTTGAAGGAAAAATTCACTTCATAGATAGTATGACTGTTGCAGTTGGATGCTTATCTACTGTAGCGAAGTCAGTAACATTAGCATTAATGATGTAGCTACATTCCTACTACGTATAAGCAGTGGCAGGATGAATAATCTCGTTCATTAACGCCTATGAGATTGAAGTTTGTACCCTCATCGCGCTCTGTTTTAGTCACATCCGTTTACGTTTATTTCTGTTTTGCTGCTGTACACAAACGGGTCTAGACTTTACGGTTCCACGGTCAATTAAGCTGAGTGTGATGGAGAATGCCACTCAAGTCAGCTCTGTTTATATTTTTAAATCTGCGCAATAATCGTCTTGTAGATACAATGTTCTTTTATACGTTTGACTAGTTAGTTCCTCACAGGATTAAGGATTTGCTGAATTCAATTGCCAGGTCTAAAGATAATTAGTTTGCATCTTTATTTTCCAAACATATTATCAAAATGTTGGACCATAGTGAATATCGACCACACGTCGGAGCTACTGTGGTATTCGGTTTTTGTAATACTTTCATTTGGATTAATGCATTTATCTACTCCCGTACCGGAATATTCCAAATTCGAAACCAATGACAGATTCGAAATTGAGGTCATTTTCCGCTATCATTTTCATTTCCACACTGTTCCATACTACGAGCAGTACGGAAATGGAGTATGGATTTTCATTCCGCAACTGTTATAATACATAATTTTCAATCTGCATAGGCTAAGGCAATACTACCACAGTACTACATACAGCCTACTTTAAAGTAATTTTGTAAAAATACTTTTTACTGGGGTGACGACTGCCTAAAAGAAAACGGAGAGTACCAGGAGTACATAAATCGACAAGAGGCTAACAGTTGGCTCGCTTCTATATAAAGTGACCGTAGCAAGAAAAGAAGTGATTTGAACAAAATGGAAAGTATGTACCAGGAGAACATGAGTCTACAAGAGGCTGTCAGTAACCATATACATGAAATTAATGTTAAAGCAACTCCATCCACAAGCTCTGTATCTGGAATAACTTCGGGAATAACTTTAATTAACTGTACTAACTAACTGTCCTCTTAGTTCAATAAATTAATCACTACTCTTTAAAATTTTATTTTGTCGGTCGTAGATAAAGTTTTGTATGCAACTATACGTAATTAGTCATTTTAACACTCGATCTATACTATTTTGATACTCGGCTGCGCCTCGTATCAAAAACCAGATCTCGTGTTAAAATTACTCTCATTACGCAACAGTTGCATAAATAACTATTCCACGCTCTGTACTGTCATTTTCTACTTTAATTTAGCAAGTTTTCTCCTTAATTTCAATGTAAATCATCGTTAAGCCATTCTGAGGGAACTTCAGGCAAAAATGCCGCAGATTTTTGTAATCCATGATTCGGTCCGTTTTGTGAAAAAATCTGTAAAGATTAATAAAAGTGTTGCTATCTCGTCACTTCATAACCTTTCGTTTAGGTGGTTTCTGCATATTTTGAACCATTTTTAGGGTTCCGTACCTCAAAATAACAAAACGGAACCCTTATAGGATCACTTTGTTGTCCGTCTGTCTGTCTGTCAACACCCTTTTTCTCACGAATGAGAAGAGGTATCAGGTTGAAATTGATAACGAATATTAAAATCTATGAACCACACAAGATCTGAAATATTCAATTTTTTACAACGACGCAATCAAAACATATGGCTTTTTTTGTCCTCATCTCCATACATTTATGCAAAAAAGCAAAACCTACAGGGTACTTCCCGTTGACCTAAAATTATGAAATTTTGCAAGAATAGGTCTAGGTCTCACAGTACAAATAAAGGGAAAAGTGTAAAATTATTAAATATTTCAATATTTCTCACAACTAATAGTAACCAATTAAGGAGAGCTCCCGTTTCAAGAACTTTTCTATAAAAGAGGGGTCAAGTTGGATGGTCGCGGAGTTTTTAAAATCAAAGAGCAAAAGCTTTTAGTATATCATATGGTAGATAGGTACGGAATCCCTAGGGCGCGAGTCCGACTCGCACATGTTCTAAAAAATACCAAAGCTGGCAACATTGCGTTACTAGCATTCCTGTTCCAGTATTTTTTATTAAAAATCGAGTAGGTAATTGTAATAGGAATAACAAGGGAATTTCAAAGAAAAAATAATATTGCTCTTTGTTAGTAAAATATGTACGTAATAATAAACATTTTCACCAATTTCAAGTTTATAAGTCCATAGGAAGTTAGGAAATTCTTCGCTACAAAGTTTACAAAAAAGTCCTGGTGGCTTCTCTTACACTAAGATGCGTTTTGATGCTTATTGTACACTAAGATGCGGACCATCCTATTGTACGTCAGCATCAAAAGTAAGCATTAAAAGCGTTTTAGGTTTCCAAATAGTGCCACACATTAAAGCCCGCGTCACACAGAGGCGGTAGCGGAAGCGTTCCGGGGCCGGTATTTTTTGTAAAGTATTAGTTCTTATGCACCCTGTCACATTGAAGCTCACGTCACACAGAGGCGGTATGATTGCGAAAGCGGTCCGGGGCGGTTTGGCGGGAACAAAATACCGCGCCGCGACAGCTTTTCAATGTGACAGGGTGCATATGAACTCATACTTTACAAAAAATACTGGCCCCGGAACGCTTCCGCTACCGCCTCTGTGTGACGCAGGCTTGAAAGCGGTCGCGGCGCGGCGCTGGGGCGGCCGGGCCGCTAGTACAACCCCGCGGACCGTTCGCGGCGCGGGATCGAACTTCTGGCGGGAGCGGGCGCTGTATTCCATTGCGTTCAATGCAACCCGTCACACAGAGCGGCAGCGGCGCGGTGCGGTGCGGTCCGGGCGCGGACTTTGACGTTCTATTTTTTTAACAAGAATTTTGCGGCTTTGCGCAGACTTTTTTTTAGGTTATCAGTTTGGTTTTTTGTTTAGAGCAAAGGATTTACGTCTTTTGAATAATCACAGATAAATAATGTCACACCGACCGCTACCGCCCCTTTGTCCCACGCTGGGCTTAAGCCCACGTCACACAGAGCGGTACAAGCGGTAAAGCGGTCCGGAGGCGGACCTGCGGGAAGCGAAAGCGTTCCGGGACCGGTCACACAGAGGTACCGCGCGGATACCGCGGCGGGACAGCGGGGCGGTAGTGGTCGGTGTGACATTATTTATCTGTGATTATTCAAAAGACGTAAATCCTTTGCTTTAAACATAAAACCAAACTGATAACCTAAAAAAAAGTCTGCGCAAAGCCGCAAAATTCTTGTAAAAAAAATACAACGTCAAAGTCCGCGCCCGGACCGCACCGCGCCGCGCCGCTGCCGCTCTGTGTGACGGGTTGCATTGAACGCAATGGAATACAGCGCCCGCTCCCGCCGAAAGTTCGGCCCCGCGCCGCGCCCGGTTCGCGGGGTTGTACTAGCGGCCCGGCCGCCCCCGCGTCGCACCGCGCCGCGCCGCGACCGCTTTCAGTGTGACAGGGTGCATAAGAACTCATACTTTACAAAAAATACCGGCACCGGAACGCTTCCGCTACCGCCTCAGTGTGACTTGGGCTTAAAGCCCACGTCACACAGAGCGGTAAAGCGGTCCGGGGGCGGACCTGCGGGAAGCGACAGCGTTCCGGGACCGGTCACACAGAGGTACCGCGCGGAAACCGCGGCGGGACAGCGGGGCGGTAGTGGTCGGTGTGTCATTATTTATCTGTGATTATTCAAAAGACGTAAATCCTTTGCTCTAAACAAAAAACCAAACTGATAACCTAAAAAAAATACAACGTCAAAGTCCGTGCCCGGACCGCACCGCGCCGCGCCGCGCCGCGCCGCGCCGCTGCCGCTCTGTGTGACGGGTTGCATTGAACGCAATGGAATACAGCGCCGCTCCCGCCGAAAGTTCGGCCCCGCGCCGCGCCCGGTCCGCGGGGTTGTATTAGCGGCCCGGCCGCCCCCGCGCCGCACCGTGTCGCGGCGCGGTATTTTGTTCCCGCCAAACCGCCCCGGACCGCTTTCGCAATCATACCGCCTCTGTCTGACTTGAGCTTAAAGCCCACGTCACACAGAGCGGTACAAGCGGTAAAGCGGTCCGGGGGCGGACCTGCGGGAAGCGAAAGCGTTCCGGGACCGGTCACAGAGGTACCGCGCGGAAACCGCGGCGGGACAGCGGGGCGGTAGTGGTCGGTGTGACATTATGTATCTGTGATTATTCAAAAGACGTAAATCCTTTGCTCTAAACAAAAAACCAAACTGATAACCTAAAAAAAAGTCTGCGCAAAGCCGCAAAATTCTTGTAAATAAAAATACAACCTCAAAGTCCGCGCCCGGACCGCACCGCACCGCACCGCGCTGCGCCGCGCCGCGCCGCTGCCGCTCTGTGTGACGGGTTGCATTGAACGCAATGGAATACAGCGCCCGCTCCCGCCGAAAGTTCGGCCCCGCGCCGCGCCCGGTCCGCGGGGTTGTATTAGCAGCCCGGCCGCCCCCCGCCGCACCGCGCCGCGCCGCGACCGCTTTCAATGTGACAGGGTGCATAAGAACTCATACTCTACAAAAAATACCGGCCCCGGAACGCTTCCGCTACCGCCTCAGTGTGACTTGGGCTTAAGGGTGAAAAGGGGGATGATTTTGAAAATTCTTTATGTTTATAGTAAAATCCACATAATTTATTATTTAGGCATTAATGATGTAATTCTATGCAACGTTCATCACTGTTATTGAAATTCCACCCCAAATTCAACCCCTAAAAAAGGGAAATGTTGTGAAAAAGTCTAAAAACCAATATGGGTATCGTTTGTATGGTTTATCGGGTCGCTGATTACGAAAACTACAACAATTTTGAAACCCAACGTGGTGGACGTTAAATACCATCATCCCCCTGGGGATGGAGTTGGGGTGCGATAGGTTTGAAATGTCTAAAAATCAATATGGGTGTCGTTTGTATGGTTTATCGGGTCGCTGATTATGAAAGCTACAACAACTTTGAAATCCAACGTGGTGGACGTGAAATACCATCATGCCCTGGGGATGGGGTTGGGGTGCGATAGGTTTGAAATGTCTAAAAATAAATATGGGTGTCGTTTCTATGTTAAGGATAGCGGTTAAATTTGCGTTAGGGGTAGGGAGAGGTAGAGACGTAGAGAAGTTGAGAGGTAGAGACGTAGAGAGGTAGAGAGGGAGAAGGAGGGGAAGGGGGAGAGGGAGGGAGAGAGGGTGGGGGAGAGGGAAGAGGGGGAAGGGGAGAGACAGAGGGACGGGGAGGCGGAGAGGAAGGGGGGAGTGGGAGAGGGTTCCAGTTTTTCTCAATTACTTCTGCGAATTGGCTCTGTTTTGAAATATTACATAAAGGTGTCTCTCATCTCTCTCTTTACATTTGTTAGGATACTGCTGCTAAGTTCCTCTGTTCTGAGTAATTTATGAGTAACGTCTGTATATTATATAAAATTCAGCTGGATCTTGAATTATACTCATTGATTTGCGCAGCGTTAGTCCTGTTTTTCCATAGTTTAAAATTACCCCGAAATGACGGGAAAACATCTCATTGCTTCGGAAAACCGGTAAATACATAAATACGAAATCCACGCGGGCGAAGTCGCGGGCAACAGCTAGTATATATATATATTTGTAATCGGTTTTTCGAAAACGGCTCTAACGATTTTGATGAAATTTAATATCCGGGGGTTTTCGAGAACGAAAAATCGATCTAGCTAGGTGTCATGTCTGGGAAAAATCGTTTTGCCCGTGTTTTTAAGCATTTTTTTAAAAATGCCGCGTTGTAGATAGAATTCTACAGCGCCATCTGTTGGCGAGTGGCATAGCTTGCTCACCCGATGATATTTTAATGTTGAGGCGGCTATTAAAGAGCGAAGCTCGGTCGACCAGGTACTAAGAAAATTATGTGTGCTATGAGTAAGTATATGAGGTACAATTTGGTTTGGTTTTTAGTGTCGTCATGAACTGCTTGACGTGGGTATTTATGAATGAAATAATTACGTGCAGATTTACTCAAGACACAATAAACAACATTTAAGCGGTGATAAGAGATAATAAAATATTGGAAGAAGGCCAAGACGGAACGGAATGCTTTGAATGGTATCCAACAAGGTGCCAGAGATTCTGCTGTTGGGCCTTCGGGAATTTCAATGTTTTCGGATTCTAACATTTCTACGTTTTTAGATCATCAAACGCGTACTATGTTTGTTTGTTATGATTGCTGCCTTATGTTTATGAAATTAAAATAATGTGGGAAAGATTGACATCATGTGAAATTTAAGGCTAACAAAACGTCACGTGATAGCTAATGTCAATCCGATAAATGAATATATTTTCATTAGCTCTGTTCTACTAGCGTTTACGATGATGGTAGCAAGCTACTTGTCTTCGAGCCAAGCTCTAGTCTGAGAAAAAAAACCGAGCTACTAACACATTGAAATTAATAGTCCGTTTTAGCGCGTGGTCATGAGAAAGGGAGTGGGAAGGGCGAAGGACAGGACAGGTGGCCGGTCAGCTGCCAGGCGCCCGTTGCCTCTTGTGTATCCGTTACTTTAATTATTACTTAGGGTGACTTTCAACGAACATTGGATTATTGTAGTTTTCGCCCCCATTGCTCGCGTTTATAAACATGATGGCCTTTTGTAAAAGGCCAAACAGTCAATTGTTTAAAATTATAGACAGACATTTGGATAAATTGCTCTTTTTTTTTCGAACGAACGTTTGATAATTAAAGGAATGAAATATCATTTATCAAGGGAAAATCCCACATAATAAGATTTCAGTGAATATCTTGAATGAGTTGTTTACGAGTATACTAACGAGATAAAGAACAAGTGCCAGTTTAATGAGATTTGAAAAGCTTTCTTCTTAATGAAACTAACCATCACATCCTTATTTGCTAACTACTTGGGAAGTTAAATATTGAAAACGAACAAGAAATTTTATGTCACAAAAATCGGCCAAGTACGACTCGGACTCGCGCACCGAGGGTTCCGTACCACCAAGGTAAAAAAAAGTACTTAAGGTATAAGATCGTAGCCAACTGCAGACACGAACCCGACTGCAGACCGCAACTGCAGATGGCAGTGTTCCGTTTATAGCCCAAGTCACACTGAGGCGGTAGCACCGCGCCGCGCCGCGACCGCTTTCAATGTGACAGGGTGCATAAGAACTCATACTTTACAAAAAATACCGGCCCCGGAACGCTACTGCTACCGCGTCAATGTGACTTGGGCTTTAATGTTTGACAATTTGAATTCTAAATTGATCTGTTTATTTCATTCGAACATTTTTTTGGAAAAACGTAAATAAAAGTTTGTATTTCCATACTATGTGTATGGCATTAAAAATTTAAGTTTGCGGTTGATAGTTTTTTCCTGAGTATTGCGAGAAAGTAAGTGCAGTGCTGCTGTACCATTTATTTATACGGCTATACTGTTGTCGGCCCCTGGGATATACGGACGGATGGATTGATGCACCACAAACGTCGTATTGCGTGGTAACACGCAATGCTGATGACGATCTGACAGACAAGCAATACTAGTAAACTGGAATTCAGGTACGTTAGCGACATCACACAAAATGTGACTCTAAATTCTTAGGGCCCGTCTCACCACTTGCTGCATAAGCCGCTGGTCTAATCTAAGAAGTGCGATGCGGATGCGCGCATGATGCACGCCGCCTGTCACTTGTTTCATACAAAGCGACGCGTCGTCGCAGCGCGGCGAGGGTGAGGTGCGGTCGTGCAGTGCGCCCGATGCACGCATCAGTTTGAAGCTGCACGCCGAACGATACACACAGGGACGGAGTACGGACACAGGGAAAATGCGTGACGACGTAGAATTTAATATTTCTTTTTGTAAAAATATAATTGAAAAATATCCGGTGATTTATGATTATAATCGCAAAGATTATAGTAACAGAAACGTGCAAGATAGAGCGTGGGAAATCATTGCAAATCAATTAAACGTGACAGGTTAGTTCAATTATTTATTGGAATAAATATTTACCTATATGGATTTACATTAGACATTTACATTAGAAATTTAGAATGCCCTAAATACGTCCACTGCCGACGCCCGCACCACACCTTTCGCGCACTTCTTGCGTACTGCACCGGCGTTGCCGGTTGCGCGCATGATGCGCGCATCCGCATCGCACTTCTTAGATTAGACCGGCGGCTAAATTTCAGGAGAGGTGCCATTTGACTGCCACTGGGTGTTATTTTTTGACCTCGAGTCCAATTTCAATATGCTACTCAGAACATTAATAAATATATAAAACATCCCAAAGACATAAAATAGATACTATTATTGCCAGAGCAGTTTGCATTTGAAAGTGAAAAAAATCTCGTTTTCAGTAGTTTTTACGTGAAAGAGTAACAAACATCCATCCATCCATCCATCCATACTTACAAACTTAGTTATAGTTGGAAGGGACATCGGTTGCATTGTACATGAAATGCTGTTTTTGTTTCCAGTGGCGGCGAGGAGGGCTCGGCCACGTGCGCGCTGGCGGCGACGGCGGCGGCGCCGGCCAACTGGCGCGGCACCAACGACAGCGCCACCGAGTATTGTCGCCGCGGCAGCACGCCCGCTTCCTACTCGCGCTACCAGCGGAACAACTCCACCGCGCCCTACTCCACTCCGCCTTCCAATGTCGACAGGTAAAGCAGTCTACAGGATTGATTAGAATGACAGCAGTGTGATATCATATCAGGAAGGAGCGATGCGTAGGGTATTGTCATTCATAGCTGGCGCGGCACCAACGACAACCCCAAAGAGCTCTGTCGCCGCGTACTCGCGCTACCAGCGGAACAATTCCACTGCGCCCTACTCCACGCAGCCTTCCAATATCGACAGGTAAAGCAGTCTACAGGATTGATTAGAATGACAGCAGTGTGATATCATATCAGGAAGGAGCGATGCGTAGGGTATTGTCATTCATAGCTGGCGCGGCACCAACGACAACCCCAAAGAGCTCTGTCGCCGCGTACTCGCGCTACCAGCGGAACAACTCCACGCAGCCTTCCAATGTCGACAGGTAAACTGGCCTGCAGAAATAGGCAAAGGGGAAATACCGCCCAAGACGGACTTTACACAAAAGCCCTACCAAAATAAAGAAGGATCAGATTAAGAATTATTCATTTTAGCCCGAGTTACACTGAGGCGGTAGCGGAAGCGTTCCGGGAGCGGTATTTTTTGTAAAGTATGAGTTCTTATACGCCCTGTCACATTGAAAACCGGTCGCGGCGCGGTATTTTCTTCCCACAGATCCGCCCCTGGACCGCTTTCGCAATCATACCGCCTCTGTGTGACTTGGACTTTAATGATGATTATTTCCAGAATGCTTATTAAACGTTATTAACATGTAAAATACAATGCAAAAACAGCGAATCTTTGTTTCGGATCGTGCTATGGCAGCGTAAAAGAAACGGCAAGAAACCACAGCAATACGGCCTACTTTAAAGCCCGCGTCACACAGAGGCGGTAGCGGAAGCGTTCCGGGGCCGGTATTTTTTGTAAAGTATGAGTTCTTATGTACCCTGTCACATTGAAAAGCGGTCGCGGCGCGGTATTTTGCTCCCGCCAAACCGCCCCGGACCGCTTTCGCAATCATACCGCCTCTGTCTGACTTGAGCTTAAAAGTTGACTTGTAAAATTTTTTTCTTGTTTTGCTGGAATATTAGAGCACCACCATCGATGTAGTCATATCTACCTAGGGTGTAAGGGGCGGTGTGCCGACAACTGAAAGGGCGTGCTCAGTCAACGAAATTGTAACACTTTCCCAAAGAAACATTTTTGGGAAATTAAAAATGTTTTGACATTTCCATACAACCTATTTGATCACATTGAGCAATTTTTATGGAGAGGTCAAAAAACTATTTCCATTTCCCAAAAATATTTCTTTCGTTATTCAGTTTAGTTGACTGAGCACGCCCTTTCGGTTTTCGGTACACTGTCTCTTACACCCTTTATAATAGGGAATATGCGTATTTTTTTTAGTCGCATTTATTAACAAAATATGAAAATACCGTAGTAGAGATGACAAAAAGTGAAATTAAAATTTTAATCGGCTAAGAATTACGGCCGGTATAAGCATTAAAACTATTTATTACGCGCCGATTAGACAGAGAGATCCGACATGGACAGTGACGTCACATGCCACTACGGCCATATAAACTCCTTGGTGTCTACTCTCAAAGTCCGATATATGGAAACGATACTACTCGAAACATGCAAATGCAAAACTTCGTCCCTGGACAATAAAGTAGAATATTGGTTGGATGCAGTTTGAAAATTCATCCAACCAATATTCTACTCTATTGTCAAGGGACGAAGTTTTGCATTTGCATGTTTCGAGTAGAGTATCGTTTCGATATATCGGACTTTGAGAGTAGACACCCTTGTTAGATTTCGTTTTGCTAGAAAGAGACAAAAACAAATCTTCGATAGCTGATATCTATTTTAATTTCATAGTTAATCGAAAAATTGTTTTACTTAACTGTTTATCACCATGAATGAGGATACATTTTGTAAATAAAAAAATCATGCATATTCCTTATTAGTTTTTTTCTGTATAGGGATTCGTAAAGGGAGCCGTCTGTAATCGGACTAGAACCTTCATTGTGATTTATGAATGCTTGATATGTGTTGTATCAGATCAACTCCTCACCACCGATGGTACGCGAGCGGGGAGCGGGAGCGGGGCGCTGGTGGCGGCGAGAGCACGCCGAGCACGCCGGGCGGCGGCACGCTGCGGCCGCGCTCCGGCTCCGGCTCGTCGCGCTCCGAGTCCTCCTCGCCCGAGCCCAGCGACGGCTCCCGCGCCTCCACCCCCGCGCAGCCCTCCCACCCCCCGCACGCCGCTGCCACCGCCACCACCACCACCGCCGCCGCCAGGACGCCGCCCACCACTACACACCATCAGGTAACGGTCCCCCGACCCCGAGCTGAGCGACGCATCAATACATCCACTGTACTGGACGATATGGGCATAACACAGATGTCACGATATTTGAGACAGTTGGCAACCTCTTCTCTACCGTTTGTCAAAAATCAAGATCGTCACGTCAGCCTGGATGCCTAACCTCTGACGCCCGATATCAACAGTAAGGAGAAAAAGAAGTGACTCTGTTTTATGCTAACAATTGATTTAAGCCCAAGTCACACTGAGGCGGTAGCGGAAGCGTTCCGGGGCCGGTATTTTTTGTAAAGTATGAGTTCTTATGCACCCTGTCACATTAAAAGCGGTCCGCGGACCGGGCGCGGCGCGGGGCCGAACTTTCGGCGGTAGCGGGCGCTGTATTCCATTGCGTTCAATGCAACCCGTCACACAGAGCGGCAGCGGTGCGGCGCGGCGCGGTGCGGTGCGGTCCGGGCGCGGACTTTGACGTTGTATTTTTTTAACAAGAATTTTGCAGCCTTGCGCAGACTTTTTTTAGGTTATCAGTTTGGTTTTTTGTTTAGAGCAAAGGATTGACGTCTTTTGAATAATTACAGATAAATATGTTACACCGACTGATACCGCGCCGCTGTCCCGCCGCGGTTTCCGCGCGGTACCTCTGTGTGACCAGTCCCGGAACGCTTTCGCTTCCCGCAGGTCCACCCTCGGACCGCTTTACCGTTTATACCGCTCTGTGTGACTTAAGCTTTAACCCACTTTATATGTATCAGTTTATATCAGTTTATATCAGTTTACGCGCAATCGTCGTGAGGATTGCACGTGCGGTGGAAGTTGTACACAACCATAGTCGTCGTTCTGCGTTGACAGTGACAACGGTCCCTCATTCACTTAGTCAGAGGTCGTAAACATTCGGTTCGTTGTTGTTCCGCTAAACAATATGCAATCGTGCTCGTCCTGTGAAAACTTATTCAACGACGGTGTGCTATGCAGTGCATGCAAGAAATGTTTCGGCTTTTGCTGCGCGTCCATTTCCGAATCTGGGTACCGAAAACTAGGAAGTAAGAAATCCACGTGGAAGTGTGCGCCCTGCAAAACTGGTGTAAATCCGGCTGATACTGCTGGCCCTGCATCCATCTCTCCTGGTGTGACTGGTACACCTGCTGCCATGTCTACTTCTTCTGGCGCAACAACAACCACATCCTCTGATTCAACAACTCTGCAAACTGTCCTGGCGGAACTATTAGACCTGAAACAGAAACTTGCGGATGTCCCATCTCTCCTCGCAGACGTCAAAACTATCAAACTGGATATAGCCGAACTCAAAAACTCATGCGCATACGCCCACGCATCCATTGATGAGCAGTGTACCAAAATATCTACACTGGAGACTAAAATTTGCGAGATACAAACCCTTCGGGAAGCTTTAGATACGGCTAATACTGAAGTTATGACACTAAAGAGCGACTTAGAAGAAAAAGAACAGCGCTCCAGGCTCAATAACATTGAGATAAAAGGGGTCCCAGTCAAAAAGACGGAAAATCTTTTCACTATCTTCGAGTCAATCTGCGTTGCAGTGGGCCACAGTGTCCCAAAAACCCTAATTAATTACATAGCCAGAGTGCCAACAAAAGACCCGAAGAACAAGTCCATCATTGTATCGGTTAATAATCGGTATGTTAAGGAAGATTTTATGGCTATATCTCGCGCTGGTAAAAATAAGGAACTTAAGTTGGCTGACATTGGGTTTAACGAGCGTGGCGAGAGTCGTATCTTCATTAATGATCACCTTACTCCAAACCGCAAGGGTCTGCTGAATAAAGTCAAGAGTGCGGCAAAGCAGAAAAACTATGAGTACGTCTGGGTAAAACATTGTAAGATTCATGTTCGGAAGAATGATACGTCGAATGTCTTCGTGGTGTCTAAAGAGACCGATTTAAACAAATTATTGTAATTTGTAGTATGTTCAGTTTCTTTACTATCATGATATTTAAGTTTCAATTTGATGATTGTCAAAATATCTTTTTCAAAATTACTTTTGACCTTAATTTACGGCCAGCTCAAATAAGGTGCTACACCCCTGACTTTCCTATCGAGTCAACTTGCTATTGTCCGTGCGCTTCGCCTTGCCAAAACCAGTCCGGTTACACTGATGGGCTACCATTTATCTCTCTCTCGCATGCTACTCTTATATCACTTTGTCTGCTCGCTCGCATTCGCTCAGCAGTTTGTTATAATATTTATTTCTTGCTACCTACCCAACCACATGCTGCTTTTTTAATGCGTTTTACATTGTATTGCGGATGGAATTGTACGATCGTTTCTGTTACCGACATTATGTTAACTAAATTTTATAATAATGGCTGATAATTCTAATAGTAATCTACTTGTTTACTATCAGAACGCTAGGGGCTTACGCACAAAAACTTCAATTTTTTGTCGAAGTGTCAGCTTATGCGACTACGATGTGATTTTAATCTCTGAGTCATGGTTGTTGGAGGGAATTAAGGACAGTGAATTATTTGATTCGCGGTATGTAGTACTAAGACGTGATCGAGACTACTTGACGACACAGCAGGTGTATGGTGGCGGTGTATTAATTGCAATTCGTCGAGAAATGTTTATTACTCCGCAACCCCCTTTAATTCGAGTGCAGAAGATCTGTGGGTCACCTTAAAGGTCAAAGGTCGGCAAATGATACCTTTTGCGTTACACATTTGCGTTCTTTATCTTTGCAAACAAAACATGGGAAACACATTCTCGGATCAGTTAGGCATTTTTTTAGATAACACAGAACGTATTATGACTCACCATCCTGACGATAAATTTCTTTTAGTGGGTGACTTTAATATAAGTAAAATTCATTGGTCGCTTTCTTCCAGCGGAGAGTGCTTGCCCGTACTAAGTGATAGTCCTACTCCTGACGAAAGGCTACTTTTAGACTCTTTAGGATTCCTTAATCTAGACCAGTATAACTACATTAAAAATTCTTCTGGCAGGATTTTAGACTTAGTTCTCGCCAATGATAAAATAGTTTCTGTGTCAGATAGTTCGAACGATCCGTTGGTTCCTATCGACCAAGCTCACGGTGCTTTATTGATAACCCTAAATTTAATTAGTGTCATTCCACTCGATCATGCCAGTGAACGGAGATTTTTTTACGATAATGGTAATTATAAAGCTATAAACGAGGAAATAAACCTAATCGATTGGGAAAAGGAGTTTTCCTCCAAGACACTGGAAGAGTCGGTTCAATATTTTTATGGCATTTATACTAATTTAAGAGATAAATACGTACCATGCAAAACGGTTAAATATGATCAGTATCCTAAATGGTACTCTAAATCTTTAAAAAAAGCTATAAAAGAAAAGTTCAAGTACTTTCGCAAGCATAAAATATATGGCAACCTCTCGGATCAGGCATCATTTGATGTACAGAGAGACCGCGTACGTTTTCTTGAGAAAACTTGTTACGATAAATATATTAATCTTGTTGAAGAGTCTATCGAGAAAAATCCGCGATATTTCTGGAAGTACATGAATTCTAAGTCAAAATCAAATTCTGTGCCATGCTCACTTAGATATGGAAATAACACCTATAACACTGGTTCTAGTATTAGTGAAGGGTTTTCGAGCTATTTTAAATCTACCTTCCTTGATAGTACCTTGTCGCAATCAACATCTACTTTTAATTTTGTGGATGCTGAAACCGAAAGCATTGCTTCCGTTTCTGACATCTGAACTATAACTGTCAATCCGGATATTGTTACTAGGCTGCTTTCCAAACTTGACCCCAGTAAATCTGCAGGACCTGACCACCTACCAGCTCGATTTCTTATTAACTGCGCTAAAACAATTTCAGTTCCACTAGCTATCCTATTTAAGAAATCACTGGATATTGGTGTGGTTCCGCTTTTGTGGAAGCAAGCGTTTGTTACCCCAATCCATAAAAAAGGCCCTAAAACTAACATAGAAAACTATAGGCCCATATCCAAACTTTGTATTGTATCAAAAGTTTTAGAGAAACTGGTATATGATCAACTATACCCAGCTCTTAGACAGTCGTTCAGTGCCTCGCAGCATGGATTCTTGCGTGGACGCTCTACGGTAACTAATTTGGTGCTACTTAATGATACCGTTACGGAAGCCATGGACTGTGGGGACCAGGTCGATGTCATTTATACTGACTATAGTAAGGCTTTTGACAGAATTCAGCATGATCTCTTACTTCTGAAGTTATCTCGAACCGGTATTAGAGGGAATCTCTTAAGATGGTTTTCGTCGTACATTGATAATCGGTCTCAAGCTGTCGTTGTTAACAACTACATATCTGGATGGGTGACTATAACAAGCGGAGTACCACAAGGTTCCCTCTTAGGTCCATTGCTTTTTATAGTCTTTGTAAATGACATCGATCTGTGCTTCCAATCCTCACAAGTTCTATGCTTCGCGGACGACATGAAAATTTTTGCCCGTATTTCTAACATCGCTGATGTTAACTGAATCAAAACTCAATTACTTACCGCCCTAGGGCTTTTCTAGCTACATTATTACCCTAGAGCGCTAATTAGTCACCTACAATTTGGTGGTAATAAGAACCTACTTACCTCACAATCGAGATGTAAAGCAGAGTAGTTAGCTCGGGTGTAAGCATCAATTGCACCCTCGAACTATAGGCGCCCTCGCTGCGCTCGTGCGCCTTAATATCTCGGGCTGCAATTGATGCCTTACAGCCCTTGGCTACTAATCTACTATATCTATTATAATAATGGGGCATGTAATGCCGTTAGAAGATATTAACGTATAGGTGTTTGTTGTGGTGTGTGCGCAGTGGTCGTCGACGGCGAGCGGGCGGCCGCTGGCGATCTGCGTGCGCAACCTGCCGACGCGCTCCACGGACAGCTCGCTGAAGGACGGGCTGTACCACGAGTACAAGAAGCACGGCAAGGTGATGTGGGTCAAGGTGGTCGGCCAGAGCGCCGACCGGTACGCCATCGTGCGCTTCAAGAAACCCTCCGACGTCGAGAAGGCGCTCGAAGTCTCCCAGGACAAACTCTTCTTCGGTTGCAAGATCTCAGTGGCACCCCACCAAAGCTGCGACGAAGATGCAGAGACCGCAAAACCGTACGAGACTGACATCGACGAGTACCATCCGAAGGTCAGTCCATAAAACGATTTTACCTTGGGGGTCAGTTCAGACCGAGAGTACAGGTAGAGAAAAGCATCTTCTGATACCATTGAAAAATCGACTTTACTACTAGCATTAGTCTCAGTTCAGGTCGAAACGGAAAAATTCACGCGTGTGCTCAAGCTTTTTTTTTCGTTTGATCTAAACTGAATCTAAGCAAAACTAGACATTATAAAACTGCGCGATATTTTTTCCGCTATGTCTGAACTGACCCTGAGGCCGCTCTTTCACGACGCTACTCAAAAGAAACTAGTTTCAAACGAGGAGCTTCATAGTAACAACACTGGTATTTCCGTGGCGGTCCGTCCACAAAACAATTAGTCACTAACTAGTCTATTTGCTATAGGAACTGTGTTAGTAAATGCCCACAGGCATAGCGCATAACTATGTAGGTTCCTGCTCTAACAGAACGGTGCGAAAGGGGTGTTTACAGCATTGGAGTAAGCAGTGCAGATGCATAGGTTGTCCCTGTCACTCTAGGGCCGGCAGTACTCTTCCCGCAGATGCGCTATGCCTGTTGTTAGAAATCTCAGATGACCTTGTGTGAAATTTCCTGTATATGGTCTTGTATGATTTGCTTATGATTTGACATAGTAAGAAACTGTTGTGTGTGGAAAATGATAGATGAATAGATGAGCAGTATTTTTTTAGTAGCGCCGTGTATGAGTCCTAGTTGCTAATTAGTTAGTATTAGTTTTTAATTAACTGTTTACTAGTTAGTAACTTACTGATTTATTTGGTTTGTTTTGAGTAGCGTAGTGGAGGAGCGGGCTTATTAGGTTGGTCCCGAGAGCTAACAAGTGTATGCGCTGACTAGTCTTTATTGGTGCAGGCTACCCGGACGTTGTTCATCGGGAATCTGGAGAAGGAAGTGACGCAGCAGCAGCTGAGGGATAAGTTCAAGCACTTCGGCCGCATCATCGAGATCGACATAAAGAAGGGCAGCGGCGGCGGCTCGGGGTAAGGATATGGATGTATTTTATTGTATTAAATTTAAACTGTGGGTTGTACGCCTGGAATAAAGAATTAATAATAATAATTCTTTATTTCAGGCGTATTATTGTATCATATTATTATTATAGATAATTTATTTGCTAAACATGAGTAAATCAAATATGACGTGTTTACAGTATATCTCCTTACTCCAGATGCCTTCCGGCGTACAAATCCTACTTTGATGTTTACTATACGGAGGTTTTCGGGTTCGAAAAATCGACCTAGATCTCATGTCTGGGAAAATTCGAATAGTCTGAGAGCTGGCAACGGATCGCGTTGACTGATTTATAGAGCAACGTAACCATCCTTATTATTAAACCCTATTACCGTTATTCATAGTGTGTTGGTGGGGGTGGGAATGGCAGGGCAGCAAAGGTAATGAAAAATCAATTGAAATTGGGCCATATATACAGGATGGCTATTGATAGACGTATGGTATTGTAGATAAAAATTCAATGACTTCGAATAAAACATTGGCAGGCGTTTTAGTCGGTGGAAAAGTAGTGGCAGGCCCTGTTTCTCCTGTATAATCTTCTCCGAAGCCCCCTAATAAATGGCGCTGTAGGGTTTCTGAAACACGCTATTCTCCCGAAATGCTACAAAACTATTTTCTCCAGATTTCATCGATGGTGATAAACGATGAAATTTACTATACGGGGGTTTTCGGGGGCAAAACTTTTCCACCACTATTTTACCACCGACTAAAACGCCTGCCAATTTTGTATTCGAATTCAGTGAATTACTGGCTATAATACCACACCAAACATAGAGCTCTATAAACGGCTCAATTTCAATTGATTTTTCAACAACTTTGCTGCCCCACCACTCCCACCCCCACCAACGCACTGCTGGCAGGCGTCTGGATCTATGAATAATGGTAGTAAGGCTTACTAATTAGGGTGGTTTCGTGGCTCTATTTATCAGTCAATGCGATCCGTTGCCAACTCTCCGTCTATATGGATGGAGTTATAAATAATTTCTTCCCTTTCATAAAAATGATAACGTAGTGTAAAGACCTTCTGGAAGCGAAAGCGTTCCGGGACCGGTCACACAGAGGTACCGCGGCGGGACAGCTTCGCGGTAGCGGTCGGTGTGACACTATTTATCTGTGATTATTCAAAAGACGTAAATCCTTTGCTCTAAACAAAAACCAAATTGATAACCTAAAAAAAGTCTGCGCAAAGCCGCAAAATTCTTGTAAAAAAAATACAACGTCAAAGTCCGCGCCCGGACCGCACCGCACCGCGCCGCGCCGCTGCCGCTCTGTGTGAAGGGTTGCATTGAACGCAATGGAATACTGGTTTGGTTTTTTGTTTAGAGCAAAGGATTTACGTCTTTTAAGCCCGCGTCACACAGAGGCGGTAGCGGAAGCGTTCCGGGGCCGGTATTTTTTGTAAAGTATGAGTTCATATGCACCCTGTCACATTGAAAAGCGGTCGCGGCGCGGTATTTTGTTCCCGCCAAACCGCCCCGGACCGCTTTCGCAATCATACCGCCTCTGTCTGACTTGAGCTTTAAATAATCACAGATAAATAGTGTCACACCGACCGCTACCGCGCCGCTGTCCCGCCGCGGTTTCCGCGCGGTACCTCTGTGTGACCGGTCCCGGAACGCTTTCGCTTCCCGCAGGTTCGCCCCCGGACCGCTTTACCGCTTATACCGCTCAGTGTGACTTGGGCTTTAACCTCCGAGTGTTAGCTAACGCTATTCGTCAAAGAGTAGGCACCAACAAAAATATTTTTCTAAAATTGTACCTATATTTGCGTGTGGGCTGTAAGGTCGGCGACCGAACCGTTAAAAGTGTGAAATATAGTCAAATCCTACGCGGACGAATTCGCAGACAACATCTAGTGTTAACCCAGATACCCCCGAAACTTATTAAGGTGTCCAAATTTTATAATTTTTTAGTATGAGTTTAATTATAGTCCCAGTGACTTTGGAAAAATACCAAAAAAATCCAGCTTGCCCGGAAAATTGGAAAAGCCATGGGCCACACAGAGCGGTATAAGCGGTAAAGCGGTCCGGGGCCGGACCTGCGGGAAGCGAAAGCGTCCCGGGACCGGTCACACAGAGGTACCGCGCGGAAACCGCGGCGGGACAGCGGCGCGTTAGCGGTCGGTGTGACACTATTTATCTGTGATTATTCAAAAGACGTTAATCCTTTGCTCTAAACAAAAAACCAAACTGATAACCTAAAAAAAGTCTGTGCAAAGCCGCAAAATTCTTGTAAAAACATACAACGTCAAAGTCCGCGCCCGGACCGCACCGCACCGCACCGCGCCGCGCCGCTGCCGCTCTGTGTGACGGGTTGCAGTGAACGCAATGGAATACAGCGCCCGCTCCCGCCGAAAGTTCGGCCCCGCGCCGCGCCCGGTCCGCGGGGTTGTATTAGCGGCCCGGCCGCCCCCGCGCCGCACCGCGCCGCGCCGCGACCGCTTTCAATGTGACAGGGTGCATAAGAACTCATACTTTACAAAAAATACCGGCCCCGGAACGCTTCCGCTACCGCCTCAGTGTGACTTGGGCTTAAGCCCACGTCACACAGAGCGGTACAAGCGGTAAAGCGGTCCGGGGGCGGACCTGCGGGAAGCGAAAGCGTTCCGGGACCGGTCACACAGAGGTACCGCGCGGAAACCGCGGCGGGACAGCGGGGCGGTAGTGGTCGGTGTGACATTATTTATCTGTGATTATTCAAAAGACGTAAATCCTTTGCTCTAAACAAAAAACCAAACTGATAACCAAAAAAAAAGTCTGCACAAAGCCGCAAAATTCTTGTAAAAAAAATACAATGTCAAAGTCCGCGCCCGGACCGCACCGCACCGCGCCGCTGCCGCTCTGTGTGACGGGTTGCATTGAACGCAATGGAATACAGACCGCTTTCAATGTGACATGGTGCATAAGAACTCATACTTTACAAAAAATACCGGCCCCGGAACGCTTCCGCTACCGCCTCAGTTTGACTTGGGCTTAACATTTTAAGGCTATGTAATAACCTACGTCACTTGGTAATTGATCGTCGTCATAAATATCCTTAAGTTTATCAATAGTTTCGTACAATCTCGACGGTTCTTTGCGTCAAGGTATATAACAGGTAGTAGACGCTGATTCTCCTACTGGGCGTTTAAACGGCCATAAATTTTAGAGTTAGAGATTGATAGGAAAAAGCTATAGCCAAACAGTTATTTTGCATTAATTCGCTTGTTCGTAGACAAGGTTAAATGAAAATACTAAGTTTTATTTTATTTCAGTTCAAGATAATAGTAAAAAGCTACATTTTAGGAGCCATGACACCAATTTATTTTTTCCTTTGCACTTGAACTTCAAAAACAACAAGAAAACTGCCTTTTATTGGGGGCCAAACACATAATCAAACAAAGACGTGTTGTTTCTGTGTACATTAATGGCAAATAAAACAAGATCACGTGACATAAAACTTACAATAATTGAGGGTAGATTGGATTACTTTTATTGGGCGTTTAAACGTCCAGTATTTGGGTTAAAAAATTCGTCAAAATTATAATTTTTGTAATAGTTCGTGCGATTGTCTTATAAATTTGGTTTCATTACAATCTGTTATGTCTACTGGTATTGTATCATATATTTTGTTTTTGCCATAAATGTTGTATTTATTGCCCTGTTTGTTGTTGACAAATTTTGTTTTATCAGGCGCACGAAGGTTGATCTGTTCTGCAAATTTTAATGTCTCGAATAAACTGCTTTCTCAAGTATATGTCGCAGTAAAATAGTAATATCTGTAAGACAGTTATAATACTAAGGGATATAACAATATCCTTAGAAAACTCGGAAAACTATCACATTTAATAGTAGTTTATTCAACGGTACATAATGAGGGGTATAAAACTCGAGTGTCGGTCTATGGGACGCAGGCGAGCGTAGCGAGCCAAGTTCCATAATAGAAGATACGAGTGTTTTATACCTAATTATGTGGAGTTGCATACACAACTTTATCTACTCTCATATCGTGAATTCTAAAATAATGTGTTAAAAAACAAACCCTATTGTTTGTCTTTTTTTCCGGTGATAACTGCTAAGCGAAGTTCCTATAGCTGCTTTAAAAACACTCGAAGGCAAATCGTAAACGATTTTATCACTTATTTCATTACAAAACTAATAAAATTATGTAATTACAACTTTTGTTTGCTGAGTTTTCCATTATTGCAATGAAACCTCCTTGCAGCCACAGACTACAAACGCATCAAGCTGTCAATGGCGCCTATAAAAATTAAAAAATTGTTTAATAGGTCTCCCGCGATGACTGTTAGTAAATTCAATACTTCATAATACACTCCCACAGATAAAAAAATGCTGCTTAGAGTGTTTCTAAGCACAGATTGACATTATGAAGATGATAACCTACAATTTTTGAACGCATTATTAAGGATTAACGATATGAGAGTAGATAAGCTAACCTAACGCCACCCAATCTAGAGATGTAACAATGTTACGCGGGTATTATGTCTAAACTGGTATTAGATGTGATGAGTGTTGTTGAAGGTACGCGTTCTGCCAGTACGCGTCCATCTCGAGCGTGGTGGAGGCGATCCGCGCCATGGACGGCGAGTACGTGGGCGGGTCGCGCGTCAAGCTCGGCTTCGGGAAACCCGTCGCCACCACCTGCGTCTTCGTGGACGGCCTCACCGAGCACACCGAGAAACAGGTACCCTAATCCCCTGCCTTTTACCGCTTCTAGGTCTATTCAACAATTAGGCAATGTCGCTTTCGTAGTCTATAATACTCGTAGTTTGTTATACTGGATCTCAATTTCAAATCCATTTCAAGTAATCTTATTTACAAATTATGAAGCGGAGCAATTATTTTTGTTGTTGAGGTGCAGAGGATATAGGACGTCGATAGCGGTTATGATTTCGTTCTGGGTTGTTCCTGACGTAAAAGTGTCCATCGCGATTCAGCGCGGTAAGGCTGCAAGTTTAATGGGTTTGTGCCCGCAATGGCTTGGCGCGGGATATTTGATTTGTTTTTAACCGTTGTCGTACATAGTATCTAACTGAAATATTTGACGGCGAGAATTATTATTTTATAATGTGGCAGGAACAGTTGTATATGTGTGTCGTGTACAGGTGCTGTCGTGCATCTCGCGGTGCGGCGCGGCGACGTCGGTGTGCGTGGACCGCGCGGCGGGCGCGGCGCTGATCCACTTCGAGCAGGCGGGCGCGGCGGGCGCGGGCGTGCGCGAGCTGCGCCGGGTGGCCGCGCACGCGTCCGCGCTCGACCCCGAGCGGCCGCGCCTCGCCGTGGACTACGCGTCGCGCGAGTGCCAGGACGCCTTCTACGACCAGCTGGAGAAGCACGGCGGCGCCCCGCCCTCCGCCGCCCCGCCCTCCGCCGCCCCGCCCGCCGCCCCGCTCGCCGCCTCCGCCTCCGCCTCCGCCTCCGCCGACCTCCCGCCCCGGTACGTGCCCGCGACCAGGCACGATACTATTAGGTATCTAACCATGCACCACCTGAACCTGAACCTGAGCCCTCAAACTGGTTCTTGGCCTCCAACATTCAAGCACGCGACGCTTCCCTGTTCTTTACCAATTCCGTCCAGTCGTCCACTCCTAACTCGTTTAAATTCTTGGCGAATTCATCCTCCGAGAGCTCTGATTTTTTTCTGAAGTATAAAAAAACTGATTTTTTTACCTCAGAAAAAAATCTTTACACATGCTTAAAAAACGACAATCACTAACCCAATATAGACCTATGACCCATTTGTGGGTGAATGAGCCGAGCCATCAAAGTACAAAAAAGAAAAAGTTACTTAATCAATTCGTGACAATATCACAATGAACTCACAAACAACACAACAACACCGACCTTTTTTGTTTTATTTTTGTTATAGTGATAATAAAATCATCTATTCAGTAGTACTTAAAACACAAAATTTAAGCACATTTCAGTAAAGAAACAGTGTTGAAATTCTATGTGTTTTTCAGCTTAATAATAATTGGGGATTGTCAGTCCTATGTTGTTGTGTATTAGGTAGTTGCATAAAGCTTTTTTAACTTAGTGACATACTTTCTCAGTTCCTCTTCAATCATTTTGGCGCCGCACGGCGTGCCGAGAGGCGAGCCGCTCCTCTCGCACTTGCATACAAAATACATAAAAGGGCCGCTCCGGTTACGGTTACGGGCCTTAGGGTTAGCTACATCATCATCACCATATCAGCCGAAAGACGTCCACTGCTGGACATAGGCCTCCCCTAAAGATCTCCATGACTCGCGGTCCTGCGCTGCCCGCATCCAGCGGCTTCCCGCGACCTTGACCAGATCGTCGGTCCACCTTGCGGGGGGCCTGCCATCGCTTCGTCTTCCGGTACGTGGTCGCCACTCTAGAACCCTTACGCCCCATCGGCCATCGGTTCTTCTTGCGATGTGCCCTGCCCACTGCCACTTTAGTTTAGCGATTCTCAGGGCTATTTCAACTACAGACATCTAGATTTAGTTTAGTTTGTGTATCATTTTTATTAACTTAAAAAAGCTGTATGCAACTGGCGATATGATTGACAGGGATTGGTGGTATATGTGAATGTATGCGTGTTTGTGCAGGTACGACAGTTGCCGGTCTCGGTCGCGCGCCTCCAGCTACACGCGCGGCTGCTCGCGCCCGCCGCGCTATCCCTCCACGGACCACTACGACCCCGCTGAGTATGCGGCCGAGCGACGCTACAGGTAAACAACACCTTGTCTGCTAGATTCCCGTCATGAGCTCGATTGGGTTTCACCCCCGATTGACGCCTTCGCGTCTAAGAGATCCATCATGGCTCAATCAGGCTGTATGGCTTCACAGAGTGAGACAAATTTATGATAGCTTGATCTCCGATTACTACTTCCCTTATAGTGGTCACCCTAAACATTTCGGAGCCAGCAACCAATGTGCCCGTTTGGATCCAGATAGTACATGTGAAGACCACACAAGTATAATAAGCCCGAGACACAAATTTAGCTGGCCATCTAGCGGTGGTTCTGACGTAATTGACGTCCCTTTTTTTGTTTTTCATTAATATCTCGAAAACAGTGACCTGGCTCTGAATTTATCTACTTAAAATTCTCTACAAAATATATCTTGCAAGTTCTTCGCTACATTCAATACTTGAAGAGAACTTGAAAGGAAAATAGGCAATTGAGAAAAATCTTAACGTGTAGAAGAACATGTCGTGACTGATGCATGAACGCCAAGCCGAAACCGCTATATTATAGTTATAAAAGTGAAATTTTGTACAATTACTAAATTTTGTCAATATTACTGAATTAAAAGGATTTTTCAAAATTCATCTCCCAAGGGGGTGAAATAAGGGATGAAAGTTTGTATGAAAATTCCTACAGTTTTGACATGAGGTGCATAATTTGGGTTTAAGCTGATGGACAGAAATAAAGAAAAACGTTTTTTAGCCTTTTTTGCAGGATCGTCTCCTTAGGGGTGGGTAAATTGAGGAAAATCCGAATTTTCCTACATCTTTCTTCAAAAGCGGAAGTCTTATCCTACAATAATGTTTGCCTCATTTCACCCTGTTGAACATTTTTTTATTATCTAAAATTGCTGATACACTCGTGTTTTCTTAAGGCGATCTGTTTTCCATACAAAATTCAAATGACTTGCATTCTTATGCGGGACATAAAATGCTGTTGAAATACGAGAGTAATCTGCTATTTTTAGTTAAATTTTTCGCTGAATAATACAAAGATACGGCTAATGCACGGAATGTACTACAGTATAGATCGCACACCCACAATGGTAATATTGAACCAAAAATTGCTAGCAAAAACTAGTACTTTCGGTGCACTATTTATATGTGTGTATTAATTAATCAGCGAAAAATTTAACTAAAAATAGCAATATACACTCGTTTTTCAACAGAATTTTATGTCCCGCATAAGAATGCGAGTCATTTGAATTTCGAATGGAAAACGGATCTCCTTAAGCCCAAGTCACACAGAGGCGGTATGATTGCGAAAGCGGTCCGGGGGCGGACCTGCGGGAAGGGAATACCGCGCCACGACCGTTTTTCAATGTAACAGGGTGCATAAGAACTCATAGGTTACAAAAAAATACCGCCCCCGGAACGCTTCCGCTACCGCCCCAGTGTGACTCGGGCTTTAGATATGTGATCAATATGAGCTATGTATGTCAGTTTCTCGTCCTGTACCACGTCGCGATCTCTCATTGTTGTAACCCTGGACACAGATCATATAATACGAGGGCCACACCGAAATGATCGGGAATAGAAAAAAGTACAAAAATAATACAACAATATTTACTTTAATTGTTTTTCGAAGTATTCTCCGTGACAATCGATGCACTTTTGCATTCTATCAAACCAATTATTGTAACAGTAATTCCAGTCTGAAGTGGATATAGTCGAAACGGCCGATTTGTAAGCTTCGACTGCCTCTTCTGGGCCTTGAAATCGTTGACCACGTAGCATATCTTTAATTCTTGGGAATGTAAAATAATCATTGGGGCTCAAGTCAGGGCTATACGGTGGATGGTCCATTAACTCCACGTTTTCCTGATTTAAAAACGCGATCGTTTTGCGAGCGGTATGTGAGCTCGCATTATCCTGGTGAAGAATGATGCGACGATTCGGATTAATTTTACGATGTTCTCTTATGACTTCCGGCAAACAAACTATTGTGTACCAATCAGCAGTAACCGTTCTGCGTTCTTGTAAAGGAATCGTAGCCACATGACCAGTTTTCGATACAAACGAAGCGACCATTTTTTTCGACACGCTACGAGAGCGGACAACTTTTGTTGGCTTGACCTCGCCTTCGAAGACCCAAACAGCCGATTGATGTTTTCTTTCGGGCTCATATGAATAAATCCACGATTCATCACCAGAGACGATATTGTAAACTGCATTTGAGCTCCCTCTATGGAACCGTTGCAGAGTAGACCGACACCAATTAACACGAGCCGACTTTTGTTCCTCGGTCAAACGATGGGGCACCCAGCGGGAAACTAACTTCTTGACACCCAGTTCATCATGTAAAATAGTTTGAATCGCTGTCATACCAATGCTGAGAGAAGCCCGAATCTGCTCGTATGTCACATGTCTATCTTCTTTTATTAATTGGCGCACAGCATCGATGTTATCTTGTGTTACCGCTGTTTTTGGTCGACCAGTAGAAGGAACTGTCGTGAGAGAGGAACGTCCACGACGAAACTCAGAATACCAACGATATATAGTCGTTTTACTGGGTGCTTCAAGTTCATAAACAGAAACAAGCTCGGCGAGACATTGTTCTTGAGATAAACCTCGACGAAAGTTGTGAAAAATTATGGCACGGAAATGTTCCCGCGTAAGTTCCATTTTCCCCACTGACTTGTCAAATTCAAATGGCTACTACTCTTTTCTTTTTTACTTTTTTTAAAATTCAAAAATGGAATTGTGTTTGAAATAATACTACATGTCATAAACCAAAAAGGTTTTAATCTAATTTATTCCTGAGTATTCTATTCCCGATATTTCGGTTTGGCCCTCTTACTAGCCCTGGATAAAGTTATTCAGCGTGTAATCAAAAGAGGATAAAACTTTCTTTCGGGTAAAAGACATAACATTTGGCTAGGTTAAGTTCCAGTTAATTTTTTTTGCAATAAATGTGAAATCTATCAAGATCCTCCTGTAGTTTTATAGTATCCTCCAAGCTAGTTATTGGTTTAAGTATCTTCATGTCATCAGCAAATAGGAAAATCTTTGAGTGGACAAAGCTAGATGATACAATACAATACAAATATACTTTATTGCACACCACAGGACAGAAATATCAGGATGATATGTCATTTATAAAAATAATAAATTAGAGTGGGCTTAGTAAGGATCCCTGAGGAATGGTTAATTCGGTACAGTGTTTTGAGTTTACTAAAGAGCCGGTGGTCTCCCAGATTATGTTAGATCCAGTGACTTAAGCAATTAAATTATCTTAGATTGGATGGAACCATAACCAAAACCTAACCTAACTATTTACCTGAATACTAGGGTATTCTTTTTTTTAATTTTTTTTTTGTGTATTCTGAAATATTAGAAAATTTACAATAAAAATGACTAGAAAACAGGTTGCTGATATGCCCTGTATCTGCGGTAACATTATTGTATTTCATAATTTTGGAGGTTTGTACGTTGAACCCTACATTGTGCGTGTGTGCGTGGCCCGACACGCACTTGGCCGGTTTTTTTGAGATTGTCGATGTGGCTCAGGAGAAGCAGCAGCAAGGGTTGGCTACAATAGACCAATTCAAATTCAATTTCAATAGACTAATGCAAGTGTTTCTGTCCGCAGGGTATACGATGAATTAGGTTCCAGTCCGCAAACTGAGGAGACGCCGTACGAGGATAGACTGCAGTCTGTGGTCGTTTCCCCGCACAGATCACGGCGACACCGCCGTGACTCTAGCCCGGAGGATCGAAAGCATTCGAAGGTAATATACTCATACGTTTACACACTTTATTCACTCGTGTTGATGATTTGTAGAAAGGGCGAAAGCGTCATTTAAAAATTTTGTACTTCACATTATTCGAAAAATTTGAATTCTCTGTTAATTAACAGTTTCTGAAGATATATAAATGTTACATAAGCACATCGTATCTCGACAGGACCGACATAGAAACACAATTGGCGTGACGTTGAGAAGATCTCGTTCGGGTTCCCGCGGCGGCGAGCGGCACGCGGGGCGGCGGAGACACCGGCGGCGGCGCGAGGGCTCCGGCTCCCGCGCCGGCACGCCCCTGCGTGACGAGCCCGACGCGCCCCCCAGCGAGCCGCGCCGCCCCCCGCGCGACCGCCCCCCGCTGCCCATGAGCCTGCCGCTGCCGCGCTTCGCCGCCCAGCTGCTGCGCGCCGCGCCCGCGCTGCCCCGCCCCGCGCCCGCCCCCGCGCCCGCGCCCGACTCGCCCCCACGCCCGCCCTCCGCCTCCTCCTCCAGCGCCGGCTCCGCGCCGCACTCGCCCTCGCTCGAGGAGCGCATCCGCAGCCTCGACGAGAAGTACGAGAAGTGGAGCGGGTGCCGCGCGCTGCCCGAGCCGCCCGACCGCGCGCGCCCGCGCCACCGCCTGCTCGAGGTCGACATCAACGAGGTGAAGCCTTCCGAGGTGGTGCGCTCGCTGCTCGCCAAGCGCTCCGTGTTCGACGAGGACTCGGAGCGGCTCGAGGGCGCCGCGCGCGCGCCCTCCCCCTCGCCCGCCGGCAGCCCGCGCGCCCGCCCGCCCGCGCCCGCCGCTACCCCCGCTACCCCCGCCGCGCCGCGCGCGCTGCGCTACCCCTTCCCCGCGCACGCACACCCGCCCCCGCCGCCCGCGACCGCGGCCAACGACGCCGACCCGGCCGACCGGCCCGCCGACCCGCGCCTCAACCGCCCCGACCGCCCTGTCTACCAGCCCGAGAAGCTCGCCAAGATCAGCGAGAGCGACTACCGGGCCGAGCCGCGCGCCCGCCTGCGCACCCTCTCCACGGACAAGCCGCCCGCGCCGCCCGCCGCCGTCTCCACTCCCACCACCCCCTCCACCCCCTCCACCCCCGCCACGCCCGCCACCCCGCCTGGCGACAAGCCGGCCCCGGCCCTCGACCGCGACCCGCGCAGCCACACCGACAGGAGAAGAAGAGACTCCATTTACAGCGCTCGGGAAGCCGAGTGTAAATTGAATTTAGACCCTACCGAAAAAGACATAAAAGAGGCGATCGAAAAGATTGATCCCGACTTTCGTAGTAGGGAGAGAAGACCTTCGCTTATTCTCGAGAGACTTCAAATTCAAGAGAACGTCGCATCGGATGACAAGTCGTTATCGACCGACGCGACCGGCAAGCCCGACGTCGGTAAGGACGAGCCGGACACTCCCGTTGATAACTCTGTCCCTAGTGATGAAAATGACAGTCGGAATGAAGATCGAACTACTCGACCCGAAGTTCAAGAGACTATCAAAATTGAATTTCCGATGGATAAAGAACCAAGTTCGAGTGACGACAGCTCTGTGAAAAGTGATAATATTAAACTAGAAGTTGATAGTATAAAATCTGATTTTGTGAAAACGAATGATCTCCCTGTTATCCAAATTGACAGTAAATTAGAATCTTCAAATTTTCAAATTAAAAGTGAGAGTGAAAAGTGTAAAGACATTACCATTCAAAATAATATCAGCAAGGAACTTCATGAGTTTGAAATGCAACATAGCCATTTGAACCCTATAATTTCATTCAAAACTAGTAAAGAAGTTGCCGAACTGGGACACGAATTGTTGAAGAATCATGACAAAAATGGTAAAGAGAGATTTAGTCAAAATGTTATATTAGAAGTTTTCCATAGTACGAAATTGGAAATAGAAAACATACAGATTGAAAAATCTTCTGAAAAAGAGAAAATTGGTGATAATTCAATCTATTCTGTCGAGAAAAAAACTGAAGCTGAGAAAATCCTAGAAGATCGATCAAAAAACGATCGCGAAAAAGCAAAAAATTCTAAAGAAAAACATGAATATGACAAGGAAAAATCCAAAATGGTCAGAAGCGAGCGTGTTTCAGACAAAACCGATAAAGAGAAGAGGCCAAATGAAGACACTTCTTTAGAAAGAGAAGAAAAGATTAAAGTAGAGAAAGATTCAGATAGATCACACCACAAAGAAAAAAGCGATCGCGAAAATGATAAAAAACATAGCGAAGAAAAGTCATCACGACATGACCACCATCGAAAAGATAAAATTTTAAAAGACAAAAGAAAAGAAAGCGACGATAAAGATGTTTCAAAAACAAAAAAAGAAGATAAACATAAACATGACAAATCAAAAAAGGAAGGCGAAACTAAATGTAAAAAAGAAGAATCAACCAAAGTCAGAAAGTCGTCAAGAGATGAAACCGCCCGTGACTTATGTCGTAAAGATTCTACCGATTCTTCAACTTCAAGAGCGTCGCATGATTCTAGTAAAACAGATCATACTGAACCAAAGGAAGAAAAACCTAAACTTAAACACCTTGGCGATCTTCTGATCAAGGAAGAGCCAGATAAAGACCTTATATCTAAGCCTACAGATCCAGTCAAGCATGATGTCAGCACGATAAAAATTAAATGCGAGAATGTCAGCACGATAAAAATTAAATGCGAGAAACCGGATAAAGACGACAAAGATTTGATGGAACCTCACGTCAAGAGCAAATCTAATCACATTTTAGAACAACAATTCAAATGTAAGCCAGAAACTATCGAAAAACAGAGACACTATTCTCTTGACTCACCCAATCTTGAATGTAAAAGAAAAGAACGGTTAAATTCTTCATCTAGTCTACCTTCTCATATTGGCCACAAACGAAGAATGTCTTCTCAGGATAGTCTTGATTCTTTGACAGAAGAACACAAAAAGTGCAGAAGCGAGGCAAAGGCTCCTGAAAGGAGGGATTCTAAAGATTCTAGGGGCACGGACAGACACAAGTCTACCAAATTTAACAAAGGTCATTTTGCAAAAATAATCGAAAGCAAAACAAAAGATGAAAAGAAAAATCAGGTCAAGCCACCAGATGATAATGACTTAGACAATTCAAAAGACGTGAAAAAAATTGTAAGTAAAAATAATCAGAGTGATACCGAGGAGCGTACCGTCATGAGTAATGAACATCAACCAGAAGGACTTCAAAATGATTTAGACTTCCTCGCTACCCTCGAACTCAGATCGAGCGAAGAAGACGAAAGACAAAAGGCTCTTCGAAAAGAGATGAAAGAAAAGAAACGTATTCAGCAACTGCAACAAATACAAGAACTTCAGATGCAGCAAGATGCTCTTCATCAAGCTGAAATTATGGGTAAACTCAAGGATGAAAAGAAACAGAAGACTGATTTAAACAAAAAAGAAGCGGCGCGCGAGAAGCGCATGTCCACTGACCGCAAGAGCAGAGACGAGAAAAGCGATAATAGCAAGCGCAAGAACCGGAAATCCTTGCAGAGCACCGACACTTCTGATTCCGATGAACCCAAAAAACACTCTATTTTTGATATTATCGATGACGAGCCTACATACATTTCTATGTATGACAAAGTTAAAGCGCGTTCGTGTAAAAACATGCAGAAACAAGAAGAGGAAAAACGCCAAGAAAAAATTAAAGCGAAATTTAGTCAATTAAAGCAAAGCCGCGCTAAGCGTGAGGAAAAGAAAAGGTCCAGTTGGGACGAAGACAGTGACTCTGAGCATGATAGAAGAAAATCTCAAAAAGTATCAATGGACAGTTCCTCTGATGATGAAAGAATTCTTATCCACAACAAAAAACAGAGGGATAAATCTCGTCGCTCTAGCCACGATTATGATCGAATGAAAACCAATGATTATTACAATATAACAAGTAATGAAGAAGACTCACGTAATAAATTATCTCGTAAGAATTCTAGAACTAGAATAATTTCTGACACTTCAGATGATGAGAATTCAAAGAGAAGTATTAGTAGTCCAATCCTTTTCAATGACATCAGGAAGGAACGAATGTCAAGTTTTGATTCTCTACGAAAAGACATGGACAACGTCTCGCCTCCTAAAGAACCAACAGATAAAATTAAGAAAAATTCATTGTTAAACTTGTTTGGCAAAAGTGATAGCGATGATAATAAATTTAAAATTGGCTTGGAGATAAATGCTACTAAACCAGGTTTCATGAAGATGCCATCCAATGACTTTTCCTCAGAAAGCGAGTGCGCTATGACTAACAGAATTATGGAGGAAATGCGAAAAAAACATAGAAAAAAACAAAAGAAATATAAATATACATTTTCTGATGACGAGTCAAAGGTAGAAAGTAGCGATGCTTTGCCTCAAGAAGGCGATTCTAAACATACAAATTTAGACAAGTTCCGAAGGCACACAATCAAAAAAGAAAAACGGAAAGAGAAAACACGCGAGAGTATCGAGGCGGATGACAGTCGTGACGACAAGGCAAAACTTAAGAAAGATAAAAGATCTAGTAATAGCATAGATTCGATGCTGGAACAAAACTGTAACAACAAAAAAGATGGGAAAATGGAAGACATTTTCGGGCCTTTATCGGATGAGTCTGAGAAAGATACGACCCACATATCACAGAATAAGGTGGAATTTTCATCACATGACTTTGACTCTTCTTTCAACATGAACGATCAAATGCGTGCTGAAGATGTTAAAGCCAAGGAAAAAGAAGAGAACAGACGCAGAAAGGAGAAGAAAAGGAGAGAAAGACGAGCCTTAGTAAAAGAAGATGAAAATAGCTTAGATGTTGATGCGGTGAGCAAAGCTATCGAAGCTCGGCTTTTTGCTGATACTTTGACCGACGATGATAGCAAAATAAAAACTGAGACTTGTTCCGAAGTTCTCTCAAAACCTCAACAAAATGTTTTTAGCTTTACTGAAAACAGTTTAACAAATGATGCACATAAACTGAACGATAAACAAGTTGATAAGATAAGGAGGGAAAGTAAAGAGAAAAAGAAGAAAAAGAAAAGGAACAGAGAAGAGCGTCGCAAAGAACACCACCACTCTAGCCATACTGGCAAGTATGATAAAAGTGATATTCTAACATGTGCAAAATCTAGCGAAATTCTGTCTCCGAAATCTATGTTACTTGACATACCTCTTCCTAATGATACAAAGACTATAAAATTGACTGAAAAATCTGATAAATCGCTTTCAGAGTCTCCTAGTCTGCCCAGACTAACCGATAGTCCTCCCATGGTGTCTCAGATTAAAGACAACCTCACTCCAAACCGCAAAAAATCTGATGCTTCAGAACGCGAAGTCAGTGACCATGATATGGATGTTGAATTCGTATCTGAAAAACCGATAGAAGTCAAAGACATTCCGATGCCGCAGATTCCATTTGAAAATAATGTAGTTCAAGACATCAGTGAAGTTCCATTACCTCACGAACCCTTACCTGCTAAATCTGAAGAACCAAAATCGGATAACTTTTTACCTACCTTTGATGTTAGTGAAGATGCAGTGCGAAGTATATCTAATTTGGAAAAAGATATGGAACGACCAACTGAAAAAAATGAGAGCCAAGTTAACAAAACTGAGAAAAAATCCGAAGAAAAGCCAAGAGCAGTGATTTCACAAGAAGAAACAGCAGATGCCGTAGCTGCTCTTCTGGGTGAAAGTTTCGGAGGAAAAGAAAGCACATTTTCGAATTGTTATGAGGAAGCAGAAAACAATCCCACTCATGAAATTGAGGTTGAAAGTTCTAACGTCGGAACTGAAAATATTCCAGAGGAGGACGCAGAAGAAATGAGACGAGCCGTACAAAATCTAAATGCGAGTGAAATGGAAATGAAGCCTGATACTCCTATGTCAGATAACGATCTGCTACTGATTGATACTGATACAGAGGAAGCGGAAGAAACACCTCAAGACGCGATTGATCGGTTACCCGTTAATGTAATAGCAACTAGTCAATCACAGACCGTTACTACTGAACCTAGCAAAGTAGAAGAAACTCCTAAGTTAGATACTAAATCGAATACTCCTCTGGTTGTAACGTCAGAATCAATCGACGCTAATGTAAAAACTACTGAATCAGATATTAAATCTCTGCCACCTAAACGAGAGATTGTTTCGCAACCAACGTCTACCGCTACTCCTGTTATAACGTCTTGGACTTTGACAAATAATAAGCTTTTGGAGCCTCATGTTGTGAATATTCCACCCACTCAGTTGCCGAATAGAGACACTAACGAAAATAAACCTACACATATAACAGCAAACATTGTCCAGATGAAGGCTCCACACAGCCAAAGCATAAGCAATACTCTAAGACCTATAATAACGCCCAGCAGAGTAAGTGCGCCGTATCAAGTTATTAACCACTTGATTCGTCCGCAAGTACCAAACATGCAACCACCTACCATAAAAATACCCGAACCGCACATAATATACCAAAAACCACAAAGTATCGTTATTTCGCCGAGAATGTCTAACGACCATCGCCAACAAAGTCCGAAAGTCAGCCCGCAAGCCGAAGGATTGACTTCACCGCGCCTAGCAAACATGGCGATCTTGAGTACCTCGCCACAGAACATGAACTCCGTCGGCATAGTGTCCCCCAGCGCGATGCAGCAGCGGTCGCCGGGGCAGGTGACGGTAGTGCGAATGCAGCAGCCTCCACTCAGCCCCATACAGTCCGTGCACCTGCCTCCTGGTGCCCGCGCCATGGTCTCGCCTAACAGACCTAACTCCGTCCTGGTCCAAACACAGGCCGGCCCGATACATTACAACCGGTTTCCTGGCACACCTGTGTTGACGCCCATTTCTAAACCGATCACCTCGAACAACATAGTCACTCAAAGTAAAAGTATTGGAGTTAGCACTTCTCCGTTGCTGCAACAACAGAAAATAATTTCGAGTGATAATAGAAAAATCGAACAGAGGGTGATTAGTGAAAACATTACAGAGAATTCCAAGATTATTCTTTCACCTACTACTTTACAGCATAGTTTGAATCCTACTGTAATGGCGCAGAACAGACTTATCTCGATGCAAAATGCAGTTCACGCCGCCAATTTGAACTCTCAGTTAAATTTTGGAAATAAAGTTTTGATTAACAGTCTAAATCACTTGGGTGAAAAAAGAGAATCTCAAATTACTAAGTCTGAGCATCATAACCACATTTCTTTTGGCTCAGCACCCATAATACATGTTGCTAATGTAAACCATTCAAACGCTCCGATCGTTCCAACGGTATCAAAACCAGTGATGTGCACACTACAAGACAGAGGTCAGAACTCTAATGTGATACATACCTTAAATACGCAAAGGCTACTAACAACAGCACCGGTAACGAGTGTCATTCAGTTAGATCATCTTAAAAGTACACCATCAGTTTTGTCAATGGCCAGCATCAGATCACCCACGGTGTTAGCAAGAGTAGACTCATCAAATTCAGCGGTAATAACAACAGCCAGCTATACAAATGTTGTAACAACTCCATTATTGTTGAAAACCACAACAACACCGAGTACAATTAGGTTAAGTACAAGAAATGAAGGTGAACTGACAGACACCCCTACGAACTTAAAGCCATCAAGTGTGGCTCCTTTTGAAGACAAAGCAGAGCTAAAAATTGAGGCGCCAAAAATATCTAGCAACATCTTTGAAACATTCAATAAACAAAAAGACAAAATACTGACTTCTGCAGATAACGTATCAAAATGCGAAACTGATTTCGAAGAGTTATTAAAAGATAATACAAATGAAATAAAAGTTACTAATGATCCTGAAAAGAAGCTCGAAGTAAATGTTGGTAAAACTATAACATTAATCTCAAATATTAGTGAAAGAACAAAATGTATAGAAATTTGTAAAGAAGAAGCAACAACGTCACCATTTAAGCCTATCTTCAAATCCACAGACGAGAACAAATCAAACCTTAACAACCGAATCGAAAACGAAGTAAAAGATTCAAAAGAAGAAATCTGTAACTTAAAGAAGGAAACAGAAGTTAAAACAAAAGATGAAATTAGTACACCAATCAAAAATATTTCTGAAGAAAGTGGGTTTAGTAAAGCTTCTAAAGATGAACAAAAACAATCTGATACTAAAACTGCTCTCAAAGAAAGTGATAATTTCTTTGAAGTCAAGTCTCATCAATCAGAGTCTAATGAAAATCAATTAAAAAGCCTAGATGAGAGTGATTCTTGGAGCGCAAAGGATTTGAACATCGAATCCGTAATAAAAAAAGTTGATTCTTTATGCAATGAAACTTCTGATTCCGAAAAGAAGATGGAAGTTTGTGAAGCACCTCTAAAAACAAATATCGAAACGGATGAATCTGGTAATAACACTTCAACAAGCACAGATACAGCATCAGACACTGGCAAACCAATGGAAATTTCATCTGAAAATGAAAGCTTCTTTGAAAACAATCCGGGTGATGAGTTTAATACTGAGAAAATAGCGGCAAACAAAAGAGGTGGTCGTAGATTTCGTGGAAAGAGGGGCGAACGAAACCAAGACAGAGTGCAAACCCGGCAAATATCAAAACCAGCAAGAGGGACCTCTTCTGCAAAACGAGGTAGGGGAAGATCAAAAGTAGATAAGAAGATTAAAAACCTCGTCAACAACAGTGCAAATAATATGCCTGGCGATGTATACGATTTCCACGAAGATTCGGGCGATGAAGCTTCTACATCGTCTAGTAAGGCTGAAACTCGACCGAGATTAATTTTGACGATAAAAAGCCCGCTGACGGGGCAATGTACGGCTACACCGACATCAACCCTCAGCATCACACAGAAAGATCAGCTGAAAAATGCGGAGAAGGTGAACAAAGAAGAAAAACCCGAGGATTTCATATCTCCTTCGGCCACTTCTCTTTCGGCTAACACTCGCAAATCCAGGAGACTTCTTGAGAAGGATGTGCAGCGCAGCACTGTCGACGATGTCATCGAGGACGTCGTGAAAGGCGCTTCAGTCAAAGGTGGCAAGGAGCTCGGCAAAAAGAGACAGACCAGACAAGCTGGCGCTAAAGTAAATCAAGCAGAAAAAGCTGCCGGGTCCGACACGCGGAAATCACCTCGCGGCGTTAAGAGGACAAGAGATAGAAGTCTGTCAGATGCATCCGTAGACAGCTGCGACGAGAAGGTTCCTAAAAGAGACGATGCGCCGAAAGAGCCTAAAGACGGTAAAATTCCGAAGTTGGCGGAACCGCCTGCTGCGCCAAAGATTGAGCCGGACCCGCCGCAACCCGCTAAGACGATCGCGCCGGTTCCCGTCACCGTCACACAGCCGAGTAACCCCACGCCGATCATGAAGCCTCCGAAAAAGATGATATCAGAGATCAGCGCGAAGCTGGCGTTCGAGGCGGCGGCGGCGACACCCCCGGTTCGGCCGCACCTGCCGCCCGCACTGCCCGCATTGCCCGCATTGCCCGCCGAGCCAGACAAGCACCCGCTGCCCGCGCCGCTACCCGCAAACCATACACCGCCCGCGCCGTCTGAACTACTGGCTGCTGCTACTGGGGATGCCAGAGGTATGTTTACTTCCTCCTTTATTTGCGATATTCAAATCAGTTGAGATTTTACTGCAAAATTTGTATATTTGAGGGAAGGTTGTATAGTCGGCCAAGAATGGCTGAGGTGATAAAGGTAAGATTGTGGGACAGTACAGACTTATATACTCGTAGATTTCTGACTTGACGACAGTTGTTTTTGAATGCAATAAACATATTTTTATTTTTATAATATGGTTGGTAGCACGTCATAAAACAACAAAGATGATTTTATATTTAATTGTGACTTGATTTCTGCTCTTAATTTATGTTTGAAAATACATAATCAAGTCAATATACGAATAAAAATTTCCTGGTTTGACATGTAAAATGTGCAGTTACTATAAGGGCCGTTTGCACTAAACTTAAGAATCGCCCAAGTTCTTGCGTAAAGCTCAAGTCACACAGAGGCGGTATGATTGCGAAAGCGGTCCGGGGCGGTTTGGCGGGAACAAAATACCGCGCCGCGACCGCTTTTCAATGTGACAGGGTGCATATGAACTCATACTTTACAAAAAATACCGGCCCCGGAACGCTTCCGCTACCGCCTCTGTGTGACGCGGGCTTAAGGGCCATCAAACTATTGCTAGGAGTGTCCTAAACAAGTTAGGGGCGATTCTTAAGTTTAGTGGCAAACGGCCCTTATTTTCTTATTTCGACGTATGTTTCAAGGGCAAAGTTTTTTAGTTCCATGGGTTGTGGATTGTGGGTTTCATGGGTTTCACATCCTTTACGCACGCCTTTTTTGGTACAAATGTTGTAAGGTTGCTCAGAGTTTCGCATTTGCTATTTCACACTCTAGTATTTATTCGCGTGTCGCGTGTCCGTACTGGCGAATTTTGTGCAGCGGTGTAAAGACAGTATATTGAGACATAGGTTATGACGTCTTACTCAGTCGTAGACTATGTTATACAGGGTGTTAAGTAAATTGAGCAATACCTTTTGGGTGGTAGCTCTAAACATGTAACTGAACAACTTAAAAATAAATGCTTTTTATACAAATTGGCTCGGTTAGCTGATCGATTTGTATGAAGATACAAAATCGTTTTTGCGAATTTTCAAAAGTCGTAAAACGTAAAGTTGTTCAGTTTTATCTCCAGAGCCAGTCATATGTTACATTCGAAATTGCAGTAATTGTGGTAGTCCTGCATTTTTGGTATATTGTTTGAATTCAGCTAGATAGTATTTACCCAGATTTGCAGCAGTTTAAAATTCACGGGCGCTGAGTTATTGCTGAAAAACCGCCATTTTTTTTTCACTATTTTTAGTTTTGTGCAAAAAAAAAAGACTAAGGAAGGCTTTTACGAGAAAAATCACTATGACTTATTTAAAGTTTACAAAATTCCTGACAGTTTGAGCCCTAATCCAAATTTTCTAGATCTAATAGCTCCCAAGATACTGCTCTCAATGTTCTCCATTTTTTTTTCCAAAAAGTTGAAAAATGGGAAATGGCAAATTTTTGTAGATACCTCATGATATCTGGGTATCATGAGGTATCTACGGGAAATTAATGGGAAATGAAGTTGTAGCAAATTTAATTACGTTTATCTTGAGGCTGAAGGCGAGATAGTTGGTTCAATGACGACCATAAAGCAAACAAACCTAAAATTGAGTGTTAACCAATGGGGCCCAAGAGTATCAATATCAACTCCGACAAGGGGGTCACTCAAAATGATACAAATACAAATACAAAAACATTTATTCCCAAACAAAAAAAAAATACATTAAAAAGCACGCGTAACATTAAAAACATTGAAGGGAAAAGGTGTGGGCACAGCATATGGCTGGTTTTAAGCCCACCCGACGTCGATTGGAAGGTAACTAAAACAGAAGCAATATTAATATTATTATAGAAAACAAACAAAAAAAAAATTAATAATCATGAAAAAAACAAGCACAAGAACTACATCATAATACGAAATAAAATAAATAATTAATATGACAAAATCTATATCAAAATAAATAAATATTTGAACTTAGCTACATACGAACAGTAGCAAGCAAGTGGCAACAAAACCAGACAAACGCATACTGGCGCTACACTATAAAGATGTTACCACTGACGTGCAGCCGTGCGTACATGTTTGAACTAAGCTTAAACATAATTCACATATGCATATCTACTCTCTATGGGACACCGTAAGTTCTCAAAGAGAATTTGAAGCTTAAATATCAAAGATTTAGGTTCCGTCTAAAACTGATTAAAGTTTTAGCGGAACGAATAGGCGGAGGTATGTCGTTCCAGCATTTAGTCGATGCAAAATGATGATATCGTCGAGAACTATCATTTGTCCCTACAAACTAGTAGCCTAGGATTGCTAGTTTCTATGATTTGACAGTTTTTGTTTTGACAGCTGTCACTCGAAATGAAGATCTTGTCGAGAACTATCATTTGTCCCTACAAACTAGTAGTCTAGGATTGCTAGTTTCCAAGATATGACAGTTTTCGTTTTGAGAGCTGTCACTCGAAATGAAGATCTTGTCGAGATCTATCATTTGTCTTTACAAACTAGTAGTCTAGGATGGCTAGTTTCCGAGATATGACCATTTTCGTTTTGACAGCTGTCCTAAAGAATAACCTTTACTCACCTACGGCGAGGTCTTCAGTCTGAAATCTACAACTTCTAAAAAAGGCCTGGTCATATTCTGGCTTTCCTTCAAGTTCTTCACATCAAAGCTACCTTCTTTGCACACCGTCACATGGCTGGGCCTCCGCCTTTGGTCGCCCGCCAATGACTCCAGCTCTTCATCATCCTACGTCACCACCTACGCCTCGAAGATCGGAAGACAGAAGACCGTCTAGCTTAGGGCAAACCCGCGGCTAGATATTGCCATGCTAGGTCAGTAGGTTAATAGGAACGCTCCATTGCCCTCTTTTATAATAAACCCTCTATTCCTCCTTTTATCTCTTTATTTGACGTTCGAGGCGACCCTAAGTGCGCTACGTGACACCCGTAGATACCTGATATTTTGGTCAACTTTTTGGAAAAAATGGAGAACATTGGGACCCTGTATCTTGGGAGCTATTAGACCTAGAAAATTGGGTCAGGGCTCAAACTGTCCAGAATTTTGTAAACTTTAAAAAAGTCGTAGTGACCTTTCTCGTAAGAGCTTTCCTTTGTCGTTTTTTTTTGCACAAAACTAAAAAAAGTGAAAAAAGAATGGCGGTTTTAGAGCAATAACTCAGCGTCCGTGAATTTCAAACTGCTGCAAATCTGGGTCAATCCTATCTAAGTGGACCCAAACAACATACCAAAAATGCAGGACTACCGCAATTATTGCAATTTCAGCGTTTTTCTCTGTAAGATATGGCCAGTCTACGAGTATTCCACCAGAGAGGTTTTGCGCAATTTACTTAACACGTTGTATACGATTTACTTAACACGTTGTATACGAAACGCTGCTATGTTGTATAGTATGCTATTACAACAACTGAAGTTTTCGTAGATTCGCTGCCGCATACGAACGTGTAATACGAAAGGCGTCAGTGTTAATACGCCGTTTTTGTTACACTTCGTATATGTTAAATTAATACCGTGGTTTTGATGGTGCGTATGATTGTTATCAGCGAGCGTGTCAGCTGGCTGCGGCGTGGAGCTGGGAGTGGGCGGCGAGGCGGCGCTGGCGCGGCGGCTGGAGGGGGTGGGGGCGGGGGGCGTGCCGGTGGGCGCGGCGGAGGCGAGCGAGCGCGTGCAGTCGCCCGCCCTGCCGCACCGCCCGCCCTCCGCGCACCGCCTCGCCCCCAGGGCCACGCCCGTGCTCATCAGGTACGTGCAAACAATTCTGATCTTATATTTCTGTGCTATTTTCTTGATTTGAATCAAGAAAAATACCACCGAAATGAGGAGAGTATTCGCCTTTAGAGAATTGCTGGAGAAAGTCTTAGTACTTGACAGAGTCTCTGCCGTGCGTACTTATCCAACCAGACAGTGCACGCGAATGGGAAAACGTCCCTTACGTTTCCTAAGATGTCTTGCTCTACATGACCATCCATCTCTTTCTAAATAGCTAATGTAGTTTGATTAAAATGAAAGCAGACCAAAAAGCTGTCGCTCCAATATCTAACACATGACAACTATACTAACCTGGAGTTAGTCATTAATTGTTGATGAATTGTTTTTATAACGCTTTGGTTTTTCAAAAACTGTTATGTTATGAAATTTTAATAAACAAATTTGAATTTGAATGGATCTGTCCTGCTCTAAAACTTTTGTCATACTAATTGTCATATTAATGAAGCTACATTGTTTCAAATGTAGACACTAAACTCTAAAGTCGAAATAATGTACCTTGATTAGAATGACATTAGTGTGACAGCAGGAAGAACGATGCGTAAAATGTAGGAGCGACAGAGACTCACTGGTTTAAAAAACGCGATGATCCACAAAGATTGTTCAAGCACAACAATTTTTAAAATATGAGTCGAAATAAAAAAAAAATATAGGTTTTTTGAGGCAAAAAAATAAATGTTTGAGACTGTGTTTGGTAAAGATTAAATCGATAGATTCAGGCCATGAAACAGGAGCACCCTTTTTGTTTTTTCTGAATCTAAGGATAGTTTTCGGGAGATGTCTTTTTACATCTTATATATTTTAATTAATAATGAGTACGTATGTCTAACAGAGGCGGAGACGGCGAAGGAGCGAGCATGGCCGCAGTGGGGAGCGGCGCGGCGGGCGGTGGAGGCGCGCGGCTGCCTCGCGGGTACGCCGGCATGGCGAGCCTGCCTCGGGGCGCGCACCACCCCGCGCCGCCGCCCGCCGCCGCGCACCTCCAGCCGGCGCTCGCGCACCCTCTCGCCAAGCAGGTCGCCGTCGTGTCGCCGCACCACCACCATCCCGGTACGATCAACAATTATACACAATTATGTTATCCCAGAGACCACCGAAATCAGGGGAGTATACCGGGATGAAATGGAACGAAATACCGTCATTAGTTTGTATGCCTAGAACACTGCAGTTGGCTATTAAAAACCGAGAAATATCATTTTACGCACCAACCAACGAAATTCTTTTGTCTGAATTAATATTAAGGTGTTTCCTTCACCGACGTTTCACTTCCTGAATCTTCAACATGGTTCTGTCGTCTACGTTAGGTTCGGTTGGGTTACTCTCTAAGCAGGTTGCCATTTTGTCAACGCAAAATCATCATCCCATCACGGTCACTCGTTTATCATTTACAGTTGAAATCATGAAGCTTGATTAAAATGACAGCAGGAGCTATGCGTGAAAGCACGTCGGAGCGATAATACGTATCTTCTGTCCCGTGTGGTGCCGGTAAATAATAGTACCATCCCATACATACTCGTGGATGTCGTAAGAGGCGACTAAGGGTTATAAACTGGGGGATGGGCAGCAGCATCCTCCTGTGTATCATACCATCTTACTTACTACGGTCACCTACAACCGCGGTCCATGGCAGTAACGCTGACAAGCGAGGTGACTATGGTACTTCCATTCCACATTTTTTTTACCAAAAGTTAGAATTCTGGAGGGAGCTTCCTGTCCAGTAGTGTAGTGGACTTTTCATGAAATGTTATGATGATCTTAAATATTGCTATGTCCTGCTGACACATTGGCTATTATTTTAATCAAGCTACAAAATTTTGATTGTATGTGTTAAATATCACCGTGTCTCAGGGTCTCACTCTGTGTGTGTGTGTGTGTGTGATCGACGAAAATAAGTATAAGACGTCTACTAAAGATAATAACGTTTATTTCTGACTAGTTGTAGTTATGATAAACGATAGTCAAAAGCAGAATGTCTTGAGTGGCGACCACTAACCGGAAGATGTAACGTGAATAGATGGATGCTGACAGTGTAGGAGCAGTCCTCGTAGCGATATCTACGGGAGGCCTATGTGTAGCACTGGAGGTCTTTTAATAATAATAATAAATACTTACTAAGGTTGTCTGGAGACCGCCTTTGTCCACCCTAGTTTTAAGAGTCTCCTGTGTATTGTTTTGTTTTTGTGTGACAATAAAGAATTTATCTATCTATCTACTTTATTGAAAACAGAATTGCAACTTAGACATAGGTTACTTACTCTAAAAATTAATACATTTAGCTTCTTGTGGCTTTTTGGATGACATGATGAACAAAAAATGTATAACTATTATTTGTAAAAAGATGCTCATTTTGGCGGGCAGCTTCACACACTTTAGGGCTGTTAATGCAGTTATACAATTTTTTTACTCGTAGGTACATCATGATTTACGTCAGCTCAGTTTGTTGCGTTTTATAAATAAGTACGTTGTTTCAGGTGCACCTTCGCGAGTTACCATCACCAGTGTCCCTACAATCAGCCCACAGGGTCAAATTGCTTTGGTGAGCTATGATTTCTTATTTGTGATTATGTACGTTGTCTAGCTTGTATTTTTATGTAAGACCATAAGTTTACATAATTTTGAGTAACTAAACGCTTCTTATGACGTTATATTGATCCTCCCAAGTTTGAAAAATCGTGATATAAGTAATTGTATAATGAGGAATTGAGGATGTTTCTCTAATAAGCTGATAATGGCAATTTTGTTCATGCTATCCGGATAGTCGGCTGATTTAGTTAGAAGTCCACCGCCTGCTCATCAACAGACTTCTCCAGTCACCTCGGTATATCACAATGTAAATACCGTATTTATTACATTATTTACAATAATAGTTTAGGGTTAGGATTGGATTACATTATAAATACACTTATTTATTACTCTAGCCGTCAAAGTTTCTTATTACAAAGGTAGTGAATCTGTACAGGATGGCACAGCAATGGTTGCAACGCGTTTACACGATGCCATGTTTATTTTTTATTTTATCGTATTTCAAGATGGACGTCTACGCGTAAAAAGTTATAGGAAATGGCGGAAAAGAAGATAGTGGATGTTAACTATGCATCATAAAATATGAATTACCGTCTAAAAATGGGGTTGATTTGGCTTTCATTTAGCGGCTACGCCGTAATCTACCTCGGTGTACTATAATTATTCGTCATTCATTATTATAGTAATAAATTGAATACTTAAGGCGATCCGTTTTCCATACAAAATTCAAATGACTTGCATTCTTATGAGGGACATGAAATGCTAATTTTGGTAAAAATTTTCGCTGATTAATACAAAAAAGATACAGCTAATGCACCGAAAGTACTACATTATAGATCGCACACCCACAAAGGCAATATTGAACCAAAAATTGCTACACAAAAACTAGTACTTTCGGTGTATAAGCTGTATCTTTGTATTAATCAGCGAAAAATTTAACTAAAAATAGCAGTATAAACTCATTTTCAACAGCATCTTATGTCCCGCATAAGAATGCAAGTCATTTGAATCTAGTATGGAAAACGGATCGCCTTAAGTAGTGAGCCACGTGTAGACGCGTACCACCATCACCGGTCTACTTCCGTTTATGAGCGGTTGAAATACCGACACTGAAGCCATCCCTGACCATCGCAGACACAGTTAAAGTGGTTCAACGCCGCGACTTTGAATCGACGGCGATTCACTTTAAATTTCAATTTGTTTGAAAGAGACGATCCACAACGCATCGCCATCAACAAATTGAATTCGCCGACGAGTCGTCCTTTCTTAGTTGCTGCGTTTGGCCTGGCCCTAAGCCATCCCGATGCTACTACGCTTTGTTCATAAGGGCCTATCGGTGTAGGCCGTGCATTTATTTTCTGTTTAACAAAGTAGTTAGTTTTTATAGTCGGTTTGAGAGGTGCTAAATTAAGTATTATTTTCAGGGCGAAGGAAGGTATCCTCACTTCTCTCAGCAACACTATCAGATGTATCAACAACACTTCCTTGCGACTCAAGAGAGTCGGGCCACACCTTCTCCTTATACTCGGTAAGTGCCATTACAGTGTTGCTATATTTGTACCCTGCAGTGGTACCCTGTACGAATAACGGTGTCATTTAAAATTTGAATAATCGACGATTGGTCCACGCTAAGATAGGAAGACATAAAAGATTAAACTTAGAGAGAAAACATCAACACTTATAACGTGGTCGTTACGATTACGTTGTGTCGAACAACGAATTTTTATATATATACGTCCCTGAAAAAATAAATTAAATTCTGTTTTTAACACCTATAACCGTTAATTTTCAGCCAGTCATCTTGTTTTCATATAGATTGGTCGTTTACAGTTGAAATTATGCTGCTCGATTAGAATGACGGAAGTGTGAAAGCAGGACGGGGCGTTGCATAAGATATCGTATTGTTCTGTTCACTAATAACGACGTAAAACAAGTTTGTGGGATATATAGATTTGCTGTATCAGCTGACAGCACATTTTGTATTGGAGATTGAAATTTTTTTTTCGTAACTCAACCTACGTTCCTTAGGGGAAAAAAATGTTCACTTTCAAGGTCAGAATCAACCGTGCATTTGGTCCCCAGACACAGTATGTAATTTGGCCTGTAGTAATGGTATGTTGTGTTCCCCCGTAGTGCCCTGGAGGCAGAGGGGTGCGAGGCGCCGACGCCCCCGCTGGAGCTGCGCCGCCCCCCCTCCGCGCGCGTGCCCCGCCCCGCGCACTCGCCCGCGCCCGCCACCGGCCCCGGCCCCACACCCGGCCCTGGCCCCGCCGACAGGCTCATCAGTGAGTACAATCCCAGTACACTATATCTACACTCACTCACACACACACACACATACACACACACACAAACATCTTAATGACTTACTTTATTTTATCTTTTTTAAATTTACTTACCTATGTTACATAGTATTGTTAAATTTTACAAATTACCACGAATATGCCGTTTTTTGTGTTATTTGTATCAGAGAAAGGCTTCTTATATTTGGAGCTTTCGCGTGGATATGAATTAATCGATGGGTTCACAGCGGATGTTTCAAAATTGGAAAGGCGATCCATGGAGAGCGATTGTAGAGGGGATACTTTCGCGCGATCCTTCTTCGCGTTCTAATGTCAATCGTATACAGAACTCGCTCTAGAGCCGCGGTTCCTAAAGGGGTTCCGCGAATTAGGGCGCGAAATAAGATATACCGAAGCTGAAAAGATTGCGTATGCATTATTTGGTGATGTAACCGTGAGTTTCCCCGGCAGTGTACGCAGCGGGCTGCGGCCGCTCCCCGCCGCCCGCGCACGGCACGTCCCGGCTGCCGTCCGCGCTGCCGCCCTCCGCCGCGCCCGGCCCGCCGCACGCCAGCCAGGTGCCGCGCGAGGCCGACAGCCTGCAGATGCTGCTCCGGGTGAGTGTGCACACACCTACACCTACACCTACACCTACACCTACACCACAGTAAATATATAAGCTAAAGCAGTATGGAAACTCCTAACAAACGTCCAAAACTGGCGCACTCACACATGCACACACCGCTACAGGAAAATAAGCAGTTTTCGCGCTGAAGTCAGTCGTGGGTGCCAAAACCATAATACAAACAAATAGGTAAATAATAGGGTCCCTATAAGTATGTCCCTGTCCTTGTGCGATTAAAGGCGACTAAGTATCTTAATCTACCCTTGTGTCATAAAAGGCGACTAAGTGTCTTAATCTAAGCCGAAAAAAAATGCCCCCCCCCCATATTAAACGCGCTATCGGCTGACGCAGAATGTTATTTCGTATTTCGACTTCTTACGGAAAGTTGTTTAGTTTTACGGTCCAAAAACATGCTGAAAGAAACAAAGTTGATAAAGCACCCAATATTTGAGTTCATCATAGTATTCTTATTTCAAAAATTCTGGGTTACAACCCTGACGCTCCGACGCAGAATAGTTCTTTTTTCAAAAAAGGCCCGAGTTTCCATACTGCTTTAGCTTATATATTTACTGTGCCTACACCTACACCACACGGCCGCTCCCCGCTCCCCGCCCCCCCGCCACGTGAACACACACCCCACTAAATATTATGTTCTTGAATACTTCTTCAATACTATTTCATTCTTGATTCCAAATCTCGTCATTGCCAAAGGTTACATGCCGCAGCCTTATGCAGCCGCAGCCTTATGCAGAGCAATGGGAAGGGCACTCGAAAGGAAATAGTGATTGCGAGAACAGCTCTTTGCCTTGGCTAGCGTTAAAAGAGCGGCGCGTATATGTTTTCTTAACGAAGACGTAAAGAACGAGATTGCCAATCAGGTTCGTTTCGGTACAGACTAGTCAAGCAAGGTAACCAACATAATAAATGATACAGCTGCACTGCACTTACTTTCTCGCGATTGGCAATTAAAAAGTATCAATTGCAAACTTAAATTTAAGTTTATCATAAAAATATTCTCATAAAATATACAGATCAAATTCAGAATTTAAATTGTCAAACATTGAGACAAACAAACAGTAAACTATTTCGAGAAAATTGCATGCTTAAATTTTGGCAGAACTGGAACAGCCTTTATATGAATTTTTACACATCAATGGATACTACCGTAAGATACTTGCATAGAATTTCCCAGGCATATTTATTAGGAAAAGATATTCAGTTTAGTCTACTGAGCAAGCCCTTTGAGTTTTTAGTACACCCTGTATACTAGATTTTAGCAAAAAATTCTAATAAAATATCCGGTCAGGTAGATAACCGATTCAGAATCAAAATTGTAAAACATTAAAACAAGATTAATGAAACCAATTTTGAGTAAATCACATTTTTACATTTTAGTAGTAAGGGAACACCCCTTATATGAACTTCCACAGACAGGCAGATACTGCCGTAAGATACCTTGCATGGTGATTCTTGGACATGCAAAGTTTCATCAAAATCTATTGAGCCTTTTTTGAGCAAATTGCAATTTTGTCATTTCCGTTGTATGACAGCTACCCTCAAAATGAGAGCCAGCAAAAAACCACTAAAAATCCTTCGATGGATTTACATAAAAATCATAAATATAAAATATGGTGTTAATCAGACTATTCGTTTAGCCGCTAGGCCAAAGCGTGACGGACAGACCGACCGACGGACCGACTGACCGACCGACCGACCGACGGACGGACATTTTTGGGAGACTTGCTTTTTATGATGTATAAGTGATAAAGAACACATTTTTGAGAAAATTTGAATTTATTTTTTTTACGAATACAATACCTTTCTCGCTCCGCTCGAAAGTAAAAAACAAGTAAATAAGCCATATTACCAGCATTGACTGGCTTAAGTGGCCGCTTTTTTGAATTTATTACTTGCTGTACCACTTGCTTTCAAAATCAATATCTGGGGTCTATGTGGTCTCCGATGACGAATCAATCAGTCAGTTTTGATCTGATTCGTTATTGGAGACTACAAAGATCCACAGATTTCGATTTTGAAAGCAATCGTTCCGGTAACTAAAAATATCTAATCTGATGACCATTTTGTCAAACTTGTAAATGGCGTCGCTTCAAGCTGTTTTTTATTAATTTAAGTAGGTATATATTTCGCTGTAAGTTTTCCTAAAAAAAAATATATAATTAGATATCCATTTTAAAAACAGTCGGTCCATTAACTAAAACATTACGAAATGGTGGCCAATTATTCTTTTTTTAATTAATTCGGTTTTGAAGGTCACATCGATACTGATTTTGATTCATTGACATTTGCGGGAGCGAGACGAACATTCTTTAATCGTGTTTTGAGCCTAAGCTATCGAAATACTGGGCAGTGTGCAACAGTGCATTCGGTGAATAGGAGGTGCTTTTCACTAGTGAGTGAGGCACTTTGTAATCCATGACGAACTCGCTCTTGTGTCATATCTTTTGTTTCTTGCGTATTGAAGTCCAGTTTTGAAGTCCACTTAAGGGCTAAATAATGTATCCACGTTTAGGCATTAACCTAAAAACATAAGGTAACAGTGAATGTGTGTTTGTTGCAGCGGTACCCGGTGATGTGGCAAGGGCTGCTGGCGCTGAAGAACGACAGCGCGGCGGTGCAGATGCACTTCGTGGGCGGGAACCCCGGGGTTGCGGGCGACACGCTCCCGCGGCACACGGACGGCTCCACGCCGCCGCTCCGCATCGCGCAGCGCATGCGCCTCGAGCCCGCGCAGCTCGACCAGGTGCACCGCAAGATGAAGGTGAGGGCACGGATTCACGACCAAGGAGCTCGCTCTCCAAATATGTGTACAATTTTGTTCTTCACATTTAAAAAAAAAATTTCAGTGTCAGTTTTATTTTTGTAAAACTAATGGATATGAATGTTTCCCAGCTGGAGAACGAACACTGCATACTACTGGCGCTGCCGTGCGGCCGAGACCACATGGACGTACTGCAGCAGTCCACCAACCTCACCGGCGGGTTCATCACCTACCTGCAGCGCAAGCAGGCCGCCGGCATCGTCAACATCGCGCCCCCCGGACACCACCAGGTACACACACACACACACACAGTACTGCAGCAGTCCACCAACCTCACCGGCGGGTTCATCACCTACCTGCAGCGCAAGCAGGCCGCCGGCATCGTCAACATCGCGCCCCCCGGACACCACCAGGTACACACACACACACACACAGTACTGCAGCAGTCCACCAACCTCACCGGCGGGTTCATCACCTACCTGCAGCGCAAGCAGGCCGCCGGCATCGTCAACATCGCGCCCCCCGGACACCACCAGGTACACACACACACACACACAGTACTGCAGCAGTCCACCAACCTCACCGGCGGGTTCATCACCTACCTGCAGCGCAAGCAGGCCGCCGGCATCGTCAACATCGCGCCCCCCGGACACCACCAGGTACACACACACACACACACAGTACTGCAGCAGTCCACCAACCTCACCGGCGGGTTCATCACCTACCTGCAGCGCAAGCAGGCCGCCGGCATCGTCAACATCGCGCCCCCCGGACACCACCAGGTACACACACACACACACACACACACAGTACTGCAGCAGTCCACCAACCTCACCGGCGGGTTCATCACCTACCTGCAGCGCAAGCAGGCCGCCGGCATCGTCAACATCGCGCCCCCCGGACACCACCAGGTACACACACACACACACACAGTACTGCAGCAGTCCACCAACCTCACCGGCGGGTTCATCACCTACCTGCAGCGCAAGCAGGCCGCCGGCATCGTCAACATCGCGCCCCCCGGACACCACCAGGTACACACACACACACACACACACACAGTACTGCAGCAGTCCACCAACCTCACCGGCGGGTTCATCACCTACCTGCAGCGCAAGCAGGCCGCCGGCATCGTCAACATCGCGCCCCCCGGACACCACCAGGTACACACACACACACACACAGTACTGCAGCAGTCCACCAACCTCACCGGCGGGTTCATCACCTACCTGCAGCGCAAGCAGGCCGCCGGCATCGTCAACATCGCGCCCCCCGGACACCACCAGGTACACACACACACACACACACACACAGTACTGCAGCAGTCCACCAACCTCACCGGCGGGTTCATCACCTACCTGCAGCGCAAGCAGGCCGCCGGCATCGTCAACATCGCGCCCCCCGGACACCACTAGGTACACACACACACACACACACAGTACTGCAGCAGTCCACCAACCTCACCGGCGGGTTCATCACCTACCTGCAGCGCAAGCAGGCCGCCGGCATCGTCAACATCGCGCCCCCCGGACACCACCAGGTACACACACACACACACACACAGTACTGCAGCAGTCCACCAACCTCACCGGCGGGTTCATCACCTACCTGCAGCGCAAGCAGGCCGCCGGCATCGTCAACATCGCGCCCCCCGGACACCACCAGGTACACACACACACACACACACACAGTACTGCAGCAGTCCACCAACCTCACCGGCGGGTTCATCACCTACCATTGAGAACATTGATAATTTGATTAATTTTAAGAGACATTTGAAAAAATTTTTATTAGAAAAAGTTTTATATAGTGTTAACGACCTGTAAGTAGTGAATCTTGTACTTGACCTGTGATATTAATTTACTGACATCAAAATTATTATTATCTATACTTCATTTCTATTTTTGTGATATTATTTAAATTTTTAGTTTTATTCTATTTACTAATTTTATTGTAATTCGCACACAGTTATGTACTGTTTTATGAATGAATAAAGAAAGACCTGCAGCGCAAGCAGGCCGCCGGCATCGTCAACATCGCGCCCCCCGGACACCACTAGGTACACACACACACACACACACACACAGTACTGCAGCAGTCCACCAACCTCACCGGCGGGTTCATCACCTACCTGCAGCGCAAGCAGGCCGCCGGCATCGTCAACATCGCGCCCCCCGGACACCACCAGGTACACACACACACACACACACAGTACTGCAGCAGTCCACCAACCTCACCGGCGGGTTCATCACCTACCTGCAGCGCAAGCAGGCTGCCGGCATCGTCAACATCGCGCCCCCCGGACACCACCAGGTACACACACACACACACAGTACTGCAGCAGTCCACCAATACTCAAATTCTATCGAATTTTTTTTCCAAAACGAATACACGTGAAACATTATACCGCTAAATCATGCTAAACTATGGTCGTTCTTAAATTTTTAAATGTACAACGCTATTTTATCACGTTTTTATTTACTACCTAAAAAATTTATTAGTTGCTAAGAATTTTCTCTAACAGATTTACGAAAAAGTTTACATTAGTGTCTTGAGTGTTAGACTTTGGTGATGAGTGTACATGTGTACTGTAAGGTGTTTGTTTGATGTTTGCAGGCGATGTACACGGTGCACATCTTCCCGTCGTGCGACTTCGCCAACGAGAACCTGAACCGCATCGCGCCCGACCTCATGCACCGCGTCGCCGACATCGCGCACCTGCTCATCGTCATCGCCACCGCCGACCGCCCGCCCGGAGACTACTGACCGCCCACACCCGGACACACACACACACCCGGACACACCCACACACACGGACAAGACACACGCTACTGAACCGCCGGTACGGACCTTTAGATGTTAAATATCGCATTGTAAATACGGCCAGGTTGTGAAATTTATTAACTTTTTAATTTCTAACTTAGCTATCGGTCGACCTGGTAGAGATCGTATTCGGACCGATCCTCGACGGAACGATCGATCGTACGAGTATGTAGGAATTGAGACGGAATACCTCTGCGAAGCTGAACTCTCGTAGTGACGTAATTTTAGTGTATTTATTGGTCGCGCGGCGCGGGCGCGGCTCGGGGCCAGCGTCCGCTCCGGGCCGCCCCGACCCGCGCCGCGCGCTCTGTTCTCGCATAAGTAGTTAAGCCGCCGTCACTTATTTAAGTGCTAGATGTAAGTCATAGCTTATTTGTAAAATACTTTTGTTATTGTCGACTGGGTTCGACGTTATTCGGAGTTTAAATTTATAAAAAACTAAGATAATAAATGGCAAAGTCAGTTGATAAAAATATATTTAATTCTGGGTTCCGATTAGATGAGTGGCAATCTGTCGAGCATTTTTTTATTGTTAGTGTAAATTGTTATTTTGTTTTAAGCGTCTAGGTCTAAAGTAATTTAAATTCTGTAAATACGAATCTATTCATACTAAAATTCGACTTATCCGCTTAGGTCTTTCATTACGGTAGATAACGTGAACTCACGACTACTGGGTCGAACGATCGTTCATTTGTAGAGAGAGATAGTCGACGAGTATGTAAAATGGTAAAAATACACATGGAAAATAATCTGTGATTCTGACTTTTAAACGTAGACTGTAGGTAGTCTTATAAAGCAGTGTGTGAGCTTTGTGTCGGGTCGGGGCTTGCTGGAGGGTACCGGACCGCGCCCGGCCCCGGCACCCAACACCGCCGTGGGCACGCGCTCACTGCGTGCGTCAGCATGAGTATGAGCATGGACGAATGATAAGGAAGCACTGACAATCCTCTACTTTATCTTAGTCTACATTTACCAGACACTAACTAAAAACAAACTAAGTTTGACAGGACATTTTTCCTGTCTTTTTTGAGCCTATATATGAATATAAAAATCGACACTTTTAAACCTGTCAAATTTAGTTTTAGTTTGTCTGCGAATCAATCTCGCGCTTTTGCTTACAAGCGCTATCTTTGTCACAGTACAGGAGGACAAAAAAAGAGCTTATAAACTTAAGTGGCACAGAGATTACCTAGCATTCGTTCAGAACTCGGAAATCGTTAAACTTGTAATCTTTAGGATCCAAACCCAAAACTACGATGTGATGCAATTTCGCGCTTTGCTTGTAGGGCGGTCGGAACATTGCGCGAATTAACAGATTCTGGCGATGCGTCGTCGCATCGCGGTTTTGTATTTGTCCCTTAGCAGGTTACTCGAAAGACTATCTTAACTTTTCTCAGCCAATTCCATCTAGTTTTAGGGAGTTTGATACTCTTCCAGCTTTCGGTTCTTGGATTGTCAATCCGTTCTTATTATTCATCCATGGTATGAGTGATGTATGTCATCTGCCCGACCTGAGTGTCTTTGTGTCCAGAACGCCAACTATTGTGCTCCCAACGAAGATACTCTGGTCGCTAATTAAAGCAATAAAACATTTCACCGTCATACGTGTGCTTTAGTACATTTAGTAATCGTCATTCGATATCATATTTTTTCATTCGATCTGCCTACGTTCCCTTTCCTGGTTTCAAAAATTCCAATATGTTGATATGATTTACATACTAACCCAGCGATTAGCATTTCTGCCTTTTGTGTTCTCTGTGCTCTGTGGTATTTCATACCTCGTAACGATCTGACTTCCGTGATTTTAGGTGAATTATGAAAAGGCGAAAATTTATTAATTTTATTAGGTATGAAATGCGTCTCAGATTTGTTGTGAAATTGGATGTTTATTTTTCAATTTTCCTTTTATAAACAAGACTAAACAAAAAATGCAAAGGTGACGCGACTGCAACTAATGTTACTTTTTAGTTTCATGCCCATGATGTCTTATAGGAAGCCATACACAACGCTACTTATGAAACGCATTTCAGTCTGGTTTTGGTGACAATGTGAGCATGATAGCCAAAAGTGATTCGAGTTGCTTTTGTGTCGCGCCTTGTGTTTAGGCGGTATGATGATTCCCACCAGTAAAGCTTTACCTACACCCTTTCCCCTTAGCGCTCATACTCATGTTTCCCCCTTTCCCCTTGTAGTAATACTTTGTCGTTCTAACCAACGCACAGACCAAAACCTGGCGCATTGCAACTGTAACTAGTAGTTTGAAACAGATTTTGGCATGAAACTCAAAAGTAAATGCAGATTTGTTGCACTGCGTGTTCTCTCTGGTTATCTAGTTATCTCTCAGGTTAGTGCAGTAACTACGCCTCAATGATGCGGTCCTTACTACATACGGCCTTAGCATGGCAGTACTCTAAACACTAACAATATTGTACTTCTCATGTGTATTGCGTGTGCCCTGTGCACGCCCCTGCGCCTGCGTCCCGCTTGGCTCGCCACTCGCCACTCCAACAAATCGCCATCACATCGCCGGCATCTCGCATTACATGTAGTTAGGTAAAGGTGCGACTGTGCTGTCGTACGTAAAAACAAAGTACAAAATATATTATGTATTGTGTAATTTTATATGTACGATATAGAAAATAATAGCACAGGTAATATTATTATGTATATTCTTTTAAGGATAAAAACTTAGATCGTGTAATATATAATTTGTCAAGTTTCCGTCGCAAACAGTTCTCGACTTAGCTAGGAGGAACACTAACGAACTCGTCACTTCGTCCATTAATTTTAAAATATAATTTTATTAGCGGACAGATGCCCAATGATGTATGTACACTCTATATTTATTTTAATTTGAATTCCTTATGAAGGAACTGTAAATAATCTTCATAAAAATAAAAGTACGGTACAGTATTTAGACTCGATATTGAAAATTTTATGAGATAGGTAACAAATGAGAATTATGGAAAAGTATTTATAGTGGTGATACCCGTATTTACTCATTTTTCTGCTCTTTTGTAACTGGGATGCAGTTATTAGGACATCATAATCATCTGGCCATCCATAAACTAATTATTATGGTAAATAACTGCACCCTGGCATGTTTTGCTATCGAAATGTCAATTACTAAATATTTATTATTCAATGCTCCGTTTATTTAATTCATATTGAAATGTTATAAATCGGTTTCCTCAAGAGTGTTAAGTCGTAAGTTATTGCGGACTTTTTACTATTGTAAATGGATGTGAGAAGTATAATATGGTTTTTGTAAAAGTTTATTTAAGCCACACATATATTTACCGTGTTCGCGCCCACACTTGTGATGTACAGATATTCTATCTTACGAAGTCTGTTTTGTTATGATTATGAGAGGGACAAGCATTGTTTTTGTGTGTGTAACCTCGATGGCGGTCAGTATTGCCAGACCTATGCTCACACGTGTATCGCATCACAAAGGCTTACCCGTTTTCTTGAGATAGAACATCTGTAGCAGTAGGAGTGTAAGGGAGGGGGATAGTGTGCGAGCGAGACAGAGAGCGCCGAGCGGGACGCCTCCGGTGGCGGCTGTTGCTGGCGTGCGAGATGATAATAATAAGAGTGATGAGTTTAATAATTGTAAAAATTAACATTTGATCTCAAGTGTGCAGCAAAAGTGTTGAGGGTTAACTGTTGTAACGCAACAGCTGCGTCCAGACGCGACTCGTGTTGCAGCCGGTAGCCGGTACCCGACTTGGTTTCGATTACACGAAAGCTTAAGGATATAAAGATATTGTGATCATAATTATATTATAGTTTAACGTGCTAGGACTAGAGTTAATTAATTGTATATTTTGTAAATATTGAAAATAGTATTGTATCTTCCCTTTATCCAACCCAGACTCCTGCGTGTTATGTACCTCCTACCAATACTATTAAAAAAAATATTACATTATATTTGGGCTTTTTACTTATTCTGACCTCCATAAGTTTTAAGAACCTTAACAGAGTCTGCAAAAAGCAACGTACAATCAAGAGCAGGTCAAGCTTGCAACACTTTCAGCGTGACGTGACTCACCCTAACGGTATTAAAATAAGAATTGTACAAAGTTCTAAGTGTCCAGCTAGACGAGCTCTTGACTGTACCTACCGCAACCGCTAAGTACATACCAAACGCAAAGCCCGATGCGTCCCCTTAGAAAAAGTTGCCGCCATCTTGTAATTGTTTATTTTTGTTTCTGGACTGATTGCCTTTAAAATCGATAACTGTTGGTCCGAGAGGATTCCAATAACGAATCTGAAGGTAGATTTGATTAAATGGCCGCCATCTTGATTTCTGTTTCTGGACCGAATGCCTTTAAAATCAATATCCGTGGGTCCGACCGAGAGGACTCCAACATAGAGTAACACGATTTTCGCGCGCAAAGCCCGGAAAAGAGTAGGCAAAGCATCATATTTTCATGCAAATAGTTCTGGCATTTTTTGCGGGGGCCGGGGGGAGGTGAATCAGTGCTGCCAGAAGCTTATTTTGGTTGGTTGCGCTATGTTTGCTAAAAAAAACAGAAAAGTTCCTGTAACGTAATCGGAACTATACTAATTGGTTAAATTCATATTCTGTTTTTGTTGGTGGCTAGAGTATTCGAGCCTTGATTGGTCTTTCTGAATGTCTTCGAATAAATTACGGATCCAGGTCAGTTACTGCAAAGATAGCTTCTGCAGGGGGGTACTCGTATTCATAGGCAGGTCTTATAACATATGAGAGGGCGGTGCTGCCTCACAAGCGGTGGAACATACGACAAATATACGGATCCCTACCTGAACATTTGACATATATATACAGAATAACTTTTAATTACTTCTTGATAGCAAAAGAGATGCATGCACTCGTGTTACTGAACATTTTTTTCAAGGGACATAGGTCGAAATATGAATAAATATTTTGATTACTTCATAGTAAAAGTAGTAGTCATGAGTACATGCATGCATATTGCCACGAACATGACGTCAGGTTGGCGACTGTCATACGAGAGAACTGTTTGAAAATTTCGTCAACAAAGTTGATAGCCCCGTGGTCCAATGGATGGGGTATTGGGCTACCAAGCTAGCTTTTCCCATCCATATTGATGTTTTATCATTTACCATTTGTTTAGAACATTCTAGAAATAATAGAAAGAAAAGAAGCTGAAGAAAGAGAGCTAAAATCTAGAAAGATCCAACAAAAACCTAAATTTAAAAGTGAGTCCAGAATATTCGAGAACGAGTAACATGGGTATATAAGGCCGGCCACCGAGCGGCTATGCTGTAGTGTAGTTCAGTTTCATATTTCCCACATAAACTAAGGCGATGTGGGAGCTTTATTCCTATTGCCCATACCATATAAAAAATTTGGGGACATGTTATATTTTTCACCGAGGCCCGCAAAATGTCAAATGCTGGGTGGGAAATATTCCTTTTTACCAAATTAAAGGTTAAGAGATAGTCAGATAGTCAAATAAAATCCATTGGACCACCATGTACGCCCTGTACGAAAACCTACTTCCCCCTAGTCACACATCAATGTTGAGGATTTACGCATCTTATGACAGTTTGACAATCAAGAATTAGTGATTATAATCTTATTTATTAAATTGACATTAGTTTCATGATTTCCGAAGAATTTGTGACTTTTACAAAGAGGCAGACAGTAGGTATGCCAATGTTGTTATATGCTCTTTGTCGTACAGCCTCGCCTTAATGGCCCTGTACGTGTGGTGTGATTTTACCTTAATATACAAACAAATAATAATGATATAGGTATTAATAATATGTCGATTTATTCTTAGCTTTTGGTGCCTCAATTTTGTCTCGTATAAATTAGCTTGAAGTTCCGTAAAGGCTTCAAAAGTTTCGGAATCGGAACATGAAAATGCTGGCAAACCTATTACTAAAGTGCTGTTCTGCATACATATATCGACATATCGAAAGATTTTTAGAATTATTAAGAAGAAACAATAAAAGTAAAGAAATTAGTCTTTACAAGTTACCCGCGACTTCGTCTTGCTTAGGATGCTCAGTAAAAGTAAGTAGAAATATTTCTGCCACTCATCAAGTTTTTTTCAGCAGTAAGGCCGTAAAAGAGTAAGAAACATACAAAGTTTCACCTTTATGAATAACATTTCTAGCTATTAGCCGAGACTTTGCCCGCGAGGATCGAACAAAAAAACTCGTACTTGACTAAAGTAAATTTTAGCGAATTAACTTTTCTTCCACAACAAAATGTTGTTGCCTTGACGTTTACAGTCGCTGAATAATTTCATTGGGATTGTTAAATGTTATCACATTTTGCCAATAAAATTTTTAAAATCAATAATTTTGCAGTATGATTCATTCACCGAAATAAAATTAACATCTGTTTGGAGTACAGTAGACGTATTGGGCCAGGACTTGAAAGGTTTTTTTTTTCACGTAACAAATAGGGCGAAAACAAGATGTCTTAGCAGATAGGGAATGGTTAGACGATCACAAAAAACCATAATGAGATGTTCTAGACAGAAGTCTGGTGTTTAAGAGTACTCTTTCAGATTTTCAAGCTGCTGTTTTTTCTTATCTAGCAAATATTTTTCAGTATCATGGTAAGCTACTCTATCACCGGCAATAACTTTTGTTCGCCATTCATGAATATCACAAAGAAATCGTCTATTCCACATTTTTCAGGCATGTCTGATTAATTATAATGGAATAATATATATAATAAAATAATAGATTATGGTGATAATAAAAAACATTTGCCAGCCAAGCAAATCTGGATTTAGCCTGTAAATCTGGAAAAGGCTTCCTGAACTCTGGGCTCTGGTCTAAAAGTTCTCACAAGTTTTTTCTCTATCCTCTCATTGTCCCCCATCTACTGAGATATTTCGTTTTCTCCCTGAAAATCACGTGAAAACCAAGAAAAAACATTTCTCGGCTCCCGTACCATTTCGGATTTTATTCATACTTTTCATAATGTGCAAAAGTGTGGTTATTTATTGTACTCTAATAAATAACAGATAGAGACATAATTTTTGGGACCACCTCGCTTTATGTGTTGTGTTCTACTCCGTTTCTCAAATTTATCGACACGTACTTTGTACGTTGAACATCACTAAATTATTCACCAAAAAGTCAGATTTATCTTTCAACCTTAGTGTAGCATAGAAAGGTAGGGAATGAGGTTTCATTCCAAAAAATAGTTGACAACCCCATTGGCTGTCTTGACTTGTATTGTTGATGTGTCAAAGTGACAAAATTTTGTAGTATTTGAAGTAATTTCTCATCGAAAACATATTCAAAATATTGAAAAACAACGCACGAAAGCTGAGATGTACAATGATTTGTGAATTTAAACAGAAACAGTAAGAGAGAGTTAACATTTTCAGTTAGGATTAAGAGTATTTTTGTGAACTTATCGAGTGAAATCGGTAGTCTAGCATGACGATTTTGATCAGTTCTTGGGACAAAATAATATTTTTTTAATTCAAAATTGATAGATCTGCTCTTGACTGTATGTACACACATCTAAAGCTCTAAAAAAACAGGCCATGTGCAAGTCCGACTACTAAAACACCGGATACACGGTCGGCGACTAGCTCCCGACAGAGGTCACCTTGGTTTGCAACCATTTGGGTCCGTTTCAACTACACGGTCGCCGACTTGTTGACAACAAGCATTGATATAGATTAAAAAATACGATGTGTTGATACAAAATGACAGTTGACACTGACAGTTCTTGTATTTTGTAGTTCGGTTAAAAACAAATCACTGCTTAGAAGACTTTTCATATCTTCTTTGTCACAAAATTATCAATTTCGTTGTCTTCTTTTGTTTTTAATTACCGGGAAAGACAAGAAACGTCAGTTTATAATCTGTGCGGTCGCCAACTGCCAGCTACACGGTCGGAGACGTAACCAACGTCCTCTATTTGACCTTAGTTTGGGAAGTTGCTTTCACAACCAAGGGCGTTGGAAGGTCACTAAAAATTTGGTTGGCGACCATGAACTACACGGTCGGAACCGACCAAGGTCACCTCTGTCGGGGCTTGGTTGGCGACCGTGTATCCGGTACTTAAACTAAGAGATCCGTACCACTAATGTGACACGTATCATCCGTGGGTGTCGTATGAAACGAATAAGGGCTTATGAATCAGAGGATTGGCAGCAGCATCCCAGCTCTGTGCATCGTATCGTCTTACACACTGCGGTCACTAACAACAGCGTTCGCTAGCCGCAACGCTTTCAAGCATGGTGACTAAATATATGTCTCTTGCATGGAGACCTCCTAATTATTTTACTTTTCATTGATTTTATTATTAGTTAGCTAATCCGCTACAATCACACATAGTTATTCTGTAAAAATTTTAACCATATAGTTACTACGGTTCCAAAGATAAAGGTCGGACAGACTGACAGGGCTTAGTAAAAAGTCCCGTAGGCACCCCTAGGGGACGGGACGGGAGCTAGTTTAGAGACTAACATTAATAACTATAGGCTACCATGAAAAGGATCAGCACAAATACTCAAGTGCATGCAGCAAGAAACGAAGAGCACAATATCTAAAGCTAGTAACCTATTCTGTGTCTAAAGCTTTTCAGGACAAATGAGAATGTTGCCCACAAATAAATCGAGTTTGCATGCAACCTACGTCCAGCAGAAAATTACAATTGATATGCCAAAAAATAAAATAAATTAACAAGTATCAAATCAATTTTTCTGACTATAACCAGTGATACCATACGAATTTTGTACAAATTTATTTCAGTATCTTCTTTCAATCAAGATCTTCGTTGTTGTCAAACAAATCCGACGATTAATTTAGACTAAAAATACGAATTTCGTGTTTTTACATAATTAAATAGCAATTATACAGTAACAATTTGTTCGATGTGAAATGAAACACGTTCTTTTTGTAAGCTTCATATCACAGATCTTTTTTTACAGCAGAAAACACATTAACAAAGCATGTTTGTACTGTGACCGTTCACGACGACGACTAGACTTGGTCTAGTTAAAAATCCGAGTGCAACTAGTTTTGTTGAACGCATATGCTCTTTTGTGCTTGTACTTTGGCAGAGGGGAAGCTACGTAAAAGGCGTCTCCTAAACGGGCTAGCGCGGTTTGACGCGTTGCTCTAAGGACTCCAATGACCAAGGAACATATATTACTCACCTACGGCGCCAATGACGAATCTGATGTCAGATTTGAAAAAAAAGACCGCCATTTTGAAGATTTTTGTTTCTGGACCGATTGTCTTCAAAATAGATATCCGAGGGTTTGAGTCTTAGATTATGAATAATCCGAGGGTTTGAGTCTTAGATTATGAATAACGGGTTTGAGTGGCCTCTCATATCGAATCGAATGTAAAAATTTATAAAATATAGCCGCCATCTTGATTTTATTTCGTTTCTGGACCGATTGTCTTCAAAATCGATATCTGAGGGTCCAAGTCCAACATAAATTCAGTCAAATTCTGTAAAGGGGGTTGTAAAAACCCTATTGAACTACTGAGAATAGACGCGCAACCGAACTACTAAGACTAGACTACTTACCGATAAAAGCATAAGTAAATAAAACAACAGAATCAATTAGTTAACCTATTTATTTTTCCTTCAGATTTCTATCATTTAACAAGAAAGTAACAAGTAGGAGTTAAAGAGAGTAGAGGAAAATTTCATAATTAACATATTTTTAAATGCTAACAGGATTTCAACGCTAATAAACATGTCTAGTACATAATTTTCAAGACCATTTGTCTACAATAAACAAGTACAAAGAGAACGCCTTAAATTCCGAGAAAACTAAATCTAATGAGAGTAAAGAATGTATGCATGCATTCCGCATACCTACCTGATTGACTATATTCCATAAAAATTAGGAATTATTGCTATTACAATTACTCAACCTAATAACATAATTTGTTATCTACAGTGAATTCCAGGAAATGACCCTGCGTTAAGTGGGGAAAATCCACTCCCACCGCTCAACTCAACTCTGACATCAGGGTTTGTGAGGTCGGTCTTCGATCTTACAATCCACACGATACGATGATGATAAGTGGGAAACTGGGAAGAAATTGCCCCTGAGTTATTTTATCCCATATAACTATGCCACAGCAGCGTTTTGTTGTGGGAGAGATCGATTCCAATATGAATAAATATAATTCCCACTTGTAGCAACTGGGAATTATATTTGTACTGGAAACTGTGGACTAAACGACTTATAGAAAGTTGACGTCGATATTTGTTTACAACTCTTCTTGTCAGCAATTCTTTTTTTATTAAACGTTGAGTCGTCCCCTGAAAGTCACTTAATGTGTTGTGGCGCCTAGCAGCCTTGCTTCATCATGAGGTCGGCCAGCTTGAAGATCCGGAACCAGCTGAAGGGTTCAGATTGAGGCGGGGGCGCCGCCTGCGTCTCGGCACTAGATGGCGCTCGCTCCGCGCTGTGCACGGAGTGCGTTGGAGACTTCTTGTCTGCCTTCTGGTTGTCGGGCGACTTAGTGATTGCTGGGGACGTCATACTGGTGCTGCGAACAACGAATACCTTTACTGGTAAACATCACACTAAATAAACACTGTTCGAGAGTCGCGCTGCAAGTGTCAAGGTTGACCTGCTACATGTGAGTTTTCATTGGTTTTGCTTAAGGAGCCTAAACATGGTAACAAGCAATTTTCCCGAAGAATATTTTCTTGACTCGAAAAACATTTTCGACTACCCAAACAAAAGAGCTGATCATTAGTTAAGTAGGAATCGAAAAATTTATTCATGTTTCTTGTTTTCATGAATAGAATCACTAGCTTCGGAAGCGAAACCAATGAAAATTCACGCTGTACGTATAAAGGGTGTAAGGGGCAGCTAGGTTTCCGAAAACGGAAAGTACATACATGATCAGTCAACTGAACAACTTTCAGTGAATAAAACTTTCAGGAAATGAAAACAAAAAGTCGGCCAAGTCCATAGCTTTTTTTCATTTCCTGAAAGTTGTTCAGTTATGTACCTATTTTAACTGATAATGCGCTTTCAGTTTTAAACCCAACTGCTTAGAGGAAAACAAGCTAAATCTATTCTAACTAAGCTAATCTAACTGTTCAAGGAAATCAACATTATGACAGTGCCATGCCAGTATATCTATGAAAATATAATGTATGCTAGAAAGAACATTCATCAATTACCAAAAATTTGTGACAGGCATAATTTTAATACTAGAAATAAGCATAAAATTGATCAACCATATACTAGATTAACTAAAGTCAATACATCTTTCGTTGGTCTGTGTATACGATACTACAACAAAATACCTGACAATATAGTGCAATTACCTGAGAGAAAGTTTAAAGAATGTGTAAAGCAAACGTTATGTAAAAATGCTTACTATAGATTGGATGACTATATGAATGACAAAGAGGTATGGTGCTCTGATATTCCAGCGAAACACAAGAAACACATTGTAAAAAGCCGACTCTTAAAGTAGGCCGTGCTGCAGTGGTTTCTTGCCGTTTCTTTTACGCTGCCATAGCACGATCCGAAACGGCGTAGACTCGCTCTATTTGCATTGTATTCTGCATGACATTCAATAAGTATTCTGTAAAGAATCTACATTGAATAAAATTATCTGAATCTGAATCTGAATCTATAGGATTGGTAAGTGGAATTGTATAAGATTTTGCAGTCGGGGACGGACAAAATTAAGACGTAAACCACCACAAAACGTATTTTCGTCCCCGCCTGCAATATCTTGTACAATTCAAGTTACCAAATCCTATAGATTTTAGCTTATTTTCTATGCTTATTTTACTCTCTTCTGCTAAGCAGTTGGTTTTTTTAAAAATATTTTTTTATTTAAAACTAGTTTTTAGATTAGTTACGTCAAGTTATTGTAAAACCTTTGCAGACCTTAGAATCAGACTTTTACGAGCTATTGTAAAAGTAATGATTAAAAAAATATATATTTTCCCCTTTTTTTCTTCTAAGGTGCCATACTAAAATATTATACCCTATGACACTCCCACAATTAATACAAATCTAACGACACCTCACATGTTGAAATCTATCAAGCCGTTTAGGCTGCAGAGCGCGACAAAGAAATCGACATACCTACATAAAAGTATAACCATAGAGGTATAGGTAACCATAGAGTAATATAATACTGGGCGTAGTATATTCCTCCTGTTTTGGGGCAGTCGGGTAAAAAGACTCCTTTATGATACGCCAGAGTCTCTCGAAAAACTTATTCTTATGGGCAAAGTGGAGGGGAAAAGACAAAGGGGCCGTGCACCAGCTAGATGGTGTGACCAAACAAAATCACTGCAACTCCAGCTGCACGATGCGATCCACACCGCAGCTGACAGGGCAAAATGGAAGTACCTAACCCGGCCCCAATCAAATCTTCTGACTTAATATGATGGTCACGATCCCCATTCCCTGGGGTTACGACTTAGAAGAAGAATGATGAATAAATTTTAGTGACCAGAAATTTACATTCGACTTTTGTTGCGTGTCGGCTAAATGTTACATGGCTATTGAACTGGCGTTAAATTGGAACCATTTTATTATTATTCCCGGTCATCGTCGAATTGAGTGGTTCGTGTCAATCAACTTACAAGACATTCGCCGTGGTCTAATTGTTTCCAATCACGAGATTGCCAAAACCATAGCAGAGCAGATTATTTTATTGAGAAGTAGAAAATTAAGTTAGTTATTGACGAAACTACCTTTCCCCGCCTGCAGTATCTTATACAATTCAAGTTACCAAATCCAATAGATTTAAGCTTGTTTTCCTTTCTTGTGCTAAGCAGTTGGGTTTTTTGTTATTTAATAATTTTTTATTTTAAACTTTTTAGTTTTCAGATTTGCTAAGTCAAGTTATACTAAAACATTTGCTTAAACCTTAGAATACGGTTTTTACCAGCTATTGTTTGATACCCATGTTGTAAAAGTAATGATTTAAAAAAAAATATTTCACCCTTTTTTTTCTCTTCAAAGGTGCCCTACTAAAATATTATACCCTATGACACTCCTACAATGAATACAAATCTAACGACACCTAATTATGTTGAAATCTATCAAGCCGTTTTGGCTGCAGAGCGCGACAAAAAAATCGACATACATACATACATCATCATCATAGGCCATAGCCATCTATGTCAGACGATTTAAGCAATATTCTGTCGATTGCACCGTTTTTCGAGGCTAAGTAAGCCCATTCGGGAGCGGCAGGTCCTGTCACACGCTCTGCAGGTGAAGCTTGTGTTATCAATAACTGATGTTACGAGTATGTCGTTATTTTTCTTACGTTTCTCGCTTTTTTTGGCAAGGTCACAACACCAGGCTTCATCGTGTACCTTGCGTCCATCCAGTAATGATTTACGCCATTTGGTTCTGTCCTCAGCTGTCTGCTCCCAGTCTAGGTGTTTAATACCAAAAGTAATCATGTCTCGCTTGGCGCAATCTTTAAAGCGCAGCATTGGCCTACCAACATTTTTTTTTGCGTGCGCTATAGGACCAAGCAATATACGCTGGGGTAGACGGGTTGGTTCCATGCGGTTCACGTGCCCCAACCATCGTAATCGTCTCTGCTTCAGCAATGCAAAGAAACTGGGAAGCTGGGCTCGTTGTAAGACCGTTTTGTTGGTTACCTTATCCTTCCAGGAGATGCCTAGGATGTTTCGGAGGCAGCGCATATGAAAGGCATTAAGTCGACGCTGTTGTTTTCCGTACGTTGTCCTTGCTGCTCCATACAACAATATGCTTAAAATGCATGCTTGGTAAACGATCATCTTGGTGTTCGTCGTAAGATGATTGTTTTGCCAGACTCTTGTATTCAGCCTGCCGAACATGGTCGCCGCTTTGCCGATACGAACATCGATCTCCAGGTCAAGTGAGAGATTGTTCGACACAGTCGACCCTAAGTACGCAAACTTGTCCACTACTTCCAATATGGCACCATCCAGGGTTATTACCGGCTTCTCTGTATTCCCTTTCATCATCACAACTGTCTTTTTGGCGTTTATAGACATGGAGAACAAGGAACATGCCCGTGAAAACTTATTGACGATGATTTGTAAATCAATTGCAGTGTTGGCCACAAAGGCTGCATCATCAGCAAATAGAAGGCTGTCAATAAAAACGTCCTCGCGATGGCGCTTGGACTTAAGAAGTGAAATTATGTTGTACAACTTCCCATCAGCTCTTGTATGTAGATGTATACCCCGCTGGTCATTGCCGAATGCTTTTCTTAATAGCAATGAGAAAAATATACCAAACAGGGTGGGTGCTAACACACAACCTTGGCGGACACCTCTGCGCAGTTTGAACGGCTCAGATGTAATGCCACCAGCAACGACAGCGCCATTCATATCTTCGTGGAAGCTCTATATTAAACTAAGAAGCTTTGGTGGACACACGATGCTGTTAAGAGCGATATGTAGTCCCTCTCTGCTGACTGTATTTTTCTACATACACCCAACAGCACGTCAGTAGAAACACTTCGAACTTTGTGACATAGTAATAGAGTTGCAAATCTTTCCATTCACGAGCGGTTGACCGTACGTAAGGTATGGTTGTATTTGGTAGTCACAAAGTGGTTTTAGTCGCTGGTGGTTCGCTTTGGCGAAGCATGGGCTAAAACCTCCTTGGGTAGTCGACATCAAAAAACAGCTCCTTAGAAAAGCTACAGTATAACACAAAAGTAATTAATGCTGCACCTTGCACGGAAAATTTAGTCATTGCTTTATATGTTAAAACTTAGAAATTTATTTCCAAAAGGCCTAGCTAAACCCAAATATTTTATAAAGAAATTTAACAATAAAATATTACGAGATGAGCAAACGACGCTACCCACCAACAGATGGCGCTGTAGGTTTCTGAAACGCGATAGTAAAAACAGCGCCTCTGGTACGGAGTAGAAAAACTACAGTATATTACAAAAGTAATGAATGCGGCATCTTACACGGGAAATTTAGTCATTGCTTTGTATGTTAAAACTAAGTGATTCTTTTTCCAAAAGGCCTATCTAAGCCCAAATATTTTATAAAGAAACCTCCCTGAGTTGTTTTATCAATAAAATATTACCAGGTGAGCAAGTGACGCTACCCACCAACAGATAGCGCTGTAGGATTCTGAAACGCGGTAATATTTCCACTTTTTTATGGATATCTTCCGGCTCCATCATCAGATCAGTTCAAAGTTACAACAATATTGCATTGTCATCCGATTAACATACGCATGCAAAATTTCATCTCAATCGGAAACCGATTAAGATTCTCTTTTCAGTCGGGTATTTTTTTTTTGAAATAGTTTTTTTATTTAGTACTTTTTATATTTTTTTATACCCTATGACACTCCTACAATGAATACGAACCTAACGACACCTCACATGTTGAAATCTACCAAGCCGTTTAGGCTGCAGAGCGCGACAAAGAAATCGACATACATACATACATATATACATACATACATACATGCATACACTCGAAAAACATAACCCTCCTGTTTTGGGGCAGTCGGGTAAAAAGGCCTAGGCTCAGCGATAGATTTGCCCTTAGAGAGGGCAACACTGATTTTCAGCCCTCGCCTCGCCAGTGAGGGTAACGCGGGTGCTATGAAGATATACCTACGAAATTATATTATAAAAATAAATAAAAATAGAAAACTAGCATCAGAATAAACGAAATGTGACGTGTGCAGGTTACGCTGCGTTTTTGTAGAAAAAGGACAATGTAAATAGTAAAAGTAATAAATCGTTTTATTTGTTCGTATAGTATCGTAGGTACACGAAAGCATTGTGCTCAGTCAGCGGTCTGGAAGCGGAAGGCTGTAGCTGTAGGCACAAAGGTCTCGGGTTGCACAACGTTTCCGCGGTCTGCACGTGAGCAAAACAATGGCGCTCGCAGGAGTAGCGGCCGGGTAATATGTACGGCCGTGGCCCGTGACTCGCAAACGTGGTACTGGACCTACTTTACCTAAAGGCTACAGGGTTATTTTTATCAATGACCCGATTTCGATAAAACATAAGAGCCTAAAAAAAGCCTTATGCATAGAGTTGCCACGTCATTGATCGTCTTGTATTTCGCCAATTTCAAGATAAGTAATAATAAGGAAATCACTGATGTGAGCTGAGACGCACGGGGAAACGAATTTTTTAGAAATGTACTTATGCACCCACTAGTATATCGAAACTTAAAAAAATGCGTGATTTGTCTTCGACTATCTATCTGGATGTGTAGTTAAAACCCTACATTTCGGCGTTGAAAATGTCAATGCATTTTTGAGGTCCTTTTAGGCATCGAAAGTAATATATAAATAAGTAAGTCAACGATCGAAAGGGTTAAAACGTCCCATATCAGTTCCTGGAAATCATGACTACGCTACATTGACTGCCATTGAAAGCCATTAATGTAACCTTTCAACTTTATTGTGGTCTTTAATGGGTCTTTATCATCGTAAAGCAGGTCGAAGTAACTGAACAATTTTCAGCGAATTAAACTTTCGTCCTTCATAAAAAATGTAAAATCCAGTTTCATTTCCAGAAAGTTTCATTCACTGAAAGTTGTTTAGTTTCATTAACTGATCGATCATCATGCCCTTTAACTTTACACCTTGTATGTATTCATAGTGTCATCATTAAAGTAAGTAAATTAACGTCCACCACTGATGAGGTCATTAGATCGTGATTGTGTACAGGCTTTGATCATAATAGAATTAAGTGAGGAGCATTTGGTGCATATCCGGAGCATATTGATAACGGAGGAACCTAGTAGCGACAGATAGAAAATACAACCTAAAAATCTTAACTAGGAAAGCGGCACAGTCCAAGATTGTACAAAAGCAAAACTAACATATTACCAATCTTTTGGTGAGTCCCGCCGCCGTAATTCCCAAAAACTAATTTCTAATTTCCTGCAGCCAACTACGAGTCCGATTGTAAAAAATAAACAGTGGTTATGAATAAAGAATCTGTATCTTTATCCCCAATATTACCAAACGATTCTGCCTCAACGTGACTAAAAAAAAAATGAATTGAGTGTCTAAACTTATAAGAACTCAATCGCGCACCGTACACCCTAGATAAGCAAATTTTACCTTTATTTATTTAAAATTTATGCCGTATACCGGTATAATATTTTGATTACGTCCATGACAGCACCAAAGACAACCTCCCATTGACGTAAGAAATTGCTGCGCTTCTAAACGCCCCCTGGCGTAGTTTCCAAAATCTTTGCAACCTCCTGACAATCGGCAATCTGGACATAAAATTATTAGCCCGATGAATCTGGCGCTTTTTGTAAGGGAGACCCGCACAATAAGTCCATCTTAAAAAAGCCTTTTGAATTTAAAATGAATATATCTTTCTTAATCTTCTGTTACTTATAAACTTAAAATGTGCAAATAATCCAGCATGATATGTAAATATAGTAAATAGTTGAATGTAACACTTTTCCAATTTATGTTTAATTTGAAGAGCAATTCTCCATCGAAAGATGCGTTAAGTAATTGTGTGTATAGGTATAAGTTTATATTTAATTCGATTTTTTGCTATGCAATTGGAGCTATAGAGGCCAACTCTTGATCACTGGGTGATAAGGTATCATCCAAAAAATTCAATAATCACAAGTATTATTTTTCAGAAATAAAGAATGTAATTTTCTTTAGTTAAAGTAGCGTGTTTGATTGTTAATTTTCATATATTATGATATTTTCGTGGCTTTCCAAAAATTTTATATGTAAAAAATCACTCGATAATCATTCGGTGATATTCAAGAATTGGGCCCAAGACAGTTTAATAACGGTATTTTTTTACATATTTTTCAATATACGTAAACATTATCAGAAAAAATCCAAAACACCAAAAGTTACCACAGTCTCATTGCTATGATATTTTTCAATTGTTATAATTATCCGAGCAACCGAGCTTTGCTCTGTATAATCTTGACCAAAGCCTAATAACAGATGGCGCTGTAGGGTTCATGAAATGCGCAAACTTCAAGAACTGCCCAAAAAACGGTAGAAACGAATTTCCCAAGACATGAGAAATCGCTGGATCGATTTTTTGCTCGCGAAAACCCCCGTATACTAAATTTAATCGAAATCAAAACCAAACCGGTAGGCAAGTATTATTCAAAACTATACCTTATTATAAAGTCAATCGAATGGTTGACGGACAGACAGGCATCAGATAATATGATAAATAAGGGTTGGATTTTTATCATTATTTTGAGCGAAACCCTAAAAAATTTTAAGATTCTTTGTAAGCTTTTTCGCATACATTAGGTATAAACTGAGAATTAGTTGTCAGGTTCAAAATCTCTATTAATCGGGCTAAAAACCAAAGATTTTGGAAACTACACACAGGGCGTTTAGAAGCGGAGCGTTTTTCTTACGTCAATGGACAACACGATTTTTTTTGTTGAGGAGGTGGAGGAGAAAGGGGATCGTTTGCAAAATTGGAACTCGTTTGGATATGTCGTGAGATAGGCAAGCTTGCAAGCACGAACAAAATCGATATTAATCTAAATAGGGGCTATAGAATAGCAAGGTATGATGCGCTTTTTGCGTATGTGATGGAAGTCGGCATGTACGGCTATATCGGGCGGTCCTGGTGTTTAATCAACGTGATAAAAATGTAGATCGTTACGCAACGCACATATCCTGTAATCAGAGTAGATACCCTAACCCGTCCCTGTTGCGTCGTGGTGACCCGAATTAAACTGGAGCAAACTGAATAACACGCCAGACTATAAATTTTTAAACGACCAAATATATTGCGACACTAGCCGACGGAAATTAGTTTGGTTAGCAAAACCGCACATTAGACAAACAAAGAAACACATTCGCTGCTAGTGAAAGCAAAGGAATATTTATACAAAACATATTGCTGGCTTTTCATAAACTCCCGTGAAACGTCCACTGCACTGTCCAGAACTCCAGCAAAAACGCATGGTACTTTGTAGGGGATTTACCATAGTCACCACGCTTGTCAGCGTTGCGGCTGGCGACCGCAGTAAGTAGCAAGAACTCCAACAAAAACGCGTGGTACTTTGTAGGGGATTTACCATAGTCACCACGCTTGTCAGCGTTGCGGCTGGCGACCGCAGTAAGTAGCAAGAACTCCAACAAAAACGCGTGGTACTTTGTAGGGGATTTACCATAGTCACCACGCTTGTCAGCGTTGCGGCTGGCGACCGCAGTAAGTAGCAAGAACTCCAGCAAAAACGCGTGGTTCTTTGAAGGGGATCTATCATAGTTACCACGCTTGTTAGCGTTGCGGCTGGAGACCGCTGTTGTTGGTGACCGCAGTAAGCAAGATGGTACGATAGACAGAAAGATACTGCTACCCATCCTCCGGTTGATAAGCCCTTAGTCGCCTCCCACCCGGCACTACACGGGTTCTTTGTTTGGGTCATAAGACGCCCTAGTTCCAGCAAGACCAGCCATGTTAAAAGAAAAAAGTGGGTGAGCTTTTATAATCATAACATTTGGCTTTACAATGTAAGTTTTTGTTATTCTTCATTCTTTAAACGATTAAGGTTGGGTTGACGCCATTGTTTGTGTTGTACCTAGTAGCAAAGACAATGTAATTTTGCAGTTTGCTATGTCCACAGTACGGGTACGTAATTCATACTACTTAGATCATACATGCATAATGTGAAGCTGTATCTTTAAAATCCTAGATGTATATGTACATTTACAATGTGATCCAAGATCATACTTCTATACATACTTATTATTTCTTTGCATTATTTTGCTTTTTACGTTAAGTGAACAATTTTCATTTAACAAATGTTATTTGTGCGCAATAAAGAATACTTATTATATTAATTGTGAGTAAATTTCGAGATTCGCAATGGGCATCCAAGTTCTCGGATAATACGGCTAGTTTGTCGGGTGTAAACAAATTGTAAGCACTATTTATCCTGTTACTGGACCATAAAACTAAACAACTTTCCAACATAGGTCGACATACGAAAAAAATGTTTTTACTCTCATAAAAAATGCATGATTAGTAGTTGCAGTTTATTAGTTGTTGCAGTTCATAAAGGAGACGTTTCAGATTACTATTGGACTCCGGCCATGTCCTTGTACAGTTGTTAGTTGACTTTGGTACATTACTAGAATGCCTTTATAGTTACTTGTAGTTTACTTGTAATATCCTGATGTATTTTGAAATATGGTGGGAAATGTCATTTGATAAGGACGTTTGTGTTTAAAAAGGCATACAATACATTTTCAAGATAATTTCATTTTCATTTAGCTTAGTTGGACCAATTAGACATGAACGTTGCCATGCCACATCATACAAATGGGTGTATTTTGGGGATATGAAAAATGTTTTTCTCGTTAAAACTACAGGATAATAAGCAAAAAGAGTTACTGGGTAAAATTAAGTATATTTTTGTCTTTTTTAGGGTTCCGTACCTCAAAATAAAAAAAACCGAACCTTATTTTTATTTTATTTTTATTTATTAAGGTCTACCAACAGTTGTTTACACTATTAGATACATAATGAAAAAAAGTGTTATTAATACATATTAAAGAGTAACAACTACTTAAAGGTAAACTCGGCATGCACACTAATGATTAGCTACAACGTTACAAACAAAACAACGAAAGAACTCGTCATTGTTAAATTCATTGTAAGACAAAATTTTAAAAACCTATTTAAATTTACAACAAAATTAGGCAAAACGTATGAAAAAAACATAACCCGTTACAAAATTAAGCATGCAAATTAAAAGTTATCACTTTGTTGTCCGTCTATCTGTCTGTCAAGACCCTTTGTCTCACGAACAAGAAGAGGTATCAGGTTGAAATTGATAACGAATATTAAGGTCCATAAACCACACAAGATCTGATAATTTCAATTTTTTACAACGACGCAATCAAAAGATCTCCATCATCTCCATACATTTATACAAAAAAGCAAAACCTACAGGGTACTTCCCGTTGACCTAAAATTATGAAATTTGGCAAGAAGCTAGGTCTCACAGTACAAATAAAGGTGAAAGTCTAAAATCATTAAATATTTAAATTTTTCTCACAACTAATAGTAACCAATTAAGGTGAGCTACCGTTTCAAGAACTTTTCTATAAAAGAGGGGTCAAGTTGGATGGTGGTGGAGTTTTTAAAATCAAACAGCAAAAGCTTTTAGTATATCATATGGTAGATAGGTACGGAACCCTTAGGGCGCGAGTCCGACTCGCACTTGGCCGGTTTTTTTTCTAGATTTTGTACATAGAGATGGCCGGAGATGAAACGTCTCCTTTTACTCGTATTTCGCTATGTTCCTTGGGAAAAGTTGTTTAGTGTCATTCTGTGACATGGTCTGAGTAACGTGGTAAAATCACAGGGTAAAATAATGATTTTTTTTTTAACACCTAGTAAATTTGTGTTGATGTAATATCTCCCAAAATCACAGTTATCAAAGAATATTACACGTGACAGTAGCATTGTATGACCCGATGAATTCTATTGGCCCCAATGCGGAGTCTATTCAGTTATTGACCTTCAATGATATTGGTCCAGCTGGTTCTAACCAAGTCTGACTAGAGCGTGGGCTAGAATGCTCTTTGTGAGCCCAGGTGACCTAAATTAAATAGGCACTATAAGTAGGTATATCAGTCTAGTTATTTTGATCTTAGCTCTTTCAAACAGATTAAGAAACTGCAATTTTGGAGAATAATAACACCGAAGATAGGATTTTTTTAAATCAAGTTAGTGCTTTATACAACGAACTAGGTCACTTCCTTATCTGTGTAAAAAAGTAGTACTCCCCAAAAACTGAAATAGTAATTCAGACCAAATGAGACTGAAAAGGTAGATGCAATTTTTGAAGAACCATTAATTATGCTCTTTTAATAAATGATTTAATCTCATTATCAACATTCCATACAATTTTTTGTTGTTCTTTGGGGGAGTAACACTAATGTAAGTCCAATTTACGAGTATATATTTGTGCAATCTAATAAATTCCCCTTATCTTGACCTTTTGGCACCGACAGTGTAGATCAATATTTAATTTTAAAAAATCTACGCTTGAATATTCATCACCTTCTGTTCCTTTCCAAAATCACATTGCGTAATAGTCGTGATCGTGGTTATTTATGGTACCACACGACATATTTCCATTTCGTTATTATTATCGTTGTATTAACAACTCCTAGCTAAAAGCAAGGGGTTTTGCTACTTGTTTGTAGCAAAACCCCCAAACATCATTGTCTGTCGCAGGCAAATTTTGAAATTCGCCGCTTTACATATTGCCTTGGCATTTTACAAAATGATAAGAAATTTAAATTTTCGTAATTTTTATAATGCCTCGACATAACGACGCGTTATTAATTTTTGGCACTGGCCGGCCGCTCCCGAGGCACGCTCGTGCGTAACCCAACCTAACTAGGTAACTCTAAGGGTTTGACTTAACTAACTAACCTAAAATGCACCAGTACTGATCTAACCCCGTTTACAATCTACCGATGCCGTTTGTAAATAAACGGCGAATCATAAATACGATTTGTCTGCAACATATCTACAACAAAAAGACAAAAAGTCGCCAAGTCTCCATGAATAGAGCAGTCACGAATGTAGACACCAGTAATGAAGACAGAAGAGAGTGAGGGCTTGGCCGGTGTCCAAAGATGGCGTCCACTCTGTCTGTATTGGGCAAAGTTGTACGTATGTGGTGTGCGTTGATGTCCGCCGGCCATGACCCGGATTCGGCTTTCCGACAAGCAAGATAGAGCGTTTGGACATTTTATGTGAAAAAAACATTGTTTACTATGGTAATTTATACAGGGTGTTAAGTAAATTGCGCAAAATCTCCCGATGGAAGCTCTGGACATGAAACTGAACAACTTTTGTACTATGACTTTTGAAAATAAGCAAAAATAAACTTGCAAATTTTGTAGATAAGAACACACGGCTGCACATCGGTGGATACACTTTGACCTTGAGCGGGTCTCTGGTTTCGAGCGTTTGTAGCGTACCCTTTTTGAAGGCAACCAAAAGGCTGTGGCCACGTTTGGGCTAAGATTTCGCAGTAATTTTTTAGTTTTGAAAAGAAGAAGAAGAAGCGTAGCGCTGGTTCAGCTTATACGGGTTTTGTTTCTACATGCTTGCTGCCGTGTGTCGGTACTATATGATCCTAAGTAGCTGTAAATAGTTAGTTAACTTTAATGTCAGGGCAACGTTCAAGTGGTTACTTCGGTCGGATTATGTGTTACGCAACTTCTGTTAGCACCAAGGATGTCTCTTCATGTATCTGACGTAAATCTTGTTATGCTTAGCTTGTTATTATCAACTTAGCGTAGGTATATTTGATGTGAACTCAAAAGAATAGTTTGAAACACCATTTTAATCTTGTATTTTTATTAATCGTTTAAGGAAAATAAGTGCATATTTATTTTAACTAAACCACTTTTCGTTTTTGGTTATTAAATTACATACATACATAACATCACGCCTCTTTCCCGTCGGGGTAGGCAGAGACCCTATGCAGAGACCACAGTCCTCCACCTGCTACGATGACATACTTCCCTTGCTTCCTGTACTTTCATCAATCCTTTCATACATGCTCGTCAGTTTAGGGTACTTTTAATAGTTATATTTTACTTTTTAATATCATAGATAGATGATACATTGATGGCAATTTGTCGCGTGTGAAAAGTCGTGTCGGTAACTTTATGCCCGAGTTTTATGCTACCTGTATGTCATTTTTGACTTTTAATGTATTTATAGAACTAGCGTAAATTTTGGCGCACGAAGAAAATTTAAGCATTTGTCTTGGATTGATCTAGGATATCATGCTGGCGCTGCTGATCTCAGTCTGCGAACACAGTCTCTATACAGGGTGTAAGTGACGGTGTACCGAAAACTGAAAGGGCGTGCTCAGTCAACGAAACTGAACAACTTTCTCTAAGAAACAATTTGACCTCTCCATACAAACTGTTCGACCAGAGTGGGCAATTTGTATGGAGAGGTAAATTTTTTTTTCATTTCCCAACATATGTTTCTTTGGGAAAGTTGTTCAGTTTCGTAGACTAAGCACGCCCTTTCAGTTTTCGGTAAAGTTAGTCACAAAATTGTTACTGTTTATGACTACGAAGGTTATCGACGGTACTCGCTTTATCAAATCAGCAGTATCATAAGCACCAATTAGTTACATTGGGATTTGAATGCTTGTAATTCGCATTTCCTATCATGTGTGCGTTATCAATTATCGAAGTAGGTCAATTTAATACGTTGTAAAGACAAATGCGACCCGCATACATAAAGGCCTTTAGGTTTCAAATGGCCATATTCGCTATGCCAAAGGCTATAACGGTGTAAGTAAGGTATTTTCTTTGCCAAAAGGGGAATCTAGAACGCACAGCCTTTGAATACGAATTAACAATCAAATGCTAGCGAATTCGTCATCTGCATTGCGAGAACAGTTACCAAAGCTGTAACTGTTGTTTATGCGAAGTGAGTGACTGCCGTCGGAAAATAGCTCTTTGTTTCTGCTTCCATTTTATTTATAATAATAACATCTTCAAATTCAAAAATAGCAACAATATATTTATAACGTTATTGTGTTTATATTAGGTCACAAAGTTGCATAGCAAACCAACACATTGTAACTATATTATGTAAGTATTCGTCATATTTGGTTAGATTCATATTACAACTATTTATTATTACTTATTATATACGTACCTACGAGCCGGTCATGTCCCACCACTGCAAGGCAAAGGCATTTTTCAATATACGTACTATACCTAAAGTAAGGCCATCGTAATAGGTCCGTTCTGACAGCTGTATGAAAAATTACGATGTGCAAAGAAAAAATAACCCTGTGAGTTGGTAATAAGGAAACTTCAAAACGGACTTCTTACGTTGTCCCTACTTTACATCTAAATGAATCCAAGCTAATGGGTACTTAACTACTCGTCTACAAGTGGTCATGTTTTGGGCCTTACCCGTTTTTCCGAGATGTAAACATTGTTGTTAAGATAAAATCGGATTTAAAACATGATATCGTTAGTGCAGTGTTTAGATGCTAATCTGTTTAGTTGGACATCTTTTGAAGAGTAACAAGCTGCGAACCGGACATGATGTGGGAGTGCCATAACATTTAAGTAAGTAGTTACCTAACAAACAGTCTGTTTCACAACACAATTCTATGACTAAAAATATTTTTCTCGAAGTACACAGTTGTTGTTACCATAAGTAGAAACCGAGCGCAGCGAAGTTCAATTCACTTTGATAGAAAAATTGAATTTCGGAATCAAAACAGATGAAAATGCAAGTTGTATGACGTCATATTTTTTAAATAATATTTATTAGATTGAATTTAGGTAGGACCAACCAACAAAGGAGTGGAAGTAGTCGTCGTAACCGAAATCGGTAACACATTTAAGTAAAGTTTAATTCTTAAAAAATTGTCTTAAAGCTACTTATTTGCCACATGTTTCTAATTCTAATATCATTTAGTTAGTTCGAGAGTTATATCAAAATTTATACATAGGTAAGTATGCATGCACTGCGCTGCGCCAAAAGTATTCCAAAATCAATAGAACGGGGTTAGCTGTAGATCGAACTATTCTTGATATGTATGATAAGGTTTTGGCAAGTAAGTCTCTCACCAGACGATGCCGATTGCAGGAATAATTTGACCCACTTTTTACTAGGGGGAACGGGAATGAAGGAAAAATATTGAGAGTTACAGGAAACATTATTTAAAACACTTGTTACTTATTTTACAAATGGAAACCATAAAGTTTTTTTTAAACGATAAGCACTTTGATTGAGTAATGTATAAGTAGATATATTAATTTAAAAGACTAAAAATAATTGGCTCAATTTAGTAAAAAATTGATCTAAGGAAACTTACTTTGGTTAAAACTTCGAAAATCACGACCTTTATACGAAGAGTTCACATAAATGCAGTTCCTTTAAAATATCTTGCAAAATAATAAATCGTAAGAATAAATTTATTCAAAAGTCACAATTTGAAACTTTACGCGTGTAAATAAAACCGTGCGCTCTCGTGAAGCGTACGCGCCGGTCCTTGGCTGGTGTTCGTTTGACGTACTGTAGAGGATTGTATCATCGTAGTGTATCGTACTATGACCAAACTAAGCTACGATGGTCAATACAAGGTGTTACATAAAAGGTTTATATGGATAAGTGCGAAGGATGGTCACATCCTTCGCACTTATCTATCGCACAGAGTCATCTGTCCATGAAACTAAACCAATTTTCTTGATGAACATAGGTCAAAACACAAGGAGACAATTTTTAGATCAAGCAGTAAAGCCTCCCATACATAATGCGCTATCAGGTGATGCAGTTTCTATGGTAAGTTGATTTTTTTCTCCGTATTTAGACCTATATATTCCAATAAGATGTTCAGTTTACTGGGTAGATATTTTTTTCGTTATTCGTTGTAGGATATTACAAATCTCTTTATGACGTCAGTCAAATTACATCGCTTCACAAACAAAGTGGCGCTATGTGGAAAAAAAAACCGGCCAAGTGCGAGTCGGACTCGCGCACTGAGGGTTCCGTACCACCACATAAACATAATTGTATTAGTTGAAATTTCAGTAAGTTAATGTGCTAGATTTTTTGAGTCCAACACGTGCTTGACCAAATTTTATTATTTGTTGTTATTTTATAGCTTATGCACTATAAACATACCAATTTTCAAGTTTGTAAGTGTTCCCGTTTTTAAATAGAACTAAAACAAAAATCGCCTCAGCGACCATCCAACTTGACCCCTCTCTTATATGAATGTTCTTGAAACGGGAGCTCACCACAATTGGTTACCATTAGTTGTGAGAAAAGTTGTAATATTTAATGATTTCAGACGTTTCCCATTATTTGTACTGTGAGACCTAACTTCTTGCCAAATTTCATAATTTTAGGTCATCGGGAAGTACCTACCCTGTAGGTTTTGCATTTTTGCATAAATGTATGGAGATGAGGACATAAAATGCCATATCTTTTGACTGCGTCGTTGTAAAAAATTTAAATTTTCAGATCTTGTGTGGTTCTTGGATCCTAATATATGGTATTAATTTCAACGTGATGCCTTTACCCGTTCGTGAGATAAGGGGTCTTGACAGACAGACAGACGGACAACAAAGTGATCCTATAAGGGTTCCGTTTTTTTCTTTTGAGGTACGGAACCCTAAAAATGAATCGACAAGAAAAAAAATGTTAAATGAGCCATGTCAGAGGCCGTCGGTCATTGATTAAAAACCATTGAAGTAGGAAAACGCGTACTCCGCCCTGCGTGTGAGTTTTCAAAATCTGTTTAAAACGCACACGATACGAGTATGATGATGATGGGTAGATTCGTTCATGCCCATCTGAGTATCACATCCTCCACCTGGTTGGTCCACCTGGGTGTGACATCATTCGGGTTTGCTATACCTTTTTTGCGACACGTTGTAGAGAAGCCGTTTCCCAAAACTAAAGTAATAAACATGATATAGTAATCTCACTTTAATTTTTTCACAAAATTTGTTATGAAATATGAAAACCCAAACAATAACAACGCTCTTCTAAAGAAGAGAACACATGAGATCGTTACTGTTTTATTACCTATCTCATTTTATAATTTTCACATTGTGTTGACAGGGTAAAACTAGCATGAAACTTTTCCTCGTTTTTCGAACCATGTTTCAGAAACATTGTAAAATTGTATGGTTATTCTCAAATACAGGTATTACTTATTGGGTGATAAAATATCGCAATGGTGATTAAAAAATGTGAGATTGAGATCTTTACTAAATATTCTTTAGGGGAGGCTATTAAGTAAATGGGGGAGGCTTATGCCCAGCAGTGGACGTCTTTCGGCTGATATGATGATGATGATAAAAAAAAAGTTCTTTAATCATTGAAGGATATATTACCAATCTCCTAATTAAGTCAGATTCATAAATCAATGGACCTCAGTCAGTTGACCTCAGTCACATTTACGTCGCTCTTAAAAAATCATATTTAACCGGTTAAAATGTAAATTATTAAATGTGAAATTAAAAATCAAACACTATTTTATGTTTATCGAATATATTTTTTCTCTTATGAAAAAAAACACCAAACACAAAACATATTGTATTTTTGGGTAATACGCGCACTTCTTACGTTTTCCAGCACATTTGCGAATAAAAATAAGTACAATTTGCTTACCTCTTTTCTCGAAGGAAAATTCTTATTGGATGTTAGGTATTTTTCTTTAGATATCTACGTACACCAGATACTCCAGACTTGTGTTTTGTGTGTAAGGATTTTCGACTGTCTTTTTATTTGTAGAAGTAGATACTTTTGAAAATAATTGCAACAAACACCAAAGGTATAAAAGACAAATGGCGCACGCATTACTTTTTTTATGACTGGGCAATGAAATCTTATTATTATTTAAGTTGGATTATATTAAGACTAGTGAATTTGTAATGTATGCTTTCAAATCTTTTAACTTTGACTTCTTTTTGTAAATATTGCTATGCTCTTATGGAGTTTACAGTGCAAGGACTATGTACATATCACCTAACATCTTGTTAATACTACTGTATTTACAGCAATAAATAATTTTGAATTTTTGAATTTGAATTTTAGCAAACACAGATTATATATGAGGAGGCAAGTTCACTAAACTGCCAAACAGCCTAATCTTTGAATTATTTAAAACGAAATATTTTCTTACATTTCACACAAATGTATTGTTAATTAGTTGATTAATCTAAATATTTTCATGAAATGAACGTTTATTTATCATAGTATCGAAAATCGAACACAGTTTATTTATTCATGAAAATGTTATGAATGTTATAGACAAACACTCCTTGCCGAAATTGAAAAAAATAACAGAAATAAAACACTTGTGCGGTAATATAATGAAAAAAGCACACGTGTTTAATAAGCTGGACTATGGACCTTAAAACAGTGCAAATAGAGCTGTTTCATGTCATGAGCAATGTGTTGAAAAATAATTAGTTAGATGGTACCTAAGTCGAACAATGTAGGTAATTATTAAACATTTCAATAGGTCTAGCTTAGATCATAACATGATTTAATATATAGCATAAGTTTAGACAAACTAGCAGAGTCTTTATTATAAATATTATTTGATAGCGGTCCTAGCATGAGCGTCTCTAACCGAGGTATATAGTAGGTAGTACTAATATCCTTTGGTATCTAACATTGTAAAATTTTGTAATTACGAAAGCTGATGATCTAACTAGTACCTAAGCCACATTACTTGCCAAAACTTACCTTATTCCTTGAAAGAAGATAGAAAAGGTTTTTAATACGGTTTACGGTCAACCGCTCGTCAGTAGAAACTTTTTCAACTCTATTACCACGCCATAAGGACCAAAAGTGTTTCTAATGACATGCTGTTGAGTGTACCGTAAACTGAAAGACCATGCTCAGTCAACGAAACTGACAAACTTTCCCGAACAAACATTTTTGGGAAGTGATAATTTTTTTTTACCTCTCCATATAAACTGTTCGATCAGAGTGAGCAGTTTGTATGGAGAGGTGTTTTTTTTCCCAACTCTTTCAGATTTCTTTATTTTCTTTAAACCGTCTTTTTACACCCCGTATTATGATTTTCTTTTTTATTTCACTCGGTGATATTCAAGAAATGATCCCCTAGTCGAAAACGAGAAAATTTTCATCACCGGCGCAAAGTTAATGGGAAAGCAAAATATCTCGGTATTTTTGTTGAGATTCGTGTTCTTTGTCACATATTTAAATTATACGCGAGTAAGAAGTATTTATAGAGTACCCTTACCCTTGACCTTGTATAATTTTACAATGAAAGCTTCCGCATTGTTTTTGCAGTTCTCGGTTAAAGGTTGAATTCTAGCTTTTGCTGGAAAAATGTGGAGGGGAAGTACCATAGTCACCTCGCTTGTTAGCGTTACGGCTGGTACCATAGACCGCGGTTGTAGGTGACCGCAGTATAAGTAAGATGTAAGATACAAAGGAGGATGCTGCTGCCCATCCTCCAGTTAACCCTTAGTCGCCTCTTACGATACCCACGGGTATGTATAGGTTTGTACTATTCTTTTCCGGCACCACACGTGAGCCAAGCCAACAGCTTGCTTAGAGTTAATTAGTTGTAAGTGCAAGCTTACCTCTATATTTCAGATATTATAAGTCATATCGAAATAAAATAGATATCGACGAGTTGTTAATTTAAAAACGATTAAATTGATGTTAACATTTTTCATCTATCTTTAACCGTTTCTGAGATAAATGAAAAAAACTAAAATCAGGGACCCGTTTGAGCATGGGGAGGGGGGAGCGTACACGGGATCGACGGGCAACTTTCTAGATATGTTCAGGGGGACCTAAGAAACACTTTAAAAAAAAGAAACCTTTTACCGCAATTTGTCGTAGGTTATTATTTAAATTTTTTGACCTAGTAGGATTTCGACTTGACAACATTGATTTTTCGATTCAGTGATGTCCAAAACCTCATAAAACCTTTGTTGACAAAAATGGTCCCGTTTTAGCCCTGACTCTGAGAAGGAGAGACAATTTTAGAATTTCATCTTAGTCTATTAATAAAATTTTGAGAAACTGTGATTTTTTACTTCCTATTCACAGGGTTCCATTATATATACCTATCATAATTCCGTGATTATATATCATGATATTTATACTTCGATCCTGCATCTTTTTAATAACAGTGCTCATGACTTCTAACTTATTCACGACACAGTCTCTGTGCTGGAAATTGGGTCACGCGGCACCCAGCTTAACTTTTTAACAAGCAAGTGTAGTACAGCTAACCACACGTCGGTGGAAACACTTGACCATGAGACCTCATCCTATCAGCAGTAGCAAGCGTAGCAGTAGCGTTGATTTTCGTAGAGCTTTTTCAACGGCTGACTGCACAGTAGGTACAGTTAGCACCATATCGTGGGAACTCGGCTAAAGTACAATCACAAACATAAGATGGAGACATTGTTACTACATGACACTTATGAATTATTAATAAGCATGTATAGGAATTAATTAGCTTGAGCTAGTTGTGAAATTGTGTCGAGTTAACGTGTACGCCTAAAGTCAAGTCAACAGAAAAACTATCAAAAGTGTGGTAAGTGAAATCTTTTACGCGACAACTTAAAGAAAGTGCTATACACAACAAATGAATAGGTACCGAATACAATAAAACATTTAAATAAGAAGTCTTTTTATCCTCTTCTCTTCTTCTTTATCTTTTTAAATTGTAATCTTCAACTTTTTAATTATTATATTTCTTTAATTTTGCTGTAAAAAAAATCATAAAAAAAATTAAAAAAATTCTGTTTCAAATCTACAGAAAAAAAAGTCCCAAAACAAAAATTAGACTAGAATTAGAAAAAAATTGGACAATGGACCAATCATGAAAGTAGACCAAATGGAAAAGTGGACCGATTGGGAAATTGGTGGTAAATTCGTCAAAACATTTTTAGGGTTCCGATACCAAAATGGTAAAAAAAAGGAACCCTTATGGTGCCGCTCTGTCTGTCTGTCTGTCTGTCTGTCCGTCTGTCTGTCACACCTCTATATCTCAGCAACCACTTACGCTATCGAGCTGAAATTTGGAATAGTTTTAGAATATAGTTGCCCAACTTAATTGCACATGAAATTTTTTTGAAAAAAGTATGATTATTAATGTAAAGGGGGCCAAAATAGGGGGGGCCAAATTTCAAATTGTCGCTACTAGGTCGAGTGGGGTATCATATGAAAGGGCTTTACTTGTACATTTTAAAATATATTTTTGTATTTTTTTAAGTTTCTTAGTTTTCAAGTTATGATGAAAAATGTCAAAAAAAATACCATTCCCCCCCCTTATCTCCGAAGTTTGAGTAAGGGAAAATCTGAATTAATTACAGTTGACAGAGGTTTATGTAAACTTAACAGCAAAAATAAAACGATCTTTCTAAGTTGCACAGTTTTACAGAAATCTGCAAAAAACCTTTACAAACAAATTTAGTTTTGCGGTCCTGAAAATGGACTTTATTGCTTCCAAAAATACTATAGGTATATCGGAACCCTCGGCGCGCGAGTCCGACTCGCACTTGACCGGTTTTTTTTTATTTGTAAACTGATCGGTCCAATTAGCACCTATGGGAAGTAAATTTTTAAGATCATGACATGATTTAATAGCGTAAGCTATTACAAGTTACACAAACTACCTGTCTTTATTTTTTTGTCTTCTTTATTTTTTATTTGTTTTTTTTTATATATATGTAAATTTTCAAAAGTTATTGCATTTGCCCCTATTGGTCGAGTGACAAATAACTCGGGATACAAATATCCTGTGTATTGTTAAGTATTATGTTATTGACCTTTGCATCTCCTGTCGATATGGTTCTCTTAAATAAAAAAAAATTGATACATTTGTTATTTTTGTACAAAGGTCGTCCAAACCTTCAGGATTCAGAGCGTGTTTAATACGGCATCGACCAAACGCGTTCATTGACCCCATCCTTCCCATCCCGTTCCGTCCTGCCCCGTAAAGCCTCGCTCTTCTATTTTATCCCATCAATGACCTTTGGGTTTTATATAATACTTTCCATTTTAACAAAATAATATTTGTTTACCTACCTAAGTTTTGTACTTACTGCGCATTTAGATATTAACTAGGTATGGTATGAAAATGGTCCTTAAAATCTATCTACCATGGAACCAGCTGGTAAATCTAAGGTTTTGTAGTGTTTACCAATCAAGGCTTGCCTACATAGTTTGAAAATAATATGAACAAAGTAAAAGTTTACAGTAGGCAACGTATCGTTGAAGATCTTTTTGTTTAGAACGTAGACGGACCAACTGCAAGCCACATCAATACACTTGGTCGCATATCATTTGATAAGCTGTATACACGTACCTTATTATAACAGCTGAAGTGAGGGTCACAAAGAACAGATTCTATCGAGAGGGTGTTATCAAAATAAACTATAATAATATGAATTATATTAGGAGCACGATACACGAGTGGTCTGGGCGGGCGGAAACTCGCCTTTGCAGCGCTTTACCCGTCTGCGCAGGTCCATTCTTTCACAAACTACTCGTACATTCAAGCGATTTTCCTAACACCACAATGGTTTTGGATTTCAATGGCCAATTGATAATTGTGAGGAGGAATATAATTATAATGCTATATTATACATATAGGGTGACTTTTAATTAGTTCTTGATTGCAAAATATATGCATGTACTCATAAAACTGAACAACTTTTCCCAAGGCACATTGGTCGAAATACGAACAACCAAATTTGACCTCCCATACAAAATGCGCTATCAGCTGATGCAGTTTCGACCTATGTTCCTTGGGGAAAGTTGTTCAGTATAATGAGTACATTCATTACTTTTTCTATAAAGAACTAATTAAAAGTCACCCTACGATAAACTTACGAGTAAACCGTAAGTAAACAGTGCCGGCTGTAGGCAATAGAAGATGAGAGGTACAAAAATCCAAAATGAAAGTGACCATCCACTGAACCTAGCTACATGTGTAAAAGGATGAGCAAAGAGTTAAAATCACCACTGATGAAAACAAGCAGGGCATGTAGACTACCATTAACATAGTCTATTTAATTTTATCCTTGCAGCATTATTTATGATGCGCACAGCTATGAGTTAGCGTAATTTTATATGCCTGTAGTAGGGTCAACGTAAGAAGTCCGCTTTGACGTTTCCTTAACACCAACGCACAGGGTTCATTTTTATTTGCAGGTCGTAATTTATCATATGTTTGACAGCTGTCACATAGGACCTATTACGATGGCTTTGATGCCATTAAATAAATATACAATACAAATACCTTACCTATTCTTTGGCCATGGAGTGGAATACCCTGATAGCGTCTCTTAATTGCTACTAAAATCGCGGGTGGATAGATGTCTTTGAAGTCTGGGTAAGCTCATTCCATCGTCTACCTCATCTTAGTTTTCAGGGCTATAGTTTGGAGTCAAAAACATACCCATTTAAACACATGATAGGGCACTGGGCAGGCGTGTCATGACCGTCTGCAATCTTTACTGAGGTGTCCTAGCTTTATTGGGTTCTAATACAAACCAGAATCCTGATTCTTTTTGTATCACAAGTACTCAAATCAATAAGTAGAAGGTCTTATATAAGATTTGTCCTAATTCCAGTTAGGGTGCGTTTCCAGGCAACAGTCAGAGCAGCGAGATGAAAATGTAGCGCGCATGCGTGGCTCCGTAAAAATAGTGGTTGGTTTACATACATTATGTACTCAATACGCTATCTACAATATTTTTAACAATTAGGTATAACCCTCAGCACCTATCCTAGGATAGCAAAATTCTGTATCATGTATGCTACTGACACAATATTAAACATGAACTCAAGCGCAAGTGCCGCCAAACAGTAAAATATATCAATCCTTTCTCATCTTTTAAAGAGCATATTACTTACTTATAAATAAACAAAATATTACATTATCCGAGAACTTATTATACTACTAGCTGTGCCCGCGGCTTCGCCCGCGTGATATTCAGACAATGTGCAGTCTCTCCCTCTCCCCCTCCGTCGCCCACTCTCCCACTCCCTCTCTCTCTACCTCCCCCTAACCCTACTCCTATCCCTATCCTTAACGCCGTCTTAACCGCTATCCCTATCCTTATATAAACATAGAAACGACACCCATATTGATTTTTAGACATTTCAACCCTATCGCACCTCAACCCCATCCCCTGAAGATGATAATATTTCACATCCACCACGTTGGATTTCAAAATTGTTGTAGTTTTCGTAATCAGCGACCCGATAAACCATACAAACGACACCCATATTGATTTTTAGACATATCAACCCTATCGCACCCCAACCCCATCCCCGGGGGATGATGGTATTTCACGTCCACCACATTGAATTTCAAAATTGTTTTAGTTTTCGTAATCAGCGACCCAATAAACCATACAAATGATACCCATATTGGTTTTTAGACTTTTTCACCCCATTTCCCTCTTTAAGGGGTTGAATTTGGGGTTGAATTTCAATAATATAGATGTATGTTCCAAAAAATTACAACCCTAATGCCTAAACAATAAATTTAGTGGATATCACTTTGAAATGAAGGAGTTTCAACTTCATCCCCCTTTTCACCACTTAGGGTGTAAAATTTTCAAAACCCTGAGACACGTAAAACTTAGTTTTTAATCTTCCGTCTAAATAAAAAAAATTAAGATCCTAACTTTAAAACTGACGGTTTTTCATACAAACTTTCATCCCTTATTTCACCCCCTTATGGGGATGAATGTTGAAAAATTCTTAAAGACGTCCTTTTATATTTTTTACCATGAGCTCGGAACTAAGTTTCTATAATTCTACCTTTAAAAATGAAAGACTTATAGACCAACATACGGGAAAAAAAGCATCCCCTTTTTCACCCCCTTGAAGGGTGATTTTTAAGAAATGCTTAAACACGTGTTTCTTTATTTTTTACCAGAAGCTTAAATTCTTATTTGTGTGAATCTAGCTCAAGAAACAAAGGACTTTCATACAAACTTTCATCCCTTATTTCACCCCCTTGGAAGATGAATTTTCCAAAATCCTTTCTTAGTGGGTGGTTTTGACGTGCATAGAACCTGTGTACAAAATTTCAGATCTGTATCTATAGCGGTTACGGCTCGGTGTTGATGAATCAGTCAGTCAGTCAGTCAGGACATGGTCTTTTATATATTTAGAAGAAGAAGATGTCGTTGGAAACTTAGATCCGCCAAGTTTTTCGACGGTTTACCATATATTATCTGTCAAAAATCTAACATATTTATTGGATACTTAGTTACCTCGTACAACGTAACTGATTTACCTCCTCACAATCATCAAAGTTCACTGAGAGTGTAATATGCCGCCTACGATTCTTTCATTTGCATTCCGCGTACTTGAATAGTTTAATGTAATAATGTAAGTAATACTTTAATGGTAAAACTGTAGAAAATAGTTTTTCCTTTCTTATTTCATATTGCAGCTCAGAAAGTCCATCATTAACCCCCGTCGACCTCGTTCCCTTAGTTCGGTTTCCAGATGCTCTCTCCCTAATGGATCTTGAATATTATTTGTGTTTTCACCTGTGAACTTTGCAGGTATATCTTACAGAGATAATAATGAAGAGGTATGGATATGAAAAGGTAAACGAACGCTTGTCCACACAACTTAACAACTGTGATAGTTTTTTTTTATAAATATCCTTGTTTTTAATTGCATGAAAATGAAAAAATATTTATCCTGAAATTCCGACACACTAACCTGTATGTATGTAAGATCATGCATTTAAAAACGAGTATAAAATAAAACAGAAATATAGGATGATATGAACCGAGTTAGTTAAGAATCCGTACTATTTCTATCTCTTTCTTTCTTTCTTTATATTATTATTATTATTATTATTATTTTTTTTCACAGTGCTTAGCCACTCACATGTAGGTACTCATATGTAGGTACAATTGCAATGAAACTGTAATAAACCTTTAAAAGTTACGAAAAGTCCATCCAGTTTCACATTCAATGTGTTAAGTTAAGAAAGATTCGAGGAATTGAATTAATTCCTGCCAATAATTGCATTTTCATGGAATCAGTTGTCTTCACTTGCTGTTTAGACGATAATTGGTTAAATGCAGCTAAATGGCTTTTAACTGTTGTTTATGTGCACTTAAAAGTTATGGCTGTGCTTGCTATGGTGTCGCAAGATGGAATTCATTATAAAACTGAGCTGTTACGGTAATCTTTATTACGCATATAAAAAAACAAAAAAAAAAAACAAATCAAAATGTTCTTTATTCATTGTAGGATATTAAAAATCTCTGAATGACGTCAGTTACATTTACGTCGCTTCACAAACAAAGTGGCGCCATGTAAGAAAAAAGTAGAGGCGACAATTAAAAACCCACTCTTATACATATATCTTTCAGCTCATTAACGGAAGCTTCTGTTAGTAGATGTTTTTGTTTCGGTTATTTAATTTCGTTTCCAGTATGGAACCATATATAGCACAGGCAACGAGACGATACATTGACAACCTGACGACGAACATCGTTACAAAGAATAACAACCTATATTTAGGCTCACTTCCTAGTGAACCGCAGAAAAAAAGCAACAACTACAAGAAAAAAAGTAACCCCTTGCTAAACCTAGCACAAACGGAAATCCTACACAGAGAAAGGTGTATTAAGTGAAACACTTTGCGGTTTGCTTATTCTTGAAGTGCATTCTGTGGGTGCATTCGAAATAGGTACTAGAACGAAACGCATTCCCATAACCGTGCAATAGTCGCATCCCCAGTTAGCGAGGTTCCAAACTTTCAGCTGAAGTTTTGTCGAAGGTCTGATCCGCCGAACGCCATCTATTGATACAAGATTGTATTCCCTTTCGTCTAGGGAGCCCAGGGTTCAGATCTCAGTTAAGAGAGAGATGGTAGAGACGCCAGACGGTGACGCGCAGTCGCTCGCAGTAAGCTCATTTCCTCTCATTTTGGATAGATGTCACTAACAGTGTAAATATGCAGGTTTTCGGGTTTTCGTGATCTTCTTGGCCCCAGATTATTATAGTTGGAGTTCTTGGCATTGACATGTTTCTTAATTATTTATTATGAAAACACCTGATAAAAAGCATAAAACGAGCGATGATGTTTTTTATTTTTAATCTCACTTCTTTCAAGACTTCTTCTGACGACTGAAATTGTTTTCAGTACTAGATACTGAATAACTTTCAAATCCTTTCGAACAATCCTTTGCTTACAACGTTCTGGACAATTGATCGACACGCTAAGAAGAAGAAGAAAGCGTTATTTCTACCGGAAGTCACTTTTTCGTATGTCGATCTAATCTGGGAAATTTGTAAATTTTTCTTAATTGAACAGTTTCAGATTTTGACATATGTGTTTTATACATTGTATAATAAACTCAAACAAAACATGAAATAGTACATTAAGATTCAAGTGCGCTATTTTGTTGATTACGCTCGAGGCTCGAGGATTGCAGCCTGAGGCGCAGGCGAAGGCGTAATGGGGCCGAGAGGGTAATGACCAAAGCGCAGGCGCTTCTTACGACGTTTTTTAACACATTTGCGAATAAAAACAGATAAAATTTGCTTCCCTCTTCCCCCTAATTCGTAGACAGCAAGCTACGTATTTTTTCTTAGATTTCTACGTACACACGGTTCTCCAGACTTGTGTTTCGTGCTTTACTATTTTTTTAACTAAGTACAATATTTTTTTTTTTATTTGTAGAAGTCGATACTTTTAAAATAATTACAATAAGTACAACGTAAACAGCACAGATGTTTTTAAAAATGGCGCGCGCTGTTTTAGCGGATACAGATACGAGTACGAGTACATACATGCGCGCGCGGGAGGCATTGACTAATCTGCCAATCATATTGTAATGGGATATTTTGTTACTTATAAGACGAATTTGTTGTAACTAAGTGGATTAATATTAATATTTTCAAGAAATGAATGTTTATTGATAATATTATCGAACAAAGATTATTTATTCATGAAAATATTACGACTTTTATAAACATAAAAACTCCTTGCTCCTTGCCAAAAAAATAAATAAATAAAAATAAAACACTAGTGCGGTAATATAATGGAAAAGCACACGTGTTTAATAAGCTGGATTATAAACCTCAATACAGTGCAAATAGAGCTGTTTTATGAGCAAATGTGTTGAAAAAATATTTATAGCAAATCTTGTTGGTTTCTTTCTAGGCATTACTTACCTGAGTTTATAAAAGTTATGAGGGGAGCGATATGATGAACAAGAATGTTGTAGAAGCATACAAAGCTATACAAGTTAGTTAAGATACCTTAAGCACTGGTCTTAAAGCCTCAGAGCACCTACACGAGCTGTAATATATGAATGTTCAGAATTGTAATTTAAATTTTAAAGTGTTCGCCGAAGCGATCCCGGAGAGCTTACGGCGACTTTACAGTTGATTTATAGGCGCAGGTAACGGCTGAAAAATTCAAATTTCCTGCCGTCAGTAGTTCCCATTAACCGGTGGGAGGGGCAGTAACGTTGCACCACGCCGCAGTAACTGCCTGGCTGCATAAAAACCACTAAAACTCAGGTAATTACTTCTTTACCTTACCACCAAACGAGGTCCAACGCTGCTTTCAAACCGCACAAGTCTTTAGAAAAAACTAAAGTGCTCCAGGCGTCATGCTCTACAATTTTCCAGGAAAATGTAAGAAAAAGTTATCTAGGAAACTATATTGAGTTTACTAGCTTTTGCTCTTAACATGACTAGTTAGGATGAGATAGAAGAGAAATGAAATAAACTTGTACAGGGTGTTAATTTGATTGCGTGCCATAGCTCAGGGGCGGGATCAGTATCAGTAACTGAACAACTTTTCCCAAGGAACATAGGTCGAAATACGAAAATCCAAATTTGACCTTCCATACAAAATGCGCTATCAGCTGGTGCAGTTTCTATGGGAGGTAAAAAAATTATTTTCGTATTTCGACCTATGTTCCTTAGGAAAAGTTGTTCATTTACCATTTCATTTACTGATACTGATCCCGCCCCTGAGCGCAATCAAATTAACCCTGTATAGGAAAGATGAGAAAAAAATTAATATATATATTTTATTTATTATATATTATTATTTATTGCGCACAAATAAGTTATTAAATGAAAATTACTTAGTTTCTAAAAATCTATTTAATAATTTCTTGAACATATTTTAAATCGCTTTTTGCAATCAAATTTCCATCTCAATACAATTACAATGTAGAGTTGCTCAGACTTCTGCTACAGATTTTCCGGGATGTCAACTGCATATTTTTGAGTCGATTTATGTTCACTCTTTGTGAATTCTTTTGGAAGACAGTATGAAGTGAAGATGAGTTTTGGCCTACTTTTTAACTTCAGGGTCCGATTGTTTGGCTATAAAACTCGGCCATGGTTTTATTTTATCTTATCTTTATTTTATCTTAAAAAAAATAAAGATTCTGTAATAACAATAAAATACATTTTACCTCAATAGCTCGAAACGTTCCAAATCTGAGTCCAAAAGTGTTTTTTGGCTGGTAGCGTGGAAAGATAGGTATTAGAAGTTAGGAAGTGATGACGATGAAAAAGTGTATCTGCCTTTTTCTTTCTATTAATTAATGAGGCCGCATATTCTGGCAGCTAACTTAGAAGTAATTTCCAGACTCATCGATCGGCTTTTGTTTATTTGCACTGTTAGCTTCGCTTCTATTACCAGTTATAGTTACTTATAGCACTTAAAGAGGGAGGTCGGTCATCGACTTGCAACCCACATGATATGATGATGATAGGTACAAGTTCACTTGCTCGGCTTGGCTTTCAATACAAGACACTCACAATAGGTAACATGCACGATTTTTTTTATTTAAGAAATTTATTCTCATTCATGTAATAAACAAAACTATTTTTCGAATAACTATAATATTAAAAAAGATATAAGCCATCGAATATTTGTTTCTGTCTCTTTCTAGCAAAACGAAATTTAATATGGAGTATATATGGCAGTAGTGAATTGTGACGTCACTGTTCATGTCGGATCTCTCTGTCTAATTAGTAGTTTTAAATGCTTCGCCGTATTTCTTAGCCGATTTAAATTTTAATTTTTTGTCATCTCTACTACGGTATTTTCATATTTTATTAATAAATGTGACAAATAAAATTTATGCATGTTCCCTATTAACAACTTTGCAGTTTTGTATAAAAAACACCTATAATAAAAGAGTAGCTGGAATACGAGGAAAATACATAACTGGTAACGAGCGTTTGCCTTGAAATAGGTATGAAAGGCGGGAGGATAATTATTTTTCACACGTGTTACTCGTTGAGCATCCGAAGACCGACTAAATCAAGGTGAGTGCGCGCACTCACTTGATCGGCTTTCAAACGATGGTCCTTATGGCCCGTCCATTGATTAATAGTTTCAAAGATCAGCTGTGCTCTGATTATTGTGTTAGTTTTAAATCTGTGTTTTATTGCATGATGTGCTTACTTGTAAGTAGTCACTACACTAAGCGAGAAAAAATATTTAGTTAAGCTAAGCTATTGTTGTGTAAGTTGACTATTAGTAATCCAAATAAATAAAATAAATTAAAACAAACATACCCAATTAATATGAATAAGGTGAGATTGAGGTGTTTAGTAATTAATTATTTAATTAGGCATGTACCGCGCCACGAAACGGCAGCTGCTGGGTTGTATGAATATTCAAGCTTGTCTTGTAACACCAAGTTTGTAGTATAAGCTAAAATCTTGTACCTATATACTCGTAACATACAATGCAGGTATAGTCAACCGCAGGTGAGTGGAAATATTCGTAACTATTACCATGCCATAAAGTCCAAAGTGTTTCTACTGTACTGGATCAAGCACACGCCAACGTGTCTCGCAGGAGGTTTAATGTTTAAAGCGACAATAAAAAAATCTCTTTATTAATATTTGGATATGATATACAGGGTGTAAGGGACAGGTTGCCTTAAACTGAACAACTTTCAGTGAGTAAAGCTTTCAGAATATGAAAAAAAAACCAGCGTGTCCATACTGTTTAATCAAGTTTGCCACTTTATTTTTCATTTTCAGAAACCTGTCTGTATTTAGTTTCACCGACAAACTGCTATTTAAAAAAAAAAGATAAAATGACCCATCGATTCAATGATGTTCTATAAAATTCCCTGCAGGATTAGAAAAACATGCGATCGTAACAGACCGTACAGCGAAACAGAGATGCGTCATTCTGCTACATTTTATCTATTTTATATCTTCATTTCTGTCGAGTGGCAGGGTTATACCTACTTATTAACTTATACATTGATATAATGTAACCAACAGGTGCTCCGTGTCACCCGCGCTCAGAGCAGAACAAGTTGTGCCTCCTTGCAGCTTAACTTGTGCACTACGGCGTCTCCGGCCAACTGACGCTACACTACACCAGCCTTAATTAGTTGCCGAGGTTACCAGCTCCTCGCAGGTGGCAAAGTTTCTGAACAAGTAGGTACCTTATTATCCACCCTACGCCCATTTCAACACCTAAAGGTTGCCTGGAAGAGATTGCTACTTTAGCAATAAGGCCGCCTTTTGTACTACTCTGTTCTTTTTCTGTATATTTCTGTAACTATTTCTTGTATTTCTTGGTGTGCAATAAAGTATATTTGTATTGTATTGTATTGTACCTGCAGAAAATTAAATAAGTTACACTAAGATATTCTTACTACCTGTATATTTGTATAAGAGAGTTCAGGAAAGAGTCCGGTGTTTTGTAAACAAACATTTTAAGCTTAGAAGCTAAGAAACGATTTATCTTAAATTATACGAGGTACAAATTTGTAACCGGAATACACACAGAGAAACACTTAGCCTCTCGTTTTACATTAGAATAGGTAGAAAGCTGTAGGCCTATGTCCAGCAGTGGACGTCTTTCGGCTGATATGATGATGATGATGAGGTAGAAAGCTAGAAATGTCTAAATCTTTAACACATTTTACATCAATTTGTGGTTATAATTTTGTTTACAATACACTCTCGTGACTCTTTCGTGAGTTCCGGTATAACCATATTGACATTACTTTGTCCCTTCATTTGTTTTTTCAACTTCGTTCATTTAGATAACGCTTAGATTATTATTATACTTACTAACGTATAAAGATAACGTCTACGCAACAAAAAATTGACTCTACTTAAACGTACGAGCTGAATACGGGCCTCGTAGTAACTTTATTACATTACTCGGCAGAGACGCTTACTTACATGGTTACCCAAAATTCTTCTTCTAAAGGGTAGCAGTTAACAGCTACGTAACTAGCATAGTGAGCGGAGAAAATAAGTGGAAGGCAGAACCGTGGGAACAAACAAAGTGTCCCATTGTTCCAATGAGTTCCAAGATACAGTCTGCCCTAATTGAGGTCGGGCCAATCCAGCTCGGGCCAATCTTTGTGCCTATCCCACTCACGGCTTGCCCTAGTAATAAAATAAGCAGTTTTTCCGATTCGACGTTTTATCTGTCGCTTCGTATTCCGAAGTCGGGTAGCGTTGTGAGGAAATCGAGTTGGCGGACTCGGGAGGGTTTCAGGAATTAGCTTCGCTTACTTTCTGAGTGCAAAGAGAGTCACAAATTTTAATTACTTTAGGAATTGTCTACGACAACATATACGGTAAAAATGCTCTTTGTAGGAAACGACAGTTAGCGCAGAAAGTAAAGAGATCTTTAAATAGTAAAATTTACCACTACATAAACATTTCAGAAACTGTTAATGAAAGTGTTAATAATAACAAAAAAAACCCTGCCAAGTGCGTGTCGGACCACGCGCAGTAGTTTTTTTTAAGATTTTTTTTTTATCGCAAAACAGGTTTTGATTAAGTATTTTGTAATGTTCATAATAGTAAATTAAGATGCAAGTGCGCTATTTTGGTCATCACACGCAAGGCTCAGGAATTGCAGCGACGAGGGCCTAATGGAGCCGATAATGTAATGCTAATGACAATGCGCACATATGTCTTACGACGTTTTTCAACACATTTGCGAGTAAAAATACTAAAATACGAGTATGCTAACCTTATTTCTACCGCACGTCCACGTGTCTTAGTATTTTAGACGGTTCAGGAACTACATTAATTAAAGTTTTTTATTTGTACAAATTGACACTTTTAGAAATAATTACACACAATAATAAACACCACAAATATTTGTAAAATCCATTCAGTAGTGTTTACGTGAAAGAGTAACAAACATCCATCCATCCTTCCATCCATACTTACAAACTTTCGCGTTTATAATATTTCTATCTGTTGCCAGCGACTTCGTCTGCGCAGGTTTATAAATTGTAGTCTATGTGTTATTCTGATGTATAAGCTATATTATTGTAAAGTTTCATTAAAATCCATTCAGTAGTTTATACTTAAAAGAGTAACAAACATCCATCCATCCATCCATACTTACAATCGGATTAGTTGTTAAAGCGTAACAGACAGATAGACACAACAATTTTCACTTTTATAATATTATATACAGAGTAGAGATAGTACGGAATTTTTGTAAAAAAGTTAAACACCCCTTGTTTACGTGTGGACTGTTAGTTTGCCCACTATCCTCGTATGTGTAAAAGTTTAGTCGAATTCCACGCGGAAGAAGTGTGATACGGGTTTCTTTATTTCTTGTACAAAACCAAACCAATAACCAAATTTGAGGCTCAGACACTTGAGCTTCTGTAGCTACTGATAAAAGAGCGGGTACAAAGTCCAATATGTCTAGTTTCACATGCTTTTAACTGTACATTTACCTCCATAAAAACATTAGGACTTTATTTCTATACCAACACAATTTAAAAAAAAATAATGATTCACATCTCTCTTTAAGTATTTTATTTATTAAGTACCTACTTTATCTAAGTTTTAAAACTCTAGAAATTTCATAATTTTTTTACATTAATTGCACCGCCATGCCATGCCGAAATTAATGTTTTTTTTATTATTATATTTACCATACTAATAAATCTGAATGTTACTAATCCATCTGTTCAAAATGACTTACACACAAACAGCTAGTAACCCAAATACGTTATTGAAAAGCCCGTTTGAATCGGTTCAATTGAAACTCGGTGAACCTTGTCTGACTGAAACGTTTGCAATGAAACTAAGCTAATATGTTGCAAAAAATAAGCCAAACACGTTATTGGAAACTAGTTTAAATACGTTCAGTTGTTTATGAGTTATTGGTGCTGCTGCTTGAAACTTCGCAAATTTTCTGTCGGAGTGAACCATTTGCAATGAAACCAAGCTTTTTTGTTGCACGAAGTAAGTCAAATAAGTTATTAAAAACCCCGTTATAATCAGTTGTGTAGTGAGTGTGCGATTTGCGCCGTCGCATGAAACTTCGCGTACCTTCTGCCTGAGTGAACCGTTTGCAATGAAAATAAACTTATATGTTGCACAAAAATAAGCCAAATATGTAACTGAAAACCCCGTCTGAATCGGTTTAGTAGTTTGTGAGTTATTGGCGCCGCCGCTTGAAACTTCTCGTACCTTCTGTCTGAGTGAACTGGTTGCAATGAAACTAAGCTTATGTTTTGCGCAAATGTAAACCAAATACGTGATTGAAAACCCCGTATAAATAGATTTAGTATTTCGTGAGTTATTGTTGCACAGGCAACTTGATAATTTAAATTAGCGTAGCTTCTGATTGACTGAACGGATTTAAATAAAACATCGCTTATATGTTGCTCCCGGCTAAGCTCAATCTATCTGTGAAAACCGCAAGAAAATCGATTCAGTATAGTTTCGGAGATAAGCGCAAACAGACAGAGAGACAGACAGACAGGCAGAAAGACAGCCAGAAAAACAGACAAAAAAAATATTTTTGTGTTCTATTAGTCCTTTTTTTATCGCCCACAATATATTTTTGATAAATTCATCAAAAGTACAGACACACGGTTTCTACTGTTTTATTATATGTATAGCTTAGATAAATGATTCGCTGAGATGTATAGATAGTAGGATTACTTTTGTTTCATAAAATGCAGATTCATTTATCATATTTTCTCGAATACACCTTAATTTCATGTAAATGTTACTAACGTAATAATAAATACTCCTTGCTCCTTGGCGTGATAAAAAAAAAAAAAACAAATAAAATACTAGTGCGGTCATATAATGAAAAAAGCACGCGTTTTTAATAAGCTGGATTATTTATTTATGTATTTATTTAATATTCGGGTGACCAACAGTATTACAGACAGAATAATAAGGTAAATAGGCATAAAAAAACCAATTACAGGTCTTGTAACACCAACGTAACCTACCTAAATGGTTTATTGTGGACTGGAATTTAATTATTTTAATCTGTAATAATTTTGGCCATGTATACGTGATCGTCTAACTTCAACATCTAAAAGGACCCGTACATTGTGGATTGGTTATTAAATTTATTAAAGAAAAATAAGTTTATTTGTGGTAATAACTTAGAAGAAACTGAAATAAAAAGTGAAAATAATTATAATATAATAAAATTATTGAAAATAAAACATACCAATTCAGCCCGCTAGCTTGTGTGTGATGTCAAACCGAGCGCTACAGATTCGTCTCGTTCGCGCGTCTCTTTCAACTTCTAGGTGACCTAGGTTTCTTAGTTCTAGACCTAATAGTAAGCAGTAAAATTAAATTAAGTACGTGGTCTCCTCGTCTTTCGCTGCTGGAATGAAAGTGACTCAAAACCAGGGATAGGGTTTGGATGCAGACTTTAAAGTCTAGAACTAGGTTTCCTATAGATTTTTAGAATATCTGGGACTCCCAACCAACCTAGCATCCCAGGCCTACCAACAAAACCTAGAACAATCCTACGCCCAAAGTTTAAAATAGGTTACCTTGCAAACCATCACACACATTATTCCGATCATCTCAAAATAACATCCATCTCCACCTGCCTAAAATTTATCTACGATTAGTAAATTGTTTAATATCCATTTGATCCAAACGAAACAAGATTCGACACTCAATTTTAACGTGTAAGAGTGCTGAATATTGTCCCTTTATAATACAGGCTAGGCGACTTAGGTAATCTAACCAGTACTATATTCGTGGAACATTAGACAAAACCAATTTACTAAAGTAATATTGTCTTATAAATGCATGTGTTATACCGATTAATTTTATTGTGTATTAATCGATATAACATTATAATACCTACATCACATTTTAGTGTTAAACACCCATCACCACCTAAGTGCCCTAATAACCTAGCATCAAATGAACTCAACCTAATTCTCACGCTGGCTCCATAAAACACAGGATTCAGCTGCACCTAGATTTAACTCAGAAAACTCGTCGTTTATCACCCCAGCACCTTCTCAGATGACCTATCATTTCAAGAGACCTAGCTAGCACTTTTAAATGAATAAGTAGTAGGAAATCTGAAATAAACTCACCAACAACGAAGCCATAAATTCCCGGCGGGAAAGACACAAACACGAAGCCCTCTCGTACAATACCAGTAGCACGTTCACTGCACTAAATTGAAATATAATTATAAATTACTTTACACAATTTTACACTTGCTAAAAAAAAAGTAAGTTGGTATTCCCTATTGCAATACGCTTGACACTTCTTTAATCAGTAAACCTCCACGTCTAACATTTAACACTAATGCGCATTAGGTACCTAAATTAATATCTAGCCTACTGAACCGCAGTCGCTAAGTACTGTTTTTTTTAAGCTCTTATTCTATATCCTATCGTACGTAAAGTCAGGCGCCGTCTCTAAATCAAACCCTAATTTTAACCACTAAAGTACTATAATCAGGCGGCCGCCAAAAAAAATAATAATTTGTGCACGTAATCCCTATTCTAAAGCCTAGCGCTGACTGCCCCCTGCATCTCCCTCTTTCAATATCTTGTGTTCGTTCCTTACAATTTTATACCTGCTGCATCTCTCCTAAAATGAACCTTAAATCAAAACAGTAAAAAATACCACATGTGCAATCCATTAGGCTGCAGTGTGTTACGTCACTGTTCCGCTATGCCCCTTTTAATGTCTAACAAGTATTGTTTTTACAATCATACGTCCACTGGGTCTATTTACCAAAATCAGTCTAATTACAAGGCATCACAGTCCACTACGAGTGCAATGCTATTTTGTAAGTAAGAGGTCTGTTCTCATGTACAGTCAAGAGGGCGTTCAGCTTAACATGTTGAATTTCGTACCATATCTATTTCAATCTCCGCAAGAGCTAAAGACAAACTGCGAGTGTCAAGCTTGACCTGCCGTTGAACGTACCTGTTGTAAATTGAAATATCATAGTGGCTTATTTGTTTCAACTAGTAATTCTTAATTTTAAAGTAAGTAATACTCATTTTATACGTTTATTATTAAATTCCTAAAACTGTGACGAATATGATCGTTACATCGCCCCTTTATTTCTGAGTTGGATTGATATTTTCCATAAATAGCAGAAGACAATGAGGAAATAACAACAGGAAAACTAAATTTTTTGCTTGTCAATATCAAGATCACTTCAGTAGTTTTTTTATTATTATTATTGATGTCGTACCCCTTAAACTAAACGTTTTAAATCATCTTACACATGTACTTGCACTCCTGCTAATGTTGTATTCCCACATCATTTACCACTGCTGTCAATAAACCTTAATTTACCTTACGCCCCTAGCTTTGAAAAATCTTTCATACTCGTACTTCTTATAAGAGTAATGTCTTCCTACATCATTCAACCCTTCTTGCAATAAACCTAGACAAGACAGACTTACTTTCAGATATTCAGTTCAGTAATTTTTGCATGTTAGGATGTTGTTTGATGCAAAACGCCCCTAAGAATTCAAGAAGCATACTTTTTTTTTATTAAACCTAATAATGTACTTCCAATATTATTTCAATATACACTTAATACAATCTCATTTCGACTTTATCTCTGATAGGATTGTGTTTGTGTCCTATTGGAATAGTCGCATAAAGTTAAGACCCAATTCTGATTGTTGAATGGCTCAGTGGTAGTGCACTTGCTTACCGTGCAGAAAGTTTCGGGTTCGATACTTGATCGAAATCGATGTCAGAATGTAACTAATGATTTGAAGTCTGAGTATCTGTGTACTGATATTCTACACTTTTCTTGATAGTAACAATAAAATAAATATTTTGAAATTAACTGTAACTATTATTTCCTTGTCCGTGTGGTACCGGCAAAGAATAGTACCAATCTGACTCTACACGAAGGTGTCACAAGAGGCGACTAAGGGATCATGAACCGGAAAATGGGCAGCAACATTTTTCTGTATATCGTCTCATCCCAACTGCGGTCACCAACAACTCTAGTCTCCAGCCGCAACGCTTACAAGTGCGATGGTAAATCCCCTCTTAAGTACCAAGCGTTTTTAGTGAAGGTCTGCAACTGGAATGAACGTTTAACCGGGCAAAATATTATGATGATGATTCTTTCCTAATCACAATAACAAAAGAACATCGAATGTGGTGAAAACCTTAGTAGATAACGCACAGCACTGCTGGCAGCAGTAAGAAAAAGAGTGTTTTTTTTCTGCTTCGTGAGGCTTGTTAAGTCGTCCAAACGAGCTTGTTTTCCTGCTATTAGCCATTAAACTATATCAAATATCTTTGTAATTGTGCTATGGGCTGATTTTCGCAACTCAACGTTAAGCAATGCCCTTTAAACTATTTACTGACTTGAAAACCTTCTGACACATGTTAACTTTTTAACTAACAATAGACTCCGTGGACTAGTGGCTAGAGTGCTCGGCACCCGATCCGTGGTTCCGGGTTAGTTTCCAGGTAAGGACACAGTTAAACAAAATCCCATTGAGCAACCTCTCCAGTTTGGTTAAAACATTAATGAATTAATAATCTGGTTTTCCGAAAAGCAAGATGATTCCGTGCTTCGGAAGGCGCGTCATGTTTTTGGTCCTGACTACTATCTACGGATGCAGTCGTTAATGAGCCATGTCAAAGGCTTTTGGCGGCTCTACAACTCTGACACCAGGATTTGTGAGGTTGGTCATCGACCTTGAAACCCGCATGATATGATGATGATAATGATGATGATGAACACAACCCATTAAAGTCCACTGCTAAACATATAGGTAATATTTTTACGCCCCTAATTTTTAAAAATTTTCTTTCACTCATAGAAAAAAATTGTAATACACTCTAAGCAACAGGTATAAAACTCAAACCTAAATTAAATAATTTCGCCCCTATAAATCTTATTTATCTGTTTATAATATACGCGACGTAATAAAACTATTATAAATAACAAGAGTTCACATCTTTATTTTTCAACAGGTAGAAGAAACCCAAATTGATATAAAATAATTGAATCAAATAATTTCGCCCCCTACGAATTTAATCCATTTGTTTATGACAAACCTACTCTTGGTTCCACTTATTTTAAATAAAAAAGAGTTCTTTTGAACGTTCAACTGCACTAAATTGCATTTTTCAAACAACTACAACTTAAAAAAAATATACCTATAGTATTTTTGGAAGCAATAAAGTCCATTTTCAGGACCGCAAAACTAAATTTGTTTGTAAAGGTTTTTTGCAGATTTCTGAAAAACTGTGCAACTTAGAAAGATTGTTTTATTTTTGCTTTAAAGTTTATATAAACTTCTGTCAACTGTAATTAATTCAAATTTTTCCTTACTCAAACTTCGGAGATAAGGGGGGGGGGAATGGTATTTTTCTTGACATTTTTCATCATAACTTTAAAACTAAGAAATTTAAAAAAATACAAAAATATATTTTAAAATGTACAAGTAAAGCCCTTTCATATGATACCCCACTCGACCTAGTAGCGACAATTTGAAATTTGGCCCCCCCTATTTTGGCCCCCTTTATATTAATAATCATACTTTTTTCAAATTTTTTTCTTGTGCAAATAAGTTGGGCAACTATATTCTAAAACTATTCCAAATTTCAGGTTGATAGCATAAGTGGTTGCTGAGATATAGAGGTGTGACAGACAGACGGACAGACAGACAGACAGACAGACAGAGCGGCACCATAAGGGTTCCTTTTTTTACCATTTTGGTATCGGAACCCTAAAAACTACAAAGAAAACAACACTAGGTCTGTAGATTGAACAATCCCTAACGTTTTACACAAAATTTTAGGGTTCCGTTCCTCAAATTTGAAGATTGAAAACCCTTGTGTGATAACGTTGTGATCCCTTGGTCCGCGCGTGTCATGTACGAAATATTCATACATTGTACTTTGCATATTAATTTGACAAGTTGTAATTAGTAACGAATACTTATTCATACAAAAAAAAATCCATAATTTAAAACAATAACTAATTCAACTTCCACAATACATACCCCATAAACCCATTTTCTCTACTACTATGACATTTAAATATATTTCTAAAGGTCATACATATTCACTGAACATTTAAATACATCACCTAATAATTCAGCTTATAAGTCTTTAACACAAAAGTAAACAAACTACGAACATTCTTTGACGAATAATTGGCAATCAAACTCATGACTAAAATTTTAAGGTACAGAACCCTGTCGGAGCTTGACTTCCACACTTGTCCGACTACCTACGCTTTTATGACGTACTGGGTTTGTCGTACCAAATGACCAAACCCTCTCTTCTTACATCATCGCTTGCAAGCTGTTAACATCTTAACAAATTACCACTTTTGTTTGGGTACGACAAAATTTATTACTACTAAAATATTTCTCGAAATTTCTTTGAACTCAAGTGGATTGCGTACTATGAGAACTATTGACGCACTTAAGTTATCAACAACTTAGGTAACTTAAGCCGATAATAATAAGTTGCCTGAAGCGTTTTGTTTTGAAACAGAGGTCTTTGTTTTTGAAACAGAGGTTCCCAACCTTGGTCTATAAAAATCTTGGTTGGTAAAACAGAGTCGATAAACTTGAAAACTAACACATTATATATAATTAGTTTTAAATGAGGAATAGTATTAATGCAAATAACTGAACGATTTGTGCTGTTCAAATTCACCAAATAAATTTAAAATATTAGCATTAATTAAAATTATGCTTGAGCGATTAGGTTTGAAACTTGCGTAATGTACTTTTGAAGACAATTCAAAGCTCAAATTCAATTTTTATTGATTACCTTTTTTATGAAAACATATATCTTCATACTTTGGGTATGAGTTACTGTTTTGAACCTTTTCAAGCCCGTGCTTATTTTTTAAGTCCAAAAGTTGTAAACCACTGACTTGCGACGCACAAACATGTGTTGCTAAAAAAAATAACCTACCCGTGGTCCGAAATAATAGAAAGTTAAACTGGGCAATAAAAGTTTACAACTCAATGGTCATTTCTTTTTATTTTAACTTCCTATTGTTTGACAGGTATGACCTGCCTAAAACAAATATGCCTGTTTTTTTTTTAAAGAAACTGCTTCTTTTACGACAATCATTTAATTTTACTCTGTTTACTACCTAAATATCCTAGAATTCAGATTGTTTATTACACTTTCGTTAGCGCTGTCCTAACTTTTTTTTAACAATCAATTAAAACAAAACGAATGACCTGCCGGTAATAAAAAAATATTTGTATGACCCCTTTTTTGCAAGTTACTCAAACTATGCATTCAAAACACTGTTAACTAAAATAACTGCTTACTAAAATACCTACAAGATTTTACAAAGAGGACTTAATACTCGCATGTTTGTACTAAGTACAGCCGGCCGCATATCAGTGGCAAACTCCAACCCAGAGCGAATTTCTGGTTTCGAGCGTTTGTAGTGCTGAGCAAGTTCAGTTTATACTGATTTTGTTACCACCTACTTGCAGCTGTGTTTATTACTTTTATCAATAGATATGTTACCGCTACCTGGAGTTGTAATAAATATAACTACCAATCCACAATTTTTTAAACCGTTCCTGCATAATTATTGTAATTCACAAGACATTAACGTCCAAAAATATTTCTTTATGTAACAAGTGAGCTACCTGATGGTAAGTAGTAACCAGTGCCAATAGTGCCTACTGTCTTATTAGTAGTATAAATGACACTAACAAGACAGCAAAACGCGTTGCTCACCCTAAGAACTAAGTTGGTTTGTCTCATGTGCCAGTAATTTGACTAGCTCTTTTGCCCTTCAAACTGAAACAAGGTAGTGCAAGCACTGACGCTTTACGGCAAAAAAAGGCAAGGTGGTGGTACTTCCCCAGACGGACACTACACAAAAGCTCTACCACCTTTAATCTCAAGCATCCACTGCACTAAACTTTTTTGTTAAGTATTCTCAAACGAACTTAAATTATTAAAACTTAGATGTCAAAGGTTGTCTATTTTTATACCTATTAAATCATTAGAATATAACGTTCGATACAAAAACGCTAAAGTAAACCTAAACTTGGCAAACGAAAACACTTTTACTTTGTCGAAACAAAAAAATGCATCCCATTTCGAAGGGCATGTGGCGTGGCCGGTAGCGACCCTGTCTTCTGCGCGCGCTATGTTGAGATGCGGGTTCGATACTTGGCAAAGCAAACATTTATGTGATTAAGAAAATCATTTCCTTTTTTGTGTCTGGCGTTATTTATCAATTTATTTTTTTCAAGTTAAGTATCAAATTACACAATATGAAATGTCTCACGTAATTTATCTATGTATTTGTGTACAATATTGTCACAGATATATCATCATAATATAACTGTCATGTTTCAAGATGATAAATGAACACCATACCCACCTTTTTTTTTCCATTCTTATTCCTAGCCTATTTTGTGTCCCACTGCTGGCCAAAAGTAGGTGTTTTTGTACCTTAAGTATATCTATTTATAAAACTCTTTATGGCATCACATAAAATTCATAAAACAAAAAAAAATACAAACTAGTCATACCTACATTATATTTGTTTGTAATGCTGTACTCTATATATCGTCTCAAAAAGTGAAAAACACATAACAAAATTCTAGTCATCCTAATAAATGACCTATGCTAAGCCATATCTACACGTAATAAAACAGGTTCTTTTATTGTGTGTTCGAATCAATCAAGATCCGCCCTTTAAGAACACAATTCTGCGTCACGAGGCACCAATGTAACAAAAGGTAACCTACCTAAATGGTTTATTGTGGACTGGAATTTAATTATTTTAATCTGTAATAATTTTGGCCATGTATACGTGATCGTCTAACTTCAACATCTAAAAGGACCCGTACATTGTGGATTGGTTATTAAATTTATTAAAGAAAAATAAGTTTATTTGTGGTAATAACTTAGAAGAAACTGAAATAAAAAGTGAAAATAATTATAATGTAATAAAATTATTGAAAATAAAACATACCAATTCAGCCCGCTAGCTTGTGTGTGATGTCAAACCGAGCGCTACAGATTCGTCTCGTTCGCGCGTCTCTTTCAACTTCTAGGTGACCTAGGTTTCTTAGTTCTAGACCTAATAGTAAGCAGTAAAATTAAATTAAGTACGTGGTCTCCTCGTCTTTCGCTGCTGGAATGAAAGTGACTCAAAACCAGGGATAGGGTTTGGATGCAGACTTTAAAGTCTAGAATTAGGTTTCCTATAGATTTTTAGAATATCTGGGACTCCCAACCAACCTAGCATCCCAGGCCTACCAACAAAACCTAGAACAATCCTACGCCCAAAGTTTAAAATAGGTTACCTTGCAAACCATCACACACATTATTCCGATCATCTCAAAATAACATCCATCTCCACCTGCCTAAAATTTATCTACGATTAGTAAATTGTTTAATATCCATTTGATCCAAACGAAACAAGATTCGACACTCAATTTTAACGTGTAAGAGTGCTGAATATTGTCCCTCTATAATACAGGCTAGGCGACTTAGGTAATCTAACCAGTACTATATTCGTGGAACATTAGACAAAACCAATTTACTAAAGTAATATTGTCTTATAAATGCATGTGTTATACCGATTAATTTTATTGTGTATTAATCGATATAACATTATAATACCTACATCACATTTTAGTGTTAAACACCCATCACCACCTAAGTGCCCTAATAACCTAGCATCAAATGAACTCAACCTAATTCTCACGCTGGCTCCATAAAACACAGGATTCAGCTGCACCTAGATTTAACTCAGAAAACTCGTCGTTTATCACCCCAGCACCTTCTCAGATGACCTATCATTTCAAGAGACCTAGCTAGCACTTTTAAATGAATAAGTAGTAGGAAATCTGAAATAAACTCACCAACAACGAAGCCATAAATTCCCGGCGGGAAAGACACAAACACGAAGCCCTCTCGTACAATACCAGTAGCACGTTCACTGCACTAAATTGAAATATAATTATAAATTACTTTACACAATTTTACACTTGCTAAAAAAAAAGTAAGTTAGTATTCCCTATTGCAATACGCTTGACACTTCTTTAATCAGTAAACCTCCACGTCTAACATTTAACACTAATGCGCATTAGGTACCTAAATTAATATCTAGCCTACTGAACCGCAGTCGCTAAGTACTGTTTTTTTTAAGCTCTTATTCTATATCCTATCGTACGTAAAGTCAGGCGCCGTCTCTAAATCAAACCCTAATTTTAACCACTAAAGTACTATAATCAGGCGGCCGCCAAAAAAAATAATAATTTGTGCACGTAATCCCTATTCTAAAGCCTAGCGCTGACTGCCCCCTGCATCTCCCTCTTTCAATATCTTGTGTTCGTTCCTTACAATTTTATACCTGCTGCATCTCTCCTAAAATGAACCTTAAATCAAAACAGTAAAAAATACCACATGTGCAATCCATTAGGCTGCAGTGTGTTACGTCACTGTTCCGCTATGCCCCTTTTAATGTCTAAGAAGTATTGTTTTTACAATCATACGTCCACTGGGTCTATTTACCAAAATCAGTCTAATTACAAGGCATCACAGTCCACTACGAGTGCAATGCTATTTTGTAAGTAAGAGGTCTGTTCTCATGTACAGTCAAGAGGGCGTTCAGCTTAACATGTTGAATTTCGTACCATATCTATTTCAATCTCCGCAAGAGCTAAAGACAAACTGCGAGTGTCAAGCTTGACCTGCCGTTGAACGTACCTGTTGTAAATTGAAATATCATAGTGGCTTATTTGTTTCAACTAGTAATTCTTAATTTTAAAGTAAGTAATACTCATTTTATACGTTTATTATTAAATTCCTAAAACTGTGACGAATATGATCGTTACAGTCTCCACAAATAGAACCAATGTAGGAATGAAGTTACGAAGAAAGTTATGCACAACCAGCATCAGAGGTAAATACGAACCTTAATAAAGTGCAAATAGAGCTGTTTTATGAGCAAATGTGTTGAAAAATAAACTTTTTAGTTCTAAGGCTCAGGTGAGGTCGAAGCGATTAATTGCCATTATATAATTGTAATATCATTGTTGCCATTGCAATTTTTATTATTTCCAGTTCTTCGGCTATAGCTCTATAACCTGTAAAGCCTACGTAGTTGTGATAGTCTTCCTTTTAATTTCATCAGTTTAATTTCAACTAAATTTCAAAGGTGGAATTTCGTGGTTACTGCATTGCGGCACCTAGCATTTACAAAAAAATCTAACATTTATTGGAACTAGTAGAGTAATATATACATTATACACTAAGTTTTAGGTATGCGCCCGGTTTTGTTAAGTTATTTTTATTATTAATAGGAGAAAACTGGCCCTAAACAACCCATCTCGTCAGTATTCTGGTGGTAACTCCCGTATTTTATTTTACTCAATACATTATAAAATGTTTACTACTAGATTAAAGTGGTCATTGACACAAAAACTATAAACTAGAATAGTTGTTTGACTGTTTCATTTCCCTTAATCGAAAAATTAGGTATATGTACAGACTTACATTATTTTTAAAACCTGCCTAACGACACCTCACACGATGGGGTAGACAAGAAAAAAAAAACAGCCCCGCTAGTTATGGAGGATGTAACCCTAAGAAGTTTTTTTTTAAATATTTTATTTTACCACTATGTCTCTGAGCTAAGCCGCGTACAGACAGACATTTCGTAAGTATAAGGAGCATGTGCGGAGTATGTGGCCACTCTACAGCTAGGAGCCAGCCGAGCGAGTGCTTGTGAGACAGCTGGAGTCGAGACGGCCTACAAATTTTAGGTCGTTCGTCATCCGCGTCTCCAAGTTCCAAGAGAGCGTGTTCCTGAATGCTGCATTTTGGCCGTTGGGAGTCGTATTTCGACGATATCGACCACCCGTATTCGTCAAGTCGACTAATTAGTTTTTAAGTTTATTTTGAATATGTATTATTTGGTTAGGTCCCGTGTGGTGCCGGCAAAGAATAGTACCAACCCATACATACCCGTGGGTGTCGTAAGAGGCGACTAAGGGTTGACTGGAGGATGGGCAGCAGCATCCTCCTTTGTATCTTACATCTTACTTACTGCGGTCACCTACAACAGCGGTCCATGGTGCCAGCCGTAACGCTAACAAGCGAGGTGACTATGGTACTTCCCCTCCACATTTTTTCCAGCAAAAGCCAGAAATCTGGAGGGAGCTCCCTGTCCTGTAGTGGACGTTTCATGGGATGTTATGATGATTATTAGGTTAAGGTATTTATTGTTATGGGCCTTTGATGCCTGAAATAAATTTGTAGGCACATACTAGCAGCACCTTCTTAGCGACACCGAGTGAGGCCTCCTTGCTTCAGGAATAGACTGGCAGCTGAGTATTTAGTTAGCTGTCGATCTTATGAAGCGTCAAGGTGAAAGGACGTCACAACAAACCATCTTGTTGGAGAGTTGCAATCGTCCTGGACCCAAAACGAATCATAATAACAACTCCTGAACTAATGATTAGTGGTATCACAGCACAGGATGTGCAAACATGGAGTCAGCTGTAATAGCTACCCAGGGTCAGACTGGAACAGAAGGGTCCGGGTGCCTCATCATAAGCCCGGAGCACGAAACGTGATGTGACAATAATTCGATCCTGGTTAATTATACCTGAACCCACTATATCCTTGTGAGACTTGGGATTATGATATTTTGGCCTCCTGCGCCGATAAATCTTTATTATTATTATTTACGTTTAGTATTTTTACTTCTCTCCGAAGAGGTAAATTATGGCACGGGCCGAAGCCAAGTGCATTAGTCTTGAGACAAAAACTTCCTGACGATCCTGCATGTGTTTAGCACAACGGCCTTCTGTAAAAGTGTATGAATGAGTGGATGGATGCCGAGTGTTTCGAGGCTAGAATGAAGTGTTTTTGGAATGACACCTGTAGAGGAGAGGACGATCGGGACGGTCCTGACAGTGTGAACTTGCCATTGTGATTTAATCTCAACGGCAAGGTCTGTGTATTTAGCTATTTTTTGTGTGTGGGTATTTAAGAGGTTGTGTGTATTACATACTGCGATATCTATTAAGTAAACTATCTTCTCGGTCTTGTCTAACAATGTTATGTCCGGTCTATTGAAATGCACTGTCTTGTCTTTCATGATCGTCCTATCCCAGTAAATTTTGTGTTTATCGTTTTTATTATTAGGGTTGACTACGGAACCCAAAAAAGCAGGACGGTAAACCAATGTTCACAGTAATGAAATTAGTAAAAAGGTATGAAAATAGTAGAGAGGAAAGACATTTGCACGTAAGGAAAGGGCAAGTCATGTTCTCATAGAGCTTCCACGAGCTGTCCCTAGGGCGATGCGCCTTTATACTATTACAGAATTTGCCGCCTCAGCCTATATTTTACTATTACTTTTTCGCTATTGCTAGATAAGACGTGACACGCCGAAGTATTGACGTAATTATTTTTGTTGAAATAAAAAGTTCTAAAATAAACACAATCTTCGACATTTCGTGTTAGGAAAAGCACATAAGAAAAGCACTTATACCCATGAAACTGAACAACTTTCTCCAAGGAACAGAGGCTGAAATAGGAAAAAATATTTTGACTTCTTATACCAACCATTAAAAAGAAATCACTCTGTGTAAAAGTCATTGCCACAGAATATAAACAAGTCAGTGCCTAAGTCTAATCCCCTAGGTTAGGTAGTCGACTCCGTAAGTCGAACCTTGGTAAAAACGGAATATGGCTTGGGCAATGATGAGGCCAAACATTAGCAGATGGATTTTTCTCCTTCTTACAACTAATTCTAGTGGATTATCTCAAACAACAATATTTTCTATTCAATAGTATTTTCCTCGGTAAATGAGCGCGTTTGTACCCTTTCCGCGAGTTTGTCGGCGCCCCGGGAGACGCAGCCACTTCTGATTATCAGATTGTGGCCGAAACGACCTCAACACTTGCTTTGTTTTCCTTATCTGCTTCGTTACTGCCAATGCCCAAAGCGGCACGGCTGAAAAACTTCGGCTGATATTTCTATTTCAAAAGGGATTTCCGTTTTTGCGAGCTCTTTGGTGGTACGGTTCATCAACTGCCGAGGGTAAACATGGTACAATAGGTTTGGTATTTTGATGCTTACTTAGAAAATTAAAGAAGGAAATACACCCTATCAAAGTTCTTTGTCCTTTCTTAATAGAGTTGAATACTCATATTATTGCGAATAGTGTGTGGATATGCGAAGTAGGAATATTTGTATGTGCATGAGGCCGGCAAATGGGATGTCCGCGACAGACGTCGAGGAATCGAGGTGAGGACCGAAAGGACCGAAGGTATTACCCTCGATTCATGTCGGTCCTTGAATTATTGGCATCGTCCGACTACCTTGCCAATAAAATGTTCTTTATGATAAAAAGGGGTCGAGTTTGAATCTTATTTGTTTCATCAATGCTTAGGGTTATTCGATAGTAGGTATTAGTAAAAAATACTTAGTGTAGCGATACATCTGCGCATTTTTTTGACTGCAATGCTTTTTAAGTTACCTATGTAACATCCAGCGGAATGTCCGCTGGCGTCATACTTGACAGATTTTTCGGTCGCGGACGTTTCCGCTTCGGAACTTCCGCAGGTATTTCGCTACACTTAGAAGGAAACATGCGCCGGGTTAGCTTCTTTGCTGGACTCATAAAATGAATTTACAATTCAAGCGCTCAGAAATAAAGTATTTTATTTAAATCATTAAGTAAACGGCACACTTAGAGGGTCCAACGAGAAACATACAATTCATTTGAGCTTTTATAACGAAAAGGGGAAAATTGAGTTATCAATTGAAAGTGCTTTTACGACTTTACCTAAAAACAAGGACCCTTGTGATCCTAATTTGTGGAGGATTTGATCCATGGGTCGGTACTTCATTTGGGACCTGCTCGGGTGCGCCGTGCTGCTTCTAAATTCGGGGTGGGTTCCATGGAGTACTACTTCAAACTTTGTAGGTACGCACAGATATGCAAATCATGACGTTATTAACATATTTAGCCCATATATAAGTGTTTTTAGTTAATGCTGTTAAGCTTCCCCAACCTAAACACTATACGAATTTTTTGCAGATAGAGCTATTGATATTAACTGTTGCCTATGGAACTCTGAAAAAGGAGTTAAATAAGCAAAGTACTACACAAACTTTGGGAGCTCCCGCAATAATTTGTGAACACTTTCTCTTGCCTGAACTCCTTTAATGATGTACCTAAAATTCGTCACGTCGCGTCGTCGTCGCGGCGTCTCTTACGGAAATTGTCTAACTTCGTTTGAACTTACTCGAAATTTACCTGAGTTAGAGATTCGGGTAGATTTCTTTATGTTATTGTTGTGAATAATTTGCGAGGCGATGATGTCTTGGCGTGAGATTGGGCCGGGTAAACACGCCTGGGGGAAATCCCGCCCTGCTGAGCTGAGTCAGCGACTTCACTCGTTCACATCGCCTCGCCTCCTTTACCTTATTACTTAGGATCTCTTTTGAGTTTCCCACTTTTTGTATTTCAAATGAACTCCAAGCGAACGAGGAAAGTTTTGGCCGTAGTGAGGACTTAGCGAATCAGCAGTATGTCGGTATAGTGGAGATGCCAGGCTGAGAAATGACATGTCCCGTTGGACCGAAGATTCCTCCACCGACAACTAGTATCATTGTGTTCAGCATGATCACCCAAAGAATTATTGACTGGTGGTCGCACTATAAAGTGGTGGAGGGGGGAGGAAGAGGAGGGGAAAGATGCGAAAACCGAGTATCAAGTTTAGCTAATATCTCAACAACCACTTATTCTATTTAAAGAGATATAACGTCACATGATAGGTAATAAAATGCTTAATATAACATGCTTTACAAAAGTTTTGGTAAATACAATACACTTGCGAGCAATAAACTGGAATCACTTCATCGCGGGTGGCTCAAGACAACGTTTTATCATTTATATGCAATAAACTAGAGCTTGTGTTATGTCATTTGAAAGGTAATTTTGTTAGCTTTCCAATGATATTAAAAGATTTAAAATTAATGTCAATTTCAAGAATTTACTGTAACAGGTCGATTTATTATCATATTATCTAACACAGTTTCTTAATTCGCATTCTACAATATTCGCATACAGTTATACAAAAGTTTGTCTGAAAGCTTAATCTGTTACGGCCTAAGTAGTTACGGACGGAAATGGAAATTTAAAACGTATTCACTTTATTTCTGTATAAAATATAGAATTTTACATGTCAAAAACATTAGATTTCATTACATTACATAAAATTATCGTAGAAAAATGCACACACACATGGACACTTAAAACTAGTCAAATAGTCCCCCGCGCAGAGATCCCTGGCCAAATGTACCCATAATACAGGCCGCGTTGCCCCGCTGTATGGCGAGGGAGATGTGCTGGACAAGGAACGCACCCGAGCGGGCATCGCCACCCTTCTCTCGCAACCGACGACCAATGTCACCGACCAGCTTCTTCGCCTCCGAGCACCACGGTCCAGCAGTTTCAACGGCAAACGGCACAAAGACGTACGTTGATTCCAAGTCAGAGTATTTGGTGTGTTTGCCACGAGCAGCTGCCTCTGCCGCTGCACCAGCAATCTGCAGAGTACCAGCAATATGGCAGGCCGCAAAAGTGCTGACACACGTGGCATCCCAAATGAGACACCGCCCTCTCAGCCAAGGAATCAACAGGTCGAAATGTTAACGTCTAAATCGAACGAAAATCGTAAGAAAAAAGTAAAAATATATTTACAATATCTGTTATTGCGCTGTTCAATTATGGAATCGTCTTCCCAAATCTATCCAAGAAAGTCCCTCTATTGCCTCTTTTAAACTAAAAGTAAAGGAACATTTTCTTCGGCAAATCACTGCTTCGTCGTAGTCATCAGTCGTGTAGTCATCATTTTGTATTTCTCTCTATAGCATTTAGTATTTTTATTTATTTATTTATTTATGTATGTTTGTATATATGTACATATTGCGTGTATTTTCATATATATATATATATTTATATATGTATTGGGGTTTATTGTATTTAAGGAGTTAGTAGTATATGAGTTTAAGTAGTATATACGTGTAATAATATATTATATTTTCTTTTTGAAATTCTCACTGCACACTTGTGTCCCGCTAAACAAACATTTTCTCTCACGACCTTAGGTTGGCTGGAAGAAATCTCTTGCAGAGATAAGCCCGCCTTTGTAAATGTCCTCTTGTATGTAATTATCTGTATGTTAAATGTGCAATAAAGAATATAATAATAATATTTCCCCTCAGTATTTTGTGTTACCCCCACGGGCCCTAATTAGTGCTTGTAAACGGTTTTTAACTGACCGAATGAGATTCCTGATGGAATCATGTGGGATTTCTTGCTACTCTTCGATTAAAGCACTTTTCAGTCCTTTTATCGATGCCGGAGCTGGACACCTTCTTCAAACCCGCCTTTTCAGCTCGTCCCACAAATGTTCTTTAGGATTCAAATTGGGACTATGAGCTGGATAGTCTATTGTGGCAATCCCAACTGGTTCCATGTACTGTCTAGTGAAATGTAAAATGAAATTTTGAGCACATGGCTTAGCAGAATGTCGTTTATGTATCTTTCTTCGGTTAGCCCTTCTCCTCTTTGGACAAGCCCGTTGGTGTGGTTGGTAGTGAGTCTGCCTTTCACGCTGTGGGCCGCGGGTACGATCCCCGCCCAGGGTAAACATTTGGTGATGAACGCAAGTGTTTGTTCTGTGTCTGGGTGTTATTTATCTATTTATGTATGTATATAAGTCGGGAGACTTCCCACCCACCTTCGATTTGCCGACGATATTGTCGTAATTGCTGAGACCCTAGAAGATCTCGGCACGATGCTCAATAACCTCAGTAGAGTTTCACAACAAGTGGGTCTTACAATGAACATGGATAAGACGAAAATTATGTCTAACGCCCTTGTTGTACCTACTACACTCAAAGTTGGAGACTCTACGCTCGAAGTTGTCGATGAATACGTATACCTGGGACAAACGGTCCAGCTGGGTAAATCCAGCTTTGAGAAAGAGGTAACTCGTCGAATCCAACTCAGATGGGCAGCGTTCGGGAAGCTCCGCAATATCTTCACGTCCAAAATACCGCAGTGTCTCAAGACGAAAGTCTTTGACCAGTGTGTATTGCCAGTGATGACATATGGCACCGAGACGTGGCCGCTTACGATGGACCTTATCAGGAAGCTCAAAGTCACCCAAAGGGCTATCGAAAGGGCTATGCTCGGAGTCTCTCTGCGTGATCGAATAAGAAATGAGGAGATCCGCAGAAGAACCAAAGTAATTGACATAGCCCTGAATCGCTAAACTAAAGTGGCAGTGGGCAGGGCACATCGCAAGAACAACCGATGGCCGATGGGACGTAAGGGTTCTAGAGTGGCAACCATGTACCGGATGACGAAGCGTTGGCAGGCCCCCCCACAAGGTGGACCAACGATCTGGTCAAGGTCGCGGGAAGCCGCTGGATGCGAGCAGCGCAGGACCGGTCGTCATGGAGAACTTTAGGGGAGGCCTATGTCCAGCAGTGGACGTCTTTCGGCTGATATGATGATGATGATCAGTCTCTGGTTCCCATAGTACAGGCTTTGCCTAGTTTGGGATCATATGACCTTGTGTGAAATGTCCCCCAATATTTATTATTTAAAAAAAAAGCTAACAAAATTACCTTTCAAATGATATAACACAAGCTATAGTTTATTGCTTAGAAATGGCATAACTTTGTCTTGAGCAACCCGCGATTAAGTGATTCCAGTAAGTATCACTCGCATGTGTAGTTTATAAAATATTTAGGAAAATATGCCATTTCAGACAAAATTAAAGTTTTGGTTTTGTTTAATTAAAATAATAAACATTAAGTTTAAAAAGTTTAAAACTAGTCTATGGTCCTATAGCTTTCTCATTTTTTCCTATAGCTGCATGTCTTTCCAATCACGATCAAGATAAACTTTGTGTGGGCACACAATGGGTGCCCGCACACAGTGAATCTTGATCGCGATCGGGTAGAGATGCAGCTATAAGAAAGAAAGAGAAAGTTATAACACCACAGACTAGGTGGATACGACTATTTCTTTCTTCTCTATAGCTGCATTTCTACCGGATCGCGATCAGATTGAACGGGTGCGGGCACCCATTGACGCTTCATTCGTTCTAGATAGAAGTTGTAGGTAGATAATGTAATATTTTAGAAACCCCGCACTATAGAACAGTAAATGGATGCCCGCACACAGCCATTCTTGATCGCGATGATGTATTTTTTTTTAGATAAGGATGCAGCTATAGGAAAGAAAGAAATAGTCATATACACCTAGTCTATGGTCCTATAGCTTTTTCTTTCTTTCTTATAGCTGGATCCTTATCTAAAAATACATAATCGCGATCAAGATTGACTGTCTGCGGGCACCACGGAGCAAAATGTGCTCCGTGGCGGGCACCCATTGTGCAGAACTTGTTATGTTACCCTAAAATCAGTTACAATTTTGCTGTTTCTCAACCAAATGAAAAAAAATAAAAAGATTAATACAGCTGAGAAAAGCCCAATTCTTTGTTTGTCATATTACTCTTTTGTAAGATTTCATTTACTGCCTGAGTTTAACAAAACCAATAACGTCTATTGTTAAAAATCAGCCTTTTTCTAAATATTCAATAAACTATGGTATTTATCAAATCGTTGTTAAGCATGTTATATTAAGCATTTTATCACCTACCGTATGACTCTATAACTGTTGAAATCGGATAAGTGATTAATGAGATATTAACTAAAATTGATACCCAGTTTTCGCATCTTCCCCCTCCCCTTCCTCCCCCATCCACCACTATAGAGTGCAACAACCAGTCCATAATTCTTTGGGTTATCATGCTGAACACAATGATACTAGTTGTCGGTGGAGGAACCTTCGGTCCAACGGGACACGTCATTTTACGTTTATCGTTAAAGCGGCATCTTCACTAGTAATGTCTGTGGGTAGGTGCGTAAACTTTGATGAAACGATAATATATAAACGGTAAAACGAACATAGTGAGAAATGTTTGTAGTGGTAATATTGTCCATAATTTGTTAATAGCTATAAAAGTAAAATATTCTCAAATTGCCGAAAACCATTTCGAAGAGCTTACATGAAAATTGTACCGATATTTTCGGGTATCAAGTGTTGTAAATCAATTTCGATTCATAAAAATATCAGGAGGCGATTTAGTAGATATCTTGGCGAGCCCTCAGCGTGGGAAATATGAAAATTGGGAGCGTTCCCGGTCCCGCGGCTACGCGCATAAATTGCGGGTGTATTCGCGAGCCTCAATATCCCGGCACTTGGCCCGTACTGTACCCGCACTACCCTACAACTGCCAACCCGTTTGATTGGAACAACAAAGGATTGGGGAAACAATTTCGTTTTCTTCCTTTACTTTCTGCGTCGTAAATAAAACTCGTCTAAAACTATTGGTATATGAGTTTTTTATCAGGCGAATATTGGAAGTAATGATTGCGGCTTTCTTTTAATTTGAGGGTGTGGTTGGGCAGTCGGTCGGGCGGTTTTGTCGTCGGGCTCGATGTTTTACCGGTCCACTTTTATTTCATCGACCCGGACCACATTCAAATTCAACAAATCGCGATCCTAGACCTGTTGTAAGTTTCTATTGAAATTGCAAATAATCGTAGTTTGGTAGGAACTGAGTAATATTGTTTTATTTGTTTGATAACATTCATTTGTTATGTTTGAAACATAACTGTGAAGCATTTATCATATCTCTCGAGATTAATTTTTATAATTTACCTATAAAGGTAGAACGTTTTCCCAATACGAGTATGATAAGCGGGCAATTTACGAGCTGGCAGATTTAATGGACAGTCGTTAAACCGTATTACCACATGCTGAAACAGGAATATTATACAGGGTGTTAGGTAGATAGGAAAAGCACTGCGATCATTTTGACCACGTCATTTTCTGCCCACGAAAATGAATGACATGGTTCAAATAACATAGGCCGAACCATGCAAAAAAAATCAGCTTCCCATATAAATAATCATTGTTGATCAGTTACGTTAGTATAGAAAGTATTTTTTCCGAATTCCAACCTATGTTCCTAGGGGAAAGTAGTTCAGTTTCACGAGTAAAACACGTGGTTTATAGGATCGCAGTGATTTTCCTAACACTCTCTATAAGGACCTGGCATAGCAAACAACCGGATTAAAGTCTTATCTGAAATACGAGCTAAACTAAAAGCAGGAATCCTGTAGCAGCGGCGCTCACGCTTCAGTTCGCAGCTTGCTGATAAGCCGCAGCGCTGCATGAAACGAGGCGGCATTGAGCCCATCGCTCCACCTCTACGCTGCACTATGGCTGCAACAAGCCGCATCCGCCGACCTACAGCGCTAGTCGCATCGCTCGCCCCGCTGTATGAATTGGAAATTAAATTGTCTGTGAAGAATTCAAGTGGATTACCAGCCTCTCCACTGGCGCTCTGTTTATACTTTAATACACTCTGCACATTTCTTGCTTCCAGTTGCGTCCCAACCACAGATTAGATAGAATATGTCCTATACGAGTCCCAACCCTGTAAAGCATACAGAAGCAGGTTGTGTGGATTAAATTTATTTCTAAACGTTCGGATATAACCCGAATCTATTCAAGTAGTGGCTTCTGGGCAAGCTCGTTCTATCGTCGACCTCATCTCTGTCTTCAGGTCTAAATCGAGGTAAAGAACAGCTCATCTAAATATATAATAGAGCATGTCCTGACTAACGTCAACGCCGAGCCGTAACCGCTTTAAGTACTCGTACCTACAGATGTGACATTTTGTACAGAGTTATCTTGCACGTCAAAATCCACTGAGAAAGGATTTTTAAAAATTCATCTCCCAAAGGGGTGAAATAAAGGATGAATGTTTGTATGAAAGTCCTACAGTTATGAGATCATCATCGTATCGTGTGGGTTGCAATGTCGATGACCAATCTCATACCCTGGTCACAGAATATATAAAGTAAACAACCCTGGTGTCAGAGTTGTTGAGCTACTAAAGGCCTATGACATGGCTCATTAACGACTACATCCGTAGATAGTATTCGGGACCAACGGCTTAACGTGCCTTCCGAAGCACGGAATGATTGACCGGTGATTCGTCCTGAAATATCCTAACCAGACTGGGGAGGTCGAGATGAGATCCACAAAGATTTGGATTTTTACTGACGAAAAGAAAAGAAGGAACACTTGTTTCAGAATTTTTGACAAATCATCCCCTAAAAGGGTGATGAAAGTTTTGACATAAGATGCATTTAACTAATGAAAAGAAAAGAAGAAACACGTGTTTTAGCATGTTTAAATTCTGCCTCCGAGGGAATGGAATAAGGGATGAAATTTTGTGTAAGAAGTGTTAGTACAGTAAGTGGTAGTGTCTAATTTTTTAGTGTAGGTAAGTGTTGCTGTTAACGAAAAGGGAAAATAATGGTCACGCTAGTTAACTATAAAACAATCTATTTATTAAGGTAGTATCTGTGCACCATTTATTCTGTGTTTTATTTCAATAGAAGTTTTGAAATAAAATCATAGATATTATAGCAACTTAGTTCCCACGGTAGTTAAGAATTTTTATTAACGTTACTACAACTATAGCATAATACTACTAGATAATTAAAGAAAAGTAATAAAAAGTTATTTAAATAAATTATACTGACTACAAGACTAAAAAGAAAAAATAAAAGTTTCTGACGTCGGTGCCAGCTAGGAATAAAACAAATTAAACGTGTTACTTGGTTGTCGTGGTATGCAACTATAGTAGAGTAGAATAGAAGAGAAGAGAAGAGAAAAGAAGAGAAGAGAAGAGAAGAGAAGAGAAGAGAAGAGAAGAGGACAGGACAGGACAGGACAGGACAGGACAGGACAGGACAGGAAAGGACAGGACAGGACATGACAGGACAGGACAGGACAGCACAGCACAGCACAGCACAGCACAGCACAGCACAGCACAGCACAGCACAGCACAGCACAGCACAGCACAGCACAGCACAGCACAGCACAGAACAGAACAGAACAGAACAGAATAGAAACGTTTATTTGCAGAGATACTTACAAAATACAAATTCCAGATCTTATAGAAAAATAGTCTTAGTATCTAGTCTGCGAAACAGGCATGCAAATATTTATATAAATGAGCAATAGTCGTGCCTATCACTAATTATTCGTGGCTTTATACTCTCTATACTCCTTTAGGCTATAAAAACAATGTTCCATTAACCATTTAGTCACTCGTGTCTTAAACATGTTTCCATCTAATTGTTTTATTTCATCTGGTAGTTTATTATATATCTCTATACACATATTGAAAACATTTTTCGTATAAATATATTTATTACATGCTGGCTTATGTAGTAAGTTTAAATATTGAGTTCTTTTTGGCCTAGTATGTATATCATGATATTTACTAAAGTGGTGAGGATGATCTTTTACAAAACAACATGCACTTTTTATGTATGCGCAGGGGAGGGGCAGGATATTTAGACTTATAAAAAGTGGTTTACACGATTCAAGATAATCGGCCTGGCAAATTGCTCTGATACACTTTTTTTGTAGTCTAAATAGTCTGTCTACCTCCACGCAGTTTCCCCACAAAACAAGACCATAATTTAATGTTGAGGATACATAACCATGATATGCCGTCAGAGCTGCTTCTTTTGAGACTTTGCGATAACCGTTTCAAAGCAAATACAAATTTGTTTAACTTTTGGCAAACCTCACTCACATGCGCTTTCCAGTTTAGATGTTTGTCAACCGTTAACCCTAAAAATTTTGTGTCATTTACTATTTGTATATAAGTATTATTATGTTGTATTTGTATTGGTATGAGATTTGAATTATATGGTAGAAATTGCATTACTTTAGTTTTATTTATATTGATATGTAGTTTATTCTTATTCATCCAATCTGTCGTCTCACCAATAGCCTTATTTAGAATTGAAGACGCATTCATATTTTTTTAAATCTCTACTATTAAAGTTACATCGTCAGCAAACAGTACTGATCTAAAACTAAGGGAGACAGGCAAATCGTTTATGTAAACGAGAAATAGTAGGGGTCCAAGGATGCTACCTTGTGGCACTCCTGTTTTTTTCAGTTTGAAAGCTGATCGAAATATTTGTTTACTTAAAATGTCATTGCTCTCTTTTACAATTTTTGATACTTCCGTGCATTGTTTCCTTTGGTCTAAATAGATTTTTAACCAGTCATGTGCCTTTCCCCTTATTCCACATAACTCCAGTTTATGTAATAATCTTGAATGACAAACGAAATTAAATGCCTTACTCATGTCAATGAATATGCCGAATATAGTCTGTACATAGGTACGTGTTTTATTCCTAAACTAGCTGTTGCCCGCGACTCCGTCCGCGTGGGGTTCAGAAAAAGTAGCTAATGACTTTTCCATGGTTCAAACTATCTTCGTACCAAGTTTTTATCACAATCAGTTTATCGGATTAGTCATAAAACCGTAACAGACAGACAGTGCAGTTCTCGCTTTTATATTATTAGGTATACAGAGCACAGATAGTGCGGATTTTTCGTAAACTCTCTTGTTTACGTGTGGACTGTAAGGCCGCCCACTATCCTCGTAAGTGTAAAATTATAGTCGAATTCCACGCGGACGAACTGTGTTACGGGTTTCGTTATTTCTTATACAAAACAAAGCCCTCAGAATAAAGACCTTGCTTCGCTCTGACAGAGCCTAACTAAATATGAGGCGCAGACACTTTAGCTTCTGTGGCTACTGAAAAAAAAAGCGGTACAAAGTCAACAACTGGACCGGATCAAACGGAATTTTCAACAACGTATTTGGCTTTCTTCCGTTCAAATTTATAAGCTTTGTTTGATTTCAGATCGGCTTCACCGCTTGAAACTTTGAACTCGTCTATTTTCTGTTTTAGTGAACCGATTGCAATAACAAAAAAACCGGCCAAGTGCGAGTCGGACTCGCGCACTGAGGGTTCCGTACCACAACATAAACATAATAGTATTAGTTGAAATTTCAGTAAGTTAATGTGCTAGATTTTTTTGAGTCCGACACGCGCTTGACCAAATTTTATTATTTGTTGTTATTTTATAGCCTATGCACTATAAACATACCAATTTTCAAGTTTGTAAGTGTTCCCGTTTTTAAATAGAACTAAAACAAAAATCGCCTCAGCGACCATCCAACTTGACCCCTCTCTTCTTTGAATGTTCTTGAAACGGGAGCTCACCACAATTGGTTACCATTAGTTGTGAGAAAAGTTGTAATATTTAATGATTTCAGACTTTTCCCATTATTTGTACTGTGAGACTTAGCTTATTGCCAAATTTCATAATTTTAGGTCAACGGGAAGTACCCTGTAGGTTTTGCATTTTTGAATAAATGTATGGAGATGAGGACATAAAATGCCATATCTTTTGATTGCGTTGTTGTAAAAAATTTTAATTTTCAGATCTTGTGTGGTTCATGGATCCTAATATGTGGTATTAATTTCAACCTGATACCTTTACCCGTTCGTGAGATAAAGGGTCTTGACAGATAGACAGACAGACAGACAGACAGACGGACAACAAAGTGATCCTATAAGGGTTCCGTTTTTTTCTTTTGAGGTACGGAACCCTAAAAACGGTCAAATATTGCACGATAGCAAGTAGCAAGTCAAATACGTTATTGAAAACCACGTTTGGGTCGTTCAAGTAATTTGTGAGGTATTGGTGCAGCCGCTTAAAATTTCGCCAACATTCTGTCTGAGTGAACCGTTCGCAATGAAATATAGCTTATATAATGCACAGAAAGAAGCCCGACGCGTTATTGAAAACCTCGTTTAAATCAGTTCAGTAGGTGAGTTCTTGGTTGTGCAGCTTGAAACTTTGCGTAGGTATCTTCTGTCAGAGTGAACCTTTCGCAATGAAACTAAGCTTAGGTATACATATATTGCACAGGAGTTAGCCAAACGCGTTGTTGACAGCCACGTTTGAATCGGCTCAAAAGTTTGTAAGTTATTCGCGCCTTCGCTTTAAACTTGGCGACTTCTATTTCAGGACTTCTATTTGAGTGAACGGTTTTCAACTAACCTAAGCTTATATGTTGCACGGAAGTACCTAATCCAAGCATGTCATGCAAATGCCAGTTGGAATAGGTACAGTAGTTTGCGAGCTATTGGCGCCGCTGCTTGAAACTTCGCGCACCTTCTGTCTGAGTGAACCATTTTCAATGAAAGTAAGCTAATTCATTTGAAAGAATTAAGCTAAACACGTTATTGAAAACCCCGTTTAGATCCGTTTAGTAGTTTATGAGTTATTGGGGCCGCCGCTTGAAACTTAGTGAATTTTCTGTCTGAGTGAACCGTTTGCAATGAAACTAAGCATAGATGTTGCACGGAGAAAGCCAAATACGTTACTGAAACCCTCGTTTTAATCGGTTCAGTTGTTTGTGAGTTATTGGCGCCGCCGATAGAAATTTCGCGCAACCTCTGTCTGAGTGAGCCATTTTCAATAAAAGTAAGCCAATAGTAAAATTCTGCTGCCCAAAGAAGTAAGCTTGACAGGTTTTTGAAAACCTCGTTTGAATCCGTTCAATAGTTTGTTAGTTATTTGCGCCGCCGCATGAAACTTTTCGTACCTTCTGTCTGAGTGAACCGTTTGCAATGAAACTAATGTTTTATGTTGCACAAAAGAAATCCAAACACGTGATTGAAAACCCAGTCTGAATCGGTTTAGTAGTTTATGAGTTATTGTCGTAGAGGTAGTTTGATACTTTACATTAGTATAGATTCTCATTGACTGAACCGATTTAAATAAAACATAGCCCATATGTTGCTCAGAGCTAAGCTTAACCTATCTGCGAAAACCGCGAGAAAATCCGTTCAGTAGTTTCGGAGTTTATCGAATACTTACAGACAGACAAAAGTTTCAAAAACAATTTTTTTGTGTTTTGCTAGTCCTTTCTTATCGCCTTCACTCGTTTTTTGATAAATTAATCAAAAGTACAGCCACATCGTTTTTACTCTTTTAATAAATGTATACATATTAATAATATTCATTCAATAATAATTGAACATAAATTCAGGCTGGCACCGAACTCAAAAGTTTTTACTTCTCCTTTTTAGTCTTGAAGTCAGTTTATTTTTTTTTATTACTGTTTAATTTTTGCATTTTTTAAAATTTCAGTTGTAATTTCACCACAGTTTGTTGTTGTTTTTATTTCCTGTTCGTTTGCCTACTGTGGCGTGGCCGTTCGTCCCTTTTTTTGTTTAGTACTCTTTTCTCTATCCTCGTTATATTGCCTGGATGTTTGTTTATATTGACAGTGACTTGGAAGTGATTTCAAAATTTAGAGTAGTTTTATTTTCCTGTTAACATTTTTATTATTATCACTGAGCATATAAAACACTATTATTATTATGATCAGATCTGAAAGCTAAATACGGTTCTTTTATTGTAACTTTTTTTAAATAAATAAAAGCGTGCAATAAAGAGTTATTCATTCATTCAAAAGCTATTTAAACATAAACTAAAAATAAACAAGTTTCATTTCCATTTTTAATGAATAGCGAGTGATTCTTTTTTCTGGTAAGCACCTTTGTCTATCCGTATTATTCCATGCCTTTGGCGTATCCCATTCTGATTGACCTCTTTTTTCGTGCAGCTTGTGATGCCCGTTTTACCATGAGCAGCAGGAAAACTCCACAAATTCGAGGCCAATCCAGTGGCAGAGCCTGCTTTTCTGCGCGCCGATGCATTACAACCTATCGGCGACCTCATTGTCCACCGCTTCAGCAGGAGCTGAGCATCTTACGGCGAAGATCTACGACCGGCACCTGCGCGGCTATACATACATTGGAAATTTCAGATATTTATTAGTTATAAATACATTTTATATACTTACTTCAACTGTTTTAAAAATTCTAAAAACGCCTTGGTCGCGCCTTGGTGCTTTTCGGCTTTTTAACTTTTTGAACCAAATGATTCGTATTTCGCTACGAGTAAGGGGAAAAAACCACAAAGATCTTCTTCCACATATATGATTACCTCGTAGTTATATCGCGTTCGTGGCCACAATAGCGAAACACAACGTTCACGTAACATTTATCTATGCGGCTTTACGCTAAGCGTTTTGCAACGTATTGAATACGGGAACCGATACAAAATTCATTATTTTTAAAATTAAACCGGCTTCTCAGATCTTTTAAATTTTAGACTTCTTTTTAAAAAAGAGATCCAAAAATCATAATTTATCACTACGTTTTTCATTTTTTTTTCTGTTGTTATTTTAAAACTAAAGTACTTACCTGGGAGACCGAGCTTCGCTCTATAATAGCCTCATCATTAAAATATCATCGGGTGAGCAAGCTTCGCTACTTGCCAACAGATGGCGCTGTAGGTTTCTTTCTAAAACGCGGTATTAAAAAAATGCTCAAAAGCACGGGAAAACAAATTTTCCCAGATTTTTGCCCCCGAAAACCCCTGTATGGTAAATTTCATCGAAATCGTTAGAAGCGGTTTTGGAGAAACCGATTACAAATATATATACAAATACGATTAACGAATTGTATTTGATTAATATTTATTGAAATATTTAAGTGCTCGATTACCTTAGTTTTCTTTTGGTAACTACAGTATTTTATTTTCACTGTAACATAAAAAAAAAACTTCTGAGTTATGTTTTTTTTCGTTCGAGTACATTCATTCAATTATTTCCTTGCCTTTTGTAGTTTTACTGAACCCATTTTCATAAAACTTGCACTCTACTTAAGTTGAATAATATCTGGTTCAACTGAAAAATAATTATTGGAACCTATGAAATTTAGTTCATTTATTTAGAAACTTATATAGACTATTAGTATCTGGGCGACCGAGCTTTGCTCTATATAATCTTCACCAACTTCCAATAACAAATGGCACTGCAGGATTTCTGAATCGAGCTATTTTCAAGATATGCTTAAAAAACAGAGAAAACGATTTTTCCCAGCATGAAACCGAGCTAGGTCGATTTTTCGCTCCCAAAATCCCCCGTATAGTAAATCTCATCGAAATTGTTAGAGCCGTTTTCGTGTACTTTGACAATATTACATACATACGGGTCGAATTGATTACCTCCTATTTTAAGTTGGTTGATAAAATAATAACGTGTTCCAACAACTTATTTTATTTTAAAAACATGTTCTAACAATTAATATTAATTAAAAACGTCTAAATGTTGATACTCCTGATGAAAATAGGATGATGGCTTCGGTTTCCGGCGCACTGCCACGTTGGAAATTCGTGGCACAGGAATGCCCTTGCGATTGTTGTTATTGTTATCATCATAATGTCGGCTGGTTTGATGGTTACTTTTTCTTTGATAGTTTTGAAACGGCTGTATCAAATAATGGTTTGAATCGGGCATGCGATAGATTTCTCGGTGGCTAAGTACGTCGGCGAGTTTCGGAGCGAGCCACGGCACATTCGGCAGCTGCTTACGAGAGTAGACTACCTCGTTCAGCTTAGCACCAACCATGCGTTGTAGATTTTCAATCTTACTTTCAACTAAACTGTTATTCTGTGTATACATAGGTTTTAATTTAGACTTGAGTGAGTTTCCCAAATCAAATTTATTATATTTTTTTGAAAACGGCAATTCTCTTATTAAATAATTACCATTTATATGCATCGACATATTTTTAAGATCATAATATTTTGTTAAGTTATTGTAACTATGGTATGGTACTTCGTACCAACTATTTTGTAAATTCTTTGCATTTATAAAACGTTCTAGAAGTTCAGTATTATTATATAGGTATTGTGGTGATCCTCTTAATCCGTATTCGTTGTTAGGAAGTACATTTGTAGGTTGTTCGTACGTGTGCGGCAGTAAGTTGACATTGAGACTCATGTCGCTCGATATTGTAGTAGTAACTGGAGTCTCCGTTGTGCTTGCGAGTGTAGATTTAGTCTTGTCTATCCAGAAGACCACATTTTCTATATCGTCCAAACTCAGCGGTCGTGTTGTTGATGCGACTGTCTCTACTCTACGTTCTAGATTGAAGAGGCTGTCTTCATAGGTTTTTTGTGGATATAACTCGTCGCTATACGATGCAAAGCGTTTAAGAAGAGATCTCACGGAGCGTTCCCAGTAAGATCGCGGCGCGTAACTATTTCCCAACATAAATGGTGATAAGATGTGAGGTGCCGATGGCGGCGAGGCCTTCCGGCGCTCTATTTCTATGTTGACTTTTTGTTCGCCCGCATCATCTATTTTACGTATAAGAGAAGCTATTTGATGACCTAGATTACTGTAGTAAGCCTCATCGTTAGTTTCCAGTTGTCTATGATTATTTAGAGGCCTGTATTCAGCAGGAGCTCTATGAACCGGTTGTCCCGCGGTAGTGGGCGGTAGAGGTTGATGAAAATGTTCTCCGAAGTTGCCTCCACTTTTTCTAGTGGGAAAGCCGATGTCTACCGGGATCTGATTTTGTTTGTTTAACTTGTTTTTATTTTTGTGTATAAGTTGCGAGAGATATTTGAAATCTACGTTTTCAGCTGATGCTAAGGTGGGTTTAAAAACGTCGGGACTATATGTGTCATCAATATAACTACTTCTATATCCAGCTGGTATTTCTGGAAAGTCAGGATTCTCAAATTCAGATAATGTCTCTGGCGGAAAATAATTTGTCTTCTTACGCGCGGTTGAAATGATCTGCCGAAGCCGTTGTCGAAGCTGTAATTGTGTTTAGAATTAATATTTACTAATACATATTATTATACACACTAGAAAGTAAAAATGCAAAAGTGATCTACACCCGTGAACTTCTTTTATGTAATCTACGTTGACCCCCTTTGAGGGTTGGTTGCCCCTATTAATGTCAAAAATCTCCTTTAAACTGTTCATCAGTGTGTATCGTAGGTACACAGATGAATAGTTTCGGTTAGCGACACTAAGCAATCTATTTATAATAAAAATAAGAGTCAGACAATAAAGAAATACTAAAAAACATATTTAAACATCGTTAATTTCTTTTTACCTTCTTCCTTATTGGACCATGCTTGTTTGCCCTCAAGAATAGATCTTCTAAACTTCTGAAAAAAAGGACACGGTTCATTATCAGGAATAGGTGTTTTATTCGTTTAGAGGATACCAAAACTTAACCAAAAATGTTACGTTGATCACATATTCTATGATGGTACAGTCAAGAGCAGATAAAGCTCGACAAGGTTACGCGATTTAAGGTTCTACGACTTTAGAAATAACTTACTTATGCTGGCTCAGCGAACCGAAGAGGATATGGCCTCAGACACACGCTTTAGAAATAAGAAAGGTACAAAGTCAAATGTGTCAAGCTTGTTGTGGTCTTGACTGCACAATGTCGAACGCAAAAATTTCGGACCTCCTTGCTTCGCTCGGAATAGATACCTCGCTAATTTATTTTAGTAGGGGATGACATCTGCCAACATGTCACAACCCCATCATCAAGGATCCATAAAAAATATTCAAAATAATCTGTCAAATAAGATCCCCGATAAGGGATTACAGTAGGTTAAGTTAGATTAAAAATATTATGTGATTTTATGTGTTGGAAAATAAACAAAAAAAAAACCATAGAAAAACGTCTACACCACCTAGTAACGAATTATTTATTTAATCCTCCTTCTAAGTACCTTTATTTTTCTGTGGTTGAACGTAAAGGATTAAGCTTTTCTTTGGAAGATACGTTGTGGTAACAAACAATCGAAATCGAATCGAAGAGTGTATCTGCGATATTATCATTTTTAGATGTGTGTGTTTGAAACAGCAATTTATTTAACTTGAAGTTGTTATAACTTAGCTTCTAACCTTTAGATAATTATAGTACCTGATTGTTAACCTTAGGGTAACACAGTCTCTACTAGCACAGGCTGAAGAGTTTTGAGAGAAATGTGTATGTTGTACTTTTAAACCAATAAACTGATAAAAGAGTTATTAAAAACAGTAACTATTAAGAGTTACCTTAAAGAGTTTCTATCTATCTATCTAATTTATACGGGACAGCTAAGTAAGAAATTACGTACTCCTGAGTGGTCGCGTTACTATAGAACTACGTTCACGACTTGCGTACTATAATCCTTATCTCGTTTGCACAGGTACCCAAGCTAATTCTAAAACGTTCAGTGGTAAAACCTTTGGAAGTTAGCGTGATACCCCTACTCAGAAACCAATGCTGTGTCAACGACTAAACCAAACCCGATTTAAGGACATACATACTAGCTTTGCCTAGCTAGGCCGAAGTGCATAATCGGTATATGCGACTCTAATGCGTTTTGCCAAAAATAAACAAACCCAACAAGATCGAAATAGGATTCCAGAAGTTGGAGCCGTTAGAGGCCCGCGTGGTTTGTCTTAAAATAGGGTTTCGTTGAATTACCTACTAAAATAAAAAATCATTATCAATTTGCCTACATAAACTACAATAATGATTGTAAGTGGGCAAAAGTGAAGGAACAAAGGCTTTCCTTTTTGACCCTTACCCGTTTGTCTCATTTTCTCCCTTCTCTTTTCCTTTATTTTTTTCTTTCTTTCCCTCTTCCTTAATTCCCTTTGCCCTTCTTCTATCGTCCAAGATCTTATCTGATTTTTCATTATTTTCAACCTTATCTTTTTTTTCAGACTTTTCTTTATTTTCATTTTTTTCTTTACTTTCATTCTTTTCTTCCTTTTCACCCTTTTCTTCAGGTTTTGGTTTCGGTGGTGAAATAACTGCAAAAGTACCAAAATTATTAAAAAACACATACCCGATTTTGTGTTAATGAGAAACCGTGCTTTGCTCTGTATAATGTCAAACACAGCTCAGCATCACATGGTGCTGTACGGTTTGGGTACAGCAGCACTGCATTTACTTTCTCTGCTTACTAGATGTTTTACTAGAGATCAAACGAGCAGTTTGGCCACCTGATGGTAAGTGGCCACCACCGCCTATTGTGGAATACGTCTTCTTAGTGGCATAATAAAACAGACAAGCTTAAATTATGTTTACTCTGCCAATTTGCGCAGTACTTTTTGGCAGAAGAAGCACTCACATTACTTACACGCTGACAGTAGGTACATTTGAAGTCAATCAAACATCAATACAAACACTATCTTTAGTTACCAAAAGCAAAATAAAAGCTTAGCAGATAGATTTCAGTGGATATCTGCCGAACATGGAATTTAATTTGTTATGTATGTGTATTGGTTCCAAAGATACTGCTTTTGGTCAGCTGTCACTCAAAATGAAGATCTCGTGGAGATCTATTATTTGTCTCAATTTTTTTTCGTTTATTCTAACGCTTACCATTTTGCAGCCATGTCAAAAGCAATCGGCTAAAGCTGTCAGAAAAAATAAGTTTGTAAAGCAGAGTTATTCTTTCTTCAAATATACTACATGACGGCTACAAAATGTTGCGCTGAAATGAGACCCATAATTTGACAAAAAAAAAAAATCTAAAAACTCAAAATAAAATTATGGGTTTCGATGAGATCTTTAGTCTTAGAGCAACGCGTCAAACCGCGCAAGGCTTTGCGCGCGAAAATCGTGTTACTCTATGAGGGTTGCTCGTTTCTAATATGTTCTAGTTCTGACAGCTTTCACTAAAAATTAAGATCTTGCCAAGACCTATCATTTGTTCCTACAAACTTGTAGTTAGGTATCGCTATTTTCCAAAATATGGTCGCTTTAATTTTGACATCTATCACCCGAAATGAAGATCTCGTCAAGACCTATCATTTGTCCCTTTGTAATCTCCCTTAGATTATTATAATACTAACGTATAATAATCACTGATCGATCGCTTGTTTCTGAAATATTGCTATTTTGATTTTGACAGATGTCACCCGAAATAAAGATCTCGTCACGTCGTACACTTTTATAGTAAAAAACCGCTAGCACAGAATAAAGTAATAATACTATAATACAGAGTGGACACTCTCCACCCCCCTTGCAATCTACCCCGCACCCCCGCTTGCACCCTCCCCTACATTCTCGTGGTCCTTCTGAGGGTCTTTTGTACTAAAATGCGAGCCTACGCGACCTTCCAATTTAAATTTCGCGCTCGACGTATGTAGTATCCGGGGTATGCCGCTAGTTTCCAAAATATGCCCGTTTTGATTTTGACATAGTAATAATAATAACCTGACACTACCACTCTATCACCTGCTGCCCATCATTAGGCATCCATTTACCTATTTAGTAGCCATTAATCATCAATCACTTGTCATAAGCCGTCATCAGCTGTCTATCCATTCTAGACGGGCATGCAACCAGTAAATTTACACCTTCCCGTCTATACAATTAGATCACGCGCTGAGGCAGACGCCTTCTGTTCTAGATTTTTAGATAACCATATCTTTTTTTTATGTGCAAACTGACAGACGAGCAGATAGCACACCTGAAGTTCTGATAATTATCAGCTCAAAAATGTTTAAATAATCTTGCACAAATCTTCATCTAGCGGTTAATATATTTGGCATGACTGAGAGTTAAACCATTAGTGGCCACCACAAGTTCTGCGGTCCCATATTTTGTAACTATTCGGTTGATCTCGATTTTTGGTTAGCCATGCATCTGAAGTTCTAAAGATGATCAGCTCGAAAGCTCCTTCATCTAGCTATTTGGCATTTGGGAGGTCTGGGAGTCGAACGATTACTTTTTTTGGTACAATCGATGTAAGACATAAAATTTCATAAATCTAATTTGAAGCCGCTTAATTTTGTCTAGCAATTGTCTGGAACGTTTTACCGTACTCAATAATATTGTAATTTATTAAAAGTAAAAATACGAGTATAATCACATTCCTTCAGTACCTAATTCCAGAGAAATCCCAAATTAATTTTTTATTCGATAGACAATGTTGACATTTCAAACGGCGCAATATTGCCAGACACTATACGATGCTGTGCGTATCGATAATAGTAGATTAGTAGCCAAGGGCTGTAAGGCATCAATTGCAGCCCGAGATATTTATATATATATTTCGAGGGTGTAATTGATGCTTACACCCGAGCTAACTACTCTGCTTTACATCTCGATTGTGAGGTAAGTAGGTCCTTATTATCACCAAATTGTAGGTGACCAATTAGCGCTATAGGGTAATAATGTAGCTAGAAAAGCCCTAGGGCGGTAAGTAATTAAAACGCCCGCCGCCCAGCTGCTGGAGGCGGCCATCAAGGCGGAGGGAGGCCGCGGCTGCGCGTGGGGGTGGAGGTGCTGCCGGGCGGGGGCGTTACAATTACTTACCGCCCTAGGGCTTTCTAGGTACATTATTACCCTAGAGCACTAATTGGTCACCTACCAGCCCCAATTGGGGGTAATAAGGACCTACTTACCGAATATGAGAGATGTAAAGTTTATTTATTTTGTTTGGCACCTAGCCTTTTTGCCATTTATATTTATTACTTTTAAATGTTAAATTCGTTTCGAAAATTAATGTTTGAGAATGCTTCCACGTACGTGAGACAACGTTGTATTTTTTTTTACTTTAACACGAATCATTACTTTTTATTGTTAAACACGTATCAAAAATTTATGTTCAACGAATTTTGTAAACTATGTTTATTTTTAATGAATAAATAATTACTTACTAACGTATCTTTTGTTTTTTTACTCAGCATGAAAGTGAATACTTTCTACGTCTTTCGAATAATCACAAATAAATAGTGCAAATAAATGTTAACACTTTATATGTATGTATAATTTCGTATTGCACTGTTTCATATAGTCTGCCAACAAATTTCTTGCGGTTTGGCAGTGTTAAAATCTGTAATAATTTGTAATACTTTCCTGAATAAATGAGATATAAGTTATATGGAAGCACAATTTTTTTTGCTACGTCTGGCAATATTTTAGCCGTCAGTGAGCTGTCACATTAGTCTACGGAATTAAAAACTGGACCTCACGTAGCAGCCCGCAAATGAGAAACAGAGACAATAAAAAAAAAAATGACGTTTTTGAAGAGTTTTTGAAAAATAAATAATTTATGTACTTTGACATTGGCGAAATACGTTTTGTAATGAGATGTGATGCCATTAAATAAATATACAATACAAGTGGAATGATGGGCGTGAAATTATAGGCATATAAAATAACATACCTCTTGGCGTTGAGTGAGGCAATGCTGTCGTTGGAGGTCCAGGAGGCGCGGAAGGTACTAGAGGTAACTTTGAGCTAGGGGGCCCTGGCGGCGGGAAAGGCCCGGGAGGCCCGGGAGGAGGAGGCCCAGGAGGCCCGGGCGGCATCGGTGGGACTGGCACCATTGGGTACATGGGAATAGCGGGTCCAGGCAGTCCTATTGGCGGAAAGAAAGCCGTCTCCAGATTCGGTAGGAAAATAAACGAAGGCAAAGGTGGCTTCGGTTTCTTGTTAATATACAATATTTTCCTGTGACCGTGCTCTTTGTCGTCGTGCTTGTGACCATTGTTTTTATTATTATTTACTCCTCCTCCTGCTCCTCCTCCTCCTCCTCCTTCATTATCGGATGAAGTGTCACTACTGCTGTCATCGGAGGAGCTGCCCGAGTTACTGGATGCCTCTGAACTACCGCTACTAGAATCGAACATACTATCATCTTCGGTAATGCGAAGCAACTTTCTCCTAAGATCATCCTTTTTCTTTTTACCCTTCTTAGATGTGAACTTTCTATTCTTTAACTTCTTTTTGTCGCGACCACCGCCAGCCCTGCGTGTGGGAGGTTTGTCGCTGGCGGAGTCGGTGTCAGTGTTGTTGATGATTTGAGTCTCGATTGTTTTAAAGAATTGGTTATAAAGCCAGTCGCCAAGGTCGTCGGAGTCCTTGGCGATATTCTCGACGTGAGTGTCGATTGGGCTGATGGTGGTGGGCGTAGGCTCCAGGTCAGTGTTCAAAGGTAGAAGGAGGTCAGGAACCCTCGTCGGGAACCCCTTCGAAAACATCCGACGGTATTCTTGAACTAGCTTGGCACTGCAATAACAAACGATTTTCGTTGTAGGTGCTATACTTTAGTCAGACTTAGACAGTATTTCCTAAGTATTTAAGATTTCACTGGTTTTTTTAATTAATAACAACAGGACACTCAAAACACTCGATGAAACTCAATGGCAACTAAAGTCGAAAATGTTTGTAGTTTGAAACTGGGTTCGAACTGTGATTTATACGCAGGGCAATAGAAGATTACCTTTTGAGTTACATTGTGCGTTCTGAGCTTTATTTTTGTATGTGTTTACTATTACAAGGTAAGTACTTGGGCTCGCATATTTTGGTTTCTGTGTCGAAGTAGAATCCAGGGTGGCAGTGGCAGCCAACGATGCAGCCGGGGACGCCGTCAATGCAGTACTCGAACCGACCGTTTTCGCCGCATTCTGGAATAGTATAACCCAAAAAAAGATTTCCTGCAAGCTACGAGATACTACAAAAAAAACCGTTCAAGTGCGAGTCGGACTCGCGCGCTGAGGGTTCCAATATAACTATAATATTTTAGAAAGCAATAAAGTCTACTTTTAGGACCGCAAAACAAAATTTTGTTTGTAAAGGTTATTTTCAAAATTCTAAATACTGTGCATCTTAGAACGATTCTTTTATTTTTCCTGTAGTATTTACTAAACCTCTATCAACTGTAATTAATTAAGATTTTTCCTTTCGCAATCTTCGGAAATAAGGGGGGGAAGGGAATGGTATTTTTTTGACACTTTTCATCATAAGTAACTTGAAAACTAATGGTAGTATTTATAAATCGCTCTCAATATTCTTCCGGAGAGGTTTTAGCTGTCGAGACGCGATCAGCATCTCAAAACCATGCTAATTAATAAACAACTATCAATCTCAAGTAAGGCGTCTTTGCTGCATAAGTCAAATGTCAACTGAGAAAAATGAATCTATGTCTGCGATTTATTTTTGCTTCTAGTAACATTGTTAACAATTTTTTAATTATTTATATAACGGATAAACGGAAACGGAACACTCACGAGTCGTTTAGTGATAAAATTATTTTTTTAGTTATTTCTTTCGTATTAAACAAATAATGGAAACTGATATTTTGTGTTATTGTGTATTCTTGAAAATCAACTATCAAAATGGAAAAATAAGGGATTATTATTAATTTTAAGCAAGTACTCTTACTAAAATAAAACGCACTTTTTAGAGTATGTACAAAAAAAGTATCGTCACCGTTTGACGCAATGATCTGATATCAACTCATAAGTTCATATTATTAATAGGGTGTTTTCAAACACCTTTTGGATGTTCAACTGGATGGCACTGTAGGTCAGAATAAGGAAAATCTATCATGGGTCCACCATGTAATTAGTATGAAATTGATTAATACATTTTGATAGCTGCTGTCAAATGCCTGTAATATTTTTTCTTACAAAAAGATTTCATGTATTCTAATAAGTCTAATAAATAGAAATAACCAGCAGTGATCAGCCTACCACCTATCGACACGTAAAAAAACGTAGTTGACAAACGTCAAAGAAAACTCCCTATTAGCGAGTGTGTTGTCAACACTCATATTATATTTGCTTCGATGACAGCTACCTAAGTTTTGTTTATTAATTTATGTAATACCCCTTAACCTCTCAAGCTCTTAACCTCGCAGGAATCGAAAAGAAAACGTAGTTATTTACGCGATAAGGCATAATTTCGCATACATTGCAATACATTTTTCATGAATTTTCTATTATCCGGTAACTCTATGGAAAATTGACATAGGGTTTATATGTAAAATTTTTCCTGGGTCCTTCGGGATATGAAGAGTCTTGTGAGGTTAAGGACGATATCACACTTGAGCGGGATTTATTAATACTAGCCTACGAGTCGTACAAAAAAAACGAAAATCTATCTTTTACTAAGTTGGGCAAAACTATCCCCAATTTCATATCGATAGCATGAGTGGTTGCTGAGATATATAGGTGTGACAGACAGACAGATAGACACACAGATAGACGAAGCCGCACCATAAGGGTTCCTTTTTACCATTTTGGTTCGGAAACCTAAAAAATACTAGCATACGTGGCAAACGGGATCGACTCATTATATTTTTTTTAGTTTTTAGGGTTACGTACTCAAAGAGACCCTATGGATATGCCTCCGATGCCAATCAGTCTGTCAGCGGGCTATATCTCACGAACCGTAATAGGTAGAAATTTGAAATTTTCACAAATTGTGAATATCTTTGGCCGCTACAACAACGAATACTAAAAAAAATTAAGAGGGGCTCCCAAACAACGGGGGCGCGAAAAAAATATTTTTACCTACCCCATTGAATTGGGTATAGTTATTTAGAGCTCGTTGGGTAGATAAATACTTATTTTTTTATTTTGAAAAATATTTAAAAACAAAGGAAAAGATGTCACCATTGTCAGCTTTTTTTTACAAAATTTTGTTTTGGCTGTATCCTAGCTGTATCTCATGAACAGTAATAGGTAGACAGTTGAAATTTTCACAGATTATGTATTTTTATTGCCGCTTTAGCAACAAATACTAAAAATTATAAAAAAATAAAAATTAACAGAGGCTCCCTACTACAAACGTTTTTTGTAAGCGATTATTGCTCAATATTTTGGTTTAGCTCTGTCGTAAAAATGGGAACCTTTATGACCGTGAAAAATTGTATATTTGTAGTGCATAATCTATAAAATAACAACAAATAATAAAAACTGGTCAAGTGCGAGGGACTCAAAATATCTAGCACCGTAAGTTACTAAAATTTCAATTAATACAATTAATATTATATTATGGTATGGAATCCTCGGTGCGCGAGTCCGACTAGCACTTGGCTGGTTTTTTTAGATTTATACACCGTGTTTTTTTGGTTTCCCTTAACTATCGAATCTGAACAACTTTCCCTATAAAAAAAATTATCCTTCCATCCAAAATACGCTATCGGTTTATGCAGTTTCTATGACACGTTAAAATTTTATTTTCGAATAACAACTTATGTTTCTTAAGAAAAGTTGTTCAGTTTTGTGAACTGAACATGCTTAAAGTTAACGCAAATAAAAAAGAACACGGTGCGGTGTATACTTTTCGTGATTTAATTTGAACCAAGTGAACCAATTCATGGAGAAATTTCATTAGATTAACTTTAATTGTTATAATGGTAACGTTACCAAATATTTAATTTAAAGAACAGTGATGCTTACCATAATGAGGTTGTCCTATTCCGTTGACACTATCTGATATAAACAACACAAATAGAATGTAGAACATTGAAACGATGTATGTTTAAGACGCATTACATCACTATCGCACAATCAACAATCAACACTGGACCTAGTGGTTTACTAACTTAACGCCGCTGGTAATATTTCACAAACTATGTTAATTCTTATTGTTTAAGGTTCGCTATTTATGTAAAGATTTTGATTATGAAATAAACTTTTTTATCACGACACAGCCGGAGGCCTGGTAAGGTTAATGGAATTTAAAACGTACTTCGTAAAACTTTAATTTCGTACGTCTTTTTTTGTAGTGCGGCCAATACAATGGTCGCATTGAAATGATAAAATTGTAAGCCACCCGGTCCGATTGTTCTAGGACCAGTTTTGCAGATGGTAGCGCTCACTTTGAACACTTTTCTTTTTTTTTTATTGCGGCTTAGAGTTTACCATTGTCAAGGGAGGTGATGATTGATTTGAACACGTCTTTTCAAGTGTTTAAATAAACACTTTTAATTTTGTTCAGATTTATTTTAGAATATATTTTACATAACATTTGTGCAATTTATTAGACTGCCTTACGTACCTCGTAAGGCCTGGATGCCTAAAAAAAGACATAGACTTTGACATAAAAGAAGAACTTTATCTCTGCACGATTGGGCCTTACGAGGTCTTTACTAAACTTATTTAAGTAGTTTATAGTGTAAAATAACCGAACCAAGTTAAACCCTAAAATTGACCGCTAAATCCTTAAACCATGAATTGATCATGTTGGGATAGGCAGATTTATCGGTAAATTCTAGAATTTATCACTGATAAAGCTTTTACATAATAATCTAATAGGGTATAAAAACTTTCTAAAACGCATCTACGTATGTTGTTATGTGACATCCCCAAGGTCTGGAATTCCTTTTAGTCCTCTGGAACAAAAAAAAAAACAAGTAAATTTTAAGTAATAATATGTATTAATAGTAGGAATTTAAAAAAGAACACATACCTAAATGCATAAGTAGTTTACACACTCGCGTATATATGAACAAAAACGTAGCGTAAATATTTAAAATACATAATTAAATGACGCAATCCCATAGGCTGTAAATTTCCCAGCTCACAACTAAGCTTCTTCGCTCAGCACTGGCGCAAATCTACCCTTCCAGACTCTTAGGGTTATGGCTATTATTAGTAAAGCCGCGATTACACCTGCTTGAATTTGACGACTGAATAAGAAATCTACCTAGGAGGCTACGTAGAAATAGACGTTTGTGAATTCAGAGTTCTAGCTAGGAAGCTAAGTAGAAAAGTGCCTACTAATACAGTTGCTGAATAGTGATGTTCCGATAGCGATAGTTTCGCTGTCGGTAGTTGATCTTGGAATACAGTAACTCTGTTGAATAGCCTTATCGAAAATAATTATTGTACAATAAAATACTATAGATTGTTAAAAATAAGCTGATACAACCTCAAGACAAATACAACCGATAATTAAAAGAAGAAAAAATTACAAACAAACTTATTTGCGGTCTTAAAGATGGGCTTTATTGCTTTTAAAAATACTACAGGAATATCGAATCCCTCGACGCGAGAGTCGGCCTCGCACTTGACCGTTTTTTTAATATAAGTATATTTTTTGTTCGATAAGTTGAATTAATCATTCGCACTTGGACATCACTAAACTTGCTAAGTCCCTTCAAGTAAAGGAGTTAGAAGGTTTAGTGATGTGAAAATTTTGCGAATGATTAATTCGAATCGAACAACTTGTCCATGAAAAATAAAGCATAATCTTGGTTAAATAATAAGTACTAATAATAAACTTAAAAAAAATCACTTTAAAAAATTTGTATACGACTGTTCGGTTGAGTTAAGGAGTGCTCACAGCTAGCTGAATTCAGACTAATTCGGCATACATTGCTCGTTTGGTATGTTTAAGCTTTTTTAAGTTTAATAAGCTATTAAATAACACCAAATAATAAAATTTGGTCAAGCGCAGTCTGACTCAAAAAATCTAGCACATTAACTTACTGAAATTTCAACTAATACAATTATGATTATGTGGTGGTACGGAACCCTCGGTGCGCGAGTCCGACTCGCACTTGGCCGGTTTTTTTGTAGTAATTCTAGTGTTTTTCTATACAACATAAATTAGCCCTTACTAATATTTTCCGTACGTTAAGGTGCTCTATTCGTATTGGCCCTTCACTAAAGTTCCTTACTGTGTTGCTTACTATGCGGCTTACTCAGTTAGTGACTTACTTAGTTCCATCTTTCTACCTTCCTTTCCTACGTAGGAGACTAACTGACTTAGTGTGTGAATTCAGTCAGGTGTGATCGGTCCTTAAGTTATCATGCAGGAATGTCAGGCCAATGAGTGGCTCATCCAAATGAGTAGGCCTTATTCAAATTGTATTTGCTAACCCGGGATTTTTATTGTTAGTTTTATAGTTTAAAAAGTATCTAAATGAAACAGGAATGTGTGTAAATTGTTTTACTTGGTGCAGTCGTCAGGCAAGACGCACTTGTGCGTCCTGTCGTCGCGCACGTAGCCGCCGACGCAGACGCAGCCGGGCTCACAGAAGGGGTAGCAGGGCCGCAAGCGGTCGCGAGGGTTGTCGCAGGATACCGACGCACAGCCCGCGAAGCAGGCCTCGTACCTAGGGGAGAACGTTACGGCGACAGGTCAATTGATCTTTTTGAAAATTAATTAAATAAATCTCGCTATCCGCGTGGCTACTTCCACTGTGACAAAATAAACAAAAACGGCATATAGCATAGCGGCAGATAGCTACAACATTTTTAGAAGCAATAAAGCCTATTTTTAGGACCGCAGTTGCTTGCAAATTTCTGAAAAAGTATGCTACTTAGAGAGCTCGTTGTAATTTTTCTGTAAATTTACATAAGTTTCTATCGACTGTAATTAATTCAGATTTGTGGGGGGGGAAGAACTAGGAGTCATAAAAATCTATTCTGAAATGCACAAATGAAGCCCTATCATATGATACCTACCTACTAACGACAATTTGAAATTTTATTCCCCCCTATTTAATACCTTTAAAGGTATTAAAAAAAAATTTTACCTATAAATTTGGAAACTATTCCAAATTTTCAAATCATTGGCGTGATAAGTTGTTGAGATAAACAGCTGTGACATATAGTCATACGAAATCTCACGATATGGGTTAGGTAGGAACCCTAAAAATCGTAGATCCAAAAGTCATGAATTGTTCTACTTAGTTGTACTTAGGAAAAGGAAAACTTTTCTCTTACCTTTCATGTGGCCTGTCACAACTCGTCGCAAAAGATGCTTTCTTTTCCTGGTCTCCACTGTAAACAAAAGGTTTGTTTAGAGTTTAAGTTAAATTTATAATCACCAATGTGGTTTGAGTATAATATTTACGTGTAGGATGCTTGCATCGGTCCGATCTCTGAGCTCTTCCCGCCTCCCATTGGCATGTTCACTTTGTCGATGTCATCGTATCGCCTTCTGTAGTTGATTTCGTTTTCGCGTTCTCTTGCCCTTTCGAGCCCCATCGCTCTCTCTTGCCCTACACTCCTTTCTTGCCCAAGGACTCTATCTTGTCCCATGTTTCTTTCTTGTGCCAAAGCTCTATCTTCGTTCATATTCCTTGCTTGATTGATTTCTCTGTCTTGCCCGGCGCTCCTATCTTGTCCAGCTCCCTTATCTGCGCCGAAATTCTTCTCCAGATCATCGAAGTATCGGTTTTCGTAGTCGTGCCTCCGACGGTCATCCCATTCCTTGTGTTCAATGTCGGATTTCATATTGGCCTTTCTCCTCCATTCTCTTCGCTTTTCGTCGAGTATATGGTGGCGCTTGCTCATGTCTACACCTAGATCGTCATAGTCATAACTGTTCGGTCTCGATGCGGAGATGAAATCATCTGTAACGTAAATTAATTTTATATTTTACTGTATAGCTTGAAAAAATATTTATAACAGTTTAAATATACGGTTCAACTTACAAAGAAGTAAAGCCAGGAACAATAATTTACGCATTTTGGTATGATATTCAGTCCATCTTCAAACTTGCAGCAAAACAATTCCGTTTCACGTTATGACCCAAAAATTACTAACCGAAATAATCTAGGATTTGTTTGTAAAACGCGATAGAACCGGACGCATTTGCTATCGCAGCATAACGTCGAACGAAGTTAATTGCCAAAAACAAAAATGAACGGTTTTTCGTCAACAAAACATTGTTTTGATTTTTACCGGAAATAATACATTTTAAGCTTTCCCCGTTCTCTGTATAGGTCATTGTCAATTTATCAGACAAACACTTACTTCTTAAATTGTACACCTCGTGGACTCAGTCAGCAAATAACTGGAACAGGGTTTTAACTTTCAAATACTCAACAATTACTTTCAAGGCTACTGGAGGTTTAAACAAAATGCTATTTGACGAAAGCGAACGTCTCAAAATGTATGGGATGGATGAAATTTGACATATTATGTCATCCCATACATTAATGACGTTCGAATATTGTTTCGCGGTTTTTTTTTACTTTTCTCTATATTTTTACAAAGGTGTTTCCAGAACCCAACTCAAATATCGTTTAAATTCTAAACAGCAGCGCCATCTTGCATATAGTAGGAAAACAAACAATCCATCAACAGATGGCGCTATTGTGTTTCTGAATCGCGCTTTTTTCAAGAAGTACAAAAAAAAGAGAAAGTGATTTTTACCAGATGTGAGAATTTTACTAGATCGATTTTTCACACGCGAGAGAAGAGAATATTAATAATATTCTATTTATTTTTATATTATTCACGTTTAATTAATAATATGGGATATACAATAGTAGTGTAGTATATATATGTAACAGCTGGATTTCTGTTGGGAGCTCCTTATCCTGTAGTGGGCGTATTAAAGGATGTTAATGATGATAGGATATACCCGAGCTCTGATCTAGTGTGGAGTAGATAGACTACAACAGATGGATCAACAGATGGCGCTGTATGGTTTCTGAAACGCGCTATTTTCTTTTTCCGAAAAAGTTTTTAAAAAAAGGAGAGAACAAATTTTTTCAGACACGAGACCGAGCTAAATCGTTTATAGCGTGCTTCAATTTCTTCAACATACATACATACATACATAATATCACGCCTTGTTCCCGTCGGGGTGGGCAGAGACCACAGTTCTCCACCTGCTACGATCTTGACATACTTCCCTTGTTTCCTGTACTTTCATCAATCCTTTCATACATGCTCGTCGGTTTAGGGTACTTTTAACCTGGCCTTTATTCAGAACGTTGTCGTGAATTTGGTCCTGGTACGTTCGTACAATTTCTTCAACGTTCTTTGAATAAATATTGTATGTTGTAGTTTTTGTATTAAACTAAATGCGATTTGATTTTCAATTATTGACTCAATTTAGACCCTAGTCTAATGGTCTATTTGTGTTCATTCAGAATAAATATACGAATTTAAGAATAAAAACGAGTAAGTTATGATAATAAGAGTTTGTAGGAGGAACATCAGTACATTTCTTAAAGAAAATCAGACAGTCTACAATCGCTCAAAAGAGATTATGATAATGATAAAAGCCGCCAAGTGCGAGTCGGACTCGCGCACCGAGGGTTCCGTACCTCTAAGGTAAAAATACCGCTTTAGTTACGGACACGCCGTCAGTGTATTAAAAACGCGTGAGTCTGACACGCACTTGACCAGTATTATTTGTTGTTATTCTTCGGCTTATGCACAATACACACCAATTTTCAGGCTTGTAAGTGTTCCCGTTTTTAACAATAGAGCTAAAATAAAAATCGAGCAAAAATTGCCTAAAGACACGTTTTATTAGAAGAGCCCCCCTTAATTTTTTTTTTTAATTTTTTGTATTTGTTGTTATAATAAATACTAAAACACCGTAAAAAATATTTTTTCTACTTATTACGGTTCATGAGATACAGCCCGCTGACAGACAGACAGACACCGGAGGCATTTTTCACCCTTTGGGGACTTTTCCTGGTTTTCTTAATTAGTCAGTTAAGAAAGAGAGTTACTATCCGTATTCACAATTAAAAGTACACACGGATTTGTTCTTTATAAATAGGTATTTATTATCAAGACATTCTTTTCTGTGCAGATCTGTAGACATCGTTCTGTTGCAAAAGTTTCCTCGGCTGTAGAGCTTTGATCGGGGGCGGGGCTATGACGATGTTGAAGTAGTTGCCCATCCTAGATACTTCTGAGGCCCTCTTGAAGTCTTCCGAGTGGGCGGGGGGCGGTGGAGGCATCTCCTCGTTCTCGATGGGCATATCTTGCGGCGACCCTACGGCGGAATCGCTGTGTTTGTGGTTCCTTGGAGACCTGTCGTATTTTCCCATTGAAATCTTAGAGCCGCTTTTTCGAGTTGGCACTGGTATACCCATTTGTGTTCTGGAATTAAAGACTAGATTATTTTTAACGTTTAGTTGACAAAAAAAGTGTTGGTGACAGATTTGATCCGGGAGCCTTAACTTTAAAAGGTTTCTGAAATTGGCGATGAGAGACTTTTTTCAGACCAAGACAAATCTTTAGGTGTCAAAAAATCTACGTTGTCAAAACAATTTAATGTAATGCGTAAATCGAAATATTTGAGGGCAAGCTCGGTCAATAAAACTCTACATTACCAAAGACAGGTAAAGATTAACAAAAACTTGCTTCGTTTGAAAAGGATTTTTCTTTCTTAGATGCCAACAGTATGTTTTATTAAAATCTGTTCTAGGCTGCCGTTATTCATAATCTAAGGTTCTAGGGGTCAATTGTACTTACGGCGTGCAATCTTGTGGCAAGACACACTGGTGCGTGCGATCATCGCGCACATAAGGTTCCTCGCACACACATCCCGGCTCGCAATACGGATAGCAAGGTCGCAAGTGATTTCGTGGGTTGTCACACGATACCTCTGCACACCCTCCAAAACATGGCTCGTACATTTCGTTTGGCCAGTAGCATGCTGAAAGAAACAAATCAATATTTAAATATCGAAAAAGGTACCAATTATAGGTTAAAAATACTGTTACTAATAATACAGTTAGGTAAACTGAATATTTTTCCCCAAGAAATATATTACACTCATTTTAATACCTTTAAAAATTTCCCAAAGAAAATAAATTTATATTCGAAAAAATAATTTTGACTTCCTAAAGTTGTCTGAAAACCGCATCTGACAACGTATTTTGCATGGATGGTAAATTTCATTTTGTCATATTTTGACCTATGTTTCATAGGAAAAGTTGTTCAGTTTCATACGCAGAATCATTTACTACTATATACCCTTTAGACGCATAAAACCACATACGCAAAACACCTACCTCGCAAAATACCACTTACGCCAAATACCAACTAAGCGTAACACCAACTTTGGTTACCACATCTAAACTTAAAATTTAAAAATAGAGAAAGGTATCTCCACGTTCTAAATTTGTGTAGCCTCAGCGGGACATTATTGGGTGTCAGAACACTAAATCTAGTGTCGGCCAGTGGTTTCTCTCCTTTTTCCAGTAGCAACTCCTTTAAAGCCCCCGAGGGAGTGGCGATAGCCTAGACTTAGCGGTCAGTATTTTTAACTTAGGTTTCAAAGCCCAGAATCTATTGTTTTCAAGGCATTCGCACACGGTTGGCTTATTGATTGCCATCTTGGGATCGATTAGGACTACTACCAAAAACTGAAACTGGCATGTTACTATTATGGGTTATAATCGGGATAATTTTAGGGGATCAATTTATTTTCGTATGCATTAAGTAGCCATTCTCGATTTTCAGGTGGTAGTTCACACCCTTATTTATAGTAGCAAAGCAGTGAATTTTGTAGGACAAATTCTGTAGTTTTTAGTAAAATCTTTTAAATCGACCCTTAATTTTATTATGGTACTCAGTACACTATCTGAATAACTCTCCTTCGTTCCGTTATAAGTATGTATGGAAAATTGTTAAAGGATCCAAAATGCTGTAAGTACTCGTATAACAATGAACAACTTTTCCCAAAAAAGGTAAGGCCATTATGAAATAAACGATTTCCCATAGCAATTGATAGTTTTTGATAGATAATAGTGAGTCGGATAAAGCCGTAGAAGTGGCAAGGTTTTGGGAGGAAAGTATTTGATCCAACGCGATTGTATTTGTACATTGACACGAACAAGAAGCAGCAATGATAGCCCATTTTTTATGGAAATTCCAATTCATTTTTCATATTCCTTGGGAAATGTTGTTCAGTTTCATGGACAGTTTCACATCCTTTAGACGTGTCATAGAACATGGTACTCGTATATACAGAAGAAAACATCATTTGTACTTACATTTCATGATTTTCTCTTCATCTCGGCATAAACAATTTTTTATTAACCAGGTTGCCGTGAGGAATGCTAGCACCTCCAACCGCATTATCACAATCTGCGCACGCGACTAGCGACGTGACAAACACCGACACAAAAACAACTCTACAAAAAAATTGCTTCTTTGATACTGGATCTTTGGAAATTCGGTTTTAGTAAATTGATTAGTTTTAAATGTCTAAATAGCTAAACCTGATGGCACCTGTTTTGACCACAAAGATATAGCAACTTACTAAAAATACGCGTTAAAAATGGTATTATTTACTGTATAGCAACTTTGCAAACAAAATTCTCTGTATCACTACTGATAGTAGGATTTGTAGTAACATAATATTTTTATCACATTATTTTATTAATTTTGTAATGAAACCGTTAATTAAAAGACCCTTTATAAAGGTAGTGTTATTGTAGACGTCTTAATGCAGGCAGGATAAGGTCGTTATTTCACGCGGGCGAGTGTTTGGTAAACACAGAAGAGCCTGTTTAAGCCTCGTCTGATTGAATTATTGCCGGTTATTTGGAAGGTGGCACCGGGTCACGTTCCGCAGGCATTACTTATATTATCATACAGAGTGGCCAAATAAGCTGTAAACGACTGCACTATTCCATAAATATTTTTTTTCCGAAAATGCTTCATTTGATGTCTGCAAAGAGCATTGTCCCTATGTACGCTCTTTTCACAGCCCGATCCTCTTGCATCCTTTTTAGATGTCCAAGCCATCGCAGACGGGCTGATTTGGTATCGCCGAGATATTTGGCTTAGCTATTAGTTCTTTAACTGCCATTGTCCCGTTTGATCGGACCCAAGATCTTCTTTTCAGCCACTAAGAGTTTATTTTCTTCATTTAGGGTAAGTGTCCAGGCTTCGCATCCATACATAAGGATTTGACTGATCACAGTCTTGTAAATCCGAATCATAGTTTTTCTGCTTACCGGCAAGCGTCCGGTTAGTCGACCCAGATATCGCTGGCTGGATGAACCTGAAAAAGACCTGCGTGAGCTTCAAGCTGTTAGGGCCATCACACATAGCTCCGGCACGGCGCCGTGCCGTGCTCCGGTGCGGCGCCGGACTACGGCACGGCGCCGTGCCGTAAAAACTCACGGCGCGCGCCGTGGAAATCTACGGCACGGCGCCGTGCCGTACTCCGGTGCGGCGCCGTGCCGTGGAAATAGCAGTGTGGCCAGTCATATGCTAGTTTCTGCGATTTTAGCAGGATTCGCTCTCTGATTATTTTGACGATTTACATATGAAAATGACTGAATGTTAGAATGAATAGAATGAATTGCAGCTGCAAGTTTACCTAGTATAAATTTAACTGAAATAATTTCTAACTTGTATTGAATCGGAATCAAAAGAAATTAAATGACAATTATATTGAGATTGAATTGGAATAGGATATAATCTAATTGCAATTGAAGTAGAATTAAATTGGATCGGAATTAAATGTAAATGATTAAAAATTAAATTGGAACAGTGTTGGAATTGAAATGGAACAAAATTGGAACTAAATAAGAACTGAATAAAATTTTTATTGGAATTGAATTATTGAAAATTCTTTAGCGGCGCTTAGAAAATTTCATATGGGGAAAAATCATAGATTCACATCAGATGGCGCGTCAGAACTCAGATCAAGTATAGAAATGGATTTGCAACTAATCATACCAAGTTAGAGCAGGCTCAATATATACAAAAGTTCTAAAGTGTGATAAAGATCAAAACATCTTTTTTGTCTTTATCGCGTCAGATCTCAGATGAAGTATAGAAATGGATTTGCAACTAATCATACCAAGTTAGAGCAGGCTCAATATATACGAAAGTTCTAAAGTGTGATAAAGACCAAAACATCTTTTTTGTCTTTGTCGCGTCAGATCTCAGATGAAGTATAGAAATGGATTTGCAACTAATCATACCAAGTTAGAGCAGGCTCAACATATACAAAAGTTCTTGTGTGATTAAGACCAAAACAACTTTTTTGTCTTTGTCATAGTCTCGGCTTTTTTAGTTGTGCACAAGCTGTCAAACTAAAAATCACTATAACTCGAAAACTACTGACCCAAGACTACTCGTGTGCTGAGACAAATGATAGGTCTCGATGAGATCTACATTTCGAATGACAGCTGTCAAACTAAAAATCGCTATAACTCGAAAACTACTGGCCCTAGACTACTCGTGTGCTAAGACAAATGATAGGTCTCGATGAGATTTACATTTTGGATGACAGCTGTCAAACTAAAAATCGCTATAACTCGAAAACTACTGACCCTAGACTACTCGTGTGCTGAGACAAATGATAGGTCTCGATGAGATCTACATTTCGGATGACAGCTGTCAAACTAAAAATCGTTGTAACTCGAAAACTACTGACCCTAGACTACTCGTGTGCTGAGACAAATGATAGGTCTCGATGAGATTTACATTTCGGATGACAGCTGTCAAACTAAAAATCGCAATAACTCGAAAACTACTGACCCTAGAATCGTGTGCTGAGACAAATGATAGGTCTCGATGAGGTCTACATTTCAGATTAGAGTTGTCAAACTAAAAATCGCTATAACTCGAAAATTACTGACCCTAGAAAATGGCAGACATTGCATTGCCATATAGATACACAGCTAAGTATCCCTATAAGTTTTCATTTTTTCTTTTCGAGGTACGGAACCCTAAAAAGAAATAGAACTTAATCATATAAAAAGAATTACTAAATAACACAAGCATTTAAAAAAAAGGACGGGTTGCACTCCGGTAGTGCCGGCAGAAGTGAAAACAATTTTTTATTAGTGTGACAGCAGCCATCCGAAATGTAGATCTCATCGAGACCTATCATTTGTCTCAGCACACGAGTAGTCTAGGGTCAGTAGTTTTCGAGTTATTGCGATTTTTAGTTTGACGGCTGTCATCCGAAACGTAGATCTCATCGAGACCTATCATTTGTCTCAGCACACGAGTAGTCTAGGGTCAGTAGTTTTCGAGTTATAGCGATTTTTAGTTTGACAGCTGTCATCCGAAATGTAGATCTCATCAAGACCTATCATTTATCTCAGCACACGAGTAGTCTAGGGTCAGTAGTTTTCGAGTTATAGCGATTTTTAGTTTGACAGCTGTCATCCGAAATGTAGATCTCATCGAGATCTATCATTTGTCTTAGCACACGAGTAGTCTAGGGTCAGTAGTTTTCGAGTTATAGTGATTTTAGTTTGACAGCTTGTGCACAACTAAAAAAGCCGAGACTATGACAAAGACAAAAAAGTTGTTTTGGTCTCCATCACACTAGAACTTTTGTATATGTTGAGCCTGCTCTAACTTGGTATGATTAGTGGCAAATCCATTTCTATACTTCATCTGAGATCTGCCGCGACAAAGACAAAAAAGATGTTTTGGTCTTTATCACACTTTAGAACTTTCGTATATATTGAGCCTGCTCTAACTTGGTATGATTAGTTGCAAATCCATTTCTATACTTGATCTGAGTTTTGACGCGCCATCTGATGCGACATCTGATGCAAATCTATCATTTTTCCCCATATGAAATTTTCTAAGCGCCGCTAAAGAAGTTTCAATAATTCAATTCCAATAAAAAATTTATTCAGTTCTGATTTAGTTCCAATTTTGTTCCATTTCAATTCCAACACTGTTCCAATTAAATTTTCAATCATTTACATTTAATTCCGATCCTATTTAATTCTACTTCAATTGCAATTAGATTATATCCTATTCCAATTCAATCTCAATATAATTGTCATTTAATTTCCATTTGATTCCGATTCAATACAAGTTAGAAATTATTTCAGTTAAATTTATACCAGGTAAACTTGCAGCTGCAATTCATTCTATTCTAACATTCAGTCATTTTCATATGTAAATCGTCAAAATAATCAGAGAGCGAATCCTGCTACAATCGCAGAAACTAGCATATGACTGGCCACACTGCTATTTCCACGGCACGGCGCCGCACCGGAGTACGGCACGGCGCCGTGCCGTAGATTTCCACGGCGCGCGCCGTGAGTTTTTACGGCACGGCGCCGTGCCGTAGTCCGGCGCCGCACCGGAGCACGGCACGGCGCCGTGCCGGAGCTATGTGTGATGGCCCTTACCTGGCGCCAAACAGTATTAAATCGAGAAAGCTGGTGCCTTCTTGTAACGGAGGCCAAGATCCTCTTTGGGTCGCATTATAGCAAACGTCGAAATAAGCTCTTTCTCTTTTATGGTTTTGCTGAAAAATATGCTGGAAACTAACTCTTATCTTGAATATAACATTGTAGGTATTTCTGGCAAATGGACCTCGTTGTTCTAAATTAACGGTTTTAATATTTTGTTAATCTTGTGTTTTTTCTTAATTACATTTTCTACGTCTTAAGGAAGCAATAAAGATTTCTTTCTTTTATTTTCTAAGATTAATTTGGCATGCCAGCGCGCTGCATTTGGTCACCTTGTATGATGAACTCTTGATCTATTAATGAAAAATTATGTATGTTACGTACCCATAAAAAGTTTAGGTACTCATGGCATGGTCGTTTCAAGCTCGTTACAAAAGACGCGAATTCCTTAAAACTGACACGTTATTGAAACATTTTTGTTTATATTTTTTAAGATCTACCTAGTGCTGGGTCATGATTTTCCCTAAAGCCGTGTCGTACCTATGTTGTGTATATTGCGGCACGTGCGTCAGATCGCGTCAATAAACTCTCATTCTCGTACCTACAGGGATCAAACAGGAAAATAAAAATAACGTTGGTATATTTGTTCGCTGGTACTTATACCTTATAATGATAACGTTACCAAGCGACAGGTAAAATCTTGCAGTAGTACGAACAGTACAGTGATTTCTGATACACACATGTTATAGGCGTTCTAGGCTTAGTGGAGTTAGCTTTTTCTTTACTTTTATTGTAACATTTTCTTTGCTTAGTTATTTCGTTTGCACTTGAATTGCCATCGTTACAAGTGTGATAGAGATATTCTTTCTTTGTTGCGTTCGTAACTTTAAGGACAATGTTTGTATGGAAAGAAAAATAATAAACTTTTTCCAGGAAAATTTAAAAAATCGGGAAGATTATTAAATTGTTTGTTTCTGTGGAATTTTCGTATGAACTTAAAATAAAAGCTTTCCGTGCCAAGCCGGGGCGAGCCGCTAGTTTATATTCATTTTAAGTTTACCGACGAACGTCGAACTTTTTCATCTACTAGAGTATTTTGTATTTATTTAAACCAATAGCCGATAGGTACAGATAGGATACCGGATTATCCTAATGTGTGACTGTGAATGTAACCGTCGTTACACATTTATGGCTTAAACAAATAAATATCAAAGCGATTAGAGCAATTACACAAACGGGCGAACTTGCATCGTTCCGCGTGCGTTTAGATGCACGGAGTAGCATCGTACCTGCGGTTGTTCACGATTATTGCGTTACCGAACTGCACTTCCAGTCTCACTGCTTAATTAACTGTTGTACGTGCGATCCTCTTTAGTACAGCCTTGTTTATTGGAAATTCATGAACAAAATTCTGGAAATTCACGAAATAAGTTATGTGTAAATGTGTGGTGTAAGGGACATCCCCCTTAACACTGAAAGGACATGATTACTCAAAGTAACTGAACAACTTTCAGCGAATAAAACTTTCAGGAAATGAAAAAAAATCGGCCTATCCATACAAAATTGCAAACTTGATTGGACATTTACAATAAGAAACATATTGTGTACAAATGCGCTACTAAGTATTGAAAATGAGAAAAGGTTTCTACAAATGTTTGGCAAAGAAGATATTTGCCCATAACATTAGCCATTTATATAGGGTGACTTTTAATTAATTCTTGATAGAAAAGGGTATGAATGTACCCATAATATTGAACAACTTTCCTCAAGGAACATAGGTCTAAATAAGAAAATCAAGTTTTGTCCTCCCATAGAAACTGCATCAGCTGATAGCGCATTTTGTATGGGAGGTCAAATTTGGTTTTTCTTATTTCGACTTATGTTTTTTGGGAAAAGTTGTTCAGTATCATGAGTACATGCATATCTTTTGCTATCAAGAACTAATTAAAAGTCACCCTATATACACGTTTAACGTGTTTAGCGTGAAATGTTCTTCTACTGATCTAACTATAGTTAGCAAGGCTCTAAATAGTGTTATTTGGCAGTATGTTTATTGTGTGAGATAAACCACATTGACATATCTCACGCACAGTAGGCACAGATTAGATAATAGTAAACTGAGTAGCGATAATATGTACTTACATACCGCTTTTCAAACTACTATTTATTTATTTAGAAATCTGCTTCACACAAGAAACTTCGAGTGATTATAAATAAATGTGACGCTATGTTGGTTACGCTACAGGAAAATTAAGAAATACCTTTCTCGCTACGCTCGAAAGTAAAAATAAGTCGTGTAGTTATTAAAACTGATTGGTATTAAACATGCTTACGTAAAGTAAATTAGATTATAACAAGAATAAGATTTACACATCTAGATGTGCCTGGAGATGACACAAATTGACACAAAGGTTGTTTATCCTCTCATACAAACAACCTCTCAAAGATAACATAAGTAAGCCACCTACAACGAGACACTCGAGTAAGGTCAACAAAACAGTAAGGACACAAAATTCAGCATCGCTATTTCAGAGCACGTCGTTTTCTTATTTGCTGACGCTACGGCCAATCTTGACTCGGCAGGTCTACTACACATTGAGCTTTGGGCCCTGGAGACCGAACGGGCCTCGTGACGGCTTTGTCACCTCTCTGCAATAAAATTGGGACCCTATCAGTGAAGAGTAAGACAGAGAATGCGTTACATTGATAAAAATTATGTTGTGATAGGAAAGTGCTGGGCAATCGGCAGCTCTATCGTCTATTTAAGGGCAGCAGCAGATAGGCATTGACTGACTAGTAATTTGTATGTATTGCTCGCCCGTATCATTGGAATTTATTTATTTATCTTCCTGATTAGGCCGGCGCGCGGCGGGGACTCACGAGTTAGTATATGATGTGAGTTTGAAGGGAAGTTGGGGAGGAGTGAATTTGGGGGGGAATCACCACATTTACCCAACATTTGCGGCTGGCATCATGGACCGCGGCTGTTGTTGACTGCAGTTTGTTGGTACTATACGCAGAAGGACGCTGCTTCCCATCCTCGCATTTTATGACACCCAGGTTGCATGGTACTAATCTTAGACGACACGGCACCGAACAGGAGTCATCATAAGATCCCATGAAACGTCCACTGAAGGAGAGGGAGGTCCCTCCAGAACTCCAGCCAAAAACGCGTGGTACTTAGGAGGGGATTTACTATAGTCACACATAACGCTTGCAAGCGTTGCGGCTGGCGACCGCTGTAGTTGGTGACCGCAGTGTGTAAGATGGTACGATACACAGAAAAATGCTGCAGCCCATCCTAAGATTTATAAGCCCTTAGTCGCCTCTTACGACACCTGCGGGTAGAGGTGGGTTGTAACTATTTTTGCCGGCACCACACGGGCGTATAGGAGTATTTCTATAAAATGAAGTGTTCTTTTCTTATATTTATTTCTAGATAAAAGCTTACTGTTCCAATAATAAACTTTTGTTTGTTGTCGGATCAATACTTGCTCATCGTACTCGTAGTATCGAAGAAGGAGTAGTAAAAATACCAACAATAATATTTTACGCGAAAGTTATTTTATTATATTGTATAAGGAGTCTTCGCAAAGATGATTCAACAGACACCGTTTGCTTTGTTAATAAATAAAGAAGTTTCAAGGTCCTAGAACTTCAATTTATCAAAAGGAATAATTAAATAGAAGAGGTATGCAAATAAAAAGGGCTTTGTAATTTCTTTGGAACTTGAAACGATTTTTATCAAAACACAAAACAAAAGTTGGGTTAGTTAGGACCAAAGAGATTTGAACCTCGCTACGAGCGTAGCGAGGTTCAAATCTCTTTGGTTAGGACATTGCATCAGGTATGGAAAAGTAAGATGATTTGGTGGTTTGGAAGGCACGTTAAGCCGTTAGACCTCTGTCTGCGGTAGCAGTCGATAATGAGCAAACTCTGAGGCCTGGGTCGGTGAGGTCAGCAATCGACCCTATACCCACGCGATAGTTATTATGACATTATTGTAGTCTGTACCAATCCGTCTTTACCTTGCTTGGCCGGTAGAAATGTAACGTGGATTTTATCCTATTTTTTAAGTAATAGTTCTGTAGCCCGTGGACATTTAAATTACGAAAAAGGTTACCGTTTGTCTTTGTGAAATTGTCATAGATTTCACCATTTCACATACTAATAGCGAGGTCTTAAAGATCGTAACCCGTCGTAACCATATATAGTGACGAGTGATGTAGTCCGGCCATATTGACAATAATTTACATTTAAGAGTTACCGCTTCAAATTTATACATCTGTTAATAGACCCTCTGAACAAACTATATACCTATTTTAAGACTTTCTGTGGCCGCTTCAGATTTTAAGACTCATTTGGTCTTGAATTTGTTTTTGACAAATTTCCATAGTCTTACTGTTACATATGGTAATTCAACAAAGCTGTACAACATGACAATAACGAAACAATGCGGTAACCTACCAATGTATATAACTAACATAAATGTAATTATAGTTTGGTCACTATATATGGTAACGGCGGGTTACGATCTTTAAGACTTACTTTTAGTATGTGAAATGGCAAAATCTATAACAATTTCACAAAGACAAACGGTAACCTTTTTCGTAGCCCGTGGACATTTAACCACGGGCTATAGTACGAGTACTATAACGTAAGTGACGTAAAATTTTAAATGGGAAGTTGGAATTTTTTTGTGCACTATTAGTGAAGTCGTAGAACGAAATTTGTTGCTTTTTACCTGACTCATAAGTGGGCAAAGGGAGTCAGGTACAAAAAATAACCTTGTATACATTGAGAGAAATATTTTGTACACATAAATCAAGCAACCAATAAAAAGGGAACCATATCAAAGAGCGCGGATGACGATGCAGCGTGCTTGTTAACAATAACGAGTCCCAACTATAGCCAGTTTTATTTTCCACTCGGATGTCTTCCGGTCGGAATACTCGGATCACTGATTGAAAACGAAGATTTTCATTAAAAATAACTATGAGTATCGGGATAAATTAGAGTGAAGGAATTTTATACAAGCAAATATTATTCTTTACTTTTAGTGATTTTACAATCCAGTTTATGAGTTTGATCCCCAGACTATGAAAATATTACTTTAAAATCTAGGGGAAAATTATATTTTTTTCCAAAATCGAGGTCATCATTATCATATCGTGTGTGTTGTCAGATCGATGACCGACCTTACAGACCCTACTTTTCTTTAAACTTAATAATAGGCTAAGATCCCCCGACAAGATTATGCACCTATCTGTTATTTGAACGAAATGTGGTTTATATGGAAGGTTATACATGGGGTCATACAACGCCCTAGGGTTGCCTTTAAATTTCTTGCCGCAAGTACCTCAAAAACACATATCAACATGTTGGTTGTAAGGGAACAACCCTTTCATTAATTTTGGCAGAGCAATGGATTGCCGTAAGATACCTTGAATAGATATTCTCAGTCACGCAAAGTTTTATAAAAATCGTTACGGCTGTTTCCGAGATAATTGCAATTTTTTTTTGTATGACAGCAACCCTAGTAAAAGCCTAGCGGCTAAACGATAGGTCCGAATCGCACCAAATTTAAAATTAAGGAGTGTTAGGCAAATTTATTACAGCATTTTAGTAGTTTCTTGCTGGCTCTCATTTTGAGGGTAGCTGTCAAACTGCTAGCTGTGTGTGTTTGAAACAGCTGAACTGATTTTGATGAAACTTTGCATGACCGAGAATCTCTATTCAAGGTATCTTACGGCAATATCCATTGCTCTGCCAAAATTAAGCAGCACCTGTTGTGTCTGTTCTCTAAATGTTTGTTTTGTTTGTATTTTTATGTGTACAATAAACAGTTAAATAAATAAATTAATTAATGAAAGGGTTGTTCCCATACAACCAAAATGTTGATATATGTTGTTGAGGTACTTGCGGCAAGAAATTTATAGGCAACCCTAGGGCGTTGTATGACCCCATGTATAACCTTCCATACTCGTATAAACCACATTTCGTTGAAATAACAGATAGGTGCATGCATAATCTTGTAGTGGGATCTTAGCCTATAAGAGCTGTGCTCTTGTCGGTGGAGTAATCGCCAATATTTCCTTATTTCCGCCAGTTCCTTAGAGTTACTTAGAACTACATAGATACTTAGAACTATTTTAATTTTGAATGTGAAAAAAGATAAATGGATTGTAAAAAAAAATAATTATTTAATATCTATAAATATTAAGCCAGTGTTTGCTACGCCTAGTTCAGGCATCAAGTGAGATACCTAAGTTATTAGTTTAAGACCTATATTGTACCATTTGAAAGCAAATAAAGAAGCAGATAAAAGAAAAATATTTTCAACATACATACATACAGCCTCAAACTAAAGACACACTTTTCATTGCCGCCTTCTATGATACCCAAGGATAATATAGGGAAGAAAGATATAGGGTGATCAATGATTGTTTGCAGGGGTAGTCCTAGGTATTAAAGGTATCCGGGCCAAGTCGAGCGCGAAGCAAAAAAAAATTCGCTGCGTTTTCAGGCCCCTATTTGAGAACCTCTGGATAAGACCAGAACGCAGAAATTTTCGTCATCCAGTAAGCTATAATCACATACTTAAAATCCAAAATTTTATGTCTGTAGGTCATTTAGTTCCGAAGTTAAGCGAAAGCAAAGTTTCGCATTTGTGACACACACTCACTCACTCACTCACTCACTCATGATCATCAAAAAGAACTAGTACTTCTCATAAACTCAGAGAGCTGAAATTTGGTACAGAGTTAGGGTTTAATGGCCACATAAAGGGAAAACTACAAAAACTAAGATAATCGAAAAAAAAAAACATAAAATAAATCAATATGCCCACGTTTCTACAAAAAGAAGTGAAATCCCGCCAAAAACATTCTGTAAAACACTAACCAGGTCTGAGCTAAGCCGCGGACAGAGAGAAAAACAGACAAACACACAGATTCGATTCACTCGCAAACTATACTGATCAGATTTAAACAGGGTTTTCAATAATGTGTCAACCGTAAGCTTTTGCAATGCATGAGTTTAATTTCAATGAAATCGGTTCACTATAACACGAAATATTCGAATTAAAAATTTCAAGCGGGTGTCCGTCATTTACTCACGAACTACTGAACCGATTCAAATGAATTTTTCAATAATAAATGAAACTTACGTTGGTGCATCATATAACTTTTGTTTCATTGCAATCGGATAACTGTAACAGAAAATATGCGATTATGAATTTAAAAGCGACGAAGCCACAATCAACACTTCACACAAGCGAAGTCGTAGGGCACAGCTAGTTATGTATAATTAAAAAGTTGTGGTAAATTTACTAGGCTTTAATCTATCCTTGAAAGCCTTGTCTCTAAGACGCACCGTTTTCAAGTTGCTAGCGAAAGTCCAAAAAAAAGGACCTTTCTCGATCTCTCGGTAGCCCTGACAATAATAGAGAGGAATTTATTTGATGTTGTGAAGAGGGTCAACGACTACACAGAGCTAAAACTTTTGGTATCGAATAAATTTGTTCCGCTAATTCCCTTAATATGGCTCAATCTTACTGCATTAATAATGAAAATAAAGTATAGGTACATTTAGAGTAGGAATTTACAACAAAAGCGCAGTTTGCTGCTGTTCCTCAGATCCAGCTTCATTCTAGTACAAAAAGGTCTCACACAAGCACTTCTTCAAATCGCGAGCGTAAAACAAAAGCGCAGCGCAATCTCCAAAAACAAAAAGCAAACGGCGAGTCATCACCACATAAATTAGCCCTTCCGGCACAACACCGCCACTGTGTCTACGTGTCGACAGGGCCGCACGACACGCCACAATGCTGAACTTATATAGCGTGAGTAGGGGGGATAGGCCGGTTCTGGACCAGCTAGAGGTGATGTGGTCGAAAGTCGGTCACCGGGATTCGACCTGGTTCGGTAGCTAATGTGGTCGAGGAACGGTTGCCGATTGTGGGCCACTTTTTTGACCAGTTTCTAAAAAAAAGCTCATCAAATAAAATTCAGACCTAAAATTTTTGCTAAAATCGCGTTTTGACTATAGTAGGGGGGATAGGCCGGTCCTGGACCAGCTAGAGGTGATGTGGTCGAAAGTCGGTCTGGGACGGGGCGGGCAGGGACGGGCTGGGTACGGAGACGGGGGCAGGGACGGGGACGGGGGAGCGGATGGGGACAGGGACGGTGACGGGGATGGGTACGGGGACGGGTAGGGTACGGAGACGGGGACTGGGAAGGGGCGGGCAGGGACGGGCTGGGTACGGAGACGGGGACAGGGACGGGGGTGGTGATGCGGGGGGCAAGGAAGCGGATGGAGTACAATACGACTGATTACGGTTTTGTTAGCAGTTTTAATTTGCAGGCTTTATTTCTGGTTCATTTGCATTGCAATATGTGATGTATTTAACTAGCTGAGAACTTTTTTGGGGGCACCTTCAGTGGAGTCAGGTACAGATGCCGACTCATTGTGTTCAAATTTTTACCTGACGGAATCTTTTTTGTAAGGGCTGTGGGGTGCTTTTATTGCTTGCCCTTATGGAAAGATTAAGTCCGCATAAGATAAAAAGCAAGTTACATAAAAACATTTCAACTCAACGTGTCGGCAATGGATTTCCTTTTATTAATATCAGGTATGCTAAGGACATTAATTTAAAAGCTGATAGTTTACAAGTTATGATATGATGCTAAAAGCAATTAACGGTTGCCGAATTTCATTTAGCACTTCGCTGCAGTCCGTAGGAAAAACATTCAAATTGTCAAAGTATAAAAATCAGGTACAAATAGATATGTAGGTACAAATAAAATAACCTAACCTAACCTAACCTAAATACCTACAACTTAAAGGGGGCACTATTCCAAATTAATTCACCTAAATACGTAATACAACCTATAACCAAAATAAAATAATGGAAGAGCAGCTTGTAAAAATATAGAATAAAGATGTCAACAAATAAATTATTCCAGTTCAATATCGCAATTATTCGTAAAAACCATGTCAGAAAAATAAAAAACTGCTTCAGGAAAATAAAATTATTGAATTACTTAAACAAAAAAAAGGCATTTAAAACTATGTTTATCGCTTTTCGCGCAGAAATTAAAAAAAAAAGAAAAACTTATAATCTTGGTGAACTTGCAGATAGATTTATTTAATATTTATGTATGCTACAACTAACGCCGACCGACGAGGATCTGTCGAACTAAATGGCACTCCGCTATCTAAAATAGATTACTCCGTTGATCGAAATATTTCGTACAATGCTTGAAGGTGATATGTATGCTCAGAGGATGGCTAGTTCTGGAGATAATTCAAAGATGGTGCTATTTGAAGCTTCTAGTTTTTATTTCAAAAGTTTTCAAAATTGAATTGATCGTAAAGGTATTCCTTGGATTATCTTTACAAAATCTGAAAAGCGAAAAACAGTTTTTGATGCGTTTAATTTTTACTGCTTTTTTATTTGAGACTAGGTTTTTTATAAACATTTCACAACTTATTTTCAAATTGCACTATTATTTTTAATAAAAGCAATCCTTGATAGATAGATAGATAAATGCTTTATTGTGCACATAACAAAAATATAACTAGTTTGATATAACTAGTTTGTTTTGTTTGTTTCTAGCTTGATATTATTGTTTTAAAAATCATAAGCATCACAAGTTATTTTCAGTAGACTTCAAAACGATAATTTCTATAAAAGTTTATTTCGATTTCGTTTTTATTCGATGTATTATAAATTAATTTCAAAGCTTCATTATAAAATTCTTTTTCTTAAAAAGTATTCAATGAAATTTATATTATTACATTCGATCAAGGTTTAATTAGCAGTCGAACTCGTACGTTTTATTAATGGTTGATTTGACTTGCAAAGATTTTTTTTTAGGGTCGAGGCCAATCAATGAAATGGCGGGGTGCTACCTGTCCAACTGAGTTCGGTCCATCTAGTCACAATCTAGTCACGATTAAAAAATACCTATCAAAAAGTGTCATCTGATCATGAATTCCTTAGTTGTAGATAAACAATAGAAATACATTTGGAAAGAAAAGTTTTTTTTACTTTGGTATGATATCATTTTGGTCGAAATAATTCTTAAGATGAAATAGTAAATGAGTTTTAAAAACTGCTTTGTTTTAAAACTGCTTTGTTTCTAAATAAAATTTCAATTGCTAAAAATGCGAAAAAAAATATATCAGCATGGATAATATCTTAAGAAAAGAATCTAAGTTACAGTTCTGATTATATTAAACAACAACACAACAAATGTAAATAGCGAAATATGCAAAATCAACACTAAAAATACCTATAATAAATTATTCACAATGTGTAATTTCAAATACGCGAAACCTCTAGGGTTTTATCCATGTAACTGAATAACTTATCCCAAAGAACATAGTTCGAATTAAGAAAAAAAAAATATTTCCCACAGAAACTGCATCCGCTGATAGCGCATTTTGTATGGGAGTCTAACATATTAAAGCTAGATTTCCTCACTTGACTTTTTAAATTAATACATAAACCGTAACACTTTTCGATGCAACGCGTAAAATTTATTACTTTACATTATGGAAAGAATTATTGATTGTTATAAATAACGGCGAAGTCACGGGTATTTAATAGTTTCCATTCGTATGAAATGACGCTGAGATACATACCTGTTTTTCGAGATTCCCATGCATTGAAGTGATTATTTAACGTATTAACAAGTTAGTGAATCTTTGTGTTCGTGTATAAAATGGATGTAATTTATAACATCACGAAGCAGGTAGTTTCAAGCCCAGACTAACCTAACCTAACCACGAAATCAATCACTTTAAACATTTTTCCTCTCAACATTTACTGCTCACCTAAAACCGAGACGGAAAATTTATCTGTAGCTCATAAGTTATCACAATTTACCTCAAACTTTTTTCTTTCTACAATCACCTACTGCTAACTTCAAACTCTGAAAACAAAGATGAGATGGACGAATGAACATTTGGTTGCTTTTTGCATGCCAGGCACTAACTTTCAGAACATTTGTGAGTAATCACACCGAAGTGTTGTTAGTCTTAAACTGTAAACGAACTTTTGAAGGTACGCACTATATTACCCAGTTGCTCTTAACTTCAATCTAGCATAGAACAAAGATGGGGCTGACGATGAACAGAGGTCACTCAGAAGAAGTCTAACACCTCTTGATTATCAACATGCGATTATTACTTCTGAAGTTATTGGAGTCAGGAACTGGCATTTAATGTTAAAATTATTTTAATATACATATGACGACATATCTTATGAAAAAGAACTAAATAATGAGTAAAAGCAAAACTTTACTAAATCACGCGTTTCTACACGAACAATAGGGTACGTTTCAGAACATTATTCGTAACTTTCAGAACATTATTTCTCCCACATGCAATTTCAAGCCACGACGAAGACATTTCTTGAGTCATACCTGTTTGAACTGATCGCACGTACGTATTTAACAAGTTAACAGTTTTGTAATTACGAAACATGGCGGTACTGACCACGACAGGTTTAGAATTCTAAAGGACGGTTTAAGATTAAAGTATTGAAAGCTCTAATAATTAATAGCAAATTTTTGAAAAATTACTAAATTAAAATATAAAACTAACAATCTCGACTGAATCAAAATATTTGAATTAGTCGTTACAACCAAAACTTTTATGTAAAAGAAAATTATAACAAAACTTATTCAAACAAAAACTACAAACGAAATTACAAATAAAAATATTTGAATGAACTATTACAACACAACGTTTATGAAAAAATAAATAAAAAAAATGTTCAAAAAAACACTCAAATCAAAATCTCAATTACAATTTCTAAATAAAATGTTTAAAAGTAAACGTCTCGAAAACTCGTTTTTAAAAATACTTACAGATTTTTCTTCATATAAATTATCAATTTGAAACTTAAATCAAAATTGTACTATAGTATTGAAAGTTAAGATTTTTTTTATGGTATGAACAGTATGAATCAAAAAATAGTTTATTAAAACTTTTTAAATGAAAATCTTAAAATCAAAAATACTTTATTGACAATTACTAAGCTAAGACTTAAACCAATAATATTTAAAGGAATACTTTTATAAAAAAGAATTGCAAAAAAAATGTTGCTGGAAAGATAACTTGACATAAAAATAAATTTTCATAATCTCAAGTTGAATATGTTAAAAAAAAATACGAAATGAAATCTTTATTGACAATTTCTTCGCTAAAATTTAAAAAAATATAAATTTCATTGAATACTTTTTAGGAAAAAGAATTTTATTTTTGAATAAAAAACGAAATCGGAAAACTTTTATGGTCATAGAAATTATCGTTTTGAAGTCTATTAAAAATAACTATGATTTTCAAAACAATAATATCAAGGATAGCTTTTGTGATGAAGAATAATGCAACTTTAAAAAATAATATGTGAAACGCTTTTGGGAAGGAAACCAAAAAAAACTAAAACTTAAAAATCTCAAATCAAAAAGATGTAAAAATTTTACGTATCGAAATCTATTTTTATTTTCAGATTTTATAAAGATAATTCAAGGAATACCTTTACGAACAATTAAATTTTGAAAACTTTCGGAATAAAAACAAAAAGCTTTAAAACTAAATAATCTTTTAAAATCTCAAATAAAAAAGTTTAAAAATTAAATTTGTCGAAAACTCGTTTAGCAATTTACTAAGATATTTAAAACTATAATGTTTCGAAGAAAATTTTATGACAAAAGAAAATATTGCTATAAAAATGTAACAAGCAAGACTTACAAACATAGCAAAAAAAATGATTCAAATATAAAATCGATGAATCTCGGTGCTAAAAATACTTTTTCAGTGACGAGTCATTATATTCTACGTGGCAACCACCTACCAATTTAAGAAATAAAATCATTATGAGTTGTTTGTTACCGTTTAAGTTAAATCAAATATCGTTTATGGATATCCAATAAACTCAGTACATAATGGAATTGCATATAAAAATAATGCAAATTTAACACTTTAAATTACAAATAAAATAAAAACAAACCATAATCACAAATTATAGTTTCAGATTAAAACGAACGAAGAGGTTTGATACGTATTCGTGGCGTTTTTTTATATTCGTTCGTTTTAATCTGAAACTATAATTTGTGATTATGGTTTGTTTTTATTTTATTTGTAATTTAAAGTGTTAAATTTGCATTATTTTTATATGCAATTCCATTATGTACTGAGTTTATTGGATATCCATAAACGATATTTGATTTAACTTAAACGGTAACAAACAACTCATAATGATTTTATTTCTTAAATTGGTAGGTGGTTGCCACGTAGAATATAATGACTCGTCACTGAAAAAGTATTTTTAGCACCGAGATTCATCGATTTTATATTTGAATCATTTTTTTTGCTATGTTTGTAAGTCTTGCTTGTTACATTTTTATAGCAATATTTTCTTTTGTCATAAAATTTTCTTCGAAACATTATAGTTTTAAATATCTTAGTAAATTGCTAAACGAGTTTTCGACAAATTTAATTTTTAAACTTTTTTATTTGAGATTTTAAAAGATTATTTAGTTTTAAAGCTTTTTGTTTTTATTCCAAAAGTTTCAAAATTTAATTGTTCGTAAAGGTATTCCTTGAATTATCTTTATAAAATCTGAAAATAAAAATAGATTTCGATACGTAAAATTTTTACATCTTTTTGATTTGAGATTTTTAAGTTTTAGTTTTTTTTGGTTTCCTTCCCAAAAGCGTTTCACATATTATTTTTTGAAGTTGCATTATTCTTCATCACAAAAGCTATCCTTGATATTATTGTTTTGAAAATCATAGTTATTTTTAATAGACTTCAAAACAATAATTTCTATGACCATAAAAGTTTTCCGATTTCGTTTTTTATTCAAAAATAAAATTCTTTTTCCTAAAAAGTATTCAATGAAATTTATATTTTTTTAAATTTTAGCTAAGAAATTGTCAATAAAGATTTCATTTCGTATTTTTTTTTAACATATTCAACTTGATATTATGAAAATTTATTTTTATGTCAAGTTATCTTTCCAGCAACATTTTTTTTGCAATTATTTTTTATAAAAGTATTCCTTTAAATATTATTGGTTTAAGTCTTAGCTTAGTAATTGTCAATAAAGTATTTTTGATTTTAAGATTTTCATTTAAAAAGTTTTAATAAACTATTTTTGATTCATACTGTTCATACAATAAAAAAAAATCTTAACTTTCAATACTATAGTACAATTTTGATTTAAGTTTCAAATTGATAATTTATATGAAGAAAAATCTGTAAGTATTTTTAAAAACGAGTTTTCGAGACGTTTACTTTTAAACATTTTATTTAGAAATTGTAATTGAGATTTTGATTTGAGTGTTTTTTTTTGAACATTTTTTTTATTTATTTTTTCATAAACGTTGTGTTGTAATAGTTCATTCAAATGTTTTTATTTGTAATTTCGTTTGTAGTTTTTGGTTGAATAAGTTTTGTCATAATTTTCTTTTACATAAAAGTTTTGGTTGTAACGACTAATTCAAATATTTTGATTCAGTCGAGATTGTTAGTTTTATATTTTAATTTAGTAATTTTTCAAAAATTTGCTATTAATTATTAGAGCTTTCAATACTTTAATCTTAAACCGTCCTTTAGAATTCTAAACCTGTCGTGGTCAGTACCGCCATGTTTCGTAATTACAAAACTGTTAACTTGTTAAATACGTACGTGTGATGAGTTCAAACAGGTATGACTCAAGAAATGTCTTCGTCGTGGTTTGAAATTGCATGTGGGAGAAATAATGTTCTGAAAGTTACGAATAATGTTCTGAAACGTACCCTATTGTTCGTGTAGAAACGCGTGATTTAGTAAAGTTTTGCTTTTACTCATTATTTAGTTCTTTTTCATAAGATATGTCGTCATATGTATATTAAAATAATTTTAACATTAAATGCCAGTTCCTGACTCCAATAACTTCAGAAGTAATAATCGCATGTTGATAATCAAGAGGTGTTAGACTTCTTCTGAGTGACCTCTGTTCATCGTCAGCCCCATCTTTGTTCTATGCTAGATTGAAGTTAAGAGCAACTGGGTAATATAGTGCGTACCTTCAAAAGTTCGTTTACAGTTTAAGACTAACAACACTTCGGTGTGATTACTCACAAATGTTCTGAAAGTTAGTGCCTGGCATGCAAAAAGCAACCAAATGTTCATTCGTCCATCTCATCTTTGTTTTCAGAGTTTGAAGTTAGCAGTAGGTAATTGTAGAAAGAAAAATGTTTGAGGTAAATTGTGATAACTTATGAGCTACAGATAAATTTTCCGTCTCGGTTTTAGGTGGGCAGTAAATGTTGAGAGGAAAAATGCTTAAAGTGATTGATTTCGTGGTTAGGTTAGGTTAGTCTGGGCTTGAAACTACCTGCTTCGTGATGTTATAAATTACATCCATTTTATACACGAACACAAAGATTCACTAACTTGTTAATACTTTAAATAATCACTTCAATGCAGTAATCACTCGAAAAACAGGTATGTATCTCAGCGTCATTTCATACGAATGGAAACTATTAAATACCCGTGACTTCGCCGTTATTTATAACAATCAATAATTCTTTCCATAATGTGAAGTAATAAATTTTACGCGTTGCATCGAAAAGTGTTACGGTTTATGTATTATTTTAAAAAGTCAAGTGAGGAAATCTAGCTTTAATATGTTAGACTCCCATACAAAATGCGCTATCAGCGGATGCAGTTTCTGTGGGAAATATTTTTTTTTTCTTAATTCGAACTATGTTCTTTGGGATAAGTTATTCAGTTACATGGATAAAACCCTAGAGGTTTCCCGTATTTGAAATTACACATTGTGAATAATTTATTATAGGTATTTTTATTATAGTTATTTTTAGTGTTGATTTTGCATATTTCGCTATTTACATTTGTTGTGTTGTTGTTTAATATAATCAGAACTGTAACTTAGATTCTTTTCTTAAGATATTATACATGCTGATTTATTTTTTTTCGCATTTTTAGCAATTGAAATTTTATTTAGAAACAAAGCAGTTTTAAAACAAAGCAGTTTTTAAAACTCATTTACTATTTCATCTTAAGAATTATTTGGACCAAAATGATATCATACCAAAGTAAAAAAAACTTTTCTTTCCAAATGTATTTCTATTGTTTATCTACAACTAAGGAATTCATGATCAGATGACACTTTTTGATAGGTATTTTTTAATCGTGACTAGATTGTGACTAGATGGACCGAACTCAGTTGGACAGGTAGCACCCCGCCATTTCATTGATTGGCCTCGACCCTAAAAAATCTTTGCCGGTCAAATCAACCATTAATAAAACGTACGAGTTCGACTGCTAATTAAACCTTGATCGAATGTAATAATATAAATTTCATTGAATACTTTTTAAGAAAAAGAATTTTATAATGAAGCTTTGAAAATTAATTTATAATACATCGAATAAAAACGAAATCGAAATAAACTTTGAACTTTGAACTTTTTTGTTTTGAAGTCTACTGAAAATAACTTGTGATGCTTATGATTTTTAAAACAATAATATCAAGCTAGAAACAAACAAAACAAACTAGTTACATAAACTAGTTATATTTTTGTTATGTGCACAATAAAGCATTTATCTATCTATCTATCAAGGATTGCTTTTATTAAAAATAATAGTGCAATTTGAAAATAAGTTGTGAAATGTTTATAAAAAACCTAGTCTCAAATAAAAAAGCAGTAAAAATTAAACGCATCAAAAACTGTTTTTCTCTTTTCAGATTTTGTAAAGATAATCCAAGGTATACCTTTACGAACAATTCAATTTTGAAAACTTTTGAAATAAAAACTAGAAGCTTCAAATAGCACCATCTTTGAATTATCTCCAGAACTAGCCATCCTTTGAGCATACATATCACCTTCAAGCATTTTACGAAATATTTCGATCAACGGAGTAATCTATTTTAGATAGCGGAGTGCCATTTAGTTCGACAGATCCTCGTCGGTCGGCGTTATTTGTAGCATACATAAATATTAAATAAATCTGTCTGCAAGTTCACCAAGATTATAGGTTTTTCTTTTTTTTTATTTCTGCGCGAAAAGCGATAAACATAGTTTTAAATGCCTTTTTTTTGTTTAAGTAATTCAATAATTTTATTTTCCTGAAGCAGTTTTTTAATTTTCTGACATGGTTTTTACGAATAATTGCGATATTGAACTTGAATAATTTATTTGTTGACATCTTTATTCTATATTTTTAAATACAAGCTGCTCTTCCATGATTTTATTGTGGTTATAGGTAGTGTTACGTATTTATGTAAATTAATTTGGAATAGTGCCCCCTTTAAGTTATAGGTATTTAGGTTAGGTTAGGTTATGTTATTTGTACCTACATATCTATTTGTACCTGATTTTTATACTTTGACATGTTGAATGTCTTTCCTACGGACTGCAGCGACGTGCTAAATGAAATTTGGCAACCGTTAATTGCTTTTAGCATCATATCATAACTTGTAAACTATCAGCTTTTAAATTAATGTCCTTAGCGTACCTGATATTAATAAAAGGAAATCCATTGCCGACACGTTGAGTTGAAATGTTTTTATGTAACTTGCTTTTTATCTTATGCGGACTTAATCTTTCCATAAGGGCAAGCAATAAAAGCACCCCACAGCCCTTACAAAAAAGATTCCGTCAGGTAAAAATTTGAACACAATGAGTCGGCATCTGTACCTGACTCCACTGAAGGTGCCCCCAAAAAAGTTCTCAGCTAGTTAAATACATCACATATTGCAATGCAAATGAACCAGAAATAAAGCCTGCAAATTAAAACTGCTAACGAAACCGTAATCAGTCGTATTGTACTCCATCCGCTTCCTTGCCCCCCGCATCACCACCCCCGTCCCTGTCCCCGTCTCCGTACCCAGCCCGTCCCTGCCCGCGCCTTCCCAGTCCTCGTCTCCGTACCCTACCCGTCCCCGTACCCATCCCCGTCACCGTCCCTGTCCCCATCCGCTCCCCCGTCCCCGTCCCTGCCCCCGTCTCCGTACCCAGCCCGTCCCTGCCCGCCCCTTCCCAGTCCCCGTCTCCGTACCCTACCCGTCCCCGTACCCATCCCCGTCACCGTCCCTGTCCCCATCCGCTCCCCCGTCCCCGTCCCTGCCCCCGTCTCCGTACCCAGCCCGTCCCTGCCCGCCCCGTCCCAGACCGACTTTCGACCACATCACCTCTAGCTGGTCTAGAACCGGCCTATCCCCCCTACTATAGTCAAAACGCGATTTTAACAAAAATTTTAGGTCTGAATTTTATTTGATGAGCTTTTTTTTAGAAACTGGTCAAAAAAGTGGCCCAAAACCGGCAGCCGTTTCTCGACCACATTAGCTACCGAACCAGGTCGAATCCCGGTGACTGACTCTCGACCACATCACCTCTAGGTGGTCCAGTACCGGCCTAACCCCCCTACTATAGTCAAAACGCGATTTTAGCAAAAATTTTAGGTCTGAATTTTATTTGATGAGCGTTTTTTTAGAGACTGGTCAAAAAAATGGTCCACAAACGGGGACCGTTCCTCGACCACATTAGCTACCGAACCAGGTCGAATCCCGGTGACCGACTCTCGACCACATCACCTCTAGGTGGTCCAGTACCGGCCTAACCCCCCTACTATAGTCAAAACGCGATTTTAGCAAAAATTTTAGGTCTGAATTTTATTTGATGAGCTTTTTTTTAGAGACTGGTCAAAAAAATGGTCCACAAACGGGGACCGTTCCTCGACCACATTAGCTACCGAACCAGGTCGAATCCCGGTGACCGACTCTCGACCACATCACCTCTAGGTGGTCCAGTACCGGCCTAACCCCCCTACTATAGTCAAAACGCGATTTTAGCAAAAATTTTAGGTCTGAATTTTATTTGATGAGCTTTTTTTTAGAGACTGGTCAAAAAAATGGTCCACAAACGGGGACCGTTCCTCGACCACATTAGCTACCGAACCAGGTCGAATCCCGGTGACCGACTCTCGACCACATCACCTCTAGGTGGTCCAGTACCGGCCTAACCCCCCTACTATAGTCAAAACGCGATTTTAGCAAAAATTTTAGGTCTGAATTTTATTTGATGAGCTTTTTTTTAGAAACTGGTCAAAAAAGTGGCCCACAATCGGCAACCGTTCCTCGACCACATTAGCTACCGAACCAGGTCGAATCCCGGTGACCGACTTTCGACCACATCACCTCTAGCTGGTCCAGAACCGGCCTATCCCCCCTACTATAGTCAAAACGCGATTTTAGCAAAAATTTTAGGTCTGAATTTTATTTGATGAGCTTTTTTTTAGAAACTGGTCAAAAAAGTGGCCCACAATCGGCAACCGTTCCTCGACCACATTAGCTACCGAACCAGGTCGAATCCCGGTGACCGACTTTCGACCACATCACCTCTAGCTGGTCCAGAACCGGCCTATCCCCCCTACTATAGTCAAAACGCGATTTTAGCAAAAATTTTAGGTCTGAATTTTATTTGATGAGCTTTTTTTTAGAAACTGGTCAAAAAAGTGGCCCAAAACCGGCAGCCGTTTCTCGACCACATTAGCTACCGAACCAGGTCGAATCCCGGTGACTGACTCTCGACCACATCACCTCTAGGTGGTCCAGTACCGGCCTAACCCCCCTACTATAGTCAAAACGCGATTTTAGCAAAAATTTTAGGTCTGAATTTTATTTGATGAGCGTTTTTTTAGAGACTGGTCAAAAAAATGGTCCACAAACGGGGACCGTTCCTCGACCACATTAGCTACCGAACCAGGTCGAATCCCGGTGACCGACTCTCGACCACATCACCTCTAGGTGGTCCAGTACCGGCCTAACCCCCCTACTATAGTCAAAACGCGATTTTAGCAAAAATTTTAGGTCTGAATTTTATTTGATGAGCTTTTTTTTAGAGACTGGTCAAAAAAATGGTCCACAAACGGGGACCGTTCCTCGACCACATTAGCTACCGAACCAGGTCGAATCCCGGTGACCGACTCTCGACCACACCACCTCTAGGTGGTCCAGTACCGGCCTAACCCCCCTACTAGCGTGATAATGCAACATCTGACTATACTTCAGCATGGTACTTACTTCTTCTTACTTTAAAATCCAAACGCAAATTATCCCCCACTTCAAGAAGTCCCACCCTGGTCCCACCATATTAAATGGTTTGCTTTTGGTAAATCAGAGGTTTAGATATCTGCCTCTCCAATTTTATTCGTTTTGAGGATGACTGTGACTATTAGTTGATGACATTTTTTTTACATTTTCAAAGTGGCAGACAATTTTTTTTACAGATTGTCTTTTATCGAACAATCCAGGTCTGCCACATATCGTATAGAAATTTGGTCATCCAGCACCCTAACTATTATAGTCAGACAGATGTTTCACTGTTACGCTGTGTAGGTGTACTCGTACAACCACATGTACAACCTCTAAAAATTGTTCAACGTGTTCTACGGATGTCACATGTAGAGCGACTCTAACACGTACAGTGTTTGAAATAAGGAAATTCAATGTGTCAAGCGTACCTTAAGTGTTTTTCTTTGCGCGTTTTTGTTATGTTTGTTTGTGCATTAAATAATTTATTCATTCATTCAAGCTTGACGTGCTATTGACTGTACGTGCCAATGCGCGTTCGTCTTTCGCTAGTTTAGTGCTTCTCGCAGTAAGGAAAATGCGTAAATAGGAACTATTTGCAATAGATAAACTAAAAAAAAAAGTATTGACAAATAAAGCGGTCTTATTTACTTCAATATCAAATATGTATAAAACAGACTTTATTCATAAGGTTGAATGGGTACTCAGCTAGGGTATCTATACCTTAGATTATGAATAACGGCAGCTTATCTATACAGCTCGCAAATAAAGGTAAATGAAGAAACAGAAATAAATAGAGTCGTTTTATCATTGTGTTCAGGAGAGATAATTACTATAACTAATTATAGACGAACACCTCATGCGATATAAACATACAATAAGGCAACTTACTTAGCTAAGATTTTACGGAGCTTATAGATAGAGTCCGTGAATATGTCCACCTTGTAGCTATTGGCCAATTTACTAAGTCTACAAACAGGAGAGTTGGAGCCGAGGACAGATCTGCGAGGAGGGGGATAAAGAGGAGTGATCGGGCAGCGTGGGAGCCTACGAGGAATTCGAATATTAAAGCTTTGAAGTAGCTCGGGACAATCTATACAATTTTGTAAGGTCTTATGTAGAAATATAAAATCCAGCATGTCTCTTCGGTCCTCAAGAGAGGAAATTTTGAAATGGCGTAATCTCTTGTTATACGAGCGAATTTTTTTTGTTACTCCATTACGAAACGCTAGGCTCGATAAGAACCTTTTTTGAATTCGTTCAATCCTCAGTGCGTGAGTGGCATAATGGGGTCTCCATACGACACTACAATATTCCAAATTACTCCTTACTAAACTGTAATACAACATAATTTTGGTTTTATTGTTTTTAAACGGTTTGGAATTACGGTTTACGAAATACAACATGCTAGCTGATTTTTTAATAATGCTTTCAATATGTGGAATAAAAGTTAGCTTTTTGTCAAAGACAACTCCTAAATCTCTAATTTTGTCCACTTTCAGAATATAGTTACTGCCAATTCTATATTTTGACTCATAAGCATTATTTTTTCTGGTGTACTTAACATGGAAACACTTTTTAGCGTTTAGATCCATACCATTTACCTCACACCAATTGATTATTCTATCAAGATCCTCTTGAATACGCTGCTCATCTTCCGAAGATTCACAAACGGCTACTAATTTTAAATCATCTGCATATAAAAATGGTTTACAATAATTCAGACTACTGGGAATATCATTGACAAAGGCATTGAAGAGAACAGGCCCAAGATGAGAGCCTTGGGGTACTCCTGATGTAATTTTGTGACTACTAGAACTATAACCATTGACCACAACGAAAAAATACCTATTTGTCAAGTACGATTCTACCCACTTTAGTAAAGAGCCCGTCAATCCATACGCAGCTAATTTTTGCGTTAAAATAAATATAAAATAATTGCGAGTACGACTAGAAAAGGGCCTTCATTTGAAGAGCCAGCAAAATGTTGGGTCGTAAAGGTACCCATTCGGATTCCATACATAAAATTCACAAGCAGGAAAAGCCCAATTTAAAATAATGTTCATAATTTTGTTGATGACATGAAGTAATCAACAAATCACCTTCCAGAGATACACAATACGAGTATAAATCGAACGGTCCTCTGATTATGATAAAATTGGATCTTGTTTGTCTGAATTTTTTTAAATTATCTCGCATCAAGGAAAAGCAAAGGCGACCAGCTAAATAACAATTAACAATTAGTTAACAATAGTGATGTATAGCAAAAAAAACGTAACACCAAAACACTTTGCATATTCGCTGTTTCGTAGGTGTAATTGTAGGCGCGGTTGGGAGAGGCTTGCGGGGCCAATAACACTGAACTCGCGTATAAATTAGGGAATTATATTAATCTGCGGATAGCGCGCGCTGTTAACGAGCAGAGTGCCGTGGTACCGAGCCGGTGAGGTGTGTGGCACGACTCGTTAACGACGGCTTAGCTTTCAAAATATCTTTGTTTGAAATCACAATTGATTTTAGTCACAATTGATATTATTATCTCAAAATGCAGTATCCATGCTGCTATATGTTTTTGTATGGCACAAGTAAGCAAACGAGCATACCTGATGGAAAGTGGTCTCCATCGTCCATAGAACCCAATTTCTTATTTGTGGCATACTTTGACACATATACCTCCTGACCACATGAAAACACAACATTGTAGGCACTGCTGCTTTAATGGCAATGGGGCGCGATGGGGTCGTATACTTCCCCAGACTCACATACGAGTAAGTTCTAAAACCTTCAATTACTATTGTTACTGGGTCAGCGGCTTCGTTTGCGGAACGTGGCAAAAGCCTTAAATACCCAGAGCTAGCCGGGAGCTACATGTTCTTACCACTGGGATTTGAGACGATGGGCACCTGGGGCCCTTCTACAAAACAATTTTTGAGAGATCTTTCGGAGCGTCTCATCGAGACCTCTGGCGATCGCAGGGCTGGCAGCTTCCTGGCCCAGCGTTTGAGCCTCGCTGTACAAAGAGGCAATGCTGCCAGTCTGCTTGGCATTATGTCTTGCGGACACGCTCTCGACGAAATATATAATTTATAAATGTAGGTTTTGACTTAAATTATATTTTAATTTTTCCTATTGTTACTTACAATGGATAATTATGAATCTACATGTACATACATTGCAGTGTGCCTACTAAACTAGGCCGAGTGAAGAATAGAATGCGGTCAACCAGCTTTATGTGACCGGGCGGGCGAATAAAAACGGAGCCACATTTTTTTCACGGCCATTAACGAGGAAAATATTTTTTAATTCAATTCCCCTGACTGGGAGCCAGGCCCGGATCGCAAGCGTTAGAACAATCAATTTGCGGGACGATTATGCCAGGAAAATTAACGCGAGATAACACGGAATTAGCGCCCCACCTGGGGAAGGATTAAGCGCTCCAGATAAGTGAATATATTACCGCAATTACGGGCAAAAAGAATTGGAGTTTACGCCAAAACACTCGCAGAAAATTGCCGGCGCAATCTTAACAGCAACTACGCTCGGAGGATCCATCTTGAGCTTATCAGGGTTCGGCGCCGCCCGGGCTTTGTTCATCACTGCTCGATACAATGCTTTAACATATTTTAATCTCGGCGCCTTTGTTCGGCGAGTGTCAGCGACAAATTAGCTGCGACTTTGACGAAGTTATCCAAGTTAGAAATATATAACTACGAGAACTGGGGAGGTCGCACAAAGAGATCTTTGTTTGACAGACACCGGGAATTGAAGCCAGAACCTCTGGATCAAGATCCAAGCGCTCTAATAACTACTTACATCAAGGAGGCAGTTTTCTTGTTTCGAGCTTTGTTCCATAGAAAAAGTTGTTATTTTTAAAGTTCCAGTTTTAACGAAAGAGATAAAATGAAAAAACACAAAAAAAAAACACGTTTCTTATTCTCAAACTTTTCTTTGTTTATTTTTGTATTATTCTGTGAAAATTTCAACCATAAATAAAATTTTGTTATTTGTATAGCTACTACGGTTAAAGGTGGGTCAGACAGAGAGACAGATCGCTTAGGCTTAGTAATATAGGGTCCCGTTGGAACCCTTTGGGTATGGAACCCTGAAAACTGTTATTGTAGCGAGACGGCTTTGTACAGCCGGCTGCATGTCAATGGGAGCTCTATGACTTTGCTTGATTGAGTATGTGGTTTCTAGGGCTTGTCATTCTATACCATCTAATATAATAAACGAACAATATTTAAAAAATGTTTAGAAAACAGCTCTAACGATTTCGATGAAATTTACTATATATACGGGTTTACGGGGTGAAAAATTGATCTAGCTAGGTCTTAGTCTTGGAAAATTAGTTTTCACCGTTTTTTTAATAATTTCTTTGCGTGTTGTAGTGCAAAGCATAGCTTGCTTGCTCTCCCATTAATATTTTAAATTATACAGAGCATAGCTCAGTCGCTACTCTGTCAAGTAACATCAGAATCTTTTTCTTTGAATTTCAATTGTATATTTATCTTTTGTGTATTTACAAGATGTCAAAGGTGCAATAATGACCATTCATATTTATATTGGGTGTAAAAACATTACTTGTCACTATTTGAGCATGTTACTTAGACCATCGAACTGAACAACTTTTCATTTAAGAAAATAAAATTTATTTTTTCCATAGAAACAGTCCAGCTGATTGCACATTTTGTACGGATTTGTCCGTATTTTGACCAATTTTTTTTTTTTTATAGAAAATGGGCTTACTCTTGACCTCGAGCTAGTCTTGAAGACAGAGATGAGGTCTACGATGGAGCGAGCTTGCCCAGAAGAAGCCTATTCACTCGCGACTTGAATAGATTCGGGTTATATGAACTCGGGAACACAGACGCAGGCAGAGAATTCCACTCTTTAGCCGTGCGCATTATAAAAGATGTTTCAAAGCGCTTTGTGCGAATGTGCGGAATATCAACCAAGTATGGGTGATATCCTGCGGTGCGTCTGGACTCCCGATGGTAGAAGGGAGATGGTGGAATAAGCTCGTGGAGCTCTAGAGCACACTCTCCGAAGTACAATCTGTAGAAAACCGACAGACATGCAACTTTGCGACGGTGGGCCAGACTGTGAAACTTGGTTTTCACCAGCATCTCATCACCAACGAGCTTCTTGGCTCTGCGATCTATCGAGTCAAGTGCGGCTAGTTGGTATTTGGCTGAGCCATCCCAAAGGTGACAGCAATTCTCCATGCACGATCGGACTTGGGCTTTATATAAAACTAGAAGCTGTCCAGGAGTGAAGTAACGCCTCACCTTATTGAGGATACCCAACTTTTTTGCCGCAGTTTGGGCTTTTGACTCAATGTTAACGCCGAAGTTCAGGTTTGCACACAGCTTCATGCCAAGTAGCTCGAGGCTGTCGGTAACTGGTACAGTTGTACCTCGAAAAGTAGGAGCCAGATTGAACGGACTCCTTTGTTTTTAAGGAAACGTTGTTCAGTTGCATGGTTTATTGAACAGGTTAAAATTGTGCTTACAATTTCTTTTACACCCTGTACAACAGTCATGTACGAACTGATCTATTACTTAGTTATTCTCTTTATTGAAATTCTTTTGAAGAATGGCTTGGGTATTTTCTTTTGATCACGACTACCAATTTGGTATGATTCATTTTTTCGTTTGTTCCAAAGCTTGCCAACCCATTTTGCAGCTATGTCCAAAGCAATCAGCTGAAGCTGTCAGAAAAAACAAGTTTGTGAAACAATTTAGCGACGTCATTAAGAGATTTTAATATCCAACAATGAATAAACTATTTTGAGTTTGACTTGGAATGTTATTCTTTCCGTCTGCAAAATAAATTGGTAAGCGTTCGAATAAACAGAAAAAAAGGATTATAAATTAAACAACTTTCTAATTCCATGACAATTTATTCGAGTCATCTTGGTATACGAAAGACAACATTAAAATTTGAAGCATTTCTTATTTACAACATCTCTTATGTATTTAATTTACGTAGTTAATTGAGACTTATACACTTAAAAGCTCCCTATAATCGTCTTTGGCACTTGCTTTACAAAATACTAGCTTTCAAACTACAAAATTATATTATGAGTCTAGAAGAATTATGAGCGAATTTTCTAAAAATCATTTTAGGACAGATTAAAATAACAAATAAATTACATAAAATATAGAAAAACACAAAATATTCTAGAATTCTGAAAAAGAGGAACTGAAAAAAGCTCTTAAAATTAAGTTGTATTATAATGTAACGGCGAAAGTACATCTACAAGCATCTTACATTCAAGAATAGATTGAGTTAGGTACACTCACTATTTATAAACTAAATCTAATGGAACTCTACAGTGTACACGAAAAAAGCGCGTCAATACTGCAGATATTGTAAATGAATAACTCTATATTGCAAACTCGGAAAGGAATAATTATTATAAACTATGAGTTTACAATATGTGGGCAGAAGGCGGCCTTATCACTAAAGCCCACGTCACACAGAGCGGTACAAGCGGTAAAGCGGTCCGGGGGCGGACCTGCGGGAAGCGAAAGCGTTCCGGGACCGGTCACACAGAGGTACCGCGCGGAAACCGCGGCGGGACAGCGGGGCGGTAGTGGTCGGTGTGACATTATTTATCTGTGATTATTCAAAAGACGTAAATCCTTTGCTCTAAACAAAAAACCAAACTGATAACCTAAAAAAAAGTCTGTGCAAAGCCGCAAAATTCTTGTAAAAAAATACAACGTCAAAGTCCGCGCCCGGACCGCACCGCACCGCACCGCGCCGCGCCGCTCTGAGTGACGGGTTGAATTGAACGCAATGGAATACAGCGCCCGCTCCCGCCGAAAGTTCGGCCCCGCGCCGCGCCCGGTCCGCGGGGTTGTACTAGCGGCCCGGCCGCCGCCCCCGCGCCGCCCCGCGCCGCGCCGCGACCGCTTTTAAGCCCCCGGTCTAATCTAAGAAGTGCGATGCGGATGCGCGCATCATGCGCGCAACCGGCAGCGCCGGTGCAGTACGCAAGAAGTGCGCGAAAGGTGTGGTGCGGGCGTCGGCAGTGGACGTATTTAGGGCATTCTAAATTTCGATTTCAATAAGACAACATGTCCTCTTCATCTGATGATGAAGACATGCTAGCTTTGATGCATTTAGCAAATTTGCATAACAGGAGATATGCAGTGCACCCTGTCTGGCGAGCGGGACAGGAGCATAGATTTTTCTATGTAATGAAAAATCTACAAAATTATCCGGATCGTTTTTCGGACGTGTATAAGATGTCCCCTCAATGTTTTCACTTAATTTTGTCCAAAGTGAGTCATGGCTTGGAGAAAAACTACACACATTTTAAAATACCTATTTGTCCAGAAGTGAGACTACTGATAACTATAAGGTAAGTTTTTTTTTTCTGTATTGGCGTGACTGCAGCAAAGCCCATAACTACCCAACTTCGGCAAAGCCTATTAGAAGGGTTATGTGTTTGGCCTCTATGTATGTGCCTTCGTAACTACTAAACGGCTGAACCGATTTTGATGTAGGTATCATACCTACCTACGTCGTTGAATTTGTTTAATGAAATTAACGTATATATCCTAAAGTTTGGTTTCCTCTGTTTTGCTACGTACCTACGTAGATACGCAGTCGGGTTTTGTTTTAAAATAATATATAATATTTCAACGTTGTAGTTTAAAATAATATTTTTTTGCTTAGGTACATGACTTTTGCTTAAATAGGTATATTTTGGAAGAAAAAAATATTTCAAGATGCTCAGTTTATATATATCTTGCACGTTTCTGTTACTATAATCTTTGCGATTATAATCATAAATCACCGGATATTTTTCAATTATCTCACAAAAAGAAATATTAAATTCTACGTCGTCACGCGTTTTCCCTGTGTCCGTACTCCGTCCCTGTGTGTATCGTTCAGCGTGCAGCTTCAAACTGATGCGCGCATCGGGCGCACTGCACGACCGCGCCTCACCCTCGCCGCACTGCGACGACGCGTCGCTTTGTATGAAACAAGTGACAGGCGGCGTGCATCATGCGCGCATCCGCATCGCACTTCTTAGATTAGACCAGCGGCTTATGTGACAGGGTGCATAAGAACTCATACTTTACAAAAAATACCGGCCCCGGAACGCTTCCGCTACCGCCTCAGTGTGACTTGGGCTTAAAAGTGATTTCTGTAGTGTGATTTATCTGGCCGCCTAGGGTGGACAGAGTACACAAGTATACAAATGAATTAATTTTAACTTTCTATTTGCATCTGGGAATCAACTTTATGAATATCATTGAGTGACAAAATATCACAAACAAAATAATTTCAAAGGTCACATCATAACAAGCCATTCAAGAATGTTAAATCATTATTTAAGTAATATTGATTATATAATTTTCATATTTTATTATTTACCTTTTAAGAGTTATTCTAAGCATTTATTAATTTTTAAAATTTAATCACCAGTTGGTGGTTGGTGGTATTCAAGAAATGATACCCTGGAGAGGAGTTTCATGTAGAGTTCCATAAATGAAAGATTAGATAAAGTTAAAACTACGAGAGTGCTAGTTCACTTAATTCTTACAGCCAAGAGGAGCAGAGAGACTCGTAACTTTGTACAAAACTCGTGTGTAGACACTGGAGGGAGTGCGATACTGGACGTTTGTGTTACACCCTTTAACAGTTACACATCTACAGGGTGTAAGAAAATAGTTTCCGAAAGCTGAAATGCCACTGAGCAACTTTCTGTAAATAAAATTTTCAGGAAATGAAAATGTCTAATCAAGTTTGCAATTTCGTATGGAGAGACTGATCGTCTTTTTCATTTCCTGAAAGTTTTATTTACTGAAGTGGTTCAGTTGCTTTAACTTCGCATGCTATTTCAGTTTTTGTAAACCTGTCTTTTACACACTCTATACCTATTCTATATTTTTACTAAAGAAGAACCTAAATGACTCACTCAGCGACTGATATCAACGCACTAGTGTTACAGTTTCCTTAGGTAATGAAGGCGGTCATGGATGCTTCGAAATTCCAATAGGGAAACGTCGCCGCAAGTAAAACCGCAGGGCAAAAGGCTAGGTTCTTTTCCTTACGAATACAATACACCTAGATTACATAAAAAAGACGTCTAGGTTTAAAAATCAAATAAAAAAATGCAAAGTCAATGCAATCATGGTCGATGCTCTAAAATTTGAACTTATTACAAAAGAAAAAACCTTATGAAATGTGTGACTACGGAGTTCCTTGATGAGGTGTTTCTATGTCAAAAACGTGCATTCAAGATAGCTTCATAAAAATATCATATAAATTTATTAAAATCCCATTGATGAAAGATCTGAAGAAAATTGTTATGCATGAAATTTATGAGGAAAAAAGTATGTGGGGCGAGTATGTTGAGCTGGGGAATGGGATCAATATGCGACGCGGTCCAATATATTATTATTTTGTCCGCTGACCCGTGAAGAGGCTCCACAGAACGTCGCTCACAGCCATTTTAAAAACGAATTTAAATTTGTTTATCGAAAATATTCAATGAACTGGAAAATCTGATTCATGCCACAATTATAACCCTTTATTCTAACGAACCTTACTCGATTGGAACAGGTACTTTTGACTCCCTTTATTATTATTATACAGTACATACATAAAAACTGATTTTCAAAATGTTATCCAATATCTACGAATCATATAAAGACACTACACATTTATAAGTTAAAAAACTACCAGAAGAAATTTTACCCGTAAATATAAAAATAATGATGTCCCTACATCTACAACTACATTCATACATGAATAAGCCATTTACTTACATTTAATATATTGAATGTATTTACATTAAATCTAACACAGCTTTCGGTATTTTGGTAAAATACTTGTAACATCAAATGAATACTTCTAAAAATTTCGCTCTCTACTTTCGACGCAAAATCGAGATCACAATATCGCTTGGCAATATCTCCTTAACTTAACCTAACTAAAAATTTGAGATCGTTCACAAATATTATTATCTACCTTAGTTATAAATCTAATATAAGCACAACATCAGCTCTGCCTTATGTTTAGTAAAATACTCACAAAATTTAATTATTTGCATTCAATGTATTTGAAATTGCCAAAAGGCGTACACTGCGATACAATAGCATTTACGTATCATTATCAGGAATTATATAGTTACGGATTATACAGGGTGTAAAAAAAGTAAGATGATCCATCTAAGGGGTGATTCTTTTGGGTGATCATGTAATTTGATTTTCTTTCGAATTACATTACTAATTGAAATGGACAAGTACTTCATAGTGACTTGATGTTACAACAAGAAACATCTTTGCCTGCATCACCAGCTGATCATAGAGGTAAATTAACTCTCCAGGCACTTCACTTTTTGAGCTGAAACAACTTTAAAAAAAAAAAAAAATTAAACAATCTATTAATAATGTACAATCATTGTACTTTTTTCACCCTGTACTTGGAAATTTACTCTATAATCCGTTACACGAGTCAGTGCCAAAGCTTACCAACACATTTTGCAGCTATATCAAGGCTATTGTGCTCCATGATCAACAGTAATTAGCTAAAGCTGTCAGAATAAACAAGTTTGTAAAACAATGTTATTTTTTTCGTCAATTACTCTGGTTCGTGGTGGTTTGTCTGGTTCTATGGCTGCAAAATGTGTTGGTATTGACTCGTAAAACGGATTATACAAAGAAATTAGTTATTTAGGTATCCTAAGGTTCAACTTATTTATACTTGGGATGTTGACGTAAATTATATCTTCTTTGATGAACGTATTAAATGATAGCATGGCTGAATAACGATAGTGAGTTTGTAGCCTAAGTGCTATTTGATGCTGTCTTGGTTGGCTATTGATTTGGTTTTAGTAGTACGTATACATATTGCATTAAGTACTAACACAAAATCAATTTCATGTTATGTTACGCTTTCACGGATAAGCCAATAAACCGATTAATAGATTCTAAAGAAAAAAAATTTCAATTTTTTTAAAATTTCAAGGGAAAGAAGTCGCAGACATCAGAGAGTTATTAATAAATAACATAACACTGATTTAGTTGGTAATAGATACAAAAGTTATGAATTCATCATATTGGTTGCATCGAGGGGAACACCTCTAAGTAGGTTCCTCTTCTGCTGTTAAAAATATTGGTGTTTTTATAAAGCTCACGTACGGCACCTATTTCGAGTAAACTATAGGTATATTTCGATTCCATATTTTGGAGTGTCTGAGACGCCTGTTTGTAAAAGTTTTTGACCTTTTCACTTTTTACTTGTTGGTGCTATTATTACAGCAGCAGCCATAAATTGGAAGGTATTGGTTGGTGGCAGCCACGTTCTAGGGTTATTAGTACCATATGTCCCAAGCTTTAAGAGTTCTTGAGATGATGTCCCTCATGGTCGCACCGACGCAGCACTGCGAAGTGCGTCATCTGGAAGTTGTTGGTAGACCGGCAGCCCCGCTCCAGCGTGCCTGTCATTGTATACCCCATGTTGAAGTCTGCCTGCGTCACGTTCGTTGTCAGGTAAAGCTGCGAACAACGTTTTATAGTACAGATGCCAGATACAACGCGCATCTCACGGATAACACCAAAGAAAATATCAATCCCATGTTGCACGATTGGAAAACAATCTTGTTCTGATACGGAAAATGTCCTATTAAATGATCAGCTGTTTGGCCCTATTTTAAATTCGTCGCGTCGATACACAGCAAAGAGGTTTGAACCTCAAGATACAAAGTCTATTTTTCAACTTTTAAAAAGTCAACTTTTAAAAGTTGTTGAACTTCTGTAAATTTTTGAGAAATAAGTACCTATTTTGGTTCTGAATTACAATGTCTTGTGTTAGATCAGACAAGAGCTGAATTTTTATAGCAATCAGCATCGGAGTTTATTCAAACTTATTATTCCTATAACGAATGATTGGTCGGTAATAGCATGTAATACACAAGTAACGCATAGTCCTGTGTGGTGCCGGCAAAGAATAGTTACAATCCATCTCTACCCGTGGGTGTCGTAAGAGGCGACTAAGGGATTATGAAACAGAGGATTGGCAGCAGCATCTTTCTGTGTATCGTACCATCTTACATACTGCGGTCAACAACAACCGCGGTCCATGGTGCCAGCCGCAACGCTAACAAGGTACCCCTCCAAATTGTTCCAGCAATTACCGGAATGCCGTCGGCAGTGGACGTTTCATGGGATGTTATGATGATGATGATGATGACACAATTAATCTGTTAAACTAGCAAGCGTGGGTAAACGGTACTTAAAACATTCACTTAGAGAGGCGAAGTAAATTTAGATCTAGGAGTAGGCACTTGACTTCCAACTGTTACTGGAAATACAAAATCATTATTATTTAACAAGAAAATAAATATTTAATGAAGCTAAACGTCAGGAACATCTGAAGAGGAGCTTTGTAAAGACTTTCCTGGAAACGATGTATACAGGGTTTTAATTTAATTGCGTGCCATAGCTTAGGGGGTGTTTCAGTAACGATGAAGAAACACAAAAAAAATATAACAACAATCCTACTAAATTTTTTTTAGCAATGATTTTTGTTTTAATAATTTATCAGGTATTACATTTTGACGGTCCTAAGCTCGTTAAAGTATGAAGGGAAAATTGGAGTCACACACAAAAAAGGAAGGATTTCTTGATACTCTCGCGCTGGCTCGGTGATAGCGCGGTGGCCCTCCGCGTTAAATTCAAAGGAGTTTAATTTTTTTCTAGTAGGATTTTTTTAAATATTTTTTTTTGTGTTCCTTTATCGTTACTGAAACACCCCCTAAGCTATGGCACGCAATTAAATTAACACCCTGTATTTTCGACGTGATATTAAATATTGTTTCTTTGTATAAGGAAAACTGAGCTACGTATAGAAAAGAAAAGAAAAGAGATGTAAGGCAAATAAATTATTTAGTATTATAAAGTCATGATATGTATATAGTAGTTATGGACAGCGTCCGATAGTGTATCGCACTACCTACTGGTGAGCGATCACCAGCAACCGTGGTGACTATGGTAGATACATCTTCCTAGATAGAGCGTTCATTGCGAAGGCCCTGGGTTCGAATCCTGGTGGGAACGGTCACTTTGGGGAAAATCACTTTGTGAGACTTCTATTCCCAGTTTGATTAGAGCACTGCAAGTTGAATCACCTCATCATAACATCCCATGAAACGTCCACTACAGGACAGGGAGCTCCCTTCAGAATTCTAGCTTTTGCTGGAAAAAATGTGGAGGGGAAGTACCATAGTCACCTCGCTTGTCAGCGTTACGGCTGGCACCATGGACCACGGTTGTAGGTGACCGAAGTAAGTAAGATGTAACATATAAAGGAGGATGCTGCTGCCCATCCTCCAGTTAACCCTTAGTCGCCTCTTACGTCACCCACGGGTATGTATTGGTTGGTACTATTATTTGCCGGCACCACGCGGGACTAATTGTCCTAAAAGTAACATAATTCCGTGCTTCGGAAGTTACGTTAAGCCGTTGGTCTCGGCTACTATCTGCAGAAGTAGTCGTTAGTAAGCCTTATGAGAGGCAGTTGGCGACTTAACAACTCTGACACCAAGGTTTGTGAGGTCGGTCAACGATCTTATAATCCACACGATATAATGATGGATGATGATATTGATGATCCTCCCCAAAACTACTTTTATGAAATGTATCTATGTTTTATTCATTTCCTTATAAATAATGTGGTTGTTTTACTGCTTGTGGCAGGAGCCCCTTTTTAACATGACAGTAATGCTCGCACCAGGGAATTCCGCTCATCTTAATCTAAATGGGTAAATATTAAAAAAAACCGGTCAAGTGCGAGTCGGACTCGCGCGCCGAGGGTTCCGATATACCCATAATATTTTTGTAAGCAATAAAGTCCATTTTTAGGACCGCAAAACTAAATTTGTTTGTAAGGGTTTTTTGCAGATTTCTAAAAAACTGTGCAACTTAGAAATATCGTTTTATTTTTGCTGTAATATTTACAAAAACTTCTATCGACTGTAATTAATTCAGATTTTTCCTTTCACAAAGTTCGGAAATAAGGAATGGTATGGGCTTACTCTTGACCTCGATCTAGTCATGAAGACAGAGATGAGGTCGACGGTGGAACGAAATTGCCCAGAAGAAGCCTATTCACTCGCGACTTGAATAGATTCGGGTTATATGAACTCGGGAACACAGAGGCAGGCAGAGAATTCAGATAATATTTGGGCCCCCTTTACATTAATAATCATAATTTTTTTTTTCTTTCACGTGAAATTAAGTTGGGCAACCAAATCCTAAAACGATTCCAAATTTCAAGTTGATAGCATGAGCGGTTGCTGAGATATACAGGTGTGACAGACAGACAGACAAAGTCGCACCCTTATAGATAAATGACCACCATAAGGGTTCCTTTTTCTTACCATTTTGGTATCGGAACCCTAAAAATTATGTGATGCTGATGATGAAACGAAAATTGTATGAACTAGTCTCGCTTGCGGATGTGTGGAGCTTGCATGAGAGAGAGAGAGTAGGGTATATCTGTCGCAGCCATATTGTATAATTCGTCGTTTTACATAACGGCCGGCGGCGGCATTTTACTAAACGGTGCGTAATTCGTTTGCAAGATAACCTAACCCAATCTAACCGATCCCGAGTAGGGTTTATCCACGGTGGGTTTATCCACGGTGGGTTTACCGTAGGTAAAGAATATAACTGTTACTGGAAATACAAAATCATTATTATTTAACAAGAAAATAAATATTTAATGAAGCTAAACGTCAGAAACATCTGAAGAGGAGCTTTATAAAGACTTTCCTGGAAACGATGTATACAGGGTGTTAATTTAATTGCGTGCCATAGCTTAGGGGGTGTTTCAGTAACGATGAAGAAACACAAAAAAAATATAAAAAAAATCCTAAATTTTTTTTTATCAATGATTTTTGTTTTAATAATTTATCAGGTATTACATTTTGACGGTCCTAAGCCCGTTAAAGTATGAAGGGAAAATTGGAGTCACACACAAAAAAGGAAGGATTTCTTGATACTCTCGCGCTGGCTCGGTGATAGCGCGGTGGCCCTCCGCGTTAAATTCAAAGGAGTCAAAATTTTTTCAAGTAGGATTTTTTTAAATATATTTTTTTGTGTTCCTTTATCGTTACTGAAACACCCCCTAAGCTATGGCACGCAATTAAATTAACACCCTGTATTTTCGACGTGATATTAAATATTGTTTCTTTGTATAAGGAAAACTGAGCTACGTAAAGAAAAGAAAAGAGATGTAAGGCAAATAAATTATTTAGTATTATAAAGTCATGATATGTATATAGTAGCATAGAGTAATATAATACTGGGCGTAATAGTAGTTATGGACAGCGTCCGATAGTGTATCGCACTACCTACTGGTGAGCGATCACCAGCAACCGTGGTGACTATGGTAGATACATCTTCCTAGATAGAGCGTTCATTGCGAAGGCCCTGGGTTCGAATCCTGGTGGGAACGGTCACTTTGGGGAAAATCACTTTGTGAGACTTCTATTCCCAGTTTGATTAGAGCACTGCAAGTTGAATCACCTCATCATAACATCCCATGAAACGTCCACTACAGGACAGGGAGCTCCCTCCAGAATTCTAGCTTTTGCTGAAAAAAATGTGGAGTGGAAGTACCATAGTCACCTCGCTTGTCAGCGTTACGGCTGGCACCATGGACCACGGTTGTAGGTAACCGAAGTAAGTAAGATGTAACATATAAAGGAGGATGCTGCTGCCCATCCTCCAGTTAACCCTTAGTCGCCTCTTACGTCACCCACGGGTATGTATTGGTTGGTACTATTATTTGCCGGCACCACGCGGGACTAATTGTCCTAAAAGTAACATAATTCCGTGCTTCGGAAGTTACGTTAAGCCGTTGGTCTCGGCTACTATCTGCAGAAGTAGTCGTTAGTAAGCCTTAGGAGAGGCAGTCGGCGACTTAACAACTCTGACACCAAGGTTTGTGAGGTCGGTCAACGATCTTATAATCCACACGATATAATGATGGATGATGATATTGATGATCCTCCCCAAAACTACTTTTATGAAATGTATCTATGTTTTATTCATTTCCTTATAAATAATGTGGTTGTTTTACTGCTTGTGGCAGGAGCCCCTTTTTAACATGACAGTAATGCTCGTACCAGGGAATTCCGCTCATCTTAATCTAAATGGGTAAATATTAAAAAAAAACCGGTCAAGTGCGAGTCGGACTCGCGCGCCGAGGGTTCCGATATACCCATAATATTTTTGTAAGCAATAAAGTCCATTTTTAGGACCGCAAAACTAAATTTGTTTGTAAGGGTTTTTTGCAGATTTCTAAAAATACTGTGCAACTTAGAAATATCGTTTTATTTTTGCTGTAATATTTACAAAAATTTCTATCGACTGTAATTAATTCAGATATTTCCTTTCACAAAGTTCGGAAATAAGGAATGGTATTTTTTTTGACATTTTTTATCATAACTTGAAAACTAAGAGTCGTAAAAAAATACAAAAATATATTTTAGAATCTACAAGTAAAGCCCTTTCATATGATTTACTATTCAACCTAGTAACGACAACTTGAAATGTTGCCCCCCCCCCCCCCCAATTTTTTTATTGGAAATGGGCTTACTCTTGACCTCGATCTAGTCATGAAGACAGAGATGAGGTCGACGGTGGAACGAAATTGCCCAGAAGAAGCCTATTCACTCGCGACTTGAATAGATTCGGGTTATATGAACTCGGGAACACAGAGGCAGGCAGAGAATTCAGATAATATTTGGGCCCCCTTTACATTAATAATTATAATTTTTTTTTTCTTTCATGTGAAATTTAGTTGGGCAACCAAATCCTAAAACGATTCCAAATTTCAAGTTGATAGCATGAGCGGTTGCTGAGATATACAGGTGTGACAGACAGACAGACAAAGTCGCACCCTTATAGATAAATGACCACCATAAGGGTTCCTTTTTCTTACCATTTTGGTATCGGAACCCTAAAAATTATGTGATGCTGATGATGAAACGAAAATTGTATGAACTAGTCTCGCTTGCGGATGTGTGGAGCTTGCATGAGAGAGAGAGAGTAGGGTATATCTGTCGCAGCCATATTGTATAATTCGTCGTTTTACATAACGGCCAGCGGCGGCATTTTACTAAACGGTGCGTAATTCGTTTGCAAGATAACCTAACCCAATCTAACCGATCCCGAGCAGGGTTTATCCACGGTGGGTTTACCGTAGGTAAAGAATATAAAATGCACCCATTTAAGGCCGATTGTAACAGGGCGTTTTATACGATATGGCGTGTCGGAAAGGTTTACGCGCCATTTTGTAAAATGCAGCCGCTGTTATGAAAAACGGCGCTGCGACAGATATACCCCTACTCTCTCTCACACCATACGTACATATTCAATCACATTTTATTTTCGTGTCACGGACTCTATCTAATTCACTATACACCACATCTATTTTATCATAGCGCTTGTAATAGTTGATTAATTCCTCTCAAGTATGAGATTGCTCTCAAGAAGCTCTAGAGCGATCTCACGATCCTAGAACCCGATGATTGCCGAGAGCTAGTAATAAATAGAATCACGGCTCACTGTATGCACTTACTTTAAAATCGGCGTCAGTTCCAAGGTGCTTGAATGTGCCTACTATGTGGACAGCATTGCCACCGCTCACCACCAGCTTTGCGTGTGTACTGTGCCTAAGGACAAACAAATACGGGTATTTATTATTAATAATATCCGTCTTCCAATGAGATCTTTTTATCACCATGGAGAGAATACTTTATGTCACTTTTCGGATAGGTCTGGTACGACGTAAAAGCAGGAAAAACAAATATTTTGATAAGCATTGAACAAACTGTAATAGAATACATCAAAATATTAGTGCCAGTGATGGGACACTTAAGAACTACCTGAGAAAAGATATAATTACGTAAGCAGCTCATTTTTTTTTCTTTACGATTCCAAAAAGATAAGAAATTTTGGCTGTGGTGGTCAGAACATTCATGTAACATCTTGTATAGAGTTAAATATTATGAAAGGAGCTCAACAAACTTTCAAACTTTGATTAAAATATACCTGTTTTGTTTTTATTCGTTGTATTTGTATCTGTAAACTGAGATCATGTTATGATGCAGTCTGAGAATTTTAGTAAAACAGCGAAAACTGATTTAAAGTGGAGTTATGCAGCTAAAAGCGTCGGTCAGTTGAAAATAATGAGTTTAGTACGCGCGCCGCGCGCCTTGTCGCCAGTTATAACATGTTGTTCAAAAATTACACAACAAGACTTAGGCCCGTTTGCACTAAACTTAAGAATCGCCCAATTTGTTGCTTAAGGGCCGTCAAACTATGGCTAGGAGTGTCCTAAACAAGTTAGGGGCGATTCTTAAGTTTAGTGCAAATGGCCCTTCGTTGTATCTATACAAGGCATAACAAAAAGGGTTCAATGTGAATCTGGCCTCAAAACTGAACAACTTTTCCTAGGGCAACATAAGATACTTTACTATCAGCTGATGCAGTTAAGTTGAATTTTCTTTCATATTTCGACCTACGTTTCATAGGAATAGTTCTTCAGTTTCATGCGTACATCCTTCAAGGTGGTTAAATCCTTTGTGTTATACGGGGTATCTTATGTTTATAGGTATACGCTTGTTCTAAGGTAGTCAGCGTACTGGCTGGCACAAAATGGACCGCTATTATTAGTGATTACAGTACGGTGATACAATACCCAGCGGGGAGCTGCTGCCCATCCTCCGCTTCAAAATCCCTAAGTCACATTTCACGACACCCACGGAATGTCTTATTAAACTTTCCATTTCCAAAGATTATATAGTCAGTACCTGGTCGACCGAGCTTCGCTCTATAATAGCCGCCTCAACATTGGAATATGATCGGGTGAGCAAGCTATGCTACTCGCCAAAAGATGGCGCTGTAGGTTTCTGTCTAAAACGCGGTATTTTTTTTAATGCTTTAAAACACGGGCAAAATGAATGACACCTAGCTAGATCCATTTTTCGTCCCCAAAAAACCCCGGATACTAAATTTCAACAAAATCGTTAGAGCCGTTTTTGAGAAACCGATTACAAATACATATATATTTATATATATACAAATATTGCTCGATTAATGGTATAGGAATCCTGTCCTTAAATGTGTGTCGGAATATTTGGCTTATACGTGTTAAGGTAGATACATACTTTGAAAAGGTGGATATGTTCGAAATACAATTTAGTTACCGCCTTACGTCGTAGCTTCCGTCAGAAATAAAATGTCACGTTTTGTAAATAGACAAGTACTTTTTCCCGTTTTTTCGCCATGTGCATTTTGAGATCACCATCAGGAGGCTATGCACGTATTACAGTTAGTAGGGCGGGGGCCCGGGTCCCTAACTGCCGAATAGTACCGAATGTAATGGCCCTCTGGCCCATAACGGGCCAAACATTCGCCAGCGCTCACAACTTCACGCGAACAAATTAAAAACCTTTATGCGAACTTTTGCACTACTTTCTTCGCGTTATCGCCACGTTTAAGCGTTTAATCGCCAATGGGAACGGAATTGAAGTGGCCGAAAATGTTCGCCGCTGGACAGCCTCGGTGCCGCGAAAATGGCAGTGGGTACACTTGGACAATTGTTGTGTGAAACCACCGAACGAGAGAATCACTAAGAATAAACGTTTGTACCAAAAAAAAGGAAAATAATATAAGAGTCAAGATAATATACTAAAGCGAACAGCTTGTTTAAAAAATAAGTCACCACTGTTCCTCTATCATCACTTTTGTTTTACAAGGCCTAGCGTTTAGCTCATCTGTCCAAGTTTAATAATAAAATCCCCGGCCCAGGATATTTGGCGGACATTTGGTTAATTTGTCGTCTCTCGCTCCAAGCCTTGAATTAAGCAGTAGGATTACAAATTGGCGCTCATTTGTTTGCACAGGACCTCAGGTGAAGTGTGAAGTGAAGATAGCCACGTAGAAGTGCACGTAGTTAACGAGGCATGTACGTACGTGTAAGTAAGTACTAAGCATAAGTATGTGTTTGTGTAATGTCTCACTTTTGGTAAGTACATAGCGTGCTACTTCTAAATAGAGTACGTACACGTATTGGTTGCAGTTATTGACGTTTTTGTTTATTATATTTATCATTTCTGTTGTACTCAAGTAAATACTAATCATTTGATTCAGAGCATGTAATTGAACAAGTTCCCAAAGAATTATGAATAAAAAAACCGGTCAAGTGCGAGTCGGACTCGCGCGCCGAGGGTTCCGATATACCTATAGTATTTTTGGAAGCAATAAAGTCCATTTTCAGGACCGCAAAACTAAATTTGTTTGTAAAGGTTTTTTGCAGATTTCTGAAAAACTGTGCAACTTAGAAAGATCGTTTTATTTTTGCTGTAAAGTTTACATAAACCTCTGTCAACTGTAATTAATTCAGATTTTCCCTTACTCAAACTTCGGAGATAAGGGGGGGGGAATGGTATTTTTTTTGACATTTTTCATCATAACTTGAAAATTAAGAAATTTAAAAAAATACAAAAATATATTTTAAAATTTACAAGTAAAGCCCTTTCATATGATACCCCACTCGACCTAGTAGCGACAATTTGAAATTTGGCCCCCCCTATTTTGGCCCCCTTTACATTAATAATCATACTTTTTTCAAAAAAATTTCATGTGCAATTAAGTTGGGCAACTATATTCTAAAACTATTCCAAATTTCAGCTCGATAGCGTAAGTGGTTGCTGAGATATAGAGGTGTGACAGACAGACGGACAGACAGACAGACAGACAGACAGAGCGGCACCATAAGGGTTCCTTTTTTTTACCATTTTGGTATCGGAACCCTAAAAACGTCAAAAACAGAGCAGACTCGTCAAAGTCCTAAAATATGATTTTCTTTGACTCGTATTCCCCGTTTCTCTTTAGGATAATTTCTTTCTTCCGATTCGACCCCTAAAAAGATTTACGTAGTTCTTATCAATTATTCAATATATCACATATGATAATAGTGCTTCACGAAACCACTATACCACAAAACAGTGTTTTAGAATATTTAATTAAATAGCCCATTGAAATAAAATGAACGCGGCAGCAAACAAGGCTATTTTTTGTACCTGACCTCCGATTGCGCACTTATTAGTGAGGTCAAAAGCAACAACTTGAACTCATAAGTCTAATAAGTGGGTAAACGACAAAATGAGAGAAAGGGAAAGACAGATCTCAGTTCTGTGTTATCATGAAATACGAGTCATTTAGGCAGAATAGTGGGGCGGGCGGCAATAATCGTTAACGCAAACGGCCCGCTTAGCCTGTCGTAGATATTCGACGATTTCCCAAGCAAAATCCTTTTAATGCCCCTTTGCAGAAAAACTTTAATACCTCCACTCGAAATCCAGTTTGAGAACATTGTTGCAACTGGTAATTAGTTTGTATTTACTGCAGCCTTAAATGTTAACTTGCAATTAAAGTAAGACCTTACAACAGGTAAGAGGTAAGTTTTAAAGACTACTTCTTATTCAGTAGAAATTGCAGAAGCATTCTGGGATCAGTTGTTCATTAATCTGAGTAACATGGTAACTTAAATTAATCTTTCATATTTTGAAGGTTGCCTATGACTAGCTAAGAATAGTGTCGCCCCATCTCCGTGGGTGTCGTTAAAGGCAACTAAGGGATTTTGTATCGGAGGATGGGCAGCAGCCTCTTTCTGCGTATTGTTTCATCTTACTGAAATCATCAACAATCCATGGTGCCAGCAGCAACGCTGACAAGCGTGGTGACTATGCTATAGTACTTCCCCTCCAAATTTTACCACGCGTTTAAGCTGAATGAATCTGATGGGATTTGAATGAAACTAAGCCAAATTCATAACTTAAATAAATGAGAGGTTACCAATCAGCAAAGCGGACGCCGCCGAGAGATAAATCGGGGCTGTATTAAAACCCCGTAAATGACGGTAGCACTAGTTAAATACCTATTAAAATGCCTGAAAATACATAACTTAAAATGAGCGGTTATCAGTAAAGCAGACGCTGCCGGCCGAGAGATACATCGGGCTGTAAATAAGCGCGGCGTCCGCGCGAGGTGTTGCCGTTATAAATAGCGCCTCATTCGCACTAAGCGCGCGCCATCTTTATTTGCGGCACGTTCGCAACTCGCGCCACGTGGTTCCCGATACCAATGAACGTGGAAAAATTGTTCTCAAGAATCTAAAATTGAACAGATTCAACAAACTCGTTTTACGCGATATATTTTTTCTTTTCTCTTGCATTAGATTAGACGATTTTCTTCCTCCCTTAGCTAGCTTATTCCCATCCGGCCGTCCGTCATTTTAGCCGCGACTTACCAGCTGAGATCGGTTAATTGCTTGCGTTTAGTGCCCTATAATTCTGATGTATTTACACTTTAAATTTAATAGGTGCATATTTTTAAATAAGATGCATTGGAATGCATCACGCCCTAGGTTAGGTTCATTGTCTGCGTTCCCGAGTTCTTATAACCCGAATAAGCTTCTTCTGGGCAAGCTCGTTCCATCGTCGATCTCATCTCTGTCCTCAAGGCTAGATCGAGGTCAAGAGTAGCCCATAGACAGTAAAAAAAATAATATTTTCTACTTCATCGTTATGAAAGTAACAAGGGTTCTTTTTTTCTTTTTTAAATGATACCAACATTGCACCTAGAGTCACGTGCGCTGGCAGCAGGTAATTGCAAACGCTAAGGAGCAAGCAAGATGAACCGTTTCCGCTAGCGGGGAACCACCGCGCCGCCTCAAGAAACTCATTATACAGTCTTATGTACCGCGAAACAAGGTGCTTTGCTACACTAATTATTAACGCGAAATACCTGCTTTAATGCCCGCTGAAATTCATTTGTAGAGATAATATTTAATTTACATTTTGCAAGAGAAAAGATGTACCGCTTTCCCGCGTGGTATTAATTAGCAGAAAATTATTTTGCACAACGGGATCTTGTACCTGCTGTAAAATGTAGCTTTAGCTTCATCAGGCTTCATTAAAATATGCAATCTTTAACCAGTTATTGTTCGGTAGTGGTTGCGATAACTAGAGCGTCCATTATAAAGAAATTATTTCTACAATAACTTCTTCGACAAAGTAATAATTTCACTGTACAATGCTTGTATACTTTTCAATGTTGACTAAAGAGATATTTGTGCTACGATTGTTGTGGAATGTTTTTATACACTTTCTTTTAAAATTTCCAAAATTCCCAAAATGAAGATTTCCCAAAATTCCCAAAATGAAAATTCCCAAAATTCCCAAAATTCCCAAAATGAAGATATCAGTACCTTTTGTAATCAATTTGCCTCACTTTTCGTAGTAATACGCTAGTACTAGTACTTAAAGAAACAAATAAATTTAATTATCGTGTTAGACAGGAAATAAACAAAATCGGTACGCATTATGTACTGCTAGAGCTTAGTAAATAGATGGGTTTAGTCAGCGCTGGCCGTGTTTGGGTACTTTGATCGATCATGTGACGTGGGCGTGGGCGTGGGGAAATTACCGGTGCATTCAGGTGGCCAAATGAACTGGCACACTCAATCACTGCGCTACTAACTACTCTCTGGCTCAGGTATATGCAACTGTATTATGTAGGCTAGTATACCCATAGAAGGCTATATAAAAGAATTTGGAACCTGTGTTTTGGTTGTCTGTGGGCTATAATAGCCCACAGACGAGGGACGAATATATTCACAAAAATAACTACAATGTTCTCGTTGTTCACGACTTTGTTCGCCTCAAAGATTTTTCCAACGGAAACAGGATACTTTCGTGCAGTAAAATGAGTTCGATAGTTCCAAAAATTTTTCCGAGTAATGAAGCTTTCTAATAGTGAAATAGTTTTAGGATCGGTTAGAGCTTCAAGACACCTCTACAAAATACAAATACTCTTTTAGGTAATGGTAATAATAGGTAAAAAAATAATAGGTAATGTTTTTGTTTGTTTGTGAGTTCTCTGAAATAACTTAATAACTTCATGATTAAGAAGTAATTATTTAATGCCTTGTTGTTGTGCCTAAATTATTGTTGTTGTTTGAAAGAATCGGCTATAAATCGGAGCTTCTACCACCTTCTACTAAGAACGTTGCAATGGAGCACATTGGAGGTAAAATAAAAAGCCCATGAAATTTTGTTACAAGTACGCTAGAGGTTGTAAAGGAAGAACTTACGACACACGAGTGCTTTCTGCTTTACGAGTCACGAACCTCTGGGAAACCTGCAGATCACTTCATGCGTTGCGTGTGTGCGTATTGTTTTGAATTACGACTTCCTACGGATGTGTTTATCGTCTTCAATAAAATAAAAGTAATTGGATGATGCAAGTTTTATTTTTCGAGACATACCTAACAACTTTCCTCACACCTTACCTTCATACAATTTTTGTCCTACGACATTTTCGAAAACGAAAAATGTTCTGATTTCTTATTTATAAGACCATAAAAATCATTAATTCAGCTGATTAGCTATTTTAAATAGAGATTTAATAAATTGTGAATTTCTTTAAGTTGTATGAGTTTTTTAATTTTATATAGATTTTAGACGAATTGATCAAAACCTTGTATGTAATTCTAAATTAGTTTGATTTGATCAATTGAGATGTCTTAAGTACGGTTTTTTTATGGGATGTTATGATAAAGTACGGGTAGAAAAGTATAAGTACATAAGTGTATATAACTCAAATTACCTTCTAGTTCCTGCGACTTCCACAACTTTGCACCTGGATCGTTTCCACCAGCACGGCTGTAGGGTCCAGTAGGAGGAGGAAGCGCTGCGAGCCCACCCTTCCTCAGGAAACAGCAGCACCTGCGCAAGATACCACCCATTAACCCGCATTTATCACCCGATGACATCCCAGCTTAAAACAAAACAAAATGAACACAACCGACCATAAATTCTCATTTTCCATTAGCGAAGACTCGGCGCTCTACGCTATAAACTTGAACGCTCCTCTCGGCCTCAAATCATAGCCGGCCGGCTTCCAGTAGGAGCTCAATTTGCATCGATGTTATCTCAGCAATCGGAGCCAAAATTCGCAAAGCAATATTTTACCGGCTCCTATCTTCAATCTAAAGAAAAGTTGCCCGAAACGTCGAGTACGAATTAAGTAAATTAGAAAACTTTACAAGCCTTTCGACGGGGTTGAAAAATAGCTTTTTGACTAAAACTAATATTGCAGGCCAGAAACAAAACAGAGCGGAGCTGGAGTTGTAACGAAGTTGTTTCTACGTTGGAGTTAGGGGTTATGGCGCCGTAGCGCGGGCGGGCCCCGGGCGAAGGCGCGTTTCCGGCTGCACCGTCATCGATAACGTGAGCCGCCGGCTCGACTCGAGCCCCGAGCGCTCGATTGGCTGCCATTCCGTTTTCATTTTCTTCGCCACAATATTTTTTTCTCGTAAAGAGTTTTCCTGCTTTCGACAATATTGCGTCAGTTTCAAAGAGGCTGCACGGAGTCGTCGGGACGAAATCGCTTTCACATTGAGTGAGCACACTAATGATCGTGTTCCGCACACGTCAGGGCCCCGACAGCAACCGGCGCTCGCGTCGCCGCCGCCGCCGGGCGCTCATCCGCCGACGACCCTTTGACGGCTCTAACTACCGTTTAATGGATTTAAAAGCATTTTATTGTTCCGAATTTTGATTTGACAATGAGATTTATGGAGGGAGTGAGCGATGTTTTAGGAAAGGTTTAGAGCTGATGGAAAATTTATAGATCCGTGGTTATGGAACAAGAGATTGTCATTAGAAGCAAGAGTTAGAAAAAAAGGAAAAGGTTTTCAATTTATTGATATAAAATACGACAAAAATAAACTTTACTTCGGCATATAAAATATTTCCAGTTGAGTTCACGCTCGTAATATTTGAAATACTCGTTTCGGTAACGCATAAATATTGATAGCAAATTTATTCTCAGACACTTTCGTTGGCGTTTGTTCAAGTCAAGTAAAGAAACATTTTCCGAAATCGTAACTGCTAGAGGAGCAACATAAATCATTGTTGGTTCTGATGTTTCAAGATGTTGTGTGTTACACCAGATAAAATTTGAAAATATACATCTATTGATGAATATGATTTCGTCATTTAATGAAAAATTTAAATAAATAGGTTAATCTGCATTTACCTTACACATCGAGTAAGCAATTAAGAGAAGTTTCAATTTTTGGTGATAAAAATAGGTTCAAGAATTGAAACCCGGTATAATGGCATTTATTCCTTGATAGCAAAAGATATGCATGTACCCGTGATTACAATTAACTTTCCCAAAGAGAAATGGTTCGAGAAATTTTGGTCGTGCCATACAAATAAAAAAAAACTTGTTTTTAGACCCATATCTTTGTTTGGGAAAGTTGTTTATAATCACGAGTACACAGGTACAAATCTTTTGCTATCAAGAAATAATTTAAGGTGATCTGTTGCGGCCAGCTTAGCCCCGAACGCAACTAGATGGAGCCACTGCTGCAAATATAAGGTTTTATTTTTTAATGCAATAAGTACCAACTATATATGTGCAAAAAGTTGATTCGCGTAAATTTCATCGTGCAACTTAAATGCCTAACAACAATTTCGATAAGAAAAATATCTCCATATGTCCACTAAAGTCAATTACTCTCGTCAGTCCGTGTTTACATAAGTACGATCACTCACACATGCACACAAAGCACAACCGTACAGTTTTGACCGCACGCCCACAATCATAATATTGAACCAAAAATTGGTAACAAAAATAGTACTTTCAGTACATTAACTGTATTTTTGTATTAATTAGCGAAAAATTTAACTAAAAATAGCAGTGTTCGTTCGTTTTTCAACAGAAATATATCTCCCGCGTAAGAATGCAAGTCATTTGAATTTTTGTATGGAAAACGGATCACCTTAAAGTCACGTGTAATGGAAAGGTATGATAATACTTAAGAGTGTTAATCTGCCTATGAAACTGAACAACTTTTCCCAAGGAACATAAGTCATAGAACAAAATAAATTTTTGACCTCCCATAGAAACTGCATCAGCTGATAGCGCAATTTGTATGGGAGGTTGAATTTGGTTGTTATTCAGTTTCATGCGCAGATTCACACCCTCCAGCATTATCGCACCTTTCCGTTTACACGTTGTAGATAAGTAGCCTTAATTTCCACAATGAATAAAACTCAGACTGAAACCATGGATTCAAACTGAACAACCTTTCCGAAGAAAAATTATATTACATTCATCAGCAAAAATTGGGTATGTAAGTCACATACGGGCACATCAACGCCACACCTCTATGTAGGAGTTGACAGCGGTCGCCATGACCGAAAACGGTCGGATGATGATGATGATGTAAAATTAATTTGACTTTTCTTTTAAAATGAACTATCACGTGATGCAGTTTCTATGGGTAGCCAAGAAATAAAACAATATATTTTTTATTTGGCTTAGGCTAACCGTTTATAAGATCGAAATAATACAAGAGAATATAGGTACTGAAAACCACAATTAGACTTTTTTTTAGATGGTCAGCACGTTATGGTCGTAATATCGGCCAAGAGCGGTCGTAAATCAGCCGGCTGTCCTAAGCAAACCGCTATAATCGAGCAAACATCGTGCCAATATAAAAGAATGATAATGTCCGAACAAACCCGCCTGTCCCTCAACGGCGCGACAGATTGAAATGGACATCGATTTATGACCTATTTTGGCCACTTTTTACACGATAGTACAATATCGTCGGTCGGCTCGACATGTGTTTTCTCTTGATAGTTATAGCGAAAGAAAGATATTTCTCTAACAAGTTCTTTATAAGATGAAACGACCAACTTTATTGATCTGGATACAACATCTCTTTTTAAACAAAGTGTTTGTACATAAGTGTCATACTTTGCTGACGTCATAATGATCATAAGTATGTTATATTAGATTGGAGAATATAAGGTCTATTTCTTAAAAAAATTGAAGTTTTATTGACGGGCTTTTTGGTTTCCGGAGCACTGTCAATTCATCATACGTCTCGTCCTATATCCTATGGGGTCATCCGTCTTTTACAGACGATTGAATGTTATACTTTGAACACATTTTCTATGGTGGCCCAATAATCCGTGGCCCTTGAACGACTCGCCATCAGGCAGACCAAATAATATGGGTTAAACAGTAAACTGTACGACCTTTTTATTGCGATATCTTAAAATGATGATAAAAAAATTGTTTGATAGCAAAAGTAATCGTACCGTTAATGATACCTAAATAATAGGGAACATACACGAATTTTTTTTATTTCAATAATTATTCTCATTCATGGAATAAACAGTCTTGTAAAACTATTTTTCGAATAACTATTATATCAAAAAAGATATAAGCCATCGAAGATTTGTTTCTGTCTCTTTCTAGCAAAACGAAATTTAATATGGAGTTTTATGGCCGTAGTGCATTGTGACGTCACTATTAATGTCGGATCTCTCTGTCTAATTAGCAGATTTAAATTTTAATTTCACTTTTTGTCATCTCTACTGCGGTATTTTATTTTTTTGTTAATAAATGCGACTAAAAAAATGTATGCATGTACCCTATTAAGTAAAGGTTTTCTTAACTACGCCGTCTGTGTGTCCACACAGCGCAGGGATATTTCTTAACTACGCCGTCTGTGTGTCCACACAGCGCAGGGATATTTCTTAACTACGCCGTCTGTGTGTCCACACAGCGCAGGGATATTTCTTAACTAGGCCGTCTGTGTGTCCACACAGCGCAAGGATATTTTTCGGTACCGAAACAATTTTAGTTAAATAAACGTACATACAGATAGCTTTTATAACGGTAACAAAGCGGTTGAGTTTAAGGTTATCCTTTAACTCAACCGCTTTTGGTTTACCTTTAAAACAAGGCAGTACCATAATTTAATACCGATAGCGTAACCAGCACCATCGGTGCATTGGCAGTGGAATGTAATTGGACGGTATGATGATATTTCAACGAGATAGAAACGCTATCAAAGATGCATCTTGAAATACAAATAAATTAAGCTTTTGTAGGATTTCCTTCTGGTAATTTTTGCCAGCTGTAGTAATTATCTGGTATAAGTAAGTCCCTACGAGTAATAGTTGGAAAATCTTTATATTTATATTCCTACTTGAGTTTCTATGTTGAGAGCTTTAAAATCTTCGAAATCACTTTGGGACAACTAGGGATAATTTGAGTAAGTCGAGATAAAATGATGGCATTAGGGAGATCCGTGAGGCCGTAATCCTCACGTCGTATTCATGGTTCAGACTAAATCCAATTACTCCGAGCACCGGGCCCTGACTGCGAGCTGCACTGCAACGCACCAACCTAATAAACCACTGGATACGATTATTTATTATTTATTTATTACAGCCTTGTTTTCCAAGCTTTTTCTTTACTTATTTACATATTTTACATAGTTATATATTTATGTATCTTTATTGCTTGGTTCGTCTTCTGACGAAGGCCTCCTCCAGAGCCCGCCACTCCTCTCTGTCCTTAGCAACTCTCCGCCACAATGGCCCTGCTACTTCCTTTATTTCATCTTCCCATCGTTTGTTTTGTCTGCCTATTTTCCTCTTCCCATCCCTAGGATACCAGTCTGTTACAGTTCCTGTCCATCTCTTGTCTTTCAACCGCATAACATGTCCAGCCCATCACCATTTTTGTTCTCTTATCGTCCTTGTTATATCTCGTACTCCTGGTCTCTTTGTAATTGTTGTTAGTTTTACCTTGTCCTGTCTTTTTACTTTAAGTATACTCCTTTCCATGCCGTGTTGGCAGACCTTAAGTTTTTGGAGATATTTTCTTGTTAGGGCCCATGTTTGGCATCCATATGTCATACATGGTAATATGCATATGTTGAAAACTTTGCTTTTGATTGCTAGGGGCATATTTTCATCTTTCATAATTTCTTTTAGTGACCAATATCGACTCCAAGCACTGTTTACTCTTTTGTCTATTTCTTTTGTGGTCAGGTCCCTGGCTGAAATGATCTGGCCCAGATAAACATACTTTTCTACATATTCTATTTTTCATACCTCAATTTCTATGTTTTCTTTGTTGTTGTTGGTCACCCAGATTAGTAAGTTAATGTTGGTCATAAGTTTAGTTTTATCTGTGTTCATTGTCAACCCTTTTTTGATACTTTCTTGAAGAAGAAAGATACGATAATTTACAAAAAAGTTTACACAAAAATCAAGCTTGTGAATTAGTTATTTAGATATTCTATATGCCAATATATATGCTGATTTGGATGAAATGATTCATCCTAAATATACAAAAAGTCTGTTTAAGATCAGAGTAGTACGCATAATGAGTACAATTTTCGCAGAAGAGGATGAATTGCTTACTTTCCTAACAAGGCTGAATAAACAAAGAGAGCAGGCCACGGAGTATCAGCGAGAGGTATAAAACCATAGGATAAAACTGCTTGAATGACCTTGGCTGACCGACCTGGTAAATCTAGGGGGGTAACTGGGTGGACCACAAGAAACGAGTGGCTGAGAGAGAATTATTGATAGCTCTTGCCTTAGCAGTCCGACTTGCTGCTAAATGTCTTAAAGTTATTAGATTAATTTATTATGCCGCTACTATTTCGGCAGCGAAGTTTGTTGGCACGGTGCAGCGGGTGCTCAGACGAGAGCAGTCTCTTCCAGTTAGCAGCGGCTCGCTAAATGCAGCGGAGTGCAGGCGAGTCGAGTACGAGTCGAGAGTCGAGAGCCGTCGAGAGCTGGGACGTGACTATCGACTGCCGCCTGTAATCGCAAACTGAGCAAATGAAAAATATTATCCTTTGAAGTGATTTTTGTTGGAATGTTTTCGATGTGTTTTGCGGGAAACTTGTTTTGCTTGCAAATTTTGTTTCTTACGTATTGGTTTTATTTTTTTGTTAAAATCTGCCTAAATCTAAAAATAGAATTCATGCCATACCTTGTTCTAGACGCCAAATCACAAATGTAACAGTTTTTATTTAACGATTGATAACAATTCACAAGATTCAGCTAATCATTCTGTTTAGAGTGGTAAAATGGAGTACTTTGTTTGCGAATTTCGAAAAATTGTAGAACAATCATTGTTGCAACCAATAATAGGTTTAACAATTCATTAAAACCCTGTATACATGGTGTAAGAGACGGTGTACCGAAAACTGAAAGGGCGTGCTCAGTCAACGAAACTGAACAACTTTCCCAAAAAAATTTTTCTGGGAAATGAAAAAAAATTTTGACCTCTACATACAAACTGTTCGAGCAGAGTGAGCAATTTGTATGGGAGATCAAAAACTTTTTACATTTCCCAAAAATGTTTCTTTGGGAAAGTTGTTCAGTTTCGTTGGCTGGGCACGCCCTTTCAGTTTTCGGTACACCGTCCCTTACACCCTTTATATTATAACCTGATTTAATAAAACAATGTAAATTATGAATGTAAAAGTGATAAAAATGAGAATATTTGTGACTGCTTGTGTGACACTCGTTACGATAGTATTTTATAATCTGTGACGACAGTCCAAAGCGTTAGGTGTCTCGTGTGATTGAATAGAAATTTCATCTATATGTCTAAATGTATGTTAACAACATTTTATATTCTCTCGTTAAATCAATTTTAGGTAGTAACGTTTTGTAGTCAAAACAAACTGAAATCCAATTATCTTTGAATCTGAGAGATTAGGCGGAGGGATTACTGAATTCAGTTACCGGTATGGTTTGATGTTTGGAATTTGAATATCTGACGGACTTTGGTTTGTTTACGAAGTAACAGGCTGGCTGTGAATGGACGATTCTGGAAAAAAGAGCCCTTCCTGTGTGTCTTAATGGTCAGCCAAGACCATACAGATGCTTGACTGACCATAAAGATAGGGAGATGTAATTATAGCTTGAAAGATGTTCGTCACTAGATTACGGTAGTGTCAGAAATATGATCAAATAGAGCTTCGATTTGACCACTGGCTCTTTCTTTCCTATCAGCGTAATTGGAACTCGGAGTAGTGACCAGTAGTGGAACAGCAACTAAAGCATTTACGTGCTTCAGAAGGCACGTTAAACAGTAAGTCCTGGCTCCTGTCACTAATAAAAAACGTTAAGCCAAGTTAGAAGTCATTTGGTGGCTTAAGCACTAACTGCCAGCCCCATGTTGGCCACTAACCTGACAAAGCCTTATCTAGGACTGGATCTGGTTTATTTATTTATTTGTCCAATTGCGTGTAAAAAAAATCTGGTGTACACTCTGGGTTAGGTTCAGATGAAGTCAGATGGCTGTCACTCTGTGTACAAACCAGTACGAGTATCCTTGTCAAATCCCCTAGAAGCCAACCCAATTTTAGTTTATCTTTAGATTTAATTATAATCCTGCGATTAAAATATTTACTTTGAGTAGTTATAATGTTCCCGTGTTTTTCTTCCATATTTAGAGTGTTGTCAGTAAATAAACAGAAAAGGGTTTTTCTCTCTTCTGTTTCAACAATTTTAACTTTTGCTACGAATGTGCTACGAGCTACGGCGTCGTAGCCACAGCGTAGGAATGAAATTGAAGTGAGTGTTTTTGTAGGTCAAATGCAAGAACGTTTTTGTCTAAAGATTTTGTAGTTTGTTTTTTTTTCATCAACCCAATGTCCATTAAAAGAAAAAGGCCTCGTCAAGGATTTTCACAACAAAAGTAGGTCAAATTACCATAGCCGCCGTCATACTTCTTTACGTTGCGTTGCGGCTGTTGACCAACAAAAAGATTAAGCTCTGCTGATTTTCTACTACTTGCACCATTAGTCGCCTTTTACGATGCCTATCACCACTTGGTCAAGTCTATGGTTACCACGTTAAAAAAATTTAATAGTAGTTTATGCCACAGTCAAGTAAAAATAATCATTATAACATGAGTGCTTGTTTACTTGTGACATGAGGCGCAGCGCGGTGCAGGTTATTTTTTGGACCTGATATGAGTATCCCTACCTTGTTAGTGAGGTCAAAAGCAACCACTTTTGTTCTACGAACGCACATAAAAATTTCGACTTCCCATACAAAATGTCACTCACGTTACTTTGTATGGGATGCCGAAATTTTTTTTACCGTAAAGTCGTAGAACAAAAGTTGTTGCTTTTGACATGCTTTTGACCTCACTAACAAGGTAGGAATACTCATATCAGGTCCAAAAAAATAACCTAGTATAAGTACGGTCAACCGCTTGTCGGTAGAAACTTTTTCAACTCTATTACCACGCCATAAGGTCCAAAAGTGTTTCTACCGATGTGCGGCCGTGTGTACATATTTATGTGATGAACACATGTGTTTGTTCAGTGTCTGGGTGTTATTTATCTATGTATATCGGTCTCTAGTACCCATAATATAGGCTTTACCTAGTTTGGCATCAGATGACCTTGTGTTTTCGACTTTTTTTGTGTTTTGTTCTGTGCAACATTTTTTGTCACTTAATTTAAGACCTAAAAACTGAACAACTTACCCTAAGAAAAAAATTTATTTCCAAACTTCACGCCTTTGAAAAAGTACTTATAATACGGTCCATAATACGGTAATGTTACGGTACTCGTAGTAATAGTAAAACGGTCTTGGTTAGATACTACGAGTAAAAGATTCAGATTCAGATTCAGATTATTTTATTCAATGTAGATTCTTTACAGAATACTTATTGAATGTCATGCAGAATACAATTCAAATAGAGCGAGTCTACGCCGTTTCGGATCGTGCTGTGGCAGCGTAAAAGAAACGGCAAGAAACCACTGCAGCACGGCCTACTTTAAGAGTCGGCTTTTTACAATGTGTTTCTTGTGTTTCGCTGGAATATCAGAGCACCATACCTCTTTGTCATTCATATAGTCATCTAATCTATAGTAAGCTTTTTTATATAACGTTTGCTTTACACATTCTTTAAACTTTCTCTCAGGTAATTGCACTATATTGTCAGGTATTTTGTTGTAGTATCGTACACACAGACCAACGAAAGATGTATTGACTTTAGTTAATCTAGTATATGGTTGATCAATTTTGTGCTTATTTCTAGTATTAAAATTATGCCTGTCACAAATTTTAGGTAATTGATGAATGTTCTTTCTAGCATACATAATATTTTCATAGATATACTGGCATGGCACTGTCATTATGTTGATTTCCTTGAACAGTTCTCTCAGGGAATCACGAGTCTTCAGGCAATAAATTGCTCTTATAGCTCTCTTTTGTAAAACGAATATTGAATGTATATCAGCTGCTCGGCCCCAAAGCAGTAAGCCATAAGACATAATGCTATGGAAGTAGCTAAAGTAAACCAGCCTTGCGGTAGCTACATCAGTAAGTTGTCTGATTTTTCTGACAGCATATGCAGCCGAGCTCAATCGACAAGAAAGAGCCGTTATATGAGGGCCCCATTGAAGTTTAGAGTCTAGTATTAACCCTAAGAAAACTGTACTATTTACAAAATCTAATGGTTCATTATTCAATACTATGTTATGTGAAGTAGACCTTACATTTGGTAGTGCAAATTTAATACATTTAGTTTTTTTGGCGTTTAGGACTAAATTGTTAACAGTAAACCATGCATGAATCTGTCCAAGTGCATCATTGACTTCGTTATAATTTTGTGATTTTCTACTTACATTGAATATTAATGAAGTATCATCAGCAAATAACACAATCTTTGACAGATTCTTCACTACAGTAGGGAGGTCATTAATATAAATAAGGAATAAAAATGGCCCCAATATGGACCCTTGAGGTACGCCAATTTTGACAACAGATCCCAGTGATTTCGTTTTGTTTACTTGTACCTTTTGAATCCTGTTTTCCAAATATGACTTAAGTAGTTTAAGTGAATTATTCTTAACACCGTAATGTTCAAGTTTTAACAACAATGTGCTATGATCTACGCAATCAAATGCTTTGGATAGATCACAGAAGATACCAATAGCATCTTCAGATTTTTCCCACGCGCCAAAAATGTATTTTAAAAGTGCAGTTCCGGCATCCGTTGTACTGCGCCCTTTCGTAAAACCAAATTGATGGTCATGTAGTAAGTTATTTCTATTAAAGTGCGAAAGCATTTGATTGAGTATGACCTTCTCAAAAATTTTACTAAGTACAGGTAAGACTGATATTGGTCTAAAATTACTGGGATCCTTTTTGTCACCAGCTTTGAATAATGGAACTACTTTACTTTTTTTCATTAAGTCAGGAAAAGTACCATGATCGACACAATCATTGAATATAACAGCTAAATATGGAGATATAGTATCAATGATCGCACTGCAGACTTTTACTGACATTCCCCATAGGTCCTCAGTAGTTTTCATTTTAATACTTTTAAAGGCTTTAACAATTTCGTTAGGGGTGACATGATTGAACCCAAATTCAGTTTCGCAGGCGTCCACATTCTTTTGAAGTAAACCGCTAGCAAGTGAAGATGATGAATTGAGTGACTCTGTTGTTTTCAAAGGAATATTAGTAAAAAAGGTTTCGAATTCTTGAGCCACTTCTACGTTTGAACTAATGGTTCCGCGATTTGTATGAAGTGTGATTTGATTGTCACGCGGTTTCACTTTACCAGTTTCACTGTTTATAACATTCCATACAGCCTTAATTTTGTTATCAGCAGACTGTATTTTTTTCCGTAGGAAAAATGATTTTGCTTTTAAACAAACTAATTTAAACAATTTTGAATAATTTTTTACATATTCAATGAAACTGTCGTCATTTGAATAATTTCTTATCTCATATAATTCAAAAAGTCTGTCTCTACTTTTGCGAATACCAGCGGTAGCCCAGTCACTGAACTTGAATTTTACAATGATTTGCTTTTTCCTAATAGTGAAAATTTTACTGAATTCAGTATTAATCAATGTGAATAAATCTTCATATGAGTTATTAGGGTTGTTAGGATTATAATTGTGACAGGGCAGTTTTTCTAGTAACGTGTTTTTGTACTTTTCTAACCTGTCGTTCGTTAGACTCCTGGTTTCTATATCTATCTTCTGGGTTACTCGAGAATAATTAAAAGTAACACTTTGACCCGAGTGGTCCGACTGAAGCGAGTTTATGATACTTTTATCAAAATAATCGCAGTTACAAAATACGTTATCAATACAGGTAGCCGAGGATGACGTCACCCTAGTAGGTTCAAAAAATACATGCTCTAAATTATAACTTTTAAAAAGACTTAAAAGTTTGGTACTATAGGAAGTATTTTCTAAAATATTTACATTAAAGTCGCCACACACTACCGCAAACTTATTTACTTTGGTCACTATTTTTAAAACATCTTCCATTACTAACTCAAACAAAGAAAAATTTTGATAAGCGGGAGGTCGGTATACACATACTACAACAAGCTTGTCCAGCTCAACACAAGATATTTCAATACATCTTTCAACCGAAAGTCCAACAATATCTGTACGGTTCTTAATTTTAAAACTGTTACGAACTAAAATCAGTGACCCACCGTGTAAAGCAGATTTTCGATTGAAAGAACTGGCTATACAATAATTATCATAATTAATTAACATTTGGTGATCTTTTTGCCAGTGTTCAGTGAGACATAAAATGTCAAATTTAGTTTTTTCTAAGAACATTTCAACTTCTAAAATTTTGCTGGAAAAACCCTGAATATTTTGATGTAAAATTTTCAAAATATTAGATTTTTCCTTTGTCTTTGCTATAGGAAGTTTTTTGCCAGAAGATTTTTTTTTATTTACCTCAGTAAAAATTCGATCAGAAAAACCTTCTTTTGTCGTATCAACTAGTTTAAAGAATTTGAGTTAGTAATGTTACTAACTACAGAAATATTTTGTACATTACTTCCTATAACAGAATTATGTATATTATATGCTATCAATGTAGCGAGGTCTTTCTTAAACTTAAGGGGCAGATACATAGTCTCCTGCGTTAAAGTAAAATAATGAATAAAATTATTTATGTCAAGATATAAAATGTCACTATGACGAGATGTCAAATTCTGTAAATATAAATTCATTCTGTGTATACATTTGTTGTGTTGCTGAGTGACATTTGAGCAATATGGAAAGTTGCACAGAATAAACTTACATTTTGTTTTATTTTGTATATTATTTAACATTGTCACAAAATTGGTTAATGTTAATCTACTGATTTTAGAATGATTGCCGACCACAATCACAACAGTGGTATTCTTGTCAAATTTGCCTGCAGCAATCTTTTTTACAAGTTCATCAAAAGAAATATCCGGACAGCAAATATTAGTTACTTGCTGATTATGGCAGTAATTTAAAATAGACCCTAGACCTACTCCTAGCCTATCTGAAAATACTATGGTCTTATTTTTCTTGCAAGTCGACGAAAAGTCCCCGCCATCTGTGGTCTCTTCATTGTTATCGACGGGTGACTGTGGTTCTACCGTGGCGCCACCGGCGGCGGCATCATGTATTGGCAGCACTGGCGCCGCGGAGATGTCTTCACTAGCGGTCACCACGCTCTCAACGATGTGCTGCCGTGGTGCCACCACGATGTCGTCACTCACAGCAGTCTGCTCACGCGCGGCGGCATCTTGTGTTGGCAGCACTGGCGCCGCGTTGATGCCTTCACTAGCGGTCACCACGCTCTCAACGATGTGCCTCCGAGGAGCTACCACGATGACGTCACTCAGAGCTCACTCAGAAAATCTTTACAGAAGTTGTAAAAAATATCTGTATGACCAAGTCTATCAAAAAACAATCACGGAAGCTATTGCATCCAGTGGATTGCACAGCCTTTCACATTTTATTTCAATATCCACAAATCGGATTTATCCGGGCAGCAGACGTGAAGCCAGATGATCGGCGGGTTACATCACACACGGCCGACAGGCACTCGCTCCCGACTGATTGGGAACTGAAAGGTGGTGACTGGTTATGCACCGGCGATCATGAGAGCTTTTGAATATTAATGACAATATCAGTACAGTCGCGGACTTTAATTTGAAACCCGTTTCATGTGAAAAAGATTTTTTGATCATTTGCAATTAGAACGGCAGTAACAGATCAAGTGAAAGTGCTTACAAAGAGATTTAATCAATAGCTGCGTATGCTGCTGGACATAAGCCTCCCCTTAAGATTTACATGACAACCGGTCCTATGCTGTCTACATCAAGCAGCTTCCGGCAACCTTGACTAGATCGTTAGTCCACTTTCCTGCCCATGGCTAAAACATTTCAAAAACGGTTATCTATCACGCTAAGTAGAAAATTTACTCTTGTACATTTCATACTGCGTGTTTCATTCTATAAATGCTACCTTTATTAAAACAGCACGCAAACGACATTTGTTTTGCAGTGGGCAAACTCCGCAATATTAGTGAAATGCAGTGACAAAGCGAGTGCTCCGGGCCACTTTGCCTTTAGCTACTGAAAATACACTAGGTTGCATTGAAACCGGGTACAGTTTCCGCTACACATTTTCAAACAATGATAGGGTAAAATAATATTGTTATTGTTATTTTTTAAACACCACACCTATACATTTTATCCAGGAAAGTCTGTGAAATACTTAGAAAAGATGATTGATAATTCGTCAGATTATTTATTTTATTTCTCAAATTCATTTTATTCCTGATAACTATAAAAATGTAATCTTTGTTAGTAAGTTAAATATTATTATCATTCGTTTTAGGAAAACCTCTTCAATTAACCTCATTGTTGAATGAAAATGTATGGCAGATACCTTCATCATACCCGGTTTCTTTGCAGCCCAGTATTGGAATATAGTTGGAAGCCAAATGGACGTAGCTGGCTCCCGTGGGAACGAGACTTCCAATCCGACTGCTCCTCAGTGGCTGTGCTCCAAGACTTCGGCAACATGGTAATATATTTGCTGAATTTGTAGTGCTTTGTATTTATTATGGTGGATGAAGAATGTGTTATTACTAGTTAGGTATCGTTGGTTATTAGTGATTTGAAATTAAATGACATTATTAACACATCACACATGACTAAAAATGTGGCCTAATTCGGAACTCCGATTAGGAAATAGGCTGAATTACGATCACAACATTTAATTATTAATGAAAGAGTGGAATGAGATTTATACCACATCGTCAACTCAGTTCAAAATAACCGGATGAGCTATTCGCCCGGTTAAATTGGCAGCTAACGAATGTAACCGGGCGTATGGCGGCGTGTATCACCGGCGCGGTGGCACCAGGTTAATCAAATTACACACACAAACATACGTACAAACACCGCCAATCACTGCTGCTTCCGAAAATATCGTATTAATAACATAGCCGATGATTGTGTACTTCAGGCATGAAATATTAAAAGGTAAGTTAATTTAACTGGCCTACTGGCGCGGTTGGTAGTGACTCGGCCTTTTGTGCGGTCACGGGTGCGATCTCTGGCCAGTACAAACATTTAGTATGATGATAGAAAAGAGGCGTTCTGTCTCTTGTTGCTATTCATCCATTTATGTACGTATGTATGTAAGAAAATCAGTCTTTCTGGTAGAGTCTTTGCCTAGCTTGAAATTAGGTAATGTTATCAGTTTTTTTGCTACCACGATACCAAAAACTGCATCGGTGAAAACAAAGCAAAAATAAAACCTTTCCGAAACCTTCGAAAAATATCTTTCTCTTTAGCGTTAAAACTGTTTGCAATTACCACGATCGGTCTCCAGGAATTTCCTTCATATTTATTCATTATTGTTTTGATTATCTAATAAATTGCATTACAAGTTATTTTGCTTTTAATGTTAAGAGTAATAAAATAAACTTTACAGTGGTGTGTGCATATGAAACCACGCACAAGTAATTGTGAACGACAATTATAATTTCTAATTGCTTTCAAACGATGCCAAGTACAAATATACAGTTATTTCATTTGCATTGGAACATCAAACCAGAAATTTATGCAATTTGCTTGAATCTGTAGCAAGTTTCCGATAACCAGACAAAGAACAATTATTATGGAAATCATTGCTTTATAATTTGTTTCTGATATTCATTTTGTCGACGATATCTCCCGCTAAACAAGAAAGTTTGTTCATCTAACTTTTTTATAGAAATAAAGAAATGTTTATAATCAATGTTACTATGAAAAATTTATTAAATTATTTGAATAATTTGGAAAAATTTAACATTATAATAATGACAAAGCCCAAACACAAAAAAGGTAAATACACAAGTACTCATCAAGCTAAAAGAGGCGGAGGTCTTGATCGTGTATGTAAAAAAACACGATACAATAATGATACATGATTCTATATAACTAGACAAATCTATTTAAAAGAGCGTTGAAACGAATCTATCTTTTTATTGCATCGAGATTGCAGTGCACATCGCACCCGCAGTCAGACTCTAACTGCCAATTTACTGACCGACACCGACAAAGGTGTTCCGTTACACATGGCCAAAGGTCCCCGGCGTCCGCCGCCCCTATTGGATTCCCACCACGCTCCCCAGATAACGGTATTGTGCATTTGACTGTAATACTGCGACAAAGCGCTTTTGAAATTCTCTTTGATTACGTTCTCAATAGGCGACAGAATCGTTGTTAGAAATTGGCTAGTCAGTTATTTTTTAAACGATCTACTCTATCCTATAACAATACGAGTATCTTGGAAAAGAGATTTACAACACATTTGCTCTTAAAACAGCTGTATTTGCACTGTATTAAGGTCCATAATCCAGCTTATTAAACACAGGCGCTTGTTTTTCTATTACCGCACTAGTGTTTTTTTATTTCGGCATTGAGCAAGTAGTTTTTATATCTATAGGTAACGTTTATATTATTTTCATGAATGAATAAACTGTGTTCGATATTAAGGTTCATTTCATGAAAATATTCAAATTAGTCAACTGTCTTTTATGTAAGAAAATAAATCATCTTGAATAATTTAAGGTTTAGGCTGTTTGGCAGTTTAGCCAACGTGCCTCCTGTTTAATCTGTGTTTGCTAACGAAGTAATGCGCGCGCCATTTTCATAAATATTTCTGGTGTTTGTTGTAATTATTTTCGAAAGTATCAAATCAAATCAAATCAAAATCGTTTATTCATTGTTGGATATTAAAATCTCTTAATGACGTCAGCTAAACTACATCGCTTCACAAACAATGTGGCGCCATTGTGGGAAAAAAAAGAAGCGACAATAAAAACCCACGCGCTCTTTTAAATATGTTTGAATGTACAAGGTTGATATACAACATACATAGGTCAGTTTTAATTTTGAATTAGCCTGTTAGAACCGTAGTCTAATCCCATGGATTTTTCTCTTCTAGATAATCTGATATTTTATAATAACCCTTCTTACATAATTTCTGCTTGATTACAGTTTTGAATTTATCTAACGGTAAACTTTCAATATCAGTGGGTACCTTATTATAGAAGCGTATACATTGACCTTTATATGTTTTACTAATTTTGTGAATACGGCTGACATGAGAAGCAAGTTGATTCTTGTTTCTTATGTTGACACTGTGCCTGTCACAATTTTTATCAAAAATATGTATATTCCGTTTAGCATATATTAAATTCTCATAAATGTATTGCGACACAAAAGTCAAAATGTTGATTTCTTTAAATTTATTTCGAAGAGATTCTCTAGGCTTCATTTTATAAATTGCACGAACAGCTCGCTTTTGTAGTAAAAAAAATGCTGTTTGCATCCGCAGCATGACCCCATAACAAAAGGCCATATGACATGAGACTATGGAAATAACTGAAGTAGACTAACCTCGCGGTGTCTACATCCGTCAGAGCTCTTATTTTTTTCACTGCGTATGCTGCAGAACTAAGTCTATTCGACAATTTATTAATATGCGGTCCCCATTGTAATTTGTTGTCTAAGGTAATACCTAGGAACACAGCTGATTCCACAAGACTCAATTTATCGTTTTTCACTAATAGGCTTGTAGCAGTTGGCTTTACATTAGGCAAAACAAATTTAACACACTTAGTTTTCTTTTCGTTAAGTAAAAGATTATTTACGGTGAACCACTCAACTACATTAGAGATTGTACTATTTACGTCGTCAAAATTTGATTGTTGTCTTTTGACTTTAAAAATCAAAGACGTATCATCTGCAAATAGTACTATCTCATTCTTGTCCTTTACAAGGTTTGGCAAATCGTTAATGTAGACAATGAACAGGAATGGTCCCAGGATTGAGCCTTGTGGAACGCCCATACAAATTTTTGATCCTAGTGACCTTTTCTCATTTACATCAACCTTCTGGATCCTTTCAGTTAGATACGACTCCAGAAGGCTTAGAGCCTGGTCTCTAATTCCATAATGGTGTAATTTCCTGATAAGAATATCATGATGTACACAATCGAAAGCCTTGGACAAGTCACAGAAAACGCCAATGGCATCACTTGACTCCTCCCAGGCGTCAAATATACTTTGAATAAGCTCAACACCTGCATCGACGGTTGAGCGACCCCTGGTAAAACCGAACTGTTTTAGGTTCATCAAGTTGTTGCGATAAAAGTGGCTCTGAACCTGATTTAAAATTATCTTTTCAAATATCTTACTAAGAGTTGGTAGAACAGAAATAGGTCTAAAATTAGTGGGGTCTGATTTACTACCAGCTTTAAACAACGGAATAATTTTACTATGTTTCATCAAATCAGGAAAAACACCATCATCTACACATTTATTCAAAATACTAGATAAGTATGGTGCAATGCTTTCTATAACGGCACTAATAATTTTAACTGACAGGCCATCTATATCGGCGGTCTTTTTCATTTTAAGTGATTTAAAGGCTTTAATTATAACGAAAGCATTGACGTAACTGAATTTAAAATCTACATTGCAAACATCTACGTGTCGTTCGAGATAAGATTTGGCAAGAGTGGGAGATGAGTTCAAGGTTTTGGTAGTTGAAACTGGAATATCCGTAAAGAAGTTTTCAAAAGCTTCAGCAACTTCTATATCTGTACTTATGATCTGATCATCAATCTTAAGCTGGAAGTCATTCCGAGGAGCTTTAGATCTTCCAGTTTCACTATTTATAGTTTCCCAAGTCGTTTTCGTAATGTTGGAACTATTTTTGATTTTATTTTTAATGAAATTTGATTTGGCTGCAGCACAAACCCGTTTGAATGTTTTTGAATAATTCTTTACAAATTGCGCAAATGCATCACTATTGTTATATGTTCTTTCCTCGTAAAGTTCATATAACCTTAGCCTGCTTCTGTGTATTCCCACTGTGGCCCAATCACTAAACATTAGATTCTCATTTACAGTAATTTTCTTTTCCTTGAAAATTGCATCGTACTCACTTTTAGTTAAAGTAAATAGAGACTCATACAATTTATTTGGATTATCACAATATGGTAAGTTTGGCAGTTTTTCTTCAACACTACTTTTGTACCGGATAAGTCTACCTTCATTGATAGGTACGCACGTGATATCCTTTTTCAATGCTTTTTTAGTCGTGACTTTGAAAACTGCCAACTGGCCAGAATGATCAGAGCCCAACTTATTGATAATTGATTTATCTACTGGTTCTAAATTCGTAAAAATGTTATCAATACAAGTAGATGAGGACGCTGATATTCTGGTGGGCACCAAAAAAAGATTCACAAGATTGTAGCATAGGAACAAAGATTTCAATCTATTGCACACACTGGATTCTTCTAAAATGTTAACATTAAAGTCTCCACATACTATAATGCCTTTGTTGCTGTTACTAACTTTAATTAAAGCTTCATCCATTGTTTTTTCGAACATATCAAATGATGAAGCTGGAGGTCTGTATATGCTTATAACAATAAGGTGCTCAAATTCTACACAGGCCAGTTCAATAGTTCGCTCAACAGACAGGCACACAACATGTGTACGTTCCTTACACTTTAGCAACTTATTGGCAAGTATTAAGGAGCCACCGCGTATCGCATTGTCTCTGCTGAACGAACTAACAACCTGGTGGTTCTTGAAGTTAAACATGAACTGATGCTTCTTGAGCCAGTGTTCTGTCACGCACAAAATATCAATTTTACTACAGTTCATGAATAGCTCCATTTGTAGTTCTTTGCCCAACATTCCTTGTATATTCTGGTGTACCAGGTTGAATTTACAATTAGTTTTCTTACTACTCAAATTATTTTTATTCTTAAGAGGTAGGCATTCTATTGCTGTAGGTTTACTTTGCGGTATAATACTGCCAGAGTTACACTCTTTTGTCTTATTCAATTGTTTAAAGAACTTGGAACAGATTCCAATGGTCGCACCACCCTAATGCTACTGGTCCGATCAATAGAAACGGACGTGTGGTTAGCCAATGCATTGGCTACATTAATAATAAAATTTGATAGCACATACGCTATTCGTCTAGTATAAAATTTCGATAAGTAATACTTATCTAAAGTCAGATGTAAATAATTATCAATAAATCTATTTATGTCAATTAAGATGAATTTAGTGAAATATCGACATGTCAAATTAAATAATGTCATATTTAAACTTTCTCTTAACTTATTTTCTTGTAAGTCAAGATTATGGCTGAAGGGAAAACCAAGTAGAATTACTCTGTCTATGTTAGGTAAGGAATTTAATTTATAAAAATATCTGGTAACATCTTTCTGTGTCACGTTTCCCCTTCTACCAACAAAAATAATGAGAGTTGTATTACTCTCAAAATTACTTGATAGTATTTTATCTACTATTTCTGTGAAAGTGGAGCCAGGCATACAATTATTCATAACTGCCTGGCTCATATTTTGGTTAAGTTGTAAACCTATACTTTTACCAATTTCATCACTGTACATAATTATTTTGGTTTTTTGAACCTTGGACTTTGAGAGAGAAGTGCTTACCGACTGCGCCGACTGTGCTGGTTGCGAGCACTGTGCCTCTGTCAGATCAGATAAGGCGGCGATCGGCTGTCGGTTGGCCGGCGTGTGCGGGGTACGCGCGCGACACACGGGCGCCATGGACAGTCTTGATGGAGTTTTTGTGCCGTCATAATGAATTTTAGTCAAAGATTTTTTGTCAATATGGTTATTATTACACCGCTTCATCAAACTGTCCGTAGCTGACATGTGTTCTTTAATTTGTTTTTGAGCTAGTTCGTATTTATGTGATATACTTTCCAAACGTTTTTTTAGTCTCTGTATTTCTGATTGGAGGCGCGGTGTGTCACATTCATGATTTAACTTACTTTTTTCTGAATGTAATCGACATGAAATTAATTCATTAATAAGATCAGAACGTTCTTGTTTTTTATTAAGATACAGATTTTTGCAACAGATTTTATTTTTATTTAACAATTTTTGAGATTTTGATTTTAATAAATTCTTTGACTTGTTTGCAGTGGTAGTGATTGTTGATGTCAGCCTTAAGGAATGCTCACAGGTGAGGTCAACAATCATTATCGGCTCGGTTTCTGGCTGTGATATGGCAGGAACGGAGGGTGCTGGAGTGATGGGCTGGGGGACCAGACACTCAAACATGAACTGGGTTTGAGCAGATTTGAGGTTATTATTTTCTGCTTGAAGTATGGAAATGTCTTTGTTGGCGTTATGCAATTCTTTTTCCAAGTTGCTAATGCGCTTGAGATTATCCTCAAACACATTGCAGTCCTGGTCAAGGTTGTCCACCATCCGCTGAAGTCGGTCCCTGTCACCCAACACATCCATCAAGTTGTTCTCCATTTCTGCCATCTCGCGTTTTAACTGTTTGTTTTTATTTACAACTTCTTCAACTTCTCTCTTGCCCTCATCTCTTTCCCTCAGTAACTGCTCAATGGTTGCCTTAGATTGTTTTAATTCTAGCAGAGTGGATTTGAGGTTTTGTTCCGACTGAGCGGCATCTGCTTTTTTGACGTAAGGCATTATGAATTACAAGAAAAGTAACATAAAAAGGTGTTGAGAGTTAAAACAGACCACTAGCAAGCATACGCAGTTACAAAGTTTGAGGTTATATTGTAGGTATAAATCAATATAAGAAAATACCACAATATTTGGTAAATTGAGTCTAAAAACAGTGTACAGCTTGTACGTTTAGCTGTTATTATGTAGAACAGTTGTATATTACTTGCCCGATGTTTATAAAAATTTAAAGTGTTTTGTGTCACTAACGGTTTTTACATAACACTATAATACACAAGTCACTTAAGAAAACTACTCTAAATATACTAAAAAACAATCACTGAAACTTATTTTCACTACAGGTAGTGATGAAATTGGTTTTTAAATACTATTAACACAAAATTTTTATTAAAATATACAGAGCTCGTTCTGTTTACAACTTAACGCCTACGTTCCGTTTCACGGGGTATCGACTTCTACAGATAAAAAAACAGTAATTAATGTAATTTCTCAACGTCAAAATTACTTAAACACAAAACAGAAGTCTGGAGTATCGGGTGTACGTATAGAAATCTAAAGAAAAACATCTAACTTCTGATACAAATTTTCCTTCGGGAAAGAAGCTAAGCAAATTCTAATGTTTTTATTCGCAAATGTGTTGAAAAACGTCGTAAAAACCACGTTCGCGTGCGTGCGCGCTGAAAATAGCGCACTTGCATCTTAATGTGCTATTATCGTCTTATCAAAATTCATAGTCACTAGTCCACGGTAAAGTCTATGAAACCTCAAGATTCCGCCAAAAAACTTCTAACAGACATACACTAGTTACAAAGTTGGTGAAAAACAATCTAGAATTGCTGTCAATACTTTTCGCGGTCCGGTGCAGCAAAGTTGCCCTCTAAAGCGGTAAATTTTCAACAAAACTTTTCTTTCTTTAACCACGTTACAATCGTTTCTATTTTACTTTCCTGTTCTCAGAGGAATACGGCTTTTTGTGTTAAAGTCAATATTTTTATTCTTACACTTTACTGTCGACTTCCCGATTCCCATTATTACCTAAACAGGAAAACAGGCTAAATAAATTTCACATATTGCGCGAACCTTACCTTTCATCGAAATAAAGATAAGTAAACACAATAATAAAAATAAATGGGAAAAGATGATTCAATTTGTTCTTTTCAGAGAACACGCAGGGCTAGAAAACTTCATTACTCTGCAGACGTCTCAGCCAGACGATCACGTCACAAGTCCTCTAGATTATATTATAAGACAACAACGAATCAATTTGAACGTTTATTTAGGCTGGGAATTTTAATTGAGGGACCACTGTGCCCGAACCCGGCGCAAATTGCCTGTAATAATTCTATTTGTGGTTTGATTGCGGGTATTTTTCTTGTTGTGGCGTTGTCATAGCGACAGGGCGACAACACGGGGTTGGAAATAACCTCAAAGGGAGTCAAAGGGGTAAGAATAAAAGGGCTTCTCTTGAGAATAACCCTATCGGACTGTACTGGACAACGCAAAATGTAGCTGTTATAGACTTAGGAGAGCAAATAAGAGCTTTTTGACTTGATTCTTTATTAAAACATCTTTTTTGTGTCGCCGTTTACAAACGTTCGGCAAATTGTGAATTGGCGTCGGCAGATTGTAAACGGGGTTAGATCACTACTGGTGCATTTTAGGTTAGTTAGTTATCTATTGACCACAACGCACGAGCCGAGCGACCGAAACGAGCGACGCGTCGTTATGTAAACTGCCAAGGCACTATGTAAAATGACGAATTCCATAATTTCTCAGCATTTTGAAAAATGCCAAGGCATTATGTGAAGCGGCGGTAATACAATTTTCCTGCGACATATACTGAAAATAAATTTTTGAGTACATTTATTTGTCCTACAGCATGAATTTTTTATTGGTTTTGCTCCTGAAACCCAGTGAGTCCACTCATGAAAACAAGCAAAAATTTTTTTACACGAACAAAATTTTTACAATAAAATGAGTCGATCACGTGACCACTTTACTATGGAGATTGCAGAGTAAAAAAAAATTCTTTGAGAAAGTTGCTTGTTACCCATGAGTACAATCACTGGGCTTCGGGAGCAAAACCTATGAAAATTTACGCTGTATAGAAAACATTTTGCACTCTATAATTTGACTCCCGATCCGTCTACCCTCCCACTAGACTTTCCCTTATTCTTTGATATGGAAAAGTAAGTATTTTGTAAAAATAACAGATTGATATATATCGAACTAGCGACCCGCCCCGGCGTCGCACGGGTGCAATGCTGATACTAAATACACTACAGAAAAACTGTGAACGTTGTATATAATTCAAAGTGCTATAGGGAAAACCGCGGCCTCAGACGCGCTATTTATAGGCATGCTCTTGCCGCACCGGGCGGCCGGCCGGTACCGCCGCAAACGCTACGTCCCGCAATTTTTAAATCTGTAATATCTTCGAAAATATTCACTTAAATCATACAGTGTAAAGGGCCATATAGATTTATTTTAAATGAACAATGTATTCAAGGTATTTAATTGGTTAAGGATTAATGCTGTATTGGTTAAAATCGCTTCGAAAATTAGCCATTATTTGTCGTAAAAAGTAAATGACACAAAAAAGTTATTGTGGGTTATCCATAAGAGATAGACATATACCATCACGGACTTTTCTGTAGACCTTTTCAATGTGTACAATACTTAGTACATTATTTTGATAAAACTCGTAGGGTTCAGCCTGCGTTTGCAATGTAAGCGGAAAAAATGTAATTATTTACGACATCACATTAGAAACCTCAAAAATAACAGTTATTTTCCACTATTTAATGTATGTTATTATACATATAAACCTTCCTCTTGAATCACTCTATCTATTAAAAAAAAACTGCATCAAAATCCGTTGCGTAATTTCAAAGATTTAAGCATACAAAGGGACATAGGGACAGAGAAAGCGACTTTGTTTTATACTATGTAGTGATGTAATGGTAACGTCTCTAAGTATAGCTCGTGGAGCTTTGAAAGCGCACACCCCGGAGTAGGGTAGCTTATCAGATAATAGTCTGCAGCAGCGACACGCGAGGAATGCATTGACGGATTCACAGAGCTGTCGATAAATGTCCTCGGTACCCTCTGCCTGACGCACGGTACCTGAATGCTAAGCAACGCCCAATGATATGGAGATATGTATCATCGACAATACCTTTTGATCTTTCTATTTCAAAGCAGCTTCCACCTTATCCTTTAAAATTTAAGTTATGGTTGCTAAAAATTTTTAGCTCATAAACGTTATTAAACTGAAACGTAAAAACAAGAACAACATTTCGTAAAACAAGTTTAACTCTCTAGTGTTTCGCAGCATACTTTGAGCCCTCCGCTTACAGAGCTGCTGAGTTTGTTGTGATTCGGAAAGTTATAAAATTAAACATTAACTACCGTCGCAAAATTCAAATATACCTGTTTGTTATGCACACTATCGCTGTGTAGGAAAATTGGCGCGTGCACGAAATACCTACGTTATAATATTCTCATTTAAAGTTGTTCGGTAACTTCACATCACAGATATTGTAATGACAGTACAAAGCTATGGTAACAAGGCGAATAGGGTAACGGGAACTAATATCGGTTCATCATGCATGCATAAACTTGGAGGGCGAAATGGCGAGAACAGAAGCATTCGCCCTCCCAAGAGCGTTGTAGCGGTTAGGTAACCATTAAATAATATGTGGCTTTACTTTTTTATAAAAAAGAAACTTTAACGCATTATAGAAACGTAACCTCAAAATAATTGTGTCTTGTTCCTGAAATTTACCCTAAAACAGACTACATACCTACATAGTTTAAACCCTTATATCATCATAACATCCCATGAAACGTCTATTCATGGGATGACAGGGAGTTCCCTCCAGAACTACAGCAAAAACGCGTGAAAATTTGGAGGGGATTTACCATAGATACCATGCTTTTAAGCGTTGCGGCTGGCGACCACTGTTGTCGGTGACCGCAGTATGTATGATGGTAAGATAAAAAGAATGATGCTGCTGCCCATCCTCCGGTTCACAAGCCCTTAGTCGCCTTTTACGGCACCCACGGGTAGAAGTTGGTAATATTTTTTGCTGGCGCCACAAGGACGACCCTTTAAACCCTATTGACGTCATAACTGGAAAATAAATTGTATATATGAAACCAACTATAGACATATTTCAATTTTGCAAAGAAGAGGCCTATTACATTTTGAGCGTGTTTTTGCGCAAAATAGCTAATTTCGGCGTCCTTAATCTGAGAAACGGAAAGATTTTGACAACTTAAACTTATAAAATGTTGAAGAATAGTTATTATTTAAGTTTGTAGCGGCCTCGCTTTTTAAATTTTTTTCTTATATTGGTAGATATAGCCAATATTCCGAAGCAAGTTTTCATAAAATGCGGGAGGCACTTTTTTGAGCTCGTGGATTGAACTATTGTGCTAAGCAAACAAAATTAAAATAATGCAATAAGACCTCTTATATAATAGTGTAGTTCGTAGCGGCCTCGGAATTTTGAAAAATATATTAGAAAATCTAGAAAAAAATTCAATTCCGAACGAAAAAAACTACAAAAAACGCTCAGGTTTAACTGCAAATTGCTCTTTACTATATTAATATTATTTCGTATAACTTATACCATACCAAACTTTGGTATAAAGAAAATGAAAATCGCCTACGTTTGTTTAAAAACAATTCGTTTTAATACCTTAATTGAACGTACTTAAAACTGCCAAATTTCTCCATAATCCGATGCGCTGGCCTTTCAAACGCAATAATAGTATCAAATAACTTGAAAATACACAAAGTATTTATATCGTTTAGTTTGAGCTACAAAACAGTGTCGAAAAATCAGGACGCCGAGTGAGATTTTCCCCTTTTCATTTTTTTGATCAAAATTTTGTGATAGGCCTCTTAAACGCTGACGTTTTTAGAAATATGTTAATCCCCGTCATATTTTCAGGATGCTCCGCGTGTTGTCATCGACACAAGTTGTTACTCGTAAATAAAAGGGAAAAATGTTCCAAGGAATGTCTAGGTAGTAAATATTATGTCATAGGTATGTATAGTTATGTTATCGATATAACATCTTCCAATAAAATGTCTACGTCTGCGGATTGTCCTGTGGCGGCGCCGTGGTAATGTACAAAGCCACTGGCACAGAGGGAGTATAAGCAGCGCCCGGGGATAAACCTAACGACCTTTTTGTTTCTGATTTACACTAAATTTACCTTTTGTCGTAACGTGTTGAAGAGTAAAAATAAACAAAAAGAAAAGCGCTATCGCGTCATGCCGTTTGGAGAAGTCATCTTTCATCATCATAACATCCCATGAAACGTCCACTACAGGACAGGGAACTCCCTTAAAAAACAATGTGGAGGGGAAATACCATAGTCACCATCCTTTTAGCGTTACGGCTGGCACCATGGACCGCGGTTGTTGGTGACCGCAGAATGTAAGATGTTATGATACACAGAAGGATGATGCTACTCATCCTCTGGTTCACCCTTAGTCACCTCTTACGAAACCCACGGGTAGAGATGGGTCGGTACTATTCCTTGCCGACACTGCACGGTAACTTTTTCAGTTTTCCTTTTTTTGTTTCCTTCCTTTTTTTATATGTCTGTTTTATGAGAAATTATTCATTTTCATTGTAGATATGTGCGCTGTGTTTCTGTGAAAAACGTTTTTTCATTCAATATATGAAATGATGTTTTATTCAGTGCCTTTTGTGTGGATGTTATTATTTACATATTTGCATTGAAAACATTATTCATCAAAGGTTAATTTAGCATTCGCAAAACACATGATTGCGGTTCCTCGCGCCCGGGTAATGCACAAAGAGCCGCAGTGTTGCCAGTAACAAAAATACAGTTAAATTTGGACGGTCGCATCGCACCACACCACCGCCGCTGCCACCGCAAGCCCCACTTCGTTTGCTTTGCGATGCTAAATTCCAAATTTGGTGCGATTTTCCTGTACGCTCGTTAAGAAGCGAAAATTTGATTGTCTTTTGTGTTACTTCGTAAATTTTATGTGAATTTTGCTTTTCCTCTAGAACTACAGTAATGTAACAGATGTAGATCCTAGACGTTTATTAGTTTTAACAAGGTTTGTCTATCTATACTTCTTTAGCGACGCTTGGCACTTTTTAGATGGGTATTTTTTTTTAAATTCAGTCAGATGTCGCGTCAGATGTTTTGAAGTGAAAACTTCTTTAGCGGCGCGTCAGATCTGACGAAGATTGTCTATATCCTATACTATTAAACGAGCAATATTTGTATATATATAAATATATATATTTGTAATCGGTTTCTCGAAAACGGCTCTAACGATTTCGATGAAATTTACCATATGGGGGTTTTCGGGGGCGAAAAATCGATCTAGCTAAGAAGTCTCATGTCTGGGAAAAATCGTTTTCCCTGTGTTTTTAAGCATTTGCGTTTTAGACAAAAACCTACAGCGCCATCTGTTGGCGGGTAGCATAGTTTGTCCACCGGATAATATTTTAAAGTTGAGGCGGCTATTATAGAGTGAAGCTCGGTCGCCCAGGTACTTTGTATATAAATATATATATTTGTAATCGGTTTCTCGAAAATGGCTCTAACGATTTCGATGAAATTTAGTATACAGGGGTTTTTGGGGGCAAAAAATCGATCTAGCTAGGTCTCATGTCTGGGAAAATTCGTTTTCACCGTCTTTTTTAATATTTCTTAGCGCATTTTAGTGCGTTCAAGAAACTTACAGCGCCATCTGTTGTTGAGTAGCATAGCTTGCTCAACCGATATATTTTAATCATACAGAGCATAACTCGGTCGTCCAGGTACATGACAATATAAATTGTCATGTTTGTCTACGATAGCGCAATAAATGAATATTTTATGTACTTTTATACTGATAAATAAAACAATTCGTGCGAAATGATTCCCTAACCATTCCAAAATATTCATTTCTGCTGGCACTCCCAGAGTGCAACCCGTCCTTTTTTAGGGTTCCGTACCTCAAAATAAAAAAAACGGAACCCTTATAGGATCACTTTGTTGTCCGTCTGTCTGTCTGTCAAGACCCTTTATCTCACGAACGGGTAAAGGTATCAGATTGAAATTAATACCATATATTAGGATCTATGAACCACACAAGATCCGAAAATTTAAATTTTTTACAACGACGCAATCAAAAGATATGGCATGTTATGTCCTCATCTCCATACATTTATGCAAAAATGCAAAACCTACAGGGTACTTCCCGTTGACCTAAAATTATGAAATTTGGCAAGAAGCTAGGTTTCACAGTACAAATAATGGGAAAAGTCTGAAATCATTAAACTCTACAACTTTTCTCACAACTAATGGTAACCAATTGTGGTGAGCTCCCGTTTCAAGAACATTCATATATAAGAGAGGGGTCAAGTTGGATGGTCGCGGAGGCGATTTTTGTTTTAGTTCTATTTTAAAAACGGGAACACTTACATACTTGAAAATTGGTAAGTTTATAGTGCATCAGCTATAAAATAACAACAAATAATAAAATTTGGTCAAGCGAGTGTCAGACTCAAAAAATCTAGCACATTAACTTACTGAAATTTCAACTAATACAATTATGATAATGTGGTAGTACGGAACCCTCGGTGCGCGAGTCCGACTCGCACTTGGCCGGTTTTTTTTTGTACCAATCATCATCACTGGGTCCCATCTTCGAAATGAAGTTTAGAGGTCAGCAGTCGGTACTCCTCGCGGTGTTGAGCAACCCTCTTTAACTCATCGTGAAATAAACAATATGGATGGAAATGTAGAGAAAATGGAAAATACTGCAGTTAGTATGACAGCAGGACGGAGCTATGCGTGAGAGCAGGACGGAGCGATACGTGTCTCTATTGCTCCATCTTGCTAAGCTACATTATTCTCACTGTAATAAATATCTAATAGTGACTATCTTACTGATAACATAAAGCCTAAACCAATAGATCAATAGATATAATAAAATCTTGTATAGAAGAATTGATAGAAGTTCTTTATGTGATGTAGGAAAGGACTAAGGATTTAAGGATTCTTTTAAAAGTAATCCTCTAAAGGAAATGGATGTTAAATAAAGGATGCTGTTATTGTTGGTCTTTACTCGTACACTTTCGAGTATTTTTTGATAATAGTAAATTAACTTTCTGGTAGGGATTACGATAAAGAACATTTTAAGAAAGTGATGTAAAACCTTTTAAAGTTTCGTTCTAACTGCAACAACTTTTATACCACAACTTTATTTAATTAACAAGTCTTTACTTCCTTGACTTTCTGATCTGCTGATAATTTTGTATGCTGAGTAAATTTTTTATTTTTGGGATTGTTCAAAATTCGTAAACAAAAACAGTTGCAAGAATAATCCCCTGTATACTTTTTCTTACTCAGCTAAACCGACCCTTGGAATTCAATACAGGTATGTCAGTCAGGTGACAAAAGGGCCGAAATAATGGGCAAGTAATCGATAGCTCTATTATCAACAGAACAAAAGGTAAGCCTTATTAAACCGGGGATCAAAACATGTGGGCAGTGCGGATATACGCACCTTGTGTACTGTGTAATAAGTGTAGTATACTATGTATATATTATATGATGTATACAGGGCGTCCCACGGCGATGCCACACGGAGGGAAAGTACCTTAAATATTAATGATAGGATATTTTACTGAAAGAAGACGTCGTTTAATTTTTAATAATAAGTAGAACTGCATTCACAGATTTTTTAAAAATCGCCTACCTCAACCGGGAATCGAACCCGCCAAATGTGACAGTAAAATTACATGTATTTTATAATAGCGTCTGAAAGGGCTACTCATAAGCATTATTTTTTCCTTAATAACCTAGCATATTAAATGAAACTAAAAACATAAAATTTTACATTTTATTTAAAATTTTGTTTAGAGAAATTTCCTCTGATTTGGCCATGCTTCCAACCATTAACATTATCATTTCAAAGATCTACCCACTTGAGATACGAGATTTCCGTGGTATAAGTACATGATAATAATAAAGCGATACATAAAGTGTAGTAGGTACTTCTTCATGAGCTCACAATTACCATGCAACTGGCTGATATTAGTAAAAATAAATAATTCGAAAATGGAACACTTAAATTTTCAAGCGTCATGCAACTGGCTGATATTAGTAAAAATAAATAATTCGAAAATGGAATACTTAAATTTTCAAGCGTCTGTTCACAAAATAATGCTTATGAGTAGCCCTTTCAGACGCTATTATAAAATACATGTAATTTTACTGTCACATTTGGCGGGTTCGATTCCCGGTTGAGGTAGGCGATTTTAAAAAAATCTGTGAATGCAGTTCTACTTATTATTAAAAATTAAACGATGTCTTCTTTCAGTAAAATATCCTATTATTAATATTTAAGGTACTTTCCCTCCGTGTGGCATCGCCGTGGGACGCCCTGTATATGCTACGCTCATATTGCTTGCTAGTATTTTCATATTTATATCAAAAGTCAACTTTGAAATTTCTTTGCTTATGCACAAAAAGAAAATATTTATTGGCTGCTAAACGAGCAACCTCTTCTTTGTTGTAGCATGTCATCGGAAAATAATAAGAATTGAAAGTTCATAAATTTTCGTATCAGTTAATAAACTATCGAAAAATAATAAACTGGTAGAAAAACTCGTAGATCCATAGGTCCATTAGATAAGATGCGCGAGCCGAGTGAGCGAAGCGAGCGTCCTGCGGCAGCATCCGGCGAGTACCAAAAGCGAATCCGGTAGAGTTTATTGTTATTCGACAGTTTGTCAACTTCCTAGGAAATTGGTCAACTTACGATTCTTATTATTTGCCGGTGACATGTACACACCAGCGGCCGGAATTAAAGAAGTGTCAGAGCGTCGGTTTATCGCACGGCCTCTCCGAGACATTTTTTTTCTCATCCGGCCAAGGTAAGTAGTGCACATTTAACAAATTATTCTTATAAATGTTAAAGTGCTTTCTGGTCAATGAAAAAAAAAAAGAACAAAAGAAATAAAAGTAAAAATCACAATGAGTTAAAGTGGGTTTTTTATTGTCGCTTCTTTTTGAAGCGACGTAAATGTAGCTGACGGCATTAAGATATTTGTAATATCCTGCAATGAATAAATAACATTTAGATTATTTTATTTTGTAAGAAATCAAAAGGGCAGTTTCGAATCTCTCAAATAAGTATTGATTCTCATTTCTTAAAGATAGACTTTAGTGTTTCGTGTCTTCAGACATTTTTTTTTGTAAACACACTATAATTGTAATGTCTCTCTTTTATAAATCGGGGATTTTTTATTGTTTACTAAATTATTTTGAAACTTTTATCACATTTTTAATTTTCAACGATCGTGTTGACGTATATGTCGTGGTGTATAGTTTAACGATGAAGTTATAATGTAAAATAAATGCTGGGCTTGAGAGGCTTTCACCTGGAAACTTATTACCGGTGAAGGTGGACGAGCTGGAGTTTTATTTTTAGATTGATTTTCTACTGAAGGCATGGCAAATGGTAGAGGTCGGAAAATGGGCGGATATTGGTTATTACAGTCTTCTATTCACTCTGAAATTCATGAACAGCGGGTACATATTTACAGGGTGTTAATATGATTGCGTGCCATAGCTCAGGGACGGGATCAGTATCAGTAAATGAACAACTTTTCCCAAGGAACATAGGTCGAAATACGAAAAACCAAATTCGACCTTTCAAACAAAATGCGCTAGCAGCTAATGCAGTTTCTTGTAATTCGACCTATGTTTCTTGGGAAAAGTTGTTCAGTTACTTTACTTACCAATGATATTCAACAAACGTGGATCGCAAAAGCGAGCCTTGCGCCGGAGATTTTTTTTTGGTTTTTTGACCTATGTTAGTTAAGAAAAGTTTTTCAGAATCTTCGACTCGTTCAGAAAAATCTAAATTGTGCGGAAATTTAGTTTTCCACCTACTTTTAACCATAAAGGCTTGTGGGCCGGCCAAGTCATAGATAGATGACGACTAGTCGTAAATTTGAGCTATTGGAAGGGTTTTACGACTTTGGCTGTTAGCCTCGGTAACATATGACTGAGTAAAAACTGAATTCAAGTAAAATTTTCAACATTAATTATCGAGTAGTACAGTTAAGAGCAGATTTAGCTTAACACTTGCAGCGCGACTCTTAATAAGAACAGTACAAAGTCCAATATGCCAAGCTTAACGTGCTCTCTCTAGTTTCATGGTCTAAATCCACGATTTCAGTTTTCAAGAAAAGTCTTTTACACTCCACTAGTTTGGGAATCCATGAATAATTACAGTGTGTTTTTAAATCACGCAAAAGTGAATAATCTATTTTTCCCCACACAAGCTCGGAAAGGTTTGGTTTATCGGTCGAAATCTGCGTGCAAAAGTAATTTTTGGCCGCTGGCGTGGAAAAGGTGTTTGAAATTAGAACGTGTCACCGTTAGTAAAAAGTAAATTTTGTAGTTTGTTTTATCTAGAATCCTTTGTTTGCTCATATTTCAACATAAACCACCGCGCCAAATAACAACATTGTCAAAATTACAACAATTAACAAACTTGTTAAAAGTCTCCCATAGTACTGATATTCCCTTACGAGGGCATAATTTGTATGACTATCAAGTGGTCCTTAGCTCTGGGCTTAGTCTGTCCCGTAGCCGGACGGAGTTAAACAACTGAACGTAATTCGATTGTGGCGGTGCAACTGCCGGCAAATTCACTTGTCACAGCGACTGAAGTTATTGCGTATTCTTGTATTCTTGTTTTAGAATACTTGTGATTCATTGCCACAGTAGCCGCTTTCTGGGCAAGTAAGGTTTAGCCCGTGTTCTTGTCGACACGAAAAAAGAAGAATTGTCAGATGCATGTTTCCTTCATCCATTGTCGACACTTAGTCTACAAAACAAAAAGAAGAGGTTCTTTAAATAAGGCTTCTGTGACAGGCGGCGTCACTTTTAAGTGACAGATTACAGACTGTACTTCGGAGAGTGTGCTCTAGAGCTCCACGAGCTTATTCCACCATCTCCCTTCTACCATCGGGAGTCCAGACGCACTGCAGGATATCACCCATACTTGGTTGATATTCCGCACATTCGCACAAAGCGCTTTGAAACATCTTTTATAATGCGCACGGCTAAAGAGTGGAATTCTCTGCCTGCGTCTGTGTTCCCGAGTTCATATAACCCGAATCTATTCAAGTCGCGAGTGAATAGGCTTTCTCTGGGTAAGCTCATTCCATCGTCGACCTCATCTCTGTCTTCAAGACTAGATCGAGGTCAAGAGTAAGCCCATTAAAAAAAAAAGTGACTGAAAGCTTACGTTCATTATAAGCACATCATAAAGATATGTCCAGGTCCGCAGCTAGACAAAGTTTTCCCCCACTGAACTCTATCACCAACGAATAGTATGGTAGCTTTTGGCGGAAATAACAAAGCAATTGTAGTGGTAAGTAGTCACTGTCTTATTAATGACACAGTTTGACTCTAACAAGATCTAAAAGCTCGTTGCCCACCCTAAGAACTAAGATGGTATGTCTCATATGTAACTACATTGGCTTCCTTACCCTTCGAACCGAAACACGGCAGCGCAAACACTGCTGCTTTACGGCAGAAATAGGCATGGGGGTGGTAAACGGCCTACTTGCACATAAGCCTTCCACCTTGAAAGGTCACCAAGCTTGGTAATAGTTTGGGGACCGTAAGATGGTGGCAAAGGCATTAATTATTTTGCATCAGCAAAGAATGATGTTGCTGCGCTGCTTCTTTGTCTCTGGTTTATATTACATTAGTCAAACCAGCCGCTAGAATAAATCTGTCATTAGAGTTTTTATCACCAAACTATAGTGGCACAAAGTAGCTGGGAGGTGCCTTTACTAACGGTCACCTATCGGGAGTAGTAAAGTTGCTTAACTTAACGTAATTATCAAATAAAATCTTTGCCAATAGCGCAAATGTGGTGTAACATTATTGTTCGCCTACACCACAAGGCATAGACGTGTAGGTTTACTATTCTCATCGAAGTAGGCAAAGACTACAGCCCTCCACCTGCTACGATCTAGACATACTTCCCTCGCTTCCTATACTTTCATCAACCCGCACATACACAGTATAGGGTAGTTTTAACCTGGCTTTAATGTAGAAAAAAAACTAAAGTAAATTTATATCTCCACATATAAAAGTACATTTCGACGATTGCAGCTTTCACAGAACCTCACAAAAATACAATTCTTAGTTCAAAACACGTAAATACTTACTACATATAATACAATTTCACCACAGTAAATGCATGTTCCGGAGCAATGTTTAATAGCTGAAAATAATTCGATTATTCGGCCGCAGTTCGAACTGTTAGAGAAATTGTTTTGTAAACCAATTTATATTGTTCCAAAACAATTTTGTTATTAAGTCAAACGAAAACTCCTTTTCTCGATAGAAATTATCAAGCAAGATAAAATGAAACCGCAACTGTTTAACAAAAACATCAAGTTCATAAAATAAAACAATAAATCAAAACAAACAAAACTTCCCTTCCAATAGCAAACGATCAAATGATATTGTCTAAAATTAGCCTCTTGCGAAAGGAATCGGCCGGCAGGTCTTGGCCACAATATCATTAGACCGGTCATCAAAACGAAATTGGGAATGAACGAGCGCCGTATTCGGTTGATATCGAAATTATTAGATGCGATTAGGGCTGCCACCGCTGCCGGCATTGTCTGCACGTCCGAAACTTGTCCTAAGTTTATCTTAGTGGTGCGAATTGCCTTATGCACACTATAATCCTTCATTCAACCATGATATAAGATGGAAACGCCTTTCTCTTTTATGGAAATTTTTTTGCTTTGAGTACTTAAGTAGTTGTAAAAAGTCGCTTTTGCCCGTGACTTCATTTATAGATGTAGAAATCATGAACTGCCTAAAATCTTGCTTTATGAATTTGCCATTAATCCCAATTATCTAAATATTCCAAATAAGCAAAACCTCTAGGAGGATATTTCCACTGATGTAAGTGAACAACTTTTTGAAATAAAAAAATAAAAACATCGAATCTTCATACAAAATGAAAATCTTTCAATTTGTATGGAGATCCAAGTATGTTTTATTTTGATTTCCAAAAGTTGTAGAAAAAAAGTTGTTCAGTTAAATGGGCCGAACTACTTCCCGGGAAGTTTTGAGTATTTGGAATTATATTACACGTTGTATAAAGAGCATGTCCTGACTGATACGCTTCACGCTGAGCCGTAACCTCTATAGCTACAGATGTGAAATTTTGTACAGACGTTTGTTGCACGTCAACACTACCCACCATAAGAAAGGTTCTTCGAAATTTATTCCAAAAGGGTAAAAAAGGGTTGAAAGTTTATACAAAAGTCCTACAGTTTTGTCACGAGATACCTAAAAATTGGGATTGAAGCTAATGAAAATTACACGTGCTCCAGCAATTTTTGAGAAATCGTTCCCAAAGGGGTGAAAATAAGATAGGAAGGTTTGTATGAAAATTGTTCAGTTAAGACACGGGATACATATAAATTTGGATTTAAGCTTGTGAAAAGAAACTAAGAAACCAAGGGGGTGAGAATGAGAGATGAAAGTTTGTATGAGAATTCTTAAGTAATGCAAAAAAATGATTTAAAACAATGAAAAAAAGAGCGTTTTAACATAAAAAAATATTTGAGCTGCCTATAGAATTTAAGCTACCTACTGAAAATAATTAATGAATAATTTCTGAAAAACCATCGCCCATAGGATTACGGTAATTCGAGTTTACGGTAAGGAAAAAAAATAGAGAAAAACGTGTGTCAGCGTTTTTGAAATATCATTTTCTATAGAGGTGAAATAGGGATAAAATTTTGTATAGCAATTGTTGGTATAGTAAATGCATTGACGTAAAAAAAACGCTGCGCTTCTCGCGTAGTTTCCAAAATCTTTGAGTTTATTGTAGTTATATTTAGCTGTTATTTGTATAGAAAAATAAAATCTAGATTTAGTTATGGCCATCAGTGGGCAAATACAATCCACTACCATTTTCAATCCTTTTCTCTAATTGACTTGATGTATAAACTAAAAGCTGCCAACCCTAAAGACGATACAAATCGATCACACATAGGCTAGGCGATGCGCCACATGGGGGGAAAACAAATAATAAACCGCCATATTACTGGCTCGTATGTTCTGCAAATAAGTCGTTCCGCTCAGATTTGTTGACATGCACGAGGAAACACTGCACTCATAAGGCTTGATGAGGCTATCGATATGAGGTTACTATTTTCTGATACAAATATCTCTGTTCCACAAATAAAAGCCTGTAGTATGATTCTGAGACGAATAAGTACGAATAAAAGATATATTTACAAACAACGCATATTGACTACATAGGTTTCACTTTTATTTTCTTGTCGATAAAGTCGCAGAAACATGGAACTTGCGAAGGAGTAGGTCATACAATATCACAAATTAAGAGTCTTCCCGCTAGTGATAAAAGATACGCGACATATTTCATCTATAACTCTTTTATTCCATGTCAAAATAGTCGCATTGATAATGGGTTCCATGCTCGGAACATAAGCCTTTAACATGGAACTCTGTAACAGTAAGAAAAATACCTTAAACACAAACGTGTACTCGATCCACTCCATCCAAGTATAAGGGTAGTTTTCCACCAGAGCTATGTGCGAGGTAGCTAAGCTGTGAGCTGGAAAATTCAAACCAATAGGACTGCTCCATTTGACAGCGCATTTGAAAAGCTAGGAAAATGGAGCAATCCTATTGGTTTGAATTTTCTCAGCTCTCAGTTTAGCTCCCTCGCACTGCACTGGTGAAAATTCACCTTAAGAATCAATTAATCGATCAATCACCCTACAAAACATAAACAAATAAAGAAAAAAAACATGACGAACATGATAGTAAGGGTGATGAAGAACAAATTTCTTTATGATTTGCTCATGTCTGCCCCTTTGACTGATGATAAGGAGCATCCTCTAGAAGATACAAAAAATATTGGCAGACATCCACACCCCTGCGTGTTTGAGGAATTAAGTTTTAACTATTTTGAAATTTTTCAATGAAAGGTACACCTGGCAGACTATGACTATCTGATTAAATACAATGTATTAAACCCCAGAAAAATGGTCTGCCACCATAATAGCCCTGCGTCCTAAAGTTACAGCGCTTCAAAATGCAAAAATTCACTACTTCGTCCCGTGATAATGCAGAGCCCTGCATGTCTGCCTCTTCGATTTTCTACATCTTCAGAAGTATTTTAAACAGGAGCCACAAAGGCAGACAAAAATAAACGTTATTTAGTATCTTATTTTAATTTTTTTTGCTTTAACTCAAAAACGCAGTGACGCACAGAAAAACTTGTAAGGACCAAATTGATTCGTATTGAGCTGATCTATCATCCCTATTAATATGAATCATGAGCAAATCATATACCCTTATTGCAGCCAGCACCCTAACTATGAGCATTTACTATAAAATGTACATAAAACTGATAATACGTTACTTTTTGTTCAGAAATATACAAGAATTTCAACGCTTTCCTGATGATTGTCCAATAGCTCGAGACTGAGATAACCGGCGTAAATGAAGGGAGGCCATTGGGAGACGGTAGAGACTATTAATAAATACCTCAGAATAAAAAAAACCCCGACAAAAAACGATTCTTTAAAAAGTAAAAAATAATAGCTCAAATTACTTACACACACTTGCGCACTTTATGATACTTGTTTTATTTTTTTGTATTGTTTAAATGCAATAAATACTTTTTACTTACTTTTACTATTGTTGACCCTTAAATGCCTTGGGGGACCGCTATCAAAACAAAATAGAAAGGAATTGCAACAAAACAACTTGCGTAGGTATATTGTGTTAGTATAATTGTGTAACAATGCTAAAGTTAACAATGCAAAAGTTAACAATGCAAAAGTTAGGCCCTAATCATGAATTAATTTAAATTAAATTTTGGATATTTATTAACATTATTCTGTTTCAATTTCGCAAATTTTAATTTTTACTTAGCGGTGGCCAACGCATTTAAGGGTCAACAATAGTAAAATTAAGTAAAAAGTATTTATTGCATTTAAACAATACAAAAAAATAAAACAAGTATCATAAAGTGCGCAAGTGTGTGTAAGTAATTTGAACTATTATTTTTTACTTTTTAAAGAATCGTTTTTTGTCAAGGGTTTTTTTTATATGTTTAATTTAAATTTTATTTGTAGCTTTTTAAACTTTTTAAGTACGTTGAAAACTCGAAAATATTTGGATTGTCAGTTAAATTCTGCGGCCAACAAAAAGTGCGGCTTCAAAACCTATTATTTTTATTATCAAATCATTATTTTTTGACAACTTGATCACGAAAAGAGCTCATAACTTTTAAACAGCTCGACCGATTTTCATCAAATATAGCTAAGATCCACCTCCATTAACATACATACATAACATCACGCCTCTTTCCCGTTGGGGTAGGCAGAGACCACAGTCCTCCACCTGCTACGATCTTGACATACTTCCATTAAATTACCTTTAAAATAAAATAAAACGCATTGAAATCGATCCATCCGTTTAGAAGCTACGATGGCGCAGACAGATACACAGACAGACAGATACACACTTTAAACTTATAACACCCCTCTGTTTTTTGCGTCGGGGGTTAAAAAAAATAGAGTCCGTCATATCCACATTCTGTATGAGCTAGTGAATTGTATCGCATAACCCAGTCGCCTATACTAGTCGGTCAAAAATCTCAATTAAATTTTACAAAAATCAAGAAATCTTTAAAAATCTAATGTTTTAGTATAAACTTTGTTTGCGTAAGTAAAAATATTTATTTATTTAATTGTGAATTGATGAATAATACTAAGAACGGAAGCGTAAATAATCCGTAATAGCCATTTTATGCGTGATTTTTAACACCGTTTTTTTCCTGAATGGTAAGTGTTTTCACTAGAAAAACTGGGATAGTAACATTTATTAGTCCCATGTCACATATTTCTTAAAGAGAAAGTAAAGATAAAAATTTTACTTTTTAGGATGTGATAAAAATCCATACATTTTAGTATGGAGGTCCCTCGCAAGAAAGTGATACGCTTATGGCTCCCTCCATAGCAGAAAGTTCTGCTACTTAAACCTCCGTGATAAATAGAGTATTTATGTTATTGTGTGATATTTAAAACTAAAATCACAATATGGTTCAACACAGAGGGTGAGTTACGAGTATTTGTAGCATCAGCAGAGAATGATTCTCGTTAGAAATCCGCAGGGTGCCGCCAATTACAGTCCTGTCCCCTGAACGCACCGCGGTTGATTGCACGGAAATACATGATATTCGCTCGCATGGACCAAATAATGCATTAGAAATACATTAAGTATTTGACAAACTAGTTCCATGTAGTGCCGCCAAAGAATAGTACCAACCCATCATTACCCGTGAGTGTAGGAAGAGGAGACTAAGGGCATAATAACCGGAAGATGGACAGCAGCATCTTTCTGTGTGTCGTACACACGACCGCACATCAGTAGAAACACTTTTGGACCTTATGGCGTGGTAATAGAGTTGAAAATGTTTCTACCGACAAGCGGTTGACCGTACCATCCTACATACAGCGGTCAGAACAACAGCGGTGGCCAGCCGCAACGCTTACAAGCGTGGTGACTATGGTAAATGCCCTTCAAAGTAGGTATATAATCAATCACGCGTTTACGCTGGAGTTCTGGAGGGAGCTCCCTGTCCTGCAGTGGACGTTTCATGGGATGTTATGATTATGAAACTTGAGTTAAATTTTATCATAGCTATGATCACAGAATATTAAGGGTAAATTCCGAGCGAAGTAAGGAGGTTCAATTTCCTTGGCTAAGATACTTTCGTCCTGCGGCTTTGCTCGGTAGGAACTTTAGGAAAGCACTGTTTGCGTCTCCGTTGGCTTAGTATATACTTATTTCAGCTTCTTAACAAAGCCTTTCACGAGTCTTATAATTCTAGCACTAATATTTTACTAGGACATTTAAATCCATACTTATATTACAGAAGCGAAAACAGTTCTGTTCATCTGTTAGTCAGTCTGTAACGCTTTTACGGCTGAACAAGCACGCCCAAGCAAGGACATGTATAATTTGTTTTAATTTCTATACGAAAGAAGTTGCGCGATACAACTATTAAATATTGTTTAAATGCAAGATATAAAAAATAAAGACGTAATTGTGTAATTTTTTTGTTTCAGAGACCATTGGGGTGGCTACTGGCCACGCATATGCAACGAGGACAGGGCTGTACTTCGTACATCACCTACTGGTATTTTAATTACAATGAGTAAGTATAAAAATTAATACAATAACACTAACGGTAATCATTTATTTATGTTACTTTTCGGTTTTTACCGTTTCATTAAACAAAACTTACATTTCTTTCATTTAATTTACCTCGTATTTAATGTTCTGACTTATTTTGTGAGCTCAAGCAAAACCCACCCAAAACTCAAAGCAGATTAACAAACGAAAACATTATTAAAATCGCAAACCCTTGACTGTCCTAAAACAGACAAGGTGTAAAGGTTAATCTCCCTTAATGCGTCCCTAACCCGGCCCTGGCGCCAACCCCACGCACAGAGGTGTAACAAGTAATGTCCAATTTACAATTCACGCGTTCCGTAATGTGATTTATCCAACCCTTTGTGACGGAACCACCCCCGGCTCCCAACCCTCAACCCTGCCGGGTGGTCAGTAGTGGAAACCACTAGTGGATTTAGTTTAGAGTGAGGAATTATTTTTTAATTAGGGCGTGCGCGACTGTGATGGAATAGACCCTTAAGTATGTCACCTAAAAGGGTGTTCTATTGTTTACCTAAAGAATTAGTTACTAATGAATTATTTATTATCTTTGTTTTATTGTTATTGAAAGAGGATTTAAAATCTGTATTTTATAATTGACAATGGGTTTTATGGAATAAAGGCGCAGAATTCCTAAAATAGACAGTCCGTAGGCGTTTTTAGTTTGATGAGGTACGAAACATTGTGTATTTATTGCAAGTGATGTCTAAATAAGTAGATTGAATAACTCTATTATGTAGGTACTGTAGGAAACATCGAAAATAATATTCGTGAAATGTGAATATCGCTTAGCTAACGACACCGTGATTTTGCTCACAAAAGGGGTAATTATGCCCATAAAAAATTTCACACGATATAGGTTTATACAGGGTGTAAGGGACGGTGTACCGAAAACTGAAAGGGCGTGTTAAGTCGATGAAACTGAACAACTTTCCCAAAGAAACATTTTTGGGAAATGAAAAAATTTTTTGACCTTCCCATACAAATTGCTCACTCTGGTCGAACAGTTTGTACGGAGAGATCAAAATTTTTTTTCATTTTCCAGAAATGTTTCTTTGGGAAAGTGGTTTAGTTTCCTTGACTGAACACGCCCTTTCAGTTTTCGGTACACCGTCCCTTACACCCTGTATACTAAAAATAAATTTCGACTTCTTAGAAATTGCATAAGATTTTTTTCATATTTCACCAACAATTTTCCCTAAGGAACATTGGTCGCAATACGAAAAAAAAATTTTGACGTTCCATAAAAAATGCGCAGAATTCCTAAAATAGACAGTCCGTAGGCGTCTTTAGTTTGATGTGTAGCTGATTCATTTTCCATGAGAGGTCAAATTTTTTTTCGTGTATTTCGAACTATGTTCCTTAGAGAAAGTTGTTCAGTTTCATGGGCAAAATCATATTCTTCAGAGTTGATATACCCTTTATGTTGCACCTTGTATATCATGGGCCGAATCGCTTCTTTTTTTCGGTGAAAAAAAAATCACGCTGTATATATTTTTGTACAATCACAGAGAGCCATAAACCTGAATCCTAGCCATCAGTCTCCAGTGGATAAATTACAGGGACAACGTATGGAAAATTCATGCTTTCTCCGCGGGCCTACGTCGCTCCGCCGCGTCACACCTCGAGATAAATGGTACCGGGCCTTGACTCGGCTTTACTGACCGTTTACACAACTTGTGCTCGAAACAATAAGAAATGTTTTTTGTGAATTGCAAACTTTTACTGACTTTGCTCCAAGCAACTTTGCCGAATAAAAATATTTTTACTTAAAAAAAAATTGAGACTTCACCATACAAAGCAAGTCGATCATCAACCACTTTCGAATGAGAATTCGGAAATTGTTTTTTTGTAGTTTTTAGGGTTCCGTACCTCAAAATAAAAAAACGGAACCCTTATATGATCACTTTATTGTCCGTCTGTCTGTCTGTCTGGCAAGACCCTTTTCCTCACGAACGAGAAGAGATATCAGGTTGAAATTGATAAAGAATATTAAGGTTCATAAACCACATTAGATCTGAAAATTTCAATTTTTTACAACGAGGCAATCAAAAGATATGGCTTTTTATGTCCTCATCTCCATACATTTATGCAAAAAAGCAAAATCTACAGGGTACTTCCCGTTGACCTAAAATTATGAAATTTGGCAAGAAGCTAGGTCTTACAGTACAAATAAAGGGAAAAGTCTAAAATCATTAAATATTTAAATTTTTCTCACAACTAAAAGTAACCAATTAAGGTGAGCTGCCGTTTCAAGAACTTTTCTATAAACGAGGGGTCAAGTTGGATGGTCGCGGAGTTTTTAAAATCAAAGAGCAAAAGCTTTTAGTATATCATATGGTAGATAGGTACGGGACCCTTAGGGCTTGAGTCTGACTCGCACTTGGCCGGTTTTTTTTTCTTTGGGAAGGTTGCTGGTCATTTATTCAAAATATTTTATTTCAGACTAATGTCCATAATAGGTTCAATATTAATAGAATCAATGGGCTTCGAAAGCAAAACCAATGGAATTTGACATTGTGTAAGCATTACTTTTTATTTATTGTATCAATATTAAAAGAAATAATTTACCATTTAGTAAGAAAAAGTTAAGATACCACAAAAAATATTCAGACGAAAAGTATTCTATTAAATACGGTGTCGATGCCCCTTTTCTAGATTAAGTCAGATTGCTCTGACTCGACCCAGAGCAACATCGCATTACGCTCCGTCAACAGAGTAACGTTCGATGCACACGATAACGAAACGAACATATCTCTCCACGCGTCGTTTCTCTAACGAAATAAGTATTCAATCCTCGAAGAGAAAACAGAAACCTCGAGAGAATTCCGATAAATATGACTAGGAGAAAATTGTAATACATTACAGAGATGGAATCCAGATGGCAAAGTGGAGTTTTTCCCAAAACGAACAAAGTCACTTTATCCGAGTCGGAAAATGAATTCGAACAAGTGTTCTTATTGTTTATCTCGGATGAATACACACTTGTTTCGGGAAAGAAACAAAAACAGCAAAAAGTTTTTCAGGGTCTTGTAAACTTGATGTTTTATCGTGAAGTGGGAATAAGTAAGGTGGGATAAAGCAAACTGGTCGAATGGCCATCTTACAATAAGATTAGGAAGTTTTGGGCGAGAATGGGCGTGTAAGGTAGACCGGCGCTGTGCAAAAGAAACGCTTGGAATTCGATTTGACCCTCGGCGGCGTCCTTCCTGAATGTAAATCGAGGGTAAATTCGCCTCTCACTAAATTTTCCCCCTTACGTTTTTAAATTATAGCAAAAATTGGAACTGTCTCATCGTTCAGCGAGGTTCGTTTCGTAAATAAAATTATAGATGCGGGAGAGACAATTCTGTAACAATGTCACACCACGTTACCAAAAAATGATATAAAACATCCATCCTTGTTTCGCAGAGTTGTTTTTCCTAAAACTGGCAGCGCTTAATTTCGGCGAAAACTGCAAAATTTCGTAACGTGACGTTCTACCAAAACATAATGGTTTTATGCGAACAAATTTTATACTTTAACGGACTACACTTACCAGAACTTAGTTACCGAAATAACTCGAGAGTACAATTAATAGAATATATAAATAAAGTATTCCCTGAAGGATAGACATGTTTATACTTGAAAGGCGATATCCTTGAGGCTAATGAAAATGGGATCGCTATAATTGCTGGTCCGTGATTGCGTTCTCATGTAATTTGTACGAAGCTCAAAACCACTCTATAATTTGAACACGAGCCCCCATGAGTCCTCCTGGCACAAACCTCAACCTTGTCAATGAGAACTTGATTACAAAATTACTGGGCATTAATCATAATAGGAAGATAAATACATTATGTTATACAAATATGGTTATATTTGGATCCCTACCAAAATTTTTGTACATTACGAACAAAAAAGAGAACAGCAACTAGACGCGGTTGAGAAAAAAACTTTGACAGTCTCATACAAATTGCACTATTGACAATGCAAGGTTTGTTTAGGAAAATAAAAGACATATCTAGTTTTTTGGCCCTTGTTTCTGTAAAATGTTGTTGGGGCGCTATTACTGTAGCCTGAACGTGTTTGCCATCAACGAAGCGAATTCCCGCGCAAAGCCCAGTAGAGAGTAGCCCTATGCAGCATTACACTGCCAAAGTCAAAAATGTTAAGACTATTTCCGTATTCCCTTACCGGTAAGGGCCCGCTAACCCCGAGGTATGCGCGGGAATCAGTGTTGCAATGACAATGTTTCATTTATATAGCAAACACGTTCTGGCTACCGTAGTAGATTTATGTTCAAAGTAACATACTCCAGGGCCTAGAGCCAAGTGGCTTTCTACTATCGCAAACGCCAGTAGAATAGAATGAAAATGTATGGGCCCTGAGTCAAGTGACATTCTATTGTCGCAAACGCTATAGAATAGAATAAAAATGTATGGGATTGACATCAGCTGTCACGCAACATTTCGTTAGCTAATATCAATCGCATATATTTTCATTCTATTCTACTAGCGTTTTCGATTGTAGAAAGCCACTTGACTCAGGGCCATGGGATTGACATTAGCTAACGAAATGTCACGTGACAGTTAATGTCAAACCCATAGTTTTATTCTATTCTATAGCGTTTGCGATAATAGAATGCCACTTGTCTCAGGGCCCTGGTCCAAAGATTATCAAAAAATGTATCTTGGTTCTAATTTCGAATAGTAAATACCCAAGATAGTTAACCTAATAGTAGATGGTAACATAGTAAAGATACGAAGAAGTAAAACAATATGAAAAGAATCTGGTTCTCAGAAGTAGCCTACTTATCCCCTCGCGTTTTCAACTTCGTCTTTCAAAGTGAGCTGGAATAGATACCGAACGACTTCGGTACCGATAGTTCCCTAACAACTCCCGAACACTGAACCGAATAACTTAGAAATGGAACATTTTAATACAATCACAGTGATTTATATTCCAAGCATATCTCATGGCGGGAAGACACAAACATGTTTACAAGAGTTTGTTTACACAGGAAAATCCATTGAAATCAGAAATCAAAATGTTATTGCGAAGCTTCATTGTAATCAGATTGGATTACTCCTACCTACAATGAAGCCTTACAGAATATGTTTGTAATTACGTTAAAAGTTTATCCACGATATTTCATTCAGGAATCGGATCCACAAAATAAATCTTCGGATGTTCAAAACAATGTATTGTTTGTAGCAGTGCTCCAAGTCGAATACAGTTCAGACGTACAGCAAATAAACCGACTTGAACGCTTTCGTTTCGTATTTATATTCGCGGTAATTTAACTCCCGGCTGACTCGTCTGTCTGCGTAGCACCGCTACGGGCTACGGCATTCGTAGCGAGTTGCTACGCTCATAAACTTTCATACCGTTGTTTCTTTCAGAATAACAAACAAGCGAAAATTCATCCACTAGCTTATATTTCAACAACTAACAGGGTGTCTGAACAAAATAATTTATATTCCGTAAGTGGAGTAGAGAAGGTGCGAAAGCTGTGTAAGTTTCATAGAGTATTCCACAGTTATTCTGGAAGAGACAATGTTTTCATTTGTCGGTGAGTGCGCGCGGGCTGGCGGGTAATAGCGTTCTTTGTCGCGGAATTAGCAATCAGGCGGTGGCCGCCGGCGCTGAAAAAACAGCCGCCGAGGTTTTTCTTAATTGTCCCATAGCTAGGCTTCACGCCGGCCCTCGTCGTACAAATTACTATTATTTATTTAACGACCTGACTCGACTAAATGAAAATATAAAATATGCTTACCCTTCCCTAACACAATAAAGGGTCAAATTAAGAAATATCACAAAAGAAGGAAGTCTTTAAAAGAAACAGGAAGTCTTTGCGAAATTTTAACCGCTGCGTCTCGTTATAAAAGACGTAAAACTTTGCATTTCTTCACCGAAAAAAATGTGGAGGGCCGAAGTTTTCCACTTTGCCGACGTCAAAATGAACTTCATTTAAGGGCCGAATTGTATTTGGAAGTTGTTAATTCCCGTCCTGGCGTAGTTACTTAAGTAAGTCTTTCATTAGCGGCCGTCACGTGCGGTGAATTATAAACCGGAGTTTTAAGGTTCGGAAAAATTGTAAGACAATGCCGCGGGCCGCGATTGGAAAACCCTCCCCCGCAGCCTGAATACCAAACGTGCCCTCTATAACTAGTATTTTTATAAGAATTTTTTTTTTACAATTTTGGAGAAAAGCTAGTTTTAATTTAGAACCAATACTAGCATTTTCCAGGTAAGCAAAAACTTCAAAAGCATTTCAGAAATTACCATAACTTTAGCTGACAACTTTGAAGAAAATTTGATTCTACCTACCTTAGCAAAAATAGACATTTTGCTTTGTAAAGAAACAGACAAGAAAATTGAAAGATGACAACGTCCTCGATTGGCAAACCCTTTTGCCAGCGCCCTGAATACCAAACGAGTCCTCCACGCCAACAGCTTTTATTAATATTTTGCAAAAAAAAAGTTGCACGCGCTCTTGCGCCATACGAATACTGTTGTCGTTCAATGGCCCATACTAATAATAATTCCGTTTTATTTACATATTCGAACGACTTTATAGACGTATCAGTTTCGAATATAGGTCAGCAATAAAACCGAAGCACTTACTGTTAGCATTTGAATAGAAATCGCTTCTATAACAACTGCAATATCCGTAAAGGAGGGATGGTACAACTAAGTAACTCTATTTGGAAGTACAGTTAAGCAATTACTATAGTTTCTTTTAAAAAAGTCTGTCCCGTGACGGTTGAGTGAATAAGGGTAGAGGCAGACGAGACGGGGCGGCGGTACAAAAAGGTACGTACGTCACTCAGAACGACTGGCAACACGAGGGACAGTGAAAAACACTTTCGCCCCGCCGCGCGTGAATGCAAAATAGGGTGAAGAACATGAAAAGGAAATCGCTGGCTTCTACTTTACAATGTGGAATGGGCCTTGGCGATGATATGTCATGCTGTTTTCGAAATGGCTAACATGTAACTTTATATTTCGGTCTGGTTTTGTATAAAGCTATTCTTCCATGAAGAGAAATATATTTGAGCGATGAGCGAGAGAGTTATATCATTGGCTAACAACATCGTGCCAATCATTTTTCATAAGATAGAACAGCAGCGCTTTAAAACTGCATTCAATGAAAAGCCCAGTAAAAAAGGTGTCAATGTGACCGATTTCAAAATAACAGGTTTTATTTTTTGTTTACGTGGAGGTGGTAGATTTGGTAAGCCCAAGACAACAAACAGTAAAATGGTATAGTGTGTGTGTGGTAGGCCAAATTACTACAAAAACCAAGCTAATACATAAATAAATAAATATTGGGGACATTTCATACAAGGTCATCTGATCCCAAACCAAGCAAAGCCTGTACTATGGGTACGAGAGACTAATATACATACATAAATAGATAAATAACACCCAGACTGAGAAAAAACACTTGTATTCATCACACAAATGTTTGCCCTGGGCGGGGATCGAACCCGCGGCCCACGACGTGAAAGGCAGACTCACTACCAACCACACCAACGGGTTTGTCAATATTACACTTTTGTAGAAAAGGAAGGCACTTTCTCACAATGCCGCGCATCGCCATTCCATTTTCCTTTCGGGGCAAAGTTATGTGCGCACCGCGGATTTTTATTACACATGTAAAGATTTTATCGAGGACAGACTTGTTTATTAAATAAAGGAACTTGTGTACGCAGCACTTTGTGCCTCTTCCGCACACGTAACAAAGGAATATAATGTTATGGCCCCTATTGATACAGGACCCTTATAAAATCCCACAAAATATAGCAACATTTCTACTGGAGAGTTACCACTGCAGACACATACGGCTTTTTATGATGCTGCCTTTGGAAACTTTGAGAGTTTTGAGATATTCCACTTTTTTAGCGCTGGATTTGAGCTTCATAAATTTCGTATGCAAAAATGCAGCGCGCCCTAGATTTTGTGTTACAAAAAATTGGCATAAACTAGAAAGAATTGTTTAGTTCGAATAAATATTAAAAAATCTGTTTCGCAAAAGAGGAGTAGGTACAAACAATCGAAACTTGAAATAGGAATATCTATGTCGCAGGCAAATGGTTCGCCGCTTCACACAATGCCTATTTTTAAATTCGTTATTTTACATATTGCCTAGGCGTTTTACAAAACGACGCGTAATTCGTTCCTGGCAACCTAACTGATCCCATTCGGGTTCCGTTGGGTTGGGTTTGCCTTAACTAACTAACCTAACATGCACTGATCTAACCCCGTCACAGTCTGCCGATGCAGTTTTACAATATTCCGAACGTACACAATTTGCCGGCCGTTAGTAAAAAGCGAATTATACGATTTGCCTGCGACATCTATAAGGCGCACTAGTTACACAACTCTCCACCTATCTTAGTCTTGCGAAGTACGGGTAAATCCGTATCCAGATCCTTTCACATAGATACAACAATCTATCAGAGTGCTCGTCAGCAATTATTCAGATTGTTTGAGCTGGCTTGCATTAATTATCACTTATTCAACATTCTGCAGCGCTCTATCTATCTTACTATGTAAATAAATGAATTTCCATAGAAAAACTATTACATTTCAACGAGAAACCCTCTTTATTAATAAACACAGAGCAATTTTTTGTAACAAAAGTTTAAGAGATATTTTATACAAGAAAAAGGTCGAATCATTCATGTAAATCCAAAGAAGTTTAAGCGTCAATCTTCAAGTCTATAATAATTTGGGATCTTGTGGGTGTTTAAAACATGAGCGGTAAAAAAATATCTACTTGAACTATCGAGGTCGGTCGCCGATCTTACAACCCTCACGACATGACGATGATGTGGAATTTGAACTATCCTTTTCTATGATGTGGGATTTGAACTATCCTTTTTTATGAACCAATACTGATCCCTTCATTACAATGACGCTATTGCAGAATGAAATTTCAAATCGCTCCTCAATTTACTAAATAGTCGACAAGTTCCTCTGCGGTCCTGAACTGAATGCAGGAGTTGACTATTCTCTTCAAGACTACTTTTCTACATCGTTGAGGGTATAAATAGCGTTATTATATTACGTATCATAGTTATTTCTGCTCTGGAGATTTGTTTTGTGTCCTGGTATTTTTTTATTGCCTATGTTTTGTTTCGTTTGTCATTTTTGTTTTTTTTTCCACTTAACATCGATTCGTACTCTGGGGGTATTTTATGTGTCGTGGTAAAGTCATTTTCTTTAGTCCAAATATTTTTTGTTTCGTTTGTTATTTTTGATTTTTCTTTGGCACTTGACATCGGTCTAGTACAGTGTGAAGACCTTGAAGAAGACGTGCAGGTGGACTGTGAAGATTCACCTTCTGTTTTTCCAATAACTGTATTACGAACCATACCTATCAGTGCTTTGGAGATAACTATAAAATCGTTATAAAGTTCTAGTTTGGAGTCCTTTTTCAAGCTGGTTCCCTGTTTTTCCAATAACATAGCCTTATATATTTCATAGTGAATAATATAAATCGGATAACATAATAATGCGTTCACTACACAAAATAACGCAAAACCACGCATAAAATTTGTAATTCTCTCTGAACACATTGTTTTCTAGTTTGATCTGTTCGCAGGGTGGTTCCTTGACTGGGTCAGTCTTCGCAGGTTTGGATTTTATATGTTGCAGAGAGAAAGTAAATAATTTTGTGCAGTTAGATATTTTGTGCAGCAATGTGAAAAGTTGCATCAAATCAAACATGACTTTTGATTTGATCGACTGCCACTTTCTTCTTTTTAAAATGATTTTTGATTTGTATTTGTTTGTAAAGAGGTTTGGTGATCCTAGTTTTCACGCATGCAGCAAAACCTACTTACATTTGAATCCACAAAAATGTGGTACAGGCATGGTACAGGGCAACTAAAAATCAAAACTAAAATAATATAAAAGCTTTGACACGCTAAGAAAGAAGAGGAAGAACTTTTTGTTACTTTATTGCAAGGAGTTAGCTTTATTGAATGTCTACGCTTGTTAGGTTCAAAAATATAAGCACTTGTTTATCACTGCAAATATTTTAGTGTGTTACTCAGAACACAAAGCAATAAAATTTGGCTACCACTTACAAACTTTGCGCTGTTGATAGAGGGTTTTTAAGGAACCATAATTTTTTCTTTATGGTCCGAGTAACCTACTAATGATATACCCAGTATTGCTCCGGCCCAAAGGAGAGCGACACGTAATAAGCTCAGGCTCAAGCTGTTTCTTGAGTAGGTATATCCTGAGCGGGTGAAGTGTTTGCGCCGCCATCCACGTCCGGTCGGGTAATGGCTCCGGGGTGACGGTGACGGCGACACTCACCCGGTACCATCCAGGTAATGAATTTCGTACCTATATTGATACTTGAGTATATCTGTTTATATTGGAAATGTAGTGTGCAATTTGAAAGGCAAATTTGCCTTCTTATAGAGCTTCAAAGAGAGAGAGAGAGACAAGGGTAGAACTCTCATTGTTCCGATGTTCTCACAAACGTAACTTTAACAATTATTAATCGAAATTACTGAATGAAACTTCCTGAAAAGAGCGACATAATTAAATTATTAATTAATTAATTAAATTGAAAACTTGAAATTAGTTACTAACTCATTTCTCTATTATGTATGTTTTATAACATTGGAAAATTTAAATAACTAATTATTTTTATTATAACACCGGCAAACTGAAAATCTTTTTGATTTTTCGTTCACATCTACGCGTTGATGATAATGAACCAGAGCCAATCACGATAGTATAGACAACAATTTTCACCTCAAAGGAAAGCTATCTTCTTCGTATAAAGCATCCTATACTGCAAACGGCAAAGTAAATATTATTTGGGATTTCCTGAGCACCGATCGGTTTTAGAGTCACGTAGATGGCAGTGATTTCAATTTCGTGCTAAGAGTTCGATGCCGTCGGCACTCCCCCAGGAAAGTGAAAGGTACGAGCAGTGGGAATGGCCCTCCAATCGTAAACGTATAGACGGGAATTTGTTTAACTTTCAGCTAATATTCTTACTGGAAAGGGAATCTCTGCATTTAGACATTTTGAGGGTGCGTTGTTTTTTTTTTTGCCTTTAAATTTTTTTTGTGACTTATTTTTGTATCAGTGCCGTTTTTTGAACTTTGGAACTTTTCTTAACTACTGTCTTGATAGGAAACTAGCAAATAATGCAAACAGATGCAATATGTGAGTTTGAGTCTTAAATCAGCTCTCTCTAAGCCATCTGTAACGACTTTTCAAATATGTTTTATATTAACAACCTTAAAAGTTAACTCTTTGATGAATGATAAGTTGTCAAGACGCTTCGTACTTGCGGAATAGAGAGCACAATGAAGATAGCTACAAACACGACAAAGTATTTTAAATGGAAAAATTCCAGAAACTGCACTCTATAAAAGATCATCTAAAATTCTAAGTAGAAATATGAACCTCTCAAACGGTTATCCGCAAAGGAGATAGAACAAGCGCTCGTTTAGAGCACTATTTACCTGCCTCTTAGCCCGTATCTATAGACTGCTTTAGAACAAAAAGAACAGTCCGGAATACAGCTCACCATACACCTACGTAGCGGTGCTTATATCTTCAACACATAGGGGTGGGCGAAGTCTCATAAAACAAGGAACTGCAATTGCAATTATCTGCTCTCTACAAGGATTTTATTGGCTACATCTTGTGTGAAAGTTTGTTACTAGACACAGTTTTGATTAAGTATATCGGAAGATGTCTACTTGTTGGATCCTTTCCTGTTAAATTCTTTTGCAGTTATTTTTATTGCAAGAATCAAATATAGAAATACATAATTTAGCGTAAATTGTAATATATATATATATATATGATTGTAATAAATGAGTACATCCTATACTATTAAACGAGCAATATTTGTATATACAAAATGTTTGTAATCGGTTTCTCGAAAACGGCTCTGACGATTTCGATGAATTTTCGGGGGCGAAAAATTTATCCAGCTAGTAGGTCTCATGTCTGGGAAAATTCGTTTTCCCCGTGTTCTTAAGCATTTTTTTTAATACGGTGTTTTAGACAGAAACCTATAGTGCCAACTGTTTGCGAGTAGCATAGCTTGCTCACCCAATGATATTTTAATGTTGAGGCGTTTTTATAGAGCGAAGCGTGGCGAAGCTCATTCACCCTAACTAATTAAATAAGTCCAATGAGAGCTTGGACACTCAAAAAGTCTCTCAGAGAAATCTTCTACTCTAAATCTTCTACTTTAAATTTCTTGTACTTACTAAACACTAGAAAGCATGTAATCCAGTAGACAGTACTTTCTAGTAGTACTGGCGCGGTGCGTGTCGCAAAGGAATGCACCGGGGCCATATTAAACCCGTCTTGTCTCGATCCGGGTAATATTGCGCGCGCCTTAAAATCTTACCAAGCGTTCTATTCCAAATTCGAAAGTTTAGTATCCAGTGAAAACTGGAATAAAAGCGTTGTTTTTTGCAAAGATTTTGGAAACTACGAGTGTTTTTTCTTACGTCAATGGTTTTTTGCTATTCGTGGATGTTTCTTAGAACCACTGATATGTATAACGCTCAAAGATTTTGGAAACTACGCGCAGCGTTTTTCTTACGTCAATGATAACGCTGGATAGGATTTTTCCATACAAAGGACAGCTGTGTGTAAAATACAGATGACATCATTAGAGATGACAACATTTATATTCTGAGGTTTCAGTTCCATGGATGCTATTCCATACAAACAATGGCTTACAACCATTGACGTAAGAAAACCGGACAATTGTGCATCGGGCCGCACAGTACAGGGTTCCGTAGTTTTTTAGGATTTTTTTTTATCGCAAAGCAGGTCTTTGTTTAGTGTTTCATAACGTTCATAACATAAACTTTTTACCTCCTAATGCTCAGCAAGGTCCTAGCGCCTGATTGCTTTTGCTATTTTTATTAATATCAGTTTTTCGGCTATAGCTCATTAACCTGAAAAGCCTACTTAGCTATGATAGTTTCCTTTTAATTTCATCATATATGCTATATCTGTAAATTTTTTCACATTTCCAATTACAACCGTTTAGCTAGCTGGCATTTCCAATAACAACCGTTTTTAAAAGAGCTATCTAACGACACTCCACACGATGACCCCATCGAACACAAGACAAGAAAAAAAAATCACCCCCACTTTACTTGTAGGGTACCTACCCTAAATCATCATGCATCGCCTTAAGTCTCGACATCCAGCATACCAAGCCGCTCAAAGCCTGTCTGCGTTTGAAGTCTCAGAAGCCTGGAAATCTGAATGGACTGAAGCTACCCTTGGCTCTCCAGTAGACATAGATCCTACGTCCAAACTTCCGGGCTCCAACCTGCCACGCAACCTATGGTGCCGGCTCAATAGACTTCGACCAGGACATGGCCGCTGTAACTACTTCCGGCACAAGTGGGGATGGAAAGACTCTGCTATGTGCCAGTTTGGCGAAGAGGAGCAAACTATGGAGCACATAGTCCAAAGATGCCCCCTCTTCTCGTACCCAGGACCACCAGAAGATCTATTCAACTATCCACCTGACGTCTCCAATTGGCTGAAAGACTTAAATTTAGAATTATAATTATATTGCCTATTCAAAATGCCATACGATTAGATAAATAAATAACCTACCCTAAAAAAATCTTTCAACATTTTATGTAACCAATTTGTTGGTGTGGATGAAATGTATACAAAATTTCAACTTTCTAGTACTATTAGTCTCTGAGCTAAGCCGCGGAAAGACAGACAGACGAACTATAAGGGTTCCTTGTCGACTACGGAACCCTAAAAAACTCTCCGCGCCCTGCCCAAAATCTTTGCGTACAACGTCAAAATGGCGTTATTAATCAAATAGGCAAGAACGGCTAGAATACAATTTGACATTTGCCAGCCCAGTGTAGTTCATTTCAGCCACAAATATATAGGTATAAAGGAGAGCCTCTGTGATTTCAGCGCTTAGGTCATAATAATGGGCTGAAACAGAATGAGCTTCCCAATCCCAATCAATTCCTTTTATGGTTTCCTTTTTTTCTGCATTCTATGATTTTCAATGGACATTTAGGGTCGTACTAATAAGTTGCTTTCAATATCCCTCTTGCAGATGAGTGTCAAGGTGTGATTTTTGTTGTTTCAAGTTTTGTTTTAATTAAAGCAACATCTCAAATACATCTGAAGGATAGAAAAGGATATTTTATTTCACACTTAATAGATATCTATTAATCCCTTAACATCAACAGTCAGTTATGCTAGTAACACTTTTTAAAGCTAAAATGCGAGTAAATTCCGCTGTCGACGGGTCTCAAAATGCCTCGATCGCGCTGAGCTCAAAGGCTGAGTTTGGCTGAGCTCGTGTTACGTGTATTGACATACGTCAAACCGGCGTTACCATGACAGCGGCTTATGAGCGCGATCTCTCTACGCCAGTCCATACGAGCTCAAAAGCTTAAGTCTGAAAAGACCTTTTCGTAACGAATATACAGAGTTTTTTATTGAACTAATGTAATTTATTTTCATTGGTTCAGGCAGCCAATTTTGCAATATCACTCAAAAAATTAAAAATCACAGATTTTTGTTTAAAAAGTGACGATTGATATTCGTTAAATATAAAGTAGTGTTAAATTGAAAATTTTCATATTTATTTATAGTATTTTATCAGGCAAGGGTGAATTTGAATTTTTAAAGTCTATAAAGTGATATTTACCCGTTTATATTCAATAATTTTTCCTCTGTTCCTAAAACAGTGACTCGCCTTTAAAATCGGAACAACTTTCTCGCGAAAAAAGTTCCTGAAAATATCGCTTATTTAGGGTCATCAAGTCAACAAGGAACCCTTATAGTACGCTTCGTAGTCAACAAGGAACCCTTATAGTTTCGTCGTCTCCATCTGTCTGTCTGTCGGTCAGTGTGTCTGTCTTTCCGAGGCTTAGCTCAGAAACCTTTAGTACCAGAAAGTTGTAATTTGGTAGGTACGAGTGTTTATATTTGTCACGCCGATAAAGTGGTAAATAATAGTACATTAAAATGCAAGTGCGCTATTTTGGATAATACACCCGAGGCTCAGAAATTGCAGCCCGAGCCGCAGGCGAGGGCGTAATGGAGCCAAGGGTGTAATCACCAACGCGCACGAGCTTTTTACGACGTTTTGAACACATTTGCGAATAAAAACAAATCAAATTGGTTACCTTTAAAAATACTAAACTTTGCTAACCCCACCGCACGTCCACCGGAACATTTTGTCGGCTGCATATGTTCATGTTTTCCTTTAATTTTACCAACTTTCAAAATTGTATTTAGTGTATGAGTATCTTAGACGGTTCAGGAACAGTTTTTTATTTGTAGAAGTCGACACTTAGAAATAATTAGACGTTGCACAAAATAACTTTGGCCATGTCAGTTGATGGGCAGAAGTTAATTCATAAGAAAATAAGTCGTTTTTGACTTTTGCGCATCAATGACATGGCCAAAGTTATTTTGTACGACGTTTACAATAATAAACACTACAAATATTTGTAAAATGGCGCGCATTATTTCTTTTTCCGCGGGCACAGCGCGCGCGAGTCCGACTCGCACTTGACCGGTTTTTTTTATTAATGTCAAGTGCAAAGCCCCCCTAATGCAAAGCTAAACAGATGATATCGGAAACATGGAAAAATTCACAGTGGTAGTATATAATAATGAATTTATAAGGAAAATTATTGCTAATTACTGCTAAATAGCCTTTACAGGTTTACGAGTAATAGTCACAATACTGAAAATAATAGAAACAGCAATAAGACGCTGGACCTTCGTTAGGAGGGAAAAGAGCCCGACACGTACTTGGCCGGTATTTTTATTTATCGTGCAAACTGGGTTCATTTCATAAATAAGTCACTTATCCGACATTCGTTGAGAACAGACAAATAAGTCCACCAGAAAATTAACAACAATATTTGGGAGTATTTCGCCTGGCACTTTAAATCATCCTTGCCCTAGTTTTACTCCATTTTTACCGAAGGGTTAAATGGAGTCGGTTACCTAACCTAGGGATTTGACTAGGGCATTCGTTTTTACTTGTAGTGACTGGCACTTTAATGGACTGCGGTAATTGAAGACTGCATAGATATGTGCGATACGCAGAAAAATGTTTCTATTCATCCTCCGGTTCAAGTTCCCTTACTCCGGTATTTCACTTGGACACCACGGTGGCGCGACTGGTTGTGCGACTGGTTGTGCCACTGGTGTCCGTAACTAGACACAGGTAAAGACACACCCTGCGTCCACAGTATTAAGGACTATATTTCACTGGGAGTGGTAGCGCGACCAGCATCCGAACTGGTTGCGCCGCCAAATTGGTTGCGCAACCAAACGGACACCAGGGTGAGTAACTCTCTATAGAACTGTCATTTTGTTGGTAGCGGCGACTGGTTGCGCTGCCATGGTGTCCCAGTGAAACACCGGCTTAAGTCGCTTCTTACCACATATCTGGTACCTACTATTCTTAGTCGGCCTTTTATAGGACATACTACATACATACGGGAAGTCAAACCTTTCATTTTAAGTCAAAAATTTTCTCGTTGAAGTTGTTTGTTTCCATGTGTAGAAATGTTTGTTACACCGTGTTGTTATATCATGTACCTACTTTTCAAATTGAAATTCCATATGTTTATTAAATTCTAGGTTAATAAATTGCATGAGCTGGCGTAGCGCCAAGTTGGTCGCAGCAAAGGCTCAGTGGGAAATTGGAAAAATATTTGTACTTTAAAATCTAACTTTACCATTTTTTATATTGCCCACTCCAGGTCTCTGTTGGTATAAAAATAGTTTTTCGAAAAATCCATGACATTATCTTTGATTGTTTGAAAAACTATTTGTAAATGTATATAAATTCTTCTGAACCCACGCCACTTTTTTCCTCTTCTTCAATATCAGAGCTAGACTCACAAAAAATGGAACAGCTGGGTCGAACTGATCGTTCCAAAACGAACTCTCCAAGAAAGAACTTGCTAAGTAGTTAGCGATAAGTTCCATGTTTGAACTTGGAACTTGCACCCAACTTGCATCAGTGTCTGCGTCTCAACGACGCATTCTAAACGGCCAACGTCCCAAACTTGCAAAATGGAGCAAAAATGTCATGTTCGTTCAGTGATCCGAATTTAAAAATTGTAACAGGTAACATGCACCAGTCGAATGAGTTGTGAAATTTATGCGATTTTCAGGGCAGCGTAATGAAGTTTCTACATTTAAGTAGATTGTAGTTTCTTTTTTGTGCGGAGTTTCATTAATAGATCCTACTAATATTATAAACGCGAAAGTTTGTAAGTATGGATTGATGGATGGATGGATGTTTGTTACTCTTTCACGTAAAAACTGCAGAATGGATTTTAATGAAACTTGGCACACATATAGGTTAGGTCCTGGAATAACACATAGGCTACTTTTTACCGCGGAAAAACACTTCATTTCCACGGGAAAACGCATTTAATGTTAATGAAGAAGGTGACTGACTCACTGACTGACATATCAACGCACAGCCCAAACCGCTGGGTCTATAAATTCCAAATTTGGCATGTAGGTTCCTTATGAGGTCTAACGGTGCACTAAGAAAGGGTTTTACAAAATTCCATCCCTAAGGGGGCAAAATAGGGGATGAAAGTTTGTATTAAAGTCCGTCAGTTTTAAAGTTAGGATCTTCATATTTTGTATTTAGGCTTACGACTAAAAAGTAGTATTTACGTATTTCAGGGATTTTGAATATTTGACACCCTAAAGGGTGGTTTGTAATTCTATGCAGCAATTCAACCCCTAAAAAAGGGAAATGGGGTGAAAAAGTCTAAAAACCAATATGGGTATCGTTTGTATGGTTTATTGGGTCGCTGATTACGAAAACTACAAAAATTTTGAAATCCAACGTGGTGGACGTGAAATACAAATCATCCCCTAGGGATGGGGTTGGGGTGCGATAGGGTTGAAATGTCTAAACATCAATATGGGTGTCATTTGTATGGTTTATCGGGTCACTGATTACGATACAACAACTTTGAAATCCAAAGTGGTGGACGTGAAATTTGGGTGCGATAGAGTTGAAATGTCTAAAAATCAATATGGGTGTCGCTTCTATGTTTACTCGTATATGAAGATAGGGATAGCGGTTAAGATGGCGTTAGGGGTAGGGATATGGGAAGGGAGGTATAGGGGTAGGGAGAGGGAGAGGAAAAGGGAGGAGGAGAGGGAGAGGGGCAGGGACAGGGATGGTTTGACGGACGGTTGGACAGATGGTTGGACGGACGGACGGATGACAGATAGACGGAAGGGTGGATGAATGGATGGTCAGATAGATAAAACCCCTCGCGGACGAAGTCGCGGGCAACAGCTAGTGGTCCATATTTTAAACGTAGTGTATACTTTTTTATGTCCATATTAGTATTTATTATGCTGGCCGGCGGCTGGGGACCACTGTTTTTGGTGACCGCAGTATGTGAGATGGTACTATACACAGAAAAATGCTGCTGCCCATCTTCCGGTTAATTAACCCTTAGTCGCCTCTTACGACACCCACGGGTAGAGATGGATTGATACTATTCTTTGCCGGCACCACATGGTTATATTGTTTTTACCCGAGTAGAACGAACCTGCAATTTAGTTTTTCTAGGAAAGAAAGAAAACTTTTTCGTTTAATTTTTACCGCAGCGAGTTAATCGAGTTAGAATTTTTAAAAGCAGACAATTGCTGGCCAAGATCGGTCTATTCGCTGATTCAGCTGCCGGGCGTAAAATCTTTTATATCCGTGCGGCTTGGGAGCAGCCAGCGAATTAACACTCGTCCTGACACGTGGAGCTGGCTCTTTGAGAAATTGGAGCCACTATAACACGTCATTACTGTTTTATGAGTCGTAGAAAATAGCAGCTATTGGGGGCTCCTGGCAACCTAATAGGTTTGGAATTTAAAATTTATGAAAATTATAGTTGCCGCGAAGCTGGAAGTGGGGTAAAGTTATACGAGATAGTTGACTTTCTTGAGTATCGTATAAAAATATTGTTTTTATAAAAAAAAATTGCGAATTCTTATTATAGCGCAGCGTGAACATTCACCTCCGTTTGTGAGGCGGCATTTCCTAAAACCAAGACTAAGTACACACTTTATTTCAAACCGCAGCTCCTTCCCCTTAGCCGGATAAACTGTGAACGGATCGTTTAAATGCCGCTCAGGGGCGTAAGTTATTGCTCGCGCCGTTGTTTCCACCAATTTATAAGGCCAAGACATCGCGGATGCGAGCTACATGCTCCGAACATGAGCATCTATCCCTCGTGGCTTCGGCTGAACACTAATTCCTACCTGTAGGTATGTGCTTCACCTGGGTCTTATCTTGAACGTGTACAAAATACGCCTTCAATGAGGCACACTGAGTGAATTTTAATCTCTCGTTATCGTCTTACGTAGTAATTGTTAGTGAGGCCCGTGTATTCGGTCTAATATCCTGGGTTCGCAAGTTTAATTCATGGAAATAGCGATATTATGAGGAGGCATTTGTCTCTTCTGGTCTCCTGCCGCTTAGGTACCTGAACCTGTGCTTTATTTCCGAAACTGGACATAAATTTTTGGTTTCGATGTCATTTATAGTAATTTGTTGCTTCTAATATACTTTAAGGGCACTGCATGTTATCCTATGTCATCTAGTACACGAAATTTGCAAATTTGTAGCGATAGTAGTGGCCTACTAGGTCCACAAAACGTTGGTCTGCCAATCGGAAACCTGGCAGGTTTTGTACAGTCGGAGCGAAAAGTGATTAAGTGACAGATTACACGAATGAAATCTATTTGTAGAAATAGAAGGTACCTATATAAGTAAAAAACAACAGGTCTGCCTTGCATCCTCTTGGCAGTTTCGCCAGTCCGACCAAATTTGTGGTCCAATCACATCTGACCACATTTGTGGTCCGACAAGCGAAACTGCCAATAGGATGCAAGGCAGACCTGTTTTTTTTTACTTATATAGGTACCTTCTATTTCTGCGAATAGATTTCATTCGTGTAATCTGTCACTTAATCACTTTTCGCTCCGACTGTACAAAACCTGCCAGGCTTCGGATTGAAAGACCAACGTTTTGTGGACCTAGTAGGCTACTACTATCGCTACAAAGTTGCAAATTTCGTGTACTAGATGACGTAGGATAACATGCAGTGCCATTAGAGTCTATAATTAGAAGATTCAATTGTTATTTATAATATATGAGACTCAAATGAATAAATGATCACAAATTAAACATTCTTTATGCTTCATACTGTGCCTGTTCAGTCACTGTAAACTTTTACAACACAATGCATAAACTTTTTAATGTTTATTCTGTGAGTAACCTATTTACATTACGGATTTGGTTTCCGAAAACTTCTCACTTAGCCATCCACTTAGTTTTGTAGACTTTTTCTTTGAAAACTTTGTTACCAGTAAACAGTCTTGATACAATGTGGATAGTTGGCTAACAAGCTTTTATCGAGGATGAGAGAGGATTTAATCTTAACTAAGTTTCAACAAACTACTAAGCTGAACTCGGATAGTTCTAAAAAGATTCCTCAAAAAGTAAATGTAGCTGAATCCTCTTTGCTGCCGTGATTATGTTAATACTTAGTTACTAACAGTCGTAACGTGACGAGAAACCTTCACATAAAAGCAAAGTTTTGGGTCGACGCGTCTGAAAATGTCATGTCATCAATAAATCACTAACAAGTGCTTGAAAAATTAAGGGATTTATCTGTTCGGCCGGCTTAGTAGCATGACGTTATGTTCGGTTTAAAATATTGGTTTATTTGGAGCGCAGGTAAACATTAAAATGATGGATTGCCTGGCTTGTTACTGATTTGTTCGGTGAAGCCACAAATTACAGAGGACGAACGTAACCGTTCAAAAAGCTTTATGTACTAAATAATGAGTATTTCATCCATTAAGCTATCTTTGTGATGGATACTATCAGTATTCTGATGATAAATTAGCAGGAATACAAGGTGCAACAGAAAGCGTATAACAATCCTAAAAATATATGAATCTGCCAAAGAAACTGAAAATCTTTTTCTTTTGGAATTTATCTAGATCGATACACAAAAATAAATTTCGACATAAAATGCGCTATTACTTGATTCGCTATATGAGAAGTCGAGAAAAAATGATCCATGATAGAAGTTACTCAGTTTCATGAGCAACTTTTTGTTACAGGGATATCCCTGTTGCGAGACTGTATAAAGAAATGAAATTAGTTTCTTAAAAATCCCAGGAAGTGCCCAAATTGAATTTTCATATTTCTTCGATTAGGTAATAAATTGGTTACTCTGTTTGCGTTAATTTTATCTTATTTGACCCGTCGTGTTCATTCAAGAAATACTAAATTCTACTAATTGGTTAATTAAATTTGCGTGTTAAAAGTATCCTAAACCGACGAGCATGTATGAAAGGATTGATGAATGTACAGGAAGCAAGGGAAGTATGTCAAGATCGTAGCAGGTGGAGCACTGTGGTCTCTGCCTACCCCGACGGGAACAAGGCGTGATATTATGTATGTATATGTAAATTTGCGTGTATGGACTATTAAAATAGTTTATAAAAATAAGACAGATCACATTGTCATACATTGTTTTTATAAAATTGTTTTATTACTTATTATAATCACTGTCTTTAATTTCCCCTCTCCATCAAAGCGCCATCAACCAAGTTATAGCTTATTACGACAGAATGTCTTTGAAGTCCGATTTTTACATCCACAAGCTGAATCGTCAGCAAATTTACAAAGGATTCCAGCCTCTCCTAATTACAATTTAGTTCACTCAGCAATTTTTTTTAAAACGGAACATTTTGCCCAATTATTATGCAAAGCTTAATTAACTGAACGCAAATTAATTTACCTACAAAGAAAATTAGAGTGACACTCCCTTTAAAACATTATTTTTCTGAAAAAATGCGTTAATGCGTAATTGGACGGGTGACATTCTCCGAATTTGCTTTTTAAATAATTTCATATTTTGCGTCCAAAATAATTACAATAAAAGTGTTGAGAACTCAGGTCTACCTAAGAAACTGCAGCTAAGTGATAGGTAAGGCATAAATTATCGTGCACCGACAAGCCAAATGACTACCTAACCATATTTTCAGATAACTGAATCAAAGAAAAGGCGTAACGACGGCTATCTCTGTACTCCGATATCTACGTTGCAGTGAGATGATAATAGCCATACCATATCTTCATTGTCACACTCTTCATTTCTGAAGGTCGTGTTTAACAAGTTCGATTCCTGTTGATGTTGGTAAACAACAGTGGTGGTCCCTGCCTTCTCAGACCCGGTCCCGTCAGAGAACGGTGGTAATGGGCAGGTTGAGTACAGCTTTGATCTGGTCTGACCAGCGGTGCGGTGCTCTATCTTGAGATCTTCTCCCCTCTTCTCTGCCCAACGAAACACAAGCTTTTAAAGATTATCTAGGCTTCTTCTGGCAACGTAACCGAAAGTATTTTCTGGTGGCATATATTTTATGAAAGTCGTACGATTACTTTCAGCAGCTCAAGAATCGACGTGTTAATGTTTTTTCATACCATATCATGATCATATAATTATATATATTGTAATTTGTTTCGACCTGGGATACATACCCATCGTCTATCGAATAAAATTTCATTCAAACATGATTATGAAACGCTTGCATTTTTCTTTCTCCCGGCAGATGATAATTATCCTAGAGTTGTCACAGAGATATGATAAAAACAGAGATTTGGTCAAATCCCTAAGTGATTTTTTATCGCAAAGCAGGTTTTGATTAATTATTTCTTCACGTTCATAAGTTTTTTTTTACCTCCACAGCGTGGATTTTTATCATTTCTAGTTTTCGGCTATTGCTCATTAACCTGTAAAGCCTACTTAGATGTGATACTTTTCCTTAATACACTATTATTGTGATTTGTTTCACATTTCCAATAACAATCGTTTAGCTGATAACTAAAAAAATTGTAACATGATTTTAACTTATGATTTAACTTATTGATGAAAAATATATACGTACTAAATTACAGCTTTCTAGTACTAAGGGTCTCGTGAGTTAAGCTGCGGACAGACAGACAGACAGACGGACATGACGAAACCATTAGGGTTCCTCGACTACGGAACCCTGAAAACCGGCTTTTGATCAAAAACCTGATTTATTATATTCCTGAGTTCTCTAGATAAAAAAAACCTAAACTTTTTAGGTTTGGTTAAATTAGGTTGTGTCGCTACAATGGACACTACATAGAATTGGTAATTTTCGATTGTTTAATCGATTAGGGATTTGACCAAACTCTGTTTTTATGATATCCCTACTACAGAGTCTTCATACTCATAATACAGTTATTCCCATCTTGCTGTGACATACACCTAGAACTATGAAGTAGGTAAGCTTCATTAATTGAAGTTCTGTAAAATAAAATGCGTATTTAGATTTCCGCGCGAGCTCCGCTATACGCAAACTCAATAAATCGAATGCTCCAAATGCATTTGCATTTATAATGCACTCCAAATCGACTGGAACACGAAACAGACTGCACCGTGGGCGTCACCCCAGTGGGTCTAGTCTGCGATAGCGGACACATTAGGCGGATTGAAACCTCTTCGGCAAACTTAGAATTGCAAAATAGTGGCTGAAACCACTCGCAAATGCCGTTTGATTTGAGAAAAAACATTTCGTTTGGAGGGTTTTGTTTGGTTGGGTTGTACGCGTTGCGACTGTAAACACTTTTGGTAAATAGACTTTTAAATGCAAGAGTTTTGTTCACCCTACCATTATTGTGATCACCATAAAAAATCAGACAGCCTAGCCTGTTTGATGCGAATCTATAATAATTTAACCACCCACATTGAAAGGTTACCGTTCGATAAATTCAAAAACTGTTATGAAGCAAAAATTTTATAAGAAAGGTTATTATAAAATATCAGATTACCTAGAAGAGAAAAATCCATGGGATTAGGCTACGGTTCTAACAGGCTAATTCAAAATTCTAATATGTTTAATGTAATGGGTTTTTATTTTCGCTTCTTATTTCCCACCATGGCGCCACTTTGTTTGTGAAGCGATTTAGTTTAGCTGACGTAATTAAAAGATTTTAGTATCCAACAATCAATTAACTATATTTGATTTGTATCGCGGAAGAAAGAAACAAGTTTAATTGCTGGCCAAAGAAGACCTCGGTATCATAAGTTTGAATGTTTGTAGTATGGAAAGGTTAGTGTTCATGTTTGTGTGTTATACGTCGATGGCTTCTACATTTTAGGATTTTGCTGGTGTATTTGCCATATTTAAATTTTAAGGATGCGCACCGGTGTTATTATATGTACAATTGACAACAAACCGTAACGACAAAAAGAACATAGGTCAAAAAGAAAAAATATATATTTTGAAAAAGGTGCACAAAAATAGTCAAAATTTTATACGAAAAAGTTTCCTCATATTGTCTACAAAGCAACTAACCCCTTAGCGTAAACCTTGAAGCTATTTTCTTATTAATTTTAAATTTAATGCGACAAATCAAACAGCCACCGAAATTCTTCACAAAGACCCCTTCTCTTTGATGAACTTCCTCCGCATTCCCTAATTTCAATTTTCAGATGGCGCGTCGACGGCACTTCGAATCATAATATAACAGGGTGTTATAAATTGAGCAGGAGTAGCATTTATAGCTATAACGTATTCACATATAGTTGAGTTTTTAAGTTGAGGATATGCTATTCATGAAAATAAAATTGTCACCATCTTAAAAAAATGTTATAACTAGTCCTTTTCTTGAGAAAAATTTCAACGAAGTGGTGTGAACAAAGCATAGAACAAACAAACTTTTTTAACACTTTATGGACATTACACGATCGATTATTGACAAAAAACATCGATGCTTATGAAAATTTTCGAGCATTTATGCAATCTGGCTTAATGGTTGCTACATAATTTGGCCGTTTTCCTCCATTTTCGCATGCGAGATTGAGATCAAATGCTTACCCTCTCATAGAAAAAACAATTATAAATCAAGTAATATGTTTGTTAATACATACACATATTACATCACGCCTCTTTCCCGGCAGGGTAGGCAGAGACCACAGTCCTCCACTTGCTACGATCTTGACATTCTTCCCTTGCTTTCTGTATTTTCATCAACCCTTTCATACAAGCTCGTCGGTTTAATATACTTTTAACCTGGCCTTTATTTAGAATGTCCTGAATTTGGTCTTAGTGAATCTCAAAACAAAAGCACCGATTCAAATCCATATTTCAATAGCTAATTATATTTGGTTTCGTTTGTTCCCGGAGGTGGTTAATCAAAGTGGGAGACGACGTCAGCGCAGGCTAATTAGATCTAAACTTGCCGGGGCCGCGGCCAACTTATTTGCCTTAGTAGTTACCGCGCCTTAACGCAATGTACATAATATTGTCTTCCGGCTCCGCCAACTTCAGTAATAATACTGGATATGTCCGGAAACAACTTGTAATGTATACTTAAGATAGGGTGGCCATGCAGACCTGTCATAAATAACAATTAGAGGAAAAGTGTATACTTTTGTAAAGGCTATGGAAAAGACTGACTAGACAGTCAAAGTCACCAGATTTTAGATCATAGTTTTAACTGTTTATTAATTTCGATTCCAAAAATGAATCATGGCAGTAAGTTTAAAATGTAACACATAATTAAATCGATTATTGCTTAGTTCGAACTCTCTATATTGGAAATTGACTTGCCGTAGCAATAACTTTGCTTTATCCGAATTTTTTTGGTCTAGTGTTTGCTAGCCTGGTAACCCCACTTACTAATGATGCACGAGTAGTTGAGTGGGTATCCTTCTCGCGAGTTAACCGCCAAGGCGCAAACTTGTTTCAAACTTCGATTATATTGAGCTTACAGCCGCTCTACCTTGAAATATGGGGGCCACCTTCTCTAGAAACACTGGAACAATTCGTCTTGATAGGCTGCTTGTGATATTGGAGCCCACCTTTAATCAAACCGGGCAAATGAAGCCGGCAAAACGGCGAGTTTAATGGTTATGCTGATTTCTTGGTGTCTGGCTACGGCTACGAAATTCGTAGAGGTGCTACGCGCTGCGCAATGATTGCGGGAAAATATTTCATTTTCTATTTGGCTTGTGGCGAGAGCGTTATAGGGTCCTAATAAAATAGCGAACATTATTTTAGCACGTTACTTAGACCATGAAACTGAACAACTTTATCAAAGGAACATAGGTAGAAATACGAAAAACCAAACTTTACCTCCCATACAAAACGCGCTATCAGCTGACGCAGCTGTCATAATCAAAAATTGATTTTCGTATTTCGACCTATGGTCCTTGGGAAAAGTTGTTCAGTTTCATGGTCTGAGTAACATACTAAAATATGTTCACTATTTCATTAGGACCTTATATTTTGCAACTTACATGGATGACGATAAAAAAACTACAGAAATGTCGAGAACAAACTTACGTTGGAAAATCGTATTCCTAGTAAACTGCTTCAGAATAATCATCAAGAGGCGCATTTCTACTTGTGAATATTCCTAATTATGGTACTGACCTTCTTGGGCTTCCCGTTCTTGCGGAGCAGCTTGGCGCAGCAGAGTCCCCGCGTGTCCACCAGCGGCTGCGGCGGCTTGCGCGACCAGCACAGCCGGCGGGGGCTCGGCGCCGCTCCACTCCGCACTTCCTCCTTATCCTCACACATATCCCCTACCACCTACACCACCCGCCAACAGTCACAACCTCCAAGATATCGATGCTTTACGAGAACCTTCGACATTGTTTCCCCTATAAAACTACCGGCCCGACTCGATAACGCTATCTCCCTCTAATATATTACAGTAAATAGCGGCGATTTGGCAAGCCGTTTCCTTCTTCCTACACTAAGCTATAATTTAAGAGCATCTAAAAATAAACTCATCTGCTTAGAAGCGTACATTTAAGTTCGATATTTTGTACTATTTTGACTCGGTAAATAAAAAGGAGGTTTGATTCTGCTATAAGCCCCTTCAACGTCCGTTGTAGCATCTGAAACAAAGACACATTAAAATTACGTTATAATTTGACAAATATTTGTTTGTGGAGCAAATTCTGGGGAATGTGCGAGGGGTGTTTGACTTGCAAAGAAAACATGGACTCAACGTGAAGATATATTTATTCGGGATTTCAAATCTAAAGTCAAATGAGGGAGTGCCGTAACTCTCCTCAGTCACTGTAGAATATTCGCATTAAAATTTCTGCTCCTCTTATACTCGTATCTAAAGTTATAAAACTTATTAAAAGTACCTTCTTTTCAAGAGGAGTAAGGCGTGAATAATTTACGTCAGTCTGTACTACTTAGACTACGCTTAAAATGTCTAAATAAAGTATATCAATAAAACAAATCTTAAGTGCTTTTTTCGGGATAACTTAATAGACTTGTTTTCAGAAGAGACACTCTACTTTAAAAATAAATGGTCACTTAAAAAAACAATTTTTAAACTATCAATCCACATAGTCCAGTTCACGTTTTTCTTTAAAAAGATAATATGTATTGTATCTAAATATCATTTTATAACTAATAACTTGTAAAAGTAAGATTTTATTAAGGTGCAGTAATTTAGAGTACAGTAAGATAAAATTAAAGGATTAAAGTTATGATTTGACAGCGTTTGCAAATGCAATGCTAACTTAGAATAAATCTAAGTTGTTTTACCCTTATAGTTCATCATTACATTCCATAAAATGTCCACTGCTGAATGCAGATCAGAACAAGAGAGCTCCATTTAGAGTTTTAGAGTAATTAATGTGATATTTTTGAAGGATTGTACCATAATCACCACGGTTGTTAGCATTGCGGCTGGCACAAATGGACCACGATGATTGGCGACTGCAAATGATCGTTAGATCCAAAACGAAACTGTTGCCCATCCTTTGGTTCAAGATTCATACGACATCCACGGAAATAATATTAGCCGGCACTACATGGTCACTCACAGTTATTAAAATTCTTTGCATCAATATCGCTAGTAAAGCATCCTATTGGACTCTAATAAATTGAACAAGCTAGGTAAAATCCATTTTAAAGCGACTTTTTTATTGCTACGACTAGCATAAAAGACGTATTAACCTGTCAATAGCACTTATAAGGAAAGCCACTGCATTTTGCGTAGAAGACTTATTGGCAAGCTCTAGTCGCGATGACGATATTTTTCAATCTCGTATTACTCGCATTTATTTTATTCCGGGTCTTAGCGCGATACTTATAATGAGGCAAAATAAATTATCTTCTCTCGACGTTTCGTCCGAGTTGCATCAGCCGTATAAGTATCGCGTTAAGACTCGGAATAAAATAAACATATATCAGAACTGCGAAAGCTTAAAACAAACCTTACTAGCATTTATTGGCAATGTAGTCGAAACTTTTCAGAAAACTGATTTTCTGAAAGGGACTGCAATTGCGATTGGTTTTAAAATAAAGCAGGTGAAGAGGTACGAGTATGTTCTGAATTCAAATCATGTCTTAAGAGCTCCCAAGCTTAAGAGTTTCGTTGAAGGACAGCTCTTGAAAGGAACTTTCTAATTTACATGTAATTTGCGTTAACCAAGATCGGGAACTGTTGTCAGGTAGAATGACAATAAAGTGTGATAATATTTATTACGCATTGAGGTTCTTTCTGCTCTGAATTTGACCCTTAGGTCAAAAGTTGACTGTATTTATGAATCACTAAAGCTAACGGTAACTTTAGTGATTGTCAAATTCAGACAAAAATGTTTTTTTTACTGAACTAATCTGAAAAATATTGAAAAGTATTTGACATAAAATGTTTTTTTTTTTTGGTACAAAATACAAGTAGGTTAGTTGTAGGTTAGTTTTTGGTATTTACTACATATATGAACCATAGACTTATTACTTTGCGGGTACTTTAAAAGATCATTGGTGTAATTAACGCCCGCGAGACAGTTCTCGCACAACGAAGTGTAGTGCAAATACAAAATTTATTTATAAGGTCATAGTGTAATAATAATAAATTATGAATTTAAAAATTCATTATAATCATAGAATTCCATTTCAACTAGCCACGTTTGAGCTGACTTCTAAAATTTGAGAAAGTAGCTGCATCTTGTAGTACTGGGAAGCTTATAAGTATTACTGCTCCGTGTAGGTGTTTCAGCTGATGTTTAAAATCCATGACTCAATAACAACATAGCCACCATATTTACCGAACAATAAATCCTATCAGTGCCTACTTTTCACAATCCCTGAACAAGTTCCCAAATGAATGGTTGTTCAACCTAACTACAACAGCAAAATAAACGCCTTGCGATGCGAGTTCGCGTCGAAACGCAGTTTTTTGCAAAGCGAATTTGATGTTTTGTGTTGCAATGTACTTCTTTATTTTAGAATAGTGTAACGGTCTTAGAAGCTACAATTTTGTGAGAAAATTTCGGTGGAAAATCTTTTACCCTGTTCGTAATTGTAAGTGAGTATTTCTTCCGTAACTAAGACTAATGATTAAACGTGATTACGGACTTTTACTTAACTCGGTGTTGTGGACCCTAACCGGCCGCGGCGATACGAAGCTCTGATGAATATTAACAACGACATCCCGTCGTCTTAACGAACGCGCCGACTTGCTTCACGAAATTACGTACATTTTTTTTTACACTCTGATCGTTTGTTACAAAGGTCCAAAGACGCTATCTAAATATAATTTTGAAAAAGGCTAAAACCCAGAAAATAACTCCTTATCTTTATGTACCTATTTGCTTATACAAGGTGTAACAAAAAGGGTATATCAACCCTGAAGGATGTGATTCTGCGCATGAAACTGAACAACTTTCCTTGAGGAACATAGGTCGAAATACGAAAAAAAAAAATTTACCTATACAAACTGAATCAGCTGATCGCGCATTTTGTATGGGAGGTCAATTTTTTTTTGTATTTCAACCTATGTTCCTTAGGGAAAGTTGTTCAGTTTCATGAGCAGAATCACATCCTTCAGGGTTGATATACCCTTTCTGTTACACCTTGTATATAACAGGTGAAGGTGTGTTCATTGGTTGACTATTCTAAAAAACATGGTACACACGGCCGCACATCGGTAGCAACACTTTTGGATCTTATGGCGTGGTAATAAAGTTGAAAAAGTTTCTACCGACAAGCGGTTGACCGTACATTAAGTGGCTACAAATCTCAGTTGAAATTAAGACCGTATTTCTATCTCATTACTACGATAGCTACAGATCACAATTAGTCTAATGAAGAAAGTTTCTAAACAAATCGACTTGAAAACAAAGTGCTACGAAGCAGCGCCAGCGTAGCAAAATGCTACGAAATACTACGACTCGGAAAATTACCGTTCAAATCTATTCCTTTCGTTCAACGACTTTCGAACACTTGAAAAAGCTTATTAAAGCCCCTTTTACCTCATTCAAACCCGAAACGAATGTAAAAGGTGTCAGAGTGAGGAGGCAGATGTTACCTCGCCGCATAGTTCACTTCACACCGCGTTTTGGATTCATTCCAACAGCTAATATCCTATTCTGTTTGTCTTCTGAGGCAATAAAATGACTTTTATGCAAATCATGCGAATTCTATACATTTTTGATGAGCTACCGGGCCGGCGACGCATCCGCGCAGTTTAATTAATATATTTTCCCATCAAAAGTTTATTTTACAGATAATTTTTCTTGCATAACTTTCCCCGTTTTAAATATTAATTAAGAAGCCCGTTTTTTATTGGTGGGTAAAGAGTAACGATGAGGCTCTGATTTTAAAAACGAACACTCATTAATTTATTTGAAAACTAGATAAAAAAATGTTTATTACATTCTTCAATATGGGAAATATAACACCGGACTACCATAACAATAATCCACCTATTCATGCTCAAACAATAAGGAAAAAATCTACTTCTCTGTACTAAAAAAGGTAAATAGCTCATTAAAATAAAAAGCATCAAAAGCCATGCTAATAAATTTACTTTCCTTTAGAATGGTGAAGAGGCTTGCGTACATTAACGCAATTAAAACGGTAGTGGGAGGTAGTTCAATGTAGGTTCTATTTAAAACTTTTCACAGAGCACACGTGGCTGCACAAACGAGCTACTCTGTGGTAAAAGAACTCACAATTCACCCTCATTAATGAACACAAATAGGCGGTCGAGAGCCCGTCTGCTCAGACCGACGCGAACTTTGTTGACGCGCGGGGAAAGCCTCGCTTTTACCTTTTTTCATTCCTTTTAAAACCTTACGTCGCGACTACTCAGCATCACACGACTTCTTTTATTATAAAATCAAGCGCTTTTCAGACTAAAGCGATATACTTGTCGACGAACAACATGGGAACACGAGACGTGAGAGGAAAAATTAGCCGAACGTTGTTTATGAATAGCTGACGGCTTTCACACGCTCACTGCACAAGAAGAAAGGAAATAAAGCTTATAGGGCGGCAACAGAAAAATGCTTGTTATTTTCTTCGAGTAACTAGACTCCCACTCAACTTGAATTTATTTGAATGTCAATTGAATTTCTCCGTCTCAAGCATTCAATGTAGAGACTTGATGAAGCCGATTTCTCAGTCTATACGAGAGGAGAATTTTAAAATTTAAATTTTTCGAAGCAGACAAACACATACTTCACTTAAAACTCGCAGTTTGCAAATCTAGCAAGAAAATTAAAATTTGTCTTGAAATTTCGTGCAATCCAAAACCACTGTTAACAAGAGGTAAAAAAAACTTAAAGTAAATAAAAAAAGCACATTTATTTCGCATTAATGTAACATACCTAAATGTAGACAATGTAGAAACAATCACGGTCTCTTCGTTCTTAACTAGGTAAATATTTGGATATTTTTTCGTAAGTAAGGTAAAAAGTTGTCGGTCGTTGTGAAGTTTGAGGTTAGCGCGACGACGCGACGTTACTGAAAGAGAGCTGCCGGCGCTCTGAGCCTTGCCGCTTGCTGCCTGCCTTTATATCAACCAACGTAGCACACCTACCTACTTAATGCCTTTATTTATTGTAGAATAGAAAACTGTTTGTGACTTAGGCACAACAGCTTAAAATATGTAAATATGTAGAGCGCTGTCGCGGTCGTGGCGCTGTCGTGTTATATATGAGACTATTTTAGTATGTTTAAAACTTATCTTCTAAAATTTTTAGTCTAGGAGAGCAATTTAACTTACCTAGATTTTTTTAGTTGATAAGCTATGTGTATCTTAGTAACTACAACCTTAATTTTTTTTATTTTTGGGACTTTTTAGTCATAAATAATTATTTACACAAAGTCTGACCGCTAATAACTCTTACGAGTATAGGTAAAGTTCAATAATGTTATTTGGAAAATATGTAATACAAAACGTAATTTTACCAATACAAATTTTCTTCCATCACTTACAAACATGTTTCGGCAAAACATTTTATAAAACGCTTGGCGAACGTACGTCCCCGATATATGATGCGTCGCCGGCAATTTGGCGCGGGAGGAACTGCTATCATTACTCGTCATTTGACTGGAAAAAGTTAAGAATAAGCCAAAGGCAAATTTAGGCGCATTTACCCGAACATTGTTAGTAGAGAACGCCTTCAATGTTTGAAAAGCGTGCGGTAGAATTATTTGTAATAAAAGTATGGAATTGTAGATCGAGGAGCTGATACCTGTAATTTTGAGTTCTAAATAAATAATAGGATTATTTTAGAATGAATGAATAACATTTATTGCACACATTAAGGAATAAAAATTAAAAACTACGGGTTTACAAAAAGTGGGCAAAAGGCGGTCTAGACAAGAAATGGTACATTACCATCATTTAAGAAGTCATCAAGCTTTAACTATGATTTTGACGTCTTTTACTTTGAAAAACACTCTAGTCTTTTAATTTTAACCGATTACACGTGCATGAAACCCTATATATTAGACAGAGTGAGTAGTGATGCCGGTTTTGCTGTTGCGACGTGGGTGCTCGTGCCCATTTGATGAGTCTTTTGTATGAACCTTTGTTGAAATCCGCACCCACTTTCCAATTCCCGTGGGTGTTTGAGCTTCATTAGCGCCCACAGATAGGCTTATTGATGGACTGAACTTCGAAAACGATGCCCTTATATAACTTTTAACCCAGTGTTACACAACGCTTCAAAAATACCTGTTTTATTCTAAGAAATACAACCTCTTATAGGGTGTGCGGGTTAAGTTTGGCTCTGACGGTTATTTTCTCTGCACACGAGTGACAGGCGGAGAACCAATCAACGATTCGCACGCCTCCCCCCACAAATTTTTTAACTTCTGCGCGTTGACGGTCACAGCCAGTTATTTTGTACGACGAATACCACTTTGTTTTCTACGAATGTTACTCTTAAACTAAAATAATATTTGTCTCGGAAAATTCTACAAACACAATCAAAGACACAACCGAATAAAGAAATCCCATCTACACAAAGCGTAGAGGTGCGTTAGCTAATGAAGACGCATCTCCTGGAGCTCCATTTTGCTATATTGAGCAAAGGGCGATGACCAATGACTCTCCAACAAAGAGCGGTGAATCGGCAGTACTACCTATTTTATGTGCACTATTCCAACTGATACGGAGTTCGCAATTGGAAGCTTTCTCACGTAAAAGTTCAAAATCCTACCTCACAGTCCAGTTTCAGAGATAAAAATAGAATTCTTTACACCAGACATTACGAAAATAAATTATACCTAATTAATTTAAAAAGCTGGGATTTCGTCAGCTATTTATTTCCAAGAAGTGCCATTTACTTGCGAAACGACGTAACTTGGTTTTATTGACGTCATAAAGTTATTGTATGTATTCAGTTTTAGGTCAGCGTGTCTGCTACTTTATATTACTTTTTTAGTATATAGGTATTTAGCAATCAAACAAATTATCCTCCTGGCTCTAAAAGAAAATGGCATATGTAGTAAATTTTTATTGAAATATTGGGAATAAATTTTATTTTAGAAGAGCGGGTGGGACTTCCTTATTTGATTTCCCATAGTAACTGCATCTGGACTTTGTGAAGTAAAACATGTTTTCGTATTTCTACCGTAGATGTTCCTTGGGGCAAAGACAATGGAACTTCTATTCTCTTTGCTTGGGGAAAGCTGTTCAGTTTCTGTGGCGGAATCTACATTTCAGTTTTCAAGGGATATCTTTTTTAAACCCTGTTTTAACCTTAAAATTTACACAATAAGAAAAAAATCTTCTTCAAGACTTTGCCGAGTATCTCATGCCTCGTAACATTGAATGTACACCAAATCCTATTAAGCTATCGTGCCATTACATCAAGAGGGGTATAAGGAAAAAAGTGTGCGAAACTGTCTTCCTCCAGCTAGAAGTTACGGCCCTTTGCCAACGGCCTTTGTGACTCAAGTAACTTAATATTACGCCTTATTCACGAGGTAAGGTATTAATAAAGATCTCGTCGTGAGATTAGGTTTCACTAAGTAATGGGTGGAATGGGAACTCTAAGTGATACAGGCTTTTTGTGACTTCATGAAAACTACGAGTAACTTCTGAACTATGAACTTTGTTTTATTTGTTCTTTAACGAAATAATAGACGAGAACCCCATTTGCTTTTTTCACCCGAATGAGTTGCTGTTTTGATAGGATGAACATCACCACAGTCAGTACATGCGGCCACAGATTAGTGATACATAATATACCAATATAAACTGAACCAGCGGTACGCTACAATCCGTAAACCAGAGACCCGTTCAAGGTCGAGGTTTTACCACTACTGACGTGCGCATGTCTGTAGGTACAATACTGCGGAAACATATGTGCACTCTGGGAAATATGATAGAGCAAAGCGAGAATCCAAACCTTTTTAGAAAATAAGTACAATCAGCATCAAAAGTAGCTAAGCATTTCAGGTGTCCATATACAGCGTGTAACGGAAAGGTGTGATAATACTGAAGGGTATGAATCTGCCCATGAAACTGAACAACTTTTCCCAAGGAACATAGGTCGAAATACGAAAAACCAAATTTGACCTCTTATATAAAATGCGGTATCAGCTGATGCAGTTTCTATGGGCGGCCAAAAATTGATTTTGTTCTATGACCTAAGTTCCTTGGGAAAATTTTTCAGTTTTACGGGCAGATTCACACCCTTTAGTATTATCACACCATTCTGTTACACGCTGTACTGTGCCACACATTCAAAGTGACCATAACAATCCATACAACAAAAGTTTTTTTGATTTTTGTGAGCACCTAGTGCTACAGGAAGCCAACAATTATTTAAATATTAGTATTGTGTGTATATTTATTGATTGTCAAGTTATGTACAACTTTGTGAATACATATGTATCTGATGCTGACGGTACATAATTCCCATGGGAAAATGTAGACGAAGCGGGGCCTGTAAACGACAGATGTTGTATTTTTTTGCGGAAAACGGATCAAGAACGGTAAGGAAGGTGAAAGATCCTCAAGATTCAGTTTACCAGCGGTAAAGTAAGTATTAATTTCACAGGAACTTATATAATTCGAACAGAAATGACAGACATCAGATATGGCTCGGCAATTTCAATATAAGCAATATGGAAGGATAGAAAGATGTAAAGGAGTGAGAGAGAGTAGAGGAAGACCTAGTAAAGGACTTTTACCAGGACATCTGGGTACCAAACTTAAGTACCAAACATATGTTGGAACTGAGATAAGACGCGAATTTGTTCTTTCGACAGGAGCTTAGCTTTGAAATTCAAAACGAATGATAGATAGATAAATAAAAATATGTAAGATTTTTTAAAAGTATATCAAACGGGATGTCGTAACGCGATTTAGAAAGTAGAGTCCAAGCCGCGACTGTGGACATCGTTTTCATAAGCCACTGCTTCATAGCTCTGGCTTAAAGCCTAGTGCGTGTAAAAAAGAGAATAAAATATTTACTTTACAGCATAACATCATTACTCTTTAGCAGGATGATCCTCGGGGTTAAGGATTGGTTCGGAACCTATTTACTTGTCTTCACCGTAACCGGTATACATCACTAAACCTTTATTTACATTACGAATAAATTCCGTATCAATAAGAATCAAAAAGACAAAATTGAAACAGACTACGCTTACCTTAAGCTTCTTCATGCTAATCACATGACTCTAAACTCCACCGAAATCTACTCAGACTTTACACACTGAACACTTTTAAAGGAACTGTAATGGAGATAATAGTATTTCTTGTAATAATAATAAAATTCACGGTACAGTTTGTTTGTTTACAATGATTTGTTGGCGGGATAAAGATGTTCTCATGTTGTGCTAGGGCGGGCTCGTAGCGCCGACTACCGGACGATTTCGGTACTACAGGGCTCTGACTAGGGAATCGTAGGGCGGGCTTGCTGGGGTCGGCGCGGCAGTATTCCGTCCGGCGTAATCGAATCGTAACAAGTCGATTAGTAGATATTTTAGATATTATCTATCACTATCTTTAGTGTTAAAATTAAAATGTTCATTTTCAACTTTCAATTTGAAGTTAACCAAATCCTATAGATCCTTGCTTGTTGCAGGCGGGTTTTTGTTTTTAAATAATTTTATACTTTTTAGTTTTCACATTTGTAGCGTCAAGTTGATTATTTTTGTGATCGCCTCTTCGAGCCCTTCATTTTGATACCCAACTACCCAATTCGCAAGGGAAACTTATATGTAAGGTACCTTGAAACTTGGCTCATAAACAGGAATAGGATCATTAAAGATAAATAAAAAATACCAATTTTTTTCGGCCATAAATGAAGAGGTTTTAAAAAAAATAGTTTTCGTCCAATATCGATAGGTCGTATGGCAGAATGTGATGAGTAGTCATTGCCAGAGGCGGCTCGTCCTAAAGAGCACTGGTGCAGTGCACTCCCTCTTTCACAAAACTCAAACTTAGGATGTATTACCTACCTAGTTAAGTTTTCGTATACAGCTTTCAGTTACTGTTCGCAATGTTGCTTGAAAATTTAGAAATAATTGTTTTTAATAGTGTACGTGCTTAATTACTGTAAAAATGGACGAATACAGTGTCGTTTACATTAAAAAATGCGAAAAAGACTTTACAAATACGACTTAAACTCAATGAAAAGGGGCCGCCACAATCTGAAATCGCGCTAGGTCAAAAATGTAGTACAAAAATTCACTTTTAATCGTGTTTTCAAACCAGAACAATATTTAAAAACACCTTGGATGTGCGGTTATAATTAAATTGTTTTGTTTCCCGTGTCTGGTATTTGGAGCTGGCGCTGGCGCGCATAATATGTAGGTAACAATAAAGCCATAAAAAATATTTCATCAATAAATGGTAGGTAAGTAAATTTATTTAAGTATTTAATTTTTTTGTGCACACCCATTAAAAAATGTCACAAGCCGCCTCTGGTCATTGCCTATCATAAAAAAAACTAACAGCTGTATAAACCGACCACAGACTACTTAGAACAGTTGTCAGTTGTTTTTTTTAAGACTGGCTATGGCTACGTTTCATTCTGCCATACGACTTATCGATATTTGACAAAAACAAAATTATTTTTTTACTTTATTATTTGCAACCGAAAAAAATTCGTATTTTTAGGGTTCCGATACCAAAATGGTAAAAAAAAGGAACCCTTATGGTGCCGCTCTGTCTGTCCGTCTGTCTGTCACACCTCTATATCTCAGCAACCACTTATGCTATCAACCTGAAATTTGGAATAGTTTTAGAATATAGTTGCCCAACTTAATTGCACAAGAAAAAATTTTGAAAAAAGTATGATTATTAATATAAAGGGGGCCAAAATAGGGGGGGCCAAATTTCAAATTGTCGCTACTAGGTCGAGTGGGGTATCATATGAAAGGGCTTTACTTGTACATTTTAAAATATATTTTTGTATTTTTTTAAATTTCTTAGTTTTAAAGTTATGATGAAAAATGTCAAGAAAAATACCATTCCCCCCCCCCTTATCTCCGAAGTTTGAGTAAGGAAAAATCTGAATTAATTACAGTTGACAGAAGTTTATATAAACTTTACAGCAAAAATAAAACGATCTTTCTAAGTTGCACAGTTTTTCAGAAATCTGCAAAAAACCTTTACAAACAAATTTAGTTTTGCGGTCCTGAAAATGGACTTTATTGCTTCCAAAAATACTATAGGTATATCGGAACCCTCGGCGCGCGAGTCCGACTCGCACTTGACCGGTTTTTTGTTTTTACTTGTTGACCTTATCCCTGTCTATGAGCCAAGTTTCGAGGTTCCTTACACATACGTTTCCTATGCGAATTGTAAAGGTACAATCAGGCTTATTGATTTTTCATCATTTTAATGTAGCAGTGTCACTCGCGCTATTAAGACGTATGTATAACGATCATGAATATAAATCATCGAAAATCGGTTTATCCGGTTAGAAGTTAAGAGGAAACAGCCTACTGACACATACATACATACAGGTCAAACACATAACCCTCCTTTTGCGCTTCGCCGCAGTCGGGTAAAAATGAGCGTGCTTTTGCTGAGTGGTAACAAATAAAATAAATATAATTGCGTGATAATCTAACAAAGAGTCGACTTTAGGATCTACAAGGTGTAACAGCCTATGAAACTGAACAACTTTCCCTAAGGAACATAGGTCGAAATACGAAAAAAAATTTTGACCTCCCATACAAAATGCGCGATCAGCTGATTCAGTTTCTTTGGGAGGTCAATTTTTTTTTTTCGTATTTCGACCTGTTCCTTAGGGAAAGTTGTTCAGTTTCATGGGCAGAATCACATCCTTCAGGGTTGATATACCCTTTTTGTTACACCTTGTATAAAAAAGAGGTACAAAATTATTTTTCAACTCATAGGTAGAACCTCCCTCAAAATGTTGACGTCACCGTCGAGTCGATCGAAAACATTTCCGAGCTCCAGAATAAGCGCCAAGGGAAGCAGCCGTCCTTTTCCCTCTAGTGCAATTGACACAACCCTCTCGAGTCAGGCGAAAACGGAGCTTTTATCAATGACGTAGAGGTATAATATTGGCACCATCGCCCCGTGTGTATCGTACTCCGGACTGCACGTGGGCCAAAGAAAGCGTAAAGGAGAGACCATCTGAAATTAATCACACTATCACATCATCACACTAATATGTATTATAAAGATGAAAGTTTGTATGCTTGTTACTCTTTCACGCCATAACCGCTGAACAGAATTTGGCAGGGTGGTAGAGTATAGGAAAACATAACATTGATTTTGACCAGGGAAATGAGTTTTCTTTATGTTTTTCGATAGATCCACGCGAATGAAGTCGAAGAGTCACCTACCTTCAATATTACGATTGTGGGCGTGCGGTCAAAACTGTACGGTTGTGCTTTGTGTGCATGTGTGAGTGATCGTACTCATGTAAACATGGACTGACGAGAGTAATTGACTTTAGTGGACATATGGAGATAGTTTTCTTATCGAAATTGTTGTTAGGCGTTGAAGTTGCACGATGAAATTTACGCGAATCAACTTTTTGCACATATATAACTATTTATTTTATTTTTTTAATGCAATAAGTACCAACTGGTACTTATTGCATTAAAAAATAAAACCTTATATTTGCAGCAGTGGCTCTATCTAGTAGCGTTCGGGGCTAAGCTGGCCGTCACAGATCACCTTAAAATCACTACACCGCCGCGCCGTAGGCCGTAGCACGCGTAGCTATCGACTTTCGTAGAAAATATGAACTTCTTTAGTAAACATAAAAATTACTATGCCGCCCCGTAGTTTGTAGCACGCGTAGCTATCGATTTTCGTAGAAAAGATATACTTCTAAGTGCATCATTAAAAATTACAACGCCGCCGTACGCCGTAGCACGCGTAGCTATCGACTTTCATTAAGATATACTTTCTTTAAGATATACTTCTAAATTCATCATTAAAAATTACAACGTCGCCGTAGGCTGTAGCATGCGTAGCTATCTACTTCTGTAGAAATGATGAAGTTCCTAGTCGAAAGTTACACCGATCTGGAAGCCAACTCTTGAATATCACCGGGTGATAAAATATCACTCAAAAATTCAAAATCACTGGTTGTTCTTTCCAAAAGTGAAGATTGTTAGTATAGTAAAGTATTCTTCTTCTTCTTTAAGAGCTACGCTCTTGTCGGTGGAGTAACTTCCACGCCTTCCTATCTTCTGCAACTTGTTTGACTTTCTGATACGACACGACATTTATTTTTTCCTTAATCTGGTCCATGTAGCAACGTCTTGGCCTTCCTCTACCTCTCCTTCCCTCAACCTTTTCTTCTATGATAGTTTTTAAAAATTTATCGTGTCGTATCAGATGTCCCAACATGTTCCCTCGTCTATTTTCAATAGTATTTAATATGCTTCTTCTTTCATTAACCATGTTTAACACCTCTTCATTAGTTTTCTTTTCTGTCCAGCTGATTTTCTCCATCCTCCTCCAACACCACATCTCGAATGCTTCTAACCTTTCTAAGTATTAAATGATTATTTTTTTATAGTTTATTTTAATCAAGATGAATTTGAATTTTTATGTCTCGTGAGTGATATTCAAGAATTCACTACCTACCTACCTATATTAAAATGATACTATTACTATACTTTTTGTAGATCCACCAACAAACTTATGATATCTTATATCACGATTACCAGATCCTTTGTCACGCACAATATAAGTGTTATATTTCTGCTCCTCGTCCGTCTGGTATCAGCCGCCCTTCCCCTGAGCGGCCTTGAGTGCTCCTGATGTTTTCATCCTGCGTCCCACGTGTAATAAACCATTTAGCCCACGCCCACGCAACGACCACTTCACTCCCACTTAAACATACACTAACAATTTTACAAGGGACAGAAGGTATTAGTCTAGATTCAAACGCGCAATGAACATCAAAAGTAATCTGAAATGTGTTTATAAAGCGTACTTTCTCGAGGGCTTTAGAGGCCTAGTGGGTGAAGAATTTATGGCGGTATCTCCAGAATTAATTCCCCCGATTGTGCTGCCATGGCGCGGGGAACGTTATTTACATAATTAAAATAAGCATTCGCTGATTTGCTTCTGAATAATGAAGGGTGTCTTGCTGTTCAATGTCGTTTTGTCTCGTAAGACAACCGTTTTGTAATTTTAAGTAGTTTAGGTTACCTAGCAATGTAAGCACGGCAGCAAGTAAGTGGTAACAAAGTACCAGCTCCACGCTGCAAACACCTGAAACCAGAGCCTCTCAAGGTCAAAGTATTATTACTGACGTGCGGCTGATTGTACGGATTTGTTGAGTGCCAAATTCATGTAAAATAACTATATAGGTATCCACTAATAACGGCTTTTTTAATAATTCAAGCCATAAACGGGTTAAACAGAAGATCAAAATGGAGCTGAATCATGATTACATTTACATTACTATACAATGTGTCCCAGGGATAAGTGACCGCCCGATGTTTTTTGAATATATATACAAAATAAATAATTTTATATTTGGGACTTAGCGGTTTTGGTTTTTTTTTAATGATTTTTTTCTTTTTTTTGTAAAGACGCGTGACGTGCTGCAGTTTTTTTACGATATTTTCTAAGTTTGTTCATCTTTTTCCATTTTTTTTTATTGACTAGCCGACATCATAGTTCATCAATTAAAATTATTAAACATAACTAAAATGTAGTAAAACATTTATTAAATAAAAACAAAATTAAAATTCGAAGAAAAAAAAACTCTTTCTTTCAGTTTTTTTAAAATAAGTCTATAAAATGCCCCCTTAATATCACATTTTTTTAATTTATTAATTAACTACATGTTATTTCCTACAAAAGCTTAGAACAATGTTTGCTACTGATTTCAAACAAAAGCAAAAGTACAGTCAGTTGAAATTTGACTCCCATACTCAGTAAAAAAGAGCAAAGTCTTCAAAGCTAACCGCTATTGACACTGTTAGGCGTCTTAATATCCATTAGATACTTTTTTTATTACTTAGATGTAATTATTTTAGTAAAAAAAAATATTTACCTGCGTCATTTTTGTGTTTTGTAACGAGTAAAGATCTGATTCAAGAGTTTGTAGTTTGGTGCATGTTTGAAAAAGTAACAAACATTGTTCTGAGCTATTGTAGGAAATAGCATGTAGTTAAACTGACCTATGTATGTTGTATATCAACCTTGTACATTCAAACATATTTAAAAGAGCGCGTGGGTTTTTATTGTCGCTTCTTTTTTTCCCACAATGGCGCCACATTGTTTGTGAAGCGATGTAGTTTAGCTGACGTCATTAAGAGATTTTAATATCCAACAATGAATAAACGATTTTGATTTGATTTGATTTGAGTTAATTAATAAATTAAAAAAATGTGATATTAAGGGAGCATTTTTTTTTACTTATTTTGAAAAAACTGAAAAACCGGCCCAGTGCGAGTCGGACTCGCTCAAAGAGGGTTCCGTACCACCACATAATCATAATTGTATTAGTTGAAATTTCAGAAAGTTAATGTGCTAGATTTTTTTAGTCCGACACGCGCTTGACTATATTTTATTATTTGTTGTTATTTTATAGCTTATGCACTATAAACATACCAATTTTCAAGTTTGCATGTGTTCCCGTTTTTAAAATAGAACTAAAACAAAAATCGCCTCCGCGACCATCCAACTTGACCCCTCTCTTATATGATTGTTCTTGAAACGGGGGCTCACCACAATTGGTTACCATTAGTTGTGAGAAAAGTTGTAATATTTAATGATTTCAGACTTTTCTCATTATTTGTACTGTGAGACCTAGCTTCTTGCCGAATTTCATAATTTTAGGTCAACGGGAAGTACCCTGTAGGTTTTGCATTTTTGCATAAATGTATGGAGATGAGGACATAAAATGCCATATCTTTTGATTGCGTCGTTGTAAAAAATTGAAATTTTCAGATCTTGTGTGGTTCGTGGATCTTAATATATATTATTAATTTCAACCTGATACCTCTACCCGTTCGTGAGATAAAGGGTCTTGACAGACAGACAGACAGACAGACAGACAGACAGACAGACAGACAGACGGACAACAAAGTGATCCTATAAGGGTTCCGTTTTTTTCTTTTGAGGTACGGAACCCTAAAAAAGGAGTTTTTTGAACAAACTTAGGAAATATCGTTAAAAAAACTGCAGCACGTCACGCGTCTTTACGTCAGTTTAATTATAGACCTGAGTATTCGACATGAATTTCAATTTAATACCTCTACGCGTTCATGAGAAAAAGGGTAGTAAGTTTAAAATTATTAAAAATATTTTTATTATATGATTTAACTAAAAATTTATGTTTTTCGCAATTTTTTCTTTATCTGTGCTATGAGACGTTGCTTCGTACCAAATTTCAAGATTCTGAGTTCACGGGAAGTACCCTGTAGGTTTTGATTCCCTTGCGAGTGTCGAAAAACTCGAAAATTTGAGGCATAAACGGCTGTATCTTTTGATTGCGTTGGCTTAGAAGATTGTTTTTTTCACAGCAACAGTAAATTTGAGTATTCGATATGAATTTCAGCTTGATACCTCCACGCGTTCTTGAGAAAAAGGGTGATGACAGAGAGACAGACAGACGGACAACAAAGTGATCCTTTAAGAGTCGTTTTTTCCTTTTGTGGTACCTACAAAAGGAAAAAAACCAGCCAAGTGCGAGTCGGACTCGCGCACTGAGGGTTCCGTACCACTACATAAACATAATTGTATTAGTTGAAATTTCAGTAAGTTAATGAGCTAGATTTTTTGAGTCCGACACGCGCTTGACCAAATTTTATTATTTGTTGTTATTTTATAGCCTATGCCCTATAAACATACCAATTTTCAAGTTTGTAAGTGTTCCCGTTTTTAAATAGAACTAAAACAAAAATCGCCTCAGCAACCATCCAACTTGACCCCTCTCCTATATGAATGTTCTTGAAACGGGAGCTCACCACAATTGGTTACCATTAGTTGTGAGAAAAGTTGTAATATTTAATGATTTCAGATTTTTCCCATTATTCGTACTGTGAGACCTAGCTTCTTGCCAAATTTCATAATTTTAGGTCTACGGGAAGTACCCTGTAGGTTTTTCATTTTTGAATAAATGTATGGAGATGGATAGTATACCACTTAGTGGTAAAGTGAAAAACTTGGGGCTCTATGTTGATTCGTCTTTTAGTTGGATCCCTCATGTTGCTAGCATTAGTCAACGAGTGGTTGGGACACTACGTGCCCTGAGCCGCCTCAAAAACTTTCTGCCTGTTAAAACGAAGATCATGCTTGTGCAGACGCTCGTACTTCCTATTATAGATTATGCAGATGTATGTTATTTAGACCTTAATGCTGATCTGTTGAATAAACTTGACAGACTGCTTAACTACTGTATTCGCTTTATTTTCTGTCTTAGGAAGTATGATCATGTGTCTGCCTTCCGCACAAAATTGCAATGGCTTCCCATACGGCAACGTCGTAGTTTGCGAGCGCTTTGTGTGCTGTACTCTATCCTAAGAGAGCCTCAAACACCCTCTTATCTTAAAGAACTTTTTAAATTCCTCAGTGATGCGCATGGCAGGGAATTACGCCCCTCTTATAATCAGCTGCTTAGGTGCCCTCCCCACCGGACCGGTTTCTGTCACCAATCCTACACTATTCAAGCGATTTTCCTCTGGAATACGCTTCCTGAGGAAATTAGAAATGCTCCCAGTCGCAGCTCGTTCAAAGTAAAACTTCGTTGCCACTACCTTAAACTGTTGTCTGACACCAGCTAACTTCTTCTTTATGAAATATATATACATACAATATATATATTTATGTATATATATTTATATATATGTGTGTATATTATTATATATCTATGTATATGTAATATTTTTAAGTATATGTATTTATTTTATTTATATGTATTTATTTATCACGTAGACACTTATGTATTCTTATATACTCATCAGTTCATTAATAAATTAACTATAAATTATGCACCTACCAACCTGTCACTGCATCACCCTAAGGTAGACTGTTAGATAATGCCTTTAGGCGTTAAGTCCGCCTATGTACCTTTGTGCATGAAGTTAAATAAATAAATAAAAAAAATGGAGATGAGGACATAAAATGCCATATCTTTTGATTGCGTCGTTGTAAAAAATTGAAATTTTCAGATCTTGTGTGGTTCGTGGATCCTAATATATGGTATTAATTTCAACCTGATACCTTTACCCGTTCGTGAGATAAAGGGTCTTGACAGACAGACAGACAGACGGACAACAAAGTGATCCTATAAGGGTTCCATTTTTTCTTTTGAGGTACGGAACCCTAAAAAGAAAAAGAATTATTAAAAAAACCAAAGCCGCTAAGTCCCAAAAATGAAAGTAATTATTAATAATTTTGTACAAATATTCAAAAAACGCCGGGCGGTCACTTATCCCTGGGACACATTGTAAATTGTAAGTATATAACGAAATGAGAGGTTATTTCTTAAGAGTTTTATGGTATCACTGGCTGGAAAGTCAATTTAGAAGAAGAAATTACTTCTTTGACCAAGTGCATAAAATACAATTTTAGGCTGCCTATACCCAGCATAAACTACAACTTTTCGAGCATGAGAAGTGAAAAAGTACTTTTTTTTTATTTTGAAAATTTGATTTTCCTTCAGTTATTTATTGAAATGAATAATTACTTGCTAGTGAATGGATATTATATCAAAAAAACATATTTGTCTGCAACACTAGCTCATAATAGAGGTCATTGAACCTTCCAAGCGCTTCACTTCTTCTTTAGGGGAGAGCGGGGCTGGTTGTGCGCGGGGGTAAGTTGTTCCGATGCAAATATCTCAAAAATAAAAAGTGATAGCTAAAATTTCTTAATGCATCACGAAATGCCTAGCGGCCACGCCCGAACGGCTGCCATTTTAGAAGCGCCAACGACGCGGACCTGGCCGGTATGTGGGTGGCGATTGTCCAGCGCCACGTTAGTACCTAACTTTTTTGTGTTTGTACTTTTTGGGCTTTAGGTGGCATTTATGGTGCTTCGTACATGGGAGTTTTATTGATGTGGTCGTAGTTTCTCCATTCATGTTAATTTATGCAGTTTTAATGCTTTGTATCAGTGATTTTTTTTTAATGTGAAACTTTTTCAATGTCTTCGAAAAGGGGTAAAAAGTGCTTTTCATTCGGGGCTGGTTGTGCTGCGAATCCCGTACTAATCTTTACTATTTTTGATTATTCTATTTTACGGAATGAGAACCTATAAGCGTTAGGGGAGTACTTCCTAAGGATTTCTACAAAAGGTTGCTGATGCTGAGATTAAATTATGGATGCAAATTACGCATTCCATTTTATTACTATTATTATCGTAGGTTGTTAAAGTTATCTCATTCATCTCATTTATAACAAGTAGGTACAAACGATTTTTTATTTTGAGTAGAAACCTTCTTTAAAGTTAGAATATTTTTGTTTAGTTTTGATTACAAACGTTGGTTGATCTAACCAAAACTTCTGTCATAAAATATTTAAATATGTTTTGGGGAATAAAAAAGGCCAGGTTGCTGTCTTTTCATTGAAATTCAATTATTGGTTAGTATAATGTCGATATATTTGATGTTTTCTGATTTCTAAATCCATTTTAAACCATAAACTGATCAAATATTTCGACCGGCACAACCGTCCTCAGCCACAGCACAAATTGCCCCCGAGAGGGGTTGGTTGTGCCTAGCCGCCACTGCTTCTAAAAATCACTACTTCTAAAAAACTATTTAGAATGTCATAAAACTCGATTCAAATATTAAAAAAAAGATGAAATTTAACGTCGTATAGTTTACAACTACCATTCTTAGCATTCATATAACTTGATTTATATAAGGATTGGTCAAAATCGGCACTTTCAGCCCCGCTCTAGTTAAAACTTAAAAAAAAAGTATTTATATTTTTTTATACAATCTATTTAGTGATGTAGAATCACCCCATAGATGGATCATCGTTCTTTTTTTAGGGTTCCGTAGCCAAATGGCAAAAAACGGAACCCTTATAGATTCGTCATGTCTGTCTGTCTGTCCGTCCGTATGTCACAGCCACTTTTCTCCGAAACTGTAAGAGCTATACTGTTGAAACTTGGTAAGTAGATGTATTCTGTGAACCGCATTAAGATTTTCACAAAGAAATAGAAAAAAAAAACCAATAAATTTTAGGGTTCCCCATACTTGGAAATGAAACAAAAAAAAATTTTTTTCATCAAACCCATACGTGTGGGGTATCTATGGATAGGTCTTCAAAAATGATATTGAGGTTTCTAATATCATTTTTTTCTAAACTGAATAGTTTGCGCGAGAGACACTTCCAAAGTGGTAAAATGTGTGTCCCCCCCCCTGTAACTTCTAAAATAAGAGAATTATAAAAAAATAAAAAATATGTGATGTACATTACCATGCAAACTTCCAACGAAAATTCTAAAATTCTTTTCAACGAGATCTAGTAAGTAGTTTTTTTTTAATACGTCATAAATCGTAAACCGCAATTTACCTTTTATTCTATCAACTCAAATATACATTTTAGTTACTTACATCACATAATAAAGTTTTTTAGCAATAAAAATACCATAACTTTTACTTTTATGCGTACAGGTTTATACGGAACCCTCAGTGCGCGAGTCCGACTCGCACTTGGCCGGTTTTTTTTTACTTTTAATCTTAAGGGCTCCCGCACACGACCGAGAATCGGTGGGCGATTATCGGTCAGAACAAGGAGGGAAGATGCAGGTGATAACACGTCAGAGCGGGATGTCGACAAAAAATCGGTCACCGATTCTCGGTCGTGTGCGGGAGCCCTAATAAAGAAATTTTCTAATGTATAGTCGCCCGCACGTTATTAGTAACACTTTGACCTTGAGTTGGTCTCTGGTTTCGGATGTACGTAGCGAAGCGCTGCAGTTTGGTTAGTACAGGATGTAAAAACATAATTAATAGATTGTAAAAAAAATACAAAAAAATACTTTTTTTATTTTTGTGTAAACACGTAATTCGATTTTCCTTTTTTTTGTAATTACATGACAGTAATTTATTGAAATGGATATTATAACAACATTTTATCTTTGTCTGCATTACCAACTGATTATAGAGGTTATTTATACGCGGACCTCCAAGCGATGCACTTCTTCTTGAGCTTAAACCACTTTTTAAGAAAAAGTATTTTTTTTATATTATTTATACAATCTATTAGTGATGTAGAATTACCTCTTGGAAGGATCATCGTACTTTTTTTACAACCTCGTATACTGTTCTTTTTAAAACTTACTTGCCGTAACGCCTAGTAAAAAATGAAAGCAAAAAACTTACCTTGTTCCGGTAACCAGGCGATTAAGGCATCAATTAGGCATCGTATGTTGATAGACTGAGGGCACTCCAAGATACTACGTCGAGTAGAAAAAAATTGAGGATTTGTAGCGAGAGAAATGCCTTACGTTGGTCTGCCAATGCACACCAACACGTTCGGTACAGACGGATAGAAAAGTGGTTGCGTCAGAATACATGAACAAAAAGGGTGTGACAGACAGACAGACACACGAAGTCACACAATAAGGGTTCTGTTTTTACCGCTTTGGTTCGGAACCCTAAAAAAATCGAAAAACACACACGAAAAAATTAAAATTTCTTAGCAAACAGAGTATGGTGGCCTAAAGCTTTCACCTTCCCTAATTCAGAAACTAGTTCGGCATACATTGCTCGTTGAAGTAAAGAGATTGGAATTAACAGAACCAAGTCCCCAGCAATGTATGCCGAATTAGTCTTTGAATTTAGGAAGGTGTGATTGCGGCTTTATTTAGACTAAAATAAATATTGATGAATTATTAACTCGAAAGCTAATAAACCTCGCAGGACATCTGTCTATACCATTGACAATGTAGTCCGGTCCCTTATAGTCTTATATCGCCAAATTGCACCAAATTTTTTCCAGGTACTAGTTAGGTACATAGCTCTCAATTTTTGATAGGAGCCAATTCTTGAATTTTTTATGGAATTTTTTTGAAATCAAGAATTAGCTCCTATCAAAAATTGAGAGCTATGTACCAACTACTACCTGGAAAAAAATTGGTGAAATTGTAAGGCGTGTCTACGTGAAACAGCTAACAGATTCAGATAATTTTATTCAATGTAGATTCTGTACAGAATACTTATTGAATGTCATGCAGAATACAATGCAAATAGAGCGAGTCTACTGACCACACTAATGTACATACAAAATGATTTCGCTCCACAATAAGGTTGCATCTACTAGGGATTTAGGTATTAGATGATTATTTTGATTGACAAAGCTCGGCCTGAGTGGAATCTAGTGTAAGAGAACGACTTGAAACTGACCTCCCTTTACAGTGAATTTACCTACTTGAAACAGGGTTATGAAGCTGGGGCAGGTAAGTAAAATTTTGTTGCTATGCTGATGTAACAATTTTATTTATAAAATATATTACACAAAATAAAAATAAACACAGACAATTTCAGAAGCTAGCTGAAGTTTTATAACATAGTACTATCTGAAGTAGGCTTGCAAAACAACATCCACAGGCCACAAACCACAATGGATATTATGCAGTTGTCATGACCAGATAACAATTAAAATAAGTAGAGTAAATATAATTATGTTGATTGCTAATGAAGTAAAAGAGCTTGTACTTTAACAGATTACTTGACTTATTTACTACAATAAATAGTTACGGAGCTTTTTTTTCGTATTTCATGAGTATTGTCCGATAATGTCCATTCCTAGATTCATATTTACCTTCATAACATCCCACAATTTTCTTTTGACAACTGTCTGGAAATATAAATATAAAATTAAAAATATATTAAGATAGAATTTACAATTTTTGTCCAGATTTTTGTTAAGTCAACCAATAAGCATGGACTCCAATTTTCCAGTTTCGTATAGGGCCTTCACATCAGAGCCTCCTCCGACACATTTTCCGTTAATAAATACTTGTGGCACCTGAAAGAAATAAATTATAAATTATTTTGCCTATATTTAAGGAAAAAACTTATAATGGAATGATGATGAAAGAAAATTTATAAAGCCAATTATCCTCATAAATTAGTCAAATCAATTAAGCAAACAATGTATAGTCAAGCCCCAAAATAGAGTTTCATGATACACTCATTGCACAACATTAAGAAATGTTTAGTAGTTTGTAAATAAGTACCCGCAGGATTCTTCAACAGTCAGTGAGTAGTAGCGATAGTTAAGTAGTAATGTAGGAGAGTTGCTAAGGACCGAGAGGAGTGGCGGGCTCTGGAGAAGGCCTTCGTCAGAGGACGAACCAAGCAATCATCATCATAACATCCCAAGAAACGTCCACTACAGGACAGGGAGCTCAAGAACCAAGCAATAAAGATTCATAAATATAGAACTATGGAAAATATGGAAATAAGTAAAGAAAAAGCTTGGAAAACAAGGCTGTAATAAATAAATAAATAAACAAAAATTCTAATACAACACAATAGCTAAATAGCTATTGTGTTGTATTTAAATTTTATTATTATTATGATCAGGTTGCCCTTATATTTGGGCTTCATGACAGTCAGGTAAAAATATATTATGTTGTATAATGCATGCATTGAAAAGAAGCTAGCACTCAAGATTCATAAATTGTATCAATAGTATACGTCGCACAAAATAACTTAGGCCCTGTCATTGATGCGCAGTAGCCAAAAATGGGCCATTTTTTTCTTCTGCGCATCAATGACAGGGCCTAAGTTATTTTGTGCATCGTATAATAGTATGAAAGGTTGTGTTCCAGAACAATAAAATATTACCCCGACAGTAGGATAGCTTTATATGACTTCTATATGTGTGATTGAGACAGACCGTTGTCAAATGTAATTATTAACTGATACAGAACAGTCTCTAAATATCAAGTGCTAGCTTTAATCCAGCAGAAGGAAAACAGACTCAAAATGCCTATGCAATAACCAGTGTAGCAGAGGGAAAAAAGTGACTCACAGTTCTAATTCCAGTGATCTCACGAAGGTTCTCTTGAATAGTGGAGCCATCATCCCGCTGGTCCAGTTCATACACCTTGTAGGGCTGCTTTACCTTGCCGAAAACCTGAAAACCACCGCCAAAAATCTTTATCTACGGACTTATCTAGTTATTTATTACGTAGCTAGGAGATAATAAAACAACTTTTACGATAGCTAATGTTGATAAGAACTACACGTTATATTACAAACTGCAATAAAGGTATTTTTGCACTGTTTAGTTTAAGTCTTGGTTTTATTACTGTGCTGCGTAAGGAATGAAGAAAAGCTCGGGAAATAACTGATAAAAGTATACTTACATCCTTCGCCATTGTACAGTACGGACAATACGATTTCGAGAATACGACAACTTTTTCTTGTTTTATCGTATCTTTGATAAACTGTTGAACTTCAATAGAACCAGCCATTTTGGACGTTGTACGAGGAATTTTGCTAAAAAATATACCCATTGATTGACAAAAAAGAAAGAAAAGAAACTGCACTGACGTATTGTTCACCAAAGGTTATATCGGGAAGTGTTGCCATCTTCCTTTTCAAAAGAGGTTATTAAATAAAATTGCAACATTTCACAACTCTAGGCAGGATTCAAACCTGCGTCCAAACGCAGGAAGTGTTATAATAAAATAATTTTCAAGTGCCTTTAAAGTTAGAGCTTGTGGTGGCGGGGGAACCGGGAGCGTGTCAAATAAAAGACGACTGATTGCTGCTTTGGTGCGATGCGATACAAACTTCAGTTTCTTCTTAGTAGTCTGTGATATTAACTAAAGCTTACACACTAGGACGCTTGCAGGTGAGTCGCACACTACTAGCTCCTGTAAATTAAAATATGCTGTACCCTTCTTTGTCAAAAAAACAGTGGCAGCAGTAGATTTAAAAGAGAAGAGATCTATCAGTTTCAAGACTTACCACCTGTAATAGGACGTGTCTTTAAAGGTAAAGCTTCTTTAAATCTGTTACACACCCTTTATTTGACAATAAAATAGAAAGTGTCAGAAAAAGCTTTAAAAGAAGTATCTCAATTTTAAAACTTACCCTCAGTTGCAGAAAGCGAAAAGTTAAAACTCCTTTAAACCTAAAGTCAATAAAACAACAACTACAACAACTGTTACTTACATTTATCTAAATAAAAAAAAGTATTACAATCGATATCTGTCAAAATCAAATCAAATTTGTAAAATAATAGTTAATTAATACCTATCAAAAATTAATTCTTTAACAAATATCAAGTCATTAAAATAATAATTATGATCAGCAAGAACAATAACAACATCCAAATCAAAATCAACTCTAAAAAGTATTATCTAACCTAAAAAAACAAAACCAGCCAAGTGCGAGTCGGACTCGCGCCCTAAGGGTTCCGTACCTATCTACCATATGATAAACTAAAAGCTTTTGCACTTTGATTTTAAAAACTCCGTTACCAACCAACTTGACCCCTCTTTTAAAGAAAAGTTCTTGAAACGGGAGCTCACCTTAATTGGTTAATATTAGTTGTGAAAAAAATGTATTAAAAACCTAGCTTCTTGCCAAATTTCATAATTTTAGGTCAACGGGAAGTACCCTGTAGGTTTTGCTTTTTTGCATATATGTATGGAGATGAGGACATAAAAAACCATATCGGTTGATTGCGTTGTTGTAAAAAATTTAAATTTGCAGATCTTGTGTGGTCTATGGACCTTTCGATATCAATTTCAACCTGATACCTGTTCGCGTTCGTGAGAAAAATGGTCTTGACAGACAGTCAGACGGACAACAAAGTGATCCTATAAGGGTTCCGTTTTTTTTATTTTGAGGTACGGAACCCTAAAAAGGGCTTGATTCTGCACAAGAAACTGAAGGGCTCCCACGACTGTAATTTTGCCGGCCGATTTCTTGTATGATGATTAGGGAGGTGATCGATCAAAATAATATCGACACACGATGTCGATGATTTTATTTTTTGTTAGACAGATAAGATTCCGAAAAGATTATTCAGAAATCACTTTTAGTGATAAGACCGCCTTTTGCCCACTTATTGTAAAACCGTAATTTTTACTTTTTATTCCTGAATGTGTGCAATAAAGAGTTATTCATTCATTCATTCCTTGAACATATTTTTTTATAAGTCTCGGTTTTATCAAAAATGCTTCTAATGGTTATTATTTGTTAATATACAGGGTGTTAGGCTAGAATAACTATACAGGATAATAGGGTAAGTATGCAAGGTGTTTTTTTTTAAACATCTCCTCGAACATAATCTGAGACCTTATTTACATAATATATTTTATCATTAGTCATTTTACATTGTGGTCGGGTCACTTTCCTTTTCATGTCTTAATTCAAGCAGTTATATTTTTACAGAACATTGTTTTAATTCTTATAATTTTTTCTGCTTATGTTTTACTTTTTCTTTTACTGTCTATTTTTACATAAATACTTTCTTTGCGCATATGTCTATTTATCCTATACTATTAAACGAGCAATATATATATATTTGTAATCGATTTCTCGAAAATGGCAAAAAAGATTTCGATTAAATTTAGTATACAGGGGTTTTCGGGGGCAAAAAATCGATCTAGCTAGGTCTCATGTCTGAGAAAATTCGTTTTCACCGTCTTTTTTAATATTTCTTAGCGCGTTTTAGTGCGTTCAAGAAACTTACAGCGCCATCTGTTGTTGAGTAGCATAGCTTGCTCACACGATCTTATTTTAATCATACTGAGAATAGCTCAGTCGCCCAGGTACTATAACATTATATAAATAATACATACTTTTCTTACTATCTACTTTTGTTTCTTTCATTGGCTTCTTTAACTATCTTTCGATTATATTCTTCTGTGTTAGGTCAGGGTAAGTATACAGGGTGTGTATCCTATCAATTCAATTCATTTTATTCTAAAACAGAAATTCTGTGTGCGAAATAACATACATAATCATTTATAATAACAAGTTACATTAATCATTTTACCAATACTCAAATTAAAGTTTTAATACATAAAGTTAATAAATTAAAGCTAATATATCCTATCTAATAAGTTTATCAAAATGTTAACAAAATTTCTATTAATATTATTATCATAATATTTATGTCATTAATTATAAAAGTCATCAAAATTATAACAATTTTTTTCTAACAGAAACAACTTCAGTCGGTCCTTAAACACTTCTACACTACATATTATTTTTAATTCAATCGGAAGTCCATTGAAAAATGCTACGGTCTGGTATAGAGGGCTGTGCTTCACTATATTTAATCTTGGTTCAATTATTGTCTTTAGGTCCTTTCGCGTAGTGGCAAGACGCAACTTCATTTCATCTTCCGTTTCGAAAACCGATCTTCGCTTCATGAAATCTACTAGCAGTATCAGAATATACAGACTAGGTACAGTTAGTATTTTATAATCTTTAAAATAATTTCTGCAGGATTCCCATGGAGGAATTCGAGCAATTGTTCTTATTATCTTATTATCCTAACACCCTGACATCTGTTGGATTGGCTTTACGCAAATACGCTAGTTGCCTAATCTATAAATAACCAAGTTTTATCTGTGATCTGCTCTATGTTGTTTCTTCTCTTTTAATGGCGAAACACCGCACTTTGCTTGTCCGCGCTCATCTACTTAATCATTTTTCATCCCTGTAATACAGTGTAGTTTTTGCAGTTTATTATATCAAATATTGTTGCGCCCTTTTTTTACATATTACACTGAGCTATAATAACGTAATCAAGCCGTTTTTATTTCGACCGCCACCCTCTGCGCTGATCCCTGCGATCAACATCCTGTATAGTAATCCTAACCTAACACCCTGTATACTAACCCTAACACCCTGTACATATAGTAGTCATCCTAACCTAACACCTTGTATACTTACCCTAATGAACCAATAGGAAGGTGAATACGGCAGCTAGTGTTCTAGTGGCTCGTTCACATTAAGGCCAGAGTTTTTTGGAGTAAAAATTAGGTTTAAAACTGTATTAAAAAACATGTATGTTGTACAACGTTACACATCCTGTATAGTTATCCTAGCCTGACACCTTGTATATTAACAAATAACGACCATTAGAAGCATTTTTAATAATACCGAGACATAAAAAAATATGTTAAAGGAATCTTATCTGACTAACAAAAAATAAAACCATTGATATCGTGTGTCGATATTATTTTGATCGATCACCTCCCTAATCATCATACAAGAAATCGGCCGGCAAAAATACAATCGTGGGCGGGCTTGTGCAGAATCAAGTCCTTTAGGGTTGATATACCCTTTCCGTTACACCTTGTAGAACTCTTTGATGAAGTAATAACAACACTCCCAAAAGCATGGAAAAATGCCGTGGTGACTATACAAAGTACTAATTAGCCCAAAAAGGGTTGAGATCGCCACACCTCGAAACTGGCTGACATTGACATGTGTAACGAACGCATAGATTTAGTACTTCGCGCGCATCGCTTTTAACCAGATTGCGCTCTTCCAAAAATTATGCGAGCAGAGTAGGACGTAAGATGAGATGAAGCTGTCCCTTTCTAATAGATTTTGCATGACATTTTGTTTATGTTGCCATGACAACATCAACAAAATGTCATGCAAAATCTTTGTTAAAAATCATTTTACCAAAGAGTTTTTAATTCAGATAAATCAAAAGAAAATGATTTTCTGCATTTATCAATATTTAAGAGAGAAGTTTTTACTTTGCACATTGAAAATTATTCAAATAAGTATTTTAAAATACGTATTTATAAAAATTTGTGGATATAAAACTTAACTTTTTGCACGGAAATTGTGCAAACTTCATTAGTATGGCAACAATTAGAAAGGGACGAAGTACATCGAACATGCTATCTTGGTCTGCTCGTTTTGCCTCTGCTGTACAGGTTGTTAGGAGTCCTCAATCATGGTAAATAAATGTAAGATCATTGAACGAACGTAACGAACGCGTTCAATACTGTTTAACTCTGTTTAAACTGCGTTCATTTATACAAGGAATACCTTTGTATTACCACAGTAAATATATAAGCGAAAGCAGTATGGAAACTCGGGCCTTTTTTTGAATAAAGAACTATTCAGCGTCGGAGCGTCAGGGTTGTAACCCAGAATCTTTGAAATAAGAATAGTATGATGGACTGAAATATTGGCTGCTTCTATCAACTTTGTTCCAGCATGTTTTCGTACCGTAAAACTAAACAACTTTCTGTAAGAAGTCGAAATACGAAATAATATTTTTTTATGTCCAATTGGCACATTAGAAACTGCGTCAGCCTATAGCGCGTTTTTGTATGGGGGGGGGAGCAATTTTTTTCGTCTCTCGACCTAGGTTCTTTACTTAGTCGCCTTTTATCACATAAGCTTAGATTAATATACTTAGTCGCCTTTTAGCACCCAAGGGAAGGTTAAGCCACTTAGTCACGAAATACTTAGTCTCCTTTTACGACACAAGGAAAGGTTAAGTCACTTAGTCGCTCTTTATTACACAAGGGCAGATTAAGACACTTAGTCACATTTTAGCACTCAAGGGAAGGTTAAATCACTTAGTCGCCTTTTATGACACAAGGGTAGATAAAGACACTTAGTCGCCTTTTATGACACAAGGGCAGATTAAGATACTTAGTCGCCTTTTATCGCACAAGGACAGGGACATACTTATATTATACCCTATATGTACCTATTTGTTTGTATTATGGTTTTGGCACGCACGACTTACTTCAGCGCGAAAACTGCTTATTTTCCTGTAGCGGTGTGCGCATGTGTGAGTGCGCCAGTTTTGGACGTTTGTTAGGAGTTTCCATACTGCTTTAGCTTATTTACTGTGCGGTCCAATTTGTGCTAACAGACTGCTTTAGAGCACTGTGAGCGCGCTTAAGTCGGTCCAAATTGACCAAAAGCGTGCTCTAAAGCACTCGCTCGTTCACCGCCTTACGTCATTGATGACGTCATCGTTTCTGCTATCAGTGCTTTAGTCAAATAGGTGGAGCAATGAAAGCGCTAATGTCAAAATCGATTTGACACATAAAATCCCACACATTTGCAGCCAGCTGATGTTTCTCAAGTTTTGATTTTAATGAGTTTGTCTCTAATGGAAATGAGAGTGGATTTGGCGCACATTTTTCGTGGATTAGCTTAGGCTTTGTTAAAGAAAATAAAAACAAAACCGAAATTTTGACAGATGAACACGTGAGCGCGCTTAAATCCATTCCAAATTGACTACAGGCATTAAAGCAGTGGTAGCTTTGTGAGCGTGCAAAATCAATTTGGACCGTCCGTCAGTACTGTATACGCTTTTAGCAGCGTTTGTACAATTTGGAACACAGCGCTGCTGTGGTATTACTATGGCGCTGCTGGCGATTTGAACGAGGATTCGAACAAAGCGCCGCGAAGCGATAAACAATAATTTTTATTTTTATCACTTTTGTCGTCCGTGAATGAATAAAGGTTTGTTTTAAAATTGCTAAAAGATTTATTTAACTCAAAATAAGAAGAAAGTAGTTACCCTACGCACCTACAGGTATTAATCTTTTATTTATTATTATTTTTACATTTATGACAGGCTTTAGCAATTAGACCATGAGCCTAAACAGTAAACAAATTACAATTTAAGAAACATAAGAAATTAAACCAAAAACCACATTATCTAATATTTATATTTACAAAACGAATATAAAAACAAATCACAAAACTTACAGATCACAAATATTATTGTGTATTCCTTATTCTTTGAGAACCCTAAAAGAAATAACTTCTACACTAATATTATAAAGAGGAAAGATTTGATTGTTTGTTTGTTTGTTTGCATTGAATACTTAGGCTCCGAAACTACTGGACCGATTTGAAAAGTTCTTTCACCATTGGAGTCCTACATTATCCCTGATGAATATAGGCTATATAATATTTTCAAAAAATTTTGGGATCCGCAAACTTCAATAATGTAACCCGAAGGTGTGAAAAAAATACCAAATAAACTATAGACAATAGAGCGAAGTGATGTACTACAGTTTTATAGAGGACGTCAATGTCTACAAAAAAGTCCACGATTATGTCTAACTATTACAGTTATGTCACAATATACTCCAGTAAAATTACGAGAGATTGTATGGCGAAACGGAAATAATTGATAATAGCCGTGATTCTTTTTCAGATCGATAGATTATATTTCTGTGTAAAGCTTTTTAATGGAATCCACCTAAATTTACTTCATTTATTTATTTATTTTGCCGTCCAAACATTAAAAAATTATGGAATTTCGGAAAAAAATTTTAATAGATTATTTTTTTTATTTACGGCTTGCTATATATTCAGAATTCCATATTATACATGAATCCACCTAAAAATATAAGCTTTTTTGTATTGTTTAACTTTTATAGCACGAAATTTAAATACAGCTTATCTTCGCAACCAAAAATAGTAATAGATCCGTTTTGCTTTCTAATAATTTAAATAGTGCTATATAATCACATGTTTGCCAAATCCAACATAAATGTTTACAAAATCATTGTAAACCAGCGATTCCAAAAAACTTTTTTTTTATTTAGTATGGCATTTTTGTGAATATATATAAGAATCACTTACATTTAAAAAGGTTGAGTTTAGCTCAGTTTATTGCTATTATTTTACCTCGACTTTATTGGCCCTTATATGTAAAAATAAGTGGAGATTTTATATTTTGAAATAAATTGATATTTTTAAATATATTTATGGTGGATTTTGATGCCTATATGTAAAGTATACGTTTATCTATGATATAAAGTATATAAGTAATTGTCTATTACTATTTTTGCCTTAGCTGTTATTCAAAAAAAATATTCCGCTTTAAATAGGTGGATTCGTAAATATTGCGTCTTAACATCATATTTAAATACGATATACACAAAAAAGTAGCTATTAGCATTTAATGTTTTGCAAAACCGTATTTTTACTGGACTAATAACTACTTTTTCATGTTAAAATATGCATGTAATGCCGGTACAAACTGTAAAGGCCACATTATTCGTACCTTAATAGGTATTAATCCTTATCCAAATAAATTACTTCGTATTCAAGGCTATATCAGTACCTGTAAACTACTTTTTCAATTATTCAAATCGGACATACCATTCAAAAGTTATTGAGTGAAATAATTATCAAAATTGAAATTTAAGAAACAGCGCTCTAAGTGACTCCAATGGTTTTATCTACAACAGAGAATAGAGACGTAAAATTTTGCTAAAGGTTCCTGTATGTGTAAATGAGTATATCATATAGGCTTATTATTTTCGAGGCAACTAACAAATGAAGCGGCAACTAACAGTTTGCATCTAATAAATTAATCTGGCAGCGATTAAATATTTTAGCAACAATTATATATATTAGATGAGCATCAAAATGCAGGGATTTATAAAAACTAAATAATGGCTGATTCTCTAAGGTAGCAAATATATTAAACAGGGGCAATGAAATCATAGGCGAGGAACTATAAATAATGACTTGACGACTAATATTGACAGTGGGATAAGAAAGATTGTATTATTGGCAACAATAGGCTCCCATATAAAAATACACTTTCGGGCTGCGATTTGTAGGCAGCTGTAAAAATTAAAACAGGTACTATAATTAACTATTTGGATTTCAGTATTTTTGTTTGTAGAATCATAATTTAATGAAAACGTCGACAAGCGTACTCATTGCATAGAAACAGAATGCGGGTCGAATATACTTAAAGATTTTATATATTATTTGTGCTGTGAGGGTCTCCTATTTCTGTTTGCGAGGGGTGACAAGGGAACCTGGCCTTAGAACATGACCTTGGAGTTTTCTTTAACTATAAATTAGTTTTTCTTTGTAATCAATTAATCATACTTCCGCGTGCTTCCGAACCTTTTTACAATGACCACTGCTTTAAAAAACAAAGTCCAGACAGGACAACACGTAGGTTATGTTAGGTTCCCTTGTGTGTGCAGACAGAAATAGGGGACCCTCACAGTGGGTCCCTGTCGAACTAACCTACAGTCAGGAGGATTTTAATAGAGCTTTAATTATAAACAATGAACTAAGAGGAACACTCAGCTCGGCATTAATAAATAAATATTGCGGGTTGAATAAATAATAGTATATTAAAATGCAAGTGCGCTGATGCACACGACCGAGAATCGGTGGGCGATTATCGGCCAGGACAAGGACGGAAGATCCAGGTGATAACACGTCAGAGCGGGATGCCGACAAAAAAATCGGTCACCGATTCTCGGTCGTGTGCGGAATCCCTGAAAATTCATTTCTATCGAATTTTGCGACCGAGTAAATTACTATGAAAACTGAAACCAGTCCCAAAAAATTGTTTTAAGCGGAAAACATGTTAATCTGCCCATGAAACTGAACAACTTTTCCCAAAGAACTAAACCTAGTTTGAATTTTCGCACATTTATTGAGAAAAGTACTACATACAATACAAGCCTTGGCCGCAACCATAGGTACTGAAGGACTTACGCAAGTCTTCAATACCTTTTTTGTCGGCCATGGCAGAAATGTATCAGCTGACAAAGAAACAGTGTCTTTTATCAATAAATTTCCTGTAAAAAATGGTACGTGATTGTTAATGATGAATAAATGATTCATACTCACTTATATTTCGTGCGTGTGGCCTGCAGAGGTCAAATGAGGGAAAATGGGCTTACTCTTGACCTCGATCTAGTCTTGAAGACAGAGATGAGGTCGACGATGGAACGAGCTTACCCAGAAGAAGCCTATTCACTCGCGACTTGAATAGATTCGGGTTATATGAACTCGGGAACACAGACGCAGGCAGAGAATTCCACTCTTTAGCCGTGCGCATTATAAAAGATGTTTCAAAGCGCTTTGTGCGAATGTGCGGAATATCAACCAAGTATGGGTGATATCCTGTGGTGCGTCTGGATTCCCGATGGTAGAAGGGAGATGGTGGAATAAGCTTGTGGAGCTCTAGAGCACACTCTCCGAAGTACAATCTGTAGAAGACCGACAGACATGCAACTTTGCGACGGTGGGCCAGACTGTGAAACTTGGTTTTCACCAGCATCTCATCACCAACGAGCTTCTTGGCTCTGCGATCTATCGAGTCAAGTGCGGCTAGCTGGTATTTGGCTGAGCCATCCCAAAGGTGACAGCAATTCTCCCTTACCACCCGCGACAGTGCTACTGACCGTGTGTGAACGACAGAATCAGTCGCAAGTCTGATACTGGCACTGCGTGTCTTCCCGGGAAGCTTAAAAATCTTATTATTACGATAACTAAGTACGAGTAGTCATGATTGTTCTCAATTCTCTTAACAATATAGCAGAATCTCTAGTTTCATTTCTAGCGTCAAACAATTATCTAACCCTTATTCGTTTCTTTTTACACACCTCTACTCCTAACGTTTCTGACAACGCTTCGAAAGGCAGATAGGAAAATTTTCTCAACAAAATAATTCATTCGGACATTGAGGTAATAATAATACCTCAATGCATTCGGATTAAATTTGGACGTTGTCGAGGACCCGTTTTTCCTCACTGACTCTAGTTACGTCACTGTGAAAAAGAAATAACGACTACTGACTCCGTGTAACTGCGATGAGTCAGTTTTCGGTGCCAGCACTGTAGTCAGCTACTTACCCTGTGTAAATTCGGCTTGAAGCCAGCTTCTTACCCTATGTAAATTATGTAAAGCGGAATTTATACAGGGTAAGTAACTGGCGTCAGTGAGAGATGAGGCTGTTCAGTGCTGACCCGTTACTGCTTCCGTGTAAACCAGTTTGAAGTCAGTACAGCGCTGTCGCGTTAGTAACTATAAATAATGTCATAACATCCCATGAAACGTCCACCGCAGGACAGGGAGCTCACTCCAGAACTCAAGCAAAAAACGGGTGGTGCAGTCAAGAGCATATCAAGATTGACACGCTGGACTTTGTACCATTCTTATTTCAATAGTCGCACTGTGAGTGACAAGCTTGACCTGTCGTTAACTGTCGTTTGGAGGGGATTTACCATAGTCATCACGCATGCAAGTTGTTGATGACCGCAGTCTGTAAGATGGTACGATAGGTACACAGAAAAATTCTGCTGCCCATCCTCCGGTTCACAAGCCCTTAGTAGCCTCTTACGACACCCACGGGTAGAGGTGGATTGGTACTATTCTTTGCCAGCACCACACGGAAGCTTAATCGGAATCTAAGTATAAGTAACAAATTTTGCGACTTATTACTATTGGGGTAACATTGATTGTACCATTCAACAGTTATTAGCTTTCAACTAGAAATCACTTTCGGGCTCTGGTTTACAGGCAGCTTAAAAATAATACGGCCCCCTTTTGTAAAATTTTATATACTTAAATTGGCTGTCGAGTCGAGACACTTTAGTACATATTGAGTAAACGCTACTATGGGAGGTTCCCATTTATCTTTTTACCACAGTTAGGTATATAGGTATATTAGGATGTCTAGGTAGCGGACCAAAATAGCAGCCAATGGAAGAGTTTAGATATAACTCAACATCGTTGCAATTTAACAGAACTAGTTTTCCGTTTCAAAGAAGTTAGATAAGATCAGGATGTTAAAAAACCAATATTTAAAAAAAAACGAGTTTTCCAACGATATATTTGACATTGTTGAGGCTCATCATGTATGTACCTTATATATTTGTAACTTTATCAAATTAACTGTTTTAATTTACAGTTTTTTGAAACATTTTGGTAAGTAACCTGGAATCCAAGTGAGATGATTTGAGCTAATGTAAGGAAATAAAGGAATACTTACGCGCTTCATCATTTTTGCAAAATCATCTCTCCAAGGGGTGAAATGAGCTATGACATTTTTTAGCATAAATATTCGGATCTGGAGTCAGTACAATAAAATAAGGAAACACGCATTTATCAGCATTATTGGATTATCATCTTCAAGGGAGTAAAATGATGGGTGAATTATTATGGGTAAGACTTTAAGACCCAGATTTTCAGAAATTGGGATTTTCATAAAAAAAATATCCTTTAATTAAACCCCTAGGGGATGATTTTGCAAAAATGCTAAAACACGTGTTCTTTCATTAGCTTAAACCCAAATTTTTAAGCACCTTATGTCAAAACTGTAGACGTTTCATACAAATTTCCATCCCTTAATTCACCCCCTTGGGAGAAAAATTTTTGAAAATCCTTTCTAATTTAGTAAGTTTTATTTCACATCTATAGCTATAGCGGTTACGGCTTGCCGTTGATGCATCAGTTAAAAAATTTTCTTCTGTACATTATATAATAAAAAAATATATAATAAAAATCTTTATTTTCTCTCACAAACATTTAAAAATTCAGGCATATGTGAATATAACAAAATAAATATTGAAACACATCCCATGAAACGTCCACTACAGGACGGGAGCTCCCTCCAGAATTATAGCTTTTGCTGGAAAAATGTAGAGGGGAAGTACCATAGTCACCGCGCTTGTTAGCGTTACGGCTGGCACCATGGACCGCGGTTGTAGGTGACCGCAGTCAGTAAGATGTAAGATACAAAGGAGGATGCTGCCCATCCTCCAGTTTATAACCCTTAGTCGCCTCTTACTACACCCACGGGTATGTATGGGTTGGCACTGTTCTTTGCCGGCACCACACGCCGACAAATTTACTTTATTTACCTATTTAAGGGCAATGATTTTTACAAATAGGTAATACGAATAAATAATAAGTGTCGCCGTATTAACAGATAATCTGTGATTTCATACGGCTTGATAGGTATTCAGTTTAAAATATACAGCCATCTAATTAAAGATAGGACGGATAGGCAGACAGGCATCGTAATAGGGTCCCGGAAATACTAAAAACCAACATACAGGATATTAGTAAAAGTACCGATTTGCTTTAAACCACATGTTCTCCAAGTATAATTAAGAACAATAAGCATGTTTAAAAAATATAAAAAATATAAAAAAATAACAGAAATAAAATATAATATTTATTAAAATTTAATTGTGTCAACCCAAATCAGACCAGTGAATGGCGGCGGTTTTAGGTACCTATTTTACTTGTTAACAATTGGTGCGCCGGGTGCGCGTTGTGATTCTTAGAATAGGGTTGGCAACTTGAACTTTTTTGTTATTATTTTTATGTTATTTTTTATTATCAATATGTTTTAGGTACTTCATTCGAAAGGAAATCGTTACTTTTCCTAACACCTGTATATAACCCCTATTGCTGTACTCAAATAGGCAAATTCATTATACAAGGTATTTGAAGGCATACCAGAAAGGGAGTAAATCCCGTCCCGAGCCAGCGAAAGTAAGTAAGTCGGTATCTCTTTTAATTTCCTGGAGGAAGGAGGGATGGAGGTTAAAAAGAGTATGAATAGTTTTGTTTAAGAATTTTTCATGATCATTGTAAACTGGTTCTTCCATAAAGGCAGGACTTGGGTGAAATGCTTTGTACCGACCAATCTAACTCATTTGTTCAAGAAGCTGACTTAACAATGGGCCTAACTAGCAATAAACTGGTATCGAACAGCTGTAAATCATACTTTAATAACAATTTTACATGCAAACAACTGCTTTAACAACAACATAACATACAAGAAATTCCAGTGAAATATCGCACTAACGTTGTGCGCAGTTTCCGCGTTGTATGCGCGGGCGCAGATTGTTTTGAAACCCGACGCTGCACCTGCCCCGGGCAAGAGAATGGACGCGTCCTTGCTTTGCTTGCTACTAAATAAGTGCAGTCTACCTAGGTACCTACAGTGGTCTCTGTTTCATTTTAACTATTTTCTTGCTTTACCATGTACATCATTTGTACAATAAGTAGTTATTGTCGAAAGACAAATTCCAAATAAACAGCAAATATTCTGAATGATTCTCATTTTGATTTCTGGTATGACAATGGTGAATGTATGCTTTTATATGACTTTTTTTGACACACATATTGACGAGCCTTCCACTTTGCCTCCGTGCAAACAAGTTGGATTATTTCTCATTCATGTGAGTCATGTGACCTGGTATTTATAGGGACTCAACTCTTCGATATCACCGAGGGATTTTAGAAATTAACAAAAGTCAAAAATCCTTATAAACTTAAAAATTATAAGTGAGTTATGTAAAGGGTGTAAAGGACAAGTTTCCGAAAACTGAAAGGGCATGATCGGTCAACGTAACTGAACAACTTTCGGTGAGTAAAACTTTTAGGAAATGAATAAAATGAGCCTCTCCCACATGATTGGACAGTTTGTTTGGAAGGGCTGACTCTTTTTATATTTCTTGAATGTTTTGTTCACTCAAAGTTGTTCAGTTACGTTGACTGATCAAGCCCTTTCAGTTTTCGGAAACCTGTCCATTACACCCTGTATAATATGATTTACGTTTTAAGAGTTTATCGGTGATGTTGAGTATATACAAGAATTGAGTCCATGAGCCATTCCTTGGTTTGTAACGGTCGATTTTAGCATGTTTAAAATTATTAACAAACAAGCCAATGATCAACTCTATAATAATAACCTCCTGCCCACTTATCAGAATGTTATGGGAACCGAAACTTAATTGTAGGTCTTTGTCCTAGTTCTACGTTTATAAACTTCCTTATTATTGTTCCTATCTATCAAAGTGTATAAGTTCTATACTACCTCTACAACTTCTTGAATAATTAAATACGGATTTTCCTAAATCTGGTTCTTTTGGAAAATTGGCGATCAATTTTTGAATGCTGTCGGGTGATATTGTATTTTATGTTCTTGAACTCAATTCTTGATTATCTCCGAGAAATTTTAAAAATAAAAAGGGCCTGATGGCCTTAAAAGTACAGAACAACTACAAGGTAAAAAAAAGGTCCTTATGAAATTATGAACATAATTTAATTAATTTAATTTAACATAATTTACTCATACCACTCGTGGACTCTGATGCCAAGAGATAGAGAGAGGTTAGAAACGTTTGAGATGTGGTGTTGGAGGAGAATGGAAGCGATAAGATGGATGGAAAAAAAGACAAACGAGGAAGTTCTGGATCTAGTTAAAAGAGAAATTTGGTGAGAACCATCGAAAATAAAAGAGGGGCGATAGTTGGACACCTGATAAGACATGACACTTCCATAAGGAATATTATTGAAGTTGATGGCAGGAGAGGAAGACAAAGACCATGACGCACTTATGTTGATCAAACAAAAGAAAGGGTAAACGTCGAGTCTTATCAGGATGTTAAATCATTGGGAGAGGACAGAGATAACTGACTCCACCGACAAGAGCGCGGCTGTTAAATATAAGAAGAAGACTCGTACCATGAAACCTTAGAGCAACGCGTCAAACCGCGCAAGCCCGTTGGCTTTGCGCGCGAAAATCGTGTTACTCTATGCATGAAACTTAACAGTCAAAATTAGTTGATAGCGCGTTATGTCAAAAATATTTTTTCGTATTTCGACCTACGTTTCTTGGGAAAAGTTATTTAGTTTCATGGTCCAAATAACATGCTAAAATTATGATCACTTTTTAATTCCTATATTTGATCATGATTAAATAATGTTCGGTTGTTACTACTCTTTATGATGATGATTATTTAAATTTATGATACATAAGTTAATAAAAAAAATTATATCTCGAAAATCACTAGGTGATATCGAAGAATCTTCTAATCTTGGACTTATTTCAGTAGAACATCATTTATTTTTTTTATTTATTTATTTAATATTCGGGTGACCAACAGTATTACAGACAGAATAATAAGGTAAATAGGCATCAAAAAACCAATTACAGGTCTCCACAAATAGAACCAATGTAGGAATGAAGTTACGTAGAAAGTTATGCACAACCAGCATCAGAGGTAAATACGAACTAAAATAAAACTATTAATAACTAAAATAAAACTATTTAACAATCAAAGAATTGTTTGCTGAGTAAGCGCCTCGCCGCTTCAAAACCAGTATTAAATATATCCAGATCCAGAGCTACGCTTAGTTGGTTAAAGTTGTTGCTCGCTCGCCATATAAATGCATTTTGTCTGTAGTTTGTAGAAGCAGACGGAAGGTCAAGTATTGCGTTATTACGCAAATTTTTATTTGGGGGGCTGATATTAATTTTAGATAGAAGGTTAGGACAGTCAATGGCACCAGAGGCTATCTTCAACAGTAAAATAAGGTCAGCGGTGTCACGTCTACGATCGAGGGGAAGCAAATGGTAAATCATATTATTGCATATTTTACCTTGACTTTGCTGGACATTTTATGATTCTCTAAGCCTTGTTCGCACGATCATTCTCACATTGTTTACGGCTACGCCTCATCCAACATAGTTATCTGATAGATATCTACGAGATAGATGTTTTAGGTAAACTTTATCTTTGTCCAAACACATTCCCGATAATAACGTTTACTTTTAGTGGACCATTTTTATGCATGTAAAGTACATAGGTATATTACACTTTTATTATAGGCACTTTAAGATAATAAAAGGACTCTACATTGTAAGTAGGTATAATTAAATGAAAGCTTCCTAAGGCTTCTTTTACCCCTAAAGTGCCGAGTAAAAAGATCATAGAAGATTCAAGTCCTGCTGTAATTCTTAAAATTATTAATGATAGAAGATATTACAATAGTGGCAGATATACAATAACGAAATTATATTATTGTTGAAACATATACCTATAGAAAGTAGTTATTTTTGTAGGAAATTTTACTGACTCTAGGATTTTACGGCATTTCCGATTGCCGTAAGTAATCAAAGTTCACGAAAGACACTGGGGTTTTGTAAACTAAATAAAAACCTAAAATTTATGTAAAAAGGGTCACAAATTAGGATATATCTCAGACTAGCTGTATGTAAAACCATACTTGAAATAAAAAGTGTAGAGCGATAGTTTAAGCGGATTTCTCTGTGTGTACTGTGGTAATAACTACAAAATGCTTGTTTACAAAACGTCGCGTTCTTTCGTGGAATGGATTATACTAACAAACCCAAGGTAGTCAAACAATATGTACATAAGTCTTTATCCTAATTAAACTCATTTAATAGAAACTTAAGTTTATATCATTAAGTGGGTACTTAGGTACCTACTTTGAAACTGAAAGCTAAGTTCTACGGTTGAAAGCATAGACCTATAAATACGCTTACTTTAAAGATATGCACACACAACTTAGCTGTGGTTTCTAATATACATTTACAGACAATGTTTCTACCAAGTTTCCACATACTCGTACCTAGCTGGTTTCATTCTGATTGCGAAGCACCCGTAATAACCAATGAGCACATGAAATCACTCTTTGTGTTCGTCTGAGACAATGGATTATTTATTTGTTTACGGATCGCTGATGTTTGGGTGGAGCACAACAATGAGGCCAATTAATGTTTCAAATATTAGGAATACATCCACCTTATAAGTACCTACCTATATAAAACAAACAAATTGCGTCTTGGGTATCATATTGTGCTATAGTTGCATAGTCGTAATCTGGATCGAAACTGTGTTCGTTATTTTAATTGCCTAACGGTAACGCTATAAAATAAATCATGCAGACTTTTATGCATTGATACTCGTATTGAGTAAAGGAAGTAGGTAACACATACTACACCTAACTATACATATTTCCAAAGAGTCAACTTTCCATGGCATCGCCCACTGGATTTGCTATCGGCAAAGGTGCTAGAAATTACTAGTTTTCTACATTGTTATGGAAATGCCTGGAAGTGCCGCGACATTCCCTTTCATTGTGACCTCTCTCGGGATCTCTTATTAAGTGAATGTCAATAAATTATGATAGTCATTTCTTCGTTGAAATAGTAGTATTATTTTTCCAGTTGCTTATAGATATATGCGATGGTCAAAATTTTAACAGTTTCGTTTTATCATAAAAATAATCTTATTCACTCTATCCATCGCATGGCAATAATGATTGATCGATCACGTATGTACTATCATGGTTAACGCCACTAAAAAGGCCGTATTTCAGTAAATGTTTTACTTAGGTACATAGTACGTAATGTCATCCCATTTTTGTATTTATTTTGTAATCTTCCAATAGTAAACCAGTTTATTCCACAACATTGTGCATCGCTCTGCCTATACCCCCAACAAGTACAGTCACGAGCAGATTAAGCTTGACACTCTCAGGGCGACTTTACCGATTGAAACAAGAATGAATCAATCAAGCTTTTAATGGCCCTTGATACAATACACAATCTTATCTAATTTATACTCGTCTTTATACAAAATAGAAGGCTAAAATTCTTTGTTTCTAGTCTAGTTTTATAAATCTGCTCTTGACTATACATATTTGATCGATCATCAAGACTAGCCTACTTACATAATTTTTATTTACATAATACAAAAAGAAAACTTTCATCAATCTAAGGCATCACGTATGAGCGATAAGAAAACAATATTTCCATACAACTCATTCGTAAGACAATAAAATGCACTTCTGTGAGCATTGTTCTTTCATTCCGCTACTAACAAAGCTAATACTTGTTAATGGTTTCAATTTGTTTCTGTGAATGGATTTCGACGCCGTGGTACTCGTACTCGAAGGCTGAGTTCAGATTTCGAAGGGCGCTGGAGATAATCGCCTTTGCGCCTATTTACATCCAAGTAGGGTTACCAAATATTCGGATTGGTCCGGACTTTCAACTTTTCATCTAAACTTTTTTAGGTTTCTTTATTTGTTTGGATGACACTGACGGATTTTTCAAACAATGATTTAATTTCCCTTTTGATAGAATCCATAGTTGTTGATTAGAAAAACTTAACAATATAAGTACTTTAAGTTACACCGAATATTTTATGAAAAATGGAGGAGATTTTTTTTACATTATATGAGCTTGTTTTTGACCGCGATCTAGCCCTTAAGACAGAGATAAGGTTGATGGTGATATTAGCTTGTACACAAGAAGCCGGAGGAGGCGGAAAATCAAAACAAACGGTGTCACAAAATATATAGTTTATTTGTATTGCCATTTGTAGATTATATTATACAAATAAGAGATCAAAGAACACAGACACAGAATAACATATAAGACATAATCTGTTGCGCTCTTTTGTCTATTAATAGGCTCCAATAATCAGGCAAAATACTTCATACCGTATATCTTGCGCTGCTCGTGGGATTAATTATTTTAATTTGCAGCTAAAATGCCGAAATCGGACATTTTGCAATTTATTAATCTCTGCCTACCCCGACGGGAAAGAGGCGTGATGTTATGTATGTATGTTGTCTTTTTGTCCTATATATCCTTTTGAGATGGTAACCCTATACACAAGGCTACTTAGTCACCTTACTGTTCCCCCACCGTCGTCATTGCGGTTGGCGGTTCAACAAAAGTATCTTTCAAATAAAACAACTCTCTTTGTTACAATGATGAGTTGCATCATGTAAATGTTAAATACTGTACGTGGACGTTTTTCCAACAAGAATGCATAGATAGCTGACTGCCTACTGTATTAGTATTCATGATAAACAAGATTAGCTACGCAATTAAAGTAGGACTATAAAAGTTCCGTTTCCGATGCTATAAAGCACGTATGTTGATTAGAATCTTCTTTGAATGAAGTTTTATAACATTGTTACATTTGTCACAAGTTAAATCAATTATTTAGTAGAGTTTCATACAGACTGTGGTCTCTGCCTACCCTGACGGGAAAGAGGCGTGATGTTATGTATGTATGTATGTTTCATACAGATAGAAAATAATAAAGTTCAACTTAGTAATATGATGTGAATGTTTATACAAAAAAACCGGTCAACTGCGAGTCGGACTCGCGCGCCGAGGGTTCCGATATTTTTTATATTTTTGGAAGCAATAAAATCATTTTCAATAAAGTCCATTTTTAGGACCGCAAAACAAAATTTGTTTGTAAAGGTTATTTTCAGATTTCTAAAAAACTGTGCAACTTAGAAAGATCGTTTTATTTTTGCTGTAATGTTTACGTAAATTTCCGTCAACTATAATTAATTCAGATTTTTCCTTTCACAAACTTCAAACTTCGGAGATAAGGGGGAGGGGGGAATGGTATTTTTTTTACATTTTTAATCATAACTTGAAAACTAAGAGACGTAAAAAAATACAAAGATATATTTAAGAATACACAAGTAAAGCCTTTTCATATGATACCCCACTCGACCTAGTAGCGACAATTTGAAATTTGGCCCCCCCTATTTTGGCCCCCTTTACATTAATAATCATAATTTTTTTCAAAATTCTTTCATGTGCAATTAAGTTGGGCAACTATATTCTAAAACTATTCCAAATTTCAGGTCGATAGCATGAGTGGTTGCTGAGATATAGAGGTGTCCTTCCTTACTCCGTGGGTGTGACAGACAGACAGACAGACGGACAGACAGACAAAGTCGCACCATAAGGGTTCCTTTTTTTACCATTTTGGTATCGGAACCCTAAAAACTTGCCGACTGCCTGTCGGGCTCACGCAGTGTAGGGTTCCATAGTACCATTCCATAGTTGCTATGCTATAGGAATTATTATTGTTAAGCAGGTTTTGATATTTTCATAAACTTTGTCCGTGATACTATAGAGTAATATAATACTGATACTGATAACGAACAGCGAGGTCCTAGCGCCTGATTGCTACTGCTATTTTAATTATTTCCAGTTTTTCAGCTCTAGCTCATTATACTTATTTTTTTTTATTTATTATAGCTAGGTACGTATTTAATGTTTCTTTCTATTAGTCTTATAAATTAATCTTATTTTCTTTTATGTTTTTCTCTGTTCGCACGCTTGCACCCTGCATCATTATACTTTCTCCTTTAGTCACTCTAAGGTTGACTGGTAGAGATCTTACCCAGGGATAAGTCCGTCTTTGCATGTAATCTTTCAGACAATAGTACTTTTGTAATTTTCGTGCAATAAAGATTATACAACAACAACAACACTAACCTGTAAAGCCTACGTGATAGTTTTCCTTTTAATTTCATCATAATATATGTTACTTCCATTTAGTTAATTCTGTGAATTCATTCTATTTTCCATGTTTAGCATGCTGGCAAGGGCGACGACGACACTCAAGTCCTACAAGAAATTGTTCTTTCAAGCTAAGTATTTCGCAAAGAGATCCCAAAATCGGAAAATGTTATATTCCAATTAAAGACCTATCTAACGACACCCTACTCGATGGGGTAGACAATAAAAAAAATCATTCCCACTTTACTTGTGGGAGGTACCCTAAAGAAATTTATTTCGAGTTTTTATTTTACCACTTTGTCGACGTAGATGAAATGATTGGCCGTACCAAATCACACCTTCTAGTACTTCTGAGCTAAGCCGTGGACAGACATACAGACGGACATGAGGAAACTAAAAGGGTTCCTTGTCAACTATGGAACCCCAAAAATAATCACAATATTTGACCTACCTAACGACACCCCACACCTAAACGTAAAAGAAATCATCCCCAATTTAGGTCTAGGGGAAGTAGGTATGTACATGATTTTTTTTTTTCATATTTATACTTCACCATTTTTTCGGCATGACACTATTGTGACTATTCTAGCTAGATATTGATCTACATTATATCTTCCAACCTTTACAGCTATCTAGTACTAAGGATCTCTGGCTAACCCGCGAACAGACAAACGGACATGACGAAACTGTAAAGGTTCCTTGTTGATCTTGGAACCCTAAAAAACGCTAATACAAAATCCCTAAGCTAACTAGTGACTTAGTTAAACAGAAAAAAATCAAACTAGCCAAGTGCAAGTCGGACTTGAGCTATAAGTGCCGAACCATACTATGGAAAATGTCGCAGATGGATTGCAGAATCCGCTATTCTGTAAAACCACTGAGTTCTACTACATTGCATAATGCAGTCCCGTGAATTTTTTATTTTCTTCTTGGCTACCGAGAGTTTTAAGGCAAATTTTGGTCTATTCCTATAGGTCTGTTAGTAAAGGCTTATTCTAAGTCAAATACAACCTCGCCGCCAAATACAAATGCGCTAAATACAACCGCGGGATCAGTTAGGTTGTATTAGGTTCTCTTGCGTTGCGACCACAGCCTACGAGCAGAGAGAACATGCCGCGGCAGCTGCCGGCGATATTTAAGAAGCATTTTCGGGTTACAATATATATAGTCATTCATTCTAACGTCTTCAATGCCAATTCAGCTGACCTTCTTCGACATAAACACGAGGTAAGTAGGTAGTAAGCATCAAGTAAATCATGTGATAAAATGGAACCCTCGATGCGCGAATCCGACTCGCAATTGACCGGTATATCAATTCCATGTCCAATACCGTTACTTCGATGAAACGTTGCTATCCATGTTATGAGTCTTCTTCAAATTAGTCGGTGGGGCGAAGTAACTTTCAGTCACCTCGTTATATCGCTAGATGTTTTACAAAGCCTTAGAAAATAAAACGTAAGCATACATCTTGTAAATTTATGCAATACGTCCCAGCAACCACATGGAGTACTGCTGCCACCTCTGGGCTGGAGCGCCCCAATACCAGCTCCTCCCACTTGACCGCATCCAAAAGAGGGAATTCTCGATGAACCCATGCTCACCGACTGTATGGATCCACTAAGTCTACAGAAAGACGTTGCTTTGTGTGTTCTGTACCGTCTGTATAATGGGGAGTGTTCTGAGGAACTGTTTAGTCTGGTGTCTGCGGCACAGTTCCACCACCGCACCACACGCCGCAGGGAGAAGTTCCATCCACATCATTTGGACCCTTGGCGTTGCAATACAACGCGGTTTGCGCTTTCGTTTCTCTTGCGCACATGTAGGATGTGGAACGAACTTCTCTCTGTGGTTTCCTCTAGTAGGCTTTCAAAAAGCGGGATAACAAATTGTTAAATGGCCGGAAACGCACTAGCATCGCCTCTTCTGGTGTTGCAAGTGTCCATGGGCGGCAGTGATACTTTCCATCAGGTAAGCTGTCTGTTCGTTTGTCTGTTTTGACATTAAAAAAATTGTATAATCTTGGTATATACGAGTATATAAACACATTTGCTAGCCAATGACACCAAGTAACGTTGCGTTGCGGTTTGCTCCTACCTAACAGATGCAAGGATAAAGCTACAGCAACCACATCCAAACCGCAGCTTACCTTGTGGAACCTGAGACAAATATACCGTTTCAGATTGCATTGTATAGTAATAGAAGACTACTGTTATTTAAATGATTTACGTAATAAGTACTGTGTTTGCCGATATTTTCTTTTCTACACTTCTATTCGTCACACTCATACACATGATTAACACCTTTTAGGTAAATGATCAACAGAAAAACCAAAGGCGAAATGAGAACGGAGATCATTATTTATTTATTACTTATATAGATTTATCTCTTTAGGGGTTTAGAGCGTTGCCGGCCGGGCTGCATTTCTTCCATACGAACGTGTTCCCCTATTTCCTCTTTCCCTCGCAGATATAAATTACCTACCTTCATCTATAACTTACATTTTAACTTCAAGAATTCCATGTTACCATTATCCATGGTACCTTTAATTTCCACTCCTTCATCAGTAACTTAAATGTTCACTTCCAAGTATTCCGTGTTATATATAAGAGATGCAATAACTCATGTCCCTCCCCCATCAGATGCGTCGCCATGGTTTGTGCAACTGTATATTATTATTAGCTAAAACAAAGGATTAAAAATACACACCGTCGAGTACCCTCTTTCCGCTGCGTTGTGGTGTCCACAGGAAGCACCGACATTATGACTCATATGGCTTGCGCACGCGCCATTGTCCGCACACCCATAAACTATGCCCTGAATGGGACATGTATTCTATACCCCGGCCAATTATGATGGCAGTGATGATTTCACATTCAAAGCTGTTAGTATTTTAATTTTAGACAATGTGAGGAAGGGAAAATTTCTTACTCACAAAGACCTCGTCATTGTTAAAGTCATTCTTTCTCTCAGAAGAAAGTTTTAAGTGTCAGGTCATGAGTAATAAATAGGTAGGCTAGGATGTACATACCTACTCATTTTCTTAACATGATCGACGGTTTGAGCTCTAGAAAAAAAGCTATGAATGGAATGTCGGTAATTATCGTTCCTACGCCAACTATCAACTCTACGAAGTTTTACACTACTTAGCGAGATACAATAGCGTTTAGTATAGTTAGATCTACAGTGTTTGGAGTTCCAATTATCCAGTTCCAATCATTGATCCTACTCTACTTTTAAATTAACGCTACTTGTAACGTGTCTTACTTTATAGAAATTTCTAGAGTCAATGAAACTCATTCGTCGTCACCATAACATCTCGTAATAGTCCAGCCATCAAAACAAAAGAATTCTAGTATTTAATACATTTATTACAAAATAATGTAGGTACCTATAAATAGATCCTGCAAAACTGCATCAGTCACAATAAAATATTTACAAAATATTATTTCAATAACTTATCGATGCCTTTATAATGAAATTCATTTTGTTATTGTCTGTTCTCAGCTGCCTATTTACATATTTCTTTTACATTTATAATGAAAATATTTGTAGTGGAAGAGAGAGCGGATGAAATATCATGAAATGAGTTGTATAGTCAAGAGCACGTCAAGCTTGACACATTGGACTTTGTAGTGGACTTATTTCAATAAATTTTGGATTCTCAGGATCCTGATTTAGTACATCTCAACCAGTAGATAGGGGGGATGGAAAATGAGGACACCCCTGATGAAGCCAAAAGAGCGGCTCGCTACATATAACTGGCCGTCATCCTGGATGGGGCTTGAAGCGAAGCAGGCCACGCCGTCCGTTTCCAGTTGGGATAGTGGGTGAAATAGCTCCATACATGTGATCTGATCACCCGTCTGCGCGAGCCGCGGCGTCCCCATTAGAAATAATAATAATAATTACTTTTCATTTAGCTATAGAGTTACGCTGCAAGTGTCTAGCTTGACCTTCTCTTGACTGTACAGTTAGGAGCAGTTCGAGCTTTACACATTGGACTTTGTTTGCACATTGGACGTTCCTATTTCACACACTCTTCGTGCTAAAATTGTGCTACAAATGTCAAACCGATGTGCTCTTAACTGCACATGCACACATACAAGCATCACAGAAAAGGATGCAAACTAACACAAATAAAGACTTTCACAATCATATTCACGCTGGATTTAATACAAATTAATGAATAACTTAACTATAGTTTAAAATTGGACTGAAGTATGAACATTTCCGCAAACTTAATATAAATAAATGCGCGTCAAGCCTCACATGATAGTCGTGCCTTATCTGTACAGCACATACAAAAAGATTTTGATATTATCATGATTGATTAGGTAGATACATCAATAATAGTATGGTGATAGGTTTACAATAAATAGATGAATGAAATTACTAACAAAAACGAAGGTTTACAAAAGCAACGTACGGAAAGATCTAAATAGAGATCAAAAAAGAAATGACAGTGGTAGTGCGAGGTATGTGGACAAATTGAAAAATAACTCCGAATAAAAATATCAATGTCACTCTTCCAAAAGCAGTTTAGTACCACATGACCACAGCCATCCCTTTGCTGTTTCATTAGCGAGTTCTGTGCAAGGAGAGTTTCAAAGGCGTGCGGCGGATCCGGCAAATCGAGAGCTCGGAACCGTTATGCGCCCGCGCAGCGCAGCCGGCACATCACACACTGCTGCACATCCGCTAAACGGCACATAAAACCTTTTAATCTTTACATCAATTTGATGATACGACCACCATTCGAAACCTCCTGCTTGATAATCAAGCGTGAAACACGTTAGAATCCATTAATTATAAATGCATGTCTCTATTATACTCTAGCGCTCTCTATTGGGGTTTTACGTTTTCGATTTGATCCCTAGACAATAAATTAACAACACATTCGATATCACAAAATGCATATCCGTTGCACGTAACGACACGACACGGTTGACGGCGCCGGTGCTCTGCGCAGCTGTCTCCACGAGCGCACTCGACCACTGCACCTACACGGTCAGTCTTTATCACGCAATAACTCTGATTTCGCACTCTTCTCGCTACCATGAAACGAAAAGTTTGGAGCGTCTTTTTGCTTGTACGCTTTGTCCACTTTTGCTGAAGGAGGATCGTTTTCTTTTGGTGCGTCTGATGTAGGGCTTATATTAGGGCTTATGTTTTCTCCCTTGCAGAACTCGTGCAACCATCGTTCTGAGTTATATGACGGTCCCTCCCCTCCCAATTCAGCCGGTAGAATATCGAGAGGAAGAGCATCGTGCAGAGACGACAAATTATTGCCATGAAGGACGATCCGCTCCCTAGTTTTCCCCTTAAAATACGGCTTAATCACAGCTAGAGCGGTTTCCACATACCACGGTTGCCCAATGAAATGTATGCTTTTAAAACGCACCGGCATGCAGTCTTGTAAGCCGTCGATCATTAACTTCAACACTTTAGCTTGCAAACTGCACGACTGTTTGAAGGTGAACTCAGTCCAATCAACAACGATAACGTATCCATTCGCTTGGTTCTGAACGTCTTGGAGCGTTCGCTCGAGCGTGAGGAGGAGAGCGCGGTAGACGGCGAGGAGCGGGCAGGCGTGTGGCGTCCAGTTGGAGGCGAACATGATGAGCACGCAGCGGCCGCGCCGGTCCCGCTCCGCCAGCACGCCGGGCAGCCCGTCGGTGAGCGCGCGCAGCACGCCGCCGTCCGCCGGCGCCCACAGCTCGGCGTGCTCCCGCCGGTACTGGTGATACCGCACGAGCAGCTCGAACGCCTGCTGCACGTCATGTTTCCGCGCGTACAGGAACCTCCGCAGGAAGTTGTCGTCTTGGCACCGACTCTTGTCCCGCAGGGCGAGGTTGAGGCTCGAATCGACCGTCTCTTTGAGGTTATCGAGGGCGCGTTGTCGATCGCCGTCGCTTATTCGTTTCCTGGACACATTGCAGAGGTGCTCGCCTTGTAAGGAGTGCAGCCTCCAGTCGTACTGGGCGTACTCTGTCATGTTGGTGAGTTGAGTGACGCGGCGAGCCGCGATCGTCGTGTTGCGCGCGCGCCGCTGGAGCTCGGGGCCGACTGCGCACGGTGTTCGCGCCGCACGCCGCCGCCATTGCCATGCGTTCATTAAACCGTATAATGCCTCGTTCACATTCACCTGTTGCTTGAGCGAGTAAACTAAACTGAATATGCAGTCATGAGTGATGACTAGTACTCTAGTGCCATCATACTTCCTTCCTGTATACGACTTTCATACAAAAGACATCAACGAGATACTTTTATTTTCTTTGATAAGATAAAACTAATTGTCTATGTGTTTCCTGTTTCTATCTGTTTGTATTAGGAGTCAATTAATGAAGGCAATTCAGGCAAATGTTCAACCAAGTAATTTTTTCAAACGAGGCATAACATACCCAGGTAGAGCGAGTTATAATTAAAAGAAAAACTGAAGGTTGGCTGTATACCGATCAATTGGCTGGCTGGTTTCTGCGATGACGTAGTCAGTCTTGGCGTGTGAGCAGGACGCAGCACATGAGATAGAGAGACATAACAATTACACTTTGTTCTGTTTGTGTTAGGAGTCAATTAATGTGAATTATGCGGGCAAGTGTTCAAGCAAGTTATCTATCCAATTTGTACTGTTTGTGTTAGGAGTCAATTAATGAGGATAATGCGGGCAAGTGTTCAAGCAAGTTATCTATTCAAACGAGGCATAACTTACCCAGGTAGAGCGAGTTATAAATAAAAGAAAAACTGAAGGTTGGCGGTATACCGGTCAATTGGCTGGCTGGTTTCTGCGATGACGTAGTCTTAGCGTTCGTGCAGGACGCAGCACATGAGATAGACAGAGATAACCATAGCACTTTGTAACCATTATTTATTTCTATGAAGCCTTATACGAAGCGTATAAACGGATGGCCGAAAATCGTATTGCGTCTGCTCTTTGTTCGCTTAATCGTATCGTAGCCGTATGTGGTACAATGTACTGTGTCGCATTAGTAAGTACGAAATAGCTACTTGAATTTAATGAGTTATCAGCTAGGAAGATCTACTTATCGGACGTGAGTAGACAGCTACTCAGCCAACTTATTATGATGCTGAGAGTAGGCACTTGCTTTTTATATTTTGTTAACAACGTAGTAATAGTAGTGTTCAGCGTCGTTGATGTCCTTTGTTCTCCACCTCTCTCCGCTTTTTGCAAGCTTTACATTTATTCGCTACAATTGAATGTCTACGTGACTAATTTAGATCATCAACATTGTCCTACAAAACAGATTGAAGTAAAATTACATGTTTATGTCATTAAAGTTACCACAGCGGACATTCTGGCGCGATGAACACATTGCGTAAACGTAACTTCGTAGAAAGGTGACCGTCGATTGATGGACTGCCATCAGTAAGTAAGTACCCGCATTACTAGAAGGGCAATGACTTTTAAAAAATAACCGTGTCGGTCTGTCGGTGCATCTTGCTGGTCATTGACCTGCGGGCAGAAGGTTGCTAGCCTGACGCGTTTAGTAAAAATAGACTCGGGAGATGCTCTAGGCTTGCCACCTCGCTTCGCAACTCACCGTAAACTGGAACGAATGCAGCTCCAAGAGCTCCAAGCTAAATATGTGAAACAAAAAACACGACAACAAAATATGTTTTTATAATTATTTTTCCTCAAGTGGAAACAAAATTAGTAGGTATAAGCTGAATTAGCGGTACGCTACAAATGCCTGAAACCTGAGACCGCTCATGGTCAAAGTATTTCCACCGACGAGCGGCCGAGTGTATTTACTGACTGAATATATTTTATGAGTAACAGCTTTTACCCGCGACGTCGCCTGCACGTATTTTAAGTAGTACTCAACCCGCGTAGAATTTTGTACAAGAACGGCTTTAAGCCTATACTGTGAATGAACTCATCATCATATCAACCGAAAGGCATGGGCCTCCCCTAAAGATCTCCATGACTCGCGGTCCTGCGCTGCTCGCATCCAGCGGCTTCCCGCAACCTTGAACAGATCGTCGGTCCACCTTGTGGGGGGCTTCCCAACGCTTCGTCTTCCGGTACGTGGTCGCCACTCTAGATCCTTGACGCTCCATCGGCCATCGGTTCTTCTTGCGATTTGCCCTGCCCAATGCCACTTCAGTTTCGCGATTCTCTGTGAACGTACTACTTAAATAAAATCGGGCTATTTTTTGTCAAATTACAAATATTAGTTTGTTTAATTACTCAGACCAAAAAACTGAACAACTTTTCCTAGGAAGCATAGTAGGTCGAAATAAAAAAAGCCGGTCAAGTGCGAGTCGGACTCACGCGCCAAAGGGTTACGATATACCTATAGTATTTTTGGAAGCAATAAAGTCCATTTTTAGGACCACAAAACTAAATTTTATTTGTAAAGGTTTTTTGTAAAAAACTGTACAACTTAGAAAGATCGTTTTATTTTTGCTGTAATATTTACATAAACTCCTATCGACTTTAATTAATTCAGATTTTTCCCTTCACAAACTTCGGAGATAACCCCTTCTGGTATTCTTTTTTACAAAAATATATTTTAGAATGTACAAGTAAAGTTCTTTCATAGGATACCCCCCTCGACTTAGGAACGACAATTTGAAATTTAGCCCCTTTGCATTAATAATCTTAATTATTTTTAGGGTTCCGTACCTCAAAAGAAAAAAACGGAACCCTTATAGGATCACTTTGTTGTCCGTCTGTCTGTCTGTCTGTCTGTCTGTCTGTCTGTCTGTCTGTCTGTCTGTCTGTCTGTCTGTCTGTCTGTCTGTCAAGACCCTTTATCTCACGAACGGGTAAAGGTATCAGGTTGAAATTAATACCATATATTAGGATCCATGAACCACACAAGATTTGAAAATGTCAATTTTTTACAAGGACTCAATCAAAAGATATGGCGTTTTATGTCCTCATCTCCATACATTTATTCAAAAATGAAAAACCTAAAGGGTACTTCCCGTTGACCTAAAATTATGAAATTTGGCAAGAAGCTAGGTCTCACAGTACAAATAATGGGAAAAGTCTGAAATCATTAAATATTACAACTTTTCTCACAACTAATGGTAACCAATTGTGGTGAGCTCCCTTTTCAAGAACATTCATATAAGAGAGGGGTCAAGTTGGGTGGTCGCTGAGGCGATTTTTGTTTTAGTTCTATTTAAAAACGGGAACACTTACAAACTTGAAAACTGGTATGTTTATAGTGCATAAGCTATAAAATAATAATAAAATTTGGTCAAGCGCGTGTCGGACTCAAAAAATCTAGCACATTAACTTACTGAAATTTCAACTAATACAATTATGTTTATGTGGTGGTACGGAACCCTCAGTGCGCGAGTCCGACTCGCACTTGGCCGGTTTTTTTAATCTCTCATGTGCAGTTAAGTTGGGCAACCATATTCTAAAACTATTCCAAATTTCAAGTCGATAGCATGAGTGGTTGCTGAGATATATAGGTGTGACAGACAGACAGACAAAGTACCACCATAATGTATTTTTGTTCATATTTCAACCTATGTTCCGTTGGGAAAGTTTTTCCGATTCATGGTCTGAGTAACGTACTGAAATTTCAGTACTATACGTAATAAATTACTCTATAGCACCATGTAGTGGTTACAAGTACTTATACTTCATTTAGGAAAATTGTTATATCTCCGGTTCTCATTATAAAAGTAAAAAAATATATATTAGATCTTTACCTATGAAATTGCCGAAATTTTCTTACAGATTACTGAGATCATAATTCCTATAATTCTAATGCAATTTTTTCCATTTGTCTTATATTTGAAAGTTGACTTCAAGGTTATAAATTTACGCATAAAATAAAGTTTTTATTTTTAGTTTGATATATAAAATTAAAGGTTCGAAAATTGTTCGTCTTAAATGTCGTCCGATTTCATCATTAGATTTGTTATATGTTTTTACAGATAATATTTTTCGAAAATTAAATTTAAGCTTCTGTTAGCTAAATGTCTTCCCAATAATTCTTAAAAAAATGAAAAAAATTGGATTTATAATTCCTAAGAAAAATGCAAAAATGTTAGTACTGAAAATTAAGTTTACCTAAAATTCGCCATACAAAACGGCAATTTCATAGGTAAAGACCTAATATATATTCCTAGGTTTATGTTAAACCAAAGATTTCGGACCTCCTTGCTTCGCTCGGAATAGATACCTTGCTAATTTATTTTACCAGGGGATGACATCTGCCAACATGTCCCAAATTTTAATGTCACCATCATCGATGATCCCTAGGAAATATTCAAACTAACCCGACGCCTTCACTACCTTGTGACCTTAGAGTATATAATTATAATTATTACTCTAAGCTTGTGACGAATTATTTCTTTATTCCTCCTTCTAATTACCCTTATTTTTCAGTGGGGCAAACTATAAGCTATCAAACAAAAAAAAATTCATCAAAATCGGTTAAGATGTTTTGGCGTGATGTTCGAACAAATAAATAGATAAAAAGTTCAGATATCAGTAATTTGGATTCGGAAGCATCAAAATATAGTAGCGTAATATTTGAAAAATAAATATCTTCAATGTACGGTCAACCGATCGTCGGTAGAAACTTTTTCAACTTTATCACCACGCCATAAGGTCCAAAAGTGTTTCTACTGATGTGCGGCCGTGGTACAGACAAAATCAATATACAATTTTATAATATGTAGTAGAGAAGAAGAGATTAGTTATGCGACATCTCAATTCTTTGGGTCTTATCGAAAACAATTCTATTATTCTAGTAGGTACCTATTTGTAAGACTGTTTACAACATTAAAATTATTTTTTTTAGAAGATTTTTTCTTAAAATTTATGTCACGCCACATTTTTCTATTTTATATTATTAGTACTCTTTGCTCAGTCAGGGATCTGACTGTGGGTCTAACTAAAGGAATGACATATAGTATAATTGTTTATTTATACAAAAACATTATTTTATGAACAAAATACTCTACAAACGAGCACTACATATGCATAAGAGGTTTGTCCATGACGAATACTTGGCTCATCGGCAAAATCGTAAAAGTAGCATACAAGATCTAAAAACCTTATGTAATAACATTTAAACTTTATATATTGCGGTCTATAAAACTGCTGCTTTATGTTGTTTATTGCACATTCCCTGTTTCAAGCAGTTGCGATGTATTCAACAAGTCAAACACACTATAAAAAAACCGGCCAAGGGCGAGTCGGACTCGCGCACTGAGGGTTCCGTACCACCACATAAACATAATTGTATTAGTTGAAATTTCAGTAAGTTAATGTGCTATATTTTTTGAGTCCGACACGCGCTTGACCAAATTTTATTATTTGTTGTTATTTTATAGCCTATGCCCTATAAACATACCAATTTTCAAGTTTGTAAGTGTTCCCGTTTTTAAATAGAACTAAAACAAAAATCGCCTCAGCAACCATCCAACTTGACCCCTCTCTTATATGAATGTTCTTGAAACGGGAGCTCACGACAATTGGTTACCATTAGTTGTGAGAAAAAATGAAATATTTAATGATTTCAGACTTTTCCCATTATTTGTACTGTAAGACCTAGCTTCTTGCCAAATTTCATAATTTTAGGTCAACGGGAAGTACCCTGTAGGTTTTTCATTTTTGAATAAATGTATGGAGATGAAGACATAAAATGCCATATCTTTTGATTGCGTCGTTGTAAAAAATTTAAATTTTCAGATCTTGTGTGGTTCATGGATCCTAATATATGATATTAATTTCAACCTGATACCTTTACCCGTTCGTGAGATAAAGGGTCTTGACAGACAGACAGACAGACAGACAGACAGACAGACAGACAGACAGACAGACAGACAGACAGACAGACAGACGGACAACAAAGTGATCCTATAAGGGTTCCGTTTTTTTCTTTTGAGGTACGGAACCCTAAAAACTAGAACTTGGGTGATAAGGAATCGATCACCATAGATAAGCTGCGATAAACTGTATCTGATAACACTGATAACGCTCTAGTGGCCACTAGTGGCTTAACTAATAAGGATACTCTGTGGCATAGAGTCTATGCTGTGTTTAAACAAGCCAGTAAACTAAAATGTAAAGGCCAGAAACTCTCTACATACATACTAATAGATGTTTCTCGGGCTGAACATACCCTTAGTCACACATACCTATTGTTTATTTTAAATAACAAAGCGGAATCCGGGTCGGATCTCTTACTCATCGCTCCTAAAAAGGATCAAGAAATGACAACACTAAACATAAATATTGTGACAATAAAAGTAAGAAAACAAAGCTGTTAAGGTCAGTGTCAGGTCGGTAAGCGATAAAAAATTATAGTTTATACAGCATATTATTAAACTTGTCTTCTTGCTTGATCTGCATGTATCCCCAATAAAAGAGCAATACTATATGCTGCAATAAGTTTAGCTAAATAAGGAAACAATTTATTGCTTATTCATTGGAAGTTCTTTTATCTTTCACGGCTAAATGTATAGATTACGTCGTCACAGGTTCGTTAATATTTATCATTCAAACAAACGTTGTCCTGAAGGAAGTTTGAAGATGAATATGAAAATTAAGCTTGTTGTTAAATCCAAATAATACTATATGGAACTAGCACGAAGCGAAAAGATTGTAGAAGCTGTTAGTTAATATGCGTTGATATAGTATGGTTACATATGTGAGTCTGTGAGTCATCTTGCAAGACAGGTTTCACACATCTGCGTACTGCGTGAACGGACCTTTTAAATCTTAGCAAACTGGAGCAAAATGCTAACTTACTGGCTAAATTATCTTTTAATGTTAAAATATTATGTTTTTTTCAACACTTTGCTCATAAAAGAGCTCAGCAGTAAAAGATCCACGTGTGATTTTTTCATTATATTACCGCACTGGTGTTTAATTTTTGTTTTTCATTTTAATCTCGTTAATGAGCAAAGAGTTTCATTACGTTAGGAACATTTTCATGAAATTAAGATGTATTCTGGAAAATATTATAAATTGATATTCACTTTATGATATCATTTATATTAATTAACTAATTAACAATAAATTTGTCATTTAAGTAACAAGATAATAAATAGTACTTTTACTCCTAAATGTGTTAATAACGTCATAAGACGCACGTGCGCATTTTCATTACACTCTCGGCTCCATTACGCCCTCGCCTGCGGCTCGGGCTGCAATTCCTGAGAATCGAGTGTGGTTAGCTAACAGTTAATCTATCTATATGTATAAAAGAAGACCGTGACTGATATATCAACGCACAGCCCAAACCGCTGGGTCTAGAGATTCCAAATTTATTATTAATTAAGGGGGAAAGGGAGGGGGAAAGGGAGGGGGGAGAGGGAGGGGGGAGATGGAGGGGGAGAGGGGGAGGAAGGGGGAAAGATGGAGACGGACAGGGGGGAGGGGGATGGAGGAGGAGGAGGGAGGGGGAGAGGGAGAGTAAGAGGGAGAAAGAGGGGGGAGGGAGAAAGAGGGGGGTGAGGGATGGGGGGAGAGGGAGAGGGAGGGAAAGGGAGGGTGAGGCGGGAAGACGGTGGGGCGAGGGAGAGGAATAGAGAGGGAGGGGTGAGGGAGGGGGTTGGGAAGAGGGAGGGGGTGGGGAAGAGCGAGGGGGAGGGGGGATGTGGAGGTGGAGGAATAGAAAAGGATAGATAGGGAGGAATAAGGACTTTTTTGACTTTTATGAATACCTCCTAGCTACCCATTCACTCCCTTTATTGCCTTCTTTTTTAAGTTCGCCTGTAACGATTGACAATGAAAATTCCGCACTACCTACCATTTGACTAAAATCAAAAGATAATTAAATTTGTAGTAAGATATCATTCAACTTGGATAAGTACGAGTACAAATGCATCTTTTACGTAGGGATCAAGAAGGAAAACCGTTCCGCAAAATATGTTTCAGTTAAGTTCGAGTTCTGTTTTTTTTATAAAATCTACGCGGACGAAGTCGCGGGGTAACAGCTAGTATATATAAAAGAAGAAGGTGACTGACTGACTGACATATCAACGCACAGCCCAAACCGCTCGGTGTAGAGATTCTAAATTTAGCATGTAGGTTCCTTATGAGGCCTAGGGGTGCACTAAGAAAGGGTTTTACAAAATTCAACCCCTAAGGGGGTAAAATAGGGGATGGAAGTTTGTATGAAAGTCCGTCAGTTTTAAAGTTAGGATCTTAAAATTTGTATTTAGGATGACGACTAAAAATAAAGTTTTACGTGTCTCAGGGTTTTTGAAAATTCTACACCCTGTGGGGTGAAAAGGGGGATGAAGTTGAAAATCCTTTATTTTCAAAGTGTAATCTACTAAATTTATTGTTTAGGCATTAAGGTTGTAATTCTATGGAACGTACATCACTGTTATTGAAATTCCACCCGAAATTCAACCCCTAAAGAGGAAAATGGGGCGAAAAAGTCTAAAAACCAATATGGGTATCGTTTGTATGGTTTATCGGGTCGCTGACTACGAAAACTACAACAATTTTGAAATCCAACGTGGTGGACGTGAAATACCATCATCCCCTGGGGATGGGGTTGGGGTGCAATAGGGTTGAAATGTCTAAAAACCAATATGGGTGTCGTTTGTATGGTTTATCGGGTCGCTGATTTCGAAAACTACAATAGTTTTGAAATCCAACGTGGTGGACGTGAAATACCATCATCCCCTGGGGATGGGGTTGGGGTGCAATAGGTTTGAAATGTCTAAAAAATAATATAAGTGTCGGTTGTATGGTTATATAAGGATAGGGATCTCGGTTAAGATGGCGTTAGGGGTAGGGGAAGGGATAGGAATAGGGGTAGGGGCAAAGTTAGGGGCAGGGATAGGGTCAGGGATAGGGAGAGGGGGAGGGTCAGTGGCAGGGATAGGGGGAGGGGGTAAGGGAGGGGTAGGGGGAAGGGGAGGGATAGAAAGGGGGCGGAAAGGGTAGGGGGAGGGAGGGGTAGAGGGAGGGGGAAAGAGGGATTGGGAGAGGCAGGGGGAGTGGGAGAGGGAGGGGAAGGGGGGGTGAGGAGGGGATGGGGTAAGGGAAGGGGGAAAGGGAGAGGGTAAGGGGGGAGAGCGGGGAGGGGGAAAGGGGAATGGTAGAGGGGAAGGGGGGATATGGGGGGAAAGGGAGAGGATGGGGGGCAGGAGGGGGGGTGATAGAGAGGGAGAAGGGGGTAGAGGGAGGGGGGAGATGGATGAGGAAAAGGGTTGGAGATGAAGAGGGAGAAGGGGGGAAGAGGGAGGGGAAGGGAGGGAGGTAGCGGGTGGGTGAGGGATGGGGGCGTAGGGAGGGGGAGGGAAAGAGGGAGGGGGAAAGGGAGGTGGGGAGGGAAAGGGAGGGGGCTGAGGGAGAGGGAGGGTGAAGGAGGAAGGGGCGAGGGAGAGGGAAAGGAAGAGGGAGGGGGAGAAGGAGGGGGAGGGGAAGAGGGAGGGGGAGGGATAGAAAAGGATAGATAGGGAGGAATAGGGACTTTTTTACTTTTATGAATACCTCCTCGCTACCCATTCATTCCCTTTATAGCCTTCTTTATTTATTTTCAGTTTATTGTACACAAGAAAATACATTAAGAAAATTAAAATTAAGAAAAATTACAGAACAGGCACCGCTTATTTCTAAATGAAATCTTCTTCTTTCTTTTTTAAGTACGCCCGTAACGATTGACAATGAAAATTCCGCACTACCTACCAGTTCAATAAAATCAAAAGATAATTAAATTTGTAGTAAGATAGTATTCAACTTAGATAAGAACAAATGCATCTTTTACGTAGGGATCAAGAAGGAAAAGCGTTCCGCAAATATATTTTAGTTAAGTTCGAGTTCTGTTTTTGTATAAAATCCACGCGGACGAAGTCGCGGGTAACAGCTAGTGTTTTATAAATATCTTCTTCTGAAATAAATCGTTAATGCTTAGAAAGTTGCGAAATAAACGAACAACATCCGTAGGTATTCATTTGAAAATATGTAAATAGTTAGAACTTTTTGATACTCATTTGTTATTCTGCATATGTATATTAAACTTGTGCAGTGATCTAGATATCTACTCAGTAGGGGTTAAACCATACCAGTAACCTGCTTAGTAGCTGTTGGATATGTAGAGCTAACACATAAGTTTTGATCCAAGCCCCACATCAATCTAGTTTCTCATAGAGCCTTACTCAAGTAAGTATAAAATACTGGCTACATTGTTTTATCTGATGTACTTAATTATGAATTACTTTCAACTGCGATTGCATGCAAATGTCCATACCGCTCGAGAAATCTGGAGAGAGCGATGCATTGGACCAAGAACTGTAACTTTGATGTTCACCGTCCATCAATGGCCACAAAAAGTTGGATGCTTATTGATTTTATCGGTAATAAATTATGGTTGGGGAAAAAGTTTCTTCATATTTTATGTGAAAACTCAAGACCATTTTTTTTTTAAAGTTCGATGACTTTCTGCCATCTTGTAGGTATTGTAGTGACATGATCCCGTTCTGATAAAAAAAAAAACGCCACAAGTTGTTTTAGCAGTCCTCTCTTGATGTTAACCTGACACTGCCTACGTGATTGAAGCATGATACTTACAACTTTACCCAAGGAACATAGGTCGAAAAATTTCGCAGCTGATGCAGTTTTACGGGTTAGGTTTATTTTGTATTTCGACCTCGGGAAAAATTGTTCAGTTTCATAGATATGGGTAATGCGAACCTTAAAGGAACTTGAATTAAAAAAAAACCGGCCAAGTGCGAGTCGGACTCGCGCAACAAGGGTTCCGTACCACCACATAATCATAATTGTATTAGTTGAAATTTCAGTTTCAATTTTTTGAGTCCGACACGCGCTTGACCAAATTTTATTATTTGTTGTTCTTTTATAGCTTATGCACTATAAACATACCAATTTTCAAGTTTGTAAGTGTTCCCGTTTTTAAAATAGAACTAAAACAAAAATCGCCTCAGCGACCATCCAACTTGACCCCTCTCTTATATGAATGTTCTTGAAACGGGAGCTCACCATAATTGGTTACCATTAGTTGTGAGAAAAGTTGTAATATTTAATGATTTCAGACTTTTCCCATTATTTGTACTGTGAGACCTAGCTTCTTGCCAAATTTCATAATTTTAGGTCAACGGGAAGTACCCTTTAGGTTTTTCATTTTTGAATAAATGTATGGAGATGAGGACATAAAACGCCATATCATAACGCAAGGTATCTATTCCGAGCGAAGCAAGGAGGTCCGAAATCTTTGGTTTAACATAAACCTAGGAATATATATTAGGTCTTTACCTATGAAATTGCCGTTTTGTATGGCGAATTTTAGGTAAACTTAATTTTCAGTACTAACATTTTTGCATTTTTCTTAGGAATTATAAATCCAATTTTTTTCATTTTTTTAAGAATTATTGGGAAGACATTTAGCTAACAGAAGCTTAAATTTAATTTTCGAAAAATATTATCTGTAAAAACATATAACAAATCTAATGATGAAATCGGACGACATTTAAGACGAACAATTTTCGAACCTTTAATTTTATATATCAAACTAAAAATAAAAACTTTATTTTATGCGTAAATTTATAACCTTGAAGTCAACTTTCAAATATAAGACAAATGGAAAAAATTGCATTAGAATTATAGGAATTATGATCTCAGTAATCTGTAAGAAAATTTCGGCAATTTCATAGGTAAAGATCTAATATATATTTTTTTACTTTTATAATGAGAACCGGAGATATAACAATTTTCCTAAATGAAGTATAAGTACTTGTAACCACTACATGGTGCTATAGAGTAATTTATTACGTATAGTACTGAAATTTCAGTACGTTACTCAGACCATGAATCGGAAAAACTTTCCCAACGGAACATAGGTTGAAATATGAACAAAAATACATTATGGTGGTACTTTGTCTGTCTGTCTGTCACACCTATATATCTCAGCAACCACTCATGCTATCGACTTGAAATTTGGAATAGTTTTAGAATATGGTTGCCCAACTTAACTGCACATGAGAGATTAAAAAAACCGGCCAAGTGCGAGTCGGACTCGCGCACTGAGGGTTCCGTACCACCACATAAACATAATTGTATTAGTTGAAATTTCAGTAAGTTAATGTGCTAGATTTTTTGAGTCCGACACGCGCTTGACCAAATTTTATTATTATTTTATAGCTTATGCACTATAAACATACCAGTTTTCAAGTTTGTAAGTGTTCCCGTTTTTAAATAGAACTAAAACAAAAATCGCCTCAGCGACCACCCAACTTGACCCCTCTCTTATATGAATGTTCTTGAAAAGGGAGCTCACCACAATTGGTTACCATTAGTTGTGAGAAAAGTTGTAATATTTAATTATTTCAGAATTTTCCCATTATTTGTACTGTGAGACCTAGCTTCTTGCCAAATTTCATAATTTTAGGTCAACGGGAAGTACCCTGTAGGTTTTGCTTTTTTGCATAAATGTATGGAGATGAGGACATAAAATGCCATATCTTTTGATTGCGTCGTTGTAAAAAATTGAAATTTTCAGATCTTGTGTGGTTCATGGATCCTAATGTATGGTATTAATTTAAACATGATACCTTTACCCGTTCATGAGATAAAGGGTCTTGACAGACAGACAGACGGACAACAAAGTGATCCTATAAGGGTTCCGTTTTTTTCTTTTGAGGTACGGAACCCTAAAAAGCTGGATTGAGTCACATTATTTAAACAGGAAGATACATCATTAGGCAGGTGTTTCCTACAGTTGAGGAGTGTTGGCGCCTTGCTTGATATATTGAACTCTGCTGGACATCCGGTCAAGCACACATAGATTATAAATTACAATAATTATTAATATTAATTAATTGTTATAATTATTATTTATATAGTTTTAAATATCAACGCAAAAAAAATATACCTGCAATAAAATTAAGTTACCGCGCAAATAAAATTAATTGTTACTTTACTAGCTAGACAAGCTGCTTGTATTTTTTAACAAACTCATTAAAATTGACCTTGTATACCACATTACAAACAGGATATTTAATCGTTTTAAAAGTCTGATTCAGATTACGAATATTCTACATGTAAATATCTCAATCCAAATATTTTATAAAAATGCTGGTAGCTATTCATGGCAAGATAAATCTGATTACAATACGAGATCATTTATATCGATCGTTTTAATCGACTCTTGCGCACAAAAAGAGGGTTGCCCGCAAGGCTGCCGAGCCGGTTTCGAACCCCGCATACTTTAGTTTAGCCTCACAGGAAAAGAAAAGAAAAAAGTTATTCTATATATCAGTTAAGTACTTAACCGGAGGCGTAAATTGTCCTTGATACATTCAAAGATTTTTGAACTGAATAAAAATTTGTGGTGTAAAAATATTTTTTTTGTGTTAAACCTTCATAACATAAGACACATACCTTCTGAATTTTGTGTTTCTAGCTTGGCTGTGCGTTGATGTGTCAGTCAATCAATCAATCAGCTGACTTAGCACGTTCCAGTTGTCAGTTTATCTAGGCCCATAGATTAAAGACTTTAAGCATGGTGACGTTTTTTTGACAGCCGAGCAGTGCGACACATTTTTAGGGTTCCGTACCTCAAAATAAAATAACGGAACCCTTATAGGATCACTTTGTTGTCCGTCTGTCTCTCTGTCTGTCTGTCTGTCAAGACCATTTTTCTCACGAACGAGAAGATGTATCAGGTTGAAATTGATAACGAATATTGAAGTCTATGAACCACACAAGATCAGAAAATTTCAATTTTTTACAACGACGCAATAAAAAAATATGGCATTTTAATGTCCTCATCTCCATACATTTATGCAAAAAAGCAAAACCTGGAAGATTAAAGAGTAAAGTGTTGTACCTCACTTGAATCAGCATTAAACCAGCAAGTTTTTTTAATACAAGGTCACTTTTCCGTAATACATTTTTTTTCAAATGGTACTCTTAAAGTGAGAAGTAATTTTTTGTAACGCTTCAAAATGTACGGAAAAAAAATCATTGCTCGTTAAGTTTGATACCAAGAGCTGCAATACAATTTTTGTAGTATTGATACATTATCGACTCATAATACAACACCTTTTGTTTTATTGTTTTTAATCAATTTAATTTTTTACTGATTAAATTGTAAAAAGACTCGGTAGTTTCATTGAAAAAACTAAAATAATTCATATCTTTTCGTGCAATGAAGTTATGGCCATGCTGGGGAAAGATTTTTTGTTGGAAATTACCTCCTTTATCTCCCTGTTTCGTTTGATCCGAAAAAATCATTTTTCTTTAAATTTACCATTTTGTTAAATTTGCACCTTGATACGAAAAAACGACCATAAAACCAAAACTAAAGATCAAAGAGTAAAGTGTTGTACCTCACTTGAATTAGCATTAAACCAGAAAGTTTTTTTAATACAAGGTCACTTTTCCTTAATACATTTTTTTTTCAAATGGTGCTCTTAAAGTGAGAAGTAATTTTTTGTAACGCTTCAAAATTTACGGAAAAAAATCATTGCTCGTTAAGTTTGATACCAAGAGCTGCAATACAATTTTTGTAGTATTGATACATTATCGACTCATAATACAACACCTTTTGTTTTATTGTTTTTAATCAATTTAATTTTTTACTGATTAAATTGTAAAAAGACTCGGTAGTTTCATTGAAAAAACTTAAATAATTCATATCTTTTCGTGCAATGAAGTTATGGCCATGCTGGGGAAAGATTTTTTGTTGGAAATTACCTCCTTTATCTCCCTGTTTCGTTTGATCCACGACTTTTTGGCCACCCTGTATTTTCTCTCGGGGAGCGTGCTAAGCAGGCTGGACTTACCTTTTAACTATATTAGTATGATGACGAATTTAATATACCTGCCGATACATTTACCTACTGTAGCGTTATCGCTCATATTCCTTTTTCGTGTTCGATACTTTTTGCTTCTTTCTCGATGTATTGACTGGCTGTTTGTATTCATTGACAGTGGATTCAAAATTTTGATTTTCCTTTCTCGGTGCTTATTATTTGTTTGGATACAAAAGATATTGTGTCAAATTTATCAGAATATTTTGAAAAATCATATAATACACCAAGATAATTGTGTTTTAATACAGCAATTTTGCTGCTGAAGTTATAGTTTCATTTGTGTACATGCTTGTAGAAGCTAAGGAATTTATCTCGATATGAACTCCTCAATTTTGTAAGTATTTTTGTCTTTACGTTATATTTGTTTCTGAGAGGTTGCCACTCTCTTATGACGCATTTTTATTCGTGCAGCTAAAGCTGCCCGATTACGGGCAGTAGGTTCCGGCTTGCACCAGCAACACTACCTAGCCCTGTCTCCAGAGAGACTACTTGTCATCTGCAGCTTGCACCGTGCTCTCTGCCGCAGCACCTCTTCAACTGCGGGTTTCCCAGCAGCACGGGAGGACGCCACGAACTGCGCAAAACCCACATCAACCAATTACCAGATATTTAAACCTTTTATTTTTTTAGTTTAAATTTTTCAAAATTCTAAAAAGCGCCTCCAGACGCGCCATGTTTTTTTGGATCTGAATCTTTGGCTGTAATTTTATACGTTTAGATTTTTGATCCGCGATACTTTGCGGAAGGTACGACTATGACCTTATTTAACTAGACGCTTTAGTAATAAGTTAGGTGGCCACTTAAAGTTATCACTAGACTTTTCCAAGCGAAAGTATCTACTAGCTATAGACGGAGCGTTTAACCTGACGCACGCATCGCGGATTTCATTCCAAATTTATTTGTCTTATTTTTAACGCCTATCGATGATTTTTTAATACTTTAAACAATATTATATACTTAAATTTAATCACGGATCGTACAATCAAATTTTAACTTTATTTCGTTGGTTATATATTAGTGAAATTATACATCAAAACTGTGTTCTATTTGATTTTATTAAAATATTGTGTGTTATATCTCTTTGTTTGTTTGGTTAGTTTAAGGTAAGTTAACTCTTACTCTATTTTTATCTAACTGCAGTACATTTTACAATTTAAATTTACTTTATTTTACTGCACTACGTACTACGTACCTATGCATTAAAGAACCACATAACATGATTTTCATATATAAAAAATAAAATAAAATATCCCTCTAGCTTAGACTTTGCAAAATTATCTAATTTAAGGCAAACAGATTCATATTTATCCAAAGCTGTTGTGGAAGTAGGACATGCCCTGTCTTTGTAAAGTGTTGGATAACTTTATGATTTGTCGTATTGGCTTTAAACGCAAAATCCAAACACTTCTTAATATTGGTCGAACTCTATTGAGTGAGGAAGACAGATATTATTTACGCTTCTTAACTAACGTAGTTATTGATAACCTAGAGTCCTAGCAAGTCGTCACTGGGCTTGTTATGAGCGAGGGATGGAGACCCCGTCAGTAATGTCAGTATAACTAGTCACATAGTGACTGAGGGGAGGGGAGTTATCTGTTACCCTCCTTCTTTGTTCAATAATGGTCACTAATATTCTAGGTTGGTTATGCCTACAATTACACTCTACAGTCAACTAGTACAGACTATACAGCTAGGGGTGTTGGGAGTGGCTAACCTTACAGATTAACTTGATCTAAATGATAATTGGGGATTACATGGCTTCGCACATGTTCTACTTAGGATGGCCCCTTAAGGGAGACCTTATTACGCTGCCTCACATCACATGTAGTTCTTATGCTCGGTTGCCGGTAGGTGGGTCCGCGGTCGACAAGGTAACGCATACCTGTAGAGAGAGGTAGTGTGGCCCCGGATGACGAGTCACGGAATGCGAGCATAGGGTGGGAGAAGACCATGACGGATTTGGTTGCTCTGGGGTTAGTCATTTGCTTCACTCCTTTATAAACACAAAATATTCGCCCTCCTCTTTCTTTGGGTTCTCCAATTTATCTCTTAAGTCACAAAGACAGTGACTTAAGAGGAGACCAGCCTTGTCCATTCTTAAGGTTAGGGTAGATGACCTGTTGACGGACAACGACTTAAGACTTACAAAGCCGGGCTGTAGGGAAATAGTTTTGGGCAAACGCAAACAGCCCGCTCGGACTTCTCGAACTGGCATTGGAGGAGAATACGGCCCAAGGGAGCGATGCGTGGGGCTCCCTCTTTACCAAGGGGAGTCACATGCTTTTATTAACTCTAACACCTACTCAAGGGCCCTACGACTCTCATCTCTTAAACATAAAATCCAATCAAGAACTAACGCTAAATATCAAAATCATGTTTGATAGGTTTATTTCAATAAATGATTAAATACAATACCATTCATTTTTCTTATTTCCACTTCCCACTCATACCCCGAAGTTGAGATCCTCTAATCCTGATATCACGGATTTTTACTGCGTCCAACAACGTAGATTTTTCCTTACTAGCATTCACGAGTCCTATTTCTAATACTTTTATAAGTATTATTTCCATACACGTAAAGGTGAAATGTCACAGTATCTATTCCGAGCGAAGCAAGGAGGTCCGAAATCTTTGGTAAAATTCATATATTATATGAATTCAGCAGGGTCGTATTGGTTTAAAACACCTTAAAAATAACAGATGTTCGTTTTGCTTCTAGACGCATAACGGAAGCCTTTTTCCCAAATATTTCCTAGCTGGTCTATTTTAAATTCAGTGCTTTACACTATGTAATGTCAATTTATGGTATTGAAAGTTTAAATAGACAAAACCGTAGACATATTGTTGGTTGTGAAGTCAACACTCGCATAATAGTGCATGCGTGGGGAGGGGGCAAAAAACAAGAAAATGTTGATTGACCCTAATTACGAAATCAAAAATAACGAGTAATACCTAGTTAACAACTTTTAAATTATAATAATAAATCAGGCATCTTTGAAACATTTAAAATTGTGAACCATAACAGTAAAATCATATCATCCTTAACAACAATAATTCTTATAGGAACTACGGAACGGAACCCAACACTGACTCCGCACTTGGCCGGTATTTTTTTTACATATTAACTACAAACCAGTAATACTTATAACTAGCTATACTATACAAATAACTCAGTATTCAACAAAACTGTGTTGTCATAAATGAGATTTAACCTTCTCTGTTTGTTTTTTAAGAGTCGTTTTTTCCTTTTGTAGGTATGTACCACAAAAGGAAAAAACGACTCTTAAAGGATCACTTTGTTGTCCGTCTGTCTGTCTCTCTGTCATCACCCTTTTTCTCAAGAACGCGTGGAGGTATCAAGCTGAAATTCATATCGAATACTCAAATTTACTGTTGCTGTGAAAAAAACAATCTTCTAAGCCAACGCAATCAAAAGATACAGCCGTTTAAATTTTCGAGTTTTTCGACACTCGCAAGGGAATCAAAACCTACAGGGTACTTCCCGTGAACTCAGAATCTTGAAATTTGGTACGAAGCAACGTCTCATAGCACAGATAAAGGAAAAATTGCGAAAAGCATAAATTTTTAGTTACATCATATAATAAAAATATTTTTAATAATTTTAAACTTACTACCCTTTTCTCATGAACGCGTAGAGGTATTAAATTGAAATTCATGTCGAATACTCAGGTCTATAATTAAACTGTAACAAAATCAAACTTCTATGTCAACCCAATCAAAATAAATAGCAATTTAAGCCGCATATTTTGAAACTCTTAACTACTCGCAAGGGAATCAAAACCTAAAGGATACTTCCAGTCGACCTAGAATCTTGAAATTTGGCATAAAGCAACGTTTTATAGCACACATAAAGGAAAAATTCCGAAAACCCTAATTTTTTAGTTACATTACATAATCAAATTTTTAGCAATAAAAATACCATAACTTTTACTTATATACCTACAGGTTTGAACGGAGCCCTCGGTGCGCAAGTCCGACTCGCACTTGGTACCACTATTTTTAATTATTTATTTATTAATCTTTCAGTGGTCAACTTATGAAAAGAAAAATACTTTCACGAGTTAACCACTGAAAGATTAATTTTGATGTTTGGCATTTTAGCAATATATATTGTTATTAAGGGAAGAAATCACGGAGCAAAGAAGGTATATAGATTTTTGGAACTCCACGCGAATGAAATCGCGGGCAACAGCTAACTGCTAGTATTTTAATTATACGTAACAGAGGAAGTGGGTTAATTGGGCGTACCTACAATACGTTATTTCGCACTTAGGTAGATATAATTAAATTGCAGAGAATGCAAGGTAATGTTGGATATCTACCTATCAAAAAGAGGCCAGTTTAAGTACCTATTTGATAGTCTAAAATGATAAGCTGTAATGGTCAGGGAAATCCTGTGACGAAATTTGATTAGACCTACAATAAAATTGCACATAAGCTGTACAGGTTGGCAAACACCGAAAGGGCAGTCGATGAAAATGAACAACTTTCTCAAAGAAAATTATTACCGGTAATGAGAACAACATCGCTCGCTGCATACAAAAATAGAAATGTTATTGGACAATTTGTATGGAGGCCAATTTGTTTAACGTTTCCGGTAATATGTTTCATGGTAAAAGTTGTTCAATTTTTATCGACTGATCACGTCCTTTCAGATTTTGCCAACCATAATTATTCATTATTGCACAAAACGTTAGAAAGTTACATCCAAAAGGACATTAAAAATGGCGGGTTTATCTCTAAAGAAAATTCTTCCAGCCAACCAAATAAAAAATAAGTCTCCAAAATTAAATGTGCTACAGGGTTATGCGTTTTCTATTGGAAAGCGCACGAGCATGGCCAGACAGATAGTTTGTTAGTTTACTAATTGGACTCATGATAGTAGGTACCAATAGTTATTAGGATGGAATAGTACATTAAGATGCTAGTGCGCTGTTTTGCTCATTACACACGACGCTCAGAAATTGCAGCCCAAGCCGTAGGCGAGGGCGTAATGGAACCGAGAGTGTAATGACAATGCGCACGCGCTTCTTACGACGTTTTTCAACACATTTGCGAATAAAAGCAAGTAAAATTTGCTTACCTCTTTTCCCTAAGGAAAATTCTTAGACGCTAGGTATGTATTTTTCCATAGATTTCTACGTACACCCGATTCTCCAGACTTGTTTTTCGTGCCTTAGTATTTTCTACGTTGAGGAACTATACATTCATTATAGTTTTTAGGGTTCCGATACCAAAATGGTAAAAAAAGGAACCCATATGGTGCGACTTTGTCTGTCTATCTGTCTGTCACACCTCTATATCTCAGCAACCTATGCTATCGACCTGCAATTTGGAATAGTTTTAGAATATAGTTGCCCAACTTAATTGCACATGAAATAATTTTGAAAAAATTATTATTATTAATGTAAAGGGCCAAAATAGGGAAGGGCCAAATTTCAAATTGTTGCTACTAGAGTGGAGAATCATATAAAAGAGCTTTACTTGTAATATTTGTAAAAGTGGCGCGCGCTGTTTTAGCGGACACATATTATACCAAGAAGGTTTTAATCCGAAGTGTGGGTTAAATAAAACCTCTTTGTATTATACATACATGCGCGAATTGACTAAACAGCTTAGTCTTTAAATATTTTTTCAACACATTTGCTCATAAAACAGCTCTTTTTGCACTGTATTTTGGTCCATAATCCAGCTTATTAAACACGCGTGCTTTTCCCATTACATTACCGCACTAGTGTTTTTTTTTAATTTGGGAAAGGTAAGGAGTTTTTATATCTTTAAAATTCAAAATACTTTCATGAATAAATAAACTTTGTTCCATAATATGAACGAACAATAAACATTCATCTCATGAAAATATTTATATTAATTAAGTTAGTAACAACAAATTCGTCTTTTATGTAACAAAATATGTCTTCATTAACACCTACTCAATATGTACCTATGTGAGTCACGCTACCCACGACGACTGCTTTAAAATTGATTAGCTTATCACGAATGAATGGTTCACGCGGACCCGATTCGCGCACCATTTTTTTTCCACTAATGAAATGTAAAGAAAACGAATTGGAAACCTCCACGCGAACTGAATATTCCGTGTGCTAAACGAGTTACTAGCGTTATCAGACTATGTCATAATAATTATTTTCGACAATACAAAAAACTCCGCTCTACTTCCAGTCGCGTCGCCTCGGGAGGTGGTTTCTATTTGTTGAACAATGTAACGATTTGTTCGTAAAAAATATCTGGCTCAATTTTCTGGACCACTAAAAAACTGATGGACAAGGCATGTGATCAAAAAACTTGATATTTAAATGAATTAGAGTACCTACTTACTCGATCGTATCTCTGACAAAAACCAAATTTGAGCGAAGTACTTACTGATGTTTTAGGATAGTGATTTAGGTTTACAAATCAGGACGTAGTCTCAGCAATATAGTGCCTCTTTGCACCACATGCTGTTTGATGTACCCACGGAACATAAAACAGTAGATGTAGGTACTGTACAGATCTGAAGTTCCTTCCAATAGGATCCTCAAATCAGATACGTGAAAGTTTTGGCCAAGGTTGATCGTCTAGAATAATATCCTTTAAGAATATTATATTTTTCCTGAATCCTACGTCATTCCGTTTTATATAATTATAATATCTTGTAATTTACAGATTCTGCTCGGTGGAGAGTGGCAATAGAAGAATGAAAAAGAAACACACTTGTTATTTTAATACTTATATTAGAATATAAACCTAATCTTTACAAGTCTAATTTGTGTTATTTATTTTATTTTATATCACTATTTATTTAAATTTAGTTTCATATTGACAGGAGTAGTTCATCTGAATTCATGTAGTTTCATCAATTTAGGAAAGGTTTCATCTCATTTACAATGCAATATTAGAGCCGATAAGTTTCTGAAAAGAAACCTATGTTAATATAAACGAAGTAATAAAAATAATGTGGGGACAATCCCCAGGTTTGGGGCACCGCCATCGCCCCAAGCAGCTCGTCCTAGGCCTCCTCTACCCTAAGTCCTAGGTCCGAGGCATATCATCACCCAGCTCACGATGACATGACGCTAAACTACCCTAACAATCCAACTGGATCGTCAGGATTCTGATCATCCTCGCGAAGCTGGAAATCCCACCGAAAACTTAAACTACAGTAAAGACTAGGGTTAATGTATGTGGAGTGCGGAACTAACTAACCACAGTACAACCCAGACGGTGATGATGTCTCCCCCCGGTATGTTCATGCCCCGCGTCAAACCCGACTTCCACGTGGCCCACCTTTAAGGGACGATCACTGACTCATCCAGGGTTCACAGGGTATTGACTATTTCTTTTAGTCACCCATACCAGAGCTGGTCACCGAGCCCGCCAGGCACACGAAGCATACGGTCTTCCTTTAGGAAAACAGGGCACTCTCCATCATGAGCTATAAGAGCTCTTCCTGTAATCCCTCCGGGCAGACAATGATCGACATCATCGAATCCCTTAGTTTGTTTTGAAATAAGTTAAACTGAAAATAATTAGCCAGCTCCACACGTCCAAGTGTGAAGTCTGTACTAGATACGGGTATAGTATTATTGCTTGCATGGCCAGCCTAGATCAATAACGGTTTTATAACGAGAGACATAAAGAGTTTGAAGGGCAATCTCCCTCCCCCCAGTCACTGCGTGACTTTATTGCACCAACAAGGTCTCCGTATATCCTTCATAGCTCTCACTTGTGATGCGTAGCTAAATCTCTTTTCCGTTACCAACCCACGCAGGACAAGGATTATGTAGAGTAACCCCAGTCTAAACACTCATTTAAATAAAATGAATTGCATCTAAACTATAATGGGATTACCCAGCATATTTCGAAGAAGAACATATAAGAAGTAAGTATGACAAAAGATTACTGAAGGTAATCCTTAAATAAGAGTGAAGAATGATGACCAGAACCGAGAAGATACGGGATAGTAGTATCTAAGCTAGGTTGGGCCAAACATTTATGATTTAAGATCTTAAGGGAAAATCAAAAGCATCGAGTATTCAAAACCAAGAACACTGGGAGAATTTAGCGTAAACAACACTAGCTAAAACTCGATGTTCTTTAAAAGAGGACTCAAAAGAAGTATAAAAATGGGGTTATTGTATATACTTAAATATTCGAAACATATCTATAATGAAAGAAACTAAACATTATAATTTCCGTTCCATTATTGTTTTCAAGAATCTATTTAGTAAAGTTAAGGTGGTTTCACACTGAGTCAAAGTATAATTTTAAGTATGATAATTTATGACAAGTTTTATTAAGGGAAAATAAAACTTAGAATCTTATAAAGTTTAGATTCCTGTATGATTCAATGGAGATTAAATAAATTATTTAACTACTTTAGGATGACACACATAAAGTTCAGAGGTCCCCCAAGGTCAGAGTGTCGTACAGCCGTCGCAGCCTTGCGGGCGAACGTCGTCAACACACTTTACAAGAAGCAACCCACGAACGAATGTAATGTCTCCTTCAAGAATATTCTTCCTATTGATTCAGGACAAATCTAATTTATTCCTTATAAACAATTTAATGTCATTAGACTAAACTAGTATGTCCCTTCACATAAGAAGAAAGCTTTAAGTTGTCAAACTACTCTACATTTGGTAATCTAACGCTAAGATCAGGAGGTCCTCCCGCGGTATATGCCACTCAAACGATGCATCCAATAATGGGCGAGCGTTGTCAGCACATAACACAAGAAACACTATTTCCAAAATCCAACGTTAAAACACCTTGCTAATATCCTTCCATTTGTATTGGAGTAACTCCAATTCATCCCACACATACAGAAGAGGGAAATCAGGATGAATCAGCGAAACCTCACACAAATAGAAAGAGAAGAACTTTAGTATCAGACCCTTTTAGGCTTGAGGGCTCCGGCCCAAGAATGATTAAAATAAATAAATCCGAAGGTTGATATTATCAGATAGACTTAGACAGATACTCCAGTGACACGCGACTTACATTAGCCACAACCAATATAGTGGACATCGGGGACACATGTCACGAGGGCATCCATCCATGCTTGGTTGAACTAAATAAACCTGAGAGCAGGCATTTCTTAATCTCAAAATCTGGGACTCCTATAGTATGAAAGTAAAAGGAAAGATAAGCACCTCCTATGAGCCCGAGTACTGAGATGTAGTAATGCTCTCAGCATGTTCCAATTTTGGGAAATTGAGGCAAAAGATTCAAAATCACTATCAAAGCAATTTTATTATTACTTGAAATATTATTATTTATAATATTCACTCTACTTAAACTTACCCTTTATTTCACAATAAAATATCACAATCTATATCCAAGTTTTAGTTTTCAGATATATTATTTTAAGATTTTGAATTGACGTTCTAATTCTTTTGATCTGACGGAATATTTTTCTTAAATTTTATCATATGAAGACATTAGTATATTAAAAACTGGAATTTTGATTTAGGGCCAAAGATTTTATATTATTTTCTAAAAAAAGTAATTATTTAATGTATTAATATTTTCTTCCATTTTGATTTTGGGTTTTGATTTATTTTTTGTTAAAGAGTTAAAAAATTATAAAGATTTCAAAATAGCGTCTAGCTTTGAGTAAAACTAAATCAAAAATGATTTATTTGTTGACTATTTGACAATAATGTCAAATAGACAATTCTACCTAAAAAAAAAGTATAAAAAATATACATTGACTAAAGTCTCCTTGAATTGATGATAATAATATACATCGTCCAAAGTCTCTTTGATATGTTGACAAAATATACAACATCTAAAGCCACCCCTAATCGATGACAATATATATACATCAGAGTCCAGTTTCCATGATTTCACCAAGGACTATTTTAATCAATTTCTCTGTAAAGGAAAGAATTAAACACAATGAAATTTACATTACCTTTACAATCCAAGCAATACCCTTTTTTAGCCTTCACGATTTATCATTTGTGGATTGCTTTTCCATGTCTATAAAGTTCCTTGTAACTCCTGTACCTGTTTAGAAATAGAACATTATCCTGCCTAGTTATACGCGAACAAAGACACTTGTAGAACTAGTTTATACTTAATTATGGGAAAAGAAAATCTTTATTACTATCTACAAATAACGACTCAGATTAGAAACACAGTATGTTATAATTTCCGCAGAGTTATTAATGTTTACAAACGAAAATCATTAAGTGGGAATATCAATTTACTTAAAGTATCACACAGTACAAGCCTCTTATGACCTCGCAGGTAGATCTGTAAAGCTGCAAATATTCTCCAATCAACTCTTCCTCTTTTGACATTGAAATCTGATTTTCTCAACGTTATTTAGCTCACATAACCTGGAAGAAGCTATAAATTTCATTAAGTCACATTTCACCTTAACTCAAATACACACAACAACTTTGAACCGAAAATAAATAAAAGATGGAAAACCACAAAATTGAATACTTACATAACATTAGTTTCACTCCACTTATTCTTTACACTTTGGAATCAAACCCTGAATGTTAGCATCTTGAATTTATGCGCAAATAAACCTTCCTATACTATATCCTACACGAAGCAATCCCTATCTTTATCTCAATTGAAGGAATCCACAATCCAGGATCAAAGCCTCCTTCAAAAGATTCGTTTCTTCAGCTGTATGAATTCTATTTTTTTCGCGAGCTACAAAACAAAAAAAAATATAACTCACATAAATCCAGCTTACTAACGACTTTTCTTTCACAGACGTCTCAAAGTAACAACAAGGATATTTGGAACGTTTACCGATTCCATTCTTCTATTTTTCTCCGTTTTTTCCCAATTTTCCTTGTCTGACGGCCCAAAATCTCTCTCACCTGAAACCTTTAAAAACGTTAAAATTCTATTTCAGCTTCATTGCCCTCACTATTCAACAAAACCTGATTCATAGTTTTCTTCTGTTGCTTTCGTTTATCAAAATTTTAGCAACTATTCCTTTTATTCGGTTAAAAAGCTTTTTTCTTTCCATTTTCCCTTTTCGACTCTTTCCCGACCCTGTCTCGACTGTCACTCCTTGTCATATTTTTCTACTCCCCGTTTATCGTTACACTTCTTGACACTTCCTCTAAATAGTATTTTATGCATTTAAAATTTTTTAGGGTTCCGCAAGTGCACAGCCTCCCCCAAAATTTTATTATTTCGAAAAATCTAAGAAAACATTTTTTTTTTTTTCGAGAATTCTAAAATTTTCAATTTTAAATTAAATTTTTTTTTTTATTATTATTATTATTTTATTAAAATAAAACCTCCTATATTGGCCCTTAAATTTTTTTTATTCACAAATACAATAAACAAACAAATAACTAAACTACTAATATTATAAATCATTAAACTAAATTAATTTTTTATTCAAAATTATTAAAATTATTTAACATGTTTATCTAAATTTAGATTTATTTCAGTTCAACCCTGATTATATAACCAAATTAAATTTGTATTAAATTATAAATTATTATAGTTCATTATATTTTTAAAACGAAGTCGATTTAATAATGCCAGTCAATTCACTAACAAATTGACTCACTATATACTATAATCAAAATAGTCTTCTAATATTAATTATTAAATTAAAACTAATAAAATTATATTAATTAGGTTGTGACCAGGAATATCTCAATTCCTCTAAAGTTAAAATTTATGATATAGTCCCGTGAAAATCTCAATAGCTAACATCCTAAGTATAATATTTAGCCAAATGGACTGCATTATAAACTCCTTTGACACTTTGAGTTTCAGGATCAACGAGAATATACACATTAGCATATTTTATTCCTCCAATTCGATATGGTCCATCATATAATAAATCAAATTTCTTAGTTTTATTTCGACTAGAATCCGATTTATTAAGCCTCCTTAATTTTACCAAATCACCAACTTGAAAATCTATCAACTTATGAGTTCTATTGAATCTATCCTGCCGCTTCTGACTCGAAAGTCTAAGGTTTTCTCTAACTTCCTCTCTAATTTGGTCTAACGTTTTATTCGTGAGTGCCCGTGGTAGAAAACAGTCTACTTTAAGTTTCTCTGGATTTCCAAATAATATTTCATTAGGAGAAAATTTCGTACTCTCGTGGAACGTATTATTATACAATTCCTCAATCTCCAACAAATAATGATCCCATCTAGTATGGTCATCATGACAATAAATTCTAAAGAATTTGTTTAATTCTTTATTCACTCGTTCTGTAGTGTTAGGTCGAGGATTACGAATAGTAGTATACAAAGTCTTAATTCTCAAGGCTCTGAGTCCATTTTTCCACTTGTGACTAATAAATTGTTTTCCGTTATCTGTCATAACAGCCTTAGGTTGTATTATTTCAGTGAACACTCTCATACAATAAAGCACTGAGTCTGCTGAAGCTACACGAAGTCCGAAAAGTTTAATAAATTTACTAAAAGAATCCTGTATTACAAAAATGTAAATATAACCAGCCTCAGTTTTAGGTAGTGGTCCGAAGATATCAGCCATTACTAATTCACCCGGGTTTTCAGTTAAAATCGATTTACATTTCCCTACCCCTTTTATATAGTCAGGTCTAGAAAGCTGACAAACATGACACTTCTGAATACAAGACTTCACTGTCTTACCCATATTTATCCAATAACACCTTAATTGTAAATATTTCAAAGTTTTATATGCGCCAAGATGACCCATCTCTATATGTACCTGTTTACAAATCTCTTCTTGTAGTACCTTGGGCATAAACAAAACGTAATCTCCACGTACAGTTTTAAAATAAAGTAGATCATTATTGACAATACAGCGCAAAGTTATACGTGTAAATCTATCTGTTCTTTCGGGTACTCTAGAACCATTTATTTTCTCCTTAATCCCACATATGACGTTATCAAGCCGTTGATATTCCATCATACGTTGTAATTTATTTTTCAAGTCACGGTCAGTAGAAACACCTACATACATAACAGTTGGATACCACACCTTCTCTTCTTGCAAAACTCCCCCTGGCGGATATCTAGATAAAATATCTACCCCAATATTTTCTACACCTTTTACATGTTCGACTTCGAAGTCAAATTGTTCAAGAAATAAAATCCAACGTGTGACTCTACTGTTGTATAATTTCATTTGTTTCATGAAAGTTAATGCCTTATGATCTGTACGAATAACAAATTTCGCTCCTCTTAAATAAGTCTCAAACTTTTTCACAGAATAAATAATAGCCCACAACTCTTGTTCAGTTACAGTCCATCGTAATTCAGAACCCCGTAGTGCACGACTACAGAATCCCAAAATTTTAACCTCTCCATTATTTCCAATCTGTAACAATGATCCGGCTATTCCGATCCCTGAACTGTCGGTCTGTAAATAATATAATTTATCCTGATCTGGATGGCTCAATAGAATCGTTGTAATAAATTCTTCCTTTATATTATTGAAAGCTCGATCTAATTCTTCATCCCAAAACCATGCTTGGTTTTTCTTTAATAACCTAGTTAATGGAGCAGTCAAAATACTATAGTTTTTAATGAAACGTCTATAATAATTACAAAGCCCCAAAAATCCTCTTAACTGTTTTTGTTTCTTTGGAATAGGGAATTCCTTTATAGCTTTTATTTTATCTGGGTTAGGTTTAATTCCCGAAGTTGTAACTATATGCCCTAACATTTTTACTTCACTGCAGAAAAAGTTGCACTTTGCAAAATTACAAGTCATTCCAGCTGATTCTAAACGATCCAAAACTATATCAATATGATCCAAATGGTCTTGCCAAGTCCCACTCGTTAGGATTGCAAGATCATCCAAATAATTGACACAAAACTCTCTAACACCAGGACCCAATATAATGTCCATTGCGCGACAAAAGGACCCTACTGACGTTTTAAGTCCTTGCGGAAGCACGTTGTATACGTAAGACTTTCCATTAACTGTAAATCCAGTATATTTTTTACTGTCCTCAGTCAACGGTATTTGAAAATAAGCGTTATTTAAATCAATCAATGTTATAAATTTTACACCAAGAAAAGCATTAAGTATGTCAATCTGTAAAGGCGGAGCTTCTACTTCTGGAACCATATATTTATTGATTTCCCTAGCATCAAGTAATATTCTAACAGATCCATCGGGTTTTCCAGTGAAAGTTAGAGGACTACAAAAATTTGTAGTTTTCCTCGATATAATCCCTAATTCTTCCATCTCCCTCAACTTTTCTTCTACTTTTGCCCTATGTGCATATGGTATAGGATAGGTTCGTTGTATCCTTGGAGTACCCTCAATCATTTTAATGTCATGAGTATAACAGTTTGCCCTTCCAAGTTTCTTTGTAAAAACTTGCATATGGGATCTCAAAACATTAAAAATTTGTTCCTTCTCTACATCAGACAAATCCATTCCCAACCGAATACTTTTAAACAAATCTAATAATTGCTTTTCTTCACCGCCTTCTTTTTCGTTTTGTTCCTCTATTCCAGATATTAGATTTATTCGATTCTCTTCTAAAAACCCACTAGAAAGATTTCGAAACGGAATAGTAATTTCTCCTTGTCCAACGATACCCAATTCTAATGTTTGTGGTTCTTTTAAATGCAAAACAGCGTTGTGCGCAACTAACCAATCTACCCCAAGGATAGCAGAACAAGTTAATTTAGCAATCACTAAAAATCCCGTATCAATATCAAATGAACCACACGTCAAAGGTATAGAGACTAGTTTTTTTATTTGGAGACTCTTTTGTCCAACGGCTCCCCTCACACATATTGGTCTAACTGGTAACGCAGGGAATTCTAACTTTAATTCTCCTTGTAAACTCTCTAAGAATTCTTCCGAAATACAAGTTACTTCACTTCCAGTGTCTACCAAGAGAACTATAGATTGCCCCAAAATTTGTAACTCTATTTCTGATTTAAATTTGGGCCCCTCATTCTCAAAGCAAACCTCTTCATCATATAAAGAGTTACCTTCATATTCTCTAATGAACTGATTACACATTGGTTGATTTTGTTTAATCACGGAAACGTCAAAAACTTTAATTAAATTTACGACTGTTTGTTTATTATTATAATCTTCTGAAGAATATCCTAAACCTTCTCTATCACAATTCGTTCTAGTATTATTCGGGGAAACAGGATATAAGATCCCTTCTTGGTCACAACCCAATCCTACCCCTGGCTTCCAACCTTGTTTTATTAAATATTTTACAGGAAAAAGATAATTTAGTTTTTTTGTTAATTGCGGCCACCTCCTGCTTATTGGAAATGGCCCCAACTAGTTTAAATCTTCTTCTTGAATTGTTTCATTAGTGATCCTTCCCCTTGAAGTCTCCCCCTCGATGTGAGCCACCACTTTTGGTTTTTTATAAAATGGCTTGTCTTTATTTGAAACGAATGGACTTTGACGCTTTGTTCCCCTATCAGCTCCAGTAGAGGAGTCAAAGGAAGAAGATCCACATTGTTTATTCACGTCATCCAATTCACGAAGAAACTCTGTTGCCTCAATCAAAGTATTTCCTTTCTTCATCCGCCAAGCATATTGTACATCCTTCGGAAAGTGTCTCATCAAATCCTCCACTATTTGCCATTCAGGAATTGGTCTAGACATCATCTTTGCTTGCCCTGCTAAACTAACGAAATGTTCTAGCATTGTTCCATTTTCCTTAGACCAAGTGCCATTTACAATCATTCTTCTCAAGGTGTTTTGTTCGGCTTCTCCCCAATAAGCATCCAAAAAATCTCTTTTGAAATCCGACTGTGTAAACCATCTCTGTCTATAAATTCTGGCCCATTTACGAACATCACCTTCTAAACAACTGATTATAGTTTCAATTGTAGCATCTTCATTAGGCATCCTCCGTAAATAATTCTGAAGATCCTCCAAAAACGACACTGGATGTACCCCAAATCTTCCAGGAAAACGTGGTTTTTCGACTCTTGTATCAATCACCGGGCATATATTAATCGGTGCTTCATGCCTTTCAGACGAAGCTGATGCAGCGTTAGTTTCCCGAGCTTGCGACAGCTGATTCTCTAAGTTCGACACCTTCTGTGTCAGAATTCCCATGTTTCTTCGAAGTTGGCGAAACATAGTGGAGTTGCGTAAAGAAGATCGTGGACGTTCTTCTTGCTGACCTATCCTTTCTAATTCATCTTGTCCCTGAGATGTTCTAAGATTATAACGAGGAGGCATTTTTCTTTTCTTTGGATACTGAAAGTTTATTACAAATTATAGGTTGGAATTTTGTTTAAATTAAAGAATAGAAAGTTTATCTAATATTCTCTCCTTAATTTCCCAAAACTGTTGCTTTATGGAGCTAATATTTTGATCTCCATCGATAATCTCTATCCTGTCAAAATCTTCCTTTATATTAGGGTTCAATAACCATTCCTCATGAATGTTGTGAATCCTCTCTATATAATCTAACGTTATCCCTGTCTCTTCAGGTCGACCACGACTTAGGGCTCTCTGATAAGAAACCATAGGGGAAGTCCTAAGATAAACTACTAAATTAATTCGAGTAACAACTTGTTCCTTGAAATAAGAATAGGTTTCATCTAAAACTGCAAACTCAGCCGGGTGCAACAATTCACTCTCTTGCAATTCCCTAATAAAACAGTTTTTGGCTGAATAGATGGAACGTTCCATAACTTTAATCTTAGCGCTAGATTCTTTCGTATGATTTTCTAACATTGTTAGAAGAACATAATTTTGAAAACAGAAACCCCACTTCTTAGGGTTTTCCTTAAATAACTGGAAGAGATTAACGCCAGATAAATTAGTCCATTTATCAATTGGTTCTGGTATTATCTCAAAATCAGAGTTGCCTCCCAAAGCTGCCAACAAAGTAGACTTCCCTGACCCTATGTTTCCTTCTATTGAGACTGTAAAATTTCCCATCTTTATTCTGAAACAAGGAATGCATCATATTTTCTATGGTTTCCAAAACAAATAACCCTAAGCTAAAACCAATTCTAACGTCCCGCTTAACAACTTTAACTTAGATAGACTTTACTCTCAAGTTTCTTCAGTTCAAAACTAGAAATTAGTGTATTTTTCATTTTGTTTCTTTTTTTCACTCTTCAATACCTCTCTCGCTTGAAACCAGCATATCCTGGTCACGGCACCAGCTGTACAGATCTGAAGTTCCTTCCAATAGGATCCTCAAATCAGATACGTGAAAGTTTTGGCCAAGGTTGATCGTCTAGAATAATATCCTTTAAGAATATTATATTTTTCCTGAATCCTACGTCATTCCGTTTTATATAATTATAATATCTTGTAATTTACAGATTCTGCTCGGTGGAGAGTGGCAATAGAAGAATGAAAAAGAAACACACTTGTTATTTTAATACTTATATTAGAATATAAACCTAATCTTTACAAGTCTAATTTGTGTTATTTATTTTATTTTATATCACTATTTATTTAAATTTAGTTTCATATTGACAGGAGTAGTTCATCTGAATTCATGTAGTTTCATCAATTTAGGAAAGGTTTCATCTCATTTACAATGCAATATTAGAGCCGATAAGTTTCTGAAAAGAAACCTATGTTAATATAAACGAAGTAATAAAAATAATGTGGGGACAATCCCCAGGTTTGGGGCACCGCCATCGCCCCAAGCAGCTCGTCCTAGGCCTCCTCTACCCTAAGTCCTAGGTCCGAGGCATATCATCACCCAGCTCACGATGACATGACGCTAAACTACCCTAACAATCCAACTGGATCGTCAGGATTCTGATCATCCTCGCGAAGCTGGAAATCCCACCGAAAACTTAAACTACAGTAAAGACTAGGGTTAATGTATGTGGAGTGCGGAACTAACTAACCACAGTACAACCCAGACGGTGATGATGTCTCCCCCCGGTATGTTCATGCCCCGCGTCAAACCCGACTTCCACGTGGCCCACCTTTAAGGGACGATCACTGACTCATCCAGGGTTCACAGGGTATTGACTATTTCTTTTAGTCACCCATACCAGAGCTGGTCACCGAGCCCGCCAGGCACACGAAGCATACGGTCTTCCTTTAGGAAAACAGGGCACTCTCCATCATGAGCTATAAGAGCTCTTCCTGTAATCCCTCCGGGCAGACAATGATCGACATCATCGAATCCCTTAGTTTGTTTTGAAATAAGTTAAACTGAAAATAATTAGCCAGCTCCACACGTCCAAGTGTGAAGTCTGTACTGGATACGGGTATAGTATTATTGCTTGCATGGCCAGCCTAGATCAATAACGGTTTTATAACGAGAGACATAAAGAGTTTGAAGGGCAATCTCCCTCCCCCCAGTCACTGCGTGACTTTATTGCACCAACAAGGTCTCCGTATATCCTTCATAGCTCTCACTTGTGATGCGTAGCTAAATCTCTTTTCCGTTACCAACCCACGCAGGACAAGGATTATGTAGAGTAACCCCAGTCTAAACACTCATTTAAATAAAATGAATTGCATCTAAACTATAATGGGATTACCCAGCATATTTCGAAGAAGAACATATAAGAAGTAAGTATGACAAAAGATTACTGAAGGTAATCCTTAAATAAGAGTGAAGAATGATGACCAGAACCGAGAAGATACGGGATAGTAGTATCTAAGCTAGGTTGGGCCAAACATTTATGATTTAAGATCTTAAGGGAAAATCAAAAGCATCGAGTATTCAAAACCAAGAACACTGGGAGAATTTAGCGTAAACAACACTAGCTAAAACTCGATGTTCTTTAAAAGAGGACTCAAAAGAAGTATAAAAATGGGGTTATTGTATATACTTAAATATTCGAAACATATCTATAATGAAAGAAACTAAACATTATAATTTCCGTTCCATTATTGTTTTCAAGAATCTATTTAGTAAAGTTAAGGTGGTTTCACACTGAGTCAAAGTATAATTTTAAGTATGATAATTTATGACAAGTTTTATTAAGGGAAAATAAAACTTAGAATCTTATAAAGTTTAGATTCCTGTATGATTCAATGGAGATTAAATAAATTATTTAACTACTTTAGGATGACACACATAAAGTTCAGAGGTCCCCCAAGGTCAGAGTGTCGTACAGCCGTCGCAGCCTTGCGGGCGAACGTCGTCAACACACTTTACAAGAAGCAACCCACGAACGAATGTAATGTCTCCTTCAAGAATATTCTTCCTATTGATTCAGGACAAATCTAATTTATTCCTTATAAACAATTTAATGTCATTAGACTAAACTAGTATGTCCCTTCACATAAGAAGAAAGCTTTAAGTTGTCAAACTACTCTACATTTGGTAATCTAACGCTAAGATCAGGAGGTCCTCCCGCGGTATATGCCACTCAAACGATGCATCCAATAATGGGCGAGCGTTGTCAGCACATAACACAAGAAACACTATTTCCAAAATCCAACGTTAAAACACCTTGCTAATATCCTTCCATTTGTATTGGAGTAACTCCAATTCATCCCACACATACAGAAGAGGGAAATCAGGATGAATCAGCGAAACCTCACACAAATAGAAAGAGAAGAACTTTAGTATCAGACCCTTTTAGGCTTGAGGGCTCCGGCCCAAGAATGATTAAAATAAATAAATCCGAAGGTTGATATTATCAGATAGACTTAGACAGATACTCCAGTGACACGCGACTTACATTAGCCACAACCAATATAGTGGACATCGGGGACACATGTCACGAGGGCATCCATCCATGCTTGGTTGAACTAAATAAACCTGAGAGCAGGCATTTCTTAATCTCAAAATCTGGGACTCCTATAGTATGAAAGTAAAAGGAAAGATAAGCACCTCCTATGAGCCCGAGTACTGAGATGTAGTAATGCTCTCAGCATGTTCCAATTTTGGGAAATTGAGGCAAAAGATTCAAAATCACTATCAAAGCAATTTTATTATTACTTGAAATATTATTATTTATAATATTCACTCTACTTAAACTTACCCTTTATTTCACAATAAAATATCACAATCTATATCCAAGTTTTAGTTTTCAGATATATTATTTTAAGATTTTGAATTGACGTTCTAATTCTTTTGATCTGACGGAATATTTTTCTTAAATTTTATCATATGAAGACATTAGTATATTAAAAACTGGAATTTTGATTTAGGGCCAAAGATTTTATATTATTTTCTAAAAAAAGTAATTATTTAATGTATTAATATTTTCTTCCATTTTGATTTTGGGTTTTGATTTATTTTTTGTTAAAGAGTTAAAAAATTATAAAGATTTCAAAATAGCGTCTAGCTTTGAGTAAAACTAAATCAAAAATGATTTATTTGTTGACTATTTGACAATAATGTCAAATAGACAATTCTACCTAAAAAAAAAGTATAAAAAATATACATTGACTAAAGTCTCCTTGAATTGATGATAATAATATACATCGTCCAAAGTCTCTTTGATATGTTGACAAAATATACAACATCTAAAGCCACCCCTAATCGATGACAATATATATACATCAGAGTCCAGTTTCCATGATTTCACCAAGGACTATTTTAATCAATTTCTCTGTAAAGGAAAGAATTAAACACAATGAAATTTACATTACCTTTACAATCCAAGCAATACCCTTTTTTAGCCTTCACGATTTATCATTTGTGGATTGCTTTTCCATGTCTATAAAGTTCCTTGTAACTCCTGTACCTGTTTAGAAATAGAACATTATCCTGCCTAGTTATACGCGAACAAAGACACTTGTAGAACTAGTTTATACTTAATTATGGGAAAAGAAAATCTTTATTACTATCTACAAATAACGACTCAGATTAGAAACACAGTATGTTATAATTTCCGCAGAGTTATTAATGTTTACAAACGAAAATCATTAAGTGGGAATATCAATTTACTTAAAGTATCACACAGTACAAGCCTCTTATGACCTCGCAGGTAGATCTGTAAAGCTGCAAATATTCTCCAATCAACTCTTCCTCTTTTGACATTGAAATCTGATTTTCTCAACGTTATTTAGCTCACATAACCTGGAAGAAGCTATAAATTTCATTAAGTCACATTTCACCTTAACTCAAATACACACAACAACTTTGAACCGAAAATAAATAAAAGATGGAAAACCACAAAATTGAATACTTACATAACATTAGTTTCACTCCACTTATTCTTTACACTTTGGAATCAAACCCTGAATGTTAGCATCTTGAATTTATGCGCAAATAAACCTTCCTATACTATATCCTACACGAAGCAATCCCTATCTTTATCTCAATTGAAGGAATCCACAATCCAGGATCAAAGCCTCCTTCAAAAGATTCGTTTCTTCAGCTGTATGAATTCTATTTTTTTCGCGAGCTACAAAACAAAAAAAAATATAACTCACATAAATCCAGCTTACTAACGACTTTTCTTTCACAGACGTCTCAAAGTAACAACAAGGATATTTGGAACGTTTACCGATTCCATTCTTCTATTTTTCTCCGTTTTTTCCCAATTTTCCTTGTCTGACGGCCCAAAATCTCTCTCACCTGAAACCTTTAAAAACGTTAAAATTCTATTTCAGCTTCATTGCCCTCACTATTCAACAAAACCTGATTCATAGTTTTCTTCTGTTGCTTTCGTTTATCAAAATTTTAGCAACTATTCCTTTTATTCGGTTAAAAAGCTTTTTTCTTTCCATTTTCCCTTTTCGACTCTTTCCCGACCCTGTCTCGACTGTCACTCCTTGTCATATTTTTCTACTCCCCGTTTATCGTTACACTTCTTGACACTTCCTCTAAATAGTATTTTATGCATTTAAAATTTTTTAGGGTTCCGCAAGTGCACAGTACCTTCCTCACAAAGCACGGAATATCGTGCTCTGTGATCTTCCTCATATTTGCTGTTACGTTCACTCCCGCATTGCGGTGGCGGCACAATGCTTTATAGGAAATTGAAATCTATAATTATGTAAGGGTATTTTTGCGGGCAATATTGGATAAGCTATTGAGTTTATAGAATGAGGTTTGCAGTTGTATGTTAGTGAACGCCGCGGCGGGGCGCTGGCGTCGTCAACAGCAACCAGCAACCCGTGAACGAGCATTGGTGGAGCATTGACCAAGCACGCACTGCGCTCGACGCCTCGCCGCAACATTCTTAGCGTAAAAGTTACCGTGGGTGGTTTACTCTATGCAATTTGCGATGTCGAGTTGATAAAACCGAGTTTCTTCGAACTCTCGGTGCGAACGAGATGTGTTTCGAACTCCGACTGTGAAAAATAAGTGTGTGTTGCTGTTTCGGTGGTTTGTACACCTACCATGGCGGTTTCAGCGGTCGAGGAATACGCAGTTTGTAAGTACCGAACAATATCCAAACTATTTCCTAGTAAGTTCTTAAAATCGTGTCTAAAGGTAGAGAAGGTTTAAAAATATGAAAAATAATGTGAAAAAGTACATTATAATATAACTTGCGGTACCTACAAATTTGAGGCAATTATTTACAGCTCGTGTTTGCCAACACGTAACAAATTGCAAAGATTTCGGCCCGTCCTTGAGTGTGTTTCGGACGCTGACTCGACTCTACCAACCTCGCAAAAAAGCCTTACACAAACAATTTAAATTGGATTTGAAGTTTGTAAACTAGTAGGTACCTAATCTCTTACGTACCTACGAAGTAGAAACTTTCAGCAGTCCAAAAGCAGAAATTGATATTCGTGCAATACACGTGCATGCATTGTTATCGTTAAAATGCCAATCGTAACAATAGCAAGTAAACATAAAAATTCGTCATCAGTCTGCCAGAAGAATCTTGATTGCAGTAGGTAGGTAATGGGCAGTTGATTTATTATATTTAAGTAGGTACCTATTTATAAATACCTATATACGCAATGGTTATTTATTTCAATTAACCTGAAAACCGAATCGTTCTATTGTTAATATCTAATACCCAAAGCATTGTCTCACGTTACGTTAATTTAGAAAACCTGGGTTTGTCTTTCCCGATAAAGAAAATCTTGATTTTTAATTCCTGAATTCTGCAAGTATCTAATGTAAGGATATAGAAATGTAGTAAGGATAAATCTACGAATTTTCCTTCGAAAAAAAAGGTAAGCAACATTTAATTTGTTTTTAATCGCAAATGTGTTGAAAAACGTCATATAAGAAGCGTGTGCGCTTTGGTGGTTGCACACTCGGCTCCATTACGCCCTTGCCTGCGGCTCGGGCTGCAATTTAGGAGCCTCGGGCGTTATAACCAAAATACATAAAAATACACACAATACACATAAATACTATTTTTCAGCATTTAAGTACCAATAGGTTTACAATACAGGGGTTATTTTTGTTCTGATCATAAAACTAAACCTCTTTACTCTTAACATGGGTTAAAATGGGCACTTGACGGAGCGACTTTTGTATTGAAACGCCAAAATTCAATGATCTTATATATGTAACTAGCGTCCAAAAAATTATACACGTTTTCGACCTATGTTTCTCGTGCAAAGTTGTTCAATTTCATGATCTGAGTAACGTAGGTAAATACAGTGATAAAAAATACCCTGTAACTTGGGCCTAGTTAGACTTTCCTTGTTAACGTTCGGTTCCTAGTCAAGATATTCGCATTAGTAGCAAACTTCAAGGCAGCAATTAAGTAAAAGTTGCGTGTTACAAGACTTACAAGTACCTATTTGCAGTAGCTCTTATTGCCAAACTGAACGTTCAAAGTGCAATAACATAAATTCGTTAGATCAGTCACCCGCACGTCAGTGGAAACATTTGTAGCTCTATTACCATGCAAAAAGATCTAAAGTGTTTCTACTGACGTGTTGTTGTTAATTTAATTAGGTATTACAAATATTAATTGTTGTAAGTAGGTACTTGACTACCCAGAGGGTTACGAGTATGCTTGAAGGATAAGTTTGTATAAAGTGCGCATGGGTGTCAGGCGGAGAGCCAATGAACGATTCACTCGCCTCCCCCAACCTGCCACGCTCACCCCCTTCATAAATTTTTAGGGTTCCGAACCAAAATGGTAAAAACGGAACCCTGTGGTGCGACTTCGTCTGTCTGTCTGTCACACCTGTATATAGCCAAAGGAAAAATCTGAATTAATTATAGTCGATAGAGGTTTATGTAAATACTAGCTGTGCCCGCGGCTTCGCCCGCGTGATATTCAGACAATGTGCAGTCTCTCCCGCTCCCTCTCCCCCTCCCTCTCCCCCTCCCTCACCCTCTCCCACTCCCTCTCTCTCTACCTCCATCCCACTACTTCTCCCTCTCCCTCTCCCTATCCCTGCCCCTAACCCTACCCCTATTCCTATCCTTAACGCCGTCTTAACCGCTATCTCTATCCTTATATAAACATAGAAACGACACCCATATTGATTTTTAGACATATTAACCCTATCGCACCCCAACCCCATCCCCAGGGGATGATGGTATTTCATGTCCACCACCTTAGATTTCAAAATTGTTGTAGTTTTCGTAATCAGCGATCCAATAAACCAAACAAACGACACCCATATTGATTTGTAGACATATCAACCCTATCGCACCCCAACCCCATCCCCAGGGGATGATATTAATTCACGTCCACCACATTGGATTTCAAAATTGTTTTAATTTTCGTAATCAGCGACCCGATAAGCCATACAAACGATATCCATATTGGTTTTTAGACATTTTCACCCCATTTCCCTCTTTAGGGGGTTGAATTTGGGGTGGAATTTCAATAACAGTGATGTATGTTCCACATAATTACAACCCTAATGCCTTAATAATAAATTTAGTGGATATTACTTTAAAATGAAGGAGTTTCAACTTCATCCCCCTTTTCACCCCTTAGGGTGTAGAATTTTCAAAAACCAAAACCAAAAAAAAAATACAAATTTTGAAGATCCTAACTTCAAAACTGACGGACATTCATACAAACTTTAGTCCCTTATTTCACCCCCTTAGGGGATGAATTTTAAAAATTCTAAAACACGTTCTTTTTTATTTTTTATCATAAATTCGGATCCAAATTTCTATAATTCTACCTTTAAAAACGAAAGACTTATAGACCAACATACGGAAAAAAAATCATCCCCTTTTTCACCCCCTAGAAGGGTGATTTTTAAGAAATGCTTAAAAACATATTTCTTAATTTTTTACCAGAAGCTTAAATTCAAATTTGTGTTAATCTAGCTCAAGAAACAAAGGACTTTCATACAAATTTTCATCCCTTATTTCACCCCCTTGGGAGATGAATTTTCCAAAATCTTGTCTTAGTGGGTGTTTTGACGTGCATAGAACCTGTGTACAAAATTTCAGATCTGTAGCGGTTACGGCTCGGCGTTGATGAATCAGTCAGTCAGTCAGTCAGTCAGGACATGCTCTTTTATATATTTAGATTATACCCAAAATAAAACGATCTCTCTAAGTAGCACTGTTTTATAGATATCTCTAAAAAATCTGCAAAAAACCTTTACAAACAAATATAGTTTTGCGGTCCTAAAAATGGACTTTATTGTCTCTAAAAATACTATGGATATATCGGATCCCTCGGCGCGCGAGTCCGACTCGCACTTGACCGGTTTCTGCGCATTAACGGTCATAGCCAGTGTTATTTTGTACGAGGAATACCTTTATAATTTTGATTATAACAAGTCAGTTTACTATTATCTAATCTGTGTTATAACTTAGTAAAACTTATGACTGCAGACTCACTTCAGCATTGCGAAATATTTATTTAAATTTCATAAAAATGAAAATTTTATATACTCTCATCGAGTTTCTTATCGATCTTACCGATAATTGACTTATCGTAGTAATTGACGAAGTTGACTTTCAACAAAAAACTTCTGAATTAGTTAATACATAGGTACTTAATCCTACTCGAGAACTGGTGTTTCTAAAGTAGGCAAGGTTTCCCAAAGTGTCCGCTGCCGTACTCGTACCACCCTGCGTGGAGGATGGAGGACAGGAACTAGACAGGAAAGCTGCACCTGCAAGGCATCATTATCTTTTTGGTGTTCGCGATTATCCTTTCCGCTCCTTGAAGCTCCACCATAGCATACTTACATGGCCTTGGGTCAACAGCTTGCAAACGAAAGCTGTACGAAGCAGCAGCGATTCTAATATCGATCAAGAACTACCTACCCTATAAGTTCAAAAGGTATTGCTATAAAACGAATGTGTAAGTTCCCAGAACATGGTGAATGAAGCGGCGCTATGAACAAATACAGAGCCTACAAGAGCCCCGCGATCTTAAAAGTTTGAGAGCCCCTGCCTAGCACTAAATCAGAATGCTGGAAACATTACGACAATAGCTACTTTTCTCACGGTCGCTGGTATTGTCATTATCTCCTACTTAATTGACAGTTTTGTCTCGGTTACGACATAGAAATCAAAGTTGGTAATATTTAGTACCTATCATGATCATAGGTTTTATATCAGGTCCAAGTGTAAAAAAAATTGTAAGCACAATTTTAGTGTGTTACTCAGACCGTGAAACTGAACAAAAGGTGGAAATATGAAAAAAAAAAGTCAGCCTCGCATAGAAAATGAACCAGCTAATTGCGCACTTTGTATGGGAGGTAAAAAAAATCGAATTTTGACCTATATTCCTTAAAAAGTTGTTCAGTTTCATGTTCTAAGTAACACCGCTAAAATAGTGCTTACTAACTTTTTTACACCGATTAAAATTTGTAGGTTGATAACACTCCTAAATTATGTTTTCATGACATTTGCTCATAAAACAGCTCTATTTGCACTGTGTTAAGGTCCATAATCCAGATTATTAAACACATGTGCTTTTTCCATAATATTACCGCACTAGTGTTTTATTTTTGTTTCTTATTTCTTTTTTTATTTCGGCAAGGAGTTTTTGTGTCTATAGCATTAATAATTATTTTCATGAATAAATAAACTGTGTTCGATACTATGATCAATAAACGTTCATATCATAAAAATATTTAAATTAATCAAGTAACTAACAATAAATTTGTCTTTTATGTAAGAAAATATTTTTAATCAACGTGCATTCTGCGCGCGCATGTATCTGTGTTTGCTAAAATAAAAAACCGGCCAAGTGCGAGTCGGACTCGCTCAAAGAGGGTTCCGTACCACCACATAATCATAATTGTATTGGTTGAAATTTCAGTAAGTTAATGTGCTAGATTTTTTTAGTCTGACACGCGCTTGACTATATTTTATTATTTGTTGTTATTTTATAGCTTATGCACTATAAACATACCAATTTTCAAGTTTGCATGTGTTCCCGTTTTTAAAATAGAACTAAAACAAAAGTCGCCTCAGCGACCATCCAAGTTGACCCCTCTCTTATATGAATGTTCTTGAAACGGGAGCTCACCACAATTGGTTACCATTACTTGTGAGAAAAGTTGTAATATTTAATGATTTCAGACTTTTCTCATTATTTGTACTGTGAGACCTAGCTTCTTGCCGAATTTCATAATTTTAGGTCAACGGGAAGTACCCTGTAGGTTTTGCATTTTTGCATAAATGTATGGAGATGAGGACATAAAATGCCATATCTTTTGATTGCGTCGTTGTAAAAAATTGAAATTTTCAGATCTTGTGTGGATCATAGATCCTAATATATATTATTAATTTCAACCTGATACCTTTACCCGTTCGTGAGATAAAGGGTCTTGACAGACAGACAGACAGACAGACGGACAACAAAGTGATCCTATAAGGGTTCCGTTTTTTTCTTTTGAGGTACGGAACCCTAAAAATTATGCGCGCGCCATTTTTACTATTAGGTATTAATAGGTATGTGTGGTGTTTGTTGTAATTATTTTCAAAAGTATCAACTTCTACAAATAAAGAAATAGTAATCGAAAATACTTAGACACAAAACACAAGTCTAGAGTAATGTGTGTACGTAGATAGGTATCTAAGGAAAAGTACCTAACTTCCGATAAGAATTTTCCTTCGGGAAAAAAGGTAAGCAAATTTTACTTGTTTTTATTCGCAAATGTGTTGACAAACCTCGTAAGAAGCGTGTACGCTTTGGTCAGTACACTGGAGCCGATCTATTACGCCCTCGCCTGCGGATCGGGCAGCAATCAGTTCTCGAGACTCAGGCGGGCGTAATAACCAAAATAGCGCACGTGCATCTTAATGTACTATTGTTATTGTTTTATTAGTGTTCACCTAAAATAAGTCTTATTTGTACTTATCATAACATCCCATGAAACGTCCACTGCAGGACAGGCTCCCTCCAGAATTTCAGCATAAGCGCTCGGTACAATTTGGAGGGGAAATACCATAGCCAACACGCTCATTAGCAGTATGTAAGTAAGATGGTACGATACACAGAAGGACGCTGCCGCCCATCTACTCCAGGGAATTTAGAAACTTTTATATGAGTAGGTTTGAAGTAAATATAAATGTGGCTTTTTTATTATTATTGACAAAATTAAGTTTAAATATATATATGTAAAATAGTATAAAAGAAAAAAAATATAGGGAAGATGACGAAAAATACATTTTAAACCGAAAAATTCAAAAATAAAGTTTATCATTGCAGTTAACATTTTAATTTTGTATAAAATGTATTTAAAATAATATTTAAGAAGTAAATCATTAAACTTACCTCCATTACTAAACTCCGAATTTCAGCAATCCCTATGGGAAAACATTTTAATTTTTAGGTAAACTACCTATGATTATAGTTCTATTAACAATGCTAATCGATTGATTGCATTAGCATTTTAGTATAAATAAAAAATAAAAATATATGTTCCCATAGGAGAGATTAGTTGTTTTACAAGAATCCGAGAAAAAACAGCCATACTTAATTACTTCCAGGTCAAATAATAATTTCCCTGGACTAATCCTTCAGTTCATAGTCTCTTAGTCGCTTCGAGATCGATTGGTACTATTCTTTGCCGGCAAATAGAGGACGTTGGTTACGTCTCCAACCGTGTAGCTGGCGGTTGGCGACCGCACAGATTATAAACTGACGTTTCTTGCCTTTCCCGGTAATTAAAAACAAAAGAAGACAACGAAATTGATAATTTTGTGACAAAGAAGATATGAAAAGTCTTCTAATCAGTGATTTGTTTTGAACCGAACTACAAAATACAAGAACTGTCAGTGTCAACTGTCATTTTGTATCACCACATCGTGTTTTTTAATCTATGTCAATGCTTGTTGTCAACAAGTCGGCGACCGTGTAGTTGAAACAGACCCAAATGGTTGCAAACCAAGGTAACCTCTGTCGGGAGCTTTTCGCCGACCGTGTATCCGGTGTTTTAGTTTGGGAAGCTGCTTTCACGACTAAGGGCGTTGGAAGGTCACTAAAAATTTGGTTGACAACCACGAACTACACGGTTGGAACCGACCAAGGTCACCTCTGTCGGCGCTTGGTTGGCGACCGTGTATTCGGTACTTAACTGCGCTGCGGTGGATCCACTGACGACGATAAGATATACGTATAACAATTTCAGATAACGATATTTTCTTGTTTCATAATGTTTTAAGTAAGATTTGTCCGTCGGGTTCTAGTTTTACAACTATTTTTACATTTAGAAGTATATCAGAAAAATAAACCAATTTCGTACGCTACATAATTAAATTGGGTTGTTGTGGGTATAGCGTGCATCGTGCTACACATTCTTGTCGATAAGTTTGCTAAAGTTAAACATATTTGATACGAAACTAGCCAACATGCTACCGATATTCCTTTCACTGCGTTATTTAATCTACCCATCCAACAAATTAGATTACATGCAGATCTTGTGAGTAAATTACGATGTAAATGCATATTATGCTAATACATAATGAATGATTGAACATTAAACGTTTCTCATTAGGCTAATTTGCAAGCTAATTCAGTTATAAGTTTGCCAGTCTGCAGTTCTCGCAATGTGCTGCAAGTAGCAATTTCTTGTAAGTTGTTGTGCAACTCGCTTTGCTGTCGTAATAAATCGTCTAAGTAAAGCAAGCCGATCGTGTTGTACCTACCGGCCGAAATCAGACCACACGCGCACATTGTTCTCGATTTCAAAGGCAATACCTAGTTATTTTATATTTAGTTTGTTTAGATCCTAACGTGCATAAGTCCCCATCACATAAAAATTTTTAATGTTTGACGAAAAACATGAGCTCTTGTTTTGTTTTATAGGTTTCGTGGATTTCATGCGCATAAACTTTCAAAACTTTCAAACCCGCTGCGCGCTCCCGCCCGCATGGCTCCGCTTCAAAAACCGGACTTCCGGTTTATTGAAAAAAAATTACGTAGGGTAGGCAGAAAAAATGCGTACAACACACGGTACAACACTTACATTACATAAATAACTTTTAGCATCAAACTGAGAGCACGTCCTGATTATATTCAAATCCAATGTTAAGTGAGAAGTCGAGTCGAGTTTTATTTGGCATTAAACCGTAAAGCCTGTGCCTACTGAATGACTGTTTGTTTTTTCAGACTTTATCGATAAAACGTCAGTAATTATATCCTCATTGCGATAAGCCTTACGAAACGTCAAGTCTGTTTTTCTTGCATACCTATTCAAAAATCAAGCAGCTGTTTCATTTTTACAGTACGATACACTGATGAAAACAACTAAAGAAGATGAGCAGAAACATTAGAAGAATCCCCGAGTTCCACGATGAGTACTGCTGCGCGGGAAACATCGGGAATTTCCGTCGCGGCGGCTCATTGCGCCTGCGTGGTGAGAAAATGGTGCAGCGCTCGCCGCTTTCCACACGGAAATTAATTCCTGTAATCACGGAAAACTCTCACCAAAAATACCGCAGCGATGTGGCTCGCCTCCAGGACTCGAGCCACCGCCAGCGGAGCCACGTGAGTACATTACAAGCAAATAATTTATGACCTTTCCATTGCCATGACTACTGCAGGACAAGCATAAAGAAAGGGCCAATGCCAAGCAGTGTCAAATGATATGATTAAAAATAGATGGTATATGTTTTCTTTTTCTACTCCTAACCTGTGATGTGCCAGCCAGTTTTGAGTTTAATTTTCATTAAATTAGATGTATTTCTCATCAGCTATAGTTAACAATCAGCTGTTTCCATTATTTTTTTCTGGTTACAGTCATTCACCTCAAATGGTCAAGTTAAGCCAAAGAAATCCTGTCTTAAACCACAACAGGAGTCAAGTCTGGACTGTAAACTGAGTATGACTGATTCTGCTAACACACCACCTGGATCTCCTGAGGATTTGCCAGATGATGACTCCCTACACAGCTACGGCAGTGCCGCCACAGCAGCTTCAGTTGATGCTGGCTATGCACCATTCAATGGCACTACATTCAGTGGCCGATCCATGCGATATGTTCTGCATTGTTCTTCCCATGCAGGTCTGGCTGGTGAAGAATACCTCACTCCAACGCAGAGAGCTCAAAGACAGATCCGTCGACTTAAAAGTCTTCTAGCACAAGCCAAAAAAGATTTAGAAAAGAAGGATAGTGAAATATTCCATCTGACCAAAGAAGTAGTTGAATTAAGACTGTATAAAGCATCAATATGTTCACCAGACGAAAAATCCAACTCCAGTGAAATAGTCACCATTAGGGAAAATCCTGATGAGCCTTCTAATGAACAGGACAGTCCAAAATGCAATAATGTAGCTTTACACTTTGATGTAACAGATGGGTCACTATACAAAGATCAGACTCCAACCAGGTGTCGTAATGAAATGCAAGGTTCCTTTACAGATTCTGGCCACTACGATGACCTCACCAACTCATCTTTGCATTCTAAAGAATCTGTTCATATGTTGACTCATGAGGCTTCATGTATGACTGACATTGGAGAGGGTGATGAAGAGCGTCGTAGTCTAATATCATTTTATGAAAAGAAAATTGATGAAGTGATGAGGTCACATGTTGGAGACACTCAGGAGTTAAAGAAAGCGCACAATGATAAAGTTGAAGCATTACTGCAAAAGTTGTCTGATGTGAACACTCGATACTGTGAGCTGTTACCTAACTATGAGCAAGCTAAAGAGAGGATCCACATGCTCGAGAAGCAACTTGAAGAAGTCAGCAAACAACTGCAGGACGAGGACAGCAGACACAAGACCATGTACTTGCAGATGTACAACAAGGGAATGGAGGCTGCCAAATTTGAATTGGAAAAGGTGAGGGTTTTTGTGAGCTTGGTGAGGCATTAGTTTTTGTATCCAAATTATTAAATCATTGCCTTAAGTAACATTTACTGAAATATTTTTAGAGTAACTACTATTCTTTTTGTAGCTAAAATTTTAGGGTCATAGAGTTCAAATTAAATTGCTTACTGTTAGAACTTTTTTAAGACACAGTCATGGTTACAAAATGAATACCTACTTATACCTACTCTTTTTCTACTTCGTATGAACACTCATAATAACATTCAGACATTTCATAGTTAACTGAAAGCAATAACTGCTCTCGAATGACTTAGACATAAAAACACTTGTGAACTTTGGTCTGAAGTAATAACTGTATTGTTATTATAATAGATAGTATACAGATGATGATACAGATACTTACCAACTTATTTCTAAATTATTTATTGCCTTGTCTTTCTTGTTTCTTATATTGGACACGACACGGCAAGTGTTATGTGAAATATGGAGTGGAGCAGTGATGTTTATCTTACTTAAATAATGATAATGTACTGGGACCCAAGAAGGTTCTCTCACATGATAATCAGGACGAAAACGAGGTGTCTTATTAAATAGCAGATGATTAGAGGATCGAAAAAAACCATGTGAGATGTTCCAGACCGGATCCCAGTGTGGAGGCTTTTTTCTGATTTTTAAGCTGGTCTTTTTTAGCTAAAGCTCCAGTTTTTCTTGTCTGGCAAATGCTTTTTAGTATCACCATAAGCTTTCACTTTTGTTTGCCCTGAATATAACCACAATACTCGTATCACAAAGAAATTGTCTATTTCAGATTTTCAGGCCTGTCTGTGATATAATGGTGATATTAAGGCCAAAAAAATTTGGGTGAAATAGATCCACGGACGTGATCTGATCACCCGTCTGCGCGAGCCGCGGCGTCCCGAGTAGAGAAAAGGCCAACAAAAGTGCCTGTGTACCTTATGGTGATACTAAGAAACATTTGCCAGACAAGAAAGTCAGGGACTTTAGCTAAATTACACCAGCCTGAAACCTCCTGAACACGGTACTCCGGTCTAGAAGATCTCACATGGATTTTCTTGATCCTCTTATTGTCCCCCAGATTTTTTTTCTATAAACAGACCATACCTAAACTACTTGAATTATTTTTATCAAGATGTTCTTTTATGAAATCAGTTGTTCTACCTAACAATACTTTTTACTATAACATAAAATGGATATATTTTTGATTGCCTTAAATAGAAATATATAAAATTTGTAGTAAAAAAATAAATAAATTGAAAATAGACAGGGCTAATTAGTCATAGTTGGCAGCAAATGTATAAACAGCCTTAACATCAAGCAATGATTACTTACCTCACATATTATCACATATGATTACTTCATCATAACATCCCATGAACGTCCACTACAGGACAGGGAGCTCCCTCCAGAATTCTAGCTTTTGCTTACTTTCCTCACTTTTATCTTGTATGCAAAGTAATAGAGGTACCCTACTTTTTTTTACTGGTCTGTTGGTGTGTGGCGCCGTAAGTCGCCGGTTGGATCCTCGCCCAGAATTAACATTTGTATGATGAGCATCCCTTACCCATGTTTTGTTGTAACATTTGTATGATGAGCATCCCTTACTCATATTTTGTTTAATGATTTTCAGGATTGCGAAGCCAGCACGTCCCAGGGTCCAGTGAACAGGGTGTCTGTTGAGGAACTACTGGCGCAGCTGCAGATCACACAGACCGAGCTTGAGAATGTCCGAGTATGTTGATTGCTTTTACAATCGTTTGAATTGGTTACCTGCACCTTACTATGAAAAAAGATAACCTTGAAAATTCTTTGCTAGTTTGTCAATCATACCAATGATGTCTGAAGACATTTTCGCATTAACATTCATTCATACGATCTCCATGTCTGTCATTATCTTCAAGTCTAAATGATAAATTAACATTTTCAAAGCAATGCTAAATTCCATTTAGTAGAAAATATAAAAAAATACTGAATTAACCCACAGCATACACTTGAATCAACCTTGCTATTTTTGAATAGCCAGTCAACAAAAAGCAAAGGATAAAGGGTATTTAAATAAGAGATACAGATATTGTACAACTTTCTTAAAGAAGTCATTTTCACAGATAGCTTGGTTGATAAGTGGCAATGTATGCATGTAGTGGCGATTAACAGGACTTGCTTTAACGTGTAGTACATTACAGGATACGACATTCAGTGAGGAACGTAAGGAGTCGCAAGTACTTCTAAGTGCAAAGGAGGCTGTTTCTTTATGGGTCCTAGGAGCTCGAAAGGTTGGACTTTATAAAGAACTGAATGCCACTTTCAAAACACAATTATTTGTTTTACACTTCGCTTTTAGCACTGGTTATAAGATTTGTATGACTTCAGAAAGCCCATAGAATAAGGACATAAGTGCTTAATAATACAACTACTTATGTAGAGGTGCGGCTTACTAGGTACAGCATTCTGTGGGCTAATGGATCTCATACTTATGTACAAAATTCTGGTACTGGACTTATTTTTTGTGTATATTTCAAAAACGTTAGTTTTATTTTTATTGTAGATTTTTATAATCCCTTTGCTTGCTTTACTTTTATAACTAACAAATGTTGAATATTTTTCTTATAATAATGAATTAACTACTGCTTTGCATGCATTTTATTTTTATGAAACAGCCTCTTTTGGTTTTTGGGGTACATTAAGGTAAGTAAGTACATGTATGGGTATTTGAAAGTTTATTTACTTTATCATTGTGCCACACACAGGTGCAAGCTTACTTGCTACAAAAGTTTGTGCAAATTACAGATAGGGCACACCATTTTTATAGAAGTAGCCAAATTTATATGGGACCACCTCGAAAGTAAACCCTATTTAATAAAAAAAAGAATCGTTTAAATTGGTTCACTATAGGCGTAGATATCGTGTAACATTACACACAAAAAAAACATAGTCGAATTGTAAACCTCCTCCTTTTTGAAGTCGGTTAAAGCCACATCTGAGTAATTTTTTTTCTAGTCGCTACTGCGTGGCACTGTCGGTATTTTGCAAAACTTTTGCGTCCAAGTGCAAGGAGGCATGCTACGAAGCTACGGATAATGAATGACTACTGCACAACATTAGCTTAGTCCAATCAACGAAAGGGTCTTTCAATAATTCTTACGTCGTCTTCACTATCCATTTCATGTTACAAAATTAGTTTTTGATGATAATGGCGTTTATAAACCATTTTTATTATTAGAACTTTTTATTGAGCCTTTTGTAGACTACGCAATGCAAGCATGTATTTTTTTTGCGAAGGAATACCTATACAGCGAACAATAAGAGTGCGTGATATTGACTAAATATCGTTATAATATATCTCGTCTGCAAAGTTTAGTTTTCCAACCACCAGTTGCATAAAGCATTATTTAAAGTTTTTCCTTTAAATCTATTTATACTGACTGTCACTCTCTTTATCATCAAAACAGAAAGTGACAACAATATAAACAGATCTTTAACTTAAAAGACGCTTCTTGCAACTAGCGGTACAGTCATGTATGTAGTGTAGAAAGTAGCACGAGAACATAAATTCATAGGGTCCGCGCACACCAAACGCAGAGCAGAGCAGAGCCGTTTTTGATAACATTGAAAAATGTACTTTATTTTTATAGAGCAGCCGCGCGGACAAAAAGTCGCAGTGCTGCCTGCTTAATCGTTTTTGGGCTAAATTTTGCATTTTTTACAATTTGTAATTAGCTAGAAAAGGGCTTATTTGTAAATTGTTAAGACCGAATCACACCTTTTTTTATTGAAATTTTTCAAATAATTTTTCAAAATAAAATTCTTCTGAAACGTAAATTATTAGAAAAGGTAAATTCTCCAAAAAATACATCTCCTGTCAGGTCTCCTCCACCTCATATTAAAAATTCAGATATATTTTTTTGGGTTTTAATTTTTAATGGTCTCTCTTTTTCGCCAAAAGTACATTATTATAATATCCTAGTCCATCACATTCACGCATGCACATCCTAGTGTTGAATTGTCGCTACAAAGTAACATGGCATGGCAACCCTGAGAAACTCGCATCCGCCGCGTCAGGCTGTTTTTCGCCGTTTAGTCTGCGCGGAGCCATAGCCGAATAATGAAAAACTACAGTCGAAATAATAAAGCTTGATGAGTATGACTGCAGGAAAAACATAAAAATTAAAAAACTATGCGTGAGGCGAGAGCAGGTAGGATCGATATGTCTCTGTCGCTCCAATGTGTAGCGCATCGCTCCGTCTTTCTCTCACACTGCTGTCAATCTAATCAAGCTATTACTTCGACGTTAGAAATCGTGGACGGGATTCTCAGTCCATATTATACTATCCATACAAAAAATATAAACAGAAGCTATTGCGGTGTCCGTTGCAGGCCATGTACCGTCGCATCGTAGAGTCGCAGAAAGGTAGCAAGACCCACGTCGACCCCGAAGTGAAGCTGCAGTTCCTCAAGTCAGCCGTCTACTACTTCCTGACCGACCCTGAGAACCACCAGGGCCATCTCAACGCTATAGAAAATATACTTGGCTTCTCCGAAGCTGAAAAACGAAACATACGCAAAGCCCGGCCAACGTAGAGAAGACTGCTCTGAAAGTGTGATATGTTTAGATAAATTTTGTTGCTATTTACATAGGTTTAATTGTTGCATGTCGTCCGAGACGATAGACCTAGATTAGAATTAAAGTGTGCACTTTATTTTTAAATAGGTAGTATTAATTGAAATCTTTACCTACATAGCATAATATTAAATCATAATAATTTTTCTTGAGGTACTTTTTCTCTCTATTTTGATTTTTCAGATTTAATGATAGTTTTTCTAATAATGTTGTGATTTTAGTTACCTTCTTAGTTTTAAGCACCAAAGAATCAGCTCTATAAATTGTGCAATTTTGACTTAATTATAAGTGTAACAGAACTACATTCCTATTAGGTAGCTCATACGATTGTTGCTCATTTTGTAAGTTTATTTTTCTTTGATAATATTTTATTATTTTGCATGCTGGTCAGCACTTTTGCATATTTTATTAACTAGGTTTATAAGTCACTTATGCACGAAATGTTTTGGAATCATGAGGGTAAATTTGACATCATTTGACGCAATAACTCAATAGATTGATTTTAATCGGATATTGACGTAGGAACTAAAATGTAAGTATCGTTTGTACATACTTACTCATTTTAGAACTGAAAACATGACCATTGATTAAAATTTTACTGATTAAAATTAAACTTTGTAGTTATCTGGCTCTGATAATTTTCGTCAAAACTAGCTTGTACTAAATTCCGTCGACAATGAGTCTTGCCACTTAAGCATCTGTGATTAAAGTACCTTAAATGCATAATAATTAAACGACTCCTCCCCCGTTGCATTCCATCCTAATAAATACATACATCTATTAATTTGAAATATGTGAAATTAAGTAGGTTATATGGTCTCTTTTTACATTTAGCAAATTGTAGATTATGATTCTTTATTTATGAAATAAGAAGATCTAAGGATGGAATAGATTTATATTAGGCTGGGTTCCAAAACGGGTAATAATTACTATGACAGCAATTTGTCTCGACCACACGTATAGACGTCATATAAAGCTATCCTGCTGTCAGGGAAATTTCTCCCCGATTTGAAACTCACCCCTATTTATATTATTAAAATATTATATAAGATCAATGCGTGTATTTTGCAGTCTTGATTAACAGTTTCTTTATTTCGGTAAACAATGACATTTATCAAAATTGACATAAAGCTTGCCATTGTCCTCAATAAATTGTAAATCCTTATTCATTTGTTTTATTTTTGTAGTACACACGGCCCTAGATTAGCACACGACCGCACGTCGGTGGAAACACTTTGACCTGGAGCGGGTCCCTGGTTTCTGGCGTATGTACTGGTTTCGTTTCTACGTACTTGCTGCCGTGCGTACCTACCCAATATTTATTCTTTCAGCAAAAATCGTAATACGAAAAAGAACTTAGAAAATACGAAATATTACAGTTTTAACAATTTACAAATTAGCTTTTCTCGAGCTACTTACAAATTAAAAAAAAATGTTAGATTTAGCCCAAAAACGGTCAAGCAGGCAACACTGCGACCTTGCGTCTCGCGTGCTCGAATAGCCGCGCCGCGAGATGTTTTTATGCCTGACAAGCAATTTTGCATTTTATTTCTATAGCAATGACGCCCATTTTGCAATAACAGTAAAAACTAACCAAAGCGTTATAAAAGCCGTCAAATGTTATCAAAAACTGCTTTGCGTTTGGTGTACGGTGTACGCAGACCGGAAGAAGCCAAAATGATGATTGACTTTGTTATAAACCTTAACGAATCCAGGTTTTTGATCAAAAACTTATCTACTTTAGTTTGAGATGTGCAAGCATAAAAAGAACTGACCAGCAAATCGTAAGTTAGGTTTATTCCCTTTCTGGCACTTATGCCAGCCACGAGCACACCTAGCCGAATTCAAAGACTAATTCGGCATACATTGCTGGGAGGCTTTGTTATGTTAATTGCAATATCCTTACTCAACGAGCAATGTATGCCGAATATGTCTTTGAATTCAGCTAGGTGTGATCGCGGCTTTACCGGCCGCTGTCGCGGCACGCTCGCTTTGCTCGTACGGGGTTGGTTAGGTCGTGTTAGGTACACTTATGACAACGCACGAGCCGAATCGAACTATTCGTTTGAGATTTCAATTTTTTTGCTTTAATCAAAAACCTGCATTTAAGTTAATGATAAAATTAAGAAACATTTTGTAATCTTCCTTCCGGTTTTTGATATATACTATAACAGCTCTCTGTTGTCTGTGTAAACAAAATTATCCTGAAGTGTGAGTCTGCCAATGAAACTGAACAACTTTTCCTAAGAATCATGTCTAAATACAAAAAAAAACTTTGGCTTCCCGAACAAAACGCACAATTCAGCTGATGCAGTTTTCCTATTTACATTTTTTTTCCTATTTCGACCAATGTTTCATGGGTAAAGATATCCAGGTTCATGGGTAAAGTTATCCAGGTTCATGGGTAAAGTTATCCAGGTTCATGGGTAAAGTTATCCAGGTTCATGGGTAAAGTTACCCAGGTTCATGGGTAAAGTTATCCAGGTTCATGGGTAAAGTTATCCAGGTTCATGGGTAAAGTTATCCAGGTTCATGGGTAAAGTTATCCAGGTTCATGGGTAAAGTTATCCAGGTTCAGGTTTACATCCTTCAGGGATTTTGTTACGCCTGTGCTCCTTTGTTACTCGCATTTTGCCGATCGAGCACGGAATATTCCAAATAACATCATTTTCTAAATTGCCTCTATAATTGTAGCATTTTGCTTTTCTGGTATTTGAAATCGATTTTATTCAAGATCTTCTTACTATAATATGATTAAAAGATGAGTTCAAATAAAAAAATATATTCACCACACAGTGTAATAATCAATAAAAAAAAAGTTAAAAATACAATTGATTCCTTCAATCAAAGAACATCAAAATTTAAAGCTAGCACAGACTTACAAAATGTACTCGAATAGTAAATACGATTTTAGATAGCAAAGGACATTTATTATTATAAAAAAACTGCTATTATGAAGTTTTTAACATCTACATATTGTTTCAACAGTAGGTAGCGTAAAAAATCGCTTAGCTGCACTGTAGCAAAAATTATATTGTTTTAAAAACCATTCGTCACAATAATAGCCTCACAATATTTACACAACAGTAAAAAATTCCTTCACAACCTTGTGTTCGCTTTGTACACATTTCATTTTATTGTTTAACATTGGTAAAGTTTAAACATAATATTGAGAACTGCTTTTTTTTTTGTTTAAAATTACATACGAAATTATCGTTTTATCCTTATAACTTACATTATTCTTACAACATAACATAATTAATATCAGTCAGATCTGATTCCACGTTTCAATTAAATCATCCACAAATCATTACTATGGCACAAACTCTATTACATGGATATAATATCACAAATGCATTTGGATTGTCATGGATATTCATTCTGATGCGTCTGTATAAATAACTTAGCTATTTCCAACATCAAAAACATGTTGGGGAGATATTCTGGTCGTCAGTCTTCGTTTCATAATATCAATGACAGATCGAGCGCTGCTTACAAACACCAACAGCAAAGCTTTAATTAAGTTAAACGTTACATTTTTACATTACACAGTCTAGATCACCTTTGGATTCTAAGATTCTAGTCGAATTCATTCTTACTTACTAAGCAGTAACCAGTAGTTATAAAATACGATCGCTCTCGGGAAGACGTTGTCGCGTTTCGATATGGTCGAGGTAGTAGTAAAGGTCGAAGTAGAAGTCAAAGTTAGGGCGAAATTATTTTTTTCTTGACTCGTTTTTGTTATTAGCCTTAGTGGTTGTCACAACTTCACCGGAAGGTTCAACACTGAAGACCAATCAATTCACTTTACGTGTAAGAAAATAGTCCCGGTGTGGTCTTGCAGTGGCATTGGTAGTAGTGGCAGTGGCAGGGCACCGCATCAGTCGAAGCTGAACTTGACTTCCTCCCGGTTGGGGTCGTGGTTGGCGGCGACGGCCTGCAGCCAGTAGCGGCTGATCTGGCTCTCGATGGAGGGGGTGGGAGTGGACTCCTTGCGCGCGTGCTGCGACCGACCCTTGCGCTTGCCCTTGCCGTGCTTGTGACGCCGGCGACCCACCTGCCAACATTTTTCATTACGTTATTCGAAAATAGTTGAAAGTCCCACGCACATTTTTAAGGGATACACGACTAGCGTCCATGGGGTATCTTTTCCTAATAAATGTAAAAGTGAAACAGAGAACTGTGTCTTGCTTTGGTACGTTATAAACAAAAGAGGTAGCCGCCGTTGGGAACACGGAATCCCAAGTTCAATTTTCCAACACATTTATTATCAAAGATGTGGTATAATTCGTGTACAAAAAATTGTTCTAATTGTGACTGACTAATAAAATAACACGACGCAGAGAATTTTTGTTCGAAACAAAGCGTGATGCTGCGCGGGGGTGAAGATTGAGTCAGTGGGACGTGGCACGTATTGCTAGACTTCAAAAATTATAATGGAAATGACATTTTGAAGATTTATTATTAGTACTGATTTTATGTATATGCAATACTTATAAATGAAATGTATCTGTTAATCTTCCGAATATAAATAAATAAATAAACATAATGCCCGCCCTCTTTTGTGACGTCATAGCCCGATTGATTGTTACACGGCCCAACTCATATCAACCAACACCTCCCTTCTCTGTTCAGTGGATGTAATATTTGTTTCGTTACATTTAATGCTGAATTAAAACATTCTTACAAGATTTGTACACCTTAGTAAAACAACCGGACATGATTAAATACTAATTTCGAAAACTAAAAGCCTGGATATGTACAGAAGATTAGTAACCCATAAGGGCCACCACACATAGCTCCGGCACGGCGACGTGCCGTGCTCCGGTGCGGCGCCGGACTACGGCACGGCGCCATAAAAACTTACGGCGCGCGCCGTGGAAATCTACGGCACGGCGCCGTGCCGTACTCCGGTGCGGCGCCGTGCCGTGGAAATAGCAGTGTGGCCAGGCATAAGCTAGTTTCTGCGATTTTAGCAGGATTCGGTCTCTGATTATTTTGACGATTTACGTATAAAAATGACTAAATGTTAGATAGAATACAATGAATTGCAGCTGCAAGTTTACCAAGTATAAATATATTAAATTTAACTGAAATAATTTTGAATCGGAATCGGATGTAAATTAAATGACAATTATATTGAGATTTAATTGGAATAGGATATAATCTAATTGCAATTGAAGTAGAATTAAATTGGATCAGAATTAAATGTAAATGATTAAAAATTAAATTGGAACAGTGTTGGAATTGAAATGGAACAAAATTGGAACTAAATCAGAACTGAATAAAATTTTTATTGGAATTGAATTATTGAAACTTCTTTAGCGGCGCTTAGAAAATTTTATATGGGGAAAAAATGATAGATTCGCATCAGATGTCGCATCAGATGGCGCGTCAGAACTCAGATCAAGTAAAGAAATGGATTTGCAACTAATCATACCAAGTTAGAGCAGGCTCAATATATACAAAAGTTCTAAAGTGTGATAAAGACCAAAACATCTTTTTTGTCTTTATCACGTCATATCTCAGATGAAGTATAGAAATGGATTTGCAACTAATCATACCAAGTTAGAGCAGGCTCAATATATACAAAAGTTCTTGTGTGATAAAGACCAAAACAACTTTTTTGTCTTTGTCATAGTCTCGGCTTTTTTAGTTGTGCACAAGCTGTCAAACTAAAAATCGCTATAACTCGAAAACTACTGACCCTAGACTACTCGTGTGCTGAGACAAATGATAGGCCTCGATGGAATCTACATTTCGGATGACAGCTGTCAAACTAAAAATCACTACAGCTATCCGCACTAACCCGCAACTGCTCCCACACAGCCCAAACCCACACCATCTCGTATTGCCTTTCTTACTGCAAAACTGATGTCAATATTAACTCGAAAACTACTGACCTTAGACTACTCGTGTCCTGAGACAATTGATAGGTCTCTATGAGATCTACATTTCGGATGACAGCTGTCAAACTAAAAATCGTTATAACTCGAAAACTACTGACCCTAGACTACTCGTGTGCTGAGACAAATGATAGGTCTCAATGAGGTCTACATTTCGGATGATAGCTGTCAAACTAAAAATCGCTAGAACTCGAAAACTACTGACCCTAGAAAATGGCAGACATTGCATTGCCAGATAGATAGACAGCTAAGGATCCCTATAAGTTTTCATTTTTTATTTTTGAGGTACGGAACCCTAAAAAGAAATGGAACTTAAAATTAACTTAATGACATTAGCATTTTAAAAAAAAGGACGGGTTGCACTCCGGGAGTGCCGGCAGAAGTGAAAACAATTTTTTTTAGTGTGACAGCAGCCATCCTAAATGTAGATCTCATCAAGACCTATCATTTGTCTCAGCACACGAGTAGTCTAGGGTCAGTAGTTTACGAGTTATAGCGATTTTTAGTTTGACAGCTGTCATCCGAAATGTATATCTCATCGAGACCTATCATTTGTCTCAGCACACGAGTAGTCTAGGGTCAGTAGTTTTCGAGTTATAGCGATTTTTAGTTTGACAGCTCTCATCCGAAATGTAGATATCATCGAGACCTATCATTTGACTCAGCACACGAGTAGTCTAGGGTCAGTAGTTTTCGAGTTATAGTGATTTTTAGTTTGACAGCTTGTGCACAACTAAAAAAGCCGAGACTATGACAAAGACAAAAAAGTTGTTTTGGTCTTTATCACACAAGAACTTTTGTATATGTTGAGCCTGCTCTAACTTGGTATGATTAGTTGCAAATCCATTTCTATACTTCATCTGAGATCTGACGCGACAAAGACAAAAAAGATGTTTTGGTCTTTATCACACTTTAGAACTTTCGTATATATTGAGCCTGCTCTAACTTGGTATGATTAGTTGCAAATCCATTTCTATACTTGATCTGCGTTCTGACGCGCCATCTGATGCGAATCTATAATTTTTTCCCCATATAAAATTTTCTAAGCGCCGCTAAAGAAGTTTTCATTTCAAAAAAATTACCTCATTTAAAATTTGAATGTTTATAAATACTTCAAAATTATTGTATAACTCAACAATGTAGGTAAACCAATGAAAAACAAATTATCGTATTTAATTTTGGCCGAACAATGATTTCCGTTCACTGATTCTGCTCTTTTATTATTTTATATATTTTTTTTATATTATTATTTTTATATATTATTGTTATTATTTTCGCATAGTTGACATCACTGTACTTCTACGGCACGGCGCCGCACCGGAGTACGGCACGGCACCGTGCCGTAGATTTTCACGGCGCGCGCCGTGAGTTTTTACGGCGCGCGCCGTGAGTTTTTACGCCGCGGCGCCATGCCGGGGTCCGGCGCCGTACCGGAGCACGGCACGGCGCCGTGCCGGAGCTATGTGTGTTGGGCCTAAGGTGGCCATTCTGCTTACTTGTGATATAAAACCCACCTTGGTCTTAATCTCAGCGATCTTGATGTAGAACTAGCACAACCAAATTTGTTGTACCTAATATTGTTTTGCGGTGAGACATGACCATATTTTCATTGTTTGTGTGTGTCTGTGTGTTTTAGCAGTAATAAGGCGTGGCGAAGATCGAACTTCTTGAATTGATCATCAGTATGGTTTAAAATAAATTGAGCAGAGAAGATCGCTTTTCCGAGCAGCAGTCTATACAGTTCAGATAGCCTTAATGATTGCCAACCTTTGTTAGGAGACGGCACTTGCCGTGTGGTGCCATCCCAACTCTATCCGTGGGTGTCGTAAGAGGCGTCTAAGAGATTATAAACTGGAGGATGGGCAGCAGCGTCTTTCTGTTTATCGTACCATCTTACGTACTGCGATTACCAACAATCGCGGTCCATGGCGCCTTCAAATTAAACCACAAATTTTTGCTGGAATTCTGAAAGGAAGTTTTCTGTGTTGCAGTAGACGTTTATGGGATGTTATGATGACTTGAAGAAGAAAGAACGAGGTAGATGAGTTTAGTAGATAGTAGACTGACCTTGGTCTTCATCTCGGCGATCTTGACGGAGAGCTGGCTGTCGAGCGAGTTCCTGCGGGACTCGACGGACACGTGGCGCAGCGAGATGCTGATCTGCGAGTCCTGCGAGTTGCGCCGGTCGGGCGTCGAGCTGTACGAGTGGCGCAGCGCGTGCGCGTGTGTGTGCGCGTGTGTGTGTGTCGGCAGGACGAGCGCGTCGCGTCGCCGCACGAACCGCGGCAGCGTCGCCGCCCACGACGACGACAGCGACCCGCTACAAACATAAGCACTGTTGTCACTTAGATTGCCTTCTGGCTTACGGCCTGGAAGCCAAATCTTGGATATCACCGAGATAGGGCGAAGACCGAAGCGTCCCCCTCCTCTTAGAAAAGGTGGTCGCCATCTTGATTTTTTTTGTTACTGGACAGATTCCCTTCAAAATCGATATCCGAGGTTCCGAGTGGTCTCCCAATACACAATTATTAGATTTTTTACAATGGAATAAAAAGCAAAAATACAAAAGACTACCGATTTTTCTTGGACCTGACGTCCCCTTGTTCACTTATTTGTGAGGTCAAGAGCTACAACTTATGTTCACAAAAAAATCATCTTCCCATAAAATGTGTTAATCACTAACGTTACTTTGTTATTACAAAAGTCATAAAATAAAAGTTGCTGTTTTTTACTTCACTAATAAGTAAACAAACGGATGTAAAGTACAAGGAATAACCCTGAAATTAATCAATGTGTTTGTCAAAAAAAAATCTATAGCTTTGTATTTTGTCGGAATCGAAACGCCTGAAAGGAGTGTATTGTACTGCACCAACCTCTCGGGCTTGGCGTCCTCCGGGTAGTCGAGGGGCGCGGTGTGGTCGATACAGAGCCCCACGGGGTCCTGCCGGGATCCCCCCAGGGATATAGACAGTCTGCCTCTAGCTGCGAACTCCCCGCGGCGTCTGTAGGCTCGCGCTATTAACTCGTGCTTGCGCGCGCGACGAGTCACCTCCTCCTCTATTGAACAGCCGCACTTCCTGAGAAAGGTAACAAACATTTTGGTTTATAGACGTCTTGACAACGTCTCTTGGAAATCACGGTGTATAAGTGAGAGAGAAAGAGAGAGAACGTGTGTGTGTGAGGTTGAGATAAAGTGTGTCTGAGTGTGTGTGTGTGTATGTGTGTGAGATAAAGAGTGGTTGTGTGTGTGTGTGTGTGTATGTGTGTGTATGTGTGAGTGAGATAAAGAGTGGTTGTGTGTGTGTGTGAGTGAGATAAAGTGTGGTTGTGTGTGTATATAACGTGTTAACGGAATAAGCGAAACTGAGAAAATAGTTTGTTCAGAGTCGAGAGTAGAATCAATTTCACGGGTTTTTGATAGGGGTATTTTTTTCATTCTTATTATAAAATTTTTGCCGCTTCTATTCTAAATATTTCTGTGGATACGCGCGCTGGCGGCGAGGCGCCACGCGGATCATGAGCGGTGGGGAGGGGAGGGAAGTGTGCGTGGCGGGCGCGCGGCCTAGAACAACGAAGAAACTAGAACGATGATGAAACTTTAAAATAACAATATCTAGAAAAAAAATCTTTTTTTAAGATTTTTTTTTCGGGAATGGATTTATTTTAATAAAAATCAGTTGGGGTGTATGAGGATTTCGCTTATTCCATTAACACGTTGTTATATGAGGGAGTCTGTGTATGCAAGTTGCGTACAAGTGTATGCGAGTGTGTGTGTGAGAGAGTATGTGCGCTACTGAGAGAGGCAAGTGTGTGTGAGAGAGAGAATGTGCGCTACTGAGAGAGGCAAGTGTGTGTGAGAGTGTATATGCGCTACTGAGAGGCCAGATTGTGTGTGTACGTGAGAGATAGTCTGTGTGTTCACGCGTGAGTGTATGTATGTGAGACAGTGTGTGCCCTAATAAGAGTGTGTGTGTGTGTTAGAAATCATGTGCGCGTGTCTGTAAGTGTGTGTGTGTGTGTCACCTGGCGAGGTAGCGCCTCCAGGCGGCGGCGGCGGCCGGGGTCCAGGTCCAAGAGGCCATGAGCGCGCCGGCCGCGAACACGCACAGCAGGCGCAGCTGCAGCACCGACACCGAGGGCCGCGTGCCTGCCGCGCACTCCTTATTGTCCTTCAGGGCTTCTAGCCGACAGCTGCAATCGTACACAGATTCATATAATAACACTCAAACACAGAATGCTGCTCAAAGTAATGTAGCATGATTAGAATACAGAATTTTGAGAGCAGGGAGCGTGGCGCTACACCGAGTGCCCTGGAACCCAACCTAAGATTATTCTTGTTCTGAGGGATTGAGAAACATTCGTTTGCTTTCCCTCTTAACTATAACCATAGTTATACGTTTGTTGTGTCCTAGAACAGTTATACGTTTCTCAGACCATAAAACTGAACAATTTTTCCCAGAAACAAGACAAAAAAATGATTATTTTTGGTTTACCATTCAAACCTGTCGCCAGACCTTGTTGGTACAGTACTCACATCAGGTTCTCCCTGAAGGCTTGGCTCCAGAGCGCGGCGTTGCGGAACTCGTACAGGTGGCAGGCGGCGGTGACGCAGATGAACACAGCTACCAGCGCCGCGTTCAGCGAGCAGCGGGTGATGGTGCGCCGGATCTTGTTGGCCGCGCGCGCTGAGATCACGTCCTTGCTCGAAACCCGCACCGCGATCAACGAACACACGCCTACAAACAAAAAAAAACAACGCTCAACATTCATCTCAAAATTACGAACTTCATTTAATCAATCGAAATGCAGTGATTGGTTTGGATTCAATAACAAATCTTAATGTATGCATCACCAATTCGCCTCTCAGTAGAAAGTATTCTATAAGCAACAAAACAACAAACAATGGCGCGATCCTAATGGGATGTTTGATGTAGCTCATAAAGCAGATGCTAACGACTCAACTGCGGTAAAACTGCCCCCACTCACCTCTGGAAAGGAAGAATCTCCGAGCAATAACACAAGTAACAATGGAGCCAGCAACAGCGCAGCCCTGATGGGATAGTTGACGTAGCCCACAAAGCAGATGCTAGTGACTACTACTGGTAGCTTGCCCCAACTCACCTCTCAGCAGGAAGTATCCTCCGAGCAACAGCACAAGTAACAAGGGAGCCAGCAACAGCGCAGCCCTGATGGGATGGTTGACGTAGCCCACGAAGCAGATGCCGGTGACGCTGCTCCCGTCCACCTCTCCGAACGCCATGGTCGCTATCGTCAGCACCAGCGGCAAAGACCACGCCACCAGGTGGAAATACGCCGCCTTCTTATCTATTCGGTCTTGGATTTTACCTACAAAGGTAATTATCATCATAATTATAACAGGCATACATATGGAGGTGGCAGGGCTTAAGCGTCCGCGGTGAGTCCGTCTCCAAAATATCTCCCTGTTGCCACCCTCTCACTGCCACCTTGTTCCCCCCACTACAGTAAAACAAATACGTTTGACCATGTATTTAACAATAACAATATCATGAAAAATACTTAATAACAAATACTTAAACAGTAGCAAAATTAATTAATAATTAAGTAATTAATCTACAAAGCAAAACATCTTATAAAATGTGTCACTTACCCAAAGCCCTAAAACTCATATGCCACGCATATGTGAATATAACGAACCAAACACATGCTGCCATCATGAAGTAGTATACCTAAAAAAATATTTTTGTTAAATTTACCTATGAATTCGATTTGTACACAAAAATTGAGACTTTCTTCCTATTATTTATTATAGACTAGCTGTTGCCCGCGACTTCATCCGCGTGGGGTTCAGAAAAAGTAGCTAATGACTTTTCCCATGGTTCAAACTATCTTCGTACCAAGTTTTTATCACAATCGGTTTATCGGATTAGCCATAAAAGCGTAACAGACAGACAGACAGACAGACAGACAGTGCAGTTCTCGCCTTTATATTATTAGGTATACAGAGTACCGATAATACGGATTTTTGTAAATTAAACACCTCTTGTTTACGTGTGGACTGTTAGGTCGCCCACTATCCTCGTAAGTGTAAAATTATAGTATAATTCCACGCGGATGAACTGTGATACGGGTTTCGTTATTTCTTATACAAAACTAAGCCTAACTAAATCTGAGCCGCAGTCACTTTAGCTTCTGTGGCCACTGAAAAAAGAGCGGTAAAAAGTCCAACGTTTCTAGCTTCACATGCTTTTAACTGTACATGTACCTTAATACAAAACTGTTGGACTTCACTTCTGTACCATCTTTTTAACTTATTTCTCCCATTAAAAGACAATTCCTAAAAAACAATGATTCACATCTCTCTTTATTTTTTGAAGTATTTTGATATAGGATTTTTTTATTATTATTTTTATCATAAAACTAAATCTAGATTTTACCAATCTCCAGCTGTACCCACGACTTTTACACAAACAACTGGACCGGATCAAACGGTATTTTCAACAACGTACTCGTATTTGGCTTTATTCCGTTCAAAGTTATAAGCTTTGTTTGATTTCAGCTCGGCTTCACCGCTTGAAACTTTAAACTCGCCTATTTTCAGTTTGAGTGAACCAATTGCAATAAAAAAAGTTTAAATATTGCACGAAAGCAACCCAAATACGTTATTGAAAACCACGTTTGAGTCGTTCAAGTAATTTGTGAGGTATTGGTGCGGCCGCTTAAAATTTTGTGAACCTTCTGTCTAAGTGAACCGTTTGCAATGAAATAAAGCTTATAAGTTGCACAGACAGAAGCCCGACACGTCATTGAAAACCTCTTTTAAATCAGTTCAGTAGGTGAGTTCTTGGTTCTGCAGCTTAAAACTTTGCGTATCTTCTGTCAAAGTTAACCTATCGCAATGAAACTAAGCTTATATATTGCATAGGAGTAAGCCAAACGCGTGGTTGAAATCCACGTTTGAATCGGCACAAAAGTTTGTAAATTATTCGCGCCTTATCTTTAAACTTTGCGAAACTTCTATCTGAGTGAACCGTTTTCAACTAACCTGAGCTTATATGTTGCACGGAAGTACCTAATCCAAGCACGTCATGGAAATGCCAGTTGGAATCGGTACAGTAGTTTGTGATCTATTGGTGCCACCGTTTAAACTTCGCGCACCTTCTGTCTGAGTGAACGGTTTTCAGTGAAATTAAGCTAATATATTGCAAAGAATTAAGCTTAATACGTTATTGAAAACCCCGTTTAAATCCGTTTAGTAGTTTGTGAGTTATTGGAACCGCTGCTTGAAACTTAGTGAATCTTCTGTCTGAGTGAACCATTTGCAATGAAACTAAGCATACATGTTGCATGGAGTAAGCCAAACACGATACTGAAAACCTCGTTTAAATCGGTTCAGTTGTTTGTGAGTTATTGGCGCCACCGCTTGAAATTTCGCGCACCTTCTGTCTGAGTGAGCCGTTTTCAATGAAAGTAAGCAAATATTTTGCTAAGAAGTAAGCTTGACAGGTTATTGAAAACCCCGTTTGAATCCGTTCAATAGTTTGTGAGTTATTTGCGCCGCCGGATGAAACTTCGCGTAACTTCTGTCTGAGTTAACCGTTTGCAATGAAACTTAATTTTTATGTTGCAAAAAAGTTAACCAAACATTTGTAATTGAAAACCCCGTTTGAATCGGTTTGATAGTTTGTGAGTTATTAGCGCACAGGCAGTTTGATACTTTACATTAGTGTAGCTTCTGATTGAGTGAACCGATTTGAATGAAACATAGCCTATATGTTGCTCAGAGCTATGCTTAATCTACCTGCGAAAACTGCGTGAAAATCCATTCAGTAGTTTCGGAGTTTATCGAAAACATACAGACGGACAGACAGACCGACAGACAGACAGACAGACAGACAGACAGACAAAAAATTCAAAAAAAATATATTTGTGTTCTATTAGTCCTTTCTTATCGCCCACACTCATTTTTTGATAAATTCATCAAAAGTACAGACACGCGGTTTCTACTCTTTTATTATATGTATAGAAGACACATTTAAAACTTACCAGAACGAAGACGACAACACATGACAAGTTTTCTTCGGCGGAAGGTTCACTCTGCCGCCTCGTGCCATCTTTAGAGCAAACTATATCGTCTCTCGACCCGACACCAAATTGGACTAGCCATCTAAAAAACATTACCAATTTAGTGCGTTCATCATACACACAGACCGAGCATCCTCGTGAGGCGGGAAAGGATCGGAGGAATACATTTAAATCGGAAAACCTCCTAGATTATAAATAAATAATGACAGTAACCAAAAAATCCTCTTTTTGTATTTATTTACAAATAAATATTTCTGATAATGATTTTCCGATTCAGGCCTACTGAAACACACGAGCAAACATGTATGCAGCGTCAATACATGCGGCCGTCGCGAGGGCTTGACTGAAATGGACAAGTCAAAATCTGCGTTAATTGAGATGCCGGATCTACGGGCAATATGTGCGGCCTGAGATTGACATCGAGTGAGCCACCTCGCACCGAACTTTTAAAACCAAATAATAAATTTATTCTGATGCCAATATTCAGAGTCATATCACGTACTATCTTTATGGGCTGTCTGTACGCAACTCAGGTTGCGTGACGATTTCTATGGGGGATGTGTAGCATTACGTACTGCAGCATAGGCACAAAATTATTAATTTCAAGGTCGCAGCACTGCAAAGCACTCAAATAATGCGAACAAAAGTTTGATGATATAATAGGTCTTTACCTATGTAATTGCCGTTTTGTATGGCGAATTTTTGGTAAACTTTTTTCTAAGGAATTATAAATCTAATTTTTTTAAAGCATTATTGGGAAGACATTAAGCTAACAGAAGCTTAAATTTAATTTTCGAAAAATATTATCTGTAAAAAAATATAACAAATCTAATAGATAGGGTGATGGCGTCCAGCATTTCTATATAATTTGCACATGTGGCAGACGTGGATCGTTCGATTAAAGACGATGAGTAGAACCACAGAAAAATAGTCTGCCACCTTGGTAGCGCTGCGTTATCAATTAACAGGGCTTTAAAAATGTAAAAAAAAATCATGAGCTAAATCATTTGCTCATGTCTGCCGCTTGCACTGATGGTCAGAATCATCCTCAAAACGATGAAAGTTGAAGAGGCAGACCACCACACCTCTGCGTTTTGAAGGAATATTTTTTTTAGTTTTTTGTTATGATATTAAAACGTGTATATCATTTGCTCATGTGGCAGACATAGATCGTTCGATTAAAAACGATGAGTAGAACAACAGAAAAATAGTCTGCCACCTTGGTAGCGCTGCGTTATCAATTAACAGGGTTTTAAAAATGTAAAAAAAAAACACGTGCTAAATCATTTGCTCACGTCTGCCGCTTGCACTGATGGTTACAATCATCCTCAAAACCATAAAAATCGAAGAGGCAGACCTCTAGACCTCTGATTTACCAAAGGCAGACCATTTGATTCATAGTCTTATATATAGGGTGACTTCATAGATTTATATAGTCAAGATAGGGTCTTGGGAACAAGCGGTTCAAAATTTCCCCATACAAGAAAAAAAGCGCCATCTGTGAAAGATCGCGTAAACTACGTAGTGTAGTACTTCAAGGAGGTCTTTGTTCTGAGGTCGTCGGTGCTAAATACACGGAATGGAAATAATATGGCGGGAAAAACAAAACAAAGTCTTTACTGTTTATACGTGACTTAGGCCTGGTTTTTCAGTGTTATTTATTAGATAATAGTAAAAAACAATAAAAGTAAGTAATTTTTAACTAAAAAAATGAATCATCGTTTCATTTTTGTATTAGTAAGTTTGTTGTTTTTTATTTGGAAAACTTACATCTGTTTATTGAAAAGTCGCGTCTTACACGAATTAATTGATACATTTTTACTTATTTACTTTTTACATCTTAAATCTTTTGCTTTATTTACTTCTTCTATCATCGTTAGTGCACCCTTTTATGCAACAGGCTGGCATTTTTGTATGTAGTCGCGCGTTTTGCGTGGTCCGCTCCTCAGAACAAAGATCTCCTTGCTCGTCCGCTCAGATAAAGTTGACAATTTGTGATTGACATTTGTTGGTCCACAATGTCAGATTGTGGACCAACGAATTGGGGACAGTGTAACGTGCCGATGGGCCAGTACTAAAATATAAGTAAATGGGTGACTTTTAATTAGTTCTTGATAGAAAAAGGTATGAATTGATACTGAATAACTTTCCCCAAGGAACATAGGTCGAAATACGAAAATCAAGTTTTGATCTCCCAAAGAAACTGCATCAGCGGATGGTGATGGAGGTCAAATTGGGTTTTCCGTATTTCGACCAATTTTCCTTAGGAATAGTTTTTCAGTATCATGAGTACATGCATATCTTTTGCTATCAAGAACTGATTAAAAGTCACCCTATACAAGTGTTAATGGAATAAGCGAAACCCTCATACACCCCAACTGATTTTTATTAAAATAAAATGTTTAGAATAGAAGCGGCAAAAATTTAAGTAATAAAAATTAAAACAAATCACCCCCATCAAAAACCCGTGAAATTGATTCCACTCTCGATTCTGAATAAACTATTTTCTCAGTTTCGCTCAAAGATTTCGGACCTCCTTGCTTCGCTCGGAATAGATACCTTGCTAATTTATTTTAGTAGGGGATGACATCTGCCAACATGTCACAACCCCATCATCGATGATCCATAGAAAACATTCAAAATAACCTGTCAAATCCATAGAAAAACGCCTACACCACCTAGTGACGAATTATTTCTATTGTCCTCCTTCTAAGTACCTTTATTTTTCTGTGGTTTCGCTTATTCCGTTAACACCTTGTATAGGGTACTTCCTAATCAACTGCGTTCCTTTGAGTGTGTTACTCTGACCATAGAACTTAACAACTTTCCCTAAAGTACGACAAAAAAATTACAAAAAAAATACTTCACTTAGTTCTTGGTTATAAACTGCTACGGTTATTTTGTAATTTTTAGCGCTAATAGAAACCTTGAAATACTTTGAAGGAGGTGTGTAGTTTTTGTTATAAATATTTTTATTTTACAAGTTTTAGTGTTAAGCAAACATCGTAAGGTACAGGCACCAAAAGGTGGTTGGTAACCCTAACTGATCTAAATTACTGACCTGATGATCACTCCTTCAAAGTGGTAAGGACAAACGACTGAAAGGCCTTCCGAAGCACGAATGACGTAGTGTTGTCATATTACTACAATCATGATGTCCCTAAAAAAGTACGAGCATTTCATGGATAGTCTCTAAAATTGATGGTCAGTAATAAGTAACCAACTTATAGACAGGTACGCACTTCGGTGGAAACAATTTGACCTTGAGCGAGTATTTTCTTTAAGGCGTTTGTAACGTAGCCACAAAATATTCAAGCAATATTTATATTTGTAATCGGTTTCTCGAAAACGGCTCTAACGATTTTGATGAAAATTACTATACGGGTTTTCGGGGCGAAAAATCGATCTAGCTAGGTCTCATGTCTGGGAAAATTCGTTTTCACCGTCTTTTTAATCATTTCTTTGCGCGTTTTAGTGCGTTTAAGAAACTTACAGCGCCACCTGGGTTTGAGTAGCATAGCTTGCTCACCCGATGATATTGTCAGGTTGAGGCGGCTATTCTAGAGCGAAGCTCGGTCGCCCAGGTACTATAATAGTAAACAAGTTCAGCGTAGCGCTGGTTCGGCTGACTACAGGTTACACTGGTTTTGTCTCTACGTGTACAATGCCGTGCGTTCCATGGCATGACATCTCTAAGATGTTCAATTTCCTGTGAAGAGCTTTCACCTGAGAGATTTTGAATTATTTACCTAACGCGTTGTTTTTAAAACACGTAGGTAATCGTGCCTATAAAGTTTGAGCGTTGCTTTCGATTTCCCTGGGATCCCATAATGAGATCCTGACTTGGTGGCCATGGGACAACTTCAGAAGTATGTTTGGTCGGATAAAAAAAGAATTTTGAAAATCGTTCTATTATTTGACAGAACGTTCTAATTGTTGTGCCACTAGCGGTCACACACCACGACTAACGTTATTTAATTTTAGAGATCGCAAAGAAAGACCAACTTCCACTTAGCCACGAGCGCTTCAAACTTTCGATCAATACGTGACTAAAATTTTGAAGAATAATCCTCCAACTCCTAACCGTTAAGGAGTTGGACCTTCCATCATCAGACCATCAACATGAGATGATGAATACCAGACGCAATACTTGTGTAGCTTTGAAAAATATATGAAAAACGTTATACGTGCCTATAAAATTTGAGTGTTGCCCTCGATTTCCCTAGGATCCCATCATCAGATCCTGACTTGGTGACAATGGGACCACCTCAGGAGTATACCCTTTCGGATGAAAAAGGAATTTTGCAAATCGTTAACACCTGACGGAAAAATAGGTGGACATACATAAAAAATACATACAGTGGAACATAGAACCTCCTCCTTTTTTGAAGTCGGTTAAAATTAGGCTTAGTTTCCATACTCCTGATAAGCCCATGTATTTACTGTGCCTCTAATTTTTTATTTTTAGGGTTCCGTACCTCTAATAACGGAACCCTTATAGGATAACTTTGTTGTCCGTCTGTCTGTCTGTCTGTCTGTCAAGACCCTTTATCTCACGAACGGGTAAAGGTTTCAGGTTGAAATTAATACCATTTATTAGAATCCATGAACCACACAAGATCTGAAAATTTCAATTTTTTACAACGACGCAATCAAAAGATATGGCATTTTACGTCCTCATCTCCATACATTTATGCAAAATAGCAAAACCTACAGGGTACTTCCCGTTGACTTAAAATTATGACATTTGGCAAGAAGCTAGGTCTCACAGTACAAATAATGGGAAAAGTCTGAAATCATTAAATATTACAACTTTTCTCACAACTAATGGTAACCAATTGTGGTGAACTCCCGTTTCAAGAACATTCATATAAGATAGGGGTCAAGTTGGATGGTCGCGAAGGCGATTTTTGTTTTAGTTCTATTTTAAAAATGGGAACACTTACAAACTTTAAAATTGGTATGTTCATAGTGCATAAGCTATAAAATAACAACAAATAATAAAATTTGGTCAAGCGCGTGTCGGACTCAAAAAATGTAGCACATTAACTTACTGAAATTTCAACTAATACAATAATGATTATGTGGTGGTACGGAACCCTCTGTGCGCGAGTCCGACTCGCACTTGGCCGGTTTTTTTTAAAGCATCGGCTACTTTCAATGCAACCTTTTTAGTAAGATGCTGGCTGGTATTTTGATACATAATTTTTTCACGTTCATTTGTTCAAAGTTCTGTCAAGATTTGAATGGACGACATCAATCAAAGACATAGCAGTTGCAGTCTCAGGAGACGCATTTTTGAAGCGTTCGTATTGCCAAGATTCGTATACGAATCAGTGATATCGCTATTTTTGAATATTTATACCTGTGAATTTTGTCTGACCAAAGATTTTGGAAATTACGCCAGGGGGCGTTAGAAGCGCAGCGTTTTTCTTACGTCAATGGGTCTGGCCCACTCGTTTTGAGCACCAAGTAGACGTTTGCCGTAGTATCATCTAAGTAGTCTGTGCGTTTGCCCAACCGTTGGCCGCGCCGGCTCGGCAAGCTTGTTGACAGCTTTCACACGTTGTTGGTGCGGCTCATTCCGTGTAGGTCTGTCAAGCAAGCAAGATGGACGTATACGCGGAGACTATCGCTGCCGCTGAAATATACTTATACAGTGCTTTTAAGTTTTGTTTCCAGCTGCACCATATTTGAAAAAAAATAAAAAATATTTTTACTTATTTAGAATAAAATAAAACGTCCCTCTGCTCCTACGCACTTATTTGAAATAAAGGCACGGCCAACGTGTGAACGCCGTTTGCGGCTCGTCGTGTAGAGCCCGTGTCGGATTTCTACCCTTGAACATTTCTACCACTCGAAAGTATATTTAATCTGTGATAAGAACGATATTGGGTCCCCCGCACATGGTCAAACAGTTTCGCGATCAGACTTCGCGATCATTATTATTTCTCTTTCTTTCTTATGGCTGCATCTCTACCGGATCGCAGCATCGCGGATTTAACGTGTGCGGACACTCGACGTTTCCTTCACACATTGGGTGCGCGCACACGTAACATCCGCGATCCTGCGATCCGGTAGAGATGCAGCTATAAGAAAGAAAGAGAAAGCTATAGGACCATAGAGACACCATAGATACACCTAGTCTATGGTCCTATAGCTTTCTCTTTCTTATAGCTGCATCTCAGCGGATCGCAGGATCGCGGATTTAACGTGTGCGGGGACCCATTGAGATATCAACTTTTTAATTAGCGTTCCATTCCTACGCAATTTATTACCGGTTTTTAAAATCAATGAATAATTTCTTTCCGGTGTTTATTCTTTTCTAAGTGAAACGAAATTATCTATGTACAAGTGCGACAAGGCTTATTATGAACGTGGCAAAAAAAGGAACTTACACCACCACCTTGTGAAACGTCACTTTTGAGTGTTCTCCTTATACAAGCCAGCGCCCCCACCCGCGTTCATTATAAGCCTTGTCTACTTGAAAGAAGAAAGTGAATTAGGACGCACCCTATATTGGGGATATGATTGATTTAGTACGAATTTATAAAAATTAATATTTCTTAAAATCAGTGAGTAAATCGTCTGCCAATTTTTTGTTGTCTTCAGTGAAACCAAATGAAGCGAATAAAAGCAACTAGAATGATGAGCAAATGGTTTAGTAGAGCCTTTTTTTTTTACATATTTACTAGTACTTCCCGTGATAATGCAGAGCCCTATACGTCTGCCTCTTCGATTTCTTTAATTTTTAGTATGTTTCTGACCAGCAGCTCCATTGGCAGACATGAGCAAATGATTTAGTACCCTTCTTTTTTTCACATTTTTGAAAATCTGAAACTCAAAAACGCAGCGACGGACAGAAAAACTTTACTGAACCAAATCAATTTATAATAATCTAAACTATCATCTCTAGCGATATGAAATACGTGCAAATCATATAGCGAAATATTTTTCATCTCCCTTACTATAATGATGAAATCGAACGACATTTAAGACGAACCATTTTCGAACCTTTAATTTTATAAATCAAACTAAAAATAAAAACTTTATTTTATGCGTATATTGATAACCTTGAAGTCAACTTTCAAATATAAGACAAATGAAAAAAAATAGCATTAGAATTATAGGAATTATGATCTCATTAATCTGTGGGACACAGCAGGCAGTGCACCCGTAAACATCGTTTTATTGTTTCTCCACGAAAATAATTTATTAAAATTCCTCAGTTGTTGAACTTAGGCGTGAGTGTTACTTTAAAAGTTAGCTCTACTTGAGTGCCATACAATAGTGAAATCAGTTTTCAAAAATACTGTGAAACCAGGAAGTTATTAGTGAATTTAGAAATAACTTGTGATTCCGGGAATCGGTGATTTGGTGCGCTCGCAGTTCGCGTATTCTCGCGAGGTCACTGCCCTTGACCCGCACTTGCATCGCTCGCTGGTCTACTTACATACCTATTTGATGTGCTACATTTGATTCCCACCGAAAAACGCAAAATGTCCTGCACAAAATGCTTTAAGAAAATCACGAATAGAGAATACTTGACTTGTTTTACGTGCAAAGGCTTATACGAAATAGAGTGTGCGAATGTTTCTCCACAGCTTTTCCGATTAATGGAAAAGGAAAAAAAGGACCGTTGGTCATGTCTTAGCTGTACCAGAATTCGTGCAAACAGAAGTATCGAAAGAGCACATGCAAATACAAGCTCTAGTACAAAGAATATTATTCAGTCAAAGCTCGATGCAAACGCCACTTTCACAATGCCAAAACTGCCGTCATTGTCTCTTTCGCCTCAGAAGGATTTTTTGGAATCTGAATATAAAAGTAAGATAGAAAGCTGCGTCTTGCCGGACAACTCCTTACAATGTATGGTAGAAAAAATGAGAGACGAAATTACGAAGTCATTACAAGTATCCATCGGGCAACTCATCAAGGAACAGATGAATATAATAACTGAACGAATGTCTTCAAAATTCGATAAATTAACTTTAAACATAGACAGTTTAATCACCCGCGTGGATAGCATAGAAAATCGTATGTTTACATTGGAAAAACGCCTGGAAGAAGAAATAACGCAAAAGGGTTTTATAGAAAATAAAGGGAGCGACAAAGAACAGGAACTTATTGCGATTGTCGATAGCCTGAAAAATGAACTGAACGATCGCGACCAGGAACTGCTGCAAAATGACCTTGAAATAACTGGCATCCCGGAGGTAAATGGTGAAAATCCTGTTCACATCGTGACCCTCGTGGGCAACAAGTTGGGCGTAAATGTGACGGAAGGCGACGTGGTGAGCGCGGTGCGAGTGGGCGCTCGACGCGACTACGCTGCGGTGGCTGCAGGCGCGGGTGCAGGTGAGGCCGCGCGGTCGTCGCCGCGCCCCCTGGTGGTGCGGATGGTGCGGCGCGCCCAGCGCGACCGGCTGCTGAGCGCCATGCGAGTCCGTCGGACGTGTGACACCGCTGGTTTCGACCTTCCCGGCGAGCCCCGACGCTTTTATGTCAACGAGCGACTAACCCGTTTAAACCGACAGCTTTTTTACAAAATTCGTGAAGAAAAACGACGCCTTCAGTGGAAATATGCGTGGACGAGAGACGGCGCATTATTCGTCCGCCGCGAACAAGATCAACCTGTTCACCGTATTCGCACTGAAGCCGATCTCATTAAGGTTTTTGGCGTTGCTCCTGTTAGTGGCCTTAATGGTGACTCTGATAATAACTGAACGTATTATTTCTATTGGATATTTTTTACGTGAAGCAATACTATGTGTGTTCCTACCGCATTTAATTATTGTTTTTGTTGTAAAGTTATGTTCACATAATCTTGCGCACATGTTTTTACTGGTTTTTAATCTCTTTTATGACAGCAATATTAGAACAATTTCTTGTCATTATGATCAATGTTATCCTCTGTATTATGTTAATTATAGAGACCTAAACACGCACACACAATTTTCACAAAATTACTCACTACTACGAGTATCAATTCTACTATTTCGTTTTTATTGTAGGCTTGTGGTTGACTGGCGTCATATGACATACATCAGGTTTTTTATTTTAAACTATAAATATTGCCAAGTAATATATTCTTATGTCCTACAATTTATCAAAACTAAAAATTTATCAATAGGATTACTGAATCCCGGCTCTTTAGGTACCCGTCACGACGAATTTCTGGTAGCTATGTTAGAACATCAGGTGGATATTATGGCCATCAACGAGACTTGGTTGAGGGCAGGGGAAGAAGCGCGTGCGCCATCTCCACCCGGCTACCGGTTACGCCACACCCCGCGCCCCGCAAGTATTCGTGCGCGCGGCGGCGGAGTCGGATTTTACATCAAGCGCGGCGTTAGTGTGCGCCTACTGTCTTTCCCGTCTACTCTGTCTGTTGAACAGATGTGGCTCGGCCTTAACATCAACGGCCATAAAATAGCTATTGGTACAGCATATCGTCCGCCATGGCTAAACGTTGACACATTTCTTGACGCTCTTAGCGATTCTATATCTTCTTTTTCTGTGTTCGATCACATTATTCTTGCGGGAGACTTTAACATTAACTTAATAAATGGATCCGATACCAATGTAAAAAAACTCTTAGACTTTCTAAAATATATGAATTTGTCACAGTATATTGATATTCCAACCCATTTTACTGATCACAGTGAGACACTTATTGATCTTTTATGTTCCACTACACCTCTGTTTGACGTAAATGTAGATTTTATACCTGAGTTAAGTAGCCACGCATTTATTACTTGTAGTATCCACATGAAAAAATACGTTGCACCCCCTAAATGGATTATGTACAGGCCACTTAAAGATATTGATTGTGAAAGTTTCAAAAAGGATTTAAATTCAATTAATTGGGAAGGGTTGCTTTCAGAGGATGTTAACGAAATGGTAATTACTTTCAATGCCTACTTGCTCTGCTTGTATGATCGCCATGCCCCTATTAAAATTATTTATGTTAAAGATCGTATCCAACCCTGGATAACATATAACGTTAGGGAAATGATAAAATTACGCAATGAAGCAAATGCAAGATACCACAAATCCGCGCTTAAGAAAAGCACAGATGCTTTATCACACAAGCAATATTACAAAGATTTGAAAAATATTGTTATCAATGCTTTGTTTACAGAAAAAGCCACATACTTTAAAAACCATATCCATTCAAATATAAAAAATCCTCGTTTGCTATGGAAAAATATTAAGAAAGACGTCGCCGACTTCAGAAGTAACCCTGATACTGATCTACCATCATTTCTGTCAGACCCAGACCGCATAAATAATCACTTTCTTACTTTGCCTGGTAAACAGGACATTGATATATCCCGTCTCACTTATTACGAATTCCATAGACATAGCTCTGCCTCTTTTAATTTGAAGCCAATCAGTGAAACAAACGTACTAAATATTATTAAATCTGTATCCACAAATGCGCAAGGTAATGACGGAATCTCGTTGGATATGGTGCTCTTGACACTTCCACGTACTTTAGGGATTATTACGGCTATTGTTAATAAATCCATTGAGACGAGTACCTTTCCTGAATCCTGGAAGACTGCCATAGTTAAACCGCTTCCAAAACATAATCAACCCACTCAATTTAAAGATTTACGTCCAATAAGTATTTTACCCCTTCTCTCTAAAATAATAGAAAAAGCTGTTAGTACTCAAGTCACTAGCTACCTTGAACAAAATGGTATCTTACCGCAAAAACAGTCAGGTTTCAGGAAGAGCCATAGCACGGCAACCGCTTTGATGGATGTTGTTGACGATATCTTGGCGGCTCAGGACGCGGGAGAGGGTACTATACTAACATTATTAGATTTTTCACGTGCCTTCGACACTATCAACACTTCGCTCCTATTATCCAAACTTTCCTTTTATGGATTTGACATTTCCACTGTAAAATGGTTCGCGAGCTACTTAACTGGCCGTCATCAATTTGTGCAACTTTTTGCTGGTGATGGTTCGAGTATAGTCTCAGCTACCGCACCAGTGAAAAGGGGAGTCCCACAGGGCTCTATACTTGGACCATTGCTTTTTATTCTTTATAGTTCAGATATTACATCCAGTGTTCAACATTGCAACTATCACCTTTACGCAGACGACCTTCAGCTTTATATTTCATTTAAACCTAGTGACACCCATCAGGCAGTCAGTAAACTTAATCAGGACTTATGCAGGATAAACCAATGGTGTGATGCTAATGGATTGGTCTTAAATCCCATTAAATCAAAATTTTTAGTTCATGGTACTAAAAAAAATGTTCATATTATTAAGACTTTTGACCCTAAAGTTACAATATCTGGAGAATGCTTAGAACTTGTTTCAGAAGCCCGTAATTTAGGTGTCCTCTTTGACGAACAGCTCCATTTCGAGAACCACATTCTTCAAACTGTAAGAAATTGTTTCTACAGACTTAAAGTACTATATCGTATGAGAGACTACCTCGATGTTGATTTACGCATCCGACTATGTGACTCGCTTATCCTTTCTAAGCTCACCTATGCTGATACAGTCTTTGGTGAATGTTTGCTCGCAAGAACCAAAAAGATTATACAAAGAATACAAAATGCATGTGCTCGCTTTTGTTTCCCCATACCGCGTCGCTCCCACATTACCCCATATTTGAACAAGAAAGGCCTAATGAACATGGCCGCACGTCGATCACTTCATTTTGCGTCTTTACTTTTTGGAGTTATAAAAACTCAAAAACCACCCTATCTATATAATAAACTAGAATTTTCTATTCGTCCCATCAGAAACGTAACACGTCTCACTTGCCCCAGACACAGTACAGCTGCTTTTCGTGGTAGCTTCCGATACGCTGCCACAAAATGTTGGAACAACTTACCTCCACCCATTAGGAACACTAAATCTTGTAGCACTTTTAAAAATAAACTTAAACTATATTTACTGGAAAAACAAAAACTTACTTGAGTAGCTTTACTGTGCAATAGTCTCAATTTACTCAATTATTTACTTACCCATTCTGTCTTCACTACTACAAACACACACCTTTATTATCACATAATTTTTCCTTAAACTTACTGCCACCTGTATGTATAGGTACTTAAATATATTTAACATTTTAAAAAACCTGCTGTGTTAGTTTTAAGTATTTTTAAGTAGTTTAGGTATATTGGGTTTCGCGGAAGATCAGCGCTACGGTCCAACCGTAGCTTATTGCTGAGCGGGACCTTTTTGTTGCATGTGATACCTCAATTGTACCCTTAGTTTTAAGAACTTTAATGCAACAAATAAATATTTCTTTCTTTCTTTCTTTCTTTCTTTCTAAGAAAACTATTATTAAATCGGCTTATCATTCATCGATCAACAACAAATGTTACTCGCCATTGACACCAATTCCGCAGTTGATATTAATTTTCATGGCTATTGTGCGCTGATATGCTTTATGATAATCGCATTAACATTGCAAATTAAATATAGGCACATGAAAATTTAATTTTCGTACACATTAATTTGTTTAAAACTATTTAATAAGTATTAAATGCAAAAAAAAATACGAATTTTAGGAAAAAGCAAATCTTTTAAAGTATTCTACAGAGTTGTTTATGTACAGCGCCGTACAGTGAAAAAGTAAGTTGGAACTGAACCACACTATTTGTTTTGTTAACCGAAAGATGTCAATGTTCATCGTCATGATATCAACCGAAAAACCTCTTACTATAAACTAGCGACCCGCCCTGGCTTCGCATGGGTGCAATGCTGAAACTAAATATACTATTTATAGGCACACCCCGGCCGGTACCGCCGCACCCGCTATGTCCCTGCATTATGAATCACTCTATTAAAAAAAACCGCATCAAAATCTATTGCGTAGTTTTTAAGATCTAAGCATACATAGGGACAGACAGCGGGAAGCGACTTTGTTTTATACTATGTAGTGATGAATAACTACAACTTACCCCATAGAAGCAACGGCGAAACAAACATTGATGTAGAATATAACGAGTGCAGGATATTTGTTAGCGCTCCTCCAATCGATGAGGAAAGTCGCCACAGTGAGCAGATTTAGAGCTAAACAGATCGATGCGCCCCACGCGACCAGTCGGTGGATTTGTTGGTGCTCATCCTCCGTGTACAGAGGGTCGCGGCACGGCAGACCGCATCCTGAGATTCCTGGAACACGAAGCCAAGATTAAAGGATAATTGAAGAATAGTCAGCAGTGGGAGAGCAGGACGGAGCGATGAGTATGATATTAGAGCGACAGACTCGTATCGTTCTGTCCGGCTCTCACGCATGGTGCTGTCCTGCTGTCATTCTAATCAAAGCTAAATTATTTCGACTGTAGTGGCTTTAGGCCGGCTAAGGTATGAGCGGCCGATTTTTTAATACAATGAGCGTTGAGTCCCAACCATTGCGCCGCACGCATCGATGTTTAGACAGTGTATTGAAAAAGCACTCCCTGCTTAGAACGTCGCGGAAAGGTAATTCCGCGACGTTCTAATTAATAGGCCTTTTTAAAATGCTTAAAACCAAGTGTGGCGGTGACATATTTGTATTTAAATGCATTTTGAAACTTATTTTGAAGCTTATTATGGTAGTGTAGGGACATAATTCCGAAAGCTTCGACAAAATAAATTATTTTCAAGGCATTCAACCATCGGTAATCTCATGAATGGACAATTAGTTACCTTCATAAAAATGTAAGTGATTATCCGTCCGAATGAGGGGCGGCAAACATTTGCCGGTGATATTGAATTTCATTTCTCTAGCAGCATTCTCACATCTCGGCGGAAACATTGTCTTGTTGCATTTCAAGAAGTTAGGAAAGTAAGTAGTGTTGTACAATATGGCGCACGGCTCTAGCGTTATCTTGCACATCTCGAACGACGGCAGATACACCATGTCTTGTCCGAGTATCTTTTCGCACTTCGGCATGAATATCGCACAAAGCAGAGGCTGTATAACGGCCCAGCATTTTGGCACATTAATGATTTCTCTATACAACTCGAGTTGGTTCTGTATTTTCAACTGGTCCTCGTAGAAAGTGAGGTGGACGCTGGTTCTGTCGTAGGCGAGCTTGGCCCCGAGGCAAGTGGTTCTGTTCAGAGGCTCGCAGCGAGGCGCGCGGCGCACACAGTGATCCAGCTTGAGTTCTCGCTCGGGGAACCATTGTGCGCCCTTGTCCGCCTTTATCAGTCTGTATATTATCGTTCCATTGATGGGCTCGAGTCGCTCGGTAGCGCTGTCGCTGATATCGGCGACTGCATTCTTATCGAAGCCGCCGGCGCCGTGCAGGTTCGCAACACACGCGTGTACTAGGATCACGCATCCGAGCCATCGCGCGACGCTCATCTGCAACAAAAGAGAACTCCGTTGACTATCGCTGTCGGCGCGCCGTTCAGGGCCAAAATACTTATAAAAAATTAAAACTACAATTTTACTTTTCAACTTTTTCTTTATTGCAGGTAGATCAAATGAAACCCTTTTAAATTTCATACTTTATTTTTCCACAATATCGTAGCAAATAGTCTTAGCGATATAATTAACTTTACAAATGCAGTCCTTATTCCCCGTGTGTGTCCAAAGTGTAAGGAAACATGGCACAGGTAGGGTAATCAAGCCAGTACACAGATATAGCAGAATCTAATAATAATGAGACCTAGGCAGTCGGTGAATCATGTAACTACTTAGGCAAAAAGAACTAAACCTACTACTCGTGTAACTTTATTATCTTTGAAAACTGACAGTGCTCCCAGTAAGAAAAATCTTGGAAGAAGTCTGAAAATGTTTTTAATAGCACATTATTTAGGATTATGTCACACACCAAAAGTAATAATAAGTTGCTATTGCTGCTGGTTTCCGCAACTCGACGTCGATACAAATATCTTGCGGGTGGGTGGGACTACTCAAGAATTAGCTATTAGCTGCACAATAAGCCTTGTGCATTTTATCAATAAGTTAAAAAGCCTAGAACTTAAAAAGCCGAAATAAATTTATATCTCATAATTTGGCACAAAATAAATTATAATAAATATTTGGAGCCCATTTTTTTTGTCAATAGCCTTGCTCTTGACCTCTTTCTAGTCTTGAAGATAGAGATGAGGTTGACGATGGAACGAGCTTGAATTGAATGAATTTGGGTTATATTAACTTGGGAACGTAGACGCAGGCAGAAAATAAAATTGAAGATATTGAAACCCGGAAAGGAAACTTTTACTGTTAGACCAACCTGAAATCGCAAAAGAAAGGCTAGCAGCTCCATACATTTTCAGTAACTTGAATACAATATGAACCAGATAATGATGCTTCCTTCTGATTTCAGACTTGATTTTACACAAAGCTTTTAAAGTTAAAGCTCTGTTAAATGTTTTTCTACACTTTCTGTTTTGATGAAAAATAAAGTGATAGAAATAGTTTTAAAAAAGCTTTATCTTCAAAGATGCTTTGTGCAACTGGCAGTTAGCTTCATTATTTGTGGTACCTTCTTTACGAACATATATATATACAGGGTGTTAGTAAATTGCGAGCCATAGCATAGCTCAGGGGCGGGTTTTGTGTCAATGAAAGATCAAAAATAATAAAAATTACCACCAAATGTATAATTGCCTACATTTGAAGTAACAATAAAAAATGTTTTTTTTTTGTTCTAGTTGTTACATAATAATGAGGTCTGACTAAACGTCAGTTTACTATTATCTAATCTGTGACCTGACAATGACAATACCCTACTAAAAATCGTAACAAGGGAAAGCATAGAAATCACTGAAACTAGATAGTGCTGACTCATAGCCTGCAAAGTTATTTTATAACGATCTTCCCAGTATCCTGCTAAAATTGTACACAACTTCAACCATATCAATAAAAAACGTTACATAGAAATTTCGTATAATTATTTAAAAGGTTACTCCTTAGACTATAATAATAACATTCCAGGCTACGAGTCAACACCATGTAGTTTTATACTTTCTGTCCTTTATTATTATTTTGCCTGCCATTTAATTAACACCCTGTATACACAAGATTTGATGAGAAGGTATGGTCCTATTGAAGATGTCACTGCATAATTCCGTTGAAGAGATACTTGGCCAATTTCATAGGTCACATCCTATGAAATTAAATCCCAAGATAAGATGAAATTCAATACAAGCACTTCTAATATAATAATAATATTTCATTTAATAACTCCATTGGTTGCGCACTCCTGCTAGGCAGGTACTACCAGAATAACAGAGGTGTGATGCTTGGCAAGCCTCGTGTCACAGCATAATGCTGAGTTAGGGCCTAATTAAGGGGTCATCTTTTTAGGGTTTCGATACCAAAAAGGTAAAAAAAAGGAACCCTTATGGTGCGACTTTGTCTGTCTGTCACGCATATCTGGGCATCCACTCATGCTATCGACTTGAAATTTGGAATGGTTTTAGAATATGGTTGCCCAACTTGATTGCACATTACAAACAAATTTTGTTTTACAGTCCTAAAAATGGACTTTATTGCTTCCAAAAACTTTATTGACTCGCACTTGACCGGTTTCTTTTTTCTTTTTCTTTTTGTATTGTTTTGGTTTTATTTTCTATTTTATGTTTGCTTTCCTCTTATTGTACTGTATAAGTATTTTTATTTTAATAAATATAAGCAGAGTTTGTGCTCATAAACTATTATAATAAATTGTTTCTTGTTTTGTTTACATGTGACCTTAAATGTTGGGATCAGTAAAATGAACTAAATAACTGAAAAAGAATAGCTAAAAATCTTAGTAATAAAATCTAAATAAATATGCTTGAATGTACTGGCTATCACGCAAACTAGGATAGGATACACTTTGGACATTGTAGTTTTTATTTATTTCAAAAATTCTTTATTATCTTTATTTCATAAAAACCCCTTGTTATAAAAATCTTATATCTTTACAAATAGAATAGAGGAATGGGTAAACTTTATTTTTATTAGTGAAAAATGTTTATTATTAACAAAATTCGATAAATACCAGGTTCTTACTCTAAAGTGTTGAGTTTCGACGGCACCGTCGCGTCGTCGCTTCGGAAGGCGCACGTGGTCGCCGACTTCTCTCGGTGACTATACAGGTGAGAAGGTGTGCAGAGTGCTGTCTTCCAGTCCCTTGACTAAACTTCTTCAAGTGACAGGTTGACTTTCTGGATCAGTCCCATCCACACCTTTGTTCAGCAAATTACCTGACGCCGCAGTAAATAAAACAATTTAAAAGTGTTCAACATAAAAATAACTCAATAAGACAGATAAACTCACCTGCATCTCCCAGGCTTGGAAAGGACCTGCACAGAAATCTTGTTTTTTTTTGTGACATAATACAAATTTATTATGTTCCAGCTTATTAACTTAAAATACATGCTGTAAATAAAAATTATGTACAACCTTTGCACACAGCACTTAGTCTTTACACTTAACATTTGCGATACGTTCTCAGATATAACAAAACAAGTTAATGATGAATATAGTCCATTAAGCCTAATCTCTGTCACTAGACCACTCTTGTACTAGTTAGGGACCGACTTGCCGCCTCTCCGGAAGCCTCTGTTGCCGCCCCCCGCCCGCCCCCGCCTGCCGCCCCGGCCGCTGTTCCCCCGCCGGTTGCCGCGCCCGCCGCCGTGACCATTCATGCCGCGACCCCGGCCCCTACCTCGCCCCCTATAGCCCCCGCCCCATCTATGATTTTGTCCTCTGTCAAATCCTTCATCTCCATCCCCTTCCTCATTATTATAATTTTCCTCATCATATGGTTTTTCGAAAGATTCCTCTTCGTGATATTCATCATTATTTTGCTGATACTGATTGTCGAACCCACCTTTGTTATATCCATTGTCCTGAAAAGGCGGGCGGGGCCCTCCCATCGGCGGTGGCAAGTTACCCATAGGTGGCATATTTCCCATTGGACCCATAGGCGGACCCATACCTCCCATAGGCGGTGGACCCATATGCATTTGTGGGGGACCCATTCCTGGTCCCATTGGTGGGCCCATACCTGAACCTGGCCCCATTGGGCCCATATTAGCCATTGGAGGTCTCATCATATTATCCATTGGTGGCATTCTTCCCATTGGTGGCATATTGGTCATAGGGCCTTGCCCTGGGCCCATGTTGTTCATATCATCATTATAGTTATTGTAGTCCTCATGATCATTCGGGTTGTCAGTTTCCATATCATGGTCATAATACTGTTCATCATCATAATTTTCTTTTGGATTTCCGTCTTCATCCAGATCACCATCCATTTCGGGATCAGGATATTCAAATGGAGGAAAGTTGTCATCATCAGCGTCTATTTCCAGATGCGGCATCACATCTTGTAGTTCCTCTATTTCTCCTGTTGCAATATATTTCTTTAGTGCTATTGGTCCATCTACAATAGCTTTTTCAAGTTTAGAGCCTGGCTCCACAGGTATAAACTTACCATAGATAAATATGGCTGATGGTGTAATTTGCTGGAGAGGAACAGCACCAGGTACCGATTCTACTAATGCTTGAGTCAATGCCTCTGTCGTGGCCTCATCTGCTGACGGGCCATGGTTCCACTGTGCCTGGAAGTTTCTTGGAATGGGTTTACTATATGGTACTTTTTTGACTTTCTTTTCAAAGTCCATTGGTAAGAAAGATGTATCCAAGTCAAGACCAGGAATGGCTTTATCTGTGTCAGATGGAAATATTTCCACTTTATCTTCTGGACCCATGCCTGGTATAACAGCTGGCTCATCTAAATCATGATCATCCTGTACACCTGGTGGCAAGGTGTTCAAATTGTATTTATCTCTCATCAGATCACCTGGACGGTTTCTTGTCCAGAATTTGCAGGTATGATCATTAGAACCCGAACATAAAATGTGGCCAAGAGGATGCCATGCCATTGTCCAAACTATTGATTCATGTGCACCTTCAATGCACCCAACTTCCTTATCTGTCCCAACATTCCAGAAAAGTATTGCTCCATCTGAACCCCCTGAACAGAATAGACCTTCATGGGTGGGGTGCCACACTACACTAGAAGCTTCTTTTTTGTGTCCTCTAAATATTTGCAGTTCTGTTCCGAGTTTTCTAATGTCAAACAGTTTAAGCAAGTGGTCCCTGGATGCAGTTATAAGCCAGTTTCCATTTTCATTCCATTTCAGATCCATTACAGTAGACTTATGTGCATGAAGAGTTGAGAGAGCTGTTCCTGATTTAGGATCCCAAAGTTTGATTGGTTGCTGATTGTCTTTACTACCTGACACAATAAGAGCTTTCGTTGGGTGCCACTGAACACACTTCACATCAGCTCCATGTCCTCTTAGAATCCTTTCTTCTTGACATCTATAGAAATCAAATATGCGCAGAGTACCATCATCTGAGCAGGTGACAATTTTAGAATCTGTCGGACTAAAACTTATACCTCTCACAGCTTCTTTATGAGCTTGATACATTTTTACATTGTTCATATTGCTTTGCCAGTATTTGATGAATCCTGAGTGATCTCCGGTAACCATCCAACCTTCACCATGCGACCAAACCATTGACCTCACAGGTGAGTCATGTGCCTGGAGAATGGTTTCAAAGTTAAATGTTAAGCCATTCCATAACGTAAATTCTCCTGACGATGCTCCAGTGATTAATCTTCGACCCTCTGGTGTCCACGCGACAGCAAAAATCGGACACCTCATCTTATTAGTAGCAGTCTTAACGAAACGAGTGGTCACCGCGTTAATTGGGTTGTCGGGATAAGAAGGCGGCGGTAATAGGTCGGGAGTATACATAGCGTCAGGCTGCAGCGCATGCCTGTCTCTCCAATCCCTCTGCCAGACGCGACACTCTAAGGCTTTGATAATAGCAGCATTATAATCTACAGTTTTACGCATGACTGATTTACGTAAACGTTTACCGTCGAAGTCATCCTGGGTCATGTTCAGCGGACCCTGAGGCGGGAAGCGCATCTGGTAGTTGAAAGGCCTAAAATTATGTCGCATGTTGTTACGGGGGCCCGGTGGGCCCATCGGACTGCCCATACCGGGTGGTGGCATCCCCATATTCGGTGGAGGTTGACCGAAATCCATTGTTAATGACTTCGATACCTATGCAGAGAAACGTGGGAATTAAAATTTACGTCTTGCAAGATAACGAAGCCATTGAGAGGATTGCTGAACTTACAATTTCTTCGCATATTCTTACCTTGGGATAAAAAATCGCTATAACATCATACACGCCGGCTTCACACACACACTACACACAATTATTCTTTTGGGTTTCACAATGAATATACATTTGAACACTGAAAATTAAATATAAAACGATAACCTAATTCAGTGGCCAACGAACCAAGCTAGACGCCGCCATGTTGTGGTTTTGTTAGTGATGTGGCGTGTACGTTGAAGCGAGATGTAAGTAACGAAAACTGGATCGTTATTTTAATCGATTAAGAAAACCGATCCATAACAAGTTATTTTTTTGACTTGATGCACAAACTTGACGTATATTTTCTCGCGCGAGTGAGAATGAGAACTGCGCCATAGAGGAAATAAATCACTCCGTAACTGCGCCGCCGCAGAATAAATTGCAAAAAAATATCTAAATTCCTACCGTCATTTTCGAGTTATTTTTTCACTTGTCGCACAAACTTTACGTCAATTTCACGTCAATTTTCTCGCGAGAGTCAATGAGTATATAATTACTGGCGAGAGTGAGAGAGAACTGCGCCACCGCGCCGCAGAATAAATTGCAAAAAAATATCTAAATTCCTACCGTCATTTTCATAACACCTCATTAATTCATGGAATCCACTTCGTAAGTACCTTCTTACGTACAGTCAAGAGCAGGTCAAGCTTGACGCTCGCACGCAGCGCATACAAAACGTTAGTTTCAAGGAGGTTTTAGTCGCAGCTCTTGCTGTTAAGGAGGGAGCCATAAGCATAGCACTTTCTTGCGAGGGACCTCCATACTAAAATGTATGGATTTTTTTCAAATCCTAAAAACGTAAAATTTTTATCTTTCTCTCTGAGAAATATGTGACATGGGACTAATAAATGCTACTACCACAGTTTTTCTGGTGAAAACACTTACCATTCAGGAAAAAAACGGTGTTAAAAATCACGCATAAAATGGCTATTACTGATTATTTACGCTTCCGTTCTTAGTATTAATGATCTATTCACAAGTAAAAAACTATATATTTTCACTTTCGCAAACAAAGTTTATACTAAAACATTAGATTTTTAAAGATATCTTGATTTTTGTAAAACTTAACTGAGTTTTTTGACCGACTAGAATGGGCGACAGTGAGACGCTTTACACTAGCACTTTCTTGCGAGGGACCTCCATACTAAAATGTATGGAATTTTTTTCAAATCCTAAAAACGTAACATTTTTATCTTTCTCTCTGAGAAAAATGTGACATGGGACTAATAAATGCTACTAACACAGTTTTTCTGGTGAAAACACCTACCATACAGGAAAAAAACGGTGTTAAAAATCACGCATAAAATGGCTATTACGGATTATTTACGCTTCCGTTCTAAGTATTAATGATCAATTCACACGTAAAAAACGATATATTTTCACTTTCGCAAACAAAGTTTATACTAAAACATTAGATTTTTAAAGATATCTTGATTTTTGTAAAACTTAACTGAGTTTTTTGACCGACTAGCTCATACAGAATATGCATATGGCGGACTCTATAGTTTTTTACTCTGAGCTGAGGTTAGTTTACTATTATTTAATCTGTGGCGTAGCGCTGGTCGGTTTTTTTTTTCACATTATCTTGGTACGCTTTGTCGCATTTGCTTGGCAAATATCACACCGTTCGATTTGCTGCTCTTGGTTTAGGGCTCCCGCACACGACCGAGAATCGGTGGCCGATTTTTTGTCGGCATCCCGCTCTGACGTGTTATCACCTGAATCTTCCCTCCTTGTCCTGGCCGATAATCGCCCACCGATTCTCGGTCGTGTGCGGGAGCCCTTAGGCACAAACTTCAAATTATTCATTACCTAAATGCGCAAAAGAGATATCCATTTCGTCACGAATAATCTTCTTCTAAATATAAAAAGAGCTTGTCCTGACTGACTGATGCATTAACGCCGAGCCGTAACCGCTGTAGGTACAGATCTAAAATTTTGTACACAGGTGCTATGCACGTCAAAACTACCCACTAAGAAAGGATTTTGGAAAATTCATCTCCCAAGGGGGTGAAATAAGGGATGAAAATTTGTATGAAAGTCCTACAGTTTTGAGGTGAGATACATGAAATTTGGATTTTAGCTACTAATAAGAAGTAAAGAAACACGTGTTTCAGCAATTTTGAGATATCATTACCCAAGGGGATGAAATAAGGGATGAAAGTACGTATGAAAATTCTATTAAAAATTAGGATTTAGGCTAAAGCCGCGATTACACCTGCTTGAATTTGACGACTGAATAAGAAATCTACCTAGGAGGCTACGTTGAAAAAGACGTTTGTGAATTCAGAGTTCTAGCTAGGAAGCTAAGTAGAAAAAGTGCCTACTAATACAGTTGCTGAATAGTGATGCTCCGATAGCGATAGTTTCGCTGTCGGTAGTTGATCTTGAAATACAGTAACTCTGTTGAATAGCCTTATCGAAAATAATTATTGTACAATAAAATGCTATCGATTGTTAAAAAATGGCTGATACAACCTCAAGACAAATACAACCGATAATTGAAAGAAGAAAAAATTACAGACAAACTTATTTGCGGTCTTAAAGATGGGCTTTTATTGCTTTTAAAAATACTACAGGAATATCGAATCCCTCGAAGCGAGAGTCTGCCTCGCACTTGACCGTTTTTAGGGTTCCGTACCTCAAAAGAAAAAAACGGAACCCTTATAGGATCACTTTGTTGTCCGTCTGTCTGTCTGTCTGTCTCTCTGTCTGTCTGTCTGTCTGTCTGTCAAGACCCTTTATCTCACGAACGGGTAAAGGTATCAGGTTGAAATTAATACCATGTATTAGGATCCATGAACCACACAAGATCTGAAAATTTCAATTTTTTACAACGACGCAATCAAAAGATATGGCATTTTATGTCCTCATCTCCATACATTTATTCAAAAATGAAAAACCTACAGGGTACTTCCCGTTGACCTAAAATTATGAAATTTGGCAAGAAGCTAGGTCTCACAGTACAAATAATGGGAAAAGTCTGAAATCATTAAATATTACAACTTTTCTCACAACTAATGGTAACCAATTGTGGTGAGCTCCCGTTTCAAGAACATTCATATAAGAGAGGGGTCAAGTTGGATGGTTACTGAGGCGATTTTTGTTTTAGTTCTATTTAAAAACGGGAACACTTACAAACTTGAAAATTGGTATGTTCATAGGGCATAGGCTAAAAAATAACAACAAATAATAAAATTTGGTCAAGCGCGTGTCGGACTCAAAAAATCTAGCACATTAACTTACTGAAATTTCAACTAATACAATTATGTTTATGTGGTGGTACGGAACCCTCAGTGCGCGAGTCCGACTCGCACTTGGCCGGTTTTTTTTTTAATATAAGAATATTTTTGTTCGATATGTTGAATTAATCATTCGCACTTGGACATCACTAAACATGCTAAGTCCCTTCAAGTTAAAGGAGTTAGAAGGTTTAGTGATGTGAAAATTTTACGAATGATTAATTCGAATCGAACAACTTGTCCATGCAAAATAAAAATAAAGCATTATCTTGGTTTAATAATAAGTACTAATAATAAACTTAAAAAATTCACTATAAAAAAATTGTATACGACTGTTCGGTTGAGTCAAGGAGTGATCACAGCTAGCTGGATTCAAAGACTAATTCGGCATACATTGCTCGTTGAAGTAAGGATAATGCAATAACATAACCAAGCCTCCCAGCAATGTATGCCGAATTAGTCTTTGAATCCAGCTAGATGTGATCGTGGCTTTAATAGGCTGACAATACATTTCCGTGATGTTTTTATTTTTATTTACCTTAAATGGACAAATGAGACCTGAACATTGCCGTGCCAAATTTTATGAATGAGAGTATTTATGATCAAACAAAAACAATGGCTGTGGTAAATGAAGTGGATACATTTTTTCTCTTTTTCTAGTCTTGCAGGTGCACATAGTCATTCACCGTAACTGAACAACTTTCAGTCTTAGAGTATATAATTACCAGTAGTATAGAGCGCGCATATTGCACGAATTGCTTAGTACGCATCGTAGGCAAATGAGCTATAGATACTATATTGATAAGTATATGACAGACAGGGATGTGCAAGGTACCGATCGGCAAGGAGCTATCGATAAGTTTTGTAAATAAATATCTTTATTAGGTACTTTTTATGTTCCATATGTCATTTTCTATACTGGTAAACGAGAAATGTAAAATATTAATTTATATATTTGTTTGCAATCACATTCTCGATACATAGAACAAACAAACTAAGAAAATATAGATAAATGAATGAAATAAATGAATCATCCATATTACTGTTATTCTTGTTTAAATTTTAATTTAAATTTTAATTTAATTCAACCACGACTATAAGCGATCGCGACGGGAACGTCGTTTTGTTCTCACCCGTGCCTACTGTTCCCACTTTGTTGCGCGCGCTCTATACTACTGGTAATTATTACTCTAAGCTTTCAGTAAATAAAACTATCAGCCTCTTCAATACTCTTCATATAAAATTGCAAATGGACAGTTTAGCCACGATCACATCTAGCTGGATACAAAGACTAATTCGGCATACATTGCTGGGAGGCTTGGTTGTGTCATTGCAATATCCTTACTTCAACGAGCAATGTATCCCGAATTAGTCTTTGAATTCAGCTAGGTGTGATCGTGGCTTTTTTGTGGAAAAGAGGATTATTTTAATATTTTCTGAAAGTTTTATTTACTGAAAATTATTCAGTTACCTTGACTGACCACGCCCTTTCAGTTTTCGGAAACCAGTCCCTTAGACCATGTATTGGTCAATTTAATTTCGATGCGAACACGGAATTAAATTAAAATTAATCATTCGCACTCGGACATCACTAAGAACTTAGGAAGTTTAGTGATGGGTAAATTTTGCGAATGATGATGAACAACTTGTCGATAAAAAATAATTATTATTCATGGTGTAATAACAAGAATTAAAAAAAAAAAAAAATTCACTATAGATTACCATCGATACTTGAAAGGTTCAGATATTTTCTATACGACTGTTCAGTAGAGTTAATAAACCTGCTTTGCGACAAAAAAAATCGTTAAAAGAACTAGGTAAAGGAGTGATCACACCTAGCTGAATTCAAAGACTAATTCGGCATACATTGCTGGGAGGCTTGGTTACTCGTATGTTAATTGAAATATCCTTACTTCAACGAGCAATGTATGCCGAATTAGTCTTTGAATTCAGCTTGGTGTATCACTCCTTAACTCTACACTGCGCGTGGCTTGACACGAAGTACGAACTTGGTCGGTTATTTAGTATCGATTATTACCGGTACTTTTAAGAATTCGATATTCTCGATATTTTCTATAGGAATATTCGGTAGAGTTACTGTATTTTTAAAATTCAACCATCGATCTCGTTATCGCAGCAACACTGATTCAATAATTTTCAAAATTTACGGTTCGGTTAGGTACTGAATCAATCGCCAGTTAAAGCGCGACGGAGTCAGATGTGTCCGTGTAGAATACTTGACTAGTGCAACACTGTTAGTTTTGAATATAGCGGTCTTTAATTGTTTTTCTAGTAGGAGCGCTTGTTTTAAGTAAAAAAGTATACCATCAGTTAGGCCATTATTTTTTGTTCGACAAGTTGTTCGATTCGAGTCAATCATTCGCATTTGCCCATCACTAAACCTCCTAACTAAGTTCCGATGTCATTTTTTGGTGGTCATTTCCTCCGAGGCGAGTTCGCCCGGTTGGGCATTTCGCCCGAAAGTATTCATTGTTAGTCGAGGTCTTTTAAAACCATATCCAAAAGATAATGAGAAACTATGGCAAACAATAAATAAACTTACATACAGAAATAAAAAATCCAAATAAGATCAATAAACTTCTAGATAAAAAGAATTGACTTCAGCATTTTGTTACTGTAAAAATATCGTTGGCCGAAAATATTTTACTTAAGACTGCACCACGTAAAAACTACCAAAACGGCAATCACGGTTTAATATTGCTTACATATTTAATATACATATTTAATATGGCCCCGTGTGGTGCCGGCAAAGAATAGTACCAACCCATACATACCCGTGGGTGTCGTCAGAGGCGACTAAGGGTTATAAACTGGAGGATGGGCAGCAGCATCCTCCTTTGTATCTTACATCTTACTTACTGCGGTCACCTACAACCGCGGTCCATGGTGCCAGCCGTAACGCTAACAAGCGAGGTGACTATGGTACTTCCCCTCTACATTTTTCTAGCAAAAGCTAGAATTCTTGAGGGAGCTCCTTGTCCTGTAGTGGACGTTTCATGGGATGTTATGATGATTTAATATGATTTTTTTTAAAACCATTACGATTACGCCATACATTTTTAGTATGACCGCGCGAAGTCTAATAAATAGCTCTGACACGCGGCCGATACCCACAAGAGCTCGAAGTGAGACCACGTCAGTTCGCACCGCGACGCGCCAAAATTATGGATCGCGTTTCAACGTATACACATTCTCTGCTTTCATAGTGTAACAAGGTAACTTTGTTTTTTACTATTTTCTAAAGTAAGATATTTCTTTCCTTGTATTTATAAAGTGTTTGTTTTAAAGAAATGGGGAAGCGCAAAGATAAATATTATGTATCCCGTCAAAAATTCAAAAAATATCTATTCCTTTAACCAAGTAAGTACCTACTTATATACCATACCTAGGTAGTTTTGTTTTGTGATGGGTGACTGGTGATGAAGGGTAGGCGGAGGAAGATAGGTAGATTATGGGTCAGAAGGGTTATCAGAGTAATAGATTTTCGGTACGTGATTGATGTCCGGACGAAGATGGGTGACCGGTGGATGATATTGATGGGTGACCGGCGGAAGACGAGTCAATGGTAGATGATGGGTGACCGGTAGATGATGGGTAATCGGCAGTGGTCGGAATATGTAGAGGTGTTTAGGGTCGATGATCGGAAACTTGAACGTGCTGCTTGCTACATTATTTCGTCAGATCTGTTAGATTTTCCTCTTGAGACGGATTTCCATGGCATGGATTTTCGAAATAAGACTACCTTTTGATCGTTAGTATGTGTCCTTTGATCTTTCGATCACAAAAACAACGAAATGTACAACGATGGCACGGATTTATGGATTACTTTTTTAAAAGAAGCAAACGGCGCCAAACTTAGGCAGGAAAAAGGCTACATTATTTCGTCAGGTCTGTTAGATTTTCCTCTTGAGACGGATTTCCATGGCATGGCTTTCCGAAATAAAACTTCCTTTTGATTGTTAGTGTGTGTCCTTTGATCTTTCGATCACAAAAACAACGAAATGTACAACGATGGCACGGATTTAAATGAATTACTTTTTTAAAAGAAGCAAATGGCGCCAAACTTAGGCAGGAAACAGGCTACATTATTTCGTCAGGTCTGTTAGATTTTCCTCTTGAGTCGGATTTCCATGGCATGGCTTTCCGAAATAAGACTGCCTTTTGATCTTTAGTATGTATCCTTTGATCTTTTGATCACAAAAACAACGAAATGTACAACGATGGCACAGATTTAAATTGATTACTTTTTTAAAAGAAGCAAACGGCGCCAAACTTAGGCAGGAAACAGGCTACATTATTTCGTCAGGTCTGTTAGATTTTCCTCTTGAGACGGATTTCCATGGCATGGCTTTCCGAAATAAGACTGCCTTTTGATCGTTAGTATGTGTCCTTTGATATTTCGATCACAAAAACAACGAAATGTACAACAATGGCACGGAATAAATGGATTACTTTTTTTAAAGAAGCAAACGGCGCCAAACGTAGGCAGGAAACAGGCTACATTATTTCGTCAGGTCTGTTAGATTTTCCTCTTTAGACGGATTTCCATGGCATGGCTTTCCGAAATAAGACTGCCTTTTGGTCGTTAGTATGTGTCCTTCGATCTTTCGATCACAAAATCAACGAAATGTACAGCGATGGCACGGATTTAAATGGATTATTTTTTTAAAGCAAACGGCGCCAAACTTAGGCAGGATGATAGTTGATGACTGGATGAATGATGATGATGAAAGGATGATGAGTGATGCGCGGATTATAGTTGATGAGTGGATCAATGATGATGAGTGATGCGCGGATGATAGTTGATCAGTGGATGAATGATGATAAGTGGATGATGAGTGATGCGCGGATGATAGTTAATGAGTGGATGAACGATGATGAGCGAATGATGAGTGATGCGTGGATGAGTGGATGACTGATGATGATGAGCGGATGATGAGTGATTTTCGGATGATAAGTGATGCGCGTATGATAGTTGATCAGTGGATGATGAGTGATGTGTGGTTGAGTGAATGAATTACGATGATGAGCGGATGATGAGTGATTTTCGGATGATAAGTGATGCGCGGATGATAGTTGATCAGTGGATGAATGATGATGAGCGGATGATAAGTGATGCGCGGATGATAGTTGATGAGTGGATCAATGATGATGAATGATGCGCGGATGATAGTTGATCAGTGAATTAATGATGATAAGTGGATGATGAGTGATGCGTGGATGAGTGGATGAATGATGATGAGCGGATGATGAGTGATTTTCGGATGATAAGTGATATGATAGTTTCTACCACCATGTCATTACGATTAAGTCTAAAGTGTTTCTACTGACGTGCTGTTGAGTATACAAACTTGAAGAGCTGTTCCCTGTCGCCCCTCGCTTCCCCTCGAGTAACCCTCCGTTATACAATCGTTGCGCTGAGCTATATTAGTAGAGTTCATTAAAAATACCTTGAGAGAAAAAAGTTCCATTCAAAACACAGTTTTTTAAAAGGTGTCGTTTCCTCCGAGCGGGCGAGAACGCGTCTCGGGTGAAATGACGCACTACGACTCCGCGTGGACTACGCGCATGTGTGTGTTCGATCATACGCACACTACTGTTGCTTCCGACTCGACGCGAAAACTATACAGTTTTGATCCTATACATTTTTTTATGAAAGGGACAACTGATTTAGACATGAATTGAAAATTTTGTCAGGATTACAAAGTATCTCTTTTAAGGAAGTCTAACAAAATTACGGACAAGTACAAGGTGTCAAACAATCTCCTGAAAACTTTATCAATGGACTCATACCATGAAAAATTAACGATTTTCACCATACATACATCTATACACAACAAAAAAAAATTTTAAAGTGCGAGTCGGACTCGCGCATCGAGGGTTCCGATATACCTACCTATAGTATTTTTAGAAGCAATAAGGTCCATTGTAAGGACCGCAAAACTAAATTTGTTTGTAAAGATTTGTTGCAAATTTCCAAAAAACTGTGCTACTTAGAGAGATTGTTTTTTTTCTGAATTATTCACATAAACCTCTGTGGACTTTAATTAATTCAGATTTTTTCTTCGGAAAACTTCGGGGATAAGGAAGGGGGGAAGGTATTTTTTTAAACTTTTTTCATCATAACTTGAAAACTAAGAGTCGTTAAAAATATAAAGAACTATTTTGGAATGTACAAGTGAAGCACTTTCATATGATACCTAACTTGACTTAGTACTGACAATTAAAAACTTTGACCTACCCATTTGGGCCCCCTTTACAATAATAATAATATTATAATTATTTCAATTGCAATAAAGTAAGACAATCGTATTCTAAAACTACTTCTACTACTAAATATAAAAGTATAAACGAGTTTTTAGCTTGCTTTTCAATTTATTTTAAGGTCATTAAAAATACTCATAGAAGCCTTTATACAAAGTATCTGAACATATCAGTCGCGCTATAAAGTGTACCAGCACAGAAAATATAGAGGTACGAGTATACTAACGTATAGCACAACTAGTGAACTGACTATGATCCCTACTATGTTGATGTTCCTTAATAGTGTTGTACAATTATTTCAAGAAGCAACAATCGAAATATTCGAATGTACTACTTAGTACTATCCAAATAATCTTTTATCATTCAATTGTTATTTTTCATTGGAATCATTATTCGCTTTATGTACGATTTTGAATGAAAAATTTATTCTACCTAAAAGAACTCAAAATAAAGCACTCAAATTCTTTGTGTTTACTTGACTGGTGCAACCTAATTTTAATTCCTTGTTTGTTTTTTAGTATACCGGTAATTCTGTGGTTTTTTTTTGTAGTTATTCTAGTGTTTTTCTATACAACATAAATTAGCCCTTATTAATATTTTCCGTACGATGAGGTGTTCTATTCGTATTGGCCCTTCACTAAAGTTCCTTTCTGCGTTGCTTACTATGCGGCTTACTCAGTTAGTGACTTACTAAGTTCCATCTTTCTACCTTCCTTTCCTACGTAGGAGACTAACTGACTTAGTGTGTGAATTCAGTCAGGTGTGATCGGCCCTTAATAAAAAGAAAGAAATAAACATGTGTTTCAGCGTGTTTGAAAAATCACCCCCAAGAGAGGGAGATTCCTCCCGAGGGAGAGGGAGAGGGGCAGGGGGAGAGGAGAGGGAGGGGGTGAGATGGCTGGGAGGGGGGAGAGAGGGGGAGAGGTGGGGAGGGGGGGGGGAGAGGGAGAAGGAGAGACTGCACAATACTGCACATTGTCTGAATTCCACGCTGGCGAAGCCGCGGGCACAGCTAGTTTTTCTATAAACTTCAAAAGAAAGTATCCGCTTTGGGTAAGTTTCACAAAAAATTTTATACATGAAAGTGATAGCTATGTCGCTGGGTAAATACAATCTATTGGATGCATGTTCACGTCTAAAATACGAAATTACTGGATTGAATGTAATGATAGTATATGATTTTATTAAATCTTTATCATATTTAGTTGTTCTTGTGTAATTTTCCTCTTTGGTTGTTTTGTTTGTTTATTGGTCTTTCTAAACATAACATCAACCTTGTATCATTTTTAGAATTGTAACCTAAGTTGGTTAAGGCGATCCGTTTTCCATACTAAATTCAAATGACTTGCATTCTTATGCGGGACATAAAATGCACCGAAAGTACATACATTAATTAAAAATTGCAGTATACACTCGTTTTTCAACAGCATTTTATATCCCGCATAAGAATGCAAGTCATTTGAATTTAGTATGGAAAACGGATCGCCTTATGAAGAAGGTCTTGCACACCTCTACTTTTTCTTCGTCTTGATAAAAGTAATAGACATAGGTTACATTGCGTCTAGATTCTTAGCTGTTCTCCTTTTGACTAAGAACTAAACTAAGAAATCGATTATTAAAATTCCTTAAGTCTCGAGACTCGAAATTTCGAGAGTCCCGGGATCCAGCCATGAATTCTCGTCTCGACCTCGATTTACAAAATTTGACAAGTCGTCATAGTGACATTTTATATCTTGACATGAAGACTTTTATAAATTATTTCAAATTGACAAAGGATACTATGTATCTGCCTCTTAAGTTTAAGAAAGAGCTGGCTACATTGATAGCATTAAGCTGCCGTTATTCATAATCTAAGGATAGCATAAGCATATAATATATCTGACTCTGTTATAGGAAGTTATACACAAAAAACTTCTTTAGTTAGTAACATTACGAACACCAATTCTTTAAACTAGTTCATACGACAAAAGAGGGTTTTTCTAACCAAAATTTTACTGAAGTAAATGAAAAAAAACCTTCTGGCAAAAAACTTCCTATAGCAAGGACAAAGGAAAAATCTAATATTTTGAAAATTTTTCATCAAAATATTCAAGGTTTTTCTGGAAAAATTTTAGAAGTAGAATTATTCTTAGAAAGAACAAAATTTGATATTATTTGTTTGACAGAACACTGGCAAAAAGATTATCAAATGTTGATAAATTATCAAAACTATTGTATAGCCAGTGCTTTCAATCGAAAGTCTGCTTTACACGGTGGATCACTGATTTTAGTTCGTAACAGTTAAGATAAAGAACCGTAAAGATATTGTTCGACTTTCGGTTGAAAGATGTATTGAAATATCTTGTGTTGAGCTGGACGAGCATGTTGTAGTGTGCGTATACAGACCTCCCGCTTTTCAAAAATTTTCAATGTTCGAGTTAGTAATGGAAGATGTTTTAAAAATAGTGACTACTCTGTACATAAACTTACTAATCTGGGATAGTGACAAAAGAAAATAAGTTTGAGATAGTGTGTGGTGACTTTAACGTCAATAGGTATCTTAGAAAATAATACCTATAATAACAAACTTATAAGTCTTTTCAAATGTTTTAATTTAGAGCATGTATTTTTAGAACCTACAAGGGTGACGTCATCCTCGGCTACCTGTATTGATAACGTCTTTTGTAATTGCGATTATTTTGAGAAAAGTATTATAAACTCGCTTCAGTCTGACCACTCTGGTCAAAGTGTTACTTTTAATTATTCTCGAGTAACCCAGAAGATAGATATAGAAACCAGGAGCCTAACGAGCGGTAGGTTAGAAAAGTACAAAAACACGTTACTAGAAAAACTGAAAAACCCTTAAAACCCTAATAACTCATATGAAGATTTATTCACATTGATTAATACTGAATTCAGTAAAATTTTCACTATTAGAAAAAAGCAAATTATTGTAAAATTCAAATTCAGTGACTGGGCTACCGCTGGTATTCGCAAAAGTAGAGAGAGACTTTTTGAATTATATATGAGCTAAGAAATTATTCAAATGACGACAATTTCATTGAATATGTCAAAAATTATTCAAAATTGTTTAAATTAGTTTGTTCAAAAGCAAAATCATTTTTTCTTCGGAAAAAAATACAGTCTGCTGATAACAAAATTAAGGCTGTATGGAATGTTATAAACAGTGAAACTGGAAAAGTGAAACCGCGTGACAATCAAATCACACTTCATACAAATCACGGAACTATTAGTTCAAACGTAGAAGTGGCTCAAGAATTCGAAACCTTTTTTACTAATATTCCTTTGAAAACAACAGAGTCACTCAATACTTCATCTTCACTTGCTAGCGATTTACTTCAAAAGAATGTGGACGCCTGCGAAACTGAATTTGGGTTCAATCATGTCACCCCTAACGAAATTGTTAAAGTCTTTAAAAGTATTAAAATGAAAACTACTGAGGACCTATGAGGAATGTCAGTAAAAGTCTGTAGTGCGATTATTGATACTATATCTCCATATTTAGCTGTTATATTCAATGATTGTGTCGATCATGGTACATTTCCTGACTTAATGAAAAAAAGTAAAGTAGTTCCATTATTCAAAGCTGGTGACAAAAAGGATCCCAGTAATTTTAGACCAATATCAATCTTACCTGTACTTAGTAAAATTTTTGAGAAGGTCATACTCAATCAAATGCTTTCACACTTCAACAGAAATAACTTACTACATGACCATCAATTTGGTTTCACGAAAGGGCGCAGTACAACGGATGCCGGGACTTCACTTTTAAAATACATAAAATCTGAAGATGCTATTGGTATCTTCTGTGATCTATCCAAAGCATTTGATTGCGTAGATCATAGCACATTGTTGCTAAAACTTGAACATTACGGTGTTAAGAATAATTCACTTAAACTACTTAGGTCATATTTGGAAAACAGGATTCAAAAGGTACAAGTAAACAGGACGAAAAATTGGCGTACCTCTAGGGTCCATATTAGGGCCATTTTTATTCCTTATTTATATTAATGACCTTCCTTCTGTGGTGAAGAATCTGTCAAAGATTGTGTTATTTGCTGATGATACTTCATTAATATTCAATGTAAGTAGGAAATCACAAAATTATAACGAAGTTAATGATGCACTTGGACAGATTCACTTGGTTATCACTAGACTCTAAACTTCAATGGGGCCCTCATATAACGGCTCTTTCTGGTCGATTGAGCTCGGCTGCATATGCTGTTAGAAAAATCAGACAACTTACTGATGTAGCTACTGCAAGGCTGGTTTACTTTAGCTACTTCCATAGCATTATGTCTTATAGCATACTGCTTTGGGGCCGAGCAGCTGATATACATTCAATATTCGTTTTACAAAAGAGGTCTATAAGAGCAATTTATTGCCTGAAGACTCGTGATTCCCTGAGAGAACTGTTTAAGGAAATCAACATTATGACAGTGCCATGCCAGTATATCTATGAAAATATAATGTATGCTAGAAAGAACATTCATCAATTACCTAAAATTTGTGACAGGCATAATTTTAATACTAGAAATAAGCATAAAATTGATCAACCATATACTAGATTAACTAAAGTCAATACATCTTTCGTTGGTCTGTGTATACGATACTACAACAAAATACCTGACAATATAGTGCAATTACCTGAGAGAAAGTTTAAAGAATGTGTAAAGAAAACGTTATGTAAAAAAGCTTACTATAGATTGGATGACTATATGAATGACAAAGAGGTATGGTGCTCTGATATTCCAGCGAAACACAAGAAACACATTGTAAAAAGCCGACTCTTAAAGTAGGCCGTGCTGCAATGGTTTCTTGCCGTTTCTTTTACGCTGCCATAGCACGATCCGAAACGGCGTAGACTCGCTCTATTTGCGTTGTATTCTGCATGACATTCAATAAGTATTCTGTAAAGAATCTACATTGAATAAAATTATCTGAATCTGAATCTGACCCCGGGATCGCCAAATAGGTCCGAGAGTGGAAGCCCTAGTATGTTTTTGAATAGTCTTCAAAACTATTTTACAAATTTTCCATTTTTCGGGAATTCTATGGAAAATTGCTATAGGGATCAACTGTCAATTTTTCACTATAAGAGTCTTCACAGGTTAAAAAAACCCGAGGATTACATACAGACAGAAGAAGATTACACGAGGTACGTTTGTAACTACATACAGGAAAACCCCTATCGTTTTATATACAGCTAGCCGGTATATTAAGACTCTACTCTATGACAGCTAGTCAGAAATATACACTTTTTGAATACGTTGTACGTATAGTACTTATCTAGTCCCTGGTTTTACGTCTCTCGTGGACTCTATTGTAGGGAACGGTTTAGCAATAAATGTAACGGTTTTCGATCGTTTTGGAACAATCTGGCAACACTGCAGAGCAGAGTACTTTTTAGGGTTCCGATACCAAAATGCTTGCTTGTGGGTTCTTCTCGCTGCAGCGCAGCTGCAGCGGGGAGAGCCTTTCTGGCCTGGGGCCACTGAGGCTGGTTTCCATCGACGCCTGCAGCAACAGGCGTGTCACGGGGGCGGCCTCCCGAGGGGCCTATGTCCGGTCAAGTCTTCACGCCGCGGCGAGGCAGCCCACCAGGTGATTCCCCGTTGGGGGAGGCCTAGTGAGCGCCTGCGAGCCAGCGGCGGCGGCTTCTCTTCGACGGAGGTGGGCGGTCGCGGTGGGGCGTCGGCACGCTTGCGCGGCTCGCGCGCATTGCGCACGTCGTGGTTGGGGGCTGGTGGTAGGGGCCCACAGTCCTGACTACTCGACGGGGAGTAGTGGACGTGGGCTGCCTGGTGTGGAGGGGAGGGGCCTCAGCATCCTGTCCTCATGCGAGCCAGGATGGAGACACCCTCCATGACTATCGCCGCCGGGTCGGTGCCTGCCCTCACGGCCTTGAGGACGGAGAGCAGGAGCTCGATGGCGAGGTCAATGGTGTCGGCAGCTTTACTAGAGGTTGCCCCCGGGTGCTTCACCATCTTGCCCACGTCTAGTGGGGCGGTGACCGCTGATTCGCTGTGGGTCGATACCAAAATGGTAAAAAAAGGAACCCTTATGGAGCGGTGCGACTGTATCTGTCTGTCGGTCTGTCCGTCTGTCTGTCTGTCTGTCTGTCCGTCTGTCCGTCTGTCTGTCTGTCACACCTCTATATCTCAGCAACCACTCATGCTATCGACCTGAAATTTGGAATAGTTTGAGAATATAATTGCCAAACTTAATTGCTCATGAAAGAATTTTGAAAAAAATATGATTATTAATGTAAAGGGGGCCAAATTTCAAATTGTCTCGACTAGGTCGAGTGGGGTATCATATGATAAGGCTTTACTTGTGTACGTACATTCTAAAATATATTTTTGTTTTTTTTTTACGTCTCTTAGTTTTCAACTTATGATGAAAAAACCGGCCAACTGCGAGTCGGACTCGCGCCCTAAGGGTTCCGTAGGTACCTATCTACCATATGATATACTAAAAGTAGCTCTTTGATTTTAAAAACTCCGCGAACATCCAACTTGACCCCTCTTTTATAGAAAAGTTCTTGAAACGGGAGCTCACCTTAATTGGTTACTATTGGTTATGAGAAAAATTTAAATATTTAATGATTTTAGACTTTTCCCTTTATTTGCACTGTGAGACCTAGCTTCTTGCCAAATTTCATAATTTTAGGTCAACGGGAAGTACCCTGTAGGTTTTGCTTTTTTACATAAATGTATGGAGATGAGGACATAAAAAGCCATATCTTTTGTTTGCGTCGTTGTAAAAAATTTAAATTTTCAGATCTTGTGTGGTTTATGGACCTTAATATTCGTTATAAATTTCAACCTGATACCTCTTCTCGTTCGTGAGAAAAAGGGTCTTGATAGACAGACGGACAACAAAGTGATCCTATGTGTTCCGTTTTTTATTTTGAGGTACGGAACTCTAAAAATGACAAAAAAAGTACCATTCCCTTATCTCCGAAGTTCGTGAAAGGGAAAATCTGAATTAATTACAGCTGACAGAAGTTTATGTAAACATTACAGTTTTTTTGAAATCTGCAAATAACCTTTACCAACAAATTTAGTTTTGCGGTCCTAAAATGGACTTTATTGCTTCCAAAAATACAAAAATTATATCGGAACCCTCGGCGCGCGAGTCCGACTCGCACTTGACCGGTTTTTTTGTAATTTAAGAGGCGGTCATTGGTGATGCCCGTAAATAAATATTGTTATACCGTAAAAATATTTAAACTTATTTTAAATGAAAAAAAAAAAAGGTAAATATAATTCGTTTTTTTCTCCCATAAAGTAAAATCACATCTTAGAATAAGACAGATATTCGAATTCCATTATATTGAAAGTGTTATTTGAATGAGAATTTTTTTCGCGGGTGTTCCACGGGCAATGCCTGGTATATAATAAGATAAAATTTTCTTGCCATAAGAACATTTCTTATTAATTTGGAGAATATCTTGTGTCAGATTAAGATTTATAATAAGTTGAAATAAGAAATATTGGTTTTCTTAGATTAAGACATTATTCATTTAGTTGAAGATTGTTTTCTTGTTGAAACAAATATGTCAATTATATTTCGTAAGCTTCATTCGAAGATATAATTAACCACGTAGTCCTAATTCTAGCCCGCGGCAACTAATCGCACATACTTTAGAGTTTTTTTAAAGGTTTTGAACCAGTTTTGTTCATATCGTTTGAAAAAAGCGCGCCAACACAACACGCCACCTGACAACCCGGGAGGTACTTTTACTCATTCTTTTTCTGTGCGTGGCAACGAAAGCACATAACGCGCTCTCAATTTTCAATATTTATTATCAGTTTTATTTTAATTATTATATGCTTAAATCAAGTTTAAATTTGTGTAAATTTAGTGTGGAAAGAAGTGCATTTTAGTGAAAAATAGCAATCGAAAAAAGCATACAATGATGTAAGGTGAGTGAAAAGCACGTGGCTAGCCTCCAAATATTGGAGTGCTGGGATCTTCAGAACATAATTCAGGTAGGTCAAAGCTACTACTTTCTTTTCATATTATTCAAAGTGTTAGTACGGATTTAGTGTGGTTCAGAAAGGCAGTAATTGTTCTATCTGGGAGGTTGGATGTAGTCCAACACGAAGGAAAATTCCGTCTGGAGGGTAACCGTGTGTTATCACGAAGACAAATTCGGTCTGGAGGCCAACCGCGTGTTAACACGATGACAAATTCGGTCTTGAGGCAAACCGTGTGTTAGCACAGACCTATAAGTTGTATTGAGTTATGCAGATTAGGGCTCCCGCACACGACCGAGAATCGGTGGGCGATTATCGGCCAGGACAAGGACGGAAGATTCAGGTGATAACACGTCAGAGCGGGATGCCGACAAAAAATCGGCCACCGATTCTCGGTCGTGTGCGGGAGCCCTTAGTGATCGATTGTACGTAGGTACACATGCATTCTCAAGATAAACCTGTCTTATTTATATATTTTTTTACAAGGTTATCTTCATTTTGAAAAACAATAATAAATAACCACAATCCGTCTGGAACAATTTTATACTACCCCAAAATCATACAATTACAGGGTCCGGAGGGTTACCGTGTTTTATCACAGGGACTTAACGGAATTTTAGTTCGTAGCTGAGAGTTTACTTATAAACTATGTATAAACTAGACAATTACAATAATAAAATTGTACAGACTCATTTCATCATTCGTCAAGTTCTACCCACAAAAAGAAAAACAGATTTCATTCCGAAATAATTTAAAACAGCTTACTGACAACCCACGACGAGCGATGTGTACTGGCCAATTGGTTTACGATTGACCCTTTGAAAATGTTTGATTAAATTTACTATAAAACAGATACATGTGTTGACGACAACCAAATAGACCCATTACACATTTCGGAAGTCGTTCAAAGGGAAATAAATTAGTAAATAATTACTTTTGAATTTTTACTGGTGCACGGCAATCTCTTAAGTGAACTACCTACTTATGCCAAAAATATGTAAACACACAAGTTCTTAGCTCTCATAGCTTAAATAAGATACCTATTACGCATCAAAAGTCCGTAGACCATAATAACTTTTAAAATATTATAAATTTATCAGGGCACTGACAAATTCTAGCCAAAATATGGCTGCTGTTATTGATTTCGAAATAAAAACTTAAATAGTCTGGAGGCTAACTGTAGTGTATGTGCATAGTATGCGTAATAAGTAAGTAACTAGGTTAAATTAGACTAAGCATTATTTGTCTTGTAACGCGCATCGTACATTTAAGAGAGACTGAATTTAGAATAAATAAATATAAATAAATAATAAATACTTAACAACATGTGACGAGTTTCTACTGTTTCCATCACCACCTTCAAGCCACCCCACTGACACATCCCGACGGCATCCGTCCTGATACCACATGGCGACCCTTGCCTTTCGAACTGCAATGGAAATTTGAAGACAGAAAAATAATGAAGAAAAACAAGATGAAGCCTACACAAACTACAGAAGAAGGAGAAGAAATTTATGAAAAAACTCAAGAAAGAAGCCTGCAATAATTATAGAAGTATTTAGAAGCAACATTACAGAAGAACGAAGAAAATTATTTCATGAAGAAAGAAGAAATGTCATCGTTCAAGGGAGAAGCGTACGAGGGAGTTCAGGGACCATGCCCGGCCCACTCAGCAAGTAGATGACAGCCAACGAGTCACCCCCCGCCTACGTATCGCCGATGCACCGAGCGTTTTTCACCGTGTGCCCCGCCCGCCCCGCGTAGTGATGACCTAATTAGCGAAGTAAAGTCGGTGTATTATGTAAGTAGATTTAATTGATTATGTTTAGTCAGGGAATTCGTATATTAGGTATGTAACTTTAATTAAATTCAATTTTAAGATAGATTAATGGAAGACGAACAATTAGAATTCGAAAACATATTAGTAGATTTAAAAGCGTTAAGAACCAATCTAGTAAAATTAGGCCCCAGTCGGCGTCATGGTAGCAACTACGAGAAGAAGATAGCCGAGGCCTGTGTATTGTATAAGAAGTTTTGTATTATTGTTGATAGTCTTCCAATAGATATTTCTTTTGATGTTATTGCTTTATGTGGTAAAATAGAGAAAATTTATCACAGTATTTTAAGTTTACCGTGTCAGCCACAAAAACAAAACATGGCTCCTGAACCGATCTCTGAGAAGTTTTGCCTCAAAACGGCAGTGAGTTTATTACCAAAAATTAACGGTAAAGAATCTGTAACTTTAGAATTGATAGAGGCTATAGAGTTATACGACTCGATGATAGACAAAAGCGATAGCAAAAGTTTGATTAATTTTGTTCTTAAGACTAGGTTGGACTCTGGTGCTAAAATGCGTTTAAAAACCAAATACGATTCCATTAAAGATTTAATTTTTGACATGAAATTGCACCTATTGACAGTGACATCTGACACTGCGTTGCAATCTCAATTACAAACCGCCAGGCAAGGCGACAGATCGATAAGAGATTTTGGAGAAGAGATAGAGAAGTTGTTCGTCGATCTCACTATCTCTCAGGCAGGTAACGACGATACCGCCTATTCTTATTTGCGCCCTCTGAACGAGAAGAACGCTGTTAAACGGTTTGCTGAAGGTCTCCGTAGTCAGAGGTTAGGAACGATCATATCAGCAAGAGGTCTGACTACATTACGAGAGGCGATACAAGTAGCCGAAGATGAGGTCACTTCATCCTCCTCGAACCAAACTTTTTCTTATTCCCATAATAGAGGTCAGCGTGGAAGTCATCGTGGAAGTTACCGTGGTTTTGCTTATAATTCACGTGGTGGTCGTGGTACTACACGTGTTGGGCAAAATCGTGGAAATTTTGAGTCTAGAACGTACTTTTCTCAAAGTAGGTCACAGCCACGCGCAGCTCATACACAAAGCAGTGGACATCAACGAGGTTTTGAGAGTTCGCGTCAGCACTCGTCGCGTACATGGCATCTATAATGCCTACAGGTCTGCCCGTCGTTCAAGGAACGGTAATAATATGAATCACTTTGTAGGTTCTAACGAAAGTAATCGTAATACGTCACCGGTACGTAGACAAGGCATTGATAATGTTTATGAAAGCAGTAAGTCACCGGAACGTAGACAAGGCATTGATAATGTTTATGAAAGCAGTAAGTTTTTTCGTCCCTAATCAAGTTATGGTATGCGATAATGTTAATTGGGTAAACTTAAGTATTAATAGTGTTAGTTTAGATTGGTTAGTTGATACAGGTGCGTCTTTATCGGTAGTTAAGTACGAAGTTTTAAAAGATTTAAATTTGTTAGGTGAAATACAGAAGTGTAACTTGAAAATCAACGGAGTAGGAGGTAGCTTAACTTCTGTTGGTTTTATTTATTTAAATTTAAAATACAATCATCAAAGTTTTCAGCACAAGTTTTACGTGTTTACTGACATTCCTTGTTTTACCGTAGGAATTTTAGGACAAGATTTTCTGAAAGGATATAATGGCGTGATAGATTTTGAAAGAGATACTTTGTCTCTGAGAGGAAAGCGAGAGAAGGTATTTATACGTGGGACACTCAGAAATATTTGCGACACTAAAAAAAATTGTTCTACAGGTACATATATTTTTATTAAATCTTTTCAAAGTACTCTCCACCAGCCTCTATACAAAGATTCATGCGTCTGAACCAGTTTTCAAAACACTTTTTCCAGTCTGCCGTAGACACCTCGTTTACAGCCTGCTCGAACGCAGCCAGCGCATCTTCCGGCGACGAAAATTGTATCCCCTTGAGCTGATTTTTTATTTTTGGAAATAAAAAGAAGTCACACGGTGCTAGATCAGGGCTGTAAGGAGGGTGACCCAGGAGTTTGACTGGTGTGCTGTCCAGGAAGTCCCTCGTTTTGAGCGCGGTGTGTGCAGGCGCATTGTCGTGGTGGAGCAGTAGTCCGCGGAGCCCTGTGTTTGGTCGCTTGTTGCTCACAACAGAAAAAACTTCTGGTAAACATTTGGTAGTATACCATTCGGCGTTGATGCTTCTTTGATCTCGTAAGGGAATTGAGGCCAAGTGGCCAGTCAAATTAAAAAAGCTGGCGATCAAAATCTTCCCCCCGCTTCGAGATCGCTTCACTTTGGTAGGCGTTGGTTCATTTTGAAACACCCAAACTGTCGACTGGCGCTTGGTTTCTGGATCGTATTGATAAATCCAGGACTCATCACCTGTTACGATGTCGTAAACACGCCGAGACGAGCCTGCTTCAAATTTGTTCAGCATATCACGGCACCATTCCACCCGGGCCTGCTTCTGAGCGTCGGTGAGGTAGTGCGGCACCCAGCGCGATACTATCCTCCTCACGCGAAGATGCCCGTGTAGAATCTCGTGAACGCTTCCCGATCCAATCTTTAATATGTGCTGAATCTCCTGATATGTAATTCGCCTATTATCTTGGATTAAATTTTTCTCTGCTAGCACGTTTTCTTCCGTAATAGCCGTCAAAGGGCGACCGCTTCTTTCTTCATCCCCCAAGGTTGGTCGACCGCGCCTAAATTCGTTATACCAACGATACACGGTTGCCTTGGAGGGGCCTTCATCCATAAATGCCATTTGAAGTCTATCGAACGATTCATCCGGTTTCAGGCGACACTTGAAATCGTAAAAAATCATAGCTCTAAAATGTTCCCGGCGCAGATCCATTTTTCAGTAAGACACGATACTTTGAATTGGCTCGCAAAAAATGTGGAGGGAAATTTTGAAAATGGAACACACATATTTTTACTTACAAGTAATCATATTTTCGAAAAAGATTCTGACCGGCCAGTCTCCCATATATAAAAACTATTTTTCGCAATACTTTCTGAGTGGCCTGGTACCTATACAATTATCGAGTTACTCTTTGACGATTGCACCGCGTTGCGAGGTCATCAAGTACATTCCAACGCGATATAACTATGATTGTGTTGTGCTTTCTAAAGAGCTGAAAAAGGGTGTGTTTGTTACAAACCCCCCGTGTAAGCCGTCTCAAATGCTTTCAGCGCCTGACATTTGTGACGTCACACTGTTTAACTGTCATAATCAAGTAGTGATGAGGTATTGTCGATTTTTATATCGATGAATTTTGGATACAGGTGACAAAATTTGTGAAAAAAAAAACAAATACTATCAGATTTTTTTTATTATTATGGATTACTTATTTTTAAACTTGTATTATGTAAATAAAAAGGCCGATATAAGTTTATAATTTTATTTTTAGCTTAAAGAAAAAAGATCCTTAAATAGGTATATCCTTAACAATAACTATCATTATGACAATGGATAATCATTTTATTATTTTCCATTAGGCAGTGTATTTAATACTTAATAATACTACTAATACTTAAATAAAATGTACAAAAAGCTATTATTAGTACAGGTTTCACTCATGATTCTTCATGACCAGCAGTTGTCTTTTTCACTACGTACTCAAGATTAACAATCATAATAATCTGTAACAAAACGCATTTTTAAGTACAATATCATAAGAATATTCTATTTTAACACTTCCTGTGTTCGGATAGATCTACAAAGTAGACAATTGCCAAATTCTCAGTACCGGAGACGCTTTACCAACTAGGCTCAGGGTCCCGCATGATGTTGTAAAATTTGCGATCTCTATACGTATTTCAACGTTGCGTTTGTGCTTCCACCTAATAAGCATTACCTGTACTAGCTCAACAAGTCCTATTTTTGTAAATATAATTCAAGTCAAAAATTGGTAACACTACGTATAATTCAAAATGATTAAATTTTGCAATTTTCTACTTGGTAGATTTATCCGAACACAGGAAATGTTAAAATAAAATCATTTTCAATCAATACGTAGTGTTACCAATTTTCGACTTGAATTCTTTTTGCAATAATAGACTACTTGAGCTAGTAGTCAAGTACAGCTAATGCTTACTAGGTGGTAGCACAAACACAACGTTGAGATGCGTATAGAGGTCGCAGATTTCACAACATCAGGCAGGATCACAGTAGCCTAGTTGGTAAAGCGTCTCCGGTACTGACGGAGAAGACGCAGGTTCGAATCCTTCCTGTGGTTGTAAAATTTTGCGTTTTTCTACTTTGTACATCATCATAAGTTCAAAACTATTCTATTAAAGGGTTTAGAACAAAACTCAGTTTATTGGCCTTCCAGGCTCCGATATTAATACCACCAACAGTTGTCGTTTTCTCTCCTTATTTAAAATGCACAAACATAAACACCTGTAACAAAATACATTTTAATGTACATTATCATAAGTTAAAAACGGATGTATTAACGTGCCACCAAATTTGAGTAAATTTTTACCAAATAATATCCACCAAATTTTGTCTACCAAAATGGATGAATGTACACCGAATTTGCTTCTGGCACTTCGCCGGCAGCGGCCGCGGCACGCTCGCTCCGCTCGCTCGGCTCATGCGTTGTGGTCGCAAGATAACCTTACACAACTTAACCGAAACGGTTATCCAAATTTGGTGTACGTTCAGCCAATTTGGTGTACTTTCATCCATTTTGTCTGTAATGTATTGGGGTATAAAAAAATATTTTGGGAATCATTTAATTTGTTGCCGTTAAAAACTATTAAAACATAACTCACTTTATTGTCCTCTCCAATTTTGATTCCACCATCAGTTGTCTTTTTCACTATGTACTTATTGATTAACAATGATTAACCTGTAACATAATATATTTTATGTACAAAGTCATAAGTTATAAACTATGCTATCAAAGGGTTAAGGGTGTATCTCAGTTTATTGGTCTCCCAGGCTACGATATTGTTACAACCAACAGTTGTCTTTTTCAATATAGATAAACAATCATAATAGCCTTTAACAAAACGTATTTTATGTACAATACCATCAGTTGAAAATATGGCATCAGTGTTTAAAATTTTACTAAAACCTAGCTGAACACCTCATAAAATTAAAATATAATATATCAAGCCATTTGGTAGGTACGAGATTTGTGCTTCGCCGCAGTTGGATAAAAATATATCGATGTAAGAAATCCCATCACTATATCATGTTTTGATATCAATGTTTATCATCATATTTTTATGTAAAATTTACTAATAAAATGCGATATTGAGCATACACCTAATATACCACAATGTATTGAGTACTACACAATATTTCGTGAAGCAAAATATTGCGTATTATCAAAAATAAACTAAAAAATACTTACGCATGATACGATATGACTTCGGCACTGTTTTCTTTGTAATTTTCTCGGGCATTGCAGCCTAATACGCAACAAAACATTTTTCACTAACTTTCTGAGCAATTTCTGAGCTCAAAACATTGGCTGAAACACACTTTTATACTAAAATTTTGCAAAAACAACCACTAAGCAAATAAACAACAACTTGCACAGTCTGACAGAAAAATGGAGGCATAAACCTTCCAAATTAAGTGACACCTTACAGGAGGGGTTTTGTCCTATGTTTATGGATCCTGCATTTTTAGTCGGATTATGCTTATCATTATAATCCGACCAAAAAATGCCTGTGGCGGGGGAGAATCGAGTATAACCAGACGATATATTTCTAGCTCTTTCTATTACGATGAATCACTTCTAGTTGAAGTGAGATAAAACGTGGTTATGAACTAATGCTCAATACAATCTGTCTTTTATACGTTAGTATTATATAGTCTAAGGTTTGTTACTAGCATAGTAACAACCCCTAAAAATGGAAGGATACCAGTGGCGTGCACTCCATAAAGACAAAAAGACACTGCCTACCCTACCTACTCTAACAAAATAATCGGATTTTATTTGGATACCTTGTCACATTGTATTTATTTATTAGTGGTAGTTACTACCTACCATCATTGAAAGCATAGGTTGAAAGAAACATTCTAAAAACTTAAATTAGCTCCACCTGTCGAGTATCAGTGGTATCATCGCCTCGGTAAGTACCTGTGGTATGCACATTCCACATCGCATTATTGCGCTGCACTAGCGCCGCTACGCGCCTAACGGCAAAGACACATACTATTCCTGTCTAAATGTATGCATGTGTGCCGACGTGGTTATGCGAATGCACTATGTGTGCGTTCTTATAAATACATGGCGCACAATGATACAATTAACGCACACAATCGCACAGGGTAGGCAATGTCTCACTTGGGCCGAAAGTTACCGAAGTCTTACGTAACAATTTTAAAAAGTGACATTATAAAGACCATTATTATTACCTATTATGTACCTATGTATTTGAATGATAAATTTTATTTATTTTTTATACTGAGTCGTCATTGTTTGTTTTGTTTTGTTGTTTTGTTTTGGCGATAGTAGGCAAATAAATATAAGATTTGAGAAAACGGAAAATTTCGAACCCCATTTTTAAATTAAACACACAAACCAATACGTATTAGTATTTTGGTAAGTACTTAATAGCATCGAAATTTTTTTGCCTACCCTGTCTAAAATCTCTGTGCACGCCACTGAAGGATACCAGTGAGAATTATGAACACTACGGATGTGGAAGTGTGTGTAGATTTGAAGGATTTTGAGATTGATTTTTTGGATCGGTATGAGTATTGTAACTTTAATCGACCGGATGTGTCTGTAGATAGGGTAAAAGAGTTATTTAAGCACTTAAACTTAGGTTCTTACTTAAATGGGGAAGAACAATTGTCGATTGAGCAGATATGTGCTAAATATCCAGACATATTCCATTTACCAGGAGATAAGCTCACAGTTACCAACGTGTACGAGCAGTCCATTAAAATAAAAGTCAACGCGACTCCTGTTTATAGGAAGCAGTATAGGATCCCATTTTCGCAAAAAGATGAACTTAACAGGCAAGTTCAAGAAATGTTAGAAAATAAAATCATAGAACCCTGTACTAGCGAATGGTGGTGCTGTTAGTACCTAAGAAGTCTGACCGCAGTGGTGCCCGCAAGTGGCGAGTGGTCATAGACTACAGACTGTTAAACGAGAAGTTAAAGGACGATAAGTTCCCCCTTCCTATTATAACAGAGATATCAGAATCTTTATCTGGAGCAATGTACTTCAGTCATTGCGATTTAAGTCAAGGATATTACCAATGTAACCTTAAAGAGGATAGTAGGAAGTATACGTCGTTTACTACTGACAAGGGACAATACCAAATGTGTAGACTCCCTATGGGTCTGAAAATAAGTCCGTCAGCTTTCAGTAGATTAATGACAGTAGCAATGTCTGGACTAAATTACGAAGCTTGTTTGATCTATTTAGACGATTTGATTGTGTATGGAAGAAACTTGGAAGAGCATAATAAAAACTTAATGTCTGTTTTTCAAAGATTGCGAAAAGTTAATTTAAAATTAAATCCAAGCAAATGTGAGTTTCTGAAACGGCAAATATTGTATCTAGGTCATGTAATTTCTAAAGAAGGCATTTTACCCGACCCAGAAAAAATTGTAGTCATTGAACGCTATCCGATACCTGAGTCAGCGGATGACGTCAGACGGTTTGTCGCATTTGCCAACTATTACCGTAAATTCATACGTCATTTTGCCAAAATAGTTTCACCTTTAAATAAATTATTAAAGAAAGGCGTAGAATTCGGATGGACCCAAGAATGTCAAGAGGCATTTACAACCCTAAAAACAGTCTTATTACAACCACAAGTCTTGGATTACCCAGATTTGACAGAAAGTAATAAATTTATTATACAAACTGACAGCTCTGGATTTGCGGTTGGCAGCGTGTTATGTAATTCGAACGAAAGGCCAGTTGCCTATGCGAGTAGAGCATTAAATAAAGGAGAACTAAATTACCCGATTATAGAAAAAGAGTTGCTAGCGATTGTTTGGTCAATTCAGTACTTTAGACCTTATCTATATGGCAGAAAGTTTGTGATTCGCACAGATCATAAACCTTTGCTTTATCTATTTAATATGACCAATCCTAGCAGTAGATTAACTAAGTTTAGATTAAGTTTGGAAGAGTATGATTTCGATGTGGAATAAATAAAAGGGAAAGATAATGTGACGGCCGATGCATTATCTAGGATTGTTTTGACATCTAACGAGTTGAAAAGTATGGCAGAGAAATCAGTATGTGTGATGACGAGAGCCCAGATGAGACGAATGAGAGATGCGCAGGGAGCGTCGGATCTCAAAGGTGAGGATTCCAGTTGCTGCAGGTCTGATCAACCTAAAGTAGTGGAAGTACTCAAAAAACAGGATAAGGACGTAGAATTAATAATAATGACAGATTTTAAGTAAGGTAGACTACTAAATCAGAGGAGACAAAAGTTATGTGTATCTAAGAATAGTAGGGTTATTTATTTAGAAGAAAAGTCAAATCTCTGCATAAGCCATAATTCTTCATCAGCTTCACCGCGAGTCGAGTTGTTGAAAGAACTGGCAGAATTATGTAAGATGAAACAAATAAGTGAAATTGTTATTTTGAAAAATAAGTCAAACAAAGAGTTTATTGAGTGGTTAGCGAAATATATAAAGAGTAGTAAATGGGAAGGACCCAGAATTTGTATTGTACGTGACGTACAAAGAATAGACGAAGAACATGCGAAGCGAGTAATCATGAATGATTTTCATTTATTACCAAGTAGTGGTCATGTAGGAATTAAACGTATGTTAAATAATATTAAAAAGTTTTATTATTGGCCATCAATGGAAAAAGATATTTCTAATTACGTAAATAAATGCAAAAAGTGTCAAAAACAAAAGTACACTAGCATTACTAAGGAGCAAATGAATATAACAACAACGGTTTCAACTGCGTTTGAGAAAGTATTTTTAGATCTAGTAGGACCTCTTGATAGAGACGACAATGGTTAAGCTGCTATATTCTCACATTACAATGCGAATTGTCAAAGTACACCGAAGCGTACCCGTTGAGATCTAAGACAACGGAAGAAGTTGCAAGATCTTTTGCCGAAAATTTTATCTTGAGATATGGAATCCCGAAAGAGATCGCTACTGATCGAGGCACAGAGTTCATATCAAGTACTATGTCAGAACTTTGTAAAATATTAAAAATTGAGCAAACATTTGCTACTGCTTACCATCATCAGAGTATAGGATCTTTGGAGAATTCTCATAAGGTACTCGGAGCATACTTACAAATCCAGACGAATAACCACCCTTCTTCGTGGAGTTCTTGGCTTCCCTATAGGAGCTTTTCATACAATACTTGTGTGCATACAGAAACCAAGTATTCACCATTTGAACTAGTGTTTGGCCAAGTATATAGGTTACCTTATAACTTGAGTATAGATAACAATATCGTCGATCCCATGTATAATTATAAGAGTTATCCAATAGAGTTTAAGTATAGGTTGCAAAGAGCACAAAATGATGCTAAAAATAACTTGATTAAGAGTAAAATTGCTAGAAAGCAAACTTATGATAAAAGTGTGAATCCGATTGTTTACAAGCCCGGCGATAAATTGTTATTGAAAAATGAAACCGGCAACAAGCTCGATAGTTTGTATTTAGGTCCATATGACGTAATTGAAGAATTGCCGCCAAATGTAAAAATAGACATAAAAGGTAAACAGGTGATTGTACATAAAAATAGGACAAAAATGTATAGATAAATAAATAGTAAGATATTATGAGTATGTAAAATAAGATTGAGTTAAGATAGTTACTTAGTGTCTAATATGGGTATGTAAAAAAAAAAAAATAAGTATGAGTATCTATCCTTATTTTTTTTTCTCAAAAACGGGGAAGATGTAGTGTATGTGCATAGTATGCGTAATAAGTAAGTAACTAGGTTAAATTAGACTAAGCATTATTTGTCTTGTAACGCGCATCGTACATTTAAGAGAGACTGAATTTAGAACCCATTCTGTAAGGACGTCCTACTGAATAAATACTTAACAACATGTGACGAGTTTCTACTGTTTCCATCACCACCTTCAAGCCACCCCACTGACACATCCCGACGGCATCCGTCCTGATACCACATAACCGCGTGTTAGCATGTAGACGTGTTATTATTAAATTGACGTTCAACAACAACGTTCGTATTTCTATACGGTCATTGACATATCCATCTTGCTAGCTGGATAAATAAATGTACCTGTTTGAAGAAACTGAATCTTTTAAAATCTTTATTTAATATCAATCAACATTAAGGCCAGACTTTGAGAAGTCGTTTTTAAATGTTTTACTTGTTTAATATGGTAAATAAATGCCTACCTTTCGTATGTAATGACTTGCAGCATAAAAAGATTATGTACTCATATGAAAATAAAGACTGATCCAGATATAGCAATGAACCATGAGTATTGAGTAGCTCTAATTTGGTTCATTACCTTCATTTTGACTGCCAGCTAAGTGCTATCTGTCGCAAACTACCCCGTAATTATCCTATAGCTTTCTATGAAATTTTTGCTGTGGCAAGCCAAGACCTTAGTGGGAGCAAGTCTATTCAAAACTTGCGCAAATGGAAGGCTATCGAGCGACTACTAATTCGATAGCTTAAGACTGTTTTATGATCGCACACGACTTCAATCTAAGAAGTAAACGTGTTCTTTTCATTAAAAGTGTAATAATAGTATGATATCTTGGGGTAGTTAACATAAATTATTATATTATTTTATTGTCATGGTGTACACTCGGCAGCACGTCAGTGGAAACACTTGGACCTTGAGCAAATATCTGCTTTCGGGTGTTTCTAGCGAGCGTAGCGCTAGTTCAGCTTAAGCTGGTTTTGTTTCAACTTCTTGCTGACGCGTGTACGACCTTTGAGAAGCCACAAATATTTCACTAACCGATAAGCCTTAAATCACGCTTGCTGCTGACTTCACATTCACGTCAAATATCTGGGCTGTATAATACTACTACTAGGTAACCGTACCTTCATAACTTATGTGATTAATATTTTTTTTATTGATTTCTTGCTTTGGCATGCTCTTTTATGCGCGCATCTGCGCATCCTAAACTTCATTATAGTTAATCGCGATACCGAATATCTTTTAAAAACAGACTAGCGAAGAAAAACTTTGTACGACCTAAACAACCATACCGATTTTTAGGCTTCATTTCGCTTTATGTAAAGCCTTGCAAAAAAACTGCTCAATTTATAGCCTTTTTTCTCCTAAAATTAAGAGTGATTTATTGTTGCGCATTGTCCATTTTATGGCCATCAACAGGTTATTTGATCGGATAATAACGGAAATATAAAATTCATTCAATAGAATGACTGACCAAAACAATGCGGAATTGGTACAATGAGAATTGGTTTAGCTTTTTAATCGGTTAAAAAGCTATGAGTAACAAACAAAGATTACAAGAATTTAAATCCTAAGTTTTTGCTGATACTCCTATAAGTACTACAAAAGCCCTCTTGTCTCTCACACCTATACTGAAGTTACGCACACGTAAGTGTCAGTTTACTATTATCTAATGTGTGATAGTACCTACGTTACGTATACGCAATCGATGATTCCATCTAAATTCGAAGTTAGTTGATTTCATCGTATTTTTTTTTTCTTATTCCCATAACCCTGAACAAAAACTTTATTAATAAAATATAGTTATTTGCAGCCAAGCTTTAGCTACTTTCAAATTTCTGTCCTGACCGTGGCAGAGCAGACCTAACTTCCCTTGATTTTAAATTCAACGGAAGTTGTAAATAAACTTTTGTTATGTTTTGGTAAGTAAACTGAAAGGTCATAATGTCCTTCTTCTTGTAGTGTTATACTCTGACAGCGATGCCACTTTCCAGGTCGTAGTGGTTTAAAAGGAACATTAATAGCGACAAATCACTTAACGATGATTAAACATTTATCTCATACTCGTAAGTTTACCCTTTTCGGTCCCAGCGTCGCCAATAGGAGATATTTGTTATAAATAAAAATAAAACTTATGGTTTTATTGTATCTTATAGTACATAATAGAACTGTCAAAATTATGCGCTGGGTTTGACGAGACTATAAGTCTCGTGTGACATTTTTAAATTTCTACGAATCGTAGCGTAATCGATTTTATGTAATAACAATTAAATTTAGGTCTTATGTGCCTTTGTTCTTGTTACATTCTATCGGTTGTTTAATACTCTCATAAACACCAGTTACTGTTCATTACCTATTCTCCCTTCTTTAAGTAGGCAGAAAAGACACTTAAGTAGAGACCTTCGATTTTCTACCAGAAGGGTTCTGCGAAACTTAAGTTTGCATTTGGTACTTATCCATAGTTATAAACAATAATCATAAAGAAATGTGCCAAACCAAGCACAATTTTACAGCATTGTGGCTCAGAGAATAGAAAAGTTATCCCATAATAAATATCAAATGAATGATCTTTATCTAGAGAAACTATATGATATTAATTACCAGGGCAGTGCAGAGCAAAGATTTCTATCGCAGACATTAGGGACACAAAGAGACCTCGGCCAAAAGCCTTGATCTGCTGATTTTCCCAGTTACTCTTCTAGATTTCATACACTAATGTAACTGAGTTATACTCAGGAGAAATAACATTTTGCTCTGACTTTGTAAAAGTTCATAATCAGTTCATATTAGCTCTCGATATATTTGATCTGGATATATAATCTGATCCTTGGTACAAGTTACCTAACTTATACTCTCGTGACAAGAAACACTCGACATCGGCACAATTCAAACAACAGTAAGCCGGACAAAAACATTCGAAACGAATTGTCTTCCTTCTAAAATGTTTTGTAGTTGCTTTATAATTTTAACTGTCTATCTAATCAGCTTACACTGGCTCACAGCAATCATATGCATCCTTTTGTGTACCTTATGATAAATTTAACCAATTTGAAATTGAATTTTTTGATATTTTTGCACTTAAATATTTGATAATGTATTTTGTTATACTTTTTAAAAGGTGTAAAAGTATTTAATGTGTAATAAAGTACGAAACTTGCTGCTCTAAACATCTACGTGGTTAATTATATCTTCGAATGAAGCTTACGAAATATAATATATGATCAAACGAACTTCTTGAATGAAGTTCGATCAATATTATATGAGTAAGCTTCATTCGAAGATATAAGGTCCCACCCTTCCCATCCCCGGAAGAGGAAGTTTCGAAAGCTCTACAATCTCTAAATAATGAGTAAAAGTACCGCCCGGGTTGCCAGGTGGCGTGTTGTGTTGGCGCGCTTTTTTCAAACTATATGAACAAAACTGGTTCAAAACCTTTAAAAAACCTCTTAAGTATGTGCGATTAGTTGCCGCGGGCTAGAATTAGGACTACGTGGTTAATTATATCTTCGAATGAAGCTTACTCATATAATATTGATCGAACTTCATTCAAGAAGTTCGTTTGATCATATAGTATATTATTGTTTTAAGAACGTCGTACTCTTTATAAAATAAACATTTCTTGGACAGAGACATATTTTCTTAGATTTACGAAATATTTCAAGAAAATATATTTTCTTGGTCCGAGAAATCCTTTTTATCCGTGTATGCCGATCGGATACTTGATAAGTTCCAGAGGCTAATGACCTAAGATTGTTAAGTATTGACCTAAGTATAGTAGTCGGGATCAACGGCTGTGCCGCAAAAAGCAAAGTAATTTAACAATCCTGTTGTGATGCCACTAGCGGTCACCCATCTGGGTTCTGACCACGGTTCTGACCAAGTCCGTACACGCTAGGTAGGTACGAGTCACGGGCACCTGCATAGAGGAAATGGGCACCTGGGTAAATTAAATAACAATTAGTAATATTTCTCATTTATTTATTTATTTAATACAAATCATATAATACAACAGCCTTTCTATAAACAAAGTACTTAGGTAATTATTAAAGGCAAGTACCGCAAGCACCCTCCTTGGGTGTTTTTTGTACAGTCGCCCGAGTAAGCAAGATTCTTCGTGCCCGGGCACATATTCATATATGACAAACTGTGAAAATGGCCATTTACTAATCGTAGATTATCATGTAGGGTATAGGTGTGGGCAAACTACTTGAACAATGACCTTGGCTGCGCAGAGTCGATTTTACATACAAATTAACGTGCGCAAAGCTTCCCCCACCACGCGATTATTATTCAAGTTGTTTGCCCCGCACCTCGGGTTTTGGTACATCCAACAGTACGTTAGTAGAAACCCTTTGGAATTTATGACATAATAACAGAGTTGCAAATGTTACCACTGACGTACAGTTGACTGGACTTATTCTCTTCCTGCCCAGTCAAGTGCGAGTCGAAAAACCGGTCAAGTGCGAGTCGAACTCGCGCGCCGAGGGTTCCGATATACCTGTAGTATATTAAGATGCAATTAAGTCCATTTATAGGACCGCAAAACTAAATTTGTTTGTAAAGGGTTTTGCAGATTTCTAAAAAACTGGGCAACATAGAAAGATCGTTCGATCGCAAAGCCCTTTCATATGACACCCCATATCGGAAGCCTAAAAACTGTGCTACGTCACAGATAATATAATACTATAGTAGAGAGATAGTTTTATTTTTGCTGTAATCATCAATATATATTATAAAAGAAAAAGTACAATGTGCGTGCCGCTAAAACTCAGAAATTCGGTACGATTAAAGGAGTTATATGGTGTGGTAGCCCTCTATCTCCCGACCATGAAGAAGGTTCCCGTTTTTACCTGAAGGGTGACTTTTGAAGATATGAGCTGGAAGTTTCGCCCTCTAGAAATTTTTAGAGCAGTTCAGAACATTCAAGATTATTCGAGAGCATTCCACATCCATGTTCGAGAACATCCCAGATCATTGTAGAATATTCCAGAACACTCTCAAATGTTGTGGAATATTCTGGAACATTGTGGAAAGTTTAGTCTTTTATTCCAACTACCAAATAATCTCATATCAACTCCCTGAGCGAAGCCAGGTACCCTAGCTAGTATTTACATAAGGGATCCCGCACACGACCGAGAATCGGTGACCGATTTTTTGTTGGCATCCCGCTCTGACGTGTTATCACCTGAATCTTCCGTCCTTGTCCTGGCCGATAATCGCCCACCGATTCTGGGTCGTGTGCGGGAGCCCTGAACCGCTATTGACTATAATTAGCTTAACGAACTTACTTCGAAGATAAGGGGGGAATTGTATTTTTAAGACATTTTTCATAATAAATAGAAAACTATGAGTTGTAAAAAAAATTAAAAAGTCATTTTAGAATGTATAAGTAAAGCCCTTTTATGTGGGCCCCCTATTTGGGACCCCACCCCTTATTTGGGCCCCCTTTACAATAATAACAATAAAAAAAATATTTTGTTCATTTGCAATAAAGTTGGGCAATCATAACTTACAATTATTTCGAATTTCAAGTCGATAGCATAAATGGTGACCACTGAAAAGATGGAAAGACGACATAATAGCAATAGCCGGAAAAAATTGGCATAGAGTGGCTCAAGATAGAGAAAACTGGCATAATTTGGAGGAGGCTTTCACCGCAAAAGGCGGCCCTTACACCTAACAAAAACTAACATAATTTTTAAGAAACAAAACTAATAAAACTAACATATACAAATAAGAACTCATTATTTTAAGAAATACTGTAGACAGATTCTTTAGGACCGATCACACCTGACTGAATTCACACACTAAGTCAGTTAGTCTCCTACGTAGGAAAGGAAGGTAGAAAGATGGAACTAAGTAAGTCACTAACTGAGTAAGCCGCATAGTAAGCAACACAGTAAGGAACTTTAGTGAAGGGCCAATACTCGTACGAATAGAACACCTTAACGTACGGAAAATATTAGTAAGGGCTAATTTATGTTGTATAGAAAACACTAGAATTACTACAAAAAAAACTTGCCAAGTGCGAGTCCGACTCGCGCACCGAGGGTTGCGTACCACCACATAATCATAATTGTATTAGTTGAAATTTCAGTAAGTTAATGTGCTAGATTTTTTGAGTCAGACTGCGCTTGACCAAATTTTATTATTTGTTGTTATTTAATAGCTTCTTAAACTTAAAAAAGCTTAAACATACCAAACGAGCAATGTATGCCGAATTAGTCTTTGAATTCAGCTAGCTGTGATGACTCCTTAACTCAACCGAACAGTCGTATACAAATTTTTTAAAGTGTTTTTTTTTTAGTTTATTATTAGTACTTATTATTTAACCAAGATTATGCTTTATTTTTATTTTTCATGGACAAGTTGTTCGATTCGAATTAATCATTCGCAAAATTTTCACATCACTAAACCTTCTAACTCCTTTACTTGAAGGGACTTAGCAAGTTTAGTGATGTCCAAGTGCGAATGATTAATTCAACTTATCGAACAAAAAATATACTTATATTAAAAAAACGGTCAAGTGCGAGGCCGACTCTCGCGTCGAGGGATTCGATATTCCTGTAGTATTTTTAAAAGCAATAAAGCCCATCTTTAAGACCGCAAATAAGTTTGTTTGTAATTAGTTCTTCTTTTAATTATCGGTTGTATTTGTCTTGAGGTTGTATCAGCTTATTTTTAACAATCTATAGTATTTTATTGTACAATAATTATTTTCGATAAGGCTATTCAACAGAGTTACTGTATTTCAAGATCAACTACCGACATCGAAACTATCGCTATCGGAACATCACTATTCAGCAACTGTATTAGTAGGCACTTTTTCTACTTAGCTTCCTAGCTAGAACTCTGAATTCACAAACGTCTTTTTCTACGTAGCCTCCTAGGTAGATTTCTTATTCAGTCGTCAAATTCAAGCAGGTGTAATCGCGGCTTTATTATTAGCATAAATGGTTGCTGAGATACAAAGGTGTGACAGACAGACAGACGAAGTCCCACCACACCACAAGGGTTTCGTTTGTACGATTTTGGTGCGGAACCCTAAAAAGCACATACCTAATTAATAATTTCCTAGTTTTCGCTCTCAAAAATCTTATTATTGAGCGTTGTTCTCCTTCTAGGTACCTGGTGTCCTTTAAAATGTGATAAATTATAATAATTATGTTCTGGGCAGAACAAGATAGGTAAGATTAAGTTCGATCCACACCTTCCGATCTTCCGATTAGCGGATGAAATCGAAAAATGTGTCAACATAAATCTGAATCTAAGTTAGGATCCGTTTACACTACACATTATCATTATAATCGTAAGATCTGACGATCGGAATAGATCGGATCGGATGGTGTGGATCGTGCTCATGCAATCGTATTATAACTTAGGATCCGATTGTTCAAAACATTATCAGATTTCATCCGAAAAGAACACACAAAAACGTTTAAGCATGATCCACACATTCCTATCCGATTGTCCGATCTTCCGATTATTGGATGAAATCGGATAATGGGTAGAGCAATCGGATATCCGATATCGGTCGATCGGATCGGGGTGTGTGGATCCTTCTTTACAACAACAGCTAAGACGAAGTTCTCTTTTCAAAAGTCATCTGGTGACCCCCCACGGGAAACAGCAGTATTTCGATCTTCAAACGGTCGCACGTGTGAGGATCTGATGTGATCTTGTAGTTTCTTAGCACATTGGAGAGGATGGTCTTCATAGCTAGCATGCCAAAGTGGCGACCTGTGGAAGCACAAGAAGTCCTTTATTTTTGTTTAAGAAATGTAGACCTTTGAATTTTATCATTTCACTTTTCCTAGAACATGGAGATATTAACGCTTCGACTTCCGTAATGTTCCTATTAGTGCCAGCAATACAAAAATTGTTGTCAGTGCGAAACTGAGTTTTCAGTTATTTTATTAGATCTATTCTCAACTGCAAAATGTGTGTAGGTACTTACTAAACAACCTATTCTTTCGTGGAATGGACTTTTCGACTTACGACTTGGCAAAAGAACCAGGCCAGACTAATAGTGAGATATTCTTAAAGGGCAATAAATGAAATAAACACGGTACCTACCTATGCAATTCCTGCTCCCATGGCTGAAGGGTATGAATGCACATGGGTGTCGGTTAGCACTGTTTTCCGGCAGAAAGCGGTCTGGGTTGAAAAGATCTACGTCGGGACCCCACAACCTCTTCGAGCGGTGCATCACGTAGGGAACCACGGCCAAACCCACGCCCGGGGGAATCGTGCAAGTTGCTGGAATTTAAATAACTTACGTTACGTTAAAGCCGAATTTCGCGGGTACATACTCGTACCACTCCTGAGCAAAGGCCTCCCCTTTACGTATCCACTCCTCTATATTCATCGATACTTCCGGACACTTCTCTTCGAAAACATTAAGATTATCTCCATCCATCGCATCTTGGGCCTTCCTCTAGGTTCAGTCAGTGGGTTTGGATAGGTTTCTGTCATTGTTTTATAAACTACAGCGTTTATTACACCGATAACCCAGCCATACTCAACCTGCTGCCCGCCGCGCTTTTCTAAGTGGCCCACCTGGCCAGAAGTAAACACGCGGATGCATAGAAATGTCGGCGGGCGAGGTAAAATAAGTATCTACATAGATATTCTCCAAGACATAGATAGATAAGATAACCCTACCGTGAACCGTGAGCTGCGTTCAATGAATGAGAGAAACAGTAGGTACATCACATAATAATTAAACCCTTATTTTTTTATCACCTCGGATATTTTATGATTCTGTCCATTTAACCGAACAACTTTTCTCATAGAACATTGATCGAAGTAGGAAAAAGAAACTCGAATTCCCATACAAACCAAACTGTATCAGCTGACAGCCCATTTTCTATTCCCATAATGCAAGCCACTTTGGTAGTCGAATTTTTTTTTCGTATTTCGACCTATGTTCCGAGAAAAGTAGTTCAGTTTCATGGACAGAACCACCTCTTAAAATATCCCGGGTGATAAAAAAAATACGATGTATAGCTTAGCACTCGTTCAGCTTATAAAAAATGCTGTCGTGCGAACTTACAGAGTTTAAGTTCCTTTTCAGTCTGTCGGGCTATGATGGGCACCACCATGTACAGTCTCATGGTCTCCTTGATTACCCTCTCCAGATAATCCATTTTGTTCAAATCGTCCTTCGTCGGTGCCCGCTTTGAGTCGCCGAATATTGACTTGAGTCTGCAAACGTAAAAGCTCCATTAAGATAAAAGTATGCTCTGCCTAATAGTAAAACTCAGAAATCCACAAATAAAACGGTTTAGTCGGTAGTATTTGATTTGTTTACAATGTGTTTACACACTATTATCCTATCCTTAAGCACTTGGCACGTGATTACAGCAATAACTTTTAGAAAACCTTAATTTTGCGCTAAGGTAATAGACACTACGACGAATGCTACTAGAAGGTTAGATCTAAATATTGTCACGAATAGTCCTTTGTACCAAGCTGTAAATATATTTAACAAGTTACCAACTGATTTAAAGAACATTGATAATTTGATTAGTTTAAGAGACATTTGATTTTTTTATAAGACAAGAAAACACTGTGGTCCTTGAAACTGTGCAGTCAGACCATGAAACTGAACAACTTTGCCTAAGAAACATAGGTCGAAATGCGAAAAAGTTTTTTTGACTTTCTATGGAAACTGCACCAACCGATTGCACATTTTGTATGGGAGATGAAAAATTTTTTTTCGTATTTCGACCTATTATATATCTTTAGGGAAAGTTATTCAGTTTCATGGCCTTAATGCACAATTTGAAGGACCACAGTGTTTACCCTAACACCCGGTATAGTGTTAACGACCTGTAAGCTAGTGAATCTTGAACTTGACCTGTGATATTATTTTCTGACATTCAGTATTATTATTATTAATTTTCACTTTGACATTGTTTATTTTATTAATGATGTATACCTACTGTGAATTTTGGACTTGTAATTAATGTACCTATAGGTAGAGAATGGATTTGACATGATTTATTTTTTTGGAACATTTTATATTTAGCATTTTATTTTTTAGTGATATTGTTTTAATTTTTCACTCAATATTTTATTTATATTTTTGTGATATTATTTTAATTTTTAGTTTTTATTTTATTGTAATTCGCACACAGTTATGTACTTTTTTATCCTTGAGCTCTATTATACCTGTGTGTTTTATGAATGATGATGATGATGATGCTGGCCATAGACATTCTAAACATAGACTCACTCCTGATAAACTTTTTCCTGCTGATCCTGATGGTAGCCGACTAGCTGCAAAGCATAGCAGATGACAAGAGAGGTTGTGTCATTGCCAGCGATGGTGATAGAGTCGATGTGCTCACGAAGCTGCTCGTTCGTAAAGTTGCTGTTCCTCTCCAGCATCAGGGCTAGCAAGTCCTTGCGACCTGTTAAACAACCGATTCAAGTCCTTAAATTCGCAAAAAAAATCCAAATGTAAGTAACCTCGAAACTTAGTCCATTAAAAGAGATAGTCATTAAAATATTCAGTGATGTTTTTGAAAGTGGATTCCACTTAAAAAGTTATACGTTTAAGCCACGAATATGTGGTTCGGCTTACATTGCTCGTTGAAGTAAGGATATTGCAATTAACATAACCAAGCCTCCCAGCAATGTATGCCGAATTAGTCCTTGAATTCAGTCAGGTGTGATCGTGGCTTAAGTCGTAAGTTCAGTGATCAAGTATAATAAAATATTATTTATTACCTTCTGTCGCCAATTCATTTTTCTCGAGCATAGACCTTTTCTTACTGACGACCTGAAAAAAGTAACGACCATTAATTTAATAGTCACGCTATTAGTTACACAGAGCTGTCTGCAGTTAATACTTTGTTAATTACCTAGGGTACATTTTCCTTTTTCAACAAAACAGAAAATATCAGCAGGCAATTAAAGTTTTTTTTAAACTAAAGCAAAACTTTGTACAGTCAAGAGCATGTCAAGCTTTAAACATGCAACGCGATTCAGCTCCTACGTGGATCGAAACAAAGTCCAATAAGTCATAGACTTTAAGGGCACTGCATGTTACTCGTATCCTACGTCATCGAGTACACGAAATTTGCAACTTTGTACCGATAGTAGTGGCCTACTTACTAGGTCCACAAAACGTTGGTCTACCAATCCGCAACCTGGCAGGTTTTGTACAGTCGGAGCGAAAAGTGGGTTCTTGAAAGAGTACACGAATGAAACCTATTCGTAGAAATGGAAAGTACATTTATAAGTGAAACACAACAGGTCTGCCTTGCATCCTCTTGGCAGTTTCGTCAGTCCGACCAAATTTGTGGTCCGATCACATCCGACCACATTTGTGGTCCGACTAGCAAAACTGCCAAGAGGATGCAAGGCAGACCTGTTGTGTTTTACTTATATAGGTACCTTCCATTTCTACGAATAGGTTTCATTCGTGTACTCTATCAAGAACCCACTTTTCGCTCCGACTGTACAAAACCTGCCAGGTTGCGGATTGGCAGACCAACGTTTTGTGGACCTAGTAGGCCACTACTATCGCTACAAAGTTGCAAATTTCGTGTACTCGATGACGTAGGATAATATGCAGTGCCCTGCCTATACTGTACGTGTAAAGCAAAGCTTCCGATAATAATATCAATAAGTACAGTCAAGTACATGTCAAGTCAACAAAAAGTCAGCTTGACACATTGGACTTTGTACCGTTCTTATTTCAGTAGCTGTTGAAGCTAAACCTAAAGTCGGGCTGCGTCACGACACGAAGCTCTTGCCTGTACGAGGGGTGTTCAATGTAGTGAGAATGAACAACATTTAGGTTGTAAAGTCTTTGATGTTTATCAGTATTGAAAGTTTAATTCATTACAAGGATGGTACTAAAAACTTAGGCCATAATATTTAGAAACGTATAAATAATAGTGATAAAGTACAACAGCCTATCAGCTAATCCAGCAAGGAACTTGAAAATTAAGAAAAATTTAAAATAGGGTGACTTTTAATTAGTTCTTGGTAGAAAAAGGTATGAATGTACTCATGATACTGAACAACTTAACCCAGGGAACATAGGTCGAAATACGAAAATCAAGTTTTGACCTCCCATAGAAACTGCATCAGCTGATAGCGCATTTTGATACGAGGTCAAATTTGGTTTTTCGTATTTCGACCTATGTTCCTTGGGAAAAGTTGTTCAGTATCATGAGTACATGCATATCTTTTGCTATCAAGAACTAATTAAAAGTCACTCTATATTTTACTGACATTCATCTACTCATAGTAACTTCCATCTGTTCCCCAATACCGAAGAAGAGATAGATACGAAGGCAAAAATCGAAATCACACATCTCGTACGGAGAGCTGGTAGGACCAAATTGAAAACTTTAATTTTCAAAGAGCTCGAAGATTCGGAAAACTGGGTATCAGGGTCCAAGGAGATGTTTATGCTACGTAGAAAAGTGGATTATTCTATCCTTCCTACTTATCCTACTATCCTACTAATATTATAAACGCGAAAGTTTGTAAGTATGGATGGATGTTTGTTACTCTTTCACGTAAAAACTACTGGATGGATTTTCATGAAAATTTACAATAATATAGCTCATACATCAGAATAACACATAGGCTACAATTTATAAACCTGCGCAGACGAAGTCGCGGGCACCAGCTAGTATTATAAACGTGAAAGTTTGTAAACATGTATGTATGGATGGATATTTGTTTGTTTCTCTTTCACGTAATAACCACTGGATGGATTTTAATAAAACTTTACAATAATATCTAAGCGCAAGGCAGTGCGCAGGCCAAGTTCCCGCGACAGGCCACGCGCATGCCGTGCACTATTTACATGAACCGTTTCGACCCACTTTTGAACCCCCTGTAGCTCAGTGCCTCTTGCAAGTACAGAGATAAAACTGTACCTACATAATCATATACTAATATTGAAGCAATTTGCCAAATTTCATTGATATAGCTACAGTAGACCCTGAAATATGACCCCGTGAAAATAGCTAATTTTGGCACTTAATGACTGACTGACTGACTCACTCACTGACCGGTAATCAAAACCTTCAGGCCACTTCCAATTGTCCTAGCGTTATGAAATTTGGCATTTAGGTAGTCGTTATTGGGATAAAAGTAATGGCACAATTCAAAAATTTGAAATTGGTCAAGTGCCAGTCGGGTTTTAGTCAAAATTATGTATAAAATGTTGGTAATACTTCTCTAAGACCTGAAAATCTGAAATTTGGCATGGGGATAGTCGTTAGCATTAAAAAAAGTATAGCGAAAATTTGGAAATTGCAAATTGGTCAAGTGCGAGTCAGGATATAGTCATTACTATGCATAAAATTGTTGGTCATACTTCTGTGAGACATACAAATCTGAAATTTGGCATCGGGGTAGTCGTTAGCATTAAAGTAAAGGAAAAATTTGGAAAATGGAAAAAGGTCAAGTGCGAGTCAGACTAAAATGAATGTACCAAATATTAAAAAGATAGTATTTCTAGAAGGTCAGACTTAGTCATGCATGAAAACAAGTGCATGAACTCATGCATGAAAATGTGAAAATGTTTTAACGAAACTATGAAAATACAAACAACGTTGCGATAGTTACTATAAATATAATATAGCAAACTGAACAAAAATAAATGAAATCCCTCCAAAAACATAACTGTTAAAACAAGTTCCTATCGGCTAATTGTTTGCCTAAAAAAGGGTTGAAATCCGATCCAATGCCAAGTTTAGATGCACTACTATACACCCAACTTAAAATATGGTATAGCTGTGAAAATACGCAGGTACGTTGAAAATAATATCTATATATGTTCAATGTACCTGCGTATTTTCACAGCTATACCATATTTTAAGTTGGGTGTATGGTAGTGCATCTAAACTTGGCATTGGATCGGATTTCAACCCTTTTATAGGCAAACAATTAGCCGATAGGAACTTGTTTTAACAGTTATGTTTTTGGTGGGATAGTAGCTTATACATCAGAATAACACATAGGCTACAATTTATAAACCTTCGCAGACGAAGTCGCCAGCTAGTCAATTTATAAATGAGGGCTTATTTTCTGGGTCATTCTCACTACTTGTTGAACGCCGTAGCACATCACAATTAAGGTTAGAACTTAGAACCAAAGTTTTATCTCGCCTTTCTATTTATTTCTGAAGGAAAGTTGTTCAAATTGTTTTATGCCAACTAAGGCTGTCGGAAAATGATCCTTTACCTCATCAGTAAACTTGTGCGTCATTTCAATGCTCTCCTTCTGCAGTTTAGCATAAGGAGTCAGATTGAAGAGTGCGTCGGGCTGGAGCCAGGCCTTAAAGAGGCGTAGGTTGATGATCGACATAACCGTGTGGCGCGCGCGCAGGTATGGCGTGTCAGGGTTGTGCTGCACGTCCATGCGCTCGCCCATTGCCGTCTCTACCAATAAACAAAAACAAATACACGTATTGATCATTGAAAATCTTGTTTGTTGGGTCGCGTTCAGCTCGAAATAAATTCAAACCATCTGGGCCGATCTAGGCATTTCATAGTATCGCACAGATTCATTTGGATCGAGTAGGTAAGTAAGTTACACGATAACGAAAACCACATCGATACGATCTATAATATAACAGTCGAAATGAAAACTTTCTTCACAACAAATAAGTACATTACCGAATAATGAGATCCTCTGTTCACTATCGATTTAAATCTTTTAACCAATATCCTGCTAGTGAATGAAGCTTTGAATTTAACTGCTTCGAAAACTGTTTTACTGTTTTTTTTTGTTTTTTTACCTATTTATATCGTTTCGATTTCGTTATCGCCATCGAAAGAAGAGAGTAAACCTTCATTCTTGGCAGGTACCTGGCTTTCTATAATCGTAAACGCTAGCAGAATAGAATTAAAATGTATGATATTAGCTGTTTAGCAACCTTTCGTTAGCTCATGACAATCTCGTACACTTTTGTCCTATTCTACTGGCGTCTACGATTATAGAAAGCTACATGTGTACGGCTCCTTGACATCTTTTTTCCTTACCGAACACAATATCCAGCATGCAAGAAGTGATGTACGGGAAGACATCGAACTGCTGGCCGCACCGTTCGCCCAGCCGCTTGACGAGCACATTCGCTTGTTCGTCGAACACTTCCAAGTAGTCTTCTATTATTCGATTGTTGAAAATCGGCAACAAAAACCGACGGTGCACCTTCCAAAGATCCACTAGTAACATAATAAAATATGTAGTAATAGATGGCTCTGCACCCACAAAGGCTCTGCACAATGAATTTTGTCAAAGTTATGTGCTAACTTATCTAGTCCCTGGTGCTAACTTAAACAAGGTTCTATGTCATTCTGATTGCGCACGGATTTTCGAAAACTTTGACGTAAGAAAACGCGCTCTGCGCGTGGGTTTCCAAAATCTTTTAATTGTAATAATCCAAAGGGGAAATATTTATTCGGTTGTTTTTTAAACATTAAGCAAGGCGCAGGCGGTTTACTGAAATACTATAGCGCCGTAAGAGCCACCGCGCACTAGCGATTTTTTAGTTGGCCGACAGTTTAATCGCAATCGTTCTCCATAGACAAATCGCCAACTTTAAATCGACAAATGCGCGCACTACCATAGGGGTCCATACTGATTCCGAGACCGATCAAACTAATCTCTAGTGCGCGGTGGCTCTAAAAAGACTGAAATTGGCATTTAGCTAAATAGTTCGGTTAGTTTTGCCCGAAATATGCGCAAAATTCTCATAGGTTCGCTTTAACTAAGACAATCCTAAGCTGGCATGTACAGTCAAGAGCAATCAAGCTGTTAAGCTTAACACTCGCAGTGCGTATTCTGTCTGGCTAATATAAGTCCAACGTGTCAAGCTTGACGTGCTCTTGACCGCACCGCAACACAACCACAATACACCCATTCGCGTTTATCCTTTCAAATTTTTTGTTTTGCTGATCTGATCAAAAATCGGTAACTCGTTGGTAACACATACAAGTGAAACTGGACTAAATAAAGCCACCTGAAGTAAATTAACCACCACGTCTAACACAATAGTTATACTGTGTGGTAGTAGGTAAGGAATCGTCGAGTCTGACTCGCACTTGGCTGATTTTTAACTTTGTATTATACGCTCACGTTGAAATGATTTATCATCAAGAACTAGACGTAAGGAAGAAATTTAGTTGCATTTGTAAAGAAGAATTTTGACAAAAGGTTACAAGTTAACGTCTGATTACCACAACTGCAATTAAGTATGATTAAGTAACTTCGGAGATAATTACAAAGGCATTACGCATTTTTATCGCGATGCACTTTTTTACTTTTGGAATCTCTTATTCGACCATATTGGAAGGTCGAGGTGCACCGACTCATAAGCATGCCAAAAAAACTGCATTTTTGGGGAGTTCAAGGTTCATATGATTGCATAAAATGGATACACGCCGACCCTGAATTTAATTTCGCAGAGCTGCATTTTATCATCAATGTTTATCGAGTATGCTATCACTTTTATGTGCAAAAAATTGAATAAGAAAATAATAATGTCTGTCTGCTGTCCGTAAACAAAATGATTAGTTGTATACTTCTGTAATGATGTATCATCCAGAATTAGCCCTATGACTACATTAATGTATAAGAATTGGTGATATTGTCGATGAGGTATCTTTTACAATAAATAAATAAAAATAAATAAATTAAACAAACGAAATTAAGTATGAAAGGGTTGATTAAAGTAGAGGAAGCGAGAGGGAAGTATGTCAAGATCGTAGCAGGTGGAGAGCTGTGGTCTCTGCCTACCCTGACCTGTGCCCTGACGGTAAACAGGCGCAATATGTATCTATGTATGTAAACCTTATCTTTCTTACCAGGGGCAACGAAGAGTCCGTTCCCGAGCCAAGTTTGCAGGAACTTGTAGGATTTATCCTTCTTCAGACACGTCTCAAGGATTTTCTGGACATCCTCTGGGATCAGGGACACTGCAAAAAATATTACTTAGTAGTGAAGAGAGAATAATATAATAATAATAAATATTACTACTTAGTTGATGACTCATGGACGCACAGCCGAGTAAGTATTGTAGTTAGAAATTCGAAGGAATTTTTTTCGTGAAAAGTGAAATGAGAGAAAACAGTTTTTTATGGAAGTCCTTTGTTTTCTTAATTAAGATTCATTATAAATTTGAACTCAAACTACAGGGAAGTTTAAAAACATGATACATAAGCAATAAACTCAAACTCAAAATTGTTTATTCATTGTTGGATATTAAAATCACTTAATGACGTCAGCTAAACAACATCGCTTTACAAACAAAGTGCCACCATGGTGAAAAAAAAACCAGCCAAGTGCGAGTCGGACTTGCGCACCGAGGGTTCCGTACCACCACATAATAATAATTGTACCTATTAGTTGAAATTTCAGTAACTTACTGTGCTAGATTTTTTGAGTCCGACAAGTAGTAATACATGCAAGCTAATGAACTGGAACAAATAAACAGCTTATGCAGTATACTTATACAAATTTTCACGGTTGTAAATGTCCCCGTTTTTACGATAGAGCTCAAAACAAAAAATCTACCAAAAATCGCCTGAAAAGCACGATTGTAGTAGCCTCCCGTATTTTATTTTTATTTTTAGTATTTGTTGTTATAGCGGCAATAGAAATACATAATCTGTAAAAATTTCAACTGTCTACCTATTACTGTTCATGAGATACAGCTCAAACAAAATTTTGTAAAAAAATAAGTTGACTTTGGTGGCATCTTATTCCTTTATCTTTAAATATTTTTTAAAACAAAACATACGAGTACACTACATATTTCTCTACTCAATAAGCTCTAAACAACTTTACCCCACTCGAAGGGGTAAGTAAATTTTTTTTTGCGCCCGTCTTTAGCTGTTTGGGAGCCCCCCTTATTTTTTTTTATTGTAATATTTGTTGTTTTGGCAGCAACAAATATAGTCATAGTACACAATTAGTAAAAAAATCAAATTTTTGCCTATTACGGTTCATGAGATAAGCCCGCTGACAGACAGACAGACATCGGAGGCATATCAATAAGGTTCCGTTTTTCACCCTTTGGATACGGAACCCTAAAAAAGAAGCGACCATAAAAACCCACGCGCTCTTTTAAATATGTTTGAATGAACAGGGTTGATACAATAAACATAAGTCAATTTGAATTTTGAATTAGCCTGTTATGGATTTCCATGGATTTTTTTGTTTCTAGGTAATCTGATGTTTTATAATAACTTTTCTGATAAAATTTTTGCTTTGCAGTAAATATACGTTCAACTGGAGATATAACAACTTTTGACATTAGTAAGTTCGAAATAGTAAGTCTAGTACACGTTAGCTGCGGCACCAATTTTTGCATACTTTCCGTTCCTGCGGCACGAGGTATAATCGGCCCGTACCGTGACCAGACGTTAGGGCGACACGCGGTCTATTAGACCCCACCTCCTTTTACAGACTAAAATCCATTTTCTGGCGCGAAATCAAAGATAAATGAGAATTTTGGTCCTTATTGATATAGACAGTGAATTGATGAACCCTAATCCACTGTCGCCCCGGGATCTGATGGCTAGTTTAGGAATTATTAGCAAAACAAAATATGGGATCTTATACACCTCGAACGCACTGAAATAGGGCAAATTTTCGCTGCGATTAGTGATGGGAAAAATAATATCGACGTTTTTAAACTGTCTTAACTACGCAACGACTTGACCGATTTTGATCAATTATATCTCATTAGATCGTTTTAAGGGCAAAACCTGGCAAAACAACACAAAGCTATCAAAGGATACATTTTTTTTAAATAATCTAAATTGTGCTTGAAGGCGCCATAAAGAAAAAAAACCGGCCACGTGCGAGTCGGACTCGCGCACGAAGCGTTCCATTCTATACCATTAGATTTTTTCATTAAAAACTTACCTGTTTTGGCTCTGTTTCTGGGTTTTTTTAAAATTAACTTCTGACATCGTTTAGACATGTTCGGCGCTGTAAAAGGACGTGCTCTCCAATCGACGTGATGCACAACACTGGTCGCGGGAAGCTCGCGTTGAGTGCGGTACGAGGTCAAGGGGGATATGGGACGTTTTAGCCTCGTTCCGCACTGCATTAAAATTATATTAATTCAGTGCGGCACGAGGCCTAAGACATCCGGTACCAAGGTAGGTACACCACCGAGTCCGGAACCATTAGTGATCTCAAATATATATTTATCTCTTTCCTACACTGGACCAAACCAAAGCTATGCCATTCGCACGACAGAGAAATTCACTTTTTTGCTTGCCGCACCACAGGGAAGTTGCATCAGGGGTGATTTAGGCCTCGCTTCGCACTTAACGTGTTAAAACACAATTTAAAACAAGTTTTAATAAAAAAAAAACAGAGTTGAAAACAACTTAAAATTGCCAATTTTGGGAAATAGTAAAAATAATTAACATTTAGGAGTTACTATTTTAAACTTACTAATGTCAAAAGTTGTTATATCTCCAGTTTCCATCATAAAATTTACAACAGTGTTTAACTACAACTACAAACTTTCAAACAAGAAAAGTTTTATCAAACTCGGTGTAGTTGTTTTTGCGTGATGCTTGATCAAACCTATAAACAAGTTTGTAAATAAATAAACCAACTTTCAAACGAAAAAAAAAAGTCAACTAAGTAGACTGAAAGTCCAAAAATTTGTGATTTACTTTCGGTCATATCTTCAATGTACAGATAAAATAGCAAAACCGAAGTAGGTTGTTTCCACCTGAATAATCAAATGGCTAATTACCGCCCAACTGTGACTTTCAACGGACAGGTACTGAAATACAACCCAACACCCAAGTACCTCGGAGTGACCTTGGACAGGTCCCTTACATACAAAGAACATCTGTGTAAGCTCTCCCAAAAAGTGGCTACTAGAAATAACATCCTCCACAAACTCTGCGGCACCACATGGGGAGCATCAGCCGAGTGCCTACGCACATCAGGAATCGCGCTTGTCTACTCAGCGGCGGAATACTGCGCAGCTGCTTGGCTAAATAGCGCGCACGTGCACAGAGTAGACACAAAACTGAACGAAGCAATGCGCTGTATCTCAGGCACTATAAAAACAACCCCCACTCACTGGTTACCCACGTTGTGCAACATCGCTCCTCCCCACTTGCGCAGAATGCATGCTCTGAAGAGAGAAGCTGAAAAAATTACCTCGAGCCCCCTCCTGCCTGTCCATGAGCACTTCTGCCAACCGCCCCCGCATCGCCTAAAGTCTCGACACCCAGCATACCAAGCCGCTCAAACCGTGGCCACGTTCGACATCTCAGAAGCCTGGAAATCTGAATGGACTGAAGCAACCCTTGGATCTTCAGTACAAGATATAGATCCTACGTCCAAGCTACCAGGCTCAAAGCTGCCGCGCAACCTCTGGTGCCGGCTCTATAGACTCCGAACAGGACATGGCTGTTGTAACTACTTCCGGCACAAATGGGGATGGAGAGATTCGGCTATGTGCGAGTGTGGCGAAGAGGAACAAACCATGGAGCACATAATTCGTCGTTGTCCCCGCTTCTCATATCCAGGACCTCCAGAAGACTTGTTTAGTTTACCGCCTGACGCCGCCGAATGGCTAAAAGGAGTAAATTTAAGTCTATAAATTTCGCCTATTCGTAAAGCCATACGATTAAATAAATAAATACAGATAAAATTTATTTGCGAACTTATAATATTATGTAGTACTGGCAGTTACCCACGACTTGGTTACGCGTGGATTTCCGTGGATTCATAAGAACTATCATCTTACATCTCACATTTCAAAATCGAAGCAGCCCATTTGTAATTACAATTTATTTCTTATACAAGTGACGCCATCTTATGACTTAAACCATAAATCTTGTAGTTTTTTGGGGGAAATAGTTTATTTTGATTCCATTCATTTAAATTAGAAGTGCCACAATTTAATCCTGAAAGACAACGTCAGTTTTATTGTTCCTACTTCTTTAGTCCTATAAAATTATCTCAGGGTGTTTGATGTAACTCGCTGTAAATCGAGAACCAGTGCTGCAATAATGATGAATTATGTCTCGTTTTATTCCTAAATGTATCAAGAATCACATGCCCTTAGATAATTTTGCCACAACTCTAGTAGTTTTTGTTAAAAGTTAGTAGAAAAAATGATTAGAAGATAATTTTTAATTTTTGGTGAACTGTTTGTAGCTATATTTCAGGTACTGTAGGTCACATCGAAATAAAATAGGTGTCTATAGATTGGTAATTTTATAACCATCAAGTCTTACATTGACGACTTTCCCCTAACTTCAACCGTTTTAGAGATAAATAGAAAAATCTAAAATTAGGGACCTTTTTGAGGGGGGGGAGGGGGGAGCGAAAATGGGATCGGCAGGGAACTTTCTAGATATGTTTGGATGGACCTAAGGAACATTTCCATAAAAAAAAATTGTCGGCCGTAATTTGTCCTGGGACCATTTCTAAAAATATTGAACTAAAGAGGGTTGAACTTTGCAAATTTCTTTTATTAGAGGTCGCCTACGTTTTTGTAGCTATATATATATATGTGCAAACGGTCCAATCCGTTCAGTAGTTGGAGCTATGCGTTTATAGATCACGATTTTCTTGTATATTTATATTAGATCGAATTTTCGATATTTTCGTGCATCTCGCTTCAAAACAGTACGACTTTCATACTAACTTTTAATCACACTTTAGGGATGATTTTCCAAAACTGCTGATACAAATGTTTCTTTATTTTATGTACTTTAACTAAATTCAAATGTACATGTTTCTCACTTTATAGTTGTAGAACCGATGAGATTAAATCCAATCCAGTCCGGTCTGGTCTAGTCCAGTTCTGTTCAGTCCAGTCAGAAGTTTCAAACAAAGAAGAAGGGTCCATACAAAATTACCCCAGGCCCGGCGCAAAAGAAACATATCTTAGTTATTTCGTTATTTTATGTAAAACAATTATCAATTATATTTATTTTCAAATTCAATGCCTAACTTAGTTAAAATTGTCTTTGTAACGCAAAATATTTCTTTTTTCTGATAATTTTACAAGGTGTTTATTGAGATATTTTAACTTCAATACGAATCAGAGAGTACTTAAAAGTGTTATTAATAAATTTTTTAGGTTAACTTTGTGGTGAAACTAAAGATTTTAATATTTTATATGTTAATTTTTAAGCTTCTTCTTTAAGTGACTTAATTTGTACTGATGTAAGAGTTTTGCCTAATAAACATATTTATATTTTCATTTCATTTTCACTTGTTGAGGGTGATGTTTCATACATTTAAGTGCCATCCAGACTCGGCTACTTCAGAGCAGTCTTATTAGCTTGGGCTTAATTAATTAATAATTCAGTATACTAGTTTAACATCTTAAATGTCGCTTTGAAAGGTATCTTTCTTTATATTACACTAACGATACTTTTTGATAGTTTTGATTATCTGTCACGGCAACACTAAAGTAATTCTATCCAAGTAAGCCAATAGACTAAAATCCATGCTAGAAAACTTTTTACAAAAAGAAGAATACTCATTATATGCAAGTCATGGGATAGTGAAAGTACCATGGCTCTGAAAGGTATACGCATGCCTAGAGAATAAAAACATTGCAGGAGTGCCAACAGTTTACCCATGCCGCCAAGCAGACACAGATTATCCGTAACTGGCAATACTGATTCCGATGCAATAACAAAGTGAGAAAGCGTGCTTGCTCGCTAACTCAATCCGAACACAGCGGCAGGCTAATTTGCCCTCGCTAAATCATCGCTGACTAGTTTACGAAAATGGGAACTTTTAACCATAAATCAAGCGTTATTTTTATACTGAAGTGGTAACACTGCTAGTTTCACGATTCAATTTAAGAAATTCTGTCGCTGAATCTTATGGTCTTTTTAAGTTATTAAGCAGCTTGTTAAAAACGAAAAACACGTTAAATAACGTTATTTTGCCATATTTTACGAAAATGGTAACACTTAATCTGAAATGGCAACACTATTTGCGCTGCGTCGGCGCCTAAGGTCGGCGCAATACCCAAAGAGGATGTAATAAAACTGTACCTCTCTTGCTTTAGTGAAGATTGGTGCGTTTTTTTTTTTTTTCTGGATTTGACGACGATTTTGGCATTCCTACCGAACTCTCGATATCTCGCTTAATGATTGGTTGTTTTTGCAATGGCGGACAATAATTGTGTAATGTATGAGCGTACACTACATCGACGTCGGCGTCTTTAAAAATGAATGTCACTTTGACAGTTAAGTCTCTATCTAACTGTAGAATAAAGAAAGAGAACTGTCAAAGTGATATTTAAGCTGCTAAACTAGTCTACTGAATTATGGTCTTGAGTTTAGCAAGCCCGAGCTAATAAGACTGCTCTGAAGTAGCCGCGTCTGGATGGCACTTAAATGTATGAAACGTCACCATCAACAAGTGAAAATGAAATGAAAATATGTTTATTCGGCAAAACTCATACATCAGTACAAATGAAGTTCCCAAAATGTAGTCGCTATATAGCTTACAAATCAATAAATTATATATTAAAATCTTTAGTTCCACCACAAAGTTAACCAAAAAATTGTTTCTTAATGATTCGTATTGAAGTTAAAATATCTCAATAAACACCTTGTAAAATTATCAGAAAAAAAAATATTTTAACTAAGTTAGGCATTGAATTTGAAAATAAAAATTATTGATAATTGTGGTACATAAAATAACGAAATAACTGAGATATGTTTCTTTTGCGTCGGGCCTGGGGCTCAGATGACCATTCTTCTTTACCACTATTATTTCACCAAGTTTACTTGGGAGATGGTTTAACAAAACTGTTGGGAAACATGATTATTTCTTGCAACCAAAACCACCCAAATATCATGCATCTCACTTCTATACAGTTAGATAACATAAAAACTATCAACCCTTATTTGTCCCATAACTGCTGGGAAGCTAATCTACGTACCTACGTTACTTTAACTCTTAATCAATATTATAATGCCTCTTACTTCTAAAGAGTAGGACTTCCATACAAAATTTTGTCATTTCACTCCTCTTGGGGATAATTTTCTAAAACTGCTAGAAAATTATTTTATTTCCATGTTAGCATAAAACTAAATAAAATTTTTCATGCATCTCACTTCCAAACAGTAGCTGACCACGATGCTAACTTTAAATCCTTATTTTACCCCCTTGGTGGGGTGATTTTCGATAAATGCTGACACAATTGTAACAGGAGAAGTATGTATAGGTATAATATAACAATCCCACCGGATAATAATCTGCATATAAAACTGAATAACTTTTCCAAAGGAATACTTTTAGGGTGCCGAACCCTAAAATAAAAAAAAACCGGCCAAGTGCGAGTCGGACTCGCGCACTGAGGGTTCCGTACAAACCTGTACGTATATAAGTAAAAGTTATGGTATTTTTATGTGATGTAAGTCACTAAAATTTATATTTGAGTTGATTGAATGGAAGGTAAATTGCGGTTTACGATTTATGACGTACTTAAAAAAAACTACTTACTAGATCTCGTTCAAACCAATTTTCGGTGAAAGTTTGCCTGGTTATCTACATCATATATTTTCTTTAGTTTTATCATTCTCTTATTTTAGAAGTTACAGGGACAGGGGACACACATTTTACCTCTTTGGAAGTGTCTCTCGCGCAAACTATTTAGTTAAGAAAAAAAAACCTGAATATCATTTTTGAAGACCTATCCATAGATACCACGTATGGGATTGATGAAAAAAAAAATTTTGAGTTTTAGTTCTAAGTATGGGGAACCCTAAATTTTTTGGTTTTTTTTCTATTTTTGTGTGAAAATCCTAATGCGGTTCACAGAATACATCTACTTCCCTAGATACATAGATCTTATAGTGTCGGAAAAAAGTTGCTGTAGGTATAGGTACGGACGGACGGACAGACAGACATGACGAATCTATAAGGGTTCCGTTTTATTGCCAAAATTATGAAATTTGGCAAGAAGCTAGGGATCATAGTACAAATAAAGGGAAAAGTCTAAATACAATACAAATACAAAAATACAAAATAATTTATTTAAAAAGTCCGGTTAACAAATAAAACAATTTTTCTCTGATAACCACACTAGGCTAGGCCTGTGTCGTGGTTATCACGACCAATTGAGGAACATCGGGACTAAACAGGGTAACATAATAAAATTACATAGTTATATTATAACTTAACTTTAAATACATTATACTACAAGAAAGATAAGTGCAGAAAAAAATTACAGAAACTAAAGCGACAATAATTAAGCTAACAGTAGACATTAGAAATTAGTGCAAGGGTTTTGTATGGATTTGTGGATGGGTTTGTGAGTGCGTGTGTGTGTATGGGTGTGTAAATGTATTATTTAGTTTCGAAAGCGTCTCGTCTCTATTTTAAAGGGGTTAGCAGTTTCTCAGTTTCATCGTAAGTCAAGTTTATTAAAACTCGTTTTACTTTATTTTTAAATTCGTGTACCGTCAAGTGTCTCATATCATGTAATTTTAACATTTTATTGTATAAAAAGGGTAACATAAAAGGGGGAAATCGGGAGGCGAAATTTGATTTTACTGTTTCCTGAGGTATTTTGAAAATTCGACGTTTTAACAAGGTATTATAGTTTTCCGAGTTCAGTACCGCTTTATGCATACTAACGACAGCCCTTAATATATAAAGTTGTCTTACGCTTAACACCTGCGCTTGCTCATAGAGTTGACAAGTGGGATATCTATATGGCAAGTTAAGCATTACCTTCAAGATCGCCCTTTGTGCTCTTTCCAATGATATCATATAAGTTTTGGCTGCCGCTCCCCATACCTCCATACAGTATGTAAGTATAGGCTCACAAAGCGCTGTGTAAATTGATGTTAACAATTCGATGCTGGCTACATGTCTCAGCTGTTTAAAAACATGGATTAATTTTCTAGCCCTAGCTGCCGTAGCCTCGATGTGATTCCTGAAGGTAAGTCGGTCATCAATTACCACCCCCAAGTACTTAATTGTGTTTGATCTTGTGATGACATTGCAGTTACAAGAGTTTCGATTAATTATGTTAGTTTGACAAGTATGTATCATCATGTTAAGCAAGGGATCAGGAGCAGTAGCGGCAGTTTTGTGAAAACAGACATATTTAGTTTTATTTGTGTTGAGAGACATTAAATTTTCAGTCAACCATTTGCTCACAATAGTCATGCCTTTCTCTGCGCTCAAAAAACATTCTTTCCAAGAATTGCCATGGAATATGATCGCCGTATCGTCCGCATAGCACACGATATCTGCGTCTTCTAAATTCAGCATGGTTAGACCGTTTAGGTAGACCAAAAATAGAGTCGGCCCGAGGACACTACCCTGTGGCACTCCAAAAGTCACTTCCCTTGCAGAACTAGTCCAATCGTTTACCTTAACCTGTTGGGTTCTGCCTTTTAGGTAGGTTTCAAACCAACTGAGGGCAACACCGCGTATACCTATTTGCTGTAGCTTCTTTAAAAGTATTGGAATTGATACTGTATCGAAGGCCTTGGCGAGGTCAAGGAACACTCCGATACATGATTTTCCGTTATCCAATAGTGAGGAAACTCTTTCAGTTAAGGTTTTGACGGCACCCTCCGTAGATTTGCCCCTTCTAAACCCAAATTGGCTAGCTGACAATATCCCTTTTCCTTCTAAATAATCAATCAACCTTTTGTTCATAACTTTTTCCATTATTTTAGATAAAGCAGGTAGTAAAGAAATTGGCCGGTAGTTATTTAAATCCAAGATGTCCCCTCCTTTATGTATAGGAGTAACTGCAGCTATTTTGAACGCTTCCGGGACGACTCCTGTCTCTAGACTTTGGTTAATAATGTCAGTCAATGGATAGATTAAGCAGGTTTTACCGTTTTTGATTAGGCGATTACAAATTCCATCTATTCCAGGAGCGCTGTCCGACTTCAAAGTGTTTATTAGAGACTCTACTTCATAAATGTTTGTAGGGTTTAAGTAAAAAGAGCCCACAGGTGAGTCATTGTTGCTGATTTTTCCCGCTAGAAAAGACTCTGAAACATGAAGCTTATCCAGGATGGAGAATGCTAGAGACTTCCCTATTGTTGCAAAATGATCATTTAGTGCGTTTACAGATTCTTCAGGTGTTTTCTTTAAATTAATAATTTTGTTTCTTGATACGTTATTTGAATTGTATTTCCTGTTAGTAATATTATTTATTGTTTTCCAAAGCTTTTTACTATCTTTTTGATTTAATTTAAGTAAGTCACGGTCGTATTCATTTTTGTTTTTCCTTAGCAAAGTAATATAAAAGTTTCGATACCTAGAGTAGATTTTTCTATTAACGTCATTTTGTGGGAAATTTTTAGCTTTTTCGTGCAAGTAATCTCTAACTTGTGAACATTTTATTAGTCCCTGACTCATCCATGGTTTAAGAATTATCATATTTCGTCGTTTCTTAACGATTATCTTTGAGTTTGATTCCATTATTTTCAAAATTATTCTTACAAAGATATTAGTTTGCTCATCAGTATTGCAAATCGTTTTCAAGTTTGACCAGTCAATGTTATACAACTCAGAAACAATATCATTATAATTGTACCGCATTCTGTATAATTTCGATTTGGGTATCTTTGGTAGTTCAGTCGTGATTCCTGTAATGACAGTTCTATGGTCTGTCACTGAAGAAGAAATCACCACAGTTTCTGCATTTATTTGTCCTTTTATAAAGACATGATCAAGGAGCGTATCTATGCGGGTAGGCTTATTGACTGCTGACAAAAGTCCAAGTTCTGACATCATGCATAGGTATTCAGTAGTATCGGCCGTGTGATGAGCAGTATCAATAATGTTTATGTTGAGATCGCCAGTAAGTACAAGACAGGAAGTTCTATCGAGATTAATAATTTCATCATAAAGCGAGCTTATAAAGGGATTAATATTTTTAAATGACGGTGACCTATAAATAGCTAAAACTGTAATACGTCCTTTTATATCGATAGCAAGGCAATTTGACTCGCTTATATTTGGTTCGCTACATTGAGAAGATAACGTGTCTTTTACATAGGCAATGACACCCCCAGCTTTATTTATAAACTTAGTGCTGTTATATTGTATATAGCCATTTATTTGATTTATGGTGGAAGAATCGTTTATCCAGCATTCCGTTAATATTATTATATCAATTTCTAATTTTATTCTAGCTAAAAGAATAAGAAAATCATTAAAATTACAGTTGACGCTTCGAATGTTCATTGTTAATATTTTGAAATCGAATTTACTTATTAAATTATAGCTATCTTCAGCCTTGGTCATGGCATGGCATTGTATAAAATTCATCTCATCTAATTCCTTAATAATTGTGTGGGTAGCCATTGTCAGGTGGTATTTATTTTGCTCATAAAGTTTCGGGACCATTGCCATTCCACGACCATTGCTGTAGCGTAATATGTCGGTTTATTTACGAACTGTGGTGTTTTTGTGTCTGTGTTTAGTAGATGGCTGAGTGTTTTAGGTGTAATACTAATCAATAACGATCTATTTCTTATATTACTAAGAAGAGTTTTGAGGCGCTGCAGGTCCCACGAGCTTATCAAGGTCGTCAATTGATCTGATGAGGATTGCCGGACTTTTCTCTGCGCCGCTATTGTCTGTTTTACGTACAAAAATCGATCCATTTCGGAGCCAACAGTAACGAAATTTATGCAGAGCGGTTCTGGTTCGTGCTTCGCGAAATAACAAACGATTGGCTTTGGTCAGACGTTCGTTTACGTATATGCTACGAGGTGGACTATTTGGTAGAATAAATTGCGTAGTAAGATTCTTCCTTACCCTGGCTGCTGTGAGAAGTTCGTCTTTTTTGGCTTTCCTGATCAACTCGACCACTATGGGTCTAGGCAGAGCATTTTTATTACTGGAATTGTACTTAGGACCTGCTCGAGTTATGCAGTTAACGTCTGTTTCCTTTAGATCCACTCTCAATTGTTGGCTTACAGTGATCAATGTATGAGTAAGGTTTTCTGTTTTTTCCTCAGGGATCCCTAAAATTTCAAGCTCATTTCTCAAAGAAAATTGTTCATGTAGATTAAAAGATGATTGTAGGCTGGTTATGGTTGTTTTTAAGTTCTCGATTTCAATATCTTTGTCCTCTAAGCGTTTCTGAAATTCTTTGAATTTTTTGTTTATAGACACATTCAAAATAATTAAATATTACAATTTTCATCACAACTCACATGAGCTCCGGTTTCAAGAACTTTTCTATGTAAGAGGGGTCAAATTGGATGGTCGCAGAGTTTTTAAAGTCAAATAGCAAAAGTTCTTAGTATATCATATGTTAGATAGGTACGGAACCCTTAGGGCGCGAGTCCGACTCGCACTTGGCCAGTTTTTTCTTTATCAGCCTATCTGATCACACAGCTGGGCGAAGGCTTCCCGCTGCTTTCTATTGGTCACGATCTTTTGGAACCTCTTCCCAATTGGGAAGAATTCTTAAAGAATTTTAAGGAAAGAAGAATAAGAAAAAGAATTTTCAAAGAATTCTTTAAGCAGGCATCAAGATCGTCACGTCAGGAGAAGGGAAGGATCAATATAGATCTATTTTCATTCTACGTTTTAAGAAGAGTTCTGTTATAAGTACATCACTTACCGACGTAAAGAGCTGGTCCAATCCAAATGTTAGCAGTCCCTCCGGATTCATCCACCATTTTGGATAAAGTGTCCAAATTTTTCAATATCTCTACAAAGTATGAAGATTTTAATTTAATAATCTCTTATTCATTCTCACTTCCTAGGTTTAGGTGGAAAAGCCTACGTACGAAAGAATGTATTCATACACTTTTATTGCTATATTTCTGTAACGTATCCAGTTTTGTCTCTACCAAACACTAATGCAAAATACCTGAATAAAATTAATAAGTATATATATGATGTCTTACTTTCAGGACCACCAATGAACCAATGTGTGTGCCCTATAACTGGCAGGTTTCCCACATTCGGTAACATTTCACATAATTTATACAAAGACTTTCGCGAGTGTCGGAAGTAGACATAATAAAATAACACAGTGACAAAAACTAACACAAACACAAACATTTTTTTTATTTATTTGTTTGTTTTTATTTTATAATTTTTAATAGGTTATTAAGATTAATGTACGATGTTTCACTCTTAAAATTCGCAATGACACTGAAAAGAGTTAAACACGGCGTAGCACTTTTGTAGCAGCAATGTGCGAATGACAAAACTGGATAAGTACACACGGCCGCACATCGGTAGAAATACTTTTGGACCTTATGGCGTGGTAATAGAGTTGAAAAAGTTTCTACCGACAAGCGGTTGACCGTACTACGTCAAAACATCTGATTCTGCAGACATGCAGACACGACCTGGCATTGAAAAGAACTCTCAAGAATACAGCAACGGGTTAAACGATTGTAGGTACTTATTACGAAAAATCTCACTTAATACGATGCCCATTACGTAGGTAAATAATGGTTCAATTTTAAAGAAAAGATATGGCTTAAAAATAATTTGTAGTATTCAAAAACCATAAGAGTCGATTGTTTTTTCATTTTCAATGGCTCACTTCGTTGAATCAGTTCCAAATGTTATAGAAACCAATTTGTTTATAGACATACCTAATAAAAACAATCTCGCGGAAACACTCGTTTTAAAGGTAAGTGAAATTCGCTTGTCCTTAACATCACCTTGAACATTATTTACAGGACTTAATAATTTAACGATATCGGCTGAAAGAAGTTAACATTGATTGATCTTATTGTCAGATTATCATACGAATAAAGATCGGGAGGGGAGGCTTATTAGGCTTTCGACTGATGTTTTGGGAATATTGAGATGAAACAAAAAGTCAATACTCAACTCTTAAAACTCCTTTCATATATATTTTTTACATGGGTAAAATCTTTTATATCTTTAGTACAAACAATATTATCATCACATTCGTGGAAATGATGGAGCCCCGATTTCATAAGAATCCTGCATCATGATACATCCCCTTTAGAGTAAAGTGTAGGTAGGAGTGTCGCTCGCTGTACGTACTTTCTTTTTTAGGGTTCCGTAGTCAACAAGGAACCCTTATAGTTTCATCATGTCCGTCTGTCTGTCCGCGGCTTGGCTCAGAGATCCATAGTACTAGAAAGCTGTAATTAAGCATTTCGACGACAAAGTGGTAAAATAAAACCTAGGAAAAAAAAAATTTTAGGGTTATCATAACATCCCATGAAACGTCCACTACAGGAAAGGGAGCTCCCTCTAGAATTCTAGCTTTTGCTGGAAAAATGTAGAGGGAAAGTACCATAGTCACCTCGCTTGTTAGCGTTACGGCTGGCACCATGGACCGCGGTTGAAGGTGACCACAGTAGATGTTAGATACAAATGAGGATGCTGCTTCCCATCCTCCAGTTTATAACCCTTAGTCCCTCCTACAAGTAAAGTGGGGGTGAATTTTTATTTTCTCATCAACCTCATCATGTGGGGTGTCGCTGGATAGGTCTTTTAAAAATAATGTAAGCCTGAAATAATCATTCTTCAATTTAGGAATCCATTTGCGAAATATTTAGCTTATAAGTGCAATTTTTTATTGGAGTCGAGTGTCCCTCCTTCTGCCAGTATTATATTGTTATTTCAAACATATAATTCCTACCTGTCTGATAAAGGTCTAATCAAATCGCTGCTGGTCGAATAATCGCAATCTTACCCTAAAAATTACGGACAAAAATAGGCTAGTAAATATCGATCAATAGATCAGCTTGGATTTGCACAATTAAATTCTCTCGCCTGCTCTGCTCGTACGTGCGTTTGTTTAGTGAATTCAATTATCTTCAACATCATGCCAAAAACCTTATAAGTAAGGCGATTGACGTCAAAAACAGTTTTATTTCGGAGGATTTAAATTTTTAACAGGTATTTAAACACTACGTAGTTCCTTGAGAGCATGTATGATTTGGTCAAATATTTGCCTAGCTAGCAAGAATGGGCCTCCTCGGCCCGTCAGTTTGCAGTTTGTCAGTTTTGCAGTTGAACTCTGACCGTCACGGGATACACGCGTTCTCACATTTATATATAAAAAAAGTTCCAAACCAGATCCGTAAGGGATACAGTTATTACACTAAGATCCAGGTGAGTCTTTCATCTATCTACCATCTCAAACAGTGATTCGTATCGAGCGTAGTCAGTGTGGTCACTTCAAAAACCGGTCAAGTGCGACTCTTAACTCGTGCACTGAGGGTCCTGATATAAATATACAAAGTATGATTTGGATGCACTAAAGTTTATTATTGATGTGGGACCAGATGACTAAGTTTGTTTGTATAGGATTTTTGCTTACCTAGGTATTCAGACATTTCGCCCACAACGTAACATATAAAAAATTTACCCCCTTTACCCTCATTTCGGTTCCATTTGCAATGCAAACAAAATCATTTCATATTATTTAATATCCAGTGAAGAAGAGCAAATATGTTTTAAAATGATTGCTCAAGTCGATTGCATTGGTAGCTATTTACTGAGCTAAACGGCTGTGCCTTCTCTGGGACCATCAGACAGACAACCGACCACTCACTTCATAAGTTTTCCTAATTTACCTACTGAACAGTATTCCTTTCTAGGGGTTGTATTAATAAATCCAATCAAAGTGGTATAATAAAATATTGAATTTATTTTTCGGACTTCCCCTACACTTCTTTCCTTCCCCTACAAAAATATTGTAGTGAGTTTTTGCAGACTACTTTTCGATTTAGTGATCTGTTTGCGAGTAATCTTAGAATTTTTGTTGGAGTCAAGTGTCCGTCCGTCCGTCCCCCGTCCCCCCCCCCCCGCCAGCAAAATGGTTTTTACTGGAAATGTGGAAAAATTCACAGAAGTGGCACATTTATAAATAGGTTGAAGAGTAATAGTCAAAAATATATAATAATGGGCTGAGCTTCGTTGGTCGTTAGGATGAAAAAAGTTTATGAAAACATTTACTACAAACCCGACATGCACTTGGCCGATTTTTGTATTTGAGCTTATTTCGTCTTCCGTCAGTTATCTACTATCAACTGATCTGAATTAAGAGTATGTTTTGCCCCAACTAGTCATCATGATAATAATTGGGCTCCTGGTGTTGGCGGCATGTGTATACTGGGCTTATTGGTGTGCGCGGGCGCATCGAATGTCTCGCATGGTGGCATCTCTACCCTCACCGCCGGCTCTTCCCGTAATTGGAAACGCTGCGCTCTTTCTTGGCTCTACGGAAAGTAAGTTTATCGTACAGGGTGTAAAGAGATCTCCTTAAAACTGAAGATTCGGACCATGAAACGGAATAACTTTCCTTGAGAAACATAGGTTGAAAAAAGATATTTTTTAACTTCCCATTGATATTTATGTATGGAAACATTTACAACGAAAGCATTTTATATGGAACTAGCGGCCCGCCCCGGCTTTGCACGGGAAGCTAGCGTTCATAAATGCACTTTTAGTATTTCCCGATTTTGAAACGTGTTTCTTTTTTGCTTTTGATCTATCAAAAAGTAAATTTTAGAATAAAACAATTTTAAAAACTGTTCAAGTCATTTAATACACTTCCCAGCTCTTGCACTTGGCCCGTTTATTGGTCTTTAGGAATTTCATATTAACTTTCATCATTAATTTTCATCCCCTTGAGGGATGATTTTTCAAAAACGCTGAAACACATGTTTATTTCTTTCTTATTATTAGCCTAAATCATAATTTTTAGTAGAATTTTCATACGAACTATCATTCCTTATTTCACCCCTTGGGTGATGATATCTCAAAATTGCTGCTACATGTTTTTCTTTGCTTTTTACTAAAATCAAAATTTTAAATACCTACCTCATGTCAAAACTGTAGGATTTTCATATGAATTTTCATCCCTTATTTCACCCCTTTGGGTGATGACATCTCAAAATTGCTGAAAAACGTGTTTATTTGTTTCTTATTATTAGCTAAAATCCAAAATTTTAAGTACCGCATGTCAAAACTGTAGGATTTACATACAAACTTTCATCCCTTATTTCACCCCTTTTGGGGGATGATATCTCAAAATTTCTAAAACACGTGTCTCTTTGTTTCTAATTATTAGCTTAAATCCAAATTTTCAAGTATCTCATGACAAAACTGTAGGATTACTATACAAACTTTCATGCCTCATTTCATTCCGTTAGGGGATGAATTTAAAAAAACCGGCCAAGTGCGAGTCGGACTCGCGCACTGAGGGTTCCGTACCACCACATAAACATAATTGTATTAGTTGAAATTTCAGTAAGTTAATGTGCTAGATTTTTTGAGTCCGACACGCGCTTGACCAAATTTTATTATTTGTTGTTATTTTATAGCCTATTCCCTATAAACATACCAATTTTCAAGTTTGTAAGTATTCCCGTTTTTAAATAGAACTAAAACAAAAATCACCTCAGCAACCATCCAACTTGACCCCTCTCTTATATGAATGTTCTTGAAACGGGAGCTCACCACAATTGGTTACCATTAGTTGTGAGAAAAAATGAAATATTTAATGATTTCAGACTTTTCCCATTATTTGTACTGTGAGACCTAGCTTCTTGCCAAATTTCATAATTTTAGGTCAACGGGAAGTACCCTGTAGGTTTTTCATTTTTGAATAAATGTATGGAGATGAGGACATAAAATACCATATCTTTTGATTGCGTCGTTGTAAAAAATTGAAATTTTCAGATCTTGTGTGGTTCATGGATCCTAATATATGGTATTAATTTTAACCTGATACCTTTACCCGTTCGTGAGATAAAGGGTCTTGACAGACAGACAGACAGACAGACAGACGGACAACAAAGTGATCCTATAAGGGTTCCGTTTTTTTCTTTTGAGGTACGGAACCCTAAAAATGCTGAAACACTTTCTTTTTATTTTTTACGCAGAGCTCAAAACCAAATATAAATCTACCTTTAAAAATGAAAGACTTAAAGACCTACATACAAAAAAAAAACCGGCCAAGTGCGAGTCGGGCTCGCGCACTGAGGGTTCCGCACCACCACATGAACATAATTGTATTAGTTGAAATTTCAGTAAGTTAATGTGCTAGATTTTTTGAGTCCGACACTCGCTTGACCAAATTTTATTATTTGTTGTTATTTTATAGCTTATTGCACTATAAACATACCAATTTTCAAGTTTGTAAGTGTTCCCGTTTTTAAATAGAACTAAAACAAAAATCGCCTCAGGGACCATCCAACTTGACCCCTCTCTTATATGAATGTTCTTGAAACGGGAGCTCACCGCAATTGGTTACCATTAGTTGTGAGAAAAGCTGTAATATTTAATGATTTCAGACTTTTCCCATTATTTGTACTGTGAGACCTAGCTTCTTGCCAAATTTCATAATTTTAGTTCAACGGGAAGTACCCTGTAGGTTTTGCATTTTTGAATAAATGTATGGAGATGAGGACATAAAATGCCATATCTTTTGATTGCGTCGTTGAAAAAAATTGAAATTTTCAGATCTTATGTGGTTCATAGATCCTAATATGTGGTATTAATTTCAACCTGATACCTTTACCCGTTCGTGAGATAAATGGTCTTGACAGACAGACAGACAGACAGATAGACAGACAGACAGACAACAAAGTGATCCTATAAGGGTTCCGTTTTTTTCTTTAAAGGTACGGTACCCTAAAAAACATCCCCTTTTTCACCCCTTCAAGGGTGATTTTTAAGAAATGCTTAAATACGTGTTTCTTTACTTTTTACCAAAAGCAAATTTGTGTGAAAAAGAAAATAGGACTTTCGTACAAACTTTCATCCCTTATTTCACCCTCTTAGGGGATTAATTTTGGAAAATCATTCCTTAGTGGGTCGTTTTGAAGTGCAAAAAACCTGTGTACAAAATTTCAGATCTGTAGCTATAGCGGTTACGGCTCGGCGTTGATAATCAGAACAAGCTATTTTATATATTTAGATGTAAAAAAAATATTTTCCTATTTCAACCCATGTCCTTTGGGGGAAGTTGTTCAGTTTAATGGTCTGAATCCACAATTTCAGTTTTCAGGAGATGTAGGTACTTTTATTTACATCTTGTGTTTTGACCTTCCATAGAAATTATTTAGTCCGATATCCTTTTAAATTGGCTAGGCTAATCAGCAGATTGACTTATTGATCAAGAACAGACTAAATTAAAATTTTCTTATTTACATCTAAACAATATGTCTAAATTTTTTCTTTGTTTTTGGACTCCATTCTCTTTAAAAATCTATTCAGATTTTGTTTGTGTAACATAGTATTATATTATTAATTATTATTATTATTAATTATATTATTAATCTATGGTAAACACAGAAAAACTTTTACGTAGGAGTCCAAAAATAACTTTGTACTTATCTCTTGTGTCTTTTCTACAATATTCCGTACTTACTTACCCACGCTTACTCACCTACTTTACTTTGTAATCCACATATACTCGTCATAAAATACATAAACGTGAAGGCATTGAATGGAAGAAACCTATAAAATATGACATACTTTAGCGATAAATATAAATCCTTGAAAAAGGTTACGTGTGGCCCTGCCCAGTAATACAAGTGGTAAAGCAATCAGCAGTGCCGTAGTACTCATTTAAATGTTATATGTAAATATTATCTGAGAACACAGAACGCTCCGTGCAAATTGAATGGTAAACTTGATCGAAGTGAGTCCTCATTTATTTACTTATTGTACCCTCAGAAATTTTGCGGAACATCGAAGATATAGCGGATTTAGCATTGAAACATAATGGGGCTGCAAAACTTTGGCTCGGCCCGAAACTGTATGTCGGTAAGTAAATTATTAATTTTATTTATTTATTTTATTTAATGGTTATTAATTTAATTTATAGAGGTTCTGAACAACACACAAAAGTACGCTAAACCAACGAAAGAGGCGTGATGTTAGTATGTATTAATATTATTCACAAACAGCTCAAGCTGGATAGTCCCAGGAGGCGACTAAAATAAAAATAGTACTTAGTATAAAGTCCATTGTACAAACGCTGTTGATTGTACCTAAAATTGAATTGCTATTATCTTATTACTTAGATAAAAGCAAACTATACCCATCTCCCAGTTTTGCTTAGTTCTTACTAACACTCTGTATGTTTTGTTCATAGATGTGACAAAACATGTCGCAAATCACATACTAATTTTTTACGTTTTAGTATGACTAATCTGTTTTGGTTACCTACTAATTTAAAAAAAATATTATCCAATATTATGATAGGGATGAATGTCATGGACACAAAATACGGATGAATAGTCTAACAATTTTACTTAGGTACATTCACTATAGATTTATATTCAAAATGAATGTCATGGATGAATGGTCACAGGATTATACGTAGAGAAGATTTATGTTTGAGTCCCGTTATACAAAATTGGAAACTAGAGGAATGTTGCAATCGAAGGAAAGATTCCCGTTTTAAATAATGCTGCTGTAAATACAGCAGCATAAAAGGCTATAAACAACAGTGAAAGTTTTAGGTAATCTAATCTGATTTTGTTGTTTTTAGCAATCGGCAACCCAGAAGATGCACAGCTGGTTCTAGACAACTTCTTGGATAAGGATGTTGTGTACAGATTCATGCGGCCATGGCTCGGTCACGGACTGTTTGTTGCCCCGTGTGAGTTTTGATTGTCATAATATTTGTAATCGTGAAGGCATCTTCGATAGGAGCCGAGGCCAATTTAATGGTTTAGTGTGCCTTACGAAAGCGCCGTAGCGTAGGTACGCCTACTTCATCGCAAAATTTTGTCAAGGGTAAAGGTGGGGTAAAGTATATAGATTGGTACCTACTTAGAAGAAATATAAAATGGTCCAAAGCGCTGTCTGTTTATAATATCGTGCGTCCGGAGTCTATATCGACTCTGCAAACACCGATTAACAAATCAATGCAAAGGTGAACTCCGTGGTTGATGATCTAGCTTTTCTACCGAACAAAAATTATCCAATCATAGCCGACAACTTACTTCACGCGCTATAATCGTTATTTTTATTCGCAATTAGCGAACCGTTGAATGTTTCCGAGCCATAAGCGAAGTGAGAAAAACTTAGCGAATAAATAGCATGTTGATCGAATTCACACTGCCCTGTGAAACTAAACAATCCACAAGGATATTAGGTAACACTTGTAGGTATACCTAACGTAGGGTCCCGTGTGGTGCCGGCAAAGAATAGTACCAACCCATATATACCCGTGGGTGTCGTAAGAGGCAACTAAGGGTTATAAACTGTAGGATGGGCAGCAGCATCCTCCTTTGTGTCTTACATCTTACTTACTGCGGTCACCTACAACCGCGCCGCGGTCCATGGTGCCAGCCCGTAACGCTAACAAGCGAGGTGACTATGGTACTTCCCCTCTACATTTTTCCAGCAAAAGCTAGAATTCTGGAGGGAGCTCCCTGTCCTGTAGTGGACGTTTCATGGGATGTTATGATGATGATAATACCTAACGACTATGGGATATGCTTTACACAAAGGATCAGACCGGAATATAAAATAACTAAAATAATTCGAATCTTCTTAGAACTTCCTAGTTCTAGCTGCTTAGGTAAGTACGTTTACTTAATATTATATGAACGAATTCTTTGAACGATTCGAATTATTTTAATTATTTTATATTCCGGTCTGATCCTTTGTGTAAAGCATATCCCATCAAAAACATAAATTTAAAATGGGAGCCAAGATCAATGTTAAGATTATGCGTAGTTGTTGACTTCACTGACAAAATAATTGAGATCTAAACGGGTGGCAAGTTCTGTAGACAATCCTAAAATTTTGGTTTCAATATTTGTTCACTAATCACAAATCACAAAGCTTTTATTTAACTTAGGATTTAATTCAAGCTCATGTTTTACCTTGGCTAGTTTTCACATGGATCTATTTATTTTTGGTCAGTTATTATAAATTTGATAGTCAACTTTCGAAAGGTTGAGATAACCTATTCTTCTGATTGAGTTTGTTGATAGACGGAGACCCTGAAAATAACTGTGTGATCTACTTTTTTAGGGTTCCGATACCAAAATGGTAAAAAAAAGGAACCCTTATGGTGCCGCTCTGTCTGTCTGTCCGTCTGTCTGTCACACCTCTATATCTCAGCAACCACTTACGCTATCGAGCTGAAATTTGGAATAGTTTTAGAATATAGTTGCCCAACTTAATTGCACATGAAAATTTTTTGAAAAAAGTATGATTATTAATGTAAAGGGGGCCAAAATAGGGGGGGCCAAATTTCAAATTGTCGCTACTAGGTCGAGTGGGGTATCATATGAAAGGGCTTTACTTGTACATTTTAAAATATATTTTTGTATTTTTTTAAGTTTCTTAGTTTTCAAGTTATGATGATAAATGTCAAAAAAAATACCATTCCCCCCCCCTTATCTCCGAAGTTTGAGTAAGGGAAAATCTGAATTAATTACAGTTGACAGAGGTTTATGTAAACTTTACAGCAAAAATAAAACGATCTTTCTAAGTTGCACAGTTTTTCAGAAATCTGCAAAAAACCTTTACAAACAAATTTAGTTTTGCGGTCCTGAAAATGGACTTTATTGCTTCCAAAAATACTATAGGTATATCGGAACCCTCGGCGCGCGAGTCCGACTCGCACTTGACCGGTTTTTTATTACTTCAGTAGTCCAAAATAAAAGGGGCAAATAATTGATGCCTTTTGATAGAAAAAAGTGATCATCTGTGATAGTTCTGTTATTACTTACAACCATATTTTTTTTACAAGTCTTTTTAGGGTTCCGATACCAAAATGGTAAAAAAAAGGAACCCTTATGGTGCCGCTCTGTCTGTCTGTCCGTCTGTCTGTCCGTCTGTCTGTCACACCTCTATATCTCAGCAACCACTTACGCTATCGAGCTGAAATTTGGAATAGTTTTAGAATATAGTTGCCCAACTTAATTGCACATGAAAATTTTTTGAAAAAAGTATGATTATTAATGTAAAGGGGGCCAAAATAGGGGGGGCCAAATTTCAAATTGTCGCTACTAGGTCGAGTGGGGTATCATATGAAAGGGCTTTACTTGTACATTTTAAAATATATTTTTGTATTTTTTTAAGTTTCTTAGTTTTCAAGTTATGATGAAAAATGTCCAAAAAAATACCATTCCCCCCCCCTTATCTCCGAAGTTTGAGTAAGGGAAAATCTGAATTAATTACAGTTGACAGAGGTTTATGTAAACTTTACAGCAAAAATAAAACGATCTTTCTAAGTTGCACAGTTTTTCAGAAATCTGCAAAAAACCTTTACAAACAAATTTAGTTTTGCGGTCCTGAAAATGGACTTTATTGCTTCCAAAAATACTATAGGTATATCGGAACCCTCGGCGCGCGAGTCCGACTCGCACTTGACCGGTTTTTTTTACTCTACTCACGGTCCGAAAAAGCAAAATACCTAGTTAAAGGATAAGAAAATTAAAAATAATATAATATGAAAAAGGATCAGTTTAGCGGATGAGACCAGAATAACCCTTTAATTCGAGTACTTAAATTTTCATGTACCTCACTTCAGTACTATCAAACAGATTTTCAACAAACTTTTAACCCTTGTTTTAGGTATATACCCCATTGGGAGACGATTTTTCAAATACATACTTATTTCTTCTAATTAGACCAAATCAAATTTTCATCTATGTCACCTAGCTCCTCCAAGATGTCACCTAAAAACTTAAATCATCTTTCAATCAAAATTTCAATCCTTTTTAGGGTTCCGTACCTCAAAAGAAAAAAAACGGAACCCTTATAGGATCACTTTGTTGTCCGTCTGTCTGTCTGTCTGTCAAGACCCTTTATCTCACGAACGGGTAGAGGTATCAGGTTGAAATTGATAATGAATGTTAAGGTCCGTGGACTACACAAGATCTGAAAATTTAAATTTTTTACAACGACGCAATCAAAAGATATGGCTTTTTATGTTTTTTTTTTTATTATGCATTAAATTACAAGAAATATGGTGGACATCGTTAGCACGCAAACCTCTTGGGTTTATCTGCGCTAACGGGTCGTCTTACTACTATTTTAAATACAGATATAAAGCTTAAGTTCTAAGTTTTACATCCCGGCTGGTTTAGCAAGTAATACATCTTCAGTTTATTGTTGTATTTACATTTTTCCATGTACATATCTTGCAAGTCTTCCGTCAATTCATTTATAAGGCTTGGTATCTGATAATTTAGAAGTCTGGTTCCATAAAAATTTGTTGTTTTAGGTACTATGTATTTTTTAATACTATTGTTGGCTCTAAGGTTGTCTGGCCTCTTTCTTACCTCTAGATAATCTGGGTTATTTACTTCAGTTAGTAGATTAAAAATAATTTTATCATATACATTAATTACCTTGCAGTAATTAAACAGCCCTGCATCATTATTTTTATATCTATTTTTTATGTATCTAGGTACTATAATTTTAAGCATTTTACGTTGTATTCGGTATATATCGTATATATATGTTGTAAATGTTCTCCCATAGCTACTCAATCCGTAACCGATAACAGAGTCCGCTAAGGCCATGTAAAGAAGTCTAAGTATTTTGTAAGGTAACTTATACTTTAGTACCATCAACTTGCTCGTGACTGAACGAAGCTTTGAGCACACATGTTCTTTATGTGGTCCCCAGCAGAGTCTGTTATCGATCACGAGACCTAAGTAAGTGTGACTATTGAGAGTGTCAATAGATTGACAAGCACACTTTGTCATATTTGTGTGTAAGCATGAGTGGCTATGCGATATGATAGTCGGGGTGTATGCTGCTTTATTGTGTGCAGAATGTATAAATAAAAGTTTAGTTTTTAGAATGTTAATAACGAGACCGACATCATGGGCCCATTTACATAATATGTCAAAACTGTTCTGAATATCAGTTTGCGCTTTGATTATATCATTGTCCGCTACTACTAGGCATGTGTCATCCGCAAACTGATACACAGAACCTTTGGTTACAACATTTGCCATGTCGTTGACATAAAGCAAGTATTCTGTTGGGCCAATAATGGAACCCTGGGCCGTGCCTCTATCCGTGGCAATTAGATTTCCAATCGTGTTCGAGACTTTAACAGTGGTATATCGGTTAGTATGGTAATTTTTAATAATTCTAAAAAAGGTCCTTGTATTCCACAACGCGATAGCTTGTCGTAAAGAGTGCTAAAATTTAAAACATCAAATGCCTTACTGAAGTCAATAAATATTACTAAAACATATTTTTTATTATTGAAATGGTTATTAATTTCGTCCGTAAACATCCGTAGTAGTTGAGTAGTATTTTTGTTTTTCTGAAATCCGAATTGTGTTTTATTAATGATATTGTTATCGATGAGATATTGTTTTAATTCATTGCTAATATATCGTTCTATAATTTTATCTAAACATGAGAGAATAGTTATTGGACGGTAATTATTGTAAATATTGTGATTTCCTTTTTTAAAAATAGGTCTAATGATTCCTATTTTTAACAAGTCCGGATAAGTGCAAGTTTCTAAACATCTATTAATTAAGTGCGTTATAATCGGAATCAAAGATTTTGAATTGTTTTTTAAATCACAAGCTCGTAGTCCGTCGTAGCCTGGACTTTTTTAAATATTTATTGATTTTAGTATTTTTTCTACGTTTTCTAAGGTAGCTTTCTTAATTCGCATAGTTCTGTCAGGTATTATTTCATAATTTGTTCTTATTAAGAGAGGTTTATCGCAGTAACTACAGATTTCTTTCACGTTGTTTTCAAACTCTTTTCCAAAATTATTAGCTAAAGTCATGGGATCCTGATTAAAAGCTTCTTGTAGTTTTTTATCAATGCATTTTATTATTTTACCTGTGAGTCTGTTTATTAGTTGCCAGAGTTTAATTGGGTTGCGAAAATTTTCACATATTTCTTTTTTGGTATTATTATTTCTTAAGTATTGAGTATATTTATTAGTTTTATTTCGGTAATTATTATATTGTAATCTTTTTAGGGTATTTGTATCATCATCACGCCAAGCTTCAAACAACTCATCACGCTTTGCACACATATATACGAGTTTACGGTTGGACCACTCACAACACAATGTGCTCATCTCCATACATTTATGCAAAAACGCAAAACCTACAGGGTACTTCCCGTTGACCTAAAATTATGAAATTTGGCAAGAAGCTAGGTCTCACAGTACAATTAAAGGGAATAGTCTGAAATCATTAAATATTACAATTTTACTCACAACTAAGAGTAACCAATTGTGGTGAGCTCCCGTATCAAGAATATTCATATGAGAGAGGGGTCAAGTTGGATGGTCGCGGAGGCGATTTTTGTTTTAGTTCTATTTTACAAACGAGAACACTTACAAACTTGAAAATTGGTATGTTTATAGTTCATAATAAGCTATAAAATAACAACAAATAATAAAATTTGGTCAAGCGCGTGTCAGACTCAAAAAATTTAGCACATTAACTTACTGAAATTTCAACTAATACAATTATGATTATGTGGTGGTACGGAACCCTCAGTGCGCGAGTCCGACTCGCACTTGGCCGGTTTTTTCACTACCTTTGGGGCTCATAAATATCCAACACTGCTGGAAAACGTGTCTGTTTTATTGAATAACTAGCTGTTGCCCGCGACTTCGTCCGCGAGGGATTCTATCTATCTGACCATCCATCCATCCACCCTTCCGTCTATCTGTCTTCCGTCCGTCCAACCATCTTTCCAACCGTCGTCCGTCAAACCATCCCTGTCACTGCCCCTCTTCCTCTCCCCCTCCTTCAGTAGTTTCGGAGATTAGCGTATACATGGGTAGAAGTCAAAATAATCGTACATGAGTTGCAAAAATGTATGTCCTCTACCTTTTTTGGCTAATGTTAGATAAAGTCAAGTAATTAGCGTCTTTCTACATGTTATTGTTTAAACTACATTGAAAATCCAGTATAAATAAGGCATTCCAGTAATGATAGGAATCTTATTATACCGACCAACCGTAAGAAAGAAAGAACAATTATTTCAATTCCATACAAAATGGAAGTGTCCACTTCAGTAAAGCCAACTTTCAAATTTAAAAAAATATTCTAATGACATCATTTCTGGCTATATTTATTAAATAGCAATGTAAATAAATGACAAATGCAATGTTTTCTGTACATGTGATTGCCATTTATTACTTATATACTGATAAATTTAAACTTTATAATTACGTCCCATATTTCTTTCCCGTGAGTAACTCCAGGTAGGTAACGGTGATTTAAGACACTCTCAAGAAGAATTTCTACCATGTCATAATTTTTTTTCATTCTTGCAACACTTAGCTATGTAACTCGTGTTTACCAGGACGCCATCTTGTAGCGTCATTTAGTTTTGGTTGAAAAAGTGCACGCACCAAATATTATTCCAAAAATATTCCTGTGAATAACAAACGATTATTGCAAATTCAAAAGTTAGTTAAGCTGACCCGTCAACATAGTTTGGAAGAGTATGTTTTGGTGAAACAACACAGAAACTCTCGTTTTAAACGTAAGATTTTTGTGAGAGTGACATTCAATTTTAGAGGTTATAATTCATGTATTTTGTTCCTGTAGATAACGCGTAACGCGGCTTAGGGCTAGTTCATATTGCTATGTGTTACTCACAGGATATTTTTCTCTTGTGAGTAACACATGGTAGACCGAATAAATTTTGTACTTAACTAGCTTTTACGTGCCACTTCGTCGGCCCGCCCGCTCCATCAGCGTTATAGCAAAAATTCCCATCGAAAATGTGCTTTCAATTTTCCCAAACGTCCGAAATTTGGGACGATTTTTCAATTTTTTTCTTTAATAATTATAATAATCAATTTATTTCATAAAATTTTGTTTCCATAATTTGTAAAATCTAAGTTACAATCTTACAATAGTCAAAAAATTACAATATTTATAAAATTCCAATCAATGTCATAAAAAATGTCACAATAATGTCATAAAAATTGGATTTACCAGACTACGCCTGTCTTTATTAGCTTGTGAAGTTAGAGCCATCTCTGCAATAGGGGAGAAGATCACCTTTTCAATTTATGTTCTCCTGGTACTCCCCATTTTATTTTAAATATAGGTAAGCAGTCGTCACCCAAGTAAAAAGTCACCACTGAAGTATTTATACAAAATAATTTTATGATCAGAGTGTAAAAACTCCTTGGTAGTATACTTTTTTACTTACCGCACTAGTTCGGTAAGTAACTACTTACGAGCAATGTCTTTCTAAGTACGTTTTTCGAGCAAATGTACTAAAAACTATTTTAAAGGTTGTTCACTGAGCCCTCTGACACTTAGTGGAGTTGCTCAAAGTGAATTTTTCGCTTTTGTGTAGAAACTAGGAAAAAGAAAATATATTTTTTTTAAGTATGTATTTATTGTTTCAAATTTTCAGTCCATTTAAATGCGTCCTAATTTTCCTGTGAGTAACATTTTCTTATCATGTGAGTAACGTTACTAACCGGACTTCAAGTGAGTTACGGTCGATTATTCTGACTTCTACCCACATACAGATAGACACACAAAATTATTTAAAAATCTATATTTTTTTATATTATTTAATATGTACTGACACCCGGTTCCTACTGTGCGTAACATGTATGAATTTGTTCAACAAATAGTATTTTGCGATACGCACGTACAGTCAAGAGTAAGTAAAACTTAACATTTGTAGTGCCACTCTAGTCCCTACGATATGCAAAAAGAACTAAACAAAGTCCAATCGGTTAAGCTTGATGTGCTCTTGACTGTACCTAAGTACTTATTCTAAAATAAGTAGGATGGTTCTAATGTGTTGCGTAAACTAACTCGCTGGCATGTTTTTGTGACTGTATTTAGATTTTAGATCATCATCAACAGGACTGTCTAAAGTGTCTAAACCATCAAGAGATCAATGGCATACCTATTCTGTCATTATTCACGAAGCAAAATTGCGCGAAGCTCAGGTAGTAAGTCTATGGTGTCTGTCTGTCCGACAAAGGGCTAAAGGCAGAATCAGTTAGTATTATAATAATCTAAGGGCCGTTTGCACTAAACTTAAGAATCGCCCCTAACTTGTTTAGGACACTCCTAGCAATCGTTTGACGGCCCTTAGGCAAGAACTTGGGCGATTCTTAAGTTTAGTGCAAATTAGAGGTGGGTCGGTACGCGATTTTCCAATACCGAAACGTAACTAGTTATCAATACCCGATAACGGGTTTTGAAACTATTTATTTCAATAACTATGTATTGGATGGTATTGAGATTTAAGAAGCGGTTTTGTTACTGTGCGTTATTGGTATTATTGCGTTATCGCGGTGAACGGGGTATTTCGTTATTTTAGTTATTTCATCCGATATTATTGGTATTTTGAATAAATAATTTTTATTTCTTATAGGACAAGTGAATATTGTTATTGTGTTAATTACTTTTCTTTGTTTGCGCATCTGAATTGACCAATTTTTTTATAATATTTTGTTTAGTTTTTTCCAATTTCGTTGTTTTTAAACTTAATTAAGGTAAGCGTATTTTTAATACGCAGTTTTTATTTCGATAAATAGTTTCGTCAAATAAATAGTTATTGCAAAACCGAATACCGTATTTTAGTTATTGCACCGATACATAGTTATTGAAACTATTTACGTTGCATAACGCCCATCTCTAGTGCAAACGGTCCTAAGGCACAATCACACCTTCTTCCTACATACAAAGACTAATTCGGCATAGAGTCTGTGCGGAAAGAGAATGGGCATAAGAATTGAGGTCGCAGCTGTGCTTAATTACCGTATTTGTCGTGCTGTCAACACTGATAAGTCACTCTCGTTCATTATAGAGCGACTCTAACATCTTGATATTTTGAGGCTGTGATGGAATGTTTTTAGATTGACAGCACGACAAATACGGTAATTAAGCACAGCTGCGACCTCAATTCTTATGCCCATTCTCTTTCCGCACAGACTCTACATTGCTGAGAGGCTTAGTTTTGTTAATTCCAATATCCTTATTACAACCAGCAATGTATTGCGAATTAGTTTCTGAATTAGTGAAGGTGTGATCACGGCTTAAATTTGTAGAAAGTTGAACTTGGTTATTACCTAACAAATACACTCCAAATCGTTCGGCGCTCGCTCCGGAGTAGTCTAGGCAACAAAGCGGATAGTTGTATGAAGACCCCCGCATTAAATCCTCAGTCGATGAAACTTTGCTGGGGTATTACACTATATAAGACAACCCTTCTATAAAAAAATCCAATAAATCGGTACTTTTAACTTTTCCATACAAAATTTATGAAAAATATTTTTTTTTAGTTTTTCTTGGATATTTTGAATTTCCATTTAATTCATGATATTTTATCATCCTGTCAAATAAAATCTGCATGAGAAAATTATGTTGGGGTCAACTGCTTCTTTGTCTACACCAGAGATTCTGGGTTCGATTCCCGGTGGGCCGATGGGGGAGATACCGTCAAACAAACATCACTTTGTGAGACTTCTCGGACAATTTGAATTCTGAATTGATCTGTATATTTCATTCGAACATGTTTTTGGAAAAACGTAAATAAAAGTTTGTATTTCCATATTATGTGTATGACATTACAAATTTAAGTTTTCGGTTGATAGTTTTTCCTTGAGTATTGCGAGAAAGTAAGTGCAGTGCTGCTGTACCATTTATTAATTATTTTTTCTACATCCTCCAGTGGCCCTATGGAAATCACACCGTAAAGTTCTTCTGCCAGTGTTTGCCAACAAGGTAGTTGAAGAATACTTGGGTGTGATTGCGGAACAAGCAGAAGTACTGCTAGACCGGCTAAAGGAGAGAGATGGAAAAGAAGAGTTCGACGTCCTCAAATACATTACTGCTTGCACTTTGGATATCGTTTTTGGTAAATAAAATTTTTAACAAGGCAAAACCGACTGTAAAGACGTAAATAACATAAAAAGCGACACCTTTCGGACAGGTTCATTTGATTGAAGTTTTTGAAAACCCAAAATTTTATAATAATAAGTTCCATGCAGTTCAATTAAATAGAAAAATGTTCAATTCGTTATAATTAGGGATGGGCCGAATGTTCCTTTAACGTTCGGTATTCGGCAGGTTTACCGAATATTCGTACTCGACTGAATATTCGGCTACGAATGTCCGATATAGTGGCACTTGTAAGTAGTTGATTGTAGGTTCTTGTGGTAGTACTAACAGTTATTTCAAGACTTGAAAATTGTCCAATATGTTTTAGTTTCATATTATTACTCAAAGATGAAGATAACGTTGCCACCACGTTTTTTGATTGGTTTGAAACCTTTAAGCAACTTTTCGGTTATTAGGTACGCGTATGGTACAACCGGCCGGGATTAACCGAATAATAGGTCTTTACCTATGAAATTGCCGAAATTGTCTTACAGATTAATGAGATCATAATTCCTATAATTCTAATGCAATTTTTTTTATTTGTCTTATATTTGAAAGTTGACTTCAAGGTTATCAATTTACGCATAAAATAAAGTTTTTAGTTTTAGTTTGATATATAAAATTAAAGGTTCGAAAATTGATCGTCTTAAATGTCGTCCGATTTCATCATTAGATTTGTTATATTTTTTTACAGATAATATTTTTCGAGAATTAAGTTTAAGCTTCTGTTAGCTTAATGTCTTCCCAATAGTGCTTAAAAAAATAAAATAAATTGGATTTATAATTCCTAAGAAAAATGCAAAAATGTTAGTACTGAAAATTGAGTTTACCTAAAATTCGCCATACAAAACGGCAATTTCATAGGTAAAGACCTATTTATATTCAGCCGAATAACTTGTACTCATGTTCGGCCCTCCATCACATATTTATAATTTTGAAATCCCAAAATATTGATTTAAATTTCCATAGTTTTAAATATTAATATAAGTGATCTAGCTAATTTATTATGTGCACTACTACTATTTGTCGCAACATTTTATTTGTAGAGTGTTTTGGCGAGGTCATTACTGGTATATCCTGTCATGATCCTGTCGCTCCCTTTAGACCTCAAGATGGCATTTCAAGTTTTTTTTTTTTCTCCAAACCACTATTTAAGGGTTTAAGTACCACTTACTGCAAATGGTATTCCTTTCCGTTCAAAGCTTCCAATTATCTTGCCTTAATTATCTTTTGTTTTATTTATTTTATCTCTATTCTCTTTTTACCTTTTTTTTTTGGAAGACTGGGATTTTCCAACACAAAAAGAGTTCCCAAAACCGGAATTGTACCAAGGTTTAGTTTCATTTAAATTTTATTTGTTAACTTCGCATAGGTAATTTGAATTAAGAATCCTTGGACTGTTTAAACTTTTTGTTGTAGAGACAGCTATGGGCGAGCGCATGGACGTACAACGCACTCCGGACACGCCTTACCTGCGCGCACGCCTCGCCGTCATGGAGATCCTCAACCTCCGCCTGTTTAAAGTGTGGCTGCAACCCGACTGCCTCTTCAACCTCACACCTTACGCCAAGTCGCAGAAGGACAACATCGACCTCACTCATAAGTTTACCGATGAGGTGAGCTGATTGTACGCTGCCATCGTCTTATCTGTTTAGCTGGCGGCGCGGCGTCGTTGTTATCCATCGAATCGCATTATGTCATTCATTTGTTCGCCTGAACCTGAAAAGTCGGTGGAACATGACGCATGTGTATAGTCAGAATATTGCTCAATAAATAAAATATTGTTTAATAAATCGTCTGACATGACGACTAAAGCCTATAATAATGATAGCCAGAAGATCTACTCTCAATTCATCATCATCATCTTATAGACGGAGAGCGCGTGGTCGTCAACCCTACCTCATCGATTACCAAGATGCGACTAATCTAGGGTGATGCACGTTAAAAAGTTGTATCCGAATCAACAGGGTTGCCTGGGCGCAACCTGGCAGGTTTTGTACAGTGGGCAAAAAACTTGTCATTTTTTGGGCAAAAATTACCTCATCGAATACCAAATAGGTACATAGTACATTCGATAGTACTCATCAAGGAGTGCCTAAATCAACAGGGTTGCCTCACTCAATCCTGGCACATTCGGAAGTCGGCCTGATTGAAGGTGGTCAAAAATGACAAAAATTACCTCATCGATTACCAAGTAGGTACTTATTACAACTGATAGAGCTCTTCAAGAAGGGGCAAAATCAACAGGGTTGCCTCGCCAAATCCTGGCACATTCGTGAGTCGGCCTAATTTTAGGTTGGCAAAAAAATACAAAACTTACTTACGATAATGAGTAATGAATTGAAACTTATGCCATTTGAAGGTTCTAGACATCTTAATAATATTTGCTGTAGTATGCCAACACTTAAACTCATTTTTCATATTATTATACAGGACGAAAAGTTAAGATGGGGTACACAGGGCAGCTACTATAAGCATTATAGCTACAAGAAAACTTAGTACAGAGATTAACCCTAACTTTTAGAGATATTTTGATCTACATTCACAGATTTTTGAAAAGATTTACAGGCAACAAGAAAAATGGCAATTTCCACATAAACTTTTATCATTCCATTTCATCTTCTTATCGATAAAGAACATAATTTTTTATGGGGTTAACCGAGCCGACCATACATGTTATAGGAGAAACAGAAATTTTCATGTACCTTTTTTACGAAATATTGTACCTTTTTACGAAATATTCTATTCTCTTGTTACTATGAAAAAAAAGTCTTTAAACGTCAACCAGGGTCAAGTTATTAAAATTCTAAGTAAATGCAAAATAAATTTTTATTCAGTAATAAAATAAAATCAGGCCAAAAGTGCCAGGATTTGGTGAGGCAACCGTGTTGATACTGCCACTTCTTAAAGAGCACTATATCAACATACACACATACATCCTACACTACACACACACATCACATGCACACAAAAACACACAAACACACACTCAGGCACACACATACATCCACTACATCTACATTCGTACAGGTAATTGTGGGGCTTGCCACGTCGTCCTACTGGAGTGTCGCTCTGGTAGGTGGACGGGGAATTCGCAATTCCCCCTCGACCTACTGCACTAGTATTCGAAACAAACTAGTTTTCATGTATCGATATTTTTTCTATTAAGTGCAAGAAAAATATTTTCCATACAGTCTCTTTAAAAAACTAATAGATCTCGTTGAGAACTTCATTTCGGTTGACAGCTGACAAATATAAAACCACCATAACTCAAAAACTACTTACCCTAGACTTTTGCACGTTCGAACAAACGATAGATCTCGTCAAGGTCTTTACTTCGGTTGACAACTGTCAAATCTAAAACCACCATAACTCAAAAACTACTCACCCTAGACTACTTTACGTTCGGATGAAAGATAGATCTCGTCGATGTCTTTATTTCGGTTGACAGCTGTCAAACTATAAATGGCTATAACTAAAAAAACTACGAACCCTAGACTACTCGTTTGTTAAGACAAAGGATAGATCTCTTTGAGATCTTCATTTCGCTTGACAGCTGTAAAATCTAAAACCACCACAACTCAAAATTACTGACCCTACACTACTTGTATGTTCGGACAATTGATAGATCTCGCCGAGATCTTTATTTTGGTCTGTCGAACTTAAAATCACTTTTACTTGGAAGCTACTGACCGTAGGCTCCTCGTTTGGACGAGATCTTTTATTAATTGTCCTAGCATACGAGTTGTCTAGGGTCAGCAGTTTTTAAGTCATAGTTATTTTAAGTTTGACAGCTGTCAAACAAAATGAAGATCTCGACGAGACCTATCATTCATCCAAACATAAAAGTAGTCTAGGATCAGTAATTTTTGGGCTGTGTTGGTTTTAAATTTGACAGCTGTCAACCGAAATGAAGATCTCAACGAGATCTATCATTTGTCTGAATATACAAGTAGTCTAGGGTCAGTAATTTCCAAGTTATAGTGATTTTAAGTTTGACAGCTGTCAACCGAAATAAAGATTTTGACTAGATCTATCATTTGTCCCACCATACAAGTAGTCTAGGGTCAGTAGTTTCCAAGTTATAGCGATTTTAAGTTTGACAGCTGTCAACCGAAATAAAGATTTCGACGAGATGTATCATTTGTCCGAACATACAAGTAGTCTAAGGTCAGTAGTTTCCAAAAAATAGTGATTTAAAGTTTGACAGCTGTCAAACGAAATAAAGATCTCGACTAGATATATCATTTGTCCTAACATACGAGTAGTTTTATGTTATAGCGATTTTAAATTTGACAGCTGTTAACCGAAATAAATACCTCGACGAGATCTATAATTCGTTCGATCATAAAATAGTTAAGGGTGAGCAGTTTTTGAGTTAAAGTGGTTTTAGATTTGACAGCTTTCAACCGAAATGAAGATCTCAACGAAATTTAACCTCAGTTATTTTCATAAGTCCTGAAATGTATTTTATTGTGTTTTATGTAGTCTTGAAAGAAACTTTATCTTTATCTTTGTCCTAACAATCGAGAAGTTTAGGGTTAATAGATTTTAGAGGATATTATGTGAAAAGATAGTTACTTGACAGTAGGCGCAGTCTTTTTGCTTGAAAGAAATGGATAATGTGCGCAATACGCAACGCATAAGATTGCCACAGATATAATGTGCGTGTTACCAAAACTAAATGACGTAAGCGCCTGATATAATATATCCACTTTAAGTAAAAACTAAGTAATAAAATAAAATTTAAGGTTAATCATATGATAGCTAATACGAATGCTTTTTTGTGTTCTTAATTTCACTACTTAAAACACCTCAGATTCCACAAAAAGAGGAAATCATGAAAATTGAAGAGGTAACTTTTGATTTTTATTTTGTCGAGCCAATTTTTACTAATAGTGTTTTGGTCTTAGCGGTATTATCACTTGAATGGTCATGAAACACATAACTGAAAATCACGGCAAGATACTGAGTAAATAAAAAGATATTTGTCTTCAAAATACACAAAAAAAAAACATGTTGTCTTAAAATATAACAATTTTTGTTTGACAGCAGTCAACCGAAATAAAGACCAGAAATGAAGATCTCAACGAGATCTGTTATTTGCGGGTGCCCGATTACCCGTTTTTTTTTTAAGAGACTTTGTATCGAAAATATATTTTACATGTACTTGTTAGGAAAAAAATATCGATACATGAAAACTAGTTTGTTTCGAACGCTAGTGCAGTAGGACGAGGGGGAATTGTGAATGCCCCGTCCACCTACCAGTGGGACACTGCAGTAGGACGACTGGGCATTTACCCAAATGTGTTTTGCCCACTTAGAAATTGCTAATGGCCCTAAAAGTCAGTAAAAAAAATATTTTGCGATTTCTGAGAGTTCTAATACCTTTACCCTAGTGGACCTTTTACAGACTTCTGTTTCTTAGTATCAAAAGGATAGAATGTTTCGAAAAAAAGGTACATGACAATTTCTGTTGTTTCTATTACATGTTTGGGAAAATAATTCTGTACTTTCTGACAGTTCTAATACATTAACCTCGGTTGACCCCAAAGAAAATTATGTTCTTTATGAATAAGAAGATCAAATTGAAAAAAAAAGTGGAAATTGCCGTTTTTCTTGTTGACTGTACATTTTTTCCAAAATCTGTGAATGTAGGTCAAAATATCTCTAAAAGTTAGGGTTAGTCCCTTTAGTAAGTTTTCTTGTAGCTATAATGCTTATAGTAGCTGCCCTGTATACCCCATCTTAACTTTTCATTCTGTATAATAATATGAAACGTGAGTTTCAAGTGTCGCCATACTATAGCAATATTATTAAGCTCTAGAACCTTCAAATGGCATAAGTTTCAATTCATTACTCGTTATCGTAAGTAAGTTTTGTATTTTTTTGCCAACTTAAAATCAGGCCGACTCACGAATGTGCCAGGATTGGGCGAGGCAACCCTGTTGATTTTGCTCCTTCTTGAAGAGCTCTATCAGTTGTAATAAGTACCTACTTGGTAATCGATGAGGTAATTTTTGTCATTTTTGACCACCTTAAAATCAGGCCGACTCCCGAATGTGCCAGGATTGAGTGAGGCAACCCTGTTGATTTAGGCACTCTTTGATGAGTACTATCGAATGTACTATGTACCTATTTGGTATTCGATGAGGTAATTTTTGCCCAAAAAATGACAAGTTTTTTGCCCACTGTACAAAACCTGCCAGGTTGCGCCCAGGCAACCCTGTTGATTCGGATACAACTTTTTAACGTGCATCACCCTAGATTAGTCGCATCTTGGTAATTGATGAGGTAGGGTTGACGACCACGCGCTCTCCGTCTATTAACATCCTGTCAACTGCTGGATAGATAGGAAACTCCCCACAGAAGTTCACAAAAAAAGTGCGTGGTATATTTTGAGGGGGTGTACCAAAGAGATTTGAACCTCGCTACGATCTCTTTGGGGTGTACCATTTGCGGCTGACATAACCGCGGTGGTTAGTGACCGTGCTATTAATAGTAACCATGGTGACGCAGCATACTGCGTAAGTAATAGACAACGAAATGAGAACTTTATTTCAATCAACTTTACGTTTAGGTACTTGACTTTATAGTAATTATTTTTAAAAACTTTAAAGTAGCTCTGCATCTTCAGTATTTGGAAGTTCCTTATGAATCCCCACTGTTTAGAAAAAAAACCCTAATTACGACAAGCCAAGCCATTAAAAAGCAACTTAGTAGGTACATCTAATAGGCATAGGTACCCTTAACAAAGATTGATGATTTTTTATAAAAAAATCACATTGGTTGTTATCCATCCAGGTATTTTTAAATTTAAAAAACGATTTCAGGTGGTCAAAAAAAGGAGAACAGAATACGAAAGGGCAATCAGTAAAGGGCAAACAGATGTGAGAGAAAGTAAGTACCTGCTATAAAAATTGTTTTTTTGCCAAGCAAGCAAACTTACACAGTTTACTTGATAGTAAGAGTCATCGTCGCCCATAGGCATGGTAAGTATATAGGTGGCATAACTTCAAAAACTTGGGAAACCCTCTCTTGCGTTGGCACGGGACGCAGGTGCGTTTTTATTAGTCAATGGTTTACCCCGTGGGTTTACCTATGTCCTTGAATCCTTTATCCCCAAAACCTACCATTTCCTTGGAAATATAGGTCGAAATACGAAAAAAAAATCAAGTTCCCATCTTCTTCTACTTTTCATCTTCCATTTTCCATAGGCATGGTAAGTAGGTGGCATAATTCAAAGATTTGGGAAACCCACTCGTAGGCGCGTTTTTAAATATCAATGTTATACCTATGTCATCGATTCCTTCATATTTACTTGGAAAAGTAGGTTGAGTTAAGAAAAAATGTACTTCCCACCTTCCATCTTTCATCGACTTTTCACCTTCCATCTTTCATCGTGGTAAGTAGGTGGCATACTTCAAAGGTACCTATGTATGTATATCTACGATATCGATTCCTTCATCCCTGATATACTGCGGGGCAAACCACTAGAACAATAATCGCGTGGTGGGGGAAGCTTTGCGCACGTCAATTTGTATGTAAAATCGACTCTGCGCAGCCAATGTCATTGTTCAAGTAGTTTGGTTTGCCCACACCTATACCTACCATTTCCTTGAAAAAAATGGTGGAGTTATGTAAAAAATCAACTTCCCATCTCCTTTTACCTTTCTCGTTCCATCTTCTCTACATCGTATACAAGTTCATCATATAGATATCTAGTGCATTTGTATCTTGTGTTTCAAACCTTAGTGTATTGTAAGTGGAATGAGGGAAAAATAACCCTATAAGTATGCAATGCACCTAAATACATAGGGCATGTAACTTAATGATACTTATTACGAATTTACGCCTACATGACATTACGTCCGTATGAGATGCGTAAATATTTATCAGGCAGATATGATATGAGGTACCTACGTACAATTGTTGACAAGAACGCTAACCATCACGGCAAATAATATCATCTTGATCACTGGACGGACAACAAACAACTAAAAAGCCATAACATGACGTCATTGGAAACGAAAACATAGTTCGTTCTGCTTGCTCAATTTTTAAGAACATATACTAACAAAGGCAAAGCAAACAATTCAATGAGGATTTCGCACAGTTTTATATGAAACTGAACAGTCGTTGTCTCGTTATACTTGTTTGTATAGCTCTGCCTACAATAAGTATCGTAGGGAAATTTACCATACGGTGGTTTTCGGGGGCGAAAAATCGATCTAGCTAGGTCTCATGTCTGGGAAAATTCGTTTTCTCCGTGTTTTTCAGAATTTGCGTTTCAGACAGAAACCTACAGCGCCATCTGTTGGCGGGTAGCATAGCTTGCTCACCCGATGATATTTTTATGTTGAGGCGGCTATTTAAGAGCGAAGCTTGGTCGCCCAGGTACTTTCAACATAATCTAACATTTCGAGAAACTTCAAATCATTAAACATTTTACAAGAACTTAATTATCATACTTAATCGTGAACGCAGTGAAGTGGATGACCGACCACACGATGGTGTCAGTCAGAGTAAAGTTACTGAGCCACTAAAGCCACTACTCTGATTAATTCCGTAGATAGAGCTGGGCCGATCCAAAGCATGGAATCATTATCTTATCATGCAGAAAACCAGGCGATTAATCGTAACCAATGTGCTAACCACAGTCAACCTGAATTATTCTACTACTTTCGTTTACTATGAAAATAATTCAAAAAATCTCAAAAGTAATTAGTTAAAGTACCCGGGCGATCGAGTTTTGTTCTGTCTAATGTTAACCAAAACCCACCGACAGATGGCGCTGTAGAGTATTTGCAATACGTTATTTTAAAGAAATGCTCAAAAACTGATAAAATTAATTTTTACGGACATGAAACCTAAAGTAGGGCCAACGTAAGAAGTCCGTTTTGAACACACAAGAGTTAATTTTTCTTTGCAGGTCATAATTTTTCATACGTTTGACAGCTGTCATCTCAACGGACCTATTACGATGGCCTTACTAGGTAGATTGATATTTACCCCAGTAAACCCCGTATAGTAGATTGCATCGTAATCGAAATACAAATATACAACGTGTTAACGGAATAAGCGAAACTGAGAATTTTAGTTTTTAGTTTTAGTTTTTAGTTTTTTTAGAAACTATTTAGTTTGTTCAGAATCGAGAGTAGAATCAATTTCACGGGTTTTTGATAGGGGTAATTTTTTTTTACTTTTATTATTTGAATTTTTGCCGCTTCTATTCTAAATATTTCTGTGGATGCGCGCGCTGACGGCGGCGCCGGCGGAGGGAAGTGGGCGTGGTGTGGGAGAAGTGCGCGGACTAGAACAACGATGAAACTAGAACAATGATGAAATTTTAAATAACAATATCTAGATAAAAAAACTTTTTTGAGATTTTTTTACGGGAATGGATTTATTTTAACAAAAATCTGTTGGGGTGTTGAGTGTTTCGCTTATTCCATTAACACAGAAATATTGCTCGTTTAGTAGTATAGGATTTAACTGTGTATTTTCTTTCATGAATCTTAATAATATTAATTCCTATTACTTAAATATTTGTGAATGAAATTCCCTTAATCAACATTAATTGTCTTTGTCACACTAATATTTGGCCTAAATTGCTCACAAATTATAGCAGCTCATATAAAATTTGAATAGGTACCTATAAGCAGTTTAATAAAATTATGTTTGCTCCAATTAACAGCTCGTTGAAAAATTTGAATCACAAACGCATTATTTGATTAATAATGTTTTATAGAATAGTACTAGTTACTACCGTAATCTTATCATCGGCAAAGAATATATAATATTACGCTAACGCTCATCGGTATACTACATTGTCATACATACCGTTCAACCGCATTGGATTTCGTAATTTCTCTCCCTAAAAGCCTGTTGCGTTTATTAGTTTACTGGCCTTTACCCGTTGCCGATGCATGTTAACTAATAGGTTCTGATTTCTATGAAATTATCCAGATGGCAAACTGCGAGCGGTATTGGACTTGTTGTTTGGCCGGGAGATCGAGTTCACAGACGAACAGCTTCGCGAGCACATCGACTCCATCACAATTGCCGGCAATGATACCACTGCTCTGGTCATCGCGTACACCCTCATGTTACTTGGCATCCATCAAGATGTACAGCAGAAAGTGCTAGACGAGTAAGGCGGAGAACACACTATCAACGCCCCATCGCGTGGTGAGTGTCGAGGGGCCACGCCACGGCTTTCGGCATTGTAAGCTATTATTATTGCCTATCACAGAATGTATGAAAAACAGGCAAGGCACCACTCAGTAGCAGCGTACCTCCACGCATGGTGGCGGCAGGCGGGATAGTGTGATCTCCATTATCTCCAACGTAATCTAAAGACCATCATGTTTTGCATGCCTTGTTCCCTGTGTCTGTATTCTCGAGTTCATATAACCCGAGTGAATAGGCTTCTTCTCGGTGATCATTTCTGTCCTTAGTGTTAGATTGAGGTCAAGCGCAAGCCCACTGTCATTAATAAAAGTGTGAAACTAAGACACCATTTTACTAGCTTTTTAACCCTATTTCTCTTTGCTGCAACCATAAACTGCAATATTATATTTATACACTACCAATCTCTCTACTTTCAGACAAAAGTCAATATTCGGCGATTCAAAGAAAGGTGCTGAAAAAGAAGAAGTAAGCAAAATGTTATACTTGGAGAGAGTGATCAAGGAAAGCATGCGGCTCTACACAGTGGTACCGATCATAGCCAGAAACATCGACAAGGATACATTTTTACGTAAGCGCTCATTCCATTTATTGTAGCTTTCTTTTACACCTGCAGGCAGGCAGGTGGGGGAAGGCGAGCGAATCGTTCATTGGCTCTACGCCTGTCACCCATGCGCAGTAAATAACCGTCAGAGCCAAACTTATCCTGCGCACGCTATACTTATTCAAACTGAAAGCTTCGTAGAGTCGTCAGTTGTCGCAATTGTAGACGAAATCCCTTAGCCAACTAGCCCCTCATACCTCAGTTTCTGTTTAGAATGTACATACTCGTACATACATAATATCACGCCTTGTTCCCGTCGGGGTAGGCAGCTACCACAGTTTAGAATGTACAAGGGTAATTTAATTTTGACGTGGAGTGGATGGATACGTCTATGAATTCTTCGTGAAAGTTCTCTGGCGACAATAATTGATTGGTACCATCGAGCTTTGGATGAGTCAGAGGGTGAGGATTTCAAAATTGAAAACTTGTTTATTTGTGATGCGGCTGCAGAAGAGTAATGTCTAGGACCTAGACATCACCTAGACTCTAGGTAATCAAAACGTTGATATTTACAGCTGGCTGCAAGGTAACCATACCAGCAGGCACGGGCGCGGTGGTGGGAGCGTTTGCGGTGCATCGCAGCAAGTTGGTGTGGGGAGACGATGCGGAACAGTTTGTACCCGACCGGTTCCTACCCGAGCGCTCAGCCAACCGGCACCCTGGATCCTTTCTACCTTTCAGTTACGGGGCCCGAAACTGCATAGGTAAAGCTTGTGACAGAGAGAATTTCCCATAAATCAAAGACCTTAATAATGATAAATTGTTTGTGTTAACCAGGTCGAAACTTCGGCATGCTGATTATGAAAAGTCTAATCTCGAGCGTAGTGCGGTCTTACAAATTAGAAGCAGATGAAGTTGGGCCCCTCAAGATCGAAATGCTCCTGTTTCCTATTAAAGGACATCAATTAAAAGTCTCTAGGAGATAACACCAGTTAGATCTGGTGGCTATAGTTGTTAAGTAGGTATACGTGCAGTTTAATCTCATTTATAATTATGAATCAATAGACATATGAAAAATATCAAGCAGTTTGATTTTTATTATGATTTTGTTGTATGTATCAACGATGTAGGTACGGTCAAGAGCATGTCTAGCTTGACACATTGGACATTGTATCGTTCTTATTTCAAACGGTCTACGTGCTAGAGTCGCGCTACAAGTTTTAAGCTTGATGTGCTCATGACTGTAGGTACCTATTAACCTTCCTGCAGTAGATCGAAGGGGTTCGCGACTATAGATGTAAGTACGTAACGGGTTTTCATATGTAGACGCGACGAACAATACAAGAAAGAAATAATATTTTTATAAAGTTCGAAAATTGCACCTAAAATCGACATTATTCAATTTTATTGTCTGAATTTCTATTGTCTGCATTTAGTACATTTTTATTCCTACCTATTGGCAATTATTTACATTTATTTAATTATTAAGTGGTCTTTTCCAATTCATGTACCATCAACCGGTTTATCAGCATTTACTATTGTATCCGCTTGAGCTGCTTCTTGGCCGGCATTTTCCTGGACAGCGGGAGCTTCCTCTAAACCGGGAGTCACCTCAACCTCCTCTCCAGATACCGTGATACGCTCTGTTGGTGGTCCAGGGTCGTTGGGGTCGTGTTTATTACTTTGGAGATGTCGCAAGGTTACATGTGCAATACTATCGGGCGAAATATAATGTTTAACGGTTGTAGCGTTGAACTCGAACTCCATGAAGTCGTCATGTCCGAGGATGTCACGTGAGTCGTCGACGCCGCAAGTAAGGAACTTCAGGTACTTGGACATATCGAGGAAACCCACGCCGCAGGGCCGGTCGATCAGTCGCGAAGTCATCAGCCCGCGAAGGAACCCTGAACACTCCAATATGCTCCCGAGATCGTCCTGCACAAAACAGTACGTACACCATTTAACACCATCAAACTACGTACTGCCTTCTTACTTCAGTAAAAATACGGTTTTGCAAAACATTAAATGTTAATAGCAACTTTTTTGTGTAGGTAAGTATGTCGTGTTTAAATATGATTTTAAGACACTATACCTATTTACGAATCCACCTAAAATTCAAATCGGAATATTTTTTTCAAAATATAGCTTAGGCAAAAATAGTAATAGAAAATTATATACTTTATATCATAGATAAACGTATACTTTACATAAAGCCATCAAAATAGGACCCAATACAAGATATAACAGAAAGGGTACCTATATCAAATCTGAAGGATGTGATTCTGCCCAGGAAACTGAACAACTTTCCCCAAGGAACATAGGTCGATATACGAAAAAAAACAATTTCAACATCCCATACAAAATGTGCTATCAGCTGAGTCAGTTTCTATGGGAGGTCAATTTTTTTTTTCATATTTCGACCTATGTGCTTAGAGAAAGTTGTTTAGTTTCATGGTAGGTTCACATCCTTAAGAGTTGGTATACCCTTTTGTTATACCCTGTAACGTATCAGTTTTATCTTCCGAAACGAAAATTCACCACTGGTACTTGTCCCAGTCTTATACATCTAAATCAGTCCTATTTTACAGCCTGTTTAGTCCATTGTTAGTCGAGCTGCCTACTGTTCCGAGGATATTCGAATGATTAGTTTAGATGCCTGTTTAGTTTCTGAGTACCTATTTGTGTGTACATTGTTGGAACTCAACATTGTCACAGTAAAGAGATGGGTCACAGTAAAGAGATGAGCCCATCTCTGTGACATTGTCACAGTAAAGAGATGGGCTTATCAGCAGTATGGAAACTCGGCGTATTTTTTGAAAATCGAATCTTGCATCATTGGAGCGTCAGGGTTGTAACAAACACAGAAAAATAAAGGAAAGGTCCGAAATCTTTGGTAACAAATCAAACAAATCAAATTTTTAGTTTTCGGGCAACAAAGACCCATACATTGCTTAACCAAACAATTAATACATACTTACATTAAATAATAAATGCAAAACGAAAACAAATTTTAAGCAAATTCAAAACAAAACAAATTCAATTTCAAACAAAGATTAGGATACTTAGTCGCCTTTTATGACACAAGGGCAGATTAAGACACTTAGTCGCCTTTTAGGACACAAGGGCAGATTAAGACACTTAGTCGCCTTTTAAGACACTAGGGCAGATTAAGACACTTAGTCGCCTTTTAAGACACTAGGGCAGATTAAGACACTTAGCCGCCATTTATCACACAAAGGCAGGGGAGAAATAAAAATTTATACATATATCCATATGCCGCACAATATGACATGAAACAACCGACAGCAAACTAACCCACCGCTTCCCTTCACGCGACAACCGCGACAGAATTCAGGGCGAACTTTGCTTAGCGGCATGTAGAAACGTGCGACTGTGTGAGTGCGCCATTTTGGACGTTTGTATGAAGCTTCCATACTGCTGATAAGCCCATCTCTTTACTGTGACATTGTGGTTCGGGATGTTATATGGTTGGTAGATATAATGTGGTATGGACTATTAAAATTTTGGAGTCCGGCATATTGCTTGCTCATAAATAATAATAAAGCGACGAAGTTGAGTAAAGAAAAAAAGTAGTCTACTTACCGGGCACAAGGCGCCGTATTTTTCTGACTGTGAAAAATCGGAGTAAATATTACTGACTTTTTCATAAAAAGACTGGGGATATGCAAAAATAGTAGATTGTATCATAAGGGAGCAAAATAATATTTTTACGGCGAGGGCGCTTTTTTGAATCTAGAGTGAAGTGAGGGATTCTTTAGTAGAATCCTGAATGTAGCGAGGGATTCAAAGTACGTCGCCCGAGCCTTAAATATATTTGCGCCCGAGTGATACACTCTACTTTTCATCACCCACTATGAGAAAATAAAAGGCGCCTCATATTTTATTTATTGCTTAGCAACTGATAAAATCAAGACCAAATTAAATATAGCAGACAGGTTTGTATAAAATATTATGTCAGAAGGTTATATCACTTTGTGGCCTTTTATCACATATGCTTACAATAAGACGCTAAGTTGCCTTTTAGCACCTAATGGAAGGTATGTATCTATGTATGTATATATTATTTTGTTTATATTATTGTAGGTTAAGTCACTTAGTCAACTATTATCACACAAGGGCAGATTAAAACACTTAGTCGCCTTTTATGACACAATGGCAGATTAAGACACTTAGTCGCCTTTTAAGGCACTAGGGCAGGTGATGACACTTAGTGGAAGATTAGGACACTTAGTCGCCTTTTATGACACAAGGGTAGATTAAGACATTTAGTCACCTTTTATGACACAAGGGAAGGTTAAGTCACTTAGTCGCCTTTTATGACAAAATGGGAGATTGAGACCCTAGTCGCCTTTTAAGATACTAGGGCAGATGAAGACACTTAGGGGAAGATTAGGACACTTAGTCGCCTTTTATGACACAAGGGTAGATTAAGACACTTAGTCGCCTTTTATGACACAAGGGAATGTTAAGTCACTTGGTCGCCTTTTAAGGCACTAGGGCAGGTGATGACACTTAGTGGAAGATTAGGACACTTAGTCGCCTTTTATGACACAAGGGTAGATTAAGACATTTAGTCACCTTTTATGACACAAGGGAAGGTTAAGTCACTTAGTCGCCTTTTATGACAAAATGGGAGATTGAGACCCTAGTCGCCTTTTAAGATACTAGGGCAGATGAAGACACTTAGGGGAAGATTAGGACACTTAGTCGCCTTTTATGACACAATGGCAGATTAATCCACTTAGTCGCCTTTTAGGACACTAGGGCAGATGAAGACACTTAGAGGAATATTAGGATACTTAGTCGCCTTTTATGACACATGACAGACAAAAACACTTAGCCGCCTTTTAAGACACTAGGGCAGATGAAGACACTTAGTGGAAGATTAGGACACTTAGTCGCCTTTTATGACACAAGGGAAGGTTAAGTCACTTAGTCGCCTTACTATATTTGCGTCCGATTTCTTTGGCGCTGAACACTAAGATGTACCAAATTCAATAAGTGCGCAAAGTACTTTCCGGCGCACTTATCAAGTTTCATAGAAAACACAACCTTTGAGTGCTTATACCTAAAGGACCCAGTCGTTCTTTTCGAATAGATGGGATGAAAAATATATATTTATGTGAAATAAACCCGGTCAGTCAATTCGTATGGCCAATTACTAACCCTCCACAAAATATATTTTCATCTGTGACCGTTTACAATTTACAACGATTGACACCCCCATAACATTAAATTGCGTAAGTTCTTATTTCGCAATTTATTTCTATATATATTCGCATTTAATTTATTTCCATTGGGATATAATAATGAAATCCTTATTGATGGCGAAATCATCGCTATAGAAGTGATGTAAGCCGAAAATTAAACAGGAGAAGAATACGAAGAAATTATTATTACCTTACAAGCGTACTGCCGCAAGCATAGATACTTGTTTTCGTAGTTCCACATTCGCAAGCACTCTTCTTCTGGAAGGATTGTGGTGTCCACATGGTAAAGGTGAATAAGCAGAGGTATCAAGTAACCCTAGAAAATTATATACCTACTTAAAAATGATACGTTTAAGTCAGTTATTCCCTCAATAATAGGTGAGCCGCAAAAAAGGCAAGTACGAGCAATGAGTGCGGGGCGAAAAGAGGCAGTTTTCTCTTTAAATAGAGGCGTACGCACAGAATTTATCTTGTCTGTCGAAAACCATTCAGTCAAGTAGCTACATTGCTTTTCTGCCAAACTCTTACATTTCACCCAATTTTAGCAGCAGTTCCTGCAGTGGGACGTAAGAACACATAAAAAATACAAATAACAAATAAGCTATCATAGGTATTAGATGTTTCAATGAGAGGAAGTGAAGTAAAGATAAGGTTAAAGTATTTCTTTGGCTTTCTAAAAGGTTCCTCCAATCTCAAAGTGCCCATTAAAATCTAAAATATTTTAATTCATAGGGCCCATAATCCCAGCGTGTGTTATCTCAGTTCAGTTATAAGTGTAAAACTTACGTTCCTCCTGCTTCCCCAGCCGTAGAACCTGCAGTTGGTGTTGACGGCCTTAGGCGGCTGTGCAGACAGGACGCCGTAACGTACGCGGTTGATGACGAACTCCGTGTCCGGCTCTCGTATGTTCAAGTGGAACTGATTGTCCAGCAACAGCAGGGCTACGTTGTCCGGGGAACACGTCTCCCACCTCATTGTGTGGTTGTAACCTAGACAATTTTCTAAGTCTAGCTAAAAAATATTGAAATACCAGCCGCAGACGCAGACATCATTGCCACCAACTCTGATGACTGTAAAATTTTGTCTGAATTTATGCTAAACGTGCGATTGCTTCAATCCGCAGTTAGTCAAGGTGGTTTGTTATATTTGAGAATAATTAAAATGTAAAACAATGAAATATTTTTTTTAAGTAGTTAAGTTACTCACATGCGTCAAATGCCGTAACAGTTTAAAAGCTAGGGTAGAACTGTGGTAAAAAAAAGTATCCCCCTGATAGCTCAAAATTATAATAATCTCCACGCTGCCAAAAAGCTGCCATTATGGAGGTAACTTAAGAGACTTTTTCGGGCGCTGGTAGATGCTGGAACTCAAAAAGACATGGGACTTTTCTGATGACGACATTAACAGTCTAGAAAACAGCTCCTAGATTTCAATAAAATTACAAGTAGGGGTTTTCGAGGGCCAAAAGTCTCTCTAGCTTTGTCAGCTGTCTGGGTTTCTATTATGGCGTGTATCAGGTAACCCTACAGCACCATCTGTTGGATCGCTTTCATCATCATCATCATATCAGCCGAAAGACGTCCACTGCTGGATATAGGCCTCCCCTAAAGATCTCCATGACGACCGGTCTTGCGCTGCTCACATCCAGAGGCTTCCGGCGACCTTGACCAGATTGTCGGTCCACCTTGTGAGGGGCCTGCCAAAGCTTCGTTTTCCGCAACTTCTTCGGCGCTTCGTGGTCGCCACTCTAGAACCATCGTAAGCGGCCACGTCTCGTTGCCATATGTCATCACTGGCAACACAGACTGGTCAAAGACTTTCGTCTTGAGACACTGGAATATTTTGGACGTGAAATTATTGCGGAGCTTAGAACGCTGCCCATCTGAGTCGAATTTGACGAGTAACCTTTTTCTCTAAGTTGGATTTACCCAGCTGGACTGTTTGTCCTATGTATACGTACTCTACGTATGAAAGGATTGATGAAGGTTCAGGAAGCAAGGGAAGTATGTCAAGATCGTAGCAGGTGGAGAACTGTGGTCTCTGCCTACCCCGACGGGAACAAGGCGTGATGTTATGTATGTATGTATGTATACGTACTCATCGACCACTTCTAGCGTAGAGTCTTCAACTTTGAGTGGATAGATAGATAGATATATAAATTCTTGGAGTGGGTACAACAAGGGCGTTAGACATAATTTTCGTCTCATCCATTTAAGATATTATTTTAAGACCCACTTCTTGTGAAACTCTACTGAGGTTATTGCGACAATATCGTCGGCAAATCGAAGGTGGGTATGTTGATGCCAAGTCCTTTCCAGTCCAGGAGTTTGAAGACGTCTTCCAATGCAGCGGTGAACAGTTTAGGAGATATGGCGTCTCCCTCTCTCACTCTTCGCTGCAATTGAATGGTTTCGAGTCCTGGTCCTGAAGACGAACTGACATAGTGGCGTTTTTGTACAGATCCTTCAACATTTCAATGTACCGATAGCCGACTTGGCACCTCTGGAAAGATCGTAGCATAGCTCACGTCTCCCTTTAGTTGCAGTAGCTACGATCTTTCCAGATGGCGTGCATTCACTAAAGGTAGTTGCAGTAGTTCGGTTGCTAGTCCGGTTGACCGAACTAATGCAACTTTTTAGTAGCAGTAGTCCGGTTTCTTTAAATCGCCGAACTGTTGCTACTATAGAGTGTAGCAAAACTCGATCGAATCGAAGGCCTTCTCATAGTCCACTGGCGTATGTATGTGGTCTATGGTACTGAGAAACCGGCTTGTTCGGGAGGCTGTAAAGCCTGTGCGCGAGACGGTTCTTAATCGCTTTGGTGTAAGATTATTTTGAGACGAGCATCGCTCAGTCATCTTCAAATGTAATTTGCACAGTTGATAAACAGAACAAAACTTGCCTCTATGTGTACATATATGCTCGACATTACGGTAAGATCCAGAATGCTCGAGGAAACTGTGCGTTCCGGCGAAGACCGGGAATTTATACCTCTCCCCGTACACGCAGTTGGCAGGCGTTAATACCACGTGTGCCTCGATCAGTGCTCCCGTACAGAACAACATCGCGTGTGACATGTAGTACACCTGGGAAAAACATATTTTAAGTAAATACCTAGTTAGAAAGGCATATGAAGTACAGCGCGTTCAGACTATGACGGTTATTTTCCGCGCATGGGTGACAGACGGAGAGCCAATGAACGATTCCTCCTGGGGGGAGCCTCGCCTCATTTTTTTACTTTTGTACGCAGTACAGGAAGCTTTATATCGTAATACGGGGAAAACTTTAGCTCCTATTCTTTAATGGACTCAGACATATAGATACTAGATAGGCCAGATACTCTTGGCCTCAATTCTAGCTCTGAGAACAGCGAATAGGTTGTAACACGTAGGGCCGATTCGAGAGATACCTATGTCACTTACCATAAATTGAGCTTGCGTGTAATCGGTCCTTTCCCCAATGAAGCCTGCAGCATTTTCGAAGTCTATATCGACTGAGAAAAAAAAAATCGATAAGTTTGTTATTATAGAAAACTGTTTACCTGCAAAACCACAGTAGGTAAATCAATAAGTGTGTAAACACCATCATTACCAGCATCCAGTCCGATCCTATCAGGATCACTCCAACCTCAGATAAATGCCGTGCGCAGTGAGGTTCAAATCTCTTTGACTCCAACTGTGAGGAATCCTTTCTATCCTATCCTATACTATTAAACGAGCAATATTTGTATATATATATATATATATATATGTCGTGTATACTTCCGGGTCATGAGTACGGTTCTTATAATGACGAGCAATTATTTGAATAGCGACTGACTTCTGAGTGGTGTGACTGGGAGTGCGCGCCCCCACAGCGCGCCCCTCCCCTGCTTCCATTTTTGGATCAGTCTACGTCCCAGATTAGTAAGTTTATGGTCTACGTGCGGCAGCCGAGCAAGTTACTTGGGTCTTGACTTGTGCTAGACATTAGATCAAACTGTGTGTCTGATAGCCATCAGGAGAAATACGCAAGTCTGACTACAGTGAGATGAGACGCGATGTGTTGGTTAAGATGATAAGTGATTGTGATCGAAGAGTAAGCCTTTACAGCCATATAGGACTATCGCCCATGTCTAATCACGACATATATGTATATATATTTGTAATCGGTTTCTCGAAAACGGCTCTAACGATTTCGATGAAAATTAGTATACAGGGGTTTTTGGGGGCCAAAAATCGATCTAGCTCGGTCTCATATCTGGGAAAATTCGTTTTCACCGTCTTTTTTAATATTTATTAGCGCGTTTTAGTGCGTTCAAGAAACTTACAGCGCCATCTGTTGTTGAGTAGCATAGCTTGCTCACCCGATGATATTTTAATAATACAGAGCATAGCTCGGTCGCCCAGGTACTTATTATTAAACGAGCAGTTTATCCTATACTATTAAAAGAGCAATATTTGTATACAGGGTGTAAGGGACAGCCTTCCGAATACTGAAAGATCTGAACAACTTTCAGCGAATAAAACTTTAAGAAAATGTAAAAAAAAATCGGTTTTTCCATACAAACTGTCCAATCAAGTTTGCAATTTTGTATGGAGAGGCCGATTTTTTTTTTCATTTCCTGAAAGTTTTATTCGCGGAATGTGGTTCAGTTACGTTGACTGATCATGCCCTTTCAGTATTCGGAAGGCTGTCCCTTACACCCTTTATATACTACTCAAAACAAAGGTTTTTGATATGTCATTTATTGTAATTTTTAAATTAAAGTTCGATATAAATTTCCACTGAGCATTATTTGAAACATTTATTAGCTTAAATTGTAAACAATAGAAAAGCTAAATAAAACGTAGGTACATAAAAATCCTATACTACTAAACGAGCAATATTTGTATACAGGGTTACTGGAAACACGTCACGATCCCTTTAAGGGGTGATAGCAGAGGTCATGTGCTATCGAATTACCCATGGGTAAACGGGGCAAAAGTGAACCACCTTCGAGATAATTAAAATAGACTTTAAAAAATATTTAAAAAAAAAACACAATACAATACAATACTCTTTTATTGCACACAGATAACAAACAGTACAAAAAAACAAATGTGGACATAAAAACAACACAAAAAAACTACTGCACCAAGATTTTTTTTTTTTTGGAATTAGTTATTACTCCAGTTCATAATAATAAGTAATAAAATAACACAAATCTCGCACCAATATTAAGAAATTACTCTAAAACTCTTAACAGTTTCATAATTTTTGATACTTTTCGTGATTAATTGCAAGTTTATTACAAAAAATCTCCATGTATCTACATTGGCGGATTATTTTATAAACGTCTACGTTTTACTAGCTATTCAATGAGGTACAAACATTTTCAATACGTTGAAAAATGACTGGATAAATTAGATTTAATCGGAAATAAGTGGATAAGGTAAATCAAAAATTATGAAACTGTTAAGAGTTTTAGAGTAATTTCTTAATATTGGTGCGAGATATGTGTTATTTTATTACTTATTATTATGAAATGGAAAAATAACTACTTCCAAAAAAAATAATTTAAAATCTAGGTGCAGTAGTTTTTTTTTAAATAATATTTAAAGTTGAATGCCCCTCTTTTTTTGGAAAATGTAGATTATTTTAATTATCTCGAAGGTGGTTCGCTTTTGCCCCGTTCACCCATGGGTAATTCGATAGCTCATGACCTCTGCTATCACCCCTTAAAGGGATCGTGACGTGTTTCCAGTAACCCTGTATATATAAACTAGCTGTTGCCCGCGGCTTCGCTCGCGTGGATTTCGTATTTATGTTGTTACCGGTTTTCCGAAGCAATGAGATATTTTCCCGTCATTTCGGGGTAATTTTAAACTAAGGAAAAACAGGACTAACCCTGCGCAAATCAATGAGTATAATTCAAGATCCAGCTGAATTTTATATAATATACAGACGTTACTTATAAATTACTCAGAACAGAGGAACTTAGCAGCAGTATCCTAACAAATGTAAAGAGGGAGATGAGAGACACCTTTATGTAATATTTCAAAACAGAGCCAATTCGCAGAAGTAATTGAGAAAAACTGAAACCCTCTCCCTCTCTCTCCCACTCCCCCCTTCCTCTCCCCCTTCCCATCCCTCTGTCTCTCCCTCTCCTCCATCTCCCCCTGCCCCTCCCTCTCCCTCACCCCCTCCCCTTCCGTCCCTCTCCCCCTACCCCTCCTTCTCCCTCTCTACCTCCCCCTCCCTCTCCCCCTTCCCCTCCTTCTCCCTCTCCCTCTCTACGTCTCTACCTCTCCCTATCCCTGCCCCTATCCCTACCCCTAACGCCAATTTTACCGCTATCCATAACATAAAATGACACCCATATTTATTTTAAGACATTTCAAACCTATCGCACCCCAACCCCATCCCCAGGGGATGATGGTATTTCACGTCCACCACGTTGGATTTCAAAGTTGTTGTAGCTTTCGTAATCAGCGACCCGATAAACCATACAAACGACACCCATATTCACATTTCAACCCTATCGCACCCCAACCCCATCCCAAGGGAATGATGGTATTTAACGTCCACAAAGTTGGATTTCAAAATTACAACAATTTTGTTAGCCTAATATGTTAGCCTAATATCCTGCACCCAAAGGTTGCCTGGAAGAAATTGCTGTTTAGCAATAAGGCCGCCTCATTGTACACCTATTTCTAATATTGTATTTTTCACTAAATTTCGTGTGCAATAAAGAATATTGTATTGTATTGTTTTTTTGATAGTATAATGTACCTGGGCGACCGAGCTATGCTCTGTATGATTAAAAATATCATCAAGTGAGCAAGCTATGCTACTCAACAACAGATGGCGCTGTTAGTTTCTTGAACGCACTAAAACTCGCTAAGAAATATAAAAAAAGACGGTGAAAACTAATTTTCCCAAACATGACACCTAGCTTGATCGATTTTTTGCCCGCAAAAACCCCTGTATACAAAATTTCATCGAAATCGTTAGAGCCGTTTTAAATATATATCTAGAAACCGATTTTTTTTTTTTTTTTTTTAATTTATTGTTACAAAGGTAAGTACATTTTGACAATACTTAGTCTACTCGCCAAACTATTACGTTTGATGGCGAGACCACGCTCTAACACGTTTTTATACCTACCTTAAAAAGAAAATAATAACTAACTAATATTTATACAAATAAAAAGTGAATATACATATATAATAAGTGTAGAATTCATTAAGTAAATACAGTTGTTTTCGTTATGTATGTATATATAATTTGTACAGTCAAATGCAGGTCAAGCCTTACATTTTGACAGTTGTATTATTTATATTTATTTCAGTTGCAGAAGAAACTGTGTAAAGTTGGACCTGCTCCCGACCGTACCATCGTTCTCAATTACATTAAGCAAGATCCTGTTTAGTATCGCTGACACCGAGCAGCGATGCTCTCAGTCTAGATTTTAACATACTTATAGTTTTAAATTTAGGTTCTTGTCTTAATAAATCTATTCCGTTAAATATCTTTGGGACTAGAAACTTTGTTGACCTCTCTCCATAATAATTTATTGTTTTTGGTTTTGTCAGTCTACCCTGTCTTACACTTCGAGTGTTGTATTTGTTTGCAACTTTTGTTTTGAATTCTTCATTATAATAATGTTCTATACCTATGAGATATTGAAGTTTTTTATCTACTGGCAAGATTTTACAAATTTTGAACAGTTTCTCGTAGTCGTGATTGCATAATTTTTTTACATTTTTTGTGACTAAATGTTTAACTAGCCTAGTCTGTATTTTTTTAATTTCGTTAATATAAGTATGAAAAGTACGCCCATACGCAATAAAACCGTAGCTTAACAGGGAATCTGCCAATGCATAATACACTAAGCGCATCGTGCGCTTGCTAAGTATCCGATTAAGGTGATAAAATTTTCCCAGTACTGACCTTAGTCTGTTACAAACATCAAATGTATGCGCTTTCCAATTAAGAGGCTATGGGAAAAGATAGATATTTGACAGTGCGCGCAGTCTTTTCGCTTGAAAGAAAAGGATGAAGTGCGCAATCCGCAACGCATTCGATTGCGACAGATATACTGTGCGTGTTACCAAAACTAAATGACGTAAGCGCCTGATATAAAATATCGACTTTTTGTAAAAACTAAGTAATAAAATAAAATTTTAGGTTGGGCAAACCCTAGCAACTACAAATACCATTCTGTATACTTAATTTCACTACTTAAAATACCTCTGATTCCACAAAAAGAGGAATAAATGAAAATTGAAGAGGCAACTTTGGATTTTTATTTTGTCGAGTCGATTTTTACTAATCATGTTTTGGTCTTGGTGATGCCCTCACTTTAATGGTCAATAAATACATACCTGAAAATCACGGCAAGATATTGTGTAAATATAAAGATATTTCTCTTTAGAAAACCCAAAAAAACTTACATATCGCCTTAAAATGCATATCAATAGTCAATCCTAGATATTTATAATTTTCTACTATTTGAAGTTTCGTACAATTGCAACCCGTTTTGTTATTGTGTAGACATTCATAACTATGACCAATTATATTAAGGTAATTTTTGTCTCCTTGTTTGTATATAATCTCTATATATATAAAAATAGAAGGTGACTGACTGACATATCAACGCACAGCCCAAACCACTGGGTCTAGAGATTCCAAATTTGGCATGTAGGTTTCTTATGAGGCCTAGGGGTGCACTAAGAAAGGGTTTTACAAAATTCCATCCCTAAGGGGGTAAAATAGGGGATGAAAGTTTGTATGAAAGTCCGTCAGTTTTGAAGTTGGGATCTTCAAAATTTGTATTTAGGCTGACGACTAAAAATTAATATTTACGTGTCTCAGGGTTTTTGAAAATTCGACACCCTTAAGGGTGAAAAGGGGGATGAAGTTGAAAATTCTTTATTTTTAAAATAAAATCCACATAATTTATTATTGAGGCATTAATGATGTTATTCTATGCGACGTTCATCACTGTTATTGAAATTCACCCCAAATTCAACCCCTAAAAAGGGAAATGGGGTGAAAAAGTCTAAAAACCAATATGGGTATCGTTTGTATGGTTTATCGGGTCGCTGATTACGAAAACTACAACAATTTTGAAATCCAACGTGGTGGACGTTAAATACCATCATTCCCTTGGGAGTTGGGATGGGGTTGGGGTGCGATAGGGTTGAAATTTGAATATGGGTGTCGTTTGTTTGGTTTATCGGGTTGCTGATTACGAAAACTGCAACAATTTTGAAATCCAACGTGGTGGACGTGAAATACCATCATCCCCCTAGGGATGGAGTTGGGGTGCGATAGGTATGAAATGTCTAAAAATCAATATGGGTGTCGTTTGTATGGTTTATCGGGTCGCTAATGACGAAAGCTACAACAACTTTGAAATCCAACGTGGTGGACGTGAAATACCATCATCCCCTGGGGATGGGGTGCGATAGGTTTGAAATGTCTAAAAATTAATATGGGTGTCGTTTCTATGTTAGGGATAGCGGTTAAATTGGCGTTCGGGGTAGGGTTCCCTATCCGTGCCTGTATCCCTATACAGGCACGGATAGGGAGAGGAAGAGAGGTAGAGGTGGAGAGGTAGAGAGGTAGAGAGGTAGAGAGGTAGTGAGGTAGAGAGGTAGAGAGGTAGAGAGGTAGAGAGGTAGAGAGGTAGAGAGGTAGAGAGGTAGAGAGGTAGAGATGTAGAGAGGTAGAGAGGTAGAGAGGTAGAGAGGTAGAGACACGTGCTCAATCGACGTCAGCAGCGCGGAGCCCAGCATGAGCAGACTGCTCTGAGTGACGTCATCGTGGTAGCTCCTCGGAGGCACATCGTTGAGAGCGTGGTGACCGCTAGTGAAGGCATCAACGCGGCGCCAGTGCTGCCAACACAAGATGCCGCCGGGCGTGAACAGACTGCTGTGAGTGACGACATCGTGGTGGCACTACGGCAGCACATCGTTGAGAGCGTGGTGACCGCTAGTGAAGACATCTCCGCGGCGCCAGTGCTGCCAATACATGATGCCGCCGCCGGTGGCGCCACGGTAGAACCACAGTCACCCGTCGATAACAATGAAGAGACCACAGATGGCGGGGACTTTTCGTCGACTTGCAAGAAAAATAAGACCATAGTATTTTCAGATAGGCTAGGAGTAGGTCTAGGGTCTATTTTAAATTACTGCCATAATCAGCAAGTAACTAATATTTGCTGTCTGGATATTTCTTTTGATGAACTTGTAAAAAAGATTGCTGCAGGCAAATTTGACAAGAATACCACTGTTGTGATTGTGGTCGGCAATCATTCTAAAATCAGTAGATTAACATTAACCAATTTTGTGACAATGTTAAATAACATACAAAATAAAACAAAATGTAAGTTTATTCTGTGCAACTTTCCATATTGCTCAAATGTCACTCAGCAACATAACAAATGTATACACAGAATGAATTTATATTTACAGAATTTGACATCTCGTCATAGTGACATTTTATATGTTGACATAAATAATTTTATTCATTATTTTACTTTAACGCAGGAGACTATGTATCTGCCCCTTAAGTTTAAGAAAGACCTCGCTACATTGATAGCATATAATATACATAATTCTGTTATAGGAAGTAATGTACAAAATATTTCTGTAGTTAGTAACATTACTAACTCAAATTCTTTAAACTAGTTGATACGACAAAAGAAGGTTTTTCTGATCGAATTTTTACTGAGGTAAATAAAAAAAAATCTTCTGGCAAAAAACTTCCTATAGCAAAGACAAAGGAAAAATCTAATATTTTGAAAGTTTTACATCAAAATATTCAGGGTTTTTCCAGCAAAATTTTAGAAGTTGAAATGTTCTTAGAAAAAACTAAATTTGACATTTTATGTCTCACTGAACACTGGCAAAAAGATCACCAAATGTTAATTAATTATGATAATTATTGTATAGCCAGTTCTTTCAATCGAAAATCTGCTTTGAAATGAAATGAAATGAAATGAAATGAAATGAAATGAAATGAGATGAGATGAGATGAGATGAGATGAGATGAGATGAGATGAGATGAGATGAGATGAGATGAGATGAGATGAGATGAGATGAGATGAGATGAGATGAGATGAGATGAGATGAGATGAGATGAGATGAGATGAGATGAGATGAGATGAGATGAGATGAGATGAGATGAGATGAGATGAGATGAGATGAGATGAGATGAGATGAGATGAGATGAGATGAGATGAGATGAGATGAGATGAGATGAGATGAGATGAGATGAGATGAGATGAGATGAGATGAGATGAGATGAGATGAGATGAGATGACATGAAATGAAATGAAATGAAATGAAATGAAATGAAATGAAATGAAATATATTTATTTGCACGCAAACACGGTATGTTACAGCTGTTAAAGTGAAAAAAAAGTACAAGCGTGGTGCACCAACAAGTTGGTATGCAAATTTTTTAAAAAGAATGAATGAAATATTATTTATAAGGTAATGTCAAATATAAAATGTCAAAATAAAAATGTCAAATAAAACTCTAAATGTCAAATAAAAAAATAAAAAAATCTTAATAAATTAAATGTGATGTATGTCATTTCATATTGGACGCCACCTATTAAAGTCGAAATTTACAAATTCTGTCACACAATAAAAACAATTTTTACACGGTGGGTCACTGATTTTAGTTCGTAACAGTTTTAAAATTAAGAACCGTACAGATATTGTTGGACTTTCGGTTGAAAGATGTATTGAAATATCTTGTGTTGAGCTGGACAAGCATGTTGTAGTATGTGTATACCGACCTCCCGCTTATCAAAATTTTTCTTTGTTTGAGTTAGTAATGGAAGATGTTTTAAAAATAGTGACCAAAGTAAATAAGTTTGCGGTAGTGTGTGGCGACTTTAATGTAAATATTTTAGAAAATACTTCCTATAGTACCAAACTTTTAAGTCTTTTTAAAAGTTATAATTTAGAGCATGTATTTTTTGAACCTACTAGGGTGACGTCATCCTCGGCTACCTGTATTGATAACGTATTTTGTAACTGCGATTATTTTGATAAAAGTATCATAAACTCGCTTCAGTCGGACCACTCGGGTCAAAGTGTTACTTTTAATTATTCTCGAGTAACCCAGAAGATAGATATAGAAACCAGGAGTCTAACGAACGACAGGTTAGAAAAGTACAAAAACACGTTACTAGAAAAACTGCCCTGTCACAATTATAATCCTAACAACCCTAATAACTCATATGAAGATTTATTCACACTGATTAATACTGAATTCAGTAAAATTTTCACTATTAGGAAAAAGCAAATCATTGTAAAATTCAAGTTCAGTGACTGGGCTACCGCTGGTATTCGCAAAAGTAAAGACAGACTTTTTGAATTATATGAGATAAGAAATTATTCAAATGACGACAGTTTCATTGAATATGTAAAAAAATATTCAAAATTGTTTAAATTAGTTTGTTTAAAAGCAAAATCATTTTTCCTACGGAAAAAAATACAGTCTGCTGATAACAAAATTAAGGCTGTATGGAATGTTATAAACAGTGAAACTGGTAAAGTGAAACCGCGTGACAATCAAATCACACTTCATACAAATCGCGGAACCATTAGTTCAAACGTAGAAGTGGCTCAAGAATTCGAAACCTTTTTTACTAATATTCCTTTGAAAACAACAGAGTCACTCAATTCATCATCTTCACTTGCTAGCGGTTTACTTCAAAAGAATGTGGACGCCTGCGAAACTGAATTTGGGTTCAATCATGTCACCCCTAACGAAATTGTTAAAGCCTTTAAAAATATTAAAATGAAAACTACTGAGGACCTATGGGGAATGTCAGTAAAAGTCTGCAGTGCGATCATTGATACTATATCTCCATATTTAGCTGTTATATTCAATGATTGTGTCGATCATGGTACTTTTCCTGACTTAATGAAAACAAGTAAAGTAGTTCCATTATTCAAAGCTGGTGACAAAAAGGATCCCAGTAATTTTAGACCAATATCAGTCTTACCTGTACTTAGTAAAATTTTTGAGAAGGTCATACTCAATCAAATGCTTTCGCACTTTAATAGAAATAACTTACTACATGACCATCAATTTGGTTTTACGAAAGGGCGCAGTACAACGGATGCCGGAACTGCACTTTTAAAATACATTTTTGGCGCGTGGGAAAAATCTGAAGATGCTATTGGTATCTTCTGTGATCTATCCAAAGCATTTGATTGCGTAGATCATAGCACATTGTTGTTAAAACTTGAACATTACGGTGTTAAGAATAATTCACTTAAACTACTTAAGTCATATTTGGAAAACAGGATTCAAAAGGTACAAGTACACAAAACGAAATCACTGGGATCTGTTGTCAAAATTGGCGTACCTCAAGGGTCCATATTAGGGCCATTTTTATTCCTTATTTATATTAATGACCTCCCTACTGTAGTGAAGAATCTGTCAAAGATTGTGTTATTTGCTGATGATACTTCATTAATATTCAATGTAAGTAGAAAATCACAAAATTATAACGAAGTCAATGATGCACTTGGACAGATTCATGCATGGTTTACTGTTAACAATTTAGTCCTAAACGTCAAAAAAACTAAATGTATTAAATTTGCACTACCAAATGTAAGGTCTACTTCACATAACATAGTATTGAATAATGAACCATTAGATTTTGTAAATAGTACAGTTTTCTTAGGGTTAATACTAGACTCTAAACTTCAATGGGGCCCTCATATAACGGCTCTTTCTGGTCGATTGAGCTCGGCTGCATATGCTGTCAGAAAAATCAGACAACTTACTGATGTAGCTACCGCAAGGCTGGTTTACTTTAGCTACTTCCATAGCATTATGTCTTATGGCTTACTGCTTTGGGGCCGAGCAGCTGATATACATTCAATATTCGTTTTACAAAAGAGAGCTATAAGAGCAATTTATTGCCTGAAGACTCGTGATTCCCTGAGAGAACTGTTCAAGGAAATCAACATAATGACAGTGCCATGCCAGTATATCTATGAAAATATTATGTATGCTAGAAAGAACATTCATCAATTACCTAAAATTTGTGACAGGCATAATTTTAATACTAGAAATAAGCACAAAATTGATCAACCATATACTAGATTAACTAAAGTCAATACATCTTTCGTTGGTCTGTGTGTACGATACTACAACAAAATACCTGACAATATAGTGCAATTACCTGAGAGAAAGTTTAAAGAATGTGTAAAGCAAACGTTTTGTAAAAAAGCTTACTATAGATTAGATGACTATATGAATGACAAAGAGGTATGGTGCTCTGATATTCCAGCGAAACACAAGAAACACATTGTAAAAAGCCGACTCTTAAAGTAGGCCGTGCTGCAGTGGTTTCTCGCCGTTTCTTTTACGCTGCCACAGCACGATCCGAAACGGCGTAGACTCGCTCTATTTGAATTGTATTCTGCATGACATTCAATAAGTATTCTGTAAAGAATCTACATTGAATAAAATAATCTGAATCTGAATCTGAATCTGAGAGGTAGAGAGGTAGAGAGGTAGAGAGGTAGAGAGGTAGAGAGGTAGAGAGGTAGAGAGGTAGAGAGGTAGAGAGGTAGAGAGGTAGAGAGGTAGAGGGGTAGAGAGGTAGAGAGGTAGAGAGGTTGAGAGGTTGACAGGTTGACAGGTTGACAGGTTGACAGGTTGAGAGGTAGAGAGGTAGAGAGGTAGAGAAGGAGAAGGAGGGGAAGGGGAAGAGGGAGGGAGAGAGGTAGGGGAGGGGTGAGGTAGAGGGAGGGAGAGGGGGAGGTAGAGGTAGAGACGTAGAGAGTTAGAGAGGTAGAGGGAGAGGAAGGAGGGTAAGGGGGAGAGGGGGGAGGGGGTGAGGGAGAGGGAGAGGGAGGGGGAGAAGGAGGGTGAGGGGAGAGACAGAGGGACGGGAAGGGGGAGAGGAAGGGGGGAGTGGGAGAGAGAGGGAGAGGGTTTCAGTTTTTCTCGATTACTTCTGCGAATTGGCTCTGTTTTGAAATATTACATAAAGGTGTCTCTCATCTCTCTCTTTACATTTGTTAGGATACTGCTGCTAAGTTCCTCTGTTCTGAGTAACTTATGAGTAACGTCTGTATATTATATAAAATTCAGCTTGATCTTTAATTATACTCATTGATTTGCGCAGGGTTAGTCCTGTTTTTCCTTAGTTTAAAATTACCCGGAAATGACGGGAAAATATCTCATTGCTTCGGAAAACCGGAAACAACATAAATATAAATCCACGCGAGCGAAGCCGCGGGCAACAGCTAGTATGAATATATCTATGCAGGTATTTATTTATATGTAAGTATTGTTATATGTATGTATCTTCTGTATGTATTTATATTAGTTATATATTATATTTATACATATATCATCAATATATTTTATTAACTTATTATTTTATACCATTTATTTATTTTATATTATTACATCTGGTTTTTGTGGATTTTAATAATGCACTACTGAGTCCCGCTAATGAACACCCTCTTTCACTACCATGGGTTGGCTGGAAGAAATCTCTTTAAGAGATAAGCCCGTTTTTGTAAATGTCCTTTTGTATGTAACTTTCTGTATGTGACTTTGTGCAATAAAGAATATATACATATAATATATAAATACACATAAATCTGATAGCAGGACACGAACAACGACAGGCAACCACAGATCACGAGAGGTGTGACAGTGAAACGAAGTGGTCTTTAACATTTCTTTTGAAAATGTCGAGTGAGGGAGCTTGCCTCAGCGCGGTGGGAAGTGCATTTCATTGTCGTATGGCCGTAGCTGTGAAAGAGTCGTGGTAGAAATTTGTAGTATGTAAAACCTACTGGCCCTTATTTTGTTTTGAGTAGTATATATAGAAACCGATTACAAATATATATATTTGTATTTAATCGGTTTCTCGAAAACGGCTCTAACGATTTCGATGAAATTTTGTATACAGGGGTTTTTAGGGGCAAGAAACCGGCCAAGTGCGAGTCGGACTCGCGCAACGAGGGTTCCGTACCACCACATAACCATAATTGTATTAGTTGAAATTTCAGTTAGTTAATGTGCTAGATTTTTTGAGTCCGACACGCGCTTGACCAAATTTTATTATTTGTTGTTATTTTATAGCTTATGCACTATAAACATACCAATTTTCAAGTTTGTAAGTGTTCCCGTTTTTAAAATAGAACTAAAACTTAAATCGCCTCCGCGACCATCCAACTTGACCCCTCTCTTATATGAATGTTCTTGAAACGGGAGCTCACCACAATTGGTTACCATTAGTTGTGAGAAATGTTGAAATATTTAATGATTTCAGACTTTTCCCATTATTTGTACTGTGAGACCTAGCTTCTTGTCAAATTTCATAATTTTAGGTCAACGGGAAGTACCCTGTAGGTTTTGCATTTTTGCAGAAATGTATGGAGATGAGGACATAAAAAGCCATATCTTTTGATTGCGTCGTTGTAAAAAATTGAAATTTTCAGATCTTGTGTGGTTCATGGACCTTAATATATGGTATCAATTTCAACCTGATACCTTTACCCGTTCGTGAGATAAAGGGTCTTGACAGACAGACATACGGACAACAAAGTGATCCTATAAGAGTTCCGTTTTTTCTTTTGAGGTACGGAACCCTAAAAATTGATCTATCTAGGTCTCATGTCTGGGAAAATTCGTTTTCACCGTCTTTTTTATTTTATATATTTTTATTTTATTTTGTTCGGAAAACTTACAGCCTTATTTTTAGCATACATTAGCCATTATAAAATAGGTAGGATCTGGGCCATTAATAAGTTTTCACCTATAAAAATGGAACTTGAGATAAAAAAGAACTGAAGGTAGGCTTAAAAAAACACATCAAAAACTAAATTCTATAGGTAATATCAAGAGCAGGTCAAGCTCGACACTTACAGCGCAACTGTAGCTTCTATGCTTTATGATAATTTTAATATTTCTTAGCGTGTTTAGTGAGTTCAAGAAACTAACAGCGCCATCTGTTGTTGAGTAGCATAGCTTGCTCACCCGATAATATTTTAATCATACAGAGCAGAGCTCGGTCGCCCAGGTAGGTACTATTTAAAAAATATGTAAAATACTATTTTATAATCGGTTTCTCGAAAACAGCTCTAAATATTTCGATTAAATTTACTATACAAGGGTTGTTGGGGGCGAAAAATCGATCTAGCTAGACCATATGTCTGGGAAAATTCGTTCTCTGCGGTTTTCGGAGCATTTCTAGAATAGCGCGTTTCAGAAACCCTACTGCGCCATCTGTTCAGCCCACTGGCTTTGCTGAAGCTCGGTCGCCCTGGTCCTAGTACTGCATAGGAAAAAAGCTGTCGACCAAGAAGGTGCCTAACTTGTGGAAAATTGAATTTCTTGTTAGATAGTGATAAACAGGTGCCTGGTTAATACGAATAAATAATGGTAAGATAATTGATCATTGATGGTTAGTTATCATTATCAAAGAAATTCAATTTTCTTTAAGTAAGGTACCTTCTTTATTTGTACTAAGCTACCTATGAAATAAAGTGATTTTACTACCTAGCTACTTATTTTACGTAAAATACATAATAAACAAAAATATTACGCAGTGTAGCTAGTCCACCAATTTGCCCAGCACCCATTTTAAACACTGCAAGCAAATCGCACGTTTTCTTGTGTTAATTACGTTTTCTCTGTCATGGTTTTGCTTACGCTTAATCAGATTCATTCTTGTAAATCGTAACAAAAGTTTGTCAGAGACTACTTGCAATGGTCGTCGGTCGGCAATATAATGTAATCATGTTTTTAATGCTTAGTTTCTTCAATTAATCAAATTACCTAATGTTTAATTACTTTAAGGTCATGGTTTTCATCCTGGGATGAACAGTGGCTTGAAAAGTAGGTCTATAGAGTCGTAATCGTGTTAAACGGTAAACAAACATGACAGAATTTTCACGCCTAAAAAACTATAGAGTCCTTCATAAAATATTTGGGAAGCTAACAGCTAAATAAATAAATACAAATTAGTCTAGATTAAAGTCTAGATTAGTCTTGAGTGCCAAATTAAAGTTTCCACAAGTAAAAACTAAATACAATTTAAAAAACTTATGTCTATGAAAAAAACACAGTACTGTACTTATGTTAGAAAGAATAATAACAAAGTCTGAATGCCTGCCTAAAATATTCGACAGAAAGAGTTTTTTTTATAATATTACTAGCTGTTGCCCGCGGCTTCGCTCGCGTGGATTTCGTATTTATGTTGTTACCGGTTTTCCGAAGCAATGAGATATTTTCCCGTCATTTCGGGGTAATTTTTAACTAAGGAAAAACAGGACTAAGCCTGCGCAAATCAATGAGTATAATTCAAGATCCAGTTGAATTTTATATAATATACAGACGTTACTCATAAATTACTCAGAACAGAGAAACTTAGCAGCAATATCCTAATAAATGTAAAGAGAGAGATGAGAGACACCTTTATGTAATATTTCAAAACAGAGCCAATTCGCAGAAGTAATTGAGAAAAACTGAAACCCTCTCCCTCTCTCTCCATCTCCCCCCTTCCTCTCCCCCTCCCCGTCCCTCGGTCTCTCCCCTTCCCTCTCCTCCCTCTCCCCCTGCCCCTTCCGCTCCCCCTTCCTCTCCCTCTCCCCCTCCCCCCCCCTCTCTCCCTCCCTCTCCCTCTCCCCCTTCGCCTCCTTCTCTCTCTCCCCCTATCCCTCCCTCTCCCCCTTCCCCTCCTTCTCCCTCTCCCTCTCTACCTCTCTACCTCTCAACCCCTCTACCCCTCTACCTCTCTACCTCTCTACCTCTCTACCTCTCTACCTCTCTACCTCTCTACCTCTCTACCTCTCTACCTCTCTACCTCTCTACCTCTCTACCTCTCTACCTCTCTACCTCTCTACCTCTCTACCTCTCTACCTCTCTACCTCTCTAACTCTCTACCTCTCTACCTCTCTAACTCTCTACCTCTCTACCTCTTCCTCTACCTCTACCTGTCCCTATTCCTGCCCCTATCCCTACCCCTAACGCCAATTTTACCGCTATCCCTAACATAAAAACGACACCCATATTTATTTATAGACATTTCAAACCTATCGCACCCCAACCCCATCCCCAGGGGATGATGGTATTTCACGTCCACCACGTTGGATTTCAAAGTTGTTGTAGCTTACGTAATCAGCGACCCGATAAACCATACAAACGACACCCATATTGATTTTTAGACATTTCAAACCTATCGCACCCCAACTCCATCCCCAGGGGGATGATGGTATTTCACGTCCACCACGTTGGATTTCCAAATTGTTGTAGTTTTCGTAATCAGCGACCCGATAAACCATACAAACGACACCCATATTGATTTTTAGACATTTAAAACCTATCGCACCCCAACTCCATCCCCAGGGGGATGATGGTATTTCACGTCCACCACGTTTGATTTCAAAATTGTTGTAGTTTTCGTAATCAGCGACCCGATAAACCATACAAACGATACCCATATTGGTTTTCAAACTTTTTAGAATAGAATAGAATAGAAATACCATTTATTCATTGTAATTCACAATACATAAAACGATTAGCTACCATGAACATTATTTATAGACAAGAGTTTACAAAAATAAATATGAGGCAACTATGTCGTGATGTGTATTATGTGCGACAGTGAAAAGGCGCTGGCTCAGCATGTTGTCGCAGCAAGCTACGACGCTGGTGATTCTGCCAGAAACCTAAGTGAGTCGACGTAAGCGACACAGAAAAGGATCGATAAATTAAAGAATTTGTAAGAAGACGTAAAGTGCGAATAAAAAGTAGTGTGTGCATGTATGTGTGTGTGTGTGTGGGGGGGGGGGGGGGGGTTAGTGTGCGAGTAAGGGGGGGGGGAAGGATCAGCAGAGTAGGATAACGGTGTAGTGATTTTAAAAGTAACTAACACAATTTACAATACGATACCCGGAAAAGTCACAGATATAATGTGCTCATTTGGAAGATTGATCTAAAAGGTAATTTTTTAATAAAGTTTTAAAATGTTTAATTGATTTCGTGTTTCTTATAGGAGGAGGTATGTTATTCCAAATTTTTGCCGCATTATATCTGAAACTGCCGCGGAACGCAGTTGTTCTGTGGTTAGGTATAAGAAGGGGAGGGACACAGGGTCTAAGATAATCTATGTTAGAATTTCGAGTTGTTCTCCAATTAAGTTTTTTATATAGATGCTCAGGACTTTTGTTTTTAATAACTCCGAATAATAAAGTTGCGGTGTAAAGCTGTAGCCGTTCTTTCATTTTTAATATTTTTGACGAGTTTAGATAAGGCGTGACATGATTGCGGGGAGGGATTTTAAAACAAAATCTGGCACAGGCGTTTTGTATTCGTTGAATCAACTTATGAGATCTAGCATGCAGACAAGGACCATACACGGTGATGCAATAATTGAGCTTAGACAGAATTAATGTTTCGCAAAGTAAGACACGCAAATCCAAGTTTATATAGTCTCTAATTCTATAAATCACCTTGAGTCTGTAGAAGCAATTGCGAGCTGTCTCCAGAACGAAATTCTCAAATCGTAAACTACCATCCATTAAGATGCCCAGGTTCTTTGCCTCCTTTACACGATCGATGTCCGATCCGAGCATAGTAATTTTAGGGTTATGTGCTATGGTGTTTTCTATTTGTTTAGAAGTGCCAAGGATTAGATACTTGGTTTTAGAAGGGTTTAGTAGCAAGTCATTTTTCTCCGACCAACGTGCAACACGATCGAGATCCTGATTAAGAGCTTCAAAATCGCTAGCGGCATTAGACTTTTTGATAGGAAGGTATATCTGGAGGTCATCCGCGTACAAGTGATAGTTACAATTTAGAATAGATTTAGGTAAGTCAGCGGTGTAAAGGATAAACAACAGAGGGCCGAGGATGGAGCCCTGGGGTACACCTCTATTTACAGGGTATTTTTGAGATACTAGGGTAGAACCACTTGAAGTTTTGATCTCTACTTGCTGAGAACGACCACTTAAATATGAATCAAACCATTTAATTGCTGATATGTCAAAGCCGTAAAACGCTAATTTTGATAGTAATAAGGGTATATTTATAGAGTCGAAGGCTCGCGAATAATCTAGCAGGACCAGTATAGTAGCGTTACCGGCATCTTGATTTGAAAGTGCATTGTTAACAACTTCCGTTAACGCAGTTGTCGTACTGCGACCCTTCCTGAAGCCCGATTGTAAGTCAGGAAGGATGTTGTTTGATTCGCAGTAGTTTAACATCTGGTCATAGACCACTTTTTCTAAAATCTTAGACAGAAAAGTGAGCAAACTAATAGGTCGAAGATCTTTTATCTCATTAGGGTTGTTATTCTTAGGTATCGGTCGAATAATAGCTGTTTTCCATAAGGTAGGAAACGAGTTCGAGGATATGGATTTGTTAACTATAGCAGTGATGATTGACAGACTTTGAGGTAGCGTTAATAATATCATGTCTCTGTTTAAGCGATCTACTCCGTCTGCGTTTGACTTCATATTGAGTATAATTCTGCCTACAACGCTCTCCGACACCGGTGACAGTCTGAACGTACTAGAGATACTCCTGTTCCATTCGAGGTAAGTTAAATCAGAGATAGATACATGATTACTACTCGGCACATTGAGGAAGTGTGAGTTTATAGCGTTAGGATCGAGAAGATGTGAAGGTAATTCTTGGACTTTCTTAGTATCCGGTAGTACTGTAGACTTAAGGTTTTTCCAAAGAACCTTGGGCTTCCTAATGTTGGCATTTATGTGCTGTTGAAAATACGCGCTTCGTTCTGTAAAAAGGCAAATATTAGCAGTTGTTTTTAAGTCTTTATAATAGCTTTTGTCCTCATCTTTGGTTGTCGAATGGTATATTGCTCTTGCTTCGTCTCGTTGCTGCATTAGGTATTGTACGTTACTCGTTATCCAAGGTGTTTGACGATCACGGATGGAGATGGTCCTAGTTGGCGCATGAAGATCGAATAGGTCTGACACTCGGCTAGTAAAAGTATATACCATATCATCCACGCTAAGAAGAGATAAGATCTCTTCCAGTCTACTGTTACGAAGGTCTTTATCGAATGCTTCTAAATTTATATCTTTAATAGGTCTAAATTGGATGGTTTTAAGTGGGAGTTTATTTCTTTTAATTTTTAAATAAGTTGTTACGATTGCGTGGGATCCAAGCTCTGGGATGTAATCTACATCCACCTTTGAAATTGAGGCATCAGCACACGCCAAATCAATAAGAGATTCACTATGAGATGTGAAGTGGGTGGGTTGTGTCACATAGTTAGTCAGGTTAGAATAACGCAAAAAATCATCCAACTGTTTGTAATTGTTAGTAGTTTTGTCAAGTAAATTTATGTTGAAATCGCCTACAAGAAATATTCGATCAAAATTTACAAAAGAAGCCAAAGATTCAGTAATTGCATCGAGGAAGCTCTCTACTCGAAGCCACGGGGGACGATATGCTGTGCCGATTAGTAAGCGAATAGAATTTATGCGCAACGAGATCCACATTTGATCAATATGACTAGAAGGCAAAGGGTGTGGGCAGGTACGAACGTTTAGGCCTTGTTTAATGTAAAACCCGACCCCTCCTCCGCGCCGCCGTACAAGATCAGGCGGCCGGGGTATATGCCGTAGTCTATATCCGGGGAGCGCAGGAGCACGACCTTCTTGACCATTCTGCAGCCAAGTTTCGTTTATGGCCAGTATGTCAGGGGATAATCGGTTTACGGCCACCAACAACTCGTCATGTCTTGAACCTAAAGAGCCGGCGTTAAACAGACTTATACTTAAATTTTTTGTATTAACCATTATTTAAATAGTATAGTGGTATGTCTTGAGCATGAGCAAAGTTAATAGTTGTCCCACAATAAAACATTTTAAAAAAGGTTGCAGGTGTGAGTGTGGCTTGTATAAATATGATTGAGTAGTAAAAACTAGTATAAAAACTATATATAAAAACTAGTTTCAGTGATATTTTTAGTGTAATAGAGTAAATTTTATATAGACGACATAGCTGACCCATCCGTAGTAGTAAGTAACAATTGCATGCAAAGAATACATAGAAAACATAACATAGAAGGTGCAAAGTTAATAGCAGATATTATAACTGATTATTAGTATCCCGATCTGCCGTGGAGAAAAGACGATCGATGTCCCGCTGCTCTCGAATATAATTCACTGCAGATTCAGCTGTGCGTCTAGCCAGGACTCTTCCGTCCTTACTCCATACATATTTCCATTTACTGGGTTTTGCATTTTTCGAGGCCTCGAATGTTCTAGCAAGAAGTATTCTGTTAGCTTTTGTAAGCCTTTCATTCACGTAAAATTTGCGTGGGGTGTGAGAAGGTAGGCCCAAACCAGCAGTAGTAGTTTCTCCGCGACGCACACGCGCTTGCTTAAGAAAATCATCGCGAAGGGCGCGACGTGCAAGGCGCACCACAATAGGGCGGGGACGCGTGGATCCTCTCCCCGTTAAGCCATCAGCATTATCAGATCCAGTGTCTGATTCTCCTCGCTTAGAGCCAACACGTACCGCGCTTACAATATCGTGTTCACTGAGCTTCATCCCAAGCTTGTATGCGACGGTAGTAATAATATGCACTGTAGACTCCCCTTGGTACTCGGGGATACCAGAAACTTCTACGTCATTCAGTAGAGCGGTTCTATCACGCTCATTGAGTTCTTCACGCAGCAGCAGGATAGTTTCTTCAAGATTAGATTCCTTCTGAGGGTTAGAGCCGTTAGTGGTTATTATGGACTTCAAATTTATATTTTCACTTTCAAGATTCTTCACTTTATCTTCAAGAACCTCCAGGTTATTCGTTAGCATGGCAACATCAGCAGCCAGTAATTCGGTCGTGGCTACGAATTGAGACTTGAAAGATTCCATAGCAACAAGCATATCATTTTTGACCTCGCGCATAATTTCAGATTTAGTGTCATCCAGCTTGCTTAAAATTTCCGCTTTATTTGTATTTAATTTTGCATCGAGCTTGGAGTCGAGAAGACTGGCAAGCTGGTCTAAAGAAAAGGTAGCTACAGCCTGCGTCGCATGAACCTCAGGTTGTGTGCAATCATTTGATATCCCCGCCTGTTCAGAGATGTTATACGATGAGGTGTTATTGTCGTCGCATGACATATTCATAAGTTTCACGTCGTAATTATTTGTACGGACTGGCGTATTATCATCTCTTTTTTGGCGTCGGGTATTGACATTCATGCAGAGGGAGCACTTCCAAGATGATTTGAGCTGAGATTCATTTTCGCGGTAGTAAGCGCTCGTCATGTTAACGCACCCAATATGATGGTGTTTCTTCATTTACTTATATATAAGTACTAGCCCATCGGCACGTTACAATGTCCCCAATTCGTTGGTCCGAAATCTGACGTTTAGGACCAACAAATGTCAGTCATATTGTCAACATTGGATGCAAATAAACTTACCAACAAAATGGATGTTTTTATTTGAAGAAACAATATACTCTTATTATTATTATCGTTATTTCTTATTATTGTTTTTGACTTTAATCCAATTAATGAAACTGAAAAACCAGGCCTAAATCACATATAAACAGTAAAAAGTTTGTTTTGTTTTTTCCCGCCATATTATTTCCGTTCCGTGTACTTAGTACCGACCGAAGTACTACACAACGTAGTTCACGCGATTTCTCACAGATGGCGCTATTTTCTCTTGTATGGGGAAATTTTGAACCGCTTGTTCCCAAGACCCTATCTTGACTATATAAATCTATGTGTTTCTTACATAATACACACATTAAGAAAGTATCAAAAGTAGCCAGTTGCCTTCTACAAGCGTCGCATGAAGCCATTATTAAAGCAATTGATCGATATCAATTTTGAGAGAGATGAATATGATAGTAAATTTGAGCGCTAAATATGAGTCATGCAACGTTCGCGTTGAAGATAAGACGCGCAAATAACCGTGCGTAAATAAAGGTCGTATCGGGCTCTCTTCGTTTGCACTCGTGTAGGCTGGGCGGCAGAAAGAGACGTACAGAGTTCCGGCGCTCGGACCTCTTCGGGTGTGTTCGGCAAAGTCCGGTAGCAGCGACTGGCACGCACTGTGCGCACTGGCAAGCAATCTTGTTTGAGGTAGGTCAGGGATTATGACAGTTGAATATTCACTTTTGCAATAATTTTAGTTATAGTTTGTAATTACGTTGTCTAATTGAAAAATGGATAACACTTTCTGGTAAAGTTTATAAGATCTTTACAAAGAGTAATAAATATCACTACAATGTCGAATCACTCCACTGGTATAAAAATAAAAAACGTCGATAACTAAAGAGTACGCGTCCGCTCTGTGTCGCTCCGACAAGCTCACTCTGTCGCTCCGACAAGCTCACTCTGTCGCTCCGACAAGCTCACTCACCTTTTTCACCCCATTTCCCTTTTTTAGGGGTTGAATTTGGGGTGGCATTTCAATAACAGTGATGAACGTTGCATAGAATTACATCATTAATGCCTAAATAATAAATTATGTGGATTTTACTTTAAAAATAAAGAATTTTCAACTTCATCCCCCTTTTCACCCTTAAGGGTGTCGAATTTTCAAAAACCCTGAGACACGTAATTATTAATTTTTAGTCGTCAGCCTAAATACAAATTTTGAAGATCCTAACTTCAAAACTGACGGACTTTCATACAAGTTTTCATCCCCTATTTTACCCCCTTAGGGGTGGAATTTTGTAAAACCCTTTCTTAATGCACCCCTAAGCCTCATAAGGAACCTACATGCCAAATTTGAAATCTCTGGACCCAGTAGTTTGGGCTGTGCGTTGATATGTCAGTCAGTCAGTCAGTCACCTTCTTCTTTTATAAATATAGATTACTGCTGCAAAACAAATCGATGCCACTGCTGCTAACTTAGATCATTAAACAGCCTTGATAATCTAACTAGAAAACTAGGTAGGTAATTTTGTTCCTCTAATTAATTTTAGAGGCATCAAGCAGTTTGTTCAGGCGTAGATTTTTGGAAGGAACTCTCAATCTAACTTACTTAAGGTGATCCGTTTTCCATACAAAAATTCAAATGACTTGCATTCTTACGCGGGACATAAAATTCTGTTGAAAACGAACGAATACTGCTATTTTTAGTTAAATTTTTCGCTAATTAATACAAAAATACAGTTAATGTACTGAAAGTACTATTTTTGTTAGCAATTTTTGGTTCAATATTACGAATGTGGGCGTGCGGTCAAAACTGTACGGTTGTGCTTTGTGTGCATGTGTCAGTGATCGTACCTACTCATCGCTGTGTTCCAAATTGTACAAACGCTGCTAAAAGCGTATACAGTACTGACGGACGGTCCAAATTGATTTTGCACGCTCACAAAGCTATCACTGCTTTAATGGCTCTAGTCAATTTGGAATGGATTTAAGCGCGCTCACGTCTCTCTCATCTCATCTCATCTGTCAAAATATCAGTATTGTTTTTATTTTCTTTAACAAAGCCTAAGCTAATCCCTCAAAAATGTGCGCCAAATCCACTCTCATTTCCACCATTAGGGACAAACTCATTAAAATTAAAACTTGAGAAATGTCAGCTGGCTGCAAATGTGTGGGATTTTATATGTGTCAAATCGATTTTGACATTAGCGCTTTCACTGCTCCACCTATTTCACTAAAGCACTGATAGCAGAAACGATGACGTCATCAATGACGTAAGGCGGTGAACGAGCGAGTGCTTTAGAGCACGCTTTAGGTCAAATTGGACCGACTTAAGCGCGCTCACAGTGCTCTTAAGCAGTCTGTTAGCGCAAAATGTAACGCACAGCATGTAAACACGGACGACTTTAGTGGACATAAATGGAGATATTTTTCTTATCGAAATTGTTGTTAGGCGTTGAAGTTGCACGATGAAATTTACGCGAATCAACTTTTTGCACATTTATAGTTGGTACTTATTGCATAAAAAAATAAAACCTTATATTTGCAGCAATGTTCTTACATTTAGGCTTATTATTTTAATAATATCTAGTAATATTTCTGGAAGAGTGACGAATTTATGACATGAATTAATATATTGACTTGAATTTAAAATAACTAAAATGAAGTATTAATGATATTGACAAGCATGAAAAAAAACAAATTCCAAATGTATTAATTATTATGGTAGAATAAAGGCTATTTTTATTTTATTTTTATTTTTATTTGCAGCAGTGGCTCCATCTAGTTGCGTTCGGGGCTAAGCTGGCCGTAACAGATCACCTTAAAAGGTAAGGGCTTTCAATTTTACTTTGGGCTATGTTCAGAATCAGAATCTACCGTTTAAGTTTGTACAGTCCTCAGCGCAGCGATGTTCAAATCTCTTTGGTACAGTCGGTCCCAGAACCGTCACAGAACTAACAAATAACTGACAAAGATTGTAAAATAGTTGCTGTGCCCGAACAGGGTGTTGCATGCCCTACTTAATAAGTTTGACATGTAATGTGCAATGAAATAAATAAATAAAGAGTATTATATAGTCTAAGATAAAGATCCACTAAGGTTTTTTCTCGAATACATCGCACACATTACATTCACTGAATATATAGCGGTTAGAGAGTAGTACAGGATGGACCATAAGTTTTTTTACTTTTCAAACTAAATTAAAATGAAAACTAATTACATCAGGTGAAAACCGTTTATTAATTATGAAAACACATAAAAAGGGAATTTATTTTTTAAAAATTACATCATCCATATGTGTTCCTTCATTATTTTGGCATTGCTGTAACCTGGAGCGAAAATTTTCAATGAAGGGTGTTCCGAGAAATGTTTTGCATTTCCTCGCGAATGCGTTGCTTCAATTCCGCAACAGACACGGGGTTGGTCTCAAAAACTTTACTTTTAAGCAAAAAAGTTTTGTCTTCAAAACATTTCTCGGAACACTTGTCAGGCCGTCATTGAAAATTTTCGCTCCAGGTTACAGCAATGCCAAAATAATGAAGAAACACATATGGATGATGTAATTTTTAAAAAATAAATTCCCTTATGTGTTTTCATAATTAATGAACGGTTTTCACCTGATGTAATTAGTTTTCATTTTAAGTTAGTTTGAAAAGTAAAAAAACTTATGGTCCACCCTGTATGTTCCTTGGAATATAGTCGGTTTATTTCTATGTGCGTGCATTCGTTGAATACGATCTAATACAGATTTAAACCGGACTAGAGCGCGCTTATGTCAATGTCCCTGAGAAAAATTAAAATTTTGTTTTTATTTTGCGTTTTTGGAAATTATTGAGAGATAATGATTATACGATAAGATAATCAAATCCAAAAACCCCAAAAATAGTTAAAAAAAATATTTCGAAAACGAGATTGATGACTTGTCTTTTGAATTTGACGTTTCGCACACGCTGCACTACCTCGTTTTCGTATGCAATGATAGCGCGCTAAAGTGACGTCACTGATGACGTCACGTCGCTTAAACGAGTGATCATACGAGCAAGTTTTGAACCGACTATTAACACGCTAACAACGCACAAAGTGCTCATATGCGAGAAATAAACCGCACCGATAATGAGCAAACAAGTACCTACCGGTTAGCCTACCGGTAACCATTTTTAGGAAGCGTCTGTGAAGTCAAAGCTCCATTAAATCTAGACTTATAGCCAGTTGCAGAAATCGTCTTCAAAGTTAAAACTCCATTAAATCTAGACTTACCGCCAGTTGCAGAAAAAGTCTCTGAAGTTAAAGCTCCATTAAATCTATTGCCAAATCATTCTTTGTCAATAAAACAGAAAGTTGCAGGTATCTCAACAATTTTAAGAGTTACCGCCAGTTGCAAAAAGCGTCTTTAAAGTCAAAGCTCCATTAAATATTTTGCTGACCCATTCTTTTTATAAAACAGAAAGTTTTTGATTGAAATAACTTCTAAAGAGATATCTCAATTTAAAGACCTTCCGATTGTTGCATAAAGCGTCTATTAAGTTGAAGCTCCTTTAAACGGTGGGGAGGGGGGTAGAAACTCAAAAGTGCAGCGCGTTCAGATCAAGTCTGTCTATGACGGTTATTTTCCGCGCATGGGTCGACAGGCGGAGAGCCAATGAACGATTCGCTCGCCCCCTGGGAGGAGCCGCGCCCAGCCCCCCGACTCATTTTTTGACTTCTGCGCATATTAACGGTCACAGACAAAGTAATTTTGTAGAGTATACCCTAAGCGCATGAATATTTGTGCGGTTTGGGGGGTTTGCACTTTGCACTGCCATAAAGTAGGTAAGGACCGAGGGGGTTGTTGGGGGTCTTAACCTTCATAAAGTAAATCCAAGGGTGGATTTGCCATGTTTTCTCTAGAATTCACAGGCAAAAACTTCATGATGCGTACGAACGAAGTCGCTCGCCCCCTGGGAGGAGCCGCGCCCAGCCCCCCGACTCATTTTTTGACTTCTGCGCATATTAACGGTCACAGACAAAGTAATTTTGTAGAGTATACCCTAAGCGCATGAATATTTGTGCGGTTTGGGGGGTTTGCACTTTGCACTGCCATAAAGTAGGTAAGGACCGAGGGGGTTGTTGGGGGTCTTAACCTTCATAAAGTAAATCCAAGGGTGGATTTGCCATGTTTTCTCTAGAATTCACAGGCAAAAACTTCATGATGCGTACGAACGAAGTCGCAGGCACAGCTAATAAAAATATAGAAATAACGTTATCAAAACGATTACTTCGAATTCGTTGAACTAAAAAAATCGATTTTTATCATTAATTATACGTCACTATTTGTTTTTTTCTTTTTTATGGCGTGTTTTTTTTTGTCGTTCTGATTTATTTCTATGATTTACAACACCACTACTGTTAGGTTTTATAAAAATGTAGTCCCTGGTAAATATTGAAATAATGGTGATATCAATCGCTATAACGCTGACACAAAAACGGCATTACTCAATCTGTCACGCACGTCATCAGTCACCTCGACCCGAGTTCGACTGAAAATAATTTAGTCCTGAAATTTTCATAATAAATAGAACAACGAAACATGATAAACAATTTTATCAGATCGCCCACGCATGAACTGCGTATCTAAATCACTACCACAGTTGTTATTCTGATAATTATAAAGAGTTATTTAACGAGCGAGACTGTTTTGACGACAGTTTTAATTGTTAGAATGTATTTTACGTTCACTTCGATGCATTTATTTATTTTAGTCTTTTCAATAAGCATAAAAGTATCTAGTTCACAATATAGTAAGGTTTACAGGGACAAGTATGAAAATAACAAGTGTCCCAAACTCTATCCAAAGAATTTCGTTAATTGTGCTCCAATAGGTAAGTTTTAATCTATTTTTGTTATACATACGGCGAGAGGTACAGAATAGTGGAGGTACTGGTGTCCTAAACATGGAAAAAAAGCTAGAGGCCGTCAAAAGAAAAGGTGAGAGCATTACATCATGGAAACTGCACGAAAAACATAGACAAAGGTGGTTCAAGATGGAAAATACATGGCATACAGTTCATTAAAATCTTTTTTATTTTAGTAATTGTTCGACAATTTTATCTTAGTTCCTTTACAGAGAGTTTATCTGTGTTGCAGGATGTATTTGGTGATAAAGCAAGCTTTAACTACTCTGCCACAAGAAAACTAATTCTTTTCTTTATTCTTAGGTAACTTAACAGCAGGAAACTATTCAGAAAAATTGGATTTGAAGGGTCTCAATCATTGCGTGATGGGATGCTGTGTTGCTGAGTCTTGTAATGTAGCCTTTATAGTAGACGAGAGATGCTACCATGTAGAATGTGTCAGTGATGAGCTCTGCCTGCCGCTACCAAGAGCTGGCAGCAGGAAATTTGACTCCCATGTCGCTATGATTTTAGTTAAACCTGTTCTACCTAATGGCAAGTATTTTTTAAGTCAATCATAAACTTTTCACAATCAGTTCTTGAATCATAAGTTCTAAGTTATGTGTGTGGTTTCCACGCTTAGTCCTATTTGGACCATTGTGCGTGCTTCTTGAATCATTCCTTCTTTTCTATTGGGAATGCCGCAATACACCCAGAGGAATTAATCTTTGTCTTTCACAATACCTATAGATATCTATACCTAGTATCTTTTATTATACTAGTATTATATCATCTGTGCTTTTGTTCATTGTGCAGTGCATACATACATAATTTATTAAAATTCAAATTTTACAGAAAATTGGCAAGACATATTAGATCAATCAAGTTATAGAGAAACCAGTAACAATTTCTCTCCAGAAGATGAGTCGGTGTACTCTCCATATACTGACCGGCACAATGACTTGTTGTCTGAAGAAGACTCCAAATTTGTCTCGAATTTTGTTAACAATCTGTCAGGCAATTATGGAGAAGATGCTAGGAGTTTCGCCAGAGAAGGCAATGACAATGACTTAATGATGGAAGAATCTAATTTTTTGGAGAAGGTTCCATGTGAAGTTGGAGCACCAGATGACTGTCCATTCAACGCAGAATGTGTGCCTTTGGGGATTAATCTACGCAATGGCATTTGTAAATGTATATCGGGTACAGAAGAAACTGCCCAAGGTGCTTGTGTTCAAATTTTAAGACCCTATTCTAAAGGGCCAACTATACCTATGGATTCTTTGAAAAAAGATGATTTGGTTGACCCTAAAAGTGAGGACATTAAACTAGAAACTTCATCACCAAAGACTGTTCAGAATCTAACTGTGTCAATTTTATCCAAACAGGTAATTTTTTAAATTTGTAATATGCTTTTATTTTCAACAATACTCTTCAGTTTAAAACACCTTTAGCAGTCACTTAATTAATTTTATTTTTATTATAATGCAATTATTTTATAAGTTTTAATTTTAAGGTGCAACTACCAGACAATGAAGTTACATTAGCAGCATACACAATTCCTGATGAAAAAGCAACAAACATTCACTACAACTATATTTGGACATTGGTGGATCAACCAAAAGGTGGCTTCACAGGTATGAAGGTGATAGATATCTCTAAAGTATCCACTGGTAGAAAAGGCCCTCCTCTGAGAACTAGCAAAGTAATTTTTCACTTGGTAAATACTTGGCTGGCATCAATTTTTTTTCGAAGTTTGCTATCTAAAAATTAAAGGTGCTTTAATTATAAAAAAGTGAGTATCTCACCTTTTTGTTTTTTCTTTGTTTCTTTTTAATAAAAACATGCTCTTTTAAAAGCTATAAAGTCTGTCTATCTAAAGAAATAAAAAAAAAAAAAACACTCATCCAGAAATTGATTAAAAAAACGAAATCATTCAAAATTTTTCATAATAAAACTAACTTTTAAACTCGTATCTTTGAAAAAGCAAACTTTTCGAAAAGAAATAGGATTTTTATCACAACTTTTTTGTCTTTTATTTTCATATTTCGTTTGATCAAGCTTCGACCATACACATTGTATAGAATATTAGAATAGACAGAAGTCTGCAGTTGCCCATTCTGTTGTAAAAGTAGTATTAATCGCCTTTTACGGCACCCACGGGAAGAGAAGAGGTGGTACAGGTGGTGGTTTGAGTCTGTATCTGCGCACTACCTAAGCCATTTATCGATTTATTTGTCAGCATTCATCATAACATCCATAATCTACTGCAGGACAGGACGCTTCCCCCAGAATTCCAGATTTTGCTAGAAAAATGTGGAGGCTAAGTACCACCAGGCTTGCTAGCGTTGCGGCTGGCACCATGGACCGCGGTTTTTTGTGACCGCAGTATGTAAGATGGTACGATACACAGGAGGATGTTAGAGGATGCTTTGTCAGCATTGAAGTTTTAAACTTCCTCCTTTTTCAACTTTTAACGCTGATCGTATAATGATCCGCTCTACGGAGTGAAGCGTGACGGCGGGTGAGAGTGTGTGCCGTCACGCTACAGTCTACAGGAAGGACACTCTTTGCCCTCTGCGATTTCCGATACCTCATCTCCTCCGCGTCTCGCGTGGCCATTGCAGGGGTCTGTTATTAAGGGGAGCGGGGGTGCACTCATATGAAGGCACTGTCAATCAGGCACATATGAAACAGTCGTTGATTTCACGCGTATGTAGTGTTTGTCACGTGCATGACAGTAAACTCGCGCAAAAATATACCCTCATCCACAGTAGTTTAGAGCTATTTTCAATTGACGTGATTTCTTAGCAGTTATATACTACTCGAAAATCTTAAAATTGAATGAAAAATAATAACCTACAGGTAACATGAACCAAAACGGAGCAACAGTAACACTGACAGATCTAACAGAAGGGCAGTATCGGTTCAAAGTGACGGTGAACGGTACAATGTATTACGGAGAGGGCTACGCGAACGTCACAGTGTTGCCGCCGCAGCGAACCAACACCCCGCCTCAAGTGATCATCACGCCACAGTCGCAGACCGTCAAACTGCCTAACTCAGGGGCGGTATTAGATGGCAGTGCTAGTAAGGTAAACACAGCAAAATTAATAAAACATTACACAGACAATTTGTAAATGGCAACATTTCTTTTTATAAGAAAATATTTTACAAGTTCTGTGAAAATTACAACCAGTTATATTTTAGTTCTAAAGTTATAGCCCTTTAAAAATCTCATGGACAGAAGATGACGTAGCTTTAGTAATAGGCACTTTCTCTAGTCAATTTTAGACCAGTCTTTATCTGCGCTCAAGTCGTGTTGCGTGTGGGAAGTCGCTCTAAGGGTCGTATTGATAAATATCTTTCAAGTGTGAGATTGCTTTCGAGATGTACCTTACACATACAAATTATACAACTTGAGTGCGATTTCCGACTTTTTCAATATCATTTATAAATACCTTGGTCTTAAAATCGTATGAATCCAAAAAATAAGGACTCGGAAGTCAACTTCACTAGTCCCGCCTGTGGTTTAGAAGTTTTATGATTCTGATTCTTGTTTTTTTCAGGACGATGACGCCATTATATCTTGGCATTGGGAGCTAACATCAGGTCCGATTGCCTACCAGCCTTCCTTACTCGATGGGCCTACACTAGTTCTGAATGATCTCAAACAGCCGGGGAACTACTCCTTTAAACTGACCGTGGAGGATTCCGACCACGTCAAGAACTCTACTACAGCCAATATTACTGTATTGAACCACACCGATTATCCGCCCGAAGCTAACGCAGGTACTTATGACAAGTTAACAAAGACTGTTGAAAATAACCTGGCCAGAAGAAACGACACGAAAGCTCGGTTGTAATGTGACGCTAATGGTGACTCTACCCCTTTTTCACTTAGTTGTGCACAAACAAATTTATAGAGGGCAAAATTTTGGCGCCTTAATTCAGGCAACGATAATATGTGTTTACACCGTGCCTATGGTTGTGCGCACTTACTACAATATAAACCGAATTTAAATCTATTCAAGCCGCGAGTGAATAGGCTCCTTCTGGGCAAGCTAGTTTCATCGTCGACATCATCTTTGTCCTCAGGGATAGATCGACGTCTAGAGCAAGCCCATTACCTATAAAAAACAACTAATATGCCTAAATTCAGGTATCAAAATTTGCGCCGTATAAATCTGCCTTCAAAACTATCTTCCTGTTTTATTAACAAAGAAAGTAAAAGTAATAGATTCAACAGAGCTTTTCCTAAAAAACATTGGTTAGAGTGAGATACAAATATTGTTCTCTCATTTTCAGGTCAAGATGTGATAATCTACCTGCCCAACAACAACCTGACGCTGAACGGCAGTCTGTCCACGGACGACCACGAGATCGTCTCGTGGGAGTGGACCAAGTCTGCCGAGGACGAGAACAAAGCCGTCGATATGCAGAATACACACTCGCCATACTTACAGGTAAATTTACCAAATAATTATTAGCTAATATGCTTACAGTCTGAACTACAATCGCTGACGTGGGGAAAGGCCGGGACACGGCACAGCTAGAGAACGATAGGCTAAAACCTTCGTTCTTTGGTTGCTCCAAGACGGTTGATGGTATCGAGGCAGGCTCAAAAAACGTCGGCAGGACGACATTGGACGTCCTGTTTGGGCTCATACTTGATAGAGCTGACAAAGTTTGCAAAGAGTGTAATACCGAAGGAAGGGTTTGCTCAACAGTGGGATCAGATAAGCTAACAAAAACATACAAAAGTAATGATTACAAGCGTGGTGACTATGGTATATTCTCCCTAAAATGCGTTTTTGTTGTGAAACTGGGTGGGGAGTCCGTTCTGTCTGGCTCCTACTTTTCAAGGTACACACGGCCGCACATCAGTAGAAACACTTTTGGACCATATGGCGTGGTAATAGAGTTGAAAAAGTTTCTACCGACAAGCGGTTGACCGTACAACTGTACTGGTTACCGACAGCCTCAAGCTTCTTGGTATGAATTTGTGTGCAAACCTGAATTTTGTATGTAATAGCAGTCTAAATGACTGTGTGTGAACTATGCTTCTTATCAACAATATTAAGAATGAAATAATAAAAATCAATATTTATAAACTAAATTATAATAATAATAAAAAAATCAACACTAAAGGAACCATCAGCAAAAGTGCTTCCTGTCCTATATCTAATAATAATAAATGAGTAGGATTTCGAAAAATGTGGTTTTAAACATCACAGTATTCAAAAATCTATGCTGTCAGTTCAAAATCCTACTCATTTGGACTACTCTTACCAGCAGCTTGCTAATATGTAATCAGTAGTAAGTGCAAACTTAACTCTATATTTCAGATACTATATAGGTCACATTGAAATGATACAGGTGTCAACGGGTTGGTAATTTTATAACGATTAAAGTTACGTTAACTATTTTCATCTATCTTTAACCGTTTCTGAGATAAATGAAATAAACTAAAATCAGGGATCCGTTTGAGGGTGGGGAGGGGGAGCTAACATGGGATCAACGGAGAATAATCTAGATAAAAGGAGACCTAAGGAACACTTTTAAAACAAAAAAACCTACCGCCGTAATATAGCCTAGATTATTTTTTGTCTTTTTAGGGTTCCGATACCAAAATGGTAAAAAAGGAACCCTTATGGTGCGACTTTGTCTGTCTGTCTTTCTGTCACACCTCTATATCTCAGCAACCACTCATGCTATCGACCTGAAATTTAGAATAGTTTTAGAATATAGTTGCTGAACTTAATTGCACATGGAAGAATTTTGAAAAAAATATGAGTATTAATTCCATTCAATGTAAAGGGGGCCAAAATAGGGGGGGGTCAAATTTCAAATTGTCGCTACTAGGTCGAGTCCCCACTCGACCTAGTAGCGACAATTTGAAATTTGATACCCCATCATATAAAAGGGCTTTACTTGTACATTCTAAAATATATTTTTGTATTTTTTTATGTCTCTTAGTTTTCAAGTTATGATGAAAAATATAAAAAAAATACCATTCCCCCCCCCTTATCTCCGACGTTTGTGAAAGGAAAAATCTGAATTAATTACAGTTGACAGAAGTTTATGTAAACATTACAGCAAAAATAAAACGATCTTTCTAAGTTGTTTAGAAATCTGCAAATAACCTTTACAAACAAATTTAGTTTTGCGGTCCTAAAAATGGACTTTATTGCTTCCGAAAATACAAAAAGTATATCAAAACCCTCGACGCGCGAGTCCGACTCCCACTTAACCGGTTTTTTTGAACTAGGAGCATTTCGGCTTGACAACATATATTTAAGAATTCTGCGGTGTCCAAAACCCCAGAAAAACTTTGTTGTCAAATCTGGTCCAGTTTAGGTTCGGACCCTAAGAACACAGTTAAGAAGGAAAGCCAAATTGTGAATGAGATGGTAGTGTATTGTTGTTGTTTGCGGCAGCTGTCGAACCTGTCGGAAGGGGTGTACACGTTCGTGCTGAAGGTGACGGACTCGTCGGGCCAGGCGTCCGCGGCCGACGTGCACGTGTTCGTCAAGCCTCCCACCAACACGCCGCCCACAGCCAACGCCAGCGCCGACAGCGTGAGTGTTACACATAAGGCTTAAACACTTACTTGGCTGACTATGCAAAAAATATTAAATTATTTTATACAACGTTTTAATGGAATAAGCGAAACCCTCATACACCCCAACTAACTTTTATAGTAGTTTATGCAACGGTACATAATGAGGGGTATAAAACTCGAGTGTCGGTTTATGGGACGCAGGCGAGCGTAGCGAGCCAAGTTCCATAATAGATGACACGAGTGTTTTATACCTAATTATGTGGAGTTGCATACACAACTTTATCTACTCTTATATCGTGAATCCTAAAATAATGTGTTCAAAAACAAACCTTAATGTTTTTCTCTTTTTCCGGTGATAACTGCTAGACGAAGTTCCTATAGCTGCTTTAAAAACACTCGAAGGCAAATCGTAAAAGTTTTTATCACTTATTTAATTACAAAACGAATAAAAATATGTAAATACAACTTTTGTTTGCAATTTTCCGTTATTGCTATGAAACCTCCTTGCAGCCACAGACTTCATAAGCATCAAGCTGTCAATGGCGCGCCTATAAAAATTAAAAAATTGTTTAATAGGTCTCCCGCGATGACTGTTAGTAAATTCAATACTTCATAATACACTCCCACAGATAAAAAAATTCTGCTAAGAGTGTTTCTAAGCACAGATTGACATTATGAAGATGTTAACCTACAATTTTTGAACGTATTATTGAGGATTAACGATATGAGATTAAATAAATAAAATAAATACATTCCCGTAAAAAAAAAATGTTAAAAAAAGTTTTTTTTTCTCTAGATATTGTTATTTTAAAGTTTCATCGTTGTTCTAGTAGATTTTTAAGCTATCATGGCGCGTCCGCCCCGCGTCCGCACACGCCACGCCCACTTCCGTCCCCCCCTCACCGCTCATGAACCGTGAGCCGCCAGCGCACGTATCCACAGAAATATTTAGTAGGGGCAAAAATTTTTATAATAAAAAAAATACCCATATCAGAATCCCGTGAAATTAATTTAACTCTTCATCTTGAACAAACAATTTTCTCAGTTTCGCTTATTCCGTTAACACGTTGTATATTTCTTCCTTTTGTAAAGGCATGTACATCTAAAACCAAACTTACTTACTTCGCTGGCTCAGGGACCCCAAGAAGATCTTGGCCTTCGACACAAGAGTTCTCTATTCTCACCTGTTCTGCGCCGCTTCTTGCCACTCGGCTCTTAAGAAGGCCTAATACTAGAATATTCTACTGTAAATAAATATTACACTGTGTAATCGGCCCTTCCCTTATTAGCATAACAAATCACTATTGACTTGAATAAATTGTAATTAAAGTGAGCCCTTAATTACATATATCTGTCACTAAATACTTCGTTATTATTAAAATAATAAATAGGAACAGCATGAAACTTAATGTGACATTAAATAACAAAAAGCTCGCCATTTTCGTTTTTCAATGACCGTGATCAGAACTCTTAAAGGGATTGCTAGAGGCACAAGAACTATAGTTCGCCCATCTTAAGAATGCAGTGAGTCATTGCTTTCCGCCGCTGGTAGCCAAGCCCCGTAACCAATCAGATCGAAGTCAATGACTAACTGAAGGCAAACCTTCGTAAGAAGTGGTTGTTTCCTTTGTGTGTTGCCTAAAAAACAAAAATCTGCATTTTAACTCCATTGTGCATACACCTTTACCCTGCATTTGCATTAATGACTTACTGCATTCTTAACGCGGACGAACTATAGAGCGTTTACGTACTTCTGAAGGATCGTGAAGCTGTTTTTCCCGAAGACTGTTCGTCGCTAAGCCATGTCAGGCAGACGCCATTTGGTGGCTTCAAACTCTAACTGCAGGGATAGCTACAATAAAGGATGTAAGGGACGGTGTACCGAAAACTGAAAGGGCGTGCTCACTCAACGAAACTGAACAACTTTCCCATAGAAACATATGTTGGGAAATGAAAAAAAAATTTACCTCTCCATACAAACTGTTCGACCAGAGTGGGCAATTTGTTTTTGTTTGTTTGTATGGAGAGGTCAAAAATGTTTTTCATTTCCCAACATATGTTTCTTTGGGAAAGTTGTTCAGTTTCGTTGACTGAGCACGCCCTTTCAGTTTTCGGTACACCGTCCCTTACACCCTGTATAACTACGAGTACTTTTACTACGGGGGCGTTCTTAACTCACTTGAACAGATTTTTGAAGAAATATACTAATACTTGAGACTCTAATACTTGAGATTATCCAAGAATTTTAGAATATTTTAATTTGATATGTTGAAATCCGGACTGAAATTTAACTCTTGAATGCATGAAAATGTTAATGTTGTAAATTATTAGATAAATAGAATGTCATAAGGATTTTGTTTGGTTGTCCCTATTGATGAAATTTGGTGAGGTTTGTTCTTACGCACGTAATTAATAGACACTCCCTAACTCCTACTAATAATAGGTATTTCTGCACCTGACTGAACTAACAACATTTCAGTTCATTTCCCTCCCTCAAACGTGGGTGGTACTAAACGGCACCGATTCGCACGACGACCATCGCATAGTCGCGTACACTTGGCGATGCGTTGACGGGCCCAACAACGCAACTATACTCAACTATAACGAATCAGTGGCTAATGCTACTGGACTGACTAAAGGCCAGTACGTTTTCTCGCTGACTGTACTCGACGACAACGGAAACTCTGCCTTCGATAACGTTACCGTCACTGTTACACAGAGTAAGTTGTAAATATTTGTGTCTGTGAATTAATTGCATGCATTTTGTACATAATCTGTAGATCAGGGTCTACATATAGTTCGCTCCGTCGAAGAAGTCTCGAAAACTTGCTTCGCCGAGCGCTGTCAGCGCACAGCAAAATGTTGCCAACACACATCCTTCATCTACCTGTAATATAGGTACGTGTACACAGTGATTTTTTCAGGTTTCGCTCTGGAAGCCCAGTGATTCTACTAATGAGAACAAATAACTTTCCCGAAGAAACATGTTTAACTCGAATAAATTTTTTTGACTCCATGGGCTTCATACTAAAGTGGTCACGTGATCGACAAATTTTATATGGGTAGACGAAAAATTTATTTTTCTTCAGGAAAGTTGCTTGTTTTCATAAGTAGAATCACTGGGCTTCGGGAGCGAAACAAATAAGATTCACTTTGTAAATGACGGAACTGAAGGAAATGAAAGAAGGGCAGGCCAAAACCGACTAACAATCTACACCTAAAATAACACAACTTTACTGTGCGTGCGAATATATGAATATGTAGGTACACATATAACGAAAATCGGCTTTGCAAGCCATTTACAATCACAACCGAAACCCATATGTAAGGAACCCATAAATAGAGATAGGGTGATTAAGTGAGGCCAAGTCCATATGACCGCGCGGTATCGCGTGGAACTGCTAACCGCGCGGTACAAAATCGAACTAAACAATGTTTGTTGTCTACATACCCGCGCGCCACCGCGTAGCTCAGCACCGCTTGACAGCGCGCGGTGCAAGATCTAGAAGTCTGTTCCGACTTGTTTACTGCATCCGCGCGTTTTGCCGCGAGCACCTATGCTCTCATGTGAATGGTAAGAACTTAGCCTTATTATAAAAAATAGATAAAAAATCGAACACAAGTAACGCAGTTAAAATTTTTTTTTTCGTAAAACATCGATTCCCTTATGAACATAGTATAGAATGGAACAGTCATAGCCTATTAAATACATAAAAGTATAAATTGTCACCTCTCTTGGTGACACGACATTTCATTCTGCCGCACGGGAATCGAAATTTTACGAAAATAAAAAAGATGTTGACTGTGTTATTTGTTTGTAAAAAAATATATATTTTTAACTGAATGACCCTATCTCTATTTATAGGCAAAGTTTCGAGATTCCTTACATTTGAGTTTCTGTTGCGAATTCCAGAGAGTAGCTGTTGGCGCATATCTACGTCGAGAACTTCGGGACTTCTTTGGTGGAGCGGATCTTATCCAACGTGTGCGTTTAGTGCTTTAGCTGTTGTTTCTTCTTTCATAATTACTGTACATACAAATTAATTACAAACATCATAAATGTATTTTATATTCATGCTTAAATCGTGAAAGTGCGGCGAATCTATATGCTCTATACTAGGTTATTTTTTTGGACCTGATATGCGTATGCCCACCTTATTACAATACAATACAATACAATACAATTTATTGGTAATTCAAGATTACAGGTCAAAAATAAAAATAATAACATTAATAAAAATGTAGAAATCATTACATTTTTCATATTACACCCAAAATTCACAGATTTTTACATAACATGTATTTCAAATATTACTTTGATCAGTTTTTTTTATCTAAAAATTCTGATAAGCTATAAAAGTGCATTGCTGTAAGAAACTTTTTCATTTCAATTTTAAATGAACGGGTAGAGGCTGCATCTCGTACCGTGTCTGGTAACCTATTGTAGATAGCTGGTCCAGCTATATATACCGACTGCTCTGATCTTTTAAGCCTATGGAATGGGGTGACCAAGTCATACTCGTTGACGTTGCTACGTAGATTATGAGTTGTATTTTTCCCTTTATGCTTGAACGTATTTAGGTTAGTGCGAACAAATAGCGCTAGTTGGTAGATGTACTCGCACGGCATAGGCTAAATTCCCAAGTCCTTAAAATAGGGTCTGCAAGATACATCGTCCTTCACGCCCACAATGGCACGTAAGGCGCGTTTCTGCGCAATGAACGCTCTTTCGACATCGGCAGCTCTGCCCCATAGCTCGAGACCATACGTCAAGGTGGAGTGGACGGTTGCGAAGTAACACGCTCTTACTACTTCCCTAGAAGCTGTGGCTGCAAGGCGTCGTAGAGCGAAACATGCACGACCGAGTTTGGTGCAGAGCTGGTCGATGTGCGACTCCCACACTAGGGCGCTGTCGATCTGGAACCCCAACAGCCTAGCCGTTCGCACTTGCTGTAGTTGCGTCCCACCTATACATACTTTAAGTGGTTTGTGCTCCTTCCCGTTTAAGTTAAAGCACATGAACGATGTTTTATCTCGGTTTAGGGCAAAACCATTAATCCGAAACCACAGGTCGAGGTGCTGGAGAGATCTATTGAGCTTGATCTCGAGCTCAGGATGCGTGGTTGCAGAGATCACAGTAGCGACATCGTCCGCGTACATGTAAACTTCAGCACCTTCGATCGTGTTTGGTAGGTCGTTCAACAGTAAACTGAATAGGGTATTTGAAAGGCAAGACCCCTGCGGCACGCCCATAGCATTTTGTAATTCAGAGGACGCTATACGACCCCCATTTCCCACAACCGATTGTGTTCTATCTGACAAGAAGGACGCGAAAAGCTGTAAGGGAGGCCCTTGTATGCCATAGTGACTCAGCTTTTGGGCGACGAGGTGATGAGACGCGGTGTCGAACGCGCGCGAAAGGTCACAGCATATAAGTGCGACATGCCGGCCGGCCTCGCTCGCGCCCACCACGCGCCACACCACCTCGCGGACCAGGTCTGTCGTGGAGCGCCCCTCGCGGTATGCGTACTGCCTGTCAGACATTCCGTGACTGATAAAGTCAAGCAATCTTTTGTTGAGGCCTACCTCGAATATTTTGCTTATGACAGGTACCAGTGAGATGGGTCTGTATGACGACATATCAGTTTTTTTTCCCTTGCCCTTATAAAGGGGAGATATTTTGATTTTTTTTTAGTGAAACTGGATATGTACCTGCTCTAATACATGAATTAAAGAGGTAGCTCAGCACGTCTGCCACGGAACAAACTGCCGACTTTAATAGGTTTGGGGATAGTCCGTAAATGTCTGTACTCTTTTTCGACGCAATAGATGTGCGGAGTATCGCCGCTATCTCGCCGGGAGTAAACATCGACAAGCGCAGGGTGAGCGTCGCATGCGGAACGCTGGCACGCAGCGCTGCGAGGGCATGCGTGGTGTCAGCTTGGGGAGCGCTGCATCTAGCTGCCGCCGTTACAAACTCCAGGTTCATGGCGTCAACAAGCTCCTGCTTGGTGGCGTACGGTTTACCGTCACAGTCCGGCACCTGGTCGGTGTAGTCTAAGCGTTCTCGGTTACCGCGGCCGAGCTCAACGTTCACTATCTGCCACATACATTTACCCTTCGCTTTACTCGGTGCCTTCTTAATAAAGTCGGAGAAAAATTTGGTACGTTTTTTATGCAACAGTTGGTTATATTTTGTTTTAAGATCGTCTGCGATTCTTGCTAATTCAATATTATTTGGTAAATTGGATTTTAATTTTAAAATGTCAAACATAAAAAATTTAAAATTAATTATTTCCTCGTCAATCCAGTTCATAAATCGTCTCAAAATTTGTTTTCTAATTGGGAAACATATGTCAAATTTGTTTATTATTATATTTAAAATCATATCGGAAAGCAAGTTGCAGTCATTATTGCATTTTATAATAATCTCCATCCAATCAATATTACAGAGGTCAAAAGCAACAACTTTTGTTCTACGACTGCTAGCAACGCACGAAAAATTTTCATCTTCCCATACAAAATGGGTCCGTCACGTGACCAGTTCCCATTTTGTATGGGAAGTTGAAAATTTTTCGTGCGTTGTTAGCAAAGTCGTAGAACAAAAGTTGTTGCTTTTGACCTCTGTAATAAGGTGGGCGGGCATACGCATATCAGGTCCAAAAAATAACTTTGTATAAGTAATGGTTACAGTACATTCACCTTTATTTTCTGTTTGTCGAAAACTTAAGGGTGCAACAGAGCAGAGGTGGCGCTGGCGCCACTTTAGGTACATTTATTGTCATGCAAATACAAAAAGTACTTTATTTTTATACGCCACATAATAAACATATTTCTTAAAGTGGCTTCACCTCTACCACCCTCTACTCACAATCTATGCAGCTTTTTGCACTCCTTACATTATTGAGTTAAACTGTCTGCCTCAACATACAAAATCTTTCAGATAAGAACAGTCCACCAAAAGCAGACGCGGGCGGCGACCAAGTGTTGACCCTTCCACTGTCGGTATTAATTCTGAACGGTTCGAAGTCTTCGGACGACTTTCGGATAGTGTCGTGGAAATGGACTCGGTCTGGCTCCGGCTTGGCTGCCGGGACTGTCATACTCAACTCGGATACCAAGCCTGTACTGATGGTGAGTAGAACACACATGACACACTTTATCTCTGAAGCATGATCATATCGTGTAGGTTGTGAGATCGATGACCGACCTCACAAGCCCTGGTGTCAGAGTTGTTGAGCCGCCAAAGGCTCAGACATGGTTAATTAACGAATACCTTACCTCCGTAGATAGTAAGTAGCCGGGACCAACGGCTTAACGTGCCTTCCGGAGTTTTCAGACAGTCTGCTCATCCTGCAATGCCCTTACAAAACTGGGGAAGCCTTACGAAGTGGTTTTTGTTTGACAGTGTCTCCAAAGGAAATTGAACCCAGAACCGCCGCCGTATTGAGAGCCGAACGCTCAAACCGCTAGATCAAGGAGGCTGTTGATTGGGTTAGAGGTGGAGTAGAAACCGTATAAGTCACGGAGATTAAGTGTTTCCACTAATTGAGCATTTGAAGTCACTTGCTCGACTCTCTGATTTCCAGTTACTAAGTCTGGAGTCTGGCTCAACCCTATTCGTAAGAGTAAGACGAGCGTATTTCGTTATTGATGGTGCAATCGACATTAAGATATGATATTGTTATTCCGCAGCTAACGAACATAGAGCCGGGGCGCTACGTGTTTGAGCTGACAGTAACAGACGACCAGGGCGAGTCGGACCGCGACACAGTCAGCGTACAGGTAATCACAATAAACTAGCGACCCGCCCCGGCCTCGCACGGGTGCAATCTAGAGTATTTCAAAATGTAATGAAAGCATTCCGACATCTTGAACAATTATCGTAATTTTTCAACAAATTAACACATCAATATTAAACTATATGTATAAATGTACCTCTTGAATCACTCTATCTATTGATGAAAACCGCTATAAAGTCCGTTGCGTAGTATAAAAGGTCTAAACATACTCGTATAAAGGGTTAGACATGTAGAGATATTCTATTACAGTCGAGATAATGTAGCCTGATTAGAATGGCAGCAGAATGGAGCGATGCGTAAGTTCTTATTTCGTGTCGGCAAGAACTCGGGCTGAATCTTACTTGCCCAGAAAGCGGCTACCGTGGTAGCCCTCTGGTTACCGTCAAGTAAGTCCTCACGCGAGCAGGTGGTCGGGCACGCGGGACAATTAGTGAGGTGTGCCATGGTTTGCAGGAGTTCTCCACATTCACAGCTGGCGTCTGCGCTACTTAGGAACCCCTACCGGCACAGGTTATCCTTGCTTCGGCCAACTTGGGTCCTCAGCCTATTTAGACTTCTCCAGGTTGGCCAAGGTACCTTATAGCCAGGAGGCAGGTTTTCGTTGGAGGGGGGGGGGTACAGTGAATGTGGGTACTCGCTTGCACAAAGTCTGCACTTCACGTCGGAAGGGTTGTGGTCGGTAGGCTGTGTGATCGCAGGAAGCTTTTGCGGCTTCGCAACCGACCTGCAGCGGGAGAGAGCCCGTAGAGTGGATGTCTCGGGTCGCTTTCCTGTTTTTGCTTTTCTAGCGAACAGGTCACTTCTCTACGGACTCTGGGAGGAGCTATTCCCGCGTAAGTTATTGGAGCGAACAGTGATAGAGACAGGGTTCACTTTGTCCTGCTCTCGCGCATAGCTCTGTTCTGCTGTCATTCTTATCAAGCTACATTATTTCGACTTTAATCAAGTATATTCTTGTTTGTAATTTGTGGTTCTCGTTGTAAATTTAGAAAAGCCTGTGGCACAGAATTTGTATGATCCATGCGAACGATGTTGCGGGGGAAAGTTCTAATTTTTTTATCGTACATTACACACTCGACATTTGACAAATAACATAGACGTTAGTGTAAGTTTTTGACCATCACGACACTTTATTTTTTTTTTTCAGAAAATCATTCCAACCGGGTGTCCCACGACACCTGTCACTAACTTTTTAAATGATTATCACAGGTGAAGCCGGATCCGTTGGAACTCAACCTTCTCGAGATGACGCTAAACATCCCCATCTGGACGTTCACTCAGGCGCAACTCGATTCCCTCGTACAGAAGATGACGCTGCTTCTCAAAGATAACGTCAAAGTCAACGTCACCGCCGTCAGGGGCGAGGTCGATAGCGGAAACACGCAGATCATTTTCTTCTTGTCCGAGGAGGTACGAAATTAAAAATAAAACTATCTGTATATGTTCACACAGAACCTGCCCAGTTCCCTCGTACTGATAAAGATCATGTCATCATTGTGCTAGCCTTATTCCTCTTTTACTATGACTTTTAGGAGTCGGCTACCTAACCTAGGGTATTTGATGACGGCACTGGTCTTACACAGAATGACTGCCATCTGACCTCCGCAACTCAGAGGGCAAACCATACCCAACCCTAGCTTGCCTTGCTTGCTCTAGCGTTGCCAGGTTAGTGGCCGACCTGGCTGTCAGAGTTTCCAAGCCGCCAAATGGCCTCTGACTTGGCTTAACGACAATTATCATTGACAATAGCCGGAACCAACGGCTTAACGTGCTTTCCGAAGCACAGAAACGCTCTGGTTGTTGTGCCACTAGCAGTCACCCATCCGGGTTCTGACCACGGCCAACGTTGCCTAACTTTCGTGATTTGAAACAAAGAGCAACTACCACTCGGCCACGAGCGCTTCACTGATAAAGATGATGTGCGTTTCAAAATAATACGTCAAATCGAGGCAAGTTTGATAGCGGGAATATGCAGATCCCATACCCAGCATTTTGGAAATGTCGAACATTCAACCCCTTTGGAAAAGAAAGTTTTAGGTATTCGGGTCCTGGCAAAAGTTCTCCGCGGCATCTATGACTTAGTTTTTGTATCTGTTGCTCTTTTACCGTTATTTAATTATGTGCGGTTCTGGCTTATAATAGTAAAGACTGTTGGAAAAATTTTAACGTTCCCTAGGCGAGCAGCGAGCGTCAGATGATACTATGTTTCCGGATATTTGTAGACTAATATGACCCCGCTGAATACGATCCCAGTGATATCCCCTCCCCCGCTCGTTGCCCACGCTACCCCCGAAAACGTGTTGGCCAGCCCGTAAGATAACAGGAAATGCACCTGAGCGAATTTTCCTGTACTTGTTACCGTAACTCCTCCCGAGTTAGAGAATATTTTACGTTTCTTGAAATATATCGAAATTTAGTAGATTGCCAGTACAGAATTTGTCCTGACATTTTCTCTTGTAACTGACTAATTGCGACTTAAAAGAAGTGCGTCTCGCTGATGTGCTTTTTGAACGAAAAGCTTATTCTACCGTCTGCTAGGTCCTTGTTCTTTACTTTGGCACTGTTGGTGTTGCTACGAGTATCAGTATTGTGACTTGTGTCGTGTATGTGCAGGGTAAGGCGATGGAGGGTATCGCGGCACTGTCCCTGGCGCGGGCGGCGGGCGCGGGCGTGGCGGGCGTGGCGCGCGTGCGCAGCGTGCGGTGCCTCAGCGCGTGCTCGGGGCGCGGCGCGTGCGACCGGGCCACGCGCGCCTGTCGCTGCGACGCCTTCTGGATGCAGAGCCTGCTCACACAGCTCGACTCGGAGGCCATGCCCGACTGCGGTGACACATTTATAGCTTTCTCTACACTCGTGTTGGAATGACTGAAAAATTATTCAAAAAGTTGATACATAAGGCTGAATATTATCCAGAGTAAACTATAAATAATTCAAAAGTTACTATTACGTAGCAGGTCTTGTATGAAATTTGGCAGAAAGGGTATGCTGTCTGTTTAACCTTGTAGAGTGTAGTGGCAAAATGAATGTGTTTTCAGACTGGTCGGTGGTGTACGCGTCTCTAGGCGGCGTGGCGGCGCTGTGTGTGTCGGGCGCGAGCTGCTACGGGTGTGCGCGCGCCGTGAGGCGGGTGTGCGCCCCGAGGAAGCCTCGCCCGCCGCGACCCAAGTACCGCCTGCTGCCGGCACACGAGCACGAGGAGCGGCCCTGTGAGTACGGTCCTGATAGTGTGTACACTGGTCGGTGGTCTCCGCGTCTCTAGGTGGAGCTGCTACGAGTGTGCGCCCCGAGGAAGCCTCGCCCGCCGCGACCCAAGTACCGCCTGCTGCCGGCACACGAGCACGAGGAGCGGCCCTGTGAGTACGGTCCTGATAGTGTGTACACTGGTCGGTGGTCTCCGCGTCTCTAGGTGGAGCTGCTACGAGTGTGCGCCCCGAGGAAGCCTCGCCCGCCGCGACCCAAGTACCGCCTGCTGCCGGCACACGAGCACGAGGAGCGGCCCTGTGAGTACGGTCCTGATAGTGTGTACACTGGTCGGTGGTCTCCGCGTCTCTAGGTGGAGCTGCTACGAGTGTGCGCCCCGAGGAAGCCTCGCCCGCCGCGACCCAAGTACCGCCTGCTGCCGGCACACGAGCACGAGGAGCGGCCCTGTGAGTACGGTCCTGATAGTGTGTACACTGGTCGGTGGTCTCCGCGTCTCTAGGTGGAGCTGCTACGAGTGTGCGCCCCGAGGAAGCCTCGCCCGCCGCGACCCAAGTACCGCCTGCTGCCGGCACACGAGCACGAGGAGCGGCCCTGTGAGTACGGTCCTGATAGTGTGTACACTGGTCGGTGGTCTCCGCGTCTCTAGGTGGAGCTGCTACGAGTGTGCGCCCCGAGGAAGCCTCGCCCGCCGCGACCCAAGTACCGCCTGCTGCCGGCACACGAGCACGAGGAGCGGCCCTGTGAGTACGGTCCTGATAGTGTGTACACTGGTCGGTGGTCTCCGCGTCTCTAGGTGGAGCTGCTACGAGTGTGCGCCCCGAGGAAGCCTCGCCCGCCGCGACCCAAGTACCGCCTGCTGCCGGCACACGAGCACGAGGAGCGGCCCTGTGAGTACGGTCCTGATAGTGTGTACACTGGTCGGTGGTCTCCGCGTCTCTAGGTGGAGCTGCTACGAGTGTGCGCCCCGAGGAAGCCTCGCCCGCCGCGACCCAAGTACCGCCTGCTGCCGGCACACGAGCACGAGGAGCGGCCCTGTGAGTACGGTCCTGATAGTGTGTACACTGGTCGGTGGTCTCCGCGTCTCTAGGTGGAGCTGCTACGAGTGTGCGCCCCGAGGAAGCCTCGCCCGCCGCGACCCAAGTACCGCCTGCTGCCGGCACACGAGCACGAGGAGCGGCCCTGTGAGTACGGTCCTGATAGTGTGTACACTGGTCGGTGGTCTCCGCGTCTCTAGGTGGAGCTGCTACGAGTGTGCGCCCCGAGGAAGCCTCGCCCGCCGCGACCCAAGTACCGCCTGCTGCCGGCACACGAGCACGAGGAGCGGCCCTGTGAGTACGGTCCTGATAGTGTGTACACTGGTCGGTGGTCTCCGCGTCTCTAGGTGGAGCTGCTACGAGTGTGCGCCCCGAGGAAGCCTCGCCCGCCGCGACCCAAGTACCGCCTGCTGCCGGCACACGAGCACGAGGAGCGGCCCTGTGAGTACGGTCCTGATAGTGTGTACACTGGTCGGTGGTCTCCGCGTCTCTAGGTGGAGCTGCTACGAGTGTGCGCCCCGAGGAAGCCTCGCCCGCCGCGACCCAAGTACCGCCTGCTGCCGGCACACGAGCACGAGGAGCGGCCCTGTGAGTACGGTCCTGATAGTGTGTACACTGGTCGGTGGTCTCCGCGTCTCTAGGTGGAGCTGCTACGAGTGTGCGCCCCGAGGAAGCCTCGCCCGCCGCGACCCAAGTACCGCCTGCTGCCGGCACACGAGCACGAGGAGCGGCCCTGTGAGTACGGTCCTGATAGTGTGTACACTGGTCGGTGGTCTCCGCGTCTCTAGGTGGAGCTGCTACGAGTGTGCGCCCCGAGGAAGCCTCGCCCGCCGCGACCCAAGTACCGCCTGCTGCCGGCACACGAGCACGAGGAGCGGCCCTGTGAGTACGGTCCTGATAGTGTGTACACTGGTCGGTGGTCTCCGCGTCTCTAGGTGGAGCTGCTACGAGTGTGCGCCCCGAGGAAGCCTCGCCCGCCGCGACCCAAGTACCGCCTGCTGCCGGCACACGAGCACGAGGAGCGGCCCTGTGAGTACGGTCCTGATAGTGTGTACACTGGTCGGTGGTCTCCGCGTCTCTAGGTGGAGCTGCTACGAGTGTGCGCCCCGAGGAAGCCTCGCCCGCCGCGACCCAAGTACCGCCTGCTGCCGGCACACGAGCACGAGGAGCGGCCCTGTGAGTACGGTCCTGATAGTGTGTACACTGGTCGGTGGTCTCCGCGTCTCTAGGTGGAGCTGCTACGAGTGTGCGCCCCGAGGAAGCCTCGCCCGCCGCGACCCAAGTACCGCCTGCTGCCGGCACACGAGCACGAGGAGCGGCCCTGTGAGTACGGTCCTGATAGTGTGTACACTGGTCGGTGGTCTCCGCGTCTCTAGGTGGAGCTGCTACGAGTGTGCGCCCCGAGGAAGCCTCGCCCGCCGCGACCCAAGTACCGCCTGCTGCCGGCACACGAGCACGAGGAGCGGCCCTGTGAGTACGGTCCTGATAGTGTGTACACTGGTCGGTGGTCTCCGCGTCTCTAGGTGGAGCTGCTACGAGTGTGCGCCCCGAGGAAGCCTCGCCCGCCGCGACCCAAGTACCGCCTGCTGCCGGCACACGAGCACGAGGAGCGGCCCTGTGAGTACGGTCCTGATAGTGTGTACACTGGTCGGTGGTCTCCGCGTCTCTATGTGGAGCTGCTACGAGTGTGCGCCCCGAGGAAGCCTCGCCCGCCGCGACCCAAGTACCGCCTGCTGCCGGCACACGAGCACGAGGAGCGGCCCTGTGAGTACGGTCCTGATAGTGTGTACACTGGTCGGTGGTCTCCGCGTCTCTAGGTGGAGCTGCTACGAGTGTGCGCCCCGAGGAAGCCTCGCCCGCCGCGACCCAAGTACCGCCTGCTGCCGGCACACGAGCACGAGGAGCGGCCCTGTGAGTACGGTCCTGATAGTGTGTACACTGGTCGGTGGTCTCCGCGTCTCTAGGTGGAGCTGCTACGAGTGTGCGCCCCGAGGAAGCCTCGCCCGCCGCGACCCAAGTACCGCCTGCTGCCGGCACACGAGCACGAGGAGCGGCCCTGTGAGTACGGTCCTGATAGTGTGTACACTGGTCGGTGGTCTCCGCGTCTCTAGGTGGAGCTGCTACGAGTGTGCGCCCCGAGGAAGCCTCGCCCGCCGCGACCCAAGTACCGCCTGCTGCCGGCACACGAGCACGAGGAGCGGCCCTGTGAGTACGGTCCTGATAGTGTGTACACTGGTCGGTGGTCTCCGCGTCTCTAGGTGGAGCTGCTACGAGTGTGCGCCCCGAGGAAGCCTCGCCCGCCGCGACCCAAGTACCGCCTGCTGCCGGCACACGAGCACGAGGAGCGGCCCTGTGAGTACGGTCCTGATAGTGTGTACACTGGTCGGTGGTCTCCGCGTCTCTAGGTGGAGCTGCTACGAGTGTGCGCCCCGAGGAAGCCTCGCCCGCCGCGACCCAAGTACCGCCTGCTGCCGGCACACGAGCACGAGGAGCGGCCCTGTGAGTACGGTCCTGATAGTGTGTACACTGGTCGGTGGTCTCCGCGTCTCTAGGTGGAGCTGCTACGAGTGTGCGCCCCGAGGAAGCCTCGCCCGCCGCGACCCAAGTACCGCCTGCTGCCGGCACACGAGCACGAGGAGCGGCCCTGTGAGTACGGTCCTGATAGTGTGTACACTGGTCGGTGGTCTCCGCGTCTCTAGGTGGAGCTGCTACGAGTGTGCGCCCCGAGGAAGCCTCGCCCGCCGCGACCCAAGTACCGCCTGCTGCCGGCACACGAGCACGAGGAGCGGCCCTGTGAGTACGGTCCTGATAGTGTGTACACTGGTCGGTGGTCTCCGCGTCTCTAGGTGGAGCTGCTACGAGTGTGCGCCCCGAGGAAGCCTCGCCCGCCGCGACCCAAGTACCGCCTGCTGCCGGCACACGAGCACGAGGAGCGGCCCTGTGAGTACGGTCCTGATAGTGTGTACACTGGTCGGTGGTCTCCGCGTCTCTAGGTGGAGCTGCTACGAGTGTGCGCCCCGAGGAAGCCTCGCCCGCCGCGACCCAAGTACCGCCTGCTGCCGGCACACGAGCACGAGGAGCGGCCCTGTGAGTACGGTCCTGATAGTGTGTACACTGGTCGGTGGTCTCCGCGTCTCTAGGTGGAGCTGCTACGAGTGTGCGCCCCGAGGAAGCCTCGCCCGCCGCGACCCAAGTACCGCCTGCTGCCGGCACACGAGCACGAGGAGCGGCCCTGTGAGTACGGTCCTGATAGTGTGTACACTGGTCGGTGGTCTCCGCGTCTCTAGGTGGAGCTGCTACGAGTGTGCGCCCCGAGGAAGCCTCGCCCGCCGCGACCCAAGTACCGCCTGCTGCCGGCACACGAGCACGAGGAGCGGCCCTGTGAGTACGGTCCTGATAGTGTGTACACTGGTCGGTGGTCTCCGCGTCTCTAGGTGGAGCTGCTACGAGTGTGCGCCCCGAGGAAGCCTCGCCCGCCGCGACCCAAGTACCGCCTGCTGCCGGCACACGAGCACGAGGAGCGGCCCTGTGAGTACGGTCCTGATAGTGTGTACACTGGTCGGTGGTCTCCGCGTCTCTAGGTGGAGCTGCTACGAGTGTGCGCCCCGAGGAAGCCTCGCCCGCCGCGACCCAAGTACCGCCTGCTGCCGGCACACGAGCACGAGGAGCGGCCCTGTGAGTACGGTCCTGATAGTGTGTACACTGGTCGGTGGTCTCCGCGTCTCTAGGTGGAGCTGCTACGAGTGTGCGCCCCGAGGAAGCCTCGCCCGCCGCGACCCAAGTACCGCCTGCTGCCGGCACACGAGCACGAGGAGCGGCCCTGTGAGTACGGTCCTGATAGTGTGTACACTGGTCGGTGGTCTCCGCGTCTCTAGGTGGAGCTGCTACGAGTGTGCGCCCCGAGGAAGCCTCGCCCGCCGCGACCCAAGTACCGCCTGCTGCCGGCACACGAGCACGAGGAGCGGCCCTGTGAGTACGGTCCTGATAGTGTGTACACTGGTCGGTGGTCTCCGCGTCTCTAGGTGGAGCTGCTACGAGTGTGCGCCCCGAGGAAGCCTCGCCCGCCGCGACCCAAGTACCGCCTGCTGCCGGCACACGAGCACGAGGAGCGGCCCTGTGAGTACGGTCCTGATAGTGTGTACACTGGTCGGTGGTCTCCGCGTCTCTAGGTGGAGCTGCTACGAGTGTGCGCCCCGAGGAAGCCTCGCCCGCCGCGACCCAAGTACCGCCTGCTGCCGGCACACGAGCACGAGGAGCGGCCCTGTGAGTACGGTCCTGATAGTGTGTACACTGGTCGGTGGTCTCCGCGTCTCTAGGTGGAGCTGCTACGAGTGTGCGCCCCGAGGAAGCCTCGCCCGCCGCGACCCAAGTACCGCCTGCTGCCGGCACACGAGCACGAGGAGCGGCCCTGTGAGTACGGTCCTGATAGTGTGTACACTGGTCGGTGGTCTCCGCGTCTCTAGGTGGAGCTGCTACGAGTGTGCGCCCCGAGGAAGCCTCGCCCGCCGCGACCCAAGTACCGCCTGCTGCCGGCACACGAGCACGAGGAGCGGCCCTGTGAGTACGGTCCTGATAGTGTGTACACTGGTCGGTGGTCTCCGCGTCTCTAGGTGGAGCTGCTACGAGTGTGCGCCCCGAGGAAGCCTCGCCCGCCGCGACCCAAGTACCGCCTGCTGCCGGCACACGAGCACGAGGAGCGGCCCTGTGAGTACGGTCCTGATAGTGTGTACACTGGTCGGTGGTCTCCGCGTCTCTAGGTGGAGCTGCTACGAGTGTGCGCCCCGAGGAAGCCTCGCCCGCCGCGACCCAAGTACCGCCTGCTGCCTGCACACGAGCACGAGGAGCGGCCCTGTGAGTACGGTCCTGATAGTGTGTACACTGGTCGGTGGTCTCCGCGTCTCTAGGTGGAGCTGCTACGAGTGTGCGCCCCGAGGAAGCCTCGCCCGCCGCGACCCAAGTACCGCCTGCTGCCGGCACACGAGCACGAGGAGCGGCCCTGTGAGTACTGTCCTGATAGTGTGTACACTGGTCGGTGGTCTCCGCGTCTCTAGGTGGAGCTGCTACGAGTGTGCGCCCCGAGGAAGCCTCGCCCGCCGCGACCCAAGTACCGCCTGCTGCCGGCACACGAGCACGAGGAGCGGCCCTGTGAGTACTGTCCTGATAGTGTGTACACTGGTCGGTGGTCTCCGCGTCTCTAGGTGGAGCTGCTACGAGTGTGCGCCCCGAGGAAGCCTCGCCCGCCGCGACCCAAGTACCGCCTGCTGCCGGCACACGAGCACGAGGAGCGGCCCTGTGAGTACTGTCCTGATAGTGTGTACACTGGTCGGTGGTCTCCGCGTCTCTAGGTGGAGCTGCTACGAGTGTGCGCCCCGAGGAAGCCTCGCCCGCCGCGACCCAAGTACCGCCTGCTGCCGGCACACGAGCACGAGGAGCGGCCCTGTGAGTACTGTCCTGATAGTGTGTACACTGGTCGGTGGTCTCCGCGTCTCTAGGTGGAGCTGCTACGAGTGTGCGCCCCGAGGAAGCCTCGCCCGCCGCGACCCAAGTACCGCCTGCTGCCGGCACACGAGCACGAGGAGCGGCCCTGTGAGTACTGTCCTGATAGTGTGTACACTGGTCGGTGGTCTCCGCGTCTCTAGGTGGAGCTGCTACGAGTGTGCGCCCCGAGGAAGCCTCGCCCGCCGCGACCCAAGTACCGCCTGCTGCCGGCACACGAGCACGAGGAGCGGCCCTGTGAGTACTGTCCTGATAGTGTGTACACTGGTCGGTGGTCTCCGCGTCTCTAGGTGGAGCTGCTACGAGTGTGCGCCCCGAGGAAGCCTCGCCCGCCGCGACCCAAGTACCGCCTGCTGCCGGCACACGAGCACGAGGAGCGGCCCTGTGAGTACTGTCCTGATAGTGTGTACACTGGTCGGTGGTCTCCGCGTCTCTAGGTGGAGCTGCTACGAGTGTGCGCCCCGAGGAAGCCTCGCCCGCCGCGACCCAAGTACCGCCTGCTGCCGGCACACGAGCACGAGGAGCGGCCCTGTGAGTACTGTCCTGATAGTGTGTACACTGGTCGGTGGTCTCCGCGTCTCTAGGTGGAGCTGCTACGAGTGTGCGCCCCGAGGAAGCCTCGCCCGCCGCGACCCAAGTACCGCCTGCTGCCGGCACACGAGCACGAGGAGCGGCCCTGTGAGTACTGTCCTGATAGTGTGTACACTGGTCGGTGGTCTCCGCGTCTCTAGGTGGAGCTGCTACGAGTGTGCGCCCCGAGGAAGCCTCGCCCGCCGCGACCCAAGTACCGCCTGCTGCCGGCACACGAGCACGAGGAGCGGCCCTGTGAGTACTGTCCTGATAGTGTGTACACTGGTCGGTGGTCTCCGCGTCTCTAGGTGGAGCTGCTACGAGTGTGCGCCCCGAGGAAGCCTCGCCCGCCGCGACCCAAGTACCGCCTGCTGCCGGCACACGAGCACGAGGAGCGGCCCTGTGAGTACTGTCCTGATAGTGTGTACACTGGTCGGTGGTCTCCGCGTCTCTAGGTGGAGCTGCTACGAGTGTGCGCCCCGAGGAAGCCTCGCCCGCCGCGACCCAAGTACCGCCTGCTGCCGGCACACGAGCACGAGGAGCGGCCCTGTGAGTACTGTCCTGATAGTGTGTACACTGGTCGGTGGTCTCCGCGTCTCTAGGTGGAGCTGCTACGAGTGTGCGCCCCGAGGAAGCCTCGCCCGCCGCGACCCAAGTACCGCCTGCTGCCGGCACACGAGCACGAGGAGCGGCCCTGTGAGTACTGTCCTGATAGTGTGTACACTGGTCGGTGGTCTCCGCGTCTCTAGGTGGAGCTGCTACGAGTGTGCGCCCCGAGGAAGCCTCGCCCGCCGCGACCCAAGTACCGCCTGCTGCCGGCACACGAGCACGAGGAGCGGCCCTGTGAGTACTGTCCTGATAGTGTGTACACTGGTCGGTGGTCTCCGCGTCTCTAGGTGGAGCTGCTACGAGTGTGCGCCCCGAGGAAGCCTCGCCCGCCGCGACCCAAGTACCGCCTGCTGCCGGCACACGAGCATGAGGAGCGGCCCTGTGAGTACTGTCCTGATAGTGTGTACACTGGTCGGTGGTCTCCGCGTCTCTAGGTGGAGCTGCTACGAGTGTGCGCCCCGAGGAAGCCTCGCCCGCCGCGACCCAAGTACCGCCTGCTGCCGGCACACGAGCACGAGGAGCGGCCCTGTGAGTACTGTCCTGATAGTGTGTACACTGGTCGGTAGTCTCCGCGTCTCTAGGTGGAGCTGCTACGAGTGTGCGCCCCGAGGAAGCCTCGCCCGCCGCGACCCAAGTACCGCCTGCTGCCGGCACACGAGCACGAGGAGCGGCCCTGTGAGTACTGTCCTGATAGTGTGTACACTGGTCGGTGGTCTCCGCGTCTCTAGGTGGAGCTGCTACGAGTGTGCGCCCCGAGGAAGCCTCGCCCGCCAAGACCCAAGTACCGCCTGCTGCCGGCACACGAGCACGAGGAGCGGCCCTGTGAGTACTGTCCTGATAGTGTGTACACTGGTCGGTGGTCTCCGCGTCTCTAGGTGGAGCTGCTACGACTAACTCCCCTCTCGCGGTGGTAAAGTTGTGTGTCATTTCCCATGGTTCTTCATAGCAAATTGCATCAAAATCGCAATTTAAATATTAGTAAGGTTTGGATGGTTATTAATAAAATATATTGATTTGTCCGTATTCACAAAAAAAGGGGTTTTCAACGGAGTCATTTATCGTAGTAGCCGGGAAGTTGTTGATTGGGATAAATATCAACATAGTTGAAAAGATCCTATTTTCATGTCCCTCAACACAGAATCCTCAGAGAAAAAAACTGCATAAAAAAATATTTTGACGCTGCCAAAAAATAGTCATGAAATAGTCATAAATAGTCACCATAAGGATAAAAATAGTCGCGTTACAATTCTAGAGTTATAGCTATGGTTTGCTGAGGATTATGGCCATAGGCTATAGACAGAATCCTCAGCTTTGATGCAAGCAAACCGTGGGGACTATCGACTTGGTTTTTATTTTAAAAAATAGTCATGAAATAGTCGTCTTGACTTCCAAATTCTCGAAAATAGTCGTTCAAGGATTTCAGAGTTACAGGGGTAGCTTGCTGAGGATTCTGTGCATAGCATTTCACGGACGCAGATTCCTGCAGAACGTTTAGGTTTTTCTGTTTGATACTCATGTCAAAAAATAGTCAACAAATAGTCGTCTCAAACCATAATAACTTCGGTCTGGTTCACCTAGTAGAAGTATGTTAAAAATGCATGTTAACTTCGCCATACATTTTTTCTTTGTACAGTCGCGTACACAAAATTATTTGATATTGATTTCAAGTTATAAAAAAAAATGGATTTTGATATTGTTAGAGGTTTTTATTTCTATATGTTATTCATTGCAGACCCTATTTTTGTGTATTTTTATATTTTTATTAGGTAGGTTGTATTTTTATTAGGTAAATAAGAGGAAAAACCGACCTTTTGGTCTAGAAACTTATAATGTAGGTTCCACGTTTAATGAATGGTAAAACTAGGATATCGGGCTTACACCTAGATGCATACAGTAAAAAAAATACTTGAATAATAATTGGTAAGTTCACAAATATTACTAAATTAACTACACTAACTTAACTAACTAAACTAAGAAATAAGTAATTTCTTGATTGATCAATGTTGTTTGCCTATGCATTTAACTAATCATTAAAAATTAAAATATCGCTGCATATGTGTTTCTTTTAGCCAATATCACATCAAGTTGGAAATGTTTAACGTGGATAGTATAATAGAAAAAGCACCAATATTTTGCGACGAAATATGTTTAACCAATAGCATGGCGGCGTTTTCTCGACCGAATTGTATGACCGAGCTAGCGCTCGCCGCTGCCGGCCCGTATTTAAGTGCCCTACAGTGTTGCTATTACAACGACAATTGTCGTGTTCTACAGTAATTATATGGAATGTAAAGTAAACCTACACTGCAGCATATGGAAGCAGTAAATATACAACGCGTTATTACAAATTAGTATTTCCAGTTTTTCAATAATCCTACTTAAAAATTGGATGTAAATTCCAAAACTAACAGTGGCTGGCTCGTTAAAAGCGCAGCCTCGGTCGGGTCATTGCGCTGCGGGTCAATGCCCTCTGCATTTTAAAATTTTCAGAATTTTTTGAAAGTAGAATTTTTTTAAAGATTTTTTTGTGTTCCTTTATCGTTACTGAAATACCCCCTAAGCTATGGCACGCAATAAAATTATCACCCTGTATTACTCATTTAACCTTTTAACGAAAATAAGTACAAAGTCTGTGATTTATACAAAAAACTAACTTAAAAATAATCTGCAGTGAATATATTCATTAAGAAGATTTTTTTTTTAAATTTTAGTTTAAAACCAATTATTGTAGTTTATTAAGCTTTATTATTAAACATGAAAACAAATAAACTTTGCTTTTTATAACACAATTAATTATATTGCATGGGTTCCAAATACATAAAAAAAATTCAAGTACCTAACTAAACAGTTACCATCAAAGATGATATGCATTTTGAACACGACTGTACTTGAGTTGAAAAATGTATGGCGAAGTTAACATGCATTTTTAATATACTTCTACAAGGTAAACCAGACCGAAGTTATTATGGTTTGAGACGACTATTTGTTGACTATTTTTAGACAGGAGTATCCAACAGAAAAACCTAAACGTTCTGCAGTAATCTGCGTCCGTGAAATGCTATGCACAGAATCCTCAGCAAGCTACCCTTTAACTCTGAAATCCTTGAACGACTATTTTCGAGAATTTGGAAGTCAAGACGACTATTTCATGACTATTTTTTAAAATAAAAACCAAGTAGATAGTCCCCACGGTTTGCTTGCATCAAAGCTGAGGATTCTGTCTATAGCCTATGGCCATAATCCTCAGCAAACCATAGCTATAACTCTAGAATTGTAACGCGACTATTTTTTGCCTTATGGTGACTATTTCATGACTATTTTTTGGCAGCGTCAAAATATTTTTTTATGCAGTTTTTTTCTCTGAGGATTCTGTGTTGAGGGACATCTATTTTCGATCTATGTCAAAAAGCCCACAGCTCATGCAGTTTTTTCATAGTACCTACTATTATAACTAATTTGATCTTATTTTTAATTCCAGTCGCGTCCAAAGAACTGTCAGACACAGAGACGGATTCAGATGTGTTGTTCGAGTCTAAAAGCAAAACGACTTCATTCACCACGCGTGCCAACGGGGAGCTCGCACAAGGCAACGGCTGGAAGAAAAACGGGCTGTATAAGGGCTCCCGAAAAGTCAAGACGTAGTGCCTTACCCGCTTCGTTCAGCGTTTGATATCCGCAGCCCCCCAGAAACTTATAATATACTCTGGAGGTTTCACTTTTAAGGTGTCATGAATGCCGAAAAAAATATCTCGAACACACTTACTCAACGGTATAACCCTGATAGAAAAAGATATAACGATACCGATGGATTTAAGCAGTCCCGAACTCCAGCCAGAGCTTAACATTCTTGGAGCCCCTATAAAGTTACAAAAATTCTCGTCGACATTATCGACAAAGTATGTTATCAGCGGCAGCATGAGCCCCGAGATAAAAGATATATCTGAGATCTGTGACTAAAGCAAAAGTCAATTTTGTCGCCCGAATGTAAACAAAGTGCTCTAGGGCTCTTGCTAGCCTACCGTTTTGTCCTACTTCAAACGTCAGTGTGTCGCTTAAGTTGTGACATAATGTGATTGATCATGGTAAGTTATAACAATCGATACATATTCGTGGATGTTTCAGTTTAATCTGGAGACATGCCAATGCAGCAAAATTTTATTAGAATGTACTCAAATATAATTTGCTTTTGTAAAACAAATTTTGTTCAGAACGAAATGCGATATTTAGTGAATTCGTGTAAAACCCTTTATGGCGGCAACTTTTGTTTTATGACTCGGAAATTCGAATAAAAGACTAGAATTCTATACATACACGATGATTGACTGATCGAAAAAAGTAGTACGGAAAAAATGTGCGGGCTTTTTTGTGAATTTAAAATTGTTTTACATAGCCTTTCATTTTCCCAAATTAACCCACACCACAAATAGTTAAACCCGAATTTTGTAACATAGTAAGTTTGTAAGTACTATTGTAGGGACTAGTGTCAAAAGAATACGACATGTGTTCTCCATTATGTTTTATTGTTTTTATTTCGCGGCAAGTAACTTAATTTATAATATTTTTATTTTACGTAAGGAAATATTTAACGAACTTTATCATGGTAGCGCCATTAATTCCTTTATTATGTACAATAATGCGAGATATGTCATCATTAACATTCCTAAAAATAGATCTCAATTTACTTTTAAAGTCGGAAATAGATTTAAATATGACCTAGCAAGCAAGATTTTATGTGACAGAGCGTATTTTTAGCGAGATAATATTATTTGTACTTAAAACCCACTAACGAAGTACAAACAAACGTACTAACTACGGTCCTAGTTCCGTAATCCCTCTAAAATGTGACTGTTGCTGTCACTTTGTTTTGTTGGCAAAGAAAGTGACAGCAATACATATACAGTCAAGGTCAAGCTTGACACTCAGCGCGACTAGTTCGTACGTGTTTTGAAATAAGAACGAATTATGCTCTTTACGTCGACTGGCTCCTTACGAAGAGTTTCTTTACGTCGAGTCTCCTTTCAGTGAGTACGCTTTTGTAGCTCTACGTCGAATGCCATTGCTAGTCCAAAGTACAGTCTATCTCAGATACTCTCTTGTAATTTTTATGATGAACGGTACAAAGCTTAAAGTGTCAAGCTTGATGTGTTCTTGACTTTACCAGCAGCGCTAGCACGAGCCTCTAGATAAAAATAATTAATTAATGTATGGAGCAAACTTCAAAACAAGACGTATGACCGTAGATATAATTGTGCATAGTGCTGAGGCCGCCGAGTTTTATTTAAAAAAATAATTTTATTTAACTTAACAAAAAGCTTTTTACAACTTCCTGTTAGAAACCTTTCAACTCAGGTTTCATCTATGTAAATGCTGTTGTTCAGAAACCTACTTTATAGTTAAAGCACCCTTAAGTCTATTTTTGAAACTTTGAAATCGAAACTGAGTGTGTGCTTCAGATTTAAGGTAGGCTTACTTTAAGGTAGCTTTCTACAACTGGCGGTCTGGCACAGGCAGGGCTGACCCAATGTGCCTGTATAAATAGTATAACGCGCAAATAAAATAAGTATTCTAAACGTACTTTCACTTTTTATACTTAGTAAAAGATGTACTTAAACGAAAATGTTGGATGTTTGGGTTAAGAACTGTAGATATTGTATTGTAAAAAATAAGTCTTATAATTGAGACCGAGCGAGCCGTTGCACTTAGGTAAAATACATCGATTAATCCAAAGAGAAAGATAATTTAAGAGTGATCGGGCGAACCAAGAACTCAGGTCAAGCATTACCTATGCAACCAGTACTGGCAAGTTCGTGCGGTATGATAAACGTACGTACAGTGTCTGCCTAGCAGCACAGTAAAGAGATGGGCTTATCAGCAGTATGGAAACTCGGCCTATTTTTTGAAAATCGAATCTTGCATCATTGGAGCGTCAGGGTTGTAACAAACACAGAAGAATAAAGGAAAGGTCCGAAATCTTTGGTAACAAATCTAACATCAAATCAAAATTTTATTTTTCGAGCAACAAAGACCCATACATTGCACAACCAATCAATAAATACATACACTAAATAATAAATGAAAAACGAAAACGAAATTTTTATTTTTTAATTAAAAAGTATGATTTATGTATTTGTTTCTAGATGAACAATTAAAGCATCCATATGCCGCACAATATGACATGAAACCACCGACAACAAACTAACCCACCGCTTCCCTTCACGCGACAACCGCGATTGAATTCAGGGCGAACTTTGCTTAGCGGCCTGTAGAAACTTGCGTCTGTGTGAGTGCGCCATTTTAGACGTTTGTATGAAGCTTCCATACTGCTGATAAGCCCCTTCTCTTTACTGATAAGCCCCATCTCTTTACTGTGCTAGCAGTGTTCTGCCTCATATACTTAAAACAACTTCATAGTTTTTATCATAATTTATCGTACCATACATGTCTGTATTTTGGAGTGATTTTTCAGACAGAATTATTCAGAATCTGATGAAAAATTAAAAGCGGCCTTCGTATTTCGAGGTACAAGTGATAAATCGTACCTAATATGCAGGACCCATTTATTTTTTGTAATGTGCTGCAAACTCGATAACGATAAAAACAAATGAATAACAGACTTCTCATGGTCGTCGGAGAGCGGTAATGCCGGGTCCTAATCAAATAGGGAGCATAATTGAAACTGAATAACTTTCCCAAAGGAACATAGGACGAAATATGAATTTGACCTCCCATGCAAGATGCTATCAGCTGATGCAGTTTCTATATAGGGTGACTATTAATTAGTTCTTGATAGAAAAATGTATGAATGTACTCATGATACTGAACAACTTTCCCCAAGGAACATAGGTCGAAATACGAAAATCAAGTTTTGTCCTCCCATAGAAACTGCATCAGCTGATTGCGCATTTTGTATGGGAGGTCAAATTTGGTTTTTCGTATTTCGACCTATGTTCCTTGGGAAAAGTTGTTCAGTATCATGAGTACATGCATATCTTTTGCTATCAAGAACTAATTAAAAGTCACCCTATAGAACATTTTTTTTTTCGTATTTCGACCTATGTTCCTTGGGGAAAGTTGTTCAGTTTCATGGTCTGAGTAACATACTAAAATGAATAGATTTCATTAGAACCTCATTACGAAAGTGCGATTCTATATTTTTATTTTGAAAGCAATGAAATGACAAGTTTATTAGTCCGGTCCCTTATAGTCTTATATCGCCAAATTTACCAAATTGCACCAAATTTTTTCCAGGTACGGTCAACCGCACGTCAGTAGAAACGTTTTCAACTCTATTACCATGCTTTAAAGTCCAAAAGTGTTTCTACTGATGAGCTGCTATGTGTACTAGTTATAGGTACATAGCTCTCAATTTTTGATAGGAGGCAATTCTTGAATTTTCTATGGAAATTTTTTGAAATTCAAGAATTGACTCGTATCAAAAATTGAGAGCTCTGTACCTACCTAACTAGTACGTGGAGAAAATTTGGTGAAATTGTAAATCGTGTCTACGTGAAACAGTTAACTGACCGCACTATACATGTCTTTGCAGCAGTTTTAACTACAGTTTTAATTGTTGTTTTGTATTTAGGTATTTTAATCTAGTCCTGTAGACATAATTAGTAACAGTACGATTGTGTTATGGTCAAAGAGACGCTAAAAATATTTTTTTTATTATTATGACATCAAATATATTACATTCAATATTTTTATTTATTATGTATGACTCCTGTATTAAATAAAAAGTTGTATGCTTTAATAGCTTCATTTTATTTATTAGTTATAGTACCTGGGAGCCGCCTCAACCTGAAAATATCACGTTCGATTACTACTGAGTCCCGAATAAGAATGTCAGTAAACACAAAGCTCCGAGCTGTGTAACATAAACAACATCATAATCGAAGGGCCCACGACCACGTCCGGCACGCATGATGTCACCATCGCTCTCAATTGAATTCTTCAGCGATAAGCTCGCTAACGTAAACAAATCTGTAGCAGGAACTATTATAATTAACTGCTAGAGAGCCACATCGCAACGAAATAAATGGTACAGCAGCACTGCACTTACTTTCTCGCAATACTCAAGGAAAACTATCAACCGCAAACTTAAATTTGTAATGCCATACACATAGTATGGAAATACAAACTTTTATTTACGTTTTTTTTCAAAAAATGTTCGAATAAAATATACAGATCAATTCAGAATTCAAATTGTCAAACATTAAAACAAACAAACCTCAAACGATTACGAGTAAATCGCATGTTTAACTTTAGGTAGTACAGTATTATTACTCTATGGTAGTACTGGAACACCTTTAAATTTTCACAGATCAAAGTATACTACCGTAGGATACTTGCATGGAGATTTTTTTTATTTCCCTACACATGTTCCTTATGGATTATTGTTCAGTTTGGTCTGGTCAGTCAACCTGTGTACTAAATTTTATTCATACAAATCATAAAGAATATCCAGTCAGGTAGACAACCAATCCGGGATTAATATTATAGAATATTTTAATAAACTCAATGGAATCAATTTTGGGTAAATCACATATTTACGATTTGGTGGTACAGGAACACCCCTTATATGAAATTACACAGATCAATTGATACTGGCGCAAGATATCTTACATGGAGATGCTTGGTCATGCAAAGTTTCATCAAGATTGTATGACCCGTTTTTGAGAAAATTACAATTATTCATTTTCGTTGTATGACAGCTACCCTCAAAATGAGAGCCAGCAAGAAACCACTTAGAACCCTTCGATGGATTTGCATAAAACTCCTAAATTCAAAATCTGGTGTCAATCGAACCATTCGTTTAGCCGCTAGGCCAAAGCGTGACGGACAGACCGACCGACGGACGGACATTTTTGGGAGACATGTTTTTTTATGATGTATAAGTGATATAGAACACATTTTTGAGAAAATTAGAAAAACTTTTTTTTTAACGAATACAATCCTACCTTTCTCGCTCCGCTCGAAAGTAAAAAATGAATTTTGCCAGACATGCGACCTATAGTCCGTTCCACGAGTCAATTCCAAAGCTTACCAACACATTTTGCAGCTATATCAGGGCTATTGCGCTCCATGGTCAATAGTAATCAGCTAAAGCTGTCAGAAAAAACAAGTTTGTAAGACAATGTTATTTTTTCCGTCAAATATACTCTGGTTTGTCTGGTTCTACGGCTGCAAAATGTGTTGATAAGCTTTTGCATTGACTCGTGGAACGGACTATAGCTAGATCGATTTATCGCCCCCGAATGATAATTTTCATCGAAATCGTTAGAGACATTTTCGAGAAACCGATTACAAATATCATCATAACATCCCAAGATATTTCCACTACAGGACAGGGAGGTCCCTACAGAATTCTAGCTTTTGCTGGAAAAATTCGGAGGGGAAAAGTACCATAGTCACCTCGCCTGGCAAGCGAGTTACGGCTGGCACCATGGACCGCGGCTGTAAGTGACCGCAGTAAATAAGATGGTATGATACACAGGAGGATGCTGCTGCCCGTCCTCCAGTTTATAACCCTAGTCGCCTCTTACGACACCCACGAGTATGTAAAGGATGGTACTATTCTTTGCCGGCACCACACGGGACAAATATACTCGTATATACAAATATTACTCGTTTAATAGTATAGGATTCAGAAAGTTTCAGAATTGCTTAACTAATTTAAATGTGTAGAGAGCATTCAGTTTGGCTATGACGGTTATTTTCTGCGCAATGGGTAACAGGATTTTCTGCGCATGGTTAACAGGCGGAAAGCCAATGCATAGAGGAAATAGCCAATGAGCGATTTGCGCGCCTCTCACCCCCACCTGCCATGATAAATTTGAGTTCTGCGCATTAACCATAGAGTAACTTATGCATTAACGGAGTTATAGCCAGACGTTTTGTACGACGTATAGTAAAGAAAGTTAAAATAAAATGCATTTGATTTAAAACCTAACTTTATTGCCTTCTAATCATTAATAAATAGAAAATAAAATAACATAGCCAGCTCCTTTGCTTTAAGTTATTTTTGTGTAATTTGAAAACTGAATTCTTACATTAGAAAGATACGCCAGTAATCGTTAACCGTTAGGTCGCGAAAAATTGTATCACACTGATTTTTTTAAATGTTATTAGGATAAATAACAATAGTGTAAAACCAAATTATCAGTTTCGAAAGACTAGTGTTAATTGCACGGCTTAATTGCGTTGCGCCCGGTAGGTAAACCTAGAAATCTACAGAATTTCGAAATGACTTTATCACTTTTAAAGTGCATTGCTACGATTTAAGTACAACTACAGCTCTTTAGGTCTTATCAAACTCAAAATAAAGCACTTTATACCAAACTACCATTTCGAAATTTGTGGGAAAAATGGTAATGTTTGAAGTGCTGTATTTAAAGCAAGCTTATCACTGAAATCGCAGAAATTGTTATTTCAGCGTGACACGGTGACTTTTTTTAGTAGGAGGTACCTTTTAGAAGCATTAAGCCGAAAACTAAAAGAAGTTGAGGTTTTCGGAGCACAGGTCTTTTGATGATGTTAATTTTGTTTCACACAATTTTTACGTATAACATGCAAAAAAACCATCAAATCGGAAGCGCGCCGAGGGTTCCGATAAACCTATAGTATTTTTGCTCCATATATTTTAAGAAGCAAAAAGTCTATTTTTAGGACCGCAAACTAAATTTGTTTGTAAAGATTTTTTGCAAATTTCTAAAAAACGGTTCTTTTCATTTTTCCTGGAATATTTACCCTCTATCGACTATCATTAATTCAGATTTTTCCTTTACCAAACTTCGCAGATAAGGGGGGTACTTATGGTATTTTTTAGGAATATTTTTCATCGTAACTTTAAAACTAAGTCGTAAATTTTTTTTTAAATCAATTTTGGAATGTACAAGTGAAGCCCTTTTCTAATGATACCCAACTACCCTATTTAGTGTGAAATGTGTCACAATGTTTATGGAATAAACGTTTTCTCTCTCTCTCTCTTATAATAGTATTTTTATAATTCTTTCGTTTGCAATAAAGTTGGGTAATCATATTCTAAAACTATTCCAAATTTCAAGTCGATAGAATGAGTGGTTGCTGAGACATACAGGTGTGACAGACAAAAGAAGTCGCATCATGGGTTCCGTTTTTACCATTTTTGATCGAAACCCTAAAAATCAGCGATGTACTATTTTTTGCGACGTACGATGTGTTTAATTACTGGCTAATGATGTTTACGATAAACATTACCTTAACACATTTAACCATTGGTATCACTAATACGCTTAACAATTGGCAAATAAATGCCAAAATAAAGGAATGCTTCATTATAAACAGGCGTTTGAAGAAATACAATTTCTTCTCCTGGGCAGTTATGAGGTTCATCCTAGCAAAACCTACTTAGTTATATGGGGTGGAAGGGACAGCTTTCCGAAAACTGAAAAGGCATGATCAGTCAATGATACTGAACAACTTTCAGGACATGAAAATAAACGGCCTCCATACAAACTATACAATCAAGTTTTCAATTTTGTATGGAGATGCAGACAGAAATAAACGGCCTCTTCATACAAACTACAATCAAGTTTACAATTTTGCATGGCGGTGCAGATATTTTTTTCTCGTTTCCTGATGAAAGTTTCGCTCACTGAAAGTTGTTCAGTTTCTTTGACTGATCATGCCCTTTCAGTTTTGGAAAGCTGTTCCTTACACCCGTGTTTACCTAACATAAGGCCCTCCGTTAAAACACATCTAGGTGCCCCCTTGCATGTTACGTACGTTACTTAAAAATTTGGGGCATGCCCCGTCAAAAAAAATATTGATACATGAAAACTAGTTTGTTTCGAACACTAGTGCAGTAGGACGAGGGGGAATTGCAAATTCCCCGACCACCTACCAGTGAGACACTCCAGTAGGACGACGGGGCATGCCCCAAAAATTTACGACAATGCTACATTTAACTGCAGGAAAACTTCTTAAACCTACGGGGAAAATGTTCAAGACGAATTAAGTCGCGGACAACAGCTAGTAATAAAACAAAACATCTTAAGAAATATTAAAGATACAAACAAAATTAATAAACAATGAACACAACTAATTCATACTATTACATCTCAAGGTCTTAGGCTGGAAAGTTTGCAGTTTCATGTAGATATCACTGGGTCATTTGCTGATCTCACAATCCATAAAAAAAGAATCACTAGATGTGAGGGAAGGTACAGTCAAAAGCATGTTGAGCTTGACACGTTGCACTATGCATGCATTCTTATTGGATTCACATTTAGGCCTAGAGATCACCATCAGACCTGCCCTTGTCTGTACCTTGGGTAAAAGGACCATGAGCTAACTTTAATTTAAAAAATCGAAATAGTATTTTTTTCTGCTTGAGTTTAAATTTTAAATTATTGATGTGACTTGCGCTTTTGAAGTATTTCTAACAAAGTCCCTTTCACAATAAGTAGGTATGTATTTCATATAGAATAGTTAAAAAATTAAAAACAAATACTTAGGCATTGATAAAAAATAAAAGTATTTTGGGGTTATTCTTAGCTTAGATACTAATTAGCTAATTAACATCATTAACCATAACCTGCATGCAAAAAGATCACCTTTCCTCAAAAGCACCGGCTTATCACATGTGATAACTCAGCGTGACCTTGAATTATTACCTAACTTGCAAAGAAACAGAATTGCTAATTGCTTGGCAAAAAAATCGCACAGTGCTTTGGCAAAGACCTGGCTTATCACATGTGATAACTCAGTGTGACCTTGATTTATTACCTAATTTGCTAAGGAATAGCATTGCTAATTGCTTGGCAAAAAAATTCGCACGGTGCTTTGAACGTGTCTTATTGCAAAAACAGGAACCCACCAACATTACTACTATTCTAATTGCTTTATTTTACAACCTCAAAATATACGTAAAACCCAATAGATTAGTATTTTTAATTATTTTGCCTTTTTCTTGCCAGCTTTAATTGATCTTTCCATTTCCTTTGACCAGTAGGATCTATTGAGACGTTCACCTAGTGAGTACAAGCCACTGACTAAACCAAGGCAGAATGTGTAGAAAACTACTCTCATAGGCCAATTCAAGACTCTTAGGACCGGGTACACCCAGCGCTCTGTATGATAATAAATGTAATGTACCCACACCAAATACATCAACATAAAGGCTATAAGTATTGTTAAGCCCTTCTTTTTGGATGGGTATACTCTAAATGTTGATACAAGATCAATAATGATAAAGAGCATAATGTTTGTATGCATCACATGATTCAACCATAGTGGGAAAAAAGGGTCCATACTTTTGGGCAGTATTAATTCTCTATCAACACTATACAGACCCCAGAAAGTAAGTCCTACAAACATCGAGAGTGGGAATGCCAGACAGCTAAAAAAGCTATCTTTTAGACGTCGAATAAATGGCTTTTCTCGAGGCAAAGGCTCATTGGTACCAATGACATCATTAAGAAAAGCTACTGCAAAGTAGACTGTTTGCAACATCTGAAACAAATAATAGGTATATAATATTATACGTTCTTCTTCTTCTTTTAAATATTTGATGGCTTCCATCGTTTTTATTAACGATGATTCCGCCAGTGACAAAGTGCAAAAGATAACATTATTTACTGGCAGATAATCGGTCAGACGGAGTAACAAGTTTCGGACTTCCACTGATTAAACAGGAATAGAGACAACTCCACAGATTAGTATATATGGGACAACACAATATAAATTACAGCCTAATGTTATAAATTATAATAAACTTACTTATAATTTTAATAAAGGGGAAGGAACAAGAGTAAGTAGATAATTCACGTTCACAGGGAGGGGAATGTCTTTGGGGAGCATATCATACATAGAAGTAACAAGGTTAGGACAATTAAAAAAACAGGTGGTCGAGAGTGCCTTCCTCAACACCGCATTCGCACATGGAGTGATCACGAATGCGTAATTTAGCCAAAAAAACCGGAGTACAAACATGACCTAATCGGAGTCGAATAATAACTGATGTAACAAGTTTGCCCAGGTTTCGAAACTTAAAGAACCAAGGCCGATTAGGGATAAATGGCTGAATACTACCGTAATGCTTGCCTTTAGATCTCCTAGAGTCCTGCCACAAAGAGTCCCAGGTTTTTCTTAGATAAGGTTTAGCAAGACATCGTAGATCTCTAGAGAAGATCAAACTGTGAGAGTTACAACCCACCCGAGTAGCATCCTTAGCACATCGATCAGCCATTTCATTGCCGACAATCCCGCAATGGCTAGGAATCCATGCCAAAAATATGTCAATATCTAGGTTACTGCATCTATAAAAGGCGTCTTTTATTTTAAGGGTAATTATAAAGTTATATTTGCTGTGGAAAGGGCGTTTTGAGATGTCTTGAAGGCAACTGAGGGAGTCTGTAAATATGATGCTTTTTTTAAATATGTGAGGGGAGGATTCAATAAGCAAGATAGCTTCTAAAATTGCAATGGATTCACCAGTAAAGACTGACGACTGTAGAGGGCATTTAAAGTTTAGAATGGTATTATGTTTAGGGATCCATACAGCAGCTCCGAGATTTCCATCGTCAGTCAATCTTGATGCATCCGTGAATAGCTGAGTCCAATCCGGCCAATTCTCCCCAACAATTCTGTTGAATTCATTGTTCGCTACAGGAGAATCTTTGTCAATACCCAACGATAATGTTTTTGGAGAAAATAGAAGGGAATCAAAACTGAATTTAAATAAAGGGTTCTTATCAATTTGGAAAACAGTATCAAGATTTATTCTGGAGAGGGAATTAATTAATGGGGGAGGAGTTTTATTGTTCCAGTAAGAAGAAGATCTGGTTAATTCTGCAAGTGAATTTAGCTTATCAATAAGGGGGTGATTAGAATTTTGAACAAGATTAAAAAGAAAACGGTCAGAGAGGTATTGCCTTCTCAAGTGAAGAGGTGGTTCCAGGCATTCCACTTGCAGAGCATTTGTGGGGGATGACTTCATTGCTCCTGTTATGATACGCAGACACTTCGCCTGAATTTTATTCAAGACAGAGAGTGCAGTTTTATTACACGGCTCTAATATAAAACTTGCATAATCAAAATGACTACATATTAGAGCGTTGTATAAGAGCTTTTGGCTGTAGGGATGAGATCCCCACCATACACCTGAAAGAGACCTTATGACATTGATATTTGCTTCGCATTTATTAGCTATATGTTTTAAATGTTGTTTTCCAGAAAGTTTGGAGTCGAGAATTACTCCTAGAAATTTTGCCTGTTCTTGAACCACTATGGGCTGATTGTTAACAAGAAGATCAACAGGAGGGATAGAGCGTTTACGTGAAAAGACAACCGCTTTACTTTTAGAAGTTGAAAGGGAAAGGCCATGATTTATGAGCCACTCATTTAAATAGTATAAGGCTGAATTTAGTTGAGAAGCAGCTGAGGAGAGAGAAGGAGAACAACAGTAAAGAGCGATGTCATCAGCATACTAAAGAACGTCACATTAAATAAATATACATACAAAAGCATAAAACAGATCGGTCTAAATCGTACGTATAAAAGTTATATAGAAGCGGGCTAAGGACTGAGCCCTGAGGGAGGCCCTTCCAAACCAGGCGAGGGGGTAATAAAGTTCCCTGAGTACGAATGGAAATAGAGCGACCCATAAATAAATTGCAAATTATTCTAATCAGCTTCCCAGGAATACTCAGCTGGTACATTTTCTGTCTGAGTAAAGGGAGCTGAACATTATCATAGGCTGATGAAACGTCCAAGAATACGCCAATGACATGCTCTCCCCTGCTGAAAGCGCGTCTAACATCGGTGGAGAATATGCTTAGACTGTCAAGAGTCCCTTCCTAAATCCGAACTGGAATTTAGACATTAGGTTTCTATTTTCCAGAATCCACTCAAGTCGATTCTTGATGAGATGTTCCAAGATCTTTGCTAAACATGAGGTAAGTGCAATTGGTCTGTAGGAGGAGGACTCATTAGGGTTTTTGCCTGGTTTAAGGATTGGGATTACGATTTGAGTCTTCCAAGACTCCGGAATAATGCCTGAATCGAATATGAGATTTATTAAATTTAGAAAATATACTTTAGCTGATTCAGGAGATTTTTTAATAAAGGAGTATGGGATGCCATCAATACCAGGGGAAGAGCCCCTAAGGTGATCAATGGCGCAATATAATTCAGCCAAAGATAAAGAATCATTAAATCTGTCTGAAGATAAGGGAACCTCAAAAGAAGGGAAGGAATCCTGAGAAGGAACAAAAGGTGGGGCTAGGTTATCTAGGAAGGTGGAGAGCCAAGGGGAAGGGTCATTGGATGTAATGTTGTTGTTCGAGAGAGCTCTTCGAAAAGCATTGGCTCTTCTCCACACTACTCCAGAAGGAGTTCGAGGGGACAGCGATTCACAGAAACCAAGCCACCCTTTTCGTTTTTTCTTTGCCAACCGGCGTTTGGTTTGAGCATTCGTTTTTTGGAACATAAGAAAGGTTTCCATGGAGGGGGAATCGGCGAATATGTCCTCTGAATTGTTACGTTCACGGGCCCAAGTTGTGCAATCCGAGTCCCACCAAGGAGGAGAAGGAATTTTGTTCATAGCCGAATTTTTGACAGGAATAGATGATTCTGCAGCCGAATTCAGCAGGGAAATAAATGAATCGTAGCACGGGGTTAAATTCGAAGGAGATAAAGGAGGTAGTGAGGGCAAATTGTAATTGATATGGGAGAAGAACTTATTCCAGTCTGCTTTCGATAATCTGTATTTTAGGATAGGGGGAAGGGGGGGAGAGGGAGGTGAAAATTTTTGGTATGAAAGGATAATTGGGAAATGGTCACTTCCATAACTGTTAGGAAGCACTTGCCATGTAAAGGACATGACAAGTGATGGAGAAACAAATGACAAGTCTACAACACTTTTGTTTTGGGTAGGCACTACTCTTCGAGTAGAGGAACCATCATTCAAGGAGCATAAGTCAAGTTCATCTAAAAGGTCGAGAAGGGAAGAGGAAAGTGAATCACATTTATGGGAGCCCCAAAGAGTATGATGACAATTAAAGTCTCCGAGAATGACGTAGGGACCAGGGAGAGGGGAGAGGATTGTCGAAAGTTCAGAAATTAGATTGATAGAAGGGTGGGGAATATATACTGATACAAAGGTAATGTTAATAGCTTTCAAAGCGACTACATGTAAATCGGGACTATGAGGAGGTAGGGGGATTTGGGAAAATGTGATAGTTCTATCTATAAGAAGGGCGCAACCTGCATATCCATCGTCTCTGTCGTCCCGAAGGCAGGAAAAACCTGTAACTCTGAAAACAGAGCCCGGCTTGAACCATGTCTCTGAGACGGCACAGACAATGGGTTTTCTGTTAAGAAGATAGATAAAATCAGGCTTCTTGTTTTTTAAGCCCTTAGCATTCCATTGTAGGAGATGCCTTGCGGGAGCCATTTTTGGAGATCAAGGTCTCATCAAATTCAACAAGTAGATCCGTGACGTTGTTCGGTAGCGCGTCTCCAAATTTGGAAATCATGTTAATGAGTGTGCAAATAAGGAGTTCCACCAGGTTATCATTTGGGGAAGCGGTGGGAGTGGGGCTTTGTTCTCTATTAAGTGCACACCCATTAGCCATGGAGGGTTTGGGAGTGCAAATTATGTCATTGTGTGCTTTAACGTCATAAGATTTACCCGGTGCTTGGGGTTTTGTCCGCTCTCGGAATATTGTTTATCGGTAGGAAGCACGGGAGGGGAGGGGGGAAGATGGGGGCTCTGAAAATAAGTCTTGGGATTGTTGTGGGGTAGAGACTACAGGTTGGGAGAGGATATCAGCAAAAGATTTCTTGGCAGAAGGTAGGCGAACTGAGGCTTGGGAATAACTTAAGTTTTCTTCTGTCATAATAACTTTAATATTCTTCTGTCTTTGGTGTTCAGGGCACTTTGGGTCATTAGCCTTATGGTTGCCATCGCAAAGAATACATGCGTAAAGAGCGGGGTGGGTGGAGCAGTCTACTGCATCATGGTCGAGGCCACATTGGAAACACCATGGCTTTGAGCGGCAATGTGCGCGGATGTGCCCAAAGCGACAGCACTTTCTGCATTGAATTGTGGGCATTTTATAGATCTGGACGGTGAGGGATGAATGGTAACAATAAATCCTGTCTGGCAGGATTTGTCCTTTAAAGGTCAGAACAACTGATGAAGAGGGTTTCCACACAGGGGAGCCTTCTACAATAGATTTAGTGTTGAGGCGTCTGGTTTTGATAACCGCGCCACAGTTAGACGGGACTTTAATGCCTTGGACGAGTTCTTCTAGAGTTCAGTCAATCGGTACGTCACGAACTACTCCCATGCGAGAGACTTGGTATTGGGGGATAGTAGCGCAGTAACCATTTTCTCCGAGAATCGACCCCTGGGCAAACGTGTTGGCATGATCAGATGTGGTGAATTTGACGGAAACCCGGAATCTCCCCATCGACTTCACCCCACCATCAACAACACCTTCAATGCGTTTTTGGAAAAGAAACTGAGCAAATTTCAGTAACTTAATAGTTCTGTCCGAAGCAGACTCCAGCTTAGTCACTACGACAGTAAAAGGACCCTGATCATCTGCCGCGTAGTTTAGTTTGTCTTTCTCGAATTCCGGTACAGTGTATACATGCTGAACAGACGCTGCAGGATTAGAAGCAGACTTTTCCAGTACAGTATTTTCGTTAGAGTCCGGTTTGCGCTTAGGCGCTTTCGGAGTTTGTTCAGGAGGGGAAATCATCTCGATACAGACCCATCTGACATAGCAGAAGCTTTTGCTGAGGAATTCCAGAAGGCATTCTCCCTTGAGCCCCCAATAACAGGTCAGTTGTCCGTTGAGAAGATTGCCCGTGTTGAGGCTTCACTTACAGATATTTCGTTTACTGAGGACGAGGTAACCAAAATAATGACAAGTTTAGATATCAACTCATCATCAGGGCCTGACAATGTCCCGGGAATAATCATTAATCATTGTGCGCCTGTTCTGGCTGCAGTTGTGACCGAGATAATGAAAACTTCCTTTAAAAGTGGGAAAGTACCCCAGGTTTGGAAGCATGCTATTGTCACACCGGTATACAAAAAAGGTGATAAGATGAATCCTGCAATGTTCAGACCAATTAGCTTGACGAGCATTCTCAGTAAGATAATGGAGAGGATAATATGCAAAAATTTAACACTGTTTCTTAATCGACACAACATTGTTTCCGTTCGCCAGCATGGGTTTGTTGAGAAAAGATCAACTGTCACTAATTTACTAACATCTGTTCACGAATGGGTAATCCAGTTAGACAACCGCAATCCAAAAGACGTCATTTATCTCGATTTTGAACGTGCATTTGACAAGGTTCCTCACCAAAGATTGTTGATAAAATTGGAGCACTTTGGTATTCGTGGTAACTTATTAGAATGGATTAAAGACTACTTGAACAATAGAACATACCAAGTGAGAGTAGGGGGTGTAGTGTCTTCAAAGAGAAATGTGCTCAGTGGTGTTCCTCAAGGATCTGTTCTAGCTCCAACACTGTTCAGTATTTTTATCACAGACCTGAGCGCCATTATTGAGTCTCAGTCCAGTTTCTTTGCTGACGATGGGAAATTCTTTGGGAACCCCATTCCGTATAATTGCAGTCAGATATAAACAGGCTACACACTTGGACGAAAGAATGGATTGTTAAACTGAATGTTGCAAAGTGTTCAGTCCTCCATCTTGGCAGCAACAACCCCCAAGTTAAGTACACGATTGAAGATCAACCAATCACAGCTGTCAACTCACAAAAAGACCTGGGCGTTTTAGTAACGAAAGATCTCAAGTGGGGTGAACATGTCAGCATGATAGTGAAAAGGGCTAATTCATTTCTGTATGTTATAAGACAATCCTTCCAACACATCACACAGGAAGTCTTTGTCAAATTATACAAAACGTATGTGAGACCGCTACTTAAATATGCTGTTCAGGTATGGAACCCTTACTTCTGCAAGGACATAGATTTATTAGAGAGTGTTCAGAGAAAAGCCACGAAGATACCATTTTCTTTAAGGAAAAAAACATATGAGCATAGACTGGAAATTCTCAACCTTCCCACTCTAAAGCATAGAAGGCTAAGAGGAGATCTGATCGAGACATATAAAATTCTCACTTCCAAGTATAATCTGCCCATCTCAGACATGTACTCAATGAAATCAAGAACACAGCGGGGGCACAACCTGCAAATCGACCGCACCCATGCAAACACGAACGTCGCCCACCACTTCCTTACAAATCGTGTAGCTAGTATATGGAACAAACTTTCCGACGATGTTGTTTCGGCTCCATCAGTGAACTCATTTAAAAACAGACTGGACAATTGGTTTAAAAAAAACTCTAAGTCCTTCCTTAATCACTTAGACTGTGTGTGAACTGTGCTTTATGAACAATAATAATAATGAATATAATAATGAACTAAATTATAATAATAAAAAAAAACCAACACTGAAGGACTCATCAGCAAAATTGCTGCCTGTCCTATATCTAATAATAATAATAATATCAGGAGGTTTGCCACCCCCCGGAGGGGGTGGGTCATTATCCCCCATTTAGAGAGCGGATTAGTAAGGGTTAATACACAAAATATTTACCAAACACGTAATCCACCACCAGCACAAACACCACACAGCAAAAACCCTGGACAAAACAGTGAATTTCTATATAAAAAGGTGTCAAAACTCCGCTGCACGTGTTATCGAAGGCACGATGACAAGCAGAATCCATATTATACGTTGTAGGTATCATAAATGAGTTATAAGAAAAGCAATGCACTTACCGCATTGAGGAAAGTCAAATATTTGAACTTTCCTCCAAATGTTGTTGATAAAGTTGAAGTGGTGGGAATTTGAACATAAGTGAAGTCGTAGTAACAACCATAGAAGAACTGAACTGCCCCAATCAAATGAAATAAGGCCCGAAGTACCATGGCGTTATTCTTCCACTGGAATAAGCTAAAATCATACATAGAAAATTGTAACGAGGCAAGCAGTTACGCTAAAAATATTTACTGAATTAGGTATATTTTGACGGAATATTCCCATCAACTTTTTAATTACCTTTGATAAAACTACTGGAAACAAGCCGGTGAACTAATTATACGGAATCAAAATTATTATTTCACACATAAAATCGTGCAAAAATTGGAAAATCCGATGAGTGAGAGAAATCGAATCGAATCGCTTGACAGTCTTGACACAACTGACAGCAGCATACTGACAGTGACAGTATTTTTTTTAACGTCGAAATCCGTCGAATGCATAGTCCATGTGGATTATACAGTCTAGTTGGTGGTCTTTCTAAAGAACTACATGGTGTTTAGCCTTGGAGGAGCTACGCTGTTTAGCCAAACTATCGCAAAAGTATCAGAATATAACTCTGATACTGACGGTTATTTGTGAGCCAATCACAATTCGCACGAACGCTCCATTCATCCCGCATTCAACTGTTGAAACAGTTTTGCGGGGCATTTTTTATTTTTAATATTTCTTCTTCTTCTTTAAACTTAAGAGCTGTGCTAATATTAATATTTAAGTGTAATAAATAATTTAATAAATAAATATTATAATTTTTTTGAGTTCTGCCCTTTAACGGTCCACTTATAAACTGGAGGATGGGCAGCAGCATCCTCCTTTGTATCTAACATCTTACTTACTGCGGTCACCTACAACCGCGGTCCAGGGTGCCAGCCGTAACGCTAACAAGCGAGGTGACTATGGTACTTCCCCTCTACATTTTTACAGCAAAAGGTAGAATTTTAGAGGGAGCTCCCTGTCCTGTAGTGGAAGTTTCTCGGGATGTTATGATGATGATACTTGTATAATACAGTATAAATTTTTATACAAGGTGTTAGTAAGCACTGTGATCCTTGAAACTGTGCATTGAGACCATGAAACTGAGCAAGTTTTCCTAAGGAACAAAGGTCGAAATACGATCTGATAGCGCATTTTGTATGGCAGATGAAAAATTCATTATCGTAAATTGATGATAATGATTGAATCGATATATGTTCCTTAGAGAAAGTTGTTCAGTTCCATGGTCTCAATAAATTTTTATATTATCATAGTATCTACAGGTAACGGGGCTGATGAGGCAAAGAGAAGCTATCCAGGCTGATTCGCATCTCGTTGAGCTAAATCTCAGAGCGAGGTCCGAAATCTTTGTGCTAAATAGCCGGTCAATTATTGATCAATGATCACGGATTCTCCAGCTGGCTGATCATGGAAGCTCGGCATTCTGTGCTTGGGCAGCTAGGGTAGAAGTGCGCCTCTCGCACCTACATATGGTGCGAGTCTTTCGCGCGATTGGCCATTTGCTTAATGTTGCCTCCTTTTGAGGATTGGAAAGTGGAAGGGCAAAGGAGGTGCCACGCGGTAGAGGATGCCGCTCTACCGGAGGCCAGATGGATGAATTGGAAACTTACTACCAAACCAAAGAATAATAGGATAGGACAGCGCGCAAATAGCGTTGCTCTAATATGATAGATATGACTCAAGAGCAAGGAGTAGAGGATTGGACATGAATACCAATTTCAATGTAAAAAATTGAGCATCTCGATTTCCTATGTATTTATTTAAATACTTAAAATTATTCTAATCTAGTTCCTCATCTATTAGTGATGACGAATCTGAGAAATCGTCTTCTTCAATGAATTTCTCTTGTGGAATCTTATTTCCTTTAAAATCTTTCAGAAACTGTTTTAGCGTCTGTCTGAAGTCGTAGTCGTTGGCCTTCAGTCGCCTGAAACAGCAATATTTAATTGTAATTCAAGGTGACAAAGTTGTTATTTTCCGCGCTGGTGTCTAAAATTTTAAACCCGAGCAAACGAACGGTAGATTCTATGATTGAATCATAAGCGAAGCCTGTAGGTGAACCGAATGATTCTAAAATAGAATCCTGAGAGTAGCGCCGCGGGTTAAAAGGTACGAGACGCGATATGACTACATTTATTATGATTTGCTTAGCTCTTAAGGCGATCTTTTTTCATACTAAATTCAAATGACTTGCATTCTTATGCGGGACTTAAAATGCTAGTTTTTGTTAGCAATTTTTGGTTCTATATTACCATTGTGGGTGTGCGATCTATACTGTAGTACCTACTTTCGATGCATTAGCTGTATCTTTGTATTAATCAGCGAAAATTTTTACTAAAAATATCAGTGTACGTACACTCGTTTAACATCAGCATTTTATGTCCCGCATAAGAATGCAAGTCATCTGAATTTAGTATGTAAAATGGAACGCCAAGGCTTAACCACGATCTTGCCGTTATAATTTAGGCAGCGAGCGGTTTTTCAATACCCTGAGTGTTAAGTCCCAACCTTGGACGAAACTTTGCGTCCAAGGTCCCAACTATTAGAACCGCACGCAACGATGTGCAACCAATGAATTAAAATAGATTTGCTGTTTACACCGGAGTGGCCGTTAACTTACTGTTCTGCTTCTTTTTTCTTCAACTGACTGATGTGTGTAAACGCATAACAAAGTGAATTCAAATCCTCTGAATCTGGAGCAAACAACGCCATTGGATTTGTACCTCTCGTTTGATCCTGAAAAATTAAAAACAAAAGTATTTAATTTATTTCCAATATTTGCTGGACCAAGTTAGAAAAGCATGAATATTTTTTCTTCTTTGGCAACTGGTTACCAAACCCGGTTGCCAATACGGCCGAAATTGATGTTTTCATCTACCTTAAAGCTTTTTTCAAGCATTTCTTTTGTAGGATGACCCAAAGAGAACATTTCATTTGTGATGTAATATTCACTGTTAGGAATTTTGGTGATTATATTAAAAATAAATGTTCTTCTGAAGTGAAAAAATCTGCATGGAACCACTTGATCGGGTCTAATGTCTTTGAACACTCCATCAACTATAATCATAAGAACTCTATTCTGAAAAAAAAAAGAACTAAATTATATACAACCAAATTTTTAAAACAGTCAGCCTGGGAGCCAATTCTTGAATATGATGATAAAATATCACAAAAAAGAATCTAAATCGTTGATGTTTAATTTCAAAAGTGAAATTAAATTAAAATAAAAAAAAATCTGAGTACATAATTATTACGTCATGTTTATTTTATTCCGGGTCTTAGGGCGATACTCATGAGGCAAATTAAATTACCTATGCCCGAAGGTTCAGCTGATTTGCATCAGCCGTGGTGCCCGTGGTCACGGGCTGGAGAGAGGTGAACCACCCAGATATTATTGTGACGAACGACGTTGGTATTATTGTAATTACATGTATCGCGCTAAGACCCGGAATAAAATAAACTTGTATGAGAGACAAACATAATTATTGATTTAATATATTTAGTTTAGGGTTCCGTAGTCCCTTATAGTTTCGTCAAGTCCGTCTGTCTGTTTGTCTGTCGTTCTGTCTGTGTAATTCAAGAATAGGCTCTTGTAACATGTCGGATACAGATATTTATAACAAGACTTACAGTGTGTATTAATATATCAACAGTAAAGGAAGTAGGATCATGTAAACTTTTGGGCATAGAATTGATTAACCCTCTTATAGAAAGTCGTCCTTTGTATTTTTTCTGATTACGTGCAAGTGTAACATTGAAGCTCTTTTTACGGCTGAGTAAATTTCGAGACGTAGTTGCATACATTTCCAACCCCTTATCCGATTCTGAAATCAAAACATGATGTTGATGCTCATAAAAATAGAACTGTGACACAAGACAGTTGGCATTTTCTTTGTAAAACTAGGTAGTTAATTAACTGACGTCATAAAGAGATAATTTACATACTACTAAATAATAAAAAAATTACTGTTTTTATTTCGTTGTAAGAGACTTTCTTTTTGGTTAAAGCTTACTAATAAAGCATAATTGCCATGAAAAAAACGCTTCGCCCTTGAAAAGACGTAATATCAAAGATAACACCTACCTGTAAACTCATTGGATAGAGTCACTACAGCATTTTCAGCATAAAAATTATCAATACTTTTACGTTCATGATCGTAGTGAGCAAAGTACAAGGACAAAAATTTATCTACAATCATTTTCGTCTTTCTGTCTGGTGATTCCAAATAATTCTTAAAAATCGGAAATGGAACTCCGTGTTCATTCAGTTTGATGCCATCCTACAAACAAACAAGATTTTTTTGTCAGGTCTAGTCTAGAGTACACAGCAGCGCAACGCCAAAGTAACGCAACTGCAACTTAAACGCGTGTACCGCTTTGCGTTGTGGTGGTTTCCTATAAGAAAACTTCGCTTCGGCCAGTTTCGTAACTAGGGTTTCGAAACCAGTTGCGAAAACCAATTTGAGCGTGGAGCTGCTCGGAGTTGCTTATGCGAGAGTGTATAAACCGCCTCCCATATTCTGGGCAAACTTAAACATCATGTTCTACGTAGGTACACACGGGCACACGTCGGTTAAAACACTTTGACCTTGAGCGGGACTATGGTTTTGGGCGTTTGTAGCGTAGCGCTCCTTCAGCTAATACTTGTTTTGTTTCTATGTGCTTGTTGCGGCTTGCGGTGCTTACCTATTGCTACTATTAAAGCCCGATCAGTGGTACACCTTGAGGTGATGTACATACCTACTTAACCTTAGGACACACCCCAGACACTACATACAACGAGCGCGAATTCGAAATTGGATGGTCGCGTAGGCCCGCATATTCAGTACAATAGATAGACCCTCAGAAGGACCACGAGAATCTCCCGCGGGGGTGCGGGTGGATTGCAAAGTATGATAGTACTATTACTTTATTCAATGCTTAGGATTTACCATGGTACACACGGCCGCACATCGGTAGAAACACTTTTGGACCTTATGGCGTGATAATAGAGTTGAAAAAGTTTCTACCGACAAGCGGTTGACCGTACAGACGATATGACGATATGTAATTTTATTTGTGTATTTTGAAGACAAAATTTATTTACTCGGTATCTTGCCGTGATTTTCATGTATGTGTTTCTTGACCATTCAAGTCATCATTTCACCAAGACCAAAACATGATTAGTGAAAATCGACTCGAAAATATAAAAATCCAAAGATGCCTCTTAAATATTCATTCTTTCCTCTTTTTGTGGAATCTGAGGTGTTTTAAGTTGTGAAATAAAGTATACAGAAAGGTATTCGTATTTGCTATCAAACGACCAACCTAAAATATTATTTTATTAGGTACCTACTTAGTTTTTACAAAAAGTCGATATTTAATATCGGGCGCTTACGTCATTTAGTTTTGGTAACACGCACAGTATATCTGTCGCAATCTAATGCGTTGCGGATTGCGCACTTTATCCCTTTCTTACAAGCGAAAAGACTGCGTCCACTGTCAAATAACTATAACTATCTTTTCACATATCCTCTTAAGGGCTCCCGCACACGACCGAGAATCGGTGACCGATTTTTTGTTGACATCCCGCTCTGACGTGTTATCACCTGCATCTTCCCTCCTTGTTCTGGCCGATAATCGCCCAGCGATTCTCGGTCGTGTGCGGGAGCCCTAACTGTAATATATTACTCACTGTAATAACTTACCAATTCATTAAGTCTAGGGAATTTCATAATTATTTGTTTAACATAAGAAGCTGGGTCTAATTCGTCACATAGAGGGTTGCCCTCCAGCCACAACTTTTCAATCTTACTGCTGACTCTGTAAAGCTCCTGGAGGGATGGTATCTAAAATTATAAGTTTAAAATCAGAGGCCATTGGCATATATTTTTTTTAAATTATTATTATTATAATCTCTAACTTCAGCTTTATAGTTATCACGAGGATCTCTTTTATGAAGCTCTACATACGGCAACCTATACTTGGGGATACCTACGTCTTGCAGAATAATAAGTGAAATGTAAATGATTTATTATTACCAAATACTTGTATTGTATTAAGTTCTATAAAAAATTATGTCAATCTCTCTCTCTCTACCTAGCCTTATCCCATTTCATTTGGGGTCGGCTCTCCTCGTCATTCTTCGCCAGGCGCATCGGTTCTGGGTCGTTGAGTCATCTACTTGGGCTTTCTGCAGGTCGTTTTTGATGACGGACATCCAAGTTTGAAGGGGTCTTCCGCGTTTCTTTGGACCGGTGTTTATATTGAGGACTTGTCTGGTCATATGCTTTTCTGGCCTTCTCATTACATGCCCCATACCACCTTAAACGCGTTTCAGAGAGGGCGGATTTTAAAACTTCCAGGGATATGCACATTCCTCACCCTGTCCTCGAGGGTGACTCCTCCTGCCCATCTCAGCATCTTCATTTCTGTTGTATGAACTTTGGTAGTATGGACTTTTTTCACTGGCCAGCATTCGGAACCATAGATCAGGGCTGGGCGGACCGCAGTTTTATAATCTTTACCTTTTATACGCACCGGCATTCTTCTATCGCACAGCACACCAGATAGTTCTCGCCATTTCATCCAACCGGTGTTGATGCGTTGGGTTACATCTGCGTCAATTGTTCCATCATTAGCGATGATTGAGCCAAGGTATTTAAAATGGTCAACCTTCTTTAGCTGATGTTTATTTATTTCGATGGTGTGCTGCTGATTGGCTGTCGAGAAGCTACAATGCATATATTCGGTCTTTTTGAGGCTGATCTTCAACCCTGCAGCCTCCAGTGCAGATCTCCAGATCTCGAGCGACTCTTCCAGGTCTTCGGGATTATCTCTGATGAGGACGATATCGTCTGCGTAGAGTAGGTCCCAGGGCGGCGCTTTCTGTATACTTGCAGTGAGGTGTTCCATCACAAGATTAAAAAGTATTGGACTCAGAGCCGATCCTTGGTGTACACCTACTTCTACCTCGAATTCGTCGCTTATTCCTGCTGGGTTCCTTATTTTAGTGGTGACGTTGTGATACATGTCAGCAATGACGTTGACGTAACATTCCGGTACGTTTTGGGATCTCAAAGATTGCCATATTAGCTGTCGTGGTACTCGGTCGAAAGCCTTTTCAAGGTCAATGAAGGCTAGGTGTACATCCTTTTTCATTTCTCTCCGTTTTTCCAACAAAATTCTTAAGCTGTGCAGCGCATCAGTTGTTGATCGCCCTGCTACGAAACCGCATTGGTTTTCGGATACGGCTGTCATTTGCAGGAGTCGTTTGTTGATAACTCTTTCCCATATTTTGAGTGTGTGTGATATGAGTTTGATGGCGCGATAATTTTCGCACAGCCTGATGTCACCTTTATTTTTAAAGAACGGGACGAGGTAACTCTTTCTCCATTCACTAGGTATTCCATCACGTAGGATTTTATTGAAAAGATCAGTCAGAAAATGAACTCCACTTTCTCCTAGCCGTTTCCATAGTTCTGCAGGGATCTCATCAGGCCCGGTCGCTTTGTTGTTGGCCATCTTTCTAATTGCCACCTTTACTTCTTCAGGGCTGATGTTGCTGATCGGTCCTTCAACAGCGTCTATGTGGGCTGGTTTCTTAAATGGGTAGGTCTCATTAAGGAGTACGGAGTTCGTACCATCTCGCATTTATGTCATCATTTGAGGTCAACAGTTGGCCGTCCTTGTTCTTGATGTATTTGGTGGTGCGTACATCCAAGCTGTTTGTATGTCTTTGCCATGCAACTTTAAACAGTTCTCTGTCATATTTAGCTCTTTCTAGTCTAGTGTAGAACTCTTCATCGCAATGTGCCCTGGCAAAGGCAACTTCGCGTTTAGCCTCTTTTTTTGCAGTGCGGTAATTTTCGCGATCTTCATCGCTCTCACTCTGTTGCCAGGTTTTAAAGAGGGTTTTCTTGGTCCTAACTTTCTCTTCAACCTCCGATTTCCACCACTTTGCTTTTTTGTTGTTCATCAGCGGGCCTTTAGATATTCCTAACAGTTCAGTGGCTTTTTGTGTGCAATGATCTTGGAATTCGTTCCACATTGTATCAGCTGAACAGTTGTCTGTTTGTTGTTTTTTGTTGAGGTATTGTACGATTTCTTCAATCAGACGATCTCCCGCCGCGAGTGGCAACTTGTGCCATCGGATTTTAGGTCTCTTCTCTTTGTAGACTTTTATAGGCTTTAGCATGATGCAACCGATGCTGCGCTGTGAGTGGTTCGCCGGGAATTGTCTTGCAGTCCTTGAACATGCGTAGATTATAAAAAATTATGTCAATATTGAAAAATTTTTTTTTGACAAAGTTCCATCTTGAAATTTTAAGGGTTTCAAACCAAAATGGGAAGAATGGAAACCTGGAATGTTATCTCAGCAACTGCTTATGCTATCGACTTGAAATTTGAATATTTTTAGAATAAAAATAAATAAAATAAAAGTTATTTATTTCTTATTATCAAGTAGCAGAGCAGTAGGTACCTACGATTTGAGATCCTCCTAGAAAGCAATTGAAAATGCTTGAGTTGGTAGATTCTTGCATCTTCCCTCATTTTCATTTTACATATCAGTTGGTACACTCAACAGCACATCAGTAGAAACACTTTTGGACTTTATGTCATGGTAATAGAGTTGAAAAAATTTCCACTGACGAGCGGTAGACCGTACTATATCCTCCTGAGACCTGGGTTCCCAAAAAAAAAAAGATGCCGTAAACGCCGAACGTTCTTTATAAAGAACAAAATAAATATCATCAGTGCGTCCTGAACACTCAACTCTAATTAAAAGTTCACAAGGCTGTTTTTTAAACCTTTTCCCGGAACAAATGTTGCTTATAATCATGAAATGTTGCCATTTAACTTGTTCAAAATTACCAAATATTTGTTCTTTATAAAGAACGTTCGGTCTTAAGGTGATCCGTTTTCCATACAAAAATTCAAATGACTTGCATTCTTACGCGGGACATAAAATTCTGTTAAAAAACGAACGAATACTGCTATTTTTAGTTAAATTTTTCGCTAATTAATACAAAAATACAGTTAATGTACTGAAAGTACTATTTTTGTTAGCAAGTTTTGGTTCAATATTACGATTGTGGGCGTGCGGTCCAAACTGTACGTTTGTGCTTTGTGTGCATGTGTGAGTGATCGTACTCATGTAGACACGGACTGACGAGAGTAATTGACTTTAGTGGACATATGGAGATATTTTTCTTATCGAAATTGTTGTTAGGCGTTGAAGTTGCACGATGAAATTTACGCGAATCAACTTTTTGCACATATATAGTTGGTACTTATTGCATTAAAAAATAAAACCTTATATTTGCAGCAGTGGCTCCATCTAGTTGCGTTCGGGGCTAAGCTGGCCGTCAAAGATCACCTTAATGGGTAGAAAATTATAAGAACAAATTAAAATCTGAAGCCGTTTTTATATATAATTCTTGAATAATTAAGTTAATTTATTATACTTTAATCTCTTTTTCTCAAAATTTAACATAAAGTATTTGATAAATTAGGCTATTATGTATATAGCTGTTATTTCAACTTAATGCAACAATTTTTAAATTGAGCTGCGATCCCAACCACCAAAAATCCCTTATGAGTTCTGGCCCATTTGCTGGCTAGAGGAGAACAGATTTCATCATCAGAGGAAAGAGATTTTTCAACAATCCTCTCATCTTGAACATCTACATTGACAAGGAATCGATATATACTTTCAATATCTATCTCATTGTCTACTGCATATTCTATTTTAGACTAGTTAAGAAGTGGATCGACGTCGTTATCAGATAGATAGATAGAGCACCACATCCAGCCAGGCAGACCTGTCCCCGGCAAGCCGGGTAACACCAGAGGGCGCGAGTTTTTTTTTTTTTAGAAAAGACCCGCTCTGGGAGTGGAGGGGATGACCAACTGATCGCAACCAGAGGCCTCAACCGACCGACTGTTCAGCCTGTAGCCAGTATAGGAAAATAGGAGAGACAGGTTAATCGTAGTAGGATTGAGCGTTGATGGTGGTGATGGTCGGGCTTTCAGTGCCTTAGCTGATTAGATATCTTGATCGGGTTCTTCTTCCTCGCTGTCAGTTTCTACCAATTTAAAAATGTCCTGTGCTGCCGCTCTCGTATCGTTCCTGTCAAGAGCAAGTTGCTGCCACTCCTCGCGGTTCCTGTCGAAGAACTGCATGTCCTGTTTAATCGAGTTGTTCCAGGTAAAAATGGGTCTGCCGACCTTCCGTCTTCTGCCTTGGTATTTTAACGCTGCGTGTAGAAGATGTGGTTGTTGTCTCCTAAGGAATTTTAAAAAACCGCCGCAGGCATTTTATTTGTTTTGTAATAGTTCTGCCTTTAAGAAGATCGTGTACCCGTTTATTCACCGGAGGATTTCGCGAGTGGCTAACCATGTCTAGAAATATGAGACGCTCATATCTTCTTAATTTTGATCGATTACCTTTCGTTAGTGCTGCGGCTTTCAGACCATACGTAATGGTTGGTACAATAACCATTTTATAAATAAAACGAACAGTCAGCCATTCCATTTTTGTTTTCTCTATTTAGCGGGCGCGGGCTTTAGAGTTTCGAACTCCCTGTTTGCGTGCATAAACAGTGTTATTTCTGTAAACGATGATGTAGAAGTACGTGGTCGTGGGTAGTACCTGAATCTGCTGCTACTTGCATGCATATAATGTAATCAGAAATATCTCACCAAACGTCGGCGCCTCGTCATTTTCATCCATGATAAATATGTCCGCATTTTTCAGGAGGCGTACCTATTTATTCGATATAACATATGAACAAACGATACGACGCTTCCATGTCCAATTCTGTAGTAAACTCGCGGCAACTTGGTGTTGACTACAAACTGACTCACTTCAGAGACACTGACTAATCATTTTTTATCGCTGCTACATGCATACATATAATATGTAATTAGAAAGATCTCACCAAACGTCGGCACCTGGGCTCATTCATCTGTAATAGCATTGCTTCAGTTTTCAAGGGGCGTACCTAGAGAGTCGATATAATATGGACCAACGCTACGACACTTTTTGCGGTAACTTGGCGTTGACTACACACTCTGACGTAAACAAAAAAACCGCAACGCATCGCACACACTCACTCAAAGGAATTCTAAAACACTTAGGTACTATGGGTACACCTTGTAATGCACTAAATAAACAAAACTTTCAAAAAACACTTAAATACCACACGCATCGTAAATATAGTTAAATTTCGCTATTTTTCTCTTCGAGCTAGTAAGAAATACAACGTGTAACATTTTTCCCAAATGAAAGCATACATTAATTCTTTTATATCTTTTAGTCATAAACAGCATTCATCGCTGTTATACAAGCTTTGTCTTTTTCTGTTTTTTTTTTCCACTGTTTCCGTTGCAGGTAGCTGGGAACATCTGGTCAGTGTTTAGGGCGCACGAAGCTTGGATATTGGAAACAAAAGGCAAAAATCTAAAAAAGATTGCTTTCTTGAAATGCCCCGTTATGACTCAGTGCAAGCTTTCTTTCTGCATTTCTGACAGAGATTTTTTTGTCTTAGTTACAAATGTTTGCCTTTTTACTTATTCCCAATGTCTACTAAAACATTTTCTCGGTTCTATTAGACACACTTGATAATATAAGTACCATTTATTTGTACGGTAAACTCATCACTGCACAAAAAACTAAAAAAAAATTAGCTTACAAGTCAATCGTCCACCAAATTGTGCGTCATCGAAATCAGACTTTTTTGGTATTTGAGATGACATGCATGGACAATATAATCAGAAAGATCTCACCGAATTCACGAGCAAGTGGATACATCGGTATTTTCAGCTGCGAATATTTTGATTGATGGTAAGTAAAATTTTATTTGAGTCACTTAACACTTGCCACACAATACTTATACTAACACACTGACTTCTATATTTTTCTTAATAACACTCTCACTTCTATATTTTAGACCAAGTAATTATTTAATTTTAAAACCACATTTTAGCAAAACTTCATTCTTGACATGTAGAAAGCAAATTGTAGAAATTGTTAGTAATGGTAGAAAGCTCAGGTCAGCTGCTGGAGAGATCACAATTGGTATTCCACAAGGCTCAGCACTTGGCAATACCATGTTTCTAGCTTTCGTAAATGATTTACCTGCTTTTATCACAGACGGTTTAATAACCTTGTTTGCAGACGATACGACTGTTATTGTATGTGCGCGTACCTACGAAGAATTAAATAGAAAAATTGTGCAGGTATGCGAAAAGCTTAAAGACTGGTTTACTTGTAACGGATTGATATTAAATCTAACAAAATCAAATGTTGTTCTTTTTGCTGGAAGAACAGTACCTCGGCCAATATCAATAAACAGCCCTATTCCAGTGTGCGAGCATTGTAAATTCTTAGGATTCACTCTTGATGCTACATTAAGCTGGAAATTTCACGTGCAGTCTCTTTGCGACAAATTAAGTAGTGCTACTTACGCACTGAGGAAGCTAAAACCTCTCGTTTCAACAGCTGTATTAAAACAATCATACTACGCATATTTCCATAGTTTGATATCGTACGGTGTAATCCTCTGGGGTAACTCCACAGATTCTGACCGTGTATTTATCTTACAGAAACGAGCTGTTCGAACAATTGAAGGCTTAAAGCCCAGACAAACATGTAGGAACTCATTCCGAAAGCACAGAATAATGACCCTGTTTTCGTTATACATGTATGAAGTCTTAATGTTCGTCCGACGCAACATATCCAGTTTTGAACGTCGAACATATGACGGACGCGAATTGCGAAACACCGGTAGGCTCAATGTAGTGCAACGGCGGACCACATTACCTACAAAGAACCCGCGTGTAATCGGCCCAACATACTATGAGTATCTACCCGAAGAGTTAAAAAATGAACCAAATAACGATACGTTTTGTCATCGACTTAAAAATCTTTTGTTGGATAAAGAATTATACTCTGTAAACGAATTTATTAATTTGACATTTTAGTTTTACTGTTTTATTATTTTGACATTTATTATACTTCTTTCATCGTTTGAGTTTACAAATATGTAAATTTTATATTTTGTATGACGATCACTTTAGCATGTAATTTTATATTGACATTATAATGACATTTAATATCTGTATGTTATAGTGAAATAAATGAATCTAATCTAATCTTAGCGCGGCGGCGCGCGATTGTACGTAGGCGCACACAAACAATAGGGGTATAAAACAGGATGGCTGCACGTGGTGCGAACACGTCTGCGTCCACCTGCGGTCGGCTTGTCTCTCGAAGTGGATCGACGTCGTTATCATGTAAATATTAAATTAAATAAAGGGTATTTTAAAATTGCAGCTTAAACCAGCATCCTTATCACACATAGTGAAGATTCTGATTCTTTGAAAACTAATAACAGCCCTTTTTATGTTGGTTAAAAAGCAGACTTGCATGATTATTTTTTGATTTCTATATATTAGTAATGATATCAAAAGAGTTAAGTTAAGACCGAACATACTTTACAAAGAACAATAACGTAGACGCCCATAATTCAGAGTCTATACGTTAGGCTTCGCGAAGATTTCATACCACTAGCGTAAATTACATATTTGACAACAAAAAGAAACAATATAACTTATAATACAACTGTTATTTCAATAATATATTCATTATTATATTTACGATGTTTTTGACGAGCCGTCCTTGTCACTTTTTACCGCGGAATAAATAAATAGTGACAGCTTTTTAGAAAGTCCTTAGAATTGTGCGATAAGAATCGATATTTGCTTAATCGAAGTATCACTTTCCTTTTCTGTTAAACTAAATCGAATTCGTTCTTTACAAAGTACGCCGGGACGCAATGACATCTTCCGTAATGAAAAATTCAGGTCGCAATGATGAACGACATTTTGTTCTTTGTAAAGGCACCTGGGTCGCAGGAGGATAAAAGTGCGCGTGAATATGCTTGCCTAATTTTATTGCAATGTAAAAAAAATTTTTTATAGAAAATAGGTGGGGGGGAGGGAATCTGCAAAAAAATACCTTTACAAACTAAATTTTGCGGTACTAAAAATGGACATAGATACATGTTTAGTTGTCCAAAAACGTGACCATGCTTATAGTACCTAAGTGATTTGGCAACACTGGTTCATTAATCTATGGGCTAGATAAACTGACAACTGCATCTTGCTGAGCCGGGGCCGGCAGGTATAAAGGAACTCTCAACGCGCGAATCAGACACGTACTGGACCGGTATTTTGTGATATAATTATGTTATGACTGACTTATTATTAATAACGAAAAATCTGCTCAGAAATGACAGGGCGACATATGAATGCGAAATTAACAGTTTTCTGTATGCTTACATTATTGTTGCTCAGGTTGACAGCCGTTAAGTCACCTTTAATGAAAAAATTCAATACTTCTAGAGGTGCAGTACTGAAACAGATATAAGCACATTATCGTACAGAAATATCAAAAAAGAGGTCTACAAGCCATCAGGCCTTCAGAGCCTACAAGCTCGCTTGCTCACTTGATACATTAAAAAAATTATTGTATTTTGTCTGTAATAAATACCACAAATTGTTGTTGCTCAAGTTTAAACTCTTTGTATCTCGTCCAATTCTCAACATCAGTATTTTAGAACTTGACAGCAGATTGATTTTATAGAAATGGATTTTTTTCTGCAGGAACTCTGAAACATATTATTTGGTGAATTAACAAAGTTATTTCTTCACTCTGTCTGTACATACTGATTTAGCATACCTACTGTAATTAAATTAGTGACATTGGTGGAGTTTTGAATACACAGTCATAATCATAAAACAAAAATTTAAGTGCAATTTAAATTAAAATTTCACTTACATTTCATGTAGATAAGTTTAATTTTCTGCAGTAGCATTTAGGTGTCCTACTGCTAGGCCAATCCCTATTGCATTCTTCTACAACTCCCTATCTTGTGCTTCCTCTGGCCAGTTTTAAGGTGTTTAGTGTGACTTACTATCTCCACTTAAGTCGCCTTAGTTGATGACTGTTTATTTTACAATCCATCACTCACTACCCTTTGGTGTCATAAAAGTCAAGTAAAAGAATTTGGAATGGAGTATAGGCTGCGTCCATGTAGTGCCAGCAGAGAATAGTACCAACCCATCCATACCCGTGGGTGTCATAAGAGGCGACTAAGGGTTATAAACTGGAGGATGGGCAGCAGCATCCTCCTTTGTATCTTACATCTTACTTACTGCGGTCACCTACAACCGCGGTCCATGGTGCCAGCCGTAACGCTAATAAGCGAGGTGACTATGGTACTTCCCCTCTACATTTTTCAAGCAAAAGCTAGAATTCTGGAGGGAGCTCCCTGTCCTGTAGTGGCCGTTTCATAGGATGTTATGATGACTATCTCCACTTAAGTCGCCTTAGTTTTTGACTGTTAATTTTACAATCCATCACTCACTACCCTTTGGTGTCATAAAAGTCAAGTAAAAGAAGAAGTGAATATGTAGTGAAATGTAGTGAGTACCAGCAGAGAATAGTACCAACCCATCCCTACCCATGGGTGTCGTAAGAGGTGACTAAGGGATTATGAACTGGAGGATGGACAGTAGCATCTTTCTGTGTTTTGTACCACCTTACATACTGCTGTCCCCAGCCGTAATGTTTACAAGTGTGGTGTCTATGGTAGAGTCCCTCCAAATTACCACACATTTTTACTGGAGTTCTGGAGTGAGTTCCCTGTCCTGCAGTGGACGTTTCATGGGATGCTATGATGATAGTCAGCAACATCTTTCTGCATATTATATCATCTGCAAAATGAGGACACCCCTGATGAAGCCAAAAGAGCGGCTCGCCACATATAACTGGCCGTCATCCTGGATGGGGCTTGAAGCGAAACAACCCACACCGTCCGTCTTCAGCTGGGATAGTGGGTGAAATAGATCCATAGACGTGATCTGATCACCTGTCTGCGTGAGCCGCGGCGTCCCGATTAGAAATAATAATAATCATCTCATTAATACAGTTTGACATACCTGGATCGTTACAAAAGTTGGACAAGTCCAGTTCAAACTTCTCATTGAACCGGTTACTGACCACACCAGCGACAATATCTTCAATTGTAACTTTGTTGTCAAAACAATCCGCTGAATTCTTGTCATTGAATAAAATGTCTATGTTGAACATGTTTCTCTGATGTGGAAACATAAAGTCTAGCTTAGTGATCTTTTGCACGAGACTTAAACTGCTCGTGTAAAAGGTGGTTATAGCTCCTTGTGACGTGCAATTCACTGGTATGAAGGTGGGGATAAAGTATTCAATTAAAGCATCAAATAGATTTATTTCACTCCCAGCCCAGTTATGTACCTGCAGACAATTATTAGAAGCTTTATTGAGAGGAACTAAATGAACAGAACCATTATAAACTTATGAGGTACAGTACAAATTACCATAATTTTATGAAATGAATGATGAGCAGCTTCATCCTCACTGGCCAAACAGTTATCAATGTACTCAATGAAGTGAGGAGTTGCTGTAACTCTGTTTAGAAGATATTTTCTATAGTTTTCAAGTTGATACTTTTTGGCACTCATTATCAACAGTTTACATTAAAATTAAAAGTATCAAAACATTACAAAGCAACTGAATCAATATTTGATTCTATATTTTTTTAGGTTAGATGTCAATCTTCGTTTTTTTTTTTTGGTTTCATTCTTCCTTTCGGAAAGGCAAAGAGTACAAAGCCCATACAGCCATGTCTGATGTGTTTAATCTTTCTTTTTGCTCCCCTCGTAAAGCGATAGTGAACTTTACGAAGGAAAATGTTCGTGACTTTTTGGGACAACACAAACAGGGCTTAAACACGAGATCACTTGAAATCTTCATCAGCTGCGCACTCCGTAGTAAAAGACATGTATACTAGTGGTTTTTTATTCCGAGATAAAACTAACAGACTTGAAATTTATATCATATAAAGGAGAATAAAAAAAAGAAAGAAGAACAACAAAAAATTTTTTTTTTGGGGCCGCCATTTTTTTATAATATTTTTTTTAAATATTGATAGTGGACTTTTTTTTAAGTACTGGCAACACCAAAGATTTGTGCGGCAAAATATTACCTTGACATTGACAGCAGGATAGCTGTATATGACGCCCGTGTGCGTGGTCAAGACAGACTGCTGTCAAAGGGTAATTTTTTTTTGTTTGTGGCAAAAGGGTAATGTTTATGAGTTTTTCAAAGTAATAATTTTTTGAAGCAGTGTGTTTCAAGGCTCCCGCTCACGACCGTATTTATAGTATTATTACAATCTAAGACCGTATTTTTGTCGGCCGATTTCTTGTATGATAATTAGAGAGGTGATCGATCAAAATAATATCGACACACGATGTCGATGATTTATTTTTTTTCTAGTAAGATACCATGAATATATTTTTTTATAAGTCTCGGTATTATCAAAAATGCTTCTTATGGTCATTATTTGTTAATATACAGGGTGTTAGGCTAGGATAACTATACAGGGTGTTAGTGTGTTAGTGTTAGTCCTAACACCCTGTGTAGTAACACCCTGTATACTTACCCTAAGACCCTGTACATATAGTGATCCTAATCTAAAATCCTGTACACACCCTAACACTCTGTATACTTACCCTAAGACCCTGTACATATAGTGATCCTAATCTAACAAACTGTATACGTACCCGAACATCCTGTATAGTAATCCTAACCTAACACCCTGTATACTTACCCTCAAACCCTGTAAATATAGTGATCTTAACCTAACACCCTGTATAGTTATCCTATCCTAACACCCTGTATACTTACCCTAAAACCCTGTACATAAAGTGATACTAACCTAACATCCTGTATAGGTATCCTATCCTAACAACCTGTATACTTACCCTATGACCCTGTACATATGGTGATCCTAATCTAACCCTGTATACCCTTAAACCCTGTACATATAGTGATCCTATTCTAAAACCCTGTATAGTTATCCTATCCTAACACCCTGTATACTTACCCTAAGACCCTGTACATATGGTGATCCTAATCTAACACCCTGTATACTTACTTACCCTAAAACCCTGTTGTAAGTAGGGTTGTCATAGTCTAATCAGTGTTGCCAAATTCCAATCAGTGATGCCGTATTTCAATAACTTTAAAAATCAATTGTAAAAAAATGGTGGCCTATAAAAATATTCTTTCTTCACCAAAATATTATCTACTATCCTATCCACCATATGAACTTGGTTTAAACCCTGTTAATCTTCCCTCGAAATAAAAATCCAACCTCCATAGTAAAATTTTACATCTCTGCATAACACACTATCTTTATTATCCACTAAATCACTAAAAAACAAAATTTCAATTAAGCAGGCAAACGCCCATGTCGAGTTCCCGCCAAAAAGCCTCATTCTTCCTTTCGGAAAGGCAAAGAGTACAAAGCCCATACAGCCATGTCTGATGCCATGTCTGTCTTTCTGTTAGTATTATATAGTCTAAGGTCTTTCTTTTTGCTCCCCTCGTAAAGCGATAGTGAACTTTACGAAGGAAAATGTTCGTGACTTTTTGGGACAAGACAAACGGGGCTTAAACACGAGATCACTTGAAATCTTCATCCGTAGTAAATTTACTGCATAACACACTATCTTTATTATCCACTAAATCACTAAATGCACAAAAAACCAAAATTTCAATTAAGCAGGCAAACGCCCATGTCGAGTTCCCGCCAAAAAGCCTTCTCAATCTTTGTTTGATGACGTTAGTATTATATAGTCTAAGGTTTGATGTCAATTCTGTTTTTTCCCATACTGACTAAGGTACTGTGCACTTGCGGAACCCTAAAAAATTTTTAAATGCATAAAATACTATTTAGAGGAACTGTCAAGCACTACGGATTGTTTCTTGAAATCAACGCACACATCACATTCACTGAATATAGTCGGTTTATTTCTATATGCGTGCATTCGTCGAATATCATCGAATACAGTTTTAAACCAGACTAGAGCGCGCTTATGTCAATGTCACTGAGAAAAATTAAAAGTTTGATTTTGTTTTGCGTTTTAAGAAATTATTGAGAGATAATGATTATTCGATAAGATAATTTAATCTAAAACCCCAAAAAAAGTTGAAAAAAGTCTCTCGAAAACGAGATTGATGACAAATATCTTATGAGTTTGACGTTTCGCACATGCTGCACTACCTCATTTTCGTATGCAATGATAGCGCGCTAAAGTGACGTCACTGATGACGTCACGTCGCTTAAACGAGTGAATACGAGCAAGTTTTGAACCGACTATTAGCGCGCTAAAACCGCACACAAAGCTCATGAGCAGGTTTTAATCCGTACTGAAGAAGTGTAACGGGAAACGGGGAGTAGAAAAATATGACAAGGTGTGACAGTCGAGACAGGGTCGGGAAAGAGTCGAAAAAGGGAAATGAAGGAAAAAAGCATTTTTACCGAATAAAAGGAATAGTTGCTAAAATTTTTATGAACGAAAGCAACAGAAGAAAACTAAGAATCAGGTTTTGTTGAATAGTGAGGGCAATGGAGCTGAAATAGAATTTTAACGTGTTTGAAAGTTTCAGGTGAGAGAGAATTTGGGCCGTCAAGCAAGGAAAATTTGGAAAAAACGGAGAAAAATGGAAGAATGGAATCGGTAAACGCTCCAAATATCCTTGTTGTTACTTTGAGACGTCTGTGAAAGAAAAGTCGATAGTAAGCTGGATTTCTGTGAGTTATAATTCTTTTTTATTTTGTAGCTCGCGGAAAATAGAATTCATACAGCTGATGAGACGAATCTTTTGAAGGAGGCTATGATCCTGGATTGTGGGTTCCTTCAATTGAGATAAAGATAGGGATTGCTTCGTGTAGGATATAGTATAGGAAGGTTTATTTGCGCATAAATTCAAGATGCTAACATTCAGGGTTTGATTCCAAAGTGTAAAGAATAGGTGGAGTGAAACTAATGTTATGTAAGTATTCAATTTTGTGGTTTTCCATCTTTTATTTATTTTCGGTTCAAAGTTGTTGTGTGTATTTGAGTTAAGGTGAAATGTGACTTAATGAAATTTATAGTTTCTTCCAGGTTATGTGAGCTAAATAACGTTGAGAAAATCAGATTTCAATGTCAAAAGAGGAAGAGTTGATTGGAGAATATTTGCAGCTTTACAGATCTACCTGCGGGGTCATAAGAGGCTTGTACTGTGTGATACTTTAAGTAAATTGTTATTCCCTCTTAATGATTTTCTTTTGTAAACATTAATAACTCTGCGGAAATTATAACATACTGTGTTTCTAATCTGAGTCGTTATTTGTAGATAGTAATAAAGATTTTCTTTTCCCATAATTAAGTATAAACTAGTTCTACAAGTGTCTTTGTTCGCGTATAGCTAGGCAGGATAATGTTCTATTTCTAAACAGGTACAGGAACTACAAGGAACACTATAGACATGGAAAAGCAAACCACAAATGATAAAACGTGAAGGCTAAAAGAGGTATTGCTTGGATTGTAAAGGTAATGTAAATTTCATTGTGTTTAATTTCTTTCTTTTACAGAGAAATTGATTAAAATAGTCCTTGGTGAAATCATGGAAACTGGACTCTGATGTATATATATTGTCATCGATTCGGGGTGGCTTTGGATGTTGTATATTTTATCAACATTTCAAAGTGACTTTAGACGATGTATAATTTTATCATCATTTCGAGGAGACTTTAGTCGATGTATATTTTTATACTTTTTTAGGTAGAATTGTCTGTTTGACATTATTGTCAAATAGTCAACAAATAAATCATTTTTGATTTAGTTTTACTCAAAGCTAGACGCTATTTTGAAATCTTTATAAATTTTTAATCTCTTTAACTAAAAATAAATCAAAACCCAAAATCAAAATGGAAGAAAATATTAATACATTAAATAATTACCTTTTTTAGAAAATAATATAAAATCTTTGGCCCTAAATCAAAATTCCAGTTTTGATATACTAGTGTCATCATATGATAAAATTTAAAAATATTCCGTCAGATCAAAAGAATTAGAACGTCAATTTAAAATCTTAAAATAATATATCTGAAAACTAAAACTTGGATATAGATATATAGATTGTGACATTTTATTGTGAAATAAAGGGTAAGTTTAAGTAGAGTGAATATTATAAATAATATTATTTCAAATAATAATAAATTGTTTTGATAGTGATTTTGAATCTTTTGCCTCAATTTCCCAAAATTGGAACATGCTGAGAACATTACTACATTTCAGTACTCAAGTTCATAGGAGGTGCTTATCTTTCCTTTTACTTTCATTCTATAGGAGTCCCAGATTTTGAGATTAAGAAATACCTGCTCTCAGGTTTATTTAGTTCAACCAAGCGTGGATGGATGCCCTCGTGACATGTGTCCCCGATGTCCACTATATTGGTTGTGGCTAATGTATGTCGCGTGTCACTGGAGTATTTGTCTAAGTCTATCTGATAATATCATCCTTCGGATTTATTTATTTTAATCATTCTTGGGCCGGAGCCCTCAAGCCTAAAAGGGTCTGATACTAAAGTTCTTCTCGTTCTATTTGTGTGGGATTTCGCTGATTCATCCTGATTTCTCCCAACTGTATGTGTGGGATGAATTGGTGTTATTCCGGTACAAATGGAGGGATATTAGCAAGGTGTTTTAACGTTGGATTTTGGAATTGGTGTTTCTTGTGTTATGTGCTAACAACGCTCGCCCATTATTGGATGCGTCGTTTGAGTGGCATATACCACGGGAGAACCTCCTGATCTTTGCGTTGGACTATCAAATGTAGAGTAGTTAGAAAATTTAAAACCTTCTTCTTTTGTGTAGAGACATTCTAGTTTAGTCTAATGACATTGAAATTGTTTATAAGGAATAAATTAGAATTGTCTTGAATCAAAAGGAAGAATATTCTTGATGGAGACATTACGTTCGTTCGTGGGTTGCTTCTTGTAAAGTGTGTTGACGACGTTCGCCTGTAAGGCTGCGACGGCTGTACGACACTCTGACCTTGGGGGACCTCTGAACTTTATGTGTGTCATCCTAAAGTAGTTAAATAATCTATTTAATCTTCATTGAATCATACAGGAATCTAAACCTTATAAGATTCTAAGTTTTATTTTTCCTTAATAAAACTAGTCATAATTTATCATACTTAAAATTATACTTTGACTCAGTGTGAAACCACCTTTAACATTACTAAATAGATTCTTGAAAACAATAATGGAACGGAAATTATAATGTTTAGTTTCTTTCATTGTAGATAAGTTCCGAATATTTAAGTATATACAATAATCCCATTTTTTATACTTCTTTTGAGTCCTCTTTTAAAAGAACATCGAGTTTTAGCTAGTGTTGTTTACGCTAAATTCTCCCAGTGTTCTTGGTTTTGAATACTCGATGCTTTTGATTTTTCCCTTAAGATCTTAAATCATAAATGTTTGGCCCAACCTAGCTTAGATACTACTATCCCGTATCTTCTCGGTTCTGGTCATCATACTTCACTTTTAATTAAGGATTACCTTCAGTAATCTTTTGTTATACTTACTTCTTATATGTTCTTCTTCGAAATATGCTGGGTAATCCCATTATAGTTTAGATGCAATTCATTTTATTTAAATGAGTGTTTAGACTGGGGTTACTCTACATAATCCTTGTCCTGCGTGGGTTGGTAACGGAAAAGAGATTTAGCTACGCATCACAAGTGAGAGCTATGAAGGATATACGGAGATCTTGTTGGTGCAATAAAGTCACTCAGTGACAGGGGGGAGGGAAATTGCCCTTCAAACTCTTTATGTCTCTCGTTATAAAACCGTTATTGATCTAGGCTGGCCATGCAAGCAATAATACTATACCCGTATCTAGTACAGACTTCACACTTGGACGTGTGGAGCTGGCTAATTATTTTCAGTTTAACTTATTTCAAAACAAACTAAGGGATTCGATGATGTCGATCATTGTCTGCCCGGAGGGATTACAGGAAGAGCTCTTATAGCTCATGATGGAGAGTGCCCTGTTTTCCTAAAGGAAGACTGTATGCTTCGTGTGCCTGGCGGGCTCGGTGACCAGCTCTGGTATGGGTGACTAAAAGAAATAGTCAATACCCTGTGAACCCTGGATGAGTCAGTGATCGTCCCTTAAAGGTGGGCCACGTGGAAGTCGGGTTTGACGCGGGGCATGAACATACCGGGGGGAGACATCATCACCGTCTGGGTTGTACTGTGGTTAGTTGGTTCCGCACTCCACATACATTAACCCTAGTCTTTACTGTAGTTTAAGTTTTCGATGGGATATCCAGCTCCGCGAGGATGATCAGAATCCTGACGATCCAGTTGGATTGTTAGGGTAGTTTAGCGTCATGTCATCGTGAGCTGGGTGATGATATGCCTCGGACCTAGGACTTAGGGTAGAGGAGGCCTAGGACGAGCTGTTTGGGGCGATGGTGGTGCTCCAAACTTGGGGATTGTCCCCACATTATTTTTATTACTTCGTTTATATTAACATAGGTTTCTTTTCAGAAACTTAACGGCTATAATAATATTGCATTGTAAAAGAGATGAAACCTCTTCTAAACTGATGAATCTACATGAATGCAGATGAACTACACCAAACAATATGAGACTAAATTTAAATAAATAGTGATATAAAATAAAATAAATAACTCAAATTAGACATGTAAAGATTAGGTTTATATTCAAATATAAGTATTAAAATAACAAGTGTGTTTCTTTTCATTCTTCTATTGCCACTCTCCACCGAGCAGAATCTGTAAATTACAAAATATAATAAGAATATAAAACGGAATGACGTAGGATTCAGAAAAATTATAATATTCTTAAAGGATATTATTCTAGACGATCAACCTTGGCCAAAACTTTCACGTATCTGATTTGAGGATTCTATTGGAAGGGACTTCAGATCTGTACAGTACCGAGACCATGCTGCCCTGTTTTTAGGGTTCCGATACCAAATGGTAAAAAAAAGGTATGGTGCGGGTGCGAATTTATCCGTATATGACATATTCTATCCAATTTGTGGGTTTGAGCACTGAGCAAGGAACCACGTATATATACGTTTGATTTGAGGGGAAGCAAGCAAGCGAGGGGTATCCAGACGTCCCTTTTTATGGCCCCTTTCCACACCGCTACCGACCGTCTTGTGCATTTTTTTAGGGTCCCGTACCCAAAGGTTGAAAACGGGAACATAATAATGCCTCCGATGTCTGTCTGTCAGAGGACTGTATCTCATGAACCTTAATAAGGTAAGTACAGTTAAATTTTTCTCAGATTATGTCTGTTGCCGCTATCACAATAAATAATAAAATAAATATTTAAAAAATATACAACGTGAGATTATGTAATGTCTGACCATACTTGAATATGGTAGGTACTTAGTACATGAAACTGAACAACTTTTCCCAAGAAACATATTCTTACAAGCGTCCTTCTCCGCAGCCTTGCCAGAGTTCAATTTGTTTTCTCGTGGAAATTATATATTATTATTTACCTTGATAAATTAAAACCGACAGCGCCATCTGGTCAATGCAGTTTCTCCATCCGCACGATTTGAAGAATCTAATAAAAACCATTTGATTGCAATGATAAATTTTATTAATTTAATACTGGAAAATATTTTACATTTAATAAATAATCCAGACCGACCCTCCTGACAAAAATCTTGAGTTCTGCCCCAATGACGTGATTTATACCTTCAAAAATCTCCGCTAACCATTCCGCATATAATTCGATACAGTCGAGACCAGGTCAAGCTTGACAATTGCAGCGCGACTCTTGCCTAAACTATCGGCGAAACTTTCATAGAAATAAGGACGGTACAAAGTCTAATGTGTCACGCAAGACACGCTCTTGACTGTGGTTACCGGAGGAAACGGATTAGAATTTAAGGGGCTACCTGCCGCCCACTAGCGCCCTCATCAGTTAAAAAAACCGGCCAAGTGCAAGTCGGACTCGCGCCCTAAGGGTTCCGTACCTATCTACCATATGATATACTAAAAGCTTTTGCTCTTTGATTTTAAAAACTCGGCGACCATCCAACTTGACCCCTATTTTATAGAAAAGTTCTTGAAACGGGAGCTCATACCTTAATTGGTTACTATTTTGTGAGAAAAATTGAAATATTTAATGATTTTAGACTTTTCCCTTTATTTGTACTGTCAGACCTAGCTTCTTGCCAAATTTCATAATTTTAGGTCAACGGGAAGTACCCTGTAGGTTTTGCTTTTTTGCATAAATGTATGGAGATGAGGACATAAAAAGCCATATCTTTTGATTGCGTCGTTGTAAAAAATTTAAATTTTCAGATCTTGTGTGGTTTATGGACTTTAATATTCGTTATCAATTTCAACCTGATACCTCTTCTCCTTCGTGAGAAAGAGGGTCTTGACAGACAGACAGACGGACAACAAAGTGATCCTATAAGGGTTCCGTTCTTTTATTTTGAGGTACGGAACCCTAAAAATATCACTCGCTAAATAAATACAAAACTAATCCGGAAAGACTGATTGAAGTAAAGGTACGTTTGTTTATTTTGAAACTATGTTTCTGTAAAATAAAGTTCACTGTAGTTACAACCATAGATATAGTATTAGCGCGCTTTTGCTAGGTCTGTGGTTACAACACAAAAACTGCTACAAGCGGCCGTTTTTCACACTTTTTGTATCTGTAACTACAGTGAATTCTATATTTTTCAGAATAAATAGGTTTTAAATAAACTAGGGTACCTTTACTTCAATTCGTCTAATACGAGTAATATTTTTTTAACTGATGGGGGCGCTAGAGGACGAGGGGCAGCCTCTTATTCTGTTTCACAAGTCTTTAATAAATAAGTTGTTATATGGGCGGGAGATGGAACGGTTCTATACTTTGCTCGGTGCCTGCCTCAGCCGCGTCTAGAGTCGAGTTGAATTTTTCAGGGTATGGGCCGAGGTACTTCGGCAACGTCCGGCGAGACTGTTGGGGCATCAGCATGGGAAGCTCGCTACGCACCAGCCGACGGAGCGCGGCATTCTTGTTCCTTAACGCGACCACCTCATTGTGAACTATTTCTCTGGCTAAAAACAAGGAAAGAAAGGATTTATGAAAGTACAGGAAGCGAGGGAAGTATGCAAAGATCGCAAGCAAATAGTATAATTCGCCGTTTACAAACGGCAGGCAAACTGTAAACTGTCGGCAAAATGTAAAACGGCGCCGATTGTAAACGCGTTTAGATCACTGGTGCATTTTAGGTTCGTTAGCCACGGTAAACCCAACCTTATCGATCCCGAGCAGGGATCGGTTTTTGTTCTACGACTTTGCCAACAACGCAATTTTTTTTTTAAACTTCCCATACAAATTATAGTAGTTAAGTGACCAACACATTTCGTATGGGAAGTTTAAACCTTGTCTGTGACCTTTATTAGATCAGTTTTATAAGAACTTAGTGAGTTACATGAGGGCTGGGCGGAGGATTTTATGTTATTGACCTTTTAAAGTTTCCAAATAATCCAAAAGTCCCCTGATGATGCCATCCCAGAGTCGCTCCTTCTCTTGTGGGAAGACTATCTTCCACTGCTCCCAGTAGTCCAAAATCTCTTGTTCTGTTAGACGACGTGACGGCGTTGAGAACTCTGGCGGTTTTACGCTGTCACTAGAGGAAAAAAAACCGGTCAAGTGCGAGTCGGACTCGCGCACCGAGGGTACCTACCTATAGTATTTTTAGAAGCAGTAAAGTCCATATTTAGGACCGCAAAACTCTTTAATATACCCCCGACTAAAAAGGAATAGACAGTAATGAAATAGTACGAAGAAAGTAGCCATGAAAATCCGTCGGGGCTGCCACTCCCATCGTACGAAAATTAATATAGAATTTAATCAATATAAAGCCTACACGAAATAGTTAAGTATAAATTATGAAAAGATGGTAATGGCAGCCCCCAACGTATTTTCTTGGGTACTTTCTTCGTACTATTTCGTTACTTTCTTCCTTTTAAATCAGGGATATTTTAAAACTCATGAACTTTTTTATAAATTACAACCGTCATGGGTATTTTAACATTTTTAACTGTTTGGAGAGTTTCCACTTTACTGATTATTATAGTCACAAGTGTCACAACTCCTAAGAGCCTAAGAATCCTGTACTGATAACCGTAACTAAATCGATCAAACCGGTTCGGAGATAAGTGGGTATATTTGCGTAAATAAAAACTATTATTACAGCGCACCCTGATCAGTTGACGCCACAACTATAATCTAAGAACTATCACTGATAAATAATAAGAAAAAAATGTGTTTATTTAAATCATAAATCCTTTACTGAAAACCGTATCTAAATCGGTCAAACCGTTTTGGAAATAAAAGGGAACATTCCTTTGCACACACAAACAAACAACCTCTCACCCTAAACGCATTAGGACCTTCCTTCTCCGTTCTGTCGTGGGTAAAAACTGTGCTACGTAGAAAGATCGTTTTATTTTTACATAAACCTCTATCCACTTTAATAAATTCAGATTGCATCTTGACTGGCCAATTGTCGTGGTTGGTAGTGACTTCGCCTTTTGCGCCGTGGTTCGCGGGTTCGATCCCCACCCAGGACAAACATATGTGTGATAAATATAGGTTTTATAGGTGTTTTTGTTCTGTGTCTGGAAGTTATTTATCTATTTATTTATGCACTCATGACAAATTTCGTTCAAAGTCACCTAAAGAACGTATAACATTCCTTTAGCTATGATTTAAAGATAAAGAAGTCCATGGACTGCGTTAGAGGATTATGTGAAATGTGAAAAAGCCGATGTGATAGCGTTGCAGGAGACTTGGGTTCTTCCACACGACATCCCACTGCTGGACGACATCAACTCCGGGTTTGGTGCGACGGGCGTGTCAGCAGTGGATACAAGCGCCGGGCCACTACGCGGGCGGCCACATGGAGGGGTGGCCCTTCTGTGGCGCCGCGACGCTTTCTCACACGTGTCAGTAGTGCAGTGCAATCATAAGAGAATTTGTGCTATAAAAATATCAGTTGATGATCGTTCGTTCGTGGTCATAAGTGCATATTTACCGACAGATTGCGCCGATAACCTGGTGCAATTTACAGACTGTATGAGTGCTATAAGTGCGATCGTTGAAAGTGCTGGAGAAGACAGTGTATATATATTAGGAGACTTCAATGCACATCCAGGGAGACTTTTTGGTGAGGAACTCTTGTCTTTTTGTTGTGACCAGCAATGGGTATGTGCGGACATTGAGAAACTGGGTTTGAATTCTGGTTGTTATACGTATATCAGTGAGATACACGGTACACAAAGTTGGCTCGATCATTGTGTCGTAACTAGAGCAACATTGGGGTCTATAGTAGATGTACATGTTTCTTATAATGTTTATTGGTCCGATCATTTTCCGCTGCATATTAACTGTAACTTAGAAGTTTTAAGACGCAAACTGGATTCCAACCAAAAAGTTTATAATAATGCAATATGGGGAGAGCGGGATTTAAATCAAATACATGAATACAATAAAATATGTCATAATCGGTTGAGTAAAATGAACCTTCCTTTTGATTGCGAACAATGTAGTTACGGCATGTGTATGAACATCGATCACAGAAATGTTATTGATGCCTTATATAATGATTTAGTTTACGAGCTATCTGAAGCGGCTATTGTGACCAGTAATAGTTGTGGTAGAGGCGCTAAAAAACAATCCGATAAAAAACCTTACATAACAGGGTGGAATAAGCACATCAAACATCTGCACGGGCAGGCGCGGCTTGATTTTGAGATATGGGTGTTACACAGTAGAAAGAGAAGCGGGATCTATTATAATAATATGTGTGAAAGTAGGAAAGCATTTAAAACTAAATTGAAATGGTGCATTAAACATGCAGACCAAATTAAAATGGACATTTTGGCAACGACACATAACTCGAAACGTTTCAGTGATTTTTGGAAGAAGGTAAACAAACTTAATAATTCTAAGCCGCGACTGCCCGTGAGTGTGGATGGGGTAAGTGAGCCTTTAGCCATCGCGAACCTTTTCAAAGACCACTTTAGAGTATCGGCACAGCCGGTGACGTCTGCGCTAGCACCGAATAGTACCACTAGTGAAGAGGATCATGAAGCGCATTCGCCGCCGGTGTCGCCGGTGCCTATTACAGCTAAGGAAGTTGCTGTGGTGATTTCACGAATGACCAGGGGCAAATCTCCTGGTCATGATGGACTTAGCGTAGAGCACTTTAAACATGCGGGGTCTCACTTGCCCAGGGTTTTGGCACTTCTGTTCAACCTTTGTATACGACACTCGCACTTGCCACCTAACTTAATGAAAACAATAGTTGTGCCAATTATTAAAAATAAGACGGGAGATTCTTCAGATAAGACCAATTACAGACCCATTTCATTAGCAACCATAACAGCTAAGGTACTTGATGGTGTTCTTGATGTGCGCTTGGATAAGCATATTAGTTTGCATGATTCCCAATTTGGATTTAGGGCAGGATTATCCACAGAAAGTGCAATCCTGGCGCTCAAGAGCACCGTCAGGTACTATACAGATAGAAGCACGCCAGTGTATGCGTGCTTCTTGGACCTATCTAAGGCTTTTGATCTGGTGTCATATCCGGTGTTATGGGATAAATTGAAAGGAGCGAATCTTCCGTCTGAGCTCACCGGAATCTTCAGACATTGGTACGAAAATCAGGTGAACTATGTGCGATGGGGGGAAGAACGCTCGGAGGACTACAGGTTGGAGTGCGGGGTGAGACAGGGGGGGTTGACGTCTCCTCGGCTCTTCAACCTGTACGTAGACCAGCTGATTCGCGGGCTCAGCAGCATGCATGCGGGGTGTTCAATCGATGGCGTCAGAGTCAATAACATTAGCTACGCGGACGATATGGTGCTGTTGGCCCCGTCGATTAGCGCGCTTAGGGAGCTGTTGCACGAGTGTGAAACTTACGCGAAAAGTCATGGGTTGAAATACAATACCAAGAAAAGTGAGCTCCTGGTTTTCACTGCGGGCAACAGCTCTCCTAAGGAAGTGCCCCCCGTCAAACTATATGGGATCCCCTTGACGAGAGTCAAGCAATTTAAATACCTGGGTCATGTTGTTACGGAAGATCTGAAAGATGACCAAGATATAGAGCGGGAACGTAGAGCGTTGGCGGTCAGAAGCAATATGCTTGCCCGAAGGTTTGCTCGCTGCTCAAATGAAGTCAAGATCACTCTCTTTAAGGCATTCTGCCAATCCTTTTATACGAGCAGCCTTTGGGTGAAATATACGCAGAAGACCTACAACGCTTTACGCGTCCAATATAATAACGCCTTCAGGATGCTATTGGGGCTGCCGTGGCGCTGTAGCGCCTCCGGCATGTTTGCCGAGGCGCGCACTGACGGCTTTCACGCGATTATTCGCAAAAAAGTGGCCTCCTTTTTGAACAGAGTGGGCGGCAGCCCTAATACCATCCTGAGGGCAGTGGGGGGTAGGTGCGGGTGTTCTATAGCCCACCACTGGATGATGTTACTGATAAAATAGGTTTTAACTCTGTGTGACACTGTGTATTAATTTATACTACACTACTTATATGACATTTTATAATATTATTTGTAATTATTAATTAATTAGTTATGGAACAATTAGTTCTGAAATAAATTATTCATTCATTCATTCATTCATTCATTCATTCATTCATCTAGATCTCACTTCTAAATGACGAAGCTGATGATCGACCTTGACCCCCTTTCACATCTTTGTTTTAAATTGGGTTATTCAATGTTTACAGTCAAACAATTTTTTAAAGATTTAAAACTTGTGTACGGTCAACCGCACGTCGGTAGAAACTTTTTGAACTCTATTACTGTGTCATAGAGTCGAAAGTGTTTCTACTGACGTGCTGTTGAGTGTACCATGATACCTTCAGATGTGACGTTCAAAACTCACAACTTTCCCCTCCCCTGCGTGCTTCACCGCCCCTCACCGTGAAATTTGTCCTTGTTAACAGTGTTTTTGTGAAAACTATAATAGATACAAAAAAAAGTACCAGACTTAAATAATCCTCATTAAATTCTAAACACACACACATCATGTTTTAATTTGTTAGGCTTGACAGTTTTCAAACTGTGACTAGTTAAAAAAATAAATCAATGTTCGAGGTAAGTATTTTGTGAAAATTCGTTTTATCCTTTTTTTAAGAATTTCTTTGAAATTTCGCGTTTCCTCCTACAGCGTCATCTATTATTGGGCTTTGGTTAAAATTGTGCAGAGCAAAGCTCGGTCGCCCAGCTACTGTTAGGTAAAGGGAAAATCGTCTGATCGAATGTCAAAGTCAACTTACAGTAAATCATAGAGCTTCTTCTTCTCCGGCGGCACAAACTTCGAAATGAACTCGCCGAGCGCGCTCAGAACTTGCATTGGTTCTATTTCAAGCGGATGACCCTCTGCAACCAAAGCAGTAGGTATGCCACTAAGGTCGCATTCAGTGAGAAAGCATGTCGCCGACGACGCCGATATCAGTGGAATATAGGTGGAGCCCTTGCAGGTTGATGTGATGAGATGGATTCCAAATAACATTGTATGAACATCTTATATTAACGACGACGGTTCGCACAAGAAGAGCTTATATCTACTAATTGATTATTAATTTAGTTATTGCTAACTCAGACTATGTGTAAGCACGAAGAAAATAATAATAATAAAAGGTAATAATAATGGTCTTTATAATGTCACTTTTTAAAATTGTTACGTAAGACTTCGGTAACTTTCGGCCAAAGTGAGACATTGCCTACCCTGTGCGATTGTGTGCGTTAATTGTATCATTGTGTGCCACGTATTTATAAGAACGCACACATAGTGCATTCGCATAACCACGTCGGCACACATGCAAACATTTAGACAGGAATAGTATGTGTCTTTGCCGTTAGGCGCGAAGCGGCGCTAGTGCAGCGCAATAATGCGATGTGGAATGTGCATACCACAGGTGCTTACCGAGGCGATGATACCACTGATACTCGACAGGTGGAGCTAATTTAAGTTTTTAGAATGTTTCTTTCAACCTATGCTTTCAATGATGTGGATGGTAGGTATAAACTACCACTAATAAATAAATACAATGTGACAAGGTATCCAAATAAAATCCGATTATTTTGTTAGAGTAGGTAGGGTAGGCAGTGTCTTTTTGTCTTTATGGAGTGCACGCCACTGGGTGACGGTGACCCCCCGCGCGATGCTGCGCCGCGCCCCCCGTTAGATCCGGACCCCCCTCCGATATTAGTGAGATGAGCTGTGTGACTCACCCTCGCAGACGAAGGGGTTGGCGGGCTCCTGGTCGGTGTCGAGCTGCGTGGTGACGGTGACCCCCCGCGCGATGCTGCGCCGCGCCCCCCGTTAGATCCGGACCCCCCTCCGATATTAGTGAGATGAGCTGTGTGACTCACCCTCGCAGACGAAGGGGTTGGCGGGCTCCTGGTCGGTGTCGAGCTGCGTGGTGACGGTGACCCCCCGCGCGATGCTGCGCCGCGCCCCCCGTTAGATCCGGACCCCCCTCCGATATTAGTGAGATGAGCTGTGTGACTCACCCTCGCAGACGAAGGGGTTGGCGGGCTCCTGGTCGGTGTCGAGCTGCGTGGTGACGGTGACCCCCCGCGCGATGCTGCGCCGCGCCCCCCGTTAGATCCGGACCCCCCTCCGATATTAGTGAGATGAGCTGTGTGACTCACCCTCGCAGACGAAGGGGTTGGCGGGCTCCTGGTCGGTGTCGAGCTGCGTGGTGACGGTGACCCCCCGCGCGATGCTGCGCCGCGCCCCCCGTTAGACCCGGACCCCCCTCCGATATTAGTGAGATGAGCTGTGTGACTCACCCTCGCAGACGAAGGGGTTGGCGGGCTCCTGGTCGGTGTCGAGCTGCGTGGTGACGGTGACCCCCCGCGCGATGCTGCGCCGCGCCCCCCGTTAGACCCGGACCCCCCTCCGATATTAGTGAGATGAGCTGTGTGACTCACCCTCGCAGACGAAGGGGTTGGCGGGCTCCTGGTCGGTGTCGAGCTGCGTGGTGACGGTGACCCCCCGCGCGATGCTGCGCCGCGCCCCCCGTTAGACCCGGACCCCCCTCCGATATTAGTGAGATGAGCTGTGTGACTCACCCTCGCAGACGAAGGGGTTGGCGGGCTCCTGGTCGGTGTCGAGCTGCGTGGTGACGGTGACCCCCCGCGCGATGCTGCGCCGCGCCCCCCGTTAGACCCGGACCCCCCTCCGATATTAGTGAGATGAGCTGTGTGACTCACCCTCTCAGACGAAGGGGTTGGCGGGCTCCTGGTCGGTGTCGAGCTGCGTGGTGACGGTGACCCCCCGCGCGATGCTGCGCCGCGCCCCCCGTTAGACCCGGACCCCCCTCCGATATTAGTGAGATGAGCTGTGTGACTCACCCTCGCAGACGAAGGGGTTGGCGGGCTCCTGGTCGGTGTCGAGCTGCGTGGTGACGGTGACCCCCCGCGCGATGCTGCGCCGCGCCCCCCGTTAGACCCGGACCCCCCTCCGATATTAGTGAGATGAGCTGTGTGACTCACCCTCGCAGACGAAGGGGTTGGCGGGCTCCTGGTCGGTGTCGAGCTGCGTGGTGACGGTGACCCCCCGCGCGATGCTGCGCCGCGCCCCCCGTTAGACCCGGACCCCCCTCCGATATTAGTGAGATGAGCTGTGTGACTCACCCTCGCAGACGAAGGGGTTGGCGGGCTCCTGGTCGGTGTCGAGCTGCGTGGTGACGGTGACCCCCCGCGCGATGCTGCGCCGCGCCCCCCGTTAGACCCGGACCCCCCTCCGATATTAGTGAGATGAGCTGTGTGACTCACCCTCGCAGACGAAGGGGTTGGCGGGCTCCTGGTCGGTGTCGAGCTGCGTGGTGACGGTGACCCCCCGCGCGATGCTGCGCCGCGCCCCCCGTTAGACCCGGACCCCCCTCCGATATTAGTGAGATGAGCTGTGTGACTCACCCTCGCAGACGAAGGGGTTGGCGGGCTCCTGGTCGGTGTCGAGCTGCGTGGTGACGGTGACCCCCCGCGCGATGCTGCGCCGCGCCCCCCGTTAGATCCGGACCCCCCTCCGATATTAGTGAGATGAGCTGTGTGACTCACCCTCGCAGACGAAGGGGTTGGCGGGCTCCTGGTCGGTGTCGAGCTGCGTGGTGACGGTGACCCCCCGCGCGATGCTGCGCCGCGCCCCCCGTTAGACCCGGACCCCCCTCCGATATTAGTGAGATGAGCTGTGTGACTCACCCTCGCAGACGAAGGGGTTGGCGGGCTCCTGGTCGGTGTCGAGCTGCGTGGTGACGGTGACCCCCCGCGCGATGCTGCGCCGCGCCCCTCCCGTTAGACCCGGACCCCCCTCCGATATTAGTGAGATGAGCTGTGTGACTCACCCTCGCAGACGAAGGGGTTGGCGGGCTCCTGGTCGGTGTCGAGCTGCGTGGTGACGGTGACCCCCCGCGCGATGCTGCGCCGCGCCCCCCGTTAGACCCGGACCCCCCTCCGATATTAGTGAGATGAGCTGTGTGACTCACCCTCTCAGACGAAGGGGTTGGCGGGCTCCTGGTCGGTGTCGAGCTGCGTGGTGACGGTGACCCCCCGCGCGATGGTGCGCCGCGCCCCCCGTTAGACCCGGACCCCCCTCCGATATTAGTGAGATGAGCTGTGTGACTCACCCTCGCAGACAAAGGGGTTGGCGGGCTCCTGGTCGGTGTCGAGCTGCGTGGTGACGGTGACCCCCCGCGCGATGCTGCGCCGCGCCCCCCGTTAGACCCGGACCCCCCTCCGATATTAGTGAGATGAGCTGTGTGACTCACCCTCGCAGACGAAGGGGTTGGCGGGCTCCTGGTCGGTGTCGAGCTGCGTGGTGACGGTGACCCCCCGCGCGATGCTGCGCCGCGCCCCCCGTTAGACCCGGACCCCCCTCCGATATTAGTGAGATGAGCTGTGTGACTCACCCTCTCAGACGAAGGGGTTGGCGGGCTCCTGGTCGGTGTCGAGCTGCGTGGTGACGGTGACCCCCCGCGCGATGCTGCGCCGCGCCCCCCGTTAGACCCGGACCCCCCTCCGATATTAGTGAGATGAGCTGTGTGACTCACCCTCGCAGACGAAGGGGTTGGCGGGCTCCTGGTCGGTGTCGAGCTGCGTGGTGACGGTGACCCCCCGCGCGATGCTGCGCCGCGCCCCCCGTTAGACCCGGACCCCCCTCCGATATTAGTGAGATGAGCTGTGTGACTCACCCTCGCAGACGAAGGGGTTGGCGGGCTCCTGGTCGGTGTCGAGCTGCGTGGTGACGGTGACCCCCCGCGCGATGCTGCGCCGCGCCCCCCGTTAGACCCGGACCCCCCTCCGATATTAGTGAGATGAGCTGTGTGACTCACCCTCGCAGACGAAGGGGTTGGCGGGCTCCTGGTCGGTGTCGAGCTGCGTGGTGACGGTGACCCCCCGCGCGATGCTGCGCCGCGCCCCCCGTTAGACCCGGACCCCCCTCCGATATTAGTGAGATGAGCTGTGTGACTCACCCTCGCAGACGAAGGGGTTGGCGGGCTCCTGGTCGGTGTCGAGCTGCGTGGTGACGGTGACCCCCCGCGCGATGCTGCGCCGCGCCCCCCGTTAGACCCGGACCCCCCTCCGATATTAGTGAGATGAGCTGTGTGACTCACCCTCGCAGACGAAGGGGTTGGCGGGCTCCTGGTCGGTGTCGAGCTGCGTGGTGACGGTGACCCCCCGCGCGATGCTGCGCCGCGCCCCCCGTTAGACCCGGACCCCCCTCCGATATTAGTGAGATGAGCTGTGTGACTCACCCTCGCAGACGAAGGGGTTGGCGGGCTCCTGGTCGGTGTCGAGCTGCGTGGTGACGGTGACCCCCCGCGCGATGCTGCGCCGCGCCCCCCGTTAGACCCGGACCCCCCTCCGATATTAGTGAGATGAGCTGTGTGACTCACCCTCGCAGACGAAGGGGTTGGCGGGCTCCTGGTCGGTGTCGAGCTGCGTGGTGACGGTGACCCCCCGCGCGATGCTTCGCCGCGCCGCGCCGTACGCGCCCTGCGACCCCCCTTCCGACGCCGCGCCAGTTACTATCGTCGGCGCTGAAACAATTACGTACAAATACAGTTAACTATCCTAGACTAGTCCGTGTGGTGGCAACAAATAGCAACCCATCTCTAACCGTGGGTGTCGTATCGTAAGAGGCGACTAAGTGCTTATGAACCGGAAGACAACACCGCGGTCACCAACAACAGCGGTGGCCAGCCGCAACGCTTGCAAGCGTGTTGACTATGGTAAATCCCCTCCTAAGTACCACGCGATTTTGCTAGAGTTCAGGAGGATGCTCCCTGTCCTGCAGTCGACATTTTATGGAATGTTATGAACGAACAGTTAACTATAGCGGCCCGCCCCAGCTTTGAAAGCAATCAGTTTGTGTTCATACAAAAATCCCATAGAAAAAAATCACTTAAATTTTTCCCGCTTTTGTAAATTTTCTGCGATTTTTTCCGATATTCCTTTCCATCCAAACACTTAACTGAAAATTACGAACACAACAAAAAAGAGCCAGCCAAATCGGTCGAGACGTTCTCAAGTGATACTCCGTCATACAAGAGACAATTTTTGTGTTACGTTGCGAAAAATTATGGAAAATACTCGTATGTAGCCACTTTTGCAACAATGATGAATGCCATGCATTCACTCTGTCGCAAATAAAATGCAGGCAAAAGCAACACAACAATCATCCATCCATCTTCAAACCAACTTTCATCAAAATCACAATACGTAAGTTACTCGTACGGATAATAAGAACGAAACTAACCTTGAGGATCTCCGCATTTCAACAGGATTTCATCAGCTTCCTGTACCAGCAGTTGGTCATCTTCCGATAGGTCACTGGCCCTACAATTAAAACAAATATACTTAAGACGATATATTCGTAAGTAATTTTTTTTTGGGATATTTTGAAGACAAAAATCTTTTTATTTACTCAGTATCTTGCCGTGATTTTCAGATATGTGTTTCTTGACCATTCAAGTGAAATATTACCAAGACCAAAACATTGCCACTTCAATTTACATTCCTACCTCTTTTTGTGGAATCTGAGGTGTTTTAAGTATTGAAATTAGGTATACCGAAAGGTATTCGTAGTTTCTATCATATGCCCAAACTAAAATTTTATTTTATTACTTAGTTTTACAAAAAGTCGATATTTTATATCGGACGCTTGTTTACGTCGTTTAGTTTTGGTACACGCACAGTATATCTGTCGCAATCTAATGCGTTGCGGATGTTATCACTTTATCCCTTTCTTTCACAGTCTGGAAGTACCGTCACAAGGTTGCATGTCCAAATGTCTGTCGATCTTTTACAGATTGTACTTCGGAGAGTGTACCCAAGAGCTCCATGGGCTTATTCTTTATCCATCGGGAGTCCAGTCGCACCGCAGGATATCACCCACACTTAGTTGATATTTCACCCATTCGAACAAAGCGCTTTGAATTTTTTTTTATGATGCGCACATCTAAGGAATCGAACTATTTTATCTGTCTGTGCTCCCGAGTTCATATAACCCAAATATATTCAAGTCGCGAGTGAACAACCTTTTTCTTCTGGGTAAGCTCATTCCATCGTCGACCTCATCTCTCTCAAGACTAGATCAAAGTCAAGAGCCGCAAAAAAAGCTCCACTTACGGGATTTTTCATGGGTTTACTTCATCAAGAAGCCTTATTAGTCTTATTTTGTCGACTGAATTTAAGGTGTATTCTATATTATAGGATAATAAAATTTAACGCAAGAAAGAACACGGAACGAAGGATATTGTTATTGTTTCTGTCCTTTTCCAACTTACCTAAATCCGACGTGAATAGAGCGAGAGGTACTCGTGGACATGCTTCTTGCCATTGCGATGCTGGCGCGAGCTCGAACCGATGAAGCGGCTGCAAAATACCACATTCTCCCTCCGATAATTTGTTAAACGATTGTAGCGTTATTTTACTTTATACCGTGATTTTGATTTAATGAATAAAGTGATACAGAATGATTTCACAATAAATATAAACATTGACAGTAAACGAGCAGGCCACCGCCCCTGCCCTATTAATCTAAAAGTGACGTAGATAAAAATAACTATTGCAAAAATATAAAATTATATTATTAATCATCCAAAACGCGTTACCCTCAGTGATCTTTCATTACTTAAGTTCAATTCCCGGTGGGGACACTGTCAAACAAAAATCATTTTGCGAGACCTCCTAGTCTTAGCAGTGGCAGCCAGGATGAATCACCTTATCTTATGGTCCGTAAATTAAGATGATTCTGTGGTTTTTATATCGCATGTCGACCTCTTTCTTGGGCAGTGATCATCATCATATTATCGTGTGGATTGCAAGGTCGATGACCGAGCTCACAAACCCGGGTGTGAGAGTTGTTGAGCCGCCAAAAGCCTCTGACGTGGCTCAATAACGACTAATAGTCGGAACCAACGAAGCACGGAATCATCTAACTTTTCGGACAACCTACTGCAATTTCGTAATCAAACTGGGAAGGTCGCACAAAGGGATTTTTTTTGACAATGGTCTCACCGCGAATCGAACTCAGAAACTCCGGATCGAGAGTCGAGCGCTCTAACCACTAGATCACGGAGGCAGATTCAGTTTCATGAGTGTTAAGAATTGCTGTGCTTTTCCTTCCACCCTGTATATCCTTGCTGTGTGTAATGTGTATTTACCTCTGCTCTGCCTAGCAGCGCTGTCGACTTCGTTGTTGTCCGTCTCAGATCCCTCGCCCTCTAGGCCGACGCAGATAGGACAGAACGCGTAGCTCAGAAACACTTCCGCCAGGAGATCTATGTCTTCTTGGGTTTGGATTTCTAACGCCTAGTGATAATAGTGCACTATTATTATAGTTAGTGGCCTTTTACGACACACCCATGTGTGTTGGTTGGTTGGTACGCTCGGCAGTAAGCACGTTTCTAACCAGTATAAGCTGAACTAGCGCTACGCTACAAACGGCCGAAAGCAGAGACCCGCTCCAGGTCAAAGCGTTTCCACTGACATGCAGCCGTGTGTACTTTTCTTAGGGTGCTTTTCTACCAAAGCTGTGCGATGTAGCTAAGCTGTGAGCTCGAACATTTCAACCAATAGGAATGCATTCGACAAGCTAGGAAAATCAAGCCATCGTATTGGTTGGATTTTTGTAGCTCACAGGATAGCTACCTAGCACAGCTCTGGTGTAAAGGCACTCTTAGCCTTAGGGAGGTAAAAGCGCAGGATGGACAGCAGCGTCCTTCTGCGCATCGTATAGGGTTGCCAACATCATCTCTCATCCGAAAAAAGGTTGTTATGTTCTGAAATCTCCCGACTCCAGAAGAGCAGCTAAAATCTCCCGGAATTTGCAGTTTTCGTGCTTGCACAAGATTCCGCGTAGGCGAAGCTTGCACAATCAAAAAACTAATTACAGAACATTTTGATAGTCGAGGAACAAAAGTTATTGCATTCAGCAATTCAGCCATGAAAAGGTTTGTAACGTTATTTTACTAAGGCTGGTTACTTACCATAAATATGGCGTCCAGAGTACACAGGTTTTTTGACTTCTGTGTGTATTTCTCAATCAGCTTTAGTAAGCGGTCTTCCACTAGGAACCCTGTATTGTCGGCAACTAGTTGCAAAATGTGTCGAACCTATGAAATAATTAATTAGATTTTTCGATACTACTATAAAAATTGTATTGTTCGTTCAATTTTGTGTTCTGTAAAACATCTTTTATTTGGCTAATGTCCAATAATAAGGCTCCAGTTAGAATAGAGCACATAATTTTAGTAGTAAAATGTCGAAGATGGTCGAAGCAAGGACGAATAATAAGAAGTTTTTACGGGAAGTTACAATAATTTTCGACCTTCTTAAGTGAGCTATTTCAAAAGCACCCTAGGTATTTACCAGCCTTTCCTTTTCTGCGCTGTATTCTGGATCTTTCATAGCTTCTTCAACAAAGTTGGGCTGCTCCGCCATTGCATTTTCTGAAATTAAATTCGTGAAAAAAAATCATAGAAATTTTACATATTTTATCTTAGATGCTACTCGCTGCATAAAATTCGAACAGTAAGAAACCTACCGTTGTTTAGTTATTTACATAGCGACTTTTTGCATCAATACAGTCGCGAAGCAAACGCGATACGTAAAGTCAAGAGCACATCAAGCTTGGACTTTCAAGTCGCACTGCAAGTGTCAAGCTTGACCGGTCGTTGACTGTACAGCATCGATACAGTCGCGTGTATAGCGTGCGCAGGATAAGTTTGGCTGTGACGGTTATTTTCTGCGCATGAGTAACAGGCGGAGAGCCAATGAACTAAATTCGCTCGCCTGCCGCAATCACTTCCGCAATTAAGTTTTTGAGGACTGAACGCCGCCAGTATTATATTACTCTGTGGTTCTGAGCATTAACGGTCATAGCCAGAGTTATTTTCTACGAAGATACAGTCGTGTTAGCGTAATAAGCAAGGAACATATATACTCTCTAACCGAGAGGTAATAAGTATAAAAGAACTAATAGACGATCGGATCGAACTGCTCTGAATTTAGCTCTGTACCACGATTTTGCCCAATAGCAAAATTGTCGTTTGGGTCAATCCGCAACGCTATTGGACAAAATCGTGGTCCGGAGCTAAATTCGGAGCAGTCCGATCCGATCGTCTGTTAGTACTCTTAGGTATATATTCTTTGCAGTCGCGATGCTGCATCGATACAGCGTTGCCAGTACGTTACTTTTTTAAGTCGAATCGAGTCTTCGAATCCTCATCCTCATCATAGTGATGAGGACGATGATGATGATAATGAAGAGGTTGATGATGGTAACCAATATACGACATCTAATCTAGGATAATGACCCAACTTACAAATGTAACGTACTAGCAACGCTACAGCGCGTTTGCATCGCTATACGCGACTGTTTCACTGTTGCATCGCGACTATATCGATACAAAAAGACGCAGTGTAATTAGGGCCGAGTGGCCGTTTGTCGCATTTTCTATAACAACAGTGAGCTTTACTTCAATGTTATTGAACGGATTTTCGATAAAATTTTGCCTCTCTTTTTTCCGAGTAGCCCCTTGTATTAGACAAATCAGATAAACAAGAGAGGGAGGGGATGTGATATTCTCGTACCTGTTAGGTGCATCACTATTACTACAACACGTCACTAGTTATCAAGTCTATTGTCGATGCGTGCTCCTCTCTCTCTCTGGTCCCGACCGCCACGCTAGACACAGCTCGCAGTAAGTCTATAATAAATACTATACAGAAGACTGAAGCCTATTATTTAAGACGCCCTTGCTCAGATCATCCTACCAAAATCCAAGAGAAAACGTCATATGGTGTCAGAAGTGGGATAAAATGTAGCTTGATTCGAATGACAGCAGGACAGAGGTATGCGTGAGAGCAGTTCGGAGCATTACGTGTCTCTGTCGCTCCAATTTTTTAAGCACCGCCCCGTTCTGCTGGCTGTCACACTACTATCATTTCAATCAACCTACATTATTTTGACTGTAGTCTTGTCTCTATAGCGATCACAAAAAAATAAAAAATTATCGACTGTTCGAACGAAACCGAAGCTATACTAAAGCTTAGGGACGAATGGTGTCGGTGAAGGTCGTGCGACTCACGGCTGACGACAATCGCCTACCATCGCGCGTCTTTCGGCGCTAAGTTAGCGACGATAACGCATTGTTCGTCTGGCGCGATGACCATCGCCGACAGGCGCCGACCAATTACGATGACCGTTGCTGACCGACCACTATCATCACGAGCAGTTGCCAACACCTGTCGCTCGTCTGTGAGCTCTATACTGCTCTTTTTGTAAATGCATGAAAACCTTTAAAGTCGATTGAAAGCTGTCAAACACAAATATAGTATAAAGCTGAATCCTATTTACGCAATAAATAGGATGTAGCTTCATGTTACTTGCGTTCGATACCTTTCAATCGGCTTGAAAACGATTCCCATTGAGTTTCAATTCTAGCTACGCAGGTTTGAAGTCGCAGCCAAATCGTATAACACGCCTGATTACAAACAGCCGGCCAAATGAAAACGGACGCCATTACGAGTATGTGTAACGGCGTCGGCAGATTGTAATCACTGAGCGTCGCCAGATTGTATTTTAGGTTCGTTAGCTAAGGTAAACCCAACCTAACCGATCTCGAGTAAGGATCGGTTAGGTTGGGTTAAGTTATCATGCGACCACCACGCACGAGCTAAGCGAGCGTGCCGCTGGAGCGGCCGGCGAGTGCCAGAAACTAATTACGCGCTGTTTTGTGAAATGGCGCCCCCGTTATATAAAACGGCGATTTCAAAATTCCTCGCCGTTATGTAAAATGGCCGGCCGTTTGTAATAGGGCGTTTTTGACGATATGGCTGCGACATATACATGTAGAGCGTGCTACCTTTTTTGTCCAGGGGGCTCTTGGGCGGGTCGGGGGGCGGGGGCGGCGGCGCCTCGGCCAGCAGGTGCGCGTGCAGCGCCACCTCCGCGTTGCGGAACTCCGCCACCATCTCGCCGCAGCGCGCCTGCGCCATGCGCCACACCTGCACACACGCCACACCTTTTTTTTTGGATGAGAGCTTCTGGTGTTAGCCTGAGTGGCTGTCACAACTTCACCGGACAGAAAAACTAACCTTAGTAGGCAACAAGCCTAAGGGCGCCTCGAAGGGCTCGAATCTCGGCTTTGGTTATTGCCGGGGATCGGCGAGAGGACACGCCACAGCGCGCCGAGACAGAATAAGTATCATACAGGGCCCTGAGTCAAGGGACTTTCTACAATCGCAAACGCCAGTAGAATAGAATAAAGCTCTATGGATTTGACATAAGCTGTCACGTGACATTTCGTTAGCTAATCCCATACATTTTCATTCTATTCTACTGGCGTTTGCGATTGTAGAAAGCCACTTGACTCAGGGCCCAGGACGGACACTCTCTGCCACCCCGCATCCCCGCGCGCACCCGCCAAGAGATTCTCGTGCTCCTTCTGAGGGTCTTTTGTACTGAATATGCAGCCTGCCAATTACAAGTTCGAGCTTTTTGTATACAAGATGTAACAGAAAGGGTATATCAACCCTGAGGGATGTGCTACTGCCCATGAAACTGAACAACTTTCCCTAAGGAACATAGGTCGAAATACGAAAAAAAAGTTTGATCTCTCATACAAAATGCGCGATCAGCGGATTCAGTTTCTATGGGAGGTCAAAATTTTTTTTTCGTATTTCGACCTATGTTCCTCAGGGAAAGTTGTTCAGTTTCATGGGCAGAAGCACATCCCTCAGGGTTGATATACCCTTTCTGTTACACCTTGTATAGTGTCCGGGGAATGACGCCCTTAAGGGGCTGATAAGACCTAAATACGCTTCACTTGAGCAGGTTTTTAACGAAAAGTGATGATGAAGTGGTGAAGTGGTGAAAAAAAAATGTGATAATTAACCATCTTTTCAAGAATATGGCCGACTCTGAAACACGATTAAATATATTTTGTACGAAATAAAAAAAATCCAAAGTTACCTAGTTATGCTTTTTGCTTTTAAACCGTTTTTCTTAAATACCCATTAATCTATAATTCCAAAAGTTTGACACATTATTCAATATATTATGCATAATAATATAGCTGTGTTAAAATTAATATTATGGGTACAGATTCTGAGAAAAATGCAAACGTATTCGCTCATAAAAACGTAAAACAGCGCGATTCCGCTCCGTTCTAGCACGCGCATTCTGCCCTTTGTTGGAAAGGGAGATAATTCAACTCTTTTCAGCCCCTTAAAACACTGTTCTTACCAAACCCCGGACACTACATACAACGAGCGAGAATTTGGAATTGGAAATTGACCCGCAGGAGCACCACCTGATCGCGCGGGCGGATGCGGGGTGGATTTCAAGGGGGGCGGAGTGTCCGTTCTGTATAATAGTACGTATGGTACGGTCAACCGCTTGTCGGTAGAAACTTTTACAACTCTATTACCACGCCATAAGGTCCAAAAGTGTTTCTACTGATGTGCAGCCGTGTGTACTATTACTTTATTCTGTGGTTATTACAGTCGAAATAATATAGTTAGATAATATTGGCACCAGGAAAACTATGCGTATGAGCAGGTCGGATCGATACGTGTCAATGTCACTCCATGTGTAACGCATCGCTCCGTCTTGCTAGCTCAGCACGAGGCCCTAGACAAAATTGTATCTAAAGCCAAATCTAATTTTATGACTTTTAATACGCAGAGCAAGCCTCGCGCGAAATTTTTTTCGCGCGAATGAATAAAAAAAAATTATTTAGGGGTCGTGCTGCTCTCATACTGCTGTTATTCTAAGTACCTGGGCGACCGAGCTTCGCTCTATAATAGCCGCCTCAACATTAAAATATCGTCGGGTGAGCAAGCTATGCTACCCGCCAACAGATGGCGCTGTAGGCTTTTGACTAAAACGCAAATGCTTAAAAACCGGAGAAAACGAATTTTCCCAGGCATGAGACCTAGCAACATCGATTTTTCGCCCCCGAAAACCCCCATATGGTAAATTTCATCGAAATCGTTAGGGCTTTTTTGAGAAATCGATTACAAATATATATATTTTTATATATACAAATATTGCTCGTTTAATAGTGTAGGATAAACCTATCTGTAGGTATGTTGAAAAACCGGCCAAGTGCGAAAAGTTGTAATATTTAATGATTTCAGACTTTTCCCATTATTTGTACTGTGAGACCTAGCTTCTTGCCAAATTTCATAATTTTAGGTCAACGGGAAGTACCCTGTAGGTTTTTCATTTTTGAATAAATGTATGGAGATGAGGACATAAAATGCCATATCTTTTGATTGCGTCGTTGTAAAAAATTGAAATTTCCGAATCTTGTGTGGTTCATGGATCCTAATATATGGTATTATTTTAACCTGATACCTTTACCCGTTCGTGAGATAAAGGGTCTTGACAGACAGACAGACAGGCAACTCTTTAATTTGAAATGTCATAGCTATCATATCAGCCTATATAGAAAATTATTTCTTTTTGTACTTAAATTTATGTTCCTTAGCAAAAGCTTTTTAAGTTAATGGCCAGCCCCTTTTTTGTCCCTCCGCTTGTTTCCCTTGTCGATCTGAGCAGAACTTTAGTCGTAATAAAACCACATAGGGAATATGCATGATTTTTTTTATTTAAAAAAATTATAATTCATTCATTTATTAATTGCAAATAGGTACATATGCATTAGTATAAGGTCTTAAAATTATTATTAGTCGGTACATGCACCCCGTTAAGGTATAGCATTATCGTCATTCATGTAATAAAAACAAATTAGAAAATCTATTTTTCGAATAAATATGAAATTAAAAAAGATTTAAGCCATCGAGCATTTGTTTCTGTCTCTTCTAGCAAAACGAAATTTGACACCGGTGTTTATATGGCCGTAGTGAAATGTGACGTCACTGTACATGTTGGACTTCTCAGTCAAATCGGCGCGTAATTAATAGTTTTAAACGCTTATAAAGGAAGCCAATTTAGATTTATCTTTAGGAAGTATTGGATGGAATAAATCAAAATAGAGAAATTATAAATGTAATAGAAAACCGAAGAGGAAAAATGTTTGGTCACATCATCAGGCACGACACATTTATAAAAACTATTGTGGAAGGAAAGGTGGAAGGAAGAAGAGGCCGCGGCCGGCCTAGAATAGAGTACTGCCAAAGGATGAAAGAGATGGCGGGGGTAAATACTTACGGAGAACTGAAAAAACTAATACAAGACAGAGACAGATGGAGAAAGCTACACCGACAAGAGCATGGCTCTTAAATAATGAATGAATGAATGTCATCTCTACTACGGTATTTTCATATTTTGTTAATAAATGCGACTAAAAAAAATTATGCATATTCCCTATTGTTTTAAGTTTAGATCTCCATCATTATACGAGTATCAACCGAATGACGTCCATAGCTGGACATAAGCCTTGCCTAACGAACTCCGCGACGACCTGTCCTGCGACGTCGGTCCACCTTGTGGGGAGCCTGCCAACGGTCCGTTTCCTTTTCACCCCTTTGGCCATTGATTATTTTTTCATTTATAAGGGCAGATTCAGATTACCCAGTGTCAGTGAAGAGCATACCTGAATGAACTTATAGTTGTTAGCTTTGGAGAACTGGTAGGACTTCCTTTCCAGCGACTCCATAGCTTCCATAAGGCGCGCGATCTCCTGCTCAGCGCGGATTTCCTCCAGCGCCCCGTCTTCGGCCGCCTTCTTGATCTTAGCGCGTAGAGAGTTGGCCATATCAGTCATTTTATTTAGCTTGCGTTTCTGTTGCGAACGCACGAAAAGATTTTCTTCTTCGCGTTTTTTTAAGACCTGGAAAAACAAACATAGTACTTTCGAGTGCACGCCAGTAACCACTGCTGGTTTTACTTACAATTTGAAATGAAGTGAACTATTATATTACTCTATGGAACTACTAAAAATTTGTTATTTATTGCACGAAATTTTAGTTCCACGGTAATTTACTAAAAAACGTAGACACTCTTCTCGTTTTAGTAATTCAAATTTGTTGCATTGGATCGATGATAAGCAATGTGGCGGCTTAAATAGGTTTATCCGTTTTAAGGGTACCGTATCTAACGGCCTGTAATACAACGTGTTAACGGATAAGCGAAACTGAGCAAATGGTTTGTTCAGAATCGAGAGTAGAATCAATTTCACGGGTTTTTGATAGGGGTAATTTTTTTTTATTACTTAAATTTTTACCGCTTCTATTCTAAATTATTTCTGTGGATACGCGCGCTGGCTGGCGGCCGGGCGCTGCGCGGTTAATGAGCGGTGAGGAGGGGAGGGAAGTGAACGTGGCGTGCGCGGAGTGCTCGGACTAGAACAACGATGAAACTAGAACAGTGATAAAACTTTTAAGTAACAATATCTATTTAAAAAAATATTTTTTCAAAATTTTTTTTTACGGGAATTGATTTATTTTAATAAAAATCAGTTGAGGTGTATGAGGGTTTCGCTTATTCCATTAACACGTTGTATACATATACCCACACGGAATATTACTATCTCTGTCCTTTCCTTCTGTTTTATCTTGCCTAAGTGTTTAGCTTATTAGGTTAAAAGAAAAAGAAAGAAGTAGTGATAGACGCGAACGCCAGTAAAAAACACCAAACAAAAACATAACCCTCCTGTTTTGGGGCAGTCGGTGAAAATTAAGCGAGATTCAGATAAAAACAAATAAATGGTACAGCAGCACTGCACTTACTTTCTCGCAATACTCAAGAAAAACTATCAACCGCAAACTTAAATTTGTAATGCCATACACATAGTATGGAAATACAAACTTTTATTTAAGTTTTTCCAAAAAAATGTTCGAATGAAATATACAGATCAATTCAGAATTCAAATTGTCAAACATTAAAACAAACAAACTTCAAACGATTTCGAGTAAATCACATGTTTAACTTTTGGTAGTACTGGAACACCCTTTATATGAATTTTCACAGATCAATGGATACTACCGTAGGATACTTGCATGCACATTTTTTTATTTTCCCTACACATGTTCCTTTTGGATAATTGTTCAGTTTGGTCTACTGAGCAAGCCCTTTCAGTTTTTGGTACACCCTGTGTACTAAGTTTTATTGAAAAAAAATCATAAATAATATCCAGTCAGGTAGACAACCAATCCAGGATTAATATTATAGAGAATTTTAATAAACTCAATGGAACCAATTTTGGGTAAATCACATATTTACGTTTTGGTGGTACAGGAACACCCGTTATATGAAATTACACAGATCAATTGATACTGGTGCATGATATCTTACATGGAGATGCTTGGTCATGCTAAGTTTCATCAAGATTCTATGAGTCGTTTTTGAGAAAATTTCAATTTTTCATTTTCGTTGTATGACAGCTACCCTCAAAATGAGAGCCAGAAGGAAACCACTCAGAACCCTTCGATGGATTTGCATAAAACTCCCAAATTCAAAATATGGTGTCAATCGGACCATTCGTTTAGCCGCTAGGCCAAAGCGTGACGGACATACCGACCGACGGACCGACCGACCGACGGACGGACATTTTTGGGAGACTTTGTTTTTTATGATGTATAAGTGATATAGAACACATTTTTGAGAAAATTAGAAAAACTTTTTTTTCCACGAATACAATACCTTTCTCGCTCCGCTTGAAAGTAAAAACAGAAATAGAGAACATTGACTATAAATTTGACAGGTGTCAGATATACACTATCTCGTAGGAGGCAGAGTCGACCGTACGTCAGTGGGAACTATTTGACCTTGAGGCGGCTCTGGTTTTGGGGGCAAACCCAAGTCCTAGGGGCAGACAAGCGTAACGCTGGTTCACATTACAATGGTTTTGTTGCCACTCACCATCATGTCGTGGAGGTTGAAAGTTCGACGACCGACCTCTCAATCCCTGGTGTCAGAGTTGTTGAGCGAAGGCCTCTGACATGGCTCATTAACGACTAGATCCGTAGATAGTAGTCGGGACCAACGGCTTAACGTGCCTTCCGAAGCACGGAATCATCAAACTTTTCGGACAATCAGGTGATTCATTCTGCAATGTCCTAACCAAACTGGGTAGGTCGCACGAAGAGATTTTTGTTTGACAGTGTCCCCACCGGGAATCGAGGTGCCTTCCGAAGCACGGAATCATCAAACTTTTCGGACAATCAGGTGATTCATTCTGCAATGTCCTAACCAAACTGGGTAGGTCGCACGAAGAGATTTTTGTTTGACAGTGTCCCCACCGGGAATCGAGGTGCCTTCCGAAGCACGGAATCATCAAACTTTTCGGACAATCAGGTGATTCATTCTGCAATGTCCTAACCAAACTGGGTAGGTCGCACGAAGAGATTTTTGTTTGACAGTGTCCCCACCGGAAATCGAGGTGCCTTCCGAAGCACGGAATCATCAAACTTTTCGGACAATCAGGTGATTCATTCTGCAATGTCCTAACCAAACTGGGTAGGTCGCACGAAGAGATTTTTGTTTGACTGTGTCCCCACCGGGAATCGAACCCAGAATCTCTGGACCGAGAGCCGAGCATTCTAACCACTGTACCACGGAGGTTGTTACCACTTACTACCTGCCATGCGTAGCGTACTGTAGCTATACAGGGTGTTAATTTAATTGCGTGCCATAGCTTAAAACGACAATTATATTTTTAGCACCTTTTGTCTTCAACTTGACTTAGAATGTTAAACACATATACCTACTCGTACTTAATTAAGAACTCTTTTTTCTCTTTTGTAATTTGGTGGCATGACCCCATTCACCCAGTGGCGTGCACTCCATAAAGACAAAAAGACACTGCCTACCCTACCTACTCTAACAAAATAATCGGATTTTATTTGGATACCTTGTCACATTGTATTTATTTATTAGTGGTATTTACTACCTACCATCCTTGAAAGCATAGGTTGAAAGAAACATTCTAAAAACTTAAATTAGCTCCACCTGTCGAGTATCAGTGGTATCATCGCCTCGGTAAGTACCTGTGGTATGCACATTCCACATCGCATTATTATTGCGCTGCACTAGCGCCGCCACGCGCCTAACGGCAAAGACACATACTATTCCTGTCTAAATGTTTGCATGTGTGCCGACGTGGTTATGCGAATGCACTATGTGTGCGTTCTTATAAATACATGGCACACAATGATACAATTAACGCACACAATCGCACAGGGTAGGCAATGTCTCTCTTTGGCCGAAAGTTACCGAAGTCTTACGTAACAGTTTTAAAAAGTATTATTTTCTTCGTGCTTATGCATTTGAATGATAAATTTTATTTATAGTCATGGTTTGTTTTGTTTTGATTTGTTTTGGCGATAGTAGGCAAATAAATGTAAGATTTTAGAAAACAGAAAATTTCGAACCCCATTTTTAAATTAAACACACAAACCAATACGTATTAGTATTTTGGTAAGTAATAGCATCGAAAATTTTTTGCCTACCCTGTCTAAAATCTCTGTGCACGCCACTGCATTCACCCACAAACGGGCCATAGGCCTATTGTGAGTCAATGATTGTATATTTTGTAAGCATGACGTGTTATGCCTAATAAAAGATTTTTTTTTAAGGGGTGCTTCAGTTACGATAAAGGAACACAAAAAAAAATATAAAAAAAAAATCTTACTGAAAAAAAAAAAAACTATAACTCCATTGAAACTTAACTAACGAGGAACACCGCGCTATCACCGAGCCAGCGCGTGAGAATCAGTGGATAAGGTAGCCACATACATAACTGAAACTCTTTCGAGCGCGTTTGATAGCGCGGTGCTCCGGGTCATTGCCCTCCGCGTTAGTTTTATTTAGTTTCAATGGAGTTAAATTTTTTTTAAGTAGGATTTTTTTCATAATTTTTTTTAGTTTCTGTATTGTTACTGAACCACCCCCTAAGCTATGGCACACAATCAAATTAACACCCTGTATAATAATCACCAACCTGGTAGGTGTATCCAATTTTCTCCGAGTTGATGAGGCAGGTCGCCTTGAGCTTCTCGAGTTCCTTTTGCAACTCCTGGCACAGAGTCTCCAGTTCTATTTTAGCTGTACGATATCTCGAGAAATGGTCCCACATTATCTTCTCCATTTTTTCTTTGTGTTCTTGTAACTGAAAAATTGCGATTTCAATTGTGAGTGAATTGCGTTTTAGAAGTAAAAAAATCGGTCAAGTGCGAGTCGGACTCACGCGCCGAGGGTTCCGATTTACTTACCTGTAATATTTTTTAAAGCAATAAAGTCCATTTTTTGGACCACAATACTAAATTTTTTTGTGAAGGATTTTGGCAGATTTCTGAAAAAGTTTAAGAGAAACTCAGTCTTTTTGTATTAGGGCTCCCGCACACGACCGAGAATCGGTGACCGATTTTTTGTCGACATCCCGCTCTGACGTGTTATCACCTGCATCTTCCCTCCTTGTTCTGGCCGATAATCGCCCACCGATTCTCGGTCGTGTGCGGGAGCCCTTAGTCGTGCGTGATTCAAATTGGTCCATACCTTTAGGCGAAACTGGATCTAAATACTTTGAAATTAAAAATATTGGTTATACAGGGTGTAAATGCAAAACCGAGCGGCAGCTCAAGGGTGAGCTCACACCAAGAAACTCAACAACTTTTCCAAAGAAACATGGGTCAAAAGTGATATTTTTTTGGCTTCTCCATACAAACCTTCAACAGTGGACAGTGCATTTTATATGGAGAAGCCATAAAAAATTCTCCGATTTCGACCCATGTTTCTTTGGAAAAGTTGTTCAGTTTCGTGGTCTGAGTACACCCTTGAGCTGGCGCTCGGTTTTGAATTTACACCCTGTATAGAAATTGGACCCGTGTGGTGCCGGCAAAGAATAGTACCAACCCATACATACCCGTGGGTGTCGTAAGAGGCGACTAAGGGTTAACTGGAGGATGGGCAGCAGCATCCTCCTTTATATCTTACATCTTACTTAATGCGGTCACCTACAACCGCGGTCCATAGTGCCAGCCGTAACGCTAACAAGCGAGGTGATTATGGTACTTATGGTACCCTCCACATTTCTCCAGCAAAAGCTAGAATTCTGGAGGGAGCTCCCTGTCCTGTAGTGGACGTTTTATGGGATGTTATGATGATGATATAAATTGGTTTATTATTTTCTTGAAAGTGGACTTCTCTAAGTAAAGTTGTGTTTGGTACCTGTGCTTCTTTGAGTTCGATGTGAATCTGTTCCTCCTTATCACGCTGTTTGTACAGCGCTTCCCATCGCTTGTGATTGTACTCCACCATACCCATACGCTCGGTGTTCAAAGCTTCCTCAAGCAAAACCATCTGAGTCTCGTACGACTTTTGTAAAATTGCCAGATTCTTTTCGATTCGATCCGATAGTTCTTTAATGTCGTTGTCCTGGAAAATGGAATAGGTTAGCAATAATCATCATATAGCGTCACAGAATATATAATAGATAGCGTGTGCAGAATAAGGTTGTCTCGACGGTTATTTTCTGCGCATGAGTGACAGGCGGAGAGCCAAAGAATGGTACACAAATCCCACCTACTGGCGCGCAACCCCGCGACTCGTTTTTTGAAGAGTCAGATTTACGACGTTGTACGACGAATATCGTGTAACATGTAAGATCGGTATCCGACCTTAAAAACTCTGGTGTCAGAGTTGTTGAGCCGCCAAAGGCTTCTGACTACTTCCGTGGATAGTAGCCGGGACCAACAACGGCTAGCAATGGCACTTGAATAATTTGTCACTATGTACGTGTGGTGCCGGCAAAAAATAGCACCAACCCATTTCTACCCGTGGGTGTCGTAAGAGCCGAGCGACTAAGGGATTATATCCTTCTGTGTATCGTGCCATCTTGCAAACTGCGCTACGGTCACCAACAACCGCGGCCCGTGGTGACAGCCGCAACGCTAAAACGCGTGGTGACTATGTTACTTCCCCTCCACATTCTAACAAAATCTGGAATTCTGAAGGGAGCTCCCTGTCCTGTCCTGGAGTGGACGTTTCATGTGATGTTATGATAATGTACCTGAAATCGTGGTGGCGAGAACGAGATGTATAATGATAACATATTGTACCTTTCTAACGTAACAAACAGAATTACAAAATGGATGCTGGAAAACTGATCACCTAGATGGGTGATCGCTGGTGACACAACTAATAGAGCGATTCTGTGCTTCGGAAGGCAGGTCAAGCCGAGTCAGAGGCCATTTGGCTGCTTAAAAACACTGACAGATAGTTAAGTTAGCCACTAACCTGGCAAAGCCTAATCTTAAATTAAATCTAGTTTAGCCTCTGAGTTACGGAGGTAAGATGGCAGTCGCTCTGTGTAAAAACCAGTGTCCTCGTCAATTAGATAGCAGACTCCGTAAAAATTTAATAAGGCTAGGGCAGACAGACATTTTTTTTTTAAATTCGCTTTATCGAACACCCCCTTTCTATTTGCTATTTTCATAAATAAAATAAAAGCCCTGAGGACGATAACGAGAAAACCACGAAATATTTATAAAAAATTTGCCCCCCTCTCTCTGTTCCATGGGCCATATTTCGTGCTCGTCTCGCTATCGTGTTCGAGGCTTTATGAAAATAGCAAATGGAAAGGGAGTTAGATACTTTCGTGACCAAGCGAATGTACGCACGGCAGCAAGCAAGTGAAAACAAAACCAGTATAAGCTGAACCAGCGCTACGCTACAAACGCCCGGAACCAGAGACCGGCTCACTCGGTGTGTACTCAAAACTGTCGGTCTGCCAGGAGTCTGCTAGGTCTTTGCCCCGTAATGGAACACTTTATGAGCTACTAGCTGGTGCCCGCAGTAGCCTATATGTTATTCTGATGTACGAGTAAGTATAAGCTATATTATTGTAAAGTTTCATTAAAATCCATTCAGTAGGTAGTTTTTTCGTGAAAGAGTAACAAACATCCATCCATACTTACAAACTTTCGCGTTTATAATATTATAGTAGGAAGTAGGATAAAAAAATCATACTTCGGGGAGAAGTATTAAAATACTATCACACTTTGATATGGAAATTCGACGTTCTTGTAAAGCAGTGAACGTTATGATGAAATCTTACTTGTTTCTCAAGATCGACGTAATATTGTTTGTCCATGGCCTGAAGATCAGCTTTCAGCGAGTCGGTAAGTACGGTTTTCCTAGCGAGCAGGTCATCGCATCGCACCCTCTGCTCTTTCACCGCGGCGTCTATCTCTAAGGGGTCGCGTATGCTCATCATGGCCTCCCAGTTGTCAGCAATTGCTTCGTAAGCGAGCTGTGTCTCCAGGGCCTCTTCTTCTACTTTCTCCAACAAAACTTAAAAAAAAGAAAATATACAAAATACAATACAAACAGTTGTAATACCTGTCCAGAGAAAAGTAGATTCAGATTATTTTATTCAATGTAAATTCTTTATTTACAGAATACTTATTGAATATCACAGCATGCAGAATACAATGCAAATACAGCGAGTCTACAACGTGTAATTCTAAATTCGTAAAACCCCTCGGACCCACCCATGTAACTGAACAACTTTTGATCTACAAATTTCGAAAATAAAAATCGATTCTCCATACAAAATTAAAATCTGATCCGGTAAACTAAATGGTGAATATTTTTTTTATTTTAATTTCCAAAAGTTGTTCAGTTACATGCATAGAATTACCGAGACGCTTTGCCTATTACGTCTATAGAATTACACGTTGTATACTTTTCGCTCGTAGGTGATGGATGACCATCACGCTGGTAACCTTGGACATCCCTTCCAGCACTAGACGGGTCACCTTCTCCACCGCCTGAACCGTGGCCTGCTCAACCACTCCCATCTGTTCTTCCAGTACCACCACCTGCTATTTACCTCTTTATTTTCTCAATGTTGACATTCCTGCGGTCGGGTTCTCGCTCGTAGGTGATAACCCTCACGTTGGTAACCTTGGACGTCTCTTTCAGCACTAGACGGGTCATCTGCGGTGCCTGAAACGTGGCCTGCTCAACCACCCCCATCTCTTTTTCCAGTACTACCACCTCCTATTTACCACTCATTTTCTCAATGTTGACATTCCTGCGGTCCGCTTCTCGCTCGTAGGTCATGAGATGACCCTCACATTGGTAACCTTGGACGTCCCGTCCAGCACCAGACGGGTCAACTCCTCCGCTGCTTGAACCGTGGCCTGCTCAACCACTCCCTCCTGTTCTTCCAGAACCACCACCTGCTATTTACCTCTTTATTTTCTCAATGTTGACATTCCTACGAGCTCGTAAATAATGACCATCACGTTGGTAACCTTGGGCGTCCCTTCCAGCAATAGCCAGGTCAAGTTTTTCGCTGCTTGAACCGTGGCCTGCTCAACCACTCCCATCTGTTCTTCCAGCACTACCACCTCCTATTTACCTCTCATTTTCTCAATGTTGACATTCCTGCGGTCGGCTTCTCGCTCGTCGGTGATGACCCTCACGTTGGTAACCTTGGAAGTCCCGTCCAGCACCAGACGGGTCAACTCCTCCGCTGCGCGCATCGTCGCCTGCTCAACCACGCCCATCTCTTCTTCTGGTATCACCTCCTGCTCCTTCGTTTCCGCCCTGACGGAATCAGGATAAAATCAAAATTAGTCTATTTTTTAATATGACGGGACCACAGGGGACATTTACACCACTAATCCCTAACTAGGCAAATCCTGTGTTCGGTCTACCTCACGTCGGTGGAAACATTTTCAACTCTTTTACCATGCCATAAAATCGAAACTGTTTCTGCTGACGCGCTGTTGGGTGTACACGAGTATCAGACTGAACGCAAACGTGACAGTCGCATCCATAGAAGCAATAAGCACACATAGCAGGTGGCTTGCTTAGCGCCTTGATAATTGCCACTGACCTGGTTATTCTCTAGGAAAACGCGATGTCCTCGCTGGAGGTAATTCGCTTGGCTTGGAGTACACTTATTACACGCAACTCCTAACAACAAGGCAGGCGCTAAGCCTACAGATTAAGGGCTTTACTGCAGTCAACAAGCGCCCTCATCAGTTTTGAAAAACGGCCACTTGTAGCAGTTTTTGTATCCGTAAGTTCAGTGATATAACTATATTTTTCAGGATTGATATGTTCTACATAAACTAGGGTTACTTCAATCTGGTGAAGACAGATTTTTGATAAGTTTTGTACTTAGCGAGTAATATTTTTTTTTAACTAATAGGGGCGCTAGTTGACTGCAGGAAAGCCCTAAAGTAGTTCCATGAACCGATATCCAGCCGACTTATTATAGCCTCCGTGCAAGCTACCTGCAGTGCGAACATAGCCTTAGGCCGGTTGGGGTCTAGCAAAATGGGGCGCTATGGAGATGGGACCATTAATAATCTAATCACTTTTATAAGAAACGAAAAAAAAAGTTCCAGCTTCATAGATCCACCTCGTATCCTCTAACTGCCGATTTAACTTTCGCGATCGAGTGCCCAGGAGCACTTCCAGCGAAAAAGCAGAAACAAGTGAAAAGGTAGACGTACACTGGTACGCACCTCCCGCAACGCACACCAGCACGCACTGTGGACCAGTGGACGGCCACTATAGAGCAGATAATAATGCGTCCATCCGTTCAAATCTCTTCGGATATACCCCTTCTCTGCTCCGTGGAAATACCACACCAGGCAGAACCAGGAGACGCATTTTTGAAGCGTTCGAAGTGAATCTTTAGTTCGCATACGAAAACGAATCGTGTACGAATTTAATTTCTAATGCCCTCGATTTTACGCATTTTTGAATCATTCGAAAGCAATGTTGCCATTAGATTACAATCTTTAAACAATTTCCGTTTCACGCAGAAAAATAAAAACCGGAAAGCAATCACTCATTGATTTTAAAAACCGGTAATGAATTTCGAGGGAATGGAACGCAAATTAAAAAGTTGATATGTCAGTACAATGTCTTGTGTGAAGGAAACGTCAATGTCGTTCTCATCACAGATTATACATACTTTCGAGTGGTAGAAATGCAAAACGAGTGGGTCGGACCACTCGTTGCAGAATTCACAGGTATGAATATTCAAAAATTGCGATTTTACGGATTCGTATACGAATCTTGCACATTCGAATGCGAATTGAAGTACGAACGCTTCAAAAATGCGTCTCCAGCAGAGGCGCTACCGGCGAACTGAATCGTTACCGATTCTCTTTTTTAGGGTTCCGTACATCAAAATAAAAAAAACGGAACCCCTATAGGATCACTTTGTTGTCCGTCTGTCTGTCAAGACCCTTTTTCTCACGAACGAGAAGAGGTATCAGGTTAAAATTGATAAAGAATATTAAGGTCCATAAACCGCACAAGATCTGAAAATTTTAAATTTTTTACTACGACGCAATCAAAAGATGGCTTTTTATGTCCTCATCACCATACATTTATGCAAAAAAGCAAAACCTACAGGGTACCTACTTCCCGTTGACCTAAAATTATGAAATTTGGCAAGAAGCTAGGTCTCACAGTACAAATAAAGGGAAAAGTCTAAAATCATTAAATTCAATTTTTCTCACAACTAATAGTAACCAATTAAGGTGAGCTCTCGTTTCAAGAACTTTTCTATAAAAGAGGGGTCAATTTGGATGGACGCGGAATTTTTAGTATATCATATGGTAGATAGGTATGGAACCCTTAGGGCGCGAGTCCAACTCGCACTTGGCCGGTTTTTTTTCTATACACGAAGAAAAGAGAGAATCGATAACGATTCAGTTCGCCGGTAGCGCTGCAGGCAAAGAGGATATAAAACACTACTGCAGGTATGATTTCATATCAGTGGTTTTAAGAGGCTTACTTTTTCCTGATGGCCTCCTGCCTACGCTTAATTCGGAGCTGACGCCCCGCCTTCCGCTCCGCTGGGTCGTTAGACGAGGTCTGTGGCTCCTTTGGTGCCAAAATATCCTCCTCTTCATCTTCACCAAACATGATTCCTCAACACAATTACTACAAAACGTCTATAAAAATATGTAAATAAAAGTAGGCTACCCAATTGACATAATAAACACGCGGAATGCGTTGCTATGGTAACGACTTCATCTTGAAGTTAGTCCACGTAGATTGTCATAGAAAAATAAGGGTAATTAGAAGGAGGATTAAAGAAATAAGTTGTCACAAGGTAGTGAAGGCGTCGTTCTATGGATTTGACGGGTTATTTTGAATATTTGCTAGTGATCATTGATGATTTGACATAAAAATTTGGGACCCGTTGGCAGATGTCATCCCATAGTAAAATAAATTAGCAAGGTATCTATTCCGAGCGAAGCAAGGAGGTCCGAAATCTTTGTAGATTGTATACAGGATGTAAGGGACGGTGTACCGAAAACTGGAAGGGCGTGCTCAGTCAACGAAACTGAACAACTTTCCCAAAGAAACATACTTATATTGGGAAATGAAAAAAAAAATTGACCTCTCCATACAAACTGTTCGAACAGAGTGGGCAATTTGTATGGGGTCAATTTTTTTTTTTCATTTCCCAACATGTTTCTTTGGGTAAGTTGTTCAGTTTGGTTAACTGAGCACGCCCTTTCAGCTTTCGGTACACCGTTCCTTACACCCTTTATATCACCGGAAAATTATACTAAAGCGGGCAGTTCGCAACCCTACCTCATCGGATACCAAACAGCGACCTATATAGGCTGCTGCACAATAAAATGGTGAGTCTAAAAACGTTTTGTACACTCAACAAAAACACTTTTTTTTTTATCAAATCGTATACCAAGTAAGCACATTGTGCACGCAAAAGTACTAGAAGTACCAAAACCAACAGGATTGCTTTTCTTAGTAAGTTGACATAACTTAAAAATAACATTGCAACTCCGTAGGGTTCCCACCTGTGCGTTCTCCGCCTATAAGTCGTAAGTTGAACTTACGAAAAATTATAAAAGAAAATCTAACCGATCCCATTCAGGATCGGCTTGAAGAAATAAAAGATGTTAAAGTAATTTTATAAAGTTTTATTTACTTAAGTTTACTTTTTGCTGTTAAGGATGATACCATCATATTTCTGTTGGAACCACTTCATGGCATCCTCCTTGGTCAGACGATGGGGGAACCCAACCTTGCCAGTCTTGCGTCTCCTGTGCGCCACGTTGAAACCTGCAGACAAATAATTTTCTTATATTACTTCATAGCTAAAGATCGGACGCTGACTGGAAAGGTGCTGAAGAGATTGCTAAAACCAAAATCATAATTTAACTAAGGCTCTATTCGCTCCAAAGAGTAGCGCATTAGCTGAATATGCTGTCAAGATGTGACTTGATTTCTTGACAGCTCTTCAAGTATTGTGAATTAAGCTAACATCTCAAGATGAGTTTAATCTCACACTTGAGAGGGATTTATCATTACGACCTTAAGAAGTTTCGCGCGGTCTAGTGGCGCCCTCACAGGCAATAAAATCTGACTTGCCGAGTATTTAACTCATATTGAAAATTCCTACAGTTACAAAAAGTGCGAAAAACGGCCACTTTTGCACTTTGTGCAAAAAAAAAAAATATCTCTGAAATTTGCTAAACGAAAAATGTGAATTAATTATAGTCGATAAGTCATTTTTAGGATCAAAAATTACTTTAATGATTCTGAACCCTCGGCGCACGAGTCCGACTCGCACTTACCGTTTTTTTTAGCTGCTATGAACTATATTTTAAAGAGTTCTAAATAAACCAGGCTAATTTTTATGTGTCTGACCGGATTATAATGTGATATGCAAGTAATATTTTTTTAACAGATGGGGCGGCGGCGGGGCGACACTGGATGGCGGGTTTAACAATTTGCAATATCTGTCATATTCAAGGTAATACATATTATATTGAAACCAAGTGTTCTATTCATGTTTACAAACAACTTTGACTAGCAATATAACCAACTCTGAAAACCAAAACGGTCCAAGTGCGGTCGGACTCACGCACCGAGGGTTCCGTACCACTAAGGTAAAAATCCCGCGTCTAGTTATCAACGCTCAGTCTCGCAGACGTGTATTCAATTCACGCGAGTCCGACACGCACTTGACCAGTTTTTATTATTTGTTGTTATTCTATAGCTAATGCAATATGAACATACACATTTCCAAGCTTAGTGTTCCCGTTTTTACGATAGAGCTTAAAAACACGTTTTATTAGGGAAGCCCCCCTTAATTTATATAATATTTGTATATGTATGTATAAAGGGTGGAAGAGACGGTGTACCGAAAACTGAAAGGACGTGCTCAGTCAACGAAACTGAACAACTTTCCCAAAGAAACATATGTTAGGAATGAAAAAAAAAAATATTTACCTCTTCATACAAATTGCCCTCTGGTCGAACAGTTTGTATGGCGAGGTCAATGTTCTTTTTTCATTTCCCAACATATGTTTCTTTGGGAAAGTTGTTCAGTTTCGTTGACTGAGCACGCCCTTTCAGTTTTCGGTATACCATCCCTTACACCCTGTATTTGTAAAATATGTGTATTTATATATTTGTAATCTCGAAAACGGCTCTTAACGATTTTGATGAAATTTACCATACGGGGGTCTTCGGGGGCGAAAAATCGATCCAGCTAGGTCTCATGTCTGGGAAAATTCGTAATCCCTGTGTCTTTAAGCACTTAAAAAATACCGCAGAAACCTACAGCGCCATCTGTTGGCGGGTAACATAGCTTGCTCACCCGATGATATTTTAATATTGAGGCGGCTCGAAGCTCGGTCGCCCAGGTGCTTATTATTATTTATTTAGCATAAAATTAAAATTATCATTTGTCAGAGAGCAATGAACCGCAGCATTCTAGGTATTAAACGGATCGGCCGAGTACGGAATACTACGCTGCGTTCCAAGACAGGAATAGCTGACGTGGGTCGGGAGACAGCCAGGCTCAAGTGGGACTGGGCTGGGCCGTTTGTCGCAAGCATTCGCGACGGTGGGCGAAAGTCGTCACACAATGGAAACCCCACGATGGCCAACGCCGCGCCGTCGGGGTAAACCACGAAAAAGATGGTGTGGCGACTCGGACTCGTACCGATGCGGTTGGTGGGAATTTGCTCAGGACCGCGATGGTTGGAGGAACGAAAAAAGTTCAACTGTTTATCTATTACGGTTCATGAGATGCAGCCCGCTGACATTCAGACAGACATTGGAGGCATAGGGTCCGATTTTCACCCTTTGGGTACGGAACTATGTAAAGAGTGAGCAAAGAAGCAGGCGGGTCACCTGATGGTACTGGTAAGCCACCACGGCCCAAAGCATCCACTTAATCATCTTATTCAAGGAAATTGGACCTCCTTGCTTCGCTCGGAACAGAAACCGTGCAAAATTATTTTACTTGTCCCAAATTGCATTGTCACATCATCATGTCTGTGGCTATTTAAAGTGGTAACGCGGCAAGTGTCAAGGGCACCTTTGTACCGGGAGTGTCGTGGGGCGTGTTATTTATTTGACACTTTTATAGTAATAAGGTTTAGTATGTAGTATTTGACATTTGATTTGATTGGAAATAAATATATTTTAAACATCATCATCGAATCGAAATATTCAAAATAACCCTACTGACTACCTTCGACATACACATATTTTTTCATGTTCCTAAATCCCAAAAGGAATAAATTCATTAAACAAATTATTCCAAAGGCAGGTTTAGTTTATTATGGCACATACTTTACAGAATGTAACCATACAAACTTACATTCTTGAACACATGTGCATGACAACAATTCACTCCTAAATACATATATGTACAACATTTTTATGTGAAACAACCTGAGGAGCCCCATTTCTAGCAGTGGAGCATTATAGGATTTTAAGGTCAAGTGAAAATAATGGTTACCTGGCCGACCAAGAACGACGTAGAAGTCAAGACCGTAGATACCAATGGCAGGGTCGTACTTGATACCCAAGTCAATGTGTTCCTGGATACCGAAACCGAAGTTACCGGTGGCAGAGAAGTTGTCGCGTCTCAACTCGTATTCTCGCACCTGAAGAATAAAAAAAATAAAATTAAAGCATGGCCACTGTTTAATAGTCCCTAAGCTCAGACACCAGCATGTAAGACAATCTAATGAAAGCTATTGAAAATTGTATCAGGTTTGCATAGAGCCAATATAAATTAAATCATTGATGATGAACAAGAAATGCCTTGATTTCAAAATTATGCAAACTATAGTGTGATTAGAAATTGAATTTATTTGATTTTTTTCAATAACAATTTTATTACTTTATTTTGAATTTAAACAAGCTTTTTTTGTAATTTAATTAATTTATGGACTGTGAGTCAATAATAAATTTATTTATTTTAATTTATTTATATTTATCTTATTAATGAGGAGGTTGTAATTTCCTTTAGTATTCTGAGCAGTAAGATATTAGTGCACAGAAGTTGCAAGTAAGAAATAATAATATTGCATGAATATTTAAAGAAACACCAATATTTAGTGAGACTTTCTTGTACTGTTCATGCTGTTGTTAAGGCGATCCGTTTTCCATACTAAATTCAAATTACTTGCATGCTTATGCGGTACATAAAATGTTGTTGAAAAACAAGTGTATACTGTTATTTTTAGTTAAATTTTTCGCTGATTAATAATATATAAAGATACAGCTAATGCACTAAAAGTACTAGTTTTTGTTAGCAATTTTTGGTTCAATATTACCATTGTAGGTGTGCAATCTATATTGTAATACTTTCGGTGCATTAGCTGTATCTTTGTTGTAATCAAAAGAAAGAAAGAATAATGTTTATGTCATTAGTTTGTGACACTACACAGATTAAACATCATAAAAAAAGAGTTCTTTACATCATAATATGTATCGTGGCACAACCATGAAAAAGGAAACGACTCAACATTGTGTCTAGATCTCAAAAAGAGCTAGACGCTGTTTTTCAGTCGCACCTAATTTTGCAAGCTCAGCTTAACCATCGCGAGCGGAATTTACATAATGTGGCGAATAAATTATTTTATATATCATTTGCTTGTATTAGGGAATAACATAAATTCATAATTCATAATTCATAATTCATTTTATTCATAAAATAATATAACATTACAGTCCAGGACCAAAGCGTTATACTTAAAATTATCTAAGTACATTAAGTACAGTATAAATAGTATTTCACAATACTAATTACTATTACAAAATGTCAAATTTAAAAGATTAATATTATATTTAAATATAAATGTCAAAATCAATGTCACATATTAAAATTTTATTATTAGTCAGTTACACAATACTAGACCCCCTTGCATTCTTCTCTATTACCCTCTGACACTGCCTCATCATGCATTCCATCCCGGTCGTGAACAGGTCACTGTCAGGGTTAGCCGCGAGCACGGAGTTGAGCAGGCGGGAGGCGCGCGCCGCCGGAGTGTGGTGGCGGTGCTGAGTGCGGGCCGCCGGGGCAGCCAGTAGGCCGTGCGCACGCGCGCGCAGGTAGCACGATAAGTGAGCGTTAGGTACATACAACTTTAGGAACACTCCCACTAGGGCTGTGCAATCTATTTTGGATTTTAATAATCCTAAAACAAATCTGGCGAGAGCTACCGATCTACGTACTTCCAGTGACTGGTAACCCAACTGACCTTGTATGAAGAGTGTGGGATACATATATGGGTAATAGGAATGCACCTTTTTATACATTGACCTAAGAAACTTTTTCTGCACTTGTTCTAACATAAGAATATATTTATCCTCATGTGGGTTCCAGACTGTTGCATTCGTTTCCAGTATACTACGAACCAGTGCCTGATAAAGGGTACGAGTTGCAGCAGCAGAAAGCGTGACTGAGTTTCTGAGTACAAACCCGAGACGACGATGAGCAGTGACACTAACATTTTGAACATGCTCACGAAAAGTTAGCTGCGGATCGAATAGCACACCTAAGTCGCGTACTCGCTCGACGCGTGTCAGCTCTGAGCCTCCCACCGTATATTGCATTACAAGCGGCTTAGTTGAGCGAGTAAATGTCATTATTTCGCATTTACTCGAGTTAAAAAACAATCTATTTTGCAGACTCCATTCGTAGACTGCATCTAGGTCCCGCTGCAGAGCGTCACAATCAGACTTAGATTTGCATTCTTTTATCAGCTTAACATCGTCCGCGAATATAGATATAGTGGACTCGCAAACTACATTCGGGAGGTCATTTATTAGAAGGACAAACAGGAATGGTCCTAAATTTGAGCCTTGACTTATTCCAGACCGTGTGTGATAACAGTTAGATACGTATGGGCCATATTTTACGTACTGTTGTCGGTTAGACAGGTAGTTCGCAAAAAGATTCAGTAGTCTAGGTGTGAAGCCCATGGCACCAAGTTTCATAATTAAAGTATCATTGTGAACGCGATCAAAGGCCTTTTGGAAGTCTAGGTAGACTACATCTACCTGACCCCTATTATCGAGCTCACAGGATATCTGTTCCGCTAGTTCAACTAGGTTAGTAGTGACTGAGCGCTTAGGTAGAAAAGCGTGTTGCACTGAAGTGATGTGCGGCAGACATTGTGGTAAAAGTAGGCTGTGAAGCACTGTTTCAAAGATTTTTGCGAGAGCAGATAGTATCGCGATGGGGCGATAATTCTCCACCTTAGATTTCGAGCCTGCTTTAGGTATTGGGGTTACTCGTGACTTTTTCCATGTCGAAGGGTATACGCTGGTTTTTAATATTAAATTAAATATGAATAGAATAGGTTCTATCAACTCATCAGCACAGCCCTTCACTATAAATGCTGGTAAGTTGTCAGGCCCGGGTGAGGTACCAGGCTTGAGTTTATTAATAGCGCAAAGGACCTCCCTACGACTAAAAGCACGCACGTCAACGCGGCGGCTGTCAGCAGGCGCGGCGGCGCTGGCGGCGGCCGGGCTGAGCGCGGGCGCGTCGGGCAGGAACACGGAGCTGAAGTGGTCCGCGAACGCGCACGCCGCGCCCGCGCCCCGGTACTCGACGTCGCCCCGCGTCACGCGCGCCTCCTGACCGCCACTACTACGAAGAGAATTCACGTATTGCCAGAATTCTCTTGGGTTTTTACACAAGTTGCGCGAGATAGTTTGCGTGTAGGCAGCGTGTGCAACTTTAATATCTTCTTTTATTTTACACCGTAATTCCTCAAAGTTAAGGCGGTTGTTCTTGTCACCATGTTGTTTCCATTGACGATGACATTCGGCTTTAATTTCAATTTCACGAATTATGCTACGTGTATAAAATACTGGATAGGTTCGATGTAACGATTGCTTGCGTATTTTCTTAGGAATGCATTTGTCAAAAATACAGTATAAGTTTTTATAAAACCAGCTAAGACATTCGTTAACACACGAGAAAGTATATAGTTCGTTCCAATTAGTATCTCTAACCAGACAGTAAAGTTTATAATAATCACCTTTTTGGAAGTTCCAGTCGTTCTCTAAGGGAATATTAGAGGGGTCACAGAGAGTTACCTCTTTAGAGAAGTTGTACCCAACGCTCACGATCAGCGGTGGATGATAACCATCAATCTTAGATAAGACTTCGGCGGGCCCGGCGGGACGCACACACACCGCTCCGCTCAGCTCCGCGCCCGTCAACACCACGTCGAGTATGCGCTCATGCGAGTTTGTCACTTGGTTAAACTGATCGAGATTACACAGTGTCCTAAAATAGTTAAAATAATTGTTAATATTAATACTAGCACTATTCAGGTTAAGGTCACCAAGTACTAATATTTTTGAAGGGGAGTGTACAGAACAGACTTTTTCCACACTTTGGAACCATTTCATATAAGTATCGTCACTAGATTTAGGTGGTAAATATATAACGCACACGTAGATGTGGTAGCCGGCCAGCTGAAGCTTGGCCCAGAGGTCCTCGCCGTCGGAGGTCTCGTATCGTGAGACACGCTCGAGAGTGATGGGCGCGCGCGCGGCCAGCAGCACACCGCCGCCGCCGCGCCCGCTCCTGTCACGCCGCAACACCGACCACTCGGCACCGGCGCCGCACACTTCGGTGTCATTAACCGAGCCATCCAAGTTGGTCTCAGTAGCCGCAACTAGGTTAATGTTGTTTGACAACAATAGATTAGTGCGCCATTCAAACAACTTTGTCCTGAGCCATCTCACATTTTGGTAGTAGGTGTTAAGAGTGAACACCTTTCTACTACTTACTTTTGGTTCGCTCTGTCCGCTCGAGCCGAAAAAGCCAGCGCTCAGTCGATAGCCCCTTAGGCCAGAACTGCGAGGTAAGGCACTCGTCGAACATGTCATCCGGTACACCAACCTTAAATGACGCATACTCGGTTTGGCGTTTAGGAGTCATTTTCATAGCTGTATACAAAGCGGAATTTTTCTTTGTGTTAAGGTAGGTTATCACGTTGGCCTCAGTAGTATCAGGCTGAGCTCCCCAAACATGCAAGTACCTAGTTCTATTAGCAGCACACAATAGGTCGCTCGCATCTCCACTGCAACGGACTAATTTCCTCTGTCTTTGTTTATTAGAACGTTTACGTGTCACTAGTGTAAAAGGTATTTCATTCTCGCTTGATTCAGAGCTTGGTTGCTCCATACCTTTGTTGACAGGAACTGTAGAGTTTTGGACAACGGAGGCCTGCGTTTTCCGTCCTGGAACTTGTTTATGTTGCTTCGAAGGCAGCTGTTTAGGTTGCCTAGGTCCTATCGTTACATTTTGAGACGGTAATTCAGTAGCTTGTTTTCGTTTCGTCTTTTTCTCTCTCGGCTGTGCCGGGCTGCGATCCGTCTCGCTTCCACTTTCGACCGTGAGGTAGTCTTCATCGATATCGCGCTTTGGTTTGCACTTGTCACAATTTTTAAATCCACCTTCACATAGTCGTTCAATTAGTGAATTTAATCTCGAAATTTGGTGTTTTAGAGCACTAATTTCGTCACTTTGGGCACTAACTTTAGTATCCAGGTTAGATAAACTTGCCTTGATCACTGTCGTATCGGATTGACGCACGCCGGACGGCATTTTCTATAGAAAATTATTTTAAAACCGAGAGCGTTTGATTTGCACGACTATCCGAGCCGTTGGACTTGAAATAATAATTATAGGTAAATACTAATTTAATAAATTTAAAAAAATACTGTACAGGTACGGCAGTTATAAACTAGATTATGATAAAATAAAATATAAATGAAACAAAAATACATAATGTATAATTAAGATACTATAAGAATATAGGTATTTGTAAGTAATTGAAAACTGAAATCTTCCGGTATCAGGACCCATGTTGTTGTTTTAATAGTATATTTAAGGTGTTTTTTAAATGTTTGTTTACAACTGGTTTTTCTTAAAGGAGGTGGTAGGTTGTTCCAGCATTTGGAGGCCTGATACCGGAAACTTCCTTCAAATGCTCTCGTTTTATGAAATGGTGATACTAATAAAAAACTGTTCATACTATAAAAAAAAAAAAAAAACTGTCAACGGACGCGTATCGAAGTCGATTTTCCCTGCAGTTATTTGTGATTATATCCAACAGTTTCTATAAAATTTAGTTGTGATTGTGCTTATAACATCTCAGTGCATACCATATTGTGTTATCTCTGTGTTTATCGCGCTAAATAGTCATAATCCAAACCGACAAAGACTTGTTCCACCATCAACGGACAATACTGTTTACGATCTTCTGGCTGCCATATCATTTGTTGTGAATGTGCTAAAACATCTCTGTGCATATCATTTGCAGTTTTTTCGCAGTTTTCTCGTCTTAAACAGTGATAAACTACAAAACAAAGACTCGACATCTATTTTCGAGCCACCCTCAAATCTTTTCGATTTACCATAATGACAAATGTCACCTGACACTTCAGTATTGCCAGTATGAACGAACCTCCCCAGAATGGGGGAAATCAACCTGTTCTTGGTCACAGACACCTTGTGCAACAAGTTTTCCACAAGAGCATGTTTGAACAAAGCCCATTAGCTAAAAAAGTACCCTCAACCGATAGCATACCCAATGCTGTAGATACTAACCCACCTGATGAAGTGTACAAAACACCACCATGTCATGTGCCATGGCAGAAAGTACCTCAAGCCAATACAAGCGAGCAAAGGAAAAAGAGGAAGGTCCCTGACTCACCACCCCCAGTACCAACCCAAAACAGATTTGATATCCTAAATCAGGTAAAAACCACACCGGAAGCTCAAATTGAACGAAATAACAAACCTCCACCAATTATCTTGTATGGGATCAAAGAAATCGACAAACTTATAGACTTCCTCACAAAAACAATACCAAAAGAATCCTTTACAATCAAAATTATTACAAGACAACAGCTGCGTCTCAGTTTCTCAGATGTGGAAACATACAAGACAGCAATAACTCTAATACGTGAAAATGGTTTGATCGGTCATACTTTCACAACAAAATCTGAAAAGCCCTTTAGAATTGTGATCAAGAACCTACATCCTTCCACACCAGTACAAGAAATCATTTCAGCGATTGAAAACACTGGAAATAAAGTGAAAGGCGAGATAATCAATGCTCGCTATGGGCCAAATAAAATTCCCCTCCACACATGGTTTGTAAATCTTGAGCCAAGTCCAAATAACAGCAAGGTAAGAGAAATGGACCAACAGAAATGGAGATGGACCGGACACATGGTCCGAGATAAACAAAATAAATGGAGCACAATTATTTCGGAATGGTACCCCAGAGATGGCAAACGCAACAGAGGACGCCAACATATGAGATGGGAAGACGACCTGAAACTCACAGCAGGACACCATTGGAGAAGGGTTGCGATGCGAGAGACCGAACACAGTGGAAGATGTTAGAGGAGGCCTATGCCAAGCGGCACGCTGAACTAAGGGACATTTTGTGAAATCAAAAATCTTTATAAATTATACTTTACTGTAACCTGTAGTTCAGAATAAAAAGGCTTAATAATAATAAGAGAAATAAAGTACATTTATTACACAAAAGTTACAATTGAAGATCCTAAAAAGCAAACAACTGTCGTCCAATGTAAAAGATGCCAGCAATACGGGCATACAAAGAACAACTGTATGCGCCCATATCGTTGCGTGAAATGTGCGGAAAATCATAAAACAACAGACTGTCCAAAAGTAGATCGCAAAACACCAGCCAAATGTGCCCTTTGTTTTGGGACTCACCCGGCAAACTATAGGGGCTGCAAGGTCTTCCAGGAAATCAACAAAAGAAAAATGAATGGAATAACAAGCCAAAAACCTAACATCAAAAGTAGCGAAACAGATCAAGAAAAAGCAGAACCAAATTCGACCAATAAATCTGGAGCTACAATGGGAACCCAGCCCATAAACAATTTATTCTCAAGAAATCACCGAACCTATGCTAATGCTGTAAATAAAAATCAAAATGCCAGCGAGCCTTCTGCTGCAATGACAAACACATTAACTGAAATACTGATGAACCAAGCTAAAAAGCTAGACACATTATTAGAACAAATGAGCTCTCTTATGAACATCATGATTACACTTATTAATAAAATAAAATAAAATTCAACCTAAAAATTGCAACATGGAATATCAACGGCCTCATATCAAAAATTGAGGAGGTAAAACTTTTTATCAAACTACATAATATAGACATACTGCTTATATCTGAAGCTCATCTCACACACTTACCTAATGAAAATCTACCGGGATACCGAATTTATTATACGCCTCATCCTGATGGCACTGCACACGCAGGGACTGCTATAATACTGAGAAATTCATTAAAACACTACTGCCTTACTGCCTATCAAACACCAGAAATCCAAGCTACATCTGTAGTTGTAGAAGACAAGGAAGGACCACTGACTTATTCTGCAGTATACTGCCCACCAAAACACAATATAATTGATAATCAATTTCTAACATATTTTGGAACTCTGGGAAATAGATTCGTTTCAGGAGGCGACTGGAACGCGAAAAATACACACTGGGGTTCAAGACTTACTAATACCAGAGGAAGAGAACTAAAGAAAGCATTGGACAATAAAGGATACTCCTATTTATCTACTGGAGAACCCACATACTGGCCAACAGACCCAAACAAACTGCCAGATTTACTAGACTTTTATATAACTTCTGCTGGCATATCTAATTTATATTGTGATGTCCAAAGTTGCCTTGATGGGAGCAGTGACCATACACCAGTTTTTCTCACACTAAGTACTACAGTTATATCTAAAAAAGAGCCCCCACATCTAACCAATATAAAAACAGACTGGGATTGCTTTGAATAATATATTGATATATCAATAAACCTCAAAATACCATTAAAGTCCTCGGATAACGTTGAAGATGCAGCAACACATATCACATCTGTAATACAATGTGCAGCATGGATGTCAACCCCATTAATTTCACCCAGAATCGGAAATAAATCAATACCTAATAACACTATAGTCACACGCATGGTGCAAGAAAAACGTCGTTTAAGAAGAATTTGGCACAATACTAGAAGGCCAGCAGATAAAACAATTTTCAACAAAGCTTCCTCTGATCTTAAACAAATTTTATGCGACCTTGAAGATGAAGCACTGCAATTCAAAATCGCTGGACTCTCGGCTACAAACAAAGGCGAGTACTCGCTGTGGAAAGCAGCAAAAACTGCAAATAAACCTCAACCAATGCTACCCCCAATCAGAACACAGGAAGGAAACTGGGCCCGAAGTGATTTAGAAAAAGCAGAAGCATTTGCATCACATCTTAGCAAAGTTTTCACAGACAATCCATCTACAGATGAAAAGTGGGAGGAAGAAGTAGACAAGTTCCTGAACAATGAAGACGAAATAAGTCCTTCAATTAAATTATTTACACCAAAAGAAGTCGCAAAACACATCCGAAATCTAGATCCACAGAAAGCTCCTGGTTATGACCTCATAACACCATTCATCTTAAAGAAATTACCGCGAAAAGGAGTTGTTTTCTTAACAATCTTGTTTAATGGAATAATCAGAACATGTCATTTCCCCTCACTATGGAAAGTGTCACAAATTATAATGGTACCAAAACCAGGAAAATCGCCAAATGAAATAGCATCATATCGACCTATTAGCCTTCTTCCAGTCATATCGAAGCTGTTCGAACGTATGCTGATGGATAGAATCCGGCCCATTATTGATGAAAAGAACTTGATACCTGAACATCAGTTTGGATTTCGACGACATCATTCCACCATTGAACAAGTCCACAGAGTGGTAGACAAAATCAGGAAAGCTATGGAAAAACGACAGTATTGCTCTGCTGTTTTTCTAGATATACAGCAGGCATTTGATAAAGTGTGGCATAAAGGGTTGCTATATAAGCTCAAAACTACTTTGCCTCAAGCAATATATTCCCTTCTAAAATCGTACCTTGAAGAGAGGTTATTTTATGTTCAATTTGGTGAAGCATCATCAATGATTTACGATATTAGAGCCGGTGTCCCACAGGGATCTGTTCTTGGACCGGTACTGTACACATTATTCACATCAGACCTACCAGAGACGGATGATATTCTTACTGCAACCTATGCAGATGATACTGCAGTTCTTAGCTGTGATAAATCTCCAGAACTTGCATCGCAGAGACTACAAAAGCAACTTGATATGCTAAATAATTGGCTCCATAAGTGGAAAATTAAAACCAGCGCGCAAAAATCAAACCATATCACCTTCACGCTCAACAGACGCAACTGCCCTGAAGTAAAGCTAGGCGATGATATGCTCCCACATGTAGAAGATGTTAAGTATCTTGGCGTGCAACTTGACCGCAGACTAACATGGCAAAAACACATAAAAAGTAAACGTGACTCACTTAACAACAAGTTCAGATCGATGCAATGGCTAATGGGAAGAAGCTCTAAATTGTCTCTAGAGAATAAAGTACTCATTTACAAAACTATTCTAAAGCCTGTATGGACCTACGCACTTGAGCTCTGGGGGGTGGCCAGCAACTCAAATGTGGAAATTCTACAAAGATTTCAAAACAATGTTTTAAAAACTATAGCACGAGCACCATGGTTCACCAAAAATCAGGAAGTCCATGAGTATCTACATATCCCCACTATTCGAGACGAGATCAAAGCGCGAAAAGATTGCTACAAAGCTAAGTTACTATGCCATAAGAATGCACTTGCTCGCTCATTAGTACCAGCACAAGAAGATTGTACAAGTCGTCTTAAGAAGCGCAGAATTTTATGAAAGCCACATAAGCATGAAAATGAAGGAAGAGGAGGGTCGACGGACTCTTCATTCCAAAACGCCATAGAAACTAGATCAGATCTGTTTATAGTTGTAAAACTGATCACAGATAGCAAACATACAATGGAAAAAAAAAAAACTTTAACTTGGTGTAAACGTACAGAGGTTTTTTTTAAATTTTATAATAGAGTGCATTAGATTGGCAAAATGAAGCTGTCTCCTAAAATCCATGTTTAGAATTCCATGTTGATATAGCACCGGCGTGATATGAGTTCTAGGGGGAACTTTATAAATAAATCTAATACAAGCATTTTGGACTCGTTGAATTAGGCATTTTGAACTAGAAAGGAGGCATGGTCCAATAACTACATCGCCATAATTTAGACTAGACAGAATAAGCAATTCACATATTTTCAACCTCACGTCTTCACTGAGAAAATTTCGAATTTTATACAACACTTTGAGCCGGAAGAGGCAAGCCCTAGCAATATTCTCAACATGATCCTCAAATCTTATCTAAACCGACTGTCTATAATGATACAACACTTTGAGCCGGAAGAGGCAAGCCCTAGCAATATTCTGAACGTGATCCTCAAATCTTAACCGACTGTCTGTAATGATACCTAAGTTTCTAGCCTTAGTAACGAACTCTACTGGTGATCGGAGTATGTTGAGCTGTGGACCATGGGATAAGATATCAGAGACTTGTTTTTTAGAACCAAGTACCATAAATTTAAGACTTGTTTGGATTGAGCATAAGAGCATTACGACTAGACCATTCAGCTATTGAATCCAGATCAGAGTTAAGCCTGGTAATTGATAGTGACAAGTCTTTGGGGTACGTGTGGATGTAAACTTGAACATCGTCAGCATATAGTGATTTATATGTTTTTGAATATCTGCAGAATATAAAATAAAAAGGATAGGTCCTAAAATTTACCCTTGAGGGACACCTCTGGACACAACCATAGCAGGAGACTTAGAAATGCTACCATCAGCTGCTTTTACTTGGGACGATTTGCTTTCTGCCCATCAGATAGTCAGTGAAAAATTTAAGTAAAAATAGCAGTGTACACTTGTTTTTCAACAGCATTTTATGTCTCGCATAAAAATACGAGTCATTTGAATTTCATTTGAAAAAAAAAAAAAAAAAACTGTCAACGGACGCGTATCGAAGTCGATTTTCTCTGCAGTTATTTGTGATTATATCCAACAGTTTCTATAAAATTTAGTTGTGATTGTGCTTATAACATCTCAGTGCATACCATATTGTGTTATCTCTGTTTATCGCGCTAAATAGTCATAATCCAAACCGACAAAGACTTGTTCCACCATCAACGGTCAATACTGTTTACGATCTTCTGGCTGCCATATCATTTGTTGTGAATGTGCTAAAACATCTCTGTGCATATCATTTGCAGTTTTTTCGCAGTTTTCTCGTCTTAAACAGTGATAAACTACAAAACAAAGACTTGTTTTCGACATCTTATTTTCGAGCCACCCTCAAATCTTTTCGATTTACCATAATGACAAATGTCACCTGACACTTCAGTGTTGCCAGTATGAACGAACCTCCCCAGAATGGGGGAAATCAACCTGTTCTTGGTCACAGACACCTTGTGCAACAAGTTTTCCACAAGAGCATGTTTGAACAAAGCCCATTAGCTAAAAAAGTACCCTCAACCGATAGCATACCCAATGCTGTAGATACTAACCCACCTGATGAAGTGTACAAAACACCACCATGTCATGTGCCATGGCAGAAAGTACCTCAAGCCAATACAAGCGAGCAAAGGAAAAAGAGGAAGGTCTCTGACTCACCACCCCCAGTACCAACCCAAAACAGATTTGATATCCTAAATCAGGTAAAAACCACACCGGAAGCTCAAATTGAACGAAAAAACAAACCTCCACCAATTATCTTGTATGGGATCAAAGAAATCGACAAACTTATAGACTTCCTCACAAAAACAATACCAAAAGAATCCTTTACAATCAAAATTATTACAAGACAACAGCTGCGTCTCAGTTTCTCAGATGTGGAAACATACAAGACAGCAATAACTCTAATACGTGAAAATGGTTTGATCGGTCATACTTTCACAACAAAATCTGAAAAGCCCTTTAGAATTGTGATCAAGAACCTACATCCTTCTACACCAGTACAAGAAATCATTTCAGCGATTGAAAACACTGGAAATAAAGTGAAAGGCGAGATAATCAATGCTCGCTATGGGCCAAATAAAATTCCCCTCCACACATGGTTTGTAAATCTTGAGCCAAGTCCAAATAACAGCAAGGTAAGAGAAATAAAGTACATTTATTACACAAAAGTTACAATTGAAGATCCTAAAAAGCAAACAACTGTCGTCCAATGTAAAAGATGCCAGCAATACGGGCATACAAAGAACAACTGTATGCGCCCATATCGTTGCGTGAAATGTGCGGAAAATCATAAAACAACAGACTGTCCAAAAGTAGATCGCAAAACACCAGCCAAATGTGCCCTTTGTTTTGGGACTCACCCGGCAAACTATAGGGGCTGCAAGGTCTTCCAGGAAATCAACAAAAGAAAAATGAATGGAATAACAAGCCAAAAACCTAACATCAAAAGTAGCGAAACAGATCAAGAAAAAGCAGAACCAAATTCGACCAATAAATCTGGAGCTACAATGGGAACCCAGCCCATAAACAATTTATTCTCAAGAAATCACCGAACCTATGCTAATGCTGTAAATAAAAATCAAAATGCCAGCGAGCCTTCTGCTGCAATGACGAACACATTAACTGAAATACTGATGAACCAAGCTAAAAAGCTAGACACATTATTAGAACAAATGAGCTCTCTTATGAACATCATGATTACACTTATTAATAAAATAAAATAAAATTCAACCTAAAAATTGCAACATGGAATATCAACGGCCTCATATCAAAAATTGAGGAGGTAAAACTTTTTATCAAACTACATAATATAGACATACTGCTTATATCTGAAGCTCATCTCACACACTTACCTAATGAAAATCTACCGGGATACCGAATTTATTATACGCCTCATCCTGATGGCACTGCACACGCAGGGACTGCTATAATACTGAGAAATTCATTAAAACACTACTGCCTTACTGCCTATCAAACACCAGAAATCCAAGCTACATCTGTAGTTGTAGAAGACAAGGAAGGACCACTGACTTATTCTGCAGTATACTGCCCACCAAAACACAATATAATTGATAATCAATTTCTAACATATTTTGGAACTCTGGGAAATAGATTTGTTTCAGGAGGCGACTGGAACGCGAAAAATACACACTGGGGTTCAAGACTTACTAATACCAGAGGAAGAGAACTAAAGAAAGCATTGGACAATAAAGGATACTCCTATTTATCTACTGGAGAACCCACATACTGGCCAACAGACCCAAACAAACTGCCAGATTTACTAGACTTTTATATAACTTCTGCTGGCATATCTAATTTATATTGTGATGTCCAAAGTTGCCTTGATGGGAGCAGTGACCATACACCAGTTTTTCTCACACTAAGTACTACAGTTATATCTAAAAAAGAGCCCCCACATCTAACCAATATAAAAACAGACTGGGATTGCTTTGAAGAATATATTGATATATCAATAAACCTCAAAATACCATTAAAGTCCTCGGATAACGTTGAAGATGCAGCAACACATATCACATCTGTAATACAATGTGCAGCATGAATGTCAACCCCATTAATTTCACCCAGAATCGGAAATAAATCAATACCTAATAACACTATAGTCACACGCATGGTGCAAGAAAAACGTCGTTTAAGAAGAATTTGGCACAATACTAGAAGGCCAGCAGATAAAACAATTTTCAACAAAGCTTCCTCTGATCTTAAACAAATTTTATGCGACCTTGAAGATGAAGCACTGCAATTCAAAATCGCTGGACTCTCGGCTACAAACAAAGGCGAGTACTCGCTTTGGAAAGCAGCAAAAACTGCAAATAAACCTCAACCGATGCTACCCCCAATCAGAACACAGGAAGGAAACTGGGCCCGAAGTGAATTAGAAAAAGCAGAAGCATTTGCATCACAACTTAGCAAAGTTTTCACAGACAATCCATCTACAGATGAAAAGTGGGAGGAAGAAGTAGACAAGTTCCTGAACAATGAAGACGAAATAAGTCCTTCAATTAAGTTATTTACACCAAAAGAAGTCGCAAAACACATCCGAAATCTAGATCCACAGAAAGCTCCTGGTTATGACCTCATAACACCATTCATCTTAAAGAAATTACCGCGAAAAGGAGTTGTTTTCTTAACAATCTTGTTTAATGGAATAATCAGAACATGTCATTTCCCCTCACAATGGAAAGTGTCACAAATTATAATGGTACCAAAACCAGGAAAATCGCCAAATGAAATAGCATCATATCGACCTATTAGCCTTCTTCCAGTCATATCGAAGCTGTTCGAACGTATGCTGATGGATAGAATCCGGCCCATTATTGATGAAAAAAACTTGATACCTGAACATCAGTTTGGATTTCGACGACATCATTCCACCATTGAACAAGTCCACAGAGTGGTAGACAAAATCAGGAAAGCTATGGAAAAACGACAGTATTGCTCTGCTGTTTTTCTAGATATACAGCAGGCATTTGATAAAGTGTGGCATAAAGGGTTGCTATATAAGCTCAAAACTACTTTGCCTCAAGCAATATATTCCCTTCTAAAATCGTACCTTGAAGAGAGGTTATTTTATGTTCAATTTGGTGAAGCATCATCAATGATTTACGATATTAGAGCCGGTGTCCCACAGGGATCTGTTCTTGGACCGGTACTGTACTCATTATTCACATCAGACCTACCAGAGACGGATGATATTCTTACTGCAACCTATGCAGATGATACTGCAGTTCTTAGCTGTGATAAATCTCCAGAACTTGCATCGCAGAGACTACAAAAGCAACTTGATATGCTAAATAATTGGCTCCATAAGTGGAAAATTAAGACCAGCGCGCAAAAATCAAACCATATCACCTTCACGCTCAACAGACGCAACTGCCCTGAAGTAAAGCTAGGCGATGATATGCTCCCACATGTAGAAGATGTTAAGTATCTTGGCGTGCAACTTGACCGCAGACTAACATGGCAAAAACACATAAAAAGTAAACGTGACTCACTTAACAACAAGTTCAGATCGATGCAATGGCTAATGGGAAGAAGCTCTAAGTTGTCTCTAGAGAATAAAGTACTCATTTACAAAACTATTCTAAAGCCTGTATGGACCTACGCACTTGAGCTCTGGGGGGTGGCCAGCAACTCAAATGTGGAAATTCTACAAAGATTTCAAAACAATGTTTTAAAAACTATAGCACGAGCACCATGGTTCACCAAAAATCAGGAAGTCCATGAGTATCTACATATCCCCACTATTCGAGACGAGATCAAAGCGCGAAAAGATTGCTACAAAGCTAAGTTACTATGCCATAAGAATGCACTTGCTCGCTCATTAGTACCAGCACAAGAAGATTGTACAAGTCGTCTTAAGAAGCGCAGAATTTTATGAAAGCCACATAAGCATGAAAATGAAGGAAGAGGAGGGTCGACGGACTCTTCATTCCAAAACGCCATAGAAACTAGATCAGATCTGTTTATAGTTGTAAAACTGATCACAGATAGCAAACATACAATGGAAAAAAAAAAAAATTTGAATTTAGTATGGAAAACGGATCGCCTTAATCCACTGAATAGACAATAACAGTGGAGGAATACCTTACAAATGGCTCGGTAACTCAATATTTTTGATATGTCGTCTAGGATGGTCAGTAAGTGTTTTCACAATACCAAAATCAATACTTTCTTTATATTTTTTGCCAATATCTTCGCGTAGGTGCATTTTAGCTAGAAAAGTGTTCTGCACAATATTGTAGAGAATTAAATTTCCTATAGTTTACGTTTTAAATTTTGTTTCTAGGACTGATAGTTATGGAGATATACTACTTTTGAAAAAAATAAAAAATCTAATTTCCCAGAAATTTCTCAAACTTCTAACTTTCTTCTTCTTCTTTTAGAGTCAATGGCAAAACTGACTATAAACGCTTAGCCCAAAAAGTAGCTAGGTACATCAATAGCCTTTTGGTTGCCTTCAAAAAGGTCCCTAGCTTTAAGAATAGGCAATAAAATAATTTTATAATGTCCAAACTCACCACACATGCCAAACTGCATGTTGCACTTTATTATTATATGATTTTTCTACTGAAATCATAAAAATTTTTGATAAGATCAAACAAGCTTACCTTGAGCCCTCTCTCAAGAATTTCCTCAGCCTTAGCTCCGCGGACTGTGCAGTGCACAGCAATCTTTTCATTACGACGGATACCGAATGACCGCACAGTGTAGCGGGCCTTAGAGAAAACTGGCTGTTGTCCAGTCAGCTGTTCCAACACCTGTAAATAAGTAACAAATGCTAAGAACATGTACATAAAGAGAATGTTTATAGTTGTTTATTAAACTTATTAGGAAAAAATAATGTTACCTCCCTTAGTATCCTGAGCAGTAAGTGAATAGTGGTCAGAAGTTGCAAATTAGAGGTAATAAAATAATATCGCATGAATTTACAAAGAAACACCTACAATAGGTGAATCTTGAACAAGTTCATGCTGAAAATATTGAAATTAACACATTTGTTCAAATCCACCAGCTGATACAAACAAAATTACAAACTAGGTCACCATCATATCATATAGATAGTACCTGGGCAACCGAGCTTTGCTCTATGATAGCCGACTCAACATTAAAATATCATTGGGTGAGCAAGCTATGCTATCCACCAACAGATAGCACTGTAGGTTTTGGAAAAATGCTTAAAAACACGGGAAAAACGAATTTTCCCAGACAGGAGACCTAGCTAGATCGATTTTTGCCCCCTAAAACCCCTGTATGGTAAATTTCATTGAATTCGTTAGAGCTGTTTTCGAGAAACCGATTACAAATATCTATACAAATATAGTTAAAAAAGGAATACTAATATTTTCATCATACTCAGAATCTACCAAGATTTATAACAAACATAACCTAAAGTTAGAATATTGCTAAGAGTTACAAAATAATATTATATAAAGAAGTAATTATCAACATATAAACCTTACCTTAGCAGCACGTGTAAGCCTGTCACCAGACTCTCCAACACAGATGTTCAGGCACAATTTCCTGATGTGCAGGTTTCTCATAACATTTTTAGCGTTGTCTTTCGGGGGCTTTTTGTCCTTCCTGTCTTTTTTACTCTGCTTCAGCGGTAAAACCGGTGCTGGTGTACGCTGCAAATAGCACAACAACTATTTAACAACACACTTTCTCTGAATGTATTCGTTTTTCGAAGTTTCATTGTTATGTGATAGGTTAGCCGTATTTGTGGCCAGGCAAAGATTGACCGTTTTGGAAAATATGGGCTATAAAATACATATGACACAATAACAGATCACTTTCGCAAATTTTTTATCCATAATTTTCATCTATTATACAGATCCAAAGGGATAAATCTATTCTAAAAACACAAAACACCTACCGCCATGGCTACGAATTTTCAAAAGAAATCGAAACACATAGACTGTCATAGTTTTTTTTTTGGTTTCATTCTTCCTTTCGGAAAGGCAAAGAGTACAAAGCCCATACAGCCATGTCTGATGTCTGTCTTTCTTTTTGCTCCCCTCGTAAAGCGATAGTGAACTTTACGAAGGAAAATATTCGTGACTTTTTGGGACAACACAAACAGGGCTTAAACACGAGATCACTTGAAATCTTCATCAGCTGCGCACTCCGTAGTAAATTTACTGCATAACACACTATCTTTATTATCCACTAAATCACTAAATGCACAAAAAACCAAAATTTCAATTAAGCAGGCAAACGCCCATGTCCAGTTCCCGCCAAAAAACCCCCTGTCATAGACAAGAACAGTCAATTGTCAAAACTGACATCAAGTTTCCAGTGTGACTATTTCTCAAAATTTTTTTTTATCATCGTGGTGTGGTGATCAAAGATGGTGGTTGATCGAGGTGTCATCGATCATCGATATTATAAATAGGTACGTAAAAAGTATTAGGACCAAAGAATTCGGACTTCTTGCTTTATTACTACAATTTATTATTCTATTTATTTAAGGTTGCCAACCGTGTCCCGACCCGAGGTCATTTTGGTCGGTCCCGAATAAGGAAACATGCCTACTCTAAATAGGAAGGCTGAAATAGGATCGTGTAATTATCCCTCTAAGTTCTCAAAGGTAAAGAACTTGCAGCGCCAGACGAGTCTCTAGATAAAAATTGTACAGCGCGTTCAGAACAACTTTGTCCATGACGGTTATTTTCCGCGCATGGGTGACAGGCGAAGAGCCAATGAACGATTCGTTTGCCTCCTGGGGGGAGCCGCGCTCACCCCCGCAACTAAATTTTTGACTTCTGCGCATTAACGGTCATAGACAAAGTTATTTTGTACGATGTCATTTTTGACTTACGTATGGAGAAAACGTCAAAAAATTACATTAGACCAAAAAAAATCAGCCGGTCTCGACCGAGGGATTTTAAAAAGTTTAATTTGAAACCAGTATCTATCCTTGTTTCACAATAGTTTGTAGTGATTTGAAGAAAGAGAGGATCATAGGAACACAGCTACTTCTCTTTTTCCAGAATGTCGCCACTTTTACTATAGATACCTATATTGCATTATGTAAGTGTTCTAGGGATGTGTTTGAAATATTTCCTTGTATAGGTTTCGAAATGCATAAATGGCTATTGCAGCTGGGAGCTGAGCAACACTTACCATTTTTTGTTAAGTATGCTTCACTTCTGTTTTTTTAGATCTTTTTTAAACAATTAAAGCAAAATTCACAATTTATAAATGATCACCAGTTGGTGATCACGCAACTGTCAGTTCATCGAATGGTGAACCGTGAACTTCAAGACGACCTTGTCAAAATAGTGTTATCTTCTTTTTTCAAACGGGCAGTTGTAATTTAGACTAGTTGTAAATAAGTTTTTTAGCTCAACTTTTTAAAATCCCTGTAATAAACTATACTAACTCCTTGGTTTCGACCACACCGATGGACGCCATATAACGCTATCCCGCTGTCAGGGTAATTTTTACCCGATTCGGAACGCAACCCTTATTTTTATCTATGGCATCGTGCCGAGAACTGAAGCGGAAGGATGATATTATTTAAGAAATATGACATATTTTTGACAGACAATATATAGGACCAACGTCAAAATAATTTGATATTATCCTGGATCGAACATTTTTGTCATTTTAAATATATAATTTATGATACACATAAATAGAATAAATGCTACATACACCACCTCATCAACAGTAATCTTGTTGGTTTAAAAAATCAAAATATTGACAAAAACTGTATTTATATTTATGTATTATTTATTATAATTATATTATCTCATATATGACATTATAATTATATTATATCTCATCACTAAAATTAGGAACAAAGGTCTTTTTTAATTTGATATTTTGTTAAGTACCTATGTAAGTATATAATAAATATTCTAAGTAGCACAAAATTAAATGTACCTAAATTATTTTTGATTTTTTTCATAAGTTTTGTCATAAGTTAAAAAAAAAACAATTTCGTAGTTTTTAAAACCCGCAACTTTACAACATCAATAGAAACACCTTTTTTTCTTTTGCCTTCCACTAGCATAATCCCAGCCTAATATAAATACATACCTACATACTTCATAAAAATGACCCCCCAATATGGACGCGACCCAGGAAGAAGAATGCTTATATATTAATGTTATTTTATTCAGTGGCTGCATGCAGTGCAAATACAAAAGCTACAACCTGAAACTCTGATAATTTATGGAACGATCATTTTAAAGAAATCCGGCACCATCAAAGAAAAACTCAATGTCTATCAGTCAGTGTTATTGTATTATTGTTTAATTTAATGTTTTACATTATCTTAAATTATCTGTAAAGGTGACGTTAATAACCTTACGTTTCTTCTATGTTATAATTATGGAGTCTGAACCAACATTTATACTACAGGTGACTACTATTGCGAATAATAATATTATGCTGATAGCCATTACGATCAATTTAACGATGTCTTAAATTTCGCGCCATAATTTTAATTGGCGGAGAAGTCGTTCCCAAGCGTTCACGGCTTCTATGCGCACGAACGAACGCGCAGAACAATGAGGTAGCAGCCATTTTATGTCGGTGTCTAAGAAAAACATAATCCGAATGGCCAATCTTAACAAAATTGTGTAATTAGTGCTATAATTTATGTGTTTCTGTACACGCTACTATAAATAGGTGTTTCTTTACTTATGTAAGTAGAAACCAAGTTTTGCTATATATATGTACCAATACATTAGCATAAGCGCATTGAAACTGGCATAAAAAAGGAATAATAATAAATTTATATCTCATTCCCTCCACACATTAAAAAAGGTCGCTGTATTTCCGATGGGGACAGGTTTTTTATTTGTAAGTGATGTTTGTTTACATGTTAGTAGTTAAAGTATTATCTACAAATAGGTTTTGATGCATTTTGTATACTATTTGAGATTACGATATGACATAACTTTCACTATTTAACAGCGATCTAAGCGTTCTTAGCTTGCATTGTTTACATTAGAGCAATAGCGGTCATTAAATTACTTGTCGTGTTACAACCGGCGTCGCGCAGCCTCGGCCTGAAAGTTGAGGACAAAATTCAATAACGAATTGGCCATTTTATTGATGGCCGGAGGGGGGAGGCTGGGTGGAGACAGTCGGTCGGTGAGCTTCCGCCATTTAATATTTAGTCAAACATTTTACTTATTTTCGATTATTTGTTAGTGTTTACATTTTGTTTGTCATATCAGTTCCTTAATACAAGTACGAATCACACACAAAACATTTATATGTGTATAAATATGCTTCAGATAAGAAGAGTGTATATACTAGTCTGTGTGTTGTATTTGTGTAGGTAGTGTTCAAGATATATTTAGCACAACAAAGATAAACTTTCACAATAAATAGTGTACAAAAAATTCACTGGTCCCTATGAGTTTGTAAGAACCAATAATATCTATTAGGTACTCCTTACTTGTAAGCACTGTTGTACCTTTTCAATTAGTAGTTATTCTAGTTTAGTTAGATTTATGTGGGGCTTTTTGCTTAAATTTTGGTTTTTATTTATTCTTGCACAAATTTGTAACATTTTATGTTTACATGTATTTTTTAAATCTGTTAACTAATAAACTAATTTACTCGCACGTTGATATGCTTTTTATTTTTTCACATTTATTTTACTTACTTACATTAAATTTTTTAACTAACTGCCTGGACGCTAGACCCTAGAATCTCACTTTAGTTACGTACCTATCATAAATTTTTTGTAGTGTTTTTAAGTCACAAACCTAGGTAGGTATTTTACTATACGTAGTTGAAATGAAGCACTTTGACAAAGTTCTTGTTTGAAAATTTAAAGAAATTGGAATAGATGGCAAATTGTAATGGAAAAGCAGGAAAGGAAACAACACTGAAAGAATGCCTGTTATTGCCGATCCATGTCCCAAGTCAATATACGCATAACAATAAATTTATTTTAAAACCAAAAAAATGTATACTGGATGGGCTAGGTTACAGCAAAACTAAAAATTTTGTTAAATACCTAGACGTACCTTTTTTGGCAGAATGTTTTCCAAAAGACAGTTTGTTTAAGAAGCGAGGTTTTTTAAATGTCATAAAATGATCCTAAGTAACCTAATTTGAATAAAGGTATTTTAATATGAGAAACAAACGTTTCGTTTCTCGATTATTTTTTAGGGTTCCATACTTCAAAAGAAAAAACGGAACCCTTATAGGATCACTTTGTTGTCTGTCTGTCAAGACCCTTTATTTCAAGAACGGGTAAAGGTATCAGGTTGAAATTAATACCATATATATTAGGATTAGGATCCATGAACCACACAAGATCTGAAAATTTTAATTTTTTACAATGACGCAATCAAAAGATATGGCATTTTATGTCCTCATCTCCATACATTTATGTAAAAAAGCAAAACCTACTGGGTACTTCCCGTTGACCTAAAATTATGAAATTTGGCAAGAAGGTAGGTCTCACAGTACAAATAATGGGAAAAGTCTGAAATCATTAAATATTACAACTTTTCTATGAAAAAAAACTTTTCTAATGGTAACCAATTGTGGTGAGCTCCCGTTTCAAGAACATTGATATAAGAGAGGGGTCAAGTTGGATGATCGCTGAGGCGATTTTTGTTTTAGTTCTATTTTAAAAACGGGAACACTTACAAACTTGAAAATTGGTATGTTTATAGTGCATAAGCTATAAAATAACAACAAATAATAAAATTTGGTCAAGCGCGTGTCGGACTCAAAATATCTAGCACATTAACTTACTGAAATTTCAACTAATACAATTATGATTATGTGGTGGTACGGAACCCTCGGTACGCCAGTCCGACTCGCACTTGGCCGGTTTTTTTTCTAAGATAATACAATTTTGTTATGAACTTCTATTTACTATCAGAGGTCCAAAATAGCCCTAAATCTACTATCACGGACTAAAGCTAGAGACGCATTATCGTTTGCATGTCCAACAGAGAGGGATGCAGCAGTTTGAGAGAAAAAAAAATCCGGCCAAGTGCGAGTCGGACTCACGCCCTAAGGGTTCCTAACTATCTACCATATGATAAACTAAAAGCTTTTGCTATTTGATTTTGAAAATACCACTACCATTCAACTTGAGCCCTCTTTTATAGAAAAGTTCTTGAAACGGGAGCTCACCTTAATTGGTTACTATTAGTTGTGAGAAAAATTTAAATATTTAATGATTTTAGACTTTTCCCTTTATTTTTACTGTGAGACCTAGCTTCTTGCCAAATTTTATAATTTTAGGTCAACGGGAAGTACCCTGTAGGTTTTGCTTTTTTGCATAAATGCATCGTTGTAAAAAATTGAAATTTTCAGATCTTGTGTGGTTTATGGACCTCTTTATTATATTAATTCGTTATCAAGTGTCTTGACAGACAGACAGACGGACAACAAAGTGATCCTATAAGGGTTCCGTTTTTTATTTTGAGGTACGGAACCCTAAAAATAGTAGTATAGCAATAGCACTTATTATAATTATGTATACTACTAGTTGTTTCTCTCCTATAGTTGCATCCCTTTTTGTTGGATGGTGCGTAGCTAGTTAAAGCCGCTCAATAAAAAAAAATATTTCTGGTCTTAATCTTGGATTGCATGAGTATTGGGCTCAATATAATTAACTACTATTTCATTACAAAATTACAATAATTAATTGTAATTAACGACTTAAAAAATCACAAATCACTAAATTTGTAAGTACCTATGAAATTCAATTGTAATTAGTGATTGCAATTTCTGAATTCTAACTCAATTCAACGAATAAATAAAATTTTATCACTGCACTGTAAATAAATACCGTCTTGTAAATGTAGACGCTCGTACATACGATGAGCGACCGCATCGTATACACAGATTTCCTATTATGATTGATGCACTACAACAATACGCATTCAGGTAAGAATTTCAAAATGAGATACATAGTTCACTTTGTCATTGTAAGGGATACGCATAAAATGAACCATACATCCATTAACGTGTATTTTTAATTACATGTAGGTATTTTAAATAATTGAATTTGTAATTAAATAACAAAAGTAAATGAGTACATAAGCCCAACAAGGCTGACAGAGATCTACTCTTACGAGTTTTCACCTTTCATTGTTTGCAATCTATAGTTTTTATCTTTTCAAGTGCAAGCAAATAATAAGCTTAGTGGTCGTCAAATGGATGTAGTTACTAAAGTAGGGCGGTGGTACCTGCTCGTGGCTCACTTGTCACAAAAAAAGTATACAAAGGAGTAAATACAACCAGTGAAGTGCGAGTAATTTTTAGGATTGCAAAACTAAATTTGTTTGCAAAAGTTTTTTTGTAGATTTCTAAACAACGGTGCGACTTAGAAAGATCGCTTTATTGTTCCTGTAATATTTACATAAACGTCTATAGACAGTAATTAATTCAGATTTTTCCTTTCGCAAACTTCAGGGATAATGGGGAGGATGGTATTTTTTTAACATTTGTCATTATAACTTGAAAACTAAGGATTGTAAAAAAAACTATTTTGGAATGTACTAGGGTAGAGCTTTTTGGTGCCATATTTTGAAATCACCTTTGTAATGTGATATCTGCAACATCAGTTTCTAACGAAAAATTACTACTGACAAACATATTTTGAATTTTTTTAGGCACATGTGTTGTATGTATGTATGTATGTATTTTTATCTTATCGAATAACATATTTCTTTCCTGACATTTTCCATATCATAACTTTTTCAACTGGGGTAGAGTTTTTTGGTGCCATATTTTTAAATCACCTTTGTAATGTGATATCTGCAACATCAGTTTCTGACGAAACATATTATATATTTTATTGATCATTCTGTATACAACGTGTAACGGAAAGGTGGGATAATAATAAAGGATGTGAATCTGCCCATGAAACTGAACAACTTTTCCCAAGAAACACAGGTCGAAATATGAACATGAATTTTTGACCTCCCATACAAAATGCGCAATCAGTTGATGCAGTTTCTATGGGAGGTTAAAAATTCATGTTCATATTTCGACCTATGTTCCTTGGGAAAAGTTGTTCAGTTTCATGGGCAGATTCACATCCTTTATTATTATCACACCTTTCCGTTATACGTTGCATAATACACGCTTAGACATGATATATATTATTATATTTAGCTCTTATTAACTAGGCACAGACGTTTAAATCAAGTCTTATATGTCAAATCATTCAATAATAATATATTAAATCACATGATTCCTGACATTTGTCACATCATAACTTTTTTTCACCGGGACCGATTTTGCTGGTGCCATAGTAAAAGTTATTAGTGATGATGAATGAGATGAGGCCTATCATTATTTGACATAGGTCTCACTCTTGCGCAATACCTTTCAAAATTTTGGCCACAAAGTTGCATTGTCTTTTGGATTTTAGTTATTAATAAGAAACAAAGAAACATGTGTTTTAGCAATTTTGAGATATCATCACCCAAGGGGGTGAAGGGGGTGAACTAAGAGATGAAAGTTCGCATGAAAATCCTACAGTTTTAACATGAGGTGTTTGAAATTTGGATTTTAGCTAATAATAAGAAGTAAAGAAACACGTGTTTCAGCAATTTTGAGATATCATTCCCCAAGGGGGTGAAATAAGGGATGAAAGTACGTATGAAAATTTTATTTAAATTAGGATTTAGGCTAATAAAAAGAAAGAAATAAACATGTGTTACAGCGTGTTTGAAAAATCATCCCCCAAGAGAGGAAGATCCCTCCCGAGGGTGAGGGTGAGGGGGAGAGACAGGGGAAGGGGAGAGGGGTAGGGGGACAGGGAAAGGGGGAGAGAGGGAGAGGAAGGGGGAGGGAGGGGGAGAGACTGCACATACATACATACATAACATCACTGCTAGTTCCCGTCGGGGTAGGCAGAGACCACAGTTCTCCACCTGCTACGATCTTGACATACTTCCCTTGCTTCCTGTACTTTCATAAATCCTTTCATACAGACTGCACAACACTGCACATTGTCTGAATTTCATGCGGGCGAAGCCGCGGGAACAGCAAATACTGTATAAAAATTATAAAATCGCGTCACAGTGAAGAAGATATTATATCGATATTAAAATACAAAACTATTAATATTAAACTAATAACAAACAATACAATATTTAACGAATATAATAACCCTTATGGCACAAACAATATGTAAATAAAAAAATAAGTTAAAAACTAAAACACGACTTCGACGCAAAAGTTGTAAATAAAAGGAAGAATGACCCTACCACACAATATTCTTGTCGCAGTCGGACGGAGGCCAATGAATAAAATAAACTCAATTAACAGTTTAGAAGTCGATATCTCATCTTTCAAGATCGAGCTATGTCGGTCTAAAACATAACCTTCCTTTTTGCCGTAGTCTGTTGTATGGTTATGTTATATTTTTTAGGTAAGTAGGGGAGCGGGGGGCACAGTGAACCACTTTTTTATTTGTGCTCTCTACTGCATTTATCTTTAACGCTGGTTCTTATATTTTACTTACAAGGGGTAACTTGGTGTTAAAGGTATACAAAAAAACATAAAAATAAAAAATAAACGCAACAGTTTCTGAGATATTGAATATTTTTCTTAAAGTGGATAATGGTCCACTGTGCCCCAGCTATGGGGCACTATGGACTTAGGCTTGGGGTACTGTGAATCTCCATGGGGCACAGTGAATATTTACCTTAATTTTACTTCAAAATTGATATGGGGTACATTGAACTTAATTGATGTGTTATTAAAATAAAACACAATTTGCTTGGTAATCACATATTAAAGCTTTTTAGTGCTTAATTGGCATAAATTAGTCTCTTTTGTTGCATTTGAGTCATTATATACTTACATTTAGTAGGTATCATAATTAAAATTTATTTTAAGAAAAACATAAAACAGCATTTTTTTATTTTTTTTCCGTATGCACCAATACCTAACATTGGTGCATAGGATTGTGTACCTATCATTTTTACCTGAATCAATTAAACAGAAAGGTTAAGTTAAATAATACATTTATGGGGCACTATGGATCACAGTCCACAGTGCCCCACATGAAATTAGTTCATTGTACCCCTTATGGTCAAATTAGAAACAATAACTGAAACTACTATTAAAATTAATCGTGACGCAATAGAATAACCACGACTTACGTAGCTCATTAAATGGTTATTAGTAAAAAAACAAACAAATATACAATTTGAATGGCTAAGTTTGTCAAAAAGATTCACAAAATAACATCAAGAAAAAAAAGTGGTGGCTTACGTTTCGCGGAGCGGCTGCAGCTTGACCTCTGGCAGTGAGAACGTGACGGTGACCGGTGGGAGGGAGGGGTATTGGATAGATCATGCAATCGTTCGAAGTGAGTGTGTGTTTTTAATGAATAGCGAGCGAGATATTAATGAATAACCACTGTGCCCCCTGATTCACTCTGCCCCCTGCTCCCCTACGTTAGTGTATCAAATTCAAGAATAACTTAATACCTACAAAAAAAAATTCAACAACTCCAAATTTCCTTAGACCTATATCAAAAAAAATTTTGTAATGAAGATCTTTAGGGGAGGCCTATGTCCAGCAGTGGACGTCTTATGGCTAATATTTTCAAGTAAACCACACGAATTCAAAAGGTTTTTGATTGAGCATTGAAAAAGTATAATTTCTTAAATATTAGGTGTGGTTGTAGGTTTATGACATATACAGGGTGTTAATTTAATTGCGTGCCATAGCTTAAGGGGTGTTTCAGTAACAATAAAGGAACACAAAAAAATTATAAAATAATTCCTTTTTTTTTCAATTTTTTTAAATTTTTTTTCTTATTTTATTTTCTTGATAATATTTTAGGATGTGCATCTGCCCAAGACACTGAACAACTTTTCCCAAGGAACATAGGTCGAAATACGAAAAACATTTTTCGACTTCCCATACAAACTGCATCAGCTGACAGCACATTTTTAGTATGGGGGGGCGAATTTTTTTGTCTTATTTCGACCTATGTTCCTTCGGAAAAGGTGTTCAGTGTCATGGGCAGATGCACACACTAAAATATTATCAATAAAGTAAATAAAAATAATAATAAAAAAATACGAAAAAATTATGAAAAAAAATGGATTTTATAAATATTTTTTTTGTGTTCCTTTATCGTTACTGAAACAGCCCCTAAGCTATGGCACGCAATTAAATTAACACCCTGTATACTAACTGTAAAGTTAACTATTCATCCGATACTATTGTTTTCTACTTGTAGATCTACAGATCTACCTGTTTAGAATATAAGTACTATTTGATATACTTAAGACCGTGTGTTGCCATAATAAAATAAAAATTTACATACATACATACATAACATCACGCCTCTTTCCCGTCGTCGGGGTAGGCAGAGACCACAGTCCTCCACCTGCTACGATCTTGACATACTTCCCTTGCTTCCTGTACTTTCATCAATCCTTCCATACATGCTCGTCGGTTTAGGGTACTTTTAACCTGGCCTTTATTCAGAACGTCCTGAATTTGGTCCTGGTACGTTCGCCTAGGCCTTCCCCTTCCAACGTTTCCATTCACTCTCGCCTGGTAGATCTCTTTCGTCAGTCTTCGTTCATTCATCCTCTCTACATGACCAAACCATCTCAGCATCCCTTTCTCGATTTTGGTCACTACATCTTCTTTTACGCCACACCGTTCTCTTATCACACTATTTCTAATCCTGTCACTCAATTTAACACCAAATAAAAATTTGCTCGATTATGTTGCTAGTTTAATAGTTTAGGATAACAAGATCAAGGAACATAATATATAGGTACTGTCTAAACAAGGTTTTGCAAGTAAACTATTATGAATCAAAGAAAAAACCGGCTTAATGCGAGTCGCACTTGACCAATTTTTATTATTTGTTGTTATTTTATGACTTATGCACTATAAATATACACATTTTCACGCTTGTAAATTTTCCAAAAAAAAAATTCGAAAAAAAATCATCTAAAATAAAAACACGTTTGTAGTAGGGAAGCCTCCCTTCATTTTATAAATGTGTTTTAGTCTGTTGTTATAGCGGCAACAGAAATACATAATTTGTGAAAATTTCAACTGTCTACCTATTACTGTTCATGAACGAGATACAGCCCCAACAAGATTTTGTAAAAAATTTGCCTTTGGTCCTTTATTTGTTCTTATTCCTTTATTTTTAAATATTTTTTAGAACAAAAAATACATTATTTATCTACTCAACGAGTTCTAAACAACGATACTCCACCCCACTCAATGGGGTAGGTCAAAATGTTTTTTTCGCTCACTCTTAGCTGTTTGGAAAAATTCAGATTTCTAACAATTACGATTCATGGATAGACAGTCAGACAGACATCGGAGGCATATTAGTCCCATTTTCACCCTTTGGGTACGGAATCCTACAATCATAACATTAATACGTCCTAGTAATATAAATAGAGTCAACTTACACCTTTACGCACTACAAAGATAATGATTAATTACCGAGATATCCGGAGTCCCATAGAAATATGAAACATCTTGCATTACATTGTGACTGGTGACTGATCTTTGTCTGCATCGCCAGATGATTGTTGAGGTAATTGAAACCTCCACCCACAAGTTTCAGTTTTTCTTGAGTCTTATTCTTTACAGAAAAATATCTTTTATACATGATGCAAAATCATTAAAAGGAACATGGTGGCAATTTTTTTACACCTGTATTCGTTGCGACAGATATAATAGGTCTTTACCTATGAAATTGCCGAAATTTTCTTAGAGATTAATGAGATCATAATTCCTATAATACTAATGCATTTTTTTTCATTTGTCTTATATTTGAAAGTTGACTTCAAGGTTATTAATTTACGCATAAAATAAAGTTTTTGTTTTTAGTTTGATATATAAAATGTAAGGTTCGAAAATTGTTCGTCTTAATTGTCGTCCGATTTCATCATTAGATTTGTTATATTTTTATACAGATAATATTTTACGAAAATCAAATTTAAGCTTCTGTTAGTTTAATGTCTTCCCAATAATGCTTACAAAAATAAAAAAGATTGGATTTATAATTCCTAAGAAAAATGCAAAAATTTTAGTACTGAAAATTGAGTTTACCTAAAATTCGTCATACAAAACTGCAATTTCATAGGTAAAGATGTATGACTAGCTGGAATAGTGGCAGACTACTTAGATGACACTCTAGCTTTAAACTAGCTAAAGAGACGGGGTTCAAATACTCGGCGGTTTTTTTACCTGCTTTTGCAAAAAAGGTCGATCAAAGAGATTCACTCATGTATGTTTCCGCATGCAACTAGAGGGCTCCCGTGAAGGAAAGGAATATTTCCGCCCCTGAAAAAAATATGTTAATGGGCCTCCATCTTTCTCTAGCAACAGTACGAGCAGTATGCTAGAAAGAGACGTAGACCATTTACGCGGCAAGATCTAAGAAATGTAATCTGTGGTTCAGACGTTCTTGCCTTTTGCGTGGCTCACCATTTGTATATCCATATCCATACTATCCAAATACTTTTATTTATACTAAGTATTTATACTTTTATTTTATATTATATTTATACTTTTATACTATTTATACTTTTATGCTTATTATTAGTGTGTTAGTTATTTTGTCCTTCTTTCACGTCAAAACGGAGCTACGGATTGACGTGATTTTTTGCGTGGATAGTTGAAGGTTGCGGAAGTGCTATAAGCTACATTTTACCGTGGGAAAAAATCTCATTCCCATGGGAAAACACGTTTCATCATAGCCATACGTCATTTCTATTGATATGATTTACCGACTCTTTGCACAACATTGATCATACGTGCCGTGATTTTTTGCATGGTGATAAAGATAATTGAAGGGTCCGAGCGTGCAAAAAGATACTTTTACCCCGGGAATCATCTCATTCCCATGGGAAAACACGTTTTATTATAGCCGTACGCCACTTCCTTCGATGTGCTTTTCAAACTCCTTTACGTGACTCCTCAGATCCATGACTTCTCAGACAGTTTGACTCCATAGGCTACTTTTTACCTCGGAAAAACATCTCATTCCCATGGGAAAATCAGTAATAATATGGCCACACGTCTGTTCTATTGATATCTTTTTCCAACTCCTTGCACAATCCTGTCATTCGTGTAACACTCATGAAATATTAAATAAAGATAAAAATGTATATGTATGTAATTAAACACCATTTTCACACTAGTTCCACTATTTATTTATAACTAGTGTGAAAATAGTGTTTAATTACATAAATACATTGGAGTTCCATCAAGTAATAACAACACAAAGTATATACATACATACATACATACATACATAACATCACGCCTCTTTCCCGTTGGGGTAGGCAGAGACCACAGTCCTCCACCTGCTACGATCTTGACATACTTCCCTTGCTTCCTGTACTTTCATTAATCCTTTCATACATGCTCGTCGGTTTAGGGTACTTTTAACCTGGCCTTTATTCAGAACGTCCTGAATTTGGTCCTGGTACGTTCGCCTAGGCCTTCCCCTTCCAACGTTTCCATTCACTCTCGCCTGGTAGATCTCTTTCGTCAATCTTCGTTCATTCATCCTCTCTACATGACCAAACCATCTCAGCATCCCTTTCTCGATTTTGGTCACTACGTCTTCTTTTACGCCACACCGTTCTCTTATCACACTATTTCTTATCCTGTCACTCAATTTAACACCAATCATACTCCTTAGCGCTCTCATTTCCACTGCATTAATTCTACTTTCATGCTTCTTCTGCCATACCCAGCTTTCACTGCCATACATCAGTGTTGGTACCAAAACTCCCCCATGAACAGCCAAACGAGCCTTGTGAGACACCTTCTGACTCTTCATAAAGGCGTGCAGGGCACCATTCACCATGTTTCCAGCATTCACTCTTCTTTCAATATCACTTTCACACTTTCCATCTCTCGTAAACTTTGAGCCCAGATACACAAACTCCTTCACTTGTTCGACTTGTTCACCATCTATTAATATAGTACACTCTGTCATACATTCTTCTCTTTCAAGTACCATTACTTTAGTCTTGCTTACATTTACTTTCATTCCTTTCTTGTCCAAAGCCACATTCATTATTGTTACCATCTAAAAATTTATATGGCTTTTACTAATACTACCTCACTACCCACCAGTTGAATAAATTTAAAAGATAATTAAATTTTTAGTAAGATCGCGTTCGATCCGCGTTCAACTTGGATAAGTAGGTACAAATAAATCTTTTAAGTAGGGATCAAGAAGGAGTAAGAAGCGTTCCGCAAAAATGTTTCAGTTAAGTTTGAATTTTGTTTTTCCATAAGATCCACGCGGACGAAGTCGCGGGTAACAGCTAGTGTATTATAAAGAATAATCGCACGATGACGATAATTGATCATCGATGATCGATGGGTGTTTCTCTATGGTTTTTAGGGTTACAAGCTTTTACAAAAAATGTACGAAGTGAAGTGCGTGCCGAATAATCCAACCAAAGAAGATATAAATCACAATGTTTGCACTTGCACAGTTTTGGTTTTGAGTTTAAAAGATTTTGGAAACTACGCGCGGGTCCTTCGTTTGTTTCATTTTCTATTGTTTTTTAATTCAATTCAATCTTTGATGGTTATCAGCAAAAGTTGTCTATGTTGTTAAAAAACAAGTGAGTAAAAGTTAAAGTTATGAATTCTGCAGGGTACATGCGGCACTTAGGAATGAGTGACCATATAATATGTGACGGAACCACGGAACTAACGCATTCCTTTCCCCTCCTGCGACCCTTTTTTTGAGTCCTTCCTCCACCTGCGACTCTTTTTTAGGGTTCCGATAACAAAATGGTAAAAAAGGAACCCTTATGGTGCAACTTTGTCTGTCCGTCTGTCTGTCACACCTATATATCTCAGCAACCACTTGTGCTATTGACCTGAAATTTGGAATAGTTAGTTTTAGAATATGAAAAATTTGATTATTAAACGGCCCATACAAAGCCCTGCCTGCAGGGCCCTGCTTGCAGTGCGCACTGCCAATCGTACCGTGTGTGGTGTTGCAGGGCCGATGTAACGGCGATTTTGTCGGCCCTGCATGCCCACACAAAGTACGATTGGCAGTGGCACTGCAAGCAGGGCCCTGCAGGCAGGGCTTTGTATGGGGCCCTTTAATGTAAAAGAGGCCCAAATAGGGGTGGCAAAATTTCAAAATGTAGGTAGTAACATTATTATTATTCATAGGTCGAGTGGGAAATCATATGAAAGGGTTTTACTTGTACATTCTAAAGTATATTTTTGTGACTTAGGTTGCATTGACAGCAGGATAGCGTTATATGACATCTGTCGGTGTGGTCGAGACAGACTGCTGTCAAAGGGTAATTATTACCGTTTTGGAGCTCACTCTTAGTTTTCAAGTTATGATGGAAAATATTAAAAAAAAACCATTCCCCCCACCCTTATCTCCGTAGTTTGTGAAAGAAAAAATCTGAATTAATTACAGTTGATAGAAGTTTATTAAACATAAATATTAAAGCAAAAATAAAACAATCTTTCTAAGTTGTACAGTTTTTTAGAAATCTACAAAAAACCTTTACAAACAAATTAAGTTTTGCGGTCTTAAAAATGGACTTTATTGCTTCCTAAAATACTATAGGTATATCGGAACCACCGGCGCGCGAGTCTGACTCGCACTTGACCCGTTTTTGAGTTCTGTATTAACCAAAGACAATATTAGAATTATCCACTGAGCAAGAAACCACATGAATTAACAAAAAGGAAGGGGCACTAAGTAGTTTTTAATGCTTGTCTTGGATAAATTGAACTTAAATAGGTAGGTACTAAATTTTTTAATCAATTAAAACTAACAGTTTTCAAGAAAATTGGTCTGAATTAAATCTATACTATGACATCAAAACAAAAATTTTATTGTTATTTATTGTATTAGTATTTTATTGTTATTTTGTTATGCCACTAATGGGACAGCGGGCTCCATGGGCGGTGGTGACCACTTTCCATCAGGTGGCCCACCTGCTTGTTTGCTCACTTGTCACATAAAAAAAAATTAAGGATGCAGCCAACTAGGATTTTTTTGTGGTGGAGGGTTTTGTCCCCTCCAGCCCTCCCACTTCGGAAGCCCGTCCCAAACTTGTTTACTATTATATATTCTGTGCCCTTTTGTTGACCTAGTGAGTCCCCGGTAAAAAAAAAACATAAAATCAAAATGTTCTTTATTCATTGTAGGGTATTAAAAATCTCTTGATGACATCACTGTCACCATAACTGACAACACTATCACCGGGATAAAGAAAGATAGTGCTTATAATAATGAGAATTTGTGGCATAGTGGTACCATGGGCCTAATAATTTATAGAATAATTATAGGGGACATCAATGGAGTTAGCTCTAAAATTCTGTTAGCCTGTGACCTGTAAAAAATTACTCCTTTTCATCTCACTGAACAGGATAGGAATAGAGTAGTTGTTACGCTTAATTATCTTCTGAACGAAGATTATTAGATTGTTTGATATCTTATTTAAAAATTTAAAAACTTAATATTTTGCATTTGTAGGGTTCCCACACCAAAACCGTAAAATCGAAACCTATATTATGCGACTTCATCTGTCTGTCTGAATTCAAAATGTTAAATTGTCATTACTAGGTCAAGTGGGGTATCATCTGAAAGGGCTTTACTTACATACATAACATCACGCCTCTTTCCCGTTGGGGTAGGCAGAGACCACAGTCCTCCACCTGCTACGATCTTGACATACTTCCCTTGCTTCCTGTACTTTCATCAATCCTTTCATACATGCTCGTCGGTTTAGGGTACTTTTAACCTGGGCTTTACTTGTATATTTCAAAATAGGTTTTTGTAGTTTTTTAAGACTCTTAGTTTTCAAGACATGATAAAAAATACCATACCCCTTATTTTATTTTATTCTTATAGTTTGCTAAACGAAAAATCTGAATTAATTATAGTCGATAGGCGTTTATGTAAATATTACAGCAAAAATAAAGTGAGCTCTCTAAGTTGCACAGTTGTAGCAACTTAGTTTTGCGGTCCTAAAAATTAAATTAATTGCTTCCCTCCTATCCTCGGCGTGCGAGTCCGATTCGCATTTGACCAGTTTTTTTGTGTTTTTGATTTTTCATTCTTAAATCATACAGGCTGTAAAAAAGTGTTGTCAATATTGTGATACTTTAATAAGGTGTTTTCCAGCTCCTTTTGAACATCCATCCAGATGGCGCTGCTGATCATCGTTAGGAAAATGGGAAATGGAAACACTGTTATGAACGGTCACCTAGGTAGTACGAAAATGATTAAGTCCATGGAATACAAAATTAAGTCAGTATGATTACTACTGTCAAATGTCTGTAATATATTTTCTTCTGAAAAGATTTCATTTATTTTACAAGGCCTTAAAAAATAAATTACCAACAGAGATGAGTGTGATACCTATCAATACTTAAAAAAACGTAGTTGACCAATGTCATAAAAAACTGCCTATTATTCTGCATCATTAATAGATTGTAAAATATACATTAAAAGCTTTTATTTATTTAGAGCGTTATATCCCAATTTTTTACTAAATTAAACTATATGCCTTATTTATGTATTTATGTTGCCTCCTCCAATCTTCTCCATTCCTCTGTCTTGTTGTGCCACACTTGTCCATTAGAACATAACAAAAGTTCAATGACTTCTATTATCAGCTGGTAAAGTAGGCGAAGATTTTTGTGATAAAAAATACCTATTGACCTTTTTTAGCTACGGGCATAATTTTTTTTTTCGATGTTCTATAGGAAATTTATTTACACCCTGCATATAATATTTGTAATTGCTTTCTCGAAAACGGTTCTAACATGTTGAGGGATTTTCGGGGGCGAAAAATCGATCTAATTTGGTCTCATGTCTGGGAATAATAATTTTCTTCATGTTTTTGAGGACTCCACGTCCCACAGAGCCATCTGTTGATAGATTGTTTCGCTGCAGTTTTCCTACTCTATACTACCTGGGCGACCGAGCTTTGCTCTGTACAATAAGCCCGATAACAGATGGCGCTGTAGGGTTTCTAAAAAGCGCAATTTACAAAAATGTTAAAAAAACGAAGAACACGAATTTTCCCAGATAGACATGAAACCTAACTAGATTTATCGAGTAGAGTTCGGTCGCCGCCGAGGTGTTATAAAAATAAAACAAGTACAATTTTTTTTACAATCTAAGAAAAAGATGCAATATCTTCCCTTTTAAAAACATCCTACATAAAGGTTGTTATTTGTGTGCAGGTGGCAGAATTAAGGATGGGGGGTCAGAGAAGGCACCGCCATTAGTTTCCCGGCACACTGGGGCGTGGGCGTCGGGGGCGTGGCGCGGGGCGTGGGCGTCCCCGTGCCGCCCCCCGGCGACCTGCTCGCCACCATCTCCATGTTCGAGCAGCAGATCAAGGCCGAGCCCATGAGGTACGAGTAAGTGCCCTTTTAGTTACATTGTTTCTAGTGTTAAGACAAGTAATCTGATTTCGCGTAAAGAACCATTAGCCTGGTCCTCACTGGACGATCCTAATTTGGATCATGCAGCGCCGATTATGGAAGTTGGATTCACACCGCACAGGAGCGCGACCCAAATGCGCGACGTGCTGCGCAAGATTGAAGTGCAGTGGTTCGTCCGGTGTGTATCCAGCTATTTCACTATAATTCTTAGGGACGGACGATTTTCCTCACCCTGCGTTGATCGCTAGCCCCCAATTCCGCTGGTAGCGGAATGAGTTACCTGCTAGCTAGTTGGTGATCTTTTACTTCATCCTGGATTCGTTCTTACTACTGGATAAGTGTTCAGGTAATCTGTAGGCATCGTTACCATGGCGCGGGCGTCCCCTTTTCGTCATCATCAGCAGTTCAAGGCCGAGACGAGCGAGAGATACGAGTAAGTACTCTAGTTTAAATATTATTTCTGATAGGGGATCTGTGTCGAATGCAGATGGTTCTCGCGGGGACGGACGGTATGAACCTACTTTGCCCTGTTCTGCTCTCAAACCTAGCTCTGTCTTTCTGTCAGTCTAATCAAGCTACATTATTTCGACTGTACCTGTAGTTACTGACAATTTCAACCTCCTTTCATCTACACTAATAGATATTTCATTTCAGCTTCTACACCCCCCACCCGCACATCCACTCCGGCCCGCCCAGTATAGTGCGTTCGGATACGGCCCAAGTGATCAACATGCACCATCACCAAGAAGACTCCAAAGACAGCCTTATAGCGCAGCATCAGGTGCACCAACAGGACCTGATGGACCAGCATCAGCAGGACATGCAGCAGCAACAAGATGATGAGGTAAGGAATGTTTCTTAAGTCACATCATCGTAACATTCCCCTAAAAGTCAACTGCTGGCTTCCTCCAGAATTTCTGAACGAAAATGCGTGGTTTAAGTAGGTAACTATACCTACCTGCCACAGTCGCTTGTAGCGTTGCGGCTGCAATTACGGATCACGTTTGTTGGTGCCGCAGTATGTAAGACATGCGGATAGACGCTACTGACCATCCTCCAGGGCCCGTAGACAAGTGGTTTTCTTTCATATTATTTTCTAGTAGAATAGAATTTGACGTGACATTTCGTTAGGTTAATTCTATTCTAATAGCGTTGACCACAATAGAAAGCCAATTGTCTATGGGCTCAGTTCAAAATCCCTTAGTTGCTCTTTACGACACCCTCAAGTAGAGTTGGGGTGGTACTATTCCTAGCGGGCACCACATGGACCATCATCGGATGGCTTAGGGTACATCTCGCCCCCTCAAAAACTGGCCCATGGGCGAGATGTACCTTTTGAAAAATAGCTAGGGCTAGATTCGCCCTAAAGCAAGTTCATGTTCAGGCCAGTTGTACCTTTCAAATATCACTGGGGTATGGGGTCATCGTTATTACCCTCGCCTTATTCAACTGCCTTACCTAAAGCAAAGCCAACTTAGAAGTCCGTGTTGACATTTCCTTAACATCAACACACAGGGTTCATTTTTCTTTGCAGATCATAATTTTTAATTTTATTGACAGCTATCACAACGGGCTTCTTACAATGGCTTTACTGGGTGATTTGACGAGGGCAATTATTTTATACACTGCGACTGTCATCTGCCCTCTGCAACCTAGTTTAGTAGTGGTAGGGCTTTTGTGCAAAGTCCGTCTGGGGAAGTACCACCCCCTTGCCTATTTATGCCGTAAAGCAGCAGGGTTTTGCACTGCTGTGTTTCGGCTCCAAGGGTAAGGGAGCCAGTGAAATTACTGTCACATGACTTCACATGAGACATACCATCTTAGTTCTCAAAGTGAGCAACGCGCTTTGCTGTCTTATTAGTGTGACAAAATATGCCAATAATAAGACGGTGGGTCCTATGGGCGATAGTGACCACTTACCATCAGGTGCACCTGCTCGTTTGTTCACTTGTAACATAATAAAAAACTATAATGATCCTTGATTAAGCATTGCCATGTATCTGTTAGAGCTTTCAAGCAGCCAAATGGCCTCTAAAATAAGGCCATTGTAATGGGTCCGTTCTGACAGCTGTCAAACATATGAAAAACTATGACCTGCAATAAAAAAAAATTGTTTGTTGGTGTTAAGGAAACCTTAAAACGGACTTCTTAAGTTGGTCCTACTTTAATTTGGCGTAACGACTATTATCCGTAACAGTGGCCAAAATTAACAGGTAACGTAACCAGGGCCGTGTTCTAAAACAGTGAGAAATTACCCTGACAGCACGATAGCTTTATGTAACGTCCATATGTGTGATCGAGACAGAATGCTGTCAATGCATGGGAATTATTAATCGCAACAGAACGGCCTCGTTATACTTAGATAGAGAGTGCCACGGGTGACGGGGCGTTTTTAAAATCAAAAGTAGACATTATTTAGTAGTCTTTCTAAACGTGTCTTTGTTTACAAAGATATCTAGCTTCCTCTTTTGTTAATTACAGTTGAGCTTCAAAGGAATGGAAGATGAAGGCGTTGAACTGGAAATGGACAACCGACAATGTTCCCAGGTAATCAGTTCACATTTTTGTTATTTTTTGGTTGTGTGTGTGGGTTACTGGGATAAAACTGCATCTTTCATGTACATTATTTATTTATGTCTAATTATTCCATAATTATCTATTATCCAATTAACATTATAGGAAGACTCAGAAAACTGTTTTCACCAGGGTATGGGTGTGGATTTGGGGTCAGTACAGACTAAAATGGAGGTGCCCAATGGGGGTGGGCAATCAGCACCGCGTTCAAAACCGCAAGCCTGTAAGGTAAGGAAGCTTTGTGTACCTTTAGAACCTGTTTTAATTTACAGCTTGACAAGCTTAACGCGTTACATGGACAGTATTCAGCAGCTCAGAAAGAGCAACCTAAGAGTTACCTCACGAAAGTTACTGCTTTTGATTCTTAGATAGAAGAAAATCTTAAATCAAATAAAATAATATTTATTCATATTAGAATATTTTGATATCGCATTATGACGTCAGTTAAATTACATAACTTCACAAACAGTGTTGCTGATAAAAAAGAAGCAACAAAAAAAAGCCATTTGCTTTTTAAATATTGGAACTATGAAATTGCCGTTTTGTATGACGAATTTTAGGTAAACTCAATTTTCAGTACTAACAGTTTTGCATTTTTTTAGGAATTTAAAAATCCAAATTTATGCATGATCGGAAAGACATTAAATTGAATTTTCGAAAAATATTATCTGTAAAAAATATAACAAATTTAAGACGTACGATTTTCGAACCTTTAATTTTATATATCAAACTAGAAATAAAAACTTTATTTTATGCCTAAATTGATAAAAAAATTGCTTTAGAATTATAGTAATTATAATCTCATTAAACTGTAAGAAAATTTTGGCAATTTCATAGTTAAAAACCTATTATGATTGATTGTATAACAATGCCCACCTCGAATCAAAAAGTAACGCACGTAAAACAGTTGAGTTGAAAAGAAAATTTATTTTTGTGCAGGTACATCTTTGTAACTTATTAAGCTGGTCAAACTGTACGTTGAGCGCAAATATATAATGAAACTTAATTTCAGGTTTGCGGGAAAGTCCTGTCATCTGCTTCATCATACTATGTTCACATGAAACTTCACTCCGGAAACAAACCCTTTCAGTGCACGGTAAGTGGCCGTTTATTCAGCTTGGTATTCCACGGAACTAACACTTCCATTATTTTATTAACAGGTTAGTAAACTCTTATCACAAGATTGCAATGGTCAAACAGTCTGTGTTAACTTGTAGGTTTAAACTATGTTTTACAAGACTAAAAGTTATTAAGGAGGAGGGAATAGGATATAGCCAGTTATAATCCTGGACCAGTGCGACGCGGACGACCACGCGGATGTAACGCTTCATTTAATTAGGTATATGGAAGGCAAACAGTAAGCTCGCCTTATGGGGCAGCAGCCGAAAGTTTGCCCAATAAAATAATGGTCTACTTACAAAAATAAGCAAAATAACAGGATAATTCATGTTACCGACTTACGGGGCGACAAATGTTAGCGAAGATGGGCAAGTGGGCGGTGGAATCCTGTGCGAGTGCAACAGACGTCATCTCATTAATACAAGATTATTTTTGAACTCCTGGCCAAATTTAAGTACCTATGTTTGTTAGAACATAAATCCGAACAACTTTCCCAAAAACGAGAAAAAAATTTAGTTTAAATCAAAATTTTCGATCCATGTTTCTTTGGAAAAGTTGGTCAGTGTTGTGTTCTGTGTAACATTGAGTTTGAAAATAACCCTGCCACCTCACCTAATCAGATCACCGCCCTCACCGTCTGTCACACCCCCGCAGAAAGATACCTAACGCATGAACTTGGCCAACTATACTATAGTACCACAGAATACATAATATTGATCAAGTTTAATAGTACGTACGAGGGTAAAGAACTATCCACATTCACGCCGAGGACTCTCACGACGTATAAGTTAGACGGGTTCTCCTTCTCACCACGATATGGGATTTTTGTGAGCTCGCATGGACTACGTCTCTATTTTGCGCCATGAGTTACGAGTGTAGATGCCCTAAAGTGTAGAAGCTTGATATTCCCGGTTGCGCAGGTTTGCGACGCGGCCTTCTGTCGCAAGCCGTACCTGGAAGTGCACATGCGCACGCACACCGGCGAGCGGCCCTTCCAGTGCGAGCTGTGTCTCAAGCGGTTCACGCAGAAATCTTCCCTCAATACGCACAAGCGCGTCCACACCGGTAAGTCATCGCGACACCTCGCTCTCATCTGAAATAAAACGGTGCACTGGCAATAGATGGCGGTGTAGGCTTGAATGAATTTGATGAAATTATTAGTTGCAGGGTTCTTTATTTCATATTCAGCAAGCTATCTTTGGCCCATAACATTATGCGAGAACTTGGATGACATGTGGTATCATTAGTAGTATCTCAGAAATATGACAGAGATAAAGATTGACGATAACGTCCAAGCAAGCTGCCGTTATTCATAATCTAAGGTCCAAGCATACAAAGTTTTTGAAGTTTGTGTCATTATGTGTCTGTGTGTGTTTGTATCGTTTGTGTTTTAAACATCTGTCATATTTCTCTGATAGGCACCTACTTCATGTGAGGCTAGATTTACACCAAGTAAGTAAAATGGGATCAGTAGAAATACATTGCTTATTTAAAATGTTGTCCATACGAAAGCAATTGAATGTAGTTAGCAATGTGCATCTACTGACCCGTTTTTACTTGTTAAATGTAAATTCAGCGTGATGCTACATATCAACCAATTTCTTTGATAATGTGATATGCCCCTCTGTCTCGTGTGACAGCAAATGTTTTTCGATTAACAGTAGTGGAGTGTATTGTGCAGTAGTGGCGCCATTTGTAAAAATAAATTGAGCGTTTTGCAAATACAAAACAGTTCATAAACATTGAACGATTTACGATAAGTAATATGCAGTAGCTCTGCATTAAAATAATCTACATAACTAAATTATACTAAGCCAGTATGCTTTGTATTTCAAAGTGCCGTAAAAGGCTTTTTTGAATGGAATCATTTGCGATGGCACCACCTCTGCAGTCTGCAGTTACAACTTTATGGTTCGGCGTTCAATAACCGCCTCAACACCAGACCAGCACTGCCTCGTCTTGCCACTAAGTTATTTAAAAACGGATTTTAAGTTATGTGGCACAAAAACGCACGTGAAACGAGTGGTCAACGCGATGACCGCGCGCCATGCACTCTTTTTAGTATAAACTAAGTGCTTGTCTGGTAATGGTCAGGTGTTAAGAGGGTCAAATGGACGCAGACCCGATATCAGCAGGTTCCTGCAATACTGTAGCGATGCGTAAAAAATAGTCCAACTGCTTCGTCCGAGACTTGCCTGCGGGGTGGCGGGCTTTCCGGTGGCGAGGTAGTTAGATGTCAGCGGGGGCGGGTGGATATAGGGGAGACAAAACACTTGCAACTGACTTCACGCTACCATACTAACTCTGTCACCTACCCCGCAGAAGGTCCGTGCACGAAATTGTCAGACTAAAGCTCAGGAGACGCATTTTTGAAGCGTTCGAAGTGAATCTTTAGTTCGCATACGAAAACGAATCGTGTACGAATTTAATTTCTAATGCTCTCGATTTTACGCATTTTTGAATCATTCGAAAGCAATGTTGCCATTAAATTACAATCTTTAAACAATTTCCGTTTCACGCAGATAAAATAAAAACCGGAAAGCAATTACTCATTGATTTTAAAAACCGGTAATGAATTGCGAGGGAATGGAACGCAAATTAAAAAGTTGATATGTCAGTATAATGTCATGTGTGAAGGAAACGTCAATGTCATTCTCATCACAGATTATACATACTTTCGAGTCGAGTGGGTCGGACCACTCGTTGCAGAATTCACAGGTATGAATATTCAAAAATTGCGATTTTACGGATTCGTATACGAATCTTGCCAATCCGAATGCGAATTGAAGTTCGAACGCTTCAAAAATGCGTCTCCAAGTCACACAGAGGCGGTATGATTGCGAAAGCGATCCGGAGTGGTTTGGCGGGAACAAAATACCGCGCCGCGCGCTTTTCAATGTGACGGGTGCATATGAACTCATACTTGACAAAAAATACCGGCCCCGGAACGCTTCCGCTACCGCCTCTGTGTGCCGCGGGCTTAAAGTAAGTATCGTCTATCAACAGGCGGTCACCACCACCGCTCCGCTACCGCTTAAGGGTAGTTTTTTCACCAGAGCTGTGCGAGGTATCTATGCTGTGAGCAGGAAAATTCATACCTATAAGACAGCGCATTTGACAAGCTAGGAAAATGGCGCAATTCTATTGGTTGGAATTTTCCCAACGCACAGCTTAGCTCGGATCGCACGCACTGGCGAAAAACCACCCGAAACCTGCTGAACAAACTTTTTGGTAATTGCAGACGAAATACTTAATATGTTAATTATTACATTTGAAGTTTATTTTTTTCAATAGAGTTAAAGAATCTGTTAAAAAGATGACTTACGTGACTTACCCCCACCACCATCTCTTGCTATATAGCATCGTATTAATGAATGTGTGTAATAGAATAATTTTAACTTGATACCTTATTTTCAAATCTGTTAGACCAACTTACTTGGAATGTTACAAACAAATTATATACAAACAATCCATATTTCCTCAATCTACAATTTTATAAGTGTATCCCATAGTGGTAACAATAGTAGTAACCAGACCATTTACTTACAAATCTTACAATAAAAACAAAGTTCTTTAAAAATTAGTTAATGTAATTTCCATATTTTTAGTTTTATACTTTATGATTGGACTGAATAATATTTGTGAGTATTTATTAACTCCCCGTCACAATATGAATACCTCAGCGAAATTGGAAGCTTAACATGCCGTTAATAGGATGGAGGTTCTAGGGACTTTTACCCTGTTATATGGAAGTTACATTATTCGAAATGTTAGTGCAGTTACATTTCCCTTACCATGAGGGGATTCTAATTACCAATTCGATTATATTATTCCAACCAAGTCAACCTCCTCCTGTTTCCGCGAACAAAAACAATGATTTTTTTTTTAGTTATGTTATTTAAAAGCTAACAAGCACATATTGAGTATACTTTATTTTTGCGCCCTGATATTTGAATGTGTACCCATTTTTTATTTAATATGTATTGTCTTTAAGATGCTCTTTTTCTTGATGATATTATTTTATTTTCTACCTAATTTCTTATTTCTTTTTTCCCAAAAAAATCTGCAACTTAACGCTTCCATATCGAATTATTTCCACCTGCTGCTTCTTTCTGAATGCACTTTTCGTACAATGGCCTCTGGACGTATTTAAAATACCTACACAACTTTTACTCCTTTGACTGCATCTTAATTTATTATTGCGTATAAATATCTAACAATGTATCAAATTTAAAAAGAACTAGTCATATGACACTGGTGCGATAACATACAATTTCAGTTAGTGAAATATTGACAATACATATGCTTAACATGAAAATGTGAATAGTTTTTGAGTGTCGAGTAGAAATCACATAAAATCAGGGCGTGAGGAAGGCTACGTCGATGTGAGGTAAACAGGGGGAGGTAGGGGACTTACAATGGATCCGCCGTGATCTGGAGGTCCATTGTGTGTTCTCGGTCGGCTTGCAGAGTACAGCAGTACGGTGGTAGTGGTAAGGGTAGGATGCTAGTGAGGTGTTCTGTGGCCGGTTCTAGATGAGCACATGCGCGCGCTGCTGGTGAAGGACCGGCCCTACCGGTGTGACCTCTGTCAGATGCGGTTCACGCAGAGCTCCAGCCTCAATCGACACAAGAAAATACATACGGGTGGGTTAATTTCTTCGCACCGCCCGCCGCTATCTCTTTCACACCTCGCCGTCTTCGCGAGCGGCTCCTAAAGCCTTCCCTGTCTTTGAACTGATAGTTCTTGTAAAGCCTTATTTTGACTTGTGCGATGGTTTCGTTCAGAGGAGCACAGGCGCACGCTGCTGGCTAAGGAACGCCCCTACCAATGCGGCGTCTGCTTTATGAGATTCACCCAGAATTCGAGTTTGGGCCGGCACGGAAAAATACATACTGGTGGGTCCCTACCTCTACCTCCTGCCGATTGTGCGTGTCACCCCTTGAGGCAGAACGGTACTAACGATCGCCTAGTCTACCTCCCCCTGAATGTGTGTGAATGAGTCGGTTGTTAACACGTAGCTTAATGTTGCTTGAGAGGAGCAGAGTTGCTATATCGAAACTCGTATCCCTTATAGAGGAGCACAGACGAGCCCTGTTAGAGAAAGTGCGGCCGTACCAGTGCCACATCTGTTTTATGCGCTTCACTCAGAAGTCCAGCCTGGGCCGACACGGAAAGATACATACTGGTAGGCACCTTGCCCTAAACTCCTTTATGTAGAATGAATTTGTTACCATAGAGCTGACATTAGGCATTGTGAATATGGATGCGAGCGGAACGGTTGCTGTAGCTGAATTTTTGGTATTTCTAGAGGAGCACATCCAATCGCTGATCAACAAAGTGCGCCCCTATCAGTGTGACATCTGTGACAAGCGCTTCACTCAGAAGTCCAGCCTGGGCACTCATAAGCGTATACACACCGGTGGGTCCCTTGACATTACATTTTTATTTTCATTTGGTTTCGAAGCCACAACTTGTAATACTGTCGCTTAGAAGAGCTCACATTATTTGCTTTTGTGGCTTTGATACCTATGTTTTGTGAATAGTTTTTAAGGGCTCCCTCCCAGCTACCACCGAATGATGGAGACACTAACCAGGACTATTTTGTAAAGATTGTTTTGATTCACTCGTAGTTGTTAACGGTTATAAGAATAGGTTTTACTCGCTCAAAAACTATTCACAAACATAAGTAAGCATGTGTACGTTGCGATGATACCGATAAATTAGGAGAGAGAATGTCTGATGGACAAATAACTGTTGTAATTCCCTCATGGTAGCGTAAGCGCACGTGCACAGTAGCGAGTGTACTGTGTGGTGTGGTGTGAGAAGTGAATTATTTGTCCATCGTGGTTTTGTTTTGTTTCTCTGTCCCCCCGTGTCCGCGTGTCCGTGTCGGCACTTGGCACTCGGCAGGCGAGCGTCCGTTCCAGTGCACCGTCTGCCTCAAGTCCTTCACGCAGAAGTGCGCGCTCAATTTGCACGAAAAAATACATACGGGTTAGTAGCCCACATATACCTATTATATCAGTCAGTATTCTCTCGGTATGAGTAGACAGCTACTTGTCGATCACTCACATCTCATTTAGCGTCATGCTTCGTTCCTATTTTTCCGTTGCCCGCCTAACCCGTTGTGTTTACACACCCTCTTATCAGCAGCTTTCATCTCGTTGCTTCCGACTAACATTTCGATATCTTTGAATTACTTAACTCATACAAAGCGCGCTTTATAAACTTCTGCACTCATCAAACATTTCCCGCTACCATGTTATTAACCACTAGCCATTTTATACTCTCATTTTGCGCTCGGTAATACGTGTACCATTATTGTATGTCATCTTTTTCTTTATGAAATATTAATTCTGTCACAAAAGCGGTAATGCAATCGCTGTAATGACGCATTAATTGGCGCCTCTGTATCGAAGTCGATACTTGTCAAAATTGGGTGTACTAAATTGGGAGGGTGAGCGATGTGGTCGGGATCGGCAGCGGGCGGGGGGAGGGGGAGGGGGAGGCACTGGCATGTGCCATGCGTCGGCGACGTGCGTTACTCGCTTTTGTGTGTGCACTGGGCGCAGTGCAAGGGCGCCCTTACTCGTGCGGGCATTGCCCGGCCGCGTTCGCTCGCCGCCCCTACCTGGACACTCACATGCGCACGCACACAGGCGAGCGGCCCTATCAGTGCGACGCGTGCCTCAAGCGCTTCACGCAGAAGTCGAGCCTCAATATTCATAAGCGGACGCACACAGGTGGGTCTCAGCCGCGGGCCGGACTGGTCCCCGCCTGCCCGCCAGCCTATCTCTCCCCGCGCTCCTCTCCAAATCGTATACGTACAGTACTTAAGCTTAGCTATGAGTAGCGCTTTGGAGCGGAGTCAGCGGCGAGCGGCGCCAGTCCGCGCCGCGACCTCCGTAGTGCGAGGGCGGATAGCGTCCTCGGTCGCCGCGGCCGCTGCTATAATCTATGTGTTGGGCGCCAGTCCAGGGCAGACCGTTCCAGTGCCTGTCCTGTCCCGCGGCCTTCACCTGCAAGCAGTACCTGGAGATTCACACGCGCACGCACACCGGCGAGCGGCCCTATCAGTGCGACATCTGCCTCAAGCGCTTCACGCAGAAATCCAGTCTCAACATTCACAAGCGGACGCACTCAGGTACGTGCGGCCCGCGAGACGTATGACCGATATGTGGGCTACTAGAGTGTGTGGCTGTGGACGCGGGGAGGTAGGCGCCCCGCTAGTGGGTTTCACGCCCGAACATCGGCTCGGACTTCACTTGACCGAACACTCGACTAACGAAATGCACAAACACACGTCAAGTAAAGTCTGATCTGCAGTCCGATTTGTTTGTTTTGCCTTTTATCCAAACTAAAACTTACCTTATTATTTGGGGCCGCAGTCCAAGGGCGGCCGTTCCAGTGCCTGTCCTGCCCGGCTGCGTTCACCTGCAAGCAATACTTGGAGATCCACAACCGCACGCACACGGGCGAGCGCCCCTACCAGTGCGACGTCTGCCTCAAGCGGTTCGCGCAAAAGTCCACTCTAAACATACACAAAAGAACGCACACAGGTCAGTTACAACTATTTTCTTCCTATATCGATGTAGCTTTGTTAACTTTCGTACAATGTAAAGTTTTACCAGAGCGCAGACATCAAAGTATTAATATACAAGTCTAGTATCAGCCAATACTGAATAACAATTGCATGTTGCAACACTTGCAACCTCATTGTCGATTATGGCTTAAACTTTGCATAATAATTTACTATTTAATCATGGGCATTTCAAAGCTGCTGAAGTAATATTATATTTCGATATAAAGACACATTAATAACAAAGATTTAGTACTTACTAGTTTTAATAATATGCTCAAACATAGCTTTCGCCTACCGTTATATTTGAGCTTCAAAGCTTCAGCGGTTTTTCTCTGTTTCTCCATTACCTGTCATTCATCAACTTTCATCATCTCTGTCTTAAATTTTAGTGTATTTTGATGTAAATTTGAGTTGTCGGTGCCACATATCAGGATATTTTCACGTTTGTCGTGATATTGTTGTGAGTACTGTTTGTAACATAATATTTGTTAGGAGAAAACCTCCGACGGAAAATATACACCTATTTTTATTTTTGAAAAACTTACAGCTAAATTATAACAAAATGGTTTTAAATTCACTGGTCAGCAACGGAACAATGCCATTCACAAGTTTCCTCTTCCGTTTCCGTTGTTTTTTTAAAATCGAAGTCGTTTTGTTTTGAAAATGTATTGACAAATTAATAGAGAGTGTTTTAAAGTCGAAAAATTAATATTGCGATTGTCTATGTATTTTTTTGTATTTTTGGTAACCCCAACAATTGGCATTAACCATAATCTTGGTTACGCATAATTTTTCATTCCGTCGGAGGAAGTATACAAAGTTTAGAGGACTAATATTTGGGGCGTGTCAGTGCAAGGTCGGCCGTACCAGTGCATGGAATGTCCGGCGGCTTTCACGTGCAAGCCCTACCTCGAGATCCACATGCGAACTCACACGGGCGAGAGGCCTTTCGAGTGCGACGTCTGTTACAAACGTTTCACGCAGAAATCAACGCTCAACATACACAAGCGAATACACACCGGTATGCTGACTCCTCTAACGTGAACACACCTATGCCTGCGGTTGTACGACGAAGAGCATTTTGAGTTCTTTGTTTCATTTGTATTGAATACACAACGTGTTACGGGAATGACCGAAACTGAGAAAACAGTTGATTCAGAAAAAAGAGCAGAGTCGATTTCACACCTTATATCGAAATAGAATTTGGTTAGATTTTAATTTGTGCCCCTTTTAAATGTTTCTGCAGCTACGCGCCCAACCTGACGAAGTCTACGTCATAGTAAGCCACAGGGCTTGGAATGTACTAGAATAAAAACGACACCTGTACACAGTAAGAATTAGTGGACGCCACATAAAACGCACTTTATTTGGCACGCAAAGAAAAAGAATTGAACATGAAAGTACGCTTAAGATGTATTATTTTATTATTATGTTCATGAATTCGATTTACTTTAATAAAAAATTGTTGGGGTGTATGAATGTTCCGGTTATTCCGAAAACACGTTGTACGTATTCTTTAAGTGTCCAACGCTCTTCGTCTCGCTATCCGCGACTAATCCCACTGCGATTGGAAGAGATGTTACGAAGACGGCAAATTGCGATAACAGGTATTTGAATTTCTGGACTTAATGATGTGGCACCGACAACTTACCCATACCTATTTACTTACATCATCCGCTACATCATCAGTTAAGTTTCAGTATTTATTTATTATTTTCTCGCTTACATTCATTAATTTATGGCATCGTACCGTCTAATTGCATCTTGCCGTCTTTCTAACATCATTTGCCTTATCGCTTCATTCATTACTTCCAAACCTTTTGCTGGGTTCGTCCTGGTTGTCGCTTTATTTTATCCTTTTATCTGCAAATTTAAAGTGGGATACGGTACTCATTTCATGGGATCACTATTTTGAGTTATTTTTGGATTCCTAGCCAAATTTTAATGTTACTCAGAACACGAATCTAAATAACTTTCACAAAGAAACAGGGGTCGTAAATGAGTTTTGATTTTTTTTTCGTTTCCATTCAAACTGCTCCGGCAATAGCAATAATTTCTCGTTTTAGGACCCATGTTCCTTTGGAAAAATTGTTCAGATTCATACTCCGAAATTATAATGACCAGGGATCCAAGAATAATAATTTTTTTGATGTTTAATATTTTGGTTAAAAAGGACATTGTAAGTTATTGGATCATGCACTTTTGGGACATGGAATTTTAACTAAGTGTTCATTATTTTGATTTAATAACATCCTATTCTTTGCTTGATAGTTGATAGCATGAGTGAATTGCTTGCGAAAATCATTGAAATTCTCAACGTGGTGTAACATCGTTTTTCTATTCAGGAGAACGGCCGTACGCATGTGATATTTGCCAGAAACGGTTTGCTGTGAAGAGTTACGTAACGGCACACAGGTAATTATTTTATAAGCGTGTTATACTTATCTGCACCAATCTCATTATTTAATTAAATAGCCAAGTACAAGGAGTCCCCAAGTTCATTTTTTTAGTTTTATTTTGAACCTAGTAATTATGCAATTTTAAAGTTTGAAACAGAACAAAAAGAAAATGGACTTAGGGTTAGGGACTTCTTGAACTTGGCTATTATTTTTTAAAATATTTTTTTATCGTACCCCTGATAAATAGCTGATAGAAGAAAATTAAAAAACCGGTCAAGTGCGAGTCGGACTCGCGCGCCGAGGGTTCCGATATACCTATAGTATTTTTGGAAGCAATAAAGTCCATTTTCAGGATCGCAAAACTAAATTTGTTTGTAAAGGTTTTTTGCAGATTTCTGAAAAACTGTGCAACTTAGAAAGATCGTTTTATTTTTGCTGTAAATTTTACATAAACCTCTGTCAATTGTAATTAATTCAGATTTTTCCTTACTCAAACTTCGGAGATAAGGGGGGGACTGGTATTTTTTTTGACATTTTTCATCATAACTTGAAAACTAAGAAACTTAAAAAAATATATATTAAAATGTACAAGAAAAGCCCTTTCATATGATACCCCACTCGACCTAGTAGCGACAATTTGAAATTTGGCCCCCTTTACATTAATAATCATACTTTTTGCAAAAAAAATTCATATGCAATTAAGTTGGGCAGCTATATTCTAAAACTATTCCAAAGACTAGATCGAGGTCAAGAGTAAGCCCATTTTCAATAAAAAAAAAAAATAAAAAAAAAATTCAGGCCGATAGCATGAGTGGTTGCTGAGATATAGAGGTGTAACAGACAGACAGACAGACAGAGCGGCACCATAAGGGTTCCTTTTTTTACCATTTTGGTACCGGAACCCTAAAAAAATTATAAAAAATTAACCCCATTTACAAGGACATAGACATATACACACATTTATTCAACGGAAACAATAGGTTATTTGTTTTGACCTGATATTCGTTTGCCCCCTTACTAGTCAATGAAGTCAAAAACAACAAATTATTTTCTAAGACTTTCGCAACATCACGAAAAAAAAATTAATTTTTCGTACAAAATGGTCACTTACGTTACATTGTATTAGTCCAGTCACTTAACGTCTTATATCGCATTTAAGTGGACACGCCTTGTAAATGTAAAAAAAAATTACAATGGAAATTCAAGAATTGGCTCCTATCAAAAATTGAGAGGTATGTACCTAACTAGTACCTGGAAAAAATTTGGTGAAATTGTAAGGCGTGTCTACGTGAAACAGCTAATCGGCCGCACTATATGGGAAGTCGAAAGATTTTTGTGCGAAGTTGCCAAAGTCGTAGAACAAAAGTTGTTGCTTTTGACCTCACTAAACTGGGTATTCGGATGTTAGGTAAAAAAACCCTTGTAAAACAATGTTTACTTGTTTAGATGGTCCCACGTGGCGGACAAGCCTCTAAACTGTGACCGGTGCTCGATGACATTTACGAGCAAGTCTCAGTTCGCACTTCACATCCGCACGCACTCCGCCGGCTCCTGCTACGAGTGTTCCGTCTGTGGAAGAACCTTCGTGCGCGATAGCTATCTCATACGGTTAGTATCAGCAGCAGAAGAAAATATTTTGATGTCATCATCAAAGTTCTTGGTCATTTATTTATTTATTCTATGTCATTTATTTATTCTATATGATTAATATCATTTTGCGACAATCATTTATCGTTTATGAGAACGTTTAATAAAAGGTAAGTATAACGTACCGCCGCCTTGAATGATGTGATGAACCTGCCTTTAAAATCGAAAAAATATTCCATGGAGAAAATAAAATAAAATTTCAAGTTCCTAAGAAACTGTATCAGCTGATAGCGCATTTTTTATAGAATATTAAATATTTATTTCAATTTAGTTCTATATTGCTTGGTAAAAGTTGTTCAGCTTCACATGTCCTATTTCGTTACATCGTATATTATGTCGCTCGCAAATTTTCACCTCAAAAGCTTGGAAAACGTTGCTTTATCGGTCGCAATTTGCAGCCACCACAACCGCGTGCACCGAGAGAACCACAGCAACGTGTCAGCAAACAGCCTCGGGCTCAGCGCAGCCGCTGCCACGCCCGCCAGTAGCGCCAACACTACCTACGACAGCTCCGCCTGCGACCTCAGGTAACTGTAGTCACCACGGCAACGTGCCACCTCCAGCCGGGCTCACACCTCGCCAGTAGCGCCAACACTACCTACGACAGCTCCGCCTGCGACCTCAGGTAACTGTAGTCACCACGGCAACGTGCCACCTCCAGCCGGGCTCACACCTCGCCAGTAGCGCCAACACTACCTACGACAGCTCCGCCTGCGACCTCAGGTAACTGTAGTCACCACGGCAACGTGCCACCTCCAGCCGGGCTCACACCTCGCCAGTAGCGCCAACACTACCTACGACAGCTCCGCCTGCGACCTCAGGTAACTGTAGTCACCACGGCAACGTGCCACCTGCAGCCGGGCTCACACCTCGCCAGTAGCGCCAACACTACCTACGACAGCTCCGCCTGCGACCTCAGGTAACTGTAGTCACCACGGCAACGTGCCACCTCCAGCCGGGCTCACACCTCGCCAGTAGCGCCAACACTACCTACGACAGCTCCGCCTGCGACCTCAGGTAACTGTAGTCACCACGGCAACGTGCCACCTCCAGCTGGGCTCACACCTCGCCAGTAGCGCCAACACTACCTACGACAGCTCCGCCTGCGACCTCAGGTAACTGTAGTCACCACGGCAACGTGCCACCTCCAGCCGGGCTCACACCTCGCCAGTAGCGCCAACACTACCTACGACAGCTCCGCCTGCGACCTCAGGTAACTGTAGTCACCACGGCAACGTGCCACCTCCAGCCGGGCTCACACCTCGCCAGTAGCGCCAACACTACCTACGACAGCTCCGCCTGCGACCTCAGGTAACTGTAGTCACCACGGCAACGTGCCACCTGCAGCCGGGCTCACACCTCGCCAGTAGCGCCAACACTACCTACGACAGCTCCGCCTGCGACCTCAGGTAACTGTAGTCACCACGGCAACGTGCCACCTCCAGCCGGGCTCACACCTCGCCAGTAGCGCCAACACTACCTACGACAGCTCCGCCTGCGACCTCAGGTAACTGTAGTCACCACGGCAACGTGCCACCTCCAGCTGGGCTCACACCTCGCCAGTAGCGCCAACACTACCTACGACAGCTCCGCCTGCGACCTCAGGTAACTGTAGTCACCACGGCAACGTGCCACCTCCAGCCGGGCTCACACCTCGCCAGTAGCGCCAACACTACCTACGACAGCTCCGCCTGCGACCTCAGGTAACTGTAGTCACCACGGCAACGTGCCACCTCCAGCCGGGCTCACACCTCGCCAGTAGCGCCAACACTACCTACGACAGCTCCGCCTGCGACCTCAGGTAACTGTAGTCACCACGGCAACGTGCCACCTCCAGCCGGGCTCACACCTCGCCAGTAGCACCAACACTACCTACGACAGCTCCGCCTGCGACCTCAGGTAACTGTAGTCACCACGGCAACGTGCCACCTCCAGCCGGGCTCACACCTCGCCAGTAGCGCCAACACTACCTACGACAGCTCCGCCTGCGACCTCAGGTAACTGTAGTCACCACGGCAACGTGCCACCTCCAGCCGGGCTCACACCTCGCCAGTAGCGCCAACACTACCTACGACAGCTCCGCCTGCGACCTCAGGTAACTGTAGTCACCACGGCAACGTGCCACCTCCAGCCGGGCTCACACCTCGCCAGTAGCGCCAACACTACCTACGACAGCTCCGCCTGCGACCTCAGGTAACTGTAGTCACCACGGCAACGTGCCACCTCCAGCCGGGCTCACACCTCGCCAGTAGCGCCAACACTACCTACGACAGCTCCGCCTGCGACCTCAGGTAACTGTAGTCACCACGGCAACGTGCCACCTCCAGCCGGGCTCACACCTCGCCAGTAGCGCCAACACTACCTACGACAGCTCCGCCTGCGACCTCAGGTAACTGTAGTCACCACGGCAACGTGCCACCTCCAGCCGGGCTCACACCTCGCCAGTAGCGCCAACACTACCTACGACAGCTCCGCCTGCGACCTCAGGTAACTGTAGTCACCACGGCAACGTGCCACCTGCAGCCGGGCTCACACCTCGCCAGTAGCGCCAACACTACCTACGACAGCTCCGCCTGCGACCTCAGGTAACTGTAGTCACCACGGCAACGTGCCACCTCCAGCCGGGCTCACACCTCGCCAGTAGCGCCAACACTACCTACGACAGCTCCGCCTGCGACCTCAGGTAACTGTAGTCACCACGGCAACGTGCCACCTCCAGCCGGGCTCACACCTCGCCAGTAGCGCCAACACTACCTACGACAGCTCCGCCTGCGACCTCAGGTAACTGTAGTCACCACGGCAACGTGCCACCTCCAGCCGGGCTCACACCTCGCCAGTAGCGCCAACACTACCTACGACAGCTCCGCCTGCGACCTCAGGTAACTGTAGTCACCACGGCAACGTGCCACCTCCAGCCGGGCTCACACCTCGCCAGTAGCGCCAACACTACCTACGACAGCTCCGCCTGCGACCTCAGGTAACTGTAGTCACCACGGCAACGTGCCACCTCCAGCCGGGCTCACACCTCGCCAGTAGCGCCAACACTACCTACGACAGCTCCGCCTGCGACCTCAGGTAACTGTAGTCACCACGGCAACGTGCCACCTCCAGCCGGGCTCACACCTCGCCAGTAGCGCCAACACTACCTACGACAGCTCCGCCTGCGACCTCAGGTAACTGTAGTCACCACGGCAACGTGCCACCTCCAGCCGGGCTCACACCTCGCCAGTAGCGCCAACACTACCTACGACAGCTCCGCCTGCGACCTCAGGTAACTGTAGTCACCACGGCAACGTGCCACCTCCAGCCGGGCTCACACCTCGCCAGTAGCGCCAACACTACCTACGACAGCTCCGCCTGCGACCTCAGGTAACTGTAGTCACCACGGCAACGTGCCACCTGCAGCCGGGCTCACACCTCGCCAGTAGCGCCAACACTACCTACGACAGCTCCGCCTGCGACCTCAGGTAACTGTAGTCACCACGGCAACGTGCCACCTCCAGCCGGGCTCACACCTCGCCAGTAGCGCCAACACTACCTACGACAGCTCCGCCTGCGACCTCAGGTAACTGTAGTCACCACGGCAACGTGCCACCTCCAGCCGGGCTCACACCTCGCCAGTAGCGCCAACACTACCTACGACAGCTCCGCCTGCGACCTCAGGTAACTGTAGTCACCACGGCAACGTGCCACCTCCAGCCGGGCTCACACCTCGCCAGTAGCGCCAACACTACCTCTCCGCCTGCGACCTCAGGTAACTGTAGTCACCACGGCAACGTGCCACCTCCAGCCGGGCTCACACCTCGCCAGTAGCGCCAACACTACCTACGACAGCTCCGCCTGCGACCTCAGGTAACTGTAGTCACCACGGCAACGTGCCACCTCCAGCCGGGCTCACACCTCGCCAGTAGCGCCAACACTACCTACGACAGCTCCGCCTGCGACCTCAGGTAACTGTAGTCACCACGGCAACGTGCCACCTCCAGCCGGGCTCACACCTCGCCAGTAGCGCCAACACTACCTACGACAGCTCCGCCTGCGACCTCAGGTAACTGTAGTCACCACGGCAACGTGCCACCTCCAGCCGGGCTCACACCTCGCCAGTAGCGCCAACACTACCTACGACAGCTCCGCCTGCGACCTCAGGTAACTGTAGTCACCACGGCAACGTGCCACCTCCAGCCGGGCTCACACCTCGCCAGTAGCGCCAACACTACCTACGACAGCTCCGCCTGCGACCTCAGGTAACTGTAGTCACCACGGCAACGTGCCACCTCCAGCCGGGCTCACACCTCGCCAGTAGCGCCAACACTACCTACGACAGCTCCGCCTGCGACCTCAGGTAACTGTAGTCACCACGGCAACGTGCCACCTGCAGCCGGGCTCACACCTCGCCAGTAGTGCCAACACTACCTACGACAGCTCCGCCTGCGACCTCAGGTAACTGTAGTCACCACGGCAACGTGCCACCTCCAGCTGGGCTCACACCTCGCCAGTAGCGCCAACACTACCTACGACAGCTCCGCCTGCGACCTCAGGTAACTGTAGTCACCACGGCAACGTGCCACCTCCAGCCGGGCTCACACCTCGCCAGTAGCGCCAACACTACCTACGACAGCTCCGCCTGCGACCTCAGGTAACTGTAGTCACCACGGCAACGTGCCACCTGCAGCCGGGCTCACACCTCGCCAGTAGTGCCAACACTACCTACGACAGCTCCGCCTGCGACCTCAGGTAACTGTAGTCACCACGGCAACGTGCCACCTCCAGCTGGGCTCACACCTCGCCAGTAGCGCCAACACTACCTACGACAGCTCCGCCTGCGACCTCAGGTAACTGTAGTCACCACGGCAACGTGCCACCTCCAGCCGGGCTCACACCTCGCCAGTAGCGCCAACACTACCTACGACAGCTCCGCCTGCGACCTCAGGTAACTGTAGTCACCACGGCAACGTGCCACCTCCAGCCGGGCTCACACCTCGCCAGTAGCGCCAACACTACCTACGACAGCTCCGCCTGCGACCTCAGGTAACTGTAGTCACCACGGCAACGTGCCACCTCCAGCCGGGCTCACACCTCGCCAGTAGCGCCAACACTACCTACGACAGCTCCGCCTGCGACCTCAGGTAACTGTAGTCACCACGGCAACGTGCCACCTCCAGCCGGGCTCACACCTCGCCAGTAGCGCCAACACTACCTACGACAGCTCCGCCTGCGACCTCAGGTAACTGTAGTCACCACGGCAACGTGCCACCTCCAGCCGGGCTCACACCTCGCCAGTAGCGCCAACACTACCTACGACAGCTCCGCCTGCGACCTCAGGTAACTGTAGTCACCACGGCAACGTGCCACCTCCAGCCGGGCTCACACCTCGCCAGTAGCGCCAACACTACCTACGACAGCTCCGCCTGCGACCTCAGGTAACTGTAGTCACCACGGCAACGTGCCACCTCCAGCCGGGCTCACACCTCGCCAGTAGCGCCACTCCGCCTGCGACCTCAGGTAACTGTAGTCACCACGGCAACGTGCCACCTCCAGCCGGGCTCACACCTCGCCAGTAGCGCCAACACTACCTACGACAGCTCCGCCTGCGACCTCAGGTAACTGTAGTCACCACGGCAACGTGCCACCTCCAGCTGGGCTCACACCTCGCCAGTAGCGCCAACACTACCTACGACAGCTCCGCCTGCGACCTCAGGTAACTGTAGTCACCACGGCAACGTGCCACCTCCAGCCGGGCTCACACCTCGCCAGTAGCGCCAACACTACCTACGACAGCTCCGCCTGCGACCTCAGGTAACTGTAGTCACCACGGCAACGTGCCACCTCCAGCCGGGCTCACACCTCGCCAGTAGCGCCAACACTACCTACGACAGCTCCGCCTGCGACCTCAGGTAACTGTAGTCACCACGGCAACGTGCCACCTCCAGCCGGGCTCACACCTCGCCAGTAGCGCCAACACTACCTACGACAGCTCCGCCTGCGACCTCAGGTAACTGTAGTCACCACGGCAACGTGCCACCTGCAGCCGGGCTCACACCTCGCCAGTAGCGCCAACACTACCTACGACAGCTCCGCCTGCGACCTCAGGTAACTGTAGTCACCACGGCAACGTGCCACCTCCAGCCGGGCTCACACCTCGCCAGTAGCGCCAACACTACCTACGACAGCTCCGCCTGCGACCTCAGGTAACTGTAGTCACCACGGCAACGTGCCACCTCCAGCCGGGCTCACACCTCGCCAGTAGCGCCAACACTACCTACGACAGCTCCGCCTGCGACCTCAGGTAACTGTAGTCACCACGGCAACGTGCCACCTGCAGCCGGGCTCACACCTCGCCAGTAGCGCCAACACTACCTACGACAGCTCCGCCTGCGACCTCAGGTAACTGTAGTCACCACGGCAACGTGCCACCTCCAGCCGGGCTCACACCTCGCCAGTAGCGCCAACACTACCTACGACAGCTCCGCCTGCGACCTCAGGTAACTGTAGTCACCACGGCAACGTGCCACCTGCAGCCGGGCTCACACCTCGCCAGTAGCGCCAACACTACCTACGACAGCTCCGCCTGCGACCTCAGGTAACTGTAGTCACCACGGCAACGTGCCACCTCCAGCCGGGCTCACACCTCGCCAGTAGCGCCAACACTACCTACGACAGCTCCGCCTGCGACCTCAGGTAACTGTAGTCACCACGGCAACGTGCCACCTCCAGCCGGGCTCACACCTCGCCAGTAGCGCCAACACTACCTACGACAGCTCCGCCTGCGACCTCAGGTAACTGTAGTCACCACGGCAACGTGCCACCTGCAGCCGGGGCTCAGCAGTAACTATAGGATCATTACGCACCACGCATAAACCTGGCTAGGTTTCAGTGGATACGACTGCCATAGATAAGCCACTATGTGCCTCAAATTGCCTGCCCAGGCTTGGTCTACCAGTTCGTGGTCATCACGTTATAACCTATCTACTCCGACCACTCCAACCGAAGCGATAGGCCCCATTCTACCACTTAAGTTAGATTTATTTTTCTGATTTAATTTTGTAGAACTGGTCTTATTCACCGTAACCGTAATAAGAGCGAACCACAAAACCTTGGAATTTGAGGTTTGCCCGTAAGGAATTGAATCTAGCCAGCATTTAATGTATTTCATAGTATTTCTTAGCAATTCAACGTGTCATTCATTCCAGCTTCGTGCCGATGGTGAACCGCTACATGACGTCGCAAGGCACGCAGGTCTCGATGCAGGACCCGCCTTCCAAGATGTCCGCCATGTCTCCCCAATCCATCGCATCCATTTGTGAGTAACACTATTTGCAAATACTGACGGTGATGCAAATATTAAAACCGAGTGTTTTCTCTATGATTACAAACAACGTTTGGGAACCATTCTGAAATCGAGAATAAAGTATCGGCTATTCTAGTATTTTGGTTCGTTTACACTTGGTTTGAATATTTGCAGTATCTTGAAAAAGACGATTTATTTCTAGGTGCAACTTTATACTTCATCATACTAGTAGCTTACATACTTACAGAAAAGGTGTTTTGTTTTAAGTTTCATATTGCTTTTGTAACGGCAGCTTGAATTATGCGGTTTGAGTGCATGGAATACGCTGTTTGACGTATGAAATTACTAGTTTTTGACGTCATAGTTTATTGCAATTGTTTACGAACCCATTAACTCTAAATTAACTGTGTAAATTTAAAGTTACACTATAAATGTAAAATAATTAGTTTTCCGTGAATGTTACGTGAGTCTTTCTTAAATGCAAACAAAATTTTGTTTTGTTTTTGATATAGGTAAATACAGAATCAGTTTAGAGTCTTGCTACGAGTATTGTTTTTCTTTATTCTAGACTGGGATGAATTTCATAATTTGGCTCACTTTCTTAGGGTCAGAACTGAAATGGGACCAGATCTGACAGTCAAGTTTTTCTGGGGTTTTGAACACCGCAGAAATCCAAAATCAATGTTGTCAATCCGAAATCCTACTAGTCCAAAAAAGTCAAACAATAACCTAGGCTAAATTACTGTAAGAGGTTTTTTGTTTCAAAACTGTTTCTTAGGTCCCCCTGAAAATATCTGGAAAATTCTCCATTGATCCCATGTACGCTTCCCCCTCCCCACCCTCAAACAGGTCCCTGATTTTAGTTTTTTTTTTTTCATTTATCTCAGAAACGGTTAAAGATAGACGTGAATCGTTAACGTTACTTTAATCGTTATAAAATTACCAACCCGTTGACACCTGTTTTATTGCAATGTGACCTATAGTAGCTGAAATATAGGGTTAAGTTTGCACCAAACTTAACCCTATATTTCAGCTTCATTTATCTCAGAAACGGTTAAAGATAGAATAGAATAAGTTTATTACAAAAGAATTACAATACTTACAATTAAAGTGATTGATTATACAAGAAGTGTTAGATCATAGAATTACTCAGCGGACCCTGCACTAAGCAAAGCTTGTATCGCAGGGACCCGAACAACTATTACCCGTCTACAATATTTCGGACAAAGCAAAACAAAATTTACAAGATTCTATACTGACATTTACAATGACAACAAATAATATTAATCTAAACTAAAATCACTAATGGTCGCAAGAGGAACACAAAACAATTAATTGATAGAACGAAAAAAACAATCAAAAAGTTTTTCTTTTAAGCTTAAAATTACATTAGTTAAATGTATCTGACATACTAGTTAAAACACAGATCTGAGTCAGTGTTGTCACAGTAAAGATTTAAGCTAAAGCAGTATGGAAACTCCTAACAAACGTCCAAAACTGGCGCACTCACACATGCGCACACCGCTACAGGAAAATAAGCAGTTTTCGCGCTGAACTCAGTCGTGGGTTCCAAAACCATAATACAAACAAATAGGCAGAGGCGGCTCGTCCTAAAGAGCACTGGTGCAGTGCACTCCCTCTTTCACAAAACTCAAACTTAGGATGTATTACCTACCTAGTTAAGTTACATACGATTACATACCTATTTTCATAACCCTATACGTTGTATACATTTATAATAGCCTAAGAAATAATTACGCAACAAATAAGTAGTCAAGTTGTACCAAGTGGCGCGCCAGCGATTCCGCTCCTATGAAGAAATCTTCAGTACAATTCCTTATACAGAATTCAATGAGTGTGAAAGAGAAACATCAACACGCTCGAGCGCGTGAAACAAAAGATTTTCTATGAGAAATTAGCCTCATCAGGAGCGCTGCTCATGCTACGTTGCCAGGTCGCGCGCCATGCGCATGCAGTTCGGTGACAAGGCGCTGTTGCCGATCATACGTAAACAAAATTTTCGTATACAGCTTTCAGTTACTGTTCGCAATTTTGCTTGAAAATTTAGAAATAATTGTTTTTAATAGTGTACGTGCTTAATTACTGTAAAAATGGACGAATACAGTGTCGTTTACATTAAAAAATGCGAAAAAGACTTTACAAATACGACTTGAAAAAAAAAAAAAAAAAGGGGCCGCCACAACCTGAAATCGCGCTAGTTCAAAAATGTAGTACAAAAATTCACTTTTAATCGTGTTTTCAAACCATAACAATATTTAAAAACACCTTGGATGTGCGGTTATAAATAAATTGTTTTGTTTCCCGTGTCTGGTATTTGGAGCTGGCGCTGGCGCGCATAATATGTAGGTAACAATAAAACCATAAAAAATATTTCATCAATAAATGGTAGGTAAGTATTTAATTTTTTTGTGCACACCCATTTAAAAATGTCACGAGCCGCCTCTGCAAATAGGTACATATAGGGGTCCCTATAAGTATGTCCCTATCCTTGTGCGATAAAAGGCGACTAAGTGTCTCTGTCTGCTCTTGTGTCATAAAAGGCGACTAAGTGATTTACCCTTCTCTTGAGTGCTAAAAGGTGACTAAGTGTCTTAATCTAAGCTTATGTGATAAAAGGTGACTAAGTGATTTAAATCGGCTGACGCAGTTTCTAATGCTATTGGCAATTGGACATAAAAAAATATTATTTCGACTTCTTACGAAAAGTTGTTTAGTTTTACGGTCCGAAAACATGCTGAAACGAACAAAGTTGATAGAAGCACCCAATATTTGAGTTCATCATAAGTACTTTACTTATTTAAAAAATTCTGGGTTGCAACCCTGACGCTCCGACGCAGAATAGTTCTTTTGTGTAATGTAATGTGTATGTGTATGAATGTGTATAATATCAAGAGCAGAGGATAAGGAGTCAGTATACCGGTGATAGATGTGAATCATTAACGTTACTTTAATCGTTATAAAATTACCAACCCGTTGACACCTGTTTTATTGCAAGTGTGAGTTTGCACCAAACTTAACCCTATATTTCAGCTACTATAGGTCACATTGCAATAAAACAGGTGTCAACGGGTTGGTAATTTTATAACGTTTAAATTATCGTCAACTATTTTCATCTATCTGTAACCGTTTCTGAGATAAATGACAAAAACTAAAATCAGGGACCTGTTTGAGGGTGGGGAGGGGGAAGCGTACATGGGATCAACGGAGAATTTTCCAGATATATTCAGGGGGACCTAAGGAACAGTTTTAAAACAAAAAGCTTCACACCATAAATTATCTTAGGTTATTTTTTGACTATTTTTAACTAGTAGGATTTCGGCTTGACAACATTGATTTCTGGATTCTGTGATGTCCAAAACCCCATAAAACCTTTGTTGTCAAAAATGGTCCCGTTTTAGTTCTGAGAAAATTTAATTATCATTTATTTCCTACTCTATTAAGAATAGTAGATTTTACAACAAGTGCACAAAACGAACCATTTTTCAGAGACTTTTAGCAGCCCGAGCCGAAGGCGAGGTCTGATAGTAATGTCGAGGATAAAATGGTTTTGTGGACAAGTTATAAACTCTGCTTTTCACTTTGATTGCGAGGAAATAAAACGCAAAAGTCCTCTCTAAATGCAACTGAAGAATGAGTTGTTCTGCTTTAGTGAAGAATATGTTGAATTATGTTTGCAGGCCCGCGCGCAGGGCGTACACCACCGCGATTACTTTTTTGCCCTAGTGCACAAAATTCGATTTTGTGCAGCCTATATCCTGCACAAAGAAGCACTTTCAGAGCATGAGAAGTGAAAAAGTCTTAATATCAGTATCTTTTTCAGCATCGCCTCCCCCCCCGCACACTCCCACGCCGCAGCCGCAGATGTCGGGCCAGATGCATCTCGCAGACTGATCACCGCTTGAGGTATGGTGCCTACATTCACGTGTCACACTTGATAATATCGGTCAGACTTCCTTGTCTCTCTCTACTGTCCAAATATTGTACCTTGATAAGGATGACAGCAGCGTGATAAAAGGAATGCGTAAGATATTGGAGCGACAGACGCGTATCGCTCTGTCCTGCTCTTACGCATGGTTCTGTCTTTGCTGTCATTCTAATCAAGTTTCATAATTTCAACGGTTTTTAGATACTTCTTGAATGTAAAAGGCATAATAAGTCTTTTCTCGTACTTCATTGCCATCGTCATTTGTTTGGACAGGGTGTAAAGATACGATGGTTTTTTGGTGACTAAGAAAGAACATGGATCTAAACAACTTTCCCTTCGAAGTACGGACGGAAATATGGTACACATTTCGGCCATCCCGTCACAATATGTGAGATTTTATGTATGGGTGTAATTTTTTGCTCGTTATGTCCAGTATCCAGGGTTTTCTATAGAAACTCTATAGAGTTAAATAAAATGTCAAGAATGCGTTCTCTCATTGGTCGCATTGAAACGATGTTTTAAATACAGGACCTATGTTACATACATGAACACTTGTTGCAGCTCACGGTTGACTAGCGCAGCCGGAGTACGCCACACGTGACTCGAGCATGGCAGCCTACAGAGCAGCTGTGAGACGGACGATGCACACGTTACGTTTTAGTTTGTTTGTTTGTTCGTTTACCCAGTGTTGAGTTGGTCGGTGGGGCTGTGGGGCGGACAGGACCCTCGGGCAGAGTCGGGGCACATCACAGTCGGACGGAGTAGAGTAGTCAGTAGCGGTACCGCCTATGATAATACATTGTGATTATACCCACAACTGTGATTTATCCATACCATCACACGATTATATTAATTCAGTGGTGGCATTCATAAATCGATACTTAAAAGTCTCATCGTAGATTGTAGGCCTAAATTTTTGATCTCATATTCTAATTTGCTTAGTGATAACTTTTGGAATCGTAAATGGTAAATCTCCAACTTGAAATTCTAAATTTTGATGTTCGTCGCTTGTCATACACAATTCATTAGTGGTAGAAAATGTAACAATATCTTATTGCGATGCTTTAACTTAGATCGTGTCGGTGTATATTGGAGTTCAATAATTTTATAGAGCTGTTACCGAGAGGTAAGATATTTTGGTCACGAATAAAAGTATAAAGGACTCTAGATAATACTCCTCATAACATAAATAATCCATAAGATGCTTTAAAGTCAGGTTCATATAATAAAATGATAAGTACAAATAAACCCACAAACTTGCAGAGTCCTCAGAGGCAATATGAAAGCTTCACAAACTAATAACTTTAATATGATGTTTATTGGAGAAATCCAGAAAAGTGCCTGTTGCAACATAAAATTGGCAATATTTTTTAAACGTATTACGTTCGGAGTAAAATTATGTTGTGTTCAATATGCGTGGTTCGTCGGACGCCACAAGTAAAAATAATTTGTGAAGCTTCTTACTAAAACTTTGTGTGCCTTCTAGCGGATAGCGACATTAGGCAATATCAATCATCATAACATAAAACCATTCTCATCATTTCTCTAATCGCTGACTTAAAAATTGTGCGAAAACGTTTCATATGCGTCAGTGTTCACCGTGTAGAATATTGCCTTTTCATTTTACATAAGTTTCGGTGCAGGAGTCTGTATTTCCGTACTGTTTCGAATAATAGTGTTTACGAATAGTGTTAGCGCAGTAGTCTTCCAATACCTTGAGACGGGCGCGATTGCGGGAGGGCAGGCAGTCCGCTGCGGGGGTTCCTTATGGTTTGCCATTATTGATATCAAAGATAGATTGGTGCCATTTCTATGTAAATGAAGCGGTAGGAGTAAGCCTAGTTAAGTCTGCAGGTCAGGGTAGATTGGAAATAAAATATTGTAAACCTTCAATATTGTCAAATGTTATGTACCGACTTGTATACCTTTATTATTATTATTATTTTCTAATGAGTATATTTTAGATTTATTATTCTTCCTACGTTGTTGTTTTCGATATACATTATTTTATTTCCACATTGTTGTGTGTGTCCATGTGCTGGGTCGGAAATTGTAAATAATTGTAGGATTTATTTATTTAAATACCTATGTCGAAAGAGAAGTAACTCGAAACTCAAATAGATCGCGTGATTAGTAGAAACGTCTCTTTCTACGAACGTATACATAAATATATTATCGAACTGAGATCTACATATAAATTGGTATGTTAGAGTACTAGCGCAGAAATAACTTTGGGTACTGTAAATCAAAATTTCCTCGTAGATGTACATACTAAAAATATATACATATGAATGTCGTTTGATAGTCCTCAATATTTTTTTATATTTTGATAGTTCTGTATTTGAAGAAAACCGAAAAAATAGGCCAATATCTCAACTATCATTTTAAATATATATGGAAATGTACACGATACTATTAAGATATACCTTTATATAAGATGCATTTAGTTGCCCAGAGCAGTTGGTAGTGACGTCTCAATTGTGGTTTTGAATTTCCCTTCAGTAGTAAGCTTCTTACCAAGCCATTGATAACAGTATTATTTAGACAAACTAGGAGTTTGGTTTAACAGTAGTTTAAAACTTGCAGCTACCATTATACAGATCACCATTGACGTGTAAACCAGTTTATCCATAGTCGTAACACGGAGGGCGCGCGGCGACCCTCTGCTCTACCGTATCTTATCAATAGATATTATAAATGGAATAGAAACACCAACATAGTGACCTAGGTACATATGAAGATACATATATAAAGTGTATATTTATCTAATAACCCTAGTGGCTCGACGGGGGCGACCGATTCTTTACAAATTCTAGAATTAGTAATATATTTTTGTTATTATATTTTCACTTTCTTTATTATTGTTTTCCCATGAATTATCCTGTCGTTATTTCGCCCACGCCGAGCCAGTATAGAAGTTGTAATCTGTCGACCTTTTTAATTTAGGAAACATACTTCTGCGATCTCGATGTTGTATTTAAGTCGAGATTTATGTGAGAATCCGAAATAATTTTCAGGAAGTAAGCTTCGTAAATAATAAGGAAGAAAGAAAAATGAAAGCGATGAAGAAACACAAACTGCAACCGACCCATCGATGATTTACTAAAATTTTCTATACGAGATTTAAGTGGGCGTGCACTATGTGCGTCTTCATCGTTCAAACTATTTTACATACCGATGTTAGTTACTATATTTAGAAGGTAATATACTGAGCCATTTGAATTTACGTAATCGTAAAAGTGTTATAAGTTTGTATTCTCTTTCTCTACTTATTTTTGATCCGTAGAAAGACTGAATTACTTTATACGGAAGGAGTCCACAACGTGAAAGAATACTCACCGTTTTTTGGCAGTTTATCGTAGTTTTGTGTTCGTTGAGTTGTTGTTTGTTTACCATCCGCGGGTTGTGGCGGTGGACCAAGTCAGACAGTCAGTCGAGTCGTCTCGCGAGTTTATTTTGTTAGAGAAATCGTACATATCCTTACCCGTGAATGTAATTGTATACTTCCTTGCGGCAGCGGGCGGGGCCGACCGTTACTCTTGATCGTGGTAGTTACTTGAGAGCAAATAACAGTGAGCCTTGTGTAATCATAATGTCTAAGGTACATATATTTAGTTCTATGGTATCGTTAGATTTACGCGTACTTCCGCTTTGCCAACATATTTGCGTTGCTTACATTATAATCATTATGAGAGTACAGCCTAAGGATTTTAACTTTTTTTATATTACTGAGAGCTATTTCTAAGTCACTGATTTTTTACAATTTTTGTAATGTTTATGCTAACCAAATTATATTCTCGGCTGTAAGCCAAATTTTCAAACAAAGTTTTCGAGTGATTTACATGTTAATTCCAAAGTTTTTTATTAAACTAACAAACATCATGGCATGATGGTTTCGGTACGGTCATTTAGTTATAGCTCTTCAGAGTTTTAACGACCAATATTTTAACTAAAACTGTTTTTTTCTTTTATTGTTAAAATTTTTAGGCTAGTTTATATTTTAATAAGTTAGATTTGTTAACTGTGGTGTATTTAATTGCACGTGAATATAATACGGCTCTTACAGCTTCCCACAAGTGCGAAAGGGACGGGAGATTAGTCGTTTAATAGTCTGATGCGATTGTGATAAAATTTGAGTATAATTATTGTGGTTTATTTCGACCTACAAGTTAAGAGCGCGTATTCTTGAAATTGTTTATTGTTGTTAGTTTGTGTATACCGAGAGGCACGCGGGGGAGGGAAGGGTAAGAGGGACGGTCGAGAGGCTGTAAGAGCATCTATGTAGTCAGCATTATGTATATGCTTTAATGTGATTTTTTAAATGTACTCTTTATTATAGTCTCATCAAACAATATGATTAGCAAACTAACAAAGCATTTTGAAATTTTTTTTCAGTTTATAGTGATTTATATTGAGATCAAAATAAATACAGAGTTTATTTAATTTTATGGAAAAATTATACATTGTAAAAATTATCGTTTAGCGCTCATTTGCAGAGCTCTAATAAAGAAGAAACTATATGAATGCAAAATAACAAGTCACGATTCTTTTAGAAGCCATGTAGTGGAGAAAAATAAACGTGCCATGATATTTGTGGCTAAATTGGTTGTTTATTTTACACACATTAGACCCTGTTGAGCTAGAATTGAAACCCAATGGGAATCGTTTTGAAGCCGATTCGATGCTTTCAAACGAAATTAATATCTTTGAATCGGCTTCAAAACGATTGCCATAGAGTTTACATGCTAGCGCCCCTGTACAGAAGTACGCAAGTTTGCTGCGTTTTGTCATACATTGCTGCATTAAGAATTTGATCACTTGCACGGCTAAACAAAGCGGCATTGTACGTGAAATCGCGCAGAAACTTGCCGGGAAATCGCCCCTCCTGAACAGGATATTCCCTTTTGATTTATTTTTATTAATTAATAAAATAACAATAATTTGATTAGAATGACATCAGGACCGAGCTGGGCGGAGCTCTATGTGTCTCGCTCCAATATCTTACGCATTGCTTAGTATGCTGTCACACTGCTGTCATTCAAATAAAACTGCAATGAGCCGGTTTCGCAGCTAAGCGTCAACTGAGTATTCAAAGGTGTCGATAGATGGATCTGAAGACAGTTGCTAAAGAACTTAAAATAAATCTGTCATAGATGAAGCGTGAAGTAAATAAACCTCCTTAGGCAACACTTACAACAGATAGGAAAAATAAGTTGACAGTAAGTTTTCCTACAACAACGCTATCTATAAAGAAAATTAAAACTAGTTTTTCTTTTTTAAAAACAGGCTCATTATAACGACTTTAGGGAGTAGATACTGTTAAACCCCGAACCATGGTAAATCCTAAGATTGGTAAGGATAGATGCTAAATGGTGCACGCAAGATTCATTTACCACGGTTCGGACTATGACAGTACCATATGAACATATCAATAAAACAAATAGCTTAGTTTCTCTCACCTTATATTCTTCAGTCTTAAACTAACAGTCGACGACAATTTCTTCTTTAACTACATTCGCGTCTCCGGCCGGTGCTAACGTATTATCAATTATAGGCGCAGGGCTCTTGTAGTACTTATTACTGCAGTGATGTTCCTTTAGGTACTCTCCGCCCATTTCGTAGTAATCCTCCTTAGTGATGCACCAGCTCTCGAAATCGTTACTACCCGCAAAGTCGCGTGCACCGTACCACGCGTCTAAGTTTGCATTCTGGGCCATTACTACTTTATGCGTCGATTGGAACGGACGCATTTCTAGGAGTTCGCGTTCTAGACGCTCTTTTAGACCTGCAAAAAAAGAAATCACTATGTATACGTAGTCTTTTGAAGTAATGGATGGGCGCGCACAATTCATATATGCATCTTGCTCATACAATAGACGGCAATGTTGTGTGAGCAAGAGGCATAAAGAAATCGCCCTTGTGCTTAATACCCTTGTTTAGAAAAACGCCTGCGTTGAGGTTTTTTTTACCAGTACTAACATACAAAAGTGTTGTCAGTTGAATGTTTCATTCCTGTGTTCGGATAAACATCGCAAAATTTCAAAACCACACAAAAATCATAAATACATTTAATGTTTTCTTAAGCCACTATCACACTAACTAATTCGGCATACATTGCTCTTTGAAGTAAGGATATAGGAATTAACAGAACCAAGTCTCCCAGCAATGTATGCCGAATTAGTCTTTGAATTTAGGAAGGTGTGATTGCGGCTTTACGAAATTACGACAAAGGAAATGTTGATTTCCGTCGATCTCTATATCTCTCAAAAACGCTTTTGGAAATATGCTTACCTGGAAACTGCGACGCTCCTCCGGTTAAGAAGACATTGTTTGCTAGAAGCAGCTGGTCTTCCGCGCTGAAGTGTTTGAACACGTATTCCATGGTCTCCGCCAACCCTGCTTCCAGGTTACCCATCATTGAAGGCTGGAACATCAGCTCGGGAGCTCTGGGAATAAAGTTGTTCTGCTCAGTATTAGTTTTAAAAAAGTATTTATAGTCTGCGGCACAAAACAACGATGCTGACCGTTTAGCTAAGAATTTACTGCGATGTACCGTTTTAAAATGGACTAGTCGCTGATACTTGGCATAGTTGTTTGTTAGGTTTGTCTTATGCGGAAAACCCCCGGGAGGCATCGAGAGGCACCGCAGGGGTGGCGGGAGGAGGGGGGAAAGTTTGAAGTTGCCGCGCTTTGCTTTGACGCCTATAATTTTCTAAATGTAGGTACTAGGGCAAGTGTGATGTTATTTTCAGACAAATCAAGGACGGCAAAAACATTTTTGAAAAAAAAATTGGGGCTTTCCATACAAAAAAAACGAGATATTAAGAAAAAAACATTAAACGTGAACAATATTTTTACGCAATAACGTAATTTTCTTTTTAACGATGAAAGATATCGGGATTAAAAAAATATGTTCAGAAAGCTGTACTTACCTGGATTACATTAATGTAACTTACATTGGGATAAGTTAATAAAAACTGATGCAAAAAAAAAAACTTTGCAGGGCAGAGTGACATAAAGCGTGTAGTTCCAACTTTTATTAATAATTGTCATCAAATCAACTTTCTAGATGCTTGTATACTCAATAGCACGTCAGTAGAAACACTTTTGGACCCTATGGCGTAGTAATAACGTTGAAGAAGTTTCTACCGTCGTGCGGTTGACCGTACCGTGGGAAACAGTTTTAGGTGTATACTAGCAGTTGCCACCACACATACATTCCGTGCACTTCCATTGCCGTTTTTGGCAACTGCACCTTGAGCCGCATTGCTTCTTGCACTTGCACCTAATCATCTCCTGGCATGCTTTTGCAGCTACAGGCAAATCCGTCCAAGTAGGTTGCCAGCTGTCATTCATTTTAGTCCAGCCCCAATCAGTAGGATTAGGTAGACGTTGAGTTGCTGACAACTGACCCCATACATGGACCCCTTGAAAAATTGCCCTAAGAAAATGCTGGTATAAAGCGGCTTTGGTTGGTGGGATGTGCTCAAGTTGCCGGTCTTTCTTTGTAAATAAAAATTTACGACATTCGTTCACAGATGAACCCGAATTCGACCTGAAACATATACATTATTATTCTACACATCATGCTCCTAATAATCTTCTGAATCAGGCAGCTTTAATTATCTAGGTTTAATTAATTACCTATCATATAAAATTATGACATATTTTTCAACAATGGCCATTGCTTCTTCAATCTGTCCCTCGAATGCTAATATGAAGCCTTCAGTAAGAGTAGGAAATGCCTCCCATGCTTTTAACGCACTCTTTTTCCCTTTTCCGTTGAAGAAAGAAACGGTATCACAACCTGTGAATGAATGAAACAGGGGCAGGACTCTTGTTCTTTGTGGGCCTGTGAAAATACAAACAAATTATATAGCTATCATAAAGGTACACTTTATGCCATTAATATTATAATTCAAACATTTTAGTTTTTACCTAAGGCGGTTGCAATCTCATGACAACATAGATACTGATGGTGTGTTCCAGTACCTATGTGCACCCACAGCTCCTCAAGTTGAGGCAATTTTTGCACCTGTGCAATTGCTAGCACCACGACGTCTGTATCTACGGTACGAAGCATGATTTTCCTCAAACCTTGAGAGACAGCATCCAATACATGCACCATCATGCGTGTGTCTGCCTCTTCATGGTTACACGGGGCTAAGTTAAGGTTATTTTAATTTTAGGTAAAAATGTGACTGACTACGGTACGGTGACGGTAGGTGACTGCAGCAGTTTTGTACTCTTTAGCGAAAAAAGCGTATCAAAGTTATTGTAATGAGAATGAATCACAAAAAACATTTGAACAATGGCGATTGGAAAACAAAGATCGAATCCCTCAGTTTAAATTCTGGGATACAGCGCTTAATCTTGTCTTAGCAGTATTGAGATTAGTCCGATCAACAAGAACTGGAAACTTCTCGATGTAACCATGAAGAGGCAGACACACGCATGATGGTGCATGTATCTGATGCTGTCTCTCAAGGTTTGAGGAAAATCATGCTTCGTACCGTAGATACAGACGTCGTGGTGCTAGCAATTGCACAGGTGCAAAAATTGCCTCAACTTGAGGAGCTGTGGGTGCACATAGGTACTGGAACACACCATCAGTATCTATGTTGTCATGGGATTGCAACCGCCTTAGGTAAAAACTAAAATGTTTGAATTATAATATTAATGGCATAAAGTGTACCTTTATGATAGCTATATAATTTGTTTGTATTTTCACAGGCCCACAAAGAACAAGAGTCCTGCCCCTGTTTCACTCATTCACAGGTTGTGATACCGTTTCTTTCTTCAACGGAAAAGAGAAAAAGAGTGCGTTCGAAGCATGGGAGGCTTTTCCTACTCTTACTGAAGGCTTCATATTAGCAATCGAGGGACAGATTGAAGAAGCAATGGCCATTGTTGAAAAATATGTCATAATTTTATATGATAGGTAATTAATTAAAACTAGATAATTAAAGCTGCCTGATTCAGAAGATTATTAGGAGAATGATGTGTAGAATAATAATGTATATGTTTCGAATTCGGGTTCATCTGTGAACGAATGTCGTAAATTTTTATTTACAAAGAAAGACCGGCAACTTGAGCACATCCCACCAACCAAAGCCGCTTACCAGCATTTTCTTAGGGCAATTTTTCAAGGGGTCCATGTATTTGGACAGTTGTCAGCAACTCAACGTCTACCTAATTCTACTGATTGGGGCTGGACTAAAATGAATGACAGCTGGCAACCTACTTGGACGGATTTGCCTGTAGCTGCAAAAGCATGCCAGGAGATGATTAGGTGCAAGTGCAAGAAGATATGCGGCTCAAGGTGCAGTTGCCAAAAACGGCAATTGAAGTGCACGGAATTATGTATGTGTGATGGCAACTGCTAGTATACACCTAAAACTGTTTCCCACGGTACGGTCAACCGCACGACGGTAGAAACTTCTTCAACGTTATTACTACGCCATAGGGTCCAAAAGTGTTTCTACTGACGTGCTATTGAGTATACAAGCATCTAGAAAGTTGATTAGATGACAATTATTAATAAAAGTTGGAACTACACGCTTTATGTCACTCTGCCCTGCAAAGCTTTTTTTTTTGCATCAGTTTTTATTAACTTATCGCAATGTAAGTTACATTAATGTAATCCAGGTAAGTACAGCTTTCTGAACATATTTTTTTAATCCCGATATCTTTCATCGTTAAAAAGAAAATTACGTTATTGCGTAAAAATATTGTTCACGTTTAATGTTTTTTTCTTAATATCTCGTTTTTTTTGTATGGAAAGCCCCAATTTTTTTTTTCAAAAATGTTTTTGCCGTCCTTGATTTGTCTGAAAATAACATCACACTTGCCCTAGTACCTACATTTACGAAATTATAGGCCTCAAAGCAAAGCGCGGCAACTTCAAACTTTCCCCCCTCCTCCCGCCACCCCTGCGGTGCCTCTCGATGCCTCCCGGGGGTTTTCCGCATAAGACCTACCTAACGAACCACTATGGCAAGTTTCAGCGACTAGTCCATTTTAAAACGGTTCCCATACAAGACATTGCAGTAAATTTCCAGCTACGTTATTGATCTCCCGATCTCCCGTTTCGATATCAAAATATCCCGATTTTTGAGTAAATCTAAATTTTATACGATCAATTCATCCTTACGTACGTTAAGACTCGTTGGTTAAGACTGTGTACCTACTCATTATTTTTATCCTGTGACAATACTTCGCAATCGAATCGCGCAAATAGGTAAGAGAGGAGAGTGAGACAGAGTAATTAGTTGGCTCGTTTTATAGTTTTATTTCACCGGTTCCTAGAATCAGCATATTGCGACAATCAAGAAAGTAAGAATTTTCAAACTACGTAAACTTACGAGTTTGACAAGTTGAAATTCTTGGGGCTTTATTCATTTCGCGATTTCTCCCGTTTTTTTACCCATTTCCCCCCAGTTTTTTTTGTTTGGGAACACTAAAAGCAAGTCACATCTTGACAGAGAACTCAGCTAATACCCTCTCAGGAGCGATATTGAGAACGATTGAATAATTGAACCCCTCACGCTGACCTGATGGGCTCGATGGCGAGATGCAGCTGATGGTGCTGGCCGGTGGGCGGCGGCTCGTACTGACCTGATGGGCTCGATGGCGAGATGCAGCTGATGGTGCTGGCCGGTGGGCGGCGGCTCGTACTGACCTGATGGGCTCGATGGCGAGATGCAGCTGATGGTGCTGGCCGGTGGGCGGCGGCTCGTACTGACCTGATGGGCTCGATGGCGAGATGCAGCTGATGGTGCTGGCCGGTGGGCGGCGGCTCGTACTGACCTGATGGGCTCGATGGCGAGATGCAGCTGATGGTGCTGGCCGGTGGGCGGCGGCTCGTACTGACCTGATGGGCTCGATGGCGAGATGCAGCTGATGGTGCTGGCTGGTGGGCTGCGGCGGCTCGTACTGACCTGATGGGCTCGATGGCGAGATGCAGCTGATGGTGCTGGCTGGTGGGCTGCGGCGGCTCGTACTGACCTGATGGGCTCGATGGCGAGATGCAGCTGATGGTGCTGGCCGGTGGGCGGCGGCTCGTACTGACCTGATGGGCTCGATGGCGAGATGCAGCTGATGGTGCTGGCTGGTGGGCGGCGGCGGCTCGTACTGACCTGATGGGCTCGATGGCGAGATGCAGCTGATGGTGCTGGCCGGTGGGCGGCGGCTCGTACTGACCTGATGGGCTCGATGGCGAGATGCAGCTGATGGTGCTGGCCGGTGGGCGGCGGCTCGTACTGACCTGATGGGCTCGATGGCGAGATGCAGCTGATGGTGCTGGCCGGTGGGCGGCGGCTCGTACTGACCTGATGGGCTCGATGGCGAGATGCAGCTGATGGTGCTGGCCGGTGGGCGGCGGCTCGTACTGACCTGATGGGCTCGATGGCGAGATGCAGCTGATGGTGCTGGCTGGTGGGCGGCGGCGGCTCGTACTCCCGCAGCGCTTCCTCCAGCTCCACCAGCTTCTCCCCGTCCGCTTCCGAGTCCGAATCTGCTTCGCGGCTTATACTGCCACACAACATTGCTATATTAATTGTATTATCCTGGTCCGTAAGGGACCTTTTCCATTAGGCTTCAGTGAGCGGCTAACAGTTTGCCTCTAGTTCGCCTCCTCATATGTTTTACGTACGCAGTTTTTTTTTTTTTTTTTTTACTATGTATGGGCTTACTCTTGACCTCGATCTAGCCTTGAGGACAGAGATGAGGTCGACGATGGAACGAGCTTGCCCAGAAGAAGCCTATTCACTCGCGACTTAAATAGATTCGGGTTATAAGAGCTCGGGAACACAGACGCAGGCAGAGAATTCCACTCCTTAGCTGTGCGCATTATAAAGGATGTTTCAAAGCGCTTTGTGCGAATGTGTGGAATATCAACCAGATATGGGTGATATTCTGCGGTGCGTCTGGATTCCCGATGGTAGAAGGGGGATGGCGGAATAAGCTCATGGAGCTCTTGGGCACACTCTCCAAAGTACAATCTGTAAAAGACCGACAGACATGCAATTTTGCGCCGGTGGCAGTGTTTGCGCAATTTTGCGCCGGTGGCAGGGCAGAGCCCATTAGTTTGCAGCGTTTTGCTTGCGGATTCAGTCAGTGAGCAGCTGAGTCGCTGCGAACGATGGTCACGGTCGGCGGCTCAGTCAGTTCACTATCCTCCCTCCTAAGAATTAGCAAGCTTTTCGCGGTTAATACGCTACAGTTCGCCCCTAACTAAACATTGAGTTAAGGACCGATACGCCGCTCAGAGTCAGACAGCGGACAGTCACCCGCTCACTTTGAGCCTAATAGGGACGCGCCCTTAAGGCTTGATCCTGTTACATAACTATATTAGATAACCAGTACCTTAATCTCTACATAGTTATTAATTTATTATATTATTTCCACACAGGCGAAAAGAAGACTGCTTGTTAGTTAGTAACCTAGATTTAGTAAAATTTGTCTACTTTGGAATCAGATTAAATAAACCGGTGTGAAATGTCTGTAGAGTCTGTCTCCTAGTGGCTACTGTGAATATTTATTACTAGCGTTCTGTCCTGCGAATGTTCCTAAACAACGTACAGGAGTGAGCAACGAAATGCAAAAAGCAGCGAGCATTAATGGCGTACTCGTAGGTAGTTACCTCTTGTACGCGTCCCAGTCGGAGTCCTGGGCGCCGAACTCGTCCCCGGCGGCGGCGAGGCGCGAGATGACGCGCATGCGCTCGGCCGCCGCCGCCGTGCGCCGCCGCACCATGGCCGAGCGCCGCGCGCGCCGCGCCGAGCGCCGGCTCATCAGCGACCGGTACTAAGAGTACGCAACATCATAAATACATTGTCATCTGAATGCACAATGTTTGCGGTCACTGCTCTAAAGCTTTAGATGTTCTCCATCATACTATTCATAAGTTTTCAAAACTCACTTTAGCCCTAATATTGGCAAGCCACGTCGGAAACTGTAAACTGATTGCGACTGTAACTTTAAGGCTCAATGTTTTCTTACGGGTCAAGAATCACCACACAATCTTGACACAATTCATAACTTTTCAAAACTTACCTAAACCCTAATGTCAGCAAGCCACGTTTGAAACGCCTCAGGGTCTGAAGGCGGTTGGTTACGGCCGGTGGTCTTAGGCTTAATGTTATCTTCAGTGTCAACAATCATCACGCAATTCATAAGTTATCAAAACTCACATTAGCCCTAGTACTCCTTAGGCCAGACCATATATCGGTATAATTTGGGGTACCCATTTTCCTTTTTACCACAGATAGGTTTATAAGGATGTCAATAAACTATGATTGCTGTCTCAAAGTGATAGCTAACCAAAATAGCAGCCAATCCAAGTCTTCAGATGCTGCCCATATTTGGAAAAATTTGGGGGGAACAATTTCCTTTTTTACAGAAGTTAGACAGGCTTATAAGGAAGTCAAGAAACCACGATTGCGATCTCTAAGTGGTACCCGGATGAAGTAACAGCTAATTAAACATGGAAAATGCTGAATTTTACAAAGTCAACTGTATCTCGAGAACCAATCATCCGATTTCCTTGTTTTTTTGTTTAGACTGAAGGTCTGCATGTGTACTTCAAATTATGTCATAAGCACTGTTACAATGGATTCAACCGTAACTAAATAATTAAAGAAAAAATGATTTTTTTGTGAAAATCTTTTTTTTCAGATCGAGTAATCATTAACTATCTTGTAAATTAAAAAAAAATATATATTTCAAATGAAGTACAATAAACTATCTTTAACTAATTTGATGCATACCATGTTTGGGTTTGATGACTCAAAACACATGAAAACAAGTTTAAGTTAATTTCAATAGAGTAACTCTGCACCGTTTCAAAGCTTGTTTTTAATACGCACACTTATTTAGCAAACAGTAGAAATTGGCAAACTCATGTTTCCATGTCTTTTTAGCCATGGAATAGAAGCATGTCATACATCATGTTAAAGATAATTTTTTACACTACAACTTTAACATGAAGATCTTCTCGAATGACTTAAGTATTTTGTAAAAACTTGATTTAAAAAAGAAGAATATCAGAAAATTATCAGTATTTCCTTAATAACTTAATAGCGGTTGATTTAACTGAAAAAGTATTTTGACATTATTTATAGAACACATACAGACCTTTAGTTTAAAAGAAAAATAAATGAAATCGGACGATTAGTTCCTGAGAAACAGTAAAATTTGTGAAATTTAGCATTTTCCATCTTTGATTGGCTGTCATTTTGTCCAGGTACCACCAATCACAATTATGGTCATTTGACATCCTTATAAGCCTATCTAACTACTGTGAAAAGGAAAACGGTGTCCCCAAATCATACCAAATATTAGCAGCATCTGAACTCTTGGATTGGCTGCTATTTTGGTCAGCTACCACTTTAAGAAAGCACTCATGGTTTAATGACATGCTTATAAACCTAACTGTGGTAAAAAGGAAAATGGGTACCCCCAAATTATACCATTTCCTCATTTTTGGCCATCTGGCCCATGGACTATAGTGTCAGCAAGTCACGTCAGGAATTCCTCAGACTCTGAAGGCGGTTGGTTGCGGCCGGAGCTCTTAGTGTTCCCGCACATGGGCCACCGGCCACAGCCACAAACGCCGCCACAAGAAGCTAGAAGTGGCCACGAAGGTGGCTGAAGCGTGCGACAGCCACTTGTGGCCAGTGGTCGACACTTGCGGTCGGTGGCTGCTACTTTTTTTAAACCCATGCGCGCAGTATCATAATGGACTCTGACGAAGGTTTAATAGCGCTGCTTCTGATAAAAAACCGTCGTCGTAGAAGACGAAACCGTAGTTATCGGATACATCCAATTTTAACAAATGTACAAAAACGTAACGAGCATTTCGATAATCTTTTAAACCATCCAAAAAAGTTTTTTCCAACATTTTATACATACGTTTTGGGAAGCACTTTATTATACAGGGTGCTAATTTGATTGCGTGCCATAGCTCAGGGGCGGGATCAGTATCAGTAACTGAACAATTTTTCCCAAGGAACATAGGTAAAAATACGAAAATCTATTTTTGACCTCCCATAGAAACTGCATCAGCTGATAGCGTATTTTGTAAGGAAGGTCAAATTTGGTTTTTCGTATTTCAACCTATGTTCCTTGGGAAAAGTTGTTCAGTTACTGATACTGATCCTGCCCCTAAGCTATGGCACGCAATCAAATTAACAGCCTGTATAATGGATTAAAGCAACACATCACCAACATGCGTAAAAGTATCGCCCCCGCGGAAAGACTAGCTATCACATTATGGTAAGTAGAAACAATCACTAAAAACTCCACAAAAACTTGCACAGGTTAAGTAATGGTAAAGGAGAAAGGGGTGGGATATCGCGCGAATGGCGTGTGTTGGCGTTTTGTATCGGCGTTTTGTGGCCGGTGTGGGCCACAAGAAGCGAGCAACGACGATTTGTAGCTTGTCGCGGCCACCGGTGTCAACCGTGTGCGACGAGTCCATATAAAATGTATGAAAACTACAGGAAATATGCCAGTGGCGGCGTTTTGTGGTTGTGGCTGGGTGGCCCGTGTGCGGGAACCCTTAGACTCGATGTTCTCTTCAGTGTCAACAATTATCAAGCAATTCATAAGTTATCAGAACTCACCTTAGCCCTAGTGTCAGCGAGCCACGTCTGGAACGCCTCCGGGTCTAAAGGCGATTGGTTGCGGCCGGAGCTCTTTTAGGCTCGATGTGTCAACAATTATCAAGCAATTCATAAGTTATCAGAACTCACCTTAGCCCTAGTGTCAGCGAGCCACGTCTGGAACGCCTCCGGGTCTGAAGGCGATTGGTTGCGGCCGGAGCTCTTTTAGGCTCGATGTGTCAACAATTATCAAGCAATTCATAAGTTATCAGAACTCACCTTAGCCCTAGTGTCAGCGAGCCACGTCTGGAACGCCTCCGGGTCTAAAGGCGATTGGTTGCGGCCGGAGCTCTTTTAGGCTCGATGTGTCAACAATTATCAAGCAATTCATAAGTTATCAGAACTCACCTTAGCCCTAGTGTCAGCGAGCCACGTCTGGAACGCCTCCGGGTCTGAAGGCGGTTGGTTGCGGCCGGAGCTCTTAGGCTCGATGTTCTCTTCAGGGTTGGCAGCGGCCGCTATGCGCTGTCTGTTCTTCTCTATTCGCTGGTGCAGGTTTTGGATTTGTTTCTGTGGATTCACAACCATAGACCTTATCAAAGGACAGACAGCCATCTTTTGTGCCCGGACCTCCACCTTATATAAAATTCTTTATTGCACTAAATTACGTACAGAAAGTTAAATACAAAAGGACATTAATAAAGGCGGACTTATCTCTAAAAGAGATGAATTCTAAAAAAAATTCTTAAGTTCTCTCTAAAACCTGAAAAAATAAAATTTATACACTTCTTTTTATCTGAAGTTACCGAAGCTGTGAGTGCAGTGAACTCTGATATTGCTGCTGTTCAGCAATGGGCTGAAAATTTTGGGCTTCTTGTAAACCCAACTAAATCTTAAGCAATAATAGTTGGTAGCAGCAGACTAAGGGGTAGGTTAGGGGACTTAGCGTTACCAAAAATATTTTACAACGGAGTCTGTATTCCCTACACGGACAAAGCAAAGAACCTAGGGATTATAGATCGTGACCTGTCATGGTCAGCGCAAGTTAGTGAGGTGAGCAGGCGCATGCACTACTCTTTTCACTCCCTTAAGCAACTCCAGTACTTCCTTCCCTTTCAGACTAAAATCTTGCTTGCACAGGCTCTACTCCTTCCTATTCTTGACTACGCTGATGTATGCTACTTGGATGTGATTGAAGAATTGCTGAACAAACTTGAGCGCCTACAAAATCTGGCTATTCATTTTATCTTTGGTCTTCGCAAATATGATCATATCTCCGAATTTCGCGCTCAATTAAAATTTTATCCGACTTCGTCGTAATGTGCACATCCTTTCTACGTTATATACGATCCTGAATGACCCTGCCACCCTTGACTACCTTCGCTCCCGCTTCCGACTTTTATCTCCTGATCCCCGCTCTAGGCGCGACTGCATCACTGCGATGTTGGAGTGTCCTAGAGCGAACACCAAATTCTTTTTCAGCTCCTTCTCTTCCCAAGCTGTGCGACTATGGAACAAACTTCCCAAGGCTATACAAAGCAGTCCTTCAATAACACCGTTTAAGATGCGAGTAAAAGAGCACTATTTATCGCAACCATTATAATACTATTTTTAGTTTATGTAAGTATTTATGTATGTATTTTAAAAGTATGTTAATCCTTCTTTATATATGCCTTATTATTTATATTGTAATTTTAAGTATATTAGTGTGTAGTATAAGTAGGTTTATTTCGTCTCGACGCATAATGACCTAAAACCAATAATTGACTTAAACGCAGAACGACCCAAACGCAAAATGACCTAAACGCAGAATGACTTAAACGCAGAACGACCTAAACGCAGAACGACCTAAACGAAAAATGACCTAAGCCTACGAATCGCGACCGTATCGACGCATAGACTTGGAAGAGACCTAGACTACGAGCAAAGATTGATTTAACCACGGATGAAGATATTCCCTAATGATAAATTTAAAAAAAGAACTAAATTCAGTCGTGTTCATCAAAAATGTAATAAACAAAACAAAATTATTTACTCTTATAATTAACAAAAAAAAAATCCGTTATGTTAACAAAAGCGAGCTGCGCACCATCCATCATGCACGACGAACTATTTATTTCTTTCACGCTGCTCCATCTCTGTCTACTCGTCGTGCAAAACGATGGTGTGTAGCTGGCTTAATACGGATACACGAAACTTATACTACTAATACAAAACCTTATCATTTATCCTTATCACTTTTACTTATGTAATTTTAATTTGATATAAATTATTTTGCGGAGAAACTGAATGCAGCTCAACTTGTTCTGTCTCAGTTTCTTTAAAAGCAAAGTATACATTTTATCAAACAAAATATCTGAGTTCCTTCTATGTTCAGGACATTATGCGTTTAGGGCATTATGCGATTAGGACATTATGCGTTTAGGGCATTGTGCGTTTAGGGCAATATGCGTTTAGGGCGTTATGCGATAAGGGCATTATGCGTTTAGGACGTTTTGCGTTTAGGACATTATGCGTTTAAGACATTATGCGTTTAGAAATTAGGGCATTATGCGTCGAGACCGTTTATTTTTTCTCCATATTAAATGCTAGTTTGCTATTCATTAAAAACATATGTATTTTTAGGGTTCCGTACCTCAAAAGAAAAAAACGGAACCCTTATAGGATCACTTTGTTGTCCGTCTGTCTGTCTGTCAAGACCCTTTATCTCACGAATGGGTAAAGGTATCAGGTTGAAATTAATACCACATATTAGTATCCATGAACCATACAAGATCTGAAAATATAAACTTTTTACAACGACGCAATCAAAAGATATGGCATTTTATGTCCTTATCTCCATACATTTATTCAAAAATGCAAAACCTACAGGGTACTTCCCGTTGACCTAAAATTATGAAATTTGGCAAGAAGCTAGGTCTCACAGTACAAATAGTAGGAAAAGTCTGAAATCATTAAATATTACAACTTTTCTCACAACTAATGGTAACCAATTGTGGTGAGCTCCCATTTCAAGAACATTCATATAAGAGAGGGGTCAAGTTGGATGGTCGCTGAGGCGATTTTTGTTTTAGTTCTATTTAAAAACGGGAACACTTACAAACTTGAAAATTGGTATGTTTATAGTGCATAAGCTATAAAATAACAACAAATAATAAAATTTGGTCAAGCGCGTGTCGGACTCAAAAAATCTAGCACATTAACTTACTGAAATTTCAACTAATACAATTATGTTTATGTGGTGGTACGGAACCCTCAGTGCGCGAGTCCAACTCGCACTTGGCCGGTTTTTTTTTTAATTCTCTTTTCACATTTCTAAGTGCACATTCCTGTGCCCCTTTTCATGTCATTCTTTTACACCAGCTAGGTTGGCTGGAAGAGATCTCTTATAGAGATAAGCTCACCTTTGTAAACAAATTTCATGTTACAATTTTATGTAATTTGTGCACAATAAAGAATGTATATATAAAAGAACTCATGTGCAAAATTTCTTGCGTCAAGACGATAGTTATCTTTACCATAAATAAATCAGTGTGTGTGAGAGATTATGCAATTTGTACGAGATTAATGAAAAGTACATACATACATACATAACATCACGCCTCTTTCCCGTCGGGGTAGGCAGAGACCACAGTCCTCCACCTGCTACGATCTTGACATACTTCCCTTACTTCCTGTACTTTCATCAATCCTTTCATACATGCTCGTCGGTTTAGGGTACTTTTAACCTGGCCTTTATTCAGAACGTATTTTCATTTCATTTCATTCATTAATGAAAAGTGTTAATTAGATAATCAAACCTTAGGTTTTTTAGGCAGATATCTACTACGGTTGGTCCAAGAAATAATGGTTTATTCTAAAACTCTTGGTTTTTTTTACTCAACTTTTTAGGAGAATAAATAATCACCTGTAGATCCTCATAGCTCTTGATGTCAAAGCCTTTGATAGCATCGTTAAACTCGTCGGTGTCGCCATCTTCAATAATGTCCTGTATGGAGAGGAGCTGGTTTAGCTGTTCTTCATCATCCGCGAGTCTTTCTTCTCGCTTCCTCGCATTTATTTCGTGCAACCGGCGCGCCATCTCTTTCTTACGTTCTTTCTGTTGTTCAGCTGTAGATTACAAATAAATTACAATAAAAAAAATCATATTCAGACACTTCACAACGCAATTACAAGTCGCGGCGTGTAAATCCAACAGTGACGTTTAATGCGCGTGCGAATCCTTCATTGGCTCCATACCCATGCGCAGATGATCAGCTATTCTATTCCCTCTAAATAATCACCACTGCACAACTTACAAGTCGCGACCTATACCTTAGTCCCATAGTAAGATCTCTGAGAACTCCAAGGAATACTCAAAGGAACTCGGGTACAAAAATCCATATTCATCACACAACAAACATTTGCAATGACCAGGAATCGAACCTGGGAACTCCTGTTTGTCAGACAGGGTCACTACCATACCAGTCGTCTCTAGATTGATTAACTACTAGCTTCTAGCTTCCTACAGTCGAAATAATCCTATATACTATTAAACAAGCAATATTATATATAATGTATATATATATATTTGTAATCGGTTTCTCGAAAACGGCTCTAACAATTTCGATGAAATTTATTATACAGGGGTTTTGGGGGCAAACAAAAACGATCTAGCTAGGTCTCATGTCTGAGAAAATTCGTTTTCACCGTCTTTTTCAATATTTCTTAGCGCGTTTTAGTGCGTTCAAGAAACTTACACCGCCATCTGTTCTTGAGTAGCATAGCCTGCTCACCCGATGATATTTAAATCATACAGAGCATAGCTCGGTCACCCAGGTACTGTAACTTGATTAGAATGACGGCAGTGTGTCTTCATTCTATTTAAGTTACAGTACTTTGACTGTGAAGCTTGGTCGTTAAAGTCATGATGCTTTTCCTAATCTTATATACCTGTTAATCCAGAAGAGCTAGATGGCTGTGTAAAAGGCAGTTGTATCCTCTTGACGTTAATTTCATAGTAGTCTGGGTTGGCCCACTTCCTGATTTCCTCCTGGTAGTCTAATGCCACTGAGCAGTGTTCATGTAGGATCTCTTCTATTCGCGACATAGTTATCGCATTCACATGGACTGGATACTTTAGTTGCAAGAGTTTGTGTAGGTAGGATATCATTTCACTGCCACCTGAAATGTCAAAGGAGAATGCCCATGAGTAGTATCGCAAAATTATACAAAATTGCTCAAATCGAAGTTGTGTCACAAGTCTAAGACATCAGTAATTCTTGTTTATATTAAAGATAACTTTATATATTAATAGAAATTGTCCACTTCTCCGGGTAAAAAATTAAAAATATATTAGAATTTTTTATATTTTCGTATTTCCGATGCGACTATTCAGTATTGTCTGCCACTTCAAACTTACCTGAACCGTTAATAAAAAGGTACGTTTTTTGGTAAAAAAAATATCTTTAATATTGATTCCAGTACCTAGTAGGGTATTAACAGTTGATAGGTTATGCACAGCAGTTTCCTGCTGCGGCGGTTACCATTTAAATGAGTACCCATCAGGCAGGCGAGCGAGTCAAACGAATCACTTCCATAGTTTTTGTTTATATACATACGTAGTTAGCTAGCCTACACTTGCCAAGTTATCAACTCTTTTCTCATTCATAAGGTTATTGTACTCACAAAACGGGGATATTTAAAAATATTTTAGGTACGATTCGGCTGGTAACACTAAACTTGTCAGTCATAGTTACATCAGTGATCAAGTCACCTCAGTATGACACCTCGAAATCAAGAATTGGAGTTTAGGACCGAATTTCGTGGGCTAATTACTGTAAAACCTGGAGAGCTACAATCAAATGCCTAATCATTTTAATAAGTCCTTAGAGCCGACTTTACATCAAGCCATAAAGCATTGTGACACAATAAGATTTATACCTATTTCTGAGCGATACTAAGTTCCATAGTCACTTGGGCATTTTCCTTTTATTTATTTGGACTTTGTTTCATCTAATATCCTTGTTACTTCTCTTGTAGACTAGTGGCAATTGCTCTCTTTTTTTTATATTAATATATTATTTTATACTATTTTAACCCACAAATAGCCTGGTATGAATCGTTTTTAGGGTTCCGATACCAAAATGGTAAAAAAAAGGAACCCTTATGGTGCCGCTCTGTCTGTCCGTCTGTCTGTCACACCTCTATATCTCAGCAACCACTTACGCTATCGAGCTGAAATTTGGAATAGTTTTAGAATATAGTTGCCCAACTTAATTGCACATGAAAATTTTTTGAAAAAAGTATGATTATTAATGTAAAGGGGGCCAAAATAGGGGGGGCCAAATTTCAAATTGTCGCTACTAGGTCGAATGGGGTATCATATGAAAGGGCTTTACTTGTACATTTTAAAATATATTTTTGTATTTTTTTAAGTTTCTTAGTTTTCAAGTTATGATGAAAAATGTCAAAAAAAATACCATTCCCCCCCCCTTATCTCCGAAGTTTGCGTAAGGGAAAATCTGAATTAATTACAGTTGACAGAGGTTTATGTAAACTTTACAGCAAAAATAAAACGATCTTTCTAAGTTGCACAGTTTTTCAGAAATCTGCAAAAAACCTTTACAAACAAATTTAGTTTTGCGGTCCTGAAAATGGACTTTATTGCTTCCAAAAATACTATAGGTATATCGGAACCCTCGGCGCGCGAGTCCGACTCGCACTTGACCGGTTTTTTTTAATATCTTTTTAAATTTTTAAAACAGAAAGACATGAAATTTTTAAACCCTCAATCTAAGTTCAATATCGCCATATAATGTATGTACCTGTTTTAGTTTTTAGTTAGTTTTATATATTTGAGTATGCATGGTATTTGTATGTGTTTGTATTTTATGGGTTTTTTTCGCCCGAAATAAACAATCAATAATAATAATATAAAATTCACGCAAAGTTTCGTTTAGTAAGAAAGAGATTCAAGAGAAAAAAAATCTTTGATATGTTATAAGTTTTTTATAATTCAACCAATTTCAAATTAAAGTACCTGGGCGACCGAATATTATCGGATGAGCAAGCTATGCTACTCAACAACAGATGGCGCTGTAAGTTTCTTGAACGCACTAAAACGCGCTAAGAAATATTGAAAAAGACGGTGAAAACTAATTTTCCCAGACATGAGAACTAGCTAGATCGATTTTTTGCCCCCAAAAACCCCTGTATACTAAATTTTATCGAAATCGTTAAAGCCGTTTTCGAGAAACCGATTACAAATATATATATATATATACAAATGTTGCTAGTTTAATAGTATAGGATAGTGAATTCTGTTATCTTATAACATACTAGCTGTTGCCCGCGGCTTCGCTCGCGTGGATTTTGTATTTATGTTGTTACCGGTTTTCCGAAGCAATGAGATATTTTCCCGTCATTTCGGGGTAATTTTAAACTAAGGAAAAACAGGACTAACCCTGCGCAAATCAATGAGTATAATTCAAGATCCAGCTGAATTTTATATAATATACAGACGTTACTCATAAATTACTCAGAACAGAGGAACTTAGCAGCAGTATCCTAACAAATGTAAAGAGAGAGATGAGAGACACCTTTATGTAATATTTCAAAACAGAGCCAATTCGCAGAAGTAATTGAGAAAAACTAATACCCTCTCCCTCTCCCCCCTTCCTCTCCCCCTCCCTCTGTCTCTCCCCCTCCCCCTCTTCCCTCTCCCCCTGCTCCTCCCTCTCCCTTTTCATCACCCCCTCCCCCTCCCTCACTCCCTCCCTTCCCCTCCTTCTCCCTCCTCAACCTCTCTACTACCTCTCTACCTCTTTACCTCTCTACCTCTCTACCTCTCTACATCTCTACCTCTCGACCTCTCTACGTCTTTACCTCTCTACCACTCTACCGCTCTACCTCTCTACCTCTCTTCCTCTCTACCTCTCTACCTCTCTACCTCTTTACCTCTCTACCTCTACCTGTCCCTATCCCTACCCCTTACGCCAATTTAACCGCTATCCCTAACATAAAAATGACACCCATATTTATTTTTAGACATTTCAAACCTATCGCACCCCAACCCCATCCCTAGGGGACGATGGTATTTCACGTCCACCACGTTGGATTTCAAAGTTGTTGTAGCTTTTGTAATGAGCGACCCGATAAACCATACAAACGACACCCATATTGATTTTTAGACATTTCAAACCTATCGCACCCCAACTCCATCCCCAAGGGGATGATGTTATTTCACGTCCACCACGTTGGATTTCAAAATTGTTGTAATTTTCGTAATCAGCGACCCGTTAAACCATACAAACGACACCCATATTGATTTTTAGACATTTCAAACCTATCGCACCCCAACTCCATCCCCAGGGGGATGATGGTATTTCACGTCCACCACGTTGGATTTCAAAATTGTTGTAGTTTTCGTAATCAGCGACCCGATAAACCATACAAACGACACCCACATTGATTTTTAGACATTTCAAACCTATCGCACCCCAACTCCATCCCCAGGGGGATGATGGTATTTCACGTCCACCACGTTGGATTTCAAAATTGTTGTAGTTTTCGTAATCAGCGACCCGATAAACCATACAAACGACACCCATATTGATTTTTAGACATTTCAAACCTATCGCACCCCAACTCCATCCCCAGGGGGATGATGGTATTTCACGTCCACCACGTTTGATTTCAAAATTGTTGTAGTTCTCGTAATCAGTGACCCGATAAACCATACAAACGATACCCATATTGGTTTTTAGACTTTTTCACCCCATTTCCCTTTTTTAGGGGTTGAATTTGGGGTGGAATTTCAATAACAGTGATGAATGTTGCATAGAATTACATCATTAATGCCTAAATAATAAATTATGTGGATTTTACTTTAAGAATAAAGAATTTTCAACTTCATCCCCCTTTTCACCCTTAAGGGTGTCGAATTTTCAAAAACCCTGAGACACGTAAGTATAAATTTTTAGTCGTCAGCCTAAATACAAATTTTGAAGATCCTAACTTCAAAACTGACGGACTTTCATACAAACTTTCATCCCCTAGTTTACCCCCTTAGGGGTGGAATTTTGTAAAACCCTTTCTTAGTGCACCCCTAGTTCTCATAAGGAACCTACATGCCAAATTTGGAATCTCTAGACCCAGTGGTTTGGGCTGTGCGTTGATATGTCAGTCAGTCAGTCACCTTCTTCTTTTATATATATAGATTATAGTATATTATTAAAATATGTAATTATTACGCAGTATAGTGTATTATTCAAATGAATATGTAAAGATAACATACAAATACCAAATTTTTGTTTACTTTTCACAAATCTATTTCTTGAAATAATTGAAATCAAGAAAATAAATTATAGGTGCCACTCACCTAAATTAATTCTCCTGACATAGTCAACTTGGACTATCCCTCTAAGCACAGGTATGATGTGAATGGTATGGAAGCCGCAGTTCACTATGAGGGCTGAGTCTCCAATATCATTTTTATACAAGCTGAACAAAGAGTCTACTCCATAACTTACTGCTGGGACTGCGTAACCTTCAAACAGGAGTTCTGACATCACTGGAAAAGCAATAAAAATATAATGTAATGAACATAGTGAATATTATGAACATAGTGAAGTAAATATAGCTTTCCCAATCAGTAAATAAATAAAAATATAAAATTTTATGTTTTCTTCATTCTGTATAATAACAATGTATAGCCAAAAGTACTGGATTAAGAAGCCTGTAGGCTCTTATTTATAGTAGTCTGAATTATTACCTTAAGAGGCTATGCCCTGTCCACTAGCACCCTCATCAGTTAGAAAAATATTACTTGCTAAATACAAAACTTATTGAAAATCCGGAAAGACAGATTGAAGTAAAGGTACCCTAGCTGTACCCTTCCAGAGAACAGGTGAGATTTGATTGTATATCTCATATATCTGTGTGGATGAATATTAAAAAAAAATGGAACACATACATTGCCTGCTGTAGTTAGGGGTTCCAAAAGCTTCAGTCATCACTATGGGGTGGGGTACGCTTCCTTCATTATCAATAGCCAGGTGGGAGAATATGTAGTCCAACACCTGCTCTTGAGCCTCAAAGTGTGTTACGACATTCTTGTCAAATTGGGTTTTTAGTTGGAACCTGAAAACATAATATAAATTGTGGCTTGTTTTAATTTTTAATAATTAATAAGATTATTAATAAGATCTAGTACCAATAAGAAGAAATAAAAAATAACTCAAGTCATTAAATTTAATGGGACTAAACTTGAAATTACAATCAAGCAAATTGTGTACAACTAAAGTGGGGTCTTGAAGATCTATTTTATTCACAATTTTACAGTTAAGAGCATATCAGGCTTGACACACTGGACTTTGTACCATGCTTATTTTAGTCAGTGTAGTTACGGAAGTCGCACTGGAAGTGTCCAGTTTGACATGCTCTTGACTGTAAATTACCAGACAATTTTACTGGGCACCAACATTTGAATGAGTAACTTCTTGTCCTCTTCCCAGAGACTGTGTTTACCTAGTGTTTGGTACTAGATAAGTTGCAATAGATCTGTACAGATCGCAATAGCCGCTGGGAGCCTGACCCCTTTACCCTCAAAACATTAGATCAGGTTGGATTACCAACAGTACCCATCTATACTATTATACATACATATCTATAAAGATTCAAGATTCAAGATCGTTTATTGCAAGCCACATTACAAATAAAAAGATGGAAAATTTAACATACAGGTTTTCATGTGACGCCCTGCAAGGGCACAGCAACATAGAAGAGTTAGCTACTGATACTTAATAATAATATTTAACATTTAACACTACATATAACATTTAACACAAAAGGATACAACATTTGACACAAGATATTAATTCTAACTTTAATAAATATAAGCTGTGAAATGATAAATATCATAATGTAAATAGGTGTAAAGAGATGTTGAAAATTTATATATTTAATTTTATTTATCATCAAAAAACTCTTTAAGATTGTAAAAGCATTTGTCTATAAGGAATTGTTTTAACTGTGTTATAAAAAGGTTTGGTTTCTCTATATTTTTTATGGAAGTTGGTATGTGGTTATACACCCTAATTGCTGTATTATGGGGACTTTCTGAGACAATTTTTAATTTAGTGAAAGGCGTTTTAAGTTTATGTAGATTACGATCGTTTCTTTTGCTTCCTTTGATGGGAGAGTATAAATTTGAATGTTTTTTAATAAATTTGCAAGACTCGAAGATGTAGATTGAAGTTAAAGTTAATATTCCGTATTTTTTAAAGTGGGGTATGTTATAACGTACCTTACAGCCTCAATGTTTATAATATCATTTCCTATTTGAATAGGAGGAGTGACGGGCGGTTCTGCATCCTTCTTACCCCTGTCTTTGCGGGGCCTTGCAATGAGGTTCTTGAATATTAAATGTGGTTCGTCAAATATAGACCAACCTACTCTACATTGGTATGAACCTGCAGAAAATTTTAGTTTTATACAGACTGCTTGTCTCTGAAGCTACTACTAAGTTCCTACCTAATCAGTTGCCAACCAGCCACCGAGGGTGACTGACTATTTTTAATACATCTGTGGACAAACTACCTAAATCTTTTAAGATATAACCGAAGGATAATAGTATAACCAAAGGATAATGGTACATAAACATTATTTTGAAAGGACTAACCATTGTCTATCACTAAAGGAATATGCCCGTATTTGATGGTTGGCTCGTATTCGTGTACAATATCCGGTACAGTTTTATAATCTTTCAGCACAAGCACGTTATCCATTTATAATTTTATTTAAACAATTTCTTACAAAACAAATACGGACGTAAATACACCTTTTTTTTTGTTTTTTTTTTTTGGTTTCATTCTTCCTTTCGGAAAGGCAAAGAGTACAAAGCCCATACAGCCATGTCTGATTTGTTTAATCTTTCTTTTTGCTCCCCTCGTAAAGCGATAGTGAACTTTACGAAGGAAAATGTTCGTGACTTTTTGGGACAACACAAACGGGGCTTAAACACGAGATCACTTGAAATCTTCATCAGCTGCGCACTCCGTAGTAAATTTACTGCATAACACACTATCTTTATTATCCACTAAATCACTAAATGCACAAAAAAACAAAATTTCAATTAAGCAGGCAAACGCCCATGTCGAGTTCCCGCCAAAAAGTCTTTTTTTTTTTTTGTTTTTTTTTTTTTTTTGGTTTCATTCTTCCTTTCGGAAAGGCAAAGAGTACAAAGCCCATACAGCCATGTCTGATGTGTTTAATCTTTCTTTTTGCTCCCCTCGTAAAGCGATAGTGAACTTTACGAAGGAAAATGTTCGTGACTTTTTGGGACAACACAAACGGGGCTTAAACACGAGATCACTTGAAATCTTCATCAGCTGCGCACTCCGTAGTAAATTTACTGCATAACACACTATCTTTATTATCCACTAAATCACTGAATGCACAAAAAACCAAAATTTTAATTAAGCAGGCAAACTCCCATGTCGAGTTCCCGCCAAAAAGCCCCTTTTTTTTTGTTTATTTCGCCTTAAAAGGCAGGCAACGATCAGTGACCATTCAGCCTCGTCTTCGATAATTTTTTCAAGATCTTCGGGTAGTAAGGCCAAGGCCAAGTCTTCAATGACAGCTGGCGGATGATGGTGTATCTCAAAGAGATTTGAACCTCGCTACGCTGCGAGGTTCAAATCTCTTTGGTGTATCTACAGTACGGATTAAAACCTGCTCATGAGCTTTGTGTGCGGTTTTAGCGCGCTAATAGTCGGTTCAAAACTTGCTCGTATTCACTCGTTTAAGTGACGTGACGTCATCAGTGACGTCACTTTAGCGCGCTATCATTGCATACGAAAATGAGGTAGTGCAGCGTGTGCGAAACGTCAAATTCATAAGACATTTGTCATCAATCTCGTTTTCGAGAGATTTTTTTCAACTTCTTTTGGGGTTTTAGATTAAATTATCTTATCGAATAATCATTATCGCTCAATAATTTCTTAAAACGCAAAACAAAATCAAACTTTTAATTTTTCTCAGTGACATTGACATAAGCGCGCTCTACAGTACGGATTAAAACCTGCTCATGAGCTTTGTGTGCGGTTTTAGCGCGCTAAGGGCTCCCGCATACGACCGAGAATCGGTGGCCGATTTTTTGTCGGCATCCCGCTCTGACGTGTTATCACCTGAATCTTCCGTCCTTGTCCTGGCCGATAATCGCCCACCGATTCTCGGTCGTGTGCGGGAGCCCTAATAGTCGGTTCAAAACTTGCTCGTATTCACTCGTTTAAGCGACGTGACGTCATCAGTGCCGTCACTTTAGCGCGCTATCATTGCATACGAAAATGAGGTAGTGCAGCGTGTGCGAAACGTCAAACTCATAAGACATTTGTCATCAATCTCGTTTTCGAGAGATTTTTTTCAACTTTTTTTGGGGTTTTAGATTAAATTATCTTATCGAATAATCATTATCTCTCAATAATTTCTTAAAACGCAAAACAAAATCAAACTTTTAATTTTTCTCAGTGACATTGACATAAGCGCGCTCTAGTCTGGTTTAAAACTGTATTCGATGATATTCGACGAATGCACGCATATAGAAATAAACCGACTATATTCAGTGAATGTGATGTGCGCGTTGATTTCAAGAAACAAACCGTAGTGCTAGACGGCCCTATTTAAAACGGCCCATACAAAGCCCTGCCTGCAGGGCCCTGCTTGCAGTGCGCACTGCCAATCGTACCGTGTGTGGTCTTGCAGGGCCGATGTAACGGCTATTTTGTCGGCCCTGCATGCCCACACAAAGTACGATTGGCAGTGGCACTGCAAGCAGGGCCCTGCAGGCAGGGCTTTGTATGGGGCCCTTTAAGGACCCATACAAAGCCCTGCCTGCAGGGCCCTGCTTGCAGTACTGCCGCAGAGGATGTTGCCACACAATTTCACACAAAGCCCTGCAAGTCATAAGAGCGCGTTGCGCTGTTGCGTTCAGACGTGTCCAGTGCTGTCTTTCCCATACAATTACCTATACTAAAATGGCTCCATCATTATCAAAACACCAAAAATTGCTTGTGGCAGAAAGAAAACGAAAAGAAAACAACTACTGCGAGAGTCGTTGGGTCACGCTTATTTACCGAGAGAGTTAGACCCCGATGATAACAAAAAAATCTTTTTAAAAATTAAAATTTTAAAATATCTTATCAAAATATTTTTTTAAAAATAGCTTTAAAAAATCTTGAAAGCCGACAATGTAGCATCTTTATTAAAAGTCTTATATTTTTGGGACCGCATGTCTTTGTTATGGCATTGCTCGTTGTTGATCTCGATATAGTTCGAATATCTCCCTCCACAGCTCCTCCAAGCCCTCCACACATCTTTCTCCCGTTGGCTCATAAAGAAGAGATTTTCAACTTTTTATGACGAAATCAAGAGTGAGTTCCAAAACGGTAATAGTTACCCTTTGACAGCAGTCTGTCTCGACCACACTGATGGACGTCATATAACGCTATCCTGCTGTCAGGGTAATTTCTACCCGATTCGGAACGCAACCCAAACATAATGGCGGATCAAATCGGCCCGATCTAACCACACATGGCACTGCTTGCAGTGTGGAGTGGGGAGAATCGTCTGGTCGGGCTTGCAGAATGCCACTGCGGCCCTGCGGCAGGGTGAACAATTAAAAAATCGGCCCTGCATGACCACACAAAGTACGATTGGCAGTGGCACTGCAAGCAGGGCCCTGCAGGCAGGGCTTTGTATGGGGCCCTTTAACCGTACAAATCCAAGACAAATGTTGCCACCACACATTGGCCTCACAACAAATTTTTTAGGGTTTCTCTTGGTGTAAATATTCTAAAATCTACTCCATTTTGTATTTAAAAAATAAAAATTCAAAAGCCAAATTGTTAGAAATCATTGACGTAAAGGCCCCAGTTTACGTTGGGCCAACCGTTGGCCGCGCCGGCTCGGCAAGCTTGATGACAGCGTTCACACGTTGGCGCGGCTCATTCCGTGTAGGTCTGTAAAGCAAGATGGATGTATACGCGGAGGCTTTCGCTGCCGCCGAAATATACTTATACAGTGCTTTTAATTTTTACTCATAAAAATAAAATAAAACGTTCATCTGCTCCTACGCACTTATTTAAAATGAGGGCACGGCCAACGTGTGAACGCCGTTTGCGGCTCGTGGCAAACCCCTTTGAATCGTGCACAAAAAACCGACAACCGGCGGCCTCAGATCAAATAAATAGTCTAGATGGAGCGCTGTGAACAAAAAAGTGAGGCCGGTAAAACTGTGACTCGCCGTGTACGTACACAGTCACGCACACTAATGCAACAAAACTATGACTCGATATTCTATCTAGTAATCTGTGGACTTGTCAGTCAGTCGAGTTTCGCGGCAAGTACAAAAATTGTGGTAAAAAGTTCAGTTTTTTCAATGTAAAATGCCAAATTGTGTTGTTAAAGGGTGCAATAAACAATCCACAAGAGATAAAAAGCGGGATGGAGTCATATTTCACGCGTAATTAAACTTGGAAGCTAATATTTGTAGTAAAACAAAATAAAATTTGAGGTTATTGCTTGGAACAGTGAGTGTTGTAAAAGGGTGCAATAAACAATCTACAAAAGATAAAAAGTGGGCTGGAATCACATTTCACGCGTAAGTAAACTTAGAAACTAATATTTTTAGTAAATAAAATAAAATTTTAGGTCATTGCTTGGAACAGTAAGTGTTGCCATTATAAATAATATCCTAGTATTGGTAACTGTGACAAGTAACGTTATTTTACGAGGTATGAAGATATGATAAATCTTTTAAAAACTTAGTAATCATATATTTAACGCTTATCGTTTACTTTTCAGATTTCCGGATCGAGATCAAAAAATTAAACAAAAATGGATAGCAGCCATACGTCAAAGTCGACAGATTATGGCAACCAACTTACTTCAGTAGAATATGCTCAGAGCATGTTAAAGTCACCGATTTATACTACACCAAGAAAGGGTTACGTCGTGTATCAAAAACCGGATATCCAACGGTAACTTTCTAATAATTGCAATTTTTACACTTTTATATAATTTATACAACACTGATTTGTTTTGCCTATCAGATTTTACCAAAGATCGTAGTAGAGGGATTAGGTGAAGTGGACCTGAGACAACCTCCAAATATTGTGAGTATTTCAAGAGTCTACACAAAAATGTATTATATAGTGCTAGTGGTTTGCCATAAAAGCTGTAATTAGTGTTTAAAGCATCGGAATGATTGATTTTGAGCCATATAATTAATTTGACCGGTAAAAACAAAAACAATATGTAAAAAATCCTACAGTTCAGGTGTTTATTACAGATTATTATTGATTATGAAGTAGTCCTATGGTAGAGCTATAAAATGAATTAAATTTTAATCATGTTTTAAATTAAGTTCACGAGAAAAATGTGTATGTTCTTTTCAATTAATTTGCATATTTTAAACATACTTTTAAAAAAATGGGATGCACTCAGTTACGCTATTTGCTAAGCACACAGAACAAAATTTCAAATAATTCTGTTTTTAACCAACTTCAAAAAGAGAGGTTATCAATTCAATCCGTAAGTATGTAGTTTTGTCAAAATACACAATTTTCGCGTAGGTTAGTCTATTTAAGCTTCTAAACACAAAATTTCATTAGTGTATGTATGTTTTTCTTAAATTATTTCTTTTTTAATTTAACTAGGTATTTTTCAACTTAAAAGTGCAAGTTTCATCAAAACTGGTTCAGCAGTTCATTAAAATCGGTTCAGTAAAACTTAACGTTGACGCGTATCTCAGGACAGGTACTACGTAATATTCTGCTTAGGGTACAGTGCAAGTTGAGTGCAAGTTTCATCAAAATCGGTTCATTTAAAAAAAAACTGGTCAAGTGCAAGTCGGACTCGCGCGCCAAGGTTTCCGATATATCTCTAGTATTTTTGGAAGCAATAAAGTCCACTTTTAGGACCGCAAAACTAAATTTGTTTGTACAGGTTCTAAAAAAACTGTGTAACTTAGAAAAATAGTTTTATTTTTGCTGATATATTTACATAAACTTATATTGACTGTAATAATTTCAGATTTTTCCATTCACAAACTTCGGAGATAAGGGAATGGCATTTTTTTTGAAATTTTTCATCATAACTTGAAAAGTAAGAGTCGTGAAAAAATACCAAAATTTATTTTAGAATGCTCAAGTAAAGTAAAAAAAAAGTAATTTAAAACACTAAACCGACTTTAAGAGTTAAAAGATACATATAAAATATTGTGAGGGTGGGGGCAGCCTGATTATTTGAAATAAAACATATGCATACCAATACCATGACTAACAAGTGACACGTTTACGTGTTTTATTCATAATAATCAGACTGGCACAAACCTCAAAATCTTATACCTATTATAGTCTTAAAGTCGGTTTAATTTTAAATTATGTTTTTTTTTGGGTTGTTTGTTTAAGTCCTGCGTGATAGTTTAATCGAATATTTTAAAGCTCGCTTATATAGTTAACTTTGATAAGTTTATGCTAATGTTAAAAAATAAAACTAATGGCAAAAAAAACAAAGTCATGTTCAATAACATTTTAATAGTCAAAATTGATCCTTTATAAAATAAACACCAGAATTTAAGAATTTTTACACATTTTACTATGTTCTTTTAGATGTGTTACGGGTCACATTGATTAATAGGGCCTTAAGATCAAATGTTCTTTTTCCATCATTTGCAATTTCCCTGTATATCAGAGTATACCGCTAGTACACACGGCCGCACATCAGTAGAAACACTTTTGGACCTTATGGCGTGGTAATAGAGTTGAAAAAGTTTTTACCGACAAGCGGTTGACCGTACTAAGATAAATATAAAACATCTCAACACAAATGGGTCGGTCAGGTGACCACTTTAGTATGAGCCGATTTAAAAAAAAAATCCAAAGTTACTTTCTTTAAGCGAAGCTTGTACTTAGATGCTAGGTAACTGATAAATGTAATGATAAATGCTCTGATAAATGTACTGATAAATCTGCTTATATTTTTTTCTTTTAGCTGAATATGTTAGTCATAGTCGTTTATGTAAATATTACAGGGAAAACAAGTCAGTTATTAAATGCACATACAAGTTACTCAGTAATTTTATTTCCTAAAACTCCCTATTTCCTTTCTATTACCGCCATCACTTTAATTAATTGTATTACCAGGCGCTAGAACCGAACTCAATCGTTATCTATTCTCTCTTTTTTTCTATACCTACAAGAAGAAAAAGAAGATTCGATAGTATGTGATAACTTTATTACGTAACGTTATTTTTGTTACATTGGCACAATTTGATTATGGCAACACCGGTCCATGCAACACATGTTTAAAAAGTTGGCCTCAGTTTTCTGTTCACGGCGCTACATCTAGACTATTTATTTGATCTGAGCCGGCGGCATGCCGGCCAGCGTTTGTCACAAACGGCAAACTCACGCAAACGGGCCTAGTAGACGTTGGCCGCGCCGGCGGGGCCAGCGTGTAGAGCCGGTGTAAGAAAAACGCTGCGCCCCCTGGCGTAGTTTCCAAAATCTTTGGTAGAAATCTGCCACAAATGGTCACACTGCCCGATGCAATGCGCGCGCGCGACCACAGATTAGTATATTTTTTTTTGGTTTTATTCTTCCTTTCGGAAAGGCAAAGAGTACAAAGCCCATACAGCCATGTCTGATGTGTTTAATCTTTCTTTTTGCTCCCCTCGTAAAGCGATAGTGAACTTTACGAAGGAAAATGTTCGTGACTTTTTGGGACAACACAAACGGGGCTTAAACACGAGATCACTTGAAATCTTCATCAGCTGCGCACTCCGTAGTAAATTTACTGCATAACACACTATCTTTATTATCCACTAAATCACTAAATGCACAAAAAAACAAAATCTCAATTAAGCAGGCAAACGCCCATGTCGAGTTCCCGCCAAAAAAAACAGATTAGTATATATGTAGAGGGCCGCGCGACGCTGCTCAACGTCTGTCTTTTTTTCGTGCGAGATATGGCCAAGTGGCATAAACCCAGATTAGTAAGTTTATGTGGGCATAAAAGGTCTCCTCACGCGACAATTTCCATCACAATCAGTTGTGACAATCTGTAGAATCGAGATTGTCTGTACTCTACTCACAAAGCAATTTCATTATAATTTCATGCCGCGAAATTTCAAAATTTTCAAAACTATCGAAATTTCAACACGCGGGACTTGTGCTTACCATCGATTCATCAAATTACAAGCAATTAGCGTCGAAAAGAAGATGATAGTAGCTAAAAACATTGCTTTTATCGAACAACAATAATAAATGACAGCTACAGATTAGATAGAACATTACAAGCAGAAAAAAGATACGAAATACTTAACATAGGGCAAATGACTGCAGATTTCCATTTTTCAAAGTGTTCCTTAGGTCCTCCTAACATACCTATCTAGAAAGTTTCCCCATCGATTCCGAGTACGCTTCTCCCTTCCCCACTTTCAAAACGATTTTAGTTTTTTCTATTTATCTCAGAAACCATTGAAGTTACATAGTCATTATCGTAAGATTTAATCGTTACAAAATTACCAACTCGTCAACACCTGTTTCATTTCGATGTGATCTATAGTGTCCGAAATATTGAGTTAGGTTTGCACTTAAGGGTGGTTTCTAGGAAAGTGCACTAAATAGTAGGTAGCGTTTTAGAGCACACGCGCCGGTCGTCTAAAACCACCCTAAAACGCTACCTACTATCTAGTGCACTTTCACGCGCCCGTTGTCGCTGGCGCCGGCAGCACGCTCCGCTTTGAAACACCTAGTCTAGGCAGTGAATTTTGCAGTTGTATGAGATTTTCACAATAAATCCTACAACAGGGATTTTTTGTAGTTTCTTAGAATATGTCATTCCAGCTTTAAATTTCTGGTTTTCTCCCGATAAAAGATTGAGATTTTTTTTAAAATTATTTAAATAGTCTTACTTTGGTATATCTTCCGAAGAATAATTTCTACACAGGGGATTTTTCCTGACAAGACTTTTTACTAATAAATGAAGCTAAGCTTAGAATATCTCCTCTCAATAAAAATAGATAAAAAAAAGGAAAACAAAATGTTACGAAAAATTACTATTATGTATATACGAAATTCTACACTAGTGATCTTTTTGTAATAGTATTATAATATTGTAAAGATCAATGTCACAAGTTTTCCCTTCAGTGACTTGAGAGGTTTTTTTAAAAGTACATTTAATGCCTTTTCATGCCTACGCATTAATTCTACAGTCGGAATTTGTTTAAAACCTTACAGAGTGTTATTTTTTAAACCGAATTATAAAAATTTCTCCTATGGCGAACACGAGGAATTCCTGTAATAAAAAATAAAAACAATAGTATTAACGAGTGCATGGAGCGGGGTGCGGGCGGGGGCGGGGTGGGGCGGTCGGCGTCCGTCGGTGAGGCGGTGATGGCGCGCTCGCTGTCTGTGTGAGCGACGCGACGCGGGACGTGGACGAGATAGTTTGTGGCGAATTTCCTTTTCTTACTATAGTAGAAATTACATTTAGGTAAATGGCTGAAGTAGGTACACAATGGTAAACTTTTTTTAAAACCTGTGTTACGAGTGGAGCTACGAGCGGAACCTGTAGTGCTAACAAAAATTATATTTTAGTTGCCTAAATATTGAATATACCTACCTATACTTAGGTACTTAATTTGGTAAAAACAGTTTAAATAATAGAATAGCCTCAGGTTTGGGGGGGAAACGGGAAATACGAAACCAAGCTCAAAGACGATTAGCGCGCAAGAAAGCTCATATATATTTTGTTGACCTATTTGGCTTGGGTTTTTCGATTTTCGTGTAGCCCAGCAGTTATGTTCTTAAGGTGACACCCACGCCAAAACTACCGCGCAAGTGCTCGGAATTTTCAACTTAATTAATTGAAATCTACAAAAAATGGAGACGTAATTTTTTTTATTATTACTTCAATATATTTGCTAGAAGAACATGGGGCCCAAAACACGATTTGGTAAAATTTTCTCGATAGAAAAAAAACGCAAAGTAAGCTCTAATTTCGCTTTTTTAGACATGTTTCTCAGACTAAAATCCTGAACGATTTAATTATTGTAAAATAATGGGTAATTTATTTTATATCTACTTCTTACTCATTATATGTATAATGTACGCTTGGGATTAGTTTTTCAATATTTACATAATATCATTTAATAAAAACACTTAAACACAAAATTTGCGCACCCGCGACGCGCGGCAAAAGACGACGTAAGTACCTACCCATAACCACCAGGCTGCAGCACGCGCTAATATAAACATTATTTCAATGGCATGACGTGCGATATTTGTGTATCTCGAAATGTACTTGCTTATTTGTGAATAGACTTCACCTTAAGTGTGTCTAGACTCCTGGCCATAATACCTACCTACCTACCTACCTACCTAATAAATACGTTGAAACTGTGAAAGTGTTGCGTTTGCGTACGAGTAGGTAGGTAGGTATAGCTACCTACCTACCTAATACGCAGGCTAGAAATTTGTAGGTAGGTATACCTACCTACCTACTCGTACGCAAACGCAACACTTTCACAGTCACAACGTTTCATTATCATAATTTAGGTAGGTAATCAATGTAATTTTATGTACACGTATAGGTGAGTAGGTAAATGTAACGCTTGAAGACATATCTTTAACTCATAGATTACAAAAAAACATTAATCACAAAATTTGCCAAAACACCGGCTATCGGCCATTTGATTTGGTTATCGACCACCCGTGTACCGGTTATCGGCCTCGTAATTCACTGTAGAAAAATGAGTCTTATTAAAGAGCTCAAAAGGTTGGTAGTAGTTTGAAAGTAAAACAATTAATTAAACCACAATTATCAATTTATTTGCTCCAAAATCAAATCGATAATAAAGGTTCAAACTAAGGTAATTTTGAATTTATCATCATCATCATCATATCAGCCGAAAGACGTCCACTGCTGGACATAGTCCTCCCCTTCAGATCTCCATGAGGACCGGTCCTGCGCTACTCGCATCCAGCGGCTTACCACGATCTTGACCAGATGGTTGGTCCATCTTGTGGGGGGCCTGCCTACGCTTCGTCTTCCGGTACGTAGTCGCCACTCTTTACGCCCCATCGGCCATCGGTTCGTCTTGCGATGAGCCCGCCCTGCCCACTGCCACTTTGGATTGGCAATTCTCGGGCTGTGTCAGTTGCTTGGTTTTTCTGCGGATCTCGTCATTTCTGTTACCTCCCGCGGAGAGATTCCGAGCATGGCTCTTTCCATGGCCCTTTGGATGACTTTGAGCTTCCTGATGGCGTCCGTCGTGGGCGGCCGCGTCAGGATGTCATATTTCATCAGTAGGCACTGGTCGGAGACTTTCGTCTTGGGACGCTGCGGTGTTTTGGGCGTGAGGATGTTGCGGAGCTTCCCGAGCGCTGCCCGTCCGAGTCGGGTTCGACGAGTGGCCTCTTTCTCTAAGTTGGATTTGCCCAGCTGGACTGTTTGTCCCAGGTATGCGTATTTATCGACGGTTTCGGGCGTGGAGTCTCCAACTATGGTTGGAGTGGGTGCGGCAAGGGCGTTGGATATAGTTTTCGTCTTATCCATGTTTATTTTGGAACCCATTTGTTTTGAAGCTCTACTGATGTTGTTGAGAGTCGTGCCGAGATCTTCCAGGGTCTCAGCCATTGCGACTGTGTCGTCGGCAAATCGAAGGTGTTTCATATACTTGCCATTGATGTTGTGTTGATGCCAAGTCCTTTCCAGTCCAGAAGTTTTGGAGCGTCTTCCAGTGCAGCGGTGAACAGTTTTGGAGATGTGACATATCCCTGTCTCACTACTCGCGGCGACTGGATGGGTTTGGAGTCCTGGTCCTGGGGACGAGCTGGTATGGTGGCGTTCTTGTACGGATCCTTCATCATTTCAATGTACCGATGGTCGACTTGTCTCGTCTGGAGGGGTCGTGGCGCGGCCTACATCTCGATCGAATTGAAGGCTTTCTCGTAGTCCACAAAGCCTTTGATTCGATCGAGATGTGGGCTGTGCTGTGGTCTCTCCTGGGGTGCCAAGTCGACTATCTGTACGGGAATGCCACTGTGTCGGTTCGTCTTCGGGCGTTTGGGAGGCTTCGCAGTATCTTTGCGTCCAGAGTGCCGCGGGGTCTCAAGACGAGGGTCTTTGACCAGTGTGTGTTGCAAGTGGTGACATCCATATGTCACCACTTGCAACACACCGGGGCGTGGCCGCTCGCGGTGGGCCTTGACTGGGGTATCAAGGTCACCCAAAGGGCTATGCTCAGAGTCTCACTGCGGGATCGATTGAGGGGGTCCGCAGAAGAACAAGAGTGGCTGACGTAGCCCTGAGAGTCGCTAGACTGGGGTGGCGGTGGGCAGGGCATCTCGCAAGAGTAATTTACGCCTGCCTTGAAACTCGTGCTCTCCAATTTCAATTAAAAAAAAAAACAAATATATGAAAATTATGAATGCCATTTATCGAACACTTATTAATTTCCACAGCCAGAAACAGGTCAATTTTTTACCAGTTTCTAATCGGTTGTGTTGTGTTAATTTCCTATGGTCGCAAATAGGTTTATTTTTTACTATTAATCAGCATATTGTATTTCCTACAGCCGGAAACAGGTGTAATGTTGACTAGTTATCGGCCGTTATTTACATGCTACGGCCGAAAACAGGTTAAATGTTGACTAGTTACCGGCCGTCTTATATTTCATACGGCCAGAAACAGGTTTGATTGTGACTAGCTATCGGCCGCCTAACATTCGGAACTTTAGAACGTCATATCTTCGAAAATAGAAGCCATATTAGTGGCCGGAATCTAGTTGTGAATACACAAAAATCTAGTTGTTTATAAATTTAATGGGATCTGAGTCAGCAACTTTAAGGTTTCCACAATAAACATAAAGAAAAAAGTCCTAAATAAAACCGGTCTCCAACCTCCCTGTCGATAACTGAATTTTGAAGAAAATGGTGAACGGGTTTACCGGCCTCCATAAATATCATAAATGATGAAAGTTTGATGAGTTTTGGGGCTTTAATATTAAAATTTAATATGTTAGGATCACACAAACCACGCCATACACCAATAGACAAACAGTCACACTTTAAAACTTACCTTGAAATTCAATCCACTTGCTATTTTTTTTGCTAAATTTTGTACAGGTCTACTCAGCAAATTTTAAAATGGCAACTGAGAGCATGGTTTTAGATTTTGGAAGCTAAGCTGTCGTATAATCTATAGTGAAGTTAGTCCGGATTGAATGGCGCGCAAATTAGAGAAAGATGGCCTATGAAACTCCTATTATTCAAAATATTGTACTAAAAGGCCGATAAGGGGTAGAGGCCGGTAAACCGGTACGCTTACCCTACTTGTTTTTTTTCTTCCGATCCGAGGCGCGTCATACATAACTTCGAAACAAATGAAATGAGAAAGAATCCTGCGGGCGGGGCGGGCGGCACGTGTAGCTATAATGCTATCCTTTTCGCAAACGGGAAGCGAGCAGTGCAATCAAGGTCACGCGCATTAGGAATATTGTTAGAAAAGTGCGTTTTTATGTAAATAATGGAATAAAAATAATTCTCTTGTAATTGACGAGCGATATTTTGTTTTTAGTAAGATTAACTGTAACTGTTTACAGATTAAAAAAAAGTTTAGGTGTAGAATTAATGTACGAGGTAAAATAATATAAAAAAGACAAAAAAAATTATAATAAATAAGTTCTACGTATGTCACCGTGGAGAAAATTTACAGGCTTACTCGAAATTACTTTTTTTAAGCTTTTCCAAAAAATCCCCAATTGTAAGAATTTGTAAGTATTATTTATTAATGATTACGTTTAAATTTATTTTATCTCTGAAAATACTTGAAAAAAACTGGAGAATTTATATTTATAGGATAAATGTTAAAGCAATTAATAAAATTATACAACATCCCTACTGTAGGATTTATTGTTTACGAGCAAGACAATATAGTTTATTTTCCCCCCTTTTTCGTTTTTGGTATGGAGGGGGGTGAAATTATTTTGCAAAGTTTTCTAACTACATCAAAATATTTTTTAGAAAAAGAAATCAGGAATGTAGGAATTAATGTGGATTTTTTATTAGAATGACCGTACTAACCCTATTTCGTTGAATTTTGAGTTTTGCGCAACAGCAAATTCCAAATTCCTTGGTTTTGCGATGTCCAAAACCATAAAACCTTTGTTGTCAAAACAGGTCCCATTTAAGTTCTGACCTTGAGAAGGAGAACAAATTTTTTATTTCATCTCAATCTAAAATGGGAATACCGTAAAATAAAGCTGCACTTAAATATTCTGTATATGGTATTTATTCACAATACTGTTGGTAGCCTGATTATTGAATCTTACACAGCTACTTTCTATACGTTGATATCTATATAATTAAAATTTCATAAGTTTCATAACAATACTAGCCATAAATAGGAATGTGGATAATAAATAGAATATTTCACAATTTGTTCTTAGACTTAACTTAACCTTGACAGAAAGTTATCTTGAAAATTTTCAACTGTTGATGGAACAGAACGCACATTGATCTATTTATTTACAATTAAGCTTCAAAATTAATATTAACAGAGGGCTGGCTGGTGGTCAAGAACTGACGTCTTTGGTTGAAATAATGTGATATACATTCTTAATTTAGCAAGTGTTATTTACAGAATATGGCGTATTTAGACCCGGGTATACATGGAGAGTTGAACATCGGCAACCCTAATTTATCGTATTCTAAAAAGCGACTAAACTAGGGTGTTGCATGGTAAAAAGATGCGTCTAAATATATCAAGTTGCTTGAGCGTAAGCGTAACCTGCGACGTTTTTAACAGTCAGCAAAACAGTAAATTCTTAAACTCTAACGAGTAACAAGTATGTACATTCAACACGGTCAAGGTGATCTGTTCAATTCGTTAGTCACGACAAACCACCAGAAATGGACGATGCAACGCAGTTGATTTTGTATGTAATTCTTGGGTACTCAATAAAATTAAAAATACTATACTTACTTTTAGATTCTTTTTAAGATGCAGCATCCAAGAGTGGCATGCGGTAAGATAGGGTTGCCAACTGTCCACTCTTAGTCTAAACGGAATCGCCACCTCTTTAAAATCAACCAAAAGTTTCGTAGTAGGCATTGTCAGGAGAGTAGCGAGCCCGACTATCTATCGACTTACACGATAACTGCAATCAGATTACCTTTTTCGCACCAACGGGTCTACCTTATAGCGCTAGTTGTTTGAACAAAGCCCTCTCATTCTAATATAACAATAACAAGTTCATTAAATACACATGGTCGCAGTTTATGCCTTCGCGCCGATAGCGGTGCCGCTCGACTGCTTGTCGATTTGTTCCTTCTCTAGTTGCTTGCCGAGGTATTCCCTGAAAAATGAAAGTTATAAAATATTGGGTCTTGAACTATGAAATTGCCGTTTTGTATGGCGAATTTTAGGTAAACTCAATTTTCAGTACTAACATTTTTGCATTTTTTTTTCACGAAATAACCCAATTAATGCAAATAATCCAACTAACGCTTAAATATTAATTTTTTAGTCTAATTTTTCATGCTTAAACTGAATAAAAAAAAATAATGGCTGTAAAAAAATATAAGAAATCTAATGACGAAATCGGACGACACCTATTATTAACTAGTAAATAGTTTTGAGATTCAGATTATTTATTCAATGTAGATTCTTTACAGAATACTTATTGAATGTCATGCAGAATACAATGCAAATAGAGCGAGTCTACGCCGTTTCGGATCGTGCTATGGCAGCGTAAAAGAAACGGCAAGAAACCACTGCAGCACGGCCTACTTTAAGAGTCGGCTTTTTACAATGTGTTTCTTGTGTTTCGCTGGAATATCAGAGCACCGTACCTCTTAGTCATTCATATAGTCATCCAATCTATAGTAAGCTTTTTTACATAACGTTTGCTTTACACATTCTTTAAACTTTCTCTCAGGTAATTGCACTATATGGTCAGGTATTTTGTTGTAGTATCGTATACACAGACCAACGAAAGATGTATTGACTTTAGTTAATCTAGTATATGGTTGATCAATTTTATGCTTATTTCTAGTATTAAAATTATGCCTGTCACAAATTTTAGGTAATTGATGAATGTTCTTTCTAGCATACATTATATTTTCATAGATATACTGGCATGGCACTGTCATAATGTTGATTTCCTTGAACAGTTCTCTCAGGGAATCACGAGTCTTCAGGCAATATTTCATCTGTGCACCTACTGTAACATCTTGGTATGTTTAGTAAATGGATTTTTATTATTACTATTACTATTAACTAGGAACACAGCAGATTCCACAACACTTACGGAATAACATCAAATCGGAGGTTTCAATGAAAATTTATAATATCTAAACAGGGTTTCTTTTTTTAAAGACTAACAAAGAGGTGAGATGCTTTCTTGATACTAGGCTGTATGTTTCATATTAGAATAGTGTTTGGTTTAGGCGGGTGTATAATGTATAGTCACAGAATATAGTAATAGTACTATCATTTAATCTAGTATTTATAATTTAATACGTTTTCTAATTCTTTAATGCATGCATGTCCTTTATAATTAAATTAGTGTATTTTAGTAACTAAGTAGCTATTTTAAAGCAGTTGAAAAATGTAATGAGCGCACAGCGCCATCAAATAGCTCCTTACAGTTTGGCGAATTACTTGTAAAAAAAATTTGTTTGTTTAAACTGTTTATTGAATAAATAAAATGATAATAAATAAATCATACAGAACGGACACTCCACCCCCCTTGCAATCTACCCCGCACCCCGCGCGCACCCGCCCGCGAGGTTCTCGCGGTCCTTCTGAGGGTCTTTTGTACTGAATATGCGAGCCTACACGCGCTTCCAATTTCAAATTAGCGCTCGATGTATGTAGTTTCCAGGGTGTGGTGTACGAGTAGTGTGGTGTACTGACCAGTTGTGGACCATGAGTTTCTGCACGGCGAGCAGCGCCTCGTAGCGCACGTTGGGGTCGTCGTGTCCCAGCAGGTACATCACGCGCTGCTTGCCGCCCAGCTGCTCGATCACGCTGCAACAACACCCCGACCGTTGGCAACAAGTCACTCATATACATGGTGCTCATTTGATTGCGAACATTGAACATCCATACAAAATGCACTATCAGCTGATGCAATTTCCATAGAAAGAGAAATATATATTTTTTTCGTTTTTCGACCATTCAGAACATTTACAGACTTGTGGCTTAAAATGTTTAACAAGTGGTGATTTTGCACGCGTTGATAGCTGGGTCTATACCGGAAGCTCTTTTGAATCAACGCTTTATGTAGCGCGGTGTAAACCCAGCTAATGGACTGTCCGAAGTGTGACCGGGGTCCTGGCTCTTCTCCAGAAGGTGCAGCAGGGCTCTGGCAGCAGCTGGTGCAGGGTACTCACTGCTTCCCGCGCGGGTAGTGCCGCACGTACTCTCCCACGTCGTAGCAGGCGACCGCTAGCACCACGGGGTCCTGGCTCTTCTCCAGAAGGTGCACCAGGGTCCTCAGAAGCTCCTGTCCGCGCTCGTTGAGCCGCGCCGCGTTCTCGCGCCAGAACTTGGCTGACTTGTGCACCGGGGACCACTCCAGGCTGCGAACGAAACCGAAGTTACAGTTATAGTTTACATGTCGCAGATGGATGGCCGAATCAGCTGCTTTATCAAGATGTTAATTTATTTGTGTGCTTAGGGGGTGTATTAGTAAAGATAGAGAAACACAAAAAAAATACAAGAAAATTAAGAAAATCCCGTGTGTCAAACTTGACTGTACCTTATCCAGTGATACTCAGACACTGGCTCGGTTATAGTGCGGCGCTCCGGGTCATTGCCCTCTGCGTATTTTTAGTTTGGAATTTTTATACAAAAAATGTGTTCCTTTATCGTAACTGTAACACGTCAAAACGTAAAATAACATCCTGTATAGCCGCTAACTGATTCACAAAATAGCACGGTTATGTGAGACAGCTGAACGACGTTTAGCCGTTTTTCATAATGCAATCTTTTCCATAGTCGAAAATGTTGGCACGGCCAAGCTGTTGAACCACTTTTGATGGAATTGGGTATGGAATGGAGTAGAGTTGAGATTCAGAGACAAAACTATGGCGCTCAGCAGATGAAGGGGCGGGCAGACACGGGCAGTCAGGGACATTGTCCGTCAGTGTGGCTGGTATTGCGAATATTATAGTTTTAATCAGAAAAATATTCAAAAATAAAATGTTTCAAAATTGCTCTACGTTTTAAACCGAATAACAATCAATCTGAACAACCTTCTCGACTGAATAACTCTTTGAACTGAACAACTATTCAAGCTGTTTTCCTTCCAAACCAAAGATTTTGGAAAATACGCGCATAGAAACGGAGCGTTTATCTCATGTCAATAACTATAATAATACAAAAATAATTGCAGTACCGGCCACACTGGCAGCCTGTCAGAACAAAAAGCCTGACGTCTGCTGGGCCTCTAAGTGTACGCTGTATCTGACATATACAACGTGTTAACGGAATAAGCGAAATTGAGAAAATAGTTTGTTCAAAATGACATGGGTAATATTTTTTTATTATTTAAATTCTTGCCGCTTCTAAATAATTCTGTAGCAGGCGGCGGTGCGCGGTTCATGAGCGGTGAGGAGGGGAGGGAAGTGGGCGTGGCGTGCGCGGACGCAAGGCGGACGCGCCATTTAAGCTTAAAAATCTACTAGAACCACGATGAAACTTTAAAATACAATTTAAGATATTTTTTTTACGGGAATGGATTTATTTTAATAAAAATCAGTTGGGGTGTTAGTATGGTGCAGTTAGACCCAGACCTTGACATCCAAAGTAAAAGTATCATTCCAGCTTCAAATTGTTCTGTGCAGTAGTCCACATATTGTGTGGTAAAAAGTTACATGATTTTTAGCGTCGGGTTTGGGGGGGAGGGGGGGAGAAGTTGGGTTTTATTATTATTATTAGATATAGGACAGGCAGCAATTTTGCTGATGAGTCCTTCAGTGTTGGTTTTTTTTTATTATTATAATTTAGTTCATTATTATATTCATTATTATTTCATTATTATTATTGTTCATAAAGCACAGTTCACACACAGTCTAAGTGATTAAGGACTTAGAGTTCTTTTTAAACGAATTGTCCAGTCTGTTTTTAAATGAGTTCACTGATGGAGCCGAAACAACATCGTCGGAAAGTATGTTCCATATACTAGCTACACGATCACATACACTATACTATACAAGCTTTATTATATACACTAGCACACACTACACACACACACACACTATACACTATACTAGCTTTATGATATACTAGCTTTATATATCAGTTTTTCTTAAATATTTCGAAAACTGTGCAGCTTAGCGCAAAAGTGCCAGGGACAAAAGTAATCTACATTAAATTGCAAACAAAAGTGGTCTATCACGTAATCTTGCTAAAGTGAACGGTTTCAGAGTTACGGGGGGTGTAAAGTAGAAATTGTCACTAACATACCAACGGCCAATGATATCATAATGGGTTTTAACAAAACACAATCCTGTATGACAAAAATAGTTTCCTTATGATAGTGTCATATTTTTCCATGAATGTAAAAAAACTAACAATTGCTACTGTACACCTAGTCTAGGCCCAAACCAACCCGACGTTAAAAATCGTGTAATGTTTTACCAAATAATATGTGGATTGTATAAAACAATTTGGAGCTGGAATGATACTTTTACTGTGGATGTCGAGGTTAGGCCCTTTTTACTTTCGAGTGGAGCGAGAAAGGTATTGTATTCGTGAATTTTTTTTTCAAATTTTTTCAAAAATGTGTTCTATGTCACTTATACATCATAAAAAACAAGTCTCCCAAAAATGTCCGTCTGTCGGTCGGTCCGTCGGTGGGTCTGTCCGTGACACTTTGGCCTAGCGGCTAAACGAATGGTCCGATTGACACCATATTTTGAATTTAGGAGTTTTATCAAAAAAAAAAAAAACAGAAGCCAGGATGGAAGTATTATAAAAGGTGAAGAATGTGTGCTGAAGAGATGGAAGGAATATTTTAAAAGTTTGTTTGAGAGAGAAGCAGAGGCTAGCGTACCGAGGTCTTCTGTGGAAATGCATGAGAATGAATATGAGAGTAATGCAAGTGAGATAAGTATGGATGAGATCATGAAAGCAATGAAAAGTATGAAATCAGGTAAAGCAGGTGGGTATGATAGAGTGTCGGTCGAAATGTTGAAGGCTGGGCGAGGCATTGTGGCTAGTCAGCTGTACCGCCTTTTCAACCTGTGTTGGACGAACGGCCAAGTACCAGGTGACTGGTGCAAGGCTGTGATTGTGCCGCTGTACAAGGGAAAAGGGTCACAACAGGACTGCAAAAATTACCGCGGTATAAGTCTTCTCAGTGTCGTCGGCAAACTGTATGCAAAGGTTTTGATTGAAAGAGTGATGAAAGATACTGACGAAAAAATATGGGACGTACAAGCGGGATTTAGAAAGGGAATGGGATGTACAGATCAGGTCTTTTCCTTGCGGTGCATAGCTGAAAAGTTTTTGACCAAAAACCAAAAAGTCTACTGCGCGTTCGTGGATTTGGAAAAGGCCTATGACCGAGTGGTGAGGAATGAATTGTGGTCGGCATTATCTATGTATGGGGTGAACGGTAATCTGATTCAAGCACTGAAATCTCTCTATGAGGATTCCAGTGCTTGCGTCAGAATAAACGGGGCGTACACTGAATGGTTTAGCATCGAAAAAGGTGTTAGGCAGGGCTATTCATGGATAATTGTTTGACTGATCTGAAAGAGAGTATGTGTGGACTGAGAATGAATGAGTTACTCATCAAATGTCTTCTCTACGCTGATGACCAAGTTATACTTGCGTCATCTGCTGACGAGTTACAGGAGATGGTAACAATGATGAATGTGGCTTTTGATAGGAGAGGAATGAAAGTTAATGTAAGCAAGACGAAAGTAATGGTACTTGAAAGAGAAGAGTGTATGACAGTGTGTACTATATTAATAGGTGGTGAACAAGTCGAACAAGTAAAGGAGTTTGTGTATCTGGGTTCTAAGTTAACGAGAGATGGAAAGTGTGAAAGTGATATCGAAAGAAGAGTGAATGCTGGAAATATGGTGAATGGTGCTCTGCATGCTTTTATGAAGAGTCAGAAGGTGTCTCACAAGGCTCGTCTGGCTGTTCATAGAGGCGTTTTAGTTCCAACACTGATGTACGGCAGTGAAAGCTGGGTATGGCAGAAAAAGCATGAAAGTAGAATTCATCATAACATCCCATGATACGTCCACTACAGGACAGGGAGCTCCCTCCAGAATTCTAGCTCTTGCTGGAAAAAATGTGGAGGGGAAGTACCATAGTCACATCGCTTGTTAGCGTTACGGCTGGCACCATGGACCGCGGTTGTAGGTGACCGCAGTAAGTAAGATGTAAGATGCAAAGGAGGATGCTGCTGCCCATCCACCAGTTAACCCTTAGTCGCCTCTTACGACACGCACGGGTATGTATGGGTTGGTACTATTCTTTGCCGGCACCACACGGGATAAGAAAGTAGAATTAATGCAGTAGAAATGAGAGCGTTGAGGAGTATGATTGGTGTGAAATTGAGTGACAGGATTAGAAATAGTGTGATAAGAGAACGGTGTGGCGTAAAAGAAGACGTAGTGACTAAAATTGAGAAAGGGATGCTGAGATGGTTTGGTCATGTAGAGAGGATGAATGAAGGAAGATTGACGAACGAGATCCACAAGGCGAGAGTGAATGGAAACGTTGGAAGGGGAAGGCCTCGGCGAACGTACCAGGACCAAATTCAGGACGTTCTGAATAAAGGCCAGGTTAAAAGTACCCTAAACCGACGAGCATGTATGAAAGGATTGATGAAGGTTCAGGAAGCAAGGGAAGTATGTCAAGATCGTAGCAGGTGGAGAACTGTGGTCTCTGCCTACCCCGACGGGAACTAGGCGTGATGTTATGTATGTATGTAGGAGTTTTATGCAAACCCATCGAAGGGTTCTAAGTGGTTACTTGCTGGCTCTCATTTTGAGGGTAGCTGTCATACAACGAAAGTGAAAAATTGAAATTTTCTCAAAAACGGCTCATAGAATCTTGATGAAACTTTGCATGACCAAGCATCTCCATGTAAGATGTCTTACGCCAGTATCAATTGATCTATGTAATTTCATATAAGGGGTGTTCCTCTACCACCAAATCGGAAATATGTGATTTACCCAAAATTGGTTCGTATGAGTTTATTAAAATTTTCTGTAATATTAATCCTGGATTGGTTGTCTACCTGACTGGATATTCTTGATGATATTTTTGGAATAAAATTTAGTACACAGGGTCTACCAAAAACCGAAAGGGTTTGCTCAGTAGACTAAACTGAACAATTATCCATAAGGAACATGTATTGTGTTAGGAAATTAAAAAAATCTCCATGCAAGTATCCTACGGTAGTATTCATTGATCTGTGAAAATTCATATAAAGGTGTTCCAGTATTACCAAGAGTTAAACATGTGATTTACTCGAAATCGTTTGAGGTTTGTTCGTTTTAATGTTTGAAAATTTGAATTCTGAATTGATCTGTATATTTCATTCGAACATTTTTTCGGAAAAACGTAAATAAAAGTTTGTATGTCCATACTATGTGTATGGCATTACAAATTTAAGTTTGCGGTTGATAGTTTTTCTTGAGTATTGCGATAAAGTAAGTGCAGTGCTGCTGTACCATTTATTTGGTCTAATTGCACCAGACCATGTATGAGGGTTTCGCTTATTTCATTAACATGTTGTATGTATTTGTAATTGGTTTCTCGAAAATGGCTTCAACGATTTCAATGAAATTTACTATACGGACCATCTTTCATCATTTCGGAGGCGAAAAATCGATCAAGCTAGGTCTCGTGTCTGAGAAAATTCGTTAAAAAAGCACGTTTCACAAACCCTACAGCAGCGCCATCTGTTATTAGGCTTTGGTTAAGATTATAGAGAGCAAAGCTCCTGGCGGGAGACATGGCTTGTGATGTGAATGTGCACTGACCGTCCACTCTTGACCTCGGTAGCGTACTGGTCGAAGGAGGAGAGGTCCTGCACGGAGGCCTGCAGCCGCTCGTTGAGGAAGTCCACATCGTTCATGATGTCCTCGTCGTCCGACCGCTTCTGCTCCAGGATGGACAGCTGCTTCAGCACCTTGCACTGCACCATCGCGATGCAGTGCTCCTTCGCCACCTGCACACACAAATATACTCAATTATAATGTTAAAACTTCAGTTAACCCCGTGTGGTGCCGGCAAAGAATAGTACCTACCAACCCATACATTGAAGTGGTGTACTCGTATTCGTTAGTACCAAAGTCTATATCTGTATAACATTATGTACCAGAGTATTCGAACAGTAATAAACGAAGTGTATTCAAAGCAAGTCGTGCCTTTGTTTTGCTCAACAACCACCCTATCACAACATAGGTACCCGTGGGTGTCGTAAGAGGCGACTAAGGGTTATAAACTGGAGGATGGGCAGCAGCATCCTCCTTTGTATCTGACATCTTACTTATTGAGGTGACCTACAACCGCGGTCCATAGTGCCAGCCGTAACGCTAACAAGAGAGGTGACTATGGTACTTCCCCTCTAAATTTTTCCAGCAAAAGCTATAATTCTAGAGGGAGCTCCCTGTTCTGTAGTGAACGTTTCATGGGATGTTATGATGAATGTTAAAACTTCAGTTAACATTTTTCATCGTGTGAAAAGTGTTTTCATTTATCGTGACACAACATAAGTCTAACTTGAAATACTAAAGATTTCGGACCTCCTTGCTTTGCTCGGAATAGATACCTTGCTAATTTATTTTAGTAGGGGATGACATCTGCCAACATGTCTCAACCCCATCATCGATGATCCAAACATTCAAAATAACCTGTGAAATCCATAGAAAAACGCCTACACCACCTAGTGACGAATTATTTCTTTAATCCTCCTTCTAAGTACCTTTATTTTTTTGTGTAAAATACAATGCCATTGACAAATCTCCACCAATAGCATTCATCAATGACGTACAAGAAAAAAGAAATAAAATATTAAACAAAATTAAGAACAAAAAGAAAATTTGACACTTATTACGACAGGACAAGCTTGACACTTGCAGTGCGACTCTAGCCCGTACGTCCATTGAAATAAGAATGGTACAAAGATCAATTTGTTAAACTTGATGTGCTCTTGACTGTACATGTGATGCACTTTTTATGGACTCGAGGAAAGTTTTTTAGTTTTTGGGAGATGTCTTTTTACAACCCGTTTTTTATTTACCTAATAACATCCATCAAACATCCACTGCAAGACTGAGAGCAAGAACAAGAACTCTAGCAAAAATGCGTGGTACTTTGGAGGGGATTTTACCATAATCACCACACTTGTAAGCGTTGCGACTGGAGACCGCTGTTTTTGGTGACCACAATGTGTAAGATGGTACGATACTCAGAAAGATGCAGCTGCCCATCCTCCGGTTCATAAGCCCTCAGTCGCCTCTTACGACATCCACGGGTAGATAAGGTTTGGTAATGCACTGCTATTGCGATGCACTACTGATAGGGTTCATGTACCAACCGCCTAAAATATTTAACACCCTGAAAATAAATTGTATATGATGCAATAAACAATTGAAATTGAAATAATATTCTTTGTCGGCACCACACGGCAAAGAACTTATAATTGTAAACCTACTGGCAGATAGCAACTCGCAAGGCTCACCCATCACATACCTAATAATATCAGTTACCTGCTTGTCCTCTGGCTTCTCGATGAGGTTGCGGAAGACGGCGAGCACGATACGAGTCACCTTCTCTTTGACCGAGTCGCTGAGGATGTCGGCCAGGATGGGGATCGCGTTGAACTTGTTCATCTTCTCCGCCAGCAGCGGGTTGAACGTCAGCACCCACAGGCAGAACACCAGCTGGTACTGGACCTACGCATACACAACACAAGCCAAACACTACAATATACGTCGTACAACATTACAATGGCTATGTCAGTTGATGCGCAGAAATTAAGACATAAGAAAATGACACATTTTCAACTTCTGCGCATCAATGGCATAGCCAGAGTTATTTTGTAAGACATATTATAATCGATAACAGATCATGCTTATAAAATGATACTGGCTACAGCAGAATATTATTCTTAAATCGTACGATTTATCGTTGGAGGTTATTTGCACGCCATAACACGACAAGGTTCATTTTCACTCCAAACCGTTTTTAGGTCTGACGGACTGACAATCCTAATACTGGAAAACGTAACCCGGAAAAGTATGAAAATCATTGAAACTAGTAGCGCTTTCATCTGGAAAATAATTACGGTTTTTTTTTCTATGGTCCATCGAGCATTCTGCTAAAAAATAATTCAGAATCTCAACATAGTTTCAATATAAAGAAACGCTTACATTGAAGTTTGGTATGTTATTTAGCAGAATACTCGATAAATAATAATAACTTCTTTGCGCCAACTAGTTTCATACTTTCCGGGTTACGATTTCTATAAGGAGATAGTCATTCCTTTTTATTATTCGTCCATGGTTATACTAATGCTCAAACTTCGCTTGATTTTGATGATAAGGGAAGTGTTGACAAAATGGACAGACCTCTTTTTGTGTTTTCCAATAATATCAGATGCTATCCACATCGAACAAGACGCACCGATCGGTAGTCTGCACCTGCGTGCATCGTATCATCTTAACACAGTATTATACACACAGTACTATACCAAGAAGTTGATGCGCCAGACGAATACAGACAGCAGCGTAGATTCCCTTTTCAGCGAAGAATTCAAACTGGTAGTCTACACGCAGCATCATTTAACTGGATGTAGGTAGTCGTTACTTACCTGGAAGTTGACTCGTGAGGCGAGGATAGACAACAGCATTGAGATGCCATCTACAGTGAGGAATGTCAATCGGTACTCGTCAGTAAGCGGCATCATATGACTGAATGCTATCTTAATAACGTGGAAGTTGACACAAGAGGCGAGACAGAAGCGTGGAGATGCCATCCACAGCGAAAAATGCGGACCGGTAGTCTACACATGTCTACACGCAGCATCATCTGACTGGACGCAGTGTTTACTCACCTGGAAGTTGACGCGCGAGGCGAGGATGGACAGCAGCGTGGAGATGCCGTCCACAGCGAGGAACGCGAACCGGTACTCGTCCACACGCAGCATCATCTGCAGGCAGCGCGCCACCGACTGGATGTAGTCGTTGTTCTGCGCCCAACACAACACATTGTCATCAAACATATGTAAGTTCATTTGCGCGCACCAGGTAAGCTTCCAACAGGCGCGGGTTTTAAACTATACAAACATTATAAAGAGGGACCGAGAGAAACAACTTTACCTATCCTTAAAAATCTTTCAGCATAGGTTCAGTAGTCGTTTCTAATTCATTGATAGAAAGCTACACTGTCCCTGATGTACCAATTGGAAGAACAGCCAACAATACGCATATTTTCATCTCATTACTAAGGGCTACGAAATCGCAGGCAACCGCTAGTACATCATGCTCTCAAACCAAACATTCTTTGCAAACTAATCATCTATTAGTAAAACCCTATCAAAATCCCATGTTTCTGAGATTAGCCTATAAGTACAGGCGCAAAAAGAAAAAATAACGCGGGAGGACTTGCAGTGATAATGGCGACATTTGAAACACTTAAGTTTCTTAGAGAAAAAAAACCGGTCAAGTGCGAGTCGGACTCGCGCGCCGAGGGTTCCTATACTATACCTATAGTATTTTAGTACCGCAACACTAAGTTTGTTTGTAAAGGATTATTGCTGATTTCAAAAAAACTGTGCTACTTAGAGAGATTGTTTTATTTTTGCTGTAATATTTACATAAAATCTCTATCGTTTATAATTTATTCAGATTTTTCGGTATCAAGTTATGATGAAAAATTACTAAAACATACCATCCTTACATTTTACATCATAGCTTGAAAACTAAGTCGTAAAAATACTTATACTTGACCTAGTAACGACAATTTAAAGTTTTGCCTCCACTTTTGGGGCCCCATTTTTTTTAATACTATATATTTTTTAATTCTTTCGTTTGCAGTAAAGTTAGGCAAGCATATTCTACAACTTTTCCAAATTTCAAGTCGATAGCACGAGTAGTTGTTGAGATTGAGATAAACAGGTGTGAGAGAGATAGACAGACGAAGTCGCACCATAAGGGTTCCGTTTGTATCATTTTGTTTCGGAACCCTAAAAAGATAAGCATTTCAAGATCTATTACTTAAAAATTAGCTTTCCCATAGTTACAGCGACATTGAACATAAATAACCCCACTAAAAATAATAAAACAACTTGGCCATATTTTTTTTTATTTGTTGCGTTGTGTGTGTATGGTTAGGTAAGGAACTATCATTAGTTTTGAAGTTTTGGTAATAATCACGTAATATTTGGTTCACATGTGATAACACGGTACATGACGTATTGTAATGTGTACATATTTTATTTGATGTGTGTAGCGTGTTTAAAAATAAAATTGGTATATACTTAACCACATAGGGATTATATTATACAGCGTAATTTTTTTATCACTCGGGATATTTTAAGAGGTAGTTATGCCCATGAAACTGTACTACTTTTCCCAAAGAACGTAGGTCGAAATACGAAAAAAAAAAAAAAAAAAATCACGTCGATTTTTTTTTCGTATTTCGACATGGGTCGGGAAAATTTGTTCAGCTTTATGGGCAGAACCACCTCTTCAAATTTCCGGGGTGATATAAAACTAAGGTGTGCTATTTAAGGTGCGAAATACGTGGTATCTAATTAGACAATCGTTATCGTACATTTACATCATTTGATGAGAAGAATCTTAATCTTATCAGTCGGTTGTTCAGTGAGATCATACAACAGAGAAAGTGACAATAGACCAGACAGTTTTTGTGTAAACAAAATAAACATCAAATTGCTGCAAATAGTTCTAACTACAGTGTACTTTAGCACATACATCAATGCATTGCTTTTATAAACTCGACTAACTAAGAAAATTTAAAGCGACGTTAATGGGCGGGTTATTTAAAGTATGCAAACAAATTCAGTTTAGTTACGAACGACGATTAAAAAGTTAGTTACTTTAGAAAGTTTTTATACGGAAAAATTTAAGTAACACATTTCTAACATATCCTTTGTAACTTCTTTGTAATCTCCTGATATAAGTATACACAATCGGGATCGCGGTTGTATGTTTTTCGTTAATTATTGTCATCAAACACAAAAGGAAGGAAGCAAATTTAGTTGATGTTTATTGAACTATCTACGAGTATCTATCAAGTTACTGAAAAGCGTAATAAGATCTAAAGGTAGGATTTTCCCGTATAAAACTCCAATAGCTTCTTACCTTTTCGACCCTTATTAGTAGACAACATGTTATAAACATAATACATACAGTTGGACACAGACGTGGGAGTGTGAAGTCAGTGGGTACCTTGAGGACGCCGGGAGGCAAGTCGTCATGAGGCTTGAGGTCGTCGAAGGATCTGTAAAGGGTGTTGTATTTCTGGTTGCCGGCGTCCGCGGCCCCGCGTTCCTTGTGCTCCTTGTGTTTGTGTTTCTCGGACAGTTTGTCAGAGAAGTGCTGTTTCTCGTGCAGCAACATAACCTGCTCAGCATGCTCTAACTCCTGCGTCATTACCTCCGCCTTGCCAGAAAACAAACCTCTCAGTAAACATGCGTGCGCGCTACGCTTATTGCTGGTTTAGACGGTTTAGACACAGATGGGTGTTGTTACTACACACGTCTCCCTCTTAAGCTCGTGCCGCTAACCGCAAGCCGTTTCTACGAGAGGTTTACCAATCCTCTATATCTATTGCTTTTCACATGAAATCTATATATGAAATATGATTGTGGAATGACTGATAGTGAAATATATGAGATGTATGTGCGAAATGCGAGGTCTTTCCCGATTGTGCATGTGGCATGGTTTCCAGTTTAGTAGAATTAGTAAATGATTTTTATTATCTTAGTCTAATATGGCTGATGATGGTTGTAAAATGAATTTACGTCCCTTTTACACGAGATTTCGAAAGGAGCCAATCGATCTTGTGGGAAGATCGCAATGTGTATAAAAGGTTTCCATATAAAATGAAGTGTGATACATATTAATAATTTTAGTTTTACATCTATATATTATAAAAATAACATTGTAAATGAGGTTATGAGTTATGGTACATGATAGGTGTATAAATTAAATGACAAAAAAAAAACAACCACAACAAACGATTAAGTCTAGGTAAAAATAGTTTAAAACTAAATAGTCAAAGTAAAAAATATCAGGAAAGCATTAATAATGATAAAGTAACAAAAAAAATATTTTCAAAATCTTATTGATATTTCGGTTAAAATTAAAAACCATGCAAGATCATGATTCATGCAGAAATAAAAACCACACTTTTTTCACTAAAACTATTGACAAATTATCAAATGGTTAACTAAGGATTATGCTAAGGACTTACATTAAGCTTGAGTTGATCCTTGAGCCAGGAAAGGTAGAAGTGGAGGTCACTTTTCTCCATGACCTTGGGGTGCCAGCAAGCTAGCTTGGCCACGATGCGAGCGGTCATGTGCTGGATGAACTCGTCATGACGGTTCAGCAGGTTTAGGAAAGGCTGCCATGGGTTAGACCCCTTGTATTCACGGAACATCCTCACGCGGGTTTTGTCCTCCTAGAAATTAGATTTTATGAGTTATTCATATATTCGCGATTGGCCAACATTCGGTATGGACCGCGAAAGTTGGAGGACCGAAGGGGAGGCCTTTGCCCAGCAGAGGGACAGTATAGGCTAGTGAAAAAAAAATCATATATTGCAAGTGACCACCAATATATGAAAATACAGGTAAAAAAGTACGATGATCTTTCCAAGGGGCAATTCTAAATCAAGATTGTATAAGAAATACTTTTTCTTAAAATAAAGTAGTTTTAGCTTAAGAAGAAGTGCTGCGCCTGGAGGGATAAATTACCTCTATGATCGATCAGCTGGTGATGCAGACAGAGATGTTTTTGTTATTATATCCAGTCACAAGCAAGTACCTATCCATTTTCATAAATTACTGGAATTTAATTCGAAGGAAAATCAAATTTCATGATTACCCAAAAAAAATTTTTTTTCTCTTCATCTTTTGTAGAATCATTCCTTAGAAGGATCATCATACTTTTCTTTTATTCTTTGAGCACGCCTAAGTGCCACTTTGCTTTTCTTGGCTTGAAATGCCATGCTTTCATCTGCATTTGCTCATAGCAGCTGTTTAATACAATGCTTTTGTTTAATACAAAGTTTCACTCCTTCAGTTTTGATATTCCTTTGGTTTAACCCCATATAGATTACAATATTTAGGAAGCAAATTAAATAAGATGCTGTTTTGAATTTTTAAAAGACTAACTGCCGCACTCAGAGACGTCACTAAATCTCGTGTTGTCACTTTTTTATTCAATAAAATTGAAAAGGACAGCATGAGACTTAACAAATGATTAACTTTAAGCGACGTCTCTGAGTATGGCAGTCACTTATTATGTACATAATAAATCTGATGTGTGAATTATGATATTGGAAAGGTATTTTATTAACAACAATTTTTAATTTTTATATGTGTTCTAGAAAACAATGAACAATTTAGAAAAACTTTACATAATAATTCACAAAATGAACATAATTCATTATTTAACTTATATTATTACCAACTTTTTTGGGGTTTAAGACGATTATAACCCTCAAATTGCAAAAATGAGCTAACTTTGAAAGCAAACCTCCCAAACGGATGGTCCAATCGTTACAAAAAAATATACATGAGTTAATCAATATGATAAACAATCATTTTTTAGTAGATTATTTTTATTATAACTGTTAGTTTTGCCAGAAAAAAATCTTCTCTCTCCTCTTATTTTACGCAAAAAATATCCTATTGCTTTGAAGGCTCCTAAACGTCTTAAACGATTTTGATGCTTCTTCCACCCAAAAATTCTAAATTTTACGGTTTCTGAAATTTAAGTGAAAAATTTGGAAAAATAATTATTAATGGGGTATAAAATTAATAAAAACCCCTTTTTTATGGGGTGAGAGTCTCGACGTTGGTCGTAACAGCCACGTTGAAGAGCACTCTTATATTAACGCTATTGATGTGTCAATAAAGTCGATATTTGCACTGACGATCGCGTAGCTTCTGATTTGAGGGCTGTAATATGTAAAGTCTAAAGTTAATGTAACTAGGTCACCTTCCTGTGGCGAGACTGGAGAGATAATTCGTCGCATTTTCTTGATCAGAGCTTGGTAGCATTTAAACTACAAAAATACTATAAATTTTGGAAAACAAAATATACTTACAGAAAGAATATCATCAATAAGGACCAAAATATACTGGATGGTGTTATCTTTGCTGATGTGAGTGAGGAGGCTCAGGAACACCTCGGCGCATTGCTCCGGGTGCCGGTCAGGGTAGTCATTGTTCCCCTTGTCCAGTTGCACAATCACATCATGGTCACGCTGGGTGATCATCTGACCTCTAAAACAAACAATTGATAAACAATGTTACTCATAATCTCACCTTGTAAGAGTGAATTATGATAAGAGGGTGGCTACAGTGGGAAATCAAACTCGGAATTCATGCAGTCGGTATAATGTGCCAGTCACTTACAAAATTACTAGATGTTTATAAACACAGCTAGGAAGTTTAATATGAAAAGTAAAAAAAAAATTGTGGAGTGTGTAATAATATGATGACTGATAATCCCCAACCTAGAAAAAGTTACCCAGAATAGAATAAAACTCATTGAAACTAGATGTCGCTTTAAAAAAATATAAAGAGTAATTATGGTCTACAGAGTATTCTGCTAAAAAATCATGTACACAGTAATATAGTTTCAATATAAAACACACATTGAAATTCCATGTTTTTAAGTAGAATACTTGATAAACCATAATACTTCTCTGGATTACAATTTCTATAAGGGGGTGGTCAGTCCTTATTATTTAATTTTATCCATGGTAAAACTAAAATACTGCTTTGTTTAAAAAACATTACATACTCCTGTGTTTCAACACTCAGATATAAAATAAAATGTGGCTATCATATTCAAATCTACTGATACAATAGAAATATTAGGAATTGAATCATAAATCAATCAATACTTACTGCAGGTAGGACGACCAGTTGATAGTATTTTCCCGGATCTCAGTAGCCCTAATCTGGAGGACGCTGGTGGCAGCGATCATGTCTGAAAACCATTAATTACTCCTACAATATCCCATCATACTCTTCATTTCACCAACATTTTTGCTTTTACACTCACCGATCTTATCCTCGCTTATAAGCCTAGTAACATGTTCCTCGGTGATATTAGCCATTTTGGCTACAAAATCAGGGATTCAACGAGCCCCAAAATATTAAAAAAATCCAGAGGATTTTATTTTTCCAAATTCCAGAAAATATAGACAGCCTCAGCTGAGAGGTCTTGTGACTATGTTACGTGAAGTTAGCTAGACATACGTTCCCTATATTATCTTACCTTCTTTGATGTACACTTTTTTAGCTGAGAAAGAAAGAGATAAAAATCATTATTATTATGTTGTCTACATTGTACCAAGATTGCAATTTAAAATGACATTTCTGATCTCGTTCAGAAATGCAGGACCATAGAGCATGCCATGACGACGTTGATCAAAAGTCACTTCGATTGATCGCTGCACAGAACACAAGTTGCAAAATAAACACACCCCAATGTGTCAATGTCAAAATGCGGTCTGATACATTGATACGAATATAAATACCTAGCATTGTTGTTTCTGTTCTTGCCAGGAATTGTTTATGTAGGTGACGACTTGACGAGTTATAAATAAGCTCAAGGTGCGCAGAAAGCTTAGAACCAAGCTTTTGAAATAATTGTGTTGGGGTTTGTACTTACAGTTGTATCCTTCTTCTACTGGTGTGCTCATAGTTGCAGCTGTCAGAAACTGGTTTAGATGCTAAAATTTAGTTTTGGGGGTCATAACCAATTACTATTTTAATATAAAATAAGTTTTTGTGTTACAGTGTCATAATTGCGCTTGCACCAGTGACAGATTCGTCCTAAAATAAATTTGGGAACTGGCCAGTTCTTTTGTCATGACTGCTTTACAAACAGGAGATATCTGTCAAACTAATGACCCAAATAACTTATTTCCGATTGAATCATTACGATTCCCATTAGATATTGGGTCATTGCGGATTCTATTCACCGGTTACTACAATGGATTTAGTGTGGAGGTGACATCTGTTGATGAAATGGCGTTGCTGCACCATATGGGTTGTATGGGTAAAGGCACTTTCTCACGGTCCAAGCCGCGCCCTGCACAGAGCGACGCTTCTGTGATAATGCGCAAGAGACAGTTTTTGAAGAGGAATTATTGGTATAAGAAGTTTTGCACACCCACACAGCCTATAGGGTCTGATTCATTTATAAGAGAGATAGACGAGTTAACTGCCAAAATAATTCAGGATTGTGAAGCATGCCATAACAGAGAGAAGAAAGATGTTATAGACTTAGTTTCCAGTGATGAGGAGATGAGTGATTGTGGCCCTGAGGAAGCCCATGATGATATTGATTCTTTGAAAAATGATGAGAAAGGTGATACTGTGGTTATTGTGCCCAATAGTGACTCAGAGGATGAGGACTATTTTGCCAATTTAAAGCCTAAATGTTGCCTTAACAAGATCAAGTTACAAGAAAAGTTGATGTTGACTTTACAAGAAGCTTTTTTCTTGTTGCATGCCTTATGTTGCCTCCAAATATGCTTCAACAACAGGGTGCTGTCGGTTCAGCAGTGCTGGGACCTTTTTAATAAGACTGATAAGGATTTCACCTACAAATATGTGGTATATCACTATTATAAATCTAAGGGATATGTTGTTAAACCTGGAATCAAGTTTGGTGGGGATTATTGTAAGATATTTTTTTATTTCCTGTACTGGTTATATTCTCGGAACAGATTTTAAGTTTTATTAATTTGATTTTCAGTACTGTATGAAGAAGGCCCAGGAGTCAACCATGCAGACTACATAGTAGTCATAAAATCGGAGCAAGATATACCAGAATGGACTTCAATCCTTGGTCATGTTAGAATGGCTGCTACAACAGTAAAGGTAAAAAATAACACTATTTTAGTAATTCCAACATCTATCAGCTTATTTTTTAATTGTAATTAAGATTGTTGTGATTTCAGGATATAATTATAGCAGAAGTAAACCAACCAGACAAAGATTTACAACTGCCACAAGACCTAAATGCTTTTACTGTTAAAGAGATAACACTAAACAGAAAAATACCAGTTAAAATAAATGAAGATTTGGAATAGATTATTTTTTTATTTACACTAAAACAAATCATATATAACAAGAGATCTACAAATGAAGAGCTGCTTTATGCCCGCTTTATTGGCTTTTTGATGCCTGTTCTTCTAAATTCACTTCTTTCTTTTAAATATTCTTCTGTACAAAGACTTCTAAATGAATCATTTTGATACCAGTTTAAAAGACAATCTTTCAGTGCTGAATTTTCCTTTCGGCAAGTAACAACCATCAAAAGGGATGATTCTTTGCAGCATTTTTCGAATTCTGCTACTTCTTTTGTGCATTTTTCAGTTTTTGCTTTTTCTCTCATGAGTTTTGGTATCAAAACCTCGACTTCCACTCTCCTTAGAGTTCTATCTTCTGGATCACCTGCAAGATAGAAGCATAAACTGTTTCTGGAAGCTAGTCATGTAACCACAGAAAAATAAGGGTACTTAGAAGGAGGATTAAAGAAATAATTCGTCACAAGGTAGCGAAGGCGTCGTTCTATGGATTTGACGGGTTATTTTGAAAATTTCCTAGTGATCACTGATAGTTTGACATAAAATTTTGGGACATGTTGGCAGATGTCATCCCATAGTAAAATAAATTAGCAAGGTATCTATTCCGAGCGAAGCAAGGAGGTCCGAAATCTTTGCATGTAACCAATGAGATTTATACTTTTATGTATGTATATTTATTTAATGGCATCACATCTCATTACAAAACGTATTTCGCCAATGTCAAAGTAAAGGAATTGTTACAAAAATATGGCGACACGCCAATGTCAAGTGAAAGAATGATTTACACAGGAATCCGCATCTCGAAGATCGACGACGAGGAAAGCCTGTGCACCACGATGATTCCGATAAGTTGATAGGCGAAATTATTGAAGTCTCGAAGAAAGCCGCTTCTCACCATCCAAAAACTTTAGCTAAGAATATATATCCATTTTCTATTAAATGTTCACATTGTAAGACGTTTACTGGATAATATCCTATCAAAATTATACTTTAAACTCTCAAATTAACAAATAAAATCAAAATTGAAACAAATTCACGTCTGCCATCTTCAAATGCGGACAAACGACCCATTTATACTTTTATTAGTGTAGCAGGTAAACATAAACATTCTGTGTGCTGTTGTTTTAACACTTACCTAACCCATGAGGACCTTCGGAAAGTCTTTTAGGCAAAACAGTTTTCTCTGTAGATGTCATGACCACAGTAAAGTTGATATGGGAAAATCTCAATTTCTCATATCAATTATAGATTTAGGTAAATTGAGTGAGGTTAGAAATAAAAACTGACAAGTTACGAGAATACTAAAATAGCTGCGTTCCGAACAAAGATTTTGGAAACTACGCCAGGGGGCGTTGCGTTTTTCTTACGTCAATGGTTCCGAATCAACGAGTGAGCGATAAATCGATAATTATCGTGGATTCGGAACGCAGCAGCAAAAACGAAAGAAAAGTGAACGCCCATAGACATCATTACTTTTTATCTCTTCCTACTCCATTGAAAATGAAAGAGATGACAATATCTTTGAGGTTATGATTATTTGCGTAGGCAACACTTTTCATGAGCTTGCATTTTCGGTCTGTCATTTTTCATTCATCACTGTCATCATTTTGGATTTTGCCGAAGTTTATTCTGTGTATTACCGTTATTCTGTGATTCTAGTTATTTTATTAGACTAAAGTGAGTAGTTTTTGTTTTGTGCTTGATTAGCTGGAGTGGTTCGGAAATGTGTTAAAATTGCATCGCTGAACCATACCACGACATAACTTGTTTTGTCATCTTTTGGTTTGTTTTAGGTGTTGTAGATACAAAATAGAATAATGGATCGTCTTCTGCGGTTGGGAGGCGGTATGGCAGGTTTGTCACAGGCACCCCCGCCCACGGATGCCCCAGTGGTGGACACTGCTGAGCAGGTGTACATATCTTCGCTAGCTCTCTTGAAAATGTTGAAGCACGGCCGCGCTGGCGTGCCTATGGAGGTGATGGGTCTCATGTTAGGTAAGTCTACACATTTTACAGTCTTTGTTTCAGTATGAACAAACCTTTGTCATTAAAATTAGTTGGTATTACAGTTATCAACTTTATAATAAACCTTTCAGGTGAATTTGTGGATGACTATACAGTACGTGTCATCGACGTGTTTGCGATGCCTCAGACTGGTACAGGTGTGTCTGTAGAGGCTGTAGATCCTGTCTTCCAAGCCAAGATGTTGGATATGCTGAAGCAAACTGGCCGACCAGAGATGGTGGTTGGATGGTAAGAAGAAATAATAGGTTTTTACCTATGAAATTGCCGAAAGAGCATCCTACTTGATTGGCATACCTACTTTCACCCCGAGGAGCCCCACTATGGAAAAAAAAAAAATTCAGCGGCAGCTGATGAAACTGGTGCCATTCGAAAGAGTACGAAAATACAAACTCAAAATGTTCTTTGATAAATTGTCCTAAGTGATATACTTTCGGAGATAATTTAAGTTTCATTAAAAAAAAAATATTTTTTAATAAATTTTTTGTATTATGCAGGACTTCCTAACACATGTGAGCATAAGTATTTACGTATTTTGATATTAATTACAACTCAAATATCCAAAATTGTGTAAACAGAAGGGCCTTTTTTCTTCTCTTTCTTACCATCTTTACTACAAAGTTCTCCGGATCATAATAAAAGGAAGAGAGAAGACATGTTACCATCCTTTTATATTTATTTGAGGTTTAATTTATCGAAATAAATACTTATACTGACGTGTGTTAAGAAGTCCTGCATAATTAAAATGATGTGGGCAATCATAAATGTAAGTTATAAACAAAGTAAAAAAACTAAGTCAACTGAAAGGATAACTGCCGTTTAATGATAGCCTATATCTTTTGAATTATGCAGGACTTACTAACACATTTTAGCATAAGTATTTACGTATTTTGATATTAATTACACCTCAAATATCCAAAATTGTGGAAACAAAAGCGCCAGCTAACCTAGATAAAGCCTGTTAACTCTAGCCTTGAAAATATGTCTTAGGCTATTATAAATGTATGCAACGTATAGGGTTATGAAAATAGGTATGTAATTGTATGTAACTTAACTAGGTAGGTAATACATCCTAAGTTTGAGTTTTGTGAAAGAGGGAGTGCACTGCACCAGTGCTCTTTAGGACGAGCCGCCTCTGGTAAATACTTATGCTAAAGTGTGTTAGTGTTAGGAAGTCCTGTATAATAAAAAAAAAAAAGTTTCATCAGCTGCCGCTGAAATTTTTTTTTTCCATGGTAGGGCTCCTCGGTGTGAAAGTAGGTATGCCAGTCCCCATACAAATATGTTCGATGCTCTTTTCTTACAGATTAATGAGAACATAATTCCTATAATTTTTCATTTGTCTTATATTTGAAAGTTGACTTCAAGGTTATCATTAAAAAAATTAAAGGTAAAAAATTAAAGTAAAAACTTAAAGGTTCGAGAATTGTTCATCTTAAATGTCGTCCGATTTCATCATTAGATTTGTTATATTTTTTTACAGATAATATTTTTCGAGAATTAAATTTAAACTTCTGTTAGTTTAATGTCTTTCTAATAATGCTTAAAAAAAATAAAAATTATTGGATTTATAATTCCTAAGAAAAGTGCAAAAATGTTACTACTGAAAATTGAGTTTACCTAAAATTCGCCATACAAAACGGCAATTTCATAGGTAAAGACCTATTATTTGAATGATGATTCTTATAACATAGTAGTTTGAATTTTGGGTGCCCATGTGGTGCTGGCAAAAAATAGTACCATCTCTACCTATAGTTGTCGTAAGAGGCGACTAAGGGTTATGAACAGGAGGATGGGCAGTGCAGTGTCCTTATGTGTATCGTACCATCTTACTTACTGCAGTCACCAACAACTGCGGTCAATTGTGCCAGCCGCAATGCTTGGACTATGGTACTTATCCTCCACATTGTTCCAGCAAAAGCTAAAATTCTGGAGGGAGCTTCCTATCCTGCAGTGGACGTTTTATGGGATGTTATGATGAATTTTGGTTTTGAAAGTGTAAAAAGTCAGTGTACTGTGAAATGTTTCAAGTAATATAGTTCTCTTAACACCTCCCAACTTATCCATATGGTTTAACACTGAGATTATCCCAGTAAATAAATATTTCTCTCGCCATTTGCGACTACAAACAAATGTAAATCTTGTTAAATTACAAATTTTGAATTAAATATAATTATTTCTTAATTTTTTTATGTGCTGTTTTCACAATTTTATTTACAGCAGGATAAATATTTCATTCAATTAAATTATTTTTGCAGGTATCACTCACATCCTGGATTTGGTTGTTGGTTGTCAGGAGTAGATATAAACACTCAGCAGTCCTTTGAAGCTTTGTCGGAGCGAGCTGTAGCAGTAGTGGTGGACCCCATTCAGTCAGTGAAGGGGAAAGTAGTTATAGATGCATTCCGACTGATCAACCCCAACATGATGGTCCTTGGACAGGAACCCAGGCAGACCACGTCTAACCTGGGCCATCTACAAAAACCTTCAGTACAAGCTCTCATTCATGGGTTGAACCGTCACTATTACTCCATCAGCATAAACTATAGAAAAAATGAACTTGAGCAGAAGATGTTACTCAACCTACACAAAAAATCATGGATGGATGGCCTCACCCTAGCAGATTATAAGGAGCACTGTTCAATCAATGAGACTACAGTCACAGATATGCTGGAACTAGCGAAAAATTATAATAAGGCCCTGGAAGATGAGGAGAAAATGACAGCTGAACAGCTAGCCATTAAGAATGTCGGCAAACAGGATCCCAAGAGGCATCTAGAGGAGAAAGTTGATGTTCTCATGTCCAACAACATTGTTCAGAATTTAGGAGCCATGCTGGATACTATGGTTTTCAAATGATTAGTACTGCAGGAGTTTTATACATAACAATATTATTAAGAAAATATGATAGTGGCAATTTATCTTTCTTGTTTTTCTGTTCCCATGCCTGTCTGTGTCCACTAATTGTATAATACTTATTATACAAACTAATTTACTTAATTGTATGTATTCCAAATAAAATATTTCTTTCTTTTTAAATAACATTTATTGTGTCATTATTAAAATTAAAAAAAGAATCTTTGTGGAGCAATTTCCTTAACAATTGCATCAATCTTATCCTGCATAACAGGACAGTCCATCTCAGCGAAATTTATATCAAACATAGGTTTCAACGTACTTTGACTTTGAACAATATCTTTTATAACTTTCTTTGCCTTTTTAAATGCTTCCTTAGGATCATCCATAATTATCTGAAAAAGAAACAAATCGTCCTTGGACTCCTCTTGCAGAACTTCATCCACTGCTGGACAATTAGGCGGGCTTATGACAGGCAAGGCAGTGCAGAACACGTCTTCCCTCTCGACAAATAAGGCTGCTTTCAGAGCGTGGCGTGTGACACGCGCCAGCGACACGCGCGTTTGAAATTACACTAGATAGTAGGTAGCGTGTTTGAGAGCCACGCCGGCCGCCGCTACCTACTATCTAGACACGCGCGTGCCACCGGCGCCGGCGACACCACGCTCTGAAACCAGCTTAAAGCCCAAGTCACACAGAGGCGGTATGATTGCGAAAGCGGTCCGGGGGGTGGATCTGCGGGAAGAAAACACCGCGCCGCGCGACCGGTTTTCAATGTGACAGGGTGCATAAGAACTCATACTTTACAAAAACTACCGAGCCCGGAACGATTCCGCTACCACCTAAGTGTGAGGATAAAATCTGACCGTGTTGCGCTGCGCCACCTGGCCTCAGAAAAGTCTCAGTTTACGCCCACCCTATGTGTGCCCAGCGGCTTCCGACGACACTCACGCTTTTGTTTTTTATGACGGCAAACCCCTGCCAGAACGGGGGGTATTATTAGAAATCTGAAAAAATTCACAGTAGTAAAAGGAAAACTATCACAGCTAAGTAGGCTTCAAATTAATAAAATTAATGAGCTATAGCTGAAAAACTGGAAATAAAATAGCAATCAGGATCTAGGACCTCGCTGAGCATTAGGAGGTAAAAGTTTGTTATGATGAAATAATCAAAACCTGCTTTGCGATAAAAAATCGTAAAAACAGTACGGAACCCTATACTGCGCGTGGCCTGACTCGCACTTGGCCAGTTTTTAGGGTTCCGATACCAAACTGGTAAAAAAGGAACCCTTATGGTGCGGCTTTGTCTGTCTGTCTGTCACACCTATACGAGTATATCTCGGCAACCACTCACGCTATCGACTTGAAATTTGGAATAGTTTTAGAATACGAGTATAGTTGCCCCACTTAATTGCACATGAAAGAATTAAAAAAAAAATATATTAATGTAAAGGGTGCCAAAATAGGGGGGGGGGGGGGGAATTTCAAATTGTCGCTATTAGGTCGAGTGGGATATCATATGAAAGGGCTTTACTTGTACATTCTAAAACATATTTTATATTTTATTCTCTTAGTTATGATGAAAAATAACAAAAAAATACCATCCCCCCCCTTATTTCCGAAGTTTGTAAAAGGAAAAATCTGAATTAATTACAGTCGATAGAAATTTATGTAAACATTACAACAAAAGTAAAACGATCTTTCTAAGTTGCACGGTTTTTTAGAAATTGCAAAAAACCTTTACAAACAAATTTGGTTTTGCGGTCCTAAAAATGGACTTTATTGCTTCCAAAAAACACTAACGGTATATCGGAACCCTCGGCGCGCGAGTCCGACTCTTATTGTTGTTTTTAGGGTTCCGTACCTCAAAAGAAAAAAACGGAACCCTTATAGGATCACTTTGTTGTCCGTCTGTCTGTCTGTCTGTCTGTCTGTCTGTCTGTCTGTCTGTCTGTCTGTCTGTCTGTCAAGACCCTTTATCTCACGAACGGGTAAAGGTATCAGGTTGAAATTAATACCATATATTAGGATCCATGAACCACACAAGATCTGAAAATTTCAATTTTTTACAACGATGCAATCAAAAGATATGGCATTTTATGTCCTCATCTCCATACATTTATTCAAAAATGAAAAACCTACAGGGTACTTCCCGTTGACCTAAAATTATGAAATTTGGCAAGAAGCTAGGTCTCACAGTACAAATAATGGGAAAAGTCTGAAATCATTAAATATTACAACTTTTCTCACAACTAATTGTAACCAATTGTGGTGAGCTCCCGTTTCAAGAACATTCATATAAGAGAGGGGTCAAGTTGGATGGTTGCTGAGGCGATTTTTGTTTTAGTTCTATTTAAAAACGGGAACACTTACAAACTTGAAAATTGGTATGTTTATAGGGCATAGGCTATAAAATAACAACAAATAATAAAATTTGGTCAAGCGCGTGTCGGACTCAAAAAATCTAGCACATTAACTTACTGAAATTTCAACTAATACAATTATGTTTATGTGGTGGTACGGAACCCTCAGTGCGCGAGTCCGACTCGCACTTGGCCGGTTTTTTATTCTTATTGTTGACCATAGATTACATTTTATTAAAACTTACGGTATCCCAGAAGATACCGGGGCAATTGCGATGTATATCTTCATACTCGTCTTTGATATTCGTGCTTAGTTCTCTTGGGACCTGTAAAATTACTCATAATCATCATCATATCGTGTGGGTTGCAAGGTCGATGACCGACCTCACTATCCCTGGTGTCAGAGTTGTTGAGCCGCCAAAGGCCTCTGTCATGGCTGAGTCCTGAACCTAGTAAGGATCAACGGTTTAACGTGCCTTCAGAAGCACGTAATATCTAACTTTTCGTACAATCAGGTGCTTCAACCTGCAACGTCCTAATCAAACTGGAGAGGTCGCACAAAGGAATTTTTGTTTGTCATTAACCAAAGACCGGGCAAAGTGGAGAAAATCAAGCCGGAAAGCGGACCCTAGCAATAGGCCGGGATAACGTTAGGCAGTAGAAGATTGTTCCCACCGGGAATCGAACCCAGAAACTCCGGATCGAGAACCGAGTCCTCTAAGCACTAGACCGCGGAGGCTGTTAAATTACTTATATCTTCGATTTTGGTGCATATAACTTGATTTTAAATATTGTATACTTACAATATAATGTAACGTAGGTCTGTCGAAATACGCCTAGACGCTAATTACGCCTATGCTCCAAAAATCCTATTTACAGTATCGATAAAATCAAACTCAATATCTACGCACTACGGTTAATGTGCCCCGCATCGCTAACCATGCGCGTGGTGCTCCTTTCCCGCGTCGCAAGCTAGTAGTCGACCGATATGCCCGAAATCACACGCTGCGAATATTTTTAATAACACAAATTAGGAAGTTTGCGATAAGTTTACATACTTTTTAAGAGTTTTGTACAAACATCTGAGCCTAGTTCGCTAAAGCAAGTATTATTCTCCCTACCCGTAGTTTTTCTTAAGCGTAAGGCGATCGGTGTTAATTTTATAAAACAATTGCTTGTTCTGGACGGGTAATTACGCCCAGGCGATACCACACGTACGAAATGGTATCTTAGGCGCTATTAACTATACGTAGGCGTAGTTATCCCTATAAACGAACCTCATGTTTTAGGTGTCCTTATATCAATAATGGTAATAATTACTCTTTATTGATTGTTTGTATTTATTTTAGCTTTAATAAAACTTTTTTGTTGTTTTTAAAATTGAGTATGGGCAGCAAAATGTAAAACTTTGTTTTAGTAGGCGTCATTACCTGAACCTTAGTATTATAACGCCTAGTGGAAAATTTGTTTAATTTTTTTTTCTGTTAAAAAATCTGTCTTATTTTGGCTTGCTTGAGTTTATATTATGTGCCATTGAAATTTTTCAAATAATTGTTGTTGTTACTTAGCAATTTAAGATTACTGTTACTTACCTGATTCTCTAACTGTGAAAATACGGTACAAAAATATTAATTCTGTTGATTAAGATAGTGCTGCAAGGACTGATAATGTTTCTAAATGAAGAAAATTATAATAACTTCCGAGTAGAAAGTTATTGTAAGAAAACTAAAGTAGGGGAAATTAAACCTTAGTAGTTTAATTCCGCCAAAACCACTCCGTTTAAAATTTGAATTCTTTTTCTTTGGTTTTTGATAATATTATTATTGTTTTGGATTAATCAAATTAATTAATAAACGACCCTTTGGTACAGATACCTTTTTATATTTCCGCATTTAAAATACCAGAGATATTTGACTCTCACCTTAAGTAGGCGTAATTCGACAGACCTACCTTACTCATGATACTGAACAACTTTCCCCAAAGAACATAGGTCGAAATAAGAAAATCAAGTTTTGACCTCCCATAGAAACTGCATCATCTGATAGCGCATTTTGTATGGGAAGTCACATTTGGTTTTTCGTATTTCGACCTACGTTCATTGGGAAAAGTTGTTCAGTTTCATGAGTACATGCGTATCTTTTGCTATCAAGAACTAATTAAAAGTCATCCTATATTACTCAGACCACAAAACTACCTTACTTTCCCGAAAAAACAGATCTAAGTTCGTCTAGGTGGTACAGTCAAAAGCACATCCAGCTTGACACATTGGACATTGGTAACGTTCTAATTTCAAACGTTCTTTGTGCTAAAGTTGCGCTAGATGTGATGTTTCAAGCTTGATGGGTTCTTGGATGTAATTAAGTGTTATTTATTTATTTTAAATGTGTTTTGTAACAGGGTGTTAACTAGTGTATCTATCTGCTCACCGTTCGATAATGTGTCAGTTGGTGCAATATGAAATCTGGGTCGTCAATTTTAGTGTCGTGCCGTTGTTGATTTGAATCGGCTGCAACAGAACAGGTAGATGACGATATCAACAAGGTGCCCGAAAGAAGTAACTAAGAGACTGTTGATCAGGCAGGAGCTCAATTCTTGAATGTCACCGAGTGATTTTCTAAATAATAAGCCCTGATAAACTCCCTTAAAAGTAATCAACAACATTTGTTAATTTATAATCTTAGCCAAACCCCACTAACAGATGGCGCTGTAGGGTTTATGAAACGCGCTATTTTCAAGAATTGCTCAAAAAACGGAGAAAACGAATTTTCCAGACATGAGACCTAAGGTAGCTATATTGATTTTTCGCCCCCAAAACTCCACGTATAGTAAATTTCATCGAAATCGTTAGAGCCGTTTTCGAGACACCGATTGCAAATATATATATAGGCTGTAACAAAAAGGGTATACCAACCCTGAAGGATGTAAATCTTTCCATGAAACTGAACAACTTTCCCTAAGGAACATAGGTCGAAATATGAAAAAAAATTTTTGACCTCCCATAGAAAGTGAATTGACTGATAGCATATTTTGGACCGCCTCCCGATGGCTCGCACCGAGGCGGCGGCGCGGCGTTGGGGCGAGCGTACGCACTAGAGCAGGGGTCGGCAACCTGCGGTTCGCGAGCCACATGCGGCTCTTTAGTTCCATACGCAAATATTATTAATTATATATATAAAAAAAATACATGAATGCATATATATTTTTGTTATGAATGCCTGAATAGATTAGTTATTTTTTATCAAAAAGCTTTATTTATGCAAGAACTATTTATGGTTGGCTAGAAAATATTTTGCGGCTCAAAAACTTTGAAATTGCCGACCCCTGCACTAGAGGCAATAGGGTGAGCCGTGCGTGCCTCTTCGGAGGCTCGTCCATGACCACAAGCACTTTAGAACCTAAGAGTGCCTTTCCACTAGAGCTGTAGGAGGTAGTTAAGCGTGAGCTGGAAAAATTCCAACTAACAGATTGCTTCATTTTCCTAGCTTAGAGCTGCGCATGCGCTGAGCTAGGAAATGAAGCAATCCTACTGGTTGGAGTAATTCTAGCTCAGCGATGGTGGAAAGCCATCCTTTTATAAGAGTGCTTTTCGACTGTACACACGGCCGCACATCAGTAGAAACACTTTTGTACCTTATGGCGTGGTAAAAGAGTTGAAAAAGTTTCTACCGACAAGCGGATGACCGTACGAAGAAGCTAAGTTGTGAGCTAAATATTCCAACCTATGGTAATCTCAGAGCTGTAGTGGGCTAAAGAGCATATCGTTTGGGTGAGCGCGTTGCATCGCCAACCTCACGAGGTTGGCGATGCAACATTTGCAGCTTTCCTCTAAGAGTAAGCTCGTTGTAAATAATGATAAATAACATACAATGCACTACATCGAGGTCGCTGGCTTGCAGCAAGCCAGTGTCAATAAGGAAGGATAACCAGAGGTCGCCATCGTCGAAGGAACTGCTGGAGGTGTTGCGACCTGGGGACGGCGGACGCTTCGGATTCGGTGGGAACTTCTTGCTCAGCGAGCGGTCCAAGGCTGTCGCTGTAATTTTATTTTGAGGTGACTTGAGGTTTTACGTTTCTGACTATACTACATAGTGTGGTGCCGCCTAAGAATAGTCTCGTCTCATCTTCCACCATGGGTGTAAACAGGATAAGAGACAGCAGCGCCCTCTGTCTATCGTACCACCGTACTGCGGTAACCTACCAACTCAGTCCACTTCCTGCCCTGAGTCCGGAGTCTTTTAAGACCAGGAATAGCAAGCCGGAGAGACGAGACGGAGCCGACTTTTTAGTCTTAATATATCGGGTGTTGCACATTTCTTTCAATTTTACTTCTCTAACTTTGAGCTGTTACTGCTCGTCGAACATTTGGAGATGCTGCAGTGCATAACAATACAATAATGGCAGTATAGCTTAGCCTGCGTATGGCAGGAAAGCCTTATATATTAAGAAACCTTTGTAAAATAACTTTATGTACTATGTTAGTTAACCAATTTAAATAAATAAATAAAATAATAGCTAGATTATTTAAGACAACCAGTTAAGGTTGTTTCGTTCAAACTGTTTTGGGTGGGCATACAAACTCCACAAGAGTTACGCGTATTCTGAATAGTAAGGTGACACTCCAGATGTTCACGGTGCAGTACTAGCGTAATATTACCTATATTCTTTGGCTTCTTCTAAGTCGTAACCCCAGCGAATGGGGATCGTGACCATCATATATTAAGTCAGTAGATTTGATTGGGGTCGGGTTAGGTACTTACATTTTTCCCTGTCAGCTTATTTCAGCTCATTCTTTGGCAGTACAGACCAAAAGGTTGTTTCGGGTGACTACCTAATAGATACGTAATTTTTTACATTTTCAAAATTACATCGGTCAAGTCAAGGCGAAAAATTTTGGGTTGTTGTTCTGACGATATACTTTTCCTGCCAAGTGATGTTTAGTGTGCAGTAAGCTTGTTTCATAAATACATACTTTCTTTATATTCGTCCGATTTGATAGGTTCGAGGATGAGGCCGGTGATGTCCCTATTCAGGCTGACGCGTGGCTGGCCTGCATCACCTCTCTCCCCGTCTCTGGTATTGGCTGAGGCCTCCGCGTCTTGCGACGTGAACGTCACTGACTTCGACGACTTCGCGCTTTCCACCTGACCTGACATTCCTACAAACGTGCACGATAAAAAAAAATATGAAAAAGATAAATTTTGCGGCTGCACGTAGCGGCACTGAGGCTCTTATTTGATTATCAGCACTTGTGGATCAGGAGCTAAGGATCAATTCCTGTCACAAGTTGCTTCATAGCCATCATCATTGTAAATATATCTGTTAAGCATTCATCATTTTATTTATGTAGTATATAGTTAGTGTGTTATGTATTTATTTATCATTTATATTTATTACCTATTTATTTGTATTTATTATATATTTATGTGAATTATATATTTGTATTATTTATTAGTCTATTTTCTTTATTTATTATTTATGATACATCATTTTTAGGGTTCCGATACCAAAATGGTAAAAAAAAGGAACCCTTATGGTGCCGCTCTGTCTGTCTGTCCGTCTGTCTGTCACACCTCTATATCTCAGCAACCACTTACGCTATCGAGCTGAAATTTGGAATAGTTTTAGAATATAGTTGCCCAACTTAATTGCACATGAAATTTTTTTGAAAAAAGTATGATTATTAATGTAAAGGGGGCCAAAATAGGGGGGGCCAAATTTCAAATTGTCGCTACTAGGTCGAGTGGGGTATCATATGAAAGGGCTTTACTTGTACATTTTAAAATATATTTTTGTATTTTTTTAAGTTTCTTAGTTTTCAAGTTATGATGAAAAATGACAAAAAAAATACCATTCCCCCCCCCTTATCTCCGAAGTTTGAGTAAGGGAAAATCTGAATTAATTACAGTTGACAGAGGTTTATGTAAACTTTACAGCAAAAATAAAACGATCTTTCTAAGTTGCACAGTTTTTCAGAAATCTGCAAAAAACCTTTACAAACAAATTTAGTTTTGCGGTCCTGAAAATGGACTTTATTGCTTCCAAAAATACTATAGGTATATCGGAACCCTCGGCGCGCGAGTCCGACTCGCACTTGACCGGTTTTTTTTCTCACTTTTTTGCACTATTGTGTTCCCGTTAATACAACTTTCTCACTGGGTTCGGTTGGCTGGAAGAAATCTCTTTTAGAGATAAGCCCGCCTTTGTGTATGTCCTTTAGTTATAGTCTTTTCTGTCAAGTTTTGTGCAATAAAGAATATATATAAATCAAATCAAATCAAAATCGTTTATTCATTGTTGGATATTAAAATCTCTTAATGACGTCAGCTAAACTACATCGCTTCACAAACAATGTGGCGCCATTGTGGGAAAAAAAAGAAGCGACAATAAAAACCCACGCGCTCTTTTAAATATGTTTGAATGTACAAAGTTGATATACAACATACATAGGTCAGTTTTAATTTTGAATTAGCCTGTTAGAACCGTAGTCTAATCCCATGGATTTTTCTCTTCTAGATAATCTGATATTTTATAATAACCCTTCTTACATAATTTCTGCTTGATTACAGTTTTGAATTTATCTAACGGTAAACTTTCAATATCAGTGGGTACCTTATTATAGAAGCGTATACATTGACCTTTATATGTTTTACTAATTTTGTGAATACGGCTGACATGAGAAGCAAGTTGATTCTTGTTTCTTATGTTGACACTGTGCCTGTCACAATTTTTATCAAAAATATGTATATTCCGTTTAGCATATATTAAATTCTCATAAATGTATTGCGACACAAAAGTCAAAATGTTGATTTCTTTAAATTTATTTCGAAGAGATTCTCTAGGCTTCATTTTATAAATTGCACGAACAGCTCGCTTTTGTAGTAAAAAAATGCTGTTTGCATCCGCAGCATGACCCCATAACAAAAGGCCATATGACATGAGACTATGGAAATAACTGAAGTAGACTAACCTCGCGGTGTCTACATCCGTCAGAGCTCTTATTCTTTTCACTGCGTATGCTGCAGAACTAAGTCTGTTCGACAATTTATTAATATGCGGTCCCCATTGTAATTTGTTGTCTAAGGTAATACCTAGGAACGCAGCTGATTCCACAAGACTCAATTTATCGTTTTTCACTAAAAGGCTTGTAGCAGTTGGCTTTACATTAGGCAAAACTTACATCAGTCGTGGTCGAGACGTCAATAGCGACACACTATCCTTACACTGCTATACGCGAATCGTTGCCTACTTAACCTGACGCTTATCTATACGCATCTTTACTGGCTGAGCATAAAGCTCCCTATTGCTTACCGTACGCGTGTTTCTGTTCGTTGCTTGGTACCTACTGCATAAAAATGAACTGTGCTAATTGTAATAATTCCGTATTGGATCAAGTGTTTTGTGCTCATTGCCAAGAAAATTATCATTATGTTTGTGTTGGATTGACGGAGACGGGATATCGGCGTTTCAACCAAGAGAAGAAAGCGAATTGGCGCTGTCCCGTATGTCGTGGTGTTTCCACCAAACCAGTTGTACCTACAACTCTCGCTGACTTGATGACGGAGTTAAAAGAATTCAGAGCAAATATTGAGCCGAAATTAACCGCAACGCAAGTAAGTCTTGATGAAGTCAATAATAAATTGACGGCAATGGATACTCGTATAAGTGCGACGGAAAACCGAATTTCTAGTGTTGAAAACGAGATATCATCCCTGTCCAAGGTGTCCCGAGATATGGAAGCTACAAAAAAATCTATGGATATTTTACTTGCCGAAAATAACGCACGCGACCAATTCTCAAGGACCAATAACGTAGAAATTTCGGGTGTATCATTTAGTAAACAAGAAAATCTTTTGCGCATCCTGAGTTCCATAAGCACAAAAATTGGGTTTGATTTAACCGATACCGACGTCGATACAATCCACCGTGTTCGTCGTTTCATCAACGCAACTTCATCTGCGGATCGGGTGCAGTCCCCCCGTGCTCCCGGAATAATCGTGCGTTTCACACAAAAACGCAGGAAGGATGCTTTTATTGCTGCTGCTCGCACCCATCGTGACCTCACTTCTTCTGATATCGGCCTATCTGGACCCGCGGTTAAGATCTACATAAATCATCATCTAACACCAGCGAACAAAATGCTTCTCAAACTGGCCAAGCAGACAAAATCCGAACTACACTATTCCTACCTGTGGGTGCAGGAATGTAAGATACTAATGCGTAAAAGTGATGACCCGCAATCTAAAATAATTCACATTAAAGATGAATCTGACCTGCGTAAATTAAAATGACTATTTATTATAAAGTTTTTTATATACACAACATCATTTTTTGCTTTCGATAACTTTGCATTCCTGCACTTGACTCGTTTATTTATTACGTACCTTCAACCCAGTTGTAGCCACCCGATGTTTCTGTATAATTTTATAACTATTGATAGTCCGAAAAATTTCGATGTACTTATTATATTCCATATTCTACCATCTCATTACCTAATGCACAAATCAACCGAAAGAAACTTAACGTCGTTTGAATTTTTTATATGTACTAAATCTTAACTCCTTCAATGTCTTTGAATAATTTAAATATATTTTATCAAAATGCGAGAGGTTTACGCACTAAGTCCCATAATTTCTTATCAAATGTACTGAGATCAGATTATGACATAATTTGTATCACTGAAACTTGGTTAGCCCCGAACTTCTACGATTCTGAATATATCGACAGTAGGTATAATGTATTTAGATTTGATCGCGATCGTGACTGCGGCGGTGCCGGCGGAGGTGTCATGGTAGGTATTCGACGGGAGCTGATAGCGAGCAGACGAGACGATTGGCGCACGTCGGCGGGCTCTGAGGAACTATGGCTAAGTATAGGGATCGCGCGCGCACCTGCTGCGTCGTCGACTGGCGTGCACTCACCCCGCTCTCCTCCTTCACTGCATCTAGTTTGCGCTTATTTTCCTCACAATAACGACCATTATAACAAGCTCCAATCGTTTTATGACAAAACTTCCAATTTAATTTTAAATAATACTGAGGACTATTTTTTAATATTAGGTGACTTTAACATATCATATGCAATTTGGTCTTCTGTAGATAACTGTAATTTTTTAAATTTAAATTATAATAGCGATAAATTTGTAACTTCGCTTTCCGATTTTATGGCTTTGTCTGACCTCAAACAATATAATAATTGCTATAACGCCAATGATCGTATTCTTGATTTAATATTGACAAACTTACCAGATTTGGTTGTCTCTGAGAGTCCATTCCCATTATCACGTATCGATCCTCATCATAAACCCCTCGACATTAGTGTTTTAGGGTATTGTGTATCTTACATGCAGAAACAAATTACTCTTAAATATTGTTTCACAGCAGCTGACTTTGACGGTATTAAGAATGGTTTGTTGGACTATGATTGGAGTTGCTTGAGTAATATGAACACTGAGGAAGCTACAACGCATTTTTATACAGTTTTCTATAATTTGATGGAGCAATTCGTTCCCAAAAAAAATGTTAAAAGGAATACTTCAAAGCCTCCATGGTATTCTCGAAGTCTTATAAAATTAGAACACAAAAAGAGGAAAATGCACGCAAGGTGGAAGCGATATGGAAATCCCATGGATTATTTATCTTTTAGTTTTTTACGTGCTAAAGAGAAAGAAATGGAGACCGTGTGCTATAATGAATACATTTTACACTCTGAGCAACGAATTTTAGTTTCACCTAAATATTTTTGGAGTTTCGTCCAGTCAAAGTTCCCCTCTAATCAAGTACCACAATTAATGTATTACAATTCCATATCCTCCACGGAGCCTCTAAAAATTGCCGATATGTTTAATAATTACTTTCACTCAACTTTCGTACCTACAAATCCTAATATAACCCTATTAGACGAATTTACCGGTCTCAGTGGGTCGCCTGTTAGCATATCAACAATTCTCCTGACTTCAGATATTGTTCAAAAATGCTTCGAAAGTGTGGATGTCAATAAAGGAGCAGGATTTGATAACGTCCACCCCTTACTTATCTCTAAATGTGCCAAGGAGTTGACTTTTCCTCTTACGCAAATATATATTAAATCTATCTCTGAAGGACATTTTCCTACAATCTGGAAAAAGGCGTTAATTACCCCCATTTTTAAATCTGGCTCCAAAAGCAATATTGAAAATTACAGGCCAATCTCTAAGCTTTCTATATTTGGAAAAATATTTGAAAAAATTGTCACGGTTCAGCTATCCTTAGCCTTTTCTAGGTATTTTTCTCAACACCAACATGGTTTTATTCGCGGTCGCTCAGTTGACTCTAACCTCCTTACATATACCGATTATATACTCAATGCTATGGATGCCGGCTATCAGGTAGACGCCGTGTACACCGATTTTTCAAAAGCATTTGATAAATTAAACCATAATTTGCTTCTTAACAAACTGCTCAAACTCGGTGTACACGGCGATCTATTTCGATGGCTGAAATCTTATATTGAAAATCGTTCCCAGGCTGTGAGCTTGAAAGGAGTAATGTCTGGTTTCAGCTCAATCACATCCGGAGTCCCACAAGGGTCTCATCTGGGGCCAGTTCTTTTTACCCTCTATCTTAATGATATAGATGATGTGTTCACCAATTCTAGATACATAATGTATGCCGATGACACCAAAATGTTTAGAATTATTACTAATGTTGAAGATTGTGTGGCTTTGCAAGCAGATATCGATAGATTTCACATTTATTGTCAAGATAATCAAATGATATTGAACACTAATAAATGTAACATTATCTCGTTTACACGTAAACACAATCAAATTGTCTACGACTACACTATACATGGTGAACACATCAGTCGAGTCGATCATATCAGGGATCTTGGAGTAATTCTCGACTCCAAATTGCACTTTAACAGCCATATAGATCAAATGATTACAAAATCATTTAAGCAACTTGGATTTATTCTACGCGTGTCTCAACCCTTTCGAAATGCTGCCACCTTTAAAATACTTTACTTCTCTTATGTTCGTAGCTTGTTGGAATTTGGATCTGTAGTATGGAATCCTATTTACAAAGTTCATGTAGATAGAATAGAAAAAATTCAAAACAAATTTTTAAAAAATTTAGACTATCGTACCAATAATTGGTTTATTGACTACAAAACAGCTTCTGAGCGTCACAAGATCCCCTCTCTTGAAAGTAGAAGATCGTACATTGATGCTATCTATCTTTTCAAACTAATAAACGGCCACATCGATAGCGCTGAATTATTGTCTAAAATTGATTTCAGGGTACCCTCTCGCGTAGCACTTCGTTCTAAACAGACGTTCACTTGCAAAAGATGTTCAACAAATTATAATAAACACAGTTTCTTTCGGCGTGCATTAGACGATTATAATAAGCGTCTCATTGACATCGATATTTTCTGGCTTTCACTGGGCCGATATAAGAGTCTCATTGGTGACTGCTTATTTTTTCACTGATTTTGTGTCTATATCGTACTAATTAAGATACATCATTCTTGTGTATTATCAGTTGGGTTTACCTTAACTTTTTCTCTTAGCAATTAACGTAAGGATATATTAGCTAAGTCTCGTCCTCAATTGTTATTAATTACCTTTATATTTTAGTTTGTGGAACTCTAGGTCTTTTTGTTTATCTTAATATTATTTCAAGATTTGTTAATGACTGTATGTTTCCCTTAATAAAAAAAAAAAAAAAAAAAAAAAAAAAAAAACAAATTTAACACACTTAGTTTTCTTTTCGTTAAGTAAAAGATTATTTACGGTGAACCACTCAACTACATTAGAGATTGTACTATTTACGTCGTCAAAATTTGATTGTTGTCTTTTGACTTTAAAAATCAAAGACGTATCATCTGCAAATAGTACTATCTCATTCTTGTCCTTTACAAGGTTTGGCAAATCGTTAATGTAGACAATGAACAGGAATGGTCCCAGGATTGAGCCTTGTGGAACGCCCATACAAATTTTTGATCCTAGTGACCTTTTCCCATTTACATCAACCTTCTGGATCCTTTCACTTAGATACGACTCCAGAAGGCTTAGAGCCTGGTCTCTAATTCCATAATGGTGTAATTTCCTGATAAGAATATCATGATGTACACAATCGAAAGCCTTGGACAAGTCACAGAAAACGCCAATGGCATCACTTGACTCCTCCCAGGCGTCAAATATACTTTGAATAAGCTCAACACCTGCATCGACTGTTGAGCGACCCCTGGTAAAACCGAACTGTTTTAGGTTCATCAAGTTGTTGCGATAAAAGTGGCTCTGAACCTGATTTAAAATTATCTTTTCAAATATCTTACTAAGAGTTGGTAGAACAGAAATAGGTCTAAAATTAGTGGGGTCTGATTTACTACCAGCTTCAAACAACGGAATAATTTTACTATGTTTCATCAAATCAGGAAAAACACCATCATCTACACATTTATTAAAAATACTAGATAAGTATGGTGCAATGCTTTCTATAACGGCACTAATAATTTTAACTGACAGGCCATCTATATCGGCGGTCTTTTTCATTTTAAGTGATTTAAAGGCTTTAATTATAACGAAAGCATTGACGTAACTGAATTTAAAATCTACATTGCAAACATCTACGTGTCGTTCGAGATAAGATTTGGCAAGAGTGGGAGATGAGTTCAAGGTTTTGGTAGTTGAAACTGGAATATCCGTAAAGAAGTTTTCAAAAGCTTCAGCAACTTCTATATCTGTACTTATGATCTGATCATCAATCTTAAGCTGGAAGTCATTCCGAGGAGCTTTAGATTTTCCAGTTTCACTGTTTATAGTTTCCCAAGTCGTTTTCGTAATGTTGGAACTATTTTTGATTTTATTTTTAATGAAATTTGATTTGGCTGCAGCACAAACCCTTTTGAATGTTTTTGAATAATCCTTTACAAATTGCGCAAATGCATCACTATTGTTATATGTTCTTTCCTCGTAAAGTTCATATAACCTTAGCCTGCTTCTGTGTATTCCCACTGTGGCCCAATCACTAAACATTAGATTCTCATTTACAGTAATTTTCTTTTCCTTGAAAATTGCATCGTACTCACTTTTAGTTAAAGTAAATAGAGACTCATACAATTTATTTGGATCATCACAATATGGTAAGTTTGGCAGTTTTTCTTCAACACTACTTTTGTAGCGGATAAGTCTACCTTCATTGATAGGTACGCACGTGATATCCTTTTTCAATGCTTTTTTAGTCGTGACTTTGAAAACTGCCAACTGGCCAGAATGATCAGAGCCCAACTTATTGATAATTGATTTATCTACTGGTTCTAAATTCGTAAAAATGTTATCAATACAAGTAGATGAGGACGCTGATATTCTGGTGGGCACCAAAAAAAGATTCACAAGATTGTAGCATAGGAACAAAGATTTCAATCTATTGCACACACTGGATTCTTCTAAAATGTTAACATTAAAGTCTCCACATACTATAATGCCTTTGTTGCTGTTACTAACTTTAATTAAAGCTTCATCCATTGTTTTTTGGAACATATCAAATGACGAAGCTGGAGGTCTGTATACGCTTATAACAATAAGGTGCTCAAATTCTACACAGGCCAGTTCAATAGTTCGCTCAACAGACAGGCATACAACATCTGTACGTTCCTTACACTTTAGCAACTTATTGGCAAGTATTAAGGAGCCACCGCGTATCGCATTGTCTCTGCTGAACGAACTAGCAACCTGGTGGTTCTTGAAGTTAAACATGAACTGATGCTTCTTGAGCCAGTGTTCTGTCACGCACAAAATATCAATTTTACTACAGTTCATGAATAGCTCCATTTGTAGTTCTTTGCCCAACATTCCTTGTATATTCTGGTGTACCAGGTTGAATTGACAATCAGTTTTCTTACTACTCAAATTATTTTTATTCTTAAGAGGTAGGCATTCTATTGCTGTAGGTTTACTTTGCGGTATAATACTGCCAGAGTCACACTCTTTTGTCTTATTCAATTGTTTAAAGAACTTGGAACAGATTCCAATGGTCGCACCACCCTAATGCTACTGGTCCGATCAATAGAAACGGACGTGTGGTTAGCCAATGCATTGGCTACATTAATAATAAAATTTGATAGCACATACGCTATTCGTCTAGTATAAAATTTCGATAAGTAATACTTATCTAAAGTCAGATGTAAATAATTATCAATAAATCTATTTATGTCAATTAAGATGAATTTAGTGAAATATCGACATGTCAAATTAAATAATGTCATATTTAAACTTTCTCTTAACTTATTTTCTTGTAAGTCAAGATTATGGCTGAAGGGAAAACCAAGTAGAATTACTCTGTCTATGTTAGGTAAGGAATTTAATTTATAAAAATATCTGGTAACATCTTTCTGTGTCACGTTTCCCCTTCTACCAACAAAAATAATGAGAGTTGTATTACTCTCAAAATTACTTGATAGTATTTTATCTACTATTTCTGTGAAAGTGGAGCCAGGCATACAATTATTCATTACTGCCTGGCTCATATTTTGGTTAAGTTGTAAACCTATACTTTTACCAATTTCATCACTGTACATAATTATTTTGGTTTTTTGAACCTTGGACTTTGAGAGAGAAGTGCTTACCGACTGCGCAGACTGTGCTGGTTGCGAGCACTGTGCCTCTGTCAGATCAGATAAGGCGGCGATCGGCTGTTGGTTGGCCGGCGTGTGCGGGGTACGCGCGCGACACACGGGCGCCATGGACAGTCTTGATGGAGTTTTTGTGCCGTCATAATGATTTTTAGTCAAAGATTTTTTGTCAATATGGTTATTATTACACCGCTTCATCAAACTGTCCGTAGCTGACATGTGTTCTTTAATTTGTTTTTGAGCTAGTTCGTATTTATGTGATATACTTTCCAAACGTTTTTTTAGTCTCTGTATTTCTGATTGGAGGCGCAGTTTGTCACATTCATGATTTAACTTACTTTTTTCTGAATGTAATCGACATGAAATTAATTCATTAATAAGATCAGAACGTTCTTGTTTTTTATTAAGATACAGATTTTTGCAACAGATTTTATTTTTATTTAACAATTTTTGAGATTTTGATTTTAATAAATTCTTTGACTTGTTTGCAGTGGTAGTGATTGTTGATGTCAGCCTTAAGGAATGCTCACAGGTGAGGTCAACAATCATTATCGGCTCGGTTTCTGGCTGTGATATGGCAGGAACGGAGGGTGCTGGAGTGATGGGCTGGGGGACCAGACACTCAAACATGAACTGGGTTTGAGCAGATTTGAGGTTATTATTTTCTGCTTGAAGTATGGAAATGTCTTTGTTGGCGTTATGCAATTCTTTTTCCAAGCTGCTAATGCGCTTGAGATTATCCTCAAACACATTGCAGTCCTGGTCAAGGTTGTCCACCATCCGCTGAAGTCGGTCCCTGTCACCCAACACATCCATCAAGTTGTTCTCCATTTCTGCCATCTCGCGTTTTAACTGTTTGTTTTTATTTACAACTTCTTCAACTTCTCTCTCGCCCTCATCTCTTTCCCTTAGTAACTGCTCAATGGTTGCCTTAGATTGCTTTAATTATAGCAGAGTGGATTTGAGGTTTTGTTCCGACTGAGCGGCATCTGCTTTTTTGACGTAAGGCATTATGAATTACAAGAAAAGTAACATAAAAAGGTGTTGAGAGTTAAAACAGACCACTAGCAAGCATACGCAGTTACAAAGTTTGAGGTTATATTGTAGGTATAAATCAATATAAGAAAATACCACAATATTTGGTAAATTTAGTCTAAAAACAGTGTACAGCTTGTACGTTTAGCTGTTATTATGTAGAACAGTTGTATATTACTTGCCCGATGTTTATAAAAATTTAAAGTGTTTTGTGTCACTAACGGTTTTTACATAACACTATAATACACAAGTCACTTAAGAAAACTACTCTAAATATACTAAAAAACAATCACTGAAACTTATTTTCACTATAGGTAGTGATGAAATTGGTTTTTAAATACTATTAACACAAAATTTTTATTAAAATATACAGAGCTCGTTCTGTTTACAACTTAACGCCTCAAGGAGGTCTGGAAGTCATCCTGAGTTTTAATGCAGCTCAATTATTAAAACATCAGTCTGTAAGTACCTACTTAAGCATATTTTTTTTTTATAAAATTCATAAAATCTTACTATCTCCTCTATCTTCTTCTTTTTTATTTATTTATTTTTTTATTCTTTCTGTGTCAATTTGTGCAATAAAGAATATCAACGTGTAACGTAAAGGTGTGATAATAACTGAAGGGTTTGAATCTACTGATTAAACTGAACAACTTTTCCCAAGGAACATAGGTCGAAATACGAAAAACCAAATTTGACCTCACATACAAAATGCGGTATCAGCTGATGCAGTTTCTATGGGAGGTCAAAATTTTATTTTATTCTATGACATATGTTCCTTAGGAAAAGTTGATCAGTTTCATGGGCAGATTCATACCCATTAATATTATCACATCTTTCCGTTACACCCTATATAAAAAATAAAGGTAAAGTATCGTGAAAAAAATATTTGGTTTTCTAATTTTTGTGAATTCGAAGAGAAACTTCAAGCGACGTCCACTAGACCTAGACCTAGAGCTGCAACGTCAGGTTCGGGTTCAAATGGCGTTTTATTATTGGCGCGCCGTATTTTTAGAATCTATATAAAGTCAATTTTTAGGACCGCAAAACTAAATTTTGTTAAAGTTTTTTGCAGATTTCTAAAAAACTGTGCAACTTTGAAAGATCGTTTTATTGTTCCTGTACTACTTACATAAACGTCTATCGACTGTAACTAATTCAGGTTTTTCCTTTAGCAAACTTCGGAGATACCGGGGAGAATGATATTTTTATTCATCATAACTTAAAAACTAAGTCGTAAATAAATAATAAAAAAAAAACAATTTTGGAATGTACAAGTAATTTGATACCCCACTAACCAGACAATTTAAAAATTTGACCGCTATTTTGGCCCCATTTACAATAATATGTTTTTATAATTCTTGCGTTTACAATAAAGTTGGGCAATCATATTCTAAAACTATTCCAAATTTCAAGTCGATGGCATGAGTGGTTGTTACAGATAGACAGATAAAGTCGCACCAGGGGTCCCGTTTTTACAATTTTGGTTCGGAACCCTAAAAATATATGAAATTGTTAACGAATATTTCCAGACAAACAGTGTTAGAAATTTGATTGGCTTACCATGATTTGAGAATTTTAGAAGCTCCCGATATTTTGGTGCTGTTGCAAGTACCGATCAATCTCAAATAATTTGATTTTACCAGTTTGAAATTAACTTACTTGTCCTACTGTAATCGATGCTTTTCTTTGACATTTTTTCAGGTCTACTGGAACGGTGGTCACCTTGGCCTGTCCTGTAACAAAAAGATTTGGATAGGTTCGGTGGGGATGGGCTGTTAATTTTTGTTATATTTTTTATTGTCAATAAGCTTAATTTACCTCGATCTAGCCCTAAGGACATCGACGATGGGACGAGCTTGCCCAGAAGAATCCTATTCACTAGCGATTTGAATAGATTCGGGTTATATAAATACGGGAATACAGACGCAGGCAGAGAATTCCACTCCTCAGCTGAGATATCATGTTGTGGTCAAAATATCAAACTAGAATTGTCCACTTGCGACGCTGATCAGGGAATATTTTACATAAGTAGGTCAACAACAGGTACTTGATACTGCGCCAATTATTGTAGGTAATTAACGAAAATTGCAACCGTGAACAACACTGTAGCCTGTAACACAGTTATTATATGGCACCTGGGGTACAATTCTGTAAAACTCCCAATCTCATCTCAACACACTCGTCTGGCAAACTATGGACAAATATCACCCACTGATTGTCAGTCGTGGGAGGCAGCTGGCAGCCTTATAGATAGCTGTAAGCATCGTCGTGCAGTGGTTGGTCAACTAACGCCGTTGCCGGAGTTTTCAAGCCGTAAGGGTGCCTGTCCATTGACGCGGAGCGAGCTGGCGGAACGGAGAAACGAGGAAATTTTAACCAATAGGGTTGCGGAGCGATTTCGGAGCGGAGTTTTTATGCAATCCTATTGGTTAATATTTCCTCGTTTCACTGTTCCGCCAGCTTGCTCCGCGTCAATGGACAGGCACCCTTAAGATGGCCTCAGAACTGAAATGGCTTCATGAGCGTTCAGTTGGAAATTTCGCCTGCAGATTTACGAGTACTTATAATGTGGGGCACGAAACCTTGATGCTGACCGTTAAAGTACAGAATTAAAAAAAATGTCCCGTAGATGCACAGGGCAGGCATGTGAATCGTTCATTGGCTACCTGCGTGTCACCCATGCGCAGAAAATAACCGGCAGCATCGGAGTTGTTTCCCATTTGAACTTGAACGTATTAACCGAAAAAAAGTTTCACCGATTGACTAAGAGTCATAAAAAATAATAATTCAAGAGCCCATTTCTCGAATATCAAACAAAAAATTCTAAACTACTTACTTATTGGTTAAATATATATATGGGTATGTAACTACAGTTTCTCAGGGAAAATGTGTGAATCTCGTAAGTTTGGTATGCCTACTTATTTTATCTTACCCAGTGATATTCAAGAAATGGTCTTTGACTTAATAATCTCGTAAGCCAATCGGTCACTTTCAAGAATTGATACCCAGAATTAGACATATAGTACGTACCTATCTATACGTGGGACACTCAGAAATATTTGCGACACTAAAAAAAATTGTTCTACAGGTACATATATTTTTATTAAATCTTTTCAAAGTACTCTCCACCAGCCTCTATACAAAGATTCATGCGTCTGAACCAGTTTTCAAAACACTTTTTCCAGTCCGCCGTAGACACCTCGTTTACAGCCTGCTCGAACGCAGCCAGCGCATCTTCCGGCGACGAAAATTGTATCCCCTTGAGCTGATTTTTTATTTTTGGAAATAAAAAGAAGTCACACGGTGCTAGATCAGGGCTGTAAGGAGGGTGACCCAGGAGTTTGACTGGTGTGCTGTCCAGGAAGTCCCTCGTTTTGAGCGCGGTGTGTGCAGGCGCATTGTCGTGGTGGAGCAGTAGTCCGCGGAGCCCTGTGTTTGGTCGCTTGTTGCTCACAACAGAAAAAACTTCTGGTAAACATTTGGTAGTATACCATTCGGCGTTGATGCTTCTTTGATCTCGTAAGGGAATTGAGGCCAAGTGGCCAGTCAAATTAAAAAAGCTGGCGATCAAAATCTTCCCCCCGCTTCGAGATCGCTTCACTTTGGTAGGCGTTGGTTCATTTTGAAACACCCAAACTGTCGACTGGCGCTTGGTTTCTGGATCGTATTGATAAATCCAGGACTCATCACCTGTTACGATGTCGTAAACACGCCGAGACGAGCCTGCTTCAAATTTGTTCAGCATATCACGGCACCATTCCACCCGGGCCTGCTTCTGAGCGTCGGTGAGGTAGTGCGGCACCCAGCGCGATACTATCCTCCTCACGCGAAGATGCCCGTGTAGAATCTCGTGAACGCTTCCCGATCCAATCTTTAATATGTGCTGAATCTCCTGATATGTAATTCGCCTATTATCTTGGATTAAATTTTTCACTGCTAGCACGTTTTCTTCCGTAATAGCCGTCAAAGGGCGACCGCTTCTTTCTTCATCCCCCAAGGTTGGTCGACCGCGCCTAAATTCGTTATACCAACGATACACGGTTGCCTTGGAGGGGCCTTCATCCATAAATGCCATTTGAAGTCTATCGAACGATTCATCCGGTTTCAGGCGACACTTGAAATCGTAAAAAATCATAGCTCTAAAATGTTCCCGGCGCAGATCCATTTTTCAGTAAGACACGATACTTTGAATTGGCTCGCAAAAAATGTGGAGGGAAATTTTGAAAATGGAACACACATATTTTTACTTACAAGTAATCATATTTTCGAAAAAGATTCTGACCGGCCAGTCTCCCATATATAAAAACTATTTTTCGCAATACTTTCTGAGTGGCCTGGTATACCACAGCTATACGGATGGTCATAGAAGTTACAGAATATTTATTTCCGAATTGCCGATTTCTTACCACGAATTGACTTTATACCTTTTAGAATTTAAACTTGAATTTTGGCCGAGATCGCTAGCGTACTCGTCGCCGGTACCCTGGGACTCCTTATATAGCGAGCAGAGACTACCACCACCGCCGCCGCCGTTGTCGTCCTGTCTCTTGAATTTGCTTTGTTGCTCTACGCACATGGTGCTCTGAAATTACGCGCTGAAGTTACGGTATACAATGTTCATTTTCTTGGACCGGATAGCATATAACTAAGTTTGTTTGTAAAGGATTTTTGCGAATAGTAAAAAAACCGGCCAAGTGCGAGTCGAGCCACGCGCAGTATATACTTACAACCTTTAATTTTATATATAAACCTAAAAATAAAAACTTTATTTTATACGTAAATTGATAACCTTGAAGTCAACTTTCAAATATAAGACAACTGAAAAAAGAAATGCTTTACGATTATAGGAACTATGATCTCATTAATCTGCAAGAAAAATTTCGCCAATTTCATAGGTGGACCCTTAGATTATGAATAACGGCAGCTTACTTGTCTATGGGTGGACCTAATATTATCGGGTAACAGTAATTTATGCTACCCGCCAACAGATGGCGCTGTAGGTTTTTTTTTCCATATTTGAGTTTACCACTTTGTCGGTGTCTCTACTCGTGGTGGATGTCTTATGAGACGATTAAAATGCCTGATACACGGTCGGCGACAAGCTCCCGACAGAGGTTACCTTGGTTCGCAACCATTTGGGTCCGTTTCAACTACGCGGTCGCCGACTTGTTGACAACAAGCATTGAAATAGATTAAAAAACACGATGTGGTGATACAAAATGACAGTTGACACTGACAGTTCTCGTATTTTGTAGTTCGGTTCAAACGTGAATATACTCAATCACTGGTTAGAAGACTGTTCATATCTTCTTTGTCACAAAATTATCAATTTCGTTGTGTTCTTTTGTTTTTAATTACCGGGAAAGTCAAGAAACTTCAGTTTATAATCTGTGCGGTTGCCAACCGCCAGCTACACGATCGGAGACGTAACCAACGTCCTCTATTTGACCTTAGTTTGGGAAGCTGCTTTCACGACCAAGAGCGTTGGAAGGTCACAAAAAATTTGGTTGGCGACCACGAACTACACGGTCGGAACCGACCAAGGTCACCTCTGTCGGCGCTTGGTTGGCGATCGTGTATTCGGTACTTAAACTATTACGAACCGGAGGATGGGCGGCAGCCTCGATCTGTGTATCGTATCATCTTCAATACTGCGGTCCCTAACAACCGCGGTCTATGGTGCCAACTGCAAGTGCCGCAACGCTAACATGCTTGGTGACTATAGTACTTCTCCTCCCAGTTGTACCTCGCGTACTTGCTGGAATTCTGAAGAAGGCAGTCCTGCAGTGGACGTCTCATGAGATATGATGATAATACCACATATTCTATGAAAACAACCAGCTGGCTATATTGGCTATAAGTGCTATAACAGTTCAAAAGATAAGTCATTCAAATGCCAGGCGGACATACAGACAGACGACCTACGACGTAATTCAAAAAATTATGAAACAAAAAAAAAACGAACAGATAGCACTAGATCCAGCATGTTGATCCTGTTAGCATAATCCTGGATAGCTTGCCGAACTTCGCTGTCCATCAAGAGAGAACATTGAGATTCAATCTGAAATTCACTTTGATCTTTCTCTTCGGGCAAGGTCTGAAAAATCACTTTATTGATTGCTACAATTCGAATACAGTATAAGCGCGCAGAAAATATAATAATAACAATATCTATTTTGATAAAGTTATTTTAAACTTACCAGAAGGATCTCATTAAGTATACCAGTTACAAGTATCCGTCCAGATACTAATACTTGCAATGTAGACTTCTCTATAGGCATTTCGATAGACGTTCTGCCTTCAATAGATCTATTCCGGGCGCTGCAGAAAAATATCAAGAACATATTATTTGCTAAAAACATTCGGCTGATTTCGGTTCAACAGGAGTGGATATGAAAATTCGTCTCGCCACTGCCAGCCATAGTTCTGTTCAGGAAGGTGGTTTGGAGATGGATCTCTTCATAGATATTTTTACAAAGGCGAACAACACAACCAAACAACCAAAGCTCTGTATTTGTATACGATCGCAGAAACAGAAAAGCACTGCTTACGTGTATGGAAGTATACAAGGTAATTTTTTTGGACCTGATTTGCGTATGCCTACGTTATTACGAACTATGCAATGTACGGATAAACGCCTTAGTTTCTGTTACATTGTTTTAAAAAGTTGTTGTCATTGTTTTAATATATCGGCGCAGGAGGCCAATAGTACAGAGATATGAAATACGTGCAAATCATATAGCGAAAATGTCTGCGAGCTCCTTATCTATAGTGGGTCCAGATATAATTTTGTAGGCACATCAGTAATTTGACTATTATAACTGAAGTACAATTGTCTGCTAATTATACACTGAATCATTATTATTGATGATTCCACTACTGGAATATTATTACAATTTGCGGATGACATAGAACTTGCACCAATCTTTTCAAAGCTAGATTTTTGTGACGTGTTCTTTGACATCGGCACTTTGTCAGAGCAACAGCTGTCTAGTCTACAATTACTTAGCTGAAACTCTATTCCAGAAGCCACGACCAAGGAGTCTTCACTCGGACTAATGAGGCGCTGTTAGAAATATGCCGACAAATATATTACTTAAATAAATAAATAATAATAATTACAGAGGTCAAAAGCAACAACTTTTGTTCTACGACTTTATCACGCCTTGTTCCCGTCACGTGACCAATTTTTAGTATGGGGAGTCGAAAATTTTTTGTCCGTTATTAGAAAAGTCGTAGAACAAAAGTTGTTGCTTTTGACCTCTGTAATAACGTGGGCATACGCAAATCAGGTCCAAAAAAATAACCTAGTATAGGGTGCTTCCTAATCAACTGCGTTCCTTTCATGCCGACCTAATGCCGACCAATATAAACTGAATAATTTTGAAACATAGCTCGAAATACGAAAATAAAAATTTTGAACTCCCATATACTTAAATAGACTAAGAGCTGGCAACGGATTGCGTTGAATGATTTATAGAGCAAAGAAACCACCCTATTTAGTAAGCCCTTCCCATTATTCATAGATCCAGGCGCCTGCCATCTGTGCGTAGGTGGGAGTGGTGGGACAATAAAGGTGTTGAAAAATCAATTGAAGTTGGTATGACATTACAGGTAAAAATTAAATTAATTTAAATTAATTAAATTAATTCGTAGGCGTTTCAATCGGAGAGAAAGTAGTGGCAGGCGCTGAAAAGATTTTCCTGTATAATCTTTACTAAAGCATCATAGATGGAGCAGTCGGGTTTCTGAAACGCGCTATTCTCAAGAAATGCTTGTAAACGAATTTTTCCAGTCATGAGACCTAGCTAGAACAATTGATTTTTCAACACTTTTGCTGCCCCATCACTCCCACTCCCACCAACGCACTGCTGACAGGCGCCTGGGATTCAATTCTTGAAAATCACCGGTAAATAAAATATCACTTTTGAGACTTTAAAAAATACGTTTGCCTTGATAAACTGTTGAAATGTAAATCAGAATACATAGAAGATACCAATCAAGGACTGCTTCATATTTTAAAAATATCAATCTTCACTTGTGAAAAGAAAAATCTGTGATTTTGAATTTTTTGAGTGATATTTTATCATCTGGTGATAATAAAATATCACTCAAAAAATGAATTGATTCCCTGGATCTATGAATAATGGTAGTAGGGCTTACTAATTAGGGTGGTTTCGTTACTCTATAAATCCGTCAATGCGATCTGCTGCCAGCTCTCGTACTAAGACGAATAAGAAAAGTTTAACATCACTCTTTTCGTTCTTGCTGCCTCTGCTTCAAAGCTTCCTTCTCTAAGCAAGTCGCGAGAAGGAGGTAAGGTCGCCGCCCACGCTGCCTCATCATCAGCGCGGAAGTCAAGTCCATGCAAGCAAGTCTTACTTTTCCATCTCTTATTTCCGCTTCTTCACGGCCTGCGAAGAAGAGAAGAATAATAAATAAAAAATAAAATAAAAAGCTTTTTATTTCTCTCCACAACCAAATTAAATTATTAAATAACGTCATAAAAAGTATTTTTAACAAGTCTTGGCTGTGGATCGCTGGTGCCTATGGTAGGTAAAAAGAACCTGTATTACAGGTCATCAGGTCTCCACCACTCTTATGAAAATAAAGATAAGCGAATACTTATGAGACAGACACAGTACATGATAGGTATGAAAGTAACTCAAAAGAGAAATTAAACTACATGCGGGCTAATAAAAATATTGAAAAATTATTAAAAAACACGTAAAAACAACAATTTGTGTGTGAAAATGCATGTATATGTGTAAAAGTATGTGTGTGTGTGTGTGTGTGTGTGTGTCTGTATGTGTGTGTGAATATGTATGTGTGTGAGAATCAAGAGAAGAAAGAGTTGGTTAGAGCAACGATAGTACTAGCGGTACGCTAAAAATACTGCACTTAATGTTAAAAGCAAGCCTCTTGGCACAATTTGTAGTTACGACTCTTTACAATGATTTGGCCTGTATTGATTTGGGGCATCTAAAATCACTACGGGCCAAATAATTCTAGTCTCTAAACTACCACTGCGGGCTAAATGGCTTTCTTTTAAATAAAGATATTGGACATATCGCCACTTATACGATAATATAGGGTCCTAATGAAATAGTGAACATAATTTTAAGATGTTACTTAGTCCATGAAGCTGAAAAACTTTTCCTAAAAAACATGCTTTAAAACATGCATGCGTCGAAATATATTTTTTTTTGACGTCCCAAATGAAATGCGCTATCAGTTGACGCAGTCTGTATAAAGATGAAATTTATTTTTCGTATTTCGACTTAGGTTCCTTGAGATAAGTTGTTCACTTTAATGGTCTGAGTAACATGTTAAAATTAAATTCAATTTTTCATTAGGACCTTATATCATGCACACAGGAATAATTTGCATTTTCGTGTATAATGCGGTCATTTAAAGGAAAAGTGTAGATGGCAATGTTGTGTTTGTGTGAGTAATTAAGCATAAGAGGCATACAAAAGATTTTCTCTTTTCTCTGCTAAAATTGCTGTATAGCTTTTCCAAAGGAACATGGGTCGATAAATGAGGAATTCTTTGTGGGATGCTAAATGCATTCTGGTTTTTGACCTGTTTTTTCGGGAAAGTAAGGTAGTTTTGTGGTCTGAGTAATATAGGATGACTTTTAATTAGTTCTTGATAGCAAAAGATACGCATGTACTCATGAAACTGAACAACTTTTCCCAATGAACGTAGGTCGAAATACGAAAAACCAAATGTGACTTCCCATACAAAATGCGCTATCAGATGATGCAGTTTCTATGGGAGGTCAAAACTTGATTTTCTTATTTCGACCTATGTTCTTTGGGGAAAGTTGTTCAGTATCATGAGTAAGGTAGGTCTGTCGAATTACGCCTACTTAAGGTTAGAGTTAAATATCTCTGGTATTTTAAATGAGAAAATAATAAAAGGTATCTGTACTAAAGGGTCGTTTATTAATTAATTAGATTAATCAAAAACAATAATAATATTATCAAAAACCAAACAAAAAAAATTCAAATTTCAAACGGAGTGGTTTTGGCGGAATTAAACTACTTTAATTCGCCTACAACTCTTTTCTTACAATAACTTTCTTCATTTAGAAACATTATCAGTCTTACATGTACTATCTTAATCAACAATATTATTTTTAACGTATTTTCACAGCTACAGAATCAGGTAACCATAATCTTCAATTGCTAAGTAACAACAACAATTATTTAAAAAAATTCAATGGCACATAGTATAAACTCAAGCATGCCATCATACGACTGATTTTTAGGGTTCCGTACCTCAAAAGAAAAAACGGAACCCTTATAGGATCACTTTGTTGTCCGTCTGTCTGTCTGTCTGTCTGTCTGTCAAGACCCTTTATCTCATGAACGGGTAAAGGTATCAGGTTGAAATTAATACCATATATTAGGATCCATGAACCACACAAGATCTGAAAATTTCAATTTTTTACAACGACGCAATCAAAAGATATGGCATTTTATGTCCTCATCTCCATACATTTATTCAAAAATGAAAAACCTACAGGGTACTTCCCGTTGACCTAAAATTATGAAATTTGGCAAGAAGCTAGGTCTCACAGTACAAATAATGGGAAAAGTCTGAAATCATTAAATATTACAACTTTTCTCACAACTAATGGTAACCAATTGTGGTGAGCTCCCGTTTCAAGAACATTCATATAAGAGAGAGGTCAAGTTGGATGGTCGCTGAGGCGATTTTTGTTTTAGTTCTATTTAAAAACGGGAACACTTACAAACTTGAAAATTGGTATGTTTATAGTGCATAAGCTATAAAATAACAACAAATAATTAAATTTGGTCAAGCACGTGTCGGACTCAAAAAATCTAGCACATTAACTTACTGAAATTTCAACTAATACAATTATGTTTATGTGGTGGTACGGAACCCTCAGTGCGCGAGTCCAACTCGCACTTGGCCGGTTTTTTGTTATTTAAAAGAAAAATGTTTCCAAAACAAGATTTTCCACTAGGCGTCATTATACTAAGGTTCAGGTAATGACGCCTGCTAAAACGATGTTTTTAAATTTTGCGGCCAATTTTATAAATACAAACAATAAATAAAGAATATTTATTGCCATTATTGATATAAGGACGCCTAAATCATGAGGTTGATTCATGGGGCTAATTACGCCTACGTTATAGCATAGAGTAATATAATACTGGGCGTCTTACGCCGCTGGACGCCTTAGATACCATTTCGTACGTGTGGAATCGCCTAGGCGTAATTACCCATTAAGAACAATCCTAGCAAATTTTTTTTTTTCATTAACACCGATCGCCTTACGTTTAATAAAAACTATGGGTAGGGAGAATAGTAATTGTGTTAGCGAACTAGGCTCACATCTTTGTACAAAACTCTTAAAAAGTATATGAACTTATCACGAACTTCCTGATTTGTGTTAACAAAAATCCTCGCAGCGTGTGTTTTCGGGGATATCGGTCGACTACTAGCTTGCGACGCGGGAAAGGAGCGCCACGCGCATGGTTCTCGATGCGGGGCACATTAACCGTAGTGCGTAGATATTAAGTTTCATTTTATCGATACTGTAAATAGGATTTTTAATTATCGTCTAGGCGTATTTCGACAGACCTACCTTACATGCATACCTTTTTCTATCAAGAACTAATTAAAAGTCACCCTATATACTTACAAAAATTTTGTAAGTAGTGATATAAAATAACCTTTTCTTATAAAGTAGGTATGTTTCCCGCGACTTCGTTCGCGTGGAATTCAGAAAAAAAGTAACCTACCTATATTATGTCCTTTACCATGGTTCAAACAATCTGCATTCCATTCATTAAATCGGTTCAGCTGAGAGAGCGTAACAGACAGACAAAAATTGTAAATAATTTATAACCACATGAACGAACATCGAGCAATGCCTTTAAAACAGATGCACTACAACGGAGTCGGGAAAACGAGACTGAATGAATATAAAGCATCTTCGCTCGCTTACTAAGTCCATAAGATTCTCCGTCCATTTCGGTGTAGGTCAGAAAGTCCCCAGCAACAAGCATGTCGTCGAACTTCTCCCTGGAAACCTCTTTGTAGTGGTTGTGGTAGTGGAACATGGCGGTCGTGTGCTGGACGGCTAGCTCTATGTGGGAACTGCATTCTTCGGCGAGGCGACGTGCAAGGGTACCTGTCAACGATACAAAACGAAGCGCGCTTCAAAATTTCCTTTTATTTGTGGTCCATTGCGGCGGCGGCAGCACGATCTTGTAGATAAAATGACGTTTGCTCATGTTTGACAAAATAAACGAGTTATCTATCTATCTATCTATCTATCTATTATTATTATCCTCTAGAATACCTTAATATCCAAATAGCTATCCATAGTTTCCGGAAAATGGAAAAACGAAAAATGTTTCGCAATTGATGCGAAATAATGCTTTATTTATTGCGTAAATAACTACGTTTTCTTTTCTATTCTTTCAAAACTATCTTAATTAACAACTATCTTATGCACTAAAATCTATAGTGATTTTAAAAATATAAAAGGGCCTGATATACTTTTGAAAAGGAAGAGATTTAGCAATCAAGGGGAAAAAGTCTGTAGTATGTATACTTAAATACGTATGTGGTACGGAACCCTTAAATAAGTAACCTAGCAAGCCCGACTTGTACTATGGCTATTTTTATGCAGTAGGAATACCTTTGCCCACAGCTTCGTAGCCCACAAGGATGACCATGGATACTTCCGTAGTGTCTGCTGGCGGCACGTACGGTGACACGCGAGCCCTAGAGAGTTGCTCGATGTACATGAGCTTCAGCAGACGGCGATTAGCAAACGTGTTCACATCAGGGTAACTGGACATTTTCAAATGTCTCTAGAAAAATAAGCAAGTGTTAGGGATTTTACAGCTCCCAACAAGAGTTATAAGCCTGTAGCTACAGTCAATTATTTCAACAGACGAGAGATTGAGTCTCGCTGCGAGTGTTAAGTTTGAACTGCTCTTAACTATACTATCGCGATCTTTGCGGCCTGCAAAGTTTGATAAACTAATCTAACTACCTACCTATTTGGATATAAATAAATTCGGTGAATTGATTTTTGCAACCAGAAAGTCGTAAAAAAGTTCTTGCATTTAGTTAGCCTGGCATCGTAAGAGTACATCGCAAATTATTAAGCGGAAAAGAAGTCACTTGCGTCATAGCTTACGTTACGTATTTAGTTTGGGACATTTCGTCTCGATTTCGCGACAAAACATCGAACATTGACTCATGTAGCAGCTGGTGTATGAGTCGAACACATGCATTATTGCTTGCGAGCCGTTTTTGGTGGCACTTTTTTCGCAGTTGAACACGCGACCAATTTTCCGCTGTCAAAAATGTTAACGCATAAGTAGTATCCTTGCGCAAGCTGCTACACGAGCTGCTGCTCGTGTCAATGTTCGATGGTTTGCGCGCGAGTTCGAGACGTACCTTGAAAGGCGAGGGTGTGTTGTCTGAAGAGCTACGGCACAGCGTTGTTAGATCATATGATTTTGCAACGGGAATTTTTGTTTGGTAGTTTTCAAAGGTCCGCCCGTTAGAATAAAACCATCATTACCTATGCACAAACTAATAAAAACCTGTTATAAAAAGCAGAATAAAGACCTGATCTATAGGATCAAGCTCCTCAGCGTCGAGGCTGAGCAGTATGGGGAAGGTATTGACGACGACCTCCTTGTACCCGGGTGTGGCGCACACAGGATTAGCGCGAAGGTCCAGGATCGTCAGCCGTCGCAGCTGGCGCATGTAGACTGCGAGCTCCAGTAGCATGCTCAGCCGGTTGTTGCGAGCGTGCAGCTCTTGAAGTCTAATTCATTAAACAAATAAATAAACATCAATGTATTCCGTACAAGTTCTTTTCTAGAAAGATCCCTGCAAATTTTCGCAGCAAAAATACATGATATGCAGCGTGAATTTTTAATGTTTTTGCTCCCGACACCCAATCATTTTACTCATGAATCGAAGCAAATTTCCCGAAGAAAAAATTTTTTACCAGAAAAAAAATTCTCGCCTTCTCTTACAAAATGAGTTGATCAAGTGATCACGAGTAAAAAAAAATCGAGTAATAATTATTTTTTTGGAAATAGTTGCTTGTTATCATAATAGTAGAATCACTGGGCTTCGGGAGCAAAACCAATAAATATTCAGGCTGTATTTTGGAATGTGTACCGTAGTCACCCACCACGCTTGATAACCTTCGCACAGTATAATGCTGTGGTCGGTGACCGCAATACGCAGAAGGAACGCTGGTGATATGGCTGGTGGCAACCAAGTTTCACAGTCTTTTTACAGATTGTATGTACTGCTGAATTTTCAATATAAATTCCCATTATAAGAATCCATTAAATAAAATTGAATGGCGAAACAGTAACTTAACACACACGTAACTGTAATACGAGTAAAGCTCTTTGAGTAAAGCTTATGCAACTGATTACTGAAAATTTTAGAAAATAAAAAAGCTTTGTGAATTTTACTAGTGTGGTTGTACTAGCGATAAATAGCAGGCCAAATTTCTTACTTCACTTCCTTACCTCGTAGAATTTGAGAATATTTTCTGTAAACTTACTCCATTTCGTTACCTCGTCGTAAGTTTTGTAAATTTCTTACTCCATTTCCTTACCTCGTACAATTTGAGAATATTTTCATGGAAACAAGGTTGTTCTCATTTAGGTTAAGGTACTCCAGATGATAGAGAGTCCACAGTCCAACAGTCTGGGAAAACTCGAAGCTGGAGATGTTGTTGTAGGAAACGTCGAGCCAGATCAGTCGGAGGTTGTTCAAATTCTCCAGACGCTGGATGTGGTTGAATGAGAGGTCCAGGCGACGAAGGAAACTGAGAAATTAACAATATATTATATCAGTTTCAAGTAATTGAAAGATGACAAAAGTCTTTCTCAAGAATCACCACAATTACTAGTCCTGATACTGATCGCGTCCCCCCACCTTCCTCAACCTTTACGCTTCTAAGTACTTAGTCTTCTTCTTGTTATGTCTTAATACCATTTGAGCTGGCAGTACTTTGCCACACGCACTGCATTATCAGTGGCATCAAATAAGTCCTCACGGGTGCAGGTGTCGGGACACGCGAAGCAGGAGGTAAGATATTCTATCGTTTAGTTTGTGGGCAGGCCCGGACTCATATTGGACGAATTATGCTCTTTACGTCGACTGGCTCCTTACGAAGAGTTTTTTTACGTCGAGTCTCCTTTCAGTGAGTACGATTTTGTAGCTCTACGTCGAATGTCATTGCTAGTCCAAAGTACAGTCTATCTCAGATTGCACACTTACTTTTATTAGGATTTTGTAATTTTATTTGGCATATAATAAGTATAACCATAAAATAAATAACTGCATGTAGAAGTCTTATAAAGAGCTGAAGTAGTGCCAAATCGGGAATGTTTACAGCGGAAATTACGAGCATCTCATCTGCGTAATAACCGGGCTACGGAAAACATTTTCCGTGCTTACTTACTTTGAATAAAACCGGTCTGTTGTATGAACAATGTTTACGTCTCACGAGGTTCTCGTTTTATAACCAAATCGTCGATAGGCATACAATTTTTGATAACAAGCTTATAAGAAGCTTGAGAGTTGAAAATCTTTTCCTTAGGAACTTAGGGCGAAATGCGCTATTAGCTGATTAAGTTCCTATATCAGAGTTGTACTTTTTTTGTACGTGGACACTGCTACGTTCCTTGAAAAAGTTGTTCTAGGTCCTGGGTAGACTGTACCCTTTGATATCCTTATTGATGTAAGTATGTTGTATAAGTAAGTACGTACTGCATGTTTTCTAAACCGCTAATGCATTTGATGTTATTATGAGATAAATCAAGTATCGTTATAGACCAAAACATCGACAAATCTCTTATCCTCTTCACAGAATTGTATCTGTAGTGCACTTCTGTCAGAAACCATTGCGCTGAAATGTAAGAAAAGAGAATGCTGAGTTCAAATAAAATTCTCCAGCACATCTCGTTAAAGCGATTCCAATTTTCAATTCAACGGAAATACTTACGAACTTCATACTCCAATACAGTTGAAAGTCTATTGAAAGACACTGCAAGGAATTGTAAATACAAAAGATGAGATAGAACCGTCAGCTCCGTCAAGTAATTAGCAGAAAGATCCAAATAAACCAAATATTTATAGTGTTGTAAAACTTCTATGTTGACAAGATGCTGTAATGACAATTTTTAATTACTAAATTAGAGACGAAACAAGGTTTATGCCAGAGGGAAAGTCAAACAAAGAACAAAGCTAACTGTGTTAAGTAATTAGACAGAGAGAGCGGAGGAATTTTTAATTGAAATGAATTGTAATTTTTACCTTGTTGGACAGATCGAGTTTGACGTAGACATAGTCGCCGAGGATTGGGATTTTCCTGAGGTAGGTAAGACACGCGGAGATCATGTCCCTAGTGAGGACCCCGCTGACGAGCTCTGGGACGTCTGACACTTGCCGTATGCGCACCACCGGCGAGTACTCGTCATTATATAGTTCGGGGAACGTGTAGAAGCATCCCCACAAGTTCTCCTCGTTCATAAGAGATGTAACATTTATTGGGAACTGCAAATAAACGAAGCACAGAAAGCTCTATTTGCATTGTATTCTGCAAGTTACGTCATACTTAAGTTATTCAGATTCAATAATACTTATCTGAATAAGCGAAATCAGAATTAAACCATAAAATAGGTAGGTACAGATAGCAACACTCTTAAATAACCATTGAAGAAAAACGCAACTAAAGGAATCATAATTATGCTAAAAGGGAGGTATATGATTGTAATGAAATGAGGAATATGATTAAATCGAGGCTGCATTTAATAATATGTTAGATTTTATAATTCAAACATATTTAAAACAGCGCGTGGGTTTTTATTGTCGCTTCTTTTTTTTCCCACAATGGCGCCACATTGTTTGTGAAGCGATGTAGTTTAGCTGACGTCATTAAGAGATTTTAATATCCAACAATGAAAAAAAAAAAAAAAAAAACCTGCGATTCCTAAATATTAAGCAATAATAATGTTTCTGTTTTTATTCAATGGTCATTTAAGAATGTTGTCGTTTGTACTTAAATTGTGCTTAAAAAAGGACATAAGATCTCAAGAATATGCTTTGAATTTTGATCCCATACTAAAAGTTATAATGTAATGAGTAGAGAAGTCACTTTGTTTAAATTCAGGGTGTAAGGGACAGGTGGGCAAAAACTGTTAAGGGCATGACCTGTCAACATAACTGAACAACTTTCAGCAGTAAATAAAACTTTTAGGAAATGAAAGAAAATCATTCTCTCCATAAAAAATTGCAAACTTGGATGGACAGTTTGTATGAAGAGACCGATTTTTCTTTTCACTTCTAGCCAGTTTTATTTACTGAAACATGTTCAGTTTCGTTGAGTGATCATGACCTTTCAGTTTTTGCCAACCTGTCCCATAGTCCATACACCCCGTAGTATTGTAGAGTCTACCTACTTTGTTTTCTGACGAAGAAAGCTCTAAAATTGGAAAAACTCACTCAACTTTGAAAATTGCCATGTGGAATATGTTCTTTATTTTTGTTTTGGGTTCTAGACTCTTATGACACTTCTACCAGAGTTTAGTTGATTTGCGACGCTTCACGGCATTTCCTGTTTGATGTTGCACTTCGTACCCTGTTATCGCGTGTGCTTACAGTCGAAATAATGTAGCTTGTCTAGCATGACAGCAGGAAAAACTATGCGTGAGAGCAGGTCGGATCGACACTTGTCTCTGTTGCTCTAATGAGTAGCGCATCGCTTTGTCCTGCTCTGACACTGCTGTCCTTCTAATCAAGCTATATCACTCCGACTAGTAATAAGATTCGTGTTTTTAATAATTTAATATTTTTTTATTAATTTTTCCGGCTTAAATAATACTTTTATTTCAGTAAAAACGTAATGGCTCCCCATGAGGACTCTTACAGTGGTATGATGTTACACATTTTATAGCTGTGCTTGTCACATAGTAGCAAGTGACATACGCAAACCTTTGAATTGTAACATTCACGGCTCACGTACAACACGTAGGTGTCAAAGTTACGGTTGAAAAAATCACGATCTCGACATAACAGTATTTTTACCTTCAGGGAATGGCGGTGAGCGATGAAATGTGACCCTTCTCAAGTCGTACGTCAATAATGAGACCTTATCCTATTTCCGCCTACTTCACCCTACTTCCTAACGTATTTCAAGATTTTAAATTGTCCTCTTACCGCTTACTTGTCCTGCAGATTATGCGCGACGCGAAGTACGTTGACAAAAAATTTCATATTGAAGTTACACCACTCATGCATATTTCATATAAACTCGAAACAAGTGGGAATTAACTCCGGCGAAGTTCGGAAGAATTTAATATCATTTATTGTCTCGCGAGGAGTTTTGTCAGCTAAAGTTAATTACAGCCGCCCACCTGTATACGTAACCATAGAACTTGTTCCCAGTTTATTGGCGACGTACAGTCAAGAGCACATCAAGCTTTACACATTGGACTTTGTACCGAATAGAGATAGAAGCTTTAGTCGCGCTGCGATGTCAGACTTGACCTGTTCTGCTCCAGACTGGACTGGCTGTGCCTATACGCCTTCGTTCACATAAATGGGCAAACCAAGCCGTTTCAAACCTTAGTACAACCACAGAATAATGTAATAGTACTATTATACAAAATGGACACTCTCTGCCCCCCTTGCAATCTACCCCGCACCCCCGCGCGTACCTGCCCGCGAGTTTCTCGTGGTTCTTCTGAGGGTCTTATGGACTGAATATGCCAGCTTCCAATTGCAATTCGCGCTCGATGTACTCGTATGTATTGTCCGAAGTGTGGTTGGTACAACATAAATTAGCTTTGTAAAGGGTGATCAAATACGAGGTTCCCAGAGGTACCTTACTGTAATAAAAAAATACAAAAGACGTAACAACATCTTAATATTGTACTTTAGTTGAATATAAATTTTTCATTGTATGGAATACAATGTCAAACAAATAGCCTACTCTGGGCATTCTGCAGCAGTTGATTCTTTAGAGGTAATTTTCGATGACTTTTTGTAACTTTCGGGGGTTATCTCGGCAATAACATGTCGGATGATAGTTTTTAGGTGCTCTAATCTTGCAGGTGTGTTAGTATAGACGCGGTTCTTAAGAAAACTCCCGAAATAAAATCCTACTGCGATATATTGCGTTACCTTGGCGGCCAAATTTAGTTAATAATGCAAAAAGTTCTAAAATTTTTCGCTCAACAATTGTAATAACTGAACAATTTTAAGTATGGTGCCAGCAAAGAATAGTACCGTCCCATACATACCCGTGGGTGTCGTAATAGGCGACTAAGTGTTATAAACTGGAGGATGGGCAGCAGCATCCTCCTGTGTATCATACCATCTTACTTACTGCGGTTACCTGCAAACGCGGTCCATGGTGCCAGCTGTAACGCTGACAAGCCAGGTGACTAAGGTAGGTACTTCGCCTCCACATTTTTCCAGCGAGGGAGCTCCCTGTCCTATAGTGGACATTTGATGGGATGTTATGATGATGATGAACAATTTAAGGCGTTGGGTGATTGTTAAGCGATTCATTTCGATAATGTGTTGTTTCAAACTAACTTTTGACCATAAAAATACGCGTCATTACAATATCCACAGCACAGCTGTCTCATTCAGAGTTTTGAATAAAGGAACCTCGAATCGGATCACCCTTTATCATCGCAAACGGTTAATGAAGATACAAAATTGAATTCACAAAACTTTGTACTCGCATATCTTCCGTTTGAGTGAACCAATTACGTTTTCTGAATAAAGAGCCAATTAGTAAAAGATCCAACGAAGCGAACCTTGCGCAAAACCTGCTGGGATGAAACTTGCACGATTCCTGTACATACCTATAGGTAACATAATTATAAGAAGTGGTGCTCCCCGGCAGGACGCGACAGAGACGCACAGTGGGGCACAATGTCGAAAATATGTCGTGTTCTACTAGGTAGATAGTTGTATCTTTTGAACCGACATAGGTAGCTGGTTGACAATTTCACAGGATATGTGATTTTTAGACAAATATATAACCTAATAATAAAAATAAAAACTAAAAAATATGTAAAATAAGGGGGGTCGCCATACAAGAAACGTATTATGTTTGTTTTTGCTATGTCGTCAGAACGGTCAATTCGAGCGTCAATCTTGGTACGATATATAGTTCACTAAAATGTCGATAAAATGACATGTCTTGACTGACTAACTGACTGTTTGACTGTCTGACCGACGCCGACCCGTAACCGCTTTAGCTACAAACTAAAATAAATGGTACAGCAGCACTGCACTTACTTTCTCGCAATACTCAAGGAAAAACTATCAACCGCAAACTTAAATTTGTAATGCCATACACATAGTATGGAAATACAAACTTTTATTTACGTTTTTCCAAAAAAATGTTCGAATGAAATATACAGATCAATTCAGAATTCAAATTGTCAAACATAAAAACAAACAAACATCAAACGATTTCGAGTAAATCACATGTTTAACTATTGGTAGTACTGGAACACCCTTTATATGAATTTTCAAAGATCAATAGATACTACCGTGTAGGATACTTGCATGGAGATTTTTTTAATTTCCCAACACATGTTCCTTATGGATTATTGTTCAGTTTAGTCTACTGAGCAAGCCCTTTCAGTTTTTGGTACACCCTGTGTACTAAATTTTATTCAAAAAATCATAAAGAATATCCAGTCAGGTAGACAACCAATCCAGGAGTAATATTATAGAAAATTTTAATAAACTCAATGGAACCAATTTTGGGTAAATCACATATTTACGATTTGGTGGTACAGGAACACCCCTTATATGAAATAAGACAGATCATTTGATACTGGCGCAAGATATCTTACATGGAGATGCTTGGTCATGCAAAGTTTCATCAAGACTCTAAGAGCCGTTTTTGAGAAAATTACAATTTATCATTTTGCGTTGTATCACAGCTACCCTCAAAATGAGAGCCAGCCAGAAACCACTTAGAACCCTTCGATGGATTTGCATAAAACTCCTAAATTCCAAATATGGTGTCAATCGGACCATTCGTTTAGCCGCTAGGCCAAAGCGTGACGGACAGACCGACCGACGGACTGACCGACCGACGGACCGACTGACCAACCGACCGACGGACGGACATTTTTGGGAGACTTGTTTTTTATGATGTATAAGTGATATAGAACACATTTTTGAGAAAATTAGAAAAACTTTTTTCACGAATACAATACCTTTCTCGCTCCGCTCGAAAGTAAAAAACTCAAAATCGTTTATTAATTTTTGGATATTGTTAAACGCGACATATTATCGACATTATGCCCCACTGTGCGTCTCTGTCGCGTCCTGCCGGGGAGCACCACTTCTTATATATTAATTGGAACAAGTAATCCAAAGTTTCTATAACACAGGGAACCTCTACAGTACTGACATGTTCAGCGAATATGTCCTCCGGGGACTGGTCGCGCATCTCGGTCGGCACAAAATTCTCCAGTGTCAGGTCCTTGGGCGGCATGCCGATGCTGCGTCGGCGCAACGTATTCACTGCACAATAAAAAGTGATAAACATATTTTCAACACATTTGCTCATAAAACAGCTGTATTTGCACTGTATTTAGGTCCATAATCCAGCTTATTAAAAATGCGTGCTTTTCTCATTATATATTACAGCACTAGTTATATAATTTTTGTTTTTAGGGTTCCGTACCTCAAAAGAAAAAAACGGAACCCTTATAGGATCACTTTGTTGTCCGTCTGTCTGTCTGTCTGTCTGTCTGTCTGTCTGTCAAGACCCTTTATCTCACGAACGGGTAAAGGTATCAGGTTGAAACTAATACCATATATTAGGATCCATGAACCACACAAGATCTGAAAATTTAAATTATTTACAACGACGCAATCAAAAGATATGGCATTTTATGTCCTCATCTCCATACATTTATTAAAAAATGCAAAACCTACAGGGTACTTCCCGTTGACCTAAAATTATGAAATTTGGCAAGAAGCTAGGTCTCACAGTACAAATAATAGGAAAAGTCTGAAATCATTAAATATTTCAACTTTTCTCACAAATAATAGTAACCAATTGTGGTGAGCTCCCGTTTCAAGAACATTCATATAAGAGAGGGTTCAAGTTGGATGGTCGCTGAGGCGATTTTTGTTTTAGTTCTATTTGAAAAACGGGAACACTTACAAACTTAAAAATTGGTATGTTTATAGTGCATAAGCTATAAAATAACAACAAATAATAAAATTTGGTCAAGCGCGTGTCGGACTCAAAAAATCTAGCACATTAACTTACTGAAATTTCAACTAATACAATTATGTTTATGTGGTGGTACGGAACCCTCAGTGCGCGAGTCCGACTCGCACTTGGCCGGTTTTTTTTTTATAGTAACAAAGAGCAAGGAGTTCTAATGTCTAAAATATTTATGACATTTTCGTAAATATATACGTAATGTTGATGAAAATATATTACATTAACAGTTTTTTGCATGAGATTAGTTAAATTTGACAACAAATTAATATTAATTGATTTTGTAAGCAATAAATTTAAAGTTTTTGTACTTTTTCAATGACTACGCTGTTTGGGAGCATTGCCACTGCTTCGTCACAGCACAGCTCCTCATTTGAAAAAAGAAATGCGCGCGCAACAAGAATTCCGCGCGCCATTTTTCAGAAGTATTTTCATTTGCTTTGATTTTTGTGACTAACTAACAATGTCGTTCGTCGGTTTCAAGCAATGAAGAAGAACTTAATTTAACCCCACTGGAAATAATTACTGGGGCGCAAAATGCAAGTGAGTCTCCTTCCAGCAAAATCAAAGGAAAAATAGGTACGAGTACCTACATTCTTGCCTACGAAAACTTCATTGAATGGAAGAACAGCACAAAATGCCAATTCGTTTTCAGAGAATGTGTTTTTGGCTTATTTCAATGAGCTGGCGAATAAGTATAAACTTAGCTCTTTGTGGTGTATTTATTCCATGTTCAAAAGTATTGTGAGAACGAAAAATGGAGGCTCAGGAATTACAGGTAAGCGAATTCGATTAGTTTTTATTCGCAAATGTGTTGAAAAACGTCGTAGGAACTTGTGCGCTTTGGTGATTACACCCTCGGCTCCATTACGCCCTCGCCTGCCGCTCGGGCTGCAATTTTTGAGCCTCGGCCGTACTATCCAAAATAGCGCACGTGCATCTTAATGTACTATTATTTCATGTATGTACAATAAAGAATAAAGATTGGTTAGACTGGTATTAATTTATTAAGGCGCGTAGTGTCGCACAATAGGTACAGCTAAGAGCAGGTAAACTTAACACCCGCAGTGTGACTTAAGCTCCTACATCCATTGATGTAAGAATGGTACAAATTCTAATGTGTGAAGCGCAAAGTGCTCTAAAGACTACGTCTGGTTAGAACACGGTGCCATGGTAGGTACGTTTTCCCATTCCTAAGTAGGAAGTCATCATCATAACATCCCATGAAACGTCCACTGCAGGACAGGGAGACCCCTCCAGAATTCCAGCTTTTGCTAGAATAATGTGGAGGGGAAGTACCATAGTCACTACGCTTGTTAGCGTTGCGGCTGGCACTATGGACCGCGGTTGTTGGTGACCGCAGTATGTAAAATGTTACCATAGGCAGATGGACGCTGCTGCCAATCATCATTCTTAATCCCTCACTCACGAGTAGAGATGGGTTGGTACTATTCTTTGCTAGCTTCACATAAAATCAGAAACCTGTGCGAAAAGTAAGTGATCGTATTTTTATGCCAATTTGTCGCGCACTACATAAAAAGTTGATAAGGCTGAGGAACGCTTTCGTTTCTAGACAGACTATAGTCTGACCGCAACCGCTGTACCGCGCCTTAGGTATGAGCGGGGAGGTAGGGGTGTGGGAAGGAAAGTGCACGAACTAGTTGCGTTGCCGCCGCACCGTGAGCGATGACGATAGAAGCCCCCCCCCCCCCCCCGTCTCGCCGCTCGCATACCTAAGGCGCGGTACAGCGGTTGCGGTTAGAATATAGTCTTGAAAATCCGTTCCATGGTCTTGCCTATTTCTGCCGTAAAATAGCAAGCAATGTTTGCACTGATGTGTTTCGATGTGAAGGGAGCCAGTGAAATTACCGGCACACGAGACACACCATATAAGTTCTCAGGGTGGGCGACGTGCTTTACTGTCTTATTAGATTCAAGTTATGCAACTAATAAGACAGTGGGCTCTTTGGGCCGTGGTGACCACTTACCATCAGGTGGCCCACTTACTCGTTTACTCACTTGTCACAGAAAAAAAATAGCAGCTAGCCATTGTGTGCACTATAACTACATATTACTATAATAGTTACTAACATTATAACCTTCAAGCATAGGTATTTATTTAATTTGTGTGGCACTCACCAGATGATGCTGCAGATGCACCTTCAATATTTGCCATAGACAGAAAGTTGATCCCCGACACGGTCTCCCAGGTCTTAAGCAGGCTACCGACCCTGAGACCGCTCATCAGCCGTGAGGACGTCTTGGTCACCTGCTATCAACAGGATGTAACAATTTCATACAATGTGTAACGGAAAGTCGTGACAATGATAATACTAAAAGGAAATTGAACAACTTTTCACAAGTAAAATAGGTCGAAATTCCTTAAGTACATGGGTCAGCTAGCTAAAAATAAGATACGAGTAAGTATTTAGACGTACCATGTTCTGTTTTAACTGTAAATAGATAAACTTATAAACATGTTAAAAAACCATGATTGCTATCTCAAAGCTAATCAAAATGACAGTCTGTTGTTTTAGGCCGGTATTTCACTGGGACACCATGGCAGCGCAACCCTTTCGGTCTATTAGGTCCAGTTCCGCGAACGTCCATTTCCGCGAACGTCCATTTCCGTGAATGTTCATTTCCGCGGAAGTCCATTTCTGTGAAAGATTTTTCAACTTATTTTTTCAAGTCCGTGTTTCTTAACCCGTCGAAGGTCCCCAAGAGGGGAGAATTTCGATATTGCTTAATCATATTTTTTTGCATTAGTAGGTCTAAACACCAATCTTTAAGTCTCCATCTTCAAAATTAACGAAGTTTCATTACCCTTCTTCATGTTGGTAGGAGAGGGGTGGGGGTAGGTCAAGTTTAAGTTTGAAATACGGACTTAAAAAAATGGACTTTCACAGAAATGGACTTTCGCGGAAATGGACGTTCGCGGAAATGGACGTTCGCGGAAATGGACGTTCGCGGAAATGGACGTTCGCGGAAATGGACGTTCGCGGAACTGGACCTAATAGACCGAAAGGAGCGCAACCAGTCGCCGCTACCAACAAAATGTATACAGCTCGATAGAGAGTTACTCACCTGGTGTCCGTTTGGTTGCGCAACCAATTTGGCGGCGCAACCAGTTCGGATGCTGGTCGCGCTACCACTCCCAGTGAAATATAGCCCTTAATATTGTGGCCGCAAGGTGTGTCTTTACTGGTGTCTAGTTACGGACACCAGTGGCGCAACCAGTCGCGCAACCAGTCGCGCCACCGTGGTGTCCCACTGAAATACCGGCCTTATTGTCAATGGGCTTAGTCTTGACCTCGATCTAGTCTCGACGATGGAACGACTTTGCCACGAAGAAGCCTATTCACTCGCGACTTGAATAAATTCGGGTTATATGAACTCGGGAATACAGGCGCAAGCAGATAATTTCACTCTTTGGTCGTGCGCATCAATCCAAGAGTTCAGATGGTACCCCTGTATTGGTGTAATTTAGGGGTACTAATTGTCCTATTCACAGCAGTTAGATAATTGTAAGGACGTTAAAAAAATCGGCCAAGTGCGAGTCGGACTCGCGCACCGAGGGTTCCGTACAAACCTGTAGATATTGCTCTTGGCTGACCCATGGACTACTTCAGCAAATTAGTTTAGTTCCCTTTTAAAGTTAAGAACCCAAAAAATAAAATGTATAATCACCTTTCTGAGAACGGCCTCGCTTTGGGACAGCGCCCGTCGATCGTCGACTGGGTCGACTGAGACGTTCGAAGTGTCCATGGACTGCGACATCATTAAATTTGCTTCGTTTGTTAGGTATATAAGGCGATCCGAGAATAATCACAAATACTTTCTTAGTTAAGTATATATAAGAGACTATTATTGTTATATGTAAGTACAGCTGTATCTATTAATTCTGTGGCTGTATTTAGATTGAAAAAGAGAAGGTATAACCACTATGTTTTATACGGCTACGTCGTCCGCGCTCTACATACGAGTAGTATACCAATAATTTACTTCCGTATTTTATATTGGTTTTTTAACGTGGTTCCTTGCCAAAAAGTAAGATAGTTTACTATATTTGGTCCTTGCTCAGTAGTTTTTACCAAGTTTTTACCAGGGACTAGATAAGTAGGTACGTGTTTTTACAAGTAGGAAGCTGTCCTTTGAAGCTGTCACTTGAAAGCTGTCAATACTGTCAAATTCTATCCAAAGAGTTGGGTTTTATCAACAAGTTTGTTAATAAAAAGACAAAATAGGTTTTAAAATGTATTTACATATTTAAAATAGAAAGTTGAGTCAAGACATAAGGTGATTATTCATTCAATTTACAGAGATAACATTCCCCCTACCTATTCCTAAAAGCACCGCGCCTTTCACGGCCCCCTACGAACACAAAACAAAAATCATACTTCTAGTGATATCTGCTGTACCATAACTTCGATCGCGAGGAGTTTGGGCTTTTACAGTAGAGACTATTCTAACAACTGGACAGATTCGGTGTTCTCGATAATGTATGAGTTTTATTTCAGTTAAATTATATCATCGTACCTTACTGTTTCACTCAGGCCGAAAATATTTCAATAAATTTTGAGTTGTTGAAAGCAAAAAATAATCCCTGGTTGGCTGCATCCTCGGTACGGCCGTAAGTTTTACGTGGATACATCTATGTAGGTACAGTCAAGAACACGTCAACTCCCCCTAGCCCCCTCACCTTCCCCTCATTCCCTCACTAACTCCCTCACCTTGCCCTCACCCCCCACCCTGACCATCTGACTTATCCAAAGCTCAATGTAGTACGGTCAACTGCTTGTCGGTAGAAACGTTTTCAACTCTATTACCACGCCATAAGGTCCAAAAGTGTTTCTACCGATATGCGGCCGTGTGTACCTATTATTGCCACTAGAGGGCCTATATCCACTTTGCGCGAAATAACACTTTGTGCTACTTTTACGAAAGCGCAGACGTATCTATGTCAAAAAACACATGAACACGCGAACAGACAAAATCTCCAAAAATGATCTGATCGGGGCTCTATTCCCGTTAATCATTCTCTAAAGTTATAAAACTATACAAATATTTTTGTAATGTGTGTATTAATTATAGTTCAATATTTTGTGTATTTTCATATAATGACATAAGATAGGTCGAAATGAAAAAAAGAAATTATTATAAAAACGGGATAAGACACCACGTATTTGTAGTATTTTGCTACGAGCGTAGGCAACTTAGTAACAGTGGTCCCTTAGTCACAACATCACCATATTTTTTGCTACAAGTGTAGGCGATTCTCGGTAAGTCATTTAGCATTGAGCTGTGGTCCCTTCGTCACAAAGACGCCGTAGGTTATAAAGAGTTGGGTGAAGTTTTCTGAGATCAAGTTAAGCTTCTACATGGCTTTTACCGCGAATGCTACGGCGTCGTTGTGACGAAGGGACCACAGCTCAATGCTTACCGAGAATCACCTACGCTCGAAGCAAAATGCTACGGTGTCGTTGTGACGAAGGGACCACTGTCAATGCTACACGGCTTTTACTAAGAATTGCCTACGCTTGTAGCAAAATGCTACGACTACGTGTAGTGGTGTCTTATCCCGTTCATAAAATTAAAAATTATTTTTCGCCTTTCGACCTATGTTCGTTGTGGAAGGTTGTACAGTTTCATGGTCTGAATCTAAGGTTTTGGTTTTCAGGTGATATTTAACCCTCTGTTTACATACTTGAATACCTAAGAATGTGGTCGTTATGAACAAAAACCCCGCCACGTCGCCGTTTTATGAACCTAGCATCACCATCTGCGAACAATAGCCTTCAGTTTTTGCACATTACGAGTTTATTATGCGATTTTTGTCAAATATCCTGATACCAAGTCCTTGCGATAAACATCAGAGCTTATGTGCAAAGTCTGTCTGGGAAGTACCTCCCATTGCCTCTTTCTTCCAAAAGGCAGCCGTGTCTGAACTGCTGTCTTTCGGTTAGAAGGTTAAGACAGCCAGTGAAATTACCGGCACTTAAGACCATCTTAGTTCTCAGGCTAGACAACGCGCTTTGTCATCTTATTATTGTCATATTATACCATTAATGAAATTGTGGGTGCTGAGGACGTTGTTGACCACTTACCATTTAAGTGGCCCACCTGATTGTTTGAGCACTTTTGATATAATAGAAATAGTACAGTTATAATAACGTATTTAAGAATCGCGGTGGAGGCTGCGGGCTGTTGGGGCAGTGAGGCTAAAAAATTTGTCGCCGAGGTGGGCCGGTGTCTTAGAAATAAGGGTTTGGACCCCCGCTCCGGGTCATACCTGGTGCAAAGGCTATCCATTGCGATTCAAAGAGGCAATGCCGCTTGTATCATGGGCACCTTTGCACCAGGGATGACAAGGGGCGGGTTATTTGACTGAAAAATTGTAAATTAATTTTCGAAAAATGTACTTGACCTGATTGTAATTGACTTAAACAAATAAACTGATTATTTTTCATTAAATAGTATTTTTTTAAGAATAATTCATTACTTATTACCATGGATGTAAAATCAAAGCCGTAAATTTTCCGATGTTGCCGTTACGATTATGCACCCTTAGAATACGGTTTTGACTCATCATCGTCATTATATCGTGTGGGTTGCAAGGTCGATGACCGACCTCACAAACCCTGGTGTCAGACTTTTGTTTGGTTTCGACTTTTAAACCCAAATATTATAAATATTTTGATGAGTAATCATAATGGGACTTACTTACTGGTTGGCCTTTCAAGTGATCTAAGTTATGAGTTCACTAGCTGTGCCCGCGGCTTCGCTCGCGTGAAATTCAGACAATATGCAGTGTTTCCCTCTCCCTCTTCCTCTCTCCCTCCCTCACCCCTCCCCCTCCACCTCCCTCTTCCCATCCCCCTCCCTCTCCTTCTCCCTCTCCCGATCCCTGCCCCTAACACTATCCCTATCCCTAACGCCATCTTAACCGCTATCCCTATCCGTAACATAGAAACGCTACCCATATTGATTTTTAGACATTTTTACCCTATCGCACCCGAAACCCATCCCCAGGGGATGATGGTATTTCACGTCCACCACATTGGATTTCAAAATTGTTAATTCTCGTAATCAGCGACCCGATAAACCATACAAACGACACCCATATTGATTTTTAGACATTCAAACTCTATCGCACCCCAACCCCATCCCCAGGGGATGATGGTATTTCACGTCCACCACGTTGGAATTCAAAATTGTTTAAGTTTTCGTAATCAGCGACCCGATAAACCATACAAACGATACCCATATTGGTTTTTAAACTTTTCACCCAATTTCCCTCTTTTAGGGGTTGAATTTGAGGTGGTATTTCAATAGCAGTGATGTGCGTTCCACAGAAATAATAAATTTAATGGATTTTACTTTCGAAATGAAAGATTTTCAAGTTCAACCCCCTTTTCACCCCTTAGGATGTAGAATTTTCAAAATCCCTGAGACACATAAAACTAAATTTTTAGTCGTCAGTCTAAATACAAATTTTGAAGATACTAACTTCAAAACTGACGGACTTTCATACAAACTTTCATCCCTTATTTCACCCCCCCCCCTTTTTGTAGAGGATGATTTTTTTAAAATTCTAAAACGTATTTTTTATTTTTTACCAAGAGCTCAAAACCAAATTTCTAAAATTCTACCTTTAAAAATGAAAGACTTATAGACCAACATACGGAACAAAAATCATCCCCTTTTTCACTCCGTTGAAGGGTGATTTTAAAAAAATGCTTTAACACGTGTTTCTTTATTTTTTACCAAATACTCAAAGTCAAATTTGTCTGAATCTTAGGCGCAGGCCAGACAGAAGAGGTGCGCCGCACGGCACGCCTTCAGCGCACCTCTTCTGTCTGGCTTGCACCGCGTCGTTCTCCTACATTTTGTATGCATGTGATTTGAACAGGCGACGAGACGGCATACCTATGGCGCACTGTCGGTGCCACCGCCGGCGTGACCGCCGGCACGCCGCCGCACAGTACAGTCCGCTGCCATCGATTGCGTCGTCCAGCCGAAAAGTGTACCACGGGGGCGCTCGAAGCGCGCCTCGGGCGCACCCGAAGCGCGCCGCGCTTGTTCTGTCTGGCTTGCACCTTACTCAAGGAACAAAGGACTTTCATACAAATTTTCATCCCTTATTTCCCCCCTTAGGGGATGAATTTTGAGAAATTCTTAAACACGTACTTTTTTTATTTTTACGGAGAGCTCAAAACCAAATTTTTATAATTCTACCTATAAAAATTAAAGACTTATAGACCAACATACGGAAAAAAACATCCCCTATTCACCCCCTTGAAAGGTGATTTTTAAGAAATGCTTAAACACCTATTTCTTTATTTTTTACCAAAAGCTTAAATTAAAATTTGTGTGAATCTAACTCAAGAAACTAAGGACTTTCATACAAACTTTCAGCCCTTAATACCCCTTAAGGGATGAGTTTTGGGAAATCCTTCCTTAGTGGGTGGTATTGAAGTGCAATAAACCTGTGTACAAAATTTCAGCTCTGTAGCTATAGCGGTTACGCCTCGGCGTTGATGAATCAGTCAGTCAGGACAAGCAAATTTATATATTTAGAAGATAAACTTAACTATAAGTATAAGAATATTTAATAAAATTCAAGACAAAATTATATAAATGGCTAAGTGACAATAACTATTATAGTGTTGAGGAATTTCTTTCTGACCAAAATTGAATTATTTATTATTTTTATTGTAACTTTGATGTAATTTGAATGTAATGATTTGAATGTTATTGATTATTAATGAAATTGATTGACATAATTTTGTAACATCATCTAAAAATATTTGCATGCCTTTTGTAGGCCAAACATGACTGTTCTGTAATATCTATTTTGACATCCTACTACCATGTTTTAAGCGAATAAATGTTTCTTTTCTATTCTATTCTATTCTATTCTATTCTATTCTATTCTATTCTATTCCATTCCATTCCATTCCATTCCATTCCATTCCATTCCATTCCATTCCATTCCATTCCATTCCATTCCATTCCATTCCATTCCATTCCATTCCATTCCATTCCATTCCATTCCATTCCATTCCATTCCATTCCATTCCATTCCATTCCATTCCATTCCATTCCATTCCATTCCATTCCATTCCATTCCATTCCATTCCATTCCATTCCATTCCATTCCATTCCATTCCATTCCATTCCATTCCATTCCATTCCATTCCATTCCATTCCATTCCATTCCATTCCATTCCATTCCATTCCATTCCATTCCATTCCATTCCATTCCATTCCATTCCATTCCATTCCATTCCATTCCATTCCATTCCATTCCATTCCATTCCATTCCATTCCATTCCATTCCATTCCATTCCATTCCATTCCATTCCATTCCATTCCATTCCATTCCATTCCATTCCATTCCATTCCATTCCATTCCATTCCATTCCATTCCATTCCATTCCATTCCATTCCATTCCATTCCATTCCATTCCATTCCATTCCATTCCATTCCATTCCATTCTATTCTGTTTTGTTCTGTTCTGTTCTGTTCTGTTCTGTTCTGTTCTGTTCTGTTCTGTTCTATTCTGTTCTATTCTGTTCTGTTCTATTCTGTTCTATTCTGTTCTATTCTGTTCTATTCTGTTCTATTCTGTTCTATTCTATTCTGTTCTATTCTGTTCTATTCTGTTCTATTCTGTTCTATTCTGTTCTATTCTGTTCTATTCTGTTCTATTCTGTTCTATTCTGTTCTATTCTGTTCTATTCTGTTCTATTCTGTTCTATTCTGTTCTATTCTGTTCTGTTCTGTTCTGTTCTGTTCTGTTCTGTTCTGTTCTGTTCTGTTCTGTTCTATTCCATTCCATTCCATTCCATTCCATTCCATTCCATTCCATTCCATTCCATTCCATTCCATTCCATTCCATTCCATTCCATTCCATTCCATTCCATTCCATTCCATTCCATTCCATTCCATTCCATTCCATTCCATTCCATTCCATTCCATTCCATTCCATTCCATTCCATTCCATTCCATTCCATTCCATTCCATTCCATTCCATTCCATTCCATTCCATTCCATTCCATTCCATTCCATTCCATTCCATTCCATTCCATTCCATTCCATTCCATTCCATTCCATTCCATTCTATTCTATTCTATTCTATTAGGGCCTAGATAAGTTACGTATGGAAAAATAAAGGTTCAAAAAGTTGATTTACATACGTTGCGAAGCGTAGCAATAAATGAATTTTTTCGGTACGTTACGCCTAGGGTCGCAGGTTGAAGCTCAGCTCGTGTAAGGTTTTTCTTTCCCTTTATCTTACTTTTCGGTAGTTTGAGTAAAGCATTTACTTGCGAAACATGCCTGTCCCATCTATTCCGAAGTCCCATTTACATCTCTGAACTGGCAGTTAACAAAACTTTTCGAATCTCAACTAAAACTGCGTTCGTTTAGTAGTTCCTCGTGTTGTTTAATTTCGTAGTTGTTAAAGGAAACGCATCATCAGGCAAGCGGTAAACCTAACTTAGATAACGACTTTTGCCGTGGTTTAGCGAATACTATTTGTAATATGTATAAATATATATAGCCTTGCAGTATCATCCGCATATTAACGCAAAACTTTTAGCGGATTTTTGTTAACGAGAAGGTCGGTATGATAAAAGATTTTAAAATGTTAGGTGGAGGAAAAGTGAATTTAAAAACTTCTTCGCTAAGTTCGAATTAGCGTGACGATGGTGGCTTTCACAAAGACCATTTTGTATCTCACTACTGCTTTCAAAGGTAATTTTTGTATTAATATTGTACCAAAGGTACTTTGTTATTGTTTGACGTCCAAACGTTCCTCTCTATAATCTTATCTGAAACAGTAGTGTTAACAATTTACAATATCTTCTTTTAGCATCAACGATATAGATTACGGTATTTTCTGTGTTTAATCTAAAAAAAATATTCTCAGCAGCAATTCCCGGTCTCCGCCCACCTGCAGGTAATAAATCGGTGGCGCTGACAGTTAACGGCACTTTCGAGATGATGTAGGTACTCACATTACAGTTTTATGATCATATTTTTATGACAGTGAACACTTCCTAAATTTAGGAGTGTCCTTTGTGCTGCAAAACTGATAACATCTACAAAATGGCTGTCCCATATTTTCAGGTGCTGATGTGTTTATCTGTTATAGGTTTTTTATTTTCAATTCACAAAAAATTTTAATATGAGAGTTTCACTCTCCAGTCATAGTTTACTCGTAATTTCATACACATCAAGATAGAAACTAGCCACTGTTATATTGAAATAGCCTAGTGCTGCAATTTGTGTAGACATGGTAAGAATGTTAAAAATAGGTTCGATGTGAAGCCAGTACCTGTCGGCTTGTAACGGAAATCTCCCTCAAGTCGAGCCGAGCCGAGCCGTTCTCGTATGTTTTCTCTCCGGAAATACATTACATGCAACAGTGTTTGTACTATGTGTGGCGTCCGGTAGGACGTACTGTTATTTATCGGGATGCATCTAGTAAAACTAGCTAATAATGGTACGTAGGACACAGACAGAACATCCCCGCTCGCCGGCTGGCTATGAAGTGATATTCTCCCCGAGTACCCACATTTATTGTGAACGTCACATCTCTTCCTTTTTATATGATTTGAAATACTTTTATATATCATTATTTACATAATACTTAATGGTCATCATAACATGCAGAATACAATTCAAATAGAGCGACTCGACTACCGTCTCGGATCGTGCTATGGCAGTGTAAAAGAGACGGCAAGAAACCACTGCAGCACGGCCTACTTTAAGAGTCGGCTTTATACAATGGGTTCCCTGTGTCGTGCTAGAATATCAAAGCACTATAAGTCTTACATTGAACCAATTTAGATACGATAGTATCATTATTAAAATTAACAACTTCGTTCATTAGGTAATTAAGTTTCTTCTAGGTACTGTCCACTTTTCTTCATTTTTCTTTTCATTTGTGGATGCTTCTTGCAACACTGAGAGTTCCAGTATTGTTGTTGTGGTCGCTGGCAGTCTAAAGTCATCTTTAAGCAGAAACTCCACCTGTGGACAATATTGCAGTATCTATATTCTCATTAAGGTGCAATTTCGCGCTTGCGCGCGATACTTTAAGGTAGTATTTACCCTTATTTGTTAAAAGAACGCGTTTATTATAAAAGTCAGGGAGTGAGATTTCTGTTTTCTGATGAATTGTTAAGATATTTGTTCCAAATTAATTAGAATTTGAATTATGTTTTTAAAATTTATCCAAAACATTTTATAATATCGGTTTGTGAACCACCTCTTTACAAATAATACTTTTTTTTTTTGTCTTAAAATAGCAATTCCACAGTTAGTTATCAAGATAATCAGGATGCTTTTGGCAGTTTTTTTTTCAATACTATTTTAACTCGAGCATGACAAAGCATTTGTTTAGTCTTGGTTCATAAGAAACTGAACTGTCACCCTATCTGTGTGTGTGATATTGGAGCCCATTTTTTTTCTTTAAGTTTTACGAGTAGACATGTGTTGCTTTGCCATGGCATTAATGGCATCAAACGAACCATAGAAAATTTACGGTATTTATAATGTTTTTCAACTCTGGAAGATTTATGGCATCTTTCGACCCATGGAATATTTATGGCGTCGTTTGATCCATGCGTACACATTTGTGCATTTTTCGACCCATGGGTAATTGTGGCGTCTTTCGACCCATCGATTATTGTGGCGTCTTTCGCCCCTTGTGGCGTATTTCGATCCATGGATTATTGTGGCGTCTTTCGACCCATAGATTTTTGTGGCGTCTTTCGACAGTTTCGACCCATAGGTTATTGTGGCGTCTTTCGACAGTTTCGACCCATAGATTATTGTGTTTTTTATTTATTTTTTTTGATCCATGGATTATTGTGGCGTCTTTAGACCCATATATTTTTGTGGCGTCTTTCGACCCATAGATTATTGTGGTGTTTTTTGACCCATGGGCTATTGTGGTGTCTTTCGACTTGTGGCCAAATCAACACATGCCTTCCGACCACGCATATAAACCTTTATGGATATAAAAAGTCTTTCAAGACACGAGCAGGAATTGAACCCGCACCTTTGGACCGAACCAACTAGTATTTTTTGTATTTACATACACCAGACACCAGAAGCAGCACGATCCAATGCACTGACCACTGTGCTATCGCATCTAGACTCCCCCATTCACATGGTTCACATGCGTAGCTTTTCTCATATTAGTGATGCAACAAGTATAAAAATTATTTTATTTTTGATTGGCTAAATAATAATGACGTATTTACATCTTGAAATACCCAATATTCAGCATATAACAGTTTCCTTTTAAATACATAATCTCTTTTTTTTTAGCTTTTAATTCCTTATCTGTACCTACATATTATTATGGATTTAAAATTTTGAGACGCTGTTGTTAGGTATTTATATTTATTTGTGGTATTATTAAGACCTTATTTATTTTCACAGCTAATACATGGACGAACAAACTCTTGTGACACCTATGTTTATTTTAATCGAAATAAAATATAGGTACATTTCCGTCTTTTTTTTTTCTTTTTTTTTTACTGTAAGTTTGGATCAATAAAAGAAGGTGTCTGTCTATATGTGTTTGCAACTTTTAAGGTCTTACATACACAATGGAAAAATACTAGCTTGATTTCGTTGCATCACCAATATAACTGAGGATTTCAATCCATTCGAGGATTATCGTTAAAACTAACTTTTCCTTTGTTTTGTTTTCGTTAGTTTATTTTGTGGCTTTATAGAATATCAAGACTCTTTTATGATAAAAAGCAAACACACACACAAGTTGATATTTTGTTTTTACTCTTGGTACGTAAGTTCAGTACTTATTACTTGTTATTTTCAATAGGGTGTTTTCCCGCACCTTGTGAAAGTTCAACTGGATGGCGCTGCTGATTATCGTCAGGAAAATGGAAACACTGATACTAAAGTATAGTGAAAATATGTTCGCATACGTTATACGTCGGTATGTCTATTTAAATCACATGGATTTGTCTCTTTTATTGGTTTTTATTCTAATATTTTTTTCTGTTTTAAGAAATATCTAGTAATAGTAAAATTGTTTAGCGCCTAAGTTTCAACATTTTTTTTTTTTAGTAACCTCCACTCTGGTGCTGACTGAGAAACAGTACCATAAGCATTTGAACTCAAGTACTTGTTGCAAATCTCAACTAACGACAGTTAAAAACCGTAGTTGAAAATATCATAGAAAATTGCCTATTATTGACATCTCACATCAGTCCGTTATATTGGCCAATAATGATGCTATGCGTATTTTACAAAACACAAAATATAGCTGTAAATCTCTTTATTTAATTACTAGCAAATCTTTAATAATTCGTAGTAATGGATATCACCTTTGTAATATTGCTCTAATTTAATAATTCATTAAGAGATTGTAATATCCAACAATGAATAAACTATATTTGATTTGATTGAAAAACTATTTTTTTTTTTTATACACTTGACGAAGGAAAGTACTGCAGCACCACAAGCACTTTATTTCGTCTTATGCGGCAAATTCTTTTACATATGTAGTTTGTTTGACTTTCTTACTTACACCTACTTTCATCTAGGGATTTTGTGCTGCCACTGCTGGTCAGTCATCTTTGCATGTTTTCAATGTTAACCGGCACACAAGTTTTTCTCGAAATGTCTCCTCTACTCTAGTGACAATACTCAATGTGCCCAACATACTATACTACTTACTTATCAACGAGCAACATTTGCTTTGTATAAATAAAAATATAGGTACATGTAATAAAAATGACTCGCGTTTCAATGAAATTTACTATTAGTGGTTTTCGGGCCGAAAATCGATCTAATCTCATGTGTACGAAACTTTTCGTTTTGCCTTATTTTTTCAAGATTCAGGAAACCCCTGGTGCCATGTCTTGGTCTGCTTCGAGAAAGGTTATTCGGAGCAAGCTCAGTTGCCTAGCTGTACCTACTTGTATATTATACTTTGTAGGTAATATAGAGGTGTAATAATTATTGAGCCCATCTTTTTTACATGTATCTTTTTTTACGATTTCATTTAATAACACTGCATCCATTCCGTACCTACTTACCAAGATTTATAATTAATAATAAAAGTTAATAAGTAGTTTTAAGGTGTTTGTTAATGATGTATTAAACAAAAATATTTGGTAGGTAGGTAATTATAGTTGGATCAATAGATATTTATAAGCAGTTAGCACAGTGAAATTTGTTCCACATCAAGAGTTGTTATTTATATACCTGCTTAATTTTTTATTTTTGTCTTGGTATTTTGGTCCTGTCTACCGAATATCTACTTATTAATAATAAATTGTTTACAACACGATTAGCTGGTACGAGTATTGCTTCATAGTGCAGGTGATTCTGTTGGTAATCTTTAGTTGGTTGCCTATATTTTGTTAACGTCAAAACACACGTCAAAACGTCGTCGTACTCTAGTTGAGGTAGGTACGGTACGACACATAGTAACGAGTTTTATTTACCATTACGTCGGTGTCATAATAATCACTTACGCAAGCATATAAGCACTTACGTAAAACCTCACAAACCCTGGTGTCAGAGTTACTGATCTGCCTATAATAACTAGAACAACCGTTTAAGCCTGCATCCCGAAGCACGCATTCATATTATTTTAACGGTCAATCAAGTAGCTTTATTATGCAACGTCTTAACCACTTTTGTTTGACGTGTCTCCACGAGAATTCGGTCCCAAAAATTATGGCTCGAGAACCGCAATTTCTAAGTTGGTACAGTCAAGAGCACATCAAGCCTAACACATTGAACTTTGTACCGTTGTTATTTCATTAGATGTATGGCTGGATTCGCACTACCAGTATCAAGCTTGACCCGTTGTTTACTGCACTATAGATTACCTACAGAGGCTGATAAAAATATTTTGTTTGCTTTGTTTTTGTATAAGTATTAGGTTATTTAAAGGAATTCACACACGTGTAACAATTTAGTTCTTGTGTAGGTATTAGCAGCTACTAACTGTAAATTACCTAAATTACCTCGGTAACAGAAATAATGCATCATTATAATACGGTCAGGCAGCCATCAGCGGAAACAATTGACGAAAGATATATTTGAAACGCATTTCCGTAATTTATTTTTCTTGAGTGTGAGAAATAATGCCACACACATGAGAGCCTAAGCGAAAATCTCTGTATATTTTTCGAAACCTACTTGTAACATTGTTTGGGATGGCGGTCGAACACTTGTAAACAAACGGTTCAATTTTATTAATCAATGCATAATTTAGCAAATACGTGCACGGAGACATTTTTCAGTGTGGATATGTGTCTAATCCTCCTTTTTTTCCATTGCTTGAGATGGCAAAGGTTTTTCTAGTAATATTTTTTTTTTTGCGGATAATTTGAAAATATTGTCAAAAATTGGTTTCCACTCACCACGCTTTCATTTCATCGTCGTCGCCACTGTGGCGTCCGGTAGGACGTACTGTTATTTATCGGGATGCATCTAGTAAAACTAGCTAATAATGGTACGTAGGACACAGACAGAACATCCCCGCTCGCCGGCTGGCTATGAAGTGATATTCTCCCCGAGTACCCACATTTATTGTGAACGTCACACTATGTATGGTACTTCCGACAACTTGCTTCGCCAGGCGCATTAACAACAGCTTCGGGAGTTCAGGCGCACGGCTACGTGCGATCGAAGCGGATTTAAGTGAATGAAATATTTTACAACACCACCGCTTCGAATTCACAGCTCTGAACTTACTTCAGTTTAGTTGCAGTAACTTTATTTGTAACCTTACAATGTTACGTCGAAACAAAGGATTCTTTATTGTCAAAAATAAAACGTCGGTGTTTAAACATGAGATTTGAAAAGTCTGGAAACGCGTGGGCCGGCCGCGACCGCGAACATGTTTCATGTTTGTGAAGTCAAAGGGGATGGTAAAACAAAAGCCCGGGTCGTTATCTCACGCCTTGGCGGTCTGAGGGCCGTCCGCTACCGTCGGCTTGAGAGATTAACAAGACGCGCACGCGAGAGTTATATGGGACTTCCACAGAGACCGCACTCGGGAAATGGAACGCTGAGGGTCAGGGGTCACGCGACGTAACTATACTTGTTCATCTACTTCTTAGTCCATTATATTTCTTATCCACATGGGATCAAAGAACATATATAACCACACCATTAATGCCATATGATAGTGTTGCCAGAGGGATTTTTTCATACTAAACCTGATAGTTTCGTTTACTACAAAAAAATTCGTTTTCCTAAATCCGTACCTGTAAAAACACGTCAACACTCTCAAAGAAAAGCTTAAAGTTCTGCTCAGGGGAGATAAAACGAACGTTTCTCAGAAGATTACTTTGATTCTCTGTTAAGAATACGTTTCTTAACAAATTTTAAACCCATTAAAATTTTTAAAACTTTTAGATAATAACTCAGAAAACTCTTCAAGTCAGCGAAATGTAGTTTGATAAACAATATAACCTAAATTGTCAATGTGAAAAGTGTTAAAGATGTGATTTTTTGTGTCAATAGCCGAAGTGTTTTTCTCTGTGTGGGCTCGTCTAATAAATATAAATCTCTTATAAACTGCAAAATGTCTGCGAACTAGATGTCCCATTCGTTCGTAGGATGGAACATAATTAATGTTGTCTTAAAGTAAAATAACTTACAACACTAAAAGCATTTAATATTTTCAAGAAAATCAACGAGCAAGTGCAGAAGGAAGCGTTCCTAACGGCCAATTAAACTTAGCCAAGAAGCTTTTGTTCGCCTGGAGCATGCCCTTTTCTTTTGAATGTTTTAATTACTATACTTTGTCTTATTTAATTATTTTATATTGCTGCTGGGCGGCTAAATAAATCATATTATTTAGCCGCCTAAATCTATTTAGACTCAGTATTCTTGTTTAAAATAATAAACGGTCATATTGATTCCAGTTTCTTATTAGAAAAAGTGTGTCTTAGAATTCCATATAGTACCCTCTCACGTTCTAAATTTACCTTTCATGTTAGATTCTGCAAAACAAACTATGCTATGAACTCTTTCTTCTCTCGTGCTATGCGTAATTATAATACTAATCTTACGGATATCGATATATTTTTCCTTTCCTTGTCACATTATAAATCACGGTTAGCAGGAAAACTGTTCAGTTTAGTTTGACGTTTGGTGATATCGAGGTAACTGTTATTGTTATTTCTAACTTATTGATCACGCTTATTACGTACCTATCTACCAGCGGTCATCGATCGCGTCGGCAACGTGACACGCGGGCATGTGTTGCAGCGTCAGCATTCTTCCCTCAGAGCTCACTTTCGGACTTAGCGAACCTCGCATCGGTCGCATTCTAAATTTCTAATTATAATAATGTTAATTAAGTAATTTTAAAAGCATATTATACCAACTGCAAGTACTCCGAGTTTGATTTCCCACTGTAACCCTCTTATAATTCGCTTCCAAATATTGGCGTTTCGTTTTGAGTGCTCATTACATTTACTTTGTTTGTTTTATTGTAATTAAGGGGACTCTAGGTCTGTTTAGTTCTAGTTTCAATTTTAAATGTTTTTTAAAGACTGTTTGTTCCTTAATAAACTAAAAAAAAAAAAAATTATTGTTTGTTTTCGCTGAATAGTTCAGTTTTGATACACGTTATATTTTTTTTGTATTTTAAATTTTCATTTGAAGATTTGTGACATACTGCTATTTACACAAAGTACTGATTTACAATCAAAGGATTTAAAGAAGCTTTCTGAAACAGGTCGTTAATATTACAAAGGAGTCATTTGAGATGACTATGGGAACCCCGGTCATGTTTACGAGTGTATCAGCTTGTATCTGTTAAGTCTAAAGTACCTGGTCGACCGAGCTTCGCTCTTTAATAGCCACCTCAACATTAAAATATTATCGGGTGAGCAAGCTATGCTACCCGCCAACAGATGGCGCTGTATGCTTCTGTCTAAGACGCGGTATTTTTTTATTAATGCTTAAAAACACGGGGAAAATGAATTTTCCCAGACAGGAGACCTAGCTAGATCGATTTTTTGCCCCCGAATAACCCGTATGGTAAATTTCATCGAAATCGTTAGAGCCGTTTTCGAGAAACCGATTACAAATATATTTACAAATAATTAACAAATATATATACAAATATTGCTCATTTAATAGTATAGGATACATCACTAGAACGTCGCCTATAATTTTTTAAATTCGGTATAGTTTACTTGTAATATCTTAATACAATTTAATGAATCAGCCATAGCGGCAACCGGCAACGTGTGTGTATAAAAAGAAAGAGACGAAATATTTTCAAGATATTTTTTATTTTGTTTAATTGGACTTCTAAAACATGAACACTGCATATCGCACAAATATGAGCGTATTTTTGATAATGTTTCTCGTTTATACTACTGGATAAAAAAAAACTATTAATTTGTTTTTTTAGCAGTATACGGATTACGAAGCATCTCTTTACAATAGAAAAAAAACCGGCCAAGTGCGAGTCGGGATCGCGCCCTAAGGGTTCCGTACCTATCTACCATATGATATACTAAAAGCTTTTGCTCTTTGATTTTTAAAACTCCGCGTCCATCCAACTTGACCCCTCTTTTATAGAAAAGTTTTCGAAACGGTAGCTCACCTTAATTGGTTATTATTAGTTGGGAGAAATTTTTTAATAAGTATTTAATGATTTATATTTTTCCCTTTATTTGTACTGTGAGACCTAGCTTCTTGCCAAATTTCATAATTTTATGTCAACGGGAAGTACCCTGTAGTTTTTGCTTTTTTGCATAAATGTATGGAGAAGAGGACATAAAAAGCCATATCTTTTCATTGCGTCGTTGTAAAAAATTGAAATTTTCAGATTTTGTGACCTTGTGTGGTTTATGGACTTTAATATTCGTTATCAATTTCAACCTGATACCTCTTCTCGTTCGTGAGAAAAAGGGTCTTGACAGACAGACAGACAGACGGTGATCCTATAAGGGTTCCGTTTTTTTATGTTGAGGTACGGAACCCTAAAAAAGGATTGTTTTCAAAGTTATCGCATTTTATACTAAATATACAAATCGTTTACTTTTTTCAGAAAGCTGGTTTTTTTCATAAAGTATAACAAAAGCATAACAAAAGTTTTTCCGTTAAATTCTTGCCAACCGAAATGTGAATTATGCTATTGATATCAACACTTACCTTTCTATCTTGTCAAAACCTAGCAAACATTAACATTTTGGGCTAAACAAATATAAAATAAAAATGACGATGCCATCGACACGCAAAGAAGAAAACCTAGCAAATATGAATGAAGCTATGCTGTTGCTTTGTTGTAAGGCGTTTTCTTGGTAGTGACTTGCTTCTGCGAAAGAATAATGTAAGTAGAAAATGATGTCTTTGTGCAAATAATTCATGGAAATAACCCTCGTCGGAAGAGCCATATTTATTTATTTGGCGAGTTATGTATGATAACGCTGTTACTTATGGAGCTGTAGCACTATTATTTATGCGTCCTCTTCCCAGTGCTACGTCGTAGCGTTTTGCTACGAGCGGGCTTATGTTTCTATTTCTATCAATTGATAACGTTAGAAGTTCTAGTTCTAAGTTCTAACTTAGAACATAGAGTAACACGATTTTCGCTTGCGCGGTTTGACGCGCTGCTCTAAGCGTTAGAAGGATATCTGTACTTTTCTGTGCAAATTAGAACAAAAATACGGGGTATCCCTACGGCTGGTCAGTCCTTATTCCATACGGCTGGTAATCCTATTCCTTATACGGGGTTATTTTTATAATATACCTAGAAAGTTGTACAGGTGGTTTTCCCCGTGTAAATAAACAACTTTTCTTAAGGAACTCATACAAAATAAAAAAATCTTCTCCCAAACATTTTGCTAGAGATGGAAGTTTATCTTTTTTTCGACCTATGTTCATTGGGAAAAGTTATTCCAGAACTACAACACGTAAAGTGTTATGGAGCGCACAGCACTTTAAGCCAGATTCTCGTGCGATCGAAATTTCAGGTATGCCCCCGATATGTAGTCAAATTTTAGAATTACTCTTTTTAAATCTCTACCAGAAAGTCAAAGAGCGTATGAGAATAGCTTCCACAGGAACAAAAATATATGTACGAATGTATGTATCTTATCTCGTTTCGGGTAGTAAAACCTTTTCGCGCTAACAACAAGCTAAGGAGTCGAAACAAAATTCAAATACGAAAGTGTGACGAATGTATGAAACAAACGTGTTACTCGGTCACAAAAGGTTTAATAGTGAAAAAAGTCTCGGGATCAGAACCCGAAACGGTCGAGTCATATGTCGCACGGACAGTTTATTTAGGCATTGTATTTGTTGAGGCGTGAGAATATTGGGTTTCTGTGTCTGTAGACCTTTACACAAGGTTTAAATAAATTCATTTATTGTGGAGGCTAAATCTTGTGTTCAACGACTTTTCAAAATCCGTTATTTTTTAGGGTGCCGTACCCATCATCATCATCATATCAGCCGTAAGACGTCCACTGCTGGACATAGGCCTCCCCTAAAGATCTCCATGATGACCGGTCCTGCGCTGCTTACATCCAGCGGCTTCCCGCGACTTTGACCAGATCGTCGGTCATGGCTGCTACCAGAGCCAGGAATAGCGGGACCGCCGGGGACTAGGGGCCGGAGCTTATTATTATGATTCATGGTTTCTTTTTCGTGTGACAGACAGACGGACAGACAAAGTCGCACCATAGGGGTTTGTTTTTTTACCATTTTGGTATCGGAAGCCTAATTAACCCCTGCTTTACTTGTAATGAACCCCTACCCTAAAATAATTTTTTTTTTCGTCATTTTATTTTATCTCTTTGTCGGCGTAGATGAAGATGCCGATTACCTGGTTGAGTCCGTTGAAGTGCGAAAAATTGTTTCAGTTCGCACATTAAAGGTAATCTGAATTTTAGCGACCTAGCATACGGTAAAGTGCATAATTAGGTTTTAAATTGGTTAGGTTAAGTTCAGGTTTAGTGGTTGGGTTGAGACCTATCCAAATCCATTTCTAATTACAGCTTTCTAGTACTAAAGGTCTATGAGCTAAGCCGTGGACAGACAGACGGATATGACGAAACTATAAGGGTTCCTTATTGACTACGGAACCCTAAATAGGGTCTTGATAGACAGACAGACGGGCTACAAAGTGATCCTATGAGAGTTCCGTTTATGTTTGGAACCTTAAAAATGTATTTATAACCCGGATATATTCAAGTTGCGAGTGAAGAGGCTTCTTCTGGGCAAGCTCGTCTCATCGTCGATCTTATCAATTTCGTACATCGGGGTCAAGAGGAAGCCCATTGACAATAAAAAAACATAAATTTTAAAAAGTCGTTGAATATAGGTTGTATTTGGCCTCTAATAAGCCCAAAGTTGTTGCAAAACATTACTATATCACATCCTTACTCACAACGCATACCTTCTACGGCAGCATACAGCGATATTTTTCTATCATCCTGAATATGTTAAGGGGTGGTCCTGCTGCCCATGAAACTGAACAACTTTTCCCAAGGAACATAGGTCGAAATATGAAAAAAAAAATGTCGACCTCCCATACAAAACGTGCTGTCAGCTGATGAATTTGTACAGGAAGTCGAAATTTTTTTTTCATATTTCAGCCTATGTTCCTTGGGAAAAGTTGTTCAGTTTCACGGGTAGAACCACCTCCTAAAATATCCGGGGAGATAACAAAATAAGGGTGTATAGTTTAAGTACAGAAGAAAACTATCAAGAAACACTGTCTACTATCGCAAATGAAATAAATGTTGCTAGTAAGAAAACACAGTTACGTATAAATATTTTGAGTACAAAAGAAAATTACGCGTGCGATGATTTATCTGTTCAAAGCGACGACGAAAGAATTATTTCGTGTTCAGCGTAGAGATTGCAACCATTGATTTATAGTAAAAAACCGGTCAAGTGCGAGTTGGACTTGCGCGCCGAGGGTTCCGATATACCTATAGTGTTTTTGGAAGCCATAAAGTCCATTTCAAGGACCGCATAATTAAATTTGTTTGTAAAGGTTTTTTTGCAGATTATTATAAAACTGTGCAACTTAGAAAGATCGTTTTATTTTTGCTGTAATTTTTACATAAACTTCTGTAAACTGTAATTAATTCAGATTTTTCCCTTCACATACTTCAGAGATAAGGGGGAATGGTAATTTTTTTGACATTTTTTTATCATAACTTGAAAACAAGAGACGTGAAAAAATACAAAAGTATATTTTAGAATGTACAAGTAAAGCCCTTTCATATGATACCCCACTCGACCTAGTAGCAGCAACTTGAAATTTGGCCCCCCCTATTTTGGCCCCCTTTACATAAATAATCATATTTTTTTCAAAATTATTTTATGTTAAATTAAGTTGGGCAATTATATTCTAAAACTATTTTAAATTTCAAGTCGATAGCATGAGTGGTTGCTGAGATATAGAGGTGTGACAGACAGACGGACAGACAGACAGACAAAGTCGCACCATAAGGGTTCCTTTTTTACCATTTTGGTATCGGAACCCTAAAAAGAATGACTCCGCCAGAAAATAGGCCAGCAAAGATTTATAAGCGTTGGATTGGATGTATTTGGTAGATCCATGTACCTATTTAGCGAAGTATTTATTTATACCTATTTATTATAAGTACTTACATAAGCATAAGTACCTATTGGAAAAATAAGAAATCCAACAGTTTTTGTTATCAGTTAATTCGACGAATTTATTATCGTCATATCCATGCTTGTAACACGTTATTTGTCCGTGTCAGTGGTGGTCATCAGCCGATTGCCTGTGGGCAATGATTGATGGCCTCTTGTTCGCTCGTGAAAATCGCCCACCCCAAAGGATTCCTCCCCTGTGCCTATTTAATATAACAACCGACATTGTGTCACATAATGGTCTTTATTCAACGTAAAATAAGCACGCCACCATAATAATATATCATGTCGGTACCCAGAAAAATGAAAGCAAAAGTCGCGAAAATAATTCTCTTCCCGCGGAAATACTAAGCTACTGCATACGATCACATAATGCTCAGTTGAAGCGGCGCGAAACGGCCAGGCTCCACATTTTTCCAGAGAGAAAACTTTTGTGTTCCTTCCCCTTCACATAAAAATGAAATAGTGACTATTTCAATAATTGTACCCTTTTTTGTCCTCTATATTTTTGAGTCAACACGACGATGTGTAGAATTTTTTTAAAGAATTTACAGGAAATGCTGTGCGATGCTGTCTCATCTCTACCCATAGGTGTCATATAAAGCGACTAAGGTATTTTGCACCGAAAGATGGACAGCAGCGTCCTCTAACGTATCGTACAATCTTACATACCCACTGCGGTCACCCACAATGTTAACAAGCGTAGTGAATATGGTACTTCTCCCCCAAATATACCACAGATTTTGGCTGAGAATTGCTGGAGCAAGCTAATTCAATGTCCAGTAGAAGACTTATTGGGATGGTATCAATGATATTACAATTATATGTTAAACATCTTTGGATGGTATGATGATGTGATGACACTGATGACCTATGAAAGTAGGTTTATTTTATTTTTATTTTTTTTATGATACAAATGTACACTATTTCCCATCATATACCGGCATTAATGATATGTTTCCAAATTGTTTGATTTTACTCCTCTAAATAAACAATCATATCCATGTTATTTACACTCAAAGTTAATTAAATTTATGGTGGCGGTATCGCAAAGTAGGCACACCATGATATATCGTGAGGTTTTTTATTCATAAAGTAATTTTTCCTTCCATTATGATATAAAAGCGACAACAAACTCGGACTGCGCCGTGCACAAACAAAGGCTTTTAAACTTTTTGTGGGTAATTTTTTAAGGGACAAAGCATCCACGACGTATTTTCGTTTTATTGCCGCATTGTAGAAGAGAGCTCAGCTTCAGGTCGCGCGCGAGTCATATCTCGGGCGGTTAGAGTTATGAAGCGTCGCGACAGATTTAAGCTTTTCTTGTGGTTCTTGTGTAGAAAAATTATGTGTCCCATTCAACGAAGAGATAGTACGAGAGCAAGTTCTTGGTAAAGCTAACAAACATAAGTAGTAACACCTACTTACTGCTACTGTCCCGGGTATACAGGAGACCGGCGTTGCTCGAAGATAGCCACACGACCAAGTGCTATTTACTCACAGTTTTTTTACATACTTAGAATAATACTTCGATTTATACCACATTTATACACAGAAACATGAATAAGAAATACTAGGAGCCAATTCTTGAATATCACCGGGTGATAATATATAATTTTTAAGACTTTGAAAATTCAAATTCACTCTGATGAACTGTAAATGAGCAAACAAAACAATATGAAAATCAACAATTATATACTACTTTATATTTAACGAATATCAATCTTCTTCTATCACTTTTAAAATGAAAAATCTGTGACTTTGAATTTTTTGAATGATATTTTATCACCCGGTGATATTCAGAAATTGGCTCCCAGATCTTGAGCCTGGGTGTCTATGGAATCAATTCTCGAATATCTCTCAAACAATCCAAAATCGCAGATTTTTCTTTTCAAAAGTGAAGATTATAAAGTAGTATGTAATTCATGTGGTTTTTTTTTGAAAGAAAAAAACTGTATCAAAATTTCGACAAGCGTGTTGGACTGCGTTGGACCACAAGCCGATGGTCGCCGGTTCGAGTCCCACCTACCCGTGAATGTTTTATCATTTGTAATTTGTTTAGAACATTCTAGAAAGGAAAGAAAGGGAAAGCTGAAGAAAGAGAGCTAATTACTAGAAAAATCTAACAAAAACCTTAATTCAAAAATGAGTCTAGAATGTTCGGGAACGAGTAGCACGAGTACATAAGCCGGGCCACCGAGCGGCTACGCCGTAGTTCAGTGGAAAGCGATCTAAAGTGAGGAACAAGGAAAAGAAGAAAGTCCTAAGGAAGAGGAAACCTCAGAGGAAACTCAAGAGGGTACAGAGGGAAGACTGTGGAAAAGGTGCCGGAGGAAGAGGTCCCGGAGGGAAGAGTGCTCGGAGGGAAGTCTCGCATAGAAGAGGTCCCGGAGGGAAGAGTGTTTGGAGGGAAGTCGCGCATAGAAGAGGTCCCGGAGGCAAGAGGAACTCGGAGGGAAGAGTACACAAAAGAGGTCCCGGAGGAAGAGTGCTCGGAGGGAAGACTCCGCAGAAGAGGTCCCAGAGGGAGGGGTGCTAGGAGGGTAGACTCCGTTGAAGAGGTCTTAGAGCGAGGAGTGCTCGGAGGGAAACTCCGTAAACGAGATACCTGAGGGTAGAGTGCAAGGAGGGAGACCGTGGAAGAGGCTCAGAGGGCGAACTCAGTGACGTGTATATAAGAAGCTGGGATTGTAAATAACTCCTAAATAAACGGAAAATACTACATTGGCGTTTCACTCCAATCCCGAACCGCTAGCTCGTAACAGTATATTGTTGGCGACACCTCGTTTCAGTTATTTTACAATTTTTCTAATTTGATTCTATTTTTGATACTTTTCGTTGTTTTCACTCTTTTTTAGTTGTCTTTCATTTGATTTTACTCTAAAACCACTGGAAATATATTTAAAGCAGTTAATCTAGTGCTTTTATTGCACAGATCTCAGGGCAAAATAATTGACCTCACACCGAGGTCCTACAACGCGGACGTAAAAACAAACTCGTGACGGCCCTCGCTTATCTTACAAAAAGCCTTGTATCATAGTTACTATTATTTTCACATTGACAAAAATGATGCATGAGGAAGCCTCTGCTACATATGACATTAGCTTTGTGAAACGCAGATATACCTACCTACGTCAAGGAGATCAGAGCCGAGGATTAAAGTACTATTATCTAATCTGTGGTGTGGCTCTCTACTCGTATTTGCTCAGATCAGTGGTACCCAACATTTCTTTGCCCAAAGATCTATGGCTTTTTATTCGGTATAGAGACAGCAAGGTTTGAAATAAAAAACTATTAATTAAAAACATTTTTATTTTTACTTTTAATTCTGAATCAATTAGATTTTTGAGCTCGCATCCAACTCGCATCCTTTTTTCATACGAACGTAAGGAGCGGTGCGTGAGAAGTGCTACCACAAAATATCATTCTATTCTAGATAATGTTTATCGATTTATGCGCCTTTTTTTACGTATATAATCATTGGATTTATGGTGTTGTTCTTATTTTAAGCAATATTGCGAAAGGTTCATACGAATTCAAGCTCATCTATCGTTTTGTACTTCTTTAGACGCAGGGACTAAATTCTTGAAAATCACCGGGTGATAAAATATCACTTTTGAGACTTTAAGAATTCACATTTGCCTTGATAAACTGTTGAAAGGTTAATCAGAATACACAAAAATTACCAATCAAGGACTGCTTTATATTTTACGAATATTAATTTTCACTTCTGAAAAGAAAAATCTGTGATTTTGAATTTTTTGAGTGATATTTTATCACCCGGTGATATTCAAGAATTAAGTTCCTGTTCGCTTTCGTGACAAATTTTTATCATAGGTTCATAATGTTGTTACGCGGACCTAGATTTAGTGCTTGTTGGGAACCGCTGGCTCAGATGAAAGTAAATATGTATTTAGTAGGCTGGTGTGCAGAACAATATCTTATGTTCACGTTTATACGGATACTCTCATACTGTAGGTTCTATTTACGATCATATCACTTGTCCACATTGGCAGACGGCACATTAAATGATTATTTACCATAACAGGGACGAGAGTAAATGCTGTCATTTCCGAAGTAAGATGGCCACTTGAACAGCTCGGGACAAAAATGGCGAAATTTATACAATTTATTCCCCCTTTATCATGTTTATGATAGCAAAATTTCGTTTAAGGTCAGTAAATTTGAAGTGGGATGGAGCCATTATGAACTGCTGCTGTTCATTTTATCTCAAATTTTGAAAAAATCGGGATCTCGGTTGTGGATGCCTTGCCTTGTTGCCTTTACGTACAATAATTTGAATACAGTAAGTAGGTTTTTATTTTTTCGGTTTAGAAAATTTTAAGAGTCTCAAGAACATTCGTTCAAAATTAATAATATTTTCAAAAATAAAATAAATAAAATTTGTCTCTACACACAATGCTCGACTTATTAACTAGATGTTGCCTACATGTTAGCTCACCTGCAATCCTAAAACAAAGTAGCCTATGTTATTTTTGGGGTCCAAACTATCTTTACTTTAATTTAATTTCATCAAAATCAGTTCTGCGGTTTAGCCACTATAGGGTAAGAAACAGATAATTTCGAATTTATAATATTAGAGGGAAGGGACACCTTTCACACCGTCATCATTTCTTTCATCACATTTTTGCTCAGGTACCTTAACCTTTCAATAAAATGGTTTTTGTTGTAGTAAGAATTTCAACACGTCCTAATGAAAAGGAAATCGGATTGTGGTGAAACAGAGATACCTTTAACTTTTTCCCCGGTGAGAGAATTATACTGAGAATTAGTATTCAGAAGACGTTTTTTGGAAGTAAGGTATACACTGCGGCATGACTTCCGATCCGCCTCTATCGAAGATTGCGCCCGTTACCTTTCTACCGCACGAACGACTGAAAGTCATTAGTTACCAGCGAAGTTGACTGCCGACCATTATTTTACATAAAGAGATTTGAACCTTTTTTATGTCCATTTTACACACCAAGAAAGAAGAAATAATAATAATAATAAGTGTTTTTATATTACGAGGTGTATCCAGGAGGATATGTATCTGCTCATGAAACTGAACTTTCCTTTGGGCGGAACACAAAAAAAAATCATTAATTAACTAATTTGACCTCGAATATGTACACAAAGCGTTGCGCTACCAGCTAATAGTGCAATTTCTATGAGAAGTTGCGTTTTTATCTTTTTTCTACCTGTGTTCTATGAGAAAACTTGATTAGTTTTTTGTGCAGGTTTGCATCTCTTTGGTTTTTATTATTTTGGGTTTATATTATTTTTTGTTATTCCTGTTTGAACAATCAAGGCCAAAATAAAAAAAATCCACATGTTTTCCTGCAGCTTTTTGGAGCAATAAAACAACATAATTGAAATAAAGAAGTTACGTTACTAACTTTGTTAGATTTTCCCATCAATTAACTGTGCCCAAGCGAGTCTTTAACATAGAATTATTCAAATCTACATTAGGGTATTATTATTGTGAAGTCAATTCCAAGTGGAGGGGACTTTATGAAACGTGATGGGAATGATTTCATTCAAATTTATGCCAAGCAATGCAAAATCATCAATAGAAGAGAACAGGGTATTTTGTACAGTTATTTTTGCCGTATATCGGAAATAACACTTGGACGATCATTTGCATTGCACACATCCAGAATTCGTTGGTCTAAACCATGTTTCTAGATACACCAAACTTTTACTAAAACATACTATCATAACTGCACAGACATTTGACGGAAATTTTTAACAGATACTTAATTAAAGTTTATAAACGTGAAACTAAAACCCTTAAGAAAATATGGTTACTTAATAATGTATTCAAGGGTAAAGTAGAGCTAATCACAGCTAAACTGAATTGAAACTGTCGAGCAAACGAAATTAATAAATGTAGGGATCCAATTTTAGAATTAATAAGGGTTCGAATGGACAGCACAACCTCTGGGGACGCTGAATTTAACGAACCCTATTGTTACTCTCATAATCAAATGGACCAGTGTATGGTTTTACGATTCCATCCACGTTTAAATTCGTGCCATAATAATCAAGTTGCTGTACAGTCGGCGGCATAAATGGGGACAGTGAAGAATTATAATCCCTTACACTTTTTGGGTCGTTTTTGGTATGGACATGCTAACTATTGACTGACTTATTACCCTTTAGCTACCGAAGGTTACGGCTATTGAATTGAAATTATAGATTTTATAACTCAGCTCATCCAAAAATATGAGTCATTTAGTACATCTTTAGGACATGAATTCCTAAATCGAAAAGTAATCTTAGGAATCGCACAATATTTTTAAGACCACTCTATGGACTCGACGATATTTTTTTAATATCCACTTTACGTGTACAGGAGGTACCCTAATAACATTTTTTTTAAATATTTTATTATACCACTTTGTCGGCCACACTAATATGTATATCCATACCAAATTACAGTTTTCTAGTACTTAACTAATCGCTGAGCTAAGCCGCAAACAGACAGACCTACAGATAGACAGACGGACGGACATGACGAAACTATAAGGGTTCCTTGCTGACTTGTCTAACTAACTGACTAACTTTTCCCTAGGAAAATGGGTCGTAATCCAAAAAAAGGTGATCATATCTTTTAGAGTTTGTGTTCCCGGTGAATAATTGTTTAGTTTCACGGGCAAATTATTTTCCTTCAGGGTCGTTCTCTTACCGTTATAGTTTGTATAAACAATAAATTACACTCTGATTTTATAATGGTACGGCACCTTAAGGAGTGATTACACCTAGCTGAATTCAGAGACTAATTCGGCATACATTGCTGGGAGGCTTGGTTATGTTAACTGCAATAGCCTTACTTCAACAAGCAATGTATACCGAATTAGTCTTTGAATTCAGCTAGGTGTGATCACTCCTTTAGAGTAATTAGTAAATTCACAAACTACAGACATATGCAAATGTACCTATTAATGTACCTAATTAAATTATATGATGCTTCTCAGAGATATGCTTCATGTACGAGTATGCTTGCTTAATCTTGATTTGGTAAATTACATTGCAGATAATCCTTTGAACTGAGTAGGTACCTAATTAATACTTACCTACTTAGTACCTATTAAGAGTATATCATTGATTTGTGTTGTTACTATTAGCAATTAGTATAGTACCACCGTATCTATTCTTGGATATCTTTAAGATGTCAAAAACGCACCCAACTTGCCGACCATTGCGCATCGTGATAACAGGCTGTGGAAGTCAGCCCGGTGCCAACCGGCACGACGCACGTTGGCAAAAAGAAAAGATACTACTCCCTTAAGGTTTTGTCCAGCCGTAGACGGTCTTGGGCTGGTACAGTATCACGCCTTTTTCTACGATCGCGTACAGTACGTGACAGATCGGGAGTGCGGGCAAAATGTATGGCGCGCAAGCAAACCCAAGCTGTTACGTTGTATACTCCCTCCATTCTTTAAACCATTTGTACAAGCTCGTCGTTTTAGAGTAAATACTTTTTAATTGGCCTTACTTAAGTACTTTTTGTTTGGCCTTACTTAACTTCTTAGTTTTGAATTTAAACTTGGAATTTTCTCTTCTTCTTCTAAAATTTTTGAACAATCCATTTAAGCATTCCTCTCAATTTTATTATTTTAGTATTAGTTTTTTAACTGATGAGGGCGCTAGTTGGCTGGGGGAAAGCCCTTAATATCGAAACAAAATACATTCGAAATTCAAACGTTTATCACATTGATTAAATCGTTTTGGGGTATAGTACACATATTATGCCATTTAATTTTCTATGCAAATCACACGCTTGGGACGATCGTTCCTCCATATTAATGCAATTAAGGGCAGTTGTATCAATCAAGGCTCGCATGTCCGTCCAGCTTCAACTATTATACACGTAGACCACGTGCGTGGTAGTTATAGGTCAGCAACTACACAGGCAGCAATAGATAATCGAATGTTGGGGCAGTACTAGAGCTGTGCCGGATTATGACATCGCGGGTAACGTAGCAAATTCTATCAAGGGGCCCTTGAATTGGCTCTGCTATAATGTTCGTATTTCGTATTTCGCTTCTTACATTTAGATGTTTCTTGTATTCTTTACAGCCAGGCATATCTTTGGCTTTTTCTTGCACAATAAAACATATTTTTACGGTTCGATCTAAAAATATATTTTTTTACTGTCAGAAAGCGTTGGCGCGCGTGGCCCCCGAATGCGCGGGGCCCGTAGCGTTTGCTTCTTTTGCTATGTGGCTAATGCGGCACTGAGCTAGAGGCTTCCACCAACGCCAGCTACGATGTAACCCGTACTCTATTTCAGTCTGTTAGATCGTAGAAGACAAAACAGAACAGGCATAATTCAGGGGATTCCTGCAGTCAATTAGCGCCCCCATCAGTTAAAAAAATATTGCTAAATAAGCAAAAAATTTATCGAAAACCCGGAAAGACTGATTGAAGTGAAGGTACCCTGGTTCGTTTAGAACCTATCAATTCTGTAAAATTTAGTTGACTGTAGTTACAGATACAAAAAATGCCAAAAACGGCCACTTTTAGCAGATTTTGTATCTGTTACTACAGAAACTTTATTTTACAGAGTAAGTAGGTTCTACATAAACAATGGTACCTTCAGTTTAATCTACCTTTCCAGATTTTCGATAAGTTTTGTATTTAACAAGTAATATTTTTTTAACTGATGGGGGCGGTAGTGGACCGCAGGTAGCCCCTTGAAATATTCACTAAAAGTTGAATATTATATCTTAAAATATAGTAAATCATTGTGTACGTGGGATGAGATCTAAATCTCTGTTTATATTTCTTAAATATGTTCTTAGTTTTTTATACAAAAGTTGTCAGGAAAGCAGCGTCTAACAACAGCGTCGCGTCGTCGGCTTCTTTTCATGTTGTCGGCGCATCGTGGCGGCACGTCGTGAAAAAGATAGGGTATGAAGAAGTAGTTTATAAACACATTTACTCGTATACTTTACGCATTGACGTAAGAAAAACGCTGCGAAACGCCCCCTGGTGTAGTTTCCAAAATCTTTGACTTTACGGCTATTATTGAATACTTGTTCTATTACTCGTATTAGGAGATGTCATAGAGAATCGATTATAGGGATTTATGACTTTTTGGAATTGAAGTAAAATAATAAGGTAAGTGGCCATTAGACCCAGAAAAGAGAAAGGAAGAGAAATTGAGATATCTAGCATGCGCAGGAGTGAGAAAGAGAGGTCGCGAGCTTTGGTCAGTGCAAGTAAAGCGCGGGCGACGCTTCTGTTTGACTTATCTGTAAAAGAAAAATGTTGATAAGTATTACAAAAAAGTATATTTCCTTCTTCGCCTTCTTTTGATTTATCGATTTAAAAACTTCACTCAAATTCCAATATTGACCAAACGATCAATTTAACTGTATTTGAAAAATAACTCTTAACAAGACACGTACAAGAAATTATAATGTATAAAAATTCGTACGGAATTGCAAAGACAAAGACAAACTCATGCGAAGCCACGGTAAAAGAATTAAAACTTTTGAACGAGCATGCTTTGTTGAATAGTCTGATGTCCTTTTTCATCCCCATAGCTTTATGGGGCGTACTTAACATAATAAAACATCTTTCCTGATATATTTTATAGGGACGAGATAAAGTACACCATTGCGTCCGGACTGAAAAACATTATGGTATTTCTATTTGCTTAGGTTACAAAAGTAAAAGAAATAGTTTGTATATTTTCAATTTCTTTCGTACCAAAGTTTTTCTACTACATACCCAGTTTGCTTTCGAAGAGTTTGGATGCGAGTAGCTCTCTTAGGCGACGCACTTCATGGCGCAGTTTGTCGCAGCATATGCAAGGGGCGAGCAGGGGAATGGCGTCTGAAGCCATTAAAACCAGACTAATCATGATGCGCAGTGTGCTCTACAAAATTAATAATTAAAAAAAGTCAATTACTTTGCGGCTTAGAGACGCAGCAAAAGAATAATTGGTAGCATAAAACTGAAGCGCCGCCGCAAAGATGACGCGCGTGGTTTTTTTACTTATGTCTCAATTTCAAATCGGAAAACGCCATCAAAATAATCTTATATCCACTTTATAATAAATAGGGTTCCGTACCTCAAAAGGAAAATAAAAACGAAACCCTTATAGGTTCACTTGGTTGTCCTTCCGTCTGTCTGTCTGTCAAGACACTTTTTCTCCCGACCGGGTAAAGGTATCAAATTGAAATTGATATCAACCCATGGACCCTTGTAGTTGTGAAAATTGCAAGCTTCTACGACAACACGATTAAATGATACGGCCAATTATGTCTCCATCTCCATAAAATGAACCAAATCAAAATCTATAGGGTATACTTCCCGTTGACCTAGAATAATGAAATAGCACAAGCAAAAGTAAAGTCTAAAAGTACGAAATATTACAATTTTACTCACAAGCAATCATAACCAATCTGCAAGTTTCCAACCTAGTCAATTGACCTATTCTTTATTGAACGTCATAATAGAAATCTTCCATAGATTTTGTATGAAGTTTTTGAACAATGACGTCATAATTCTTGCCATCGTTTAGTTACTTTTTAACACAAAATTAATTATTAAAAATTTAAAACTAAGTATAAAATTTAAAATTACTTGGTTTTGATAAATTTTAAATGATTCTTTCTCAGACGCAAGCAGGATTTCATTTTATTTTTGACCCAGGAAACTCGCGACTCCCGTTTTAAGTATTAAAGAGACGTCAGGTAAGAGTGGACGCGGAGTTTTTAAAATCAAAGGGTTAAAGCTTGAAGATGATGATGGTGGTGATTATGGTGGATGGGTACGGAACCCTTAGGGCGCGAGTCCGATTCGCACTCGGTCGGTTTTTTTTACTGTAAACCGTATAAGTGACTAATATAACTTACCTGTGCTCCTTCTAACAGCATTAAAGAAAAATTGTAGGAAATAAACATAGTGTACAAAAATGATGTGGTTATAATGAACAGGAGCTGAAAAAATAAAACTCCTTGTTATGTAAATTATTTAAAAACAAATACTGTAATATTTATTATTACAAACGACACCGCAACGGGTTGCAGCAATAAATAACCTACTAACCTGCCATTTTATAGCGTCAGTCAATAAATCATAAGCAGTGATTATGATATAATAGAAATCCATGAGTTTATTCATCGGTAGTTGACTTTTATTGCCATCAGTTTCAAAAACCAGAGGATTTATCTTCGTAGAAGACGAAGCAATATTAGGCTTGCAGAGCAATGATAACTGAATGCTGCTATTGATCTCCTGAAGCCTCTGATTTAGAAGATTGAATAATAGTCCATAATAATGATTCTCTATAGTGTGAATCAGGTGTAAAGGTATGTATTGTTGAATGTTAGGGCTTTGCAATAAAACACATGTCACTATTAAACAAAGAGTGACCATACTGGAGAAAATCATTAAAGACACGCGGTCGACTCCAGGCTTGCTCTTTATTTCGGTGTCAAATTTGTTCAGCTCTTCGTAATATTGACGAATTTTATTCCGTGATGCAAAGCATAGACATGCACTAATAACAAATTGAAGTAATTTAACTGTTTCAGGTAAAAACTTTACCGGGATGTACTCTGAAAAAATCGTGAAAAACGTTAACCCCGAAATAATTATTAATGCGTAGAGGGTGGTCAAGACTTTGAAAGTAGTCGTTTTACAGAGAATCCCAATTCTGTTTAGCCCAAGTATCCATTGGATGATTATAAAAGTCTTAGAAAGTATATCGATTTTGGGGTTTTCATTATTTTTCATGAAATTGTTGACCCGGATTGTAACGGACGTCATGTCGGCCGGTTGGGTTAGAACTGTCGATAATGGCGGCAATAAAAACATTGTCAGAACTCTCATTCCTTAATGGGGCAAGTTTAATAACTTAAGTAATCGTACCGACAACGACTCCCGCATGTTTCTGCAATCCATAATGAATGACATTAGGATGATTAAAAGAAAGTTGATAGAGTGGTTTTCCTAAATATTCTTGCGACGTACAATAGTTGATTTGTCGATACTCCTTAGAAGAGAATAAGTAAGGCGCAGGCCAGACAGAATGCCTAAGGCGCACTGTCGGTGCACCACAGGCGCACTGTCGGTGCACCACCGGCGCACCGCCGGCGTGACCGCCGGCACGCCGCCGCACAGCACAGTACGCTGCCATCGATTGCGTCGTCCAGCCGAAAAGTGTACCACGGGGGCGCTCGAAGCGCGCCTCGGGCGCACCCGAAGCGCGCCGCGCCCGTTCTGTCTGGCTTGCACCTAAGACTGCCATACATGATATAGCCAATCTGAGGAGCATTACAGCTTACTTGCACTTTTCATAATAATTATATCATTCATATATGTAACACTTTTAAAATATACAGAATACCAGTTAAAGCAGGTGGATAACTATATTAGCATTTTTAATAGTAGTTACGACTTGACGATGACCTTTAAGAACATCATAGACACTCGTTTTATAAATAAATCGCCCGAGTATTTTTTTTCAACACGACTTCCTAATGTTATACCGTATGTGTACGTCATTCCCTCATAAATGGCTTTTGGCTACATTCACCTTATAGTAATCTTCAGAATTAACGTTTTACTCGTTGTTTTACCTATTGCATGTATAAAGTCAAATTTCGTTTACACGAGTATTCATCCACTATTCGTAACTAGAATTACTTAAAACATCTATTGTCAATAGTCTAATAAAAATTTACATTAATTAATATTCTGCGGCTGCAGGTATGCATATTTATTTTAATAGCACACCTGTCATTTAGTAGAGTGACAAATAAAATAATCAAGAGGCTAAAAATAACACATTTTTAGCTCTATAATCTCCATCTACACTGCATCTACACTTATTTCGTACTTCCACATATCCATTTTTTGGAATTGCTTGCCTTTGACGAGCATTTATTTTTGTTTTAAGTACTTAATGTTAATTTCGACCTATGTTGCTTAGGGAAAGTTGTTCAGTTTCATGGGCAGATTCACATCCTTCAGGGTTGATATACCCTTTCTGTTACACCTTCTATATTCTTTTCCTAATGTCAATAAACGAAACCAGTAACTAACGACATACTGATTGATATGTTCAAAGTGAGAGAGTCTAAAACAAACACATTAGATCCATCTACGAATTAGGCTCCGCGCACACCAAGCGGCAGAGCAGACGAGAGCAGTTTTTGATAACATTGCAAAATGGACTTTATATTCATATGAATAAAATTGAAAATTGCCTGAGAGGCACTAAAACTGCTCGCGCATGCTCGAGCATGCTCGAGCAGCCGCGCGGCAGTAGGCAGGCGCTTTGTCGTAGTGTTGCCATCTTAGTTAATTTTGGGCTAGATTTAACCTTTTTTACTGTAGTTGGATCTCGTTTGTCACAGAGTAGGTACAATCAGGAGCACGTCGATCTTAACACATTGGACTTTGTACCATATTTACTTGACGTAGGTTAGGTTGATACTAGAGAAACGCTGCAAGTGTTAAGCTTGACGTGCTTTTGAGTGAAAACTACAAATAAATCTACTTTCTTGTAAGTATAGTGCATCGAATTATTTGTAAATAAATAGTTAGGTAAAATAAAAATATTTTGCTCTTATTTTGTAGGTATATGTGGCACTTAAATGTATCTAGCAACTTGCTTTAAATAATTTAGTAGCACCTGTGGTTTCACTTACCTATTTATAAAGCACGGAAAACGGCAATACACCTACCTACATATGATTTGGGATACATTTTTTAAAATAAATTTGGGATACCTATTGTTGGAAGTTTCAGGCTCATACATAGAACTGCAACCAAATTCTCAAGGTGGCAGCACTGCTCAGTTCAGTCGTAGAGATGGGCGAATGAAAAAATATTATCGATATCGGACCTATGTTATAGATAGGTATCTCGTAAGTATCGGTCGCCCCGTGTGGTGCCGGCAAAGAATAGTAACTACCCATCTCTACCCCTGGGTGTCGTAAGAGGCGACTAAGGCTTAATGAACCAGACGATGGGCAGCAGCATCCTTCTGTGTATCGTTTCATCTTATATTCTGCGGTCACCTACAACCGCGGTCCATGGCGCCAGCCGTAACGCTAACAAGCATGGTGACTATGGTACTTCCCCTCCACATTGTTTCAGCAAAAGCTGGATTTTTTTTTTGTCATGATGATGATAAACCTATCGATATATTTATAAAAAAATATCCTGGTTGGCTGTATCCTTGATAAGGCTGTAAGTTATACATGAATACGTCTATGTAGGTGCAGTCAAGAGCACGTCAAGCTTGACAGCAGCGTAGAGACAAAAGACGCACTGTGAGTCCTCCATACCTCAATCTCACCTCAGGGGTGTTTCATGTAAGGGTGAGGCTGAGACCAGCCTCATCCGCCACTACCACATAATTACGATAATTCTATCAGTAGCACAACTGCACTCACGCAGACAGAGAGGTAATCGCTAATCGAAGGGAAGCGAGGGGCGCGGGTACAGTCAGTGCGAAAGGACGATGCGTGCATGTTTTGTTGAAAAGATGGTAATGCTAAGATAACATTTCGATTTATTGAACCGATTGATTCCAAAATTAATATTTGGGGGTCTGGTCTCCAACAATGAAAAAATAGTACCACGTGTCCCGCAAAGATCAAGTGTTCCCAGTTTCTACCAAAGATAAAAAAACAAAAAATTTTACTTACCTTAAACATATCGTCACTCGTTCCTCAACCGATATACTTGAACGATAGTTAGTATTTCTTTTATGAATATGAGGTCGTAATAAGTTTACTAACATTTCAAATTTTTCGTAGTCCATTTTATAATAATCGTAAAACAAACTTCCTCGCGATGGTAAAAAATTGCATAAAGTATGAAATTCACCAAAAATGCTTCTCTCTTGCCAGGTTTCCTCCATCCATATTGACCTCCTATTTTTATTGTTATGTGATAATTTATTTTTATGCCGCTCCACCTCTTCCTCTTCCGCCAATAGTGCTATTATTACAATATCCCAATCTACCATATTTACGCAAAAACGTCTCACCTAGTTGAATGTTCACAACAAACTGACAACACGGCATGGTAACCCCGAGAGCAGTCATCGTCATGCTCGCGCATGCTCGAGCATGCTCGAGCATGCGCGAGCATTTTGCCGGTCGGTCTGCGCGGGCCCTTACTCTACATAAATGCTTCAGGATGAAGGTAAATGTTACAAGTTAGGTAACACATTAATCAATATTGGGTATAGGTACCAAAGTTTATGTAATAGTCGGCCTTTTATTTGTTACCTACTGGTCGTCCCATAAATCAATAACAAATCTAAATATATAAAATAGCATGTCCTGACTGACTGACTGACTGATTCATCAACGCCGAGCCGTAACCGCTATAGATTTAGATCTGAAATTTTGTACACAGGTTCTACGCACGTCAAAATCACTTACTAAGAAAGGATTTTGGAAAATTCATCTCCCAAGGGGGTGAAATAAGGGATGAAAGTTTGTATGAAAGTCCTTTGTTTCTTGAGCTAGATTCACACAAATTTTAATTTAAGCTTCTTGTAAAAAATAAAGAAACACATGTTTAAGCATTTCTTAAAAATCCCCCTTAAAGGGGGTGAAAACGGGGATGATTTTTTTTCCGTATGTTGGTCTATAAGTGTTTCATTTTTATAGGTACAATGATAGAAATTTGGTTCCGAGCTCATGGTACAAAATAAAAGAGCACGTGTTTAAGGATTTTGCAACATTCATCCCCTAAGGGGGAGAAATAAGGGATGGAAGTTCGTATGAAAGTCCTTTTTTTCTTGAGTTAGATTCACACAAATTTAATTTTAAGCTTTTGGTAAAAAATAAAGAAACACGTAATTAAGCATTTCTTAAAAATCACCCTAAAAGGGGGTCAAAAAGGGGATGATATTTTATCCGTATGTTGGTCTATAAGTCTTTTATTTTTAAAAGTAGAACTATAAAAATTTGTTCTTGAGCTTTTGGTAAAAAATAAAAAGTACGTGTTTTAGAATTTTTCAAAATTCGTCAAAGTCCGTCAGTTTTGAAGTTAGGATCTTCAAAATTTGTATTTAGACTATCGACTAAAAATTAAGTTTTACGTACCTCAGGGTTTTTGAAAATTCTACACCCTAAGGGGTGAAAAGGGGGATGAAGTTGAGAGAGGCCACGGTAGAGCGTATAAACTCAACCTTAAGTCTTGTCTCCGACTGGGGTGACAAAAATCTGGTGAGTTTCAACGCCACCAAAACACAAGCGTGTCTATTCACTGCAAAAAGGAGTCCATTCAATCTGGCTCCTACTTTTCGAGGTGCATCTGTAGCGGTCACCGACAGCCTCGAGCTTCTTGGCATGAAGCTGTGTGCAAACCTGAACTTCGGCGCCAACATTGAGTCAAAAGCTCAAACTGCGGCCAAAAAGTTGGGTATCCTCAATAAGGTTAAGCGGTATTTCTCTCCTGGACAGTTGCTAGTTTTATACAAAGCACAAGTCCGATCTTGCATGGAGAATTGCTGCCACCTTTGGGATGGCTCAGCCAAATACCAACTAGCCGCTCTAGACTTGATCGATCGCAGAGCCAAGAAGCTCGTTGGTGATGAGATGCTAGTGAAAACCAAGTTTCACAGCCTAGCCCACCGGCGCAAAATTGCATGTCTGTCGGTCTTTTACAGATTGTACTTCGGAGAGTGTGCCCAAGAGCTCCATGAGCTTATTCCGCCATCCCCCTTCTACCATCGGGAATCCAGACGCACCGCAGGATATCACCCATATCTGGTTGATATTCCACACATTCGCACAAAGCGCTTTGAAACATCCTTTATAATGCGCACAGCTAAGGAGTGGAATTCTCTGCCTGCGTCTGTGTTCCCGAGCTCTTATAACCCGAATCTATTTAAGTCGCGAGTGAATAGGCTTCTTCTGGGCAAGCTCGTTCAATCGTCGACCTCATCTCTGTCCTCAAGGCTAGATCGAGGTCAAGAGTAAGCCCATACATAATAATAAAAAAAAAAAACTCCTTCATTTCAAAGTAATATTAAAAAATTAAAATTAAAAATTAAAAAGTCTTTATTCAGTCAGAAACTACTTATTACACAAATAGTAGGGATCTTCTTTTAAGTAAAAAATACCTGTGTAAGAAGAACCCACTCTTCCATAACTACAAATTATAACAAGAATAGTAAATGACCTTAAAAACAAATTAATAAAAGCTACAGAATATCTAGTGTGTGTATGTGGGTGTTTGTGTGTGAATGGGTGTATGCATTGAATGTGTGTGAGTGTGTGTGTGTATAGGCGAGTGTCTGTAGATGTGTATATTTGCGTGTGAATGTAGAAGATGAGAGTTGCCGAATTGTTAAAATTAAAATATCAAGAGGTAATCCGAGATGAAATTAAGTTATAGATTGTAAAAGTAATTCAGTTTTATCATAATCAAGCTGTTTTAACCATTCTATTAATACTTTTTTACAGTTATAGTGATTCATTGGAAAAATTTTAAGCTTTTTATTAACAGAATTGTATATATAAGATGACATTTTATTATATTGTATTGAAGCAAAAGAAGTTTTAGTCCTACTGGAGGGAGCTACGTTGTATTTTCTAGTATTATGTTGGCTGGGATCATACTGTAAAGTTTTATGCAATTTTAGGACAACAAGCAACACATAAAGTTTCCTGATTGACAGTACGTCACTTAATGCATACAGTGAAGTGGTAGAGTATCTTAGAGGTTTAAAATACATAACTTTTAACAAATATCTCTGAGATCTTTCCACTTGTATAAATCTCGTCTTATAAGCTCCTCCCCATACTGTAATACAGTAAGTGATTACTGACTGAGCCAATGCAAGATATATTTTATTTAATAAGTCTTTAGAGGAAATATCGCGTAGAGTTTTAAATATCCACACAAGTTTTCTTATTCTTCCGGAAATCAGCTCAATATGTGGGTACCATGACAGACGTTGGTCTATCATAATACCCAGATACTTTACTGCCGTTTTTTTAGAAATTGCAGGACAATTACAATTTTGCACAGAAGCAGTACAGTTGTGTATTTTAATATTAAATTGTGTCTATGGTTGAGTACGAATATTTATACCGAAAGTAATATAATTTGTTTTTACTACATTTAATGTGAGCAAGTTATTTTGGAGCCATTTAGCCACGTCTCTTAGACCGCTTTCAGTATCTTTATGTACGTTATCCCACGAAGAACCATGGAAGACGATTGCGGTATCATCCGCATAGGAGAAGATTTTTGCATTATTCAGTTTTAGGTCAGTAAGATCGTTTATATAAACGAGGAACAAAGTCGGCCCAAGTACACTGCCCTGGGGGACCCCATAAGTGATCCTACTTTCGCTGCTTACGTAAGATCCAATTTTTACTGTTTGCGTTCTATCTGATAGGTAATCTTTAAGGAGAGATAACGAGGTACCTCGAATGCCGATATTTTCCAGCTTTTTCACAAGAATGGGAACAGAAACGGTGTCAAACGCTTTCCTAAGATCAAGGAATGTAGTTAGACATTTTTTACCATTATCAAGATGTTCGACGATTAGGGAAGTCATTGCAGTTACCGCATCTTCTGTGGACTTTCCGTGTCTGAATCCAAATTGTGATTCTGACAGTAAATTGTATTTGTCTAAGTAGTTTGTTAGCCTTTTATTGACCAACTTCTCTAAAACTTTTGAAATGACGGGTAAAACTGAGATAGGCCTATAATTGTTGACATCGCTTCTGTCTCCATTCTTGAACACAGGTGTTATAATGGAGCGTTTAAGTGATTCAGGAAAAACTCCTCTACTAAAGCAGAGATTGGCTAAATGGCTTATAACCGGTACTACTTCTGATCTAGCGGCTTTCAAAAATGAAGTGGTTATATTGTCCCAGCCTGGGGCGCTGTCCGATTTTAAGGTGGTAATGACACGATCAACTTCATCCATATCTGTATCAAGAAGAACAAAAGACGATAGATTAGTGAAAGTGGATGAAATAGGTAATTCAGGTTGGCATCTAGAATTAATATCTTCCGCCAGACGATTTCCTGTATTAACAAAGAAGTCATTTATATAGTTTACTGATAACTGTGGTGTGGATTTAATATTAAGTAGCTCTGTGTTCTCTTGTCTAGCTTGTTTCAAATTTGTTATAGTTTTTATGTTTTTCCATAGACTTTTGTTATTCTTTGTAGATTTAGAAAGCTGTTCCCTATCATACCTACGTTTTAACTTTTTTATGAGATTATTACAGTAATTGCGGTACCTTTTATAGGTCAGTTTTGAAGCTTCATTATTTGGTTCAGAACGTGATTTCTTTTGTAATTTATTTCTATTTCTAATGCACCTTAAAACACCTGGGGTTATCCACGGTTTTAGTATACGCTTTGAACCTGTTATGACTATTGTTTTTGTGTTATCCTGTAGCGTTTGCTTTATCTTGTAAGTCAATATTTCAATGACATTGTTAGGGTCGCTACAGAATAGTAACTCGGAAAGATTGCTTTGTGCTAAGTCTAGGAGAGCCTTATCATAATCAGTAACAGTCTTGGTTGTAAGCCTATTACAACTTGTGTTGTTCTTACTACTGTAACTAAGCAATATCATTGAGTGGTCCGTCACTGTGGTATTAAGAACTGCTACTTGAACTACACCTTTGCTTTTATCTAGTTTCAACATACAGTGGTCTAGGCAATTATGTTCTCTTGTTGGTATTGAATGGCCAGGTAGCAGTCCGTGCATAGATAGCATATTTAGATAATTTGTACGATTATTCCTATCATAAGTTTGCTCTGTTACCTTTTCTATAGTATTAATGTTTATGTCACCAATAACGAAAATATTTTTGTGAGATTTAATAGTTTCTAAATGATCGTTTAGGGAGTTAATTAATGAGTCAGCATTAGTATTTGATGGTGAGCGGTAGATGCCCAAAACTGTAGTGTCCACAACCTGCGCTTGAAGGCAGGATGCATTGTTTAGATTAATTTCTTGAACTGTTGATTTTAAGCTATTTCTAATGTATATAACGACACCATCACATTGATTTACATGGTGTATTGATTGATAGAAATAGTAATCAGGAAGCAAAGGAACAGGTTTATTAAGGTTCAGGTGACATTCTGTTAAAATTATAACATCTGGCTGTATATAAAGTTGTGAAAGTGTTAGTTGCAAGTCATTTATATTTTTGTATACACTCCGTATATTTTGAGTTACAATAGTCAGTTCATCACCAGTGGTATGTAATTTCTTTGGCAAGTCTTCAACATCGCATTTGACTGCATACGCAATTTCACTTTCGTCTATCTCTTTCAAAGTATCAATGGATTTATCCATAGGCGGACAGTAATGAGTTGTAATATAACGAATAACGTAAATTTACTTTAGTTTCTGAAACCTCGGCAACACAGAAATAGTAGTTGTATGTGTGTTTAAATGTTAGATGTGCGAGTTGAGTGAGAATGGGATGTGAGAGTGAGTGTGTGGTAAGGAACAAACGATATGATTGATTAATTAGCAGCATGCAAGATAAGTAGGATAAATAACTTAATTCTAGTCATTGTCCATTGATTAACTTATGCACTTGATCTTCACTGGTGATTGTGATGATGGGAGAATTCTCATCTTTTCGTACATATACTTTACCGTACGCTGTCCAGCAAAATTTATATTATTTCGATCTTGCTAGGTCTCTTGCCAAGAAGTGAAGGCGCGATGCACGGGCAGTCAGATGTTCAGTGACGAAAATAGAGGTTTCCTCCGATGTACGGAACCCAAGATGTTAATAATATCCACTAAATATATTATTTAAGCATTAGGGTTGTTATTCTGTGGAACATACATCACTGTTATTGAAATTCCACCCCAAATTCAACCCCTTAAAGAGGGAAATGGGGTGAAAAAGTCTAAAAACCAGTATGGGTATCGTTTGTATGGTTAATCGGGTCGCTGATTACGAAAACTAAAACAATTTTGGAATCCAATGTGGTGGACGTGAAATACCATCCTCCCCTGGGGATGGGGTTGGGGTGCGATAGGGTTGATATATCTAAAAATCAATATGGGTGTCGTTTGTATGGTTTATCGGATCGCTGATTACGAAAACTACAACAATTTTGAAATCTAAGGTGGTGGACGTGAAATACCATCATCCCTGGGGATGGGCTTGGGGTGCGATAGAGTTAAAATGTCTAAAAATCAATATGGGTGTCTTTTATATGTTTATATAAGGATAGGGATAGCGGTTAAGACGGCGTTAAGGATAGGGATAGGAGTAGGGGTAGGGTTAGGGGCAGGGATAGGGAGAGGGAGAGCGAAAAGGAATGGGATGGAGGTAGTGAGAGAGGGAGTGGGAGAAGGTGAGGGAGGGGGAGGGGGAGAGGGAGAGACTGCACATTGTCTGAATATCACGCGGGTGAAGCCGCGGGCACAGCTAGTATTGAATAAGAAACAAAACCCCGACTGCGTAAAAAGTCAAAACGGGAAATATAAGTTCTATTATGTATGTATATTATTTGCTTATTTTATATTATATGCATACTTATTGTACGCGGGGACAAATACTTACCAATAACCGAAATAAGATATGTCTTTTGTCCCTTTTGTCCCCTGTTATACTGGGTGAAATGTTATTTTTAGACGCCATATAATTGTTTTGGCCCAATTATTACTCACACAATGTGGAAAAGTCTAGAGACGCCTCATAATGTTGCAGACCATCAACAACAAGTACATACACAAATCATTTCCACTTGAAATATATAACCTTGCTTTTTGGGCGGTCAGGTAAAAATTAGAACTGAGCTCTCAGATTACAGCTTCCCAGATTATTACCTCCGGCTATTCACTGGAAAAGTAGAGTAGAAAGAACTTCCTGTCTCCCACGTCGACGGCAGACGCCAGACGGCAGACAACAGGCAGTCCAAAAAGGCAGCGACGTGCGCTGTCAGCCTGCACCGTGCCTTACCGTGCAGTCTGGCTGCAATTACTGCTACACGGACGGATCTAAACTATCTGCTCTAATTATAGCATCCTTAAAACTTGTTTCATCTTAAATAGTAATGAAAATAAATAAGTTTTAAGTAGGGTCTATTTAGGGTTCCTTACCTAACAAAACGGAACCCTTAGATCACTTGGTTGTCCATCTATCTGTCTGTCTAGATCCTTTTCTAACGAACGGGTAAAGGTATTAAGTTGAAATGAGTGTCAAATATAAAGGCAGACCTTTGAAGATGTGAAAATTTCGAGCTTCTACAACTACTCAATCAAAAGATTCGGTCATTTATATCCTCATCTCCATATATGTATGAATCAAACCAAAACCTACTACATGGTAAACCTAATACAGGGTACTTCCCGTTTACATTAAATCATGTTTGGCAAGAAGCTAGGTCTTATAGCACAACCTAAGGAAAATGTCTAAAATGATTAAATAATATCTTATCTACTACTTTTCTTACAATTCCCCTCCACATTGTTTCAGCAAAAGCTGGAATTTTTGAGGGAGTTCCCTCTCATGACATTCCATGAAACGTCCACTACACGTTTGATGATGATGACTTTTCTTACAACCAATTTTAACCATTTAAGGTGAGATCTCGTTTCAAGTACATTCTTAGTAGAGAGTTTTTAAAATCAAAGGGCATAAGCTTGTAGTATCATATTGTAGACAGGTACGGAACTCTTAGCACGCGATTCCGACTTGCACTTGCCCGGTTTTTATTTTAAAAGTCTTGTTTAAATTTGAAATAAATCCTACCCACGAATTTTCTTTAGATAAGAAACATGAAACTTATAGGAGCGCAAAAGGCGGTGAAACGAGGGTTAACACTTTTCACATTCTGGGGAAGACTTAAATATAATGGCTCCACAACACTTGGCCTTTTAGAAAATCTTCGCTCGTTTACTTTTAGAAAATCTTTGCTCGTTTACAGCGAATGATAGTTGGTGTCGTAAATAGCAGCGAGACTTAAGTTGGTTTCTTGTTTTATCTGCAGTGGATGCTTATTTCATTAAATATTTTGTAGAACAAAGAATATGCAGTGAAGATAGTTCCTTTGATAATATTAAACTCCCTCGTATAATAAGTGATAACGACAGCTGCCGATAACACGTGATTGGGATGTTCCAATTTGTGAGAAGCCCCCCGGCGAGGCGGTAACCGGAATCAAAAACTCTAGCCAAGTACTTAGTACAAGCCAAAGTACTTTCCGGAGTCCATTCATATAGCACGTCAAGCTTCTCAAATTGAACTTAGCAGTGCTCTTATTTCAATAGCCTTATGAGCTGATGTCGCGCTGAGGGTGTGAAGCTTTACTTCCTTATGCGATGAATCCTGAGTGTCTATGGTAGTTTCCCCGAGGAGCATTGTGTCTTAACATTCTATTGCGGAGTTTTAAAAAGAATCAAAATGTTCTTCATTCATTGTAGGATATTAAAAATCTCTTAATGACGTCAGTTTAATTTACGTCGCTTCACAAACAAAATGGCACCATGTGAAAAAAAAAGAAGCGACACTAAAAAACCCTCGCGCTCTTTAGAAAAAATGTTTGATGTACAGGGTTGCTACAATAAACATAAGTCAATTTGATTTTGCCTTATAAGTCTAATCCCATGGATTTTTCTCTTCTAAGTAATCTGACATTTTATAACCTTTTTTAACCTTTTTCTGGCCTTTCTTGTACAATTTTTGCTTGATATCAGTTTTGAATTTATCTAACGGTAAACTTTCAGTGTTTCAATAGCAGTGGGTACTTTATTATAGAAGCGTATGTATTGTCCTTTAAATTTTCTCAGAATTTAGGCGTTGCTGTTATTTTTTTAACAATAATTTCAGCAGCGCAGCGGTACGGTCGACCACAGGTCAGTGGAACCTTTTGCAACACTATCGTTATTCCATTAAGTCCAAAGTGCGTCTAATGACGTGCTGTTGAGTGTACAAGAGCGACTAGTAGTATAAATGCCTAATGTTTTTTCACCAACAAAAATGAGGAGGGATTTGTTTTAAGTTTGTCTTGAATACAGAATACAAACTCCGTTTAAAAAAGAACGACTGAAACCTTTTGTAGGAGGATAAAATGTTAAGGCGTGGCCTTTCATACTTCGCGTTCCAAAACATTTTTGAGAAATTATTGCCGTAGAGCTTCCTTGCACTTTAGACGACAATGAATAAGAAATATTAGAAAGGTAATAAATCATAAATATTTTAGAAGATGGCCACTTGGAATCTGCTATAAAAGTGTAGAGACGAGTTCACTAAACGTATCTTTTGCGATATATTGGTGAAAGTTATAAAAAGGGAAGTATTTTCAAAATAAATTTTCGGCGATACCAAGCCCGTGCGTGATTTGTTTTTGTCAAGGGTAATTTATAAGGTACAAACTTTCTTTATACATCGTGTTTGCAATGAAGATGTTTTGAAACTTGAAGAAGTGAGATGTTTTGAAACTTTTGTGGTAGAAGGTATTGCAGAGTTTAATTTCTTCTACGTTTTCGATTAGAATTGATTAGATTCATTTAATTCACTTCAACATATATAAAAATAAATGTCATTTGATGTCAATATGATTTTCGACATGATGTTAAGGATGTTTTATTATACATTCGACGCAGCTAAACGTTAGTTTACTATTATTTAATCTGTGACGCAGCTTCAATATACGAGGTGTAAAAAAAAATTGTGAGCACTATTTCAGCGTATTATTCAGACCTTAAAACTGAACAAATTTTCCCAAGGAACATAGGGTGAAAAAAAATTTACTTCTCATAGAAACTGTACCAGCTGATTGCGCATTTTGTATGTGCCTACGAGTAATACGTGATGTACACTCGATATTTATGTGAAGATTACCTATATAAGTAAGAATGGGTAGGTAAAATAAACAAACGGTGCGGTCGGCCGCATCTGTCAAGCCCTATCTAATCCAATTATACAGCCGACCAGCCGACCCTCGGGAGTGAGCCATCCCTGTTGCGAATTAACGGTCAAAAACATTCCGTCTGTTTTTGTATGATTTGAATGGTTTTTGTCAAATTCTGCTACATTTCGGTATCATTTTACTTCCGTAAAAGAGTTGACTAATAAATAGGCATTAGTAGAATATAACAAATTACTATTTTCGGTAAAGATATGGTATATTGAGATGAGCTTGATATGAGAAACATATACAACAACTCTGAAGGACTAAAACTGCAAATCTGAATAACAACAGTTAAATTAAGTAAGTTTTTTCACTGCTAAAAGTTCTTTTTCGTATTTCGACCCATATTTTTTAGAAAATGTTGGTCAGTTTCATAAGGAGATTCAATTCCTTTCTGTACCGTTTATCTAAGTATATTATTTCTTTAACACCGAGTATTATACAAAATTGAGTATCTAAATAGGCCGTGTTGCAAAGGTTTCTTGTGCCGCTTCTTTTTGTAATAAGTTTTACTCTTCACCACAGCATAAATCTATAAAGTACCTTAGACTCACTTTGCTATCACTGCATTTTAGTCCCCATACGCATTTTACTGTGCTTTTCCATCAACCGATCCATCCATCAGTTTTCACTAATACAAACTTTTTCACGAGGAAGGCTTTCGATATTTGTCGCTCAAATCGATATTTTTAGAAGCAAGTAAGTTAACTTTTCAAAGTTCACTAGTAAATATTTTTTGCAGATTTCTAAAACCCTTACCCTACAAACGTGCTTATTAAAAGCTTTTCCGGCGTGCACTTTGTAAATCATTTAAAACGAATGGTTGGATCATAGTACGACAGTGATGTAAGAAAGAATTTCAAATAGGTTGGGCAAAAAGTTTTTTCGTATTTTACATGAAAACTCAAGACCTTTTTTTTCAAAGTTTATTTACATTTCATTACAGTAGTATATTGTAGTATTGTAGCACCGCTACCATACCGCTACATTTATTGCTCTTTTTATTTTTTCAAGATTCTGGCCGTTTGAATTTCATTTTAACTTGTGTTCAAAACATCCTATGAAAAGTTGACAATCTTGAAAAATCTTGGAGCTGAGAAGTCTAAATGTATCTAAAAATCATATAAACAGCTTACATAGCTTTTTAATTTCTCCATTTTCATTTGGTAAATATAATTTTAGTCGACATGATAAAATTTAACGAAATATAACATGCCTATGTGGAATTTTAAAAAGCATCTCGCTGCTACAGCTTTCCGCGGGTGTTAACTTCAGAATTGGAGTACATGGAACACAGTTGCGATAGAGACTTGGGAACTAGTAGGAGTACGAATAGACTTCCAACTTAAGATAGTGTTCGTCGTCCAGGTCTAGCACACGGATTCGTTCAGATCCTGCGCCGCCTCCCGGAACCAGCGTGTACTACCCATTTAAAAAAACCGGCCAAGTGCGAGTCGGACTCGCGCACTGAGGGTTCCGTACCACCACATAATCATAATTGTATTAGTTAAAATTTCAGTAGGTTAATGTGCTAGATTTTTTGAGTCCGACACGCGCTTGACCAAATTTTATTATTTGTTGTTATTTTATAGCTTATGAACTATAAACACACCAATTTTCAAGTTTGTAAGTGTTCCCGTTTTTAAAATAGAACTAAAACAAAAATCGCCTCCGCGACCATCCAACTTGACCCCTCTCTTATATGAATGTTCTTGAAACGGGAGCTCACCACAATTGGTTACCATTAGTTGTGAGTAAAGTTGTAATATTTAATGATTTCAGACTTTTCCCTTTATTTGTACTGTGAGACCTAGCTTCTTGCCAAATTTCATAATTTTAGGTCAACGGGAAGTACCCTGTAGGTTTTACTTTTTTGCATAAATGTATGGAGATGAGGACATAAAAAGCCATATCTTTTTATTTCGTCGTTGTAAAAAATTTTAATTTTCAGATCTTGTGTGGTTCATGGATCCTAATACATGGTATTAATTTCAACCTGATATCTTTACCCGTTCGTGAGATAAAGGGTCTTGACAGACAGACAGACGGACAACAAAGTGATCCTATAAGGGTTCCGTTTTTTTCTTTTGAGGTACTGAACCCTAAAAAATCTGGCCAAGTGCGAGTCGGACTCGCGCACCGAGGGTTCCGTACCAACACATAGGTAATCATTATTGTATTAGTTGAAATTTCAGTAAGTTAATGTGTTAATTTTTTTGAGTCCGACACGCGATTGACCAAATTTTATTATTTTTTGTTATTTTATAGCTTATGCACTATAAACATACCAATTATCAAGTTTGTAAGTGTTCCCGTTTTTAAAATAGAACTAAAACAAAAATCGCCTTCGCGACCATCCAACTTGACCCCTCTCTTATATGAATGTTCTTGTAACGGGAGCTCACCACAATTGGTTACCATTAGTTGTGAGGAAAGTTGTAATATTTAATGATTTCAGACTTTTCCCTTTATTTGTACTGTGAGACCTAGCTTCTTGCCAAATTTCATAATTTTAGGTCCACGGGAAGTACCCTGTAGGTTTTGCATTTTTGCATAAATGTATGGAGATGAGGACATAAACTGCCATATCTTTCGATTGCGTCGTTGTAAAAAATTGAAATTTTCAGATCCTATGTGGTTCATGGACCTTAATATATGGTATTAATTTCAACTTGATACCTTTACTTGTTCGTGAGATAAAGGGTCTTGACAGACAGACAGAAAGACAGACACACGGACAACAAAGTGATCCTATAAGGGTTCCGTTATTTTCTTTTGAGGTACGGAACCCTAAAAATGAAAATAAGATACTAAATAATGTTTTTTTTGTCTGCCTTTGTGGCTCTTTGTTAAAATACACCTGAAGATGTAGAAAATCGAAGAGGCAGACATCTGGTCTCTGCATTATCACGGGACGAAGTAGTGAGTTTTTGCATTTTGAAGAGCTGTAACTGTACGACGCAGGGCTATTATGGTGGCAGACCATTTTTCTGGGGTTTTATACATTGTATTTAATAGATAGTCATAGTCTGCCAGGTGTAAGTTTCATTGTCGAGTTTCAAAATATTTTTTGTATCTTGTAGAGGATGCTCCTTATCATCAGTCAAAGAGGCAGACATGAGCAAAATCATATAGAAATTTGGCCTTCATCACCCTTACATGCGTCCCTGTGTAATGAAAGTGATTATCAGTGAAATTATTTATTGAATAATCGCAACAATAGAACTCTTTGAAATGAAGTTTGAATTAATCTTAGTCAATCTTCTAAAATCTAAATTAACAATAACTTAAACATAATTTAATAAAATGCAATTGAAAAATAAGATTTTGAAGAACCTCATTAAGTGAAAATGATAACAATACATCGATCAATCACTTTTCAGCGAATAAAATATGACGCTCGGTCTGCGTGGCCCAGGGCCCTTGACATTTATGGATTAAAGTCATACATATCATGAGTTATTATTAGTTTGTTGATAAAAAAAAACCGGCCAAGTGCGAGTCGGACTCGCGCACTGAGGGTTCCGTACTGTGACGATATAGGCCGTATGGGATATATACCTAAATCAATCAACCTAACGAATAAGTTCGCGTCAATAATTCATGTCATGCCGCGCCCGAAACGGTCAAAGAGGTTGGAGAATTATGGTTTTAGTGTGCAGTCATAAAATGCTTGTTTTAATGCCCAGCAGGGGATGTTCTCCGGAAAAGACAATAACCGAACACGTGTGCCGGCCTGCTAGCTTAACAAACAATAGTTTATTACTTGGAACCGACAGAAATTCTGCGTTCACACGGCCAGACAAACGGACAGACACAAATTAAGCAATAAACTTAAAGATTGTGAATGGAAAAAGCAAGAACAAAGCTTAGCTAGAAAACACCCGCTGTTAAGTCTTTGAATGTACCGGCTTTAAATTGTAGGCAATATCCTAGTCATTGTTTAGCTTGCAAGAGTTGCAAGTATTTGACTCATAAAATATCAATTTAGAAACTGCTTTGTTTCAAAGGGAAAAACCGACTTGAAACGCTAACTTTCCCGCTGTGTCTATAATACAATTGACGTCTGTAGGGTGTCATTGCGATAGTGAGATTAAGAGAATAGCGGACGTTCATAGTATCATGGAGATTATGCAAGTGGGATCACCTGTGTGTGCGCAATCGGTAATGTAGAATTGATACAGTCACGATGTAACTTATATGCGGGATCCGGACAAGAGATATATGTAGATTTGGGGTAACATAGCGGGACGATGAGTAAAAGCCTTCTATATCGATACCTTCTCGGTATGATAAGCGTTCGGAGTAATAGATAGAACGGTAAACCATGTTTGCACACCTGCCGGCTATACAATTAAAATAACCTTCTAAGAATAGTGTAATAATTGTATTACTGAAATCTATATGTAGTCCCCTAGGTTAGCTTACCTTGGGCATTTGACTCATGGAAACCCTACTCGGGGGTGAGTGCGTGGGAGGCACGCCCCGTTAGCGGGGAAGGGTGCCCGAGGGGATGCGCAAACGCAGGGAACGTGTTGGAGAAGGGAAGGAGGAGGCATTCGGTTTTAGAAGCGTTGAGAGTACGGTCGTCGGGAAGACTCTGCTTAGACTATCTGACTTCGATCCACGAGAAGTAGTGTGCTAGTTAGCTTTTCTTAAATAAAGTATTTCACGAGAGTGTGCGAGAGTGAACATTAACACTAAACAGGCGGTGTGTCGAGGGGCTGCGCGTGTTTGGCTCCCTTCACGGTTTGAGTTTGCGTGTGCTAGCTAGATATAATAGACTTTAAATCGAGCTAACTAATAAGTGAACAGTGAGTGCTGAGTGCTCCAAGCCCTAAGCCGTGTTCCAGGCCTGCCGCTCCAGCCGCGGCCAACCAGTTTCCGGGATTGCAGATCCAGCAGCCAGGAAGACAGCCGTGGACGGGCCGTTCCACTGACCTCGCCGAGTTCACAGCTAAGCTAGAATATACAGTTTCCACCTTGATCAGGTTGTATATACCGTAGAGCAAGTAGAGTTTGTTTGCCACGCATGTTTATCGCAGGTTGGCTTAGACAAAAAATAATTGTACTGATAGGCGCGGTGGTTTGAGGTAGGGCTTCAGCGGCTCCCTCCGGAGGGTCACGTTGGGGTCTGAGGGGGTGTGTTGAGAGCAGGGGAGTTCTGGCAACCACAAGAGCCCGAGATTTCTGTGATTGTCCGGGCTTAGAGCGTGGAGAGGTCAAATCACAAAAACAAAATAAAATGTCCATCTCTACGAATTGATCAGTGTGGAAACAGACTAGAAATAAGGCGTAGCTTCGCAATAACGCTCCTGCATTGCTTGATAGATTTACTAACCGAAATTTGTCAATCCATGTATTTTCCGTGATTTCAGTGTTTGTACTTATTTTACCAGGTTACTGCTAGGAGAGTTAGGTATAGGATTAGGGTTCCGCTAAGTCTTGCTGAAAGTAGGGTTCGTTACAATAGGGTTAGACTTTTACTCTAGGTAGGGCCACGCTGGCTTACCGGTCGCTCGTTCATCCGTCCGAAAACAGAACAAAAAAAAATATATGTTAGGGATTTTCTTTAGGGTATAGGGTAGGACTAGGCCTCTCAGGCTCGGTACCGTTACATCTGGTAGCGCGTGAATCCAGGATCTAGGAACGCAGTTGTCTAGCGAGGCAACACCTAGATAAAATTACTTGAGTTACTATACAAACATAATATAAACAAAACAATAATATATTAACACACAACGTAGACAAAAATAAAAAACTATAAATTCTAGACGATTTTTAATCATCCTTGATCCAACCACTAGTCTAATGATTAGGGGGGAGCCTCTTTAATAAAGCAATCGAGAATATATCCTTTACTCCTACTCCTTATTGTTTTAAACTGCTTTGAGTCTGACGTTTCCAGGAAACACTTGTTTACAAAAATAAATGAGTGATGTTTGGTAAAATTAAATAACTTAGTTAATCTAGTATAAAGTATATTTATGACGCAAAATGCTTAAATCAACCAACCATGTATGGTAGAGTTTAGCGACAACGCTCTGCTTATAAGAAAGACATGTTGGCATTTATTACTATTTCATAAAATAATATTCCATTTCAACGATTGCCAACTTACAGAAAAGAAAGGAGATCGACAAGCCCGTTTTCTCTTTGAAAAATTGTATTTGTGAGAATATCTTGCTCGTAGTAGGCGCTTAGGCTGTTGATTGTGGTAATAGGCATTTAATGTTGAAGTGAAAAGGAGCTGAGAGACGCTTGTATGTAGTTGGCTCTTGGGAGGTATTGAGTTCATGCCTACATTTCTGACCAATCATATTGAAGTTAATGCTGATTAAGCCAAGTCTGATTCAATGTAGTGATATAAATGTATATGCTGTATGAATAAATAATAAAAGGGGCCCCACAGCACATATACGAAAATACTTCTATGTACATGGAAAGTATTAACACATAACCGTGGCTACTTCGCAGTTCCCTTTTGAACCTAGCGTCGTGTGGAAGAGGTACCGTGGTTAAGCACACCACCATCGATCGTCGGTCGCAGTCCGCCTCTGCAGGCCCTAGTGTCGGAGACCTAGATCATTTTGGGTGGAAATCTTACTTGGCCTGGTCACAAAACGAAAATCAAATAAAATCCATTCTTAAATTAAACCGAAAGGAGCCAGCTACACGCAACTAATTTAAAATATATAATTTTATTTACCAGGCGTAATAGGAGCAACGAAAACATTGCAAAAAAAGGAAAATTTAACAAACCATCAATAAGATGGCGGATAGAGTTAATACCCGTAGGGGGCGTAAGAGGGCTCAGGTGCAATCACCGGTAGGCGCGGTTGCCACGGGGACAAAACGAGCCAAGAATAATAGACGTGAGTCACCGGAAGCACATACCGAAAATGAAGGGTTGGCCGGGATTCAGTCAATAAGTGCTAAACTAGACGCGATGATGAAGCGTTTAGGTAGCATAGAAAATCGTGATAACGAGCATGCTCGTATCGGCACACCAAGTGTCTCAGGCGTAAGTGTTAGCACAGCTGTGCCAAATGCAGGTTCAGATACCGCCTCTACTTCTTCGAGCTCGCAGTCGGCCAGTTTAGGGACAAACGTTTATATTATGCGTCCGACGATGGATAGGCCTAGCTTCAGTGGGAGTGGGAATGAAAACCCCATGAAATTTCTACGCAAGGTAAAAAAATACTTGAGCGTTACGGGCGCGAACGATCGCGCTGTAGATATAGCATACGAGTGTTTATCAGGGTCAGCGCAGACTAGGATGGGGCTGTACGGAGCGTGGGATAGTTTAACCGAATTCGAGAGGGATTTTTTAAAGGAGTTTTGGGGCGAAAGACAGCAAGAAAAGGTCCGGTATGGCCTCGTATATACGAAATGGGATCAAACTAAGGGGCTATCTATGGCAGACCACTTTGCTGAACAAATAGAGTTAGTCAAAATGCTTACCACGCCATTGACCGAAAGCGATATGGTAAATGGTGTTATGCGGCACTTCCCGGGCGATGTACTTCGCCAATGGTCATTTACAAAACAGGAAAATAGGACCATCTTGAACGCCATAGATTTCTTGCGTGATATAGAGGTAATTACGGGTGATATCATGCCGAAAACGATGATCACGCGTGGGGGTGTGTCTAATAATAGGCGCGCGTACGCATGGGGTAGAGGTTACGCGAATAGTAGAACAATCACGCCAGTAGCTGCGACGATTCAGGAAGAGCCTGAAACTCATAATAGGGGCGCTTTACGTGGAAGGGGTTCAAACCGGGGCCGCAGTAGGGCATTTTACCGAGGTGCTCGTGCTAGGAACGTGCCTGCAATTAAATGGCATACATCACAAACACCTTGTGGTACTGGTGCAAGCGGAAGCGCTGGTGCTAGTAACCGGTCGGGAAAAGGGAGACCGTCGAACTCTTAAGCCCCGGGGGCTCGACTGGAGAAGATAGGTACGGGGTCGGGTTTCAAGCAATTAACGAGGACGCCATGGGTAACAACGAAGAAGGAGATTGTGCGAACCTCAAAGCTTACAAGTATATGCATAAGACGGGATGGAAACCGGGGAGCGGACTAGGTCGATTAGAGAAGGGGATTAGTCGACCAATCAGCAGTAGTTATCAGGTAAATGAGTGGGAGCTAGATGTCCGAATCGGTAGTTTAATGGGAGATAAAAAGGACGAGGTATTCCTTTGTGAGGAACAAGGTAGACCGTGTAGGTTGTGTGACAAAAGAAGCAAGGGAGAACTTACTACTGTATTCAATGACGGCGACTATTATGAAAGTGACAGCGAAACCGCCGTGGGGCTACCGCGCCTGCCCGAGGTTAATATTAAGATGTATGGCCGTGAATTAAAGGCGCTTGTAGATACCGGAAGTCAGGTGACCTGTATCACGCAAGACTTGTATGATAGTGTTAGTGCGGAAGTAGGCAAGCTAGCTGAGGTACCTATACCAGCTATGCAAATACAGGGGGCGTTTGGGTCCAAGAGTGAAAAGGTCACGAAGTTGGCATTAGTCACTATAAGTCTAGGTGAGCTTGAGATAGAGACGCCGGTACTAGTACTAAAGAGACTGCCCAGGGCGATGATACTGGGATATGATTGGCTCGAGAGGATGAAGGCGGTAGTTACCTGCGGGCCCGAAAAGGGGTTGGTTGTAGAACACATGGGTGTGCAAACACAGATAACGATCGGTGCGGAGCAAAGTAATGATAACGTGCAGCAGGTGGTCACATGTGTATTGAATGTGATTAAAGCGGACCCTTTAAACGATGCGTCAGGCTGCGTTAGCGAGCAGGCGATTAGAGATTTCGTAGAATCGTTGGTATTAGAGGCTGAACAAAAGGCGGTACTATTACCTGTATTACAAAACAATAGAGAGGTATTTTCGTCGCGACCTGGGCGCACCGACAAATATACGCATACGATCCACATGCAGGATGAAACACCGTTTATCAAACGCTCTTACCCGATCCCGTTTGCCCATCGTGATAAAGTTAAGGCGAAGATTGATGAGTTAGAGGGGTTAGGGATCATTAAGAGAGAAAGCACTCCATATAGTAGTCCGCTTACTTACACGTTAAAAAAGGATGAGAGCGTCCGAGTTTTATTAGACGCACGTGAGGTCAATAAGCGTATGGTGGGGGATGTTGAGGCTCCTCCGTTGACCTCGGAAATCTTACAGTCATTTCACGGTGTGAACTATATAAGCATTCTTGACCTTAATAATGCTTACTATCAGATTAGTCTCGACAAAGAGTCAACTAAATACACGGGCTTTACATTTATGGGTAAATCATATACTTATGCAGTGTTACCGCAAGGACTGAAAACTTCAGTCGCTAGCTTCACGAGAGCGATGGATATTATTCTAGGTCCGGAAGTAAGGGCCTTCTGCCTGAATTATTTAGATGACCTATGCGTCTTCACCACAGGCACGTTAGATCAACACATAGAGCACATAAGTAGGGTGCTAAAGCGACTACGCGATGCGAAAATTACTTGTAGCCTTGTCAAATGTAACTTCTTGCAGAAGGAAGTTAAGCTATTAGGTCACATCGTTACTACGAAAGGTATACGAATGGACCCCGACAAGACAAAGGCGATTAGAGAATTCCCAGCGCCTAAAACAGTTAAGCAGATTAGAGCGTTCTTAGGACTGATGAACTATTTCAGGAAATTTGTTCACAAATACGGAGAAATCACACAACCGTTATGCCGATTACTCAAACGAGGTGAACCATGGAGGTGGGGGCAGGTGGAAAGCGAATGCTTTGAAAAAATAAAATCAAAATTTTTAGATACAGTCATGCTGGCGCACCCCGATATCACCCAACCGTATTACGTGCAAACAGACAGCAGCGTTATCGGAGTAGCCGGCTATGTATTCCAATTGACGGAGACAGGAGATATGATGGTGATAGGTTTTTGTAGTAGGGCCCTAACTGACACAGAGACTAGATGGACTGTATCTGAGCAGGAGTTTTGGGCAATCATATATTGCCTCAAAAAGTTTGAAACGTACCTACGTGGCGCGAAGGTAATCATCCGAACGGATCACAAAAGTCTAAGTTTTTTGCACTCTTGGAAACTTTTAAACGCGCGAATGATGCGGTGGGTGCATTATATCGGTCAGTTCGACTTCAAAGTAGAGTACGTGAAAGGACACACGAATATAGCGGCCGATGTACTATCAAGGAACCTACCCGGCGGATATGGCAATCAAACCACGCGCGCCCACTGCCCGCAATTGCATCTATTCAAGGCTAGTAACCAGAAGCTTGTGACTGAACAGCTTAGGTCGATAAGTGAGCTGCAGCGGGCGGACATTAAATTACTGGAGGTGATAGGTCACCTGAGCGATAACTACGCAAGCAATAATGCGCCAAGGAAGGACTTTCAGAACTATAGATTAGAGGGTGATGTCTTGTATTACGAGATTCCCAAGATTAAGCGAAAGGTAATAGTCATCCCCGAAGCGCTAATTGACGATTTAGTTCTAAATATCCATGAGGAATTAGGTCACTATGGTAGGATAAAGGTAGAGCTTGTGATCAAGAAAAGGTATTATTTCCCAAATATGTCACGAGAGATAAAACGAGTCTTGATGGGTTGCGATTTGTGTCAAAAAGCGAAACATGAATTGTCAACTAACGTAGGGCCGAGTAGGGCGGTTATCGCTCGAGACGTTGGGGAGCTAGTTTTCGCGGACCTATATGGACCACTACCGGCGGGAAAATATGGAATGAAGTATATTCTCGTAGTACAAGATGCTTTCAGTAAGCTCATAAAGCTGTATGCTCTTAGGAGAGCGACCGGGAGTAGTGTGCTGCATGGAATTAAAAGGTTTCACTCTGAAATTGAGATTAAAAGGGTTGTGACTGATTCGGGATCACAGTTTACATCTAAGGCATGGGAAGATGGGCTAAATGAGTTAGGTATTAGGTATTCCCATACCTCGATCCGTAACCCGCGTCCTAATTCGACGGAAAGGGTGAATAGGGAGTTAGGCAGGTTGTTTAGGTGCTACTGCCATAAGTCACACCGAAGTTGGGTAGCGATTTTGCCGCGCATAGAAGATTGTTACAATAATATCGTACACAGCAGCACGGGTTTTCCGCCCTTAGAGCTTGTCAAAGGACAGACCGCAGTGTTGTCTACGGACAAGTTAGCGGTAAATAAAATAACCGATAATTGTACCAATAAAGACGTGGAAGAACTGAGGAGGCAGGCCCGTATTAACCTCGAAAGGTCTGCAAACAAAAGAGAACAGGCGTATGACCGATGCCATAAGCTTATACAATTTAATATTGGCGATTACGTCAAATTGAGAATTTTACCAAAATCAAACGCTGAGAAAAAGATAACAAAGAAATTCACGCTGTTATACGACGGGCCTTATAAGGTAGGAGCGATTCCTTACCATAATGTTTATACGTTAGTAGATCCGAAAACCGGAGAAATCAAGGGCAACTATAATGCTATACATTTGGCTAAGTATTATATTAATATAAATAGCTAACTATAACGGTAATATAGGAGTAATTGTACATAGCGATCACAGTTATTACATTGTATATAAAACAGCCATCGCGGTGTCGAGGTTATCTAGCTAGTTAATAATAGGAGAAAGAAAATTCTGATAAAACAAAGAAAAAAAAACAACAATAACGAAATGAACAAAAAAATGGGTAGCTCATAGGTGTTTGTTATTTAAGTACAATTTAGGCGTCCTCGCTATCGAGTACTGAATAGGTAGGTATGCGTTTGGGGATAAAATTAAGCGGGTTGTTACGCGGTAGGGTAGGTAGGTAGTTAATAATATGTATGTAGGTAGGTAGGTAGTCGTTGATTAGAAAAGTTAAATTAGATAAAGTTGAGGGAAATTAAGATCTAAGAGCAAAGTATTGCTTTATAAAACATGAGTGCGGGATAATATTTTAGGATTTGTTATGTTATGGTTAGGTTTAGATGTGTTGAGGAATTTTTTGTAGGAATTAAGTTGCATAATATTACTGTAAGTATAGAAATATTAATAAGTATGTGGGTATTGTTGAGAATCACACGTTTAAGTATGATAAACGTCTAATCCTCAGGGGGAAGGATGTGACGATATAGGCCGTATGGGATATATACCTAAATCAATCAACCTAACGAATAAGTTCGCGTCAATAATTCATGTCATGCCGCGCCCGAAACGGTCAAAGAGGTTGGAGAATTATGGTTTTAGTGTGCAGTCATAAAATGCTTGTTTTAATGCCCAGCAGGGGATGTTCTCCGGAAAAGACAATAACCGAACACGTGTGCCGGCCTGCTAGCTTAACAAACAATAGTTTATTACTTGGAACCGACAGAAATTCTGCGTTCACACGGCCAGACAAACGGACAGACACAAATTAAGCAATAAACTTAAAGATTGTGAATGGAAAAAGCAAGAACAAAGCTTAGCTAGAAAACACCCGCTGTTAAGTCTTTGAATGTACCGGCTTTAAATTGTAGGCAATATCCTAGTCATTGTTTAGCTTGCAAGAGTTGCAAGTATTTGACTCATAAAATATCAATTTAGAAACTGCTTTGTTTCAAAGGGAAAAACCGACTTGAAACGCTAACTTTCCCGCTGTGTCTATAATACAATTGACGTCTGTAGGGTGTCATTGCGATAGTGAGATTAAGAGAATAGCGGACGTTCATAGTATCATGGAGATTATGCAAGTGGGATCACCTGTGTGTGCGCAATCGGTAATGTAGAATTGATACAGTCACGATGTAACTTATATGCGGGATCCGGACAAGAGATATATGTAGATTTGGGGTAACATAGCGGGACGATGAGTAAAAGCCTTCTATATCGATACCTTCTCGGTATGATAAGCGTTCGGAGTAATAGATAGAACGGTAAACCATGTTTGCACACCTGCCGGCTATACAATTAAAATAACCTTCTAAGAATAGTGTAATAATTGTATTACTGAAATCTATATGTAGTCCCCTAGGTTAGCTTACCTTGGGCATTTGACTCATGGAAACCCTACTCGGGGGTGAGTGCGTGGGAGGCACGCCCCGTTAGCGGGGAAGGGTGCCCGAGGGGATGCGCAAACGCAGGGAACGTGTTGGAGAAGGGAAGGAGGAGGCATTCGGTTTTAGAAGCGTTGAGAGTACGGTCGTCGGGAAGACTCTGCTTAGACTATCTGACTTCGATCCACGAGAAGTAGTGTGCTAGTTAGCTTTTCTTAAATAAAGTATTTCACGAGAGTGTGCGAGAGTGAACATTAACACTAAACAGGCGGTGTGTCGAGGGGCTGCGCGTGTTTGGCTCCCTTCACGGTTTGAGTTTGCGTGTGCTAGCTAGATATAATAGACTTTAAATCGAGCTAACTAATAAGTGAACAGTGAGTGCTGAGTGCTCCAAGCCCTAAGCCGTGTTCCAGGCCTGCCGCTCCAGCCGCGGCCAACCAGTTTCCGGGATTGCAGATCCAGCAGCCAGGAAGACAGCCGTGGACGGGCCGTTCCACTGACCTCGCCGAGTTCACAGCTAAGCTAGAATATACAGTTTCCACCTTGATCAGGTTGTATATACCGTAGAGCAAGTAGAGTTTGTTTGCCACGCATGTTTATCGCAGGTTGGCTTAGACAAAAAATAATTGTACTGATAGGCGCGGTGGTTTGAGGTAGGGCTTCAGCGGCTCCCTCCGGAGGGTCACGTTGGGGTCTGAGGGGGTGTGTTGAGAGCAGGGGAGTTCTGGCAACCACAAGAGCCCGAGATTTCTGTGATTGTCCGGGCTTAGAGCGTGGAGAGGTCAAATCACAAAAACAAAATAAAATGTCCATCTCTACGAATTGATCAGTGTGGAAACAGACTAGAAATAAGGCGTAGCTTCGCAATAACGCTCCTGCATTGCTTGATAGATTTACTAACCGAAATTTGTCAATCCATGTATTTTCCGTGATTTCAGTGTTTGTACTTATTTTACCAGGTTACTGCTAGGAGAGTTAGGTATAGGATTAGGGTTCCGCTAAGTCTTGCTGAAAGTAGGGTTCGTTACAATAGGGTTAGACTTTTACTCTAGGTAGGGCCACGCTGGCTTACCGGTCGCTCGTTCATCCGTCCGAAAACAGAACAAAAAAAAATATATGTTAGGGATTTTCTTTAGGGTATAGGGTAGGACTAGGCCTCTCAGGCTCGGTACCGTTACAGTACCACCACATAAACATAATTATATGAGTTGAAATTTCAGTAAGTTAATGTGCTAGATTTTTTGAGTCCGACATGCCCTTGACCAAATTTTATTATTTGTTGTTATTTTATAGCGCACTATAAACATACCAATTTTCAAGTTTGTAAGTGTTCCCGTTTTTAAATAGACCTAAAACCAAAATCGCCTCAGCGACCATCCAACTTGACCCCTCTCTTATATGAATGTTCTTGAAACGGGAGCTCACCACAATTGGTTACCATTAGTTGTGAGAAAAGTTGTAATATTTAACGATTTCAGACTTTTTCCATTATTTGTACTGTGAGACCTAGCTTCTTGCCAAATTTCATAATTTTAGGTCAACGGGAAGTACCCTCTAGGTTTTGCATTTTTGAATAAAAATGTATGGAGATGAGGACATAAAATGCCATATCTTTTGAATGCGTCGTTGTAAAAAATTGAAATTTTCAGATCTTGTGTGGTTCATGGATCCTAATATGAGGTATTAATTTAAACCTGATACCTTTACCCGTTCATGAGATAAAGGGTCTTGACAGACAGACAGACGGACAACAAAGTGATCCTATAAGGGTTCCGTTTTTTTTTCTTTTGAGGTACGGAACCCTAAAAATGGGTCAAAACTGTTTTGTCGTCAATTTACAGTTCTTCAGTTATGTCGTAACTACTGATATGCCGATCTTGCTCTACTTTTTCCAAAATGACGCCCATTTAATCCGTAACAGGGCGACCAGAGCGAGGTGCATCTTTGACATCAAAATTCCCGGATTAAAAATACCAACTTTTTGCTACTCTTACTGAAACTACATTACACGGTCATAAAAGTACTGTAGCCCGTGGACATTTAAATTACGAAAAAGGTTACCGTCTTTGTGAAATTGTTATAGATTTCACCATTTCACATACTAATAGCGAGGTCTTAAAGATCGTAACCCGCCGTAACCATATATAGTGACGAGTGATGTAGTCTGTCCACATTGACAATAATTTACATTTAAGAGTTACCGTTTAAAATTTATACATCTGTTAATAGACCCTCTGAACAAACCATATACCTATTTTAAGACTGTTTCTATGGCCAGTTCAGATTTTAAGACTCATTTGGTCTTATAATCTTACTATTACGTATGGTAATTGAACAAAGCTGTACAACATGACAATAACGAAACAATGCGGTAACCTACCAGATTATATAACTAACATATATGGAATTATAGTTTGGTCACTATATATGGTTACGGCGGCTAACGATCTTTAAGACTTCGCTTTTAGTATGTGAAATGGCGAAATCTATAACAATTTCACAAAGACAAACGGTAACCTTTTTCGTAATTTAAATGTCCACGGGCTACAGTACTATAAACGTCGCAAAGTTTTTTCGCGGCTTGCGTTGCATTTTTTCCTTTTTTGTAAAAAAAAAATTCCATGTAGATACGGTATCGAATTTCTTCTCACTCATTTTGACAGAAAAAAAAAACATGGAAAGGAAGCCTGGAATTACAACATTGTAGTAATTTGTTTCTTTTTTTGATATGTATCTTTTTTAAAGTCATAAAACCAGCCAGATACAAATAGTACAGTCAAAGAGATTTTATTACAAGTTTAGGTACCTACTATACGCGAAAAGACTTTTTCCCCGACCTATTACACAAACATTGTAAACTATCAAAGATGCGTGTGGTAGGTTAGTGAAACAAATGTCCTATGTTTAGTAACAGGTGTTTGTTATTTTATTATCACCCACAGCGGCAATGAATGTGGACAGTTTTTGTTTCGGACCACTTCCGGTAACGAAGACGAATTGGCCCTCTACAGCGCACCTGAAAAACAACATTTATCAACCAGAGAGTGTGTTTTTGTGGAAATTTCAATATTGTGGTGCTATTCTCGTATGTATAGATATTAGATATTATAGACTGATGAACTCTTCATTGCTCATTCGCGTAAAGAAGTATTAAAATCGATCTTATTAATGCCAAAAGTAGTACATTAATATTATCCTATACTACTAAAGCAATATTTGTAATCGGTTACAAATACAAATGGGCAAACGAGCAGGTGGGCCACCTGGTGGTAAGTGGTCACCACCGCCCATGACACCCACTGTCTTATTAGTGAAATAATTTTGACACTAATAAGACAGCAAAGCGCGTTACCCACCCTGAGAACTAAGATGGTATGTCTCGTGTGCCGGTAATTTCACTGGCTCCCTTACCCTTCAAACCGAAACACAGCAGTGCAAACACTGCAGCTTTACGGCAGAAAAAGGCGAGGGGCTGGTACTTCCCCAGACGGACTTTGCACAAAAGCCCTACCACCTACAAGGTCTCATGTCTGGGAAAATTCGTTTTCTCCGTTTTTTTGAACATTCATTGAAAATAACGCGTTGTAACCTTTCAGCACCATCTGAGCAAAGCTCGTTGTCCCAGTACTTATGATGTTATAAAACATATCTAGAGGTATTACTAATAAAAAAACCGGTCAAGTGCGAGTCGGACTCGCGCGCCGAGGGTTACGATATACCTATAGTATTTTTGGAAGCAATAAAGTCCATTTTCAGGACCGCAAAACTAAATTTGTTTGTAAAGGTTTTTTGCAGATTTCTGAAAAACTGTGCAACTTAGAAAGATCGTTTTATTTTTGCTGTAAAGTTTATATAAACTTCTGTCAACTGTAATTAATTCAGATTTTTCCTTACTCAAACTTCGGAGATAAGGGGGGGGGAATGGTATTTTTCTTGACATTTTTCACCATAACTTTAAAACTAAGAAATTTAAAAAAATACAAAAATATATTTTAAAATGTACAAGTAAAGCCCTTTCATATGATACCCCACTCGACCTAGTAGCGACAATTTGAAATTTGGCCCCCCCTATTTTGGCCCCCTTTATATTAATAATCATACTTTTTTCAAATTTTTTTCTTGTGCAATTAAGTTGGGCAACTATATTCTAAAACTATTCCAAATTTCAGGTTGATAGCATAAGTGGTTGCTGAGATATAGAGGTGTGACAGACAGACGGACAGACAGACAGAGCGGCACCATAAGGGTTCCTTTTTTTTACCATTTTGGTATCGGGGTAGTTCTTCAGAGACAAAATTTTCGATTTCTATGAGTATATTTCTGTAAACAACTAACAAAACGGCATGTAATTTTTTTTTTATACAGTTTATCTTTAACCCTAACTGGGACAAATTATATTTTTAAAAGAATTGCAGTCTAGGTACAAAATAAAAATATTTGAAGTTTGTTCTTCTGATTCATATAACGCGTCCGTTTGCCATTTTCCGGAACAAAATAGTCGATGTCGTATTTTCCCTTTGATAAATCAATATAAATTATAATTATATCGAAAGAAAATTAATTGTCCTCTCACAAATAAAATGTTTATAGTTATATTATCTTAGTATGTTTATAAAAATAAGTAAATAAGATGTGTCCGGCGTATAATACTGATTAATGTGGCGTAAGCTGCGCTTGACCATACTTGGTCGGGTAAATAACAACCAGTCTGGCTTTCCGCTCGGGGGGAAGCCAGTCGTGCATCGGACAAGCTAGAAGGTGGACGTGCGGCTGGTTGGCTTAGATCCCGGTGTTACGAAGGTAAATATCTGATTCATCTGTGATTGGTTCAGGTGGCATTCTGATTACAATGTCTACTTTATAAAATTTATTTTAACGTTTTATAACTTCAATTTGTGTTTCCTGTGATTATTTAGGATCACAGATTCGTGTAGAATAATGACAATGCTGAAGTCTGCATGTATGATGAGTTATGCATGATTGTAGGCAAAATTCTGATTCATCTGTGCCTGATTTATATGGTCAAAACACCATATTAATCATAAAATAAACTAGTTTTCCTTTCTCTTGCACAAAAGGAGCGCTCTGGTTGCGTAATTCTTCTTGTCTAATTTTTGTCCGTGTACAAGTTGTTCCTTTATCATTTTTATTATATTAACTTAGCTATAAAATTTTAAATCGCTGCAATGGAAGACGTCTTCAAACTCCTGGACTGGAAAGGACTTGGCATCAACATCAATGGCGAGTACATGACCCACCTTCGATTTACTGACGATATTGTCGTAATGGCTGTGACCCTGGAAGATCTCGGCACGATGCTCAATAACCTCAGTAGAGTTTCACAACAAGTGGGTCTTAAAATGAACACGGATAAGACGAAAATTATGTCTAACGTCCTTGTTGTACCCACTCCAATCAAAGTTGGCAACTCTACGCTCGAAGTTGTCGATGAATACGTATATCTATGTGTGTAGCTACCTTTAACAATCACAAAAATCTATTTATTCATAAGTCAAATTCTCTATCTAATTTCTGTTATTTTAATATTGCAGGACACAATAATGCCACAAACTGAAGATAAAAAAAAAGAGAAAAAGAGACTCGCAGAACGCAGAAGAATGGAAATTATAAGAAAAGATCCAGAAAAGTATGCGATGTGGAAATTAAAAATGAAAGAAATATATATAAAAAGAAAACGAGACGGTAAAACCGTGTCAGTTCAAAATTTGACACCTAAGCAACAAAAAATAGCTAGGAAGAAAAGCAGAGAAAGTAGTCGAAGATGGTATGCTAAAAAGAAATTGAAAGAACGTGGTATTCCCTCAGAAGAAGAAATAATTCATTTTTCTAATTCGTTTTCATAAATTCAGATTTTTGTAGTAGTTACAATATTAGTATTTACTAATACAGAGCCCGTCTACATAAAGCTTTTTATTTATTTTTTTCTGTTTCTGATTCATCTGTAACAGATTCTGATTCATCGGGCCACGAAATATTTGAACATCGATATCTTGAAAACTAATTTATAAAAACGAGTCCCTCTTCAAATATATGTTTTTTGGTATACCAATTTTCATATGAGCATGTGTTACAGAGCTGAAAGTGCAATAAAATTTTGCCCAGATGAATCAGTCGAAGAATTGAATTTCGAAGAACTACCCATCGGAACCCTAAAAACAGCAGTTTTGGTCGAGTGTGATATTTAAATTTTAACATTTAATGTGTGTAAAATACTGTGTTATTTGATTGTTGTAACTTAATTTTCTTGATGAATAAATTATTTATTATTATTCATAAAAACAGCTGTTATGTTTTTGCGATTTTCATAATAAAAGTTGTTATTTTTATTATTAGGTAGGTACGTAAAGTTATATTTTTATCTCTCTCTTTATTTTAAAACAGGTAAATGCACCAAAATTGCGCGGGTGGTAGCCGAGTGCAATTGGTGTAACTTTAGCTGAAGTTAGGAACTTCCTAGTGATACAGTAGATTTTCAATATTGCCGCCTTCTAAAGATCATTATTGAGAGTTTAACCTATTTTGCAAAGTTTTGGGGATGACATCTGTTGTCGAAATAACGGTAGCTACTTTCCATTGTGTTTTAATTTCTACGGAAAGATCTTGGTATTTTTATGTTGTTTAATGTACACATAAAAATACAAACAAAACATACATTAAGAATAATAAACCGGCCAAGTGCGAGTCGGACTCGCGCACCGAAGGTCACGTACAGTCAAGAGCACATCCAGCTTTACACATTGGACTTTGTACCGTTCTTATTTTAATAGACGTACAGGCTAGAGTCGCGCTGCGAGTGTCAAGCCTTGACCTGTCGTTGACTGTACCACCACATAATATTAATTGTATTAGTTGAAACAGTAACTAACTGTGCTAGATGTTTTAAGTTCGACTCGCACTTGACCAGATGTTCCCGTTTTTACGATAGAGCTACAACAAAAAATCGCATAAAAAACACGTTTGTACTAGGGAAGCCTCCCTTATTTTTTTTTGTATTTGTATATATAGCGACAACAGAAATACTAATCTGTAACTGTCTACCTATTACTTTCGCGAGATACAGCCCAAACAATGCCATCTTATTTATTCCTTTGTTCTAGCGGCAACAGGTTTACTTAATATGTGAAAATTGCAAATTCCTTCCTATTACGGTTCATGAGATACAGCCCGCTGACAGACAAACAGACAGACATCGGAGGCATATCAATAGGGTTCCATTTTTCACCCATTGGGTACGGAACCCTAAAAAAGACACAACAGTGTAGCATACTTGGTATCAATGACAATGATATTTTTTTTAAAATAGGGAGGCAAACGAGCAGACGGGTCACCTGATGGTAAGTGTTCACCATCGCCCATGGACACCCGACACTTAGATACGAAATACAAGTTTTGGGTGTTGTAAAAATCTAAGGATAACACCAACATAATGCAGCCTACAAAATATTCCGGTGCACGTGCAGAGGACATAAGGTTAACAAATTTTAGTATTTACTCTTGAAAATGTGTAGAAAAATGTTGTAAGATGCACGTTATTGTCATTAAACTCTCGGCTCTATTACGCCCTCGCCTGCGGTAATGAGCAAAATAGCGCACTTGCATCTTAATGTACTTTTAAGATACTTGATAAAATCTTATTCTTAGTCGCCTTGCTTGGTGCCTAAAGTGTAACGTACGATCAAAGAAATTTGACCTCATATAGAAGTAATATATAAGAAATAATTCGTCACAAGTAGGGATGTGGGCATGCTTTCATCTATCGATAGTCGATAAGTTACACAAGGACAAATCGATGTCAAAACTTTGACCAAAAAGTTGAAGTACTAAACTTTAATAAAAGGCAAATCTGTTAAAAGCAGTGATTCAATTCATTAAAAAAAATACTTTTTGCATTTTTTACTAAAGGTGATTTCTTACGTAGGTGTTTTAATATTAAAGATACCAAATTTCTTACTTACTTACTTACTAAAAGTAATGGACGGTAGCGGTGGAGGCAAGAGGGGTAGGAGGTGTAAAGGTTCTTTTTTTTTTTCATGAATATCTCTAGCTTACATACAAATTATGTAGGATTTTAAAACAAACTTTTATCCCTCAATTCAATCCGTTTGGGATGGTTTTGCAAAAATGCTGAAATACGGGTTTGTGTTTTTCTTTTAAGTAGCTCAAATCAATTTTCAAGCGAAATTTCGTGTATCTTATCTTGCCTTATAACGTGGAGCTGAGTTCCTTATTGGACCTTAGAGCACAAGGAGCCTGTAGTCTTCTGGTTTCGGATAAGCTTGACCCAGAATCTTCATACGCTTGTGAGCCAAAGCGTTGCATGAGCACAAGAATTGCTTGTCAGTATTGTTTGTAGCGAAAAACTTTAAAACCTTTTTTGTAGAGAATTTTATGTAGATTAATTTAGTATTTTTATTAATTTTCTTACAATTTGTTGATTCAGGATGATTCATGCTGATTGAGACATTTCAATTTGGCGAAGACACACAAAGTTATATTTGTTTGACAGTGTCCCCATCGGGAATCGAACCCAGAATGAAAACAAAACGCGTTGAATGTTGTAAAATATAATAAATGGTACAGCAGCACTGCACTTACTTTCTCGCGATATGCAAGTAGAACTGTCAACCGCAAACTTAAATTTGTAATACCATACCTACACATAGTATGGAATTACAAACGTTTATTAAGGTTTTTTCTGAAAAATGTTCTACCACATGAATTCGGAACTCGAATTGTAAAATATTAAAACAAACCAACCGTAAACGATTTCGAACAAATCACATGTTCAAATTTTGGTAGTACTGGAACACCTTTTATATGAATTTTCACAGATTTTTAAATTTCAAAACTCTGTTTCTTATAAATAGTTGTTCAGTTTCGTCGACTGTAAAGCTCTTTCAGTTTTTGGTACATCCTGTGTACAAAATTTTCACAAAATCCAATCAAATTGAATATCCATTCAGGTAGATAACCAAAACAAAATTAAAATTATAGAAAATAATACAAACTTAATGGAGTCAATTAGGGTCAATGTAGGTACCACTAGTTGACCATTAAGCGGTTTTATGACGAAATTCATAAAAAAACTAAATTATTAGTTCTACTTTCAGAGTCACTTCTAAAAGTTCGACTATGAATTAGTTAGGCTTGTGATATAATAAGTGTTAAGGACTTCACAAAATATGCTCTTAAAGTTTTCTTTTTTTTTTCAAATGTTACATTGCATGACCACTTCGAATAAACATACTAAAGTACTAGCTAGACAAACCCATAACTTTATTGTAAGACGCTAACATAGTTAAATTCTATATAAAATCGCGGTATTTTTAAATTTTCTTACTTTCAGTTCCAATTTAAGTTTTGGTCAGCTATTGGTGCTTGGTCATCTAGTGGTGCACTGACCCTATGAGTAAATCACATGTTTACGTTTTGGTAGTACAGGAACACCCCTTATATGGAATCACACAGACAAACTGATGATGGCGCAAGATACCTTGCATAGAGATGCTTAGTCAAGGAAAGTTTCATAAAAATAATTTGAACCGTTTTTTTTTAAAAATCAATTCTTCATTTTTGTTGAATGACAGCTACCCTCAAAATGAGAGCCAGCAAAAAACCATTCGGAAATAAAAGTCTTAAATTAAAAATATGGTGTTAATAGGACCATTCGTTTAGCCGCTAGGCCAAAGCGTGACGGACAGACCGACCAACCGACAGACGGACATTTTTAGGGGACTTGCTTAAGTGATATAGATAGAACACATTTTTGAGAAAGTTTGTGCAACTTTTTTCACGAATACAATACCTTTCTCGCTCAGCTCGAAAGTAAAAATACTACTATCGATAAAAAATACATCACTCATAAACTCCAACATGATCCCAAAAAAAAACGATAAATTACATTAAAATACGTAACAATTTCCATATTATCTGACTGTAGAAATGATAAGTTGACATTTTTTTATGCAATATTTGTGATAATAATCCACAAACATGAAAAATACTGAATAAAACTTACAGATGAAAAGACAAAATTTCTTTGCAATTTTCGTTTTGTTGTTTTGAAGATGTACAGCCATCAACTACACACTTTATTATTAAAAAGAACAATCACTAATATGGAGAGCAACTTAAGAATAAATTCACGATATTTTCAAGTTATTCACTGCATGTTTTTTATAATTTACACAATGTTTACAACATGTAATTTAGGAAATATTTTCAACCGTTAAAATCCCAACAAGTTACAATAATCCTATAAACTTTGTAAATGCAATGAACGCGTCGTTCATCTAATTTGGTAGGATGTGATCACTGACGACTTGACATGGCATGAGACATGCTAGCAGTTGTCATCCCATACTGAAAAAAAATAGCATGGTTTCTTCTCCGAGCGAAGCAAGGAGGTTTTTGTTCTGAGCGTACGATAAAGAATATTTTTTTTGAAACGGCCAGTGTTAAATAGATCTTTCTTTTTAAATAAGTATGCTGGTTCCGAGTTTTTTAATTGGTCACATTTAGTTTTCAAATTGCTGACTTTCAGACTTATCCACTTCTGTCTCTGAATTAAATCTTTTTCAGTCAGGATTTTATGAAGTCGTGTTGAAGGAGTTTACAGGTCGTTTTGGAAGCTAAAAAGGTAAATGTTGTTTACTTAGCGGACTTCCGAGGGGTTTACTAGAGACGCGCTGGTGAAAGTGTTTACGAGCGAGCAAGCGAAATGAGCCAGAACTGCCTGAAAGCATTCTCAGGGCAGTCTCGGCGCTTCCTCTAATATCTTGCGAACGGACCGTAAATCTCAAAACGTACTCTTCTTTAGCACGTGATTGACCCTTTACGATCGAAGGCGAGACGTGACGACGGGATTGCATTAAAAAGTTAGACTTTCATTTACGTTTCACGAGTTCACAGTTTCATAGATTAGTAAGTAAAAATTTCGTGTAGTTGATACCTCGACCGATTGGGTTTCCCTCGATAGCCGACGCGGTAGAGGAATAGAAGGCCTAGGAAGCGATGGCGTGATGACCTCGATGCATTCGACAAGGATTGACAAAGCATGGCTCAAGACCACGGTGACGATTGAAAAGAGATAGAGAAGTCCTTTGTTCTTCAGTGCGACACTCAACTTTATTCAAGGCCAGCAAAACGAAATAATCGATACAATTAATTCAACTAAGTTACGGAAGGTACCACAAACAAGTAAAGAAATAACTGATATGAAAAATGATGTAGCTAAATACAAGTAAACGAAGAAGCTGTCTTATTCTCGGACATACTTACCTACGTTATGTTTAACTTGAAATTAAAATATATCATCCTTCATTATAATCACAATACATTTTTGCACTTCTCCTAAAACAACTGGAGAAACTTTTTACTCAGCGGATGATACGAGTATGAATCTTTTATGAAATGTTTATTCGAGTAAATCTAACAATGAGAAAAAACAAAACCTTTTGCTATAATTTAATTAATGTGCCGAAAAATTTTAGCTAATGAAGAGCTAATGTCAATAATTGTACTCGTACGACATCAATTTTCATAGCATTACACAAGATAAAGCCTGACTGGACCTTGCAAATGGGGACACAAATTGTCTGGTAGGCGAGTCATTTGTTCGGTGACCCATGTCATGTTTAAGAGATTACTCAACGTTTGGATCGCTCAGACTTCTGTAATTTTTTGTGAGAATATTTCAGACGTTTTCAGGAATATTTCGTATGAATGTTTTATTCCCCTCTTTTAAATATTAATAAACTTTCTGGTGACGTTTCGGGGCTTTGCATAAATTTTAATAAAAGCCGACCGAGTCATCACGTTATATAAAGTCTCCTCAAGTTGAAATTGACTTAATAAAATCCTGGTGTTGATTTAATTTTATTCGAAAATGAATTGTAAGAGTTCCTATGGGTTTAAGTGAGCAATGATTCCTTGATTTTAGCAGGTACAATGAAGTACACATCAAGCTTTACACATTGAACTATGTACTGCGACTATCAAGCTTGAACTGTCATGTTCAATGTGTCAAGCTTAACGTGAAGCTTGACGACCTGCCTATTTCTTGAATAGCTAATCGTAAAAATAAAATGCAATAGTTTTGTTGTATCAAAAATGTATTAATTTGTCAGTTGGTGGATAGGACATTTTGTTTCAGAATAGAATTACTTCTTGAAGATGCCGTAGTTGTAGCCGTAGGATCCGTAAGTGTAGGCAGGGATAGCTGCAGAGTAGGTGGCGTAGGCTGGGTAAGCGGGGGCTACTTGAGCCACAGTCGCCAATCGAGCCACAGGGGCGTAGGAAGCGGCGTACTGGGTGATTGGGGTGTACTGCGCTACTGGGGCAACCGGGGCAACTGGGGCGACAGGAGCTACTGGTGCGACAGGTGCCACGGGAGCTACTGGTGCGATGGGGGCAACGGGGGCGACAGGGGCAACGGGGGCAACGGGGGCAACAGGGGCGACTGGGGCGACAGGGGAGAGATAATCGAAGGTCGTGTAGCGGCGGTCCCTTTTTAAATCAGATTCGGCGGCAGCGAAGCCGATGAGGGCAAGGACGAAGACCTGAAACAATACATTCAAAATGTCAATGTTTTCACATTTTAAATTAACCGAAACTTTGAAGAAAAATGTGAAGAAATGCTTTAATTCGTGATAATAAACAACTTTTAATATTGCGAATAAAGATGTATCAAAATTGCATATCGAATATCTAGCTAAATATAACACAGAGTCGGTCATTCAATAAACAACATCTGAACAAATTGTGCACACCATACAAACACACTACACAAAAAAAACCGGTCAAGTGCGAGTTGGACTCGCGCACCGAGGGTTCCGATATACCTTTAGTATTTTTGGAAGCAATAAAGTCCATTTTTGGCCCGCAAAACTAAATTTGTTTGTAAAGGTTTTTTGCAGATTTCTAAAAAACTGTGCAACTTAGAAATATTGTTTTATTTTTGCTGTAATATTTCCATAAACGTCTATCGACTGTAATTAATTTAGATTTTTCCATTCACAAACTTCGGAGATAAGGGGGGGGAACGGTATTTTTTTTGTAATTTTTCATCATAACTTGAAAACTAAGAGTTGTAAAAAAATACAAAAAATAAAGCCCTTTCAGATGATACCCCACTCAACCTAGTACCGATAATTTGAAATATTGCCCCCCCTATTTGGGCCCCCTTTACATTAATAATCATAATATTTTCTTAATTCTTTCACGTGCAATTAAGTTGGACAACCATATTCTAAAACTGTTCCAAATTTCAAGTCGATAGCATGAGTGGTTGCCGAGATATACAGGTGTGACAGTCAGACGGACAGACAGACAGACAAAGCGGCACCGTAAGGGTTCCTTTTTTTTACCATTTTGGTATCGGAACCCTAAAAATAATGCATTGGGCTACTTGGCTACCGATAACGGTTCATAACGCCCAATCGAATGGAGACGACCTGTGGAGACGACAGACTAGTAGCCTAATACTTGAATATCAATATAAGTGTTTAACAAATTTAATTCTTTGACTATTGAGAAGAAAATGTTGTTATTTAGATTTTTTGGGTGATATTTTATTACTCAATGATAAAAGTATTGATCCCTTGATTATGAAACTAAGGCTGTACAATGAGATAATAAAATGTCTGAATATACTCGAGTATGGTACTTAGGGCAGGATACTGAACAACTTTCCACAAGAAACCAGATTTAAATAAAAAAAAATTGGCTTCCCTATACAATCCTTGCATTGTCAATATTGGAATTTGTATGTGACGACCAAATCCATTTTAAATTTTTCGACCTGTTTCTTGGGGAAAGTTGTTCAGTTTCATGTCCTACATATAGTCAGATGTTACATTATCACGTTGTATATGTTACAGACAAAACCCTTAAACAGTCAAAAACCTTATTGACCGGTAAAATTTGTCAATAATGTTATTGAGTAAGTGTCGGTCAAAACCCTTATTGACTGACTAGCTGATGCACGCGACTCCGTCCGCGTGGGGTTCAGAAAAAGTAGCTAATGACTTTTCCCATGGTTCAAACTATCTTAGTACCAAGTTTTTATCACAATCGGTTTATCGGATTAGTCATAAAAGCGTTACAGACAGACAGACAGTGCAGTTCTCGCCTTTATATTATTAGGTATACAGAGTACCGATAATACGGATTTTTGTAAGTAAATTAAACACCTCTTGTTTACGTGTGGACTGTTAGGTCGCCCAGTATCCTCGAAAGTGTAAAACCATAGTCGAATTCCACGCGGAGTAACTATGATACGGGTTTTGTTATTTATTATACAAAACAAAGCCTAACTAAATCTGAGGCTCAGTCACTTTAGCTTCTGTGGCTACTGAAAAAAGAGCGGTACAAAGTCCAACGTGTCTAGCTTCACATGCTTTTAACTCTACATGTACCTACATACAAAACTGTTGGACTACACTTCCGTACAATCTTTGTAACTTATCTCTCCCCTTAAAAGACAATTCAAAAAAAACAACGATTCACTTCTCTCTTTATTTTTTTAAGTATTTCGTTTATAAGTACCTACTTCCTAAGTTTTCAAAACTTTAGAACTTTTATAATTTGTTTTACATTTGTAGCACCACCATGCCTAAACAGGATTATTTTATTTTTACAATAAAACTAAATCTAGATTTTACCAATCTTTAGCTGTACCCACGACTTTAACACAAACAACTGAACCGTATGAAACGGAATTTACAACAACGTGTTTGGCTTTCTTCCGTACAAAATTATAAGCTTTGTTTGATTTCAGCTCGGTTTCACAGCTTGAAACTTTGAACTCGCCTATTATCTGTTAGAATGAACCGATTGCAATAAAAAAAGTTCAAATATTGCACGAAAGCTACCCAAATACGTTGTTGAAAACCCCGTTTAAGTCGTTCAAGTAGTTTGTGAGGTATTGGTGCGGCCGCTTAAAATTTCGCGAACTTTCTGTCTGAGTGAACCGTTTGCAATGAAATAAAGCTTATATGTTGCACAGAAAGAAGCCCGACGCGTCATTGAAAACCTCGTTTGACTTTGAACCAGTTCAGTAGGTGAGTTCTTGGTTCTGCAGCTTGAAACTTTGCGTATCTTCTGTCAGAGTGAAACTTTCGCAATGAGAGTAAGCCAAACACGATATTGAAAGCCACGTTTGAATCTACTCAAAAGTTTTTGAACTATTCGCGCCTTCGCTTGAAACTTTGCATAACTTCTATCTAAGTAAACCGTTTTCAACTAACCTAAGCTTATATGTTGCACGGAAGTACCTAATCCAAGCATGTCATGGAAATGCCAGTTGGAGTCGGTACAGTAGTTTGTGAGCTATTGGCGCCGCCTATTGAAACTTCGGGCATTTTCTGACTGAGTGAATCGAATGAAAATAAGCTAATACATTGCAAAGAATTAAGCTAAACAGGTTATTGAAAACCCCATTTAAATCCGTTAAGTAGTTTGTGAGTTATTGGTGCCGCCGCTTGAAACTTAGTATATTTTATGTCTGAGTGAACTGTTTGCAATTAAACTAAGCATACATGTTGCTTGGAGTAAGCCAAATATGTTACTGAAAACCTCGTTTTAATCGGTTCAGTTGTTTGTGAGATATTGGCGCCTCCACTGGAAATTTCACGCACCTGTCTGAGTGAGCCGTTTTCAATGAAAGTAAGCTAATATGTTGCAAAGAAGTAAGCTTGACAGTTTATTGAAAACCCCGTTTGAATCCGTTCAATAGTTTGTGAGTTATTTGCGCCGCCGCATGAAACTTAGCGTACATTCTGTCTGAGTGAACCGTTTGCAATGAAACTAAACTTTTATGTTGCAAAAAAGAAAGCCAAACTCGTAATTGAAAACTCAGTTTGAATCGGTTTGCGAGTTATTATCGTACAGGCAGTTTGATACTTTACATTAGTGTAGCTTCTGATTGAGTGAATCGATTTGAATGAAACATAGATAGATAGATAGATAGATAGATAGATAGATAGATAGATAGATGTACACTTTATTGCTCACATAAAAGAAAAATACAAACATACACGGACAGCTTAACCTAATGTGGGCAAAGGCGGCCTTATCGCTGCAAGCGATCTCTTACAGGCAACCTTTGACGACAGGAATACATTTTCAGAGTCTGCAAGTAATTATGTGATAACAATTGCCACGAAAAATTTAAAATGAATGTAATAGTAAACTAAACATAGTAATACGTAATATAGTATATAACTAAGTTAATGAATAACAATAAGCAACATAGGTAAATAAATACACACACATATACACACACTAGTGTAATATAAATAAATAATAAATATATACTTATATATATTTACATTATATAATACATACACACATATGTATACATACATATATATATATATATATACTATGATAGTAAGATGGGTATGCAACTTTGTTTTAAAAACAGCGAGTGACTTAGAGTGACGTATCTCTCTCGGAAGATCATTCCATAGCTGAGTAACTCTCACAGTAAAAGAGTCCTTGAAGTAGCCAGATCGTGTGAAAGGCGGCTGTAGAATATTATCTGACTTACAGCGCAGGGCCAGTCCATGGTCAGCGCCCATATACTTGAAGCATTCCTAGCATGAAACATAGCCTATATGTTGCTCAGAGCTAAGCTGAATCTATCTGCGAAAACCGCGAGAAAATCCGTTCAGTAGTTTCGGAGTTTATCGAAAACATACAGACAGACAGACAGACAGACAAAAAGTTCAGAAAACATATTTTTGAGTTCTATTGGTCGTTTCTTATCGCCCACACAATTTTTTTTATAAATTTATCAAAAGTACAGACACGCGGTTTCTACTCTTTTATTACATGTATAGATTTGGATTCTGGCACTCGTCAGCCGCTCCCGCGGCACGCTCGCTTTGCTCGCTCGGCTCGTGCGTGGTAGTCGCAACATGCCCTATCCCAACCTACAAGGGTGTCAATCGATAAAGGTTTTGACCGGCACCCTTAGTCAATAACCTTATTGAATAATTTTACCGGTAAATGAGGTTTTTGTCTGGGGTTAAGGGTCTTGACTATGTATAAGAAGAAAGTAAATTAAGGTATGCTTACCAGTTTGAACATTTTGGAGGTTAAGATCTTCAGGGTAGCTGAGAGCTAAATGATGCGTAGCTTATCTTCAGTCCCAAATTTATACTCGAGCCGATTGACTCAAAACGGAACTAATATTAATTAGTTTTTTATTTTTGAGATGCCCATAGCTACCTTTTATTAGAAATGTAACATTTAGCTCAAGGATAATGAGCTAGAACTAGTCTCTTCACCTGCTTTACGAGTATTTATGGGTGTTTATTTTGACTTTTGATGAGTCCTATAAAAAAAATTGCCACTCAAAGAAGGCAGATGATACATAAAATTTTGATTACTTTGTGTTACTCACTACTAAATTTTCGTCATTAAGTTGGTATAAAACTAAATATTCCAAAATAATTAAAAGTATGACACTCAATTTTTAGCCGAATTCAAAAAAGGAGGTTATGAATTCGACCGGTATGTATGTAATTTTGTCAAAAGTACACAATTTTCGCGTATGTTAGTCTGTATGAGCTTTTAAACAAATGTATCAAATTTCATACGTGTGAGTATGTTTTTAAATTAGTATATATCTAAAAGTCAGATTGCAATAATTGCAAGTGCAGCAGTTCATTAAAATATAGGAAAACCATAGAGGAAAGTTCCTCTATGGTAAAACCAAAAGCCCACGCATATCAATCGTAACCCGGAAAAGTATAAAATTAGATGGCGCTAATAAATACCCCAAGGAGTTATTACGATTTATCGAGTGTTCGGCTTAAAAAACATCACATTTCAATGTTAACGTTTCTTTATATTGAAACTGTGTTGAAATTTTGAATGATTTTTATCATAATTACTTTCAGGATTATTTGAAAATGCCATCTAGTTTCAATGAATTTTATGCTTTTCCGGGTTACATTTTCTAGCATGGGGATTGCCAGTTCTATTTTTATTTGTTCATGCTAATATTCAGGCTCGCAGCAACATCATAAACTTTTATTTCTCAATTTTTTGTCTTGAATTCATTTATTTTTTTAAATTACTTGTTTAATTTTTTTAATGGTTAATGCTCCTGTCTTCAACTTAGCCAAAAGACAGAAATGAGGTCGACGGTGGAATGAGCTTTCCCAAAAGAAGCCTATTGATCGGGTTATGTGCGAAATAAAATATAGGACGTTCCACACAAGGCCATGAGTCATCTGATCCCAAACTAGATAAACCCTATTTTATGGGTATCAGAGACTGATATACATACTTAAATAGATAAATAACACCAGGCACAGAAAAATATCAAATGTTCATCACAGAAATGTTTGTCCTGGGCGAGGATCGAACCCTAAGTCGCAGAAGGCTGGAGCACTCCAACTACACCAAGAACAGACTAATCAGGTAAAAAAAAATATATTCTATATGTAAAATGATTTTAAACTAGTTAAGTAACAGCTACATTAGAACATTGTTTTAACAAATAATGAGTCCACGTTAGATGAATAAATAAATGATTAGTGATAATGATTACTTACTTAATGGTGTTATAATGACAATCATTAGTCCAGTATTAATTATCTTTTCCACAAAATGTGTGTGACATGGGACCAGAATGTTTTGTTTAGTTTATTTAATCACATGTTGTAACTTCATACAAATACATTTCATGACAAATTATATTCTTCAACGAAGACGGGAAAACAGGGGCGCAAGACAGGGGGAAGTGGAGACAGCTCGTGAAGGCCCTTTGCACCAGCGGGGTGCCATAGGATAACAACACAAGACGGGAAAAGACTAAATAGGGGAAATAATTCGTAAATATGCCAATTTTCATGTGTCCTAAACCACAGATTAAATAATAGTTAACTAACGCCTAAACAACATGCTAAAAGTGCTGGACTGTAGGGGTAGATTTAAGGGGGGTGGTGTAATAGTAGATTTTACAAGTGCATAAAACATGACTTTTATACAAGGCTTACGTATTCGCACAACCCGTAGGGAGTGCGAATAATTAAGCCCCGGATAAAAAGTGTTTTATGATCGAGCTTTAAACTCTGCTTTTCACTTTGATTGCGAGGAAATTAAACGTAAAAGTAGTGTAGAAAAGTAAATTTTTGTAATAATTTTGTTAGGTACTAAAGTTGACCCCGTATCTTATATTCAATATTATACTTTTAGCATTAAAAACTCCGAATATAAATATATTGTAAGTATAAAGGGTGTAAGGGACAGCCTTCCGAATACTGAAAGGGCATGATCAGTCATCGTAACTGAACAACTTCCCGCGAATCAAACTTTCAGGAAATAAAAAAAAATCGGCCTCTCCATACAAAATTGAAAACTTTATTGGACAGTTGGTATGGAGAGGCCGAATTTTTTTTTCATTTCCTGAAAGTTTTATTCACTGAAAGTTGTTCAGTTACATTTACTATCATGCCCTTTCAGTATTCGAAAGGCTGTCTCTTACACCCTGTATAACAAATGAGAGGTTATTTCTACGTACGAGCAATGTGACGCGCTTTTTAGTTCGATCTCAACCATAAATGTATCTATTGACAACTAAATTAGGATAAATAGGTATTTATAGAAGTTGTTAACTACTCCTTACTACTTAATCAGTGTTGTTTGTTAATTTTTGTCTTTTTTCTTGTTTGGTGAAGTGAGTGGGTTTTATTTCTCTGTATAAATAAACTTGTTGTACTATTCAAAGTTACCCTCACAGTGCAATGTCTAGAACAGGTTGTAGCTTTTACCAATTCATAAAAGGTGAAAAAACACAGTGAACTTTAGAATCTGCATTAAAACCTCGCTTGGACTGAAAGACCTGGTCACCCATAGTACAGGGTATCCTAGTTTGGGGACCAGGAATCTCATTAATGTTAGTAAGTAAGTACCAACCTACCATTTAATTAGTTGTAAGAACACCTACTTACTTAGCTGGAAATAAATAAATTTTTGAATTTGAATTTGATTTCTTAAAAGTTTTATGGTATGACTGGCTGGAAAGTCAATTTAGAAGAAGAAATTACTTTATTTGTCCAAGTGCATAAAATACAATTTTAGGCTGCCTATACCCAGCATAAACTACAACTTTTCGAGCATGAGAAGTGAAAAAGTACTGTTTTGGGGTTCCCTACCCAAAGGGTGAAAAACAGGACCCTATTAATATGCCTCCGATGCCTGACTGTCTGTCAGCGGGCTGTATGTCATGAACCGTAATAGGTAGAGTTAAAATTTTCACAGAATATGTTAGAATAAAAAAGAATTAAGGGGGGCTGGGAAGCCCCCCTTAATTGTAGTAGGGATACTACAACGTGTTTTTTTAGGCGCTTTTTGCTCAATTTTTATTTTAGCTCTATGGTAAATCCCCTCCAAAGTACCACGCGTTTTTTCTGGAGTTATGGAAGGAGCTCCCGTCTTGCAGTGGACATTTGATGTTATGAACCGTAACCGCTATAGCTATAGATGTGATATTTCGTCCAAATTTTGTTTGCTCGTAAATATTTTGCGAAAATGCTTCAACGTGTGTTTCTTTTTTTCTTTTCATTATTACAAATACAAATTTTTATCCATCTCATGTCAAAACTGTAGGAGTTTCGTACAAACTTTCATCCCTTTTTTCATCCTCTTGGGAGATGAATTTTGGATAATCCTTGTGAGTGAGTGATTTTTAGGGGCAAGCAACCTTTGGACAAAATTTTACATATACAGTGATCCATCGGGACGCGTCAGTACAGGAAGACTTTATTTATTGATTTTATAAGAGATAGAGATCTGAGGAATCATGTCGTCAAAAAAACTTATACACGACTCGGGAATCGAACATTGAAAGTTTTCAAAACAAAAATGTTAGGTATGTTATTTTATTACGAGAGTTGATTGTGTAGGTATAGCGGGTACGGCTTGGCGGTGATGAATCAGTCAAGAAATCTCTTTGCAAGAAATATTCGTTTATGCAGTTAGATTTATCTTAGTGGCCCTTTTTCTTCTCTTAATATCTTTTAAATTATTGATTCCACTGAAAAACTTTAAAAGTAATCAATAAATATTACGGAAAGCACCTGGGCGGCCGAGCTTCGCCTCAACATTAAAATGTCATCGGGTGAGCAAGCTATGCTACCCGCCAACAGATAGCGCTTTAGGTTTCTGTCTTAAGCGCGGTATTTTAAAAAGATGAAACATGGGGAAAACGAATTTTCCCACGCATGAGACCTAGCTAAATCGACTTTTTGCTCCCAAAAACCTCCGTATCGTAAATTTGAAATTTAGGAGCTTGAAGTTTTCACACCTTCAAACTTCATGACTGCTATCCGTAAGAATAAGGGTCTTGATAGATAGACGGACAGAAAGATAGACAACAAAGTTATCCAATAAGGGTTCCGCTTTTTTAAAAGCTTTTATTTAGTTTCACCTGTCGCGGTGTCTATCTGTCTTTCAGTCTATCTGTCTGTCGGTATGTTTGTAACCAAATCTTGCAAGTTAAATTTGACCCACTTCTCGGTTTTCGATTGAGATGAAATTTTACATGCGTATGTAAATCGGATAACATTGTAATATTATTATGACTTGGATTTGATCTGATGATGGATCACGAAAGTGGCCATAGAAACCTGGGAAAATACCGAGTTTTAGAAATCCTGAATCGCCATCTGTTGGTAGACAGCATGGCTTGCTCACCTTGTAATATTTTAATATTAAAACAATTTCTAGAGGTTCCTTTATAAAATATTTGGCCTTTTGGGGAAATTTCTTTAAGTTTTTAGTTTTTTACGTACAAAACGACGACTTAATTTCCTGCGCAAGATGCAACAATGACTTTCATAATGATACTGTAGTTTTTCTACTCCATACTAGAGACGCTGTTTTCTGTTGTCGATTAAGTATATACTTAATCCTAACCTTACGTACCGTAAAAAATATCTTAGGTTTGGGCTCGTCTCATTTTAGCGTCTGAAGATAGTTTTTTAGTATTTGACAACATAAATACTAAAAAGTAAAAAAAAAGTAAAAAAATCTTAAAACAAGCGTTTGTTAGATGAAGAAATTAAATTGTAACGTTATCACAGTCTCAGGTTTTAAAATAAAAGCGTTTTATAATAAAAAAACATCAAGAGAAATTTAAAAAAGGTGTAAGACGCTTTTTGAAATTGAAAACCTGAGACTGTGATGATAACGTTAAAATTCATTTTCTACGTCTAATAAAAGCTCGTTTATTTTTTTTTACTAGTATTTTTCCAATTGAAGACAAGACCCTAAAAACACGGGGGCTTTTCTATGTACGTACACGTCTCGTGAAATTTTGTCTTGTCTTGTCTATAATAACTGTCTGTCTGTCTTGTCTTGTAAATGTAACCCTGCATCTTTCTCCGATTATCGTCCTATATCCATTCTCCCATTCCTTTCTAAGGTACTGGAACGGTTGGTCTATAACCAGCTGAGCCAATTCCTAAATCGCAATAACCTACTCAATCCACTCCAATCCGGTTTTCGTCCTGGTCATAGTACGACTACTGCCCTTGTCAAGATCTCTGATGATATTCGCATGGGGATGGAGCGACAGCAGCTGATAGTACTGACCCTACTTGACTTTAGTAACGCCTTTAACACCGTTGACTTTGACATCCTACTGGGCCAGCTGCACTCTCTTAACATATCTCCAACGGCAATTGACTGGTTTCGTAGTTACCTTTTTGGTCGCCGGCAACGCATCCGGGTTGAAGAATCCTTCTCCTCGTGGTGTGAAACTTCCGCCGGTGTACCTCAGGGTGGCGTCTTGTCCCCACTCCTGTTTTCAATCTTTATCAACTCGATTACCCTCCCTATTCAATCTTCGTATCACCTGTACGCAGACGACCTTCAGATCTACTCTCAAGCGGGAATCAATGAGCTTAACGACGCTATATCTGTCATAAATTCTGACCTAGCTCACATTTCCGCTTGGAGTCACTCTCACGGATTACGAGTGAATCCTAATAAGACGCAAGTCACAGTTATTGGCAGTCGATGGTTTGTCACAAGAGTCGACTTTGGGCTACTCCCTCCCGTTGTATTTGAAGGTGTTTGTGTCCCATATAGCCAAACTGTCAAAAACCTTGGGATCACTTTTGACAATACTCTTTCATGGAGGCCACAAGTATCAGATGTCAGTCGGAAAATTTTTGCGGCATACGGGTCACTAAAAAGGTTACGAAATTTCTTACCGACCAGTACGAAAATTGCTCTGGCGCAATCCTTACTGCTGCCTATCCTAGATTACGCTGACATTCCTACCCCGACCTCACGGAAGAGTTGCTCAATAAACTAGATCGTCTTCAGAACCTTTGCATCAGGTTTATCTTTGGGCTGCGGAAATATGACCATGTGTCATCTTTTAGAGCGCAGTTAAAATGGCTGCCCATTCGCCATCGAAGAGATTGTCATATCCTTTCCCTTCTGTATTCTGTCTTATTCATACCCACTACCCCCTCCTATCTCAAAGAAAGATTTCAGTTCCATCCCTCTCACGTCAACCGTACACTCCGTTCCTCTCTTGACCTTTCCCTCTCTTTACCTTCCCATTCCACAAACTTCTATCACGACTCTTTAACAGTAAGAGCTATAAGACTCTGGAACGCACTTCCCACCACGTTGAGGCAAGCTCCCTCACTCGACACATTCAAAAACAATGTTAAAGCTCACTTCCTCTCACTCTCTGGCTAACCTTATTTTATTTTCTTATTTTTTTCTCTCTTTCACGTCCCGTGATCTGATATTGGTTGTTGTTCTTTGTTTCCACTTGCTTGTTTATGTGTTTTATTTTTTATGCATGTATATTGTATGTAGTATATTAATATTAGGTATATGTATGTATGTCTATTATAATACTATGTATGTACCCAATATTTATTCAGTTTATGGTTTCTTTGTGCACCGTCCCCGTATTACAATTATTTTGTTTCCTGCACCCAAAGGTTGCCTGGAAGAAATTGCTTTTTAGCAATAAGGCCGCCTATTGTGCTCCGTATTTCATTTTGTATTTTTTTTCTTTTGTAAATTTTGTATTTCTGTGTGCAATAAAGAGTATTGTATTGTGTATTGTATTGTAATATACCATTTTTGCTGTGAAATTCTGGGGAAACTCTCTGTCCAGCTGAGGGCTTTTTGTGGAATGAGTTGAAAAACATTCTGTACTGAAACTAAGTAAGCATCCATATCGACTTTACCTGGGTGAGCTTGTCCCATCGTCGACATCATTTCTGCCCTCAATGCTTGATTGAAATCAAGAGTAAGCGCGTTGGAAAACATTAAATAATAAAATATACTTTCAGTCTTTAGCTACATACTAAGTTATCAGTCTTTAGCTAAATACAATCTCGCAGTGTGCTAAAATGCGTTGCAGAGGTTACTTGACCCATAACCCATGATCATCCCTTCGTCAGGAGACAGTAACGTATCTTATGAAACCCAGGGTTGCAGACTTTCGAAGAATTGAAATATCGAAGGATTATTGAGCCTCTTAAAACCGCTAATGCCAATGTAGATTTGGCTGGCGGCCAGCCATAAAAAAGTTCATTAATCATCCCCCTTTAGTTGAAAGGCGTCGTTCAATAAGTAATTGATTCTAACAGAAATTGTTACTAATGCAAGGGGTTGGTGTAGGCAGAGACGATGATGATGAATTGTGAAGCAGCTTCAGTTAGTAGATACCATGCGAGTTCTAAAGTTACAACACCGGGCCGGTGATGTAAAATTATAGTAAGTAAATATTTTCTTTACAACTTTTGTTCTACATTCATACCTACATGAGATTTTTTACTTATTAATCGTTTACAACAGTATAAGTAATAAAGAATCAATGTTGTTTGTATGGCAGTGTTTTTATTAAATTTTTATTTTACCTACTACATTATGTACAGGTACAGAAACAATAATAACATTTGCATTTCACTTTGTACGTGTATCACTTGTTTCTTAAATAATATACAAAATTTTAATTGACAATTCACTTGCGTTTGTACAGGCCGTTGTCAAAACCGAAAGCTCCGTAGTTGTAGGCGGGGACGGAGTAGGCAGAGTAGGCAGGGTAGGCCTGGTAGCCCGCGGAGTAGCCAGAGTAACCGGGGTATGAGCCAGAGAAGGCACTGGGGTAGCCAGCTGAGTAGGTAGAGTAGGCGGGGTAGGCGGCGTACGACGCTACGGGGGCTACTTGAGCGACGCGGGCAACGGGGGCAACATGAGCCACCTGCGCCACGGGGGCAACATGAGCCACCTGCGCCACGGGGGCAACATGAGCCACCTGCGCCACGGGGGTAGCGACCTGCGCCACGGGAGCGGCGGCGGTATAACGGGCTACTGGAACCTGAGCCACCTGAGCGACAGGGGCGGCAGCAACGGTCTGGGTTGCGTACGCCTGGTACGCCACGGGAGCTGACGCGTACCCGTAACCAGAGTTGAAGAATTGGGGTTTAGGTGCGGGTGCGGGTGTTGCGGCGGCGAGGCCAACCAGAGCAAGGGCGACGAGCTGCAAACAAATAATATTCTTGAGAAAATTGTGACAGAATTGATACAAAAGTTAAACAATACGGTAAATACGTACGTAAGTATATATAGATTTTGTTAGTACGTACGTAAATTTTACTCCCAATGTCGAAATAAAAAAGTATCAAAATATAAGTCATGTATCAAATGCAATATTATAATGACTTGGATTTGATCTGATGATGGAGCACTAAAGTCGCCAGAGAAACCTAAGAAAATCTGTTGGTAGGCAGCATGGCTTGCTCACCTTGTACTATTTTAATATTAAAAAATATTAAAATATTTACACAAACAAAGTATTAACGCTTTTGTCGTGCAAAGTACTATGAAGTAATTTATAGTACTCACATTTAAATGTCTTTGATAGGTCTCCGCGGCGGGCTCTGACGGAGCAAGCGAAGACCTTTCAATAATCTAAGTCAAATGTATTGTTAGTAAGAAAAAAAAATTAAAACCAGATGATGTTTTTGTTACTTACGAGTTTGTACATTTTGGAGGTCTGTCTTTCAGGTGGCTGAGAACTGAATGATGATCTTACTCGAATTTAGGTTCGTTTTATACTATTTTGGCCGTAAACCGGATTAAATGTGTTACGATCCTCATATGATGCGCCTAACAAAAAAATTAGGTATTATAATCCAAGGACGTCATCGTGCTAAATTAGTCTAGTCAACTTATGATTCGTGGGTGGGCCAATTTTAGCACAGTTGTAGAAGAAAATGTCCTGAACAACATACTAAAAGTAATGGACGGTAGGGGCAGAGGCAAGGGGAGTTACTTTTCATATGTATAGCTATTTAGTATACTTAAAGCCATAGATGTGAAAGTCCAAAGGTCTTTTGCCCGTAAAATCTTTACCACCCCTTGCCTCTATGTATGAAACTACGCGTCACTCTTTTACTTCAACTTACCCTTAAAAATATCGCGTAGAGCCAGCCCCTACATTTATGATCCTTCGAGCCGGATTTGAACCAGCAACCTATGGATGTACAGTCCACGAGGTCGTGTCATTGCCGCGTTTGAAATCATGTACGAGCAAGCTCACACATTCATACTTACTTATGTATTGTTTCTGCTGACTACAACATTTTCACTTTAGGTACATGACAGTGGCAATTAAACCTTCCACTTCCTAATTGCCACTGTCATGTAAAATGAAAACATAAATGTAGGGGCTGGCCCTACACGATGTTGTTAAGGGTAAGTTGAAATAAAAGAGTGACCAAAGAGTACTATAATGAGACAGGAGAGTGACGCGTGTGTTTGCAAGGAAGGTTTAATTGCCACTGTCATCAATACATAAGTAAGTATGAATTTGTGAGCTTGCTCGTACAACTGTATTAGTTGAAATTTCAGTAACTTGCTGTGCTAGATTTTTTGAGTCCGACTCGCACTTGACCAGTTTTTATTATTTGTTGTTATTTAATGGCTTATTCTAAGAAACTATTGTATAACAGAAAAGCAATGAACAGTGAATACATTTGTCACCTTACCGCCCATCCACGTGCATGACGGTAGCGAAACGGCCAAGCCACATATTAACCCGACTGCCCCAAAACAGGAGGGTTATGTTTTTTGAGTGTACGTATGTATGTATGTCGATTTCTAAACGGATTGATAGATTTCAACATGTGAGGTGTCGTTAGATTTGTATTCTTTGGAGGAGTGTCATATGGTATAAAAAAAATAATAACATTTTTTTTTATTATTAAAACTAAAAAAACCGGACAAGTGCAAGTCGGACTCGCGCACTGAGGATTCCGTACCACCAAATAAACATAATTGTAGTTGAAATTTCAGTAAGTTAATATGCTAGATTTTTTGAGTCCGACACGCGCTTGATCAAATTTTATTATTTGTTGTTATTTTATAGCTTATGCACTATAAAAATACCAATTTTCAAGTTTGTAAGTGTTCCCGTTTTTAAATGGAACTAAAACAAAAATCGCCTCAGCGACCATCCAACTTGACCCCTCTCTTATATGAATGTTCTTGAAACGAGAGCTCACCACAATTGGTTACCATTAGTTGTGAGAAAAGTTGAAATATTTAATGATTTCAGACTTTTCCCATTATTTGTACTGTGAGACCTAGCTTCTTGCCAAATTTCATAATTTTAGGTCAACGGGAAGTACCCTGTAGGTTTTGCATTTTTGAATAAATGTATGGAGATGAGGACATAAAATGCCATATCTTTTGATTGCGTCGTTGTAAAAAATTTAAATTTTCAGATCTTGTGTGGTTCATAGATCCTAATATGTGGTATTAATTTCAACCTAATACCTTTACCCGTTCGTGAGATAAAGGGTCTTGACAGACAGACAGACGGACAACAAAGTGATCCTAGAAGGGTTCCGTTTTTTTCTTTTGAGGTACGGAACCCTAAAAATACCAAATAAAAGAAATATTACAAAAAACAAAATACCCGACACTAGAAAACTACAAAACATATTTTATATTGAATAAATGGTGCAGCAGCACTGCACTTACTTTCTCGCAATGCTCAAGGAAAAACTATCAACCGCAAACTTAAATTTGTAATGACATACACATAGTATGGAAATACAAACTTTTATTTACGTTTTTCCAAAAAATGTTCGTATGAAATATACAGATATATTCAGAATTCAAATTGTCAAACATTAAAACAAACAAACCTCAAAGGATTTAGAGTCAATCACATGTTTAAATTTTGGTAATACTGGAACAGCCTTTATATGAATTCTTACAGATCAATGGATAATAGCGTAGGATACTTGCATGGAGATTTTTTAATTTCCCAACACATGTTCCTTATGGATAATTGTTCAGTTTAGTCTACTGAGCAAGCCCTTTCAGTTTTTAGGGTTCCGTACCTCAAAAGTAAAAAAACCGAACCCTTATAGGATCACTTTGTTGTCCGTCTGTCTGTCTGTCTGTCAAGACCCTTTATCTCACGAACGGGTAGAGGTATCAGGTTGAAATTGATACCATATATTGAAGTCCATGAACCACACAAGATCTGAAAGTTTAAATTTTTTCAACGACGCAATCAAAAGATATGGCGTTTTATGTCCTCATCTCCATACATTTATGCAAAAAACCAAAACCTACAGGGTACTTCCAGTTGACCTAAAATTATGAAATTTGGCAAGAAGCTAGGTCTCACAGTACAAATAATGGGAAAAGTCTAAAATCATTAAATATTACAACTTTTCTCACAACTAATAGTAACCAATTGTGGTGAGCTCCCGTTTCAAGAACATTCATATAATGAGAGGGGTCAAGTTGGATGGTCGCTGAGACGATTTTTGTTTTAGTTCTATTTTAAAAGCGGGAACACTTACAAACTTGAAAATTGGTACGTTTATAGTGCATAAGCTATAAAATAACAACAAATAATAAAATTTGGTCAAGCGCGTGTCGGACTCAAAACATCTAGCACATTAACTTACTGAAATTTCAACTAATACAATTATGATTATGTGGTGGTACGGAACCCTTGGTGCGCGAGTCCGACTCGCACTTGGCCGGTTTTTGGTATATCCTGTGTACTAAATTTTATTCAAAAATATCATAAATAATATCCAGTCAGGTAGACAACCAATCCAGGATTAATATTATAGAAAATTTTAATAAACTCAATGGAACCAATTTTGGGTAAATCACATATTTACGATTTGGTGGTACAGGAACACCCCTTATATGAAATTACACAGATCAATCGATACTGGCGCAAGATATCTAAATATATAAAAGAGAATGTCCTGACTGACTGACTGACTGATTCATCAACGCCGAGCCGTAACCGCTATAGATACAGATCTGAAATTTTGTACACAGGTTCTATGTTCGTCAAAACCACCCACTAAGGAAGGATTTTGGAAAATTCATCTCCCAAGGGGGTGAAATAAGGGATGAAAGTTTGTATGAAAGTCCTTTGTTTCTTGAGCTAGATTCACACAAATTTGAATTTAAGCTTCTGGTATAAAATAAAGAAACACGTGTTCAAGCATTTCTTAAAAATCACCCTTCATGGGGGTGAGAAAGGGGATGATTTTTTTTTCGTATGTTGGTCTATAAGTCTTTCATTTTTAAAGGTAGAATTATAGAAATTTGGTTTCTAGCTCATGGTAAAAAACAAAAAAGTACGTGTTTAAGAATTTTTCAACATTCATCCCCTAAGGGGGTGAAATAAGGAATGATAGTTTGTATTAAAGTCCTTTGTTTCTTGAGTTAGATTCACACAAATTTAACATTAAGCTTTTGGTTAAAAAGAAAGAAATACGTGATAAAGCATTTCTTAGAATAATCCCTAAAAGGGGGTAAAAAAGGGGATGAATTTTTTTCCGTATGTTGGTCTTTAAGTCTTTTGCTTTTAAAGGTAGAATAATAGAAATTTGTTTTTGAGCTTTTGGTAAAAAAAGTACGTGTTTTAGAATTCATCCCCTAAGGGGGTGAAATAAGGGATGAAATTTTGTTTGAAAGTCCGTCAGTTTAGAAGTTAGGATCTTTAAAATTTGTATTTAGACTGACGACTAAAAATTAAGTTTTACCTGACTCAGGGTTTTTGATAACTGTATACCCTAAGGGGTGAAAAGGGGGATAAAGTTGAAACTCCTTCATTTCAAAGTAATATCCACTAAATTTATTATTTAGGCATTAGGGTTGTAATTCTGTGGAACATACATCACCGTTATTGAAATTCCACTCCAAATTCAACCCCTTAAAGAGGGAAATTGGGTGAAAAAGTCTAAAAACCAATATGGGTATCGTTTGTATGGTTTATCGGGTCGCTGATTACGAAAACTAAAACAATTTTAAAATCCAATGTGGTGGACGTGAAATCCCATCATCCTCTGGGGATGGGGTTAGGGTTCGATAGGGTTGATATGTCTACAAATCAATATGGGTGTCGTTTGTATGGTTTATCGGATCGCTGATTTCGAAAACTACAACAATATTGAAATTAAGGTGGTGGACGTGAAATGCCATCATCCCCTGGGGATGGGGTTGGGGTGCGATAGGGTTAATTGTCTAAAAATCAATATGGGTGTCGTTTCTTTGTTTATATAAGGATAGGGATAGCGGTTAAGACGGCTTTAAGGATAGGGATAGGAGGGGTAGGGTTAGGGGCAGGGATAGGGAGAGGGAGGAGAGGGAGTGGGATGGAGGTAGAGAGAAAGGGAGTGGGAGAGGGTGATGGAGGGGGAGAGGGAGAGGCTGCACATTGTCTGAATATCACGCGGGCGAAGCCGCGGGCACAGCTAGCTATCCATAAGGAACATGTGTTGGGAAATTAAAAAAATCTCCAATTGCCTACGGTAGTATCCATTGATCTGTGAAAATTCATATAAAGGGTGTTCCAGTTCTACCAAAAGTTAAACATGTGATTTACTCGAAATCGTTTGAGGTTTGTTTGTTTTGATGTTTGACAATTTGAATTCTGAATTGATCTGTATATTTCATTCAACCATTTTTTGGAAAACGTAAATAAAAGTTTGTATTTCCATACTATGTGTATGGCATTACAAATTTAAGTTTGCGGTTGATAGTTTTTCCTTGAGTATTGCGAGAAAGTAAGTGCAGTGCTGCTGTACCATTTATTTACTTTCGAGCGGAGCGAGAAAGGTATTGTATTCGTGAAAAAAAAAGTTATTCTAAGTTTCTCAAAAATCTGTTCTATATCACTTATACGAGTACATAATAAAAAACAAGTCTCCCAAAAATGTCCGTCCGTCGGTCGGTCTGTCTGTCCGTCACGCTTTAGCCTAGCGGCTAAACGAATGGTCTGATTGACACCATATTTGGAATTTAAGAGTTTTATGCAAATCCATCGAAGGGTTTTGAGTGGTTTCCTGCTGGCTCTCATTTTGAGGGTAGCTGTCATACAAAGAAAATCAAAAATTGTAATTTTCGCAAAAACGGCTCTTAAAATCTTGATGAAACTTTGCATGACCAAGCATCTCCATTTTAAGTATTTGTGGCAGTATCAATTGGGCTCTTGAAATTCATATAAGGGGTGTTCACTTACTACAAATTTTTTTTTGATTTTTTTTTCCTTGAGCTTATTTTGATATTCTACAATTTTGACTCTAAATTAGTTTTCTACCTGACTGCATATTTCATTAAATCATTTTTACATAAATCTAGTTGGTATAGGTAAGTTTGTATTTTCATATTATTTGTATGGAATTACAAACTTAAGTTTGCAGTTGGTACTTATTTACTCATTACTATCCGCAGTCCTTATAATATAGCTCTTGATCCGGAGGTTCTGGGTTCGACTCCCGGCGGAGACACTGTTGAATGATGACTCTCGTATATCGCGAGAAAGTAAGTGCAGTGCTACTGTACCATTTATTTTATTAATCACGCCCCTTTAGTTGATAGGTGTCGTTCGATAAGTAATTGATTCTATCAGAAATTGTTAGCAATGCCCTGTAAGGGCTTGATGTAGGCAGATACGATGATGATTAATGGTGAAGGCAGCTTCAGTTTTTAAACACTGGTCCGGTGATATAAAATTATTAGTATTTTTTTAAGAATAAGTAAATCAATTTTGTTTGTATGGCAGTGTTTTTATTAAATTTTAATTTTACCTACTACATTATGTACAGGTACAAAAACAATAAGTTGAATTCCTCTTTGTACGTATATCACTTGTTACTTAAATAATATACATAATTTTAACAGACAATTCACTTGCGTTTGTACAGGCCGTAGTCAAAACCGAAGGCTCCGTAGTTGTAGGCGGGGACGGAGTAGGCAGAGTAGGCAGGGTAGGCCTGGTAGCCCGCAGAGTAGCCAGAGTAACCTGGGTATGAGCCAGAGAAGGCACTGGGGTAGCCAGCTGAGTAGGTGGAGTAGGCAGGGTATGCGGCGTACGACGCTACAGGGGCAACTTGAGCGACACGGGCAACGGGGGCAACTTGAGCCACCTGCGCCACGGGGGCAACATGAGCCACCTGCGCCACGGGGGTAGCAACCTGCGCCACGGGAGCGGCGGCAGTATAACGGGCTACTGGAACCTGAGCCACCTGGGCGACAGGGGCGGCAGCAACGGTCTGGGTTGCGTACGCCTGGTACGCCACGGGAGCTGACGCGTACCCGTAACCAGAGTTGAAGAACTGGGGTTTAGGTTCGGGTTTTGCGGCGGCGATGCCAACCAGAGCAAGGGCGACGAGCTGCAAACAAATAATATTTATGAGAATTTTGTGACAGAATTGGTACAAAAGTTAAACAACACGGTAAATACAGTATTGTACGGTATAGATAGTAGATTTGCTCTCAATGTCGAAATAACAAGGAGTAACAACGCTTTTAAAGTGCAAAGTGCTATGAAGTAATTTATGGCATTCATATTTAAATATGTATTGTTAGTAAGAAAAAATATTTAAAACTATGTAGATGATGTTTTTGTTACTTACGAGTTTGTACATTTTGGAGGTCTGTCTTTCAGGTGGCTGAGGACTGAATGATGGTCATACTCGAAATTAGGTTCGTTTTATACTATTTTGGCCGTAAACCGGATTCAATCTGTTACGATCCTGATGCGCCTCGTGCGATACTTGTCATACTCGTACAAAAAATTAGGTATAATGATCCAAGGACGTCGTCGTGCTAAATTAGTCTAGTCAACTTATTTTATTGGCTTTAGTGGAAAATCAGTATATTAATGAAGGAAGTGGTTTTATAAAGCTCCATATTCGAAAGTTTAACCAGTTCTCATAGATCACTTGTTTAACAGCCATTAATCAAGGTTGCTCTATATTTCGATTCTCTGTATATAAGGTGACTTTTAATTAGTTCTTGATGGAAAAAGGTATGATTGTACTCATGATACTGAACAACTTTCCCCAAGGAACATAGGTCGAAATATGAAAATCAAGTTTTGACCTCCCATAGAAACTGTATCAGCTGATAGCGCATTTTGTATGGTAGGTCAAATTTGGTTTTTTGTATTTCGACCTATGTTCCTTGGGAAAAGTTGTTCAGTATCATGAGTACATGCATATCTTTTGCTATCAAGAACTAATTAAAAGTCACCCTAAATAAAGGCTGTTTGGTAGGTTTGTCTGGCTGGTAGTATGGTGGTTGCTCTACCCGTAAAACTGAACAACTTACCCTGAGGAACATAGGTCGAAATACGAAAAAAAATTCAACGTCCCATACAAACTGCAAAAGCGTTTTTTGCATGGCAGGTAATTTTTTTCATATTTCGACCGGAACATAGTTAGGAAAAGTTGTTAAGTTTTATGCGTAACCTGATAGGTCCGCAGACATATACCAAACACCCTATATATGTTTAACAGAAATATTTTACATTTTGATTATTGACTGTTCAAAATAAAAATCTGTACGCACGGCAGCTAGCACGTAGAAACAAAACCAGTATAAGCTGAACTAGGGCTACGCTAAAAGCACTCGAAACCAGAGACCCACTCAAGGTCAATGTGTTTCCAGCGACGTGCGGCCGTGTGTACCACTATTTTAGAAAAGTTGTACGCAGTTGCTTGGTAACGTTTTTTTCTGCTATACAGGGTGTAAAGGATAGCCCTCCGAATACTGAAAGGGCATGATCAGTCAACGTAACTGAACATCTTTCAGCGAATAAAACTTTCAGGAAATGAAAGAAAAAATCGGCCTCTTCATTCAAAATTGCAAACTTGATTGGACAGTTTGTATGGAGAGGCCGATTTATTCTTTTCGTTCCCTGATAGTTTTGTTCGCTGAAAGTTGTTTAATTACGTTGACTGATCATAGCCTTTCAGTATTCGGAGGGCTGTCCCTTACACCCGGTATTTAGCTACGTAAACGGATTCGAAACCGTAAACCAATACAGTACATCGGAAATTGGAAAAAGTCCGTTGCATCAAAATAATGAGCAGCAGTCTTTATCGCATCAATCTGAAAGGATCCCTTCTCACTCGAATGGACGTTATCTTCTTGGGGTTCCGCTATTTCATTGGACGAAAGTTTGCTTGCTTAGCCAGTTTTTTCTATCTATACAGGGTACTGGGAATTACTTATCTCACCAAACCAATACTAATAACGATCCCTTCAAACTTTCAGAGCATTTTGTTGGCGTAGACACACAAACTCTAATTGCTGACTTATTTTACACGAAAATCAAACAGGCACTAACTAGCCGTTTAAGAAAGAGACAGAAAGAGAGAAAGAGAGAGGGACAGATGTTTAGATAACAAGAAGATATAGTTTTTAAAATTTCGAAAGGAAAATTCAATGAATCTTCATTTACAGTACAGGTAACAGTTGTTTAAAGATTTTATAGGTACTGAATAACTTTTAGTAGGTATGTACTTTGATTGAAGGAATTAGTAAACTGCCGTACTCCGAAGTGAAACTACGATAATATCGCGCCGATAATTAGTCTATGGTTCGGCCTTCGACAAAGAAATTATACAAAGTAAATTTTCAATGTAATTGTTGTTGTCAATCTGATAATATCGGAGCTCCGATAAAACTTCGGAGTAGGTACGCACCCTGTAGGTAGTTATATAATATTTTTAACATCTCTAGACTAGAGTTTTTAATGTGAAGCATTGTTCTTCTCTTCTAAATCTTAATTCTCTACGATATGAGTTTAAAACTCATATCGTAGAGAATTAAGATTTTTTGACTAAGGATTTTTTTTGGACGTACTAAAAACACAATTACTCTAATGTCGTGGAAAACCGAGCGATAAAGCAAGTTATTATAAATGTAAATTACATAATGCAAAAGATAAATTGTGCCCATTTCTAAAGATAACTTGAAATCGGTACCAAATCAATAGCTTTCATATATAGAGCCCAGAGCATAGAAAAACATCTTTTCATCTTGAATTGGTTTTACAATGAATGAACTCTAGAAACAAGGTGACTAAAAGGTGACGTGTTCTGACTAATCTAGTCAAAGTATTTTTTTTACAATTTTACAGGCTATTGAATTTTATTTTATTGTTTCTTACAGGCTAATTCAATTGACTTATGTTAATTGTGTCAATCCTGCATACAGGGTGTTAAACCCAAGCAACATGGGTTGAAATACGAAAAAAAGAAACACCTCTTAACCTCCCACCCACACTAAATGCCCTATCAAGTTCAAATAATTTTTTCGTTTTTCGACCTATATTCCTTGGGAAAAGTAGTTCAGCTACTGATAGTGAACCCGCCCATGAGCTATAGCAATTAAATTAACACCCTGTATACAACGTGTAACGGAAAGGTATAGGTAACGGTAGGTGTGAATATTAAAGGGAAACGTTGTTCAGTTTTATGGGCAGATTCACACCTTTTAGTACCTATCCGTTACACGCTGTATTGCTGCTTTACATAATGCCTATGTATTTAGCAACGTACCAAAATTTACAAAACGGTGCGTACCTAATTCGTTTCTGGCATTCGCCGGCCGCTATAATACCCCTCACGGGACGCTTGCTTCGCTCGCTAACGAGATAACCTAACCCAACCTAAACGATCCCGTCCGGTCGGGATCTAAAATCTACAAGTGTCGATTTCTCTCTGATTCCCGGCGACAACCTAAGCCGAGGTTCGAGCGAGCCTCGCGAGGCGCCCTTAGGCTTGTACCCTGCCGTGTTTTTCTGGGTAGAGCCTTCCGCTCCCCAACCGTCCCGTGAAGTTGTAACTACAACAGAAGACCACTACAAAAAAAAACCAGTGATATTACCTTTATTTCATCTGTGCCAGTGATCTAAACCCATTTACACCCTGCCGAGTACCGACGCCGTTTAACAATTTGCTGACTGTATACTATTTCGTCACCGTTTGTAAACGGCGAATCACATGAATTGCCTGCGAAAAATACAAAAGAGAAGAGACAAGACGCAGTTTTTCTATAGTAATTATGAAGTTTCAAACCCTGCTTAAAGCGACCATAACGAGCACTGCAACTTGCAAGTATAAGAATATTTTTATCAAAGAAAACTTATTCAGCGGCTGCGGTAAAAGTATTTGTGAGAAAATATTTAAATAAGTATGATTTTTCTCTTAACAAAAGTTTTCTTAATATAAGTATTTTTATTAGAAACTTATGGTTATATGACTGCCCAAACAGGAGGGTTATGTTTTTACTTTCGAGCGGGAAAAAAATAAGTTCTTCTAATTTTCTCAAAAATGTGTTCTAAGTATATTACTTGTACATAACATGAAAAGCAAGTCCCCTAAAAATGTCCGTCCATCGGTCGGTCGGTCTGTCCGTCACGCTTTGGCCTAGCAGTAGCCTAGCAGCTAAAAAATAGTCCGATTGACACCATATTTTAAATTTAAGATTTTTATACAAATTGATCGAAGGATTCTGAGTGGTTTTTGGCTGGCTCTCATTTTAAGGGTAGCTGTCATACGGCAAAAATGAAGAATTAAAATTTGCTGCATAACGGCTCAAACGATTTTTATGAAGCTTTGCATGCCCAGGCATCTCCATGTAAGATATCTTGCGCCAGTATCAATTTCATATAAGGGGTGTTCCTGTACTACCAAATCGTAAACATGTGATTTACTCTACCCATAATTTGGTTCCATTGAGTTTATTTCAATTTTCTATAATTTCAATTCTGGATTGGTTATCTATCTGAATGGATATTCGACTTGAATTTTTTCGAATAAAATTTAGTATACAGGGTGTACCAAAAACTGAAAGGGCTTGCTCAGTAGACTAAACTGAACAATTTTATTCTAAGGAACATGATTGTGTTGGGTAATGAATAAAATGTCGATGCAAGTAGGTATTTTGCGGTAGTATCCGTAGATCTGTAAAAAAACATATAAAGGGTGTTCCAGTACTACCAAAATTTAAACATGTGATTTACTCGAAATCGTTTCCTGTTAGTTTGTTTTAATGTTTAACAATTTGACTTCTGAATTGATCTGCATATTTCATTACAACATTTTTTGGAAAAAGGTAAATCGAAGCTTGTATTTTCATACTATGTGTATGGTATTAGGACCGGTCGTCATGGGGATCTTTAGGGGAGGCCTATGTCCAGCAGTGGACGTCTTTCGGCTGATATGATGATGATGATGATGTATGGCATTACAAATTTAAGATAACGGTTGATAGTTTTTACTTGCCTATTGTGAAAAAGTAAGTGCAGTGCTGCTGTACCATTTATTTCAAATTATTTTACGTCTGAAGCTGAGTTTTATATGCTTGTTTTATATGTTTGTTTAGAAACCATGCGCTTCTCTAGAAAAGTGTTGACGAAAAAGTTGCAGGGCATTAAATTTACTTTAATATTGGTTGGTAATTTTTTGACCTATTACCTACTTACCGCGATACAGAAGTTCAAATATTTAACAAATTTCTTAAAAAATTAAAAAGACGACAAATGCAGGTTTTATTTCGTAACTTTTAATATTCAACATGTCACACTTTGTATACTCACTGACACCCCGACACCATGACCCCTCGATCCCCTGACCTGCAGCCTCACGCAAAAATTATATTTTTTTTGTTCTATGTACGACTTTACTCTTAATCCAAAAGTGACACTCAACATTTCCGGAAAATACAATATTAATAAATAAGATTCCAAACTTTTCGTTTTTCTTTAATTTTATGTATTTTAATTAGGCAAGATTCATTCGTGAAGAATGACGTCCAACCCTCAATTGGTAGTAATAGAACAATATAATTGCTACTAGTTATGTATTTATGAAAATATGAAATTAAACAATTATCTCTATGTACATTGAACGTGACTTAAAAAAACTCCGTCTGCCTTGATCTATGTTAAATATTTGAGCTTATGTATCGCGATAAGTACTGAGTTAAAAAATATTTTTACCAACCAATATTAAAGGAAATTTAATGCCCTACAACTTCGTTTTCATCTTTTTTCTAAAGAAGCGCATGCTTTAGAAGATACTCGTATAAGCGAAAATCTGAAAATAGTCAGACATTTTTGAGGTTTTTGCCTCCCTCCCAAGTTTCCACAGGCTCCTCGAGGTCAAAAACATAAGTTTCATACCCCACACAGTCCTAAAACAATATCACAAAATTTCATCAAATTCGAAATTGATTCCAGGTAACTCTCCTATATTTTTAACTAGCTGTTGCCCGCGACTCCGTCCGCGTGGGGTTCAGAAAAAGTAGCTAATGACTTTTCCCATGGTTCAAACTATCTTCGTACCAAGTTTTTATCACAATCTGTTTATCGGATTAGTCATAAAATTGTAACAGACAGACAGACGGACAGTGCAGTTCTCGCCTTTATATTATTAGGTATACAGAGTACCGATTATACGGATTTTTGTAAATTAAACACGTCTTGTTTACGTGTGGACTGTTAGGTCGCTCACTATCCTAAATGTAAGTGTAAAATTATAGTCTAATTCCACGCGGACGAACTATGTATGATACGGGTTTAGTTATATCTTATACAAAACAAACCCTAACTAAATCTGAGGCTCAGTCACTTTAGCTTCTGTGGCAACTGAAAAAAGAGCGGTACAAAGTCCAACGTGGCTTCACATGCTTTTAACCGTACATGTACCTGCATACAAAACTGTTGGACTACACTTCTGTACAATCGTTGTAACTTATTTCTCCCCTTAAAAGACAATTCCTAAAAAACAATGATTCACATCTCTCTTTATTTATTTAAGTATTTTGTTTATAAGTACCTATACTTCCTAAGTTTTCAAAACTTAGGAACTTTCATTATTTTTTTTACATTTGTTGCACTGCCATGCCGAAACAGATTTTTTTTTATTATTATTTATATAAGTCAATAATATTTATTTTCAAATCTTAATCTTAAACAAGTTATAATTAAAATACAAAAATGTATTTGTTAGTCAAACAAACCGCCCCTTGACGTTCCTGGTGCAAAAGTGCCCATAATGCTCGCGGTATTACCACGTTGAATGGCTATGGACAGCCTTTGCACCAGGAACGACTCGGAGCGGGGGTCACATTGCTTTTGTCGGAGCCGACGGCCTATTTCGCGCACAAATCGTTTAGCGTCCGCTCCCCAGCAGCCCGCCGTTTCCACCGCCAATGGGACGAAAATGTAGCCCTGTCCCAAGGGAACATACTTTTGGCGCTTAATCGCCGCCTGTGATTCACCTGCCGCTCCGGCCTTCAGTTTTATATAATAAAACTAAATCTAGATTTTACCAATCTTTAGCTGTACCCACAACTTTTACACAAACAACTGGACCGGATCAAACGGAATTTTCAACAACGTATTTGGCTTTCTTCTGTATCGCCCATTTTCTGTTTGAGTGAACCGATTGCAATAACAAAAAGTTCATATATTGCACGAAAGCAACCCAAATACGTTATTGAAAACGCCGTTTAAGTCGTTCAAGTAGTAAGTGCGGCCGCTTAAAATTTCACGAACCTTCTGTCTGAGTGAACCGTTTGCAATGAAGCAGAAAGAAGCCCGAAGCGTCATTGAAAACCTCGTTTGAACCAGTTCAGTAGGTGAGTTCTTGGTTCTGCAGCTTGAAACTTTGCGTATCTTCTGTCAAAGTGAACCTTTCGCAATGAAACTAAGCTTGTTTATTGCACAGCAGTAAGCCAAACGCTTTACTGAAAGCCACGTTTGAATCTGCTCAAAAGTTTGTGAGTTATTCGCGCCTTTGCTTGAAACTTTGCGTAACTTCTATCTGAGTGAACCGTTTTCAACTAACCTAAGCTTATGTGTTTCACGAAAGTACCTAATCCAAGCACGTCATGGAAATGCCAGTTGGAATCGGTACAGTAGTTTGTGAGCTATTAGCGCCGTCTCTTGAAAATTCGGGCATTTCCTGTTTGAGTGAACCGTTTTCAATGAAATTAAGCTAATGAATTGCAAAGAATTAAGCTAAACACTATATTGAAAACCCCGTTTAAATCCGTTTAGTAGTTGGTGAGTTATTGGGGCCGCCGCTTGAAAATTAGTGAATTTTATGTCTGAGTGAACCGTTTGCAATGAAACTAAGCATACATGTTGCATGGAGTAGCCAAATACGTTACTGAAAACCTCGATTTAATCGGTTCAGTTGTTTGTGAGATATTGGTGCCTCCGCTGGAAATTTCGCGCACCTGTCTGAGTGAGCCGTTTTCAATGAAAGTAAGCTAATATGTTGCAAAGTAGAAAGCTTGACAGTTTATTGAAAACCGTGTTTGAATCCGTTCAATAGTTTGTGAGCTATTTGCGCCGCCGCATGAAACTTAGCGTACCTCCTGTCTGAGTGAACCGTTTGCAATGAAACTAAACTTTTATATTGCACAAAAGTAAGCCAAATTCCTAATTAAAAACTCAGTTTGAATTGGTTTGCGAGTTATTGTCGTACAGGCAATTTAATATTTTACATTGGTGTAGCTTCTGATTGAGTGAACCGATTTGAATGAAACATAGCCTATATGTTGCTCAGACCTAAGCTTAATCTATCTGCGAAAACCGCGAGAAAATCTGTTCAGTAGTTTCGGAGTTTATCGAAAACATACAGACAGACAGACAGACAGACAGACAGACAAAAAGTTCAGAAAACATTTTTTTGAGTTTTATTAGTCGTTTCTTATCGCTCACACTAATTTTTTTATAAATTTATCAAAAGTACAGACACGCGGTTTTTACTCTCTTATTATATGTATAGATTTCCGACTGGAATACTCGTAATTGCAATGCCAAGTCGCATTGACAGCAAAACCATGCCCCCATAATGAGTTTGTATGAGGGCAAGTTTGTCGTTTTACTATCCAACGTACTTTTTAACACTTTTAATGGTGTGTTTTGGACTTTAATTTTCAATGAAGTGGGTTGAAAAGAAGTACATATTTTTTAATTAGTTGTTGCCCGTGAACTTGTCTGATATACTAAAAGAACACAAGACGTACATTCATCCACCCTGATTCTATAACAAAACGAATATTAAGGTACCTCTACCTAACCTACTACCGAGGTATTAAGGTACCTCTCTGTACTATAGGCGGTGAAGATTTATCAACATATTCTGAACTCAGAATATGTTGATAAATCTACACCGCCACCCACCACCGAGCCCCAAGGGAATAACTTCACTACAAGTTTTTTATTTCGCCGCTAAAGATTTCGCCTCCCGAAGCGAGGACATTGCAATCTAAAATGTAAAACCCTGTGAAATAGCTTGTCATCTACTAGGAAAGGCTTTAGAAGGATTTGGTTGAAAAATAAAGGGTCAAGTAATACTATTAAAATATGAGAAATTTTTGCTTTGCCCCTTGAAAGATTTTAGTCGTCTTTCATGACATTTGTTTACACACCTAGTTGTGTTCTTATTTTGCTATGTATTACAGTAGAGTTGTTCTTCAAATAATAACCGCGGTAACTAATAATACTGTATCACAGAATAAAGTAATAGTTCTATCATACAGAACGGACCTTGCAATCCACTCCAAACTGCGCGCGCACCTGCCCGCACGATACGATTCGATTCGCGTGGTGCTCCTGAGGGTCTTTTGTACAGAATATGTGCTCGCGCTCGTTATAAGTACATAGTTTCCAGGGTGTGAATGTTTATAAGTACGAGAATAGCTTCTTTCTCGTCTTTTTATGTAAGTATATAAAAATGTACTAGATACCTTTTTAATATATCACATCTTTTGTTCAAAGAACTAAGTGTAACGACACATCTGCGGGAATTCTGCATCGGAACGATCCGCAACCACAAAGCAAATGTCGCAAGTGACAAGACCTTGTGGTCAATTCCGACGCGGAAATTTCGCTCTAGTATGTCAGACTTGACGGAAAGATCCGTCGCGGAGCAGCGTTCTGACGCGGAATTTATTACCGCATGAGTGTCGCTACACTAACATAGTAAATGAAGAAGTCGCATGTTATAATGGCTCTTTACAAGGCAAGTAAACCTTTACAAGAAAAGAAAGAAAAAGAAAGGGGTAGGGCTTTTGTGGAAAGTCCGTGTGGGGAAGTAGGTACCGCCCCCTTGCCACAGATTAAATAATAGTAAACTAATGCCCTAGCTTTTTTCTGGCGTGAAGTAGCAGTGTTTGCTGTGTTTCGGTTTGAAATGCAAGGGAGCCAGCGAAATTAGCATGAGACATATAATTTTAGTTCTCAAAGTGAGCAACGCGCTTAGCTATCTTATTAGTGTCAAAATGTGCCATTAATAAGACAGGAGGTGTAATGGGCGGTGGTGACCACTTACCATCAGGTGGCCCATCTGCTCGTGTAAGATAAAAAAAAATAGACTATCCTAAGACCGAACTCATCAGAGAAGATTGTAGTCGAAATAGGTTATACTGAAAAAAATAATTTAAACGCAATGAAACTAGATCGTCTTCAGAACCTTTGCATCAGGTTTATCTTTGGGCTGCGGAAATATGACCATGTGTCATCTTTTAGAGCGCAGTTAAAATGGCTGCCCATTCGCCATCGAAGAGATTGTCATATCCTTTCCCTTCTGTATTCTGTCTTATTCATACCCACTACCCCCTCCTATCTCAAAGAAAGATTTCAGTTCCATCCCTCTCACGTCGACCGTACACTCCGTTCCTCTCTTGACCTATCCCTCTCTTTACCTTCCCATTCCACAAACTTCTATCACGACTCTTTCACAGTAAGAGCTATAAGACTCTGGAACGCACTTCCCACCACGTTGAGGCAAGCTCCCTCACTCGACACATTCAAAAACAATGTTAAAGCTCACTTCCTCTCACTCTCTGGCTAACCTTATTTTATTTTCTTATTAATTTCTCTCTCTCACGTCCCGTGATCTGATATTGGTTGTTGTTCTTTGTTTCCACTTGCTTGTTTATGTGTTTTATTTTTTATGTATGTAGTATATATGTATGTAGTATATTAATATTAGGTATATGTATGTATGTCTATTATAATACTATGTATGTACCCAATATTTATTCAGTTTATGGTTTCTTTGTGCACCGTCCCCGTATTACAATTATTTTGTTTCCTGCACCCAAAGGTTGCCTGGAAGAAATTGCTTTTTAGCAATAAGGCCGCCTATTGTGCTCCGTATTTCATTTTGTATTTTTTTCTTTTGTAAATTTTGTATTTCTGTGTGCAATAAAGAGTATTGTATTGTATTGTAAAATAGCATCTTAGCAAGTAGCCATTATAACATATGACTTCTTCATTTCCTAGGTTAGTTTTTTAACGAACAAAGGTATCTAACAGATGGTTATAGCGCTAACATCTCAACAAAACCCATTCCACTTTTTTGTGATATTAATAATGCAGAATAGAATCACTGTAAAAAATAATACTAACTATATTGCCATCATTTGCCATTATGCAAATTAAGCAGTTAGGTTAGGTTCTGCCTGGTGGCTACAGAAATGGATCTAATCTAGTTTATAGAAATGGGCTGCTTATCATAACATGATCGACAACCACAAGTTTTAATTATAATTTAAAAAAACATGTTTTTGAAGTTGAAATTAGAGTTCTGACAAATAAAAAAACCGGCCAAGTGCGAGTCGGACTCGCGCACTGAGGGTTCCGTACCACCACATAAACATAATTGTATTAGTTGAAATTTCAGTAAGTTAATGTGCTAGATTTTTTGAGTCCGACACGCGCTTGACCAAATTTTATTATTATTTTATAGCTTATGCACTATAAACATACCAATTTCCAAGTTTGTAAGTGTTCCCGTTTTTTAAAATAGAACTAAAACAAAAATCGCCTCAGAGACCATCCAACTTGACCCCTCTCTTATATGAATGTTCTTGAAACGGGAGCTCACCACAATTGGTTATCATTAGTTGTGAGAAAAGTTGTAATATTTAATGATTTCAGACTTTTCCCATTATTTGTACTGTGAGACCTAGCTTCTTGCCAAATTTCATAATTTTAGGTCAACGGGAAGTACCCTGTAGGTTTTGCATTTTTGAATAAATGTATGGAGATGAGGACATAAAATGCCATATCTTTTGATTGCGTCGTTGTAAAAAATTGAAATTTTCAGATCTTGTGTGGTTCATGGATCCTAATATGTGGTATCAATTTCAACCTGATACCTTTACCCGTTCGTGAGATAAAGGGTCTTGACAGACAGACAGACAGACGGACAACAAAGTGATCCTATAAGGGTTCCGTTTTTTTCTTTTGAGGTACGGAACCCTAAAAACAGAGTAGCAGGCAAAACGGTTACAGACCAATGTGGTACCGATCGGGAAACGAAAGCGTCCAGAACCTCGATTGCAACCCCTTGAACCTCGATTGCAACGTGACTTACGCGCCACGCTGTAGTGTCTTAAACTTTAGTCATCATCATGACATCCCATGAAAACGTCCACTACAGGACAGGGAGCTCCCTCCAGAATTCTAGCTTTTGCTGGAATACCATACTCACCTCGCTTGTTAGCGTTATGGCTGGCACCATGGACCGCGGTTGTAGGTGACCGCAGTAAGTAGGATGTAATGAAATATTAGTAAACTGGTAAATACAATATGTACTTAGTTTTCGTAATTGAAAATGAAATAAGAAAAACCGGCCAAGTGCGTGTCGGGCCACGCGCAGTAGGGTTCCGGAGTTTTTGACGATTTTTAGGGTTCCGTACCTCAAAATAAAAAAAAACCGGCCAAGTGCGAGTCGGACTCGCGCACCAAGGGTTCCGTACCACCACATAATCATAATTATATTAGTTGAAATTTCAGTAAGTTAATGTACTAGATTTTTTGAGTCCGACACGCGCTTGACCAAATTTTATTATTTGTTGTTATTTTATAGCTTATGCACTACAAACATACTTATTTTCAAGTTTGTAAGTGTTCCCGTTTTTAAATAGAACTAAAACAAAAATCGCCTCAGAGATCATCCAACTTGACCCCTCTCTTATATGAATGTTCTTGAAACGGGAGCTCACCACAATTGGTTAACATTAGTTGTGAGAAAAGTTGTAATATTTAATGATTTCAGACTTTTCCCATTATTTGTACTGTGAGACCTAGCTTCTTGCCAAATTTCATAATTTTAGGTCAACGGGAAGTACCCTGTAGGTTTTGCATTTTTGAATAATTGTATGGAGATGAGGACATTAAATGACATATCTTTTGATTGCGTCGTTGTAAAAAATTTAAATTTTCAGATCTTGTGTGGTTCATGGATCCTAAAATATGGTATTAATTTCAACCTGATACCTTTACCCGTTCGTGAGATAAAGGGTCTTGACAGACCGACAGACAGACAGATGGACAACAAAGTGATCCTATAAGGGTTCCGTTTTTTTCTTTTCATGTACGGAACCCTAAAAAGAAATCATCCCTACTGTATATTAAAAAAATTATGATTTAATATACCTCCCCTCCAAGTAATTGTAGGGGAGGTATATTAAAAAAGTTTTTTTTCAAGATTCTATTTTACCACTTTGTATGAAATGTATATCCGTACTAAATTACAGCTTTCTAGTACTAAGTAAGGGTCTCTGAGCTAAGCCGCGGACAGACAAACAGACAGACAGACGGATATGACGAAACTTTAAGGGTTCCTTGTTGACTACGGAAACCTAAAAAGCTTATATGTATACAATCGAAAGCTCCGAAATATACTTTTAAAGGAATATGTATACAATGTATAACGGATATGTGTGATAAGATAATGCTATTGTACGGCTTAGTTAAACGCCGCACAAAATAACTCAGTTGATGCGCAGAAGTCAAGTCCTAAGAAAATAAGTCATTTTTGACTTCGGCCTTCGGCGCGCGAAAATCGTGTTACTCTATGACTTCGGCGCATCAATGACATGGCCATCGTTATTTTGTACGACGTTTACCATAAATTGAAGTTGTAGTAGTTGTACTAAGATTGATGGAGCACTTATAAGGAAAGAAAAATGTATAATAATATAACTTATGTAACAGTGAAATGATTTGGCGTTTCTTTCCTTGAGATGTTGATTAGTTGCCGGTTGCTAACGAAGTCAATATTGTCTTAGGAAAATTTATTACTTAAGTGTGACTTGCGCGCGGCCAAAACTAGGTGGCCGCGTCTGCATTAAAACATATGAACGGTGATGAAACCGTACAGGTGTGAATCTGCCCATGAAACTGAACAACTTTTGCTAAGGAAATTTGTTAGAAATACCAAATTTTACCACCCATACAAAATGCGCTATCGGCTGATTCAGTTTCTATGTGAGTTCAAAAATTTATTATGGTCTATGACCTATGTACCTTGAGAAAAATAGTTCAGTTTCTTAGGCTGATTCACACCGTTTAGTATTATCATACCTTTCCATTACACGCTGTAGAGTTTTTATAACTACGGTACACATTAATGAAACAACTTGTTCGATATACAGCTGCATGTTACACTGGTTTATTTATTACGATAGGAATTAAGGGGCTGATAGGAGCTAAATACGCTTCACTTGAGCAGATTTTCAAGGAAAAGTGATGAATATATGACCGTGAAAAAAATGTATGTGATAATTAAGCATCTTTCTAAGAATATGGCCAACTCCGAAACACGATTAAATATATTTTATACGCCATAAAAAATCCAGAGTTACCTCTGCTTTTTGCTTTTATTGATCATAGATCTATGATGCCAAAACTTTTACACATTATTCAATACATTATGCATAATAATATAGCTATTTGATAATTAATATTATGGGTACAGATTTTGAGAAAAATACAAAAATTAGCGAAAAACGTAAAACAGCGTAAATCTGCTCCGTTCTAGCACGCGCATTCTGACCTTTGTTAGGAAGGGACGTAATTCAGCTCTTATCAGCCCCTTAATAATATTTAATAAAAATTGTGCATATTTTGTACCGAATTTTGAATGATTTGTATTCAACGTGTGAGCTGTCTGGCTGTAGTCACTTGCCTCGCAACGAATGGTTTGCGTTTCTTCAAACTTCGCGAATTCAATACCAAATACATATTGTTCATTGTGAGATTTTGCGTTGCGATGCAAATCAAGCACATTAGCACCTGATGAAATTAAAAGAAAAGCTATCACATGCTTCACAGGTTAATAAGTTATGGCCGAAAAAATGGAAATTATATAAATAGCAGTAGGTAGTAGTCAGACGCTAGGACCTCGTTGAGAATTAGGAGGTAAACAGTTTATGTTATGAACGTTATGACATACTTAATTAACACTTGCTTTACGGAAAAAAATCGTAAAAAAACTACGGAACCCTACACTGCGCGTGGCCCGACACGCACTTGGTCGGGTTTTAAAATTATATTTTAACACATTTGCTCATAAAACAGCTCTATTTGCACATTATTAAGGGCTTATTAAACACGCGTGATTTTTCCATTATATTACCGCACTAGTTTTTTTTAAATATCGGCAAGTTATAAGGAGTTTCTATATCTATAACATTAATCATATTTTTATGAATAAATAAAACACAGTTTACGACAATATGATAAATAAACGTTAATTACGTGAAAATATTTATATTAATAAACTAACTAACAACAAATTTGTCTTTAAAGTAACAAAATATTTTAAATAATTCAAGGTAGGCTGTTTGGAAGCTTAGTCCAAGGAGGTTTATAACCCATGAAGCGTAGGTTGAAACCTCCTTGGTTTAGTCATTGCCTCCTGCGCGCGTATGAATAATCTTGGTCTTCCGAAAAAGTGATACGCGCGCCATTTTCACAAATATTTGTTGAAAACAATGAAAATTGTTGAAACAATTTTCAAAGATATTAACTTTTACAAATAATAAAACCGTAATTAGTGTAGTTCTTCAACGTCGAAAATGCTTAAACACAAAATACACGTCTGAAGTATCGGGTGTCAGTAGAAATGTAAGGAAATTTTCCTTTGGGAAAAGCAAATTTTATTTGTTTTTATTTACAAATGTATTGAAAAACGTCGTAAGAAGCGCGAGCGCTTTGGTGATTATACCCTCGGGTAGAGTACGCCCTCGCCTGTGGCTCGGGCTACAATTTCTGAGCCTCGGGCGTAATATCCAAAATAGCGCACTCGCATCTTAATGTACTACAATTGAATCACTCATCATAAAATAGTGTTTCTAAAGATCCTTTCTTAGATATAAAACATGTCTTGAAGTTGACAAACTGGTCGTATTGACAAGCTAAAATGATGAGATGCATGCAAATAAAAAATTAACATAACAAGCTGCCTTTGGAAATAATGACCTTGAACCAGATATTGACATTTAGCATTAGAGATCCGCATATGTACGTATATTCGTTTTTATGTAAAGGTGATATCTGCGGTGATGTTATCAAACGAGCGCCGGCGGGCCCCATCGCCGCACCCCTCGCTCGCCCCGCGATCTACTTTATTTCTCCATCCCTCTTTGATGTTTCCAATCGTTTATGGGTTATATCGATGCAATCCCGAAGCTTCAAAAGAATGAGCCCGCTCATACATATACGATGACATAATATATTGTGATACTCAAATAAACCGGAGTAGAACGCAACTAAATAATAGGTCTTTACCTATGAAATTGCCGTTTTGTATGGCGAATTTTAGGTAAACTCAATTTTCAGTACTAACATTTTTGCATTTTTCTTAGGAATTATAAATCCATTTTTTAAGCATTATTGGGAAGACATTAAGCTAACAGAAACTTAAATTTACATTCGAAAAATATTATCTGTAAAAAAATATAACAAATCTAATGATGAAATCGGACGACATTTAAGACGAACAATTGTCGAGCCTTTAATTTTATATATCAAACTAAAAATAAAAACTTTATTTTATGCGTAAATTGATAACCTTGAAGTCAATATAAGACAAATGAAAAAAATTGCATTAGAATTATAGGAATTACTAGCTGTGCCCGCGGCTTCGCCCGCGTGAAATTCAGACAATGTGCAGTCTCTCTCCGGCCGTCTTCCTCTCCCTCCCCCCTCCCCCTCCCCCACCCCCTTCCTCACCACCTCCCTCTCCCCCTCCTTCTCCCTCTCCCTCTCTGGTATTTCACGTCCACCACGTTGGATTTCAAAATTGTTGTAATTTTCGTAATCAGCGACCCGATAAACCATACAAACGACACCCATATTGATTTTTAGACATTTCAACCCTATCGCACCCCAACCCCATCCCCAGGGGATGATGGTATTTCACGTCTACCACGTTGTATTTCAAAATTGTTTTAGTTTTCGTAATAAGCGACCCGATAAACCATACAAACGATACCCGTATTGGTATTTAGACATTTTCACCCCATTTCCCTCTTTTAAGGGTTGAATTTGGGGTGGAATTTCAATAAAAGTGATGTACGTTCCACAGAATTACAACCTTGATGCCTAAATAATAAATTTAGTGGATTTTAATTTGAAAATGAAGGATTTTCAACTTCCTCCCCCGTTAGTGTGTAATTTCAAAAAACCCTGAGACACATCTATATATATAAAAGAAGAAGGTGACTGACTGACTGACTGACTGACTGACTGACATATCAACGCACAGCCCAAACCACTGGGTCTAGAGATTCCAAATTTGGCATGTAGGTTCCTTATGAGGCCTAGGGGTGCACTAAGAAAGGGTTTTACAAAATTCCACCCCTAAGGGGGTAAAATAGGGGATGAAAGTTTGTATGAAAGTCCGTCAATTTTGAAGTTAGGATCTTCAAAATTGGTATTTAGGCTGACGACTAAAAATTAATAATTACGTGCATCAGGGTTTTTGAAAATTCGACACCCTTAAGGGTGAAAAGGGGGATGAAGTTGAAAATTCTTTATTCTTAAAGTAAAATTCACATAATTTATTATTTAGGCTTTAATGATGTAATTCTATGCAACGTTTATCACTGTTATTGAAATTCCACCCCAAATTCAACCCCTAAAAAAGGGAAATGGGGTGAAAAAGTCTAAAAACCAATATGGGTATCGTTTGTATGGTTTATCGGGTCGCTGATTACGAAAACTACAACAATTTTGAAATCAAACGTAGTTGACGTGAAATACCATCATCCACCTGGGGATGGAGTTGGGGTGCGATAGGTTTGAATTGTCTAAAAATCAATATGGGTGTCGTTTGTATGGTTTATCGGGTCGCTGATTACGAAAACTACAACAATTTTGAAATCCAACGTGGTGGACGTGAAATACCATCATCCCCCTGGGGATGGAGTTGGGGTGCGATAGGTTCGAAATGTCTAAAAATCAATATGGGTGTCGTTTGTATGGTTTATCGGGTCGCTGATTACGAAAACTACAACAATTTTGAAATCCAACGTGGTGGACGTGAAATACCATCATCCCCCTGGGGATGGAGTTGGGGTGCGATAGGTTTGAAATGTCTAAAAATCAATATGGGTGTCGTTTGTATGGTTTATCGGTGTCATTTCTATGTTAGGGATAGCGGTTAAACTGGCGTAAGGGGTAGGGATAGGGACAGGTAGAGGTAGAGGTAGAGAGGTAGAGAGGTAGAGAGGTAGAGAGGTAGAGAGGTAGAGAGGTAGAGTGGTAGAGAGGTAGAGAGGTAGAGAGGTAGAGAGGTAGAGAGGTAGAGAGGTAGAGAGGTAGAGAGGTAGAGAGGTAGAGAGGTAGAGAGGTAGAGAGGTAGAGAGGTAGAGAGGTAGAGAGGTAGAGAGGTAGAGAGGTAGAGAGGTAGAGAGGTAGAGAGGTAGAGAGGTAGAGAGGTAGAGAGGTAGAGATGTAGAGAGGAAGAGAGGTAGAGAGGAAGATAGGTAGAGAGGTAGAGAGGTAGAGAGGTAGAGAGGTAGAGAGGTAGAGAGGTAGAGAGGTAGAGAGGTAGAGAGGTAGAGAGGAAGAGAAGAAGAGAGGTAGAGAGGTAGAGAGGTAGAGAGGTAGAGAGGTAGAGAGGTAGAGAGGTAGAGAGGTAGAGAGGTAGAGAGGTAGAGAGGTAGAGAGGTAGAGAGGTAGAGAGGTAGAGAGGTAGAGAGGTAGAGAGGTAGAGAGGTAGAGAGGTAGAGAGGTAGAGAGGTAGAGAGGTAGAGAGGTAGAGAGGTAGAGAGGTAGAGAGGTAGAGAGGTAGAGAGGTAGAGAGGTAGAGAGGTAGAGAGGTAGAGAGGTAGAGAGGTAGAGAGGTAGAGAGGTAGAGAGGTAGAGAGGTAGAGAGGTAGAGAGGTAGAGAGGTAGAGAGGTAGAGAGGTAGAGAGGTAGAGAGGTAGAGATTTAGAGAGGTAGAGATGTAGAGAGGTAGAGAGGTAAAGAGGTACAGAGGTAGAGAGGTAGACAGGTAGAGGGGTCGAGAGGTCGAGAGGTAGAGAGGTAGAGGGGGCAGAGGGAGGTAGTGAGGGAGGGGGTGATGAAAAGGGAGAGGGAGGGGGAGAGGGAAGGGCAGGGGGAGAGGGAGGAGGGGGAGGGGGAGAGGGAGGAGGGGGAGAGACAGGGGGAGGGGGAGAGGGAAGGGCAGGGGGAGAGGGAGGAGGGGGAGGGGGAGAGACAGGGTGAGGGGGAGGGGGAGAGACAGAGGGAGGGGGTGAGGAAGGGGGGAGAGGGAGAGAGAGGGAGAGGGTTTTAGTTTTTCTCAATTACTTCTGCGAATTGGCTCTGTTTTGTAATATTACATAAAGGTGTCTCTCATCTCTCTCTTTACATTTGTTAGGATACTGCTGCTAAGTTCCTCTGTTCAGCTGGATCTTGAATTATACTCATTGATTTGCGCAGGGTTAGTCCTGTTTTTCCTTAGTTTAAAATTACCCCGACATGACGGGAAAATATCTCATTGCTTCGGAAAACCGGTAACAACATAAATACGAAATCCACGCGAGCGAAGCCGCGGGCAACAGCTAGTAAAACTTTATTTTTAGTCTTTAGTCCAAATACAAATTTTGCAGATCCTAACTTCAAAACTGACGGACTATCATACAAACTTTCATCCCTTATTTCGACCCCTTAGGGGATGAATTTTGAAAAATTCTAAAACACGTCCTTTTTCATTTTTTACCAAGAGCTCAAAACCAATTTTCTATAATTCTACCTTTAAAAATGAAAGACTTATAGACCACCATACGGAAAAACGAATCCCCTTTTTCACCCCCTTTAAGAATGATTTTTAAGAAATACTAAAACACGTGTTTCTTTATTTTTTACCAAAAGCTTGAATTCAAAGTTATGTGAATCTAGCTCAAGAAAAAATGGACTTTCATACAAACTTTCATCCCTTATTTGAAAGATGTGTCCCCTTTGGAAGATGAATTCCAAAATCCTTTCTTAGGGGGTAGTTTTGACATGCAAAAAACCTGTGTAGAAAATTTCAGACCTGTATCTATAGCGGTTACGGCTCGACGTTGATGAATCAGTCAGTCAGTCAGGACATGCTCTTTTATATATTTAGAAGATAGATAGATAGATGATCTCATTAATCTGTAAGACAATTTCGGCAATTTCATAGGTTAAGACCTATTATGAGACATGAGTAGGTACAGTCAAGAGCAGGTAAAGCTTGACACTTGCAGTGCGGATCTAGCCTACGGGCTAGAGTCTCATCAGTCTATTCAAGTGAGAACGGCACAAAGTCCAATGTGTCAAGCTTGATGTGCTCTTGACTGTACTTGTGTCTTAATAATGTTCATATTAGATGGGAAACGTCAGACAGAAATAAAATGAACTCCTAACTCGCATCTTTGATTTATACCACCAATAAAAAAAACTTGTTTAAAAATTATGATATCTGTAAAATTTAAAGTGTCATAAAATTTATACAGCCACAAGCATAATGTTTGAAGTAATATCAGACGGCTGATATCCATATTTAAATTGGTTTTATCAATTTAATCTATGAGATTGGAGCATTTACGCGGGTTTTGTGCGCTGGTGATGGTTGGCGCGCGTTTTACGAGCCGCTTATCATAAAGCTTACGCTAATGCCGGCGACAGTAAAACGTTTGAGAGCGACAAGCGACGCACGAGTTTACGATTGTGACGAGACATTGACACAGCCCCGCCTGACAGATAATCATTTGCCAGCCCTAGCCCGTTTCTGACGATTGTGATAAGCAAATAACCTTTGCGAATATTTGAGTCATAATAATTTCTTTTATAAACCAACTGTTATCTTCCCTCGTTTCATCAATTTGTACGTCTAGTCTAGTAAACGCGATCGGTAGTACTTCGGTATTATAAAAAAATAATTTAGTGTCATGTCGGTTAGATCCAATATTACTTACACACAGTCAACAAAACGAACCCTTTATGAATGTATGTCGCGTAATATCTGCAGCGTTTCCGAGAAAGAGTTCCAGAGTTGACGTTCACAGCATTACCTTGTTAAAGTTTGTTCCTTGTTTTCTGTCTCTGGGAAGGAAGTTATTTGTCTTCGCAACTTATCCAATAATCACATTCAGTTCAGACAAATTAAGCCCCTGAGCGCTTAAATTTATAAGGGGAGAGTTGAAGGGCCCCCGCAGGTGCGAACCTATTTTTGCAGTACCTCGAGATGCGATGAAAAACTTCTCGAGCGCCCCAACTTAGCGAATTGTGCTCTTGATTTTTCGTTTTTCATTTTTTACTCAACGAGTAAAAGTTACTTTTGAGGTGAAGACGACGGAAGTTGAATTAGAAGCGGAAGGAAACTGTCCCCGTTATTTTAGTAGAGCAAATGAGCGTCAAAGTTTAACGGAAAGGAAAGGTAAAAAAATATTAGGCGTAGCGTTTTTGGTCGTACAGTTTTATTGCACACCACGCAAAGTTGCTATAGCAAAATTTCAAGGAGTATGGTTTTAAAAAAATGGTTTTTAACTTTTCAGGGCTTATTCTGGGGGCTAAATGCAACCACTTTTGTTGCAACTACTTTTGTGCTACAAACTTTCAAAATTCGCATAAATAACATTTGACTTTTAATACAAATGGACCGGTCAGCTGATCATTTTGTATGGAGCCTAATGGAGAGTCGTTTGTTTTTTGCGAATTTCTAAAAGTCGTAGAATAAAAGTTGTTGCATTTAGCCCCCAGAATGAGCCCTTATAATGTTTGCACCAATTTTTTAAGTCATCCAGATATTATTTCAGTAAGCTACTGAGATTCTATTGCGACTTGTATCGAACAAGTTAGTTGCACCAATTGCACCTAGCTCAGCACCATTAAAGTTGTTCGAAAGATTGATCGAGCTCATTTTCTCAGGTTCACCACTTGCAATTTATGCGGCATTTCAAGTTTTACTTTACTTCTACAACAACAGCAATAAAAGACTGAGTAACAATAAAATCTTAGTTATCGGACAGCCCCTTCGCTTCCAATTTTATATTGGCATGTACTCGTAACAAGGGTCATACAGCCACGATCGTATAACTAAAGCAATATCTTCAAGTTACATATTTATGGAAGAACCCTTCCTTTTATGGGATCTCAGGGGGACGCATTCATGTTTTATATTTACTGTTGCTTCCACATTCCGGTGACTGGGAAAATCGTCGTGGGAATGTAAGGCAGCAATTAGCCTTTTAAATTGAGTTTTTTTCTGAAGGACCGCCTTCGTCCCTCAGGGTCGGAGGAAGTCCGCTTGAATGGAATAAAATTGCGCTCTATACAGGGTGTAAAACAAATACGATGATCCTTCTAATGGATGATTCTACATCACTAATAGATTGTATAAAGAATATTTAAAAAACATGCTTTTACCTAAAAAAGTAGTTTTAGCTCAAGAAGAAAATGACCTCTATGATCAGCTGGTGATGCAGACAAAGATGTTTTTCAACACATTTGCTCATAAAACAGCTCTATTTGCACTGTATTAAGGTCCATAATCCAGCTTATTAAACACGCGTGCTTTTTTCATTACTATAATTTCACTAGTGTTGTAATTTTTGTCTTTTTTTTAATCGGCAAGATGCAAGGAGTTTCTATATCTATACCATTCATAATATTTTCATGAAAAAGTAAACTGTGTTCGATAATGTGATAAATAAATGTTAATTACATGGAAATACTTATATTAATCAACCAACTTACTACAAATTTGTCTTTAAAGTAACAAAATATTCAATATTAAATTATTCAAGGGAGTGAGCCTCAGAACAAAGACCTCCTTGCTGAGTAAGCTGTTTGGCAGGTTAGTGTTTTATTTTTGTTTTGTTTTCTATAGCGGCAAGGTGCAAGGAGTTTCTATATCTATAACATGCATAATAATTTAATGAATTAAGAAACTGTGTTCGATAATATGATAAATAAACGTTAATTAAACGTAAATATTGATTTTAATTAACTAACTACAAATTTGTCTTTAAAGTAACAAAATATTCAATTTTAAATTAAATTGATAAGTAGTCTGTTTGATAGCTTAGTCATTGTCTCCTGCGCGCGCATGTATAATCTGTGTCTTCGAAAAAGTTATACGCGCGCCATTTTAACAGATATTTCTTGTTGTGAAATGTGTTTAATGTAATTAAAAAATAAATGACTTCTACAAATAAGAAAAACAGTGATAAGTGTAGAACGTCGAAAATACTTGAACAAACACACAAGTCCGGTGTATCGGGTGACCTAGAAATGTGAGGAAAACGTCTACGAAATTTCCTTAGGAAAAAAAGGTAAGCGATTTTGATTCGTTTTTATTCGCAAATGTGTTGAAAAACCTCGTAAGAAGCTTGTGCGCTTTGGTGATTACACCTTCGGCTCCATTACGCCCTCGCCTGCGGCTCGGGCTACAATTTCTGAGCCTCGGCCCTAATATCCAAAATAGCGCACGTGCATCTTAATGTACTATTATGTTATAATATCCAGTCACTAGCAACCTATTTATTTCAATAAACTACTGTACTTAATGTAATTTAAAGGAAAATCAAAATTCATGATGACCAAAAATTAAAATAAAAAAACCGGCCAAGTGCGAGTCAGACTCGCGCACTGAGGGTTCCGTACCACCACATAAACATAAATTGTATTAGTTGAAATTTCAGTAAGTTAATGTGCTAGATTTTTTGAGTCCGACACGCGCTTGACCAAATTTTATTATTTGTTATTATTTTATAGCCTATGCCCTATAAACATACCAATTTTCAAGTTTGTAAGTGTTCCCGTTTTTAAATACCTAGAACTAAAACAAAAATCGCCTCAGCAACCATCCAACTTGACCCCTCTCTTATATGAATGTTCTTGAAACGGGAGCTCACCACAATTGGTTACCATTAGTTGTGAGAAAAGTTGTAATATTTAATGATTTCAGACTTTTCCCATTATTTGTACCGTGAGACCTAGCTTCTTGCCAAATTTCATATTTTTAGGTCACCGGGAAGTACCCTGTAGGTTTTTCATTGATAAAACCTATACCTATAATTGAAGATAACATGTTCATCTTACGTTTTGTTACAGTTGATTGCTGACGTAGGTACATCTCAAAAGGTGTACAATAAAACCATAGTAGGTATAAAACTAAATTACCTGCTTAGCACATCAAGCTTGACAGTTTAAGCCACGATCACACCTACCTAAATTCCAAGACTTAATTCGGCATACATTGCTGGGAGGCTTGGTTATGTTAATTGCAATATCCTTACTTCAACGAGCAATGTACGCTGAATTAGTCTTTGAATACAGCTAGGTGTGATCATGGCTACGTACGGTCGGTCAACGTACGGTCAACCGCTTGTCGGTAGAAACTTTTTCAACTCTATTACCACGCCATAAGGACCAAAAGTGTTTCTACCGATGTGCGGCCGTGTGTACGTACGGTCAACCGCACGTCGGTAGAAACTTTTTCAACTCTATTACCATGCCATAAGGTGCAAAAGTGTTTCTCCTGATGTGCTGTTAAGTGTACCTAAGACCAACCTCAGCTCACGCTATAGGTTGGAATAGGTACAGCGCGTTCAGAACAAGTCTTTATTTTCCGCGCATGGGTGATAGGCGGAGAGCCAATGAGCGATTCGCTCGCCCCCTGGGGGGAGCCGTGCTCACCCCCGCGACTAATTTTTTGACTTCTGCGCATTAACGGACACAGACAAAGTTATTTTGCACGCAGTATACCTACCTACCAGCTATATTAAACGGTATAGATGGCGTATCCTACCTCCATCCTAACCCAATTTACGCTTATGTTGCATATTTCTAATTTTCAAAGCAATCCGTGATATAATTTATTTATTATAAGCAGGAAAAATTTTTTGAGTACCTATAGCATACAATCAAACGGTTCTAATTATTTTTTACCTGTGTCGTCCTAGTGGCAATCCTAGCGGCCATAATTGGTATTATCTTGAGCTTTGGATGTCTCAGAGGAAGTTAGGTTAAAAAGTCTGTACCGTGTACCTAAAGATGGCGCTGATATCAGATTATGGTTCCACACTTTGTCACGTATTAAATAAACTTTGTTTAGTAAGTATAATTATATTATAAAAGTAAAAAAAACATTAACTATTTTCTTATCTTTATTTTATTTAAATATTGACGGCGAAACCTGTAAGGTAAGCGTCTAAAAATATCAAAAACATTTCAAAAGTAAAAAAGCAAAAATTTTTAAAAATTTAATAAGCAATACCACCACCGTCCAGGCACAGTATGACCCATACTACCCAGTACTAACTACCATAATTATTATATACTAAAAGCTTTTGCTCTTTGACTTTAAAAACTCAGTGACCATCCAACTTGACCCCTCTCTTATATGAATGTTCTTGAAACGGGAGCTCACCACAATTGGTTACCATTAGTTGTGAGAAAAGTTGTAATATTTAATGATTTCAGACTTTTCCCATTATTTGTACTGTAAGACCTAGCTTCTTGCCAAATTTCATAATTTTAGGTCAACGGGAACTACCCTGTAGGTTTTGCATTTTTGAATAAATGTATGGAGATGAGAACATAAAATGCCATATCTTTTTATTGCGTCGTAGTAAAAAATTGAAATTTTCAGACCTTGTGTGGTCCATGGATCCTAATATATGGTATTAATTTCAACCTGATACCTTTACCCGTTCGTGAGATAAAGGGTCTTGACAGACAGACAGACAGACAGACAGACAGACAGACAGACAGACAGACAGACAGACAGACAGACAGACAGACAGACAGACAGACGGACAACAAAGTGATCCTATAAGGGTTCCGTTTTTTTCTTTTGAGGTACGGAACCCTAAAAATAAGAAAAATAAATTAAATAAATTAAATAAAAGTATTTTGTATATTTTTAGGGTTCCGTACCTCAAAATAAAAAAACGAAACCCTTATAGGATCACTTTGTTGTCCGTCTGTCTGTCTGTCTGTCAAGACCCTTTTTCTCACGAACGAGAAGAGGTATCAGATTGAAATTGATAACGAATATTAAAGTTCATAAACTACACAAGATCTGAAAATTTCAATTTTTTACAAAGACGCAATCAAAAGATATGGCTTTTTATGTCCTCATCTCCATACATTTATGCAAAAAACCAAAACCTACAGGGTACTTCCCGTGGACCTAAAATTATGAAATTTGGCAAGAAGCTAGGTCTCACAGTAAAAATAAAGGAAAAAGTCTAAAATCATTAAATATTTCAATTTTTCTCACAACTAATAGTAGCCAATTAAGGTGAGCTACCGTTTCAAGAACTTTTCTATAATAGAGGGGTCAAGTTAGATGGTCGCGGAGTTTTTAAAATCAAAGAGCAAAAGCTTTTAGTATATCATATGGTAGTACCTATCTACCGTATGTGATATAGTAAAATCTTTTGCTCTTGGAACCCTTAGGGCGCGAGTCGGACTCGCACTTGGCCGGTTTTTTTTACAATCTAATGGTGATGTAGAATCACCCCTTAGAAGGATCATTGTACTTTTTTTACACCCTGTATACTTAGCTGACGTATTTACGCGCCTGATTTTTTGTGAGCTTTGTTAAACAATGACGTTTTTACTAGTATTTTATGTATTGGTCGCGAGATTGGTCGGTATCTGTTAGTAGCCACAAGCTAGCCACTGATAAGTGAAACATATTAATAATCACGCCGGATTAATTAACATAATGTCTATTCGAGATAACAATATTGCCGACTAAACGATGTTGTTTTGTGTTGTGTTAATAGGGACGAGGGAAGAATAAAATTTTACTTGTTTACGCAGTAAACGTATCTTCGAACTTATTGGATAGCTTCGTATGATATAAAATGGTGTAGATGGAAAATGTGTTTCGGCGGTGATAATTTTGTTTCGTTACAACAGTGAGCCACTGGGCGCACATGTGGGTAATTTTCATTGCAGTTGAAAATAATTTGGACTGTTGTTATATGAATTTAAATTTGCTTCACTGTTGCAGTTTCCGGACTTTATAACTTAAGCTGGCTCGAGTTATTTTATTCTCGGAAGTTTATTGTTTTATGAAAAATTTACCTCTATGTATTTCTGCTTCAAGTATCCTTCTTATCTTATCTTTTTAGCCATTTCTGTCCCACTGCTGGGCAAAGGCCTCCCTCCGTTCCTATAGTCTACTGTGAGCCTCTACTGGTCTCTACTGTGAGCCTCTTGTTGCCTGTCTTTACAAAAAGCGTCGAGCTCATCGTGCCATCTGCGCCGTGGTCGGCCTCGACGCCATCTGTTACTTGGCGGTTGCCAGATAGTTGTGGTCTTGGCCCAGAGTTCCAACGGCATGCGACTTACGTGACCAGCACAGTCCTACTTTAGTATCCTAAGTAAAATTAATAAGATTTTCCTGTAAAATCACACTAAATTAGCCCTAAAGCAGTTAAGGGGCCTCTGGTTCTTGTTTCGTTAACCACTGCCCCCATTGGACGCTAAAACGCGGTGATGCCTTCAAAGATGGCTTCCCCTGTTTAATGGGCTGCGGAACGACCACTCACAGCTATAATGTATTGGCACATATATCCGGTCAACTCCTGAAGGAAAAATAAAACGTGAGCAGGAAACGATATGAGTTTAACAAACAACTTGGTAATATTTTTGTGGTGAACAATTGAGTAAGAAGAAACAAGGTTCAGTTGAGAGTTCTTGGAAATTCGTTCATAAATATGAGTATAAATAATTAATTAAGAGGAAATTCTACCGAACTTGCGCCTGAACTTGTTCGATATCAAGAGAACTCGAAACTTTATCATTTGGTGTGCTTCATTGAACTCGAATAGTGCTGAACTAAAGTTTCCTCTGATGTGTAAAAATAACTATTTGAAATTTTTAATTGTTATCAATTTGAAAACTGCATATATATGTATACATCCCGATAACATTTAAAAAATTGTAATGAAGGGAAGTGCGAACATAGTTGCAAAAAACAGCCTAGTGATGCGGAACATGCTTGGCATTATTATATTTACGAAATATTATGTTGTTGTAAAGGATATCCAAGAAATTGAAGATACCCTACGGCTTCTGTCTGTCCAAAGGCCGTCTATTAGAAATTAGTTGCAGAAATAGGCAAGGGGTGCTTATTTAAAAGAAAGATATATTGAGGGACATTTCACACAAGGTCATCTGATTCTATACTAGGCAAAGCCTGTATAGGAGACTGATGAATGATGAATACATAATTACTAGACACTGGAGACTGATGACACCCAGACACAGAACAAACACTTGTGTTCGTCACACAAATTTTTGCCCTGGGCGGGGATCGATTCCGCAGCCCACCGCGTGAAAAGCAGGCTTACTACAACGAGCTTGTCTTTCTACAGAAAAGCAGCAGTGCTTCTATAGGAAAGGGAGCCAGCCGTGCAATTACAAGGCTGATACATGAGACATTTGTTTTTCCGGGTGGAATACGCTTTTGCTGTTGTCAAAGGACGTCACTTGTAGTTGTTGGTGTCACTTGTAGTTGTGGCGTCGTTAGTTCTACATTTGTCCGCCTCGGTGGAACTGTAAGAACTATGGAGATCACTGGGGAACATGTGGCCCAAGATGGTAATGCAATTCGCACAGCAAAATTGTGTCGTAAAAAAACCACAATGAATAAGGTAAATAACGGTAATAGGTTGTTTTGACCGTCACGTTGTTGCCGCACATAAAAAGCGGGCGAGAATATCGCGGTCCGCGATCCGGGACAAGGCACGCTCACTCTTATAGGCCATGTCTATTCAAGACAAGCTTTTCTAAATCCCTTACTTCCTTACCCTCACCCTCACATATACCTCACACCCATATAGCCCAACTTACGTATTAGATAAATAGTTAGTAAAAAATACCGTGGAAATTCAAAGCAAACCTTTACTGGTTTATTAAATTGAGGAATTTGGGTACAACCAGATACAGTTAAGAGCAGCTGCCGTACTTTGAAGTGAAACTACGATAACATACATACATACATACATACATAACATCACGCCTCTTTCCCGTTGGGGTAGGCAGAGACCACAGTCCTCCACCTGCTACGATCTTGACATACTTCCCTTGCTTCCTGTACTTTCATCAATCCTTTCATACATGCTCGTCGGTTTAGGGTACTTTTAACCTGGCCTTTATTCAGAACGTCCTGAATTTGGTCCTGGTACGTTCGCCTAGGCCTTCCCCTTCCAACGTTTCCATTCACTCTCGCCTGGTAGATCTCTTTCGTCAATCTTCGTTCATTCATCCTCTCTACATGACCAAACCATCTCAGCATCCCTTTCTCGATTTTGGTCACTACGTCTTCTTTTACGCCACACCGTTCTCTTATCACACTATTTCTAATCCTGTCACTCAATTTAACACCAATCATACTCCTTAGCGCTCTCATTTCCACTGCATTAATTTTACTTTCATGCTTCTTCTGCCATACCCAGCTTTCACTGCCATACATCAGTGTTGGTACCAAAACTCCCCTATGAACAGCCAAACGAGCCTTGTGAGACACCTTCTGACTCCTCATAAAGGCGTGCAGGGCACCATTCACCATGTTTCCAGCATTCACTCTTCTTTCAATATCACTTTCACACTTTCCATCTCTCGTAAACTTTGAGCCCAGATACACAAACTCCTTCACTTGTTCGACTTGTTCACCATCTATTAATATAGTACACTCTGTCATACATTCCTCTCTTTCAAGTACCATTACTTTAGTCTTGCTTACATTTACTTTCATTCCTTTCCTGTCCAAAGCCACATACATCATTGTTACCATCTCCTGCAACTCGTCAGCAGATGACGCAAGTACAACTTGGTCATCAGCGTAGAGAAGACATTTGATGAGTAACTCATTTATTCTCAGTCCACACATACTCTCTTTCAGATCAATCAAACAATTATCCATGAACAGGTTAAACAGCCAAGGTGACGCTACACATCCCTGCCTAACACCTTTTTCGATGCTAAACCATTCAGTGTACGCCCCGTTTATTCTGACACAAGCACTGGAATCCTCATAGAGAGATTTCAGTGCTTGAATCAGATGACCGTTTACCCCATACATAGACAATGCTGACCACAATTCATTCCTCACCACTCGGTCATAGGCCTTTTCCAAATCCACGAACGCGCAGTAGACTTTTTGGTTTTTAGCCAAAAACTTTTCAGCTATTCACCGCAAGGAAAAGACCTGATCTGTACATCCCATTCCCTTTCTAAATCCCGCTTGTACATCCCATATTTTATCGTCAGTATCTTTATATAATACGATAACATCGCGCCGATAATTAGTCTATGGTTCGGCCTTTGACAATGAAATTCCCATACAAAGTAAATTTTCGAACGTAATTGTTGTTGTCAATCTGATAATATCGGAGCTCCGATAAAACTTCGGAGTACGCACCCAGGATAAGCGCAAATTTAACTCGGTATAAAGTCCAGTGTATTTCAAGTTTGACGTGCTCTTGACTGAGCATTTAATTTTATTAGGTTAAATAGAAATAATGTGTACGTAAGTATAAAGACATAGTTTAGATTGTAAATACATATATTTATTAGTGAATTTTGGTAAGTAAAATTATTTTAATCTGAAAATTGTGTAAAGAAGAACGTATTACGTTCTGACTGACCAAGCAATGAGGTAAGTATAAGAGATTTTTTTTTCTATTTCTTATGTGTGCCTGTCTTTATTTATTACATGAAAGCGATAACTAATGACGACGCACGTCGACTGGCCAAAGGAAATATCAGATCATATCAGGTGTAGGTAATACTGAAGATGAGGTAAAGCTCGTAATAAAAGAGCCGCAAAATAATATCATTTGACTACAAGATAAGAGAAACGAAAGATTGAAAACGAAAAAGAAAGGTCACGAAATTAAATATCAGGAAAGGAGCAAAAAGGCACAAGCTTTTTACTGCGAAAAAGGACTGCCATCAACATATCACAAAAGGTATTTATTACAAATTTCCACACAACCTGAAATTCAAAAGAAATAAATTTCTATATATTGGCTTAGGTGTCGAATTTTCCGAGATTTTTCCCTTGGTTAACCGTTTCTCTATGACTTGGCTAAAGTTAGCTAGCAGGGCGGATGTTCTCATAACAATTTCATGAGGAAGTATCTCCCCTGCGATGTGCGATTATCTGCGCAATGCTTGTGGCTCAGGTGTGCAATCTAGTACCTCTATCTACACAACCATGCATGCTTCTATCGTTGTAATAAAGTTCAACTTCCAACTACAGTTCCAGTAGCCACCGAGCTCGAAAATACCAGGCGTTAACGTAAATTACCTATAAAATAGTTTAATCTGCTGTATAAAGTATAGAATTTATGTAACGTGGAGTCGTAATAATCTGGTCATATTAAGTGCCTGTAGTTTAGATTGTAAATATACAAACATATATACATAAAACGTAGGGGTAGGCAGAAACAACAGCCTCTCACCTGCTACGGTTATGACATACTTCCCTCGCTTCATCTACTTTGACCTGGCCTTTATTTATAACATCCTGAATTTGGTCTTGGAACGCTCATCGAGGCCTTCCCCTTCCAAAGTTTCAATTCACTCTCGCCTGGTGGATCTCTTGCGTCAATCTTCGTTCATTCATCCCCTCCACATGACCAAATCATCTCAGCATTTTTTTCTCAATCACTAGATCTTTATTTTTTATTGCCACAACGTTATTTTATCACACTATTTCTAATCCTTACACTCAATTTCACACCAGTCATACTCCTCATCGCTCTCATTTGTACAGCATTAATTCTACTTCCATGCATCTTTTGCCATACCCAGCTTTCAATGCCGTAATTCCTTACTAGTCACCACTTCACCAGAATAATAAATCTTTCACAAAGATGTTGAATCAAGTGCAATATGTTCGCGTTGGAAAAATTGCCTGTAAACCATCAGCATAGCCAGCAATAAAGGTGGATTACATGAATTATTTACGTGAAAACCCTGAAGCTTTTGTAATAACAGTCGCAACATAAATCAAAATTAGTTAGAGGGTTACCAAATTGCGGACGTAAATTAAACCATTAGGTGTTCAAATATTAAAGGTAAGTATTGTTTCAGAATTAAGAAACAGTTCAGTTCAGATGTTAATGCATAATACTAAATGATATCATTAATGAAGAAAAGATAAACTAAAAAATACTATTTTATAAATGACTAGCTGTGCCCGCGACTTCGCCCGCGTGGAATTCAGACAATGTGCAGTATTTTGCAGTCTCTCCCTCTCCCTCTCCCTCTCCCTCTCCCTCTCCCTCTCCCTCTCCCTCTCCCTCTCCCTCTCCCTCTCCCTCTCCCTCTCCCTCTCCCTCTCCCTCTCCCTCTCCCTCTCCCTCTCCCTCTCCCTCTCCCTCTCCCTCTCCCTCTCCCTCTCCCTCTCCCTCTCCCTCTCCCTCTCCCTCTCCCTCTCCCTCTCCCTCTCCCTCTCCCTCTCCCTCTCCCTCTCCCTCTCCCTCTCCCTCTCCCTCTCCCTCTCCCTCTCCCTCTCCCTCTCCCTCTCCCTCTCCCTCTCCCTCTCCCTCTCCCTCTCCCTCTCCCTCTCCCTCTCCCTCTCCCTCTCCCTCTCCCTCTCCCTCTCCCTCTCCCTCTCCCTCTCCCTCTCCCTCTCCCTCTCCCTCTCCCTCTCCCTCTCCCTCTCCCTCTCCCTCTCCCTCTCCCTCTCCCTATCCCTCTCCCTCTCCATCTCCCTCTCCCTCTCCCTCTCCAGAGGGTAGAGACCCTCACCCTCCCCCTCCAAATTTCCTTCTCCTCCCTCTCAATATGAGTTTGTGTCTCAAATGTTTCTTTGTTTCTTATTAACATTATTTCTTTCCTCTATGTTATTAAGAACTAAAATCCAAATTTTCAAGTACTGCATTTCAAAACTGTAGGATTTTCATACAAACTTTCATCCCTTATTTTACCCCCTTTGGGGATGAATTTTGAAAAATTCTAAAACGTATTTTTGTATTTTTTAACAAGAGCTCAGAACCAAATTACTATCATTCTACCTTTAAAAATAAATACTTATAGACCAACATACGGAAAAATATCATCCCCTTTTTCACCCCCTTGAAGGGTGATTTTTAAGAAATGCTTAAACACGTGTATCTTTATTTTTACCAGAAGCTTTAATTTAAATTTGTTTGAATCTAGCTCAAGAAATAAAGGACTTTCATACAAACTTTCATCCCTTATTAAAATTCATCTCCCAAGGGGGTTCACCCCCTTGGGAGATGAATTTTCCAAAATAGTTTTGACGTACATAGGACCGGTGTACAACATTTCAGATCTGTATCTATAGCATAGCGGTTACGGCTTGGCTATGAATGAATCAGTCAGTCAGTCCGGACAAGCTCTTTTATCATATATCGATTACCGAGCATAGTTTATTGTTGATTTGGCTCGCTCGTATGGCGTGTCCCGAGTGGAGCACAAACAGCACGCACTGTGTCCTCGTAATGAGGACCACCGAGCGCCGCCATCGAGCCACTCTGCTTAATTGACAGTCCCATGAAGCCCATTAAAACGCTATTTATTTAATGTCCACTTTATATTTAATGCGTATTTAATGTGATTTGCATCACTGACGACGCCTCGCTCTTTGTTCAGTTCCGACTCCCGATATTTCCATAGCATTATGATTATTGCCGTCATTTACATATTCCACCCATTTCTTTCTGTTCTCCGTCTTCAAATGGACAAGAAATGTTCAGTTTTCAAGCTAATCGAGCAGCATGAACTTTTGCCACTGGATTTTATTGATATAAGATAAAATTTTACGTTTCGTCATTCGAGTTTTTCACCTTTAGTGCTTTTCGACTCGTACGGTCAACCGCTTGTCGGTAGAAACTTTTTCAACTCTATTACCACGCCATAAGGTCCAAAAGTGTGTGTGGACGTTTTCATGGGATGCTATGATGATGCAGTTGTTTCTTAAAAACTATTTACTTAATGTAACTTTTTTATTTTTGTATGTAGTAGAGCTGAAAAAGTTTCAAGTTTCAAGTTGACTTATTTCTTAACAATAAAATTGTGTCGAAAATATCTTACAATAATCATAATCAATCAATCAAATACCTAATTACAACTAAAACTGTCAACAAATATTAATAATAATAATAAAAAATATATATAAAAAACTGCTCTTTCTTTTAGGAAAGTTTAGCAACGTTGGCCGTAATCAGAACCTGGATGGGTGTCCGTATGAGAACTGAAGTGTTTCGAAGTTGGTCCCAACTACTGTCAATGATAGCAGTCGTCAAGCCAAGTCAAATGCCATTCGGGGGCTCGAAATCTCTGTCATATTGGCACTAATCCTGGGCCTGGCAAGGCTTCATCTAGGATTAGGTCTAGTTTACCTTCTGTAACAAGTAGCGTCCTAGTCAAATCTCCTAGGGTAGGTAGCAGATTCCGTAGTATCAAAATCAACCCATGAGTGTAACATCTAATTACTGGATAAAGGTCTCCTCTCTCCTAAACCACTCTGTTTCTAAAAATAAGAAACTATTTATAAGCCGTATCTAGTGACAAATCAATATCGTAGAGGTAAAAAGAAGACCCAGTTTCATAATATAAAAAAAAAATTGGGTTAACAAACAGTGATCACAATGTGTTCTTGTCTAATTAATAATTAATCAATTGCGCCACCAACACCGTTAACCACGGATTACTTAAAATATTGTTGAGAAAGAGGTGGTTCTTATACAGCTACTTCAGAATTAACAAAGAAAGTCTTATAAAAATAAAGGAAAATTAAACTAAACGTATCTATTATCTTACTTAATATACAGGGTGTCCCAAAAATCAACGTCAAGCCGCAAAGGGGCGATAGGATAGATGGTAATCATCAGCAGAAAATTTAAAAAAAATCCATATTTATTTATTTATAATCTTACAATTATAAGTCAGTAGGTATTACAATATACTTAGTCAATAATTAATTAGTCATCAAATAATAATTATAGTTTAACAAAAAAAATAACAAAAAAAACTACCTTAAAGCAAGTCAAGGTATTTATGATGCCCACGCTTTTATGATGCCCACGGCACAGGGTAACCTAGTGTGGGTGTCAAAACACATTACTCAGCATAATTTTATACAGTAAGCATATGGTGCCTATAATAAATATGTTTGTAATAACCTTGTTTGTAAACTTTTAATAAATATATTTGATTTGATATTTGTATTTTTATATGTACATAAATTAATACTCATAGGTAATTTAAGCCTACATCACGGTAACAAAGTGCGCATGATATAACTAAAAATAATAGCCTGGGTCAGCAAGTCCATGGATCATGAAGAAACTCCTCAATCGTATAAAAGGCTTTAGTGACGAGTAACCGTTTTAAACCAGCAATAAATTTACCGAGTGTATCAGATTCTATAATTTCTTTCGGTTTGGACAAATTTGGCTGATTTTTCAAGTCTGTAAGAAGGTATACTCGTAGCAATATAATTGCGCCCCCTGACATTAACTCGTTGGGAGTCACCCCTCGTAGGGAACTGTCCAAGGTTGCACCGAACAAATTTTGCGACCTCAAGTACTCGTATGTACGCGCAAGGAAGGGTAAGTATTTTATGGACCCTGAACAGTTCCCTCGCAGGGCAATCCCACCTTACTCCAGCCAGGACACGAATAGCTCTTTTCTGAACTCTGAAGGCTCTGAGCCTGTCAGCCGCAGTGCACCATAAACATACACCATAAGTTAGCACAGAGTGAAAATACTCAAAATAAGCTTTCCGGATATTTGAGGTGCTTATGCTGTGATTGAGTCTTCCAAGTGCGTAGCAAGCTGAAGAAAGCTTACCTACAAGCGTCTCGATGTGTGGGGTCCACGTGAGTCCGGAGTCTACGACGAATCCTAAATACCGTACCTGATCAACCTGTGGTACAGTTGAACCGTTGCAAGAAATATTTAAATTATGGGGGCGCTTGCCTCTGAGGCCAAAGTGTATGATATTAGTCTTTTCTACATTGAGTGTCATTCCGTTTGCCCGAAACCATGTGTGAACGTCATTCATTGTGGTTTGAAGTTAGACTTTAATAAACTATGCGAGCTTGCTGAGACAATGACACACCCGTCATCAGCAAACATTACTACCTCAGCATCCGACACAGCTGATGTCAAATCATTCATGAGGATTATAAACAAGTTGTTACCCATTACGGAGCCCTGTGGTACTGAATTGTCTCCAATCAGCTCTAACTCTGACCGAGCCTCCTTGATTCAGATTCAGATAATTTTATTCAATGTAGATTCTTTACAGAATACTTATTGAATGTCATGCAGAATACAATGCAAATAGAGCGAGTCTACGCCGTTTCGGATCGTGCTATGGCAGCGTAAAAGAAACGGCAAGAAACCACTGCAGCACGGCCTACTTTAAGAGTCGGCTTTTTGCAATGTGTTTCTTATGTTTCGCTGGAATATCAGAGCACCATACCTCTTTGTCATTCATATAGTCATCCAATCTATAGTAAGCTTTTTTACATAACGTTTGCTTTACACATTCTTTAAACTTTCTCTCAGGTAAGTAATTGCACTATATTGTCAGGTATTTTGTTGTAGTATCGTATACACAGACCAACGAAAGATGTATTGACTTTAGTTAATCTAGTATATGGTTGATCAATTTTATGCTTATTTCTAGTATTAAAATTATGTCTGTCACAAATTTTTGACAGCAGTCAACTGCTGCCGCTTCTTCAAGAAGGAAGCAATAGTGCTGTGAAACGAGCCGGTGATTCCATATTTCTCAAGCTTCTTGAGGAGTAGTGATTGACGAGCTCGAAGGCACGCGACAGGTCACAGAATATCGCTGCAACCTGTCGCCCACCCTCGAGGTGATGAAGCACCCTGGTGACTAAATCGCGTGCCGCATCAACCGTGCTGCGACCACGTTAATACGCGTACTGCTGTGGGTTGAGAAAGCCATTTAAGCTTATGAACCTCATTAGTCGTGTACTCATTAAACTTTCAAACACTTTAGATAATATGGGGATTATAGATATAGGTCTATAGTTTTTCAGAGCATCCATTTCACCTTTGCTTTTGTAAATTGGCTGTACTTTAACAATCTTAAGACAACTAGGATAGTTGCCCCTGTGGAAATATTCGTTAAATAATAAGCATAACGACTCAATGAAGCTAGGTGTGAATAATGATAAGAGTGATGATGGCATGTCATTTATGTCTTTTGAATTTTTAACTTTAATTTTTCGAATTACTTTAATCATTTCATATAAATGTACATCATTAAAAATGAAATTGGAAACAGGGTGGTTTGCAAGGTAGTCGTCTAAGAAACACATTGCGGTGGTAATGTCAGGCATGACACTTGAGTTTGAACACGCATCTATATAGTGGCGGTTAAGACGCCGCGCGGTGTCAGTGGCACGCGCTGTCGACGATAACCCACCGTCAGCGCGCGCCACTAAAATGTCAAGCCCGTTACCACAGTAAAGAGCTGATAAGCCCATCTCTTTACTGTGCCGTTACTCTTTTTGTCACGACAAGTCTCCGTGGCTATCACGGCCCACACTGCCTTGCAAATGTTGTCGCTCTTTTCGATTTCACTATTAATGTGTTGCCCTCGTACAGACCACAATTTAGTAAAGTAGTCAGTATCTACCAACAAAAGTGAGTTCTGCAAAGATACATCTTGAGGAGTTTTAGCTAGTGCACTCTTGTTTTGGTGCAGTTTGTACCGCAATTGCTCCACGTCGTTGGTGACCCAGGCTTTAACATTGTCTCGGACAGGGTAGGACTTAATTGGAAAGTAAACATTATATAGGTGAATTAACACATTTATAACTAATTCAAGTGCTGAACAGGGACAGTCACTCTTGTCAATAATTGATGACCTATCATACAATGAAATGCTTTGAATAAAATTATACTTATTTAGGTCAGAGAAAAGCCGCCTATCAATGCTTTTGTTGCATTGGATTTTTTCAGCCCGCCGCCCTCCAGTGTGATCCGCTACAAACATTTCAAGTGGCTCTACTGTATGTATTTTATCTTTAGGTATATTAGTATAGGCATACCTTGTTAAAAATTAACAGTGTTTAAAAAATACCGAGAAAATCTTAATACTGTAACCATTTTACGGTTACTGTCGGTCGCTCATGTTCGTTATTATTGTCATTTAAATTATCTTTCCATAATCCTGAATAATATTATCTGAAATCACAGTCAAAAATAATAACACAACTACCCCAATTTTTCGAGAAATAACACTTTAATGCCGAACATGACTTCATAATTTTTTAAATTTTTTAGGGTACCTCATCGTGTTGGGTGTCGTTGAATAGGTCTTTTAAAAATAATGTGAGTTTGAGTTGATTATTTTTCGATTTAGGTTTCCATTTGTGAAATATTTTGCTTGAAAGCGCAATTTTTTGTTGGAGTCAAGTGTCGTCGTCCCCTCCCCGTCCCCCCCAGTTGCCAGCTAAACGGTTGTTACTGGAAATGTGAAAAAATTCACATTTGTAGTGTATATGATGAAATTAAAAGGAAAACCATCACAGCTAAGTAGGCTTCACAGGTTAATGAGCTATAGCCGAAAGACTGGAAATAATAAAAATAGCAATAGCAATTAGCAATCAGGCGCTAGGACGTCGCTGACCATTAGAAGGCAAAAAGTTTATGTTTTAAAAATTATGAAATACATTATCAAAACCTGCTTTGCGATAAAAAAAATCGTTAAAAAAACTACGGAACTCTATACTGCGCGTGGCCCGACACGCACTTGCAACAGCTAGTATCAAATGAAATAAGTGAGTGCATGCAGATTGTTTCAAAGTGTGCTAACAATGGGATTCTAGGGCCGTATCTTTTAACCCGTAATGGCTAGCCGGTTGTTTAAAGTTTTCATAAAATATTAAAGTTTATAGTATTATAGCAGATATCATAACAAATAAAATAAAAAGCGTGTTTGTACTATTCTGGAAACTTTGTTTTTAAGCGTTTTTTTTAGCTCAAACGTAGTAACGGTAACACATACAAGCATCTGGTTAGTGTGATTGTTATGCCCACATGTATAACAACAAACAATAAAAACTGGTCAAGTGCGAGTCGGACTCAATTAAATTTGGCACAGTAGTTTAGTACCTACCACCAACATTTCGTCTATTAAAATACGATGTGTTGGCATGGTGTTGCGCGAGTCCGACTCTCGCTTGACCGGCTTTTTATTCAAATCACAATGAATCTTAAAAGCTTACTAATCTGCGCTTACTTTGCTCGAAAAGAATGAAAAACTTAGATCTTTGTCGCACCGCTCGAGGACATTTGGATTAATGGAGCCGGCAGATAAAACGCCGTCCGATTGCCCTATTTTTAAATCCCGACAAAGGGAATGCCTTTCATCATTTTAATCGAAATAAGGAAATGCTGTAAATCCTACCAGATTAGGTTAGATTGCGTACCACAAACGGAAATTCAGAATTCAGTTGGGATTTAAACATTTTACCAAATGAAATAAAATAGCTAAGTGTAAAACAAAATATGGTAATTTATTTATAAGCGTAACATTTCGCCGAAAAAATAAAAAAATATTATTACGATATCATAAAAGAGAAGTCATATAATTTAATGCCCGCACGTAAATTTTGCTGTATTGAAGCCAATTTAAACCCTTATTGTAATTTGTTACCTGCAATTTTCTCAAAGCTTGTTTGTCCACACTTTGCTCATTAACTGTGGATAATTGAATTGAGCTTGTCAGATAATTCGTATTAATGACCATACTGTAAATCTGCTGATCATATCTGCGCATACATCAGGTCCTCTTTAACTCAGTGTCTATGTGCTCGTACAAATCTACGAAAAGTAAGAATTAAATATAAAATATCAAAATGGCCCCAAATCTTCAAAGATAAAAGATTTTATACGTAACTTCGAGCTTTTAGAATTCAGCGGGGGTATTGACGCCTTACCTTTAGATTCTTAAGGTACATACAGCTGTCAAGAACAGGTCAAACTTTACACTGGTAGCGTGAATTTAGCTCCTTCTGCTATTAAAGTAAAAATGGTAAGTCCAGTATCTCCAGGCTCGAAGTGACTGTACGACTCCACATAAATCTCGAGGGATATACATAATAATATACCGTAAGCGCCTTAATCAGTCTACATAAAAATATTTCCATAAATAACTTGGCTAAAATTCTAATTAAAGGTATTCAAACAGTTAATTTTGGGAAGTACACAAATATTAATCTTGGGTTATTATTACTTGGTCAAAGTTGGAAAAGCAATCGGTGTTTGGGTTGCCGAAGGCTTCCAAAAATCCCTTAATTTCTGCATCAAAGAACGAGTTATACTTAAGCGATGGAAATATTGAACGAGCGAAATAATTAAAAAAGTTTGTTGTTATTCAAGTTTGAAGTCAAGTCAGTTTACTGCGAGGTATCATTGGGAACGTGGTGCGTGGCTAACAACTTTTTTGGTATTACTGTTGTTGTTTCTGATTATATTTGTTTTATAGCTGTTACATTCAAGTTCGCAAGATTCTCGCTGTGTGCTGACACGGCGGTGATATAAAAACTCTCTTTTTAATTCGGAAAAGTCCCCTCAGGAATTCGTATTTTCTGGAGCTTTTTAAGTAGTCTAATTTAACGATACTCCAGTGATTTTCAGCCGTCGGAGTAACGTGAAATTCAAAAGATAACACATTTTGTCTTTTTATAGATCTTACGTATGGATATAACCACTTCTTCCACTTGTAAGTGAACAGAATTGGGCAAACTGAAACGAAAACTTACAAAGCCACCGTAAAAGAGGGAACGTCAAAGGTTTATTAAAACGACGACGCGACGGCGGTTACCACAGCTCGTGCAAGTTAATCCGGCTCGGGAAACCGTCTCCTTTCCACTCATATTTTCCCTGAGAGCTCTGGATGTTTTCAGGATTGCCTTTTTATGAGACCTGAAAAATAACCCTGTAATTATACAGCGTGTAAAGGAAGGTGTGATACTACTGAAGGGTGTGAATCTGCCCATGAAACTGAACAACTTTTCCCAAGGAACATAGGTCGAAATACGAAAAATCAAATTTGACCTCCAATACAAAATGCGCTTTCAGCTGTTGCAGTTTCTATGGGAGTTCAAAAATTTATTTTCGCATGTAGATCTATGTTTCATGAAAAAAGTTGTTCAGTTACGTGGGAAGATTCACACCCTTTAGTATTATCACACTTTTCTGTTCATCATAACATCTTACGATACGTCCACTACAGGACAGGGAGCTCCCTCCAAAATTCCAGATTTTGCTGAAACAATGTGGAGGTTAAGTACCATAGTCACCACGCTTGTTAGCGTTACGGCTGGCACCACGGACCGCGGTTGTTTTTGAACGCAGATTGTAAGATGGTACGATACACGAAGGATGCTGCTGCCCATCCTCTGGTTCATTAACCTTTAGTCGCCTCTTACTTTTCTGTTACACGCTGTATATTTCCACATATCCCTTTAGTACCTGCCGTACAGATCGATTCACATGAAACTTCGGTCATTAGACGTGCCAGCCGCGTCATTTCACACTGCTGTGACAGAACGGCCTTCTGATATATCCGGATTGAAATAGGTAGGTAGTTGGCGCCATAGTAAAGGGTCCGGAAAGGGTCTGCGGAAGAGCTTAAGGAGGCTCCATCTAAAGTGTTGTTAAGAAAAGTTTTCCACTCGGATACTCCAACATCAAAAGGAAGACTTGGGTAAAGGTTTGGGTTCAATGATATGTGCATACATTATTTAAGTATTATAAGCATAGATTTTGATTATGATATGAAATTGTTCTCAGATATTCAATATCAGATTTGAATATGAGGAAGGTTCTCTAATGTTAGTTTTTCGTGTTGTTTAGAAGTTGGTTGTAAATTGAGTTTGTAGTTTAGGCGTGAGTAAGAGCGGAGGTGGGATGTGGGAGGCTGCCTGGTTGAGGCTGCAGGCTGAAGGCAGGCGACCGGGCCGGCGCCGCGTCCCGGCCCCGGCACCCGGGCAGTGCCGCGCCAGCCGCCGCGCCGCAAGCCGCCTCTAACATGCCGCCGGGATTTCTCCCTTACTTTTCCGTAAACCCGTAATCTTGTTTTCCCGCCCGCCTATCGTCTGCATAGATGCTCTTGAACTCGTGAAACAAGGTGATTTAATTGTGCGAACGGATCTGTGATGCGCGACTTTTATGTGTATTTTACAACCGTTCTTCAATTTGTAGCACTGAAAACTAATTTCCGTAAGTATTTTGTTTTTACGATAAAGTACTTTATTTTTGTTTACCAAATAATTATAAGTAGCAGTTATAAGTAGCAGGTTTGTTTAGATCGAAGAAATTTGGTTATTTGGTGACCATGTTCTTCCGGCCGTATTGGCAACTGTGTTTGTAAAGTACTCCTACGCACTTCGTAGCTGTGGCGTAGGGATGGTATGAAGTTGATTTTTCTTATTTGCATGAGGATAAAGAAGCGATAATAATAAAGTGCATATCAGGAATTAAACCCGCAACCTTCGACGCTAGGGAGCAAATTTAAACTTGTAATTTTAAGTGGAAAAAAGGCAAATTTGTTGGACGGGTTTGACAAACGAAATACTCTGAGAGATAATCACTCCGTCAACACTTAGCCAAAGCGCGCCGTCACGGCGGCACTCTCTCAAATCCAAAAGAAATTAAAACCCACACAGCTGCATAGGGTTAATTTAACTACACGGATTATAAAACTGTTCTGATCAAAAATCTGAAAGAAATATAGGTCGAAAAATGAGAAAACTCTTTGATCCTCCCATACATATTATTGATGGATTACGCAAGTTCCTCATGGCATAGCCAAAAAAAAACTTAGTATGGGAAAGTTGTTTCTTTTTGTTGCTATAAAAATAATCCTATAAGTATACAAGTACTTTTAAAAATTCTAGTTGAAGTCTCGTCTGGCTGTGCTAGTAGGTGTTTTTAATGACGCGGCGCACCTAGGCGTATGGGAAAGCAAAAGAAAAATCTCGTTTTCGGATTATTTTTTAGGGAAACTGAATCAACTTTATCGACTGAGTAACATACTAAAAAGTTTGCCTGTATGATGTAGCCTTACAGCATATTAATTTTATAAATATGTCGGAGCGCAGCGAATCATTTATCTAAGTATTGAACATTATAAAGGTCCCGTTTTTATTATTATTCGTAAATATCTCGAAAACTAAGACATAGCAGAAACAAAATATCGAAGCACGAAATTAATTGACATGAAATTCTTTATAAAAATATCTAAAAAGCTTTTTGCTGGAATAAATACTTTAGAGATCTTGTGAAGGAAAAATGGGCAATTAAGATACCTAAAGATAACTGCATAAAAGAAACATTTAAACATTTATTGCCAAAAAAAGACAAACACGAAAAAAGAAAATCACAAAGCATTAACATTCAAAGCATTAGCATTAGTGGTGTGATGATTTGTTACTAACGTAGTTTAAGTTGTGCTGTATTTACTAACAATGTGGACTGTTATTGTCTGAATAAATAACCTTTATTATTATTATTAAAAAACATAGAAGAGAAAAGGTGTGGGCACAGCATAGGGCTCTAGTTTGGAGCCCACCTGACGACGTCGATCTCGTCTTTACTGATTCATCACAGCTAAGCGGTAACCGATATAGGAGAAATTTTGTTCACAGGTTTCTTGCTCGCAAAAATCTCTGACTTAGAAAGGATTTTCCAAAATTGTGTAATAAGGGATGAAAGAGATACATTAAAATTTTAGAACTACAGCTAATGATAAGAAATACGTGTTTCAGCATTTTTCCAAAATGGTCCCCAAGTAGGTGAAATGAGCGATAAAAGATTGTATACAAATCCTAATTACTGGAAATTGGAATTTTCATGCATTTTACATCAAAAGTGAAAGACTTGTCCTACAATAATCATCCCTCATTTCACCCCCTTGGAAGATGATTTTCCAAAAATTCTGATACACGTGGTTCCTTCTAATTTTTACTCACTCTAAATCCGAATACTTATAGGGGAATGATATTACAAAAATACTGAAACACGTATTTCTTTTTTCTATTTACTTTTCTCATCTCCTGTCAAAACTGTAGGATTTGCATACAAACTCTCTTATCTTATCACCTACTTGGGAGATGGATTTTTGGAACAACCTTTCAAAATCAGTGATTTTTGTATGTAGCAAATCTTTACACATACATACATGTATATTTTTTAAACGTTTGTGAGGTCGGACATCGACCTTGCAACCCACACGATATGATGATGAAACCTTTACATTCCCCAATTACCTAGCCTCTACCCACACCGTTCAATACTTACGTACTTTTAGTATATTATTCAAGACACATTCATCTACAACTGTGTCAAAATTGGTTCACCCATGAATCATTTCCCCTATTCGACCTTTTTCCCGTCTTCGTTGGACGAGCTAAATAGCGGTCCGTCCGCGAAGCCACTAAAATTTGTTTGTGCAGGGGACAGCCTTTCGAAAAATTAAACTATCAGGAAATGAAAAAAATATCAGCCTCTCCACACAAATTGTCCAATGAAGTTTGCAATTTTGTATGAAGAGGATGATTTTCTTTTTTTCATTTGCTGAAAGTGTTTTCAGTTCTCCGTAAGTATAAGACAAGACAGAGACAGATGGAGAAAGCTACACGGACAACAGCATGGCTCTTAAATACTGAATGAATGACAGGTTTATTTGCTAAAAGTTGTTCAGTTACGTTGATTGATCACGCCCTTTCAGTTTTTGGAAGGCTGCCCTGCCCCTTACACCCTTCATGAAATGCTGGTTGCGGAAGCCATTCTTTCACAAAGCTACTTAAGTAAAGAAACGGGGCATCATTTCTAACTGCTAAACTAATTGGTAAGTATGTATTCTCACCATCAATCGATGATTGACCCTCTAACCCAGGTGTTCGAGTTGCTAAGCCGCCAAAAATTCTTGACATGGCTCATTAACGACAAGATACTGCTTAATATGCCTTCGAAGGCATGGAATCAACTTACCTTCTTTTCGAACAATCGGCTTATAGGTACTATAATGATGGTGGTGATTCCACCAATTTATAATGAACCTGGGGGGGTTCGTGGGGGCGTTTGCTCTTAGATAGAATTAGCTACCTGTAAGTCCTACCAGCTGATCCTCGACATTTAAACAACGTTTCAAGTTTAAACGAATATCAGATTTATTGTGATGTAAACATTGATTACACTGCTGAAAGAAATAGAACACTTCAGGCTACATCAGCCTATACTTCGCATTACATTTAGAAATATTAGAACGCTAAGTCGAAACGCGCATATATAAAACACGTGTTATCACATTCAAGGACGCAAAAAGAAAGAATATTGGCATATTCGATGAATGGCGTTTAAAAATTATTTTATATTACTGAACCAAATGTCCTTTCGACAAGAAATCACCGCGGAGAATGCATAGCAAGCGCGGTGTACTTGTTACAGTACCTACTTTTCGTACAATCAGGTAACAGGTGAATAACCACCTTGCGAAGTTCCACAAAGTGACAGTTTTATTCGAACGCAGAACCTTTGGGTCAATTGCCGAGCGCCCTAAGCACTATACTTACCACTAAACCTCAGAGGCTATTACTTTCGTTATTATGCTTACACAGCCACATACCCCAATATCTCCACAAATAACTTCTGACTTACCTATCTTCACCCCTTCAAGTCGAAATAATTAGCGCAAATGTTGTAAATTACGCATTTGTACGCTCAACCGCTGCTTTCATCTAATTTATTTCATTTCAGGGTTCTCTGATTGTCTTAATTAATAAATGTCACTTTGTGGAACCAGTGTGTGAATACCGTCAAACGAATTACCTACCACGAGATTCTTACTTACATTTTACTTAATAAACATACCTATTTTTTTTTTGTTTTACTGCGAAAATTCCAAACAATTTTTGACGACATTTTGCGTTAAGACGATATGTAATTTTTTTTGGGTATTTTGAAGACAAATATCTTTTTATTTACTCAGTATCTTGCCGTGATTTTCAGGTACGTGTTTCTTGACCATTCAAGTGATCATATCACTTAGATCAAAACTCGATTGGTGAAAATCGGCTCGACAAAATACAAATCCAAAGTTGCCTCTTCAATTTTCATTATTTCCTCTTTATGTGGAATCTGAGTTTTATGTAGTGAAATTAAGTATACAGAAAGGTATTCGTAGTTGCTATCATATGCCTAACCTAAAATTTTATTTTATTACTTAGTTTTAACAAAAAGTCGATATTTTATATCAGGCGCTTACGTCATTATTTTTGGTAACACGCACAGTAACTATATCTGTCCCAATCTAATGTGTTGAGGATTGCGCACTTTATCCGCGAAAAGACTGCGCCCCCTGTCAAATATCTATCTTTTCACATAAACATTTGTGAAAGTCAACTCAAATAAAAAAGCCTAAATACGCTTCTTTAACGAAAGCTACTTGAAGTAAAATGGCCAACATTTATATGGCTTTAGAGAGAACGCTACTGAGTAACGCATATCGAGATATCTACCGCAATGGCGGCTTTTATGGTTGTGAAGTTCTGCGAAAACATAAAGAGAAACGTATTGTGAATAAATCTAATGCGATCATTCACGATCCACGATTATGTTTTTGTTACGGCCTTTTTATCTGTCTTTACAAAAAAAACCTCAAAACCACCTCAGTGCTCCATAAAATAATATCTCGTCGTTCACAGTTGCTCCGTAATCTCATTTTATGCTGACGCTATCCTGTTGAGAGATTTTCAATAACCTCGAATCAGTGATTTTACATTATCTATTTTATCTTGTGTTTAATGCATTATTTATTTATTTACTTTTTTTGTATTTTATCTTAACTTATTATCCTGTTGTTATTGCTAGTTTAGTTAGGAATTGTTCAATAACCACGAGTTAGTAATAATTTTGCATCATGTATTTATGTTGTTTTCAAAATCTCTCGGTTGAACGGAATCTTAAAACGCTCTCGGTTAAGTGAAATCTAATTTGATTAGATAATCATAAAACGTGTTTCTGCACACAAAGGACGCACATTAGGTTTCCACGACCTCGCTGGTAACGAAAACGCATTACTAGAACTTGAGATACGAAAGTAAATTATGCGAGGGGATAATTAATTACCCGTACCCGAGGGTTAAAAAAGTCAAGCGTGCGTACACGCTGCCCTCGCAGTAGGCCGTGAAAACAGCCTCCGGCGGCGCTGAGTTACGGCACTCTTTTCACAAAACCCTGAGAAAACTCACCTGTAAGCACATTTTGGTTAGCTTATCTAAAAGTGGACCATTTGCATTTTGATCCAATGTTGTCGGTAACTGTGCATAAATTTTGAGAGAGTGTTTCCGCGATACCAACTAAAATAAAATTTTAGTTTAGTAAAAAGCAATGATTTTATTTCAAAGAGTTAACAAGCGATAGAAAAAGCACTATGAGTTAGACTTAATTACATATTGGTTGGAAATGCTACAACAAGCATCTGAGGTCTTTGTTGTTGGTTTATAACGAGATTCTATTGTTACGGGACAGGTGGACTAATTAACAGTCTTTTGTTACTTTGTATTTTCTTTTCTTTCTAAATGTACTTACGAGATGTCGTCTTCGAGTAATTCAGATACAGTAAAACTAAACACACATATCTTTTATTTGGTAGGAAAACAAAGTCGGCAGGTGTCGGTCTACAGCGTAATATGGAGTTTAGGTTAGGAACAGGGTTAGAGATTAGGGGACAAATCCGTCCCTTGGGTTGTTTCAGATGTCCTCAATAATAGGATCCCAACTGTTATTGTTATTAGTTCCCAGGTCGGATAGTGGCCAGGATTAGGATATGCCACCTGGAAGGCTTTTTATTACAGTCTCACGCTGAAATATTTTTTGAGAATTATTGTAGATAATTGAATATTTTAGTGAGTAAAAAGGTACGACGTAATTAATTGTAAAGTTTGACGCATTGTTTAATTGTTAGGGTTCCTTACCCGAAGGGCGGAAAACATGCCCTTTTATTATGCCTTAATTGAAATAGGTTGACAGTTGAAATTTTAACGGGTTATATATTTCTGTGCCGCTATAACAACAAATAATAAAAATAAGGGGGGCTTCAAAAACGTGTTTTAGGAGATTTATCTTCGATTTTTGATTTAGCTCTATCGTAAAAACGGGAACACTGACAAGCTTGATGGTATGTTTACAGTGCACAAGCTACAGAATAACAACAAATAATAAAAACTGGTTAAGTGCGTGTCGGACTCGCGCGCATTTAATACACTTCTGCGTGACTGAGCGCTCGATACTAAGACGGTATTTTTACCTTAGTGGTACGGAGCACTCGGTGCAGGCTTACGACTCGCACTTGGCCGGTTTTTTAAATTATTGTATGTATTTATTATAAATAATTTTATTATTTATTAATAAAGGTTCCGTGTGGTGTCGTCACAGAAAAGAAACAACCCACCTCTACCCGTGAGTGTCGTAAGAGGCGACTAAGGGCTAATGAACCGGAGGATGGGCAGCAGCATCTTTCTGTGTGTCTTACATACTACGGTCTCTTACCCGTCTGCTCGTCTGCCTCCCTCTATTATGAAAAAAAAAAATTTTGTTGGTGCGAAAGTAACTATGTCTTTCGGTTCGTTCGTTTGTCTGTTACCAAAATCGGTATTTAGTTGTCTTTTGGCTTATTTTATGATAATAATAAATCTTTATTTCAGGCACTTTTAGTCCATAATACAATCATTATTAAACAATACATTTAACATTAGAATTAAAATCAAAATCAAAACATTAAATGTCAAATTCGGTGGGTAATATTTCATTTAAACTAAAAATAACAATTTAAATTTAATTTTTTTGGTATGGAAATATTTTTTTCGAGGAAGTTGCAGGCAACAGTTAGTGTTCATATATTTTTCTAATTTATGATCAGTGAATTCTAAAAATGGTGTCTGTCTAAGTTTATTGACCTCCCGTGATCCCCCCACTAATAGATGAGTATGGATTTTTTCTTCCCAAGGTCCTGGTTTGCAACTGTTGGCGCTATTTTTGTAGGAAAGTTGCGAAATGGAAAAAAAAATCCATTCAGTTAGATTTAAACCAGTTGAAATAAATAGTCTTACTTTTAAAAAACTTCTCTCTATATCTCAAGTTTCATAAATACGATAGCCTTAACCCTCTCCAAACTATTCCTTGCCTAAAAATAACATTTTGGGGAGACGACCAAATTGATTTTATTAATAGAACCTCAAGACGTCTTCACCCCTCGGAAAGCTGATAGTGGAAGTGGAAGGTTCACGCAAATATCAAGCGAATGTCACATTATTGTGATGTATCCGATGTCAACTTGTTACTACCAGAAACGTTTTGAGGGCGAAGTTTTTCTGCTCGCGTATGTATGTACTGCTCTTGACATCTTAGCGGGTTATTGTAAACTTTAGCACTCTTGTGAGATAGGCTAATTTAGGACTCCTTATTATGATATTAAAGAAAAGTCACAGATAGATGTAAAACTTCGCAATTATATTTTTTAGCAAAAGACACACAGTTACATGATAGTTTTTACCGGATATTTTAGAATTAATTAATTAGGCCAAAGTACAGTAGTGCGCGCGCGACAGAGATTAGGAGACGACTGGAGGTGGCGGGAAGCGCTTTACCGAAAGTGCTGATACAATGCAAAATGTGTCACTACATAAACCGTGCCATGTTTCAGCCTAGGTTTCGGGATCACGTTAAGGGCCCACCCTATCATCATAACATCCCATGAAACGTCCACTACAGGACAGGGAGCTCCCTCCAGAATTCTAGCTTTCGCTGGAAAAATATAGAGGGTAAGTAACATAGCCACCTCGCTTGTTAGCGTTAGCTACGGCTGGCACCATGGACCGCGGTTGTAGGTGACCGCAGTAAGTATGATGTAAGATACAAAGGAGGATGCTGCTGCCCATCCTCCAGTTTATAACCCTTAGTCGCCTCTTACGACACCCTCGGGTTTGTATGGGTTGGTACTATTCTTCGCCGGCACCACAGGGGAGTTCAGGGGACCCACCCTATATAACGTGTAAGTATCTGGTCGACCGAGCTTTGCTCTATAATAGCCGCCTCAACATTAAAATATCATCGGGTGAGCAGGCTATGCTACTCATTAACAGATGGCGCTGTAGGTTTCTGTCTAAAACGCGGTATTTTTTGAAATGCTTAAAAACACTGGCAAAACGATTTTTCCCAGACATGAGACCTAGCTAGATCGATTTTTCGTCCCCGAAAACCCCCGGATACTAAATTTCATCAAAATCGTTAGAGCCGTTTTCGAGAAACCGATTACAAATATATATACAAATATTGCTCGTTTAATAGTACTTACTTAGTACCTGGGCGACCGAGCTTTGCTCTATAATAGCCACCGCAACATTAAAATATCATCGGGTGAGCAAGCTATGCTACCCGCCAACAGATGGCGCAGTAGGTTTCGTCTAAAACGCGGGTTTACACGGGAAAACGAATTTTCCCAGACATGAGACCTAGCTAGATCGATTTTTCGCCCCCAAAAACCCCCGTATGGTAAATTTCATCTAAATCGTCAGAGCTGTTTTCGAGAAGCCTATTACAATTTAATAGTATAGGATAGGATAATAAATATTCATAGCCTCTTGGTTCGTAGTTAACTGAATAACTTTTTGTTTTACAACTTTTGGAAATAAAAATAAAAATAGTCCAATATTTATACAAAATAAAAATCTGATCCGGTCAATTTGCTTGGAGAACCAAATATTTTTTTTTTGTTTAGTTGTTTTTTTATTTAATTTCTTAAAATTGTTGAACAACAGTTGTTCAACTACATGGGTAGAACTAGCCCCCAAGAGGTTTTGCGTACTTAGAATTACACGTTGTATGTATAAATTGAAGACTAGACAAAAAAAGACAGTATGATACAAAATAAAATACGTTAAAAAAAGGTACTACCACACCATTTTTATTGTTTTTCTTCACCTTTTTATGTTCATGTAATTTCTAATAAAAATGCGAAATGAAACAACAAAAATTGTGTGTTAACCTTTGCTTTTTTTATCTTACAGTTTTTATTATCTGGCAAGTGGTAAGTGGCACCTGGTAAGTGGCACTTGGTGGTAAATGACACCGCCCATAGCACCCACTGCCTTATTAGTAACAGAAGTTGACACTTGCCCACCCTGAGAATCAAGATGGTACGTCTAATGTGCCGGTAATTTCACTGGTGCCCTCACCAATCGAACCGTAATACAGCAGAGCAAAGACTGCTGCTTCGCGACAGAAACAGGCAAAGGGGCGGTACTTCCCCAAACGGACTTTGCACAAAAGCCTTACTACCTTTAAAATATAAATCAATTTCACGTTTTAAATGCTTTCTACTACATGAATATGAATCAGCTAGTGTTAGAATATAATATAAGTGATCAAGTAAGACAGTACGAATATACACCGTAAGTAAATCTTTTGCTTTATATAACAGAGCCAGGTGGAAAGTTGTTTACCAAGTACACTTAATCATCGCGCGTCACAAACCCTAAGTTAAAGTCTGAACTACTTATAGCGCAGCCTCAGGTAATAAAGAAGTTTACAGTGGCTCTGAAACTTGGCGTCTGCATTCCCACGTGTGTACACGTGCTGCGAATTCCTATGTCCTGAGTTGAATGTACCTGTAATATCCTATACCATTAGACAACCAATATTTTGTACACATTATTTGTATACAGGGTGACTTTTTGAGACGGGTCAGTAAGGGCAGGTACCAGGAAAACGTTCCTACGAGACCATCCATAACTTTTAAAGATATTCTGAACTGCATTCACAGATTTTCAAAAAAATGTACAGTTAGCAAGAAAATACCCATTTTACACAAAAAAAAATTTTGATGCCAATCGATCCTGTTTCTAATACTGATCAAAACCTTCTATGGGACCAACCATCGTTGGAGTACTCAAAAGTCACAAATTGCAAAAAACTTTTCCCGTACATTTTGTATGAAAATTTTACGCAAAAGTTTTTTTAGTGACGGTTGAGATCTTTTTGTCGACTGAATAAAAAGATAAGTATTAAAACAATTCAAATTTCGAACTCGTTATTATTAAATAAAAAGCAATCTTGACAGTTTGTTGCGTCAGAAAAGCTCTGAGTGTGTTGTGAATTTTAAAATTAGTGCATAATTGGACAGCAGCTATAAGAGAAAAATGACCTGCAATTTAGAATTTGATATCGTAGGGCAAGAAACAGAAAGATTTTAAATAAGAATAACATTATCAAGTTATGTTAGTTAATAAAAAAAGAAAATTAATACGCTTTTTTTGATATGTGTAAAATTCTACGTGACCATTTGTCTTTTATTTTATTTTTTGTATTTCAGTTACACAAATTCCTTACAAAATGTACGGGAAAAGTTTTTTGCAATTTGTGACTTTTTGAGTACTCCAACGATGGTTGGTCCCAAATAAAGTTTTGATCAGTATTAGAAACAGGATCGATTGGCATAAAAATTTTTTTTTGTGTAAAATGGGTATTTTCTTGCTAACTGTAAATTTTTTTGAAAATCTGTGAATGCAGTTCACAATATCTTTAAAAGTTATGGATGGTCTCCTAGGAACGTTTTCCTGTAACTGTAACGGTTAAGGTACCTGCCCTTACTGACCCGTCTCAAAAAGTCACCCTGTATACTAGGTTATTTTTTTGGACCTGATATGCTAAAGTGATCACGTGACCGATCTATTTTGTATGGGCAGTTGAAAATTTTTCGTGCGTTGTTAGCAAAGTCGTAGAACAAAAGTTGTTGCTTTTGACCTCTGTAATAAGGTGGGCAGGGCATACGCATATCAGCCGGCTTAGCACGCTCCAGTTGTCAGTTTATCTAAGCCCATAGATTAAAGACTTTAAGCATGGTCACGTTTTTTTGACAGCCGAGCAGTGCGACACATTTTGAAAGACAAGGATGGCTACATGTATTAGTGTATAAAGCTATCTTTGTCTAAAATATCAAAAACGTAATTTGTAAATTTGCTAAACATTTTCCTCCACTGACATTTCTTCGCGCTTGAAGGTGATAGATTAGATGACATAATTCCTCAAATGAAGTGTCATTTCTCCGAGATATATTTTCTCTCGGGCAGCGTGCTAAGGCGGCTGGTCAAAAAAAATAACCTTGTATATTTTGTAATCGGTTTTTCGAAAACGACTAACGATTTCGATGAAACATATTTCCCCGTATTTTAATTTTTTTTAAATACCGCGTATAAGACAAAAACCTACAGCGCCATCTGTTGGCGGTTAGCACATCTTGCTCACCCGATGATATTTTAATTTTAAGGCGGCTATTATAGAGCGAAGCTCGTTCGCCCAGGTACTCTATCAAAAATGTGAGTACACTGACCATTTTGTAAAAAAAGCCAGCCAAAGGTGAGGTAGAATTTTGAAAAGAGAGTTCCGTAGCTCCACATGATTTAAATGCTTAAAGGCGTAAGCGTAGGCGTCCTATACCAGGCCACTCAGAAAGTATTGCGAAAAATAGTTTTTATATATGGGAGACTGGCCGGTCAGAATCTTTTTCGAAAATATGATTACTTGTAAGTAAAAATATGTGTGTTCCATTTTCAAAATTTCCCTCCACATTTTTTGCGAGCCAATTCAAAGTATCGTGTCTTACTGAAAAATGGATCTGCGCCGGGAACATTTTAGAGCTATGATTTTTTACGATTTCAAGTGTCGCCTGAAACCGGATGAATCGTTCGATAGACTTCAAATGGCATTTATGGATGAAGGCCCCTCCAAGGCAACCGTGTATCGTTGGTATAACGAATTTAGGCGCGGTCGACCAACCTTGGGGGATGAAGAAAGAAGCGGTCGCCCTTTGACGGCTATTACGGAAGAAAACGTGCTAGCAGTGAAAAATTTAATCCAAGATAATAGGCGAATTACATATCAGGAGATTCAGCACATATTAAAGATTGGATCGGGAAGCGTTCACGAGATTCTACACGGGCATCTTCGCGTGAGGAGGATAGTATCGCGCTGGGTGCCGCACTACCTCACCGACGCTCAGAAGCAGGCCCGGGTGGAATGGTGCCGTGATATGCTGAACAAATTTGAAGCAGGCTCGTCTCGGCGTGTTTACGACATCGTAACAGGTGATGAGTCCTGGATTTATCAATACGATCCAGAAACCAAGCGCCAGTCGACAGTTTGGGTGTTTCAAAATGAACCAACGCCTACCAAAGTGAAGCGATCTCGAAGCGGGGGGAAGATTTTGATCGCCAGCTTTTTTAATTTGACTGGCCACTTGGCCTCAATTCCCTTACGAGATCAAAGAAGCATCAACGCCGAATGGTATACTACCAAATGTTTACCAGAAGTTTTTTCTGTTGTGAGCAACAAGCGACCAAACACAGGGCTCCGCGGACTACTGCTCCACCACGACAATGCGCCTGCACACACCGCGCTCAAAACGAGGGACTTCCTGGACAGCACACCAGTCAAACTCCTGGGTCACCCTCCTTACAGCCCTGATCTAGCACCGTGTGACTTCTTTTTATTTCCAAAAATAAAAAATCAGCTCAAGGGGATACAATTTTCGTCGCCGAAAGATGCGCTGGCTGCGTTCGAGCAGGCTGTAAACGAGGTGTCTACGGCGGACTGGAAAAAGTGTTTTGAAAACTGGTTCAGACGCATGAATCTTTGTATAGAGGCTGGTGTAGAGTACTTTGAAAAGATTTAATAAAAATATATGTACCTGTAGAACAATTTTTTTTAGTGTCGCAAATATTTCTGAGTGTCCCACGTATAAGCGTTTGCCCTTTGATTGTAAGAACTTCATTCGCGTGCCTTTAGAGCTCAGTGAGTGTTCTTAAAACCCATTCTTATGATAAAACTCTCAAAAGTAACCAACTGTTAAGGAAAAAAAAAATGGTAACAGACCAATAAAAATAGGTAAACCTGGGGTGGCGGTATATCTTTTCGGTAAACTGTTAACACTATCAAAAATATATATATTTGATCTACCCACTTAAAAACAATGAAACTGTATAAAAACCCCTATTAAATAAGGGTTAGATTTACCGAAATGATTCGGTATACCGAAATAACTGTTAAATGAAATAAACTGTTAACCGGATTTTAAATAAGTTCAAACAGACACTCAGGTGAGTTAACCCTAACCGTCGGAACCAAGGATGTTTGAGTAGCAGCACTTCCTGCTAAGGATGGAGCCATAAGCGTATAACTTTCTTGCGAGGGACCTCCATACTAAAATGTATGCATTTTTATCAAATCCTAAAAACGTAAATTTTTTATCTTTCTCTCTAAGAAATATGTGACATGGGACTAATAAATGTTACTACCACAGTTTTTCTCGTGAAAACACTTACCATTCAGGAAAAAAACGGTGTTAAAATGGCTATTACGGATTATTTACGCTTCCGTTTTTAGTATTGATGATGAATTCACAAGTAAAAAACGATATATTTTCACTTTCGCAAACAAAGTTTATACTAAAACATTAGATTTTTAAAGATTTCTTGAGTTTTGTAAAACTTTACACTCCACTAGCTCATACAGAATATATAGTTTTTTACTCTGAGGTCGGACACTGCTAGAGCCACTCGGCTCCCTTTAATATGATTGCCGTGAGTGAGATTCTTTAATTTTTAAGATTCAGTCTTGTAAAGATAATTGAATAAGTATTTTTTTACATGGAATAAACAGTTAAAATTATTATTATTATTATTTATTACCATATAGTAGTTAAACTTGGTTGCGAAAAATAACTCCAGGTTGTCGATTTTAGATTTATCCTTTATCTGTGCAGTGAGACCTTACTTCTTGCCAAATTTAATTTCAGTCGTAGCAGCAGTCAGCAGCAGTCGATTACATAATCGTAGGTGTTTCAGTCTGCCTCCTTGCCGTACCAATCTCGAACAGCACTCGCCATTGTATCGTATGTGTTCTTACTATGATGGGGTTAGATTTAAAACTGACATTTTCACAGGTCCTTTGGTCTCCTTTAAGATGTCACTTCACTCTTTATATTCCTTTTCTTAACTTGTAATTTAAAACGTTTTAACTTGTTGCTACTAGCTACCCTAGCTATAGTTATGATTAGTTATCTTATGTTGCATGCTGTGTCCACATCTAGAAGGGTACAATCCTTGTTTATTTGTTCCAGTCCATTAGTTTGTATGCATTAGGATTAGTATTCAGTTTTGTGGACCTTCAATAAAAAAAATCACGATTCTAAGTCAACAGGAAGTACCCTACATTTTTTTGTTTCTTATATGAGACGTAGGTATATTTATTTAGCCCTATCTTTTGATTGCTTTGACAAGCCTTAAGTTTGATTTTTTTGGAATAATGTGGTGGCAGACGGTCGAACATAAGGGTTTATTTTATTCAGGATGAAAAGTAGCTCCATTTTTGTAACATCGAGTAATTTTAGTTAAATTAATCTGGTTCACCTCTTAAAAGATAAATGAGTAATAAATCTACAAAGATCTAGAAAAAATATTTTCTGGCTAAGCTTATTTCGTATCCTTTGTGCAGTACAGAATCAACTACCACAGCGGTAGCGAAGGGAAACTCAAGAAATGCTTCATTACAGTGATGCAAGAGTACGTTTCAGATTTCCCCAGAGGTTCGTAATCCTCTTACCGCTCAATTTAAAAATGTATCATTTAATCCGGACGCGTCCAGCGCTGCGAATGTTCGCGCTTGCATCCTTCACCCGAGGGTAGGAATATCAAATAAGTGAGGAAGTTCGTAAAAAAATTACGAAATTTAACTTGCTGTTACACGAAAATTATCATATTCAATACAAAGGTCATCTGTTACAAAGACTGACTTTTATAGAGACCACGAAGATAAATGAACCGACAGAAAGGCTTTCCGAGCACAGAATATTTTCATAATTTCCGGCATTCTCGATCAAAAAAGGTTTACGACCTCTGATTTAAGTTGCTTTGTGAATTGCGATATCGAAAAACTGGAGTCGATCGGAACTGTGAATAGCGTTGGAATGTATGTAAATAGACGGGGTGAATATTGAGGAATATACTCTGGATTTTGGGGACAATAAAGGCAATATCCGACCAGAGTGAGAAAAACCGATGAACATGAGAGCAGAGAACGAACCAAATAAAGAATACTGAATAAGCAATCGCGGCGTATAAACTTTGAAGCTTTCAGTATATCGTGTCGTAACTATTGACACACAAGAGCTGAAAATTCATACAAATAATAATAGTGCCAAATGATTCACTAAAAAGGGAAACGCGTTAAGTTGCAGACTATACGGAGAGAAGACACAAATAAATATCAAAATTTTCTTTTTGGCCGTATTGGCAACCGTATTTGGTTACCAGTTGCCAATGTCGAAGAAGTAATCTTGCCACTCAACCAGTTGCCAAAGATTTCTGTTTCATCGCTTAAGTTATAAATTGGAACTCTAGCAAGGTTCATAGCCTTTTGCGGCTCAGATTCCCTTGGGGCGTATATATAAAGCTTTAAGCTGATACCTAAGCTTGAATTCGATAGAACTTTACCAAGATTTCCGTTGAGTAAAGCCCTATAGATAACGTGTACGGAGCCCGACTCAACTGTTGCTTCGTGAGGCTGATAGAATGACTTTTCCGATTTCCCTAACCTGACCTCTGTTTACCTTTTTCGTCTCAAGGGAATTTTCCAGGCGAATGTAAAATGATCCAATCTTGAACTTGTTTTTTTATTTCTCTAAATTATTTACGGTGTTTTCGCAAACTTTAAGATTTTGACTAGGTACCTACACCATTTGTAATCTTCGGATTATTACTTTGACTTATTATTTACGTTGCTGTCCGCAAATTTCAAGATATTTAGTTGGTTATCCTACCTTTAATCTTCTAATAACTTGGATTTAACATTTTTAACTGTTTAATGCAATCTTAAACTAATAGTTGTTCATAATAATATATCTCTACGGATAAACTCCACTCCTTCTACGTTATTAAAAGGCGTTTAGTGTCCAATTATATTATTATGTGTAACACTCACGAGTCGTTTAATGATAATAAAATAATAATTGTTCCTTCAAAGTCACAAGAGTTCACTCGTCCTGTGAAATTTATTTAGATGAAAAGGAAATGAAAAGACAGTAAAAGCTAAATCGCTTCGCCAATAAAATAAATGGGTGGAGGCGTTTAACAAATTCATTCATCGCATGGATTCGATTTAGCCAAGCGGAGTGGAAAGTGGAGATAAGACAAAACCCATACGCATTTACAAAAAGGCGACAGGAGCGAGATTGATCATGCTTGTATAGAGTTCCGCACGCTCTATGCCCCTATGCTTGTGGATCACGAACAAATTCACGGATATGCAAAAAAATCTTTGTCATACATGTGAAATATGCATGGATCTAGGTGATTGACGTGACTTCGCACATGCCTCTTGTAGAATTAAGATAAATTTTAATTTCAGTTAACTCACGGTATAGTCACGTTCTCTTGAAAGGGAATGTGAAGTTCAGATCGCGAATTAGAAATAAAAATATATTGATACTTAACCACCCATTAAAAGGATTGCCACTCTCTTATGCACCTTGAATATTTTTATTTATATGTAACTTTACAATAATTCACAGTTAACTCAAACAGACAGGGATATTTCATATATCATCCTCCTTTTAGCACAGATCTCAAACACCCCGATACGGTCTCCATTTAGCTGGAGTTGAACTCTTTTTTTATTTCAACTTTATGAAGGTCTCCATAACCGTTTTACGGGCTTAGTAAAAACTTATATGGAACCCTATGCTGAACTTCGGATCAGCAGATGGCCGTCGAGTTCATTATTAAAGAAAAAAGTTTAATAACGGCGTAGTATAGTATAACTTCTTATTATTACCGTTTTCGGCATCTGTGGCTTTAGTTTGGGTTAGTTAATTAAATCACAGAAATATAATAAAGTGTATTGTAATTATTAGATTTAAGCGCAGTTTTAGTTTGTTAAATTATGAGTATCCTACTTTGGCTTATAATAATTACCGTTCGAATTTAATAGCTGTTTTAATATAATCGGATAAATTTAATTAGACAAACAAGCCATAAAGCTGCGAATCTAGTGATAACTCATAAATTCCCGACTTATCATAAATCTGCGGTGGTTTCTAGACACACGTCCTTTATTTATTACTTTTATTTTATTTTCACTCGGGTTTTCTTGGCGGGAGCTGTAGATATGAGTGCTGTAATAAACCCAGTCGAAACCGAGGCACTTCGTTTATTTTACTCCATTTCTCTTCCACCTCAGACGTGTATAATTACACATTCAAAATTGTCTAATTGATCCAAAATTGTCTAAAATGGCCCGAGGCTCTGTAAACTTTCTGGGACTTTAATTTTGTTTGGGTCAAATAAAACAACTTTTGATTAAAACTTTCGAAAATTCTCGAAATTATTTTATCCTCAATCCAGTTTAATGTGTATGAGAAGATAAATCGTTTGGGAATTTCAGAATGTTCTAGAAAATGAGCTGTTGATAGTATTTTGTGGACTAACTTCTCGCTGCTCTAAGGCCGTAGACAAGTGGCTATATATATCTAAAATCATAAAGGCCTGTAAAATAGAATAAAAATCGGCCAAGTGCGTGTCGGGTCACGCGCAGGATAGGGTTTCGTAGATTTTTTAAGATTTTTTTTTATCGCAAAGCTGTTTTTGACTGAGTATTTCATAAGTAAAGAAGAAGTATGTCAAGATCGTAGCAGGTGGAGAACTGTGGTCTCTGCCTACCCCGACGGCAACAAGGCGTGATATTATGTATGTATTTAATAATGTTTATAACAAACTTTTTACTTCCTAATGCTAAGCGAGTTCCTAGCGCCTGATTGCTATTGCTTTTTTTATTTTTATAATTTTTTTATAGCTCATTAACCTGTAAAGCCTACTTAACTTTGATAGTTTCCCTTTTAATTTCATCATATATGCTACTACTGTAAATTTTTTCACAATTCCAATAACAACCGTTTAGCCGGCACTCGACTCCAACAAAAATTGCGCTTTCAAGCTTAACATTTCGCAAACGGATCCCTAAATCAAAAATAATCTCAGCAGATAATTGCTATTGGTATTTTTATTATTAGTACCAGTTTTTCGGCTATAGCTCATTACCCTGAGAAGCCTACTTAGATGTTATAGTTTTCCTTTTAATTTCATCACATTATATACTTCTTCTGTGAATGTTTTTTCATTTCCATTGACAATCGTTTAGCTGGCAAAGGCGGGGGGGGGGAGGGGGGGACACTCACCTCCAACAAAAAATTGTGCTTTCAAGCTAAATATTTCGCAAACAGATGCATAAATCGAAAAATTACATATGAAGGCTTACATTTCTTTATAAAGATCTATCTAATGACACCCCACACGATGGGATAAACCAGAAAAAAAAAATCACCCCCTCTTTAATTGTAGGGTAGGTAAAATAAAAAAGATTTTATATATTATAGAGATTTTATATATTAGATATTTTTTATTTTTATATGGCGTGTATGAAATGTATGTCCACACTAAATTACAACTTTCTAGTACTAAGGGTCTCTGAGCTAAGCCACGGTCAGACAGCCAGACGGACATGACGAAACTATAACGGTTCCTTGTCGAATACGGAACCCTAAAAATGTACGAGATTGACATAAGCTAACTAAACGTTGCGTGACAGCTTATGTCAATCCCATACATTTTGATTCTATTCTAATATCATATCATATCATATCATATCTTTATTTGGTAAAAATGTTTAAAATTTACAGGTCAAAAATTGTATATTTACTATATTTTTATACTCGTAGTAATAAATAAATAATCATTATAATAATGTATAGTTAACAAAATTTGATTATGTCAAAAATTCATCGACAGAATAGAAGGCCTGCTCGATCAGCCATTGTTTTAATTTATATTTAAAGATGTTGTAGCCAGGTACGTCAATAATATTTTGAGGAATGTTATTATAAATCTTAGGTCCCATGATATGCGTTACTTTTTTTGATTTTGTCAGACGATGTTTAATAGTAACAAGCTTGTGAGCGTTACGCGTATTATACGAGTGCATGTCTTTGTTTCTGGCGTACAAATTCAAATTACTCCGCACATACAGTGACACGTTGAAGATCACTATTGACGGAAGCGTTAGTATCCCCAACGATTTAAAAAATGGTCGTGCTGAGGTTTCTTGAGGAATGCGTGCCATCAATCGCACCGCACGTTTTTGAGCCACAAAAACACGCTTCCATTCGGCTGCGCACCCCCACAATTCCACCCCGTATTGTAATATAGAGTGTACTAACGCGAAGTAACACATACGAACCACTTCAGGTGTAGCAACTCGTGATATTCTACGTAACGCGAAACATGCTCCGTTGAGTTTACAGCAGAGTTTATCTATATGAGACTCCCATGTCATTCGCCGGTCTATCTGGAACCCTAAGAAGCAGGTAGACTCTACTTGACCTATTGCAGTCCCATTGGTATGAACACTTATTGACTTCATTTTCTTTCCCGATAAGTCAAAATCGATAAAGTGTGTCTTTTTTAAATTGAGTACGAGGCCGTTTGTCTCGAACCACTGGTAGACCTGCCTGGCCGCAACGTTAAGTTTTCTCTCGAGCTCGCTGTGGGACGCCGCACATACGACAACAGCTACGTCGTCAGCGTACATGTACGTCTCTCCACTATCCACCGCTTGAGGTAAGTCATTCAATAGCAGCGAGAAGAGTATATTGGATACTGAAGAGCCTTGTGCAACTCCCATCTTAGTAGAAATTGGGTCCGACTTGATATTTCCGCCCTGTGCTACTACCCGCTGAGTTCTATGGCATAGAAGGTCCATTATCAAGGCGTGAGCAGGTCCATCAAAACCGTAGTGTTTTAGTTTGACTCCTAGCACCTTGTGATCAGCTACATCGAATGCTTTCGACAAGTCACAGCACAAGACGGCCACTGACTGTTTGTTATCGCGGGCTTCAATAATACGCCTTACTACCTCCCTAGCTAACGATGTAGTAGAGCGGCCCTCTCGATAGGCAAACTGTCGCTCGGATATCGCGTCGGTACGAGTTAGATGGGCTGTTATACGCGAGCATAACCCATTCTCAAATATTTTGGCCATTATAGGTATTATAGAAACCGGTCTGTACGAGTCCATGTCGGCTCTATTTCCTTTTCCTTTAAAAAGTGGACTTATTTTGCTCGCTTTTAGGGGTTCCGGGAATGAGCCTTTAAGTATACATTGGTTGAAAATGTACGCCAAAATGGGGGCAAGAGTATTGGAAGCCGCATTCAAGGTTACCACAGATATATCATATGTATCTCTTGTCCGCTTTTGTGCTACCCGGCGCTTGATAATACGATCCACTTCGATCGGTGAAAATGAAGTAAATCGCAAGCACCGATCAGCAGGCGCGCGCGCTGCTTGCAGTAGGGCGAAGGCGCGGTCGCAGTCGGCGGGCGGCGCACCGCACGCGGCCGCGGCACCGGCGAACCGCTCGTTCATAGCATTCACTAAATCCTTTATGCTCGTGTAAGTTTGTCCAGACGGGGACACGACCACGTCTGTAAAGTCAATTGCCGTGTTTTGGGTATTTCCTCTATACTTATTAACTAAATTCCAGGTTGTTTTGCAAACATTCGGGCTATTTTCAATCTTGTTGGCGAAAAACATTGCTTTCTTTTGTTTTATTAACTTGCCATATTTGTCATTTAGATTAGAGATAAGATTTAAAATTGAATTGTCGTTAGTATATTTTTTACTAAAATGGATAATGTCAAACAATAACGATTTAAGGTTTATCACCTCTGGCGACACCCATTGTTCATCTTTACGATTGTTTATTTTCCTCAAGGGAAAGTGTACGTCAAACTTATTGTGAACTATATTCAACACAGCCGTGATAAATTCATGTATAGAGTTATTGCTTCGCTCACGTATTTTTATCCAATCGATACTTTCTATGGCAGATGCAAAATTATCATAGTTTTGACGTGAGTAGTTTCTAGCAAGACGCGTGAGGGGGGCGGGCGTTGCCGGCGGCGGGCAGGTGATGGTACCGCGCACGGCGAGATGGTCACTAAGGTGGGTAGTTATAGGTTCTGTGTGAACGCTACCGCGCCTACTGTTTGTGTACATGTGGTCTAAGCATGTGCTTGAATTCGCGGAGATTCGTGTGGCAAAGCTCACTACGTTATAAAAATCATAGGACCTTAATACGTCATTAAGCATTTTTTTGTCGTTATTTGTGCTGCAGAGTGTGTCAATATTCATATCTCCGACTATAAAATACAAACTGTCACTACAACATAATTTATCGAGCAGGCGCTCTAGGTAAAAAAGAAAATCTGCCGAACTAATTCCACAGTTAGTTCTGTATATACAAATAACCGTGACATGGTAGTCAATCAAGTCAACCGCGGATATTTCACAGTATAATTCAGCTGACATGGAAGTGATTTCAATATTTTCTACGGCTTTAGTGCCCGTCTTAACGTAAATACAAGATCCCCCGTGCTCGGAAGCACTCCTGCAAAAACCAGATACTAAATTATATCCGTCAATTGTCACACATTTTAACTTTTCACTAGATAACCAGTGTTCAGTGAGAGCTAGGACATTACACGCACTTAGATCACTTTGCAGGAGAACTTCAAGCCGTGGGGTCTTTTTGTCTAACGATCTAATATTTTGATGAACAACAGTAATTGTTTTCGAATTTGTCATGCGCAAAACGTTATCTTTCTGCGTCGATTTAATGTGAGTGCAGCTGGCTGCTTGTGCCGGACGACTGCGAGCCGGCGGGCTTATCTCCCCGCCCGGCACGGGGACGCACGAGAAACCAGTCCGAGAATTTCACACCTTGTGGCCACACCGACGGCGAGTTGAAACGCTCGTACAATTTCTCTGGTATTCCGATGATAAATGCGGCATGCCGGTCAGTGTTGATTTTTCGTTTTTCAACGAAATAGTCCTTTGAGGATGAGATTTTATTTAAAAATTGTAGAATGTTGTCCTCCGAAGTGTCGGGCATAAAGGACCACGCTTGGATGTATTTCAGCTTATCGATGGCCTTTAAAATCTCGTCCTCCCCTCCTACTCCGACTGTAACGGGACGTTGTTGTTGCCGTCTCTTTCGTCTCGGTTGAGCTATCTGCCATTGATTTTCGGGGCAGGTTTTATCATCGTTATCATTTAGATGCTCGTCATTGCCATCTTGTTTCGTGGCCACACTAGGTTCCTTGTTGTTGTCAGCGGAGGGGTGATGAGTAATCTTTTGCGCTATTGGGGGTTTCGTACCTGTGATTGGCTTGGTCAGTCGACCATTTGTCGTTTGAATTTGCGGTGCTGACCGAGTAGTTCTGACGGTTTTGAATGCAGCGGCTAGGTTCTTCACACTCAGACGCGTAGTTTTTTCTGTTTCGGTCTCGCTCGTCAGTGACGCACCTGGTGCTGACATTCGTTTTTGCGCCACTGTTGAATACCGCTCTCGGGCTTCATGTTGTCGTGGAATTGCTGTTGGCCTACCTTCATTTTCTCGAAGTTGCGTAGCTCCGTCTTGAATTTAATAATAACTTTTGCTATTCTAGAAAGCCACTTCTTTTGGTACCTAGTTAGCTTCACACACAGAACAACGATAGGGCCAATCCGCCTGCACGCGCACCCCCCCATAAAAGCGAAGAGAGTAAAAAAATTTGGTTATTTATTGACTAGGTATCCTATCCAATTTATATACGCTTATTTTAAATGCACATCATAAACACATTCGTTGCCATAGAGATACTGTCACTGGTTTTTTGCATCTTACTCTCTCGCAATAATGGTAGGTACTAGGTTTATCGCACTCAAATGACGCTAGTAATGTGGGTGCGGAAAGCGTGTTAGTTTTGGTAAATGGTGACACTGATTTGTATTGAATGAAATAAAGAGTTCGTCTCTAGATGCAGAGCAAGACGCATGTACTTCAGAGCTCTGTGGCTTCACACTTCTTCTCATGATTAATTATTACAAGTGTTAGACAACATGCCTGGCAAGCTCTCGAGATTAAACTCTTTTACTCAAATAATCGCACACCTAACGAGTGCTTTCCTTTTGTCAACCGTTTTAATTTGTTCGTAAGTAAATTAATTTATTGTCGCCGACGCACAGTGTGAGAAATGCGAATTCTAGCGGGATTTAATATAGAATTGAAATATTTTCTAATTTGAAAGCAAATAGTGTTTTATTTTACCTAAGACTATCCCTGTCAATATGACATTTAATTTTTTTTTGTAGGTACTTTTAAATTTAAAATAGACTACCTCGAAGTCGGTAAAAAAAAACTAATTAATTTGATCACTCGGTACGCAGTGTTAACTTGTGCGAATTGAAAATACGATTACGAAGCTATGTTATATAAAAACATTGATTTTGTTTTATAAAACTATTATTTGGTTCTTTTAGGTAAGTACAAAACAGTTTATTTGCCTTGACGTTCACAATTAACGTCATTTAAACTAATTTCAATGAAGGGGCAAAATGGACATGGTTTAAATATTTTAACGGATATTCAGTAGACCTGAATACTATTTATTCCGCATTATTCCGTGATAAATACTATTATTTATGATAGCTCATAGTGTTAGCTTTCTGCTACAGTTCACACTTTTTGCGAATTTTTGCGCTCCCCATACAATTTTTTTCATTTTTCAGCATGGCTGTTGAAATATCAAAATGCCAAATTTTTGATATTTTGGATTACTATTCTTGGTTTAATATGCCCGTTAGTGTACATAAAGTGCAATTTCATGGCAAAGATGTTATATCATCATGTATACTTCCTATTGGACAGTTATCGGAAGAAGATCAAGAAATAAGAAATAAAGATAATAGACATTATCGAGAATTCTTTACGAGAAAATCTTCAAGAATTGACTAACACGGATTTACTAAACAGGCTTTTAATATCATCGGTCCCATATTTAGCAAGTTTAAGGTGCATTCGGAAGAAAAAAGAAAGTAAAATTTTATTGAAGCGGATATCTTAGAAATGCTTTTCCTTTCCATAGAAAATGACTTTAATTAATATAATAACATTAATTCAGTTGATGTTTCTTGAATAAATAAACCACAATGCGTTATTTCCATTATATTAACATCATTTATAACTTTTTATTGCCAAAAACGTACGATCCGCGACATTAAGAATTAAATCCCGCTAGAATGTGATTTTCTCACAGTGTGCGACGTCGTGAAAAGAAAAGTTTATATTAATTTTCTGAAGTTGTATTAATAGTGATAAGTACTACTAATTAGATAGAAAGCGCTGAAGCAATTAATTAATTTATATTGTTAGGGTTTTTCTTTTGATTTATTTTTTGTAGACTAAAAATTAATACAATCTCTACAACTTGGTTTAGTAAAAAATAATTAGTAAGAAATAATAATTAGAAATTAATTCGAAAAAGTATATTATACTTATTATACGAGGGTGGTCCCAGAAGTAGCCGACCTAACCAAGAAAAATCAAAATAAATGGGACAAACTATATTTATTTCTCTATATAGCTTCCTTGTAGCTCGATACACTTTTCCCAGCGGTGCTCTATAGCTTCAATGCCACGTCTATAGTAGGAATTGTCAAACTCTTCAAAATAGCCATTAACCAACGACTCAACCTCTATGTTGCTAGAAAATCTTTTCCCGCCGAGCCATTTTTTTAGGTTTGGGAACAGAAAATAATCTGACGGGGCCAAATCTGGTGAATAAGGTGCATGGGGAAGCAATTCAAATTTTAATTCTTCGATTTTAGCCATTGCAATGCCAGATGTGTGGACTGGAGCGTTGTCTTGATGAAACAAAACTTTTTTCTTTGACAAGTGAGGCCGTTTTTTCTTTATTTCTTCACTCAAACGCTGCAATAAGTTGGCATAATACTCGCCATTAATGGTTTTTCCTTTTGGAAGATAATCTATAAAAATTATGCCACGCGCGTCCCAGAAAACTGAAGCCATGACTTTTCCTGCCGATGGAACAGTTTTTGCCTTCTTTGGAGCTGATTCTCCTCTTTCAGTCCATTGTTTTGACTGTTCCTTAGTCTCAGGTGTAAAGTGATGAACCCATGTTTCATCCATGGTGATAAATCGACGCAAAAACTCGGCTTTGTTGCTGCGAAATTTTGCTAAATATTCGACTGACACATCCTCACGGCGCTGTTTTTGTTCTACTGTGAGTAATCGCGGCACCCATCTTGCGCATAGCTTTCTCATGTCCAAGTTTTCTGTTAAAATACGATGGACTGCACTTTTTGAAATGCCTACCATATCTGCTAGCTCGCGTACTTTCAGTCGACGGTCATCCAGTACAATTTTGTGGATTTTTTTACTATTTCTGGATTAGTCACCTCATTTGGTCGTCCACTGCGATGTTCATCTTGGCAGCTCGAGCGGCCGCGCTTGAACTCTGCCACCCAATATTTTATTGTTGTAAATGAAGGAGCAGACTCCCCCAAAGTAGAATCAAGCTCCACTTTGATATTAGTTGGGCTGAGACCTTTCAAATAAAAGTATTGAATTACGTAACGAACACCAATTTTATCCATTATCGAAAAATTCGATGACAACATTCACTAAGTATGCTTCAGAACAAATGCCAAATGACCTAGCGCGTTGAATTCTAAATTTAAATTTCTTAATGTTCACGCTTCCTAAAAAGAGTATTTAATCAAATAAAAACTGCCAGTAAGTAAGTAAGGTCGAATATTTCTGGGACCGCCCAGGTACAATTAAGCTTTGTCGCAGTCAAATCTGTAGGCCCATAGAAATATAAGGGTAATAATAGTCACAAGGTATTTTGACATTCAATCAGTCATTGTTAATACGGCATAGGCGACATTCTGTAAATTTTGTATGTGTTTGATGATTTGACATTTTAACTTGGGACACAATGGCAGATATCATCCCATAGTAAAATAAATTTGTATTCTAACCATCACTATTTCACGACGGTGACAAACGTGAAAAAATATTTGTGCAAAATACAAAATTAATGTTTACACAGTCATTTTCATAACTCCTCAAAAACCGCACCGATAAACTTCAATCTTCAAAACTTCAATTTATTATAGTAAAAGCAATTTCAAATGGGTACCTACTTACTCCAAACTCTTCATACTAAGGAACGAGTTAGTGCAGCGAAACACCTGCGGAAATTCCGCCGCGGAAATTTCTGCGACCGAAAATCTGTCAAGTATATATAACACCTGCGGAAATTCCGCCAGATGTGTCATAGGTAACCTAAAAAGCGTTGCGAGCGTAATGAGCGGAACTCTCCGCGTCGGAAAGATCTGCACGTGTGTAGCTACACTTATACAGTATTTTCTGGCGAGTTACTTTGCGCTCATACCGTAAGTGCACTCGTAATGTTTCTCTCAAGTGCTTACAACTCGGGGTGTTGATAATGCTTTCTCGACACACTGAAAATAATTTATTGCTACAAATATTCGAGTACCTACTTTACAGTTTCACTAGGTACTATACCATTACTGCTTCGTCGCTTATGATATAACGACTACCTCTGATCTCAAGTCACTTACCTACAAGAACGTAATAGAAAACAAAAGTTATTATCGAAAAGGAAGCACAACCATAAAACATACTGGAAGATAAAGAGTGCAAGCTCTTGTATTTATATAATTAGAAAAGTTTAAAAATTCTGAAAACGACTTTCAAAACTTTTGCTAAAGTTTAATCAGAAAACCTATGAAATTTTAAGAAGACGTGTGGCCGTATGAATGATGAACCAGTCTCTATTTTTTTGTAAGTCAGACTGCTATACCAGTGTCTTCAAAAATAAAGAAGGTACTTAAATACGTTAGTAGAAAAGAGACGACTTTTTTAGGTTTCTAATTCACCGTAATGCGGAGGCTTTGTAGAGAGCTTGTTACATTATCCTCCATTCAGGCGGACGCATAGCGGCCATTTTTCGCTAGCAATGTTCTGTGTAGATGCGGAAATCCACTCACGATATGACTATACAGCCGAGTAAATGTGTACCTACGTAATGTGAGGATGGCGAACTAGGCGCCGGATGGGAGGCTAAACCCGACAAGCGATCATCATGAATATTGAAACCGCGTCGCCTCGGCTTTTATGTGACTCGAGCTCGATGGTGGCGAAAAGAAACAAGCTGTTGCTGGTGAAATATTTAATAAATTCTTGCTTCAATGGTTTTTCGGTATCTAACTTTATTTCCAATATGCGACGATGGTGTTCAAAAGAATAAATAACCGGTCAAGTGCGAGTCGGACTCGCGCGCCGAGGGTTCCGATATACCTAACGACAAATTGAAATTTTGCCCCCCCCCCCTTATTTAATTTTATGTAAAATTTGAATTTTCATAGGTTTGCTCCCGAAGCCCAGTGACTTTACTCATGAAAACAAGCAACATGCCCGAAGAAAAAAGCTACATAAAATAATTACTTCTCGTACACAATAAATAAAAATGTATTGTCTTCGGGAAAGTTGATTGTTTTCATTGGTAGAATCACTGGGCTTCGGAAGCGAAATCAATGAAAATTCACAAAATTTATGCGTAGTTGTCTATTAAAAGCCTGTAATTTGCCTACATTCTGATACTAAAAATACATCGTTGGAACACATTTTACCTCCTAGATATTAGGTCGAGCGTATAAATTGTGTTGACCCTCAGTGTCTCTTAGATTATAAAGTTTAGTATCAACATTTTCGCGACGGTCTATTTGCTGATCTTCATACAGACGCGTAAAATAAATGGCGCATAAATGCCACACAAATTGTACCACTATGAATGGCGGATGCTATCAATAGATACGTCTACTCCTACGTGATTCTTGTCGTCGGAAACTAACCATTCAGTGCGAAAGTTAAAAGCATTCCAAAAAATATGAAGAGAAACACCAAAGGGTTATAAAAGATGTATTAGGTCTGTTATTTGCTTCTCGGGTGATTTGTGGGCGAGCGCTACCCGACCTCGATCCTAAGGACCACTTAAGATGCTGCTTACTAACGCTTCTGAGACACGGACTAAGATTTTATCTACTATTCTATCTCCAAAGAACTTTAAGCTTTGTTTGTACGTCAAGTCTGTGTAGCGCTGGCTTTAGTTCCAAGGGTCCCAAGTTTTGGCTGGAGTTACTATTATCTATTTAATCTGTGCCTGGAGCAAGACTTCGAATGATAATTTTATTTCGAGTAATGAGTGGTCATTGGATTTGAATGTCCATTAATTGTCCTAGACAGATTTGAGTTTTATTTATTCCTTGTAGATTTTTTACACAATATTTACTACAGTTGCGTTTTAAAGTTTTGAGAGTGGCTTTGAACAATGTGTTTCTTGTGTCAAGTTGCAATATCGGAGCAACATACATCCTTATTATTAGATTTTTAAGATAATGTTTGTTTTACACAATCCTATAATATAACTATCTCTCTGATAATTTCCACAGCAGTATCGTACAAACAGGTCTGCGAACGATGTTTTTAATAGCCAGTGCACAACGTGGTTGATCAAGTTCGTTCTTTAGTCCAGTCAATCTACGAAAGTTTGTATGGAGAGGGTCGCATTAAATGCACAATAGGGGATTATTTATTAACTCACCGGTAAAAACATTCAAAAATTCAAAACCACAGTAATCCCCAACATAACATTGATATTCAAAAAACCAGTATAAGGTGAACTCAACCTGTGTAATATTTACCATGTAGCACGGGTCAGCTTATAGTGGTACTTTTACAAAAAAATGTGTTTTTACAAAGTTGCCGGATTTTATTATTTACAGCTTCAAATAGCCTATATTACTATTTAAAATTAATTTCTGTAAATGAGCATTTAATGCCACCTCATATCGTAGATTGACTGGACTATCTTATATCTCGTTAAATGTAGATACCGTGCCTGTCACAACTTTGAATAAGACTGAATATTCTGCACACGCTGTGAATAATATTTCACACTCACAAAAACATTTCTATCTAAAGTTGCTTTGACATTATATTTGATTTAATAAGAAAATGTAATACGGTTCAAAGTACATAATACGATAGCTGTAAGACAAAAATATAGAAAGCAAGCAAGCGCATAATAATACCGTCGTAACAAATGACTTCCTGCAGAGCGAGTATAGCGCAATTTTTACATGGTTGGAGCATCGAATGAGGCTGAAAAATTAAACTAATTGTTTGCTCTACATTTTATAACCTTTAGAAAAAAAAGTTATATCAATTTTCTCATAAATTGTTCCATATGACTTGACTGACTATGACTTTTAATTTACTAAAAAGCAAGTCTCCCGAAAATGTCCGTCCGTGTCGGTCGGTCTGTCCGTCAGGCCTAGTCTGATTGACACCATATTTTAAATTAAAGATTTTTTTTGCAAAAATATCGAAGGGTTCTTAGTGGTTTTTGCTGGCTCTCAAATTGAGGGTAGCTGTCATACAACAAAAATGAAGAATTGAAATTGAAATTTCAACATGTGATTTACTCGAAATCGTTGGTTAGTTTGTTTTAATGTTTAACAATTTGAATTCTGAAGTGATCTGCATAATGTTTTTTTTTTAAACCTAAATAAGTTTGTAAGTTCGTACTATGTGTATGGCATTAGTGCCAGTGTACCATTTATTTTACCCACATTTGTATGGCTCACGGCGGTAACTTTATAAAATCAAGGTCAAACTGTTGACTCCCAGGAATTTCTATACGCTGTTTCACCAAATGTAGATAACAGCTACTTTGAAAACATAGTCAGAATAAAAAGTAGCCACTAACAATTTGCAGTCAGTAACCTTCATATATAGCAATTTACCTACGTTTATCCTTAAGAAAATGTGAGATTCCAGACACCCAAAAGACAACCCGCAAAGGAATACGCGAGGAGTAGTAACATTCCTTTCGGTTCATTTGAACTTTATTAACCGGAATACGAACGGATCGCTGATCAAACCGGCATCATGCCTATGGATCTTTGTGATTCTATCTCCTTTTATGTCCCTAATTCCATGAATGCCTCGTGGCGTGTCGGCTGCGGTATCGTTCGATACTATACCTTTCCACCTGTTTTAGTTTACCACCTTAATCAATCAGTTTATTTTGAGCAAGAATTTGTAAAAATGTGCCTTCCCTCCCCAAAATACAATTAAGTATCACGATTCCATAGGTAGAGTAATTTCGTACGAAATAATTCAGTTGTCAGCTTTTGTTAAGCAGAAAATAGGATTTTCGGTCCAAATAACATAGGTGCGGGGGCGAACGGGCGAAATGAGATGTATTGCGCACTGAATAAATATAAAAATATCTATCTCCAAGGAATGCTCTTCACGTAGGGACACGAATACTTTATAGTCATGTCAGTGAGACATGCGATAAAATTGCGATTATATCGTTGAACATATTGGAACCTTGCCCGTGCTGTTACGTTCTGTAAAGTCCCACTTTGTCTAGCACTCAATAAATTTGTACACGTGTCCCTATCAACATGAAAATTTTCCCGTCAATTAGTAAGTAGCACGAGACGGCAATTTGTGTAGTCTATTTATCTCCCTTGTTACATATTCAGCTATAAATTATAAATATTTCGGGCAATCTTGTTGTGCTTTAGCATGGCTGTCCAAACTGTTAATAAATCAGGGCTAACTGCAGTTTGCACTCGCGTCAATGTAGAGACGCTGTTTTATTATCCTGCACGGGTTCTTGGCAACGGTTCAAGATTAAAGAGCAACCTGCAGCTGCCCATTGGCAAATTGAAAATCTGAATGCACTCGCTTCATTGTTCATAATTTTTATTCTAAAGTGTTTACGTGTTAAACTATAATTTCAACATATTTTATTACACGCTTGTGCTAATAAGTAAAACGGTATTTTGTCACAAATAATAAAAACAACGCTCACGCTACCTACATTTTTGATTCCCCTTATTGTTTTCCTGCGTATTTTCCTGTCACGTGCCATGTCACGTCGCTTTTTAGGGTTCCGAACAAAAATGGTAAAAAACGAACCCTTATGGTGCTGTCACAGCTGTTTATCTCCGAAACCCCCATGCTATCGACTTGAAATTTGAATTAGTTTTGGAATATGATTGCCCAATTTCAAGCTATGATGAAAAATGACAAAAAAAAGTACCATTCCCCTCCCTTTTCTCCGAAGTTCGCGAATGAAAAAATCTGAATTAATTAAATATTACAGAAAAAATAAAACGATCTTTCTAAGTAGCATAGTTTTTTCGAAATCTACAAAAAACCTTTACAAACGAATATATCCTAAAAATGGACTTTATTGCTTCCAGAAATACTATAGGCATATCGGAACTCTCGGCGCGCGTGTCCGACTCGCACTTGACCAGTTTTTTTAAACGGCTGTCTACAAATTGTGTATAATATGGTTTAATACGCAATCTTATTATCGTTACAAATAATCCAGTGGTGGTTCCGGTGGTAGTCCAAAAGGTAATTTATTTAGGCGAACTTAAAATATGGCGTCATGTAATGTTTAGTTAACACGTACGTAATGAGTAAAATCGTATCAGGAGTGGTGCTGCGTCAACAAGGCTCTCTGCTTAAAAATACTAAAAATACATAATAACATTAAGGACCTTAAACGCTATAATTAAGTACTACATAGAACATAATGGAAGAGTTAAACGTACTCTGGGCTTGTTTTGTGACTACTGTGCTTGAACTTGAGTGTAAACTTGTACTTTAAGTGAGCTTTTAGTGTTTCTCTAAGCAGAGCCAGCAAGGTAGAGCTGTTGCATATTTTGTATTCTCAACGCATTCCAAATGTTTACTGCACAAATTTTCCTGTATATTTTACAAAGTTGCACCGTTGTTAGGTACTGCTCGCCTGCAGATAACGACATTCAGTATACATACAGGAGGATGCAATAGAAAACACAAGTTATGTTTCAAATAGGATCCGATAGAAACGCAGTCCAGTGGAACTAGTGATAAAGAGTGCACGCTCGTGCATTATGCATTTCGTCCGGTACGTTGCATTTCACGATGGTCAGAGATTCTTTATCGCATTTTTTGTGAGCTGTGGGAGTTTGTTTTGTGATATCGACACGAAAGATTCATAAGTACCATTTCGAAAATATCTTGTCAGCTAAAATACCCCAGTTGACGGTACGTATTCTTGTAGGTAAGTATATGTTCTTAAATTGCTGTACACTTTACGTAAGCACTCAAGCTTTCGGGGAAACTGAAATGCAACATTTTCATTGTTTAAAAGACACGTTCCATTTCAAAAGTAAGTACATCTACGAAATAATGTGCCTAACAAAGAATATATTTCTGGTCCCAGCGAGAGCACAGTGCCGTTTCCTTAAAGAACAGCAAGACAAGAGAGATGGAACGGAAACAAAATTCCCACCAAACACAATAACGACCTTTTACCAACTTTCGCTCCGAACTTTGCCAAACTTCTAACAACTTCCCAGGCCTGTACGAACATGAATAAGTGTATCACTCTATACAACAAACAAATCCTCGCTCACAGTCCATTTGTGTATCCGGAAAAGATTTAAGTTGCTAATTCACAAGTTTCAAACAGAAAGAACATTACATTTAGTTACATTCTAATGTCTAGCCGTAGGCATTTTATACCGGGTGTTATGCGATCCATGATACTGTGCATTCAAACTGAACAACTTTCTATAAGGAACATAGGTCGAAATATGGAAAAAAATAATTGACTTTCCATAGAAACTGGACCAGCTGATTGGGCAATTTATATGCGAGATGGATTTTTTTTTTCGTATTTTGACCGATGTTCCTTAGCGGAAGTTGTTCATTTTTATGGACTGAATGCACAGTTTTAAGGATTACAGTGTTTACTCTAACACCCGGTATGCACGAGAGAAACACGTGAAGTAAAATGTTTTCGCTCCATGAGACATTTTTGTTTTTACCGCACTATCTCACAAAATATTTCATATATCTAACGAAATGGATTTCGGGATTTTTCTTTTGTTAACGTTTCAATTGGATTTGTTATTTTGACGTTATAACTATGCTCTACGTTTTGACCACCAACCATTCTTAGGTATATTATACCAATTGTTACTATAATTAAAGTGCAATTTAGGGAAGACTAATTTTTCATAGTACGTAACTATGACGTCATCGTCGTGGCGAAACTCTCGCTACAATACGTTTTATGGAATGTACTTAATTTCCTTCCTAAATTGCAGCCCAAAATCAATATTCATAAAGACCTATCCAGACGCTCCTTTTGTAGGACATCCTAATTTGAATGTGGATAGAGTTAGGAAGAAAGTTTCCTTAATGCTCCTTTTATTTAGACCCCGCTGTAACGATTTTATCATGAAAGTTTTGTCGTCTGCAATGTTATTCATCTAAGTCAGTTCTATTAATGATACAGTATAGTCATTAGATGTAGTTAGAGGGTGCGAAAACCATTTGTACGACGACATACCTAGACATCGCGGCGCTATCCCAACTACCTGCCACCATGTGATCAATCATTCCCTTGGGACCTGTTTTCACACGTTGCTTTATCCATGAATAATCTTACTGTATTACGCAATTTACACGTCACCCATCCAGCCTACTGCTATGGTTATTATTCAGTATAATGATACCGTAAGAAAGTGAGAGTACCAAGTGCCCATTAGTCGTTCCAAGGGGCGCGGAGGCGGATATTGCATATTCAGTAGGCTATTTAGGGCCTTAAATCTCCGTAATTTCTTATATCAAACAGACGTTACAGACATTTATTTTCGCAGATAGTAAGTAGGTCGAGAGAATTCGTACGTAAACTGTGCTATGTCTCACTCAACTGCTGGTAAAACTTCTCATTAACATTTTCAGGATGACCTCATTGCCGAAAACTTTGATAAGAACAACATTCACGCTCTAGAACAACAATCACTGTGGGAACAGAGCATCCATTTTCATTATCAGTTTGAAATATAAGCAAAATATTAATAGATTGAACAAAGCAGTGGGTATGAAAAATGTATAAGGTCGCTTATTTGTTCAGCGAGAGTGATTTGTAGGCGAGTGCTTCCCGACCCCGATTCTAAGGACCACTTAACTGCTGCTTACTGACGCTTTTGCGACCTCTTTCGCAAATCCGCACTGAGGGCAGTGAGGACCTCAGTCTAGTTAATAGTCTGAAGTTGCTAGCAATAACTATGAAATCTGTTTAAAGATATCTGCTGTTTATACTAAAATACCTAAATAGAAACTACGGAAAGATTTTATCCGATTTCTCTGATATGATTATCATTATCAATACCCATGTCAGTTCTCCGCCACAACATCCCATGAAACGCCCACTGTAGGACAGGGAGCTCCCTCTAGAAATCTAGCTTTTTCTGGAACAATGTGGAGGGGAAGTACCATATAGTCACCACACTTGTTAGCTATGATCTGACACCATGGACCGCGGTTGTTGGTGACCGCAGTATATAAGGTGGTACGATATACAGAAGGACGCTGCTGTCCATCCTCCTGTTCATAAAGTCAGTACTTAAGTATATACTTGATAAAATTGTAAAGACGACGACTGTACATTGAACACGAACTCTTTGGGCATAGTCAATTTTGAAAGGTCTGCCAACATAAGTCGTTGGTGAAATGTGTGTGTTCCTAGTCTTTTCTGTAGACCTCTCTTAAATCGTCCCTGGCTTAGTTCGATAATCCTAGCAAGGCCGGAGGAAGAGCGCGCCTCTTCCGGCTACATATCGACGCTCGGACAGCAGAGCGCGCTTTGATATAATGCTCTTTATGACATGAATACTGCAGTGCGGTCGCGACATATTTTATGCCCAAGTGGTTTTATATGTAGTGAAGAGCGTTGAGCATGTGTATCTGATGGTGATGTGATATGACACTTGTTGATATGATCGTGAAATCTCATGTTGTGTTTTGAATTTCTACTTTAACGACATCATACGAAACTTTCGAAGTAAACTTTCAACAATAATTTCGAAACGTTAACAATTTTCACTAATATTTATGTTTATTTATATTTATTTTATATTTTCACCCCACTGCGACCGAACATATCAAACTGTAATAATATAAAGAAAATAAAAGACATTCAAAACGTACACACCGCAAATCCGACCAAAAACGTGCCGAGCCCGCGTTATTTAAAAAATCCAATTTGGGTCTCTAAAAAGAACTTGTTGGGAGTAGGTAATAATAATTTCACGCAGTTCATGTTCTTTATATCGTCCGGAAATGTGATCCGATCGTGTCTCTCTCTCTGTGATTTCATCTCCGCCATGCGCCAATCCGTGAGTGCCCCTGCGGCAACGAACTTCAGTGATAGCCCCGATTATCACGTCCGTTCCCACCTGTTCGTGTTGGCAGCTAGTTGAGTACTCAATCAATTCAACGGCATATGATAATCTGAAAGGCATTGATATTTAAAAGGAAATAAAGGCTGATCATTGATATTTCATACTAGTTAGAGAAATAATGGACTAACAAATTTTTTTCTTTGAGGATCGGTTGCCCTTCGCAACATACATTTTCTAGATGATTTTAAGCATTCCTAGTCCGGGATGCAAAAAAAAATAGAATATATTTTGTAAACATGTTTACATTGTTTTAGCAATTTCGGAAGCTTCTTGTGGTGTAACTGTGATTTGCTCTCGAGTTAGGCGAGGGTGTTTTATCATCCCTAGGGGTTTCTTGGCAACAATTCAGTATTAAACAGCAACTTGCATGTTGTCTTGAGAAATAAAAATTCGGATGCTATATACTTGAAGTCTGTAACAGATTTCTATTGATGACTCATGTTTTAGGTTTGTTGTTTTGATGAGAGTTGAAACTTTTTCTTTAGTTCTTCCTTTCACTGATTTAGCCTGTGTTGGTGCTATCAGACTCTCAGTGATACGTTGCTGGGCTCATAAAATGGAATTTTATGGCTGTATGTCTGAACATTTTCGAGTAGCACTATCTCAATTAATTCAAATTTGAGCGGCAGCACAAAATTAGAATTTACACACTGCGGTGTTCCCAGTAGTCAGAGAATTTCTAACAATTTCATCATTTTATTCGCAACAGTAGATCCAGAGGTGCATAATTAGTGCATGTAAGCTAACAACTGTTTTATGTATATCATGATCATCATCATATCAGCCGAAAGACGTCCACGTATATAATGGGTGGTAAATAATGGGTGGAATTAGGGACAGCTAGATAAGCGAGCAACTTTGCATGACAGCAGCTTAGTAAGGTCTTTATGACGGGCAATGTGCTTCGAAGCAAGGAGGTCTTTATTGTGAGGCTTGGATAAAATGTGGATGCGTTAAACTAAGGACATAATATCAATTTTATATTGTGTGTACTAAATAAGGCATTGTTTGGTACAGTCCACGAAGCAGTATACCAAACGATTCTGCTAATCAGGTTTGTTTTGGTTAGCTTTCATAACTTAGTCTTTGTGAATCTTTTTAGATGACTTTGTACATTAGTAGGTACATACGAGTAGTTTGCCTAATTTGAGATTATTACTTAGTAACCGTGCCCACTAACCAAGATTTGCCTTTTACAGAAATCATATAGAAATCAGACAGCTATTTTTTGTCAACTTTTTTAATAATAATTAAACTTGGGGATCCAGACAATTCCAATTTATTCTTGCCGCCGCTGTTACATCTAATTAAAATTGTTTAATTGGTAAGCGAAATAATATTCTGTTTTTAGAAAGATGAAAGTTAGTACAACTAATACAACTATTTGGAATGTTTATCATGCGTTACAACAAAGAGTTGTCATATTAAAATTAATAATTCAAACACAACTATGTGAAAAAGACTCATTTATCTTCATTTAATTGCGTAGCAGTAATTAAATTGAAATTAATTCGTTTCAGCCGGACTAAAAAGCGCTAACTACACCCAGAGGTGTTTCTTTTAATTACTCTTGAAAAAGTTCTGTTTTGCTCTGTTTGCTTTGGCACTCGTTACCCAAGCTGCCTTTAAGGCTGAGAATAATTTAGCCTATGTTGTCCCGAGCTACAAGTTTCCACCGCTTCTGTAATTGCAAATCAGAGCTCTCGTTAAAAAGTTGTCCTTTCCACGTAGGCAAACTAATTAATTGTACCTGTTGTGTATTTCATGGTAGTTTTTTGTTCTTCTTGTTTCATCATAACATCCCATGAAATGTCCACTACAGGACAGGGAGCTCCCTCCGGAATTCTAGCTATTGCTGGAAACATGTGAAGGGGAAGTACCATAGTCACCTCGCTTGTACGGCTGGCACCATGAACCGCGGTTGTAGGTGACCGCAGTGAGATGGTATGGTACACAGGAAGATGCTGCGGCCCATCCTCCAGTTTCTTACGATACCCACGGTTATGTATGGGATGGTACTATTCTTAGCTGAAGGGGCTGATAAGATAAAAATAAAGAGACTTCTTGTTTATACATAAATAACAAGTTTATGTCAGAAATAGCAACTGCTTTTTGGGTTTATTACTTCATCTATGTAGGTACTCGGTCTTGGGATAAACAAAACTCTTCTGTTTGTGCGTGTGGATGGATGTGGGTCTGCTTCTCCGCCCAGGAAAGAGGGATGATGTTTATGCACTTATTTGTCCAAATCAAATAATCTGCTGATCGGTAAGAATTCTGCATACTATCCTGTATTTAGCTTGCCTTGATGTCTGCTGCTCATTTTGTTTCACTAATAATAACGGTTGCCATGTCGTCTGGTGCTTATTGTATTTCACTAATACTAATAAACATACTAAATTCTAAACATGATTGATTGACATGATGACACATTTACAGAAATAGTTTTGTTATTCATATTGTGAGTAAATTTTATTAGGATCATGGAATTCCACTTTCTTATAAGATTAAGTGGCCCATTACTTATAAGGCATTATCAATATTTAATGATTATTTTAGCAGCTCCTCCCAGGGTCATTCCCGCTAACGAGATTCCGTATACGTATCTCACGACTTTAATAAACATAAATCATGGTTATAAAGCAACATTTACGTGTTCGAGTGTTGCCATATGCCACACGTTCATTACTTTTAGTGTTGCGAGCCTCGAGATTGAGATATAAGACTGTTTATGCCCGGGAGATTCCTTTAACGGCCGCCATTACGCTCAAACGACCACAGATCATCATGGAAGGTATAGGGTATTCGAATGGATCGCCTATTGACCTGCTCCAGTCAAACAAATTTGTCTCTATTTATCAAAAGCAGTACCTTCTTTGGAAAGTGAAAAGAACTGGCTTTTATAGAAGACCCATCACGAAATATTAATACGAGAGTTAGTTCAAAGTAGCGAGCCCTCTTTGGAAACTCCCAAACAATTTGTATAGAAATGCTTGTCTGCTTGAGAGAGTAATTTTATCAAAAATCGTTTAAAAAGGATCGTAAAAAGTGACTCTAGAGTTACTATAGTACATCAGGCGTATATATACCTCAAGTATGTATATCAAGAATGTAGATATACTTACATGGAGCGCTATGGCACGCAGAATTCTTATGCTTCTTAAAAATAAGTATTCGAAAAAATATTCCATTAAGATTCCTTTAGCTGATGTTTTCACTTGTAATGGCTCTTGTTATTTATATTACGGCTTCGAAGATTGTTTCGTCTGATTTTAGTGAATTTGCTGATGTTTTTCTTTTCACATTTCTAGATTTTTATTTGAGTTCTGTACTATGTTGTCCCGTACTTATAAAGGGTCTAATCGTATTATGTAGCTCGGTAATAGATACGAGTATACTATACTTACTTAGAAAATTACTGATATCTACGGCAGATATTCTCAGAAATAACATGTGATTAATTGATTGCAGTGGTTCCTCAATATTAAAACAACAAATAATGTAAACTGGCGAAGCGCGAGTTGCGCTTGCGCTATAGGTTTTGAACCACACAATATAAACACCTGCACCTTAGGTAAAATACCTAATAATAATAAGTATATCGAGTCCTTGTGATGCCGACAAGTTCGTGAGTCGTTCGTCAACTCGCTTGTTTAAATTTCGCGTGGATCCCGCGAGTTGGTGAAACCAAAATTTGAATATTTTTCATGCGTCAACTCGCGTTAGTAATTTTTTTTAGGTAATTAAGACTGTCTTGGGTACAGTTGGAAAGAAAAATGAAAAATAAAGTTTGATTATTGTCGTTTATTTTAGATTTTTCGAGTCCGACACGCGCTTGACCAAATTTTATTATTTGTTGTTATTTTATAGCTTATAAACATATCAACTTTCAAGTTTGTAAGTGTTCCCGTTTTTAAAATAGAACTAAAACAAAATCGCCTCCGCGACCATCCAACTTGACCCCTCTCTTATATAAATGTTCTTGAAACGGGAGCTCACCACAATTGGTTACCATTAGTTGTGAGAAAAGTTGTAATATTTAATGATTTCAGACTTTTCCCATTATTTGTACTGTGAGACCTAGCTCTTGCCAAATTTCATAATTTTAGGTCAACGGGAAGTACCCTGTAGGTTTCGCTTTTTTGCATAAATGTATGGAGATGAGGACATAAAATGCCATATCTTTTGATTGCGTTGTTGTAAAAAATTGAAATTTTCAGATCTTGTGTGGTTCATGGATCCTAATATCTGGTATTAATTTCAACCTGATACCTGTACCCGTTCGTGAGATAAAGGGTCTTGACAGACAGACAGACGGACGACAAAGTGATCCTATAAGGGTTCCGTTTTTTCTTTTGAGGTACGGAACCCTAAAAATGTGACCAAATAGCTCTGTCTCTCTCTTCTATATTTGTCTGACTGAAATAAAATGCAGCAATTTTTATTTTTACTTTCAATATAATATTTATTCAAACTTTTCTTGTTGATGTTACTTTGATCAGAAATGACAAAAAAAAAAGAAACACGCGAGTTGACGCATGAAAAATATTCAAAATTTGGTTTCACCAACTCGCGGGATTCGCGCGAGACTTAAACCAGCGAGTTGACGAACGACTCAAGTTCGTGAGGTGCCGGCAAAGAGTAGTACCAACCCATCTCTACGAGTGGGTGTCGTAAGAGGCGACTAAGGGCTTACGAACCAGAGGATGGGCAGCAGCATCTTTCTGTGTATCGTATCATCTTATATACGGCGGTCACTAACAACAGCGGTCGGCAGCCACAACGCTTACAAGCATTGTGACTATGGTAAAATCCCCTCCAAAGTACCAGGAGATTTTGCTGCAGTTCTGGAGGGAGGTGCAGTGGGCGTTTCGTGGGATGTTGTGTGTATATCGTGTGGTGGCACGGGACCCTCAGTGCGTGAGGCCGACTCGTTTGACTGGTTTATTTAACCACAGGTAAGGCGAAGATTTTCCACAATATTAGATGGTTGGAGTCCTAACTGTAAATGTTTCTAATTTGAGATTTGATAATGTTAGGGTAGGTAACAAATTCCAAATACACCATTACAAATCTTTTTACCCAACAAATAACGTAGATACGTCTCTTCTAATCCCAATTGGACTTTTTTGTGAAACTCGAATTCGTTCAAGAGGGTCCTAATATTTTCGCAGAAGAAATCTCTCGTAGCCTTGGCTTGGACAACATGTTTTTCACGATTCTAACTAACATTAGTCATTCCGCTGTGAGAGAAAGAAACGCGGCTATACCACTCTCGGGACAAATTTGCACCATTCACGAGAAAAAGTGTCTCACTGAAGTCGCTGCCGGAGTCACAAGGTGAATGTTAACTAAAGGACGGAGGGTAAATAAAGTTACACTGTGTTAGTTCTTCCTTTTTATTTCCTATTCGGTGCTATTGATTTCCAACATGCTACGAAAGCCTACCAAACCAAATTGTAGGGGGATCAAAAATCACTAAAGAAAGGTATTTGTAAAAAAACTATGAACGAGAAAAGTGATAGATTAATATTCTTAGTTGTCGATTTTTGTGAGAGTAATTTAAACGTTTTAGAGGTATTTATCCGACTGCCCCAAAACAGGAGGGCTATGTTTTTCGAGTATATGTGTGTATGTATGTATGTCGATTTCTTCGTCGCGCTCTGCAGCCTACAAACAAAAAAAAACGGCCAAGTGCGAGTCGGACTCGCGCACCGAGGGTTCCGTACCACCACATAATCATAATTGTATTAGTTGAAATTTCAGTAAGTTAATGTGCTAGATTTTTTGAGTCCGACACGCGCTTGACCAAATTTTATTATTTGTTGTTATTTTGTAGCTTATGCACTATAAACATACCAATTTTCAAGTATGTAAGTGTTTCCGTTTTTAAAATATAGAACTAAAACAAAAATCGCCTCCTCGACCATCCAACTTGACCCCTCTCTTATATGAATGTTCTTGAAACGGGAGCTCACCACAATTGGTTACCATTAGTTGTGAGAAAAGTTGTAATATTTAATGATTTCAGACTTTTCCCATTATTTGTACTGTGAGACCTAGCTTCTTGCCAAATTTCATAATTTTAGGTCAACGAGAAGTACCCTGTAGGTTTTGCTTTTTTTGCATTAATGTATGGAGATGAGGACATAAAATGCCATATCTTTTGATTGCGTCATTGTAAAAAATTGAAATTTTCAGGTCTTGTGTGGTTCATGGATCCTAATATATGGTATTAATTTCAACCTGATACCTTTACCCGTTCGTGAGATAAAGGGTCTTGACAGACAGACAGACAGACAGACGGACAACAAAGTGATCCTATAAGGGTTCCGTTTTTTTCTTTTGAGGTACGGAACCCTAAAAACGGCCAAGTGCGAGTCGGACTCGCGCACTGAGGGTTCCGTATAAACCAGTACGTATAAAAGTAATGGTATTTTGATTGCTAAAAAACTTTATTATGTGACGTAAGTAACTAAAATTTATATTTGAGTTGATAGAATGAAAGATAAATTGCGGTTTACGGTTTATGACGTATTAAAAAAAACTACTTTCTAGATCTCGTTCAAACCAATTTTCGTTGGAAGTTTGCATGGTAATGTACATCATATATTTTTTTTACTTTTATCATTCTCTTATTTTAGAAGTTACAGGGGGGGGACACACATTTTACCACTTTGGAAGTGTCTCTCGCGCAAACTATTCAGTTTAGAAAGAAATTATATTAGAAACTTCAATATCATTTTTGAAGACCTATCTATCATACGTATGGGTTTGATAAAAAAAATTCTTTTGAGTTTCAGTTCCAAGTATGGGGAACCCTAAAATTTATTGTTTTTTTTTTATTTTTTTTTGTGATAATCTTAATGCGGTTCACAGAATACATCTACTTACCAAGTTTCAACAGTATAGCTCTTATAATTTCGGAGAGAAGTGGCTGTGACATACGGACGGACAGACAGACAGACAGACAGACATGACGAATCTATAAGGGTTCCGTTTTTTGCCATTTGGCTACGGAACCCTAAAAATCGCGAAAGTTGCTTGTTATCATGAGTAGAGTCTACTGGGCTTTGGGAGCAAAACCAATGAAAATTCAAGCTTATCCTTGAAATCTTTTGCTCAATCCTATATTCACACAAATATACAAAAATAGGTACTTCTTCTGTTTGATTGTGTGTGGAATGTTCGCGACTATTTTTGACCCTTTGATAGTAATTTATTACATTTGATTCCTTTTCTTTGATTATTTTACGTTAGCTCAAATAAAATGCTGAGCTTCAGCCCACAGTTTTTCGAATGCGTGCCATACGCCGAAGATTTATAGATGACGACTGGAATTCGCTCCCTGGCGGAAATGTTGTCAGCGTTTGTATTTCGCTCACATGTCGTTTTTACCGAAATATCTTTTATTATTTGCTTCATTTAATCGAACACATGTTCTGCGGTTGAGTTTATGAGCTCGTTTTACGGTAAATGTATTGGAATAGAATAATTTGGTGGTATTATGATGAGCATCCGCCGAGCGATGTGAAGTTTTTTTTCTTTTTGCTTCAAAGCGCGCGTCGTCGTGCTTGTCTAATGCGTCTTGTGTCCGATTTATGCATGAATGGTTAAGCTTCGCTGAAAGGGGTATAATCTTGTCTTAAGAATTATTCTGTTTTGTATATAAGTCCTGATGCTGAATCCCAGATTTCTAAATCTGACTTGTTGGACCGTATTTTATATAAAAGCAACAAGAGATCGATTCCCTGATCACTATCAGCAAATTTAACTTGTATTAAGTACTTTCTCCGTATTGTTGACAAATAATTTATAGGCGTGAGAGGGTTACATTTCTCTAATGTAATGTTATTTTACTCGTTACTTGCTTCTCGTCTCGAGTGCGCCTGCTTTGATCTTAATTCAGCGTATTAATGAGCTCTACCTTATTATCTACGCCACTTATAGTACCTATAAGAACTCAAAAACCTCTAGTTAATTTGCGTGTTTTTATGCTCCTATTCCAATTAAATGCGTCTCAAATTATTTATAAATGGATTCATCGAAGCGAAGTTGTGATGGCAACTGGCAAGTTATTTTATTAAATTAGTTCAGATGAATAATTCAAGAAGTGGCTTCAATCTCATCTGACCCAAGTCTGGGATGGGTAATAGTCTTGGAAACTTTACTTTTCCGTTAAGTTCCAACTATCGGGTAAAAAAGTATAACTCATTTGGAAACCGCCGCGGCCAACAGCTTGGAAAATGGTTTTTATGAAGCGTAAAGGATGTACGAGGGCAGTTTGATATTATATAAAATAACGCAAAAGGACCGCTAAAATATTTTTCTCGTAACTTCGAAATCTGCCCCAGCTTGTAAACGACATATGAAATGGACCCGAAATAAGAAAATATCAACTCAACAGCATTAGGCAATGATACAGAATTTTCCGTAATATAAGCCCAAATAAAACTAGGCAAGGGATTCTAGATGAAATATGTATTTTGTGGCACAAAAACATTTTCCCATTATTTTATTGCCCTTACCTAAATCTAGGCTCTTTGTAGGTAACTTGAATATTCAATGCAATATATGTATGTACCTGTATAACGGCCTACCGTTACACAACAATTATAATTTCATATTAACGATATCTAAAGAAGAGAAATGGAACACAATGGATACCCAAAGAGAAGATTCAGAGCATAGTATAAGGTGACTTTCTTTTCTAATGTAACACGTAAAGAATAATCTTATGCGACGCTCATCATTATCTATCACCGAGACTTTTAGTAAAGTCCTGAAAGACCGTCTCTTTGTTTCAGGTATATAATCATTCCACAATGAAGATCGTATTGGAGTCAAGTGTTGAATAGTGTTGTGTTGAAAATTTTAAGTTCCGGGTTGCGTCCGGAGCATGTAGTGGGACATGAGGAATATGAGGAAGGTAGCGGGAGTGTAGCGAGCTGGTCCTGAGTCCTGGCGGATGGTAGAGGATGCGGGGGGCGGGCGTGTGACGCGGCAGGCGCCGGCGAGCGGATGCATCGCGGCAGCGTATACAGTGTGAGCGAAGGCGTGGAGCGGTGCGCCTGTGCTAGGTATACTTATTGTTTTGTACTTAATGTTACCATACCTTTTTTCTTTAATTGGCAATAGATAAAATTTGCGTTAGTAACACTCTGACTCACTGCTTCATGTGCAAGTGTAATCTCGAGGTCAGCCTTGCATCCGCTTACGTATTATTTTAAAAATTTCTTGTACACATACTTCTTTACTGCGTAATCTTGTTAAGCTCGGCTGTGTCCTCCGGTTGCTTACCAAACACACAGGCATAGTATCCTACTCCTACTAATATTATAAATGTGAAAGTTTGTAAGTATGGATGTTTGTTACTCTTTCACGTAAAAACTACTGAATGGATTTTAATGAAACTTTACAATAATATAGCTTATACATCAGAATAACATAATAATATAGGCTACAATTGATAAACCTGCGCAGACGAAGTCGCGGGCACCTGCTAGTTTTTAGGGTTCCGTACCTCAAAAGAAAAAAACGGAACCCTTATAGGATCACTTTGTTGTCCGTCTGTCTGTCTGTCTGTCTGTCTGTCTGTCTGTCTGTCTGTCTGTCAAGACCCTTTATCTCACGAACGGGTAAAGGTATCAGGTTGAAATTAATACCATATATTAGGATCCATGAACCACACAAGATCTGAAAATTTCATTTTTTTACAACGACGCAATCAAAAGATATGGCATTTTATGTCCTCATCTCCATACATTTATTCAAAAATGTAAAACCTACAGGGTACTTACCGTTGACCTAAAATTATGAAATTTGGCAAGAAGCTAGGTCTCACAGTACAAATAATGGGAAAAGTCTGAAATCATTAAATATTACAACTTTTCTCACAACTAATGGTAACCAATGGTGGTGAGCTCCCGTTTCAAGAACATTCATATAAGAGAGGGGTCAAGTTGGATGGTTGCTGAGGCGATTTTTGTTTTAGTTCTATTTAAAATCGGGAACACTTACAAACTCGAAAATTGGTATGTTTATAGGGCATAGGCTATAAAATAACAACAAATAATAAAATTTGGTCAAGTGCGTGTCGGACTCAAAAAATCTAGCACATTAACTTACTGAAATTTCAACTAATAAGTACAATAATGTTTATGTGGTGGTACGGAACCCTCAGTGCGCGAGTCCGACTCGCACTTGGCCGGTTTTTTTTAAATATTTCTTTTACTGACACAACACTGGGGCATACCGGCATGCAATTGTGTGGTCTCATCTAGCTCTGTCGTGCCTCCCACTACCACTAAGTTCCTGCCTATTCGAAAGGCTACATTTTTTTTTATTTCTTGGACATAGATTTTTTTATTGAAAGTCATGATATCTGTGGGTTGCAAGGTCAATGAACGATCTAACACGAGCCGCCACGAAGGCAACGCTCATTAACGATTACTTCCGTAGATAGTAGTCGGGAAAAACGGCTTGACGTGCCTTCCGAAGCGCCGAATCATCTTACTTTCCAGACAATCAGGTGATTTATCTTATTTATTATGCGACCTTGAAGATGAAGCACTGCAATTCAAAATCGCTGGACTCTCGGCTACAAACAAAGGCGAGTACTCGCTTTGGAAAGCAGCAAAAACTGCAAATAAACCTCAACCGATGCTACCCCCAATCAGAACACAGGAAGGAAACTGGGCCCGAAGTGAATTAGAAAAAGCAGAAGCATTTGCATCACATCTTAGCAAAGTTTTCACAGACAATCCATCTACAGATGAAAAGTGGGAGGAAGAAGTAGACAAGTTCCTGAACAATGAAGACGAAATAAGTCCTTCAATTAAGTTATTTACACCAAAAGAAGTCGCAAAACACATCCGAAATCTAGATCCACAGAAAGCTCCTGGTTATGACCTCATAACACCATTCATCTTAAAGAAATTACCGCGAAAAGGAGTTGTTTTCTTAACAATCTTGTTTAATGGAATAATCAGAACATGTCATTTCCCCTCACAATGGAAAGTGTCACAAATTATAATGGTACCAAAACCAGGAAAATCGCCAAATGAAATAGCATCATATCGACCTATTAGCCTTCTTCCAGTCATATCGAAGCTGTTCGAACGTATGCTGATGGATAGAATCCGGCCCATTATTGATGAAAAGAACTTGATACCTGAACATCAGTTTGGATTTCGACGACATCATTCCACCATTGAACAAGTCCACAGAGTGGTAGACAAAATCAGGAAAGCTATGGAAAAACGACAGTATTGCTCTGCTGTTTTTCTAGATATACAGCAGGCATTTGATAAAGTGTGGCATAAAGGGTTGCTATATAAGCTCAAAACTACTTTGCCTCAAGCAATATATTCCCTTCTAAAATCGTACCTTGAAGAGAGGTTATTTTATGTTCAATTTGGTGAAGCATCATCAATGATTTACGATATTAGAGCCGGTGTCCCACAGGGATCTGTTCTTGGACCGGTACTGTACACATTATTCACATCAGACCTACCAGAGACGGATGATATTCTTACTGCAACCTATGCAGATGATACTGCAGTTCTTAGCTGTGATAAATCTCCAGAACTTGCATCGCAGAGACTACAAAAGCAACTTGATGTGCTAAATAATTGGCTCCATAAGTGGAAAATTAAGACCAGCGCGCAAAAATCAAACCATATCACCTTCACGCTCAACAGACGCAACTGCCCTGAAGTAAAGCTAGGCGATGATATGCTCCCACATGTAGAAGATGTTAAGTATCTTGGCGTGCAACTTGACCGCAGACTAACATGGCAAAAACACATAAAAAGTAAACGTGACTCACTTAACAACAAGTTCAGATCGATGCAATGGCTAATGGGAAGAAGCTCTAAGTTGTCTCTAGAGAATAAAGTACTCATTTACAAAACTATTCTAAAGCCTGTATGGACCTACGCACTTGAGCTCTGGGGGGTGGCCAGCAACTCAAATGTGGAAATTCTACAAAGATTTCAAAACAATGTTTTAAAAACTATAGCACGAGCACCATGGTTCACCAAAAATCAGGAAGTCCATGAGTATCTACATATCCCCACTATTCGAGACGAGATCAAAGCGCGAAAAGATTGCTACAAAGCTAAGTTACTATGCCATAAGAATGCACTTGCTCGCTCATTAGTACCAGCACAAGAAGATTGTACAAGTCGTCTTAAGAAGCGCAGAATTTTATGAAAGCCACATAAGCATGAAAATGAAGGAAGAGGAGGGTCGACGGACTCTTCATTCCAAAACGCCATAGAAACTAGATCAGATCTGTTTATAGTTGTAAAACTGATCACAGATAGCAAACATACAATGGAAAAAAAAAAAAAAAAGGTGATTTATCCTGCAATGTCCTAACCAAACAGGGCAAGTTGCAAAAAGTTTATTTTGTATGACAGTGTCCCTACGGAATTGAACCCAGAACCTTCGGATCGGGAGCCGAATGCTGAATCACTAGACCACAGAATGAATGATGGAATTTGTATTAAAAGTCTAGTACAAAATTAAATACATGGCTTTTTTTTACTATGCTTACTCTTGACCTCGATCTAGCCTTGAGGACAGAGATGAGGTCAACGATGGAACGAGCTTGCCCAGAAGAAGCCTATTCACTCGCGACTTAAATAGATTCGCTGGCTTGTCTTATTAGTAGAATATTACAGCAGCATTAAACCATATACACGGATAAAAACGATTTCTCAAAATAAGACACATTATCTTGTACCAAGATAAATTGCATTGAACCAAGAACATGGTGCTCTCATATATAGTGAAACTAATATTTACTTGCTGCAAGAAAAATATTTAGTTGAATTGAAAATGATTTTCATTTGTATTAAAAAAATTAAGACTTGATCAGAGACAATGTATCTATCATCAAGAATAATTTGTTTTCTAGTCCTAAGTAACTCAGTTCTCTTAATACAAGAGTTAATTATTTCTTAGTTCAAGAAAATATTGATTTGTAATAAGAGTTATGTAACTTTTCATAAAATTGTATTTTCTTAATTTAAGAAACCACGACTTAATATCAAGATAGTATAAATGTCATTACGAGATAATATTTGTTTTTAGATGTGTAAATATCTTCTTTTAACATTATTTTATTAGCTCCAATGATAAAAAATAAAAAGTCTTACAACATTACAGACAAATCTTACAACCTTATTCTTACAAATATCTTACAACATTTTGCGGTTAGGAAAACCCTAGGATTACAGACAGAGAGAAGAAGATTACACGAGGTACGTTTGTAACTACACACAGGAAAACCCACACAGGAAAACCCACATAGAAAATATCCACATTTTGAATACGTTTTACATTTCTCGTAGAACTCTCTCAGATAACTTTTTGTAATTTAAGCGTCGTTCATTGGTGATGCCCGTAAATAAATTCTACCTTAAAAATATTTACTTATTTTAAATGAAAAAATAAGTAAATCTAAGTCTTTTTTTCCTCTCATAAAGTAAAATCACATTTTAAAATAAGAAAGATATTCAAATTCAACTGAGATACGTTTACATTATTTTGAAAGTGTAATATCTTTAAATAAGAATTTTTTTTCTTGGTAGCTAAGAAGATAAAAATTTTTGCCTCAAGAACATTTCTTATTAATTTAGAGAATATCTTGTGTCAGATTAAGATTTATAATAAGTTGATATAAGAAATATTGGTGTTCTTAGATTAAGACACTTTTCGTTTAGTTGAAGATTGGTTTCTTTGGTTGGAACAAATATGTCAAGTAAATTTTATTATTGTTTTAAGAACGTCGTACTCTTTAATTAAATTAATATTTCTTAAACAGAGACATATTTCCTTAGTATTACGAAATATTTCAAGAAAATATATTTTCTTGGTCCGAGAAATCCTTTTTATCCGTGTACCTTCTTTAAAATCGCCAGTTTCATAAACTGTATTTTTCTTGAAAAAATATTATTAAAGTTGAAGAGTAAAGTCTTATACCAGAAAATAAAACCTCCCCGCCTCCCTTTGTCAGGCCGTAAATTGAAAATGCAAAGCCTCAAGCATCTAGGTACTTTGTTCTTTTTTCTGTGGTCTGCGTTTAACTAAAGTAGCGGCCAACAAAAACACATTACTAAATGCCACTTACCCTAAACGGTTTTCGTGTTAGTTTTATCTGGCCATTTCATTAGCATCATTGCAAGAATGGGCTGCAGTAACAAGCTTTTAACTTTTAATTACTATGCAGTTGGCTGCCAGAGCTACCGTATCTTAATTATGGAGCTTTCCGGATCCGACCGGCGCTAATTATCCGGTCTTAGGAAGATGACATACCACATTTACAGCGAAGATACTTGACGTAACTCACACGTCTTAATTGGTTTTCAGGCGAATAGTTTGAATAACTACTGCAAACCTGTCACTGTATCTTGAGATGAATTTCTCTTTAGCGAGATGCAATATGAACGAAATAATATTCAATTCCTATCCAATCCCTCTGTTCAGATAGCAAATAACTATTATCTCATCTATATCGGAAACGCAAGTCATTTCAGGAACAAAAGCATCCTCAGAAGAGACGCGTCATGATCTCATTATTGAACGTGTGATGGAGTCGCATTCTTGCCACTGAATCTTGGATAAAAGGTGGATATACATACTAGATCCTTTATTCTGCGAAGGCAGTGTGACATTGTCTTATTGTGAATTAATTAGAAAACGCTTACCAGGGGCGCCGCATGCAATTAGGAATTCATTAGTTGAGCAGCGGCAAAGAGCTGACCTATCGGTGGAATCGCTAAATTGAATCGCTATCGTACCTGTATTCGTTATGCTGATAGCTGGATAGTCCACTCAATTACCCAAGTATTTGTGCCAAGGAACTGATAGTTTATCACTGTAGTTTATTAAGTAGTTCTAAAAGTTGATTAAAATGGTAATTTTAATAACAGCTTGGATACGTTTTAATTGAAGTAATCTCTATAGTAGCATGTTTGTTGGCTCAGCAGTTTCATTGATGTCAGTGTAATGCAGGGTCAAATAAATTTTATTTGTTGTCAGTCTAGAAAATTTATGACATTACATTTTGTTTAGGTATCACAAGGTAGAAAAGTTCCATAAGGTACTGAACTGATATAGAGATACCATGACGAAAGCACCTCTACCTGCAGACCGCCGCTGGCGTCGTCCATCATAGATTTTTTGACTGGGATAATCATGATTTTTAGTTATGTTAAGCTTTAACTAAGCGTTCATTCAAATTACCACTATAACCGAATAGGAGAAGATATAGAGGAGAAGATAGAAGAATAAGATTCAGTGTTTTCTACAATTTTGGATTGTATGTGTGCAGGTAGCGCGGGTGCGGGCGGGGGTGCGGGTGCGGGTGCGGGTGTGGATGTAGCCATGCGCGGCTGATGGAGGCCGGCTGGTGGTCGCCCTCACCCTCGGCCTCGCCGCCGCCGCCGCCCCGCGCCCCGCCGCCCCGCTGCCGCTGCCGACCGCTCTCCACTTCCTACAACTGCCTGCCGCACTACGGTAAGAGGATCAACAGCCATCATCATCATATCGTATGGACCAAGCTCAAAAACCCTCGTGAGCTACTTAATCCCCAAAGGCCTCTCGCATCTCACGTGCATGGCTCGTAATTACTCTCTACAAATAGAAGCGGGTCCAATTATTTTATGTGTCTTCGAAAGTGTGAAGTCATCTTCCTTATCTTATTATTACGTGGGGCTGAGTTCTTTACTAGTGGCCCTCAGAGTACATAAACCCTATGAGATAATTTGCGCTTCCACTCTTCTGTCTTTAAATTTGCTCGCTATGAGCTTCGATATGGATTACAGCGGCAGGAGCCTATAGTTTTCTGATGTCGGCCCAGAACTTTTAAATGCGTGCTATGGAAAGAGGATCAACATCTCCACATCGTGGCCGAAAACCTACCCCACATGTTAGGTGTTAGAGCTATTGCGCTGCCAAAGGGTCGGCGCACACCAAACGGAGAGCAGAGCAGTTTTTGATAACATTGCAAAATGGATTTTATCCATAGAAATAAATACAAAATGGCCTGGCCCGCATAAAAACTGCCGCGCGGACGCGAGATAACAGTGTTGCCTGCTTGACCGATTTTGGGCTAAATATAGCATTTTTTACAATAGAAAATTTATAAATTATTATGACCGATTTATAAATTTTTAAGACCGAATCACACCTTTTTCGTAAATTCATATTCGTAATTCAAATTCGTATTTGGCAGTTCTTTTTCGTATTATTTACGAAAAATCTTTACATATAATAAAAGAGTAGAAACCGCGTGTCTGTACTTATCATGAATTTATCAAAAAATGAGCGTGGGCGATAAGAAAGGACTAATAGAACACAAATATATATTTTTTGAATTTTTTGTCTGTCTGTCTGTCGGTCTGTCTGTCTGTCTGTATGTTTTCGATAAACTCCGAAAGTACTGAATGGATTTTCATGCAGTTTTCGCAGGTAGATTAAGCTTACCTCTGAGCAACATATAGGCTATGTTTCATTCAAATCGGTTCACTCTATCAGAAGCTACACTAATGTAAAGTATCAAACTGCCTGTGCGCTAATAACTCACAAACTATCAAACCGATTCAAACGGGGTTATCAATTACGAGTTTGGCTAACTTTTTTGCAACATAAAAATTAAGTTTCATTGCAAACGGTTCACTCAGACAGAAGGTACGCGAAATTTCATCCGGCGGCGCAAATAACTCGCAAACTATTGAACGGATTCAAACGGAGTTTACAATAACCTGTCAAGCTTACTTCTTTGCAATATATTTGCTTACTTTCATTGAAAACGGCTCACTCAGACAGAAGGTGCGCGAAATTTCAAGCGGTGGCGCCAATAACTCACAAACAACTGAACCGATTTAAACGAGGTTTTCAGCAACGTGTTTGGCTTACTCCATGCAACATGTATGCTTAGTTTCACTAAGAAGCAGACAGAAGATTCACTAAGTTTCAAGCGGCGGTTCCAATAACTCACAAACTACTAAACGGATTTAAACGGGGTTTTCAATAACGTGTTAAGCTTAATTCTTTGCAATATATTAGCTTAATTTCACTGAAAACCGTTCACTCAGACAGAAGGTGCGCGAAGTTTAAACGGCGGCACCAATAGAGCACAAACTACTGTACCGATTCCAACTGGCATTTCCACGACGTGCTTGGATTAGGTACTTCCGTGCAACATATAAGCTTAGGTTAGTTGAAAACGGTTCACTCAGATACTCAGAACTCACAAACTTTTGAGCCGATTCAAACGTGGCTTTCAACAACGCGTTTGTCTTACTCCTATGCAATATATAAGCTTAGTTTCATTGCGATAGGTTGACTTTGACAGAAGATACGCAAAGTTTTAAGCTACAGAACCAAGAAGAACTCACCTACTGAACTAATTTAAACGAGGTTTTCAATGACGTGTCGGGCTTTTGTCTGTGCAACTTATAAGCTTTATTTCATTGCAAACGGTTCACTTAGATAGAAGGTTCACGAAATTTTAAGCGGCCGCACCAATACCTCACAAATTACTTGAACGACTCAAACGGGGTTATCAATAACGTATTTGGGTTGCTTTCGTGCAATATTTAGACTTTTTTTATTGCAATTGGTTCACTCAAACAGAAAATAGGCGAGTTTAAAGTTTCAAGCGGTGAAGCCGAGCTGAAATCAAACAAAGCTTATAACTTTGAACGGAAGAAAGCCAAATACGTTGTTGAAAATACCGTTTGTTCCGGTCCAGTTGTTTGTGTAAAAGTCGTGGGTACAGCTGAAGATTGTTAAAATCTAGATTTAGTTTAATGATAAAAATAATAATAAAAAAATCCTATCTCAAAATCCTATATCAAAATACTTCAAATAATAAAGAGAGATGTGAATCATTGTTTTTTAGGATTTGTCTTTTAATGGGAGAAATAAGTTAAAAAGATGGTACAGAAGTGAAGTCCAAAAGTTTTGTATGTAGGTACATGTACAGTTAAAAGCATGTGAAGCTAGACACGTTGGACTTTGTACCGCCCTTTTTTCAGTGGCCACAGAAGCTAAAGTGACTGCGCCTCAGATTTAGTTAGGCTTAGTTTTGTATAAGAAATAACGAAACCAGTATCACAGTTCATCCGCGTGGAATTATACTATAATTTTACACTTACGAGGATAGTGGGCAACCTAACAGTCCACACGTAAACAAGAGGTGTTTAATTTACTTAGAAAAATCCGTATTATCGGTACTTTGTATACCTAATAATATAAAGGCGAGAACTGCACTGTCTGTCTGTCTGTTACGCTTTTATGACTAATCCGATAAACCGATTGTGATAAAAACTTGGTACGAAGATAGTTTGAACCATGGGAAAAGTCATAAGCTACTTTTTCTGAACCCCACGCGGACTTATTAGAAAAGGTTTGAAATTCTCTAAAAATAAAACTCTCCCGTCAAGTCTGCTCCACCTATATTGAAAATTTAGATATATTTGTATCTTAATTTATTGAGAATTCCGTTCCTTCCTTACAATATCCTAGTTTTTCACATTCACGCAAGCACGTCCCAGTGTTGAATTATCGCTACAAATTAGTAGCATGGCATGGCAACCCTGAGAAACTGCTCTTAGGTTAGGCGTCCTCACAGTTCCGTGCCTTTATATATTTGTATTTTTGGTAATCTTCAAAAGAAAGACTCTAGGACAGAAAACAGAACATGATAAGGCAGTTAGGGTCGGACGCGCAGGCGGGATTTCAAGCGTATCGAGCTACCGCAGCGTCTTAACGTAGTACGAGGCCATGGCGCGCGCTACAATGAGGTGCGTCTATTTAACGCACTACCGCTAGAGCTCAAAGGAGACGTCACGTTGAATAGTTTTATAACTAAGCTAAGGCTTTCTTGCTGAGAGAGTGCTTCTACTCTATAAATGATTATTTAAATTATAAGAACTGATATTGCTTTAATTAGAAATTGATTTGACGTAATTCTTCCTGACATTTAGTGAATATTTTTAGTATTGGTTTGACATTAGTTTTTCGTCTAGTTTTACATTATAATATTATTTTTTATTATGCTTATGAAGTTATTGATTGTTATTAATTTGCACTGACATGACCTAAATTAATCTGTAATGTTTTAGCTAAGTGTCCTTGTTACAATTATTGTCATAAGTTAGATATAGAACCTATGTTTCGAACACAAATTATTTTGTAAACGAACTGAATAAACTGAAACTGAAACTTGCATCCGCCGGGCTGCACGCGCATGTGATTTATCCTGTTATGTCCTAAGTAAACTGGGCAAGTCTAACAACGTAGTTTTTGTTTGACAGTGTCCCCACTGGAATTCGGATCATTCGGACCTAAAATCTCCACTTTTTGACTCGTCGGACGAAAGATGTTTACTGGACTTTTAGTAGCCATCTATGTGTTCATGCTACCACTTGTACTTTGCCATACGCACTGCATTTTAGTGCCGTAAAATCTCAGATAAAGTACACTCACTGATGTTAAAAGTTCTTATACGTACAGATGTCGGGACACGCGGGGCAGGTGGTAAGATGATTTGAAGAGGCACCGCACTCACATTTGTTGTTAGAGCTCTCGGTAAATCCCCACTTGCACTTGTTGCCTTTCCACCAATCATATCGACTTAAAGTAAAACAATGCTTTGTTACAAACTGAACTTTTTTTCTTTAATATTCACAAGTTGGACTTAGTTAATACCTATGAGTTGAAATTTCAAAAGTAGTGTCGGATTGTTGCGACAATTTTTAGGCAGTAGAAACCTTATTGCATAAAGTACCTACTACCCATAAAAAGACGTCTGCAAACTATTGAATTTAGTACTCAGTCTGTTGGTCAAGTTCCGACTTTGAAATGAGCTAATTTTGCTTTTCCCGTGACATTCGCCGGGACCCAACCGATTTCCTACATGGGGAGCAAATTTGAATAGTTTGTAAGTATCCTAAACTTTCAGCTAGTGTTGGATTTTTACTTGTTGAGGAAGCAAAAAAGGGATTTTTACATTTTCTTCTCTATCCAATCATTTTCGCCCCAAGAATTGGCTACCTAAACACTGACGAGGGGGGTTTTACGAGGGTACTGGTTTTTACGCAGAGCGACTGCCAACTTACTTCCGCAAAGTGAGTCAACTAGATCCAATTTTAGATCAAATTTTGCTAGATATTAATGACCAACTTGGCTGTCCGAGTTTTGAAGCCGCCATATGGCATCTGACTTTTATCCAATGACCCTCCACAATGCTGTTTCTATAAGACTTCGCCTTACCTTACTAATTGTGTATTTGTGCTCGTTCGAAGATGGGTGGCCGGATGGAGAAGAGGAGTCGACGGTGGGAGCGTTGCGCGAGCGAGAGCTTCGGTCTTTGCATCGCACGGTGCCTGCTCTGCGACGCCGGGAGCTTGACACGCGCGCCATCAAGCATCATTTCTACCCTGAAGGCGGCTGGGGGTAATTATATTAATTACCTCAATTAATCAGCTAGTGAGCCTTGCGTGAGCTAGAACTTCGGTCGCTATATCGCACGGTACCACCTGTGCGCCACAGGGAGCTCGAAACACACGCCACTGAGCATCTCTTCTACCCTGAAGGCAGGTAGGGGTAAATACATGTACCACTTCATGTAGGTACTCAGCTGATTAGCCTTGCGAGAGCGAGCGCTTCGGTCGCTACATCGCACCGCCTTCTCTACGTCAGAAGCTCGACGCACGCGCCATCAAATATCACTTCTATCCTAAAAGCGGCTGTGAATGATAAGCAATCACATTGCTCCTTACATTGTATTAACGTTCAGTGCTGGAAAGGGAATTGTTACTTCAAGTCTCAATCCTAAAAAAACTGTGATTATTAATTACGCTTCAAAGCGAGGTGACCATCATTTCAGCATTGTGGCTGGTGACCGTGATGACTGACGATCACGGTGTGGTAGTACAATTCGTACGCAGAAGAACAAGAGCCCTTACTAGAAGTGTAAGTTAAGCTATCCTAACCTTTTTCTCTTGGGAAAGATGTTACAAAATTCTGTTTTACTCGAAAATGTGCATATCTACGTCCAATCGCTTGCAAACGTTTCATTAGTTTTGTGCCATCTGGTATAACCTTTCAGACTTTCATTGGAGAAAAAAACTAAAACTTAAAAGCTTCGGTCTAACCGAAAATCCCATTCCAACACACATTTAACATAATTTAAAGACTTATACGGCTCATAAAGTATCTATAACACGGGCAGCGAATTTCCCTTAAATAAGGTGGCTCATGAAACAATATGACCCTCGGGGGAGAAACCAGTCACATGCGCGTCATAACCTGTCTGCGGTGTTAGATAAATGGCCCGACAAGCGTCCAGGCGCGTAAACACGAATCTCGAATTTCCCCCGCGGTTCGCGAGTGACACAAGATGTAGTCTTATCATCCGTCGACCCGACAACCTCGACTGGCTCAGACAATGAGATAAATACAACAAGATTCTTACAGCAGATTCAACATAGAACCTGATATACTGATAGAACCATCATGTGCTCATCTCATCAGGAGGATGATATATTGTAAGCACGTGACACAAGCTCATCTATTTTATGGTAGATTTTATATGTATGTCACATCAAATTCAAGATGAAAAAGAGAAATCGTGTTTTAATGGCTCTTCGGTTGTTTATATTTTATCTTATTTATTTCCTGTCATTCTTCCGTTTTCGCGAATTTTACCTCCAGAGATTTCACAACGAATTTGTATCACGCGGCGTGCCGAGCTCAATCAATCTACCAGTCAATTAGCCGAGCGATTCTACCACATCCCGCTAATTTAATCACTGTCGTTGAGTTACTTGTTATTGCTATCGTAACAGAACACGATGATAGAATGATTCGGCATTCCGTACGATACCACGTCACTGCTGCTATGAGTGGTGAGATAAGATGAGATAAACCCTTTATTTTTTAATGACTGGAGCAAAGAAGTACATGATGAAGATTCTTGGAGGGAATAAAATACCTTATTTGAGTACCGAGCCAGATAGCACAGGAGGGTGAGGTTTAATCTAGGGAGGTACCGGAAATGCTCATATTCGGTCTAGTAGTCGTAATCGTAAACATAGGGGCTGGATAAGAATACGGAAGTAGTTAATACTTTTGATTTTATGTAGTTTCAAGTAATCAAATCAAATCAAAATCGTTTATTCATTGTTGGATATTAAAATTTCTTAATGACGTCAGCTAAACTACATCGCTTCAGAAACAATGTGGTGCCATGGTCTAGGTAGTCTAGGTATTTTTGGTTCCGCGAAAGATCAGCGCTACTACGGTCAAACTGTAGCTTATTGCTGAGCGGGAGCTTTTAAAAGATAAATTATTTCCTAAGTTTTTAGAACTTTTATGCAACAAATAAACATTTCTTTCTTTCTTACTTATCTATGTTTACAGGTGGATCGTGTGTGGGGCCGCATTTCTCGCCCACCTGCTATCCACTGGGCTGCAGCTAGCATACGGCGCTCTTCACGTCTATGCGCTTAAGCATCTCGGTCCCTCGGCCGATCACGCTGGTAAGACAGGTACTTGATTGCAGAAAAGTTAACCTCAAAAATATTTACCTATATCAGCTTAGCCGTGACGGCAAGCGGTTTTTTTAATATTGCCTACCACAACGGATAGTTGGAAACTTGGAGCTCAAAGCTCTCGCTGCAAAACTGCAGCAGCATTATAATAGCACGTCAATTTTATTCTTATTTGATTTGAGGATCAGAGCAGATTCGCAAAGATCAATAATAATTGAAACCAATTTAATTTCTTAAAAAAATTCAAAATAATTTACATTGAATCAGTTTGATGTTAAGAGTTATCGCCTGTACGCAGAGTTTAACAAAAGCTGTTTTTGTCAGACCAGCAAATTGGAGCTGGAGGTAAGCGACAGCTATAAATTGTCCCGCGGAACACAATAGCACCTAATGTGTTATCGCTGAATCCCAGATTGAGGAAGCAGCCCATTCCGCCAACGTAGCAGCCCGCGTTGAACTCCGGGCCGGAAAGCAATTCATCAACGACACCCCACAGAAATAGGCAAATAAACAACAAAGTTTTTCTTCCTAATATCAAATGAATAGTTTTTTTTTTATTGTCAATGGGCTTACTCTTGACTTCGATCTAGTCTTGAAGACAGAGATGAGGTCGAAGATGGAACGAGCTTGCCCAGAAGAAGCCTATTCTATAAAATAATTATCAAAGTACCTAAATGAAAATCTTCCCTAGCTAATATACGATCGCTTTCTGAACCTCAATTCAAAAAACCGGCCAAGTGCGAGTCGGACTCCCGCACTGAGGGTTCCGTACCACCACATAATCATAATTGTATTAGTTGAAATTTCAGTAAGTTAATGTGCTAGATTTTTTGAGTCCGACACGCGCTTGACCAAATTTTATTATTTGTTGTTATTTTATAGCCTATGCCCTATAAACGTACCAATTATCAAGTTTGTAAGTGTTCCCGTTTTTAAATAGAACTAAAACAAATATTGCCTCCGCGACCATCCAACTTGACCCCTCTCTTATATGAATGTTCTTGAAACGGGAGCTCACCACAATTGGTTACCATTAGTTGTGAGAAAAGTTGTAATATTTAATGATTTCAGACTTTTCCCATTATTTGTACTATGAGACCTAGCTTCTTGCCAAATTTCATAATTTTAGGTCAACGGGAAGTACCCTGTAGGTTTTTCATTTTTGAATAAATGTATGGAGATGAGGACATAAAATGCCATATCTTTTGATTGCGTCGTTGTAAAAAATTTAAATTTTCAGATCTTGTGTGGTTCATGGATCCTAATATATGGTATTAATTTCAACCTGATACCTTTACCCGTTCGTGAGATAAAGGGTCTTGACAGACAGACAGACAGACAGACAGACAGACAGACAGACAGACAGACAGACAGACAGACAGACAGACAGACAGACGGACAACAAAGTGATCCTATAAGGGTTCCGTTTTTTTCTTTTGAGGTACGGAACCCTAAAAACATAAACAATACACAACCATTGAATTTTTGCGGATTATTTTTGCCACGGATTAACAAATGCACTCTAAAAAAGACTCGAAAGGATTTAAAAGAATATTGGGAAATGAAGTTTTTCAGTCGCTAGAGCTTGTGAACGGTTGATTTATTGAAACAATTTTCTAATTCACGACCAGCTGAATATTAAGAGGAAGAAGTAATTTGTGTTATTATGAGGCGCGTCTTTGTATTAGCGGGTAGGGAAGGCAAATTGGAATTTAGCGGCGTCGTTCGTAAACTAGGCCTTAATCGTACCGCTACGTGCTAACATCTATGCGGCGCGACACACTATGCATCGCAAATTACGATAAAACTCTTGCCTCGCCTGTTGATTTCAATCATAATAAAATGTGTTATTTTTTCTTCCTTTACAGCAGTAAAGCCTAATTTATTCTACGCACGTATTCTATATCACGCTAGCCTATTTATCTCCGTGTTCGTATATCCTGTCGGTGCGATGATATTTAATTTGAGAGTAACGTACTCGGTGTAATTGCGTTAGTTAAGTAAAGCCTCTTGGAATCCGCCCGATTCAAATTACACTACAAGTTTACATTCAGACATAACAGTATGTTTTGCGACGCGAGTCGAGGAGTTGCTTTGACGAGACTGAATAAGAGGCCAATTAAACCGCTTTCTAAGAAAGACCTTAAATTCAATTGGAACCCTTTATGCGTAGATTTACAGCTCTATTATGTTCAGAATAAGGCATGCTTAAAGTTTATGATTAATCCAAAATTGATAAATGGTTACCTTCGGGTGCCATCTATGTCGACAGATGAAATATGACCAGAAGCGAATTACGAAATATTTGTGAGGCAGTTGTTCAACAGGCCGAAAACGACCGTTTAATCTGTGCTGGACATTATCGCGGGAACAGTTTGTCATCCTTTAATATGGACGAAAAAAAGGTTGAGTATTTACATACGCGTTCAAATAACAGAAAGTGGTTCAATAAACAAGCCTTACTTAACAAATTCCCATGGAAAGAAAATAGGCTTCTTCTGGGCAAGCTCGTTCAATCATCGACCTCATCTCTGGAGTGCTATTCCCAATTTATCAAATGTCGCCCATAACCTCCCGAACGAATCAGCCCTCACTTCCCGAACGCATCAGATCACGCACGCAAAATTTTTGGTATTCTGTCGCATTAGCACAAGCGGGTCGAGATGACATAGGGATGACCACCCATTTGCGTACATAAGAATCGAGAAATCGATTGAACATTATCAGCGTAATAATAAGTTTTTAACTATGTTATTGTTAGTATTTCACTAATTAATATAAGAGTCGAATCTTTTTCGTAATCATTACTTGAAAAATCCTTCGTTTTCAAAAAAGAGTACAAATAATAAAGTGGCATTGATGTTTTAAAAAAGCACCGCTTCGGCGTTTTTATCGTGATTGAACTCTGCCAAAAGTAATGCGAGCCGAGTAGGATGTGAAATGGGATGTAGGAAATTTGTCTAATAGGGTGTCCACAATATTATGTTTGTTGAGTGGGACAAGTATTGTGACGATTTGTTTAAAAACAGAAATAAGGGAAACTATCTGTAAAGAAAGCTTCATACAACGCGTTTTTATAAGTTTGTGAGACACCAGAGCAACATTCAATCGCTTTTGTTTATTTTTTTCGTTCTTCTGAAAACTGTTACCTAAATGAATATTACTTTGTTAGAATTAAGCATTTATTAGAACATTACAATTTGCAGACTTAACAAATGAAATCCGATTGCACTGGAAACCTTTCAAAATGAACCGTCATTCCAAATGCACGATCTTTCATTTTATAACCATTTTCACTTTAAACGAGTTTTCAATAACACATTTGGCTTATTGCCATGCAACATATTAACTTTGTTTTATTGCAATTAGTTTACTCAAACAACAGCAAAGCCGCTTGAAATTTTGACTACTTTTGTGAAAAATATAACGAGTTCTGAAAAAAACTGGCGCTGCCAGGGCGGCGTGGGAAGGTACAAAAACTACAGCTGTGGTTTTAGTACTATTTTATGATTAGATTTTTTACCTACAGCTTTGAAATATTGTGCGATGCCTAGGACATTGAAGAATGTATTACTCAGTGAATAACATATATCTTCGGATGCAGCGTCAAATATAGTTATGGTCAAAAATCAATTTTTACGGCAAACATGCAGGTAAATGAACGAAGAAGAACAACCTTCATGTTAAATAATCTTTCAAAGTGAAAAAGATTTATACAGGGTTTAAGGAAAAGTACCGATTTCCTTTTAACCACTTGTTCAATAAGTAGAATATAGAACAATAAGCATGTTTAAACAACAAAAAACCGGCCAAGTGCAAGTCGGACTCTCGCACCGAGGGTTCCGTACCACCACATAATCATAATTGTATTAGTTGGAATTTCAGTAAGTTAATGTGCTAGATTTTTTTAGTCAGACACGCGCTTGACCAAATTCTATTATTTGTTGTTATTTTATAGCTTATGCACTATAAACATACCAATTTTCAAGTTTGTAAGTGTTCCCGTTTTAAAAATTCGCCTCCGCGACCATCCAACTTGACCCCTCTCTTATATGAATGTTCTTGAAACGGGAGCTCACCACAATTGGTTACCATTAGTTGTGAGAAAAGTTCTAATATTTAATGATTTCAGACTTTTCCCATTATTTGTACTGTGAGACCTAGCTTCTTGCCAAATTTCATAATTTTAGGTCAACGGGAAGTACCCTGTAGGTTTTACTTTTTTGCATAAATGTATGGAGATGAGGACATAAAATGCCATATCTTTTGATTGCGTCGTTGTAAAAATTGAAATTTTCAGATCTTGTGTGGTTCATAGATCCTAACATATGGTATTAATTTCAACCTGATACCTTTACCCGTTCGTGAGATAAAGGGTCTTGACAGACAGACAGACAGACAGACGGACAACAAAGTGATCTTTTAAGGGTTCTGTTTTTTTCTTTTGAGGTACGGAACCCTAAAAAAGAATAAAAAAACAGAAATAAAAAACTTATATTAAAATTTAATTGTGTCAACCCTCGCCAGAGTCGCAGCGCGCATGAAGGTAACTAATAGGTCTTTACCTATGAAATTGCCGTTTTCTATGGCGAATTTTAGGTAAACTCAATTTTCAGTACTAACATTTTTGCATTTTTCTTAGGAATTGTAAATACAATTTATTTTATTTTTTTAAGCATTATTGATTAAGGTAACAGAAGCTTAAACTTAATTCTCGAAAAATATTATCTGTAAAAAAATATAACAAATCTAATGATGAAATCGGACGACATTTAAGACGAACAATTTTCGAACCTTTAATTTTATATATCAAACTAAAAATAAAAGCTTTATTTTATGCGTAAATTCAACTACCTACCTTTTAACTTGAAGTCAACTTTCAAATATAAGACAAATGAAAAAAATTGCATGAGAATTATAGGAATTATGATCTCATTAATCTGTAAGAAAATTTCGGCAATTTCATAGGTAAAGACCTATTATTTTTCTCGTTTACAATAGGTGCGCCGAGTGCGCGTTGCGATTTTTAGAGCAGGGTCGGCGATTTGAACTTTTTAAGGTAGGTAGGTATTTTATTTAATTTTATTATAGCTACTAGTAATTGTTACAGTTTATTTTTTACTAAGATGAGTATGTATTTACGTTTCTTTCATTCATATAAATTAGTCTTATTTTCTTTCATGGTTTTCTCTGTTTGCACGCTTGCATCCTGCATCATTATACTTTATCCTTTAGTCACTCTAAGATTGACTGGTAGAGATCTCACGTAGGGATGAGTCCGCCTTTGCATGTCGTCTTGCCGAGAATAGTATTTTTGTAATTATCGTGCAATAAAGATTAAACAACAACAACAAAGAATTGTCTAGATCACACGTGTATTCTAGCATTCTTTCATCTGACGATTCTTTTCAGTATGCGAGTTTGCGTCTGCGGAGAGGAAAGGGAACCTTTGTCCCCGTAGGCACTAAAACATTATTTTCACGACACGGCGCCGTTACTTTCAAACCCGCTAGGTGGTAGTTGTTCTAGTTCTGTCCCGATAAATAATAAATACATGGTGATGGCTGCGCCGCAAGTAATTTGTTTCTACAGATGTAATGGCATGGTCACCCTTGTTCATATGCAACACTTTTTTGTGTTTAATGGTTAACCTGTGAATGTTTATGCCGCAACCACCAAATAATCCACTTTTCCTAAAACAGCAAACATAAATACAAAATAAGAATAAAACATCCACAAGATCTCAAGATTAAGAAACGAAGTTGTGATGACAAGTGACATCAACAACATGGCATGCAAAGGGATACCAGAAAATTATTTTAGCAAATGTTTTAGATATAGATAAAACTAAATAAAAAAGTCTTCCGCAGCTACTAAACTTGTTTAAGAAAAAGACTGCTTTTAATTTAAAAATCAATAACTTTTTATTTTGCGGGCTTAGTAATGCACAACTTATTTTAAAATAAAGTATAAATAAAAACACGTGGATGCAGAACTTAACTTTTTGCACGGAAATTGTGCAAAGTTTGATAGTAGGTATGGCAAGAATTAGAAAGGGATAAACCGCTCTGATCTTGCTCTACTCGTTTTGCCTTTGTAAGTTTAAGTTGCAGTCTACAATCACGATACTTGTTATAACATCATTGTAAAGTGGTTGGTTGTTGTGGCAAAACATTTTTTATGGCCATCAGGCCATCACATCAGGAGTTTTTTGCCAGTTCAAATCCTACAGTTTTGACACGAGGTACTTGAAATTTGGATTTTAGCTAATAATAACAAGTAAAGAAACACGTGGTTTTTCACTGGTAGAATGCTACATTATTCCTGAGTAACATATGCTATATTTATTACTAGAAACATAATATTTAAACTTCAATAATGTAACCCAAGGCGAAAAAAACCGGCCAAGTTCGAGTCGGACTCGCACCCTAAGGGTTCCGTACCTATCTACCATATGATATATATATATTTTACTATTATCAATGGGCTTACTCTTGACCTCGATCTAGTCTTGAAGACAGAAATGAGGTCGACGATGGAACGAGCTTGCCCAGAAGAAGCCTAAAAGCCACATACTAAAAGCTTTTGCTCTTTGACTTTAAAAACTCCGCGATCGTCCAACTTGACCCCTCTTTTATAGAAAAGTTCTTGAAACGGGAGCTCACCTTAATTGGTTACTATCAGTTGCAAGAAAAATTGTAATATTTAATGATTTTAGACTTTTCCCTTTATTTGTACTGTGAGACCTAGCTTCTTGCCTAATTTCATAAGTTTAGGTCAACGGGAAGTACCCTCTAGGTTTTGCTTTAGTGCATAAATGTATGGAGGATATAAAAAGCCATATCTTTTTATTGCGTCGTTGTAAAAAAAAATAATTTTCATATCTTGTGTGGTTTACGGACCTTAATATTCGTAATCAATTCCGACCTTATACCTTTACCCGTTCGTAATAAAAATGGTCTTGACAGACAGACGTACAACAAAGTGATCTGTTTTGTGAGTGGTTCTGTTTTTATTTTGAGGTACGGAACCCTAAAAATTTGCCATAATATGTCTTTCAATGCATGCGCTACAGAAACTATTGATGATAGAACAAAATAATGTTGTAAGAACCTATCTGAAAAAATTGGAGATTGTAGACTACTTTTTAATATTCAAATCGGATATTCCATTCAAAAGATATTACGAATTCAAAAATGTCAATCTATACAAAATACTTATAGAAAAATATATTTAAGCATATCTACAGGGTGAAATGGAAATCATTCGACAAATTTTGAGATTGATTTCAGACTGCGAAACTGAACAATTTTCGCCTAGGAACATAGGTCATCGGACGAAAAAAAATGTTTACCATTTCATAGTAAATTTAGTCAGCTGACCATATATTTTGTATGGGAGATCGAATTTTTTTTTACGTCTGACGAGCTATGTTCCTTGGGGAAAGTTGTTCAGTTTCGTGGTCTGAACTCAATCTATAAATTTGTCGAATGTTTTCAAATTCACCCTGTAGAATTACTAGTTATAATAAAAACTTTTTATAACATCGATTTTATAGGAGCACTAAATAATTCACAGTAAAATATAAATACAACTTATTCCAAAAAAAAAAAGATACAGTATTTTAGAGTATGAATGATTTCACATGCTATGTCCAAAAAGAAAAAATAATGTCTTACATTTTCGCTTAAAATGACACGGTTAATATCCCGCTGAAAATGTCACTTTTGATTGTAGTTTTTTTGAATGATTTTTTACCTAAATAGAGTTTTTTTTAAAACGAAAAACTAAACAATATCCTGAATTTTTGAATGGTAATTTTTATTTTGTAGCATTTGATCCTTCATAAATCTCGCATCTGCGTAGACGGTCAAGCGCTAAGTTAAAAACGGACGTGTTAAAAAACTGTTCTATTTGGAAAAATATCCCAATATTTTGAGATGTTTTTAAACCAAAAAGCAGATCGTGAAAGTATATCTAATATGATATTAATGTCTTCTTTGAAAACTGAGAACTGCATTGTTTTATCCTTCGGCGAAAATCGTAAATTTTGACTCCAGCGCGATTTTATCGGATGAACGCTCTAAAAACTAATGCAAGCTGTTTTTCTCTTTCATGTTTAGATTCAGATATCTTCATCGTAATGTTATTTCATCATAATGTTCTTTGGGACAAGTTGTTCAGTTTTATGGGCTGATTCTGCAGATTCACATCCCACAATACTGATGTGGTTGTACCTTTTTAGTTTCCTTTGTGTTCAAATATCGTACATTACAGCCACCCTACTTCATACGTAAAACAGTTCGGCTTTTTCATAGAAAAAGTAAAGGAATAATGGATACCCATAGAAGAATATTCCGCAAATAGCATAACTATCAATTTTGCAGCCATTTACTCTATAATATTTCACTGTTTTTGCAGAAAATATACGCGATTTAAAAAAACATTTAGCATGACATAAAAATGTGTCAAAGACGGGGATACCAGTAATGTATTAAAAAATATTACGAAAAAGGTTGATGACCAATGAAGAAGTTCATAACCTGCTTGACCTTAAACAACACAATTAGATCAAAAATATTTATATATATATATATATATATATATATATAGGGTGACTTTTAATTAGTTCTTGATAGCAAAAGATATGCATGTACTCATGATACTGAACAACTTTTCCCAAGGAACATAGGTCGAAATAAGAAAAACCAAGTTTGACCTCCCATACATAATGCGCTATCAGCTGATGCAGTTTTTATGGGAGGTCAAAACTAGATTTTCGTATTTCGACCTATGTTCCTTTGGGAAAGTTGTTCAGTACATTCATACCTTTTTCTATCAAGAACTAATTAAAAGTCACCCTATATATTTATATACCTATATAGGGTGACTTTTAATTAGTTCTTGATAGAAAAAGGTATGAATGTACTCATGATCCTGAACAACTTTCCCCAAGGAACGTAGGTCGAAATACGAAAATCAAGTTTTGACCTCCCACAGAAACCGCATCAACTGATAGCGCATTTTGTATGGGAGGTCAAATTTGGTTTTTCGTATTTCGACCTATGTGCCTTAGGGAAAGTTGTTCAGTATCATGAGTACATGCATATCTTTTGCTATCAAGAACTAATTAAAAGTCACTCTATATACAAACTCATTGCTCGTTTGATAGTATCGGGTTAGTATTTATTGTATTGAAGAATGCACCGGAGAGAAAATCTGAAATCTACGATTACTTGTACATAGTGACTCAATAAGCCGTATACGTTTTTTTTTGTCTCGATTTTGCAAAAAAATATCCAAAAAAGACCAAATCGACCGATGTTGGCTGCTGGTCTATCTCGATTTACAAGCCCGCAGACACGCTCCACCAGGGACTAGATAAGTACTATACGTACAACTGGACTGAGTACCATGTAGAAAAATTGTGCTGACAGCAAGTAACATAAGATACCGCGGTGTCCCTTTCTAAAAAGGGTGACAATGATATTCTGAAGATTGTGGGAAACCAAACAGGGTATCGTATCGAAATAGAGCCAATTAAAAGCATACTACATTATAAACAGTGTTTTATTATTTACAGGTAATTATTAAAAAACGTCACGTCAAAACAGAAAAAATATACAATATTTACATACCTACAAATAAGAAAAAAAAAGCATTCGCCCATCAAAAACAAGTTATTCCCCAGGTATCCCCAGGGTTCCCATCTCGGACCTTGTTTTTTCACGCTTTTTATTAAGGATATAAGTCAATGTTTTCATAATTCGAATCATTACTTGTTTTCCGATGACCTCAAAAGTATTTAAAAGCATTAAAAATTTGAACGACTCTAGGTTACTTCAAGATGACCTAGACAGGCTTAGAGATTGGTGTCAGAAAAATAGGAAACAATTAAATGTTGGCAATTGCCATCACATTAAATTTACTCGTAATAAAAACATAGTATGTACAAACTACAGTTTAAATGGGGAAACGCTAGAGGAAGTAAGTCACATCCGTGATCTAGGCGTTCAGTTTGACTCCAAGCTTAATTTTATCAGGCATATCGATACAGTCATTGTCAAGTCTACTAAAATGCTTGGTTTTATTCTAAGAGAGTGTAAGAATTTTAAAAACCCAGTCACAAAAAAAGATCATGTTTTACTCCTTAGTCAGAAGTCAACTAGAGTATTGTAGTGTGGCTTGGGCACCATCTTATAAAGTTCATATAAATCGGCTTGAGAAATTACAAAGAGTATTCCTTCGGCATATGACTTACCATTGCAAACTGGCTAAACAACTTAAGTCGTACGAAGAACGTTTGATACACTTTAAAATGTCTTCATTGGAGAAACGTCGTCAAATGCTGGATTTGGTCTTTCTCAAAAGACTAGTTACTAGTTCCACTAATTGTCCTAGTCTTCTTCGTAAAATCAAATTCAATGTGCCTCGAACCTTACCACGTTCATCCAACATTAAACTTTTTCAACAACCTATCAGTCGTACCAACTTAAAAAAACCGGTCAAGTGCGAGTCGGACTCGCGCGCCGAGGGTTCCGATATACCTATAGTATTTTTGGAAGCAATAAAGTCCATTTTCAGGACCGCAAAACTAAATTTGTTTGTAAAGGTTTTTTGCAGATTTCTGAAAAACTGTGCAACTTAGAAAGATCGTTTTATTTTTGCTGTAAAGTTTACATAAACCTCTGTCAACTGTAATTAATTCAGATTTTCCCTTACTCAAACTTCGGAGATAAGGGGGGGGGAATGGTATTTTTTTTGACATTTTTCATCATAACTTGAAAACTAAGAAACTTAAAAAAATACAAAAATATATTTTAAAATGTACAAGTAAAGCCCTTTCATATGATACCCCACTCGACCTAGTAGCGACAATTTGAAATTTGGCCCCCCCTATTTTGGCCCCCTTTACATTAATAATCATACTTTTTTCAAAAAAATTTCATGTGCAATTAAGTTGGGCAACTATATTCTAAAACTATTCCAAATTTCAGCTCGATAGCGTAAGTGGTTGCTGAGATATAGAGGTGTGACAGACAGACGGACAGACAGACAGACAGAGCGGCACCATAAGGGTTCCTTTTTTTTACCATTTTGGTATCGGAACCCTAAAAAGCATTCATCACTTTATAGATTTTTTTCCCTGTATAACGTATTCCAAGAATCTATAGACTTAAATGTAACACCAATTAGTAGGATAAAAAGTATTGTACTCACTAGTTGAGAGCATAAAACTTACTGCCAATACTGAAATTTTAAGTAGTTTCTCTTTTTTTCTTTTTCTCTTATAGATTTTTTGTATCAGCATCTAGCACCATTTTTCAAAGCTAGCTTGTTTTTGTTTTCTCATTTAATGCTTATGAGTATAATGTAGGTGTATTAATGTTTCTAATTAGTATTAAATATAAAGTAATTTAAGGTCCTTAATTAAATTATTCAGAGCATGTTATGCTCTTCTTTAAGTGATATGACACTTAGATTTAAGTAATGTTTGTCTTCTTGTATTTATACAGTGTACATATTGTTGAAGAGCCAAATAAATAAATAAAAAATAAATAAAAATAAAAAGTTATGATGGACATGAACATCTCCACATGGAACAATTTAAAAATGAAACTGATTTTACTGTGAGAAAAATACCACATATTGTGGAAATTTGCGGTTTGCTTAGTAGATTTGAACAAACAAGTGGACGTCGACTGTCAGAGCTACTAAAAAAAAAAACAGACGAACAACAGCCAACTATTTAAACCAAAAAAGCACAAGTGCAAAAACCCACTAAAAACCAGCTACACTTGCTACGAAAAATACAAAGAATAAATAAAGGAATACAAAGATATAAATATAACATCAGTAGGTACAGAAATATTTAACAACATAAAAAAAAATATGAATAAGTATGCTAAAACTTTGAAAATAAAATAAAGATAAATAATAATACTGAAGATACCTAAAAATTAAAATACTGAAATACAGAAATTAAAATAAGACAAAAAAAAACTAAAAGCTGAAGGGGAATTCATACATATCATGCAATTTGTGCCAAGTTTTTTTTTTCGGAATTCTTGGTCTTGTTCAGTTTTATTTTCAGTGCTACCACCCGAGAGATTTTTCGTTATTTACTCAATACGTTGTCTACGCCTAGAGACCATACAAGTATATCGAATTTCATACATTGCACAAAACGCCTGCAATAGATTGCCGTTGACATTTAACTGAATTTGGCATACCGCTGCTCACCAATAAAATCCAGCAGCCAGCTAGGCATTTTACTAAAAAATGCGTTAGCATACGCATGTATTTTATTGCAAAATGTTCACTACTTAATTTACTTTAAGTATCGTACACTGTTTTTCTGTTAAATTGTTTATAAAATAATTCAAATTCCTACCAAAAATTTAATAATCAGAAAAAGTATGAACGGCAACACCGCTGTTTTGACCACTTTTTTTGCGTACGAAGTATATCGACCTTCGAATAACTTGGCAGAAAAAGTAAATTTGTACGTTCAGGGGCTCGCTCCACTTACAGCTTTGACAGAATTTTTTTTGGTATTCTGTAAATTTTTACAACACAAGCGCAGTGGAGTGAACTAGGGATGGGCAACAAATCGCTTATATGAAAATCGACAAATCGACTGTACATTATCAGCTCATTTCGACGTTAATTAATTATTCATTTAGTGTCTCTAAAAACAAAACGTAATAGTCAATCCTTTTACTTAATTTGAAGTTTAAAATATTAGTTCTGTACAAAATTTTATAATAGATTCAGAGCGCAATGCCTTTGCGGGCTAGCTATACATAAAAAAAATATGAACCATATCAACATCTGTCAAACAAGTCACAAATCACAACAACAACAAATTTAATTATTTAGCTAGATTTTCAACTAAATTTAAATTCGCTTCATAATAGCACAAAGTAGAAGAGCATTTGATGCCACAAGTTATTATATAATTACAAAATACAATCTGTCACCAAAGCCTTTGCACAAATAAGCACATAACTTACTAACAATTTTTTTATAATTTCAGATAAAAGTGGCGGTATCTTCCATGTCTCGCTTCTTGAGCTATATCTTGGGATCGCAAACCAAAGAAAAGGTCGCTCACGCGTCGGATTCATGGAAATTTGCCTGGTAGAGCCTGCATTCAGATAACTATTTTGAATGCTATGGATGACTTCTTTCCAGCAGATTACCGAACAATAATATTGCATTTTCATCAAGATGTGTAGGAACATCTGATATCTTGGGACCGCAAACCAACGAAAAGGTCTCTCACGCGTCGGATTCATAGAAATTTGCCTGGTGGAGCCTGCATTCAGATAACTATTTTGAATGCTATGGATGACTTCTTTCCAGCAGATTACCGCACAATAATATTGCATTTGCATCAAGATGTGTACGAACATCTGATTTTTCATTTTACAGTGGCTTTGATTGTGTTTTAAATGTTATTTTAAAGTGACTATTTCTATAAATAATGTGTCTATTGTTTATAAACGTTTATTTACTTAAGTACGTACGGTCAACCGCTTGTCGGTAGAAACTTTTTCAACTCTATTACCACGCCATAAGGTCCAAAAGTGTTTCTACTAATGTGCGGCCGTGTGTACCTAAATATTTTATTAACATTCAATACTGTGTATTAGATAAAATAGATGTAGCGTGCTTATAAATTATAACAGTATCAAAGTAAGGTAGGCTAAAAATATCTCTGGTGGAGACCTTTTATATTTTGTTTATAAAATCCTGTACTATTAAACAAGCAATATTTGTTTGTGTATATATTTCTACAAGCGAGGTGACTATGGTACTTCCGCTCCACATTTTTCCAGCAAAAGCTAGAATTCTGGAGGGAGCTCCCTGTCCTGTAGTGGACGTTTTATGGGATGTTATGATGATGATGATGTATATATTTCTAATCGGTTTCTCGAAAACCACATACTTATACTATTTTCTTATGTCTCTAAAAATTAAAATTAACCAATTGAACTAATGAACTGAATTTTACTTTTTAGAAAGCTTCTTTGAACAGAGAAGATAATTATGTTATTACAACGGGAAAAACATTAAACCCCAGAGCTATTCCTTATTAATGGAAACGGGTTATTCCCGCGGGAAAGCCACTTACTTATTCCTACGAAAAAACCGTTCAATTCTTGAACTAATGAACCAATTCTAAAGGTTTTTCTGTTGCGGTAAGATACGTTAACGGGAAAACTTCTCATTCCTTCAGTAAAAATGTCCTACAGATTTTCTTCTGTGGAATGCTACAGTATCCCTGATTGACGTAAGTTACATATAACCGCGGGAAAAACGAACCAGTGCTATTTATTTTTGTCATATGTACAGCTAAATGTAAACGTATTCAGAAGTTTCTTTTCTTGTGGAATGCTACATTGTGCTAATTTTAGCTACTTATTACCGCGGAAAAACGTCCATTTAACACGGGAAAAACGTTTGACTTTTGAACTATATATATTCTTTATTGCACACATATTGAAAAAAAAAAGCAGAATAAAATATACAAGGGCGGGCTTATCTCTAAAAGATATTTCTTCCAGCCAACCTATGGCAGTTAGATAAATTCTTTTTAAGTTTTCACTAATAGGAAATTGCATAATCTCTGACTTACAAAAGCTCCTTTTACCGTAGTTTTATATCCAAAAAATCTCAAAAATTAACTGCTCACTTACAGATCCGCAGGTAGGTTGTAACTTTTGTGTTGTTCGAGGTTTGCCTTCTTAGTGAGCGCTGGAGTGAACGCGGGCTATGCACCGGAATACCAATTCAAATGTCAAACCATACAATAATGTCAAATGTTCATTTAAGGTAGTTCTCTTCACCACCAACTTTACCCAGTAGTGGCGCTAGCATCTTCATGCTGGTTTAAGTCATCCCAATTTTGTATTTTATCTGCAAATTTACGCATGTTCTGAGGGTTTGTCATCATATAGTAGCATTTAAAATATTTCACAACTCAAAATATAGTAAAAAACACAAAAATAGTAATATTAAAGGTTAACATCAAAATTCGAGAGTGAGCGCGGAATGCGTTACGGAATACCAATTTAAACGTCAACCCATACAAAAATGTCAAAAAGTCCGCTCAGCGGTTCACGCAGTGCTCTCACCGTCGTGATAACTTGGTTGCAGAATACCAATTTGACACACACCTGCGGATCACCTGCGGATCCGTGTGCGGACGTCAAAATTGTTGTTTTGGGAATAGCACTCCTGATCTCAAGACTAGATCGAGGTCAAGAGTACCTAAGCCCATTGACAATAAAAAAAAGAAAGAAAATCTAAATTAATGAATTAATCAAATAACTGAAGCCAACTTGTTAATGGATTTTTTAGTGTCCAAAATTAGTATTTTCTCTTTAAAACTTGTTTAGACATATAAACTACCTATCTATGTTTTGTGTGTTCTTTTCATGTGTACAATAAATAATAAAATAAAATAATGTTGGTCAAATAATAAAACTACGTTGGTTAAATAACCAGTTCGAGCTGTTAGGTGGGAAAAGTGTTTCAGTTTGACTTTATTAGATTTTTCCACTAGTCTTCCATATGGTTAGTTTTACATCATATCTATCTTGAACTGTGTTTGTTTTGGTTGTATCAGTGTGGGCCGGAGCGATCTGCGTAGGGGTGTCTCGCGCGGCGGGTGCGCTGGTGTCAGCTCGCAAGAGGTCACCCCGCCTGGTGGCGTTACTAGGAGGTCTCTTGTTGCCCCTTGCATGCCTCTTCACCTCCTTCGCCACGCAGCTGCATCAAACTATGCTCAGCTATGGTACGTATTGTATTACAGAGAGTGTAACAATACTATTGAAAGTTTTAGGAATTATACAATTGAACAAAATCCCTAATAAGCAAAGCATAGGCCTAAAAAAAACACCTTCCATTGCCAATTTATCGACTATGGTGTGGAATGGACCTTGGACCCAAGTATTATTATTGAGCCTTTTGAAAATTGGTTCATAATTTCTACCTTACACGTCTATCGGTTGACTCTACCTCTGTAAGCATAAAGTTAGGAACAACAATTCATGCAAAGATGAGGCGATGAAACAATGACACTTCCACTTTACCTTGGCTACATGATTAGTCAAAGCTTCATCAAAATCTATTGGTACTTGCTTATACGTGGGACACTCAGAAATATTTGCGACACTAAAAAAAATTGTTCTACAGGTACATATATTTTTATTAAATCTTTTCAAAGTACTCTCCACCAGCCTCTATACAAAGATTCATGCGTCTGAACCAGTTTTCAAAACACTTTTTCCAGTCCGCCGTAGACACCTCGTTTACAGCCTGCTCGAACGCAGCCAGCGCATCTTCCGGCGACGAAAATTGTATCCCCTTGAGCTGATTTTTTATTTTTGGAAATAAAAAGAAGTCACACGGTGCTAGATCAGGGCTGTAAGGAGGGTGACCCAGGAGTTTGACTGGTGTGCTGTCCAGGAAGTCCCTCGTTTTGAGCGCGGTGTGTGCAGGCGCATTGTCGTGGTGGAGCAGTAGTCCGCGGAGCCCTGTGTTTGGTCGCTTGTTGCTCACAACAGAAAAAACTTCTGGTAAACATTTGGTAGTATACCATTCGGCGTTGATGCTTCTTTGATCTGGGGGGTGATCGTGGTAGTTTCAACGATATTACCAAAACAAAAACGTTTGCCTAAAACACTTAGTTAAGACTTAACATGACTTTTGAGGCAAACGTTTTTGTTTTGGAAATGTCGTTGAAATTACCACGATCACCCCCCTCGTAAGGGAATTGAGGCCAAGTGGCCAGTCAAATTAAAAAAGCTGCCGATCAAAATCTTCCCCCCGCTTCGAGATCGCTTCACTTTGGTAGGCGTTGGTTCATTTTGAAACACCCAAACTGTCGACTGGCGCTTGGTTTCTGGATCGTATTGATAAATCCAGGACTCATCACCTGTTACGATGTCGTAAACACGCCGAGACGAGCCTGCTTCAAATTTGTTCAGCATATCACGGCACCATTCCACCCGGGCCTGCTTCTGAGCGTCGGTGAGGTAGTGCGGCACCCAGCGCGATACTATCCTCCTCACGCGAAGATGCCCGTGTAGAATCTCGTGAACGCTTCCCGATCCAATCTTTAATATGTGCTGAATCTCCTGATATGTAATTCGCCTATTATCTTGGATTAAATTTTTCACTGCTAGCACGTTTTCTTCCGTAATAGCCGTCAAAGGGCGACCGCTTCTTTCTTCATCCCCCAAGGTTGGTCGACCGCGCCTAAATTCGTTATACCAACGATACACGGTTGCCTTGGAGGGGCCTTCATCCATAAATGCCATTTGAAGTCTATCGAACGATTCATCCGGTTTCAGGCGACACTTGAAATCGTAAAAAATCATAGCTCTAAAATGTTCCCGGCGCAGATCCATTTTTCAGTAAGACACGATACTTTGAATTGGCTCGCAAAAAATGTGGAGGGAAATTTTGAAAATGGAACACACATATTTTTACTTACAAGTAATCATATTTTCGAAAAAGATTCTGACCGGCCAGTCTCCCATATATAAAAACTATTTTTCGCAATACTTTCTGAGTGGCCTGGTATACTGTGGGCGAATAGCTACGATCTCTAAATGAGGGTTGCGGGCACGACGGGTTGACGATCTCGGCCAGATAAGTATCCCCTGGCTTTACGACTATCTTGAAATTGAATACGGGCGCAAGGTTAGTGGGCTTCAGGTAGCTCAACCAAGATGTTTCCTTGGGAATAATTAATTGGGGAACAAGTCACCTTAATTTGCTTTTTGTGTGAAGCCACCCTGATGATCAACAATATATTATTTCTCTTTGTAAACACTTTTAAAAAGTTTATCTCTTAAAAAGAAAATTCACTATTTATACGTAGTTTAAAATACAAGTTTATGGTTAAAATAAAAAGGCTTATTTTGCAGACTCTATGCAAAAAAATGTCGCTTAAAAATACTGTTTATAATGATTAGCTCATTGAACATATTCACATGAATTTATTAAAACTTAAAAAAAAAGTATAGACGCACAGTAAAAAAAAACTGGTCAAATGCCAGTCGATCTCACGCGCTGAGGGTTCCGATACACTTATAGTATTTTTAAAAGCAGTAAGTCCGTTTTTACGATCGTCAAACTAAATTTGTTTGCAAAGGATTCTCCTATATCTACAATAGTTAGTTCAATCCACGGAGTAAGGAAGGAGAGAGGAGCTGCCCCTACGGAATTTTTGTACGAATTTTAGTCCCCTTCTTTACTCCGTGGTTCAATCCACGGAGTAAGGAAGGAATCTCTATTTACAATAGTTAATTCAGACTTCGGTTATAAGGTAAATTATTCATCAACATCACAAAAATGCGCTAAAAATCCGGTGCAGTGCGAGTCTGACTCGCGTGCCGAGGGTTCCGATATACCTATAGTATTTTTAGAAGTAATAAAGTCCATTTTAGGACCGCAAAACCAAATTTGTTTGTAAAGGTTTTTTGCAGATTTCTGAAAAACGATGCTACAGAGAGATTGTTTTATTTTTACCCGACTACGGCAAAAGGAGGGTTATGATTTTGACCGGTATGTATACATACGAGTGTATGTATGTATGTTTATATGTTCCCTCATAACTTTTAAACTACTTATCGTAATTTGGCAAATGAGCTATCGTTAGAAGCGTCTTGATAATCCACTGGTTATAGGATGAGACAAGAATCTACGTTTGATTGAATGTGGCGCCCTCTAGACGAGATCAAGTCATTACCGCGGCAACACGTTCGCGGACGGAAACTCTATAGCATCCGTTTTTTTTCACATGCTTGGACGTGGATTTTATAGCATTCGAAGTTTGTTCTTAATTTTTGGGCAAGGATGCGTACGAATCGGTTTTCTCGTACCAAATTATGAAAGGTTATAATTTTCTGTCACATTTCAATTAGACAAGAAGTTTTTACTGTCCTTTTATGATGTTTTTGCACACATTCAAAGTTTTTGAAATCTCGCCCTACATACCCCCTTATGATGCTCTAGCATTCCTATTTGTATAGGTTTCATAGTGGTTACTGTCACATTGAATGGTCTAAAGTAGACGCTATATGACAAGTGATGCTACAGCAGTTCAAAATTTTTCATAAAAATTTATTTGTGTCACCCAAGGGTGACTTACTGTGACTTACTTCCCGCGAACGTGTTAACGTGACCACGGCTATCATCTGAACATCACTATGAATATTTATTAAATACCTTATAGTTTGTACATAGCAATTTCAGATGACAATATTTTCTTGTTTCATACTATTTAGATCAAGTTTTGCCAGTAGTCGGGTTCTAGTTTTTGAACTTTTTTTTCCTGTAAATCGTCTATTGACTGTAATCAATGCAGGTTTTTCCTTTAACAAACTCCGGAGGATTTTTTTTTAATTTATTGTTCAAAACAATTGAACAAAAAACGTAGGAAGTTTTTAATCACACCTCTAACAAACCTGTTAGGGTTTATCTAAGAGATTAGTGCTACTCACTCACTATCATAAATTATAATAGGTACTGTGACCGATCATTCACGCAGGAAGTGCGATCTCTTAAACATTTTTAACATTCTTTTGCATTCACAAACATTTCGTCATGTAAATCACATGGGATATTATTTAAAATTTCAGGTAGTAGGTTTTCCACGTTCTCATACCGTAGACATTGTTACACCTCGGTAAGTTGTATGTAGGTACTACTGTGTTCTATATTACGCAATTGACTGGATCTACTAGCTTTGGCCAACGTTCTTACATTCTCAAAATTGTCTAGAATAATAGACATACGTGATTTATTAAAAACAGATATTACCCTACAGTGCTTAAACAATCCAGGCTCATTATCTTTAAATATATTTTTTATATTTTTAGATACAATAGTTTTAAGCATAGTTAGTTGTAGTTTGTCAATATTATTTAGGTAAGTCTTATAGGAGCGTCCATAGCTGCTAATACCATAACTAATTAAAGAGTCTGCTAATGGTAAATACAACATTCTCAATATTTCAAATGGCAACTTATAATTTAATATAGCTAATTTCGCATTGATTGACCTAAGTTTATTACACAAATTGTCGATGTGAGGTCCCCAGTGAAAGTTCTTGTCTATAATTAGACCTAAGTAGGTATGTTGATCTACTTACTGGAGTGCCTCACATTGACACGAGGTGAGCTGATCATGAGGTAAGGGTACGGTATTTTTTTGGACATTTTTCATCATCATTTGAAAACTACTCGTATAAGTTGTCGGAAAATGAAAAAAATCTACTTTGCAATGTACAAGAGAAGCCCTTTAATATAATACTGCATTTTACCTAGTAACGACAATTTAAAATTTTGACCTCCCATTTGGGCCCCTTCACAATTAATAATAAAAATATTTTTATAATTCTTTCGTTTGCAATAATATTGGGCAATCATATTTTAAAACTATTCCAAATTTCAAGTCAAGTTCAAGTCTAGATCATGAGTGGTTTCTGAGATATACAGGTATGACAGACAGACAAACAGACAGACGAAGTCGCACCATCAGATTTCTGTTTTTACCATTTTGGTACGGAACCCTAAAAAAACTACCCTATAAACAGGTGTGACAGGCAGTCGAAGTCGCACCATAAGGGTTCCCTTTTTACCATTATAGTTCCGAACCCTCAACAACACGTAAATGAGAACTTACTTAAATTAAAAGGCTTACTACGATAGTCAGCTTGGTTTTTATATTGTTTGTTGTAGCTTTGCGGGATATTACTAAGATAATAGTTTTTCTCTTTAATTTCAACCGAAATGCGAGCTAAAATTAAATTAATTAATAGAGTTCCATTTATTTTAGGTACAATATGATATGACCAGACTTTATCTTGCTCACGTAGTAACTATGATTGAGTTAAGATTTATGTTAATGGAGATTAGTTAAACTAGACAAGCTGTTTTAATTAAAACTAAGTTTCAAATCGGAAGCCCCAATCAGAGCGGAGTCCTTACAAAGTTTGCTTCTATCAGGAGTGGTGCTTGGAGTTGGGTGTGGGCTAGTTCGCGAGGCGGCAGGCTTGGTGTTAGGCGCGTACTTCCGGCGGAGGAGACAGTTCGTCGAGCTGGTAGCGCACACCGGCGGCGGAGTCGGCATCGCTCTCTTCAGCGTCGCTTACAAGGAAGCAGTAGGGTATGTTGACTGTCACATCTCCGTTGAGAAACCATACCAGCATACTGCATACTGCCTTAATGCCGCCATTACTCGTCCTTTGTGCGATAGTCCGTTGAAGGATGCGAATCAGAAACAGATTCAGTGAAACTCTCAAACATATAGTGCACCTTGCTCCCCCGCGAAACCTTCATAGCAGCGAATAAAAAACGCGGGGATGCGACCGATGTACCTCTCCCGTGGTATGGTATAAATTTTGTAGTTATATTCAGTTTCGCTGCTGTGATTTTGCGGTAGTGGTGTGCTGAGGTTCTCAATGATAAACACCTAACTGAACACATGCTTATTTCTTTCACAGAAAACTTGGCTGGCGGCTAGGCCTGCAAGCAATAACAGGAGTGCTCATACTAGCATTCTTTCTGAGCGTTGCCTACCGTAGTGCATCTCTGTATCACCCTCAGAGAAGAGCGATCCTACATCTCAAAAACCAACGCCGAAAGGTCAGACTCTATTTAATAAATTCTTCAAACGCCCCTTCTTAATAAGAATACTTGTACTGTCCCCAAGGAATAAAAGCCTTCGGCCAAATTAAGCCCAAATAAAATATCTCATCTACGAGGCTACCCGAAAGAGTCCTAACGATAAAGTTAATTAGAGGGTACCTTTTCAATTTCAATTATTACGAACTTAATTAATATTTGGTTGGATCCTGTACAGTCAAATTCTCTGTTTATGGCAGGTAAAAGAGAAGAAAATGAAAGGCCTAAAGAAGCCCCCGCTTATTGACTTAAGTCCACTAAGCTCGAGGCCAGCTAAAGTTCTGTTCTTGGCTACTGGGCTTGCTGCTTTTGGTTTATACACGCCCGTATTTTTTTTGGTAAGTTGTATAGAATAAAGAGAGTAACCTTTACATAAACCCTTTCCTACACTGAGCGAAAAACTAACAAAAATACATTAATTTTTACTAAAATATTACTAAATCCGAGGACAACAAATACCCTGTAATATCAATGAATTCATTTTTGTTAATGCAGTTAGTAAATATTACATGTAACATTTTTGTAATTTCAAGAATGTGTTAGTAATTTACGATGTTCAATACAAATACTGTTTTGTAATTATAAGGGTGCAATAGTAAAATCGAAAATGGGACCCTCATAGGTAATACTAAATGTTTTGTAATTTTAGGAGTACAATAGTCATTACGGAAGTGACGTCATAGGTAAATACAAAATGTTTTGTAATTTTAGGAGTACTGTAATAATATCGGAAATGATGACGTCATAGGTAAATACTAAGTTTTGTTTATTTATTGTTCATTTTGTAATTTTAATTCAAGTGTTTTAGTTTTAGTAAGTAGGTATAAGCAAAAACCAGTACAGACTGGCTGTAGCAGACGTATCGCAAGAGATTTTGGGGATGATTCTAAGTTACACCTGCGCCATAGCACGCATGGGTTTTTGAATACCAACAACACAAATTACCCAAACTGAAACACTTTAAAAAAATAAGTTTTCAATGACAAACTCATTTAACTTTTATTTATTGTTTTTATTCATAAAGCTTATTCAATTACACAAAGTTACACAAATAGAAATATCTATGGTAATATTTTAAAGATGGAAGAAACATCATCTGATGAATTTGAAAATCGATTTAACCACATCACACACTTCCACTGGCGGCGCCGTCTAAAGACACCTTTTCCTCGGTTCACTTCACAGTCATTAAGAAAAACAATCAAAAACCTAGATCTCAATCAAAACCTAGAGCTTCGTCGTTGTTTACAAGACAACCAGCTTGCAGCGCGTGTACACTCAAAATGGCAGATGCCAAGCGCGTCGCATGAGCCGCAAACGCAGCACAAGCAAAACTCACGCTAGATTTTAAAAATGGTAGCTTGAAATTACAAAAACGATTTAGTAATATTACTATAAGAATGTTTTAGTAATTTCAAGCAAATTGTTTGTCAATACAAGGACGTTGTCATTAAAAAATACTAAAGTTTGTAATGTTGCAGTAGATTTGCAGGAATTACAAAACTTTAACAAAATTTACTATGATTTGCGATAATCATTAAAATTTGTAATATCTTACATTTACTAAAACTGTATAATAGAAATTACATTTAGTAATACTAAGCTTTTGATAAAAAATAGTAATTAATGCAATTACAGCAAAACTTTTATAAGTAATACTAAAACTGTGTTTTTCCCTCTATTACAAGACAGTTTTGTAATTTCTGGTGGAGTTTTTTTTCTCAGTGTAATCTTTTATTTTACTTATAGGCATTACAAGGATATGATGAAGGTTTGGAGGAAAGTGCGCTCGTGCTGCTTCAGACATTTCTGGGGTTCGCTGCAGTCCTCGGGTGCGCTGGCTTTGGGCTCGTGCTGGTGCGCCCCTCGGCTCAGTGCCTGGTCTCCAAACAATACTTGTGCCAAACAGCCTTGCTTGGGATAGGTGAGGTTACATAAAACATAAGTATCAACTATCGAATCTCTTAGTCAACCAACGTATCTAAAACCATTATATTTTCAGGTATATCGATGCTGGCTCTAAGCAGTGTTGTGGGTTACCATGGATATGTTCTCTTCGCGTGGATGTACGGACTGTGCTTAGGTGGATACCTGTATTCTATTAAAATGTTAACAATGGAACGCGTTCGTGGACGACATTTCACAAAAGTTTGGGGTAAGTTGACTGTTATGAGATAAAGAAGAAAGTGTTTAGGTTCCTGCAGATTATATAAATAAGTATCTTTCAACAGGTTTCGTGCAAGGTGCAGAAGCAATACCTGTGATCGTAGGTGTACCTGTAACAGGTTACTTCAACCAACAGGCTCCAAGAGCGGGTTTCTACTTTTCAACAGCTGCGACACTAGCGGGGGCTCTGATGCTTTTCTTCGTGGGGTTCTCCAAGCGCGAGCCGGAGCCCCCGCCGCCGGCCCCGGCGCCCACCATCGCGGAGACGTGTCCGTGTGTGACGCCTCCGCCGCGCTGCGACCCGCCGTGGTGCGCATGCAGCGCCGGTGGAGCGACTGCGTATTGCGCGTGGTCGGGACCCACGTGCTCAACGCGCTTGCCAAAGTCTTTGTCTTACGCGGCGCCTTTGAACAGAGCGTGCTGCTCGGCGACCGCTCCCTACCCGGAGTGCTGTCAGCGGCCGGTGTTGCGTCCATCGCGCAGCGTGCCCGAGGGCCTGGCGCGACGTGGCTCCACCTGGAGCCGGCCCGGCTCTTGTCGTTGCGGCTACGGCCGGCGTCGCGAACACCACCTTATAGAACAAATCACGACCTCTGTATGATATTTGATCGATGCAGTAAAGGACGCAATACAGTGCGAAAACAACAGAACTGACATTGGAGTGTTGATAAGAATGTTAAGCAAGTGAATTTGTAAATATATATTTTTCAAGTAGTGGTTTGAAAAAAAATAATAGGATCGCTCTAACGAAGCAATAAAAAGGATTGATAAAGATAGATTTTGAAGTGATTTTAGTGTTGGTTTGATTTCTAATATAAGAATTATGTTACGTACCGATGTACCCCAACATCACCAAGTTGTTAAGTCTTGTTTAAAATTGAATTCAAACAATAGGCTAGTATTGTAAAATACATTAGATCACTTTTCTAACTCTTGACCTTGTGGGACCTTTATCGTAGTGGAATATTTATTGATCAAGTTTAGATCCGGCCTTTCAAAAATCTACTGTTTCTATCCGTGTACTTCCTTCTCATTGTACGAATAATTTTATATTTGAAATGTTAGTTTGTTAAATTCTATATAAGGAAAAGTAAAATTATAGTAGTAAACCATATTTAGTCTGTTTATTACTGAAAAGATATTCATCTACACAAAACGGAGTCAATTTTAGCATTTCAAGTCTATCGTTTCTATTAAAGTTTGTGTTAATGTTTTGTCGATATTTTACAGTTAGTTGGGTGTTATTTGTTTTAACTGTTGCAAGGTTTAGTTATAGTTGTTTTTGTACCGAAGTGTGATTTACAGTTTTGGTAAATATTAAAGAATTTAGTAAAACAATGTTTGCATTTTATTGAACATTACACCATGGGCACCGGGGATCCATCAACCATCAAGTATTTTCTACTGAAGCAACGCATCGGACTTGAGCTCAATGGTCAACGGATGATTACCTTCTGATGCTTAGCTGAATATTTTGAATTTCACTGTGTTTGTCGTACAGTCAAAAGCAGGTCAACATTTAACCTTATAGCGCGACTCTATGGAAAATGTTATATCAAGCTTCACGTGCTCTTGACTGAACGTGGATGTCATTCATTCATTCTTGAAAATCACCGAGTAATAAAATATCACTTTTAAGACTTTAACAATTAAAATTTTCCCTGTTACACCCTTAAAAGATAATTTATAATACATGAAAATTAACAAATATAAATACAACAAAAGTATATATTTAACAAATATCAATCTTAACTTTTGAAAAGAAAAATCAGTAATTTTGAATTTTTTGAGTGATATTCAAGAATTGAATCCCTGCACCCCACAAACTGGACTCAACGACAATACGTGGCGAGAAAGAGCATTTTTGGGAACTTTTCTCACTAGTCTTAATAAAAAGCGCACGGCAGTGCGCCGGCCAAGTTCTAAGCACAGGCCGCGCGCACACCGTGCACTATTTACCTGAACCGCTTCGAGCCACTTTTGACCCCCCTGTATCTTCTTACCTGATAAATAGATTTGGATGAAACTTTACGGACGCAATAACACCATTTAATATACTTTGAATAAAAAGTTTCAATATTGTAGCTATTACAGAAAAAAAGTTATAGACTCGAGAAAATTGTAAATTTGGTACTCACTGACTGACAGCTCATCAAAATGTTTGACCACTTCTAGAAGACCTACAAAGCTGAAATTTGGCATTTAGCTAGTCGTCAAGGTAAGAGTAACGGGAAAATTCTAATTTTGGAAATTGGTCAAGTGCGAGTCAGGTTTTAGTCAAAATTATGTATAAGAATGTTGGTAATACTTCTCTAAGACTTAAAAATCTGAGATTTGGCATGGGGATAGTCGTTAACATTTAAAAAACCGGCCAAGTGCGAGTCGGACTCGCGCACTGAGGGTTCCGTACCACCACATAAACATAATTGAATTAGTTGAAATTTCAGTAAGTTAATGTGCTAGATTTTTTGAGTCAAACACGCGCTTGACCAAATTTTATTATTTGTTGTTATTTTATAGCTTATGCACTATAAACATACCAATTTTCAAGTTTGTAAGTGTTCCCGATTTTAAATAGAACTAAAACAAAAATCGCCTCAGGGACCATCCAACTTGACCCCTCTCTTATATGAATGTTCTTGAAACGGGAGCTCACCACAGTTGGTTAACATTAGTTGTAAGAAAAGTTGTAATATTTAGTGATTTCAGACTTTTCCCATTATTTGTACTGTGAGACCTAGCTTCTTGCCAAATTTCATAATTTTAGGTCAACGGGAAGTACCCTGTAGGTTTTGCATTTTTGAATAAATGTATGGCGATGAGGACATAAAATGCTATATCTTTTGATTGCGTCATTTTAAAAAATTTAAATTTTCAGATCTTGTGTGGTTCATGGATCCTAATATATGGTATTAATTTCAACCCGATACCTTTACCCGTTCGTGAGATAAAGGGTCTTGACAGACAGACAGACAGACGGACAACAAAGTGATCCTATAAGGGTTCCGTTTTTTTTTTTGAGGTACGGAACCCTAAAAAGTAAAGAAAACATCGAAAATTGGAAATAGGTCAAGTGCGAGTCAGGTTATAGTCATTATAATGTATAAAACAAAGCTTCCAAAGCACTCGGGTTTGTTCTCCGTAGTACTAGGGATTTTAAGGAAGCTAAAGCTCTCAAAGTCTTATACTGCGCTTTTGTTCGTAGCTCCCTTGAGTTTGGGTCTCAAATCTGGAATCCCAGGTACAAGACTTATATTTCTCGTATTGAGAATGTCCAAAGAAAGTTTATCAAACATTTGTGTTATCGGCTCAAATTTTTTTTTTTTTTTATTTATTCAAAGAAAACCTTACAGCATTACATTTTTATAAGAATAATTATCTTCTTCTTATCTTATTAGCCATTTCTGTCCCACTGCTGGGCAAAGGCGTCCCTCCGTTCCTTCCACTGGTCTCTACTCTGAGCCTCTTGTTGCCAGTCTTTACAGAAAGCGTCGAGTTCATCGCGCCATCTGCGCCGTGGTCGGCCTCGACGCCGTCTGTTACTTGGCGGTTGCCAGATAGTTGTGGTCTTGGCCCAGAGTTCCAGCGGCATGCGACTTACGTGACCAGCCCAGTCCCACTTTAGCTTGGCAGTTGCGTGGGTCACATCGGCAATTTGTGTTTTTGAGCGTATTGTGCTGTTCCTGACCCTATCGGTCAGTTTCAGGCCCAACATACTACGCTCCATTGCTCGCTGGCAAACTGCGAGTCTGGACCTTTGAGCTTCCGTCAAAGACCAAGTCTGTGCTCCGTAGGTGAGTGTTGGGAGAATACACATGTCCACGAGTTTACGTTTTAATGACAATGGTAGATCACCTTTCATGTGTTCTTTCATCGACCAATAGCTCCTCCAGGCATTTTCGGTGCGTCGAGCAACTTCTTTGTCTTGTCGTGCCTGGAAGGACACCATTTGGCCGAGGTAAATGTACTCGTGGACATATTCCATTCTCCCGCTGTCTACTGTTACCACCCTCTTCGAGCTATTTGTCATGAGCTTGGTCTTTGACATGTTCATCTCTAGTCCAGCTTTGCGGCTTGCTGTACTAAGGTCTTGGAGCATAGTCTCTAGTTCGGCTGTTGACGACGAAAATAAGACGATATCTTCGGCGAAACGAAGGTTGGTCAGCTTCTTTCCGCCGACGTCAACGCCCTTCCCATCCCACATGTCACCTATTTCCCGAAAGACTTCCTCCAAGGCGCTGGTGAATAGTTTTGGGGACAGCGGATCTCCCTGTTTGACGCCTTTATTTATGTTAAATTGTGGACCTGCAGACTCTAGTTTTATTGCGGCTGTACTATTACTGTATATTAATTTTAGGAGGCTTATATAAGTGGGATCTATATTTTGATTGTGTAATGCATCAAACAGGGACTCATGTTTTAGACTGTCAAACGCCTTGGAGTAGTCAACGAAAGCCAGGTAAAGTGGAAGGTTAAATTCGACGTGTTTTTCCAAAAGCTGGTTGAGTGTGTGCAGGTGATCTGTGGTAGAGAGACCAGGTCGGAAGCCTGCTTGTTCAGGTGGTTGGTTTAGATCTAGTTGACCCGCAATGCGACTCTCTATAACTTTAATAAAGGTTTTGTATAGGTGTGAGACTAAACTTATGGGTCGGTAATTATTGATGTCGCATCTGTCTCCTTTTTTATGTAGTAAAATAATGTTTGAATGACAAAATTTGTGTGGCAATTTTTAGAATAATTAATTAAGTATAATTGTATGCCAAAAACAAGATTTCACGTATTATGTAAACAAATATGTAACGGTATTGACTGTGATAAAAAAGGGTAAATGTGATCATGAACTATTAACTCCAAAAGTTTGCAAAATACTGATAAAATGGAAATAGGGCGGTACTTGTCAAAACGAAATTTAGGTCCGCTTTTATGTACAGGGACCACAACACCTTCTTTCCATTATTGAGGGAACACTCCTTCAGCGAGTGATCGATTGAAAATTATTGTGAGTGGTCTTGACAACTCCTTAGCACAAGTTTTAACTAAAAGTGGCGAAATCCCATCACTACCCACACTCTTATTAACATTTGTTTTTTTAAGGTATCGAAATTACCGTATAAATCTGAAAGGTACCATGACTTATGTAGGAAATTCCATATTTTGCCTCTTGAAACTCGGCGAAACATCGCCGATATCTTGCTTATATTAAAGCTAACCTGTAATACCATTGATTGTCCGCAATTGCTGGAAAGACTCGGGTTTGTCGCGCCCAACCGGTGCCGTCACTCGCCAGCGTTAGCCCTCCCGCAAGCCTCTACCAACTACAGGCAAAACAGTTTTTTGTATCGAGCAAGCAGAAACTTTAATAAAAAAAACCGGCCAAGTGCGAGTCGGACTCGCTCACTGAGGGTTCCGTACCACCACATAAACATAATTGTATTAGTTGAAATTTCAGTAAGTTAATGTGCTAGATTTTTTGAGTCCGACACGCGCTTGACCAAATTTTATTATTTGTTGTTATTTTATAGCCTATGCCCTATAAACATACCAATTTTCAAGTTTGTAAGTGTTCCCGTTTTTAAATAGAACTAAAACAAAAATCGCCTCAACAACCATCCAACTTGACCCCTCTCTTGTATGAATGTTCTTGAAACGGGAGCTCACCACAATTGGTTACCATTAGTTGTGAGAAAAGTTGTAATATTTAATGATTTCAGACTTTTCCCATTATTTGTACTGTGAGATCTAGCTTCTTGCCAAATTTCATAATTTTAGGTCAACGGGAAGTACCCTGTAGGTTTTTCATTTTTGAATAAATGTATGGAGATGAGGACATAAAATGCCATATCTTTTGATTGCGTCGTTGTAAAAAATTGAAATTTTCAGATCTTGTGTGGTTCATGGATCCTAATATATGTTATTAATTTCAATCTGATACCTTTACCCGTTCGTGAGATAAAGGGTCTTGACAGACAGACAGACAGACGGACAACAAAGTGATCCTATAAGGGTTCCGTTTTTTTCTTTTGAGGTACGGAACCCTAAAAAAAGAGTTGAAATCAAATCTAAACTACAGCCAAGTTAATAATAATCAGAACCGCTATTAATCATTCGAACTTGGCGGGTTTTGAAATTTTAATGAAGGAAAAAAGTCCAACTCTAAAACTTACCTCCGCAAGATTTGCTCTTTTCAGAAGTATTGGTGTGATATAAACCCACCAAGTTGGAATGATTAATATCGGTTCTGATTATTATTAACTTGGCTGTAGTTTAGATTTGATTTCAACTCTTTTTTAGGGTTCCGTACCTCAAAAGCAAAATTGAACCCTTATAGGATCACTTTGTTGTCCGTCTGTCTGTCTGTCTGTCTGTCTGTCAAGACCCTTTATCTCACGAACGGGTAAAGGTATCAGGTTGAAATTAACACCATATATTAGGATCCATGAATCACACAAGATCTGAAAATTTCAATTTTTTACAATGACGCAATTAAAAGATATGGCATTTTATGTCCTCATCTCCATACATTTATGCAAAAAAGCAAAACCTACAGGGTACTTCCCGTTGACCTAAAATTATGAAATTTGGCAAGAAGCTAGGTCTCACAGTACAAATAAAGGGAAAAGTCTGAAATCATTAAATATTACAACTTTACTCACAACTAATGGTAACCAATTGTTGTGAGCTCCCGTTTCAAGAACATTCATATAAGAGAGGGGTCAAGTTGGATGGTCGCGGAGGCGATTTTTGTTTTAGTTCTATTTCAAAAACGAGAACACTTACAAACTTGAAAATTGGTATGTTTATAGTTCATAAGCTATAAAATAACAACAAATAATAAAATTTGGTCAAGCGCGTGTAAGACTCAAAAAATCTAGCACATTAACTTACTGAAATTTCAACTAATACAATTATGATTATGTGGTGGTACGGAACCCTTGGTGCGCGAGTCCGACTCGCAGTTGGCCGGTTTTTTTTTATGTACAAGAACTTGGCCTACATTTTTACATTTATATTTTTGGTAGGATTGTATTTTCTTTGACTATTCGATTGGGAAAACTTGTGAGGTGCAAGAGAATTCGAAAATTGACCTAATTTAAATAATATTCTCCGCATTGGTTTCCCCTCCCGAAAACAGTTGTCGATCCTTAAAATTATCCTGAATTGGATAAGTACAAATACCCATCGAGTTTTGTGTTATTCGATTACACAGTGATCCAGTGTAAATAGCGTAATTTAAAAAGCGTGTGATTATTTATTTCATTTAATTCATTATAACTTAATTGAATTCTACACACACATTCTACATAATACTATAAAGCTATTTACAATGAACCATTGTAAATGTTCATTCAATCCATTATAACTTACTTGAATTCTACATAATACCATGAAGCCATTTGCACTGCATTATGAATACTCACTTCACTCTTTTATTTACTTTTAGCTCTTTCACAATTATGAATGTGTTTATTCTACTCAGTAATTTGAAACGCTTACACATAGAAGTAATAAACAATTTATCTTAAATAACCCATCCGCTCTTTTATACGGTCTGCCGCTTTGATAATAATAACAATAATTATTATGTAAGTGCGTACAATGATTATAGAAATATAGTTGTAAATGGATGACAATTTGCCAGCATCCTGTGTTGCTGGTATATAAAGCTGGTGGTAGAATGATCAATAATAGTTTACAGACTATTTGGACGCCATGAACTTCCTTGGATTGCTTTTGGCCATAATGGCTGTTGTTTTGGCTGTTGTGGTGAGTTATAACTGGTACTTTTTTATTTGTTTTATCTTGGTCTATTTGTTGTGATATATTTGAATCTAATTTAAATTGACTTTAGTACCAGACTTTGGTTTTTACTCGGGTCTGCCCGCATGTGGAATAGGAAAGACTCTTTTTAAGTGATGAATATAATTAATCCGTTACGAGTGGATTGCTAAATGATTGACTGTCTATGTACCTAAGCTTGCTCCAATATATTTCCACCGGTTATTAGATAGAGCCATATTTTGTTACAAGTGGGAAATGAGCAGGTGAGCCATACCTCACGCTTCTGCTGTTTTTCTTGAATTTGACTGATTTATCCCTTTCAGAGTGGCATGAGTACAGGCGCGGAGCCCCAGAAGGCGGGCTGTCACGGCGGAAATGGCCCTCCCCCACGACCACCAAGTATGAATTCATTCGTATTTATATAAGTTTTTCATGACGACGTTCTGAAAAAAAAGCCTTTCCAAGTGTAAGTCGGACTCGCGCACTAAGGGTTCGGCACCGGTCGACCATACGATATACTATAAGCTTTTGCCCGTTGATTTAAATAACTCCGCGTCCACTCAAACTAAACCTCTCTTTAATATGGGGTACTTGAAAATTTCGAACGGTAGCTCACTTTATTTGGTTAAGTTGTAATATTTAATGATAATAGATTTTTTCCTTTACTATTGGTGTTAGACCTAGCTTCATAATTGTCTGGAGATGGGGACATAAATATCCGTATCTTCTGATTGTATTGTCGTGGAAGCTTGAACTTTTCACAACTTCAAGCGTTGATATTAATTTCAACTTGATACCTTTACCCGTTCGTGCAAAAAAGGTTTTTGACAGATAGACAAACACACAGACGAACAACAACGTGATTCTAAGAGTTGTTTTTATTAGCTTTTTGAGGTACGGAACCCTGAGAACGCTGGGTCATAAGTTCTTAGCGAATACTAAAGAGTTGACTCTTTGACCCAGGTGGTCTCGGGAGGTGTACATCTTACAATAACCCGATTAGAAGAAGCAAGGGAAGTTGTTTTGAGATTTGTATTAAAACACTTAAACATTGGTTCACGAATTGGTTCTCCACTAAAACTGATGCGTAGGCCCGCATATTCAGTCCAAAAGACCCTCAGGAGCACCACGAGAATTGAGCAGGCAGGTGCGCGCGGGGATGCGGGGTGGATTGCCAGGGGGGGGGGGGGCGGAGAGTGTCCATTCTGTATGATAGTAATATTACTTTATTTCGTGGCAAAGTTGTAACCGTAGGTAGGTTAAGCTCTGTGACTTTGTTTTTAGGGTTCCGTACCTCAAAAGAAAAAAACGGAACCCTTATAGGATCACTTTGTTGTCCGTCTGTCTGTCTGTCTGTCAAGACCCTTTATCTCACGAACGGGTAAAGGTATCAGGTTGAAATTAATACCATATATTAGGATCCACAAACCACACAACATCTGAAAATTTAAATTTTTTATAATGACGCAATCAAAAGATATGGCATTTTATGTCCTCATCTCCATACATTTATTCAAAAATGCAAAACCTACAGGGTACTTCCCGTTGACCTAAAATTATGAAATTTGGCAAGAAGCTAGGTCTCACAGTACAAATAATGGGAAAAGTCTGAAATCATTAAATATTACCACTTTTCTCACAACTAATGGTAACCAATTGTGGTGAGCTCCCGTTTCAAGAACATTCATATAAGAGAGGGGTCAAGTTGGATGGTCGCTGAGGCGATTTTTGTTTTAGTTCTTTTTAAAAACGGGAACACTTACAAACTTGAAAATTGGTATGTTTATAGTGCATAAGCTATAAAATAACAACAAATAATAAAATTTGGTCAAGCGCGTGGCGGACTCAAAAAATCTAGCACATTAACTTACTGAAATTTCAACTAATACAATTATGTTTATGTGGTGGTACGGAACCCTCAGTGCGCGAGTCCGACTCGCACTTGGCCGGTTTTTTTATTGTCAATGGGCTTGCTTTGACCTCGATTTACTCTTAAAGTTAAATTATTGAGCGAGGTCAGAACCTGGACTGTTAGTAACATGCCACTCGGCATTACTGCAGATACCACAGTATGACATACTTACACCATGTACACTACTTACAACGAGCGCAAATTTGAAATTTGAAAGTCGCGTAGGCCCGCATATTCAGTAAAAAAGACCCTCAGAAGGACCACGACAATCGCGCGGGCGGGTGCGTGCGGGGGGTGCGGAGATTGGCAGGGGTGTAGAGTGTCATTCTGTATTATAGTACTATTACTTTATTTCGTGGTAAAGTTGTAACCGTAGGTAGGTTAAGGTCTGTGACTTTGTTTTTTTTATTGTCAATGGACTTGCTTTGATCTCGATTTCCTCTTAAAGACCAAGATGAGGTTGGCGATGGAATGAGCTTGCCCAGATGCAGTCTATTTACTCGCAACTTCAATAAATTTGGATTATATGGCTCGGGAACACCGGGAGGCATACAATTTCACTCCTTAGCTGTGCACAATACAAAAAATAAGCTAAGCGCTTTCTGGGAATGTGTAGAATATCAACCAAGTGTGCGTGATATTCAGCGGTGCGTCTGGATTCCCGATGGTAGAAGAGGTACGGCAGAAGAAGCTCATGGAGCTCTTTGGCACACTCTCGGAAGTACAATTTGTAAAAGACTTACTTGTCTTGAAAGAGAAGGCCGTAGGCCTAAGTGTAGGAAAATCTTATCTTAATAAAAATACTCAAAAGCACCTTTTTTCCAGGCAACTCCACGTCTTAACAACTATAACTACGGACTCCCGCTGCTTCAACTACTACTATACTACCACTACACTGGCTTACGATCACATACCTATTTAATAAAATATTACGCCTTAAATGTTAAATAGATGTTTGTTTTCATTATCTCCAATTATCAAAATGAAGAGTCAAGAAGCTTGACACTCCCAGCACGACATCATTTCCTACTGCTGTTAAAATAAGTCCCATGCGTCAAGCTTGACGTGCTTTGGCTGTACCTATGTGCTTCTAATTTCCGTGTTTATCACGTTTATTAGAGTACACGAAAGAAATGTGCATATATCTGAATAGCTATATATAAGGTCCTACTGAAATAGTGATCATAATTTTAGCACGTTACTTCCATAAAACTGAACAACTTTCCCAATGGAACATTGTTCGAAATACGCAAATCCAATGCGCTATCAGCTGATGCAGTTTCTATGGGAGGTTAAAAATTTATTTTCGTGTTTCGACCTATGTTCCTTGGGGAAAGTTGATCAGTTTCATGGTCTGAGTCATGATCATCATATCAGCCGAATGACGTCCACTGCTGGACATAGGCCTTCCCTAAAGATTGTCCATGACGACCGGTCCGGCGCTGCTCGCATCCAACGACTTCCCGCGACCGTGACCAGATCGTCGGTCCACCTAGAACCCTTACGCCCCATGGTCTGAGTAACATACTAAAATAATGTTCACTATTTCATTAGGACCTTATATGTGAAAAAAAATCACCACATTATCAATACTCTCCTCAAAAGATAATAAAGACGTCAGCAAATATTTCACTTTAATCTGGTTTCATTTCCTTAACAGCCGTTTCGCAGGAATATTGCTAAATGAAAACAGCGTAGCAACCTATTAAAGTGAATGGTATTGGATTATAATACCAGGCAATACGATTACGTTCCCCTTTCTCACACGAGGCGAGGGTGTTTCTGCACGGAAATTCCAATAGTGAAACTCAAGGAGCCAGGAACGCAGGCAATATCGATTCCCTGACCTTTTCACATCGGGAAGACAATGCCATCAGAGAAATCCGATTTAAGGCCGATTACTATCTCTATGTACATGAGACCGGAAAATAGGCCCGGCTTAGCAATTTCAGACCCCAGAATGTTTATTAAATACAGATAGCTTTCAGGGTTCCGTACCTGGTTTCATATTTCAGCATTCGACTCCTAATTAGGGTATTCGTCGACTAGAGTATTGCCACAGATGAATACCCAAAAAGTGTTAGCGCAGCGAGGTTCCTTTGGCCTACGTCGTCCAACTGTCTGTCCGTTTGGCCAAAAGGTCTTTTGATTTGAAAGGCTGTTTTCTAAAGTGTACCGACACACCTGTGGAAATTCCGCGTTTAACGCGCCGAATTTTAGGCTCTTTTTACTTCTATGTGCTTCTTTTATACTTTGCTTCTTACAAATTTGGTACGTATGGGTTAATATTAAAGTGTATGTCTACAAAAACTTCATACATAAAGTTGCATCCAAGATTAAAGAGGCATGCCGATGACGAGTGAGATTCTGCAGCTGTTGCTATTTTAAAACACATTAATAAAATTAAAGCAGTCCGAATCCAATTTGTTTTGACGTTACAAACTGCGCTCTCATAAAAATATATCTTCATTTCTCAAAATGAGATATTATAAAAAGATACTTTATGGACGGTAGGCCAAAAATATGAAAAATATCATATTTGGAAGAAATTTCCTCCAAGATGATGATTTTGAAGGGTTTTTAGATATTTTGTAGGTCAGAAAAAACAATTTGGTAGTAGGAGACTTGGTAAAATATTTTCCTGCTCATATTCATGACATGAAAAACCGGCAATAAATAAACTCTGACGTTACGGAAGATCTACATTTCTGAGAATATAAATACGAGTAGGTAGGTATTTTCACGTAAGTAGCCCTATTTTTTGTATAATCCCACTTCACACTAGTGTGAACCTGAGTTTTATAAACATGAAAGTACTTTTCTGTGTTTATTTCTCTTGAACAGATTTCTATAAAAGTAAAAAGAGAAAATATAGCAAGCCTAAAATAGCATAAAATCTTCTTTTCTTTAACGTAGAAATGTATTAACAGTTTCCACGGAAATACTGGTTTTACCTTTTTTGTGAAATTATCGCAGACGTAGAAGTGGGTAAAAATTAATAAATTATCAGATTTTATCCAAAGGTAATATAAAATTCCAAACGACTCTTTATTAATATTCAACATTCGCTCCTAAAATGATTGAGCAATACTATAAGACAACTTCACATTTACGGATGGGATGATCCCATATTGAACTGAAACTCGTTTGGTATTCACAGGAGGGTGCCGTCCATCATAAGAGTGGTCGTAATTAAGAAGGGAGCGTGGCGTGTGGTTCGTGGGCCGCATACATTTACCAAAGATTTGACACGTGTACCCTGGTCAAACGTGCGCACAAAACACAAAAATGCAAAATCAAGGAATGCATATTTTCCGGGAGAGTTTTAGAACTTACCTACAATCCACTCCGAAATTCTTTGCACTGAGCGTGTGGTGTGGGTCTTTGAAAGGTTATGGAAATGAGACCTTCGCTGCAAAAGTCTCGTATTCTGTGCACACATTTAAATTTAGTAAATTTATTTGTTCTTTTTATCACTACGAAAAAAAGTTATATGTTACTCAGACCATGTACATGAAAAAATTGGTCTCCCCATAGCGACAAGCCCGTTGGTGTGGTTGGTAGTGAGCCTGCCTCTCACGCCGTGGGTTGCGGGTTCGATCCCCACCCAGGGCAAACATTTGTGTGATGAACACAAGTGTTTGTTCTGTGTCTGGGTGTTATTTATCTATTTATGTATGTAGGTATATCAGTCCCTGGTACCCATAGTACAGGCTTTGCATATATATAGATGACCATGAGTGAAATGTCCCCCAATATTTATTTATTTATTTATAAACACCTTGTACTGCCAAATTCAGACGGACGATGACCGAAACCTTTTCTCGTATTTTGATTGACCTGTTTCTTTAGAAAATTGTTTGAGTTTTGTGTTTTGCATATATCATTTAAAAAAATTGTAACGAAAAATATAACCGTGTCTAGTGGGTTGGAGCCAAGGTTCAGCATTATGCTCGTAACTTGGGTTCTGATGACGACCAACACCCTAACTTCGTACCAACAACAAGTTTCGAACAATTTTCGAAGTTGTGAGTCAAGCAACCTGACCGTGCAACCCGATATGATATACGCATTTTCACTTAGAATAAGTGACGGTACTCCAGAATAATAAAAAGAAGTAAGTACAGTCGTAAAAGGTGGAGATAAACTTACAACGTGCCGCTACAATTTTATTTAAATTTGGTATAGGAACTAATAACAAACATATATTCATATATATTACTTATATGTATTCAAGCATGGAACCAAGTTCTTTTTGTATTAAAGTAAAGCGTAGATTTAGTTGACGTGGGTCACGCTCAAGTGGGACTGGGCTAGCTGGGAGACTACGAAAAAGATGGTGTGACGACTTATAGACTCGTAGCGACGCCGTTGGTGGGAATGACCGCGATAGTTGGAGTAACTAGGGGGAGACATTTGGCCAACAGTGAGACAATATAGGCTAGGAAAAAACTATGCTTTTACCCCCTCAAATGTTGCGTGGTTAAGTAGATACGCACTACGCAAGCGATATTTTTTACAAAATTTGAGAAAAATTCGTATTCACAAAACAAGTATAAATAAGGTAACCAACACGTTACTACGAGTACACAACTGAGTGTCATGATAAGCGTTGGTAAGAAGAGTACGTAAAATGTAGCATCTTTGTGTGTTAATAAATTTTGAATTAGGCTATAATAAATAACCATGTGCGTAAAACATCACTTGTGTTACTTCTGGGAACATCCCTCCCACATGTTTCGGTTTACTTAAACATGTACGTTAGTATACATATTCATCTATTCTGTGCCTAGGTATATTCTGTTAGGTGCTTCCTTACAGAAAATAGGCACTACTTGAAATTATGATTTTCATTAATTCTTCCTCCAGGGACTCATCGTAAAGGACCCGGAAAATGAACGATAAGCCTGTAGCGCCGGCTACCAGGTCGCCCAAGATGACAGCTGTTTCCAAATTGAACGAAACAGGGCCTTTTCCAATATTAAATTAAGAAATTTCAAACAGTACTACAATAGAAAAAGATGGAGTGATGAGGATGAGTTCGATACTTACACGAAGACCTGGAAGGAGTGGACCTAAGACTGGGAAAAGTGGAAGGGTGGGAGACACAGATATATAGTTCTGTGGTGGGAGAGGCCTTAGCCCTGCAGTACCTACTACGATAGTATAGGTACGACAATAATGAACAAAAATGGTTCATAATGATCTAAAAAGTACTGGCACAGAAAAGGTAATGTAAGCAAGCGTACTGGTGGAATTTTTCTTGTTCAAAACTGCGCATAATAAGTAAGAGCAGCCAACATTGTTTTTCGAGCGGTTGAAAAGCTTTTGTTGTAAACAAATTGAGTTCATTCTTTTCCAAGTAAACAATAACCGGAAAACAAGAAGTGATCGCCATACCAAGACGCGGGTGCGCTGGCCGGAAAATTATACGCTTGAAGAAATTGTCTTTTTTAGGGCGAGCTGAAAGAAAACTTTTTGTAACAAATTTCGAATTTGCCGGGTCATTTAGTTATCAGAAACTGGAGATAAATCCCTGTTAAGTGCCACCTCTCACCAAGTATAGGTGTGCCGCCTCACCAGTGTTCATCAATAACACAGCATTGATCCAATAAAACATAAGAATTACCTGTATGTACGCACGACGGCAATTAGCAAGCAAGTGGCAATTGAACCAGTATTATTATTTATTATTATTTATAATTTATTGCACACAAGAAAACACAATGGACAATACATATAAAAAGACGACACAACAGGTACTACTTATTTCACTAAAGAAATGTCTTCCAGCAGACCTAGGTGAGCGTGAATAGTATTGGAGAAGGCAGATAGATCGTGCGCAAACTCAAAAATTATTTATCTTATAAAATATTCTGCTGAACCAGCGCTACGCAACAAACGCCCGAAACCCTGGACCGGCTCGAGGTCAAAATGTAACTATTTTCGTGCAGCTGTGTGTACGGCTAAAAGTGTCTGATGACAGATCCAAAGAATTAGAATCATCAAGTTATAACCCTAATAATTATACGACTCTGCAATTTACCTATTGAAATTTAGTGCAAAAAGCTAACCGCAAACTATTATAAATCACTGTGGTCTGTGAACCGTTCAACCGAACACTGAATACCAATCGCAGCTTAATAATTCAATCAATATGTTACAAGTGGACCTCGTATTTAATTTTACAGAGAGATTTCATGGAGTTTACATTGAATTTTGCACAGTAACGCAATGAAAAGGGAAATTACACCAGGCTTAAACAAAGCGGAAAATTTTTGAAGTGGTTTCTGATTCCATGGAAGTATTGGGATTCATTAGCTCAATGTGGAGCTTTAATAAAATGATTTATAATTTGCAAAGAAAGCATTACATTTTGATGAGGTGAAGTCATTTTCATTAGTTCATTATACATTATGGCGAGACAAAAAAAAACGAATTGCAAATTTTCGTTTATTGATCATACGTCAGGGGTTAAATCGTGGTGCAAATTTTGTGGTGAACGTGTACTTTTGTATTGTTAATGGGCTTACTCTTAACCTCGATCTAGTCTTGAAGACAGAGATGAGGTTTACGATAGAACGACCTTGCCCAGAAGAAGCTTATTCACTCACGACTTGAATAGATTCGGGTTGTATGAACTCGAGAACACAGACGCAGGCAGATAATTCCACTCTTTTGCCGTGCGCATTAAAAATATGTTTCAAAGCGCTTTGTGCGAATTTGTGAAATATCAACCAAGTATGGGTGATATCCTGCGGTGCGTCTGGACTCCCGATAGTAGAAGGGAGATGGTGGAATAAGCTCGTTGATCTCTTGATTTGACTGAACACAGATAGTTACACTTCACCTCCAGTTAAATCCCTTATTATGATTGTTATCAACCCTCAATGTCCCACTTTAGTTCGAAGGCCTCCCTTTCCTCCTTCCAGACGTAGATGAAAAAGCTGCAATAGTGAAATGGGGCTGGACATGTAGCAAAATGCCACCTGAATTGTGGTCCAAGAAGAAATCGAACTGGCACCCTTAAACGAAGCCACGCCATAGCCGCTCTCGGAAACAATAGTGCGTTAAACTTAACAAGAAGTTGTCTTTGAACCGAGAAAAGTAAAATTAAAAGTAGAATTTTAAAAGTTTCTATGTTAATACCTGAAACCTTTCAACGACATCATACTAAGGCATGTTTGTCGTGTAGTAGCAACAGTTTGAAGCGTAGAAACTTCAAATAACAAAACGTTTCTGAATCCGATACACAAATCATCGACAAATAGGGTTAACAGGGAAGCTGTATACCACCACTGTCGAGTGGTTTAATTACCGCCGTTCGCGACAATATTCGTCAACATCGCGGACGCGTTACAGTGTAACCTAATTTGTGTAACCTCCAACGAGCACTGAAGCGTTGAGTCGTTGAGTAAGGGTGATGGCAACTGCTGAATTTAGCAGCTATTTACAGCCGCCACACCTACAGATTAATGAGAAATTCGAGGATCATCCAAAGCCTGTTTTACTATAACAGAACGGAAACTCTACGAGTCCTTAAACGGATTTAGAACTCGGTCTCCGATTCGAGTATTGTAAATTGCTATTGAAGGTGGCGCTAAAGATTGTGAAGGTTAAAATATATCGCTTAAGGTGTACTACCTAAAAAAATGCTTGAAATAAATATGTTTATTTTAAGCATTTTTTTAGGGTTCCGTACCTCAAAAGGAAAAAACGGGACCCTTATAGGATCACTTTGTTGTCTACAAATGAACGCAATCAAAAGAAACAGCAATTTAAGTCGCATATTTTGAAACTCGCAACTACTTGCAAGGGAATCAAAACCTAAAGGATACTTCAGTTGACCTAGAATCTTGAAATTTTGTAGGAAGCAACGTTTTATAGCACACATAAAGGAAAATTTCCGAAAACCTTAAACTTTTAGTTACATCACACAATATTTTTTTTAGCAATAAAGCCATAAATTTTACTTATATACCTACAGGGCTGCCTACAGGTTGATAGGGAACCCTCGGTGCACGAGTCAGACAAGCACTCGGCTTTTTATTTTGTTATTAATGTCATTATAGTAAAGCTATGCATCAAAATTTCGTGACGTTTTTGAGTATTACAAATATTACAATCTGTCGTTTTTATCCGGCAACCGGCCCGCAGCCGCCGCCGGGTTGGGTTTCATCTGCTGGATATGACAGGCAACAGCTTGATCGGTTTTTATGACGCGTCCCTGATTGCCCAACTGAGGGTAGCATGGGAGGGAATCGCAGAATTAGTATTCTTCGTTCGTGTGAACGGTGCGTAATATCCCTTTGTACACGACTGTCTTGACTACTACATAAAGAAAACACATTTTCCCCAGGAAATCTTAAAATGTTCCCCGGTAAAAGTCAATATTATATTTTTTGGAGCAAAATCTACAACCCTGCCAAATTTCAGCAATATCTGTTCAGCGGTTAGAGCGTGAAAGAGTAATAAACATCCATACATACAAACTTTAAGCTTCATAATATTATTATAGTGTGATTAAGTATGATAAGGTGATGTGAGTGAAATGGGCAAAATCATCCGGATTAGGATAAAAGTGCCTTATTACTTTACTTAGAAATCAAATTATATGAAAGATCAAAACGACAGCTTAAGAATGAATTTTGCAAGCATGGAAGTTTCAAAAATCTTTGAAACTTCCATACCATTGGAAATAAGCAGTGGAAGCAAATGCAAAAGTGTTGTGGTTTTCCAAGTGGAACATTGCGTGTGACAGGCTGTAGTAAGGAGTTGGCAGTTTGTCGATAGTTCAGTTTGCTACTCTCGGAGGTTTTTGCATGCTTTGGCTTGGTCATGCACAGCTTTACCTATTTATTAAAATGTAGGAAACCCCAGGTTTCATGACCAAATGCAGTTCAGCATGGGTAAACTTTGCCGTTACCCAAGTTGGTAGATATAATATATACAATAATTTTCTATTCCTAGATTCTTAGTTAAGATAATGTATAAGCTATATACTAAACTTGGTGTGAAAAAGGGTCGACTTCCCTTCTCTTTAAGATTAACCCTTTTAAGTCATCTAGCTGCTAATGTTGAACTTTGATAGGACCTAAAATGTCTTAAATCCATCCTTAGGTCCTAAAGACCAATCCCGCCAAAGGAAATCTTTGGTTCCAGATCTCGTACAAACGCAGCTATAAGTAATAAACATATTTAAAGTAGTTGCAATGTTAACTACCGTGCAAGTGTTCAATGTACACTATCAGGTGTGTTGGTTTAGTCTGCAATTATAACGCGCACAAATTGAGGGATCGTAAACAAGTCACGGGCCTAGTGGAATTAATCCCCGTTGCGCAAAATTTGTGCTGCACTGTTTATCGGTGCGTCGTAATTCTGGGCAGTTTTCAATTAGAGCGCTTTTAGCTCTATATCCCATGTGGAAGCACGACAATAAACTTCATTTACCTAAATCGCCCACTGTTCCTAACTCTGGGAAACAGCTATTGGTATTTATTTACAATATTTAAAAACACACTTTGAACTATAAATATAAATATTTGAGACATTTCAGATAAAGTCATCTGATCCCAAACTAGGTAAAGCCTGTACTATGTATTTGAGAATGATATACATACATAAATAGATAAATAACACCCAGACACAGAACGAACACTTGGGATCGAACCCGTGGCCCAAGGCACAGAAGACAGGCTCACGACCAAGTCGCAAAACTAAATATAAGTGTCTCTACGTGTGAGAATGTAGCATTTATTGTTTGGATATTCATTATTTAAAGAACACTCATCGTGTAAATCGGGCGTTGTGGTCCAGACCTGTAACAGTAATTAGTTTTTTTTGTTTATCCTATACTATTTAACGAGCAATATTTAAACGGCTCTAAAGATTTCGATGAAATTTAGTATACAGGGGTTTTCGGGGGCAAAAATCGATCTAGCTAGGTCTCATATCTGGGAAAATTCATTTTCACCGTCTTTTCTAATATTTCTTAGCGCGTTTTAGTGCGTTGAAGAAACTTACAGCGCCATCTGTTGGCGAGTAGCATAACTTGCTCACCCGATGATATCTTCAGGTTGAGGCGGCTATAGAACGAAGCTCGGTCGCCCAGGTACTTTATTATTGATCGCCATAATGGGAAAAAACCGGCCAAGTGCGAGTTGGACTCGCGCGCCGAGGGTTTCCTATATACCTTTAGTATTTTTGGAAGCAATAAAGTCCATTTTAGGACCGCAAAACTAAATTTTTGCTGTAATATTTACATAAACGTCTATCGACTGTAATTAATTCAGATTTCTTTTATTTCAGATATTAGTAATTAATTCAGATAAGGGGGGAACGGTATTTTTTTTACATTTTTCATCATAACTTAAAAACCTAGAGCTTTATAAGTACACAAAAATATGTTTTAGAATGTACAAGTAAATCCCTTTTACATGATACCCCATTCAACCTAGCCCCGATAATTTGAAATTTTGCCCCCCCCCCCCCCCCCTATTTCGGCCCCCTTTACATTAATAATCATAATCTTTTCTTAATTCTTTCACGTGTAATTAAGTTGGACAACCATATTCTAAAACTTTTGGTTTCTGGTTGCCGAGATATAGGTGTGACAGACAGACAGACAAAGCGGCACCATAAGGGTTCCTTTTTTTTACCATTTTGGCATCGGAACCCTAAAAAAGAAGCGACAATAAAAACCCACGCGCTCTTTTCAATATGTTTGACTGTCAGGGTTGATACTATAAACATACTATACTATAAACATCAAATAAACATAAGTCAATTTTAATTTTGAATTAGCCTGTTAGAACTGTAGCCTAATCCCATGGAATTTTCTCTTCTAGATAATCTGATAATTTATAATAACCTTTCTGCAATTTTTACGTAAGTAATACCCTAGAGTAGATCGGGTGTTCAGTGATAGGGATGCAGCAGTTCGAAAGAAAAAGAAGCCTCATGCCCCATGCATCTTTCAGAATAATGAAGATAAGCAATAAATAAATGTTTAAATAAAACATTCTTAGTTTAAGAAAATCACGAATGTAGACCTCAGCTTTGACTTTGCCCATATTTTCTCGTCAGTTGAATTTTCCTGCCATTGCAAGCAGCTTCTGCAGCATAATAATTCATTACTTTTACCTAACACAAAACAAATAGATATAAAGGTACTTTTTGAATCTCCGTATTTCCTCTGTGAATTCATCAACAAATAACGAGCATATCTGTCTTTACAAAGATTTATAAATAGCATTATTATCACATCCTTCGAGGGAAATGTAATAATCGTTATCCGAATGCCCGATAATAGGCCTCGGCATCAATAGCGACAAACCTGTGACGTCATTCGTATACAAATGGCTACAAATCAGTCGCAAGGAGACGCTAATGGACGGAAGAGATAAATATCCTCTACAATACATTATTCTTCTTTGACCCATTTAATTATAGCAGTTTGCTTTTAGCAAATTTAATTTATCGCCCGAAAGAAATAAATGTCCTATTTGAAAATATTCGAAGAAGATTATTTGCGCGACGAAATAGACTTGCAAATGTGGTTGAGAAATAATTTCCTCGATATAAAGTAGTTCAAGAAATTGGATTTGGACGAAAGGGATTGAATCACTCTGTACTGTACTAAAGCTAGACCATATTTGTACTGTACCTAGTTTTAAGCTTTATTGGGTAGTCGTTTTGTATAAGAGTTTTTTTCTGCGTAAAATGTTTAATAAATACATTTTAAACTTTTTCTAATTAAAAGATGGAAACTGAGACGCCTCCTTGTCTAGAAAACACTAAAGTACTTGTTTATAAGGTTTCGTAATGTAATTTAAGGCTGATACCACTCTCCCTTTATAGTGTAATTAAAATATTACCTCTTGATTCCACCGGGAATTTATAAATATTTTGAAATTTTCAACAACTCTGATACAGGCCCTTTGTTATATCTTATATACGATGGCACAGATTGATTATTCTCGAACCCTTAGACCCTTAGAAGGTAAATAAATAGCGTATAGAAGAGAATTTAATTTCTTCACCATTATTCTTTGTTAGTTATGTAAATAATTGTATAATTCAAACATCAAGAGCAGATTTAGTAAAGGCATTGGTGCTACACTCTTTCTGTCACGCTTTTACCATTTCCAAAACAATTTACATCATACAATTGCAGTCAATTAATTAGCTGGTTCTGCAGTTTGATTAACGAAGCAAAACATACTAGGTTTAGGTAGCTAGCTAGTTTACATTCCAAACTGTGCTTGAACTGATCAGCTGTGTGCACAACGCATTGGTGCATGCGGAATAACACCAGCTTCGATCGATTCAATAGCAGCCAGCGGGCCTCGCCAACCCAATATCTTCGTATCTCCCCTTACAGAGCTCGTATTCCACACACGTAACCGACTCCGTATGAGCCCGGGCCGATATGACGTGTATAAACCGAGGTATAAACCCATCCTATGGCTAAACCGAATTGTCTGCTCTTGCCAAATTGACAAATTCCCTGCCGACGACCCAAGTTCAAACGTTTATTTAGTTCAATCAGTAACTTCACTCCTTTGTGAATTGCGAATACGCCTACGAAAAAACATTTTGCAAAAATATTAAAATTATTCTTTCATTTTATCAAGCATCTTCCGCATCTTGAAAGCTTGTGCAGTGTGCTGTGTGATGGAACTGTTTTCCGTCAAGGGGATTATTTTCGTGGCGTAAATTTCTATGCATCTAAGTAGGGATAAAGATAAAGATATTTTATTGTACTCGTACATTATAGTATAGATGCCTCAAACACATTTAAGAGAAATTCTCATGTTTTGTTAAAAGTTATTCTTACTTTTGCCAATGTTTTGTGTTCCTGGCAGAATTAAACGTCCAAATAAAGGCTCGTGTCTACATCTGCCACTATTACACCTACGTGATAGGAATAATATCCTGAAAAACATAGGAAGGGCAAACTCGTTGCGTGATCATATTCATTTATACATAACTAGCGACCCGCCCCGGCTTCGCACGGGTGCAATGCTGATACTAAATACACTACAGAAAAACTGTGAACGTTGTATATAAAAACATAGCGGCCCGCTCCGGCTTCGCACGGGTATAAAATATATAGCCTATGTGATTAAAATCGATCCAGTAGTTTTGATTTATTCATTACTGTCCGTGGCCCGCACGCGTTAAATTTGGAGTAAAACAATCCCAACGTGCTATAGGGAAAACCGCGGCCTCAGACGCGCTATTTATGGGCACGCTCTTGCCGCACCGGGCGGCCGGCCGGTACCGCCGCAAACGCTACGTCCCGCAATTTTTAAATCTGTAATATCTTCGAAAATATTCACTTAAATCATACGGTGTAAAGGGCCATATAGATCAATATTAAATGAACAATGTATTCAAGGTATTTAATTGGTTAAGGATTAATGCTGTATTGGTTAAAATCGCTTCGAAAATTAGCCATTATTTGTCGTAAAAAGTAAATGACAAAAAAAAGTTATTGTGGGTTATCCATAAGAGATAGACATATACCATCACGGACTTTTCTGTAGACCTTTTCAATGTGTACAATACTTAGTACATTATTTTGATAAAACTTGTAGGGTTCAGCCTGCGTTTGCAATGTAAGCGGAAAAAATGTAATTATTTACGACATCACATTAGAAACCTCAAAAATAACAGTACTTTTCCACTATTTAATGGATGTTATTATACATATAAACCTTCCTCTTGAATCACTCTATCTATTGAAAAAAACCGCATCAAAATCCGTTGCGTAGTTTCAAAGATTTAAGCATACAAAGGGACATAGGGACAGAGAAAGCGACTTTGTTTTATATTATATAGTGAAGTGAAGTGATAGTGATACAATACCGTAAATAATATTACTCGTACCTATGCTTGCCTGCACGCGATTCAAAGAGACAAAAGGACGTAGAACTTTTTTATTCATGTTCTGCAACATGCTGAGTTTTTTGTGTGTAAGAAATGTAGAAATACTGGAATGTGAATCTAGACTCGATGACGACGAGACGTTCTCGAGAATTTGCTGACGACGTCGTCTATATTTTATCGCTATATCTTCTCTTTTAAGCCTTAAAAATATTTTATCAACGCTAGTAACATAATATAATAAATCATTAATCAGAGTCATACTCGTAGCAAGTCTTGAGGCTGCTGCCTAAAGCCACGATCACACCTTCCATAATTCAGAAACTAATTCCGCATAAATTGCACGTTAAAGTAAGGATATTGCAATTAACATAACCAAGCCTCCCAGCAATGTATGCTGAATTAGTCTTTGAAATCAGGAAGGTGTGATCGTGACTTTATGTAGTTACTAGCTAGGCCCAGCAGTGATCGTCTTTCATCTGATATGATGATAATGTTTTTTTTATGCATTATAGATGACCATTTGAGTTCGATCTCACCTGGTGGTAATACGACGAGGTCGAAGATAGAGCATGCGTACCTTAGATAATGCTCCAGCCTTAAAAAGATTCAGATTATATAGTTCGGGGGAAAAGATCGGCAGGGAGGGATTCAGGCGGGAACTTGAAACCGATTGTATATCACAAAGGCAAACGCTTTTTTTTTATAATCCATGCATCCTTTCTTTTTTCACCATTTTCCTGCGCTATTTAAAGAAATTAAAATTAAATGCTTAACAAGATAGAATCACCTACCCTTCGCAGCAAAAAAAATATTAAGGACCTAAGTAATGGAAATAATGAACACCAATATTAAAAAGAGCAAGAATTAAGCACTGGCATCATTATAGAATAATAATAATATTATTATAACAATAAAATTAATCACAACAACTACACGGCTGAGCTTACGGAGGGAGTTTGGAAGCTGCAGGCCAATCGCAGATATACCTCTGCAGGTACAGCTATCAAATATCACGCTCTCATAGCCTTCTTTATTGCTGCCAATTTGAGAATTGTTTTCTTGTTCAAAGTTTTATTTTCACAATTCCATTTTCTTTCGTCGTGGGCAATGATTATTTTTTATGTTCATAAATCTGTCAACAAAAACCATTATAAATTAGTCTAGTTTACCACTAGTTAACGTTTCACAACAAAGATCAAATAAGATGAAAACTTCAGATCTTTCATCAACCGTTAATTAGTTATAAATTCCTTCTTAATAATGGTTATTTATTCGTTACTTTCAAAATCTCAAATTACATTAAATCGAAAATAAATTTAGAGTGGGAACTTACCTAGATAGATGCTAGAGCCAATCCGCTAGTTGACAATTATCTTGTAATTTTTTTTTTTTTTAACCGACTTCAAAGAAGGATAATACTATTAAACGAGCAATATTTGTAAGTATACATATATTTGTAATCGGTTTCTCGAAAACGGCTCTAACAATTTCGATGAAATTTACCATACGGGGGTTTTCAAGGGCAAAAAATCGATCTAGCTAGGTCTCATGTCTGGGAAAATTCGTTTTCCCCGTGTTTTTGCTCACCCGATGATTTTAATGTCGAGGCGGCTATTATAGAGCGAAGCTCGGTCGTTCAGGTACTATATATTTTTATATATACAAATATTGCTCGTTTAATAGTATAGGCCTCTATGTCTAAATTAATACCTACCTATGTAATTATTGGTTAGGTTGTTCATTTCTGTGGAAGCTATGCAGAAACTTGTTATTCTGCACGGCAAATGTGCATCGTGATTTTAAATTCGATCTTGGCGGTTCTCGAATTCGATATTGGCCGAACCTTTCATTCATAAGTACAATGACATGCTTCTAACTCGTATTAACAATATCGTAAATTTACTTACAAGAATTCACGAGAGAAATTTTGTTAACAAAGATTTTGTAGTTACGAAAAGATTTTTTTAACATCAAAACACATAGATACATACAGTGTTATTGTTTTATCACTCCGGATATTTTAAGAGGCATTTCTTCCCATGAAACTGAACGACTTTTCCCAAGGAACATAGGTTGAAACTCGAAAAAATTTTCGACCTACAAAGTGTACTCTCAGCGGATGCAGAAAGCGAATTCGAATAATTCTTTTTGTATTGCGAGTAGTTTAGTTTCTTGGGCAGAAACATATCTCAAAATATCTGGGGTCATAAAAAATAAGGGTGTATGTTTTCTGTATCATCATAACATCCCATGAAACGTTCACTACAGGACTGGGAGGTCCCTCGAGAATTCTAGCTTTTACTGGAAAAATGAAGAGGGGGAAGTACCATAGTCACCTCTCTTGTCGGCGTTACGGCTGGCACAAAGGACCGCGGTTGTAGGTATGACCGCAGTAAGTAAGGTGGTATGATACACAAGAGAATGCTGCTGCCCATCCTCTTGTTTGTAACCCTTAGTCGCCTCTTAATTACAAAACTCCAACGTCTTTGAACTCCAGTATACTTACTTAGTAGTTAATGTATCATTAAACAAACAAAATCTAACTTAGCCTAATCACATATCATATAACACCAGGAGGTCAAATGCAGCTTGTAAGCTGCATTATTCGTGACCTGGGGTGACCTGGCTCAGTGGAATTATTCTAAAGCTAATGATTCTAATACCTAAGGTTTAATATAAGAAAAAGTGAACCCAATTTAGATAAGTAAAGCAGCGCTGAGCTCGAAAAGTGGCGGTTTTATGTAAAATCAATTATTGGATGACGCCTTTCAGCAAAAGGGATGATTAATGAAGTTTTTATAGGATGGGTTGGCTACCCGCCTAATATATTGACACAAGCCCAATAATCTATAAAAGGATATTAGAAAAAAACCGGCCAAGTGCGAGTCGGACTCGCGCACCGAGGGTTCCGTACCACCATATAATCATATTTGTATTAGTTGAAATTTCAGTAAGTTAATGTGCTAGATTTTTTGAGTCCGACTCGCGCTTGACCAAATTTAATTATTTTTTGATATTTTATAGCCACAGCTTATGCACTATAAACATACCAATTTTCAAGATTGTGAGTGTTCCCGTTTTTAAAATAGAACTAAAACAAAAATCGCCTCCGCGACCATCCAACTTGACCGCTCTCTTATATGAATGTTCTTGAAACGGGAGCTCACCACAATTGGTTACCATTAGTTGTGAGAAAAGTTGTAATATTTAATGATTTCAGACTTTGCCCATTATTTGTACTGTGAGACCTAGCTTCTCGCCAAATTTCATAATTTTAGGTCAACAGGAAATACCCTATAGGTTTTGCTTTAGTGCATAAATGTATGGAGATGAGGACATAAAATGCCATATCTTTTAATTGCGTCGTTGTAAAAAATTTAAATTTTCAGATCTTGTGTGGTTCATAGACCCTAATATATGGTATTAATTTCAACCTGATACCTTTACCCGTTCGTGAGATAAAGGGTCTTGACAGACAGACAGACGGACAACAAAGTGATCCTATAAGGGTTCCGTTTTTTCTTTTGAGGTACGGAACCCTAAAAAGAGGTTAGTATGATCAGCCTTCTTCTTTGATTGAATTAAAATATTTGAAAATGTGTTCAGATTAAAAAATACAGTGTGTTAAAAAACATGTCCCGAGAAATGTAACCGTGGATTCTCTGACCACGAAACTGAACAACTTTCCCCAAGGCACATAGGTCGAAACAAGATAAAAAATGTTTCTGACTCCCCATATAAACTGCATCGCGTGCATACTTAGGAGAAATTCGTTGAAGTTAAGTTTAGTTTTCCGACTTTATCCACAATTTTAGTTTCAAGAAGTTGTCTTTTTATAAAATTAAGACAAAATATCCAGAATTTTTCAAATGGTATAAGGCAAGAATTCGAAATACGTGAAAGCGAGACAAAAACATCTTTACTTAAAATTTAATTACGCGGAAAACGAAGCAAACTTTTCCTGTCGTCGCACCGAAAATTTTACACTTAACATGCGGTGAGTGTTCGTGAAGAGCTAACGGAGAGGCATTTATGCAATGTTGCTTAACTTTTCAATCTACCAAAAGCTATTGCGAAAAGTTACCCGAAGACGACGCGCACGAACGGTCACAAGTTTGCCGGCCTAACTCGGACGAGGCAGGCTTACCGCTCAGAGTACCACGCAGGAAAAAGGTTATCGTGAATATCCTTTTAGAAACGTTGTTTTAAAAACGTAGATCCCACATTGTATTTGTCCCCGGCAATCTGTATAATTCAGGCATTCTATACAGTGCATAGACTAGAATTAGAATACCAAGGATATTAATAGAGGATATAATAAGAATGCCTGTTTAGTTTAGGCAATGAATGAAATATTAGTAAAGATATAATCGTCCATTTCATACTTCGCCTAGGCTTAGTACATTTTGGTCTGTATTTATCATCGTTCGGTCAGGTTAGCTTTGATTAAGTTAGATTTCACATCGCGCATTAGGCATTCTATAAAATACCTAAAGCGCAGGCGACCTTGCAACTAAAAATAAATAATATTCATAAATTGCCTGCACGTTTTAGGTATTCTATACATTGTCCATTCTAATCATTCATTGGCTTATGTCCAGCAGTGGACGTCTATCGGCTGATATGATGATACATCATTGCCCAGGCATTGTATAGAATTCCAGATCATACACATTGCCTGAAAAAGATATAATCAAAATTATTATTTTAAAAAGCGCGTGTGGACTTTTTCTTGTAGCTTTCAGGGTTCCGTAGTCAAAAAGGAACCCTTATAGTTTCGTCATGTCCGTCTGTCTGTCTGTCCGCGGCTTAGCTTAGAGACCCTTAGCACTAGAAAGCTGAAATGTAGGGATCCGTTTGTGAAATATTAAGCATTTTTTGTTGAAATCAACCCCCCCCCCCTGGTTGTTATTGGAAATTTCAAAAATTCACAGCAGTAGTATATATGATGAAATTATAAGAAAAACTATCACAGCTAAGAAGGCTTCATAGGTTAATGAGCTATAGCCATAAAACTGGAAATAATTAAAATAGCAATCAGGCGCTAGGACCTCGCTAAGCATTAGAGGTAAAAAGTTAATGTTATACTTAAACGTTATGAAATACTTAATCAAAACATGCTTTGCGATAAAAAATCGTAAACAAATACGGAACCCTATACTGCGTGTGGCTTGACACGCATTTGGCCGGTTTTATTTTTTAGTTTTATCACAGATTAAATAATAATAAACTGACGTTTAGTTTAAGTCTGTCTGCTTTTGGCGATAGAACACTAAAAGTTAACAATTATAAATAATAAAATAAAGTAAGGTACACTGCCCAGGGAAAAAAAACAGATTCAGCGATTTTTTGCAAAGAGTAGTACAAGTACTAACTCTTAGCAACACTGATATTCTGTCAGTACCAAAGCTACGCTTAAAAGTATAAAACAGAAAGTTATATATTGCTAACTAAGTATGTATCGTGTCTTGTATATTCCCGCGTTAGACAACGAATAAAAAAGTTTTGAAGCTAAAGTTTAAATGACAAAGCGTTAATTAGGTTTACTTCGCTGCTTGTGGCCTGGTCAGTTTAAAGTTTGCAGGAACCTCCCGGACAACTCGCCAGCCAACGTCGCTAGTTTTTGTGTCATTTTCTACCTTTATGATAACTAACCACAGACCAACTTTACAAGTCTTGTTCCATTCATCATAACAACCCTTGAAACGTGCACTGCAGGAGAGGGACGCCCTCCAAAATTCCAGCTTTTGCTAGAACAATGTGGAGGGGACATATTCACCACACTTGTTAGCGTTGCGGCTGGCGCCACGGACCGTTCTTGTTGGAGACCGCATTATGTAAGAAGGAACGATAAACAGAAGGATGCTGCTGCCCATCCTCCAGTTCATAATCCCCAGTCGCCTCTTACGACACCCACGAGGAGAAATGGATTGGTACTGTTCTTTTCCGACACCATACGGGCTTTTTTCATTACTTGAAGGAAAAACAAAACATTGAAAATACCTATACTAACCATGCCTCTCTCTGACCTGACATTTAAACCATGAAGTAAATCCAAAACGTAATTATATTCATTTTCGTAAACCTCACCTTGTGGATAGATTATTACCCGCGTTCCCTGTCGCCTAAAATTTGCATAAATTCGTAATTAAAATTAAGGTACCTCCACGTCACTGTCTTCTTTGTTGTTTTACCAACCTTTTGAACTCTAATTAAAATTGCGTGTTACATTGTATTTTTTTGTATTTTCTTTTCTTTATTTCTTACCAGCTTCCGTAGTCTAGTGATAAGAGCGTTCGACTCGTTCGATTCCAGGTTGAGACGCTGTGAAACAAAAATTTACTTTGTGCGACGTCCTAGTTTGGTTAGGACATTGCATGCTGACTCAGCTGATTGTCCGAAAAATAAGATGATTTCGTGCTTCGGAAGGCACGTTATGCCGTTGGGCCTGGCAACTTTCTACGGAATTAGTCGTTACTGAGCCATGTCAGAGGCCTTTGACGGCTCAAACACTATGATACTAGGGTATGTGATGTTGGTCATTGACCTTACATGACACGACATGATGATGATGCGAGTTTTTATGCAATATTTGTATGCGAAAGCAAAACGGTAGCCTGAAAGCGTATGCGTTCAGCTTTCGTTCGTATACTAACTAGCTAAACCCAATTTTAGGCCAAACTAGAGTCATTTTACCTATCGCATTTCGCCCTCTCCGTGTGGTGCCGGCAAAGAATAGTACCAACCCTTACATACCCGTGGGTCTCGTAAGAGGCGACTAAGGGTTATAAGCTGGAGGATGGGCAGCAGCATCCTCCTTTGTATCTAACATCTTACTTACTGCGGTCACCTACAACCGCGGTCCATGGTGCCAGCCGTTACGCTAACAAGCGAGGTGACTATGATACTTCCCCTCTACATTTTTCCAGCAAAAGCTATAATTCTAGAGGGAGCTCCCTGTCCTGTAGTGGACGTTTTATGGGATGTGATGATGATGATGATGATGATTTTGCCCTAGGTAGATTAGGTTAGGTTATTTTCAGACGAAAAATAAGACGTCCATTTTGAAGCCCTCCATTGAATTAGACATAAGAGCGTACGTTAAGTCAAACGAGACGCACGCGGCGTACTGAATTCGTACAGTCCGGTACACACGTCACGATCTCTACACTGAACGCGTTATTTTTAATAGTACAGGCGGCGCTGCGTAAGGCGTACTTTAAGCCACAAATTAGATAATAGTAAACTGGCGTTTAGCGTAGTAACGCCGCGTTAAATATTATATATTCTTTGACTACGCGTCCGAACGCGCCTGATGCAGCGTACATTCTAATTTAAGTGATTCTACATGCCCTACAACATCCATCCTTTAGAAAATCGAGTTTGGGCTAAAATCGCGTGTGGTCGGTAACAGTCAGGTACATAAATCAATTCTTCGAAGTAAATCATTGGTTCTATATCGATAAGAAAACCTATTCAATTGCAAACAGAATTTAAATCGAAATCGACAAACGGATTCCGTTTTCGGTCAGCTTATGTTTCCCTAATGAGAAAAGATTCATGCAAAAGACTTCATTGATTTGGTTTGTGTTTTGCAAATACTTATTTCAAATATAAGTAGTAAATCGAAAAGTAGTATTTGCATACTGATGCACATACATACCTACATACATAGTATACTTGCTGATTACGCCTCAAATATACTGATATTTGAGGCCTAATCAGCAAGTATACTCACTTTGACTGCTAATAACGGTGGATAATCACCACCAAGATTAATTATCTCGTTGAACTTTGAGCTTTATCTCACCAAGTTTTATGATTAAAGGCTCTTTTGTGTAACAATGACAGCGAAAAAATAAAAGATGATTTGCTTGAAAATCAAACAGAAACTTAAAAAGCTTTTGCTAAGCCCTCTGCTTCTATAGGCAGATAGATTATGTTGTAGGTACAGTCAGCATCAGAAGTAGCTAAGCATTTCAGGTATCCATATAGAACCACACATTCAGAGGGACCATAATAATGTGTACATACAATTGTTGTCCCGTGTAGTGCCGGCAAATAATAGTACCAATCCATACATACCCGTGGGTGTCGTAAGAGGTGACTAAAGGTTAACTGGAGGATGGGCAGCAGCATCCTCCTTTGTATCTTATATCTTACTTACTGCGGTCACCTAAAACCGCGGTCCATGGTGCCAGCCGTAACGCTAACAAGCGAGCTGACTATGGTACTTCCCCTCCACATTTTTCCAGCAAAAGCTAGAACTCTGGAGGGAGCTCCCTGTCCTGTAGTGGACGTTTTATGGGATGTTATGATGACAATTGTTGTGAGCACTTTTTGTTTTACAGGAAGCTAACAATTCTTCTTTCGTGTCAACGGCAACACTTACACTTAGAGGTGGTGCCTTTTATTGCGATATATGACTTAGCCTTCAACTCTAAAATATTTCGTTGTACCTCAGGACGACAACCTCAAAAGAATATACCTAAAACTAGCCTAAAACTTTAAAAATCAGGCTTTGGACGAGCAGTCGCAACGACGTGCGCCCTCAGCGCCCTCTGTGTGTGCCCCGTCAGGTTCCTGGCTCGCTGATATTAACTTCGGAAACTCGGCTACGCTCGGCTATCAACAGAAATGCGCATCCAGTGTGAAGCTCATTCTAGGACTTTAATTAGAGTGATTTTAATATTGTGATATCTTCCAAGATATTCATTTAAATAACATGGTGTAAAGGACAATTTTGATCTACGTTCATTGTTTTATATTACTAACCTTTTAAATTAGATAAGGATCCATACCTTGAGGGCAAAAATACGTTCAAAAATACCTTATTTTGAAAATCTACTTTTTTGATATAAATAGTTGGTTACTGTGGGTTATCCTTAAAAGATAGACAAATACTATCGCGGATTTTTCTTTAGAGCTCTTAAAGAGCAACAATACTTTCATATATAACTTTGATATAAATGAAACCATTTACGCAGCGCACGGCCAGAAAGCTCTCTAGAGGCACGTCTTTTTCCGACTCGATCGACAAACATCATCACAGTTCAATTAGTTCGCACTCAATGATTATAAATTATAGCCTCAAACCTTTCTATTGAATTAATCTATCTACTAGTGAAAACCGGATTGAAATCGATATAGTAGTTCCAGAGTTTAGCGATCACAGACAGACAGACATGATGACGACAGAAAAATGTAGTGATGGAAATGTATGGGATTGACATTAGCTGTCACTCAACATTTCGTTAGCTTATCATATTTTTTTTTGGTTTAATCCAATGCTTACCAACCCGAGTTACCAACACATTTTACAGCTATGTCAAAAGCAATCTGCTAAAGCTGTCAGAAAGAAACAAGTTTGTAAAACAATTTTATTATTTCTGTCAAAAATCTGGTTTTAGTGTCATGGCTGCGAAATGTATCGGTATAAGCGTTGAAATTAACGAAAATAACCGCTCAAGTGCGAGTCGGACTAGCGCAGCGCGCCGAGGGTTCCGATATACATTTATTACTTTTTGGAAGCAATAATATTTTTAGGACCGCAAAACTAAGTTTGTTTGGAAAAGTTTTTTTCACATTTCTGAAAAACTGTGTGACTGTGTGAATCCTATAAATGGATTATATTTCAATATAAGAACGTTTATTCTATTGGCGAATACGATCATAGAAACCCACGTCTTGTCTACGGCCCCAGGTTGATATGCGATTTCTTTTTGACCTCCCATTCACAATGCGCTGTCAGCATTTTCTATGGGAAGTAAATTTTGACCGTCCGTCCGCATCCTTCACATCCTGTAGACTTTCTGTTAAACCTTATACACTTACTTACTTTTTTTCGGAGTTGTTCTCAAGTAAGAATGAACCATAGAATACATGAAAATTACTTAATTAAACTGCTTATTCGTATGTTTGGCCATTCGCTCATCAAAACTCCAAAGGATAAATCTTGAAGGGACTATTATTGGCAACCAAACAAACAACTGTAATGAATATAATACCTATACCTCCAAGAGAAATTTTTTCGGAGTTGTTCTCAAGTAAGAATGAACCATAGAATACATGAAAATTACTTAATTAAACTGCTTATTCGTATGTTTGGCCATTCGCTCATCAAAACTCCAAAGGATAAATCTTGAAGGGACTATTATTGGCAACCAAACAAACAACTGTAATGAATATAAACTATCTAATCAATTTGTAAACTTGTTAACTTTGTTTATACCAAGCTACTGTAAGTAAATAACAATCGTACAAATCATCATCATCATATCGTGTGGGTTGCAAGGTCGATGACCGACCTCACAAACCCAAATGAACAAATGAACAAATGAACAAATTGTTATTTCCTCATCGTACAAATGAACTACGAGTAGCTTGTCGTTTATGAAAGGAACCATTCCTACATAGATATTGCATTTATTTATAGGTACCCATTTTGTGCATTTAGTTATTTAGTGGATAATAAAAATAGTGTATTAAACAGTACTACGAATAGTGACTATGGAGTGCGCAGTTGATAAAGGTTTTTAAGTGATCTCGTGTATAAGTCCCGTTTGTGTTGTCTCAAATAGTCACGGATATTTGCCTTTGTAAAGTCCACTATCGCTTACAAGGGCAGCATTGTGCAATTCTTTCACTCGACACTGGCGGTTCGCCATATTTTTAACTTAAGGGGATGATTTTTTTCCGTATATTGGTCTATAAGTCTTACATTTTTAAAGGTAGAATTATAGAAATTTGGTTCCTAGCTCAGGGTAAAAAAACCGGTCAAGTGCGAGTTGGACTCGCGCGCCGAGGGTTCCGATATACCTATAGTATTTTTGGAAGCAATAAAGTCCATTTTCAGGACCGCAAAACTAAATTTGTTTGTAAAGGTTTTTTGCAGATTTCTGAAAAACTGTGCAACTTAGAAAGATCGTTTTATTTTTGCTGTAAAGTTTACATAAACCTCTGTCAACTGTAATTAATTCAGATTTTCCCTTACTCAAACTTCGGAGATAAGGGGGGGGGAATGGTATTTTTTTTGACATTTTTCATCATAACTTGAAAACTAAGAAACTTAAAAAAATACAAAAATATATTTTAAAATGTACAAGTAAAGCCCTTTCATATGATACCCCACTCGACCTAGTAGCGACAATTTGAAATTTGGCCCCCCCTATTTTGGCCCCCTTTACATTAATAATCATACTTTTTTCAAAAAATTTTCATGTGCAATTAAGTTGGGCAACTATATTCTAAAACTATTCCAAATTTCAGCTCGATAGCGTAAGTGGTTGCTGAGATATAGAGGTGTGACAGACAGACGGACAGACAGACAGACAGACAGACAGAGCGGCACCATAAGGGTTCCTTTTTTTTACCATTTTGGTATCGGAACCCTAAAAATGAAAAAGTAAGTGTTTAAGAATTTTTCAACATTCATCTCTCAAGGGGGTGAAATAAGGTATGAAAGTTTGTATGAAAGTCCTTTGTGTCTTGGGTTAGATTCACACAAATTTAACTTTAAGCTTTTGGTAAAAAATAAAGAAACATGTGTTTAAGCATGTTTTAAAAATCACCCTAAAAGGGGATGTAAAAGGGGATGATATTTTTTCCGTATGTTGGTCTATAAGTCTTTTATTTTTAAAGGTAGAATTATAGAAATTTGTTTTAGAGCTTTAAGTAAAAAATAAAAAAGAATGTGTTTTAAAATTTTTCAAAATTCATCTCCTAACGGGGTGAAATAAGGGATGAAAGTTTGTATGAAAGTCCGTCAGTTTTGAAGTTAGCATCTTCAAAATTTGTATTTAGACTGATGACTAAAAATTAAGTTTTACGTTTCTCAAGGTTTTTGAAAATTCTACACCCTAAGGGATGAAAAGGGGGATGAAGTTGAAACTCCTTCATTTCAAAGTAATATCCACAAAATTTATTATTTAGGCATTATGGTTGTAATTCTGTGGAACATACATCACTGTTATTGAAATTCCACCCCAAATTCAACCCCTTAAAGAGGGAAATGGGGAGAAAAAGTCTAAAAACCAATATGGGTATCGTTTGTACGGTTTATCGGATCGCTGATTACGAAAACTACAACAATTTTGAAATCTAAGGTGGTGGACGTGAAATACCATCATCCCTTGGTTATAATGTCTAAAAATCAATATGAGTGTCGTTTCTATGTTTATATAAGGATAGGGATAGCGGTTAAGACGGCGTTAAGGATAGGGATAGGAGTAGGGGTAGGGTTAGGGGCAGGGATAGGGAGAGGGAGAAGGAGAGGGAGTGGGATGGAGGTAGAGAGAGAGGGAGTCGGAGAGGGTGAGGGAGGGGGGGAGGAAGAGACTGCACATTGTCGATGGCGAAGCCGCGGGCAAAGCTAGTTGAAGATATAGAAGAAAGTTTAGAGTTGACCAGCTCAATTGTGAAAGAAGATTGACATAAAGGTCGGTTATTGTACATCATTACGACAAAAGCTCACCGGAGCGACAAATTACTTCGGTTCCCACATCAATTATTACGTACATGCGATTCTAAACAAAGAACCATATCTAACAAATCAGCCAACCGAGAATTACTCTCGAGACTTGATGCTTATTTTTCGTATTCAAACAATTTAAAGTTTTATTTTAAATTTAGGATATTACCAATATCATGATAGCGTCATTGCTTCAAAAACAAAGTAGCACCACGTCACAAAGTAATAGTAAGTAAAGTAGTAGTAGTAATATATAGACTTTAAGGGCACTGCATGTTATCCTACGTCATCTAGTCTGCAACTTTGTAGCGATAGTAGTGGCCTACTAGGTCCACAAAACGTTGGTCTGCCAATCTGAAACCTGGCAGGTTTTGTACAGTCGGGGCGAAAAGTGGTTAAGTTACAGATTATACGAATGAAATCTATTCGTAGAAATAGAAGGTACCTATATAAGTAAAAAAACGGCTAAGTGCGAGTCGGACTCGCGCACTGAGGGTTCCGTACCACCACATAAACATAGTTGTATTAGTTTAAATTTCAGTAAGTTAATGTGCTAGTTTTTTGAGTCCGACACGCGCTTGACCAAATTTTATTATTTGTTGTTATTTTATAGCTTATGCACTACAAACATACCAATTTTCAAGTTTGTAAGTGTTCCCGTTTTTAAATAGAACTAAAACAAAAATCGCCTCAGCGACCATCCAACTTGACCCCTCTCTTATATGAATGTTCTTGAAACGGGAGCTCACCACAATTGGTTACCATTAGTTGTGAGAAAAGTTGTAATATTTAATGATTTCAGACTTTTCCCATTATTTGTACTGTGAGACCTAGCTTCATGCCAAATTTTATAATTTTAGGTCAACGGGAAGTACCCTGTAGGTTTTGCATTTTTGAATAAATGTATGGAGATGAGGACATAAAATGCCATATCTTTTGATTGCGTAGTTGTAAAAAATTGAAATTTTCAGATCTTGTGTGGTTCATGGATCCTAATATATAGTATTAATTTCAACTTGATACCTCTACCCGTTCGTGAGATAAAGGGTCTTGACAGACAGACAGACGGACAACAAAGTGATCCTATAAGGGTTCCGTTTTTTTCTTTTGAGGTACGGAACCCTAAAAACAACAGGTCTGCCTTGCATCCTCTTGGCAGTTTCGCCAGTCCGACCAAATTTGTGGTCCAATCACATCTGACCACATTTGTGGTTCGACTAGTGACACTGCCAATAGGATGCAAGGCAGACCTGTTGTTTTTTACTTGTATAGGTACCTTCTATTTCTATGAATAGATTTCATTCGTATAATCTGTCACTTAACCACTTTTCGCTCCGACTGTACAAAACCTGCCAGGTTTGGGATTGGCAGACCAACGTTTTGTGGACCTAGTAGGCCACCACTATCGCTACAAAGTTGCAAATTTCGTGTACTAGATGACGTAGGATAACATGCAGTGCACTTAAAATCTAATAGTACATAACGGACACTCTCCGCCCTCCTTGCAATCCAACTCGCACCCCCGCGTGCACCCGCCCGGCGCCCGCGAGATTCTCGTAGTCCTTCTGAGGGTCTATAGTACTGAATAAGCGGGCCTATGCGACCTTCCAAATTTACATTTCAAATTCGCGCTCGATGAATGTAGTGTCCGAGGTGTAACCATGTGGAAAAAAAACCGGCCAAGTGCGAGTCGGACTCGCGCACTGAGGGTTCCGTACAAACCTGTACGTATTAAAGTAAAAGTTATGGTATTTTTATTGCTAAAAAACTTTATTATGTGATGTAAGTAACTAAAATTTATATTTGAGTTGATAGAATGAAAGGTAAATTGCGGTTTACGATTTATGACGTATTAAAAAAAAACTAATTATTAGATCTCGTTCAAACCAATTTTCGTTGGAAGTTTGCATGGCAATGTAAATTATATATTTTTTCCATTTGTATCATATGTTATTTTAGAAGTTACGGGGGGGGGACACATTTTACCACTTTGGAAGTGTCTCTCGCGCAAACTATTTTAGAAAAAAATTATATTGGAAACCTCAATGTCATTTTTGAAGACCTATCTATAGATACCCCACACGTATGGGTTTGGTGAAAAAAACATTTTTGAGTTTCAGTTCCAAGTATGTAGAACCCTAAAATTTATTGCTTTTTTCTATTTTTTTGTGAAAATCTTAATGCGGTTCACAGAATATCACAGAATACATCTACTTACTAAGTTTCAACAGTATAGCTCTTATAGTTTCGGAGAAAAATGGCTGTGACATACGGACGGACTGACAGACAGACAAACAGACAGACTGACGGACAGACTGACAGACAGACAGACAGACATGACGTTCCGTTTTTGCCATTTGGCTACGGAACCCTAAAAAGAAGCAACAAGAAAATCCTACGCGCTCAATGAACAAGAAAAGATCAACAGGAAAATGAAAGTAGTATAAATGTTGTTGCCGTCAGGTGTGCGATGGTCTGGCAGGGCCTCGATTCGTCTTCGTTACCGACAAGCTGCCATGCTACTGTCCGCATCCATCAGCCCCTCAACCTGACAAGGGAAAACATATACCTACACACCTCACGCACCCACAAAAAAAAATTCCTGAATTTCCGCTTGCAATCTAGCGACATTGATAGCTCTGAGGAAAACGTAAAGTACATCCTTGAAAAATATCTCCTTTATAAAAAGCTCAGTATCTTAATTTTTTACCTGAGGTGCTCCTTTTAATTTTGGAAAGGCCACTTGACAGAGAACAAATGGGTACGAGCATCTACAAAATTCATCTGATTTTTGACTGATAGCGCAATTTACTTTTTTTATTTATATTTCGATAAATCAAAAAAGGGCTATAAAGAAATATTTTGGACTACAAATTTACTAAGCACCTGAACAGTTTATATTGAGTAATTAAGATATGTTATGAAAATGTCTCAATCCCAAGGGTCGACAGTAATTGGATGAGGCGTCTCTCGAAAGTTGCGGCCGAGGCCCTCTAGTTACGGTCATTTACATTCGGTCCCCAAGCCGCCTCCTCGTTTAGAGAGGATGGAAAACCACTCTCGCCCATTTGTGGTCTGTCTAATTGCATAACTTGCTTGATAAAATTTTAAAGGTGCCTTTCAAAAAAAATTCTTTGAACTCAAAACGAAATTCTGGGAAATAGGATAATAAAAACAAAATTATTTAAATGGCTACGTGGTAAGCACAGCAAAAGGCGAAATAACACTAGTGCAGGAGCGGAAAGGATGAGCATACTCGTGGATTTAAATTAAATATGAGATCGAGGGTAGATAACAAAGCAGTGGCACTACGGAGCACTTTGTGTGGCTTGCGGCCGGATATACATGCAAGTAAGCCGGTTACATACTGACTATACACCGCTTAAACCTTCCGATATAATGCGAACTGTGCGGAAATAGTGTAAAATTACATGTTTTACAAGATGAAACTAAAACAGCAATGCAAAGTAGATTCAAAGTGCGCAGAAAGTAATTTTAACAACTCGTAGATTTACTACAGCTACGGCGTAGCGCGTGTAGCACGGTGCTACTGCAGACGTAGCCTAAGATATTCTCGCAACAATTTACTACTCAAAATTAACCCGCATATTCTGAAAGATTCCATTTATCTAATGTTCTCATGCTGCTGCCGATAACAATGGATCTTTTTCTTTCACAAGAAAACATGAATCGACATTTTATGGTTTCCATTGTTAGTTGAACGAGTGAATTTCAACCCCAGCTGATACCTTTAACCTAACTTCCTAGAAATCCGATTCGAAAATGAAGCATATTTCATTAATCCAAGAGAACTAGTGCCAATTCCAGACTCAGTTATATGATTAAGAAGCAAATGGTTTTAATTTATGTTATCAAGTTAGTAAGCCCTTTCGCCGCTATACTAAAATTGATTTATGAAGTTAGGCTTGCCAAAGAGATAGGAGATACATAGATACAGTTCTATTTATTAGAAACTTCGATCATACATTGGTAGATGCACGAAAGCTCTCAAAAAATGGCACAAGCCTCTTTTTTTTCTCAGTCGCTTTATGGCTGAGGAAACTTTTACTTTTAATTTCAAATTTGGAACACGAAAATGGGGACACTTTTCGTTCGAATCTTGAATGTGACTGTGTAGACGCCGCACAAAATAACTCTGGCTATGTTAGTTGATGCGCAGAAGTCAAGTCCTAAGAAAATAAGTCATTTTTGACTTCTGCGCATCAATGACATAGCCATAGTTATTTTGTACGACGTTTACCTAGGTATCTATAAAAAATAATGATCGTTGGTGTGAAACTTCAAACATTATTGTAACTTAATAAACATTCAGATTTTTACACTTTAGTTTGCAATTAACTTGGATTTGAATTGTATGAGTTATTTATTTTTGTTTTATGTGTCTTTATGTTACATTTAATCATGATTGCTTTATTTCTGCAAATAAAATTGTATTTTGCGCTGTTGGTCATTTACAAACACTAGAAAAAAAGGTCCTAGAGCACTCCCTTGAGGTTCACCGTTGTTAATATTTATGTTACTAGATTTTTGCCTTTCACAGCCATCCATAGCTCCACCTACGTGAAATCTTGTGTAGAGACCACGCAAAACTTAATGTAGTTGAAATGGGAGCACACGTTATATTGTTTTTTTTTTTTATTGAAAACAATATCTCCTATCTCCGTCATCGGAACTAGATAGGTAAAAATATGAACAAAAATTATTCATTAAAACTGATCTAGTAACTTTTGCGTGATACGTGTAGGAACCTATAAAAACACGAACAGACTAAAGGTTCTAAAATAAATTGTTGTACAATTTTATAATAAGTAGTAAAGCAAAGGTATATATGTATATACGTGGTTCCTTGCTCAGTGATACAACAATCATTACCTATATTTTTCTTTGTTCGGTGTCGGACGGGCGCCAACGAATTTTGACAAGCGCAGTAATAAAAAGAAAGACCTTTATTAGTAAGATTTTTGAAATTAATTTGATCTATCAAATGGTTCTTTTTGGTAGCCCCAAGCGCACCGTAGTACGGTATTAGCTACCCTCAAGAGAATTTAAAATTCCACATTTTTCGACTAAAGCCTGTCCCCTGCGTCACTCAACGTAATTGGGCACACGCTCAGCGCTTCGAGTGGATCGAAACGACTAGCGCAGCTCTTTCTACATTCTACCATTTGTTGATCCAGCTGAAAGGTAAACGTAATAGCCAATTATGCTAAATTGAAAGCATGCGAAGTTTTGTGCCACCTGTGAAATGGAAAACCAGTCAAGTGCGAGTTGGATTCGCGTACCGAAGGTTTCCAACCACGCAGTTCCACGGTTAGAGAAATATATGGTACAGCAGTACTGCACTTACTTTCTCGCGACAGGCAAGTAAAAAGTATCAACTGCAAACTTAAATTTGTAATGCTATACATATACCATGGAAATGCAAACTTAAATTTAGGTTTTTCCAAAAAATGTTGTCATGAAATATGCAAATAAATTCAAATTGTTAAACATTAAAACAAACTAAACGTAAATGATTTCGAGTAAATCATATGTTTAAATTTTGGCAGCACTGGAACATCCTTTATATGAATTTTCACAGATCAATGGATACTACTGCAAGATATTGTATGGAATTTTTTGTTTCATTTCCCAACAAATATTTCTTAGGGAAAGTTGTTAAGTTTCCTTTCAGGTTTTAGTACACGCTGCATACTAGATTTTTGCAAAAAAATGAAATATATTATCCAGTCAGGTTACCAATCAGAATCAGATTTGGAGTAAATCACACGTTTACATTTTTGTAGTGAGAGAACATCCCTTATATAAACTTACCAGAAGAGTGGATACTGCAGTAAGATACCTTGCATGGCGATGGTGTCAACTGTACTTAGGTTAGGCTAAAGCGAGACGGACTTACTGATCGACCGACAGACGGACGGTCATTTTTGGGAGTCTTGCTTTTTATGTATAGGTGATCGTGAACACATTTTTGAGAAAATAAGAAAATAAAAAAATCACGCTTACAATACCTTTCTCGCTTCGCTCTAAAGTAAAAATTAGAAGTAGGTGCAAAATCACTGTGCAATTTTTTGTTCAGTCTTACTTGCACTTGAGCAGGTAGATCACGTAGGTTTAATAATAGGGTCCCGTTGACTCCTTTGAATACGGAACCATAAGGACGACGTGGATGGTAATTCTGTTAATAGAATAGATTTTGTTAAATTATTATTTACAAAATTTAAATTAAATTTACAGTCCAATCAAACTAAAACTAAATTTCGATCCAAAAATAGAAACTTCTACTCCAAGAAATACAAAGCTTTTAGCTCTTGAGACTAAAAGGATTTGAAAATCGTGAGGAAGTTAGTACGTGAGTTGGAGATCAATTGTTTCCCAAACCTATAATGGAGTTTCGTTAGAACTTTCTGCATTACCTTTTTCTACAAAGTTTGTACAGACAGCAACTCTCTTAACTGACCAGTGACTAATAAAGATAGTTTAATAAACTTAATGATTGCTCAAAGGAGATGTGCGTGAGGAGTGTATGTATATGTCACCGGAAAATAACATGAATCGTAAGTTGATCAATTTCCTAGTAAGTTGATAAACTGTCGAAAAATAATAAACTGTATCGAATTCGCTTTTAGCACTTGCCGGCTGCTGCCGCAGCACGCTAGTTTCGCTCGCTAGGCTCGATCTCATTCGGGTTCGGTTACGTCACGAACGTTCGCCAACCGCAACGCTAACAAGCGTAGTGACTATAGTTAATCCCCTCCAAAGTATCACGCGTTTTCCTGAAGTTCTGGAGGGAGATCCCAGTCCTGCAGTGGACGTTTCATAAGATGTCATGAATAGTATTGCTGTTTGTACCATCTACTTCTCATTGTAAGTTATTGTGAGCTAGAAGCGAAAACTCCTTTGGGCAGAGCAGTTTCTAATCTCCTTTACACGGACACGGATATAGAGAGAGAGAGGCGGGCGCTTGCTATTCGGTGTAACATGCTCGCGCGTAGATTCGCCCACTGCAGCAAGGAGGTAAAACAGACACTGTTCACTACCTACTGTCAGTGTCTATACACCTGCCAGCTGTGGGTGAACTTTAAAAGATCATCGTGGAGTACCATAAGGGTGCAGTACAATGATGCTTACCACATCCTTATGAGACATCCACGGTATTGCAGTGCGTCGAGCATGTTCGCTGAAGCGCGAGTGCCCGATTTTTTTGCCGTTGTCAGAGCCCGCATCGCTTCCTTTTGGGAGAGATTGCGTAACCCTGGCAACACTATTCTCCGTGCCGTCTCTGAGGACTTGACTAGTCCGGTGTTCAGGTACTGGTCGACCGTTCACCAGAATGCAAACAGAAAATGACGGAACATACCATGTATAAACAACTTTAATAGGGTTTACTGTGCTTTTACTGCATAATTTATGTTATCTTTTTCCTATTTTGTATTTATGTAATTGTGGGTTTTTGCCTGAATAAAGAACTATTATTATTATTATTACGAGAACTGCACGGTCTGTCTGTATGTCTGTTAAGCTTTTATGACTAATCTGATAAACCGATTGTGATATAAACTTGGTACGAAGATAGTTTGAACCATGGGAAAAGTCATTAGCTACTTTTTCTGAACCCCACGCGGACGGAGTCGCGGGCAACAGCTAGTTATTATTATTTATCAAAAATGTCTTTATTTCTAAAAGATCTAATTAAAATTAAATTTATCTTAAAGTAGGTACTCATTTCAAAACACCACGTGAAATTAAACTCACGGAATTCCGAAATTAAGCATTTATAAGTACATACTTTAGTCTCTTCATAACTTTGATGAACTTGTACAAGAGGCGACCAAGCAGGCTTAAGTGTCACAAGTTACATAAAACTGGTAATAGATTGTTGGGTGTTGTTTAAACACGCGAAAGGGTAATAAGGGCAGAACGCTTCTTCTTCTTTCCTCTCGCTTTATTACAAAGAAAAGTAAAAGATAGAAATACTGTTCTGGGCTGGCCTGAGCCGCCTGCATCTCAGCTTCATCACAACATTCCACGAAACCTCCACTGTAGGACGAGGACCTCCCTCCAGAACTCCAGCAAAAACGAGTTGTACTTTAGAGGGGATTTACCATAGTCACCGCGCTTGTAAGCGTTGCGGTCGGCGACCGCTGTTGTTGGTGACTGCAGTATCTCCGATGGTACGATACACAGAAAGATGCTTCTTTCCATCCTCCGGTTTATATTATATAATCCCTTAGTCGTCTTTTACGACACCCACGGGATGAGATGGGTTGGTACTGTTCTTTGCCGGCACCTCATGGTCGCCTCAGCTTACGTCCACCTTAATGGTGTTTTTGGAGGCACGAAAACTTTTATACAGAGCATTTTCTGAACTCCTTGAACCTCTCTGTCTTTCTGGCGATTGCCATGCAAGAGGCCATGCAAACATCATGCAAAGATGCAGATAGTAACTGTCGATATGCTTTTTATTCATTTGTTTTAGACTGGCAAGTATGGCTGGTTGTTTTCTTTACTGATTTTGAAAATGCGGGTTTTCAGTGGGTACCGATCTGAGGAGAACTATGAGTAGCCCAGTGTTAACATAAAGAACTAGGTACCTAACAAGTACGGGTGAATTCGGTAAGAATTTCATTTTCAATGTCATCTTATGCACTCGCACATAAAGAGACAGGTTGCTATAATTGTGCGCGAAATCATAAGTGTAACGGCAGGATAAAGGTGTATTCGCAGTGGAATTAAAAGTTGAAAACATATTTTATTTTTGTTGTTTATGTAACACATAAAAAAACATGGGGAGACAGATTACCAGTCAGGATAAATTCGGTACCGATAAATCAGGAACAACCAACATAAACAAACAGGTAAATCGGTCTACGAGGGTGAGGCTTTGCCCAGCAGTGGGACAGTACATTCTAAGAAAAAAAAAGGAAACAACCGCTTATTTCGAAGGTATGCCTTCAATTAGTCATTACTTGACTTTATAATTTTAAACGACTTTATTGGTTGCGGGGCTTGGCTAACAGCGGCGGAAAGCCATAACTCCCTGCATTCTCAAGACGGACGAACTATAGTACCGACTTGTCAAGTTGTCAGGACTGTGCCTTGGTGACGTTTTCCCCTTCACCAAAGCCTATTAATGACCGATTTACCTGTTTCTTTATGATGGTTGTTCCTGATTTACCTGTACCGAATTTATCCTGACTGGTAATCTGTCTTCTTATGTTTTACCCTTCTACGCAAATTCTAGTTTGACGGACGGGAAGTTGCCCGTAGCACTGGAACTCTCTTGAAGAGATCTTCCTGCTTTGCATTACGGAGTTTGAGTCACAAGAACCTTTTGTTTTGCACTCTTAATAAATGATTACTAAACTTGGTGAATCTGCTAGTACACAATATGGACGTAAGAAAAACGCTTGTGGATTTGCAGAATCTTCGTTTACAAGCAATAAATTTTAATTTGTATTCTGAAATCAAAAGAGGATAGGTTGGCTGCCAATTGCAATAATTATTATAAAGGGAAAGTTCAAGCTATCAAAAAAAATTATGCGTCACAACCATAGAATATAAGAAAAGAGGGACACAATCAACAATACGAGACCAATAAAACCAAAGCCAATTTCCAAATTATCAGCTAACATTACGTGGCAAATACAAGCGCTTAATCTAGACAAACGATCTCACCTCCACCAACACAGCCGTGAATTAGATGCCGCCGTTATCTCCAACCCTATTATGTTAATCCTGCGTAATTGTTTATGTTCTTATCTTGCGGGGTGAGGGGAGAGGATGTGTGCAGGAGGGAAGGAGGGGTGGCCATAAATTACCGCTAAAAGGCTTCATTGTCCCCCGAACTGACAAAGGCTCGCACGCCTCTAATGGATGTATGTTAAGAGATTCGGCTGATTTTCCTCCTCAACGTTTCGAGAGCTCTGTACGTTGATCACTAACTGTTAATGTCATTAAACTTATATTTTTTCTCCAATTAAATCTACCCGTCCAAATAACTTTATTGCCTATCCCTCTAGTCAAAACAGACTTCCCTTTCTTTCATCTTTCTTTTATTTTATTGTCAAAGCTTGCGACATAACTACTATTTCATCCGTTTCCTCGATCTAAAACAAAGATGAGGTCGGTGATGGAACGAGCTAGCCCAGAAGAAGTCTTATTCACTCACAACTCTTTCTTTTCTATTCTTTCATCTTACTTGTCGATAATTTCAAAACATCAGGGAGGACCAGTATCCTACTTTATTGGTTATAGCGTCTTCAGTACTAACTCGGTGAAGACGTATAGGTTCTAATACTGACAATAGTTGTATAAGGTGTTTTCTAATATGTAGAAACTTCCATCAGCAGCATTTTCTAATATTCTATGTCTAAAGAGGCTTTCGTAACCACGAGGCAAACATGAAACAGCGAAACCGTTTTAGCTCTCAGTTCCTGATTATGCAGAGAGCACGCGTTCGTTAGCGCTTCTATACGAGTATTTTACACTCGCATTCACCGCTTGAATCCAATTCATACCGCTTCATAGTCACTGCAAAACTAACGAAAAACCTTTTCGATGAGTCGTGAACGTTCGCTTTAAACAAGCAACATGTAATTATGGTAAAATGAAATTGTCATCTTCCGCAAAACAATAATTATGCAAAAGCTGAAGGAATATTATTTATAAATATAGTAATAACAATGACAATATTTACATTATTATAAAACGCAATGCTGACGAACTCTGCAATACGAAAATTATGCAATGTACACAGTTTTCGGTCATATTTTAACGAAGCAATCTTCGAAAAGCAGCTATATACGAGGGCGGACAATTTTATTTCAGTAATAATTTATTATTATTTCAATGAGTTAATTTGTTGTCCCATAAGCCCATTGTAATAATTTTGTTAAATAACTTCCATTTTATTTTACACAAAAATACTTATCCACTGTTTTATTTCATCAATGTAAAACTACAACCAAAATTATCGAATATCTAAAACATTGGTAATGGAGGCGTCCACTAAAAAAGTTGCTGAAAAAAGAAGCATTCTGTACTGGATATAAAATAGGTAGTGAGTGATAAGCTACAACAGTAACATAACCCGCCCCGCCACTTTCTTTTCTTTGTGTAAGTACCTAAATAGTTTTTTTTTTTTTTTATTGAAAATGGGCTTACTCTTGACCTCGATCTAGTCTTGAAGACAGAGATGAGGTCGACGATGGAACGAGCTTACCCAGAAGAAGCCTATTCACTCGCGACTTGAATAGATTCGGGTTATATGAACTCGGGAACACAGACGCAGGCAGAGACTTCCACTCTTTAGCCGTGCGCATTATAAAAGATGTTTCAAAGCGCTTTGTACGAATGTGCGGAATATCAACCAAGTATGGGTGATATCCTGCGGTGCGTCTGGACTCCCGATGGTAGAAGGGAGATGGTGGAATAAGCTCGTGGAGCTCGTGGAAATAGTAGATTTGTTATAATAGTTACGTAGTAGGGGAGTAGAAGCGGCGAACCATGATAACGTATTAGCTCTACATTTTCTAAATAATGAAATAACTTTGCATAGTATGTAAATAAAATATAGTACGTAGAATAAAATGAAATGAATCCAACCCGACCCGGCAGATGCAGACGAGATGCGATGACTTGCGATATCAGTATGCAACGAGATGGAAACCCGGAGATAGCGAACATGTGCATTGCACTGCCAGCTCCACTCGAGCGCGACGAATCAAATCGGAAAGAAAGAAAAATGCATCGCTTGTCCAAAATGTGTGGGTATACCGGGTGTAACGGACAGCCTTCCGAATACTGAAAGGGCATGATCAGTCAACGTAACTGAACAATTTTCAGCGAACAAAACTTTCAGGAAATGAAAAAAAAATCAGCCTCTCCATACAAAATTGCAAACTTGATTGGACAGTTTGTATGGAGAAGCCGATTATTGTATAGGGCTTGTTACTAGCAATGAACTAATTCCTAATATTCCTATTTTGAAATACGCTACAACACTGACTATGCAACTTTAAATATAAAGCTCCAAACTTTGGAAAAGGTTTCGAAAATCTAATCAAATATTCTCACTACCCTTTCTGTACCTATGAATATCTTGGGAGTTATATTCCAGTAATGTTTGCTTAAATGTTAATAGGTATCTCGTGATCCGAGTTAATTTTGAGAGCGAAAAAAGTTCTTAGTTATTAAAAGTTCAAGTTTTACTGTGTTTTTTATATTGATTTAGCCATGTTATGTATTTTTTGTAGTGAAAGATAATACCATGTTTTTAATGTATGGAGATTCATACATACTACCACAGAACAAAATTAAATATAGTTTGGTAGTTATGCTAACGTGTGTAGTCATCATCATCATCATCATGACATCCCATGAACGTCCACTACGTGACAGGGAACTCCCTCCAAAAATCCAGCTTTTGCTGAAACAATGTGGAAGGGGAAGTAGTCTAGGCAACGAAGCGGATCGTTGTATGAAGACCCCCGCATTAAATCCTCAATCGATGAAACTTTGCTAGGGTATTACACTATAAGAGACAAACCTTCTATAAAAAAATCCAAAAAAAAATCGGTACTTTTAATTTTTCCATACAAAAATTACAAAAAATGTATGAAAAAATTAAAAGTACCGTTTTTTTTTGGATTTTTTTATAGTAGGTTTGTCTCATATAGTGTAATACCCCAGCAAAGTTTTATCGACTGAGGATTTAATGCGGGGGTCAACTGCTTCGTTGCCTACACTAAAGTGCCAGATTCACCACGCTTGTTAGGCACCATAGACCGTGATTGTTGGTAACCGCAGAATGTAAGATGATACGATACACCGAAGGATGCTGCTACCCATCCACTGGTTTATTAACCCTTAGTCGCCTTTTACGACACCAACGGGTAGAGATTGGTTGGTACTATTCTTTGCTGGCACCACACGGGGCAGGTGTGTAGTACAGTATTAACTATTAACTTAGAATTAATTAGTAATAACTTAGTAAAGTATTAACTGTTCTATGACAATTAAAGTCGACTTGGCTCGTTAATTGCGAGTATTGCGACACAAGCTTAGATTATAACATCACGTCTCTAGCATTAATTGGTATACATATTAATTATTAAGAGCCGAAGTGAAATGAACAAGTTTCTGAAATTCTGAAATTACTTTACGAGCTTGTCTCTAATTGTTACATTACATAAATCTTATTATTAAAACAACTTCTTAATTTGTTTTAGAGTTCTTTTTCTGTCACGTTTTTGTTTGAGCATTTGTCCAATAATTTATCTTCTTTTATCTTTATAAAGTGTGTAAGGAACAGGTTTAGGTTTAGGCCATGATCAAACTTTCAGTGTGTAAAACTTTCAGAAAATGAAAAAAGAAATCGGCCTCTCTAAGTTGCTCACTCGATTAGACAGTTTGTATGGAGAGGCAGATTTTTCCTTCATTTTCTGAAAGTTCCCCAGGGGGGTGATCGTGGTAATTTTAACGACATTACCAAAACGAAAACGTTGGCTTCAAAAGTCATGTTAAGTCTTAACCAAGTGTTTAAGGCAAACGTTTTCTTTTTTGGTACTATCGTTGAAATTACCACGATCACCCCCCAGATCAGCTACGTTGATTGATCATGACCTTTTAGTTTTCGGAAATCCTGTCCCTTATGGATTTTTGTCGATGCTATAACAACATGCCCAAGTCTAAGATGTATTTACGCCTATTATTCAGAGTACCTACATTTGCTAGTCCGGGACGGTAATTGTTTTGTATCGTTTTGACTGCTTATTTTGTTATTATCGCGTTCAACTGTGGTTCCACTTGGATTGAAGAACGTCTCAGAATAAGATAGGATGGGATAGGATGTAACTGGAAAGTTATGAAAGTGCTGATTTATACAACTATATCATTGATTACTCCTCATGATAAAGTCCAGTGCTGGGCAAAGGCTGTCACCACGCTTGTGGATGCACGGTCAACCGCACGTAAGCAGAAGCATTTGACCTTTGCAGTGCAAGTGCTTATGTGCTCTCTCTCATGTGCGGCTGACTGTACCATGGTATTAATTGATACGCAGAAGAAAATCCTTTAGACGCCTTTTAAGGCACACCCGGTGGTATTATTATTATCAGGTACCACAACAGACTTTGATTGCCTAACCATTGCTTAATGTTTCCCCCATCACTCAACTCTACCATCCCAAATTGAATACGGAATATTACTCGCAAGAGCATAATACAAGATAATTATTAATACAAGTTTGTGGAAACACAGATTTGGCTGGTTTCCAGGATTTAGCGGAGTTAAACACTGGAACTAGGAACATGTCGGTAAATTCGGGAACCGTGAGATTAGTTTAACCGCGGTCCCACGTTGCAGTGTGAACGTAGGGGGAACTGTTACCTCTCATTTCATAGTTACTTATCGTATTAGCATATTCAGGTCAGTGGACAGCCTAACCAAACATGTTGTCAGAGTTTATAAAGCGAAAAAAGTCCTCTGACGCGGCTGGCGTAAGGATCACTGTGCATGTAGGTACGTACCGAAAACGCTCTAGTTCTTATGCCCCTAACAGACATCCGTTCTTTGTCTGGCCACGGCCAAACTCGCTTGGCCACGAGCGCTTCAAAACCATAACTGTGGTGCTAATCATGAGATTTCAAGGGTTAAAATTCTTTACTCGTAATAAAAATCCTAGACTAAGTCTCTACAAGGTTTTATTAATACTTTTAATCCTCGTCTGAGCCTCGTCGTGGGCTCGTGGGTAAAGATAATCTGCACTAGTTGGGTCTCGTAGTTGGTATTTAATACCCGTCTGCATCGATATTGGCATAAAGGTAAAAAGACAAATGAGTAAATTTTCTGCTACATAAGAGTAAAATACATTTTGTCAACCGTTTAATAAACGTATAATAACTAATCAATTGGGCATAACAAAAGCCAAAAGCTATGAGTTAATCAAAATTTCCAAAATAGTAATATGGTTTTAAAAATATGCTCTCTCTTAGATGGTTTCATCATCATCATATCTTGAAACCCGATTAAAATACTTTAAAAAACCGGCCAAGTGCGAATCGGACTCGCGTAGCGAGGGTTCCGTACTATTGAGTCGATTTTTAGGGTTCCGTACCTCAAAAGAAAAAACGGAACCCTTATAGGATCACTTTGTTGTCCGTCTGTCTGTCTGTATGTCTGTCTGTCTGTCTGTCTGTCTGTCTGTCTGTCTGCCAAGACCCTTTATCTCACGAACGGGTAAAGTTATCAGGTTGAAATTAATACCATATATTAGGATCCATGAACCACACAAGATCTGAAAATTTCAATTTGGCAAGAAGCTAGGTCTCACAGTACAAATAATGGGAAAAGTCTGAAATCATTAAATATTACAACTTTTCTCACAACTAATGGTAACCAATTGTGGTGAGCTCCCGTTTCAAGAACATTCATATAAGAGAGGGGTCAAGTTGGATGGTCGCGGAGGCGATTTTTGTTTTAGTTCTATTTTAAAAGCGGGAACACTTAAAAACTTGAAAATTGGTATGTTTATAGTGCATAAGCTACAAAATAACAACAAATAATAAAATTTGGTCAAGCGCGTGTCGAACTCAAAAAATCTAGCACATTAACTTACTGAAATTTCAACTAATACAATTATGATTATGTGGTGGTACGGAACCCTTGGTGCGCGAGTCTGACTCGCACTTGGCCGGTTTTTATTTTGAGGTACGGAACCCTAAAAAATATCCTTATGTTAATATTTACCACAATTAGCGCAATAAGCTAATTCTTATTATTAATGACTAATGGCAACAAATTAAATGATTCCCAAAATATTTTTTTATACCCCAATACACTTCAGAAATAATGAATGAATGTACACCAAATTGGCTGAACGTACACCAAATTTGGGTAACCGGTTCGGTTAGGTTGTGTTAGGTTATCTTGCGACCACAACGCACCAGCCGAGCGAGCGGAGCGAGCGTGCCGCGGCAGTGGCCGGCGAAGTGCCAGAAGCAAATTTGGTGTACATTCATCCTTTTTGGTAGACAAAATTTGTTGAATATTACTTGGTAAAAATTTACTCAAATTTGGTGGCACGTCAATACACAGCCATAACAAATTCACATAAGATTTTGAATAATACTTAACATCGGTTCAAGCAAGCTTAACTCCATAAATCAGTTAACCTAAAGCGGTAAAAGCCCTTTACCAACTTGAGGTTATAAATTAAACCGACAGCGAATGAAATATTCAATCGAGTAGAGAGTGTGGAGTGACAAAACAGCAGATTCTAGGATAATTCTGAGAATAATGGTTCAAACCAATAAGTATAGTAAGTTCTTTTACTAATAATAACACTATTGTATTTTTCATCATAACATCCCATGACACGTCCACAGTAGTACAGGGAGCTCATCGAAAATCCCAGCTTTTGCTGGATCAATATGGAGGGGAAGTACTACAGTCACCATGCTTTTTAGCGTTGCGGCTATCACCGTGGACCGCGATTTTTGGTGACGGCAGTATGTAGATGGTACGGTATGCCGCGCTGCCCTTCCTTCGGTTCACCATCACTTAGTCGCCTCTTGCGACACTCATGGGTAGAGAGAGATGTGTTGGTAATATTCTTTGCTGGCACTACACGAGTTTTTGTGCCTTTGCAAGTCAGTTTTTCGCAACTAGTTTTTCACATAACAGACATGTATTGTTAGATTTTATGCGAATGAAAACGCTTCAATGCTCCACGTGGATTCCTACTCGTATTTACCTACCTATAAGAATTTTCCTGGGAAATGATATATTTTCTCGGAGCAGATAGCAACATTTTATGTCACTTTCCGGTTCAGCTCTCACTGTTCAAATATTTTGGCATAAACAATCAATCAAGTTACAATTTCACAACCTATATAAAAATGTTCCCGCGGTAATTCACTGCATTTTGTATTTGTAAGTTATTAAAAGGAGTTAAGCTTTGTTTATAAAAAAAAAACCGGCCAAGTGCGAGTCTGACTCGCGCACCGAGGGTTCCGTACCACCACATAATCATAATTGTATTAGTTGAAATTTCAGTAATTTAATGTGCTAGATTTTTTGAGTCCGACACGCGCTTGACCAAATTTTATTATTTGTTGTTATTTTATAGCTTATGCCTATAAACATACCAATTTTCAAGTTTGTAAGTGTTCCCGTTTTTAAATAGAACTAAAACAAAAATCACCTTAAGGACCATCCAACTTGACCCCTCTCTTATATGAATGTTCTTGCAACGGGAGCTCACCACAATTGGTTACCATTAGTTGTGAGAAAAGTTGTAATATTTAATGATTTCAGACTTTTCCCATTATTTGTACTGTGAGACCTAGCTTCTTGCCAAATTTCATAATTTTAGGTCAACGGGAAGTACCCTGTAGGTTTTGCATTTTTGAATAAATGTATGGAGATGAGGACATAAAATGCCATATCTTTTGATTGCGTCATTGTAAAAAATTGAAATTTTCAGATCTTGTGTGGTTCATAGATTCTAATATATGGTATTAATTTCAACCTGATACCTTTACCCGTTCGTGAGATAAAGGGTCTTGACAGACAGACAGACGGACAACAAAGTGATCCTATAAGGGTTCCGTTTTTTTATTTTGAGGTACGGAACCCTAAAAACAGTTTTTTTTTCGCTTATTCAAACGCTTACCAACACATTTTGCAGCTACATCAAAAGCAATCGGCTAAAGCTGTCAGAAAAAACAAGTTTGTAAAACAACGTTATTCTTTCCGCCAAATATACTGTGGTTTTAGTGTCATGGCTGCAAAGTAGATTGGTAGGCGTTGGAGTAAACGAAAAAAATGGGTTACAATTTCAAATCCGTACTTTTTCTGTTTTCACTGTTGTTTTTTCACGGACAACAGCTAGGATCAGATAAAAGGATTCTATCGAAGCAAATGCCCTATTAATAAACCTCTTATCTATTGACAAATGTAGGTCTTTAATCTTGTGCTTAATCTGCCATTCTGCCCTGCCCCCGGCCCCACCATCAGAAAGCCATTTGTTTGGTGATATTTACATCACAACGCAATAATTTCACCCCAATATTAATTTACACTTTGTTCGATACCAAATCGCGATATTTATATAGCATTATTGGTTTTTGCAGTATCCAATAGATAGTTAAATTATTATCAGTCGCAAAGATGAATATCTACAGTTAAACATGCATTACACATTTACGTACACACATTTAAAATAAAGTACATTCCTTTCAGCGTGTTACTCGGATACATTGGTTGAAATAATAAAAAAAAAATTAACCTACATAGGCACTACATCAGCTAATAGTGCAATTTTTTGTCTGAGAGAAGATGTTTTCTCCGAGTTTTAAATAGTATAGCGCGATTCAGAAACCCTACAGCAGCATCTGTTTGTTGATCTGCTGTGGTTTAAGTTAATTCGAGCATTGATCAGTTTACCAGGTACTCACTTACTTAACCAAATTGCAACACGAAATCGTTAAAAACTATTATGTGTTGTACTAGCCTAGACAATAGATAGAGCCATGTAGAGCATACCTATTAAATAACACAAAGGTTCATATTCTACTACAGATTAAGAGCTGTGTAGATACTATGCTGAAACAAAATGGCGATTTATCTGCTTCGTGGAAAGGAAAAACCTCCTATTGTTATCGGCACATCTCGAGGACATTAGATTAATGGCCGTTTCTAGATAAAATGGCATTCAATTGCTCTACTTTTATTCCAAATTGTAAAGGGAAAAGATTGTAATAAAAGTATGAATGAAGTCCCAGCGTAGCACATTATGCAGCTTGGCGTAGCAGACGCTGTGACTCGGCTGTATCATTAAAATCTGCTTGTTTGTCTAGCTATTGTGACGATTAAAAATGATAATTTTAGGGGTTCATATTTATCACGCGATTTTAAAAATCTGGATAAAGTCGATTGCTAGTTCAAGATTTAATATGGTTTTTGAACCAAACGCGTATTTAGGCCACCTTGTGTTACACAGAACGATAAAATAAAGCGATCAATTGCATATAATCAACGAATAAAATGACTATAAATAATATGATTATTATTCTAATAGACTCACCCTAAAGAGTTTCGGGCGAAATGTACCCTAGTGACCTTTTGAAAGGTACAACTGGCCCGAACACGAATTTGCTTTAGGGCGAATCTGGCCCTAGCAATTTTTCAAAAAGTACATCTCGCCCATGGGCGAGTTTTTGAGGGGGCGAGATGTACCATAAGCCAAGCTGAGTGCTATGTCTGGTAGAAATCTTTATTAGGTTTTTTCCCTTTTTGACGACTCGAAGCATGCGCGGTGACTCACGTGTTTACGCACTTACTGGCATTTGTGCGCATACAAAATATGGGTACAATCAAGCAATAGCAGGTCAAGCTTGACACTCACATTGCGATTTTCCTCTCTACGCTGACTAAGATAAGCGTGGTACAAAGTCCAAGGTGTCAAGCTTGACGTGCTCTTGACTGTACTTATATGCATGGCTAAAACGCGTTATACACGCTTCGAAGTGAATTTCGTCTCTAATAATAAAACTACCTAAACTAAAACATGAGGGAAACAAATGGCGGTAGTTGTATCCGGTGGTTAGTAATCCTGGAGCTACCCGCTACGGCCCTAGATCCCAAGGGATAATCTTCTCAGGTACTTTACGACAACAAACGGTGTTAAGCGGGCTCCTATTTACCCTCTCATAGAGAAGGTAGAATATCTAACTTGCTAAAATATTTTAATATACATGTAACTACTGGGTGAAATTTGTTCAATTAGATACACGTATCTGTTGAAACGTTATGCCGTCATTGATTTTTATCTAATTTAATTTATCAAGATGATTCATAGTAATAATCGGGTTCATACTCGTATATCTACTTTACTCTCTAGCACAGAAACTCCCTTTACCTTTTTGCAACGGCTAGAGTAGCTAAATAAACGAGGCGCCAAAAAAACAGAAGTTTGTTGATTGAAAGATGGATGGCGTCATGTGTCGTGTTTGGGAACAAAACATACAATGTTTATTTACCACCAACGCGCGTAGGTATTGTTATTTTTTGCAAATTGGGGCGAGAATTTTTGCGAGGTTTCGAATGTCGACTCGTGGCTACAATCAATATCACATCAAACGAAACCGTTGCACTACAAAAACAGATTGTATTGTAACCAAATAAGGTCGATCTAAAGTTACGGTTTCTGTGTAGTATTTACAGAACTTCTGGTGTTTTGTAAAACAGTCACGTTTTGGTACGGACAAAGTCGTATTTACTGTCGCAAATATTAGCATATTAGCAACTATTTTCATACATAAACTTTCAATAGAATAGAAAATGGAAACATAACGGGTGTACGTACAATAATAATGCTTATAAATGTCTGCTGCCTTACTTGTCCATCACTCCTTACCTGACCTGTTTGCAGTAGCGGTAGTCATGTCATAATTTCTATCAATCCAACTCCTCCTCTCTAGTTTGGCAGACAATATGGGGTGAAATGATTGATCGAGGCAGTCACTGAAGTCGGGTCAATGATGACAGTTGAGATGGGATTGCAAGTTGCAACTAGGGCAAGCTTGTTGAACTTGGGAAGCTGAAACAATCGGATACTTAACTTGAGTTGGTTGCACGATTGAGTAATAAACTATTTGCGAGTCAGAAAAAATCATTATTGCTAGTATACTATAATCATGCACGAAGGACTGACAATCACTCTATTAGAAATTGTAACCCGAAAAAGAATAAAACTCACTGAAACTAGATAGAGATTTCAAATAATCTGGAAAGTAATTATGATCTACCGAGTATTCTAGAGTACCTTAATTTGGGCAATCAGTGGCTGTAACACAAGTAGTAAGTAAGTAAGTATATTTGTATGCTTATCATAGTCACTGTTTGCCTCATGAAAAATTTATTTGCAATAAGTTATTTTCATAAGTCGTGAAATGTATTTTTTTGTGTTTTATGTTGTCATGAAATAAATTTTTCAAACCTTAATTAAGTTTCAGGTTTTCCCTAGTAACTTTTCAACACCAATTTCTGCCAAAAATACCATTTGAAGTAACAAAATAATCTCAAAATAACCTATCAATTCCTCCGTCAAAAACATCTTAATTTCGAAGGCCCATCCTAAGAAATATAGAGAATGGCTCATATCAGAAATTTCACCAGCTGTCTTAAAACTTCTCTAAACACAGTAGTGCAAATTACGACACAAATGGGCAAGGGGCAGTACCTTTTTTCAGGCGGACTTTGTACAGAAGAAATATGACCTTCAGAATTTGCAATAGGAATCACAAAAATGGCAAATTAATTATTTGGAGCCTAAATTAAGATTCAGGATTGTTCCCTCTCAACTTTTGATCGCCAATTTCATCCAAAAATTAAGTAATTTTTTTTTTTATGATTTGGGTAGCCTAGAGACCTGCAAAGTTTTCAAAAACAGCAACAATCTATGGAACATCCTTTTCTATTTTTAAATTTATGATCAAAATTTGAATCGGCTCTAGAAATTTTTCGAATATTTTATGTAGCATACTTTTTGAGTAATAAGCAGGAAGTTCAGTAATTTATTCAAGACAATCAGGACACAAAAAGAAAATTTATTAAATATCCAGTACAAAAAAAGATATGAATTTTGAAAACTCCTTCGGCAGAAAATTTTAAAAAATAATCATATAATTTATAACTCGAAAACTACAAATAATCGCGGAATATAGGGGGTAATTTGGATACCCCTTAGCATGACGCATTGAAATTTTTCTTTTGGACGTCTATCAATGGGCCACGACTTTTAATTAGTTCTTGATAGAAAAAGGTATAAATGTACTCATGATACTGAACAACTTTCCCCAAGGAACATAGGTCGAAATACGAAAATCAATTTTTGGCCTCCCATAGAAACTGCATCAGCTGATAGCGCATTTTGTATGGGAGGTCAAGTTTGGTTTTTCGTATTTCGACCTATGTTCCTAGGGAAAAATTGGAGTACATGCATATCTTTTACTATCAAGAACTAATTAAATGTCACCCTATATATTGTTCTAAAAAGATTTTATAAATTTTACAAAGCCTAAGGTGATCCGTTTTCCATACAAAAATTCAAATGACTTGCATTCTTACGCGGAACATAAAATTATGTTGAAAAACGAACGAATACTGCTATTTTTAGTTAAATTTTTCGCTGATTAATACAAAAATTCAGCTCATGTACTGAAAGTACTAGTTTTTGTTAGCAAATTTTGGTTCAATATTACGATTGTGGGCGTGCGGACAAAACTGTACGGTTGTGCTTTTTGTGCATGTGTGAGTGATCGTACTCATGTAAATCACGGACTGACGAGAGTAATTGACTTTAGTGGACATATGGAGATATTTTTTTATCGAAATTGTTGTTAGGCGTTGAAGTTGCACCATGAAATTTACGAACGCTGATCAACTTTTTGCACATAATATATAGTTGGTACTTATTGCATTAAAAAAATAAAACCTTATATTTGCAGCAGTGGCTCCATCTAGTTGCGTTCGGGGCTACGCTGGCCGTCACAGATCACCTTAAAAGAGGAATAACTCGCAGTGTCACGTAACAAGAGGACAGCCACCAGCGACCACAACTGTCAAAAGCCTCCTAATCCAATTATACTGCCAACCCCCAGGAGAAACACACACCCACACCAACACACTCATTACATAATCCTTTCACATCAGCCTACTCACTTATCTGATAAATTACTACCTAGATGATAGATAAATTAGATTTGTGCTGTCTTAACAGGCTGTCTAATATCCTAACAGTAAGAAAATTACGTTATTAGTCACTAAGCAGATGAATTTTGCTACCATTATTCATTGTCAAGTTGTCTGCTTAAAATGAAGAGGAGTCTCTCAGGTAAATAAGGTAGAGCCGGGCCATTTTTCAGGGATTTTGTAATTTTTTTCGGGTGCTACGTCGCAGGACTGTTGACGGAAATTCTGGTGATTTTTTAAAGACAAGAACGGATGCGTAAAGCTCCTTTGTACGAGTATAAGGTCCAAAAGAGGAATATTTGAGAAGAAGTGAATTTGCGTTAGTGCCTGACTAGTTGGTATCTGGGCTTATTCTAGAGACTAAATCAGACTAAATACTTACTACAAAACCTTTATTTTTTTTTGGAATCTTGCACAAAGAATGTTAACTGTCATGCAAAACGATGAGTCCAATAATATGATTTATCTTTTACAAATTCTTAAAAGTCGTACAAAAAAAGTTGTTGCAGTCTACAGAATAAGCCCTCAAAAGTATACTTATTACACGAATTTTTATGTAAGTATTTGTTTTTCATCAGCTTCAACCTATCGCCAAACAGCACTAAATCGAGACAGCTGGCTCCATCTTGTGGCCAACATCCTCTTTGGGTCGCTGAGCCTTCGCAGTAAGTATTGGTTTTTAATACGAGTAAATTAATGCAAACTAAGAATTATACAAATTGTTAGTTTTACCGAACATAGAAGCTATAAAAATTTTATGCCTCTCTTACATTGTTTCAGTGTGCGTTGTGGACAATTCTCTGTGGCAGAGGCATGTACTATAACTTACTAATCTGGGTGTCTACTCTCAAAGTCCGATATATCGAAACGATACTATTCGAAACATGCAAATGCAAAACTTCGTGCCTTGACAATACAGTAGAATATTGGTTGGATGAATTTTCAAACTGCCAGTAGTTAGCATCCAACCAAAATTCTACTCTATTGTCAAGGAACGAAGTTTTGAATTTGCATGTTCCGAATTGTATCGTTTCGATATATCGGACTTTGAGAGTAGACACCCTGGGATGAACGAAGTTACGAAGGCGAGTCGAATTACGAACGACGTTACGAAGACGAATCGAGACCCTGACTTTTACGCACCTGACAAAATTATAGAGCAATACTTTGTTTGAAGTATACAGGATGTATGTCCATGTAACTAAACAACTTTCCCTAAGGAACATAGGTCAAAACAAGAATAAACAATTTTGACCTTTCATTGAAACTGAATCAGCTGATAGCGCATTTTGTATGAGAGGTCACGAAACTTTAACCGGTCATTATTAATAATTTTCAGCTTGCTTTGGTTAAAGTAATAAAACATACCTATGGTCCGTTAGAAGGCAAAAACACTACTTAACCGATCCCGAAATCTGCTCAAGGTCAAAGTATTTCTACTTACATGCGGCCATGTGTACCTACCAAAGAAAGAGTGCAAGTTTTTGTGGTGTTAATAGGACAAAGTTCATCTAGGGAAGTACGGTCAACCGCTCGTCGGTAGAAACTTTTTCAACTCTATTACCACGCCATAAGGTCCAAAAGTGTTTCTACTGACGTGCTGTTGAGTGTACCACCCTGTTGCCTATTTCTGACGTAACGCAGCAGGGGCTTGTTATACGTTAGTATATACAATATGTATTATATAGTCTAAGGGGGCTTGTATGTATATTTATTAAATGGCATCACATCTCATTACAAAACGTATTTCGCCAATGTCAAAGTAAAGGAATTGTTACAAAAATATGGCGACACGCGTACTGCTGTTTTTGATCAGAGAGTAAGACGCCAGTGAAATGACCAGCTCAAGTTTCATGCATTTGCTGCTGGTATTTCAGACGTTAGTGAACACTCTGAACACTTACCTTCAGGTGGCCCACCCATATGCTTGTTTTCTCACACAAAGTGACAAACTGTGACAAAGAATATGGACATCGTACACGCTAACGAAACTACTTGCTTGTGTCTGTTTGCTTAAACTTAGTAGAAATAGTATAGTACGAATTTCCACCTGTTTGCACAGTTCACCTTCAATATTTTCTAGTTTTCCGCTCGTAAGCTTGTAGCTTGGCGTTGCTGGAGCTGCAGCGCTGTGCACGACATTCAATTACCTTGCGCGTCTGCACTTCCATGACAGTTCAATCAACCTGACCTATTGAGTGTATTGGTTTAACTTACTTAGTAATTCTGTTAAAACGTTATATTAACTATTTTGTTAGCTATTTTAATCCGCTAGACGTAAACCGTGTCATTTATGAAAAAAACCTGGTTAGCTGGAGACTTAATAGCCGCAAGTTTTACGCAGATACGTATATGTACAAATTAACTCTTAACACTTTTTCACACTTTCGGAACACGTAGAAACGCTTGTTGTGTTTATGTCACTCGTTACCACGTGAAACGTATTGCATAGATCGCAGGCAGATTAAATAACTCACCGCTTTCACGGCGCGTGTCTTAACTTTCCAGCCGTTGCGGCGGCACGCTCGCTTCGCTCACTCAGCTCGTGCGTTGTGTTCGCAAGATAACCTGATCCTACCTAACCGATCACGAACGGGTTTGCCTTGGCTAACGAACCTAAATGCGATCTACCGACGTGATTTGACGACCGTTTACAATTTGCTGGCCGTTTGAAATCGGATAATTATATGATTTGCCTGGGTTAGCCAACATTATTTTTAAGAGAACAAAAATAAAAAAAATAAAGAAAAATAAAAAGTTGTTTGTTTTTAGGGTTCCGTACCTCAAAATAAAAAAACTGAACCCTTATAGGATCACTTTGTTGTCCGTCTGTCTGTCTGTCTGTCAAGACCCTTTTTCTCACGAACGAGAAGAGGGTATCAGGTTGAAATTGATAAGGAATATTAAGGTCGATAAACCACACAAGATCTGAAAATTTCAAGTTTCACAACGACGCACTCAAAAGATATGGCTTTTTAACCGACTTCAAAAAAGGAGAAGGTTCTATGTTCCACTGTATGTATTATAGAATTTTATGAAAATATTAGTGAAACAATACTTCAAGCTTCCATATTTTATTCATGACAGATACATTCTTTTAGGGTTGCCAATAGCAATTACAGTTTATCCAACATAGTTATAGGGAGGTTTAGTAAAACTTCAGTTTGTAATTTAAATCACTTTATTAGTTATTTGTTTGTTACTATAATATTGATGTTGAATTTTAACAATTTGGTTTTGATGTAAATATGTTAGGTATAAAACCTACAATACTTAAAATGTTGTCAACGGTTTGATTTGTGTTGTGACTTTGACGCAAAGATTTAGGAAACTACGCGCAGAGCGTTAGAAGCGCAGCGTTTTTGTTACGTAAATGCTTTGACATGTTATGACCTTGAATATGGATGGTGTTATTTAGTGAATTATCAGCAGGGACTAGATAAGTACTATACGTACAACATAATCAGTCAATAAAATTTCATAAAGAATGGTGTTATGCAATATGTCATAAGCAACTAAAACTTTTTTGAATTGTTAATAACTTTGATTTGAAAATTTGAATGTAAGGGTTTAGTGTTAACCATTAGCAATTAAGGGGGTGTGTTGGATAAACTGTAATTGCTATTGGCAACCCTAAAAGAATGTATCTGTCACGAATAAAATATGGAAGCTTGAAGTATTGTTTCACTAATATTTTCATAAAATTCTATATTTTTTAGGGTTCCGTACCTCAAAAAAAAAACGGAACCCTTATAGGATCACTTTGTTGTCCGTCTGTCTGTCTGTCTGTCTGTCAAGACCCTTTATCTCACGATCGAGTAAAGGTATCAGGTTGAAATTAATACCATATGTTAGTGTCCATGAACCACACAAGATCTAAAAATTTAAATTTTTTTCAACGACGCAATCAAATGCCATATCTTTTGATTGCGTCGTTATAAATATGCAAAAAAGCAAAACCTTCCGGTGACCTAAAATTATGAAATTTGGCAAGAAGCTAGGTCTCACAGTACAAATAAAGGGAAAAGTCTAAAATCATTAAATATTTTAATTTTTCTCACAACTAATAGTAACAAATTAAGGTGAGCTCCCGTTTTAAAGAACTTTTCTATAAAAGAGGGGTCAAGTTGGATGGTCACCGAGTTTTTAAAATCAAAGAGCAAAAGCTTTTAGTATATCATATGGTAGATAGGTACGGAACCCTTAGGGCGCGAGTCCGACTCGCACTTGGCCGGTTTTTTTTGTTGTTTTTTTTTCTTTCTTTTTCTTTTAATTTTGTTGAGTCCGACTCACAATTATTAATTAATTATTAGCCTCTTGCGCTACAATCGTAAAAAGTTTGACGCTTGAATGTATTGCCGTTTTTACGATAGAGCTAAAACAGTTTACAAGTGCACAAGCACCACCACCCCTTTGCCTATTAATGCTGCCAAGTTCTTGCGTGTTGTGTGTTTAGAAATCTAAGTTTCATAGGGTATCGGAGCCAGTTAGTGTCACATGAGACATTACACATTAGTTCTTAAGGTAGCCAACGGATTTTGCCGTGTTACTGATGTCGAAGTGTGCCACGAATAAAACAGTGAGTGCAATGGACGGTAATGACAACCAATGTATTATTATATTACTAAATAGATCGCTAAATCCACTAGGTACTGCACAGGTACAGTCAAGAGCAAGTCAAGCTTGACACTTGCAGCGCGACTCCAGCCCCAACGGCGATTGAAATAAGAACGGTACAAAGCCCACTGTTTTAAGCTTGACGTGCTCTTGATTGTACATTTGTAGCAACAGTTTCTGGAAAGTTTCGTTGTTATTTTGTTTTTCATTCAATGACAGTAGTTTATTTGTAACTGTTGAAATTGATGGGGTAGTTTATATTCTAGTGTTGTTTGTTTCGTTGATGTCCGAAATAAACATTTCCTCGAGAGCGACCTCATAACTTTTTTATTGAAAGTGATAATCGAAGCAATTCTGAAAGATAAAAGAACCATTATCTTTAAAGGTGAGGTTGTATACCTTTATTGGTTAGCCAAGGAAATAGCAATTAGCCCGTCGTAACAGGTGGCCTTCTGGAATAATGATCAAAGAACATCAGTACCAGTATCAGTTTTTCATGGTGGTAGGGCTTTTGTGCAAAGTCCGTCTGGGGAAGTGCTACCCTCTTACCTATTTCTGCCGTAAAGCAGCAGTGTTTACACTGCTGTGTTTCGGTTTGAAGGGTAAGAGAACCAGTGAAATTACTGGCACATGACAGATAACATCTTAGTTCTCAGGGTTGGCAACGCGCTTTGCTGTCTTATTAGCATCAAAGTATGTCACTAATGAGACAGTGGGTGCTATGGGCGGTGGTGGCCCACCTGCTCGTTTGCTCATTTATAACATAAAAAAAGTACCTAGTTGAGATCTAATAAAAATCTATCTCAGTTGTATATAGGGTGTAAATCTGTAAATATACAAAAAAATTGTCTGTCATATAAATGCGCTCTCACGTGGAAAGCATTTTTCTCGTATTTCCTCTTCTTATCGATGCTCCTAGGGAAAAGTGGTAGATGTTCAGTTTCATTACGATTTCATGGTCTGAATCCCTAGCCTCACTTTTCGGGAGATGGCTTTTTTACACCCTGTATGAGTGTTTTGTAACATATTTTATGTAGAAAACAATTTATTTGCAAAAGGCGTCATTTTGTAGCATCAAATTCAATTTCCGTGTAAGCAAGCATAGGACTTGAAAAGATTGGTTTACGGAAACATTTACGTTTAGGAGGTTTAAATAAATGTTGATCCTCTTATGTGTCGAAGATGGTCCAATTTTAGGATTATTTTTCAAATTCAAATTGCTTTATTGCTCAGACAACTTATTGCAGTCCACTGTTACTAAGAAAATCTTAATTATCTCCTGTGAGGACAAAGGTTGAACTTGCGCAATCGCTCCTTTTGCCCATTCTAGACTACGCTGATGTATGCATGATTGATCTAAACGAGGAACTATTGAATAAACTTGAAAGACTCCAAAACGTATGCATCAGGTTCATTTATGGGTTGCGCAAGTTCGACCATGTGTCCGAGTACAGGAATAGATTAAAATGGCTTCCGATCAGGCTACGGCGTGATGAGCACGTTTTGACGCTCGTTTACAAAGTGCTGTATGACCCGCGCTCCCCTCCCTACCTTAAGGAACGTTTCCATTTCCTCCGTGCAGGTCGCAGCCGTGACCTTAGGTCTAAGAATGATAACTTATTAGACATTCCTTATACTCGCTCTGGGTATTACAAGGAATCATTCACTGTCAAGGCTACCACGATGTGGAATGACCTACCGTTGGAAGTGCGTCATTCTAAGTCTCTGGGCATATTTAAAACCAAAATTCGTCAGTATTTCCTCGCTAAGTTATTATGAGTTCGCAACCATATTATGTCGATATATATTGTATGTTTATGTATTTTATTTTATGTATAACTTACAGTGTGTAGTATATATATATGTCTATATTTGTAATTAATATATGTATATATACTGTATTTAATCATATGTATGTAGGTATATATTTTTTACATATTTATTTCAAAATATTTATATATGTAACTGTATATTGGTGCACTACACTACAGTCTTTCGTCGCTGCTGATTTCCTCAAAAGGTTGTCTGGAAGAAATCACTTTTAGTGATAAGGCCGCCTTTTGCCCACTTATTGTAAAACCGTAATTTTTAATCTTTATTCCTAGATGTGTGCAATAAAGAGTTATTCATTCATTCATTCATTCAATTACCTATGTTAGTAACTAGAGTCATTAGATTGGTCAATGAAATTATTATTACGAAAACTACTTTTGTTTAACGACTTTTGGAAAATCGCATAAAATATATTTACTTTCCATACTAATTGGATCTTCCAGTTTATTTCTTTTTTTGCCGGGTTCCCAAAAGTCGTAACGAAACGAGATGATAATACTAAAGGGTGTGAATCTGTCCATGAAACTGAACAACTTTTCCGAAGGAATATAGGTCGAACAACTAAAATCAGTTTTTGATTCTCCATAGAAACTGCATCAACTGATAGCGCATTTTGTATGGGAGGTGAAATTTAGTTTTTCTTACATCGGCGAACCCTTTCCGTTACATGATGTATACAGGATGTAACAAAAAGGGTATACGAACCCTAAAGGATGTGAATCTGCCCATGAAAAAGAACTTTTTCCAAGGACTAAAGTCGAAATATGAAAAAAAAATTGACCTTGATACCTTGCCTAGCATAGAAAAACTTGAATTAGTGTGTTAAAAGTATATTTATTTTTCGACATAGTCTCCTTGAAGCGCTATGCACTTCATCCATCTACGCTCTAAAGCCTTGATGCCATCCCTGAAGTGATTTTCTTCAAGCCCTTCAAAATAACTGTCCACGGCAGACATCACCTCGCTATTATTTTCAAATCTTTGTCCAGTTAAAAAAAATTGTGCTTGGGGAATAGATGAAAGTCAGATGGTGCCAGATCAGAGAATAAGCTGGGTGTGGTAAATCTCAAATATTTAATTTAATTATATATTCATTTTTGGTAATAGTTTTTTATTTATTTTTGCCATCGCAATGCTGCACGTGTGAACGCACGCATTATCCTGATGAAAGATTATTTTTTTTTAGCCAGGCCGGGTCTTTTTTCACGAATACACACTTGTAATTTATCCAGTAGATCAGCATAATATTCGCCATTTATGTTTTGTCCTTTTGGAAGGTAATCAATCATCAATATACCCTTCGAATCCCAAAATACTGACGCCATGACTTTCCGCGCTGTTTTCACGGCTTTTGCTTTCTTTGGAGCCGGGGATCCTTTTTCCGTCCATTGTTTAGACTGAATTTTTGATTCAGGTATTTAGTGGTGAACCCGTCTCGTCTATAGTAACAAACCGTGGCAGAAAATCAGTTGTATTGCTCTTAAAGCGGTCCAAACACTCTTGTGAAATTTGCATATGAACGCGTTTTTGGTCAACTGTAAGCAATCGCGGCACCCACCTTGCGGATAATTTTTTCATACATAATTCTTGGGTCAAAATGTGGGAGTTTCCTCGTGTCCGTACTAATGTCCTGACTAGTACGGACACGAGGAAACTTAATTTTTTTTCATTCCTCGTGTCCGTACTACGTATAAAAAGCATGCTGTATAATTAATGCGCCCGTTCTTTAATGATGCCTACAGTATCAGCTATCTCGGAAAGTTTTAATCTTCAGTCAGTAAAACAGCATCATGAATTTTGGTCACAATTTCTGGAGTAGTGGGTTATACGGTAGTAACATATATAAGATCATTGAGTAGTGGCACTTTTTGGACGTCCTGGACGATGTTCATCTTGGGTGCTAGTACGGCCACGTTTAAATTCAGCCACCCAATTTTTTATGGTTGCATATGAAAGAGCATTTTCTCCCAAAACATCCTTCATCTCCGAAAAAATCTCTCCACCTTTTAATAATCCTTTTAAATGCAAAAACTTTGTCACAGCTCGTAGCTCAATTTTATCCATTTTGCAGAAAAAACAAAACAATGCTTTTTGAAATGTCAATATTTAAAAGAAAAACTATACGATCGATTTGAAATTTGAACACTGGCAGCTAATGAACCAATGAGTAAAATACTAAGGAGATTTTATATCGTCATAATACAAAATATGGGTTAGGCTAGCTATTTATCATCCTGCCTACGTAGAACAAAATTTTCATTTTCATATTTCGACCTATCTTTCTTGAGAAAAGTTGATCAGTTCCATGGACAGAATCACATCCTTCAGGTTTGATATACCCTTTCTGTCACATCTTGTATTAACAATAAACAAAAATTTGAGGGACATTTTTGTCTCCGCAGATTTTCTCCGCAGACAAAAGGTTTTATACGAAGTTATTACAACCTTAAGACGACCCAAAGTAAAAGCGTACTTCTGATTTGATTTAATGATTGTCAATATTTTGTTTTACGAAGACAAGACTCCTCGTCATTATTTCGGCAGGATCAAAGCGAGCTTCAGTTCTTAATTAGATATCTGAGCTCTTTGAGTCCGAGAAAGTTGTAGGGGCCGACCCGACCCGGCCTGGCAGTGGTTCCCGATTTTGCCCACATTATTCGGCACTACGCTAGCCCAAATTTTCTAACTTTGTAGTCGAAACAATCTTTATTCTCGGCTGCCTTTATGATGTACTCATATCATAAATATACACAACTAACTGTGCCCGCGGCTTTGCCCGCGTGGAATTCAGACAATGACGTGCAATATTGTGCAGTCTCTCCCTCTCCCCCTCCCTCTCACCCTCCCCGTCCCCGTCCCTGTCACTGTCCATGTCCCTATCCTTATCCCTTCCCCTTTCCCTACCCCTTTCCCTATCCCTACCCCTACCCCTAACGCCATCTTAACCGCTATCTCTACCCTGACAGAAACGATACCTACCCATATTGGTTTTTAGACTTTTTCATCCCATTTCCCTCTTTTAGGGATTGAATGCTCGTCCCCTGTCCCCGTCCCCGTCCCCGTCCCCGTCCCCGTCCCCGTCCCCGTTCCCATCCCCATTTAGGGATCCGTTTGCGAAATCAGCTTGAAAGCGCAATTTTTTGTTGGAGTCGAGTGTCCCCCCGCCCCTGCCACCTAACGGTAGTTAATGGAAATGTGAAAAATTCGAAGTAGTATATATACAGGGTGTTAATTTGATTGTGTGCCATAGCTTAGGGGGTGTTTGAGTAACCATAAAGGAACACAAAAAAATATTTAAAAAAATCCTACTTAAAAAAAAACTAAAACTCCATTGAAACTTAACGAACGCGGAGGGCAATGACCCGGACGGAGCATCAGTGGTACGCAGTATCAGTGGATAAGGTAGGCACATACATAACTGAAACTCTTTCGCGCGCTTTTGATAGCGCGGTGCTCAAGGTCATTGCCCTCCGCGTTAGTTTAGTTTCAATGGAGTTAAAAATAAATTAAGTAGGATTTTATTTACATTTTTTTTTAGTTCCTTTATCGTTACTGAACCACCCCCTAAGCTATCGCACGCAATCAAATTAACGCCCTGTATATATATATATGATGAAATTGAAGGGAAAACTATCACAGCTAAGTAGGCTTCACAGGTTAATGAGCTATAGCTGAAAAACTGGAAATTATGTAAATAGCATTAGCAATCAGGCGTAACGACCTCGCACTGTATTAGGATGTAAACATTTTATGTTATGAATGTTATGAAATACTTAGTCAACACCTGCTTTACCATAAAAATCGTAAAATACTACGGAACCCTATACTGCGCGTGGCCCGACACGCACTTGGCCGGTTTTTTTATTTGCAGAAGTCGATACTTTTGAAAATAGTTCAACAAACACCACAAACATTTTGTAAAAAAGGCATGCGCATAACTTTTTTAGCAAACACAGATTATTCAAGAGCGCGCAGGAGGCACGTTCACTAAACTGTCAAACAGCCTAATCCTTGAATTATTTTCTTAAAAGTTTGTTGTTAGTTGATTAATTTGTATATTTTCATTTCATTAATAGTTTAGGATAGTTTTTATCATAGTATCGAACTCAGTTTATTTATTCATAAAAATAATATGAATGTTATTTACATAAAAAGTGCTTCTTGCCGAAATAGAAAAAACAATATAAAAACACTAGTGCGGCAATGTAATGGAAAGAACACAGTTCAAATATAGCTGTTTATGAGCAAATGTGTTGAAAATTATACAAAATACTTAAAGAATAAGAACTAAGGCTAGATTGTCCTTATTTCAGGCAAGGCAATATACTCCTAAGTTCTTTATCCCAAACTTCGTTTCTATCCTTACCCTCAAGGGTAGGCAAAGTTTCTTTTCTGCAAATAGGGTTTCATTATGCCCTAATTCCTTTGACTTTCTGGATGCAGGAACTTCATTAAACCACAACATTGTAAGCTATTTGCAGAAAATATATCAAAGTATTATAGTAGATTGTATCACTAGGCTGTAAAATCGCTATTTTGAATCCAGAGCGAAGTGTAGAATCCTGAACGTACTCGTAGCGAGGGATTCAATAGGTCGCCCAAGGTAAAAATATTTTTGCAGCCGCGTAATACACTCTACTTTTCATCTCCCTCTATGAGAAAAGAATAAGAGGCTCATTGAGACACACACTCGTCATTAGTTTTAAATATAATATACCATTACAATATTATTACTTGATGAAACAATACTAAAAATCATATTAAGTATTATTTGTAACAACTGAAAATGTAATTGACATTTTTGTATTAATTAGGAATAGAACCTCTTTGGTTGGTAGTCTTGTTTACATTTCAAGCATATTTCTTTTTTTATATTCATAATAATTTTAGTAGTACAACCGGCCAGTATCATTTTTCATACAATATTTTGGTTCGATCTCTATGGTTGACCTAAAATATTCCTATGGTGGACCTAATTTTAAATCCCATTTTTACCCGCTACAAAAGTCTCTCGGAGAAAACAGCTATTTTGATCGCCTTTATTGAATAACCATGGACGAACCGTTCAGCGATTTTCGAATAGATAGGATGAAACATAAATTGTTAGATAAGTACAGGCAAGAGCAGGTCAGGCTTGAAGTGCTTTTCTAGCCCCAACCACAGATTAAATAATACTTAGTAAACTAACGTCCCTAACATTGATTGAAATAAGAGCGGCACAAAGACATATTTGAATTTTAAACTTAAGTTTGAATTTTATAAATTTGTCGCCTTGGTATTACTACCTTATAATAATAACGCTCGTCTTTACATATAATTTAAGTTGCTCTTCCATAAAATGGATCGAGCTACGTACATAGGTATAATATGTTACCGGCCAAACCCCATTTTAGGACAAACTAGGACTAACTAACTAAACTTGAGCCCAGGCAAAACCTATTGCTTTTCGCCACTCGCAGTGAGATTTGGGCACAGAATAAAGTAATAGTGCTATCATACAGAACGCACACTCTCCGCCCCCCATTGTAATCTACCCCGCACCCCCGCGCGCACCCGCTCGCGAGATTCTCGTGGTCCTTCTGGGGGACTTTTTTACCGTCAAATTGACCAAATTCCACAAAACTAGTTCGCTAAGTTTTTTTTTTTTTTCAATTAAGCGAGGAGGTGGGTAATGGAGTTTTGTGCTAAAATCGGGTTAGGCTGGTGATATACCAGGTGTAAGGGATAACTTTCTAAAAACTAAAAAGGAGTACGTCTGGAGGTGCTGATTTATCTTTTTTTAAATTTTAGGGTTCCAAAGCAAAATGGTAAAAACGGGACTCTTATGGTGCGAATTCGTCTGTCGGTCACACCAGGATATCTCAGCAACCACTATTGCTATCGATTTGAAATTTAGAACAGTTTTAGAATATGATTGTCCAACTTTATTGCAAACAAAAGAGTTCATCATCATCATAACATCCCATGAAGCGTCCACTGCAGGACAGGGAGCTCCCATCAAAACTAATTTTTAACTGTCTTTAATAGGTCGAATGGGGTATCATATGAAAAGGCTTTACTTGTACATTCCAACACAGATGTTTTATTTTTTTTATACCTCTTTGTTTCAAGTTGATGAAAAATGTCTGCAAAAATACCATTCCCTCACTTATCCCCGAAGTTTGTAAAGGGAAAAATCTGAACTAGTAAAAGTCATTAGAAGTTTATGTATAGATTACAGTAAAAATAAAACTATCTCTCTATGTAGCACCATTTTTTTTTTAAATCTGCAAAACACCTTTGCAAACAAATTTAGTTTTGCGGTCCTAAAAATGGACTTTATAACTTCTAAAAATATGTACTATAAATATATCAGAACCCTCGTCGCGCGAGTCTGACTCGCACTTGACCGGTTTTTTTTTCACTTACTTCTCTGAAAGAATTTAAGTTTTACTGAGTTATCATGACCTTTCGGAAAGCTGTAGTTACACCCTGTATAGGAACCAATATTTTCTTACTTACCAACAGATTTAGATGCTAATTTAGAGTGACAGGGGAGCGCCGATGAATTGACCTGCCGACAAAGTAATTGATTTACTGGAGCGCAAGTAATTGTGTCATGGTTCCGCTTTATGCTTTACAATCAAAACGCAATTTAGTTTGTACCCTGAAATCAGGGCGGCCGGTTATTGGTAATTGTAATGTGTGAGCTATCCGTTACTTTCCGGTAGTTACTTGTACAGTATACCTATAACAAATAATTAATCTATTAGTTGCAAATCAGTATAGAGACAAAATATCAACATTATTTTTCAACACATTTGCTCATAAAACAGCTCTATTTGCACTGAATTAAGGTCCATAATCCAGCTTATTAAACACGCGTGCTTTTTTTATTAATATAACTTCTCTAGTGTTGTAATTTTTGTCTTTTTTTTTTAATCGGCAAGATGCAAGGAGTTTCTATATCTATAACATTCATAATATTTTCATGAATAAGTAAACTGTGTTCGATAATATGATAAATAAATGTTAATTACATGGAAATACTTATATTAATCAACCAACTCACTACAAATTTGTCTTTAAAGTAACAAAATATTCAATATTAAATAATTCAAGGGAGTGAGCCTCAGAACAAAGACCTCCTTGCTGAGTAAGCTGTTTGGCAGGTTTTATTTTTCTTTTCTTTTTTATAGCGGTAAGGTGCAAAGAGTTTCTATATCTATAACATTCATAATAATATGATAAATAAACGTTAATTATACGTAAATATTGATTTTAATCAACTAACTAACTACAAATTTGTCTTTAAAGTAACAAAATATTCAATTTTAAAATAATTTGAAAAGTAGTCTGTTTAATAGTGTAGTCATTGTCTCCTGCGCGCGCATGTATAATCTGTGTCTTCGAAAAAAGTAATACGCGCGCCATTATAACACATATTTCTTGTTGTGAAATGTGTTTAAAAAAATTAAATGTCTTCTACAAATAAAAAAAAAACAGTGATAAGTGTAGAACGTCGAAAATACTTGAACAAAAACACAAGTCCGGTGACGCGTAGAAATGTAAGGAAAACGTCTACGAAATTTCCTTAGAAAAAAAAGGTAAGCGAATTTGATTCGTTTTTATTCGCAAATGTGTTGAAAAACGTCGTAAGAAGCTTGTGCGATTTGGTGATTACACCCTCGGCTCCATTACGCCCTCGCCTGCAGCTCGGGCTGCAATTTCGGAGCCTCGGCCTTAATATCCAAAATAGCGCACGTGCATCTTAATGTACTATTAAACATAATTTTGTTAATATCCAGATATAGGTAGGTGCGTTCTTATTATTAATATTTTTTATCCTATCTGTTCGCAAAACGTTGATGGGTTCGTCAATAAAAGCGAACAAATTAGCAATTTTCTCCAAGTTAGAGGTAATGGGGATCAATTCTTGAATATCACCGGGTGCTAAAATATCACTAAAAAAAATCAAAATCACGGATTATTCTTTTCAAAAGTAGAGATTGATATTCGTTAAATATAAAGCAGTCCTTGATTGTTAATTAACATGTATTCTGATTTACTTTTCAACTGTTTATCAGGGCAAATGTGAATTATTAAAGTCTCAAAAGTGATATTTTATCACCCGGTGATTTTCAAGAATTGAGTCCCTGGGCGACCGAGCTTTGCTCCTGTTCCTAAAAATAACAACGATGTCGATAACATTTTCAGGATCGCACCAATTATTTATTAGTTACAATTTAATTTTGTTATATCTTACTACCTACTTTATTGATTACTTCCGATACTTAAGTGTGTAAGGGACGGTGTATCGAAAACTGAAAGGGCGTGCTCAGTCAACGAAACTGTAAAACTTTCCCAAACAAACATTTTTGGGAAATGAAAAAGATTTTTGACTTCTCTTTTTCGATCAGAGTGAGCAATTTATATGGAGAGGTCAAAAATATTTTTCATTTCCCAAAAATGTTTCTTTGGGAAAGTTGTTCAGTTTCGTTGACTGAGCAAGCCCCGGTTAGTTTTCGGTACACCGTCCCTTTCACCATATATACCGTTTCTGTTCGAAATTAATTATGAGTAGGTGGCGAAAAGTAGAGTGTATACGTGGCCGCAAAATTATTCTTTACCTCGAGAGTCGCATTTACGAATATCACCGGATGATTTGCGAATGATTCTTGAGAAAACTAAAACAGGCTCGGACTTTTTGGCGCCCCGTTTGTGTTGTCCGGTGTACCTACATTCAACTCTCCAGTACAAAGGTTTTCTGAAGTAAGCCACACATTGAATAATAGCTAGGACAGACAGAGAGACATGACGAATTAATTCATCAGAACATCCTATGAAATGTCCACTACAGGACAGAGAGCTCCCTCCAGAATTTTAACTTTAGCTGGAAAATGTGGAGGGGAGTACCATAGTCACCCCCTTGTCAGCGATACGGCTGGCGCCAAGGAGCGCGGTTGTACGTGACCGCAGTAAGTAAGATGGTATGATACACAGGAGGATGCTGCTGCCCATCCTCCAGTTTATAACCCTTAGTCGCCTCTTACGACACCCACGGGTATGTAATGGTACTATTATTTGCCGGCACCACACGGAACGTTACATTTTGATTACGGAACCTTAAAAAGCGGTTTGGTGCGGTTTTAGGTCGCCTTACAAATCTACTGAGATCTTAACTCAAGAAGTATTTAGTTTATAATCAGCGCACAAAGTCATTAAGGAAAAGCTTTATTTAAATAATAACAAGCTTCTAGGAGTGGGCAAAATTATACGTTCCTTGCAATAATCTATTTTATTAGATAAGCTCTTCATCACCACCCGAACCCACCCGCATGCCAAACACAGCAACATTATGAAGGGAAAGATTTATTTTACAGCCAACATTTAACCGTGGAAGGGTTCGCGGTCGTAATATTAACTGTTCCTACGTCTCGGGCTGAATACAGAACATCTTGGTGTGTATGTCACCACAATTTTATTCGTCCGTTTCATATTCTTCGTTTTGTATCTACTTATGCAGAATTATTCATTTAACACTAAAAAAACAATATTTTTCTAGTTTTTCGACTTTCGTCGCAGGGGCTGTAGGCAAGTGGCATTTTATGATCGTAAACGTCAGTAAAATAGAATATAAAAATATATGAGATACGAGTAGCTATCCAAATGTTGCGTGACAGCTAATGTCAATCCCCTACGTTTTCATTCTATTCTACTAGCGTTTACGATCATATTATAGAAAGCCACTTGTCTAGGTACCCAGGTTCCTTTGGAAAAGTTATTAAGTTTTAAGTGGCAAAAAATAACCCTTTATAGGTAATATTGTAGACAGGTGATACTAGCATTCGCACAGATGAAATACATCCGTGAGAGTAAAGCGCGTTCGAAGCCGCGTTCTTTCTTTCTTTAAGCTGGATGGGTGACCGCTGATGATGATGACCATGAAACGTCCACTACAAGACAGAGAGGGAACTCCCTCAAAAATTCCAGCTTTTGCTGAAACAATGTGGATAGGAAGTACCATAGTCACGTTATGGCTGGCTCCGCAGAATGTAAGATGGTACGATACACAGAAGGATGGTGCTGCCCATCATCTGTTTTATTAACTCCCACGACTCTTACGACACCCACGGTTAGAGATGGGTTGATACTTTTCTTTGCCGGCACCACGCTGGGCACCGCTGCGCTGCGCTGTGCTGATAGATAGTATTTATTTGCTCTCTCTAATGCACAATTTGTTCGTCCGTTGTTACATTATCGCATTTTATCTAGCACTTTCAAGCCACAAGAGCAAGGAATCAAAATTCTTTGATTTAAACCGCTTGTCGCGGCTACTTTCTCTGATAGAAGTATAATTAAGATGCCATTTAAAATGTAGGTCTTATAAAGATAGACAAGTTTATTTATCTGTACGCATAATTTTATACACTGTGGCAATAGATGTTATCAACCGAACTTAATAAAAACATTAACACGATCAAAGTGGTTCAAAATGCTGGCCTCTAATCCTGGTAAAACCTAATCTAGAAATTACCTTGATTTGTAGAAACGGAATAATTGACTAGGCCCTATGAAAGCACCCGTGCAAACTTTATTGCCTCCAGTAGATCTTGGATTCTTGCTTTGCCCTTAACCGAATGCTTCTTGAATACTAATTTTCAATTTTTTTCGACCCGGAAGGAGAAGTCGGCTTCGGTTTTCGTTCAATTAGATATTTTAATAAAGATCTGAAAGCGAGTTTGGTTTTACTACTTTATTTTCTTCGACGCTTTCCTTAGTTTTCGAAATTTTGTTTTATCAGGATGCTTCAAACATAGAACAGCTATAAATATAGCACTCTCTATTTTATCTATATCATCATACCTGTGCTCATGCTTTCTTTTTCTACAGGAGAAACAGTAGAGGTTCAAATAATCTCCAGTAGTTTTTAAACAGTCAAAAAGTAACCGGTAATGTAATAACCAACAAATACAAAACTAAATCTACGAAGTAGAAAATCGCAATATTTCACTACCGCAGGCAGGATTCGAACCTGCAAACACAGGAAGTGTTAAAATAAAAATAGTTTTCAAAACATTTGCTCATAAAACAGCTCTATTTGCACTATTTTAAGGTCCATATCCAGCTTATTAAACACGCGTGCTTTTTTCATTAATATAACTTCACTCACTTCACTATATAGTGTTGTAATTTTTGTCTTTTTTTTAATCGGCAAGATGCAAGGAGTTTCGATATCTATAACATTCATAATATTTTCATGAATAAGTAAAAAGTGTTCGATAATATGATAAATAAATGTTAATTACATGGAAATACTTATATTCATCAACCAACTCACTACAAATTTGTCTTTAAAGTAACAAAATATTCAATATTAAATAATTCAAGGAAGTGAGCCTCAGAACAAAGACCTCCTTGCTGAGTAAGCTGTTTGGCAGGTTTAGTGTTTTATTTTTGTTTTGTTTTTTATACCGGCAAGGTGCAAGGAGTTTCTATATCTATAACATTCATAATAATTTAATGAATTAAGAAACTGTGTTCGATATTATGATAAATAAACGTTAATTAAACGAAAATATTGATTTTAATCAACTAACTAACTACAAATTTGTCTTTAAAGTAACAAAATATTCAATTTTAAAATCATTTGAAAAGTAGTCTGTTTGATAGTGTCTTAGATTATGAATAACGGCAGCTTACTGCCTGATAGTGTAGTCATTGTCTCCTGCGCGCGGATGTATAATCTGTGTCTTCGAAAAAAGACACATAGCAGATATTTAACAGATATTTCTTGTTGTGAAATGTGTAAAAATAAATAACTACTACAAATAAAAAAAAACAGTGATAAGTGTAGGACGTCAAAAAAATACTTGAACAAAAAACACAAGTCCGGTGTATCGGGTGACGTAGAAAGGTGAGGAAAACGTCTACGAAATTTCCTTAGGAAAAGTAGGTAAGCGAATTTGATTCGTTTTTATTCGCAAATGTGTTGAAAAACGTCGTAAGAAGCTTGTGCGCTTTGGTGATTACACCCTCGGCTCCATTACGCCCTCGCCTGCGGCTCGGGCTGCAATTTCTGAGCCCCGGCTGTAATATCCAAAATAGCGCATGTGCATCTTAATGTACTATTTCAAATAAAAAACTATTTTCATCATCATCATAAAATCCCACGAAAGATTCACAGCAGGAATTCACTGCTCGCTTCAGAATTCCATTAAAAACGCGTTGTAATTTGGAGGGGAAGTACCATAGTCGCCATGCTTATGAGCGGGTATAGCGACCGCTATTGTAGGTGGTCGGTTGGTGGAAAATTATGCGATACACAAATAGATGCTGCTGCCTATCCTCCGGTTATTAATTCCTTAGTAGCCTTTTACGACACCAACGGGTAGAGAAGCGTTGGTAGGTACTATTATTTAGCAGCACCACACTAAAGCTCTAATCTAATAGATATATTTTATTAAAATTGGGTTTAGATAGTTAGCATTTAAAAGCTAAACATGCAATTCCAATCATCTATTGAAAGAAATCTTATGAAGTCATCTACATTTTGCTCTTACTTTTAGAAAGAGCAAGTATGCCTACCTCAGACAAAGTCGTCGTTCCACTAGGAAGTTCGCGTGCAGCAAGCATTCTTCCAAGCCCCCTTAAATCAGCCCCTGTCATAGGAATTTTAATCTAGCTAGAACGCTAACGAATGAGCCCGACAGGCCCAACTTCGGCTCGAAAAATTTGCAATTTTACTTAGCGAGGCGAATACTTTCATTAAGTCGAGTCATTGTTTTTGTTTTAAGCTTTTATGAAAGGAAACGCTGATAGGTTGGTATATATACATATATACAAGGTTAGTGGTTGTACCTGACATCCGTTGGCCCACTCATTAATGAAATCAATCGCAACAACTTTTGTTCTACGACTTTGATAACAACACCTAAAAACTTTTCAACTCCGCATCATACATAATGTGGTCACTTACGTAACTTTAAATAAAGACAATGTTTACCTAAATTAAATAAAGACATTTAAATTAAGCATTTGTGTTTTAGACAAAAACCTACAGCGTCATCTGCTGGCGGGTAGCATAGCTTACTCACCCGATGATATTTTCATGTTAAGGCGGCTATTATAGAGCGAAGCTCGGTCGCCCAGGTACTATTTTCGTGACATCTGTAGACTCTTGTTGTTTTCGTGATATTTTATTTTTGCATTTCACACTTTTATAATCATAAACTGCCCTTTGTCTGCTCTAATGTCCTCGCTATTGTTGCAGTATGACAAAAGTGTTTTAATTTAGCCTCGACCCGCTGACTAAAGATTTCAATTTCAGGTCTAAATACCGCGAAATGGCTTGTCATTTGCATAACGAACGCTCGAAAGCCACTTTGTAGGAATGTTTGTAAAAAAAAATGTTTACACAGATTTGCATTTCTTGTAGAATTTTCATCGTTACTCGTATGTGAGAAATTCCAAACACTAAAAAGTCGGACGTTTGCAAATAGCTACCATTTTCCATAGGTAAATGCATCCGTTAGGACGAGCAGATGTGATACGTGAATCGTAGAGTGGATCCCCATTCGACCTGATGAGCTTCTCTATAATACATGGTGTAGGGGACGGTGTACCCTAAACTGAACGGGCGTGCTCCGTCAACGAAGCTGAACAACTTTGTGAAAGAAACATGTTTGAGAAATGATAAAAAAAATTGATCTTTCCATACAAACTGTTCGATCCGAGTGAGTAATTTGTTTGGAGAGGTCAACGGGCGTGCTCCGTCAACGAAGCTGAACAATATTGTGAAAGAAACATGTTTGGGAAATAATAAAAAAAATTGAGCTTTCCATACAAACTGTTCGATCCGAGTGAGTAATTTGTATGAAGAGAGAGGTCAAGAATTATAACATTTCCCAAAAATACTATTTCTTTTAGGTGACAGATTTATGTAATTAGCATAAAAACTATCACAATGTAAGAAAAAACAATAGTGTATTATTAAATAGAAGCAGGAAGGCGAGGCCTTGGCCAAGCAGTGGGACACTGATAAGAAAAGTAATGCAAGTTTGCTATCAAGTTTCGCAGACACCTACGTATGTTCGTTCCGTTCTATATCGGAGAGTGGTAACTAAGCCAATATAAGCAGAACTAGTGCTACTGTAGAAACTAAGGAACCCTAAAAACCATGATACTACCACTGACGTGTGTTTAACTGCATAAATCGAGCGTGCTTGGAATACGGTCAAAGAGCATACACGGTTTGCGATTGACCGTTCACAAAGCCGAGAGTCGAGACAAACAAACCATGAAGACGCGTATTTGCAAAGGGACAATGTGGTATGCGTAGAAACATAGCTTCACGTATGTCACGAACCAATATCAGCTCAATAAATTAATGATGTTACCTAAAGAGATTAGACATTACTTCCGTTTAGCACGTAAGGATCATATTATAAGTTAGTATAAAAGGTTAGTTAAGAGTAGTAGTGGGGAACGAGTGGTGGATGTAGTAGTAGATTAGAAGATTAGTTGGTGTAACAGTCAGATGGATAGTAAAGGTCTAAACTAGACATGAGTAGTTTCCCTCGACTTCCCAATCAGGACCATTAGATTCCATATGGCAACCCATGCCAGTTGTTTCATCATCTAATTATTACAACAAGCATGCATATGTACAAAACAAGTACATTTTGTGGATGAAAAGTCTAAATCATATCACAATATCAGATAGGCGTCTAATCTGTGTATAAAATCTTCTCATCCTATCCTTTTCACTATAGCAGAACACCCACAGTCAACAATACACCCTTATTGTTTATCACCCCGGCTATTTTAAGAGGTGTTTCTGTCTTTGAAACTGAACAACTTTTCAGGTGGATACACGAAAAAAAAATTTCGACTTCCCATATAAACTGCATCAGCTGATAGCACATTTTGTATGGTAGGTCAACATTATTTTTCGCATAGTTTCATAGTTCTGGGGAAAAGTAGGTCAGTTTTATGGGAAGAACCACCTCCACATATGTCCCGGGGTGATAAAAAAAATAGCACCGTGTAGCTAAATTTTTAGCTGTAACTTGTTTCGTTCATCATTACCTTTCATCATCACCACAACTTTATATCCAATTTCCACCGATATTTGCTTTCGCGCGTCACCGGGGACACCTCTCCGAAGGCTTATTTATTTTCTCCTTCAAGGGTAAGGAGAAAATCAATTCCGGACATCTTGACAAAGGGCCCTATCCGAAAAAGCCGCTGAATCACCAAAATAATTAGAAATTCCCAAGAGAAATGGGAAGTATGTTCCAATACATAACTACGTATTTTACAGTGAAATGTATACTCGTAATGTAGAGAAACACTGATAATTTTAGAGGTTTCTGATGTGATGTCGTAAATAAACACATTTTTTTGCGCTTACATTACAAAAGCTGGCTGAACCCTACGAGATAAATCAAAACAATGTACTACAGTATTGTACACCTTAAAAAGGTCTACAAAAAAGTCTGCGATGATGGTAAATGTCTATCTCTTAGGGATAACCTACAATAACCATTTTTTGTCCTTCGAGAAATACTGGCTTATTTACGAAGTGATTTTAAGCAATACAGCATTTAATCCTTATCCAATTAAGTACCTTTATCATTGTGCATTTAATATATGGCCCTTCAAAGCATGTAATTTTAATGAATACTTTCGAAGATATTACAGATTTACAATGCAGGGACATAGCGGCATAGCGGTTGCGTCGGTACCTACCGGCCGATTTTCCAATTTAACTCTTCTAATTTCCGGTAAATATATCTTTTGATAAATCGCAGGGTCAAACCTTCAACGTCGCAGGCTTAGCTTTGAGCGTTGAGTGTTTTTCACATGACCAATTATATGTAGCTCTTTTAAGAGTAACCTCTAAAAAAAACGTATTTGTATTGTCTAATGAAATGAATGACAAAAGAGCTGTAAACGTTGTAAATAAAGACATTCGTAGTATATTTAGTATCAGTATTGCACCCGTGAGAAGCCGGGGCGGGTCGCTAGTTATAGGATAAATGTGGGTTGTTGTAAGGCATCTCAGAAAAATAAATGCGTCTCGTCATATACGTCTTATAACTATAAGCACGAGAAATACTTTTGTGCTTGTTTCCATTGAATAAATGTGTGTCTATGTCTATATTGTTAGTATCTACTAAAAGTATTTCTTATGTAAAGTTTCTATTTTCCATGCATAATTTAAATGGGATGCACAATACAATACTAAAACGACATGGAGCTGATCTCATGATGGAGCTGGAAGATGGCAAAGGGAACTCTGTAATAAACTGACGCAACCCCATCCCCTTTGTCTTAACAAGGGCTCTATCCAAGGTCTGATGAAGTAGTTAGTCGACTGTATAAAATAAATAACTAAATTTATATCTATAAATAACCATATCAAAATTCAGCTTGTCATTAGCATTCGAGAATTTATTTAATAAAACATGCAATACGTCAATCGCATGTCAGTGGAAACATTTGTGACTTTATTTCTGTGCCATAAAGTCCAAGTGTTACTACTGACGTGCTGCTGGATGTACATAAACTGCTTCCAAGGAAAAAACTTCTTTGTACTTTTATCGATTTAAAGTATTTAAAAAATAAAATTACGTAGGTATACAAAACGTAAATTTGTGATTGGTACCGGGTAGTTTAACTTGTTTAAATGGTAGGTACATTAAAATGTTACGACGTGTGGGTCAAGTAATTGGGGTACCTGAATATACTTGGAAGTTAAATTAACAAATTCTGTGGAAGTTTAAATTCGCCGAAACACAAGTTGATGCAAACATCATTTCGACAATACCATACTTGCTACAATTAACAAACGAGCTCCTCGAAATGCCAAAATTGTTCGAAATGCGTATAATTTCGTACATTATTCACATTATTTATCTGCAGCGCTCGAAACCAAATTACCGAACGTCTCGAATCCGGAAATGAATTATTAACGAGTAAAAACAGAGCACATGGCTGCGACTTGCTCTGTTTATAGTCGTATTTACTTTTAAGAGCTGATCAATTACATCATCATAGTATCTTCTTATTTTATTAGCCATTGCTGTCCAACTGCTGGGTAAAGCCCTTCTTCCATTCCTTCCACTGGTCTCTTCTCTGAGCCTCTTGTTGCCAGTCTTTACAGAAAGCGTCATCTGCGCCGTGGTCGGCCTCGACGCCGTCTGACACTCAGCCGTCTGACACCAGAACTGTCTGGAAACTATCATACTAATAATGTAATAAAAAACCGGCCAAGTGCGAGTCGGACTCGCGCACTGAGGGTTCCGTACAAACCTGTACATAAAAGTTATGTTATTTTTATTGCTAAAAAACTTTATTATGTGATGTACATAAGTAACTAAAATTTATATTTGAGTTGATTGAATGAAAGGTAAATTGCAGTTTACGATTTATGACGTATAAAAAAAACTACTAACTACATCTCGTTCAAACCAATTTTCGGTGGAAGTTTGCATGGTAATGTACAACATATATTTTTTTTAGTTTTATTTTTCTCTTATTTTAGAAGTTACAGGGGGGGGGACACACACATTTTACCACTTTGGAAGTGTCTCTCGCGTGAACTATTCAGTTAAGAAAAAAATGATATTGAGAGACCTATTCATAGATACCCCACACATATAGGTTTTATGAAAAAAAATTTTTTGAGTTTCAGGTCTAAGTATGAGGAACCCTAAAATTTTTGATTTATTTTCTATTTTTGTGTAAAAATCTAAATGCCGTTCACAGAATACATCTACTCACCAAGTTTCAACAGTATAGCTCTTATAGTTTCGGAAAAAAGTGGCTGTGACATACGGACGGACAGACAGACAGACATGACGAATCTATAAGGGTTCCGTTTTTTGCCATTTGGCTACGGAACCCTAATAAGTCCTGATTGATTGATTGACTGACTCATCAACGCACAGCCGAAACTACTGAAGCTAGAAGCATGAAATTTGGAGGGTTGGTATATATTTTAGGTATATTTTTATGGAGATTATATATATATTAAACGCGTTTTCCCGTGGGAATTAAGTGTTTTCTCGCGGTAAAAAGTAGCCTGTGTGCTATTCCAGGACCTAACCTATATGTGTGCCAAGTTTCATTAAAATCAATTCAGTACTTTTTGCGTGAAAGAATAACAAACATCCATCCATCCATCCATATTTACAAACTTTCGCGTTTATAATATTAGTAGGAAGTAGGATAGTAGTAGGAAGTAGGATAGAATAATTCCGCCAATGTGTCAATTTCTAGCGCAACACTATTCAAAGTACGGAGAGGGCGTCAGTCTAAAGGGATAGAGTAGAGCGGATAAGTTCTATACTGTCTGAAATAAATACATATGTCTTACAATTTTATTCACTCACTTCACTTTATTGAACGTCAAAACAGAAATCTTACATTGATTTTGTATGAAGTTTTTGAACGATGACGTCATTACTTTTTGCCATCGTTTAGTAACTTTTTAACACTAAATTAATTATTAAAAATTTACTACATATAAAATTAAAAATTTCTTGGTTTTCATCAATTTTAGTTGATTCTTTCTAAACAGAATTTTATTTTATTTTTGACCCAGTATACTCGCGGATTAAAGTCTGTGACTGTACTTGAAACTGCAAAGCGCCTGAAATTGTTTAAGCACACCTCAAGACCTACCTCTAGTTCTAGTACGAATGTGAGTACTAACTAAGTAACTTGTAGCACTTAAATCCTGCGTGATCGCCGTACTTATGTAAGCTCTCGTCCAAGTTCATTTAACTGAAGTACCGACCCTTGCACTGTACTAAGTCCCGGAAAATAATGTACATATACCTGTACCTACCTATTTAGGTACGGCTTCTTATGCTAAGTTGTAGAAGGTTACTTTAGCTGCCTACTAGGCTACATACGACAACAGTAGTCGACATAAAAAAATCTAAATGTTCTTTATTCATTGTAGGATATTACCAATTTCTTTATGACGTCAGTTACATTTACGTCGCTTCACAAACAATGTGGCGCCATGTGGAAAAAAAAGACGCGACAGTAAAAAAACATAGATTTTGTACTATAATACAGAAAAGGCACTTATGTTTTGAGGGTAAAGGGGCCCGGGCTCCTAGCTTCCAACGCCACTGCGACCTGTAAGATCTATTGTAGCCAGAAAAGGCACTACTTACTTACGACGCACCAAGGGACGTCCTGGAGGAACTTAAACGGAATGTCAGTCAAATTGAATAATACGCAATACGATATTTACTCCAGGCTCACGTTTAGCTCTCCGTTCCTCGCTTCTGCATTTTCAAAGCCCTTAAAATAAAAATACCTTCCGCCCGTTGTTGTCGAAAATTTTCACCCTTACTTGTTGGGATTACTTTCTACCGTTTCCATTTGTTCAAAAGCGAAAGTGAAATTAAATTCTTTTGGAAAGCCCTAGCGGAAAATCCTTTTTCTTGCTGACATCGTACGCAACGACATAAAAATTAATATTTAACTGAATGTGCACTTAAGCGTACTTCCGAGACATTAAGGAGACTTTTAGTGTTTTTCGGGTCGACGAAACGCGTTTTGTGCCTTGGGGTTCCGACCCTATTAATCTTGTTAAGTCCATTCTCCTAATCTTGGTTATTATATCTTACGGCATATTGAAATGTTGTCACTAAAATCTTGTGTACAATTCTTCGCAGTTCAGTGGTAACACTATAGTGTGATCTTGAGTGGGTTTTTGGTTTCTAGAGATTGTAGCGTAGCGCTGGTTCAGTTTATACTGGTTTGTTACCACTCATCGGCAGCCGTGTGTATATCCTTCTTTGCTTTCTCACCCGTTATGAACATTTTCGTCTAAAGTCTGCGTCGGCGCTGAGTGGTATAAATTTTAGAGTTAGAGATTTATCCGTGAAATGCTCTAACCTTTTTAGTGACATCATGATTATATACAGTGACATGACAACACCACGTTCTTTGTGTATGAAAAGATCAGAAGGCCTTTTAAATGGTTTGTCCTAGCCACTTTTAAGGAGTGATTATCAGATTATGATTTTATAACAGGATCAGTCAGGGTTACCAACCACCTGTTGGTGCCTGTACCTTAAGGTGTTTGCTTAACACTAAAACTTGTAAAATAAAAATAGTTTTAACGAAAACGAATCACCTCCTTCAAAAATTTTTAAGGAATCTATTAGCACTTAAAAGTATAAAATAACCATAGCAGTAATTATCAGCAACGTAGTGAAATAATAGAAATTAACCAAGCCTATGTTTTGGAGTCGGTGCCAGCCAAGTCGCAAAACCAATTGAAGTATGTGCTACTAGCGAAATATCCTTTAAGTGCACTAACTCGCGCTACATAAGCTGTAGGTATGCCGTTACCAAATTACGACGAGTTTTCATTTTCTATCTCGTGTCTTCTTTCTTAACCGACTTCAAAAAAGGAAGAGGTTCTTTGTTCCAATGTATGTACTTTTATATAAAATCTTAACCATTGACAATTTATTATGGGATCCCCTCGAAGGTGAATAAAATAGCAGTTCAACGCTTCTGTAATAAAAGAAACTAGATAAGATAAATTGTTTCCTGCAATGCAACTTCTTGGCTGGCACCGACTCCAAAATTAACTATTTCTTGTAAATTTATAATAGAAATAAACAAACATAGGCTTGGTTAATTTCTATTATTTCACTACGTTGCTGATAATTACTGCTATGGTTATTTTATACTTTTAAGTGCTACTCGTAATAGATTCCTTAATTTTTTTTTAAGGTGATTCGTTTTTGTTAAAACTATTTTTTTCATCCAGTAAACAGTAGCAGAAGCAGTATGAATGCAAGATGCAAGCAAGTGATTAATTTCGCTATTGTGCGGATGTCGTGCGGTGTACGTGGACAGTTACTCTCACCTACGGGTACATGTTTAGGTAATTATGACTAAGTTTTGTCATGCAGTAGGTTCCTATATAATTCCAAACCCACTCAGTGTTAAGGCAATGCAAAACAATGAAACCGTTTTGCGGAACACCCATTGTTTTCCGGAAAATATCTTTCCGTTGAAAGCATTTCCACAAAAGGCTGATATTGGTTTACAGCTTTTTGCCGATAAAATGCCGTCTCGACGTATTTGTCTAACATTTCTCTTCGGAAACATTTGCATTTCGGTTTCATTTCAACTTTAACTAGGGTATCGCCCACATATAGTTGCAAAAAAATGTTCGTAATTCTAGTTTCACTTTTCTATGTTTGTGTTTCCGTTACTGGTAAGCATAATTTCGTATTATGTTATCTAGGTCTAACTGGCCATGTATTTATTTTTTGCAATAGTTTCAGAAGAGCAGCCGCCTTTTAATCTTGCTGACTATGGAATTAATATTGACAATAAAGAGGGAAACCTTGATCTTATACGGCGCCTTAATACAAAACGACAAAGGTATCCGGAATTCGAAGAACCTAAAGAAAGCTCCTTAGAATCAGCTGGCAATAAGCCATGCGTTGATCCTCGCGCGGTATACGACAGTTTGGGTTCCCACAATATTCCAAACAGAGGTGCGCCTGACACACTCGCTCAGCTGAAGTCTGTCATAGCCGAGAGAGGTGAGAAAAGAAGAAAACCTGACCCCAGTATCGTTCAGCTACATCCAAACGAACAAATCAAAGTGTCCCAGTCAGTCCTAATTGAAGAAGCATCATCGGCCCCAGGAAAAATCCCAATGAGAGTTCCTCCATCAGCTTATCCCAAAACCGCGGAAGACTATTACGAGAACGTCGAGAACACTTACCTGCCAAAAACAGTAAAATACGAAGAAAATATATTGGCTGATCCAAAAGACGATTCATCAGAATATATTTTTACTCACAATGATGCTGTTCCATCGCACTCCGGAACCCATCATTCTCATTTGAATTCGGAGATTCCAAATCATTCTACTTCTACAATAAAAATAAGCGATAAAAACGTTAATGACAATAAAAAAAACATCCACTTACACAGTCATGATCATCCAGCAGACCAACCATTTTATACATTTGAAACCCTGGAACCAGTAACATCAGAAAATAATCCAACCGAGCAACCTAAACAAAAACTTAAAAAGAAACCAAAATCTACCAGTGCACCACTAAACTGTGAACTCAACCAGAATACAGAAAAAAAAGAGGAAACAGAGTCTTCTGAAGACTCGCTACCACAATCAAGACGATCGCTCTCACCCTTGGGTCCCAAATTAGAAACAACTTCTAGTCTTAATGAACCTACCGAAAAAAATACTCCCAGTCAAGTACAAAAGCAAGTGGCTGCTGAAAAAGATTCATCTCCTACAGAAAAAGAAGATGATAGCAATAGATATGGATACATACCAAGCGCACAGCTGTATTCATCTAACAGTATACCTATACGCAACACGAACTATCTCAATCCAAGCCCTGTTGTAATCAATGGACCTGGTGTTAATATTAATGGAGCTTCTTATCCGTTACTGGACCCTACTAAAGGAGTAGGAATCTCATCTTTGTCTGATCCTCGGATGATTATGATGGAAACAAACAAAGTTTGCTATGCTTGCAGCTCTTTGACCGACCCATCTTGTTGGTTTCCGCAAAAAACGACAACTGTTAAATACTGTCGTCCGGGGCATAATGTGTGTGTGACCAAAACTTATAGAAGCAATCCACGTAAGTAATAGTAGATTGTATCACAAGGCTGTAAAATAATACTTTTAACCCCGTGAGGACCACCGACTAGACGTAATAGCCATTACTGAACGACGCCGCGTCTACCACCGGCTAGCCCTAATAGCCACCCTCGTCGCACTCAACTTATTGACTTAAATTGTTAGAAATATGGATCAAAGTCGGTTGAATGTTATCACAATGTTATGTTGCTACGTTCAGTATGAAATAAACTGACCAATGAGAACAAAATAGCCGCGTCCTTCATAGAAAAAATATAAATTTTGGCAGTTTGAAGTTCACTCAGTTGTCACTCAGTGCGCGTTCTTGCAAGATGGCTGGTAGACGGCTTCGGTTTTAGTGTTTGTGCCTTGGTGTTTTACGGTGTTTTGACAAAACCACTTATGTAAGTTTAGTTTCATATATTTATTACGTATTTTTAAAAGAAACGTCTCATACGTCCATAATAATAAACCGAAAACCAGGCTAAAATAAAAAATCGGGGGCCCGTTTTTTTTCAACGCCATTTTTTTCGTCATGCCGTCGTATAAATCGGTTGTATAAACGAACCATATACTAGAACAACTGTGTGAATAATTTATTAGAACGCTAACATCATTAGCTTACAAAAAACAAACACTTCTAAAAACCCATAATGTAAACATTGTGACTGGCGAGCGATTAAATCTCAAGTGGGTCGTTAAGGCGATGGCGCTATTTTGAATCCAGAGCGAAGTGAAGGATTCTTGAGTAGAATCCCGAGCATGGCGAGGGATTCTAAAGTAGAATCCTGAACGTAGCGAGGGATTCAATAGGTCGCCCAAGGTAAAAATATTTTTGCAGCCGCGTAATACACTCTACTTTTCATCTCCCTCTATGACAAAAGAATAAGAGGCTCATTGAGACACTCACTCGTCATTAATTTTAAATATAAAATACCATTACAATATTATTACTTGATGAATCAATACTAAAACTCATATTAAGTATTATTTGTAACAACTGAAAATGTTATTGACATTTTCGTATCAATTAGGAACAGAACCTCTTTGGTTGGTAGTCTTGTTTACATTTCAAGCGTATTTCTTTTTTTATATTCATAATAATTTTAATATTACAACCGGCCAGTATCATTTTTCATACAATATTTTGGTTCGACCTCTATGGTTGACCTAAAATATCCCTATGGTGGACCTAAATTCAAATTCTAAATTTAAACCGCATTTTTACCCGCTACGAAAGTCTCTTGGAGAAAACAGCTATTTTGTTCGCCTTTATTGACGAACCGTTCAGCGATTTTCGAATAGATGGGATGAAAAATTTATTTGGACGTAGTAGACCAACAAATAACGAATCCAATTCTGCAAATATAGTTAATACAATAGCAATATTTTTCTTTTAGATTCATATGATACGACAGATTTTAAATATGGTATCGGAAATGGTCCGGCCATTTCAAAATTCTCAAATCTTGTATCAATCTGACTTAAGATACCCTTCTATTGTTTTTTTGTTATAAATTTAGTTATTAAATTAACGTTCCCAAATATTCATCGACGTTGTATTGACATCTCAAATACGAAGCTATCATACTCGTATAGAGCTTCTCTTCATATTTAAGCAGTGTGGTTTTAACTAAGCGTAGTAAAAAATCACACATTTCCGCACAGTACTTTAATAAAATTGTTCTGCATTTCAGTGGCGGGTGTAATCGTGATTCGAGATTGCAGCAGCTCTTGCGAAATGATGACACCTGGACTCAACACTAAATTCGAATCTTGCGCAGTTTGCAACGAAGACCTCTGCAATATTATTCCTGTTGAAAATAGTGCATTCTCTATTAACGCGCTTAATTTTATGTACATCTTGATTCTAACTTCATCTGTTAAGTATGCTCTTTAAAAGTTTTCTTTTTGTACATATTTTACAAACTGAAATTCTCATTTACTATAGTACGAGTAAACACCGAAGATTAGTGTAATACTGTCATAAGGTAGAATCTAAACATACAGGATGTAAAAAGATATCTCCTGAAAACTGAAACATTGGATTCACACGATTAAACTGAAGTAGTTTCAATGCATGAGCTGTAATGCAAAAAAAAAATTACCTCTTATACAAAATTCACTATCACGAAATGCAGTTTTTATGGAAAGCATTTTTTGTTTCAACCGTTCTTTGGGAAAGTTTTTCAGTTTCACTGTCTCAATCCAATAACTTGTTACATCCTTTATAATAAGCTATTACTTACTATCTTTCTATTGCAATCAGTTTCTCGAAATAAATTTATTTTCCACTATCGGAGCGCTCTTATTTATTTCGCTCTTATTTTCCTTTGCCAGTACTTTTCCATTTCCATAAAATCCTTATGCTAGGTTTCCATTTTGTAATTTTTCTTGGCATGACCGCTTCAGTGCCAGCGACCAGCGACGAATGCGATAAGACCGTTTGCATTTAGAGCTTCCATTTGTGCCTGGAATTGAATCTGGAATTCTATACTAAACACGAAGATTCTCTGTCTTCACTATCTTACATTTTCTTATTTTTTGCTTTTACCGGGAATATGAAGTAACAAGGAGATTTTCAATCACGTCTGTTTCTTTTACATTACATACTTTGGAAATATGAATTTGAAAACCCGTTTTTGGTGCAGAGGACACCTTCAATTCATTTCGCTGCAGTACAATAATGATGAGTCTAGTAGTTAGAGCGTTCGGCCCTCGATCCTGAAGTTTTGAGTTTAATTCCCGGGACACTGTCATACAAAAAATACTTTGAGAGACATGCCTAGTCTGATTAAGACATTGCAGGATGAATAAACTAATTGTCCGAAAAGAAATATGAAGGCACGTTAAGCCGTTGGTCCCGGCTACTGTCTACGGAAGCAGTCGTTAATGAGTTATGTCTAAGGCTTCAATAACTCTGACATCAAGGTTTTTGAGGTTGGTTATCGAACGTACAACCCATACGATAATACCAGGAATACTTTCCAGGTATTGTCGTATGAATAGACTTTCCAGCAGTTACAGAAAGGATCTTTAAAATTTCGAGATCCATTAAATCTAATGCAGATTTTTTTTTCAGTCTTATTAATAAGAACTAGATTAACTTTAAAAGAAACTTGCTGCTGTTTCTTTCTTTTTAATCTGAAGAGCCAATGGCTCGGTGGGTTTCCACTGAGGCGGAGCGGGGCAGTGCGACATCCCCGCTCCGTTCCAGAGGAAACAATGTTAGCGGAGCGGAGAGGGCTTAACGGACTTTTACATAAAATATAAGGTGCAGCGTAACTAGTGTCAAATATTTTCAGGGCTGAACACTAATGTCATATTAATCACGTACGTAAAATATTTCAAAAATCTACACGTTAGTATAAAACTTAATGTTTCTAACAAAAAAAATAATGCAAAAACTATTATAGTAAGGGTGATGAAGGGCAAATTTCTATATGATTTGCTCATGTCTGCCTCTTTGACTGATGATAAGGAGCATGCTCTAGAATATACAAAAAATATTGGCGGACATCCACACCACTGCGTTTTTAAGGAATTAAGTTTTAACTATTTTGAAATTTGACAATGAAACGTACACCTGGCAGACTATGACTATCTGATTAAATACAATGTATGAAACCCCAGAAAAATTGTCTGCCATCATAATAGCCCTGCGTCGTAAAGTTACAGCGTTTCAAAATGCAAAAATTCACTGCTTCGTCCCGTGATAATGCAGAGCCCTGCATGTCTGCCTCTTCGATTTTCTACATCTTCAGAAGTATTTTAAACAGGAGCCACAAAGGCAGACCAAAAAAACATTATTTAGTATCTTATTTTCATTTTTTTTGCTTTAACTCAAAAACGCAGCGACGCACAGAAAAACTTGTAAAGACCAAATCGATTCGTATTGAGCTGATCTATCATCCCTATTAATATGAATCATGAGCAAATCATATACCCAAATTGCAGCCAGCACCCTAACTATTAGAAAAGATATCACCCTTTACGTGACGCACTTTCAGTACTTTAGATTACGTAAGCGCGTCAGCTGTATGACTGTGTGCGTGCGACTGTGCGCAGAGCGTGTGTTAGTGTGAGTGATAGACGAATGAACATAGCGCGCGTGGGTGTTTGTGTTGTAAGTCAGCTGATCAGGCTGATGTTATTACGATTAGGTAACAGTGTTTCTTTCTTTAATAACTCTTAAACTAACCTGCAGATTTCTTTCATTTTTTGCACACGTGATCAGTATGACCTATTATCTCAGCCCTGAAAATATTTGACACTAATTACGCTGCACGTTATATATGAGCACGCGGACCCTAGTGGGGTAGGTATAGCGCAGACGACCAGAGAGAAAAAGATCCGAGTGGAGCAGAGGCGGGAGGAGCAGAGTGGAGCGGAACAGAGCAGTGCGGGGTACAGTATAGCAAAGAGGCGAGGAGCGGTTCCGTGCTTCGGAAGGCACGTTCAGGTTGGTCACGGCAACTGTCACAGAAAGTGGTCGTTAACCCTTTATAGGGCAGACACCCAGGTAAAGAGTTTGGAAATTAAACTCTATTTACAATTTTTAGAGGTTGTGAGCACACAATAGAACCATAGAAGCTCAGTAGGTAGTGGTGAGTCAGTACATTGTAAAATTGACAATTAAGTCAATTTTACAATCTTTTAGTGTTCTCATATGCGACCACTGGCCTATAAATGGTTAAGCCAAATCATAGGCCTATTATCGGCATTTAGAGGTTTGTTATTGGCACAATAATATTTAGCTCCGTAGCTTATTGATAATTAAGTTGCTGTAAACCTTCCTAATATGTTTTTTTTTCAAAACAGAATAATACATATTATATTTAGGGATCATCGACGGAAGCCATGCAAAGCTTATCTGTCGATGAGCGAGTTTGTATAAGTTAGGTTAGCAGTGCAATGATAGTACAGTCAACCGCACGTCAGCGGAAACATATTCGCAACCCTATTACCATGCAATAGGGTCCAGAGTTTTACCATTGACGTGCTGCTGGTTGTACCCAGTTAATTAGTTAACATTTATTTATTTATTAATTAATATCAGACAACATGGTCCATGTATTGTTAGTACATAAGAACTTAAAAACTATGTTAGTCACAAATTCAAGTTAAGTAAAATACAACAGTCAATAAGTCAATCCATAATTTAAACAATGTCAATTCATAGATTAGAGTTATTAAATGTCAAATCATAAATAAAAATAAACAATAAAATTCAATTAAATACCATGTCAAGAAAAAAAAAACAATAGTTTTACTTATTAGGTTTAAGCAACACGCCCACCCAAAACTTTAACATTGCACAGTCCATTTTGTCAGCTATTGTCCTTAGGATACTGTTAGTACTAGCCCGCATTCTGATCAACAAAGAAGCTATCCGTTTGCGCCTAATCGCAAAAAAATGTGTGTATTTATGTGTGTATAATTAAGATCATAATGGGTAATTATACTGATCGGGCTCCAGGTTAAGGTAGTAATTTTTAAGGCATGTATTAAAGTTAGACTTATTTAAAGAGTCATCCTGAGCAGTCGTAAACAATTTAATATTTTCGGCAGAATATAACTAAAGTGTCTCTTGCCATAAGTATTATTACGTTTAGGTAAAGCAATAACTTTACAGTCAGTTAGTACTCTTAATCTGTCAGATCTTTGGCACAAAGTTAATTTTTCTATGTTACAGTGCTCATGTTTTAATACAGATGGTTTAATTTTATTTTATTTTAAATAAATAAATAAAACCTCTGACAGCCTAATTGGCTACTAACCTGACAAAGCCTTATCTAGGATTGGATCTGGGTAGCCTTTGGGTTGTGGAGATCAGATGGCAGTCGCTCTGTGTGAAAAACCAGTGTCAATGTAAGATGAGGTAGCCGACTACGGTGGCCGTACAAGGGTATCAACTCCGCTCCACTCCAATCTGCTCCTCTCCACGTCAGTGGAAACAATCACCACTTTTTACAGATGTGCTCCACTCCCTCGCTTAGGGAGGCCTTTGTGAAAAACTGGTCTAATAGTTAGGGTGCTGGCTGCAATTTGGGTATATGATTTGCTCATGATTCATATTAATAGGGATGATAGATCAGCTCAATACGAATCGATGTGGTCCTTACAAGTTTTTCTGTACGTCGCTGCGTTTTTGAGAGAAAGCAAAAAAAAATTATTTTATTTTTTATTTTTGACAAAACCAACTTAAAAAATACTAAGAGAATAAAGCCAATTACCGGTTTTCAAAAGATAATCAATAAGTGCTAACGACTACTTACTTAAATAAACAAACAAATACAAAACGTACTAAATAGTTTGTACGCACGGCAGCAAGCACGCAGAAACAAAACCAGCGCCACGCTACAAACGCCTTAAGCCGGAGGCCCACTCAAAGTCGAAAGATTTCCACCTTTCAGCGGCCGTGCGCACAATATGGTAAGTACATTAGTGTGTGTGTACATGTGTATGTAAGTGCATGTGAGTGTGAATGTGTTTGAGTGTACGTCTGTGTGTAAGTGTGTGTCTGTGTGTAAGTGTGTGTCTGTGTGTAAGTGTGTGTGTGTTTGTGGTGATTGGATAAGTGAGCCTAGTTATTGTAGTGATTTCCGGACTTTAGATTTAAAAAGGTTTTTGGATTCGTTGAATGGATCCAGATCGGCAAACTGTGTGTTATATGTTGTGAAGATTCGGGTAAGTGGAGAATTTTGTGCATAGTTTGTTCTGTGAGGCGGTGAATAGAAGAGTCTGGTGTGCCTAGTTCGCCGAGCTGGAACTGTTTTGTCGTCTCAATATTTATTACAAACTAGCTGTTGCCCGCGGCTTCGCTCGCGTGGATTTCGTATTTATGTTGTTACCGGTTTTCCGAAGTAATGAGATATTTTCCCGTCATTTCGGGGTAATTTTAAACTAAGGAAAAACGGGACTAACCCTGCGCAAATCAATGAGTACAATTCAAGATCCAGCTAAATTTTATATAATATACAGACGTTACTCATAAATTCCTCAGAACAGAGGAACTTAGCAGCAGTATTATGCCTTAAAGTTGCCACTTAACCTAACAAATGTAGTAAGAGATATGAGAGACTCCTTTACGTTATATTTTAACAGAGCCAACTCGCAGAAGTAATTGAGAAAAACTAAAACCCTCTCCCCGTTCCTCTCTCTCCCTCTCCCCCTCCCCCTCACTCTGTATCTCCCTCCCCCTCCTACCTCTCCCCCTCTCCCTTCTCCCCCTCCTTCTCCCGCTCCTTTCCCCTCCATCTCCCCATTTCCCTCCCTCTCCCCATTTTCCCTTCCCCTCCTTCTCCCCCTCCATCTACCTCTACTGATCTACTCTACCTCTTCCTCTACCTCTACCTTTACCTCTACCGCTTCTTCTGCCTCTACCCCTACCTCTCTCTCTCCCCCTCCCTCTCTCTCTTCCTCTACCTCGCCCCTCCCTCTTCCCCCCTCACCCTCCCTCTCCCCCCTCCCTTTCCCCCTCCCTATCTCCCTCATCCCTCACCCCCCCTCTACTTCCCTCCCCCTTCGCCCTCCCTCTAACTCTCCCTCTCGCACTCTCTCAGATTGATTTTAGACATTTCAAACCTATCGCACCCCAACCCCATCCCTAGGGGATTATGGTATTTCACGTCCACCACGTTGGATTTCAAAATTATTGTAATTTTCGTAATCAGCGACCCGATAAACCATACAAACGACACCCATATTGATTTTTAGACATTTCAACTCTATCGCACACCAACCCCATCCCCAAGGGATTATGGTACGAGGGCCAAACCGAAAAGATCGGGAATAGAATACTCAGGAATAAATTAGATTAAAACCTTTTTGGTTTATGACATGTAGTATTATTTCAAACACAATTCCATTTTTGAATTTTAAAAAAAGTAAAAAAGAAAAGAGTAGTAGCCATTTGAATTTGACAAGTCAGTGGGGAAAATGGAGCTTAAGCTCAAGTCACACAGAGGCGGTATGATTGCGAAAGCGGTCCGGGGCGGTTTGGCGGGAACAAAATACCGCGCCGCGACCGCTTTTCAATGTGACAGGGTGCATAAGAACTCATACTTTACAAAAAATACCGGCCCCGGAACGCTTCCGCTACCGCCTCTGTGTGACGCGGGCTTTACGCAGGAACATTTCCGTGCCATAATTTTTCACAACTTTCGTCGAGGTTTATCTCAAGAACAATGTCTCGCCGAGCTTGTTTCTGTTTATGAACTTGAAGCACCCAGTAAAACGACTATATATCGTTGGTATTCTGAGTTTCGTCGTGGACGTTCCTCTCTCACGACAGTTCTTTCTACTGGTCGACCAAAAACAGCGGTAACACAAGATAACATCGATGCTGTGCGCCAATTAATAAAAGAAGATAGACATGTGACATACGAGCAGATTCGGGCTTCTCTCAGCATTGGTATGACAGCGATTCAAACTATTTTACATGATGAACTGGGTGTCAAGAAGTTAGTTTCCCGCTGGGTGCCCCATCGTTTGACCGAGGAACAAAAGTCGGCTCGTGTTAATTGGTGTCGGTCTACTCTGCAACGGTTCAATAGAGGGAGCTCAAATGCAGTTTACAAGATCGTCTCTGGTGATGAATCGTGGATTTATTCATATGAGCCCGAAAGAAAACATCAATCGGCTGTTTGGGTCTTCGAAGGCGAGGTCAAGCCAACAAAAGTTGTCCGCTCTCGTAGCGTGTCGAAAAAAATGGTCGCTTCGTTTGTATCGAAAACTGGTCATGTGGCTACGATTCCTTTACAAGAACGCAGAACGGTTACTGCTGATTGGTACACAATAGTTTGTTTGCCGGAAGTCATAAGAGAACTTCGTAAAATTAATCCGAATCGTCGCATCATTCTTCACCAGGATAATGCGAGCTCACATACCGCTCGCAAAACGATCGCGTTTTTAAATCAGGAAAACGTGGAGTTAATGGACCATCCACCGTATAGCCCTGACTTGAGCCCCAATGATTATTTTACATTCCCAAGAATTAAAGATATGCTACGTGGTCAACGATTTCAAGGCCCAGAAGAGGCAGTCGAAGCTTACAAATCGGCCGTTTCGACTATATCCACTTCAGACTGGAATTACTGTTATAATAATTGGTTTGATAGAATGCAAAAGTGCATCGATTGTCACGGAGAATACTTCGAAAAACAATGAAAGTAAATATTGTTGTATTATTTTTGTACTTTTTTCTATTCCCGATCATTTCGGTGTGGCCCTCGTATGCCACGTCCACCACGATAGATTTTTAAATTAATGTAGTTTTTGTAATCAGCGACCCGATAAACCATACAAACGACACCCATATTGATGTTTTAACATTTCAACCCTTTCGCACTTCAACCCCATCTCTAGGGGATGATGGTATTTCACGTCCACCACGTTGGATTTCAAAATTGTTGTAGTTTTCGTAATCAGCGACCCGATAAACCATACAAACGATACCCATATTGGTTTTTAGACCTTTCACCCCATTTCCCTCTTTTAGGGGTTGAATTTGGGGTGAAATTTCAATAACAGTGATGTACATTCCACAGAATTACAACCCTAATGCCTAAACAATAAATTTTGTGGATTTTACTTTGAAAATGAAGGATTTTCAACTTCATCCCCCTTTTCACCCCTTAGGGTGTAGGATTTTCAAAAACCCTGAAACACATCAAACTTAGTTTTTAGTCGTCAGCCTAAATACAAATTTTAAAGATCCTAACTTCAAAACTGACGGACTTTCATACAAACTTTCATCCCTATTTCACCCCCTTAGGGGATGAATTTTGGAAAATTCTAAAACACGTACTTTTTTATTTTTTACCAAAAGCTTAAATACAAATTTCTATAATTCTACCTTTAAAACTGAAAGACTTATAGACCTCGGTGTGGCCCTCGTATGCCACGTCCACCACGATAGATTTTTAAATTAATGTAGTTTTTGTAATCAGCGACCCGATAAACCATACAAACGACACCCATATTGATTTTTTAACATTTCAACCCTTTCGCACTTCAACCCCATCTCTAGGGGATGATGGTATTTCACGTCCACCACGTTGGATTTCAAAATTGTTGTAGTTTTCGTAATCAGCGACCCGATAAACCATACAAACGATACCCATATTGGTTTTTAGACTTTTCACCCCATTTCCCTCTTTTAGGGGTTGAATTTGGGGTGAAATTTCAATAACAGTGATGTACATTCCACAGAATTACAACCCTAATGCCTAAACAATAAATTTTGTGGATTTTACTTTGAAAATGAAGGATTTTCAACTTCATCCCCCTTTTCACCCCTTAGGGTGTAGGATTTTCAAAAACCCTGAAACACGTCAAACTTAGTTTTTAGTCGTCAGCCTAAATACAAATTTTAAAGATCCTAACTTCAAAACTGACGGACTTTCATACAAACTTTCATCCCTATTTCACCCCCTTAGGGGATGAATTTTGGAAAATTCTAAAACACGTACTTTTTTATTTTTTACCAAAAGCTTAAATACAAATTTCTATAATTCTACCTTTAAAACTGAAAGACTTATAGACCAACATACGGAAAAAAATCATCCCCTTTTTCACCCCCTTAAAGGATGATTTTTAAGAAATGCTTAAACACGTATTTCTATATTTTTTATCAGAAGCTTAAATTCAAATTTGTGTGAATCTAGCTTAAGAAACAAAGGACTTTCATACAAACTTTCATCCCTTATTTCACCCCCTTGGGAGATGAATTTTCCAAAATCCTTTCTTAGTGGGTGGTTTTGACGCACATAGAACCTGTGTACAAAATTTCAGATCTGTATCTATAGCGGTTACGGCCCGGCGTTGATGAATCAGTCAGTCAGTCAGGACATGCTCTTTTATATATTTAGATAATTGAATTATGTTAAATAGTGACACCTTTTGCCGAGATATTTTATTATTGTAATTACTACCATTTAATTGCAGCGCCCTACCAGGGTCCATATTGTGTTCTGTTTTATGTATTTTCCATCTTTTGTACCATATGGAAGCAATAAATAATTTGAATTTCATATTACCCAAGTAACCGTTTACCGTTTCATGTAATAGACTCATATCTGCAACTGTTCGACAGAAGACTATAAAATACTAAATAATGTTTTCTTTGCCTTACTTCTGAAGATGTAGAAAATCGAAGAGGCAGACATGCAGGGCTCTGCATTATCACGGGACGAGTAGTGAATTTTTGCATTTTGAAGCGCTGTAACTTTACAACGCAGGGCTATTATGGTGACAGACCATTTTTCTGGGGTTTTATAGATTGTATTTAATCAGATGGTCATAGTCTACCAGGTGTACGTTTCATTATTAAATTTCAAAATAGTTAAAACTTAATTCCTCAAAAACGCAGGGGTGTGGATGTCCGCCAATATTTTTTGTATCTTCTAGAGGATGCTCCTTTTCATCAGTCAAAGAGGCAGACATGAGCAAATCATATAGAAATTTGTCCTTCATCACCCTTACTATAACCTTATCTGGATAATTTCAAAAAGCTGAGGACCAAAGTAGATCACATCAAGGAGAACCGATGCCCAGCTGAGTTATGACAACAATAGATTAAAGTCCACGACGCAGATTGTGAAGGCACTTTCAGGCCCGTTAGAAGTATGGGCCAATTTATTTTGCTGAGCCTCTCTAGGTATTAGCTGCAAGAAATGTGACGCGGAAAGAGATTAGTGAGGGCAAGTAACAAATTAAAAGAGTCTTTACGAAAGGAACTGTTTTATCTCGCTAATATTAAAACGCGAGATTTACGAGTTCCGATACGGTAAGGTTTGTTATTTCTTAAAAGATTATAATAGGGGGCGATTCTAGCGTGGCCGCTAAATTGAAGGCTATAATTTGACAGCTCTAAAAATGTTGCCATCTTTGTTACTGCTTAAAAGCTGAAAAAAGACAGCATCACTTTTACACCGGTCAAATTTTAATCATAAATTTAGCGGCCACGCTAGAATCGTCCCCAGTCGCTTAATAAAATTATGATGGCCTAATGACCATCATACTCGTTCGTAAGTTATTTTTATCGAAAAGTAAGTTTACCATTAATTGATGTTGTCCATGGGATACTACTACAATACAATGCGTAACAGAATGGGAATAACTATTCGCAGGATGTGAATCTGACCGAGAATCTGAGCAACTTTTCAAGGAACGTTTTTTTTTATGAATTTTTTTTTTACTTTCCATTGGTATAAGTATCACCTATACAGTTTATATGAGAATTCCAACCTATATTCAATCAAAAATGTTTTTCATTTTCGTGGGTACACACATTCATATTTTGTTATACTTACCCTTTTAGTTACATCGTGTATACTCACGTGTATGAAGGGCCCTTTAAAAAGTAGTAATGCAAATGTTAAACCAAATGTTAGCTACCTCATAATTACAAACAATAGGACCAATTCTGAAACTCTACAAAACCGGCCAAGAGCGAATTGGACTCGCGTATTGAGAGTTTCGTATAGCCCAATAGAAAGAAACAGCCCAACTTTTTTGAGTCCAACGCGCACTTGGGCGACCGAACTTTGCTAATAGGCCAATAACAGATGGCGCTGTAGAGTTTCTGAAACGCGCTATTTTCAAGAAATGCTAAAAAAATCGGCGAAAATGAATTTCTCAGACAAGAGTCCTAGCCAGAGCAATTTTTCGCCCCCGAAAACCCGCGTATAGTAATTTTCATCGTAATCGTTAGAGCTGTTATCGAGAAAACTATTACATATATATGTTGAAGGCTGGTAGAAGGTCCTAATGAAAAAGTGAACATAATTTTAGTGTGTAACGCAGACCATGAAACTGAACAACTTTCCCCAAGGAACATACGTAGTCGAAATACGAAAATCAACTTTTGACCTCCTATAGAAACAGCATCAGTTAATAGCGCATTTTGTATGGGAGGTCAAATTTGGTTTTCTGTATTTGTTTCTTTGGGTAAGTTGTTGAGTTTCATGGTCTAACTGGTCTAAGTAACATATTATGCTAAAATTATGTTCACTTTCTCTGCAGGAGCGTATATATAAAAGAAGAAGGTGACTGACTGACTGACATATCAACGCACAGCCCAAACCGCTGGGTATAAAGATTCCAAATTCGGCATGTAGGTTCCTTATGAGGTCTAGGGGTGCACTAAGAAAGGGTTTTTCAAAATTCACCCCTAAGGGGGTAAAATAGGGAATGAAAGTTTGTATGAAAGTCCGTCAGTTTTGAAGTTAGGGTCTTCAAAATTTGTATTTTTGCTGACGACTAAAAATAAAGACGTGTTTCAGGGTTTTTGAAAATTCTACACCGTAAGGGGTGAAAAGGGGGATGAATTTGAAAATCCTTCATTTTCAAAGTAAAATCCACTAAATTTATTATTTAGGCATTAGGGTTGTAATTTTGTGGAACGTACATCACTGTTATAGAAAGTTTATCCCAAATTTCATCCCAATTGGGAAATGGGGTGAAAAATTCTAAAAACCAATATGGGTATCGTTTGTATGGTTTATTGGGTCGCTGATTACGAAAACAACAACAATTTTGAAATCCAACGTGGTGGAAGTGAAATACCATCATCTCCTGGGGATGGGGTTGGGGTGCGCTAGGGTTGAAATGTCTAAAAATCAATATGGGTGTCGTTTGTCTGGTTTATCGGGTCGCTTACTACGAAAACTACAACAATTTTGAAATCCAACGTGGTGGAAGTGAAATACCATCATCCCCTAGGGATGGGGTTGGGGTGCGATAGGGTTGCAATGTCTAAAAATCAATATGGGTGTCGTTTGAATGGTTTATCGGGTCGCTGATTATGAAAAATACAACAATTTTAAAATCCAACGTGGTGGACTTGAAATACCAACATCCCCTGGGTATGGGGTTAGGGTGCGATAAGGTTGAAATTCTAAAAATCGATAGAAAACAACAACGATTTTGAAATCCAACGTGGTGGTCGGGATAGGGATAGGTTATAGGGAAAGGAATAGGGATAGGGACAGAGACAGGGACGGTGACGGGCACGAGGACAGGGACGGGGATGCGGACGGGGACAGGGACGGGGTTGCGGACGAGGATGCGGACGGATGCAGACGGGGATGTGGACGGGGATGCGGACGGGGATGCATACGGGGATGCGGACGGGAATGCGGATGGGAATGCGGACCGGGATGCGGACTGGATTGCGGACGGGAATGCGGATGGGAATGCGGACGGGGTTGCGGACGGGGATGCGGACGGGGATGCGGACGGGAATGTGGACGGGGATGAGGAAGGGGATGCGGACGGGAATACGGACGGGGATGCGGCCGGGGATGCGGACGAGGATGCGGACGGAGATGCGGACGGGGATGGGGACAGGAGTAGGAATAGTGGATGGGTTAGGGTAGGGGTAGAGACAGGGCTAGGGATAGGGGTAGGATGGGGTTGAATTTTTGTATGAAGTAAACTTAATTTGGTTTATCTGTTAAGAAATCACAATAATTGTTACTAATAGTACTGACTAACCGCTCTAAAGCTATCACATATCGCTTTTTTTTACAACCATAGTACTTCCATTCTAGACAATATTTTTAGTTTTTCTATCTATCTATCTATCTATCTATCTATCTATCTATCTATCTATCTATCTATCTATCTATCTATCTATCTATCTATCTATCTATCTATCTAAAGGAGTCTCTCATCTCACTCTCTACATTAGTTAGGTTAAGTGGCAACTTTAAGGCATAATAATACTGCTAAGTTACTCTGTTTAACGTCTGTAAATTATATAAAATTCAGCTGGACTTTGAATTGTTTTTTGTTTAGTTTAAAATTACCCGGAATTTGAAGGGAAAATATGGAAACCACGAAACCTAGAGATTCCAAATTTGGCATGTAGGTTCCTTATGAAGCCTTAGGGTGCACTAAGAAAGGGTTTTATAAAATTCCATCCCTAAGGGGGTAAAATAGGGGATGAAAGTTTGTATGAAAGTCCGTCAGTTTTGAAGTTAGGATCTTCAAAATTTGTATTTAGGCTGATGACTAAAAAATTATATTCACATGTCTCTGGGTTTTTGAAAATTCGACACCCTTAAGGGTGAAAAGGGGGATGAAGTTGAAAATTCTTTATTTTTAAAGTAAAATCTACATAATTTATTATTTAGGCATTAATGATGTAATTCTGTCCCGTGTGGTGCCGGCAAAGAATAGTACCAACCCATACATACCCGTGGGTGTCGTAAGAGGCGACTAAGGGTTAACTGGAGGATGGGCAGCAGCATCCTCCTTTGTATCTTACATCTCACTTACTGCGGTCACCTACAACCGCGGTCCATGGTGCCAGCCGTAACGCTAACAAGCGAGGTGACTATGGTACTTCCCCTCTACATTTTTCCAGCAAAAGCTAGAATTCTGGAGGGAGCTCCCTGTCCTGTAGTGGACGTTTCATGGGATGTTATGATGATGTAATTCTATGCGACGTTCATCACTCTTATTGAAATTTCACCCCAAATTCAACCCCTAAAAAAGGGAAATGGGGTGAAAAAGTCTAAAAACCAATATGGGTATCATTTGTCTGGTTTATCGGGTCGCTGATTACGAAAACTACAACAATTTTGAAATCCAACGTGGTGGACGTTAAATACCATCATTCCCTTGGGATGGGGTTGGGGTGCGATAGGGTTGAAATGTGAATATGGGTGTCGTTTGTATGGTTTATCGGGTCGCTGATTACGAAAACTACAACAATTTTGAAATCCAACGTGGTGGACGTGAAATACCATCATCCCCCTGGGGATGGAGTTGGGGTGCGATAGGTTTGAAATGTCTAAAAATCAATATGGGTGTCGTTTGTATGGTTTATCGGGTCGCTGATTACGAAAGCTACAACAACTTTGAAATCCAACGTGGTGGATGTGAAATACCATCATATCCTGGGGATGGGGTTGGGGTGCGATAGGTTTGAAATGTCAAAAATAAATATGGGTGTCGTTTCTATGTTAGGGATAGCGGTTAAATTGGCGTTAGGGGTAGGGATAGAGGCAGGGATAGGCAGAGGTAGAGGTACAGGTGGAGGGAGAAGACATAGAAGTAATCAACACATTAAATTATTTTCTTAAAATTGTGCCGCCTCTTTTCTGTCTGCTGCCACTTTAATAATAAATAACAAAAAACTAAACAAACCGACATTATTGTTTAACCACATGAGAGTTATTAATCTTTGAATCATAATATCAATCATTGTTTATAAAGTATTTGATATCCGACGCACTACTCATACAATGTGGTAGTTCAATCTGACGTTGGAGGAAAGTAGGTGTCGCGCATTAATATTACTCGTAAGTAAATCTTGAAACAAATCTTGTATTAATATTATACATTTCATTTACTATATATAGCACAACCCGGACACAACATACATCGAGCACGAACTTGAATTTGCGTAGGACGAAAGTCCCTGAGTAGGACCACGAGAATCTCGCGGGCGGGTGCGCACGGGGGTGCGGGGTAGATTGCATTGGGGGCGGAGAGTATCCTTTCTGTATGATCGTACTATGTATTACTTTATTCTGTGCATATAGTGTCCCACAGTTGGGTCTACAGGGTTGGCTCTGGCCCTACTTCTTCATCTTTTATCCTTCTCCACTCTTTGCGGATGCGTCATACGGTAAAACAGTCACCATCACGTCGTGGTCACCAACTGTAAAAGCAGGATCCCACGGTCAGACTCACCAACTGTAAGGGTAGACTCATGATGTGGTGGCCCGTGGGTCCACTGAGACGGGAGAGAAATAACTACTTGATGTTGATGGTGCACTGCCAATATTAAGATCTCAGCTAACTATTTATACTTAGGTACTTACTAAAAACCTTGGCGTACTTGGGCGTACTGCAAACTAATAAAAACTGGTCAAGTGCCAGCTGGACTCAACAAAATTTTACACAGTAGGTTTGAGCCTGCCACAATAAGATATTAGATAGATAGATAGTTAAGATAGATAGTTATCTTTATATATTAGTAACTGGGCGACCGAGATTCGCTCTATAATAGCCGCCTCAACATTAAAATATCATCGGGTGAGCAAGCTATGCTACCCACCAACAGATGGCGCTGTAGGTTTTTGTAGAAAACGCGGTATTTTTAAAAAATGCTTAAAACACGGGAAAACCAATTTTCTCAGACTTGAGACCCCCATCGAAATTGTTAGAGCCGTTTTCGAGAAACCGATTACAAATATATTTTTTTAAATATTGCTAGTTTAATAGTATAGGATGTTACGGTACTCGGTGCACAAGTCCGACTCGTACTTGGCCGGTAATTCATTTATTTTATCTGTAGGAATAAGTAGGTAAATATATTGTGGATAAAGTCCTCCCTAAAACAATAAATAATCTTCGATTTGCATTAAATATTCCCAGACAAACATTCATTCTAGCAGTAAATCTGTATTATTTTTTGATATACGGTGACGGGATCCCGCAGAGAGTCGATAAAACAAAATATTCAAATTCCCTGTTTTACTGCCCGCATGTGTTTTAGGACTGACAAAATAAAAACTGGAGCCGCTCGTCTGAATGATAAAATAGGAATTTGAGGGCCTTATATTTACTAGGTATACGTCGTACAAAATAACTCTGGCTGTGACCATTAATGCGCAGAAGTCAAAAAAATTGTCGCGGGGATGAGCGCGGCAGGTGGGGGAAGGCGTGCGAATCATTAATTGGCTCTTCGCCTGTCACCTATGCGCAGAAAATAACCGTCAGAGCCAAACTTATCCTGAACAGGCTGTATTTTAGAAAGATATTTGGAAATGTGACAAAGGTTTTCAAAGCAGGAAAACCACAGACTTCAAGCCGCCATTTCCACTTGCCCACATTTTGTTAACTTGCTTGGTTTGCAAATATTTTTTAGTGTGGAATAAAAAGTTGTATAAATTCAACGCCAAAAAATTTGGTTTACTGGGCCGCAAAAAACTGGGTATGGTTTTCTGCCATAAATATGGAACGTTTAACAGAAAGGTGTATAATACTGGAGGGTGTGAATCTGCTCATGAAACTGAACAAATTTTCCCGAAGAACATAGGTCGAAATACGAAAACCGAAACATTACCTCCCGTACAAAATGCTCAGCTAATGCAGCTTTTATGGGAGGTCAAAAATTGATTTTCGTATTTCGAGCTGTGTTCTTTAGGATAAGTTGTTCAGTTTCATGGGCAGGTTAACACCCTTTAGTATTATCACACCTTTACGTTATACGTTGTATACATTTCCATACAAAAATAGGATTCAAGTAAGCGCTGTGTGATCTTCGAGAGAATATTTATCAGACACCTCTAACGATTCCACTTTTTCACAGCTACATAATTTGCCTTCATACTCGGACAAGTGAAGAAAGAAGCGCTTTTGTACTTTTATAGAATTAACTCAAAAAAATAAATCAAATTCAAATATAACCAACAAAGAACCATTTTATGCACGGGACTTGGAATAAAATCAGCAATTTGCATCTTTGTTTGACAAGATCCTGCTACGAGTATAGACGTTCGTTCAATAACGTAGCCGGAAGCGAAGCGCTGTTGCTCCGGACGAGACGATATTGTTTATTCATGATTATGGAAAGCATCGTCACTCCAATCGCCGTCTTTAGTACCAACTCCTCTCTAGGGTTTGAAGGGATTACTCTTTACCTGAGTACTCATGGTAATGCTTTCGCTATCTCGTTATGCTACGATATAATTATTTAACTTCCTTCAAGGAGGCTCTAGATTCAACTTCTGTGGTTATGTTATACTCGTACTTTAAGCAGCTATCTAACTTTTAATGACTTCGTCCGCATGTTAAAAAAATACGTGTAATTAGCTATCAAACTTAAAAAAAATATATTAAAATCGGTTCAGTAATTTTTGCGTGAGGCTCGACGGCAGACGAACAAACAGACAAAAAGCCTAAAAATCTGTGATCCCCTGATCACAGATTTTTAGGCTTTTTGTCTGTTTGTTCGTCCATCAAAACAGCATTACTTGATATTCTTTATAATAAATTTTCTACCTTTTTACTTACTTACCTACCTACAGATAAAACATTAATGCAATTTTGAAATAGTAGAGATTATATTTTACACCTCTACCTTGCAATGAATATTTTTTTTTCTCAGATTTTTTATTCGTTAAAAGTTGTTCCGTTACGTTGACTGATCATGCCCTTTCAGTATTTGGAAGGCTGTCCCTTACACCCTTTATAATAATTTTAATATTGTTTTGTCACAGTATAAAACAAAACATAAGTGAACAACAAAATTTACAAGTCTAAGCTGGTAAAAACCGGCCAAGTGCTTGTCGAGCCACGCACAACGTAGGGTTCCGTAGTCAAGTTGCTTTAGGAATTATTATTGTTAAGCAGATTTCAATTTTTTCATAAATTCCATCCTAACGACCTGCGAAGCCCAGGGGTACCCAGCTTCGCTCAGGGAGTTTATATGAGATTATGTGGTAGTTGGAATAAAAAACTAAACTTTAAAATATATTAGATACCTACAAATGTTTTATTGAAAATATATTCTAACAACAATACTTATTTTTCAACACATTTGCTCTTAAAACAGCTATAGTTGCACTGTTTCAAGGTCCATAATCCAGCTTATTAAACACGTGTGCTTTTTTCATTAATATTACCGAACTAATGTTGTAATTTTTCTCTTTTTTTTATCGGCATGATGCAAGGAGTTTCTATATCTATAACATTCATATAATATTTTCATGAATAAAAAAGCTGCTGTGTTCGATAACATGATAAATAAATGTTAATTACATGGAAATATCAACCAGCTCACTACAAATTTGTCTTTAAAGCACAGACCTATAAACTTTAAAGTAACAAAATATTTAATTTTAAATAATTCAAAGGAGTAAGCCTCAGAACAAAGACCTCCTTGCTGAGTAAGCTGTTTGGCAGGTTAGTGTTTTATTTTTGTAGCGGCAAGGTGCAAGGAGTTTCTATACCTATAATATTAATAATAATTTAATGAATTAAGAAACTGTGTTCGATAATATGGTAAATAAACGGTAATTAAACGAAAGTATTGATTTTAATCAACTAACTAACTACATATTTGTCTTTATAGTAACAAAATATACAATTTATGTGTTTGGTAGTGTAGTGATTGTCTCCTGCGCGCGCATGTATAATCTGTGTCTTCGAAAAAAGTAATACGCGCGCCATTTTTACAAATATTTCTTGTTGTGAAATGTGTTTAATATAATTATTTAAAAAATGACTTCTACAAATAAAAAAACAGTAATTAGTGTAGAACGTTGAAAATACTTACAACAAAAAACAGAAGTCCGGTGTATCGGGTGACGTAGAAATGTGAGGAAAACGTCTTCAAAATTTCCTTTGGAAAAAAAGGTAAGCGTATTTGATTCGTTTTTATTCGCAAATGTGTTGAAAAACGTCGTAAAAAGATTGTGCGCTTTGGTGATTACACCCTCGGCTCCATTACGCCCTCGCCTGCGGCTCGGTCTGCTATTTCTGAGCCTCGGGTGTAATATCCAAAATAGCGCACGGGCATCTTAATGTACTATTACAATACTTGTGTATAAACAACATTTTTCATTTTGTTATCCGGGGTATTATGTATTATTATTTTTTTCTACATTATTTTGTTCTAGTTTCATCGTTGTTCAAGTCCGCGCACGCCACGCCAACTTCCCTCCCTTCCTCACCACTCATGATCCGCGCGGGCGCTGCCGCCAGCGCGCGTATTCACAGAAATATTTAGAATAGAAGCGGCAAACATTTTAATAAAAAAAAAAAAAAAAATTACCCGTATTAAAAACCCGTGAAATTGATTCTTGTCTCGATTCTGAATAAACTATTTTCTCAGTTTCGCTTATTCCGTTAACACGTTGTATATAGTTTTATCACATAAGAATTCTTTGGTCGAGTAATAATTTTGTTTGTAAAAATACTTTTAATAGTTTGTAAATAGCTTTATCCTCGGTTTCGGCTTTGATATTTTGTGGAATCTTGTTATATGTCAATTTGTTTATAATGAGGGCCTTCTCTGAACATTTCCATATTTCCTTTTGGCAATTCTAATTTATCGCGCACGGGCATCTTAATGTACTATTACAATACTTGTGTATAAACAACATTTTTCATTTTGTTATCCGGGGTATTATGTATAATTTTTTTGAATTTATTTTTCTAGATTATTTAGTTCTAGTTTCATCGTTGTTCAAGTCCGCGCACGCCACGCCAACTTCCCTCCATTTCTCACCGCTCATGATCCGCGCGGGCGCTGCCGCCAGCGCGCGTATTCACAGAAATATTTAGAATAGAAGCGGCAAACATTTTAATAATAAAAATTTTAAAAAAATAACCCCTATCAAAAACCCGTGAAATTGATTCTTCTCTCGATTCTGAACAAACTATTTTCTCAGTTTCGCTTATTCCGTTAACACGTTGTAGGTATAGTTTTATCACATAAGAATTCTTTGGTCAAGTAATAATGTTGTTGGTAAAAATACTTTTAATAGTTTGTAAATACCTTTATCCTCGGTTTCGGCTTTAATATTTCGTGGAATCTTGTTATATGTCAATTTCTTTATAATGAGGGCCTTCTCTGAACATTTCCATATTTCCTTTTGGCAATTCTAATTTATCACTTTCTCTAGCTCTTGTACGATGTATCTTTAAATTTAAATTTATTTATATTTTCCCGCACAAAAATTGAAGCCTCAATTTCCTACTTGAGAGCAAGGTTCATAGTCTTTGAGGTTGATGCCGCAATATTTTAAATTATCTAAGATTTTCAGGGAACCCACGACCGATCTTGTTTTATATACCTCTACCAATAGGTAGGTTCACCTATACAAAATAGGCTTCGAATGGACCACAATGTTCCAGAATACTCAACAACATTCGAGTGTTCTGTAATGTTCCACAATAATCTGGAAAATTCCCGAACATTCTACAAAATCCAAAATGGTCTGGAACATTCGTACCCACGACGGATCTTGCTTTATATGCCCCTATCAATATGTAGCTCCACTCATGCAAAAATGGCTTCGAATGTCCACAATGTTCCAGAATATTCCATAACATTCGAGAGTGTTCTGGAATGTTCAGCAATAATCTGGGATATTACCGAACATTCCAGATAACCCCAAACATCCCACAACATTCCAGAATGTTCTAGAACGTTAGAACCCACCAAAGATTTGCTTTATATACCCCTATCAATAGGTAGCTCCACTTTTACAAAAAAGGCTTCGAGTTGTAGTCAGAGTGTTCTGGAATGTTCCACAATGATCTGGGATGTTCCTGAACTTTTCACAACATTCCAGAATGTTGTGGAATGCTCTCGAATACTCTCGAATGTTCTGGACTGTTCTAGAAATTTCTAGAGGGCGAAACTTCCAGCCCTTATATCTTCAAAAGCACGCCCTTCAAAACCTTCTTCATGTACAGGAGATAGAGGGCATTGATCGTGCCTGATTTCCGAGTTTTAGCGGCACGCACATTGTACACTTTCTTTTATAATATATATATATTGATTATTTTCAGTTTTTCAACTATTACTCCTTAACCTGTAAAGCCTTATTTAGTTGTTATAGTTTAACTTTTAATTTCATCAATATGCTACTAGCTTTCTGCCGGCGGTTTCACCCGCATTAAATGCGTTTTCTCGTGGAAATTAAGTGTTTTCTCGTGGTAAAAAGTAGCCTATGTGCTATTCCAGGACCTAACCTATATGGGTCCGCGCACACCGAAAGGCATAGCAGACAAGAGCAGGTTTTGATAACATTGCAAAATGGACTTTATATCTTAAGAAATAAATGCAAAATTGCCTGAGAGGCACGATAACTGCTCGCGGCTCTGTCTCTCAGGAAATTTTGTATTTTATGTTTTAGATATAAAGTCCATTTTGTAATGTTATGAAAAACTGCTCTTGTCTGCTCTGCCTATTGGTGTGCGCGGGCCCTATGTGTGCCAAGTTTCATTAAAATCCATTCAGTAGTTTTTGCGTTAATCCATCCATCCATACTCACAAACTTTTGCGTTTGTAATATTAGTAGGAACAGGATTACTGAAATTTTTTTCACATTTCGGTAACAACCGTTTAGCTGGCAGGCGGGTTTACTTGTCTGTCTCTAAAAAATTTGTGCTTCTAAGCTAAATATTTCGCAAACCGATCACTAAATCGAAAATTTGTCTTTACAAATCCTACTAATATTATAAACGCGAAAGTTTGTAAGTATGGATGGATGGATGGATGTTTGTTACTCTTTTACGCAAAAACTACTGAATGGATTTTAATGAAACTTGGCACACATATAGGTTAGGTCCTGGAATAACACATAGGCTACTTTTTACCGCGGGAAAACACTTCCTTCCCACGGGAAAACGCATATCCACCTATATAAAGAGAAAGTCGTGTTAGTTAAACTATTTATAACTCAAGAACGGCAGAACCGATTTGGTTGAAAATTGATGGGGAGGTAGCTTAGGACCAGGAGAAGGACAAAGGATGGTAGGGGTAGGAGAAGGGGTAGGAGAACGGTATAACTCAAGAACAACTGAACCGATTTGGTTGAAAATTGGTGGTGAGATAGCTTAGAACCAAGAAAAGGTTATAGGATGATAGGGGTAGGGGTAGGGGCAGGGGTAGGGGTAGGAGAATGGCTGAGAAAGTCGTGTTAGTTATACTATTTATAACTCAAGAACGGCTGAACCGAATTTGTTGAAAATTGTTAGGAAGGTAGCTTAGAACCAGGAGAAGGACATAGGATGGTAGGTGTAGGGGTAGGAGAACGGTATAACTCAAGAATCACTGAACCGATTTGGTTGAAAATTGGTGGGGAGGTAGCTTAGAACCAGGAGAAGGATATAGGATGGTAGGGGTAGGGGTAGGGAAGGGGCAGGGGTAAGGGTAGGGGTAAGGGCAGGGGTAGAGGCAGTGGTAGGGGCAGGGGTAGGGGTAAGGCAGGGGCAGGGCAAAAAAATTGTACTTAATAAAAAATAAAATCTGCTTATTTATTGCAAGGCGGAACAAAGTTCGCCGGGTCAGCTAGTTCACAATATTTTTAAAAGACAAGAAAAAAAATATCTGCCATTTACGTGGAGGTACCACGGCGTGACTAAATATATTCATACCAAATTAAAGTTTGGTCGCTGAGCTAGGCCGCGGGCAAACAGACAGACGGACATGACGAAACTGTAAGGGTTCCTTGCTGACTACGGAACCCTAAAAAGATTCCTGGAGAACTTACTCGCCGAGTGAAAATCTTCACTAAGTAGTAGATATAACTTTGCAGCGAACGAAGAACTTTTGTCGAGTCAGGTTAATAAAAGGCACTGGCAAGTAACTTTGAGACCACAAAATAATACGGAGGTTTGATGACGTAGGTATGTGTGTACTTACCAGAGATTTGAAGGTTCAAATCTCTGGTAAGTACCGCTGCGCTCTGTAGTACTTACAATGTGACATTACATAAATATTTTGTGTGAACCGCTTTGGTTATATAATAGTATAGTTAATCTGTATTGTATAGTTGTGTTGTTGTGTGCGGAAATGCTTACAACCTTTATGATGCAAATAATACAGGGTTATTTCTGTTACTCCTAAAGCGATTCTGAACAACTTTCCCAATGGAACATGGGTTGGAAAAAAAGAAAAAAAATTGCTCCTTCCATACAAATCCCACTATTTTTGACCCATGTTCCTTTGGGAAAGGTGTTCAGATACATGCTCTGGGCAAAATACTAAAATTTGGCCAGGGATCCAAAAAAAGCCCTGTATATCGGATGACCTTATAGTAAAATTCGGTTACATAATAAATAATTTGATTTCGCGAAACCCACTGTTCTCGTCTTGCGAATAATCAAATCTCTCCCTGTACGTGCTCTGAACTCCCGAACATCTTGGCTACTTACTTTCAATAACAAGCGAAATCCTTGAACTGTACAAACGTTTAGAAACAATAAAGGGATGGAATACCTAAGATTAAACGAACAGTGAAAGTGAATTTACGTTGTTCCATTATAAGGAGATCCTGATCGTAAAACCCAAGAAAACCTCTTAATAGCTGCGTCGGCAACAATTTATTCAAATTCTTAGGCCCTGATAAAGTACCCATTGCGGGGGAAAAACGTTCGGCACTTAGCATGTAATTAAAATTTCTTATCTGATAGATTTTTATAACTCTTGTTAAAGTGAATTTGGAGTCACACACAAGGTAGAACTAAATGCAATCATATCTTGTTTTACCCAAACTAATGCGTTAGAAAAAACCGGTCAAGTACGAGTCAGACTCGCGCGTCGAGGGTTCCGATATCCCTATAGTATTTTGGGAAGCAATAAAGTCCATCTTTAGGACTGCAAAACTAAATTTGTCTGTAAAGGTTTTTTACAGTTTTCTAAATAACTGTGCAACTTAGAAAGATTGTTTTATTTTTGCTCTATTATATTAGTTATACAATATTATATAATGAATATCCATCGACTTTAATTAAATCAAATTTTTCCTTTCGCAAACTTCGAAGATAAAGGGGGAGAATTTTGTAATTTTTCATCATAATTTAACAACTAAGACTCGTAAAAAATACAAAAATCTATTTTGATATACAAGTAAAGCCCTTTCATATTTTTGCCTCCCCTATTTGGGCTCCCTTTATAATAATATATATATTTTTTTTTATTATTTCTCCAATGGGTTACTCCGCCCATTGGAGGAGTTTATTCAATAAGGCACATTATGTTTTGCTATCGGCATACAAAACAATCATGTATCCTGGTTTATTCTAGCTAAGAATAAGTTGTTTGGGTTCACAATCTTATTAATATTATGCGCAACGCAACACACATGACACTAATACAATTTACTACATACATAACCTTATAATATATCTCTGTTTTAGGGGCATAGAAGCGGCCGGTAGCTTTTAGTTTAGCTTAGTATATTATATTTCAGTGTAGTTAAGTAAATGACCAGGTATATTTATCAAATATGTATCCTAATCTGTAGAATACTAACAAATTCAATATTTACAATAACAACTAATAATATATTATCGGTGTCATATTCTTAATCTACTCCAAATTTTAAGTCGGTATCATGACTGGTTGCTGAGATATTCTGGTGTGAAAGACAGTTTTATCATCTTGGACCGTAACCCTAAAAATCGTGCAGAACACCTAAATAAAGTTTACTAAATATGCGATTCGATGCGATTGAAAGTGCGGCAATAAGTCGCTCCCAATCTATGGCTATTACTTGTAGAAATAACCGTTTATCTTGGTGAAATAGACATATTTACGAGCCCTTTATATTATTAGGGTTTACAAGAAAACGTAATAAATTTCATTTACCTAATCCAGTCCTGCCTACTTTATTTTTAATCGGGGTTCTGCCTGAGGCAAGAAAACCAAGAAATATTAGATTGTTTAGGACCATAATAACGTAGTGAACAATTTCACGATAGCCGCCGGTATTGTACCGAAGTTTATTACGACGAAGCATCCCTTTTTCTTTGAAGTGAAGGCAAATCAAAATAAATAAAAAATAAATAATGAATGGACTTCCATTCAATTTGATAATATTTAGGATAGGTAGCAGATCCAAATGGACAGAATGTAATTGGGGTAGGTAATGAAAAGTATCAGAATTTGTAGGGTTCTGAACTAAAATGGTAAAAAAATTATATTATTTAAGGTGATCCGTTTTCCATACAAAAGTTCAAATGACTTGCATTCTTACGCGGGACGTAAAATTCTGTTGAAAAACGAACGAATACTGCTATTTTTAGTTAAATTTTTCGCTGATTAATACAAAAGTACTAGTTTTTGTTAGCAGTTTTTGGTTCAATATTACGATTGTGGGCGTGCGGTCAAAACTGTACATGTGTGAGTGATCATACTCATGTAAACACGGACTGACGAAGTGACGAGAGTAATTGACTTTAGTGGACATATGGAGATATTTTTCTTATCGAAATTGTTGTTAGGCGTTGAAGTTGCTCGATGAAATTTACGCGAATCAACTTTTTGCACATATATAGTTGGTACTTATTGCATCAAAAAAATAAAACCTTATATTTGCAGCAGTGGCTCCATCTAGTTGCGTTCGGGTCTGAGCTGGCCGTCACAGATCACCTTAAGCAGCTACTCACGATATCGACTTGTTTGAAACACTTTTAAATTATACTTGTCCAACTTTGTTGCAAACGAAAGAATAAAAAAAATCATTATTATTGTAAATGGGGCTAAATAAGGGCGGCAAAATTGTAATTGTCTTTACTAGGTCAAGTGGGATATGAAAGGGATATACTTGTGCATTCCAAAATTAGTTTTTGTATTTTTTTAAACTCTTAGTTTTCAAGTATGATGAATAATGACAAAAAAATACCATTCCCCCTTGTCGCCGAAGTAATATCACCGGCCGTTAAATTTCTCTTTTGAGACTTTTCACTCTGATGAACTATAAAAAATTGCATGAAAACATAAGAATGTTAACAATCAAAAACTACTTATTTAACAAATGTCAATCTTCAAGAAAAATTTGTGATTATGCACGATTATTGCACAGTTAACACACAGAAAGATACAAACAAAAGAAAATTTATTTACAAAGGCGGGCTTATGTGTACAATCAACAGCACGTCAGTAGAAACACTTTTGGACCTTATGGCGTGGTAATAGAGTTGAAAAAGTTTCTACCGATGAGCGGTTGACCGTACAAGAGATTTCTTCCAGCCAACCCATGGTTGTGAGAGAGAATGTTAAGTAGCGGGACACAAAAGTGCATTGTATAATTAATACTTGTTTATAAATATAGTTTTGGAGAAAATGACAACATTTGTTTAAATAAAAATCTGGCCAAGTGCGATTCGGATTCGCGCACTGAGGGTTCCGTACCACCACATTATATTAATTAAATTAGCTGATTTGAGTTGATTGAATGAAAGGTAAGTTGCGGTTTACGATTTATGACGTATTAAAAAAAAACTACTTACTAAATCTCGTTCAAACCAATTTTTGGTGGAAGTTAGCATGGTAATGTACATCATATATTTTTTTTTGTTTTATCATTCGCTTATTTTAGAAGTTACAGGGGGGATACACATTTTACCACTTTGGAAGTGTCTCTCGCGCAAACTATTCAGTTTAGAAAAAAGCTATATTAGAAACCTCAATATAATTTTCCATACGTGTGGGGTATCTTTCTATGGATATCTATGGACGTATGGGTTTGATAAAAAAAAACTTTTTTTGAGTTTCAGTTCTAAGTATGGGGAACCCACAAAATTTATTGTTTTTTTTTCTATTTTTGTGTGAAAATCTTAATGCGCTTCACATATACATCTACTTACCAAGTTTCAACAGTATAGTTCTTATAGTTTCGGAAAAAAGTGGCTGTGACATACGTACGGACAGACAGACATGACCAATCCGTAAGGGTTCCGTTTTTTGCTATTTGGCTACGGAACCCTATCGCCCCCTAGTCAAAGAACCATCACTGATAAATCATAAATCCTTTACGAAAAAACTAAGTCGGTCGAACTGTTTTGGAGATAAATGGGAACATTTGCTTAAATAAAAATTATTATAACAGCGCCTTCTGGTGAGTTGGCGCCACAACTCTAATCTACGAACCATCATTGATAAATTATAAATTCATTACCTACTGAAAACCGTATCTAAATAGGTTAAGCCTTTTTTAAGATAAAAGGGAACATAACTTTGCACACACAAACAAACGAACAAACAACCTCTCACCCTAAACGCATGTGTACACCTTCTCCGTTCCGTCGTGGTGGGTAAAAAAGTAAAAGCAAGCTAATGGTAGTTAGTGGCCATTGTAAATAAATTTTACCCCAATTGTTTCTTTTAATAAAAAAAAGCTGTTTTTGAATGACAATATTTATATAAGGACTAGTCCGTGTGGTGCCGGCAATTAAAGAATAGTACCAACTCTGACATACCCGTAAGTGCCGTAAGAGGCGACTAAGGCTCATAAACTGGAGGATGGGCAGCAGCATCCTCCTTTGTATCTAACATCTTACTTACTGCGGTCACCTACAACAGCGGTCCATGGCGCCAGCGGTAACGCTAACAAGCGAGGTGACTATGGTACTTCCCCTCTTCATTTTTCCAGCAAAAGCTAGAATTCTAGAGGGAGCTCCCTGTCCTGTAGTGGACGTTTCATGGGATGTTATGATGATAGTCACTACCAAAGAATAAAACAAAGTCGCCCGCTGTCTGTCCCTAAAACTACGCTTTGATGCGGCTTTTTCAATAGATAGAGTAAGTCAAGAGGAAGGTTTTTATGTACAATACATGCATAATATAGTAGACAAACACTGATAATTTTAGAGGTTTCTAATGTGATGTCGTAATAAAACACATTTTTTTGCGCTTACGTTGCAAACGCTGGCTGAACCCTACGAGATAGATCAAAATAATGTACTACAGTATTGTACATCTTAATTAGGTCTCAAAAAAAATCCGCAATGGTATATACCGATCCCTTGGGGATAACCCACAATAACCATTTTTTATCCTTCGAGAAATACTGGTTTATTTACGAAGCGATTTTAAGCAATACAGCATGAATCCTTATCCAATTAAGTTTCTTGAACACATTGTGCATTTAATATACATAAAATTTTTTTAGTAAAGCGTGTAAAGCTGCACTAAAAAATTTTTATGTATCGTAGCACTAAGTATTTAATGAACTAATCTAATTAGCAGTGAGCCTGAGATCTCATTCGCTTCTCGTATAAACCTTAAATAGGTTTTAGATAAGCGTTTATTATTGTAAGATGTTTGAATTTAATGTATCTTGATCAATAAATTAAAAAATATATATATATAGATCAATATGGCCCTTCAAAGTATGTAATTTAAATGAATAATTTCGAAGATATTACAGATTTAAAATGCAGGGACATAGTTACCGGTTGCGGCAGTATCAGTCGATTTTCCAATTTAAACGCCTACAATTTCCGGTAAAGATATCTTTTGCTAAATCGCAGGGTCAAACTTTTAACGTTGCAGGCTTAGGGATTCCGCACACGACCGAGAATCGGTGACCGATTTTTTGTCGGCATCCCGCTCTGACGTGTTATCACCTGGATCTTCCGTCCTTGTCCTGGCCAATAATCGCCCACCGATTCTCGGTCGTGTGCGGGAGCCCTTAGATGCGTTGAGTGCTTTTCACATGAAGATTATTATTTACGTTTTAGGAGTTTTTAGGGGCTTAATTTAATTTTTACAACACCGAAAATCATCAGTTAAAAAAATATTACTCGCTAAATACATAACTTATCGAAAATCCGGAAAGACAGATTGGAGTAAAAGTACCCTAGTTTGTTACCCTGTGGGTGTCGTAAGAGGCGACTAAGGGATTATACACTGGAGGATGGGCAGCAGCATCCTTCTGTGTATCGTTCCATCTTAAATAGTGCAGTCACACGGACATTTTTCATCATAACATGAGAACTAAGAGTGGCAAAAAATTACAAAAATATATTTATGAATGTACAAGTAAAGCCCTTTCATTTGATACCCCACTCGAGCTAGTAACGACCATTTGAAATTTTGCCCCCCCTATTTGGGCCCCCTTTACATAAATAATATTTTTTTTTTATTCTTTCATGTTCAATTAAGTTGGGCAACAAATTTTATTGTTTTCCAATCATTCTTTTTTTTTAATATCATAACATCTAATCACAATATCTACAATTTATAACTTACATAAACTTTATAAACTAAAAATTTCTTCAAGGGCGTCCCCACAAGACATGGTTCCCAAAAGGCTAGCAGCGTTGCCCCTTTGAATGGCGAGACTCAGCCTTTGAGCAAAAAAGCTGCCAGCTCTTCGGTCACCAGAGGTCTCATTGAGACGCTCCGAGAGATCCTTGATGAACTTTTTGGTTGATGGACCCCAAGTACCCATTGTCTCGAACCCTAATGGTGAGAACATGTAAGACTCCGATAGCTCGCAATATTTGCGGGTCTTTAAATTTTCGGCGTTACTCGCCGCAGCACCGGCTCGTTCACAGGTGGCACGCACGTGAGATGGGGCCAATGTGTCGACGCAGGTTACATCCCACACCAAGCATCTACCCTGTTGCCAAGGGATGAGCGTCAGTCCGTCGGGTCTCTTGCCGTCAGACCTAACAATTCCGTTTGGTTCTAACTTTGCCGGAATGTTAACTGAGGCGAGAGCCCGACGAACGACGTCATTGAGCGCTGCGTGCCGTGGGATGCGACCTGCGCTTCTTTGGCAGGAGAGGCCGTGGTGGCCCAGCTCGTCGACCGCTGCCCCACATTTGCATAGGTGCGGTTGGTTGGTCCTAAGGCCCAGTCTGAGGCCAACTGCGAGGGAAAGAGTGCATTCGTCTAGACATGTGCCAATTTTTGACGACGGGAGTGCATTTAACCAGTAACCGGACTCTTTTTCGAAAGCAGCGAGGAGGCGCGCGCGCTCTGTCGTGCTCTGGCATCCGGCAAGTAGATCCTGTTGAGTCTTCTTGCATAGAGGCTCGTCCCATTGTCGCTGAGAATGCAACAAAGTCGGAGCGTCACAGCGACAGTGAGACGTCCACTTATCTAAGGCTTCCGACCTATGAAGAACTTCAACCTGATTCAAAGCAGGGCCAACAATATGGCCGAATAATTTACTGCAACCAAAGGAAGAAGCCAAAAAAGCAGGTAAAGCTACCGCGGAAACCTTGCGTATCCCGATGCCGCCAAAGCGAACTGGAAGTGAAGCTTGGGACCATGCTCCTGAAGTAAGCTGGCAATTAAGAACTTTAGTCAGCAGGTCAGAAATAAGGTCATCTATTGTCAAAAGCAGGCTCTCAAATTTCCACAGATGGCAACTGCGTAGCACATAAGTAAATTTCGGTACAAAGAGGCAAAATTTTACTATAGATAAAGCCATATGTGAATTTATCTTAAGAAGGCGATCTGATGACCGTCGAAATTTTTCTATTTGCTCTTCGATAAAGAGTGGGATGGAATCATCAAGGAGAGGAGCTCCTAGAAGGCGTAATGTTAAATCATCAGGATTCTGAATGTGGGGAGCAACCTCTTCAAAATTTGCTAGAATTTTCCGTCTCAAGTCTGGTGCCACTGAAGGATGGATGTACAGCTCGCACTTAGAAAAGTTTAGTTTCAAGCCAATTTGTTCAAAGCCATTTATTAGTCTTGATAAGTCTTCCAAAACCACGTCGGCTTGACCTCCTAAGGTACCATCGTCGAGATACCAAATATTAAATTTTGAATGCAGGGAAGAGATTAATGGGTGAATTCCGAGGCTAAATATTGCAGGGCCCAGGGGATCTCCCTGCTGACATCCTACTGACGATAGGAGAAGCTTATCCTCGTATACCAATTTCGATGGTTTGCTATAGCATTGCCATAAATACGGAAAAACGGCAGGGATATGTTCCTTGACCTGGGCCAAAAACGCACCACGGTCAATTGAGTTAAAGGCATTTTTGACGTCAACTTTTAATAGAACCTCTCCAGCGTCGCTATTAAGAAACGTACGAGTTGCGTGTACTGCAGCTTCACAGCCGCTTTTAGATCCGAATCCAACCTGAATGGGCTGAAATTTATCCCCTAAGAAACGCATAACGTTTTTACACGCAATTTTGGATACTAAACGCCTCAAAGTGGTTCCAACCGCAATTGGCCTTATACCGCCATCCTTCTTTTTTAGAGCACAGAGATTCGCACCATACAGTAAATCCAAAATATCTTCGTTTACTTTGCCCGACAACATCAAGTTTACTAAGGTCGCTAAACTCACCGCCAAACCTCTGCTAGCGTCTCCAGCTGAAATACACAGCAGGTCCTTGAGGTGCTGCGGGGATAGGCCGTCTAAGCCACCACATGAACCATTTTTAAAAGACATTACGGCTGAGAGAACATCCTCGGGGGACACCTGCGGTACAACGTCAGACTGAGGAGATTCGGGAAGTTGACTTGTGTCAGAAGGGCTCGGATGCTTCGAACGAAGGGATTCCAAGGTTTCATCATTGACTGGTGCGACTGTGTCATTTGAAAAAAGAAGCCGACTAGCGCCCCTTAAGTCACCATCACTAACCTTCTGTTCAACTTTTTTAAAGACGTTTCGCTCTCCACCTTTGTGCTTACATGGAAGCCTACTGTCGGGATCAGGAAGGGGCTGTGGCCGGGAACAATTATTTTTTAGTTTTTGAGTTAGGCTTATTTTTTTGTTGTCTTCTGTGCCAACAACAACGTGTAGAAACCGGTAGGCAAATAGAAGTAATTCCTCCCATATGGCTTTGCAATTGGAAGTTGCCACTCGATCTATGCAACATTTCAAAGCGTTTGCTATACTTGTCCGGGCGCCACGAGGTATACGTTTGATGACCGGGACGTGCTTTTTTAAACGACTCAGAGTCTGCCAGAATGGCTCGGCAGACAGGGATGGGTTCGGAATGTAAGATGGCGATATTGGCGATGATGTCGCAGTAGCTGTAGTAGGTGTAACAGTATTTGGACCTTTTGGCTTATGTATTCTTGAAATATGTATATTAAGTCCATTCTTACTTCGAAAATAGCGAGGCAATCCCACGCAAAGATTGCATTTGAAATTTTCTCCTTGAGACAAATTAGAGCACGGTTGGTTATCGCTTGGAGTCGCATCAGCATTTTGCGACATGTTCTCACCATTAAAATAGTATATACTCGTATTTATAGTATTTTATATGTACAAATGAAGAAATACCACCCAACAACGGTTTTACTTAAAAACTACACACATAAACACTTACACACAAAACAGAGGAAAAAAAAATTAAGACGTTAGCTGTAACAGAGCATAAAAGTCAAATAAAAATATGTACATACATATCAGTCAAAGCTAGAACAATTTAAAAACCAATACAGATTCATAATAAAGTTAATAACTAGTCTGACTCACGTCGGTCGACAGTTGTTAAATATAACAATCTAGATAAAATATGTCCAAAGGCACACCTCGGAAGCTCCATACAATCGGGCTCAAAAGTGACAGCTGTCATTTTTACACGCGCAAATGTGTGGGTGGGTTAAAGACGTGTGAGTGTAGGGTTGGTGGTACCTAGAAAACACTTACCTACCCTAGAAAACGTAGATAACAGAACATTAGCATTATACTTTTATAACAGTTTCGAGTTGCACATTTTTCGTTCGACTATAAAGCGACTTACACAATTCACAAACGAATTATAACTTTACTATCACTCGTCACCTCACTTTGTTGTATTTAGTAATCGAATTTCAATTAAAACAAACAAACACATGTTGAAATAATCTCACAAACTCTAAAAACAATCCTTTTTTCACTAAACTTCATCTTGGACGGCTGGCTGGCCGCCGCCCCGCCGGTGCACCAGGGTGACTATCGCGAAAATGGCGAATCTGCTCTTATCATCACTGCAAAAAAATCTGCCAAACTTTATTCCAGAAAATGAAAAAAAATGCTGTTATATTATTGCTTTAATGTGGAAAGGAATAAATAAATACATACTATTCAAAGCTTTATTTTTTTCATTTAACCCAAAAAATGCTCTATTAAATCTATCAATGAAAGAAATGTTTAAAGGAAAGAAAACATCTGTGTCTACCTTATGGTGTTTATTCCATAATAATTGCTTCTTATTATTGTTTAACTTTATTCCAAATTTTACTTTGTCTTGGAGAGTCGAAAGACAACCGTAAACTGCACAACCACGCACCATTTTTTCAACTTTTGCTAGCGTTGCATATCGCGTGGCAACAGGACGAGAAATGGGACGAGATATCGCGCAGGGCCCCGCGGGGTGATGCGCGCGCACTTGAGGTACTCCGGTTGGTGGGAGGCAGAGAGCTTCCGTTCTGTATGTAGTACTATTATGTCCAAAAACAAAGTACCTACACCATTGAGTAGGAACGACACTACCGCCGCTGCTGCGCAGAAAAACTGAAGAAAATGTAAACACCTCCGGAACGAACCAAGAAGAAGGTTGCAAAGTTTGTATACAGTTGGTGGCGCTTCTGTTTTTTGCGTTGTTGTCATAAAGATCCTTCGTTGCGTTGCGTGGTCCTTTCGATGAAACTGATCTTTTTTTATCTGTGTTCGGATGAATAGAATTTGCAATAGAAGCTCTGCATCTAATTGGGGACATAAATTATCTGTGGCTTCTTCTTATTTGGTTTTGCACCTCGGTAAAAGGTGGCGCTGCTGACAACTTGCCGAATTTTTAATAGGTTTCATTTGTTAGTTCTTTGCATGTGACATCCATTTGGTGAAAACCTATTTAATTTGAAGTAGGGCGGTACAATTCTTGAATTAATTAATTAATTCTTCAATTTCATGAAACTTGTTTCACTTTACCGACCTTTCCGCCATCTCTCGGATTTATTTGAAACAATACTCATTTTAGTTTTGTGAATGGGTGGTTTGCCAAGCTCTTGATTGCAAAAATAGATGGCGTTGACAGTACCGGAAAGCGCCTAAGTTTAATACCAATAAAATGAAATATGTTTATAAAATTGGTAATTGAAATAGTCTCTTGTTAAAAGTAACTACTAAAAAAAACACAAAACTATTTTAGAACCCTCGACACATCCAAAATAATAAGTTATTAGAACACAAACTTTCATGTTACTCGTTCGTTAAATTTTTAAAAAATGTTTGTTTACAGTAAAAACTTTTCAATTTTCATTGATACAATTTAGGACACTGGCTGTATGATTAACACAAAAAGTCCGTGAAGTTGGTTTGTGCGTGGTTTATAAAGAACTTCACATAAAACTGTCACTTTCTATGAAGTTTTTAAACTTTGTCGTTCGAAAACTTATCAATTGAATTAGCACTATTAAATCCAAGTTGTTTCTTGAGATAACACTTGTACGTGTGAGTTATTATTAGGACTTTATTATTTACTTCCTTTTTTGCAGAAATACTCACAAATATATAAAATAAAAGAAAATAAATACGAGCTACAACTTGTTGACGCTACGGTGGCGCCTTAAATTTCACATATTCTATAACTGTTCCTTTCAAGTCGATAGCATCAGTGGTTACTGAGATATACAGGTGTGACAGACGGACGGACGGACAGACAGACAAAGTCGCACCATAAGGGTTACTTTTTTTACCATTTTGGTATCGGAACCCTAAAAACTGCGAAAAACGGCCACTTTTAGCAGTTTTTGTATCTCTAACTACAGTGAACTTAATTTTACAGAGTTAATAAGTTCTAAACAAATAAGAGTACCTTTACTTCAATCTGTGTTTCCGGATTTTCGATAGGTTTTGAATTTAGCGAGTAATATTTTTTTAACAGATGGGGGCGCTTGTGGACTGCAGGAAGCCCCTTATTGCTGTTTGCGGGCATCAGAATCGAAACTTTAAGTTCGCAGTGCTGCCATCTTGGTTGTCGTTTAGGTAAAAGCTGCATGCTTGTTTATCGTTGGTAGATCACGAAGGTATTAACCCGCTCAAGGAGCCAGACCCTGCGCTTTCAGTCATCTTTCAGTAAATAAAGACGAGATGGCGGTAGTGTAGTGGATTTATGTCTCGTTTTACTTGAGTGAGGCGAGACTGGGCGAGACCTTTGGAGACCATTGACGTAAATTCTATAGTCTAAGTAAATAATAGGTACCAATCCATTGAGGGCTCCCGCACACGACCGAGAATCGGTGACCGATTTTTTGTCGGCATCCCGCTCTGACGTGTTATCACCTGGATCTTCCGTCCTTGTCCTGGCCGATAATCGCCCACCGATTCTCGGTCGTGTGCGGGAGCCCTGACTCCACCTGTAGAAAGAATGGCAGTATCTACTATAGAGACAAGAAAGACTAGGTATTGAATTAAAAATATTCTAGACGCAAATCGAAAATCTGTTATTTTAAGGTGTTTTTGACTAATACGACCAGCGAACTACAATATTATAGAACGATAACTTCGTTTCAAACATGCTTGTTACATAAATAACACAATAACACTTTCAAGATGGCGGCCAAAAACTGTAAATCGACAGAAATCAACGTATTTTCGGCCTCTTGAGACTTGTTTACGAAATTCAAAAAAGAGATTATCGTCCTTGTTGACATGGGAGGCCTCGGCTTCGCTTCGGCAGTTCAATATCACTCAGACGATAGTTGCCTTATTTTCGGATTTTTCGGCTTTAACAGTAATGTACTATTTTACAGCAAAACCAATTAATGGAAATTAGACCATTTACCATTATATAGGTTCATGACCTGAGCAAATTTCTATGACGTTTGTCAACTACGTTTCTATAAATGTCGGTAGGTGGCATGTTCAAATTGTTCATCGCTGTGGGTAATTTCTTTTTTTATGGCTATGTAAAATAAATGAAATATTTTTATAAGAAAATATATTACCTAGACGTCGTACAAAATAACTCTGGCCATGTCATTGATGCGCTGAAGTCAAAAATGACTTATTTTCATATGACTTGAGTTCTGCGCATCAACTGACATTTTGTGCGACGTCTACTATTTGACAGTAGCAAATAAACTGAACTGACTTAAACATTTTCTGAGGGTGACCGTTTAGTATCAGCGTTTTAAAGAGTCTTATTTAAGTGTTTTCATAATTTTCATTTTTAATTTTCCCAACGATGATCAGCAGCGCCATCCAGTTGAACTTTCAAGAAAACACCTCGTGTCGGTTTGAATTCGATGAGCTCTCAAGTTGCATGTGGAACATTATAAGAAATCTCTTTGACCTTGTTTGATTTGTTTATGACATTGAATAAAAATAAAATTGCATGTGTCATTTTTTTATGTCATTTTGTTGATTTTGTTGCTCTTTGGAGCTATTGTTCTGAAAACAGTGCCAAAAATTGTGAAAATGGTCTAGGGTAGGTAAATATTTCATTTATTTCTATTAATTACTTAGGTTCATACTTCTACCATTGACATATTTATTACTTATATTTACTATTTATGCTGTCTACTGATTACCTACAATAATGTGTCTAGCTAATAGTTTTGGGCGAGATATACTTGAGTTATGGAAGTTGATAACCATAGTAAGAAGGAAAGCCACTCAGAGGAAAATTGAAAGGAAAATCTTAACACAAATACACGTAAAGAGCGCAAGACAATATTGCGCGCGCATACGAATCTGTTCGAAAGTTCAAAGTGGGCGCGCCCAATTTCGGATGTTGTCGGCTAACCTCGTTGCGTCGTCGTTGCGATCGCAGCGCCACTTTGCGTTGCGAATGAAGTGGCCGAAATCGGTACAAAAGTGCTGTCAGCGCGTGTTACAGCATTGCCAGATTGTACCAAAAAAGTGATTTTGCCAGATTGTACCAGGTGCAAGCAAGGTGCAAGTTTTACAATAGGTACATTTACAGTAGGTAGGTATGTGGTAAACACAAATACAGGTTGCGCTGGTGCCTGTTCTAGGTATCACCTGTGTTACAGGGTCCAGCGCCCCCTCCAGGGCACGGTGAGAGTCATTGATTACGTGCTTTTCTTGTACTTGATAGGGCCCAACTCTTAAGTATCTATACTCACATTTCTTCAGTTCGTCCTTTTCGTGCCAAAGTCTCAATTCAGTTTAATATGGTCTGGTACGGAAACTTACTGATTCGTATTTCATCCTTTTTAGGCATAGATTGATATAGTCAAGATAGGGTCTTGGGAACAAGTGGTTCAAAATTTCCCCATACAAGAAAAATAGCGCCATCTGTGGAAAATCACGTGAACTACGTTGTGTAGTACTTCGGTCGGTGCTAAATGCACGGAACGGAAATACGAGTAATATGGCGGGAAAAAACAAAACAAATTTTTACCGTTTATATGTGATTTAGGCCTGGTTTTTCAGTTTCACTAATTGGATTATAGTGAAAAACAATAATAAGAAATAACAATAATAATATAAGAATATATTGTTTCTTCAACCAAAAACATTCCATTTTGTTGGTAAGTTTATTTGCATCCAATGTTTACAATATGACTGACAACAACTGACATTTGTTGGTCCTAAACGTCAGATTTCGGACCAACGAATTGGGGACAGTGTATCGTGCCGATGGGCTAGTACTTATATATAAGTAAATGTTTTTAGGGTTCTGAACCAAAAGGGTGAAAAAAGGAACCCATTAATATGCCTTCGATGTCTGTCTGTCAGCGGGCTGTATTTTGTGTTAAATTTTCATAAATTGTGTATATCTGTTTCCGCTATAACAACAAATAAAAAATAATAATAAATTAATGGGGCTCCCAAATAGCTAAAGGAGTGCGCGAAAAAATTATTTGACCTACCTGTTGTTGAGGCTTATTTTTTAGGTGACCTTGCTTGGCCAGCCCTTTTCTTCAATTTGACTTTTTTGATGGGGTAATCTAAAATCAATTGTTGACAATAACCATCCAAGGAGTCTACCTCACCTTAAATTTCAGATAAAGTTTCCAGCTGCACCCGTGTATACACCTTGTTTTTTTTATTTGCATTTACTTTAAGAGCATGTTCAGTTAAGGCTGCACCATGCGCAGACTAGCACCCTCATCAGAATTTAATTGATTTCTTTGAATTAGAGACAAAAATGAAATATTATACACCGATAAAAAGTGTTCTTTGTCTATGTATATTACAATTAGCTTTGTTATCTTGTTTATTCAAAATCCTTAAAATGGATATTGGCGGCTACCGCGTTCCGTTCCAATGATTTTGAATAAACAAGATGACATAAAGCTTAAGGGCCCCATACAAAGCCCTGCCTGCAGGGCCCTGCTTGCAGTGCGCACTGCCAATCGTACTATGTGTGGTCTTGCAGGGCCGATGTGACGGCGATTTTGTCGGCCCTGCATGCCCACACAAAGTACGATTGGCAGTGGCCCTGCGCAGGGCCCTGCAGGCAAGGCTTTGTATGGGCCGTTTAATGGTAATAGTTTGAAATAACGGTATTCTGACATAGAACACTTCATCGGTCTATAATTATTCATTTTTATCTCCAATTCAAAGAAATTAAATTCTGATGAGGGCGCTAGTGTGCGCATGGTGCAGCCTTAACGAAACTGAAATACGAAAAAAATTCCTAACCTTCCGTACAAAATACGCTATTAGTTCAAGCAATTTCTATAAGATTTCAGTTTCGTTAACTGATCGTGCTCTTAAAGTTAATGTAAACAAAAAAACACGGAACTGGTCAAGTGCGATTTGGACTCACACGTCGATTGTTCCGATATACCTGTAACCAAAACTGCATTTGTTTGTAAAGGTTTTTTGCAGATTTTACGTAAATATTATGGGAAAAATAAAACTATCTCTCTAAATAGCACTGTTTTTTTAGATATCTGCATAAAACCTTTACAAACAAATTTATTTTTGCGGTCGTAAAAATGAAATTTATAGCTTTTAAAAATTATAAAGGTTTAAAGGAACCTTCGGCGCATGAGTCCAACTCGCATTTGATCGGTTTATTTATTTCGTTTACCTTTTAGTTGAGTTTATACTAATTATATTCTAAAACCATTCCAAATTTCAAGTCGATTGAGTGGTTGCTGAGATAAACAGATGTGACAGACAAACAGAAGAAGTCGCACCTTAAGGTGATCCGTTTTCCATACAAAAATTCAAATGACTTGCATTCTTACGCGGGACATAAAATTCTGTTGAAAAACTAACGAATACTGCTATTTTTAGTTAAATTTTTCGCTAATTAATACAAAAATACAGTTAATGTACTGAAAGTACTATTTTTGTTAGCAATTTTTGGTTCAATTTTACGATTGTGGCCGTGCGGTCAAAACTATACGGTTGTGCTTTGTATGCATGTGTGAGTGATCGTACTCATGTAAACACAGACTGACGAGAGTAATTGACTTTAGTGGACATATGGAGATATTTTTCTTATCGAAATTGTTGTTAGGCGTTGAATTTGCACGATGAAATTTACGCGAATCAACTTTTTGCACATATATAGTTATTGCATTAAAAAATAAAACCTTATATTTGCAGCAGTGGCTCCATCTAGTTGCGTTCGGGGCTAAGCTGGCCGTCACAGATCACCTACCTTAAGGGTTCCATTTATACCATTTTGGTTCGGAAAATCGGAACACTAATAATTGTCCGAAACTGGATTCAAGCATTGGCAACATTAGTCTGTCAGTCACAGCATGACAGCAGTCAGTTCAGTTTAGTCAGTCAGTGTCAGTCATTTTGTTCTCATTCTTAAAATTATTGCACAAAATCGAATTTTTCTCGACTTGTGAAAAATTGTGAATTATTTTCTATAAAACTAAGTAAGTAAAAATTCTTAATTCATCGCATATTTGCTTGTATTGCTATCTTGCAAGTGACTCAAGCTGCAATTTCAAGCGACCTTCATCGTGAAATAAATAACCTAAAATGTTGCAAATTATGAGATTTTTCGCTAATACTGTGCCGTTTATATAAAAAGCTACGTTTAGTTCCTCGTTCTAATACTTTAACGTCTTTGTTTTTACGTACTTGAAGTTAATCGCGCAGAAGTTGGCTTACGTAATGATTTCATTACGCCACTGTGCCTTGGAATTCCCTCGTGACATTGATCCTGACCTGCCTGAGTATCTGACCCAATTCCCTTTTAGATACGTGTTGTTAGATAATGTTACACTTTTTTTTCAGTAGAATTGAATTTAATTTGGTATACTTATCATAGCTAATGTAGGTATGTAGCTAGTGCACTAGTATTTCATCATTGTTTTATGTTGTGTAAGTTACATAAAATCTTCCATAAATTGTAAAATCATTTCAATAGATATCACTGTACTCTCTTACATCATTTTCAAGGTTTTGTTATCTAGCACATGTCTGAATTATTAGTTTCTTTGCAGATAATAATGGGAGTTCCGGCTGGCAATGCTGACAATGGAAAGAAGATCTTTGTGCAGAGATGTGCACAGTGCCACACAGTAAGTGTCATTAAACTTTTATCTCATGATCATGCCTTATGTATGGCTGGGTCACTACTTTGTGGCAAAGCCTGGTGCCACTGATCACTGATTGCAGCTACCTGTAGTGTATAGGTACATCTCTATAACCCAATTTTTTTAAGTGTGTTCTTTGAGCTGAGTGAATTTACCACTGACAATAGAACAGTACAATATGTCAAGAACACTCAATTGTACTTGCAATAAATAAAATTAAGGTTAAATTGACCATACCCATACTGACATCAAGCTAATATTTTGTTGGCTCGAAGTGCACATTTATAAAAATTTTATAAGCATTTGTTTTTATGGCTGGCCACCCAAATCAAAGTAATGCTGGTAGCACCAAGGTCTTGGCCATGCTGTTCCTATCACTTGGCTGTGTTCCAAGATGAGGTTTTCATAAGTCACTTAAGTATAAAGTTTACATAATAAATAACAATGAGAAAGATTAAGATTTGATGGATTTATAATTATTTATGACTTATGTGTATTTCAGGTTGAGGCTGGTGGCAAACACAAGGTTGGTCCAAACCTCCATGGTATCTGGGGCCGCAAAACTGGCCAGGCACCTGGTTTCTCATACTCAGATGCTAACAAATCTAAAGGTAAGCGAAATATTATATTACCTCTATTCATCATGTAGGTCATTCCGATGTACAGTCGATAGCAGGTCAATCTTGCCACGTGACAAAATGTTTCAAACTGTTAAGTGCTGTTGGCTCTACCTACTTGACATTGTTTCTACTACTTCCACTGCTGCATTAGGCCTCTTTCTTATCAAATTGTCGAGTCAAAATGTGCCCTATATCTCAATGTTGTATTAAAAAAAATTTTTTTATTGTTATTATTGCATCCAAGACATAATTTCCCAAACATTGAGTAGGAATCTTACCCAGTATCATGCTTGCTTCCTGAAATCACTTTATCTAATCTAGTAGCATATAATATAATTGCTGATGTAACTAAAGATTATTTATATCTATAGATGAACTTGAGCTTGCCACTTCAATTGCATGGACTGGACTAATACACTTTGAAATGTACTACTAGGGCTACTCTGTGCTAAGTCTCCACTTAGCACAGAGTAGCCCCCAACAAAATTGTTTCTAAGGTTCCGAACCAAAATAGTACAAATGGAACCCTTATGGTGCAACTTTGTCTGTCTGTCTGTCACACCTGTACAACGTGTTGACAGAATAAGCCAAACTGAGAAAATAGTTTGTTCAGAATCGAGAGTAGAATCAATTTCACGGGTTTTTGATAGGGGTAATTTTTATTTATTATTAAAAATTTTACCGCTTCAAAATATTTCTGTAGCTACGCGCGCGGGCGGAGCGCGGTTCATGAGCGGTGAGGAGGGGAGGTGTTTGACGAGCGCGGACGCGAGGCGGACGCGCCATAATAGCTTAAAAATGTACTAGAACAACAATGAAACTTTGAAATAACAATATTTCGAAAAAGAAATTTAAGATTTTTATTAATCTGTTCGGTTTTATGAGGGTTTCGCTTATTCCATTAACACTTTGTATATCTCAGGAACCGCTCATGCTATCGACTTGAATTTTCGAATCGTTGTAGAATACGATTGCCCAACTTTATTGCAACTAAAAGAATTAAAAAATATTATTGTTATTATCGAAAAGGAGTCCGAAAAATGGGGGCAATTTTTATATTTTCATTCTAGGTCGTCTGGGGTATCATATGAAAGGGTTTTACTTGTACTCCTTCTCTGGTCCTAAAAATGGACTTTATTGCTTCGAAAAATACTACAGCACGCACTTGACCTCTTTTTTTTACTCTGAATATGACAGTTGGACCGAAAAATGAAGTGGCACTTAAATAATTGTATCCAGAGCAAAAAATAACGACTGGTGTTAGTAACTTGCGAGATTTGCAATTACCCCTTTTTGAGATTTAGGTACTCCAATGCACCTTATCCTATTAGTATGTGTCACCGTATTTTCGATGAACTCAAGTTTTCTTTTTCACTTGAGGAGGAGCCACTTAGCACAGAGTTGCCCCTTAGTGTATGTATTTGAAATGGGAGCTAACCCTATTATATTAATATATTAGTTTTTGTTGTTATTTATTGATTAAGGTTTGCCAACAGGTAATACACATAGACTTAACTCTACTAAGATCTTTTACAGGACTTACATAGGTATAGGTAAACCCAATTACAGGCAAACACAACATGCAATTTGAGTTTTTAATGGTTATGTCCAGTTCCCCTCACAGTAGCAATGTAAATTAAGAACTAGTTTTGATTTAATAAGCTTTTAGACCAAATAACTTTCATCCATCAGAATCAGTTGAGAGGTTTTTGTCTCATGCTTACAGGACCCTACAAACAAATAGACAGACAAAAAATGTGATCTAATCAATCCAAATATTAACAGACTAGCGACCCGCACCGGCTACGCACGGGTGCAATGCTGATACTAAATATACTAACTACAGAATGTCTTTATTTACAACGTTCACAGCTCTTTTGTTATTAGACAATACAAACACATTTTCTTAAGAGGTTACTTTTGATAGAGATACATATAATTGGTCATGTGAAAAACACTACGCTCAAATCTAAGCCTGCAACATTGAAAGTTTGACCCTGCGATTTATCAAAAGATATCTTTACCGAAAATTGTAGGCGTTTAAATTGGAAAATCGACCGTACCGCATGTCAAAACTGTAGGATTTTCATACAAACTTTCATCCCTTATTTCACCCCCTTAGGAGATGAATTTTGACTAATTCTAAAACGTACTTTTTTATTTTATACCAAGAGCTCAGAACCAAATTTCTATAATTATACCTTTAAAAATGAAAGACTTATAGTCCAACATACGGAAAAAAAATCATCCCCTTTTTCACCCCCAAAATTTTCATACGTACTTTCATCCCTTATTTCACCCCCTTGGGAGATGAATTTTCCAAAATCCTTTCTTAGTGGGAGGTTTTGACGTGCATAGAACCTCTGTACAAAATTTCAGATCTGTATCTATAGCGGTTACGGCTCGGCGCGGCGTTGATGAATCAGTCAGTCAGTCAGGACAAGCTCTTTTATATATTTAGATGATAGATTAGGTTAGATTTTTAAGGTTCAGTTGTACAACATTGATTGTGTGACAAGTGAGAAGATAAAATGTAACCTTGTCCAAGGCATTTTATGTACTTTAATCTAATCAATCAACCTTAATGGCTTTATTATAAACATGATAAACCTTATTTTATTAAGTAACCTATATTATAGTACGCAACAGCTCAGGACCTGAGCTGTCGTGTACTTTACCTAGTTTTAGATAGAGATACGAGGAAAAGTTATGAGGGATGCTCCTCTTTTAACTCTTTAATTTACGAAACTTTTGTTCCTTTTTCAGGTATCACCTGGAGTGAGGACACCCTGTTTGAGTACCTCGAGAACCCCAAGAAATACATCCCTGGTACCAAGATGGTGTTCGCGGGTCTGAAGAAACCCAACGAGCGTGCCGACCTCATCGCCTACCTTAAGGCAGCCACCAAGTAAACAAAGCATCATTAGGAAAATACGAAATAAGGAGCATTTTCCATTACATTACTGGATCATTCTTCTTATTTTATAGCCCAATCAGTATCGTTAACAATGTTGAAGTTATTGCACAGATTACTTTAGTCATTTTGAATGACATGGTGAGTAAAAATTGTGAATCAAAGCATGATCATGCATAGCATTACAGATTACAGTGTTGTAAGTAACTTATATTATTATTAAATTATTTATAGATGACAATTAGCATTTTATTTGTAATAGTTCCTCATTTATGTTTCAAACAAACAGTTTAATTTATTTTAGGTTCAACCAATGTTACCATATAGTGACCTAGTTGTACTTACAGTATTTTAAAAATAATCTAAATTAAATTTTAAAATTATTGCAGTGTTTAATTGCCTTCTTTCCATGGACAAAATGTAGCACCCACCTATATCTGAGAAATACGACAGATTTTTTATGATAAGAACGTCATTTTCGATCCCTTCTTAGTTCCAGAAAGACGTTGGCAATTTTTTGAGATATTTCTCTAATACTAGATAGCTAGGGCCCGCGCACACCAAAACGAAGAGCAGACGAGAGCCGTTTTTGATAACATTGCAAAATGGACTTTATATACATATGAATAAAAGTCTAAATTGCCTGAGGCATAAAAACTGCTCGCGGATACGCGAGCAGTCTCGCGGACGCAAGGTCGCAGTGTTGCCTACTTGAAGGATTTAGGGCTAAATATAGCATTTTTAAATTAACTCGAAAAAGAGTATTTTGTGAATTGTTAATACCGTTTAATAAATCACATTTTTTTCGTAAATTCATATTTGTAATTGAAATTTCTAATGGTCATTATTTGTTAATGTACAGGGTGTTAAGCTAGGATGTTAGGGTAAGTACACAAGGTGTTAGGTTAGGATGACTACTATATGTACAGGGTGTTAGGTTAGGATAAATACACAGGGTTTCAGGGTAAGTATACATGGTGTTAGATTAGGATCACTATATTTACAGGGTCTTAGGGTAAGTATACAGGGTGTTAGGATAGGAAAACTACACAGGGTGTTAAGTTAGGATCACTATTATATATAGTGATAACTACACAGGGTGTTACGTTAGGATCACTATACATATAATGATCCTAACCTAACACCCTGTATAGTTATCCTATCCTTACACCCTTTATACTTACCCTAAGACCCTGTATATATAGTGATCCTAATGTAACACCCTGTGTACTTAACCTAACAACCTGTATAGTAATCCTAACCTAACACCCTGCATGCATGTCCCAGTGTTGAATTACTGCTACAAATTAGTAACATGGCATGGCAACCCTGAGAAACTGCTCGAGCATGCGAGAGCATTTTGCCGGTCGGTCTGCGCGGACCCATAGAGGGCTTGCTTTATCTATCAGAGTACATACCTACAGTATCCGAGAAATGGCATGGCAGATAAATGTATGACCACTAGAGATGGGTAAAAACCCAAGTGTGGGTTGTAAACCCAGTTATCACCCATTTCATTCCACCCACTGGGTTTAAATAACGGGTGAAATCGAATTCTCGGAAGATGGTACTTTGTTAAATGTGGGGTGACTACTCGTCTCAAGGAATTATCAGATTCAGATATAGCGTGCGTAGGATAAGTTTGGCTCTGACGGTTATTTTCTGCGCATGGCCATCTGCCGTGCTCACCCCCGCGATTATTTTTTTGGGTTCTGCGCTATAAGGCTACTACCTACGCCAATGACCTTGCCGTGTTGGCGGAGCTTATACCCTCTCCCCGCTGAACTCGCAAAAGTGTAGTTAAATTAGAGGTACGTAACTCAGGGTGCACAGGGTTAAATTTTGCTTGCTCGCACTACGCAACGCAGCACAGGTCCGTCTAGCATGACGACTCGCCGTAGGTGAGTATTATATGTTCCTTGCCCCGCACTGACTTCAAAGACGAGGGCGGGGTATGGGCTGGGTAAGGGTGGGAATTTAGTCGGATTTTTATAGATATAGATAATTTTTATAAAATTTCAAAAAATAAGCCGACCACATCAATAAACGTGGTTTTGTAATTATCGTATATTTTTTATAAGAATTGCAGCAGTAAAGTGGTTACAAGTGGAAAAACTAGGGGTCATTTTGGATTTTTTTTCTTGAGTTATATTCAATAAATTAATTTTTGAGGCCGACCACATCACTTATCATATCTTGTAGATTACTAGATTTTATTTTCGTCAAAAAATCTGCCAATTTAATATATAAAAGTGGTTACAAAGTTACTCAATTTTAGGGTCACGTAGGACTGCCTAGCCTTAAAGGTCATTGCCAGAGTTATTTTGTACGACGCACATACGTAGGATCTCGAACGAAGACTAGAATAATTAAATTATATTCTATGGCCAAGACTCATAAGCAAGTGGCCACACTTATAAAAAGGTCTCCTCACGCGACAATTTCCATCGCAATTAGTTGTGACAATCTATAAAATCGAGATTGTCTGTACTCTACTCACAAAGCAATTTCATCATGATTTCATGCCGCGAAATTTCATAATTTTCAAAACTACCGAAATTTCAACATGCGGGACTTGTGCTTACCATCGATTCATCAAATTACAAGCAATTAGCGTCGAAAAGAAAATGATAGTGGCTAAAAACATTGCTTTTATCGCTTTTATCTTACAACAATAATAAATGACAGCCACAGATTAGATAGAATTCGTCCTATAGATAGAGTCGCAAAATTGCGACCATAGAGCTAAATGTATGAAAATTGCATGCAATCACGCTCCACACATTGCAATTTGGACACAATTTGTTTGACAGATTGTAGATTGCTAAGATTGGATTGTACAATTTGACAATTAGTTGGAAGTCAGCCCCAAAACTCCATTGAAACTAAACTAACGCAGAGAGCAATGACCTACTTGAGCACCGCGCTATCAAAAGCGCGCGAAAGAGTTTCAGTTTTGAATGTGCCTACTTTATCCACTGATACTGCGTTCCACTGGTCTCCGTCCGGGTCATTGCCCTCAGCGATAGTTAAGTTTCAATGGAGTTTTAGTTTTTTTTTTAAGTAGGATTTTTTTTTATTTTTTTTTTGTGTTCCTTTATCGTTACTGAATAACCCCTTAAGCTATGGCACGCAATTAATAAGGTCTCCTCACGCGACAATTTCCATCACAATTAGTTGTAACAATCTGTAGAATCGAGATTGTCTGTACTCTACTCACAAAGCAATTTCATCATAATTTCATGCCGCGAAATTTCAAAATTTTCAAAACTATCGAAATTTCTTCATGCGGGACTTGTGCTAACCATAGTGGCTAAAAACATTGCTTTTATCGCTTTTATCTAACAACAATAATAAATGACAGCCACAGATTAGATAGAATTCGTCCTATAGATAGAGTCGCAAAATTGCGACCATAGAGCTAAATGTATGAAAATTGCATGCGATCACGCTCCACGCGTTGCAATTTGGACACAATTTGTTTGACAGGTTGTAAATTACTAAGATTGGATTGTACAATTTGACAATTAGTTGGAAGTCAGTCCCAATCCGCCTACTTACGTTGCAATCTGTTGGCTATCTGCAGATTGCGACTACTGATTGAGATTGTTGAGTGAGTAGACACTTTAAATTAACACCCTGTATAATCATAGTACGTATACGACGCACAAAATCGTACGCACAAAATAACTGTGGCCCTGTCATTGATGCGCAGAAGTCAAAAATGGGCCATTTTTTCTTCTGCGCATCAATGACAGGGCCACAGTTATTTTGTGCGTCGTATACGTGTACTCGACGCACAGAATAACTTTGGCCCTGTCATTGATGCGCAGAAGCAAAAAATGGCGCATTTTTGACTTCTGCGCATCAATGACAGGGCCAAAGTTATTTTGTGCGTACGATACAAACAGAAGGTCTTTCAGTCTGAGAACTTTTTCAGAGTTTTTTCATACTTAGGTAAAAATACCTAAACTTGTCGTAAAAAAAATTATGGGATGATAAAATTTTACATCAGTTATATGCATTAACTACCTAACTACATTAACTGGCTGAGGAATTTTCCAGGTCACATGGTCTTCGTTGATCGGACTATACCCAGTTTTTGGGACATTTCTTTTGTGTCAGTTTCGTGTTCTAGAATATGCTTCAATTTTTAGAATAATTATTGTATTTATTAGTGCTTCACACGTGCTCCCTGTAAAACGATAGTGGACTTGAAAGGAAATTTTCCTAGAGTTTTTGAGACAAGTCAAACGGGGTTCAAACATGAGATCGCTTGAAATCTTTATCAGTTGCGCACTCCGTAGTCAATTAACTGTATATCACACTATCTTTATCATCCACTAAATCATAGGTACACAAAAATTGAGCAGGCAAAAAAACCCACGCCATGTTCCCGCCAAAAAGTCGCATAATTTAATCAAGGGATAACTACATGACTCTTTTCTCATCATTGCCCTAGCCTTATTCCCGTTCATAGCCTAAGAACTTTCCTATATTTTTTGAAAAAAAAAAATCAATATCAGGCCTAATTTTTGTAAACGGCCTTTAAATGTAAATTTAAGAGACAATACCTATTTTTGAATCCACCAAAATTTCAAACTGGAAGGACTGGACTAAAAAAAAAGTTATACCCCGAAAATGGCCCAATTTTACAGCAATAAAGCTATCACCGATATTATCGTGAAAATGTGACTATGTACACCATATATACGCAACAAAAGCCACCAAAGATATAAACGTTTGTTTTTACGATCCGTGTTTACAATTATTACTTAAGAGGCTACCTCCCGTCCACTAGCGCCCCCATCAGTTAAAAAAATACTACTCGCTAATTACAAAACTTATCGAAAATCCCGAAGATCAGATTGAAGTAAAGGTACTCTAGTTTATTTAGAATTTTTCAATTCTGAAAAATATAGTTCACTGTAGTTACAGATACAAAAAGTGCGAAAAACGGCCACTTTTAGCAGTTTTTGTATCTGTAACTACAGTGAACTATATTTTTCAGAATTAATAAGTTCTAAATAAACTAAAGTACCTTTACTTCAATCTGATCTTCTGGATTTTCGATAAGTTTTGTATTTAGCGAGTAGTATTTTTTTGACTGATGGGGGCGCTAGGGGGTGAATGGAAACGTTGGAAGGGGAAGGCCTCGGCGAACGTACCAGGACCAAATTCAAGACGTTCTGAATAAAGGCCAGGTTAAAAGCACCCTAAACCGACGAGCATGTATGAAAGGATTGATGAAGGTTCAGGAAGCAAGGGAAGTATGTCAAGATCGTAGCAGGTGGAGAACTGTGGTCTCTGCCTACCCCATCGGGAACAAGGCGTGATGTTATGTATGTATGTATGGGGCGCTAGTGGACGGGAGGTAGCCCCTGGATTTTAATTTAGGATGATATTAATTGACCTTAAAGAAAAGTGTACTCAGTTTTTTTAACTGTTTTTTTTTCCTAGTTTTTATAACCACTAAAATCATTTTCAATTAGCATTATATTTTTTGTTGGATTTAGTACCTACACTATATGTTAAGGGACGTAAATGAAACAAAAGTACCTATATAAGACTGATCTCATAGCATTTTTGTCATAGGTCTACTCTAACTTTGAGATTTAAGTTAAAATAGTTTTAAGTAATTTTTTTACAAATATAAGCAGGTGGATTATGTACCTACTTAAAAAGAAGATAATTAATAAAGGTAATCAAATGTAAACTAAATAATATTTACAGCATTTTTGCCCTTATTTTGTGGATTTTGACTACCTTTATTATTATTTTTTTAAATCATTGTGTCGTAAATTTTGGTGAATTACTAAAAAAATATTTTATAGACCAGCTAACCTAATTTTTGACAAAAAAAAATGCTGATATAGATTATTGTTGAATCTTCATACATTGTCCCTGTTTAGATACTGTACTTATAGTACGCATTCAAGGTGTAATTATACGGCCCTTTCTCAACATTGCTCTATTCCGCCCTATAGCCGTTTTCCAGAGTTTGCTTTTAATAGTTTTTTTGTCAAGATTTGCTACCATACCCACAGATGAAATAATAGTAAATTGACGTTTACAGATTCATCATTCTTAGATAGGTTGCCGACAATTTAGTCCATAATTGCAATGTAACGCTTAGAACACATTTTCGAACCGCTAAAGTAAAGAGCGGGACAGGTTGCCTTTTTACGATAATATAATGAACGTGACGCAAGTACCTTTTTTCAATCGCTCATATTTAAGTACCTAGGTAGGTACAAATAATTAATTAAAACGTAAATAAACAAATCCTGCCAGGTAGAGCAAACATACAGTTACATACACTTAGTACAGCAAACATTTTGTATTAAAAATGAAATTTATTAGCTTATTTTCAACATTAGCTGGAAGTAAGTAAAATTGCAAAAACACGTGTTTCTGATAGTTGAGTTCAAACACTAAGTCAGGTGTGTTGTTTACAAAACACCTGACTCTTTCGTGAACTTTACTATAAACTGACTTATCAAAATATTTTTTTTGCAGTTAACAATGGGTATTCCCTCCGGTAATGCTGAGAACGGCAAAAAAATCTTTGTACAGAGATGCGCACAGTGTCATACAGTAAGAAAGTTTAGATAAAGTTAGCGTTTTTAGGGTTCCGATAAAAAAAGGAACCCTTATGGTGCGACTTTGTCTGTCTGTCTGTCCGTCTTTCACTCCTGTATATCTCAGCAACCACTTATGTATCGACTTGAAATTTGAAATAGTTTTAGAATATGGTTGCCCAACTAAATTGCACATAAAAGAATTTTTAAAAAGTTATGATTAATAATGTAAAGGGGGGGAAAATTTTCAAATTGTCGTAACTAGGTCGAGTGGAGTATCAAATAAAAGGGCTTTACTTAAACATTCTAAAATATATTTTTGTATTTTTTACGACTCTTTTTCAAGTCGTTATGATGAAAAATGTCTAAAAAAAACCATTCTCCCCCCTTGTCTCCGAAGTTTGTGAAAGGAAAAATCTGAATTTATTACAGTCGATAGAAGTTTATGTAAATAATACAGCAAAAATAAAATGATCTTTCTAAATTGAAGAGTTTTTTAGAAATCTGCAAAAAACTTTAACAAACAAATTTAATTTTGCTGTCCTAAAAATGAACTTTATGACTTCCAATAATACTATAGGTATATCGGAACCCTCAGCGCGTGAGTCTGACTCGCACTTGACAGGTTTTTTTTAGATTGTAGTACAGTCATATTCAAAAGTAGCAAAGCATTTCAGGTGTCCATCCATATAGAACCCCACATTCAAAGTGGCCATAATAATCAATACAACAGATAAGACAGTTTTCGTATGGTCGTAAGCACCTTTGGTTTTACAGAAAGATTTAAATAATTGGAAAATTGGTGTTGTATAGATATTATTAGTTCTCGATAATAATTTTATTAAGGTAACTTTGAATGTGTGGATCTAAAGGAACACCTAAAATGGTTAGCTTCTTTCGATGCTGACTGGGTTTCTAGTTTTTATGCTTTATACTTCGAGCGTATACAGGAAGAGAGTCCATCAACGGGAGCACTAATCTACCAGTGCTTATCGGATGGATAGAGAGTCCATCGACGGGAGCACTAATCTACCAGTGCTTAGCGCATGGATAGAGAGTCCATCGACGGGAGCACTAATCTACCAGTGCTTATGGGATATATAGAGAGTCCATCAACGGGAGCACCAATCTACCAGTGCTTATCGGATGGATAGAGAGTCCATCGACGGGAGCACTAATCTACCAGTGTATATCGGATGGGCGCACAGGCAGTCTTATTTCCGCAGTGCGAATATTGAGGGAAATTAATCTCGGAACCTGTGGTGATACCCTTGAGCGCATCAGGGTGTCTACTCTCAAAGTCCGAAATATCGAAACGATACTACTCGAAACATGCAAATGCAAAACGTCGTCCCTTGACAATAGAGTAGAATATTGGTTGGATGAATTTTCAAACTGCATCCAATCAATATTCTACTCTATTGTCAAGGGACGAAGTTTTGCATTTGCATGTTTCGAGTTGTATCGTTTCGATATATCGCACTTTGAGAGTAGACACCCAGTTCCAACAGGTAAACGCTGGTGGGTGGATCAGCGCTAGCAATAATTGTTATCCAGAACAACGATATAAATTGGGTGAGAGATTTGAAAAAGAGAGTGCATTTCGGAGAGTGTGCGTCTGAATTACACAACCTAATTCCATCTTCTCCTTTCCTTCTTCGTGGAACTAGACGCCACCGGTTGGAGTTCCACCCTTATGACATTGATATACTATCCACTCGCATGAATCAATTTGTCTCATCTTTCCTAATGCGTACCGATAAAGAGTGAATCTACCTCCCTGACCCACGATTCAGATTGATCGTGTAACGGCACTTTAAATATGGTTATTATTTTTGTATTTAGGTAGAGTCTGGGGGTAAACACAAAGTAGGACCCAACCTCAGTGGCTTCTTTGGCAGAAAAAGTGGCCAGGCGGCAGGTTTCTCATACTCAGAAGCTAACAAAGCGAAAGGTAAGTGTGAATCTGGATTGTTTTTTTACTAGCCTATACTGTCCCACAGCTGGGCAAAGGCCTCCTCCATAAGTTTCTATTCCTCCCTATTTATTGCGCCTGTCAGCCACTCGTCTTTAAATTTAATTTAGAATAGGTAATTTTGTATTGACAATGGTGTCGATTCTGGCAGACCCGAACTAAAACTAAACTAAATTTGACAGGTCTTAAAATGATGCTGTCTTTTATTAGTCTGTAGGGAGGAACAAAGCCAGCAACACTTTTAGACCTGTCAAATTTTGTTTAGTTTTAGTTTGGGTCTGCCAGAATCGACACCAGTAGCGAGTAACATGTATTTATTGGTTATGCGCCTGCCGCACGCGCGTGTGCTGTGCTGTGAAACGCTAATACCACAGAACACATATACTCACCTACGGGCTACTACTATCTAGCTAGTGCACATTCACACGCACGGCGGCGTGTGCCGGCGCCGCCGGCCGCACGCTCTGCTATGAAACTATCCTTAAGCATACATAAAAATCAAAATTAAATAACAGTTTAGCTTTTTATATTCTAATTAAAACAGATTTGTTAGAGCGTGATTTTAAGTCACAGGATTCATCTGACGAACCCGGGGACAGAAGGGCTCTCATCCAATAGATAGTAACCTAAATATGCTATTGCTCTAATCTATATTTTTGTTTACTGTTAGGGGTCGTATGGAGCGAGGATACGCTGTTTGAGTACTTAGAGAATCCCAAGAAATTCATCCCTGGTACCAAGATGGTGTTTGCTGGTCTTAAGAAACCTGATGAACGTGCAGACCTCATCGCCTATCTAAAGTCTGCCACAAAATAAATTAAGAAATATTTAAAAATAATTTATTAATTAAGGAATTTTGCTATTCGTCATGTTTTGAATTAATATCCATAGCAAGATATCAATTTGACACCTAGCTATTATCTTAAAAATGGTTGTACCTATCCTATACTTCCTTAACTTTGTATTTTAATATTATTTGGGTAAAATTATTTCCATTATCAAATAAATACCTAACCAATATGGTGACTATTTAATTATTTTTCATGATGCTTTCATTCATTTTATTTTTAAAATTACAGCCCTAAAATTACTAATGCACTTAAGGTAAATTAATACAATACTAGCCTTTTGAACGGTCGACCACTAAATCGAAAAAAAAAAAGTTTCCAATTTTCTTAAAAATTGTTCCATATCACTTAACAGGACCCCCATCACGCGCATTATCCTGATCATCTCAAAATGATTACATCCATCTCCTGCCTACAGTTCATCTACGATAAGTAAATTGCTGAATATCCATTAGATCCTAACAAAACCAAATTCAACACTCAATTTTAACGTGTAAGAGTGCTGAATATTGTCTCTATAATACAGGCTAGGCGACTTACTCGTAGGTCATATAACCAAGCACTAGTTCAGTAGGACGAGGGGGAAACGCGCATTCCCCGTCGACCGACCAGTGGGACACTCCAGTAGGACGCCGGGGCATGCCCTGTATATTCATGGAACATTTGATTTTTTGAGGAATTTCTTTTTGATTTACTAAAATAATAAGATAAAAGATAATAAAATAAAAGAATAAAGCAACGAACTCTTACAGTTATGACGTGATGAGACGCATATAAATTTCTATTTAAGCTAATGAAAAGAAAAAAAGATAAGTACATGTGTTTCAGGATTTTTGCAAAATCGTCCCCCAAGGGGATTATATGGGGTATGATTTTACAAAAAAATACGATTGGGGGCTTTTTTGCAAAAATCCTGAAACACGTGTACCTATCTTCTTTTCTTTTAATTTTCTTTTCTAATTAGCTTAAATAGAAATTCATATGCGTCTCATGTCAAAACTGTAAGATTTTTATACAAACTTTCATCCCACAATTCACCCCCTTTGGGGATGATTTTACAAAAATGCTGAAATGGTTCGTGGTATACTTTTAATTAGCTCAAATCCAAATTTTTATGCATCTCATATCAAAATATTGTCATACAAATTATCATCCCTTATTTCACCCTCTTTGGGGATGATTTTTCAGAAATGCTGATACACGGGTTTGTTTATTTTTTGTACTTATCACAAATGCGAATTATTATTCAAAACGAGATTCACTATACAAAAAATCATTTCACCCCCTTGGAGGATGATTTCGCAAAAAGGCTTAAACACGTGTATCTTCTTTTCTTTTCACTAGCTCAAATCCAAATTTATATCCATCTCATATCAAAACTGTAGGATTTTCATTCGAACTATCATCCCTTACTTTTGAGAATAGTCTAGGTACATTATCATTTAAAAATATAAAATAATACTGAAAATATTTTTGACATGGGCAATTACAAGTACCTATCGCGCTGAGACCCTGGAATAAAGTAAATATGAATCGGTCGTGACCACGTCGGTGTTAACGAAAGAACGTCACGTTTTATGTTTTTTTTTGTAACCTCAGTAGGTACCTACATGCACTGAAAAACGCTTAGGGAACGTCATGACTTTGCGCATTGAACATTCGCTCGCGCAACTCAAGGGCTCGAGCAGCGTAAAAAGGCTCGCGAGCGAAAATTCAGGTGCAAAGTCGAGACGCTCCTTATGTTACCGTTATAACTTTTACATAGGGTAGACCGGGTACAATTGAAACAGTCTTGCTTCAATTGTGTGTAGTGGAGCCATCCTTAATATTTAAAGATCGGGTGTAAACATGGCTTAAAGGATAGTAAACTGGCTATGAAATACAATTTATAGAATAGTTTTATCTCAAACAGAAAAGCTTCAATTACCGTTAAAAGAGGACGGGGTAGAATGGTTCAATTGACCCCGTACTAGGGACGGTTGAAACAGTCCTCGTGGACGTTTGAAACACTCTAATAATATCGAAACAAAACAAGTTTCACAACGAACTACAGTCAATCTTGACTCAATAAAAGTATTCTATAAGGTTGTAAAAAGTTGGTAATCCCAGCATAAACATATCAAAATGTATGTTCCTTTACATATTTTCAAATTTAAAAGCAGGATATTTTTTTATGAGGTTCCTTTAGAGATCTCAGTTATACTAATTAGTTCCAATATGTTAAATATACACAGTTTCAATGTGATATTAAGCTAAAACGGCATACAATCTTAGTAAAAACAGATAACCTTATCTCATACAAAAGGGCATGTTTCAATTATAACAATGTTTCAACCATAACTAATTAACTAAACTAATTTGAGATATGTCACCTATATTGTCACCTAAATCGCATAAAATAAAAAAATCTGTTTTAAAAATCATATTTTATTACCGTTTCATATTATTCAACTATTCAAACTAAAAAATTTCAGATGAGGAACTACAGTTTTGTCTCTTCGACCACCTGACAACTTATAACAATCTGGGGACGATCGAAACACGAGGACGTTTGAAACGTTTCACCAGCACCCAGACGATGTGGTTTAATCGTCCCCAGCCAGCATTTTTTACTTCAAAGTCAAAATTTATTCTTAATCAACTTCAATTCAAATCAAGAATTGTGTTAAAACCACTCCACAATAACAAACTGACACTCTAAAATATTAACAATAACTGTAAGATAAGTATATCAGATTTTATGACAAAAGTTATATCATGCAAGTTATTTACCTTTTTTGCGCGAAAATCTTGTACGAGCGCTGGTCACGGCTGCTTCGCTCGGAGGCTCGAGCGTATCTGTCTAAACTTCCGGAGATGGCCGATTGACCCAGGAGTGTTTCGTCATATGCGTAGTTACTATGGTTATTAAGAAAATCGCAATGTTTCAATCGTGACCTGGTTCAATCGTACCCAGTCTCCCCTACAGGTGAGCAGAAATATCGACATTCTCAACACGCCCATATATAAGTTACTGTATGCAACACGCCAAACGTGGCACTCGTTCGTGATTCGTGAACTCACTATCGTTTGTATGTCCAGCAGAGAGAGACGCAGAAGTGTGAAAGAAAGAAAGCTGTATAGCAGCGTTTCGTTCTTTCTTGTAGCTGCTTCTCTCTTTGCTCGTCTTGCAAGAACCCTTTTTTGTGACCATGCTGAGATTTTGAAAACAACGCCCGCGGGTTTAGAAGCGCAGCGTTTTTCTTACGTCAATGGGGGACGGCAAGACTGAAAAAGGTTCGTTTGGATACCCTTTAGATATGTCAATGTCACTGTTTGATACAGTGCGGTTCATTAAGGAAATATTTTACCAACGCTGCAATCGGCGCATTCGAGTCGGATCGTTTTCATTAGCGTGCAAACGTCGAACACAATCGAATATCTAAACGATCCGATAAGACTGCTCTTATGTCAATGTCACTGTTAGAATCAAAGTACTTTTTAGCCACAAAGTATTTGGACCCTGTAAATTGTATCCATTTCTTTAGTTTGCTTCCGAACTCCAAACAGACCGAAAAAAATCCCACGAAACTCAACCAAAATTAATTTTGACGTTTAATTTGACGTATCGCACACACTGCACTACCTCATTTTCGTATGCAATGATAGCGCGCTAATGTGACGTCACCGATGACGTCACGTTGCTTGAACGAGTGAATACGAGCAAGGTATGATCCGACTTTGAGCGCGCACACACCGCACACAGTGCTCATATGCGGGTGACGGACCGTACTGATAGTTTGACGGATTTGAGACCGTTTCGTTTCAGTTAAAATTAGAGTGCGGTTCATTAAGGAAATATTTTACCAACGCTGCAATCGGCGTATTCGAGTCGGATCGTTTTCATTAGCGTGCAAACGTCGAACACAATCGAATATCTAAACGATCCGATATGACTGCGCTTATGTCAATGTCACTGTTCAAATCGAAGTACTTTTTAGCCACAAAGTATTTGGACCCTGTGAATTGTATCCATTTCTTTAGTTTGCTTTCGAACTCCAAACAAACCGAAAAAAATCCCACGAAACTCAACCAAAATTAATTTTGACGTTTAATTTGACGTATCGCACACGCTGCACTACCTCATTTTCGTATGCAATGATAGCGCGCTAATGTGACGTCACTGATGACGTCACGTTGCTTGAACGAGTGAATACGAGCAAGGTTTGATCCGACTTTGAGCGCGCACACACCGCACACAGTGCTTATATGCGGGTGATGAACCGTAGTGTTACTTTGACCATCAGTCTATCTCGACCTTACACACGGACGTCATATAAAGCTATCCTGTTGTCAGTTTAATATTTCACAGTTTTAGAACGCGGGACCCTAATTATTGTTGTCTTTTAGGTTTCCGCAATAGATAAATCGGGAATTCTTGCTGTTTCTTGTTATTAAAATTATATATAAATCCTCCGAAATGAGTAATATTCGTTCGCGGTTATAAATTATCCACAATTTTAAAACAAGGCATCGTAATAAATCGTTCTGCAGTGAAATCCATATTGTGCGCCAATTGCCAAATAAGTATTGTGGCTTCTTCAATAGGTAAGTGATTTAAATAGTAGGTAATAATTCTTCTAGAATAGATTTAATCAGTAGGTAAGTGGCAAAGCAATTCTGATTATGTTCGGTTTCAAACTCTTGAGTTATTTTTAACGGCTTTTGATGATACCTACTTATATGACCAACCGTCGATTACAGAAACGTCTATTTATGTTGTCAAATTAACTGCTAGTTGCACAAAGCTTTTTTTAATAACACTAAAATCAATTGCTAATACCAACACTTTCAACAAAACAGAAAAAGGTGGATTAACTACTTTGTACATGTTAACCAATTTGATTTTATTCACCTTTATTTTTTTAATCATCAGATTAAATCGAGAAAGTGTAACAAATTGTATCCGGAGGAATTTTTAAGTGATGGCTAAAGCTTCGGTTGTGTTAAGTTTCCATGAAGTGCTTATACACCACTCGGATCTTGCATTGCTTGATGGCCCATACTGGTTGAATGACACCATTATTTCTTTTTACTTTGAATATTTAGAAAAAGAGAAATTTGCCAATGCAGATGAAATATTATTTGTTTCACCAGAAGTTACACAGTGTATTAAAATGGTGGATACTGAAGAAATAAAGACATTTTTGGAACCTCTGGGTATAGACAGAAAGAAGTTTATTTTCTTTGCACTTAATGACAATGATCTGCCGGACCGTGCAGGAGGCTCGCACTGGAGTCTCCTGGTGTACTCAAAGCCTGAGAGCTGTTTCTATCACCTTGACTCTTCTTCTGGAAGTAATTATAATGTTGCATGGGAATTCGCAAGTCATTTGATGTCCTACATTACACGAGGAGGTGAGATAATAGTTTGTTCCTAGTAATTTTTTTTTGGCTTGTTGGCTTGACTCTATCTTCTGTGCCCAAGGTTTTAGGTTTGTTTTAGCCCTGGACAAACATTTGTGTGATGATTATAGGTGTTTGTTCCTTGTCTGGTTGTCATTTATCTTTATGTGTAGGTTATGTGGGTATAACAGACAGCCAATTGATATCCATATTTTTTTGCTTAGCCTGATTTGATGATTTTATATGTGATATGACTCCCATCATCATCCCTCATGATACAACAGCTCAAAGAAGAGAGCGAAAGTGGGTCTACAACTAAAAACCCAAAAACTAAACTCATGACTAATCAGCAAAAGGATTTCCTATCTATAAAGGGCAACCCTCTTGAGTATGTCGACGAGTACATATCTAGGACAAACCATCTCAACCCAGAACCAAACATCTAAAGAAGTGGAAAGAAGGATATGTAACTCATGGAAAAGCTATTGGTCTTTTAAAGAAGTATTGAAAAACAAAGATGTACCACCAACACACAAAAGCAAAATATTCAATACATGCATAGTTCCATGCCTTAGCTATAGATGTCAAACATGGGGGTTGACCCAAAAAGACACTAAGAGATTGGAAGAGTGTCAAGACAACATAGAAAGGAGCATGCTTGGTATTAACAAGAGAGACAAAATACGACTGACTAAGATCAGAGAGAAGACACAAGTATTTGACATAACAAAGACTACTAGGAAACTGAAATGGTAGGACACATTTTAAGAGAGGAAAGAGGGAAATGTACAAGAGATGGTACCCGAGAGAGGGTAAACGGCAAAGAGGCAGGCAACACATGCGATGGGAAGACGAAATAAAAGCAACAGCTGGTCCAGTATGGACAAGGGAAGCACGGGATAGGAGGAAATGGAATAGCCTGGAGGAGGCCTTCATCAAAGGACGAACTGATAAAAATGGAAATAAAACAACTAATAAATAATTGATCATAAAATATTTAATTAATGATAATATAATCAATAGGAAATAATAATAAAATGTATACTAATTGGTATCGTGTAATGTAATATATTATGATTGATTTTATCAGGAATAATAGGCCAATTCAATTCAATGTCCCCCATATAAATTTTTTCGTAGTCTAATTTGCTTGATAATTTACATAAGTTTTTAAGTAGGTATATCATAACATTTTTTATTTGTTTGCAGTTTCTGTCAACTTTGTTAATAAGGAATGCTTGCAGCAAAGCAATGGATATGACTGTGGAGTTCATGTTATATTTAATACAGAACGGCTAGCTGAATGTGCTCACCGACACAAGGAGATTAGTACTTGTGACATGGTGGACATCAAAATGAACCCAAGTGCCAAAAGACGCGAAATACTTGCAATTATAGAAAGTCTCTCAGGCTCTCAAGTATAAAAATAAAGTATGAATGTTTGTTTATTATTTTTTAACCATAATTAAATATGGATGTAGTTAAATTGCTCTGTATTATTATTCAAACCTCTAGTTCTATACACCTGGGAAAATAATATACTTCAACATTAAAATAAAAGTAGTATATTCAATATTGTGATATAAAAATTATAGCAGGAATATAATATTTTACACAATTATACAACTGAGGTACAGTCGAACCACCTGATTTGTGACCCTTTTTGACAAGTAGTATATTCAATAAATTGTGATATAAAAATAATAGCAGGAATATTATATTTTACACAATTATACAAACTGAGGTACAGTCGAACCAACTGATTTGTGACCCTTTTTGACAAGTAGTATATTCAATAAATTGTGATATAAAAATTATAGCAGGAATATAATATTTTACACAATTATACAAACTGAGGTACAGTCGAACCACCTGATTTGTGACCCTTTTTGACAAGTAGTATATTCAATAAATTGTGATATAAAAATTATAGCAGGAATATAATATTTTACACAATTATACAAACTGAGGTACAGTCGAACCAACTGATTTGTGACCCTTTTTGACAAGTAGTATATTCAATAAATTGTGATATAAAAATTATAGCAGGAATATAATATTTTACACAATTATACAAACTGAGGTACAGTCGAACCACCTGATTTGTGACCCTTTTTGACAAGTAGTATATTCAATAAATTGTGATATAAAAATTATAGCAGGAATATAATATTTTACACAATTATACAAACTGAGGTACAGTCGAACCAACTGGTTTTGTGACCCTTTTTGACAAGACATTGTTTGAAATTGTCAAAGGTTTTCTCCTTTGAAATTTTTAATGTTTATGGGAAATTCAACATACTTGTATTTGAATGTATGCACGAAAATAAGCCGGTTCATAATTCAAGTTGGTCGACAATACTTGGATTTAGCAATCTACCAATACCTGTGCCAATACCTCAACCAACATGTAGTTAACCCTGTTTTTTGTGGTTTAAACTCTATGGGGTTCTACCCAACCTCCAAATGCTTTGTCAAGCTCTTCTGCAACTGCTAAGCATAATCTATCATTGTTATGATTGGCTATCACTTGTATTCCAATTGGAAGACCCTCTTTTCCTAGACCCAACGGTACAGTAGTGGAAGGTAAGCCAAGGCAGTTAATTATGGCTGTGTAGCAGAAATTCATTGGCTTTACTACAGGCTCGTTGTGGTAAGGTGCTGGTGTAGGATGTGTAGGATAAAGAAACACTCCATCATCACCCAACATGTCTTTGAAATAATTTTCCAATTCTTCACGAACATTTAAATAATGCTTGTACCTATCACTACCGTACTTGACACCTCCGTAATCAAACAAAGCGGTAAATAGCCCAATCAAAGTGTTCCCAGATAATCCAATAATGTTCTTCAATATTTCCTTTAGAATGTTGCCTACTGAACTTTTCTCCAGTATAAAGTCTCCAAATTTTTTGCTGTGTTTCATTGTTGCCAGCCAGATAGGCGAAGATCTCTGCAGTAGTGGAATTTTCTTTTCTGTAGCATCTATGTTGTGTTGTTTCTTAAAATACTCTACAACTTTCTTGATTGCGTTTACGATGTCTGGGTCGACAGGGTCGGTGAGGGGAGCTTCGTTACCGAACTGGTAGAAAACCTTCAGATTCTTAATGTCTACTGGTCTGTCTAGATCCAATTTGTGACTGTTTTCTCCTGACATTATCTTGAGCAATGGCTTTAAATCCACTGCGTGTTTCGTCATTGGTCCAATACCTATAAAAGCAGAAATGAGTCATTAAGTACCTAACGAGAGTAATGTGTTTTACGCCGTCAAGATTAGTACCTAGTCAAGATATAATAGTTTCACTTTTACTAGCTTTTTTTTTTAATGCATACAGTGGAACGTAAAACCTCCTCCTTTTTTGAAGTCGGTTAAAAAAATCGTAGGAGAAAAATAAATAATATGTCGGCCGCACGTCAGTGGTAACATTTTGACCTTAAGCAGGTCTCTGGATTCAGGCGTTCGTAGCATAGCCATATTAGGCGTATAGTGCTAGTTCAGCGGTACCGGTTTTGTTACTTGCTGACGTGCGTATCTATCTGCACGCTGCAAAAACACTTAAATAATTGCTTATTTAAATTATTTACCCAAAAATGAATCATGAAGCGGCGTGGCTGCTTCCGGGTACTGGCCCACGTTCGACACGATGTGTCTCGACGGCTTGTGACCGAATACGCCGTTAAAATACGACGGCATACGAATCGATCCTCCTATATCGGAACCTGGAAGTTAAAGCACAGATGAAATAACGATAATGCCGCAATCACGCCTTCTTAAATTCAAAGACTAATTCTGTTAAACCAGCAATGTATGCCGAATTATTTTCTGAATTTACGAAGGTGTGATAGCGGCTTAAGTCTGAAATATCTTAGCCTTTGTCAGTCAAGATTATTTATGAAAGCTTGGTAAATGTAAGTCTACCCATTACTTCTACCCACTACTAAGTAAAGCCCCAACCAAAGACCAGATAGTATGTAACGGCTATAAGAATGCATACGACATCTATATTGATCGATGGGATGTTTGATTTGAATGCGCTGTGTGGACTCCGTTAGAGACTTAAGGCTGCGGCCCCTCTACGCAAATAGTTTGCAAGCTGACTTTTTGCCCTCCCATATACTACGGCGTTCAATAAGTAGTAAGAATGACCCAGAAAGGAAACGACTATTCATAAATTAATAATGCAGTTGTCTTCGTAACTTCAGCATCTCTTTGGACCCTGAATCCCGCTGTTTTCCGAAGCTTTGATCCCTTTGCAAAATAAAGCTTTCATTTGGTCCTAACAATAACAAAGGTCAATTTTGCTTCCATATCAGTTTCTCCTTCGGTGTTATTACAATTTGGGGAACAACAGATAGAATTTACTATACGACTGCAACAGTGCAACTCACTAGTTCCTCCCTAGTCCCTCCCTAGTGGTTTACTCGTTAAAACTCAGCTTGTTGAGTGGCATCTATCGAAACTTCAGTTTTTCTCAATTTTCTTGTTTTTTGCTGGATATTGTTGAACTTTACCTCATTATTTATATATTTCTCAAGTACTCAAAACAAAATGTTTTTCAATCGCACACTACTTATTAAACTACTACTTTAGGTAGAGCGTTCAAACAACGCGTTTGTTTGTACGCACGCAGTACTGTCGAGTCATTTAGCCGAAACATAGCCGCCAACTATTTGCTTAATGGGCCACAGCGCGGCCTTAAGTTCACCTCAGCCTCAACCTAGGTCGAAGGGGTATTTGACTACTTAGGTACCGTATAAATGTATTCATTGAGGGTTATTTATTGCATTTAAGTATCATAGATTTCGGATAATTATATTATACATCATCTTACAATATGTAATTTCCGAGAAATATGACAGCTTTTTGACTGATAGATTACTTATAGCAAAAAAACGTTCACAATCTCGGACGGATCGTAACCTATGCCAAAGAATACTAACGCGTACCTATGCAGCATTTTCCTTCATAAATCTAGGTAATGCTTCCTAATTCTAAATGTTGATGTCATACGTTGAAAGGCTTTTAAGATTACAAATACGTCAGCCGGGACATTTAAGCCGCAATCACACCTTCCTTAATTCTAACTGTGCGTTCCAATTTGCGCTAACAGACTGCTTTAGAGCACTGTGAGCGCGCTTAAGTCGGTCCAAATTGACCTAAAGCGTGCTCTAAAGCACTCGTTCGTTCACCGCCTTACGTCATTGATGACGTCATCGTTTCTGCTATCAGTGCTTTAGTCAAATAGGTGGAGCAGTGAAAGCGCTAATGTCAAAATCGATTTGACACATAAAATCCCACACATTTGCAGCCAGCTGATGTTTGTCAAGTTTGTCTCTAATGGAAATGAGAGTGGATTTGGCGCACATTTTTGAGGGGATTAGCTTAGGCTTTGTAAAAGAAAATAAAAACAAAACTGACATTTTGACAGATGAACACGTGAGCGCGCTTAAATCCATTCCAAATTGACTAGAGCCATTAGAGCAGTGATAGTTTTGTGAGCGTGCAAAATCAATTTGGACCGTCTGTCAGTACTGTATACGCTTTTAGCAGCGTTTGTACAATTTGGAACACAGCGTAAGACTATTTCGGGATACATTGCTAGGAGGCTTGGTTCTGTTAATTCCAATATCCTCACTTAAACGAGCAATGTATGCCGATTTAGTTTCTGAATCAAGGAAGGTGTGATAGCGGCTTTACAATACAATACTCTTTATTGCTCTCAGATATAAAGAAATACAAAACCATAGGTCAACACAGCACAATAATGCGGCCTTATTGCTAAAAAGCAATTTCTTCCAGGCAACCTTTGGGTGCAAGGAAAAATTAAGTAGTCTTCAATATTTCCCGTTTTTTAAAGGTTTTGAATTTACAGAATAAGTAATAAAATAAGTTTTAAATGATTCTCGAATATTGTAAATGGTAATAATTAAAAAACATACCGACGCCAAAAATGCTGCCTGCTGCGGCTTGCATGCACCCCTCGCCTCCTGACGACCCGCCGACGATTCTTGTAGTATTGTAGGGGTTATTAGTCCTCCCGTGAATATGGTTGTGGGTTTCCCACCTGAACATTCAAGCGTTGAGAAATAGTTATATAATATAGCTTATAATAATAAGATTATTAGCTAAGGCCCTAATTAAAGCTAAGCTTTAGAGGCATTCATAATAAGAAATTAGCTTAGGGGCATAACAAAATAGGTAATAATCGGAGAACTACTTGTTATGCTACATATCAATCATTCAAGTTATCGCCACGAAAAACTTTAAAATTATTAAAAACCTTTAAAAATTAATGGGTTTCTATTAGTTTTCTATCATTTAAAACCATCCTACTTCCTACTAATAATAGGTCTTTATCTATGAAATTGCCGTTTTGTATGGCGAATTTTAGGTAAACTCAATTTTCAGTACTAACATTTTTGCATTTTTCTTAGGAATTATAAATCCAATTTATTTTATTTTTTTAAGCATTATTGGGAAGACATTAAGCTAACAGAAGCTTAAATTTAATTTTCGAAAAATATTATCAGTTAAAAAATATAACAAATCTAATGATGAAATCGGACGACATTTAAGATGAACAATTTTCGAACCTTTTATTTTATATATCAAATAAAAATAAAAACTTTATTTTATGCGTAAATTGATAACCTTGAAGTCAACTTTCAAATATAAGACAAATGAAAAAAATAGCATTAGAATTATAGGAATTAGGAACTCATTAATCTGTAAGAAAATTTCGGCAATTTCATAGGTAAAGACCTATTATTATAAACGCGAAAGTTTGTAAGTATGGATGGATGGATGTTTGTTACTCTTTCACGTAAAAACTACTGAATGGATTTTAATGAAACTTAACAATAAAATAGCACATCAGAATAACACATAGGACAATTTATGAACCTGCGCAGACGAAATCGCGAGCACCATCTAGTAGAAAAATAATCACTAAAAACATTTTTAAATCATCGTAGAGACCTACTGGTAGTGGAAGCCAGTCGTAATTTCATATGAACCAATCTAGTCTTCTGTTTGTCATCAGCCATCAATCACCATGACATCCCACCCGTAGGTGGACAGCAAAGAGATTTTAACCTCGCTGCGCGAGCGTAGCGAGGTTCAAATCTCTTTGGTGGACAGAGTCATTCATAACATCCCGTGAAACGTTCACTGCAGGACAGGGGAGCTCTCTCCAGACCTCCAGCAAGAACGTGTGGTATTATACGAGGGGATTTACCATAGTCACCACGCTTGTAAGCGCTGCGGCTGGCGACCGCTGTTGTTGGTGACCGCAGTTAAGATGATACACAGAAAGATGCTGCTGCCCATCCTCCGATTCAAAATCCCTTAGTCGCCTCTTACGACAATAACGGGCAGAGATGGGTTGGCACTATTCTTTGCCGGCACCACACGGGCATCGGGCAGTGCGACTGCGGCGATTGAAATAAGAACATTACAGAGTATCACCCAGAAATTCACAACAAAATAGTGCAGTATATTTTGGGGTTGTACAGTCAAGAGCACATAAAGCTTGACACTCGCAGTGAAATTCATTATACAGTATGTCCGGAATAAGGCTAGCGATAATTTAAGGGCGTGTAATATACTTAATTTTATCGACCTAAACACCAAAAAATAACCTTTTAAAATGGCTGCCGTTTAAAATTTTCCCTTGATTATTTTCGACGGCTCTGCTGAAAAAAAAAAATGATTTCTTGGGATTCAAAAGTCCTACAGATACAAAAAAAATATTATGAAAGGTATCCCTAGGCCCTAGGTAAAGGTTCGCCTATCAACCAATAAAAAAATATTACAAAAACTATTATCGTGGATATTTAAAAAAAATACTTTAATTTAATCACAAAATTTCCTTTCTTTTTTTTAGCTTTTCTATAATAACTCAAAAACTGGCTCATTAATGCACATTCTTTTTGCAATGTTCTCACAGACAGAAATATTATCTTTAAAACGACACCCATATCGTCACGCTAAGTTACATAACCTTTTAGTTATAGTGATTTGAATTTGTCCCTTACACGAGTCTAATCTGATGCGCCGCCCTCGTTGATATTTTTTTTTCTTTTATCTCACTCTCATCCATACAACAATAGCCAGCTATTTCTTACCTTCTAGCACACCCGAACCCATTCAACGTAGCAGGTAAATTAACGGGAATTTAGGCGCTCGCGTTAGGGTCACATTACGAGTAATAATATTGGAATCGTTTTAAAGATAATGTCTCTGTCTGTGAGAGCATTGCATAAAAAATGTAGATTAATATGCCAGTTTTTGAGTAATGTTAGAAAAACTAAAAAAAAAGGGACGGGTTGCACTCCGGGAGCAAAGAGTATATAATATAACGCTAACGCGCCGGGAGTGCCGGCAGAAGTGAAAACTTGCATTTTTGAATATTATGCTTTTTGTAAGGTTCAATCGCGCCATTGCGCATTGCTCGCGTACCTACTTCTTTGATGTCACTGAATAAAAACCCGTATTGTAATAACAATACGGTTAACAGTTGACGCTTTTTCGATCAGGCTACGGCAAGGAGGTTTTACTACGCTTCGCCGTAGCGTGGGTTAAAACCTCCTTGGGCTACGGATCTGACGCGACATCTGATGCGAGTTTATCATTTTTTACCCATCTAAAAAGTGCCAAGCGCCGCTAAAGGAGTTTTCACTTCAAAAAACGGAAATTTCGAGATTAAATTAGAAAAGTATTTTTTAAGTATCCAAGATAATAGTTTGCGTAATTTTTTTTGTTGATTGTTAGGCGATATAGTTACCTTTCTGAAATATTATTTTTTGTATCTGTCGGACTTTTGAATCACGAGTAATCTTTTTTTTTTAGAAATTTTTCGGAAATAAAACAATAAATTTTTAAATGGCGGCCATTTCAAACGGTGGGTCGTTGACCCCTACATAGGGGTGTTTTTGTCGATAAATTAAGTATATCACATGCCCTTAAATTATTGCTAGCCTTATCCCGGACACACTGCATATCATCATAACACCATCCCATGAAACGACCACTGCAGGGCACCACACCTGCTAGCACTATGGCTAATAATAAGAAAGAACACAACAAGGGCCACCTCCGTACCTGCATGGACTAATCATAAGAACGGCCTGACAATCCCCTCAGGGTTACGTTAACCCAGAAGAGCATATACGAGTAACTCACTGAAACTAGATCGCGCTGACAAGTAATCTGGAACGGAAATATGGTCTCCCGAGTATCCTGCTGATAAAAAAAAAAACTATAGTTTTATCAAAAAGAAACGCTATTCATGTAATTTGCCATATTTTTAAACAGAATACTCGATGGATCGTAATTTTTTAGCGCCATCTAGTTTTATACTTATTACGATGATAATTACCATGATACCCGGGAGGCCGAGGGTAATTCGCTATGGTTGTTCGACTCACCCGTTACTAAAGTGGGCCAACAGATGGCGCCGTTGGGTTTCTGAATCGCGCAACAGTGTTTTAAAACGAATTTTCCTAAATGGATTTAGCGCCAACACAAACTCCTTTTATTTCATCGAAATTGTTTGAGCCGTTATCGAAAACGATACCATAGTTTTACACATTAGACAAGCCCGTTGGTATGGTTGGTTGTGAGCCTGCCTCTCACGCCGTGGGCCGCAGGTTTGATCCCCCCAGGGCAAACATTTGTGAGATGAACACAAGTGTTTGTTCTGTGTCTGGGTGTTATTTATCTGTTTATGTATGTTTATCAGTCTCTACCATAGTCTACTCATAGTTTGGGATCAGATGACCTAGTGTGAAATGTCCCCCAATATTTATTTATTAGTATAGGATGAACCAAATCTCACCACATACACAGCTCAGGCACGTTTGTTAAGCCAATGATGATGGCTCCCTTTTCCTTTAACAGTTTGATAGCATGTGCGTCCTCAGCTGCTATTGTGTCTTTACGTAACACTACTCCAGACGTGTGGTGAAGACCTGAAAATACAAATTGTCATTAAAATTATTAGAGAGTACCTACAGTCAGTCCCGTGTGGTGCCGGCAAAGAATAGTACCATCCCATACATACCCGTTGGTGTCGTAAGAGGCGACTAAGGGTTATAAACTGGAGGATGGGCAGCAGCATCCTCCTGTGTATCATACCATCTTACTTACTGCGGTCACCTACATCCGCGGTCCATGGTGCCAGCCAACACGTTTTTCCAGAAAAGCTAGAATTCTGTAAGCAACTCCCTGTCCTTTAGTGGACATTTCATGGGATGTTATGATGATGATGACTTACAGTCAACAAAATTTCGGGATTGATACTTTCGACTTTGTACCATTCTTACGTTGTACGTTTACTTAAGTTGCGCTGCGAGTGTCATCAAGCTTGACCTGGACCTAACGGCGAAACTCGATTGGATCGGTTTGAAGGCAAGGTGTCAAACGCAAGTACCTATACATATAAAGCTAGATCCCATTTATGACATTAAAAGGATTAGTATTTTTACGTTTGCCTGCTTTTTACGGGCATTCGAGTTTCGCCGGTAGGGCCCCAGCTTTTGACTGCACATTACCTCCTTATAACATCCCAAGAAAATGTCTACTACAGGACAGGGAGCTCCTTCCAGAATTCTAGCTTTTGCATGAAAAATGTGGAGGGGAATTACCATAGTCACCTCGCTTATCAGCGTTACGTCTGGCACCATGAACCGCGGTTGTAGGTGACCGCAATAAGTAAGATGATATGATACACACAAGGATGCTGCTGTCCATCCTCCAGTTTATAACCCTTAGTCGCCTCTTGCGACACCCACGGGTATGTATGGTACTGTTCTATGCCGGCACCACACGGGACACACATCATTTCGACATTTGACTGCACATTACCTACTAATATTTATAATTTATAATATTATACTGTTTAAGTTTAATTTATTTAAACAAAGCGTGAATCATAAACTACTTGAACACGAATTATGGTGTCAGCATTTTCAGAAAATCTCAAACTGCCAGCTCTTGGTACACGTCCTTGGACTTTATAACCGATATTTAATTAAAATCACACGTCTTGTGTGACCTTCTGAAATCTTTGACGTGTTTCAATTTTTTTTAATCAATGAAATTCATGATGTGAACAAAACTGTAGATAGGTTGACTTTTAATATTAATAGAAACTTAAACTGTTAGCACTATTTATAGATTCAGATTCTTTATTAATAACTTTAATAACAATATGATGTCTATTAAAAATAATAACACATACACTAGTAGTAAGTAATATACTCAATACACTAGTAGTTAGTAATTAGCATTTTAAGTAGAATTTATCTGTAAATATTTTTTCTTCCGAAATAAGATAGTCTGAAGTAACTTGTCAGTGATTTGGTGGCCATCTGAGTTAGGTACATAAGGTGATGGGTCCTAAGGTCCATGTTATATTATCCGAGAACTTATACTTTGATACCTATCCGAGTAAAATGACAGATTTTTGACGGATAAAGTATAAGTAGGGCGTCCAAGTTGTTTGATGTTTTTGTTTTGTATTTGTTTTGTTGTATATCTAATACAACAAAACAAATACATCAAAAAACTCAATCAATGTATCTGTCCAAAATCTGTAATTTTTTCTTGGATACTAAAGTATGCGACAGCTCAGGAGTGCGGGCTATACGTTTGATGCTACACATCCTTTTAGTTCTCTGCACCTAAATCACACTATGAAAAACAATAGAGCATGAACCACAGATCAGAAATAAGTCTAGATAACTCATACTCCGCCGTTTGTATGAAAACGAAGCGTGTCACAGTTCTCGGTGATATGACAAGCCCATGACAAGCAAACTAAGCGTTTTGAGCTTAGTTTGGGCCACGGGTTTGGGCACGCAAAGTAGGTACACTTGAGTCATCTAGAACTATTTCTGATCTGTGGCATGAACCACTGAGCCAAAAATTAGAAAACGGTACAGATGGGAGGATCCCATTTTCCTTTTTCCTACAGTTAGATAGGTTTATTAGAATATCAGCAGGATGGACAGCAGCATCTTCCTGTGTATCGTACCATCTTACATACTGCGTTTACCAACCAACAACAGCGGTCGGCAGCCGCGACGCTTACAAGCGTGATGACTATATATGGTAAATACCCTTCTAAGTACCACGCATTTTTGCTGGAGTTGTGGAGGGAGCTTCCTGTCCTGCAGTGGACCTTGAATGGGATGGTATGATGATTAGATTAGGATGTCAATAAACCATGATGGCTGTCTCATAGTGGTAGCTGACCAAAACTGCAGCCAATCCAAGAGACTTTGAGACATCAATCATTGTTATTGACATCCTAATAACCTGTCAAACTTTGGTAAAAAGGAAAATGGGAACCGCAAAATTATAACGATATCTTCTTTGGCCTATGGATTACAAAATGTCATCATAACATTCCATAAAACGTCCGCTACAGGACAGGAAGCTCCCTCTAGTACTCCAGCATAAATGCGTGGTACTTAGGTAGGAGGGGATTTACCATAGTTACCACGCTTATAATTAAGCGTTGCGGCTGGCGACCGCTGTTGTTGGTGACCGCAGTATGTAAGATGGTACGATACACAGAAAGATGCTGCTGCCTATCCTCTGGTTCATAAGCCCTTAGTCGCCTCTTACCGACACCCACGGGTAGAGATGGGTTGGTACTATAGGTTTTCGGCACCACCCGTGGGCAAAATATGTAATATTATAAAACAACATGTAGTGTAGGTGCACAATATAAAAAAAATAATAATCGTATAACAGGTTTAAATATAATAAGCAGGTATGTTGTCGTTACCTTTTACCGCAATGCAATCTTTAGTGGTGAAAGGTACTCCCAGCAGAGGTTTCTCAGTTTCCAACAGGCGACCCTTGTCCCCGCTGTGCACGAGTTCATCGGCCTCCTTCGCCTCCTTCAGAGCTAGCTCGAAACGATCCTCGACAAAGCAATTCAATGCCGAGTTCACATCTTTTATCCGTCTTATACAGGCTTCCACTACTTCTACGCTGGATATCTGGAAATCGTTAAAATTATTATTGGTGTTAAATTTTTATGGTCACAGTTTGTCGGGTTCTTACTAAGATTATGGGATTTTTATGAGGACTCAATATTTCGGCAATGTTGAAAGCACCATCATAACAAACAATATATGTTATTTTTTTGGGCTTGTTGTCTGTTTGTACATACGACCTTTAGGCTATCTTTTGAAGGGTAATAAATATAGTAAATAAGCTTTCATCAATTGATTTATTATTCGTAAAAATAATAAATTAATTGATAACAGCTTGACTCATAATAACAAAGTTACTGAATGGCTAAGATTCGCAAGTGTCGTATTATTAAAAACAGGGTATTAAACTCCTACTCCTAAAGTACAGTACAGTCGGCCGCACGTCAATGGTAACACTATGACTTTGAGCGGGTCTCTGGTTTCTAGGGTTTTTAGCGTGGGGCTGGTTCTGCTTATACTGGTTTTGTTAACAGTTATCTGCGCACGCTGTGTACAGACTTTTTAAGACAGTTACAATACAATAATACCACCTTGCTTAAATAAAAAATCCTTGGAAAATAGTATAAAAACGGTCGTTTTAAGCACTGAGAACCTTATGGCTCTAGGTATAATGATGTTTATAACTATGCCTATTGCTCTATGACATGATGGGTTATAAAAAGATAGAGCTAAATTTTTACAATTTAATGTGGTTACTTCTACGTAAGCCTGTTGAGTGCTCCATTTCATATACTCCAAACGTATACCTAATACAAAAGCTCAATTCAGGACTCTTTGTGATACCATTAATGTTAAAGCATGCAATCGTACTCAACTACAACCAGTCTTGACACTTGTCGTCGTTGTATATTTAGCAATTTGTTATACACGAGTATTTTTTTCGACCCGATATCCGTTCGCGGACTTAGTGTGTTTCTTAGGTTAAAAATAACAACTTTTGTTGTAACTACGACTTTTGGAATTAAGCAAAAAATAATGTCTCTCCCTCCATGCAAAACTGTCAGCTGATCGCTCCAATTAGTATAGGAATTCGAAATTTTTTGCGAAATTGTAAAAGTCGTGGAGGAATAGTGTTGCTTTTGGTGTCAGAAATAAATAGGCACAGGATATATGAACAGATAACAAAACCCTGTAAACCGTACAGTATAAATGTAAAATCATGCTAAAAAGAGTGTGAGGCCGCAGGTAGGCTGGCTTTTGATACAAGCGAGATCTCATAGAAGCAACATTCAAGGTCATACATTACAAATGTACCTACATTAACATACTCGTATTTAATGTCAACTTAAAAATTTCCAGGAAAATACGAAAACATAATGTCTTAATGTATACACGGTGTTAGGTTAGCCTTCCGAATACTGAAGGGGCATGATCAGTCAAGGACACTGAACAACTTTCAGTGAACAAAACTTTCAGGAAACGAAAAAAAAATCCGTGTTTCCATACAAAATTGTAAACTTGGTCGGGTAATTTGTATGGAGAAGCCGATTTTTTTTTCGTTTTTCACTGAAAGTTATTCAGTGTCGTTGACTGATCATGCCCCTTCCTTTTGTAAGGCTGTCCCTAACACCTTGTATAGTGCTATAAAATAAATGGTACAGCAGCACTGCACTTACTTTCTCGCAATACTCAAGGAAAAACTATCAACCGCAAACTTAAATTTGTAATGCCATACACATGATATGGAAATACTAACTTTTATTTACGTTTTTCCAAAAAAATGTTCGAATGAAATATACAGATCAATTCAGAATTCAAATTGTCAAACATTAAAACAAACAAACCTCAAACGATTTCGAGTAAATCACATGTTTAACTTTTGGTAGTACTGGAACACCCTTTATATGAATTTTCACAGATCAACGGATACTACCGTAGGATACTTGCATGGAGATTTTTTTATTTCCCAACACATGTTCCTTTTCGATAATTGTTCAGTTTAGTCTACTGAGCAAGCCCTTTCAGTTTTTGGTACACCCTGTGTACTAAATTTTATTGAAAAAATCATAAATAATATCCAGTCAGGTAGACAACCAATCCAGGATTAATATTATAGAAAATTTTAATAAACTCAATGGAACCAATTTTGGGTAAATCACATATTTACGATTTGGTGGTACAGGAACACCCCTTATATGAAATTATACAGATCAATTATAGATAGATATCTTACATGGAGAACCTTGGTCATGCAAAGTTTCATCAAGATTGTATGAGCCGTTTTTGAGAAAATTTCAATTTTTCATTTTCGTTGTATGACAGCTACCCTCAAAATGAGAGCCAGCAAGAAACCACTTAGAACCCTTCGATGGATTTGCATAAAACTCCTAAATTCAAAATATGGTGTCAAACGGACCATTCGTTTAGCCGCCAGGCCAAAGCGTGACGGACAGACCGACCGAGACGGACCGACCGACCGACGGACGGACATTTTTGGGAGACTAGTTTTTTATGATGTATAAGTGATATAGAAGACATTTTTGAGAAAATTAGAAAAACTTTTTTTTTTACGAATACAATACCTTTCTCGCTCCGCTCGAAAGTAAAAACCGGCAAAGTGCGAGTTGGACTCGCGCACCAGGGCTCCGTACCACTAACGTAAAAATACCTTCCCGTTTTTATGATAGAGCTAAAACAAAAATCTAACAAAAATCATCTAAAAACTACGTTTTAGTAGGGAAGCCCCCTTAATTTTGATATTTTTTTATTGTTTGTTGTTATAGCGGCAACAGAATTAAATAATCTGTGAAAATTTCAACTGTCTACCTATTACGTTACTATTACGCTGACAGACGGACAGACCGACAGACAGATATCGAAGGCATATTAGAAGGGTCCCGTTTTTCAACCTTTGGGTACGGAACCCTACTAAAATACCTATGACAGTACCTATCTAATCAATTCGCTACCTAAGTACATACACGACTGATAACGACGGTCCATTACGGACTATGCGAAATTGAAAATCACCAGGCTCTATAAGAGCACCGGTAATTTTCTAACCAATACTAACATTGAACTTGTTTGTGCTTGTGTCATGGCAGTATAATAGTTGAGTCATACGTAAAAATAGGCGGTTTGTCCACTTCCATACCATTTTTGTAAATGCGAAAGTAACTCTAACTTAACAAATAGAACGTAAGAAGGCAGTCCGTGGCCTGGTTAGCGTAATATTATATATTCTTTGGCCTGGGTATTCTGGGTAAGAACATAACATCATCATTTTTTTCTGAATTTCACGCATACAGCCAACATTACGTCAGTAAAAAACAGTTTGGCCTTTATGGCATGGTAATAGAGTTGCATTACAAATGTTTCTACTGACGTGCGGTTGACGGTACTTAGATGCAGCCACCATCTTTTCAAATAATATTTTTGTTTCAAATTTTCTTCCAAATTGTTTTCGCTAGTACACTTAAGATCCGGTGACGCTTGACACCCGCTTTGCGACTTTAGTTCCTACGGCAATTGAAATAAGAGTGGTACAAAAGTAAATTTTTTCAAGCATGACGTGATTTTGACTTTACAACCAGAACATAAAATAAAGATTGTGGGCGTAATATCTTCAGATTATCTTATATTCTAATTTATTGTAGTGACTTAAGTTGGAATAATTGCTTCCTAAAAGTTGCGTAAGAGTTGTAGAGCGACTCTACAAATTGGAAAACGTCTCTGTTGTTCGATATTCTGTACCTCTCTTCATTCTATAGTATGTATGTATATTGTACGCGTAGTAGTAACTTCGCCGTGGGATGGGGTGTGGTACCTATCTTGTTTACACAAACATTTGTACATACCTCTTTATTCCTAATTTCCCTTGCGACCTCGACTGCCGGCTTTTTCAAAATATCATCTTTGATCGCCGGAATCTTCTCTCCAGTCTTTCCATAATACAGAACAAAGAAGAATCTCGCTACAGTCGATATAGCTAGTCTCACATAGTGCAAAACTTTAAATTTTAATGGAATCGGTCTCGCTTCTGTTTGTACTGCACTCGTGTTTTGTACTTTACTCATGTTTTCAAATCTTCAATTCACTAGTAATGATTCACCTCGAACTTGTCACGTCACATTCATATGGTAACTTTTAATTTTGTTTATAACTTCGCCGATCACAGTATTCAAATGTAACTTAAAGAATTGATACGGCAACACCCTCAGTACGTCGCGTGGTGAACTAACTCGAGTAACTCGCTCAATGGGTGGAACAGTCAGACCGGCGGCGGCGGTGGTGACGTCACCATGCTGTCTCGCTTGTTTGTATATATCTGCTCGCCTCTACTCGTGTTTGTAGTGTAGTGACTCGCAAGGCTACCAATGCTGTTTATCCATATAGCAACACGTATGACGATAGCCTCCTACGCTATCCTTACGTTTGATAGCTTTATGAAATTTTATATCCGGACGTAAAAACAACATCACTTGTTATGTTTTACTCTTATGTCACTCCCCAGCAATATGTTTATATTCCATACCTGCTATAAATTAGTCAAGAAGATCTTCATGGACCTAGGTTCTCTAATGAGGAACATATAAGCCCAAGTTATTGGTGATGTAATACAGTTCAGTTTCTTTTACTCTGAGCTGAGGATCTTCATCGAATTATTACCGAATAACAGAAACCTGGAATTTGGTCGATATTTTTGCTTAAATTTGGTTGTTGTGGGAGGCAAGTAGGATAGTTCTTTTTTTCGATTGTCTTTTTAATTGTATGTCTGAAGCATGTTTCATCAAATAACGTAGCTGTAAAATTATATTGTGTTGTTATCAGCAGCGTCGTAATCGATCTCATATAAATATTTATTTTGTGGCTCGATCCAGTTTTGTGGATTTTGTGTTTTATTTTTGTTTACTGGTAAGAGTTGTTTATGGAAAAGCTGTCAAAAACCGTTGTGTCACAGGGACTGACATTAGAAATGCATGGTAACCATTGCGGTCGCATAGCTGAAAATAACCTGTCGTTATTATTATGTATTATTTACGTATCGCAGATAACCGAGGATAGGTAGGTACTTATAAGTATTTTACTCCTACTCAACAACCCATTTCCTTATTTCCAGATAAAAATGGCCGACCAAAGGGAAGAGCAAGCACCGCCCACTCAAAATGGTACACTTAAAATGTCCTTACCCGCTGTCCTTGAACCTCCTTCAGAAAAGTCCGATATTTCCTCAAAACAGTTCGTTTCCTCTGAATCTAAGATACCATCGCCTTCTAATCCATGCACACCCGTTTCTCCACTCCGGTTATCTTCTCCTTTATCACTACCCTCATCTCCTACCTCGTTATCGAAGAACCTACAGTCTACGAAGGCGGTTAGCGGACAGACGTTGTCGAACCTGCGTCAACAAACCCCAAGTAATCAAAAGCTGAACAGTGGCTCTGCAACCGGTAAGTACCTCTCTACTTAATTAGCGAACAAAATTACAAGACTCGATGAGTTAGATATAGTCCCTATAAGAAACAAAACACGCACTAATTTTTTTTTTCTCAATTTCAAACGTATTATAATCAAACCAGTAATTAAATAGCAATTTGCTTGAACAAATCTTAGTCACATTTTAGTACTCAATTTCTCCCAATAGGTTTAATTTGTTCAGCTAAAAATACGTGTCTGTTATTTTCGACTATTATCTCTAACATACGAGTATATCAAAGTAAACAAAATTGGATCCGGACAGTAGGGTACCTTACTACGAGTACCTTTCCGTCTTATCAACAGAAATATGCTTTCGTTTAGTCTGTGCAAGTAAACAATATTTTAAATCATATAATCCCAAGTGCACGACAAAATTCCATATCTTGCCTGTGACCTTGCTTTAACCCATTCATGGAATTGTTGCCAGTGATCAGAATTGCATGACTATATTTACCTTAACTTCACGGTGGGACTTAACTTGGACTTTTTTTAAACCACCAACTTTTACCGATCCCGGGAATCCTGGGAATTTTCAATTTACTTCGTCTCGAAAATTCGGGAGGTTTTAGCCATCCGCAATTCTTGTGATAAAAAAATTATGAATTGAAACAAATAAGAACGTAAAGATTTAAAGAGTGGATTAAATTAAAAATGTATAAGTAAAATTTATTCTTGCTGTACCCCAAAGATCTCGGGATTTTAATGTCTTTACTCTTCTGTAAAAATAGTATTTTGGATTTGCTGTGCCATTTGACTTAGGTACCGTTAATTCAATAAAGCATATGCAATAAACTGTATTGAATAAGCTTTCGTCCTCTGTCCCACATTCAATCGAATAGATTGTTCCAGATAGAAAACTACGTTAACGAAACTTCGATGACCTACAATAATAATAAAAAAACCGGCCAAGTGCGAGTTGGACTCACGCACCGAGGGTTCCGTACCCAGGTAAAAATACCGTCTTAGCCTACACGCTGTAACAAACCGTAACCTACCTAAATGGCTATTGAGACTAGGAATTAATTTATTTTAATTCTGTTATAATTTTGGCCATGAATGCGTGATCGTCTAACTTTAACACCTAAAAGGACCCGTACATTGTGGATTGGTTATTAAATTTATTAAAGAAAAATAAGTTTATTTGTGGTAATAAGTTAGAAGAAACTGAAATAAAAAGTGAAAATAATTATAATATAATAAAATTATTGAAAATAAAACATACCAATTCAGCCCGCTAGCTTGTGTGTGATGTCAAACCGAGCGCTACAGATTCGTCTCGTTCGCGCGTCTCTTTCAACTTCTAGGTGACCTAGGTTTCTTAGTTCTAGACCTAATAGTAAGCAGTAAAATTAAATTAAGTACGTGGTCTCCTCGTCTTTCGCTGCTGGAATGAAAGTGACTCAAAACCAGGGATAGGGTTTGGATGCAGACTTTAAAGTCTAGAATTAGGTTTCCTATAGATTTTTAGAATATCTGGGACTCCCAACCAACCTAGCATCCCAGGCCTACCAACAAAACCTAGAACAATCCTACGCCCAAAGTTTAAAATAGGTTACCTTGCAAACCATCACACACATTATTCCGATCATCTCAAAATAACATCCATCTCCACCTGCCTAAAATTTATCTACGATTAGTAAATTGTTTTACTTATATCCATTTGATCCAAACGAAACAAGATTCGACACTCAATTTTAACGTGTAAGAGTGCTGAATATTGTCCCTTTATAATACAGGCTAGGCGACTTAGGTAATCTAACCAGTACTATATTCGTGGAACATTAGACAAAACCAATTTACTAAAGTAATATTGTCTTATAAATGCATGTGTTGTACCGATTAATTTTATTGTGTATTCATCGATATAACATTATAATACCTACATCACATTTTAGTGTTAAACATCCATCACCACCTAAGTGCCCTAATAACCTAGCATCAAATGAACTCAACCTAATTCTCACGCTGGCTCCATAAAACACAGGATTCAGCTGCACCTAGATTTAACTCAGAAAACTCGCCGTTGATCACCCCAGCACCTTCTCATATGACCTATCATTTCAAGAGACCTAGCTAGCACTTTTTAATGAATAGTAGGAAATCTGAAATAAACTCACCAACAACGAAGCCATAATTCCCGACGGGAAAGACACAAGCACGAAGCCCTCTCGTACAATACCTGTAGCACGTTCACCGCACTAAATTGAAATATAATTATAAATTACTTTACACAATTTTACACTTGCTAAAAAAAGTAAGTTAGTATTCCCTATTGCAAAACGCCTGACACTTCTTTAATCAGTGAACCTCCACGTCTAACATTTAACACTAATGCGCATTAGGTACCTAAATTAATATCTAGCCTACTGAACCGCAGTCGCTAAGTACTATATTTTTTAAGCTCTTATTCTATATCCTATCGTACGTAAAGTCAGGCGCCGTCTCTAAATCAAACCCTAATTTTAACCACTAAAGTACTATAATCAGGCGGCCGCCGAAAAAAATAATAATTTGTGCGCGTAATCCCTATTCTAAAGCCTAGCGCTGACTGCCCCTCTCCTGCCTCTCTCATCCAATATCCTGTGTTTGTTCCTTACAATTTTATACCTGCTGCGTTTCTCCTGAAATGAACCTTAAATCAAAACAGTAAAAATCACCACATGTGCAATTTGGCTGCAGTGTGTTACGTCACTGCCTCGCTATGCCCTTTTTTCTTAAATTTCTAAGAAGTATTGTTTTTACAATAATACGTCCACTGCGTCTTTTTACCAAAATGAATCTAATTAAAAGGCATTACAGTCCACTACGAGCGCAAAGCTATTTTGTAAGCGGGAGGTCTGTTTAGATGTACAGTCAAGAGGACATTCAGCTTGACACGTTGGATTACGTACCAGAATTATTTCAATCTCAGCAAGAGCTAAAGACAAACTGCGAGTGTCAAGCTTTACCTGTTGTTGACCGTACCTGTTGTTAATTGAATAGTGGCGAAATATTATAAGGTCTTATTTGTTTTAACTTAGTAATTCTATATCATTTTATACGTTTATTATTAAATTCCTAAAACTGTGACGAATATAATCGTTACATCGCCCCTTTATTTCCGAGTTGGATTGATATTTTCCATAAATAGCAGAAGACAATGAGGAAATAACAATAGGAAAACTAAATTTGTTGTTGTCAATATCAAGATCACTTCAGTAGTTTTTTATTATTATTATTGAAGTCGTACTCCGTACACTACAAGTTTTAAATTATCTTACACAAGTACTAGCACTCCTGCTAATGTTGTCTTCCCACATCATTTACCACCTTAATTTACCTTACGCCCCTAGCTTTGAAAAATCTTTCATACTTGTACTCCTTATAAGAGTAATGTCTTCCTACTTCATTCAACCCTTCTTGCAATAAACCTAGACAAGATAGATTTACTTTCAGATATTCAGTTCAATAGTTTTTGCATGTTAGGATGTTGTTTGATGCAAAACGCCCCTAAGAATTCAAGAAATATGCATACTTTTTTTTTATTAAACCTAATAATGTACTTCCAGTATTATTTCAATATAAACTTAATACAATCTCATTTCGACTTTATCTCTGATAGGATTGTGTTTGTGTCCTATTGGAATAGTCGCATAAAGTTAAGACCCAATTCTGATTGTTGAATGGCTCAGTGGTAGTGCACTTGCTTACCGTGCAGAAAGTATCGGGTTCGATACTTGATCGAAATCGATGTCAGAATGTAACTAATGATTTGAAGTCTGAGTATCTGTGTACTGATATTCTACACTTTTCTTGATAGTAACAATAAAATAAATATTTTGAAATTAACCGTAACTATTATTTCCTTGTCCGTGTGGTACCAGCAAAGAACAGTACCAATCTGACTCTACCCGAAGGTGTCATAAGAGGCGACTAAGGGATCATGAACCGGAAAATGGGCAGCAACATTTTTCTGTATATCGTCTCATCCCAATTGCGGTCACCAACAACTCTAGTCTCCAGCCGCAACGCTTACAAGTGCGTTGGTAAATCCCCTTTTAGTACCAAGCGTTTTTATAAGGTCTGCAATGAACGTTTAACCGGGCGAAATATTATGATGATGATTCTTTCCTAATCACAATAACAAAAGAACATCGACTGTGGTGAAAACCTAAGTAAATAAGGCATAGCAGTAAGAAAAGAGCGGTTTCTCTGCTTCGTAAGGCATGTTAAGTCGTTCAAACGAGCTTGATTTCCTGCCAGTAGTCATTTAACTATATCAAATATCTTTATAATAAAATTGTGCGATGGGCTGATTTTCGTAACTAAACGTTAAGCAATGCCCTTAAAACTATTTACTGACTTGAAAAACTTCTGACTCTGACACATGTTAACTATTTAACTAACAATAGACTCCGTGGACTAGTGGCTAGAGTGCTCGGCACCCGATCCGTGGTTCCGGGTTAGTTTCCAGGTAAAGACACAGTTAAACAAAATCCCATTGAGCAACCTCTCCAGTTTGGTTCAAACATTAATGAATTAATAATCTGGTTTTCCGAAAAGCAAGATGATTCCGTGCTTCGGAAGGCGCGTTATGTTTTTGGTCCTGACTACTATCTACGGATGCAGTCGTTAATGAGCCATGTCAAAGGCTTTTGGCGGCTCTACAACTCTGACACCAGGGTTTGTGAGGTTGGTCATCGACCTTGAAACCCGCATGATATGATGATGATGATGGACACAGCCCTTTAAAAATCCACTGCTAAACAGTTAGTTAATACTAACACGCCCCTAATTTTAAACATTTTCTTTTACTCATAAAAAAAATTGTAATATACTCAAAGCAACAGGTATAAAACTCAAACCGAAATTAAATAATTTCGCCCCTATAAATCTTATTTATCTGTTTATAATATACGCGACGTAATAAAACTATTACAAATAACAAGAGTTCAAATTTTTATTTTTCAACAGGTAGAAGAAACCCAAATTGATATAAAATAATTGAATCAAATAATTTCGCCCCTACGAATTTAATCCATTTGTTTATGACAAGCCTATTCTTGGTTCCACTTATTTTAAATAAAAAACAGTTCTTTTGAACGTTCAACTGCACTAAATTGCATTTTTCAAACAACTACAACTTTAAAAAAAACTACAAAGAAAACAACACTAGGTCTGTAGATTGAACAATGCCTAACGTTTTACACAAAATTTTAGGGTTCCGTTCCTCAAATTTGAAGATTGAAAACCCTTGTGTGATAACGTTGTGATCCCTTGGTCCGCGCGTGTCATGTACGAAATATTCATACATTGTACTTTGCATATTAATTTGACAAGTTGTAATTAGTAACGAATATTCATACAAAAAAAAATCCATAGTTTAAAAACAATAACTAATTCAACTTCCACAATACATACCCCATAAACCCATTTTCTTTACTACTATGACATTTAAATATATTTCTACAGGTCATACATATTCACTGAACATTTAAATACATCACCTAATAATTCGGCTTATAAGTCTTTAACACAAAAGTAAACAAACTACGAACATTCTTTGACGAATAATTGGCAATCAAACTCATTACTAAAATTTTAAAGTACAGAACCCTGTCGGAGCTTGACTTCCACACTTGACCGACTACCTACGCTTTTATGACGTACTGGGTTTGTCGTACCAAATGACCAAACCCTCTCATCTTACATCATCGCTTGCAAGCTATTAACATCTTAACAAATTGCCACTTTTGTTTGGGTACGACAAAATTTATTACTACTAAAATATTTCTCGAAAATTCTTTGAACTCAAGTGGATTGCGTATCATGAGAACTATTGACGCACTTAAGTTATCAACAACTTAGGTAACTTAAGCCGGAAATAATAATAAGTTGCCTGAAGCGTTTTGTTTTGAAACAGAGGTCTTTGTTTTTGAAACAGAGGTTCCCAACCTAGGTCTTATAAAATCTCGTTTAAGAAACGAAGTTCAGATACTTTAATAAATGAAATTTAACATTTTGAATTGGTTACTGATTAAGTATAAATGTCAAAGCATTTTTTTTCTCGTTTGGTTATTTGACAAATTGCTGTTATAAAAGCATTCATTACCGTAAATCAAAAGTCTAAAATTAAAGTTCACCAAGTTAAAAAACCGTCATTCTTTAAAACTATGCTCATGTGACTACAAAGTAGAACAACAACTGCACTACAACACTGGAAGTGTTAAAATAAAATCATTCTCATGTGACTAGATTTGAAACTAACATTTTTAACATTTTTTATTTTTATATTGCAAGCTCAAATCCCAAGTCTGATGTAAAAATATTATTTGACACTTTTATTTTTCAAAAATAATGTAAGTTTGAATAACTTAAGTACCGAATAGTTCTGTGTTCTCAGAATACTGCTTTACACACTAGGACGCCCTTATTAACTTCTAGTCCTAAAGTTGAAAACCACTGACATTTGCGACGCACAAACATGTGTTACCAAAAAAAAAACTTTACCTACCCGTGGCCAAAAACTTAGATAATAAAAATATGTTATAGAAAGTTAAACTGTGTCATTAAACTGTAGAACCCAACGGTCCTTTTCTTTTTCATTGTTTGACTGATATGATCTGCTTGAAACATTGATGATGAAGTTATGACATTCACTGCTGAACAAAAGACTGAACACGTTTTTTATATCGTTAGATATTTTTTTTAATGTAACAAGTGAGGAAGCGTTCTTGTGGGTCACTTGATGGCAAGTTGTTACCACCGCCCATAGCGCCCACTGTCCTATTAGTAGCATGAATGACACCAACAAGACAGCAAAACGCGTTGCTCACCCCGAGAACTAAGTTGGTTTGTCTCATGTACCAGAAACTTCACTAGCTCCCTTGTCCTTCAAACCAAAACACAGTAGTGCAAGCACTGACGCTTTACGGCAGAAAAAGGCAAGGTGGTGGTACTTCCCCAGACGGACACTACACAAAAGCTCTACCACCTTTAATCTCAAGCATCCACTGCACTCAACTTTTTTGTTAAGTATTTTCAAACGAACTTAAATTATTAAAACTTAGATGTCAAAGGTTTTCTATTTTTATACCTATTATATCATGAGAATATAACGTTCGATACAAAAACGCTAAAATAAACCTAAACATGGCAAACGAAAACACTCTTACTTTGTCGAAACAAAAAAAAATGCATCCCATTTCGAAGGGCATGTGGCGTGGCCGGTAGCGACCCTGTCTTCTGCGCGCGCTATGTTGAGTTGCGGGTTCGATACCTCGTAAAGCAAACATTTATGTGATAAAGAAAATCTTTTTATTGTGTCTGGCGTTATTTATCAATTTATTGTTTCAAGTTAAGGATCCACTATATGAAATATCTAACGTAATTTATCTGTGTATTTGTGCAAAATCTTGTCACAGATATATCATCATAACAGTCATGTTTGAAGATGAGAAATGATACCATACCCACCTTTTTTATTCTTATTCCTAGCCTATTTTGTGTCCCACTGCTGGCCAAAAGTAGGTATTTGCGTACCTTAAGTATATCTGTTTATAAAACTCTTTATGCCATCACATTAAATTCATAAAACAAAAAAATACAAACTAGTCATACAATATATTTGTTTGTAATCCATAAATCATCTCAAAAGTGAAAAACACATAAAAAAAATTCTAGTCATCCTATTAAATGACCTATGCTAAGCCAAATCTACACGTAATAAAACAGGTTCTTTTATTGTGTGTTCGAATCAATCAAGATCCGCCCTTTAAGAACACAATTCTGCGTCACGAGGCACCAATGTAACAACAGGTAACCTACCTAAATGGCTATTGAGACTAGGAATTAATTTATTTTAATTCTGTTATAATTTTGGCCATGAATGCGTGATCGTCTAACTTTAACACCTAAAAGGACCCGTACATTGTGGATTGGTTATTAAATTTATTAAAGAAAAATAAGTTTATTTGTGGTAATAAGTTAGAAGAAACTGAAATAAAAAGTGAAAATAATTATAATATAATAAAATTATTGAAAATAAAACATACCAATTCAGCCCGCTAGCTTGTGTGTGATGTCAAACCGAGCGCTACAGATTCGTCTCGTTCGCGCGTCTCTTTCAACTTCTAGGTGACCTAGGTTTCTTAGTTCTAGACCTAATAGTAAGCAGTAAAATTAAATTAAGTACGTGGTCTCCTCGTCTTTCGCTGCTGGAATGAAAGTGACTCAAAACCAGGGATAGGGTTTGGATGCAGACTTTAAAGTCTAGAATTAGGTTTCCTATAGATTTTTAGAATATCTGGGACTCCCAACCAACCTAGCATCCCAGGCCTACCAACAAAACCTAGAACAATCCTACGCCCAAAGTTTAAAATAGGTTACCTTGCAAACCATCACACACATTATTCCGATCATCTCAAAATAACATCCATCTCCACCTGCCTAAAATTTATCTACGATTAGTAAATTGTTTTACTTATATCCATTTGATCCAAACGAAACAAGATTCGACACTCAATTTTAACGTGTAAGAGTGCTGAATATTGTCCCTTTATAATACAGGCTAGGCGACTTAGGTAATCTAACCAGTACTATATTCGTGGAACATTAGACAAAACCAATTTACTAAAGTAATATTGTCTTATAAATGCATGTGTTGTACCGATTAATTTTATTGTGTATTCATCGATATAACATTATAATACCTACATCACATTTTAGTGTTAAACATCCATCACCACCTAAGTGCCCTAATAACCTAGCATCAAATGAACTCAACCTAATTCTCACGCTGGCTCCATAAAACACAGGATTCAGCTGCACCTAGATTTAACTCAGAAAACTCGCCGTTGATCACCCCAGCACCTTCTCATATGACCTATCATTTCAAGAGACCTAGCTAGCACTTTTTAATGAATAGTAGGAAATCTGAAATAAACTCACCAACAACGAAGCCATAATTCCCGACGGGAAAGACACAAGCACGAAGCCCTCTCGTACAATACCTGTAGCACGTTCACTGCACTAAATTGAAATATAATTATAAATTACTTTACACAATTTTACACTTGCTAAAAAAAGTAAGTTAGTATTCCCTATTGCAAAACGCCTGACACTTCTTTAATCAGTGAACCTCCACGTCTAACATTTAACACTAATGCGCATTAGGTACCTAAATTAATATCTAGCCTACTGAACCGCAGTCGCTAAGTACTATATTTTTTAAGCTCTTATTCTATATCCTATCGTACGTAAAGTCAGGCGCCGTCTCTAAATCAAACCCTAATTTTAACCACTAAAGTACTATAATCAGGCGGCCGCCGAAAAAAATAATAATTTGTGCGCGTAATCCCTATTCTAAAGCCTAGCGCTGACTGCCCCTCTCCTGCCTCTCTCATCCAATATCCTGTGTTTGTTCCTTACAATTTTATACCTGCTGCGTTTCTCCTGAAATGAACCTTAAATCAAAACAGTAAAAATCACCACATGTGCAATTTGGCTGCAGTGTGTTACGTCACTGCCTCGCTATGCCCTTTTTTCTTAAATTTCTAAGAAGTATTGTTTTTACAATAATACGTCCACTGCGTCTTTTTACCAAAATGAATCTAATTAAAAGGCATTACAGTCCACTACGAGCGCAAAGCTATTTTGTAAGCGGGAGGTCTGTTTAGATGTACAGTCAAGAGGACATTCAGCTTGACACGTTGGATTACGTACCAGAATTATTTCAATCTCAGCAAGAGCTAAAGACAAACTGCGAGTGTCAAGCTTTACCTGTTGTTGACCGTACCTGTTGTTAATTGAATAGTGGCGAAATATTATAAGGTCTTATTTGTTTTAACTTAGTAATTCTATATCATTTTATACGTTTATTATTAAATTCCTAAAACTGTGACGAATATAATCGTTACAACGCACATGACCTGTTTTTATTATTTGTTGTTATTCTATGACTTATGCACTGTTAACAAACCAACTTTCACGCTTGTAAGTGTTCCTGTTTTTACGATAGAGTTGAAACAAAAATCGAGCAACAAATCGCCTAAAAACACGCTTTTAGTAAGAGAAGGTTCCCTTTATTTTTTTTTTTACTTTCGAGCGGAGCGAGAAAGGTATTGTATTCGTGAAAAAAAAAGTTTTTCTAATTTTCTCAAAAATGTGTTCTATATCACTTATACATCATAAAAAACAAGTCTCCCAAAAATGTCCGTCCGTCGGTCGGTCGGTCGGTCCGTCGGTCGGTCTGTCCGTCACGCTTTGGCCTAGCGGCTAAACGAATGGCCCGATTGACACCAGATTTTGAATTTAAGAGTTTTATGCAAATCCATCGAAGGGTTCTAAGTGGTTTCTTGCTGGCTCTCATTTTGAGGGTAGCTGTCATACAACGAAAATGAAAAATTTAAGTTTTCTCGAAAACGGCTCAGAATCTTGATGAAACTTTGCATGACCAAGTACCTCCATGTAAGATATCTTGCGCCAGTATCAATTGATCTGTGTAATTTCATATAAAAGGGTGTTCCTGTACCACCAAAATTGGTTCCATTGAGTTATTGATATATATGTAATTGATATATTAAAATTTTCTATAATATTAATCCTGGATTGGTTGTCTACCTGACTGGATATTATTTATGTTTTTTTTTTTTAATAATATTTAGTACACAGGGTGTACCAAAAACTGAAAGGGCTTGCTCAGTAGACTAAACTGAACAATTATCCATAAGGAACATGTGTTGGGAAATCAAAAAAATCTCGATGCAAGTATCCTACGGTAGTATCCATTGATCTGTGAAAATTCATATAAAGGGTGTTCCAGTACTACCAAAAGTTCAACATGTGATTTACTCGAAATCGTTTGAGGTTTGTTTGTTTTAATGTTTGACAATTTGATTCTGAATTGATCTGTATATTTCATTCGAACATTTTTTTGGAAAAAACGTAAATAAAAGTTTTTATTTCTATACTATGTGTATGACATTACAAATTTAAGTTTGCAGTTGATAGTTTTTCCTTGAGTATTGCGAGAAATTAAGTGCAGTGCTGCTGTACCATTTATTATTATTTGTTGTTATAAAGAGTGACAGGGTTAGAAATAGTGTGATAAGAGAACGTTGTGGCGTAAAAGAAGACGTAGTGACTAAAATTGAGAAAGGGATGCTGAGATGGTTTGGTCATGTAGAGAGGATGAATGAAGGAAGATTGACAAAAGAGATCTACAAGGCGAGTGTGAATAGAAACGTTGGAAGGGGAAGGCCTCGGCGAACGTACCAGGACCAAATTCAGGACGTTCTGAATAAAGGCCAGATTAAAAGTACCCTAAACCGACGAGCATGTATGAAAGGATTGATGAAAGTTCAGGAAGCAAGGGAAGTATGTCAAGATCGTAGCAGGTGGAGAACTGTGGTCTCTGCCTACCCCGACGGGAACACGGCGTGATGTTATGTATGTATGTTGTTGTTATAGCGGCAACAGCAATTACATAAAATGTGAAATTTTCAACTCTCTATCTATAACGGTTCATGAGATACAGCCCGCTGACAGACAGACATCAGAGGCATATTAATATGACCCCGATTTTCACCCTTCGGGTACGGAATCCTGCAAATAAGTACAGTCAAGAGTACATCAAGCTTGACATATTGGACTTTGTACAGTACATACATACATACATAACATCACGCCTTGTTCCCGTTGGGGTGGCAGAGACCACTTTGTACAGTTCTTATTTCAATAGTCGTAAGGGCTAGAGTCGCACTGCTAGTGTCAAACTTGACCTGTCGTTGACAACACTCAGTAAGCGACTAGCCATCAGGGAGTATTAGCTCGAAAATCTGTACTGGCCTTGATTAGTTTTTATAAAGTCAAACATAATATAGGACTTTATGCGGGTGAATGTAAATTTCTAATTCAAAACACGTCTTCTTACTGATATTTACGGCTAAACAGAACTAAAACTTCGCGTATTATTCTGCCCGCGTACTAGCCGCGTACTGACTATTGTTAGTTCCGAATTTTGATCTGAGCAGACATTCGAGATAAATAAACCAGAATCGGAGTTGAAATTTTTGATTAAAGTCCGTTTTAATTTGAATAGAAAAACATCTAGGTAACTAAAGCATTCAAATGTAGAACCATGTTGCCATTTTGGTCAGGCTCCAAAACAGATATATGTTAGTTATTCTGGATTTGGCAGGAAATTCTACGCCAAGGCTGACTGTCCGGGTCTTTCCAAGGTCCGGGTTGTATATACGCACTCGTATCATACGTAAGTAACAGGGATGAAAACGATCCTTAAATGAAACCTTATCAAAGAAATAAATCGACTGGAATTTATGTTTTTAGGGTTCCGATACCAAAATGGTAAAAAAAAGGAACCCTTATGGTGCCGCTCTGTCTGTCTGTCTGTCTGTCTGTCCGTCTGTCTGTCACACCTCTATATCTCAGCAACCACTTATGCTATCAACCTGAAATTTGGAATAGTTTTAGAATATAGTTGCCCAACTTAATTGCACAAGAAAAAATTTTGAAAAAAGTATGATTATTAATATAAAGGGGGCCCAAATAGGGGGGGCCAAATTTCAAATTGTCGCTACTAGGTCGAGTGGGGTATCATATGAAAGGGCTTTACTTGTACATTTTAAAATTTTTTTTTTTTTTTTTTTTTTTTTTTACAGATAAAAATCTTTAGTCTAGTACCCCGTCCCTGTTCGCACCTGGTCCAAACGTACCCATGACGCTGGCCGCGTTACCGCGTTGAATGGCCAGCGACAACTGTTGGACCAGGAACGAGCCGGCACGGGGGTCATTACCGCGCTCCCTCAAGCGCCTTCCAATTTCGCTCACAAAACGCTTCCCTGCTATGCCCCACACCCCCGAGGTCTCAACTGCGAAAGGTACAAAATCATAGCACCCTAGCAAGTCCGAATATTTATTTAATTTTTGATTAGCCAACCACTCGGCGGCCGCGCCAGCAGAACGTGAGGTCCGGGGCAGGTGGCTAGCCGCGTAGGTGCAGGCACAGGTGGCATCCCACAAGAGGCATCGGCCTTTTGCCCAGGGAATCAAAGTCAGGCCGTCTGGCCTTTTGCCATCAGATCGACACAGCCCAGGTGGCTCCAGGACACAAGGGATGTCGGCAGACACTAAAGCACGACGAATAATTTCGTTGAGTGCGTGGTGTCGTGGATGTCTGCCAGCACACAGTCTGCAGCTAAGGCCATGACGGCCGCTACTGTCAACCCACGCCCCACACCTGCAAGCGTGAGGCTCGCACACCTTGCACCCAAGCCTAAGAGCCACTGCAACACGAAGTGAATTGTTATCAAGAAGAGTGCCCACGTGGGGTGATGGCAGGGCGTGAAGCCAGGCACCAGACTCACGGCATGACATAGCCTTAAGTCGAGCCACGTCCACCCCAGTAGACGACTCTATAAGATGGTCGATGACAGACTTGGCCCATTGATCATCCCACAGACTTTGCATTTCAGGCCTGTCTGGAGGTGGGTTATTAGGGCAGGCAGCAGTCCAGGCCGTTAAAGCCTCATCTGCAAAAGGGATGACGAAACTGTTACCTTCATAAGAAAGGATCCGAGTAACAAGTTGCGACACCCCACTCGCAGAGGCCAAGAAAGCCGACAGCCCGGTGTCCTGCACCCGCCTTACGCCCAACCCCCCATGACGAACCGGCAAACTCGCCTGCCGCCACTCCCTCTCATTCAGGCTGACGTTTAGGACTTCCTCTAAGGAGCTCCTAAGAACCTCATCCAAATCAGCAACATCTTGCGGAAATATCCATGTTGGACAGGTTCTGATGGTGTAAATCAGTTTGGGCAAGGAGAGGCAGTTCCTGAGTAAGGTAAGGCCGACGTGGGCTGACAAGTGCTTCAAATTTTCATGCGCCTTGTAAAACAACGTCTTTTTTTCTTGAAGAAAATCCGGGAGACCCTCAGGAAATATTGGAGAGCCCAGCAGAGCGAAGTTATCCTTGTTTAAAATTTTTAATCCCGGTATCAAAACTTCTATCTTCGCACAACTAGCAAGGGCATCTACCCCACAAGGAAAAACCTCGCATTTGCTGGCGTTCACCACCAGGCCCATTTCCTCCAAACTGGGGAAAAGGTTTTCCACGTCCTCAGCGACTTCCTCAGCCGTACCGCCAATTGTACCATCGTCCAGGTACCAAATGTTTAACGGAGACTTAAGGGCACCAATGGTTTTATGTATCGCCAGACTAAAAATCAGGGGACCCAGAGGATCACCTTGCTGGGCTCCTACCTGGGATAAGATCATTGAGTCGTCATAAAAGAGGTTGGTTGGTGCCGCGTAACACTGGTGTAGAAAAGGGTACAATGACGGTACCTGGGCCTTCGCTTCTGTTAGGATGGCATCTCTCTCCAAACTATTGAAGGCGTTCTTGACATCTAACTTTAGGATTACCTTATTAGAGTTATTCGCATCCATCGCAAAAGTCCGGGTGGCATGTATTGCCGCTTCGCACCCCAATGTTGTTCCGAAGCCCAACTGTTGTGGCTGGAGGTAAGAGGCCATCTGTCCCTTAAAAGCCCGACAACCGAGCTTCGCCACAAGGCGGCGAAAGGTGTTACCTATGGCTATAGGACGTATTCCACCGTCTTTCTTGGAAAGAGCACATAAAGTAGCACCGTAGAGATATGGGCAAACCTCCGGGTTAAGCATGCCCATTAGCAAGAAATTGCACAAACGTGTCAGGGCTCCCAGAAGACGCGTCCCATTGTCACCTGCCGATGGGGAAATCAGTTCCTTAAGATGTTGTGGCCTAATCCCGTCTAGACCAGAGGCAGAACTGTTATAAAACGAGCATAAAGCCGAGGAAACATCTTCACCTCTAACTGTAAGGCTAGGGCACGCGCGGTCGGGATCGGAGGGAGCTATATTGGGTCGCGAAGGAGACGGATGTTTCTCTTGCAGCGCGACCAAAGTAGCGGGGTCCGCAGCAGCAAGACCGTCGTTCGAGACCAATAAACGCACCGCTCCTCTTAAGTCTCCGTCGTGCACTTTTGCCTCAATACGCTTGTAATGAGAGGATGGGCGCGCGGTTATCTCCCCCGGAGGAAAGTATGGACATAATTTGTCAATATTTTCCTTAACTTTAGCCGTCAAGGATCTACTGTCGCTTTGATCTGGCACTCTTAGCCCGAAAAAGGAAAAAGAAAGTAACGAAAACCATGCCTCTTTGCTATTAGATCTCAAGCACTCTTCTATCACCGAGAATAATTTCCCAGCTACAGCGCATCGAGCACCTTTTGGAATATGTTTGAGTACCCGTGTTTTTGCTTTCAATTCAGGGAGGATATCAAAATCCAAGGCCGGCCCGGATGTAGACAGTGGCGGAGGCACGAGTGGTTGACTGTCATAGGTAGTCCCCGAAAAGTTCTGCGCATTATGCACGTCTTTATGCTTGCTTCTAATGTGAAGCTTAAGACCACGGTGTGTGTAACGCTTTGTTCTTGCAGGGTCCACTGCTACGGGGCAGTGGGGACATGGCACTCTTAAACTTGAGGGAGGGTCCATATATACACGTTCTAAAAGGACAGTCAATAAATAGGCATAAATAATAATAATTATCAAACAAATAAAAAGTTTACCACAAAAACACAAAATAATATGGGTACTCAAAAGAGAAAAAATTCAGTCAACAATTCATGTGTTAAACTAATTATTCCATTATTAACGATTAAAGGTAAAGTTAATAATAATAGAAGCCTAACATACAAAGTCTATTTAAAATATGATGTCATAATTACATCATAATACAAATTACAATTATAAAAATGATAAATGGCTAGAAAAACAACTAAATAACTCAAAACAAGGAAAAACGCCAAATGCGAGACTCAGGTAGCAATACTACAATAAATTCAAAATAACACAAAGACAATACAAATTCAGTTTAGATACCTATAGTGTTCGCTTTAAATAAAATTAAGAATAAATTCAATTTAATTCATTAATAAATGATTGTTAAAATCATTGTATAAAAGAAAACAGATGCTAATAATATATACCTGTGGTAAAAAAAAAAAAAAAAATATGTATGCAAAACACTCACATTAAATACGAATTCAAGTAATAATAGTATAATGTCAAAAAAAAAAAACCGATCGAATATGTATGTCAAAGCAAAATAAAATTATAATTTAATTAGGTAAAATTAAAAATCATCAACAAGATTAATTAATATTAAGGTAAAACTAGAACATTGTATCGTGAATTGTTATTTTTAATTATTATTCCTCTAGTAGGTATTTAGCTTGCAAATTCTTAAATGCAAATTTATAAAAACTTGTCAATAAAGAACCAAAATAATTAATAATAACAAAAAAAAATATATATAAAAAGTACAAAAAAACTCTAATGTCACTTAAAAATAAAATAAAAATAATTGTCAAAATGAGCTGGGTTTGAACTCGGGCCGTGTCGTGACGTTGTCAGATTCCAAACCTCCTTACTTAACCGCTGAGCTATCGAGCCGTATGATTGATGTCACTGCGTGTCGTCACGGCGCTGATCGTCAGCTGTTGTTGTAGGTAGTTCTGTATTTATGCTGACACGGAATATTCACGACGAACCAGTCTGTTTGGCCAGTAATCAGTCAGCTGTTGTAGGTAGTAAGAAAATTTTCTGTATTTATGCCGACACTCGGAATACTCATGACGAACCAATAATCTGTTTGGCCATTTCTAAAACTTGTTCCGAAATTAAATCTTTTGGTTGCTGAACTCACTCCAACTCCATAGGAATGGATAAGATATTAATTTCCCAGATTTGACACATCAAACTTGAGGTAAACGCACTTGTCACTTTCACACAATACGTTCCAGACTTTCAAAAGACACAGATTTTAACTGTATACTTTGCCAACAATACAGCACTTCCTTCACACTTGTTATTTGCTATCGATGATGTTTAATCAACACTTTTAAATACACACTCACACGCACAGCTGTATAAAATGTTACCTACCTGCATGTCGGAGGCCTTTGGCGGCTCAACAACTCTGACACTAGGGTTTGTGAGGTCGCTCATCGACCTTGCAAGCCACACGATATGATGATGATGTACGATTGAGTCTGTTGAATATTTCGCAGACAGAAACCATTTTAAAATATATTTTTGTACTTTTTTAAATTTCTTAGTTTTAAAGTTATGATGAAAAATGTCAAGAAAAATACCATTCCCCCCCCCCTTATCTCCGAAGTTTGAGTAAGGAAAAATCTGAATTAATTACAGTTGACAGAAGTTTATATAAACTTTACAGCAAAAATAAAACGATCTTTCTAAGTTGCACAGTTTTTCAGAAATCTGCAAAAAACCTTTACAAACAAATTTAGTTTTGCGGTCCTGAAAATGGACTTTATTGCTTCCAAAAATACTATAGGTATATCGGAACCCTCGGCGCGCGAGTCCGACTCGCACTTGACTGGTTTTTTTTATAAAATATTCGTTCCGACTCAGTTGGAGTAAGTACCTATTTTTCGTCCTTGAATAGTTCTTCCTTTTTATTAGCCATATCCACACCTGTGTAGCTTTAATTTATAAAAACAGGATTAAATTAAATTCTTGGTAAAGCTAGTTAAGCTATTTATTGTTTTTCACCACTAAAAACTTTAGTCATCGCGTGTCAACTGTCAACCAACACTAATATAATAAGGCAAAATTTAGTCAAATGTAGGTATTTAGGTACTTATAGAGAAGTTTTCGCGAATTTTTCAGACCTAAATCCTAAAGGGTGTAAGGGACAGGTTTTCGAAAACTTAGAGGGCATAAGCAGTCAACGTACCTAACTGAACAACTTTCAGTGAATAAAACTTAGGAAGTGAAAAAAAATCGGCTTCTCCATACATACTGTCCATTCAAGTTTTCAATTTTGTATGAAGAAACTGATATTGTCCTGAAAGTTATATTCACTGAAAGTTATTTACTTTGAATGATTCAGTGTTCAGTTTTCGGCCACCTGTCCCTTATACGCGAATAAACCAGGGACATAGATTTATATAGTCAAGATAGGGTCTTGGGAACAAGCGGTTCAAAAATTCCCCATACAAGAAAAAATAGCGCCATCTGTGAAAAATCGCGTGAACTACGTTGTGTAGTACTTCGGTCGGTGCTAAATACACGGAACGGAAATAATATGGCGGGAAAAAACAAAACAAACTTTTTACTGTTTATATGTGATTTAGGTCTGGTTTTTCAGTTTCATTAATTGGATAATAGTCAAAAACAATAATAAGAAATAACAATAATAATAATAAGAGTATATTGTTTCTTCAACTAAGAACATTCCATTTTGTTGGTAAGTTTATTTGCATCCAATGTTGACAATATGACTGACATTTGTTGGTCCTAAACGTCAGATTTCGGACCAACAAATTGGGGACATTGTAAAGTGCCGATGGGCTAGTACTTATATATAAGTAAATGACCAGGGAACACCCTTTATATGCGAATAAACCAGGTCGGTTGCTAAATGCGCTACGGGTTTTTATTCATGAACACCTCGTTTCAGTAACGCTATTCAGTTCAGACGAACAGTTTAATGTTTTATTCTACGCTGAACTAGATACCTGTTAGTTAGGAAAATTTTAACTAAATGAAAATTGAAGAGGCAACTTTGGATTTTTATTTTATCATGACGATGTTCACTAATCGTGTTTTGGTCTTACCGATATTATCACTTAAATGGTCAAGAAACACATACCTGAAAATCACGGCAAGATACTGAGTAAATAAAAAGATATTTATTGTTTTTTGTTTTTGTACTTGTTGTTACGAGTATTTGTGTGCAATAAAAGAGTATTGTATTGTATATTTCTTCAAAATATCCAAAAAAATTACATATCGTCTTAAGTTTGCTATATTTACCTAGCTTAGAGTTGCGCTCGAAAAAATAGAGCAATCTTATTGGTTGGAATTTTCTAAGCTCACAGGTTACTTTCTAGCTTAGAGCTGCGCTCGAAAAAATAGAGCAATCTTGTTGGTTGGAATTTTCCCAGCTTACAGGTTACTTTCTAGCTTAGAGCTGCGCTCGAAAAAATAGAGCAATCTTGTTGGTTGGAATTTTCCCAGCTTACAGGTTACTTTCTAGCTTAGAGCTGCGCTCGAAAAAATAGAGCAATCTTGTTGGTTGTAGTTTTCCCAGCTCACAGGCTACTTTCTAGCATAGAGCTGCGCTCGAAAAAGTAGAGCAAGCAATGTTATTGGTCGGAATTTTCTCAGCTCACAGGTTACTTTTCAGCATAGCTCAGGTGGAAAGCCTACCTTTCCTAAGCGTAAGAGGAGGGACAAAATAAGACGGACTCAATGAGACTTGGGCAGAACTTCACGGTTGGACGAAATAAGACTTGGACAAGTAGGTACCGAGTTCGTTTCTTCTTATAGGTATTATATCCCTTTATCATCATCATAGGGTGCCATCTTCAAAATGAAGTTTGAAGGTCAGCAATCGGTATTCATCGCGGCGTTCCGCCACCCTCCCTTTATGGACTCTGTCAAATAAAAATCACTGTGTGAGACTGCCCCCAGTTTGGTTAAACATTGCAGGTTGATTTACCTGCTTATCCGAAAAGCAAGATATCGTGCTTTCGGCTACTTAGCCAAGCCGAATGAGCCATGTGAGAGGCGACTTTAGCGGCTCAATAGCGCTAACACCGGAGTTTGTGAGATAAACTAACACGATTTTATTTGAAAACGTGAGACTATTTTAGTTCTTTTCTACGTCTAATAAAAGCTTGTTTTTAAAATTATTTTTTATCATTATTTTATTTAGAAACTATTTATACCAGGCTATTTCTGGGTCTTATTCTGGGTTAAAAAAGCTTCAATAACTAGCCACTAGCTAAAGAAGCCGCTAAAAAAATTTATCTATCCCATCGTGTGGGGTATTGTTGTTAAGAGCTCGCTAAGTAGATAAATACCTAGGTATTTAATTTAATTTAATTTAATTAAATGATAATTGTATGTTTTGATTAAAAAAATATTGGGAAACAAAGGAATTCGAAGCCACCAAATGCTGTTTTTTTTTTTACAAAATATTGTTCCAAGGAATTTTTTAACTTCCTATTGTCCTATCTATTATGAGCTTGAAATTTGGTAATGATCTTTATCATTACGTATATTTTGCTAACTAAAACCAATATACATACTGCTAAATCAGTTTTTTACTTTCGAGCGGAGCGAGAAAGGTATTGCATTCGTGAAAAAAAAAGTTTTTCTAATTTTCTCTTAAATGTGTTATATATCACTTCATCATAACATCCCATGAACGTCCACTACAGGACAGGGAGCTCCCTCCAGAATTCTAGCTTTTGCTGGAAAAATGTGGAGGGGAAGTACCATAGTCACCTCGCTTGTTAGCGTTACGGCTGGCACTATGGACCGCGGTTGTAGGTGACCGCAGTAAGTAAGATGTTAGATACAAAGGAGGATGCTGCTGCCCATTTTCCAGTTAACCCTTAGTCGCCTCTTACGACACCCACGGGTATGTATGGGTTGGTACTATTCTTTGCCGGCACCACACTTATACATCATAAAAACAAGTCTCCCAAAAATGTCCGTCCGTCAGTCGGTCGGTCGGTCGGTCTATCCGTCACGCTTTGGCCTAGCGGCTAAACGAATGGTCCGATTGACACCATATTTTGAATTTAGGAGTTTTATGCAAATCTATCGAAGGATTCTAAGTGGTTTCTTGCTGGCTCTCATTTTGAGGGTAGATGTCATACAACGAAAATGAAAAATTTAAATTTTCTTATAAACGGCTCATAGAATCTTGATGAAACTTTGCATGACCAAGCATCTCCATGTAAGATATGTTGCGCCAGTATCAATTGATCTGTGTAATTTCATATAAGGGGTGTTCCTGTACCACCAAGTCGTAAATATGTGATTTTCCCAAAATTGGTTCCATTGAGTTTTTTTTAAATTTCTATAATATTAATCCTGGATTGGTTGTCTACCTGACTGGATATTAATTTTGATTTTTTTGAAAAAAATTTGTACACAGGCTGTACCAAAAACTGAAAGGGCTTGCTCAGTAGACTAAACTGAACAATTATCCATAAGGAAGATGTTGGGAAATTTAAAAAATCTCCATGCAAGTATCCTACGGTAGTATCCATTGATCTGTGAAAATTCATATAAAGGGTGTTCCAGTACTACCAAAAGTTAAACATGTGATTTACTCGAAATCGTTTGATGTTTGTTTGTTTTAATGTTTGACAATTTGAATTCTGAATTGATGTATATTTCATTCGAACATTTTTTTGGAAAAACTTAAATAAAATTTTGTATTTCCATACTATGTGTATGGCATTACAAATTTAAGTTTGCGGTTGATAGTTTTTCCTTGAGTATTGCGAGAAAGTAAGTGCAGTGCTGCTGTACCATTTATTTTTTCATAGAAATTCTCTCATTTTAAGTTGACCCTGAATGTGCAAAGGCCGACACTCACTTGTACAGTTTTTACTTTCGAGCGGAGCGAGAAAGGTATTGTATTCGTGAAAAAAAAAGTTTTTCTAATTTTCTCAAAAATGTGTTCTTTAACACTTATACATCATAAAAAGCAAGTCTCCCAAAAATGTCCGTCCGTCGGTCGGTCGGTCGGTCGGTCGGTCGGTCGGTCGGTCTGTCCGTCACGCTTTGGCCTAGCGGCTCAACGAATACTCCAATTGACACCATATTTTAAATTTAAAACTTTCTTGTAAATTCATTGAATGATACTGAGTGGTTTTTTGCTGGCTCTCTTTTTGAGGATAGCTGTCATACAATGGAAATGAAAAATTACGATTTGCTCAAAAACGGCTCAAACGATCTTGATGAAATTTTGCATGACCAAGACTCTCCATGCAAGGTATCTTTCGGCAGTATCTATTGGTCTGTGGAAGTTCATATAAGGGGTGTTCCCTTACTACTAAAATTTAAAAATGTGATTTACTCAAACTCGGTTTCAATAAGCTTATTTTAATGCTTCAAATTGGAATCCTAAATTGGTTATGTACCTGACTGCGTATTTCATTTAAACATTTTTACATAAATCTAGTATAGGTAAGTTTGTATTTCCATATTATTTGTATAGAATTACAAACTTAAGTTTGCACTTGGTCCTTATTTACTCTTTATTATCCGCAGCCCTTTATAATCTAGTAGTTAGAGCATTTGGCTCTTGATCCGGAAGTTTTGGGTTCGATTCCCGGTGGGGACACTGTCGAATGATGACTCTCGTATATCGCGAGAAAGTAAGTTCAGTGCTGCTGTACCATTTATTTTACGATTTCACGTTAAAAAATAATTCTACGGCAGTAATGTAATTTTTCCCTTGGCACGCGACATAAGTCAAAAGTTATGTGTATGTAAACACCACAGGTAGGTAAACACGTTCCGAGTTGTGATGAATAAAGTTTATCTTGGCAACCTTTTCAGCTCTCTTAGAAAGTGTTGAGTTCGCAAACCTTTAATTAATTAAATTCGAAATTTTACCCTTTACTTTGCTTTGTAAGAAAACACTTTCGTACACAAAAATTATTGAAGCAACTAACGAAGATAAAGGAAAAATTTCAACAATTTGAAATCAATATCACGGGTTACTCACTGTATGTTACGTATTTTATTATTTCGTAAATAAGTGAGATTAAAAAACAAAAAACGAGGAAGTTCTGGATTTAGTTAAAGAGAATAGAAGATAAGAGGGACGATGGTTGGACACCTGATAAGATATGACACTTTCTTCAGGAATATTATAGAAAGAAAAGTAGAAGGTAGGAGAGTAAGAGGAAGACCAAGACGCATTTATTTTGACCAGATAAAAGAGAGGGTAAACGTCGAGTCTTATCAGGATGTTAAATCATTGGCAGAGGACAAAGAGAAATGGAGATTGCTCCACCGACAAGAGCGCGGCTCTTAAATATGCGAAGAAAAAGTTAGATTGATTTTATTTTTATTCTTATTTACATCGAATTTACAAACCATTAATCCCATTTCTACGATGTGTTTATTGTACCTAATTCTTGCTTTGTTCTTGTAGTCCGATGAGGTTTACCTACTCTTACTTAAGTAGGTAATAGAACCACGACAACAAAAGCGACTTAATAGTATATGTATTATAATAGTATATGTACATACTTACTATATACATATACTTACTATATGAACAAATAGTTTTTCTTTCTTTCTTCTTTATATATACTTACTATTAATACAAAAAGCCGTGGCTATCGTGTGGCTAGGTTATGCTCGTATAATAGTTCGAAAGTGGCAACATTGATGCAATTTATAGTCGAAACAATGACAGGTATTGAAGGCCCACTAGCCTTACAAGTCAGTGAGTCCTACTCCAATCCAAACTTGAATTCTAATGAGATATTAATTGATTTCCAATGACATGAATTTTATTTAGTGACGGTCGAGTCGCATAACCGAATCAATTCTGTCCGCTTTATTTTACTTAAATAAATAGTACTCGTACCAGCATTTCGTCCTATTATGTGCTCGTGCTTCAGTTTTAACAAGAGTCCTTCACGCAATTCCACAGACTCCGAAAATTCAAGTAAGTCAAGCTAGCTCAATAATTTATTACTCTGTTAATCAGAAATCTGATAGCAATCTCTCTACTATATTATAACTACATAGTTACTTACCTAATTGGCGACAAGTTATAATTTGGCTGAATTACTATTTGGATGTCGTCATGTGGAAAAGAAACCAATATAAGCTGAACCAGCGCTACAATCGCCCGAAACTAGAGACCCGCTGAAGGTCAAAGTGTTAACAGTTAACACCGAAGTGCGTCCGTGTCTCTATCCTATCTATCATTAAGCATTATTATTGTAAGTAAAGACGGATAAAAAAAAAACCAGAGACTGATAGACCAAGAAAATGGTGTGAAGCTATCTCTTGTAGTGACATGAAATAAATATCCAATATCGACAATCTCGCTTCCCATAAGCTTCCCATTCTTCTGAGTTTCTAAATTATGAACACATGAAGAACAAGAAATATGGCACATCATATAAGAACATCAAAGACCGCACTGAAGTGAGAGGAATAAAATAATCTCCTTCCTCCCGACTGCTTCTTATAAAAAGAACGATTTGCCGACTTTGTGAAACCCTTCTTTGCAGATCGCTGGTTTTATTAATCGATTGTTTTTCTCAAGTCCATAAATCCTTTTTGAAAAGATTATGCAGGTAAGCGGCGCCCAGTTAGGTACACGTTGTTAACTGACGTATTAGAAAAGTTAATTCATACTTATGAAAAGCGGAGTCTGTGCTTATTTTCCTGAATACAATTCAGGTTTTGAAGAAACTTCATTACAATTTCTGAAAGTTTTAACGAATTTAGCTGTAAAGTTTGGTAATCCAATTATATCTCAGTTCCTGACATGGTCTGTTTTCTGGGGATCAGTGGTATGAAATGGTATCACAATAAAATGAAAAGTAATTGATTACAAACCGGCTGAGTTTGATTGACGTTGATTCATGAGTGAAATCCCTGATCACTTAAATACTCAATTTTTAAATAGTGCATCTAACCATACCACACAAATTGATGAAAACAGGTCTTTAAAGTACCTTGAAAATTATTTATCCGATTCGGTTGTGCCGACTTTTTCCTTGCCGACTGTCTCACGTGCAGATCTCGACCGGGTTCTAAAATCTCTGCTGAAGACCCGAACCACACTTGACGTTTATGACATTTCGGTAAACATACTCTTGTGTATCTGGCCAGTACTCGCGGAGCTACTCGTCATCCTGATAAACTCTATGTTTTCGGAGGGCGTGTACCCCGAGGTGCTGAAGAGCACAAGAGTATGTCCCGTGTACAAAGGCAAGGGTGAAAGGTCAACTGTTGATAACTATCGACCTATATCTATAGTACCAAATATTTCAAAAACTATTGAATCGATTTTATCTGAGCACCTTATGCTACATTTTGAGAGGAATAACTTACTGACCAATAAACAGTATGCCTACCGCAGGCACATGTCCACTACCACAGCCGCTCATAAAATTTTCGACTACATTACCACCGGCATTGATGACAAACACAAAGTCGCAGGGGTATTCTGCGACCTGTCCAAAGCCTTTGACGTCATCAATCACAAACTTCTATTAAACAAACTAACGAGGTACGGACTCAATCATAATGCTCACCAGTTGCTTAAATCTTTTCTGGAAAATAGACGGCAAACCGTGCAAGTCACATTAAACGGGAGAAGACAGAACTCCAAAGCAGGCAGTGTGACAGTAGGTATTCCTCAAGGTTCGGCGCTAGGAAATACTCTGTTTCTTGCATTTATTAATACCGTCCATTTTGAGTGATGATATGATGGTGCTATTTGCTGACGACACGACTGTAGTAGTAAAAGCGCCAACGTATCATCAGCTCAGTGACAAGCTCAATACAGAGTGTGATCAACTAGGCTGTTGGTTTTCAACAAACGGTCTGATATTAAACCTATCTAAATCTAATATCATGTTGTTTTCTGGCCAAAGTATTGCGAGAACTACTAGTATCCAAAGCCCAATGCCACTTGCTGATCACTGTAAGTTTCTGGGCTTTCACCTGGACTCTAATTTAAATTGGAAACAGCATGTTGACGAGCTGTGTGGCAGATTGAGCAGTGCAGTGTTCGCGTTGCGCAAGTTGAAGCCGCTTATATCTCGTGAAGCCCTAAGGCAGATGTACTATGCGTACTTCCACTCGCTGATGTCTTACGGTACGATACTGTGGGGCAACTCGACTGATGCGAACAGGGTGATGAGAATACAGAAGCGAGCTCTTCGAACGATGACCGGCGTCAAGCCGAGACACTCTTGTAAAATGTTATTCGTTGAACACCAGATCATGACGCACTATTCTCATTACCTGTTCGAAGTCCTCATGTTTGTTCGTAGGAACCTGTCGAGCTTTGAGCGGGTGGAAGTGCCGGGTAGGCATCTTCGCCGAACTGGATGTCTCAGAAGTGTACAGCGGCGCACCGCACTGCTCGAAAAAAATCCGCGTGTTATAGGCCCGACGTACTATGAGCAACTTCCCATTGATTTAAAAAAAAAACCGGTCAAGTGCGAGTCGGACTCGCGCGCCGAGGGTTCCGATATACCTATAGTATTTTTGGAAGCAATAAAGTCCATTTTCAGGACCGCAAAACTAAATTTGTTTGTAAAGGTTTTTTGCAGATTTCTGAAAAACTGTGCAACTTAGAAAGATCGTTTTATTTTTGCTGTAAAGTTTACATAAACCTCTGTCAACTGTAATTAATTCAGATTTTCCCTTACTCAAACTTCGGAGATAAGGGGGGGGGAATGGTATTTTTTTTGACATATTTCATCATAACTTGAAAACTAAGAAACTTAAAAAAATACAAAAATATATTTTAAAATGTACAAGTAAAGCCCTTTCATATGATACCCCACTCGACCTAGTAGCGACAATTTGAAATTTGGCCCCCCCTATTTTGGCCCCCTTTACATTAATAATCATACTTTTTTCAAAAAAAATTCATGTGCAATTAAGTTGGGCAACTATATTCTAAAAACATTCCAAATTTCAGCTCGATAGCGTAAGTGGTTGCTGAGATATAGAGGTGTGACAGACAGACGGACAGACAGACAGACAGAGCGGCACCATAAGGGTTCCTTTTTTTTACCATTTTGGTATCGGAACCCTAAAAATGAATCTTGTGACGAAACTTTCAGGAGTCGACTGAAGAACTTTTTGTTGGATAAGGCATTATACTCCATGACGGAGTATTTTACTATTGTACGGTGATCATTATGACATTTTATTTTATTTGACATTTGTATTTTATAACGTTGATTCTCTTTTGTTAATTCAAATAATTTTATTGTTTTTTTATATACTTATTGACGATCGTATTGTGAAAGAATATAATCTGACATGAAATGTAATTGTATGAAGTTACAATATGTGATTAAATAAACTAAACTAAACTAAACATGTAAATGTAGTAAATTTACGATCTATTTAATATTTTTTGTGCAACTTCGTAAGTCATTAAGGGTGTTTACGCACTACGTCCGATCCTAATCCGTGAAAATAAGAATCAATAGTGAAATCGAATGACGGAAGCCGATTTCACTATTGATTCTTATTTTCACGGGTTCGGATCGGATTCAGATCGGACGTAGTGCATAAACACTCTAAAGGTTTACCTATTGTTATTGAGACTGATCACTTACTATTACTATTAAAGTATTTTATCTGTGGTTTAGTAAAATTATAGTAAAGCGCTCGTGGCCCTTTCTTTATGACCAAGCATGTTAAATGACGTTAGTCATGGTCAGAATCCAGATGGGTGACCGCCAGTTGCATAACGATACAAGCGTTTCTGTGCTTTGGACGGCTCGTTAGGTTTCGCTATATCAAAGGCCATTTGGCAACTTGACAGCTATAATAACAGGGTGCGTTAGGTAAGCCACAGGCATGACGATGCATTCACATATACTTAACACAAGTGGCGAGCGACAATAAAGCTGGGTTTGTAAGGGATCCGTTATAAAAGCAAATGACTCGGCCCTTGCCCTTGAAGGGAAGGGGTTCGGTTCATCCCTTAATTAGAGATTTGATGTGCCCGGCCTCAGGTCAACTACATAAACCTGTCAGTCTTCGTACGCACGTCAGAAGCACTAGCTGACGTTACGCAAATAAGACTCAATCAATAATCGCCGACGACTCGCACTTGACCAGTTTTTATTATTTGTTTTCATTTTATAGCTTACACACTACTTATAAATATTATTTATCAAAAAAATATTCACGCTTGCAAATGTTCCCGTTTTTACGATAGAGCTAAAACAAAAAAATCGAGCAAAAATCGCCTAAAACATGTTTGTAGTAGAGAATCCTCCCTTAATTTTTTTATTTCAGTATTTCTTGTTATAGCGGCAATAGAAATACATAATCTGCGAAAATTTCAACGGTGTACCTATTACTGTTCATTACCCAAACAAAATTTTGTAAAAAAGCTGACTTTGGTGGCATCTTATTCCTTTGTTTTTAAATATTTTTAAAAACAAAAACTTCAGCATTTCTCTACTCAACGAGCTCTAAACAACGATACCCCACTCGATGGGGTAGGCCAAACATTTTTTTTTCGCGCCCCCTTTTTGGTGTTTGGGAGCCCCCTTCATTTTTGTTTTTTTTTTTTATTTTTAGTATTTGTTGTTGTAGTTGCATTAGACAATTTGTGAAAATTTCTTCGTACCTATTATGGTTCATGAGACACAGCCCGATGACAGACAGATAGACAGATATCGGAGGCATATCAATAGGGTCTCGTTTTTCACCCTTTTGGTACGGAACCCTAAATAGCAAGTTTTCTGATCGATCTCTATAAATAGAATGATTGCCATGAGCGAATTATAGGTTTCCATCCTACGCCGCTCTCGGAGAGTCTTTAACCTCCTGCGTCTGATTGCTCTTTTTACTATTTCAATTTATTCTGTAAAACAACAAGAAGTGAAAAAAAAATTAAGGTGTAAAAATTACGCTTCAATGGTCTGAATTTTGATGAAAATCTGAATAAAACTATAATAGTACATTAAGATGCACGTGCGCTATTTTGGATATTACGGCCGAGGCTCAGAAATTGCAGCCCGACCCGCAGGCGAGGGCGTAATTGAGCCGAGGGTGTAATCACCAAAGCGCACAAGCATCTTACGACGTTTTTCAACACATTTGCGAATAAAAACTAATCAAATTCGCTTACCTTTTTGCGGTTCGGGCTGCAATTCCTGAGCCTCCATTTTTAGTTCTCACAATACTTTTCAACATGGAATAAATACACCACAAAGAGCTAGGTTTATACTTATTCGCCAGCTCATTGAAATAAGCCATAAACGAATTGGCATTTTTGCTGTTCTTCCATTCAATGAACTTTTCGTAGGCAAGAATGTACCTATTTTTCCTTTGATTTTGCTGGAAGGAGACTCTCACTTGCATTTTGTGCCCCAGTAATTATTTCCTGTGGGGTTAAATTAAGTTCTTCTTCATTGCTTGAAACCAACGAACGACATTGTTAGTTAGTCACAAAAATCAAAGCAAATGAAAATTACTCTGAAAAATGGCGCGCGGAATTCTTGTTGCGCGCGCATTTCTTTTTTCAAATGAGGAGCTGTGACGAAGCAGTGGCAATGCTCCCAAACAGCGTAGTCATTGAAAAGGTACAAAAACTTTAAATTTATTGCTTACAAAATCAAATAATGTTAATTTATTGTCAAATTTAACTAATCTCATGCAACAAACTGTTTATATATTATATTTTCATCAACATTAGGTATATATTTACGAAAATGTCATAAATATTTTAGACATTAGAACTCCTTGCTCTTTGTTAATATAAAAAAAAAAATATAACTAGTGCTGTAATATATAATGAGAAAAGCACGCGTTTTTAATAAGCTGGATTATGGACCTAAATACAGTGCAAATAGAGCTGTTTTATGAGCAAATGTGTTGAAAATAAATATATTTAGTTGTCCAATTTGTTTATGTCGTACATGTATGACCGTAGGCTTAAGACAGATACATAATGAATATTTTTGACTAGAAAAATGGTCGATCACTGATTAAAGTCAAAATTCGCAAGATTTGTTTTAACTAATATCCATCCTATCCTGTATCCATCTCTTGTAAAAAAAATATATTTACATATGTCTAAAAATGAAATAATACCGGGCAAGCTCAACACAAGATTTACATCACGTTCTCTTTGAGCAAGTACCTAGATATTCGCTTATCCAATTTCTTATGATTTACGTGGTAAAGACCCTTTTCCAGAACATGTTTGTAAAGCGAAAAGCTCGATTTATCGCGGATCTTTATTCCCTGGAATGTAACAATGGCTGAACCAACTGAACCGGCTGTAACTGACTTACATACACAAAAGACACAACCTAATTCCGATACGAGGTTTATTTTTTTGCTGGATATTGCTGATAAAACTTCAATCCTCGCTGAATTACGCGCATTTGTGTAGATAATTAAACTTCTTTATCCTTGTTTCATAAACCCATTCAGCTAGATTTTTTCCTACAGCCTACAGTTTTTTTTCTGTAAAGGTCTTTTATACGCAACCGTTTGTATTGTAATCGAATAATTTATTGTGATTTGTGTGAATGAAGTGGTTGAGGCTGGCTAGAGAGGTTGCACGAAAGTAAGCCAAACACGTGATTGAAAACCCCATTTGAAAAGGTTCAGTAGTTTGTGAGTTATTGTCGCACAGACAGTTTGATATTTTACATTAGTGTAGCTTCTGATTGAATGAACCGATTTAAATGAAATATAGCCTAAATGTTGCTCAGAGCTAAGCTTAATCTACCTGTGAAAACCGGGAGAAAATCCGTTCAGTAGTTTCGGAGATTAGCGTAAACAGACAGAAAGACAGACAGACAAAAATTATAAAAAAATATTTTTGTGTTCTATTAGTCCTTTCTTATCGCCCACACTAATTTTTTGATAAATTCATCAAAAGTACAGACACAAGGTTTCTACTGTTTTATTATATGTAAGTATATAAATAAACACCCATAAAGAATTCCATCATCATTACATCCAGTAAATATTCCACTGCTAGACAAAGTACTTATTTCACAGCATAGTCGTACCTCTATATGTGAGGCATATTTTGAGGGGGATGTATCACGCTTGTAAGCTGGCACAATGGCCCGCGTTGGATGGTTGGTAAAGGAAGTAACCTCGTTGGTTGTTATAGATAAAATACGATAACATAGCCCGCTTGGGTGGGTCATATTATCGACGTTTAACTCTAAACGCTGCTGCCCAAACGCGGGATAAAATCCCTTAGTCGCCTTGTAAGACACTTATAGGAAGGGATGGGGTAGTGCTATTCGTAGCTGGCACCACTCGAACAATCCTAGCCATCCTATGTTGCAGAAACAGCTTTTCCGTACATCTCTCTTGGCACAGACAATCTCCTTTTTAGGGTTCCGATGCCAAAATGGTAAAAAAAAGGAACCCTTATGGTGCGACTTTGTCTGTCTGTCTGTCTGTCTGTCCGTCTGTCTGTCACACCTCTATATCTCAGCAACCACTCATGCTATCGACCTTAAATTTGGAATAGTTTTAGAATATAGTTGCCCAACTTAATTGCACATGAAAGAATTATGAAAAAATTATGATTATTAATGCAAATGGGGCCCAAATAGGGGGGGCCAAATTTCAAATTGTCGCTACTAGGTCGAGTGGGGTATCATATGAAAGGGCTTTACATGTACATTCTAAAATATATTTTTGTATTTTTTACGTCTCTTAGTTTTCAAGTTGCGATGAAAAATGTCAAAAGAAAATACTATTCCCCCCCTTATCTCTGAAGTTTGTGAAAGGAAAAATCTGAATTAATTTCAGTTCACGGAAGTTTATGTAAACATAATAGCAAAAATAAAACGATCTTTCTAAGTTGCACAGTTTTTTAGAAATCTGCAAATAACCTTTACAAACAAATTTAGTTTTGCGGTCCTAAAAATTTACTTAATAGCTTCCAAAAATACTAAAGGTATATGGGAACCCTCGGCGCGCGAGTCTGACTCGCACTTGATCGGTTTTTTTTCGGTTCGGTTAGTACCCATCCAGCTTTCTAGCATATTGTTTGTTTGTAGCTTCCATAATAGAGCGAATGGAATTCACTTTACTGCTAAACGACGAAAATGTTTGTAGTCTGTTACTCGTAAAAGCATACCAAGGACTTGTCGTAAAGTTAATACTACCTACTTTCGGTACAATATTTATTTCCTAAAAGCATTGTGCTTATTTACTCAAATATTGCTTCGATAGACGGGCCTCTATGCGCCGTCTCGCTACTTACTATCAATGGAAATAGTTTCCTCCTACCCCATTCGTGCAGATGTTTTTCCAAGTCAAAACCTTTTAAAATACTTCTACTAAACTGCTACAACAGAATTTCGCAAGACAGTGTTGCGACCTAGGTCAGTGTTTGAAATGTTGTTCAGTTTGGTAGTTTCGGACAGTCTGAATTTATAGCTCGTCTTGACGTAATTTGTAAAAGAGTACTTACAATTCATTTACAGTACGCGACATGGCTGGCAACTGATTTTAAAAAATGGCTTGCACTGACGTGTGGGTACACACATTGGTTCGCATTTGCAATTCATCTTTTATTCAGGAAAAGGGTCGAGCCACGTGTAAAATAGAATTAGGAGGGTTTTCCGCTGCCCACTGATGTTTTCGTACCCACATCACCTATGCGAGTTATTGCGTCGTCCTACTGGAATGATTTTGGCAAGAGCTTTATTCTATTGTTTATGCGCCCAAATCTTTATACGAATAACAAAGAATAATAATACACTACGACGAAAAACCTATTTGAAAACTGAAGTAGATATTTAATGAAATCTGCAAAAGCAATGAATAGAGTCGAAGCCTATATAAATGTTCGTATACATTTAGGATGTTTTATTCTCAGTAAGTACTTAAAAGCTCAAATTATGTGCTTACTAATTTATTTTGTCCCTGGGAGAGAATTTATACCGGGAGTACATTATAATATGTTATTCAATGCTTATAATTATAATGTATTACATTTTTGAAGTGCCTTGTAAGCTGACTATTGCGCCCTTTAAATATTAGATAAAATCGGGGTTAGATAACGGCAGGATATTTTTTTTATATCTGAGCATGGCTTTTAATAATGAATGAATGAATGAGCCTGGACCCATTATTATACGGAGCAAGTAGATTGTTAACATGTAGTTGCACGAAGGTTCTTTTTATGGTTAAAAACTCTGTTAAATCTAAGCTTAAATCTATTTTATGATGATGATTGAACAGGGTTACAAAAAGAAAACTGTGAGTTAAGGTTATAAAAATCAAAGAGCAGCGATATTCGCTCAGCTCTGATGGGTAAATGCTACTTGGTAAGAGCGGAGAACTTTGAAAATGGAAAATCCTCGACAGAAAACAGCCAGTCAGTAGAGCGTGAACCGCTGTAGGTGGTGGACGTCCTACGCGTGGCTTCCTCGCGATGCCGGTTAATAACAAACGTGCATCCTTGAAATCGTATCATTGTTGTCACATAATTCATATTAGCGTGCGTTTAAATCGCTTATTCACGGGTTGTTGAAAAATGAATCCATTATATTAGGTACGATGCTCCATATTCTGGCGGACGAGATGATTTGTGTTGCGAAACTTTTATGAGTGGCTCAATTTATAAAAAGTTGGACATAGATTTAAACAGTTGACTGATGTATTAGTGAGTGTCAAAATGTCGTGCTGCGGGTGCTGGTGGAATGGAAGGCAGCGGCATCGACCCCCTGACCCAGACACTGGAGGTCTCTTTCAACTTTAACATGAACAATAATATTCAATTATTTGTTAACAATTATAATATTCTATTCTCTCGTCCGTGTGGTGTCGGTGAAGAATAGTATCAGCCCACCTGAGACCCGTGGGTGTCGTAAGAGGCGACTAAGCGCTTATGCACCGGAGGATGGGCAGCAGCATCTTTCTGGGTATCGTACTATCTTAAATACTGCGGTCACCAACAACAGCGGTCGCCAGGCGTAACGCTTACAAGCGTGGTGACTATGGTAAATCGCCTCCAAATTACCACGCGTTTTTGCTGGAGTTCTGGAGAGAGCTTCTTGTCCTGCAGGGACGTTTAATGGGATGTTATGATGATGATAATTCTCTATCTACTTAATTCATCAAGTGGACTGGGTGGCTGAGGAGCAAAATAACCTTGTTTACGGTGGCTCAACCCGAAAAAGTATTCAAACATACGATAACGGTTTTGCTCCCTCACATTTTCAGCCACTTCCAGGCACTACTCTTTTATGTCTATAATAGATTTTATTGGAGGTTACATTTAGCACCGCAAACAAATTTTGCCCTCTAAAAACCCCACCATAACTTAGTTTTAAACGTGTAAATAATAATTCATCAAAGTTGTAGCCTCAAAATTATTGTACTATTCTTTTAAACTCTACCTATCTTTGTTCTTCTTTTAAGGTACAGAAATATTTATGAAAATCCCAGTGAAATAATCTACGTATTTAAGTACCATAAAAGTCCATCTGCGAATCGAAAGCAAAAATATAAAGCTTCTTTTCCTGTCAATAAGCTAACAAAGCTATTGTATTTGATACTTTCTTGCAACAATGGTAAATATGGGTAGAATATGATAAGTTTTGTATTTAGCGAGTAATAATCCAAATTTAAAAATAAATGTTGATTATAACAGAGTACATAACATGTCATACCTAAAGCAAACAAACATAATAAAATAAAAATTGGCTCAAAAATCCGCTCGTGGCTTCGTTAGTCAAAAAGTCCCCCCCCTGGATGTTCCTGGTGCAAAGGTGCCCATTACGCTGGCAGCGTTCCCACGCTGAATAGCGATGGACAACCCTTGCATCAGGAATGCCCCTGAACGAGGATCTCCACCCTTCTGTCTTATGCGACGACCAATTTCTCGCACAAAGTCCATGCCCTCCGACCCCCAGCACCCCATCGTTTCCACAGCCACCGGCACAAACAAATAGGATTGCTCCAGAAGTGAGTACTTAGCGTGCTTCATTCTCGCCTCTATCTCAGCGGCAGCACAGGCAGAGACGGTGGTAGTGGTGGAACTACTTCTCATCAAAAGAAAATGCAGTTTACATTCCATTGTCATGGTCCCGCTGAGAGAAGAAAACATACAGTATTTATGAACGGGTTTATATTTTATTTAAAAGACTTATTTACTCAAAGTTTAGTCACATTTCTCGCGACATCCGCTTACTATAATTTCAAATATAGTTTTCCAACTTTAAATTCGTGTTTATCACAGATCTGTTTTGTAACTAATTAAAAGTTCCAGCATGGTTAATATTAACCCATTGTTTGAACTCTGCGTACATTTGGATCCATCGACAGGTGGAGCCATTGTAATTTTTTTCTTCTTTTGATTCAATCCGCTGAGGATGCAAATATAAAAATTATCACTAAATTTTTTTCCTCGCTAGTTTTACATTTTACAATAGTAAATAAACATTTCCTGTTTTCAACTATCTATGTAGGTAATAAACAAGACCAACAGATGACAAATAAATCAACAAATCTATGTTAATTAGGATTTAAATAAAATATTAATTGAAATGAAGTGTGTGCAATGTGCAGATTGTGATTATGAGTGGATGAGAGAAATGAATGTAAAAGTGATAAGTCTGAGTGCTTGAAAGGAATAAAAGACTCAGTGGTGTTGTAGTTTAGGTTAGACAACCATATCTTCAATTTTACTATGGCTTCCTTTGGAGCTGCATGTTTCATGGGTAGCAGAAGTAGATCGCAGTAATCTTCCTAATACCTTAAACTTAGCATCCTTTTTGAAAAATATCCGTTATTCTTGAAAGAAAATCTTCAAATAGATATCAGCAAATGGACCGTTTCATGTAACATCCGTTGTTTAAGCATCGTTTCAGCAAGCGGTCCGATTCAAATAATCTTTCCATTCCTTTTCTATATCTAGACCCACTCATTCCATTTACCTTATCTTACTACTGTACCTTACATTACGGGGTGTAAAAAAGGTACGAAAATTCTTTCAAGAGCAGAATGAGGTATGGACCTAAAACGACTATTTTTGAACTGGTAGGTACTTACAAAAATCCTTACATTTATCATTAAGGCAGCCGGTTTTTTTATAAAAATTTTCTGGTTAAGCTATTCAGTTCGATTTGCTCAAATGATGTCTGTACTTTTACACGCTTTATAATAATTTTATCTCTGAAATTTCAGACACTTTGTAATAGCTTATTTGCATTGTGGTTTATTTATTCTGTAATCTTGATTCCGTTTTATGTAAATGATGAACGAATTACTGCCATACCTTTCCTCTGAGTTTCGTATTTCTATTTTAGGAGGTAAAATTATGTGGCCGATAAAATCTGAGTTGTTTTGTTAGTTGCGAACAAAAGACGATGGCGGCTGGCGCCAAGCGTCCTGGAGCCAATACAAACAAGTTTTTTATAGTGCTATAATTGAGGTAATTCTATCTCATACTCGTACTAGCGAACCTAATCCGCTGCTGATATAATAGCATATTAGGTGTGAAAAGGATAGATCGCATCCGAAGTACCATTACGAAGACGTTGGAAAAAAGTCAGCCCTACTAAAGTGGGACTGGGCGGGATATGTCTTGCAAAGATCCTGATAGGTGGGCTAAGTTAGCCACGGATTGGATCCAAAGAGGAGGGCGACGTCGCTGAGGTCGGCCTCGAAAAAGATGGCGCGACGACTTAGATAATTATTTTTACTGGCTGAAAAACAACATCTCAAGACCGTGATGATTGGCGACAAAACGGGGAGGTCTTTGACCAGCAGTGGGACACCTTACAAGCTACTTAAAAAAGCGGACCGCTCGGACCCAGTAGGAATAGTCAAGAGCAAGTAAAAACTGTAGGATTTTTACAGAATTCAATATTTCATTTCACCTCCTTAAGAGATGCTTTTGCAAAAATGTTAAAACATGTGTCTCTTTATCTTTTACACTTATAGTGCAGTAAATTTTTGAGAAAACGGTTTCCGTTTTTCGTCTCTAGACGCAAAATTAACATCTGTTATTTTAAAGATGTTTTTAAACTAATACGACTCTGCTGAATTCATATAATAATATGCTTGTTACATAAATAACTTACTAACTTTGTAAACTTACTAACAGTTTTCAAGATGCTTTATGCTTCTTACTTATAAACATAAGACTTGCTCCACAAAGTTCATACCTAAATTTCTTCCGTAGTAAAACTAATTAATAACATATATTACAAACTAGCGGTCCGCCCCGGCTTCGCACGGGTAGATATAGGTTCTTGTTGCGTCGGGGTTACTAAGAAAACGGGCCAAGCGCAAGTCGGACTCACACCGACGGTTCCGTACCACTAAGGTAAAAATACCGTCCTAGTTATGGACAGTCACACCGTCTTAGTCACGCAGAAGTGCATTAAATTCGAAGAAGAAGAATGCTAGAAGAATGTGGAGAGGAAGTACCTTAGTCACCACGCTTGTTAGCGTTACGGCTGGCTCCATGGACCGCGGTTGTTGGTGACCGCAGTATGTAAGATGGTGCGATACACCGAAAGATGCTGCTGCCCATCTTCTGGTTTGTAAACCCTTAGTTGCCTCTTACGAAACCTACAGGTAGAGATGGGTTGGTACTCTTTGCCGCTACCACACGGAACGACACGCACTTGACCAGTTTTTTTTATTAGTTGTTATTCTATAGCTTATGCACTATAAACATACCAATTTTCACGCTTGTAATTGTTCCCCTTTTTACGATAGAGCTAAATCAAAACTCGAGCAAAAATCGCTTAGAAAAACATGTTTTTAGTAGGGGAGCTCCCCTTCATTTATATTTTGTTGTTAGTATTTGTTGTTATAGCGGCAACAGAAATAGATAATCTGTGAAAATTTCAACTGTCTACCTATTACGGTTCATGAGATACAACCCGCTGACAGACAGACAGCCATCGGAGGCATATTAATAGGGTCCCGTTTTTCACCCATTGGGTACGGAACCTTAAACAGAGTACATTTCAAAGAAAATTTGGACAGGAAACATCAGCCAAATTTTCCGTGTCTATTCTCTGTTGTAGATGAAACCATTACAGTCACTTAGAGCGCTGTTTCTTTAATTTCAATTTTGATAACGATTACACTCATGATAACTTTTGAATGGTATGTCCGATTTGAAAAATTCAAAAAGCAATTTACAGGTATTGATATAGCCTTGAATACGAAATCATTTATTTGGATAAGGATTAATAGTTACGAATAATGTGGCCTATATAGTTTGTACCGGCGTTTGTATCGCATATTTTAATATGAAAAAGTAGTTATTGGGACATAACTGTAATAGTTAGACAAATGGTCCCGTGAACTTTTTTGTAGATATTGATGACTTCTATAAACCTGTAGTACATCACTTTGCTCTATTGTTAATAGTTTCGGCAGCGTACGCGATGTAAGGATGCCATTTGGTATTTTTTTCACACCTTGGGTTACATTATCTAAGTTTTCATACGGAACCCTAACTTTTTCGGAAATATTTTATAGCCTATGTTCATCACGAATAATGCAGGTTTCTAATGGTGAAAGAATTTTTCAAATCGGTCCAGTAGTTTCGGAGCCTATTTGATGCAAACAAACAAACAAACAATCAAATCTTTCCTCTTTATAATATTAGTGTAGATAGTGTAGATGAAAACGAAACTATGCATAATTATGTAACGGCTGCATGTCGGTGGGAACACTTTGGCCTTTAACAGGTCTCTGGTTTCGGACGTTTGTAGCGTAACGCTAGTTCAGCTTATGCTGGTTTTGTTTCCACTTCCTTGCTTGCATGCGTACCAATGTTGTAATATTGGAGGATCCCAGCGGTACACAAACACCTTTAGAAAACCGTTGAAAGCGCATCATTTCCTCAACGCTACCTTAAAAAATAAAGGACTTCCAGACTAACAAACGGACAATAAATCATCTCTTATTTCACCCATTTGGATATTGATTTTCATATTTCTTAATAGTAGTAGCTTAAAATGCAAATTTGTATGAACCTAGCTTTAAAAACTAAGGACTTTCATACAAATTAAACGGGAGGAAATTAATTTGAAAGAACCATTCAAGTCGCGAGCAAATAGAGGTGAGCTGGTGCGTCGTCGACTTTTTTTTTATTTTTTTTAGTGGACTCCTGTTGTTAGCCCTATTGGCTGTCACAACTTCACCGGACGGTTGGGGAGTGGAAGGCTCTACCCAGAATAAACGCGATAGGCTACAAGCCTAAGGGCGCCCCGCGGGGCTCGGACCTCGGCCTAGGTTGTTGCCGGGGATTGGAGAGAAGCGGCCTGGAATGTGCCTATAGTTCCCAAAGTATGGGACTGAACTGAAACGGGGGCGACCACGACCCCGCCGGCGGGGACGGGCGTTCGAGCTCGCGGATGTACGTCGTCGACCTCATAATATCCCTGTTCTTAAGATTGAGGTCAAAATCAAAGACAATTTAATAAAAAAAGAAATTGGTAAATGGACATAGGATCGTGTATACCTACCTCTTCTCGACAAATTGATGTCCTCACGCTAAACCCCTACTACCTCATTTCGGCGTAACTATGCTCTTTTTCACAATGCCTCAATCTCTGAAGCAATTTCGAGAGCTGTTTTTCTTGTGAGCTTAGCGAAGAAAACAATCTGATTTAACAGAACGTTTATTGGCTTACTCGTATGTTCTCAAAGTAAAGTTTGATCGAAATTGAAATACTTCTGCGTAAGTATCTGCTTGAGAGTTCTTTTCATCTATATTCTCAACTTTCATTCTGTGACTATTTCTATTGCATCACATTTCCTTAGTCTGTGTCTTGGTGCTGTTTATCAAAACAAAATTGTAACTCATTACGAGAAAAAAAAATCGTTTATCAGCTTGGCCATCTTGCCTGTTTACAACACTACAACAACAAAAGGCAAATATTTTCATTGATATTATAAATTAAGTCCAAAGTCACCCTCCAAGTAATTTATTAGTCTGTCAAGCGAACAACAAGCGTATTTGTCTCCCGTTGTCAGATGTGCAGTCAAGAGCACATCAAGCTTGACACATTGAACTTTGTACCCTTATCTTATTTCAATAGACGTACGGGCTAGAGTCGCTCTGCGAGTGTCAAGCTTGACCTGTCGTTGACTGTACCGCGATACCGGAGATGGTAGGGCCAACAAAACACAGTAAATAAGGATTATGTTTCGTGTATTTATGTACTTGTGATAGGGATACCATCTCGAAAATTGAAAGGTATGGATATTTTAGGTAACATAAAGAAATGAGGGTTTATGTTTTACAAGGATATCGCAAGGTAATTAAAAACAGGACAGAGTCCAGGCGCAAGGCTAAAAGCCCGGTAATGTCCAGCCGGCCATAGGAAAAGAGCGGTTATTACAATGATCGTGCTTTTTGGTACCACAATAGAGTAAATATCATACCTTTAAAGTCGTCAGTAAGTTCAGAAGAACCTACTCGTACTTAACTGTGAGTTTGAAAGCAATATAGTACAAGTCACTCAATTTACACTTTTTTATACTTTTCCGTCCGTGCGGTGCCGGTAAAGAATAGTACCAACCCACCACCTCTACCCGTGGGTGTCGTAAGAGGCGATTATAGGCTTATGAACCGGAGGTTGGGCAGCAGCAACTTTCTGTGTATCGTACCATCTTACATACTACGGTCGCCACCCGCAACGTAACGTAAATCCCCTCCAAAGAACTCCAAAGAAAGTTCTGGAAGGCGCTCCCTGTCCTATGCAGTGGACGTTTCTTGGGATGTTATGATGATACTTTAAAACCGTTTTGAAAGTTAAACCTATAATGCAATCTGCAAGACATACTTAATTATTTTAACAGAAAGAACTGCACATGAAAATTTAATCATAACAAATGTGATTAAAATTGTTTCATAGCAAACAAATCGGCGGTAGCAAACTGCAAAGTGGCGGAGCAAGAAACGCCATAAAGTGATTATGATTAATGTACCTTACGCTTTCATGCAAGTCACTTCGCGTCGATCGTGAAAGGACTGACTTAGCTATTTCAGTTCACTGAAACTTTAGAATGGCACGTTTAGCAGATTGTATAAAATTTTGTAACAGGAATCCATAGCACAGGGTAACCTAGTTTGGTCTGCTCTACACTGTCTGGTCTACACATGCACAAGTACTTTCTACTTATTACTACTTTTGTTACTGTATTTTATTGTGGGAGAAAATGAATACATTATTATTATTATTTTAGAATGTTAATTAGACCACTAACTGAACAACTTTTCCCAAAGTACAAAAGTTGAAATATGAAAAAATCTCAACTTCCCTTAGAAACTTTTCTCGCTAATTGCGCATTTTGTATGAAGTGAAAATCAAAAATCATTTATTGATTGTTGGATATTAAAAATCTCAATGACTTCAGACGTCGCTTCACAAACACAGTGGCGCCATGTTGGGAAAAGCGACAATGGAAACTTTGGAAGGGGAAGGGCTCGTCGAACGTACCAGGACCAAATTCAGGACGTTCTGAATAAAGGCCAGGTTAAAAGTACCCTAAACCGACGAGCATGTATGAAAGGATTGATGAAAGTTCAGGAAGCAAGGGAAGTATGTCAAGATCGTAGCAGGTGGAAAACTGTGGTCTCTGCCTACCCCGACGGCAACAAGGCGTGATGTTATGTATGTATGTATGTAAAAACCAACGCGATTTGAATGTATAGGGTTGATACAATAAACATAAGTCAATTTGAATTAAAGCCTGTTAGAACCGTAATCTAATCCCATTTAGGGTAAAAAAAAATTTAGGGAAAGTTGTTTAGTTTCATAGTCCAAGTAACAGGCTAAAATAGTGCTTCAAATTTTATTACAGCCCTTATAAACGATCAGAAAATTTGTTTAGATAGGAACATGTTTACAGGTAAGTAGGAAAGGAAGTCGCGAATTCGGGGTGTCGAGTGTTATACAATGTGCCAGAAGCATCATATTATCATTGTGTTTACTACGAGTATAAAACCTCTCCTCTTTGCAGCAGTAAACATTTGTAGCGAAAGGCTCTCAGTCCTGGTTTGGGATTCAATATTGGCAAACAAATTTGGCTTAGCTATAATATTTACTGGGAAAACACGCTTGGGTTCTACGGTCAGCCACATGCCGCATCCACCAACAACCAAATTGAAATTAAAGCTACTGTTATTTGCTTATGCTTAATCCTGTGATCTTCAGTTTCACATTCATTGGACCGTTTTGACCTTTTTGAAATGACAAATACTGTAATGTTTTAAGCATGTTGCGCCGACCCCAAATAAATTGGGATAAGGGCAGGCGAATGATAAAATACTGTAAATTTAATTTCGAAACTTAAAGCTCGTATCGTAGCAAGTGGAGGGCTGTGATCTTTGCCCACCCCGACGGGAAAGAGGCGTGATGTAAGCTCGTATCTTGTTTCAACCCCTACTTCTCTTTGTACCGCAACTTTAAAAAAATTGACGTACAAGTAGTGTAGAAGTTCAAGTGGTACCTAAAAGTAATTTAATTAAATTATAGTAAAATTTTAGAGTCATTTATCTATCTTTGTCTGATGATAAAATTTCAAGTTCGAAGTTAAACCACATCAAACATTTTATAATAAACAACAAAGCGGCGGCGCTATGTAAAAGATAAATTAAAACTGCAAAGAATAGTACCAACCCATCTCTACCCGTGGGTGTCGTAAGAGGCGACTAAGGGCTTATGGCGATATGTAATTTTTTGGGTATTCTGAAGACAAATATCTTTTTATTTACCCAGTATCTTGCCGTGATTTTCAGGTACGTGTTTCTTGACCATTAAAGTGAGGGCATCACCAAGACCAAAACACGATTAGTGAAAATCGACTCGACAAAATAAAAATCCAAAGTTGCCTCTTCAATTTTCATTTATTCCTTTTTTGTGGAATCTGATGTGTTTAAAGTAGTGAAATTAAGTATACAGAAAGGTATTTGTAATTGCTAGGGTTTGTCCAACCTACAATTTTATTTTATTACTTAGTTTTTACAAAAAGTTGATATTTTATATCAGGCGCTTACGTCATTTAGTTTTGGTAACACTCACAGTATATCTGTCGCAATCGAATGCGTTGCGGATTGCGCACTTTATCCCTTTCTTTCAAGCGAAAAGACTGCGCACTCTGTCAAATATCTATCTTTTCCCATAGCCTCTTAAGAACTAAAGGAGGGGCAGCAGCATCTTTCCATGTATCGTACTATAAAAATTTTTAATTGCACTTGCGGGACAGATAGCTATTTAGCTCTTCGAAAAATCGTGAACGTCATGTAATTGGTCTATCCATGAATAATAAGGCGGGTAACGCGCTTTGCTGTCTTATTAGCGTCAAAGTATGACACTAATAAGACAGTGGGTGCTGTGGGCGGTGGAGACCGCTTACCATCAGGTGGCCCACCTGCTAGTTTGCTCACTTGTCACATAAATAAAAATGTAATGTGACTATCAAGAAGAGGATAGGAGTCAAATGCTTCCCGATTATACATAAAAAAGAACCGCTATTTCCTGGCCGAGCTAGTTAGCGAGCTGAATCAGCTACATCTACATGGTCCCACTTATTCAGTTTAATGAGATGATAAGATACCAAAGTGAGTCTATGACAAATAAACGTTCCATTCAAAACAAACTCGTGCACAAGATACGAGAAACATATTATAAGGTGCTGAGGACAACGAAGGTTGACTGGTACAGACCGCTCTATTAAGACCGCCTTTGCCCATCGTTTTAATTGTTTTTATAAGTTTTTAATGTAGGTAATGAAATGTCTAATTTGTCCTTCAAGATCCAAATCAAAGTTTATGTATACATTTGAGTATACAAGGTGTAACAAAAACAGTGTATCAACCCTGAAGGATGTTAATCTGCCCGTGAAATTGAACAACTTTCCCCAAATAACATATTATATGTCGAAATGCCGAAAAGTCGAATGTCGAATAGACTGCGCATTTTGTATGGGAGGTCTATTTTTTCCAATTAATTTTATTTTTAATTTCATCGCAGATTCTTATTCTCCAGGCTTCCCCTGTCCCCCTGTGTCTGTTACCCTGTCTTGCCTTGTATAATATATGTCTTTACGCCGACGGCGACGTCATCAGATAAATTACGTAGCTTCACAAACAAAGAAAAATCCAAGTAGTTAGGCCGGTAACGTAATTCCACAGAGACTGACAAATATTTTCTGACAATCCTCAGGCAGATAAATAGGGTAACTAGTTGTGTGGGTTTGCTTTAATATTGATTGACAAATATTTGATTAGTACTTCGCACGTTGGTTGTTAACGAAGTTTGTTCAAGTTTCCTTAACTAGTCCGCCTATACCTGAAGATTGGATTGGATCTTTTGATCAAAAAGTAATGTGTTATTGTGATGTAGAACGGAATTGTAAAGTAGAGGGAAGCCAACCTTGTCATTAAGTATCAATTCTTGAATATTAACAAGTGGTTTAGAAGATTTTTAAAATGTTGGATAGCACAGAAAGGTCTTTTAAGTTAAATCATGGTATATTGATTAATATATATATATTAATATATTAAATAAATATTATTCTATTCTATTCTATTGTATCCTGAATGAACAATATTGAACAATCAAACGATACTTCATGTTTAACGAATATTATTACTTTTTAAAAGAAAAATCTGTGATTTACATTTTTGGGTTATATTTAATCACGAATCGATCCTCTGGAACATGCGACGATGCGACAGTGCTAGTCCTCCCGCGTTGTCCACCTGGGTGGTGATCCACCGGTGATCTTGATTGATGTTAGCATACGAGTATATATGTTAGTGCCGGCCGGAAATCGAACAAAAAACCCTCAAGCGGAGCGGACGGCGGACGTGGATGTCCGCTCCGCGTCCGTGTCGTACTAATCTAGGTCTAGAATAATAATAGGCAGTTGCAAATGTTTTGGTATGGACTCAGGGATTTGGAGTTAACCGCACCGCTTATTTTTTCTAGTGAAAATGAAAAATTCTTTATTTCGTTAAACAATGGTATGGTATGGTTAGGGGTGATACCTCCTTTTAAGCATAGAAACACCTGTGTCAGGAGGCATCGCTCTTTCGCAGAAATTTAACGTTTAGATACATGTATAGTTCTTAAGCTAATTATAAGGTAAGTGACTTAATATTTTTTTTTTAAATATACACTTTTTTCTTAAATTAGTTGGTGATTGAATGAGAATATGCGTGTGTATACGTTTATAGAAGTGTGGGTGTATGTGTACGTGTATATGTGTATAGATGTGTGTGTGCGTGAGTGAGTGCATGTGTGTGTAAGTGAGAGATCCAATACAAACAGACTCTTTGGTCCAATATAACTGTAACGTATCTAATGTCGGTGTCTATGTGCTCGAGGTGCAAAACTCTTTGCTTCTGGTAAGAATTAGCTGAAATACGTTTTACTTAAAGCTGGAAAAAAGAGAATGAACTTATAAATTTTATAGACAAAAATAACTTGGACTTAAAATTTCCTTATACCTGCTTACAATATTATTACAAGGTGTCCGAATTTATCAATTAATGAAGGTTTACGTAGTTATTTGAATCATCATATTTTATTACTTACCACATTATGCTTTACTTTGGCTAAATAAACGAATTATTTCATGTTCTTCCTGCGATATTCATCGACAAAACGATGACGTGCGGACATTTACTGATCTAATCATAAAAAGAAGAATTGAAACGCTGGAAAGCGCATGTGAGTGAGGTTTTCTAAAAGTTAAACAGATTTGTATTTACTTTGAAACGGTTATCGGAAACAGTCTCAAAAGAAGCATAAGGATATCACGGTTTATGTGTCCTCAACATTAAATCATGGTCTTGTTCTGTGGGGAAACTGCATAGAGATAGACAGACTATTTGGACGTCAAAAAAAGTGTATCAGAACAATTTGTCAGGCTGATTAGGCATAAAAACCTGTTTTAAGGCTGCGAAAAGTAACACTACGTTGACGAAAAATTTTCTGCCCTGGTGCATACTTTCAATGATACCCTGGTCGTGATGTACAATACACAGATGTAATTAAATATCCTTTAAATAATATATCATAGTTTTAACTTATCGATATTTAAATTTGTAGAAATTCCATGCTGGTTACTCATCATCATCATATCGTGTGGGTTGCAAGGTCGATGACCGACCTCACAAACCCTGGTGTCAGAGTTGTTGATATAGATAGATATGCGAAACGTACTCAAAAGCGAGAAAAGATATCCATTATAACATTCAGTTGGATTGGAATAATTAGCACACACGCACTCGGTGCTCTTAAATTTTTTAGTGGTGTGAAAATAGAAACCTGCATGATTTTTCAAGGTACGTTGGTTGCAAATACTAACTTAGACGGAAACCACTGGTGTAGAGTGCATCTATTCAGCGCCAACGCTTCCTACCGAGCCCTAATGACGTCGTTAGATGCTACAAAGATGCTCAGAAATTGTATACCAGTGAAAAAAGATGAAATAAAACTAAGCTTTTTAGGGGAGGGGAAAAGGAAAAAAAAAACCGGCCAAGTGCGAGTCGGACTCGCGCACTGAGGGTTCCGTACAAATCTGTACGTATATAAGTAAAAGTTATAGTAATTTTATTGCTAAAAAACTTTATTATGTGATGTAAGTAAGTAAAATTTATATTTGAGTTGATTGAATGAATGATTTATGACGTATTAAAAAAACTACTTACTAGATCTCGTTCAAACCAATTTTCGGTGGAAGCATTTGCATGGTTAACGTACATCGTATTTTTTTTAGTTTTATCTTTCTCTTATTTTAGAAGTTACAGGGGGGGCACCCATTTTAGCACTTTGGAAGTGTCTCTCGCTTAAACTATTCAGTTTAGAAAAAAGTTAGTCAGTTTCAGTCCTAAGTATGGGGAACCCTAAAATTTATTGGTTTTTTTTGTCTATTTTTGTGTGAAAATCCTAATGCGGTTCGGAAAAAAGTGGATGTGACATACGACGGACAGACAGACATGACGAATCCATAAGGGTTCCGTTTTTTGCCATCTGGCTACGGAACCCTAAAAACGAAACCCTCATAGGATCACTTTTTTTTGTCGAGTCACTACCTTGAAAGTGAAAATTTCAGCTTCTAAAACAACGGTATAAAAAAATACGGATCTTTATTTATTTAATCGTATGGCGAATACAGTTAATTGTAGGAAATTATAAGTCTACATCCAGGCTACGCAACCAGTCAATAGCCTGAGGTGTCAAGTTGTTATAGAGGTCCCCCGGATCACCCCAAAATCGTGTCGTTTTGGACAGCGCTCTACGATATGCTGAACGGTTTGGTCTTCTAAGCCACAATCGCATAACGGGCTCTCTCTCCATCCCCATTTGTGCTTGTTATAATTGCACCTGGCATGTCCTGTGCGAATTCTGTTGAGACGGCACCAGTACTTCCTCTGCAGTGAGAAACCTTTCGGTTTCTGAGTTGGATCTGAGGGGGTGATGCGATTACCAGTAGTCGCCTCTTACCATTCATTCTTTCAGGATTGTTCGACCTGAAAGCCATCGGTCACGGATCTTTATGTCCCCATTTCCATACATATATGAACCTAATCAAAACCTACCTACAGTGTTCTTTCCGTTGACCATAAATAAATAATGAAAGGCAAGAAGTTGGGTTACATAGTATTAGTAAAGAGAAAAGTCTAAAATAATTAAATATTACAACTCTCACAACCAATATTAACCAATCAAGGTGAGCTCCCGTTTAAAATACATTCGTATTATAGAGGGGTCAGCTTTGAATGGACGCGGAGTTTTTTAAATCAACGGGCAAAAGCATAATGCAAGCATAATAATATGATGGACAGGTACTGAACCCCTAGTGCGCGAGTCCACCTGTCACTTTGCCGGTTTCTTGCTACTGTAAGTGAACAGACGAGCTGGTGGATCTTCATCGCCCATAACACAAACTGCCCAATTTGTGGAATAATTTGGTGCTTATAGGACGGAAAAGTGCATCCCGAGTAGATGGGAAGTTTTAGGTGCCGATGATTTCACTGGCTACCTTACCATAAATGGGCAGGGGGTGGTACTTTCCAAGACGGACTTTGTACGAAACTTTACCACCTTCAATAAATATTTGCCCACGCGAGTCGGACTTAAAGACAAGGTTCCGTACCACCACGGAATATTTTCTGTTGGGTTAAAAAAATGTGTTTTCTGATTCAGTTCAGGATCCTTCGTTAGGGTTTGTTCGACTCACAATTAGCCGTTTTAAATTATTTGTTGTTTTTCTAAATTTGTTAAAATTTCCACTATTCTCTATTTTTAACATCTAACTGAAAATCGGTAAGAATGATTCGACAGGGTCTTCAAAAAAACGAAGATGAAGTGTGATATTCCTTATACAATTTGTAACAGAAAGGATGTGATTCTGCACATAAAACTGAACAACTTCCCCTAATTAACGTTGGTCAAAATACGAAAAAAATATCACCTCCCATACAAATTGTGCTATCAGCTGATAGTAAATTTGTTTTCGTATTTCGACCTTTGACCCTTAGAGAAAGTTGTTCAGTTTCATGGGAAGAATAAATTCTTCAGGCTTGATATACCTTTTCTGAAGAGCTTTTATCGTATAATAAATACCCACTTCTTATGGAAAATGGCGGCGGCAACCCTTATTTGTTTTCTATTTATTTATTTTCTTGTCAAAGCTCCTTTTGCTGTTGGGCAGGAAAGTTTTTAGATACATTGCTCGAACACGATTGATTGATTTCGATTATGTTCGGACCAGTCGCTAAAGTTAAAACATTTTCACAAATACGACGATATTATAGTAATTAATAAAGCAACAAGATATTGAAAGTCAATCAAAAGACAGTTATCCCCATTAGCTTTGGGATCCATCCAATCAACAGAAGATCAATAGCATCAATCATAACACAATATAGTATATTAACTGTTATTCTGCGACTTCGTTCCCAGAAAATAGCTTCTGTACTTATGTCGTTAATGCCTTAATTTGAACAACATCGGTTTATCGGTTCAACCGTAAAAACGTAACGTAACCGCATAGGTAACAGGCAGATGGATACTTGTATTGAATGGTATGGCTACTTTTGATGGATTGGATGGTATGGATAGTTGTGTTGGTAGATTCTATTCACATTCTATAATCAGGAAAAAAAATATGGTTTTGTAATGCTTAATGGCTTAAGGCCGATTTAAAGAAGTAATAATATATTAAACACGATCGAAACAGGAGACAATGTTTACAAGATAAGGCAGTAATATTTACTCAACAAGAAAATGGAGAAGTTACAACAAGAAAGATAATCAAAACACTCCCTGAAACTAAAGCTTAATTACAGTTGGATGGCAGATTGTAATTAAAATCTGCCCGCAGGGTTTACTCGACATCAATGTCAGGGATTTACAGATAGATTAGAAAATTAACTTTACAAAAGTTAATCGAAAATCATAAGTCAATTAACTGACAACATGGCCGTTTAAAACTCGATCATAATAGCCACAGACCTAGAATCCGAACTATACATATACAGATTACTGAGCCCCTGGGGATATGTTATAGATGCTAATGAGAAACGCCTGATTTAGCTTTACGCTGATCAAGATCATAGCAATGACAGATGAGGACTATATCGCTACAAAGTTATTAATATTATCGTTCTTTTCCTGTTGAATGTTTACACGGGTCTTAGCCAAGTGTAATAATGACATGATAGATGAAGTAAGAAAATTTTCGGATAATCCTGCATAATTATTATCGTACGGCGTCTTTCCTGCGAGTTAAATTTTAAAACTGAATATCATTGTTAGAGTAAAAGCCATAGATATGTGTCACCGCTGCCTATCAGGACATTCCTTCACTAATAGAAAGTGACTGCTATCATCAGAGGGCCAATCTAGCACAGAGGTAAATCAAGGGTCGTCTGATGGGAGATAATGAAATCAGGTCGGCTGTCCGCAAGAGATTAGATGAAATCCATCTAAAGGCCTTGCAGGCGCTCAGTGATTACTGTTGGTATATATACTGTGTATAATATTGTACATCACTTCAATAATACCAACTATTATTAATGCCTTAGGGAGTGGAGTGATCATCTACACTATCTACATCTACACTTCTACACTAATATTATAAAGAGGAAAGATTTGATTGTTTGTTTGTTTGCATCCAATAGGCTCCGAAACTACTGGACCGATTTGAAAAATTCTTTCACCATTAGAAACCTGCATTATCCGTGATGAACATAGGCTATAAAATATTTCCGAAAAAGTTAGGGTTCCGTATGAAAACTTCGATAATGTAACCCAAGGTGTGAAAAAAATACCAAATAGCATCCTTACATCGCGTACGCTGCCGAAACTATTAACAATAGAGCAAAGTGATGTACTACAGGTTTATAGAAGTCATCAATATCTACAAAAAAGTCCGCGGGACCATTTGTCTAACTATTACAGTTATGTCCCAATAACTACTTTTTCATATTAAAATATGCGATACAAACGCCGGTACAAACTATATAGGCCACATTACGATATTCGTACCTATTAATCCTTATCCAAATAAATGATTTCGTATTCAAGGCTATATCAATACCTGTAAATTACTTTTTGAATTTTTCAAATCGGACATAACATTCAAAAGTTATCATGAGTGTAATCGTTATCAAAATTGAAATTAAAGAAACTAAGTGACTGTAATGGTTTCATCTACAACAGAGAATAGACACGGAAAATTTGGCTGATGTTTCCTGTCCAAATTTTCTTTGAAATGTACTCTTTTTAAGGTTCCGTACCCAATGGGTGAAAAACGGGACCCTATTAATATGCCTCCGATGGCTGTCTGTCTGTCAGCGGGTTGTATCTCATGAACCGTAATAGGTAGACAGTTGAAATTTTCACACATTATCTATTTCTGTTGCCGCTATAACAACAAATACTAACAACAAAAAAATTATTAAATAACTTGTTTTCCTCTCTTGTGCTAAGCAGTTGGGTTTTTTGTTATTTAATAATTTTTTATTTAATTTTTGGACGGCAAAATAAATATGCACTTACTTTCTCGCAATACTCAAGAAAAAACTATCAACCGCAAACTTAAATTTGTAATGCCATACACATAGTATGGAAATACAAACTTTTATTTACGTTTTTCCAAAAAAATGTTCGAATGAAATATACAGACCAATTTAGAATTCAAATAGTCAAACATTAAAACAAACAAACCTCAAACGATTTCGAGTAAATAACATGTTTAACTTTTGGTAGTACGGGAACAGCCTTTATATGAATTTTCACAGATCAATGGATACTACCGTAGGATACTTGCATGGAGATCTTTTTGATTTCCCAATACATGCTACTTATGGATAATTGTTCAGTTTAGTCTACTGAACAAGCCCTTTCAGTTTTTGGTACACCCTGTGTACTAAATTTAATTCAAAAAAATCATAAAGAATATCCAGTCAGGTAGACAACCAATCCAGGATTATTAATATTATAGAAAATTTTAATAAACTCAATGGAACCAATTTTAGGTAAATCACATATTTACGATTTGGTGGTACAGGAACACCCCTTATATGAAATTACACACATCAATTGATACTGGCGCAAGATATCTTACATGGAGATGCTTGGTCATGCAAAGTTTCATCAAGATTCTATGAGCCGTTTTTGAGGAAATTTCAATTTTTCATTTTCGTTGTATGACAGCTACCCTCAAAATGAGAGCCAGCAAGAAACCACGTAGAACCCTTCGATGGATTTGCATAATACTCCTAAATTCAAAATATGGTGTCAATCGGACCATTCGTTTAGCCGCTAGACCAAAGCGTGACGGACAGACCGACCGACGGACCGACCGACCGACGGACCGACCGACCGACGGACCGACCGACCGACCGATGGACCGACCGACCGACCGATGGACCGTCCGACCGACGGACCGACCGACCGACGGACCGACCGACCGACGGACCGACCGACCGACCGACGGACCGACCGACCGACGGACCGACCGACCGACCGACCGACCGACCGACGGACGGACATTTTTGGGAGACTTGTTTTTTATGATGTATAAGTGATATAGAACACATTTTTGAGAAAATTAGAAAAACTTTTTTTTTCACGAATACAATACCTTTCTCGCTCCGCTCGAAAGTAAAAAGCATAGTCATCAATTAATTTTAACTGTGTCGTCGCTTTTAACAATTTTCTGTTAGTGGAAGGATTTTAGTAATATACGTAAGTGGTAGGTTAATTTAGCGTGTTTTTGCTCGTGGACAAGTCGCACTACAGTCCTACGTTATAATATAAAGTTACGTGGTCGTGGTTTTTGCTGATTGGACTAATCGAAGACTTTTTGTACAAAGGCTCTGTTCTGACAGATAAATGTTTTTTTTGAGGACTGAATAATGATAAATGTCTATTAAGTTTTATTTCATTTGTATGTGTGGTTTTCTATGCTGTGGTGAACATCGTACATTTTAAACGGGTCTAGACTCTAATTAAAGACTAGGTGTAAATAATGACTTGCAACCATCTGCAACGAAAAACGAAAACTCCCACAAGATTATATGTCATTCATTAAGAGATTTTTAATATCCTACAATGAATAAAGAACATTTTGATTTCTTTTTATTACCTACTTAAAACTGGATCGTTTATAAGTTTGGTTTTCGACGACTCAAGGTCAAAAAAGGTGTTTTTAATTTTGTAGCATTTATTAACACCCTTTAAAAATACTAAGTAGATAGAATAGATTTCCTACGTAACAACCGCGACAGGTACGTACCAAAAAATTCAATCATCAATGTTCTTGAATCTTATAAAGCTCCATCAAGCGTTTTAAAAGAACAAATGGCTGTCGAATCAAGAGTCGAGACTTCTTTAGCTTGATGATACTCAATATAACAATGGAGTCTGCGTTTAATTGTCCGTGGAATATCTCTACATAAATAAGATATACGTAACAATCAAATATATTTCAAGAAAGTTATAAGAAATCTGGTAGCAAAATACATTTCTTTTGTACAAATAAACAATAAAAATAGTCGGAGACGACCCAGACGGTCGAACCTATTGCTATTGCGAACGAATTGCCTAGCTTCTACGCTATAATCGTATTCACGACAAAAAATTTCTTCATACTCCCGTAAAAATACGGTTTTGCAAAACATTAAATGTTAATAGCTACTTTTTTGTGTATATCGTATTTAAATATGATGTTAAGACGCAATATTTACGAATCCACCTAAAATTTAAAGCGGAATATTTTTTTCGAATAACAGCTAAGGCAAAAATAGTAATAGACAATTATATACTTTATATCATAGATAAACGTATACTTTACATATAGGCATCAAAATCCACCTTAAATATATATCTAAAAATATCAATTTATTTCAAAATATAAAATCTCCACTTATTTTTACATATAAGGTCCAATAAAGTCGAGGTAAAATAATAGAAATAAACTGAGCTAAATTCAACCTTTTTAAATTTAAGTGATTCTTATATATATTCACAAAAATGACATACTAAATAAAAAAAAAAGTTTTTTGTAATCGCTGGTTTACAATGATTTTGTAAACATTTATGTTGGATTTGCCAAAAATGTGATTATATAGCACTATTTAAATTATTAGAAAGCAAAACGGATCTATTACTATTTTTGGTTGCGAAGATAAGCTATATTAAAATTTTGTGCTATAAAAGTTAAACAATACAAAAAAGCTAATATTTTTAGGTGGATTCATGTATAATATGAAATTCTGAATATATAGCAAGCCGTTAATAAAAAAAGTAATCTATTAACATTTTTTTCCGAAATTCCATATTTTGTTAATGTTTGGACGGCAAAATAAATAAATAAATGAAGTAAATTTAGGTGGATTCCATTAAAAAGCTTTACACAGAAATATAATCTATCGATCTGAAAAAGAATCACGGCTATTATCAATTATTTCCGTTTCGCCATACAATCTCTCGTAATTTTACTGGAGTATCACGCGAGTATTTCTAATAAAGTAGAAGATTTAAATTAAATATGTACTGTGCTTGTAAATTAGTTTTTAAATGGTTATATACGAACTCATTTCTATCTTAGGAATTCTCTAAACGCAATATTTATGCCACAGATGCCTAGACTAGTAGTTAGGGTGCTGGCTGCAATTTGGGTATATGATTTGCTCATGATTAATATTAATAGGGATGATAGATCAGCTCAATACGAATCGATTTGGTCCTTACAAGTTTTTCTCTGCGTCGCTGCGTTTTTGAGTTAAAGCAAAAAAAATTTAAAAAATGATACTAAATAATGTTTTTTTTGTCTGCCTTTGTGGCTCCTGTTTAAAATACTTCTGAAGATGTAGAAAATCGAAGAGGCAGACATGCAGGGCTCTGCATTATCACGGGACGAAGTAGTGAATTTTTGCATTTTGAAGCGCTGTAACTTTACGACGCAGGGCTATTATGGTGGCAGACCATTTTTCTGGGGTTTTATACATCGTATTTAATCAGATAGTCAGAGTCTGCCAGGTGTACGTTTTATTGTCAAATTTCAAAATAGTTAAAACTTAATTCCTCAAAAACGCAGGGGTGTGGATGTCCGCCAATATTTTTTGTATCTTTTAGAGAATGCTCCTTATCATCAGTCAAAGAGGTAGACATGAGCAAATCATATAGAAATTTGGCCTTCATCACCCTTACTATAGGGGTTGCAGCCCTAGACGTATGAATGAGGAATACGCCTGTACATTTATGCAACTTTACGTACATATTTATATGTAACCTGCATACATATTACTTAGTCCATCGGTTAAGGAGAAGCAAACTGGTCACCGTAACACAAGTTTTTACTTAGCTCGGGACCAGTGTTTAATTTAATTTGTTAAATTTTTGTGAATAATAAACTATTTTTTATTTTATATATTTTTATGTATACCAACCTTCGCATATTAGTGCAAACAAAGAGAAAAGGAGGATAGGTAAGGGAGGATATTTCCTTATCGTCTTTTTTCTTAGTAAACACTAATAAACAGTAATTTCGCAAATTATAGTATTCTCATAAAAAAAATTATGAGAGAGCAGATTTTTTATATTATTACGTTTGCGGGAACAAACTAGCTCAAGCAAATTGATATTATTTACAGTGTGCGATGATGTGTATCTAGCCAGACGAACCGTTTTAAGTATAATTAGTATAGGAAAGAATTTTTTTGAAATTTATTTTGCTTGTCAGTAGAGAAGATATTGTTCTAAATCACGCAAAAAGTCACAAAGAGTCAAACACTTTTTGACTCTTTGTGTAAGTGAATAATACTCGTATACAGAAAACACACAAGAACTGATCACGTAAATAAGGTACAACCTACAATTCTGTGTCTTCAAAAAGTCCTTAAACATCATACCTTAACGGCAGCTTTTCTTAAAGCCTGACTTGACCTATTTTCTACTGCAACACCACAATTTCACGATGAAGATAATACGCACTTTACGGCTTTTGAACGACAGTCGATACCCAGTGAAGCGTTATAAAACTCTTATAGAGCTTTTATATTTTATTTACACGTTGGTAATCTCTTTTGTGGACCAACCTTGAGGGAGGTCCTTTAATGTTCTTTTAAAAGGATTTGACGGTAAAACCTTCGATCATACATTTCGATAGATACTCAGTCGCATTTAAGGCAGATCCTTCTTTAAAATAAGCAGTCATATGTTCATTGTGACCTCATTTACACTTCAATAACGTTTACATAAGCGTGCCTTGCAACCTGGCTGATACGACCCACAGTGACCCCGAAATGCACAAAAATTAGAGAAAAGTATTTTTCTTTGTAAAAATATCAGAAAAGTAAAACGACCACATCATTAAATATTGTTTTGTATAAAATGTTGTAAATTTTCATATATTTTTGGTAAAAAATATTGCAGTGAAATTGTTACAAATGGGTAAAAATTAACAAAATAAGGGTCACTTTAGAATTTTATTTTCTTCAGTTATAAGTATACATTAAATTAAAATTCTATGTCGGCCACATCACTCCTCATATCTTGTTTGTTACTACGTATTCTATTTGGTTAAGATAAATGAAAGTGGTTACGAAGTTATTTAGTCTCAAGGTCATTCAGGCAGGATAACCCTGAAGATTCGAATGGAAAAGTGTCCTCATTTTCGTGTGTTCAAAATTATAAATTTTAAAGTGTCAGCTTAGTTTCCTAAGCCAGAACGGTGCCCTTTTTTACAGAAATTGTGCATCTATAAATAGTAGTTTATGCAACGGTACATAATGAGGGGTATCGGTTTATAGGACGCAGGCGAGCGTAGCGAGCCAAGTTCCATAATAGATGACACGAGTGTTTTATACCTAATTATGTGGAGTTGCATACACAACTTTATCTACTCTCATATCTTGAATCTTGAAATTGCATTATTGAGGATTTTCGATATAAGAGTAGATAAAATGTATTATAGACTGTTAATATTTTATTTTTATTTATTTGGAATACTTAGGTACATTCAACTTACACAACAATGAAAAAATCATCTTGCTTAGTGAAGTGATTACTAACAAGTAAGCACATCATTCAATCTAATACAAATTTAAAACTAACACCATGATCAGAGCACAGCTGATCTTTGTAACTATTAACCAAAGCAACAAAACACTTAATAATTTTTTCAATACATTTGCTCGAAAAACGTACTTACAAGGACGTAAACATTGCTCGTAAGTTGTTACCTACCGAACTAGTGCGGTAAGTAAAAAAAGTATAATACCAAGGAGTTTTTACACTCTGATCATAACATTATTTTGTAAAAATACTACAGTGGTGACTTTTTACTTGGGTGACGACTGCTTACCTATATTTAAAATAAAATAGAGAGCACCAAGAGAACATAAATCGACAAGAGGCTGACAGTACCCCTGGTTGGTTCCTTTACCAAGTGTATTACTTATACCTGTTTTCTCACAAATGTATTGAAAAACGTCGTAAGATACACGTCCGTAAGGGTTATGATAAACTCGTGCCGATGGTAAACCCTCGACTTCGTCTCGGGCTTACAAAACGTCAACTCGTTTGTAATAACCCTACTTACGGAACTTGTATCTTAAACTACTATTACCCTAACAATACAGAAAAATCAAAATATACATCTACTATATCCTTATAGCTATTTAACAGGCTATGGTGAGTTGGAAGCTGTAAACGCTGATAAGTAGTCTTTACGTGATGATTTTGTATATTATGTGTTCTGTTTTATTTTATAATACGAAAGAGAAGAAAACCTGAAGCTTAGTACAAAAAGGGCGTGCCTCACTTTAAATATACCTCATTTCAGTTTCTTACCTTGATCTCACTGTACAGATAAGACAAATTTCATATTTTATTTTTTATGTTACTCGAGGAGAGGCAAAGAAAAAAGCTCAATTTTATCATCATACGCTTCTTCACAGAGGATATCAGCTTTCCCAAAAGAAAAAATACAAACCCGGCCATTAACGAGCAGATCAAAGACAATCACTAGGAAAAAAATACGTGATTTATTAGCCTTCAATCAGCTTTTATAGATTCAGATAATTTTATTCAATGTAGATTCTTTACATATTACTTATTGAATATCATGCAGAATACAATGCAAATAGAGCTAATCTACAACTTTTTGGATCATGCTATGGCAGCGTAAAAGAAACGTCAACAAACCACTGCGGCACGGCCTACTTTCAGAGTCGGCTTTCTACAACGTATTTCTTGTGTTTCGCTGGAATATCAGAGCACCATACCTCTTATTTAGTCATTGATATATTCAACTAAACTATAGTAAGTAAGCTTTTTACATGACGTTTGCTTTACACATTTTTTAAACTTTCTCTCAGGTAATTGCACTACATTGTCAGGTATTTTGTTGTAGTATCGTACACACAGACCAACGAAAGATGTATTGACTTGTGTTGTATATGGTTGATCATGTTTGAATTTCTATAGTATTAAATAAATAAATAAATTTCTATAGTATTAAAATTTTGCCTGTCACAATTTTTAGGTAATTGATTAATGTTTGTTTTGTTTCTAGCATAAATAATATTTTCATAGACATATTGTCATGGCACAGTCATAATGTTGATACCTTTGAACATTATCCCAGGGAATCACGAGTCTTCAGGCAATAAATTGCTCTTATAACCCTCTTCTGTAAAACGAATATTGAATGTGGTTATTGAATAGGCTTAAGTACGTTGTCTCTCCGACATAAAAGGGCTGCATTTTTAAAACCGCTATAGTTAGCCGTTTGAAATTTTCACATATTGTGTGGCGGAACTTCTAATCTAACAAATTATAAAACTTCTTTAATAAAATTATAAGTCTTCTTAGCGTTTATTTTATTTATCTGGCAAATCATCAGGTTTTAAGTAAAAAGACTGGGAAACACGAATTAGTTGATTTGCAAACCTACTGAGTACCTACAGTTTATACAGCTGAGCTATATGTTTGAGTAGAAACATTACAAGATAAAAGATTATTAAGCTTTTGTTTTAGCTCTATTGCAAAAAACGGTAGTACATATCATACAAACGTCAAACTAAGTACGATTATCGTAAATAAATAAATAATGGTCTCAGAAAAAAATTAAACCTGTCACTGAAATATAGTGTTCCAAAAATATAATTATTCTGTGTTTGTACGGAACCCTCCGTGGCGGCTCCAACTCTAACTCACACTTGGATGTTATTTTTTGCTAATAGAGGTGGGTCGGTACGCGATTTTCTAATACCGAAACGTTATAAGTTATCAGTACCCGATAACGGGTTTTGAAACTATTTATTTCAATAACTATGTATTTTATGGTACGGCGATTCAAGAAGCCACTTCGTTTCTGTGCGTTATTGGTATTATTGCGGTGAACAGGGTATTTCTTTATTTTAGTTATTCGATATTAACGGTATTGTGAATTAAAAAAAATATTTCAGGACTAGTGCATATTGTTAATTATTTACTTTTCTTCGTTTGCGCATCTGTATTGACCAAAATGGCATAATTTTTTTTTTATAATCTACAGTTTAGTTTTTTCCAATTTCGTTGTTTCTAAACTTAGGTTAGATAGGCGATACCTACGCAGTTTTTTTTTTCGATAAATAGTTCCGCCCAATAAATAGTTATTGCAGAACCGAATACCGTATTTTAGTTATTGCACCGATACATAGTTATTGAAACTATTTACGTTGCATAACGCCCATCTCTATGCTAAAGCAAAATATTTTTAGGAGATCGGCGGCGGTCAATTTGAAAAATTACCTCCGTTTCAAAACCGCGTGTCGGCGTGGAATAATCAACTTAGCTATCACAAAAATAACCCAGTATTGTAATTTTTGGCCGCTTTATTAATGAATTAGATTATCGAAAATCTCCGTTCAATCGCTGTTTGTTCGTCCAAAATGTTTAAAGGATTTAGCTCAACTCTGAATAAATTATCTTTGTCATTGTTTTAAATAACAATATTGGTTTAATCCCTTGGCAGTTATGTACTGCTAACATTTTTGCTGTGTACTTGTTTTGTTTATCTTGTATATTGTATTGTACACTTCTACAACCTCCATGTCTAGATTTTAAATTATCTTTGTCATTCTTTTAAATAACAATATTGGTTTAATCCCTTGCCAGTTATGTACTGCTAACATTTTTGCTGTGTACTTGTTTTGTTTATCTTGTATATTGTATTGTACAATTCTACAACCTCAATGTCAAGATTTTAAATTATCTTTGACATTGTTTTAAATAACAATATTGGTTTAATCCCTTGGCAGTTATGTACTGCTAACATTTTTGCTGTGTACTAGTTTTGTTTATCTTGTATATTGTATTGTACACTTCTACAACCTCCATGTCAAGATTTTAAATTATCTTTGACATTGTTTTAAATAACAATATTGGTTTAATCCCTTGGCAGTTATGTACTGCTAACATTTTTGCTGTGTACTTGTTTTGTTTATCTTGTATATTGTATTTGTACACTTCTACAACCTCCATGTCAAGATTTTAAATTATCTTTGACATTGTTTTAAATAACAATATTGGTTTAATCCCTTGGCAGTTATGTACTGCTAACATTTTTGCTGTGTACTTATTTTGTTTATCTCGTATATTGTATTGTACACATCTACAACCTTCATGTCATAATTTTATTCCGTCTTTACGAGAATTTTTTTTAAGCAAAACATTGTCCAGTAAATGTGAATGTCCGCCAAATCAAAAATGACTAACCTCGATGCTTGACTCCCAATTTCAATTTTCGTAAAAATTAAATATAAGTATGTACGTTCATCATAACAGGGTCAGTGTTCCCTTTTACATAGTACAAAATGCAAGCAGACTGCCGAATCTCTACCAACCAAGCGAGGCGTAGGTAGGTGTCAGGGTGCAATATATACATTGAATTTGAACCCAAGAATCAAAATGCCTTGCGATCATGATGAAGGGATAATGTAATATTCCGTCATTATTCCTACGTGTTTTTTACGACCGGAATAGTGTGTTTGCGATAGTGAGCCTATTAGTCTAGGCAACGAAGCGGATCGTTGTATGAAGACCCCCGCATTAAATCCTCAGTCGATGAAACTTTGCTGGGGTATTTCGCTACATGAGACAAACTTTCTATAAAAAAATCCAAAATAAAATCGGTACTTTTAATTTTTCCATACAAAAATTACAAAAAATGTATAAAAAAAATAATTCATGATTCTTTATCATCCTGTCAAATAAAATCTGCCTGAGTAATTTATGTTGGGGTCAACTGCTTCGTTGCCTACACTGTATGATGAATATATGGATGATTTGGCCCAAGTCACGGAGGTTTATGTATTTATTTATTTATGATTTTTTATTCCGTTGGTACCAAGTTGGTACACTCAACATTGTACCGTTCTTATTTAGACAACAAGTTTGTGCAACAAATCTAATAGTATACAATTATATATATCGATGCAAAAAAGCTTTGAACACGTCGTCGTTGCTCCGTGTTGAAATAACTGAAAATCAATTGGTGATCCTAGCGTTATTATTTCCTACAATTTAGATCTTGTCTACCTGACTTAGTGGCAAACTTAATGGCAATCTTTGTACAGTTTCCCGAATCCAAGTAAAAATACGTAGAGCTAATTTAAATTTCAGTTAGGGTAGTAATTAATAAATCTATGTATTATTGTATTTTAATGCACTTCTCAAACACACACACACACCCACACACGCATGAAACACAAAACACCCATGTACACTACTCCTTGAAGATCACATTCCTATCCTACACTTGCTTTTCATTATAAATTTTATTTCAATTAACTCGGCTAAAACAATGTTTGTTTTGTTACCTTTAAAAAAAATCTAGAGGTAGTGGCCTGGAGACCTAAAAAATAGGGTATCCCAGTTTAGGCTCCAACCTCTACAACTTTTTGTTTTTTTCTTTTTGTTTGTAAAAGTTTGTAGAGGTAATAAAGATTTCACTATTTATTTATATTTCAACAGATGTACGGGCTAGAGTTGCACTGTGTTTGTCAAGTTTAGCCTGTCGTTGACTGTACCTACGACATAAGGTCTTTAAGGCTAGGGTTAAGTTATATAGTGTCTAAACTAATCTTACTAAATACTGGTTTTGGGAACCCTGTCTCATTTAAATTAATGTAAAACTCTCTGAAGCAATAAAGTATTAGTTTTTTTTTCGTTTGTATTATCTGTGAGATCGGTCACCGACCTTCCAACCCACACGATATGATGATGATGATGATTGGCGTACTGGCCTTAAAAGTATTGGGTCTATTCAATCTAACTATAAAATTAATAATGGTAACCAAGGTGTAAGGTGAAAATCTATTTAGCACTCCCTCTGCGATTTAGCACTCACTCGTATCCATATAGATATGAGCTTCCCAAGGCCTGGTTTTTCCTCCAAACATGCATCATAGTTTCAAAAGATTGATGAGATGGGAAATTTTTTTGAACTTGATTTATATTAGAGCGATTTTCTAAATCTCTTGAAATAAATGATTATTTATTGATCGATCATAAAAGCTTTTACGAAGAAAGCGTTCCTAATTCGATAAGATAATCTTTTGTTTGTAAAAGACAAAATGCGAAATGCTTGTTAAATATTATTTTACGACACGTTTTACGTTTTATCTCATCCCATATCCCAAGTGTCGCAGCAGGTGACGCCAATATGATCGACAGAACGAATTGGTACCATTCTGTTAGCAGGAATAGAGATTTGGGAAAATTTCCACGTCCTGACTGATAAAGTAGGGCTTGTCAAAGTAACAAAATGTTATCCCCTACATCTGTGCCCCACTCGATCACGAATTATGTCAGCAGCATTAGTATTTCTGACGTTTTCGATATTGGAAACGGATAATTACTCAGGAGTAAGCCATAAAAGCTCGCTGGTTTGAGGCCATATCGTGTATGCAATTTAATTAACGCAAGCCGATAACGGATAGGTATTTAGTACCTACAGCACCTACTTGTATAGCATTCTATCGACGTGTCGTATCGACCCCAAACATTGTATATGTTACAGACAAACCCCTAAACCAGTCAATAACCTTATTGACCGGTCAATAACGTTATTGACTGAGGGTGTCGGTCAAAACCCTTATTGACTGATTTTATCAAACGGCGGCGAAAACGGCGCTCCAATTCGTTTCTGGCCAATCCCGCGACACGCTCGCTTCGCTCGCTCAGCTCGTGCGTGGTGGTCGCAAGATATCCTAACCCAACCGTCGGGATCGGTTAGGTTGGGTTCACCTTAGCTAACGAACCTAAACATAATAATATCACTCAATAAGAGTTTTGACCGACACCCTCAGTCAATAACGTTATTGACTAATTTTACCGGTCAATAAGGTTACTGACAGATTAAGGGTTTTGACTGTAACATATACAATTCAATATATTTAAAAGAACGCGTGAGTTTTTTTCTTGTTGCTTCTTCATTTCCACATGGCGCCATTTTGTAAAGCGATGTTATAATAACTGACGTCATAAAGTGTTATTAAAATAAATTAAAATAATAAATATGATTATATTATATTTGATTTAATACGGGGATGGTGCAAATTTTGTAAAGTGTGATATATTTGAAAATTCTCGTTGAGTTCTCATCGTGCCGAAAAGTATGGAAATGAATGGCTGGTTGAATGAAAAGAGTAATTTTCGCCAACTTTCATATATTAACCCGTACTTTATTTTCATATGCAAATGTGGGGACTGGCGTTTTACATACACACGTATATCTTACGCTGGACACTCCAATCCAATTGCGAGAAAATTACTACATTAAAAAATTACGTGTGTCGCATTCAACCAAGAGATATGCTGTTAATATCATAATGCCTTAGACTCTTAGAATACCAGATTATTGGAGGCAGAGAGCTTGTAGGAACGAAATAGAATCTAGAAGGGGCTAGGAGATTACAGAAGAAATACTAAAGGTGGACAAGGACCTCCACCATGATTTACACAGCAAAGTAGGGTATATTTTGGTAGAGATTGTACCATAGTCACCAATCATATTTATTGTTGAGGCGGGTTCAAATGTACTGCGACGATTGGGACGTCATTAGTATACGATACACAGAAGAACGTTGCTGCCCATCCTCTGGTTCATTATTAGATTGATTACTTTGAAAATCTTACATAGCTTGAAGGAGTAGTACCTCTTTTTATGTAGCTGCATAGCTTTTCGCTACGCTTGCTACGCCGTAGCAAGGTCGTAGCACGAGAGCGCAAAATACTGTGTTTTACTGGTAGCTACGCATTTTTTTACTTATCGGTCTCCCGACGTTTTTAGGGTTAGTGGCATTTGCCCCCATTGTCAAATGCCCCCGTGTCAAACGCCCCCAGTGTCATTTGCCCCCGATAAATTTTATTCAGAGAAATACCTACCTGCCTGTACAATCACAAGCACAAGTGTTTGTAATTTTAAATACTTTTTACTTATTTGGACTTATTTTTGTGTAGGTAATTTATAAATAACCACAAAGTGTAATATTTTTACCAATATCACATTGGAACAAGGCATATATTTATAACATGAATCAAAATTTAATCAGTATTGTGGACAGTGAAGAGCAAGTTGGAGCGATACGTGTCTCTGTCTCTCCAATATCTTACGCATCGCTCCGTCTTTTTGTCACACTGCTGTCATTCTAAGAAATAACATAATGTAGCTTTTTACATTATTTCTACTGTAGTAACAAAATGGGGGCGATCCTAGCGTGGCCGCTAAATTTAAGGCTAAAATTTGACAGGTCTAAAAATGTTTCTATCTTTGTTACCGCCTATAGGCTGGAAAAAGACAGCATCACTTTAAGACCTGTCAAGTTTTAATCATAAATTTAGCGGCCACGCTAGAATCGCCCCCAGTATTACTTATAATTTTCTTTATTAAACACCTCATCATCATCATCATCATATCAGCCGAAAGACGTCCACTGCTGGACATAGGCCTCCCCTAAAGAACTCCATGACGACCGGTCCTGCGCTGCTCGCATCCAGCGGCTTCCCGCGACCTTGACCAGATCGTCGGTCCACCTTGTGGGGGGCCTGCCAACGCTTCGTCTTCCGGTACGTGGTCGCCACTCTAGAACCCTCACGCCCCACCGGCCATCGGTTCTTCTTGCGATGTGCCCTGCCCACTGCCACTTCAGTTTAGCGATTCTCAGGGCTATGTCAGTTACTTTAGTTCTTCTGCGGATCTCCTCATTTCTGATTCGATCGCGCAGAGAGACTCCGAGCATAGCCCTTTCCATAGCCCTTTGGGTTATTAAACACCTAAATGTATAAAAACCTTTAAAATAAACATTTATATGAATAAACATGCAAAATCAACAACTGTAGGTAAATTAATGTTTTTAGGATATCGTTATGATACCAACTCAACATGCCGTAGTAAAACTATTTTCCAATATAACAATGGCCCAAGTAAGCGCATATTTTACAAAGTTGTTGATGTACCTACTCAGGCTCGTTGTGGTATGAGAGAATAGCTTTATAGTTGCATATTAGGTTAGTACTCTTACAAAACCCTTAAACGTCCCCTGGAGCTTTTACTTCCCATACAAATTAACTTTTGTCATAACTTCTAAAATACAAAACACATTTCGACAAAATTTTGTGCACACAACTGGAAAAGATGTGTCAAGGTTTAAAACCCACTGACGAATGTTTATTATTACTGTGAAAATTATAGGTATGCCCAGCATGTAGCAATGTAATTTTTTTACCATTTAATATAATTTTAAAATTATCTACCACTTGACCCTGAGAGGGACCTTCACCCGACATATTGAGATAATACACTAATAGTACCCCTTGTCTTATGGCAACGTGCATTGAAGTCAAGGTACTCACCACCTGACCAAAACAAGTAGACTAATGACTGATAAGAGCGTCCATACAGACCGACGTCGGATTGGTCGAAGTATGCAGTCATTCGTGAGAAAAAGAGATAGAACTACTGATAACCCTCTGGACAGGATTTGGCTATTGTTATCAATAACCCGTTTTTGTTCAGGAACTTACTCTCATTGAAATTGAAGCTAAGAAACTACTCAAGTATTGACAAAATAATATTAAAATTATTCGTCCAGTGAATTTATTTTTTTATACGCCACGTAAATGTATCACACTCTAATAATACATAAATTATTAAACGCAGAAGACTGATTAATAAAAAAAATCTGTAAGCACTTTAGTCCTCGACTGTAAAGCAAATATTTTTTAGGTATTTCTCTCAATAAAATTTATCGGGGGCAAATGATACTAGGGGCGTTTGACACGGGGGCATTTGAAAATGGGGGCAAATGCTACTAACCCCGTTTTTAAGGGCTAATCATAATTTGGAAATATGTTTATTTTTTACTTTTAAGTGTTTTTTTTCTAATGGCCACGTTATTTTTTTAAAGGTTTAATGTTTTCTTTACAGCTTTATTCAAGGAGATTAATAATTAAATTTCGCGAACGGATCCCTAAATCGAAAAATGGTGTCGCATACTTACACCATTTTTAAAAGACCTAAACCTAACTAACGACACCAGACGAAAAAATAAAAATTCATCCCCACACACTCTAGCTGCTGTATCGCCCCCTGGTAGTCTACAATTGTAAAAAATATCTAAGAACCTGTTCTGAAATAATTTCATGCTTAATGCAAAAACTGCATCGAAATCGGTCCAGTAGTTTTTCAGGAAAATGGTAACAGACATACATACATAAACATCCGCCTCCGTTCCATCGTGGGTAAAAATAGACTAATTTATCATTTACGTGACGTAAGACTTTTTGTCATTAATATGTAGCAGATGGGACCATTTGGGGAAAGCTATTATTATACACTAGCTGTGCTGCGTACTCAAACATAAATCGGGGCAAACAACTTAATCAATGTTGGTTGCGAGTCTATTTTACATACCCCACCATGCGATTATTGTTTAAGTCTTTTGCCGTGCAGAATACCTAGGTACTTTTTATTAAAGAGCGAGCACACATACCAACACAGTCAAACAAACATGATTAAAAACAACCCTCATGTTAGGACAGTCGGGTAAAAAATGATAAATTTTCGCCATACCCCAAAATAAAATTCTTTCATGTCTTCGTCGACTTAACATATTGATGTTCGCGCACGCAGCTGACGTAACGTAAACGTCAATCTACTGTTATTTCTCATCTGTGGTAACGTATGAAAGCTACAATGCGGGGTTAGTGTATCCAGGGATCTCCCTTCTACCATCGGGATCCAGACCAGACGCACCGCAGGATATCACCCATACTTGGTTGATATTCCGAACATTCGCACAAAGCGCTTTGAAACATCTTTTATAATGCGCACGGCTAAAGAGTGGAATTCTCTGCCTGCGTCTCTGTTCCCGAGTTCATATAACCCGAATCTATTCAAGTCGCGAGTGAATAGGCTTCTTCTGGGCAAGCTCGTTCCATCGTCGGCCACATCTCTGTCTTCAAGACTAGATCGAGGTCAAGAGTTAGCCCATTGACGATAAAAAAGGGACTAGATAAGTACTATACGTACAAATGTATCTGACCTAAAGGCGGCTCTTCAACTTAACTTCAACTCGACACCCAGTGTTACGTCCCAAAGGTCCACACCATTTGTTTTCATTAATGAACCCTCACATAACCCAAATATTTCATAAAATATCAACCCAAACTAAACTCATTCATTTGTTTGCCGGAATTCCCGGGCCGGGCTTCATTAAATTTAACATTTTAGGAGAAGCTAGAAAGGAAGGATTTACCGGAACCGGCGCAGCGCTAAGGTAATCTGTTCCGTAATTAGTGCCTTTATAATATTTAAAAGCTTTGAGTTAGTTAGTAAAGCAAATAATATGAAAAGTAAAGAATGCAAAATGAAACACCATTTTATAAAGTAAAATACGGTATTTTATTTTAGTGACCGCGTTTGCGCAGAAAGTTAAAACTAGTTAAACTGATTTTGAATAACTTTTGTTAGGTTAGGTTAGTAATAGAGGAAGTATACGTTACTATCTTCTTATTTGTCATAAAAAATATGTTATAAGTACACTGGATTGGAAAATGTAAATTTTTATTAAAGTTAGGGGAGGGGGGTGTCGAAAGTGGCCTCATAGTTCGTCATACGTCAAAATTTGTTTACGGGGGGTCTAAAGCTTAGATTATGAATAACGGCAGCTTACTGCCTATGGTCTAAAGTGGCACATGAAATTAGCTGTCATTTGCATAGAAAAATCAAATCGTACTTGTTTATCGCTTTTAATAGTCACTTTCTTTTCGAAATCTGAAAAAATTGTACCCTGAAGGCTACTAATAATTATGGTTAGTTAAATGGTCTGCCAACAAAAAAAGTTGTAGAACCGTAATCATCCACTTATATATTCGGAGTAACTATTGCAGATAAACTTTACGTTATTTTATTGTAGGTACATGTGTAACTAGCAACCTGCCTTGGCCACAAACGAGCAGATTTATTTAATACTAGCTTTTACCCGCAGCTTCGCTCGCGTTTTATATTCTTTGTGTCATCCTAGTGTCTCGTCTGTCTACCTACGAATTTTTAACTGAGTTTTTCAGCTGTCCTACAGGAATGCATTTTTTCGGGATAAATTGTAGCCTATGTGTCACTCCAGTGCCTGATCTATCTACTTCCGAAATTTCATTGAAATCAGTTCAGCTGTTTAGGCGTGATATTGGAACAAACAAACAAAGAAATCCTAGTTACCACAACTCTATGTTATACTAGCATTTGCCCGTGACTTCGTCCGCATGTTAAATAAAACCAGTGTTTAAATTAAACTATTAGTTATCAAACAAAATAAAATCATTAAAATCGGTTCTGTAATTTTTGCGTGATGCTCGAACAAATAAACAAACAAAATGTCAAAAAATCTGTGAATAGGCATCAATAGTACTTTTTAATAAATATTATAATGTACAGACGAATCAGTTTACAATTTTATAATAGTTTTTATATTATTTTATAATACTTTCAAATATAAGACAAATGAAAAAAAAATTGCTTCAGAATTATAGGAATTATGATCTCATTAATCTGTAAGAAAATTTCGGCAATTTCATAGTTAAAGACCATAAGAAGTGACCTATTTCGTAGGAAGCTTTAACTGTAACGAACTAATCGATAAGCGGATGATTCAAGCCCAAGGCCGCGTACGGTTTATAGTTCCTTGTCGCCAATCGCAGCGCTTTTATATCTAATCTAACAGCCAGTTAGTTACAGGTCCTTTAAATCTGTTGCTATATTCGGCTTTTTGACAAAGAAAGTGGCAGCAATAGATTTGAAGGAGCTTTAACTTTTATGACCAGTCGTGCAACTCTCAGAGAGTATATTATTTTGCTACTAAAGGTACTTTAACTCAACAAAAATGTTCTTTTTATTTCCAAAAATTTTCATCCTGTTTCTAGCAAGAAGGTAAAAATGAAAAGGAAATGTAAGATAAAGCAGGCTTTTCTTGGAACGGCTTTCGTTAGAGCTTAGAAATCTTTTTCCTGGGTATAAAGTTCGCACGATACCTTTGAGTTACGGACTGTGTCGTGTAACTATTTCTTACTACGTACACATACGTAATACTAAGTTATTACATACCTATGTATGTTTATGTAGCATGTATGTATTGCTCTTGTAACTAATTCGAAGAACCGATGGCCGGTGGAGTGTTAGGGTTCTAGAGTGTATACCACGAACCGTAATAGGTAGCGTGGGCAGGACCCCCCACAAGGTGGTGCGACAATCTGGTCAGGGTCACGGGAAGCCGCTGGATGCGGGCAATACAAGACTGGTCGTCGTGGAGATCTTTAGTAGAGGTCTTGTAGTAGTGGACGTATTTCGGCTGATATGATGAATTATTTGAACCACAATCTACAAGTACGTAGATACCTAACTTTTCTCATTACCAGCCTGTCGAACATGAAATCGTCCGTCAAACTTTTGGGCGGCAAATTTTCTAACTTAATTATGAGATAACATCATACCTTAATACTTTTTTGACTTTATATATATATATATATTTAATTTTGGATTTTTAATTAAAATTATAAAATGTCAAATTACATTAAACTAAATTAAATAATAAATATTACAAGTCAACATTTATAAAATTATTACAGTTCAGACCAACCGGTCAAAAAAGAAAAGAAACAAGTTACCTAGTCAAAAAGCCCGCCCTGGAGCGTACCCGGCTCAAATGTTCCCACCACGCCAGCCGCGTTGCCACGCTGGATGGCTAGCGAGATTTGCTGCACCAGGTACGATCCAGAGCGAGCGTCACAACCACGATCCCGCAGGCGTCGCCCCAATTGCTGGACAAACTGCTTAGCCCCCTCACTCCAAGGACCACCCATCTCCACCGCGAAAGCAACAAATAAGCACTGCTGCTCAAGCGCTGAATATTTCGTATACTTTTGTCTGGCCGCGTGTTCCGCAGCCGAGCCTGCTTTGCGTATAGTAAGAAGAGAGTGCGACGCCGCATATGTGCTCACGCAGGTCGCATCCCACAGTAGACAACGGCCTCTTTCCAACGGAACCAAAGTAAGGCCGTCAGGGCGTTTCCCATCAGTCCGGCACAGCCCTGGAGGCTCCAGGACGCAGGGTATGTTTGCCGACACCAACGCTCTGCGAATAATACCGTTAAGAGCATGATGTCTGGGAAACCTTCCCGCAGATCTGGCGCAACTGAGCCCGTCACTCTCCTCAACCAAAACTCCACAAGGGCAGCGATACGTCTCGCAAACCTTGCATCCTAGCCTCAGCGCCACCGCTACCCGTAAAGAATTAACTTTATAGATCGCCGTTTAAAATATTTCGGATCGTGTGGGCGTAGAACGACGAAAATACCTGTGATGGGTTACGAGAATTTTCATTCACTTATATGTTATCATGTGAGATATTTTCGTAACATAACATTTTCGAGGCAAAGGCCTTTCTTCACTATACGGGAAATATAAGAAATTATCTGGTGCCTTTGGGGGCTCTTGAGCTTCCGGTCTACAAAGTGATTTGAGTCTTTGAAGTCAACGTTGCTTAGGAAATTGTATACCGAGATGAAAATATAAAAATATTTTCGTCCGCAGTTTACTTTTTTTATTTTTGAAAGGCAACCATATAAATACTTAACTACACCTAAAAGGTACAGGTAAATTATATATATAAAACTTTGGGCAAAATCTAAACATAATTTCAATTATAATAACAGGCATTCAGTTTACTGGTGTTTTATAATTTTGAGATTAACCGAGATAAGGTACACAACAAATTGCACAAAACAGAAATACCTGACCTACGTATGTAGCGCTGGTCAGCGGGTGTCACATCACATTGATAGATAAAATCTGCAACAACTACATTAGACGAAATTATAAAGTAGCCCACATTATCGATTAAGAATGTGGTGGTATGGACACGTGCTTAGACGTGTTAAAGATCAAATGGTACCCTAGACTACAGGGCGAGAGCGCGGAAGACCACCCTCTACTTGACTAGCTATGACGGTCACAATAAACCCGAATGAAAATAGATTAGACGCCGTACTAGCCGGCGTAGCTTTAACTAGCAACAGACCTGGAGACGCATTTTTGAAGCGTTCGAACTTCAATTCGCATTCGAATTGGCAAGATTCGTATACGAATCCGTAAAATCGCAATTTTTGAATATTCATACGTGTGAATTCTGCAACGAGTGGTCCGACCCACTCGTTTTGCATTTCTACCACTCGAAAGTACATGTATAATCTGTGATGAGAACGACATTGACGTTTCCTTCACACATGACATTGTACTGACATATCAACTTTTTTATTTGCGTTCCATTCCCTCGAAATTCATTACCGGTTTTTAAAATCAATGAGTGATTGCTTTCCGGTTTTTATTTTTTCTGAGTGAAAAGAAAATTGTTTAAAGATTGTAATTTAATGGCAACATTGCTTTCGAATGATTCAAAAATGCGTAAAATCGAGAGCATTAGAAATTAAATTCATACACGATTCGTTTTCGTATGCGAACTAAAGATTCACTTCGAACGCTTCAAAAATACGTCTCCAGAATGGAGGAGACGGACATGAACAAACTCAGGATTTGATTCAAAGGCATCAAATTAGCATTACTTACGTGATATATATTTTTTAAATATCTTCAATTTATAATTTATAAAAAAAAAAAAAAAAAATGAAAAAATCTATTTATAATTTTCTTATAGTATAGTTACAGTCTTGCATTATTTGTTTTGATCATTTTTTTTAGGGTTCCATACCCAAAGGGTGAAAAACGGGATCCTATTGATATGCCCCCGATGTTTGTCTGTCTGTCTGTTAGCGGGATCTGTATTTCTGTTGCCGCTAAAACAATAAACAAGAAAAATGAAGTTAAGGGACTCTGACTCGCGCGCATTTTATACAATTTCTGCGTGACTGCACGTCCATGACTTTATTTTCATCTTAGTTGTACGGAACCTTCGGTGCGCGAGTCCGACTCGCACTTGGCCGGTTTTATCTGAATCGAATCGCAAAAAAAATAATGTAGTACGTTTTCCAGTTACATAACGAAGTATACAAAAACTGTTCCAACTGAAATAGTGGGCAACATTGTTTACTGCAGAGTCATAAGACTATCACACAATATGACTAACGTGGAAAAGAAGCAATAAACGCCAACCGTAAAACATGAAGGCCTTTATTTCCACATAATAAAAGAACAATAAAACCGTAACAGTACAAAATATACCTTTGCTCTACATTTTCTGTAACACGTTCAGCGTTACATCCCCTTGGGTGCCTTGGGTATTATATAAACGTATTAAATACACAGCTACTCGTATCTATACGTTTTACGTGTTACCACATGCTCCCGGTTGAAATACTGCCTAAAATGTATTGATGTCGTGTAGATACGAATAGGTCTCACTTTCAATTACGTTATAAAAGCATTAATCATCATTGATCATATCATTATTGAGAATAGTCTAAATTGCACACCGAAGTAACTGTAAGGGAAAATTAGAGTGGTCTCGATTAGTCAGGCGGAAAATCCAGCCCTAGGGGAAGTATCTCATTACCCTGATATATCCTGTTAGCAGGAGATGAGGGTAGGGAGAAAAGTAATAGGCGTTATATCTTCATATTAGGAGCAAAGTGCTTTTAGAAAGAGAGCACGAATTTTGAATTGACCTCTCTCGGTATTAAATGTATGCAGTAATCGGTTTGATTAAAATGTCTACCTCTTTTATATCAACACAGCTGCTTTGTATTTGGCTCTCGATCTGGAGGGTCTAGGTTCGAATCTTGGTGGACTTATCATTATTATGTAGCCTCTTATGTGTGCCTCTGCTGGGCAAAACCCTCTCCAATTTCTCTTTCTTTCTTTCTTTCTTTCCTTTTTTCGCCAGTTGTCTGCCAGTCTGTTATAAAACTTTCCAAGTCAACGCGCCATCTTCTTCTAGCACGACCTTGGCGACGCCGCCCGTCTTCTGGGATCCAGTCCGTAGTTAACTTAGCCCACCTCTCTGGATGCCTGCGTGAGTCATGTCCTGCCCAGCACCACTTCAACGTAGCTGTCTTTTTTCCAACGTCTTCGATGCCGGTTTGGAAATGCAGGGTACGCACAGTATACCCCCTGCGTACCCAAACCGGGTATACTCCCAAAGAAAAATAATTTTGCGAGACTTCACCGGTTTTACCCCTTGCGTTCAAAAACCGGGTATCTATACTGTCGAACAAAAATATTTTTTCGAGACATCCCCGATTTTTTTAATGTCACAAGTAAGCAAACGAGCAACGAACCTGATGGAAGTGGTCACACTGCCTAAAGAAACTTTACCACGGAACCCTACATTGGTCATAGACCGAAACGCACTTGGCCGGTTGTTTACCATTTTGGTTCGGAACCCTAAAAATGCTTTTGATTTGTGTTGAGAGGAAAGTAATTAATGCATGAACAATGAACATCCTTCTTCTATTTTCTGCATTGAGGTACAACAGCATTTCTTCTGCTAAATCTCATTTAAATAGCTTACGTGGTGTGGCCAGGAAAGAGCACACCCTAATTTAGCCTAACTAATGGTAAGAACTGTATAAAATGAAGCGCGAAATGGATACCTACCTCAATCAAGTTTAACCAATTTTCCTAATGGAATGGAATCTTTCGTACAATAAGATTGGACTTCTTATACTTCATAAACGTTTCGAGGAAAGAGGCGCTTTAAATTCTATTTTCATCAGCAAACAACGATTAAATTAAATTGCTTTATAACTGTCGGCGATGCGAAATAATACTCGTAATTCAACTCTTAATTCAATTTCCGAATCCCTCGAAGTGAGCAAACAGTAAATCACTGCATATTATAAATTAAAGTCCGTCCCCACGTTTTGCTGCTGTCCTAATCTAGTCTGTATGATAGTGTTTATCTCAAAAATTTCCGTATGGATTTTGATACGGTTTTCACTTATAAATAAACCCAATCACGAGAAAATTTTTCATCTATCACTACATAGTATAAATTAAAGACCCCGGCGCGTTTTTCTGTCGTACACCATCCTTTCCATCTGTGATCGCTAATCTCAGAAACTATGGTAAGGATTTCGATACAGTTTTCACTAATAGGTAGACTGATTTACGAGGAAGGTTTCTATCTATAATTTATAAATATTTTTTACAAATTAATTGAACTGTGATGATGTTTGTCGATCAAGTTGGAAAAAAGTGACTTTTGAGAAATTTCCTGGCTTGCGCTATACGTATTCATATTCGTTTATTTGTATTTATCATACAAAGGTGGATACTGACCAACGTTACGAGGTGTAATGTAACATTTTACACAGCGAGCATTCGTGCAGTCAGTACGTCGTGTTACGGGGAAACCAGAGAGCAACGAGCCGCTCGTTGCTCGCTTTGGGTGCTCCACCCGGCTGTCGGTTTTTTTCCGAATCCTTTGGCGCTCAGCAGATGAAGGGGCGGACATACGCGGGCAGTCACGGACATTGTCGCCAGTGTGGCCGGTATTGCGAAAATTATAGTTTTTATCAGAATAAAATTCAAATATAACAAGTTTAAAAGTTGCTCTATGTTTTAAACTAAATGAAAATCAATCTGAACAACCTTTTCGAGTGATTAATTCTTTGAATTCAAGCTGTTTTTCTTTCCAAACAAAAGATTTTGGAAAATACGCGCATAGAAACGGAGCGTTTTTTTCATGTCAATGACTATAGTAATACGAAAATAATTGCAGTACCGACCACACTGGCGGACTGTCAGAACAAAAAGTCTGTCGTCTGCTGTGCCACTTTGACTGTTACGCGGTTCAGTCAGTACGCTGCGCTGTTGCATTGCAAGTTGTCACGAGCGCACGAACACAGACATGATCGGAGACATGCGTACAAAGTTTTTATACTGTCTAGTAATCATTTGTTTTTTTTATATTGCTATCAATGACAAACCACCATATACGCCCCTGTTTTAAATAAGTTTGATGTCCAGTAAAATTTTTTCTTCTTAATTTGGATGAAAGTTTTTGACATAGTTGACTTTGTAGATGCTTCTCTTTTAAATAGTAATATTTTATGTAAGTTGCAGTACTTATAAGCTAGAGATAAGGTCTTTTCTGTACTGTCTGTTTACAGAGAATAAACGTTTTTCTATTCTATTCTAAACAATAATTAAGTCGAATCAAAGATGCCAACACGTCCTCGCTGTCACGGGTTTTCAATAACGTATTTGGGTTACTTCCGTGCAATATTTATACTTTGTTTGATTGCAATCGGTTCACTCAAACATAAAATATGTGAGTACAAAATTTAAAGTGGCAAAGCCGAGCTGAAATGAAACAAAGCTTATAATGTTGCATGGAAGTAAGCCAAATACGTTGTTGAAAATTCCGTTTTAACCGGTACAGCCGTTTGTGTGTAAGTCCTGGGCACAGATGGATTAGTAACATTCAGATTTATTATCATGGTAAAAAAAATTATAAAAAAATCCCATTAATTTCGGCATGGCGGTGCAATTAATGTAAAAAATGTATAAAAGTTCTAGAGTTTTCAAAACTTAGTTAAAGTAGGTACTATTCTATGGTACTATTAAATAAAATAGTTTAAGAAATAAAGAGAGATGTGAATCATTATTTATTTAAATCGTGTTGGTATAGAAGTAAAGTCCTAATGTTTTTATGGAGGTACATGTACAGTTAAAAGCATGTGAAACTTCACATGTTGGACTTTATACCCGCTCTTTTATCAGTAGCTACAGAAGCTTAAGTGTCTGAGCCTCAAATTTAGTCATAGGTTTGGTTTTGTACAAGAAATTAAGAAACCCGTATCACACTTCGTCCGCGTGAAATTCGACTAAACTTTTACACATACGAGGATAGTGGCGCGAATTAACAGTCCACACGTAAACAAGGGGTGTTCAATTTATTATAAAATCGAAAATTGTTGTGTCTATCTGTCTGTTACGCTTTAACAACTAATCCGATGAACCGATTTTGATAAAACATGGTAAGAAGGTAGTTTGAACTATGGAAAAAGTCATCAGCTACGTTTTTCAGAACCCCACGCGGACGGAGTCGCGGGCAACAGCTAGTCTATAATAAACATTATCACATGTGAATGAAAAGTATACAGAAAAGCATATTTGCTGTTGCTTCTTTATCCATTTAAACTACGCAATGGAGCCTTATGTTAACCTTCACAAAAAAAATTGTTGCAAAAGTAGTTAATACTCGTACGTACACTATGTGCGAAGCCGGAGCGGGCCGCTAGTGACATATAAAATTGTGACACATGACATTCACAAGCGCCTCACGAGCTGCCAAGTGACCGGAAACTGGAATTGAGAGCGTTATTATGTGTATTTTATTTAGCATCGGAACTTTCTTCGCAAATTGATTCAATTTCCAGCGGTTGCCTATCGCTCCTTTCAATTTGTTTCAGATTGACGTAAACGCTTTTTTCATTTTCAGTATTTCGAGAGAGCCTTCAGCCTACCTACAATTTTCCTCCCGCGCACAACTTCCACTTCAATTAAAACCAGACTATTAAGATAGACATTCCGCTATGGGTAATAGTAGACCTCTTTATTAGAATTACAGGCTATTCCGCTAACGTTACTGTTGGGACGAGACTCGTTAAGGTTTGTAGGTACTATAAGAATAGAGTCCTTCATGAAGAATTCGTGTCTCGCTCGACGTCGTGGTTTGCATTCCAAGTGAGTCCATTTCTAAAAGCAGTCGCGGAGGTTGTTCCATTTCTAGTGTCGTAGTTCACGACGCTCTACACCTGTACGATCAATAACTTCAGTCCAACAGGCTCATTGTTACTGTTAAAGACATACTTACAAAATTAATGAATGAATGAATGAATAACTCTTTATTGCACACATTAAGGAATAAAAATTTAAAACTACGGTTTTACAATAAATGGGCAAAAGGCGGTCTTATCACTAAAAGTAATTTCTTCCAGACAACCTTTTGACCAATAACAAATATTTTAATCGAATATAAATACCCAGAACATGAAAATAAAAACCCGTTAAGTGCGATTCGGACTCGCGCGCCCACGGTTCCGATATTTTTGGAAGCAATAGAGTCCATTTTTAGGACCGCAAAACTAAATTTGTTTGTGAATTTTTTTGTAGATTTCTAAAAAAACTGTGCAAGCTAGAGAGATCGTTTTATTTATCTTGTATTATTTACATAAACCTCTATCGACCTCTAAGTTGAACAATCATATTCTAAAACTATTCCAAATTTCAAGTCGATAGCATTAGTGGTTGCTGATATACAGCTGTGACAGACAGACAGACGAATTCGCATCATAAGGGTTCCGTTTTTACCATTTTGGTTCGGAACCCTATAAATACAGAAAAGTACATAATGTTAATAGACGTATATTATGGTATTTATATTCGATTTAAATAATACTATGTGTTTAACTGTAACAGTGCGCCGCGCCTGTAGATTGAAGTTAAGACACGACAAAATTTATTAATAAATAACGATAGTTCAGTGAATAGAATGAATCTTTAAAAAATTATAAAATATAATTAAAAAAAATAATAGCAAAATGTTAAGTAAAATAGTGATTTCCATATACATTACATTACCACAATTAAATTAAATATTAGGCGACTGAGCTACTAATACTCGTAGTGAGCGGTTGTGCCGTACACTCTTTTAATTATTAAAACCGCTGTTTTAACAGCCAGTCTTTCAGTCTGGATTTAAAATCCATAATGGAAAAAGTATTTTGCACCGATTCCGGTAGTCTATTAGTTAGCCACAAACCGCTCTGACTTAGAAAGCCTATGCTATGAGGTATTGGATCAATATGCCGAACACTAAAACTGTGGATTTAAACCAAAACTGAACAATTATTCCGGGAAATGGTAGTCGAAATAGGTGATATCATGTGATGCAGTTTCCAAGGGAAGTAATAGTAGATTGCCCAACAAGTGAAAAAAAGGAAATTCCTTTCGAGAGACTAAGTTGGACCCCGGGATTTTAGAGTAGAATCCTGAGCGAAGCGAAGGGTACAAGGCCCGAGGTAATATTTTTTTCATGTATAGCTTAGCTACGCTACTTTTCACTGTTGACAACAGAAACTAATTTTCAACAAAAGTAAAAATGCCGGCATTTGCTTGTATTAATTTAAAATGAGCTATATTCTATGCAGCTAGCCAGTATATTCAGTACGTTTTATTATATTTTACATCAATTCGCATATTTGTATTTGTTCCAAATTTAAAAAGGGTTTTTTCACTCAGTAAAAACCATTGTAATAGTAGTTTAAGATACGAGTGCCGTAAGTAGGGTTATTACAAACGAGTTGACGTTTTGTAAGAGACAAAGTCGAGGGTTTGCTATCGGCACGAGTTTGTCATAACATAACCCTTACGGCCGTGTACTCGTATCTTACGATAGATAAATAGATAGATAAAAATGTTTATTCATAAACATATTCGACACACAATATACAAGGGATAGTAAACTATTAAAGACAAAAACAAAAGATACAAATTTCTAAATTTTTTTAAACTGGCGCGAGTATATACGAGTATATATGTGCCGCAGCGGTACAAAAAGGCCGTAGCTCAGTGTATTATATCGCGCGGAAGGGCAAAACACCGTTTTTCAGCTACTACCTATAACCTAACCTACGAGAAAACGCGAGTTTCGTACCTGTACGTATACTCGACCTGTTTCCTCACAAATTTGGTATAAGTAATTATCTGATCTTAAAGAGCTGGGAGTGCCCGACTGGACGGAATTGGCACAGAACAGGGAAGCGTGGCGTACTTTAATGTCGGAGGCCAAGAACCACTTTGGTTCACTGAGCCAAAAAGAATGAATGAATGAATGAATTATCCAGACACGCAAGGAAAAAAAGGGGTCAACCTCGGAATTTTAGCTAACAGGCTAAAAACTCGTGTACACCTTCAGTTTGGTGTTCTTAAAGTTGTCTCAAAAATCTAATAAAATGTCGTGTCCGCGTCGTAAGTTATTCAAGGTCAAATGTCACAAAAATCAGTTTTTAGCGATTATCTCGGATTCCATAGCTCCAATGACGTTGACATGTATGAATTGTAGAACATTAAATTTGCGACAAATTTTGATTTTTTTTTTATACGCCCTATCGTTTTTGAGATAAAATTACAATAAATTTACTGATTTTATTTTTACTTTACTTAAAACCTACTTTAGACAAATTAATTACTTAATTAAGATTTAATATATAAAAAAAAAATGTTTCATCATTAATTACAAAAAGAAGGTAAGTATTGCAGTGAGCATGGCTGAGCGCTGCGGGCTTTCCGCCCTCTATCTCAAAAACGTCTGGGCGTTATAAAATTTGTCGCAAATTTTATGTTCTAAAATTCTTCCATAAATACCAACATCATTGGAGCTATAGAAACCGAGATAGAAGCAAAAAACTATTTTTTGTGACATTTGACCTTCAATCATTTACGACGCGGACACAAGATTTTATGAGACTTTTGAGACAACTTTAAGAACACCAAAATGAAGGTGTACGCGAGTTTACAGCTTGTTAACTCAAATTCCTTATACGACTGGGTAATAATACACTTGTTAAAGGAAGCAACCATGGGTACTGTCAGCCTCTTGCCGATTTATGTTCTCCTAGTACTCTCCATAAATTTTTTTAAATAATTTTATGATCAGAGTGTAAAAACTCCTTGGTAGTATACTTTTTAGGGTTCCGTACCTCAAAATAAAAAAAGGATCTTATAGGATCACTTTGTTGTCCGTCTGTATGTCTGTCAAGACCCTTTTTCTCACGAACGAGAAGAGTTATCAGGTTGAAATTGACAACGAATATTAAGGTCTACAAACCACACAAGATCTGAAAATTTCAATTTTTTACAACGACGCAATCGAAAGATATGGCTTTTTATGTCCACATCTCCATACATTTATGCAAAAAAGCAAAACCTACAGGGTACTTTCCGTTGACCTAAAATTATGAAATTTGGCAAGAAGCTAAACAAAACTAGCTAATTAGTCTAACTTAGTTAAGCAAACTCTGCACTACTCGTGTCCATCTCAGCGATTCCCAGTCCTAAGGTTGCCTGGAAGAGATTGCTCTAAGCAATAAGGCCGCCTTTGCGCGCAATTAGATATAAGGTTTCTTACGCAATTACTCTTAATTTGTGTGCAATAAAGAGTTTCTATCTATCTATCTATCTATCTATAAAGTACAAATAAAGGGAAAAGTCTAAAATCATTAAATATTTCAATTTTTCTCATAACTAATAGTATATAATTAAAGTGAGCTCCCGTTTCAAGAACTTTTCTATAAAAGAAGGGTCAAGTTGGATGGTCGCGGAGTTTTTTAAATCAAACAGCAAAAGCTTATAGTATATCATATGGTAGATAGGTACGGAACCCTTAGGCCGCGAGTCCGACTCGCACTTGTTTAGGGTTCCGATACCAAAATGGTAAAAAAAGGAACCCTTATGGTGCCGCTCTGTCTGTCTGTCTGTCCGTCTGTCTGTCACATCTCTATATCTCAGCAACCACTCATGCTATCGACCTGAAATTTGGAGTATTTTTGGAATATAGTTGCCCAACTTAATTGCACATGAAAGAATTTTGAAAAAAATATGATTAGTAATGTAAAGGGGGCTGAAATAGGGGGGGCCAAATTTCAAATTGTTGCTACTAGGTCGAGTGGGGTATCATATGAAAGGGCTTTACTTGTACATTCTAAAATACGTCTTTGTATTTTTTACGTCTCTTAGTTTTTAAGTTATGATGAAAAATGTAAAAAAAAACACCATTCCCCCCCCCCCCCCCTTATCTCCGAAGTTTGTGAATGGAAAAATCTGAATTAATTACAGTTGACAGAAGTTTATGTAAACATTACAGCAAAAATAAAACGATCTTTCTAAGTTGCACAGTTTTTTAGAAATATGCAAATAACCTTTACAAACCAAATTTAGTTTTGCGGTCCTAAAAATGGACTTTATTGCTTCCAAAAATACAAATCAAATCAAATCAAAATCGTTTATTCATTGTTGGATATTAAAATCTCTTAATGACGTCAGCTAAACAACATCGCTTCACAAACAATGTGGCGCCATTGTGGGAAAAAAAAGAAGCGACAATAAAAACCCACGCGCTCTTTTAAATATGTTTGAATGTACAAGGTTGATATACAACATACATAGGTCAGTTTTAATTTTGAATTAGCCTGTTAGAACCGTAGTCTAATCCCATGGATTTTTCTCTTCTAGATAATCTGATATTTTATAATAACCCTTCTTACATAATTTCTGCTTGATTACAGTTTTGAATTTATCTAACGGTAAACTTTCAATATCAGTGGGTACCTTATTATAGAAGCGTATACATTGACCTTTATATGTTTTACTAATTTTGTGAATACGGCTGACATGAGAAGCAAGTTGATTCTTGTTTCTTATGTTGACACTGTGCCTGTCACAATTTTTATCAAAAATATGTATATTCCGTTAAGCATATATTAAATTCTCATAAATGTATTGCGACACAAAAGTCAAAATGTTGATTTCTTTAAATTTATTTCGAAGAGATTCTCTAGGCTTCATTTTATAAATTGCACGAACAGCTCGCTTTTGTAGTAAAAAAATGCTGTTTGCATCCGCAGCATGACCCCATAACAAAAGGCCATATGACATGAGACTATGGAAATAACTGAAGTAGACTAACCTCGCGGTGTCTACATCCGTCAGAGCTCTTATTCTTTTCACTGCGTACGCTGCAGAACTAAGTCTGTTTGACAATTTATTAATATGCGGTCCCCATTGTAATTTGTTGTCTAAGGTAATACCTAGGAACACAGCTGATTCCACAAAACTCAATTTATCGTTTTTCACTAATAGGCTTGTAGCAGTTGGCTTTACATTAGGCAAAACAAATTTAACACACTTAGTTTTCTTTTCGTTAAGAAAAAGATTATTTACGGTGAACCACTCAACTACATTAGAGATTGTACTATTTACGTCGTCAAAATTTGATTGTTGTCTTTTGACTTTAAAAATCAAAGACGTATCATCTGCAAATAGTACTATCTCATTCTTGTCCTTTACAAGGTTTGGCAAATCGTTAATGTAGACAATGAACAGGAATGGTCCCAGGATTGAGCCTTGTGGAACGCCCATACAAATTTTTGATCCTAGTGACCTTTTCCCATTTACATCAACCTTCTGGATCCTTTCACTTAGATACGACTCCAGAAGGCTTAGAGCCTGGTCTCTAATTCCATAATGGTGTAATTTCCTGATAAGAATATCATGATGTACACAATCAAAAGCCTTGGACAAGTCACAGAAAACGCCAATGGCATCACTTGACTCCTCCCAGGCGTCAAATATACTTTGAATAAGCTCAACACCTGCATCGACTGTTGAGCGACCCCTGGTAAAACCGAACTGTTTTAGGTTCATCAAGTTGTTGCGATAAAAGTGGCTCTGAACCTGATTTAAAATTATCTTTTCAACAAAAAGTATATCGGAACCCTCGGCGCGTGAGTCCGACTCGTACTTGACCGGTTTTTTTTTTTTACTTACCGCATTAGTACGAGCTATGTTTACGTCCTTGTAAGTACGTTTTTCGAGCAAATGTATTGAAAAAACTACTATTGTGTCGTTAAAATTTCGAAAGATGTCTTTTTTCTACCCGATATTAATTGAGCCTAAAAATCTGCTCAGTTTGTGTACTTTCAGGATTGATGGTAAATATTTGTCCAAGTATTTTTAAATTAGGGAAGTATTTGTACAGGTAAATGCTATAGGCTAGTGAATAAACTTGTGGAAGAGAATGAAAAGCTCAAATTCTTTTATTTCATCATCATCATCATATCAGCCGAAAGACGTCCACTGCTGGACATAGGCCTCCCCTAAAGATCTCCATGACGACCGGTCCTGCGCTGCTCGCATCCAGCGGCTTCCCGCGACCAACCAAGAACCGATGGCCGATGGGGCATAAGGGTTCTAGAGTGGCGACCACGTACCGGAAGACGAACGGGCGTTGGCAGCCCCCCCCCCCCCCCCCCCAAGAGGTGGACCGACGATCTGGTCTTTTATTTCACTAAGCTTTATTTTATTTCTCAAATATGTTCTTTTAAAGTAGTTTGTAGTAATTTTTAAGTGTTTAATTTTGAAGTCCACCTACATAGAAATAATTTTCTTGTATCAATTTATCTTACGAGATTCTGTTATAATAATTTGCGACAAGCCTTACTTATACTAATTTATTTAGGTTTGAGGAAACATTGTAAACTTGTTACTTAAATCCGAAAGACTTGTACCATCATCTTTGTTCGTAGCACACCCTCGTTCAACAATTCCCCAGGTGTTCTTGTAATAATTAATTTATTTTAATGACCTTTGACCAAATTTTAGGTACTTTTTAGGGTTCCGTACCTCAAAAAAAACGGAACCCTTATAGGATCACTTTGTTGTCCGTCTGTCTGTCTGTCAAGACCCTTTATCTCACGAACGGGTAGAGGTATCAGGTTGAAATTAGTACCATATATTAGGATCCATGAACCACACAAGATCTGAAAATTTAAATTTTTTACAATGACGCAATCAAAAGATATGGAAATTATGAAATTTGGCAAGAAGCTAGGTCTCACAGTACAAATAATGGGAAAAGTCTGAAATCATTAAATATTACAACTTTTCTCACAATTAAAGATAACCAATTGTGGTGAGCTCCCGATTCAAGAACATTCATATAAGAGAGGGGTCAAGTTGGATGGTCGCGGATGCGATTTTTGTTTTAGATCTATTTAAAAACGGGAACACTTACAAACTTGAAAATTGGTATGTTTATAGTGCATAAGCTATAAAATAACAACAAATAATAAAATTTTGTCAAGCGCGTGTCGGACTCAAAAAATCTAGCACATTAACTTACTGAAATTTCATCTAATACAATTATGATTATGTGGTGGTACGGAACCCTCGGTGCGCGAGTCCGACTCGCACTTGGCCGGTTTTTTTTGGCAGTCCGTTCCTCTACCTACTGTGAAACAATTTCTTGTTCGAGTGAATTTAAAAAAACCGGTCAAGTGCGAGTCGGACTCGCGCGCCGAGGGTTCCGATATACCTATAGTATTTTTGGAAGCAATAAAGTCCATTTTCAGGACCGCAAAACTAAATTTGTTTGTAAAGGTTTTTTGCAGATTTCTGAAAAACTGTGTAACTTAGAAAGATCGTTTTATTTTTGCTGTAAAGTTTACATAAACCTCTGTCAACTGTAATTAATTCAGATTTTCCCTTACTCAAACTTCGGAGATAAGGGGGGGGAATGGTATTTTTTTTGTCATTTTTCATCATAACTTGAAAACTAAGAAACTTAAAAAAATACAAAAATATATTTTAAAATGTACAAGTAAAGCCCTTTCATATGATACCCCACTCGACCTAGTAGCGACAATTTGAAATTTGGCCCCCCCTATTTTGGCCCCCTTTACATTAATAATCATACTTTTTTCAAAAAATTTTCATGTGCAATTAAGTTGGGCAACTATATTCTAAAACTATTCCAAATTTCAGCTCGATAGCGTAAGTGGTTGCTGAGATATAGAGGTGTGACAGACAGACGGACAGACAGACAGACAGACAGACAGAGCGGCACCATAAGGGTTCCTTTTTTTTACCATTTTGGTATCGGAACCCTAAAAAGACATCTGAATTGGTTTTCCGCCGCAGCAAGTAAACTTTTGTAAATTGCTTTTTTGATGAAGGATTCTTTTAAAAGTGCCTGAAGGGGTTAAATCCTGTTTGAGTTTTAGCTTTGAAGCGTTAAGAGGCTACCTCCCGTCCACTAGCGCCCCCATCAGTTAAAAAAATATTGCTCACTAAATACAAAACTTATCGAAAATCTGGAAAGACAGATTGAAGTAAAGGTATCCTAGTTTATTCAGAACCTATCAATTCTGAAAAATATAATACACTGTTGTTACAGATACAAAAAGTGCGAAAAACAGCCACTTTTAGCAGTTTTTGTATCTGTAACTACAGTGAACTTTATTTTACGGAGTAAATACTTTCTAAATGAACAAATGTACCTTTTCTTCAATCTGTCTTTCCGGATTTTTGATAAGTTTCTTATTTAGTGAGTAATATGTTTTTAACTGATGGGGGCGCTAGTGGACCGGAGGTAGCCCCTTAATGTACATTATTAAACGCTAAATAGTTTTATAAGAAGGACAATCAGGAAAAGCAATGTTTTTATGGCTTTGATCTGAATCCCAATATTACCACGTTATAATCTTAGCTTAAGATGATATGTAAATTTTTTTGGTTGTTTTGAAGACAAATTTCTTATTATTTACTCAATATCTTGCCGTGATTTTCAAATATGTATTTTTTGACCATTCAAGTGATAATATTACCAAGACCAAAACATGATTAGTGAAAATCGATTCGATAAAATAAAAATCCAAAGTTGCCTCTTCAATTTTCATTCCTTCCTCTTTTTGTGGAATATGAGGTGTTTTAAGTAGTGAAATGAAGTATACAGAAAAGGTATTCGTTGCCGTCATATGCCCGCAACCTAAAATTTTATTTTATTACTTAGTTTTTACAAAAAGTCGATTTTTTATATCGGGCGCTTACGTCATTTAGTTTTGGTACACCCACAGTATATCTGTCGCAATCTAATGCGTTGCGAATGTAATCACTTTATCTCTTTCTTTCAAGCGAAAAGACTGCACCCACTGTCAAATAAATATCTTTTCACATATCCTCTTAATACAATACACCTGTAGTACACACGGCCGAAATTTCTACCGACAAGCGGTTGACCGTACCAGTGCTTGGAGGAAATTGTTTAAGCACAGCACAGATTATATATTCGTTGGCACAGGTGTAGGTAAGAGACAGGTTGTCAAAACTAAAATGGTATAAGCAATGTCACCGAAACTAAACAACCTCAGAACAAAGACCTCCTTGAACAACCTTCCCCAGAAAATTTAAATTATACTTTGTTGTCCTTCTGTCTGTCTGTCTGTCAAGACCCTTTTTCTCACGAACGAGAAGAGGTATCAGGTTGAAATTGATAACGCATATAAAGGTCCATAAACCACACAAGATCTGAAAATTTCAATTTTTTACAACGACACAATCAAAAGATATGGCTTTTTACGAGGGCCAAACCGAAAAGATCGGGAATAGAATACTCAGGAATAAATTAGATTAAAACCTTTTTGGTTTATGACATGTAGTATTATTTCAAACACAATTCCATTTTTGAATTTTAAGAAAAGTAAAAAAGAAAAGAGTAGTAGCCATTTGAATTTGACAAGTCAGTGGGGAAAATGGAGCTTACGCGGGAACATTTCCGTGCCATAATTTTTCACAACTTTCGTCGAGGTTTATCTCAAGAACAATGTCTCGCCGAGCTTGTTTCTGTTTATGAACTTGAAGCACCCAGTAAAACGACTATATATCATTGGTATTCTGAGTCAGTTCCTTCTAATGGTCGACCAAAAACAGCGATAACACAAGATAACATCGATGCTGTGCGCCAATTAATAAAAGAAGATAGACATGTGACATACGAGCAGATTCGGGCTTCTCTCAGCATTGGTATGACAGCGATTCAAACTATTTTACATGATGAACTGGGTGTCAAGAAGTTAGTTTCCCGCTGGGTGCCCCATCGTTTGACCGAGGAACAAAAGTCGGCTCGTGTTAATTGGTGTCGGTCTACTCTGCAACGGTTCAATAGAGGGAGCTCAAATGCAGTTTACAATATCGTCTCTGGTGATGAATCGTGGATTTATTCATATGAGCCCGAAAGAAAACATCAATCGGCTGTTTGGGTCTTCGAAGGCGAGGTCAAGCCAACAAAAGTTGTCCGCTCTCGTAGCATGTCGAAAAAAATGGTCGCTTCGTTTGTATCGAAAACTGGTCATGTGGCTACGATTCCTTTACAAGAACGCAGAACGGTTACTGCTGATTGGTACACAATAGTTTGTTTGCCGGAAGTCATAAGAGAACTTCGTAAAATTAATCCGAATCGTCGCATCATTCTTCACCAGGATAATGCGAGCTCACATACCGCTCGCAAAACGATCGCGTTTTTAAATCAGGAAAACGTGGAGTTAATGGACCATCCACCGTATAGCCCTGACTTGAGCCGCAATGATTATTTTACATTCCCAAGAATTAAAAATATGCTACGTGGTCAACGATTTCAAGGCCCAGAAGAGGCAGTCGAAGCTTACAAATCGGCCGTTTCGACTATATCCACTTCAGACTGGAATTACTGTTATTATAATTGGTTTGATAGAATGCAAAAGTAAAAAAAAAAAAGCATCGATTGTCACGGAGAATACTTCGGAAAACAATGAAAGTAAATATTGTTGTATTATTTTTGTACTTTTTTCTACTCCCGATCATATCGGTGTGGCCCTCGTATGTCCTCATCTCCATACATTTATGCAAAAAAGCAAAACCTACCGGGTACTTCCCGTTGGCCTAAAATTATGAAATTTGGTAAGAAGGTCTCGCAGTACAAATAAAGGAAAAATCTAAAATCATTAAATATTTCAATTTTTCTCACAACTAATAGTAACCAATTAAGGTGAGCTCCCGTTTCAAGAACTTTTCTATAAAAGAGGGGTCAATTTGGATGGTCGTCATTTACTTATATATAAGTACTGGCCCATCGGCACGTTACACTGTCCCCAATTCGTTGGTCCGAAATCTGACGTTTAGGACCAACAAATGTCAGTCGTTGTCAGTCATATTGTCAACATTGGATGAAAATAAACTTACCGACAAAATGGATGTTTTTATTTGAAGAAACAATATACTCTTATTATTATTATCGTTATTTCTTATTATTGTTTTTCACTATAATCCTATTAATGAAACTAAAAAACCAGGCCTAAATCACATATAAACACTAAAAACTTTGTTTTGTTTTTTCCCGCCATATTATTTCCGTTCCATGTATTTAGTACCGACCGAAGTACTACACAACGTAGTGCACGCGATTTCTCACAGATGGCGCTATTTTTTCTTGTATGGGGAAATTTTTAACCGCTTGTTCCCAAGACCCTATCTTGACTATATAAATCTATGATGGTCGTGAAGTTTTTAAAATAAAAGAGCAAAAGCTTTTAGTATATCATATTGTAGATAGGTACGGAACCCTTAGGGCGCGAGTCCGACTCGCATTTGACCGGTTTTTTTTCGATGATAGTTTTAATGTTTCTTGAGAAAAGCTATTTATATGAAGCATGTATAATTTATCCTCATTAGGTTGTTATACATAATCCAGTAGTGAAATTTCTGAAATGTGCAAGCTACTCGCACGCATCCTTGGTAGTCTACTGATACTGGTCTGCACTACTCTCGACACGCGCCTTACCCGGGCCGTGTACACACGACCGCACATCAGTAGAAACACTTTTGGACCTTATGGCGTGGTAATAGAGTTGAAAAAGTTTCTACCGACAAGCGGTTGACCGTACAAGCATCATTAGGTTATTTTGCTGCTGGATAGAAAGCCTCTCAGACGGCCGTTGCGGCTGGTGACCACAGTGATTGGAATTGTCAAAGAATGTTAAAGCATTACGGTTTTTGTATGGTGTACCGTGTGCATGTGGACGCTATTAGCGACCGGCGTGGGCAGCCACTAATTTTAAGTTCTTCTTGTAATTTAAGAGCTACGCTGTTGTCAGTGGACCCTCCCTATCCTCTGCAACTTCCTTGACTTTCTGATACGACACAACATTCGCATTTTCTTTAATCTGGTCCATGTAGGCATTGTAGGCCCAGACGGTGCTACTTTTAGTTCTATTTAACCTGACTTTGTTAACTTTAAAGTTTCTTCATACATTTACTACCAATCGCATTTTCTAGTTTACAATGAGTAGTTCGAGAATAAGAAAGATATTTTGCAGTAAGCCCACTTAACAATAATATATAGTTGTGAGTCGACAAACTCATTAAGTGCAATGTGCTAGAGGTCGCTCTAAATCCCAGAGCTCACAATCGACGTTTGTCGACCACAATTTACTACCAAGTACAGAACATGTAAGCTTTATCCAGGGAAATGTATATGTTCGTTTGTCTATAAAGCCTGTAAACTGTGCCGTTAGAAATACACTAGGCTACACAGAAAAAAAAGATATCTTGAACCAAATTATATTATTTAAGTTAAAATCTTTTGGGTTTTCGATATAAGGAAACTCGAAAACGTCTTAGATTGAGAAATAAAAGGTTTTGTCGTATAGTTCTCCGACCAAGAACAAAATTTCTTATATCAATTTTCAACTGTCATCTTATTGTAAAAACTAAAAGCTATCACAACAAAAACCAAACTTACTTGAGTGAAGCATCTATCACACCAAGAATGAAACTAATTTAAATAAAAATTTTAAAGCTCTTTTTTCAAAAAGCTAAATGTGTCACCCTAAGAGCGAAACTAATTTTGTTGAAAAATTTAAAGCTCTTCAAAAATAAAAACTAAAATAAAAGGCTCTTTTTAAAAAAAAGCACTTTTTTATCTCTCATTTTTTTCTTTTTATTCCTCTTCTTCTTCTGCTCTCTGCCAGCATTTTTGATATTAGACCTTTTTATTTTTCAACTATTCTTCTTTCTACTTTTGTTTCCATTTCTATTATTTATTAATGATATCATTAACTATCATATCATTATATCATATCAACTATTATAATTTACCAATAGTCCTGGGGGTGGCTGGATTCGAACCCGCGTCCATCGGTATCGTAGTCCTTCGCTCTGACCATTAGACCACAGGCTTGATTAGCAAAGTAATCGAAATTTTGATACTGTTCCGTCTTTGACACAGTATCTTGTACCCAGCAACAATTATTTGACTTAATATCGCCTTAAATCTTCATTGCATATCTAACTAGGTCTTGAGCAAAACAACAACCATCTTATACTAAGCAAAATGTTATTTGCCTTCATATAGTCTTAACTCTTCATTGCTTACCTAACAATTTCTTGAGCGAAACAGCAACTATCTTATACCAAGCAACATATTATTTGCATCAATATTGTCCGAAATCTTCATCTAATATTTTTCATAATTCTTAGGCGAAACGATTTATGTTTTCAATCGATTAATATTTTACTTGCTTTAAAAATTTTTCATTGTTTATGTAAAAAATAAATGGTTTTAATTCAAAACATCAATTTCAAACCTAGTAATAGAACTCTTATTCGAAGAAATTCTCTCTTAAATTTTAAGATTTCGGCATTTTTAATACGTTAGAGTGATCATTTTACTCTAAGAGATTTAACTTTATAATCAAGCAATATCAGTTGAGACATATTGCGTTCTTGTTTTAAGAGATCATTTTTTTCTGTGTAGGAGGTGATTTACTTATTGTAACCCAAGAGGTACTTATTCTCGACCCACATCGGCTATATCATGTTTATTCAATTGTCTTCAAAACGAGATCCCGATTCTTATCAAGAACGAAACTTTGAAGAACCTAAACTTAAGACAAAAGCCTGATCAAAGATTTTCCGATTTAATCGTAAAGGAAATAAAGATCGCTTTCGGGCCAATTGATTGGCATCAAGAGAACTTCGAAGGTCCTCCGCCAAAGTTGACTTTTCCGGTCTCTTTATTGATTGGATCCCCAGTGAAAATCTTTTGTCGGAAAATGTAAAGCCGATTTGCTGTGTTTGTTGTTTAACAATGTTACATAACATCATGCGGGTCGCAGCCGCTTGTATACCGGATTCCGCGAGAGAATCGTAACTTACTAAACAAACAATATCAATTTTGAAGAAGTGTGTGGTAAAATGTGAGTGTTTTTGACGATTTTAAAGAGTATTGTATTGTATTTTTGCGTAAATCCACAGTTCAAATGGTTTTCTTTGGAAGCCGTAAATTGTGATTACGAACGTCTTCATCATGTGATTGAAGAAAATGTTTGTTTAATAAACTAACGAAACCAAAACCCAAACTCCAAACTAAGAGAATGGATTCCAAACATATAAATTCAAAAGTAACTGTCTTTCTGCCTGTCTGGTAAACTGTTTGTTAGTAAAATTTGTAGGTATTATTTAAAATGAAGATAGTAAACATAGTAAACGAATAATAAATAACGGTTGACTTAATGACCTAACTATTAATCAATAATACGGTAGGTACTTTTCATTTAATTACACACTTATGTGTGCAATGTAGTGTTTTTCCAAAGAAATAAGCCTTGAAACAAAAATAGTTTCATGAAAATCGGTTCAGTAGGTAGATTTTGTGTAAGGCTCGAACGAACAATTATACAAACAAACGAACAAATAGACAGACAGACAGGTAAAAAAATATTTTATACAATACTTGTTCCTATAAAAATCATTATCTTCTAATTGAAAATTGGTTTTGTCTGACACGGAAGATATTTATAAAGAAAATATCACGTTATGCTATTTTGATGCCAAATTGCCAAATCACAGATTTTTGGAGCTTTTGTTTGTTTATTTGTTCGAGCATCACGCAAAAACTTCTGAATTGATTTTAATTAAACTTTTTTTGTTCGATAGCTAAGAGTTTGACTTAAACACTGGTATATATTTTATTTAACATGCGGACGAAGTCTTGGGAAAAAACTAGTTCCAAATAAAACAAAAACATCAAATATGGCTGGAAACTAAAATGTGAAATAAGCGTAACTCGTACGTTAAAATAACAGATATTCGCAAAAGTTCACAGACATGAAATTTTCCAAGAGTAATGTAAGAATCCCTCTTAACAATGTTGGAAACTTTTCATTTACTTTGCCTTCGACGTTTCTACTTTATTAAATTATTGGAGTTCTGACGTTGAAAAACCGAGAAAATTTGTTTTAGAAGTATTTCTCGTTATTTGTAGTTCGTTTGGTCTGTTCGTTTTTTGGTTCGTCTAATAAGATATTAGATTGGAGACGGAAGTCAGTCAGTTGCGAGTTTCTGATTTGCCAAATGATATACGAGTGTCATGGCAAGCAACATTATATCATCAAGACTTCCTTATTGAATCTCAATAGTGTTAGAAGTTAGAACGAACCGTGAAAACTTTAAATAGGTACCGTAAACTCGCAGTTTTCCCGTTTTCCCGGACTCTTTCCTACCATCTAGGTTTTTGTGTTTTAAAATCGCGTGAATAGTTGATTTTGGTTAAATTTTGCGAGATTTTCCCAGTAATATTTTCTTCTTCTAAAATCTGCTACTTAAGATCGATCCTGAAATAATTTATAGATATTTTTGGCCCATTGATAGTAGTTCTTTGACATTTCAGTCAGTTATGAGTGCGAACTTGTCCGTGTAGTACCAAACCCATCTCTACCCGTGGGTGTCTTAAGAGGCGACTAACGGCTTATGAACCGATTAATGGGCAGCAGCATGTTTCCATGTAATCGTACCATCTTACATAATGCGGTCACCAACAACAGCGGTCGAAAGCCGCAACGCTTTAGAGCGTAGTGAGTATAGTAAATCCCCTCCAAGGTACCACGCGTTTTAGCTGGAGTTCTGGAGGAGTCTTGTAGTGGACGTTTCTTGGGATATTATGATGATTTGTGCAAACAAATATCATATGTTTCCTTTTGCCAAACCGTATGATATGTTAAAGTGTGTTTGATTGTTACAGGCAATCCGCGTAACAAATGTGCGCTGCAACCCGGCCACAGCTTGATGGATTGGATCCGCCTGGGCAACTCCGGGAAGGACCTGACGGGGGTCGGGGGCCGTGTGCGACCCGTCTCGCCCGCTGAACTCGCCGCACACAACACACAAAGTTAGTCGCACACAACACACTGTAGTATATGCGATTTTGAAAATGCGGTTGAAAAGAATACTATCACACTTTTTTTCCAGTGAATGTCGTGAAATTGTGCTAAGGGATCTTGAACTTGGATGGTCAACAGTGATCTTCTGCGAGTAACACACTGCTGTAAGCAACAACGGCATTCGATTGTGCTCGTGCACGCCGCAACGCTACCGCCGGTGACTATGGTACATCCCAGAAAATACCCAACTTTGCTTTGTAAATTAGGTGGACCTCCTTGTCCAGCTGTGGCCTTATTGTAACATGTTATGACGATGATGCACGATGAACCCCATATTAAAATATCATCTGATAGATTTTACTTCTCGTCAAATTGACAAACAAAGTGCCCTTATTTTGGCTACACTTCTTTAACTTATACTGTGCGAAATATTAATACGATTTTTCCTTGCAGAAGATGCCTGGTTAGCGATACGAGGCAGAGTCTACAACATAACACATTACCTACCCTACCACCCTGGAGGTATGTAGCAGATATTACGTAAGTTTTATACTTTTTCTATCTATCTGTCTCTCTCTCACCGAACCAAAGTGGTTCTTGGCCTCTGACATTAAAGCAGGCTACACTTCCCTATTTTGTGCTAATTCCGTCCAGTCGGGCAATCCTAGCTCGTTTCAATCCTTCTAATAAACTAGAGCTCTTTGCTTCGTAGTAAACTTTAATATTTCTTAGGTCCCGAAGAACTAATGCGAGGAGCAGGAATAGACGCAACACAGTTATTTGACAAAGTGCATCCTTGGGTAAACTACGACTCCCTCCTGGCCAAGTGTCTCGTGGGACCACTCCGGTTCGACCTGCCCGATTCTGAAGAGTTCTTTGACATAACAAACCCCTCACCCAAATCAGACCGCCTGAGAGAACCGTCTAAAGCGCAAGAACTAGTCAGAAAATCTATGGAAAACTTAGCTAATTGCATAACTCCTGTAAGAAAAAAAATAACATCAAAAAGCGAAGACAATGTTAAAGGAAGTCCGCCCAGTAAAATCATGCAAAGTTTAATACAATCCAGTGACTTGCCTGTGTCTATTAGTCGAAAAGCTGCGTCGAGTCCAAAAAGTATAGGCGAGACAGAAGAAACACCGCCTCCGTTGAGGTACGACTGGATTCAGACGTCTACTAAATTGACAATATCAGTGTACACCGGTCCGCTTGCGAACCCGGGAGGTTGTGCGAGGGTTCACGGGGGGATGCTCCTAATTGAAGTAGTGACTAATAGCTGGCTCAGGACGATGAAATTAGTGCCCGAAGCTAAATTACAGGAACCATTACTGATGAGAACATTTCACGAGAGCGGGAAAATAGAGGTATGTTATTTACTTCTTTCTACTTTATAATGTTACCATCAGGTTACCATCATAATTATCATATCTTGTGGGTGCTAGGTCAATGACCAACCTCACAAACCCTGGGGTCAAAGGCTCAATAAAGCCACTAAAGGTCTCGGTTCAGGCTACTACTGACTACTGTCATAGATAGCAACCGGGACTGCAGCTATTGAACCTCATAATATGGTTTTTATCAGACAGAACATCGCTGTGCCGACTGAAATAATAGTTTTCGATCGCACCTTTGTTGTAAATGGACGATTTTAAGCTGTTTTCTACATTTCCAAACATAACATTGTTTCTTAACGTAAGGATATATTAGCTAAGTCTCGTCCTCAATTGTTATTAATTACCTTTATATTTTAGTTTGTTGAACTCTAGGTCTTTTTGTTTATCTTACTATTATTTCAAGATTTGTTAATAACTGTATGTTTCCCTTAATATAAAAAAAAGGTAATGTTGGATGAAAGTCGAATACCCGTCATTTATCTGTCTCATCAAAGTCGCGTAGTCTGAAGGTCCCAGCTTAGTTTAATAGACGCCAATAAGTACCTAATGGATTAAGTTAGGCTAATCACAGTGATTATTCGTTAGGTCTTACGTATAAGAACATTATTTGAGTAAACAGAGCTAGGTCGAAACATTTTTGCGAACTTCATAGACTCAAGCTTCAAAGCGAAAGCTGCAAAGCGTTTTCTTTAAATCTAGTTGGTGATAACTCTGAAACAAGTACACGAATCATAGTCGAGACTTTTATACATCAGTTCCGCTAAAAAATAATTCCGTTAGTTGTACTTTTAAATAAAAGCTCAGAAAATCCCCAGAATCGTTTAAACGTCCATACTAATAGATTTTCCGTGTCACAGGTGATAGCGCAAAAAGCAGAGGTGGGGGTGTGGAAGGGGTGTGGCGAGACAACACTAGGGGTGGCGAGCAAGGTAACGGCGCCGCGGAGTGTCGAGTGTCGCGTCCTGAGCGTCGCTCGGGTGTCGCACGACACCGTGTTGCTTGAAGTAGCCGCGCACGCCGGGCCCGTCGTCGTGCCACTCGGACATCACATATGCGTCCATAAGACTGTCGCAGGTGAGCACCGATCATTCATCTTTAGGGTGAACTTTCACATAACGCAATAATTGTGTACACATTCTTGTCCCCGTCTATATACTTATATTTTTCTTACTTTTTTTTTTATTTAAAATGGGCTTACTCTTGACCTCGATTAAGATTGGTTGGCTGGAAGAGTTCTCTTCAAAGAGATAATCTCGCCATTGTGAACTTCATCTATAACATTTTATAATTGTTTTTTTGTGTTTGTACCTACATACATATAACGCGATAGCAAAGGATATAATATTGCGTAAGTGTCGCTGCGTCCAAAATGTTGTGATGGTGTGAGTATGCAAAAAGAGGTAATGAAAGACAATGGCATGGTGCGCGTAGACGATCGTTTAAATCTATCACCGATCTAGGACCGACAAATATCTAATTTAGTCGGTTGCAGGCAGCAGCTAATTTTGGACTCGGTTAAATCAACTCAATTTTCGCGGCAGTCAGCAGCTGATTTTGGACTCGGTTAAATTGACTCAATTTACGCGGCCTTTAGCTCAAACAAAAACCACGATGCGATGGGAATTCGCAAATTCGGTGCGATTACTAGTTTCTGGATCTGAGAGCTTCGCGTGACCAATATTCTATCATCTTTATCTTCGTGTATATTTCTATCCTCCTCACTCACTGCAAATCTGCGAGAGTCAGGTGCTTAGATTTTCGCAAGGCAATTTTGTCGCGTTTTTGGACCTATTAAATAATGAGCTCTGCGTTATCTTTGCGCTACCCTTGTCCAAATCTTTTAATCCGCATTTGACATAGGCCACACCCAAAGAGGTTCCTACTTTTAAACATTATTTTTTTCTATATCGTAGTAGGTAAAGATTATTCTTTGATCGTGAGACAGCCCTATAGGCTATACTTGGTTGACGGAACGGTGTTAAGAGCGTCGTCAACCACTTTACCGAATGGTTGTTATCTTATAATAAACTTTAATACATAGTATACATATATTATAGTTGTGTATAAGAATTCTTATGACTACTTTGTTTAACTTAGATACCTTCATCTAAAATACTACTCTCAAAGATCCGTACACATAATAAATTGAAACAAAATTGAATCTGCAGTCTGCGTCGCCTCCGTATTGATAACTAAGTTTATTAGGCCTGTATCAAATCGAGTTAGCAACGCCGGCACCGAATCTTTATAACGCTTCGGCGTATGAATTGATGCAATTTATATCTTGTCGGGCAACGGAGGTCATTAAAACATACAATCGGGCCGGATTTCCCAATAATATGAAACCATCCAACCATTTTCCCATTTAATTATACTTCACTGCCTGGGATGTCTTGGTATAATAGAAAAAATAAAAATGTATTATGTCGGAGACAAATCTTAAATTACTAAAGGCCGGCAAGTTGTATACGCTTATTTATAGTATATAGTATATTTCCACAAAACATTACTATTTTATTTATTTTATTTTATACTATTTTATTTATTTTATTTTATTTTTCTATGGCAAATAACACCCAAGCACACCAAGCGTACACATGGCCCAAGACACCACGGCTCATCCTGGTCACTGCAGGGCTTCTTAACATGATTGATCAGCAAATCTTCGTACAGCACGTGTAGATGGTTATGCTAGGGCAGCCGCATCCACAACAACCCCCACAGCATCCACAACCACCGCAACACATCTTAACTACTATTTGATGAGTACTTAAATCTAAAATTTGTTATTACTATTAGGTAGCTAGTGGAAAATTGTTTACGAAAATTGTGTTTTTTTTTCTATTTTTCTTGTATTAATTGCAATAGATTTTTGAGTAAATACGGTCGGCAAATTGTAAAACGGTGTCGGTAGGTTGTAAATATGTTTACATCACTGGTGCGTTTTAAATCCGTTAGCCAAGACAATGCGACCACAACGCCAGAAACGAATTATTACGCGCCGTTTTGTAAAACGCCTGGGCTTTACGTAAAGTAGAGAATTTCTCAATTTCTCGGAATTTTACAAAATGCCTAGACATAATGTTAAGTGACTAAGTATTTGACTGCGACATATAGACTAATGTTGCAACAAAATGGTATAAACACACGTAAGCAGAGTTGTGAAAAAGTTTGTTCAGGGCTTTACGTAGAAACTTTTACTTGGGACTTACTTAATCGTACTCAATTTAAGTAGCTTAAGCGTAGCTGTCTACGACATGCTACGGCGGCGCGGCGTAGCAACCGTAGCTACCTTGTCAATCTCTCGTTAAAATATAATATCAGTGTAAAACCTTGTGATCTGACCTGAGTGACCTTTTGATATTGATGTTTGCTTTTGATAAGCGAGTTTTGGAAATTCTCAAAGGTTTTGCTTTGTAAATAATGCAAATTCCCAAAATGCATTGCAAAAAGTTGTCATGGCCATTAGAAAAAGCAATTATTTAAAAGGTTCAATAATAATTTATTAAAACCCTGCATGCATTATTCTTTATGCATGCAGGGTTTTAATAAATTATTATTGAACCTTTATAGGTATTTTACAGATGGTAGGGCTTTTGTGGAAAGTCTGTCTGGGGAAGTACCACCCCCCCTTGCTTTTTTCTGCCGTGAAGCAGCAGTGTTTGCACTATGGTTTGCACTGCTGTGTTTCAGTTTGAAGGGCAAGGGAGCCAGTGAAATTACTGGCACATGAGACATACCATCTTAGTTCTCAAAGTGAGCAACGCGCTTTGCTGTCTTATTAGTGTCAAAATATGCCACTAAGACAGTGGGTGCTATGGGCGGTGGTGACCACTTACCATCAGGTGGCCCACCTGCTCGTTTGCTCACTTGTATCATTTCAAAAAAAAATCTTTGTCGCAGTTTTTACGAAATATCCAGGCGCTATAATAATATGATATGACCGTATTATGCGATTGGCTACGACGAATGGAATGTACAGAGATATTTAATATTTTCTCATAAATAGCAATGGATGTTTCTACTACAAAGCGAGGCAAGTAGTTGCCGTGACCGGCTTGAAACGTTCCTGAATTAGTTAGCCTGCGGTTGACCCGGCTACGTCTAGTACTCTGCGGTCCCATCCCAACGCAAATTGTTCCATTTCTCTGGCGATTTCTGCTTTTCACGGCTTGCCGGTTTAAATTTACGTCTATGTTTTGAATTATTAACGAACATGAAGCACCAATTAATTTCTGTTGTAACATTGTGATTTACGTAAATTATATGTGAAACACAAGAAACTTACCTATAATACATTATGTACCTAGAAATCTATTATATAACACTAATCTACACTACACTTTATAAGGCGGTAAAATTAATAATGCTTTTTATATTTGAATGGAAGTTAAATTCTGGACCTTATTTAAGAGCGATGCCTCCTGACACAGGCCTTTCTATGGAGGTGTCACCCCTAACCATAGCATACCATTGTTTAACAAAATAAAGAATTTTTCATTTAAATTTTTTTTTTCATCACCAATTACTGCAAAGCAACATTATCACTGATTGAGATGCTACCTTTTTCGTGTCATGTTCTTATTTTTAAACAACACAACACCAAATCCAAATTTCTAGATTGACTCGAACTATTCAGTCACCTAAAATTGCATACCCTCGCTACCCTTCTTCTGCTAGGCTAGGCCTATGGTAGGTCAAAAAAGATTTCTTAAAACGTACTTACAAGAACGTAAACTTTGCTCGTAAGTAATTACTTATAATATAAGTTACGTATAATAATATTTTGCAAAAATAACTACAGTGGTGACTTTTTCCTTGGGTGACGACTGCCTACCTATATTTAAAATAAAATGGAGAGTACCAGGAGAACATAAATCGACAAGAGGCTGACAGTACTCATGGTTGATTCCTTTACCAAGTGTAATACTTATACCTGTTTTCTCACAATTGTATTGAAAAACGTCGTAAGATACACGTCCGTAAGGGTTATGACAAACTCGTGCCGATGGTAAACCCTCGACTTCGTCTCGGGCTTACGAAACGTCAACTCGTTTGTAATAACCCTACTTACGGAACTTGTATCTTAAACTACTATTTCGTTGCGATAAACTGCAGTAACATCCATTTGCTTTTGTTTGAGTATAGATAGTATTGAACTAAGAAAAGTTGTTGAGAGTCATAAGCAGATCTACATCCGAAAGGGTTGTTATTTCCCTTAAAACTTAGTAACACCTTGTATTATATGTTTTATGCAGTTTCCGAGCTAAATAATATTTAAAATTAAAAAAAAAATACTTCACTAGTCTAATTACTTACTAATTTACTTTACTAAATTAGCTTCTTGGTGCAGGTTCAGAAGTGGTCCGCTCGTACACGCCAGTGGGCGAAGGCTGGAGTCCCGGAGACCCTGGTACTCTCAGGCTGGCCGTCAAGAGGTATCCTCAAGGAGCTTTGTCGCCGCACCTCGCTGCGGTCAACCCTGGTGACGTACTCTCACTATCCGGACCTTACGGGAGCTTCCAACTGGTTAAGGTAAGCTCTACGTTACACCCAGGGACTGAAAACGGTAAAGTTTAAGTTTATTCATGGGTTAAAAAAGCGATATCGATAGCGTTTTGTTATACCGTTTTGATTGATACCGTTATAAATCCTTTATCTTATTTAACCTTTATAGTATAGCGGTATCGTTTTCTCAACTCTTGATTTAACCTTTATTTATTTCGGCTTTTTTTAGCTCTTTTACCGTTATTTTCCTAATTTACGGTACCGTTATTTGATTGATATTTTACATTTTTATGTAGATACCACTATATTTCGATACCACTTGATTTTTGTATCGGAATAGTAATCATACCGAAATTATTAAAACTATCGGTAGGTACTTATAGCAAAAACGATATCAATAAAAAAAAATATACCGTCTTATTAAAATATAACAATTTTGCGGATATTCAGTCCCTGGTTACATAACCACACTCTAAATTACAGGGCTTAAGTATTATCATATCGCATATATTTTATGGGCTTCAAAGCACCTTTCTTATAAACATTATTTATGATATTGTATACAAATGGTGGGACAAATCAGGAAAAATGTTTTTTATAAAATAAATCCTCCATTTTGTCCTAAATGGTGCCATGCACACTATCTTCCTAGTCTCTATCTGCAGATTTTCTGCGCTATTGATTTCTTATTCAAAAAGCGGTTTTTAAATTTTTTAAAGCTATCTGCTCATTACCTAAACTTCACACATACCTGGTGAGCGGCCATGTAAAGTCGGCTGTTAAGAAACGCGACCCTATTTGCGCAACACTTGCATTGAATGCAGCTCAGAAAGGGCGTTGTTTCTCACACGATTCAAATAAAACTTATAGTACAAGATAAAGCCACGTGGGTAAACCCAAAGAATTCTTCCAGCTAAACGAAAGTGCTGGGAAATTTACACTCTTCAACACATCAAAGGTTTGTCCAACACCCCCAGTAATTAAATAGATTCTAAAAGCAGTCGACGTTGCCAGAATCGGCTGTGTGTTACATACCCCGCCTTCTGCGTCGGAGGTCACGGGTTCCATCTCGGCCTCGGCAAACGTTTAATATGAACATAAGTGTTTGTCCTTAGTCTGGGTCCTGTTTATGTATCTATATCAGTTTCTAACACCCATAATTCCAAACTGGCTTTATCTAATAGTTTGGGCAACGTTTAGGTCAGAAGACCTCGTGTAAACTGTAGGTAATTATTATTAATTATTTTACTAAGGGGGCTTCCATTAATTACGTGAGGCATTTATGGAGGGGGTCGAACCAAATCTCACCTAATCTCACGTGGGGTCGCGGCAAATATCACGTATTTTAAATTTACTTTTCATTATCAGCCAGTAACTTATCCACCAGGCATACACTATTCATAATACTATTTTGTTTATTTCCTATAGCTGCATCCCTCTTTGCTCATCTTGAGAACGATAGTGCGTGGCTGGTTTTACTAGCGGCCAGTAGGTACTCACACCAGTACTGCAGCATGGAGGTTTGCATACTACAAAATAATACATGGCATTCGAATTTCAAGAACCTTTTGCCCTCTAGGGGCCGAAAATCGCTTTTGGCCAAGTAAATGTTTTGGCAGCAGAATTTAACCGACTAAACAAACGTTTCCGAGCTTTGGAGGTGAAAAATATATTTTCGACCTCACAATATCAGCTGATGCAGTAAATTTCTTTTTCCTTTATCGATTTCGTTCCATTAGAACAGTTTTTCGGTTTCATGAGCTCACAATCACCTTTAAATTTTTCGTAAATGATAAATAAATAATAACCGTATATAAAATTTAATAACTAATAAATAAAAGCACTGTTTTGGCATGTAATTTTTCCTATGGATTTTGTATAGGAAGGAGGGGTATTTTTTTGTATATTCCTTGAGAAAAGTTGTTCACTTTCATGGTCTAAGTAACATACTACAATAAGCTGTAGAAAGAGCAAAAACTTCTGCAAAGTAGTTAGATAGATTTACCTATACATTCAAACAACTGAATAGATTATCCGGACTTGATTCCCTCAGTGGGAATTCTTCCCGCTCACATGTCCTCCACAAAATTATCGGAGAGAAAAAACCGAAGCTCTTTAACGGACCCAAGAGACAAATTCGCGTCCATCTTTGTGCAAAAAGTGCTCAAGTAGAATGATAAAATATTATAAGAAGGTCGTTAATTGCGTGGGGCAAAGTTCAGTAGAAGCCATTTGTGTAGACTTGATTTAGTACCTAATAGGTAGATACCTATAGATATAATTAACGCTCGCCTTATACTTCAATACAATAGCAAGGTTAAGATTTAGAATCCATGTCATTCAATACATTAATAATGGTCACAATAGACTACTTCATTTTCCTCCTTATTTAATTGTTAATCATGCTCAGAATTTTATTGCAACAAAGTTGTTTACCTTTATACTTAGCTTGTAATATTTTAATGTCCCATCAAGTAAATGAGAGTTTATTTTTTCGATTAAACACTAAGGAGCTATCAATACGAAAGTAAGGTTACTGATTGGTCGTCCTTGTGACGATTTCGCTGACACCCGTCAAATCAACAATTATAGTATCACTCCATATTTTCCCGTGGGTGTCGTAAAAGGCGACTAACGGATTTACATATAACCAGAGAATAGGCCATGCCATACTGAAGTCACCAACTATCGCGATCTGTTTAGAGAGTTAGCTCTAGAGGTAAACGTACCTATCTTTTTCATCCCATCTATTCGAAAATCGCTGAACGGTTTGTCAATAAAGGCGAACAAAATAGCTGTTTTCTGCAAGAGACTTTCGTAGCGGGTAAAAATGGGATTTAAAATTTGAATTTGAATTAATGTCCACCATAGGGATATTTTAGGTCAACCATAGCACTCGAACCAAAATATTGTATGAAAAATGATACTGGCTGGTTGCACTATTAAAATTATTATGAATATAAAAAAAGAAATATACTTGAAATGTAAACAAGACTACCAACCAAAGAGGTTCTGTTCCTAGTCGATACAAAAATGTCAATAACATTTTCAGTGGTTACAAAATAATACTTAATATGATTTTTAGTATTGTTTCATCAAGAAATAATATTGTAATGGTATTTTTTGTTTAAAATTAATGACGAGTGTGACTTAATGAGCCACTTATTCTTTTCTCTTAGAGGGAGATGAAAAGTAGAGTGTGTTACGCGGCAGCAAAAGTATTTTTACCTTGGGCGACCTATTGAATCCCTCGCTACGTTCAGGATTCTACTTTAGAATCCCTCGCCATGCTCGGGGTTCTACTCAAGAATCCTTCACTTCGCTCTGGATTCAAAATAGCGCCCTCGCCTTAAAAATATTATTTTACAGCCTTGTGATACAATCTACTATTAAATCCGTTCCTAATATTCTGACTGACATATTGGGCATAAAACGCATGGCCGCACGATTAGTTCCAAAAGAGCTCAATTTTGTCCAAAAAGAGCACCGAAAGCAGGTCGCTGAAGACATGATTTCCCGAGCTTCTACAGACTCCATCTTCATGAACCGCCTAATAAATGGCGACGAGACATGGTTTTATGAGTACGATATGCAAACAAGTCAACAGTCTTCAGATTGGCGCCTAGAAAACGTATCGAAACCCAAAAACCGAAAAATCTCTGAAGGAGTTGAAAACCACACCTCAATCAGCATACAAAAAACGTATTGAGGACTGGGTCAAGCGCTGGCGTAGCTGTATTGTAAGCGAAAGGGCCTACTTTGAAGGTGACAAAATAATTTTGGACGAATAAATTACTTTTTTGGTTATATTAAACAATTCCCGGTAGTTTTTACACAGAATGTAAATATTACAGCAAAAATAAAACGATATTTCTAAGTTGCACAGTTTTTTTAGAAATCTGCAAAAAAACCTTTACAAAGAAATTTAGTTTTGCGGTCCTATAATGGACTTTTCAACACATTTGCTCATAAAACAGCTCTATTTGCACTTTATTAAGGTCCATAATCCAGCTTATTAAACACACGTGTTTTTGTTATTAGATTACTTTACTAGAGTTTTATTTCTGTTTTTTTTTAATCGGCCAAGAGTAAGGAGCTTTTATGCTTATATTTTCAAGCTGACTTCGAAAAAATATCATAAATAAATGTTGATTTTATGAAATTATTTATAGTAATTAACTAATTAACAATAAATTTGTCATTTACGTAACAATGTATTCAATTTTTGATAATTTATTTCAAGGTTAATGGAATAGGATGTTTGGGTACCGAGTCTAGTGACAATTACTTTTTTTATGGCTTGGTTACTAGATTGACTAATAATTGATAAAAGATTGATGGTGTAAGATAACATGGTAATGTTTTGGGGCCTCATGCGACGTATAATCTGTGCCCGCTGAAAAAGAAATATTGCGCGCCATTTTACAAATATTTGTAGTGTTTATTATTGTAATTATTTCTTATAGTGTCGACTTCTACAAATAAAAAACTGTTCCTGAACCGTCTAAAACACTCATACACTAAATACAATTTTAAAAGCTGGTAAAATTAAAGGAAAACATGAACATATGCAGGCGACAAAATGTTCCGGTGGACGTGCGGTGGACGTAAGGTTAGCAAAGTTTAGTATTTTTAAAGGTAATCAATTTGATTTGTTTTATTCGCAAATGTGTTGAAAAACGTCGTAAAAAGCTCGTGCGCGTTTGACATTACACCCTCGGCTCCATTACGCCCTCGCCTGCGGCTCGGGCTGCAATTTCTGAGCCTCGGCTGTAATATCCAAAATAGCGCACTTACATTTTAATGTACTATTATTGCTTCCAAAAATACTAAAGGTATTTCGGAACCCTCGGCGCGCGAGTCAAACTCGCACTTGACCGGTTTTTTCTACTTTTCTAAACTAATTTACGTTTTATTTCCTCGCAATCAAAGTGAAAAGTAGAGTTTATAACTCGACCATAAAACACGTTTTATCCGCGGCTTAATTGTTCGCACTCCCCTACGGGTCGTGCGAATACGTAAGCCTTGTATAAAAAGTCATGTTTTATGCATTTGTTGTAAAAACTAATATTCTTTTTTTTAGCTCAAAGCAGTCAAGACGATCTACTTCATCGCAGCAGGGACCGGCATCACACCGATGCTTGGCCTTATGAAGTTTATGCTCGGGAGACCTAACTTCAGATGGTAAGCAAGACTCAACTTCAGTGGTTAAGAAGCTGATAAAAATCTTATCTCATTTGAGTTCCTGTTGAGATGACCTCAGAGCACTCTGACCGCTCAGGACCACTAGTAGGTACCACTGGATTTGACCCTATGGGATCTATTGTGCTGCCTCTTATACGCTGCGCCTCTAGCCCTGACGGTTATTTTCTGCGCATGGGTGACAAGCAGAAAGCCATAGAAAGATAGTTCCGAGATAGAAAGCCTTTGAAGATTATTTAAAATATGTGTCTCAAGGTATTCTGACATTCATTCAGTCATTGTAAATACGGCATAGGCGGCGTCGTTTTGCAAATTTTGTATGAAGATGTCAAATCACGTTTGATGATTTGACATTTCGTGCGTATGTCATCCCGCAGTAAAATAAATTAGTATTATTTCTATTCCAAGCGGAGCAAGGAGTCCGAATTCTTCGGGAAGATAATAAACGCTTCGTTCGCCTTCGTCCACCTGCCGCGCTCACCCCCACGACTCATTTTAAATTCTGCGCATTAATTAACGGTCATGGCTAGAGTTAGTTTGCGCCCCGTATACTTAGGTAATGCTCCTCTGAACTTCCGCCGTCTTCTTCCTTCAATATGCTCGTTATGAGCTTTTACATGGATTTCAGTGCAAAACCAATAGTCTTTTAAATGTGTAAGGGATTGTTAATATTAACCAGTAATATGGAGTTTGTTTTACTTCCTTTATTGTTCTACTTGCCGCCAGTTTGCCTTTGTTTAAGTTAAAACCCCTTAAATATTTTGCTGACACTTTCTGTTGTTTACAAAGTAAGTGTGGACATTAGATTTTAAGGAGTCTTAAAGAGCTTTCTGCATGTGGGCTGTAGCTGTTCTGTAAGCTGTTAATGTATGAAGAAATATACAGGTGGATTTTTGAGATTGGACGGACAGCAAGTTCATTTACCTAAACCGCTACAGCTACACTAAAATGGTCTTTGGAGACTTATCAGTATCACAACTTTTTGTTAAATTTTGATCCTCATTCACAGATTTAATTAAAAAAATACATTCCGCAAGAAAGTAGCCATATTACAAAAAAAAATTGATGCCAATTGATCCTTTTTCAAATACTGATCAAAATCTTCTGTGGGACCAACCCTAGAATACTAAAAAAGTCAGAAATTGAAAAAACGTTTTCCATATATTTTGTACGTAAATTTTACACAATTGTTTTTTATGTAATTTGGTCCTGCTCCTAAAACTCATCATAATCTTCTCAGAAATGGCAAAATGTATGGAAGAAGTTTTTGAAATTTCTGACTTTTTTAGTTCTCCAACCTGGGTTAGTCCCATAGAAGTTTTTGATCAGTATTAGAAACAGGATCGATTGGCATCAAAAATCTATTTTGTGTAAGGTTGTAATTTTCTTGCTAATTGTCCTTTTTTTGAAATACTGTGAATGGGGATCAAAATTTAAATGGTTAGGGTATTTTAAAAGTTGTGCTAAGTCTCCTAAGACCATTTTCGTGAAGCTGTAACGGTTAAGGTACCTGCCCTTGTTGTCCCATTTCAAAAATCCTCCGTGAACTTAATACAGGTGTAAAATATAATCGATTTCATTATTTCAGCGAACGAGTCCATTTATTATTCTTCAACAAAACAGAGGGCGATATCCTATTCCGAGAGAAATTCGAAGAAATCGCGAAAGAAGACAATAGGTTCGTTCTCAAGAGATAATTAATTACGTCCTTTTATCTTCTAACTTAACTCTCCTACCTTTATTCAAGCTATATTCAGAACCCATAAATTAATCCTTTAAAAAAACTGAAAAATATATTCATTAGTAGCATCAAAACACACGTATTTCAAAAACTTACGAAGAAAAAGGGTTCCAAAAAGGGATATATATATAGAACCGAGGGTTCCGATATACTTTTTATTATTGGAAGCAATGAAGTCCATTTTTAGGACTGCAAAACTAAATTTGTTTGTAAAGGTTATTTGCAGATCTCTAAAAAACTGTGCAACTTAGAAAGATCGTTTTATTTTTGCTGTAATGTTTACAAACATTTCTGTCAACTGTAATTAATTCAGATTTTTCCTTTCACAAACTTTGGCGATAAGGGGGGGAATGCTATTTTTTTTACATTTTTCATCCTAACTTGAAAACTAAGAGACGTAAAAAAATACAAAAATATATTTTAGAAAGTACAAGTAAAACCCTTTCATATGATACCAACTCGAACTTGTAGCGACAATTAGAAATTTGCCTCCCCCCCTATTTTGGCCCCCTTTACATTGATAATCATAATTTTTTCAAAAAAATTTCATGTGTAATTTAGTTGGGCAACCATATTCTAAAACTATCTCAAATTTCAAGTCGATAGCATGAGTGGTTGCTGAGATATAGAGTTGTGACAGACAGACGGACAGACAGACAAAGTCGCACCATAAGGGTTCCTTTTTTACCATTTTGGTATCGGAACCCTAAAAAGGCTCGTTTTAGGCAATTCCTATTAAAGTCTGTCCCAAAAGTAAGTATACCGCAACCAAGAAAAACAACATTTCCATGCCGTGATTCATTTACGCTAATGTACGAACCGTCCTTGCAAACTTTTGATGTCTCTCATGAATAATAAGATAAAATACGGCGGTGTTTTCCGGACCGAGACCCGTCGGGCAAGGTATCTACATTTATTCCACAGAGGCCGGCATAATTTGTACGTTCTGTAGATTATATTATCTTTTGTTAATGCAATATTGTGGTCGCTCACCGATAGGCCTATGGAGTGAGCTATACTCGGACCCTGTGCCGGATCGAATTAAAAATGAGGGAATCCACAAGATAAAATAAAAAACATACTAAATAAGAAAAAAATACAGATTGTATTAAATGAAAGAAAATAATCGCAGAGAAATGCCTCGCTGTAAGGCAGAGTTATAATAATGTTAACTTGTGTTTTGATACTAACAAACTATATAGGGTCCTAATGAAGTAGTGAACATAATTTTAGCATGTTATTATATCGTCCATCATAAGTATGCAGTGAGTCACCGCTTTCAACCGCTGGTAGCCAAGCCCCGTAACTAATCAGGTCGCCTAAAATTATAAAGTCAAATGCACAATGATTAACTGAAGGCAAACCTTCGAAAGAAGCGGCGGCTGTTTCCTATTTGTGTTACTTAAAAATTAAGTAAAAAGTATTGCATTTTAACTTCTTTGTGAATACACCTTTACCCTGTATTTGGTTAAGTGACTTACTGCATTCTTAACGCGGACAGACCATGAAACTGAACAACTTTTCCCAAGTCGAAAAGTAATTTTTGACCTCCGATACAAAATGCGCTATCAGCTAACGCAGTCTCTATGGGATGTTGAAATTGTTTTTATCTACACTCATGTCGTAATCTTTGAATTATGATTCAAAAAGTTGGTACATAAGGCTGAATATTACGCAGAGTATGCATAAAAAATTAAAAAGTTACCATTACGTAACGATTTTTGTATGAAAATTTTGCAAAGGTGTTACGTAATTTAACTTTTTAATCATAACATACCACTTGGATAAAATTCTTCTTGAACCTAAACCTTTTTAAAGAAGACTGAATGTAAGGTCTTTTAGAGAGCCGGTTATAAATGTAACAGTTTTTCTTAGTATCTGTCAAATATCAATAGCATATTTACAAAGTGTACCTTATAAACAACCTATTATTTTGGAGCAGTTACAGTAACAGGTACTATAGTTACAATTATTTTATCTGCAGTGGAAAATATGCGCGCGCAGCCTGAAATTAGAAAGACTTGGAAATAGATACTAGATTTGCCGCCATTTTCAAATATTTACCTTTTTCAAGTATTTTGTGCCCTTGAAAGTAATGTGAAAGTTTATTGAGGTGCAGGCAGGATACTGCAGTTACACCAAAAGATACTCAATAACTTATGATCTTCTCCCATATTAGTCTAGGACATTTTATGACATAACCTACAATGAATTGGGAAAGAATGAAAATCGAAAAGAAAACCATGTCTTGTTAAGAAAATGTTCTGCTTGTATATTTCAAAGAAGACCTAGCGGATATATTAAGGCGGCTTCTTCAGACTCAAATCAGAACTGTAATATACATAATATAAGTTACCTTTGTTGTTTACTTACATTTGTTTAATTTTTATAAGTAAGTACCTACCTATTGCATGAGTGAAGATAAAGTAGTATACGCAACTGCATATAATTTGGTATTAAAACACTCGTTTGATGCTATTATCACACTCGGCTACGCCTCGTGTGATAAACCCAAACTCGTGTTTTATGACAGTTGAATAAACTACTATTTCGTATCCTTGGAATTTTTTTATCAGTTTTATGATCTAAGTAACATGCTAAAATAATGTTCTCTATTTCAGTACGAATAAAATATATCTCGCTTTTCGACCCATGTTCTTTGGGAAAGTTGTTTGTAATCTAGAGTATATTCATATTTTCTGCTATCAAGAACTTATTTTAAGTCACAAATATACAACGTGTTAATGGAATAAGCGAAACCCTAATACACCCCAACTGATTTTTATTAAAATAAATCCATTTCCGTAAAAAAAAAAACTTTTTTTCTCGATATTGTTATTTTAAAGTTTCATCATTGTTCTAGCTCCATCGTTGTTCTAGTCCGCGCACGCAGCGCCTTATCCCTCCCCTCCTCACCGCTCGTCTACCGCGCGCCGCCGGCCGCCAGCGCGTATCCACAGAAATATTTAGAATAGAAGCGGCATAAATTTAAATAATAAAAAAAAAATACCCCTGTCAAAAACCCGTAAAATTGATTCTACTCTCGATTCTGAACAAACTATTTTCTCAGTTTCGCTTATTCCGTTAACACGTTGTACTCGTACATACGTACACATATACAAGTGACAGTAGGCAGGCCAGGGCTCATTGCTCGAACTTGGCTCGAACAACCGAGCCAAGTGCCCAGCTGATTTGATTATGCTGATTCTGTTCATAACACCTTATATTAATTAATAGTTTAATTTAGTAGTTAATATTGTTGAGAGTTTATTTCTTATGCCACTACGCTGTTATTTATTATGATTAGTTCAAGTGATCGCTAGCAGCACCACGTTATTTTGGCTAAAGTGGCTAAAGCTATACTTGATATAATTATTGAAATTTAAAATCTTTTTCTGTATTTCAGGTTAATAGCAACGCATGTGCTTTCGGAACCCGGCCCTTCGTGGTCTGGTCACAAAGGAAGAGTGACCAGCGAGCTCCTCACACAAGTCCTCGGGCCGGTCAAGTGTGACCGGTGTTCGCACTTCGCGTGTCTCTGTGGACCAACCGAGTTCACGCACACGGCTCTCGACTTGCTAAACAATCTCGGCATGAGAGACTCGTGTGTTCATGCTTTCATGGGATAAAAGATGGCTCTTCGTGAACTGGTCATGATGGAAGAGTCTCGGCCCGGTTGTCAGATCAGTGTTCGCTCTTTGTATGTCTTTGTGGACCAACCGAGTTCACGCACACTGCTCTGCACTTGCTAAACAATTGTTTCCCAGCAGGGTTTTTGGAGTGAAACTCTGGAGTATTCTATTTAAATTATTTATTGAAATAGAGACGCAGCCTCCATTACAAGTACTCGTACAAGAAGAGAACAGCAATACTTATATATACCTATCCTACTCTAGCAGCTTTACGTTTCATTACACTCAACAACAATCTCAGCACGAAGGACTCGTGTGTTCATGCTTTCATGGGATAAACGATGGCTCTTCGTGAACTGGTCATGATGGAAGAGTCTCGGCCCGGTTGTGAGATCAGTGTTCGCTCTTTGTATGTCTCTGTGGACCAACCGAGTTCACGCACACTGCTCTGCACTTGCTAAACAATCTCAGTACGAAGGACTTGTGGGTACATGCTTTCATGGGACAATTATGGTGATAGGTTTTATGGTGTCGCTACTTACATTCTACGAAAACCTGGATAATATGTAGTATCCCAGAAATATGTCCCATTAAATGTATACTTACGGCAAAAAATTTGGGCGCTATACAGGATTATTTTATAATTATGTGCTTATTGTGAAGGCTAAATGCAACAACTTTTGTTCTACGAGTTTTGGAAATTCACAATAACAGATTTTACTTCCCAATTGGATTGATAAGTTTATCGATTAAAAAATATTTTTGCCGAATTTTTTAAAATTGTAGAACAAAAATTGTTGCTTGTAGCCTTTACAATTGGTCGAGTTACAAATAACCCTATCTATTGGAGACAACTTTTTTGACGCTTGATCCAAGTTTTTACGCAAACCAGGAACATGTACATTTTTCTTTAAAACATAGGTGGAAAAACGAGTCTTGCTAAATCATAAAAATTTTGAGTGGTCAATGGAGAAAGCCAATTCAACTCATATTTTTTTCTCGTTTTTCGTCTGATTTTTTTCAAGGAATGTTAATAATTGTACCTACCTAACCTAGGGTACGAGTCGTATTTGAAGTGGGCACAGGTTTTTACACAGAGCGGACTGCAAGTGCACATAGTGATACAAAATAAACCTGTATGTCTTTTTAGGTATTAATTTTTTATTTGTAAAGCGACTTAAATGTAATTGACGTAATATCCTTTTCATCCTACAATGAATGAAAAAAATCTTTTTTTTTATCCCATGTCTTTATCCGATATGATTCAATATTTTGTTAAATGCTTCTAAATGAACATTAAATAAGGCTTAATAAATCAGTAAAAAAGACATATTACTAACAAATAGTTTTACCAGTTCTAGATGTGTTAATTTCTTAATCGTAATTTTCAGGATAAAAATCAGACTATAATCACGGGAAGTATGGCCAAAAAATATGTGAAGAAAGAATAAATTGTATAGTTTCTATTTACTATAGTTGAAAATAAGAGTGAGAAATTATTTATAAGTAAATTGATACAAAACATAGATTATCTGGGTAGGGACAAAGATATAGAGTTTTCATGTAAATACAATACCTAGCTACATTATTAAGTTTGTATATCAAGGAGGACAAAATAGGAGCACTATAATACAGGGAGTAAGGGACATGTTTCCGAAAACTGAAGTGGCATGATCAGTCAACGAAACTGAACAACTTTCAGTGAATGAATGAAACTTTCGAGAAATTTTAAAAGGAATCCGCGACGCCATACAAAACTATAAACTTGATTGGAATTTTTTTTTGGAGGCCGATATTTTTATTCATTCCCTGAAAGTTTAAAAGTTGTTCAGTTTCATGATGCCACTTCAGTTTTCGGAAAGTTGTCCTTTACACTCCATATAAATACAAGAAATCACAGTAAGTTAATTGATAGTTTCTATAAGTACACATTCTCTAGTTAGTAAACAAAGTGTGATAAATTTGCTATTTAGAGTAGGTATCGTGCTTATTTCGTATTGTTAGTTATCCTTGTGATTGTGTTTTTTAAAAGCATCTCATTTGGGCTCAATGCACAGAAAGACAAAATTGCAGTTTATCATCGACAAAAATCACTAAGAACGGGACATAACGCGGGGTGTAAGGAACAGCTTTCCAAAAACTAATCTGAACAACTTTCTTTTAATTAAACTTTCAGGGCGTCCGCTAAAACTCGCGCGGACGCCCGCACGCATGTGAAATATGTATTATGAACAGCGTTCCCGGCGAGGGCGCGTGTTACGGGCTTTTTCATACTATTTCACACGCGCGAGTTCTGACGCTCTCAAGAAATCAAGTGAAATAACGGCTGTTCCATACAAACTGTCCAATCAAGTTTACAATTTTATATGGACATGCTGCCTTTTTTTTATTTCCTGAAAGTTTCATTCAGTATTGTTTAGTTTCGTCAGTTTCGTTGACAGATCCATGGCCTTTCATTTTACGGAGAGCTCCCCTTATACCCTGTACGTGCAAACCGTAAAGTGGCTAAAACTAACGACTTTTAACATGTAAAATATGTGATTGATACTAGGTAAGGTCATCGCAAAAAGAAAAATTGTGTGATCGCAACACCACTTAAAATGTACTTTTTAATATTAAAAACTCGTACAATCTCTGCTAAAGGGGTTATCAAATCAGATATGTTGATATAATAATCGAATTGTACCAAGCAGTAATAGGCAAGGCAGTTCCACTAGGATTATGCCATACAGATCTTTATGCTATTTTCCAAATTGTCTTTTAAATATTCCATCCAGTTCAGTCACTGTTTTCTAGATAAATAATAATATTACGTCCAGTATTCGTATAAAACTGTCATTTACGTTATAAGTACGTATCCGAAAACGTTATTTTAATAGTACGTACTCAAGTAAGTACCTATCGTTTTTTTATAAATGTATGAGCAAACATCTATGTTACCCTCTCCTGAAACACCTAAAATATCTCTCACTTACATAAGAATCATTGTAATTTAAAACGGTATTGCAGTGGTTTTTTTTAAATCATTATGAGTGACCGATATTTCTGATATATACTCGTAATTATGTCAAAATCTTGTGAAAATTAAGGTCGTGGCACACGCAACCGTGACAAGGGGGTATTATTTCGGTACCGGTGTCAATATCGGTATAATACAGTTCACGAAAGAGCCGGACGTTTTTTTTTTCGTGAAATTCAGTATGCTAGTTTTCTTCCATACAGCCTGAAAACATTAAGCAAACATACTTTGAAGATCATTAATTCATTATACCCTATTACTTAACGCAATAAATTATGTATTAAAATTTTAAAAAATGTACAAATGAGGTCATAAATGAAATAAAAAATCAGGATAATGTTTTTGTCTCACCATACAAAATTACAAACTTTATTAGACGGTTTGTACGGAGAAGCCGATTTTTTTTTGTCATTTCCTGAAAGTTTTATTCACTTGTTGAGTTAGATCATATGCCCCTTCAGTTTTCGGGAACGTCTCCCTAACTCCCTTCATGTAGCCATAAGTAAAAATGTGTGTAATTTATTAATTAAAAAAATTATTTCCAAAATTCTATTTTTGTTACATTAGCCATTAAGTATCATTCGTTTCATAATATTATGTAAGTGTATGGTTTTTATTAATTATGTTGACTTATGTAAATTATATGAAGTGCCTACATTCCAATGTTTACGTTTTGCTTATTGGGTGTCGTTGATTTACGGATTTCTAATAAATGGCATAAAGTTAAAGCGAAGGTTTTTTTATTCCTTTTAAGTAGTGTAATGTCAACTTACAAGAGATATACCTTTTTAATGTTTGAAATAAAAAATATTAGGGGGGGGACAATTCACACAAGTCATCTGAGGTGCTAGCACCGAACTCAATCGTTATCGAATCTCTCTTTTCTTCTTGTATCGAAAAAAAGAGAGAATCGATAACGATTGAGTTCGGTTCTAGCCCCTCTGATCCCAAACTAGGCAAAGCCTGTACAATGGGAACCAGATTATATACATAAATAACACCCAGACACAGAACAAACACTAGGATTAACCACACAAATGTTTGCCCTGGGCGGTGATCGAACCCGCGGCCCAAGGCGTAGAAAGCAATTAAGTACATTACCAACCCCACCAACGGGCCTGTTGTTGTACAGTCATAGTGTAGATATAGGTAATCAGTGCAACCAAATAAATCGCACGCCGAGGGTCCCGTACAAGAAACTTACAATGTGAATTTTTATTGGTTTCGACTGCAACGACCATAGAATACATGAAACAGTGATTCTACTCATGGAAACGAGCAACATTCCCGAAGATAAATAATTTTTACTCGATAAAACTTTTTGACTTCCCATACAAAATTAAGGCGATCACGTTAGTAAAATTTTCGAGTATTTTTTTTTTTTCGGAAGTGTTACTAGTTTTCATTAGTAGCACCATAGCGGGCATTGGGTACTGTAAATTACCCTTCTTCGAGTTAATTACAAATTATAAAAAATGCTATATTTAACCAAAAAACGGTCAAGCAGGCAACATCCCAATCCGCAGCCGCGAGCAGTTTTTATGCCTCAGGCAATTTTTCATTTTATTTCTAAGAAAATAAAGTACATTTTGCTACGTTATCAAAAACTGCTCTGCTCCTATTCTTTATCTTTGTTTTTTTTATTTGTTAGAATATCCGCCGTAATAATCTAATCAATTACATTTAAACATTCAACCGGCTTGCTATAACGGTTGTACATAAAAAAAAGAAAAAAAAAAACATACAGACAACGACGTAGACTTAGTAAAACCTTTGGCACCCTTTGGATGCGGAGCCCTAAATATGTAAGTTTTTATTTATACCTGTATAGCCCCATGTCAAAATTCGCAGGAATTGAAAGAAAATGTACTTGTTTACGTAATAAGGTATATTTTTGAATAAATATCAAAACAATTTTCATAAATTTTCCATTTTTCGGGAACTCTATGGGAAATTGACATAGGGGATGACCCCAACATGTGAATCCGTGGGGCAACTGAGGTTGACTTTATTCAGAACACCTACAGCATTTATACAAGGTAATGTAACTTAAGTAAAATCACAACAAAGCTATTAATAGGTATTCGCATATAGAAACAAGAACAATAACATGAAAATTTGCCATTTTAGATTGGTAAAATCAATCAGATACAATAAAAAGTATTTACCTAATTATTTTGGTTCAGTATAAGTATGGCCGAAAAACTCTTCAGTAAAAATGTTTACTACTTTTGAAGGTTTAGAAATGAACAGTTCTAGATCATCTTTTTGCTTAGAAATATCATTAAAAAGACTACTTGCTCGATGAAAGAATGCATTCCGACGATAATTAATAATTAGCGTTGGCTTGGGGGATTAATTATGGTTGGCTACGTCGGTTAGGAATTTTGCGTGGCACCCAGATGTAAATTTTCCCAATAATGCAGGACAGTAGTTTTGCCCGTTAGCAATTTTAATTAAATACCGAAATTTGTCTTCTTCTTCTTCAAGAGGTAAAAAGTATTTTTTTTTACATCTTGTTTCATAACCGACGTGACACGTATGTACTTATTGTATTGCGGATTCCAAACCACCGATGCATACCCCAGTATGCTGCGCACATACTCGTACACACAGAACAGCACCTTCATTGATTTAATAGATTTAAATGAAGAAGTGGATCTAATGATAAAGCCTAGTAAGATAAAGTATAGGTAAATAAAATACAGCATTAGGGAAGGAACATTATTATTATACAACAAAACATAAAAATTATATTATAATACACAGTTCGTCTTTGTAAATGCAGTCCTCAATCCAATACACCTTTGGTGACATTTCTCATAGCACGCGATCACAGACAGCGCTCCAAACAAAAAAAACAAATGCTCTGCTCTTATTACATTACAACTCGACATTTATATAGATTCACACGGCTACAGGCACGGATCTTCAACGAACGATAGAAACTATAACTAGGTATTCGCACAAAAAAGCCAGCCTTCTTTTTTTTTTCAACATGGCGCCATTTTGTTTGTAAAGCGATGTAGTTTAGCTGGTGTCATTAAGAGATTTTAACATCCAACAATGATTAAATGATTTGAGTTTACGCCGGTTTTACATGATGGCAAAATTGTATCGCCTCTGAGGGATGCAGCTATGTATATGAAAGAAAGAGAAAGCTATTCGACTATTTCTTTCTTTAGTATAGCTGCATCCCTCAAAGGCGCTGAAATTTGCCCCGCGTTAATCAGCCTTTATGGACTAAGAGCTGGCGGTTGTCAACCCTACCTTATCGCATACAAAGAAGCGACCTATCTAGGCTGGTGCACAGTGAAAAGGTGAGTCTAAAAAAACAGGGTTGCCTGGGCGCAACCTGCCTCATTTTGTATAGTCCACAAAAAACTGTTTATTTTTTTTACCAATTCATGTACCAAATAAGAACATAGTACTGCCCGCTCTCCGCCTATAAGGGTGCGATGCCAGAGACCGAGGTGAAGCGTGACCGGTATGTTTTTTTAGGATTCCGAATCAAAATGGTAAAAAACGAACCGATATGGTGCGACTTCGTCTGTCGACTTTATCTCGGCAACCACGCATGCTACCGACTTGAAAATTGGAATAGTTTTAGAATATGATTGCCTAGTGCAAATGAAAGAATTAAAATTTTTATTATTATTATAGTACAAATAGAAGGGGGGGGGGGGGGGAATTTCAAATTGTCGTTATTATACTAGGTCGAGTGGGGTATGTAAATGTAAATATTACAGTTGCTTATGAAATAGCTGTAAAATGTGTAGGTAAGCGTTGAAATAACCGAAAAAAATGGATCATGATTACACAAACGCTTTCACTAAAGACATACATTCTCAAATTTAATTCTGCTGAATTTGCTGTGATGTGGGTTTAGACGACAATTATCTATATCCGATTTAAGTTTTAACAAAAATAATCGTATTTACGTTGAAAAACCGTGCCGCGGTTTATATCAATACGAGTATATTTGAGCTGCAGCTACATGTATGTACAACGTTTCGAGTTCCTTCCAATCCAAAACGTACGTTGTGTCGAGTAGCAAATATCTTGATTGACCTAGCGCAAACTCAAAAAACACATTTGGGATTTACAGAATAAATTAAAATAGGGTAGGTGTAAGAAGCTAAAAACACTTAATACAGAACTGGTAGTGGTTATACATATATGATGATTGACAGATATTGATATGCTACATTTAAACTATTTTCTGCATTCCCCCCTATATCCACCCAATGTAAAATACAATCGAAAAAATGTATCATGAATAAACTAGGGCCATCTTAATAGGTCTGTTGTGACAGCTGTCAAACGTGTGAAAAATTATAACCTGCAAAGGAAAATGAACCCTGTGCGTTTGTGTTAAGGAAACGTCAAAACGGACTTCTTACGTTGGCCCTACTTTAGAATGACAACAGGACAGTAAGAGCAAGACGGAGCGACTAATGTCTCTGTCGCTCCAATATTTTACGCATCGCTTTGTTGTGCTGTCATTCTAATCAAACTACATTATTTCGACTGTAAGGAATAATTTTTTTAAAATAAAAATACATAATGAAAAGCTTGGAACATAAAATTAACTTTTAAAACTTCAACATTTCCTTCATAAATAATAATTTTGAGCATTCTCTCTTTTTTATACAACAGACTATGAAAAATTAATATAAAACAGTTATTGGTGACGAAATAAATATTTTTTTCACAATAGATTGTCAGATTTGGCAATACAATACCTACTTCTTATACAGCCATTTATACATACACCAAGGGAAGATAGTTAAGTACAAAATTAGAGTGACCCTGTGCAGGCTTATCTTGCTTGCTATGTTTTTTTATTATACACGACATCTCGGAGACTGAAACATTTACCACAGAACATATACGCTAACATTTACACTGGATTCCAGAAAACTGAACTACTCTTTCCAACCAAATCGATATAAGCTTCCGGTTCGAATTGTTTTCCGTTACCGATACCGTCTACTATGCGTTTCAAGTGAGAATAGAACTGAGCCTAGATTTGCGGCCGCAATCACAGTGAAGTAGTAGCTGTCAAACTAACTTCACTTTGTTTCGATTTCGCAACCACAAGGAACCACTGTCAAGTTACCAGTCCTATTCCCATTTGAAACGATAGTACAGTACAGAGAGCGTACTAATCTTAGTACACATATTAGATGGGTTGCTTGCAGGTCGCTTGGTGAGTAGCTAGGGTAACAAATTACAGTTTGGATTTTCCTAAGCAAATAGCCAAGGAACTCGTCAGGCTCCATGTTTGAGTTAGGCCGTGTCCCCATTACGCTGTGAGCGGCTGACTATCCGCTGACTGACTCTGAGCGCCATATTCGTCGCTAATGTTTACTTTAGTACACGCTGAATGGACACTTCGTTTAAAATATATAGGAAGGCGAACTAGAGGCAAACAGTTAGCCGCTCACTGTGAGCCTAATGGGGACGCGGCCTTAGATGCAAAAGCGAAATCCATTTTAATCAAAGTTGGTATATGTTCATATATAAGAATATATATCTACATGTTAATGTTTATGAGATCACTTCCCAGCTCTTTTTAAATAAATACAAGTCAGCCTGTGGTCTACGAATATAGCCAATAATTTAAGAAGAAGAAGTATAAGTAATTTAACACTGGAATTTAAACGAATTTTACAGATTTAGGGTAACCCTGCTACCACAAGCCAAGTGGGTATGTGCTCGAAAAGACAGGTTTTAAATATAAATAAATGCGATGCAAATCTGTAAAACTTAGTTGTAAGTCTAGAAAACTCGCGAACAACAAAGAAAACGTAGCGGTTGTTGCAAAATATGGTAGGTTTGTTTGTTTTCATTTCCCGAAGCAGGTTTTATTGGAAAACGTTTCTAATTTCTTTTACCGAGAATGCTCCTAAATTTGTCCTTGTCACAACGCCCTTTTTCTCGAATATTAAGAGAGTGAGTTAAATTGATGCAAATTGTATTATCCAATGTGCGTCAATTTAACCATCCTCTTAATGTGACACGCGTCGCGACATGGTGGAGGTGCTGGGATATCGCACGGGTTGGTGTGTCCGCGCGTGTGACAGTACGCTTGGGGAGGTTTAACTGAGCTTGACCTCTTTAGTGTATGTTTCTGAGTGTAGTTGTTTTTATTATTTACGCGTTGATATCGTTGATATAGAGCACGTCGCGGTCCTTGACGGGGATGTCGCAGAGGTTTGTGTCGCCGCGTGTTACGGAACGCTTGGGGAAGTTCAGTGTGATCTCAAACTCCTCCGGTGACTGCGGTATGCTGAATACGAAGTCATACAGTTCCTGCAGGAAATAAATGAAAAAAATTGTAAGTCTTGAGAGTGCCATTACTAAATTAATTTAATGTACATACATCTTTTAAATTTAAACTCGTTATAGAACGACAAGGATTATAACTCTTCCATACGTTTATTTTCTCGATGACAGCGAGTAAGAAAGATACGATAATAGTGAGTAGGAAAGAGATAGATCGAACAATGTACGACTTGACCGCTGTCAAAAAGAAAAGAAATTCTTGGAAATAGTATAACAAGTGTATTTTATTCTTGTCAATTGTTTGTTTTTAAGTAAACGGCGGGCTGTAGGCGCTATTTTCCGAGCAGAACTAACCTTTTCTAAGGCGAAACTTACGCGTGTAAACAGAGCTGAATTTGGCTTATTTACAAAAATTATACTGCCCCACGTATTTTTCGGAAAATAATCCACGTCATGTAAATGGCTACAAAAAAAAAGTTATTTTTCCTAGGAATATAGAGAAACAATCCTCCTCACATAAAAACTATGATCCATGATCAGTGTGTATGGAATTTCTTTTTAGATTTTCCATACGTTCTTTGGGAAAAGTTGTTCAGTTAAGGTGATCTGTGACGGCCAGCTTAGCCCCGAACGCAACTAGATGGAGCCACTGCTGCAAATATAAGGTTTAATTTTTTTATGCAATACTCGTAAGTACCAACTATATATGTGCAAAAAGTTGATTCGCGTAAATTTCATCGTGCAACTTCAACGCCTAACAACAATTTCGATAAGAAAAATATCTCCATATGTCCACTAAAGTCAATTACTCTCGTCAGTCCGTGTTTAAATGAGTACGATCACTCACACATGCACACAAAGCACAACTGTACAGTTTTGACCGCACGCCCACAATCGTAATATTGAACCAAAAATTGCTTTTTGCGTTCGTTTTTCAACAGAATTTTATGTCCCGCGTAAGAATGCAAGTCATTTGAATTTTTGTATGGAAAACGGATCACCTTAAATGGGCAGATTAACAGTGAACGTGTTTTAATTTTTTGGTAGCGATCTGCTCTTGACTGTACAATGCCGTTGAGTTTTTGTGCGGTGGTTACCTGAGTGGTGGCTTTGAGTGAGAACCGCCGCGTGAGGCGCTCGCCGTCCGGCAGACGGATGAGAAGTACCACCGTGTCCTCCGCGCCGGCCGCCGGCTCCGGCTTCAGTCGCGCCGCCATCGCCGCGCGCGCCTCCACTACCTACAACCAAGTATATGACTTTACTTACAGAGGAATCAGAGAAATAAACTACGTATAGATCGCGCCAAAGTTCTAGTCCGCTCTGACGCGAAACGTGCCGTGTTCAAAGCAGACTAGAAGTTTGGCGCGATCTCTAACAGACTTTGTCCGAGCCATGTTTCTAAAAGGAGCAGAAAAAAGTTTTACCTTGAGTCACAGGTAGGTATGTATGTTTACCAGGGAGTATCAGTTTTGTCACTTTTTCTCACAAGCGAATCAGCCATCCATCAACATCCTTTATTTCTGGTGTAAGTGTATTGTCAATTATGATAGCGCATATACGTAATAACGTTAGCACATCCTATACTATTAAACGAGCAATATTTGTATATAATAATTGTAATCGGTTTTTCGAAAACGGCTCCAACGATTTCGATGAAATTTAGTATACAGGGGTTTTTGGGGGCAAAAAATCGATCTAGCTAGGTCTCATGTTTGGGAAAATTCGTTTTTACAGTCTTTTTTAATATTTCTCAGCTTGTTTTAGTGCGTTCAAGAAACTTACAGCGCCATCTGTTGTTGACTAGCATAACCTTGCTCAGCCGATGATATTTTAATGTTGAGGTGGCTATTATAGAGCGAAGCTCGGTCGCCCAGGTACTTGATATTAATCGCCCCCACAAGTATCTTTTGATCACTTTCTGGGAAGTCTCCGTTGCATGAATTGTATTAAGATTCTTGAAATAAAAACATTTTAATTTTATCTATTTTTTATTTTATTATAAACTTTACTTTCACAATCTCGTAGTGACAACGAAACAATAACAAGGACAAGTCATACTAACAGGTTGACATGTGGTAGATTACCACCAGCCAGTCGCGTGCACGGAGACTCTACTTCAGAGTGAAACAGAAGATATCCTGCGCTCTTTTTCCTTCTCTCTCCCTACCTACATACACACCGCAAAGCGTGGCATCTTGTGGACAAGTCACTCAAAACGGATCTCCCTTTCATATGAATGCTATATACGAGGGCCAAACCGAAAAGATCGGGAATAGAATACTCAGGAATAAATTAGATTAAAACCTTTTTGGTTTATGACATGTAGTATTATTTCAAACACAATTCCATTTTAGAATTTTAAAAAAAGTAAAAAAGAAAAGAGTAGTAGCCATTTTAATTTGACAAGTCAGTGGGGAAAATGGAGCTTACGCGGGAACATTTCCGTGCCATAATTTTTCACAACTTTCGTCGAGGTTTATCTCAAGAACAATGTCTCGCCGAGCTTGTTTCTGTTTATGAACTTGAAGCACCCAGTAAAACGACTATATATCGTTGGTATTCTGAGTTTCGTCGTGGACGTTCCTCTCTCACGACAGTTCCTTCTACTGGTCGACCAAAAACAGCGGTAACACAAGATAACATCGATGCTGTGCGCCAATTAATAAAAGAAGATAGACATGTGACATACGAGCAGATTCGGGCTTCTCTCAGCATTGGTATGACAGCGATTCAAACTATTTTACATGATGAACTGGGTGTCAAGAAGTTAGTTTCCCGCTGGGTGCCCCATCGTTTGACCGAGGAACAAAAGTCGGCTCGTGTTAATTGGTGTCGGTCTACTCTGCAACGGTTCAATAGAGGGAGCTCAAATGCAGTTTACAATATCGTCTCTGGTGATGAATCGTGGATTTATTCACATGAGCCCGAAAGAAAACATCAATCGGCTGTTTGGGTCTTCGAAGGCGAGGTCAAGCCAACAAAAGTTGTCCGCTCTCGTAGCGTGTCGAAAAAAATGGTCGCTTCGTTTGTATCAAAAACTGGTCATGTGGCTACGATTCCTTTACAAGAACGCAGAACGGTTACTGCTGATTGGTACACAATAGTTTGTTTGCCGGAAGTCATAAGAGAACTTCGTAAAATTAATCCGAATCGTCGCATCATTCTTCACCAGGATAATGCGAGCTCACATACCGCTCGCAAAACGATCGCGTTTTTAAATCAGGAAAACGTGGAGTTAATGGACCATCCACCGTATAGCCCTGACTTGAGCCCCAATGATTATTTTACATTCCCAAGAATTAAAGATATGCTACGTGGTCAACGATTTCAAGGTCCAGAAGAGGCAGTCGAAGCTTACAAATCGGCCGTTTCGACTATATCCACTTCAGACTGGAATTACTGTTATAATAATTGGTTTGATAGAATGCAAAAGTGCATCGATTGTCACGGCGAATACTTCGAAAAACAATGAAAGTAAATATCAAAGATTTTGGACCTCCTTGCTTCGCGTAAATATTGTTGTATTATTTTTGTACTTTTTTCTATTCCCGATCATTTCGGTGTGGCCCTCGTACTATTAAACGAGTAATATTTGTATTCGCATTAGCTCCTCGTTCCCTTCTCCTAGTCAGCTACTAGCGACTATTGTTGCGGGTACCTGCTGCCTCCGCTGCTCCTCCGCCTGCAGCCGCATGAGCTCCTCGTTCTCCCGCTGCAGTCGGAGCGCGCGGTCTGCCTCCCGGCGCCGCTCCCTCCCCTGGTCAGCTGCTAGTGACTGTAGCTAGTGTAGTGGGTACCTGCTGCCTCCGCTGCTCCTCCGCCTGCAGCCGCATGAGCTCCTCGTTCTCCCGCTGCAGTCGGAGCGCGCGGTCTGCCTCCCGGCGCCGCTCCCTCCCCTGGTCAGCTGCTAGTGACTGTAGCTAGTGTAGTGGGTACCTGCTGCCTCCGCTGCTCCTCCGCCTGCAGCCGCATGAGCTCCTCGTTCTCCCGCTGCAGTCGGAGCGCGCGGTCTGCCTCCCGGCGCCGCTCCCTCCCCTGGTCAGCTGCTAGTGACTGTAGCTAGTGTAGTGGGTACCTGCTGCCTCCGCTGCTCCTCCGCCTGCAGCCGCATGAGCTCCTCGTTCTCCCGCTGCAGTCGGAGCGCGCGGTCTGCCTCCCGGCGCCGCTCCCTCCCCTGGTCAGCTGCTAGTGACTGTAGCTAGTGTAGTGGGTACCTGCTGCCTCCGCTGCTCCTCCGCCTGCAGCCGCATGAGCTCCTCGTTCTCCCGCTGCAGTCGGAGCGCGCGGTCTGCCTCCCGGCGCCGCTCCCTCCCCTGGTCAGCTGCTAGTGACTGTAGCTAGTGTAGTGGGTACCTGCTGCCTCCGCTGCTCCTCCGCCTGCAGCCGCATGAGCTCCTCGTTCTCCCGCTGCAGTCGGAGCGCGCGGTCTGCCTCCCGGCGCCGCTCCCTCCCCTGGTCAGCTGCTAGTGACTGTAGCTAGTGTAGTGGGTACCTGCTGCCTCCGCTGCTCCTCCGCCTGCAGCCGCATGAGCTCCTCGTTCTCCCGCTGCAGTCGGAGCGCGCGGTCTGCCTCCCGGCGCCGCTCCCTCCCCTGGTCAGCTGCTAGTGACTGTAGCTAGTGTAGTGGGTACCTGCTGCCTCCGCTGCTCCTCCGCCTGCAGCCGCATGAGCTCCTCGTTCTCCCGCTGCAGTCGGAGCGCGCGGTCTGCCTCCCGGCGCCGCTCCCTCCCCTGGTCAGCTGCTAGTGACTGTAGCTAGTGTAGTGGGTACCTGCTGCCTCCGCTGCTCCTCCGCCTGCAGCCGCATGAGCTCCTCGTTCTCCCGCTGCAGTCGGAGCGCGCGGTCTGCCTCCCGGCGCCGCTCCCTCCCCTGGTCAGCTGCTAGTGACTGTAGCTAGTGTAGTGGGTACCTGCTGCCTCCGCTGCTCCTCCGCCTGCAGCCGCATGAGCTCCTCGTTCTCCCGCTGCAGTCGGAGCGCGCGGTCTGCCTTCCGGCGCCGCTCCCTCCCCTGGTCAGCTGCTAGTGACTGTAGCTAGTGTAGTGGGTACCTGCTGCCTCCGCTGCTCCTCCGCCTGCAGCCGCATGAGCTCCTCGTTCTCCCGCTGCAGTCGGAGCGCGCGGTCTGCCTCCCGGCGCCGCTCCCTCCCCTGGTCAGCTGCTAGTGACTGTAGCTAGTGTAGTGGGTACCTGCTGCCTCCGCTGCTCCTCCGCCTGCAGCCGCATGAGCTCCTCGTTCTCCCGCTGCAGTCGGAGCGCGCGGTCTGCCTCCCGGCGCCGCTCCCTCCCCTGGTCAGCTGCTAGTGACTGTAGCTAGTGTAGTGGGTACCTGCTGCCTCCGCTGCTCCTCCGCCTGCAGCCGCATGAGCTCCTCGTTCTCCCGCTGCAGTCGGAGCGCGCGGTCTGCCTCCCGGCGCCGCTCCCTCCCCTGGTCAGCTGCTAGTGACTGTAGCTAGTGTAGTGGGTACCTGCTGCCTCCGCTGCTCCTCCGCCTGCAGCCGCATGAGCTCCTCGTTCTCCCGCTGCAGTCGGAGCGCGCGGTCTGCCTCCCGGCGCCGCTGCCTCCCCTGGTCAGCTGCTAGTGACTGTAGCTAGTGTAGTGGGTACCTGCTGCCTCCGCTGCTCCTCCGCCTGCAGCTGCATGAGCTCCTCGTTCTCCCGCTGCAGTCGGAGCGCGCGGTCTGCCTCCCGGCGCCGCTCCCTCCCCTGGTCAGCTGCTAGTGACTGTAGCTAGTGTAGTGGGTACCTGCTGCCTCCGCTGCTCCTCCGCCTGCAGCCGCATGAGCTCCTCGTTCTCCCGCTGCAGTCGGAGCGCGCGGTCTGCCTCCCGGCGCCGCTCCCTCCCCTGGTCAGCTGCTAGTGACTGTAGCTAGTGTAGTGGGTACCTGCTGCCTCCGCTGCTCCTCCGCCTGCAGCCGCATGAGCTCCTCGTTCTCCCGCTGCAGTCGGAGCGCGCGGTCTGCCTCCCGGCGCCGCTCCCTCCCCTGGTCAGCTGCTAGTGACTGTAGCTAGTGTAGTGGGTACCTGCTGCCTCCGCTGCTCCTCCGCCTGCAGCCGCATGAGCTCCTCGTTCTCCCGCTGCAGTCGGAGCGCGCGGTCTGCCTCCCGGCGCCGCTCCCTCCCCTGGTCAGCTGCTAGTGACTGTAGCTAGTGTAGTGGGTACCTGCTGCCTCCGCTGCTCCTCCGCCTGCAGCCGCATGAGCTCCTCGTTCTCCCGCTGCAGTCGGAGCGCGCGGTCTGCCTCCCGGCGCCGCTCCCTCCCCTGGTCAGCTGCTAGTGACTGTAGCTAGTGTAGTGGGTACCTGCTGCCTCCGCTGCTCCTCCGCCTGCAGCCGCATGAGCTCCTCGTTCTCCCGCTGCAGTCGGAGCGCGCGGTCTGCCTCCCGGCGCCGCTCCCTCCCCTGGTCAGCTGCTAGTGACTGTAGCTAGTGTAGTGGGTACCTGCTGCCTCCGCTGCTCCTCCGCCTGCAGCCGCATGAGCTCCTCGTTCTCCCGCTGCAGTCGGAGCGCGCGGTCTGCCTCCCGGCGCCGCTCCCTCCCCTGGTCAGCTGCTAGTGACTGTAGCTAGTGTAGTGGGTACCTGCTGCCTCCGCTGCTCCTCCGCCTGCAGCCGCATGAGCTCCTCGTTCTCCCGCTGCAGTCGGAGCGCGCGGTCTGCCTCCCGGCGCCGCTCCCTCCCCTGGTCAGCTGCTAGTGACTGTAGCTAGTGTAGTGGGTACCTGCTGCCTCCGCTGCTCCTCCGCCTGCAGCCGCATGAGCTCCTCGTTCTCCCGCTGCAGTCGGAGCGCGCGGTCTGCCTCCCGGCGCCGCTCCCTCCCCTGGTCAGCTGCTAGTGACTGTAGCTAGTGTAGTGGGTACCTGCTGCCTCCGCTGCTCCTCCGCCTGCAGCCGCATGAGCTCCTCGTTCTCCCGCTGCAGTCGGAGCGCGCGGTCTGCCTCCCGGCGCCGCTCCCTCCCCTGGTCAGCTGCTAGTGACTGTAGCTAGTGTAGTGGGTACCTGCTGCCTCCGCTGCTCCTCCGCCTGCAGCCGCATGAGCTCCTCGTTCTCCCGCTGCAGTCGGAGCGCGCGGTCTGCCTCCCGGCGCCGCTCCCTCCCCTGGTCAGCTGCTAGTGACTGTAGCTAGTGTAGTGGGTACCTGCTGCCTCCGCTGCTCCTCCGCCTTCAGCCGCATGAGCTCCTCGTTCTCCCGCTGCAGTCGGAGCGCGCGGTCTGCCTCCCGGCGCCGCTCCTTCTCCTGGTCGGCCGCGAGTGACTCCGCGTATGCCTCGTCTTGAGCCTGTCGCAGCCGCGCCGTCACCTCGCGCTCCACTCTGGTCAAAATAATATCATCAGATATGTAAATAAATGTTGGGGGACATTTTTACACAAGGTCATCTGGTCCCAAACTAGGTAAAGCCTGATCTAAGGGTATCACAGACTGATATACATGAACAGAAACAACCAGACACAGAACAAACACGAACGTCCACGTCCCACGCCATAAGGCAGGCACTCTACCAACCACGCCAACGGACCAGCCATTAATACATAATCATTATTCCCAATTTGCCTGACCTTTTAATCTTCAGGTCTGTAGAACAAACTAAACTTTTCCATTTCTTTCTTAATGGCAAATATCGTTAGCAGGTGGATAAAATCGGAACTGACGTCACTACCCTGAAACGACACATATTCACTCACTCGATTTTTAGGGTTCCGAACACAACTGGAAAAAACGGAACCTTTATGATGCGACTTCGTCTGTCTGTCTGTTACACCTGTATATATCAGCAACCGGATAGTATCTCAAGAAAAGTAGGATAGTATCTCAAGCAAAGTAGGAATGCACGTTAGTCTGATGCCTCCTCAAAAATATACATCAACTGCAACTATAGGTACATTGCAATTTTTAGTTTAACTTGAATTGCCTTTCTATTTATTTATTTAATAATAATAATTTATTTATTTTTTACTTGTGTAACACCCGGATTTGTTAAAGTTTACATATTAGTTTGTTTTATTACTTTTTATAACAGTTGTATTGTCTAGCGCGTAAGTTTCACGGTTTTTATTATTTTTGTTTAGTGTAACCTCCACTCTGGTGCTGGCTGAAAATCAGTGTCACAAATACTTCTCTGGTACTTGTGACAAATTATTTTATTTTATTTTATTTTGTTTGGAAAACTTACAGCCTTATTTTTTACACATTAGTCATTATATATTAGGTAGGATCTGGGCCATTAACAAGTTTTCACCTATAAAAATGAAACTTAAGATAAAAAGAACTGAAGGTAGGCTTAAAAAAACACATCAAAAACTAAATTCTATAGGTAATATCAAAAGCAGGTCAAGCTCGACACTTACAGCGCAACTGTAGCTTCTATGCTTTATGAAATAAGTAGAACTGTACGAGCCCGATCGTACATTAATTTTTAGCCGACGCGGCGCCCTACTTTTGCCTAATGTAGCATTAAATTATTAGTGTTCAATAAATCATTTACGCGACAACACGCCTTTTTGACTTTTACTTGTGCACTCAAACTACCAACTAACTAAAAGGAGTACGGGCTAACTCTGGCTCGTACATCCTTTTTGGTCCTTCGATCTTGTGAACTGTTAGTGTTGTGTAACTACTGTGATTGCGGATCGGTACATTGGCTATCCACCAGCGGATATCACCAGTGTATTGAGAAGTCGCACGTCATCACAGTGTGTTTGCACGCACTGACATAACTGCTTCAGGACCCTTACTACGGCAAGGACTTGGAGATAACGGAAGACTGTGGAACCTACGGCCTTCAATCAACTAACGAACCAGATTGGGTAAACTACCTAACTTAACATGTCAACTGAACAAAACGCCGAAAAATCTCCTTCTTTGGAGCAAATGGCAGCTGAGCTATTTAACAAACTTTTGGAGAAGCAAGGACATTGTTTCGACAACATTTTTCGACTGGTGACTAACTACAAGAAGGACAGCTCGTCGAGAAAAACTCTTAGCTACCTAACTGAGCGTCTTGATAACTTAGACGCCTTCTGGACGGAGTTTGAAAGCAACAACGGAGTCCTGTGCAAAAGCACGGACAAAACTGATAAATACTTTACTGATAATACTTTTGAACGAACTAAAATATTGTACGAACAAACTAAAATGGATATCATAACCAGGAAACTTCAACTTTTGGAAAACGCGGCTCCACCTTCAGCTGAACGTCCCGAAGAGCAACCTGGAAGGTCATCGCACCAACAGGAAACGGCAGCAGCTGCAGCAGGGCCTACGCCAGAACAAAAAAATCTCTTAAAACAACAAATACAAAACTTCAACGCGTTCGCACACGCCACATCTAAAATTAAATATGATAAAATGATAGAAAAGTGGGAATTGGAAGACAACCTTAAAAATCTACAAAATAAATGGGACGCAATAGACAAAATTCACTGGAAGATAGACTTTGAACTAACGGGAGAAGATAGAGAAAACTATAAAAAGGAATATAAAGTACACGAGGCGAGATATGATGCCATAAAAAAGAACCTAAACTTGAGACTTTGGACCGGTGCTCATTACGACAAAACCACACCAAAAATGGAAATTCCTGAATTTTCCGGTAACTACAACCAATGGATTTCATTTCGTGACCTATTTACTGAAACTATCGACCATAACCCACTACTAACTAAATCTCAAAAAATGCAGCACCTTAAAACTAAACTCAAGGGTGAAGCAGAGAAGTTAATTCAACATCTTTCTATCAGCGCTGAAAACTATGACGCAGCCTGGAAGATAATTCAGCATCGCTATGAAAATAAACGTCTTTTATTTTCGTCCTACGTCAACGCACTTCTCAACATACCTAACATTCAAATCCCGTCGGCTCAAAACATAAAGAAGCTACACGACACCTTATTAGAATGTTTGAATGGACTGCACAGCTTGGGCCTCGGTATAGAAACGTGGGACCCGCTATTAGTTCACCTACTCCTACCGAAACTCGATTCTACTACATATGCGGACTACATTCAACACCTGACGAACCCACGGGAACTACCTGACCTCCAAGAATTCATCGATTTTCTGGAAGCGAAGTTTATGGCTTTTGAAGCTATAAAACAAACTCAAAATCAACAAAAAACTACTTCGTTTTCAACTCAACCAAGCCAACGATTCAACTTTAAATCAGGCGAACAAAAGTCGATGAACTTTAAGAAGTCAGATAAGTGGTCTAAGTCATACCATGCTGCTATCAAAATATGCCCACTTTGCAATAAGGATCATGTTTTGATGTATTGCAAAAACTTCCTAAGCATGAGTGCGAAAGAGCGAAACGACACTGCGGCAAAACTACGTGTTTGCAAAAATTGCTTGTATAGCCACGGTGAACAACAATGCACTTCGAAGAAAACGTGTAAATTATGCAATAAAGGTCACCACACACTACTCCATGTGGACCAACAAAATAACTCGCAATCAACTAACATGCCGCCGCCCCTACCATCAAACTCGAGAGCCAGCCACTGCTTGAACTCTGAAAACCAAGAAGTTTTACTCACAACCGTGCAAATAATGGTGAAAAACTTAGAAGGCGACTACATAACTTTACGCGCTCTTTTAGACCAAGGTTCTCAGGTCACCCTTATAACTGAGAACGCAGCGCAGCGACTTAGACTACAACGTCGAAAAATGAGCGCCGTGGTCACTGGCATCGGGGCAGCCCTCGGTAACTGCAAGGGTCTACTTACACTGGAATGTAAATCAATCCACTCCGATTTTACATTCGAAACTGAAGCTCTCATCATGAAAAAACTTATAAATAACTTGCCTAACTCAACAATAAAAACTACGAAATGGGACTATCTACAAAACCTAAAACTAGCTGACCCGGACTACAACGTGCCCGGTCCAATCGACATTTTACTTGGCGCTGATATTTACTCAAAAATTATCGATGAGGGTGTCCTACGGCGTGACCTTAACTCACCGGTAGCCCAGCATACCAAGCTGGGGTGGATTCTCAGCGGCAGCGTCAAAACTTTCAACTGTCTAGTCACACTGAACGAACTAGACTCCATAACTAAGTTCTGGGAAACGGAAGAAATCTCTACCCAGAGCGAAAAAACTAACGCAGAAGACTTCTGTGAACAAAACTACGTCGAAACTACAGAGCGAATGAACACGGGCCAGTACGTCGTCAAAATGCCCTTGAAACCTGATTTTGGCGAAAAGCTCGGAAAAACTAAACCACAAGCCGTCTCCCAATTCCTACAACTAGAGAGGAAAATGGCAAAAAAGGAAAATTTCGCTAAACTCTACAAACAATTCATAGAAGAATATATGGATATGGGCCATATGATTCCAGCCGCCAAATCAGCCAATAACCAAATTGAAGCCTTTCTACCACACCATGGGGTCCAAAAAGAAGGGTCAACGACCACCAAATTAAGGACTGTCTTCAATGCCTCAATGCCCTCTACCTCAAAATACAGCCTCAACGATCTCATGGAGAAGGGCCCTAACTTACAAAAAGACATTTTAACGCTGATCCTTACATGGCGAACTTATAAGTACGCTCTAACAGCGGACATCGAAAAAATGTTCAGAGCGATCTACCTACATCAAGATCAACAAACTCTACAAAAGATCATCTGGCGCTTTTCACCAAACGAACCACTAAGAGAATGGCAACTTACTACTGTCACCTACGGGATGAAAGCCGCGCCTTTCCTGGCCATGCGCACTTTACAACAATTAGCCAGCGATGAGGGGCAGGCATACCCGGAAGCTGAAAAGGCATTGAGAACACAGTTTTACATGGATGACGTCATTACGGGCCACCACACTATTGAAGGCGCAAAAATACTGCAAAACCAACTCTACTGCTTATTACAAAGAGGTGGTTTCACATTACGCAAGTGGGCGAGCAACGAACCGGCAATACTCGATCAGCTAACTGAAGAACAAAAGAGCTGCGAGCATGTATTTAATTTCAAGCAAGACGAACCAACTAAGACGCTTGGACTGGGCTGGAACACGAGCAAAGACGTTTTTTGTTTTTCTATGTCGCTACCACCGACTAATAAAACAACATACACCAAACGTTTGTTATTGTCAGAAATAAGCAAGATATACGATCCTCTCGGCTGGGTGGCGCCTGTAACGGTTAAAGCCAAACTTCTGTTCCAATGCGTCTGGACCTACAACATCCACTGGGACGAAAATGTTCCTGCAAAAGTGGCTAAAGAATGGGAGACATTACGCAACGACCTTGTAAACATAAAACAAGTATCTATACCTAGATGGATCAACGCAACGTCGCAAGCGATCGAACTGCATGGATTTTGCGACTCGAGCGAGAAGGCATACGCTTGTGCCGTTTATAGCCGAACTATCAACGAAGCCGGTAACTACGTGATTACTCTACTCGCTGCGAAGACAAAGCTGGCGCCACGGGCCACGAAGACCAGTCTCCCACGTCTGGAGCTTTGTGCGTCGTTACTTCTTACAAAACTATTAAAGAAAGTGAAGACCGCTCTCGACAACTACCAACTCATAATTAACTGCTGGACAGATTCCCAGGTGGTGCTGGCCTGGATACAAGGGTCTAACACTAGATGGGATCGCTATATAACGAACCGCACTGTCCAGATATTAAACGTCGTACCTGCAACCCAGTGGCACTACGTAAACACGAAAGAAAACCCAGCTGATTGCGCAACACGAGGCCTCCATCCGTCTCAACTACTTACCTACAGCCTGTGGTGGCATGGACCTCAGTGGCTAACGTCAAAAGACCTAAAAAAAGAGACAAAAATATATACAACTGATAAAGAACGAGATTTCGAATGTTATGCAATTAAATCACCTAACTGTGGCGGTGAAATAACAAAACGACTCATCGAGCGCTGCGGTAGCCTGACACGTGTCGTACGATGCCTCGCTTGGGTGTTACGTTACAAAACAATACTACGCCGTCGGACTGGATTATCTGGAACAAACTTATCACTACGTGAACTTGATAATGCGACGACGCTTCTTATCAGGAACGTACAACACGAGTACTTTTATGACGAAATTGAAAGTATCAAGAAGACAGGAACAGTCAAACTAAAGAGCAAACTTCTGAACTTAACACCCTTCCTGGACGATGAAGGCATCCTGAGGGTCGGGGGGCGCTTAAATCTGTCCTCCCTTCCTGAAAAGGCTAAACATCCAGCTATCCTACCCCATGAAGGTCGCCTCACTACACTTGTAATCGAGCACGCATACAAACAAACGCTGCACGGAGGCGCTCGAGTTACACTAGCGCAAACCAGACAACAATATTGGATAATAGGCGGAAATAGAGCAACAAAATCCGTCCTACGTTCATGCGTTAGATGCCACCGATTCCAACCTATTAAAAGTGAACAATTAATGGGAAACTTACCTGCCGTGAGAGTGACTCCGTCTCGTCCATTCTCCCACACTGGAGTCGACTACACTGGCCACGTGGACGTCAAACTAAACCGTGGGAGAGGGGTAAAAACAAACAAAGGATACATCGCCATCTTTATTTGTATGGCCACCAAAGCGGTCCATATTGAACTTGTATCGGATCTCAGCTCACAAGCATTTATAGCAGCCCTTAAACGACTATGTGCTAGAAGAGGCACACCTAAATATATCTACTCCGATAACGGAACCAACTTTAAAGGTGCCGCCAGATTACTGCACGAAGAATTTCAACAATACGAAACGATGACATCTCCAGAATTCTTCAGTGCTTTGAACGAACTTCATATCGAATGGGCCTTCCTAGCTCCCCGTTGGGCATCAGCAGCTGGAGTTTGGGAGGCAGCAGTAAAGTCGATGAAGTTCCATCTGATGCGTGTCATGGGTGACCAGAAATTGGACTTCGAACAACTAACTACGTTGCTAGCTCAAATAGAAGCCTGCATGAACAGCCGTCCGCTTTGCCCACTCACAGAAGATCCTGAGGACTTACAATACCTGACCCCAGGGCACTTCCTCACAGGCAGCCCCATGATGTCACTTCCACAAGAAAATCAAACTGAAGCTAAGCTTGATCTACGCAACAGATGGAAAATAGTAGAACTAATGCACCAACATATCTGGAAACGTTGGTCAAAGGAGTACCTACATCAGCTCCAGACCAAAAGCAAGTGGCTACAACCAAAACCAAAATTAGAAAAGGGAGATTTAGTGCTAGTCAAAGAAGACAACACCCCCCCCGGCAAGTGGTCTATGGGGCGCATCATTGACCTACACCCTGGTGAAGATGGATATGTCCGTGTCGCCACATTAAAAACACAAACAACTACACTGAAGCGACCTGTCACGAAACTATCACCGCTCCCTATAAACGAGCGTAAACAACAACAGAGCGATAACAATACCAACGACTCGACACATAGCGCCGACGCGCACCCGGTAACCCGATCCGCTCGCTTACGAACCAAAACACCAGTCAGCAGTAACGTCACAATGATGTTGTTTACATTGATAACATTATCAATGACTTTAACTACAAGTTGGGCCCAACCTTTATCGAACTTTAAACTTACGCCAATAGAAGGCAACCGCCCAATTTATTTTGACGAAATTGGAGAACTGCAAATGATTCATGACGAATGGACCTTGTTAATTTTCTACAACATATCAACATATTGGCAAGGCACTAAACAAGTAACGAAATACATAACAGCTCTTAACAACATTTGCCAACGAATAGAAGAACAACCATGTGAACCAGTCATTGCTCAACTTCAACACGAGCTTAAACAGCTGGATGACTATAATGCACTAATACTTAACCCTCACTTGGGCCGCAAGAAGAGAGGACTTATCAACGGCGTTGGCAGCTTAGCGCGAGCTCTTTTTGGCGTTTTAGACGATGAATTTGCTAAAAAGTACGAAAGAGACATAAATATAATACAAATGAACGAGGATTATTTACTAGAGCTTATAAAAAACCAAACCAGCATTGTAGAAGCAGAAAACGACATTATAAAAAATAACGAGTACTTCATGAAACAGCAACTTCAGAAAATACGCGACTACATACTGGCAACCGAGAATAACCTAAACAGATTAACACAAAAAGTAGAAATAATGTCAACTATGAACGACTTCAATGCGGCGTCACTTACCGCTTCATTGATACTCGTCAACCTGAAAAGAACGCAAGACGTGCTACTGAACACTTTAACGAACCTCTACAACGGCCACTTCGATGTTCATCTCTTCACACCTAAACAGCTTATTCAACAACTGCATATGGTCACTGCCAAAGTAGCTAAAGGCCTATCACTACCAGTCAAAGACAATAACATCGAAGAGAACATCAAAGACATCTACGAGTTGCTGTATGTCAGAGCACGCATTACATCGACATACTTACTGCTGGAAGTTCACATACCACTGACAAGTGACGATGAGTATAAGATATACCGACCCATCGCTCTGCCAATGAACATAGTAAACCAACAGTATACGTCAGTTATACTTAGTACGTCATACATTGCTATCTACCTAAAGAGCAATGTATATCTACCCCTAGAAGATAGAGACTTGGATCACTGCACACAGCCTAGTGAAGGGCGTTACATTTGTAATACGATCCATCCAATAACTAGCCTTCGAAGCCGGCACGCACCCTGTGAAGCACAAATACTCAATCAACAAACTAATTTGCAATGTAACACACAAACAAAAACATGTGTGAACAGCTGGATAAAACTGAACAAACAAAATAGATGGCTTTATTTATGCTGCAATTCATGTCAGGCAAGAATATTGTGCGAGAACAGGATTTCAACAATCAAATTAACAAAATTTGGCATACTAGACCTGGAAGAAGGATGCCTACTTCAGAGCGACGATACCACTGTCTTCGCCTACAATCACTTTGGGAACAAAATAAAAATCAATCTCGATATTCCAGAGATAACAGACCCGAATCTACACTTCAGCAACGACTACCCAACGTTCAACTTGAGTGGACTTCAGACCTTAACAACGACAAACACAGAAGAAAGCCATCGCGAGTTGGACGCGAAACTGAAACTACTCAAAGAACGAGAAAAACTACCGGCTAACCTAAGCTCCCACGACATTCACCAATATTCAGTCCTTTATTTGGTGGTGGGAGGACTCCTGTTATCCGCTATATACGTTGCACACAAACGTTACAAAGGCAGGCATACTAATGGTAATGGCACAGCGATGCAACCACAACCCCAACCACAACCACAACATCAACCACAACGACGCGAACGCCGTGACGTCGAGCGACAACCACCGGAAATCATTGAGATGTCAACCCGAGCCAGCAACTGCGACGTGTGCCCGCCACGCAAAAAGCCACATAGAAGATTTAGCTTTAGTTCAACTTGTTAACTTTAAATTCTTACAAAAACTTAAAATTCATCCCTTACTTTCTTGCCCTCCCAGCATGTACGAGCCCGATCGTACATTAATTTTTAGCCGACGCGGCGCCCTACTTTTGCCTAATGTAGCATTAAATTATTAGTGTTCAATAAATCATTTACGCGACAACACGCCTTTTTAACCCAACCCAACTAACTAAAAGGAGTACGGGCTAACTCTGGCTCGTACAAGAACAATACAAAGTCCGAAGTGACGAGCTTGACATGCATGAATTAACGTGAGTAACAATCGGATAAAACAACTTAAAACTAAACAAACATTAAAATATACTTATATTTTATATGTACCTACTAAACTAATGTAGACTGGGTGTTTGTGCCACCTAAAAAAAATATTTTTTTTTACGTATGGAATAATAAAATAAATCGTGCCTCAAATTAGAAATATAGCTGTAAAAAACTTATAAAAAGAAGTCATTATTAATAAAGGTTTTAAACTGAGCTGCCTTCTTGAAAAATAAGTCGGTATGCTGTGACATTTTATTGTTGAATAACCTACAAACTCGCGGTATATATGAGTTGCTCTTATAGTTAATCGTAGTGGCCGGAACGTGAAGCGATAACCAGTTACGACGCGATGGACGCGCGACTGGTACTTGCAAGCCAATCTGAGAGAGTAACTCTGGCACGTCTAGACTACCGGTAAATAAATTGGAGAGAAGTGTGAAGTCAGATATTTCTCTTCGCAAGAACAATGGCAGAAAATGAAAGTGCTTGCAACGATCAGTATAATCCTTAAGATTTGTTTTAAATCTTCGGTTTAGGTACCTCAGAAACTTACGTTGAATCAATTCAATTTTATCAATATATTTTGCGTAACACGGACTCCATACTTGCGAACAGTATTCTAGTTGGCTTCTCACAAGGGCGCAGTAAAGAATTTTTAGAGTTTTTGCCGATTTAAACTTTTTCCCCACTCTAAAAAGAAAACCTAATGCCTTAGTAGCCTTTCCAGTGAAATGCTGAGTCTAGTGCCATTTCATCGCACGATATTCTGTGTACATCCTATTTGGTTTATAACACTCATTGTCGTGCATTGAATAAATTGGTTTTCTTTCTTTCTTTCTTTCAACCACACGTGCTATCCACTTGAAATTTGAAATAGTTTTAGAATATGATCTTCCATAGTTTGCAACAAGTTTGTATGTATTTTATTTACCTGTATATATATATATATATATATATTTATTCTTATACTTACATTGTATGTTTACATTATTTATTTATATTTATTGAATTACAGTAGTATATTAATATTATAAGTATACCTGCATGCAAACGTTGTCTGGAAGAGATCGCTCCTAGCGATAAGACCGCCTTTGTCACCCTAGATTTAAGAGTCTCCTTTTATTGTTAATGTGTTTTGTGTGTGACAATAAAGTATTTATCTATCTATCTATCTATCTATGATTGCCCAATTTTATTGCAAATGAAAAAGTTATAAAAATAATATTATTATTATTATTGTAAAGGGGGCCCAAATAGTGGGGTCAAAATTGTTGTGGCTGGCGACCGCTGCCGCTGTTGTTGGTGACCGCAGTATGTGAGATGCTACGATACACAGAATGATGCTGCTGCCCATCCTTCGGTTCATAAGCCTTTATTCGCCTCTTACGACACATTTATGACATATTTATTTTATTTATTAATTTTCAGAAAACCGTTAGTTAACAAACCAAAATAACAATATGCAGTAGAAACTGAGAACTAATAATAGGTTTTTACAGATAGTAATAATTTTATAAGCTAAGAAGCTAATCGCATCTTCTAAAGCAGTTCTTAAACTAGGTACGCTAAATCTTATAAATTATATAGGTATGTATAAAGGGTGTAAGGGACAGCTTTCCGAATACTGAAAGGAAATGATCAGTCAACGTAACTGAACAACTTTCCGCGAATAAAACTTTCAGGAAATGAAAAAAAAATTTCGACTCTCCATACTAAAGTGGTCACGTGACCGACCCATTTTGTATGGGAAGTTGAAAATTTTTCGTGCGTTGCTTACTTTGCTAACAAGTCGTAGAACAAAAGTTGTTGCTTTTGACCTCACTAATAAGTGGGCAAAAGGAAATCAGGTCCAAAAAAATAACCTAGCATACAAAATAAGGGCACTTAGGGAATTCGAAGCTACTTGCACACTGGCTGTGAGTGTTTCTCTTCTCCCGACCAGACTTTAGCACGTGTAGTTACCTCTCCGCGCGCGCGGCCGCTAGGTGCGCCGCGTTGTCCTGCACGACGCGCCGCAGCCTGGCCAGCAGCGCGCGCGCGTCGCACGAGCCCTCCGAGCGCGCCACCACCGTCATCCGGTGTAGTTACCTGTCAGCGCGCGCGGCCGCTAGGTGCGCCGCGTTGTCCTGCACGACGCGCCGCAGCCTGGCCAGCAGCGCGCGCGCGTCGCACGAGCCCTCCGAGCGCGCCAACACCGTCATCCGGTGTAGTTACCTGTCAGCGCGCGCGGCCGCTAGGTGCGCCTCGTTGTCCTGCACGACGCGCCGCAGCCTGGCCAGCAGCGCGCGCGCGTCGCACGAGCCCTCCGAGCGCGCCACCACCGTCATCCGGTGTAGTTACCTGTCAGCGCGCGCGGCCGCTAGGTGCGCCGCGTTGTCCTGCACGACGCGCCGCAGCCTGGCCAGCAGCGCGCGCGCGTCGCACGAGCCCTCCGAGCGCGCCACCACCGTCATCCGGTGTAGTTACCTGTCAGCGCGCGCGGCCGCTAGGTGCGCCGCGTTGTCCTGCACGACGCGCCGCAGCCTGGCCAGCAGCGCGCGCGCGTCGCACGAGCCCTCCGAGCGCGCCACCACCGTCATCCGGTGTAGTTACCTGTCAGCGCGCGCGGCCGCTAGGTGCGCCGCGTTGTCCTGCACGACGCGCCGCAGCCTGGCCAGCAGCGCGCGCGCGTCGCACGAGCCCTCCGAGCGCGCCACCACCGTCATCCGGTGTAGTTACCTGTCAGCGCGCGCGGCCGCTAGGTGCGCCGCGTTGTCCTGCACGACGCGCCGCAGCCTGGCCAGCAGCGCGCGCGCGTCGCACGAGCCCTCCGAGCGCGCCACCACCGTCATCCGGTGTAGTTACCTGTCAGCGCGCGCGGCCGCTAGGTGCGCCGCGTTGTCCTGCACGACGCGCCGCAGCCTGGCCAGCAGCGCGCGCGCGTCGCACGAGCCCTCCGAGCGCGCCACCACCGTCATCCGGTGTAGTTACCTGTCAGCGCGCGCGGCCGCTAGGTGCGCCGCGTTGTCCTGCACGACGCGCCGCAGCCTGGCCAGCAGCGCGCGCGCGTCGCACGAGCCCTCCGAGCGCGCCACCACCGTCATCCGGTGTAGTTACCTGTCAGCGCGCGCGGCCGCTAGGTGCGCCGCGTTGTCCTGCACGACGCGCCGCAGCCTGGCCAGCAGCGCGCGCGCGTCGCACGAGCCCTCCGAGCGCGCCACCACCGTCATCCGGTGTAGTTACCTGTCAGCGCGCGCGGCCGCTAGGTGCGCCGCGTTGTCCTGCACGACGCGCCGCAGCCTGGCCAGCAGCGCGCGCGCGTCGCACGAGCCCTCCGAGCGCGCCACCACCGTCATCCGGTGTAGTTACCTGTCAGCGCGCGCGGCCGCTAGGTGCGCCGCGTTGTCCTGCACGACGCGCCGCAGCCTGGCCAGCAGCGCGCGCGCGTCGCACGAGCCCTCCGAGCGCGCCACCACCGTCATCCGGTGTAGTTACCTGTCAGCGCGCGCGGCCGCTAGGTGCGCCGCGTTGTCCTGCACGACGCGCCGCAGCCTGGCCAGCAGCGCGCGCGCGTCGCACGAGCCCTCCGAGCGCGCCACCACCGTCATCCGGTGTAGTTACCTGTCAGCGCGCGCGGCCGCTAGGTGCGCCGCGTTGTCCTGCACGACGCGCCGCAGCCTGGCCAGCAGCGCGCGCGCGTCGCACGAGCCCTCCGAGCGCGCCACCACCGTCATCCGGTGTAGTTACCTGTCAGCGCGCGCGGCCGCTAGGTGCGCCGCGTTGTCCTGCACGACGCGCCGCAGCCTGGCCAGCAGCGCGCGCGCGTCGCACGAGCCCTCCGAGCGCGCCACCACCGTCATCCAGTGTAGTTACCTGTCAGCGCGCGCGGCCGCTAGGTGCGCCGCGTTGTCCTGCACGACGCGCCGCAGCCTGGCCAGCAGCGCGCGCGCGTCGCACGAGCCCTCCGAGCGCGCCACCACCGTCATCCGGTGTAGTTACCTGTCAGCGCGCGCGGCCGCTAGGTGCGCCGCGTTGTCCTGCACGACGCGCCGCAGCCTGGCCAGCAGCGCGCGCGCGTCGCACGAGCCCTCGGAGCGCGCCACCACCGTCATCCGGTGTAGTTACCTGTCAGCGCGCGCGGCCGCTAGGTGCGCCGCGTTGTCCTGCACGACGCGCCGCAGCCTGGCCAGCAGCGCGCGCGCGTCGCACGAGCCCTCCGAGCGCGCCACCACCGTCATCCGGTGTAGTTACCTGTCAGCGCGCGCGGCCGCTAGGTGCGCCGCGTTGTCCTGCACGACGCGCCGCAGCCTGGCCAGCAGCGCGCGCGCGTCGCACGAGCCCTCCGAGCGCGCCACCACCGTCATCCGGTGTAGTTACCTGTCAGCGCGCGCGGCCGCTAGGTGCGCCTCGTTGTCCTGCACGACGCGCCGCAGCCTGGCCAGCAGCGCGCGCGCGTCGCACGAGCCCTCCGAGCGCGCCACCACCGTCATCCGGTGTAGTTACCTGTCAGCGCGCGCGGCCGCTAGGTGCGCCTCGTTGTCCTGCACGACGCGCCGCAGCCTGGCCAGCAGCGCGCGCGCGTCGCACGAGCCCTCCGAGCGCACCACCACCGTCATCCGGTTTAGTTACCTGTCAGCGCGCGCGGCCGCTAGGTGCGCCTCGTTGTCCTGCACGACGCGCCGCAGCCTGGCCAGCAGCGCGCGCGCGTCGCACGAGCCCTCCGAGCGCGCCACCACCGTCATCCGGTGTAGTTACCTGTCAGCGCGCGCGGCCGCTAGGTGCGCCTCGTTGTCCTGCACGACGCGCCGCAGCCTGGCCAGCAGCGCGCGCGCGTCGCACGAGCCCTCCGAGCGCGCCACCACCGTCATCCGGTGTAGTTACCTGTCAGCGCGCGCGGCCGCTAGGTGCGCCTCGTTGTCCTGCACGACGCGCCGCAGCCTGGCCAGCAGCGCGCGCGCGTCGCACGAGCCCTCCGAGCGCGCCACCACCGTCATCCGGTGTAGTTACCTGTCAGCGCGCGCGGCCGCTAGGTGCGCCTCGTTGTCCTGCACGACGCGCCGCAGCCTGGCCAGCAGCGCGCGCGCGTCGCACGAGCCCTCCGAGCGCGCCACCACCGGCATCCGGTGTAGTTACCTGTCCGCGCGCGCGGCCGCTAGGTGCGCCTCGTTGTCCTGCACGACGCGCCGCAGCCTGGCCAGCAGCGCGCGCGCGTCGCACGAGCCCTCCGAGCGCGCCACCACCGTCATCCGGTGTAGTTACCTGTCAGCGCGCGCGGCCGCTAGGTGCGCCTCGTTGTCCTGCACGACGCGCCGCAGCCTGGCCAGCAGCGCGCGCGCGTCGCACGAGCCCTCCGAGCGCGCCACCACCGTCATCCGGTGTAGTTACCTGTCAGCGCGCGCGGCCGCTAGGTGCGCCTCGTTGTCCTGCACGACGCGCCGCAGCCTGGCCAGCAGCGCGCGCGCGTCGCACGAGCCCTCCGAGCGCGCCACCACCGTCATCCGGTGTAGTTACCTGTCAGCGCGCGCGGCCGCTAGGTGCGCCTCGTTGTCCTGCACGACGCGCCGCAGCCTGGCCAGCAGCGCGCGCGCGTCGCACGAGCCCTCCGAGCGCGCCACCACCGTCATCCGGTGTAGTTACCTGTCAGCGCGCGCGGCCGCTAGGTGCGCCTCGTTGTCCTGCACGACGCGCCGCAGCCTGGCCAGCAGCGCGCGCGCGTCGCACGAGCCCTCCGAGCGCGCCACCACCGTCATCCGGTGTAGTTACCTGTCAGCGCGCGCGGCCGCTAGGTGCGCTTCGTTGTCCTGCACGACGCGCCGCAGCCTGGCCAGCAGCGCGCGCGCGTCGCACGAGCCCTCCGAGCGCGCCACCACCGTCATCCGGTGTAGTTACCTGTCAGCGCGCGCGGCCGCTAGGTGCGCTTCGTTGTCCTGCACGACGCGCCGCAGCCTGGCCAGCAGCGCGCGCGCGTCGCACGAGCCCTCCGAGCGCGCCACCACCGTCATCCGGTGCTCGCGCACGCACACCACGCACAGCAGCGGGTAGCGCCGCCCGCCCACCGACTGCGCCACGCGCCACCCTTCCGACGTTTCCACGCTGCAGCCCCAGAACAGGGCGTGCGTGTTGATGTAGGAAATCACCTCCGGGTCTGACAGGGTTGTCCTGTACAATTCATTCGTAATCATCGTCACATCGATAGCCTTAAAAACCCACTCTTAGGGTGCCTTTCCACTGGATCTGTACTAGGCAACTAGCCCATAACTGGAAAAATTCCAATCAATAGGATTGCTTCATTATCCTAGCCGAGAGCTGTGCTCGAAAATGGAGCAAGCCTATTGGTTAGAATTTTTCCAGCTTAGGTACATGACAGCTATCAATAGTTTGTGGACCAGATGGTTTATTAGGATTTCATTAAACAGTGAGTGATGTCTCAAAGTGGTATCTAACCTAAATAAATAGCAGCCAATCCAAGAGTTCAGATGCTGCTCATATTTGATATGATTTGGGAGAACCATTTTTCTTTTCACAGTAGTTAGTGAGGCTTATAAGGATGTCAAAAAACTATGTTTGTGATCTCAAAGTGGTACTTGGATAAAATTACAACTAATCAAAGATGAAAAATGCTGAATTTCACAAAGTCAACTGTATCTCAGGAACTAAACGTCGAATTTTATCGATTTTTCTTTTAAACTAAAGGTTTGTATGTGTTCTAATAATGTCCTCCCAATTTTACCAAATATAGGGAGTATCTGAACACTTGGATTGGCTGCAATTTTGGTCAGCTAACACTTTGAGACATCAACCATATATTGTTGAAATCCTTATAAACCTAGGTATCTTACTGTGGTAAAAAGGAAAATTGGTCCCGCTAATTTTATACCAATATCTTTGCTGGCCTGAGGACATCTAGCACATCTCTTGTGGAAAGGCACCCTAAAAGTATAAGGGAGTCTATGAAGACAAGCCAAGTCGTGGCGCACGTACTAAGCTAAAAAGAAAGATGCAAAAGGCAAGATTGCACACAGTATTACACCCAGTGTTTGATGAATATAGATTATGTAGACAAGGAACATGCAATATCTGGGGGCACGGCAGTGCTCCCCCAAGTCGTGCAAAAAAAAAGCGGCACGGCCGTAAGTGTAGTCTATTGGAGTTTAGGAAATGGAGATTTGGAGACTTTGTTATACTTTGTGAAATCAAAATCTACGAAAAATTTCTTCAATCTTTTCTTAAGGGGATTCCTGCAGTCTAGCGCCCCCATCAGTTAAAAAAATATTGCTCGCTAAACAAAAAATTTATCGAAATTCGGGAAAGAAAGATTGAAGTAAAGGTACCCTTCAATTTATTTAGAACCTATCAATTCTGAAAAATGTAGTTGACTGTAGTAACAGATACAAAAAGTGCCAAAAACGGCGACTTTTAGCAGTTTTTGTATATGTAACTACGGCAAACTTTATTTTACAGAGTATTCTACATAAACAATGGTACCTTAATTTCAATCTGTCGTTTCGGTTTTTCGATAAGTTTTGTATTTAGCGTATAATATTGTTTTAACTGATGGTGGCGCTAGTGGACCGCCGGTAGCCCCTTAACTGAAAAATGTTTGTTTCCAAAACAACTGAACTCTATTTTAATAATATTTTTCTGGAAAATTACATCAAATAAACAAAAAATTACTGAATAAGGTCAATAAGTCATTTTAAATATTTCATTAGTACATACAAATTATAAAATACTTCGCATGAGCAGCCAGCAATAAATACTTGATTTAATGTAGGTAATTTACCAGTAAAACCAGTTTTCTTATGACGGGAAATAAAAAATATACAACATGTTAATGGAATAAGCGAAACCCTCATACACCCCAACTGATTTTTATTAATTAAATCCATTCCCGTAAAAAAAAAACCTTAAAAAAAGTTTTTTTTATCCAGATATTGTTATTTTAAAGGTTCATCATTGTTCTAGTTTCATCGCTGTTCTAGTCTGCGCACACCGCGCACGCCACGCCCACTTTCCCCGCCGCCAGCGCGCGTATCCACAAAAATGTTTAGAATAGAAGCAGCAAAAATACCCCACTCAAAAACCCGTGAAATTGATTCTACTCTCGATGCTGAACTAACTATTATCTCAGTTTCGCTTATTCCGTTAACACGTTGTAAGTGGTTTTAATACAATCACCAAAACTGAGAAGATAGTGTTCAGAATCAAGAGTAGAATCTTCTCTAATCACATTTTGAATAAGGAGGGATTTTTTTTGTTCATCTTCATAATTCATAACATCCCATAATACATCCACTACAAGGCAGGGAACTCCCTCCAGAATTCCAGCTCTTGCTAGAAGAATGTGGAGCGGAAGTACCACGCTTGTTATCGTTAGGGCTGGCACCATGGACTGCAGTTGTTGGTGACCGCAGTATGTAAGATGGTACAAACACGGAAGGACACTGCTGCCCATCTTCCGGTTTATAAACCCTTAGTCGCCTCTTACGACACCCACAGGTAGAGATGGGTCGGTACTATTCTTTGCCGGTATCACACAGAACTATATGTAATACGAAAATATTAACACTGCATACACAACATTTTTTATAAGTTTCAACAGACATTAATTTACTTAAATTTTTAAAGAGATAGACAAGATTAGGCTGTATGGCTGTAAAGACAATTTATTACTATTATTATGAAGCATGTGAGGGTTCCAGTCATTCATTGACACATTGTATTTATTAGCTGAGGATGTAAGGGTCGGGCTCTCCAGAAATGTACCTTTTTTATGTTTCATGGTTCAAATTTTTTGTCAATTAAGTTCTTGCTAACAACTTATTTGTTATCAAGTTAAGCATGTAAGTGTGTTACAAGTTCACATGTGTTATGGTACATTTCTGGCACCATCATGCTCAGTCAAGAAATTTGAACTACTTGCCCAAAGGGATATGTGTAGGACATTGAAAAATAGAACTAGGTATGAAAAATAGAATAGAAATAGAACTAAACCTTTAACCCGTTATAGCAAGAGGTTTTTTGAGAAAGTTATTTAATATCTCTAAATTGTAGTTAATGACTAAAGGAAATCATATTGTATACCTTTTTTTTTAACTACAAGTAAGCAAACAAGTAAATGTGCTAGCTGATGATAAGTGGTCACTGTTGCTTAAAGCACCTTAACATAAAATCTGTTACATAGGGACTACAGCACAAGTAGAATTTAGATCAAATCATACAGCTCCTATATGCTAGTAATTCAACCACAGATCAGAAATAAGTCTAGATAACGCAAACTCCGCCGTTTGTATGAAAACGAAGCATGTCACAGTTCTCGGTGATATGACAAGCCCATGATAAGCAAACTAAGCGTTTTGAGCTTAGTTTGGGCCATGGGTTTGGGCATGCAAAGTAGGTACACTTGAGTCATCTAGACTTATTTCTGATCTGTGAATTCAACTGTCTTTTTTGTCTCAGGATGTACCACCGCCTTAAAAGTTCAAAGGGTAGGCCTGTTGGATGGTGTGCTACTTCCCCAAACAGACTTTGCACCAAAGCTCTATCACCTTCTATAAAGTATAATTTCCCCTAAACTTGCCTGCAGAAGTTCTGTGTCTCACTGGCAGCTTCTGAATGTAGGTACACAATGAGGAATCGCAGCTCGTTCTTGGCATCATTGAGAGCCTGAGCATATGTGCCCTGATAAAACACAGGGTGGGGGTTGAATCGTGATGTGTAGTTATCGATGAAGCCCATCACATCTCCAAGAGGGTCTGTCACCACTGCAATACAATGATTTATACATATGTAACAACTCTGGGTAACAAAACTAACTTTAGTGCTGATATTCAAGTACTTTATTCCAGACAATAACTCTCTTTTTGAGCTTTGCAGTAGTGAGGTAAAAACTAATTGACTCATGGCACTTTCTATTATATACAAAAGTAATAATAAAAATTAGTCACACACATATTTAAAGAAAATGATTTAAATTTAGATGGTAAATAGATATACTCACATCTTCGGTCATCATTACGAACAAAACTTAACAACAAGTTAAGTACGGAGGACAATGTGTTATAGCACATGGAAACAACTAGGTTGACTACGTAGGAGATGAGGCCTCGTACGCCGCCGGGCCCCTCCGCTGGCTCGTCTGTGAACACCTGCTGGGCTATGTGATCATGCACGACCGCTGGTGCCCGCGCCTCCGTCGCAAACACCGACGGCCGCCCTTCCCTAATGTTCAGCTGCTCTTGTATCGCAACCTACAACAAAAACACGAAGCAATAAGTCCTCCTACATCAAGGACATTAAAGGCATTAACAACCATGTATTTATACCTCTAAATCCCACTGGTGTCTCTGTAAAACGTCTCTACAAATGGACATATCCTCGATGCCGGTTAAATCTTGAAACTGAAGTATTTTATCAGTTTGTTCCGGGGTCAAGCCCATAGCATTGTCTTCGAGATCCATTGCGTGTTTGTATTGAAATAAAAAGGAAACCCTAAAGTAAGTTCTACAATATGCGTATATCTACCCAAATGTGCTTATCAAAACATATTTTACGTAAAGACAGCAACAGGACAATTGTAATTGAAAATATTTTGCATCAAATGCCTAATTCAATTCAATCTTTGATGAGTGGCTTTTGTGTGTTCACAATTGCCACTCATTCACCACAGGGACGACATCACAAACGACATGTCACTTTAACCCATAGATAGTTTTATTTTCTCTCAGTAAGGCAAAGAGTGCACAGTCCTTACAGCCAATTCTATTGTTTTCGTTCGTTTCGTTAAGGCGAAAGGATATCTCAAACTGCAAAAAAGTCTTAGCTTTGAAGACTGACTACTCCTAAAGGTGAACGCGCTTAAGGTGAACGCGCTTTTGGGCGGATCGTGCAGGCGGGCCGCGCGCATTTCTGTCACCATCGCGCACCTGTTCGCAGCGCGCGCATCACATAGGATGATGTGACATACGTGGGAGATTTCTACTAATTTGGCTATTGAATTTTTATTTTGACCGATTATGTTGTTGAAATAGCTTGGTTTATTCGTCCAAGCCAAATACAAAATATAGCAGGTTTTAGAATAGTTACACCGACAGAAACCCTAAACTACACATAACAATGTTATAATTTTTGTTATTGAAAATACAATGAAACAATTTTATCGCATTCATCTTCCACATCTGGCAGTACTGAAACAGCGCGCGGAGTTAAACGGCCCATACAAAGCCCTGCCTGCAGGGCCCTGCTTGCAGTGCGCACTGCCAATCGTACCGTGTATGGTGTTGCAGGGCCGATGTAACGGCGATTTTGTCGGCCCTGCATGCCCACACAAAATACGATTGGCAGTGGCACTGCAAGCAGGGCCCTGCAGGCAGGGCTTTGTATGGGGCCCTTTATGCGGCCGCGCGGCGATCCACGCGGGCCGCGCGCATAATGCGATCGCATCGCCTGGCGGAGTTCAACATCAAAGAGTATACTCGCGTAGACTCGCTCTATTTGCATTGTATTCTGCATGACATTCAATAAGTATTCTGTAAAGAATCTACATTGAATAAAATTATCTGAATCTGAATCTGAATCTATATAAGTCACTTCAACATGCGAGAGTGCGATGCGACTAGGTGCGCGTTGTTTCATAGATTTTCATACAAAGTATTCAAAATCCGCAAGGTGATCTGCCCAAATGCGCTTGCACCTTTAGGCGGATCGTGCGAGCGGGCCGCGCGCATTTCTGTCACCCTCGCGCACCTGTCCGCACCGCGCGCGCGGCCCGCTCGCAGCGCGCGCATCGCATAAAATGGTGTGACCATACGTGGAAGATTTCTACCAATTTGGCTATTGAATTTTTATTTTGAAATGAAATGAATGAAATGAAATAACTTTATTCGCAAGATTTTGGTAAAATATAAGATGTACAAAATAGTAGGGTCTGCAAAATCTGCTTATAATATAGCGTGAAAATATTAAAATAATTATACATTTAATTAATTGAAATTCATTATAAAAAAATATTTAAAACATTACCATATTACATAAATTCATTTGAAAATTTGCTATTATATTATAAAAGTCTATTTTATTTTAAATACCATCTTTACTTGATTAAATATTCATTTAATGAATAAAAACATTTCTCTATGAGCCAATCATGTAATTTAGTTTTAAATGGTCTACCAAATAAAATTCTTATGTCATCGGGCAAAGCATTATGAACTAATGTAGCCAGACTTCCACTTTATTAGTGGGTCTGGGTCGTAAACGATTTGAATATGTTGAGAATTCTTGTAGTGGAAAGTGTTCCGGGTGCTCTTTGACAAACAAACATAAGTGTTTTATATACAGACTAGTAAGCGTGAGAAGTCTATATTTTCTAAATAAAGGTCTACAAGGTTCCAAGTAATGGGTGCCGCAGAGTGACCTTACACATCTCTTTTGCATTATAAAAACCTTTCCCACATCAGTACAGTTTCCCCAAATAATGAGTCCGTATTGAAGTACTGACGACACGTGGGCGTGGTAAGCTTGCAAAGCTGTCTCAAGCTCAACGGAGGATATATTTTGCAGACGACGAAGCGCGTAAGTAAACCTTCTAATACGATCACATAGTGACGTTATATGTAACTTCCACCTGCAATTTTGGTCAATAATTACCCCTAATAACTTATCATATTTGGTTTCCTCTATAAGTTGACCATTATATGTCACACTAGCTGTGCCCGCGGCTTCGCCCGCGTGATATTCAGACATTGTCCAGTCACTCCCTCTCCCCCTTCCTCTCCCCCACCCTCTCCCACTCCCTCTCTCTCTACCTACATACCACTCCCTCTCCTTCTCCCTCTTCCTATCCCTGCCCCTAACCCTACCCCTACTCCTATCCCTATCCTTAACGCCGTCTTAACTGCTATCCCTAGCCTTATATAAACAAAGAAACTACACCCATATTGACTTTTAGACATTTTAACCCTATCGCACCCCAACCCCATCCCCAGGGGATGATGGTATTTCACGTCCACCACCTAGATTTAAAAATTGTTGTAGTTTTCGTAATCAGCGATCCGATAAACCATACAAACGACACCCATATTGATATTTAGACATATCAACCCTATCGCACCCCAACCCCATCCCCGGAGGATGATGGTATTTCACGTCCACCACATTGGATTTCAAAATTGTTTTAGTTTTCGTAATCAGCGACCCGATAAACCATACAAATGATACCCATATTGGTTTTTAGACTTTTTCACCCCATTTCCCTCTTTAAGGGGTTGAATTTGGGGTGGAATTTTTATAACAGAGACGTATGTTCCACAGAATTACAACCCTAATGCCTAAATAATAAATTTAGTGAATATTACTTTGAAATGAAGGAGTTTCAACTTCATCCCCCTTTTCACCACCTAGGGTGACAGATTTTCAAAAACCCTGAGACACGTAAAACTTAATTTTTAGTCGTCAATCTAAACAAAAATTTTGAAGATCCTAACTTCAAAACTGACGGACTTTCATACAAACTTTCATCCCTTATTTCACCCCTTTAGGGGATGAAGTTTGGAAAATTCTAAATCACGTACTTTTTTATTTTTTACCAAAAGTTTAATTTCAAATTTCTATAATTCTACCTTTAAAACTGAAAGACTTATAGACGAACATACGGAAAAAAAATCATTCCCTTTTTCACCCCCTTGAAGGGTGATTTTTAAGAAATGCTTAAACACGTGTTTCTTAATTTTTTACCAGAAACTTAAATTCAAATTTGTGTGAATCTAGCTCAAAAAACAAAGGACTTTCATACAAACTTTCATCCCTTATTTCACCCCCTTGGGAGTTGAATTTTCCAAAATCCTTTCTTAGTGGGTGGTTTTGACGCACATAGAACCTGTGTACAAAATTTCAGATCTGTATCTATAGCGGTTACGGCTCGGCGTTGATGAATCAGTCAGTCAGTCAGGACATGCTCTTTTATATATTTAGATTGAGCTTTGATGTACTTCCTTGATATGTACAGAATTGCATGTATTTTGTCTTTTCTAAATTTACTTTCAAATTGTTATCATCCATCCAAGTAATTATGTTTGTTACCGTCTGATTTATTTCGTTATTATAATCTAATGTATTTATGTTTTTTTTATTGCAATTTCCTCTTATAAGAATCGTAGTGTCATCGGCAAACAGGATACTTTCATGAGTAGTAAAAGAAGGAAGGTAATTTATATAAAGAATAAAAAGAATAGGACCTAATATTGTACCCTGGGGAACTCCGCAGCTGTTCAGTCTGTACTCTGACTTATATTTGTACCTACGATACGAGTTATTTGATTCTTTGCTTGTTCGAGTTACTTCGACGCATTGGTTGTAAATAACTAGTAAACCAGCTGTGGGCTATCCCCCTTATACCATATTTAATAAATTTTGCTGATAATATGTCATGGTTAACGTAATCGAAGGCTTTACTCATATCAAAGTAAAGAGCTGTAATTGGGAATTCTTTTTCTATGTCATCAATTACTGATTTTATTAGTTTAAAGTTCGCTTAGGTAATATTTTTCTTTTTTATGAAACCATATTGTTGTTCTTTGACAATGTTATATTTTTCAATAAACTTTGTTAGTCGATTATGAACAGCTTTTTCTATTACTTTAGCCAGGACTGGGATTAGGGTAATAGGCCTATAATTACTCATATCAGTACTATTACCTTTTTTGTAAAGGGATTTTACAACAGAATATTTCAGTTTCTCCGGAAAAATACCCTGATCAAAGGACATATTTATGATATGACTGAGGGCTGGAGCAGTGTGACACGACACTAGTTTAATTATTCTTGTGGGGAGCTCATCATATCCCAAAGATTTCGGACCTCCTTGCTTCGCTCTCATATCCAAACGAATTTGTGTTCCTTAAAGATTTTATTATTTGACAAATCTCGTCCGTTGTAGTAGGAACCAAAAAGATACTTGAGGTGCAGTTCTCTATGGGAACTTTATACGTATTTGAGTTACTCCCTGTATTTGTCAGGTCAATAAAAAAATCGTTAAATGCGTTTGCTATATCTGTAGGATCATATAAAGTATCAGTATTTTTATCAACTTTATCAATATCATGTTTTGTATTGCTGTTATGCACATTTTCATTAATTACGCTCCACACTGCCTTGATCTTATTTTCCGCCCTAAGTATTTTATTACTGTTTCCTATTCTTTGATAAATCGTCGTAATAATTTTGAATATTTTTTACATTTTTGTTTTGAAGTAGGCTTCTTACAATTTGCGGCTGATTTTTATTGCAAGTATAAACTCCGCTTTATAATACAAGACTTCTTAATGCTTTTAGTTATCCACCTACATTTATTATTTTTACGATTTATTTTTACGGTTATTTTTGGAAAATACAAATTATAGAATAATATCAGCGTATCGTGGAAAGTAGAGAAAGCTTTGTTTGTATCTGTTTCACTAAAAACTTCATTGAAACTAAGTGCAGATATACTTTCATAGAATTTTTTTGTATTTTCGTAACTGTATCCCTTTTTTCTTCAACCCACTGCGTCACTGAATTCTTTATTTTCAGTGTTAGTTGTAAGGTTTGTCCAGTGTGATCAGATAAGTCTAAGTTATGTACTGTTATGTTTCCCTTGGGTATATTAGAGATAAAATGGTCTATAGGTACACGACGTTTGTCTAGTTGGTAAGGATATATGAAGTGTCAGAGCAAAGCAATCTACAAATGAAATCAACCTTTTTGTATGGGGATTGTTTTCCGACTTGATAGTATCAATATTTATATCTCCACAGATGATAACACGTTTATTTCGTTTGCGGGTCAGTCTTATTAGAAGTGTTTCAAGTTTTTCAAAGAAAATTTCTATATCAGAGTCAGGTGTGCGATATACACAGATAATTTTTATGTTACTATTTGCTATATCAATTCCCGAACATTCAAAATTCTTGTAGGTAATAAACTCGTCCAAATTTAGTTTTATACACGGAACATTATCTTTGACTAATATGCATGAACCACATCTTCTTCTTGTTGACCTACTAAAATAAGACACTAATTTGAAACCAGGTATATTAACGTTTTCTTCATCACCTGACATGAGGAAAGATTATGTGCAACAGATGACGTTTATGGGTTGACCATTGTCCTCAAACTCTTGCAGAACCACCTGGAGCATATCCTGTTTGTGAATAAAGCCTGCAAAATTCTGATGAAAATAGTAAATTCATCGTAACTTTTTGTGCTCCTTATTTGGTCCTCGAAAAAACTGATCAGAACCTGGTTCTTGGAAAGCCATTTCATTTATTGGCTGTTTAGCAGTCTCCGTGGTGGAGTTGATCTTGGCAAAGTAATACGGGATAGTACCCTTTTTATACTTAGTAACACAAACTTCTGGAGATTTTTTTACATTATTTGTATATTTAAGGAATTGTGACTTATATGCATAACTATCAATTGTAGTATTTATGACTTGGCGCGCGCAAATAACGTATATTTTTTGGCTTACTTTGTACTTAATATCAACATAAGAACAGTTCTGGAATGTATTTGTCAATAGTTTTAGATTATTGTTTAGCATTTTTTCATTTAAGCTAATATTATTATTGACTGGTAAAAGTAAAACATTAGTGTGTTGCGAATTTGTGAAATAAAAGATTAGGATTGCTGTCGTTGCTGACCGTACATAATATGACATAATCATTACAGTTAGCGGAGGCTTTGATTGAATTACAGTAACTAAGCACCTCAGTTGAAGAAGCATGGGGTTTTAAATATGAGAAAACATTGTATGTGTCGTTCCATTTATCTAATCTTGTCTTAATAATTGATTGATTGATTGATTCATCACCAATGATAAATATGTTAGGTTTAGATCCACTGATACTTTCCCGATCAGGAGACAAGGGAGACGATGATTTAATTTGCTGAATATTGTTAGGTGTAGGAAATTCTTTTGGAACCTGTTCCTTCGAGCTATGAGTGCCTTGAATGACTGCCGGAGAACTCATTGTAATCAGATCTGCCTTTTCCTCAGGCCTTCCTGTGCTTTGATCTACTACTGGAGAACTCTGAGCAACTAGGTCTTCCTTTACTGTGCTATTTCCATCCACGTTGCATTCTTCTGCATTTGGTGAGGATTGAAGTAAATTCGGTTTTGGTTTGTTATTTTTCCTTTTTCTACTAGCCTGTGTAGGTGTCTTTTCTGTTAATTTACAAATGCTAGTTAAAGTTGATATTTTGTTAGTGAGATATTCTATTTTCTTTTTTAGTGCGCTGTTTTCCAAAATATTTTTTTCAATTTGATCATCCGCTATTTGTAGCTGCATTTCTAGGTGACAGTTTTTATATTTTAACGTTTCTAAGTCTTCTTCTCTAACAAGCGGTGTCTCTGGACAACTTCTATTTAACACACTTTTGTCACCAAAAGTTTCAGAGCCTTCTAGGTCGTTTTCAGCTTCAGAATCTTCATTGCCTAGAGAATCAAACGAATTAGACGTTGACACGTTGATTACATATTCTTTGCGTCTTGTTACATTATCATATAGTGATGTAGGTGTAACTTTGGATGTAAGTTGCTCAGATGAAGATGACTCTGTATGGTTAACCGCTTCGACTTTGTTGGTACTCTTATTCCAACATGTATCACATTTCCAGGTTTGTTTTCTGCTAGGAGTCATCAAATAAAATCTTTTTTCCGTGACAATTGTACATGACAGGTTATACAGTTTTTTACAAGAATAGCATTCAAGTTGTTGTGTATCCGTAATGCCTTCTTTACATTTGCTGCATAATGCCATCGTACCTATAGTTTTTGATAGTTTTGAAATATTCCTAGTTAATTGCTGTAGGTACCTACTTACTTAGTTCACAACTTTATATTGAGTAGTCACTAAAGCCTGAACAAAATATTATAGCAACGATAATTCTGCGGGAATGAGATTTGCTCTTTGTAGGATTTGCGGCGTTGTTATTGTACACCGACAGAAACCCTAAACTACACATGACAATGTTATCGTTCTTGTTATTGAAAATACAACGAAACAATTTTATCGCATTCATCTTCTGCTTCTGGCAGTACTGAAACAGCGCGAGGAGTGGCATACGGCCGCGCGGCGATCCGCGCGCATAATGCGATCGCATCGCCTGGCGGAGTTCAACATGCGAGAGTGCGATGCGACTAGGTGCGCGTTGTTCCATAGATTTTCATACAAAGTATTCAAAATCCGCTTGGCGATCCGCCTATATGCGCTTGCACCTTAAACTGAGTCCAATCGTTACAAAAAAACATACGTAATATAAAGAATATGACAAACAATATTGTTTTAGTGCCTAGATTATTTTTTTATTTTTTTATTATTACTGTTAATTTTGACAAAAACAATAATTTCTCACCCCTTTATTTTCTTAGAATACTTAGAGCAACGCGTCAAACCGCGCAAGCTTTGCGCGCGAAAATCGTGTTACTCTATGTTAGAATAGGATGAAATTCTAAAATCAAGGAGGTTTTAGTAGCAAGGAGGGAGCTATAAGCGTAGCACTTTCTTGCGAGGAACCTCCAGACTAAAATGTATGGAATTTTTTTTCAAATCCTAAAAACGTAAAATTTTTATTTTTTCTCTGAGAAATATGTGACATGGGACTAATAAATGCTATTTACACAATTTTTCTGGTGAAAACACTTTCCATTCAGGAAAAAAACAGTGTTAAAAATCACGCATAAAATGGCTATTACGGAATATTTACGCTTCCGTTCTTAGTATTAATGATCAATTCACAAGTAAAAAACGATAAATTTTCACTTTCGCAAACAAAGTTGCGACCATAGAGTTAAAAGTATGAAAATTGCATGCAATCACACTCCACACGTTGCAATTTGGAGACAATTTCGCTCTGCGCAACACACGATCGGACCGTACACCGGACATACGATTGTATTGCCAGATTGACAGATTGGTTGTCCCGAAAAGAACGATTTTTGTCTCTTTTGGCAACAGATCGCCCTTCAGATGTCGGTTAACATGTTTAGGTTTACTTTCTTATTTATTCATATTCATGGTGATCGTCCCTTTTGGCCAAAAATTGTTCCTTTCCAGACTCAGATTTCCAATTTTCCGAAACATGACATGGGCACTGGCAGCACCAAGCAGTCTATTTTACTCGATCACACATATGAACGTCATATAAAGCTATCCTGCTGTCAAGGTATACCAGATAAGATAAAGTATGTTTTACCGTTGTTAACCCACTTCTCCGCGTTATGGCTCCAGTTTTATCAAAACAAACTAAAATCGCGGTAATTGTGGCTATTTATTTATAACCATCTAACTTGTCGGATATGTCCTACAAACATGGAAGCTCTTTGTAAAGCTCCAACAATTCAACAATACATTGTTTTTCTGCCGGTTCATCTGAATAGCCTTCTACTTCTCCATTTTCCGTCTTTGAAGTTTACGGCGCGAACCAACGAACGTTTTGATATGACAAGAAAATACAAACAACAAGCCGTTTCATATCGGTTAACAGTAATCCATCACCTTTGACAGCAGTCTGTCTCGTCTCGTTCACACATATTGAGGTCTTATAATAGCTATCCTGCTGTCAGGATAATATTTTACTGTTTTGGAACGCAGCGCAAACTACAATTTCGGAACGAAACGTCAAATGGTCCGGTGCGCCCTACACACGATCGGACCGTACCATTATTATTATTACTTGTTCTGAAGTCCGATGGGAAAAACCATCGGACCGCCAGACAAGGTAATAATAATAATAATGTCCGGCGGACAGCCCTCCACACGTCTGAAACTAGTACGGTCTGAAGTCGGCGCGTACCAAAATCGTGGTCCGGAGCTAGACTCAGAGCAGTCCGATCCGATCGTCTGTTAGTACTTTTAGATTGGATTGTGCAATTTGACAATTAGTTGGAAGTCCCAATCTGCCTACTTACGTTGCAATCTGATGGCAATCTGCAGATTGCTACAACTGATTGTGATTGAGATTGTAGCGTGAGAAGACACTTTTATATAGGTGATTAAAAGGGCCCATACAAAGCCCTGCCTGCAAGGCCCTGCTTGCAGTGCCACTGCCAATCGTACTTTGTGTGGGCATGCAGGGCCGACAAAATAGCCGTTACATCGGCCCTGCAACACCACACACGGTACGATTGGCAGTGCGCACTGCAAGCAGGGCCCTGCAGGCAGGGCTTTGTATGGGGCGTTTAAGTAAAAGTGGCTAAATCTATCTAGAAATCGTCTATAGTGGCAGCAATGGCTCTGATCGCAAAATTTCTAAAATTTTGTCGCGATCCGTACATCAGCGGCGGAGACGGTCGTGATCAAAGTCAAGGCCGAGTACCCCAAAGAAATTTGACCTCATATAGAAGTAATATATAAGAAATAATTCGTCACAAGTAGGGATGTGGGCATGCTTTCATCTATCGATAGTCGATAAGTTACACAAGGACAAATCGATGTCGAAACTTTGACCAAAAAGTTGAAGTACTAAACTTTAATAAAAGTCAAATCTGTTAAAAGCAGTGATTAAATTCATTAAAAAAAAACTTTTTGCATTTTTTACTAAAGGTGATTTCTTACGTAGGTGTTTTAATATTAAAGATACCAAATTTCTTACTTACCTACTTACTAAAAGTAATGGACGGTAGCGGTGGAGGCAAGAGGGGTAGGAGGTGTAAAGGTTCTTTTTAGGGTTCCGATACCAAAATGGTAAAAAAAAGGAACCCTTATGGTGCCGCTCTGTCTGTCTGTCTGTCTGTCCGTCTGTCTGTCACACCTCTATATCTCAGCAACCACTTACGCTATCGAGCTGAAATTTGGAATAGTTTTAGAATATAGTTGCCCAACTTAATTGCACATGAAAATTTTTTGAAAAAAGTATGATTATTAATGTAAAGGGGGCCAAAATAGGGGGGGCCAAATTTCAAATTGTCGCTACTAGGTCGAGTGGGGTATCATATGAAAGGGCTTTACTTGTACATTTTAAAATATATTTTTGTATTTTTTTAAGTTTCTTAGTTTTCAAGTTATGATGAAAAATGTCAAAAAAAATACCATTCCCCCCCTTATCTCCGAAGTTTGAGTAAGGGAAAATCTGAATTAATTACAGTTGACAGAGGTTTATGTAAACTTTACAGCAAAAATAAAACGATCTTTCTAAGTTGCACAGTTTTTCAGAAATCTGCAAAAAACCTTTACAAACAAATTTAGTTTTGCGGTCCTGAAAATGGACTTTATTGCTTCCAAAAATACTATAGGTATATCGGAACCCTCGGCGCGCGAGTCCGACTCGCACTTGACCGGTTTTTTTTATTTTCATGAATATCTCTAGCTTACATACAAATTATGTAGGATTTTAAAACAAACTTTTATCCCTCAATTCCATCCCTTTGGGATGGTTTTGCAAAAATGCTGAAATACGGGTTTGTGTTTTTCTTCTAAGTAGCTCAAATCAATTTTCAAGCGAAATTTCGTGTATCTTATCTTGCCTTATAACGTGGAGCTGAGTTCCTTATTGGACCTTAGAGCACAAGGAGCCTGTAGTCTTCTGGTTTCGGATAAGCTTGACCCAGAATCTTCATACGCTTGTGAGCCAAAGCGTTGCATGAGCACAAGAATTGCTTGTCAGTATTGTTTGTAGCGAAAAACTTAACCATTTTTGTAGAGAATTTTATGTAGATTAATTTAGTATTTTTATAAATTTTCTTACAATTTGTTGATTCAGGATGATTCATGCTGATTGAGACATTTCAATTTGGCAAAGACACACAAAGTTATATTTGTTTGACAGTGTCCCCATCGGGAATCGAACCCAGAATGAAAACAAAACGCGTTGAATGTTGTAAAATATAATAAATGGTACAGCAGCACTGCACTTACTTTCTCGCGATATGCAAGTAGAACTGTCAACCGCAAACTTAAATTTGTAATACCATACCTACACATAGTATGGAATTACAAACGTTTATTTAGGTTTTTCTGAAAAATGTTCTACCACATGAATTCGGAACTCGAATTGTAAAATATTAAAACAAACCAACCGTAAACGATTTCGAACAAATCACATGTTCAAATTTTGGTAGTACTGGAACACCTTTTATATGAATTTTCACAGATTTTAAAATTTCAAAACTCTGTTTCTTATGAATAGTTGTTCAGTTATGTCGACTGTAAAGCTCTTTCAGTTATTGGTACATCCTGTGTACTAAATTTTCACAAAATCCAATCAAATTGAATATCCATTCAGGTAGATAACCAAAACAAAATTAAAATTATAGAAAATAATACAAACTTAATGGAGTCAATTAGGGTCAATGTAGGTACCACTAGTTGGCCATTTAAGCGGTTTTATGACGAAATTCATAAAAAAACTAAATTATTAGTTCTACTTTCAGAGTCACTTCTAAAAGTTCGACTATGAATTAGTTAGGCTTGTGAAATAATAAGTGTTAAGGACTTTACAAAATATGCTCTTAAAGTTTTTTTTTTTTTCAAATGTTACATTGCATGACCACTTCGAATAAACATACTAAAGCACTAGCTAGACAAACCCATAACTTTATTGTAAGACGCCAACATAGTTAAATTCTATATAAAATCGCGGTATTTTTAAATTTTCTTACTTTCAGTTCAAATTTAAGTTTTGGTCAGCTATTGGTGCTTGGGCATCTAGTGGTGCACTGACCCTATGAGTAAATCACAAGTTTACGTTTTGGTAGTACAGGAACACCCCTTATATGGAATCACACAGACAAACTGATGATGGCGCAAGATACCTTGCATAGAGATGCTTAGTCAAGCAAAGTTTCATAAAAATAATTTGAACCGTTTTTAAAAAAAATTCAATTCTTCATTTTTGTTGAATGACAGCTACCCTCAAAATGAGAGCCAGCAAAAAACCATTCGGAAATAAAAGTCTGAAATTAAAATATGTTGTTAATAGGACCATTCGTTTAGCCGCTAGGCCAAAGCGTGACGGACAGACCGACCAACCGACAGACGGACATTTTTAGGGGACTTGCTTAAGTGCATTTTTGAGAAAGTTTGTGCAACTTTTTTCACGAATACAATACCTTTCTCGCTCAGCTCGAAAGTAAAAATACTACTATCGATAGAAAATACATCACTCATAAACTCCAACATGATCCCACAAAAAACGATAAATTACAGTAAAATACGTAACAATATCCATATTATCTGACTGTAGAAATGATAAGTTGACATTTTTTTATGCAATATTTGTGATAATAATCCACAAACATGAAAAATACTGAATAAAACTTACAGATGAAAAGACAAAATTTCTTTGCAATTTTCGTTTTGTTGTTTTGAAGATGTACAGCCATCAACTACACACGTTATTATTAAAAAGAACAATCACTAATATGGAGAGCAACTTAAGAATAAATTCACGATATCACCGGATCGCAGGATCGCGGATGTTACGTGTGCGGGCACCACGGAGTAAGGGGGCACCCAATAGAGGCTGCGCAAAACGGCCCATACAAAGCCCTGCCTGCAGGGCCCTGCTTGCAGTGCGCACTGCCAATCGTACCGTGTGTGGTGTTGCAGGGCCGATGTAACGGCCATTTTGTCGGCCCTGCATGCCCACAAAAAGTACGATTGGCAGTGGCACTGCAAGCAGGGCCCTGCAGGCAGGGCTTTGTATGGGCCGTTTAAGTACTGTAGCCAGTTTCCTAGAGAATATAATCAGTACGCTCGCGAACTGTGCACTCTCACAGACTACGAGTACTAGACACAGAATATTATTACGTCCTGGCGTAGATGAAACTTGGTCGATGCATCGATGCCCTAGGCCAGGGGTCGTCAACCTGCGGCTCTTTGGATGTAAAGCTGCGGCTCTTTAGTTCCATACGCAAATATTATTAATTTTAGGGGAGACTGGGGATACTTGATCCTTGCGGGACACGTGGTACACGAGTATTGCGTATTGCCAGATGGGGAATATGAAAATGCGGCAGTAATATTTCAACAAAGCGAAAACGTGCAAAAGAAAAATGTTACATATATATTAAGCCCATGTCACACTGAGGCGGTAGCGGAAGCGTTCCGGTACCGGTATTTTTTGTAAAGTATGAGTTCTTATGCACCCTGTCACATTGAAAGCGGTCGCGGCGCGGCGCGGTGCGGCGCGGGGGCGGCCGGGCCGCTAGTACAGTCAACGACAGGTCAAGCTTGACACTCGCAGTGCGACTCTAGCCCGTATGATTATTGAAATAAGAACGGTACAAAGTCCAATGTGTCAAGCTTGATGTGCTCTTGACTGTACAACCTCGCGGACCGGGCGCGGCGCGGGGCCGAACTTTCCATTGCGTTCAATGCAACGCGTCACACAGAGCGGCAGCGGCGCGGTGCGGTGCGGTCCGGGCGCGGACTTTGACGTTGTATTTTTTTTACAAGAATTTTGCGGCTTTGCGCAGACTTTTTTTTAGGTTATCAGTTTGGTTTTTTGTTTAGAGCAAGGGATTTACGTCTTTTGAATAATCACAGATAAATAATGTCACACCGACCGCTACCGCCCCGCTGTCCCGCCGCGGTTTCCGCGCGGTACCTCTGTGTGACCGGTCCCGGAACGCTTTCGCTTCCCGCAGGTCCGCCCCCGGACCGCTTTACCTCTTGTACCGCTCTGTGTGACTTGGGCTTTAGGGTTTCTGTTCGTGTAAAAATTCTAAAATCTACTACATTTTGTATTTCGTCATAACATAATCTTTCAACATAAAAATTCTATAGCCAAATTGGTAGTGATCTGCCACAAATGATTACACTCTCCGCAGAGATTCAAGAGACGCGCGCGGCGCGGAATGGTGTACCGGGTTATTTTTGGACACCCTAACTAAGTATGTTAATTACTAAGAAAACTAATCTAAACTTTCCGAAAGATACATGGTTCAAAACAGGCATTGCCTGTGGTACACCCGCGTGGTTCACCTGGGTATAACAATTATAAAAAAATTAAAAATAGAAAAAAATAATAATAAAAGAAAATTAATAAAAAATTTGGTCATCCCATACAAATCCCACGATTGCCGGCTCAAGATTTGTAAGGGAGGATCAAAAATTTTCTCGTTTTTCGATCCATGTTCGTTCGGGAAAAGTTCAACTTCAGATACATGTTCTAAGCAATATACTAAAATTTGGTCAGGGATCCGTTATCGTAAAGAAATAAATGGTACAGCAGCACTGCACTTACTTTCTCGCGATATACGAGAGTCATCACTCGACAATGTGCAATTGCAAACTTAAGTTTGTAATTCCATACAAATAATATGGAAATACAAACTTACCTATACTATATTTATGTAAAAATGTTTAAATGAAATATGCAGTCAGGTATATACCCAATTTAGAATACCAATTTGAAGTATTAAAATAAACTTATTGAAACCTATTTTGCGTAAATCACATTTTTAAATTTTAGTAGTGAGGGAACACCCCTTATATGAACTTCCACAGACCAATGGATACTGCCGAAAGATACCTTGCATGGAGATTCTTGGTCGTGCACAGTTTCATCAAGATCGTTTGAGCCGTTTTTGTGTAAATGGCTGTTTTTCATTTCCATTGTATGACAGCTACCCTCAAAAAGAGAGCCAGCAAGAAACCTTCGAAATATTTATAAGAAAATCTTAAATTTAAAATATGGTGTCAATCGGACTATTCGTTTAGCCGCTAGGCCAAAGCGTGTCGGACAGACCGACGGACGGACCGACCGACCGACTGACCGACCGACTGACGGACGGACATTTTTGAGAGACTTACTTTTTATGATGTACTAGCTGTTACCCGCGGCTTCGCTCGCGTGGTTTTCGTATTTATGTTGTTACCGGTTTTCCGAAGCAATGAGATATTTTCCCGTCATTTCGGGGTAATTTTAAACTAAGGCGCGGTTCCAGCCCTAGATTTTGGGGGGGGTCATCGAGGCTGATCCTAACTACAACATTATTTTTATCCACACAAAAATGAGCTTAGGTAGTTTTATGCGCAAAGGAAAACAGATATCGCATACTCACAGAGACAGGCAAATACATATTGCAAATTCACCATCGAAGCGAGTTCGAAATTTCACGTAATAGCGCTAACAAATACTGATAATAATCTAAATATATAAAATAGCTTGTCCTGACTTAATGACAGATTCCTCAACGCCGCCGAGCCGTAAGGGACAAAAGTTTGTTTGAAAGTCTTTGTTTCTTGAATCCGACTCACACAAATTAGAATTTAAGCTTATGGTAAAAAATAAAGAAATACGCGTTTAAGCATATCTTAAAAATCTCCCTTCAAGGGGGTGAAAAAGGGGATGATTTTTACCGTATTTTGGTCTATAAGTCTTTCATTTTTAAAGGTAGAATTATACAAATTTGGTTCAGAGCTCTCCATAAAAAATAAAGAGTATGTTTTAGCATTTTTTAGTCGCTCGCGAACATCCAAGCGGTAAACAGGTTCTTAACTCGCGACAAAAAAAATAAAAATAAAAAATAAACTAATCTACCTTAAACTTAATACTTAATCAAAGTGTTGTTCATATTCTTATAAGTCGTATTTCAAAGCAATTTCATTTTCTTAACCAAAATGAATACGTGTCCTGGATGTACTGCAGATTTTAACGACGGAGTGCAGTGCTCAAAATGCAAGAATATATACTGTTTCTCATGTGCCAGAATAACCGAATCTAATTATAGGAAACTTGGACAATCCAAGCAAGCAACACTCCTTTGTATGGCATGTAAAAACCCGCCAGCAGTGAACCCTCAGCCGCAATCTTCAGGCAGGGATGCTACGGATACGATGCTACTTGAATTGCAGAGAGGAGTTGCGAACATCACTACCCTGCTTACACCGTTCCCTGAACTTATAAACGATGTGAAACAATTGAAAACCAGTGTGTCTTCATTCGAAGCCTCCATAGTACATATCAAAACGGACGTTAGTAACCTCAAGGAAGAATCGGCGAAGCTCAATTTACGCGTAACGACCTTGGAAAATCGTCCCGATACATCTGATAACTACCTACAGTTACAGAATGAATTTGATAGCCTCAAGCAAGAACTAAGCTCCAAAAACCAATGGCTTCGGATGAACAATGCAGAGATAAAAGGTATTCCAGTGATAAAAAATGAAAACCTGATTGAAATTGTACGCAGCATCGCCGAAAAGCTTGGAACTCCAATAACTGCAGATCATATCAATTTTGTGTCAAGAATCCGCTCAAATGCACCAGAAAAATCGATCATAGTATGTTTTATTACTCGCTATGTAAAAGAGAACTTCGTTGCAGCAGCTCGACGTACCAAGGGTTTGTTAGCACGCGATTTTGGTTTCACAAAAAGCGATAATCATGTCTATGTTAATGATCATTTGACACGTGAGAACAAAATACTGCTGACCAAAACAAAGGAGCTCGCAGCTGCAAAAGGTTACCAATTCACCTGGGTTAAGCACTGCAAAATTCAAGTTAGAAAAAACGAAACCTCACCAATCATCGTTATAACCTCCCCAGAAGATCTTAAAAAAATATTCTGACTTTATATTTTAATATTATTCCTACCTACTATTTTGAGCCATCACATTTTATGCTTATATTCTATGGAATCACTGCATGATGTTGAGAAAGCAATAAATATTACTTTGCACTATTCTAATCTTTATAAATTAGACTCAAATTTAACCACTCATGAACAGAAGCTCTATTCATTCCACCTAAAGCTATTATTATTACACTTGCCAACACAATATCAGCTGATAAGCTCGGTGTCGCAGTGTCGGGCCATGACAGCCACAGAACCGGTTTCTTCATCGGATCGCGCACTTATATTATGTATGAACATACTTTGTTGCAATGACTACAATTCAAAAACACTACACTTTATTATTATTTCACGTTCAATGGTAACGGGTTTCTTACGACTTAATAATCAATGTGCTGGGCCTCTAACAAATGCAATACGTCTATTTTACCTACAATTTCTGTCTACGCTTAATAACTTTTACTTTAAATGTTAAAGATTTTTTATCAAAATGTTAGAGGCTTGCGCACAAAAACGGATCTATTTAGAAGAAACGTTACCATGAACAATAGCGATCTGTTTATTTTAAGCGAGTCATGGTTAATTGAAGGCATTCACGACGAGGAATTGTTTGGCAGTGATTTTATGGTATATAGAAGGGACCGCGACTATCAACGTGTGCAACAAACCAGAGGTGGGGGAGTACTGATAGCCGCACGTCACGGCCTCGTCGTGCGGGACAGACCAGAGTGGTACTCCACGGCCGAAGACATCTGGCTTACGCTTACAGTTAAACCAAGTAAACGTGATCCCCCTATTTCAGTACACATTGCCTGCATTTATCTTTGTAGAGAAAATATGGGCGGAAGTCTTGCAACTCAGTTAGAAAACTTTTGTGAAAATGTTTCAAATATATCATTAACACACCCATCTGACAAAATCGTTATACTAGGTGACTTTAACATGAGCAGTATCACCTGGCAATATCAAGCAGACAGCTCCTATTTTCTTCCTTCATGTGTTACAAGTCCAATTCATAATGAGCTGATTGAAATGATGGATTTATGCAGCATTAGGCAATATAATGGCATTAGTAATGCACAAGGTCGTTTCCTTGACCTTGTTCTTTCTAACTCACCCCTCACCGTACAACGAGACCTCGAACCATTGGTGCCAGAAGATAGTTACCATCCCTCGCTAAGCATCACTGCTTCATTTAATTCTGACATCTTTTTAGAACCCAAAAAACGCTCCAAATACCTTTATTCTGATGGAGATTACAAATCTATTTGTAATGCGTTGGATTTGGTTGACTGGGATGTTTTACTAGCCTCTAATACCATAGACGAAGCTGTACAATTTTTTAATAACAAACTTTTAGAATTGCGAAACATGTACGTTCCACAAAAAATCTCACGGTCTACACGGTTTCCTCCTTGGTATTCAAAACCGCTTAAAAAAGTCTTAAAGGAAAAATTTAAATACCTAAATAAATACAATATCTACGGTAATATAGCAGACCAGGATACCTTTATTTTGCTGAGAAATAGGGCCAAGCGACTTGAAATTACCTGCTATAATGACTATGTGATTAATGTAGAACAATCAATTTTAAAAAACCCTAAAGCTTTTTGGGCCTTCGTCAGGGATAGGAAGCAGAATAATGCTTATCCTAGTACAATGACTCTTTCTGAAAAACGGTTGGAATCTGGTGACCAAATCTGCTCAGCATTTTCTGTATACTTTAGTTCAACATACCAACAACCGTCAAGCTCGTGTAATCTGTCCACAACACATACAACATTTAATAACAGCAACAATCTAGCATCTACTGACATACAAACAATTGAAATTACACCTACAATAGTCTGTAAGCATCTCATGTCACTTGATCAGAATAAATCTGCAGGACCCGATGAAGTGCATCCGGCCTTTATTGCTCATTGTGCTGTGAGTCTGAGCGTACCAGTGTCTAAGTTATTCCTTAGATCGCTCAATGAAGGCACAATGCCTACTATCTGGAAATCTGCGCTGGTAACGCCAATACATAAAAAAGGATCGAAAGCAATAATTGAGAATTACCGACCCATATCCAAATTGTGTGTACTTGCTAAAGTGTTTGAGAAAATTATCCATAGCCAGTTGTCTACAGCATTAAAATCTGTAATTAGTCCTGTACAACATGGGTTTCTGCAGGGCCGATCAACTGTTACTAACCTAGCTCTTTTTGTAGAAAAGGTAACCACTGGTATGGAGGGTGGAGGACAAGTAGATGCTATCTACACGGATTATTCCAAAGCGTTTGACCGTATAGATCACAGCATATTGCTAGCTAAATTGGAAGCTTTAGGCATTCGAGGCAACTTACTCAGATGGTTTTCATCCTATCTGGAACTCAGAAGCCAACGTGTTGCGCTAAATGGCTATATCTCAACCCCCATTGTTATCCCATCCGGTGTGCCACAGGGCTCGATTCTGGCTCCTTTACTTTTCACCTTATTCATAAATGATATAAGCCAATGCTTTTCTTTTTCAAACATATTACTATTTGCTGACGATATGAAAGTGTTTAAATCTGTCTCATCAACAGAAGATGCCATGAAGCTACAAGAAGACCTGGCCAAGTTGGAACAATATTGTGTTAATAACAAACTCGACCTCAATATCCAAAAATGTAATGTCATAACTTTCACAAGAAAACCAAAACCTCTCATTTTCAACTACACAATAAACAACCAATCATTAGTCAGGGTCAACAAAATCCGTGATCTAGGTGTGATATTGGACTCCAAGCTGCTCCTCGACCAACACATAGACAATATAACAAAAAAAGCGAATAAGACACTTGGTTTCTTATTTAGAGTAGCAAAAAACTTCAAAAAAGCGAAGACTATTAAAATTTTATATTGTGCTCTTGTTAGAAGTCATCTAGAATATGCTTCGCAATTATGGAACCCTAAATACAACATTTATCTAAACCAAATTGAAAAAATCCAAAAAAAATTTTTAAGGCTGCTTAATAGAAAATTTAGAATTTTTTGTTCTGATTATTACGAATCTTGTAAAACCCATCACATATTACCATTGCACATTCGCAGAGATGCTGCAGATTTAACATTTCTGCACGATATTGTCAGCGGTAAAATTGACTCCCCCGAATTATTGGCTTCTATAAAATTTAGGCTACCGCCCATCAGAAGTAGAAGACACAATTATTTACAACTAGACCTGTCGTTTTCGCGTACTGAGTATCGCAAAAACTCGTTCTTGCGGCGAGTTGGCAAAAAGTTTAACGACACCTATACTAAATCACTTGATTTATTCTTTTCCAAACGCACCCATGTACGGCGACTGTTCATGAGTGGTTTCTTTCATAACGCACCACAACCACCTCTCACCACCATGCATTGATGTTTTGTTAGGCTATAATTGTTGGGGCTATTTTTTATGAATTTGTTTCTTTTTTTCTTATTCTCATTTGACTCCAGATCTGTGAGTTATCTCTTGCTAACAAATTTCATGCTATGGTTAGATTTTCTGTATTTTACTTTTAGTGTTTCTTATAAGTACCTACCTAATAATTGCTTTTAAGTTTCGGTAGACCTTTCGTATGTTAAGATAATGTAATCTTTTTATATCATAGTAGATTTAAGAACCATTTACCCCCTTTCAAGATTTTATATTTTGTTGATATTTAGTTTTTTTTTTATCTTTACACATTAACGTGTTATAGGCGAAAACTTGTAAATGGCGTAGTTTCCAGCTACTGTTTTTGAATCAACTTAAGTATATTTTTTGCTGTAAGTTTTCCTAAAAAAGTAAAATAAAAATAAAATAAATAAATTTTTAGAAATTCATCCCATAATGTGATGAAATGAGGAATAAAAGTTTGTATAGAAATCCCAGTTTTGGCATGAGGTGCTTGAAAATTTAAATTTAAGCTAAGAAACAAAGAAACACGTGTTTCAGAAATTTTGAGATATCATCCCCCAAAGGGATGAATCAAGAGATGAAAGTTTCTAAATCTTACAGCTTTGACATGCGGTACTTGAAAATTTCGGGTATTGCGGATTTTAGCTAATAATAAGAAACAAAGAAACACGTGTTTCAGTAAGTTTGAGATATCATCACCCAAGGGGGTAAAATGAGGGGGTAAATTTCGTATGAAAATCCTACAGTTTTAGAAGTAAAGAAACACGTGTACGGACAGCTCAAAACCAAATTTGTATTATTCTACCCGTAAAAATTAAAGACTTATAGACCAAAATACGGCAAAAAATCATCCCCTTTTTCACCTCCGAGATTTTTAAGAAATGCTTAACACATGTTTCTTTATTTTTTAGCAAAAACTTAAATTCAAATTCGTGTGAATCTAACTCAATAAATAAGGGACTTTCATTATTATTATTTATTCTTGTAAATATAATTTTACAGTTATCCAATACATTATATTTATTCATATAAACTTTCATCCCTATTTCACCCACTTAGGGGATGAATTTTGGAAAATCCTTCGTTAGTGGTTGGTTTGAAGTGCAAAAAACCTGTGTACAAAATTTCAGGTCTGTAGGTATAGCATTTACTTCTCGGCGTTGATGAATCAGTCATCAAGTCAGAACAAGCTATTTTGTGACGGGTGCAAGGGACAGCCCCCGAATACTGAAAGGGCATGATCAATCAACGTAATTAAACAACTTTCAGTGAAAAAAACTTTCAGGAAACGAAAAAAATATCGGCCTCTCCATACAAACTGTCCAATCAAGTTTGCAATTTTGTATTGAGAGGCCGATTTTTTTTTTCATTTCCTGAAAGTTTTATTCGCTGAAATATGTTACGTTGACTGATCATGCCCTTTCAGTATTCGGAGGGCTGTCCCTTGCACCCTGTATATTTAAGAAAGAAGAAATATCAGAGGAAAATTCTGTATTTTAGTTTGTATAAATGTATGTTTGTAACGAATAAACTCAAAAACTACGGAACTGGTATAATTTTTTTACTATTAGAATGCTACATGCTATATTTATTACTAGAAAAGACTAGGAATCCTGACTAAACTTCAATATGAATGTAACCCAAGGTGAAAATAAATGGTAAAGCAGTGCTGCACTTACTTTCTCGCAATACTTACTCAAGGAAAAACTATCAACCGCAAACTTAAATTTGTAATGCCATACACATAGTATGGAAATACAAACTTTTATTTATTTAGGTGGTAGGGCTTTGTGAAAAGTCCGTCTGGGGAAGTACCACCCTCTTGCTTTTTTCTGCCGTGAAGCAGCAGTGTTTTCACGTTTTCACTGCTGTGTTTAGGTTTGAAGGGCAAGGGAGCCAGGGAAAATGTACTGGCACATGAGACATACCATCCTAGTTCTCAGAGTGGGTAATGCGCTTCACTGTCTTATTAGTGTCAAATTATTTCACTAACAAGACAGTGGGTGTCATGGGCGCTGGTGACCACTTCATCAGGTGGCCCACCTGCTCGTTTAGCCACTTTTGACATTAAATAAAAACGTTTTTCGAAAAAAAAAATGTTAGAATGAAATATACAGATCAATTCAGAATTCAAATTGTCAGACATTAGAACAAACAAACCTCAAAAGATTTCGAGTAAATCACATGTTTAACTTTTGGTAGTACTGGAACACCCTTTCCTTATATGAATTTTCACAGATCAATGGATACTACCGCAGGATACTTGCATGGAGATTTTTTTAATTTCCCATCACATGTTCCTTACGGATAATTGTTCAGTTTGGTCTACTGAGCAAGCCCTTTCAGTTTTTGGTACTCCCTGTGTACTAAATTTTATTCTATATTATAAATTTTCTATAATATTAATCTAGGATTAATATTATAGAAAATTTTAATAAACTGAATTGAACCAATTTTGGGTAAATCACATATTTACGATTTGGTCGTACAGGAACACCCCTTATATGAAATTACACAGATGAATTGATACTAGCGCAAGATATCTTACATAGAGATGCTTGGTCATGCAAAGTTTCATCAAGATTCTATGAGCCGTTTATGAGAAAAATTCAATTTTTTATTTTCGTTGTATGACAGCTACCCTCAAAATGAGAGCCAGCAAGAAACCACTTACCTAGAACCCTTCGATGGATTTGCATAAAACTCCTAAAATCAAAATATGGTGTCAATCGGACCATTCGTTTAGCCGCTAGGCCAAAGCGTGACGGACAGACCGACCGACCGACCGACGGACGGACATTTTTGGGAGATTTGTTTTTTATGATGTATGAGTGATACAGAACACATTTTTGAGAAAATTTGATTTTTTTTTTCTTTTAGCACGAATTCAATACCTTTCTCGCTCCGCTCGAAAGTAAAAATTAAGTGATATAGAAGTAAAAGATAAGTGATATAGAACACATTTTTGAGAAAATTAGAATAACTTTTTTTTACGAATACAATACCTTTCTCGCTCCGCTCGAAAGTAAAAATTGAAAAAGAAAAAAACAGGATTAACTGAAATCACCACTATTTATTCTAGGTAAGTGTAAAAATATTTATTTTTTCTTCTTTTTATCACCTCCCTTTGGTGGTGGTGGAGGCGGCGGTGGAGGCGGTGGAGGTGGTGGAAGTTCAGGTTCTGGCTCAGGTTCTGGTTCAGGTTCCGGTAAAGGAGGCACTGATGGGTCTTCGTCCGGATCTTCATAAACATATTCTTTCTGTAAAAAAACGCAGGGATTACTAGTGGGTAGGAAATCAAATAAACGTCACCAATCACAATCCCAAAAGGTTTAGATAGTAGACAGTCCATAAGGCTAATACGTTTAAGTACTAATAGACGATCGGATCGGAATGCTCTGAATTTAGCTCCGTACCACAATTTGCCCAATAGCAAAATTGTCCCGGGAATTTCGGTACTTTCGGTACCTACATAGAAAATTTGCTGTAAAGTTGTAGAATGAAATGTTTTCACTTGTTATAATGGAAATGTCTACTAAATGGGGTCATTAAAAACATGGTTCATTTAGGTCCTTCATTTTAATACATGAAATTTTAAGCTGACGCTACAAGCAGAATACAATCAGCAGAATACAATTGGTTTCATTTCTTTTTAAAAGCTAAACTTTTAATAGCAAAACCAAACTTTTACATTTTTTAAGATCAACTTTATAACAAATAATAAAACATAATAAAGTTAGAGGGACTCCCTAAATTTTAAATAACATAACAAACATGAATTTCCATAATTTTCATGACTAAAACTACTAGAAATAAAAGCAATATTTAATGTGATGATATAAATACAACGTGTAACGGAAAGGTGTGATAATACTGAAGGATGCGTGTGTTCATGAAACTGAATAACTTATCCCAAGACACATAGGTCGAAATACCAAAAAAATTATTCAATTTCTTATAGAAACCTAATCAGCTGCTATATGGTCAAAGTTGTTTAGTTCCGTGGACAGATTTACACCTCTTAGTAGTATCACAACTTTCCGATACACGTTGTACACATAAAAAATAATGAAAATAGATGTAAATAGATGTTTATCGGAAGGATTTATGATATCGTGGATCTGCAAGAAAATTTCGTCATTGATTTTCCTCTAATTTATTGTAAGTATGTACGGAAGTTATGTGTTATATGCATTTATGATTTTTTATTGTATATTTAAAAAGTTATAGGTTGAATAAATTTTCGTATAGTAAAATGCGCGTCAACTTAAGACCGTGAGCAGTGAAATAATATAGACCAAAAGAAATGTACGATGTCAGTACCGAAAGAACCGGGATTCTTTCGCCCAAGAACCGGTACTGGATTGTTTAAAAAATCCTGGGAAATCCCGGTATTTTCGGTACCGGGAAATCCCGGGAGCATGCCCTAATTAGTACTCATACTAATGTATTTAGAGTCAACTGGAAGGTGTACAAAGACTTGGCCAAGGTCCCATAGTAATATGAAACAACTCCTTCAGGCACTGAGCAAGGAACCACGTATATTCCTTCAGGTGGATTCTAATAGGTCTTTACCTATGAAATTGCCGAAATTTTCTTACAGATTAATGAGATCATAATTCCTATAATTCTAATGCATTTTTTTTCTTTTGCTGTATATTTGAAAATTGACTTCAAGGTTATCAATTTACGCATAAAGTAAAGTTTTTATTTTTAGTTTGATAAATAAAATTAAAGGTTCGAAAATTGTTCGTCTTAAATGCCGTCCGATTTCATCATTAGATTTGTTATATTTTTTTTACAGATAATATTTTTCGAAAATTAAATTTAAGCTTCTGTTAGCTTAACGTCTTCCCAATAATGCTCAAAAAAAAATAAAAAAATAGGATTTATAATTCCTAAGAAAAATGCAAAAATGTTAGTACTGAAAATTGAGCTTACCTAAAATTCGCCATACAAAACGGCAATTTCATAGGTAAAGACCTATTATTCAAAAGTTTTACACAGAAATATAAATAATCTATCAATCTGAAAACGAAACACGGCTATTACAAATTTATTTCCGACAATCTCTCGTAACTTTACTGGAGTATTTTAAAAGTTTTTTTTATTTCTGGGTAACTGAACCCTGAAAATTCAGGATTTCAAAATGTGAATAATAGTTGAAAACCTGTAAGTATAGTGACTATAAAAAGCCACTGCATTTGCTAACCTGTAAATCATATAATTCAGGAGTCAACTTGAAAATAGTGTCCACAAATTCCTCGTAACGGATGTTTCCATCTCCCCTTACGTTAGCGTCGCGTATAAATTCTATCGCTTCCTCTCGCTCAAATGGTTCGTCCCCTAAAGTTGATAATATTTCTCGCAAGAGATCTTCCTCTAAATAAGAACGTTCCTCTGTATCAAAGACCTAAAACAAAAAGGTGCATTTTTGAGATTATTTTTGGCTTTCTGTGTTGGGATAGTTCTACTTTCTTTATATTTTGTTCTAGAATGAATGCGTAATAAAAAGACATCAAAGAAGAATGGGCAAAATAATATAGAAGGTGGGCCTGGTTATCAATACAGACGAGAATAATTTTTTTTTTTTAAATCCAACGGGTACAGTCACAAACAAAAGTTGAAAATACTGAATATACATGTTTTTACCTGACTACGGCAAATAAGAGGCATATGATTTGAACGGTATGTTTGTATGTGCATCTGTTTCCTTATAACTTCTAAACTACTTATCGTAATTTGACGAATGAGGTATCGTTAGAAGCGTCTTGATCGTCCACTGGTTAAAGGTAATAGAGGCTCAGCAGACGAGAGCCGGGCAGACATGGGTAGTCACGGACTTTGTCCGCCAGTGTGGCCGGTGTTTATCAAAATAGTTCATCTAATCTTCTAAATATATAAAAGAGCATGTCCTGACTGACTGACTGATTCATCAACGCCAAGCCGTAACCGGTATAGATACAGATCTGAAATTTTGTACACAGGTTCTTTGCACGTCAAAACTACCCACTAAGAAAGGATTTTGAAAATTTATCTCCCAAGGGGGTGAAATAAGGGATGAAAGTTTGTATGAAACTCCTTTGTTTCTTAAGCTAGATTCACACAAATTTGAATTTAAGCTTCTGGTAAAAAATAAAGAAACACGTATTTAAGCATTTCTTAAAAATCACCCTTCAAGGGGGTGAAAAAGGGGATGATTTTTTTTCCGTATGTTGGTCTATGAGTCTTTCATTTTTAAAGGTAGAATTATAGAAATTTGTTTTTGAGCTTTTGGTAAAAAATAAAGAAACACGCATTTCTTAAAAATCACCCTAAAAGGGGGAGAAAAAGGGGATGATATTTTTTCCGTATGTTGGTTTATAAGTCTTTTGTTTTTAATGGTAGAATTATAGAAATTTGTTTTGAGCTTTTGGTAAAAAATAAAAAAGAATGTGTTTTAGAATTTTTCATAATTCATCTCCTAAGGGGGTGAAAAAGGGCATGAAAGTTTGTATGAAAGTCCGTCAGTTTTGAAGTTAGGATCTTTAAAATTTGTATATAGACTGACGACTAAAAATGAAGTTTACGTGTCTCAGGGTTTTTGAAAATACTACACCCTAAGGGGTGAAAAGGGGGATGAAGTTGAAACTCTTTCATTTCAAAGTAATATACACTAAATTTATTATTTAGGCATTAGGGTTGTAATTCTGTGGAACATACATCACTGTTATTGAAATTCCACCCCAAATTCAACCCCTTAAAGAGGGAAATGTGGTGGAAAAGTCTTAAAACCAATATGGGTATCGTTTGTATGGTTTATCGGGTCGCTGATTACGAAAACTAAAACAATTTTGAAATCTAAGGTGGTGGACGTGAAATACCATCATCCCCTGGTTATAATGTCTAAAAATCAATATGGGTTTCGTTTCTATGTTTATTTAAGGATAGGGATAGCGGTCAAGACGGCGTTAAGGATAGGGATAGGAGCAGGGGTAGGGTTAGGAGCAAGGAGAGGGAGTGGGATGGAGGTAGAGAGAGAGGGAGGGGGAGGGGAGAGGGAGGGTGAGAGGGAGAGACTGCACATTGTCTGAATATTACGCAGGCGAAGCCGCGGGCACAGCTAGTTTCAGAATAAAATTCAATTTATCATTTTTGAAAATTGCTGTAAATCTCTGTCTAAATAACAATCTATCTGAACCACCTTTTCAACAGAGAACTAAACAACTATTCAAGCTGTTTTCCTTTCAAACCTAAGATTTTGGAAAATAAGCGCATAGAAGCTCAGCGTTTTTCTCAAGTCAATGACTATAATGATATCGAAAATAATTGCAGTACCGGCCACGCTGGCGGATTGTCACAACAAAATGTCTGCCGTCTGCTGTGCCTCAAATGTCACAGCAGACGTTTGTTTTTGTCTAAAACGCATTTTAGACAAAAACCTACAGCGCCATCTGTTGGCGGGTAGCATAGCTAGCTCACCCGATGGTATTTTAATGTTGAGGCGGCTATTATAGAGCTAAAATCGGTTGCCCAGGTACTTTGTAAATATATACAGGGTGTTAATTTGATTGCGTGCCATAGCTCAGGGGCGGGATCAGTATCAGTAACTGAACAACTTTTCCCAAGGAACATAGGTCGAAATGCGAAAAATCTAATTTGACCCTCTATACAAAATGCGCTATCAGCTGATGCAGTTTCTAAGGAAGGTCGAAAATTGATTTTCGATTTTCGATCTATGTTCCTTGGGAAAAGTTGTTCAGTTTCTGATACTGATCCCGCCCCTGAGCTATGGCACGCAATCAAATTAACACCCTGTATATTTGTAATAGGTTTCTCGAAAACGGCTCTAATTTCGATGGAAAATCGATCTTGCCAGGTTTCATGTCTGGGAAAATTCGTTCTCCCCGTGTCTTTAAGCATTTTTAAAATTTTAAAATATCACATTTTGGACAAAAACCTACAGCGCCATCTGTTGGAGGGTAACATAGCTTGCTCACCCGATGATATTTTAATGTTGACCCGTGAAACTCGGTCGCTATGGTACTATTTTTAAAACAAGTTATTTACAGGACATAATATTTACGTTGTTCCATGTTTTGCCAGTAGGCGAATTACAAATGAACGAGTAAATCTCATTTCGAATCAGCATACGAATTTGCCTAAGCCAGTATAGGTATAACGGATTCAGGTCCAAGAGCCTTAGAGTCCGACCCCCGTTTACTATTATTTAATCTGTGCCCCTGCAAGCAAATTTGTCCGCCGCGTCGCTACCTCGGCAGTCACTTTGCTATGACCTTTGATCCATTGTGGTCAGATGGTTACTAGTACATACCAGGCCACTCAGAAAGTATTGCGAAAAATAGTTTTTATATATGGGAGACTGGCCGGTCAGAATCTTTTTCGAAAATATGATTACTTGTAAGTAAAAATATGTGTGTTCCATTTTCAAAATTTCCCTCCACATTTTTTGCGAGCCAATTCAAAGTATCGTGTCTTACTGAAAAATGGATCTGCGCCGGGAACATTTTAGAGCTATGATTTTTTACGATTTCAAGTGTCGCCTGAAACCGGATGAATCGTTCGATAGACTTCAAATGGCATTTATGGATGAAGGCCCCTCCAAGGCAACCGTGTATCGTTGGTATAACGAATTTAGGCGCGGTCGACCAACCTTGAGGGATGAAGAAAGAAGCGGTCGCCCTTTGACGGCTATTACGGAAGAAAACGTGCTAGCAGTGAAAAATTTAATCCAAGATAATAGGCGAATTACATATCAGGAGATTCAGCACATATTAAAGATTGGATCGGGAAGCGTTCACGAGATTCTACACGGGCATCTTCGCGTGAGGAGGATAGTATCGCGCTGGGTGCCGCACTACCTCACCGACGCTCAGAAGCAGGCCCGGGTGGAATGGTGCCGTGATATGCTGAACAAATTTGAAGCAGGCTCGTCTCGGCGTGTTTACGACATCGTAACAGGTGATGAGTCCTGGATTTATCAATACGATCCAGAAACCAAGCGCCAGTCGACAGTTTGGGTGTTTCAAAATGAACCAACGCCTACCAAAGTGAAGCGATCTCGAAGCGGGGGGAAGATTTTGATCGCCAGCTTTTTTAATTTGACTGGCCACTTGGCCTCAATTCCCTTACGAGATCAAAGAAGCATCAACGCCGAATGGTATACTACCAAATGTTTACCAGAAGTTTTTTCTGTTGTGAGCAACAAGCGACCAAACACAGGGCTCCGCGGACTACTGCTCCACCACGACAATGCGCCTGCACACACCGCGCTCAAAACGAGGGACTTCCTGGACAGCACACCAGTCAAACTCCTGGGTCACCCTCCTTACAGCCCTGATCTAGCACCGTGTGACTTCTTTTTATTTCCAAAAATAAAAAATCAGCTCAAGGGGATACAATTTTCGTCGCCGGAAGATGCGCTGGCTGCGTTCGAGCAGGCTGTAAACGAGGTGTCTACGGCGGACTGGAAAAAGTGTTTTGAAAACTGGTTCAGACGCATGAATCTTTGTATAGAGGCTGGTGGAGAGTACTTTGAAAAGATTTAATAAAAATATATGTACCTGTAGAACAATTTTTTTTAGTGTCGCAAATATTTCTGAGTGTCCCACGTATCTCAGCAAGTAGTTGATGGCATTGGTAGATGAGCCTTGAAGTCATGGACCAGACCAGACCTAACGACGCTTAGGCGACACGACTGCTACAACCACAGAGCAGCTACAACTGACACAATGCGAACGCCGCCGCCTGAACCACAGGCCTGAACAAATAGGTCGGTTGCAGTATAGGTGTCTTATCTTATCTTATTAGCCATTTCTGTCCCACTGCTGGGCAAAGGCCTCCCTCCGTTCCTTCCACTGGTCTCTACTCTGAGCCTCTTGTTGCCAGTCTTTACAGAAAGCGTCGAGTTCATCGCACCATCTGCGCCGTGGTCGGCCTCGACGCCGTCTGTTACTTGGCGGTTGCCAGATAGTTGTGGTCTTGGCCCAGAGTTCCAGTGGCATGCGACTAACGTGACCAGCCCAGTCCCACTTTAGCTTGGCAGTTGCGTGGGTCACAGTATAGGTGTACCTACTTTAAAAGCTAATTTCATTTCATGATTCATATCTGGTTGCAAAACAAATTTATCGAGAAAATAAATAAATTGCTCCTTGGTTAACATCCTATGTTTTTCCATTTTAAGCTCCTCCACTGTGGTCATTAACTCTGCATAGCTAGGAGTATGAAAACTTCTTCGATGTAATCTGAGGAAAAAATATAATATTGATTTTTCAGGGAAAAAACTTTGTAAGGAAACAAAGTTACGTTATTCTCTAACGCTCCTTCGACCACCTGTTTGACTCCAGAATCCGAAGTAGTTAGAAACACTCATGCAAATTGGCATTCGTTCTGTTAAAAAAAGACCTACTGACATACGAATGACCCATCTTACGATACGTTTCGGAAATGTCTATGTAGGTAGGTATGTAAAAATTGCATCGATTCATACACTAGCCCTTGTGGTTACCATTTATTGTGGTAGTAAACAGGATATAGTAGGACCGGATAGGTACCTATACACAACGTAGAAAATACCATGTAATACTTTCTAAAGGCTTTAAAAAATGATTGTAATCCCGGCACTTTCCATGTCTGTTTTGTAGGGATTTTTAACAGATCGAATGCCTAATTGCATGACTATAGGCATGTTTGTACAGTCAAGAGCACATCAAGCTTGACACATTGGACTTTATACCGTTCTTATTTCAATAGATGTACGGGGTAGAGTGACGCTGCGACTGTCAAGCTTGACCTTTCGATGACTAAAAGACCATAAACCCTAAGAGTACCAAGTCTAAACCAAACAAGTCAGTCAGGAAATTTCGGAAAATAGTTTGGTACTGTACTTTCTTAGTCCAAGAAAAGTTTGCAATTGATCAATATTTATCACTGGAGTAGGTTCTGGACCCTCATTTATTACCAGCAATGGTTTTGCATTTTCGTCAAACCATGTCACAATTTCAGTTAGCTGTTCTTCAGTGAATTTTGGGGTAACATTCGCTAATGGATTTAGAGGATCAAATACAGCCATTTTTAGGCAATTTAGGTACTTTTTAAGAATTGAAGTAGGTAAATAAAAGTCTAAAAAACGTTTCTAAAAATCCTAAAAATAACACATGTAAATAACACTTTTCAGATTGAGACTGACAAAGTCATTGTGTTTCACAGTTGTGATTATATTTTTTTCGGGATTTATGACACTAATAACATACCAAAGATTGGGTTATTGTTAACCAAGGAGGTTTAAGTAGCAGAACTTTCTTTTATTGAGGGAGCCATAAGCGTATCACTTTCTTGCGTTGCGACGGACCTCCATACTAAAATGTATGGATTTTTATCAAATCCTAAAAACGTGAAATTTTATATCCTTCTCTTTAAGACTGCACCACGTAAAAACTACGAAAATGGCAGTCACGGTTAAAAGGATTTCGCTCATTATGCTTCTATATCTAAATATATAAAAGAGCATGTCCTGACTGACTGACTGATTCATCAACGCCGAGCCGTAACCGCTATAGATACAGATCTGAAATTTTGTACACAGGTTCTATGTGCGTCAAAACCACCCACTAAGAGAGGATTTTAGAAAATTCATCTCCCAAGGGGGTGAAATAAGGGATGAAAGTTTGTATGAAAGTCCTTTGTTTCTTGAGCTAGATTCACACAAATTTGAATTTAAGCTTCTGGTAAAAAATAAAGAAATACGTGTTTAAGCATTTCTTAAAAATCACCCTTTAAGGGGGTGAAAAAGGGGATGATTTTTTTTCCGTATGTTGGTCTATAAGTCTTTCAGTTTTAAAGGTAGAATTATAGAAATTTGGTTTTGAGCTTTTGGTAAAAAATAAAAAAGTACGTGTTTAAGAATTTTCCAAAATCCATCCCCTAAGGGGAAGTTTGTATGAAAGTCCGTTAGTTTTAAAGTTAGGATCTTCAAAATTTTTATTTAGACTGACGACTAAAAATTAAGTTTTACGTGTCTCAGGGTTTTTGAAAATTTTACACTCTAAGTGGTGAAAAGGGGGATGAAGTTGAAACTCCTTCATTTCAAAGTAATATCCACTTAATTTATTATTTAGGCATTAGGGTTGTAATTCTGTGGAACATACATCTCTGTTATTGAAATTCCACCCCAAATTCAACCCCTTAAAGAGCGAAATGGTGAAAAAGTCTAAAAACCAATATGGGTATCATTTGTATGGTTTATCGGGTCGCTGATTACGAAAACTAAAACAATTTTGAAATCCAATGTGGTGGACGTGAAATACCATCATCCCCCGGGGATGGGGTTGGGGTGCAATAGGGTTGATATGTCTAAAAATCAATATGGGTGTCGTTTGTATGGTTTGTCGGATCGCTGATTAGGAAAACTACAACAATTTTTAAATCTAAGGTGGTGGACGTGAAATACCATCATCCCCTGGGGATTGGGTTGGGGTGAGATAGGGTTAAAATGTCTAAAAATCAATGTGGGTGTCGTTTCTATGTTTATATAAGGATAGGGATAGCGGTTAAGACGGCGTAAAGGATAAGGATAGGAGTAGGGGTAGGGTTAGGGGCAGGGATAGGGAGAGGGAGAAGTAGAGGGAGTGGGATGGAGGTAGATAGAGTGGGAGAGGGTGAGGGAGGGGGAGAGGGAGAGACTGCACATTGTCTGAATATCACGCGAGCGAAGCCGCGGGCACAGCTAGTTGAACATAAAAATCATGTATAAAACATCACAATGAACATACCAACAATCTCATGGCTACGTGGCTTCAGTTCTTAGATATGGACTAGTTATATGGGGTAACACTACAGAAATAGAGCTTTCTTAATTAAAAAATAATGCATAAGAGCGACAGCTGGTGCAGGCTTTATTGACTCATGCAGGCCATTATTCAAAAACCTGAATGTACTAACATTAACCAGCATGCAATGATCTTATATATGTTACTAGCGTCCAGCATGTACATCTTAGAGTCCTGCATGTTCGTGAAGACTCACCCCAGGTTCTTCCAACTAGAAAGACGACCGACAAACCTACGTAAAATAGATGAGACCAAGCTGGCTATGCCCTCTTGTAGTACAAGTCTAGCCCAAAGAAATTGCTTTTATATTTTATTTTTATTTATTAATTTATTGCAAACTTCACAGCATAAAAAAATAAATTTGACAAACGTATTAAAATTGTGTACAGCCAATTAAGAAGTTCAACATATTACAAATTACCTTAGACAGAGGGCGAGAGAAAATGGAAAATAACATTGCAAATGCTAAACAAATTATAAATGGAATGTAGTGTGTAAAGTGTGTGTTGTATGTGTGCTACTGTGTGAATGCGATGCAAAAAAAAAGAAAAAAAAAGTATTTGTCACTCCAACTCAGATGCATCCTCATTGAAATGAGGAAGACTTTTAATAATAAATTTTATGAACTGATTACGCGAGAGGAAGAATATATCAGCGGTTCTAAAATCGGACTCACATATGCGAACTAATCTATGGAGAACTGAATTTTGAGCATAGTTAGTACGAACATACCCAGCGTATAGGGATCGCCTATGTCTAGTGCGAGTAGTACAGGCAATAATACCAATCTGGGTTATCATGGCAGGGCAGTCAAGTTTCGAAGTAATCACGTCATAAAGGAATTTCATGTCAGTCACTTTCCGTCTGTCTTCAAGTGAATGAATTCTGAAATGAACTAGACTTTCGTTGTAATGACCATCTCTTTTGAACCTATAGTTTAACCGCCTAATGAAAATACGCTGTACGGATTCAATTTGAGCTATATGGGTCACATTGAAGCATATTCAAGTATACTTCTAACGTATGCAAAATATAGTATTTTTAATGTACTAACTTTTTTGAACGGTCGAGCAGATCTATAGATGAACCCTAACATTTTACGGGCTCGCTGACTAATGCAGTAAAAATGAGCCGTTAAGAGCATTTTACTATCTAGAATAACACCAAGATCCCTCACCAGAGAAACTCTAGATATTGTTGTATTATTAAGTGTGTAATTGTAAGTGATAACCTTGTTTTTTCTGGTGAAAGTACTAGCTTGGCATTTCTTGACGTTCAAGTCTAGTTTGTTTCGACTACAATACTCAGCGAGTCTGTTTAAATCTTGTTGTAGTTTTTCACAATCTTCCACACTACCTATAGGCATATAATTTTTCTTATCATCGGCGTACATTAACACATTTGAGTGTGAAAAACACGACAAGATATCGTGCAAATAAATATTAAATAGTAGAGGTCCCAAATGGGACCCCTGAGGTTCCCCCGAGGGGACAATCGAAAAATTTGATTTGAACGTTCCAATTCTCACTGCTTGTAACCTATTTCTTATATAAGAGTCGAGCCATCTGAGGAGATCACCGTGTACACCCACCTGAAGAAGTTTTGTTACCAACACATCGTGATTTATTATATCGAAGCATTTCGCATAGTCGGTGTACACGGCATCTACTTGCAAGCCCATATCCATATGACGAGTGACAAACTCTGTAAAGACGGCCAGATTTGTCACTGTAGAGCGCCTACGCATGAAGCCATGTTGTGAATCCGGTATATAAGCAGCAACAACTGGGTATAATTGATCGACAACAATCGCCTCAAAAACTTTACCAAATACGGATAGTATTGATACGGGTCTATAATTCTCAACACTTTGTTTAGGTCCACATTTATGGATTGGGGTTATATAAGCCTCCTTCCACTTAGTGGGGTAAATACCCTCGTCAATAGATCTTTTAAAAATGATACACAAAGGAACACAAAGCTCCTTGGCACAGTTCTTTGCAAAGATCGAGGGTATTCCGTCACTGCCGGCGCCTTTAGTCTTCTCAAGACTTTTAAGATACTTACAAATGAGATTTTCCGTGATCTCAATAGTATGTATAGTGTTGATAAAATTTGATGATGGTTCAGTAGTATTAGCAATACAGCTAGATGATGCAGTATTTGTATAAACATAATTTAAGAACGTACTGCATATGTCTTTACCTGTGCTTGCTACCCTCGACCCATAGGTAACTAAGGCAGGCACTCCCCCATCTTTTCGCAAGGAGTTGTTAGGGTGTGTCGAAATGTTTTCCTCACAACTTCTAGTATACCTATTTCAGCATTCAGATTGTATAGTTTTTTGACGTTCTCTTAGTTTTATGAAAGCATCATGATCTAAGGGATTTTGGTATTTTTTCCAACGTTCATGAAATTTTGTCTTTTCTTTAATTACTTTCATTAATGGTTTTGAAAACCAGATTGGATAACTTTTGCCATTACTAAGGTAGCTATGTGCATTAAGAGTTATAACAATATACCGAAAGAATTTCGAGAGCTACATATTATACAAAAATTTAAAACAACTGTAAAAAAGTGGTTATCTGAGAAATGTTTTTATCATTTACAAGAACTTTTTGTGACATGTAATAATTTTTAGGTTTTATTGAAATTAATATTGACTGTATGTTTGTTTGTTTTTTTTTCTCTATTTTGTGACATTTAATTTTATTATTACGACTAATGTTATGATTGATTTATTAATGTACTAGCTGTTGCCCGCGACTTCGTCCGCGTGGGATTCTATCTATCTGACCATTCATCCATCGACCCTTCCGTCTATCTGTCGTCCGTCCGTCCGTCCAACCATCTGTCCAACCGTCCGTCACACCATCCCTGTCCCTGCCCCTCTCCCCCTCCACCCCCTCACCCTCCCTCCCCATTTCCTCTCCCTCTCCTCCCTCCTCCCCTTCCCTCTCCCTGTCCCTATCCCTACCCCTAACGCCATCTTAACCGCTATCCCTATCCTCATATAATCATAGAAACAACACCCATATTGATTTTTAGACCCTACCCAACTCCATCCCCAGGGGATGATGTTATTTCACGTTCACCACGTTGGATATCAAAATTGTTGTAGTTATCTTAATCAGCAACCCAATAAACCATACAAACGATACCATATTGGTTTTTAGACTTTTCACCCTTTTCCCTTTTTTAGAGGTTGAATTTGGGGTGGAATTTCAATTACAACCACGTTGCATAGAATTACAACCCTTATGCCTAAATAATAAATTATGTGGATTTTACTTTAAAATAAAGGATTTTCAACTTTATCCCCCTTTTCACCCTTTAGGTTGTCGAATTTTCATAAACCCTGGGACACATAAATATTAATTTTTAGTCGTTAGCCTAAATACAAAATTTTAAGATCCTAACTACAAAACTGACGGACTTTCATACAAACTTTCATCCCCTATTTTACCCCCTTAGGGGTGGAATTTTGTAAAACCCTTTCTTAGTGCACCCTAAGACCTCATAGAAAACCTACATGCCAAATTTGGAATTTCTAGACCCAGCGGTTTGGGCTGTGCGTTGATATGTCAGTCAGTGAGTCAGTCACCTTCTTCATTAACATTAAATGCGTTTTCCCGTGGGAATGAGGTGTTATCCCGCAATAAAAAGTAGCCTATGTGTTATTCCAGGTGTGTATTCCATTCTATATGTGTGCCAAGTTTCATTCAAATCCATCCTTCTTCATTAACATTAAATGCGTTTTCCCGTGGGAATGAAGTGTTTTCCCGCCGAAAACAGTAGCCTATGTGTTATTCCAGGATCTATCCTATATGTGTGCCAAGTTTCATTAAAATCCATCATTCTTCATTAACATTAAATGCGTTTTCCCGTGGGAATGAAGTGTTTTCCCGCGGTAAAAAGTAGCCTATGTGTTATTACAAGACCTAACCTTTATGTGTGCCAAGTTTTATTAAAATCCATCCTTCTTCATTAATATTAAATGCGTTTTCCCGTGGGAATGAAGTGTTTTCCCGCGGTAAAAAGTAGCCTATGTGTTATTCCAGGACCTAACCTATATGTGTGCCAAGTTTCATTAAAATCCATCCTTCTTCATTAACATTAAATGCGTTTTCCCGTGGGAATATAGTGTTTTCCCGGGGTAAAAAGTAGCCTATGTGTTATTCCAGGACCTAACCTATATGTGTGCCAAGTTTCATTAAAATCCATTCAGTAGTTTTTACGTGAAAGAGGAACAAACATCCATACTTACAAACTTTCGCGTTTATAATATTAGTAGGAGTAGGATAGGATAGGAAGTAGGATAGGATAGGATAGGAAGTAGTACATTGCCTGAATTTAAAAGAAAAATAAATTTTTGCATGCTATTATAAGCTAAATTTAAGATATGTATTGTACGTATTTAATGCAAATAAATTATTTGAATTGAATCTATCGAAGCAAAAAAAAAATTAAATTCCTATATCGAATAAAACCTACGTAAAGTTGGACAAAACTTAGAAAAAGGCGTTCTGCCGTTCAACAAAAAATCTATATTAATACGTATTTATCGGTTATAAACTTTAATTATAACAAAACACAAATGTACAAAGGACAATTTACCGTTTTTAAATTTTTGAAACATTGCTTACATATTTAAATATGATTTTTTTAAAAACCATTACGATTACGCCATACATTTTTAGTATGACCGCGCGAAGTCTAATAAATAGCTGTAGCACGCCCGAAAAATCAGTCCATAGAGTAACTTATATATTGGGGAATCAGTCACGAGTATAAAGCTGTACTCTTTGAATCAGTCGCCCACCCACAAGAGCTCGAAGTGAGATCACGTCAGTTTGCGCCGCGACACGCCACAATAATAGATCGCGTTTTAACGTATACACATTCTCAACTTTCATAGTGTAACCAGGTAACTTTGTTTTTTACTATTTTCTAAATTAAGATATTTCTTTCCTTGATTAGTAAATGTTTGTTTTAGAGAAATGGGAAAGCAGCACTTTTGTATGAAACCGAATGCAACCGAAATTCGCCGCAAATAGATATTGTCGTCAGTTTCAAAAAGCATCAGAAATGGGAAAGCAGCACTTTTGTATGAAACCGAATGCAACCGAAATTCGCCGCAAATAGATATTGTCGTCAGTTTCAAAAAGCATCAGAAATGGGAAAGCAGCACTTTTGTATGAAACCGAATGCAACCGAAATTCGCCGCAAATAGATATTGTCGTCAGTTTCAAAAAGCATCAGAAATGGGAAAGCAGCACTTTTGTATGAAACCGAATGCAACCGAAATTCGCCGCAAATAGATATTGTCGTCAGTTTCAAAAAGCATCTTTAAAGTTAAAGCCCCATTAAATCTAATGCGGAATACGGACCCATTTTTTGACAGTTAAACGGAAACTCAGAGCAATAGGAATACGAATATGAATACGAGTAGGGATACGAATAGGAATACGAATACGAGTAGGAATACGAAGAATAGGAATAGGAATACGAATAGAAGTACAAACAGGAATACGAATATGAATACGAATAGGAATATGGATACGAATAGGAATACGAATGGGATTGCGAATAGGATTACGAATACGAATAGGAATACGAATAGGATTGCGAATATGATTACGAATAGGAATACAAATTGGAATAGGAATACGAATAGGAATACGAATTAGAATACGAATAGGAATCGGATAGGAATACGAATAGGAATATGAATACGAATAGGATTGCGAATAGGATTACGAATAGGAATACAAATTGGAATACGAATAGAAATACGAATATAAATACGAATAGGAATACGAATATAAATAGGTGTAGGAATACGAATAGGATTGCGAATATGATTACGAATATGAATAGGAATTCGAATTAGGAATACGAATAGGAATACGGATAGAATAGAAAAAAAAAATGAATTATTTATTATTTTTATTGTAATTTTGATGTAATTTGAATGTAATGATTTTAATGTTATTAATTATTAATGAAATTTATTGACATAATTTTGTAACATCATCTAAAAATATTTGCATGTCTTTTGTGGGCAAAACATGACTGTTTTGTAATATCTATTGTAACATCCTACTACCATGTTTTAAGCGAATAAATGTTTCTATTCTATTCTATAGGAAAACGAATAGGGGATACTAATAGGAACACAAATAGGAATAATAATGATAAGTATGCGCGGATAGTTGATAAGTGGATAAATTATAAGTGTATGATGGGTTGAGTGCGGATGATCAGTGATGCGCGGATGATAGTTGAGGAGTGGATGAATGATGATGAGCGGATGATAGTTAATGAGTGGATGAATGATGATGAGTGTATGATACGAGTAGGTTATATGCGAATGATAAGTGATGCGTGAAAGATAGATAGGTAGTTGATGCTTGGATGACCTGTGATATTTTTGTTAACTAGTACACTCATAGTGTCTACTCACGCAACAATCTCAATCACAATCTGTTGTCCCAATCTGCAGATTGACAACAGATTGCAACGTTAGTAGGCAGATTGGGGCTGACTTCCAACAAATTGTCAAATTGCACAATCCAATCTTAGCAATTTACAATCTGTCAAACAAATTGTGTCCAAATTGCAATGTGTGGAGCGTGATCGCATGCAATTTTCATCTTAGTTCATACATTTAGCTCTATGGTCGCTATTTTGCGACTCTATCTATGGACGAATTCTATCTAATCTGTGGCTGTCATTTATTATTGTTGTTAGATAAAAGCGATAAATTTTAGCACGGAGCATATGCTCCGTGGTTTTTAGCCACTATCATCTTCTTTTCGATGCTAATTGCTTGTAATTTGATGAATCGATGGTAAGAACAAGTCCCGCATGTTGAAATTTCGATAGTTTTGAAATTTTGAAATTTCGCGGCATGAAATTGTGATGAAATTGCTTTGTGAGTAGAGTATAGACAATCTCGATTCCACAGATTGTCACAACTAATTGTGATGGAAATTGTCGCGTGAGGAGACCTTTTAACTCAACCAAAATAATATTTTTTTTTATTAATTATGAGTTACTAACTTTCGTTCGGGTCTGGAAGCGTTCGCTTATGTGTTCGTGACCACGCACACTACTAGCAAGATGCGGATTGTCCTGGATTGTCCCAACCCAAACGACAATTTTGCTATTGGGCAAATTCGTGGTACGGAGTACGGAGCTAAATTCAGAGCAGTCCGATCCGATCGTTCTGCGTCAAACACGCGATGCAGTCCTAAGGACCCCATACAAGGCTCTGCCTGCAGGGCCCATAGATTTAGTACTTCGCGCGCGGCGCTTTTAACCAGATTGCACTCTTCCAAAAATTATGCGAGCAGAGTAGGACGTAAGATGAGATGAAGCTGTCCCTTTCTAATAGATAATATAAGTAAGTAAGTAAGTAATAAATTAAGGGGGGCTAAAACCCGTATTTAGGCGATTTTTGTCGATTTTTATTTTAGCTCTATCTTAACAACGGGAGCACTTACAAACGTGAAAATTGGTATATTTATAGTGCATAAACTATAGAATAACAAAAAATCATAAAAACTGATCAAGTTCGTGTCGGACTCGCGCATTCTTAGAGTACTAACAGACGATCGGATCGGACTGCTCCGAATTTAGCTCCGGACCACGATTTTGTCCAATAGCGTTGCGGATTGACCCTAACGACAATTATGCTATTGGGCAAAATCGTGGTACGGAGCTAAATTCAGAGCAGTCCGATCCGATCGTCTATTAGTACTTTTAGTACACTTCTTCGTGACTGCGCCAATAGATTGACGCGCAGTCACGCAAAAGTGCATTAAAAATGCGCGATTTGCACATTTTTGACCAGTTTTTATTATATGTTGTTATTTTATAGCTTATGTACTATAAATATACAAATTTTGAAGTTTGTAAGTGTTCCCGTCTATAAGATAGAGCTAAAACAAAAATCGCCTAAAAACAAACAAAACTTTAAAAACTTTTTTTTTATTTTCAGTATTTATTTTTATAGCGGCAACAAAAATACATAATTTGTGAAAATGTCATCTGTCTAGCTGCCCTTTGACTGATACACAGACAGACATCAGAGGCATATTGATCTATTGACCGCCTATCAATCTATTATCAATTGAATAAAATCACAGTTAGTACACAGAAATGTCAGTGCACATATAAAATTTTCTTATCTAGGTCAGTGCATCACTTTTAGTCGCAAACCATCACCAATAATATTTAATTACAAGATAGACAATGTAACTGTTCAGAGAGTAGATGTGGTCCGTGATTTAGGCATTCTCCTTAACAAAAAGTTAAACTTTAACACCCATTACGACCATATAGTAAATAAGGCATATCGAAGTCTGGGTTCTGTTTTAAGAGCATGTCTAAAAGCAGTAAACTTTGCTTATGTGGGAAGTGTGTTAGAGCATGCTAGTTGTGTCTGGTCACCTCAATATGCCACTCATATTACACGAATTGAATCAATCCAAAAACGCTTCTTAAAACATCTACAGTATCGTTCCCATACATACATCCATGGATATGACGAGAAATGTAAACATTTTGGTTTAATGCCACTTAAAGACCGTCGAATAGTTGCAGATATGAGTCTATTACATGAAACGGTAAACGGTTACTTGGGTAATATGAATTTGGTTTCTAAAATTGGCCTTAATGTTCCAGCTCGGCGAACTAGGCACACCAGACTCTTCTATTCACCGCCTCACAGAACAAACTATGCACAAAACTCTCCACTTACCCGAATCTTCACAACATATAACACACAGTTTGCCGATCTGGATCCATTCAACGAATCCAAAAACCTGTTTAAATCTAAAGTCCGGAAATCACTGCAATAACTAGGCTCAGTTATCCAATCACCACACACACACACTTACACACACACACACAGACGTACACTCAAACACATTCACACACACATGCACTTACATACACATGCACACACTTGTACACACACACTAATGTACTTACCGTATTGTGCGCACGACCGCTCGTAGGTGGAAATCTTTCGACCTTGAGTGGGCCTCTGGCTTAAGGCGTATGTAGCGTGGCGCTGCTGGTTCAGCTTATACTGGTTTTGTTTCTACGTGCTTGCTGCCGTGCGTACAAACTATTTGTTTGTTTACTTAATTAAGTAGTCGTTAGCACTTATTGATTATCTTTTGAAAACCTGTAATTGGTTATATTCTATTAGTAATTTTTTTTTAATGTTAAAACTTTAGTGCATAAGCTGTTGGTTTTGTCAAAAATAAAAATAAAATAAATATTAATTGGGTTCCGTTTTTCACCCATTGGATACGGAACCCTAAAAATTTATGACCGATGTTTTGTTAAAAATTTTATAAGGATTATTTTTTCCTTTGAAACTTTTTTCGTATCTATAACAGTTTTCGCAAAAAAGTGAAAAAACCGGTTAACAGGACACATATCACGGTAAGGGGGGGTGAAGCGTCTGGTGGAGGGGAAGGGAGAGTTATGATTTTTGAACACCGCACCCAAAGGTATCGTCCCACACAAGTTTCAAAACTTTATTAATTTGTTTGTCTGAAAAACATAGAATTACCGTATTAATTGGCAGTGCGCACTGCAAGCAGCGCCCTGCAGGCAGGGCTTTGTATGGGCCGTTTTAAGAAATATGCGACTTAATAAGAAGCAAATAATGTGCAGCTGATAATTGGCGTCACGTGACACCGATTATCTGCTGCATATTATTTGCTGCGTACTACTGTGCTGCACATTAAAGTACTAATAGACGATCGGATCGGACTGCTCTGAATTTAGCTCCGTACCACGATTTTGCCCAATAGCAAAATTGTCGTTTGGTTCAATCCGCAACGCTATTGGACAAAATCGTGGTCCGGAGCTAAGTTCAGAGCAGTCCGATCCGATCGTCTGTTAGTACTCTTATTGAAGCGCTTGATAAAGGGCCCCATACAAAGCCCTGCCTGCAGGGCCCTGCTTGCAGTGCCACTGCCAATCGTACTTTGTGTGGGCATGCAGGGCCGACAAAATAGCCATTACATCGGCCCTGCAAGACCACACACGGTACGATTGGCAGTGCGCACTGCAAGCAGGACCCTGCAGGCAGGGCTTTGTATGGGCAGTAAGCTGCCGTTATACATAATCTAAGGTATGGGCAATGGGCATAATCTAAGTTTTATCGAATTTTCTCACTTGGAACCAATAATTTCTTTAAAATATTTTCGTATCGATATACTACACCCCTTAAAATAAGAGAAAACACATCTCTAGTGAAGTTCGATGCTTCGAGGTTCAATAAAAGTACTAACAGACGATCGGATCGGACTGCTCTGAGTCTAGCTCCGGACCACGATTTTGGTACGCGCCGACTTCAGACCGTACTAGTTTCAGACGTGTGGAGGGCTGTCCGCCGGACATTATTATTATTATTATTACCTTGTCTGGCGGTCCGATGGTTTTTCCCATCGGACTTCAGAACAAGTAATAATAATAATGGTACGGTCCGACCGTGTGTAGGGCGCACCGGACCATTTGACGTTTCGTTCCGAAATTGTAGTTTGCACTGCGTTCCAAAACAGTAAAATATTATCCTGACAGCAGGATAGCTATTATAAGACCTCAATATGTGTGAACGAGACGAGACAGACTGCTGTCAAAGGTGATGGATTACTGTTAACCGATATGGAACGGCTTGTTGTTTATATTTTCTTGTCATATCAAAACGTTCGTTGGTTCGCGCCGTAAACTTCAAAGATGGAAAATGGAGAAGTAGAAGGCTATTCAGATGAACCGGCAGAAAAATAATGTATTGTTGAATTGTTAGAGCTTTACAAAGAGCTTCCATGTTTGTAGGACACATCCGACAAGTTAGATGGTTATAAATAAATAGCCACAATTACCGCGATTTTAGTTTGTTTTGATAAAACTGGAGCCATAACGCGGAGAAGTGGGTTAACAACGGTAAAACATACTTTATCTTATCACTCTGTACATTAACTTACTAATCTGGGATCTTATCTGGTATACCTTGACAGCAGGATAGCTTTATATGACGTTCATATGTGTGATCGAGTAAAATAGACTGCTCGGTGCTGCCAGTGCCTATGTCATGTTTCGGAAAATTGGAAATCTGAGTCTGGAAAGGAACGATTTTTGGCCAAAAGGGACGATCACTATGAATATGAATAAATAAGAAAGTAAACCTAAACATGTTAACCGACATCTGAAGGGCGATCTGTTGCCAAAAGAGACAAAAATCGTTCTTTTCGGGACAACCAATCTGTCAATCTGGCAATACAATCGTATGACTATGTCCGGTGTACGGTCCGATCGTGTGTTGCGCAGAGCGGATCGGACGGTCGGTGGTCTGGAGCTAGTTTCAGAGCAGTCCGATCCGATCGTCTGTTAGTACTTTTAAAGTACCAACAGACGATCGGATCGGACTGCTCTGAGTCTAGCTCCGGACCACGATTTTGGTACGCGCCGACTTCAGACCGTACTAGTTTCAGACGTGTGGAGGGCTGTCCACCGGACATTATTATTATTACCTTGTCTGGCGGTCCGATGGTTTTTCCCATCGGACTTCAGAACAAGTAATAATAATAATGGTACGGTCCGATCGTGTGTAGGTGTCCGTCTCCCCAGCAACCCGTGCGAGATATGGCCAAGTGGCATACACCAAAATTTAGTGGAAATTGGTTCATGCCATCAGTAAAGTGTCAGATTCAGTGCATCAAAACTGATGACACTACGAGGTGAAAACTTTGGGTGGCTGTAGAGACGTCTCGTCAGCCAGCCCATTCTATACAGGGAAAACTACGAAGATTACATAAAAGCAAAATAGTTCCACATTTACTGCATGTCTAGTGCAATTGATTGTAAAAAAGCCGAATCGAAAATGTACATATGGTAGGAGCACTTCATCAATAATTATGGGTGGCTGGAGAGACGTTTTCCCAGCCAGCCCATGTGATATCTCGGAACATATAGTAGGTAGGAAGATGAAACAAAGCTTAATATTTACTACCTACTCGGAACAGTAGGAAGCAAATATTTCAAAATCCTAGCTCCACTAACTTTTGAGATATTTGTATTTTTTCATGGGCTTGCTGGGGAGACGTCTCGCCAGCAAGCCCATGCTGTAACTCAAAAAGTACTGCACGTAGAATGCTGAGCGATATACCAATAGAGAGTGCATATTTGATGCAATAAGCACCAAGAAAAGTGAGTCCCTAGGTCTTACGGTTTCGGTGCTAGAAACAAATATCATTTTCCCGCCGAAAATTTGGAATGCATGATGTGAAGTGCAACGTTGCCGTTCTGTGCAATTCTACATGTTGCTGTTAGAGCATTCAAAAATCAATCTTGTGTCCTTATAGTTAAGAGGTCCTGTAGACCCACGTGTTGGTTATTTGTAATTTGAGAATAGTTCGGGAGACGGTGTACTTAAAAGGCTGATTGGTTAACAAGAAGTTTTTATTTATTTGTGGACAACATGTGAAGAACAAAAGACATAATATGTATTTTGGCTGGCTGACGAGACGTCTCTACAGCCACCCAAAGTTTTCAGCTCGTAGTGTCATCAGTTTTGATGCACTGAATCTGACACTTTACTGATGGAATGAACCAATTTCCACAAAATTTTGGTGTATGCCACTTGGCTATATCTCGCACGGGCTTGCTGGGAAGACGGACACCGTGTGTAGGGCGCACCGGACCATTTGACGTTTCGTTCCGAAATTGTAGTTTGCGCTGCGTTCCAAAACAGTAAAATATTATCCTGACAGCAGGATAGCTATTATAAGACCTCAATATGTGTGAACGAGACGAGACAGACTGCTGTCAAAGGTGATGGATTACTGTTAACCGATATGGAACGGCTTGTTGTTTATATTTTCTTGTCATATCAAAACGTTCGTTGGTTCGCGCCGTAAACTTCAAAGATGGAAAATGGAGAAGTAGAAGGCTATTCAGATGAACCGGCAGAAAAACAATGTATTGTTGAATTGTTAGAGCTTTACAAAGAGCTTCCATGTTTGTAGGACACATCTGACAAGTTAGATGGTTATAAATAAATAGCCACAATTACCGCGATTTTAGTTTGTTTTGATAAAACTGGAGCCATAACGCGGAGAAGTGGGTTAACAACGGTAAAACATACTTTTTTTTTTTTTTCTCTTATGGCACTAGTCAGACTTTGTGCCAGTGTCACGTTTAAAGGTAGGGAAACTAAACGCGGAAAATAAAAAGAAAGGAATTTGTAGGAGACAGTCAGGTAATTGATATAAAATAAAGTACTTAAAGTTTTACATTGTTACTTAAAATAAAAGATGATAATATATTGCAGAAATCAAGTGGATACATTAATATACAGGAAATACGGGTAGGGAAGGGAACATGAAATGATTGGAGTGATTGTATAAAAGTAGAATGGTCATACATAGGACAGGAGAAGAACACATGGTCCAAATCGCCAACATCCGACCCACACTCACACAAATCCGATTCCACGATACGAAGTCTCGCCAAATGAGAACGAGTGCATGTATGACCCAGACGCATTCGTGAAATTATTGAAGTCACAAGTTTACTGAGTTTTACTTTAAAAAACCAAGGTTTTGAGGGAATTGTAGGCTGAATATTAAAGTAAGATCTGCCCTTAATCTGACCGCTCTCTGACCAGAGTTGATTCCAGGTCTCCTGAAGATCAACCCTGGGCAGCGCAATCAGATCGTGCCCATACAGTTCATATGGAACCATATCTCCGTCAGTTGTGGCTTCTTTAGCAAGTTGGTCTGCTTTCTCATTTCCTTTTATACCACAATGGCTAGGAATCCATGTAAGTATCACTGATAACCCCTTAGAGGCACACAAACTAAGGCACCTACGTATTTCGATCACAGTGGGATAAAATGGTTTCATCTTGAATGGAAATTTATCTATGGTTTGTAGAGCACTTCGGGAGTCAGAAAAAATTACTGTTTTATCAAGTTTCATTAATAGAACTAATTCTACCGCCTTAAGGATAGCAAAGCATTCCCCTGTGAAAACAGAGGATTGTGGTGGAAGTTTGATTTTTTGTATCAATTTTAACTGGGAATGAAATATGCCTACACCCACACAGTCCCTCGAGGAAGATTTAGACGCGTCTGTGAATATATGGTTCCAGTCGAGCCAATTCTCTTCTTCAATACTAAAATTGAAATGGATGTTGCCTTCAATATCTTGTTTGTTTATACCAAAATTATATCGGATATTAGGTGCTGTTATCAAGGATTCGAAATTGGTATTGAATAAGGATAAAGAAGGAAAACGATGTAAACGTGTCTGTAAAGCTAAAAACTTTCGGTAACTGTTAATAAGGCACGGGATGGGTTTATGTCGCCAATATGGAGAAGTTTCTATAGATTCATGTAAAGCTTGAAGTTTGGGATAAAGTGGGTGATTTGAAAATTGCAAACATTTAAATAAAAATCGATCACTCAAATATTGTCTTCTTAATTTTAGTGGGGGCTCACAGCATTCCACTTGTAATGCATTGATTGGACTAGAACGCATCGCTCCCAAAACAATTCGTAGGGATTTTGATTGAATAGTATCCAGTTTCTTAATGCCCAACATACTACCTCCCTCCAATAAAAATGTGCCATAATCAAGAACTGACCTTATCAAGGCATTATATAAGAGCTTTAAGGAAAAAGGATGAGCTCCCCACCAAACCCCAGAAAGACATCTCATAATATTGAGCAAACGTTCGCTTTTTGTGACTATATACTCATAGTGATGGATTCCAGTGAGTTTATTGTCTAAAATTACTCCTAAAAATTTTGCATGAGAATTGACAGGCAGTGGCATTCTATTGTACATGACAGTTAAAGCGGGCATAGTACGTCTTCTTGAAAAAACTACCACTTGACTCTTAGAAACTGATAATTCTAAACCGTGGTCATCTAACCATGTATTTAAACAATTAAGAGAAGATGTCAAAGTTTCACAAGCATTACCAATATTTTTATCTATAGAATATAGCAGAAGGTCATCAGCGTATTGTAAAACATTTATGGATCCCAGAGATGATTCTAAATCGTAAGTGTAAATGTTATAAAGGAGCGGGCTAAGCACAGAGCCTTGTGGCAAACCCTTATAAACAGTACGTCTGAGTTTTGTAGAATCGTCAACCACTAAAGATATTGAACGGACTGATAAAAGGTTAATAATAAAATAAATTAAAACGTCCGGTACATGCAGTTCAAACAATTTGCGTTTAAGTATTGGTATCACAACATTATCATAAGCTGCAGATATATCCAAAAATGCTGCAACCACTTCTTCATTGTTTGAAAAGGCTAGACGGATATCTGTGGTTAATATACTTATACTGTCTATGGTGCATTTTGCTTTGCGGAAACCAAACTGGTTATAAGATAAGAGATGATTGTGTTCTATGTGCCACTCTAGACGGTTTTTAACAAGATGCTCTGCAATTTTTGCCAATACCGACGATAACGCGATAGGCCGGAAAGAAGCAGCCTCGTTATGAGGTTTGTTTGGTTTTTTAATAGGTACAATTTCCTGAGATTTCCAGGAGGGAGGGATATCCCCAGACAATACCACAGAATTTATAATTTCTAAGAAATAAATTAATGAAACATCACTGAGGTGAGAAAGAAAAGAATATGGGATACCATCTTCGCCTGGGGATGAGTCTCTTACGTATGAAAGTACTCCTTTTAGTTCGTATAAGGAGAATGGAGAAGATAACGGGGATATGATTTTATTTGAAATAAACGGTGGCAAAGAAGGAAAAACATCTCGTTCAGGGACTGAAGGAGGGGCCAATATATCTAAAAAGTTATCTATAATGGGCAATGGAATTGGAAGACGCGATGAAATGTCAGTGAAAGCAGATTTGAAGCGTTTTATGCTTTGCCACACTTCGGAGGGGCATGTAGTTGGAGATAGAGATGTACAAAAAATTCTCCAACCTTCCTTTTTTTTTTCTCTAAGAAACTGTTGTGTACTGTTAATGAGATCGGTAAGCCTCTCCAAATTTTCATCAGTCATATTTTCCGCATATTCCCTCTCCATATTTTTTCTTCTTAATACTGCTTCCGAACATTGCCTATTCCACCAAGGTGGAAGAGGAACCCTGCCGGAAGAGCTACTTTTGTGAGGAAATAATATATCAGCTGCCTCATTTAAACATTTAACTAAAGCTATGGAGGAATCCGTTTCACCTCCTCGAATTACTTCAGGAAGGTTTATTATTTTACTCTCTACGAGATCTCGAAATTTGGTCCAATCAACGTCCTTTAATTTATATTTTAATCTAGGTTGACGTTTCCTCGAAGGCGGACATCGAATGGGGGTAGATATGATGAGTGGGAAATGATCACTACCAAAAGTCGACAGAAGTGGTGACCAAGAATAAGAGGAAGCCAAACTAGGTGAGCATATTGACAAATCTACTGCACTAGCACTTAAACCAGGGGCCGTACGGCGAGTCGGTAATCCTGTATTCAAAATACACAGATTATTTTCATCCAATACCTCAACCAATCGCTCTCCCTCCGCAGTAGTGATTCCACTGCCCCACATTTGATGATGGCAATTAAAATCACCAAGAAATAAAAACGGTCCAGTTACATCAGAAAATATATTATTAATTTCGCTGAGAATACTCATAGAACATCGTGAGAGATAAATAGAAACTATTGAAATATTAAATATTCGTACACCAATTACATTAATGACATCTTTGGATATATGTGCAGGAAACTGTATTACAGAAAACGAAACGCAATTTTTGACTAGTATGGCAACACCGCCATATCCGTCAAATCTGTCATCACGAAGACAAATATATCCAGGCACATTAAATAAATATTCAGATTTTAACCAAGTTTCAGATAAAGTTATGACTATAGGATCGTATTCATTTATGAGATAAATTAAATCACTTTTCTTTGGGATGATGCTTCTGCAATTCCATTGTATTATCTTGGAATCCATTGTTATTTAAAGTATTCAATCTTTCAGATATTAGGGCAACGTGGGACGGTTGTAAAGAATTAGACTGAAGAAGAGAATTTATTAGAGACAGGATGGTCTCTAGAACTGATTCATCAGATTTAGACTCACGTGGAATAAGTGCGCAACCATTTTTAGGTGCTGGAACTTCAAATTCTCTAATAAGAGCTTTATGAGCAGCGTGATCGTATCCGTTTTGGGATTTCGGCGGTAAACGAGGTTTTAAAAAGACAGTTTTTTTATAGGACTGGTTGGGACTAGAAGTTTGAACTGAGGAATTGTTAGATTGGTGATGAAGCCTTTGATCAGAATTGTGTCTAGGAACAGAAGTTAAAACATCTGCAAATGACTTTGATACAGGCGGATGAACCTTGCATGCTTCGATGTAAGAGATACAGCTATGAGCCATGGTAACCTTTATTTCCTTTTGTCGAACAAATTCTGGGCAAGACTTACTTGTGGCAAAGTGAAAGCCTCCACACATCACACAATGTGCAGAATCTTCCTCTGTGCGACAAAATTCACCCACATGATCATCACCACACTTATAACACTTTGGCAATCTAGAACGGCATTGAGATTTGGTATGTCCGTATTTACAGCAATTGAAACACTGAATTGTTGGATATATGTATGTCTCGACCGGTAGAGCATTGTAACACATAAAAATCCTCTTAGGTAAAACCTGACCATCAACAGTGAGTACTACAGACTGAGATGGTTTCCATGTAGTTGTGCCATTAGTGTTGACTCTATAACTTAGACGTCTGACTTTCAATATGTTTCCACAACCTATGGGTGTGGAAATATTGGCTTTAACTTCATCTTCGCTCCAGTCTGCTGGAATTCCACGGACTAATCCCATACGAGTGACATTAAATGTTGGAATGAAAGCCTTGAATTTATGTGTCTGTAAGAGATCATTATGTAAGAAAGCATTTGCATCTTCACATTTAGAGAAAGCAACCACACACCTATTTCTACCAATGCGTTTTACACTTCCATGAATAATGTTTTGAAATTTGTTTTTTTTAAGGAAATTTCCAAATGAAATGGGATGCAGGATGGTACCATCGTTTGGAGAATCTTCTTGGCGTTGGACGTGAATTAAATAAGGGGGATTATCTGTTGGGAGATACATGGCTCGGCCCACATGGCGAGGCTCCGACTGTGAAGAACCTTGAGATGTTTTATCTGTATTAATATTCTGTTGTGACTGAGTGTTTGTGGACTGGGTATCATGTGATTGCTGGTCAGATGAATGCGACTCAACCTGTTCTGGCACAACCTTCTTTAATAAAATTACATTGTCATTTTCACACTTACAATAATCACCAAGAACTGGCTGGCCATCTATTTTCTTTCTCCTACGCTTAGTACATTCCCGACAAATTTTAATGTAACGCGTACGTTTCCTTCCCGATCCCGATTGTCTGTCATCAGCTCTAGATGACACTGAACCATCAGTGTCCATTTTAGCGAGTTCATCATTGGATACTACACAGAGAGATGTGCCTACAGGGAGATTCAGGCCAGGCCAAAGCCTGCCTGCATCCCCCCGATCGGCGTCGGGGGGATCGTTCATAAGCGTTGTAAACTATATTACAATTATTTACAAAAACTTACCATAAAACAGGAAAAAAATATACACAAATAGAAATATATACACTAAATACAAAGTTGAACTACTTTACCAGACTGTCTTTACTTATTTTAACTATGAAAATGAAATTAATTTTCACAAAACCCAAGAAAACAACCGCCCTTTCGAAGTTTCCCGCGCTTTTTCTAAAACATACTTTATCTTATCACTCTGTACATTAACTTACTAATCTGGGATCTTATCTGGTATACCTTGACAGCAGGATAGCTTTATATGACGTTCATATGTGTGATCGAGTAAAATAGACTGCTCGGTGCTGCCAGTGCCTATGTCATGTTTCGGAAAATTGGAAATCTGAGTCTGGAAAGGAACGATTTTTGGCCAAAAGGGACGATCACTATGAATATGAATAAATAAGAAAGTAAACCTAAACATGTTAACCGACATCTGAAGGGCGATCTGTTGCCAAAAGAGACAAAAATCGTTCTTTTCGGGACAACCAATCTGTCAATCTGGCAATACAATCGTATGTCCGGTGTACGGTCCGATCGTGTGTTGCGCAGAGCGGATCGGACGGTCGGTGGTCTGGAGCTAGATTCAGAGCAGTCCGATCCGATGTTTTCTCTTATTTTAAGGGTGTAGTATATCGATACGAAAATATTTTAAAGAAATTATTGGTTCCAAGTGAGAAAATTCGATAAAACTGCAGCACGAAAAGCGCGTTCCACATTTTATTTCACCTTGCCTCTGTTGTCGAAAGATTTTTTAAATAAAATTATTCACACGATTCACAATATTTTCGACAGTAAAATTTAATAACCGTGAGTTGTGTTCAAAGATGGAAATAATAAAATAGAGCATTTTATCAAATTATAGCACATTTAAGTCAACTGCTTTCCTCGCATTTCCTACATTGCATTCATTATCCTATACTATTAAACAATCTATTAATAAAATTAGGTCAAAAATTGTATAATCTAAATATATAAAAGAGCATGTCCTGACTGACTGACTGATTCATCAACGCCGGGCCGTAACCGCTATAGATACAGATCTGAAATTTTTTACACAGGTTCTATGTGCGTCAAAACCACCCACTAAGAAAGTATTTTGGAAAATTCATCTCCCAAGGGGGTGAAATAAGGGATGAAAGTTTGTATGAAAGTCCTTTGTTTCTTGAGCTAGATTCACACAAATTTGAATTTAAGCTTCTGATAAAAAATAAAGAAATACATGTTTAAGCATTTCTTAAAAATCATCCTTCAAGGGGGTGAAAAAGGGGATGATTTTTTTCCGTATGTTGGTCTATAAGTCTTTCAGTTTTGAAGGTAGAATTATAGAAATTTGTATTTAAGATTTTGGTAAAAAATAAAAAAGTACGTGTTTTAGAATTTTCCAAAATTCATCCCCTAAGGGGGTGAAATAGGGGATGAAAGTTTGTATGAAAGTCCGTCAGTTTTGAAGTTAGGATCTTTAAAATTTGTATTTAGGATGACGACTAAAAACTAAGTTTGACGTGTCTCAGGGTTTTTGAAAATCCTACACCCTAAGGGGTGAAAAGGGGGATGAAGTTTAAAATCCTTCATTTTCAAAGTAAAATCCACAAAATTTATTGTTTAGGCATTAGGGTTGTAATTCTGTGGAATGTACATCACTATTATTGAAATTTCACCCCAAATTCAACCCCTAAAAGAGGGAAATGGGGTGAAAAGTCCAAAAACCAATATGGGTATCGTTTGTATGGTTTATCGGGTCGCTGATTACGAAAACTACAACAATTTTGAAATCCAACGTGGTGGACGTGAAATACTATCATCCCCTAGAGATGGGGTTGAAGTGCGAAAGGGTTGAAATGTTTAAAAATCAATATGGGTGTCGTTTGTATGGTTTATCGGGTCGCTGATTACAAAAACTACATCAATTTTTAAATCCATCGTGGTGGACGTGGCATACCATAATCCCTTGGGGATGGGGTTGGGGTGCGATAGGTTTGAAATGTCTAAAATCAGTCTGAGAGAGTGTGAGAGGGAGAGTTAGAGGGAGGGCGTAGGGGGAGGGAGGTAGAGGGGGGGTGAGGGATGGGGGAGAGAGGGAGGGGGAAAGGGAGGGGGGAGAGGGAGGGGCGAGGTAGAGGAAGAGAGAGAGGGAGGGGGAGAGAGAGGAAGGGGTAGAGGCAGAAGAAGCGGTAGAGGTAAAGGTAGAGGTAGAGGAAGAGGTAGAGTAGAGGTAGATGGAGGGGGAGAAGGAGGGGAAGGGAAAATGGGGAGAGGGAGGGAAATGGGGAGATGGTGGGGAAAGGAGCGGGAGAAGGAGGGTGAGAAGGGGGAGGGGGAGAGGTAGGAGGGGGATACAGAGTGAGGGGGAGGGGGAGAGGGAGATAGAGGGAGAGAGAGGAACGAGGAGAGGGTTTTAGTTTTTCTCAATTACTTCTGCAAGTTGGCTCTGTTTTAAAATATAACGTAAAGGAGTCTCTCATATCTCTCACTACATTTGTTAGGTTAAGTGGCAACTGTAAGGCATAATACTGCTGCTAAGTTTCTCTGTTCTGAGGAATTTATGAGTAACGTCTGTATATTATATAAAATTTAGCTGGATCTGGAATTGTACTCATTGATTTGCGCAGGGTTAGTCCCGTTTTTCCTTAGTTTAAAATTACCCCGAAATGACGGGAAAATATCTCATTACTTCGGAAAACCGGTAACAACATAAATACGAAATCCACGCGAGCGAAGCCGCGGGCAACAGCTAGTTCCATTATAAAAATTATGATTTTAGGATTAAATAAAAATCCATTTGAAATTTTTGAAGTAAGAATTTTTTTAAACAAAGCAATATAAAACTAGTACTTGCAATAATAGTACATTAAAATGCAAGTGCGCTATTTTGGATATTACAGCCGAGGCTCAGAAATTGCAGCCCGAGCCGCAGGCGAGGGCGTAATGGAGCCGAGGGTGTAATTACCAACGCGCACGAGCTTTTTACGACGTTTTTCAACACATTTGCGAATAAAAACAAATCAAATTGGTTACCTTTAAAATACTAAACTTTGCTAACCTTACGTCCACCGCACGTCCACCGGAACATTTTGTCGGCTGCATATGTTCATGCTTCCCTTTAATTTTACCAAATTTCGAAATTGTATTTCGTGTATGAGTATTTTAGACGGTTCAGGATCAGTTTTTTATATGTAGAAGTCGACACTATTAGAAATAATTACAATAATAAACACGACAAATATTTGTAAAATGGCGCGCATTCTTTCTTTTTCAGCGGTCACAGATTATACGTGGCGTGAGGAGCCCCCAAAACATTACCATTTTATCTTACACCATCAATGCTTTATCAATTATTAGTCAATCTAGTAACCAAGCTAAAAAAAAAGGAATTGTCACTCGTTACCCAGACATCCTATTCCATTTACCTTGAAATAAATTATCAAAAATTGAATATCTTGTTACGTAAATGACAAATTTATTGCTAATTAGTTAATTACTATAAATAATTTCATAAAATTAATATTCATTTATGATATTTTCTCGAAGTCAGCTTGAAAATTTAAGTAACATAATAAGCATAAAAACTCCTTGCTCTTGGCCGATTTAAAAAAAAAACAAGAATAAAGTAATATTATGACAAAAACACGCGTGTTTAATGAGCTGGATTATGGACCTTAATACTGTGCAAATAGAGCTGTTTTATGAGCAAATTTGTTAAAAATAAAATTATGGTTCTGCTGACCGTACCAATGCTGCCACCATGCAAATATTTTGACAGCTCGAAGTGCACAGTTAAAAAAATTGGGTTATACTCAAGGAGGTTTTAGTAGCAGCTCTTGCTGCTAAGGAGGGAGCCATAAGCGTAGCACTTTCTTGCGAGGGACCTCCATACTAACTTGTATGGATTTTTTTCAAATCCTAAAAACGTAAAAAATTTTTCTTTCTCTCTGAGAAATATGTGACATGGGACTAATAAATGCTACTACCACAGTTTTTCTGGTGAAAACACTTACCATTCAGGAAAAAAACGGTGTTAAAAATCACGCATAAAATGGCTATTACGGATTATTTACGCTTCCGTTCTTAGTATTAATGATCAATTCACAAGTAAAAAACTATACATTTCCACTTTCACAAACAAAGTTTATGCTAAAACATTAGATTTTAAAGATATCTTGATTTTCGTAAAACTTAACTGAGTTTTTTGACCGACTAGCATGGGCGACAGTGCGACGCTTTACACTTCACTAGCTCATACAGAATATGTATATGGCGGACTCTATAGTTTTTTACTCTGAGGTTATACTTATACGTTCGTTAGCATTATATAGTCTATCTAAGGTTATACCCGGTTGGGTTCGGCTTGGAAAACTGATGATTTACATATGGAATTTAATTTGTTCTGCTAAGCAACTCATGGGCTGTGTTCCAAATTGAACAAACGCTGCTAAAAGCGTATACAGTACTGACGGACGGTCCAAATTGATTTTGCACGCTCACAAAGCTATCACTGCTTTAATGGCTCTAGTCAATTTGGAATGGATTTAAGCGCGCTCACGTGTTCATCTGTCAAAATGTCAGTTTTATTTTTATTTTCTTTAACAAAGCCTAAGCTAATCGCTGAAAAATGTGCGCCGAATCCACTCTCATTTCCATTAGAGACTAACTCATTAAAATCAAAACTTAAGACATCAGCTGGCTGCAAATGTGTGGGATTTTATATGTGTCAAATCGATTTTGACATTAGCGCTTTCACTGCTCCACCTATTTGACTAAAGCACTGATAGCAGAAACGATGACGTCATCAATGACGTAAGGCGGTGAACGAGCGAGTGCTTTAGAGCACGCTTTTGGTCAATTTGGACCGACTTGAGCGCGCTCACAGTGCTCTAAAGCAGTCTGTTAGCGCAATATGGAACGCACAGATGACCATTACGAAAAGGATATAAACGCTTGATCATTATGTTCGAATCGGACGACTTCGATCAGGTACAGTTTTACGACTGACAATCTTCGTTGCTTTTCATTTTTCTCCACTAAAACCTCGTCATGTTACTTTGTTCCAGGTTTTGTCGCAGTTCGATTTGCCTGAAATACCGACAAAAGAAAGTCATATAAATACGGAGAATTTAGATCTAAATGATAAGAACACACTGCGGGAATCCAAACCACAAGAACTTCAATCCTCAAAAGTCTTGAGTTCCGATGAACAGACAATTGGAATTCATTCTCCGAACAGCAATGTAGCCACAGCAAACGATACCCAACAAATACAGACTTTATTAGTTGCAGTAGGAAGCCCATCTAATACAACCAGTAATAATGGAAAAAGAGGTTTACCCACGTCACCCAAACATACAAAACGAAAAATTATAAACACACATTTTGATCAAAAGGTCAAAAGAAAATTTCCAGGGCCGGCTGGTCTATTGACAGGAACTCTAGAAGTAACCAATGATGAGACCATTAGTCACATGGAGTTGTTATCGCAGGTATTTTTAGTGTTAGTCTAGTAACTATACAAATATGGGCTAACAACACATTTAATTTTGTATGTGTTGTCCATAGTGATTTTGTTGACCACTCTTATTTCACCATTATATCCGGAAGTTGTTACAGGCAAAGGGGTATAGACACAGTTCCTAGTCAGAATATCACTTTTTAACGCATACGTGTATCTACCTGCCTGGCTTAAAGTTGCTGACCATCTATGTGGATGTACCTACATATACAAAAGATAAGAAGGCTCTGGGTCTTTAGCAGACAATTCCGGTCGCAGATTTCTAGGAATTTGTTACAAATGATTCATTAAAAACAGTCATTACATTTGAACTCGGCGTTACATCCAAAGTCACTATAGCCACATGAATTTTGTACCAAAGAATGCTTTAAATTCAAGGGACTTAGATTTAATGTCGCTATAACCAAATGGTCACTACAACCAAGGTCGTAATAAATGAAATCCACTGTAAAAATAATTTACTTACCTACTTGTTAATCATAACTAATTTATAGTGTGTACAGGATAAGTTAAGATCTGACAGTTATTCTCTGCTCATGGATGACAGGCAGAGAGCCAAAGAATTATTTGCTTGCATCCCCCTACTTATGGTGCTCGCTCACTACCCCTGTCATTTTTTTAAATTCTGTGCATTAACAGTCATAGCCAGTTATTTTATATGACATATACTAGTCTCATTCCTCATCGAACAATTTGTGGGAACAATAAATCAATGCAATACACCCTATTGTTTAGTTATTTATCTTACTCTAAATTGATGCTAACAATAGCTTATTCTATGGTCTAATACCATACTATACATTTGTATTGTATCATTTACATACAAGCATTTTGACTGGCCCATTCACATGGTCGGTAGTAAGCCTGCCTCCTATGCCACCATGGGCCTTGTGTTCGATCCCAGCCCAGGGCAAACATTTGTGTGATAAACAAGAGTGTTCTGTTTCTGGGTGTTATTTATCTACAGGGTGTAATTGTTAAGTGTGCCGAAGGCCCAAGCGAGGAAACTAAAACCTTTCTACTAATCTCGTACTAAATGTATGGTAGTGTTTAATGTCATTTTACTCATTAGGTGATATATTTTCGATATCAGTTTAAAGTTTATCAGTTATAGTTACGGAATAATTAAACCCTGTATTTATGAATGTATATCAGTTTCTGGTACCCAGATGTTGCCTAGTTTCGGATCAGACGATTGTGTAAAATGTCCCCCAATTTTTTTATATTAATTTTTATTTCTTAAGTTTGACTAACTCCTTTGTGTTTCAGGATATTGAGTTCTCTCAGAACAGTCTGCGGGGTGATTTATTTGAATCTCCTCTTTGGCTGAGACTACAAAATGATTTAAAGGAATGGAATCTTCACGATATAGATGACATTAAGAATATAAAACAGCAAGCTTTAGCTGGCAATTTAAGGAGACGAAAAGCTGAGACTGTGACTGCTTTTGTTGAAACTGTTGATAGATCTGCAATAGACCCCTTAATTATATTACGAGATGCAACAGGTTAGAACAGTACGATTTATAAAAAATATGGTTATATGCCTGTCCCAAGTTGTGTATCATTTCACTATCTATATTTTTGTATTGCAGGTCACATAAAATGTACTCTGCACAGAGACGCATGGTCTACATTCTCGACATATATTATATCAGAAAAGTGTGCTCTGGTCCTTTGGAAGCCTACAGTACTAACTACAGGGGGGGCATTTAAGAAACATTACCTGAACATTACCCTAAGTAATATTTATGCAATATACAGTTCAACAGTTGTGAAAGAGGAGGATAGGCAGTTACCTGAACGATATGTGATAGTATATGAAAATGATTATACTGTTATAAAGACCGAGTCTACACCACAAGATTTGGGTAAGAATTAGCCTTTAATTTTCACAAATAATAGATAGAACTTAATAACAAGGATGGATGGCTAATGAAATTATTGTTTTTCAGGTTCAATGTATGGTATCAATACAATGAATGGAGCAACAGAGGAGATCTTACTGGATGATTTAGATAGTATATTCACAGATGATCTGTTTTAGTGTTATCTTGTTACATTTAAAGTAAAACAATTATTTAATCTATAAAACAATTTTATTCCTGCCAATACATACCATGTAACTTTTTTTAATATATGTAAAATATTTTATAGTCATGCTTGGATCATAGTGTTGACTATTTCTTTTATATGAGTTTTGTTAATATGTTTGGAAAGAGATGCAGGGTAAAAGTAAGCACTTGAGCACATCTTGCACTTAAATGGAGCTTCTTTTTCTTCACTTTCTTCAATATTTTCATGTTTCTCTGTATCTTCACAATAATTACATTCCATATCAGATTCTAATTTGTTATTGTTCTTTTTTGTTATTGGAAGCTTGAAATGTGGATTTGTGTGGACATTCCTTATATGCCGAAGGCAATTTGCCACTTTGTTGAATCTTCTCTGAAATTAATAGTAAAAAAAATGAGCTGATGATACAGTCAGCAACAGGTTTAAGACAGTACTTAACTGTAAAGGGTAATAGGAAAGGACACTTTGCCCATAAAACTGAACAACTTTTTCCACAAATGTGTAGGTTGGTCACATATGGACGATGAAGTGTACTGACCTCCTATCTGAAAAAAGACGATTTTACAGGAAACGAAAAAACGTTTATAATTTTTTTACACCTATTAATGAATAATTCTTACATTGTAAATTTGTCATCATAGGAACCTTCAGTTTATGACATTAGTAAATATAAGGAAATCCTATGGCTTACCGAATTGAATGTAGTTAAGAGATATTGTTTCGAAATTATGATAGTTTTGGCTAAGTTAGGAGATATTGCAAATTTCTATCGCCGGGGAGGCGTCTTGCTCAGGCTGGCAGGTGTCGGCTGGACGACACACGCAATCGCTGGGGTAGGCGTCTTGCACAGGCTGTCAGGTGACGGCTGATCAACACACACTAACGTTGGGGCAGGAGTCTTGCTTAAGCTGGCAGGTTTCGGCTGGACGACACACGCTATCGCTGGGTGTAGGCGTCTTGCACAGGCTGTCAGGTGACGGCTGGACAACACACGCTAACGTTGGGGCAGACGTCTTGCTTAGGCTGGCAGGTGTCGGCTGGACGACAAACGCTATCGCCGGGGCAGGCATTTTGCTCAGGCTGCTAGGGGTCGGCTGGACGACAGACGCTATCGTCGGGGCCGGCGTTTTCTCAGGCTGGCAGGTGTTGGTTGGACGACACACGCTATCGTTGGGACCGGCGTCTTGCTCAGGCTGCCAAGTGTCGGCTGGACGAAACACGCTATCCTCGGGGCAGCCGTCTTGCTCAGGATGGCAGGTATCGGCTGGACGACACACGCTACCGATGGGACCTGCGTCTTGCTCAGGCTGGCAGGTATCTGCTGGAGCTAGACGACACGCTCTATCGTCGGGGCAGGCGACTTGCTCAGACTGGCAGCTTTCGGCTGGACGACACACGCTATTGCTGGGGTAGGCATCTTGCTCAGGCTGGCAGATGTCGGCTGGACAACACACGCTATCTCTGGGGTAGGCGTCTTGTTCGGGCTAGCAGGTGTCGGCTGGACGAACCACGCTATCGCTGGGGTAGGCTTCTTGCTCTGGCTAGCAGGTGTCGGCTGGACAACACACGCTTTCGCTGGGGTAGGCTTCGTGCTCGGGCTAGCAGGTGTCGGCTGGACGACACACGCTATCGCTGGGGTAGGCTTCTTGCTCTGGCTAGCAGGTGTCGGCTGGATAACACACGCTATCGCTGGGGTAGGCTTCTTGCTCGGGCTAGAAGGTGTCGGCTGGACGACATACGCTATTGCTGGGGTAGGCTTCTTGCTCGGGCTAGAAGGTGTCGGCTGGACGACACACTCTATTGCTGGGGTAGGCTTCTTGCTCGGGCTAGCAGGTGTTGGCTGGATGACACGCTATCGCTGGGGTAGGCTTCTTGCTCAGGCTGGCAGGTGTCGTCTGGACGACACACGCTATCGCTGGAGTAGGCTTCTTGCTCGGGCTAGCAGGTGTCGGCTGGACAACACACGCTTTCGCTGGGGTAGGCTTCGTACTCGGGATAGCAGGTGTCGGCTGGACGACACACGCTATCGCTGGAATAGGCGTCTTGCTCGGGCTACCAGGTGTTGGCTGGACACTGACAGCCCGCGTCTTTTCACTGCATTGTAGATAGGAGATATTGACAGCAAAATTTGCGCAAATGAACTTAGGAGCTATTTTCATTATGTAATATCTAACCAAATAATACGAAAAGCAGTTTGGTGGTCTTACTAGTACATGCGAAATCGTATTTTAAATACATATACGTAAGAATCACAAAAATGGCAAAATGTCAGTTAGGAGGTCATTACACTTCATCGTTATTATATAGGTCATTACACATCATTATGGGATCTCCTGTAGTTTCGAATCTACAGGAGATATCTATTTTGCATCTTGTTGATTGACTTATTAGTTAAATCATAGAGAATCATAGAGCAATGGTGTCAATTCCGGCAAACAGAAGGTAAAATAAATTTGACAGCCCTTAAGGTTGCTGTCTTTGTTATCCCCTATAGATTCGAAAAAAGTCAGCACCTTAGACTATATAATACTAACGTATAGTCAGCACACTTTTAGTTTGTCTCTGCCAGAATCGACACCAATATACTTAGATGACTTACCACACATTTCATGCAGCAGTACTGTAACCCCTTTTTTGTTTTCGCAGTGTAATATAAAGTCTCTGAAGAAGGCTGAAACTTGTCTGTGTCTATAGTCAAAGCACCTTCTGAGTCTGTAATGTGGCTCTGAAAATTATACACTACTCATCAAAAAAATCGAGAATCTCAGTTTTCCGCCATACAATAATGTATGGCTTTCTTGTAATTCCTTTACATGCATCATCATAGCGTCCCATGAAAACGTCCACTACAAGACAGGGAGCGCCCTTCAGAAGTCCAGCAAACCAGAGGGGATTTGCCATAGTCACCACGCTTGTAAGCGTTGCGGCTGGCGACCGCTGTTGTTGGTGCCCGCAGCATGTAAGCTGATACGATACTCAGAAAGATGCTGCTGCCCATCCTCCGCTTCATGAGCCCTTAGTCGCCCCTTACGACATCCACGGGTAGAGATAGGTTGTTACTATTTTTTTCCGGCACCACACGGAACAATACATACATACAGATGGATTATTGTAACTTTAGCGTTGACGGATAGCAGAACTCAAAAATGAGTCGCGGGGATTCGCGGTGCAGGTGGGGGCAACGAATTTATTAGTATTTTATTTAATTTTGAAAGCTTTTTGAACGTACATATTTTTAATATATCTATTTTTATTGCAATTTGTAAATTGTGACATTCCAAAGAAGTTCATGTACTGCACTTATTGCTATAGCATTATAGTAGCTTATGCAACGGTACATAATGAAGGGTATAAAACTCGAGTGTCGCTTTATGGGACGCAGGCGAGCGTAGCGAGCCAAGTTCCATAATAGAAGACACGAGTGTTTTATACCTAATTATGTGAAGTTGCATACACTACTTTATCTACTCTCATATCATGAATCCTAAAATAATGTGTTCAAAAACAAACCTTAATGTTTTCTGTTTTTCCGGTGATAACTACTAAGCGAAGTTCCTATAGCTGCTTTGAAAACACTCGAAGGCAAATCGTAAACGATTTTTTCACTTATTTCATTGCAAATCTAATAAAAATATGTAAATACAACTTTTGTTTGCTGAGTTTTCCGTTATTGCAATGAAACCTCCTTGCAGCCACAGACTACAAACTCATCAAGCTGTCAATGGCGCGCCTATAAAAATTAAAAAATTGTTTAATAGGTCTCCCGCGATGACTGTTAGTAAATTCAATACTTCATAATACACTCCCACAGATAAAAAAATGTTGCTAAGAGTGTTTCTAAGCACAGATTGACATTATGAAGATGTTAATCTACAATTTTTGAACGCATTATTGAGGATTAACGATATGAGAGTAGATAAAGAACTTTACAATGTACAATGAAATGTGAAGCGTTTAATGGCTCTCCGCGTGTCACCCATGCGTCAGGGATAGTATCAGACTCAGAACAAAAACCTCCTTGCTATCAGAGATGATTTAGTTGATACAAACCTCTTGATGCTCCTGTAATTCAACGTCTGTTTGAAATATAGCAGCACATGTGCTGCATGCATAGAGTTTTATTGCTCTCCGGGGGACTACTTTAGCTCCTTTACAGGGCAACTCTGAAGCAAAATCATATTTCTATTAGAAAAATATATATATATAAACAATATTACATTTCATTTGTGTGCGACCCACCTTTGTGGAGGTCTAAATGGGCCTCCATTTCTTTCTAGCACAAAGCTGGAACAGCTGCTAGAAAGGTATGGGGTATCCAGCATGATATTGATATATTTTTCAAGCACCAAAATGTTGCTTCATGCGAGTCCTCTAATTGTGTGTGGAAACAATGACCTCTTTAGACGCGTTATGTAAAAAAGCTTACTATAGATCAGAGGCGGCTCGTCCTAAAGAGCACTGGTGCAGTGCACTCCCTCTTTCACAAAACTCAAACTTAGGATGTATTACCTACCTAGTTAAGTTACATACGATTTCATACCTATTTTCATAACCCTATACGTTGTATACATTTATAATAGCCTAAGAAATAATTACGCAACAAATACGTAGTCAAGTTGTACCAACTGGATCGCCAGCGATTCCGCTCCTATGAAGAAATCTTCAGTACAATTCCTTATACAGAATTCAATGAGTGTGAAAGAGAACATCAACACGCTCGAGCGCGTGAAACAAAAGATTTTCTATGAGAAATTAGCCTAATCAGGAGCGCTGCTCAAGGCTACGTTGCCAGATCGCGATGCCATGACCGCTGTTGCCGATCATACGTAAACAAACTTTTCGTATACAGCTTTCGGTTACTGTTTGCAATGTTGCTTGAAAATTTAGAAATAATTGTTTTTAATAGTGTACGTGCTTAATTACTGTAAAAATGGACGAATACAGTGTCGTTTACATTAAAAAATGCGAAAAAGACTTTACAAATACGACTTGAACTCAATGAAAAGGGGCCGCCACAATCTGAAATCGCGCTAGTTCAAAAATGTAGTACAAAAATTCACTTTTAATCGTGTTTTCAAACCAGAACAATATTTAAAAACACCTTGGATGTGCGGTTATAATTAAATTGTTTTGTTTCCCGTGTCTGGTATTTGGAGCTGGCGCTGGCGCGCATAATATGTAGGTAAAGCCATAAAAAATATTTCATCAATAAATGGTAGGTAAGTAAATTTATTTAAGTATTTATTTTTTTTGTGCACACCCATTAAAAAATGTCACGAGCCGCCTCTGCTATAGATTAGAAGACTATATGAATGACTAAGAGGTATGGTGCTCTGATATTCCAGAGAAACACAAGAAACACATTGTAAAAAGCCGACTCTTAAAGTAGGCCGTGCTGCAGTGGTTTCTTGCCGTTTCTTTTACGCTGCCATAGCACGATCCGAAACGGCGTAGACTAGCTCTATTTGCATTATATTCTGCATGACATTCAATAAGTATTCTGTAAAGAATCTACATGATATAAAATTAAATCTGAATCTGCGTTGAATCTACTCGCTAGAAAACAGAACAACTGACATGACGATACGATTTTTTACGAAACTTTATTAGCTGAATTTTACTAATACCTAAAAACAAAATGTCTTTCATTCATTGAAGGATATTATCAATGTCTTAACGATGTCGGTTGGTTACATTTACGTCGCTTCACAAACAAAGTGGCGCCAAGTGGAAAAAAAAAGCAGCAAAGTCTAATATATTTTCTGGTGATTTAAATAACACAGTTACAAAAAATATTCGAGCATTCTATTACTTTTGACCATCCATCACTGGCAACATGACTCAGCAAAGTCTTAAGGGGCCTTTACTTCGGTTGACGAGGTCCCGTCGGCAGCGCGCACATTGCACGCCATTCCTCTCCCCGCGACCCCGCCCGCCCCCGCTGACACCTCACTACAGGAGGGTCGCACACAAACTTGTCTAACTGGTACATTACCACGGTTGATAAGAAGAAATGATATTGCATCTACTCCGTTGTGTTTTGTTTCCGAAATATGGACTTGTAATAATTTTGCATTCGGCACTTTCTCTATGGGTTTGAGGATACTCCTAGATGACTGCTTAGAGTAGAGTTCTGCAAAAAATATATATGTTAAGTACTAATTGTTCAACAAATAAGTTCATCATCATCATCTTAATAATAAGTTGCATAGATAATATTTTAAGTTAACGCGGAAGGGGAAATAAATTTTCGAAAAACGATAAGCTCATGCCATCTCGCTTATCACCATGACCCATGACGCATGCATAGCGAAAGAAAATGTTGTGGGCGTCCGTTAAAAAATATCACATCTGCGCAAGTACAGCCACGGAAACTGAATGTTGAGCAGTTTGACAATATTTAGTAAAAATATTATTATGCTGTAGGTACATGTAAAACATGAAATAATCAAATTTTGACTCTTTGGTAAGTATTGGAATTTAATTATTTATCAACATATAATCCAATGGCTTCAAAGGGGCGCAAAAATTCAGGGCGCCAGATATAGGGGCACCAACCGAGGGGACACCAAAGGCAGGGGTGCCAAAGTTGAGGGCGCCAACTGAGGGGCATCAAAATTTGGAGCGCCAACTGAAGGGGTGCCAAATGTAGGGGCGCCAGCTTAGGGGGTGCCGGAGGAAAGGGGCTAGCCAGGAATTGGCCTCCAAACACAATGGCTGGATCAACAATATGGCTGCAAAACATTATGTTCGCACGTTAGTATCGATGCAGACGCGCGTGTATCGATGCTGCATCGCGTTTGTATCGATGAAAAAAGGCGCAGTGTGTATAGGCTCTTAGAGGCACAGCAGACAACAGACATTTTGTTCTGACAGTCCGCCAGTGTGGCCGGTACTGCAATTATTTTCGATATTATTATAGTCATTGAAATAAGAAAAACGCTCCGCTGAATAGTTGTTCAGTTCAAAGAGTTAGTCGAAAAGGTTGTTCAGATTGATTATTACTTAGTTTAAAACATAGAGCAATTTAGAAAAATGATAAGCTTGAATTTTATTCTGGCAAAAACTATAATTTTCGCAATACCGGCCACACTAGCAGACAATGTCCGTCACTATCCGTGTCTGCCCGGCTCTCGTCTGCTGAGCCTTTTATAGTCCATAATATAATATGCCAGTATATCAGTGTCGTTCATCAAAAATCGATCTCATCATTGACATTTGATGTAAATTGAGACAGCTCTATTTTACTAATAATACGACAAAATCTAAAGCTTTTCAACTTGCTCAACTATTTTTATCCTTGGCTGTACATCATTGTTACTTAACTCAAGTGATGATTTAAAAGCTATTCATAATATTACCTTCCTGCTCCATAGCCAGTTTTTGAAGTAAATTTGGCACATGTATGAAGACCAGACCTTTTTCAACAGCTTCTACTATTCCTGTCACAAAACTTGTTGTTCGGGTTGTGTTATCATCATAACATACTTTTTGTGTAATCTGTAATAAAACGATTTGAAGTTAATGTTATTATAATTGAGTAAATAGTTTCTAGGCAAGAAATAAAAATAAGGTGACGCAAACGTGGAATGTGGATAAAATAAGAGAATATTCTGGCCTAGTGTAGTGTATCGGGTCGATCAAATAAGTGTAAGCTTCAAGAGGGCAACAAGTGGACAAAGTAGGAAAATATACAACGTGTTAATGGAATAAGTGAAACCTTCATACACCCCAACTGATTTTTATTAAAATAAATCTATTCCCGTAAAAAGAATCTAAAAAAAAAATTTTTTTTCTAGATATTGTTATTTTAAAGTTTCATCGTTGTTCTAGTAGATTTTTAAGCTATCGCGGCGCGTCCGCCTCGCGTCCGCGCACGCCACGCCCACTTGCCTCCCCTCCTCACCGCTCATGAACCGCGCGCCGCCAGCGTATACTCGTACACAGAAAATTTAGAAGCGGCAAAAAAACCAGTGAAATGGATTCTTCTCTCGATTTTGAACAAACAATTTTCTCCGTTTCGCTTATTCCGTTAACACGTTGTATATGTGGGGAAGGGACATTTCTCGGTAAAATGCGCGCGGAATCATATAAAATCGGAAATACAAACGCTGGCAGGGAACACCACTATTTGGTTGTGCGCATTATAAAATATGATGCATAGCGCTTTATTCTATCAAGTGTGGTTCATCTGGACTCCCGTCGAAAGAAAGGAGCTCTCTAGTTGTAAAGGCGTACAAATAAAGCGTACTTATTTATCGTTGTCTGTTTCTTAACTAAGGCAGTTCACCTAGAGGTGTGATCTGACCTTTCGTGCGATTCGACGATCAACTGGGGATCTTCTAGTGTATGTCACGCATTGCTGGGGGGAGGCCATCGAGAAATAGGCCGAAGCCCTTGCTGTGTCACTAGACATCTCGAAGGCCTTCGACAGGGTGTGGCACGCTATCCGTTGAGCAAACTTCCTTCACACGGCATTCCCGCAGATTTTTGCACTTGGATTTCTGACTTCCTGAGTGAACGGTCGATCCGAGTTGTCCTTGATGGCTGCTCTTCTGACCTCATGGCTATTGATGCCGGGGTTCCTCAGGGGTCTGTTCTCTCTGCGACTCTTTTCCTGCTGCACATCAACGACCTACTTGGTCCTAGTATTCTTGGGTACGCGGATGACAGTATTGTCGTCGAGAGATGTATGTCAAGCGCAAAAGCCAGCAGTGACGAGTTACGTTCTTCGAGAGAGGCCATGGTAGAGCGAATAAACTCAACCTTAAGTCGTGTGTCCGAGTGGGGTGACAAAAATCTGGTTTCAACGCCACCAAAACGCAGGCGTGTCTGTTCACCGCCAAAAGGAGTCCGTTCAATCTGGCTCCTACTTTTCGAGGTACAACTGTACCAGTTACCGACAGCCTCGAGCTACTTGGCATGAAGTTGTGTGCAAACCTGAGCTTTGGCGCTAACATTAAGTCAAAAGCCCAAACTGCGGCAAAAAAGCTGGGCATCCTCAATAAGGTTAAGCGATACTTCACTCCTGGACAGCTTCTAATTTTATATAAAGCCCAAGTCCGATCGTGCATGGAGAATTGCTGTCACCTTTGGGATGGCTCAGCCAAATACCAACTAGCCGCACTTGACTCGATAGATCGCAGAGCCAAGAAGCTGGTGAAAACCAAGTTTCACAGTCTGGCCCACCGTCGCAAAGTTGCACGTCTATCGGTCTTATACAGGTTGTACTTCGGAGAGTGTGCTCTAGAGCTCTACGAGCTTATTCCACCATCTCCCTTCTACCATTTGGACTCCAGACGCACCGCAGGATATCACCCATACTTGGTTGATATTCCGCACATTCGCACTGAAGTGTAGTAGTACACGTGTAAGTATAGCCACACGTGTATAGGTCATTCACATTAAAAGGCATCGTCCTATTTGACCATATACAGAAATTGATAAGTTAAAAACATTTAGTATTTTTATAGAATAAACAAGGATATCATATTACTGAAACAACTACCATAAATGTATAATAGAGATATCATATTTCAATAACTATGACCATATATGTAAAAATTCAATTAACATTAATACATGTAACCTGATATTATTTAGATAAGCTAAATGCCAAGGATAAATTCCTTAGTTCAACAACCTGTGAAAATAGTATAAAAACCCATAATTTTTCCCACTAAATATATTCAACTTTCCACCACCAACTAGTGTGTTTCTCTTGTGCACCCGCGTACATTTCATGGCGACCCTGCCAGACCGCTGCTTCTAGGCAGCGCTAGGTCCTAATATGCGTTCCGAGCCGTAGAAAGTACAGTGACGGTCAAAAATTTTCGCGAGTGAAATAAATTTAAAATGTGGTAAAAAGTAAGTTAAAAACTAGGTGAAAAAGGCCAGTGCTGCCTTCTAGGGCAGCACTGGGCCCCGCAAAAAATAAAGTTAAAGTGCCGTGAAAAAAAAAAAAAATCAAATGAATTAAAAGAAAGAAGTGCGGGACCATAATTAAATAAAAATGAAATCTTTAAATAAAAAACTGTAATAAAAAATAGATTGAAACAAGTATACAACACACGTATACGATGATCGCGAGCGACCAAGACATAAGAGTTGACATTTCAATACATTCCTTGAGGAAATACCGCTAGCAACCGGAGTGCAGTCGGTAATATGTAGAAGTCAAGAGATGCGAAGCTGTGTTCCTGGCTTGAAGTTCAAAGTAGCTGCAGTATATTAGTGAAAAACAATGCGTCCCGAGTATTTTTTTAATTAAATGAGCAATGTTTTTGTTACGTAACTGCAAGCAAGAAGATGAGTTCCGCGTCTGTGTCGATGTCTCTACGACAAAAACCTAGTTAAATAAGGTTAGTATAAGAATAAAAAAAAATTGACACGGATTATGTAAAATAAAATAACTAAGTATCATTTAAATGGACAAATTTATCTTAAGAAAATAGTATTTTCAAATAAGAGATTTCACAATAAATATTATTAAAATAAAAAATTACATTATCCGTGAGCTGATTACTGTTGGCAATATAAAAATGTTATATTATTATGGTGTCTTAAGGATTTAATATAAAAACCGATTATTATTTCTAAGTAGAAAAATACTACAAAAATATTTACTTCTCACCTATAAAAAAAGTAATTAATAAATGATTAAATCTACAAGGAGTAGATAGGTAATCAATGAAGATTAAAAATATTCTTTAAAAGGTGAAACTAGGATGACAAAAATAATAAATAAAATAAATTATCGAATTTACTAACAAAAATAATATAAAACCGATATGTGGCAAAAAAAAAAAAGTCGCAATAACTATTAAAAGACGGATGAAAAATATAAATTAATAAATACAAAGAAAATAAAAATTAAAATAAAAAAAAGTAAAAACAAAAAAATAATAATAATAAAGAACAAGAAAACGACAATAAAATAAATAAATTTCGTGCAAATTTTATTAAATTCTGCCAAAATAAGTAAAACCAAACATATTAAGAATAGAAAAGGATCAGAATAATTTACAAAATTAAAAATTAATAAAAATCCAGCTAAGAAAATATAGATAAAACCATACTCGGTTAGTCAGCGATAGTGATGATGTCAGCAAGGTCACGATACGTTCATACGTAACCAGAGATCGAATTAAGACAGATCAGCAACATAGTGACGAATAGATAGAAAAGAAGCTTGTATAAAGTAATACAACTATACCGGGTCTCAAATATTTTTTTTTGTTGTTACGAATTCGGAATAAGCAAACGAAAAAATTTAATAAATGGAAAGGGATTAAAAAAGTATTACTAAAATTTAGGAAGACAGTTGAATGCAAACATGTAAATATGATACCCGAGTACTCGCATGTACAGTCCGTTACACATTAACTTAAACAAATTTTATTTTTAATAAACGATTAAACATAATTTAAATTAAATAGTTAAACCTAGAAAACAACTTTAATAAATAAATTAGAAAATAAACTAAATTGACAAAATAAATTAAACACAAAATTATATTTGCAAAAAATAAATAAATAGACATTTCATATGTTTCAATTATGATTGTGTTTAGATGCAAGCGTCCATAAGAGGTTAGGATATAGAGATGCGATATTGCGACCGTGTAATAAGAAAAAAAAAAGGCTTAAAAATTACATGTAAATAAAAAAATATACAAATAAGCACAGTAATTAAATAATGATATTAATAAATACGGAATATGTAAAAATAAGAAAGACTGCTAAGTCCAATAATATGAATGTTAAGAATTATAAAAAGAAATAACTAATACAAATAAAAAGGATAGATGACTAAAAGAGATGTCGAATCAAAATAAATACTGGAAAAGTATTAGAAAAAAATATATCAAAGGATAGACTTATAAATAAAACGGAAAAAAAAGTACGTTGAAGGCATAGCTTGTAAAGAAATAAAGTATTAAAAATCTTTTGCAACCGTAGTGTGCAAATAGGTGCTTTACTTCTAGAGGAATGAACAAAGAATGGAGTTGAGTATGATAAAAAGAGATGGGAATACTTCGGTAGACAAGGTCTTGGCAATCGGTTGGACTGATCACCCAAACGGTTACCTAATAATTAAGACATTGCATATCGGAATATTCAGATAATGGCTTGAGAAAGTAAGAGAGAAAGCAAGGAATGGCATACAAAGAGTATGTATGGAAAAGTAATAATGCTCATACGAGTAAAAACTACAATAAAGCTCGTAAAAGGTACACAGGTACACCATATAGGACTCGATAAAACCCTTCAGTAGAATCATAGGTCAGGACGAGCTCCACCAATGAATACAGTTTGGGAAAAAGACCCTATATGTTAATGGTACGTTGAGTGTCAGATCATTCTAAAAAAATCATAGTGACAACGAGTTTGCTCTGTGGAAATAGATAGAACTGACCTCTAAATTAGGGCGTGCGCACGACCCGTGGCAAATATGCCATCTTTTATTGTATTTGAGTCGACTCCTCATATTATTACGTACCCATAATAAATATAAATGTTTTAGCCGGCCGGCCCCACAAACTTAATTGTTTGTATGTGTACCATATTTATAAATAAATAAATACTTCTGCCAGTGTACCCCAGCAAGTAATAAAAAACCGAGCAAGATATGACAAGTTAATTTATTAACTAAAAACAATGAAGCATGCAAATAAACTAAGATTAAAAAGGCCAAACTATATTCGAAAAAGAATAAATCATAGAATAGCGCTATATAAATATAAAAATATGACGAAAAAAATAGGCGTATGAAAATATAAAAGTAAGGTATACCAAACAACATATCGAAAAGAATTTAAGAAACAAAAGACAAAAAGTTTTAGAGTAGTAAGAGACTAGGTACTAAAATATTAGTGAAATACAAACAAGAGTCTGTAATAGAATTGACAACCAAGAATTATCTTGTTGCCTTATCCTTATGATTCTTTCGTTAACAAACGAATCATAACGATACAACGGCGTAATAAAATACCGGATATGACAATAACTTATAAGAAGTTAAAATAAACATAAGTATTCTAAGGTTAAAAATATTTTAATAACATTACGTAAATATAAGTAATATTAATAGCTAAACAGTACAAAAAGGTGAAAAGTAAATAAAATTTTTGTAATAAAAAATTGCCAACAGTACCAATATTTAAAATAAATAAAAAATAGCTTAGGAAAATAATTGTAATAAGTTGAAAAACAATGAAAAATAATAAAAATAATACTACATGTTAACATTTAATTATAGATTAGGATGAATAGATAAAAAAAAAGTTAAGCTAATGAATAAATTAATAGGTTCAAAAAAAGAAAAACTGTGTTGTTAAACTTTCAGTTAAATAGTTTGAGAAAACCGATAAAATGAAAAATGGGCTAACAAAGAACCCAAGATCAAAAAGAAAAAAAAAACCCTTAGATCAAGAATTTTGAAAGTACTGTACTAAATAAAACATAACATGTAAAACAGATTTTTTTCACAAAATCAGCATAATTTAGATTTGAATTAAAAAAAGAAGACGTAAATAATATAAAAAAAAAAAATTAATAAATGTGGAATAAAAAGGTATAAGATAAGATTATTTGTTACTAGCAAAAGAAAAACAAAAAAAAAAAAAATAATAAAAAAAAAATGTAATCAAAAATGTAATAAGATAGTTTATTTGTAAAAAAGGAAGATAGAGGAAACATTAACTGTCAGAACTTATGATAACACAGCCAAAATATATTTTTTTTTCTTTCTCACAAAAAGAAAACTAAAACAAAACCATAAATAAAACTAAGGAACTCCATCTTTCTTACCTAGTATAGTTTAGAAATAATTTTTATATTTGATTACAATAAGCAAAAGGTCAACATATATGACCAATGTAATAACAATGCACCTACTAGCAGTGCATCATTGTAATCTATATATATATAAAATAGTATGTGTAAAACCAATTATAGTATAACGAAATGTAAGATTATAAAAAAGAGCGCGTGGGTCTTTTCTTGTCGCTTCTTTTTGTTTTCCCACAAAGCGCCAACTCATTTGCGAAGCGATGTAATGTAACCAACATTAAGATAGAGACAAATTAGACCCTGTATATGTAGGTCCATATACTGTTTTAGAAACTCAAGACCCTAATGTAAAAATTTTGGTTACTGGAAAAGAATATTTAATTCATAAAAATAGAACTATACCTTATAAGTTTCACAAATAAAACGACAACTCACATTCTACCGCCCACACAGTAGCGCTGTAGTGGATTCCCAACTCATATATAAGCACCTCCATGGCCTGTGGCGAAGGCTGCTTGTCCTCGGGATTCAGCAGTGGGTGCCCCGGTACAGCATCCACTAAGGCCGTCACACAAGCCGACGGGCCGTACGTCGCCGAAATGCCCAAAACACGAAGATCATGGGCCAACGCACAAAGCGTAAGCCTAGCCCTCGCCTCCGGTAAAACGACATTTTTAATTTCGAAATCCATAATAAAAATTCAGGAAATTCGGTAACTCCGTGAACAACTTATGTAAGTCACAGCGACACGATAAGTGACCCAATAAAAAGATAGACAAATTATTAAAGCAAGACAACAAATTCCAGAATCCAAAAAAGGGATCTTCAAGTTTACAATTACATTAGAAATTAAGTTAGCATAAACACTAACATAACATAAACATTATCCCTAGCTAATAAAAACCTTAGAGAAGTAAGCAAAAATACTTATGCATCTCCTCCCAACAACAATATTGTATTACCAAATGTAAACTTGTAACCATAACGGTAACTGTAATCCAATCTAGTATATAAACATTGTTTGTAAGCTTAGATAATTTGTAAGCAAATCTTAGAACAAGCCGAAGATAGTAACGTAAATATTTGTATTCAGTGTATATAATATATTTTTTTTTTACTTTCAAAAAAAAAAAAAAAAGGGGGAAGGTGAAGTGTAGTAGTACACGTGTAAGTATAGCCACACGTGTATAGGTCATTCACATTAAAAGGCATCGTCCTATTTGACCATATACAGAAATTGATAAGTTAAAAACATTTAGTATTTTTATAGAATAAACAAGGATATCATATTACTGAAACAACTACCATAAATGTATAATAGAGATATCATATTTCAATAACTATGACCATATATGTAAAAATTCAATTAACATTAATACATGTAACCTGATATTATTTAGATAAGCTAAATGCCAAGGATAAATTCCTTAGTTCAACAACCTGTGAAAATAGTATAAAAACCCATAATTTTTCCCACTAAATATATTCAACTTTCCACCACCAACTAGTGTGTTTCTCTTGTGCACCCGCGTACATTTCAGCACAAAGCGCTTTGAAACATCTTTTATAATGCGCACGTCAAAAGAGTAGAATTCTCTGCCTGCATCTGTGTTCCCGAGTTCATATAACCCGAATCTATTCAAGTCGCGAGTGAATAGGCTTCTTCTGGGCAAGCTCGTTCCATCGTCGACCTCATCTCTATCTTCAAGACTAGATCGAGGTCGTTTTTAGCTCCTTCGACCGCTTTGGAGCTCTACGTGGACTATATTTATGTTTATACTAGCTGTTGCCCGCGGCTTCGCTCGCGTGGATTTCGTATTTATGTTGTTAGCGGTTTTCCGAAGCAATAAGATATTTTCCCGTCATTTCCGGGTAATTTTAAACTAAGGAAAAACAGGACTAACCCTGCGCAAATCAATGAGTAAAATTCAAGATCCAGCTGAATTTTATATAATATACAGACGTTACTCATAAATTACTCAGAACATAGGAACTTAGCAGTAGTATCCTAACAAATGTAAAGAGAGAGATGAGAGACACCTTTATGTAATATTTCAAAACAGAGCCAATTCGCAGAAGTAATTGAGAAAAACTAAAACCCTCTCCCTCTCTCTCCCTCTCCCCCTCCCCCTCCCCTCTCCCCCTGCCCCTCCCTCTCCCTTTTCATCACCCCCTCCCCCTCCCTCACTCCCTCCCTCTCCCCCTTCCCCTCCTTCTCCCTCTCCCTCTACCTGTACCTTTCTACCTCTGTACCTCTCGACCCCTCTACCTCTCTATCTCTCTACCTCTCGACCTCTCTACGTCTCTACGTCTCTACCTCTCTACCCCTCTACCTCTCTACCTCTCTACCTCTCTACCTCTCTACCTCTCTACCTCTCTACCTCTCTACCTCTCTAGCTCTCTACCTCTCTACCTCTCTACCTCTCTACCTATCTACCTCTCTACCTCTCTACCTCTCTACCACTCTACCTCTCTACCTCTACCTGTCCCTATCCATACCCCTTACGCCAATTTAACCGCTATCCCTAACATAGAAATGACACCCATATTTATTTTTAGACATTTCAAACCTATCGCACCCCAACCCCATCCCCAGGGGACGATGGTATTTTACGTCCACCACGTTGGATTTCAAAGTTGTTGTAGCGATAAACCATACAAACGACACCCATATTGATTTTTAGACATTTCATACCTATCGCACCCCAACTCCATCGCCAGGGGGATGATGGTATTTCACGTCCACCACGTTGGATTTCAAAATTGTTGTAGTTTTCGTAATCAGCGACCAGATAAACCATACAAAGGACACCCATATTGAATTTTAGACATTTCAAACCTATCGCACCCCAACTCCATCCCCAGGGGGATGATGGTATTTCACGTCCGCCACGTTGGATTTCAAAATTGTTGTAGTTTTCGTAATCAGCGACCCGATAAAACATACAAACGACACCCATATTGATTTTTAGACATTTCAAACCTATCGCACCCCATCTCCATCCCCAGGGGGATGATGGTATTTCACGTCCGCCACGTTGGATTTCAAAATTGTTGTAGTTTTCGTAATCAGCGACCCGATAAACCATACAAACGATACCCATATTGGTTTTTAGACTTTTTCACCCCATTTCCCTTTTTTAGGGGTTGAATTTGGGGTGGAATTTCAATAACAGTGATGAACGTTGCATAGAATTACATCATTAATGCCTAAATAATAAATTATGTGGATTTTACTTTAAGAATAAAGAATTTTCAACTTCATCCCCCTTTTCACCCTTAAGGGTGTCGAATTTTCAAAAACCCTGAGACACGTAATTATTAATTTTTAGTCGTCAGCCTAAATACAAATTTTGAAGATCCTAACTTCAAAACTGACGGACTTTCATACAAACTTTCATCCCCAATTTTACCCCCTTAGGGGTGGAATTTTGTAAAACCCTTTCTTAGTGCACCCCTAAGCCTCATAAGGAACCTACATGCCAAATTTGGAATCTCTAGACCCAGTGGTTTGGGCTGTGCGTTGATATGTCAGTCAGTCAGTCAGTCAGTCAGTCAGTCAGTCAGTCAGTCAGTCAGTCACCTTCTTCTTTTATATATATAGATTGAGACTGCGGTACTAATTTCATTGTAGCTGCTAAGTATGTAGCCTAGACTAGCCCATTGGTGTGGTTGGTAATGACTAGTGAACCTGCCTTCTACGCTGGCGATCACGGGTTCGATATCCGCCCGGGCTAACATTTGTGTTTATCACAAGTGTTTGTTCTGTGTTTGGGTGTTATTTATCTATTTATGTATGTATATCAGTCTCTGATAACCCTACAGTCGAAATAATGTAGCTTGATTAGAATGTCAGCCGTGTGAGAGCAGGACGGAGCGATGCGCTACACATTGGAACGATAGAGACACGTATCAATACGACCTGCCTGCTTAGCTAAATCCCCAAGAGAAAATATATCTCGGAGAAATGTCACTTTAATTGGGGAATTATGTCATCTAATCTATCACTTCCAAGCGCGAAGAAATGTCAGTGGAGGAAAATGTTTAACAAATTTACAAATTACGTTGTTGATATTTTAGACAGAGATAGCTGTATACACTAATACATGTAGCCATCCTTGTCTTTAAAAATGTGTCGCACTACTCGGCTGTCAAAAAAACGTGACCATGCTTAAAGTCTTTAGTCTATGGGCCTAGATAAACTGACAACTGGAGCGTGCTAAGTCGGCTGCTGTACTTTTGTAATCAAGCTAAATGTAGCTAAACCATATTTAGTAATCTGTGGCTAAACACCTAATCAATTATAATAATTTCAACTGTGGTCTGTTTTCACATGAATTTGTTTGAAATCATGAAATTTCACCCAAATATTTTTTAATTTATCTCTCGTACCCTGGTGATGACGAGATTCCTTCCAGCCACCGAGGAGTTGAATTCTGGCACCTGGAACAGCTGTGTGACGATACCGCTTGCGTCCAAGATCTCTTCTGTACTGCTCTGTATTTCGCCGTGGATCGCTTTCACCATAAGGCTTTCGAATTGCGCGTCTTCGATATCTACCAAGTAACAAATAATGTAAGGGTTATTTATTATATTATCATTTATTTATGTAATTATCAAAGAGATTTCGTGGATGTTTCCAGATTCAACTCCAGAGGGCTCTCGCGAAGGAACATTTCCGCCTCAGATAATAAAATTTAAGGGGCTGATAAGAGCTAAATACCCTTCACTTAAGCAGGTTTTTGACGAAAAGTGAATAAAAATTATGTGATAATTAAGCGTCTTTCTAAGAATATTGCTGAATCTGAAACACGATTAAATATATTTTGTACGCCATAAAAAAAATCTAAAGTTACCTCTGCTTTTTGCTTTTAAACCGTTTTTCTTAAGTACCCATTAATCTATGCTGCAAAAACTTTTACACATTTTTCAATATATTATGCATAATAATATAGCTGTTTTATAATTGATATTATGGGTACAGATTGTAAGAAAAATGCAAAAATTTGCGAAATTCAGCTCTTATCAGCCCCTTAAATGGCCCTGCATCTCTTTCTAGCAGCAGTACCAGCAGTATGCTAGAAAGTGATGTAGGCATTGTAGGCCCATTTACGTGGCAAGATCTTTGGAATCTCTGATGATAATTATTAATAACAATGTGGGGTGTCAAGTCAGATGTAATTACTGGTAAAAATTGTTTTGTGCTTATTTTCAATGAAAACACTTTTTAGCACGATTCAGAGAACCCTACTTTACCATACTAAATAAAAAAAATCAAAAATTTACATACGATACTGAATTACGAACTTGAAGAAACAGTGTGTTAGCCCTGAAATCTTGTATACCTAATTACCAATTCCAAGACGAATGTTTTTATGGTACGCACGGGAGCAAGCACGTAAAAGCAAAACCAATATAAATTGAATTAGTATAACCAGTATAAATTGTATTTCTACCGACGTGCGGCCGTATGTGTACAGTCACAGGAGTTAATTATTGAGCAGGTTGATGAATTTTCAATTTCGCATACCAACTCAGTGAAAAAAATTTATTGAAGTTTGGAAGTCCTGTAAGATACTTGTGTGTGTTATTGTATGTAGCAAATGTTATCGTGTCATCCGTCTGGTGCCTGCAAAGAATAGTACCAACCCGGCTCTACCCGTGGGTGTCGTAAGAGGCGACTAAGGGATTATAAGCCGGATGATGGGCAGCAGCGTCCTTCCGTGTATCGTACAATCTTACATACTGCGGTCACCAACAACCGCGGTCCATGGTTCCAGCCGTAACGCTGACAAGCGTGGTGACTAAAGAACTTCCCTTCCATATTGTTCCAGCAACAGCTGGAGTTCTGGTAGGAGCTCCCTGTCCTGTAGTGGACGTATTATGGGATGCTACGATGATGATGATTAAAATGTTATCTTACATGATAAAGTTTTCTTTTCAGAACAGTCTTTGAGAGGGATGCAAGTGAGCGTAGCAGCTGGGTCCACTGCACCGCCTTGTGGTTTCATTTCATCACCCCCTTCAAACTTGTTGTCGCTAGGTGTCCTTTTTACTACTTTCGCTACTAATCTCTTTCCCGCCTTTGTTTTGCCCAACACTACCTTGTCAGGAATATCTAAAAATAATATTTTTAATAAATTATGTGTTTTTCAATGTTCCATCCACAAATCGAGGGAAAAACATGTAACAAATAATGAATGATTTCACAATGCACTATTGCGTCCCGCTAATGAACACTTTCTCGCTTCCATGGTTTGGCTCGAAGAAATCTCTTGTAGAGATAAGCCAGCCTTATGTCTTTTTCTTGTAACTTTCTGTAGGTAAATTTGTGCAATAAAGAATATGTATGAATAAATACACTCCTAGACCTATATATCGGCCCACCTCGCATATGCCTTGCATTTTAAGTTTTGAATAACCCTAGTTAGTTAAAATAGATGTGAGGTTGATCAAAAAGTTTTAATGCAAACCAAAGAATTTGCAAATGAGCCAGCTTCAATATTGCGTCTTCATTATTGCATAAAAAATTTTGCTCAACTGTGCTTTATTTTATTTTAAGCTACGGCCCATTAGGAACCCAGAATGCTAGGTGGGCCGATAGATGTGTCTGGGAGTGTAATAATAATATTTACATCTCTCATATTCGGTCAGTAGGTCCTTATTACCCCCAAATGGGGCTTGTAGGTGACCAATTAGCGCTCTAGGGTAATAATGTAGCTAGAAAAGCCCTAGGGCGGTAAGTAATTGAGTTTTGAAAGAGTGGTGTTTTTTTAAATTACTTACCGCCCTTGGGCTTTTCTAGCTACATTATTACCCTAGAGCGCTAATTGGTCACCTACAATTTGGTGGTAATAAGGACCTACTTACCTCACAATCGAGATGTAAAGCAGAGTAGTTAGCTCGGGTGTAAGTATCAATTGCACCCTCGAACTATAGGCGCCAATTGATGCCTTACAGCCCTTGGCTACTAATCTACTATAAAATAATAATACAAGAGCACGTGAAACTTGACACACTGGAATTTGTATCGCTCTTATTTCAGTAGCCGCTGAAGCTAAAGTCCCGCTTCGAGTTCCAAGCTTGACCTGCTCTTGACTGTACCAAAACAAGACAAGCTAGAAACAACCGAATTTGTACCATTCTTATGTGAGTCGCTAATCGCTGATCTTGACTACACAACCCGCTAAAGCTGAGTTGAGACTTCGCTCGTAAGTCGGCGCATTCCGCTCAGGACTCAAGTTAACTTCGGCGGGTTATAGCCAAGTTATAGCATGCTATTTGATTGACACTGGTGTCAATTGTTGCAGACAACTAAAACTCTGAGAGTTGATATGTATAGTACCTATTCTATACACCTAGAGAGCCAATGCCAGACCCATATTTGTCCCCAGAGAGAAATTTAAATGTGCATCTGTTCTTTCTACTATTAGTGACCAAAAATTTGTGAGGACACAACCCCCCGCGCACCCGCCCGCGACATTCCCGTGGTCCTTCTGAGGGTCTTTTTGTACTGAATATGCGAGCTTACTACGCGACATTCCAATTTACATTCGCGTTTGATGTATGTAGTGGTGTCTGGGGTGTGTCTGTACTTTAAGGGCCCTTTTCCTGTCATTCGGATTTCCCTCCGCTTGTCCTTTGCGGATCGTCCGCATCCGGACGATCGTGTGTTATTTTTTACTCTAACGCAGGTTACACGCATGCGTGTATACACTCAAGTACATAAGTAAAGAGGCTAATAAATATTTTCATTATAATAGTCTGTGTTTTCGGATATTTCTATAAAGTAGGAAATCGAAAACTCTATACATATTCAAAGTTGCGTTTGCAAGTAATCCTTAAGCTTACCTTCATTGCTTCTAAGTTTTTGATAATTTACATGAAACATTCCAGTAAAAAATCTAGTTTCAATATAGGGGTCAACCAACCCTCAATCACTTTTTATTTATCTTGAAAATAAGATACGCTAAAATTACTTTATTTATTAAATCAATTTTTCTGCACGACTTTACTCACTGGCGATCTGGATTGAAGTGCTGCGGAGGTTGTTCTGCGTACGGTCCGCAACTGGCAGCCGTCCGGATGCGTACTAGGTCCGGACAGACAGGATAAGCGCCTTAACTTTCTAAAACTTTAAAAATACAATACTTGCCTTTAAAACTATACTTTGTTAAAATTTTTATTTTGCTACGTCGTGGTTTGAGGCGTGATGGTTGCGTAGGAGTTTCACATTGCGTTACTACCGGCGATGTGCAGGGAACTTCTTCTTTTAGTGCTTCTTTTTCTTGCTCTGAAATGAGATGAAGATATTTTTTCTTATAAAAAAAAGGTTCTGCACCTTTTTCATTTAAAATGGCGGGAAATCGGAATTACTCGAAACCTATTTTGCGACAGAAAATAAATATGTACTATTTCAAAAAAAGTAAGGGTCGCTTTGGGTAAACGTACAATTTAGGCGGACTTATTACTATTATGGAGTTCACGAAAAACCGTCATTTCTAATGAGCACAGGCCGTGCGCACACCGTGCACTATTTACCCGAACCGCTTCGAGCCACTTTTGACCCCCCTGTATCTTCTTACCTGATTAATAGATCTGGATGAAACTTTACGGACATAATATAGTAGTTTATGCAACTGTCATATAAAACAGGATATTACAACACGGGTTTGGGTTTATCACACGAGGCGTAGCCGAGTGTGATAATAGCATCAAACGAGTGTTTTAATACCATATTATATGCAGTTGCGTATACTACTTTATCTTCACTCATGCAATAGGTAGGTACTACCATAGAAAAATAAGGGTAACTAGAAGGAGGATTAAAGAAATAAGTTGTCACAAGGTAGTGAAGGCGTCGTTCTATGGATTTGACGGGTTATTTTGAATATTTCCTAGTGATCATTGATGATTTGACATAAAAATTTGGGACACGTTGGCAGATGTCATCCCATAGTAAATTAAATTGGTAAGGTATCTATTCCGAGCGAAGCAAGGAGGTCCGAAATCTTTGGGTACTACTTATAAAAAATAAACAAAAGTAAGTAAACAGTAAAGGCAACTTATATTATGTATATTACAGTTCTGATACGAGTCTGATGAAGCCGCCTTGATATATCCGCTAGGTCTTCTATGAAATATACAAGCAGAACATTTTCTTAACAAGACATGTTTTTCTTTTCGATTTTAATTTTTTCCCAATCCATTGTAGGTTACGAGTATGTACGTCGTAAAATGTCCTAGACTAATATGGGAGAAGATCATACATAAATTATTGAGTATGTATCTGTAACTGCAGTATCCTGACTACACCACTTTATCCACTTTTCCAATAAACTTTCACACACATTACTTTTACGGGCACAAAATACTTGAAAAAGGTAAATATTTGAGAATGGCGGCAAATCTCATATCTATTTCTAATTTCAGGCTGCGCGCGCATATTATCCGCCACAGATGAAATAATTGTAACTATAGTAACTGTTACTCTAACTGCTCCAAAATAATAGGTTGTTTATGAGGTACACTTTGTAATATGCTGCTGATATTTGACAGCTACTAAGAAAAACTGCTACATTTATAACCGGCTCTCTAAAAGACCTTATATTCAGTCTTCTTTAAAAAGGTTTAGGTTTAAGAAGAATTTTATCCAAGTGTTATGTAATGATTAAAAAGTTAAATTACGTAACACCTTTGCAAAAAATTTCATACAAAAATCGTTACGTAATGGTAACTTTTTAATTTTTTATGCATACTCTGCGTAATATTCAGCCTTATGTATCAACTTTTTGAATCATAAGTCAAAGATTACGACATGAGTGTAGATAAACACCATTTAATATACCTTGATAAAAAAGTTTCAATATTGTAGCTATTACAGAAAAAAGTTATAGACTCGAGAAAATTGTAAATTTGGTACTCTCTGACTCACGTATTCACTGACAGCTCATCAAAATGTTTGACCACTTCTAGAAGACCTACAAAGCTGAAATTTGGCATTTAGCTAGTCGTCGTAACACGTAAGAGTAATGGGAAAATTCGAATATTGGAAATTGGTCAAGTGCGAGTCAGGTTTTAGTCAAAATTATGTATAAGAATGTTGGTTCTTTCTCTAAGACTTAAAAATCTGAGATTTGGTATGGGGATAATCGTTAACATTTAAAAAAGTAAAGAAAACATCGAAAGTTGGAAATTGGTCAAGTGCGAGTCAGGTTATTTTTTTACTTTTTATTTATTTAACTTTATGCACAAAGGTACATAGGCGGACTTAACGCCTAAAGGCATTATCTAACAGTCTACCTTAGGGTGATGCAGAGACAGGTTGGTCGGTGCATAATTTATAGTGAATTGATTAATGAACTGATGAGTATATAAGAATACATAAGTGTCTACGTGATAAATAAATACATATAAATAAAATAAATACATATACTTAAAAATATTACATATACATAGATATATAATAATATACACACATATATATAAATATATATACATAAATATATACATTGTATATATATTTCATAAAGAAGTAGTTAGCTGGTGTCAGACAACAGTTTAAGGTAGTGGCAACGAAGTTTTACTTTGAACGAGCTGCGACTGGGAGCATTTCTAATTTCCTCAGGAAGCGCAATCCAGAGGAAAATCGCTTGAATATTGTAGGATTGGTGACAGAAACCGGTCCGGTCCGGTTATAGTCATTATTATGTATAAAAATGTTGGTCATACTTCTCTAAGACCTACAAATCTGAAATTTGGCATCGGGGTAGTCCTTAGCATGAAAGTAAAGGAAAACTTTAGAAAATGGTTAAGTGCGAGTCAGACTAAAAATAATTTACTAAATATTTAAAAAAAGCATGAAAACAAGCATGAACCTATGTTTTAAAGAAACTATGAACGAACATTCAGATTTTATAAAACATATCTATCTTAAAATATTGGTTTGGTAATCAACATAAGCTGGGAGTCCCTCCACGCGGTGAAGGCGGTAACAGTTTAGCGCTTTGATACTGGCTAAAATTCCCATTTCAATTACTATTTATATGCCTTCGGGCATATGTTGTGTGTGTCGTTTACGTTTACGTGTTATTTGGCTAGGCTACCCCGGTAACGCAGGTGGGGCCGCTATCAAATTTCTCGTACATTTTCGATATCATTTATCATTACCGATTCGAATTGAACCTCGAATAATATGGAGATAATCCAACTTTTGGTGGGAGAAGAACCCATGCCACATTCATCCCAAGATGTCGTGCACCGTATCGTATTGCAGTTTAAAATAAATGTTTAAATTATTACCTGTTACATAAAGCTATTATTACATCTGGTGGACCAGACACACTTCATTTTAATAATAATAATATAATATGAACAACGTTGCCATAGGGACTATAAAGCAAACTGAGCAAAAAGAAATGAAATCCCACCAAAAACATAAATGTAAAAATGTAGGCCAAGTTCTTGTACATAAAAAAAACGGCCAAGTGCGAGTCGGACTCGCGCCCTAAGGGTTCCGTACCTATCTACCATATGATATATTAAAAGCTTTTGCTTTTGATTTTAAAAACCCCGCGACCATCCAACTTGACCCCTCTCTTATAGAAAAGTTCTTAAAACGGGAGCTCACCTTAATTGGTTACTATTAGGTGTGAGAAAAATTGAAATATTTAATGTTTTAGACTTTTCTCTTTATTTGTACTGTGAGACCTAGCTTCTTGCAAAATTTCATAATTTTAGGTCAACGGGAAGTACCCTGTAGGTTTTGCTTTTTTGCATAAATGTATGGAGATGAGGACATAAAAAGCCGTATCTTTTGATTGCGTCGTTGTAATAAATTGAAATTTTCAGATCTTGTGTGGTTCATGAACCTTAATATTAGTTATCAATTTCAACCTGATACCTTTTCTCGTTCGAGAGAAAAAGGGTCTTGACAGACAGACAGACGGACAACAAAGTGATCCTATTAGGGTTCCGTTTTTTTATTTTGAGGTACGGAACCCTAAAAAGAGTTGAAATCTAAACTACAGCCAAGTTAATAATAATCAGAACCGATATTAATCATTCGAACTTGGCGGGTTTTGAAATTTTAATGAAGGAAAAAAGTCCAACTCTAAAACTTACCTCCGCAAGATTTGCTCTTTTGATTATTTGTATGTATGTATGTATGTATATATTCTTTATTGCATCACAAATAAAAGGAGACAAATTACAGACGGGAATAGTACCGATGCAAAGGCGGACTTATCCCTAAATTGAATTTCTTCCAGCCAACCTTAGAGAGGCTAAAGGAGTTGACAATATTTTTGCAGAATACCTACATACGAGTATAAAGAATTGTTAATATTATTTACTAAGTACAACGGATAAATAAATTAATTAATGCATAAACACAAGAAATAAAATAACCTACCTACTTATGATAATAATAATATTACATATATATATAATACCTATAAATAAACAAAATATATATGACAAACATATTATAATAAAATATATAAAGTATTGAGATAAATACCATTTGATTTAGATTTGTATTCGTGTGATGAAAACCCGCCAAGTTGGAATGATTAATATCGGTTCTGATTATTATTAACTTGGCTGTAGTTTAGATTTCAACTCTTTTTTTATGTACAAGAACTTGGCCTACATTTTTACATTTATGTTTTTGGTGGGATATAGTTTATAAACAAAATAATAACATCAAATTCATGTAAAACTGTTAAAGTTGTGGATATTTCTGACTAGCTCTATGTAAGACGATAGTCTAAGCGTATTTTCTGTGTATGTATTGTGGTTACAAACACGCGTAAACTCAAAATAAAAACTCTTAATGACGTCAGCTAAACTACATCGCTTCACAAACAAAGTGGCTCTCTCTCTACCCATGGTAGGAAAAAAAGAAGAGAGAGAGTAATTGAAGAGAAATATTTTTCTAACTGCAAATTATTTGTTTACAAAACGTGGAGTTCTTTCGTGAACTTGGTACAGACATATTAAAATTTTATTGGCAACCCACCTTCTTTTTCATTTCCTAGATTTAATTCTATTTTGCTATCTTGTTCTATATTCTCATTTATTTCTTCGTCATATTCATTTGTAAATTCCACAGATTCTTGTTCCAGTTGTTCGTTTTGAATAACCAAATTTTCTATTTTCATAGGCGATATGGTAGTTTCTTTGAAAGACCTGTAATTTTTACACATTAAAAAAATGATTTTAAAAGGTTGCAAAACATTTGAGCCCAACTATGAAATAGTTTGTTTTATGATTCAGTGAATAAGAATTGTTGGCAATCATGATATTCGAACACTGCTTCAATTTGCAATACCTTAAATATTTCTCATTTGTGTTCTCGCATGTCCCGTGTAGTGCCGGCAAAGAATAGTACCAACTCATACATACAGGTGGGTGTCGTAAGAGGCGACTAAGGGTTATAAACTGGAGAATGGGCAGCAGCATCCTCCTGTGTATCATACCATCTTACTGTGGTCACCTACAACCGCGGTCCATGGTGCCAGCCATAACGCTGACAAGCGAGGTGACTATGGTACTTCCCCTCCCAGCAAAATAATTATGGAGGGAGCTCCCTGTCCTGTAGTGGACGTTTCAGGGGATGTTATGATGATTCTTGCATTCCTTTGAAAATATTAGGGTTCTTAAGCGCGACAAAACCCAAACTCATTTAACGATACAGCGTGAATTTTTATTCGTTTTAATCCTGAAGCCCAGTGATTCTACTCATGAAAACAAGCAACTTTACAAGAGAGAAAAAAAAATTCACCTTCCCATACAAAATTAGTCGATCACTTTACTATGGGGAGACGAAAAATTTTTTTTGAGTAAAAAGTTTTTCTTCGGGAAAGTTTCTTGTTTTTCATGAGTAGAATCACTGGGCTTTGGTATTAAAACGAATAAAAATTCACGCTGTATTATATCCTGTCATTTATTCTTTACCCTTACATACCCGTGGGTGTCGTAAGAGGCGACTAAGGGTTAACTGGAGGATGGGCAGCAGTATCCTCCTTTGTATCTAACATCTTACTAACTGCGGTCACCTACAACCGCGGTCCATAGTGCCAGCCGTAACGCTAACAAGCGAGGTGACTATGGTACTTCCCCTCCACATTTTTCCAGCAAAAGCTAGAACCCTGGAGGGAGCTCCCTGTCCTGTAGTGGACGTTTCATGGGATGTTATGATGATGATGATTCTTTATCAAGACGAGCAATATATCTTGCGTATGGGTGATGTGATGATAAGACAAACTCGGTACCGCTAAGTCAGGGTCAACCAACATAAAGCAACGCAAAGGGTAAATAGATCAGTACCATACCCCGGGCACTACATCAGGTCCTTATAAAATAGTGAACAAAATTTTAGCATGTAAACCATAGAATACATGAAACAGAGTTAGAAAGGCAATGCTGACAATTTTGTACGAGAACCGGTGTCGCCAGTTTGCACACATTTACACGATGAATTATATTTTCTCTACATAAAAAAACCGCTAGCTATTTGTCGTCTACTGGTAAATCGAAAAAGTCAAAAGAGCCAAATCCAAGCAATCAAAAATTTACCGTATTACATTACGTTATAACATTATTTTCAAAAACTTCAAAATCTGACGTTTTTGGGTGAGAAAGAGACAAAGATAAAATGTGGCCATACTAATAAAGTTTGCACAAAACGGTTCAAAAAGTATCCATTGGACCTTTCTTTGTTTTAACTTTCCTTTTAAATATTTCCGTTACTATATATTTATAAATGTGTGCAACATTATGCATAATACTTAAAAAAATAATTTAGATTTTTCTTTACTGAAAATAGAAAGTTAGCGATTTTGAAATATTAAATTGTTGTGTTATACTGGTATTATTATTGTGCAAATGCTAGGGATGTATGTTTCATTGGGCAAATTATCGATAAAATTTATTATTGTACTCTGGAGTACAACTTTTCCACGTAACATAGGTTTGTTTTAGATTCGTACAGCTTGCAATAACTAACTCTAGCGATGGCGGTTAATGCGCAGAACACAAAAAACGAGTCGAGGGGGTGCGCGGGGTATGGTGGGGAAAGGACTGGGAAGCGTTCATTGGCTCTCCGCGTGTCACCATGCGCAGAAACTAATCGTCACGCTAATGTTAGGATGTGCAAGCTGTTTTATTTTTTATATCTCACTAAAATCACAGATTAAATAATAGTAAACTAACGTTTACAGATCCAACATTCTCAGGCGGCGGGGTGAAGAAGGACGTACCTGATGATAGGGAATCCAGGCGCTGGTTCTTATTAGAGGTCACACTGCATCAATCAATCTTTACACAAAACACTGTAAATTCAAAGTCACTTTGTATTATACACAGGTGTTTTTGTCGTTTTAGATATTATTTTCATGAGAACAGAATTGCGCGCGCGGCCATTGCTTTTTCATTGATGTTTCAGGCAGGAAAGGGGGGGGGGGGGGAAGAGAGGGAAGGAAAGGGTGAGTTCTTAATTAGTTTTATTGTGTTGTGTATTGCCTGGAAAAGCATCATAATAACTTTTGTTTGAGAAGCCAAGTATTTACTTAGACCTTGTATACGGGTTTTAGTTTTATACTCATTCTTTATTAGGGTTTCGTACCGAAAGGGTGAAAAACGGGACCTATTGATATGCCTCCGATGTCTGTCTGACTGTCAGTGGGCTGTATCTCATGAACCGTAATAGGTAGAAATTTGAAATTTTCACAAATTGTGTATATCTGTTGCCGCTACAACAACAAATACTAAAAATTAAAAAAATGAAGGGGGGCTCCCAATCATCTGTTTTTACAAAATTTTGTTTGAGCTGCATCTCATGAACAGTAATAGCTAGACAGTTAAAATTTTTACAGATTATGTATTTCTGTTGCCAATATAACAAAAAATACTAAAAATAAAAAAAAATATATAAATTAAGTGTGGCTCCGATACTAAAGACCTTTTTTAGGCGATTTTTGTTTATGCTCTATCTTAAAAACGGGAACACTTGAAAACAATAAAATTGCAATGTTTATAGTGCATAAGCTATAAAATAACAAAAAATAATAAAATCTAGTCAAGCTCGTGTCGGACTCAAAAAATCTAGCACAGGCACATATTGAAATTTCTAATACAATCGTGATTATGTGGTGGTACGGATACCTCGGTGCGCGAGTCCGACTCTCACTTGGCCGGTTTTTTATTAGAAGATCCCTGCGTGTAAATATTCTTCAAAAATAAAATAGATCATGAAGCATTGTTTTGTTTTATTATTTACATGATATTTACATTTTTCTTATTTATATCTCACTAATATTATAAAGATAATTTATTTTAGTTTGAATTTTTATATGTTTGGATGTTTGTTACTCTTTCACGACCCAGCCACTAAACAGAATTTGATTAAATTTGGCAGAAATATGGACTGAGACCTAGAAAAGCATAATATCTACTCTTTTTTCGAATCCCACGCAAATGAAGTCGTGGGCAACTGCTAGTCAGCAATAAGAAGAACCAACAAATTAAATTAATATACCAGTAAAGACATGTGTGGTAAAGTTGGTGTCCCTCCGGGAAGTGATTTCGGTTTCTTACAGGTATAGCGTATGGCTTTAAATGTCTTCTTTGTGCCGAAAAGATGATGTCACTCTCCATAAAGTGTTTGGAGCAAGTAGAACTTGTTATGGTGGCTAACCAATCTTTTCGCCCTGTTGCATCGATCCATCTTTGCTTTTCTTTTGGATCACCTGGGTAGCTGCCAAAAATCTCTTTCTAAAGTTGAGATTTAGTATGAGTGCAAACAATTTTTAATTTTTTAATTATTAAAAAATTATTGGTTAACTTCAAAGCTAAAAAATATATGCAAGTAAGTATTCAACATTACAGGAATAATGCAAGTATACAGAAATTTTTCGATATCGATGTATTTTTGGAAGCACTTTTGCTCTGGTTTCGACCGGCTAAAAAATATTTTTGTTTTAACAAATATAGTGGATAAAAAGGTATTCTAAATGGTTATCGGTGGTACAATAGGCCTCCATTTTGCTAATTTTTATCTTTGCTGTGAGCTCGACGTGATAATATCGCACAAAAAGACATTTTCTTAAAAAATACGTCGCTGCTCTTTACGCCATTGAGTCGGGCAAATGACTGAAGGGGTCATTCTGAGGTTTTGACGTTTATTTGTCCTACGGACCTATCCGTGGCACGCGGGGCCCGCCTTCTTCGCCTTTCTAACTCTGTTTCATGTATTCTATGATGTAAACGACCATGAAAATAGGTTTGTTTTAGACTTTCACAATTTTCAATCACGTTTATTTTGTTCCGGTTCTTAGACTGACTGGGTGACTTTCCTGTGCGAGACAATAACAATTTTAGTTTACTCTCACAATAATATGTACGTAGTTCACCTCTCTTCAGTCTACCCGTGACCACGGCTGTTGCAACGCAGCCGAAACGTCGGGAATAATAAGGTAATTTATTTTCCCTAATAACTATTAACGCGCTAAGACTCGGAACAAAATTAACATGACCATGAAAATATACAACTTTCTCTAAAGGAACTAGGTCGAACCACAAAAATATTTTTTTATCACATCTATTCGAAAAGAGCTAGTTCGTTCTACGTTAACAGGGACTAAAATCGCGTTTTAATCTCTAAGGAACTACAAGTGATTTGAATAAGGAATGTGGATATTGTTAGTAACGGATGATAACTAGTAAAAAATTGTTTTATTGTCTCATAGAAGGTGATAAAAAGCGAGTCTCCACCTGGGGAGCAACACTATTTTAAAGCTCGAGTGACGTACTTTGAATTCCTCGCTGCGCTCAGAATTCTACTCTAGAATCCTTCGCTCCTCTATGGATTCAAAAAACGCTCTCGCCCTTAAAATAGTTCTTTGTTCCCTTGGTAAACAATCTACTATTTCAAATCCCACGTCATTTATAGCGCTTACAGTTAGCGCCTTTGTGTTACTTTATTAATTCTTTATGATTTTGTAGCAGATGGAAGAATGTAAGTTTACTTACACGTTTGAGTCCACTTCTGCAGGAAGGTCTATTTTAGTTTCATCCTTTAAACTTTGGATTAAATCTGGAATTAATAGTATACATATATTCATTAATTAGTTAACAATTCTATAGGAGTACATAGGTATTACACCTCGGCCGACTTAAAAAGAGTTCTAACATTTGTTTTGCGCCGAAAGTGCGCTTTCCAAGCCTAGTCTAAAACCAAGCTTAGAGCTCTTTTTTACCCAACTGCGGCGAGGCCCAAAAGGAGGGTTATGTGTAAGACCTGTACGTATGTATATATGTCCGTTTCTTTGTTCCCTCGTAGCTACTAAACGGTAGAACCGACTTTGTAGAGTTATACATCGTAAACTTTTTCTTAATAGCGCGAGTGACTCTGGGTATATTAAAATATTATAAAAGTCAATATGGTGGATTTTTGAGGATTGTGCATCATGATTTTTTTTTCTATATAAAAATGAAGATCTTCAAGAGGCGAATAGAAAATTATAAAATATATACAACTTATATGTTCATGCCAATGTTTAAGAATATTTTGATGTAAAAATCAAAAATCTAAAAAGTTCGGAAAAAAAAATTTTAAAAACAAAAAACCCGGCTGTGTAACAGTAAAGAGAAAAACTAGCTACGATCTTTAGGATTTGGTAACTTGAATTTTATAAGATATTGCAGGCGGGGACGAACCACAGTTTACTCTGAGGGACAAACAAAATTTTGTGAAGGAATCACCATTTCCGTCCCCGACTGCAAAATCTTATAAAATTAAAGTTATCAAATCCTATAGATCCTAGTTTGTATTTCTCTTTTCTGTTACGCAGTTGGATTCTTTGTTTTTTTTAATAATTTTTGACACACCAATGTATTAAAAAGATTAGCTGGTAGTGTGACCTTACAATTCGTATGAAAAATTGTTTGCTAATCAGTTGGTAGCGGCATGAACAAACACGCTTTAACGTGGCCTGGCCGTAACTGAGAAAATTCCTGTCTAATAATTCTATATTGCTGCTCACCAGTATCAGCAGTTGTAACTTCGTGTAATCCAAATGCATCGAGGATGAATATTTTGCCATCGTTTTCTATTAGCACCCAGCCCTTTTGCTCTAACGTCTTATACTGTTCATCTGTTAAAGTAATCTGCAAAAAATAAATATTATCCCATGAAACGTCCACTGCAAGACAAGCTCCTTCCAGAATTTCAACAAAAAGGTGTGGTACTTTAGAGGGAATTTACTATAGTCACCACACTTGTAAGCGTTGCGGCTGGCGACCGCTGTTGTTGGTGAACGCAGAATGTAAGATGGTACGATATGCACAAAGATGCAGCTGCCCATCCTCCGGTTCATAAGCCTTTAGTCGCCTCTTACGACACCCACGAGTAGAGATAGGTTGGTACTATTCTTTGCCGGCACCACGGGGACGAAATAATGACACTACAGTCGAAATAATGCTTGATTAGAATGACGGCTGGAAAAACAGTGTGAGAGCGGTCGGAGCGATACGTCTCTGTTGCTCCAATGCGCAGCGCATCGCTCCGTCCTGCTCTTTCATTGCTGTCATTCTAATCAAGCTACGTCATTTCAACTGTACCTTCTAAAGATTAATTATAGAAAAAATACTACCAACTAGCCGCACTTGACTCGATAGATCGCAGAGCCAAGAAGCTCGTTGGTGATGAGATGCTGGTGAAAACCAAGTTTCACAGTCTGGCCCACCGCCGCACCGTCTGTCGGTCTTCTACAGATTGTACTTCGGAGAGTGTGCTCAAGAGCTCCACGAGCTTATTCCACCATCTCCCTTCTACCATCGGGAGTCCAGACGCACCGCAGGATATCACCCATACTTGGTTGATATTCCGCACATTCGCACAAAGCGCTTTGAAACATCTTTTATAATGCGCACAGCTAAAGAGTGGAATTCTCTGCCTGCGTCTGTGTTCCCGAGTTCATATAACCCGAATCTATTCAAGTCGCGAGTGAATAGGCTTCTTCTAGGCAAGCTCGTTCCATCGTCGACCTCATCTCTGTCTTCAAGACTAGATCGAGGTCAAGAGTAAGCCCATTGACGATAACAAAAAATAAAATAAACTTAAAAATACAATTTATAATAAGGAGAGTCAGATTTTATTCAGCTGATTATGACCCACTTCTGGGCAAAGACCTCACGCTTTTCCTTCCAATGGTTTCTACTTTGAGCCTCTTGTTGCCAGTCTTTATAAGATCCGCAAGTAAGATAAGAAATATCCCCATCAGAAAAAAATTTACTCGCTGATTACACAATTTATCGAAAATTAGTTTTAAGGGGCTGATGAGAGCTAAATACGCTTTACTTGAGCAGGTTTTTAACGAAAAGTGATGAATATATGGCCGTGAAAAGAAATTATGTGATAATAAAGCATATTTCCAATAATATGGCCGACTCTGAAACACGATTAAATATATTCGGGACGCCATAAAAAAATCAAAAATTAGCTCTACTTTTTGCTTTTAAACCGTTTTTCTAAAGTACCCATTAATCTATGACGCCAAAACTTTTACACATTATTCAATATATTATGCATGATATTTATGTGTACAGATTTTGAGAAAAATGCAAAGATGGGGGAAAAACGTAAATCAGCGCGAATCCGCTCCATTCTAACACGCGCATTCTGTCCTTTGTTAGAAAGGGAGGTAATTTAGCTCTTATCAGCCCCTTAACAAATTGAAGTAAAGGTACACACGCCTTGACGTCGTTGGTAACACTTAACTTGAGCTGGTTCCGGGCGTATGTAGTGTATTGTTGGTTCAGTTTATATTAGTTTTTTTTAACGTTATTTTTGCCGTATATACAAACCTATTTACTCAGTAAAATGCAGCTTATTGTAGATATAAAATGTAAATACAAAAAAAAAATAAAAAAAAAAACAGCCCCTTTTAGCACTTTTGACAGAGTTAATAGGATTCAGATTATTTTTATTCAATACGTAGATTCTTTACAGTATACTGTCTGACCGAGGTTTCGATTAATGATGTTTGTTTGCCCACTTGTAACAAAAAGGAAAAAAAGGATAGTTAAAAAGAAGCATGGCTTCTGAAGAGATATTTATACACATACTTCTGTACAGTTGTTCCCCTGTTTGTTTACAATATTTACACCATTAGAATCTTCCTGTGGGTCTGCTTCCTTGAACTGGACTGTTATTGTCAAGTCTTTTTCAGGCTGAAAATAAAGGAAAGATTAATTATAGTTGCCAACATTACTATATTTTGCATTATGTGATGTCTTAAGTATTCTGTACAGAATCTAATTGAAGATATAGAATAAAACAAAAAATCCTTTCTCATGTCAATAATAAAGTTAATCCGGAAAGAAAGTCTTGAAAATGTGGAAAAAGAAACAGACGCCGCCGCCGCCATCACGACTATGTAGGTATACCTACCAAGTACTGATAATGATAAACCTCCAACTCAGAAATCTTCTTAAAAAGTATGTTTCTAATGCAGGCTGAGAAATAGGTTGCCCACTAACCTGGCAAAGCCTAAAGTACCGGATACACGGTCTCCTTGGTCGGCAACCATTCGAGTTGTATGGAAAATTGGTTGTAAACCACGAACTACACGGTCGGGACCGACCAAGGTCACCTCTGTCGGCGCTTGGTTGGCGACCGTGTATTCGGTACTTAATCTATTGCGTCTGGTTTGCGGAGGTCAGATGGCTATCGCTCTATGTTAAACCACGATCACACCTAACTGATATCAACGACTAATTCGACATACATTGCTGGGACGCTTGGTTATGTTAATTGCAATATCCTTACTTCCATGAGCAATGTAAGCCGAATTAGTTTCTGAATTAGGGAGGGTGTGATGGTGGCTTAAAAACCAGTGCCCTCATCAAATCCCCTAGGTTACACAGCCAACTCCATTAAAACCATTGGTAAATACCGAATAAGACTAAGGCAATGGTGATGAATACAAGCTAAGAGAGACTGTATAATTTTTGAGTAGCAGCTAAATACCTGTTCTGCAGCTTCAGTGGCAACAGCCTGGATGAGGAAATTGTTGCCATAAATATTATTTGCATCTTCAGACTCTGGAGCTGGCAACATGTAGTTGTCTGCAAAATAGTATTGAAAAATCATTATTATCACACTATGCTTATACTTGCTTTCAGTAACATTTTTTAGAAGCTAATACCGTCAACGACACATTGGTAGAATTACTTTGACTGCTAGGATCTTTATAATCTAGCAATAGCGTTGATATTCATAGTGCAAGTACACACAAATAAAAGTTTCTTGAATGAAGACATTATTATTTCATATATACTGAAACAATCATTTTCAATTAAAGTATTTACTTCAATTTATGAAAATTTCATGTATACTGATACAAACATTTTCTTAAATCAATGTAAAAACTTTGATTTAAGAAAATGTTTGTTTCAGTATATAAGAAATTATAATTTATTCATTCAATAAACTTTTTTTGTGAGTATTTCCACTCATTTTCAGTAGGTAGATATATCAAATTGGGCCTTACATTATGATGCATACGACAAAAACAAGAGGTCCGTGAGTTATTTTGTTTGACATATAAATTACTAGCGACCCGCCCCGGCTTCGCACGGGTGAAATACTGATACTAAATACACTATTTATAGACACGCGCCGCCGCGCCGGCCCCCGGCCGCAACCGCTATGTCGCTACATTTTAAATCTGTAATATCTTCGAAAATATTCATTTAAATTACATGCTGTAAAGGGCCATTTTGATCTATATTAAATGCACAATGTATTTATGGTACTTAATTGGATAAGAAATAATGCTGTACTGCTTAAAATCACTTCGTAAAAAAATAATGGATAAAAAAATGTTATTGTGGGTTATCCCTAAGAGATAGATATATACCATCGCAGACTTTTTTGTAGATCTTCTTAAGGTGTACAATACTGTAGTACATTATTATGATCTATCTCTTACGGTTCAGCCAGCGTTTGCAATGTAAGCGCAAAAAATGTGTTTATTTACGACATCACATTAGAAACCTCTAAAATTATCAGTGTTTCTCTACTATATTATGCATGCATTATACATATAAACCTTCCTCTTGAATCACTCTATCTATGAAAAAAACCTCATCAAAATCCGTTGCGTAGTTTTAAAGATCTAAGCATACATACAGACAGACAGCGGGAAGCAACTTTGTTTTATACTGTAGTGATAGTGATAAATACTTCTAGGACGCACAAATAGAGGTACAAGTTCATAGCAAGCATATTAAGAAAAACGAAATTCAAGAGTATTTAGGTGCTTCATTGCAACATTCTTCTCAGCTTAAAAGCAAAAATAATAATTTGTGGACATTATCATACATAGTAGTACCACACCCCAGATACTACATACAACGAGCGCAAATTTTTAATTTGCATGTGGCTTGAAAGGTGCAGGGTGGATTGCAAGGGTTCGGAGAGTGTCTGTTCTGTATTATAGTACCATTACTTTATTCCGTGCACAGATTCCATGGTAGTACTTTAAATCCTGCCATTGTAGGCATAGAAATTTTAAACTTAGCATTATGTGGTAGCAAATCCAGTTTTTGGTGTATTTAGTAGGGCTTGTCACTTCTAAGTCATGAAGACATGACTAAGAAGAGTAGAGCTTGCTATTGTTTACTTAGGCGCACTGCACACAGTACGAGAGCACAGGCGGAGTCGAGGCTCAGGCGTGCGCCATTTCTAGCTTTGAAATACAAACAAATGGTGCAAAGCACACTGCCGTTTTGAGACAGGCGCGTTTACTAGTATTTATAAAAAAAACACGGATGACATTGAAACTAACGTAGATTTTGTTACGACATCTAGTTTTTATCACATATTGAATTGACGACATATTGAATGATTGTAAAAGATGCTTGGCGCCCCTGCCTCGACTCTAGCAGTGTGTGGTGCGCCTTAGTCCAAAATCCAAATTGGACTGCTTAATCTCATCAAACAGAATAATTGGTGAAAAAATTTGCTTACCAGGAACAGAAATAAGTTCAGCTGGATTATCAACAACATCTACAAAGAACTGTTGAGGGTTCACATCATACACTGCACAAGCTTGCGAATTATCAATTGCCTCTTTTACATCTTGCACCTCTGTAACATACTGTACTTGGCGATTTACTGAAAATAATGTGAAAAATAGTTAAGACGTATTTATTTTATTTATTGGCCAGCAAGTAGCATTTTTTTTAACACCCCAGATATTTTAAGAGATGTTTCTGCCCATGAAACTAAACAACTACTGAACATAGGCCGAAATACCAAAAAAAAAATTCAACCTCCCATACAAAATGTGCTATCAGGGAATGCAGTTTCTATGGGAAGTTGAAATTTTTCTTTTGTATTTCGACCTATGTTTCTTGAGAAAAGTTGTTTAGTTTCATGGACAGAATCACATCTTAAAATTGAATTTCAATACCGGACAACCATATCTCATTTTTGGGTGTCAGTTGGTGGAGATCCTGCAGCTCTTTAGCAAATTTCCTACCAGGGCCATCATGTGTTGGACGGTTTGTAAGGCTGCTCCACTGTGACAGGTGTATGTGAAAATTACACCTTGCTGCTTGGATGTGCAAGCGAGAGAAGTAGGTCATCATAACATCCCATGACACGTCCACTACTGGACAGGGAACTCCTTCCAGAATTCTAGCTTTTGCTAGAAAAATGTGGAGGGGAAGTACCATAGTTACCTCGCTTGCTTGCGTTACAGCTGGCACCATGGACCGTGGTTGTAGGTGACTGCAGTAAGTAAGATACAAAGGAGGATGCCGCTGCCCATCCTCCAGTTAACCCTTAGTTGCCTCTTACAACACCCACGTGTAAGTATGGGTTGGTACTATTCCTTGCCGGCATCACACTTCAGTCTAGAAAATTATTCTAGACTAAAAACCGAGCCTACATGCCAAGTTTCAGGACTCATACTCATAGAAGAAATTTATTTCCCTCTACTTTACAATTGCATCTGTCAGTGTTTCTAACATTACTGTTGTTTTTTCTTCTCTCTAGTGAATTTTTAAGATTGTTAGAAGATATATTTTCCTGAACAGAGGCCTGAAACTTGATACCTAAAAGTTTTTTATAAGTCTTATCTACCCAAATCTACCTACATTATAGGTTTTGCTTCTTTTTTTCACAGGTATTTAGATGTTTCTGAACTAAAAACCACATCCTTTGTGGAGTGAGCAGAAAGGAGTTGTCCACTGAGCAAGGAACCATATATATGTTGAGTTGTCCTTTAGTTCCACACCTACTTACCTCTCTGACAATGATACTCACACAGGAATGTGCCATCGTCCTGAATTACAAAGAACTGGTCTGAATCGGCTTCAGCATTATTGGTGGGAAGATATTCGTAATTTTCGAAAGCATTTCTGTCCATATCGAATTGGTTCGTTCTTGCAAACGAGAAGGCAGTTTTTCTTGTAGATGAAAACCATTTAATGAAAACACTGAAACGTAAGAAAGAAATAATTGTCTATTAATTTTTGCGAGCTACGAATACAACAGTAAATAGAGCTTCATAGAGGAAATAAATCAAAACAAAACAAACAAACGGCGAGAGATAGGCGAGAGAAGAGAAACCCTGAGAACAGGATAGCTTTATACGACGACCATATGTGTGGTCGAGACAGACTGCTGGCTCTCAGGCAGGTCAAAGTAGCTTGGCTGTGTGTCTGTGCGTTCCATATTGCACTAACAGACTGCTTTAGAGCACTGTGAGCGCGCTTAAGTCGGTCCAAATTGACCAAAAGCGTGCTCTAAAGCACTCGCTCGTTGACCGCCTTACGTCATTGATGACGTCATCGTTTCTGCTATCAGTGCTTTACTCAAATAGGTGGAGCAGTGAAAGCGCTAATGTCAAAATCGATTTGACACATAAAATCCCACACATTTGCAGCCAGCTGATGTCTCTTAAGTTTTGATTTTAATGAGTTTGTCTCTAATGGAAATGAGAGTGGATTTGGCGCACATTTTTCAGCGATTAGCTTAGGCTTTGTTAAAGAAAATAAAAACGAAACTGACATTTTGACAGATGAACACGTGAGCGCGCTTAAATCCATTCCAAATTGACTAGAGCCATTAAAGCAGTGATAGCGTTGTGAGCGTGCAAAATCAATTTGGACCGTCCGTCAGTACTGTATACGCTTTTAGCAGCGTTTGTACAATTTGGAACACAGCCTGTGTGTGAGGCTAGCTGTCAAATTTTTTGACACGACTAGAGACGAGTCTCTCTCTGCGTTCCATTTTGCGCTAACATACTGCTTTAGAGCACTGTGAGCGCGCTTAAGTCGGTCCAAATTGACCTAAAGCGTGCTCTAAAGCACTCGCTCGTTCACCGCCTTACGTCATTGATGACGTCATCGTTTCTGCTATCAGTGCTTTAGTCAAATAGGTGCAGCAGTGAAAGCGCTAATGTCAAAATCGATTTGACACATATAAAATCCCACACGTTTGCAGCCAGCTGATGTTTCTCAAGTTTTGATTATAATGAGTTTGTCGCTAATGGAAATGAGAGTGGATTTGGCGCACATTTTTCAGGGATTAGCTTAGGCTTTGTTAAAGAAAATAAAAACAAAACTGACATTTTGACAGATGAACACGTGAGCGCGCTTAAATCCATTCCAAATTGACTAGAGCCATTAAAGCAGTGATAGCTTTGTGAGCGTGCTAAATCAATTTGGACCGTCCGTGAGTACTGTATACGCTTTTAGCAGCGTTTGTACAATTTGGAACACAGCGTCTGTGCGGTCCAATTTGCGCTAACAGACTGCTTTAGAGCACTGTGAGCGCGCTTAAGTCGGTCCAAATTGACCAAAAGCGTGCTCTAAAGCACTCGCTCGTTCACCGCCTTACGTCATTGATGACGTCATCGTTTCTGCTATCAGTGCTTTAGTCAAATAGGTGGAGCAGTGAAAGCGCTAATGTCAAAATCGATTTGACACATAAAATCGAACACATTTGCAGCCAGCTGATGTTTCTCAAGTTTTGATTTTAATGGGTTTGTCTCTAATGGAAATGAGAGTGGATTTGGCGCACATTTTTCAGGGATTAGCTTAGGCTTTGCTAAAGAAAATAAAAACAAAACCGAACTTTTGACAGATGAACACGTGAGCGCGCTTAAATCCATTCCAAATTGACTACAGCCATTAAAGCAGTGGTAGCTTTGTGAGCGTGCAAAATCAATTTGGACCGTCCGTCAGTACTGTATACGCTTTTAGCAGCGTTTGTACAATTTGGAACACAGCGTCTGTCGATAAATTAAAAGTATAGCGCGTGCAGCAGCAGCGAGAACGTACTCCCCGCCTGTTAGCCAATTAGGAACACGCGTGGTCGCGCCAACCAATCCCGAGGCTCGGTCACAGACAGTGAGAAGGGCTGGTTGGCGCGCAGTTCAAAAGCCTGCGCGCTTTTGATAGTTGTTGTTCTTTTGTTATTTTTCTGTCAGCAGCCATATCTCTAAATGAAAATTGCTTTATAATAATTTTGTCTGGTTTAGTGGCAATAATAACATCCCACACCCTAAACTGTGTTTGCCTTGCATCTCCAAGCCTTAGGAACCCTATCCGCCCTGCTAAATTGGCGCCCAACTAGTGTGGTTTGGAGAAAGGCTAGTAAAATGCCGCCGACGAAATTGAACCGTCGGCAGTCACAGCAGTCTCGGAGGCAGTCTGCGCTCTTCGCTGATGCAGTTTCCGATGACGAGGAGGATGTGTTATCAGTGTCAACGGTAGCTGGAATGATAGCCGCAATACAACGTTCTCAAACTGAAGCTTTCGAAGGTTTGATAGACAGGGCTCGCATTTGGGTCCTTTATTATTTTTGGCCTTTATAAACGACCTGACTGACATCATTCTGAATTCAAAGTTTTTGTTATTTGCCGATGACCTGAAGATTTTTCGGATAGTTCACTCGTTCACTGATGCTAGACTAATACAGGAAGATCTAGATCGCATCGCTCAGTGGTCGAACGACAATAGGTTACCTTTAAATGTGACCAAATGTAAACACATTAAGTTCACTAAAAAGCGAATCCTAACCGAGTCAACCTATTATCTAAACGGTACAATTTTAGAAGAGGTCCAAACTATAAGAGACCTTGGAGTCATATTTGACAGGAAGATAACATTCACTTACCACATCGACGATATTGTAAACAGGTCTTACAGATTGCTGGGATTTGTGTGGAGAAACTGTAAAACCTTTAAGAATAACACAGCTTTAAAAACAGTATACAACGCTCTCGTTCGGTCTACGCTTGAATACTGCTCTAATATATGGAATCCACACTACAACATCCATATTGAAAGAATCGAACGAATACAGAAACGCTTTCTGTTTTTTCTGACAGTTCACGGTAAGAAACTCTTCACATTAACATCGTACAAAAAAAGACTCAAGTATTTTAAAATAATGACTCTTAAAGACCGCCGTTGGCTAAATGATCAAGTTTTCTTGTTTAAAACGGTTAGAGGTTACTTAGACTGCCCTTGCCTGTTGGCACAGCTAGGCTTAAATATTCCCAGGTTGAATGCTAGATTGGTGAACTATAGACTTTTTCATGTCAAAAGAGCAAGAACCAATTTGGGTTTTCACAGTTTGCTGAACAGAGTATGTCGTGAGCATAACACTCTTTGCAGCTCCAATTCTGTTGACATTTTCAACGTTTCTTTATCAAAATTTAGAAAAACTCTTTCATTAACTATACCCGTTTCAAAATAAGCCCCTATACATGCAAATATAAAATATGAGCAAGTCTGCAAAGCAAGCTGTGTTCGCCTGTAATTGGGTGTACATCTCGGTCTACGTTTGTGCCTGTTATTATAATTTAATGTTAAGATGTACTTCTGTTGGCGAACCAATAAATAAATAAAAAAAAAAAATAGATCGTGTCTTTGAGCGACAGTCAATGTCGATGCCGACGCCGCCTGCAGCACCTTCAAGCAACTTCGCGGGATGTTCAGCGCGTTTTAGTGGTACCGCCGATGAATCCGTCGAGGGCTTTCTAGATGCCGTGGAGAGCTACAAGGAGTAGATGATTGTTTAGACTCTTGTTACTCTTATTTCCCTCCAATCGCTTCGAAGTCTCGCTTACACGATATACACGATCAAAAAAATCACACATACATTTACACAAACTAACACGCCTGAAACACAAGCGTGCTCTCAGATTTTGTTAAATGATTTTTTAAAGGAAAGCTCACACTACCCAGAAACTGGCGCCTCGCTCTTTTATGACGAGACGATAAGTAAGGTGAGCGTACCAATCGGTGGTCCTCGTCCGAATTTTATAAAAGCAAGTTCGGCGAGTCAGATGGAATTACCTAATGACGGAAACTATACTGAACCGATTTTCGTTAGTAGGGTAAGTGTGCCCGTCAATGACCACGTACACGCGACAGAAAACTTTGTTAACGTTTCTAGTAACGACAAAAATGAAAATGTGGAACCAAGTTCTATACTATTAAATTCGGTAAATTCCACTATTATTGTACCGATCGAGAATTCAGCGCTGACCCGCAGACCAATTTTAAATATTCAGATTTGCGGCTCACGTGGCGTGGCACTTCTTGATACCGCAGCTAAGTGTTGCGTTGCTAGTCACTCGCTGTACCGTTTCTTGAAAGCTCATCATCAGAAATTCATTGAGAGGCGAGTAAAGGTCAAACTTGCCGACGGGATAACCCAGTCACGGGATCTGTTAGTGGCTCGAGTTGACGTTACAATCTCTGTAGATAAAATTATAACAACAGATTTTGTGATTTTCCCAGACGCTGAATATAGCAATACACTCTTGGGAATAGATTTTATAAACGCGGCTGGAATGATAATAAATTTTGCCAGCTCAACATGGAAATTTTTAGACGTTTCACAAATATATCCTCTGGAGTTTGAGGGGGAAGAAAGTAGTCACCCCACCTCATATTCTGTCGTAGCTTCTACCAACGCACTGGAAGAGGAGAGGAAGCAAATGACTGCTCGTCCCGTTATGACCGCTACCAACGTGCTGAGAAAAGTTGTTAGGACGAGATCGACAATAAGCCAACATCAGCAACTCGCTGGGGTCCCCTGTCAACACGAGGATACTTTTGGTCTAGGAGGAGAGACTCACTATGCTGAACATAGAATAAATTCTGGTGGTCATCTTCCCATGGCCAAACCTGTGCGTCGACTGACGGCGGAGAGCATTAAGCTCGACGGTTGGAAGGTTGAGGCGGTACTTCAAATGAATGAGCCGCTGAACTTGAAACACTTGCGGATTTTCCTTAAAACATGCAACAAATTTAGGAAATTTGTCCCAGGTTACTCAGAAATCACTCATCCGCTTACCACACTCACCAAGAAGAACGTGCCGTGGGCGTGGAAAGAGAAGCAACGTGAAGCGTTTAAGGAATTGAGAAGGAGGCTTACCACAGCTCCGATTCTAGTTCAAGCCGATTACAGCAAGCCATTCATCGTCCGTAGCAAAATCAATGATTGTGCGCTAGATGCTGTACTACTGCAGGACGAAGGCCAGGAGGAGCGTCCATTACAGTACTCGAGCCGCTTAATCTCAGCCGCGGAAAGAAAATACAGCACCAGTGAGCGAGAGGCACTTGCTGTAGTTTGGGCAGTGGAGAAGTACCAGCCATATATTGGCGGTCGTGAGGTTATAGTAAGGAGTGGTTGTCAGCCGTTGAGGTGGCTCTTAAACCTCAAGTCACTCAGCGGACGGTTATTGCGATGGGCCCTGAAACTTCAGGCGTACAACATTAAATATGAATTTACTCGTACACCAGGAGAGGCTAACGTTATTGCCGATGGCGACACGTTGATTCAGCCTGTACAACCATGGCGCCAAAGCGGAAGACCGCGCAGGCACCATAAAACACTACCACAACAAAACACACATATACTACTGACGGAGGCGAAAGCCAACTCACCATCGAGACGATGTTGCGAGTTGGAGGAGGAGAGTATAGCGCGTGCAGCAGCAGCGAGAACGTCTCCCCGCCTGTTAGCAAATTAGGAACACGCGTGGTCGCGCCAACCAATCCCGAGGCTCGGTCACAGACAGTGAGAAGGGCTGGTTGGCGCGCAGTTCAAAAGCCTGCGCGCTTTTGATAGTTGTTGTTCTTTTGTTATTTTTCTGTCAGCAGCCATATCTCTAAATGAAAATTGCTTTATAATAATTTTGTCTGGTTTAGTGGCAATAATAACATCCCACACCCTAAACTGTGTTTGCCTTGCATCTCCAAGCCTTAGGAACCCTATCCGCCCTGCTAAAAAATATCGATTTTGTTAATAATAGAACCAACATTTTACTTATCTATTTTTTGCACCCCTTTTGTCTGGCTTGCGCCATGTCCATTTCATTATATTTTTTGTGTAAATGCGTATGGAAGGCCGTTATCGGTGCGCCCACCGGCGCCACCCACTTGCGTGCAAAATTTTTGATAGGGAGAAGAGAGTCACGCCTTTTTACCGTAACGGTAAGCAGAAAAAACAGCCCTCCACCTGCTACAATCTTGTAATACTTCCCTCGCTTCATTTCATTAACCCTTTCATTGAAAGACGAGGTGGTACACCGTCTGGCGCGCTGCGCCTCTTCTGTCTGGCCTGTGCTGCAATCTCCGCTCAGCATTCACTCTATGCGTTTCATGTTTTGGATTGCTATATGCACGCACACATTTGATCTTCTGAACGCGTCTCATAAATAAAACACTTTTTTATGATCTGTAAGTTGGTTTTGATCAAGGAGTTAGGGCTCCCGCACACGACCGAGAATCGGTGGCCGATTTTTTGTCGGCATCCCGCTCTTACGTGTTATCACCTGGATCTTCCGTCCTTGTCCTGGCCGATAATCGCCCACCGATTCTCGGTCGTGTGCGGGAGCCCTTACTCGTAGCACAGAATTAATAATAGTACTCTCGTAGTATAGTTTATTAGAGGGATTTTAAAAAGTTGAATTTGAAACCAGTATATCTATCCTTGTTTCACAAATGTTTGTAGTGATTTGAAGAAAGAGAGGATCATAGGAACACAGCTACGTACTTCTCTTTTTCCAGAATGTCGCCACTTTTACTATAGATACCTATATTGCATTATGTAGTGCTCTAGGAATGTGTTTTGAAATATTTCCTTGTATATGTTTCGAAATGCTTAAATGGCTATTGCAGCTGGGAACAACACACACCATTTTTTGTTAAGTATGCTTCACTTCTGTTTTTTTGGATCTTTTTTTAAGTAATTAAAGCAAAATACACAATTTATAAATGATCACCAGTTGGTGATCACGCAACTGTCAGTCCATCGAATGCTTGATCGAATAGTGGCCCGCGGACTTCAAGACGACGTTGTCAAAATAGTGTTATCTTCTTCTTTCAAACGGGCAGTTGTAATTTAGACTAGAAAAGGATGTATATAAGGTTTTTAGCTCAACTTTTTAAAATCCCTCTAATTAGTTTTGATCCTATTAGAAAGAAAAATAAAAGTACTCCGGATGCCAAGCTAATGACAGTTGTCAATTTCTTACTTTTATTGTTCATTCTGTTTCCTGTTGTACGTATATTACTTATCTAGTCCCTGGTTTCCTGTTTTGTTTTTGACATGTCTGATACTTTGTCTTGTGCCGTCCTAATCATAATTAATCAAATAAATCTCGTGTTAATATTAACTGTAATGTGTGCTATTTATTTCGGACGATAAATAGAAAAGCCTTATATTAAAATTCAGTTTAGTTTCTCATTTTGATCTCGTGCACCCAGTGCACCGTGATACATACGCCGAGCCACCTGATGTCTTCTCTCCAAGCGGATCCCCATAAAACGGCCCATACAAAGCCCTGCCTGCAGGGCCCTGCTTGCAGTGCGCACTGCCAATCGACAATCGTAATGTGTGTGGTCTTGCAGGGCCTATGTAACGGCGATTTTGTCGGCCCTGCATGCCTACACAAAGTACGATTGGCAGTGGCACTGCAAGCAGGGCCCTGCAGGCAGGTCTTTGTATGGGGCCCTTTAACAGATTACACAAGTGGGTAAACGAGCAGGTGGGCCCACCTGGTGGTAAGTGGTCACCACCGCCCATGACACCCACTGTCTTATTAGTAGAGGTGGGTCGTTTTCGTTTTTCGGAATACCGAAACTAGCTATCGTTATAGTAGCCGATAGCGGCTTTTGAAACTATTTATTTTAATAACTATTTATTTTTGAATATCGCTTCACGTTTGGAGAACGAGTATCAGAATAACCGAAATGCGTGTTGGTTATTTTTATGAAATACGTGATTTAGTTTGATTAGGAATATTTTCGGATTTTTGACTGTAGATTTAAACAAATATCGAAATCAAATTAACTTCGCGCCGTAATCAAGCTTCGTTCATTCACGCGTTGAGTCGCGCGATCTCAATGGTTTTCGGAAATAACTAGTTTCGCTCGATAGATAGTTTTCGCAATAGCCAATAACGTAATGAAGCTATTGCACCAATAAATAGTTATCAAAACTATTTACGTTATTTAACGCCCACCTCTACTTATTAGTGAAATAATAAAATGAGTGCAAGAAAATGGCTATTATACGCACAAAAAAGTGTGCCAATCGATCCTGTTTCTAATAATAGAAAATTTCGATGGGACCAACCCAGGTTCGAGTAGGTACTTTTATGCCAATCGATCCTTTTTCTACTATTTATTAAAAAATTCCATAGGACCAACCTAGGTCAGATCAAAGTAAGTACTAAAAAAAGTCAGCAAACGCAAAAATATTTTATTTAAAAAAATTGCCACCATCGATCCTGTTTCTAACACTGACAAATACTTCAACCGTCGTCGTTGGAGTTCTAAAAACGCGAGAAATTGCAAAACGTATGGGAATAGTTTTTTTGCAATTTCCAACTTAAAAGCACTAAAACTTGGGTTGGTCGTAAGAGGACAACCCAGGTTTCAGGAAGTTTTTGATCAGTATTAGAAACGAAACCGATTAACTTACAAAAAAAATTTATAACATTTTTGTACAAAATGTATGGCAAAAAGATTTTGCAATTTCTGACTTTTTGGCCTGGGTTGTAATTTTTTGATCACTATTAGACACAGTATCGATGGGCATGAAAAAGATTTTTTGTAACATGACTACTTTATATTGGTAACTGTACATTTTTTTGAAAATCTGCAAATTGAGATTAAAATTACACTAAAAATTATGGATTTTCTCCTAAGATCCTTTTTGTATAGCATATAAAAATTATGCATAATTATCATAGAATATGTATGGAAAAAGGTTTTTACAATGTCTGACTTTTTTAGGGGTTGGTCCTATAGAAGTTTTTAATTACTTTTGCAAACAGAATCGATTGGCATCCAATTTTTTTTTGTGTAACAGCTATTTTCTTGCTATATTTATTTTTTTATCTGCGAATGGGTATTAAAACACGAATAGTTATGGATAGTCTCCTAAGACCATTTTCGTATATCTGTAACTTATAGGGTGCCCTTGCTGTCTCAAAAATCAATAGGTCCTTTTTGAAAACATCCATATGATACACAATGTGTAACGGAAAGGTGTAATAATACTGAAGGATGTACCTATATCTGTCCATGAAACTGAACAACTTTCCCAAAGAAATCAGAAAAATATAATTTGAACTCCCATACAAAATCCGCTATTAGCTGATGCAGTTTCTACGAGAGGTCAAACATTTATTTTAGTTTTGCGACCTATTTTTACTGTCTATTTTTATGTATTGGTATTGTCACACATTGGGGGCAATTCTAGCGTGGTCGCTAAATTTAAGGCTATAATTTGACAGGTCTAAAAATGATTTTAAAATGATTTTATTTTAACACTTCCAGTGTTCGGATAAATCTAATAAAGTACAGTAGTAGTAGTAAGTAAGTAGTAGTACTAGTTGGTAAAGCGTCTCCGGTACTGACGGAGAAGACGCAGGTTCGAATCCTGCCTGTGGTTGTGAAATTTTGCGATTTTCTACTTTATAGGTCTAAAAATGTTGCTATCCTTGTTAACGCCTATAGACTGAAAAAAGACAGCATCACTTTTAGACCTGTCAAATTGTAATTAAAAATTTAGCGGCCACTCTAGAATCACCCCTTCCGTTATACGTTGTATATCGATATATATATTTTTTATTTGTACATCCCTCGACACGTCAACGTCAAAGAACTGCTATCTTTAGACATTGCTGAAGGAGACTTTAGACGTCGCCGAATAAGCGCGGTCGATTACTTTGCTTGAATATAATGGTGAGCGTCCTCACTTCGCTGAATAAGCTAGCAAAATATTTCTTTAAGGTTCAGTGCAAGCGCAGTTGGGTGGATCGTATCGCATTATGCGCGCGTGTCCATCTCCCCAGCAAGCTCAAGCGAGGTATGCCCAAGTGGCATACCCAGATTAGTAAGTTAATGTACAGAGGTGGCATATTCCATTTGTGTCAGATTCAGTGCATCAAAACCAAAGATTTCGGACCTCCTTGCTTCGCTCGGAATAGATACCTTGCTAATTTATTTTACTATGGGATGACATCTGCCAACATGTCCCAATATTTTATGTCAAACTATCAGTGATCACTAGGAAATTTTCAAAATAACCCGTCAAATCCATAGAACGACGCCTTCGCTACCTTGTGACGAATTATTTCTTTAATCCTCCTTCTAAGTACCCTTATTTTTCTGTGATCAAAACTGACGACACTAAGAGCTGAAAACATTGGGTGGCTGTAGAGATGTTTCGTCAGCCAGCCCATTCTATACAGGAAAAACTACGCAGATTACATAAAAGCAAAATGGTTCTACATTTACTGCATGTCTAGTGTAATTGATTGTAAAAAAGCCGAATCGAAAATGTCCATATGGCAAAAACAGTTCATCAATAATTATGGGTGGCTGGAGAGACGGAACACCTCATAACTTTATCGACACAAGATTGATTTTTAATGGACGAAAAAAAAACGGAGAAGGTTCTCAAGTCGACGCATATATTTTTTATTTTTTTATTGTATGACCACGCATAACTTTTTACAGAGTAGTCCGATTTTGATAATTCTTTTTTTATTGGAAAGGGTATACCCCGAAGTTGGTCCCATATAAATTTGGAAAAAATGTTCCTACCCTAAGGGTAGAAAAACAGGGGATGATTGATTGTTCACTGACTGATTGTAATGTATGACCACGCATAATTTTTACAGAGTATTCCGATTTACCCTAAGGGTAGGAAAATAAAATTTATAGTAACAAAAAATTGTAAAATAAAAACTTTTTAACAAATAAATTTAACCGCCGAAAAAACTGAAAAACAAGAAATAATGAAACCGTTTTATTTAATCTTAATAACAAAGTTCTTAAATTAATGTAATATACCTACCCGAGTAATTTAGTCGGCGCCAAACAAGAAAATTAATTAATTACGTAAAGCATTATGCACGGCGGTGGCGCTTACTCAAAATTACTCTGGTATACCTACTTACTTTGTTATTAAGGTTAAATAAAAAAGTTTTATTATTTCTTGCTTTTCAGTTTTTTCGGCGGTTTAATTTTTTTGAATGTCATAACAGAAAAATGTAGAATTGCACAGAACGGTAACGTTATTTAAAAAAAAAATCAAATAAATCATGATTTTTTTTAAATCTAAAAGATCTGGCAGAAATAAAAAAATCATGATTTTTATCAACTATCTGTTGGTTGTGCAAACGATGATGCGTAGGTGCATAACAGGCTTTAGATAGACCTTTACTTAAAGTTTTACTTAAAGTTTTACTTTAAAATCCATTGCTGACACTGTTGTCATACAGCACGGAAGTTACAGAGGAAGAAGGGGTCGTGGAAGATCAGCGCAATATACTGCAGCGCTAGCGGGCGTGTTGAAGCTTAGCCTGAGTGGGTGCCTTTTTAGATTTTTATAATAGGTATTTCTTTCAATAGGAGCTTTAACCAGCTTTTGCGCAACTGGCATGGGGAGAGATTTAGTAATTAAGTGCAATGAACCCCTATTGTGGGAAGGCTGGTACACCCAGGTGAACCACGCAGGTGGACCACGGGCAATACCCGGTGTCACGGCTTTTGAGCAGTGCGTCTGAGGAAGTGCCGTAAAGCATCAGGTTTTGCACTGCCATGTTGCTTTTCGAAGGATAAGGAGTAAGAAGCCTCAGGCCACAGATTTTACAACCCGATGATTTATTGAACAACAATTCTCTCATGAAATCCGATGTAGGTAGTAAAACATTGTTTCCAAAAAATATGAGTACCTACCTACATCTTAAGGAAGGCTTAAATCAAATATATAACTTAGGGTACTGAAAGCTTCACAGTTAACCGTGTTTCTTAAGCCAGTTACATAGTTTTTCAGTTCTATGGGCAAATACATAGGTGCTCTAAATTTTCCAGTAACTATTAATTTCGAAATATCACTAAACATCTGAGTTTTTTCAATGCAAGTCGTTTGGCCGTACCATTTAGTGAGATTAAATTTATGATAACTGAGATCAGACCGACAACATTTTTTTTCCATGCAAGAATCGTACGCACATCCATAGTATACCATTGCTCCATTGCGGTCAAGCAGCTTCAGTAAGACATCTTCATATCTACCCCCCAAACAATTTAATCCTAAAATAGGCCTTTTCAGAGAAGTTCTAAATTCACACATTGCTTCTGCTTCTTCTAATGTGAAGACAGTGGTAGCTCCGATGCACTCAAGATTAGCTTTAACAGCTTCAAAATCACAATGAGTTGCTACTATGTTAAAGGTATTAATCCCTAATGCTCTGCAAATCTGAATAACGCTTTGTCCAACTGGGCTGTTCGCTGCGTTTTGTATAACAGTCATGCCATGTTCCACTGGATAGAAGTCCTTGATCATTCTGTAGGCGGCACTCGGAGCAGCACCGATCATAGCAGCTTCGGCTAAGGGTATATTGGGAGAGATTTGGAAAACGTCTCTTTCGTAGTAAATCCCGTAGTAGCGCCAAGTACCAAGTAGAGGCTTGCTTACGATGACTCTCTGTCCTACCTTTACAGCAGATACGAGACTCCCAATTTCCACCACATTACCGACGCCCTCGTCTCCTGGAATACTTGGCAAACAAGGTAGTACATGGTTCACGCCTGGGAAGAAAGTGGAGAATATAAGGATTGGGAAGTAAGGGGTTCAAATATCTTTGGGAGCTAACTTTCTTTATCTCGTGTGGAGTTTGGGATTTTACGGAAACCACAAACAATTACTGGATCGTTTCAAACGAGGTTTTAGATAATAATTTTGTATTAGAAAGGGTAAGTGTGAAAAGTGAACAACTTTTAATAAGGGACGTAGGTACATAGGTCGAAATGTGAAAATACCTCCCATACATGCAGTTCCTTTGAAAAAAAAAAATTCTTAAGTATTTAGTAAGACTAATGTTCGTTAGGAAAAGTTTGGACATGGGCAGTTGAACATACTTCAGGATTATCACCTTGCTCCCTTTTGTAACCTACAAGTTGCTGCACCGCATTTCGTTCGAATGATTATCTTCTGTTTGAGTGATGATGAAACCAAGCTTGTGTACCTACCTACCGAAATAATAAAAGCCTAGGTACCTAACACATGATGTAAACCCCGTTTGAATCGGTTTAGGTAATTGCGAACATCGAAACATTCAAAACTTACAATAAATATTGGGATAGGAGCAAATTTAATACCGTATTGTAGACAGTTGAATTTGTAAATACTTATTACGCAACTCTTGTCGGAATGGCAATGTTTGTGATACTGTTTCTGTTTTCGTATTTAGAACTTAAACAAATAAATAGGAATATTTATTTATTAAGCAAACTTAACAGCATGAAATTCATTATTACAATTCTTGCCTTAAATATTTATACAGCCTATAACAAATATAAAAGTTTAAAAAAGATGTGAAATAAAACGTTTCAGATATAAGATGTTTGAAGTTGCTTTTCATAAATCTTCTGTAATGTGACCTCCCGTTGTCCCTAAAGTATATACGTACCTACTAGTATAAGATATTAAGATCCCACAGCAAGATTATGCACCTATCATTTGAACGAAATGTGGTCTATATGAAAGGTTACACATGGGATCAATGATCATACAACGCCCTGGGGTTGCTTAGAAATTTCTTGTCGAACGTACCTTAAAAACACATAATAGGAACATTTTGGTTGTATTAGAACCTTCGACCAATATAAAGAGTATGGACGGGCCTTATCCGTACAAAACGCTAATAAAAAAAAACCGGCCAAGTGCGAGTCGGACTCGCGCACTGAGGGTTCCATAAAAACCTGTACGTATATAAGTAAAAGTTATGGTATTTTTATTGCTCTAAAACTTTATTACATGATGTAAGTAACTAATATTTATATTTGAGTTGATTGAATGAAAGTTAAATTGCGGTTTACGATTTATGACGTATTAAAAAAAAAACCGGTCAAGTGCGAGTCGGACTCGCGCGCCGAGGGTTCCGATATACCTATAGTATTTTTGGAAGCAATAAAGTCCATTTTCAGGACCGCAAAACTAAATTTGTTTGTAAAGGTTTTTTGCAGATTTCTGAAAAACTGTGCAACTTAGAAAGATCGTTTTATTTTTGCTGTAAAGTTTATATAAACTTCTGTCAACTGTAATTAATTCAGATTTTTCCTTACTCAAACTTCGGAGATAAGGGGGGGGGAATGGTATTTTTCTTGACATTTTTCATCATAACTTTAAAACTAAGAAATTTAAAAAAATACAAAAATATATTTTGAAATGTACAAGTAAAGCCCTTTCATATGATACCCCACTCGACCTAGTAGCGACAATTTGAAATTTGGCCCCCCCTATTTTGGCCCCCTTTATATTAATAATCATACTTTTTTCAAAATTTTTTCTTGTGCAATTAAGTTGGGCAACTATATTCTAAAACTATTCCAAATTTCAGGTTGATAGCATAAGTGGTTGCTGAGATATAGAGGTGTGACAGACAGACGGACAGACAGACAGAGCGGCACCATAAGGGTTCCTTTTTTTTACCATTTTGGTATCGGAACCCTAAAAACTACTTACTTGATCTCGTTCAAACCAATTTTTGTTGGAAGTTTGCATGGTAATGTACATTCTATATTTTTTTAATTTTATCATCCTCTTATTTAAGAAGTTACAGGGGTGGGGGGGGACACACACATTTTACCAATTTGAAAGTATCTCTCGCGCAAAAATTCAGTTTAGAAAAAAATGATATTACAAACCTTAATATCATTTTTGAAGACCTATCCATAGATACCCCACACGTATGGGTTGGATGGAAAAAAAAAATTGTGTTTCAGTTATTAGTATGGGGAACCCTAAAAGTTATTGTATTTTTTCAATTTTTTTGTAAAAATCTTAATGCGGTGAACAGATTACATCTAAAGTGGTTGCTGAGATATAGAGGTGTGACAGACAGACGGACAGACAGACAGACAGACAGACAGACAGACAGAGCGGCACCATAAGGGTTCCTTTTTTTACCATTTTGGTATCGGAACCCTAAAAACTACTTACTTGATCTCGTTGAAACCAATTTTTGTTGGAAGTTTGCATGGTAATGTACATTCTATATTTGTTTAATTTTATCATCCTCTTATTTAAGAAGTTACAGGGGTGGGGGGGGACACACACATTTTACCAATTTGAAAGTATCTCTCGCGCAAAAATTCAGTTTAGAAAAAAATGATATTACAAACCTTAATATCATTTTTGAAGACCTATCCATAGATACCCCACACGTATGGGTTGGATGAAAAAAAAAATTTGTGTTTCAGTTATTAGTATGGGGAACCCTAAAAGTTATTGTATTTTTTCAATTTTTTTGTAAAAATCTTAATGCGGTGAACAGATTACATCTACTTACCAAGATTCAATAGTATAGCTCTTATAGTTCAGGAAAAAAGTGGCTGTGACATACGGACGGACAGACAGACAGACAGATATGACGAATCTATAAGGGTTCCGTTTTTTGCCATTTGGCTACGGAAATCTAATAAGCCGCGCTACAACTACATGTAAACGCACACCCACAGTTACAGTTTTCCTAATCACATGCACACACAGTGCCTAACAGAGATAGAAACACGCGCTCGCACCGTAGCGCGACCGAGATAGCGAAATGTTGATCGGAAGCGGTCGGTTCAACTATCGGTACATTGAAGTGTTAAAGGATCTGTACAAAAACGCCACTATGTCAGTCCGTCTTCAGGACCAGGACTCGAAACCTATCCAATTGCAGCGAGGAGTGAGACAGGGAGACGTCATATCTCCTAAACTGTTCACCGCTGCATTGGAAGACGTCTTCAAACTCCTGGACTGGAAAGGACTTGGCATCAACATCAATGGCGAGTACATGACCCACCTTCGATTTGCTGACGATATTGTCGTAATGGCTGAGACCCTGGAAGATCTCGGCACGATGCTCAATAACCTCAGTAGAGTTTCACAACAAGTGGGTCTTAAAATGAACATGGATAAGACGAAAATTATGTCTAACGCCCTTGTTGTACCCACTCCACTCAAAGTTGGAGACTCTACGCTCGAAGTTGTCGATGAATACGTATACCTGGGACAAACAGTCCAGCTGGGTAAATCCAACTTAGAGAAAGAGGTTACTCGTCGAATCCGACTCGGATGGGCAGCGTTCGGGAAGCTCCGCAACATCTTCACGTCCAAAATACCGCAGTGTCTCAAGACGAAAGTCTTTGAGACGTGGCCGCTCACGATTGGCCTTATCAGGAAGCTCAAGGTCACCCAAAGAGCTATGGAAAGGGCTATGCTCGGAGTCTCTCTGCGAGATCGAATCAGAAATGAGGAGATCCGCAGAAGAACAAAAGTAACTGACATAGCTCTGAGAGTCGGTAAACTAAAGTGGCAGTGGGCAGGGCACATCGCAAGAAGAACCGATGGCCGATGGGGCGTAAGGGTTCTAGAGTGGCGACCACGTACCGGAAGACGAAGCGTTGGCAGGCCCCCCACAAGGTGGACCGACGATCTGGTCAAGGTCGCGGGAAGCCGCTGGATGCGAGCAGCGCAGGACCGGTCGTCATGGGGATCTTTAGGGGAGGCCTATGTCCAGCAGTGGACGTCTTTCGGCTGATATGATGATGATCATCACCCACGCTGAATAATGGCGACAAGGCCGGCGAATACTTTGTATCTAGAACATTATCAAATAATTAGATTTAACTAAAAAAATAATTACTAAAGAGTGAAATGTGACGCCTAAATATTCGTTCGTATTTCTAGAGTTATTTGAATACTTTGGATAAGCACAGGACGGCTTTCTTTTATTAGAAAAGCGGGAAGATAATTATTTTTTCACACATGTTACTCGTTGAGCATCTGAAGACCGACTAAATCAAGGTGAGTGCGCGCACTCACTTGATCGGCTTTCAAACGATGTTCCTTATGGGCCGTCCATAACTCTTTATATTGGTCGAAGATTGGAACAACCAACCCTTTTATAAATTTTTGCAGAGTAATTATAGGATACCTACGAGTACCTTAAATGGAGATTATCGGTCATGCAGTTTCATCAAAATCGTTACAGCCGTTTTTGAGATAATCGCAATTTTTAATTCTTTTAGGGTTCCGATACCAAAATGGTAAAAAAACGAACCCTTATGGTGCCGCTTTGTCTGTCTGTCTGTCACACCTGTATATCTCAGTAACCACTCACGCTATCGACTTGAAATTTGGAATAGTTTTAGAATATTTCACGTGAAAGAATTAAGAAAAATTATGATTATTAATGTGAAGGGGGCCCAAATAGGGGGGGCAAAATTTCAAATAATCGGTACTAGGTTGAGTGGGGTATCACATAAAAGGGCTTTATTTGTACATTCTAAAATATTTAATTTTTATTTTTTTACAACTCTTAGTTTTCAAGTTATGATGAAAAATGTCAAAAAAATACCGTTCCCCCCTTATGTCCGAAGTTTGTGAATGGAAAAATCTAATGAATTACAGTCGATAGACGTTTATGTAAATACTAGCTGTTACCCGCGGATTCGCTCGCGTGGATTTCGTCTTTAGGTTGTTACCGGTTTTCCGAAGCAATGAGATATTTTCCCGTCATTTCGGGGTAATTTTAAACTAAGGAAAAACAGGACTAACCCTGCGCAAATCAATGAGTATAATTCAAGATCCAGATGAATTTTATATAATATCATAATATACAGACGTTACTCTTTACCCAGAACATAGGAACTTAGGAGCAGTATCCTAACTAATGTAAAGAGAGATGAGAGACACCTTTATGTAATGTTTCAAAACAGAGCCAATTCGCAGAAGTAATTGAGAAAAACTAAAACCCTCTCCCTTTCTCTCCCCCTGCCCCTCCCTCTCCCCCTTCCCCTCCTTCTCCCTCTACTTTACCTGTACCTCTACCTCTCTACCCCTAACGCCAATTTAACCGCTATCCCTAACATAGAAACGATACCCATATTTATTTTTAGACATTTCAAACCTATCGCACCCCAACCCCATCCCCAGGGGATGATGGTATTTCACGTCCACCACGTTGGATTTCAAAGTTGTTGTAGCTTTCGTAATCAGCGACCCGATAAACCATACAAACGACACCCATATTGATTTTTAGACATTTCAAACCTATCGCACCCCAACTCCATCCCCAAGGGGATGATGGTATTTCTCGTCCACAACGTTGGATTTCAAAATTGTTGTAGTTTTCGTAATCAGCAACCCGATAAACCATACAAACGACACCCATATTACCATTTCTACCCTATCGCACCCCAACCCCATCCCAAGGGAATGATGGTATTTAGCGTCCACCACGTTGGATTTTAAAATTGTTGTAGTTTTCGGAATCAGCGACCCGATAAACCATACAAACGATACCCATATTGGTTTTTAGCCTTTTTCACCCCATTTCCCTTTTTAGGGGTTGAATTTGGGGTGGAATTTCAATAACAGTGACGAACGTTGCATATAATTACATCATTAATGCCTAAATAATAAATTATGTGGATTTTCATCCCCCTTTTCACCCTTAAGAGTGTCGAATTTTCAAAAACCCTGAGACACGTAAATATTAATTTTTAGTCGTCAGCCTAAATACAAATTTTGAAGATCCTAACTTCAAAACTGACGGACTTTCATACAAACTTTCATCCCCTGTTTTACCCCCTTAGGGGTGGAATTTTGTAAAACCCTTTCTTAGGGCACCCCTAGGCCTCATAAGGAACCTACATGCCTAATTTGGAATCTCTAGACCCAGCGGTTTGGGCTGTGCGTTGATATGTCAGTCAGTGAGTCAGTCAGTCACCTTCTTCTTTTATATATATAGATTACAGCAAAAATTAAACGATCTTCCTAAGTTGCACAGTTTTTTAGAAATCTGCAAAAAACCTTTACAAACAAATTTAGTTTTGCTTTCCTAAAAATTAACTTTACCTATATCGGAACTCTCAGCGCGCGAGTCCAACTCGCACTTGACCGGTTTTTTTTTTGTATGACAGGTACCCTCAAAATGAGAGGCAGCAAGAAACTACTCAAAATGCTTTAACGAATTTGCCTAAAACTAGAGCAGGGCGGATTCGCGCTATTTTACGTATTTCGCTCATTTTTGCATTTTTCTCAAAATCTGTAACCATAATAATAATTATAAAACAGCTATAGCATAATGTATTGAATAATGTGTAAAAGTTTTGGCATCATAGATTAATGGGTTCTTAAGAAACACGGTTTAAAAGCAAAAAGCTTTGGATTTTTTTATGGCGTACAAAATATGTTATGTGTTTCGTAGTCGGCACGTCGGCCATATTCTTGAAAAGATGCTTAATTATCATATAATATTTTTTATCTACACTCATGTCGTAATCTTTGAATTATGATTCAAAAAGTTGGTACATAAGGCTGAATATTACGCAGAGTATGCATAAAAAATTAAAAAGTTACCATTACGTAACGATTTTTGTATGAAAATTTTGCAAAGGTGTTACGTAATTTAACTTTTTAATCATAACATAACACTTGGATAAAATTCTTCTTGAACCTAAACCTTTTTAAAGAAGACTGAATATAAGGTCTTTTACAGAGACGGTTATAAATGTATCAGTTTTTCTTAGTAGCTGTCAAATATTAGTAGCATAATTACAAAGTGTGCCTTATAAACAACCTATTATTTTGGAGCAGTTACAGTAACAGTTACTATAGTTACAATTATTTTATCTGTAGTGGAAAATATGCGCGCGCAGCCTGAAATTAGAAGGAAATAGATATTAGATTTTCCGCCATTTTCAAATATTTACCTTTTTCAAGTTTTTTGTGCCCGTGAAAGTAATGTGAAAGTTTATTGAAAAAGAAGATAAAGTGGTGCAGTCAGGATACTGCAGTTACACCAGAAGATACTCAATAACTTAAGATCTTCTCCCATATTAATCGAGGACATTTTATGACATAACCTACAATGAATTGGGAAAGAATGAAAATCGAAAAGAAAACCATGTCTTGTTAAGAAAATGTTCTGCTTGTATATTTTAAAGAAGACCTAGCGGATATATTAAGGCGGCTTCTTCAGACTCATATCAGAACTGTAATTATACATAATATAAGTTACCATTGTTCAGTTGTTTACTTACTTTTGTTTAATTTTATCATTTTTATAAGTAAAGAAACCTATTGCATGAGTGAAGATAAAGTAGTATACGCAACTGCATATAATATGGTATTAAAACACTCGTTTGATGCTATTATCACATTCGGCTACGCCTCATGTGATAAACCCAAACTCGTGTTTTAATAACCTGTTTTATATGACAGTTGCATAAACTACTATTTGCGGCCATATATTCATCACTTTTCGTTAAAAACCTGCTCAAGTGAAGCCTATTTAGCTCTTATCAGCCCCTTTATTTTTGAGTAATTTGGACCTGTCGTTTAGCCGGTAGACTAATTTTTAGGGTGGCTCTCATTTTGAGGGTAGCTGTCATACAACAAAACAATTTAAAAGTGCGATTATCTTAAAAACGGCTGTAACGATTTTGATAAAACTTTGCATGACCGAAAATCTCTATTCGAGGTATTTTACGGTAATGTTCATTGCGCTGCAAAAATTAACGAGTTGTTAGTAGTAAAATGTTGATATTACGAGTATGTGTTTTTAAGGTACTTGCGGCAAGAAACTTCTAGGCAACCCTAGGGCGTTGTATGATCCCATGTTTAACCTTCCATATAGGCCACATTTCTTTCAAATAACAGATAGGTGCATAGTCTTGCTTCGTCTTATACTATACGTTGGATGCGTGAACAAACGATGCGAAACAAAACGTTTCACATACAAGATGACCGTTTACCGTTGCATGGTTGCGCGAACAAACAGTCAAGATCAGGACGCGGCGCGGATACAGCGCCATTTAGTGGTTGTACAGATATAACGACAGATGGCGCTGCAGTCGTTATTAACATAATGGATGCACGCACAGACATTATAGTCCGGTCCCTTATAGTCTTATCCCACCAAAAACATAACTGTCAAAAAGGGGGCCAAGTTCCTATCGGCTAATTGTTTGCCTAAAAAAGGGTTGGAATCCGTTCTAATGCCAAGTTTAGATGCACTTTAATATCGATCATAATCGTCTTCATCAGCAGCCACGCAGGTACGTTGAAAATAATATCTAAAATGAAATACTTCTAAATTTGAACTTGGCCTGTGCTTAGAACTTGGCCGGCGCACTGTCGTGCGCTTTGATTATATCGCCAAATTCACCAAATGTTTTCCAGGTACTAGTTAGGTACATAGCTCTCAATTTTTGATGAGCCAATTCTTGAATTTACTATGGAATTTTTTTGAAATTCAGGAATTGGCTTCTATCAAACATTGAGAGCTATGTACCTAACTAGTACCTGGAAAAAATTTGGTGAAATTGTAAGGCGTGTCTACGTGAAAGCTGACTGACCGCACTATTAGGAGACCAGTAGAATATGTTATTTTTCTTTTTTGCTTGTTAAACAATAAACAGAAACGGTTTATTTTCCCAAAGCTGTATTGCTTAGCTATAAAAATAAATAATAATCACAATAACAAATTAATATTGTTCAAATTAAAACAAACAACTAAAATCTAAAATATATTTACATCCTGTAAAGCCTTTAACGGTCAGGGCATTGCCCAAGGCTTCTTCATATTTATCAAATTTCACCATCTTGTGAACTGGTCCCTTTAGTTTCTTTTCACACATTAGTTGAATTATATCTGACATCATTTTGTTTTTGTCAGCATTAGTTGCATTTTCATTCCATCGAGTCATCCAAAATCCATGAAAGGAAACATCCTTAAATATAAATGCTGAAGTAGGAATGATAACTGGTTCTCTGGACATGCCACCATATGTGACCATTTTACCGGCATGCTGCAAATGCCTCAGCATTTCTGACGAACTTTTACCACCCACACAATTTAAAGCCAATGAGGGCTTGTCAATCTTTTTCTCTTTAAATATAGTAGTGGATCGTAGCTCTTCTTCTGTAAGGACATACGTAGCTCCTAAGTCTGTAAGATACTTTTTCAGCTCTGCTATTTCAGGCCTGTTTCTAACTATATTGACCGATTTCACTCCCCAAGCTTTGCAGATTTGAATGACATTCTGTCCACAAGCACTGTTCGCTCCATTCTGAATGACAACTAAACCTTTTTCTTTCACTGGCACAAAATCAGTTAGCATTCTGTATGCTGTACAGGGGTTGACAGTAAGTGTTGCTGCTTCAACCAGACCTAATTCTTCAGGGACTACTTTAAGAACATCTTTATTGAAAGTAGCAATATTCCTCCACGTGCCTTGAACAGGCTTTGTGACAATAACTTTGTTGCCTTTACTGATGCCTGTCACATCTTTACTGACATCTTCAACCATTCCCACACCTTCATTGCCAGGTATACAAGGAAGCTCTACTTTTACTGGATATTTACCTATAACAATCAAATTGTACACATAATTAAAAGTGGTTCAGCTTTACATAAATACAAAAACAAAATGAAAAATAAAATATACCTTTTTGCAAATATTCTTGAGTTCAATCACATATTATTATCATTTTATCTTGTAAGTATTTACAAATGAGTTTATCATGTAAGTTGTTATCTGTAAACCAAAGCTATACTAAAGTTACTTGGTACCTTGTATCGTGTTTATATCGGCAGGGTTTATCGGAGCTGCCAGCATACGTACAAGGACCTCCTGAGGTCCTAGATCGGGCACTGCAGCCTCCCTGTACTTGACTACTTCCAACGGATCTCCAAACTGTGAGTAGACGAGTTGTTTCGACATCAAACTCCGCACTAAGTTCATGTTGGCAACTTTACCAGCATGGTGCACTAAGGAAGGTAATAATAGCATTTTACAAGAAATTAAGGCCATGTCAATTGTTACTACAATAAATTTTGGAGTATTTTATGAAAACATTATTTTTTTGGTCTTGACTTGCAGTTGGTTGACAAATTGCTTGACTGACTTGTCATTTTCATTGACAGCTGATAGCAGTGTTGCCAAGAGCTCGTTCAGTGTGCTCCTATCTGGTTTTTTTTCATGTGGTCTTTACTTTATTCTGTGATCGTGCTGTGAGTTATAAAAGGTCTTCTCACGCGCGCGACGATCAATCTGTAGAATCGAGATTGTCTGTACTCTACTCACTAAGCAATTTCATGCCGTGAAATTTCAAAATTTTCAAAATTTTCGAAATTTCAACATGCGAGACTTGTGCTTACCATCGATTCATCTTTAATGCAATTAGCGTCGAAAAGAAGGTGATAGTGGCTAAAACATTGCTTTTATCGCTTTTATCTAACAACAATAATAAATGACAGCCACAGATCAGATAGAATTTGTCCTATAGATAGAGTCGCAAAATTGCGACCATAGAGCTAAATGTATGAAAATTGCATGCAATCACGCTCCACACATTGCAATTTGGACACCATTTGTTTGACAGATTGTCGATTGCTAGGATTGGATTGTACAATTTGACAATTAGTTGGAAGTCAGCCCCAATCTGCCTACTTACGTTGCAATCTGTTGACAATCTGCAGATTGCGACAACTGATTGTGATTGAGATTGTTGCGTGAGTAGAGCCCAATATGGCCTCTTTACGCGACAATTTCAATCACAATTTGTTGTGGTAATCTGTAGAATTGAGATTGGCTGTGTTCTACTTACGAAGCAATTTCATGGCGCGAAATTTAAAAATTTTCAAAACTGTTGAAATTTCAACATGCGGGACTTGTGCTTACCATCGATTCATCAAATTCGAAAAGAAGATGATAGTGGCTAAAAATATTGCTTTTATCGCTTTTATCTAACAACAATAATAAATGACAGCCACAGATTAGATAGAATACGTCCTATAGATTCAGTCGGAAAATTGCGACCATAGAGCTAAAAGTATAATTTTGCAAGGAAAATTGCATGCGATCACGCTCCACACGTTGCAATTTGGACACAATTTGTTTGACAGATTGTAGATTGCTAAGATTGGATTGTACAATTTGACAATCAGTTGGAAGTCAGTCCCAATCTGCCTACTTACGTTGCAATCTGATAACAATCTGCAGATTGCGACAACTGATTGTGATTGAAATTGTAGCGTGAGTAGACACTTCTCGTTTGCCGTTCACAAATTCGTTGTAAAGCCCGTACACGAGTATGGAGAACGTAGAAATAATCACTGTGTGTGCGTTTTTATTTAGTATATTTAATTATTTGAATGTTAAACGCAAAACAGTACAAATAATAGTGCATTAATCCACTCTATTTTGTCTGTTTTGGTTGGGCTCTGGCTGTCGACTGAATGCAAGCGAATGTGTAAACGATAAGTTCGCTTTCGCCACTCGTGCTTGATTCGCGAGGCAAACTGCGAACGCACTGCAGTTTACATATGCGTATTCGTGGCTCGCGTCGCCATTCGCCTCGTCAATTGCGGGCTTAAGTCTTAAGTACATACATTCCATAAGTTTTGGAATGGGAATGTTGGATTTACCCTTCCTTCTCCTCCTTTCTCCATTTCCAACGAATAAACAAATCAAATGTTTCGATTGTTACGAGGTTCTGCTGAATAAATTTCTACAAAGAATTCGAAAGTTCCGAAATTGAAACAAAAGCTCCGCAACGGCAACACTCAAAGTTCCTTCTCAATGTTTAGCTTAAAGGGCCCATACAAAGCCCTGCCTGCAGGGCCCTGCTTGCAGTACTGCCGCAGAGGATGTTGTCACACAAAGCCCTGCAAGTCATAAGAGCGCGTTGCGCTGTTGCGTTCAGACGTGTCCAGTGCTGTCTTTCCCATACAATTACCTATACTAAAATGACTCCATCATTATCCAAACACCAAAACTTGCGTTAGCTGTACTTGTGGCAGAAAGAACACGAAAAGAAAACAATGGTGTATGTACCTAATTACTGCGAGAGACGTTGGGTCACGCTTATTTACTGAGAGAGTGAGACCCCGATGATAACAAAAAAAAAAATCTTTCTAAAAATTAAAATTTTAAAATAGCTTTAAAAAATCTTGGAAGCCGAAAATGTAGCATCATGATTATAAGTCTTATATTTTTGGGACCACATGTCTTTGTTATGGCATTGCTGTCCCTTGTTAGCAATAAATTAAAACAAAAAAACTATAAAACTAAATTCTAATAGTAACTAACATGTTTGACTGCATTAGAAATAGACAAAAACAAAAATAGTTTTTTATTATTTCCAAGGTAAGTCGCATCGATAAAACTACTCTGGAGAATTCACAGGACTACTCTACAATTAAAAAAAAAACAAAATAATTCTTGGCCGCGATTCGCCCACGCTCCATACAATTTTGCCCATTCTCCTTTCCGGGAGAGAGATGAGATTTATTATTTTTTTCAAAAGTGCCTATCTCCATAACTATCAATTATTCTAGAATTAAAATTTAACGAGTAGCGCTTTATAATATCATTGCGCATAGGTCTGTGTCCTGTGCTCGCACACTGCTGTCATTCTAATCAAGCTGGATTACTTCGACTGTTATTGTTCGTATCGTATGGGGGTATTTCTTATAAAGGCGTTCAAAATTACTCTGGCTGTGACCGTTACTGCGCAGAAGTAAAAAAAATAGTTGCGGGGGTGAGCGCGGCATGTGGCGGGGAGGCGAGCGAATCTTTCATTGGCTCTTGGACTGCCAACCATGCGCAGAAAATAACCTTCATAGACAGACTTATCCTGAACGCGCTTTATAGCACCACTGAGGATATAAATAGCACGTAAGCACTGCAGGCCCTTATTACATTAAACGGCCCATACAAAGCCCTGCCTGCAGGGCCCTGCTTGCAGTGCGCACTGCCAATCGTACCGTGTGTGGTGTTGCAGGGCCGATGTAACGGCAATTTTGTCGGCCCTGCATGCCCACACAAAGTACGATTGGCAGTGGCACTGCAAGCAGGGCCCTGCAGGCAGGGCTTTGTATGGGGCCCTTTATGTGAGAACTTGGATGATATTTAGGTAGGTTTTTGCAGAATAAAGAATAGCGCGCGTGCGTTACCACAATCTTTGATGATAGCAAGCATCCAAGTTTTTTCACGTTGTTGGTGCCATACATTACCTGTTAAATATTTGTCGTATTTCTCAGATAGTATGTACGTGAAATGATGCGAAGCGACATACTATTAAAGTACTAGAAAAAAGAAAATAACAGTTATTATTGTTAATATAATCTAATAAAATGAACCAAAAATCTTAAAAGATCTAATCAGGAAGAAATACCTTTTCACCGTTAATGTATAGTACTTACTACCTACAAAATGTTAATAGTTGTTATTTCGGAAAAGAACGATCGAAAATATCGTGATTTTTAAAACCTGGTAAAAGGCCTGAGTCTCGCGCTCCGCTAAGCTGACGAACCCAAAATATCGAAGACGTTGAAAATGTCTGACTCTGCAATTCTTAGTAGGATTTCGATGCTCCAAACTATACTTCATCGTTTAGGAAACGAGAAACGCGCAGATCTAAATCTTTTCTCGCTAGTGGTGCAGTAGAGCATGGTGGTATAAGAGCATCTGATGGAATTTTGTGAGGTTTCGGGGTACGGAACCGACGAGCTCGCGTGAGTTGCCAGGATGCGCTAGTGTTTCGCAATCCTCCATTCGATATCCCTGCTTCTTCATCTACAGCAGCGAGAGCTGGTCGAGGAACGCTGAAAAAAAAACATTGTCATATTAGGACAATGGTGATACCTCAAGTGATTCTTCTTGAATCTTAATAAATCTTGATACTTTTAAGGACCTGAACAAGAAAGTTCTTTTATAATTGCTACCTTGCATGTTATTAGGCAACAAACACTCACTATCCTAGTGTGATGGACGTTCGTAAGCGTGCTGGAGCGATCACCGAAGGCAGATCCATCGAAGAGTTTCTTTTGAGTCCTGAAATGCGATATTAAGATTGCCGATTTCATACTTTCGAAAACGTGTATGAGACCTTATGATAACTGGGTGCTATTACCTGTATTATAATTTTACTAGCTGTGCCCGCGGCTTCGCCCGCGTGGAATTTAGACAATGTGCAGTCTTTCCAAGATCTCAGAACCAAATTTTTATAATTCTACCTTTAAAAATGAAAGACTTACAGACCAACATACGAAAAAAAAATCATCCCTTTTTTCACCCCCTTGAAGGGTGGCTTTTAAGAAATGCTTAAACACGTGTTTCTTTATTTTTTACCAAAAGCTTAAAGTCAAATTTGTGTGAATCTAACTCAAGAAACAAAGGACTTTCATACAAAGTTTCATCCCTTATTTCAACCACTTCGGGGATGAATTTTGAAAAACTCCAAACACGTACTTTTTTATTTTTTACCAAGAGCTCAAAAACAACCTTCTATAATTCTACCTTTAAAATAAAAGACTTATAGACCAACATACGTAAAAAAATCATCCCTTTTTCACCCCCTTGAAGGATGATTTTTGAGAAATGCTTAAACACGTGTTTTTTATTTTTTTACCACAAGCTTAAATTGTTATAGTAACTTAGTAATAATAATTGTTGTGCCCTTCTGGGTCTACATGTGTAACTATGTATATATGATAACACCTTGAATGACCATGTGGAAAGCAATAAATCATCTTATCTTATCTAAATTTGTGTGAATCTAGCTCAAGAAACAAAGGACTTTCATACAAACTTTCATCCCTTATTTCACCCCCTTGGGATATAAATTTTCCAAAATCCTTTCTTAGTGGGTAGTTTTGACGTGCATAAAATCTGTGTACGAAATTTCAGATCTGTATCTATAGCGGTTACGGCTCGGTGTTGATGAATCAGTCAGTCAGTCAGTTAGGACTAGCTGTTTTATATATTTAGATTATTGTATAATAAATTTACTCCAGGTTTTGAATAACACAAACCCTGGATCACTAACGACTACCTACCACCGTAGATATTAATAGCCGCGACCAACGGCTTAGCAAAACCAAACAGACAGTCACACAAAGCGATTTTAGTTTAGTGTCATGTCTCCACCAGGATTCGAGCCCAGAACCTTAGGATCGAGAGCCAAACGTTCTAACCTCTAAACCCAGGAGGTAAAGAACCAAAATATGGGCCATACATTCCCGAGATGTCGCGTACTTATACTATGCGTTTCAAATAAGAATAGGACTGGTTGATGTGTACTTCACAGAGGTTCCCAGTGGTAGTGCAAAACTAGAGGCTAGAGTGAACAAGAAGATTCCTGTTCACTCTAGCCTTGAAAAGATCCAGATTGTCTTTCGGTAAACAAATCTTTAGGTGTCAAGCTAACTTCACTGTTTCGATCTAGTTTTGCACAACCACTGGGAACCACTGTGAAGTCCTATTCTTATTTGAAACGTCAGGTGAGACAGGAGTCAAATGCTTTCCTATCCATAATAAAAAACTATTACTAAATAAATTAATTAATTACATAAATCCAGGCCCAGTCAGTCCTATTCTTATTTGAAACACATAGTAGGTACCTAATAATATAATAACAACTAATTATAGTTGCGAACCAGAGTTTTTGACGACTGTAATAGAGCTCTTGTCTCTCCACTTCTGCGAGCATACGGGACAAACGGAGCGACGAATCGACCAGCGCGGGAGATCTTCCTGCTTAGCACTGATCTTTTGGAATGCTGGTATTCCTAAATGGACCTGCAGTTGAGTAAACAAACCCGTTAAGAAAACCGATAAGAATACCTTATAAACTAAATTGTACGGAATCTCTCCGCTTAAAAGACCTGGAGCTCAATTCTTGAATATCACCGGGCAATAAAATATCACTCAAAAAATTCAAACTCACAGATTTTCTTTTCAAAAGTGAATATTGATAATCGTTAAATCGTTAAATAAGTGAATAGTGTTTGATTGTTTATCATAACATCCCATGAAAAGTCCACTACAGGACAGGGAGCTCCCTCCAGAACTCTAGCTTTTGCTGGAAAAATGTGGAGGGGAAGTACCATAGTCAGTCACCTCGCTTGTCAGCGTTACGGCTGGCGCCATGGACCGCGTTTGTAGGTGACCGTAGTAAGTAAGATGGCATGATACACAGGAGGATGCTGCTGCCCATCGTCCAGTTTATAACCCTTAGTCGCCTCTTACGACAACCACGGGTATGTATGGGATGGTACTATTCTTTGCCGGCACCACACGGGACAATGTTCGATTGTTAATTTCCATAAATAATGATTTATCTTTTGATGGTGTAACAGGGTAAATTTGAATTTTTGAAGTCTCAAAAGTGATATTTTATCACCCGGTGATTTTCAAAAACTGAGCCCCTGGCTGGAATAAGACCTCCAGAGGTTCGGAGAGCAATCATAAAGCAAACTTATGCATGCGCAACTCTTTATAAACTCGTAAACCTTTGTCTCACAAAGAATAAAGAGTCAAAAGTTCTCAATACCGACCGATACATATTGTGGCGTTTAATGGCTTTGTAACCTAGGAATAAATTATTTGTAACACAAACTTCGCACTAGTTTGCACCGACGTTAGATGGTGGAATAGTAGTGGGACGGCCAATATTGGAACTACGTCACAATCAAAAAATCAAATCAAATCAAATATTTATTTATTTAACATTTACATTCATTAACAAAATTGTTTACTTAAATATTATTAAACGTTAAATTATCGATTGCAGGTAGTACATTAACCGTGCACCTCACACTAGGCACAGCCTGTGACGTGGGTGCCGTCATATGATTACCGATACGTAGCACTGCGACACATGAGCGTTTCGGACACTAAGTCAAAATGTAAAAAATTAAATAATTTCGAAACATGCAATGACCAAAAATGTGAATGTTACTAGATTATATTTTACTTATAACCAAACTTAACAATAGGTAAAAGAGAAAAAATTATTGATCGCCTCGTCAGATTAAATTAAAAGTCTAGGGTCCCTTAAAGTCCATGTTAGAAGTAATTTTAATATTTTGTTTTTAGCTTCACGAAGATTATTGTTTTTTATGTTGGATATTGTATTTATTTTATTATATAACAATGTTTTATACGATGTCCATTTTGATGGTCTGACAAAACTACTCTGTTAATTCGGGTCATATGAAGCAGATTGGTGCAAACGTCGGTAAGAATTGAGACAATTTCGGTCGGGTAGTAAGTTTCTTCTTTATCTTATGCACTAGCACAGAGACAGGTTGCCCGTACCAACTTGTGAAGATGTCAGGACTGGGTCGTGAAGACTTTTTCTCTTCATAACTGCGCACTACTCACCCATTTTCCTATTTTTAAATGTTGATTTTGAGCCTGTGTGGTGCCGACAAAGTAGAATAACCGAGATGGGTTATTATTCTTTGTCGGCAACCGTACCCGAGGATGTCGTAAGAGACGACTAAAGGGCCGATCACACCTGACTGAATTCACACACTAAGTCAGTTAGTCTCCTACGTAGGGAAGGAAGGTAGAAAGATGGCACTAAGTAAGTCACTAACTGAGTAAGCCGCATAGTAAGCAACGCAGTAAGGAACTTTAGTGAAGGGCCAATACGAATAGAACACCTCATCGTACGGAAAATATTAATAAGGGCTAATTTATGTTGTATAGAAAAACACTAAAAACGCCGCAACGCTAAAAAAATAAACGAGCGTGGTGTTTAAATATGGTACTTCTCCTTCAAATCGTGCCACGCGTTTTTGCTGGCATAGAGAAGGTAGTTCAAGACATTGAAGTGGATGATTCATGGGATGTTATGTTATGATGATTAGGATATGTTAGTTTACCCAGATTCAGATTATATTATTCAATGTAGATTCTTTACAGAATACCTACTTATATGTTTGTTTACCCAGATTCAGATTATTTTATTCAATGTAGATTCTTAACAGAATATACCTACTTATTGAATATTTAATAAGTTTGCGGTTGATAGTTTTTCCTTGAGTATTGCGAGAAAGTAAGTGCTGTGCTGCTGTACCATTTATTATCCCTGAATTACCAGTTCCAAATTGTCCCAACTGTTTTCGTTCTTCATGTTTTTCACCCGAACAAAAACTACAAATTTCTCAGTAAGTAGGTACTTACCTTCACCGGTGTTGGTGTGGAGATGGTATAGGCCAGGATGGAGGGTATGTCCATATCGCGGCGGGTGGAGACTCTTGACACTCGAGACCGGGAGACGCTTCGGTCCGTCATCCGCATGCTGAGACCATGCACGCATGCTTCACTCTTCGTGCTGAGCATAAACATGTTACTTTGTACCTTCAAGAGAAAATCCAACTTGACAGTTACAGCACGACTCTAGCTTTAATGGTGACTATATACAGCACGTAAATTTTCACACACTGGGTTTTGTACCGTTTTTTCTTTCAATACCGTCGTCGATGTCTTTGACATTGCACATGGCCCTTTAGACTGTAACAGAGACCCGAGAATAAGAACTTAATGTGCCCTGCAAAGCACGGAAATATATTTTTTCCGATTGTCAAGTGATGCAAAGTGCTGACAAAACTGCGAACAGTCACACAAAATAATTTTATTTGATGGTGCCCCCACTGGATTCGAACCCAAAACATTCGGATTGAGAGCCGAACGCTTTAACCAGTTGCGACGACGACATTATGCGTTCGGCAATCTTCGGGTCGGGTTAAAAAAATTAAAATTTCAAGGAACAATTCACGTATAGTCATCTGATCCCAAACTAGGCAAAGCCTGGGTACCAGAGACTGATAAATCGAACAAAAGACAGAACAAACATTCGTGTATGTATGTATACTTATGATATATCAGACTTAAATGATTGCTCTGCGCTGGGATCGAATACGCGGCCCACGGCGTAGAAGGCACCGGCTTACCAAGCACGCCAACGGGCTTTATAAAACCGAAATTTGTGTGATACCATAAGATAAACAAGCCTTTTTCATCAGGTCGTTATAGTAGATTAGTAGCCAAGGGCTGTAAGGCATCAATTGCAGCCCGAGATATTTAAGCGCACGAGCGCAGCGAGGGCGCCTATAGTTCGAGGGTGCAATTGATGCTTACACCCAAGCTAACTACTCTGCTTTACATCTCGATTGTGAGGTAAGTAGGTCCTTATTACCACCAAATTGTAGGTGACCAATTAGCGCTCTAGGGTAATAATGTAGCTAGAAAAGCCGTAGGGTGGTAAGTAATAAAAAAAAAACTTCACTCTTACAAAATTTAATTACTTACCGCCCTAGGGCTTTTCTAGCTACATTATTACCCTAGAGCGCTAATTGATCACCTACAAGCCCCATTTGGTGGTAATAAGGACTTACATACCGAATATGAGAGATGTAAATGAATTTTAAGTACATATTATAATCACATAACTGTCACATTATGCGCAGCAAATAACCAGCAGCAAAAGCATCGGAGTTATTTTCCGATTATCAGCGAATATCATTATTCTATAGCGAATATCTATTTCCCTTGCTTCTTCTACTATAATTAACCCTGATACTCGATCTACCGTTTAGGGTAGTTTAGGGTACTGTACAGATCTGAAGTCCCTTCCAATAGGATCCTCAAATCAGATACGTGAAAGTTTTGGCCAAGGTTGATCATCTAGAATAATATCCTTTAAGAATATTATAATTTTTTCTGAATCCTACGTCATTCCGTTTTATATCCTTATAATATTTTGTAATTTACAGATTCTGCTCGGTGGAGAGTGGCAATAGAAGAATGAAAAAGAAACACACTTGTTATTTTAATACTTATATTTGAATATAAACCTAATCTTTACATGTCTAATTTGAGTTATTTATTTTATTTTATATCACTATTTATTTAAATTTAGTCTCATATTGTTTGGTGTAGTTCATCTGAATTCATGTAGATTCATCAGTTTAGGAGAGGTTTCATCTCTTTTACAATGCAATATTATTATAGCCGTTAAGTTTCTGAAAAGAAACCTATGTTAATATAAATGAAGTAATAAAAATAATGTGGGGACAATCCCCAGGTTTGGGGCACCACCTTCGCCCCAAGCAGCTCGTCCTAGGCTTCCTCTACCCTAAGTCCTAGGTCCGAGGCATATCATCACCCAGCTCACGATGACATGACGCTAAACTACCCTAACAATCCAACTGGATCGTCAGGATTCTGATCATCCTCGCGGAGCTGGAAATCCCATCGAAAACTTATACTACAGTAAAGACTAGGGTTAATGTATGTGGAGAGTGGAACTAACTAACCACAGTACAACCCAGACGGTGATGATGTCTCCCCCCGGTATGTTCATGCCCCGCGTCAAACCCGACTTCCACGTGGCCCACCTTTAAGGGACAATCACTGACTCATCCAGGGTTTACAGGGTATTTGACTATTTCTTTTAGTCACCCATACCAGAGCTGGTCACCGAGCCCGCCAGGCACACGAAGCATACAGTCTTCCTTTAGGAAAACAAGGCACTCTCCATCATGAGCTAAATGAGCTCTTCCTGTAATCCCTCCGGGCAGACAATGATCGACATCATCGAATCCCTTAGTTTGTTTTGAAATAAGTTAAACTGAAAATAATTAGCCAGCTCCACACGTCCAAGTGTGAAGTCTGTACTAGATACGGGTATAGTATTATTGCTTGCATGGCCAGCCTAGATCAATAACGGTTTTATAACGAGAGACATAAAGAGTTTGAAGGGCAATTTCCCTCCCCCCAGTCACTGAGTGACTTTATTGCACCAACAAGGTCTCCGTATATCCTTCATAGCTCTCACTTGTGATGCGTAGCTAAATCTCTTTTCCGTTACCAACCCACGCAGGACAAGAATTATGTAGAGTAACCCCAGTCTAAACACTCATTTAAATAAAATGAATTGCATCTAAACTATAATGGGATTACCCAGCATATTTCGAAGAAGAACATATAAGAGGTAAGTATGACAAAAGATTACTGAAGGTAATCCTTAAATAAAAGTGAAGTATGATGACCAGAACCAAGAAGATACGGGATAGTAGTATCTAAGCTAGGTTGGGCCAAACATTTATGATTTAAGATCGTAAGGGAAAATCAAAAGCATCGAGTATTCAAAACCAAGAACACTGGGAGAATTTAGCGTAAACAACACTAGCTAAAACTCGATGTTCTTTAAAAGAGGACTCAAAAGAAGTATAAAAATGGGATTATTGTATATACTTAAATATTCGGAAATTAACTATAATGAAAGAAACTAAACATTATAATTTCCGTTCCATTATTGTTTTCAAGAATCTATCTAGTAATGTTAAAGGTGGTTTCACACTGAGTCAAAGTATAATTTTAAGTATGATAAATTATGACAAGTTTTATTAAGGAAAAATAAAACTTAGAATCTTATAAGGTTTAGATTCCTGTATGATTCAATGAAGATTAAATAGATTAATTAACTACTTTAGGATGACACACATAAAGTTCAGAGGTCCCCCAAGGTCAGAGTGTCGTACAGCCGTCGCAGCCTTACGGGCGAACGTCGTCAACACACTTTTACAAGAAGCAACCCACGAACGAACGTAATGTCTCCATCAAGAATATTCTTCCTTTTGATTCAAGACAATTCTAATTTATTCCTTATAAACAATTTAATGTCATTAGACTAAACTAGAATGTCCCTACACAAAAGAAGAAGGTTTTAAATTATCTAACTACTCTACATTTGGTAGACCAACGCAAAGATCAGGAGGTCCTCCCGTGGTATATGCCACTCAAACGACGCATCCAATAATGGGCGAGCGTTGTCAGCACATAACACAAGAAACACTATTTCCAAAATCCAACGTTAAAACACCTTGCTAATATCCTTCCATTTGTATTGGAGTAACACCAATTCATCCCACACATACAGATGGGAAAATCAGGATGAATCAACGAAACCTCACACAAATAGAACGAGAAGAACTTTAGATTCAGACCCCTTTAGGCTTGAGGGCTCCGGCCCTTGAATGATTAAAATAAATAAATCCGAAGGTTGATATTATCAGATAGACTTAGACAGATACTCCAGTGACACGCGACATACATTTGCCACAACCAATATAGTGGACATCGGGGACACATGTCACGAGGGCATCCATCCATGCTTGGTTGAACTAAATAAACCTGAGAGCTGGTATTTCTTAAACTCAAAATCTGGGACTCCTATAGAATGAAAGTAAAAGGAAAGATAAACACCTCCTATGAACATGAGTACTGAAATGTAGTAATGTTCTCAGCATGTTCCAATTTTGGGAAATTGAGGCAAAAGATTCAAAATCACTATCAAAACAATTTATTATTATTTGAAATAATATTATTTATAATATTCACTCTACTTAAACTTACCCTTTATTTCACAATAAAATGTCACAATCTATATCCAAGATTTAGTTTTCAGATATATTATTTTAAGATTTTGAATTGACGTTCTAATTCTTTTGATCTGACGGAATATTTTTAAATTTTATCATATGATGACACTAGTATATCAAAAACTGGAATTTTGATTTAGGGCCAAAGATTTTATATTATTTTCTAAAAAGGTAATTTTTTAATGTATTAATATTTTCTTCCATTTTGATTTTGGGTTTCGATTTATTTTTAGTTAAAGAGATAAAAAAAATTATAAAGATTTCAAAATAGCGTCTAGCTTTGAGTAAAACTAAATCAAAAATGATTTTATTTGTTGACTATTTGACATTAATGTCAAATAGACAATTCTACCTAAAAAAAGTATAAAAAATATACATCGTCTAAAGTCTCTTTGAAATGATGATAAAATATACATCGTCTAAAGTCACTTTGAAATGTTGATAAAATATACAACATCTAAAGCCACCCTGAAACGATGACAATATATACATCAGAGTCCAGTTTCTATGAATTCACCAAGGACTATTTTAATCAATTTCTCTGTAAAGGAAAAATTAAACAATGAAATTTACATTACCTTTACAATCCAAGCAATACCTTTTTTAGCCTTCACGTTTTATCATTTGTGGTTTGCTATTCCATGTCAATAGAGTTCTTTGTAATTCCTGTACCTGTTTAGAAATAGAACATTATCCTGCCTAGCTATACGCGAACAAAGACATCTGCAGAACTAGTTTATACTTAATTATGGGAAAAAGGAAATCTTTATTACTATCTACAAATAACGACTCAGATTAGAAACACAGTATGTTTTAATTCTCGCAGAGTTATTAATGTTTACAAAAGAAAATCATTAAGAGGGAATATCAATTTACTTAAAGTATCACACAATACAAGCCACTTATGATCCCGCAGGTAGATCTGTAAAGCTGCAAATATTCTCCATTCAACTCTTCCTCTGTTGACATTGAAATTTGATTTTCTCAACGTTATTTAGCTCACACAACCTGGAAGAAACTATAAATTTCATTAAGTCACATTTCACCTTATCTCAAATACACACAACAACTTTGAACCGAAAATAAATAAAAGATGGAAAACCACAAAATTGAATACTTACATAACGTTAGTTTCACTCCACTTATTCTATACACTTTGGAATCAAACCCTGAATGTTAGCGTCTTGAAATTATGCGCAAATAAACCTTCCTATTCTATATCCTACACGAAGCAATCCCTATCTTTATCTCAATTGAAGGAGCCTACAATCCAGGATCATAGCCTCCTACAAAAGATTCGTCACATCAGCTGTATGAATTCTATTTTTCGCGAGCTACAAAATAAAAAAAATTATAACTCACAGAAAACCAGCTTATTATCGACTTTTCTTTCACAGACGTTTCAAAGTAACAACAAGGATATTTGGAGCGTTTACCGAATTCATTCTTCCATTTTTCTCCGGTTTTTTCCAAATTTTCCTTGCTTGACGGCCCCAATTCTCCCTTACCTGAAACTTTCAAACACGTTAAAATTCTATTTCAGCTTAATTGCCCTCACTATTCAACAAAACCTGATTCTTAGTTTTCTTCTGTTGCTTTCGTTTATAAAAATTTTAGCAACTATTCCTTTTTATCAGCAAAAATGCTTTTTTTCTTCATTCCCCTTTTTCGACTTTCTCCCGACTCTGTCTCGACTCCATCTCGACTCTCACCCCTTGTCATATTTTTCTATTCCCCGTTTCTCGTTACACTTCTTGACAGTTCCTCTAAATAGTATTTTATGCATTTAAAATTTTTTTAGGGTTCCGCAAGTGCACAGCCTCCCCCAAAATTTTATTATTTCGAAAAATCTAAGAAAACAATTTTTTTTTTTTCGAGAATTCTAAAATTTTCAATTTTAAGTTAATTTTTTTATTATTATTATTATTTTATTAAAATAAAACCTCCTATATTGGCCCTTAAAATTTTTTATTCACAAATACAATAAACAAAACAAATAACTAAACTACTAATATTATAAATCATTAAACTAAATTAATTTTTATTCAAAATTATTAAAATTACTTAACATGTTTATCTAAATTTAGATTTATTTAGTTCAACTTTAATTATATAATCAAATTTAATTTGTATTAAATTATAAATTATTATAGTTCATTATATTTTTAAAACGAAGTCAATTTAATAATGCCAGTCAATTCACTAACAAATTGACTCACTATATACTATAATCAAAATAACCAACTAATATTAACTATTAAATTAAAACTAATAAAATTATATTAATTAGGTTGTGACCAGGAATATCTCAATTCCTCTAAAGTTAAAATTTATGAAATAGACCCGTGAAAATCTCAGTAGCTAACATCCTAAGTATAATATTTAGCCAAATGGACTGCATTATAAACTCCTTTGACACTTTGAGTTTCAGGGTCAACAAGAATATACACATTAGCATATTTTATTCCTCCAATTCGATATGGTCCATCATATAATAAATCAAATTTCTTAGTTTTATTTCGACTAGAATCCGATTTATTAAGCCTCCTTAATTTTACCAAATCACCAACTTGAAAATCTATCAACTTATGAGTTCTATTGAATCTATCCTGCCGCTTCTGACTCGAAAGTCTAAGGTTTTCTCTAACTTCCTCTCTAATTTGGTCTAATGTTTTATTCGTGAGTGCCCGTGGTAGAAAACGGTCTACTTTAAGTTTCTCTGAATTTCCAAATAATATTTCATTAGGAGAAAATTTCGTACTCTCATGGAACGTATTATTATACAATTCCTCAATCTCCAACAAGTAATGATCCCATCTAGTATGGTCATCATGACAATAAATTCTAAAGAATTTGTTTAATTCTTTATTCACTCGTTCTGTAGTGTTAGGTCGAGGATTACGAATAGTAGTATACAAAGTCTTAATTCTCAAAGCTCTGAGTCCATTTTTCCACTTGTGACTAATAAATTGTTTTCCGTTATCTGTCATAACAGCCTTAGGTTGTATTATTTCAGTGAACACTCTCATACAATAAAGCACTGAGTCTGCTGAAGCTCCACGAAGTCCGAAAAGTTTAATAAATTTACTAAAAGAATCCTGTATTACAAAAATGTAAATATAACCAGCCTCAGTTTTAGGTAGTGGTCCGAAGATATCAGCCATTACTAATTCACCCGGGTTTTCAGTTAAAATCGATTTACATTTCCCTACCCCTTTTATATAGTCAGGTCTAGAAAGCTGACAAACATGACACTTCTGAATACAAGACTTCACTGTCTTCCCCATATTTATCCAATAACACCTTAATTGTAAATATTTCAAAGTTTTATATGCGCCAAGATGACCCATCTCTATATGTACCTGTTTACAAATCTCTTCTTGTAGAACCTTGGGCATAAACAAAACGTAATCTCCACGTACAGTTTTAAAATAAAGTAGATCATTATTGACAATACAGCGCAAAGTTATACGCGTAAATCTATCTGTTCTTTCGGGAACTCTAGAAACATTTATTTTCTCCTTAATCCCACATATGACGTTATCAAGCCGTTGGTATTCCATCATACGTTGTAATTTATTTTTCAAGTCACGGTCAGTAGAAACACCTACATACATAACAGTTGGATACCACACCTTCTCTTCTTGTAAAACTCCCCCTGGCGGATATCTAGATAAAATATCTACCCCAATATTTTCTACACCTTTTACATGTTCGACTTCGAAGTCAAATTGTTCAAGAAATAAAATCCAACGTGAGACTCTACTATTGTATAATTTCATTTGTTTCATGAAAGTTAATGCCTTATGATCTGTACGAATAACAAATTTCGCTCCTCTTAAATAAGTCTCAAACTTTTCACAGAATAAATAATAGCCCACAACTCTTGTTCAGTTACAGTCCATCGTAATTCAGAACCCCGTAGTGCACGACTACAGAATCCCAAAATTTTAACCTCACCATTATTTCCAATCTGAAACAATGATCCGGCTATTCCGATCCCTGAACTGTCGGTCTGTAAATAATATAATTTATCCTGATCAGGATGGCTCAATAGAATCGTTGTAATAAATTCTTCCTTTATATTATTGAAAGCTCGATCTAATTCTTCATCCCAAAGCCATGCTTGGTTTTTCTTTAATAACCTAGTTAATGGAGCAGTCAAAATACTATAATTCTTAATAAAACGTCTATAATAATTACAAAGCCCCAAAAATCCTCTTAACTGTTTTTGTTTCTTTGGAATAGGGAATTCCTTTATAGCTTTTATTTTATCCGGGTTAGGTTTAATTCCCGAAGTTGTAACTATATGCCCTAACATTTTTACTTCACTGCAGAAAAAGTTGCACTTTGCAAAATTACAAGTCATTCCAGCTGATTCTAAACGATCCAAAACTATATTTTTTTTTTTTTTTTTTTTTTTATAGAAAATGGGCTTACTCTTGACCTCGAGCTAGTCTTGAAGACAGAGATGAGGTCTACGATGGAGCGAGCTTGCCCAGAAGAAGCCTATTCACTCGCGACTTGAATAGATTCGGGTTATATGAACTCGGGAACACAGACGCAGGCAGAGAATTCCACTCTTTAGCCGTGCGCATTATAAAAGATGTTTCAAAGCGCTTTGTGCGAATGTGCGGAATATCAACCAAGTATGGGTGATATCCTGCGGTGCGTCTGGACTCCCGATGGTAGAAGGGAGATGGTGGAATAAGCTCGTGGAGCTCTAGAGCACACTCTCCGAAGTACAATCTGTAGAAAACCGACAGACATGCAACTTTGCGACGGTGGGTCAGACTGTGAAACTTGGTTTTCACCAGCATCTCATCACCAACGAGCTTCTTGGCTCTGCGATCTATCGAGTCAAGTGCGGCTAGTTGGTATTTGGCTGAGCCATCCCAAAGGTGACAGCAATTCTCCATGCACGATCGGACTTGGGCTTTATATAAAACTAGAAGCTGTCCAGGAGTGAAGTAACGCCTCACCTTATTGAGGATACCCAACTTTTTTGCCGCAGTTTGGGCTTTTGACTCAATGTTAGCGCCGAAGTTCAGGTTTGCACACAGCTTCATGCCAAGTAGCTCGAGGCTGTCGGTAACTGGTACAGTTGTACCTCGAAAAGTAGGAGCCAGATTGAACGGACTCCTTTTAGCGGTGAACAGACACGCCTGCGTTTTGGTGGCGTTGAAACTCACCAGATTTTTGTCACCCCACTCGGAGACACGACTTAAGGTTGAGTTTATTCGCTCTACCATGGCTTCTCTCGAAGAACGTATCTCGTCACTGCTGGCTTTTGCGCTTGACATATATCTCTCGACGACAGTACTGTCATCTGCGTACCCAACAATACTAGGACCAAGTAGGTCGTTGATGTGCAGCAGGAAAAGAGTCGCAGAGAGAACAGACCCCTGAGGAACCCCAGCATCAATAGCCATGAGGTCAGAGGAGCAGCCATCAAGGACCACTCGGATCGACCGTTCACTCAGGAAGTCAGAAATCCAAGAGCAAAAGTCAGCGGGAATGCCGTATGCAGGAAGTTTGCTCAGCAGACTTGCGTGCCACACCCTGTCGAAGGCCTTCGAGATGTCCAGTGAAACGGCAAGGGCTTCGCCGTATTTCTCGATGGCCTCCCCCCAGCAATGCGTGACATACACTAGAAGATCCCCAGTTGATCGTCCCCGGCGAAAGCCATACTGACTGTCACTGAGTAGGTCGTTAGCTTCTAGGTATGTCAGCAGTTTACCATTAAGTACCCTTTCCATAACTTTGCAGAGTATGGAGGTGATGGCGATTGGCCGATAGTTGCTGGGGTCAGCACGACTACCCTTCTTGGGCACTGGCTGTACGTTGGCAACCTTCCAAGATTTTGGCACCGTTCTTGTTTTTAGAGAGAGGCGATACAGACGTGTTAGAACAGGAGACAACTCAGGCGCACAGTTTCTCAAGACTTTTGCTGGTATTCCATCAGGACCGCTTGCTTTGTTCACGTCTAGGCTTCGGAGTACTCTACGAACCTCTTTTGCGTGTATTGTGATCTCCGACATCGAAGAGTCACAGCGAGGTATCGTTGGTGGTTGATAAGAGCCGGCATCTAAACGAGAATTGTTTGCAAATAGAGACGCAAATAAATTTGCTTTCTCTGTTGCAGAGTGAGCCAGCGACCCGTCAGGTTTCAGCAGGGGAGGTAATGTCAGACGGCAGAAGTTTGTTTCGACCGATTTGGATAGGGACCAAAATTGTTTGCTACCAGAGGGGTAGGATGCAAGTTTGGTCCCTATGCGACTGACATGGTCGTAACGTGCCTTTCGGATCACCCTCTTGCAGAACTTTGCAGCATAATTGAATGCCTTTTTCTTCGCGCGAACCCGTCGAGCTCGAACTTTGCGATCACGGGCTAAAACCCAGGCTTGGTATGCGGACTGCATTCGAGCTGCAGCGCGAGCGCAGTCCGCATTGAACCAAGGTCGGGCTTTGTGACCGAGCGGTATGTCGGAGAATGGAATATAGTATTCCATCCCCTGCCGTATCACATCCGCAACCGCTTCAGCTGAACAGGAGGGATCGCCCGAAGAAAAACACACTGGCTGCCATGGGTAGGACGCAAAGAAGTGCCGCATCTCATCCCAATCTGCTGACTCGTATCGCCAAACTCGCCTCGTGCCTCTAGGGCTATCATCCGGAGGAGAGCTGATCGACACGGACTTCACCAGACAGTGGTCGGATGTTCCCAGCGGGGCTGATACCGACACCGAGTGCCTGTCCGGATCTGTAGTCAGCAGTAAGTCCAAGCAATTGGGCGTGTGTCCGTCTACATCAGGCACCCGCGTAGCTACATTCACCAGCTGGGTGAGATCTAGCGACAATGCAAACCTGCGCGCCTCTCTCCCAGCATGGTCAGTTTTCTGGTATGGGAACAACCACTCGCTGTGGTGGGCATTAAAGTCCCCCAGAAAATGAAGCTGCGCTGTTGGGTACCGTTGTACGGCACAATCCGCCTTCTCTAACAGGTGCTCAAAGAGCCTGGTCGTCTCCTGGTCACCGCTGTGCGACCGGTAGACACCGACGTAGAGAGATTTCTCTATGCCGGTGTCCACCAGAATCCATATTGTTGATGACCCTGAATCTTCAAAGCAACGGAGACGCCGATAGCAAATGTCATCGCGGACGTACACACAGACCCCGGCTCGTTTTTTGAACTTGTGTTCCAACGAGTAACCCGGGTAGTTGAGGTACGCCACGTCTGACGGTGTTGCTATCTGCGTCTCCGTTAAAAAGAATAGGTGCGGCTTCTCGGTCTCAAGGTGGAAATGGACCGGATCGAGATTGGAGTGCAACCCCCGGATGTTAGTGAGGTGCACTTTTAGTGGGAGGAAGTGCCGCCGTTTAGAAACCTTTTTCTTTTTGGACTTTGACATGGAGAGCTTGTTGTTGTGGGGAAACGGAAACTGGTCGAGACGTGGCTAGGTTATCAAATGAGACTCTTCGGCTCATCTGACCAGTGGGGAACTCATCTGGAGACTGCGGGGACGCCCGAGCCCCCCTGAAATGGCGGCCTGAGACGGGTCCTCCCGTCCAGTCGCCAGCTGGCACGACGGAGCATTCCAGGATTTTTCGCTAGTTGGCGGGGCAGCCTTTCCCACGTCGGCTTTCGTGGTACTTGGGCCCCCATCTACCTGCGGTCGGCCAACGGCAGAGACCGTGCCTCGGATCCCGCTACCCTCCAGTATGAGTTACCCGGAACAGACTTGCCTAGAGACCAAGACCGATCCTAAGCCACGCAACTGACCACCTCCGATCCCCCAGTGGCACTGGCACTCCCGCACACCGACGGAACACAGACAAGCTGTTTGGCGTCGGGCTCCGGCGGGAGGGTGGTCGCGAGCCAGGCGGCCGAAGCCTACCACCGCTGAGAGAGACCTTCAGCCGTCGCCACAGAACGTGATGTCCCGCAGCGCCGTTGCCCGGGGTGGACCGCTAGGAGGTAGATCTCTACCACCCCTAATATCAATATGATCCAAATGGTCTTGCCAAGTCCCACTCGTTAGGATTGCAAGATCATCCAAATAATTGACACAAAACTCTCTAACACCAGGACCCAATATAACGTCCATTGCGCGACAAAAGGACCCTACTGACGTTTTAAGTCCTTGCGGAAGCACGTTGTATACGTAAGACTTTCCATTAACTGTAAATCCAGTATATTTTTTACTGTCCTCAGTCAACGGTATTTGAAAATAAGCGTTATTTAAATCAATCAGTGTTATAAATTTTACACCAAGAAAAGCATTAAGTATGTCAATCTGTAAAGGCGGTGCTTCTACTTCTGGAACCATATATTTATTGATTTCCCTAGCATCAAGTAATATTCTAACAGATCCATCGGGTTTTCCAGTGAAAGTTAGAGGACTACAAAAATTTGTAGTTTTTCTCGATATAATCCCTAATTCTTCCATCTCCCTCAACTTTTCTTCTACTTTTGCCCTATGTGCATATGGTATAGGATAGGTTCGTTGTATCCTTGGAGTACCCTCAATCATTTTAATGTCATGAGTATAACAATTTGCCCTTCCAAGTTTCTTTGTAAAAACTTGCATATGGGATCTCAAAACATTAAAAATTTGTTCCTTCTCTACATCAGACAAATCCATTCCCAACCGAATACTTTTAAACAAATCTAATAATTGCTTTTCTTCACCGCCTTCCTTTTCGTTTTGTTCCTCTACTCCAGATATTAGATTTATTCGATTCTCTTCTAAAAACCCACTAGAAAGATTTCGAAACGGAATAGTAATTTCTCCTTGTCCAACGATACCCAATTCTAATGTTTGTGGTTCTTTTAAATGCAAAACAGCGTTGTGCGCAACTAACCAATCTACCCCAAGGATAGCAGAACAAGTTAACTTAGCAATCACTAAAAATCCCGTATCAATATCAAATGAACCACACGTCAACGGTATAGAGACTAGTTTTTTTATTTGGATACTCCTTTGTCCAACGGCTCCCCTCACACATATTGGTCTAACTGGTAACGCAGGGAATTCTAACTTTAATTCTCCTTGTAAACACTCTAAGAATTCTTCCGAAATACAAGTTACTTCACTTCCAGTGTCTACCAAGAGAACTATAGATTGTCCCAGAATTTGTAACTCTATTTCTGATTTAAATTTGGGCCCCTCATTCTCAAAGCAAACCTCTTCATCATATAAAGAATTACCTTCATATTCTTTAATGAACTGATTATACATTGGTTGATTTTGTTTAATCACGGAAACGTCAAAAACTTTAATTAAATCTAAGACTGCTTGTTTATTATTATATTCTTCTGAAGAATATCCTAAACCTTCTCTATTATATTTCGTTCTAGTATTATTCGGGGAAACAGGATATAAGATCCCTTCTTGGTCACAACCCAAACCTACCCCTGGCTTCCAACCTTGTTTTATTAAATATTTTACAGGAAAAAGATAATTTAATTTTTTGTTAATTGCAGCCACCTCCCGCTTATTGGAGATGGCCCCAACTAGTTTAAATCTTCTTCTTGAATTATTTCATTAGTAATCCTTCCCCTTGAAGTCTCCCCCTCGATGTGAGCCACCACTTTTGGTTTTTTATAAAATGGTTTGTCTTTATTCGAAACGAATGGACTTTGACGCTTTGTTCCCCTATCAGCTCCAATAGTGAAATCAAAGGAAGAAGATCCACATTGTTTATTCACGTCATCCAATTCACGAAGAAACTCTGTTGCCTCAATCAAAGTATTTCCTTTCTTCATCCGCCAAGCATATTGTACATCCTTCGGGAAGTGTCTCATCAAATCCTCCACTATTTGCCATTCAGGAATTGGCCTAGACATCATCTTTGCTTGCCCTGCTAAACTAACGAAATGTTCTAGCATTGTTCCATTTTCCTTAGACCAAGTGCCATTTACAATCATTCTTCTCAAGGTGTTTTGTTCGGCTTCTCCCCAATAAGCATCCAAAAAATCTCTTTTGAAATCCGACTGTGTAAACCATCTCTGTCTATAAATTCTGGCCCATTTTCGAACATCACCTTCTAAACAACTGATTATAGTTTCAATTGTAGCATCTTCATTAGGCATTCTCCGTAAATAATTCTGAAGATCCTCCAAAAACGACACTGGATGTACCCCAAATCTTCCAGGAAAACGTGGCTTTTCGACTCTTGTATCAATCACCGGGCATATATTAATCGGTGCTTCATGCCTTTCAGACGAAGCTGATGCAGCGTTAGTTTCCCGAGCTTGCGACAGCTGATTCTCTAAGTTCGACACCTTCTGTGTCAGAATTCCCATGTTTCTTCGAAGTTGGCGAAACATAGTGGAGTTGCGTAAAGAAGGTCGTGGACGTTCTTCTTGCTGACCTGTCCTTTCTATTTCATCTTGTCCCTGAGATGTTCTAAGATTATAACGAGGAGGCATTTTCTTTTCTTTGAATACTGAAAGTTTATTACAAATTATAGGTTGGAATTTTGTTTAAATTAAAGAATAGAAAATTTATCTAATATTCTCTCCTTAATTTCCCAAAACTGTTGCTTTATGGAGCTAATATTTTGATCTCCATCGATAATCTCTATCCTCTCAAAATCTTCCTTTATATTAGGGTTTAATAACCATTCCTCATGAATGTTGTGAATCCTCTCTATATAATCTAACGTTATCCCTGTCTCTTCAGGTCGACCACGACTTAGGGCTCTCTGATAAGAAACCATAGGGGAAGTCCTAAGATAAACTATTAAATTAATTCGAGTAGCAAATTGTTCCTTGAAATAAGAATAAGTTTCATCTAAAACTGCAAACTCAGCCGGGTGCAACAATTCACTTTCTTGCAATTCCCTAATAAAACAGTTTTTGGCTGAATAGATGGAACGTTCCATAACTTTAATCTTAGCGCTAGATTCTTTCGTATGATTCTCTAACATTGTTAGAAGAACATAATTTTGAAAACAGAAACCCCACTTCTTAGAATTTTCCTTAAATAACTGGAAGAGATTAACGCCAGATAAATTAGTCCATTTATCAATTGGTTCTGGTATTATCTCAAAATCAGAGTTGCCTCCCAAAGCTGCCAACAAGGTAGACTTCCCTGACCCTATGTTTCCTTCTATTGAGACTGTAAAATTTCCCATCTTTATTCTGAAACAAGGAATGCATCATATTTTCTATGGTCTCCAAAACAAATAACCCTAAGCTAAAACCAATTCTAACGTCCCGCTTAACAACTTTAACTTAGATAGACTTTACTCTCAAGTTTCTTCAGTTCAAAACTAGAAATTAGTGTATTTTTCATTTTGTTTCTTTTTTTCACTCTTCAATACCTCTCTCGCTTGAAACCAGCATATCCTGGTCACGGCACCAGCTGTACAGATCTGAAGTCCCTTCCAATAGGATCCTCAAATCAGATACGTGAAAGTTTTGGCCAAGGTTGATCATCTAGAATAATATCCTTTAAGAATATTATAATTTTTTCTGAATCCTACGTCATTCCGTTTTATATCCTTATAATATTTTGTAATTTACAGATTCTGCTCGGTGGAGAGTGGCAATAGAAGAATGAAAAAGAAACACACTTGTTATTTTAATACTTATATTTGAATATAAACCTAATCTTTACATGTCTAATTTGAGTTATTTATTTTATTTTATATCACTATTTATTTAAATTTAGTCTCATATTGTTTGGTGTAGTTCATCTGAATTCATGTAGATTCATCAGTTTAGGAGAGGTTTCATCTCTTTTACAATGCAATATTATTATAGCCGTTAAGTTTCTGAAAAGAAACCTATGTTAATATAAATGAAGTAATAAAAATAATGTGGGGACAATCCCCAGGTTTGGGGCACCACCTTCGCCCCAAGCAGCTCGTCCTAGGCTTCCTCTACCCTAAGTCCTAGGTCCGAGGCATATCATCACCCAGCTCACGATGACATGACGCTAAACTACCCTAACAATCCAACTGGATCGTCAGGATTCTGATCATCCTCGCGGAGCTGGAAATCCCATCGAAAACTTATACTACAGTAAAGACTAGGGTTAATGTATGTGGAGAGTGGAACTAACTAACCACAGTACAACCCAGACGGTGATGATGTCTCCCCCCGGTATGTTCATGCCCCGCGTCAAACCCGACTTCCACGTGGCCCACCTTTAAGGGACAATCACTGACTCATCCAGGGTTTACAGGGTATTTGACTATTTCTTTTAGTCACCCATACCAGAGCTGGTCACCGAGCCCGCCAGGCACACGAAGCATACAGTCTTCCTTTAGGAAAACAAGGCACTCTCCATCATGAGCTAAATGAGCTCTTCCTGTAATCCCTCCGGGCAGACAATGATCGACATCATCGAATCCCTTAGTTTGTTTTGAAATAAGTTAAACTGAAAATAATTAGCCAGCTCCACACGTCCAAGTGTGAAGTCTGTACTAGATACGGGTATAGTATTATTGCTTGCATGGCCAGCCTAGATCAATAACGGTTTTATAACGAGAGACATAAAGAGTTTGAAGGGCAATTTCCCTCCCCCCAGTCACTGAGTGACTTTATTGCACCAACAAGGTCTCCGTATATCCTTCATAGCTCTCACTTGTGATGCGTAGCTAAATCTCTTTTCCGTTACCAACCCACGCAGGACAAGAATTATGTAGAGTAACCCCAGTCTAAACACTCATTTAAATAAAATGAATTGCATCTAAACTATAATGGGATTACCCAGCATATTTCGAAGAAGAACATATAAGAGGTAAGTATGACAAAAGATTACTGAAGGTAATCCTTAAATAAAAGTGAAGTATGATGACCAGAACCAAGAAGATACGGGATAGTAGTATCTAAGCTAGGTTGGGCCAAACATTTATGATTTAAGATCGTAAGGGAAAATCAAAAGCATCGAGTATTCAAAACCAAGAACACTGGGAGAATTTAGCGTAAACAACACTAGCTAAAACTCGATGTTCTTTAAAAGAGGACTCAAAAGAAGTATAAAAATGGGATTATTGTATATACTTAAATATTCGGAACATAACTATAATGAAAGAAACTAAACATTATAATTTCCGTTCCATTATTGTTTTCAAGAATCTATCTAGTAATGTTAAAGGTGGTTTCACACTGAGTCAAAGTATAATTTTAAGTATGATAAATTATGACAAGTTTTATTAAGGAAAAATAAAACTTAGAATCTTATAAGGTTTAGATTCCTGTATGATTCAATGAAGATTAAATAGATTAATTAACTACTTTAGGATGACACACATAAAGTTCAGAGGTCCCCCAAGGTCAGAGTGTCGTACAGCCGTCGCAGCCTTACGGGCGAACGTCGTCAACACACTTTTACAAGAAGCAACCCACGAACGAACGTAATGTCTCCATCAAGAATATTCTTCCTTTTGATTCAAGACAATTCTAATTTATTCCTTATAAACAATTTAATGTCATTAGACTAAACTAGAATGTCCCTACACAAAAGAAGAAGGTTTTAAATTATCTAACTACTCTATATTTGGTAGACCAACGCAAAGATCAGGAGGTCCTCCCGTGGTATATGCCACTCAAACGACGCATCCAATAATGGGCGAGCGTTGTCAGCACATAACACAAGAAACACTATTTCCAAAATCCAACGTTAAAACACCTTGCTAATATCCTTCCATTTGTATTGGAGTAACACCAATTCATCCCACACATACAGATGGGAAAATCAGGATGAATCAACGAAACCTCACACAAATAGAACGAGAAGAACTTTAGATTCAGACCCCTTTAGGCTTGAGGGCTCCGGCCCTTGAATGATTAAAATAAATAAATCCGAAGGTTGATATTATCAGATAGACTTAGACAGATACTCCAGTGACACGCGACATACATTTGCCACAACCAATATAGTGGACATCGGGGACACATGTCACGAGGGCATCCATCCATGCTTGGTTGAACTAAATAAACCTGAGAGCTGGTATTTCTTAAACTCAAAATCTGGGACTCCTATAGAATGAAAGTAAAAGGAAAGATAAACACCTCCTATGAACATGAGTACTGAAATGTAGTAATGTTCTCAGCATGTTCCAATTTTGGGAAATTGAGGCAAAAGATTCAAAATCACTATCAAAACAATTTATTATTATTTGAAATAATATTATTTATAATATTCACTCTACTTAAACTTACCCTTTATTTCACAATAAAATGTCACAATCTATATCCAAGATTTAGTTTTCAGATATATTATTTTAAGATTTTGAATTGACGTTCTAATTCTTTTGATCTGACGGAATATTTTTAAATTTTATCATATGATGACACTAGTATATCAAAAACTGGAATTTTGATTTAGGGCCAAAGATTTTATATTATTTTCTAAAAAGGTAATTTTTTAATGTATTAATATTTTCTTCCATTTTGATTTTGGGTTTCGATTTATTTTTAGTTAAAGAGATAAAAAAAATTATAAAGATTTCAAAATAGCGTCTAGCTTTGAGTAAAACTAAATCAAAAATGATTTTATTTGTTGACTATTTGACATTAATGTCAAATAGACAATTCTACCTAAAAAAAGTATAAAAAATATACATCGTCTAAAGTCTCTTTGAAATGATGATAAAATATACATCGTCTAAAGTCACTTTGAAATGTTGATAAAATATACAACATCTAAAGCCACCCTGAAACGATGACAATATATACATCAGAGTCCAGTTTCTATGAATTCACCAAGGACTATTTTAATCAATTTCTCTGTAAAGGAAAAATTAAACACAATGAAATTTACATTACCTTTACAATCCAAGCAATACCTTTTTTAGCCTTCACGTTTTATCATTTGTGGTTTGCTATTCCATGTCAATAGAGTTCTTTGTAATTCCTGTACCTGTTTAGAAATAGAACATTATCCTGCCTAGCTATACGCGAACAAAGACATCTGCAGAACTAGTTTATACTTAATTATGGGAAAAAGGAAATCTTTATTACTATCTACAAATAACGACTCAGATTAGAAACACAGTATGTTTTAATTCTCGCAGAGTTATTAATGTTTACAAAAGAAAATCATTAAGAGGGAATATCAATTTACTTAAAGTATCACACAATACAAGCCACTTATGATCCCGCAGGTAGATCTGTAAAGCTGCAAATATTCTCCATTCAACTCTTCCTCTGTTGACATTGAAATTTGATTTTCTCAACGTTATTTAGCTCACACAACCTGGAAGAAACTATAAATTTCATTAAGTCACATTTCACCTTATCTCAAATACACACAACAACTTTGAACCGAAAATAAATAAAAGATGGAAAACCACAAAATTGAATACTTACATAACGTTAGTTTCACTCCACTTATTCTATACACTTTGGAATCAAACCCTGAATGTTAGCGTCTTGAAATTATGCGCAAATAAACCTTCCTATTCTATATCCTACACGAAGCAATCCCTATCTTTATCTCAATTGAAGGAGCCTACAATCCAGGATCATAGCCTCCTACAAAAGATTCGTCACATCAGCTGTATGAATTCTATTTTTCGCGAGCTACAAAATAAAAAAAATTATAACTCACAGAAAACCAGCTTATTATCGACTTTTCTTTCACAGACGTTTCAAAGTAACAACAAGGATATTTGGAGCGTTTACCGAATTCATTCTTCCATTTTTCTCCGGTTTTTTCCAAATTTTCCTTGCTTGACGGCCCCAATTCTCCCTTACCTGAAACTTTCAAACACGTTAAAATTCTATTTCAGCTTAATTGCCCTCACTATTCAACAAAACCTGATTCTTAGTTTTCTTCTGTTGCTTTCGTTTATAAAAATTTTAGCAACTATTCCTTTTTATCAGCAAAAATGCTTTTTTTCTTCATTCCCCTTTTTCGACTTTCTCCCGACTCTGTCTCGACTCCATCTCGACTCTCACCCCTTGTCATATTTTTCTATTCCCCGTTTCTCGTTACACTTCTTGACAGTTCCTCTAAATAGTATTTTATGCATTTAAAATTTTTTTAGGGTTCCGCAAGTGCACAGTACCTACTCATTACTTTTCCTTCAGAATAGCTTGAGTTTGAACTGTTTTTTAGCGTTTACAAAAGGGTGTATACAAATATACGGTGATCCTTCTAATGAGTAATTCTACATCACTAATAGATTGTATAAAAAAAAAGTAAAAAATCTTTTTTCTCAAACAGAAGTAGTTTTAGCTCAAGAAGAAGTGAAGCGCCTGGAGGGTTAAATTACCTCTCTGATCAGTTGGTATGCAGATACTGTATCAGCTGATAGCGCATTTTGTATGGGAGGTCAAATTCGGTTTTTCGTAGTTCGACCTATGTTCCTTGGGAAAAGTTGTTCAGTATCACGAGTACATGCATATCTTTTGCTATCAAGAACTAATTAAAAGTCACCCTATATACAGAGTGGACTGTCGGTTGGTAAAGTTACATAATAATGATGTATAAATTGAGTCTTGTGGAATCAGCTGTGTTCCTAGGTATTACCTTAGACAACAAATTACAATGGGGACCGCATATTAATAAATTGTCGAACAGACTTAGTTCTGCAGCATACGCAGTGAAAAGAATAAGAGCTCTGACGGATGTAGACACCGCGAGGTTAGTCTACTTCAGTTATTTCCATAGTCTCATGTCATATGGCCTTTTGTTATGGGGTCATGCTGCGGATGCAAACAGCATTTTTTTACTACAAAAGCGAGCTGTTCGTGCAATTTATAAAATGAAGCCTAGAGAATCTCTTCGAAATAAATTTAAAGAAATCAACATTTTGACTTTTGTGTCGCAATACATTTATGAGAATTTAATATATGCTAAACGGAATATACATATTTTTGATAAAAATTGTGACAGGCACAGTGTCAACATAAGAAACAAGAATCAACTTGCTTCTCATGTCAGCCGTATTCACAAAATTAGTAAAACATATAAAGGTCAATGTATACGCTTCTATAATAAGGTACCCACTGATATTGAAAGTTTACCGTTAGATAAATTCAAAACTGTAATCAAGCAGAAATTATGTAAGAAGGGTTATTATAAAATATCAGATTATCTAGAAGAGAAAAATCCATGGGATTAGACTACGGTTCTAACAGGCTAATTCAAAATTAAAACTGACCTATGTATGTTGTATATCAACCTTGTACATTCAAACATATTTAAAAGAGCGCGTGGGTTTTTATTGTCGCTTCTTTTTTTTCCCACAATGGCGCCACATTGTTTGTGAAGCGATGTAGTTTAGCTGACGTCATTAAGAGATTTTAATATCCAACAATGAATAAACGATTTTGATTTGATTTGATTTGATTTGTACGAACGCGACTGAGGAATCCAGGTTCTTAACAGTTAACTCTTGATTAGGTAGTGTAGCGTTATCGCTCATATTCCTTTTTCGTGTTCGATACTTTTTGCTTCTTTCTCGGTGTATTGACTGGCTGTTTGTATTCTTTGACAGTGGATTCAAAATTTTGGTTTTCATTTTTCTGTGCTCATTATTTATTTGGCATTGGACAGAAAAACTAATTTAATTTCCTAGCAAAATATTTTTAAAATCGTGCATTTATTTCAACTGTGCTATAAATAAAGCCTGTTTTAATACAGCTATTTTGCTGTTGAAGTTGTAATTTCTGTTACTTGTGCTGTTATATGTTCATAGACGATTTGGATTTTTACTCGATTTGAACTCCTCAATTTTGTAAGTATTTTTGTCTTTACGTAATATTAGTTACTGAGAGGTTGCCACTCTCTTTTGCCGCATTTTTATTCGTGCAGCTAAAGCTGCCCGATTACGGGCAGTAGGTTCCGGCTTGCAACAGCTACACTACCTAGCCCTGTCTCCAGAGAGTCTACTTGTCATCTGCAGCTTGCACCGTGCTCTCTACCGCAGCACCTCTTCTACTACGGGTTTCTCAACAACGCAGGAGGACGCCACGAACTGCGCAAAACCTACATCAACAAATTTCCAGATATTTAAACCTTTTATATTTTTAGTTTTATTTCTAAATTCCAAAAAGCGCCACCAGACGCGCCATGATATTTTGGATCTGAATCTTTGGCAGTAATTTTATACGTTTAGATCTTTGATCCGCGATACTTACGTACGTCTATGACCATATTTAACTAGACGCTTTAGTAATAAGTTAGGTGGCCACTTAAAGTTATCACTAGACTTTTCCAAGCGAAAGTATCTACTAGCTATAGACGGAGCGTTTAACCTGACGCACGCATCGCGGATTTCATTCCAAATTTATTCGTCATATTTCTAACGCCTATCAATAATTTTTTAAAACTTTAAACTATATAATTTTCTTACATTTAATCACGTATCGTTCAATCAAATTTATATTTATTTCGTTGGTTTTTATATTAGTGATATCATACTAAACTGTGTTCTATTTGATTTTTATTAAAATATTGAGTGTTATATCTCTTTGTTTGTTTGGTTAGTTTAAGGTAAGTTAACTCTTACTCCATTCTAGGTAACTGCAGTACATTTTTAATTTAATTTACTAAATTTTCACTGCAGTAGGTATACCAAGAAGTAATAAGCCCTAGCCAATCCCTAAAGTGAGTCACCTAGAGTCTTTATCCTTAGCACAGAATTAAGAAGGTTCTCGCTTGAAGCTAAAAATATTCCCTGCACTGTGAGAAAACTGCTCGTGATAGGGAATCTTTCTTAATAGACGTAATTGAATCGGGTGTGCGGCGAGAGTGAAAGTCACTATTAAGTGGGAAAAATCTACGTTTTTATAGACGTTCGCTTTTGTCAACACAGGTCACACAGGTATAACTATTATGCCGTTGTTACACGTGCTGACTTATTGTAAAGCAGGTAGATACCTACTAAGTACTAGTGCTAACTAGTAATTACCTCGATAGAATTAGTATCTGTGTTTATACCAAAGTATACAGAAGGTGTCTTGATTGGAACGAAAAATCATCTCAAAAATATTCATATAACATTCCTACTTAGAACAGCCGAAAATAATTTTATCATTTTTAAGGATGCTTCGTTTATTTTTTCGAATTTAAAGAAAGTTTATTAATTTTTTTCTCATGGTTCTGAACTTTAATAAAATCGGAATATAACTTCTATAAGTTTTGTCCCGTGTGGTGCCGGCAAAGAATAGTACCAGCCCATACATAACTGTGGGTGTCGTAAGAGGCGAATAAGGGTTACTGGCTCCTTTGTATCTTACATCTTACTTACTGTAGTCAAGTCACCTACAACCGCGGTCCATGGTGCCAGCCGTAACGCTAACAAGCCAGGTGACTATGGTACTTCCCCTCCACATTTTTCCAGCAAAGGCTAGAATTCTGTAGGGAGCTCCCTGTCCTTTAGTGGACGTTTCATGGGATGTTATGATAAATAGAGTTTACGAAAGTACGCTACGATTTGTAAACAAACCTTTTGCAGTTAAGATAAGATTTCTCTACAATTACACAAGGTACACATTGGTAACCACAACACAATACTCACACAGAAAACCAACGTCTTACATACTGATACAGCTAGCTAGTCAGAAATATCCACTTTTTTAACATTTTAATAATTTGTAAATATGATGCTACATACTCGTACATACTTTGTGCCTAAAAAATTTTTTAATTATTTTGTGGTCTGTATGGTATGGTTTTAATTTAATTGATATAGGCTGGTGTACCCTATTGTAAAAATTTTCAAGCTACTGTTACCTTAGCATCCGAAATCAACGTTTTAACGTGCCTTCCGAAGCACGCTACAGCTATTGTGCCACTATTGCTGGTATTGACAATTGAAATGTGTCTCTTACTCTTCCTCGTCAGAGTCTTCCTTGGGCAGTTCGAGCAAAGTCTTTTCCTGGAGCTCAGCCGCCAGCTCTCGCTGTCTCGCACGCACCATGTCTAGCAGTAGCGTCCCGTTCCTTCCAAGATCATCTGTGGTCGATCTGGTAGACGAAAAATTTAAGGTAGGTACTATACAGCGTGAATTTTCATTCGTTTTAAACCCGAAGCCCAGTGAAAACAAGCAACTTTACCGAAGAAAAATTTTTTTCGTCTCCCCATAGTAAAGTGGTCACGTGATTGACTTATTTTGTATGGGAAGGTGAAATTTTTTTTAGAGTTAAAGTTTTTTTCTTCGGTAAAGTTGCTTGTTTTCATGAGAATGCTGGGCTTCGGGTTTAAAACGTATAAAAATTCACACTGCACTGTATTTAAAAATTCACGTTGGGTTTAAAACGAATAAAAAATCACGCTGTATACTATAGTAGATACTTACTATGAGTATAATATACGAGTACAGGGTGTAAGAGACAGCTTTCCGAAAGGCATGATCAGTCGACGAAACTGATCAATTTTCAGTGAATGAAACTTTCATGAAATGAAAATAAAAATTGGCCTCTCCAATCTCTCCATACAAACTGTCCAATAAAGTTTAGAATTTTGTATGGAGATGGTGTTTTTTTATAAATTTCCTGAAAGTTTAATTGACTGAAAATTGTTCAGTTTCTTTGACTAATCTATCACGTCCATTCAGTTTTCGGCAAGTTGTCCCCTACACTTCACCCTGAAGAAAAAGGGTATACGAACCCTAAAGGATGAGAAACTGAAAAACTTTCCCTAAAGAACATAGGTCGAAATATAAAAAAGATTTTGACCTTCAGCTGATTCAAGTTCTACTTGAATCAGCTGATAATGCTGTTTATTTTTTTTTTTTCGTATTTTGACCTATGTTCCTTGGGGAAAATTCTTCAGTTTCATAGATACAATCACATCCCTCAGGATTGACATACCCTTTCTGTTACACCTTGTATAATAGAAGGTTTATTTTAGATTGATAAAGAAATAATAATAGGCACGCAGTTGCAGGAATTGGATTCAGGGCCGAAAATAATAGTCGTGTAAAAGAGTGAGGAAATACCGTAGTCTCAGAACGTGAACTGAAAAACTGAAAACTTGGGTTGAAAAACAATAATTTCAAAATCACAGTTGAAAAGCAATACAAAGTCTTGAACTACGTGGGACACTCAGAAATATTTGCGACACTAAAAAAAATTGTTCTACAGGTACATATATTTTTATTAAATCTTTTCAAAGTACTCTCCACCAGCCTCTATACAAAGATTCATGCGTCTGAACCAGTTTTCAAAACACTTTTTCCAGTCCGCCGTAGACACCTCGTTTACAGCCTGCTCGAACGCAGCCAGCGCATCTTCCGGCGACGAAAATTGTATCCCCTTGAGCTGATTTTTTATTTTTGGAAATAAAAAGAAGTCACACGGTGCTAGATCAGGGCTGTAAGGAGGGTGACCCAGGAGTTTGACTGGTGTGCTGTCCAGGAAGTCCCTCGTTTTGAGCGCGGTGTGTGCAGGCGCATTGTCGTGGTGGAGCAGTAGTCCGCGGAGCCCTGTGTTTGGTCGCTTGTTGCTCACAACAGAAAAAACTTCTGGTAAACATTTGGTAGTATACCATTCGGCGTTGATGCTTCTTTGATCTCGTAAGGGAATTGAGGCCAAGTGGCCAGTCAAATTAAAAAAGCTGGCGATCAAAATCTTCCCCCCGCTTCGAGATCGCTTCACTTTGGTAGGCGTTGGTTCATTTTGAAACACCCAAACTGTTGACTGGCGCTTGGTTTCTGGATCGTATTGATAAATCCAGGACTCATCACCTGTTACGATGTCGTAAACACGCCGAGACGAGCCTGCTTCAAATTTGTTCAGCATATCACGGCACCATTCCACCCGGGCCTGCTTCTGAGCGTCGGTGAGGTAGTGCGGCACCCAGCGCGATACTATCCTCCTCACGCGAAGATGCCCGTGTAGAATCTCGTGAACGCTTCCCGATCCAATCTTTAATATGTGCTGAATCTCCTGATATGTAATTCGCCTATTATCTTGGATTAAATTTTTCACTGCTAGCACGTTTTCTTCCGTAATAGCCGTCAAAGGGCGACCGCTTCTTTCTTCATCCCCCAAGGTTGGTCGACCGCGCCTAAATTCGTTATACCAACGATACACGGTTGCCTTGGAGGGGCCTTCATCCATAAATGCCATTTGAAGTCTATCGAACGATTCATCCGGTTTCAGGCGACACTTGAAATCGTAAAAAATCATAGCTCTAAAATGTTCCCGGCGCAGATCCATTTTTCAGTAAGACACGATACTTTGAATTGGCTCGCAAAAAATGTGGAGGGAAATTTTGAAAATGGAACACACATATTTTTACTTACAAGTAATCATATTTTCGAAAAAGATTCTGACCGGCCAGTCTCCCATATATTAAAACTATTTTTCGCAATACTTTCTGAGTGGCCTGGTACTTATACCAAACAAACTGTAGGAAATTTCAACATCTTTAAAAATTCCGACCCTTATTTCTTTGGGCTCCATAATCTTCCACAATCCCGATACTTTTACCATCGGGAATCCAGACGCACCGCAGGATATCACCCACACTTGGTTGATATTCCACACATTCGCACAAAGCACTTTGAAACATCTTTTATCCAAAGTGGAATTATCTGTCTGCGTCTGTATTCCCGAGTTCATATAATCCGAATCTATTCAAGTCGCAAGTAAATAACGTGATGGCACCAATTATGGACAGTTTAAGGATTTGGTCTAACATTTTTGGTCACTATTCATCTATTTGTAAAGATCCAATGTCATGACTATAAACAAATTGTAGGTTAATAAACATGTTAAACAACACGTAGATAAACATTTTATATAGTGCTATTGTTTCTGAATAAATAATGGAAAACTTAAAAAGGCTCAAAATCTCCATTTATGGACGGCAAATCTCCAGTAATGGATACTCAATGTTGGACACATATCCCATGATGGACACCCAATGTCGGACACGAATCCCAATGTTGGAAAGTTATGAAGTTCACCAGTTTAAAATGAAATTCTTTAAAGAATTTTAAAGTTTAATAACAAATATAAGGAGGCAACCTCAACTTTATGAAAAAGTGTTTTACTTACGTCTAATATATGATTAATACAAATCAAAATAACAAATCGAGTTAAAGTAACTACAGCATCAGCAGTAACATTTCACTATTTAAGAGTCAAAAAAGCTTTAGAAGTATCCTTGTAAAGTCTCAAAAAACAGGTACCAACTTAGGTGTCTATTCTTACAGACTACACAGTCTTTTATACTTTTCTTTATAATAACCACCTTATTTTAATAACCACAATTTGAGAGATCAAATTTAACCCTGTTTTACCCATTAATTAGGAAAATAGCTTTAAATACAGCACCAGCAGTAACATTTCACTATTTAAGAGTCAAAAAAGCTTTAGAAGTATCCTCGTAAAGTCTCAAAAAACAGGTACCAACTGAGGTGTCTATTCTTACAGACTACACAGCCTTTTTACTTTTCTTTATAATAACCACCTTATTTTAATAATCACAATTTGAGAGATCAAATTTAACCCTGTTTTACCCATTAATTAGGAAAATAGCTTTAAATACAGCACCAGCAGTAACATTTCACTATTTAAGAGTCAAAAAAGCTTTAGAAGTATCCTCGTAAAGTCTCAAAAAACAGGTACCAACTGAGGTGTCTATTCTTACAGACTACACAGCCTTTTTACTTTTCTTTATAATAACCACCTTATTTTAATAATCACAATTTGAGAGATCAAATTTAACCCTGTTTTTCCCATTAATTAGGAAAATAGCTTTAAAATATACACGCAATCCTAACAAAAAATAGACTTAAACAATTAAACGAAGAAAAATCTTAAATCTAATAAGTCTCAAAAACAAGGTGATATAAATGTAAGGCAAAATTCCCAACGAACAATAGAGTCAACAACACAAATAAATGAAGTAAAAATCTTAAAATCTAAAGTCTCAAAATCTAGGTCATATAAATGTCAGGCAAAAACTTCTCCATTTCTGGTACTTTGTAAAAGCCTCTGTTATTATGTTTGATAGGAGGATTTATCACTTCAACTATATCAGTAGTTTTGTACCAAATTTTATCTGGCCTTTCTGGCCACCTGAAAGTGTTCCCATTAGAAAGTACCATTGTACTAATTTCAAAGAGTCCTCGTTCCTTATTATCAACCTTTCCGGGGAAATATTCACCCTCATACATAATGATGACAAAAGAACCCTTCTTGATATGCTGTTTAGCATTTTTAACTTTACTACAATGAGCTACTTGAGTCAAAGGTAATTCTGATTCAGAATTACTATCTTCCGTAATAGATCTTTTTCTCTTCCTTTGCACTGAAATCTTCTTTTTATCCATTGCTTTCCGTTCATTTTGTTGTTCCAGTATTTCTTCTTCATAGGTATTTGATTCGGTCCCTTCGTTCCATTCGCTTTCACCACTTTCAATATATTCTATTTCAGCTTCTGTATCTTCGGATGAGGTGATTTCAGGCGTCTTTGGTTTTTTGGATTTTGTTATACCTTTCTTTTCCTTGGCAAGTTTTTCTTTGATATTTTTTTTCTCGATTCTCTGCTTAGCTTTTAACTCCTTTTCTTCTAAAACTCTTTTTTTCTCGGCTGCTTTTTTTTCGTAGTATTCTTGCCATGCTTTGCTCGTTACAGCTGATGGTAATTTTTCTTTTTTCTTTTTAGTTTTCTTTGTACTTTCATTGTCGGGCCAAAAAAGACATTTTTTGAATGGCGATGGAACTGTGACACCTAACGCATGACTTATTGTGTTTTTAGCAGGAGTTCTTGCAGCCAAAGAAAGGGATCCATCAACCCTGGCTAACGTATCTGGCGTTGTTGTATCGATAGAAGAAGTCACTGTACTACATGGCATTACCCCTGTTGTGTCTTTGTTAGTTTTTTCAGTCTCTAGAGACGGTATTTTTGATATTGATAGCACTGTGCCATTCTTAGTATCGCTTGTTGTATCATTTTGGGATTTCAAATCAGATGTAGCTTCATCAAATTTTGATGGCGTACTTGGCGTTGGTATGAGTGCCACTGTTTTAGAGACACCATCTGGTGCACTGGTTGACAGCGTATTTGGCGTTGGTATGAGTGCCACTGTTACAGAAACATCATCTAGTGCACTGGTTGACGGCGTACTTGGCGTTGGTATGAGTGCCACTGTTTCAGAGACACCATCTGGTGCACTGGTTGATAGCGTATTTGGCGTTGGCATGAGTGCCACTGTTTCAGAGACAACATCTAGTGCACTGGTTGACGGCGCTATGAGATCGAGTGCACTGCTTACTTTGCCGTTGCCACCGATGGCTGTTGGCATATCATTTTCTTCCATTATACATGCGCTACTAGATAATATGCTATCTGAAGTTGGTGAAGGTTCCTTATTTAATGTAGCAGGTGCGGAACTGGATTCAAGCGAAATTGACATTTGCTTGTTGTGTGCCCACACTATATAAAGATTTAAATCTTCATCTAACGCCATGTTTTCCAGAACATTTCTGCCTTCATAGTAAAGACTGTTAAATAGGTCCAACTTTTCTTGACCAAAATGTTTTGTAATTTCAATTTCCAAAAAATTTAAAAACTGGCTTCTTTCTTCATTTTGGTTTTCGTTTGCTAGATCAGAAACAGTATTCCGTTTTGTGAGTTTTGACATATCAATATATTGTGGACCATAAGGATGCAAACCACCGCCCCGAAATCCGTTTTTAATGCAGTCTGTCGTTATATTCTTCAAAGCTTTTTGAAAGACTGGGGCAAAGTTTTCCTTTTTCAGCTTGTTACCTGAATTTTCCATTTTCCACTGGATAACTGCTTTACGATAGTATACTTTCAGCGGTCTGAAAAGAGATATGTCCATAGGCTGCAGAATGTGGGTCGAGTTAGGGTACAAGGCTATAATTTCTATGTCATTTTCAGAGCAGAACTTGGACAGATGGAGTGTCAGATGCGATCTATGACCATCTACAAAAAACAAAATTGGTTTCTGGATGCCTTCTTCTAACAACCAAGGATTGAAAATTGTGGTCACAAACTCATAGAACGTCTCACTAGTCATCCAACCGGTCTCCGACTTTCCTATGCCCCAATCTCCAGGCACACTGCTAGAAATCTTTTCCGGGACTCGTTCATAGGCGAAAACAATCATGGGAGGTGCTAGTGTCCCTGCGGCATTTGCTGTCAACAAGACGGTTAAATTTTCTTTTTCATCGCCGCTTGCCGCATAAACATGTTTTTCCCCTCGTCTAACAAGCACTCGTCCAGGTTTTGGCGCAAGAAAAAAGGCACTTTCATCTGCATTGAAAACTCGGCTTGGCTCTTTCAGCACTTCAAGCAATCCCTTTTCGGCCAAATATTCTTCCACTTCTTTGAACCAGGTGTTTATTTGTTCTTCTGTCACTTCATTGCGTGCTGCACTGAGGTTTTCTGCCGCTCTTTCTGCTAATATAGGATGTCTTTTGATGAAAGACGAAAACCATTTTTTACCTGGCCTGTTTGCTGTGAAAGGAGTAGATTTACCTTGCTCCGTAACTATTCGCTGGACGCTGTCTAAAAGTTGTTCTCTGGTGATAGGAAATCTTCTCTCGGCACTTGCTATTGCCCATTTTACGAGCAAATCTTCTTCTCCTGTCGTCAAGACTGTACTAGGCCCCATAGTGCATACCATGGGGCTCTTACCGGAGATTTTATTGTGGAGAGTAATTCTCGGCACTCCAAATCGCTTCGCCGCTGAAGATACTGATTGTCCTTCCTTTTGCACTGCCTCAATGGCGTGAGCCATTTGTTCAGGCTTATAATCTTTTTTAGGCGCCATCTAACCAAACCAGAAATCTAATTAGATGGGTAGTATAGATCTTACAATCTACGCATGGTTCTAACTACAAATAAATGTATCTCGCGCTTATGAATTGCAAAAATACATAAAATTATAACATGGTGTCCATTAATGGTAAACGTGCTTTCTTTATTATTTTTCAAAGACGTTTGATATCAGGCGATATTCAAGAGGTAATTCTAGCTGGATTTCAATCTTCAGTTCAATTAAATAGCCATGGACACGTGTCCATAAATGGTTTTTAGGAATCCACGAGATCCAGTAATGGACACCGCCCCTAAAATGCTTCGAAATTGTCAAACGACATAACCTCTTTCTCGAATATATGCCTAATACTATAAGATAAACATAAAATCAAAGCGTGTCCATATAGCTATCTAAAAACGAATATAGTAAACAAAAACAATGACCTACCTCCTTAACGATTCACTTAAGAAATCCGGATAAAACTTGAAAAACTCCAGAGCACAATTTCTTCAACTCGCCATTTTGAAACAAAATGGCCGAAAATATTTTTCTTCATCAGTATGACAGAAGGATGTTCATTGTCTATGCCTAAAGTGTTGCCATTTCTAGAAATCCATTTCTACCCTTATTATAAAGTCTACAAGTTTTTATCGTCCATCATTGGTGCCGAGTCCATCACCGGCGCCACCACGTTAGCCTTCTTTGGGCAAGCTCTTCCCATCGTCGACCTCATCTCTGTCCTTGAGGACCTGTACTCTTGACCTCGATCTAGTCTTGAGACTAGATCGAGGTCAAGAGTAAGCCCATTGACAATAAAAAAGAAACCGGTCAAGTGCGAGTTGGACTCATGAGCCGAGGGTTCCCATGTGCCTATAGCATTTTTGGAAGCAATAAAGTCCATTTTTAGGACCACAAAACTAAATTTGTTTGTAAAGGTTTTTTGCAGATTTCTAAAAAACTGTGCAACATAGAAAGATCGTTTTAATGTTGCTGTAATATTTACATAAACTTCTATCGACTGTAATTAATTCAGATTTTTTCTTAAATAAACTTCGCAGATAAGGGGGGGGGGGGGGGGGGGATTTCTCAGAATTACCTTATCACACACATCTTGATATTTTTCATCATAACTTGAAAACAAAGAGTTGTAAAAAATATATATATATTTTAGAATGTACAAGTAAAGCCCTTTCATATGATACCCCACTCGACCTAGTGACGACAATTTGAAGTTTTGCCCCCTCCCCCCCCCCCCCCCCCTATTTGAGTCCCCTATTAATAATCGTAACTTTTTTTAAATTCTCTAATGTTAAATTAAGTTGGGCAACTATATTCTAAAATCATTCCAAATTTCAAGTCGATAGCATGAGTGGTTGCTGGGATATACAGGTGTGACAGACAGACAAAGTCGCACCATAAGGGTTCCCTTTTTTACCATTTTGGTATCGGAACCCTAAAAAGATGTTCACTTTCTTTTACATTAGATTTTGGGAATTAAAAATAATATAGCACTTACTGGTTGGTACTGCTGCCATATTCGTCGCTTCGCGGGGAGAGCACAGACGAGTGACCTGACTGGCAGATATCAGACTGGTATATCTCTGATGTGACAGCCGTCCCTGCACCCAGATCGCCGGAGTTGTTATGAACTCGCAGGGCAGTTGACGTGAATGGCGACGAGTCATAGTTCATGAATGAAATCCGAGATTTCTCTTCCCCATTGGGCCTTCAAATAAATGTAAAACCACCTTTTAGGGTTCCGTCACAAATTTTATCATATTCCTCTACAGCTAGCCAGTTGAAGTCAAAGAGAATGTCAGATATCTTAACAAATAATAAAAGTAAATGCAGGCCACTTTCCGATGGTGTTCAAGGCTCACATAACCATAGTGTCTCGTCACCAATGACCTTTCTGGCAACTGCGGTATTTTCCAGACACATTCTAGAAGAGGTGGCAGCAGAACTGCATACTCGAATGGACTTGTGCATTTTTGTAGATAAAAGCTGTCCCAGTGGAGTACTGCCTGGCTGAAAGGAATGCCTGATAACGTAGCTGCAGTTTTAAACATACATACAGGACGAAAAGTCCGTACGACGGAGATTGAGGTTGTCAATGGAGGTTGTCCGCTGTCGGTACGCGTACGAATACATTTCGGAAAAATATCATGGGATTAAACATAAAATGACCATCAAACAGATTCAAAAGTCACCTTATGAAAATCGTTTATCTTTCGCTTTAATTTTTGGGGAGATTTAAAACTAAACACTACATTTTAGACTGGACAGAGTCAACTACATACTCGTAACTACGTCTGAGATGGTGGTCTGTATTACCGTTCTAAATGTTTCCTTAGAAAACGGTTGACTTTTTCTCGGTTTCCGTGACTCACGGCACAGCGCGCGGATGAGTCACTTTGCTGCACTTACATTGTGGAGTACCTAAGTAGATTTTGGAGTGAGGTTTTTGGGTAATAGCCTTGACCAAGGAACATACTACTGACTCTCTGCCTTGACGCCTCCGATTCTGTAAAAACTATAGTGCTGCGACCTGAATTTGATGTATTGTGCAACTAACTGTTCTCACCACAAATTTAAAAATAGATTGGTATATAGAGGCCACAATTATTTTCCTAATAAGAATTATTGTAGATGTATAGAGGCTACAATAATCGTAGTAAAAGGAAATTGTTGTGGATATGTAGAGGCCACAGCGAATTCTTTTTAAGTTCTAAAAAGTAATTGATGTTGATTGATTTTTTTTTATTTGTACAATCAACAGAACGTCTGTAATCTCTCTGGACTTTATACCATGTTAAAAGAGTCACGGGTGTTTCTGCTGGTGTGCAGTTGATTGTACTTATCTTTACATGGCGTAAGGTAATGTGTTATTTCCCGGGACGGGAAACAAATCAGGAAAGGCCGACTGTTATAGTATGTGCAATTTATTGTTTAATATTTTATTTGTATCAATTATTTCTATATCATTAACATAAATTAAGAGTAAGTCAATTGACGCGCGCACCTTTATCCTGCTCGCTTATTGGCGGAAGCTATTCCACCACTACCCTCGACTAGGACGGCAGAGAGGTGCGCGCGGCCCCATTCGGATTATAGATTTCAAAGTGTGAAGTGATATTACGATTTATAAAAGTGAAATAAAAGTGAAGGTGGAACTGTTGTTTGATTCCTCGACGTCCTGCTACACAAATAGGAGTAGGACTGTGATTTTTTATTGGCATCGAATAGCTTATTGTTAGACATACTCGTATGGAAAGATACTCACACACTAAGCCCTCTGCGTGAGTAGAACTGGAAGTATCGCTGCTTCCAGTCGTCATTATTCTTGAAACTGTAATGGTTTTCCCCGATTTTTTTATTGGATCTAAAAAACAGAAACAATATTTTTTTTTATTATGATAGAATCAACACTAAAATCTAAATTGTTAACAAATAGTCATCTGTTCAGAACGGGGGACCCAAATCTTGATTAACACCGCGCGCTTCGCGGCATCTCATAGTGATTTTTTAATGCCTTGAATAAAATGTATTCACCTTTGTTCACTTTTGGAAAGAAAAACCCGTAATTTTTAATTTTTTTAGAGATATTTTATCACCCGTTGAATGGACTCCAGACATAATTTGTAATAAAGGTAAAACTATTGGAAAAGATTATTGCAGTGCAAATTGCAAGTTGCAACGCAGTTCCATAAAAATCAATGTACAATGTAACCGATTGAATACATCATATTCATAATTTCAGTGTTTCTTTGCAAGTAACTTTTTATGAATTATGCAAATGGTGATTGTTTATGTTATGTGTGATGTTTTGGGACTAATTTATTTATTTTTTGTTTATACTGAGTATCCACATAATTAATACCTACTCAGAACAGGTAACAACTATTTTATCAAGATTTTATCATTAAACGACTTGTGAGTGACTGTTTCAGACAATAAGACAAATATTAATGTACGGGGGCGAGGCTTGGACACTATCACTTAAAGAAGAGTAAAATTTGAGAGAGGTAAATTCTTCGTAAAATCCTTGGGCCAAAGAGTGACGGAAGCTGGAGGATTCTTAAAAACGCAGAAATTTAAGAACTTGTTGGTGACCCAAATAAGTATAATAGGACAGACGAAGGCTCACAGACACCGCTGGCTCGGCCACTTAGAAAGAATGGAAGAGGACCGCCGCCGCCGCCACGTCAAAAACCGGTCAAGTGCGTGTAGTATTTTTGGAAGCAATAAAGACCACAAAACTAAATTTGTTTGTAAAGGTTTTTTGCAGATTTCTAAAAAAATGTGCAACTTAGAAACATCGTTTTATTTTTGCTGTAATATTTACATAAACTTCTATCGACTGTAATTGATTCAGATTTTTCCTTCCACAAACTTAGGAGATAACGGGGGGAATGGTATATTTTTGTCATTTTTAGGGTTCCGATACCAAAATGGTAAAAAAAAGGAACCCTTATGGTGCCGCTTTGTCTGTCCGTCTGTCTGTCTGTCCGTCTGACTGTCACACACACCTGTATATCTCAGCAACCACTCATGCTATCGACTTGAAATTTGGTATTGTTTTAGAATATGGTTGTCCAACTTAATTGAACATGAAAGAATCAAGAAAAAAAATATAATTATTAATGTAAAGGGGGCCCAAATAGGGGGGGGGGGGCAAAATTTCAAATAGTTTTCAAGTTTTGATGAAAAATGTCCGTGTGACTGCACTATGTAAGATGGAACGATACACAGAAGGATGCTGCTGCCCATCCTCCAGTGTATAATCCCTTAGTCGCCTCTTATGACACCCATAGGTAGAGATGGTTTGGTACTATTTTTTGCCGGCACCACACGGTCTTTTACTGTACAGGACCGAAGCTATCGGCCCTAGGCCGACTTTTTATTTCTAAATTGTTTTTTTAGGGTTCCGTACCTCAAAATAAATAAATGGTACAGCAGCACTGCACTTATTTTCTCGCGATATGCAATTAAAAAGTATCAACTGCAAACTTAAATTTGTAATGCTATACATGTAGTGTGGAAATACAAACTTAAATTTAAGTTTTTCCCAAAAATGTTCTCATGAATTCAAATTGTCAAACATTGAGACAAACTAACCGTAAACGATTTCGAGAAAATTTTGGCAGAACTAGAACAGCCTTTATATGAATTTGCACAGATCAATGGACACTACCGTAAGATACTTTCATAGAATTTCCCAACACACATTTCATAGGAAAAGTTGTTCAGTTTAGGCTACTGAGCAAGCACTTTCAGTTTTTGGTACACCCTATATACTAGACTTTTGCAAAAAAAAAAAAAAAAAACAAATAGAATATCCAGTCAGGTAGATAACCAATTCAGAATACCAAATATAAATATTAAAATGGGCTCAATGAAACCAATTTTTAGTAAATCACATTTTTACATTTTAGTAATAAGGGAACACCCCTTATATGAACTTCTACAGACCAGTGGATACAGCCGCAAGATACCTTGCATGGTGATTCTTGGTCATGCAAAGATTCATCAAGATCGTTTGAGCCGTTTTTGCTCAAATTGCAATTTTTCATTTTCGTTGTATCCAGCTACCCTCAAAATGAGAGCCAGCTAAAAACTTTTTTTTTTTCACGAATACAATACCTTTCTCGCTCCGCTCGAAAGTAAAAACGGAGCCCTTATAGGATCACTTTGTTGTCCGTCTGTCTGTCTGTCAAGACCTTTTTCTCACGAACGGGTCGGTATCAGGTTTAAATTGATAACGAATATTAAATTCTATAAACCACACAAGATCTGAAAATATCAATTTTTTACAGCGATGCTATCAAAATATATGGCTTTTTATGTCCTCATCTCCATACATTTATGCACTAAAGTAAAACCTAGAGGGTACTTACTTCCCGTAGACCTAAAATTATGAAATTTGACAAGAAGCTAGGTCTCACAGTACAAATAAAGGGAAAAGTCGAAAATCATTAAATATTACAATTTTTCTCACAACTAATAGTAGGTAACCAATTAAGGTGAGAGGTTGAGAGGTTTCAATAAATTTTCTATAAAAGAGGGGTCAAGTTGGATGGTCGCGGAGTTTTTAAAGTTAAAGAGCAAAAGTTTTTAGTATATCATTTGGTAGTACGGAACCCTTAGGGCGCGAGTCCGACTCGCACGTTGCCGGTTTTTTTTCGTACAACAAGAGTCAAAATTTTTGTCTGCAAATACACAATAAAAAAAATAAAGGCTGCATTTAATTTTCCGACACAGCCTATCTTTCCCTTTCTACCATAGTTCTACTTACGGTGCGCTCATAACAAAAGAAATGATGATCAATTGATTAGGTTGTCCTCCGCCTGAACAAACTAGATAGATTTATAAAACTTGGAGGAGTCGTAGCTCCTCCAAGGATAAAAAGCTCGTTTATTTACAGACGTCAAAGATGTTGTGACTATATTTGTCAGTTTGACGGCCCTTGTGAAATGTGGCCTGTATTTTGAACATTTAAAAAGTTTACAAAATAATCCGTATTGAAATCTATTTAAAACAAAGATTTTGGAAACTACGCCTAGAAGCGCAGCGTTTTTCTTACGTCAATGATTTAAAACAATCTGCAGGCAAACGAGCTTTTTTTTGAAATACATTGGAAGAGCTCCTCCTAGAGATATTATAACAATCTGAGTAGTTTAAGTGTCAATAGATGGCGGTTATCACTGTTGATCATTTCTTTTTTAAGGCTTGGTAAAATATATAAAATATTTTTACAATAAATAACCGGCCAAGCGGCCAACTTTTCGGTAGTATTGTTCGTTTGGCGGCTTAGAGCAACGCGTCAAACCGCGCAAGAAAATCGTGTTAGTCTATGTTTGGCGGCAATATATGGTAGTTATAGTTATTATAACTCATGACATCATAGCTTAGCTTATCATTTATAGCTTTGTATTGGTAAAGTGCTAAAAGTGGCCGTTTTTGGCAGTTTTACAATACAAAGCTATTCACGATAAGCTAAGATGTAATGTGATGGATAATAAAATATAGAACTACCCCAAATTGCCGCCAACCAAACAATCCTTATTATATGTCTTGTATTTATGACGCAATAAATTTATTTCTCAAAGTGGCAGCACTTCTGCTCAGCAACCACCTTAAGGTTATTTGCAGATTTAAAAAAAAATGTTTGTCCTGTAATATTTATATAAACGTCTATCGACTACAATAACTTCGGAAATAGGGGGGGGGGGAATGGTATGATTTTAGACATTTTTCATCATAACTTGAAAACTAAGAGTCATAAAAATTAAAATGTAAGTAAGTATTTTGGAATGTACAAATAAAGCCGTTTCATAATATGATGCCCTACTCGACCTAGTAACAACCATTTATTAATTTGACCCCCCGATTTGGGCCCCCTTTACAATAATAATAATATTATTTTTATAATTCTTTCATTTGCAGTAAAGTTGAGCAATCATACTCTAATACTATTCCCAAGTTAAACAGGTGTGACAAACGGTGGACAAATCAATTTCAGCCATTGGTATTATTCAGAAACAAAGATAAACATGGGTTGGTTGGTGAAGAAGATTATTGTGATGATCCTTTCAAATACACAATTTTGCTCGCATTAGTTAAAAATGAACACAAAAAAAACGTTTCCGTGCTTTTGAAAGCACGTTCAGCTATTGGTATTGGTATCAAACTGAGAAAACCTGGGTTGGCTGTCGAAGAAGGTTATGATCCTTTTTACCATAGATTAATGAATGAAGCTTTTTACATAACTCTCTATACACCGTTATTTTTTTACCACCCTGGAAACTTTAAGAGGTAGTTCTGCCCTTGAAACTCAAAAACTTTTCCCAAGTAACATAGGTCGAAATACGAAAAAAATTTCGACTGCATCAGCTGACAGCCCATTTTTTATGAGAACTCGAATTTTTTTTCGTATATTGATCTATATTCTTTGGGAACAGGGCATAATATTGTAATTTAGTGGGTCTATGTTGAAAAATAAAATATCTATGGTCCCACTGGTGGCACATAACAGTGGGACCACGGGTAATACGCCGGGAAAAGTTGTTCAGTTTCATAGTCAGAACCACTTCTTAGAATTTCCGGTTTGTTAAGATGTTTGATGCTGTTTTAGTTGTATTGTCTCGGCCACGATTAACCAATGTGGACCCCATTGTATTAGGTTATATATAAGATATTTAATCATTTAATATAAATTTGTAAACATTTACTTATGCTAAATATTCGATGTCGAAAGCTTCCGGATGCTACAAAGTAGGTCCATCTATTCGCGACGTTTTATTAAAAATTTATTAACATTTTATTAACCCAGTAACTTTGGCCCGCTGCTCTTGTGAAATCTTTTCTCTTTTGAATTATTTTGCATTTTGTTATGTATTAAAACAGTGGTGTTATTATTTTGAAATAAGTACCTACCGGAAAAGGCATGCAGTTCTAAAGGCGAGTTGGGCTATAGGGCAATTATAAATGCAAAAATTGTATCCATACGTCAATACGCTCTAAAAGGCACAGAAAATACTTAGGTATTTACGTAGGTACTATATAAACAAGAAGGTACACATAGAACTAAACTGTTATTTCATCTGTGGAATAATATTGACTAAGTAAGCATAAGAACAGGTACAGGTACTCAAAGACTCACTACAGCTTCAGAACATGATCACCTTGAGATGTATTGACCCGTAAAGTTATCTAGCACGCCTAGAGTATCGAGTAGGTAGACGTATTGTCTAGTTTAATTAGGCGATGTGCCATCTGCTATGTATCAAATCAACCTACTAATAAATGATTATAATAGCAAACAATATTTACTGTTGTCTAAAATTAAGATCAAGTTCCGTTAACGAATTAGCAGAAGAACCTCAAATCAAGGTGTCCTGGAGGGCGATCGTGGTAATTTCAACGATATTACCAATACAAAAACGTTTGCCTAAAACACTTAGTTAAGACTTAACATTACTTTTGAGGCAAACGTTTTTGTTTCGGTAATGTCGTTGAAATTACCACGATCGCCCCCCAGGTTAAAAGGAAACATCTCGTGGGAACGTGATTAGTGCTCATTGTGATGACTGCGGATCATTTGTTTAGTGTCGTACCTTGTGATCCGATTAGTAATTTGATTTTGCTGTTGTGGTGCTGTCAGGCGCAAGGCAAGGCGGCGGGGGCGGCGCGCTATGCCTGTCGCGGCGGCTTCGCTCGTCGCCGGCGGCACCGCGGTACGGCAGACTAGTCGCTTACACCGCGAATACCCGTGCGCACGTCGCGCCGTGTCGTCAGACTCGCCACGATAACGCGCCCTCTTTAAACGCAACGTTCACTCTAGCTACACAATCGGCTCCATTCACACTTACGATACTACGGCCCATTGTTATTATCCAATTACGCGGCTGATCGGGCCCAACTGCAGTGCCGCGCACTCTTCGAACCGGCTTCGTGACCATATGATCAGCATCTGACCCGTCCGAGCTGCAAATCTCCGATACCGGTGCGCGGTCACGATGAGGATCAACATTTGAAAAGTTTTTGTCTGGACGGTCAAAGGATGATTCAGTGACGGTTGTGACTTTGTGTTGAATGGTACAAGTTTTGTGATACGATTATGTTGGAGATGTGAATATTTACGTTAAAAAATTTTTTTATGGTGCTTTAAAAGATAGTACGATGGCTGGTGCTAGTGAAGATGATGGGAATGTGGAGGAGAGTGCGCCTGCCACGGCTGAAGCTCCAGCAGCTGGTCCTGATGCCAAAAAACGAGGGTTAAGCGGTTCGATGTCGCTGCGCACGCGCAAGCTGGGCCGCCGGCTGTCACGCAGCATGTCCATCGTGGCTCTCAAGCTGCCGGAGAAGGCACAGAGCATAACTCGGTCTTCCTCTAAGCTAATCCGTCAGGTCAGCAGGGACAAGAAGAATAGATCCTTCGACCTCTCGATCATACTGCCGGACAAGACTCAAAAACAGGTAAGCTTACTTTTAAAAATTGTATAACCTAAACCAGTTTAATAAGCCAATACTGATTGAATAAGAAAAACTGACTTATATGAAAATAATTATTAACTTAATCATAACTTATTTAGGAAGTACTTACTTACCTAATGATAGGTAGTTAATACTTACTGAACGAATTAATTGCTTAATTTAATTAAGTGCAAATTAACAATTGACGTTAAGTTTCATGAAGTGAAGGCTGAATTCGCAGGTAAAAATAGCAAGAAACCTTACAAATACTTAAATAACTAGGTAGGTTTACTACTTACAACAAAACGAAAAGACCTTGCGGTCGGGTACGACACGACTAGCTAAAGAATACAAAGCCGGTTAGGGTTCTGTGCTTATTGGAAATATGCAACAATACAATATTAATAGTACCTAGCAGTCCAGTCAAAGGAATGACCAACTTTGTGCGGTAAAAGGAGATAAACATACTTACAAACATACAAAATAATGAGCCTACCTATTTTGCATTATTTGGACTCTTCAAACTAGTTCATCCATAGTCAAATTTAGTTAATTTGCACTCTTTTTGTAATATCATACGTAACATAAAATCATCGTCCACATCAATCGTTTACGATACTAATTTTTGGCATTGCTTTGTGTTTCGAAATAAGCTAGCGAAAAGAAATGACTACGTTAAGTCCTCGACATGTACCAAAGGCTTTGTTGTGCATTGAAATGAATAAAGACCCTCATTGCAGTTTTGCTGCTGAGTTGTTTCACCATCATCGCCCACGTTACTGATTTCTCCATTGATATAATGAGTTGAATATGCATTTATATTGCCTTTGGGCTTAAATCAGTCAATGGATATTGTTTGGCTTTGTCATTGGTCGCTTGATATCATGACATGACTGTTGACTAGTTGATGATAAATAATCAACCTCGGTGGGTAATTTGATACACTTTTGATTTGACTTCCTTTTGTGGTGCTCGCGTGGGTGACCTTGACAAGGCTGTAATCCAGTAGTTTATGAACGTCATGAAGTTTCTCTCAATTATTTTTAAATAACAGAGATAATTTGTATGCTTGGGAGTAACCATTTTAAAATAACCATTCCATACATTGTTTTTCTTGAACAATATTTATCTAAATATACCTAATACATATATCTGCCACTTATGTTCAGAAGCCATTACACGACATTGTTACATCTTGGTCATTCATACTCGTATAATAGCTGCATATTGATTTTCAAGGTGTCTCATAAAGGGCATAACAACCCTCAAATATGTGAATCCGCTCTTAAACTGGACAAATTTTCCAAAGAAACATAAGTCGTAACCTAGAAAATGTTCGACCTCCCATACACAATGCGCTAGAAGCTGATGCAGTGCAAAAAATTGTTCAGTTACATAGACATTGGGTATATTCACATCCTTGGTTCAGGACTGTTCTTCCTTTTATGTTACAAGAATGTATGTAAATGCACAAAAAAATGCATCGCCTTTTTTTCCACGTGATCTTGCTTCAGACACGACACGTGGGACAGTGCGTTCTGTACATTATCTCTGTAACCTCAACTCGAAGCCTCTGAAGTGAAAAATAATCTGGATGGTTTGTTTGCGGTTGCCTCTTATTGAAGATCGTTTAGCAGGCTAGCAATTACTCTAGCTGTTTTTTTTACTGCAAATGAACTTCCTCAGAAGTAAGGACGACAACATCTGTTCCGCAGTGTAATCGATTCAATTACCGAATTTGATTGGATACAATTAATTACCTGTCAAGAGTACCTAATGGACTGTAAAATCTTCCGTGAATAAAAAATGGTTCATGCTTAGGATGCTTATCCCAAAATCTTAAATATCTTAGCCATTGTTTAGACATTCTCATGTTTTTGTCATTCTTAGTTTTCGTCCGTTGTTAAGTTTTTTGAATAGGTAGGTGTCTTTAGTTTTGGCCGTAGGTACTATTAGGAACGTAGCTAGCTTTTGTGTTTTAAATAGTTACTTTTTAGTACAGTTTACCGCAAACGAACCTTAACCTCTTTGAAAAACTGCGAATGCCACGGTGAATGTGGAATATGAATGCTTCTAACAGTTTTTGTCACTTGACTGTACACAATACAAAGGACACAGTCTTTGTTAAAAGTATTACACACGTTAATAGAGTGTGCGAATATGAGTGACACAACGGTTCCTTCGGCGCCCGGCTTTCAGCTGCTTTTGTTAATTAACCAGACCAACCAGACGTCGTAATATGCAGTCCACATATGTGAGATCTGCGAAGATTTTCATTGTCTCCGCCTACAGTGGCAATAATGTTGAAATTGGAAGATATTTCACTTAACGGTAATGAGGAAGAACGCCCACTGAATGCACTGAGACTGTACCTGATGCAACAGAATCAGGAAATGATACATAAAGAACGTCGCATTCTCTCAAGGTAGTTTTTTTGCACGAAAGTTAACAGGCGGAATTGAAGTTGGTAAATATTTATGGTAAGCAGTCTTTTAGGCTATGAAGTATTTTGGCTAGCAGAAGAGAAAGCGATGTCGCAACTAGCGAGTACTGGAACAACTATTGCACGCGTGCCGCATGCGGGTTACGATAGTCTGGTAATTAGTGGGCATCGCTCGTAAATATTGATATTGAATTGAAAATTTATCGTAACGCACCAAAGGCGTATATTTTTGCACATCAGGCAGTAATGTTTGTAAACAGAGGACTATTGTGTTTGGAGTTAAGCCGTTTCTTTGGTCGATTATTGCCAGTGTGTATTATGCTTTTAGATACAATTGCGCTTGTATTAGATCATACTAGCTTCTACTGCAGCCAGATACTGTAGATAGGAAGGCTTTTCCAAATCAGAGATTTTCCATATTTAATTTTTCGCAACAATTTTATCAGTTGGGGAACCACAATTTCAGTATTCAGGAGTTGTCTTTATTACCATAACATCGTTTTGGAGGTCCACAGAATGATATAAAAATTTTTCTTCTAAATTTCACACCAAAAATCCGTGATTTGAGGGGAAAGTAACGTGCATAGTCAACAAGCTTCTTAGCATTGCAGCTGGTACGATGGACTGCTGTTGTTGACCGAATTATGTATGGTACAATGTGGAGAAGGACGCTGTTGTCCATCCTCTGGTTCAAAATACCCTAGTAGTCTTTGGCAACACCCAGAAGTACAGATAGGTGCTATTCAAAGCCCGCCCGACAGAGACATTACATTTTTAAACACATGCAATTTCTGCTTCCTCTGCAAAACTACGGACTGGCAGTCAAAAATGATACCTTGTAATTTAAGAAATAATTATAAAATAACGATCATTATCGTAGAGGACATTGCCACTTATAGATAATAGATTATAACACTTGGAGAGGTCACATAATTTTAATGACAAGCCAAGAAGAGTATGTACAGATGCCTTTTCTCTTTAAAGAAAAAATATTCGTATTATAATTTGTAAAGAAATGCCATCATCATCATCATCATATCAGCCGAAAGACGTCCACTGCTGGACATAGGCCTCCCCTAAAGATCCCCATGACGACCGGTCCTGCGCTGCTCGCATCCAGCGGCTTCCCGCGACCTTGACAAGATCGTCGGTCCACCTTGTGGGGGGCCTGCCAACGCTTCGTCTTCCGGTACGTGGTCGCCACTCTAGAACCCTTACGCCCCATCGGTCATCGGTTCTTCTTGCGATGTGCCCTGCCCACTGCCACTTTAGTTTAGCGACTCTCAGAGCTATGTCAGTTACTTTTGTTCTTCTGCGGATCTCCTCATTTCTGATTCGATCTCGCAGAGAGACTCCGAGCATAGCCCTTTCCATAGCTCTTTGGGTGACCTTGAGCTTCCTGATAAGGCCCATCGTGAGCGGCCACGTCTCGGTTCCATATGTCATCACTGGCAACACACACTGGTCAAAGACTTTCGTCTTGAGACACTGCGGTATTTTGGACGTGAAGATGTTGCGGAGAAATGCCATAGTATTATTTAATCTGTGGAAATGCTCAGAAGGCTCTAATTTGAGAGCAATGGAAAGTGGAAACATTAGCAGTTGCCGAGGGCTTTCAAAAGGGTTCTATACTTGGGCAAGAGCTCGGCAAGAGTAAGTTTAATGCAAAATTTATGGATAGTTAAAGGTAAATAAGGATATATTTAAAAGCGAGCCGACCATAGCAAGGTCTGATGGGTATCGCTTCGCTATTTATGTAAAGCTGAAGCGCAAAACCGGTCTTTGCTCGTCCATGTTACGATCATTCAGCAAGTGCAGCTAATTTGCCAATTCTTTGAGGTATCTGAGTAGTTTTCTATAATCCTTTCTAAAGGCATTTCAACTAATTTATCTATACATCTATTTAGTCAAATTTATTTAACCCCTTTAAAGTAATCCAGTAATAAGTAAGTTATGTAATTAATTATGTAATTAATTACGAATATTATAAAGACAATGATGTGTGTGAACGTTCCACTGCAGTCACGTTGGAAAGGTAGACATGTGACCAAATGTTCATTCATAATTAATTAAAAACTTTACGGAAAAACTTAGTTTAAAAATCTAAGTAAATCGTACAATAACTAGCAAGACCTATGAGCAAAACTAAAAGGGTGCCTACAATGGTGGCATTGGGACATCCTTGCCGACACGATTTTACAGCAGTTAAACTTTTGCGATTTTTAAACTGATTCTTTTAAAAAAGCAGTTAATTTGAGCAGCTACATGGGACTCTCTTAAAACAATGTTAAAATATTTTGTGTTTTTTTTTTTGCAAAGAGCTTAATTCACTCATCAACATCATCATATCGTGTGGGTTGCAAGGTCGATGACCGACCTCACAAACCCTAGTGTCAGAGTTGTTGAGCAGCAACAGTCCTCTGACATGGCTCATTAACGACTACATCCGTAGATAGTAGTCGGGTCCAATGGCTTAACGTGCCTTTTTTCTATCTTTTCGGACAATCAGGTGATTCATCCTGTAATGTCCTAACCCCTTTTGTGCGACCGTTTTTGCTTGACAGTGTCCCCACCGGGATTCGAACCCAGAACCTGCGGATCAAAAGCCGAGCCCTCTCTCTAACCACTAAACCACGGAGACTGTTCATCGTCAGTGTGATATAAATTGTATGCGTATGCGCACGCACGTCACACGCAGGCTCTTCAGGACATCGGTCAATGTGATATGTGTAGCAGGTTGTTATCTAGACGCCAGTTTCCTTATTATTTATTACGTTCATTATTCAATCTTTCCCTTTAAATTTTATCGGAAAGGAGCTGTTTAATAAGTTGTGTTTTTAGCTTTGAGTTGGTTTTAGATTTTGAACCCTTTAAAAATATTATTAACGACAACGTGATAGTTATTTTTTATTATCTTTGTTCAACAAATCCGTTGTGATAACATCACTTAGTAAGCCACAGTCGAACATAGAACTAACCCCAGAAAATCCGCGGTTAAACTACGAGTATACATACAGCGTGAAGTTTTATTGGTTTTGTTCCCGTAGTCCAGTGATATCATGAAATCAAGCTACGTTCCTTGTAAAACCTTTTTAGACTATGCAAAAGTGGTCAAGTGATCGACTCATTTTGTATGGGAAGTAAAAAAAAAAATTTGCAATGGAAATATATAATATTTTATTTCTTCGGGAAAGTTACTTGTTATCATGAGTAGAATCACTACGCGAGCGAAATAAAAATTCAAATTGTATTTTGACGGGGTTGTATGTAAGTAATCAAGTAATGGAGACAAGTGGCTTCCTATTATCGCAAACGCTATAGAATAGAATAAAAATCTATGGGATTGACATTAGCTGTCACGCAACATTTCGTTGGCTAATGCCAATTCCGTACTTTTTATTCTATTCTACTAGCGTTTGCGATAGTACTCTGAATACGGAGTCAGTCATGGACCAGTTAGTAATCGCAGGGTACGATACGCGGACGCTGCTGCCCATCCCCTGGATCAAGATCTCTTTTAGTCGCCTTTTACCGCCACAAAAAGAGGGGGTGGTATTGTTACTTTATAGCTGGCACCACATATACCGTCACCCCGTTTTACTAGGCCCTGGGTTTTTTTAGAATCTAATATTGTAGACTCTTCGTTAGGATATTTGACATAGCCAGTTGCAGAAAGCGTTGTTACCTTAAAGCTCTTTTAAAGCTACTGCTGACACTTTTTGTTTTACTAACTAAAAAAGTATTTTAAATTTTAAAGGAACGTTAAATTTAATAAGTGCAGTCAAGAGCACATCAAGCTGGACACATTGTACTTTGTACCGTTCTTATTTAATCGGCTACCCGGCGTCCACTAGCAACCCCATCAGTAAAAAAAATATTACTTACTAAATACGAAAATTATCGAAAATCCGGAAAGACAAATTGAAGAACCTTTGTTTAATTTTAGAACCTATAATAACTCTGTAAAATAAAGTTTACTGTAGTTACAGATACAATAACTGCTAAAAGTGGCCTAGTGATTAACTGATGGGGGCGCTAGTGGACGGCGGGTAGCCTCTCAAACAGAATTCCAGGGAAGAGTTTATCAATCTATCTAGAGCCGCACTGGGAGTGTCATGCATGAGCTGTCGTTGACTGTACGATGCAGCTATTCACTAGGTTCGTTAATATTCCTACCTCCTCGGATTTCGTTCAATTTAAACCCTTATTTTAATGTCGTCTTTCGTCGGCGGGAATTTTTAATGGCTTTTTAATTGCTCTCTGAATGTTTGTTTTCAATTGCGATAAATATTCTGAAGGAATGAGTAATGCGATAAGCGAAGGCAATGTTCTTTTACACCAGCTTATTATAAAATACGTTAATGTATAAAACTCTTAACAGAAATAATTAATAAGTAGTAAAAAATTAAGTAGCTGGGAAAACGAGCGACGCTAGGACCAACAGATGGCGTTGCTGTAGGTTTTCTGAAAAAGAAAACACAAAGAAAACGAACTTTTTCACCTCCCATTTAAACCCATACCCCTGTGTAGTTAATTTCATCGAAACCGTTATCTAGAGAAATTTTTAAGAACGCGATTACAGGGTCAATCAACTTTTTCTTGTATCAAATGTTCAAAAAGCAAAAATTAGTTTTTACAAATATGTCACAATTTTTTATCATAAATGAATGCAAAATTTAATAAATGTTTCGATGATATAATGTGCAGTTAAGTAATCCTTGAATAAATATTGTTTTCACTCAAAATATAGAGATGATCATCTAATTTTGTCTATTGGCTAACAAGTTATAAAACAACTAGTTTCTCCTGTTCTAATGGAGATTTGTTAGATATTTTGAATTTAATAGATTACTAAACCATTAAAAATGGTCATACAAAAACAAAATGCTCAGAGAATTGTGAAAATTTTAAGAAAAATACAAATGTTGTGTCTCTTGAGTAACCAATGACAAAAACGTATATAAATTTTTTCTGTTACTTGCGGTACTGCTGTTGAATCGAATTGCTTTTTTTGGCTCATGTAAGTCTCAGTATAAATAATAACTCTCCATAAACAAAAATAGGATACTATTGTCAAACAAAAAAATCCTGCCAAGTGCGAGTCGGACTCGCGCACTGAGGGTTCCGTACCACCACATAATCATAATTGTATTAGTTGAAATTTCAGTAAGTTAATGTGCTAGATTTTTTGAGTCCTACACGCGCTTGACCAAATTTTATTACTTTTTGTTATTTTATAGCTTATGCACTATAAACATACCAACTTTCAAGTCTGTAAGTGTTCCCGCTTTTAAAATAGAACTAAAACAAAAATCGCCTCCCTGACCATCCAACTTGACCCCTCTCTTATATGAATGTTCTTGAAACGGGAGCTCACCACAATTGGTTACCATTAGTTGTGAGTAAAGTTGTAATATTTAATGATTTCAGACTTTTCCCTTTATTTGTACTGTGAGATCTAGCTTCTTGCCAAATTTCATAATTTTAGATCAACGGGAAGTACCCTGTAGGTTTTGCTTTTTTGCATAAATGTATGGAGATGAGGACATAAAAAGCCATATCTTTTGATTGCGTCATTGTAAAAAATTGAAATTTTCAGATCTTGTGTGGTCCATAGACCCTAACATATGGTATTAATTTCAACCTGATACCTTTACCTGTTCGTGAGATAAAGGGTCTTGACAGACAGACAGACAACAAAGTGATCCTATAAGGGTTCCGTTTTTTTCTTTTGAGGTACGGAACCCTAAAAATATCTTAAGAAAACGTTTTGGAAATTGAGGGACACAGTATGTATGTATATATTCTTTATTGCATCACAAATAAAAGGAGACAAATTACAAACGAGAATAGTACCTAACCCAAGAGACCAAATTAAGTCACCCAAGAGACGGTATTAGACAGAATTTGAAACTTTCATACATAGGTTACAGATAATGATGCAGTATACGTGATAAATTAAACAACAGTTCTGAGAAATGCTTGTTTTATTAAATTATTTAGCATAAGAAGTATGTGGGGTAACGAAAAAAAGTCTCTTGGGTCACCGAAAAAGTGACTCCATGGACGGGTTACTCAGAAGATATAATTCAATATGGGGAGAAATTGATAAACTTTGCGAAAAAAATGCCTCTTGCTATTATTTCAGAACAAAGTACCTTACAATAAAGTATAATTAACCACAAAATTCAAAATACTTCTCGTTTTTAAATACATACATACAATAAATACACGTTCATTCCAATGCAGCTGTAGGCAAAATGGCCGGGCGAAAACAAATGAACGGACTCTTTTCTGATTGATCAAGCCTGATAAAATGGCGGTTTCATTTACTTTCGCTAACACTTTAGTTAGTTTGCTTGGGGAATACCAATATTTAAAACGTTTGGGGACACATTCATGCGTTAAGATATTTTGGAAATTGGACCATTTGGAATCCAAATAATAAATACATAATTAGGTATCAGTTACTCAGTAATATTCTTGTTCTGTATCTAATATCAATTTAGATGTTTTCATTAATTTTTTTAAGGAGCAGTGCGTAGAAAATTTGACTATACGAAAGGGGACACTTCCAATTTGTATGGGAGACAGGATTTCGTCCCCTAACTAACCAATATATATCAAAGAAAAGTATATTATCCTGGGATATATTAAAACTTGTAAGTCATGCTAATTTATCAGACTAACAGTATAAATAGATAAAACTGTAAATATATTATTTGATCTTAAGTCAACACTTGCATAATCGTGGGGACCCCTTGAACAAGAAAAAGTTGATTGACCCTACAAATAGATCTTCCTACTATTTCCGTTAACGTTCGGAGCTAACGAAACTGAACAACTTTCCTTTAGAAACACAGTTTGTAATTCGAAAAATAAAAATATATTAACGTCCCATAGAAACTACTAAAAGCGTATTTTGGAATTTCAACTATTTTTTTGTATTTCGACCTATGTTTTATACGGAAAGTTGTTCAGTTTCGTTAACTGAACGTGCCCTTAAACTTAGCGCAAATAAAAAAACCGGCCAAAGGCGTCTCGGGCCACGCGTAGTGTAGGGTTCCGTAGTTGCCTCGGGAATCATTATTGTTAAGCAAGTTTTGATTTCCTCACAAACATTTTCCTTTCTAACCAAGAAGGTCAAGCGCCTGATTGCTATTTCTATTATTTTCAGTATTTTGACTATTTTTCGTTAACCTTAGCTTTGATAGTTTTCCTTTCAAATACATCATATATGCTTCCTACCACTATGATTTTTCTCACGTTTTCTGTATCATCATAAGAATAAACAATAACTAATAATTGTTTATTCTTATGGTAATCATCCGTTTAGCTCGCAGAGGGGAGACTGAATTGTACGCTAAATATTTCTCAAACCAATCCATAAATCAAAAACCGGCCAAGTGCGAGTCGGACTCGCGCACTGAGGGTTCCGTACCACCACATAATCATAATTGTATTAGTTGAAATTTCAGGAAGTTAATGTGCTAGATTTTTTGAGTCCGACACGCGCTTGACCAAATTTTATTATTTTTTATAACTTTATAGTTTATAAACTTTCAACATACTAATTTTCAATTTTGTAAGAGTTCCCGTTTTTAAAATAGAACTAAAACAAAAATCGCCTCCTCGACCATCCAACTTGACCCCTCTTTTATATGAATGTTCTTGAAACGGGAGCTCACCACAATTGGATACCATTAGTTGTGAGTAAAGTTGTAATATTTAATGATTTCAGACTTTTCCCTTTATTTGTACTGTGAGACCTAGCTTCTTGCCAAATTTCATAATTTTAGGTCAACGGGAAGTACCCTGTAGGTTTTGCTTTTTTGCATAAATGTATAGAGATGAGGACATAAAAAGCCATATCTTTTGATTGCGTCGTTGTAAAAAATTTAAATTTTTAGATCTTGTGTGGTTCATGGACCCTAACATATGGTATTAATTTCAACCTGAAACCTCTACCCGTTCGTGAGATAAAGGGTCTTGACAGACAGACAGACAGACAGACGGACAACAAAGTGATCCTATAAGGGTTCCGTTTTTTTATGTTGAGGTACGGAACCCTAAAAACTGACAAAAGACCTATCTAACGACAACCGGGCCTACACTATGGGGTCGTAGCCACGTCTAGGGGAGGTAGCCAAAATATTTTTTTGCAATATTTTGTTTTACCACTTTGTCGGCGTGACAAATACGAATACTCATATCAAATTACAACTCTCTAGCTAGTACTTAGCTTAACTTTTCTAGGTCTTTGAGCTAAGCCACGGACAGACAGACATACGGACATGACGAAACTATAGGGGTTTCTTGTTGACTACGGAACCCTAAAAAAACACGGTATATAACTTAATCGTTAATGTTCAAATATTGCTCGTTTGACAGAATAAAAGTGAATGTAAAAAAAGCATAAGAGACCTAAATGCAAACAGTAGTGAAAGGATATGTGTGAGCCGCTTACTTGCTCTAAGTAGAATTTGATTAAATGTAAGTCAAACATCAATCAATCAATTATTTGCTCGGTTTATCGTCAACTTTTACTTTCACTCTTAAGGGACACTTTTTATTTCATTACCTACCTTACTAGAATTTAAATCATTTTTAGAATATCATTATAGATTTTATAAATCACGATACCATTTACTTAATAAGTATAAAAAGGTAGTTTTTCTCCCAAAACTGAAGCTGATTTAGTCCATAAAACAAAACACTTTTTCCCTAGGAGCATCAAGAAGAATAAAGAATAAAGTTTCGACTTACCATACAAAATTCACTTTCACTCACGTGCAGGTTTTATTATTTCGCGTGTTTCAGTTTCATTGTCTGAATCAATATTGGTTACAGTAACAATATTGTTACAGTATTTGGGAGATTTATTTTACACCCAAAATATCGCGATATTTGCTTGCTTGTTCCAAAACAAAAGCAACTACAAATAACAAGTGTTTATATAGCTAAATCCAGAATGAATATTGAGAATTACAGTTCAAAACTACGTGGTTGGTTATTTTGTTTATAAATAGAACATGCATAGTTAATTTGAGACATGCTGGTTGAATATTTTAAGCCAAGAGTGCACATATGGAGAGCAATGTTTACTGCTTTACATTTAAACTAACTTTTGGCTCTGGCCCAGACGTTTTAGGATACGACCATAAAGTTCTGGCTATGGTTCTCAGCTTAAGTGCCCAAATTGGCAAATGCGCAGGTGGTCAACTGAGAGCTGTGATTGTATAGGAACCTATTGTCTTCTAAGCTTTAAAAATAATGACATCATAATATAAATACTATCTGAGTTTGTTTACTATGCACGACACTATACTGTTGTACGTTTCGTAGTCCAAAACATGAAAATGTTCATAATCTCTTAGATAATCAGTTGTAACATTATTAATTTTAAATTGACTTACAGCTATGATAATTTTTGCCATATCTTTCAAACTGATAAGATAAGTGATTCCTAAAATTATTTATATTTACAATAAAATTATCTAGGTACCACTTGCATTGTTGTTAGGAGACAGTAAAAGCTTAAATGATAAGACACTCAACTTTTTCTTCTTAGCGTGTCGATCAATTACAAAATTTAAATTTTTGTAGCCCAGAAGGTTGCCACATTTACACTCAACTAATTCCAGATATATTAGGCGCTAATAATTATAACATTAGACTTGGCGAACTTAGCGTACATGATACAGTTGGAGAGCGAGCGTATATTCTAGTAGCACTACCTACTTAATTTGTAGGAAGTACGGATATCCGTAAAAAGATTAAAGTTGATTAATCAAGTAAAAGAAGCTCTCGTGCATGAAATGTAGAACGGATATATTGACCGTCGGCTTTACATAAGACGGCTCTACTCCGAATGAATATTATATCATGCGTGTAAACGAGTTTATGGGCACAAAACCATGCCAAGCTTTGCCGATTTTACGTCAAAACGTCTAAGTGAACCCAATAAGTAGACTTGGAATAAGAATACTTACCCTTGTGGTGCCGGCAAAGAATAGTACCAATCCATCTCTATTGGGTATGGTAAAAGGTGACTAAGGGATTATGATCTGGAGGATGGGCAGCAGAGACCTTCTGTGTATCGTTCCATCTTATATACTGCTGTCACTAACAACCATGGTCAATGGTGCCAGCCGTTAATAAGCGTAGTGACTATGGTACTGTCGCTCCACATTGTTCCCGTAAAAGTTGGAATTGTAATTCAGATAATTTTATTCAACGTAGAATCTTTACAGAATACTCATCATCATCATATCGTGTGGGTTGCAAGGTCGATGACCGACCTCACAAACCCTGGTGTCAGAGTTGTTGAGCCGCCAAAGGCCTCTGACATGGCTCATTAACGACTACATCCGTAGATAGTAGTCGGGACCAACGGCTTTACGTGCCTTCCGAAGCACGGAATCATCTAACTTTTCGGGCAATCAGGTGATTCATCCTGCAATGCCCTAACCAAACTGGGGAGGTCGCACAAAGAGATTTTTGTTTTGACAGTGTCCCCACTGGGAATCGAACCCAGAACCTCCGGATCGAGAGCCGAACCCTCTAACCACTAGACCACGGAGGCTGTTATTGCATGTCATGCAGAATACAATGCAAATAGAACGAGTCTACACCGTTTCGGATCGTGCTATGGCAGCGTAAAAAAAGAACTGCAGCTTACGTTTTATGGGATGTTATGATGATGATGAAGAACACTGAATGTTGATGACTGACAGACATTGCACAGCCTAAACCGCAGCATGATTGCAAAGCTTCTATAAACTTAGGACGTATATGAGCGACTAAGGAAGAGTTTAAAAAATCCCTTAAGGATGTGAAATAGGGGTGAAACGTACCTAATGAATGTTTGTATTGAGATCCGGGCACGCGTCTTGTACTTGAAAGTTTTTTTAATCCATAGTAGTGACCGCAAACGCGTTCAATTGGAATTCAGATTACACTATTGATACGACGCTTTGATGTCCCTGAAAATTTAGAAGAATGCAAATTTTCTTCCCTACTAAACAAAGATTGAAACGAACAAAGTCGTCCACATTGACGTTGATACTTTGTGAAAGTATGTATTAGATTAAATTATGTGTTGTTTTGAACCACTAAAAGTTATTTTACAGCGAAGTTTGCTTCCAAAATGGTGGGTAATCGATTACTGAGCAAATGAACAGGAAACTCTTTGAAGTCCAACGAGGCGCGAAATCGGCGTTGTCGTCGATCCAGCGGTTTTCAGGGGCACCTTACCATACTGGATTGGATTGCGTGCACATGTAGGTCAACATTAGAATGAAGGTACACTAAACATTATAGGTAAATAATAATAATGGTACTTAGACCTTTTTAGGGTTCCAAACCAAAATTGTAAAAACGGAACCCTTATACCTTCGTCTGTGTGTCACACCTGTTTTATCCTTGGCAACTACTCACGCTATCGACTTGAGATTTGGAAAACTTTTAAAATATGTTTTCCCAAATTTGTTGCAAATAAAATAATTAAAAAAATATTATTGTAAATGGGGCCCAAATACGGGAGGCAAAATTTAAATCTGCCGTAACCAGGTCAAAAGGGCTAAATTCCAGAATAGTTTTTTTTATTTTTTATGACTTTTAGTTTCAAGTTATGATGTTAGGTTAATACTATCCCCCCTTAGGTATATCCGATAGTTGCTAAACGCAAATCTGCAGTAATTATAGTCGATAGAAGTGTATATGTAAATATTACAGGATAAATATACAAATTTTTTTTGGAAATTTAAAAGATTTTTTTAGAAATACAAATAGCCTTTAATTAGTTTTGCGGTCCTAAAATTGGACTTTATTGCTTCTAAAAATACTATAGGTAAGTAAGTAATATCGAAACCCTCGTGCGCGATTCCGACTTGCTCTTGATCGGCTTTTATTTTTATTTTAGTGACTACAACATAATTAGCAGAATATTCCACAAAACTATTCACCAACACCTGGGTTGTTCCACTTAGAAGCGCGCTATCTATTTGTTTTTACTGATCTAATTAAACAAAAAAGGACGTTATGTAACAAAATTAAAACGATTTATTTGCGACATTGAGAACAATAAAAGTATTGCATTTCTCATAAGTACTCCAGATTGGCTTTCTTTCTATGTACTAACCAAACGAGGTTAAAATCTCTTTGCTACTAACAATGCCTTTGCTTTTTTGACATATTCTTTAGAACCTTTTCAACTTTTGTTCTTTGTATAAAAAGCATCCTGTAAACCAGATAATTATTTTCCAAAGCGCTTGTTAATTAGTTAATTATTTTCAACGTTCTTGTTTTAGCGAATAAATTTTCATCTACTTTGTAGATATTAATTAACAGCCTACAAGACAACCCTTTTAGCCTTTTTCCCAAAGGACAGATAAAAACATTGCGCTGCGAGATAAGTAGGAGGCGGTGAAATTACGTCACGGGCAGATAATAAAGATAGCATTTTTCAGCTGCGTCCAACCTGCCCGCAACGCTGATTAAAAAATTATGCCGCACTGAAAATGAGTTTAGAAATAGAACGGAGAAAGTTGACACGCGCGCCTGACACGATGAAATCTTTCTCGGCAGTTTTAGGTCAGCTCGTAATAGTCCCGAATTCCGAACAATATGTTACTGTTACATCGCTACACGCCTATGTCTCCTTGGACATGACATAAATTCATCTAGTATACTTATTAACCGTCTGCTTGTCAGTTGAAAAATGCGTCAATTTGCTTGGGAATGTTATATGATTTTTATGACAGGTTAGAGCTTTCCACATTTCGTTTTATCATTGTATTAAATTTAACTTCTTTCCATCATTTAAACAGCGAGTATACGCCTTGCTGTCTCTTTTTTATTTACTATAGTATGTCAGCTATGTCGTAGGCCCACACTCCTATGTGTAATAAAATTCTAACTCAACAATCTTTGAAAATATTTGCAAAATATAATTAATTGGACTCAAAACGTGATACAAATATTTGTTTTTTCTGTTCCTACACATGCGTAATTTTCTCACAAGCAATTTAAAACGCGGTTTCCAATATCATATTAGACCAATTTTTGTGCAAAATTTAAGCTTATTTCATTGCAATCGGTTTATTCAAATAGAAGATATGTGAGTACAAATTCAAGGTAAGCGCTTTAGGCTTTTTAGGAAAAATAAAATAAAATTAGGAAATTCTGGAAAAGTACGTAACAAAAAAAAGCCACAGGCAGTCGATGGCACAACTATAATACGAAATATTTTCAAGAATCTTATTCTGTGCAAGTATGGCCTAGTTTGAAGTTGGTACTGTTATGCAATTAGCACGGAATAGTAATGTCCTTCTCGGTCAACGGGTCGTGTTACTTACCAACCATCACATGGTCAGCGCTAAAAGTAATAAAAATATGTTACTTTAGTAGCGTTTGGTAGAGACAATTTTATTCTGTAAATGGATGCTTTCTATACGAATTTCATTTAAGCCAAAGCCTCTTAAACTTATTTGAGTCCTTTACAGCTACTGACGATTATTTCTTGTTTTCTCGTAGGCTTAGAAAAAACAACTATTGCAGGCAATTTCAATAAAACCTAAAGATTATTTGAAATAATATATGAATTAATCTAAATAGTATCTACAGCCGGCCCTGGCACCTTGCTCTAAATTACCATATTGACGAATACTCACAGTAAAGGAACTGACAATCACAAGGCTGCGACCGCGAAGAACGCGGCCAGGGGAAACGCACATCACATCCTATACCAACTGTTACTGTCGGTATTATAGTGCGGTCAGTTAGGTGTTTTACGTAAACACGATTTACAATTTCACCAAATTTTTTCCAGGTACTAGTTAGGTACACAATTTTTGATAGGTGCCAATTCTTGAATTTCAAAAATATTCCATAGAAAATTCAAAAATTGGCTCCAATCAAAAATTGAGAGCTATGTACCTAACCAATGTACCTAACTAGTATCTGGAAAAAATTTGGTTCAATTTGGTGAATTTGGCGATATAAAGGGACCGGACTATTACAGAGCGATTTCGATCAAACTAAAGCATTCTGATATTTATTTGCGTTATATTAAGTACGCTCCTATTTAGTATACAGGGTGTAACGGACCTCACCCCTCCCTCCCCTCACACTCTGTCTCATCCAAAGCTCGATGTAGTACCAATTATTGCCGCTAGATGGCCTATATCTACTTCTCATGAAATGACTCCTCAAGTGAAAGTGATTTATTTAAGTATTTTATGTACATGGTGTATTTTTATGTAGGTTTATTATAAGTAGCCACCAACCCGCGTCTCATAAATAATCCACTCTATGACCATTTCAACACCCAAAGGTTGCCTGGTAGAGATTGCTACTTTAGCAATAAGGCCGCCTCTTGTACTACTCTGTTCTTTATCTTTAGTTTTCTGTAACTATTCCTTGTATTTCTTGGTGTGCAATAAAGTATATTTGTATTGTATTGTGAAAGAATTCGGACTCCTTACCCTCATCATCATCATATCGTATGGGTTGCAAGGTCGATGACCAACCTCACGATCCCTGGTGTCAGAGTTGTTGAGCCGCCAAAGGCCTCTGACATGTATCCACATCACAAATCATAATAATACTAGTAAACTTCCACGTCAATATCCGGTGTACTGTTTGATAGTCCTACTAATAACCAGAAGTAGTAGAACTACAAATAGATTTGACAAGATTCGCTCATATTGTGAAAATGATCTGGAAAATAAACACTAGGAGTATTAGGACAAGCAAGTACCTAATCATTATCAAAGATTTGTGGTTTTAACTTACGCAACGTTCAAGTTAAGAAATTTACAAAAAAAAAAACTAGTGGGTATCGAGGTAGTGTGTTCTTTTATTGCACTTTAATTTGCTTCTTTCATTATTTTCTACTTAACATTATGGTACGTAATTGCTTCAGTTAACTAAATGAACTGTACTTAATATAATAACTATATAAAGTTATAATATAAAAAGTAATTAAAAAAATTAAACCGTCTTCAAAAATTTAAATAGATAAAATATTTTGAGATCGGTGCTAGCCTGAATATTAGGAATATAACACGTAAACATGCCACTTAGTAGTTTCAGGTTGGAACCGACCTTAAAAACTTTTAGTTCTCTATTTTTATCCTTGAAGTCGGTTTAATTTCTTAATTTTTTTTATATTTTTGTATTTTTTTTATTTCAGTGGTAGGTACTTGAAACTATACTTCTAAGTTATTGTTTTTCGAACACCTTTGCTCAATTATTTTAAATGATTTCTCTGTCTTTTGTAATTTTACTGAACCGCTATACCGATTTTAATAAAATTTGATTAAAATAAAAAAAATAGTTTTAAAAAGAATTATTGCAATCCAACTTTTAGTTCCTGAGATATGCGTCAACTTTAGTTTTACTGAACCGATTTTAATGAACTGCTGAACCGATTTTGATGAAACTTGCACTGTACCGTAAGTTGAATAATTAATAGTTCAACTGAAAAAGAATTATTGCAATTTGAATTTTATTATCTGAGATATGCGTAGGCACAGATATACATACAAGCATACAAACATACAAAATACACTTATGAAATTTGGTATATTTATTGAGAAGCTCATATAGACTAACATTCGCAAAAGTTGTATATTTTTGACAATATTAAAAACATACGGGTCGAACTGATAACCTCTTGTATTTGAAGTCGGTTAAAAATCATTAATCATTGTTAATTAAGGCAGAGTACCGCCTAGTAGTAACTAATTGTAAAAAATGTCGACGTTAATATTTGATAAAAATGGTGCTTATTGTACATTTTAGGTTCGCAGTTAATAAAAACGTTAATTAATGATTCAAATCATGGGCTAAACTTTTTTAATGTTACAAGTGAGCAAACGAGCAATTGGGCCAATTAAATTTCATATTATATTATTAAACAAATCACTCAGGACGCTGGGACGGTTTACCTCTTTGAACCTCGTTGTATGTTACAGTCAAAACTTATAACCGTCAAAACTACTTTTGACTAAAGCTCATACCCAGTCGAAACCACTTTTGACTGCGAAAAACAGTCAACTTACACACAATATTTAGCCCAATTAACGAAAAAGTACGAGTATAGAGGGAAATGCTAGAAACACAATTTTTGACTTCGTAATTTTGTTTGGACTAGTTAGAAGGTAAGCATATCAAAAGTCACAGCCCGTACCTATAGGGGGGAGGGGTTTGAAGGTCCCATTTTTCGGATTTTCGCATATATCGGAAACTATACGTCCTAGCAACATAAGACTATTTGCTAAATGAAAGCTGATTAAATTTACTACAAGTTTTATTCAGTCAAGTTTATCGATATCTTGTATAGTTTTCGCAGTGAAGTCACATTGGCTAGTTGAATGATTTTGCCGTCACCCCTCTCTTTACTAGTTTTCATTAAGAGAAATTATCACTCTTTCACCCACTTTAGAAATATCAGGACTCGATGCAATCACTTCCTCATCACAAACAAAACACTTGCTGCTCATTTTAACGACACTGAAATAGACTTTCAAGAGCGGATATGTCGAAAACTATACAAGATATCAAGCTTGTAGTAAATTTAATCAGCTTTAATTTCATGTTGTTAAAACGCAAAGTTTCCGAAATATATGCGAAAAACCTAAAAATAGGAACTTCAAACCCCCCCTCCCCCTCCCCCCGGCGTTAGGGGTACGGGCTGTGACTTTTGATATGTTTACCTTCTAACTAGCCCAAACAAAGTTACGAAGTCAAAAATTGTGTTCCAAGCATTTCCCTCTATACCTTTTTTTGAGAATTCGTTGACTGAATTAATTAGGTACTCTTATGACCAGAATGCACAAGCCGAGCGAGCGAAGCGAGCCAATGCCAGAGCCAGTTTTTGCGAGAAAAATCTTTGCTTTTGTCCATGCTTTTGTAAACAAAAAACAGTTTTGACTGATTTTCGCAGTCAAAAGTTATGAGTTCTGACTGTAACATATACCTACAATCTGTAATGATAAGATACTTACGGACGTACAATGAGACTGGTAGGTGGTATCTAATTATTATGTTATGACTTAACACTCTCATAAGCGAGTACAATAGCCATCCATCTCGCACCGGAGCTCCCTGGGAAAGCATCCGCGGCTGCCGTGTGCCTCGCGTTTCACTTTCTGTGCTCGTGCACACGGACTAATGAGCGCTTCTCCGCTTACACTTGCACACAATTATGATGTCCTGGTAGCTACTTCTAATAAAAGCATGCTTACGAAAAGACTCGAAATTCACTTTTCGACCCCAAGAAAACATAACTGGTATAGCACAAACTTCTCAAATGGTACAAGTTTATTTTTTGTTCGTGGCCGATTGGTTAGTTGCTCTTTCTTTCCGTACTCGGAAGTTAGTTAAGCAAAGTTAACCGTAGTCAGATCAGAACCTGGAATCGCTAGTGGTAAAACATCTCAAGCGTTTTCCGTACTTTAGAAGGCACGGTAAGCCGGTATTCCCGGCTACTGTCACTAGTGTAGTCGTTAAGCCAAGTCAGAGGCCATTTCGACACTCGGGTGTTGGACACTATCGTGGCAAAGGCTAAGTTAGGATTGGGTCTGATTTTCCCTCTGGCGTTGCGGAGGCGAGATGATAGTCACGCTGTGTAAAAACCAGTGCCCTCCCAGTTTAGGTAGCCGAATATGACTCCTGAGAAATAGAATATAGCTAGAGCCTCCTTTGGCGAAAGTTTATTAGATTCATGAGTAGATTCGTGCAGTTTCATTTTACTTGTATTATGACTTTTTGCTATGCGGTGTGAACTTTTTTACAAAAGCAAGGATTCATAAGTTACTCAATGAAATGCGTCTTCATAATGTATTATCAATATATTCTGTGGTATTATGCTTAACTTAATAATGGGGAGTTCTTTCGTTCTTCTACGGAAAGAATCTAAGATATTGTTTATTAAGAGTTTTGCGGTCACTAGCAAACAGTATAACGGGTGCCTACTACGATGTGGGTTTTAATGAGCTCCCTATATTATGGCCATTAACAAGAATCTAGGAACTTTTTCCTACAGGGCAAAGTTTCAGACAATGACTGTAAGTAAATCTATCGTTCCACCAAGATAAACCTACAATTTCCTGTTAGTAATACATAATTAGAAGTAAGTATATTTTCATAAACAATGACTTATCCATCTTTGTAACTATTAATGCGTAAAATTCATCATTTGTAATTCCAAATGGAATGTCGGAGCGTTTACCTCGACAGTAACGTGTGGTTACATGATCATTTTATTTATCAACCTTTTTCTTTACTTGAAAGGAAAAGACCTTCTGTTATTATTGGCAGACATTGTCTTAACAACCCACAGTGATTGGTCGATTACACACTAAAAATACCTATAGTACTAGCAATTATAGTTACACCTACTTAAAAGTTTTAATACTCCAGTAAAAATACGGTTTTGCAAAACATTAAATGTTAATAGCTACTTTTTTGTGTATATCGTATTTAAATATAATGTTAAGACGCAATATTTACGAATCCACCTAAAATTTAAAGCGGAATATTTTTTTCGAATAACAGCTAAGGCAAAAATAGTAATAGACAGTTATATACTTTATATCATAGATAAACGTATACTTTACATATAGGCATCAAAATGCACCTCAAATATATTTAAAAATATAAATTTATTTCAAAATATAAAATCTCCACTTATTTTTACATATAAGGTCCAATAAAGTCGAGGTAAAATAATAGAAATAAACTGAGCTAAACTCAACCTTTATAAATGTAAGTGATTTTTATATATATTCACAAAAATGCCATACTAAATAAAAAAAAAGATTTTTGTAATCGCTGGTTTACAATGATTTTGTAAAAATTTATGTTGGATTTGCCAAAAATGTGATTATATAGCACTATTTAAATTATTAGAAAGCAAAACGGATCTATTACTATTTTTGGTTGCGAAGATAAGCTTCATTTAAATTTCGTGCTATAAAAGATAAACAATACAAAAAAGCTAATATTTTTAGGTGGATTCAAGTATAATATGAAATTCTGAATATATAGCAAGCCGTAAATAAAAAAAAATATCTATTAATTTTTTTTTCCGAAATTCCATATTTTTTTAATGTTTGGACGGCAAAATCAATAAATAAATGAAATAAATTTAGGTGGACACAGAAATATAATCTATCGATCTGAAAAAGAATCACGGCTATTATCAATTATTTCCGTTTCGCCATAATTTTACTGGAGTAATTTTTCGTAATTTTACTGGAGTATAAAGTGGATGCCTTTCTTAACATTTTTATAATTTATTAAAGAATAAAATTAAACAAAAAAGATGCAAAATACAGCACTTTCCATGAAACGTCAGTAAACTTATAAATGAAACTAGCTATTATGATCATGGTTAAGTAACCTATTGTAAACGTTCCCAGGCGTCGTCATAGAGTTCCTTTGTTCTAGAAGTTATAACGTGATTTTTCTTGTAGTTAGGTGCCTAGCTATTTTACTAATAAAAATGTAGCCAAGTTTTAAGCGACTGTGTTGTTCTCCTTATTTAAATGCTACACGAGATTAACCTTATTTGGCAGTAACCAAATGTAGAGCGGTTTACATAAACGTTTCTAGTGTTAGTAAGGATCTTGCGTACATTTTCTTTGTATCACTTTTTTGTATTTACCTAACGAAACGTCTCCAACAGATGTGGTCTCAGCCTAACAACCGGAAAAAGCATTTTCAACTTTGTGCATAGCATGATAGCATAGTAATGAACAAATTATCCTTTACAAAAATGTCAAGTATCTTTTGATCGTTATAATGTAAAACTTGTGGTGAAGCATCGTGGCTATGAATCAGATGAACACAGTTGCAACGAAAGTGCATATCTTTTCCAATTCCATTCACTCATTATTCAATGAAGTAAGTACCTTTCTTTTATTTTTCTGTTCTTCGAAACGACCATTGCATTGCAGCGGCGTATGCGCATCAAATATCTAAGATACGTTAAATAGGTACTAAGTTCTCTAGCGTTTAACGTTCATTGCCGGTATGCTTGTGATTTATTCCAATAGTTGCTCGACGTGAACGTGCGTTGTATTGAAAACCGCTGAAATTACTGGTTTAGCTATTATTTAATTGCAAATACAAAGTCGGTATCGTTCAACGGAAGTGGGCGAGGAGATACACGATAATATTCTATTAGTGTACCAGCTAAAATAACAACTACTTATAACTTTATAACTGGCGGTCAATGTGAGTGACCTAACTTATGGACTTGCCGTTTTATGTAATGTTTCATACCTGCTTTATCTGTTCCGTTTGAATACGTGCAGGCGAATAGCTTACTAAATAATTACATATCTTGTAAGACGTCTTATTTTATTGCACGTGATAGTCAAATAGCAATAGATACTATTGATAAACCAGCACATAATTTATATAAATCCAATATTATATTAAAATCTTACGGTAAAGATGAAAAGACGTTTGATATTGCGTTGCGTTTGAAGTTTATGTAAAAGGGAAACCTGGATTAGCAATAACAATATTGAATAGGAGAAAGGTTAAAATTATCGTTTGACTTTTAATTTGGCTAAAGTGGTATGTTCCTTGAGGCTAAACATTAGTACACTCAGAAACTGTCTATTCATAGACATATGATTTTATAGAGTAGCCATGATAGAACCGGTCAAATTCAACGATGAATGCAGTTTTATAAAAGTGCATGGCGAGTTTATTGGAATTTGAAACATGAAATTGATTCAGGATACGTCCACTTGTGGCTTCGAGAAGACAATGACATTACGTCAATGAACGAGAGTTGCCTAATAAATTAGGCAGTTGGCTTTTATCTATTTATTTCAGTATCTACAGGTCCCTTCTGTAGTTTTATAGCTTTTTATATAAACTTCGGTCAGCAAATCGGCAAGCAAATTGTATTTAACTGTATCCCAACTTCTTTTACCAATTGTCATCAGAATTCCTTATCAATGAGAGCGATAGCGATAAGTCTGAGTTCCTTCCTACGGCGTCCCACAAGTAAAAAATCCGTTATCTGCAAACAGTATTACTTTATTCATATACCTGGTTCGAACTTTTTTTAAAGGAATATCCCATTTCCGATTTGAGAATCCTAAAGAAAATATGCGTTTGTCATGGCTCCAGAGTGATTAGCAGACTTTAATAAAAGATGAGTCATAAAATGTGAACATTGTTTAAATATTGAATCCTGCTCTGCGGAGACGTGGTCTGGAGATAAAGGTTCATTATATACGTGTGACTGCGACGCCAGCTGACCTCGGTATTACGTCATCTTCTATCTATATGACTGCAAAAATAATAAAAGCTGACCAAGTTTTTTCTTACCACGGATTACTTACCTATTTTTACTGTGGCTGATTCTTATTGTCAAAAGAGGTTGTAACTTTCTGGTTATTATGAAAAGTAAAATTCTGTGTGATAAAAATCAATCAAGTTACATCAAATAACACAACTAAGTACATAACATATTATAGTAAACAAGTTTATCACTACGTTTGCACGCATTGCTTAAGTCAGTAATCACAAACGGTTTCTTCCAGGTAGATATTTTGCGACGTCACTCTGCTTTGCGAGCATAAATTATTAAGTTGTCTGCCTCGTCTACAAAAAAGTTACAAAAAAGTAATGAGGATACCCAAAAAACATCCGAAGATTTAGTTGAGTAGGTAGTTAAGTTGGTAGTTAGTACCCACATAGAACGTTGATCTCTTCGTTGATTTTGGTGTTGTTTTAGCGAGCAGATAGGTTATTGTTAGTGCGAATGATAGCGCTCTTTTTCTTTGCCTCGTGCTTTGCCTTAACGTTTTCCGTTCCTATACGGAACAATTACTTAGCCGCAGAATAAAGTGATAGTACTACCATTCCCCCCCGTAATCATTTTGTCCCGTGTGGTGCCGGCAAAGAATAGTACCAACCCTTACATACCCGTGGGTGTCGTAAGAGGCGACTAAGTGTTGTAAACTGGAGGATGGGCAGCAGCATCCTCCTTTGTATCTAACATCTTACTTACTGCGGTTACCATGGTGCCAGCCGTAACGCTAAAAAGCGAGGTGACTGTGGTACTTCCCCTCTTAATTTTTCCAGCAAAAGCTAGAATTATAGAGGGAGCTCCCTGTCCTGTAGTAGACGTTTCATGGGATGTTATGATGATGACTATCATTCAGAACGGACAGTTTCCGCCCCCCTTGCAATCCTCCACGCAGTCCCGCGCGTATCCGCCCGGCGGCGCCAGCTCGATTCGCGTGGTGCTCCTGCGAGTCAGTTGTACTGAATATGAAGACCTACGCGCGTTTCCAATTTCAAATTTCAAATTCGCGCTACCTTGTATGTAGTGTCCGGGTCGTGACGTGACTTACCCTAAGGCCGGTATTTCACTGGAACACTGGTAGAGCGACTGGTAGTGCGACTGGTTGCGCCACTGGTGTCCGTAACTAGAGACCAGTAAAGACACACCCTGCGGCCACAGTATTAAGGGCTATATTTCACTGGGAGTGGTAGCGCGACCAGCAGCCGGACTGGTTGCGCCCTTAATACTGTGGCCGCAGGGTGTAGCGAATCTAGTGTCTAGTTACGGACACCAGTAGCGCAACCAGTCGCGCCACCAGTCGCGCCACCATGGCGTCATGGCGGCGAATGGAGCAACGTTATTGGTTGGATTTTTTCCAGCTTAAGCCGCAATCGCACCTTCCTTAATTCAGAAACTAATTCGGCGTATATAGCTCGTTGAAGTAAGGATAAGGAATGCAAATATAAGTATTGAGTATTGAGGATATTGGAATTAACAGAATCAAGGCTCCCAGCAATGTATGCCGAATTAGTCTTTTACATGTTAATTTCTAGTGGAAGGACACCCATAGATCCGTTGTGAGTTTTCGAAACTACCGAATAATTTTGATAGAAACAGAACCAAATATTTGTATGCTGTGTTAAAATATGATATCACCTGACACTGTCCTACTAGTTTCTGTAACGATTATGTCTGTTTTATTGTATTTCATTGTTTAACACCAGAATGTAACCCAATTAGCACAGGCGTAACAAAGCATCATCGCTTGCTTACACAGTTCTCATTGTGGTCTCGCTAGTTCACTTCACTTTCTTTCGCATTTTATATGAGAAATTATTATTTCCGTACAAACAATACAAATCTGATAAAATCTATTATGTGCAATGATTTGTGTTTGCTTTATGTATCCCTAGGTAAACAGATCATAAAGTTTAAAAAATACGACCACCACAACCTACTAAAAGCTTTTGCCCATTGATTATAAAAACTCCAAGACCAATTAAACCTTTCCTATTTTTCCTACTGAGGTACGGAACCTTCAAAAACCTTATAAAAGAAGTACAGTCAGCGCACGCCAAGCTATTGGACCTATAGATTTAGTACCCAAACTAGAAAACACCCTTTTTTCGCGTTGAGAGAGAGAGTAAGAGCAAAGAGTTTAGAATACAGAATAATAAGCAAGGAGGTCCAATTTCCTTGATTTAGAACCTCGCTCCTCTGAGAGGGAGAGAGTACTGTACAGATCTGAAGTCCCTTCATATAGGATCCTCAAATCAGATACGTGAAAGTTTTGGCCAAGGTTGATCGTTTAGAATAATATCCTTTAAGAATATTATATTTTTCCTGAATCCTACGTCATTCCGTCTTATATATTTATAATATCTTGTAATTTACAGATTCTGCTCGGTGGAGAGTGGCAATAGAAGAATGAAAAAGAAACACACTTGCTATTTTAATACTTATATTAGAATATAAACCTAATCTTTACATGTCTAATTTATGTTATTTATTTTATTTTATATCACTATTTATTTAAATTTAGTTTCATATTGACAGGAGTAGTTCATCTGAATTCATGTAGTTTCATCAATTTAGGAAAGGTTTCATCTCATTTACAATGCAATATTAGAGCCGATAAGTTTCTGAAAAGAAACCTATGTTAATATAAACGAAGTAATAAAAATAATGTGGGGACAATCCCCAGGTTTGGGGCACCGCCATCGCCCCAAGCAGCTCGTCCTAGGCCTCCTCTACCCTAAGTCCTAGGTCCGAGGCATATCATCACCCAGCTCACGATGACATGACGCTAAACTACCCTAACAATCCAACTGGATCGTCAGGATTCTGATCATCCTCGCGGAGCTGGAAATCCCACCGAAAACTTAAACTACAGTAAAGACTAGGGTTAATGTATGTGGAGAGCGGAACTAACTAACCACAGTACAACCCAGACGGTGATGATGTCTCCCCCCGGTATGTTCATGCCCCGCGTCAAACCCGACTTCCACGTGGCCCACCTTTAAGGGACGATCACTGACTCATCCAGGGTTCACAGGGTATTGACTATTTCTTTTAGTCACCCATACCAGAGCTGGTCACCGAGCCCGCCAGGCACACGAAGCATACGGTCTTCCTTTAGGAAAACAGGGCACTCTCCATCATGAGCTATAAGAGCTCTTCCTGTAATCCCTCCGGGCAGACAATGACCGACATCATCGAATCCCTTAGTTTGTTTTGAAATAAGTTAAACTGAAAATAATTAGCCAGCTCCACACGTCCAAGTGTGAAGTCTGTACTAGATACGGGTATAGTATTATTGCTTGCATGGCCAGCCTAGATCAATAACGGTTTTATAACGAGAGACATAAAGAGTTTGAAGGGCAATCTCCCTCCCCCCAGTCACTGAGTGACTTTATTGCACCAACAAGGTCTCCGTATATCCTTCATAGCTCTCACTTGTGATGCGTAGCTAAATCTCTTTTCCGTTACCAACCCACGCAGGACAAGGATTATGTAAAGTAACCCCAGTCTAAACACTCATTTAAATAAAATGAATTGCATCTAAACTATAATGGGATTACCCAGCATATTTCGAAGTAGAACATATAAGAAGTAAGTATGACAAAAGATTACTGAAGGTAATCCTTAAGTAAAAGTGAAGTATGATGACCAGAACCGAGAAGATACGGGATAGTAGTATCTAAGCTAGGTTGGGCCAAACATTTATGATTTAAGATCTTAAGGGAAAATCAAAAGCATCGAGTATTCAAAACCAAAAACACTGGGAGAATTTAGCGTAAACAACACTAGCTAAAACTCGATGTTCTTTAAAAGAGGACTCAAAAGAAGTATAAAAATGGGGTTATTGTATATACTTAAATATTCGGAACTTATCTACAATGAAAAGAAACTAAACATTATAATTTCTGTTCCATTATTGTTTTCAAGAATCTATTTAGTAAAGTTAAGGTGGTTTCACACTGAGTCAAAGTATAATCTTAAGTATGATAATTTATGACAAGTTTTATTAAGGGAAAATTAAAACTTAGAATCTTATAAAGTTTAGATTCCTGTATGATTCAATGAAGATTAAATAAATTATTTAACTACTTTAGGATGACACACATAAAGTTCAGAGGTCCCCCAAGGTCAGAGTGTCGTACAGCCGTCGCAGCCTTATGGGCGAACGTCGTCAACACACTTTACAAGAAGCAACCCACGAACGAACGTAATGTCTCCATCAAGAATATTCTTCCTATTGATTCAGGACAATTCTAATTTATTCCTTATAAACAATTTAATGTCATTAGACTAAACTAGAATGTCCCTTCACATAAGAAGAAAGTTTTATGTTGTCTAACTACTCTACATTTGGTAATCTAACGCTAAGATCAGGAGGTCCTCCCGCGGTATATGCCACTCAAACGACGCAACCAATAGTGGGCAAGCGTTGTCAGCACATAACACAAGAAACATTATTTCCAAAATCCAACGTTAAAACACCTTGCTAATATCCCTCCATTTGTACTGGAGTAACACCAATTCATCCCATACATACAGATGGAAGAATCAGGATGAATCAGCGAAATCTCACACAAATAGAACGAGAAGAACTTTAGTATCAGACCCTTTTAGGCTTGAGGGCTCCGGCCCAAGAATGATTAAAATAAATAAATCCGAAGGTTGATATTATCAGATAGACTTAGACAGATACTCCAGTGACACGCGACATACATTAGCCACAACCAATATAGTGGACATCGGGGACACAAGTCACGAGGGCATCCATCCAAGCTTGGTTGAACTAAATAAACCTGAGAGCAGGCATTTCTTAATCTCAAAATCTGGGACTCCTATAGTATGAAAGTAAAAGGAAAGATAAGCACCTCCTATGAGCTTGAGTACTGAGATGTAGTAATGCTCTCAGCATGTTCCAATTTTGGAAAATTGAGGTAAAAGATTCAAAATCACTATCAAAGCAATTTATTATTACTTGAAATATTATTATTTATAATATTCACTCTACTTAAACTTACCCTTTATTTCACAATAAAATATCACAATCTATATCCAAGTTTTAGTTTTCAGATATATTATTTTAAGATTTTGAATTGACGTTCTAATTCTTTTGATCTGACGGAATATTTTTCTTAAATTTTATCATATGAAGACATTAGTATATTAAAAAAACTGGAATTTTGATTTAGGGCCAAAGATTTTATATTATTTTCTAAAAATGGTAATTATTTAATGTATTAATATTTTCTTCCATTTTGATTTTGGGTTTTGATTTATTTTTTGTTAAAGAGATAAAAAATTTATAAAGGTTTCAAAATAGCGTCTAGCTTTGAGTAAAACTAAATCAAAAATGATTTATTTGTTGACTATTTGACAATAATGTCAAATAGACAATTCTACCTAAAAAAAGTATAAAAATATACATCGTTTAAAGTCTCCTTGACTTGATGATAATAATATACATCGTCCAAAGTCACTTTTGAAATGTTGACAAAATATACAACATCTAAAGCCACCCCTAATCGATGACAATATATATACATCAGAGTCCAGTTTCCATGATTTCACCAAGGACTATTTTAATCAATTTCTCTGTAAAGGAAAGAATTAAACACAATGAAATTTACATTACCTTTACAATCCAAGCAATACCTTTTTTTAGCCTTCACGTTTTATCATTTGTGGTTTGCTTTTCCATGTCTATAATGTTCCTTGTAATTCCTGTACCTGTATAGAAATAGAACATTATCCTGCCTAGCTATACGCGAACAAAGACACTTGTAGAACTAGTTTATACTTAATTATGGGAAAAGAAAATCTTTATTACTATCTACAAATAACGACTCAGATTAGAAACACAGTATGTTATAATTTCCGCAGAGTTATTAATGTTTACAAACGAAAATCATTAAGTGGGAATATCAATTTACTTAAAGTATCACACAGTACAAGCCTCTTATGACCTCGCAGGTAGATCTGTAAAGCTGCAAATATTCTCCAATCAACTCTTCCTCTTTTGACATTGAAATCTGATTTTCTCAACGTTATTTAGCTCACATAACCTGGAAGAAACTATAAATTTCATTAAGTCACATTTCACCTTAACTCAAATACACACAACAACTTTGAACCGAAAATAAATAAAAGATGAAAACCACAAAATTGAATACTTACATAACATTAGTTTCACTCCACTTATTCTTTACACTTTGGAATCAAACCCTGAATGTTAGCATCTTGAAATTATGCGCAAATAAACCTTCCTATACTATATCCTACACGAAGCAATCCCTATCTTTATCTCAATTGAAGGAATCCACAATCCAGGATCATAGCCTCCTTCAAAAGATTCGTCTCATCAGCTGTATGAATTCTATTTTTTTCGCGAGCTACAAAACAAAAAAAATTATAACTCACAGAAAACCAGCATACTATCGACTTTTCTTTCACAGACGTCTCAAAGTAACATCAAGAATATTTGGAACGTTTACCGATTCCATTCTTCCATTTTTCTCCGTTTTTCCCAAATTTTCCTTGCTTGACGGACCAAAATCTCTCTCACCTGAAACTTTAAAACATGTTAAAATTCTATTTGAGCTCCATTGCCCTCACTATTCAACAAATCCTGATTCTTAGTTTTCTTCTGTTGCTTTCGTTTATCAAAATTTTAGCAACTATTCCTTTTATCAGCAAAAATAGCTTTTTTCCTTCATTTTCTCTTTTTTTTGACCCTTTCCCGACCCTGTCACGACTGTCACCCCTTGTCATCTTTTTCTACTCCCCGTTTATCGTTACACTTCTTGACACTTCCTCTAAATAGTATTTTATGCATTTAAAAATTTTTTAGGGTTCCGCAAGTGCACAGTACCTTACGTCACAGTGCCGTCTATTGTCGCAGATTATTCTATGAAAAGTTCCCACAGGCGTCGGAAAATGTCATCTCCACCACGCATTGGGTAAATGACGGTATTGTTATTTTTTGCCAAGTCTGCTAGTATACAATAGCTCCATGTAGCTTCAAACACATCGGTAATGAACAATAGAGGCAGTACCTACTTACTTAGAGGTGTAAAGTTCCAAAAAGCCCCTAAAAGGTTTTTGCAGATTAGTCTGAATTTCAGTGTACGATCAAGAGCACGACGAGCTTGAAACTTTGGACTTTTTGCCGCTTTTATCTCGTTGAGCGTTGGTGTCGCGTTGCTCAAGCTTAACCTGCTTTGGACTGTACGCAGTCCTACGATTTAACGTAGAGTCTCAATTTCTTTTAGCTCTCCGTATCCTTTAATCCAAATAATGATTTTTTGTATTTCTTATATACAAGGATTTTATTTATTTTTATATCTTCAGGAAATGTTGAAAAGGTTACTTTCCTTTTTTATGTACTGGGATGAGACGTTTTCTTTCTTTTTTATTTGCTCCTCTTTTAAGTATTTCAAATAATCTAATAAATTAAAACAATGGTAAAAGACACGTTAATTTAACTTACGAACTATGCATGAAAATATAACACCAGGTCATTGATCTGTCTGTATTCGATATTTTAAAATAATGCGTATGCACACCTTTGGCTGGAAACTTCCAGTGTATTCATTACATTATTGGCACCTGACGAATTTGGCTCATGCTTTTAGCTCATAATAAAAAAACTGGCATTCATCTTTATTCTCTATCATAGGTATTGTTTATAACTATTTTGTCAGGAATATTAGTGTTTATGTGTCGTATGACATATCTACAGCCAAGGAGTTAGTACAGCTATATTTGACAATGAGTGAAAGTAAATGATGTTATATTTTTAGTAATGATCATAAAACATACACAAATGTAGGTGTTAACTTTCCCTCCTTAAATATATTTAGTCAAATTGATGAAGCCTTTGTTTGGCATCGTTAATTGTGGTACTCAACGCGTGTGGCTGGACTACATAAACTAGCCTTCCAACGAATAAGATAGTGAAGTGCATGCATAGCACGTTCCTTTTATAAATATTACTAGCTGTTGCCCGCGGCTTCGCTCGCGTGGATTTCGTATTTATGTTGTTACCGGTTTTCCGAAGCAATGAGATATTTTCCCGCCATTTCGGGGTAATTTTAAACTAAGGAAAAACAGGACTAACCCTGCGCAAATCAATGAGTATAATTCAAGATCCAACTGAATTTTATTTAATATACAGACGTTACTCATAAATTACTCAGAAATGTAAAGAGAGAGATGAGAGACACCTTTATGTCATATTTCAAAACAGAGCCAATTCGCAGAAGTAATTGAGAAAAACTGAAACCTTCTCCCTCTCTCTCCCTCTCCCCCTTCCTCTCCCCCTCCCCCACCCTCTGTCTCTCCCCCTCCCCCTCCTCCCTCTCCCACTGCCCCTCGCTATCCCCCTCCCCCTCCCTCACTCCCTCCCTCTCCCCCTTCCCCTCCTTCTCCCTCTCCCTCTACCTGTACCTGTACCTCTTTATCTCTCTTCCTCTCTACGTCTCTACCTCTCTACCTCTCTACCTCTCTACCCCTCTACCCCTCTACCCCTCTACCTCTCTACCTCTGTACCTCTCTACCTCTACCCCTCTACCTCTCTACATCTTGAACTCTCTACCCATCTACCTCTCCACCCCTCTACCTCTCTACCTCTCTATCCCTCTACCTCTCTACCTCTCTACCCCTCTAACCCTCTACCCCTCTACCTCTCTACCTCTCTACATCTTGAACTCTCTACCCCTCTACCTCTCTACTTCTCTACCTCTCTACCTCTCTACTTCTCTACCTCTCTACCTCTCTACCTTTCTACCTCTCTAACTCTCTACCTCTCTACCTCTCTATCTCTCTACCTCTGTACCTCTCTACCTCTCTACCTCTCTACCTTTCTACCTCTCTACCTCTCTACCTCTCTACCTCTCTACCTCTCTACCTCTCTACCTCTCTACCTCTCTACCTCTCTACCTCTCTACCTCTCTACCACTCTACCTCTCTACCTCTCTACCTCTCTACCTCTCTGCCTCTCTGCCTCTCTGCCTCTCTGCCTCTCTGCCTCTCTGCCTCTCTGCCTCTCTACCTCTCTACCTCGCTACCTCTCTACCTCTCTAGCTCTCTACATCTCTACCTCTCTACCTCTCTACCTCTACCCCTAAAGTTAATTTAACCGCTATCCCTAACATAGAAACGACACCCATATTTCTTTTTAGACATTTCAAACCTATCGCACCCCAACCCCATCCCCAGGGGATGATGGTATTTCACGTCCACCACGTTGGATTTCAAAGTAGTTGTAGCTTTCGTAATCAGCGACCCGACAAACCATACAAACGACACCCATATTGATTTTTAGACATTTCAAACCTATCGCACCCCAACTCCATCCCCAGAGGGATGATGGTATTTCACGTCCACCACGTTGGATTTCAAAATTGTTGTAGTTTTCGTAATCAGCGACCCGATAAACCATACCAACGACACCCATATTCACATTTCAACCCTATCGCACCCCTACCCCATCGCACCCCAACCCTATCCCAAGGGAATGATGGTATTTAACGTCCACCACGTTGGATTTCAAAATTGTTGTAGTTTTCGTAATCAGCGACCCGATAAACCATACAAACGATACCCATATTGATTTTTAGACATTTCAAACCTATCGCACCCCAACTCCATCCCCAGAGGGACGATGGTATTTCATGTCCACCACGTTGGATTTCAAAATTGTTGTAGTTTTCGTAATCAGCGACCCGATAAACCATACAAACGACACCCATATTCACATTTCAACCCTATCGCACCCCTACCCCATCGCACCCAAGCCCTATCCCAAGGGAATGATGGTATTTAACGTCCACCACGTTGGATTTCAAAATTGTTGTAGTTTTCATAATCAGCGACCCGATTAACCATACAAACGATACCCATATGGGTTTTTAGACTTTTTCACCCCATTTCCCTTTTTTAGGGGTTGAATTTGGGGTGGAATTTCAATAACAGTGATGAACGTTGCATAGAATTACATCATTAATGCCTAAATAATAAATTATGTGGATTTTACTTTAAGAATAAAGAATTTTCAACTTCATCCCTTTTTTCACCCTTAAGGGTGTCGAATTTTCAAAAACCCTCAGACACGTAATTATTAATTTTTAGTCGTCCGCCTAAATACAAATTTTGAAGATCCTAACTTCAAAACTGTCGGACTTTCATACAAACTTTCATCCCCTATTTTACCCCCTTAGGGGTGGAATTTTTTAAAACCCTTTCTTAGTGCACCCCTAGGTCTCATAAGGAACCTACATGCCAAATTTGGAATCTCTAGACCCAGCGGTTTGGGCTGTGCGTTGATATGTCAGTCAGTCAGTCAGTCAGTCAGTCAGTCAGTCACCTTCTTCTTTTATATATATAGATATACATTTACAAAATGATACCCTACTAACGCAAGAGACCTTTCTGGGGTGGAAGTTCCACCCATGTAACTCAACCACTTTTTTTCTAAAAATTAGGGAAAAAACCGGCCAAGCGCGAGTCGGTCTCGCGCACCGAGGGTTCCGTACAGTATATAAGTAAAAGTTATAGTATTTTTATTGCTAAAAATGTTTATTACGTGATGCAACTAAAAGTTTAAGGTTTTCGGAATTTTTCCTTTATGTGTGCTATAAAACGTTGCTTTATGCCAAATTTCAAGATTCTAGGTAGACCGAAAGTATCCTTTAGGTTTTGATTCCCTTGCGAGCAGTTGCGAGTTTCAAAATATACGGCTTAAATTGAGTGGGTTGACATAGTAGTTTGATTTTGTTACAGCTTAAAGGTATTATAAACTAGAGTATTTGGTATGAATTTCAATTTAATACCTTTACGCGTTCATGAGGAAAGGGGTAGTAAGTTTAAAATTATTAAAAATATTTTTATATATGATGTAACTAAATATTTATGTTTTTTACAATTTTGCCTTTATTTGTGCTATAAGACGTTGCTTCGTACCAAGTTTCAAGATTCTGAGTTCACGGGAAGTATCCTGTAGGTTTTGATTCCCTTGCGAGTGTCGAAAAACTCGAAAATTTGCGGCATAAACGGCTAGGTATCTTTTGATTGCGTTGGCTTAGAAGTTTGATTTGGTCACAGCTACAAGGATCAGTAGACTTGAGTATTTGATATAAGTTTCAGCTTGATACCTCCACGCGATCCTGAGAAAAAGGGTCGTGTCAGACAAACAGACAGACGGAGAACAAAGTAATCCTATAAGGGTTCCAATTTTTCCTTTTGAGGTACGGAACCCTAAAAAGAAACTGAATCTCCGATTAACATAAAAATCTGATCCAGTCCAGTCCATTTATATAGAGAACAGCTATTTTTAGGGTTCCGATACCAAAATGGTAAAAAAAAGGAACCCTTATGGTGCCGCTCTGTCTGTCTGTCCGTCTGTCTGTCACACCTCTATATCTCAGCAACCACTTACGCTATCGAGCTGAAATTTGGAATAGTTTTAGAATATAGTTGCCCAACTTAATTGCACATGAAATTTTTTTGAAAAAAGTATGATTATTAATGTAAAGGGGGCCAAAATAGGGGGGGCCAAATTTCAAATTGTCGCTACTAGGTCGAGTGGGGTATCATATGAAAGGGCTTTACTTGTACATTTTAAAATATATTTTTGTATTTTTTTAAGTTTCTTAGTTTTCAAGTTATGATGAAAAATGTCAAAAAAAATACCATTCCCCCCCCCTTATCTCCGAAGTTTGAGTAAGGGAAAATCTGAATTAATTACAGTTGACAGAGGTTTATGTAAACTTTACAGCAAAAATAAAACGATCTGTCTAAGTTGCACAGTTTTTCAGAAATCTGCAAAAAACCTTTACAAACAAATTTAGTTTTGCGGTCCTGAAAATGGACTTTATTGCTTCCAAAAATACTATAGGTATATCGGAACCCTCGGCGCGCGAGTCCGACTCGCACTTGACCGGTTTTTTTCATTTTGTTTCCAAAATTTATCGAGCGAAACTTGTTCCGTTACATGGATGGAACTTCCACCCGAAAGGTTTTGCGTAAGTAGAGTAATACGTAATACCTGTATCTAAACTAATCAATCAATCATAGTATCTTTGGTATTATTCCTGAAACAGTATTATTCTTAGTACGAAAACCTCATAAAAAGGAAAGTATACGTCTGTTTAGCTCTATAGGTATAAATAAAGGGTGTAAGAGGCAGTGTAAAAAAACTGAAAGGGCATGTCCAGTTTTCGGTACACCGTCCCTTACATCCTGTTTAATGAAACGCATGTCGTGCGTAACATCACAGAAATGAAACAAAGGTTATTTCGCGGTTTGCAGTAAATTTGTGTTTATCTCAAAGTTTATTCTACAGTAATCCGTGGTTTTGTAGTAAAAGGTATATTTAGAAAAAAAAACAAAGGTATGACGTCATTACGGGCAAGGTGAGATCGATTTGTTCTGGAGCTCAATGTCGCTGATGATAGTGGAAAGTCAATGTCATTATAACCCGGATGGAAGTTTCTAATGTGTTCACGATTTGAAGAGCAAGTAACACTTAATAAAATGGTATGATCATTGTAGATTACCACCCGCGTTTATGGAGCGATAATAGCTAAGACGCAGATGAAAATTATTGTAGATCTTCTAAGATCTTTAGATGTGAAAGATGCTACTTTGCTATAGAATACAATACTAGGCAATGTATGAAATATCATTGGTATCATAAATTATTATCATTACCTTCAAACATTGTCTAGGCATTCTGTAGAATAATGGACTACAGAAGAGTTTGCTTAGACTCATTTTTTTACCTTTTTAATTTATTTTACGCTCACGATAATATTTTTTTAATGTTGCTACCCATTTATTTTATTTTTTTAGAGTTGTGTTGTGTGATGTCCAAGTGTTACTAAAATTTTCTGATATCTGATTATTGTGATCCGGTCCCTTCGATTATGGTACTTGATGATGTAGAGTTGGCAACTGTTTGGCGGACTTTGACAAGACAATGTACCACCACTTTATCCTAACCAGTCTGTTTTCGCTTTACCCAATCTTTGTTAGGCATTGTTAAGAGCTACTGTCAATTCAAAGAAAAAAATATCATGTCAAATGGTTTTGTGGACGAGTTATAAACTCTGCTTTTCACTTTGATTTCGAGGAAATAAAACGTAAAAGTACTCTCTAAATGTAACTGAAGAATGAGTTGTTCTGCTTTAGTTAAGAATATGTTGACGCGCGCGGCGCGGGGTGTAGCAGGCCCGCGCGCAGGGCGCACACCACCGCGATTACTTTTTTTGCCCTAGTGCACAAAAAAGCACTTTCAGAGCATGAGAAGTGAAATAGTAGATTTTACAACAAGTGCACAAAACGAACCACTTTTCCGCGACTTTTAGCAGCCCGAGCCGAAGGCGAGGGCTGATAGTAATGTCGAGGATAAAATGGTTTTGTGGACGAGTTGTAAACTCTGCTTTTCACTTTGATTGCGAGGAAATAAAACGTAAAAGTACTCTCTAAATGTAACTGAAGAATGAGTTGTTCTGCTTTAGTGAAGAATATGTTGACGCGCGCGCGGCGCAGGAGGCGTGCCGCAGGCCCGCGCGCAGGGTGTACACCACCGAGATTACTTTTTTGCCCTAGTGCACAAAATTCGACTTTGTGCAGCCTATATCCTGCACAAATAAGCACTTTCAGACCATGAGAAGTGAAAAGTATTTTTTATGTTTTTTTATACAATCTAATAGAGACGTAGAATCACCCCTTAGAAAGATCATCGTATTTTTTTACATCCTGTATCCTGTATTTATAAATAAACACATAACAAATTACTCATATTTCATACTGCGCAGAATTTTAGAGGTACTAGGTAAGTATAATAAATAAAGTTTGTTTGATCACAAATTCACAATGAATGAGCTAATGTTTGTTTGGCTTACTTTCCCATGTTTTATTTGTAAATTTCTTGAGTTCCAGGGAGGTGATCCCAAAAATTATGTCTCTATCTTATATTTTACGTGTAAGAAGTACGAAAATAACCACACTTGTTAGGGTTCCGTAGCCAAAGGTCATGTCTGTCTGTCTGTCCGTCCGTATGTCACAGCCACTTTTTTCCGAAACTATAAGAACTATACTGTTGAAACTTGGTAAGTAGATGTATTCTGTAAACCGCATTAAGATTTTCACACTAAAAAATAAAAAAACAATAAATTTTAGGGTTCCCCATACTTAGAACTGAAACATAATTTTTTTTTTCATCAAACCCATACGTGTGGGGTATCTATGCATAGGTCTTCAAAAATGATATTGAGGTTCCTAATATTTTTTTTTCTAAACTGAATAGTTTGCGCGAGAGACACTTCCAAACTGGTTAAATGTGTGTCCCCCCCCCCTGTAACTTCTAAAATAAGAGAATGATAAAGCTAAAAAATGTATATGATGTACATTACCATGCAAACTTCCACTGAAAATTGGTTTGAACGATATCTAGTAATACTTTTTTTAATACGTCATTTATCGTAAACCGCAATTCACCTTTCATTCAATCAACTCAAATATAAATTTAAGTTACTTACATCACATAATAAAGTTTTTTTGCATTAAAAATACCGTAACTTTTACTTATATATGTACAGATTTGTACGGAACCCTCAGTGCGCAAGTCCGACTCGCACTTGGCCGGTTTTTTTCTCAGGAACGCGTGGAGGTATAAAGCTGAAATTCATATCAATAGGTACTCAGGTCTTCTGTCCCTTGGAGCTGTGAAAAAATCATACTTCTAAGCCAACGCATACAAAAGATACAGCCGTTTATGCCCCAAATTTGCGAGTTTTTCAACATTCGCATGGGAATCAAACCCTACAGAGTACTTCCCGTGAACTCAGAATCTTGAAATTTGGTGCGAAGTAACGCCTTATAGCACAGATACGAGTAAAGGAAAAATTGCGAAAAGCTTAACTTTTTGGTTACATCATCATAATAATAAAAGTATTTTTAATTATTTAAACTTTCTACCCTTTTCCTCATGAACGCGTAAAGGTATTAAATTGAAATTCATATCAAATACTCAAGTCTATAATACCTTTAAGTTGTAACAAAATCAAACTTCTATGTGAACGCAATCAAAAGAAACAGCAATTTATTTTGAAACTCGCAACTATTCGCAAGGAAACCAAAACCTAAAGGATAGGTTATTTCTATCGAGCCAACTTTGTTTAATCATGTTATTGAATAATTAATGCACTAGTGTGTATCCCCGATAATTACCATGTTTTTTTTTAGATTTAAATTTAATTGTTCACTTTTTACTTTCGGGCGGAGCGAGAAAGGTATTGTTCTCGTGAAAAAAAAAGTTTTTAAAATTTTCTCAAAAATGTGCTCTGTATCAGTTATAGGTATATCATGTTCATGATAAAATAAACAAGTCTCCTAAAAATGTCCGACCGTTGTATTGGTCGGGCGGTCGGTCGGTCTGTCCTTCACGCTTTGGCCTAGTGGCTAAACGAATGATCCGATCGACACCATATTTTGAATTTCAGAGTTGTAAATCCATCTAAGGATCCTGAGTGCTTTCTTGCTGGCTCTCATTTTGAGGGTGGCTATCATACAACGAAAATGAAAAATCGTAATTTGCGCAAAAAACGGCTTAAACGATCTTGATGAAACTTTGCATGTCCGAGAATCTCTATTCAAGGTATGTTGCGGCAGTAACCATGGTCTGTGCAAATTCTTATAAAGGGTGTACCATTAGTACCAAAATGTAAACATGTGATATACTCAAAATCGCTTTCATTGAGCTTAATTAAATGTTCCATTTAAATTTATTATCTACCTGACTATGACTGCATAAATATTACATTTGATCATTTTTACAAAATTTGTATGACTGATTCGGTCGGACGGATAATAAAAGAAAAAACAGAATAATAGTTATTTGTTATGCAAGGCAGCAAAAGCGTTATTTGGCGAGAGTGCCTTGTATTGAAACCTGAGCAAGCGAAGGATTCTAGAATTGAACCACGAGCGAAGCGAGTGGTTCAAAAGAAGAATCCTGAGCGTAGCGAAGGTTTCAAGGCACGAAACGCAAAATAACTTTGCTGCCGAGCGAAACACAAAATTTTTCACCTCACTAAATCGAGGAAGCAGCTAGTACCGCAGCGTGGAGGTCTGCCATACTGCATCACGTTCGAATTTCAAAAACCTTTTGCCCGCTAGCGGCCAAAAATCGCTTTTGGCCGCAGAAAAACCTTTTGCCCGCTAGGGGCCAAAATTCGCTTTTGGCCGCAGAATTTAACCGACAAAACAAATGTTTCCGAGCTTTGGAGGTGAAAAAAATATTTTTAGCCTAACTCCTTGTTTTTAACCGATCGACAGAGTATAATTTGCAGGAGAAACGACTGTATATGGCCATTAATCAATCATATAAAGTAAAAAATAAAGTTAACAGTGCACTAACTAACCGGGTTATTTTAGTTTATATCTTAAAAACCTCTAAAAAGCCATGATTAATCGTTTGTTGCCATTTCTTTTATGGTATCTTAAATACAATATACACAGTTCTGGAATTCAAACGGTCATATTATTCATTTACATTTGGTTTTTAACTGTTTACTATTGTTCGTCTATTTAACTGTTTACTCACAGAAGTAAACGTAAATAGACAACAATCGTCCTTCTTATAAATTTTTCCTTTAAAAATGATGTGTTTAATGTAGTGATGAGGTATGGAGGTAGGCATGTGGTCACGCTCTACTTTTCTGCATCGGGGTCAATATCGGTGCGCCTGCGCCGCGATTATACGCGTTCAATACAGGTGGAGACTTTATACAAAAGATAATTGATAAGTTTACATTCACATGCTTAATTGAAGGTGAAAGATTTGCCTATAATTATTATGATAAACCTTTTTTTTTTCAATTAACTTAAGTGCGCCTAACTGAAAAAAACTGTATGTATTTGATTAAAACGCTTAGAACGTACGCACATTTCAGATGTTTAAAAGTGCCAATACTTGTAAAGGTTCTCATTACTTACTTACACGGGTGAGGCATAGTATTTTCCAACCCTTCCTTTAAATGATTTTTTAACACTTCCTATGTTCGGATAAATCGATAAAAAAGTAGAAAAAATGCATGTCGCAAGTTTCACGACATCGGGCAGGGCCTCTCTAGTCTAGTTGGTAAAGCGTCTCCGATACTGACGCAGAAGACCTAGGTTCGAATCCATCCTGTGGTTGTGAAATTTTGCGATTTTCTTCTTCGTAGATGCTGGACTGTATTGTATGTATAATTGGTTGTTTTTGGACCCCCAGGTGGCCAAATTTTAGAAATATGTTACTTAGAAAAAAAAATCTGAACAACAATCCCAATGATAAAAGAGTTGAAAAACGAGTTATTATTGGCTTTCCTACACAAAGTTCGCGCTGACAATAGCGAAGTTTGTATGGTTTAAAGTTTCATGTTCAATAAAAATTACGTTGTAGATATTTAAAGAAAGCAACCCGCCTTAAATTTATTTTACAGATCTAAGAAAACACAAAATTAACTGGTATTTGGGAATGAGCTTTGCCCGACGACAGCCTAAAACGAATTCAAATTCACCTCCTACACGTAAGTATTTTTAAGTATTTCAGTTGGTCACACGATTGTACCCAACTAATAAGTACTAAACGTTATTTGCCTTTTCTGATCGAAACAAGACATACAATAAGTGGGCGTGGTAAGGATAACTGTTTAGTCTCTTTTTACAGCTATCGAATTGTAAATTAAACATTTCTCCTTTAGGATAAAAACTACAAATTATATTTCGATTATTCCAACATGATTCCAACGCTTAGGTACTGTACAGATCTGAAGTCCCTTCATATAGGATCCTCAAATCAGATACGTGAAAGTTTTGGCCAAGGTTGATCGTTTAGAATAATATCCTTTAAGAATATTATATTTTTCCTGAATCCTACGTCATTCCGTCTTATATATTTATAATATCTTGTAATTTACAGATTCTGCTCGGTGGAGAGTGGCAATAGAAGAATGAAAAAGAAACACACTTGTTATTTTAATACTTATATTAGAATATAAACCTAATCTTTACATGTCTAATTTATGTTATTTATTTTATTTTATATCACTATTTATTTAAATTTAGTTTCATATTGACAGGAGTAGTTCATCTGAATTCATGTAGTTTCATCAATTTAGGAAAGGTTTCATCTCATTTACAATGCAATATTAGAGCCGATAAGTTTCTGAAAAGAAACCTATGTTAATATAAACGAAGTAATAAAAATAATGTGGGGACAATCCCCAGGTTTGGGGCACCGCCATCGCCCCAAGCAGCTCGTCCTAGGCCTCCTCTACCCTAAGTCCTAGGTCCGAGGCATATCATCACCCAGCTCACGATGACATGACGCTAAACTACCCTAACAATCCAACTGGATCGTCAGGATTCTGATCATCCTCGCGGAGCTGGAAATCCCACCGAAAACTTAAACTACAGTAAAGACTAGGGTTAATGTATGTGGAGAGCGGAACTAACTAACCACAGTACAACCCAGACGGTGATGATGTCTCCCCCCGGTATGTTCATGCCCCGCGTCAAACCCGACTTCCACGTGGCCCACCTTTAAGGGACGATCACTGACTCATCCAGGGTTCACAGGGTATTGACTATTTCTTTTAGTCACCCATACCAGAGCTGGTCACCGAGCCCGCCAGGCACACGAAGCATACGGTCTTCCTTTAGGAAAACAGGGCACTCTCCATCATGAGCTATAAGAGCTCTTCCTGTAATCCCTCCGGGCAGACAATGACCGACATCATCGAATCCCTTAGTTTGTTTTGAAATAAGTTAAACTGAAAATAATTAGCCAGCTCCACACGTCCAAGTGTGAAGTCTGTACTAGATACGGGTATAGTATTATTGCTTGCATGGCCAGCCTAGATCAATAACGGATTTATAACGAGAGACATAAAGAGTTTGAAGGGCAATCTCCCTCCCCCCAGTCACTGAGTGACTTTATTGCACCAACAAGGTCTCCGTATATCCTTCATAGCTCTCACTTGTGATGCGTAGCTAAATCTCTTTTCCGTTACCAACCCACGCAGGACAAGGATTATGTAGAGTAACCCCAGTCTAAACACTCATTTAAATAAAATGAATTGCATCTAAACTATAATGGGATTACCCAGCATATTTCGAAGAAGAACATATAAGAAGTAAGTATAACAAAAGATTACTGAAGGTAATCCTTAATTAAAAGTGAAGTATGATGACCAGAACCGAGAAGATACGGGATAGTAGTATCTAAGCTAGGTTGGGCCAAACATTTATGATTTAAGATCTTAAGGGAAAATCAAAAGCATCGAGTATTCAAAACCAAGAACACTGGGAGAATTTAGCGTAAACAACACTAGCTAAAACTCGATGTTCTTTAAAAGAGGACTCAAAAGAAGTATAAAAATGGGGTTATTGTATATACTTAAATATTCGGAACTTATCTACAATGAAAAGAAACTAAACATTATAATTTCTGTTCCATTATTGTTTTCAAGAATCTATTTAGTAAAGTTAAGGTGGTTTCACACTGAGTCAAAGTATAATCTTAAGTATGATAATTTATGACAAGTTTTATTAAGGGAAAATTAAAACTTAGAATCTTATAAAGTTTAGATTCCTGTATGATTCAATGAAGATTAAATAAATTATTTAACTACTTTAGGATGACACACATAAAGTTCAGAGGTCCCCCAAGGTCAGAGTGTCGTACAGCCGTCGCAGCCTTATGGGCGAACGTCGTCAACACACCTTACAAGAAGCAACCCACGAACGAACGTAATGTCTCCATCAAGAATATTCTTCCTATTGATTCAGGACAATTCTAATTTATTCCTTATAAACAATTAAATGTCATTAGACTAAACTAGAATGTCCCTTCACATAAGAAGAAAGTTTTATGTTGTCTAACTACTCTACATTTGGTAATCTAACGCTAAGATCAGGAGGTCCTCCCGCGGTATATGCCACTCAAACGACGCAACCAATAGTGGGCAAGCGTTGTCAGCACATAACACAAGAAACATTATTTCCAAAATCCAACGTTAAAACACCTTGCTAATATCCCTCCATTTGTACTGGAGTAACACCAATTCATCCCATACATACAGATGGAAGAATCAGGATGAATCAGCGAAATCTCACACAAATAGAACGAGAAGAACTTTAGTATCAGACCCTTTTAGGCTTGAGGGCTCCGGCCCAAGTATGATTAAAATAAATAAATCCGAAGGTTGATATTATCAGATAGACTTAGACAGATACTCCAGTGACACGCGACATACATTAGCCACAACCAATATAGTGGACATCGGGGACACAAGTCACGAGGGCATCCATCCAAGCTTGGTTGAACTAAATAAACCTGAGAGCAGGCATTTCTTAATCTCAAAATCTGGGACTCCTATAGTATGAAAGTAAAAGGAAAGATAAGCACCTCCTATGAGCTTGAGTACTGAGATGTAGTAATGCTCTCAGCATGTTCCAATTTTGGGAAATTGAGGTAAAAGATTCAAAATCACTATCAAAGCAATTTATTATTACTTGAAATATTATTATTTATAATATTCACTCTACTTAAACTTACCCTTTATTTCACAATAAAATATCACAATCTATATCCAAGTTTTAGTTTTCAGATATATTATTTTAAGATTTTGAATTGACGTTCTAATTCTTTTGATCTGACGGAATATTTTTCTTAAATTTTATCATATGAAGACATTAGTATATTAAAAACTGGAATTTTGATTTAGGGCCAAATATTTTATATTATTTTCTAAAAATGGTAATTATTTAATGTATTAATATTTTCTTCCATTTTGATTTTGGGTTTTGATTTATTTTTTGTTAAAGAGATAAAAAATTTATAAAGATTTCAAAATAGCGTCTAGCTTTGAGTAAAACTAAATCAAAAATGATTTATTTGTTGACTATTTGACAATAATGTCAAATAGACAATTCTACCTAAAAAAGTATAAAAATATACATCGTTTAAAGTCTCCTTGACTTGATGATAATAATATACATCGTCCAAAGTCACTTTTGAAATGTTGACAAAATATACAACATCTAAAGCCACCCCTAATCGATGACAATATATATACATCAGAGTCCAGTTTCCATGATTTCACCAAGGACTATTTTAATCAATTTCTCTGTAAAGGAAAGAATTAAACACAATGAAATTTACATTACCTTTACAATCCAAGCAATACCTTTTTTTAGCCTTCACGTTTTATCATTTGTGGTTTGCTTTTCCATGTCTATAATGTTCCTTGTAATTCCTGTACCTGTATAGAAATAGAACATTATCCTGCCTAGCTATACGCGAACAAAGACACTTGTAGAACTAGTTTATACTTAATTATGGGAAAAGAAAATCTTTATTACTATCTACAAATAACGACTCAGATTAGAAACACAGTATGTTATAATTTCCGCAGAGTTATTAATGTTTACAAACGAAAATCATTAAGTGGGAATATCAATTTACTTAAAGTATCACACAGTACAAGCCTCTTATGACCTCGCAGGTAGATCTGTAAAGCTGCAAATATTCTCCAATCAACTCTTCCTCTTTTGACATTGAAATCTGATTTTCTCAACGTTATTTAGCTCACATAACCTGGAAGAAACTATAAATTTCATTAAGTCACATTTCACCTTAACTCAAATACACACAACAACTTTGAACCGAAAATAAATAAAAGATGAAAACCACAAAATTGAATACTTACATAACATTAGTTTCACTCCACTTATTCTTTACACTTTGGAATCAAACCCTGAATGTTAGCATCTTGAAATTATGCGCAAATAAACCTTCCTATACTATATCCTACACGAAGCAATCCCTATCTTAATCTCAATTGAAGGAATCCACAATCCAGGATCATAGCCTCCTTCAAAAGATTCGTCTCATCAGCTGTATGAATTCTATTTTTTTCGCGAGCTACAAAACAAAAAAAATTATAACTCACAGAAAACCAGCATACTATCGACTTTTCTTTCACAGACGTCTCAAAGTAACATCAAGAATATTTGGAACGTTTACCGATTCCATTCTTCCATTTTTCTCCGTTTTTCCCAAATTTTCCTTGCTTGACGGACCAAAATCTCTCTCACCTGAAACTTTAAAACATGTTAAAATTCTATTTGAGCTCCATTGCCCTCACTATTCAACAAATCCTGATTCTTAGTTTTCTTCTGTTGCTTTCGTTTATCAAAATTTTAGCAACTATTCCTTTTATCAGCAAAAATAGCTTTTTTCCTTCATTTTCTTTTTTTCGACCCTTTCCCGACCCTGTCACGACTGTCACCCCTTGTCATATTTTTCTACTCCCCGTTTATCGTTACACTTCTTGACACTTCCTCTAAATAGTATTTTATGCATTTAAAATTTTTTTAGGGTTCCGCAAGTGCACAGCCTCCCCCAAAATTTTATTATTTCGAAAAATCTAAGAAGACTTTTTTTTTTCGAGAATTCTAAAATTTTCAATTTTAAATTAATTTTTTTTTTATTATTATTATTATTATTTTATTAAAATAAAACCTCCTATATTGGCCCTTAATTTTTTTTTATTCACAAATACAATAAACAAAACAAATAACTAAACTACTAATATTATAAATCATTAAACTAAATTAATTTTTTATTCAAAATTATTAAAATTATTTAACATGTTTATCTAAATTTAGATTTATTTCAGTTCAACCCCGATTATATAACCAAATTAAATTTGTATTAAATTATAAATTATTATAGTTCATTATATTTTTTTAAAACGAAGTCGATTTAATAATGCCAGTCAATTCACTAACAAATTGACTCACTATATACTATAATCAAAATAGTCTTCTAATATTAATTATTAAATTAAAACTAATAAAATTATATTAATTAGGTTGTGACCAGGAATATCTCAATTCCTCTAAAGTTAAAATTTATGATATAATCCCGTGAAAATCTCAATAGCTAACATCCTAAGTATAATATTTAGCCAAATGGACTGCATTATAAACTCCTTTGACACTTTGAGTTTCAGGATCAACGAGAATATACACATTAGCATATTTTATTCCTCCAATTCGATACGGTCCATCATATAATAAATCAAATTTCTTAGTTTTATTTCGACTAGAATCCGATTTATTAAGCCTCCTTAATTTTACCAAATCACCAACTTGAAAATCTATCAACTTATGAGTTCTATTGAATCTATCCTGCCGCTTCTGACTCGAAAGTCTAAGGTTTTCTCTAACTTCCTCTCTAATTTGGTCTAATGTTTTATTCGTGAGTGCCCGTGGTAGAAAACGGTCTACTTTAAGTTTCTCTGAATTTCCAAATAATATTTCATTAGGAGAAAATTTCGTACTCTCATGGAACGTATTATTATACAATTCCTCAATCTCCAACAAGTAATGATCCCATCTAGTATGGTCATCATGACAATAAATTCTAAAGAATTTGTTTAATTCTTTATTCACTCGTTCGGTAGTGTTAGGTCGAGGATTACGAATAGTAGTATACAAAGTCTTAATTCTCAAAGCTCTGAGTCCATTTTTCCACTTGTGACTAATAAATTGTTTTCCGTTATCTGTCATAACAGCTTTAGGTTGTATTATTTCAGTGAACACTCTCATACAATAAAGCACTGAGTCTGCTGAAGCTCCACGAAGTCCGAAAAGTTTAATAAATTTACTAAAAGAATCCTGTATTACAAAAATGTAAATATAACCAGCCTCAGTTTTAGGTAGTGGTCCGAAAATATCAGCCATTACTAATTCACCCGGGTTTTCAGTTAAAATCGATTTACATTTCCCTACCCCTTTTATATAGTCAGGTCTAGAAAGCTGACAAACATGACACTTCTGAATACAAGACTTCACTGTCTTACCCATATTTATCCAATAACACCTTAATTGTAAATATTTCAAAGTTTTATATGCGCCAAGATGACCCATCTCTATATGTACCTGTTTACAAATCTCTTCTTGTAGAACCTTGGGCATAAACAAAACGTAATCTCCACGTACAGTTTTAAAATAAAGTAGATCATTATTGACAATACAGCGCAAAGTTATACGTGTAAATCTATCTGTTCTTTCGGGTACTCTAGAACCATTTATTCTCTCCTTAATCCCACATATGACGTTATCAAGCCGTTGATATTCCATCATACGTTGTAATTTATTTTTCAAGTCACGGTCAGTAGAAACACCTACATACATAACAGTTGGATACCACACCTTCTCTTCTTGCAAAACTCCCCCTGGCGGATATCTAGATAAAATATCTACCCCAATATTTTCTACACCTTTTACATGTTCGACTTCGAAGTCAAATTGTTCAAGAAATAAAATCCAACGTGTGACTCTACTATTGTATAATTTCATTTGTTTCATGAAAGTTAATGCCTTATGGTCTGTACGGATAACAAATTTCGCTCCTCTTAAATAAGTCTCAAACTTTTTCACAGAATAAATAATAGCCCACAACTCTTGTTCAGTTACAGTCCATCGTAATTCAGAACCCCGTAGCGCACGACTACAGAACCCCAAAATTTTAACCTCACCACTATTTCCAATCTGAAACAATGATCCGGCTATTCCGATCCCTGAACTGTCGGTCTGTAAATAATATAATTTATCCTGATCAGGATGGCTCAATAGAATCGTTGTAATAAATTCTTCCTTTATTTTATTGAAAACTCGATCTAATTCTTCATCCCAAAACCATGTTTGGTTTTTCTTTAATAACCTAGTTAACGGAGCAGTCAAAATACTATAGTTCTTAATGAAACGTCTATAATAATTACAAAGCCCCAAAAATCCTCTTAACTGTTTTTGTTTCTTTGGAATAGGGAATTCCTTTATAGCTTTTATTTTATCCGGGTTAGGTTTAATTCCCGAAGTTGTAACTATATGCCCTAACATTTTTACTTCACTGCAGAAAAAGTTGCACTTTGCAAAATTACAAGTCATTCCAGCTGATTCTAAACGATCCAAAACTATATCAATATGATCCAAATGGTCTTGCCAAGTCCCACTCGTTAGGATTGCAAGATCATCCAAATAATTGACACAAAACTCTCTAACACCAGGACCCAATATAATGTCCATTGCGCGACAAAAGGACCCTACTGACGTTTTAAGCCCTTGCGGAAGCACGTTGTATACGTAAGACTTTCCATTAACTGTAAATCCAGTATATTTTTTACTGTCCTCAGTCAACGGTATTTGAAAATAAGCGTTATTTAAATCAATCAATGTTATAAATTTTACACCAAGAAAAGCATTAAGTATGTCAATCTGTAAAGGCGGTGCTTCTACTTCTGGAACCATATATTTATTGATTTCCCTAGCATCAAGTAATATTCTAACAGATCCATCGGGTTTTCCAGTGAAAGTTAGAGGACTACAAAAATTTGTAGTTTTCCTTGATATAATCCCTAATTCTTCCATCTCCCTCAACTTTTCTTCTACTTTTGCCCTATGTGCGTATGGTATAGGATAGGTTCGTTGAATCCTTGGAGTACCCTCAATCATTTTAATGTCATGAGTATAACAGTTTGCCCTTCCAAGTTTCTTTGTAAAAACTTGCATATGGGATCTCAAAACATTAAAAATTTGTTCCTTCTCTACATCAGACAAATCCATTCCCAACCGAATACTTTTAAACAAATCTAATAATTGCTTTTCTTCACCGCCTTCTTTTTCGTTTTGTTCCTCTATTCCAGATATTAGATTTATTCGATTCTCTTCTAAAAACCCACTAGAAAGATTTCGAAACGGAATAGTAATTTCTCCTTGTCCAACGATACCCAATTCTAATGTTTGTGGTTCTTTTAAATGCAAAACAGCGTTGTGCGCAACTAACCAATCTACCCCAAGGATAGCAGAACAAGTTAATTTAGCAATCACTAAAAATCCCGTATCAATATCAACTGAACCACACGTCAACGGTATAGAGACTAGTTTTTTTATTTGGAGACTCTTTTGTCCAACGGCTCCCCTCACACATATTGGTCTAACTGGTAATGCAGGGAATTCTAACTTTAATTCTCCTTGTAAACACTCTAAGAATTCTTCCGAAATACAAGTTACTTCACTTCCAGTGTCTACCAAGAGAACTATAGATTGCCCCAAAATTTGTAACTCAATTTCTGATTTAAATTTGGGCCCCTCATTCTCAAAGCAAACCTCTTCATCATATAAAGAGTTACCTTCATATTCTCTAATGAACTGATTATACATTGGTTGATTTTGTTTAATCACGGAAACGTCAAAAACTTTAATTAAATTTACGACTGTTTGTTTATTATTATAATCTTCTGAAGAATATCCTAAACCTTCTCTATCACAATTCGTTCTAGTATTATTCGGGGAAACAGGATATAAGATCCCTTCTTGGTCACAACCCAATCCTACCCCTGGCTTCCAACCTTGTTTTATTAAATATTTTACAGGAAAAAGATAATTTAGTTTTTTGTTAATTGCGGCCACCTCCTGCTTATTGGAAATGGCCCCAACTAGTTTAAATCTTCTTCTTGAATTATTTCATCAGTGATCCTTCCCCTTGAAGTCTCCCCCTCGATGTGAGCCACCACTTTTGGTTTTTTATAAAATGGTTTGTCTTTATTCGAAACGAATGGACTTTGACGCTTTGTTCCCCTATCAGCTCCAGTAGAGGAGTCAAAGGAAGAAGATCCACATTGTTTATTCACGTCATCCAATTCACGAAGAAACTCTGTTGCCTCAATCAAAGTATTTCCTTTCTTCATCCGCCAAGCATATTGTACATCCTTCGGAAAGTGTCTCATCAAATCCTCCACTATTTGCCATTCAGGAATTGGTCTAGACATCATCTTTGCTTGCCCTGCTAAACTAACGAAATGTTCTAGCATTGTTCCATTTTCCTTAGACCAAGTGCCATTTACAATCATTCTTCTCAAGGTGTTTTGTTCGGCTTCTCCCCAATAAGCATCCAAAAAATCTCTTTTGAAATCCGACTGTGTAAACCATCTCTGTCTATAAATTCTGGCCCATTTACGAACATCACCTTCTAAACAACTGATTATAGTTTCAATTGTAGCATCTTCATTAGGCATCCTCCGTAAATAATTCTGAAGATCCTCCAAAAACGACACTGGATGTACCCCAAATCTTCCAGGAAAACGTGGTTTTTCGACTCTTGTATCAATCACCGGGCATATATTAATCGGTGCTTCATGCCTTTCAGACGAAGCTGATGCAGCGTTAGTTTCCCGAGCTTGCGACAGCTGATTCTCTAAGTTCGACACCTTCTGTGTCAGAATTCCCATGTTTCTTCGAAGTTGGCGAAACATAGTGGAGTTGCGTAAAGAAGGTCGTGGACGTTCTTCTTGCTGACCTGTCCTTTCTAATTCATCTTGTCCCTGAGATGATCTAAGATTATAACGAGGAGGCATTTTTCTTTTCTTTGGATACTGAAAGTTTATTACAAATTATAGGTTGGAATTTTGTTTAAATTAAAGAATAGAAAATTTATCTAATATTCTCTCCTTAATTTCCCAAAACTGTTGCTTTATGGAGCTAATATTTTGATCTCCATCGATAATCTCTATCCTCTCAAAATCTTCCTTTATATTAGGGTTTAATAACCATTCCTCATGAATGTTGTGAATCCTCTCTATATAATCTAACGTTATCCCTGTCTCTTCAGGTCGACCACGACTTAGGGCTCTCTGATAAGAAACCATAGGGGAAGTCCTAAGATAAACTACTAAATTAATTCGAGTAACAAACTGTTCCTTGAAATAAGAATAAGTTTCATCTAAAACTGCAAACTCAGCCGGGTGCAACAATTCACTCTCTTGCAATTCCCTAATAAAACAGTTTTTGGCTGAATAGATGGAACGTTCCATAACTTTAATCTTAGCGCTAGATTCTTTCGTATGATTCTCTAACATTGTTAGAAGAACATAATTTTGAAAACAGAAACCCCACTTCTTAGGGTTTTCCTTAAATAACTGGAAGAGATTAACGCCAGATAAATTAGTCCATTTATCAATTGGTTCTGGTATTATCTCAAAATCAGAGTTGCCTCCCAAAGCTGCCAATAAAGTAGACTTCCCTGACCCTATGTTTCCTTCTATTGAGACTGTAAAATTTCCCATCTTTATTCTGAAACAAGGAATGCATCATATTTTCTATGGTTTCCAAAACAAATAACCCTAAGCTAAAACCAATTCTAACGTCCCGCTTAACAACTTTAACTTAGATAAACTTTACTCTCAAGTTTCTTCAGTTCAAAACTCGAAATTAGTGTATTTTTCATTTTGTTTCTTTTTTCACTCTTCAATACCTCTCTCGCTTGAAACCAGCATATCCTGGTCACGGCACCAGCTGTACAGATCTGAAGTCCCATATAGGACCTTCATATAGGATCCTCAAATCAGATACGTGAAAGTTTTGGCCAAGGTTGATCGTTTAGAATAATATCCTTTAAGAATATTATATTTTTCCTGAATCCTACGTCATTCCGTCTTATATATTTATAATATCTTGTAATTTACAGATTCTGCTCGGTGGAGAGTGGCAATAGAAGAATGAAAAAGAAACACACTTGTTATTTTAATACTTATATTAGAATATAAACCTAATCTTTACATGTCTAATTTATGTTATTTATTTTATTTTATATCACTATTTATTTAAATTTAGTTTCATATTGACAGGAGTAGTTCATCTGAATTCATGTAGTTTCATCAATTTAGGAAAGGTTTCATCTCATTTACAATGCAATATTAGAGCCGATAAGTTTCTGAAAAGAAACCTATGTTAATATAAACGAAGTAATAAAAATAATGTGGGGACAATCCCCAGGTTTGGGGCACCGCCATCGCCCCAAGCAGCTCGTCCTAGGCCTCCTCTACCCTAAGTCCTAGGTCCGAGGCATATCATCACCCAGCTCACGATGACATGACGCTAAACTACCCTAACAATCCAACTGGATCGTCAGGATTCTGATCATCCTCGCGGAGCTGGAAATCCCACCGAAAACTTAAACTACAGTAAAGACTAGGGTTAATGTATGTGGAGAGCGGAACTAACTAACCACAGTACAACCCAGACGGTGATGATGTCTCCCCCCGGTATGTTCATGCCCCGCGTCAAACCCGACTTCCACGTGGCCCACCTTTAAGGGACGATCACTGACTCATCCAGGGTTCACAGGGTATTGACTATTTCTTTTAGTCACCCATACCAGAGCTGGTCACCGAGCCCGCCAGGCACACGAAGCATACGGTCTTCCTTTAGGAAAACAGGGCACTCTCCATCATGAGCTATAAGAGCTCTTCCTGTAATCCCTCCGGGCAGACAATGACCGACATCATCGAATCCCTTAGTTTGTTTTGAAATAAGTTAAACTGAAAATAATTAGCCAGCTCCACACGTCCAAGTGTGAAGTCTGTACTAGATACGGGTATAGTATTATTGCTTGCATGGCCAGCCTAGATCAATAACGGATTTATAACGAGAGACATAAAGAGTTTGAAGGGCAATCTCCCTCCCCCCAGTCACTGAGTGACTTTATTGCACCAACAAGGTCTCCGTATATCCTTCATAGCTCTCACTTGTGATGCGTAGCTAAATCTCTTTTCCGTTACCAACCCACGCAGGACAAGGATTATGTAGAGTAACCCCAGTCTAAACACTCATTTAAATAAAATGAATTGCATCTAAACTATAATGGGATTACCCAGCATATTTCGAAGAAGAACATATAAGAAGTAAGTATAACAAAAGATTACTGAAGGTAATCCTTAATTAAAAGTGAAGTATGATGACCAGAACCGAGAAGATACGGGATAGTAGTATCTAAGCTAGGTTGGGCCAAACATTTATGATTTAAGATCTTAAGGGAAAATCAAAAGCATCGAGTATTCAAAACCAAGAACACTGGGAGAATTTAGCGTAAACAACACTAGCTAAAACTCGATGTTCTTTAAAAGAGGACTCAAAAGAAGTATAAAAATGGGGTTATTGTATATACTTAAATATTCGGAACTTATCTACAATGAAAAGAAACTAAACATTATAATTTCTGTTCCATTATTGTTTTCAAGAATCTATTTAGTAAAGTTAAGGTGGTTTCACACTGAGTCAAAGTATAATCTTAAGTATGATAATTTATGACAAGTTTTATTAAGGGAAAATTAAAACTTAGAATCTTATAAAGTTTAGATTCCTGTATGATTCAATGAAGATTAAATAAATTATTTAACTACTTTAGGATGACACACATAAAGTTCAGAGGTCCCCCAAGGTCAGAGTGTCGTACAGCCGTCGCAGCCTTATGGGCGAACGTCGTCAACACACCTTACAAGAAGCAACCCACGAACGAACGTAATGTCTCCATCAAGAATATTCTTCCTATTGATTCAGGACAATTCTAATTTATTCCTTATAAACAATTAAATGTCATTAGACTAAACTAGAATGTCCCTTCACATAAGAAGAAAGTTTTATGTTGTCTAACTACTCTACATTTGGTAATCTAACGCTAAGATCAGGAGGTCCTCCCGCGGTATATGCCACTCAAACGACGCAACCAATAGTGGGCAAGCGTTGTCAGCACATAACACAAGAAACATTATTTCCAAAATCCAACGTTAAAACACCTTGCTAATATCCCTCCATTTGTACTGGAGTAACACCAATTCATCCCATACATACAGATGGAAGAATCAGGATGAATCAGCGAAATCTCACACAAATAGAACGAGAAGAACTTTAGTATCAGACCCTTTTAGGCTTGAGGGCTCCGGCCCAAGTATGATTAAAATAAATAAATCCGAAGGTTGATATTATCAGATAGACTTAGACAGATACTCCAGTGACACGCGACATACATTAGCCACAACCAATATAGTGGACATCGGGGACACAAGTCACGAGGGCATCCATCCAAGCTTGGTTGAACTAAATAAACCTGAGAGCAGGCATTTCTTAATCTCAAAATCTGGGACTCCTATAGTATGAAAGTAAAAGGAAAGATAAGCACCTCCTATGAGCTTGAGTACTGAGATGTAGTAATGCTCTCAGCATGTTCCAATTTTGGGAAATTGAGGTAAAAGATTCAAAATCACTATCAAAGCAATTTATTATTACTTGAAATATTATTATTTATAATATTCACTCTACTTAAACTTACCCTTTATTTCACAATAAAATATCACAATCTATATCCAAGTTTTAGTTTTCAGATATATTATTTTAAGATTTTGAATTGACGTTCTAATTCTTTTGATCTGACGGAATATTTTTCTTAAATTTTATCATATGAAGACATTAGTATATTAAAAACTGGAATTTTGATTTAGGGCCAAAGATTTTATATTATTTTCTAAAAATGGTAATTATTTAATGTATTAATATTTTCTTCCATTTTGATTTTGGGTTTTGATTTATTTTTTGTTAAAGAGATAAAAAATTTATAAAGATTTCAAAATAGCGTCTAGCTTTGAGTAAAACTAAATCAAAAATGATTTATTTGTTGACTATTTGACAATAATGTCAAATAGACAATTCTACCTAAAAAAGTATAAAAATATACATCGTTTAAAGTCTCCTTGACTTGATGATAATAATATACATCGTCCAAAGTCACTTTTGAAATGTTGACAAAATATACAACATCTAAAGCCACCCCTAATCGATGACAATATATATACATCAGAGTCCAGTTTCCATGATTTCACCAAGGACTATTTTAATCAATTTCTCTGTAAAGGAAAGAATTAAACACAATGAAATTTACATTACCTTTACAATCCAAGCAATACCTTTTTTTAGCCTTCACGTTTTATCATTTGTGGTTTGCTTTTCCATGTCTATAATGTTCCTTGTAATTCCTGTACCTGTATAGAAATAGAACATTATCCTGCCTAGCTATACGCGAACAAAGACACTTGTAGAACTAGTTTATACTTAATTATGGGAAAAGAAAATCTTTATTACTATCTACAAATAACGACTCAGATTAGAAACACAGTATGTTATAATTTCCGCAGAGTTATTAATGTTTACAAACGAAAATCATTAAGTGGGAATATCAATTTACTTAAAGTATCACACAGTACAAGCCTCTTATGACCTCGCAGGTAGATCTGTAAAGCTGCAAATATTCTCCAATCAACTCTTCCTCTTTTGACATTGAAATCTGATTTTCTCAACGTTATTTAGCTCACATAACCTGGAAGAAACTATAAATTTCATTAAGTCACATTTCACCTTAACTCAAATACACACAACAACTTTGAACCGAAAATAAATAAAAGATGAAAACCACAAAATTGAATACTTACATAACATTAGTTTCACTCCACTTATTCTTTACACTTTGGAATCAAACCCTGAATGTTAGCATCTTGAAATTATGCGCAAATAAACCTTCCTATACTATATCCTACACGAAGCAATCCCTATCTTAATCTCAATTGAAGGAATCCACAATCCAGGATCATAGCCTCCTTCAAAAGATTCGTCTCATCAGCTGTATGAATTCTATTTTTTTCGCGAGCTACAAAACAAAAAAAATTATAACTCACAGAAAACCAGCATACTATCGACTTTTCTTTCACAGACGTCTCAAAGTAACATCAAGAATATTTGGAACGTTTACCGATTCCATTCTTCCATTTTTCTCCGTTTTTCCCAAATTTTCCTTGCTTGACGGACCAAAATCTCTCTCACCTGAAACTTTAAAACATGTTAAAATTCTATTTGAGCTCCATTGCCCTCACTATTCAACAAATCCTGATTCTTAGTTTTCTTCTGTTGCTTTCGTTTATCAAAATTTTAGCAACTATTCCTTTTATCAGCAAAAATAGCTTTTTTCCTTCATTTTCTTTTTTTCGACCCTTTCCCGACCCTGTCACGACTGTCACCCCTTGTCATATTTTTCTACTCCCCGTTTATCGTTACACTTCTTGACACTTCCTCTAAATAGTATTTTATGCATTTAAAATTTTTTTAGGGTTCCGCAAGTGCACAGTACCAACACATTATGTCGAAAGCAATCGGCTAAAGCTGTCAGGAATTACAAGTTTGTAAAACAATGATATTCTTTCCGTCAAATATACTCTGGTTTTATTGTCATGACTGCAAAATGAGTTGGTAAGCGTTAGAGTAAACGAAAAACAGGTTGACGGCCTTATACATATTGATAATTATCACTTAATTCTTTATTGTTATTTATGCAGATATACAGGATGTAAACGACAGCTTTCCAAAGGTTAGGGTAAGTTTGTGAGTTAGGCTTTTCGGGAAATGAAAACAAAAATAAACAATATGTTAAGAGAGAGAGATGTGTAAAGTTCTCTTTTATATCTGTTTCTATATTATTTATAATATTTTTATGGCGCCGAGGACTATTCTTGTAAAATTAAAAAAGCTTCGGGTCAAAAACTAAACGATACTTGTTTAGCAAACCATAAGTTTTGGGTGTTTCTCGTTCGTAGTACCACTGTCACATACCCCTAGAGAGGCTTCAGTAAGAATAGCTTATTTTTGCGGGAACCACTGACTCCTGAATTTTAAAACATTCTGTATGCGAATTAGGTTACCGTTTACCATCAATATGGTATTTTTACTGGAGCGTCTGGGGTACGCTACGTGGATACGTTACCAAGGAGAGACACCCCAAGGTTTCACCTTCAATAAATCCCTGATTTTCGTTTACTACGGATTACTTAACTAAAGAGGTAGTTTCTCAGTCAAAAACGAATAATTTATAGTAATGATCGTTTACTTTTTCGACAGTTTTGGCATGTTACATTTACGCAGAAAAATAATTGTATGAATCATTATTATAACAATGAGAGAAACGGGAAAGAATTTATATCATAACAATATAAACAATCAGACAGTCATGTTAGTAAGAATAAGATCTTTGTATGATCGATTACCCAAGGAATTCGTAATATCTTTCTACATTCTTTTATCACCCAGCAAGAAAGAGAGAGTAGAGGTAGTTCTGCCCATGACTATATATTATCTACTATAGGTCGAAATACATAGAACAATTTACCTCAAATACAAAATGCGCTATCAACTAATGCAGTTTCTATAAGAAGATCATAGCCCATTCAAAAGATCATGTTGGAAAGACAGACCTTTGCACACCTCCAATCTACTTTTAGCAAAGATTTTGGAAACTACGCCAGGGGGCGTTTAGAAGCGCAGCGTTTTTCTTACGTCAATGACTTTTAGACACTTCCTTTTACAAATGTGACAATTATTTCCTCTATTCTTATTTCCTTTAATCTGCTAGGGTATCGTAGTAAGAATATTTAAAATTTATTTACTGTGTAAAATACAGGTCTTTATTAATTGAGGTAAAACCTTTTAAGGACTTGTTCTGGGGGCTTAATGCAAAAGCTTTTGTTTGGCGACTTCCCGGCATTCACGAAAAATAATCGATTTTTCATACAAAGGGGACCGATCATCTACATACAGGGTGTAAGGGACGGTGTACCGAAAACTGAAAGGGCGTGCTCAGTCAACGAAACTGAACAACTTTCCCAAAGAAACATCTCTGGGAAATGAAAAAAAATTATGACCTCTCCATACAAACTGTTCGACCAGAGTGAGCAATTTGTATGGAGAGGGCAAATTTTTTTTTCATTTCCCTGAAATGTTTGTTTGGGAAAGTTGTTCAGTTTCGTTGACTGAGCACGCCCTTTCAGTTTTTGGTACACCGTCCCTTACACCCTTTATTTTGTATGGAGGATAGGCGAATTTTTTGTAAAATTCTAAAAGTCGTATTTAAAATATTCAAATCTGTCTGACCGTACTTTGGATAAATAAAATATTGTACTTACTCGGTGAGTAACATTTTTTATACTAATGGGAAAACCTTTAAACGTTACCCCATTGTTTAGACCGACTTGGTCAGTCATTAGCTGGTCACAACTTGTACTGTATTTTTATGACGTCTACATGATATTTAGTCCGAGTTGGAATCACTAGAAAATAAGAACCTATTATCACGCAACTTTAGAAGATTTTACGTATTTCTAGCTATAGGAACATAGTGATACCTATGTATTTGATATCGTTCACCTTACATTAGCATGTAAGTATACATTCATACAAACCATGTTATTGTGGAGCTGGTCACCGCACCGCATTTACTTTCACGTTCGTTATGGCTCTTACATCAACGACTTCTGTCGCCTAATACATACATAATGTTCCTACGTACGTTATGCGTTATGTATATTGTAATTTAGTAAATTCTGAAGTGAATTGTCGTATTGCAAACGCATGTTATGATAAGTAGTTGAATCAGGCGATGTTTGTGAAAATTTTGCTATTAACATCTTATCTACTCGTATCATACTTACTTACCTTTCTATCGTGAATAAAATTTTGATTTGAATTTACTTTTAAAATTGCACTAGTCAAACCCCCATCTGTATCAAATAAACTTCCTATCTACAGAATGAAGAAAACAGCACTCGCAAGCCTTTTTTTTTAAAGTTTTTCTAATTTGCTCAAAAATGTGTTCTATATCACTTATACATCCTATTTGTTTGTGCCGGTGGCTGTGGAAACGATGGGGTGCTGGGGGTCGGAGTGCATGGACTTTGTGCGAGAAATTGGTCGTCGCATAAGACAGAAGGGTGGAGATCCTCGTTCAGGGGCATTCCTGATGCAAGGGTTGTCCATCGCTATTCAGCGTGGGAACGCTGCCAGCGTAATGGGCACCTTTGCACCAGGAACATCCAGGGGGGGACTTTTTGACTAACGTAGCCACGAGCGGATTTTTGAGCCAATTTTTATTTTATTATGTTTGTTTGCTTTAGGTATGACATGTTTTATTTAATAAATACAGTATTTATTCATAACCTTATACATCATAAAAAACAAGTCTCCCAAAAATGTCCGTCCGTCGGTCGGTCGGTCGGTCGGTCCGTCGGTCGGTCTGTCCGTCACGCTTTGGCCTAGCGGCTAAACGAATGGTCTGATTGACAGCATATTTTGAATTTAGGAGTTTTATGCAAATTCATCGAAGGGTTCTGAGTGGTTTCCTTCTAGCTCTCATTTTGAGGGTAGCTGTCATACAACGAAAATGAAAAATTGAAATTTTCTCAAAAACAACTTATAGAATCTTGATGAAACTTTGCATGACCAAGCATCTCCATGTAAGATTTCATGCACCAGTATCAATTGATCTGTGTAATTTCATATAAGGGGTGTTCCTGTACCACCAAAACGTAAATATGTGATTTACCCAAAATTGGTTCCATTGAGTTTATTAAAAGTCTCTATAATATTAATCCTGGATTGGTTGTCTACCTGACTGGATATTATTTATGATTTTTTTCAATAAAATTTAATACACAGTGTGTACCAAAAACTGAAAGGGCTTGCTCAGTAGACCAAACTGAACAATTATCCATAAGGAACATGTGTAGGGAAATTAAAAAAATGTGCATGCAAGTATCCTACGGTAGTATCCATTGATCTGTGAAAATTCATATAAAGGGTGTTCCAGTACTACCAAAAGTTAAACGTGATTTACTCGAAATCGTTTGAAGTTTGTTTGTTTTAATGTTTGACAATTTGAATTCTGAATTGATCTGTATATTTCATTCGAACATTTTTTTTGGAAAAACGTAAATAAAAGTTTGTATTTCCATACTATGAGTATGGCATTGCAAATTTAAGTTTGCGATTGATAGTTTTTCTTGAGTATTGCGAGAAAGTAAGTGCAGTGCTGCTGTACCATTTATTTACTTTCGAGCGGAGAGAGAAAGGTATTGTAAGTATTCGTGAAAAAAAAGGTTTTCAATTTTTTTCAAAAATGTGCTCTATATCACTTATACATCATAAAAAGCAAGTCTCCCAAAAATGTCCGTCCATCCGTCGGTCGGTCGGTCGGTCGTTCCATCGGTCGGTCTGTCCGTCACGCTTTGGCCTAGTGGCTAAACGAACAGTCCGATTGTCACCATATTTTAAATTTAAGATTTTCTTGTAAATTCTGAGGGTAGCTGTCATACAATGGAAATGAAAAATTGCGATTTGCTCAAAAACGGCTCAAACGATCTTGATGAAATTTTCCATGACCAAGACTCTCCATGTAAGGTATCTTTCGGCAGTATCCATTGGTCTGTGGAAGTTCATATTACTACTAACATTTAAAAATGTGATTTACTCAAAATCGGTTTCAATGAGCTTGTTTTAATGCTTCAAATTGGAATTCTAAATTGGTTATGTACCTGACTGCATATTTCATTTACACATTTTTACATAAATCTAGTATAGGTAAGTTTGTACTTCCATATTATTTGTATGGAATTAAAAACTGAAGTTTGCACTTGCTCCTTATTTACTCTTTGCTATCCGCAGCGCTTTATAATCTAGTAGTTATAGCATTCGGCTCTTGATCCGGAAGTTCTGGGTTCGATTCACGGTGAGGACACTGTCGAATGATGACTCTCGTATATCGCGAGAAAGTAAGTGCAGTGCTGCTGTACCATTTATTTTATAACCTACCGTGACAAAGTTGTGTTTAAATTAATAAATAATGAATGGGCTAAAGTATTCTTTGCTAAAGGAAAGTATGATATTGTGCAACGCGAAACAACGGAAGACTTATGGTATGCTTAACTTAACTACTACACATGTCATGGCATGAATGTGAATTTGATTTTTACGACATGCGTGATGGTTGTGTGTGATGTTTAATTCGTAGTACCTAAAGAGTAATTGGTGACGCAGATTAAATGAAAATAGATATGGATATGCGACTGTGAAAACTATAATGGTTATCCCTAAGCACTAAGCGTATGTTATTCCTAGATACTTAATTGTTAAGCACCTCTGAAAATGCGTGGCCTATCTCAATGTACTCGGATTTTATAATAACTTTGGCTAGAATGTTTCACAGATAGCACTCGTTCGTTGCTTAGTTGACAATTGTATGTATATTAACACAGAATATATAACAGTAAACTAGTTTAGTATTACATGGTATTACTTATCTTTAAAGTACTTTTACTAGTCTGTAATAAAGAGGTTTGTGCAGCTATATCTGCGCATGCTTTGTATCTGCAGTTTTACAAATCAATGGTCAATAGGCAGTTTCTCACACGCAATCCTTGTAGTTACCGTAACTTCTAACTGTAACAGACTGGAGAATCCAATCGGTATTAGTCCACACAACTTTTTGTCTACATACGTTGTTTACGCACTACTTTGTTAGTTAAAGAAACCTGAAAAGGTTGTGCTTGTTGATACTAAAGGAAATACTGAACTGATTGAACTTCCTAGAGCATCCATAAATAAAAAAAAATACGTCTATACGGATGATTCTTTTCCCCAATTACGACAAAATAGATAAAAATGGTGTTTTCTATTCTTTGGTAAAATATCTGTAAAAATTTCGGAGTAAGTCCCTTGAATAACACGTGATAGTTTGTAATCACATACTCGTAGCGGAGCCCTCGTATAGGTCCACATGCGGCCTTTTGTTTCGCAATAATGTCATTTCGTTTTATCCTTTTTACATCTTTTACAAAACCGAACATGCAATCGTGTCAGGTTGTTAGCACCGTGTTACTCAACTTTTCGCTTCGACTCAAGGCGAGGTGCTCTCTGAATTTTTATTAGCTTTGAGTGCCATATCTAAAACAATATCGCTTTCATACGCTTGTACGGTACACAATTGAACAGATATCAATTGGAAACCATTCTTTTCATAGGTCATTCTTCATCATAAAATCGTGTTCTGATTGATTTAAATCGTACATTAGGTATAATAATTTAATATAACAAACGAACTTTAAAAGAAAGATGCAGGCTTAAAAATCTACAATACAAAGCAGAAATCTCCAAAGTTGAAAATACTATTGAAAAAACATTTTAGAAAAGTAAATAATAATATAGAGTACTGCCAACGGATGAAGGAGAGGGCTGAGGCGAATATACTTACGGAGAACTGAAAAACCTCATACAAGACAGAGACAGATGGAGAAAGCTACACCGACAAGAGCATGGCTCTTAAATACTGAATGAATGAAATATAGAACTAAATACCTACAGTGAGTCAGACCCGTCAGACAATACTTGTAATAGATCTATCTATATTATATCTAGTATTATATGAACTGTGGTTCTACACAATAATTCACTCCTAGCTTGTCAATTCATCAACACTTGAGCCGTTTGATAAGCCCCATGTGTTCAGCAAATTACGTATCATAAACCCAATACTTCACAAACGCCTACTATTTTCAAAGTAGGTGTACAAAATGTGCAATCTAAACCAATAAAACAGCCAATAGCTAGCCCTAATCGGCTCAGTAGTTCTGAGAAGCCAAATAAATGCTGAACAGGACGCACGAGGATAAACATTGAAAAAAAACTGCAACGCTTCGGATTCTGGGCCGGTTACATAAGCTGCGTTAATTTATGTAACTTCGGAAAAGTATTACCGTATACTTATTGGTTTAATTAAGAATCTGCGGCCATTTATGGTTTTGTTAGTAAGAATTTACGTTTCGGGCCAGCTCTACCTTCACTTATTTCATTGGTTGGTTCCTTATGGTTTGAAAGTGTAAAACTAAAGTATCAATATCAGTTTCATAAATGTACTCAAAGTGGATTATTCAATGAACTTGTTATTAAACGTCGTCATATAGAGCGAGTAGACTACCATTTTCTGATAAGTGATTTGGCAGTGTAAAATAAACGGCAAGAAACGCAGCATGATCTAAACGAAATTCATCTTGATTTTAAATATCCGTGACTTTTTGTAAGTTCAATATCTGGTTGATTGCTATGTTGTTAAATTATGAATTCTCTGACTTGTTTTTATTTTTTTTAACAAGCTTAGCATTCATTCGTAGAAACCGATAAACAGGTTTCGTTTTATCTGTAGAGTGCTTTTTATCGAACCAAGGCACAGTATAATAGTAAACAACCATCGATATTCGCCCAGTATTTTGTTAAATTTGCATACCAAAGTGTTTCTCATAAGATAAAATATCCCATAAAACTGACTAAGAGCCGCTTAAAAATATTTTGAGATAAGTAAGTCGACAGACAAAATAAAAAAAAAAGCACATAGTCAGCAACATAGTTACGGCTGGCACCGTGGACCGCAGTAGGTAAGTAAGATGGAATGACACACAGGAGGATGCTGCTGCCCATCCTATAGTTTCTATATCCCTTCTTATACTCGTAAGCAAATAATAATATTTTATTATCTGTATGTTTTTCTTCAATGTTTAATTCTATTTTTGTTGTCTGAAAAAAAAGCTCTGACAATCAACGACAAGGGATACACAATATGCAGAGTAGGCCCCAGCAGGATGATGATAGATTCAGGGCAAAATATCCTCGGGTCGACCTGTCACAGGGTGAGCAGACGATATAGAAAGGTTTACAAGTAGAGATGACTAACACAGGATCTAAGGTATTAGCACAAGATAGAGTAAAACTCCAGTAACCACCTTATTTATGGATATGACGAAGGCATTCGATTACGTTTCTCATGACATTTTGCTAAAAAAGTTACATAGATATGGAGTCAGAGGACCAGCCTTAGAACTCATTAAATCTTATTTACAAAATCGTAAACAAGAAACTCATATAACCTACCTTAATGAACGAAATATTGAAACTACAGCCATTTCAAATTTAAAATCTGTAAAACACGGTGTACCACAAGGTAGCATATTAGGCCCTCTGCTATTCATTATGTACATTAATGACCTTCCTGATGCAATAAATAATAGAATGATATTATTCGCCGATGACTCTTCTGTCATAATTAAATGTACTGATGCTAGCACATACGAGTCTGACATCAATGAAACCCTAAGTAATATTATTCAATGGCTTAACAGTAATAATCTAGTGGTAAATTTAAACAAAACGAAGTATATGCAATTTTACCTACCGCAATCTCACCCTGTTGATATAAATATTAAATACTGCGACAACCAAATTAAAAATGTCAATTTTTTCAAATTTTTGGGTGTTGGTCTAGACTGTCATTTGAATTGGAAGCAACATATACATGATTTAATCTCGAAACTGAGCAAGTATGTATATGTTTTAAAAAACGTAACAAAGACCACATCCCAGAAGGCCGCACTATGTGCATATCACGCGTATGTTGCTTCTAATTTGAGGTACGGCATATTACACTGGGGTAATGCTGCTGCAATTTATATAATGCCGCTATTTAGGGCACAGAAAAAATGTGTACGAGCCATGTTTAACGCTAAGCAACAAGATAGTTGTGTACCATATTTCATAAAATTGAAAATACTAACCCTACCATGCATGTATATATACGAAGCATGTATATTTGTCCACGAAAACTTAGATAAGTTTAAATTAACTAAACCTCGTCATCCAAGAAACACAAAAAACAAAATTGACGTATGGCCCGTAATTCAACCGAACTTGCAATTTTACAAGAACACAGCGTTTGCACTAGCACCTAAATTATACAATAGTTTACCGGATAGCATGAAAGATCTAAACAACAGAAAATTTAAATTAAAACTTCATTATTTGCTGTATACCAAATGCTACTATAGTATAGAAGAATATTTATTAGATAATAAAGATGTAATATAATTAAATATAGGTATTTGAGAGGTATTTATAATTAAAAATGTGATAAAAACGTGTTGTGATACTTCTGATGTAAGTGTTAGTTAAGTGTGATGTAGTAGTTTTAAGTATGATTTAAAGATGTACTCTAGAATTAATAAATTCTCTACTATTAATAAAATAAGTTTCGGCTATGTACTATAACATAGTTAATATTGCACGCCGATTTCGGTATGTTACAGTGGATATATTTTATACAATTTCATCTTGCACTTTTTACCTGTAACAATGCAATAAATACATTTGACTTTGACTTTGACTTTGACTTTGAGGAACTTTTTCCTTGCTAAACAAAGATTATGGTTTTAGAATCGCTCGTAGCCAAGTGGTAGTTGCTCTTTCTTTCCAATCTTATTTTTATTTATTTGGCAAACAAATCAAGTAACAATCAATATACAAGATAAAGTAAAGATTACAATATAACCGTCGATAATTAGATTGATACTCTATGTAACCATGTTAACATATCAAGACCAAAATACGTTACACTGAAAATCATAGTTTCTCATTAGATACTAAAATCGCATTAGGTACTAGATTCGCGAAAGTAAAGTACAGGTCAGCAGTCTGCTAATAGCATAAAAACTTACTAAAGCGTTTCCATGCTTCAGAACGGAAGGCATTGCTACTGTCACTGATACAGGAGCTCATACTTTGTCAGCTTGAAAAATCTGATAATCAGATTTATAGAAGACAATAACTTGGCAAAACTTTATCTAGGATTGGGTATGTTGCCCTCTGGGATAAGGAGGTCAGATGGTAGTCGTTCCGTGTGAAAACCAGTGCCCTCGTAAAATCTCCCAGATTCATTGCCGACTCCGTTGGTGAAACCTATGGTGAAACGGAATAAGACTAGGGCAACAATGATGCTTTTGGTTATCTCGAAAGTTTGTGTGCAGGTTACGTAAGTACGCACGGCAGCAAGCATGTACAAACAAAACCAATATAAGCTGAACCAGCGCTACGCTATAAAAGCCCAGAACCGGAGACCCGCTCAAGTATAAAGTGTTTCTATCGACGAGCAGCCTTGTATACATCCAACAGAACGTCAGTAGTAACACTTTGGACTTTATGGCAAGGTAGAACAGTTACTTTTCACTTGCTTGCGTTTGACATGGTTTGACGTACACTCAACAGCACGTCAGTAGAAACACTTTTGGACCTCATAGCGTGGTAATAGAGTTGAAAAAGTTTCTACCGAAACGAGCGGTTGACCGTAACTTCCTACGTTTGTATTTTAAAACACTCTCTCTACTACCTGCGAAACGTACAATCATTTATTATTGAAATTAAATTCTCATACAAATCTAAAGACAGTATTATTCTAGGTGCAGAATATTTTAAAAACTATTCTTGTTTTGTTACTTATCTTCCTTTAGCCATTGTTTGAATGTCTCACAACGTTAGAGTTTATTTTGTTATTATATTTCGCTTGTGGGAATAAGCTACTTAACTAAGGTTGTGAAGGTTTTCTATCTATGGTTCTATGTAAAATGTCATACAAGAAGATAAATAACTATCTTCGTCATTGCACTTCCCTGCTAACCATTCGATAATTTTATTTAGTTCATTTATTTACTTAGGTACATATACGGCGTGAATTTTCATTAGTTTTGCTCCCGGAGCCCAGTGATTCTACTCATGATAACAAACAACTTTCCCGGAGAAAAAGATTTTCTCAAAAAATGTTTGCCTTTTCATACAAAATGAGTCGATCACGTGACAACTTTACTATGGAGTCAAAAGAATTATTTCGTATAAAAAAATCTTCTGGGCTTCGGGAAGAAAACCAATAAAAATTCACGCTGCATAAAAAGCTAATGTAGTAGCTAAAAATTCTAGTCACCACATCTTCTAATATCATCATCATATCAGCCGAAAGACGTCCACTGCTGGACATAGGCCTCCCCTAAAGATCTCCATGACGACCGGTCCTGCGCTGCTCGCATCCAGCGGCTTCCCGCGACCTCGACCAGATCGTCGGTCCACCTTGTGGGGGGTCTGCCAGCCAACGCTTCGTCTTCCGGTACGTGGTCGCCGCTCTAGAACCCTCACGCCCCATCGACCATCGGTTCTTCTTGCGATGTGCCCTGCCCACTGCCACTTAACTTCATCTTCTAATATATAGAGAGATAATGATAGTTCGGATGTTTAAATGTTTGTAAGGGATAAGTAATATCTGTAACTCAAGCCGATTCATAAAACACTCGTAAAAATAGAAACCTTCATCCATCATTACTCTTTGTCTGCCACTTCATTCAATGAATCTCCGAAAAATAACATAAGTAGGTATCTACATAATAACATAACACCCGGTTGAATTAAAATGCCCGTATGATATGACTCATATATTGCATTCACTTTTGAAACGTTCTTCGTTAAGATATAATTTTGCAAATACTAGTCAAATGGTGGTTGGTCTAGACCCGGCGGTTTGGGCTGTGCGTTGATATGTCAGTCAGTCAGTCAGTCAGTCACCTTCTTCTTTTATATATATAGATAACTTCGGAAATGAAAAACGATTAAGTTCTGTGAGTTCGCTCTTGATTTTCTGTTAATTTCTCGATCTCAAGACAATGGGTAACCTCGAGTTGCTGCTACCACGATCGATGCGGCACAATCACAATCGTTACTATAATAAGCCAATAGCTCTATGTTGTAATAATAATAAACCATGTACTTACATCTCTTGCGAATGTCTATTGTTTGATGATCAAATAATGGGCGTCGATCTGTATAAGGGTACTGTCATTGCTTACAGGATGTAACAAAATGGGCATACCTATACCAACCCTGAAGGATGTGAATCTGCCCATCAAACTGAACAACTTTCCATAATGAACATAGGTCGAAATATGAAAAAAAATTTAACCTTTCATTGAAGCTGATCATCAGCTAAGCACATTATTTTTGTATGGCAGGTAAATTATTTTTTTTCGTATTTTGGCCTATGTTCCTATTGTTCACTTTGAAGGGCAGAATCACATTTTTCAGGGTTGATATACCCTTTCTGTTACACCTTGTATAGAGCAAGGAGGTTGAAGTAGCAGCACTTTCTGCTAAGGAGGGAGCTTTTTGCAGCGGACCTCCATACTAAAATGTTTGGATTTTTATAAAATCCTAAAAAAGTAAATGTTATCTTAGTCCTAAGTGTTATCTTTCTCTGAGGGAAGTCCTAAGTCAGGGAGTAATTCTCTGTGACAAATATATAACTTGGGACTAAGAAATGTTATTACTACAGTTTTTTAGGGTTCCGAATCAAATGATAAAAACGGAAACCTTATGGTGCGACTTCGTCTGTCTGTCTGTGACACCTGTTTATCTCAGCAACTATTTACGCTATAGACTTGAAATTTTGAAATTTTTTAGAATATGCTTGCCCAATTATAAAACTGTCTAAAAGTGTGTAAACAAGAATCAAGAAAATATTTTTACTATTATTGGAAATGGGGCCCAAATAAGGGGGGCATATGATGAAAAATAGCAAAAAAAAACATTCCCACCACTCCATATCTCCTAAGTTTGCAAAGCAAGAAATCTGAATTAATTACAGCCAGCAAAAACAAAACGATAGTTTTTAAGAAATTTGCAAAAAAACTTAGTTGTGCGGTCCTAAAAATAGACTTTATTGCTTCCAAAAATACTATAGGTATATCCTCGGCGCGAGAGTCCTACTCGCACTTGACCGGTTTTTTTTTTGGTAAAAATATTTAGGATTTCAGAAATAAAACAGTGTTTAAAATCAGGCATTATAACTATTACGGAGCGTTTAAGCTTCCCTTCTTATTATTAATGATCAATTCACAAGTAAAAAAGATATAAAGGGTGTAAGGGACGGTGTACCGAAAACTGAAAAGGCGTGCTTAGTCAACGAAACTGAACAACTTTCCCAAAGAAACATATGTTGGGATTTGCCCACTGTGGTCGAACAGTTTGTATGGAGAAGTCAAAATTTTTTTTCGTTTCCCAACATATGTTTCTTTGGGAAAGTTGTTCAGTTTTGTTGACTGAACACGCCCTTTCACTTTTCGGTACACCGTCCCTTACACCCTGTATATATTGTTTTCACTTTCGCAAATAAAGTTTAGCTAAAACATTAGATTTTTTTAAGATTCCTTGATTTTTGTAAAACTTAACAAGGTTATTTGACAACCCTGGTTGCAGCAGGATACGTTTTAGACTTCAGTATCTCATACCTACCTACACACAATGTTTGACGGACTCTAAATAAGTTTTACTCTGTGGTATGTATACAGGTTTCTTTGGGATTTTTAACTTCCAAAATATTCCAATTCCAACTACAAAAGCGACTCGATACTCTATCATTTAACTTAGAAACTGTAAAATCAAAACCTTTTTTTTTTGCTGATAAAAAAGTAAAATATAGTAGGTAATAGCTACCACAGCAACAGTCTTACAGTCACTGAGCAAGGAACCACGTATATCTTACAGACAGCAATGAAATGCTGTTATCACCCGACCCGAAATGCAATGGTTTGAGAAACAGTACCTTTTGTTTGTCTAGGTGAAATCCATTGTGGATACCGGTACGCTGGGGGAAGTTACCGGGTTATGTCAGACTCCACTGATACCTCCCGGTGCCCAACCTCGGCGCATGATACCCTGGGATCTCCTTAGGAACGCGACCAGTGCCACTCTCGCGCGATCCTCGTGCCCTGTTTACGGCTGAAAGGCAGCCTCTATAGAACTTTGTTTATTTGCATTTAATTCCTTAGATTTATACATATGTTATTATTTACGTATGAATCAAATGTTATTATTTATGGATAAATGGTTGTAGTGTTGTAGTCACGTTTGCTTATGAATTACGAACTGCATCAGGTCAATAGTTTGAGTGATGCAGTGTATAAAAAAAAGATTGATAAAAACTTCAGATAATTTTTAAAATCTAATGTTATAAAAAAACTATAATGCAACTCGCTGGAACCATGACCAAATAGACTTAACTAATCATTTTACAAATTACTTTAGCGAATGTGATTGGAAGCAAGTAGGTAGCGGCAAGTTTATAATAAGCGAGGCTGTTGAGCAACGCTATCCAACGAGGCAAAGTTCGTTCCGTCTGATCGGTGAATCAGCCTACTGGTTTCTGATTTCCTAGTACTAAGTTGTTTAAGTGTGCTGGTGTTCTTCATTCGATCACAATGTGTCATTCTCTATGGTAGAGATTTTTAATTTTTGGTCCGTTACTTATTATAAATGCATCGTCAGGTCTGCCTCACCTAACTAGGTTTGTTCTCAGAGTTTTCTATCTGTTATCTTTAGTACTCGGAAACAAAGAACTAAAGTGCCTTCTAAAACACGAAAACGCTTTAGTTGTCACCCATACGGATTTTTAATTGCTTACTTGCTTGATTGTGATGAAAAAGCACTTGGCAACGAGCGCTTTCTTGCAACTGTCTTAAATTCAACTGTAACAATCTAAGAAAGTTTACTGCAACATCTCCATAATAGTCAAAAACACAACAAAATCGCAATGAGAGCGAAACGCATCCGCCAAATTCGGCTCGAGAAAGTGACCTAGCGGTTGACAAAGGTCGGAAGTGATTTTCCACCAGCAGTAACGACCCTTGACGGCTACAGATGGGGACGACACGAATTTGCAATAAGCTGTTTCCATTTTCATCGTATGTACGGTTAAGAATATTATGTAATGACAATTACTGGTTTACGGCTTTAACAGCCTCTGTGGTTTAGTGGTTTGACTTTCAATCAGGAGGTTCTGGGTTTGATACCCGATGGGGACACTGTCGAACAAAAAAAACTTTGCGAGGCTTTCCCAGTTTGGTTTGACATTGCAGGACATTTCAGGAAGTATCACTTAATTATCAGAAAACGAAGGTGATTTCGTGCTTCGGAGGCACGTTAAGCTGTTGGTCCATTCGTTAATAAACCATGTCAGAAGCCTTTACCGGCTAAACACTTCTGACACCAGGGTGAGTGAGGTCGGTCATGGATCTTACAACCGACTCGATATGATGGTAATGATCGCTTTGACGAATAGTAGGTATAAAGTTTTCCCTCTTGCTGCTTTTATTTAAAAAAATCATCTTTCTCTATTAGAATCGAACCATCTATTATTTATAAATATTTTATTAGGTAGACACATTATAAAATTAACCCACAGAATATCTAAAAGTTATATTGTTCTGGATTTTGCTTCATCTAATCTTAATGACGGTAAGCGACCGTAAAAAAAAAAACTAAAGCAGTCGTAATGGTCCCCACGTGTTTAAAAACTCGTGAGGCAAACATGCTCTGATTAACTCTACCACACTACACCTGCAAGTTAAACAACTCTACCTGTGGATTACATTACTCTTCACACTCCCTTACACTTGTCCCGTGTGGTGCTGGCAAAGAATAGTACCATCTCATAAACCCGTGCGTGTCGTAGGAGGCGACTAAGAGTTATAAACTGAAGGAAGGGCAGCATAAATGTGAGTGTAATCATTCGCCATTGCCGGTTTAGGGAACTTTTAACCTGGCCTTTATTTAGAATGTCCTGAATTTGGTCAAGAAACGTTCGTCGAGGCGTTTCACTTCCAAATTTTCCATGCACTCTCGCCTGGTGGATCTCTTTCGTCAATCTTCGTTCATTCATCCTCTCCACATAACCAAACCATCCCAGCCACATGACAGCTCTCAGCATTCTTTTCTCAATTTTAGTCATAATATCTTCTTAAACGCCACAACGTTCTCTTATTCACACTATTCCTGATCTTGACACTCAATTTGATCAATCAGTAATCACCTTCAAGTAAAATACGTTTTTGAAATTAGGCAATATTGGTTTTTACCAAATAAAAGTGAAAACGTTAGTTTTAAGCGAAACTCGAACGCACCCATTATGTTGTTTTCGTATTGATAAAGTTGTAATTATAACACCGCGTGTGCGAAAGTGTGTCAGTCGGTCCGACGACATCAGTTTTAAACCAAATTTCCATTTATTTGGGCACGTGGTGCATGGGTGAAATGTTCGTTTCTTGTTAGGAAGTTGCCAGTTTTAAAGTTGACATTGACCGATCTATTGATTTATTCATATTTATTCATCGTCTTTCTCTACTACGTCGAAGTCTATTTATATTTGGCTTTGGGGAAGTTATTAAACGTATTTTTCTAAATAGTACTCTGAGTTCGCCTACTTGAGATGTTCAGTTAACAATTTTATTGTCTGCCACTGCATATTAAAAACCTTTCATGTGTCTAATCAAATATTTTGATCGCTACGTAGATAATTAATGTTTTTCGCTTTGTCGACGAAAATTCCGTATAAAATAATTATACTAAACTGTTCCGTATCTTTCGTAGTAGTAGTATACTTCCACACGCGAACTCGATCTCAGCTAATGGTGTGTTACCGTCCAAAATTAAATGCGATGTAGGCATCTCAAAGACAAAATAAAATATGTTTTGTGGTTTGATTTGGGACACTTATTTATAATTCTGAAAGAATGCGTAAAATATTAGTGGAAATAGTTTAATGATGAAAATCGGCGATAATATTTCGAGGGAGATGGGAGTATTAATGATAATGGAGTTATAAATTGCGTAAAGTTTTTCGGGATGATTATATTCATCACAACATCCAATAGGAATCCAAGGGAGCTCCCTCTAGGATTCCAGCTTTAGCTGGAACAGTGTGGAGGGGAAGTACCATGCGCTTGTTAGCGTTGCACTGGCCACATGGACCGCGGTTGTTGGTGACTGTAGTTGTAAGAATCCCTTAGTCGCCTCTTGCGAAACGCATGGGTTAAGATGGGTTGCTACCATTCATTTCCGGCACTACACGGCCTATGATTGTATTAGCGCAGGTTAATGTGTTAACGTTTTCTGTCTTAATACGAAATCGGCCGTTGACCGGAATTTTCACATTGCTGTGCCCTCTTTTCGTCAGCTCTTGTAATCTCTTTAGCCGTTTGTCACTAGTATTAGCCGGTGTTGTGTATTATTTATGCGTTGGCAATGTGGCCAATAATACACTTCTGTGAAACGACGCTGTCTGGTTCGGCTATTTATTTATTGTCGTCAACTCTCCGCAATGTACAACATCAAGTTGTTATAGCGGTTGTGTTATGAATGAGGACACAAAACATGCGGGTTGTTAGTTTATATTGCTTGTTGATGTAAGCCGGCCTTGGGAAGTGCTGAGTCGTCCACATTCGCGGAACATGACGTAGCAATTAAGTCAATACTATTCCTTGACACCTAGGTGCTATTTTGCAGCAGTAAAAATATTGAGGATAATTGTTTAATGGCGCGAGCTGCTTTGGAAGCATTGGCGCCAAAGCGGAAATAATTTCATATTTTGAAAGGTTTTATTTTTATTTTAGTTCCTTTTATGCAAGTAGGAGTAGATCAATGAAGTAGGTACCTACGTTAAATAGGTTAAATAAGGTAGGTTAAAGATTTCGGCGAGTAAAGTGTGTAAACCTGAAGTTCGATTGTAACTGTACATCACTTCCCCTAAACAAATATGCTTAAAAATCAATTAAAACTTAAACAACTCGTAGCTAGTACTAGCTATTAAACGTTTGGTCGATTAAGTTTATAAAATGTGTAACGGAAAGCCTTGATAATACTGAAGGAATTGTATCTATCTACGAAACTAAACAACTTTCCCAAAGGAACATAGGTCGAAATACGAAAATCAATTTCCCTTCCATAGATACCGAATTTAGTATGGGAGGTCAAATTTGGTTTTTCGTTTTTCGACCTATGTTCCTTGGGAAAAGTTGTTCAGTTTCATGGGCAAATTCACAACCTTTAGTATTATCAACCTTACTGTTACACAATGTATAAAAATTTCTTAAGTGTACAACGCTACTAATAAAAATGTGTGTGAGCACAAATTACATTTCTACATAGTCTTACTAGATAATTCTCCTCCTTTTCCTGAAACTATGGAGGAAGCTACCTGTCCTGCTGTGGAAGTTTCATGGAATTATGATGATGATGACATTGTCTTAGGGTTGGACTATTTGTTTACATAATGTTGTTCGAAGAAGGAATGTCTGTTTAAATAATGTACGATCAACACATTTAAAACTGCGTCTAGAATGTACTATGCAAACAAATACCTAGAAAATGTCTACTGCAACACAAAATACAGCATGTTGTGATAATAGCTTCCGGAGTTCTCTGATCTTATGTAACTCGGTATGTCACACACTGCATTACGTAGCCTCATTCAGCGCATCGCGCACGAATTCATGATGCCCATTGAAGAGGATCGGAGCAATGATTCGTGACAAGCTTCGGGCAAGGGGCACCGTGACGGCTGCGCACGCACAATGGAACAGCCGGAAGGAAAGAAAAAGTTTACGTTTCTCTGGCACTATTTTGCGAAGAAATTGGGCCAATAGTTCACTATTGTCTCTAAGGAGTAGACGTTTAAATCGGGAAGTCCTGAGTTTCTTTATAGAAAATAGAACTAGAACAGCATAGCTCACTAGGTCGAACTAACCGTATCATATCGTATATTGTTTCAGCGATATACCGGGTGTAACAAAAAGGATACGCCAAACCCTGACGGATCTGAATCTGCCCATGAAACTGAACAACTTTCCCTGAGGAACATAGATCGAAAAACTAAAACAAATTTTTTACCTCCCATTTAAAGTAAATCAGCTGATAGCGCGCTGGGAGACCTAACATTTGTTTATTTATTATTTATTTTTTATTATTTTTATTAATTATTTATTTCGGGCGTAAAAAACCCATAAAATACAAACACATACAAATACAACACATACTCAAATACATAAAACTAAAATATGTAGGTACATACATTTAAATTATAAAAAGTATGCTAGTTAAAAACAAGTCGCAGTTACTTGCGATTCTCGCTGCGATGCAAGCACAATTTATTTTCGTTTTTCGACATATGTTCATTAGGAAAATTTGCTCAGTTTCTTGAGTAGAATTACATCCTTCAGGGTTAATATACCCTTTCTGTTTCACCTTGTATATCGCATTTCATGTAATATATTAAATTGACGTTTATGTACTTTGTCTCTACCGTTCTTTGAAATTGTATGCGTAAAACATATGCATTTCAGCCGAGTGACTTCACTTGCATTCTATTTAATTATGATAAAAACCGAAAGTCTAGCTAGGATGTTTGATACCATCGAAAAGAAACCGGACGCTACCGAGCGTCATCTCTATATAATTTCGTTTGAATTTATTTTTTTATTTCGAAATTATAAATAAAATATGATATCGAATGGTCGGAACTGGCTGTTAGAAGTCACCAACTTTCAAAACCTAACGCGCTTAAATTAGACACGTACTGATACATATTCAGCAGCCGAATAACAGCCATGAAGCCGTTTGGTGGTTCTCGTTGAAATTCATTTAGTTTCACTTTTGTTCACAATAGGTGCCAACAAACTATTATAAATGTATCTGGGTTACGGAATACAGTTGGTAATAATTCATTAATGCTTTTGCTAGACTCATCGTGACCAAAAACGCCTTCATTTTGCCCTACGACTCGTACATTTTGGTATTTGTCGTACCCTATTGTATGATATTTGGTTTTCTAACATTAAATATGACCGCAGTCAGTATGGTCGCCGCACGAATTCTAATCGACAGCTGCATATCTTCAACAGGATCTCATAAACAAAAGTTGCAATCAAGCTGTCAGATTGCGAGCAATACTGAGCTGATTTGATCTGTGCAGACATGTTCTTAAGCTAATCTATCAGGTAGGAACCAAGTTTGACCGGTCCATAGAGCAACTATTGCCAATACACAGGTGTCAATGGCAGTGGAAAGTGCTAACCGACCGGTTGCGAAATCCAAGTAAGTCTAAATACTTTCTAGGCAGCCTGCGACGCCTCATCTCGGCGGTTTAGCACGCGTGTGACCTTGTTGAGCTAACGGCTCCAGTTTTCTACGCTTCTTTTGTAAACAGGTTCCGTCGTCGATCGATTGTCGACAAAGTCTGCCTGATGGTCAGTGGCCATATAAGCTTCTACGCGATAAAACCTTTATAGCACCCAATTTACAGATAATCCTATTTGGGTTTATCCTTTTTCTGGCGGACTATAACATTGCTATGCTACTCTACATTTAAGTATTCTAATCTACCGCAGCTACCTAGTTTTAGTTCTTAATACGATATTGTAACGCACAGAAAAAATATTTGCTATACTCGTACTTCTCTACCGTGTTAGAAACATCTTGGCGGGAAAACTTTTAAAACAATAAATGCTGCTATGAACTCCTTGGCTATGAATCGCTGCCGCTGCCATCTAGTAAACTACAACTAAACCGTTAGCCAGAGATCGGTGAGCTTCACATCACAACACAAGCTCGTGTAGCAGTACAAGCGAGCAACAACAGATGGCACAAAAACTTATATTTCAATTCCTCACTTGCGTAGAGATGGCGTTAGTGTATCGTATCGAAAAACTAGCTGTTTGCTTCAGCTAAAACGTAAAAAGCAGTAGGTAATTAAGCTTTCTGCTGTAATGCTCTGGTCAACCCTACCCTACCTTACTGTATGTATCAGTTGTTATGGGCTACATTACTACATAATAGATGATAATAGCCATGTACTTGCAAAACTATAGTTCCATATGTTTCTATACTAGGTTATTTTTTTGGACCTGATATGCGTATGCCCACTTTATTACAGAGGTCAAAGCAACAACTTTTGTTCTACGACTTTGCTAACAACGCACGAAAAATTTTCAACTTCCCATACAAAATGGGTCGGTGACGCGACCACTACCTTTGCTCGCGTATATCTTCCTTCTGTTAAAAAAAACAAACCCGACACAAACACCGCAGGGTAATAACATATAGTTGGTATGCTTACCTATAGTTACCTGTAAGTGTTTATGTATGTACTTATATATCCAACTTCAATCTTCCTACTTCGTATAAACGCGACGGGCGTGTAAAATCGGCTGGCTCGCCTCGGCTGGATCTTGTTTCTTTTTTTTCTCGTTGAAGATGTTTCAGACGCATTATCCTGGAGGCTTCGTTTTGGGCGCGCGCAGGCGGGCGGGGCGAGGCGCACGCGCATAACTTTGCCGTGACGTCACGATGATGGCCCGTAAAACCATGAACCCGTAGCCAAGGCCCACTCCAACATTTACATGATGCGATACCAACACCTTAACGTGTTTTACTCACGGTTTCTTTTGCCTATTTAGATTTGCGATATTCATTTTCATTCCTGCATCTATTTGAATGCTGAACCATGGGAACTTGAGAAGTTCTCGATAAAATAATAAATTGAAACGCAAGGGTCTTTTAACTTGTGCAACGTCCAGCTATTTATGTCTTTACGTCTTGCCTACTTTGGACCTCATTTACATAGTGGATGAATGTTGGCAAAGCAAATAACTTGCAATAGTTTCTCAGAATACAGATGACATTTCCGTTACTCACAAGATTGCTATTTCGGGTCTTATCAGTTAGAACATTAGAAGCATATTAGTACCTATAAATAACTACAGTGATGAGGTCGCGATACGACGCTATCGCAAAGATGTCGATATAAGATACATTTATAGGAGATATTAGTTTTAATATTAATAAGCTTATCGAATGAAAGGTATTTCATTTCGTTGGTGATAAATCTACCTAAGTATACATTGTAAACATAGATCTAAGTTTTACCTTTCCTCTTTCCAGGTGACTGTATTCGGCAACAATAAAGTCGCGGAGGTAGTTTGCGAGCCACTTCAAGAAGCGGGTGTGGTGGTAGCTGGTCTACCCTCGGGCCCTCTGTGTGCTCCTCAAGTGCTCCCCCTGGGAGGAGCGATCCCCCTGCCGGGAACGATCGACACGCCACCGGCTCCACCCTCGGCACTCCTATTCCTCGGAGGTTCGAAAGCTCCAGTGGACCCACGAGCTCAAGCTTCAGCGCTAGAAGGCGAAGTACTGGTCGTAGAATATCAACCTCCACAATGGGACGGCATAGATTTGGACACTTTCATAGCCTGGGAAAAGATTTATGGTAAGTAATTTTTACTAAATATCATCATAAAATCCCATAAAACGTCCACCACAGGCCAGGGAGCTCCCTCTAAAATTCCAGCTTTTGCTGGAATAATGTAGAGGGGAAGTGCCATAGCCACCACGCTTGTTAGCGTTACGGGTAGCACCATGGACCGCGGTTGTTGGTGACCGCAGAATATAAGATGATGCGATACACAAAAGAATGCTGCTGCCCATCCTCTGGCTCATTAACCCTTAGTCGCCTCTTGCGACACCCACGGGTTGGGTTATTCTATGCCGGCACCACACGGGCAAATTATTAAATATAAGGTATACTTATAATACAACCAATATCAATATCTAGATAATGGTTCTAAATATCAAGCAATGCTCAAATGTAAAGAACCGCCTGAACGGCTTCTATCAAATATAAAATACCTCTGTGATAATATAAGATGTGATGCCATTCAATAAATATCTATCTATCTATATCTCACTCTCAACTACTTACTGACTCTCATCACATCGAGAAACGTTTAAGAAATTATTTCGAAATAGGTACCTAGCAAATTCGTCAATAAACTTTAGACGAATAGAGTTGTTCCGTATTCCGTCCAGCGCGATCTTGGTAGAAAGCGGTTTGGCAATATAAGCGCGTACGCACGCTATTGTCCGGTAATCTTTCGCAGAAGTCTCTTGCATGCATTTGGTTTACAGCAGTCGTGACCACCATATTGATACTACCTATGGACTCCAATCTTCCGTGTCCATCTACTTATTATTTATTTGAAACAATAGCTCAGCAGCAGTTTGAAAAGTCCTTAATATACTATTAAAAACAGCCATGAACTAACCTGTAAGGACTGTTAATCACAAGTTATTGCTGGAAATTGTAGTTGTTACGCGCCAGACGGTTAAACGTTATCGGAGATCTAAGCATGGAGATACTTTTTAATTTACTCACTGCACCCACATGAAACGTGTTTAGATCAAAGCGATAAAACAATACTAATAAGAGAAGTAATTTAGTGTTGTGTAACATTGCGATATATCGTCTAATATTCGATTATTACTCGTTAAATGTTTTAATAGCCGCCAAACATGAATGGGTGGTTCAAGGAACAAAAAAGGTCTGGGTCATGTTTTGTTATGCTGATGAACTTTACGCAAGGTGAATTTGTCACGAATATCATATTTGACCTTTTGATAGCCTATACCATAGACTACCATTAATAAGAGTTTGTCATTAACAGTATTACGTCATATTGGCATTATACTAATTATAACATTGCTTTTTCTCTTTTTGCAGCATCAACATTGTTCTCAGCATTGGAATTATACGGCAGACCTCTCCTACGAGCAGCTGTTATCACCAAAGAGGAGTACCACCTGCTTTTCTACTATTTGGAATCCGTCTCCGAGGCCAGTGAAGCTCTCACAGAGCGAATGAGGAAGTATATCGATTCAGGGCTACTAATTAGTGAAAGTAAAAAGGAAGATGACAATCATTCAGTTACTTCTAGACATAGTGCTAGTGACGAATCAAAAGGCATACTGTCTGAATTGCTACAAGAAGGAGTTATATCTCACAGAGATGTCGATGGGTCCTCGGGAATTACCAGCACTGAATACAGTGAGAAGCCGACTGATAACCGCAAATTAGACGACAGCGTGTCCAGTGCATCCTCAGCGAGTCTGCGCAAAGTGATTGTTGACATCCCCATAGATTGCAACGAGTCTGTGGCCGACACTTCTATTGTGGAGGCCGGCGATAATGAGACGACCGTGACCGTCAGGAGCGGCGGCCAGTGTTGCGTCGACCACAGAATATCTGCTGACGTCACAGATAACGTTTGGGCAAACGTTCGGTGGGATTTTCTTAACCCGGCTGATTTCGGTTACGATCTTATTCGAAGCGTGAAACGAAGTAGATCCGATTCAGCATTAACGCCAATTGCGAGGCGGAAAAATGAAGAAATATACGAAAGATTGAAAGACGATGGAGAGTCTTGCGGTAGCGTAACCCCATATGAATCCATCGAAGACTTGTATGATTGTATTAAAAATGGTCAGTACAGCAGTGCTGCTGTTGACGAATCTTCACCATCAACTGAAAGCCAGTCAGAGCCACAGTTTCCTGATTTCTATGAAAAGTCTAGCACCACCCGCCAAAGTTCAGCGAGTAGTGATAAGAGCGGGGTCTCGTCCGCGTTTCCATTTTCGAAATGCGGATCGAGCGATTCCACGAGCGCGTTCGCGTCTTGTGAGTCCAATAGCGGGATTAGTTCTTTTGCATTGAAAAGTGCCCCGGAGTCTATCAAGAGCCGGAAGTTGCCGCCGCCACCGGAAGGTAATGCGAGCGAGAGCGCTATCCTGTTGAAACAGTTGTTCCTGGGAGAGCTGATGGACGCGTATGGAGAGTACCTGGCGGCGTATCCCTACGCGCGGGCGTTGTTGCGACGTAAGATGCGGCAGGACGAGCACTTCGCGGCGCTGGCTGATATACGACGAGGAGCTGCCAAGTACTCTATTGCCGACTACCTTGAGCTGCCGGTAAGTACTTATCCTAGTTTTTGTTCTAAATTAATGACTTGTCTTACAAGTCTTTGTCTCTTACAAGTTCAAAAACGTTTCAAAAGGCTGTTAGATTGCACTTGACCTTAACGTATGGTGTTGTCTGGCTCGCTATGTATATGTCAAATGTGGTCATTATACATAATCGGCCCTAGAATCGAGAACAATGCGGTGATGTGTTGAGAGCTGATTTAGATTGAGCGTCGTCGGTTAAAGGGGCTTTTATATTGTAGAGACGGGCGCGGAACGGGCTTTTTTGCGAATAAGCAATACATACCATATAAAGAGTCTAAAATCAGAATCAGACGATTTACGCATTTTACGCAATATTCTAATGTGAATGAAACCGTGCTTATTCTAATACTTTATTATGTACCTACATAGTTAATTTCCAAAAAAACATTTCAGTTGAGAGTGGTATGATCAATTTATTTTGGTTTAACTCTTTCACAAAAGCATATTATAATAGTTAAGTCCATGTTTTAACACTGAGTTGTATTTGAACCACTAGCCAAGTTTTTGTATGTTACTCAAAAAATACAACTGACTAACTTTCCCAACACGGGACAAGGATTTAAAAACAAAAATGAATGACGTCTCATACAAACACTATCGCCAGCGTAAGGTTTGTATGGGAAAACCAAACAAAAATCTCGTTTCAGACCCATGTTTCTGTGGAAAAGTTGTTCAGATTTACGCACATACTAAACCTCGGCTAAGAGTGACATTTTTAAACTAGAATACCATATGGGCATCCAAGACTGATATCCATACACCCAAGCATGGATCAAACATCTGTGTTCATCCTAAAAATATTTGTTCTAAACCCTCGACATACCTACAGCACAGAAGACAAAGTCATTACAAACCACACTATCAGGCAAGAGTGATAGTCACCCCGTTCCGTTCCCGTCCACCCCAACACCTACCACTACCACAGTCGCCTCGTTTAATCGCAGCCACGCCATACAGCACAGCGCAGCGCAGGCGACAATGATCGGTGACCGGATTGCGCACGCGTCGCCATTCAATGCTAATGGACCGGAAGAGCACGTGCAGCTCTCTCTCACCATGATTACTCTATTGTATTGTTTCCTATAATATTACATAGCCGATACTTGAAGTACAGAATTTGGAGCATTACATTTTGAATGTCTTTTTTCTACTTTGCATTTCGAATGCATTTCGAAGTATACTGCAGCCACCACCCCGTGATTCCAAAGGAAAAGTAGCAATTTTGTCTCTATTGTACAAAATACATCTTTTGTAATAGTTCCTGTAAATGATCCAAATTCATAATTTTTTAGGAAAAATATTAGTCTAAGTACGGATACTGATAGACCACGGTAATGAAAGCTACCAAATAATTTCGCTGCCTAAATGTTACTTCAAAATTTGAAAAAAAAAAGGTATCGTCGTTAGCGTAATATTATATTATTTAGCATTATGCTTTAATAAGTTTGAAATCAGTCAGTTGCCTTTCAGCAACCCTATTTAAAATTATACTAACTTATTCTTTCTCTATGATGAATAAAACGACCTTTATACAAAAAAATTTATACTCTAGTACTAGAGTCTAGTTTATAAAAACCCATGCATGCCTAATGATTTGTATTTTAGCATGTTCAGTGGAAATAAACATCTCTTAAGTCGGACTTTATTCCAAATCCGTTTGAAAATGCATGTACAAAATGTATTCGTGATTCTGATTCTATCGAAGAGACTGCGCATTCAATGATAGGTACGTTATAAAACGCCTGAAGGTTAGGGTTGAAACTTTCTGAAGAGCGGGACGATCTAAGGTATTTTATTTCCAGCTGACCACCAAAAATAGTACCTAAATCATCTCGTAAAGTTGAATCCCGTATTAATTTAAAATATTTACCGAATCCTGGCATTATTAAGACAGTGCTATGGGCGGTGGTGACCACTTACCTTAAAGTGGCCCACCTGGTCGTTTGCCCACTTGTGACATAAAAAAAATCAGACCAACCCACAGCGTCATCATCATAACATAACAAACGTCAAGTCTGCGATGGTAATTTGAGAATATTTCAGACTCAACCAGCAGAGTGCTATGTGATCTTCGTATTGCTTTATGCTGCTATAGCATGGACGGATATGTAAAAAATTGTACGGTATGCCTTTGAGATCTGGGATTCAGATATGTTTTTTTAATTCTTGACTTTTATGATATTGTGATCTACAGGCAATACACAGTTAGGCATTAAGTGCCAAATCTAGACATCTTCAATCGTCAGCCCTATTTGCGGCGCGTGATGGTGCGATTTGCCCGCGCGCTAAACCGATCTGATAGGACGCGCTAATGCTCTGTCGCCTTTGCACTGCTAACTGCGCTCGCGCATAGCTGCCATTGCGTTTTGAAATACAAAATTTGTCTACCCGTACATTATACAGAATTAAAAAAAAATACCAATGCGAATTAAAATACTAACTTTCATTACATCCCATAAAACGTCCACGTACAGAGAGTTCCCTCCAGAACTCCAGCAAAAACGCTTCATACTTTGGGGGGGATTTATACCATAGTCACTAAGCTTGCAAGCGTTGCAGCTAGCGACCGCAGTTGTTGGTGACCGCAATGTGTAAGATGGTATACAGAAAGATGCTGCTGCCCATCCTCCTTTTCATAAGCACTTAGTCACCTCTTACGACACCTACGGGTAGAGATGGGTTGGTACTATTCTTTGCCGGCACCAAACGGGCCAAACCACCGAAGAATTATTACGCAAATATGTTACAAACGCTATTTGTAACAATAGAACTCAATTTAACTTTAATTTAACGGAGGTCTATCTTAAAAAGCTTTTTTTTGTAAATGGAGGTTTGGCACAGTAATATGACGAATTAAGACGTCGTAGCATAGACTGTCTTCGTGAGTTGCTAGCAACGATATTCATTTTCATAGATACACAGTCGAATTCAAGATTGAAAGTGTGTAGGTTCCAAATTTGAAATTTTAAAATAAAAGTTTCCCGAACCATAAAGCGACTGCGAGCAAAAAGAGGCTTGAGCCTCTTTATGGTGCCATTTTTTGAGCAACTATCGTGCAACTACCAATGTATGATCGAAGCTCGCAAGTAAACAATACCACACCAGATGTAGACCACCGCTTAGTCGCCTACACGCTTGTACAACCGTAACAATCGTCACACTTACGCGGAAAGCGAGATAATCCTGTAACATGTGCCTCGCTGACACTAAGCTGGATTCTACTTGCAGTGGAAAATACTTAGCATACTTTAATTGGTCGTTTCCACTTTGGTCTGTCAGTATTCGCGTTGCCGAGATAACTAAGATAGATATATAGATAGATAGAAACTCTTTATTGCACACAAATTTACAGTAATTGCGTAAGAACACCTTATATCTAATTGCGCGCAAAGGCGGCCGTGTCTTTAGGGAGGTTTGGCAGAGTAGGACCAAATTCAGGACGTTCTGAATAAAGGCCAGGTTAAAAGTACCCTAAACCGACGAGCATGTATGAAAGGATTGATGAAAGTACAGGAAGCAAGGGAAGTATGTCAAGATCGTAGCAGGTGGAGGAATGTGGTCTCTGCCTACCCCGACGGGAAAGAGGCGTGATGTTATGTATTATGTATGTAGTCTTTAGGGGAGAAAATGGCGTAGAGAAAGTTGGTTGGTCCATGAGATACCGGCTAAAAAAAACCGGCCAAGTGCGAGTCGGACTCGCGCACTGAGGGTTCCGTACCAGCACATAAACATAATTGTATTAGCTGAAATTTCAGTAAGTTAATGTGCTAGATTTTTTGAGTCCGACACGCGCTTGACCAAATTTTATTATTTGTTGTTATTTTATAGCTTATGCACTATAAACATACCAATTTTCAAGTTTGTAAGTGTTCCCGTTTTTAAATAGAACTAAAACAAAAATCGCCTCAGCGACCATCCAACTTGACCCCTCTCTTATATGAATGTTCTTGAAACGGGAGCTCACCATAATTGGTTACCATTAGTTGTGAGAAAAGTTGTAATATTTAATGATTTTAGACTTTTCCCATTATTTGTACTGTGAGACCTAGCTTCTTGCCAAATTTCATAATTTTAGGTCTACGGGAAGTACCCTGTAGGTTTTGCATTTTTGAATAAATGTATGGAGATGAGGACATAAAATGCCATATCTTGTGTGGTTCATGGATCCTAATATGTGGTATTAATTTCAACCTGATACCTTTACCCGTTCGTGAGATAAAGGGTCTTGACAGACAGACAGACAGACAGACAGACAGATGGACAACAAAGTGATCCTATAAGGGTTCCGTTTTTTTCTTTTGAGGTACGGAATCCTAAAAATTAAAGTAAGTATTCAGTATTTGCTTCAAAAAAGGGCACAGAATACAGCGTGTAACGGAAAGGTGTGATAATACTAAATGGTGTGAATCTGCCCATGAAACTGAACAACTTTTCCCAAGGAACATGGGTCATAGAACAAAATAAATTTTTAACGTCCCGTAGATACTGCATCAGCTGATAGCGCGTTTTGTATGGGAGGGCAAATCTGGTTTTTCTTTTTACGACCTATGTACCTTAGGAAAAGTTGTTCTGTACCTTTACTTCAATCTGTCTTTCCAGATTTGCGATAAGTTTTGTATTTAGCGAGTAATATTTTTTTAACTGATGGGGGCGCTAGTGGACCGCAGGTAACCCGTTAACGCTTTAGCAAAGCACAAAATATTTATAAAGTTAGTTAGCTAGGCGACCAAGCTTCGCTCTGTATAATCTTAGCCGGAGCCCACCAACAGATAGCGCTGTAGGGTTTCTGAAAAGCGCTATATTTAAGAAATGCTAAAAAAACAGAAAACGAATGATCCTAATCATGACACCGAGCTAGATACAGTTTTCGCCCCCAAAATCCCTATGTAGTAAATTTCATCAAAATCGTTAGAACCAATTTCGAGAAACCGATGTACAAATATTTTTCGTTTAATAGTAGTACCTAGGTGACTGAGCTTTGCTCTGTATAATCTTAACACAAGCCCACCAACAGATAGCGCTGTAGGGTTTCTGAAACGCGCTAAATTCAAGAATTGTTCAAAGAAAACGAATTTTCCTGGACATGAGACCTAGCTAGACCGATTTTTCGAAGCCGAAAACCCCCGTAGTAAACATCGAAATTTCATCGAAATCGTAAAATATAAATTTTAATTACAAATATAAATTTTACCTTAAGGTCACAATGAAACAGTGAACATAATTACCTATAGCATATGCTAATAGAGTAATATTACTCAGACCATGAACCTGATCAACAAATCGTATAATTCGCCGTTTATAAACGGCGGGTAAACTGTAACTATTTAGACCTACTAATACAACGAAGAGTAAGCAGAGATACCTTGTGGGAAATTTTGGATACAAATAGGGAGGAGTTTGTAAAATTTTGTAAGAAGATTGCTGCAGATGTAATTGCTAGAAACAAGTAGATGTACAGTTAGTATATAGTGACTATATATTTAAGTGTATATAAAAAAAGAGTAAATATAAAAAATATATATATAAAGCAAAAAAAAAAAGAAGTGCTGAAAAAAAAGACAGCAAAAAAAAGTGATTTAAAAAAAAAAAAAAAAAAAAAATGCAAAAAGCTGGACAAGAAAGAACAGCTAAATAGATAATATAGTAAATAGATTAAGAAAGGTATTATTTCGAGCGTACTTTGTGAAATACGTTTCAATAAGATACAATACGTATTGGTGAACAATCAAGTAAGAAAAAGCTAAATTAAAATGAAGCATGAATGAAATTTAATTTAAAAAAAAAGAGCCAATAATTATTCCCATAGTCATTTAATCCCGAACCGTATCATGATAAATCGGTGTTCATCATGACCCAACAAACGAGTAAGTCGTAAATAATTATTTAAAAAAAAAGATGGTATCGACATGTCTGCTACAAAAAGCCTCTGCCACATAGCAGAGGAAAGTAAAAAAAAAAAAAAACTATTTAGACCACTAGTCTAGGCAACGAAAATTTCTATTAATTGTATGAAGACCCCCGCATTAAATCCTCAGTCGATGAAACTTTGCTGGGGTATTACACTATATGAGAAAAACCTTCTATAAAAAAATCCAAAAAAAAATCGGTACTTTAAATTTTTCCATACAAAAATTACAAAAAATGTATGAAAAAATTAAAAGTACCGATTTTTTTTGGATTTTTTTATAGAAGGTTTGTCTCATATAGTGTTGTAATACCCCAGTAAAGTTTCATCGACTGAGGAATTATTGCGCGGGGTCAACTGATTCGTTGCCTACACTCACACTACACTGCACTGATGCGTTTTAGGTTCGTTTGCAACGGGATCCCTGCTCGGAATCGGTTAGGTTGATTTAGGTTATTTTACTACCACAACGAATTACGCGCTGTTTTGTGAATTGCCGTAGCATTATGAAAAACTACGAACTATAAATTTCTCGACATTTTGTAGAATACCAAGGCATAATGTAAAACGACGAATTTTACAATTTTTGTTCTCCAATAAAAACCATCATCTGACAACGCATTTTGTATGGTAGATCAAAAATTGCTTTTCGACCTATGTTTCTTGGGAAAAGTTGTTCAGTTTCATGGTGAAAGTATAACATGCTAAAATTTTATCCACTACTTCTGTAGGACCCTATATACAGGGTGATAATTTAATTGCGTGCCATAGCTTAAGGGGTGCTTCAGTTACGATAAAGGAACACAAAAAAAATATTTAAAAAAATCCTACAAAAAAAAAAACTAAAACTCCTTTGAAACTTAACTAACGCGGAGCACCGCTTTATCACCGAGCATGCGCGCGAGAATTAGTGGATAAGGTAGGCACATACGTAACTGAAACTCTTTCGCGCGCTTTTGATAGCGCGGTGCTCCGGGTCATTGCCCTCCGCGTTAGTTTAGTTTTAATGGAGTTTAATTTTTTTTTTTGAGTTTTATCGTTACTGAACCACTCCCTAAGCTATGGCACGCAATCAAATTAACACCCTGTATAATACAAATATTGTTCGTTTAATGGTATAGGAATAGGACTTACCAGTAGGTACCAAAATACAGGAATATCCAGCTACTCGGTAATACTTTCGTTAAACCCCCGTTCGCCAACGCCTTCATAGAAAAGACATCAACGCGCTGAGAAATTACCATATTGGAATTGTGTGCGTACTTTATATTCTTTAAGCTGTGTTCGAAGTAGAAACGTCGCGTAATTAAATTTTATGAGAAGAATAAACTATCATTCAAGGTTTTGTTGGCTTTTAAATACATACAAGTACGTGCCTACGTATAACTTGTCCTTGTATGTGGCTACTGGCGCTGGTGAAATATTTTACACCACCATCGTAGCGTGTATTTTCGTGTGATTTTTTTTTTGCCCGTTTGGTGCTGGCAAAGAATAGCACTAACCCATCTCTACCCGTGGGTGTCGTAAGAGGCGACTAGGGGTAATGAACCAGAGGATGGGCAGCAGCATCTATGTATCGTATCATCTTATTTTCTGCGGTCACCAACAACCGCGGCCCATGGTGCCAGCCGTAACGCTAACAACCGTAGTGACTATGGTACTTCCCCTCCACATTGTTCCAGCTAAACATGGAATTTTATTTTTATTTATTTATTGTATTTAGAAACACAAACAGTCTAATATTAACATGTTTTGTGAAAAATATATAGTATAAAGACCTGGAGGCTCAAAAAATATAAAAAGAAGACATTCATAATTTTGAGGGAAAGGTGCTAGCTACTATATAGTTAAGGAGGAAAGATTTACAAATTCAAGTATAGTGAGAATTACAGAACAAATGGTTTGGTTTGAAATGAGATAAAAACAGAAACTTAATACACTAAGTGCTTAGATTTTACAACATTTTTAATCTTGTTTAACGAATCATGGAAAGGGTCAACACTACTTAAATTCTTATTATAAAAATTGCAAACTCGTCTGAAAAATGTATATTGAACATAATTAGTTCGGGCAAAACTTATATCAAATAAAGCTCGTATACGAAGAGAACGTTGCGGAATACGAAAGTTTACTTCTTGCAAGAGGTTAGGGCAGTTTATCACATTTTTTTGAATTTTGATAAGGAAAATAATATCGAGATAAAGGGAATAATTTTGGAGGGAGCACCCAGCCATGATGTTAAGATGTTTTGATGATTTATTATTTTTATGTAGATAGGTGGGTTAGGTTATTGAGGAGGTAAGTACATTCCCCCTACGTCATGGATCACATTTTGAATGGTTTATGCACACAAAATAAAGTCCAGTGTTACAAACTTTTCGACTTTCATCTCGAAACTAAGGTTACCATTTCTACATCGGAAAAAACCGGGATAATAAGCCGAAAATTTCTGAAATATCCGAACATTTGATTTAAAGTCGCAAAGCATGCATTAAACGCAAGTCGTCGTTTAAGGGGCTAATAAGAGCTAAATACGCTTCACTTGAGTAGGTTTTTAACAAAAAGTAAAGAATATATGGCGGTGAAAAAAAATAATGTGATCATTAAGCATCTTTCCAAGAATATGGCCGACTCTGAAACGCGATTAAATATATTTTATATGCCATAAAAAAAGTCCAAAGTTACCTCTGCTTTTTGCTTTTAAACCGTTTTTCTTAAGTACTCCTTAACCTGTGATGCCAAAACTTTTACACATTATTCAATATATTATGCATAATAATAAAGCTGTTTTATAATTTATATTATGGGTACAGATTTTGAGAAAAATGCAAAAATGAGCGAAATACGTAAAACAGCGCGAATCTGCTCCGTTCTAACACGCGCATTCTGTCCTTTGTTAGAAAAGGAGGTAATTTTGCTCTTATCAGCCCCTTACTAGTAAAATTAAGTAATGAATCCTTCGCAAGACACGTTTTGCAGCAGAGATTTTCGCTGATCGGAACACAAAGACAAAAGAACGAATCACGTTTTCTCAGTTCATAGTTCTATTTCTATTAATATTTCTATATATTAGGTAACAATTTGTCTTCTTGAAATTAGTTGTAAATAATTTTCGCGAAGTCAAAAATCCTAAAGTCCACACGGAAAGCCAAAACTTACCAACATGTCCGTATAAATCCAAACAGGTTGGTAACCCTACTGAACAAGCATATACTCTTGACACAAGCCGCCATGACCCTAGGAACATTAACCCGCGTCCGTATGTTGTTATCCAGATCGAATGTGATCCTGCAAATAATCCGAGCGGTGTGAATGTGAACACATAGCTCAGGACATGCGGACGGAATGCTAAGCGATCTTCTTGACGCTACACTACAAGCCGCCAAGGAAAATGTACTTATTTATTACTGAGAGGAGCTGGGAATAGTTCTAAAGAAGAATACCTTAAGCGAAAAATGACTTTGAGGTGATTCTTTAGTCAGCACAATTTAGTATGTTACGCAGACAGTATCTAAACTAAACAACTTTCGGAATACTTATGAAAAAAAAAATATGCCTAGGTACGTTTCAGAGAAGTTGGAAATGGACTGATTAAAATACTGAGGTATAGATGGTAGGGCTGTAATAAGTGGAAATAGATGGGCACAATTTCGATGCTAGCACAAGAGTTGAAGACAGACCGATAGAGGCGACTTCCCATTAGACGAAGTGTAACTAGTTGTGCCATCAAAATTTAGTGTTCCAAATGACACAATCACCTACAAGTATTACTGCTAGGCTCTTAGATTATTATATTTTTTTTTATTTATTGTAATAATACTAACGTATGCTAAGCCCCATGCCTAATTTTTTTAAACAATATACATAATAAACAAAAAAATTATAAGTGATCAAGGAGTCTCTGCGAAACCTGTATGCTTCCCATGTCGCGTCTGTTCACTGCCTTGCTTGCCCCGACTTTACTTTGAGAAAATTTCACAATCTCACTTTAATATTATAAATGCGAAAGTATGGATGTTTGTTCTACTATCACGCCTAAACGGCTAAACCGATTTCGATTAAATTAGGGAGGTAGATAGATCAAGCACCTGACTAACACCATGATTTTTTCCGGAATAAATTGTAGCCTTTACAATTTATCCCGGAAAAAATCATTGTGCTTGTAGTATGGCTATTACGCAAGCAAAGCCGCGAGTGATTCGGTGACTGCGACTCCTATCTCACAATATCATAACTATCAAAGCATTACACGAGGTTGGTGTTTTGCGTATGTGGTGTTATGCGTCTAAAGGCATTGAAAAGTTGAACAGACCAATAAAAACAAAAGCTGTTCAAAACAAAAACTTTACCCTTCTTTCGTAAAAATAACTTACGTATATTAGCCATTACGGTAGAAGCACCGTAGCTAAATATTGGGCTAATTTTATATTAAATCGACCTACCAGGGATACAACATGAAAAAGAAGAGTCCCATTTAGTCTTTAGTACTTTTTGTTCTCAATGTTCAGCCTTTACATTCTCTGATTACCTCAGAGTCATCGGGACATTAGGATGCGGCGACAAGATTGCTATTCTAAACATCTATCTCTACTCAGACTAAAATGTTTGCGTCTATTTTTGATCGTAATACCTTCTATCGTATCGTGATCGTCTACATATTATTACCTACATCGGTTTGTTAAAGTTATTCTAAGATGGTGTAGTTTGATATGTTTTTGTTTCTCGTCGGTGTCGCGTTTTGTCATTTTCTTCCATAAAAATGGTATTTTATGTCGTCGTGTTTCGGTTTAAAATAATTCCAAGGCTAGATCTTTGATGTATTCAATCTTAGTCATGAGTCATAATGAAGCTATTTTGTAATTCAATATACATATAAGTATATGAACTATGCCAACGTATTTTTGTTATCCCAAGAAAATCTAATAAAAATAATTACCATGTAGTTCAAAATGTGACCCCTGAACAAGGTTACGAAGTTGTTATCGGAGAATTTCAAGACAAGACCATTTTTATCGAAGTGCTCCAAAAGGCGATTTATTGTTACAATGTCGTGTTTCATGTTACTTGCCAATTATTTCAGAGACAGTTCATTGACATTCAAATCAGTATTAGACGCTGTGCGGAAGAAATTCATAGATTTCTCTTAACGTCCGCTCCGGACATGCCGCACATAATATGTACAGTGACGCACCAGACGGTCATTCCGTTCTTCACCGCTCATTTTGATACTTTTGGTGCATGTATAATGCAACAATATATCCCAGAAGATTATAAAACACATGTTTTTCACAAGAATGGAGAAAGAAAGACAAGAACAGCTGTTGCATTCTGTAACAGTTATGAAGAATTTTGCTGTTGTCACGTTACAGAGGTACAGAAAATCTGGATTCAGTTTAGTTTGAAGGAGTACTTCAAAGTACATCATTTGACTGCGGTCTGACCACTTTGGAGTGCTCCTTCGAGCTGAATCCAGCGTTCTTGTAGCTTTAGGGCCAACTCCCCTCTAATAGAAGTGTAGCTTTAAAAGTATGACGATTAATGAATTATACTGTGTTTTCCTTTAAGTAAGAACAGCTATGGATCAAAGTTACATAGCAAAACAACTAAAGCTGAACTACATTTTTTGAAACAGATTCTTTATCTCAAAGTATCCTGAGTTGGTCAAGACCATGCGACATTTCCTTTCAAAGCAGAAGTGCAACAAGCCGCGGCTTAAAATATGTTAATCTTCTGCCACTTGATAAGGCCGAGCAATAATAAAGCACGATAGAACGGATCCATTAAGCATAGTTTTCGTAACAACCACGCCCGGTTTTAACCAACAAGTGTTAAGAATCTTGAAATGTGAAGCGGTTAAGCCTGTGGGCTTGAAGTTGTTTCACAAAAACCTGCTTATACATTTAAAATTGTGCGTGCATCTCTTAAAGTTGTTATAATTATGCGCCTTCTTTTGACTTTTGAGAGGAATCGTGGTAAAAACATAGTTTTAAAGAGAGTAATTTAAGCAGGATAGTAAGAGGATTTTATTTAGTCTTCGGCGCCAACACCTTATTGCTCCATGTAGAGCTATAAACGACTTCGTATTCTCTTCACATCGTTTGTAACTCAACATAGTTTTTGTTTGAAGAAATAAAAGCTATGGCTTTCCTATTTTAAACTTTACTATCCAAGCTTTCAAAGGTAAAATCTTGAAAGGATTAGATGGGTGTTTTGCCCAAGGCACAGGTACATTTAAGCTTTATTGTGTCATGAAAAAGCAATAAAATTGATAGAAAGGAATCCTTTACGGTTTATCACTAAAAAAGAAGCATTTAATCTTATAGACTTGGAAACTCGTAAAATTTCTAAAACAAGAAAATATACATGAAGTAATAGAGTTGATCGAGTAACATTTTATTTATTTCCTGCGACTTACCAATAGTTTATGTAATTTTGCTTAACACATAAATGATTTAAGGTAATGGGTCTATTGACATACCCAAGCAAGTCCGCATAAGGCAAGAGCTGCCCACACTTTAAAACTTAAGTGATAGAAAATTGTCATATATCGATAAAAACCGTGAGAGACCAACCTTCACCTTTTAAGGAGAGAGCAATTTCAACAGGATTTAGATATCTGTCGGAACGGTTATATTCGAAAGTTTCCATTTGGGATGGTCCTACTTTCGATTCCCTTTACGAGAGTCAAGTGCACCTTGATGCCTTTAAGACCAAATGAAATCAGTAACGGTACAAAGATAAATTGAGCCGAAGTTTTATGACATAATGTTGTTGTCAGCAATGCTTAATTGTTTTAATGGAACACGGAGTCTTCGTGGGCGTCTCTGAGAGCCATCACAACTTAACGGGAACACAACAACAGGTTAATTGTCTTTTCTGTCTACTTTTACAAAGGTACTTAGATTTGGCTTTGCAGTTTAAGGGTTCCGGGGTGTTTGATAAAACACATATAAAGAATCTGCATACTGTATTTTCCTCATTTTTGGGGTCCTGGAGGTTTCCTCAACCGAATAAAAATTTGTAACTCCATACTATAATCAGTGGATATGTGATCCTTAGTAACTTCTATTGTCAAAATATACAGAAAGCCCGTGCGCCACTTCAAAAATCTAAATGCGTGCAAGAGAAGTATGCTAAATTGCCGTGTTTTTCTTTTTAAATGCCGCAGATTGGTTTGGTTTAATGTTCGAAAAAAAGTTACAGATTTTTGCTTAGAAATATATTGATGCTTTCTTCTAACCCCATCATTGTATGAAAGTCTATTGCGGAAAACGTACCCACTGCATACAGTATAGCTTAGAATAGAATACAAGGCAAAGTAATTACAGTGGACAACACTGTGTCCTCCACCTTTATTTTACTATGAAATACTCTCTGACCAAATAAGCAAGAATAGGTTAGTCCTGATTGCGGAATATCATGGTCTTGACTATTCTTATGTAGTTCTAATTGCTTTTCATTAGTTAAACAAAGCGTTGGAGAGCTACGATTTATCCGCAAATATAGTTCTGCTCGCTGCTGTAACTAGTCGTTGATTTTAATGACACCTAAGCAACCTTGTAATTCTTGGTACTGCAGTGACAGCCTGATGGCACGGGGCAATGCAGTGCGTGTACGGTGTAGAGGTGTAGAATAAACACAGCTTGGCCACCGGCGCCCCTCCCAGTTCTGCTTTCTACGCGCGATTTCACTGACGACGACGGCGGCGCCCGAGCCGCTTTTTTATATGTACACACGCGATTTTTCACAAATACGTGTGGAGTACGCGCTCGCCACCTGTTACGACGTTGCAGTCACATGGTGTTACGGAAGAAATGCTTAATTGCCTGTTAGAGATAAGCAGGAAGCTATCTACAAGATATATTGGGTGTAGGTTTCCTCAAGGAAATTCCTGTCCAGTGAGCGTATATTATCCCGGTGAGTGCAGTAGCTTGGAGTGTGCGAGAGATAAGGGTATAAATTGCGCGGTGTGCACAATAGAATTCTTGGAGTGGTTGCAGCGCGCCGCATTATCTGGCTGCCTCTGTGAGGTTTTACTGGCTTCGGCGGTGGCGAGCCCGGTGACTCACTGCTGACTCAACTCCACTGATCTAATGGACACTGTTCTTAGCAGTTTAAATCCCAGTTTTATTAAATATTTTCTTATATTTTTCCTATAAAAACTTTAGGTTCGTCAATTTACTTTCGGTAACTGCAAAAACAATTATCAGACTCTCATAAAGATTTCATTCTGCGTGCTTCGTACTTTCAAATTTGTATTTAGGCATTACTGAATATCAAATCAGTTTTATTCAGCCATGACATCTTTTATCGATAGCATGACGGCTGTTCGCGTCGCAAGTGAGGTTAAATCCATTCCCATAGCAGCTCGATCGCCTAGAACGAAGGCCTCGGAGGAACAGGTTGCTACAAACCAGTCACGGCACTCGTCAAATTACTCCGCGCGTCAATGCATTGAAAATACCTAGATCATAATGTAATATTAACCCACATTCAAGTGGATGCTCAAGGATTTATTTACTGAATACTTACTAGTACCTTCTTATTTTTAAATTAGAGTAGTTGACATCTTTAATCTTCATCAAGATAAGTAATCATAAAACAATGCATTCACAACTACTGTTGGTGAGTTTTATAATCCCACCAAAAACATAACTGTTAAAAAGGGGGCCAAGTTCCTATCGGCTAATTGTTTGCCTAAAAAAGGGTTGAAATCCGATCCAATGCCAAGTTTAGATGCACTTTAATATCGATCATAATCGTCTTCATCAACAGCCTGATCCACTAGTAAACATTTGCCATTCCCAAGACTCACCACCACATCCAGTCCTCCGCCTTCCGCATCCAGCCACTATCCACCACCTTATTCACGTCAACGGTTCATCTGGCCGAAATTCACTTTACCATACACCCAACTTAAAATATGGTATAGCTGTGAAAATACGCAGCTACGTTGAAAATAATATCTAAAATGAAATACTTCTAAATTTGAACTTGGCAGGTTTATGTTTTTTTAAGTAACACTTGATTTTGAAAGAAAGAAAGAAAAATATTTTTATTCAGTGCTTAGGTACATTAAATCTTAAAATTTTACACATAAATACAATTACAAGCACCGAAAAAAGGACCTGGCTCAGCAAAATGCTGCAGGCCAAGACCGCAGCGCTGATTTTCAGAAAAGCATGCAAATACAACATTGACAAGACCTGTTCTAACGTTTAAAACTTACATTTAGGCCAAAATTATCGATCGAATACAATGAAGAACATTTTAACAAATAAACTTTTAATGAACTTTTAAAAAGGGTGTAAAAAATTATCACACAATAAGATGCTCTGTCACCTCATCGCATTGTAACTGAAAGCAGTACTTTTTTAGGTTTACAGAAAAATTCCGGACAGTAAGAAGCTTACGTAGGGGTGGAGGCAGATCGTTCCATATTTTTGCCGCAGCATACTTGAAACTACCCTTAAATGAACTTGTCTTATGCTTTGGTATGTTAAAATTCTCCAAGCGTTTTCTTGATGACCAAACCAAATTCTCATAAAGATATTCTGGTTTGCGGCTCTTTATAACACCGAACAACAAAGTAGCGAGATGTAAGTACCGACGACTCGACATTTTTAATATTTTTGCCTGATTTAAAAATGGGGTTACGTGATTTCTGGGTGGTATTTTAAAACAGTACCTAGCGCACGCGTTTTGTACCCGTTGAACTAATGTCTTTGTTTTAGCTAGCAAGCGAGGGCCATATACAATGTCAGCATAGTTTAGCTTCGAAAGGATCAAAGATTCAATGAGATTAATATGCATTTTGATACTTAGATAATCACGGATTTTATACAAGACCTTTAATCTATAAAAGCAATTGCGTACTACTTCACCAATATGAGATTCAAATCGGAGTTCAGGGTGATTAATTCTGTAATTAGATTTATTATTTATATAATTAAATTAACCTGCCAAGTTCAAATTCAAAAGTATTTCATTATAGATATTATTTTCAACGTACCTGCGTATTTTCACAGCTATACCATATTTTAAGTGGGTGTATGGTAAAGTGAATTTCGTGGCGTTGACGTGAATAAGGTGGCGGATAGTGGCTGGATACGGAAGGCGGAGGACTGGATGTGGTGGCGAGTCTTGGGAATGGCAAATGTTTACTAGTGAATCAGGCTGCTGATGAAGACGATTATGATCGATAATAAAGTGCATCTAAACTTGGCATTGGATCGGATTTCAACCCTTTTTTAAGGCAAACAATTAGCCGATAGGAACTTGGCCCCCTTTTTAACAATTATGTTTTGGTGGGATTTCATTTCTTTCTGTTCAGTTTGCTATATTATATTTATAGTAACTATCGCAACGTTGTTTGTATTTTCATAGTTTCGTTAAAACATAGGTACTTGTTTTCATGCATGACTAAATCTGACCTTCTAGAAAGAAATATACTAACTTTTTAATATTTGGTACATTAATTTCAGTCTGACTCGCACTTGACCATTTTCTATTTTCCAAATTTTTCCTTTACTTTAATGCTAACGACTACCCCGATGCCAAATTTCAGATTTGTAGGTCTCACAGAAGTATGACCAACAATTTTATGCATAGTAATGACTATATCCTGACTCGCACTTGACCAATTTCCAATTTTTGAATTTTTCCATTACTTTTATCCTAACGACTACCTAAATGCCAAATTTCATAACGCTAGGACAATTGGAAGTGGCCTGGAGGTTTTGATTACCGGTCAGTGAGTGAGTCAGTCAGTCAGTCATTAAGTGCCAAAAATAGCTATTTTCACGGGGTCATATTTCAGGATCTACTGTAGCTATATCTATGAAATTTAGCAAATTGCTGCAGTATTAGTATATGATTATGTAGGTACAGTTTTATCTCTGTACTTGCAATAGGCACTGAGCTACAGGGGGTTCAAAAGTGGGTCGAAACGGTTCGTGTAAATAGTGCACAGCATGCGCTTGGCCTGTTGTGGGAACTTGGCCTGCGCACTGCCGTGCGCTTAGATTCTTACACCTTGAATTTTTACCTTACTCCGTTGAAATAAATAAAGGCTAAGTTATGCTCATATATAGGCTTGTATCGGTGGGAACTGTAGTATGCGCATTGTAGGGTCCGTACAATAATTAGAGTGTTAGCGTATTGAACGGAAGTATGCTTGTTCCGATTGTTCGGACCGCGTTTGTCCGCGGAACATCCGTTCCATTGTATCTGCTCGATCCTAATTCTCTGGCTGAACCTACGTTGAAGTAGGTATACGACGCACAAAATAACTTTGGCCCTGTCATTGATGCGCAGAAGTAAAAAATGGCCCATTTTTGACTTCTGCGCATCAATGACAGGGCCAAAGTTATTTTGTGCGTCGTATACACACGCCCGCTCGTCGGTGAAAACACTTTGACCTTGAGCGTATCTCTGCATGGTTTCGGTTTGTAACGCAGCTCTGGTTCAGCTTATACTTGTTTTGTTTCCACTTCCTTGCTGCCGTACGTACTTATTCATTACGTAAGTAAGTTTACAGGTTTTAACATCGAATTTTATCTTCAAAACTTTACAGTGTCGAAATCATCATCTCATTTGAAATTTATTAATTTAGTATTTATTTATTAAGGTAATCAACAGCACATTTCTTAAATAACATTTCCAAGTGACTTAGTCTAGTTGCAGAGCCAGAAATTGATAGGTAATGGTCATGTTTAATTTACGATCTGTTAAGAAATATCCACAAAAGTTGGGAAACAACTAAACCTTTAAAGTTTTTGTGCATACGGCGGAATCTTCAAAGTAAACCAAACAGTTTTGAATACACACCAAAATGAAGGATGGCTCAACACACGTGTCCGCAAACATTTTTTGGGCTAAGTATGTATGTTTGTACTAAAACTACGAGACGTCTTAATATTACTGTTTATTCTCATATTGTTTACCTTGAGCTGAACTTCTTATGCATTAACATTCCCGGGTTAATGTTAATGAAGGTTTGATTTCAGTCAAACTTTTGCAGCCAGTTTTGGGTATATGACAGCGTGGGCGACGGGATGCGTCAATGACCCGCAAAACTTGCGGATCCGCATTCAGCAGGTAGAACCTCGCCATAATTTATCGAACTCATTGTTTGCAGAAACACTGTGTAACTTGCATAAAAGTAGCATTTTTCTTTCACCATTACGATAAACAAATCAGAGTGTACATACGATATGAAAGAATATAGGAAGATCCAATTACTTCATACAGGACTGAAACCCTTGCAGTGTTTTCCTGCTCAGGCATCCAGGTTAACTAGGTTATATTTCGAGCAAAGCTGTTCCTCGTTGGAAGGCTTGTCATATACAACTAGTTCCGTGACCTCGCTCACGCATTCCCGCGCCTGCACCTAACTGTACTTTCCCGTTGACTTAATGCCGACTTTGGACAGAACCTGATCTTAGGCAAGTGTACATTATAGCGTGGAGATGGCGATCAAGCTGTTGCAATTTAATTATATTTTGTGTATGCGAAGCGTGGTGTTGCGTAGATCTGAACCGAGCAGCAGCAGCGCCGCCGTAGCCTCAGGCCCGCGTGCCGAGCATACCTCCCGACAGGCGGCGACGAGGGCCGAGTGAGCCCGAACGCCGAGCGGGGCTCCGCCCGCGGCCGACTTCACACCGGAGTATGCGCGAGCGCGTTGAGAACGTCTCATTCGTTCTGTCCGCAGCCACTATCTGTCAACAAAGTTCTTCGCGGCGAAAATAGACTGCAACTTTCGAGTGATCCTTTCCAATATTGACTTGTTTATTGTGTTGTGTGAGATCTTCTCAGAGGACTGGGATTTTAAAGTGGACTCAGTGAAGGAACCGTGTTAGTTTTTGTTTTGGATCGCGTGCAACGCTCGCGGTGAGCTGGAATAAACCGTGGCGTGTGTGAGTGACTGTTCCGTCTGCCTACATGGAAAGTAGCCCTTGATGAATCTGCTGAGACGAGATACCCACCAATTTTGGTGATGCTTCTCAAATCTGGGTAAATAAAAATCTCTTATATGAGAGAAACATCTTGTGGTTTCGCAGCGGGTGGCGACTCTATGGCCTCGATAGTCAACGTCGGTTGTTCCGTTAACTTGTGGTTATTTTTTAATTCATCACACAATTTAGGTAAATTGTTATTACGGATCTAAATGTCAAGACCATCATTCACGCAACACATCCGATCGAAGACCATACAAAAAATAGTTTTTAAGATCAAACACGTACTTAGGTGCCTCTGAAATAGGAACCTGCGTGTAACGGTTGGGGTGAACATCGTCATTTCATAAACTGGAATCCTGTTTATGTACCTCAAAGCAAGACCTTCATAAACTTCAAAGAAATGATAATAATCTGAGGTAGTTACCTGCCTTGAATTGCCTTCAAAGAGAAACCCAGACAAAGAGACGTTATATAGGTATGTCTTACAAAAACTTGCAAAAATGGTAATACGAGTAGATAGTACGTAATTTATAACTAATAAGCAATAAGATGCGTTATGGAGACGACACTACAAGCGCAAACATCTTAACGAATCAAGAACAGAAATAAGGAGGGAGCTTTCTACGTAGACAGTGACTAATAAATTAACTAAGATTAGGAATAAATAAGAATACCTTAGCAACACACCGGTATTTTAGCATTCACATTAAACCAAAAATGAAAGAATGAGAATTCTTGTAAACATCAATATGGTCATCTTATCATAGACTAGGTAAGAGCTGTAAAATATAGTCGTCAGGAACTTCATATACTTACTCATACAGATCAGACAGGTTTCTAACTAGCTCACCAACCGCTGAGAATAAAAAAGACGTTAAACGGAAATATTCATCCCAGCGATACAGAGTTGGATGAAACCGGTACGAACGTGAAGGCAAAAGGTTAGCAGCGAATATCAATATTTCGACACCGTATAGTTTAGATTCAGGATAATGGGTCTATTGAATAAGCTACGCTTCGTCGCAGCTTCTCAATGCTTCGTGGCAAAATGATGCTTACTGTAAAATAACATTAGTTTTCAACTAAGCAGCTATCTCGGTGCAATTACATCTTCCTTTACAGGGCTTGTATCGATGATGAGGGACCGTCGAACGTTGTTAGCGCTAATGGTTACTTGTTTGTAACCAGTCGCGTCTGATTTCTATCCCGGAGTGTGGCTGTAAACATCCGCGACGAGCTGTCAGGCGGGATACTCGCAACTGCTTTCTACTCCCTAGCGCCTAGCCCAAGCTCACATGCCGGAACTGATCGCCGGAACCTCTCATTATAGTCTCATTAGTACCTACTACCTCTCCTGGGAATAATAACTTTCCAATACTCTTTGCACGATTACAGTATCTTCATAAGTAATTCTAAAGTACAACCTTGACAGATTCATTTCCGTGTATCCCAATTTAGAACCTTCACTATCCGATCACATTATAAACTTGCCTCATATTTCAAACTCGTATTTCCTGATTTCCGTTGGGTGTCTTTTCACTCATTATAATGTGGTTAGCAACTTGGTTAGCACTAAAACATTCAAAGCTTGCAATGTCTGCAATTGTATTGTTTTAGCAAGCAATTCTGAATTTGCTCGTGTTTCATTACATTCGAATGGCTTTATCATGATTATGGTTTCACGCATTGTGATTACCTATCTTGCTTTTGAATAGGCTATTTTAGTGTCTGTAGACAAGTGAGGGGGCATTGAATGAATAGATGAGTAGTAAAGCTAGTAAAATAGGGCACGTCTAGCAGTCTGGTCTAGTAATAGGGTTAGTATGGTAGGGCTTCTCGGCCGCACGTGTGGGTGTAGAGGATGCAGTGTTGTAGCTTGCAGCCTCGTCACGCGTGCAATTTGCTATGACAAAATTTTACTATACGTGTTGATTTAAGAAAGGAAAATAAATGTTAACAACAAAAACAAATGTAGTGAAAAAGAACTCATATAGCCCAAAAGCTACAACTACAAATAGACATCAAATTCATTTTAGCAGTTCCAAAAACCAAATAACAGAAGAAAATAAAGAAATACATTCGTCAAGGGCAAAACAAAACATCCCACAACCTACACTTAATGATACCGACTGGAATAAAAAGCAATGTGCTAATAACTCAGAACAAAAACCTCCTTGCTTCGTTTGGCTAATAATAATAAGGAAATATCATAACTAAGTATCACGACGAAGTTTTTAAATTTGCTTAAAGCAAATCACTATATAACAACAAGCCACAAAAGAATCGAGACCTCATTCATTACATAACAGTAGTTAAGTACACAACACAGCCATCCAATTAAATTCACATCATCGTATTATCGAATCAAAGAAACACAGTATTAGTATCAACTTTCTCTAGTTTTGCAATTGCTTGTATGGCTACTGTACAAATTAATGTGAGTGTGACAATAATGCTAACGCCATTCATAGATTCTATTTAAAGTCAATAAAATTATTAGTCCTTATAATATAATTACCTTCATAGTAAACAGAAAAAATCTTGTTGCAATGAAAAATGCTGCAAGTGCGAGTTGTCTAGCGCTACGATACGACAAACCAGCGACGTGTGAAGGTCATGTCGAGTCGAGGTGAAATCTCATTATTCGCCAAAACAATGGCGAGGCTCTTTCCAAACTCCGTTTGCTTTAATATTTATAATTAGATCGCGTTTTTGTCTCCACCTTAAACGCAACTCATTGATCTTAGAATTTTTGCGTCATTGACCCACATGAGATTTCTCTAATTAATGCTAAGGTTACTAATTATTATCATCGTCCTAAGTATATTAGATGTGCTGATCTTGGTGTTCAAGTTTTACGACTCGTTTGATTTGTCTTAGCCTGCAGAAAAAGTTAAATGTTAATATTTTGTTTTAATGTGTTTATTGGTATCAGCCATAACTCTTCCTTTATTACGGTTCTCGATCACAATAAACGAGTTCGGTTTATTAGGAACGCAATTACAGGACATAAAATGTCGTTTCATGCCACATTATTTCCGAATTCAAGAAAGGAGTTAGCCGATGTGGGCAGATAACCGCCTCTGTTCCTTAATTGAAAGCAGCCTAATTGGTTTTAAATGGTCGCATCGATTGTGCGGCGGCGTTGAATCAGAGGCGGAACGTGGAACGGTGGCCGCCGCCGCCGGCGACCTGTCAGCTACATAATTGCTCAAAGAGTATTGTACAGCCATTTGTCTGTTTGTCCCATTCATACTGTAATTCGCACATAATGAGCAAATAGCGCAACTGTAACTCAAAGTCGTTGACATCCCGGAGCGTAACTCAAAATTTACCACATTTTTTTTAGTTTTTGCAGTTGGCAGTTGCTAGCCAAATGCCTTTTTTATTTTTTACATCTGAAACTATTTCAATGCTTTGTCGTGGATTTTTCGGTGATTTTCAAATGTATCATCGCTAATGGCATATTAAAGCGCTCTTTTGACCGTAAATAGGTAAAAATAGGCAAAGTTTTAATGGTGCAAGATAAGGAAATTTCTCAGTAATTATCAAATTTCAAGCGTCTCTTGCTACTTTATCTTAGAGCAAATATAGTTAGCCTCGTTTTATCATTTACGACACACCGTACTGTTTCATAACTGAATCATGGTTAGAACGGTAACGTGTGAACACAAACGCTAAACATTCCAGTTATCGACTTTTAGAAAAAGTTCCAGCTCATTGTTTATGGTGTTTAGATGACTTCAAACGGATTAACATCTCCTGACAGAACTAACTGGCTACATTAGAATGCAGTTAAAAGCGAACACAAAGAATTTTTATTGCTCCCCAAAAGGGAACATAAAATTTTATTCTTTTAGAGAGAAATACATGACATGATAGTTAACTGCCACTGGGGTACAAAAACATTTCAAAAGGAAAAAGCGTCCAATTAATTGTTTGTTCTGTACAATTTACACATCGCTTGGTTATTTCTGTTTATAAACAAAAAACAAAAGTTTATTTCTATAGAAACAGTGTTAGACTGATCTAATGAAACTTTTAGGGAGGCCAACTAATGAACGAGCAACTCTGAATATTTAATTGGGAACGGTTGAATTTTATTTCTCATTTTTATTATTCAATTCAATATTTAAGTCTAGCTATAAACATTGTAGAGGTCACTTGATTCCCAAAAATTTTGAGAAACTGTATCGTGAAGAATTACTTATTCTTAGATTTGCTTACTTATACTGTCAGAGACACCGAATGCCTAATAAAGATTACGAATAATTTTATCTGAAGATATTCCTCGTACCCATCGAAGTATTAGAACCTTCACAAGAAATAATTCAACTAATCTTGAATGGTTGTAAGTGCAGGCAGCGACCGCGTTATGGACTTCAAGCGAGGTAACAGCTAGAATCATTTAAAAGGTTTTAATGATTCCGTCACGGTGGCGATGGCGGCTGATGTAGAGGTATAAAGATGCTACAGCTAACGGACCCTCGCCCTTCATAACATAACTAGTACTGTCGTACTACAATTCTCCATCGACGATGTTTGACACACCGTAAACGACAGACAATTTGTTTACATAACTGAAGTGCGGTAACTGTAAACATACTTCAGAAAACTATCCAACCTTGATTTATGAAGACAACTCGACTAATACCCAGTCTTAGCTGCAAAATAAATTGAACTCACTACGGAAGCCAACACAGCAAAGGTAATAAAATAAATTGGTTATAATTCTAAATCTTTGAAGATAACTTGGATACACGCTGCGCAGTTGTAGTGTACGTCTCATGTAGGCGTGTTAATACTTGTGAGTTGTATATTGTGTTTATCTGGAATATTTTAATACAAAGTAAGTTTAAATAAACTCAGAGGGCTTAGCTTTCACTCACGTTTCGTCATTAGAGTAGTTAAACGACGACGCCGTGCTCGGTGGTTTGTCGTTTACTTTTTAATTTAATGCCACCATTTCCAAAATGAAAGCACAATCTAACATTTATTTAATAAGCGTATTTCAAATTACACTTGTAATTCATACCTACCTATTCAAATCTGCTATCAGACAGGCAGGTGGAAAAAATTGCATTAATATTTAAGTACACTCAGAGATGAAATATTTTGAAATAAACAACAGTTAACGTCATTGAGAGATGAAGCACAGATCTGTATGAAAATACGATTCTTCTAAGTTTAAGTAAATACGGATGATATACAATGCTTAACTTAATTTATCTAAAAGTATTTTCGTAATAATTTGTTGAGACAATTGCCTCATCGGACAAAATTTCGTTATACTAAAACAATAAGACGAAACTAATATTTTGAAAGCAAAAGTATAATGCTTGAACAAAATTATACGCTGCAATAGCGGAGAGCACGTCGTCATAATCTCGGACAAAGGCGAGCACAACCTGTCTTTAGTTACCCTCATTTTCCGAGTTCGAATAGCCTGATTCCCCGATTACAACGGTCGATAGGAGACGCGCGGCTTGGCCGATGTGGCGTGGTGGGTCGCCGTCGCCGGGCGGACGGGCGGCGCAGGCGCATGCTGTGGGCTCGAGCGTGACGTCTGCCACCCGATAGCCCATCTCACGACCGACCCACTTCTAAGCTAAAGCCAAGGTCACCGCCTGACCTCCTAATCTCTCTTACATTTCCGTAACCTACTGAAATAGTTCACTCTTGCGCAATCTCTGAGAGCTTCGATTTTACCGTACACCTAGAATTTGATATTAATATATTAGGTACTGATAGAAGACGATAAATAAATGGAAAATGAAGAATATTATGCAGAAGCTTTTTAAATACGGCAAAACGATTCTATACTACCTATATCTGTTTCTTCAATTGAGGAGTCTGGCTCTTGTCAATAGAGTAATCTCTAAACATTGATCTCCAGAAATCATTGTTTTGTCAGCTGCATTACTTCCTAAAACAACACAACATTGACCTTTTACTTTGATACAACTTTTGTTAATCTTCTTCCAAACCTTCCGTCATGTTTTTTAGAATTATTGTGATTCTTTTCTCTTCGGTTAGACATCATCCGAGACTCAAAATTCATAATTGAACGATAAGTCTTTCTTCTTTTTTAGAGACGGTAAGTATTTATTATTTGGAAAGCTTCATCGATCATACCGTAACATTTCCAATCGGATTGTATACATCGGGTGTGAGATTGTTTTTATTGCGCTCCGCATTGTGCAGAGATAACTTAACAGGGATGACCGCAAAATATTTATACAATCTTCATAACAGTCAGAGCTAGGAATTCATTATCGTTAGTCATTATCGACAATCGCGCTTTTTTTCGGTCATAGTCATCAAAATAATGGTCTGATTGTAGTATTTATATAGTAATTACGTACACCAAAAATAAATAATATATGTATTACGTGTATCTTATAATATAATACAGCTGCGGTGTGGTTGCTCTGCCATGCCGCAGCTGGGCCCACTGTGTGCGACAGATCCGCAGATAGGGCGGCAATCAGAGCGTGCGCGCACCGTATCACGGCCTTTCTGATACACAACACAACACACTTTCTAATCTGCGCCTTTGTCACCGAGCTTACTTATTGGTCGCCTGTAGTTACCAACCACACTTTCGCCAATTGTTTTCACGCTACATTAGATTTCTTTACGGTCTTCTCCGCTATAAATATTCGACACGTTATTTTCGACGGTTCATCACGAGCGATGTGCAGCTCCACGCACTTTTGTTTTTCATCGTTCATAAATCTCGTGACTCGATGCGATGTTAGCTCGACAGATTACGTTTAATCTAAACTGCGGTTAGTAAGACCACTGCCAGCTCAGATATTAAATTGCTGGTTTATCCGGTGCTCCCAACGTTGAATTTGATACCGAGCTATCTTAGTTGGAACTAGTGAAATAGGAGAGCGAGCTGACAAGAAGCTTAGCCGCAACGCTTTCTTGATAAGGTGTTGTGGATGCGTGTGTTTTAGACGTGAGCGGGGTTGAGGTCTGCGGAGCGGGGGCGCAGGACCGGTCCGCGTACCGGTTTGCGTCAACATCGCGGCTTAGGACTAACCGTTTTATTAGCTGAGCCATGCTCCACAAACGACAGCCACCGACCCTCCGGCGCGGCGCCGCGCCCAACGCCTGATTCATGGACCAGCCGGCATCCTCAATCTCCTTCCTCTATCCCTGGACAGTTACATGAATATCATAAATAAAAACCTTTATATTAAAACGCCTGCTTTCAATTCGCGCATTTTTTTTCTATGTGGAATTGTCGTGTTTACTCACTCACTGACACTATTTAATTACTGTGACAAATTTTACTTACTTTTACAATAAGCTTTTTAAAAGAAGAACGATTAAATCCAAAACATTTTTTCTTACACCATGACCTAGTTCTCTTGCACACTATTGTAATACGCCATTCAGAATCGTCGTCGTAAAAGAAGTAAACAATATGCTCTTGACACAGGTGCAAAAGTGAAAATATTCGTAGCCACATTTCGTGTAAGACTGTGCCAAGTGAAACCGCGTGATATGAGTTTCCAGAAATAATCTGTCGGATTGCGGAAGCTTATAAGACCACCCATAGACAGCATTACAAGCTTACAACAGATTAACCAACCTTACTACGCAGTTCTGTTTTATGTTGTTACTAGCTGTGCCCGTGGCTTCGCCCGCGTAAAATTCAGACAATGTGCAGTCTCTCCCTCTCCCCATCCCTCTCCTTCTCCTTCTCAAATTCTACCTTTAACAATAAGAGACTTATAGACCTACATACGGAATAAAAATCATCCCCTTTTTCACCCCCTTGAAGGGTGATTTTTAAGAAATGCTTAAATACGTATTTCTTTATTTTTTACCAAAAGCTTAAATTTAAATTTGTGTGAATCTAGCTCAAGAAACAAAGGACTTTTATACAAACTTTCATCCCTTATTTCACCCCCTTGGGAGACAAATTTTCCAAAATCCTTTCTTAGTGGGTAGTTTTGACGTGCATAGAACCTGTGTGCAAAATTTCAGGTCTGTATCTATAGCGGTTACGGCTCGGCGTTGATGAATCAGTCAGTCAGTCAGGACAAGCTCTTTTATATATTTATAATAATCATCAGTTGCAGAAAGCTCCTTTAAAGTTAAGGCTAAGTTAAGTTAAGGTTATTGCTGATACGTTTTTCGTCAATATAGCACAGTATCAGTAGGTTTGATGAAGCTTTCACAGTTAAGACGCATTTTGCGACAGGACATTAGACTTGCACAGTGGACTTAAACCTTAGCAATACTTACACGTACGTACGGCCGCACATCGGTGGGAACACTTTGACCTTGAGCGGATCTCGGTTTTCTGGCTTTTGTAGCGTAGCGCTGGTACAGGTTACGAGTATACTGTTTTTAGGGTTCCGTACCCAACGGGTGAAAAACGGGACCCTATTAATATGGTTCCGATATCTGTCTGTCTGTTAGCGGGCTTTATCTTAGGAACCGTGATAGGTAGACAGTTGAAATTATCACAGATTATGTTATTCTGTTGTCGCTATAACAACAAATACTAAAAACAAATAATAGTTAAATTAAGGGGGACTCCCCTACGAAAAGCGTGTTTTTAGGCGATTTTTGCTCTATTTTTGTTTTAGCGCTATCGTAAAAACGGGAACACGTACATGTAGTTAGGGGGCTAAGCGCCAAATTTCCCTCTTTTAACAAGATTTTGTGCGTAAGTTCTGTGCTCATCTATAACAGGTATGGATGTGTTGGGTGTGATCTCCAACTATGATCCCTGGGTGTTGTGAAGTTCCTGAGTGGTGGAGGGGGTAGCAGTGACGTCATCAAGATGGCGGTACAAATAAAAAAACTTTTTCAAAGTAGAGTACAAATATATAGCACACTATAACATTTCCAGCACTTGGTTGAAAAAATGCTGCAATTCAGAGTTTTCTGTGAACTGCTATAGATCAAAAACCACTTCATGGATTTTGGTAAAATATGTTTTAGAATACTAACAATAATACTTTCAATCACCTAAAAAAAATAATAACCAGAAATATTTAAAAATAACTGTTGTACATAAATTTTAAAATTAATCACTACTTTATGTAAAAAATCTTAGAATTAACGTTTTATTTCACAAAAACTTGTAGGTACAACTGTTCCTTTATATAAAATATCTAATAAACTTACCCATAATACTTAAACGAGAAACTCAAATGTTATAACTATTGTTCACATGAAAATGCCGAATATTTCACTGTTGTTCATGTTTATATAGAAATTTAATTTTTAAAATTTTTCTGGTTATTTCTTTTTTGACATGATGAAAAATGTTGTTGTTAATTATTTAAATTATGATTTATACAATCCATCAAGTTATTTTTAATGTTTTGCAGCAGCAGATATAAAAAAACCGGCCAAGTGCGAGTTGGACTCGCGCACTGAGGGTTCCGTACCACCACATAAACATAATTGTATTAGTTGAAATTTCAGTAAGTTAATATGCTAGATTTTTTGAGTCCGACATGCGCTTGACCAAATTTTATTATTTGTTGTTATTTTATAGCTTATGCACTATAAACATACCAATTTTTGTTCCCGTTTTTAAATAGAACTAAAACAAAAACCGCCTCAGCGACCATCCGACTTGACCCCTCTCTTATATGAATGTTCTTGAAACGGGAGCTCACCACAATTGGTTACCATTAGGGTTGAGAAAAGTTGTAATATTTAATGATTTCAGACTTTTCCCATTATTTGTATTGTGAGACCTAGCTTCTTGCCAAATTTCATAATTTTAGGTCTACGGGAAGTACCCTGTAGGTTTTGCATTTTCGAATAAATGTATGGAGATGAGGACATAAAATGCCATATCTTTTGATTGCGTCGTTGTAAAAAATTTAAATTTTCAGATCTTGTGTGGTTCGTAGATCCTAATATATGGTATTAATTTCAACATGATACCTCTACCCGTTCGTGAGATAAAGGGTCTTGACAGACAGACTGACAACAAAGTGATCCTATAAGGGTTCCGTTTTTAGGGTTCCGTACCTCAAAAGAAAAAAACGGAACCCTTATAGGATCACTTTGTTGTCCGTCTGTCTGTCTGTCTGTCTGTCTGTCTGCCTGTCTGTCTGTCTGTCAAGACCCTTTATCTCACGAACGGGTAAAGGTATCAGGTTGAAATTAATACCATATATTAGGATCCATGGACCACACAAGTTCTGAAAATTTCAATTTTTTACAACGACGCAATAAAAAGATATGGCATTTTATGTCCTCATCTCCATACATTTATTCAAAAATGCAAAACCTACAGGGTAGTTCCCGTTGACCTAAAATTATGAAATTTGGCAAGAAGCTAGGTCTTACAGTACAAATAATGGGAAAAGTCTGAAATCATTAAATATTACAACTTTTCTCACAACTAATGGTCACCAATTGTGGTGAGCTCCCGTTTCAAGAACATTCATATAAGAGAGGGGTCAAGTTGGATGGTCGCAGAGGCGATTTTTGTTTTAGTTCTATTTAAAAACGAGATCACTTACAAACTTGAAAATTGGTATGTTTATAGTGCATAAGCTATAAAATAACAACAAATAACAAAATTAGGTCAAGCGCGTGTCGGACTCAAAAAATCTAGCACATTAAGTTACTGAAATTTCAACTAATACAATTATGTTTATGTGGTGGTACGGTGGTGTGGTGGAACCCATACATACCCGTGGGTGTCGTAAGAGGCGACTAAGGGTTAACTGGAGGATGGGCAGCAGCATCCTCCTTTGTATCTTACATCTTACTTACTGCGGTCACATAAAACCGCGGTCCATGGTGCCAGCCGTAATGCTAACAAGCGAGGTGACTACGGTAGGTACTTCCCCTCCACATTTTTCCAGAAAAAGCTGGAATTCTGGAGGGAGCTCCCTGTCCTGTAGTGGACGTTTTTTTGGGATGTTATGATGATGATGATGATGGTGGTACGGAACCCTCAGTGCGCGAGTCCGACTCGCACTTGGCCGGCTTTTTTTCTTTTGATGTACGGAACCCTAAAAGTGCGAAAAACGGCCACTTTTAGCAGTTTTTGTATCTGTAACTACAGTGAACTTTATTTTACACAGTAAATAGTTTCTAAATAAACAAATGTACCTTTACTTCAATCTGTCTTTCCGGATTTTTGATAAAATTCGTATTTAGCGAGTAATATTTTTTTAACTGATGGGGGCGCTAGTGGACCGGAGGTAGCCCCTTAAGTCATAGCCAATTTATGTTTCAAAATAGAAAATGTATATATATGGATCAATTTATTAGATATTTTATGTAAAGGATCAGTTGTACCTACAAGTTTTTGCGGAACAAATCGTTAATTCTAAAATTTATGTACAACAGATATTTTTGAATATTTCTGGTTATTATTTTTTTTAGGTGATTGACAGTATTATTGTTAGTATTTTAAAACATATTTTATCAAAATCCATGAAGTAGTTTTTGATCTATAGCAGTTCAAAGAAAACTCTGAATTGCAGCATTTTTACACATTTTATAACAATTTGTTCAACCAAGTGCTGGAAATGTTATAGTGTGCTATACATTTGTACTCTACTCAAGAAACCCTTTCATATGATACCCCACAAAGCATATTTTAAAGAAAATCGTTTTTATATTTGTACCGCCATCTTGATGACGTCACTGCTACCCCCTCCACCACTCAGGAACTTCACAACACCCAGGGATCATAGTTAGAGATCACTCCCAACACATTCATACCTGTTGTGGTCGAGCACAGAACTTACGTAGGAAATTTTTCATATTTCGGCCTTAGCCTCCGTACTAATGCGTGAATATCTAACGTTCATAGTGCATAAGCTATAAAACAACAATCAATAATAAAAACTGGTCAAGTGAGTGTCGGACTCGCACGAATTCAATACACTTCTGACTGCGTGACTGGCCCATATAACAGAACTAAAACGGCATTTTTACCTCAGTGGTACGTAACCCTCGGTGCACGAGTCTGACTCGCACTTGGCCGTTTATTTTTCTACTTGCTTGCTGCCATGCGTACATATAAGTAAGTTCATTCCATAGATAGAGAATTAAAATTTTGTCTAAGGTTCATTTATATTTAGTCAGCAGTGCCAGCATTAACCCAGATAGCTGCAAACACTGCGAAAACAGTGTCCACATCTCAAGTGTTTCATTCTGTACTTAGATATTTTATTAGCATGGATAATGATATTTATAATTTTGAAAGATTTTCGACATACATTACAACACTAGTGCATTGTGTGATGTACGAGCATTCATAATGTGACATAGTATTTTAACAGTTCAGGCGAATGTGGGCCGGCGCATAGAGATAGCGACAGAAGTGTCACGCACAATCTTTGTCGGGTCATAAATCTAGCATCGATAACCATCTTTAAAACTAAACACTAACGCTAAAGATAAATCAAAGTGTCAAATGCAAATCAAAATTGTCGGCTACAGAAACAGAGTCATTCTTCGACAATAGACAAATTTAGATGTAAGCGATAATACTCAGCACGCTCCAGCGCAGACCCAGTAGTTTATCTGTTGTCACCTTGAAAATCTTTAAACCAAATACTCGTGTCTAAAAATGGGAACAACCGTCTTAATGAACATTTGTACTCAACATACAATTAATCTTAATTATTTACTAATGGACTGTGAATGAATCTGTTAAAATAAGTGGAGTGCTGCTCTACTTGCAATTCTAAGTATGAATGACGAGCTACAGTTAAATCAAATCACGTGAAGTCTTCCAATTGTTTAGTCATAATTTTATTAGTGGGATTAATCGCAGAGTGTAGCTATTTTCACTATCAGTTAGGCCTTGTGCAGTTCTGTTCGCGTCTGGCGTGGCACGGTGCCAACACAATGTTTTGGTCGGTCGACAGTGACAGCGGCACACTTTCCAACACACGAACTCGCTGAGACCGACCAGATTCTCTCGATTACAATATTAACGCGGCAAGTGGGTTAACGAACTTAATTCTTACTATTATCTACTAAACGTGCGAATAAGCACGCTAGGCTCTTTTCGTCACCTATTGTTTGTAATGCACTGTAATGAATTAATTAATTTTACTCACTTTTAGCCTTCTCAGTTTCATGCAAATGTGGCCGTGTTTTGCCATTTCCGTCGGTCACGGTGTAAACACGGTGTGATTGAGCCAAACAAAGCGTTCTGCCGTGTGTTGTGTGTGATCGGTTCAGTAACAATAATAGAGTGAATCGGTCAACGATCTAAACTAAATTATTCAAGTTCGTGGGTCTACGATCGGATGGTTTGGATACTACGAGGCCATTGAGAGTCGCCCCCGCTGAAACGGTGCGGTCGTGACAGAATATTGTTTCATTGTAGGCGTCCGGTGCTACTGGAGGGAAACCACATCAAAACATGGGTGTAGCGGAGTTAAAGAACATAGATTGGTCATCGAAGTACCACAGTGGATAACGAAAGAAGCACCGTCGACATCTGCGATGTTTGAGTCGTTGGTGTCGCGGCTGACTTCGCCGCCGCTGTCGCGTCGCCGGCACACGGTGCACGCGGCGCGCGAGGTGTGTAGCGAGCCGGAGGAGGACGCGGCACCCGTGCAGCGCCGCGCGCGCACCGCCAAGCAGCTGCTTGACAAGCGGCGCAAAGCGCGCCTCTCCTGTGCTGACCTCACCTCCGCCGGCGCTGGACCCGAGCCTGAGCGCACGTCTCGCATGGACGCCTTTAAAGCCTTCTTGCCGCTGCGTCAGTCCAAATCTCTCGGCAGACTCGACGGTCTTAAAGAGGTGAGTGCTTGCCTCGTAATGCATTGCAAGGTAGTCAAATTATAACTATACAACAAGTTCTATTTATGCCAAACAGTTTGATTTACAGCCTTGACAATACAAATCACAACATTAAATATACTCGTACAACCCAGAGATGGTGATTTAGACTCGGCAGGCAGTTCACTTGCAACATTCGCAGTGCCACGCGGTATGGTGGCCTTCGACGCTCCCAACGCGCGCCGGCCTCGCGCACCTGCTGCGACTGCGACCCTCTCCCCTCCCCGCTGACCCACGACCCTCCTAACTTGCACAATTCAGCACCTTAATGTAGGCACCTCACTAGTCAGTAAATGTCAGAACTTCATTGAGTGCGCACATTCTTACACAAGATCTCGTGCATCGAGGCAGCACATTTGATGCCTTTGTATTAGGTGGGAGCCATCATGCTGAGTCCATCAAATTGCGAAACGTTAAACAACTCAGGGCGTTCCTATGAACTATGACATCACATTGAACGGGATAAGACAATGCAAACAATACAAGGGAATCGACATTTGAGGCATGACTTGTCGGATTTCTGACATGAATCAAAATTTCAAGGTTCATGGTTTCAAGTGTAATAGGCTGTTAAGAAATAAATACGCGTTTGTTGGTTTTGTTCTTTAACTTAAATAAATAAATTAATACCCCAAGATAATTAGATTTTGGCCTAGACAAAAATCGGAACCAAGATTTTCTTTTTGTGGTTTATGAAGTCTTGGAAGTAATTACATAATTACTTAAAATTAAGCATATCACCAAATGGGACAAGGCGGCAGAATAAAAAAACCCTATTATATAAATAGTTACTGTGGCAAAAATGCCAACTAAACGAAATGTTTTCTGGGCTCGTTCAATGATAAACTTTTAGTATTTTACAAACTAATTAAGCACCTAAGTTCTTAGGTTAATCCTAAAATTAAAAAAATCCCACTAAAAGTTTTATTTCTTTTTGTCTGCTCGGGCAAAATAGATAACTATCTCGTGACTTTTTGTACTTCAAAATTTTGTTGTACTTGATCAAACAGTCATAAAAGTGAACACAATATCTTAAAGCTTTACAGTGGTATAATTATTGAGGGATTTCTCTTTGGCCAAAATAGGTAACTGAATGAAAAGTGTTTAATTATACTCTAAAACTGTACTTACGTTGATTACTTTAAAAATTAAACATTTCAGGCAATAGCGTATCTTTTTATATAAAAATTACATTATGTAGCGCTTTATATCGACCCTAAAGAAGTTGAAATAAAGTTCATAATTGACATTAACATAGTACACGGCTCGTGATTGCACGGTACGGCAACGTCGCATTGCTTCGCTGTTTTATTCGGTACGCGCTTCGGAATTTAAAGTTAAACATGAAAGATGAAAATTTACATCGGTTGTAGTAAGCTGATAATACTTTTGATCTTCTGATCTAAATATATAAAACAGCATGCCCTGACCGACTGACTGACTGATTCATCAACGCCGAGCCGTAACCGATAAAGCTACAGATGTGAAATTTTGTAAGCAGTTTTTTAGTACGTCAAGACTACACATTAAGAAAGGATTTTCTGAAATTCAGCCCCTGAGGGGTTGAAAAATGGGGTGGAAGTTTGTATGAATATTCTACAGGTTTGACATGAGACTCAAAATAATTGTGGATTTGATCTAATGAAAGGGAAAAACCAGCCAAGTGCGAGTCGGACTCGCGCACCGAGGGTTCCGTACCACCGCATGATATAAATTGTATTAGTTGAAATGTCAGTAAATTACGAGTACTGTGGTCGACATTTGAAGTGAAAACTTCTTCAGCGGCGCTTGGCACTTTTTCAGATGGGAAAAAAATTATTAACTCGCATCAGAAGTCGCGTCAGATCTCGGATGAAGTATCGAAATGGATTTGAAAATAAGCATACCAAGTTAGAGCAGGCTCAATATATACAAAAGTTCTAAAGTGTAATAAAGATAAAAACATCTTTTTTACCTTTGTCGCGTCAGATCTCGGATAAAGTATAGAAATTGATTTGCAAATAATCATACCAAGTTAGAGCAGGCTCAATATATACAAAACTTCTAAAGTGTGATAAAGACCAAAACATCTTTTTTGTCTTTGTCATAGCAGGCCTGTCTGTGAAATAGGCAGCTTTTTCCAAGATCAAAGGAGTGTGACTCTTGTAAACTTGTTTACTATTATATATTCTGTGGTCATAGTCTCGGCTTTTTTTGTTGTGCACAACGTGATATGTGCACGACAGACTTGACGTACTGGTTTTGATCGTTATTTAATAGCGAATCCTAAATGTATGAGATCTACATTTCGGATGACAATTGTCAAACTAAAAATCGCTATACCTCGAAAACTACTGACCCTAGACTACTCGTGTGCTGAGACAAATGACAGGTCTTGATGAGATCTTCATTTCGGATGACAGCTGTCAAACTAAAAATCGCTATAACTCGAAATATACTGACCCTAGACTACTCGTGTGCTGAGACAAATGACAGGTCTCGATGAGATCTTCATTTCGGATGACAGCTGTCAAACTAAAAATCGCTATAACTCGAAATATACTGACCCTAGACTACTCGTGTGCTGAGACAAATGATAGGTCTCGATGAGATCTTCATTTCGGATGACAGCTGTCAAAGTAAAAATCGCTATAACTTGAAAACTACTGAATCTAGAGTACTTGTGTGCTGAGTCAAATGATAGGTCTCGATGAGATCTACATTTTGGATGACAGCTGTCAAAGTAAAAATCGCTATTACTTGAAAACTACTGACCCTAGACTACTCATGTGCTGAGACAAATGAAAGGTCTCGATGAGATCTACATTACGGATGACAGCTGTCAAACTAAAAAAACCCCATAACTTGGAAACTACTGACTCTAGTGTACTCGTGTGCTGAGTCAAATGATAGGTCTTGATGAGATCTACATTTCGGATGACAGCTGTCAAAGTAAAAATCGCTATAACTTGAAAACTACTGACCCTAGACTACTCATGTACTGAGACAAATTTTAGGTCTCGATGAAGAAGTACACGAGCAATGACGCGATTGACCCTTACAAAAACATCATATTCAAAAATTCAAGTTTTCACTTCTGCCGGCACTCTCGGAGTGCAACTCGTCCTTTTTTGAGTCCGACTCGTACTTGATCAGTTTTTATATTTTATAGCTTATGCAGCATGAGATACAGCCCACTGACAGACAGTCAGACAGACATCGGAGGCATATTAGTATGATCCCGTTTTTCACCCTATGGGTACGGAACCATAAAGTCTGAAATAATTAAAGTTTACAACCTTTCTCACAACCAATTAACGCTAGCTAGCTTCCACGTCAAGTAAATTCTTATTAAAGAGGAGTCAAGATCGGGGGATCAAGAGCAATAGCTTAGCACGCTAGTCCGACTCGCACTTGCCCGGGTTTTTGTAACACTGTATCCCACAATGATATTTTCTCCTTTCAATGGACTGTTTGAAGTATTGTTGTTTGTACAAGCAGGCAGCCAGACACTTGCAGCCCACTCTAGCTACTTGGACTGTTGAAATAAGAACACTAAAAAGTCTAATATTATGTCAGGCTTGACGTACTCTTGACATTACGTAGAAGAAAAAAGTCTCGAGGCGCACGGCACGCCATACCGGTTCCAAAGAACATATAATATTACGCCGTTTCTCGCTCGCTTGACGCGATCTATTGAATTAAAAATCAACTTTTTTATCTTTTTATAATTATGCTTAATTTTATAAATAAAGGAAAGAACACACGATGAAACCTGTAATTAAACAAAAGTTTTTCAGTTGGTATTTTTGCTTCAACATTAAATACGAACATATTTAACTTTTGATTAATATGCTTAATTTTAGGTAATTTGCTCAAAAACTGTCCTGGAAAGTCTATCAAATTTAAAATAATTTGGTTGCCATTTTTGCCTGGACTTTTATGTAACTTGCATACAAATTTGCTAATAAAAAAATATGCGCAAATATTTTTTGCTTAGTTTTAATTGAAGTAGGTACCTTGGAACCCACATCAAAAGTTTACCCCATCAGATATTAGTTACAATTTTTGGCTTGACTTCACATGCATAAACAAACAAAAAAATATATTTTCTGGAGAATCTAAAAGTCAGCCAATTCATTAAAAATTATTTTTTACATAAGTGTTCCACCACCTATTATAATACATAGCAACTTTATAGTAAATTGACGGTTTCGATTTATGTCCAGCCAATTAAAAATTACAGCTTCAGGACTCGGCCTATAATTAATTAACAAGAAGGCGAGCTTATTTTGCGCAATGGCATGGCATGGCATTGATATAAGCTAATCAGATCAGATTGATCTTGAAATATTAAAGCAACGTTTTTAATGACCAACGGGAGAAATATTTGTTATGATATTTGTTATGTATGGATGAGATTTCTATTGGGATATGTTTTGCAATTATAATTTTGAGTGACGATTCTTCATTTCCTTAAACTATTTATACAGGTTTTGAGGTCTGTGGTCCACGGCCAACAGATTTGCCAAATCGAGAACGGCGCACCTTGTCAGATCTATCTAAGATAAATTCTCTTCCTCACTGAACGTAATTTTTGGTGTGTGGTTGGTTGTATTTTTGGTGTGTGGGTGGTTAATATTGGTTATATTTCTTGTTTTACGAAGTATTTTAATAAGTATATATATTTTAAAATTATGAAATTTTACGGGCCAATCCCCCACCACCATCCATCCATCTCTCTTCTACCATCGGGAGTCCAGACGCACCGCAGGATATCACCCATACTTGGTTGATATTCCGCACATTCGCACAAAGCGCTTTGAAACATCTTTTATAAAGCGCACAGCTAAAGAGTGGAATTCGCTGCCTGCGTCTGTGTTCCCGAGTTCATATTACCCGAATCTATTCAAGTCGCGAGTGAATAGGCTTCTTTTGGGCAAGCTCGTTCCATCGTCGACCTTATCTCTGTCTTCAAGACTAGATCGACGTCAAGAGTAAGCCCATTGACGATAAAAAAAAACTCATGAATCTCCAAAAGAACCGGCCAAGTGCGAGTCGGACTCGCGCACTGAGGGTTCCGTACCACCACATAAACATAATTGCATTAGTTGAAATTTCAGTAAGTTAATGTGCTAGATTTTTTGAGTCCGACACGCGCTTGACCAAATTTTATTATTTGTTGTTATTTTATAGCTTATGCACTATAAACACACCAATTTTCAAGTTTGTAAGTGTTCCCGTTTTTAAATAGAACTAAAACAAAAATCGCCTCAGTGACCATCCAACTTGACCCCTCTATTATATGAATGTTCTTGAAACGGGAGCTCACTACAATTGGTTACCATTAGTTGTGAGAAAAGTTGTAATATTTAATGATTTCAGACTTTTCCCATTATTTGTACTGTGAGACCTAGCTTCTTGCCAAATTTCATAATTTTAGGTCAACGGGAAGTACCCTGTAGGTTTTGCATTTTTGATTAAATGTATGGAGATGAGGACATAAAATGCCATATCTTTTGATTGCGTCGTTGTAAAAAATTTAAATTTTCAGATCTTGTGTGGTTCATGGATCCTAATATATGGTATTAATTTTAACCTGATACCTTTACCCGTTCGTGAGATAAAGGGTCTTGACAGACAGACAGACAGACAGACAGACGGACAACAAAGTGATCCTATAAGGGTTCCGTTTTTTTCTTTTGAGGTACGGAACCCTAAAAATGATCTGTATAGCTTCTACAACAATTTTCGAACATTTATTGTTTTCAATGTTTGACGGAATGAAATGACTCACTGAACTATCTGCATCGGACGTCTTTGGAGTTGTTAGAAAAGATAATACGATTGAATATGTGTTGACGGTCATAGTTTTAATAAACAGCTCTTCAAGTTCTTTACATTCATAATTACATTGTCAATCAAGTCTAGGAATCGGCAGAGGCTGGGAATGATACTCGTACCGTGTATGTTTGCGAGGACAGAATTGTCAGCAGTCCACTTGCGGTAGTACTTATACTAGACTAGCTGTTACCCGCGACTTCGTCCGCGTAGATTTTATAAAAAAACAGAACTCGAACTTAATTGAAACATATTTTACGGAGCGCTTATCCTTCTTGATCCCTACGTAAAAGATGCATTTGTACTTATCCAAGTTGAATAAATGCATCTTACTACAAACTTAATTATCTTTTGATTTTATTTAACTGGTAGGTAGTGCGGAATTTTCATTGTCAACCGTTACTCACCCTCTCCCACTCTCTCTTCCTCTCCCTCGCCCCTCCCTCTTCCCCCCCTCACCCTTCCTTCCCCCTCCATTTCCCCCCTTCCCCTCTCCCCATCACCCTCCCTTTCCCCCCTCGCCCTCCTCCCATTCCCCTCCCTTTCCCCCTTCCCCTCACTCATCCTCCCCTTCCCCCTCTCCCTCCCTCTACCCCCCCCTCCCTCTACCCCCTCCCACGCCCTCTACCCCTCCCTCCTCCTTTCTCTCCCCTCATTTTCCCCTCCCTTACACTCTCTCCCTATCCCTCCCCCTCTCCCTCTCCCTATCCCTGACCCTACCCCTATCCCTGCTTCTACCCCTAACGCCATCTTAACCGCTATCCCTATCCTTATATAAACATACAACTGACACTCATATTGATTTTTAGACATTTTAAACCTATCGAATCCCAACCCCATCCCAGGGGTGGTGGTATTTCACGTCCACCACGTTGGATTTCAAAATCATTGTAGTTTTCGTAATCAGCGACCCGATAAACCATACGAACGACACCCATATTGATTTTTAGACATATCAACTCTATCGCACCCCAACCTCATCCCCAAGGGATGATAGCATTTCACGTCCACCATGTTGGATTTCAAAATTGTTGTAGTTTTTGTAATCAGCGGCTCGATAAACCTTACAAACGACACCCATATTGATTTTTAGACATTTCAACCCTATCGCACCTCAACCTTATCCCCAGGGGATAATGGTAGTTTACGTCTACCACGTTGGATTTCAAAATTGTAGTAGTTTTCGTAATCAGCGATACTTAGTTGAGTAAAAAAAGAAGTCCCATCAAAATCGGTTAAGTAGTTTCGGTGTGCTGTAGCAGATACAACCCCGCTAGAGTATTATTGTATGTGTAGATTCCCACGGGAATGAGATATTTTCCCGGGGTAAAAAGTAGCCTATGTCCGTCTCCAAGTTACCATCTATCACCATATACCAAATTTCATCAAAATCCGTTCAGCCGTTTAGGCGTGAAAGAGCAACAAACAAACAGACAGACAGACAGAGTTACTTTCGCATTTATAATATTATAGTAAGTATATAGTATATAGTATGGATAGTAGGTAGAACCGTTACAAGTTACAACACACACGTCGCGAAGCTCCCGATACGCAGATAGAGCGGGAATGTGCGATAGGCAGGTAGCGCAGGTACGCCGCCAGCCTAAAGCAGGTACAACTGAGACGTGATCCACATTTACTGTCAATTCTTAAATCTATAGAATCTCAAAAGCACTAACATACATGTGACTTTCTCAGCAATTTAGCATTTCCAAACAAATATTCTTACTATTAACGAATGAAAAATAACGGATAATAAAATTACCTGCTAGTGATTGTTGACATAAAAATTACGTATTTTCTGTAAAAAGTAGACATTAAAATCGAGTGCTTTAATTATTGTTTTGATGTTATGCCTGCTCCCACTGCTTATGCAATTCCTTCTCGTATGAAATGGTAGCTACCGTCAGTGTAGGTTTTGTATATGCATTTTATTCAATGGTACGTAATACTCACACAAACTTGCCTTCTGTTGCTGGGGTGTGCGTGTGTTTGTTCGTGTGATTTACAAACAAATGCCACGTCTGCGTGCGCATCTGTTCCTTTCTTCAGTGAGCCTCTATCGCGTTAGCGCCTTTTGTGTGCTCCTCCGAATTGAACATCTGCTCTTTCAGAAACCCCCTTATTAAATTCATGCTCGTGGATCAACAGGTACTTACCTATGCTAGATGCTTTTATTTGAATTATGAACTATTCCTATAAACGAACTCTGAACGTGAACATACTCTATAATCACCTTTAATAAAACTGTACCTACGATTGGTTATCTTTTTTACTAATCACTATGAAAAAATAAGCCATAGTGAAGTGATAATAAATAGGTTTGAACAAGAAGATAGAAATGATACTCTATACGCCAATTCCATGTACCTACGCCATGGGAGTACATGTTTGCGTTTAATTCTGAGAAGTTGCTTATGATTTACTTTATGATAAACAGGAAATACCTAGCAGGTAAATGATAACAATTATATTCTTGGTGTAGATAAATATTCCACGGAGAGCAAAACTTGATCTATAATGGGATATGCAAGAGTTTAAATTAATAGCGGAAAATCTTGAGAAACCTTATTTCTTCCACAAAGATATTTTTTTACAAAAAGTTTATAAAAATATATATATGATTGACGTGGACGTAACTGTTTTTTGCTCGTAATCAGATTCCTGGTAACAATTCGTACGAGGACGATGGTGACGTGATGTGGAATGGAGGCACTCAGAGGTAACGGGACGGTTATCGACGTCGAGACCGCGACCAAGCATAAGATCAATTAAGAGATTGTAAGCTGATAGGCACCTAGATTGCCGCAAGCTTCAGTACTGCGCGAGGGACATTCACTTGCCTTACATGGCTTTAGTTTGCCAACACCAATCTATAGAGGAAACAAGCATGGTGTGCATGTTACTTTATAAATGAAAGTAATAAACCTTTGTCTATGAAGAGCCTTTCTCTATCTTAGAATATTCTATGTCAATGTAAATAGCTCATTAGGAAGCTTCACTTGTGTAACCCGGATAAAATCATTTGATCTTTGTTGTGAATTTTATTATTCTTATTCAACAATCACAGCCCACTCGAATCTTGTACTAATAATCGCTTTTATTATTCTAATGTAGACCAAGTTCTGTTTAAAACAAAACTAGTTGTCGATCAATAAATTAATACCTGTCTTGCTCTACTTTTAGGTACTCATTGCCTAGTTTAAATTTAATCACATCATGTGTCAGATACCCTGATTTAAAATACATTAGAGGTTATTTTAGTACGTTGGTGTCATTGGTAGATGTATCTAAATGAATATGATTATGTATAATTACCGAATTTGTGGTCGGCCGCGTCATGTAGGGTCGAACAAAACATACCATTCCAAGAATTGCCTCATCCGAACATGTTTTGTTTTATTTCTTGCTACATCTACATGTACCATCGCTGTGTTCTCGTTTCTTAACATTCCGTGCCGATATTATATTATGACAATGATGTATTCCACCCGTGTGCAAAGTGCAGGCCCTCACCCATTCAAAGCTTTAATATTCACCTTTGTTATTCCACATGAGATTAATATATTCCTGTCATATCTGATTAAATGCTTTTGCAGTTTTTTGCTCGTTTAAATATCGTTGGTATCAATTATTATTTATATTCTGGCACCAACTTTTTGCTTGCATGCTTAATTTGATTGAAGGTATTTTATGCTACCAATAAAAAGCTTCTGTCTTGTCGAATCCCAGAAATTGGATAACCCGTCGCTACGCCACTAGAACTGGAATATCCGATTTTATGGAGACTATCAGACCAATAGATTGGTAGTAAAGCGCCTTAATAAGTTTATTCTGTATATTTTTACTGCTCGTAAATGCTTCTGTTTATAAGAGAGTTACTTTATCCACTCCGTATTAACTGTAATTCAACAAAATAGTCAAGAGATACATTAGTTTTTGAGATGCTTTTGTTTTGTGGATATTTCTGTTAAAAAAAAAATATTTAGTCACAAAATATTAGGGAGAAAAATACTACTTAAACGAGAAAAAGCAGAAAAATCGTAGCTTATCGACTGCCGCGGAGGGTTGGCTTGCTGGGTGCTACAGCGCAGCGCAACGCACGAAAAAAGAAGTATTGATATAGGCCAATGCTGCACTTTAAAGATTCCGCCAAGCGAGACACGAACGCTGTTGGCATCGAACACCAAGACTGGGAACAGACAGCTGAAAACAGAACTAATCACTATTAGGAGGCAAGGTGCACGATAAAGCTTAGTTTTTTATACTTGCCGAAAACAGCGAGAAATTAAAGATAAGTAACGAAACTCCATCTTATACTGAGAGCACAGGATTCATCTGCAAAGCGTGTGGCAAGACCTACCGCTCTCGAATAGGCTTATTCAGCCACGAAAAAATATTGCATAAAACGTCTGACATAGATTTAAGGCGGGTGTGATTCTCGGAAATAAGCTCATTTAATAATACCTTGCAAGATGTTTGTTATATAAAAAGAAAATATTACAAAAAAAATATTCTCGACTGTGTAGAAAAATATTAACTGAAAAGAGAAAAAACAAGTTCAAAAAATTTCATGAGGAAGCAGGCGGGGACAAACAAAAACTGAACTTGTTTCTTTTTTTTTCAATTCATACTTTTCTAGACAGTCGGGTATTTAGTTTTTTGAAATATTTGTTCTAGTACTTTTTAGTTTTATTTATGAAACATCTTTATATTTTTTTATACCCGATGACACTCCCACAATGAATACAAATCTAGCGACACACCTCATGTTGTCATCTATCAAACCGTTTAGGCTGCAGAGCGCGACACAGAAATCGACATACAGACATTTGAAAAACATTTAATAATCCTCCTGTTTCGGGGTAGTCGGGTAAAAATATAAAATCTTCATGTACCTACGTACAAATTGATTTGATATAATGTAATTAGTCTAGACAACGAAGCGGATCGTTGAATGAAGAAATCCTCAGTCGATGAAACTACGCTGGGGTATTACATTTCATGAGACAAACCTTCTATAAAAAAAACGGTACTTTTAATTTTTCCATACAAAAATTACAAAAAAAATTAAAATTAATTTTTGTAGAAATACCATTTTGAATTTACTTTTAATTCATGATCTTTATCATCCTGTCAAATAAAATCTGCCTGAGAAATTTACGTTGGGGTCAACTGCTTCGTTGCCTACACTAAATGGTATGATATGACTTCCATGCCATGCCACCGTGAACTGGTAGTGACGGTTTAAGGACGATGTATGTGTGTCGATGTCGACCGACACCCGTCCTCCTTGGCGGCCTGAGGAATTCGCACTCCGAAATAGTGAGGGAATTTCCAAGGGAAATGTCGATATCGATTGATTACGTAGAGTTCTTCTTGTCGCTTCTTTTTTCTCATATAGCGCCGTTATTTTTGTGACGTAATGAAGTTAAATTGACATCTTTATTTAAATAAAGAGATTTTTTTTTTGTAGCTTGCAGCAAAAAACCCAAAAAAAACAATTGGAAATTGATTTATACTACAACTCAAGATGATCTAAATGGGTAAGAATCAATCAGCACCTTTCTTATAGTAATGATTGCCATGCCATGCCACCGTGAACTGGTAGTGACGGCGCCGTGCCGTACTCCGGTGCGGCGCCGTGTCGTGGAAATAGCAGTGTGGCAAGTCATATGCTAGTTTCTGCGATTTTAGCAGGATTCGGTCTCTGATTATTTTGACGATTTACATATGAAAATGACTGAATGTTAGAATAGAATGGATTGCAGCTGCAAGTTTACCTAGTATACGAGTAAACTTAACTGAAATAATTTCTAATTTCAAATGGAAATTAAATGACAATTATATTGAGATTGAATTGGAATAGGATATAATCTAATTTCAATTGAAGTAGAATTAAATTGGATCGGAATTAAATGTAAATGATTAAAAATTTAATTGGAACAGTGTTGGAATTGAAATGGAACAAAATAGGAACTAAATCAGAACTGAATAAAAATTTTATTGGAATTGAATTATTGAAACTTCTTTAGCGGCGCTTAGAAAATTTCATATGGGAAAAAATGATAGATTCAGATGGCGCGTCAGAACTCAGATCAAGTATAGAAATGGATTTGCAACTAATCATACCAAGTTAGAGCAGGCTCAATATATACAAAAGTTCTAAAGTGTGATAAAGACCAAAACATCTTTTTTGTCTTTGTCGCGTCAGATCTCAGATGAAGTATAGAAACGGATTTGCAACTAATCATACCAAGTTAGAGCAGGCTCAATAAATACAAAAGTTCTAGTGTGATAAAGACCAAAAGATCTTTTTTGTCTTTGTCATAGTCTCGGCTTTTTTAGTTGTGCACAAGCTGTCAAACTAAAAATCGCTATAACTCGTAAACTACTGACCCTAGACTACTCGTGTGCTGAGACAAATGATAGGTCTCGATGAGATCTACATTTCAAATGACAGCTGTCAAAATAAAAATAGCTATAACTCGAAAACTACTGACCCTAGACTACTCGTGTGCTAAGACAAATGATAGGTCTCGATGAGATCTACATTTCGGATGACAGCTGTCAAACTAAAAATCGCTATAACTCGAAAACTAGTGACCCTAGACTACTCGTGTGCTGAGACAAATGATAGGTCTCGATGAGATCTACATTTCGGATGACAGCTGTCAAACTAAAAATCGTTATAACTCGAAAACTACTGACCCTAGACTACTCGTGTGCTGAGACAAATGATAGGTCTCGATGAGATCTACATTTCGAATGACAGCTGTCAAACTAAAAATCGTTATAACTCGTAAACTACTGACCCTAGACTACTCATGTGCTGAGACAAATGATAGGTCTCGATGAGATCTACATTTCAGATGACAGCTGTCAAACTTAAAATCGCTATAACTCGAAAACTACTGACCCTAGACTACGCGTGTCCTGAGACAAATGATAGGTCTCGATGAGATCTACATTTCGGATGACAGCTGTCAAACTAAAAATCGCTATAACTCGAAAACTACTGACCCTAGACTACTCGTGTGCTGAGACAAATGATTGGTCTTGATGAGATCAGCATATGGATGTCGCATCAGCATATGACAATGTTCAGCTCTCATTACTCAGGGAGAAAATGATCCAGCTGAGTATTCCCGGGAAGCTGATTAGATTAATATGTAATCTTTTTATGGGCCGCTCTATATCAGTTCGAACCCAAGGATCTATATCACCCCCCCGCCTGGTTTGGAAAGGCCTCCCTCAGGGGTCGGTCGTCAGCCCTTTATTGTACAACCTGTATACATATGATTTAGATAGATCCGTTTTAAGCTTTTGTGACATTATTCAATACGCCGACGACATCGCTCTATATTGCAGCTCACCTTCATTCTCCTCTGCTGCATCGCACATAAACTCCGCCTTGTATTACTTACACGACTGGCACTACTAAAAAGGCCGAGACTATGACAAAGAAAAAAAATTTTTTTGGGCCTCCTCACACTAGAACTTTTGTATATGTTGAGCCTGCTCTAATCTTATGGCTGCTCTTTTATGGCTCAATTTCTGTTTATTATTTTCGCATAGTTGACAACACTGTACTTTTACGGCACGGCGCCGCACCGGAGTACGGCACGGCACCGTGCCGGAGCTATGTGTGATGGCCCTAAGGACGATGTATGTGTGTCGATGTCCACCGACACCCGTCCTCCTTGGCGGCCTGAGGAATTCGCACTCCGAAATAGTGAGGGAATTTCCAAGGGAAATGTCGATATCGATTGATTACGTAGAGTTCTTCCTGTCGCTTCTTTTTTCTCATATAGCGCCGTTATTTTTGTGACGTAATGAAGTTAAATTGACATCTTTATTTAAATAAAGAAATTTTTTTTTGGTAGTTGGCAGCAAAAAACCCAAAAAAAACAATTGGAAATTGATTTATACTACAACTCAAGATGATCTAAATGGGTAAGAATCAATCAGCACCTTTCTTATATCTAAATTTTCCAAAAAAACACAACATACTTGAAAAAGTTTTCAAATTTTCCATACATAATTAGTCGGTCATGTGACCACTAAGTTCTAAGTGAGGTGTGCATGTGGTTTCCGCACTTAGTCCTGTGTTGATCATTGTGCGTGGGCCAATGTGGCCGTCAATTTAGCCACCCTAACTGTTGCCAATACTAAGTCAGTTTGTCCAGTTTGTTGGGTATTTCATTTTAGGTTATGTCTGCTCCAAGTGTGTTTTCTCTGAGAGTGTTGATAACTTTGCACTCCAGAATGACGTGTTCAACAATTCACGTGACCTTTAGTATAAAGAGTCAGTAAACTAATGAAAATTTCACGTTGTAAGTACATATATGAGCTGCACTTTCACTGGTTGCATAGATTTTATATTAATCACAGAATTTATACTACGTGAAATCAGTACAAATGTTTTACCACCAATCTGTAGACGGAGTTTCAAATAATTTGATGAAAGTGTTGGTTTATACACACTTATAATATATTTGTTGTTTTTACTAATGATACTTTAAACTTTAGTTATAAAGTATCGATATCGCCGTACAGCTCTAGCGTGCACTGCACGCGCGATGTGCATATCGAGGTTATTACACCCGGTACCAGCAATCCATCTCAACGCGCCTGCGCTTCTATGCCACGCACTTTTTTCTAGTGTTAAATAGGCACTGTAAAAGTTGGGATGAGGGCATGATTATTTTATTCAATTTTGAATTTTGACAGGCCCGTTGTTGTGGTTGGCAGTGTGGCAGCTTTCTACGCCGCAGGCCGCGAGTTCGGTCTCCCTCCGCTCAGGGCAGGTCAAACATTTTGTGTGATGAACAATAGTGTTTCTTCTGTGTCTAGGTGTTATTTATCTATTTATGTACCTATTTATATCAGTCCCTGGTACCGATATTACATGCTTTGCTTGGCTTGGGATCAGTGTGAATTGTCCCCCAATATTTTTTTATTCAAATATTTATTTAATTTAAATATAATTATCGTCTACGTCTATAACAACTGTGGTGCATAAAAAACATCTACCTCTTTATGAAAACTTATTTAAACTGACAGACAATGCATAACCTCAAGCGGTGGATCTAGAAACATGAAAATTTGCACAGTATTTTCTAATAAGTCTTAAGTGGCCATTAATAAAAAAAAAATTGAAAAATTTGTTCACTTAGGGGTCGAAAAGCAGGCGAAAGTTTGCATCGAAATCCGGATTCATGGATGCGGAGATATACCTAGTTCAAAACAATTTAAGGTTAACTAGCCAGTTTTTAAAAGGGAAACATAAGCATGATCAATGGCGATAACATACCTATTTTAACCTAAAACGAAATAAATCTTTACGCTTTGCATTACTTTTGTAATTCGCAACTACAATTACTACTGTTCACGAATACCGAATGCGAAATTAGTTTAATGCGAATGTGACAACAATACAAAGGCATGACTATTGCACCCTATCTGCCGTTTAGTAGTTCGTTAGCAATACATGAGGGTGTTATGTAAGCCAGTTGCTCTAAGCAAGACGTGACTACCCGCATAGCCCAATTAGCAGCCGGGCATGGACGTGGGCGTAATATGCCCCGGCGCATGTCTAAGCAGACTTTATTAAAAAGCATGAATCATGTAATTTATACAAGCATATCTTAAAGGATTACCTTAGAGAAACGATTATCGATATTAAAATTCATAAGAGCATGCATTTCCCAAGATTTACGCTTAAGAAGTGAATGAAGTTTCTCAGTAATACGTAATATAATAACTGACTTTTACAAAGGCGTTACAAAATTATCATTATTTTCCAAAAATGCACCTCCTCGACATCGAACTTGCCATTTCGCGAACTGAAATTACTGGTAGCGAGAGTAGGACAATCGACCAGTTAATCGTAATGAAATAATGACCGTTGAAATAATGGATCTGCGGTAACCTGTCGGCTCTGAGTTAGCACAGTGACGCAACAATGGCCATGGCTGCGCGAGCGCAACGAAACATTGACACGCCTCGCGACAGGTGTGTGGAGTGTCTCACACGTTCATTTTACAGCTTCTCTGGAGCTTGCTAGTTTTAAACGGTAACATAAAATCGGCAAATATCAGAAAATTCTAATAAAGTCTAAGTACACTAAATGGATAAGTGCTTATGAAGAGTTGATGAGAGTAGAAGAAGTGTGGAAAGTACATCAAGATCACAATTGGTAGAAGGATCTCTGTCTCTACCCCTAATGAAAAAGAGTCGTGATGTGTACATATGAGCATGTATGTACAATATTACTACATACAGAATTGTAAAGGAAGCAGTAGAGCAACGGAAACCTTCCGCAATTAGATCTGCCGATAAAGTTAAATGCAATAGCCGATCGTCTTCTCTTTATGTTGATAGAAAAAACAAAAGGCTGTCGTGTCCCAGATGACGAGTATTGACGAGCGATTGATTTGAAGATTTGAAAAGTTCAATATGCTCAGCTTCCAACTACCCATAACGGTAGAGCGATACCATCAGTGCGAACAATAAAAACTGCGCGACGAAATCGTATTGACGCTTTATTCTGTCCTCCTATCCGCAGTTGATTTAAGTACGCAGCTGCTGAAAGAGGTTCATTATATTCTCATTTTATACCGGCGTGTCTGACTCATGCCGCAACTTTTCTAAGCTAGTTTTTTATTACAGATCCAGAGGTAACGAGTTCTCGGAATAACTTTCCTTATACAGCATAGTTTCCATAGTTGCACAATACTTGGCACCCATAGTTGGCACACCGCACACCTCATTGGAATAGTCAGATTTTCATTGGTTACATAAGTGAGTTGTCCGTTTACGTGACAGCTACGAGTGTATTGCGTTTTCGGAGGTTTTCCAATTTTAGCGCAACAACTTGTGTAGGGTTGTACATACAAGACGAGCGTTTTTCTTTTTATTTCGTGTGGTAGTTATCGCATTGATGCTCTTCATTTCTAATGTCTACTCTACATCAACAACTATACATTATAATATATTTAGATGTTAGTCACAAGCTATAACAGATTCTTTGTGTCGTAAACTCTACCAACAAGATTTGCAGCATTCACCTGACTGCGCCACTCGAAAAAAACCATAGAAATGTACTTAGTTACTGCGTCTACTAACTAGAGGCTTAGACAAGTAGCTTTGTATTATCAACGCTAGCAGAATAAAGTGAAAATGTATGGGACTGGAATTAGCCATCACTTGACATTTCGTTACTCATACATTTTCATATTATTTTATGTACTAAGCGTTTTAATAATGTCTACTCCCACTAGTGATACAATTCTATATAATGTTGATTATAATGGCACAGTTCATGACTTAATTAAGGCTTGTTAGATAATTTATAGTCACCACTCTTGTTAGCGTTACGGCTGGCACCATGGACCGCGGTTGTTGGTGACCACAGAATGTAAGATGATACGATACTAGAAGGATGCTGCTGCCCATCCTCTGGTTTACACTTTTCCTCCACACTCCACACTGTTTCAACAAAAGCTGGAATTTTGGAAGGAAGTTCGCTATCCTGTAGTGGACATTTCATGGGATATTATGATGATGAGCTAATTAATTATCATGTTGGCATCATCAGGCTAGTGGCTAGCCTAAAGCCGCGATCACACCTAGCTGAATTCAAAGACTAATTCGGCATAAATTGCTCGTTGAAGTAAGGATATTGCAATCAACATAACCAAGCCTCCTAGCAATGTATGCCGAATTAGTCTTTGACTTGAGTTAGGTGTGATCGTGGCTCAAGAGTATTCAAGACACTCAGCAGCCTCTGCTATAATTATGGGACCACTGATTAACGTGTCTTCCGAAGCAGAGAGGCTTTATTTATTATGCCGCTAGTGGTCTCCAATCCAGGTTATAATTACGGCCAAAGTTACTTAAGTTTGCTGAACGCACACAAAAGTTAAGGTAATTTTCAGTAGCTAGTTTTTACGTAAATATGAGGTGGTAGGGATTTTGTGAAAAGTCTGTCTGGGGAAGTACCACCCTCTTGTTTTTTTCTGCCGTGAAGCAGCAGTGTTTGCACTGCTGTGTTTCGGTTTGAAGGGCAAGGTAGCCAGGGAAATTACTGGCACATAAGACATACCATCTTAGTTCTCAGGGTGGGTAACGCGCTTTGCTGTCTTATTAGTGTCAAATTATTTCACTAATAAGACAGTGGGTGTCATGGGCGGTGGTGACCGTTTTCCATCAGATGGCCCACCAGCTCGTTTAGCCACTTTTGACGTAAAAAAAAAAACCTGTAAGCAGCCCTACGCGTTGTCGTAGGTGTAAAGCCACGTGCTCCCGCGCCACCTTCTTATAGTAGTAAAGTAAACAAGGGCCTACCCACACTTGAGATCACTGCGGCTACCCAGTTACATCACGGTCCATAAAACTAAATCCATAAACGATATTATAAATCGATTCCTAATCTTTCGTAATTGATTTGAGATTATTAGATTTACATAATCGATATGATTTTGGGAAATTGCACACGTAACGAGCCAAATACGTTTGCCTGAAAGGCTTTTTGCAAAAGTTTAGGCAAACGTTTTTATTTTGGTAAAGTCGTTCAAATTACCACGATAAGGAAAAGCCACTACGGGTACCATGAACGCTAAGTACGAACACGTACGTACGTACGTTTTAATATCTGGATTGAAATCGAACCATTGTCTAACGTTGCAGAAGGTAGATCGGTACTAACCGCGATTACAGGCCAGTCATATTCATTAACTCACGTTAAGTACGCGACAGCTCAGTAGTGTTGGCGAATTGTACGGCACGCAATAACTTTCGCCCGCACTTCTGGGTTGTCGCTTACTAAACTTATTCATCAACTCAATAGATGATTTGTCATCAATGCAATGTGTTAAGGGGCTGATAGAGGTAAATACGTTTCAATTGAGCAGTTTTTTAACGGAAAGTGATGCATATATGGCCGTGAAAAAAAATGTGATAGTTATGCATCATTCAAAGAAGACGGCTGACTCTGAAACACGATTAAATATATTTTATACTCCATAATATATTTAAATATATTTTATACTCCTCAGCTTTTTGCTTTGAAACCTTTTTCTCAAGTACCTTTTAATCTATGATGCTTAAACTTTTACACATTATTCAATATATCATGCTGTTTTTAGGGTTCCGTACCTCAAAAGGAAAAAACGGAACCCTTATAAAATCACTTTGTTGTTCATCTATCTGTCTGTCACGACCCTTTTTCTCAAGAACGCGTGTAGGTATCAAGCTGAAATACATATCAAATACTCAGGTCTACTGTCCCTTAGAGCTGTGAAAAAATCAAATTTCTAAGCCAACGCAATCACAAGATTTGAAGAGTTTTTCGACACGCAAGGGAATCAAAACCTACAGGGTACTTCCCGTGAACTCAGAATCTTGAAATTTGGTACGAAGCAACAACGTCTTATAGCACAGATAAAGGAAAAATTGCAAAAAGCTTAATTTTTTAGTTAAATCATACTATAAAAATCTTTAAAAAAAATTAAACTTACTACCCTTTTCCTCATGAACCCATAAAGTAATTGAATTGAAATTCATATCAAATACTCAGGTCTTTAATACCTTTAATCTGTAACAAAATCAAAATTTCTATGTCAACCCAATCAAAAGAAACAGAAATTTAAGCCGCATATTTTGAAACTTGCAACTACTCGCAAGGGAATCAAAACATAAAGGATACTTCCAGTTGACCTAAAATCTTGAAATTTGGCATGAAGCAACGTCTTATAGAATACAATTAAAAGTAAAAAAATATTTTTAAAAACAAGCTTTTATTAAATGAACTAAAAAGTAAAAAATAAATATGAAATCTCTCATACAAAGTATATTGTATACTATGAATAGAATAACTCCTCTCACGGTACTAAATGATCATATATAGGCATAAATTAGTAGTTAGTTAGTTCAATTACCGTAAGTGTTTTAATGTAGACGTTCTCAAAATATAAGTAAAATATCTAAATATCGATTTAAAATCTTGAGGCGTTATGATATGATGTTACAGTACTGTAGGTACCTACTTACTTATGAGCCTCAAGCTTTTAAATCTATATTTAGATATTTTACTTATATTTTGAGAACGTCTACATTAAAACACTTACGGTAATTGAACTAACTAACTACTAATTTATGCCTATATATGATCATTTAGTACCGTGAGAGGAGTTATTCTATTCATAGTATACAATATACTTTGTATGAGAGATTTCATATTTATTTTTTACTTTTTAGTTCATTTAATAAAAGCTTGTTTTTAAAAATATTTTTTTACTTTTAATTTTCCCTGCATCTTGTGAACTGTTGAAGCCCATGATAAAATCAAGGGTAGCATTCGTCTTTCGATAGTGCCGTAGTTATATTTGGCTGGAAATTGTACAGAGATTGGTTTAATAATGTGTTCTCCGTCTTTAGAAAAGTTGATACGCACAGATGGTATGTCCGACGCATACATTTGATCACGACGAAACAAAGGCCAGATAATTTTAGTAACAAATCCGATTGCTCCATTTACCAGACCCTTGCTGACATCGACATTGGATCTCAACATGACTTTAGCACCTTCAAATAACTGTAACGTGGTTGGCAAGCCACCGGTTTTGTTGACATCAGTTGATATTATATTGTCTAATGGAGTGTCACCTAAATTTCTCGATGCATCTACTAGTTGATCTTGAGCTTTTATAGTGAAAATTTTTGTGTTTTTGCTTCTATAGTGGTCAAGAACTAATTCATTGTGATGGTCAACTTATAAAAAGCTTATAGCCTCAAGCCCGAAACAAATATCTTGAAAAGAAGAAAATAGATTAAATATAGATTTAAAAGCTTGAGGCTCATAAGTAAGTAGGTACCTACAGTACTGTAACATCATAAAGCTTATTTACTTTTCTTCTTTTCAAGATATTTGTTTCGGGCTTTTTCCAGGCGCCGTTTTCTTTGTGTTGAGGTTTCATGTTTTTCTTTATTTTTTTGCTTTTGTTTATCCATGTTGTTCCCACGAGACCGGAAGAAATATTGGTTCCACCCTCCCAGAGATTCCGGAGTAGAAGGGTAAGGCATTTAATCCGACGGGGTGCGCCCGGTGCCCCGAAGTTGGTACGTTAGCGACAGTGCATGTTTGCTACCCCCTGCCATTCAGCTCCTCAGCACGTACCCCACCTTGAGCTTGGGTAGTCGATTACTCGCGACATGATTCCCCCATGCCATCCAGACCTTGGCGTAATCGAAAACCTTGCCTTGGGTATAATTTCGCCAGAGCCTTGTTAGTTAATCGGCAGGATGCACCACGAGCAGGTAAGGTTGGCTTGGCTTCTAAAAAATGTTTTTAGATACAACCCTTACATCCCAATGCAACTCAAATGAAATATTTCTTGAGCTATATGAATAGAAAGTGCTCATGATGACAGAACAAACGAGCCCATATTCGACTATCTTAGCATTTTCCATCCAGGAGTTCTAACAGTACTCCTCCGGCTCCATCTTCAGACCTTCGTCATCATAAGAAATAGAAAGTACTCATGATGACAAAACAAACGAGCCCAAATTCGACTATCTTAGCACTTTCCATCTAGGAGTTCCAACAGCACTCCACCGGCTCCATCTTCAGACCTTCGTCATCATTAGAAATAGAAAGTACTCATGATGACAAAACAAACGAGCCCAAATTCGACTATCTTAGCACTTTCCATCTAGGAGTTCCAACAGCACTCCACCGGCTCCATCTTCAGACCTTTGTCATCGTAATAAATAGAAAGTACTCATGATTACAAAACAAACGAGCCAAAACTCAACTGTCCTAGTATCTTCCATCAGAGAGTTCCAGTTCCTAAATCCCGGCTCCATCATGAGATCAGCTCAATGGTACCATAATATTGCATTGTCACCGAACTTATATAAGTACACCAAATTTCAGCTCAATCGAATACCAGCAAGTTGGTGAAAAATGGTTTGCAAGATTTGAAAAAAAAGGTTACTTACTTACTTACATACGAACATTGCAAGTTAAATAAAAGCTTGTAAAAAAAGGATAAATTCCGATAAAAAAATTTAGCAATAAAAATTCCAAAACTTTTACTTAAGTATATACACAGGTTTGTACGGAACCCTCGGTGCGCGAGTCCGACTCGCACTTGGTCGGTTTTATAATTAATATTATGGGAGAAAATGCAAAAATGAGCGAAACCCGTAAAACAGTGCGAGTCCGCTCTGTTCTAAGTTCTAACTCGCGCATTCTGTCCTTTGTTTGAAAGGGAGGTAATTTAGCTCTTATCAGCCCCTTAACTTACATATTCGTGACGTACGAGTACGTCCACCATAGCTTCTTGTCGCTACTCCATTACGTCACAGTATTATTTGTTGCGTATCTGTCAACAGACTTTCTATTGATACATTCGAGTGAGTCGAATGCGTTATGTCACAAAGTCATCAAGTCTTCAGTAATTTATAATAATGGCTATTCTTCTACCCATCCTCTTGGCTATCTACCTATCTACTTTGAGTAGATATTATTAAATTACTTTCTTTATTTATTTTTCTTCGCTCTGAATGTTAGTGTTTTGCAACAGCTATAGCAAATTTTGTTTTTATACAGTGGTTTATTAATTTGTGTCAAACCTTTCGAATGCTTATTCTGGTCTGGAGTAAAATGCTTGAATGTTTGGCTAAATGATTTTTTTTAATGAGACTAAAAAATTCCCTAAAATTTAATTGGTATAGATAATCAATAGGTATGTAAAGGAATTCTTAAATTCTTTTTGCGAACTTGTTAAATTTGACATCCAGAAACCATTTCAAACTTTTACACGAGCTTACTATAACCCTGTATTCAAGTGCTGTAATATTGAGTTCTTCGAAGATATTTATAAACATACCGGTCAAAATCATAACCCTCCTTTTTGCCGTAGTCGGATTAAAATATTATAACTATTTCGATGCCCCTGAATCTAAATCAGAGATTTTTAGACGTTTTATTTGTTTATTTGTTCGAATATCATGAAAAAACTACCGAACCGATTTTTTGAATCTTTTTAGGGTTCCGTACCCAAAGGGTTAAAAACGGGACACGCCGGGATATGCCTCCGATGTCTGTCTGTCTGTCAGCGGGCTGTAACTCATGAACCGTAATAGGTAGGCATTCGGTTGGTAGAAAGTGATGACAAATTTAAAAACCGGTCAAGTGCGAGTCGGACTCGCGCGCCGAGGGTTCCGATATACCTATAGTATTTTTGGAAGCAATAAAGTCCATTTTCAGGACCGCAAAACTAAATTTGTTTGTAAAGGTTTTTTGCAGATTTCTGAAAAACTGTGCAACTTAGAAAGATCGTTTTATTTTTGCTGTAAAGTTTACATAAACCTCTGTCAACTGTAATTAATTCAGATTTTCCCTTACTCAAACTTCGGAGATAAGGGGGGGGGAATGGTATTTTTTTTGACATTTTTCATCATAACTTGAAAACTAAGAAACTTAAAAAAATACAAAAATATATTTTAAAATGTACAAGTAAAGCCCTTTCATATGATACCCCACTCGACCTAGTAGCGACAATTTGAAATTTGGCCCCCCCTATTTTGGCCCCCTTTACATTAATAATCATACTTTTTTCAAAAAATTTTCATGTGCAATTAAGTTGGGCAACTATATTCTAAAACTATTCCAAATTTCAGCTCGATAGCGTAAGTGGTTGCTGAGATATAGAGGTGTGACAGACAGACGGACAGACAGAGCGGCACCATAAGGGTTCCTTTTTTTACCATTTTGGTATCGGAACCCTAAAAACGAACTCAAAAACATATTAATTGCGAAATGTTATTATTCTGTGAAAGAGTTCCTTACTGACAAAGAATTGTAAAAATTAGTTGATTTATTTATTTAATTTTCGTATAGTTTATATAAATAATTGTGCCGTTAAATAATATAATTAGATTAAGATATGTTGCTGTGCCTGAACAAGGCGTTGCATGCTATTGACATTTACTAGTTTTATAAGATAACAATAGTTTGCAATTGGATCAATAAATAAATAAATAGGAATTTGAAATTTTCACAAATTGTGTATATCTGTTGCCGCTACAACAACAATTACTAAAATTTTAAAAAGTAAAATATTAAGGGCTCCCAAACAGCTAAAGGGGGGAGCGTAAAAAAAAGTTGACCTACCCCATCGAGTGGGGTATTGTTGTTTAGAGCTCGTTGAGTAGATATATACTGTATTTTTTATTTTAAAAAATATTTGAAAACAAAGGAATAAGATGCCACCAAAGTCAGCTGTTTTTACAAAATTTTGTTTGAGCTGTATCTCATGAACAGTAATAGCTAGACAGTTAAATTTTTCACTGATTATGTATTTCTGGTGCCGCTATAACAACAAATACAAAAAAAACCGGCCAAGTGCGAGTCGGACTCGCGCACCGAGGGTTCCGTACCAACACATAATCATAATTGTATTAGTTGAAATTTCAGTAAGTTAATGTGCTAGATTTTTTGAGTCCGACACGCGTTTGACCAAATTTTATTATTTGTTGTTATTTAATAGCTTATGCACTATAAACATACCAATTTTCAAGTTTGTAAGTGTTCCCGTTTTTAAAATAGAACTAAAACAAAAATCACCTCCGCGACCATCCAACTTGACCCCTCTCTTATATGAATGTTCTTGAAACGGGAGCTCACCACAATTGGTAACCATTAGTTGTGTGAAAAGTTGTAATACTTAATGATTTCAGACTTTTCCCTTTATTTGTACTGTGAGACCTAGCTTCTCGCCAAATTTCATAATTTTAGGTCAACGGGAAGTACCCTATAGGTTTTGCTTTAGTGCATAAATGTATGGAGATGAGGACATAAAATATGTTGATTGCGTCGTTGTACAAAATTTAAATTTTCAGATCTTGTGTGGTTCATGGACCATAATATATGGTATTAATTTCAACCTGATACCTCTACCCATTCGTGAGATAAAGGGTCTTGACAGATAGACAGACAGACGGACAACAAAGTGATCCTATAAGGGTTCCGTTTTTTTCTTTTGAGGTACTTCCGTACCTCAAAAGAAAAAAACGAACCCCTAAAAGTAATAAATTAAGGGGGGCTCCCATACAAAAGACCAATTTTTTAGGCGATTTTTGTTTTAGCTCTATCTTAAAAACGGGTACACTTACAAACGTGAAAATTGGTATGTTTATAGTGCGCTATACAATAACATCAAATAATACAATCTGGTCAAGCGCGTGTCGGACTCATAAAATCTAGCATAGTAACTTACTGAAATTTCAACTAACACAATTATGATTATGAGGTGGTACGGAACCCTCGAAACGCGAGTCCGACTCGCACTTGGCCGGTTTTTTTTAGTATGTCGTTTGTTGTTAATTATTGGTGGCTAATATAAGGACGAAGTCGCGGGCAGAAGCTAGTATGATAATTGGGCTTACTCTTGTCCTCGATGTATCCCTGAGGAGACAGGTGAGAAGCCTATTCGCTCGCGACTTCAATAGATTCAGTTATATGAACTTGGGAACACAGACCTAGACAGAGGATTCCACTCTTTAGCTGTCCGCATTACAAAAAACCGGCCAAGTGCGAGTCGGACCCGCGCACTGAGGGTTCCGTCCCACCACATAAACATAATTGTATTAGTTGAAATTTCAGTAAGTTAATGTGCTAGATTTTTTTAGTCCGACACGCGCTTGGCCAAATTTTATTATTTGTTGTTATTTTATAGCTTATGCACTATAAACATACCAATTTTCAAGTTTGTAAGTGTTCCCGTTTTTAAATAGAACTAAAAAAAAATCGCCTCATGACCATCCAACATGACCCCTCTCTTATATGAATGTTCTTGAAACGGGAGCTCACCACAATTGGTTACCATTAGTTGTGAGAAAAGTTGTAATATTTAATGATTTCAGAATTTTCCCATTATTTGTACTGTGAGACCTCGCTTCTTGCCAAATTTCATAATTTTAGGTCAACGGGAAGTACCCTGTAGGTTTTGCATTTTGAATTAATGTATGGAGATGAGGACATAAAATGCCATATCTTTTGATTGCGTCGTTGTAAAAAATTGAAATTTTCAGATCTTGTGTGGTTCATAGATCCTAATATGTGGTATTAATTTCAACCTGATACCTTTACCCGTTCGTGAGATAAAGGGTCTTGACAAACAGACAGACAGACAGACGGACAACAAAGTGATCCTATAAGGGTTCCGTTTTTTTCTTTTCAGGTACGGAACCCTAAAAATGTTTCAAAGCGCTTAGTGCTAATGTGTGGGTGATATCCTGCGGTGCGTTTGGACTCCCATTGGTAGAAGGAGGATGGTGGAATAAGCTCTTGATCACAGTCTCCGTAAAAGTCCGACATACATGCCTTTGTTTGCGAAGTTGGGCCAGACTATGAAACTTGGTTTAGGTTTTTATTGTTTTTATTCTTTTGGTTTCGTTTTCAACATTAGTAACTTGTAACGCTCCCTTTACCGAGACACGAGAACACATCACGGGATATCGCACTAGTCAACATTTGCTTGCAAGTAACTTCAATGAGTAGCGGGTGATTGTTCACGCAATGCCTGTTTGCTGATTGGTTCCCACGGGTTCTATGCGCACGCGCAGTCAAACTAAATGTTAGGTCAGGTCACACTGCACTGCGCCTCTCCGCAAATCTAGATGCTAATAAATTGCTTACGTAAACTAGTATTTAGGTAATTTATGGTTGTTACGTGGAGTATAAAAGCATTAAGTAGGTACTTTAAATATGGTATTAATAAAATTAATTTAATTAAAGTCATTGTGCGGGACATAGACGACATAGAACGTTGACTCAAACTAAATCGAGCTGATCCGCGATTCCAGTCTTTTCTTGTGCAAAGGTTGTCCATGTCCAATGTCCATAGCTATTTGTGGTCACCACCGCCCATGACACCCACTGTCTTATTAGAGAAATAATTTGATACTAATAAGACAGCAAAGCGCGTTACCCACCCTGAGAACTAAGATGGTATGTCTCATGTGCCAGTAATTTCACTGGCTCCCTTATTCTTCAAACCGAAACACAGCAGTGCAAACACTGCTGCTTTACGGCAGAAATAGGCAAGGGGGTGGTACTTCCCCAGACGGACTTTACACAACAGCCCTACCACCTACATATTTGACTAGTTATAAACAATAATGCATTACTACGGCCTTCAATAAGTAATACGACTGACCGGGAATTACACTTTTGGGCACTCAAGGCTTTTCTTTAAATCTTGAAATTGTATAAATATTTATGTACACCACTGTTTGTTGCTAAAATAAAAAAAAAAAACACTTTTCTATGTAACTTCAATATCGCTTTGGACCCTGAATCCCGAAGTTTTCCGAAACTTCGATCCCTTTGAAAAATGAAACTTTCATTTTAGTCTTACGAAAGCTCTCCGTAGTGGACATATTTCGATTCGATTTTGCTTCCGTATTGGTTTCTCCTTCGCTGTATGGGGAATAGACAGAAATTATTGTGACTAGAGGACTGTCAGTTTAATTTAGTAAGTGAGGAGAGTGATTAACCTGATCGAACTCGGCTTGTTGAATGGCATCTATCGAAAATCTAGCTTTTCTCAATTTTCAAGTTTCTTGCTGGATTGGATGACTGGCTGTTGAATTTTAGACGCCTCATTATTTATACGCTTCTAAACATTATGGCATCTTTACAGATATTTAGAGAAACATCACTATTCGTAAGCATCAAAACACTTTACAGACAAAATGTTGTTCATGCTCACTACTTATTGAACACCACTTGTATATTTTGTAATTTTCAATGAATATTAGATATTTATTCAATTTCTTTCAATACATATCAAGGTACAATTTCTTGCTGTGACTCGCTCGTGGAACAACAGCTGAGATTTTGCTAAGATACTGTGACGGACTTTTCTTGGCTGTGGAAAGACTCATTTTATCCGGGCATTGGACGATATAAATAGAGCAAACAAAGCAGCATTATTTTGGATATTTTACTAGTTTGAGTAGGTACACGACCGTTGGTGGGTAGACGAAGTGCTGCCAAGAGTTATTTCAGGTATACGATCTATGGTAGGTTTAAATAGTCCGGACGGCAATCTGCAGGTAGGTAACATGACACTTAACTAAGGTATGTCCGGCGGTAAATTAGCTGCACGAATAGTTCGCACCATACATTTCATGCTCAAGCAATAACATTTTGTACACTTTTTCCTACTTTGTGATCAAGAAAACTTTTACACTGACAAAAATTATAAATATACCTCATATTGAAGAGTAAGGCGTCTCCACAGCGACTTAAGAGCGGACCTTAAGTTTTTCTATGCTGAGTATTCGGCTATACGAACCACTAAGGAAACTTGTAGGAAGTACCATAGAGTAATATAATGAAGTACCTTACAAGATCTAACGAACTAGTGTGCCAAATTCTAATACTTTTACCTAAAATTTAAGGAGGATTCTCATATCCGGTCTCAAACAACGAAGAAACTAAAATTGACGATATTATGTTTGCGTTTTGAAAGGATCGACTACATTGACAAGTTATATCCGTCAGTGAGATCCAACATTCATTCCAATGTTAACCTTATTTCCTTACAAAATATTCCGCACCTTTCACAAGGCTATTCATTTAGCACCTTAACACCATGAGTGGAGTAAAGATTCTATTAATAGCGGACTTTATCATGATGAGAAAATAACAACAATGTCTCGGCGACCGCACGTCATACTACAATAAATACAGTGTGTGCGAACAATAGCGTTGTTGATGAGAAAACAAAAACAAATACAATAACGCAAGTGAGTAAACGAGATCCCGTAACTATTTGTATAGATATTCTCATAATTAAAGAACTGTTTAATTGTCTATGTTGGCAAAATAGGCAGAGCTTTCACAGTTTTCTTTAACCATAACCTATTCAGGTCTTTCTGTAATTAGCACACATAGTTTAGTACCTATGCTAAAACTGAAAAACTTTACCTAAGATACTTTGAATTTTTTTAGTCTCATACTGTATTGCTAAACCGTAAGCTATCTTCGAAGTCAATGGAGGATTTTGTACTAATCACCAAAACTTCATGTTTTTTGACTCACGTTTTCAGTGTTTTATCATAATAGCATGATGGATCTGAGAAACTGTTCTAAGTTTGTGCACTATTTCAGACGGATCTTACATGCGTTTATTGGTAGATTTTCACCTCCGTTTTCAGACCACTTTATAAAACGAAGGTATGCGGTTACAAGATTACCGTACACCAATAATATCACGAATTTTCCTGCATTTTCCGCGTCCGTATTTTGTCACACTTTCTAACGAGTGGCTCGTTAGCCACTACCGCCTTATTAGTGCTTACCGTCTTACCACTGCTCACTGTCTACTTACCGCTGGCAATTACGCAGTGAAAGTGTTTCCGAAGCTTATCGTAACATCTCCATGCACGAAGATTCTATCACAAAAACTACTGTATTTTTTTTTGTTATTGTGTTCCGTTATTAAAACTTCGTATTATAACTAAACTATGTTCAGTGGGTAGGAACATCGTGGAAGTAACTTATTATTATAATTTACTCGAACTCTGGGCGGCAGAATAGTTCTACGATAAACCTTTAACTCTATCATCTTCAGCATAAAGTCATCTTAAGAAAATTGCTTATCATAAACCGCGTTTAACTGCTATTATAAAGCACTACAATCTGAAAAATTAATAGAATAGCATATCTGCGTAAGTAACAGTATCTTGGGGTTAATTCGAATTGCTTAGCTTGTCTGTAAGGCAGGCAGCTCCGACCTGGCCTGGCTCGCGAGGCCTGCAGATTGTGGGCGGAGCGAGGCAGCCCTGCTTCCGCGACAACGGGACTCGCATTCCTCTAATATAGGTAATATCTCCTTGCTCTATAGTTAGGAGGTATTAAAGGTCTAAGATAAAACGCTTTTCTGGTAGCTTTACAATTAAGAGTTTTGGTAAAGTTATTATATACGGCTTTTGTGGAAATTGTTGGTAAAGGAGTGATGAAGAAAACTTTATATTTTTTTTATATGCGGCATTTTCGACACATAAGAAAACCTGAATTTCGAGCCGTCTTAATGTCGTGTGATTATCATACATATTTTGTTGATGAGATCTCGTTTATTTTTTGGTAACTGCTATAAAGCACATAATATATTTGAGAAACCTCTAAGAATGCAAAATGACGACAGTTTAAAACTTGACCAAACAAGCATTCCAACCAGCTAACAAACGTTCGCAGTAGAACATAACTCTGCATCTATGCAAATCTCGATACATTTTGCTCGATTTCCAGTTCATTATATGACTTTTGTTAGAGCCGTGCGCACTTTATCACTCTTCTGGTATCCTGGTACCTCTGTCTCGTATTTGCATGTATACGACCGCCCGGTAGGTGGTCCGAGGCGATTTGTCCGCCAAATGGTAACCATTTGACAGCCGGTTAACCGAACACCATTAACCAAAGGAGGCTGGTTAGCCATTAATCCTGCTGGAACAAAGATAGGAACGATGCTGTTCAGGAGCAAGCAAAAATGTGTAGTTCAAGGTTATACTTTTGGGCAACACCTGCCATAGTAAACTATGGTCATAAATGTATAATCTAATTATCATCATATTATATGGGCTGTCAGGTCGATAACCAACCTCACAAACACTGTGTTCAAAGTTATTGAGCCGCCTAAAGCCTTTGATAAGGTCAATTAACGAATACTTTCGTAGATTCAAGTTGGGGCCAGCGAATCAATTCCTTCCGATAGACAGAATCCTCTTACTTTTTGGACAATCAGGTGCTTCATTTTGTAATGCCCTTACCAAACTGGGGCAGACAGACGGAGTCTATATAATGCTTTTTCTAACCACTAGTCTAAATATCGTCCAAACAAAAAAGTTAGGTACACTTTACTATGAGATAAATTAAAAGATATAAGTATAATTCACGCACATCTAGTAAGTACCATATTAGGGCCTAAACATCTCCCAAATAATATTCATACTGAGATTCCACAAAATTCTTTAAAATAATTACAGAAGGTCACTAAATAATATCGACTATTTGGTGAATCACGTTGACCTAACTTTGTAAAGATCATTTGCACTCCTATTTAGGGTTTCCTTTCCAGCCCGATGCACCCAGTGCTGATTCCTGTTCTGTATGTACCATTTTATCTTCGATTTATCCCGCTGTTTGATGCACATTGAGTTATTTTTCCTATATCGGAGTGCTTTGAAACATAATAGGCTGCATAGTTTATTCCAAGGAGAATCAATATAAGTTGCTTTACCATTCGTAATATTATATATTTATATTATATTTGTAAAGCAAAACTTCTTCATGCGATAAAATTTGTTTTGTAACATATTACGTTTCGTTCTACGACTAGTAGGTGTAGCAAGTCAAAAAGTCGTAGAACTTGCGTTTTTGTATTTATTTAGCCTACCGGCGTTTAAAACGTTTTACAGGAATATGGAAAAATTCTACACTTACAAATTGCATTTTTAAAATTTTCAATTATGCATCTTGAAACTTTAATTCTGCAATGTTCATTTCCTTGTTGCATCTTCTTTATATAATCGCCATTACAAGTTATTAAACACAATAGATTGTAGTTCTATAGTGCGCCGTAAAGATTTATCTAGCGTATTGCAAACTCGGGGTTAGAGGTCCAGTGCATCATCTCTGCACTTTCGATGGCGGCGAGTGAAAGGCGAATCCAAGCAGGTGCAGCACCGAGCACGCTGTCCGCATTATAACCACGTAATTCTGCTGCCTTGTTTGAGAACTAGTTGTTTTCGAAAACGACCGTAGTTTTGAATAGCAAACTCAGCTTGTTTGACAAAATGACTATTTGCTTGGGTTTCCTTTTGTTCAATCAAAACAGTTGATAGAACTGTTCAAACTTTCTGTGTCAATAACTGAGACGAAAATTAACGACGAACGAAACATTATTAATTCAGGACTTTTCACGTGACGGCAATAAAAAACAATAATTCCAACTGGAGAAGTACCACCCCTTTGCCTATTTCTGCCGTAAGGTGTTTGCAGTGCTAGTTTGTTTCGGTTCGAAGGGTAAAAGTGGCTCCTATTACAAATTACCGGCACACGAGACACACCATCTTAGTTCTCAAGGTGGGCAACGTGTTTTGCAGTCTTATTAGTGCCACGTTATGCCGCTAAGAAGGCAGTGGGCTCTATGGGCGGTGAATGACCACTCAGGTGGCCAACCTGCTCGTTTGCTCACTTATCACATTAAAAAAAACCGGCCAAGTGCGAGTCGGACTCGCGCCTTAAGGGTTCTGTACCTATCTATCATATGATATACTAAAAGCTTTTGCTCTTAGACTTTAAAAACTCCGTGACCATCCAACTTGACCCCTCTTTTATAGAAAAGTTCTTGAAACGGGAGCTCACCTTAATTGGTTACTATTAGTTGTGAGAAAAATTGAAATGTTTATGATTTTAGACTTTTCCCTTTATTTGTACTGTGAGACCTAGCTTCTTGCCAAATTTCATAATTTTAGGTCAACGGGAAGTACCCAGTGTAGGTTTTGCTTTTTTGCATTAATGTATGGAGATGAGGACATAAAAAGCCATATCTTTTGATTGCGTTGTTGTAAAAAATTGAAATTTTCAGATCTTGTGTGGTTTATAGACCTTAATATTTGTTATCAATTTCAACCTGATACCTCTTCTCGTTCGTGAGAAAAAAGGTCTTGACAGACAGACAGACGGACAACAAAGTGGTCCTATAAGGGATCCGTTTTTTTATTTTGAGGTACGGAATAATAAAATCTTTATTTCGGACAACAGAGATCCACAAAAATTTTAGTAACAATAAACTTATAACTATGTTAGTACTTATATTCTACGAGGGACTTAGTAGTAATAATTAAGTGCCGCATTATAGGGCACTCACTCCTTGCCGCAATTGTCTTCAGAAGGCTGTTGCTGCTGCCTCGTATTCTGTTCAGTAAAGACGCCGACTTTTTCCGCAGTAGTGCCATGAAGCTGTCGAAGCGAGCTTCGGCAAACATGGCGGACGCACTGCAGAACCGAGGCAACCGCAACAGCGTCCTGAACGCATTATTGTATTGCGTGCGCAGAGCAATGAGCGAGCGCTGAGTATGACTGGCCCACAAGGCACCCGAGTACAGCGGCGTGCAGTATGCTCTGAACAGAGTAATTTTGACCTGAGCTGTACATCGGGCAAACCTGCGAGCCAGCATATTCGCCCTCACCGACAGTGCTCTGCGCTCGCGTTCTATATCCATATCGTCTTTGAGGTCGTCAGTAATAAAGTGTCCTAAATATTTAAAATGAGTAACTCTCTTCAACGGGATTCCATTGAGCCTTACAGGTAGCACATTCTCAGGACTCTTCTTACCGACGGCCCCAAAGACCATAAACTCTGTCTTTTTGACGTTGTATAATAGTCCATGGGAAGCAGCATATTGTTCACATATCGTGATCAGTTTTCGGAGTGCACTAATCGATGGCGCCAGCAGCACCATATCATCGGCATAGCTGATATTATTAAGACAAACTCCGTCTACAAAGCAGCCTACATGTGTGCTGCTGAGTTCACCGATCAATGCATTCATATACAAATTGAACAGTTTAGGGGATGTCAATCCCCCTTGCCTGACTCCACATTCTGCAACATATGAAGTAGAAAGAGCGTCACCCCATCTTACGACATTTGTTTGATTGTGGTACCAATACTCAAATATGCCTGTCAACTCCACCGGCATGCCGGTTGCCCTCAATTTAGCCCAAAGGATATCATATGAAACTAAATCGAAGGCTTTTGACAGGTCAAGGAAGCATGCAAAAACTGGTGTCTTCCTACTGGTATTATTATTGAAGACTTGTGAAAACATTTCTGTTAACTCTGCTGACGCCAGTATTAAATTACCAATCCATAAAGAGACTGGTTTATATTATCTGTGACCAGGATTAGTCATTGTTAACCATAACCATGTTATTAATGAATGTAATAAAATAAAACTTTACATTGTCACTCTCATGCCAACCAAACCTTTTAAGGGGCTCAGAAAAACAATTTTTATCGAACTTAAGATACAAACAAACATTTTAGACGTTAACTCAAAAATAACTAATCGTTTTAAATATTTGCTGGTTCTACGAAAACCTTCAATCTCGCGTACGTATAGTCACTATAATAAAAAGAACAGGTTACATTTTGTTCACGGTGCGGTGTTCCCGCGACGCGAATATATCGCGGACAAGAGGACACGCTGTTAGGTGCTACATTACCTTGTTCCGTTCGCGAGAACACCATCCCGAGCTTGTAGCATGAGATCATCCCTTTAACTAAACTCGAGCCGGTATAACTTACTTAGGTACCTAAGTATAGCATGGACGAAGTTGTGTATGATTATTTTCCGTTCTTTCAATACCTTTTTTCGGTGCAATTACTCTTCTTTTTCGGACTTATTCGTTTCTTATCCTTAATGCTAATCGGAGCGACATTTATACTTTTTATTGTAATTAATTTGTGGTTATCAAGCATTGTAGTGGTTTCTACTTTTGTTTTACATGTACATGCAATTGCCTGGCGGAAGGTAATCTTTGAAAACGTGTAAATGCGAAAATCGCTTTCAGATGAAGCTCTTCATCTTTGCTAAGATTTTATTGCCGCCTTTAAATCTTATACAGTTATATTATGTTATGAAGATCGTAAATTTATCCCACGATATAATGCTCAAATGAATTTAAAGTTCGTTGATCGGTGTGATGTAAGTTGTGTAATGTAAAGAGAGAAGTGATTGGCATTTATTAACATTTATAAATGCAAGATATCAACGTAATTTGGTTCTTTTATTTTGCCCTAAGGAGGTAAGCCAAGGTCCTAGTATACATGTTGAAGTGGAACAAATGGGAAATCTCAAATGATGTGCTGTTCAGAGTTTAATGGCAGTCATTAGCCTGAGGTGTCCCGCAGTGCCCGTTATTTCACACACAACTTATAAATTGCTTGCATCCATATTTCGCAACAAAGCAATCATCACTGCATTACGTCGTGCAAAAGGCATACGTACTTCTACAATTGCAAATTCGCAAAATCACTAGACGTTACGTTGCAAATGTAGAATTCAGCTAAATTCGCAATAAATGGACACATAATATCTAATTTAAAAAACAATGTATCTGCAATTGCGTAAAGTAAGTAGGTAAACAGCCATTCAGACGTATAGTGGAACTAACACAGCTCACGCATGACTAAAGGACCGGTGAGTTTTCTCGTCCTTAGCAAATACTTTGTTTGGAAATAATGTTTGTTTACGTATGAGCAAACGCAACATTCTTGAGCAACCACGCAGGGCTCTTAAGGTAGTTTTTGCCCTTAGTATACACAGAGAAATACTATGGGATTACCAGGTTTTGTATCCGCGGTGTGGCAAGCAAGTCAACTTGCAATAGCGTTCGGGCCTTATTTACTTTGCACCCAACTCTTACTTAACGCTGCGGTTTACCATTGTCGACAAGTCGATTGTGACAAGCGGGGTGACTCTGTTACCGGGAAGTTTATTACTGTTGCTGTTGTTTGATTGCAGTAGTTGCCGAGTACGACATGGCATAGCGTCATGGGCGAACGCCGCGAGCATAACGGGAAGCCTTGGCAAATTGCACGAGCTTCCACTTTCTTGTCTTGGAAGCTACGTAACCTTTCTTACATTAGCATTATGTACCGTCCGCCTATCAAGTCTGTCACTAACATGATTAGCTTTTTCCTGACGCGCCTGCTTAGATGTTCGCCGGAGATTTTACCATCGATTGGCGACGTTAATGCGGCCTGAGAGCTGGAATAGCTGGTGCAATTTATCTTGACATCTTTAAACGTGAATTGATTTCATGAGTAGCGGGTAATGATAATGTTGGTGCGAAAGCGACGCTTAACGTAATGTTGTCTTTGGTTTTAAATCGAATGCGTTTCACGACTTGAAAGAAAATGCACTAGTGGTAGTGATTTATTTTAATTATGTTCTGAGATGTTCTTTCGCTCATATATTTTGCTATGCTTACACCTTTGTACAGTTAGGAGTTTCTTATCATAACTCTATGTTTTACGGCTGTTGTGTAAGAACTTTTACTTCCTTTGTTGGCTTCGGTGAAGCGTTAAGCTAACTCGGTTTAATGATAATGATCTCACGATAAATAATGCAACAGCCTATAGGTTTCCTCAGTAATCAGCTAGGATTGTTTATTTGTTATATTACGTAAATAGACGGGTAAAGTGTCGCCCAAGGCGGCGGCGTGCTAGAAAAACCACTAGTTGCGGAAACTACCAATGAATTTTCTTGTTTCCTGGTTACTGCCCGTTTCAAGTTAAAGCTGCGAAACCGTTTGATCGTAAATTGAGTTTAGTAACTACTACCTTAAATTTAATAGCAAACTTAAAACTTCTTGAAGTAACCCTACTTTTCATCATGCTTAATTTGGAATATACGTCTGTACTTAATTTGGAATTAGGAGTGTGTCTGTCACCGGAAAATGATACAGAATCGGAAGTTGATAAATTTCCTAGTAAGTTGATAAAGTTTCGAAAAATAATAAACTGTACCGAATTTGCTTCTGGTATTGGTCGAACGAGGACTTAACACAACCTAACCGATCCCATTGCCTTACCTAACGGACTTATGAATCTACGAATTTCCTAAGAATTTATTATTTTTCGAAAGTTGATCAATTTACTAGATACTAACGATAACATGTTATGCTGCCAACGACCAACCATCAATATAAACAGGCAATGCACAAAAGAACATCTTTCTTGTTCTGATTTTATTTGACTAAAACTGATCCCTGATAACGTTTCTAGCATTCTATATCTATTTGCGCTAAGTAGTCTTCTCCTTCCTGGAAGAGTGCCGACATGCAAGTAAAAGAGGGCTTTGTTTATAACAAGGTCTTTTCATCTTGCTCTTCGTAACCAACTCGTATAAGTTACTAGTATAAGGCATCCACAGATACATGCTAAGTAGTTAATCGGGTTCTTGTTAATTAACTGTCTGATTTCTTCCTAGTAGGATTAACTTAATTCAGATTGTATATAGGCCTTATCATAACGTTACATAAAACGACCACAAGGACTGAACTGGAGCTCCCCCTAGAATTTCATGGAATATAGGTAGAGCCCTTGCAGGTCGATGTGCAAGCATATTTTGGCACAAATTGACCGCTGTAGAGATGGGTTGGTAATATTTTTTGCCCGCAGTACGCGGGACAAAAAGTGGGTGTCGTACGGGGCGACAAAGGGTGTATGAACCGGAAGATGGGCAGCAGCATGGGGTCCCATTCAGTACTACGGTTTTTTCGACGGAGTAAATAGCCCGAATTCATTTGGCCCTTTTGTTTCTAATAATTAAACTAAATGTTAATACTAGGTTGGTAGGTAAAGGTGTAAACTATGAGATTAATTCAAACATCCAGATATCAATTTATTCTAAGAAAATACCTTATGGAAAAAATTGCCCGAACAATTTTCGGCACAAATTCGTTCTGTGACGTGAGGCATCTGTACTGGTATAGTATTATATTATCTGTGGCAGCAGCATCTTTCATGGTAAGGTACCATATTACATACTGCGATCACCAACAACATATAAGCGTGGTGACTATGGTAATTCCCCTCTAAAGTACCACGTTTTTTGGTTGGAATTCCGGAGGGACCTTCCTGTCCTGCAGTGGACGTTTAATGGGATTTATGATGAACCGCGGTATTTAGTAGACGAAGTATGGCTGTACGATAAGCACAATCATTGGTGCTGCCCATTTGCCCATCTTCGGCTCAAGGTCCCTTTGTACCCTATCACGACACCCACGGGAACAGATGAGGTGGTATTAATCTTAGCCTTCACTACAAGATTAGTTTTACGTCTCGCATGTGCATATACGTTCGCACTTGAAATTAGCTGAGGTTGAAAGGCATGTAATTAACGTGCCTATCAAGGAAACCTAAATGCTTATCACCTTAACGGGAAGAGTGAACAACGCGAACATTGTTGCCTTGTAATCAGTTAGCTTTATAGCCCTCCATCAGATCCTGCTAATCTCCCGATAGCCGTGTGATGGCCAACGGGAATGTTAATGGCAGATTACCTGATACTACTCGTAGTAGGTAGCTAGTACGGTATAGGCTCTCTTCCGCGTAACTTATGAGGTATGAAATCGTTGGATAAGTGAAGACTCGCTAATTTGAAGTTGCTTAGGAATTTCAAAAGGTTAGGGCTAATGTTATGATGAAAATGCTTGCAAAACACAACTTTCCTCCCCATGTGATGGTCACTTTACACGTCAAAACAAAGTCTTCATCGTGTACCGACACATTATTATGTCAAGCCAACGAGAAAGCGATCAAGTTACAATTGAATATCACGTTCAGCGTGAAGGATAAGCACACGTGGCGTGTAATCGTGCAATCAATCCGCTTTCACGAGTCTAGTACCGCCACGGTCGCCGCTCGTGCTGAGGAAAGTCGCCGGCTCTGACTGTCAGTACTCCGCGCAAACACTATAATTGGACGGAACACACGCGCAACGCCTTGTGTCACCCGCGCCGCACGATCCCACCTGATATTTTAATCCCTTTCTACTTCCTGGCCATAAAAACGCTATGAGCTGTTCAACTCGAAGTCTTCCATACAAATTACTGATTTGAATCTTCGCATTTACATAAGAGCAGTACATTTTCAATAAAGTTTCCCACTGCACCTATTATTGGATTGGACACGATCGTTGTTGGTTGGTAGCTTCCCGATACTATTTTCGACTGAGATACAGTGGTCTTGTAAGGGCAATGCACTAGTCAAACTGCGAGCAGAGCTTATTCTGAGGTTATTCAGCTTATAATCTACGATCTAACGGTATGGGGCAAGGGAGATGCGTTCTTTATCGCTGGCCGTTAGGAGCAAGGAATCCGCGCGTTCCGAACAATATTTTAGCTGAGGCTTTAGAACAGAGGGCAGTAATTAGTGGTAATCGATCTTGCAGTTTGCGCCTGTTCGTATATGGGGGAGGCGGGGCGCGGTGCGGCGATCGAGTGCATTCACTCGCGCACTCCTGCGCAGCTAATTTCTCTATCTTTAGCCTGCGGTAACTGACCGCCGCTGCGCCGCCGCTGGCCCTGCTACCGACCGAAGAGAAACTGCATCAGATGCGTCCGGTTTATGTGCGCACGTCAACCCGCAACGCAACGCGGATAGCTCGCCGACTTCCCTTTGGTTATCGATGCTCTCCGCTGCCAATATCCAATAATTAACTCTCGATTGGATTGTGTTTACTATCATACCTCTGAATTAGTGGCAATCGAAAGTGGATCTAACTCTTCTTAGATAAGAGGGAGTTCTATAATGAGCATCTTGCCAACAACTGTAATAAACAGCAGTAATTTTCTTCGAATCTAGGTGTCGTAATTTTGCTGCAAGTTGCAACGGTGCGGTGCTAGGAACCGGTGGCTTACTATTCGACTAATACCTATTTTATATTAACCGCTTAGAACACCGCTATAGTTTCTTACTTTCATACTCCATATAAGAGTAAGTGTATATCCACCATTTAGTTCTATTTCATAAACAAAACTATAAATATAAAATTTTACAATATAATGGCAACGATCTGATGTAAAAGTGAGCCAATAACAAATCGTGATTTAACCAATGCTGCGAGTTTACATAAATGAGCTGAGTGATTTTTTAAAGATTTCTGTAGATTTCGTAAGATCTTGCCGAGAATTACAAGATTTGTTTGTAAACATCCGAACTTTCAAACTAAGTACTACTACTAGGATCGAAAGTAGTGGTAGTTTTACTTCGTGTATTATAAAGTGTTATTCATTCATTCATTCAATGTATTTGTCGGAGAGATATGATTTTTACCCAAAAACTGGATTAAATGAAAAACCTGAGGTCTCTAGATCCTGAAACCTGAACTCCTTTTGGTTAGGTTTGAATTAGGTTAGATTATGTTTGATTAGTGAGGTTATGTTTATTTATGTTAGGTTCCACTCTGTTCAGTAAGATTAAAATTATATGTATTCACAACCGCCCACTGCTAGGCATGGGCGTCTTCTTTTTTGTGTCTCTCGCAGTCCCGTGCAGTTCTTAACCAGCACTTATAATTATATAGATTTTTTAATTATCTCTTAAGTAATTTTATCTTATTCCGGATTCATCATATCCCTGCGACATATTCACTATAATCCACAGAAAAATAAAAGTAATTAAAAGGAGGATTAAATAAATAATTCGTCACAAGGTAGTGAGGGCGTCGTTCTATGGATTTGACGGGTTATTTTGAATATTTCCTAGGGATCATCGATGATGGGATTGGGGTATGTTCGCAGATGTCATCCCCTACTAAAATAAATTAGCAAGGTATCTATTCCGAGCGAAGCAAGGAGGTCCGAAATCTTTGCTATAATCCATTTTTTTTCGTTTATTCCAACGCTTACCAACACATTTTGCAGCCATGACACTGAAACCGGAGTATATTTGACGGAAAGAATAACATTGTTTAACAAACTTGTTTTTCTGACAGTTTTAGCCGTTTTCTCTTGACATAGCTGCAAAATGTATTGGTAAGTGTTGAAATATACGAAAAAAAAAAACTCTGGCTAGTTGACTTTCGCCCCTTTCCGTAGCAAGAAATTTTAATATAAACAGTGCCTGATGTTTGCCCGTTTTATTGGTTTTATGCACGGTTTTATGTTTATGTCGCAGCCAACTGGTTAAAACAGCCGGTCAATTAAACGACTAGGCGGATACGCCATGACTAGATTTTAGTTGATACAAATTATAATAAATCAAATTAATGCGATAAAAGAGAAAAGATCATAAACTGCCAAAAGTATAAGGCATTTGACTGCATTATTGCCACTATTTATGACTTTTTATGCACGAAACTACCGCGTTATATTTTCCTATTTGGTAAAATCTGATAATAAGTATTCTCGTTTACGTAATCTAGAAAACAGGGTTCACCGAAAACCAGCGTCGTGGCATGCGCCGCGACATTTGCTGAGTGATGCCCTTTTATTCACTGTGGTTGTCACAGCACTAGGCGTAGTGTCATGTTCTTTTCTTTTTGTATACCTTTTTTTTTTGTTATTGTTCTTCTCTTTCCCTATGTATGATTTTTGTGTTGTGTTGTGACGTCTCAGTAATAATAAATATTTCTGATTCTGAAAACATTTATCAAACCCTACCTTTTGGCTTGTGCTTTCGTCAAATATTTGTCGTGACTTTATTTTTCTTTATGTTCATGTTTCTGTTTGAAACATGAACATAAGAACAGAAACAGACAGTTTTATAGTTTAGAAACTCAGAGAAATATTCATTAAAAATCTGATTTAATTACTTACAACATGTAATAGGGAAAAGTTATTTTTTATTGCGGCAGTAAAGTAGAGTGCGAATTTGAAGTGCGAACTCGTAATTGCTAACATTTACACGTCAATATTACATCCAACACTCATCGTGTATTTTAAATATTACGCAAAAACGCGTTTTTTACGTGATATAGTAGAGTTACGAAAGATTCCCAGTAAAAGCTCCTCAGACACTTTATTTTCAAGTTTTTTTACGAGGGTAGCGTGAGTTACGGCTTTTACTGTTTTGTATATAGACGGTTTATTTGTTGTAGATTTAACTCAAGAGCGTTCAACATTTTTTATGACATCACATTATGCTTGAATGCTTTCTCTAATTTTATCTGGCAGCTGTCCTACAAAAATAAATGTGCCAGATATCATTAAACTGGCCAGCTTCGCCAAGGTTTCAGTACAAACGTTTATTTGCACATGCCACTTAATCGTTGCATAATTTTATGTTACTCATTGCATTGACAACTAACTTTCATTCACTTCAGCCGAAATGTAAACAAAATATAAAATGTAAGAGGCCGATCGTCTTACTCAATTACGTCTTACTTATTTTATAGAATCTTACAATCACTGTGACGTTGCAAAAACAATAGGTTACCTTACCCAGAATGTTTTTCTAAGCCACCACGTGTACCATTCCAACTGTTCTTAGCTTACTCGATTATATTAATACCGTTATAGGGATCACGCTCTTCAACACGAGCCCACGTGTGTCGCCATCTCATTGCGAAACTTATGATTAAATGTACAGGTTATAATAATACACTACCTGCCTCAGATTCGTCATGGGAAACACTCTAACATAGGAAAGCAAGTTACATAACCTACCAACAATTGAAACAATCGAATTCATTCAAGTATAAATCATTAGATTATATCTAAAAGCGGCGATTAATCTCAAATTCAGATAGATTTTACTTTCATTTGGGGTTATTAGATGATATGAATCTTTTTGTAAAAATTGAATTCTGTGTTACGTCATTTTGATGCGTTGCTAAAATCCTTTATTAAGAAGAAAAAGTTGTCTAAATGGTCCGTAATTTTAAAGTGCTTTTCTTTTGTAATTTCAGGTAAGTTCCAGTTTTTACGAATACGGAAGTATATATCGATCGGTAAGATATAGTATGTAAGGTAAGATCGAGAGATATGTCATTAAGAGATTTTAATATCCAACAATAAATAAACTTTTTTGAGTTTGAGTTTGATAGCTAAGGAAAATTACACCCAATTTTCCGCAACTAGGTACGTTGGGGAGACAAGTTAAAAGATTTGAAACATGAAAAGGTCAGGTAAACGGTAAGGTAACTTCAGAAGAAGAAATGTATATCTTATTTAATAGCAGCTTCTTGTCGCTGGAGTTCCTTCTCTATTCTCTTCGATAACCTTGACTTTCTGATACGACACTTTATTCGCTTCCTCCTCAGTACGTCTGGACGTTCCTCTATTAGTTGGTAAAAATTTATTTACCGGGCAGTCCACAATATTTTTTTACAAAATAGTTCAGACCTGTAATCAGGCCTTTCCCGAAAGAGGTCTGATATGCAAGGTCGTTTTAAGTACATTGGTAAGTTATCTGATAGTCCACAACTAATAAGGAATCACTTACGAGCTATTATAATGGTTACATCACTGATCACGATGCGATAGTGTTTATGATCGCCGATCGGGCTCATTATCATCAGAGCGGTGGTATATGTTATGCCGGTTATCAACCGTCTAGGTATGACCGAACTTTGTACATGGCTTTTTATATGTCAATATATTTTCTTTATTATTAAGTCTGGGTGACCGAGCTTCGCTCTACAATAGCCACCTCAACATTAAAATATCATCGGGTGAGCAAGTTATGCTACCCGCCAACAGATGGCGCTGTAGGTTTTTATCTAAAACGTGGTACTTTAAAAATACGATGAAAACGAATTTTCCCAGACATGAGACCTAGCTAGATCGATTTTTGCCCCCGAAAACCCCCGTGTGGTAAATTTCATCGAAATCATTAGAGCCGTTTTCGAGAAACCGATTACAAATATATATATTTGTATATATACAAATATTGCTCGTTTTATAGTATAGGATATTATCGGATAATAACTTGGATAAATATTACTTAAGTACATCAGTTTATTTCAGGTGCCGGCAAAAATAGTACCAACCCATACATACCCGTAGGTGTCGTGAGAAGCGACTAAGGGTGCCAGCTGTAACGCTAACAAGCGAGGTGACTATGGTACTTCCCCTCCAAAATTTCCAACAAAAGCTAGAATTCTGGAGGGAGCTCCCATGTCCTGTAGTGGACGTTTCATGGGATGTTATGATGATGATGACATCAGTTAATCTTTGTTAAACTCTCTTACTTACAACATTTAAAGGATAATCATGAACAGAGATCTATCAGAGGATATATACATATAAAATATATACTTAATAGAAAATTATATCTACCACATGGCCAAGGAGTACCTACATAAACGCTGCTGTCCGTCTTCCAGTCAAAGATCTCCAAGAAATGGGGTGTCGCTTTTTTATAGCCGTTTAATTAAATCCTAAATATTATTTAAAATAAGTTTATACAAGTGAACATAAGTGCAAATTCAGCGTAATTTGACATTGCAATATAATTCTCAGTAATAGCGAGTAAGCATAAAGGGTAGAATATCAAATGAGTACGTGCAATACAAATCATTCACCTTCGTTCCCGTACCTACCCGCGTAGGCGCAATGAATGCGTGTACGGCGACTGGTGCACGTCGACAGCAATTCACTGCATTGAGTGCAAACCTGATGCATTGCCGCAATCACTCTCACGCGTAGGCATTTATACAACCAATCATCCGCGATGGAATGGAACACTATATTGCTGGTTAAGCTTTGCTTGAGCTGTGTAGGGTAGTATAGTTACGCACCGATCTACTCGTATTCGTACTCAAAGCTGCATTAAATAGATGTTATTTTGGAAGACGTTTATCTCTAATCGTCACCACCATAACATCCCATGAAAACGTCTACTGCAGGACCATTGTCCAGCTCATTAGTTCCCTCCAGAATTCCAGCAAAACACGTGGTACAATTTGGAAGGGAATACACAGAAAGACGCTAGTGCCCATACTTTAATTCATAATCCCACACGTACTTACCTTTACCTTTTATGAAACTTTCGATACGCGCGTTCAACATCATTTCATGAGGGTTGTAAGATCAATGACCGACCTTACAATCCCTGGTGTCAGAGTTGTTGAGCCGGCCAAGGCCTCTGACATAGCTCGTTTAACGACTACTACCTTAAATAGTAGCCAGGGCAATGTGCCTTCCGTAGCACGGAATCATTTTACTTTTTGGACAATCAGTTGATTCATTCTGCAATGTGAATTTTGTTTGACAGTGTCCCCAATGGGAATCGCACCCAGAACTTCCGGATCAAGGGCCCAACGCTCAAGCCACTAAACCACGGAGGCTGAAGACCGCGTAATGAAGAAGCGTATATTTCGCTATTTATACCAAATCTAAGCTATTTACAGTCAGGATTCAATGCAACTAATAGTTTTCTAAGAGTTTCTTGTCGGTTTTCTCCTTCCTGTTCATATTGCCGCTATAAGTTTTCTAAACTGATTTATAATGAGGAAAGCTAAGGGCCCTCTTATTGACGTCATTAAGATTAAGAAACTTTAAGTAACGTTGGATGCACCCATCCATTTAAAACCTCTCCCGTCTCATTACCCGGCACCTATCCCATGCGCCACATTTATCGTTTGTAGAAAGTCTAGGACGTAATTAATATAGAGAGAGGTTATTATTTCGATACGAAGTGGCCGCGGGTCGAGACCACAGATATAATAGTAATTTCCAACTCGTCCACACCATTATCAGAGAAAGTTCTCTAAAAGGAATGCGTGATAAGGAATGGGAATCGTCCAACACCTTTGTGTACTACCTCGGGTTCCCTATTTATTTATTACTAGAGATATTATTATTATTTATTGAAGTGATTACAAATATTATAAAATGAACCAGAGAACCGCAACTGCTAGAGAAAGGCTAACAAAATTTTACATTGATCACCGCAACTGAAGTTACAAAGTCCACCCTGAATTTGCAACTCAACTTTTCACAACTATTTATCCTCTCGAGTGTGTCAATAAATATTGACAAGATATCTGCCGTTATAAATAAAATGTGATATAGAGCTTTTATAAAATAAATATCCCACTTTGTCCTTATTACGTGGTAATTGCCGAGTGACAAAATTACTGGAAACGCGGCACGGTTTTTGCTTGCGATGCGCGCACGCCGTGCCGCTGCGAGCCCGAGCGCGCCGCGAGTAGTCGCAGGGATTTAGTAACACGAACACGATGTTAATTACCCTCATTATCAACCAACTGTCTCCCGAGTGACGAAATGTGGATAAAAACCCTACGTTGCATTACACAACTCCTTCGCTTCAAAGTTACGCTCAAGTTTTTCCTTAGCTTTTTACCTTAATTATATCCGTGATAATTGCTGCGTTTATTGTGCAATATAAAACGTACGCTCGAGTGGTTAAACTAAATAAATGATGGAGCCCTAAAAGTGAAAGTCGGGTTATCTGTAATGCGCTTATCTAATTTGTCTCACTCAATCATATGGAGAGTGAGACAGTGAGTAGGTACCCAATATATTTTAACATCGGTTCTCATTAGTATTATGCATTATCTATTACCGGTGTGACGTAACGTGGAGTCTCGTGATGCCCGCCGGCCGTCATTGTGACGGTGCATGTTCTCTCGAGTACCATGCGTTTACTGCAGCTTCCCTGAAGTAACTGTCAATCACTCGAAACGAAATTCACTTTAGGACATGGCACGTATCATTACTCCGAGACTGAAAAAGGTCTTAATTAAACGAATCTGCGCTCTTATGTGAGCTTAGCCCAATTTGGACGCGAAATAACTGGAAAATCATTCTGCTGAACTGCGGTCTTTAAAGTTTATCTTTTATGTAGTATTACGTGTTTTACTCAAGCTTTTTCCGTTACGTAATTTCGGTTTTGTTTCAGAATCTCTTACATTAATCATTGGCAAGTCGTCCGTATAAAAAGTCCTTTGATTACTGGCGATCGTATCGGAGATGCCATTATTTTTAACCCAATAACGAAACACGTTGCGTAAAAACAACAGTATGTGCAATTTTCATAATTTTGCGGTAGGATTCATTAAAGTTTGCCTTTAAAGGTCGATCGATTGTATTCGCCACAAGCGGTAATAAATTCGATCGGAATTATTCGACAGACATACTTCTTCTTATGATAAGCCCTCTTGTGCTTAAGGCTACGAGTACAACACGCAACATTGTTTAGCCAGAATTTCAAACAAGGCGCTCGACTTGGTTCTGTATCTACGTCTGTTTACCTGTTTAATCAAAATAAATTGTCTTTCGACTGACTTGTTCAACTTAGTTAAATGATATTCCAGAGCCAGCTTTCTGATTCAAGCTGCATTGTTTTATCATAACAAAGCAAACAGACACCCACAGCTGCAGTCGGCTGCAATACATTACGTACAACTACTTATTAACTCGTTCCAATCTCGATTTCGTCTCGGAGTGAAAGTGATCCTTTTAACCACACAAGATTTATTCCCCTCGTTAACCAACACGAAAATTATCATTTACTTTGAAAGATAGGTCGGAACCAACGACCTCTTAACGTCGAGCTTGTATACAAATATCTCTGGAGAAATATCTCCTATTAAGCAATCGGTCCATATTTGAATTATACATTACAAGACCGCAGCGCGCTTGATGAATGATTATTGTGGTCAGCGTTACAAAATTACAAATAAATAAATAAGTAAAAAAGAAATAGACACAGAAATTTGGTAAATAAACCAATATGTGGCGACGACTTTTATTAGCTGACATTCCAATAAACTTCAAATTGAGATATTACATAATTTGGTACCTACTAATAGGTTGTAGTCATAGTCATTTAAATCATGATTGTTTAGCATAACGTGACCCTAGGCTGCATTAGCTAAACATTTGCCAATTAGGCCCGTGATCGCCGGGATTACGGCTTGTATCGAGAAAGCCATCGCCGAATGTAACGGGTCGTGACGGCCCATTATCTCACAGATATAATTGTTATTAGTATTATTAAATACACGTAATGTGCCACTTAAAGTGCTTAACTAAGCAGGAGGCTAAACGATTCAGGCGAATGATATTTTTGATGATCAATTTATTTTTTGTTACTCATTATGAGTTTTGCTATAAGTTATTGGAATATGGCAAGTACCTACCTTAAAACTTAAATAACTTACTAAGCCATTTATCGATAAGAAATCAATGAAAAGTATAAATGGAATTTAGATAACTGGTACACGATCCCGTGATTTTGGCATCTTACTAACTGTACCACAAATATTACATAGTAAACAACCAAAGCAAATCTAAATCACCCAAAATACTTCTGATTTAACAGCTTAACTGTAAACTTGATAGAGTTCTAAAAATGAAGTATCTTAATCTTTTAAAGTAAATATTTCTAGTTATTTTATATTTTGGCCACAATAAAGGTTAAAAAAAGGAAAAATAAAGGTTGCGCAGATTGTAGATTCAAATCGGCACTCTTCATCCGTAATGGAAGTCCACAAGTTATCGCCAGCTATCAGCACGAGCCTTTTGTGGGACCACTTACATAACTAACAATGCTCTGTTCACATAGTTTTATCGATTTAGTTAAAGCAATCAATATCAACAATATTTACAATTGTTGCTACGTCTTTTGGACCCCTAAGTTCTTAATCATAGATTACAAGCACAGACTAGAATATTTTAGCGTAACGTGCTTAGATACGAGTATCTTTATAATATACAATTTAGTTTCAAACAATAGAGTTAAGTATTTATAATATCATCGTTATCGTCTTATTTGCCTTTTGTATTCTAAAGGTAATTATTGTATTCAAAGTTATTCTAACGTCATAACCATCGGTCAACGTCGATATCCCCGCACTTGCGTGCTGGAGCGTACACTCGTGACTAAACTCCTGAAATGGTCATTATTGGTGTGGCCGGGTGTACTACGAGTGACATTCTTACCGTTGCATTCATTGTCTTGTCACTGGAGGATAGGGTACACATTTGTCTTTGGGGGTGGTAATGTATGCGTGTAGGTTGTAAACAACCGATAACGCCGTAGAGCCACCGACCGGAGACCCACCACGCATGGCTAATGCGCGAACGCATGTCCTCTGCATTGTGATGAGCGTCAACCTTAATATACGCTTACAAACTATAAAAATACTACTCGTCAGAATGTTTTATTACCTTATTTGTATTCGATATTTCCTGTATTCAAAGAGACTTTATAGGTATTATATTAAGCCTCTGTTTAGAGTTCCGTACCCAAAGCTGTCTGTCTGCAATCGGGCTGTATCTTATGAACCATAATAGGTAGACAGTTGAAATTTTCACAGGTTAGTTATGTATTTTTGTACCCGATTTATCAAAAAACTAAAAAAAAAAAATAAGGGTCTTCCTTATTACAAAAGAGTTTTTAGACGATTTTTTGTTTTAGCCACAGAATAAAGTTATAGAGTCCGTCATATACATAGTCAGTATGAGGTATTGAAGTGTAAAACGTCTCCTAGTCGACTATGGCTAGTTGGTCAAAAAACCAGGTTAAGTCTTACAAAAATCAAGCATTTAATACACTTCTGTGCGACTGTGCATTCCTAAGATGATATTTTTACCTTAGTAGTACGGAACTCGGTGCGAGAAACCGACTTGCACTTGTCCGGTTTTTTTATGAATGCCAGGAGTTAAAAGTTTTACCAAATACTCAAGCGGTTACTGAGATAATCTGTGATATTTGTCAGGTAGGTCGTATTTATTGGAGAAAGTATTGAATGAAGGATTACGGATAATTCGCTCGTAAAATTTTCGGCAGAATTGTTTAATATGACAGCGGCTATTGAAACCATCGAGATTTAAATGCATCAACAACAAATACAACAGTAGTATTGTGTTCAGAGAAAGGGGTAGAGGATAAAGCTGATTTAATGTAAATATTAAGAGTGAAAGCACTAGCTAAATTTATGATGCATAAACTCGGAATACTTGGAATATTGAAAGGTAATATATAATTTATTTCTTGTAATTTATAAAGCAGCTATTGTATGACACTCCTATACATTTTACAGACAGAAATATAAAAGATAGTCCTACAATGAATTGGAGCTGTAAGCAAATTAATGGTGTGCGAAATAGAGGACGTGCTGCTAACAAAAGCTCGATGAGAGGACACGCTGTAACGGAACCTATGCATAAACCCACTAAACAATAGTGCCAATAGTTATCGACAGACTTGCGACACACCTCCATTGTAACAAATCTTTATAAGGAACCCCATCCTCGGCACTACTCGCCGTGACATTGTAAAACCTTTAATAATAGTCAGTCTTTGTTTAAAACAAAAGGGACGCTGCAAATATGTTAAGGTTAATAGAGCAAGTGGTTTGATTCACTTTGCTATTCAATGACGTGACTCATCAGATAGAACACTGGAGGAGGATGATTTTGTAAAACAATAGAATTAATATAGAATCAAGAGGGATCGATTCAAAAGGCTTGTATCGCGTGCGTTCGGTTGCGCCTGCGCCGCACGCAGTCACGCACACTCTGGAGCAGGAGTCGTTCATATAATGGAGGTGGAATGGAAAATTGGATAATGCCTCTCAAAGAACTCCGCTCTAGGAGGCTCATTAGACCGCCGACCTATTTACTGAAATCGTTTCGGCAAGTTTTGTTGTTTTCGTGATGTTTGAGCCGTTAGTTAACATCATATACATTATGAAACAACTCTAAGGTGATAAAACAAATTTGGTTTCGCTCTGAGAGGCGATTCAAAATTATGATATTTAGGGTAAGGAACGAAACGGAGTAACATTTGCGACAGTTTTCACGCAAATTTATTGGTAACTGTAGTTGTTTCCTAACCGCAGCAATATTTTACGGTTTAAATAACTTACCTCTAGTCGTTTTTATGCCAAAATAGCAAGATTTCATTTTACTTTGCATTATATTTGTAATGATGAAATTTGTAAACTTCAATAAATACGAGTACATAGTTTATTTCTTAACGGTGGAGGTCGTCCTCGTGCACGAGGAATAATTAAATAACCATTGTATTTATTAGATATTTCTCCAATGTATCAATCTGTTTATCTATTTAACTATACGATGAATATGTGTGAAAAGAAATAATGCACGTGCCAAGTTACGTTACCGTGACCTAAAATCTAACGAACGTAAATCGAACGAAAAATGTCTACATGGAGCTTAGCAAGCAAATTGCTACAACAGCAGGTTAAGGTGTGGCTACATAATGCGTACGCGCCGCGAATATGAATACATCAGTTGGCAATAACATATTTTATTTCACAAAGGTAAAAGTACTCTAAGTCAAACTTGTAAGGAAGAGTATATGAGTGAGTATGTAATATAATCTAACCAAAACAGAATCGATAGAGTTAAAGACAATTAAGATTCCACAAATTCCTTATACAAGTGTGTGCGAAAACAATTGGATACCCCGGCGCAAGTAAGGTGCAGCTTTCGACACGCGGCTAAAACGAGCATTACAACCCGCACAGCAAGACGCACCTTTACGGTGTCAGATGCTAATGTCGCGAATTTACATTAATTGCATATTGTCGATTCAGCGCTGCGTTGGCTGGCAGGTACGAGTACTCCGCTTGACGAGTTTGGATATGACACATGTTCTGTGCTTGAATGGGAATGAATATCTACGTGATGTGAATCGCTGAACATCAAGCCTTTGGATACAGTGAAGTGTGCCATGATCTAAGTAATGCCACTAAAAAACTTCAAACCGTTGTTGTCGAGGTCTTTTATATCACGCTTCAAGAAAAAAAAAAGTGATACATCTCAAAAAATAACGGAAGATTATCTCTGTAGCTGTAAAGAATCCATTAAAGCCATTGAAAGGTTTTTACGAGACCGTCATCGTCAGGACAGGACTTTTAAAAAGAAAATTGGTCGTCGTCGTGGCATTCCTCCGGCGAGCGTGGCTGGTGGTAATCGAATTACGGACGACAGACGGCCAATGATATAATTTAGCTGGTTAATTTGATCGGCCACAGTCGAGGTCGAAGAATTCAGGTTACTCTGTCGAACTAAACGCATCTCTCACTATTGTTTATTTAGGACAAACTAGACGAAACTTGCCATTTGTAAAGTGCACGTTTCGCATAGTTTTATCTGCAGACAATGTTAATGTTAATCCTGAGAGTAAATGTCAGCGTTCCCCTGGAGATTAAACCGTCAGCATGATTGCATTGTAGCTTGGAAATTACTTAAGACGTTACGAGCTATGTTTGGCTGCGTATTCTAACAAGGTTGACAGGCCGCAGCGACCGATACCTATTAGAAGTTGTCGCAATACCAACTCACCGACTGTCGGAAGTTTCGACACTACTAATAGTGTCTAAATAATAAGCCACCAGAGGTTATGTAAATTAAAACGGTTAAAATATTTTTACATCGTTGGTTTTTGTCCCTAAGATCGTAAACATAAATTTAAGATGTGTTAGGCAAACAGACTGTCGTAACTGGTGTAGAAATTCTAATCTAAATATCATCTTAGTTAGGGTAATATTTTATCTATGTTGCTGTACCTGTCGTCTCACACCCGTAGATGGAATTCTTGGCAGCATTTCTCTCGCAGATATTGGTCAGCTCAGCTGTGATCTCGGCCAGTGATGTGATGTGATATGATGCGTGCCGTGTGACTGTGATAGATAAGTATCGTGGCATACTCCACTTCCTCTACGCATTGGTCGTTTCGCCGCAGGCGCTACTCTTAAATGTTGATTGCACTAGTCATACACTGCTGTACCAACCGTTTGAACCTCTTTGTTACTACTCTACAGAGACGTTTAAATGCTACTCAGGTTCTTGTAGAGTGCATTTGCTAATCCGGGACTAATACTCCGCGAAAATTATGATATGTAATTTTTTGCCACCCGGTTTTGTTCATACAGCGTTCCATTTTTTTTTACTCTTCACTATACGTCGTCAAAATAGAATTTGTGTTTTTTAAAGTTGTTCTAGGATATCTTTAATTTATTATGCTTTATTTCTTAGTAACCATTGTCCTATGGATTGCCTAAATGATTTATGCTTTTTCGCTTTTTCGTCTGATAGCTGAAGTTGACCCGATGATTGTATCGAACGGGCTAGGTCTTTTATGGGACGGCCATTAATTTGAAGTTTTTAAAATCAATGCTGCAATATTTTAAAGCAGCTATAAATTATCTTATTGTTATAAAAATACGAATAACTTTTACTTTTTGTCGATAAAAATCGGTTTCTATGACCTATTTATCACCAGCTTATTTGTTACTTTACGCCGTCGTAAATCCAAACAATAAGGAACAGAAATGGGCTCATTTTATTATTAGGGTTCCGAACCAAAATGGTAAAAACGGAACCCTTATGGTTCGACTTTGTCTGTCTGTCTGTCTGTTTGTCACACCTGTTTATCTCAGCAACTACTCACGCTATCGTCTTGAAATTTGGAATGTATTTAGAATATGCTTGCCCGACTATATTGCTAAAGAAAACATACAAAAATATTTTATTATTATTGGGAATGGGAATGGGGGAAAAATTTCAAATATTCAATTTTAAAAGCTTCACTTGAAAATTCCAAAATAGATTTTTGTACTTTTTTACGACCCTTAGTTTTCAAAATATCATGAAAAATACCAAAGAAATACCATTCTACGGGGCTTATTTATAAAGTAAACATTACAGCAAAAATAAAAACGATCTCTCTAAGTAGCACGGTTTTTTAGAAATCTGCAAAAACTTTTACAAACAAACGTTGTTTTGCGGTCCTACAAATATACTTTATTGCTTTCAAAAATACTATAGGCATATCCCCTCGATGCGCGAGTCCGTCTCGCACTTGACCGGTTTTTATTCTTATTGAAATCACTCTACATTGATTACAGTTTTATGATCACACTCAAAATTTACCACTAAACTTTAAGTTCTCGTAAGTACGTAAGGGAAACACATTGTCACCTTTTTAGGGTTCTGATAACAAAATGGTAAAAAAAAGGAACCCTTACGGTGCAACTATGATGAAAAAACCGCCCAAGTGCGAGTCGGACTCGCGCACTGAGGGTTCCGTACCACCACATAAACATAATTGTATTAGTTGAAATTTCAGTAAGTTAATGTGTTAGATTTTTTGAGTCCGACACGCGCTTGACCAAATTTTTTTATTTGTTGTTATTTTATAGCTTATGCACTATAAACATACCAATTTTCAAGTTTATAAGTGTTCCCGTTTTTAAATAGAACTAAATCAAAAATCGCCTCAGCGACCATCCAACTTGACCCCTGTCTTATATGAATGGTCTTGAAACGAGAGCTCACCACAATTGGTTACCATTAGTTGTGAGAAAAGTTGTAATATTTAATAATTTCAGACTTTTCCCATTAGTTGTACTGTGAGACCTAGCTTCTTGCCAAATTTCATAATTTTAGGTCAACGGGAAGTACCCTGTAGGTTTTGCTTTTTTGCATAAATGTATGGAGATGAGGGCATAAAACGCCATATCTTTTGATTGCGTCGTTGTAAAAAAAAATTATTTTCAGATCTTGTGTGGTTCATAGACCCTAATATATGGTATTAATTTCAACCCGATACTTCTACCCGTTCGTGAGATAAAGGGTCTTGACAGACAGACAGACAGACGGACAACAAAGTGATCCTATAAGGGTTCCGTTTTTTTCTTTTGAGGTACGGAACCCTAAAAATGCCAAAAAAATACCATTCTCTCCCCCCCCCCTTATCTCCGAAGTTTATGAAAGGAAAAATCTGAATAAATTCCAGTCGATAGAAGTTTATGTTAATATTACAGCATAAATAAAACGATATTTCTAAGTGGCACAGTTTTTTAGAAATTTGGAAAAAACCTTTACAACGGACCTTTTGCGGACCTAAGAATGGACTTTATTGCTTCCGATAATATATGTATATCAGAACCCTCGGCGTGATAGTCTGACTCGCACTTGACCATTTTTTTGTTCTTTTTTAACATCTTGTTTTCCCATCCTAAAACAAGCACATAGACTCCATACATAAATGCATCTATTGCTGGACAAAAATCTCAAAGGAACTTAGAAACTATACGCTTATTTAAATACTCATTATCTTCAGCACCTACAAGGAAAAATCATCATTAGTATATTTTAATTAACTTTCACTAAACTATTAAAAGATTTAAACATAATAGGTACTTAGGGCGGGCGGTTCGCTCGCCTGTATAAGCGCGCGCGCAATCCGCCTTGCTGTGTCGTCGCGTCGCCTGCGTCATGCTATACCGCGCAGTCCTTCCCGCGCTGCGCTTGAAACCGCACGTGCGTCCACGCTGCTCTTGTTATTGTTTATAATAAGCCGGTAGTTCAAAACAGTGGTCAGGGAACTAGAGGTCGCCGTGTGACCGGCGATGTGCTCCTGCTAGTGCCTAACGACCGTGCTACGACAAAGGACTAACCTTATGATGCATGTGAGTGTTTTTGAACTTTTCTACAGAACTTTTCAGGATATTCATGCAATTTGATGTTTGTACTATTTTTGTTTTTTTTTGTGTAATTCAACTAACGGGTGGGTGGAAGTTTTACCCAAGTAACCTAACAACATTTGTTTTACAACTTTTAGACATAAAAATAAATATGAATCTCCATACAAATTGAGCGGATCAAATTTTAACTGTGTATCCCCCATACACAGTTAAAATTTGATCCGTTGGTTGGTTGGGGGTGTTTTTTGTGTATAGAAAAGTTGTACATACATCAAAAACTCTTCAGCTCGACCCGAGAGGTTTTGCGTATCACGTTGTTTTTATGCAACTATACAGTTCAGGAATTTCATACAGCTATGTTTTTTTAATATTGATTTATTATTATGATAAGGAACATAAAACTAGTTACTTACTTACCTACTTGACATTGCGTAATTCGATTATAATTTCACATAACAAGTAACTATTATCTGAAGGACTTACTTTATTATACTTCGTCGTATGGTTTGAATTATGGGAAATAGTAATTAATTTTTAAATTGAATCATTTTGGACCTTGCTATTGTCAAATCTTGAGAATTCAATCGAAAGTCCGGTCAACGTAATCGATTTTAATTCTTATTTAGTCACAGTGTTTGTACAATGTAGGTGCGAATGTCGGTACATCCTGTCTTGGTAGTCATCCTTTGCAGTCTTAGCGCCGCGGTACAAGCACGCCAGCCTACTTAGCCCAGCAATTAGCAGGCCCGCCTAGACCACTGCAAAGGAATTTCTTTGTGTTTTGACATGATTTATGTCTTACAAACGATCCATTAAACTACATTCGTACCTAATAGGTGCATGTTTGTAATTTACTTGCAGATAATAAACGTTGACTGATTGTCTTGAAGGAGGACGTACGGTATCTTTGAAAAAAGTTATCGTGCCACTATGAATCTGGGCTAATATAGATTGTTTCTTTACTAATAGTACTCAAAATTGAGCTACGAAGAAATAGTTTAACTAGAGAAGGTATGTTTCTTGGAAAACTGTTCCTTTATAGGTAAACATAGCCATATCATGCACCTCCATAAAGAACTACGTACTTAACACTTGTGAAGCATCGTATTCCACAATCTAAAGTGATGCAAGTGACACCATGTTGACATAATGAGTCCGATGCTCCATACTAGTCCAGCAAATGACACTGCACGTTCCAGACCAACATCTCTACATCAGAAATAATTCTACTTACCATAAATGTTGTTGTACCTATTTACTTTTATGAAGAAAGTAAATCACCATGCCATTTAAAAATTATCCGTTATTGTAGCTCATAATATAATCCTAACATAAAACAGGTATTACTTAAGTTGTAATGGCTATTCAATTAACTTTAAGTATTTAGTTAATGGCAATAAGTTAGTCTATAAATACAACATGTATTTTAATTGGTTTTGCTCCCAAAGCCAGTGATTCTAAAATGAAAACAAGCAACTGTCTCGCAGAAAAAAAAATCTAGTATTTTTTACGACTCTCTAAAGTGATCACGTGATCAACTAATTTTGTATGGAAAGTCGACAAAAACGACAATAGTGTCGAGTAAAAATGTTTTTCTTCGAAAAAGTTGCTTGTTTCCATGAGTAGAATCACTAGGCTCCGGAAGCAAAAACAAAGACAATTCACATTGTTATAGTTTGATTTCGGCTATCTATAGCATCCCATGAAAAACTTCCACTGCAGGACAGGGTTTCAGCTCTTGCTGGAACAATGTGGAGGAGAATTACCATAAATACCAAGTTTGTTAGCGTTTCGGCTGTCATCATGGACCGCGGTTGTTGATGACCGCATAATGTAAGATGGTACGATACATACAAAGATGCTGCTGCCCATCCTCCGGTTCATAGTCCCTTAGTCGCCTCTTACGACACCCACTCGCAGATATGTGTTGGTACTGTTCTTTGCTCGGCACCATACGGGGAATTTTGTTTATACCTAGTAATGTAGCAAAAATTTTCTGTACAGTTTACGACTGCAACTTGCCTTAACCCATTCATGTTACAATACAACGTATTCGTATTTGACTGCGTTACCTACAACAACCGTTAAAAACCGGACGCTCATTCAAAACACGGAAAACATCGTCAATTTTTACCTGAGAACAATAAAAAATAGTACGATAATTACTTAATGAATAGTCGGAGAAGTCTGGGGTGAATTTGAACCTTTGGTAGCATCGCGTGAGGCTGTTATGCTGGATACTTCGTTTGAGCTTTGCCGCTTTATGTAATAGGATTGAGCCGATTAAAGCCGATTTTGAGAAAGGTGTATGTAGCGGATATTTTATTAGTTAAAAACGTTATTTTATATTTTTTATAGAACTGAATGTCAACTAAGCTTTTGTAATACTTTGTTTGTTATAAAAAAAAACAGCTTTCCCTAAGTTTGTTTTGATACTGGGGTTTTATATTGGACAGTCAATTTGTTTAGTTTTGTGTTTTGTGACAGTCAAATTGTTTAGTTAAAAAAGTTACAAAATAAAAAATAAGTATAAGTATTACAACAATACTTGCGATCCATTTTTTTATTAGTTGTTATACACTTATACGAGATTATTTTTAAATTTGTAACTTCTAAAAAAATATTATGTTATTCTACCATTAAACTAAACAATTTGACTGTCCAATACAAAACCCCAGTATAAAAACAAACTTAGGGAAAGCTGTTATTATTATTTTTTTGTTTTAAATAACAAACAAAATATTATTTGTATTGATATAAAATAAATTATTTTTATATTACAATTTTTTTTAAAGTATGTGTATAGAAGCAAAATGAAATATAATGTAGGTATATACTTGTAGCCACTGTTTTTTAAGTTGAGGTTTTTGCGTCGAAAGTAGAGCAAATCGTCTCAAGTGTTATACGCTTCGGTAGATATTTATTATGTTCCGATAAATATCAAACTTCAAACATGTTGAGTGTTTCGTAATAGTGGTAAATTATCCAGAGCAAAGTAGATCGCAACCCAAAACTGTTTCTCGGGTCGGCGCTCTTTGAACAAGTTCCACAGCCAATGTAACCAATAATTTAATTACGTGATTTAACATTTATAGAGTATAGTTCGCGGCCTGGTTGTTTTGATTTATAAAAATATAATTTTATAAAATAGAGCTATAATAACAGGTTCGTATGTAGGTACACAGCGACATGTCTTAAGATGCTGACTTGCATTCGCGCTATGTATGTCAAGTGCGGGTAATTTAAATACAACTTTGGTGTACCCCCGTTGTGTCGTACAAAACCTGGTACTTACTTAATCTTTTATAAATTGTGCGACATTGCGCTCGTGCGTCTTAACTTTCTTCCATTCAATGAAAATGAACTTACATTTGACCTGAATACGAGCTGATTGAGATTCAGATTGTAATATGTAGTTATAGGTAGGGCCTGTAGTTTGCAAGCTTCAACCGCTCGGTCTCTTAAGATACTCCGCCCAACTAATATCAACCAGAAGAAACAAGCCCTTATGAATAATTCATTGTTATTGTGCCTCATTAAATGGGCCCTTAATTTCAAATCGAAAGCGCATCTAATCGCGCTCATCCATAGTTTAGGAGATTCTAAACAAGAAACAACATATTCGACCCTCTGGCTATGGGTGAATAGTGCTCAATTCGTATTCATGTTTTGTCTATATAAGGCCTATTACTGAACCATAAGTATTTAAAAAATATTTTGTTTATTTTATTTTCCGTTGAATGACTATCGTTAAAAATAATTTTCTTAGCTCATTAGAAGAAAAATTAAGCTGACATTATATTTTTGGACGTGATATACGCGAGGCAGTCCAATAAAAATAAAGATACACTCATAAATGTGTCCATTTGAACGGCAGTGACACTTAAAAATGGGCCTGTCTCGACAGACATTATAGCATACGACATGACATATCGTTTTAGACCACGGCTAAATTTATTAAATCGGGTCTTTTGAGCGGGAAGCTGTAACTTAAAACTAAAGATGCGCTCATCACATTAGCAAATGAACAAAAACTTGGAAATTTTCTATCGCACGTGCCGAGTCTTAATTAAATTCAACTCCGCATGTGCCGTTCTCTATAGTAATAGCAGCAAGTCCATGTAGCAACGGATCGTACATCTGTCGGTATCATTACCATTTTTAGCATACGCCCAACAGGTTTTAAAGTATAAGCAAAAAAGCAAAAATATGTTTTCTATGGAAAACCATTAACGCCCATTGATATACAATTTAAAAAGTTACAACCGATCCCCAAAAAAAACTCCCGCAAAAACCAGCTTTGAAGCGTTTTTATTCGCAACCCACACAAGATAAAAATCTACGTTTGCAATGCAAACACTGTAAGTCAGTGTAAAGGATTGAAATAAGAATAACCTTAAGTTCTGTATGAATAAATGAGTGGAAGAGTACATGAAACCATATATATACAAGAGTACGTTGCGTCATGCATAGTAATAAGAAGACATTACAAAATTACCCACCATTGTTCTTCGTTCGCGGAACCATGTTGCTTGTGCGCCCGACGATCGACGGCGTCTAATAGGACTCGCATCATTGTGCATCTCACTGGTTCCCATCGGCACGTATAGGAAGTAACACTAAATTCTATGAAACCCATCCACAAAACGCAACCAACCATTGCAAGGAAACCTCGAAGTCACGTAACCAGTATTTGTGACATCGAAACCTGCAATTCAAATAGTTTTAGTTACGTAGTAAAAGGAACAGTCATTATGAATAGTAAAAAATATCGGTGTCCGTTGTGTCATTCTAGCATCGACTTTTTCTTTTACCAAAATCTGTGCGACACATGTCTGTGGCAAGCTGTATTGTTACCAACACGTGTTGAACATGAGTTTAGTGACCCGGCCTCCGGGTGTCAGTCGACATCCTGCAGTGACCAGCCAATTCTTCATCCCACCCTCCACAACGACCCATAGAATTTTTTTTATAGCTTGTAACGAGTTCGTACAAAAGAAACGTCAAAGTCCTATACAATGAGGTAATCACTAAACAAAAGTGTTAACTCTTACAGTCTTTAAATGGGTATTTTAATGTTTTTCGGTTTCCGTGATGTTGAACTCAAATGATTCTTCGAGTAAGGAAGACGTGACCACCTGAAAGGCACGTGCTAGTCAGTTGGGAAGAAAACCGTGTTGATTTCGCTTCCCTGACTGACTACGTGACCATGAATTTAAGACTCCCGCCCCGTCATCATTTATAGATACACTTCAGAGAATTTGAAGCAAGCAGGTTCTCTCTTTGCCTAAAGATATAAATGAGAAGATTTTAAAAAAATGCCTTGAAAATGCTTTTTAAAAATGCTGTAAAAATTAAGTCCACAAAACGTCCCGTTGCTGGTTGAACTCTGATCCCACCTTCATAAAATATTCTTATCTTATTTATTTTTTTGTGTTTAAAGAATACACAATGTTCGAAACAAGACATAAAAATAAGAAGCAGAAAAACGCTAACGTGTCAGTACGCCTCTTTGTCCTGTGAGGGTAATTTGGGGGGCTCACTCTTTCGGCGCGTACGCAGCTTTTAAATCATATTCCGGGAAGTAGGCATTGTGCGCCGGCGGCGCCGCTCCGCTGCGCAGCGTGCTCCGAGGGCTTGCCCACTGTTTACCGAGAAAACAATACTACTTATTCATTTACAACGTGGTGCAAGCGGGCGTAGCTAATTCGTGTTGCTTGAACTGGCAATCAAGTCATAAATTCCATTACTGAAATATTTTTATTCATACACCTCTTAAGCTCAAGGCGAAGCTGTCTTTTATTGAATACAAATAAAAACCGCACCTAATTATTACATACATGCGTTGTATTGGCTGTCAGCCAATTAAGAGGGTTCAATGATAACTTGATAGGTATTGTTTCGAAACATGATCACTCCATTCTCGAAAGGAGAGTTAGTTATTGAACAAAGTTACAAAGCAATCGATTGACGTTTCCATTTATCAAGTTGCCGACTAATATGAACTTTATTTTGACTTCTGATGCTAACTATTTTACGTAACAGCGTTAAAGTAGGTCGCCTTATAACACATAAACTTGCGATACACAAGATATTTTATTCCCTTTGTGGGCAGTAAACACTTTCTCTATGGTTTTTCAAGAGAAAATTTTCCAGAGTAAGATACTTTACGATTTAGTTATGTTAATGTTGTTATTGTTTTATCTTTTGTGTTTCATAAAGTTCTTTTTGTTTTGACCTTATTTATCGTTTTAATGAACTCAAGTAGCACACGTTAATTGATAAATGACTTGCACTATGATGTAAGTAAAGCTTACGGAAAAGTGATATTGCGCAAGTAGAAAGCTGAAGCCGGTAACTGTAATGCTCAAGTTTTTGCACTTGAGTTGTCCGCTTCTGACCGATTCACCTACAAATCAATTAATTAATCTTATTAATGTTGTGAAAATCGATATGCAATTCCTTATCTATCAAGTACAGCAAGTTGTACATGAAAATTAGCTCTTGCAATTTATTTTACTGTTAGGTATTCGACGTGATGAATCAGCTGAAAATTTTACGCTTAATGAATACGAGCCGGGAATTAATAAACTTATTACTTTTATTTGGAATTAAAATTCAAAAGATAAGACACCCTACCTGGACTTATCGGAACCATCCAATCCCATGCATCACTGGCTGACGCAAATCCGATCAAAAATTTAACGGTATTCAGATTTTAAATCTTCAAAAAGCTCTATCGGATTCCGATATAATTTATACCCATCTAATGCGATTATTACGTAAGGAATTTTCAACTTTTGTTCCCATAGACACATTTTTAGATACTATAAGTACTTACTCGTAAAAAGATGAAATGATTGGGTGAGAAAAGCTCTCAGTCACCTGTTATTATCTCGTGAAAACGTCCACTGCAGGACAGACTCCAAAATTCCAGCTTTTGCTGAAGCAATGTAGGGGGGAAGTACCTACCATAGTCACCACACTTGTTAGCATTGCGGCTGGCACCATAGACCGAGGTTGTTGGTGACTGCAATATCTTAGATGGTGTTGATGTTTTACAATACACAGAAGTACGCTGCTGCCCATCCTCCAGTTCATAATCCTTATTCGCCTCTTACGACACCTACGGGTAGCGATAGGTGGATACTATTCTTTGCCGACACCACTCGTACCTATAGAGGGATAAATTTTATGGCTGTCCCCTTATGAGATTGCGATATATAAAATATCCTATTGAAACGAATGCATCAATCAATGGTTCTTTGTGCGGAAAGGACGTAGTGGGCGAGACGTTGACGACATCGCTTCAAGTGTCACTTGGTGTCTTCAATCGAGTGATTTCTGTAACCGGGGTGCCGTCAGCACTGTGTGAGCGACTCGTGCTCATCAATTGGTCAGGCAGGTCACCCGCGGGGGCGCCTCGCCGCCGCAATTAGGCCGCCTATACACGTCCAGCTCGAGCATCCAGCCGCCAGCGACCAGCCGCTGCATTACGTACTTGCCCGAGGCCTGTACTTTCTCCCTTAGACTTATTTAAAAAAGTCTCCAAGCGTGATTGACGCACGACCTATTGTTAGCTTAGATCGTTACGTAACCGATTTGATGTGCTGTCACTCATACGAATATTTTCAAAAGAGAGGGTTTTGTTAATGTGTAATGATGCGTATTCTTTGTGCTTGCCATTTAATTGTGAAGCAATGCGCGTGTCCGTTTAACCTATGTACCAATGATTAGATGGATTACTAAAGATGCGGGTTGATTACACGGTTTATTGATAGACTTATTGATTCAGGCATTATTGTTGCTGACGTTGTTTAACAACTCTTCTTGCAACGAGATTGTCTCAACCCGAGGAACGATATCGCTGCGCATGAAATAGTTGAAAGCGTATAAGTAATATTCAGACTTTTATAAATATTCATGTTAGAAACTCATTATAAGACGAACATCTGCGTTAATGTTAATAAGTTACTTATACACGGCAATAACGTCTACTTAGTTATTGTATTCATAGCTTAATATATGGCTCCAATTTACACAATTACAAAACAAAACCGAGAACATTTCTTTTGTTTCGACGCCATGATTGCTTGTTCAGGTTGAGAGATGTTAAAACTTTATAGCGTGCTATTATCTCGAGCACTTCTCATTTCGACTCAACACCGTCGTCCCGGCCGGTTCCATTTGAATATGAGCCCGTTTTGTTCGTTCCCGGCCTCTTTTAAAAGCCACTCAAGCCGGGTCCTGCATATTGAATCAGACAATGCGCGAAATTTAACAGTCGATTGTGAAGGCGCTTTTATTTTGTAATTATCTTACCTGGCAGTTTATTTGAAAGACTGTTTAACTTGTCTTATTCGAGGTAAGTGTTGCGGGATGGTAAGAAAGGTGCGGGGGTAAGGAGGCCAATGACCGCAATCTCCTGCGAGATCGGGCCGAATGCATCATCGCACCGCGTGCACCCTACATCATTCCCAATTGAAAATTCCACGCTTGATGTCTTCTTCGGCAGCCACTGCTTTCTTCATGATTTACGACTGTACCTAATTACTTCTCTGTTTTTATACCAGCGTTTATTCTTTATTTTCGTTTTGTTGCTACATATTAAAATTATTTATAACTCATCATATTATAATCATCACAACGGCTCGAAAAAGTATTACGATAAAATCAAAGATCGTTATCGACTTTCGCCGACGGGTTAATTTTCCTCGTTTCCAACGTTAGTTATTGCTTTCTTTATGATAACTAATTATTAACATTCAATTTATGAGGAAAAGCGAAAAATTGGATTTGTTCAAATTGATTTTATGGATTTAACCTCGCACTCTTAGAAGAAGCCGGTGATTCCTATATAAAAGACATCAACGCGATCTTGTAGTAAAACTTTAACATTAAAACTTAAAAAACTAAATATCAGTTTTTTATATTTGATAAATTCGTGTCTTTATTACAAGACTTCAAGAATTGGAATTTAAAAATATTCAAAGTATTATAACTTCTAAAGCAGATTTAGATTTTCGCCGAACAATTTTTTTTTCGAGCTGTCATCATGCTCTGTAATTTTCTTTTCTCTAAGGACTTGTATTGTAAGACCACTATACTACACACGGGCCACAATGTAGGACCTGCCTTCTCGACTGCCTTATTAGCGCCTTCTAATCGCAAATGAGCAATAAAGAGTGATTTGTTCGTCTATATCGGAAGTTGCGAAGGCTGTTAGTCCCGGCCGGCAGGTTGAGGCACCTTTCACTTTCCCATGTCAAACGTGTTCACTAAACAAGCCCTTCAACAAACTGCGCAGATAGAGTTTTCTATAAGTTTCTAATCATTTTGTTAGAACACAGTGGACTGAACTCTAAAAAAATCATCGACGTAAGAAAACGCGCGCTCCGCTTTTAAACGCCCTTCGACCGGGATTCCTAAATCTTTGAAAAAAAAAAGCTCATCATATCATACCATGCAATGTCCACTATAGGACAAGGAGCTCCCTCCAGAATTCTAGCTTTTGCTGGAAAAATGTGGAGGGGAAGTACCTGCTGGAAAAACCTTAAGTAGAAGTAAAAACACTCATATGAAAATTAAGTAAGTCAACTGCAAAGCTATCATTCAATTCATCCTACCAACCTACCAATAGAGTCTAAAATCATGATTGTTTTTAGTAAGTATGTAGGTAACATCTATCTCAAACTTGAGATCGCTCTAAAAGAAAATTAGTTTTTGGACGTCTCTACACTTCAATTTAAATCATAACGGACTGTTTATTTTAAAACTAATGTGCTGACCTAGAATGTACTTATCTACTTTTATCCATAATGGCTGGTACGAGTATCTTAGTGTGTCCATCAATTAACGGCCTGGAGTGACGTCGATTACTTTTAGATGAAGTATAACATCATGGTTATCTTTTCATTATATCATTAGAGAGAGATCCTCTTGTCCAGATAAGGTGCTGACCCGCAACATATGACCCAAAACTCAAGGAAGGAAGTATCGAAATCTGACATTGAGACTCTTCAGCGTAACATCAAGTTACATGATGTAACTAGTACAAGTAATAGTTACGTCACAATCTCTGTCAAAGTAATTAATCAGCAATATTGATTGATGACTGTAAGAGATAAAAAAAAGTTTGAGGTTTGTAGGTCAATCTAATATTTGATTTGTGAATTTTATTGCCGATGCATAAAATTGTGATAAAAACGTTTTTATTAGATTCGTGAAAGGTACGAGTATTCTCAAGCATAAATTATCGAATTTCCAAAGAACAACGGAAACATTTGAATCAAATAAAATATATTACGCAAAATTTATTAGTTTTGTTAGTTCGCAATGAAGGAAAATTGACTTTTGGTTATAATAAAGGAATATCAAGAAGGAAAAGATATTGTAGAGCTCTCGCAATACATTAAGTCCGCATGCACCTCTAAACTTAATTTCGAATAACTTCTTACCAAATGATATATTTTCCCCAAATTATTGGACATCATTGAGATTTAATTTCAAGAAAAGAAAGAATGCAGACATCATTATGAAATGAGCTCTTTCTCCAATAAAACTTTCCTGGCGCCATTATTAATCCAAATTATTACCTTACTTTGACCATTAACTGCTGAAAGTTTGTAGCGACCGAGGACTTCCACATCCACTGCTGTTTGTCGTCAGTTATACTTTACAACACAAGTACGAAACGCGCAGTGGTATTTGAATTGTAAGAGAGTGTATATCGATGTGAAGGGCCAAAAGTTTTTAACGGTGCGTAATATGCAAGTCAATGCAGCACTTGCAAGTTCACAGAATACCCTCAGAACATGAGTCACCGACACGGAAACGTGAATTCGAACTGTAGGTCAGTGAAAACAGTTCATGAGCCCAATTTTTACCATTACTGATAACCAGGCAAAGTATGAAAAAATTTTACAAATTGTACCCGGTAATTCACATCAGTATCACAATGCATATTTGGGGCATGTACCTCAAATGAGAGAAATCCCTAGAGTCACACTTAGCTCTAAAGATACCAGCTGATGTGGGCCGATATTATTTTGATTCAAAGTCAATTTCAAGGCAGCACTTTATGTGAAGAATTAAGTTTAACCTTGTAAAGGAATTTGGCTGTAAAACAGCTCGACTTTTTCAAATTTATCAAGGTAAAAGTTGTTTACGTTACACAAATCGAAACAACTAGGCCGGATCTATTCCCCGCTGATTTCTTCGATATCATATAGTGACATCTCATAAAAGGTCATCTCGCAGCGGGCTGGCAGGCGGCGACACACCATTGTTGCTGTGTAAGCGATACACCACGAACTGCCGACTCACCCTGCGGAGAAACTGCCAGATTGTTGATAAAACATTTCACTTTTGTATAAATACCGCTAAATGTGTAAAAGGTCAGGAGGTGAAGTTTGTTTCTGCGTTGCTCTTGCTTTGGTCTCTACCGCAAGGAATGCGTTGTGCGAAAAGCAACTCGATATTTTACACCAACACTTGAGATGTTGGCGCCAAGCTCTCGCATAAAAGAAAGAAGAAAACGCTTTTTTTACAAGTTTCTGAATAGATTTAGTTGTGTACAAAATTAGCCGTATAATTTACGAGTTTCTTAAACACAATGTTTTGAAGTATTACAACAAAACGGTTATAAAACTAATGAAAGGCGATGCAAAATGACCTGGTTCCGTAGTTGTGAATTTGTGGGTTCAGTAATACAATGCCGTGAACGAAATACGAGAACAAAGCAGCTTCTCGTAGAAACAGAGGCGCCGTTGAAAGTGCTAATTCCGGTTAATTTCTCAATATTAACGCTAAATTAGTAGATTAGTTACAAAAGAGTACGCAAGGCAGACTACCGCAACCAGCTGCTGCTTCAACCAAGAACTTACGATGGTGTTATGTGTATCATTATTTTAGTTTATGTTTAGATGCGCAGTGAAAATGGTTTACACAATGATTTGCCCAGATTTTTAACCGACTTCAAAAAAGGAGGAGGTTCTATGTTCCACTGTAGGTATGTATATTTTTTTTATGTATGTTCACCGATTACTCCGTCAGTTGTGAACCGATTTTCAAAATTCTTTTTTTATCCGATAGGGTATACTCCTGAGGTGGTCCCATTGTCACCAAGTCAGGATCTGATGAAGGGATCCTGAGGAAATCGAGGGAAACCCTCAAATTTTATAGGCACTTATTGCGTGTTTCATATAATTTCAAAGCTATACAAGTATATAGCCCGTGTGGTGTCGGTTAAAAATAGTACCAATCCTTAGGTGTCATAAAAGGTAACTAAGAGTTAATAGTCTCTACCCGAGGGAGTCGTAAAAGGCTACTAAGGGTTAATACCAGAGAATGGGCAGCAGCATCCTTCTGTGTCGCCCGTGTAGTGCCGGCATAGATTCTGCTTCGCCAACAACCGGGGTCCATGATGCCAGCTGTGACGCTAACAAGTGTGGTGACTATGGTACTTCCCCTCCATATTGTTCCAGCAAAAGCTGGAATTTTGGAGGGACATTAGCTCCCTGTCCTGCATGTGGTGAACGTTTTATGGGATGTTTAATACAAGTATTTGCTCCTGGTATTCATCATATCATGTTAATGATCTGGTGATGGATGAAACAACTCCTTAACGGTTAGGAGTTGGAGGATAATTCTTTAAAATTGTAAATACGTTCTTTAAGATCGATAGTTTGAAGCATTTGTGGCTGAGTGGAAGTTGCTCTTTCTTTGCGATCACGAAAATTAAGTAACTTTGGACGTGGTGTAGTCAGAACCTGGATGGGTGACCGCTTGTGGAACAACAATTAGAGCATTCTGTCAATTGTAGAACGATTTTCAAAATTTCTTTTTTTACTGATCATCAATTTTAGAGTTAGAGATTCAGAGATTTATCCGTGAAATGCTCTTGACTTTTTAGTGACATCATGATTCTAAACAGTGACATGACAACACTAAGTTTTTTGTGTATCAAAAGATCAGAAGGCCTTTTGAATGGTTTAATTTTAATTTTAATTTACAGCTTATGTAGCGCGAGTTAGTGCACTTAAAGGATATTTCGCTAGTAGCACATACTTCAATTGGTTTTGCGACTTGGCTGGCACCGACTCCAAAATGAATTATTTCTTGTAAATTTATAATTGTAATAAACAAACATAGGCTTGGTTATTTTCTATTATTTCACTACGTTGCTGATGCTATGGTTATTTTATACTTTTTAGTGCTAATAGATTCCTTAAAAAATTTTGAAGGAGGTGATTCGTTTTTGGTAAAACTATTTTTATTACTTGTGGTACTTTATTTTCATCGCTGAGCAAACTTAAAAAAACATTTTAAGTGCTGGCCAAACCCCACAAAAATTCCACATAACTTTGAAACGAAAGAAAGTAAACAGTTAACAACTACAGGCGTGGCTGAGGAGGTAACGATAGCGATAAAGATAATCGCGTAAAAAGTGCAGCGTACCTACGTAAAGCAAAGCTCTGTCGACGCACGCGCACCTTATCTGCTTTTAGGACAGTTCCCTCCTTATCTCATACGTCCCCGCTTACTCTAAGCCAAACATTTGACTTAGAAAGTGCAGTTCCGTGTAACACGTCCACAGATAACAACGGCGCGGTTCTTGCCCCGAATTCTCGGTACCAGGTTACCAGGAATGATGCGATGGTAGAGCAGACTAGAGGACAGGTGTTGATTTGGAGACAAACAGTAAAAAACGATTTTCAAACGACCCTCTTTATCAACAACAAAACTTTGACTAATCCCTTTTCAAAAGATGTCCGTTTTTTCATTTGAATAGCGCAAATATTTATTCATTGTATGAACTCATATAAATCCTTAAAACGTTTTAGAAAATCTCGGAAGATTACATTAAGGGGACTTGTTAATCGCAGTTTAACGAATTAGAATGAAACTATTATATTGAATTACGGTTCGGTGAAACACAAGACAAGACCGGACAGACGATAAATTAGATAATGCTTAATATATACTCAGCCAACTTAACAAGCCGTAGACAGGTTGAAATGCAAACACCATTTTCGTGAACATTCATAGTCGACACAAGTACCTATCTAGTGCCAGTGCAGGCAGTCACTTGACACCTCCCTAATTATAGCTGTCAAAACGATTAGAAAAATACCAGCATTCATATCAAATGTAACTGTTATCATGTTTAAATAACGCTCATAGAACATGCGTTGGTGTAATCACTAGGTATGCGCGTTAATCGGTTAACGGTCACAGTGTCAGGTTGTCCGTTCGAATGAAAATCACAACACAACGCGTCCGCCCGCTTTTGCGGCCCAGTGTGCATGCGCACTTTGTAATTACTTACAGCACAATAACTCCATGTCACCTTTGATACTGATACTTTTGTCCTTAATAGCACTATAATACCTACGCGATTTGATGAACGATCGCTGGCCCCTTTAATTTACGTACTTATTTATTGACCGTGAATTAAATTAAGAGCAACTTTTTATGCTCTACATAAACTTTGAAAGAATAACAGTGTTGGGAGTTGGGTTCAATTTACGGTAGTCAATTTACGCTATAGTCAATTTTATACGGGGTATAAAAAGCGTATGATGATCCTTCTAAGGAGTGATTCTACATCCCTTATAGCATGTAAGTATAAAAATATTAAAATAATATAAAACAATATATTTTCTTAAATGAAGTAGTTTTAGCTCAAGAAGAAGTGAAGGGCCACCTGGTGGGTTAAATGACTTCTATGCTCTGATCATCTGTTAATGCAGACAAAGATGTTTTTTGCTACCATATCCAGTTACGAGCAAATACCTATCCATGTCGATAAATTACTATAATGTAATTCAAAGGAAAATAAAATATAATAATCACCCAAAATAAATATAAAAAAATTGTTTATAAATTATTTACAATCTATTACTTATGCACAATCACATCTTAAAAGGATCATCGTATTTTATATTTACACCCTGTATGGTATATCTCGCAGAGATTCAATAAAGGACAGGATATTAATGCTATGATGACCAAAGGTATGGGTTCTGGGAACATAATGGAGTCGGGTGGCACGCACCTCCCCCGTCTCAAATGCTGGTCGTGATACAAACGCATAATTTTACGATTCACTGCACACGGATTCATTCAAATCTAAATCATTCGAGCCGCATCAAGTCGGAGACGTGTCGACGTCTTCAAAAAGATTTTCTAATTAATATTATGTAAATTTTTGATTAAAAGCGCAATTTATCTTGTACAGATAATTGAATACATTCAGCACTTTTCCGCGCGTACTCGTCTCCGTTGAGTCGTTTACGGTGCAGATTGTTTAAAGGGCGTTAACAGAGGAAGCTAATGTTTAAAAACCGGTCAAGTGCGAGTCGGACTCGCACGCCGAGGGTTCCGAAATACCTGTAATATTTTTGGAAGGAATAAGTCCATTTTTACAACCGCAAAACTAAATTTGTTTCTGAAGGTTATTTGCAGTTTACTAAAAAACTGTGCAAGTTAAATAGGTCGTTTTATTTTCGTGTAATATTTTCATAAACCTCTATCGACTGTAATTAATTCATATAGTTCCCCTTTCGCCAACTTCGAAGATATTAATTTTTTTGAAAACTATGAGTCAAAGCTCTTTTATGACAAAGTTGCACCATAAGGGTTCCGTTTTTACCATTTTGGTTAGGAACCCTAAAAGTGCAGACAATACCTACTTACGATGCGTGTAAGTTTCTCACGGTGGATTGTCCGGATTGTCCCTGGTAATAAGGTAGCATTGTCGTGGACACGCTTGGGAGAGTCGTCGTCGCCGGGAAGTCACCCTCGGGACGATGCATGTATATCAATGCGATGAGAATTCATAATGCAGGCGATTTGATTCAACAGCTAGCTTTAATAAACAATAATGCTTGGCTAGATGCTTATCAAGATGCATTTTATTGACATTAGATGTTGTACAGTCAAGAGCAGGTCAAGCTAGACACTCGCAGTGCAATTTCCGTCTTTATGCTGATTGAAATAAGTGCCGTACCAAGTCCAATGTGTCAAGCTTAACGTGCTGTACTTTATGGTAATAAATTTGTGTATAATAGTACATTAAGATGCACGTGCGCCTGCCAAATAACTTACCCAGCAAGGAGGTCTTTGTTCTGAAGCCCTTGAATGATTTAATATTGAATATTTTGTTACTTTAAAGACAAATTTGTAGTGAGTTGGTTTGATTAATATAAGTATTTCCATGTAATTAACATTTATTTATCATATTATCGAACACAGTTTACTTATTCATGAAAATATTATTAATGTTATAGATATAGAAACTCCTTGCATCTTGCCGATAAAAAAAAACACAAATATTACAACACTAGTGAAGTATATTCATGAAAAAAGCACGCGTGTTTAATAAGCTGGATTATGGACTTTAATACAGTGCAAATAGAGCTGTTTTATGAGCAAATGTGTTGAAAAATTTGTTAAAACTTTTTTAAACGCGATTAACGATTAAACATTAATTCAAAGCTTATTCAAAGCACACGGTGTTTTTTCTTGCGTCGCGCCGACGATTCACGTACGAAACGCGTACGAATTCGTTTTATCATATGTAAAACCACCTGGGTTTGGGTGTAAAAAGTATGAATATCTATTGGCGGCAGTTGTTAATCCATAATTTGCTGTTGAGTTTCAAGCTCAGAGTCTTATGGGCAAGCTCGTAAGACCGTCGACCTCAACTCTGTCCTCAAGACTAGATCGAGGTCAAGAGTAAGCCCATTGACAATAAAAAAACCGGCCAAGTGCGAGTCGGACTCGCGCACTGAGGGTTCCGTACCACCACATAAACATAATTGTATTAGTTGAAATTTCAGTAAGTTAATGTGCTAGATTTTTTGAGTCCGACACGCGCTTGACCAAATTTTATTATTTGTTGTTATTTCATAGCCTATGCCCTATAAACATACCAATTTTCAAGTTTGTAAGTGTTCCCGTTTTAAAATAGAACTAAAACAAAAATCGCCTCACAAACCATCCAACTTGACCCCTCTCTTATATGAATGTTCTTGAAACGGGAGCTCACCACAATTGGTTACCATTAGTTGTGAGAAAAGTTGTAATATTTAATGATTTCAGACTTTTCCCATTATTTGTACTGTGAGACCTAGCTTCTTGCCAAATTTCATAATTTTAGGTCAACGGGAAGTACCCTGTAGGTTTTTCATTTTTGAATAAATGTATGGAGATGAGGACATAAAATGCCATATCTTTTGATTGCGTCGTTGTAAAAAATTTAAATTTTCAGATCTTGTGTGGTTCATGGACCCTAACATATGGTATTAATTTCAACCTGATACCTTTACCCGTTCGTGAGATAATGGGTCTTGAAAGACAGACAGACAAAAAAAATTATGTGATAATTAAGCGTCTTTCTAAGAATATTGCCGAATCTGAAACACGATTAAATATATTTTGTATGCCATAAAAAAAATCCAAAGTTACCTCTGCTTTTTGCTTTTAAACCGTTTTTCTTAAGTACCCATTAATCTATGCTGCCAAAACTTTTACACATTTTTCAATATATTATGCATAATAATATAGCTGTTTTATAATTGATATTATGGGTACAGATTGTAAGAAAAATGCAAAAATTAGCGAAATTCAGCTCTTATCAGCCCCTTAAATGGCCCTGCATCTCTTTCTAGCAGCAGTACCAGCAGTATGCTAGAAAGAGTTGTAGGCATTGTAGGCCCATTTACGTGGCAAGATCTTTGGAATCTCTGATGATAATTATTAATAACAATGTGGGGTGTCAAGTCAGTTGTAATTACTGGTAAAAATTGTTTTGTGCTTATTTTCAAGGGATACACTTTTTAGCACGACTCAGAAAACCCACCCAGTTGTACAGCACCATCTGTTGGCCCGCGTTGGTATTATAGCATGTTCCTACTTTACCATATTAAATAAAAAAAACCGGCCAAGTGCTAGTCGGACTTGCGCACCGAGGGTTCCGTACCACCACATAATCATAATTGTATTAGTTAAAATTTCAGTAAGTTAATGTGCTATATTTTTTGAGTCCGACACGTGCTTGACCAAATTTTATTATTTGTTGTTATTTTATAGCTTATGCACTATAAACATACCAATTTTCACGTTTGTAAGTGTTCCCGTTTTTAAAATAGAACTAAAACAAAAATCGCCTCAGCGACCATCCAACTTGACCCCTCTCTTATATGAATGTTCTTGAAACGGGAGCTCACCACAATTGGTTACCATTAGTTGTGAGAAAAGTTGTAATATTTAATAATTTCAGACTTTTCCCATTATTTGTACTGTGAGACCTAGCTTCTTGCCAAATTTAATAATTTTAGGTCAACGGGAAGTACCCTGTAGGTTTTGCATTTTTGAATAAATGTATGGAGATGAGGACATAAAACGCCATATCTTTTGATTGCGTCATTGTAAAAATTTTAATTTTCAGATCTTGTGTGGTATTAATTTCAACCTGATACCTTTACTCGTTCATGAGATAAAGGGTCTTGACAGACAGACAGACAGACAGACAGACAGACGGACAACAAAGTGATCCTATAAGGGTTCCGTTTTTTTCTTTTGAGGTACGGAACCCTAAAAAGAAACCTATTAAAAGCATTTGCGATCCCTTTTTACACGCTTTGAAAACGAAAGCTTACGAAAGACTTGTCCCGAGCATATTTGAAGACAGTGGAAGAACAGAGGAGCATTAAGGCGGGAGAAGCACGAAAGACCCCACTGAGTCGAAGGGCTGTGTGTAAACTGAGCCCTAGATAGTAAGATAATACAAGGTACTAGAATTGTTATTAAAATACGTAGATACGTAATAATTTTATTGTGGTTGTTGCAGATCGAGCGGTTGGCGCAATACGAGCGGCTGGTGGGCGGAGGGTGCGCGCGGAGACGGGCCGCTCGTCTGTCCGACCTGGAGCGCGTGCAGGATCTGTTCCCGCACGACTACCTCGCCCTGCACGACGCAGACGCGCCTGCTGCACTCGCTACTCACCATGCGCAGGTATTTCAAGCTTGTGAAGTATACTTGATAAATCCCTAATATTAACTGATTCAGAATCAGGTGATAACTTGCGGAAGTCGATTATTACAAAATTGTGGAAAATATGTAGCCACCTACGCAAAAATTATGGAATGCATGCAGTAACAGTGTTAACTCAGGTGTTAACTTGGTGTTGGGCACTGGTCGGACTAACATCTCCTGAGGATGTCTCGTGTAGAGGCGAAACACGTGTAGAGTCTAGAGTGGTTTGGATGGTTATTGTGTTGCTTTGGCCTGCATGAGCATGACCATTTATTTGCGAGCGCCCGGGTGGTAATGCATAACTTCCATCATTGTTGCGGAGGTGGCTACATATTTTCACTAGTTTGTGATTAACTGACTGACCTACTGCGAACAGCATAAAGCGGTCTTATTTTGGCCATACTACTTAGAAAACATACATGAACAACCTTTCCAAAACAATGTGGTGGATTCAAAAGCTACAAATATTTTAACGCAAGATTTGTAAACTGGAAGCCAAAGAAAATCTCTTTCTTCGGCTTTTATTTCTTTGAAAGCAAATTTTACTAGGTACCCAAAAACAACAAAAAAATTTGATATTTAAAATCACATTTCATGTTTATTCCAGAAATCGAAGAGCCTCCGCAAGCGACCGAGCTTGGACATCGGTGGCTCCGTCACCACCAGCAGCAATGCGCTGTCTCCACGCACTTTCATCATGGAAGCACCGGTCCACCTCTGCCCACTGGGCACCTCCTCCCCACCGCTAGATCGTCACTTGTTCCTATTCAGCGATCTTCTCCTCGTCGGCAAATCGCGAGGCACTAACTGCTTCAAGCTCAAAGAAAGCGTCAGACTGGCAGAAGTCTGGCTCTCTTTACCTGATGGCGATGATACCGGATTCCTTATTGGATGGCCAACGTTCACCGGTGTCGCCAATTACGTTGCCACTTATCCCACACAAGCAGCTCGTGATACCTGGTACAGGTACGTCCTTGACATTAGCCATTATGAGAGTCTTTATTGCCGTAATTGCTTTATGATTACTGTTCTGACATGCCACGTTTTGTTGCAGGAAAATACAAAATGCTCTAACCGCGCAACTGGCCACCGAACCTAAGTCGACTAACATTCAAATATTCTACAAAGATTTAGCGAGTTCTATTGAATTTGTAAGTATCTTATCCGGAATGTTATTGTTTATGTTTTACTTTTAACCTGTTCGGGTCACAATAGGCGCGCTCAATGACACGTTTGAATGTTTGTTGTTAGTATTAGGAGTTAACTATTGTTATTAATTCTTTTGCTATTGTGATTTGTGTTGCAGTGCAAGACGGTGTCAGTTAGTCCTGAGATGAGCGCTCGTTTCGTGGTGCGCCAAGCGCTGCACGTGCTGCAGACGGGCGGGGGTGAAGCAGACGCCGACGGAGAGGGGGAAGGGGATAACGACAGCGAGGGAAGATGGGGAGCGGCCAAGGAGTTCACACTGTGTGTGCGAATAGCTAGAGACGCACCGCCGACACCCCTCCACGGCATCGAGAGACCACATTCTATTCAAGTAAGTCATCTATTCGGACTGGACAGGTTTATTGGTTTGTTTGTTAAATATGGGGGGACAATTGACACAAAGTCACCTGATCCCAAACTAGGCAAAGCCTGTTCTTTGGGTACCAATTAACATACATAAATAGATAAATAACACCCAGACACACAAATGTTTGTCCTGGGCGGGAATTGAACCCGCGACCCTCGGCGTAGAAGGTAGGCTCACTACCAACCACACCAACGGGCCAGTCCAACCAAATGTCCCCCTAATACTTCTTTTTCTACCCAAAACGTTTCGACAATTATTAAGTTCAATATTCTTCTTTCAGATGTCTAGAATCAGGCAGACATTATCAAATGAGGATGGGTTTGACTTGGAGCATGTGAACGCTAAGAATAATCCGTGTGGTTTGGTCTTCGAGCTAAGGAAAAAGAGCCAAGCGTTGAAAAAGTAAGTCACGAGATCCGAAAAGAACGGAAACTTTGTACGTAACTCTGTAGTAAGCTAATTTTATAAAACCAGAATATTATTCCCACCGTTGGGTTAATTTTGCTACAATTTTGGAACTATTAGTTTACTTTACAAAAAATACATAAATATCACGCCTGTTTGCCCTTAGGGCAAAGATAATTAAGGGTAGGTAGAGGTTACATCCATCCATATCCCCTCACTTCTTCTATTAGTTTTAAACTTGTGTAATCGTCCTGAGTTTGGTCTTGTAACTTTCAACAGTATACTTACTAAGTGTAGTTATGTTGTTAATATACAGGGTGTAAAGGGGAGCATTTCCTGAAAGTTTCAATCACTGAAAGTTGTTCAGTTTCGTTGACTGATCGTGCCCCTTCAGGTTTGGGAAAGCTATCCCTTACAGACTCACTTCAGGCTTAATTTTCCTGCCAGGTCAAGCTCTTATTAATGAAAAACGCCAATTTATTCGATCATTATACATGTGCTATTTATCAAGCCTCCTCGCGTGGTTAGGCTCGGATTTACACACTGTTGTGTACAATGTCGTATCTGCTAAGTAAATCTTTGTTTTCTTTTCCAGCGGCAACACCACCCCAGGTCGCGGTCTTCGGCTGCTCCGTCGCGGCGGTCGTTTGTTCGGCGTGGCGCTGACGAGGCTGTGTAACGGTACTCCGCCGCCCGTCCTGCTGCATGCCTTGCGTCGTCTCCGAGCAACAGCACCGCTCACCCATGGAGTGTTTAGACGCAGCGCTAATGCTAAAGCGCTTAGATTACTGAGAGATAAGGCGAGTTGTGTTGAAATTTTGTTAGAAGATATTTACATCTTAGGGGAACTTTTGAACCAGGTACAAGAGAGGCCGGGACTTTAAATTATATCTATTAAATTTTTAATAGATGTTTTTTTTATGACAAATTATACATCCGTAAACAACATCACGCCTCTTTCACGTAGAGGTAATCAGGGACCTGCTTCGATCTTCTTCTACGCTTCTCCTACATTCATCAAACCTTTCATTAATGGTCGTCGGCGGCGTAGGGTACTCCTAACTTGACCTTTACTCATAAACGTTCGCCTGGGCCTTCCTCTTGCAACATTTACATTCACCCTTGGATATTACGCACACCAGCAAGCAAGAGAAAACAAAACCAGTAGAAGCTGAACAAGTAAAAAAAAAAAATTGTGTTAGTACGCTACAGACACCCGAAACGAGAGACCTGTCCAAGATCAACGTTCTTTAAAAATTTTCAAGAACAAACCACCCCAGCGACTTCAACATGTTCTACGCCGCAAAATTCTCTTATAACACTGTTTCTGATCCTGCCACTTTATTTCACACTAATCAATAATCATACTCCTTAAATTGCTTATATTGCTATATTCAACATTTATTGCCGTAAATCAGTCAGTACTAAAGCCCAAGTCACACTGACGCGGTAGCGGAAGCGTTCCGGGGCCGGTATTTTTTGTAAAGTATGAGTTCTTATGCACCCTGTCACATTGAAAGCGGTCGCGGCGCGAGCGGGCGCTGTATTCCATTGCGTTCCATGCAACCCGTCACACAGACAGAGCGGCAGCGGCGCGGTGCGGTGCGGTGCGGTCCGGGCGCGGACTTTCACGTTGTATTTTTTTTTACAAGAATTTTGCGGCTTTGCGCAGACTTTTTTTTAGGTTATCAGTTTGGTTTTTTGTTTAGAGCAAAGGATTTACGTCTTTTGAATAATCACAGATAAATAATGTCACACCGACCGCTACCGCCCCGCTGTCCCGCCGCGGTTTCCGCGCGGTATCTCTGTGTGACCGGTCCCGGAACGCTTTCGCTTCCCGCAGGTCCGCCCCCGGACCGCTTGACCGCTTGTACCGCTCTGTGTGACGTGGGCTTAAAGCTCTTTTATGCACATCCAGACGAGCTAGATACGTTTGTTTATAAGTCTAAACTATGAAAGGATTGATGAAGGTTCAGGAAGCAAGGGAAGTATGTCAAGATCGTAGCAGGTGGAGAACTGTGGTCTCTGCCTACCCCGACGGGAACAAGGCGTGATGTTATGTATGTATGTATGTATGTCTAAACTCCTAAAGTACATCGTATAGAGAAAGATAGTTCATATGCTTATAATGCTTATTTCATTTTCTTAGTAAAAACTTCATTGTTTTTCCGTAGCTCGATACGCTGGGTCCATGGGCGGAAGGTTGCACGGAGTTGGACCGAGCTCCTGTGCTACTGCTGGCTGCTCTAGTAAAGGAGTTCTTCCGTGCCTTGCCACAGCCACTACTTGCCTCGGAACTGTATCCTGCTTGGCTACAAGTACTCAGTAAGTAATATATAGTACTATTGAATTTTCTTCTGATGATACGATGACGTTACAATCAAATTCTTATTTATAGTGTTTTAAACGAATGATTGCGCAGAAAATTTACTTCAGTACTTTATTTGGACTAGTTAGGAGGTAAACATACCAAAAGTGGACCTGAGGAGGTGCGGCCTAGGTCCCGTTTTTTAGTGAATATCTCGAAAACAGCAACACTGCAAAAATGGTCATTTTTTGTACACAAATGAATAATTAATTAATGGACACAAAATTCTCTAAAACAGAGATTAAAATTTTTCACCTAGTGTTAAAAAAGTTCCAAAGTCAAACTTTCTGCTTTCTAACGTTGCATCCTTCCCAAACTATAACTCCCTTCTCTCTATTTCAGATTTACCACAAGCTGAAAAAGTGCCCGCTGTCCGATCTCTCTTGCTCAAATTACCGAAGTCGCACTACAATATGCTGACCTACTTCGTGTGCTTGCTGCAAGCTATTGCGAAGAAATCCAACATAAACTTGATGTGTCCCATGAACCTCGGCGTTTGTGTCGGCCCCAGCCTCCTCTGGCCCAGCACCCCCTGTGATAAAGCTCCCAAAGCAGTGCCAAGTGTTGTGGAACTTCTTATTGTCAAAGCAGAAGCCCTATTTGGACCACAAATCTCTGGTTTACTTGGAAATGGCACTCCAGAAACCTCTAATGCACTTCTCGATTCGGGTGCAGAAGAGAGTGACAGTCTACATTCTGTTGGGATCTCGTTAGATTCTATGGAGTTGTCAACGCCAAGAAAAGAAAAATTGTCTCTGAGCAGAGACTCTGGACTGACCTTGTCGGAAGATGACTCCAACAGCAATGGAGGTAACAGTCCAGCTCCTCGTAATATCCTTCACAGTCTGTCTGCACCTACTTGCAATCTCCAACAAGAATCTAAATTAGTCTCTAAATATATGAACGACACTACTCACAACATCAACGGCTTGCCACATCATCCTCAACATCAAAATAATTACTCGAATAAAACAGAAGTATACAATGGTAATAGCGAAGAATTATATACATCTTCGTACATAGGAGACCGATACGTTCATAATTCGATCAATGTAAATATAACGAACGGTATTAATGAACGCAATTACGTGACAAAAACTGCCCTGCAACGTTCTACGGCAGACATTTATGGACAGAGTCCAGCGAAATATATAACAGGTTTAGAACCACAAAAACCACCGAGAAGCATCTCGAAGGCCGCTCGAACATCGAAGGTTTGCAGCATGTACGCTGAAACTCAAGAAACTGACAAACCGGTTACTAACAAAAACTTCAACAGAGCGAAAAGTTCTGATAACTTGTTGGAATCAAAACAAGAAGCGATTGAGAGCAAACGCGATCTGGTTTCTAGTCAAGAAAATATCGTATACAGTAACATCCACGACCTGGCCATGTTTACAGAGAACATTCAGCGACAGAATCATTATCAGGCACATGCAGAACTTTTATCAAATTCCAACACAAAATATTCTCGAGTCTACACTGGTTGGGAAAATAAAAGTCCAAATTACAGTAGTAGTGCTAACCATGGACACGCAGAGAATATTTATGGACGTATGAATAAAGGCCAAGGAGAAACTTCACAAAACCAAGCAGATGGTAAAATGACACCGGCAGCCACCATTTTTACAAGAAATGACTGGTCTCGTCAAGCAGCGAGAACGAAAAGTTTGGAAGCCAATGAAGAAGGACAAAATGACAGAAACCGCCCCAATAATTACGAAATTACAATTAGTAACATTTGTCGCAAACGGCGTTATGATCCTTCACACTTGTGCTCCAAAAGTTGCACATCGTCGCCGACAACTAACAGAGAACAAGATAAAAACTTGCTGAATCCGCTTCAGACTTCATATTCGTACGCTGAAAAATTACACAACGTTAAAAACGAAGAGGACAAAAATCTAAAAATGCGCAACTATAACAAACTGAATCAGTCAAAATCTTTAGCTAATATAATACTGCAGAGCGATTCAAGCAGCAACGATACTCTTTATCAGCCGCAGAACTCGTTCAACAGTCGGTCGACCGAGTCGACAGCCAGCGAAAACTCTTTCGAGAATTGCTACACCACCCAGTATATCGAACCTCTGTACACATCCGTGTACAATCGAAGGCGAGACATATTCCATGAGGAAAAAGCTAGCAACATGTTCGCGTCGGACATCTATAAAGCGACGCCGACAGCCGTGCAGCCCGCATATAGGGCCGTGGAGGAAAACAAAAAGAAGCCGACACACATGCCGCCACCCGTGCCGCCGCGGAAGGTCGTCTATCAGAGAGTACTGAAGAAGTTCCAGCCCGTCCACGTGAATAAGGACGATAAGACGTCTCGGTCTAAATCCGTGCCGCCAGTGTACAGAGACCCACCGAATGGCACCGACAAGAACGGACAAAACGTATTGGCTTTGGATTGCTCGGAATCCGACACAGAGTCAGAGTCATACGTTTGAGCTGTCCAAAGCACAAGAAAAATATGTATTAACATATTTAGGGGTGCAATAAATTATACTTCGTATTCATAGTGGATGTCAATCCGTCAAAACAGCAGCTATCATTTTAGCTATTGTTGACAAATTCTTTAACCTACCTTTGCAACAAAGAATATACACGTACTTGTCTTTGTAAGGTTAACAAACATTATTTTGACTTCTAGATTGATTTTATAAATAGAAAAAGATTGCATGACTTTAAATGTGCGCTTGTGAATCCCGCCTGTTTTAACATGTGACCATAACCCAAGTTGTTTTGGTGATGTAATTCCAAAGACGTAAGGATAGTAAAGTTTGCCAATATATGGTAGGTTTGTAAATTGATGTTTCAATATTTTATATGATAGATAACCTAACTCTAGCACTCTGTAGTAGATTGTTTGTTAATACCAACCACATTATGTTAATAAAATAAAGTAACGATTAGATGTTCGTGTTTTGAATACGTAATAATTTTGACTATGCTTGTGTCATGTATGTTCTAAGATTATTAAAAATATTATTATTGATGTTAAATAGAGTATGCCTGTGTATATAATGTATGATAAAATTGTACCTACATATTATACTAAAATATATTAATGATTTGTAATGATGAGACCTTGAAGTTTTTCTTAACTAGAGACACTCCTGTATCACAGAATAGGAATGTGTAACGTACAGTCAGCATCGAAAGTCGCTTAAAAAATTCTGATTTCCAAAAGCATTTGTATTATGACAAAGAATGGTGCATATTGATTTTGACTTTGACTAACATGTTGCCATGTTGTGTTACCGTATTTATTAGATTTTAGAATTTTGAATTTGTTCAGCGACACTAAGCTGACCGTGCTTTTTACTTTCTAGCGGAGCGAGAAAGGTATTGTATTCGTGAGAAAAAGTTTTTCTAATTTTCTCAAAAATGTGTCCTATATCACTTATACATCATAAAAAACAAGTCTCCCAAAAATGTCCGTCCGTCGGTCGGTCCGTCGGTCGGTCGGTCTGTCCGTCACGCTTTGGCCTAGCGGCTAAACGAATGGTCCGATTGACACCATATTTTAAATTTAGGAGTTGTATGCAAATCCATCGAAGGGTTCCAAGTGGTTTTTTGCTGGCTCTCATTTTGAGGGTAGCTGTCATACCTACAACGAAAATGAAAAATTGAAATTTTCTCAAAAACGGCTCATAGAACCTTGATGAAACTTTGCATGACCAAGCATCTCCATGTAAGATATCTTGCGCCAGTATCAATTGATCTGTGTAATTTCATATAAGGGGTGTTCCTGTACCACCAAATCGTAAATATGTGATTTACCCAAAATTGGTTCCATTGAGTTTATTAAAATTTTCTATAATATTAATCCTGGATTGGTTCTCTACCTGACTGGATATTCATTTAGATTTTTTGAATAAAATTTAGTACACAGGGTGTACCAAAAACTGAAAGGGCTTGCTCAGTAGACTAAACTGAACAATTATCCATTAGGAACATGTGTTGGGAAATTTAAAAAATCTCCATGCAAGTATCCTACGGTAGTATCCATTGATGTGTGAAAATTCATATAAAGGGTGTTCCAGTACTACCAAAAGTTAAACATGTGATTTACTCGAAATCGTTTGATGTTTGTTTGTTTTAATGTTTGACAATTTGAATTCTGAAGTGATCTGTATATTTCATTCGAACATTTTTTTGGAAAAACGTAAATAAAAGTTAGTATTTCCATACTATGTGTATGGCATTACAAATTTAAGTTTGCGGTTGATAGTTTTTCCTTGAGTATTGCGAGAAAGTAAGTGCAGTGCTTTTGTACCATTTATTTTTATGTGAAATAGTTGAGCATTTGACCGCGATTTTTGAACTAAAAAAGTAAAGGAAAAGGAAATCCTAATATGCACTTGATAATATGATTTAAAAAGTACGTAATTCGTTTTCATAGTATTAATAAAACTTATAACTTTTCCAAATTTTCTATTATATTGTGATATGTATTGCATCGCATCGTGATGTTGCGCTATTATACCTGTTTAGGTGTTCAAGTTAAGTTTCGTTAACTAAAAACAAAAGTATTAATAATAGTGAATCAAAAACAAAACTTTTATTTGGAATAATTTAATCATGAGCATACTTATAAATTCATCACAGTCATAAATACAAAATAATTACTAAACAAACACGTATAAAATTTAATTCAACATATTTTAAGAATTCGAACTTATATAAAGAATAAAATTATTCATGACAAATATAAAATTCTCTGCCTGTTTATTTATATTTTATTTAACCACGATCACAAAAACCAGAGATATTATAAAATCATACTTCACGTGGATGGAGCTATGACTACGAAACACTACCAACAAACGAAGTTGCGGGACAAAGCTCGATATTCAAAATTTTATTTGGAATGTCAAAAAGTAAAATAATTAAAATTAAATAATTTGCGTTGATGTCTTTAGTACGACCAGTGTACCTAGACAAGTGGCCTTCTATAATCGTAAACGCTAGTAGAATAGAATGAAAATGTATGTTGACATTAGCTGCCACATAACATTTCGTTAGCTTATGTCAAACTCATACATTTTTATTCTATTCTACTGGCGTTTACGATCATAGAAAGCCACTTGGCTGCGGTCGCTGACCGGTTGTCATAAAAAAGACATCAACGAGGTCTTCCTATTAAAGCCAAAATGTCAAAAATGTATAAATATTGGACCAAACGCTACTTTTAAATACTTATAAGTAGATTAATAAATAAGACCCATTTAGTGTGTCGGATTTGCTCTCGTATTTGTGTATCATCAACCATTAGACGTACCCAATTTCAAAAAATTTTACGGTGATTCAACAATAATTTTATGAGTAAAGTACTAAAAGTAAACAAAATAACATCAACTTTCAATGTTAAATAATTATGTGGATATTTCTAACTGTTTTTCTATATGCGTGTGCAAACGTGTTAGTTTTGAAGAGAGTAAGCATACGTAATTACGTAATGATGAGAGAGATACGTGTAGACTGCTGTTCCTATTTCTTTCGTCGTGAAAGATATCACGTCATATCTGTCTTCTTTGCTTTTTATGCAGTTAGAGCCACCGCGCATTAGCGATTTTTAGTTGGCCGGCAGTTTAGTCGCAATCGTACTTTCTATAGACAAATCGATCGACAAATGCGCGCACTACCATAGGGGTACATACTCATTCCCAGAACGATCAAACTATCGGCCAACTAAAAAATCGCTAGTGCGCGGTGGCTCTTAGCAGTAAGTTGATGATTTTAGAGGAAGTCAAAAATATACAAGTGTTGAGAGATTTTCCGAATACTCTAGGTATAGGTCGTGCAACTAAAGTTGAGGTACCTAAACAATTTATGCATAGCGAATCAATTCTTGAACATGACCGGGTAATAAATAAGATATCACTTGAAAAATTCAAAATCACTGTTTTTTTCTTTTGAAAAGTGTTGATTTATATTAGTTGTAGTGTATATTTGTTAAATTTAACATATTTTTATTTACCTTTTAACATTTTATCAGGGTCAATTCATGTTTAGTTTTAGTTTAGAAACACAAGAAACACATTGTAAAAAGCCGACTCTTAAAGTAGGCCGTGCTGCAGTGGTTTCTTGCCGTTTCTTTTACGCTGCCATAGCACGATCCGAAACAGCGTAGACTCGCTCTATTTGCATTGTATTCTGCATGACATTCAATAAGTATTCTGTAAAGAATCTACATTGAATAAAATTATCTGAATCTGAATCTAGTGCCCGTTTCACAGCTTGCTGCTAAGTTCCAGATAGCCTATGTGCTAGTTAGTTCTGTCGGATAGTGAAAATATTTTGTTTCACAAGAGCCTGACTGCTTTAACTGACATAATCTAGCTGGCAGATATTTTATCTATCAGCTTACTATCGAGAACTTTAGCATCACGAGGAAACGGGCCCTCAAAGTCTCAAAAAGTGATATTTTAACACGTGGTGATATTCAAGAATTCGCATGGGAAACATATTTGTAAGGTACCTCGAAACTTGGCTCATAGACAGGGATAAGGTCAATAAGTAAAAATAAAATATACGATTTTTTTTCGGTTGCAAATAATAAAGTTATAAAATAATTTTCTTTCTGTCAAATATTGATAGGTCGTATGGCAGAATGAAAAGTAGCCATGACCAGGCTGAAAAAAAACTGACACCTGCTCTAAGTAGTCTGTGGTTGGTTTATACAGCTGTTAGTTTTTTTTATGATAAGCAATGACTACTCATCACATTCTGCCATACGACGAAAACAATTTTTTTTAAAACCTCGTCATTTATGGCCGAAAAAAATTGGCATTTTTTATTTATCTTTAATGATCCTATTCCTGTTTATGAGCCAATTTCAAGGTACGTTACATATAAGTTTCCTATGCGACTTTTCACAAATACGAGCGCTATCCGTCTCGCGTGTCCGCTTATAGCGTCTGTGAGAGCGTGTGTTCGCCTCAACTCTCGCTGTTTATAAAAATAATACTTTCAACTCTTAATAAATACTTACAACGGCTTCTTTACTTAATTACTAACGAAACTAATGGAATTGTTTACTTTTGATCGTAGGAAACATATGTCAATTAGAATTCTCGATTCTCATTCATTTTATCAACTACTGAATGCGTTTTTGTCTTCAATGCAGTATTTCCGAACGTTAGTTCACTATTTGCGAAATTTTGTAGTGATGGGTGTAAAAATACACAATCTGTGTAAAGCCGCATAGTTATCCTTTGCACATTAGCATTACCCATCATCCAATAGTTGGTTCTGATAATATTCTTACTCCTTATACTTACAGCAGAACTGAGCCACAGGAAGGAAGATTAAAATAAAAAAAAACTGACAAACCCGTTATAACTAGAAATCGTAACTCAGAAAAGTATACGCCTAGTTAGACAAATTATTTGGAAAGGTATCATACATATCACGGCCTATCGGGTTTCTCCTAAAAATAAAGCAAATTTCAATATTAACCTTTCTGTTATGGAAACTATATTGAAATACTGCACAATTTTTAGCAAGATAGTCGGTAGAGTCTACCGGGTAGACCACAAAAACTTTCCAAATTATTTGTAAACGCCATCTAATTTCAGTGAGTTTTAAGCTTTTCCGTTACGATTTCTTAGTAGGGGACTGTCAGTCCTTTCTTCTTAATTGTCCATGACCATAGATGCCTATCTGCTGCGCGGAGCAAAAAAACTTAACCTTATAAAATGCTAATTTTAAACTAGGTATATCTACGACTTAACAGGTATCGTAACAGTAGTGTCATTAGAGTTGGCGCTAGGTCGCTTGTCCTGTTCTGGTTCTGGGGCGACGTAGTTCCACGGCTGCGTGTCAGTGGTTCCGAACAGTATGAAATATACAGCGGCGGCTATGTACAGCGAAGCGCCTGTGAAGAATACCGGTCGCCATTCTTCGAAGCCGTTCTAAGGGTAAAACATATTAAGTTAATACTTGTCAGTGTATTACTTATACAGGATTATGCTTTCGGTTGTATTTAGGTAGGCAGTGCCCAGTGGTGGAATTCCCTTAAAGTCTAGGGCGGCCAGATATAAGGGAATATCGGCCAACCTAACATGTAACAGATCACGCGAATCGTGGTATGTGGGAAGAACGTTATTAGCGTCCGCAAAAGCTACCTGCAACCAACCTGCACGCGCCCCGGGTGGTGCAAAACGAGTAACAATGCGAGTCTAAGGCGCGGAAATGGTAACCTGAATCCGGTGACCAGAGTCGGCCTCAAAAGCCGTGAGGAGTAAATAAAATACCCTGAAATACTCTAGTGCGGAAAGGAACAAGAATGATCTGCTACTATTTTCATTTAAAAAAAATACCGTAATAGTAATAGACTGATGATCGGTGCCAGGTGCCAGCATAGCGCAGGGCGCTGATTTGATGGACGCGCACAACCCTGAAGGCAAAGGAGCGGCTAGTACTATACGGCCTAGGGCGGCCCAGACTGCAAATCCGCCGCTGGCAGTGTCTATTTTCGTACGTAGAAACCTTAAAGACTTTGATTTCTTTAAAAGCGAGAAATAAGTGCTCGTCGTCAAAAGGTGACTTAATTATTGCTCTTTCTTTACGATTGCGAAAGTTAAGCATCGTAGGCTTTGCGGTTAGAACTCGATTGAGTAGTTGCTAGTGGCGTAACATGGTAGTATAACATGGTGGCATCCCATCTACTATCTGTAGTAAAGATTGATCTGTAAGCCATGTTAGAAGCCATTTGGCTTCTTGAAAATAACTAAGTCCGGGCAAGCACCGGAGTAAAGAAACTGCACGATCCCAATAAAGATTCATTAGTACTTGGGACACTACATAGGCTAGTAATAATCATAATAGTACTTAGTAATTTATAAGGCTTACACCTATCAGGTGAGGTACACCAGGACTTACATAATGTCAACTTACCCCATTCTTGGTGAAGTGAGCAGTTACAAGCGGTGTGACAAATCCAGCTGTGTTTCCGATTCCATTGGCAATTCCATACAATGTTCCCGCAAAGTTCGGAGCCAAATCTTGATGATTCACAAGATTGGTCAGTGTAGCTGCCCCGTTCGAACCCATGGAGAAAGTAATAAGTGCGACAGAGAGAATAGGAGCGCAGCCAGTGTATCCAAGGGCTATGAGGAGTAGGCCGGGAATGATGTGTGAAAAGATGCAGAAGAACTTCCTTGTAAAGGTCAGTGATACGATGTTTTGACGAATTATTCTAGAACAAAAAGACGAAAAATGTTAGCCTAATCTTAAAGTGCATCTCTGTGTTTTTGCAGTATTTTTTAAACATAACATCCCATGGAACTTCCACTATAGGGCACGGAGCTCCCTCCAAAATTCCAGTAAAAACGCATAGATAATTTGGGGGGGAAGTACCATAGTCCCCTATATCGCGGTTGTTAGTGACCGCAGTAAGTAAGATAGTACGATAGCTGCTGCACATCCTCCGGGTCATAATTCCTTAGTCGCCTTTTACGACACTATTCTTTACTTACCGGCTCTATACTGACGGTAATATTTAGTAATAAAAAATATTCCATAATGCTTTTATGATCTAAATAAATATCCTGTGTTATTGGATACCTATTATAAGATCGATGACCGTAATACGAAGCGTAAACAAGGCTATTTAATTATATCAAGTTCGCGCGTAAAGGAAAATTTTATTTCCCATGGTTTCTTTGGGACATTCGTCATAAAAACTATTTGCTTTAGTTACGTGGGTTAAAACTTTTACTCGTGTTGCGTCATCTAAGTGTACAAGGGAAAGTGGATTTTTTATTTATTGCCGGATTTTTAACTAATATTTGTCCTGAGTAAATAAATTAAGAACTACAAATAACCGGAAGACGGGCATCCTTATGCGCATAGTACCGCCGGCGCCGGTGTCTATCCTATACTGTTAAACTAGCAATATTTTTGTATATATATTTGTAATCTGTTTCTTGAAAACGGCTCTAACGATTTCGATGATATTACTATACAGGGGGTTGATACTAAAGTATACAGGGGTTTTTGGGGGCAAAAAAATCGATCTAGCTAGTTCTCATGTCTGGTAAAATTCATTTTCACCGTCTTTTTTAATATTTCTTAGCGCGTTTTAGTGCGTTCAAGAAACTTACAGCGCCATCTGTTGTTGAGTAGCATAGCTTCCTCACCCGATGATATTTTAATCATAGCTCGGTCGCCCAGGGTAATGGTACAAAATACTTATACGACACATTTTTGTTTTGTCCTTTATCAAGATCTCTTATTCAATTTTTACGATGAGTAATTCGGAAGGCACGTTAACCCGTTGGTAATGGCTACTATCTACGGAAGCAGTCGTCAATGAGCCATGTCAGAGGCCTTTGGCGGCTCTACAATTCTGACACCAGGGTTTGTGAGGCTGATCACTGATCTTACAATCCACACGATAATTATGATGATGACGAAGAGATAGATTAGTGATATTCTTAACCAGCACCGAACGGTCTATCCCTCAAAAAAAGGACGGGTTGCACTCCGGGAGTGCCGGCAGAAGTGAAAACTTGCATTTTTGTTTGAATAATATGCTTTTTGTAAGGGTCAATCGTGCCATTGCCCGCGTACTTCTTTGAAGTCACTGAATAAAAACCCGTATTGTAATAACAATACGGTTGACAGTTGATGCTTTTTTCGATCAGGCTACAGATCTGACGCGACATCTGATGCGACATCTGACGCAAGTTTAACACTTTTTACCCATCTAAAAAAAGTGCCAAGCGCCGCTAAAGAAGTTTTCACTTAAAAAAAAAGGTTATTCTCACCTGTCACCAATTGCACCAAATATAAGCGAGAAGATCATCCGAGCGAGATAGGGCAAGGAGGAGAGAGTTCCAGTGGACGTCAGGTCGAAGCCAAGAGCGCTGGAGACGAACTTGGGAGCCGCAGTCATCGCGAAGTACAAGCCCCAGTTGCTCCCGTAGTGGAGGATCACCATGGCCAGGAACGGAAGTGAGGTGAAGATCTTCTTGAATGGTGGTACTGACTGGAAGGAAAATAGCATAACTTAAACGATTAAGCTCAAAGCGCGACTAACATTTTGTCTATATTGTATAATGAATAAAGTATACTGGGTGTAAGGGAGGGTGTACTGAAAACTGAACGGGCGTGCTCAGTCATCGAAACTAAACAACTTTCCCAAAGAAACATTTTTGGGATGTAAAAAAAATTTTTGACCACTCAAAACAAATTCAGTCACTCTGATGGAGATGGATCTCTGATGGAGAGGTCAAAATTATTTTTATTTCCCAAAAATGTTTCTTTGGAAAGTTGTTCAGTTTCGTTGACTGAGCACGCCCTTTCAGTTTTCGGTACACCGTCCCTTACACCCCGAATACGGCGATATATTTGCAAAGAAATAATATATCTAGATAATAACAAGTAGGATTAAAGATGAAGAGTTAGATAAATCGATCAATATTGACACACTTCTACTTGTAAAATTCACCACCATATCATGAGATAAAAGTAATCTGCAATTTTTATCTAAATTCTTAAGTTGTTTTTGAATGTCATTCTTATTTACATATCAATAAACAAAAAGCATAAAGTTATCTTAAAACAGTCGTTGTCAAACTTACGATCTAAGAACTGTTAACACAATGTGAGAATATTATTTCGCTCTTTGGAAGGGCTCAGTCACCTTTTTTATTAGGTTTAGGTACAATATTGCATAGAGTTTAAAAACTATCAAATCTAGAGTAAGTACAAAATTCTCTGAGGTTCTACAATTAGGGCGAATCTGGCCATAGCTATTTTTCAAAAGGTACATCTCGCCCACGGACCAGTTTTTGAGGGGGCGAGATGTAAGCCTACAAACCTTGGTGGTGTGCAGTGCCACAGATCATACAATACTAGGCAGTGCCCATGCAAGCGCCGGAAATCTATGTCGGCGGCACAGCCCGGCGGGTTTATCGCCACCAGATAGATATACGCGTTATTATTTTTTTATTATTTTATCATCATTTATTACAAAATAAAGTTACAAAACACAATTAAAATGGGCCGTTAAACTTAACAAAGTTTGTCTCGGCACCAATCCGCAACAAACATTATTACAATTTAATAAGTAGATACATACAACATGAACAATAATAAATATAAGTAGGTAGTATAGCGCCGCGCGCGTCGCAGCGCAGCGCAAGGCGCACGCAACCGATGCCAGGCCGGGAACCGGTTTCCTCGGCAGTACCGTGCGTATGAGGTACGGGATGTTCCAAACATACATTCGTTATCATTATAATCACATATAGTCAAAGCGTTTACGGCCTACAAAACCGTTTTCGCCACGTCTGACAATTGCCGTTATCGGGATGTTCCAATTAGCTATATTTTCCATTTCTTTTATTACTTTTCGGCCGGTATCCAAAACTGCCAATAAGCTCATTACAGATTGGTTTAGACAGTTTACCATTCAAAGTGATATCTTCCCTACTTTTTGTTGATAGTTTATTGAGTAAGGTTGGCAAAATGTATTCTGTTGTTCGTGTTCCATAATAGTTTGAAGCTCGTGGTATTAGGAACATTTTGTTAGTTACTTTTCTCGTTATTTTTGAGTGCGATACCAGTTGTATTAGATCTGTCATCATATAATGTTCTTTAAGATATTGGAGTTTGTACTTAATATGGATAGGTAATACTTCGCAAAAATTAAATAATTCATCGTCCGTTTTAAGTTTATTTTTTAGATTGTATGGTACAACTATTTTTAAGAGCCTAACTTGTAGATTTTTAATTCGGTTCAAATAAGACTTAAACGTTCTGCCATAACTGCTTAGCCCGTATGCAATAATGCTTTCCGCCAATGAAGTGTACAGACTCAAACGGATTGAAAAAGGTATTCTATTCCGGAGGATATACATTTTTGCCATAATAGCCCGCAACTTGTCACACACCATATCGACATGAGCACCCCAATTAAAATTTTGATCTATCATCATACCAAGATATTTCTGTTCTGATACTTGCACCAATGGTAGGCATTTACATTGCGGAGGACAAATGCTTGCGTGTAAGCATTCATGACTATGCCCAACGATTTTAACGGGGCGAACAGATCTACACTGGTTAGAGCGAATATGCATCAGCTTGGTTTTGTTGCTATTGAGAACTAGACCTGCGTCATGCGACCATCGACATATGAGATCGAAATCATGCTGCAGTTTTTGTTCTGCTTTCTTAAGGTCTTTGTCAGCGGCTAGCACACATGTGTCGTCAGCAAACTGGTAGATACTACAATGATCAACGCAGTTGTTCATGTCATTTACATAAGCCAGATAGTGTAAGGGTCCAAGCACAGATCCCTGTGCTGTCCCCTCTGTTACTTGCACCTGATCACTACAAGTCTGGTTTATTTTAACGCAGTATGCACGATTATGAAGGTAGCCTTTACACCACTCCAAGATCGGCCCACGAATGCCAGTATCCTCCAACTTCTGTAATAAAATATCTTGTCGCAGAGTGTCGAACGCTTTACTATAATCTATAAAGACGACTAGTACATGCCTCCTGCAATCTAGGTGTTTGTTTATTTCATCACAGAATCGCGAGAGCAGCATCGACGTACTTTTTTTCGGCTGAAATCCGAACTGATTTTGGGACAAAACTTCATGTTTATTATAAAACCCTTGAATTTGGTTGCACACAAACTTTTCCACAATTTTATCTACCGTAGGAAGCATAGTTATAGGTCTGTAGTTGGAACAGTCTGTTTTATCTGTACCACCTTTAAATATGGGTCTCACCATGCCAACTTTAAGTTCGTCGGGGTACATGCCTGTATCGAAACTTGTGTTAATGAGGTGAGCTATAACTCCTGAAATTTTTTCCGCTATTACTCTAAGATCAATTGTACGTATTCCGTCTATACCTGGGGCCTTGTTAATTTTGGAATTTCCTATTATTTTATAAATATCTTTTGATGTAGCTTTTTTAATTAACATTGAAGAATTTAATGGATTTCTATATCTGGACTCACCAAGAAGTTTATTTCTACAATTTGGAATAATATTTTTAACGTTTTCTTTGAATTTTACAGCAAATAAATTAGCAATATCCCGATCCGAGCCAAATGATTCAAATGCTTTTTTAATTGTATCATTAATATTTTTACAAATTTTACCGCATATTTGATTTAATATTTGCCAAAGTTGTCTAATGTCTCCCTTATTTATAAATATTTTCTTTTTAAAATAATTATTTCTTACTTTCTCTACTAACTTATTGGTTTTATTACGTTGCTTATTGTATTCGAGACGTTTGACAGCATTCTCCGTATCTTTAATCCACTCTAAAAAAAGCAAATCCCTTTTAATACATTCACTATTGACTTTTCTAGTAACCCACGGTTCCTTATTACGCTTCGATAAACTAAGCCGTTTTAAGGAAGTGCATTTTTGGTAACATTCAGAAATGTTGTTATTAATAAAAGCATTAATAGCTGTTGGGCAATTTAAATCAGCGCATGAATCCCAAGAAATTTTTTGAATCTCATAATTAAATAATTTATTATCTAGTTTTGTAACATAAATTGGAACATCCTGTACGTGGGATCCGCCAAGCAGTGCTACTGCCGTCATTCTATGGTCAGACAGTTTTGTACAAAGCGCGGCGCAGTAAACATCTTGTAAGCGAGAGCGAATCAATGCGTGGTCAATACACGTTTTGGTTATCTCGCCTTTTCGCATTTCTATTCTTGTGTAATCTGAGATCCCGCTTACAAGACCGTTTTCACTCATGACGCTCAAGTATGTTTTTTTTACAGAGTCGTTACTTTTAAGGTCTATGTTCATATCGCCGATAACAAGCAAGTCTAATCCCTGTGAGAAAGATAGTGTATGTGCAAGTTCATTAGTGAATGCGTATTTATTAGTGTTTGGTGGCCTATAAAAGTCGCCTGGCTACTGATTATCAGGTTGTGCCAGCAGTCCAAAGGCTTCGGTGTGTAGAGGCATTTAGGGTCAACTCCTTAGCGGAAAAACCATCGCTACGAATAATATTAGCGCTACTACATAATAAAGGCGGTCTCACAACCCACTAAGGTCAAAACATCTTAACAAACTTGCGGATGACTTAATAAACTTAATTGGTCGCAAATATTTTTATACAGTGTGTTCATTATATTGCAAGCCATAGGTCAAGTTTGTATCAATGGTGAAAGAAAAAAAACAGTAGGAAAAAACATTTAGGAATGTACATATCTTTTTGAGTAAGTTATGTTTATTTACACTTAATATTTTATTTTTTGTTGTTTCATTGATACTGAACTCGCTCCTCCTTGAGTTAAGTATGTTTAACAAATTAAGTAGCTACATGCAGTTTAATGAGCTGTAATGAGCTAAAACTGACATGTTTATTTTTATAAAATAACTAACACTAAACTTATGATTTTTCTGGTAATAGATCTCATAGTAGATTCCTGCTATAATTCTTTATAGCACTTAGTAGGAAGCCTTGTGAAGCAGTAAAAGATTGCAACTTCGTTGTAACCAGTAGATAATGTTCATTAAGAGAACAATGGTCAAGCACTCTGGTACAAACTAGTCTAATGGATTAATACTACGTTCAAGTATTGCAAAAACTAACCACAACAATAACCAAGAAGCTATAAACATAAACATAAAAACCGCAACACGACGATATCTGTGTAAAAGGTACATCGCTGATATGAAAGAATTTATATTTCAAAGAATGTTGGATTTTTATGGTGACAAAGTCCTTGAACACTATGTATGCTTAGATTTTAAAAACATGTGTTTATCTAGGCCTGTTTCTTAAATACACTAATCAATCTGTTTATTAAGTTTTTCTAAAAGAGAAAAAAACCGCATACATACTCGGCGAGAAACTTGACCATGACCCAAACTTGAGTCGGTTTTATATATAGGGTGAAATTTAATTAGTCGTTGATATCATAGGTAGTCCCGTGTGGTGCCGGCAAAGAATAGTACCAACCCTTACATACCCGTGGGTGTCGTAAGAGGCGACTAAGGGTTATAAACTGGAGGATGGGCAGCAGCGTCCTCCTTTGTATCTAACATCTTACTTACTGCGGTCACCTACAACCGCGGTCCATGGTGCCAGCCGTAACGCTAACAAGCGAGGTGACTATGGTACTTCCCCTCTACATTTTTCCAGCAAAAGCTTGAATTCTAGAGGGAGCTCCCTGTCCTGTAGTGGACGTTTCATGGGATGTTATGATGATCATAGGTGTGCATGTATGTATGTATGTATGTATATGTACTCGTGATTACAAACAACTTTCTCAAAGAAACATGGGTCAAAGAAAAATATATTTTTTGGCCTTTCCATACAAACCTAGCGCCAGCAATAGAAAAACTTGTATGCCATTAGTATTATACTAATCTAAGGTATGCCACGACCAAATTTTTTCTGGTTTTTGGACCTATGTCTCTTCAGTAAAGTTGTTTGTAATCAAGAGTTACATGCATATATTATCTTTGGGACTAGTCATCTTTTCATACACCCTTAATTTTTTAAAACCCGGAAATTTTAAGACGTGGTTCTGCTCATGAAACTCAAAAACTTTTCCCAAGGAACATAGGGTACGAACTAATCTAGGCATTTTTGGTTATTTTCTTTCTTTTTTCGTTTGGGACTCTTTTCAGATGTACCTAAATATATTTATTTTATAAAAACAGCAATATACTAAAAAACATCGCATCAACAATAAAAGAAGTAACAAAAGAAAGTATATGTATTAAAATAACACTAATCAAATCAAAATCAAATCAAAATCGTTTATTCATTGTTGGATATTAAAATCTCTTAATGACGTCAGCTAAACTACATCGCTTCACAAACAATGTGGCGCCAATTGTGGGAAAAAAAAGAAGCGACAATAAAAACCCACGCGCTCTTTTAAATATGTTTGAATGTACAAGGTTGATATACAACATACATAGGTCAGTTTTAATTTTGAATTAGCCTGTTAGAACCGTAGTCTAATCCCATGGATTTTTCTCTTCTAGATAATCTGATATTTTATAATAACCCTTCTTACATAATTTCTGCTTGATTACAGTTTTGAATTTATCTAACGGTAAACTTTCAATATCAGTGGGTACCTTATTATAGAAGCGTATACATTGACCTTTATATGTTTTACTAATTTTGTGAATACGGCTGACATGAGAAGCAAGTTGATTCTTGTTTCTTATGTTGACACTGTGCCTGTCACAATTTTTATCAAAAATATGTATATTCCGTTTAGCATATATTAAATTCTCATAAATGTATTGCGACACAAAAGTCAAAATGTTGATTTCTTTAAATTTATTTCGAAGAGATTCTCTAGGCTTCATTTTATAAATTGCACGAACAGCTCGCTTTTGTAGTAAAAAAATGCTGTTTGCATCCGCAGCATGACCCCATAACAAAAGGCCATATGACATGAGACTATGGAAATAACTGAAGTAGACTAACCTCGCGGTGTCTACATCCGTCAGAGCTCTTATTCTTTTCACTGCGAAAACTACTATTCAAATAAACCACCCCGAATCGTACCTGAGGGGAAAGTTCGCATTACACTGGCGGCATTTCCCCGTTGGATCGCCAGTAAAATGTATAAGTCACCGGCCACCGCCCAAGATCACGTACGAACGCTCTTGCCTCCGCCCACCAAGGCCCAGTCACCTCAACTGCGAAAGAGACAACAAAGTACGACCCCGTCAAGTGGCCGAGCTTGGATCGTTTTTGGGATGCCACCATCACCCATTCGGCTGCTAACCCGGGAGGTGAGTAGCCACAAAAGTACTCACGCATGTCGCGTCCCAGACCAGATAGCTCCCCCTCTCCCATGGCACCAACGTCAGCCCATCCGGGCGTTTGCCGTTATCCAGGCTAAGTAAAGATTCATTTATTTAGAAATAATAATTAAAATACACTTACTCTAGGCCCCCCATGCTGCTCCACTTTGTCGCCGATGGCATCCAGAATGTACTTCTTCTCCCTATCGGTTATCCTCGGATGCTCCTCGGGTGTATCGTACACAAGCACCCACCACAGTAAGCACCATACTAAACTGATTATACCTGAAAAGTTAAAAAAAAAATATATTTAAATAAAGGATAGAGAACGTGAATTTAGATAGGTCCTTGCCCACTTCTCATCAGTCTCGTCTCGGGCGTGTACAGCAAAAGAACGATGCTGACCGTTATTTCGTGCGCATGGGTGACAGGCAGAGAGCCAATCACGATTCGCACGCACACACGATTCAAAATTACTCAGGTATACTCGTACTTACATTAGTTTAAGAACTTTGTTATTAAGGTTAAATAAAAAAGTTTTATTATTTCTTGCTTTTTAGTTTTTTCGGCAGTTTTTTTTTTAAGTTTTTATTTTACAATTTTTGGTGACTATAAATTTTATTTTCCCACCCTTAGGGTAAATTGGACTACTCTGTAAAAAGTTATGCGTGGTCATACATTACAATCAGTCAGTGAACAATCTTTCATCCCCTGTTTTCCTACCTTTAGGGTTGGATTTTTTTTTTCAATTTTATATGGGACCAACTTCGGGGTATACCCTTTCCAATAAAAAAAGAAATATCAAAATCGGACTACTCTGTAAAAAGTTATGCGTGGTCATATATAAAAAAATTATATATATACGCGTCGACTTGAGAACCTCCTCCGTTTTTTTTTTCGTCGGTTAAAAAATTTGGGTAAAATGTTTGATAGCCCCTCATTTTATTTTGTCATTTCCGATTGACATCATCATAAGGTCTCGTATGCTAGCTATATCTTCGATAGTGCTTTAGGCCTCTAAATAGCATGTAAGTCCTTGTACTCAATCGTTTTGATGCGTACTTGTTCTGTAACAGTAACTTTGATACAACTCACGCATAATATGTAGAAATCAATGTGACGACCATAGAATTTATAAATACAAGAAAGTCATAGTTTAACTGTTAAAATAAGCAATACATACAATTAATGGTCTAATAGAATTTGAATTGTATTTTAAGTCGACTAAAACATTATGATAATACTTAATTATCAAATTGAACCTAAAGTTTAGGACCTCGGTACAGAAGGTTTTAATTTGTCAGATATCACTTGGCTTCATCGCAAAAAAATGCAGTAGGTAATTTTGCTCGAAATCACGATTTTAGACAAAAATTGGTTCTTATCTAATTTAACCTAAAATAACCTAAATGAGTTCAGGTTTTAGATCAAAAACCGAATTTATTCAGGTTTATGATAAATATTTTTACTTCTTTCGGTTCGAAAGCCTAGTTTTTTGATTATATAAAAAACTTGGACATTTACACCATTCAACTTACCGGGCACATAGAAAGCGTAATCCCAGCCGAAGTTCTCTATGAGTGGTCCTGTGAGGGACCAGGTGACCACGGTTCCGATGGCCCCTCCAAGGAGTGCGCTAACGAATTTTCCCTTTTCTGCTGGCGGGGCCCAGTGGGCTACTAGTGCGTGAAGGGCTGGGAATAGGAAACCCTGGAAATTTGAGAAAATGTTATCCAAACAGCTTTTGGTCACAAATATGAATAATAAAGCTGTTAAAGGATGATGAATAAAAATTGATCTCCACATGGTCGATTGGGTGTGTGTTTTATAGGGTGTAAAACATACGTTTATTTCTCTAAGGGGTAATTTTAAGGGGTAATAGATTTTTTTTTGGACCAATAAGTGAAACTTGAGTGGAGGAGGAGTTCACTAGTCTATGATCAGCTGGTGACGAAGACGAAGATTATTTTTGTGATAATATTCTGTGATATTAAAATCTAGTGCCTATCTGTTATGTCATTCAAAGTAACTGCCTATAACGTTTTAGTTAAGATGCATGTGCTGTAATCCTGAAATAGCAAAAAATCGTAAATTGTTTCGTGATTCAATATTAAACTTGACCGAAACACAACACTTGATTTTGGAAATCGATTAAGTTATATCCACGCATATGATTGTATTGGAAATTTGGGAAGACAGGAGGATATACGTACGGATCCTCTGATATACGTGCTTTTAGTCGCCATTTTAAGTAGTTTTACGTCAAGTTTTCCAAAACGCTTCGCAAGGTCACCTAGTTTCTAATTTAAGTTCGATTCGTCTCGAAAAATCAAATTATTTACCTAAAAGCGATAACAATTGCAAACGTATAACATAGTAATACCAAAATATTAAACTTATTTACAAAGCAATAAGCAATACAAAAATATCATAAAATATACGGGTTTTCATTATCGCTGTTCTTGAACGTGCAAACACGGGTATGTGCGCTATCTATGTTAAATAATTGAACATAGAATTTGTATGAATCACAAATAGTATGATGGTAAAGAGACAGCGGCACATTACGATAAATTCAATGTAACACACAAGGTCAAAATAAACTATCATATTTGTCACATCCATCACAGCGCTGTAAATTTTATTCTGCTCTCGTGGAACAATGGCATCCACAACTGTCCGAGCGATGAATTGTGAGGGAAGTGAAAAGTAATGATTTTTTACGAAAAATGTACTACTCTCGGTAGAGAGTATAATTGTTCCTCGTTTACTACTTTACATACCTATTCCATTTAACTTCGCTCTTGATTAGTCGCTAAATAATATTCCTCTATACAATATTACTTACTCATGCATGACGTAGTTAAAACTCAAAAGTAGATGGAGGTAATCCAGCTAAAGATCTTCTAACAAGTTAGTTCTAGTACAAGTCAGAAGAAACCGTAAAATTTCCAGACCATAGGCATGATTAAACCAACTTCTCCGTAAGATCCAGAGACGTCCTACTACCGGATCTATATAATGTTGCGAAATTTAGCACTATCTTGATATCAACTGTATAGCAAATTTATAGAAGTAATAGCAAATTTATAGAAAGAATCCCGACAAAAGATGTCTTACAAATATAATATTAAATTGGGGAATTTTTTCTTGCAGATTAATGACATCATAGTTCCTATAATTATATAGCCATTTTCATTATTTGTTTGATACAATATTTGAAAGTTGATTTAAGGTTATCAAAAGTATTGTTTTAATTTTTAGTTTGATACCTAAAATAAAAAAATCGAAATTTTTCGTTTAAAATTTTGTCCGATTTCATCATTAGATTTGTTATATTTTTTTACAAATAATATTTATTGAAAATTAAATTTAAGCTTCTTCTTCCCGATCATGCTTAAAAACATAATAAACTTGGATCTTTAACTTCAAAAAAAAATGTAAAAGTGTTAGTGCTGAAAATTTAGTTTACCTAAAGTTCTCCATACAAAACGCCAATTTCAGGACTAAGGACCTAATATATTTAGATCCATACAGACAGACTAGCCAGGTAATAGTCTTACCGCACACAAACCGATGACCACTCGAGTCGCTACCAGAACCATATAATGCAGCCTCGCGGCCTGGGGGCTGAGTGCGGTGAGGATAGCACTGAGCAGCATGGTAAAGAAGACCACTCTCCGAGGACCCCACATCTCCGCAGCGGTCCCTCCAACCAGGCAAGTCACTGTGTAGCCCCAGAAGTACCCTGACAGGACATACGCTTGCTGCTGGGGAGTCCAGTCGAACACCGTTACGCCTTCGGGCTACAAAAAAAGAATATATCAACATCGAATATGAACATCGAAGGCAGCCTCCATAAATTAATTCTGAAAATAAGTACACAAATAAGTGTTTTGGTCCGAGATACTATTTTTACAAGCTTTTTGATAGATCTAGATTTAGATCTAAATGATAGATACTATTTTTACGTACCTATTACCTAACGGAATAGCAAAAATGTGTTAGTTATTAATATAAGTAATATTGAAAACTAATCCATTTAAAAATATTCTTACACTTAAAAAATATAGGTACAGTTTGTAAGGGATAGGTTTCTAAACAGTGAATGGGCATGATCAGATAATAAAACTAAAAACCTTTTACCAAAAACATATCACCAGAAATGTAAAAAAAACTTGGCCTTTCCAGACAAACTATAATCCAATAAAATTTGTAGGGGCCGAGTTTTTTTTATATTTCCTGTGGTATGTTTCTCGGAGAAAGTTGTTCAGTCTCTTCGATTGATGCCCTTACAGTTTTTGTCCAGGGGTAACCCTGTATACGTAAAAAATATATGATAATATGTAAATATTGTTAAAACGGTCAAACGGGCCTGAAAGATCGTTAAACTTTAGATAGATTTTAAATTCTTTCTTCTTTTTAAAACAATAATTTACCCTACTTTGCAAAAAGGCAACCGCAAGAAATTAATTACATTTTTTCTTTTTATTTATTTTATTAGTCAAGGGCAGAGGCCTTAGCCAGGTATGAAAACGTATAACAATATACACACATAAACTTAAAACCTATAATAGGTATTCGCAAAATATACAGGGTGGCCTCAACGAAAAATTCCTTTATTTTCAAAAATAAGTTAATCTACATTCTAAATCAGTTACATTGGACATTGTTTATAATTTAAAATAATTGGGAATCACAAAAATAGTCATTTAAAGTTCAATTTTCATTAGCAGAAAACCGATGACTAGTTATATATGTATATAAGTATATGGGATACTATAAGCAGAAGAACGTTGCTGGACAGTTCATTCTCTTATATTAGTTGTTCTAATATCAGTTTACCTACCTGCTCCATTGAATCAAAATGAGAAATAATTATTTGATCAGCTATTCATGAAGAACATAAATTTGTGCAGGAATAAAATTCTCATTTTTTTACCGGCAGAAAATAAAAAAAAACCGGCCAAGTGCGTATCGGGCCACACGCTGTATAGAGTTCCGTAGATTTTTTATCGTAAAGCAGGTTTTTAATAAGTATTTCATAACGTTCGTTCATAACTTTCATTTTCACCCCCTAATGCTCAGCGAGGTCCTAGCGCCTGATTGCTATTGTCTTTTTTATTATTTTCAGTTTTTCGGCCATAGCTCATTAACTTGTGAAGCCTACTTAGCTGTGATAGTTTTCCTTTTAATTTCATCATATATACTACTACCGGGATTTTTTTCACATCTATCTAACGACACCCCACACGATGGGGTGGACGAGACGAAAAAAAAACCACTTTACTTGTAGGGCAGGTACCCCAAAAAGAAAATTATTTTCAACATTTTATTTTACCACTTTGTTGGCGTTGATGAAATGTATATACGTATATAATTACAGCTTTCTAGTACTAAGGTTCTTTGAGCTAAGCCGCGGACAGACAGACAGACGGACATGATAAAACTATAAGGGTTCCTTGTTGACTACGGGACCCTAAAAAAGCAGCAGTAACACGTTGTTCTGTAAATAAATGGTATTCGCGCAGCAACATAATTGATTGAACGGTAAAATAAATATGTGAGCCACAAAATTGATATTTGAGCAGCAGAATAAATAGATGAGAATCAAGATTTTAGAATTTACCATGCGTCTTTACTCGATATAAAGGGCCTTCATAAACATAAACAACATCGATACTACACTCTCCTTTATGTTTGTGTTACTACACTACTATAAACGATTGAAGATTTTACCAGATTCGATTATATTGTGAGTGAACAAAGTTTCGAATTTGACAGTTTCGAAGTGGCATCGATATCTTAAGTTTGGAGTGTATCGCCAGTCGTAGTTAAAGTTGATATACCTACTTAATTATTGCGTGTAAATAAAATAAATTACCTGCCGGATCTCCCGTTTTGTAACCAAGTACGTGTCGTTATCATATAATGACTCATTTGTCACTATGGCCTTGCATTCAGATTTCACTCTGTAAACAAAAATAACAGTTGCTACAAAACAATTTTCATCGCAAGTTCATTCACGTGTGTTTACATGTTGTCATTATTACTGTGAAGCACAACGAATTCGCAAGCAGATGTGAGATCAATAAAAACAAAAAGTAGGGCAGTGAAGCGAATACATTTCTATTATTTCAAAATTTTCCATTCAGTGTGGCGCCCGAAACAGCGTTTCTTGGTGCGGGTTTTTTTTAATGTCCAAAATAACTTCTTTAGTACCTACTCGTAAGTCCACAGGCGCCTCCGCCCATTTTCCCTTACCAAAAAAACAGCACAGCAGGTTCGATTTCTTTGGGAGTATTTGGGACAGCATTGCCTGGTTTCGAAAATTTTGCCTAATTTATCTCTTCTAGTGATCGTTAAAGTCCTAATAGGACTTTAATTATTCTATTAGTACTTTTATCTTAAGCGCGCGACAGGTCAGGAGTGCGGACGAAATTTATGGCGCGCTATAAGTTTCGCCCGCACTCCTGACCTGTCGCGTACTATACTGTTTTCACCTCACTCGCTCGGAAAGGCTTGGTACGAAATCTCCATGCAAAAGTACTTTTTGGCCACAAGCATGGAAAGAGATTAAAAAAAAACACGACCACAAATCTTCATGCAACCTTACTGGGCGCTAATAAAAAGTAAATTCCTTAAATTCCAAATTCATTGATCAGCTTTTGCATTTTTTCAACTTTCGCTTTTATTCAGCAGCGCCATGCATGATACCCATAATAATTAACTCGAAGGAGATTATAAATATGATCAAGTCCATCGGCAATGATCAATTTATAGTGCAACTGTTTTTTTTTTATTATTAATGGTCCACAACACTGGACATAACACTTACGCTGTTGTGTCCTTGATGCAGACATAGCATGCTAACAATATAAAGTAGCCGGAGTAGCCAGCTTTTACTGTAATACTAACTCTAACTTAAATTACTCCTTTACCATTGTTTTACAAATAGCGCATATGGTTTTTGAGAGAGGCTAAACAACCAGTAAATAAAAGGTCTTTACCTATGAAATTGCCGAAATTTTCTTACAGATTAATGAGATCATAATTCCTATAATTGTAAAGCATTTTTTTTTTCATTTGTCTTATATTTGAAAGATGACTTCAAGGTTAACAATTTACGCATAAAATAAAGTTTTTATTTTTAGTTTGATACACAATAATTAAGGTTCGAAAATTGTTCGTCTTAAGTGTCGTCCGATTTCATCATTAGATTTGTTATATATTTTTACAGATAATATTTTTCGAAAATTAAATTTAAGCTTCTGTTAGCTTAATGTCTTCCCAATCATGTTAAAAAAAAAAATTGGATTTTTAATTCCTAAGTAAAACGCAAAAATGTTAGTACTGAAAATTGAGTTTACCTAAAATTCGCCATACAAAACGGCAATTTCATAGGTAAAGACCTATTATAAGGTCCTGAAATAGTGAACATAATTTTAGTATGTTACTCAGACCACGAAACTGAACAACTTTCCCCAAGGAACACAGGTCGAAATACGAAAACAAATTTTTGACCTCCCATAGAAACTGCATCAGCTGATAGCGCATATACTAAAATTATGTTCACTATTTCATAAGGACCTTATATATCAATCTAGTTCCGGACGCCCTCATATGAAGTACAAATATCTTGCATCTAGCATTTTCCTTTAGGTGAAAAGTTTTGTGCTTCGCTCGGCAGCGAAGTTATTTCACGTCTAGCCCTCACTTCGCTCAGAATTCTATTTTCCTAGAATCATTTGCTTACTCGGCTTTCAATACAAGGCACTTGCGCCAAATAAACAATTTGTAGTCCTGCATAACAAATAAATATTACGTGTTGTCGTAAACATTATCCATGGATTACTCAAAAACATAGCGATATGTTTTTGAGTAATCCATGGATAATGTTTACGACATTTGCAATGTATGAATTTACAAAATTATCACCATTATCCTCAACAATCTTTACCTATTCTAGCAAAGTATGTGGCAAAAGGACTAAGAATTTTAAAGATGACCATAAAATGCTGAGAGTTATTTCGATGTTGAGCATTGAGACCAGTTTTGCTGTCATAGGGTAAAAGTTTCATAGCATCTTGGTTGGTACCTAAGTTGATTTGTTTAAGTATAAGTACAGAAATAAAGTCCATAAAAATGGTTTTAAAAATAAACAAATGCTCCGGAGCAACCATCCAAGAAATAATTGAAAAGAGAACATAATTGTTTTTTCTTTGAGTTTGAGAGTAAAAATTTTGTTTAGAAGTTAGTAAAAATTGTTTTTGAATACATAAAATGATCAGACTAGTTCAATCAATTTAATACAAGACTTTAGTAGTAGTGCATGTCCTGACATTCAAAAAAATAAATCACTGCAGTACATTGCATAGCAGAACTTATAATGAGACGCAATTCAAATTCGAATGGCTTTCGTAATACATAAATTCAAATAAAATTGCGTCACGATCTCAACTAGTATTTGGCTTGACCTTCTTTGGTTGAGACGATTGATATTTTATGTATATTTATCAATGAAAAATATTTAATTTTCCTCATAGAAAAGTGTTGGATTTTAAAATTCTGGGGTCAAATAGGCCTTGTAATAGCGTGTCAGTCGTCAGTAAGACGATTATGAAACCGATACTGATTATCCTTATTGACAAAAAGTTATGCGTGGTCATACATAAAAAAAAAATTAAAAAGATAGATATACGCGTCGACTTGAGAACCTCCTCCGTTTTTTTTTCGTCGGTTAAAAAACATAGCAATTTGCAAAACATAATTTAAAAACCTCGTAAGTGCGCAATAGTAAAACTTTACGACCTACTTGCCCAAGACTTCCTTCTAAAAAGTCTTTTTAAAAAAGGGTTTCTTTCTATGTTAAACAAATTGAACACAATGCGCATAGTTCAATGCGGGTTTTGTGAACGTCTATTTGGTAGATGGCCTGTGTGGAGCTGTGGTAGTGCTACTGGCTGCTGTGCTGAAAGTTCTGGGATCTATTCTCGTTCGGGGCAGATGTCTCTTGTGTATTTGTTCTCGGGTCTGGCTGTGTTTGTGTCTGTGGCCGTGAGTGTGGTCATGTGGGCATGCAACATCGACTTTCCTTAGTCAATGGGTAAAAACTTTCTTTCTCACTCCACTACGTAATCTTTAAAGTCAGGTTTTGGGGCCCAGCGAAGATTTAGTCCCCGGGCGGACGCTTGTCGGCTTCCCCGGCTAGTCGTTCGTCAGAATACCACTGTAGACCCTGGCTATATACAGGAGTTAGAGGGGGAGAAGTGAGGAGGAGGGTTAAGTCCTTAATCTATGTCAATTATGTGTGAGAAGATAGTAAAGATGGTAAGTGGTAAATGGTAAGAAGGTAAGTATACTAACGATGTGACGGTGGTATTGTCAGGCACCATGGCTATGATGTTGACGCTGACGTTCACCCTCATCATGTAATTCACCCAGCAAGCCAGGAACATCATCAGACCGATGTTAAGCCGCGCCGGCACTGCATCTAAAACAAATTTAATAAACTTGAATTGCCTACTTATAAATATTTTTACGGATAGTGGTCGTTTTATTTAAAATAAAATACATAATATTTAAGTGATGAGATGAGTCCTTATACAACGTGGTAATGGAATAACGAAACCCTCATACACCCCAACTGATTTTTATTAAAATAAATCCATTCCCATAAAAAAAACTTTAAAAAAAGATTATTTTTCTAGATATTGTTATTTTAAAGTTGTCCTAGTCCGCGCACTCCTCGCACGCTACGCCCACTTCCCTCCCCTCCTCACCGCTCATGAACCGCGCCGCTCGGCGCCGCCGCCGCCAGTGCGCGTGTCCACAGAAATATTTAGAATAGAAGCGGCAAAAATTTAAATAATAAAAATAAATTACCCGTATCAAAACCCGTGACATTGAATCTACTTTCGATTCTGAACAAACTATTTTCTCAGTTTCGCTTATTACGTCAACACGTTGTATAAAGCAAAGGAAACAAAAATATCAAAATTTTCAAAAAGGTAGGGTATATATTAGATGTTAACTCTTTATTACTCACATAAGTAAAAATAAATTGTTTATGTTAATACGATTTCTCTAAGTGGATTGTCGTTGTTGGTAAATTCCCTAAGTGCTAGAATTTTCTTTCAGAACAAATGTTTGTAACTTGGTCATGCTAGATTCTTTCATTGACACGCAAGTAAGGCACACAAGTTACAGGTATAAGGTGGATTTAAATAAAAATCAAAGAGACAGCTTTATACCAATCTGTGCTTAAAAGTAAATCATGCAATGCCTGTGCGCCAATACCTAAATCACAAACTACTGAACCGATTCAAACGCAGTTTTTAATATTTGGCCTACTTCCGTAAAAAAATCGGCCTCTCCTTACAAACTTTCCAATGAAGTTAACAATTTTGTACAGAGATGCTGATTTTCTTTATCATTTCCTGAAAGTCTCATTCACTGAAATTGGTTCAGTTTCGTTGATTGATCAAGCCCTTTCAGTTTTCGGAAGCTGTCCCTTACAGAGTTCATGAAAGAGCGTGAAATTTTGTAAACAAACAATTGCAGTTAAAAAAGATTTATCTACACAAAAGCCGTAAAACAAAAAAATTAAAAATTTACGCTCTTTCATGAACTCTGGTATAGGTACGCATGGCAGCAAGCAAGTGGAAACAAAACCAGTATAAGCTGAACGAGCGCTACGCTACAAACTCCCGAAACCAGAGACTCGCTCAAGGTCAAAGTGTTTCCACCGACGAGCAGCCGTGAGTACGGTTATGTTTTTAGACATTAGGCACCAAAACATGCTTAGCAACTGCATCAAATTATTAATTGCTTTAAAAACCTTCGCAAAAACAACCGGACTAGCTTCGAAGTCACGATCAAAAGTTTTATTTTATTGATGGCTAATAATACCCACCATAAGCAAAGAATATATATAATATTACCCATATGTCAAGATGATCTCAAAATCTCGTCATTGGCAAATAGCGAACGCGGAATTTAGCGTCAGTTTTATTTTTTATACAGGGTGTAAAAAATACTATTATCGTTTTCAGGAGGTGATTCTATAGGTTCTGCATCATTCATTAATAAATAATATTTTTTTCTGACAAGAATTTTCGACTTAAAAGTGAGGGATATGGAGAGGTACGGCCCTGAGTCAAGATGCTTTCTATACAATCGCAAACGCTAGTAGAATAGAATGAAAATGTACGGGAATGACATTAGCGATAGAAATGTTGCGTCACAGCTAATGTCAATCCCATACATTTTTATTCTATTCTATAGCGTTTGCGATTGTAGAAAGCAACCAAACTCAGGGCCTGTACGATTAGCTGGTGACGTAGATGCAGCTTATTTTTGTGATAATAGCCAGTAGTTACCTACCCATTTAAATAAAATACTTTACTGTAATTTAAAAAAGTTGAAGGTATGCGATCGTCATAAAAAAGAAAAACAAAGTCTTTTTATATTTTTTGCAATCTCTTCAGATCCAGATGCTGGTCGTGTCGGTATTATACAGGATTAATATTTCGTTAAATTGCGTCTCATTTGCACGACACGTTCCACCAATCCCCATCTACCCACGTGGGACTAGATCTATGGTTAGCATGCTAGAACTTCAGCCCAACCATCACTTACGATCAGTTGAGTTCGAGATCAATAGCCTTTGGATTAGGTACATTTCATGTGGAAAAAGGTACCTACCAGAAGATTGAAACCTGTCAGGTGCGTAAGCTTAGGTCGACCTCAAGAGATATTCAAATTGTGACCTTGGATGACTTCTATTCCCTCGGCCATTTGCAGTAAAGAATGTAAATTGCATAATAAACACAGAGGGTTCATAGGAAATTTTAACTAGAGTAAGAGTAGTAGATCTGCTTTATTTTCGACTAAGAAAATCGAAAAGTATCAGCCTAATTATAAAACCTTTAAGGCAAGGCTTATAGAAAATGTAATTTTTTTCAACATATAGAAAGAAACATTTTACCTGCAACGCACAAGTAAGGACGGAGTTGTACACACGGCCGCACATCAGTAGAAACACTTTTGGACCTTATGGCGTGGTAATAGAGTTGAAAAAGTTTCTACCGACAAACGGTTGACCGTACGTGAAAAACTCAATATTGACTCCTTTTATTGCAAATGGAGGAAAGAATAGGGTCCAAGGAAACGGTTTGAATTTGATTTGAGGTCTACCTAAGCCTACGCTCCTGCCAAGTTTCAACCTTCTGGGACTGGAACCTTTTTCCACCAAAGTACCTTTGATAAGCATTAAACCTCCAAAGTCCATAAGTTACAAATGACAAAATAAACATATTTTAGACAAAACACCTTTAAAAGAATCATCGCACCTTTTTACATCCTGTACGGTTGAATGTACGACCTCGTAAAACCAGAACGTTTTTTCGCGGAACATAACTTTCGAATACAATGTCAACATTAAACGTGTGACAAAAGACAAGCTTAAAGAGATCATAATTATAATTAAAAACAAAATTAATTCAAAGCGAAAGCGAAAGCCGAAATGACTGAACTAGTTCAAATCCGTAGCTCGACATGATGCAAGTGAAATTAATAATTAAATGAATTTGAATAAACTTGACAGCTGGCCATACACCTCCCTAAAAGTTTTCCTGCACGGTTTCTTCCTATTAAAAAAGGAACGTAGGAAATGCAGATATTGAAACCAAGTGTCCTATATACGTGGGTAAAGGTTAAACACGTTCAGTATTCAGTCTGCCATCGGTTAAGACCATCAGTTATTCTTATGCCATCAGTCTGATAAGATTGCAGGGATGCATCTACAGGAAAGATAGATTTCTCTTTCTTTCAGAAAAGACGGAAAAGACAGATTTCTCTTTCTTTCCTATTATAGCTGCATCCCTGCAATCTTACCGGACTGATAGAATGAAACCTAACCTTTGTCTTAGGGACTAAATATGTATGAAGTCGCAAAAAAGTATGAACTTTTGTACCTACACACATTTTGTTTAGGTGTTCGAAATCATTTTCAGGGTATTTGCAATCATTATGAATAGAATTCTTGGTTTCATTATTTAGAGTAGGTACGTAATATCGCCTAAGTATTTGTCAAAGTGTCATTATAATTTGCTTTGTATTGTACCTGTGTTCTTTAAATGTGTGTTACTGTAAAAAAATATTCTATTTTGTGTTATTTCTAATAATATATTTAATTACTTACTAAACAATTTTCTCTCACACATTTCATGCTTTTCTGAACAGGTTTGCCTGTTTATGCAAAGCGTCATTTATAACCTTGCATGTATGGCCGGCTTTATAAAAGTTTAATGATGCAAACAAATAGATGACCGGAAACATAGTAAAGTTCAAGATTCTTACATCGACTTTGAATGTTTAGCTTTAAACATTGTCAGCATTGAGTTGAAAGTCATATTGGCTTAAAGTTTTATGGTCTTTGGTTTAGTCTACTTGACCTCCTTCAATATCACATTTATCACTTTTTTGAGATATTTTAACAGAAAACCATATTGGCGGCACGTAACGTGTCATACCATTTAGTCCCAACTCTCTTCTGCACGTAAAATCGTATACACACCCCGATTAGAAGTAAAGAACAGCAGGTTTATCAACCTCGGATTCGCCTCAAGCGACAAATGCAGAATTACACACGCACATTCTTTACTTTTAAAGCTTAGGTCCGTAATTTACAAAAGTATAAAAAAAATGTACCTCCATTTTTGTAAGCGACTACTTACTTTAGCCCATCAGTGATTCATTAGAAACTAGGACAGTGGTAGAAAAAACCTAAGTCTTTGTTACCGAGATAATTATCAACAAATGAACCAACTAATCCTTTAAGATTTGAATTACCATCGTCATTAAACCTTGGAGATGCCTTTTTATTACCTTCTACTCGTATAAGCTACCTCAAGTCGAAGCCTCAAGCTACCTACGACATGTATCTGAAGCTATAATCAAGCAGGAACTACTTCCAGTTTAATTTTCATGTTAAAAGCAATCGAGTGCGCGGGCTGTCATTGCCGGGCTATTGTTGAGGTTTTCTCATTATATCGTCATTGCCATCCATTGCATTGGTGTAGTATAATTTAACTACCTAGCTCGATGGATGAACTTGAAAATACAAATCACCCGTCATTCTAATTCGTGTCGTTCTACTAGCGACTATAAAACATGTCAAAGTTTTATGAACTTGATAGCTAGCTAAGCTAAGTAGGTATATATGAATTTTCAATCCTAAATCTTAGTATTCTCTCTACCTGTGCATGAGGGTATGTGACAATGTGACAGACAAGTTAACGGTCGTATGCTCAGACAAATGAAGGAGCGGTCAGCAAACGTTACATTATTGATTTGTATTAATGAGCAGAGGTTGCAAACATTTGTATAACGGTACCATGTATTCCTTCTCTTTGTGTAGGTTCAGGAAACATAGCGAATCCAGCTACGTACACATGCATACGACCATCTGTGTACGTAATAACTAAGTGATCCTCACCAGCTTTCAATGAATTAAATATATGTCATTAAGTATTTACATCAGGAATTTTACTTAACCTTTGGGCGATGATAATAAAGTCATGAACTTTGTGGTAGCTCTCCAGTAACAGTGTGTCGATATAAGTCTACAATGGGAATGACCTAACAAGAAGTCAACAAGCAATTTGCGACTCGTAATGCTGAGAATCCAAGTAGTACTAAACTAAGAAAACAAGTACACCGCCGAGTTTTCCTGCTTACTGTCACTCAAGAATGAAGAGCTGTAGAACCTTCAGGAAGAGCCTGAGACTGGCGGCGCCGGCGCCAAGTGAAAGTGTAGGAATGCGAGCTGCTCAGGCGCCTGGCGCCATCAGTAACGACCTCACTGATCATAGCCATCAACCCCGTTTGCCATACGTAATTATGTTCCTTTGCAGCCCGCCCCAGCTACACACAAGTTGCTAAGTTCCTTATGCTAATTTCTTATTACTGTTAGCGAAAAGCGGCCAAATAGTTGCTACGGAAAGATGGCTGATTTGACTTAATATAAAAAAAAATATTTCATCTGTGTCTTAATAACGAAATCCTAAAATGAATAAATTATACTTAGACATTGATTTTTTTTTGTAATGGGGATTTGCCTACGGGTGGAATAATCCCGTTTCTATTGAATATTAAATTGACTTTTCGTATTTCAAACTATTTTCTTAACAAAATATGTTCATTATTAGATTCACAAGACGTTTTAATCCTTTACACACATGAAAAACACATGAAAAATTTCTGTATGGAAAGTTTGTATAAATAGAAGCTTTGGATAGACATAGATAAACCAAGACCGCGCAAGCAAAACCCTATTCTAACCCTATCACCGCACCGGTGATGATTTAGGTCCTTTTACCTATTGGCGCGTTCTATGTGCGTGGAGACGTTTAGGTAAACTCAATTTTCAGTACAAACACCTTTGCATTTTTTTAGGAATAAATAACAAATCGAATTTCTGTGATTTTTAAAGTATGAATGGGAAGATATTAAGTACATATCAGATTTAATTTACATACATACATACATACATAACATCACGCCTCTTTCCCGTTGGGGTAGGCAGAGACCACAGTCCTCCACCTGCTACGATCTTGACATACTTCCCTTGCTTCCTGTACTTTCATCAATCCTTTCATACATGCTCGTCGGTTTAGGGTACTTTTAACCTGGCCTTTATTCAGAACGTCATGAATTTGGTAATTTAATTTTCAAAAAATATCATCTAAGTATAAAAAACTGGTCAAGTGCGAGTCAGACTCGCGCGCCGAGGGTTCCGTTATACCTGTAGTATTTTTGGAAGCAATAGTCTAAAATTTGTTTGTAAAGGTTTTTTGCAGATTTCTAAAAACTGAGTAACTTAGAAAGATCGTTTTATTTTTGTTGTAATATGTACATAAACTTCTATCGACTGTAATTAATTCAGATTTTTCCTTACACTAACTTCGGAGATAATGGTATATTTTTTGTCATTTTTCATCATTACTTGAAAACTACGAGTTGAAAATATATTTTAGAATTTACACGTAAAGCCCTTTCATATGATACCCCACTCGACCTAGTAACGACAATTTGAAATTTGTGCCCTATTTTGGCCCCCTTTGATCATGAGTTTTTTTTTAATTTTTTGATGTGCAATTAAGTTGGGCAACCATATTCTAAAACTACTCCAAATTTCAAGTTGATAGCATGAATGGTAGACGGAGAGACAAAAAAAAAAGATAAAAAATAAAAATAGATAAAATCTAATGATCAAAACGGTCGACATTTATAGTAAGACGAACCATTTTTGAAGCTTTAATTTTACATAAGAGTATCAAACTAAAAACAAATATTTGATTCGTAGATACTTGTTCAAATATAAAACAAGAAAATTGCTATAGAATTATAGGAATAATGATCTCATTAATCTGCAAGAAAATTTCGCCAATTTCATTAGGTAAGGAAGGATACACTACTGGGAAAAACCTGACAATCTGACTGGAATATTCTTTATCACGGGCCAGTGCTGTACGACGCTATGAGCTGGGAAAATTCTAACAGGTTTGCTCCATTTGCCTATATAGCTAGTCAAATGCACGGAGTGAATGGAGCAATCTTATTGGTTTGAATTTTCCAGCTCACAGACGCAGTGCCAATTTATTACCTTACTAGCGAAATACCTCTGAATGAAACCCAACAATTCCACAACTAATTTGGCATTGACGTTTTCATTGTTGCTGATGATTTGCGGTCGTCTTGCGGTAATTTGTTATCTCATCTGATCTCGCATCTTACTTAAGCGGAAACAGTAAATCATCAAACCACTGTTCGTCAGTGTTCGTAACGTCAAACAAAGTAAACCCTCAACAAATTGTAATAAAACTACCAACAAAAACTACATTCAGTGGTAAAAAAGAATCACCTAAAGATGTAGATAAAAAGATAATGTATTTTTTATATAGATAAGAAAAACGTATTGGAGTTTAACTAATTAAAGGAGGTGGCTCTGCTTGTTTTCTGATGAACCGTGCTAAACAAAAAGCGCTGAGCGGTAGCAATATGTGGGGAGGCTATTACAGAACAATATTTTAAATAAAAAACCGGCATAGTGCGCGTCGTACTGGCGCACCGTTGGTTCCGTACCACTAAGGTAAAAATACCGTCTTAGTCAGGGACGCTCAGTCACGCAGAAGTGTATTAAATGCGCGCGAGTCCTACTCGCATTTGACCAGTTTTTTTATTTGTTGTTATTCTGTAGCTTATGCACTACATACAAACATACACTCACCGGCATGGGATTTAACACGTTCACTGCGTGGCGCTAAAACTAAACTTACTGCCAGTGCGTTACGAGACTTATACTGCCCGTATCAAAATTTCCCGCTACGCGTTACGGCTTCTTTTTTTTTTTCTTTTTTTTTTTTTAGTGTACCAGGGCCTGACTTCCAAGGTCTACCAAGACGTGGAAACTCATTAATCAATTATAATTTTTATACGACTGATAGGTTACATCCTTGAGTATATACAGCTGCCATAGCACGGGGTTCTGTAGACTATTTAAAAAGATATAGGACTTTATGTAACTAAGTGATTTACAGCAAAATACTTGCCGTATAGCATAGAAGTAAAAAAAATTTAGGGATGGGAAACACTCGTAATCTAAACAAAAACATTTTTATCGATAGCCACGTTTAATTTTGGTCGGAGGACTTACGAAAATTGAATTCGACTAACTTACCAACTTACTCCAAATCACAGACTTGAATTGCTCCCTGTCTTGATTTTTTTACACTACTATGTTTGTTTATCACAACGTTGTCAACAACGTGTATTTTTTTTTGCTCGTTGACGGGCTTGGGGAAACTAAACTTGATTCATTAACTTTATTACACTGGACCTTAATTTTTCTGGCTTCTACACCTTCAGTCTTTCTGGTATTACTCATGTTAAGTTTTGTTTTAAAAGTTTCATTGTTTTTTATATTTTATTTTTCACGATAATGTGTCAAAATAAAATAAACAGGCAACAGTAGTGCAAACTGAAGCTCTGCTCGGGTGCATGCGGTGAGGTGCAGGGTTGGGGGGGGGCACGGCTAAATAGTTGCCGTATCGCACTGGATAATGATAATTTTCTTCTTGTGCGTTACGGCAACTATTATGCAGTACAATTTTTAAAAGTAAATTAATATTTTTTGCGTGTAAGGGAACATATGAAAATGACCCCCGCACCGAGCGTAAGACATTTTGACAGTTCGGAAGTCAAATACGGGAAAATGCTTACCGTAACGCAGTGAATTTGTTAAGCACTTGAAATTTCATTCATTTTGAAACCTCTCTTAGCTCTACTTAATTAATAACAAGGTATATACATCCTTTGATAGGTAATCAAATTTACTTTTATGTGTTGTATTGTTAGGGGCTCTTAAGCAGTATCAATGCTTTCAATTGTTTCTTGGGTTACGCTTTACCACTCCGCAAGTTTTTTAATTCTTGCCCAAGTACAACACCTACTGTGATGTGATTAAGGAATCAAAAGACCTTTTTATTGATAATCGTATAGCCATAAAAACCTCTTTATTGACATTCATTGGATTTCCTAATCACAGCAGGTTTCCCAAGTACGAGACTTCAAACATTTTTATAAGTGGTCTAGCTGTTTTTGCGGAATGGTACAGCGTAATCCAAGAAATAATTGAAATCTTGATTAATAAGTGACGGCATAATAGCCTCTTTTTAAGGAAATGGAAGCTAACACTAAGACTTAGATTATAATAATACTAACGCACTTAGATGTTGTTTAATTTTGAATTTCTACAGTGATACCTATTGTATCACATCCTGGGGTGGTATTGCCAAAACTAACCTTTTACAACTTGAACGTGCCCATAAAGCGGTACTGAAGGTTATGTCATTTAAACCCCTTCTCTTCCCTACTACCGAACTTTACCAATCCTGTGATCTCCTTACTGTTCGACAACATTTTATCCTTTGTACCATATTAAAACAACATACCCAATCTTCTTATGACCCCTTGACTTATCCACCTAAACGAAACCATCTTGTGATTCCGAGTTCCCGCTGTAACACCACATTTAAGCAGAGGTTTTACCCATTTCTTGGCCCATTTCTTTATAATTCCGTACACAAAATTTTATCATTACTTCCTATGTGCAAACACTCTAATATTATGTATATTAACATCCATAGATTCATAAACACTGTCTTAGCTCTGTACACCTCATGTTCGCTGGCTAGTGCTTATAGCACAGGTCTACCTTTTTTAAGTACTAGCCTCACCTACTGTTTTTTGCATAGCCCTAAGATAGCTCTAAATTTATATTATACTAGCTGTTGCCCGCGGCTTCGCTCGCGTGGATTTCGTATTTATGTTGTTACCGGTTTTCCGAAGTAATGAGATATTTTCCCGTCATTTCGGGGTAATTTTAAACTAAGGTAAAACGGGACTAACCCTGCGCAAATCAATCAATGAGTACAATTCAAGATCCAGCTAAATTTTATATAATATACAGACGTTACTCATAAATTCCTCAGAACAGAGGAACTTAGCAGCAGTATTATGCCTTAAAGTTGCCACTTAACCTAACAAATGTAGTGAGAGATATGAGAGACTCCTTTACGTTATATTTTAAAACAGAGCCAACTCGCAGAAGTAATTGAGAAAAACTAAAACCCTCTCCCCGTTCCTCTCTCTCCCTCTATCTCCCTCTCCCCCTCCCCCTCACTCTGTATCCCCCTCCCCCTCCTACCTCTCCCCCTCCCCCTTCTCCCCTCCTTCTCCCGCTCCTTTCCCCTCCATCTCCCCATTTCCCTCCCTCTCCCCATTTTCCCTTCCCCTCCTTCTCCCCCTCCATCTACCTCTACTCTACCTCTTCCTCTACCTTTACCTCTACCGCTTCTTCTGCCTCTACCCCTACCTCTCTCTCCCTCTCCCTCTCTCTCTTCCTCTACCTCGCCCCTCCCTCTTCCCCCCTCACCCTCCCTCTCCCCTCCCTTTCCCCCTCCCTCACCCCCCCTCTACCACCCTCCCCCTTCGCCCTCCCTCTAACTCTCCCTCTCGCACTCTCTTAGATTGATTTTAGACATTTCAAACCTATCGCACCCCAACCCCATCCCTAGGGGATTATGGTATGCCACGTCCACCACGATGGATTTCAAAATTGATGTAGTTTTTGTAATCAGCGACCCGATAAACCATACAAACGACACCCATATTGATTTTTAAACATTTCAACCCTTTCGCACTTCAACCCCATCTCTAGGGGATGATGGTATTTCACGTCCACCACGTTGGATTTCAAAATTGTTGTAGTTTTCGTAATCAGCGACCCGATAAACCATACAAACGATACCCATATTGGTTTTTAGACTTTTCACCCCATTTCCCTCTTTTAGGGGTTGAATTTGGGGTGAAATTTCAATAACAGTGATGTACATTCCACAGAATTACAACCCTAAACAAAACAATAAATTTTGTGGATTTTACTTTGAAAATGAAAGATTTTCAACTTCATCCCCCTTTTCACCCCTTAGGGTGGAGGATTTTCAAAAACCCTGAGACATGTCAAACTTAGTTTTTAGTCGTCAGCCTAAATACAAATTTTAAAGATCCTAACTTCAAAACTGACGGACTTTCATACAAACTTTCATCCCCTATTTCACCCCCTTAGGGGATGAATTTTGGAAAATTCTGAAACACGTACTTTTTTAATTTTTACCAAAAGCTTAAATACAGATTTCTATAATTCTACCTTTAAAACTGAAAGACTTATAGACCAACATACGGAAAAAAATCATCCCCTTTTTCACCCCCTTGAAGGATGATTAGAAATGCTTAAACACGTATTTCTTTATTTTTTATCAGAAGCTTAAATTCAAATTTGTGTGAATCTAGCTCAAGAAACAAAGGACTTTCATACAAACTTTCATCCCTTATTTCACCCCCTTGGGAGATAAATTTTCCAAAATCCTTTCTTAGTGGGTGGTTTTGACGCACATAGAACCTGTGTACAAAATTTCAGATCTGTATCTATAGCGGTTACGTCCCGGCGTTGATGAATCAGTCAGTCAGTCAGGACATGCTCTTTTATATATTTAGATTATAACTTGACTGTTATGGCTAAATGTAGAACGTTAAATAAATTATTTTTATTTTATTTTATTATTAGTGAAGAAAAGAATTTTCTTTTTCTTTCTCGTTTATTTTTTCATGTTCTGGTCGTGCTGTAAAATACGAGTACAGCACATCAAAGTCAATTTAATCACTTATCAAAGGATGTAACGAAGTTATACTTTAACTTATCATTAATTAAGTATAGCTACTTAAAATAGATTTTAAAAAACAAAATTTCAAGGGTTCAATTCCGTGCCGGTGAGTGTACCAATTTTCATGATAGAGCTAAAACAAAAGGACCTAAAAATATGTTTCTTGTGCCTTGTGTGTTTCTATTATCAGTTAGCTAATTTTGCCATAATAAGACATGATCTGTGAAAATTTCAACTATATGGGTCTTACTACAAAAAAAACCGGCCAAGTGCGAGTCGGACTCGCGCACTGAGGGTTCTGTACCACCACATAAACATAATTGTATTCGTTGAAATTTCAGTAAGTTAATGTGCTAGATTTTTTGAGTCCGACACGCGCTTGACCAAATTTTATTATTTGTTGTTATTTTATAGCTTATGCACTATAAACATACCAATTTTCAAGTTTGTAAGTGTTCCCGTTTTTAAATAGAACTACAACAAAAATCGCCTCAGCGACCATCCAACTTGACCCCTCTCTTATATGAATGTTCTTGAAACGGGAGCTCACCACAATTGGTTACCATTAGTTGTGAGAAAAGTTGTAATATTTAATGATTTCAGACTTTTCCCATTATTTGTACTGTGAGACCTAGCTTCTTGCCAAATTTCATAATTTTAGGTCAACGGGAAGTACCCTGTAGGTTTTGCATTTTTGAATAAATGTATGGAGATGAGGACATAAAATGCCATATCTTTTGATTGCGTCGTTGTAAAAAATTGAAATTTTCAGATCTTGTGTGGTTCATGGATCCTAATACGTGGTATTAATGTCAACCTGATACCTTTACCCGTTCGTGAGATAAAGGGTCTTGACAGACAGACAGACAGACAGACAGACGGACAACAAAGTGATCCTATAAGGGTTCCGTTTTTTCTTTTGAGGTACGGAACCCTAAAAAATTAGACATCTGTTGAACACTTGATTAAAAAAATGCGCACAAAATAAGTGGCTATGTCAGTTGATGCGCAGAAGTCAAGTCATAAGTCATTTTTGACTTCTGCGCATCAATGACATAGACAGCGTTATTTAGTACGATTTTTTAATCAAGTGTTCAACAGATGTCTAACTTTTTTGTAGTAAGACGGTATTTATTTACATATTCAAAACATACAACCCTTTAAAGGACGGATAGACAGACAGACAACGTGGGGTCCCGTTGGCATCCTTTGGGTACGGAACCCTAAAAACAAAGAAACTAATTGAATTTATTACAAAAATACTTGCGTACCTTCTAATACTAAATAAAGGATCATAAAGACTACATCATAGTCTAAAGAAGATGATCCAACTGATTAGGTATGTAAGTAACACTAAGTAAGTACGCACTTTCACAGAACAACCTAATTTAGTACATTTTGGTAACGGTGCAGCCTCGTTTCATTAAACGTCAGTGATTTATGAGGTGTTTCGCGTAAATACCATCCCACATTTGATGACCGAAAGTTTGGTGCGAGAAAAATCCTCAGTGCTTTGATATTTATCGGATTTAAATTTGATTAGATTATTGACTTTGTCAGAGAGGAATGCTGCGTAGAAATACTCCCTTCCGCGGTTTGCGAGGGAATTTGTGTTGCCAAGAAAGTAGTTCACATATAGGTAGTAGACACGTTCTCGCTACCGCAATAGCGCCCCTGATTTGCTTATCTACGTCTCACGTATTAATTTAAACCATCTACAACTATAATCCCAGTAATAGGAGTGTAGTATATAAGCTATGGTATAAGCTAGAGAAAAAATATTAAGACGCGATGGGATACATATCCATTAATTTAAATAATCTATTATAATTAGGGTTCCGTAGTCAACAAGGAATCCTTATAGTTTCGTCATGTCCGTCGTTCTGTCTGTCTGTCTGTCCGCGGCTTAGCTCGGCAACCCTTAGTACTAGAAAGCTGTACGACAAATTTGGAATCATTCATTATCTGTTTGGAGGTGGTTTTTCAACATCAAATATATTATGTAGTTTTTGTTTGTCCCCGCCTGCAATACCTCATGAGATTCGAGTTATATTTATCTTCCAGTTATATATTTTTATTATAAATTGAACTTGTTTTTTCTCTTTTCAGTTCATATTTTTCAATACAGTCGGGTATTTTGATTTTGAAATATTATTGTTTTACATTTCCGTAGTAAGGGAACACTCTTTATATGAACTTCCACAGACAAGTGGATATAGTCATGCAAAGTAGGTACTATCAAACTTGTTTGAATTGTTTTTGCGCAAATTAAAATTTTCAATTTTTGTTGTATGACAGCTAGCCCTCAAAATGAAAGCCAGCAAGAAACCACTAAGAATCCTTCGATAGACGTGCATAAAAATCTTAAATTTAAAAGGCAACAAATTAAATGATTCCCAAAATATTTTTTTACACCCCAATACACTTCAGACAAAATGGATGAATGTACACCAAATTGGCTGAACGTGCACCAAATTTGGGTAACCGGTTCGGTTAGGTTGTGTTAGGTTATCTTGCGACCACAATGCACGAGCCGAGCAAGCGGAGCGAGCGTGCCGCGGCAGCGGCCGGCGAAGTGCCAGAAGCAAATTTGGTGCACGTTCAGCCAATTTGGTGAATATTATTTGGTAAAAATTTACTCAAATTTGGTGGCACGTTAATACACATCCGATTTAAAATATGGTGTCAATTTAAGCCGCCAGGCCAAAGCGTGGCGGACAGTCCGACGAACGGACATTTTTGAGGAGACTTGATTTTTATGATGTACAAAACACATTTTTAAGAAAATTAGAACTTTTTTTTTCGTGAATACAATACCTTTCTCGCTCCGCTAGAAAGTTCATATCGAAACCCGGTTAGCAATAATAATCGCAAAGGCGACTTTCATCATCATCATTATATCAGCCGAAAGACGTCCACTGCTGGACATAGGACTTCCCCTAAATATCTCCATGACGACCGGTCCTGCGCTGCTCGCATCCAGCGGCTTCCCGCGACCTTGACCAGATCGTCGGTCCACCTTGTGGGGGGGCCTGCCAACGCTTCGTCTTCCGGTACGTGGTCGCCACTCTAGAACCCGCCACTCTAGAAGGCGACTTTATTCCATACTTATTCTGCATTAAATTATTATTTTTTCTCAATTAATACTTTAACACGTATCCTAGAAGTCCGTAAGCTTAAATGATGGGAAAACATGCCCAACAGCAGGACCTAGTACAAGCTTAAGCAAAAGAATTTCGATACTATGGAACATTCATTGATTTTTAATAATCTATATAGCCTAGAAATCCGCAATTTGATTACGTGTTTTCCCCGATAAATTTAGTATTTTGCTTCCTCAAATTCAGAACTAGATTCATAAGATAGATTCAAATTAATACCTTACTTAACTAAACACTAAAACATCCCTTCGCAATTTCCTTTTCCCGCAAAGCAAAGCTGACAAAAATGTACGGGAACCCCCTACTTTATTGTTTCATCTACTCGTAATTATAATATATATAACTACAATAAGATAAGTAGGTAAAGGCTGCTAATTTTATCATGCTAGGTACACAACTAAAGCAACCTAAATTATGTGAAAAGAAAAACATGGATGTGGACACAAGTGGATCACGAACATCCATATAAAACTTGTACGGTAGGTACAACTCGTGTGGTAGGTAGGTACCTATTGTGAAAACGTTGGATAACCCACTGTACAAAACTATTGAGTCGTGACGCTTCGGAACCATGCATTTTATACGGTGATTTGTGAAGGACAGTCAGACTGCCGCAGAAAAAAATATAGTGGGTACCTACCTATTAAACTTACTTCAAGGTTTTATAGGGAAATAGTTTCAGATTTTCAGTTTCAATCGAATAATGTGGTGCGGCTGTTTCCAGAATTTCAGAAACGTACCTAATCTATGGCAAAGGACCCGTGAGGTTTCGCCAAAGAATAGTACCAACCCATCTCGACCCGTTGATGTCGTAAGAGGCGACTAAGGGTTTATGAACCGGAAGATGGGAAGCAGCATCTTTCTGTGTATCATACCATTACATACTGCGGTCACCAACAACAGCGGTCGCTTGCCGCAACGCTTACATGCTAGGTGACTATGGTAGGTAAATCCCTTCCAATGTACCACGCGTTTTTCCTGGAGTTGTGGAGGAGCTCCTTATGCTGCAGTGATGATGATGAATCTATGTCCTTTAATCTTCGCCTCTAATGGTGAATGATAGAAATAACGCACAGCCAAAGCCGGTAGGTCCAGACGCAAGAAATGACAGCGCAGGGCAGCACAGAACCGTATTTATATCGTTCAGTTTTCTTCGTAAGCGAGAGGGAAGACTCGTTCTGCCTGCCCTTCGGCAGCTGCGTCTCTAATTGTATTGCGCTCACCCTCACGACATGTGACAGGATTTTTTTAAAATAGGGGTCAAAAAGAGACTGAAAGTTTATACAGAAGTTCGTGTTCTGGGAGTTGAAATTGTTGTTTGGGATTTGTCAAAGAGTTTGGTCTTTCGTTCATAGATTCAGAGAATTTGATCCAATGTAGATTCTTTACAGAATTCTTATTGAATTCATGCAGAATGCAATGCAAATAGAGCTAGTCTACACCGTGTCGGATCGTGCTATTGCAGCGTAAAAGCAACGGCAAGAAACCACTACGGCATGGCCTACTTTAAGAGTCGGCTTTTTACAATGTGTTTCTTGTGTGTGTTTTGCTGGAATATCAGAGCACCATACCTCTTTGTCATTGATATAGTGATCTAATTATAAATTATTATTAATTTTATCTAATTTATAGTAAGCTTTCTTACATAGGAAACGTTTGCTTTACACATTCTTTAAACATTCTCTCAAGTCTCTTCACTACATTTTCAAGTATTTTGTTGTAGTATCGTACACACAGACCAACGAAAGATGCATTGATTTTGGTAATATAGTATATGGTTGAGCGAGTTTGTACTTATTTCTAGTATTAAAATTATGCCTGTCACAATTTTGTAATTGATAACATTAAATGTTTTTCTAGCATACATAATATATTCATAGATATATTGGCATGGCACTGTCATAATGTCGATCTCCTTAAACAGTTCTCTCAGGGAATCACGAATCTTCAGGCAATTAATTGCTCTTATAGCCCTCTTTTGTAAAACGAATACTGAATGGATATCAGCTGCCCGGCTCCAAAGCAGTATGCCACATAATGCCATGGAAGTAGCTAAAGCAAACCAGCCTTGTCAGTAAGCTGTCTGATTTTTCTGGCAGCATATGCAGCCGAGCTCGATTAACCAGGTCCGGCGAACCGTTATATGAGGGCCCCATTGAATTTTAGAATCTAGTGTTAACCCTAAGAAGACTAGACTATTAACAAAATCTAATGTTTCATTATTCAATACTACGTTATGTGAAGTAGATCTTGCATTTGGTAGTGCAAATTTAATATATTTAGTTTTTTGGCGTTTAAGACTAAATTGTTGACAGTAAATCATGAATCTATGCATGAATCTGTCCAAGTGCATCATTCACCTCGTTATAATTTTGTGATTTCCTACTTGAATTGAATATTAATGATGTATCATCAGCAAATAACACCATCTTTGACAGATTCTTCACCACAAAAGGAAGCTCATTAATATAAATAAGGATTCAAAATGGCCCTAATATGGACCCTTGAGGTACACCACTTTTGACAACAAATCTCAGTGATTTCGTCTTGTTTACTTGTACTTTTTCTGTTCTCCAAATATGACTTAAGGAGTTTAAGACGAAACAAGAAGAAAGGGATAAAGTGCGTGTTACCAGAACTAAATGACGTAAGCGCACGATATAAAATGTCGACATTTTGTAAAAACTAAGTAATAAAATAAAATTTTAGGTTGGTCATATGATAGCAATTACGAATATCTTTCTATATACTTAATTTCACTACTTAAACACCTCAGATTCCATGAAAATTGAAGAGGCAACTTTGGATTTTTATAGTGTCAACCCGATTTTCACTAATCATGTTTTGGTCTTGGTGATATAATTACTTGAATAGTCAAGATACAATACCTGAAAATCACGGCAAGATACTGAGTAAATAAAAAGATATGTCTTCAAAATATCCAAAAAAATTACATACAGCTGTCTATTTTACGTAGCAATATGTCATGGTCAACAAAATTTGTCATACCCATGAATACGTCGTAGAGCGTAGAGAGATTTTCAACTACAACTTTTAACAAATTGTAAACCGCCATGTTCATTATCTTGTTTTTAGAAAATCATTTTTGTTCTTCAGTGAATATATTACATTTTCAACAAAGTATAGATATAATATTATGTTTATAAATTATTTTTTCGAATGATTTTGATATCGCAGGTATAATTGCGATTGGTCTAAAGTTTTTTATGAGGTCTTTATTTCCTTTTTTATGAGGGGCTAATGATCACGACGAAATTATGACTAAGGGGTTCTACAATGTAAATTTCTGAGTGCTTAAGTGCAATTGTCGAAATGTTGTTGATGTTGCATTAAACGTATCGTGAGAAGAAACTAGACCCATAAACATGGAGTTGGGTATTGATTTATCTTTTATTTCTACAATAGAGTTTTTAGTTTTTGAGTTTCAAACTCTTTGAGTGAACGATCGATTCAAGTGGTCTTGGAAGGTCACTCGTCTGATCTCGAGATGGTTATCGATGCCGGAGTTCTTCAAGGGCCTGTTCTGTCCGTAACTCTATTCCTACTGCATGCAGACGACAGCACAGTTTCGGATTGATACATACCCAGTGCAAAGGCCAGTGCGGAAGAAATACTGTCTTGTTGAGAAACCGTTTTGATCTGGCCTTTAAGGCAGTGTTCGATTGGGGCGATGCCAATCTAGTCACCTTTTCGCGACAAAAACACAGGCGTATTTGTTTATAGTCAAACGGAGTCCTTTCAATCTGACTACTACTTTCCGAAATGTATCCGTACCGAAATCAGACCACCAAGGCCAGGCGGTACTTCACATACCCGGACAAGTCCGACCGGGTATTGAGTACTGCTGCCACCTCTGGGATGGGTCTGCAAAATACCAGCTGGCCAATCTACTGCGATCGACAAACGTGCCAGGAAGCTCATTGGTGACGAGGCTCTTGTCGAGGCAAAGCTGCAGAGCCTTGTACACCGTTGCAAAGCGGCTTGCTTGTCGGTATTCTAAAGAATACATATCGACCTGGTACCATTATCCCATTTCTCTTACTTGGGACTAGACGAGGGTTGAGGCTCCACTGCTATGTCGTCGTTATACCACCTATTCGCACAAAGCGCTTTGATTCTTCATTCTTAATGCGCGCAGCTAAGGAGTGGAACCCTCCCTGCCGATCTTTTCCCCGATCTATATAGTCTGGATTTTTTCAAGGCTAGAGTGAAGTGGCATTTTAGGTAAATAGGACCCAATCGTCACTTACCACCAGATGAGACCGGTGTCAAATGCTCACCTATTTCGCGAAAAGGTTTTTTGTAATTTCTGACTATTTTTCGAACCTGGGTTGTTTTCATATAATTTTTTATCAGTAGGTACAGTAACAGGATCGATTGACATCATTTTTTTTTAATTTTGGTAACTTTAAATTTTTTTTAAATTCCACGATAAATTATGTATACCTAGTCTCGTTCACAGAGCTCTGGAGTCCATGCGTCTTACTCTGCATCACGCATGGACTTCAGAGCTCTGTGAGTTGTAACAGTTAAGGTACCTGCCCTCGCTGACCCATCTCAAAAATCTACTCTTTACTTATAAGGAACAATTCAGATAGAAAACGACGGCAGACAACCATTGATTTCAGTGTTTTTTTGGTGAAAATAGCTAATATTGTTATAGCCTAGAGAGCCAAACTATTTCACTGTACAAAGATACAACAAACATTCGTATCAGCATTTTTTTTTTGTCAAAAATTTTATTAGCTGGTCTATAAAATAATTCATTAGTAATCCACCCAAATTAACGACCGGATGATTTAAAAAAAATAAATAAAGGTATTATATTCCACAAAAAAAGGGCAAAAATGCTAGAAATATTATTTACTTTACATTTGATTACTTTTATTAATATCTTTTTTTTAAGTATTAAATCCTACTATATTTGTAAAATAAAAACAATTATAACTACAATTTTTTTTTACATAAATCTCAAAGACCATTAGACCTATGATAAAAATCCTATCAGATCAGTTGTTCTATGCTTTAGTTTCATTAACGTTCCTTAACATATAGTGTACTAAATCCACAAAAAAAACAATATCGAAATTGAAACCTCCAGAAATTGAAATTGTACCTTCCAGTTTGAAATTTGGGTGGATTCAAAAATATAGTCTCTTAAAATTGCATTTAAAGGCCGTTTACAAAAATTTGGCCTGATATGAATTTTTTCCCCAAATATAGGATAGCTCTTAGGGTATTAGCCGTTTACAGGATTTAGTGGAACTGGAAGGAAACTTTGCGTATTCTAGTTCATAATAAATGTAAAAAAATATCGTAATTTTTTTCAATATTTTTGCAAGCAAGAAAATAAAAATTAAAAATAAACTTGAAATGATTTGGAATTGTGTATAATGCAAAATTTTGTTTATATTTATTTTATTTGCCTTTTTATTTTTAATACGTCGCTGAAATTTTAGTTAATAAATTTAATGTTCAGTTATCAACTTAATACTAGATCGCACAATCATTATATTTTTGTAGTTTGGTTCATTTTCCGAGTGAGAGAGCCAGGAGTCTCTTAGCACAGGGTTTTCCTAGTTTGAGCTCCTGTCTCCCACATAATACAAATTCTTTACAGTAGTGTAAGTTTAATGTCTAAGTTGATCTTAATATATTTGTAAGAAACTTTTTGTGGGAGAAAATAAACAAATTTATTTATTTATTTTTCATCGCAAAGCAGGTCTTGATTAATTATTTCATAACATGTATAACGAACCTTTTACCTCCTTATGCTCAACGAGGTCTTAGCGACTGATTGCTATTGCTATTTTATTATTTCTAGTTTTTCAGCTCTTTAATCTGTGAAATCTATTTAGCTGTGATAGTTTTTCTTTCAATCTCATCATATATACTACTACTCTGATCCCTTTCACATTTACAATAACAACCATTTAGCTGACAGGGGGGGAGGGGGCTAAATATTTCGCAAACTGATCCCTTAATTTTTTATTTTCAATATTTTATTTTACCTTTTTGTCGGCGTGGATGAAATGTATATTCGTACAAAATTACAGCTTTCTAGTACTGAGCTAAGCCGCGGACAGACAGACAGACGGACATGACGAAATTATAAGGGCTCCTTGTTGACTACGGAACCCTAAAAAAGACTGTTTAAGAATATAATTTAGAAATCTCGGCTTTTCGTAATTTTTGAGATTGAGAAACAAAGATAGTGTGAGGCAACTTTTCTCGGGAGAGACCACATTGGTTTGGTAATAACTTTGTAGGTTTTCACCAAAACATGGAACTTCTCGCAGGTTTAGCCGACGCGAAGGGCTGCTGGGGCTATTTGAAGCTAGATGATTTAAGTAGGTGTTGTGTGTGTGTTAGTCTCGTTTTAGCATTCATGAATAACGAATGTCTACCATTTATTTTCTGATGTAACTTGGTCTTGGTTTAGGAAAACTACACTATTTATGTACGCACTGCCGCTCGTCAAAGGTTCCAGGCGTTTGTAGCGTGTAGCTTTGGTTCATCTTAAGTCATCTTACTACTTATTACTGCTGTGTGTACCTGAATTAAATTTTCATTTGTTTTAATCTCGAGGTCTAATGAAAAGAAACGACTTGTATGGGAAGTCCTTTTTTTAAAAAAAAACTTCTTCCGGATGAAACAAATGAAAATTCAAGTACCTAGCATTTATAGACCTAACCTTAGGTAAGCAAGGTATCACCTACTAAAAATTTGCTGTGCGTTCTCCCCTCCGATCAAACAAAAGGCTTGTGCACCACCAAACATCTGAACAAACGTAAGTACGTATGACGTAGGTACATAAATTGTACCTTTTACATTATTTATGTTTCTAGTATTTTTAATTTTAGGCTGAAATTCATAGTAGGGAATGAATGTCATCATCAAGCTTTACTTTAACATTCTGCTGATTATTGTTTACTAGTCGTGGCCTATAACCCCTAGTCGATGAATTTTGAAAGTCTTTTCTTACAGTGCTCTCCTAGTCCCAGGTTACGTGGGTATATAAGACGAAAATTTTAAAAAAATCATGCTTTTAGATAGGTTGATTGTTGATTAAGACTGTTCGTAGTCTTTCAGAATAAGTAAACAATATTAGATTTTTCGTAATAAATAATAACAATTACGCACTTATTAAATCTTTTACCTATAAATTGTAGAACAACTGTCAGCTCCTGCACCTTTTGATGGAGTACATAACTTTAACAATAAAATTGGTTTACAGCAGCATCAATTAGAGATTCACCGGCTGCAATTATCTGTTTCTTAACCTTCTCGCTAATTTACCTGAATAATTATTTAATTATTAAAAAATCATTATATGACTTACCAAATATTTTAAAGTTTAGCTTCATTATGGCAGGAAGGTCCACCAAGTCATATAACAACACTATTAAATTTCGCGCACTTCAAGTCTAGTTGTAGCATTTAAAGCCAACTCGCGCACTCTGCGGGTTGCGTGCGCGCTTGTCTTATTGCGACTGCCGAGACGTCGAGTTGCGGCTGCGGCTGCTGCTAAGGTTCGCAGTTCGCAACCGCACATGCTGATCGAAGGCCTCTCCTCGCGTGCCACTCCACTCCAGCTGTCCGATAAGTAGACATTCAATGGACGTTATCTTATCACCGACATAAAACTTTTCGCACGCGCATACTTATTGACTATGGCGTTAAAAGGTGACATAAGATTTGCTTGATCTATTGGCAGATGGATAAAAACAAAAGATAAAATCGGAACTATTATGAATCCGCTGCATTGCGGGTGTCCTGGGATTACAAGCAAAATAAATGGTAGCAGCATCCTTATATCACGTCATACAACTGCACAGAACTATTGGATCACAGAATACTATACTGTATTGGATCGCCGCTCATATACCTAATACATTTAAAGTAAAGGAACTTGCCACTGAGAATGACTCCTACCCACATATTTTTTTCGTTAAGCCTCAAAAAATCACGATGTGCGATGTAAAGCATTTAAATAAACTGTAGGTTGACGTAGTTCACGTAATGTCCGGTCTTATAAAATTAAAATGACTTGAGATCTTATACTATGTTATTTTTTGGACCTGATTTGCGTATGCCCATACGTTATTACACAGGTCAAAAGCAACAACTTTTGTTCTACGACTTTTCTGACTACGCACAAAAAAATTTCGACTCCCCATACTAAAGTGGTCACGTGACCGACCCATTTTGTATGGGAAGTTGAAAATTTTTCGGGCGTTGTTAGAAAAGTCGTAGAACAAAAGTTGTTGATTTTGACCTCTGTAATAACGTGGGCATACGCAAATCAGGTCCAAAAAAATAACCTTGTATTTTGTCTCCAGATTATTACAGTTATGAGGGGAAGGTGCTCTGATGTATCCGCGTTGATGATTACAGACGGTTCGTATAAGTATAGGAAGCAGGATACCACGCAGGCGCCATCCATCGGACATCTCACACAACAGATCGTGTTTTATCCGTGCATGGCCGGCAGATCCCATTCATACGCACCAATACCATCGGTCGCACGTCAGTGGTAATACTTTGACCTTTAGCGGGTCCCCGGTTTTTATATAGGGTGTTTCCTAATTAACTGCGTTCCTTTGAGTAACTCGGACCATAAAAGACAACAACTTTCTCTCAGAAACATAGGTCGAACGAAATAAAAAAAAAAATTGACCTCTCATACAAACTGCGCTTAATCCAGTTTCTATGAGAGTTCAATTTTTTTTTCGTATTTCGACCGTTGTTCCATAGGCCATAGAGGAAGTTGTTCAGTTTTTTGGTCGTAGTCCTAGTAACGTACTGAAAGGAACGCAGTTGATATGACGCACCCTATATAGTTTTGAGTGTAGTGTTGGTTCTGCGGGTTATTCCGGTCTGATCCGCTATTAACGGGTCCTTTAAAGGATCCGAATTGTATTATTTATTTGCTATTTCGGTCTGATCCTTTGTGCAAAGGATCAGTATTGTAAAATAATTTTACTATTTTGGTCGGATCCTTTAGGTATTCCTAAAGATATTTTTGGCACAGTCAGCACCAAAAGTTGTTAAAGGAAAAAATAATAATAAACACACTTATATACAAACCACTGAATCGATTCAAACAGGGTTTTCAATGTTGTATTTGACTTATTTTCGTGCAACAAATACGAGTAGGTATGCTTTAACTTATTACAATTGGTTCACTCAAACAGAAGCTACACGAAAGAAAAGTATCATGCGGCTTGTGCGCCAATAACTTACAAACTAGGTAGGTACTGCTGAACTGATTCAAACGGGATAGGAATAATAGATTAAGCTTATTTCCGTGCAACACATAAAGTTTGTGTAATTGCAATCGGTTCATTTAAACAGACGACATGAGATTACAAAGTTGCAAGCGGTGTCGCAGCTTTTCATGAGTTATGGATAGTAATGTGAGATAAGTATACCTAATTTTTATCAATGTTAATTTTCAAATCAGTGGACCACACGGTATTAATTGATAAAAGCAAGTGTATAATTAACTCTTTTTTATTAATTTAGCAGTCCATTTTAAATTATTGATTCCATTTGATATTAAAATGTAATTATCTTTGATACATAGTAGTGCCTAGGTAATAACCATTAAAAAATATAGAATTGGTCCGGAAAAACAATTATAGAATAAAACCGGAAATTAATAATAATTGTATTTGAAAAAGGATCAGTTTAGCGGATCACACCAGAATAACCCGGTTCTGCTTATAAGTTTTTTACCACTTTGGTACCTGCGGCCGTTCTTACTCATAAACATTGAAAAGATTAACATTAGCCTTATACATATTTCCGGAACATTTGCGTAGCTGCAAAGGTATTTTGCTCATTTTAAAAGAAGAAGGGAAATTGCGTCTTCAGAGATTTATTAATGGACGTTTTACTTAATCACTTAAGACATTTTTAGGGTTTTGTACCACAAAAGGAAAAGGGAAAACCGGCCAAGTGCGTGTTGGGCCACGCGCAGTATAAGGTGACGTAGTGTTTTAGTATTTTTTTTTATTCTAAAGCAGATTTTTATTAAGTACTCCGTAACGTTCATAACATAATTTAAATGTATTTCTCTATTATAAGACTTAAAAAAGGCTTTTGACACCGTCTCTCTCCCCATTCTTATTCACAAACTGGAAGCGATTGGCATAAGAGGTACATCACTTCTTCTCCTTAGTGACTATCTGTCGAACAGAAAGCAAAAAGTAAAACTGGAAGATTGTACCAGTGAATACGAGAAAGTATCATACGGCGTACCACAGGGAAGTATTCTTGGCCCAACCCTATTCTTAATAGCAGCGTTTTACCTACCATTAAAACGCTTATTAAGCGATAACCTTATTTGAAGCCTAAATATTTGAGAGTAGCGTACTTGACTTCCTGTAGCGAGTCGGTCATGTTACGAGTACTACCATTTTTCCCCTCTACGTATGACGTCACTTCCTGTGCACCAGAGTGGGGGCGCTGACTTCGGAGCTGATTCGAGCGCCCTTGCCTCATTGGCACTCAAATATTTATGGTTTTGACCAGGCAGAGATAGACCTTAGGCTTCAAATAAGTTTATCGCTTAATAAGCGTTTTAATGGTAGGTAAAACGCTGCTATTAAGCTTTGAACCGTTATTTGAAGCCTAAATATTTGAGACGTGTTTGTTATCGCCTGGTGGACAGGACAAGTGATAGGTGAAGGGAACATAAAAAGGATTTATATCAGGTATACACCAGTAAATTAAACAATACAACATGGTTTTTACCAGAATATATATTTTGAAAAACACAGGTAAGTGCAAAAATCAACAATAATCAATAATTATATAAACATTAGTAGAATTGTACGGCTAGGTAATTTATTATAATCTTAATACACATTTATCATAAAATGAAAATATTATAATTCGTTTACAGGTGCGAAAAGATTAGAAATTGAATCAGATGCAGATTGAACGGCTGGATTCTTAACGATTTCACGACAATAAAATTTAAGGAATGTATTTTCAGAACGCCAGTTACCCTTTGCCAGTATATCATCGATTGGACAGTTTTCTACCCAGCTCTTCGAGGCAACAGCGGATCTTACGCCGCCAGGGCTTGCCTTGATGCCGGCCCGTTGCAGAACGTTTTTCACCCAACCACCAATGTTGGTACGAGATGCTGCTTTGGGGACGCCAGTACAAGTTAAGAATAAGTTATCTAAATTACAGATCTCTCGTCTTGATTGTGATAATGTAATCACTCTTTTTATCCAAAATAAAGGATCTAAAGTTGAATGGTCTTTATTTTCGAGAATTTCCCAACCTGACTGCCGCCTACAAACTGAATCAGTTTTAGAACCATACTTAGGCCAAAAAATAATCGAATTTTGAGTTATAGAACAATGATCACATCCGATAGCTAAAAGTGTCAAATCGTGCACCCGGCGTCCTGAGCACAGGAGAAGCAAAATAACAGCTCGAGCCGAACTTTCATGTAAATTGTCAGAATTAGGCATGTTAGACTTTAACCAATTAATCAAAACATTTGTGTCCCAAATGGGGGCTTTCCTAGGTTTCACACTAGACATACTGATAGACTTCAATGCCTGACGCACCAGCAAGTGGGAACTAAGCCGGTTATCTAGATCAGGATCACATAGCGTAGAAATTGCCGATTTATGTACCTGAATCGTGCTGTAGGCTAAGCCATGTTTTTGATGTAAATCAATTAAAAATTTCGCAAGATCAGCCCCCTTAGGACGCGAATAATCAATATCATTTTGATGAGCCCATTGACACCAACGCTTCCATGCCGGTCTATAAGTTTTTAAAGAGGATTCGCGCCAACTCTTTTGTAACAATCTTTTTTGGTCTTCCGTCCAACCTGCTAGACTCTCCGTCCGCCCCCACATTTCCAAACCTCCAGGGTCATCTCTGCAATCATTGGAGGCGGGTGGCCTGTCGTTGCATCGACTAGTACCTGGTCTAGATTGCGGACTGTGAACGGGGGCCCCAGAGCTCGACTCTTTAGATCTGACCGCCAAAAAACTTTCATCCACCGCGGTGCGACCACTAGGTAAATTCCCGTCGCAGTATTGAGATGTTGTAAGACACGGGGAATAAGGAATGGCGGAGGGAACACCCATGCCAGGGGATAGTCCCACCGGTGACTGAAAGCATCGTACAGGTGGGCTTGCTGGTCCGTCAGGTCTAGCGTTCCGTAAACTGGGACTACGTGAGCCACGGCCGACGCAAAAAGATCTATCACTGGCGTGCCTAACTTCGAGAAGATCAGATTTGTGGCTTGCGGTAAGAGGTGCCACTGTGGGGGACAAGCGAGACGGGATAGGCGATCTGCTTCGGAGTTGTAACGTCCGGGTAGGTGATATATCTCTAAATGAATTCGAAACCGGTCTAGTATTGAGAGAATTTGATAGGTCAAATTCATGAGGAGAGCTGATTTCATCCCTCCTTCGTTCTTTAAGTATGCAACAACTGTCCTGTTGTCGCTCTGTATCATCAGAGAGGAGTCTTGCAGGAGACGGGCATAATCCTTGAGGACATACCAAATTGCCAACATCTCGCGAATGTTGGAGTGGAGCTGAGCTTCTTCCAGGGTCTTTTTAGAAGGCCTGCAACTCTTTTTCTTATCTCCAGACTTTTCTGGCGAGGCAGATACTTTTCGTTTGTGTGAGGATTCCAGACGATTCCCAGATACTGAAGGGCCTTGTGTGGAACAAGTTCCGACTTGGCATAATTCACTTGCCACCCTAGGTACTCTAAGCTTCTGATTGTTTCCTGAGCCAGCTTGATCAGAATTTGAGGGTCTTGGTGGACGAGTAAATAATCGTCTAAATAAACTGCGATACGAAAGCCCTTTTCTCGGAGAATTTGAGCGACCCAATTTGTTAGTGATGCGAAAACTTTTGGTGCGCAAGCCAGGCCGAATGGCAAACACGTCATTTGATAAAGCTTCTGATCGTAAATTACTCGAAGGAAACAGCGGTGAGCTTTGGCTACTGCCAGATGAAAATAAGCATTCGACAAGTCTATTTTGATTAACCAGTCTTGGGGTTGTAAAAAGCTTGAAATTTTGTGTGCATTTATGAGGCGAAACTTTTGAACACATACAAACTTGTTTAGATTTTTTAAATTGAAAATCGGTCGTGCATTTCAGTCTTTTTTGGGAATCAAAAACATTTGAGAAACAAAACTCGGGCTGGGATCTGCAGGCTCCAACACCTTCATTATCAACATTTGACGAATAACTTTGTCCATCTCTACTGATACAGGTGTTTTTATGCGATGATTCGCCAAATTTGGAATAGCCAACGGTGGCCTTGCTAAAAAGGGAATCCGAAAGTTTTTTATTATGTTTATGAGGGTGGTTGGAGCCTGTAAGTCTTCCCAACGACTCACAAAGTTTATTAGTTGGCCCGCCAGAAAAGTGCTCGAGTCAATATTTTCTTCTCGGTTGTCCTCGTGGAGCATTAGATTGACCGGAGGTTCGGCTCTGTCCCTTGTTGGTACTCTGGTACGCATCGTTATGAAACGAACGACTGGGTCTCTGACGAGAGGACCTTGGATGTTGAGCTGTTGATCTTTGCACTGGCCGATGAGGGTAGTCGCGCCCGTGATTTTGAAAAGCATTGTTTACATTTGGGAAAAATTGTGCGGGTGGTTTGCTCATGAAATCCGGATAAGTGTACGCCGGAAAATTAGGTGGCTTATTATAAGTAGGAGCATAACTAGGCAGGGCCTGAGTCTGCTGTAGGGGCTGTGCCAGGGCAGCAGCTTTATTTTGTGTAGGCGCACGGAGCGGCCAACATATTTTGGATATACCGCCTGATTTTTCAATAGCAGAGGAAAAAGCTTCTTTTTGAAACAAGTTCTCGCCAGAAGGGGGTATTTTGCGAAGGCTAGCTTTCAAAAAACTATCTTTGACGGACCTTAAAAGACTATCACGTCTTTGTTGAATCATTTCGGCCCTATGGCCACAAGCTAGCTGCAAAATATCACTACTAATCTTTTGAAAGCTACCCTGCACAAAAACTTGTTGAATCTTTTGTTGTAATGACCTAGGGTTCACTTGTTTAACAGAACCTACCCATTCAATCAAATCTTTAAAACCGCTCTGAACGGCTTCGTTTTGCTTTATAACTGCCTGCGTAATAGCAGCAAATCCTCGTTCAGTGAGTGCAATCGAGTTATACTTGTCGTAAGGCCGTAACTCGTCATTCGTGTCTAAGTAAGTAAACCCCGGGGAGGAGCAATATAATTTTTGGACCTCTGCATAACGAACACTGTCCCATTCTTCAGTATTGAAGTGTTGCATACTATTTAGCAGTTCAAGGTGTTTAGAAGACGATTTGGGCATAGTTGGCTCTTTCAACACTGTATTTAAGGGTAGATCTAAATCAAAACAAACCGAATTTTCGGGCGGATTTTGATCGGAAATTTTTTCTCGACCTTCCTCATAAAGCTCCCTACTCACATTTGCACTTATTTCTGACATTGCGTCGTTTTCATAATCCGGCCCATGGGGACTAGAATGGGCAGTAGGTTGAAAAGCCATGCTACTCAAGAAGTTTTTAATCCCACTTACTTGCTCGGCTAAAATACCGATAGCCTCCTCTATTTGCTGACGACGGCGTTTACTTTTCTGATGCGGATCGGCCATTAACGACCTTTTCTTTGGCCGAGAAGAAACTTCTCGAACCGGCTCGTCGTCCTGCGGGTCAGGCGCTGGCGGCGCTACCGGCTCCACTGCACGCGGTCGCGGCGGCGGCACCTGCTCCGCGGCTCGTGGCGGCGGCGGTGATGCGGCATTCGGTAAAGTCGGGGTATCCGGAGTCGGATCCAGAGGAAGAATCTGAATCACCAGACTCTGTATTTTCCATGAAATTCTGGAAATAACAAAAATATTACAAAAAGAAAGAAAAAATCGAACGGTAACACCGTTATTTTACTTCGATATAAAAATTAAACAAAAATTTATTTAAATTTTGCAATAAAAAGGAAAAGATTTTTGCTTGTAAGCACAAAGTTGGTACTTACTTGCAATGCAACCGATCGCTACGACTAGCAAGTCGCCAATGAGGCAAGGGCGCTCGAATCAGCTCCGAAGTCAGCGCCCCCACTCTGGTGCACAGGAAGTGACGTCATACGTAGAGGGGAAAAATGGTAGTACTCGTAACATGACCGACTCGCTACAGGAAGTCAAGTACGCTACTCTCAAATATTTAGGCTTCAAATAACGGTTCAAAGCTTAATATATATTAATGATTTATGTAGCATGCAATTAATGAATGTCAAGATCTTCTCGTATGCCGATGACACTGCCGTCGTGTTCACTGGGGACACATGGGACAGTGTTATGTATGCTGCAGAGCTAGGAATGCGGAAAATAAATAAATGGTTAACTGACAACATACGCTGAGAAGACCAATTACATCTGCTTTAGCATCAATAAGGATTCTCAACCAAAGCAGGATTTCAACTTCAAAATCCACAACTGCACAACTATACCCTGTAGTTAACTGTTCTTGCCCCGTTATTCAGAAGATTGCCCAAACCAAATAACTTGGAGTCCTCTTGGACCAGCGACTCTCCTGGCATCCACATCTCGAACATATTATATTAAGACTCAGAAAGCTCACATGGATTTTCAAAACTCTAAGACATGTGGTGCCAAGAGTAGTGGCTGATCCAAAGTGCAAAGCGAAAGATCTCCTTAAGCAGATATACATAGCACTAGTTCAGTCCATACTGGTTTATTGTATCTCTATATGGGGTGGTGTAACTAAAATGAAATGCCTAGAGTTAGAACGGGCTCAACGTAGTTTACTAAAGGTCATGTATTTCAAAAAACGTAGATTTGCTACGTAAAGCTTATATCAACTGGCAAGTGTACTTACGATTAGGAAACTGTACATCGTCCATGCTGTGTTAAGGAAACATAAGGCCCTTCCCTTCGATAACAGTATCATGACTAGACGAAGATGTGATTTGGCGGCTATTGTGCCAGGATTAAATACCACTTTCGCAAGCAGGCAATTTAATAGCCGCTCTGCTAAATTATATAATCTAATAAACAAAGAGTTGCAAATTTATCCAAAATCGCTATCTGAGTGTAAAAAATAGTTAACTCGTTAGGTAGAACCTAAGTCATATGACATGACGGAAGGGTTGTTGAATTGATGAGTAGCTAGTGGAAGTTGTATTTACATCTGACCGATCCCAAGACCTTGTCGTAGGGCTAAGCTCCTCAATTTAACAACCCCGCACGTACGCACGTATGCATGAACTCGTTCATGCCATACTTGAGTAATAACTTGCTTTAGTGCACACACCCACACCCCCACGCACACACACCTACAGCCCCACACACACTCTAACACATACGCATACACACACATACACACTCACCCACACTCGCACACTCACCACTCAATCAGTAATAATCTAACCTTACCTTTTTCTCTTTTGTCATAAATTATATTTAGATTTGTTTGAATTTAAGATAGAAGCAAAGTAGGCTTGACATCGGGCCTGTTACCGTTATATTTCATTAGTTGTAGAGGCTAAAGTCGGGCCATCTGTCAAGCTTGACTTGTTGTTTACTGTAACTACGTAGTCGGTTATGGAAGAGCGGAGCCTCCTGATACAAGCATAAAAAGCTTGAAAGGAGGCTTCGGCAACTAGATGGTAAGCACACTTTTGGTTAATGAAATAAATATTTTTATTTTTTTTGTATTTATTGTATAATTTTAATACCTTAGCGAGGTCCGAGCGCCTGATTTCTTTTGCTTTTTTTAACATTTCCAGTTTTTCGGTTAAATATACTCGTAGCTCATTAACCTGTGAAACCTACTTAACTGTGATATTTTTCCTTTTAAATTCCGGCATATTTTATATACTAGTTCTGTGAATTTTTTCACATTTTCAAAACTAAGCTGGTATGGGGGGGGGGACACTAACTTCAACAAAAAATTGCACTTTCAACACTAAACATTTCACAAATGGATCCCTAAATCGAAAAATAATCTGTGTAAACTCAAATTATTTTTAAAAGACCTATCCAACGAGGACCTGAGCGCCCTCCAAAGACCCTATTAGCGTGAGGAGGTGTAGAAAAGGGCAGACTGGCGGCATTTGGTGTCGAAGGCCAAGATCCTCTTTGGGTCCCTGAGCCAGCGAAAGTAAAGTGTGTGTATCCAACGACGGACATGACGAAACTACAACTTGTTAATGGATTAAGCGAAACCCTCATACACCCCAACTGATTTTTATTAAGATAAATCCATTGCCGTAAAAAAAACTTTTTTTTTTCTTCCAAATATTGTTATTTTAAAGATTCATCGTTGTTCTAGTATATTTTTAAGCTACGACGGCGCATCCGCCTCGCGTCCGCGCACGCCACGCCTACTTCGCTCCCCTCCTCACCGCTCATGGCGTTACGCGCGTAGCCACAGAAATATTTAGAAGCGGAAAAAATTTAAATAATAAAAATTCATTAGCCCATTAAAAACCCCGTGAAATTGATTCTACTCTCGATTCGGAACAAACTATTTTCTTAGTTTCGCTAATTCCGTGAACACGTTGTATAAAGATTCCTTGTTGACTACGGAACCCTAAAAAACAGAGCTCTTTTATGATCACTTTGTTTAGGTCTATCCAGACACTTTTTCTCACAAACGGGTAAAAGGTATTTAGTTGAAATTCATATCAAATATTAAAGTCTGTAGACCCTTGAAAATTTCTAGCTTCTACCACAACACAAAACGTATGGTTGTTTGGGATCTACCTCCGAGCGGTCCACCCTAGGCAACGGCACGACGGGTCCTGTAGAGACGGCTGATGGTCGATAATAGCGGTGGTGCCACCACCCGCCGCACCCGCTGGAGCCCGACGCCAAACAGCTTGTCTGTATTTCGTCAGTGTGCGGGAGTGTCAGTGACTTTGGGGGGGATGGGAGGCGGCTCTGGGTGTCTTCTCTCAATTTTCGATATATCGATACGATACAACTTCGATACAGTCGAATTCATAACTTCGATCACTGACAATAAAGTAGAACATCGGTTGGATGAATTGTCAAATTGGAAGTGATTAGCAACGAACCAATATCCCACTCTATCGTCAAAGGACGAAGTTTCGAATTTGTATGTTTCCAATGGTATCGTATCGAAATAAATAAAGTATGTCGAAACGATACTATTCGAAACATGCCAATGCAAAACATCGTCTCTTGACGATAAAGTAGGATTTTGTTTGAATGCTAATCACTGCCAGTTTGAGAATTCATCCAACCAATACACTATTGTCAGTAAAAGAAGTCGAATAAGTCGAATCGATATATCGAACATTGAGAGTAGACACCCTGTTTCTTGGTCTCTAGGCAAGTTTGATTGTTAGGAGTTTTTTAAATTATTTTTTATTTCTGAATTGTTTTAAATTTCTGTCTGTTGTAATTGAAACCCCTTCTAAGTCTTTTGTCTTTTGTAGTTTTACTGAACCGATTTTAACGATCTGCTGAACCGGTTTTGATGAAACTTGCACTGTAACAAGTTCAACTAAAATAGTTCCTGTGAGATATGCGTCGACATTGAGTTCTACATAACCGATTTCAATGAACTGCTGCACCGATTTTGATGAAATTTGCACTCTACTCTAAGTTGAATAATACCTAGTTCAATTAAAAAAGATTATTGCTGACTTTTAGTTCCTGAGATATGCGTGGACAATACAAGCATGCAAACATACAAACACTTATAAAAGGCCTTGCCAGGATAAGCTGAGTGATTCTGCCGCCACCGAATTTTGCTTTGTTATTTTATGGATTTTTAGACAGAAACCTACAGCGCCATCAGTTGGCGGGTAGCATAACTTGCTCAACCGATAATATTTTCGGGTACTACGATACTAATATGACATTGTAACACAATGTTGTAACATGCTAATTCAAAATAAAAACAATTTAATGTATTGCAAATAAAAAAATGTATAAACTTGGCAGTAATGGCAGTCAGATGATTAAACCATAGAAAAAATTGGCTAAGTGCAAGCCAATCTCGTTTGTGCGAGTCAGGGTTCCGTACCACCACCACCGCACAATACGCTTACTACAATACAACAACGTTCAATAAGTAGTGAGAATGACCCAGTAAATACACAACTATTAATAAATCAATACACAATACATTTGTAACACAATAAAATTATTTGCGACCTGATTCTCAGTGCGTTTAAGTTATTTTTTTAAATATTATATGTGAGTAAAAGAGCAGGTGAACCACCTGGTGGAAAGTGGTCACCATAGCACCCACTGTCTTATTAGTGACAGAATATGTCACTAACAAGACAGCAAAGCGCCCACCCTGAGAGCTAAAATGGTATGTCTCATGTGCCGGTAATTTCACTAACTCCCTTACCCTTCGACCTGGAATACAGCATTTTGGCAAGGGGGTCGTGCTTCCCCAGACGAACCTATTTTGCACAAAGCACCTACGTTCAAAAGTAGACACACAGCGTTTGCTTACCGTCCCGCTGTCACCCTTTGGATGCGGATCTCTAACATCTACCTGCAAAGTTTTTGCAGCATTTAAACTACTTTTAAGGGGGTTACATCAAAGGAAAAAAACGGAAGCCTTATAGGATCACTTTGTTCATTGTTGTCCGTCTGTCTGTCTCTCAAGATCCTTTTTCTCACGAACGGGTAGCGGTATCAAGTTGAAATGTGTATCAATGTTATAGACCCTTGAAGGTGTGAAAATTTCAATCTTTTACAGCAACTCAATCAAAAGATACGGCCAGTTACATGTCCATCTCCATACATTTATGACCTAAACCAAAACTTCCCGTCATAAAATTTCAATTTCACAGTACAAGACAGACAAGTAAAAGTACAAGCCTAAAATTGTTAAATACTACAACTTTTCTCACAACCATTTAAAGCCTTATGGCATTTTAATAAATGAACTAATGTTATTATATTATTATAACCAATAAAGTGACCCGTTTCAAGGTCGTTCAAATTATAGAGGGGTCAGGATAGAGTGGACGCGGAGTTTTTAAAATCAAATGAGAAAATCTTGTAGTAGGTATAATGAACTTGTATGGAAGACAGGTACGGAACCCTTAGCGCGCGACTCCGACTCGCACTTGGCTGGGTTTTTGCAATGGAAATGAGTCAGTCACAGTCAGTCAGCCCCTCCTTTGCGAAGTCATAAGGACTTAAAAACAATAATTATGTACTTACCTCTTATATTATTATGTAGGTATAAGAAGCATCTTTGTACTTCGCTGACCTGACAGGCTGTTTAAAATTATACAGGAAACTTTACAGTTTACAAAAAATCGTATTTTGACTAATGTTATTCCGATTTAACTTTCAATATATTATCAGAGCAAATTAAAGTCTCAAAAGTAATATTTTATCACCCGGTGATGAGATATGCCGTTTTACACCCTGTATTGCAAACGAAGACGGACTAGCACAAACAGTTTCTTAGCTATTAAATTTTTTATCGATGAGAACAAACAAAAAGCATTTTAGGTGTCGCATTAGGTAGGTAAGAATAGTAAGATATCTTCGCTTTTGACCCCATCACTGGCTTAGTGGGTGATCAGACCGCTCAGTTTCCTCCGCTGCGTCCGATAATAGAAAGCAGATACATGAAATTTTTTGGAGTGGGTGTTTCTGCCACTTGCTTTTTTATGGCCTTTTTTGGAAAAGTAACATCAGCAACAAAATCAAATAATATTTTACTTCATAGCATGGGTGAAAATATGTTTATACATGGGTGAAAATATGTTAATGGAATAAGCGAAACCCTCATACACCCCAACTGATTTTTATTAGAATAAATCCATTCCCGTAAAAAAAATCTTAAAAAAATATTTATTTTTCTAGATATTGTTATTTTAAAGTTTCATGATTGTTCTATTTTCATAGTTGTTCTAGTCCGCGTCGCACGGCGCCGGCCGCCATGCGCCAGTGCGCGTATCCACAGAAATATTTAGAATAGAAGCGAAAAAATTTAAATAAAAAAAAAATAGCCCTATCAAAAACCCGTGAAATTGATTCTATTCTCGATTCTGAACAAACTATTTTCTCAGTTTCGCTTATTCCGATAACACGTTGTTTACAGGGTGTTAGTGTAAACACTGTGATCCTTGAAACTGTGCATTGAGACCATGAAACTGAACAACTTTACCTAAGAAACATACCCAGTCCTAAACGTTCCAGAAATTTCATAAACCTATAAATTTTTCCCCTCGACAAAAAAAAAGGAAATCTAAGGTAGATACTAGATATAAAGGGTAATAATGTAAACACTGTGATTCTTGAAACTGTGTATTCAGACCATGAAACTGAACAAATTTCCCTAAGGAACATACCTGGGTCGAAATACGAAAAAAAAAATTTTATCTCCCATACAAAATGTGCAATCAGCTGGTGCAGTTTCTATGGGAAGTCAAAAAATTTTTTTCGTATTTCGACCTATGTTCTTTAGGGAAAGTTGTTCAGTTTCATGGTCTCAATGCACAGTTTTAAGGATCACAGTGTTTACACTAACACCAGGTATAAGTATATATTTTTTTATTATTGGTTAATTAAAGAAAGGACATTTTATTTAATTATTGATGTTGATTAATCTGAATATAGCATTTTATTAAGCATACCAGGCCACTCAGAAAGTATTGCGAAAAATAGTTTTTATATATGGGAGACTGGCCGGTCAGAATCTTTTTCGAAAATATGATTACTTGTAAGTAAAAATATGTGTGTTCCATTTTCAAAATTTCCCTCCACATTTTTTGCGAGCCAATTCAAAGTATCGTGTCTTACTGAAAAATGGATCTGCGCCGGGAACATTTTAGAGCTATGATTTTTTACGATTTCAAGTGTCGCCTGAAACCGGATGAATCGTTCGATAGACTTCAAATGGCATTTATGGATGAAGGCCCCTCCAAGGCAACCGTGTATCGTTGGTATAACGAATTTAGGCGCGGTCGACCAACCTTGGGGGATGAAGAAAGAAGCGGTCGCCCTTTGACGGCTATTACGGAAGAAAACGTGCTAGCAGTGAAAAATTTAATCCAAGATAATAGGCGAATTACATATCAGGAGATTCAGCACATATTAAAGATTGGATCGGGAAGCGTTCACGAGATTCTACACGGGCATCTTCGCGTGAGGAGGATAGTATCGCGCTGGGTGCCGCACTACCTCACCGACGCTCAGAAGCAGGCCCGGGTGGAATGGTGCCGTGATATGCTGAACAAATTTGAAGCAGGCTCGTCTCGGCGTGTTTACGACATCGTAACAGGTGATGAGTCCTGGATTTATCAATACGATCCAGAAACCAAGCGCCAGTCGACAGTTTGGGTGTTTCAAAATGAACCAACGCCTACCAAAGTGAAGCGATCTCGAAGCGGGGGGAAGATTTTGATCGCCAGCTTTTTTAATTTGACGGGCCACTTGGCCTCAATTCCCTTACGAGATCAAAGAAGCATCAACGCCGAATGGTATACTACCAAATGTTTACCAGAAGTTTTTTCTGTTGTGAGCAACAAGCGACCAAACACAGGGCTCCGCGGACTACTGCTCCACCACGACAATGCGCCTGCACACACCGCGCTCAAAACGAGGGACTTCCTGGACAGCACACCAGTCAAACTCCTGGGTCACCCTCCTTACAGCCCTGATCTAGCACCGTGTGACTTCTTTTTATTTCCAAAAATAAAAAATCAGCTCAAGGGGATACAATTTTCGTCGCCGGAAGATGCGCTGGCTGCGTTCGAGCAGGCTGTAAACGAGGTGTCTACGGCGGACTGGAAAAAGTGTTTTGAAAACTGGTTCAGACGCATGAATCTTTGTATAGAGGCTGGTGGAGAGTACTTTGAAAAGATTTAATAAAAATATATGTACCTGTAGAACAATTTTTTTTAGTGTCGCAAATATTTCTGAGTGTCCCACGTAGTAATGCAATGTTTGTAGTGTTTTTTACTTTCGAGCGGAGCGAGAAAGGTATTGTATTCGTGAAAAAAAAAGTTTTCTAATTTTCTCAAAAATGTTTTCTATATCACTTATACATCATAAAAAACAAGTCTCCCAAAAATGTCCGTCCGTCGGTCGGTCGGTCCGTCGTCGGTCGGTCTGTCCGTCACGCTTTGGCCTAGCGGCTAAACGAATGGTCCGATTGACACTATATTTTGAATTTAGGAGTTTTATGCAAATCCATCGAAGGGTTCTGAGTGGTTTCCTTCTGGCTCTCATTTTGAGGGTAGCTGTCATACAACGAAAATGAAAAATTGAAATTTTCTCAAAAATGACTCATAGAATCTTGATGAAACTTTGCATAACCAAGCATCTCCATGTAAGATATCACGCACCAGTATCAATTGATCTGTGTAACTTCATATAAGGGGTGTTCCTGTACCACCAAAACGTAAATATGTGATTTACCCAAAATTGGTTCCATTGAGTTTATTAAAATTCTCTATAATATTAATCCTGGATTGGTTGTCTACCTGACTGGATATTATTTATGATTTTTATTCAATAAAATTTAGTACACAGGGTGTACCAAAAACTGAAAGGGCTTGCTCAGTAGACCAAACTGAACAAATTATCCATAAGGAACATGTGTAGGGAAATTAAAAAAATGTGCATGCAAGTATCCTACGGTAGTATCCATTGATCTGTGAAAATTCATATAAAGGGTGTTCCAGTAATACCAAAAGTTAAACATGTGATTTACTCGAAATCGTTTGAAGTTTGTTTGTTTTAATGTTTGACAATTTGAATTCTGAATTGATCTGTATATTTCATTCGAACAGTTTTTTGGAAAAACGTAAATAAAAGTTTGTATTTCCATACTATGTGTATGGCATTACAAATTTAAGTTTGCGGTTGATAGTTTTTGTTGAGTATTGCGAGAAAGTAAGTGTAGTGCTGCTGTAACATTTATTTTTTTATTCTATTAACATGTATACATAAATAAATAAATGAGACAGATTTTTAAAAATTAATACATAGAATTGTTTTAAATATCGATTCGGTGATTTTTTTTTTCATTTAAAATAATACCTAAAAACTAAAAAAAAAATCTTATTTTTAACTAATAATTATTGTATTTTTTAGGGCTCCGTACCTCCAAATAAAAAAACGGAACCCTTATAAGATCACTTTGCTGTCCGTCTGTCTGTCTGTCTGTCTGTCGACCCTTTTTCTCACGAACGAGAAGAGGTATCAGGTTGAAATTGATAACAAATATTAAGGTCTATAAACCACACAAGATCTGAAAATTTCAATTTTTTTACAACGACGCAATCAAAAGATATGACTTTTTATGTCCTCATCTCCATACATTTATGCAAAAAAGCAAAACCTACAGGTTGACCTAAAATTATGAAATTTGGCAAGAAGCTAGGTCTCACAGTACAAATAAAGGGAAAAGTCTAAAATCATTAAATATTTCAATTTTTCTCACAAATAATAGTAACCAATTAAGGTGAGCTCCCGTTCAAGAACTTTTCTATAAAAGAGGGGTCAAGTTGGATGGTCGCGGAGTTTTTAAAATCAAAGAGCAAAAGCTTTTAGTATATTCAGTTTGTAAACAGAGGGCGAGACTTATTCGTAAAGAATAAACAGATCTATAATATCATTTTGATTGAGGCAATAAAATAATAAATAGTTAAATAAAAATGGAAGAAAAATGTAACAAATGTAAGCAACCGTTAATTAAGAATCGATATCTAACGTGTATGTTATGCAAAAACAGCTATGACTTAAATTGTTCGGGATATGAAAAACTATACTTTATTTTGAGAAATGACCAGAAAAAGAATTGGAAGTGTAGGCAGTGCCACACAAATGGACGTGCTGATAAAAACTCAACACCGCCTTCAAGTAACAATGTAACCTTTCGAAATAAAAACAAATTACCACGAGTTGAAAACCCAAAGGTATTAACTTGTATGGAACAACCAGAACAAGAAACAGATGCAAATGAAAATAGAAATGACGTATCTAAAGTTGAGAAAAAGACTATAAATGAACAAGGTAAAGTAAATAATCCTAATGAACAGATCATAATCAATATCCCAACGGAAAATTCCTTTAGCTCCTTATCTGAATCACAATCAGATTCTGACTCTGATACGGATTGCATGGACAATGTCAAAACAAAGCTTAATCGAAGCTGTCCAGAAATAAATAAAAACAACAATGAAGAAGAGATACATGATTTAAAGGACAAAATCTATAAATTGGAACGAGAGCTGAGAATAGCTGACCATGAGATTGAATTGCTACAATTAGAAAATAAAAAACTTAAAGAAAAAGTAGCAGCTTTTAACAAAAAGACAGACACCCTTAAACGTATATGTGGTTCATCGACTGTTAAAAAAATACCTAAGAAGGATAAGCGGAAATTTTTTTCAAATTTTGACTCAGCAAATAATAGTTTTAATTTCCTAGGAATAGAACATCATATTCAACAAGATAACCCTGAAGGTACTCAAGAAAAGAAAACCACAACTGAAGAACTAAAATTATTAGTCACTTCAACTACAAATACCAAAAGGGAGAATAAGACACCAAATGGCATACCTTCTAAACCACACATCGAAAATAAGGAACCTGTGAGACATAAGGTACTCATAATGGCTGACCATCAAGGAAGACACATTCAGAGCCAACTACAACATCTTCTTGGTGATAAATACAAGGTAGTTTGCTATCTAAAACCAGGTGCCAAAATCAACAATATAATCAGTTCAATGAACACTGAAATAAAATCGCTTTCAAAAAATGACTATTTTATACTGGTAGCAGGAGTAAATGATAATAACCCAAATGAAATCAAATGCAGCTTACAGCAGGGTTTCCTTAACTTGACTGAAACAAATGTGATCGTATGTGAAGTTCCTTATAATAAACATCTAAACGAAGACAAGTTGAACGAAGAACTGAGACTCATGTGCCAATTTAACGAAGGAATTACTTTTCTCAATTTGGGCTATAGTGAGCAGGTCCCACGTGGTGAACTTTTCTCCATCAATTTATGTCAACGTCTGCTAAAGGATATTCTACGTTTGACGTACCAGAATGAATATAAAGTACACCATGAGAATCTATCTAAGCAGACACATAATAAGAATTCACATAAGAAAAGCAAGATTACAGATTATTTCAACATCATGACAGCAAAAGCAAATACTGACCACAAATATATAAAAAGCAAGATCACAGATTTTTTTAAACCAGAATTCAAACCAAGTGATTTGAATAAAACAAAGGAAGAATTTTTTCGTGACCAACAAGAAATATAACTACGAAAGTATAGATTGTAAGATGACTGTTTTTGTTCAGAACTTATGTGGCATTAGTACTAAGAAAGATGAACTAGAGTTGTATCTCCAAAATACTAGTAATATTCTACCTAGTTATGTTTGCGTTACAGAACACTTCCTAAATAATAATAACATATTGTTGCTAAATTTAACAAATTATAAACTTTTTGCTTACAATACGCGTTCAAAAAAAATAAGGGGTGGAAGTCTAATTCTAGGTTTACATAATGAAACTTACGAAGACTTAGCTGTATGCAAGGAAATGTATAAAAGAGAATGTTTTGAGATTTGTGGAGTCAAAGATAACAAAACAAATGTCAACATATTATGTGTGTATAGAAATCCTAACAAACAACAGTTTAATAGTTTTATTGAGCAATTAGAAAAGGTACTTGAACATTTTTTCAACAGGAAGTGTATTATAGTGGGAGACTTTAACGTAGATTTGATGAAAGATGATAAGTTCAAAGATGAGTTTGTAAATTTATTAACGTGCTATAATTTTAGATATCTAATTGACTCTGTAACATATATAAAAGGGAATTCGGAATCTTGTATAGATAACGTACTGACAAATATTCCAGATGAGTGTGTGTGTGGAGTGGACGTAGATCATAACGGCCTCGCTGACGGTCACGCTGGTTTGTTTTGTCATCTTAACTTACAGATGGTTAATAAGAGTGAAGATCATTCATTCGTTTTAAAGGAGCGAAGAAACTTTGGGGAGCATAGTAACTTTAAGTTCAGAGAAATAATTCACAAAAATCTGCGATACATGCAAGGGCTAAATGTATTTATAAAAGGTTTCCAAACTGCGTTCAAAACTAGTTTTAAAAAGACTAAAAAGAAAGTTAAATTGTCTACTGATAACAAATTAGTCTGGGTAACACACGGAATACGAATAGCTAGTAAAATGAAACGCTTTCTGATGACAGCCAGTAATGACACTAACGATGCTAGTATTATTAAGTACAAAAATAATTACGTACGAGTTTTTAGAAATGTTATTGCATCAATGAAACGTCTTACCGTGCAAAGAGAAATTAATAAATCAAAAAATAGATCTAAAGCAATTTGGACAATAGTTGATAAGCATAGAAATAAATCACGCGTAAGGAGAAGTAATGAACTAATATTAAAAAAGGGTAGCAAAATAATAGATGAGCCGAAAGATATTGTTGAAATATTCTCGCAACAATTCGATCAATCAGGTTGGGAAGAGCAAAATAGCTATACGACAACTGCAATAGGTATTCTTGGAAATTCCTCACTACGGGTAGAGGATAGTATTGTCTGGAAAAATGTTACAAGTACTGAAGTTACTACTCTGGTCAATAAAATGGATAGCAAGATGTCTTGCGGTTACGACGACGTACCTATAAATGTCATCAAAAACAACATCGATCTATTAGCTGTTCCTTTTGCAAATTTCTTCAATGACTGTTTTGAAAATGGCATCTTTCCGGAGCAACTGAAAATTGCTAAGGTATTACCTGTATTTAAGAAGGGATGCAAACGGGATGCGGCAAACTATAGACCAATTTCCTTACTGCCGACTGTATCAAAGATATTTGAAAAGCTCATTAAAGTTAGAATAGTTAAACATCTAAACGCCAATCAGATCATTAATGAAAGACAGTTCGGTTATCAGGTGGGGAAAGGTACTATAAATGCAGTAAATACATTGATTGATGATGTTACTACGGCACTTAATAACAATAATAAAGTTGTCGGACTATTCTTAGATTTAAGTTCGGCCTTCGATTTGGTTGATCATAGCATATTAGTTGATAAATTGGATTTTTATGGTATTCGAGGCAAAACTCTCTCCTTACTAAAATCATACTTAGAAAATAGATCTCAATTTGTAGAAATAAAAACAGTAAAAGATAATTGTGAAGTGGTACACTGTTCAAAATTAAAAGCGGTAAAGCAAGGTGTTCCACAAGGTTCTATTTTGGGTCCTATATTTTTCATAGTTTTTATTAACGATCTCATTAATTACATGTGTAAACTTTTTGGAGATAAAATAAATTTAGTCATTTTTGCTGACGACACAAATGCAGTATTACCTGCAAAAACAATTTCAGAACTCAACGTTAACTTAAATGATGTACTATCAGAATTTTATAAGTGGTTCACAATTAATAAACTAAAGTTAAACACTAGTAAGACAAATGTAATGCTTTTTAAAACTACAGCGAGATCAAAAGAAACGCTCAAAGTGAACCTTAAAGGAGACAGCGTTATGTTAGTTGATGTGGTTAAGTTTCTCGGGGTGCACATAGATGCTCTTTTGAATTGGAAAAATGAAGTGAATACTGTGGTTAATAACATGAGTTCGGCTAGTTACGCTCTAAGAAGCTTACGAAATGATGCGACTAAGAAGCAGTTAGTACAAGTTTACTATGCTTTGGTTGAATCACGTTTAAGATATAGTATCAGACTGTGGGGGTGTAGTTATCTATATAATATTTCAAAAGCATTTATAGGACAGAAGAGAGCATTGCGAACAATAGCTAGAATACCTCAGTGGGAGTCATGTAGAGAAATTTTTGTTGAGCTGGAGATTCTTACTGCTCCTTCGCTTTACATATTCTTAGTGTTAACTGATCTGGTCAAATCATTACATCAGCGTGAAACAGCGGAGGAACACGTTGTGCGGATGAGTACCCGCAGAAGGGATCTTCAGCGGCCTGATGTTCCTAAATTAAATGTGGTGAGACATAGCGCACGTTTTCAGGCGACTAGATTATACAATTGCCTACCCATATCTCTTAAAATTATAAAAAATATAATAGAGTTTAAGGACAAACTGAGGCGCTTCCTGGTGGAAAACTGTTTTTATAGTGTTGACGAATATATGAATTGGAATAAAGCGTAATGTAGGCTGAAAATTTATAATAAAAATTGTAATGTACTTTTATTGAATTTACTGAACGAATTTGATTTAATTTGAATAACTGTACTATTGTAATCTAATATTTGTATTCTGAAAAATTAGTGTTGATGTTATTGTTGATATGATTTGTTTTTTTGCTAAATTTAATGTAATTTCCAACACAGTGTCAATTGTTATGGAATAAATAAATAAATAAATAAATAAATAAAATATCATATGGTAGATAGGTACGGAACCCTTAGGGCGCGAGTCCGACTCGCACTTGGTCGGTTTTTTTTTACATCGTCATTATATTGCATTGTATCTTGTTACGGTCTTTTATTCTGTATTATCTGTTGATTAATTGATAATTTATTAATTAAACGCTGTATTTAAATATTTCACAAATTTTATTTCAATTATATTAACCCTACCAAATGTTTGCGATGCTGTCTCTACAAATTATTCTTAAAAAAAAACACGACTGTCCGAAATGCCTACTCACAAAAACTTTAAGTATGTACATACTTCCCTGATTCGGACGGGGCGGACGAAACCGAGCGGTGGTCGAATCATCCACTAAGCCCCATCACTGTATGAAAATGTATAGCGGAAAATCTACGGTACCCATTTTTTATTTGCGGCCCAGTTTATATTTGCGGCCCAGTTTATATCATCATTTTAATTTCTCGGACAATTTGCAAATCAAAATACACGAAAAAACTTTAATGCCATCGACACGGAATAACTGGTCTAACGACTTCACTCAAAGAATGTGAATAGTTAATTCCTAGACGGGAATAAAAATATTTTGAAAAAAAATATATACTTGTTGCTGGTGCCGGAGGCTGTGAAGGCTATTTTATGAGGCCAGCTAGCCTAGCATGCACACCTCGAGTTACCGGTTAACTCTTCTAGCGCCCATACGCGCGTTACGTTTTCGCGTAAGTCGCAGTGCGCCGCCCTGTGCATCTTAGAATAGTGTCAAGAAAATCATAAACTACGACAAGTACCTAATTATGGCATCATATTACTCAAATGTCATATAAAATTACCTAAGGCTGGCTGTCCATTGATGGCGGAGTGGAGAAACGAGGAAATATTATATAATCAAACAATTGTTAAAATTCTCAAAATTACTTTAGAGAAATGTACGGCGATTTAGTCGCGTTGCTTGATCGCGCGACTGGAGACCATCAGTGCCTGATTTAGAGTTCTGACGGCCCTAGGCTAAATCTCAATATGCCCCCTACACAGTTTGTCCTTTCCCTACTTGACTTCGAAATATCTTTGGTGAATGATACTTCAAATGATTGATAGTTTAACGCCTTATTTCTTTGATGCCTTGTTTGTTTGGTACTTTATTATTATTGCTTCAAAAACGTTTCACCGGTGCCTTGTATGCGTAGTTCGGTCCCGGACAAAACAACCGAACTACTGATACTCCGTGAAAGGGCTCTTATTTAACGTCAAAACTGTAATTTTCCATTAATTTTATATGACATTTGAGTAATATGACGTCATAATTATGTACTAGTCGTAATTTATGATTTTCTTAACACAATTCGACACATAAAATTACTCACTAAATGTAAAGTTGAAGAGAGGGGTCAAGTTGAATGGTTGCGGAGGCGATTTGTGTTTTAGTTCTATTTTAAAAATAGGAACACTTACAAACTTGAAAGTTGGTATGTTTATAGTGCATAAGCTATAAATAAAAACAAATAATTAAATTTGGTCAAGCGCGTGTCGGACTCAAAAAATCTAGCACATTAACTTACTGCAATTTGAACTAATACAATTATGATCATGTGGTGGTACGGAACCCTCGGTGCGCGAGTCCGACTCGCACTTGGCCGGTTTTTTCGTATATTCCAACGCTTACCAATCTATTTTGCAGCCATGACACTTCTTCGTTGACACGAAGAAGAAGTATTCAAATACCAGATGCTTTTTAAATGTTTTCCTCCCAAAACCTTGCCACTTCTATGGTTTAACTTTAAAGAAGATTTGTGCAACTGGCTGTAAAACTGAAATACGCGCCGATTAGACAGAGTGAACATGGGCAGTGACGTCACATGTCACTACGGCCATATCAAGTACGGCCATATGAAGAGAAAGAAACCAATCTTCAATGGTTTACACCTTTTTCAATTTCATAGTTATTCGAAAAATAGTTTTAATAAACCATTTATTACATGAATGAGGAAAATTGTTATAAATATAAAAGAAAATCATGCATAATCCCTTTTGGACCGACCATATTTTTGATGATTTTTCTCGTAATAACTTAAGATAAATCAGGCAGAGTTAGTACGTTTCTAGCATAGTAAGTGTACATAGAGATGGCCGGAGATGAAACACCTCAAGATGTACGAAAAATCTTATTTAATTTGTACTAATATTATAAACGCGAAAGTTTGGATGGATGTTTGTTACTCTTTCGCGTAAAAACTACTGAATAGATTTTAATGAAACTTTACAATAATATAGCTTATACATCAGAATAGGCTACAATTTAAAAACCTGCGCAGACGAAGTCAGGCATTTTTATTCTTATTTTAAAGCAATACAATCGCTTTATAAGTCCATGACCGAGTGCGCGACCAAGCGTGATTCATGGTGAATTCGACACGCTGCCCTTATCGCATTAAAAACCCAGTGTTATTGCAATTCTCACACACACCTAATTAGGAACAAAAACTAACGAATGAGATATTAAAACAAATTCAGAATTTTTAACGCAAAACTTTATTAAGAATTTGCTGTAAATATAAGTATATGTAAGTACTATACAGGGCTATTTTCTGTCTGTAAAAAAATAGAATATTACTAATTTTATGTTGTACAACCGAACAATTTTCCTTTGTAAGTCGAAACAATGTTAAACTTTTTTATTTTCCCATACAAACCATCTGCGGCTCTTACTAGGTCCAGAGTCATCGTCATCCTGTATAGACTAAATCCTGATTACTGTCTGATCACTAAGGGTCACTGTCCACGTAAGCCGCACGATAGCGATATTAATCACTTGCTAGCATCTTGCACTCATCCTGCGTAGAAACAAACAAAACTGTGTCCACGTACCCCGCACGACACCACCTAGCGACATTAATCACTCTAGCTATATTAATCACTTGCTTGCAACTGCAGATGTATCCTATTATATTTGGAATGCTTACTGGAAGAGAAAAGGTTGATTTTTTCCGCGAATTTTATCCGTGATTCGGAGTCGTAGGTTCTTATGATTGCATGTCGATTACGTGGACAGAACTAAAATGCAAACGATATTTGTAGCTTTCATGCATTCGACAAATATTGCCGCTGTGGACAATAACTCTTAGCGAGTTTTAATTATAAACAAAGCCAATAAGGAAATGGAGAAATAGAGATTACAAAGATTGCTTGAAAGGAACGGCACGACATTGGGGTCTACAGAAAATGGCTAACACAACAATTACATATCTATGTGTGACAGACATTTCACCATACTAATACACGCATCACTTACACTTATGGCTGAAATAAAATATTCAAGGTAGGCTAAACCTGCAGCGCTAGCACGATCCCCTAGTTGATAAAAGTTATATATCTAAAATGAAATGTATTTATTTTACTCAATCGTCAATTTTGTGGCACGGGTGTAAATAAAGTGTTTATCTAGGGGCTCGCGCTGCCGCCACTAAAAGAGCATGATCAGATAAAACAAAGCGCCGCTAAGCGCGCTTTTTTGTTGCCTACATCAATGGGCAAAACTGAAAAAAGGTTGGCGAATATTAAACATATCATAAATCGGTCTCTACAAACTTGGACTACAAAATAAAATTGATCCGACCGTTTGTACCTATAAGAAAGACCGATTTTTACTTTCGAGCGGAGCGAGAAAGGTATTGTATTCGTGAAAAAAAAGTTTTTCTAATTTACTCAAAAATGTGATCTATATCACTTATACATCATAAAAAACAAGACTCCCAAAAATGTCCGTCCGTCGGTCGGTCGGTCGGTCTGTCGGTCGGTCTGTCCGTCACGCTTTGGCCTAGCGGCTAAGCGAATGGTCCGATTGACACAATATTTGGAATTTAAGAGTTTTATGCAAATCCATTGAAGGGTTTTAAGTGGTTTCTTGCTGGCTCTCATTTTGAGGGTACCTGTCATACAACGAAAATGAAAAATTGTAATTTTCGCAAAAACGGCTCACAAAATCTTGATGAAACTTTGCATGACCCAGCATCTCCATTTAAGGTATTTGCGGCAGTATCAATTGGTCTCTAGAAATTCATATAAGGGGTGTACCCCTTACTACTAAAATTTAAAAATGTGATTTACTCAAAATCGGTTTCGTTGAGCTTATTTTGATGTTCTACAATTTGGATTCTAAATTGGTTTTCTACCTGACTGCATATTTCATTAAACCATTTTTACATAAATCTAGTTCGTATAGGTAAGTTTGTATTTTCATATTATTTGTATGGAATTACAAACTTAAGTTTGCAGTTGGTATTTATTTACGCATTACTATCCGCAGCCTTTATAATATAGTAGTTAAAGCATTCGGCTCTTGATCCGGAGGTTCTGCGTTCGACTCCCGGCGGGGACACTGTTGAATGATGACTCTCGTATATTGCGAGAAGGTAAGTGCAGTGCTGCTATACAATTTATATTGCCTGTGCTGCGATATGTTTTCAGAGAGAGTAATATAATTTTATTGACTGATCACGCTCAATTTTTGCCTCCTATTTATACAGAGAAAGTGCAGAGTAAATACTTATGGGTCTACTTAAAGCACTGCATGAAGGGTGCAATTTGATATAAGTATATTATGTCACAACCATACCGTATAACACGCCGGATTACAAATGGCCGGCCATTTTAATGGCGAGAAATATTTTATTCGCCGTTTTACAAAACGGCGCGTAATTCGTTGTGGGCGCAAGATAACCTAACCGATCCTGAGCTAACGAACCTAAAATACAGTCTGGCGACGCCGTTTTACGTAATGGACGCCAGTATTATATTACTCTATGATATGTGACCGTATGTGATCTAAACCCATTTGCAATCTTCCGACGCCGTTTTACACAGGGTGTAAGGGGCGGTGTACCGAAAACTGAAAGGGCGTGCTCAGTCAATGAAACTGATCAACTTTCCCAAAGAAACATTTTTGGGAAAGGAAATATAATTTTGACCTCTCCATACAAACTGTTAGATCAGACTGAGCAATTTGTTTGAAGAGGTCAAAATATTTTTCATTTCCCAAAAACTGTTCTTTGGGAAAGTTGTTCTGTTTCGTTGACTGAGCACACCCGTTAAGTTTCGTTACACCACCCCTTACACCCTGCATAATGGCGCCCGTTTACATTTGGCCGCCTGTTTGTAATCCGGCGTGTTATACGATATGGCTGCGACATGTACGTTAATCTATTCAGGATCAGAATGTTCAAAGATAAAATAAACAAGTTTTGTAGCAATGTATGCCTAATCGAGCCCTACTAGCGCACTAATGGTCTAAGAATGAAAGTTTAGCAATACTGAAAAGATGCGATAACGCACTAAAAACAAAGTACATGATTATTTTTGAAAAGTTAGTATTGAATGAAAGAGAGGGAATCTATTTTAGACAAAACTACTGAAATGGAAAAGAATTATTACAGGTTAGTAAAATAAATTCTAATAATAACTAACAAAAAAAGAAATGTACAATGACTAGTACAATCCGAAATAAACTAAGGGGTACTTAAGTACATAATAAATTGTATCTATTACACTTAATAAGTTTAGGTGGGATTTATAATTGGTTAAGATTTACATTACTAGTACTAAGCTTTTAGCCGATTTAGCGCCGACTAAGCGCGCGTATTCTATCAACTCGTCAGTATTTCTTTTCTTATTGCTAGCGCATTTGCGTTTGTACATTTTGTATGGCATTACTACACCTTTAACCCATACGGGCAGGTAGTTGATATCACCTTCGTTCGGATAATTATCGTCGGTGCTATCGATATCTGGGTCTAACCTCGAGTACGGCGACGACTCTAGCTTGAGAATGCAATCTTTCAGCGGAAACCATTTGTAAGTCTCCGGGCAGAGCAAATCTGAGGGGTGGAAATTTCCTTTGTACCTCATTTTTCGGCAGGAATGGATGTAATATCCCATATAGTAGTACTGTAGATCTGGGCAGATTGAGTGCAGGTGCCTTGTGAAGCCAATCTCCCTGGAAACACAGATTATAATTTATTGGTGATATTGTTGTGTGTCATACAACTTATTATAAAATATAAGACAATATTTCCAATAAAGTACATTTCCGGTAAGTATTTTAACACAGATTATCAAACTTTTTGTATCGGTCTGTTTGTTTCTTTTTAGGCAAAAGCAGACAGCTACTGGACCGATTTTGATGTACAGTTTATTGTTTGGTAAATTTTTATTTCGCTGCGCTGACGAATACCTAATGAATGAAGGTATGGCGAGCTCCCATTTCAAGTAGCTACATTTATATTAAAGGGAAAGCATTTTTAAGTCATCTTGCACAAGATGCGACACAGGCGAAGCTTTGACAAACAAATGCTAACTGCATTGCAGGACGTAAGCTCGTACATAAATAATATTATTTTAAGACTGACTGAAGAGACTTTTATCTTAATTTGAAAAGAAACTACTAAATAAGAAAAACTTACCTAAGAGCCCCATAGGTCCCTAAGGTCAAATTCATATACTGAGGATCATAGAAGAAGTAAACGGAAGAGACACACTTGGGCAGAATGTCTATGACTCCAACAGCTATAAGTTTGTCGTCCAACCAATACTGCTGGTGGAATGAACCATAACCACATGGAGGTCCATTTTCGCGATGTTCTTCCTGGAAAAAAATATTTTTTTATTTATTTATAAATTACTATTTCAAAGTTCATTTATAAGGTCTAAACAGTTAAATAAATAAATAAGGTGGAGAGATGGTCCTCGTATACTCTACCTCATCGCATAATAAAAAGCAACCTATTAGGGGTGGTGCACAATAGGCTCACCTTTTTATTATGCACCAGCCTAGGTAGGTCGCATTTTGGTATCCGATGAGGTCGGGTCGCCAACTGCGAACTCTTAGTTTATATTCAGAAAACATTTAAGGGCTTTCCCCAGCCAACTAAAGCCCCCATCAGTTAAAAAAAGATGACTCGCAAAATACAAAACTTATCGAAAGTCTGTCTAACCAGATTGAAGTAAAGGTACATACATACATACATAACATCACGCCTTGTTCCCGTCGGGGTAGGCAGAGACCACAGTTCTCCACTTGCTACGATCTTGACATACTTCCCTTGCTTCCTGAACTTCCATCAATCCTTTCATACATGCTCGTCGGTTTAGGGTACTTTTAACCTAGCCTTTATTCAGAACGTACTGAATTTGGTTCTGGTACCCTAGTTTATTTAGAACCTAGCAATCCTGAAAAATATAGTTCACTTTAGTTACAGATACAAAAACTGCTAAAAGTGGCCGTTTTTCGCATTTTTTGTATCTGTATCTACAGTGAACTATATTTTTCAGGATTGATAGGTTCTAAATAAACAAGCGTACCTTTACTTCAATTTTGTGAGACAGATTTTCGATAAGTTTTGTGTTTAGCAAGTAAAACTTTTTTAACTGATGGGGGCGCTAGTTGGCTGGGGGAAAGCTCTTAAATAACTTACCAATAATGGACTTGCTACTAAGAAGTCTTTGAATTTGGGCTCAGTACATTTCTCTGGCTTGTCATCATGTATAATAGTTTGGTACTTCACATACACCTCGTGGCTCTGTTTAGATGTAGCAATCCACTCTGGGCTTGGTGGAGTTGTTCTAACTAGTTTTATCTAGAAATAAAAGAAAATGCAAAAATCATTAGCAAATAAATTGGAAAGAACAAGTTTATTTTTGCTGAGCAGAAGTTTTCCAAACTTTAACCAGCACAGATTTTTATTGGCATTGATACAAACATATTTCTCTCAAAAATGTAATATTTAGGCCTGAAATAACCCATTTTTCCACTTATAATTTCTATGATTTTTATGTAAAAATTATAATCATAAATTGATGTAAAAAAAATTAATTTAATTAAGGATTTGTGGGAAATATAAATTACCTTAATTAAATGAGGTAAATTAGAAAATAAAATATATGTTTTAAAAAGAAATTGTAGTTAACTACGGTGAATGCCATGAACAAAAGAGTTAACTCTACAAAAATATACAAATTTTTACCTCAAGCCTCTTTTGAAATTCTTGTGGTAACTCATTGATAAAGTCCTCTAACTGTTTTTCTTTGTTTTTGGTGCAGTTGTTTAGGACAGCTACATCAATGCCTTTTTCCTTTAATTTTTCAAGTTTTCTTTGTTTCCTAAGTTGTTTTGCTTTTTGGCATGGGCCTTTGGTAGGGTCTGGGCCTGCACCTAAAGGACATAAAATTATTATTATTTTTAGGAGCCTGCCTAGGAAAATATAAATAACAGAAGAAGCTGAACTCTTCATTCACTGACTGACATCAAGAGGTATCTAAGCTACCAAGTCTTTCACACAGTGACTTTACTTGGCATGACAAATAAAAAACAGTGCACGTCTTCATATCCCCTTGCAGCACCCATAATTTAACACATTATAATATACAGGGTTTAAGGGACGGTGTACCGTAAACTGAAAAGGCGTGCTTAGTCAATGAAACTGAACAACTTTCCCAAAGAAACATTTCTGGGAAATGAAAAAAATTTTTGACCTCTCCATACAAATTGCTCACTCTGGTCGAACAGTTTGTATGAAGAGGTCAATTTTTTTTTCATTTCCCAGAAATGTTTCTTTGGGAAAGTTGTTCAGTTTCGTTGACTGAGCACGCCCTTTCAGTTTTCAGTACACCGTCCCTTACACCCATACATATACTACAATATCTACAACAATAAAGCTTTTCATACAAACACTTACCTTTTTTCAATTCCTTCTGCATAACAGAGTCTATTTCTTTTGAGTCAGTACTAAGCACTTCCATACTTGTTGTACCGGAAGGATCTGTAGAAAACACAATAATTATAGAGGTCAGGAATGTAATTAATTTGTCATACAGCCTCTGTCGTATGCCACTGCTAGGCAAAGGTGTGCCCTCTACCATGTTAAATGTTTTGAGGGTAAAGGGGCCGGGCTCCTAATTCCCAACGGCCACTGCGACCTGTACAGATCTATTGTAGCCAAGTGCCCTCTACCATACAAATTGTCTCAGTCTTGAGCTATTATAGGCCACTCTTCTTGCAAGACTTCAAGGTCATCTTGCCATTGCCCATGGAGCCTACCCCAATGTTAGTAACCATCCCCCAGGACCAACTTCGTAGCTAATTACTATTAGCTAGCTTTTTTTCTTTACATATTGATAATTAAGTTTCCAGATTTTGGTGGCCCAATGTGTTGCCACTTGGCGAGCATTGTCAGGCCACGGATCTTTCAACGACGTGTATCAGGGCAAGTAAGGTAGATTAGGAGGTGGACCATAGATTGTGGTACAGCTCTTTGTCATAACACATAAAATTTATCAGTATGTAAAAATAGAGAAAATTTATTTGATTCATTTTGTATTACATTAATTACTGGTGAGTCAATCAAGATTATCATGCTACTTTAAAAACAAGGAAAACAAAAACTATTAATAATATTCACTTACCAATATGGTCACCCTTTTCCAAATCAGTATCAAGTTTTTCACTATGGACGGTATCAGCTACATTTATATCCTGATGTTCTCTAGTTGTTTCCACAAACTGCTCGCCTGTACCCCCCTCCAACTCCGACTGTAGCTCCCCTACACTACTAGAAGTTGACATTTTCCTATCTAATTCAATTTTGCTTTCAATTTCTTCACCAGCTAAGAACTTATTAAATCTCTTTAGTACTTTTTTTTGGGATTTCGATGCTTTAAATTCTTGAGCTCTGCAACTGTTAAACAAATAATCTCAATAATTCTTGAAAGCCAATTTAGTCTTCAACACATTCAAAATATCTGTGCATGTCGCTACTATAGAATTCCATAGATGCAAGGTGCTCCGATATTTGGACCACGTAGTTTATCCACAAATTCAATACATACCGTATTGTGTACATGGGGCAGCAGGTTACATCCATTGTAGGCTTGTAACAATACTTTCCTGATCGCCTCCAACCTCTGTCTATGAGATCTTGGTAGTCCCCAACGGTCATAGTATGAGCCCACATACCTATGCATACAGACAAGAATATAACGACCTATTTCTTACAGCGAGGAAGACAATATAAAGGATTTTCATTGAACATATAATAAGAACTTACCATGACTAAAATTAGTATCAGGGCTCTTGCAGTAGCCACATTTGTAACTTTCGTGCTCGGCATAATATTCAACAATGCTGTGCAACATTTTGCTTAGAGAGTATCAAAGTGATTTACGCTCGAACAAAATTACTAAAGGAAGAACAACAGAAAACTACGGAACGGAAAATCTAACAAACATCACCTCTCATCGCTTATTTCAGTCACTTGTCACTAACGTCAACGTCAAAATGTCATTGACCTTTGACCTTACATTGAACATTCCGTTCTATGCCAAAGGTACAAAAAGTGAGATATTTCGCGTAAGCCACAGATTAGTATATATGTAGGCGTAAGCAATTAGATAAAAATTAACACCAACGAAAATTGCTTCAATAAAAACCTTTAAAAATTAATTAAAGTAAAATAGATGATATAACATTAATCATAATAGTCAACTATCGGATGCCAAATATCGAATAGTATGCACGTGTAAAGGAATGGCAGGGTTTGTACCGGATATGACTTACCGGATACCAGACGTTAACGAAAACTGGCGCGAAACATAGATTTATATAGTCAAGATAGGGTCTTGGGAACAAGCTGTTCAAAATTTCCCCATACAAGAAAAAATAGCGCCATCTGTGAAAAATCGCGTGAACTACGTTGTGTAGTACTTCGGTCGGTGCTAAATACACGGAACGGAAATAATATACTTTTTACTGTTTATATGTGATTTAGGCCTGGTTTTTCAGTTTCATTAATTGGATAATAGTCAAAAACAATAATAAGAAATAACAATAATAATAATAAGAGTATATTGTTTCTTCAACTAAGAACATTCCATTTTGTTGGTAAGTTTATTTGTGTCCGTCTCCCCAGCAACCCATGCGAGATATGGCCAAGTGGCATACACCAAAATTTAGTGGAAATTGGTTCATTCCATCAGTAAAGTGTCAGATTCAGTGCATCAAAACTGATGACACTACGAGCTGAAAACTTTGGGTGGCTGTAGAAACGTCTCGTCAGCCAGCCCATTCTATACAGGGAAAACTACGAAGATTACATAAAAGCAAAATAGTTCCACATTTACTGCATGTCTAGTGCAATTGATTGTAAAAAAGCCGAATCGAAAATGTCCATATGGTAGGAGCCCTTCATCAATAATTATGGGTGGCTGGAGAGACGTTTTCCCAGCCAGCCCATGTGATATCTCGGAACATATAGTAGGTAGGAAGATAAAACAAAGCTTAATATTTACTACCTACTCGGAACAGTAGGTAGCAAATATTTCAAAATCCTAGCTCCACTAACTTTTGAGATATTTGTATTTTTTCATGGGCTTGCTGGGGAGACGTCTCGCCAGCAAGCCCATGCTGTAACTCAAAAAGTACTGCACGTAGAATGCTGAGCGATATACCATTAGAGAGTGCATATTTGATGCAATAAGCACCAAGAAAAGTGAGTCCCTAGGTCTTACGGTTTCGGTGCTAGAAACAAATATCATTTTCCCGCCGAAAATTTTGAATGCATGATGTGAAGTGCGACGTTGCCGTTCTGTGCAACTCTACATGTTGCTGTTAGAGCATTCAAAAATCAATCTTGTATCCTTATAGTTAAAAGGTACTGTAGACGCACGTGTAGATTATTTGTAATTTGAGAATAGTTCGGGAGACGGTGTACTTAGTAAAAGACTGATTGGTTATCAAGAAGTTTTTATTTATTTGTGGACGACATGTTAAGAACGAAAGAGATAATATGTATTTTAGCTCACGTGAAGACTAACTGGTGCCTCAATCTCTTTTTAGCAACCGTGACAACTGTATTCTAGGAGGAGATGTAGGTTTAATGGTCTCAGTAACAAACTAAAATTTTTAAAGTATTCTTAAATTGTTCTGTAATTAATAAGTTAAGAAAACTGATTTATTAAATAAATACGTGAGCCAAAATACATATTATGTCTTTTGTTCTTCACATTTTGTCCACAAATAAATAAAAACTTCTTGTTAATCAATCAGCCTTTTAAGTACACCGTCTCCCGAACTATTCTCAAATTACAAATAATCTACACGTGCGTCTACAGTACCTTTTAACTATAAGGATACAAGATTGATTTTTGAATGCTCTAACAGCAACATGTAGAGTTGCACAGAACGGCAACGTCGCACTTCACATCATGCATTCAAAATTTTCGGCGGGAAAATGATATTTGTTTCTAGCACCGAAACCGTAAGACCTAGGGACTCACTTTTCTTGGTGCTTATTGCATCAAATATGCACTCTCTATTGGTATATCGCTCAGCATTCTACGTGCAGTACTTTTTGAGTTACAGCATGGGCTTGCTGGCGAGACGTCTCCCCAGCAAGCCCATGAAAAAATACAAATATCTCAAAAGTTAGTGGAGCTAGGATTTTGAAATATTTGCTACCTACTGTTCCGAGTAGGTAGTAAATATTAAGCTTTGTTTCATCTTCCTACCTACTATATGTTCCGAGATATCACATGGGCTGGCTGGGAAAACGTCTCTCCAGCCACCCATAATTATTGATGAAGTGCTCCTACCATATGGACATTTTCGATTCGGCTTTTTTACAATCAATTGCACTAGACATGCAGTAAATGTGGAACTATTTTGCTTTTATGTAATCTTCGTAGTTTTCCCTGTATAGAATGGGCTGGCTGACGAGACGTCTCTACAGCCACCCAAAGTTTTCACCTCGTAGTGTCATCAGTTTTGATGCACTGAATCTGACACTTTACTGATGGAATGAACCAATTTCCACTAAATTTTGGTGTATGCCACTTGGCCATATCTCGCACGGGTTGCTGGGGAGACGGACACAGTTTATTTGCATCCAATGTTGACAATATGATTGACATTTGTTGGTCCTAAACGTCAGATTTCGGACCAACGAATTGGGGACATTGTAAAGTGCCGATGGGCTAGTACTTATATATAAGTAAATGGCGCGAAAATAAAACTTTTGCAGTCTCCAGAAAAAAGAATTTATTTTCATTGATCCAAGTTTATTTTGTAAATAAATAATACACTACACTGTGCGCTACATTTAGATCCATTCTAGTTTTTCTGTTTGTATACTCGGTGCTCCCAATATGCTGATTGTTCCTTTAGTGTGCGGTACAAAGAGGTAAGTAGCTATCTGACTTTGTCGGTACATTTCATAGAAAATAATATAATTATAAAGATAGAGTTCTTTGTGCTATTCTTACTTGTGTAAAATTTTTAATGGCTTAAGTATGGAACTACCTGTGACCGTACTTCCTCTCTTAGATGCTTGTTTTGCTAACCTGAAAGAAGTAATAAGAGATGCAATTTTATTTATTAAGTCGTAAGTTTAATTAAAGGTATAGTTTAATTTTAACAATAATAATAAAACGTACGAAATAGCTTCTTCCTCATCCACTTCAATAATGTTAGACATTTTAGAGGGTTTCGGTTTCATTCTTATCGTATGTGGAGGCCTGTAAAATAATAATTAACTGTATAACTTGGCCTTTATTCTCAATCTCAACGAACAAATGCTGCTGAAGCTGCTGAAGCTTTTTATAAACCGCCTGAGATTTCACTAAGAATTTTGAAGAAGCCCAGCCTCTTGCAACTATTGCAATATCAAAACAAATACCCCTCCTATCTTAACCCTTAATTGAGCAGACGTTTATAAAAACTTATTATGCGGAATGGATAGAAGGAACATATTTCCCACAGAAACTATAGCGATGTGGGAGCTCTATTCCTATTGCCCATACCATATAAAAAATTTGGGGACATGCTATATTTTTCACCGAGACCAGCAAAATGTCAAATGCTGGAATGGGAAATATATTCCTTTTACTAGTAAGCGATAGCGCGCGCTTTTGCTAGGTCTGTGCCTTTTACCCAATGAAGGGTTAGAATACTTCTTCATTACTAATCGGGGTATTGGAGCTCAATTCTTGAATATCACCGGGTGATAAAATCATTCATAAAATTATAAACAGTTTTTTCATTTCAAAAGTTAACATTGATATTCGTTAAAATATGTAAAGTGATGTTTGACTGTTAATTTGAATTATGATTTTCATTTTAAAGGATTTTATTACACGGTGATTTTCAAAAATTGGGTCCCTGATCGTTGAACGACTTTTTCTTCAGGTTTTTCGTTCAGGCACACTTGCTGGTGCTGCCCGCCACAATCTTCTTTTACAAAGGCGCAGTTCCGGCCCTTCAATGGGTGCGGACGTCTTTAAGTGTAATTTTACCCTAATTGCTGATACTCGTACATAGTACAGTACAACATAATAGTTCACACGGCCGCACGTCGGTGGAAGCACTTTGACCTTGAGCGGGTATCTGGTTCCGGGTGCTAGGGCGCTGGTTCAGCTTATACTGGTTTTGTTTCTACGTGCTTGCTGCCGTGTGTACTGACTTTAACTTTTAAGGGTTCCGTAGTCGACAAGGAACCCTTATAGTAGTTCCCCCCCCCCCCCCGCCAGGTAAACGGTTGTCAATAGAAATGTGAAAAGATTCACAGAAGTAGCATATATGATGACATTAAAAGGAAAACTATCACAGCTAAGTATAGGCTTCACAAGTTATCTATAGCCGAAAAACTGAAAATAATGAACATTGTGATAGCAATCAGGAGCTGCTAGGACCTCGTTGAGCATTAGGAGGTAGAAAGTTTATGTTATGATCGTTATGAAATACTTAATAGAAACCTGCTTTGCGATAAAAAAAGGATCCTAAAATCCGGAACCCTATACTGCGCGTGGCCCGCCCGACACCGGCCATACGTGGTTCCTCCAAGCGTGGTTCTTTGCTCAGTGATCAGGGTCATATGAAATCGGGAACATACACGCAGTCATTGACTTAACTTAAATTTCTATATCGTACCAACATACCTCCTATTTAAATTGCTCCAAGGCTGTATTTGCATTTCGCCCCAAATCAAGAATGCAAGACCACTGAGTAATAACATTAGAGCGTGGAAACACCAAATATGCTTCCAAATAAGCGGAGAATTCTGTAATTATAATAAGCTATAGGCATATAATAGGCAAGTAAGTAGGTTAATAGGTAAGGGATGAACACCGGAAGGGCACGAGCATCGTGCGGATTCGTGCGAGGGTAGCACTGGTCGGTCACGTTTCAAAGGAGATCCCAGAGCTAGACAGTGGAGCCTCTGACATAACCCAGCCGCTTCCCCTAATATTAACGGAAATGTATGAAATCTGTGGTGGTATACAATTCCTAGGAAATGTGTACAATTCCTAAATAAAATAGGTAGGAAATGTATGGGCATTCACTTTTCTTAGGAAATGTAAACGCCGAATTATACGATATAGCTGCAACATATACATTTCCTAAATAGCAGTCGAAAATGTATTACTTTTGGAAATGTAGTACATTCATTATAAAACATTCTTAACCTAACCGAACCCAACATAACCTAACCAAAGCTAATCTAACCTTTTCGTGATGGAGAAAATGCCTACGCATGCCTCACCGTTCGGGTAACCGGTACGGTTATGAGGGATTTGCACCCACTAACAACTCCACCGTGTGCTGCTCTTGCACTATGGGTGTGTCACGAGCACTGTCAACACAACCCACCCTGCGACAGACTCTGGAGAGGCTCCCTCACCGTGGCTAGGCGACGTCTGAGCACACTTCAGTCAACGCCCCCTCACTGGCCTTTTAGTGCCCCGCTTAGGGCAGAGGACGGGCGTATTCCAGTCTCGTGCGTCCTTTAAAAAGTCTATTTATTGTACACATTTCTGGTGGACCAGCAAGAAATCTATACAATTCCTAGAAATCATATACATTTCCTAGGGAAAGTATAACGTTCATTATATTTCGTACTTTTCCTAAACGTTCCAGGAATTTCATACATTCCTAGGAAATTTTCCCCTCGACAAAAAAAAAGGAAATCTAAGGTAGATACTAGATATAATGGGTATTAATGTAAACACTGTGATTCTTGAAACTATGCATTCAGACCATGAAACTATGAAACTGAACAACTTTCCCTAAGGGACATACCTAGGTTGAAATACGAAAAAAAAAATTTCATCTCCCAAAAATACTAAATGCGCAATCAGCTGGTGCAGTTTCTATGGGAAGTAACTTTTTTTTTAATCGTATTTTGACCTATGTTCCTTAAGGAAAGTTGTTCAGCTTTATGATCTGAATGCACAGTTTCAAGGATGTGTGTTTACCCCAACACCCGCTATAAAGTCATCATCTCACGATTAGATTGAGATTTTAGACTCTTACATGAAATTGTTGCGTCAGTTCTCCAACCGTTAGAGGAACAATAATTCCGGGTATGTTTCCAATAATTTTTATAACCGTATGCATAGAATTAACGAAAGTCGGAGACAGCTCCTGGAATCAAATCTCTATAATTTTAACCAGAAATTATTAAACAGTTAGTGTTAGTTTTATTTTAAAATTTACGTTTGCTATTAGTTTTCTAGAAAAGTCCATTTGGGTTAGTACCACACCTTGCCGTAAATGACCAGTCTTTGCTGTGTTTTGGTTCGAAGGGTAGGTAAGTGAGCCAGAGACTTAATGTCTTAATTCTCAAGGTGGGCAACGCGCTCTACTGTCTTATTACTTTCAATTTCTCTTACTAAAAGACAGTGGGTGTATGGGCGGCGGTGACCACTTATCACCAGGAGGCTAAGTTGCTAGTTCGCTCACTTTAACATAAAAAAACTTCTAGAAATTAGAAAACCCTTCCTGCCTCTGGTACTGACGATCGGAGAAGGGTTGTTTTCCACCATTGCTGTGTGAGGTAGCTAAGCTGTGAGCTGGGAAAATTCCAACCAATAAGATGCTCTGTTTCACAGCGCATTAGACAAGCTAGGTATATGGAGGTATCCGGTTGGTTCGAATTCTCCTAGCTCAAAGCTAAACTTCCTCGCACGAGTCGCACAGCACTGGTGGAAAACCACCCTAAGACGCAGGTTCTAGAGCAGGGCCAACGTAAGAAGTTCATTTTGACGTTTCTTTAACACTAACACACAGAGTTCATTTTTCTTCGCAGGTCCTAGTTTTTCATACGTTTGAGAGCTGCAACAACGGACCTATTACGATGTACCACCCTCTTAATATCGTTGTATAATTTTACAAAAGACCAGAAGAGACGGCAAAGGTCACAGTCGCCTATAGTTCGTCCTTTTAAGAATGCAGTAAGTCATCGCTCTCCGCCGCAGGTAGCCACGCCTCGTTACCAATCAGGTCGCTTAAAATTATAAAGTTAAATGCACAATAACTAACTGAAGGCAAACCTTCGAAAAAAGCGGTTGTTTCCTTAGTGTGTAACCTAAAAAAACTAAAAAAAAAATGTTTTTGCATTTTAAATACACCTTTACACTGCATTTGCATTAATGACTGTCTTACTGCATTATTGACGTGGACGAACTATAGTTGATTGGTTTCTGGTAAATACTGATAAAACGCGGTTAGCCTGCCTATATATGATTGCCTGCCTATACATTGTATCTTTTTATTTTTTTAAACTAACGTAACAAAGATCCAATGTAAGATCCATTCCTGCAGCAGTCAGAGTCACAGCTAATGTCAATAGGATCGGTCCTGGAACTAAACTCATCGACCATGTACTGACAATCAAAAGACCTGGAATCACGTGAGCTGCAATAAACCAGTTTTCGTATGAGGTATGTTATTTGATAAACTTTTATAATAGGGGTGCACACACAAGGTGCACATTAATTTAGCATGTTACCCAAACCTTCAAACTAAATAACTTTAGCCAAATATACAGGGTGTAAAAGGCGGCGTACCAACAACTTGTACACAAAACTGAACAACTTTCTCTAAGAAACATGTGTACGCAAATGAAATAAGTCGACTCTCCTACAAAAGCTGCCTGAACCAAGGCTTTAGACGCATAAAACCACAGAAGCAAAGCACAGGAGCGATGGAGAGGTCGATTTTCTGAATTTCCCAAAACATGATTTTAACAAAAGTTGTTCGTTCAATCTAATCTACTGAGCAAGCTCTTTCAGTTTTCGGTACACCGTCTCTTACACCTTGTTTACTTAGGTCGAAATACGAAATAAAAAACTTCCCATGGAAAATGCATCAGCTGATATCGCGTTTTGAATGGGAGATCAAAATATCGCATATTTTCAAATTACGTGCTCTGGAAACATTTTTTTAGTTTAATGGTCTTAGTAACATGTGCTCAATTTGAAATGAAACCTAAACATAGCATTTTTTTACGACAAATAGTAAAATAGTTCGTATCAGAAACTCACATACAACAATAAAGTATTTCCTAATCAGCTTTAACCGCTCTTTATTCGTCGTGTTATACTTGTACCAGTGGAAACACTGAATTATTGCCGTCCCCAAAAGGAGCCGCAAAAAAAATGGTAGGGCTGTCAATGCAGATGCCTGGGAAGTTTAAATAAGATTTTTAAATTGTATTAGGTAAAATACTTAACATAAAAGTTAGTATTCGGACAAAATATTATACTCACGCTGTAAATACTGTATTCGATTACTGCAAAATAATACAGGGGTGCATGTATACATACAGATATAATCATCCAGGCATATCCGAAATTTAAGCCACACACTGCCCAAAAAGGTATTGATTTTAGTATTTGCATCCAAGGAGCTTGGGCATTTGTTAACTGTAATCAAGAATGTAATTTTTACATTCGTACCTTGTGCTGAAATCATCAGATCTTGCTTCTGGCTATAGATGTGAAGTTTACTTTAAGTGCCTCCGCGACCAGAAAAGACCTGCTTACCGGCCACAGCCACGTAATTTTTTTACTAATCAGTCGAAAACTTACTTTAATCGTAAAAGTTGTGCCAATCGTGCTACCCAAATATTCCCGTTCTTCCTTTGTTATAAAGGGATGTTTCGAAGGATAATCAACTACGACACACAGCCAAACGACTGCCCATATTATCTGCACAACTCCGGTTATGTAATATCCAACGCACCAAGTCGAATAATACTGAACTGCAGCGCATAATAAAAACGTACAGAATGTCCCAGTTGTGATACCTGGTGAAAATCCAAAATATTATCACAATAGGCAGCTTTTGAGTTTTTCCTTTTAATGTCTAAAAATACTGTGTTAATTTTGGATCCACTGCCAGCGCTGTTGGTTGTGTAATGTTACTATACCAGCCAGCAGCATTATGCTGAGTGGAGACCTTTTTTGGGAACAATTTTGTTTAATTATTTTATTAAACTTATTTTATTAAACTTTTACTATTATTAAACTTGTTTGTTATGAGTTGTTATGTGTTTCCAAAATAAACGTTTTTCTTTCTTTCTTTCTTTCATTCTTTCTTTCTTTCTTTCTTTTAACCTAAAGTGTAGGCCCTAGGACCTACGCTATTAAACGAGCAATATTTATACATACAGGGTGTTAATTTGATTGCGTGCCATAGCTTAGGGGGTGGTTCAGTAACGATGAAGGAACTCAAAAAAATAACAAAAAAAAAATCCTTCCTAAAAAATATTAAAACTCCATTGAAACTAAACTAACGCGGAGGGCAATGACCCAGACAACCGCCCTATCAAAAGCGCGCGAAAAGTTTCAGTTATGTAATATGCCTACCTTATCCAGTGATTCTCGCGCGCTGGCTCGGTGATAGCGCGGTGCTCCGCGTTAGTTACGTGTCAATGGAGTTTTAGTTTTTTTTTTTCAGTAGGATTTTTTAAAATATTTTTATTGTGTTTCTTTATCGTAACTGAAGCACCCCTTAAGCTATGGCACGCAATTAAATTAACACCCTGTATATGTCACCGGAAAGTAATAAGAATCGTTAAAATAATAAACTCGTAATAAATTCGTAGATTCATAGCTCGGTTAGGTAAGCAGGAAAGTCTTTTGACCAGGGACTCAATTCTTGAATATCACCGGGTGATAAAATATCACTCAAAAACTTCAAAATCACAGATTTTTCTTTTCAAAAGTTATGATTGATATGTTAATTTCCATGTATTGTAAGGGTTTAACAGAGTAAATAAAAAAAATTAAAGTCTTAAAAGTGATATTTTATCACCCGGTGATTTTCAAGAATTGGCCTCCAGAGCCGAGCCGAGCGAGCGAAGCGATGAGACAGCAACCGTCGAGTGCCAGAAGCAAATTCGGTACAGTTTGTTATTTTTCGACAGTTTATCAACTTGATCAACTAACGATTTCGTGTTATTTTTCGGTGACATAATAGGAAACGGCTCTAATGATTTCGATGGGGGTTTCCAGGGGAGATAAATCGATCTAGCTAGGTTTCATGTCTGGGATAATTTTCTAGCATTTCTTGAAAATAGCGCGTTTCAGATGGGCTTTGGTTAAGATTAGAGCGAAGCTCGGTAGCCACTTTCCCTAAGAAACCTGGGTTGAAAAACGTTAGTTAACGTGAAAAACGTAAACGTTATGCAATTGCGTTTGCGCCGGCAATAAAGTATTGGACGACTAAAATATTTCTTGTTTCGACCCTATTTCTTTGACAACGTTTTTCAGATTTATCTACAGAGTAACATACTAAATTAGGCCAGGGATTCGAATATGACCCTGTAGAGATTTTCACAACTAATTTCTTACCGCAATACGCCCACATAAAATAATGTCTTTCGATTGGAGGCACCCAATGTCGTGTTATCTGGACCATGCTTGGTAACATCGCCGCCTATGAAAAACTACAGTTAAAATATAAATTCGATTTACTAAGGTACTGCATTCTTTGAAAATGATGATATAAACTCTACCTAACTTACCGCACAAAACCCATTTGTAACTCGAACCGTAAAAAGGAACCAAAAATGACGAAAAGCAGCAGAAGGGGTGAGACAGCTTGAAATTCCCGAAATCAAGCCGACAATGCCCACCATCCAAGTTGGCCCGAGCCTGACGAAATTGAATTAGCCTCCATTTAAATCTGCTTTTGTCAGAATGTGTAGCAGCCAGCAGCGTACAGGATCTATGTCCCTCAACACAGAATCCTCAGAGAAAAAAACTGCATAAAAACTTATTTTGACGATGTCAAAAAATAGTCATGAAATAGTCATAAATAGTCACCATAAGGAAAAAAATAGTCGCGTTACAATTCTAGAGTTATAGCTATGGTTTGCTGAGGATTATGGGCATAGGCTATATACAGAATCCTCAGTTCTGATGCAAGCAAACCGTGGGGACTATCGACTTGGTTTTTATTTTAAAAAATTGTCATGAAATAGTCGTCTTGACTTCCAAATTCTCAAAAATAGTCGTTCAAGGATTTCAGAGTTACAGGGGTAGCTTACTGAGGATTCTGTGCATAGCATTTCACGGACGCAGATTCCTGCAGAACGGTTAGGCTTTTCTATTTGATACTGATGTCAAAAAATAGTCAACAAATAGTCGTCTCAAACCATAATAACTTCGGTCTGTTTTACCTAGTAGAAGTATGTTAAAAATGCATGTGAACTTCGCCATACATTTTTCCTTTGTACAGTCGCGTACACAAAATTATTTGATATTGATTTCAAGTTGTCAAAAAAAATGGATTTTGATAGAGGCTTTTATTTTTATATATTGTTGCAGACCTTTTTTTTGTGTTATCTATTTTTATTAGGTAAATAAGAGGATAAACCGACTGATATATCAGTGCACAGACCCAACCTTTTGGTCTAAAAACTTATAATGTAGGTTCCACGTTTAAGGAAAGGTAAAACTAGAATATCGGGCTTAAACCCAGATGCATTCAGTAAGTAAAAATACTTTAATAATAATTGGTAGGTTGGCAAATATTACTAAATTAACTATACTAACTTTACTAATTTCTTGATTGATCAATGTTGTTTGCCTACGCATTTAACTATTCATTAAAAATTAAAATGTCACTGCATATGTGTTTCTTTTACCCAATAGCACATCAGTACAATAATACAAATCAGTGACTTAATGGCATAGTAACAGAGTTGGAAATGTTTAACGTGGGTCGTATAATAGAAAAAGCACCAATATTCTGAGACGAGATATGTTTAACCAATAGCATGGCGGCGCTCGGCTCGACCGAATTGTGTGACCGAGCTAGCGCTCGCCGCCGCGCCGCCGCCGGCGCGTATTGAAGTGCCCTACAGTGTTGCTATTAAAACGACAATTGCCGTGTTCTACGGTAATTATATGAAATGTAAAGTTAACTTACACTACAGCCTATGGAAGCAGTAAATAAACAACGCGTTATTCCAAATTAGGATTTCCATTTTTTCAATAATCCTACTTAAAAATTGAATGTAAATTCTAAAACTAACAGCAGCTCGTTAAAAGCGCAGCCTCAGTTGGGTCATTGCGCTGCGGGTTATTGCCCTCTGCGTAGGGTTAATTTTAAAATTTTCAGAATTTTTTAAAAGTAGATTTTTTTTGTGTTCCTTTATCGTAACTGAAACACCCCCTAAGCTATGGCACGCAATAAAATTATCACCCTGTATTACTTATTTAACCATTTAACGGACATAAGTACGAAGACTGATTTATACAAAAAACCGGCCAAGTGCGAGTCGGACTCGCGCACTGAGGGTTCCGTACCACCACATAATCATAATTGTATTAGTTGAAATTTCAGTAAGTTGATGTGCTAGATTTTTTGAGTCCGACACGCGCTTGACCAAATTTTATTATTTGTTGTTATTTTATAGCTTATGCACTAAAAACATACCAATTTTCAAGTTTGTAAGTGTTCCCGTTTTTAAATAGAACTAAAACAAAAATTGCCTCAGCGACCATCCAACTTGACCCCTCTCTTATATGAATGTTCTTGAAACGGGAGCTCACCACAATTGGTTATCATTAGTTGTGAGAAAAGTTGTAATATTTAATGATTTCAGACTTTTCCCATTATTTGTACTGTGAGACCCAGCTTCTTGCCAAACTTCATAATTTTAGGTCAACGGGAAGTACCCTGTAGGTTTTGCATTTTTGAATAAATGTATGGAGATGAGGACATAAAATGCCATATCTTTTGATTGGGTTGTTGTAAAAAATTGAAATTTTCAGATCTTGTGTGGTTCATGGATCCTCATATGTGGTATTAATTTAAACCTGATACCTTTACCCGTTCGTGAGATAAAGGGTTTTGACAGACAGACAGACAGACGGACAACAAAGTGATCCTATAAGGGTTCCGTTTTTTTCTTTTGAGGTTCGGAACCCTAAAAACTAACTTAAAAATAATCTGTAGGTACTGAATATATTCATAAAGAATATTTTTTTATTATTTTAGTTTAAAACCAATTATTGTAGTTTATTAAGCTATATTATTTAACATGAAAACAAATAAACTTTGCTTTTTATTACAGAATCAATTATATTGGGTTCCAAATACATAAAAAAAAGTAACTAAATAGTTACCATCAAAGATGATATGCATTTTGAACACGACTGTACTTGAGTTGAAAAATGTATGGCGAAGTTAACATGCATTTTTAACATACTTCTACAAGGTAAACCTGACCAAAGTGATTATGGTTTGAGACGACTATTTGTTGACTATTTTTTGACATCAGTATCAAACAGAAAAACCTAAACGTTCTGCTGGAATCTGCGTCCGTGAAATGCTATGCACAGAATCCTCAGCAAGCTACCCCTGTAACTCTGAAATCCTTGAACGACTATTGTTGAGAATTTGGAAGTCAAGACGACTATTTCATGACTATTTTTTAAAATAAAAACCAAGTCGATAGTCCCCACGGTTAGCTTGCATCAGAACTGAGGATTCTGTATATAGCCTATGCCCATAATCCTCAGCAAACCATAGCTATAACTCTAGAATTGTAACGCGACTATTTTTTTCCTTATGGTGACTATTTATGACTATTTCATGACTATTTTTTGGCATCGGCAAAATAAGTTTTTATGCAGTTTTTTTCTCTGAGGATTCTGTGTTGAGGGACATCAGGATCTTTGTCAGACCACTGTACAATTTATAGATAATACGAGTAATAGGTCTTTACCTATGAAATTGCCGAAATTTTCTTACAGATTAATGAGATCATAATTCCTATAATTCTAATGCTATTTTTTTCATTTGTCTTATATTTGAAATTTGACTTCAAGGTTATCAATTTACGTATAAAATAAAGTTTTTATTTTTAGTTTGATATATAAAATTAAAGGTTCGAAAATTGTTCGTCTTAAATGTCGTCCGATTTCATCATTAGATTTGTAATATTTTTTACAGATAATTTATTTTTGCTTAATGTCTTCCCAATAATGCTTAAAAAAAATAAAAAAATTGGATTTATGATTCATAAGAAAAATGCAAAAATGTTGGTACTGAAAATTGAGTTTACCTAAAATTCGCCATACAAAACGGCAATTTCATAGGTGAAGTCTGTGGTGAAGACCTAATATTAAGTATGACGTATACCCGTCAACAAATTGCTAGTGTCCGTAGCAATCGAATAGTAACATTATAAAACATAAATCTGAACAGTTTTCCCAAAGAGACAAGGATCGAAAAAAGAGACAAAATTTTCTTCATAAAACACCTACAATTTTCATTGTAGCTGGCGGAAGGTTTGGTTGAGGAATCCAAAAAGTTTTCCGACTGATGACTTTTTGAGAAAATTGTTCAGATTTATTTTCAAAAATACGAGTAATCCAGCATATCTATAATTTGATAGTTAATTTAAAACGAACTTAAAACCGCAATACCGCTTTTATTCTGATTAAATTGTAAAAGCAATAAAATTACTTACATTTTTTATTAAATGTGTAATTGAGATTGACAGTTTTGCGGTTATTAACACTATTACCTAATGATAAAGATAACAGTTCTTACCACAATAAGGGATTTTCATGAACTTAGTTTTTGGAGCTCATAAAAATCTCATATCCGTAGTAAGAACCCGGTAAATTGGCATCACAACATAATAGGTCTAATTACTATTTTCATTATCTGTGCTGTGACACCTCAACGGGGTTTAATATGTACGTAATACCTACCTAAGTACCTATTGCACGAGTTGTTATATATCAATAAGATCCACAGACAGAGCATTACTCCGTCGCACAGATACTAAATATCAAAGATAAAGTTAGTATCCCATACCTGTCCCCCACGTTGTGGAATATTGGAAAACAAACGACATAGCCAATATGATAAGCGGAAAACAGAACTGCAATTCTCCAGTTGTCAAAGCTAACCATACTCCTTATTACCTGTGAAGACAAATTCACTTTTGTTCAGGGTTGTCTATTAAGTATGTCACTGCAAAACATTTGAAATAAGTATGAAGGAGAGGCTTGCTCTGCTTTATACAGGGTGTTAATTTGATTGCGTGCCATAGCTCAGGGGCGGGATCAGTATCAGTAACTGAATAACTTTTCCCAAGGAACAAAGGTCGAAAAACGAAAGTAAATTTTTGACCTCCCATATAAACTTCATCAGCTGATAGCGCATTTTATATGGAAGGTAAAATTTGGTTTTTCGTTTTTCGGCCTATGTTCCTTGGAAAAAGTTGTTCAGTTACTGATACTGATCCCACCCCTGAGCTATGGCACGCAATCAAATTAACACCCTGTATATTTGTGGAAATATGTTACTTAGGGTGGGTTGCATAGCTTACTCCGTGCATAGCACATATACTTACATCTTGCTTTCTCCACCCTAACCGCCAGAGTAAGATGAGCGTACTTTGTTATTGTTATAGTTAGATAATGCAATTGCCACATAGACTGTCTTAGACCTCAAAAAGTACCGAGGTCGAAAAACCTTAGGTTTTGTATATAGGACATTCAAAAATATTTCTAGTTTTTCGACTAGTGTTTTTGGGAAAGTTGTTTAGTTTTAATGGAAAATTGCAGTGATATCAAAATAGCTATAGAATTCCTCCTAGTATTTTCTCTAGTATAGAACTGGTACTGTATGTATGTAATGCATCATACCCCTGCTCTTATATCTGTATGACCTCTAGCAATTGAATATGTTGAACTGTTCCTCATATCTCCTTTTAAAATCGATGTCATCTCCAGAATATGCACACTGAGGTTATATCGGATGACGTATATCAAGAAGTAACCAAGAAACATCATTATTCCCACCTAAAATACTTGTAGGTAAGTATATTTATAATTAACTACTAAATTACTTATCAATATTTACGGAATCTAAAAATACTAACTATTGCACGAATTCTAATTTGAAACATTAGTTTTAATTTAGAATAAATTATAAATAAATAAAAATTTTAAGAAATAATAAATAACAAAGATCTTTGTCACTGTGACGCATCGTGGCCACTTTGATTTTGTTTCTAAGATAGGACCTATGAAAAATCGTTTTAGTATAAAAAAATAATATGGTATTTTATGTATAATACTTTAATTTCCACTACTTTCCTCATAATCATACATTAGACTTCGGTAGAGCTAAAAATAATAATTAAATTAAGTACAATAAATAGTGATCTAATGTCTCTCCTTATTGTCACCTAAATTGTAGGTTGGTAGATACCTAAATAAAATTGCTCGACATGCAAATCACCTGAACGCATCTTTGTAAAAAGTACATAAGCAACCATCATTTTTATATAACAGGTACGTACATCAAAATATCATTAAATTTGGTTGCATGATCACAGCAATAATAAACTCATTTACACGTAATTTTAACTTCTTTTGGAATAGCCCAGTTCCAACTTATGAAGTCAAACCTAAAATACGTTCATGAGTTGTCCTCAAACTTGGTAAAATTCAACAAAAAAATAATTAACATCTGATAGTTAACAGAATACCTAGTATAAAATTAATAACGTATAAATGCATGATGTAAAATAATTGGATGTCATACCTAATTACACATTTTAGGCAGGTAAGTAAGCTAAACACTAGTAACACAGCTTGCTGTAAAATTATGTAGAGTAGACGAGTTCGGGCAAACTGAGTGCCCTAAAATGCCTGGCATTAGTTTAAATCCGCTACTTCACAATACTTTATGTATAATACCGGTTCTTAGTGAAGGCATTAAAAGTCTTCTATATTGACTTTGACATTCACGATCACGTTTCACTCACGATGTTCATTAATGACCTCTTTATGCAACGTTAAGTGGAGTTTCTTTAAACTCCTTGATATCGCTGTTCTTGATGGGAGTTTCACTCATATCCTTTAGATCACCGTTCTTCGGTGAGTCGCTTTTACCGTCAGTCTTATCTTCTTTTGGAAAGTTCCAAGGTTGAATGTCTGCTGTACCAAAGCAAATGAAGAACAACGCCGACACAATGTAAACTGATGCTCCAACGAAAAATACTGGGCGCCATTGCTCGAAACTATTCTGCAATGAATATTTAATGATTAAGGACTAACGTCATTTAGTGCCCGTAAATCATTTGGCGATTGAGATAAATTAGTAATGATTGTCAATTATTAGGAATACTATTCCTATTAAATCTTAAATTAGCTTGGACTTGGACAAAGCAATACACTACGTAAATTAGACACTTTTGCGAATTCAACATTTTAGGAATTCAACATTGTGATCCAGAAGAAACTTAACGTAACCGCCAAAAGATAAATAGGCACAAACAATAAAAAGAAAATTCATGATTCAAGTCAAACTTACTCCATTTCGCGTAAAATATGCTGTTATCATCGGGGTAAAGAATCCAGCTGTACTCCCCACAAAGTTGGCGACACCATATAATGTTCCCGCATAATTTGGTGCCAGATCTTGGTGATTCTGAAGGTTGGTCAAAGTGGCGGCGCCGTTAAAACCCATGGACATAGTTATCAAAGTTACTGAAAGAGCTGTCGAACAGCCTGCGTACACCATTAGTACCAATAGGACCCCAGGTATAATATGTGAAAATAAACAGAAGAACTTTCTTATAGTAGTAGTTGTCATCAGCTTTCTTGATAATACGCAGTCCCCAATAAAACCAAACACTGTGGCTAGGAACATTCTTGCGAGATAAGGCAGTGCTGATATCACTCCAGCAGCAGACAGCTCAAAGCCCAACACACTGGAGACGAATTTTGGTCCGACTGTCATAATAAAGTATAAACCCCATAAGTTTCCGTAGTGTAGGATTACCATGGCCAAAAACGGGATGGAAGTTACTATGCTCCTAAAAGGTGGTAGTCCCTGAAAAGAACAAAAAATATTATTATCATATTAAGTACATACGTTATTCGTAGCAAGATGAAATAAATTTTTGTCAGCAAATATTGCATCATAATTACCTACCTAACTTCGAGAAATTACACATTGTCATGATCTTTACCTTTGATTTCTGAATCTTGTCACCAAGGGCATCTAAAATGTACTTTTTTTCTGCTTCTTTGATTCTCGGATGTTCTTGTGGCGTATCAGCGACGAGATACCACCAAAATCCGCACCAGACCAGGGTAAGGATTCCAGGAACATAGAATGCAGATGCCCATCCGAATTTTTCCATCAATGGTCCTGTCAACGACCATGTCGCAACTGTTCCCAAGGTACCTCCCATCATAGCGCTAACAAACTTTCCTTTTTCCGCAGGTGGAGCCCATCGTGCAACCAACACGTGGAGTGCCGGATATATAAAACCCTAAAAAATAATATTTATAAATGCCGAGATCTGTATGAATAGACTAAAGACTAACGCAAAAACTAAGAGGTAAGTCTACTTTATTAATATCACGAGTTTAAACACGTGTTTAGAAATAGTTAGCAGCTGTTTAAAGAGAAATGAATAAAAGAACGACACCCTTTATTTTATATTACCTATGTGATGCTAAAACTAGATCGACAAACTTGTTACTAAAACTATTACGCTAATGGGAAAAAAAATTACCTACCCCTGCGAAGCCGAGTAAAAATCTGACGACGACGAGGGCAACGTAATGTAAATTAGCTGCGGGCGGGCTTAGCATGGTGAGGATAGCACTGGCTAGAGAAGTGATGAACACCACATAACGTGGGCCCCATCGCTCTGCCGCCATGCCACCAAGCAGGGACGTAACTGGATAACACCAGAAATACGACCCCAGGATCAGAGCTTGCTTGTCCGGCGACCAGTCAAAAGAGGCACCTCCGGGTACCTGAAATAGGTAACGGCAATTTTCAATAAAATTATAATGTTACATGAAAGAAGAGAATAAGTTCTTTGTGGCGGAGAGGAAAATTATGCAGAAAACTGGGACCGGTCAAGAAGAAGGATGGCAGATAGAGGAGAAGGAAGGATAGGGAGAACGAAGGAAGAGCTAGAACCCAAAATCATGGGCGAGACCAAGACTGCAAGGCTTCGCTGGCTGGGGGACGTGGAGAGAGAGGGAGAGGATCGGCCTGCCAACAAAGCTCACGTGAGCGAGTGGGAAACGAGCAGTCGGTCGTCCCAGGTACAGGGGTGGCGAAGGGGTGGTGTTCGGAAAGAGCTAATTGGCAAGAAACGGTACAGAACAGAAAAGATTTTTTCAATTATTATCAACAATTCTCAGATTGAAATGTTTCAGAAGAAGATTTTATAAAGTAAGCAAAATCTAGAAGAGGCAGGAGGTGCTGTATTGTAAACTAACACACAAATTACGAATATCATAATTATAAATGCGATGCTCGTTTGATCTTAAGTATTATTTAGTGGCTCAACTTGATGACTTGTAATGACGCCAAAAAATTAAGAAACGAACATAAACACAAACCTTTCTTTCAATAAAAATAGGAAACTTAAGGTTGGAAATATTTCTAATTGATTGTCGGTTGTTTTCAGAAAAGATATTTATCCCACGTGTGTTTAAGTCTACTGATAGTAAATGGCCTGACATAATCTTGCAGGCTAGACTACTACCTTGAGAGTCCACAAAAAAAAAAATAATACGATAATTAAGAGACTTCGCCTAACGAGTACTAACCATAACCACAGAGAGGCAGGATCATTATTGAATCTCAAACTACTCTAAAGGATGTAAACGGAACAGAGAAGACTCAGGCGAGAATCTTGCCTGTTGTGGTACGACTTTCTAATTTATAGAAAGAAATATAATTTTCCTGTTGCATTTCAACAAGTTATATTTTCATAGTGGGCAGGCAGACACGTTTTTACGACACATTTTTGCACATATTAAACGACACGTGCCCTAATGATCATCAATTCCAAATGTGACTTTTTAATTCCCACGTTTTATTATTATGACCAAAGAGATTATAACAGGGAATCATCTCACATTCAATCAAGTTAAGTGATAGTAAAGTCAAGGCGTTTCGTTACAGCAATTTACTTTAAACTATTGTTCCTAGTCAGATGCACTGTTTATTAATTGTGATGGACTGTAAAGTTAGATAACTCAGACAGTCATGTTTGTGACTGGTATTTGTTTACTATTATATATTCTGTGACTGGGAATCATCTTACATATGTGCATCGAAGTCACGTAATGATAAATATTACTCATACTCATATAATCGTAAGTCATAACATTGGATTTGAACTGTAACCGTATATCGATCGCATCGCAATGTACCCAAGCACTGTACCATTGTTAAAGAAATATTACCTGTCGCGGAGCTTCTCTGACATCGGTGATGTCCACGTGACGGAGGGTCTCATTTCTCACCGCATCGTCGTCTTTATACCCGCATTGCGATAGCGATCTGATAACAACCACAAATTAGTTACGGCACCTGCATGCGTGACAGATGAGAATCTAGAGTTATTAGTTCTACGTAAAGTTCCTACTTCATTTAAAAGAAGATAGGCATACAAGGGTCGGCAAAAGGCAAAAAGTGACTTAGTAATTAATTCGTCAAACAATATATTTATAAGGGTTTTTACTGGATTAAGATTATTATTTAAGATTCGTGTTTTCATTTCAGATAAGGGTCCATAATTAACCCGGTATACAGAGCGGGACAGGTTCCCGAAAACTGAAAGGGCGTGCTCAGTCGACGTAACTGAACAATCTTCAGTGAATAAATCTTTCAGGAAATGAAAAAATCATCGGCCTCTTACAAACTATCCAATAAAGTTCGCAATTTTGTTCAGTTACGTTGACTGATAATACCCTTTTAGTTTTCGGAAACCTGTCCCTTAAAACCCTTTATAGGTAAAGATAATTCTTCAAAACTAAAACTGCAAAAAAAGAAAGTTAACCAATATGGATACGGCACTTTCTAATCAACTGCGAATATGAATATGTTAGTCACATGAAACTGAACAATTTCCCCAAAGAAACATGGGGTGTAAATGACCCATTGTATGTCCCATACAAAACCATCTCTTGACGACTTGAGGTTTGTATTGGAAAGCCAAAATACTGTCTTGTTTATCGACCTTAAATGTTACATAGAGAAAGGTGCTCAGTTATATGATCCGAGGAACAACGGTCGAACTTACAAAAGAAAAAAAAACCGGTCAAGTGCGAGCAGGACTCGCGCACCGAGGGTTCCGCACCACTAAGGTAAAAATACCGTCTTAGTTATGGACGCGCAGTCACGCAGAAGAGTATTAAAAACGCACGAGTCCGACACACACTTGACCAGTTTTTATTATTTGTTGTTACTCTATAGGTAAAACATATAAATTTTCACGCTTATAAGTGTTCACGTTTTTAGGATAGTACCTACTTAAACAAAAATCAAGCAAAAATCACCTAAAGAAACACGTTTTTAGTAGGGGAGCCCCCCTTAATTTATATTTTGTTTTATTTTTAATATTTGTTGTTAAAGCGGCAACTGAAATACATAATCAGTGAAAATGTCAACTGTCTACCTATGACGATTCATGAGATACAGATACAGGCCGCTGACAGACAGACAGACATCGGAAGCATATCAATAGAGTAAGGAACCCTAAAAAATCATCCCCCGTACAAAATGCCTAATCAGCTGGTCCAGTTTCTATTATAGTCAAAATGTTTCTTTATCGTATTTCGTCCTAAGTTCCGAAGAAAAAACAGCCTGAGCACTTACGTGTTATTACTGTGCGTTTGTGGAACCATGGCTATAAGATTGAGACTCATATTAACTCGCAGCATGTACACCACCCAGCAACTCGTCAACAGCATCACCCATAGGTTGAACCGAACTGGAACTATATCTGCAAATACAATCAAAACACACAGTTATTGAAAGTCACGCAGTCACTGTTGAAATAGGTGACTAACTACAGGAAGAAATTATTTTAAGGACCAAAAGAAAAAATCCGGTCAAGAATGAGTCGGACTCGCGCGCCGTTGGTTTCGATAAACCTATAGTATTTTTGGAAGCAATAAACTCCATTTTTAGGACCGCAAAACAAAATTTGCTTGTAAAGGTTTTTTGCAGATTTAAAAAAACTGTGCTTCTTAGAAAGTTCGTCTTATTTTTGCTGTAATATTTACATAAACTTCTATAGACAGTAATTAGTTCAGATTTTTCCTTTCACAGACTTCGAAGATAAGGGAGAGGGGAATTGTATATTTTTTGTAATTTTTCATGATACCTTGAAAACTAAGAGTCGTAAAAAAGTACAAAAATATATTTTAGAATGTACGAGTAAAGCCCTTTCATATGATACCCCACTCGACCTATTAACGACAATTTGAAATTTTGCCCCCCCCTGTTTGGGCCCCCTTTACATTAATAATCATACACAGGGGTCTTAAAATAGCCCTGTATAGCCGTATCTCTGGTCGCAACGGTCCTCCGTGTGGTGCCGACAAAGAATAGTACCAACTCATCTCTACCTGTGGGTGTCGTGACTTGTTGTCGTAAGAGGCGACTAAGATCTTTTGAACCGGAAGATAGTCAGCAGCATCTTTCTGTGTATCGTACCATCTTACATACTGCGGTCACCAACAACAGCGGTCGCCAGCCGCAACGCTTACAAGCGTGGTGACAAAGTACCACGTATTTTAGCTAAAGTTCTTTGACTTTAGCAAAATACCAAATTGATTTTATTTTTTAGGAGATATAGTTGGCTGGCATTTGACCTTGCGTCAATATAATTTTGGTTGCGCAGAAAAGGTAAAACAACCTTTTTGTTTAATTTTTTGTCTGTTTTTCTGTTGATCATTTTGTGTTTGAATATCTTATATTTGTCTGTGGGCCCATAACTCTAAGCAACCAAATAAATTAACACTTCTGGACCGATTCAAACGGAGCTTTGCCGCTTGAAACTTTGTACACGCATATATTCTGAATGAGCCGATTACAATGAAACAAAGCTTATATATGTTGCAATGAAATAAGCTAAATACAGTATCGAAAACCTCGTACGAACAGATCCTGTTCTTTTTTGTTTGTGTTAACTTTGAAAGCCCAAGCTCCACGCGAACCAACAGCTAATAAGAACTATGATTGTAATAAGTGTACTTAGTTATAATATTTACAGTGTTGAACACGTCAAGCTTGACACGATCACACCACTTTGTGCCGCTCTTATCTTAGTCAGCGTAAACACGGAAAACGCATTAGCAAAGCTTAACCTGGTCTTGACTTTAACTATATTCACGTTTTTTCGGAGTTTCATTACAGATCCTAACCTGCCAGAAAATAAATAACGTTACCCTGATACTTTCTGTAAAATTTCACACACAAGAATCCCAGGTAAGTACCTTTTTTTGCAGCTTTTGCTACCTTTAGTGTAACATCCCCAAAATCTATTTTTTCCGGCATTAACTCTTGGTAAACAACTGGCTATGAAAACACAAGTAAGTGCATAAAAAAATATGCAAAAAAAAATTATAAAAATGCCACAAATTTATTAATTTGCCTAGTAAAACATAAAAGTACTAAATACAACTTATAAACAATCTAATTTCAATGACATGAATGTCAAAACAACGGACTGATGTGAGTAAACTTTTTGAAAAGTAAGTTTTAGGGTTCCGTTCCTCAAAAGGAAAAAAAAGGAATCCGTATAGGATCACTTTGTTGTCCGTGTGTCTGTCTGTCTGACTGTTAAGACCCTTTTTCTCAGGACGGGTAAAGGTATTAAATTTAAAATAATATCAAATATTAAGGTCCATGGACCCTTCAACCTGTGAAAATGTTAAGGAAAATGTTATGAAATGAATCAAACCGAAATCTATAGGGTACTTCCCGTTGACCTAATAATGAAATTTGGTACGGAATTAGGTCCCGAAGCACAAGAAAAAGTCGAAATCATTAAACATTACAAATTTTTTACACAGCTTTTCACGTAACTGCAACACCACAACAATACCCACCGTTTGATGGCGCCACTTAATTACTGAAACGCGCTTGCGACTTGTTGTGAATAATAGGGCTATTATTTTAGTGTCGCTTAACTTCAGACCCCTGTGGGTCCAGTATCATGAACATTCGAGTTTTTAGTACGGAGGATTATGATTTTAGCTGGTGTGTATGTATGTACGTACATATGTTCCCTCATAACTTCTTTAATGTCGTTGTAACATTGATGTAAGAAAAACGCCCTGCGCGTCGTTTCCAAAACCCTTGTTATAAGCATCTTAATCATCCTCTGGTTATATAAGTACTGCATGAATAAAAAAAAAATATTATAAAGAAATCTGATTGCGTATATAACAGAAAAGAACCACAACAAAACGTATTTCCGTTCCCGCCTGCAATATCTTATAAAATTCAAATCAACCAAATCCCATAGATCCTAAATAAGATAAGATACTTTCTCCTTTAGTCACTCCAAGGTGGACTGGAAGAGATTTCACCTAGGGATAAGTCCGCCTTTGCATGTAATCTTTCAGACAAAAGTACTTTTGTAATTTTCGTGCAATAAAGATTATACAACAACAACAAAATGGAAATTGGTGGCCACCGCGTTCCGTTCAAAGGATTTTGAATAAACTAGATAACATAAAGCTTATTGTAATATGTAGTTCAACATAACGCTATCCTGACTAGTTAGTGTAGCAAAATTAAATAGGGTTATTTTTGGACCCCTAGCCAAATTTTAGTACTGAAACTGAACAACTTTCCCAAAGAAACATGGGTCGAAAAACGAGAAAATACTTCGGTCGTCCCATAAAAATTCCAGTGTTGCTGGTGCAAGATTTGTAAGAGACCCAAAAACAAAATTTGTTTTTCGACCCGTGTTTCTTTGGTAAAGTTGTTCAGATTTGTGTTCTGAGAAACATACCAAAATTTGGCTAGGGGCCCAAAAATAACCCAGTATAATGAAATTAAAAGGATTATCTAGGCAAATAAGCTATAGCCGAAAAACTAGAAATAAGAAAAATAGCAAAAGCAATCTGGCGCTAGGACTTCGCCGAGCTTTAGTTTATATTATAAACGCGATAAAAGTCGTAAAAACAACTACGAACGAAACCCAAAATTGCGCGTGGCCCGACACGCACTTGGCCGGTTTTTTATTGGCTGAAGTCGAAATTGCTGCGGGCGAGCCCTTAATTATTCCTAGCAGTAACAAAGTTCTGAATGGATGAAGTATATTAGCCTGAAAATCGATTTAACATTTCCATTTGCCCTACAGTTGTACCAATACAGCAAGAGAGCGATTAAATTCTTCTTAATTGCCTATAACTAACGTAGGTAAGGACGTAAAAATATCGATATGAGGGTGCCATGAAATGTGGTTTCCACAATATCACGTACAATTAGCCAGGCACACTGGCACAGTAGGTACCTACATCGGAAAATGCCAACATGAACACCCGCTGAAGCGCGTAAATTACAAAGAATGGCATCGCACACCCATTTCCTCATTGTCAGTTTACTTACATCACCCGATTCACACATGACATGATTGTGCGATTATCGGAATAAATCACACACATACGATAAGATTTTCATTTTGTATTTCGTTTGGTTGATTAATATTAGATCGATAGAAATAATAATGCAGTGGCAGGAACACAGGTCAGGCAGAAATATCAATGGGCGATAAAGTATAAAAGAACTAATATTTTTATACGTAGGTATAATTGTAACTTTGAAGCTTAGAAGCGACTCTACCTACATAGACTAAACTGAAGCACTAGATTAGGTTTTATGTAGTAGGTAGCTAATCACGAGCACCCACTTTTGTCGCAAACCGGGTTATTATTATGTATCTCGCTCGACCAATGGCATGCTCGCATTAGGCTATGGAGGAAGTATCTTCTGCTTTGTTACTACATCACTTTATACAAGTTTATAAAAGTCATTCACAATAATCATCGCAAATCATGCTAGTTCAATGTCATGGAGTTTTACAAAACAACCTCGGCTCAGTCACATTTGTTGGATTCACTTTTATTCTTTATTCAGGTTTTGTACCCAAGTCGGTTGTTAAAAATGAATCAGTTTTCCATTCAAACACTTATCGCAAAAACTGCACATATCGTGTAAAAAATTTCGTAAGCACTATAACAGCCTGTTACTTAGACCATGAAACTAAACAACTTTTCGAACACAGGTCGAGATAAGAAAAAAAAAACCGGCCAAGTGCGAGTCGGACTCGCGCACCGAGGGTTCCGTACCACCACATAATCATAATTGTATTAGTTGAAATTTCAGTAAGTTAATGTACTAGATTTTTTGAGTCCGACACGCGCTTGGCCAAATATTATTATTTGTTGTTATTTTATAGCTTATGCACTATAAACGTACCAATTTTTAAATTTGTAATCGTTCCCGTTTTTAAAATAGAACTAAAACAAAACAAAAATCGCCTCAGCGTCCATCCAACTTGACCCCTCTCTTATATGAATGTTCTTGAAACGGGAGCTCACCACAATTGGTTAATATTAGTTGTGAGAAAAGTTGTAATATTTAATGATTTCAGACTTTTCCCATTATTTGTACTGTGAGACCTAGCTTCTTGCCAAATTTCATAATTTTAGGTCAACGGGAAGTACCCTGTAGGTTTTGCATTTTTGAATAAATGTATGGAGATGAGGACATAAAATGCCATATCTTTTGATTGCGTCATTGTAAAAAATTAAAATTTTCAGATCTTGTGTGGTTCATGGATCCTAATATATGGTATTAATTTCAACCTGATACCTTTACCCGTTCATGAGATAAAGGATCTTGACAGACAGACAGACAGACGGACAACAAAGTGATCCTATAAGGGTTCCGTTTTTTTCTTTTGAGGTATGGAACCCTAAAAATCATCTCAAAATGCGAAATCAGCTGGTGCAATTTCTATGGGAATTTGAGTTTTTTTTCGTATTTCAACTTATATGTCTTGGACAAAGATGTTTAGTTTCACGGTCTGAGTAACACGTTAAAATAGTGCTTACGTACAAATTTTTTACATCTTATATATTCATTCAATGTTCTTACTTGAGTTGTGTTCAAAAAAGTTGTGCAAAAACAATTATTTTTTATTTTTTACAAAAACAGATCATCATGCCGTAAAAACGTTCTACAGCAGCCCAAGAAACTGGGAAACAATTCCTTCGCATGTTCGAGATAAAAACTCGTATAAAAAGCACGTTCTTTGGAATACCAGTACCAATCGGCATTGTTTTAGTCATATACCTTCATATTCCTCCATACTTAGAACGGATATAGAATCAACATCGCTCATTATTTGATAACACGGGTTCGCTCGTCGAATTCAACTGTTGACATTACTATGTCCGCACAAATGAAACAATCAGGTTTTTTCAAACACCATTGAGTCTCAACTTTTTTTATAAACACCAAAGTATTGAACACCTCATTAATGAAATTGACACTAACTGAAAGGAATGAAGGCCAGGGGTTCAATTCTTCACAATCACTGGGTCATAAAACGTCACCCAAAAATCACTTATTTCAATTTTTGAGTCACAAAATGATATTTTATCAGCCGGTGATATTCAAGAATTGGGTCCCAAGTCAAAAGTACCCTAATCGACGAGCGTGTATAAAAAGGTGATGAGACTGATGAGAACAGAATAAGAAGCGAGGGAAGTAAGTCAAGATCATAGCATTTGGAACGATGTTGGTCTTCCTACATGCTATCGGAAAGAGGAGTAGTTCTTACCCCACTGCGGCGAAGCCCAAAAGAGGGTTATGTGTTTGACCTGTATGTAGTAAACTTTCTACGGTCCTCGTGGCTACTAACCGGCTGAATCGCTTGAATCATAAATACCGTGAGTGACACAGGGTATATTAAAGTTATGGAAAGTAAATATACTGAATTTTTGGGGCCATAATGAAAATTTTTTTTCTTCTAATTCTGTAAAGTGGGGTACCGAAACATTAATATTGTTTGTATTTTATAGTACACGTAAAATATGTCCCTCCAGTCAAGAGTAAAGACCAGCTTGACACTAAACTTGCAGTGCGAAACGGTATAAAGTTCAATGTATCAAGGTTGATGTGCTCTACACTGTACCAAATTAAAGTAAACATCCACCACTATAGTTATTTATGCAACTGAATGTAAATGGGGGTCTTTTATTTCTTTTTAATACGATAGCAGGTTTTTGATATGAGGCGAAGCCGAAGAAGCCGATGAAGAATGCAGTATACAAGGTGTAAGGGACGGTGTACCGAAAACTGATCGGGCGTGCTCAGTCAACGAAACTGAACAATTTACTCAAAGAAAAAATTTGAGATTTTGAAAGAAAAATTGCCTCTCCAGACAAACTGCTCACTCTAATCGAACATATTGTATGGGGAAAAAATTTTTTATTTACCAAAAATATTTCTCTGGGAAAGTGGTTCAGTTTCGTTGACAGAGCACGCCCTTTGGTGTTCGGTACACCGTCCCTTAGGCCGGTATTTCACTGGGACGCCATGGTGGCGCGACTGGTTGCGCTACTGGTGTCCGTAACTAGACACCAGAGTCGCTACACCAGAGTCGCTACGCCGGACTGGTTGCGCTGCCAACCAATTTGGCGGCGCAACCAGTCCGGCTGCAGGTCGCGCTACCACTCCCAGTGAAATATAGCCCTTAATACTATGGCCGCAGGGTGTGTCTTTACTGGTGTCTAGTTACGGACACCAGTGGCGCAACCAGTCGCGCTACCAGTTGCTCTACCAGTGTCCCAGTGAAATACCGGCCTTACACCCTATATTATGTGTGCTTTACGAGTACATTTCAAGCAATAGGTTGTTAAGAGGTTCGATTGTTATTTGTTTTTAGAAAGATGTTTTTATTTTATAGTAGGCTGTGCTGTATGTATAAGGGAATGAAAAACAAGGCGGACAATGACCTTTATTTTGTTTAAATCTGTTTTCGATTTCGAAATTGGAATATTCCGACAATTTTTTTTTTCATATTAGTTTCATAGCTGTTTACAACGGGCTTGCGCGGTTTGACGCGTTGCTCTAAGCTGTTTACTAACTATACAGGGTGTTAATTTAATTGCGTGCCATAGCTTAGGGGGTGTTTCAGTAACGATAAAGGAACACAAAAAAAATATTTAAAAAATCCATTTTTTTTTTCATAATTTTTTCGTACTTTTTTATTATTATTTTTATTTACTTTTTTGATAATATTTTAGTGTGTGTGCCCATGACACTGAACACCTTTTCCGAAGGAACATAGGTCGAAATAAGACAAAAAAATTCGCCCCCCCATACTAAAAATGTGCTGTCAGCTGATGCAGTTTATATGGGAAGTCGAAAAATGTTTTTCGTATTTCGACCTATGTTCCTTGGGAAAAGTTGTTCAGTGTCTTGGGCAGATGCACATCCTAAAATATTATCAAGAAAATAAAATAAGAAAAAAAATTTTAAAAAATTGAAAAAAAAAGGAATTATTTTATAATTTTTTTGTGTTCCTTTATTGTTACTGAAACACCCCTTAAGCTATGGCACGCAATTAAATTAACACCCTGTATATATTCGATTAAGGACACCACAAGCGAAAAAACCAAATAAGATAAGAAATACCACTGAGGGTAGGATGCATAACAGATCCGACATGCCTCACGAAAGTTGTACAGTCAAGAGAACGTCAAGCTTGACAATAAATAAATGTTTGCAATAAATGTTTTGACTTTGACTTTGTCAAGGTTGTGTGATCTGTCTGAAGTTCGTTGGTAGTGTGCCATTCTTATTTTAGTCAAAGTAGAGAATGGTAGAGTGGCACTGCAAGAAACAGCCTGATGGACTTTATTGAATCCATGGTAGGGCAGTGGGAATATACATCAATAACAAGTTGTATAATACGTTATAGTTTTTAGGGTTCCGATACCAAAATGGTAAAAAAAAGGAACCCTTATGGTGCCGCTCTGTCTGTCTGTCTGTCTGTCACACCTCTATATCTCAGCAACCACTTATGCTATCGACCTAAAATTTGGAATAGTTTTAGAATATAGTGGTCCAACTTAATTGCACACGAAACATTTTTGAAAAAAGTATGATTATTAATGTAAAGGGCCAAAATAGGGGGGGCCAAATTTCAAATTGTCGCTACTAGGTCGAGTTGGGTATCATATGAAAGGGCTTTACTTGTACATTTTAAAATATATTTTTGTATTTTTTTAACTTTCTTAGTTTTCAAGTTATGATGAAAAATGTCAAAAAAAATACCAATCCCCCCCCCCCCCCCTTATCTCCGAAGTTTGAGTAAGAAAAAATCTGAATTAATTACAGTTAACAGAAGTTTATGTAAACTTTACAGCAAAAATAAAACGATCTTTCTAAGTTGTACAGTTTTTCAGAAATCTGCAAAAAACCTTTAAAAACAAATTTAGTTTTGCGGTCCTGAAAATGGTCTTTATTACTTCCAAAAATGCTATAGGTATATCGGAACCCTCGGCGCGCGAGTCGGACTCGCACTTGACCGGTTTTTTTTTTATTTCAAATGAATAAATAATTTGTTCCACTAACTTATATTTGACACGCTAGTAACTTACATAATACTTATCATTGTATTTGACGGTCATTAGCTAAGTGCCCAAAACACTATTATAAATGCTAAACAGATCTTCTAACCGGTATAATATATTAAATAATACCTCGCGGTGAAAAATGTATACTTGGTTGCAGACCCACTAGTATTATGAATACTAAGCTCGATACCCCACGAGAAAAGTAATACATATTCTATTTACGTAACCCGTTCAGCTTGAACTTGGATCTGGAAAATTCTGAGTGTTTCTTGTAGGTGTTGCTCCACTGTGCTACCACTACATAAACAAAGTGAAAGCTTGTTCTGGAGTTCAATGGAAAATTATTTGGTCACCAGTTGTAAAATTATAATACGATAGATAGTAACAAATATTTTATAGAATGCCCAGAACCTGTTGGTAGAAGCATAACGAGAAAACGGCTCTGACGATTTCGATGAGATTACGAAAAATTTAAAAAATATTTATAACTTTTATTTTCTGAAAATAGCGCGTTTCATAAACCCTAAAGCGTCATCTGTTGGTGAATAGGATTGCTTGCTCACCCGGTGATATTTTAATGTTGAAGGTTTTATAATAATTAATAATATTAATTGTTATTTAAACTATTTGTATTTACGTTTTAAGAGTTTTTAGGAGCTTATTTTAATTTTTCAACACCGAAAATCAGCCGGTCAAGTTCTGCGGTTAGTTTTACTACTCCATATTAGATGGTGCTGTATGTTTTGGTTTGGCTATCTCGGTCCCCCAGGTACTGTAAATATAAAATGACGTGTAAAGAAAGGGTTAAATTGAAACGAGCTGCCCTTGGAATTTGACACTTTAGCTTTACCTCTTTAATTAGGACTATATTCACCGCCATTCACGTCGCTCTACCACCTTAAATTTTCATTAGTTGTGCTCCCGAAGCCAGTGATTCTAATAGTGAAAACAAGCAACTTTCGCGAAGAAAAAGAATTTTTGCAGAAAAATATCATTCAACTCTCCATACTAAATGGTCACGTGATCGACCCATTTTGTATGGGAAGGCGAATAACAGTTAGAGCACGTCGAGCTTAACACATTTCACTTTGTCGCATCCCAGAGCCTCCCGTGTCGCGCTGAGTGTCAAGCTTATCCTGTTTTTAGAGTTCCAACCCAAAATGGTAAAAACGGAACCCTTATGGTGCGACTTCGTCTGTCTGTCTGTCACACCTGTGTATCTCAGCAACCCCTCATCCTATCGACTTGAAATTTTGAATAGTTTTAGAATATGATTGCGCAACTCAATTACAATCAAAATAATTATTATTATTATTGTAAAGGGGGCCCTAAATTTTTTATTGTCTTTACTTGGTCAAGTGGGGTATCATATAACAATAGGCTTTACGTATATTTCAAATTAGATTTTTGTGTTTATTTTACAACTCTTGGCTTTCTAGTTATGACTTATGATGAAAGATGACAAAAAAATACCATTCCCCCCTATCTCCGAAGTTTGCGTAAGGAAAAAAACTGAATTAATTACAGTCGATACAAGTTTACGTATATATAACAGGAAAAATAAAAATAAAACTTTGTAAATTCCACAGTTTTTTTTTTAAATCTGCGAGAAACCTTTAAAAACAATAATTTTGCGTTCCTAAAATTGGACCCTATAGCTCGAAACCCTCGGCGTGTGAGTCCAACTCGCATTTGACCGATTTTGACTGTGCTATGCACAGGAGTCCGCAACACTTTTTATGATTTTGGAAATACTAATTTACCCTGGTATACTGTTAGGTAAATCAAATAAAAATTTTATCAAATAATATTTCACTTTTGGAAAGAAGAAACCGGCGATTGTTTTTATATTTTAGGTGATATTTTATCACCATGCCATTCAAGAATTGGACTTCTGCTGGTACTATGCTATAAATTAAATTGTACATTACATGAAGTTATTACCCAGCAAAGCTTATTATGAGGTGATAATTTCTTGCCATATCGTTTACGAATTATGACCCTATCAACAATTATTAACCGCCCAAGGTAATTATAAACTACGCAACAAAATATAAAATGTTTAAGTACCTAGTTTTTATAAATTTTATGCTTTATTATTTTTATTATTTTATTTTCGACATAGGACTACAAATTGCTTAATAAATTTTTTTAAGGTTCCGGTACTTAAAATGTATGAGACCGAAATATTTTTGAAATACATGTTTACGCACTTTTAAGTCATTGCCTATCTGTCTGACACCACACAGAATGTTGTCTTATTATGGGGGATATCCTATAAGACCTAAGTAATCCTAACTAACAAACTAAGCTAACAAAATGATAAAAACAACTAAAAGTAAAAAAGAATAAAGTCTCCTTTACATGTAGAAACGTGTTTTATTCAGCGGATTTTTTGTTTTAGTTCTATCGTAAGAACAGCAATCAATCTTGCTTGACACTCGTAGCGCGACTCTACCCGTAGGGAGTTTGAAATAAGAACGATACAAACTCCGCGTCAAGGAAGCTTGATGTGCTCTTGACTGTACAAGCGTGGAAATAAAACAAAAAGTTGGCATGATAGAGATTTCGTACACCCACCAGCACGGTAGTAGAAACACTTTAAACTTTATGGCATGGTATTAGAGTTGCAAATGTTTCCATTACGTACTACGAGTATTGACAGGACAAAGGTTCATCATTCAAGAGCTTACTCCACCTTCTGAATTCGGATCTTTATTTTATTTTTTGTTTCCCTTGCAAATTCTCAATAACCTTGATATTTTGTTTTCTTAATGTTTCTATTTTGATCGCAATGAAGTAGGTAGTGATTTGGGTTGGGTAACATAATAAACAAAAATCGAAAGCAGTGATTTTACACACCTCTTTTTAGTATACCCATGAAACTGAACAACTTTTCCTAAAGAACATTACCATAGCATGATACTATAGCATAATTTCAACTTCCGATTGAAATTGCATCAGCTGTTTCTTGTTTACAATTTTACTAGTATGGGATTACTTGGTATTCTATAATAACAAAAAAAAATAAAAACTGTAGATCTGTTATGGCTTCTGCAAAAAATCTTGACGTTTCAAAGGTGTTTAGTTAAAATGTATTTGAAATCTACCTGAGATCGAGGAAAGCGTGAATAATAAATTACGAATGATCTGAAACGATAATTTGCATTCTGATAGAGTATTTCATATGTTTGCAATTCTTATGTTTCAAAATTTTTAGGAGAAATGCATGAACCTTTAGATAAATAATGTATCGGTTATTAAAATCATTTTGGATCTTAAAATTTTGTTCGAAAACGACTTACGAAGTACAAAACCGATTTAAACGGGTTTTTTAATGATGTGTTAGGCTTAATTTTGCTTAAATTTCATTGCATTAGGCTCACAAACAGAAGATATGCGAGTAGGTGTGGTGCAGAAGTTTGAAGTGTCCATTTTGTAATTAAAACCCCAACCCCAGTCGATGGCACTGGTTGTAACTTGCGTGTAACTTTCCTAAGTAGTTAGATCTTGAAGTTTTAAAACTTTTCTGAAATATAGGTAGGTATACTCACTACTCACCCAAAAACTTTAAAACAATCACTGCCATTTTAAATATTTTCAGTCTTTTTAAAATCAGTCTATTATCACAATATTTTCAAATCGCGAACGAGTCACTTCGGAGTAAGAATGGTCATTTTGCTTCCGATTATACAACTGAGGCAACAGTAGATACGTGTGGTACAGTTGGCGAACGAATGCGGAAAATCGTGGAGTTGCAGATTGTGCGCGGACGCTGGTTGTAATTTTGCAGCGACGACGACTATGTGAATGAACAGCGGGTGGTAAGGAGAGCCTCGCATTATCGCCACTACTGCCCGCACTTCCGCTGTCGGTCACCACCAAAAGGAAAACATGCTTTAAACGTAGGTAACCACTTCAGCATCATCTAGCTTGATAATACTCCAATATAACGTTTTCAGTAGATAGCAGGTTGTAACTCTTCTTATTACGTATGGGTTATTATTTATTTATCGTATGGCATCTCTACTTAAAAAAATAATAATTTATTATATTTAAGGTACGCCACTGCGTCCGTTGATAGCGACAGTAGGTCCTCCTTCGTGCCATCAACCCTTGTGAGAGGGCAGTCAAAAACTATATGTTGCACGGTCTGCTCAGGGCACCCGCACTGGCACGCCGCTGACTCACACCAGCCCCACCTGTACCACAGGGCAGCGCAGTTGCCAACTCCCGTCCTGATCCTGTTAAGCAGACACCATACTCGCCGGTGTTCATCAAAACCTGGCGGTCTTTGCTTGATATCAAGCTTAAATAGTTCATTAGGATGGGATTTGAGTTTGATCTCATCAGACCAGGCTTCGTGCAGGTCCTCTGACTGAAAGTTATGAAGCTTCAGAGCAGGAGGCTGCCATGCCGGGACTTTAGCCTGGTGGTTTTGAACTCGTTGAAGTCTTGATGTATAGGTAGGGCTTTGTATTCACGGATTTTGTCCAACTCGTGGGCAAGACATTTCTCTCTGCGAAGATGCGGTGGCATTATGTGGCTGAGCGCCGGCACGGGGTTGGTTTTAGACAGCCAGTTATTAGTCACATTGAGTGATTTAACTGTCAATAGCCGACACGTGTGGGCGCTTTTTAGCCAGGCTGCCGAACAGTATTCAGCTGTTGAATACACGAGAGATAACGCAGACTTACGAGGTACTTACTAGTTATTTATGTTGTGTGTCAAAATATTTAATATTAAGTAAGTAATTATTTGCTAAATATTGTTTTCTTTTTATTATTTTAAAAACCACTATCCGACGAGTTGAATTGTAATAACTGACTGCTGGGGGCCAATTTTTGAAAGTCACTGGGTAATTTCCGAGATTTTCAAAATTAAAAAAAGCCACGATAAACTCAAATTTTTATGATGGTAATTTTAAAACTGAACATTATTTTATAAATAAAATAATGACCAATTTTAAAATTACCATCATAACAATTAGAGTTTTTTGAGTTTATCGTGGCTTTTTTTAATTTTAAAAATCTCGAAAATCACCCGGTGACTTTCAAGAATTGGCCCCCTGGTTCGAGCAGTTGGGTGATCCTGCCTAAGTGGAGATTCGATCGCGGGGGCGCCCAGGCACAGAATATCTGTATGATATTTGTACATAGGTGTCTGTTCTGTGTACATACCAGGCCACTCAGAAAGTATTGCGAAAAATAGTTTTTATATATGGGAGACTGGCCGGTCAGAATCTTTTTCGAAAATATGATTACTTGTAAGTAAAAATATGTGTGTTCCATTTTCAAAATTTCCCTCCACATTTTTTGCGAGCCAATTCAAAGTATCGTGTCTTACTGAAAAATGGATCTGCGCCGGGAACATTTTAGAGCTATGATTTTTTACGATTTCAAGTGTCGCCTGAAACCGGATGAATCGTTCGATAGACTTCAAATGGCATTTATGGATGAAGGCCCCTCCAAGGCAACCGTGTATCGTTGGTATAACGAATTTAGGCGCAGTCGACCAACCTTGGGGGATGAAGAAAGAAGCGGTCGCCCTTTGACGGCTATTACGGAAGAAAACGTGCTAGCAGTGAAAAATTTAATCCAAGATAATAGGCGAATTACATATCAGGAGATTCAGCACATATTAAAGATTGGATCGGGAAGCGTTCACGAGATTCTACACGGGCATCTTCGCGTGAGGAGGATAGTATCGCGCTGGGTGCCGCACTACCTCACCGACGCTCAGAAGCAGGCCCGGGTGGAATGGTGCCGTGATATGCTGAACAAATTTGAAGCAGGCTCGTCTCGGCGTGTTTACGACATCGTAACAGGTGATGAGTCCTGGATTTATCAATACGATCCAGAAACCAAGCGCCAGTCGACAGTTTGGGTGTTTCAAAATGAACCAACGCCTACCAAAGTGAAGCGATCTCGAAGCGGGGGGAAGATTTTGATCGCCAGCTTTTTTAATTTGACTGGCCACTTGGCCTCAATTCCCTTACGAGATCAAAGAAGCATCAACGCCGAATGGTATACTACCAAATGTTTACCAGAAGTTTTTTCTGTTGTGAGCAACAAGCGACCAAACACAGGGCTCCGCGGACTACTGCTCCACCACGACAATGCGCCTGCACACACCGCGCTCAAAACGAGGGACTTCCTGGACAGCACACCAGTCAAACTCCTGGGTCACCCTCCTTACAGCCCTGATCTAGCACCGTGTGACTTCTTTTTATTTCCAAAAATAAAAAATCAGCTCAAGGGGATACAATTTTCGTCGCCGGAAGATGCGCTGGCTGCGTTCGAGCAGGCTGTAAACGAGGTGTCTACGGCGGACTGGAAAAAGTGTTTTGAAAACTGGTTCAGACGCATGAATCTTTGTATAGAGGCTGGTGGAGAGTACTTTGAAAAGATTTAATAAAAATATATGTACCTGTAGAACAATTTTTTTTAGTGTCGCAAATATTTCTGAGTGTCCCACGTACATGGGTGTTATTTTTCTGTCTATGTATGTTTTAGAGCCTACTACAAGGTTTCTATCTACGAAAACAGCACGGATAAAAAACTCATTCAATGGCCTCCGACTACGACACAAATATTGTTTGATAGGGTTCATTCATCTATTATTCATTTACTACTCTTACGTCAGCATGCGTGTTTTAGAAATGTTTTAGTTTTTAACTTAATTTTTAATTTACAATTTCTATCAAGAACTAATTAAAAGTCACCCTATATGACTTTTAATTAGTTCTTGATAGAAAAAGCTATGATTGTACTCATGATACTGAACAACTTTCCCCAAGGAAGATAGGTCAAAATACGAAAATCAAGTTTTGACCTCCCATAGAAACTGCATCAGCATAGCGCATTTTGTATGGGAGGTCAAATTTGGTTGTTCGTATTTCGACCTATGTTCCTTGGGGAAAGTTGTTCAGTATCATGAGTACATGGATATCTTTTGTTATAAAGAACTAATTAAAAGTCACCTGTATATAGGGTGACTTTTAATTAGTTCTTGATAGAAAAAGGTATGAATGTACTCATGATACTGAACAACTTTCCCCAAGGAACATAGGTCGAAATACGAAAATCAAGTTTTGACCTCCCATAGAAACTGCATCAGCTGATAGCGTATTTTGTATAGGAGGTCAAATTTGGTTTTTCGTATTTCGACCTATGTTCCTTGGGAAAAGTTGTTCAGTATCATGAGCACATGCATATCCTTTGCTATCAAGAACTAATTAAAAGTCACCTTATATTTGTGCCATTAGTGTTACACGATAATCCGACGTTTTTGCAGTCTCTACTTTATTGTTTCCGACTATAGCCGCAATCACACCTTCCTAAATTTGAAGACTAATAATTCGCCTTACATTGCTGGGAGGCTTGGTTCTGTTAAATCCAATATCTTTACTTAAATGGACCGTGACAGATGGCGAAAAGAGGGGGAGGCCTTTGCCCAGCAGTGGAACACCCTACAGGCTACATAAAAAAAAAACCGGCCAAGTGCGAGTCGGACTCGCGCACTGAGGGTTCCGTACCACCACATAATCATAATTGTATTAGTTGAAATTTCAGTAACTTAATGTGCTAGATTTTATGAGTCCGACACGCGCTTGACCAAATTTTATTATTTGTTGTTATTTTGTAGCTTATGCACTATAAACATACCAATTTTCAAGTTTTTAAGTGTTCCCGTTTAAATAGAACTAATACAAAAATCGCCTCCACGACCATTCAACTTGACCCCTCTCTTATATGAATGTTCTTGAAACGGGAGCTCACCTCAATTGGTTACCATTAGTTGTGAGAAAAGTTGTAATATTTAATGATTTCAGACTTTTCCCATTATTTGTACTGTGAGACCTAGCTTCTTGCCAAATTTCATAATTTTAGGTCAACGGGAAGTACCCTGTAGGTTTTGCATTTTTGAATAAATGTATGGAGATGAGGACATAAAATGCCATATCTTTTGATTGGGTCATTGTAAAAAATTAAAATTTTCAGATCTTGTGTGGTTCATAGATCCTAATATATGGTATTTATTTCAACCTGATACCTTTACCCGTTCGTGAGATAAAGGGTCTTGACAGACAGACAGACAGACAGACAGACGGACAACAAAGTGATCCTATAAGGGTTCCGTTTTTTTCTGTTGAGGTACGGAACCCTAAAAATGAGTAATGTACCTATCCTAAATAAATTTCTGAATTTAGGAAGGTGTGATAGCGGCCTTATATATTATTTAATCTGTGCTTATATTGCGAAGGAAGGTAGAAGGCTTTTGTATATGAATCCTTTCCGACAGCATGGCCGTACTAATGGCACTGCAGAGTAATGTATTTACCTCAGGGCTTATCTATGAGTGTCACCTTGCACTGGAGCGCATTGCTTCAATAATCTTCAAGCTTCAGTAATCCTGCAATGGATCAAGGGACACAGCGGATCACTGGGCAATGATGCCGCGGATGAATTGGCAAGGCGTGGTTCACAAACACCAGTGGCAGGTCCTGTACCACTATTACCACTGCCCTTCAGTCAAATCCGCACATGGCTTCACGGCTTTACCCAGAACCAACACAATGCCCGCTGGGCCAGCCTAACGAGCTGCAGACAGTCAAAGGAGGTGCTATCCACTAATTCACCTAAGCTTACCCACCGACTTTTTAGCCTCAATCGAACAAACCTCGGAATAGTTGTGAGCACTATTACAGGACATATCCCGCTCAACAAACACCTACGAGTATTCACAATCGGCGTCACCGATAGCCCACCATGTAGGGGCTGCCTTGACGCGGAAGAGACGGTCAATCACGTGATCCTGGAGTGGGTTGCGTTGGCCGACCAACGGGCTAAAATCCTCAACAACACGAGGTCGCTCCGCGAAGCCTGCGAATGTCCCAGGAGACTTCTGAGCTCCTGGAAGGAGCTGGGCTGGCTTAATTAACCAGACTAACCTGTACGCAAAAAGGACCAAATTAGAGTTTAATTGCGGAAACAGGAGCCCACTACTAACTAAGGCCTCCAATTTGTTAAAGCTCTCATAACAAAAAAAATTACTGCACCGTGTGCGAAAATAGTACATTAGGATCACAGATTAGGATGCTAACTAGTGCGCTGTTTAGCTCATTACACACGAGGCTTAAAGAGCCGGTTTCGCAGCTAAGCGTCAACTGGGTATTCAAAGGTGTCGATAGATGGCTCTGAAGACAGTTGCTAACTTAGACTATATAATACTAACGTGTTGCTAAAGAACTTAAAATAAATCTGTCATAGATGAAGCGTGAAGTAAATAAACCTCCTTAAGCAACACTTACAAAAATAAGTAGACAGTTAAATTTTTCTATAACAACGCTATCTTGATAGATAGCATTGTTAAAGAAAAAACAAAACCGAACCCTACGCCGCATGGTCTCGGGAGGTGTACGGTTTACAATAACCCGTCGCATGCACTTTCTCGGTATTTTTATTTTAAAAGCGTTGTTCTGATCTTTACATACAATATACGAATGAGAAGGCAGCATAGTCTTAATATCTTAGACTGGCCGAAAGGATAAATTAAAAAACACATGACAAACATATCTTTTGTCAATGACATATCATTATTTGTTGCCATTTCTACGGAAATTGCCGTGTTCTACGGAAATTCGATGAACTTAAAGGTAGCGATAGAGGTACAGTAGCGTGCATGAAGCAAAATCTACGGCCTCATTACTTTTTGACGTGAATTACGTGTCGCTAAACCTAGGAAAAGACATCATTCGTGGTGGCTACTCCGGATATCGAGGCGAACGAGCGAGATAGAATGAGGTAGTGCCAAACTCAGAGTAAAAAAACTATAGAGTCCGTCATATTATTATATACGACGCACAAAATAACTGTGGCCCTGTCATTGATGCGCAGAAGTCAAAAATGTGCAAAAATGGGCCATTTTTTTCTTCTGCGCATCAATAACAGGGCCACAGTTATTTTGTGCGTCGTATACATATTTTGTATTAGTTAGTGAAGTGTAAAGCGTATCCCGGTCGCCTATACTAGTCGGTCAAAAAATCTAATTAAGTTTTACAAAAATTAAGAAATCTTTAAAAATCTAATGTTTTAGTATAATCGTTGTTTGCGAAAGTGAAAATTTATCTTTTTTTTACTTGTGAATTGGTCATTATACTAAGAACGGAAGCGTAAATAATCCGTAATAGCAATTTTATGCGTGATTTTTAACACCATTTTTTTCCTGAATGGTAAGTGTTTTCACCAGAAAAACTGTGATATTAACATTTATTAGTTCCATGTCACATATTTCATATTTTAATTACTCCCTGGCGACGAGTTCTTTTCCTACAGCGTGGAAACTCGCTAACATCATTCCTTTACCAAAAACCACAAATCCCACTTCCTTTTCACAGTTCCGGCCTATTTCCATCCTTCCATTCCTCTCCAAGGTTCTTGAACACATTGCCCACAAACAGTTGGCTAGTCACATGACATCAAATTCTCTTCTGTCTCATTTTCAGTCTGGTTTTAGGCCAGGTCACAGTACAGTTACTGCACTGCTGAAGGTCACAGACGACATTCGCTACGCGATGGAGAACAAGACTGTCACGGTTCTCACGCTGCTGGACTTTAGTAGTGCTTTTAACTCTGTAGATTTTGATGTTCTTCTTGCCATACTTCGCTCTCTTAATATTTCTTCCTCAGCAACAGCCTGGTTTGATTCTTATCTTCGTGGTCGCTCGCAGCGGGTCCGCTCTGATGAGGAATTCTCGGACTGGTGTGATGTGGTTGCGGGTGTACCGCAAGGTGGCGTTCTCTCTCTTCTTCTGTTCTCTATCTTCATTAACACTGTTACACCAGTTATCTCCTCAAACTTCCATCTATACGCAGACGACCTACAAATTTACCGCAGTTCCGATATCCTACACATCAATGATGCTATCGATTGCCTCAATCTGGATCTTGAGTGTATTTCTAGCTGGGCCGAAAATTTTGGATTACTTGTCAACCCTAAGAAGTCTCAAGCCTTGATTATTGGGAGTCCGTACATGAGTAGGCAACTCGATCAATTAGATGTTCCTCCAGTTTTGGTTCAATAGTACTTCAATTGATTTCACTAAAACCGCAAAGAATCTCGGAGTTATTATAGATTCTAACCGCTCTTGGGTGGCTCATGTAAATGAGGTCAGCAGGAAGATTCACTACTCATTTCATTCGCTCAAACGCCTCCAAAGTTTCTTACCTTTGAAAACCAAGATCTCTCTAGCTCAGTCCCTTCTTTTCCCTATCTTTGACTACGCCGACTCCTGTTATCTTGATGCCACCGAGGAGCTTTTAGACAAACTTGAGCGTCTCCAAAACGTGTGCATTCGATTTATATTCGGATTGCGCAAGTACGACCATGTGTCTCAATTCCGTTCTCAACTCAAGTGGCTCCCAATCCGTTTTCGCAGGAATACTCACATCCTTTCCCTTCTCTACAACGTCCTATACAATCCTAGTTCCCCTTCCTATCTCCGTGAGCGTTTTGCTTTCTTACGTCCTATTGATAAACCCTGTCGTCCCAATGTCAGAACTAACCTACCTATCCCCTCCCACCATTCCGATTTTTACTCCTATTCCTTCACTGTTCATGCGGCCAGGCTGTGGAATTGACACACTGATCGTGACATTCCGTCTATCGCTGTCTTCAAAAAACGAGTTAAAGATTATTATCTTTCTCTGTCTAAGTGATCCATATATTTATGTATGTATGTATGTATTTTTGTTTATGTTATATAGGTATATATTTGTGTGTATTTATGTGTATATTTGTCTGTATGATTTTTATATTATTATTATTTAGTACAGCAATGTATTATTATTATATTTATTCTATATCGTAGTAGTTTAGGTATATGTTTATATGTAGTTAATTTATAAATTGTGCACGTTTATCTGCCCCTTCCAGTGTATTTTCTCTTGCCAAGGTCTGCTGGAAGAAATTTCCAAGCTGAAATAAGCAGCACTTGTTGTTTAGAACCAATTTGGGTCTATTCATGTAGGTAGAAAATAAAGTCGGTGTTTATTTTCTGTATAAGAAATATTAGCGTAGACGTGGGTATTCAAATAAAAATGTACAACGCGACTCGTGCGTCACCCGAGGCTTTGCGCGTCAGTGCGATAAGAAAGCGGGCCGGCGCCATAGTTGTTAGCTTTTAGTAGCTGTCACAATACGGGAGATCAGGTGAACGGTCGCTTGGGTGCGCGTATCGGATAAGCCACAGCGGTGGTCGCGCTTGGGGTTTTTATTTCCCGAATCGGGATTCGGCGGAATATCATATTGAGGTTGCGCGGGGCAATCAAGTAATTTAGTGGTGAACTATCAATTCGGGCGGCGTAAAGTGGACTCGTGTACGGTGAACGAGACGCCATTTTCTGGGTCGACGCAAGCGGCGCGTATGGACTCATATTTATCATGCTACGGGAATAAGTGTGTAGTGAATATACCGTTCGGGACAGTTTCCTGGATCGCAGGGAGGACAGGAACTGCGGGTGATGGACAATTGTATATAAGTAACTCGTTTTAATAAGTACCACGCTAGACGGGGCGCGGCCGGTGATAATTTGACTATATCTTGGCAATCCGCGTGGTGTGTGGGACGATTGATAGCAATCGCCGCGGATTTGCTATGGACTTGTGATTGGAAGGCAGATTTCCGGAATATCTGCTATAACGGGTGTCGAGTGTGTCGACCTGCGCATTCGGGAACGCGGCGTGCTTGGAGCATGAGGCTGGGGTTTGACCTGGATGCCTGCTGCGGGAGTGGCCAGCACTAAGATCGGCGCAGAATCATCGGATCGACACAGTACACATTATAATTTATTATATTTAAGTGTATTTATTGGACATCACATATTCTTGCACACTGAGAGTAGGTATACTTCCAAATGTACATTTCGACTCGTCGCGACCACGGGAATCTCACCGGTAAGTGATTTCGGTAGGGTCGGTCAAGCGCGAGTCATCCGTAGATGGTATGTATTGGGGGTTCTGGATCACGGGTCCGGACCCGATTTTGAGGTGTGTTTTTATTGCCAATATTGTGTGTGTATTTAGTTAAGGTATTTAGTTATAAGTTTAGCGCTGTGTATCGCAGCCCAATTTGTTACGCCCCCGGCTCGGGTCTACGAGTGCACAGTTGCACTCCTGGGTACGTTTAACTCATAGGGCCCAGCGAACGTATCGGACCCGGGCCGCGGAGCGGCCCGCTTTCTTATCGCACTGACGCGCAAAGCCTCGGGTGACGCACGAGTCGCGTTGTACATTTTTATTTGAATACCCACGTCTACGCTAATATTTCTTATACAGAAAATAAACACCGACTTTATTTTCTACCTACATGAATAGACCCAAATTGGTTCTAAACAGTCACCCGCCCCGGACCGAGCCATCGGTCCGCTCACTATCTGGCAGGCAACTAACGAGGCCACTGCTCGTCTAAGAACCGAATCACCAACCCGGACCTCTGCCATTCTAAGTACCATCATGGCCAGGAAGCAGATTGAGAATGCGCCCCCGGCGCCAACGCAGTGGCGGTAGGTTGGCATCCCCAACCTAATACGAGGTCTCCCATACATGGGGATTGGTTCTGTCCAGCCACTTAAGGCGTTGCTGCAATACCTACAAATATCTAAACAACTACCGCTTCCAAAGCGTGAAACATGTTGCAGCAACTGAACGCAACAACAACTACAATAACATGACCGGATTTCATGCAAGGCGTTAAGTGGCTAGCCAATGGAACTGAGTGGACACCAAACGGGAGTTGAACCCAGCTTCAAATTTACAAACACGGTCATCTCAGTTCCCCAAAGTTATCATTAATCCTAACACATAACAAATGCTCCTTCGCGGACCTAACCGCTAATTCAAACAACACTCCAGTGAGAGCATGCGAGCGTATTCAAACGCACAACAACTCGAATGCTCCGACGAGGGAGGCTCGTGCCGATCTCGTGCTGAATTGCATACAAAAATGTGTACAATCTCCTTCAATACGCGATCAGCACCCGTAAAATTGGTCCCACAGTCCAACCTGATCCGCGATAGGAGTTCCCTGCGCGATATTACCTATCCAGCGCGACCATAACGCTTCCTTAAGAAGATAGGCTACGAGTACCAAATGACCTGCCTTGGTCGAAAGGCCACCTAACACGCCCAGTCTTACTTGACTTCCCATACCGAAGGCGTGATTCCTTGGCCATGCTCCGTACGGCCCCCAATGATGATGTGGTTACATCGCGGCTTTCATCAAATTACCAAGACAAGCACCGAAACGCGATGTCCACAGAGTTTGTCTGTAGACATATCCTAATCCATTTAAATAGCCACTCTTCTGGCCCCCTTATAAACTACTGAGGTCCCCAACACAGCGGGCGACCCCTCAATGCAGCACACTTGCATCTCCGAGATGCCCCAGCCGATTTTATCTTCCCCGGCACATTGTACACACCAGTGGCGTCTCAGACCCGTTCATCTGAGAATCCGCTTCGCGACGTACACCTCAAGTATATGGATTCAAAACCCCGTGAGAAGAGCGGCACCCGCCCGTTCCCGTTGATCCATCAAATCTAGATCGGTGCCACATTATTCTTTACCGTAACTGCACGCACATCCACTTCACCTATCAAACCAGGGGTGCGCAAATACACCCACGCAGCATACCCGTGCCCCGAGGCGTCGTAAAATCCATCCAAGGTCACCTTACTGCGCACCGATGGCAGTTGCTTGCGAGGTAGCGCGATTAGGGTGCTTTCACTAAAGTGCCAGAATGAATCGACAGCTTCCCGATTAGCTGATCCTCCCAACCACTTTGGTTTGGCGCATGAGTTGGTTCCTCGGTCTCCCAGAACCTTGCAGCTTCCCTCCCGACACACCCGTAGAAGATCCCATACTCTTCAGGCAGGTCTACAGGATTCTCTTGTGGACCTGGAACATCACATCTGCCTTGTGTCGGCTGCAACCAACCCATCCTGTTCCCGTACTATCTTAGTACTTCCCAATAACTTCCCGAGGACGCTTATTCCCGTATTACGTCCACCCGTTCGGAAATTTAAAATCTGGATTAGCCAGATCCTATCTGACAGTCATCCCTCGTGCCCCCAATGGCAACCCCATCCGAGGAAGGACCACAACATCCAGAACTACCGCTGAGGCACAACAACAACAGACCCCAAGTCTGACCTACAGCGTTAGGCGTACCATCGCCTCCGTATCCTATCGCCCGTTTCATGCCCCGCGCATGTTGAAAATAATGGCAACCCTTGCCTACTCTCAAATCCCATTGATGCGATGCACCGTTGAGCTACCTAATCTTATAAGGCTCGCACCATCATCCTCTTGCCATCCGAATCCCATCCCGTAAGCCGAGTCGTCGATAAACCTAACACGACTGGCTGGAGGGCAAGAGTTGAGAAGTAGGCGGCCAAACCCTAGTAGGGGGGAGTCCCCCCTGGATCCGCCCGTTGAGAGTGCACTCTTGCACAGCCCATGTAGACAAATGGGCTCCATCCCATATCACAGGGCCCGCGGTCCGTGGCAATCCCGTAAAGGGGGCAACCGTGCCCCGATAGCACCCTACCGATTGGTGGAACCGGAACCTGGAGGCTTGGGTATTCCGCCAGGGACGGCGACATGTGTTTGGCCTGAGACATTCTCTCACTCAGAGCCATCGAACAACTTACTTCGTCACCCTGCCCCGTTCCTCGTCCCTGGCACCCGCCCATAGGCACCTGGCCTACCCCAGAGCTCTCCTCGTATCCACCTGTAAGCACCTGATCTCCTTCTGCGCTCACCTGGCACCCGCCCGTAAGCACCCGTTCTTCCTTGCCACTTACCGTTTCATCGGACTGCCCATACAGTCCATGATCAATGGACAGTGGCAGTTGCTTGTGTCCAGGTGATCCCGTGCGCCACTCTGAAGGGGTGTCCTCTGGTGCTAACCCGCTGCCAATCTCCTCTTGGCCACAGGTCTCCTCCGCTGGCTCCCTAGCCGGAGACGTCTCTACTAGAGACCCCGTGATCCCTGTTGAGGTAATTTCCTCAGAAAGGGCGTCCTTCACGTCTACGGAAGACCATCCACAAACCGTACTCTCAGCCCCGTGCAAAGTGTGTGACGGTGACGTGACGCCAACTTCCCCACATGCGTCCGACTTGGGCCGCTGCTCATCCATCGGACTCCCGAGTCCGTAACCCGTACATGCCGGTGACGTAGGTCCTCGTTGACCCCAACCCTGTCGCTTACCATGGGCAACCGCTTCGATGATATCATTCTCAAAGTCCTGACAGCTTATGTAATCATCTGTCGCCGACTTCGTCTCCTCGTGCATAACTGTCAAGCTCAAATACCGCCAGAGGGCCTCCTCTACCCTCTCCATACGGTCGCTAGACTCCAATTCCCTACCCAACAAATCGTCAAACTGGTCCTCGCGGCCGATCAAAGCTGCTGTCCCAGTATACCATTGCAGCTCGGCACAAATAGCATCCCTATATTGTTCGCGAGTCAGACAAGAAGCCATGGCACCAACTTCTTAGGGATACACACAAGGAAACACCAAAACCCGTAAATAACTTAAATCTACCAAATAAAATAAATAAGTAGGTATGTCCACAAGTGGACACCCTGCAATATTCACCGATCAGGGCACCAAGTCAACTGGTGGGCAACCGAAAATCCTACTACAATCACAAACTTAATTATCTAACTTAAATTTAACTAATATAAGGTTGGGACCACGAGTGGACGTCCCGCTGTCCACTAGTGGGCCAAACCACGCTCTGCTACCAGTGTTTTGGCCTAACCACCTGTTGTGTCTTTTCTCTAAATGTTTGTTTTGTTTGTATTTTTATGTGTACAATAAACAGTTAAATATATAAATAAATAAAATATTGCACACGAATTTTTTCACAAAATTTCCACGGCATGCCCAAAAAATTTGGAAATGTCCATATGAGCGGTGATTTGACAACTGCAAAATTAAGATTGCAATACCAAAAAAAGTTATCGTTGCAAAATTGTGTTCTCTACATCGACATAATAATTTTGTCTCTGTCATTTTGACAATAATGCAAGTCAGTGGCGTGCACTCCATAAAGACAGAAAGACACTGTCTACCCTACCTGCTCTGATAAAATAATCAGATTTTGTTTGCTTCTGATACCTTATCAATCACATTTTGTTTATTTACTACAAACAACAAAAAATTTAAAAACTTAAACTAGCTCCACCTGTCGAGTATCGGTGGTATCATCGCACCGGTACCTGCAACATGCACATGGCGTTGCGCTGCACTAGCGCTGCTGCGCGCCTAGCGGCAAAGACACATACTATTCCTGTCTAAATGTTTACATGTGTACCGCGTGGTTATGCGAATGCAGTGTGTGTGCGTTCCTATAAATACGTGGCACACAATGATTCAAATAACGCACACAATTGCAAAGGATAGACAATGTCTCAATTTGGCTGAATAGAAAGTTACCGAAGTTGGCTACGTAACTATTTTAAAAAGTGACATTGTTTCATCATAATTTAAGTAGCGCAAAATAAAGACAATTAAATATTTGTTTGCACGTATGTATTTGAATGATAAACTTTATTTATTTTAATACTGAGCCGCCATTGTTTGTTTTGTTTTGATTCGTTTCAGTGATAGTAGGAAAATAGACAAAACAGCGAACGAAAAATGTCAAACCTCATTTTTAAATTGGCGAGACGACGAAACCGAAACTAGTATGCAGTATATATATTAGGTAAAGTCAACGACAGGTCAAGCTTGACACTCGCAGTGCGACTCTAGCCCTTACTCGTAGTGAAATAAGAATGGTACAAAGTCCAATGTGTCAAGCTTGATATGCTCTTGACTGTACTTTGAAATTTTTCTGCCTACCCTGTCTAAAATCTCTGTGCACACCACTGATGCAAGTGTAAGTTTGCAATAGCGTAATAATTGTGAATTGTATAGGAATTGAATTGAAATTATTTTAAATTCGAATTGAAACAAAATCGTTGATCGAGATTAAACTGAAAAATTGGAAATCTAAAGAAATTTAAAATTAAATAGGCCTCATGAAAGGAGAGCGTCTCGTGATGTAATAACACAGATTTATAAAGGAGAGTGTAATAATGATACTGGTTGTTGGCAACACTGAATTCCAAAGTTCATTGTGTAGTCGCGGGGGTGGCCTACAATGTGCAACATATATTGCGCAGCATATAATACGCAACGGGATAATGTGCAGCTGATAATTCGCGTCGTGACGTCAACTACCCGTTGCACATTATTTGCTGCGTAATACTTGGTGCACATTATTGTAGCGTTCGAATAATGCGCTACTTAAAAAATGCAGCAGATAATGAGCATCTGGTACTGTACAACACGTTAACTTGCATCAAATAATACGCAACTGGTAATTGAAGTCACGTTACATCAAATAAATGCTGCGTAATATCTGTCGCACATTAACAGCGCGCTCGGATAATATGCAGCTGATAGTTCACGTCACGTTTGATAAGGTCAAGTTTTTTTTTTATAGAGATGCCTAGCACCTTGCTCTTTTTGTTAAAATCGATTTTTAAATTTTATTGGGCAAAATCGTGGTACGGTGCTAAATTCAGAGCAGTCCGATCCGACCGTTTATTAGTAGTACTATATAGATTATAGGTTGACTTTTTTCTTGATAGCAAAAGATATACATGTACTCATGATACTGAACAACTTTTCCCAAGGAATATAGGAACTCCCATAGGTAAAAAATGAGCTATCAGCTGATGCAGTTTCTATGGTTGATTTTCGTATTTCGACCTATGTTCCTTGGGGAAAGTTGTTCAGTATCACGAATACATTCATACCTTTTTCTAAACGTCGTACAAAATAACTATGGCTATGTCATTGATGCACAGAAGTCAAAACTGACTTATTTTCGTAGGACTTGACTTCTGCGCATCAACTGACATAGCCAGTTATTTTGTTCGGCGTCTATCAAGAACTAATTTAAAGTCACTTGTTCATTCTCCGAGATATTTTAAATATCATCATTATTGGTGAGTTTACGTGCCAGCCATGTTTGATTTGTTTTGATATATATTATGATATGATAACAGTTCTGATACGGTGTTATTGTAAGCCAATGGGCGAAAGAAAGAGAAAGCTATAAGACCATAGACTAGGTGTATCTATGGTCCTATAGCTTTCTCTTTCTTTCTTATAGCTGCATCTCTACCGTATCGCCGATTTAACAGTTAATCCGCGATCCGGTAGAGATGCAGCTATAAGAAAGAAGGAGAAAGCTATAGGACCATAGACTAGGTGTCTATTTCTTTTTTCCCTATAGCTGCATCTCTACCGGATCGCAGATTTAACGTGTGCGGGCACCCATTTTCTTGCTGCCGTGCTGGCGGTGGGAAACTGAAACCCCAAAACAAAAACTTGTATAAAAAATGTTGGTGGCTGCACATCTAAATCAATCCTTAGATCTTAAAGGTCCACTACACTACTCGCGAAGTCGACTGAAGTTAATCGAATAGGATAGTGTAGTGAGGCACTTCGCTTTGTGCAACCTCACCTCGGGTGACTTCCGATCGTTGTCGGTTCCGACACGGTTTTCACTAATAGATAGATTAATTGAATAGGAAGGTTTGGGGTCATAACTTATAAATATTTTTTGCAAATTAACTGAACTATGATGATGTTTGTCGATCGAGTCGGAAAAAAACGTGCCTCTTGAGAGCTTTCTGGGCGTGCGCTGCGTAAATGGTTTCAATTATATGAAAGTTATGTATAAAAGAATTGTTGCTCTCTAAGAGCTCTAAAGAAAAGTCCGCGATAGTACCAGGCCACTCAGAAAGTATTGCGAAAAATAGTTTTTATATATGGGAGACTGGCCGGTCAGAATCTTTTTCGAAAATATGATTACTTGTAAGTAAAAATATGTGTGTTCCATTTTCAAAATTTCCCTCCACATTTTTTGCGAGCCAATTCAAAGTATCGTGTCTTACTGAAAAATGGATCTGCGCCGGGAACATTTTAGAGCTATGATTTTTTACGATTTCAAGTGTCGCCTGAAACCGGATGAATCGTTCGATAGACTTCAAATGGCATTTATGGATGAAGGCCCCTCCAAGGCAACCGTGTATCGTTGGTATAACGAATTTAGGCGCGGTCGACCAACGTTGGGGGATGAAGAAAGAAGCGGTCGCCCTTTGACGGCTATTACGGAAGAAAACGTGCTAGCAGTGAAAAATTTAATCCAAGATAATAGGCGAATTACATATCAGGAGATTCAGCACATATTAAAGATTGGATCGGGAAGCGTTCACGAGATTCTACACGGGCATCTTCGCGTGAGGAGGATAGTATCGCGCTGGGTGCCGCACTACCTCACCGACGCTCAGAAGCAGGCCCGGGTGGAATGGTGCCGTGATATGCTGAACAAATTTGAAGCAGGCTCGTCTCGGCGTGTTTACGACATCGTAACAGGTGATGAGTCCTGGATTTATCAATACGATCCAGAAACCAAGCGCCAGTCGACAGTTTGGGTGTTTCAAAATGAACCAACGCCTACCAAAGTGAAGCGATCTCGAAGCGGGGGGAAGATTTTGATCGCCAGCTTTTTTAATTTGACTGGCCACTTGGCCTCAATTCCCTTACGAGATCAAAGAAGCATCAACGCCGAATGGTATACTACCAAATGTTTACCAGAAGTTTTTTCTGTTGTGAGCAACAAGCGACCAAACACAGGGCTCCGCGGACTACTGCTCCACCACGACAATGCGCCTGCACACACCGCGCTCAAAACGAGGGACTTCCTGGACAGCACACCAGTCAAACTCCTGGGTCACCCTCCTTACAGCCCTGATCTAGCACCGTGTGACTTCTTTTTATTTCCAAAAATAAAAAATCAGCTCAAGGGGATACAATTTTCGTCGCCGGAAGATGCGCTGGCTGCGTTCGAGCAGGCTGTAAACGAGGTGTCTACGGCGGACTGGAAAAAGTGTTTTGAAAACTGGTTCAGACGCATGAATCTTTGTATAGAGGCTGGTGGAGAGTACTTTGAAAAGATTTAATAAAAATATATGTACCTGTAGAACAATTTTTTTTAGTGTCGCAAATATTTCTGAGTGTCCCACGTATTTGTCTACGTATCTATAAAGGATTACCCATAGTAACCAACTTTTTAAAGCAAAAAAAGTTGATTTTCAAAATAAGGTATTTTGAACGTATTTTTGCCCTTAAGGTACGGATCCTTATCTAATTTAAAAGGTTAGTAATAATAAGCAATAAACATAGATCAAAATTGTCCTTGACACCATGTTATTAAAATGAATATCTTAGAAGATATCACAATATTAAAATCACTCTAATTAAAGTCCTAGAATGAGCTTCACACTCGATGCGCATTTCGGTTGATAGCCGACCCGACGGGGCACGGGGGCACACACAAGACGGTAAGGGTCTTCTTAAGGAAGATGAGCAATGGAAACACAAATTAAAGTAATTAAACTGAGGACTTTATTATAAGATTCGTACAATCGGTGTCCATGTTGGTGAGAGAAGAGAGCGGGGCAGTGTTGCCACTATTCAAATTAAAATCCTAACACCCCCTCTCAATCTTACATTTATTAGTAAAGATTGCTAACTTAATAAACAAATTACAGAAAATTACAAAATTGAAGTGGTTATAACAACTCTATATAAGTACTGATAAAATTACATTACAATGTATTACAAGTTTGGTAATATCAGCTCTATATATTTATTGATAACAGAGCATGTTGAAAATGTCAAGTTCTTATCAGTAAACAAAGTGATCACAGGATTTTACAGTAAGTTACGAAATTATCATAGAATGTTAATAAACTTAGTTTATTTTAAGATTTTACATTTTATTTGTGTAGTTTATTAACATAATTATTTGAATAAAATAAGTTGTTTTACTTTATGTATGTATTATGTAATTAGAATATTTATCATCATAACAAATGTTTAGTTTTATTTATTTTAAATATCAATATTAAGTTTCTTTGTAAGATATGTATGTTTTACTGCGTTCAGTGGTTTTGTGAGTATGTCAGCTACATTATTATTGGTGGGTACATAAGAAATATTAAACATATGTTTTTGTAAGCAGTCTTTAATAAAGTGATATTTAATATCTATGTGTTTAGTGCGTTTACTATTTTCATTGCATTCAATCATTTTGATAGCACTCTGGTTGTCAACAAGTAGGTATGAAACATTGTCTTTAGAATCTAAATTGTTGTTATGGAATATAGCGCATCCACTTACACTTTTTCTATCTTGTTTGTCTCCTGACCAATCGGCATCTGTGTATGCTAGTAGAGATGATTTCCCGCTGCTGTTGTCAGATCTGGTGTACAGTAGAGCTTTGTGTGATGTGTGTTTTAAATATCTTACCACTCGCTTTCCTGATACCCATAGTGATTTGGTAGGTTTGTCTAAATACTTACTTAGGTATGACACTGCAAATGCAATATCTGGTCTTGATATGTGTGCTATGTAGACAAGACACCCTATAAGTTCTCTGTATGGTACATCTTTTATGATTTCTTGGTCGATGACTGGTAGTCCTTGCTCCATTGGAGTACAAACACCGTTACAATCTTTCATGCCAAATATTTCTGTTATTTTAGTTATTAGTTTCCTTTGACTTAATTTTAGTTTTCCTTCTTCTCTTGTTATTTCCATTCCTAAGTATTCCTTTATCTCTCCCAAATCTCTTACAGAAAATTCCTGTTTAAGTTTCTGAATTATTGTTGATCCTTTTCCCATAACAAGTATGTTGTCTACCCATATTAGAATGCATACATTTTCTTTCTTGTAGAGACAGTAGTCATATTTAGACTGTTCAAATCCTTGCTGTGTAATGTAATTGTGAAATCTGTCGTTCCAACATTTAGGTGCTTCCTGTAGCCCATATAAAGCTTTCTTTAGTTTAAGGACCTTACCTTTTGTTACTGTTACTCCATCGGGTACTTTAATATAGACTTCTTCATTTAGTCGGCCATTTAAAAAGGCTGTAGGTACATCTAGCTGACGCATAGGTAAATCTTCTTCTACTGCTTGGCTTAACATCATTCTAATGGTAGATACTCTAGCAACCGGTGAGTATACATTGTACTTGTTTTCTGTCTGAAAACCTTTTGCTACAAGTCTAGCTTTCTTCCTTCCATCTTGTTTAGTTTTAAATATCTATCTTGTATCTATTGCTTTCTTCCCTCCAGGTAAGTATTTTTCTTCCCATGTATTTAGTTCTTTTAATGATTGTATTTTCTTATTTATGGCTCCTTTCCATTCTTCTCCTTTGCTTATAGCTTCTTTATATGTTTGAGGGTCATCATTTCCACTGATTAGACAGTATGCTATGTTTACATCTTGTTGGTATTCATCATCATCATTGTTTAATTCATAGTCCTGTAGATAAGTAGGTATTTTCTTTGTTCTTTCTGACTTTCTTATATTTTCTTCATTATTACTTTCTCCATTTTCTTCTCTTTCCATATTATATTCTTCTCTCAATCTTCTTAAAATTTCTTTTCTTTCGTTCATTTCTTCTCTCTGTCTTATTTCTTCTTGTTATTGTAATCTTATATTTTCTTCTCTTTTCTTTCTTTCTTCTTCTAGATTACTTCCTTTTTCTTCTTCTGTATGATCCTCATTTTCCTTTGTCAATTGTCCTTCCTTTTCTGTCTTATTTTTTTTCAATTTCTGTGTCCTCGTTTTCTTCTAAAGTATAGTATTTTTCAGTTCTCCTATTTGATGTGAACGCGTCTTTTCTGTTGGATAAAACGGTAATCGTGTTGACTTACCTTGCATACATGCGTCACACGTCTTTTCTCCTGCAGGTAGCTTCAGGATGCGGAGTCCTTTTCTGTTAAGATGGCCTAAGCGTTTGTGCCAGAGATCACCGTCTTGTGCTGCGCTGTTACAAATGGGGACATTGTTGCACACCTTTGCTTGCAAAAAAAAAGTTTGCCAGAGCTTGAACATTTGAGAAAATATGATTGTGTTTTGTGATAAATTTTTACATCAGCTGTGAAAACGACTTTGTAATTGTTAGTTACCATTTTCTTTACGGATAAAAGATTAAAGGTTAAATCTTTAATTATTAATGCTTCTATTGTTATTTTGTATCCATTTTGAGACATTTGTACGTTACCTTTTTTCTCAGCTATAATATAATCCCCGTTTGCAATATAGATTTTCATTGGAGTTTGTAATTTGGATACATTTGTCATACATTTTTCATGTTTTTCATTTATAAGGTGATGAGTACATCCAGAATCTATAACCCAGTTTATATCATTTTCTGAATTGCTGTAAGAATCACAAATATTAGCAAAACCTGTTGAAATAAAATTAAAGTAAGAATTTTCTTCTTCTTCATGGTAGGTACTGTTGCTGCTCCTCTGGAACCTGAATTTCTATAGTATGTTTGTTGTGATGCGTTTGCTCTTCTTCCCTGAGACTGCCTTCGTCCTGTTCCTCGACCACGTCCTTGACCTCTTTTCAAGTAGCAACTGTTGGCGGTGTGTTCTGGCTTGTTACAATGATAGCATGTGATGAATGCGATATCTTGAGTTGTGTTACTTTGTTTTTCTTTAGATTTTAATTCCTCATCCAATAATCTAGCCTTCACAAAATCCAATTTGAGATCAGTTGTTGTGTTGCATTCTATGGCAGTTATAACATTATCATAGACTTCTTTAAGACCTGTTAACAGACAGGCTATCTTGTCCCGATCGCTAAGTGTCCTTGGCAGCTTCTAGCTCCCGTACCAAACTGTCAAATCTCAAGAAATAATCTTCTAGGCTTTCGTCTTGTTGCTGTTTTAGGTTAAGTAGTTTTTTACGCAAATGTATAATGGAAATTATGCTCTTTCGTTGGAAAAGCTCTTCAAGTACTTCAATCATTTCCTTCGCTGTTGTGCACTCTTTGACTATATTCAAATGTTTATCTGATATGCAATGCACAATGATATTTTTCGCTTTCGCGTTGTCTTTAATGAAATCGGGCTTTTTTGCAGTGACCTCGTCTACTTCCGACAGTGTTCTAATATACATTTTAGTCGAAAAAGCCAGTTGTTGTAGTTTCCAGGGCACAATTGTGGATAACTTATGGACGATGAGGACGCCATTTTCTTACCTTGCTTGCTTGCGTTGCTCTTGTTGCAAACAAAATTGCTTGTTTTGCACTTTTTACTTTATTAATCGACGATCTTCAGTTGCCCATAACCTCTTAAGGAAGATGAGCAATGGAAACACAAATTAGAATAATTAAACTGAGGATTTTATTATAAGATTCGTACAACCGGTGTCCATGTTGGTGAGAGAAGCAGTGTTGCCGGCAGTCAAACGAGAAAAAGTCCGAAGCCAAATAAAAGATTACCCGAAATTACCCGTTTTCTGTGGCAAAAAAAAACCGGTCAAGTGCGAGTCGGACTCGCACGCCGAGGGTTGCGATATACCCATAGTATTTTTGGAAGTGTGGTGCCGGCAAAGAATTGTTCCAACTTATACATGCTCGTGGGTGTCGTAAGAGGCGACTAAGGGTTATAAACTGGAGGATGGGCAGCAGCATCCTCCTTTGTATCTTACTAACTGCGGTCACCTACAACCGCGGTCTATGGTGCCAGCCGTAACGCTAACAAGCAAGGTGACTATGGTACTTCCCCTCTACATTTTTTCTAGCAAAAACTAGAACTCTGGAGGGAGCTCCCTATCCTGTAGTGAACGTTTCATGGGATGTTATGATGATTTTTGGAAGCAATTATCGACCGCAAAACTAAGTTTGTTAGTAAAGGTTATTTGCAGATTCCTAAAAAATTGTGCAACTTAGAAAGATCGTTTTATTTTTGCTGTAATATTTACTTAAATTTCTATAGACTGTATTAAATTCAGATTTTTCCATTCTCAAACTTTGGAGATAAGGGGGCGGGAATGGTATTTTTTTTGTCATTTTTCATCATAACTTGAAAACTAAGAGTCGTGTAAAAAATACAAAAATATATTTTAAAGAAATCGCGTGAGCGTGGCACGCTGCAGTTGTCAGTTTATCTAGGCCCATAGTACTAGCATGGTCACGTTTCGTTGACATCCGAGCAGTGCGACACATTTTGAAAGACAAGGACGGCTACATGTATTAGTGTATAAAGCTATCTTTGTCTTAAATATCAAAAACGTAATTTGTGGATTTCCTAAACATTTTCGTTCACTGACATTTCTTTGCGCTTGGACGTGATAGATTAGATGACATAATTCCTCAAATAAAGTGACATTTCTCCGAGATATATTTTCTCTCGGGCAGCGTGCTAAGCCGGCAGGTGTGACAGAGAGACGGACAGACAAACTTGCATCATAAGGGTTCTTTTTTTACCATTTTGGCATCGGAACCAAAGAATACAGCTTTATCGGAACCCTCCTTTACCATGTTCTGTTTTGCTTGTTCTTTCGGGAACTTCCTATAGGCATTTCTTTCTCTGTGATTCCATTTTTTGGTTAAGTTTTTTTTTGTTTGACACACGTCACACGCAACTGCAAAGCCAAACCAAAAAAAAAGGTTGGCGCGATTTTCGTTTAACGGAGAACCACTTTTTTTCTGACGGGTGGGATGTTCTGTTAGGTAGGTTTTATTTGTCTACGATAGATTTTTGCGAAAATACCCGAAATCACCCAGCAATAAACGCACAGAAAAATAAGGGTACTTAGAAGGAGGATTAAAGAAATAATTCGTCACAAGGTAGCGAAGGCGTCGTTCTATGGATTTGACGGGTTATTTTGAATATTTCCTAGTGATCACTGATAGTTTGACATAAAATATTGGGACATGTTGGCAGATGTCATCCCATAGTAAAATAAATTAGCAAGGTATCTATTCCGAGCGAAGCAAGGAGGTCCGAAATCTTTGAATAAACGTTACCCGAAAGAAACCCGCTGAAGACGTAAATTACCCAAAATGGGGTAAAAATACCCGGGCAACGCTGGAGAGAAAAGAGATCCAAATTAAAATCCTAACAATGCTCTCCAAAACTATAGTCTGCAACATAAACTTACTAATCTGGGGTCTGCAAAGGGTGACCGAGGTGAGGGATCTTGGGGTGCAACTTTATAGCGAATAATAATTGGTGTTTGATAAACATTGTGATAAAATTAAGAGGATATGTCTGAAAATATTTAACGCTCAATGGGCGGAGTCTTCTCGCTCGAGCCCCCCGCTCCCCGCACAAAATACACGCACTGAGCACCCGCCGCACGCGGCACGCCGCCGGCCGCAACAAGCATAGAAATGCAAGGAGTTGCATTATATAAAATCTTTTTAAATAGAAACATTTAGCTTATTGTCATAAATAGTTTATTTAGATGCCGAATAGTATGAGTAAGGGTTTTATAATCACCTAAAGTCGAAATTATGCAGTAAAATAAATTTTGTATTTTTTTACGACTCATTTTCCAGTTAAACTAAAAAAAGTCTATAAAAACGAAACGAAAAATCTGAATTGATTACAGTCGATAGAAGTTTATGTAAAAAATTAAAGAAAAATAAAAAGACCTCTCGAAGTAACACTGTTTTCTAAAAAAAACAATTTACGCTCTTATATTTATAGCCAAAGATTTTGGAAACTACGCCAGGGGGCGTTTTGGAAACTACGCCAGGGGGCGTTTATAGATATTATACTCGGCAAAAGCGTGCCACGTAAAAGTAAAGGGCCCCATACAAAGCCCTGCCTGCAGGGCCCTGCTTGCAGTGCCACTGCCAATCGTACTTTGTGTGGGCATGCAGGGCCGACAAAATCGCCGTTACATCGGCCCTGCAACACCACACACGGTACGATTGGCAGTGCGCACTGCAAGCAGGGCCCTGCAGGCAGGGCTTTGTATGGGCCGTTTAAAAGTGAACATGACCATGGCGGTGTTTAGTAGTGCTGTCTAACTTGTAATCGATATTTTATCGATATGCGGGCTGGCAGACGACGTCGGAGACGTACAAGTAGACATAGATAGATAGATTGCTGACAGACCAGCTCACTCGCCGCGCAATCAGTACTTTTATCTCCTAGTACTATAACTCTAGCCCGTACGTCTATTGAAATAAGAACGGTATAAAGTTCAATATGTCAAGCTTGATGATGTGTAGGGGCTTATGAACCGAAGGATGGGCAGCAGCATCTTTCTGTTAATCGTATCATCTTACATACTGCGGTCATCAACAACAGCGGTCGCAAGCTGCAACGCTTATAAGCGTGGTGACTAGGGTAAATCCCCTCCAAATAACCAAGCGTTTTTTTTTAATGGAGCTCCCCCCTGTCCTGCAGTGGATGTTTTATGGGATGTTATGATGATGATAAAAAAAATATTTGTATTATAATAATAATTATGTAACTCGAGTTTCTTAATTAATATTATTACACAATGTAATTTTTGTAAATGTAAGTTAAATGTTAGTTTTGATATAAAAGCGCTAGCATTGCTCGTAGAAAAACATATTATATACAAAATCTCGTTTAATTAATTTGTTTAAACAGGGTGTTTCAGGGAACCTGTACCAGCGAATATACCTCAATACCTATTCAATTAAACCCCATCCAAGGTCCGCCAACTCCAGACCTTCACTAGTACAAGTTTCCTGAGACACCCTGTATAGGTTTCATACCAAAATTCAGGAAATTACAGTAAGGCCTAATATGAAATAAAATAAAAAACTCCTGAACCCATTTCGATAAAACTTTTTATTTGAAAGTTTATATCTAACATTAAACATTATATTTTACAAAAAATAAATAAAATTTTCAACTAAGCATAGTTGAGCGTAACCAACACAGGATTAATCGGCAAGACGAGTTTTGAGGAGGTGCCAGGGGATGGATCTGTTATCATACTCTTATGTGCTGTAATACATGTACCATCAGAAGTAGATGGTGAATTATTGTCCACTGTGCAAGGCCCAGGAACTGAACTTTTTATATGGAAAACACAACGTTTCTTTTAATAGTATCTAGCGGTTTGCCCCGGAATTGCAAGGAAAGAATACAAAACTCACATAACATACAAAAATCACATAGAAAAGAAGCACTTTCAGAATTTCCTTAAAGTTAGGGTTATTCTCCTATTTACGTATTTTTGGACCCTGTTGTAGCTGCCATGTGTGCTCCATCTCGACTTTTCATCATGTATAGTTGAAATGAAATATAACCATTAGCCAAACACATTATTATACCTGTTGATAGTATAGTACTTTACAAATACAAACCGCATGGGGTAGTGAGGGTACAGCCCCATCACGTAATTGTATTTTATCCAGGGTTCTGTTAAAACACGATTCCTCAAAATGCTTTGAACAAATAAATGTGTTTTGTAAATTTGTGTTTATTATTATTATTATTATTAATCTTTATTATCAGGCATACACCCATACACAATATACAAAGAAAATGTACAAAAACTAAAAAATAACACAATAAATTATTTGGTATTCGGGCTCCGGTGCACCGCTGTCCAATGCTTTGCAAAAATATTCATTACATCGTCATTAACAGCGGCTAGTATTGCGTTATTACTAGTGCCTAGTCTTTGCCAGAAGCATGCAATACGTGAGCGGAGGATCGCATAGAAGTCCGGGACTCTCGCTTCCGCAAACATGCTTTTTGCGCTGCAATAGCGCGGTTGCTTCATTAGGATCCTGAACGCGTCGTTATATTGTACGCGTAACTTGTTACAGGAACGTTTCGTGTACCCTATCCATAACGGACACGTATAAAAGCACTGGCAAAACGCTTTGAATATGAATAGGGTACACTTAACTTCCTCCGTACATTTACCAAATCTGCGCGCGAGCATATTGCAGCGAACTGCGAGAGCCCGGCGCTCCCTCTCCATGTCTTGGTCATCACGAAGGTCTTCGGTTAATATGTGACCAAGGTATTTGAAAGACCCCACAACCCTTATCAAAGAACCGTCCAAATAAACCGGCGGCACGTTCTCCGGACCTCTCTTATACCTGAACACCAACATCTCGGATTTGGCAACATTGTACAATAGGCCATTCCGCTTGGCATAGCTTTCACATATTTCTAATAACCTTCTCATACCCCTGATTGAGGGGCAAAGGAGCACCATGTCATCGGCATAGCTCAAATTGTTAACACACAGATTACCAATATGGCAGCCGATGCCAGTACTCCTCAGCTCCTCAATCAGCCCATCTATGTAAAGGTTAAAGAGGTCCGGCGACGTGAGCCCTCCTTGGCGTACTCCACACTCTAACCTATATTCGTTAGAGTGAGTGTCACCCCATTTCACACTGTTTGTTTGCCCCTCGTACCAGGACTTCAACAGACTCACGACAGAATTATGTGTGCCTGTTTCCATAAGCTTCTTCCAAAGTAAGTCGTAATTTACTCTGTCAAACGCCCGACTGAGATCTAAGAAGCATGCATATACTGACGTATGCCTATTTACATAATAGGATACAGTATATTTTAGACTCAGTATGGCTGAGTCCGTTGAAAGTCCTGGTCGAAAACCAAACTGCGCATCCGCCAACGTAAAGTTCTTCACTAATTCAGGCTGCAGAAGTCTCTCAAACACCTTGCCCACAATCGTTCCCAAGGATATAGGCCTGTAGTTGTTTAGGCTCGACAGGTCACCGGTCTTATTTTTGACTATAGGGACAACAATAGTTCTCATAAGATTAGGTGGCAGGTAACTATATTTTAAACACAAATTGAAAATAAGTGACAAGATTCTGAAAACTTCATCACTAGCATAGAGAATGTGTTCAACGCTTAGCCCATCATGACCTGGGGATTTACCCCTTTTCATGCCACGCACTACTTTAGCAACTTGCTCGGGAGTGAAATGGAGACCACTAGACTCTGAATGCGAATCTTGATTAGTCTGATTAGGCGAAGCGCTGCACACACCCTCTACGGACCTAGGCTTAACTTTAAAATGTTCAGCAAACATATTTGCTATTGCGTGAGGATCTTGTTCATTGTTTACTGATACTGGCAGCACTTGTTTCTTGTTTTGGTCCATATTTTTAGTATCCTTCCAGAATTTTGCGAAATTTTTGTTTGCTCTATTTACAGCTAATACATTCATTCTTATTTTTTCTTCATTTTCTTGGCACCATTTTAACTTATTTTTAAATATTTTTCTACTATTACGCATGTTTTCAAAAACTTCTCCTGCACTAGGTTTATTACATTCTGTCCACCATCTGAAATACATTTTAGCTTTTTCATAAGATTCTTTGACATGATAATTCCAACCGGTAACCTGTCTTAATTTACTACGCGCACCGGAGCGCGAATTACAACTAATAATTGACGCATTTTGTAATATTTCAATTGTCATTTCATACAAACTATTTATGTCATGTTTATGTATATCTAACTTATCACATGTATAAATATCACAGGTTTCAAAATGACTAGAATAACTAATATTTTTTAGGCGTTCAAAGCAATATTCGCCATATTTATTTATCTGTTCAATATCCCTAGATCTCCATAAAATCTTATTTCTTTTTCCATTATTTAAATTACCACATAGGTGGTTCTTTTTTAAAATACAACCTAAATCCAGTGTAATGAATAATGGAAAATGATCCGACCAACTAACATTGTTATCTACCCAAATAGATTTGATCGAACTATTTGCCGCGGCAGTAGCAACACAGTGGTCAAGCCACCGGGCTGTACCACTTGCATCACACAAAAAAGTATAGGTGTCCGAATCCTTTCCCAACAGGTTTACATCTGCACACACCCACAGCTCATCCTTACAAAAATTTAATAATTCCTGTCCAAATCGGGCCTGCGGGTGTGCGTTAAAATCGCCTACAATGTACGCTGTTTCGCAGTCGTTATCGCTTAGAATAGCACTAATACAAGCCAGGCAACTTGTAAACTGTATAAGAGAGTCATCTTTATTATTATCGTATGGCAGATAGGGTTATTATCGTATTATTATATGGCTTAGGGTTATTATCGTATTATTATATGGGTTATTATCGTATGGCAGATAGTTTATGTTATCTAAACCGAAAATATCGGTCCATTTTTTTCTAGAAGCTTCATTTCGTGGGAATCTACAAGAAAAGGTTAGACATATTATTAAATTCCTGTACATTTAATCCATAATATTGTTCGGACTGCTGCTGCACAAAGCCTCTCAGTTCTGTTAAATCTTTTGCAGTCTCTTTCTGTTTTAATTTCAAAACAAATAAAAAAAAAGAGTTGTCCAACTGGCCTTTATAAAAAATATAATCCGTTAATTATAATTTAATCTGTTTAATTGTTAAGCCTCTTTTTTTTAAATAAATATATCAATATCTGATTAACCAAATATGCCCATTCAGAATATTAGTGCCAAATATATTTTTTTTATGAATAGGTGAGGTAAGTGACGATGGGATCGAAGATGTAAAATGCTCACCTACCTGTTCCTTCTAGCCTAGAAAAGATCCACATTATATTTTTCGGGGACAGATCGGCAGAGAGCCCGTGGGTTTTTACTGTCGCTTCTTTTTTTCCCACCATGGCGCCACTTTGAATAAGAGGTATGTCAACGACAAAGAGATGGGACCCCAACCCACTTCTATTCCCACGCTGGAGGAAGGGGGATGGTGGTTTCAGGTCGTGCGATTCAGAAGCTCACTTAAACAGGCTACTTTACTCACTTACTTTACTTATATGAGAATTTGAGAATATTGTAATATCGATATCAGCTGCGCTTGATTACATCACTATGTGTTTATATTGTTTGTATGTAAACATTTTTTAATGAAATAAAGCCAATAGCGGCTTGAAAACATAAAATAAATATCAATTAGTTTACTTTATAGTTGAATACCGCTACACCTAAGAATTTGATCAGACAAATATGTGAAATAGTAGTCAAAAAGGGAAATAAACACCAACTGACTTGTGTATAGATAATTGTGGGTTGTTCTTGTTTCTCCTTGCACCACACCACACAATGGAACACTTAGGCATCCTGCCAAAGCCTATATAAAGAAATCAAATTATATAAAATACTCTGAAACTAACTTTGTTTACAATAATAAAATCGTCGAACACGGATCTGACAGCCCACGTACTGTCGTATACCGTTTATCAAAATGGCGAACTGGCGACAAAGCGTTATCGGAAAAAAAAGTTTCGACACTGATAAAATATTGTTGTACTTTTTCAACCTTTCTAAACAAAGATTAGTTAGAAAGAAATAGCATTAACTTTATCAGTTAAGTTTTCCATAGACAATAGCTTCAGGTCCTTTAGAAGCGCAGCGTTTTTCTTACCGCGTTTTTCTTACGTCAATGAGGTAAGCAGACATGGTATTCTGTGACGCAGATGAACGAAGCTAACAAAAGCCGCGCGTTTTTAGGGTTCCGATACCAAAATGGTAAAAAAAAGGAACCCTTATGGTGCCGCTCTGTCTGTCTGTCTGTCCGTCTGTCTGTCACACCTCTATATCTCAGCAACCACTTATGCTCATCACAACAGCCGAAAGACGACCACTGCTGGACATAGGCCTCCCCTAAAGAACTCCATGACGACCGGTCCTGCGCTGCTCGCATCCAGCGGCTTCCCGCGACCTTGACCAAATCGTCGGTCCACCTTGTGGGGGGCCTGCCAACGCTTCGTCTTCCGGTACGTGGTCGCCACTCTAGAACCCTCACGCCCCATCGGCCATCGGTTCTTCTTGCGATGTGCCCTGCCCACTGCCACTTCAGTTTAGCGATTCTCAGGGCTATGTCAGTTACTTTAGTTCTTTTGCGGATCTCCTCATTTCTGATTCGATCGCGCAGAGAGACTCCGAGCATAGCTCTTTCCATAGCCCTTTGGGTGACTTTGAGCTTTCTGATAAGGCCCATCGTGAGCGGCCACGTCTCGGTGCCATATTTCATCACTGGCAACACACACTGGTCAAAGACTTTCGTCTTGAGACACTGCGGTATTTTGGACGTGAAGATATTGCGGAGCTTCCCGAACGCTGCCCATCCGAGTCGGATTCGACGAGTAACCTCTTTATCTAAGTTGGATTTACCCAGCTGGACTGTTTGTCCCAGGTATACGTACTCATCAACAACTTGAGAGCCATTCTAATCTCGTACAAGCTGACGTCCGGGATATCTTCGGTATGGTGTCGGGTAAGTGTAGCTCTTGGATCGTTGGCCAGACTGCTAACGGGTGGGCCGGTTGACGTGTATAAAAGCCCATAGAACTTCTCGACTTCCCTCAGTAGCTCAGGCTTGGACGATACGGTTGTGCCATCCTCGGTCTTTATCCTCGTCAACTGGCTCTGTCCAATAGACAGATCTCTTGCGAACATTTTGGAGCCTTTTTTCCGCTCAATCGCTTCTTTAATATGGTTATTATTAAATAGCCGAAGGTCGCGAGCATCTTCCGAAGACTGCAGAACCATTTCGCGTCTTTCTTCCATTAGCTTGAGGGTATGGTCAGATATCTTTTTGGTTCTTTTAGTACGGTGGGGTCTAAAGTACTTTGACCCAATTGTATAGACAGTTTCCACGAACCCGTTATTGTAGTCGTCCACATCTACGCATTCACCAAGGCATTCAAAGCGGTTATAGCAAACTGGAGATGGTTTTATGAAAGGAAACTATCCAGCTGCTATTTAAACTTGTTGTATTGATAAAATACAGTATTCACGTTAAATTATCAAAGTGCAAAATCTTTCTTGTTGAGAGAAAAAATGGCGAAGCAAGTTGGCGAGAGCCGGCCAATCGCAGCTCTCTGTTTAAATAGCTAAGCGCGAGTCGCGCGCGCGTCTTGCGCGGCAAAATTCAAATGGGTGAACTCGTTCGCCACATCACCCCCCTAGGTAGAAAATTAACCCAACTAAAAATAAATTTAAATCTAAAACAACATGTTAAAAATCTAACTTAAGAATAAACATGCCTATATAGAAAGTTGGTAGGAATTAAAGCTACAGATCCAGACGGTCTTTGAATCGGACGCTACGACCTGAGCGAGTAGTGTACAGAGGTGGTACAGGGTTTGCGGCACGAGTAGAAGGTACAACTGGAACAGCTGGAGTTGGAGTTGGCGACGCAGGTGAGTTAGCGACTGGAACTCGAGGGCTAGATGAACTAGAACTGTCCAGAATATACGCCGGTTTGATACGGTCCAGGCTCACTTGGGTGTTTTTATCACCAACAGTGATAGTGACAGTTTTATCTGTCCTGGATACAACCTTGTAAGGCCCCGTGTAGGGCGGCTTGAGAGAAGGTCGGACCGTGTCATCCCTCAAAAAGACGTGACTGGCGGTCATCAGATCTTTCGAAATAAAAATTTGTTGCCGACAGTGACGGGAGGCAGGTGTTGCCCTCAATCGCGCCATATGTAGGCGTAGTTGAGTGGCAAAATTGAGATCTTCGACGCGCTCTGGAGGTGAAGTAGGGACAATAAGTTCGCCGGGCAAGCGTAGGGGTTCCCCGTAAATGAGCTCGGCTGGCGAGCATTGTAGGTCCTCTTTAAGAGCTGCGCGCATGCCGAGTAGGACCACAGGCAGCGTTTTGTGCCAAGTCTCCTCGTGACACATTAAGGCGGCTTTGAGTTGCCGGTGCATGCGTTCGACGAGACCATTCGCACACGGGTGATAACTCGTGGTGCGAACGCGTTTGGTGCCACACATCTGCATGAGAGTCTGGAAAAGAGAAGACTCGAACTGGCGACCCTGATCGGTCGTCACAATAGTGGGCACGCCGAAACGAGCGATCCAACCTCTGAAGAAGGTCTCTGCGCACTCTTCTGCTGTCATACTGACCATTGGCCAGGCTTCAGGCCAGCGACTAAATCGGTCGACGGCTGTCAAACAGTACTGGAATCCTTTGCTGTAAGGAAGAGGGCCAATGATGTCAATATGGACATGATAGAAGCGTTTGGTAGGATTGGAGAAATTACCAAGAGGTGTTGATGTGTGCCGGGAAACCTTGCTTCGCTGACAAACGATGCAAGCACGAGTCCAACTACTGCAATCTTTGCGGACGTTCGGCCACACAAAACGATCAGCTACTATGCGTGCGGTAGTTCGCGCGCCAGGGTGGCTGAGGTTGTGGATTTTCTCAAAATAAGGTCGACGAAAAGATGGGGTGAGATATGGACGGGGTTTGCCCGTAGAAACGTCACAATAAATCTCAACGTCGGAACCAGGTATTAAAACTTTTTCAAGTTTGAGGGAGGAGTTGGTCATCATTTTACGAAGTTCTTCGTCGGCTGCCTGCTCTTCAGCAAGGGCAGCGAAGTTGTCAATAAGATGAATGCCATCAACGCGCGACATAGCGTCGGCCACCACGTTTTCTTTCCCTTGGACGTGGACGATGTCTGTCGAAAATTGGGAAATAAACGAAAGTTGGTTCTGTTGAACAGGTGGCAGCTTCTCTCGTTTTTGTGAAAAAGCATACGTGAGCGGTTTATGGTCCGTGTATATGACCACGTGCTGTGCTTCCATGAAGTGGCGAAAATGATGAACAGCCTCGTAAATCGCAAGTAGCTCCCTATAATAGGCAGGCCAGGTGGTCTGGCGGGCATTGAGCTTTTTACTAAAGAATGCAAGGGGTTGCCATGCGTCGTCAACGAGCTGCTGGAAACATGCGCCAACATGGGTGGAAGAAGCATCTGTGAATAGTCCGAGTTTAGCGTCAGGTATGTAATGTGCCAGAAGCGTCGCATTTGCAAGGTGATCTTTGCACTTCTGAAATGCGAGCTCTAGTTCAGGAGTCCACGGAACTGGCTGCGAACCTTTCAGTTGAGCAGACGCATAACAGTTGATCAGTGGAGCCTGAAGTTCAGCAGCGTTTGGCAGATAACGGCGGTAGAAATTTACCATGCCGAGGAACCTGCGGAGGCCTTCGACCGTCTTGGGTAGAGGGAAATTCCGCAAGGCATCGATGCGTTCCGGGGGTGGACAAGTACCAGTTTTATTGACTTTGTAGCCGAGAAACGTCACTTCATCTGCACCAAGCACACATCAAATTGTCGCTACTAGGTTTAGTGGGGTATATATTTTTGTATTTTTTAAAATTACTTAGTTTTCAAGTTATGATGAAAAATGACAAAAAAAATACCACTCCCCCCCCCTTATATCCGAAGTTTGAGTAAGGAAAAATCTGAATTAATTACAGTTGACAGAAGTTTATGTAAACTTTACAGCAAAAATAAAACTATCTTTCTAAGCTGCACAGTTTTTCAGAAATCTGCAAAAAACCTTTTCAAACAAATTTAGTTTTGCGGTCCTGAAAATGGACTTTATTGCTTCCAAAAATACTATAGGTATATCGGAATCCTCGGCGCGCGAGTCCGACTCGCACTTGACCGGTTTTTTCGTATGTCCCTACATTCCGTCCGCCAGGTCCAGTAATAGCGACTCCATTACTCTGTTCGATCAATCGATACGTACTTTTGTAGCAGGTAGTCATCATCATAACATCCCATGAAACGTCCACTTCAGGACAGGGAGCTCCCTCCAAAATTCTAGCTTTTGCTGGAAAAATGCTGGAAGTACCATAGTCACCTCGCTTGTTAGCGTTTTACGGCTGGCACCATGGACCGCGGTTGTAGGTGACCGCAGTAAGTAAGATGTAAGATACAAAAGAGGATGTTGCTGCCCATATTCCAGTTTATAACCCTTAGTCGCCTCTTACGACACCCACGGGTATGTATGGGTTGGTATTATTCTTTGCCGGCACTACACGGGACAGATATTATTATTAGTAGTATCAGCAGGTAGTATGTATGTACAATAAAATATGTAATCAGGTTGTTATTTACTTTGAACACAAATAAAAATTCTTATCTAGGGCTATAAGAAAGAAAGAGAAAGAAGGGTCAGACGATACGAAAGGGGTACAAGTACCCCTTACAAGTTTGTAAAGGGCAGATTTTTCATTTGGCAAACTTGGTTTTCATCATGACTTGAAAACTAAGTCGTAAAAAAATACAAAAATCTATTAAAAAATGTACAAATAAAACTTTTTCATATAGGACCCCACTTGACCTAGCCTAGTAACAACAAGAAATTTTCCCCTTCCTTATTTTGGCCCCATTTAGGTACAACAACAAAAAACTAATTCTGTTTGCAATAAAGCGGGGAAAGCGAAAGCATATTTTATTCCAAATTCCATGTAGACTGCAATAATTCAGTAGTGGAACCAGATATTTACCACTTAACTTATGATATTGGCTACAGGAACGTGTTTAAAAACATATCTGTAAAATTTAAGAATTTTTTTATTAACTTGCGCTAGGTAGGTTAAGGCGCCGGAGGCGCACCGAGCGGGACGACTTCACCAAGCGGGACACTTCACAGGGCGATAGTCCAAGCCCCCAGTCAAACCTTCGGGGACCGGGGGGAAGTGGGAGTTCCCAGGGCGGGGGGTGGTGGTGGGGCACGACGCGGAAAACGACTTTACCTTCCTCCGATCTCTTTACCGTCTAACAAAATTTGCCGATTTGGCCATATTTGCGTAAGGGGGGGGGGGGGGGCGGGTCGGGGGGGGGGCGTGCGGTTCGGGGGTGCGTGCGGGTTAACGGGGGGTGAGGGGGTTGAGGGGGGGGGGTGAGGGGGGGGGGAGGGAGGGGTGAGGGGGGCCTAGGGGGGTGAGGGGGGGGTCGAGGGGAGGTGAGGGGGGTGAGGGGGGGTCGAGGGGAGGTGAGAGGGGGCCGGGGGGGTTGATGGGGGGGTAGGGGGGCTGAGGGGGGATGGGGAGGGTGGGCGTGCGGGTCGGGGGGGGTGAGAGGGGGTCGGGGGGGGGAAGAGGGGTTTCATGATATTGTAACTTTTTCATATTATGTGATGTAATGGTAAAAAATTACCTAAAAAAAAAAAAGGAAAATTTGAAGAGAAATTTTCAAGAATTTTTGGCTTAAAATATAGTAATCAAAAGTTTTTTTGGTCCATTCTCTAACTCGGTAACGGGGAGGGGGAGAAAAAAAAGGAAAAATACATTAGTGTAGCGCAAGTTACTAGTCTCCATTGGAGACTAAAAGTTCAAAAATGATGTTATTTTTGACGTATCTTTAGTCGTTTCGGATATATAAGCGTTTTTTTGGGTCATTCTCTAACTCGGTAACGGAGAAAGGGAGAAAAAAAAGGAAAAATACTTTAGTGTAGCACAAGTTACTAGTCTCCATAGGAGACTAAAAGTTCAAAAATGATGTTATTTTTGACGTATCTTTAGTCGTTTCGGAGATATAAGCGTTTTTTTGGGTCATTCTCTAATTCGGTAACGGAGAGGGGGAGAAAAAAAAGAAAAAATACATTAGTGTAGCACAAGTTACTAGTCTCCATTGGAGACTAAAAGTTCAAAAATGATGTTATTTTTGACGTATCTTTAGTCGTTTCGGAGATATAAGCGTTTTTTTGGGTCATTCTCTAACTCGGTAACGGAGAGGGGGAGAAAAAAAAGGAAAAATACTTTAGTGTAGCACAAGTTACTAATCTCCAAAGGAAATTAAAAGATCAAAAATGATGTTATTTTTGACGTATCTTTAGTCGTTTCGGAGATATAAGCGTTTTTCTGAAATGTTGTAAAACGTTGATATTTTCATTTTTTTGTATGAAAAGGTGACTTTTTTTTTATACAAATCTTCTTATTTTGATCCATCCTATATGTTCCAATTATAGTTTTTTTCATATTTTGGTCCATTCTCTAACTAGGTAACGGGGGGCGAGAGAGAAAAAAAAAATACATTAGTGTAGCACTAGTTTTTAGTCTCCATAGGAGACTAAAAGTTCGAAAATGATGTTATTTTTGACGTATTTCTAGTGGTTTCGAAGATATAAGCGTTTATCTGAAATTTTTGTAAAACATTGAAATTGACGAAAAAATGCCCTTAGAACCTATATTTTATGAGCAGACTTTGGTTGATCAACTGTAACTTTTTCATTTTTCCAGATATCGATGTCAAGATTTTTGGTGAATATATGTATTTTTTCTCAGCTTTCTGATGGTGATGTATTTTTTCAGATTCAAGGTCATTTAAGATTATTTTCAAGGTCAAGGTCATTTTTTTGGTATAAAAAGGTCACTTTTTTTTTACACAAATCTTCATATTTTGACTTATTCTATACGTTCCAAAAAAAAAAAAAACAAAAAAAAAAAAACAAGAAAAACATGAAAAAACATAAAAACGAGAAAAAACGAGAAAAAACAAGAAAATACAAGAAAAAACAAAAAAAAACAAAAAAAAGTAAAAGTAAAAAAGGTATACATTAGGTATTTCCATTTACTCTCGATAAATAAATAGATGTAAGGTGATGGCACCAGTGATCGACACATTTAGAACAGTGTTCGAAGGAAACAGAAATAAATCATGACGTATGAAACTGAGCTTAACGTAATTCGTGAAAATGACGAAAAATATACTTAAGAATTAATATAAGGATTTACAATAGAAGTATCGGTAGTCAATTTTTAGAAATTGGTATAAACATAAAAAAAACTAAAATCACCAGTTATAGACACCTAGGATCCAATTGTCCATACCCAGAGACCGACAGTTACCAGTCATCGACATCCCAGTGATCGACAAAATAATGTCATGCAGCAGCTAGCTAGTAAGTATTTGGGGTTTTGTGAGGAGCAAAAAATTTAAATACGATTTAATATTATAATCATCTTTTCTATACAGTCTGAAATTAAACTTCAACCTAAACTGAAAATCTCCTTTATAATGAGTAATTAAAAACAATCTTAGTACAAAACTATAGAAATTCAACTTTATTTACTTAAAAACTTTTTCAGAACCCGTAATAATTTGTATCTTAATCACAATCAGTCTGAGATCACCTTAAAAAGAACAAAACAATATAGCAAATAACTTTCTTAAATTCAAACCTTATTCCTAATCAGTTCCTACAATAAAATGACAATGAGTCAGTCTGAGATTTAACAAATAAACATACAAAAATACTCGTTTTAAATGAGTGAAAATAAAAAGTTATCCTTATTAAATTGTAGAAACTGAACATTCTTAATTCTAAGTATATAATATGTCAGGTAAATACTTTTCCATTTCCTTAACCTTATAGAAACCTCTTTTATTGATGCACACAGGCTCATCAATCTTTTCAATGATTTGGTCCTCTTTGTACCATATTTTGTCAGGCTTGTCAGGCCACCTGAAAGAATTCCCCATCGACAAAGTCATTGTGCTAACTTCGTACTGGTTTTCATTAACATTTTCTATCCTACCAGCAAAGTATTCACCTTCATACATTACAATTACGTAACATCCCGAACTAATTATTTTCTTTGGTCTCGTTAGAGTCTTTGAAGTAGTTAACTTATTCAAAGGCACATCCACGTCCGAATCAGAGGTATGTTCAAGTGAATGTGTTCTTTTACGCTCCGGATGTCGTTGTTGCCACTTAGTATTTCCTTTTTGTTTATTTTTTTTGTTTAAAGGCAGATCTTTTCTTTTTTCTTCTTCTGAAACACAGTCATCTTCGTCAATTTCTTCTACATAGCTATCACCACTTTCGGCAAAATTTATATCTAAATCAGAGTCTTCTGAAGTAGAGTCCTCGAAAAATACCTTTTTTCTTTTTAGTTTCAAATCTGATTTACTCCTTTCTTTTTTGGCGATTTTCTGTTTTAACATTTCTTGATTGCCTTTGTCCTCTGAATTTGGATCTTTTGTGTTTCGTTCCTCTACAGTCAGCTTTTTTGTTACTGATTTGGAATTACATTTCTTTCTTTTTTCTTCAGCATTTTTTTCTTTCAAAATCTTCTTTTCTTGTCTATTTTTCGCTCTTTCAGCTTTTTCTTCTTCTTGTTTCTTCTTTTCCATTTCTTTCTTTTCATGATAGTCTCTCCAAGCTTTGCTTGTTACCGCTGATGGTATTTTTTCTCTCTTGATCCTTTTTGTCTTTTTGCTATAATCGGTTTCCGGCCAAAAAAGGTTTCTTTTGAATGGAGATGGTACAATGATTCCCAAAGCAGCATCTATAGACTCTTTTTGAGGTGTAACTAACTTGCTTGGTCCTGGTATAGTAATGCTTTCATCTAGTGACACTTCTGTAGGAACTACTGGAGCTGAAACAGTTTCAGAAACGTTTTGGGGTGGGCAACGGAATAGCTCATCATTTCCAGTAACAGATGAACTACTGATAAGCGCAGGGGTCGACGGTGCTGTTGGTTCAGAATTTGACACTTCTGTAGGTACTACTGGAGCTGAAACAGTTTCAGAAACGTTTTGGGATGGGCTACGGAATAGCTCATCATTTCCAGTGACAGATGAACTACTGATAAGCGCAGGGGTCGACGGTGCTGTTGGTTCAGAATTTGACACTTCTGTAGGTACTACTGGAGCTGAAACAGTTTCAAAAACGTTTTGGGGTGGGCTACGGAATAGCTCATCATTTACAGTAACAGATGAACTACTGATGGGCACAGAGGTCGCTGGTGCTGTTGATTCAGTATTAGACTGGTTATTGACTATTACTGACTCAATAGGAGGATTGTAAGAACCACATTCACTTTTGTTTTTGGCCCAAATTACATACAAAGCCGTATCTTCTTCAGGCAGACACTGATCGACTGTGTTTCTGTTCTTATAGAAGAGTTGATTGAACAAATTCAGCTTTTCTACTGAAAACACTTTCACAATCTCACTTTCTAAATACTTGACGAATGCGGTTAATTCAGTATTTGGTTTGAAAGGTTCTTTCTCTTCTCTGTGTTTAAGTTTGGTCATGTCAATGTATTCAGGCCCAAATGGACACAAACCCCCCGCTCTGAATCCATTTTTGATGCAATCGTCTGTTAGTTTTGCGACTGCTTTCTGCAATACTGGTGCAAAAGTTTCTTTTTTTATGTTTTGGCCAAGGTTTTCCAATCTCCAGTCATTGACAGATTGTTTCCAAAATACTTTCAGCGGCCTAAATACTGCCAAGTCCATCGGTTGTAGAATATGAGTAGCATTTGGGTACAAGGCTATTATTTCAATTCCATTTTGTGCACAGAAGTTGGACAGGTGAAATGTGAGATGTGACCTATGACCATCCAAGAAAAATAGAATGGGCTTCTCAATTTTTTTCTCCTCCAGCCACGGATTAAAAACATTTGTAATATATTCATAGAAAGTGCTGCTGCACATCCACCCGCTTTCCGACTTTCCTATTGCCCAATTTTCAGGTACGCTGGCTGCAATGTGAGACGGGATTCGTTCGTAGTTGAACACTATCATTGGCGGGGCAAGCATCCCAGATGCATTTCCGGTAAATAAAACCGTAAGGTTATCTTTTTCGTCGCCACACACAGTGTAAAGGTGTTTCTCTCCTTTTTTTGCTAAAACACGCCCTGGCTTTGGCGATAAGAAAAAAGCACTTTCGTCAGTATTGAACACTCGATTGGGGTCTTTCACCACTTCTTCTAAATTATTTTCCTTTAAATATGTGTCTATTTCCTGAAACCAATTTTTTATGTCTTTCTCAGATACGTTGTCCCTAGCTTTTGTTAGATTTTCAGGCATTTTTTCAACCAACACTGGGTGTCTTTTTAAAAACGATTTGCACCATTTTTTTCCCGGTCTATTGTTGTTAAAGGGGTTCGGTAAATTGAGTTCCATTATGATTTTTTGTACACTGTCTTGTAAGCATAATTTTGTAATAGGAAAGTGTCTCTCACTCAGGGCTAAGATCCAACGGACCAAAATGTCTTCTTGCTCTTTGGAAAGGACAGTGTCAGGTCCCATTGTACAGTTTATTGGGGTCTTACCCACTACTTTGTTATATAACGTAATTCGGGGGACCCCAAATGATTTAGCAGCTACAGCAACCTTCATTCCATTGCGAACAGCTTCAATTGCTTTGCCCATCTGTTCGGGCGTATAGTTTTTTCTCGCAGCCATCTGCAATAGCCATGAAAACCAGTTATGGACACTAATTGGATCCAGTGATCGACACTTTGTTCTTTATTGGTACATGAACTCCAATAAATTTTATTTAAACATACACTTAAACTGCATGAAATAAGAAGCTAAAATCGGGTGCCAACTCAAAAAAATCCTAAGAACTTAATTATGGACACTTGTCGATTACTGGAGAAAGTCTATGTGTCAGAACCAGTAAATGACAACGGCTATTATAACCTTAAAAACCATGTTGAGTCGGCGGGACGAATATTAATTATTTCTGCCATTTCAATACTAAGCTAAGAAATCAATTAAAATGCATCTATATTATATAACAAACAAGTAATTGGAAAAAGTATACACTAACCCTCTTAACGATTATGTTAATAAAACTGGATATTTCTGTAGGAGCACCAACACGGTTAAATGTTCACCTCGCCATCTTGCAACAAAATGGCCGATCGCATTGACGTATTTTGTGAGCCTATAAGGAAGTCTATTCTCTATGATTAAGTGTTGCCATACCAAAATTTTATTCTGAAATGCTTGTTATCTTTGAAAAAAGGTAAAAAGTGTTCATTACTGGGGTCTTGTTCAACACTGGTTGATCCACCGTATTTACGTTCGATATTCTGGTTCCAACTGTCATCAAACATTGGTAGATACATATTAATATTTAAGTTTTAAGAAACTTAAGGTACCTACATGCGAAAGGGTCAACAAAAATTTGATCTTCATTTAGCCATTATGGTTTTAGAGCTATTTTTAGAGGACCTGAAATTCATAAAATGAGCAGGAGCGTAAGAATCCGTGGTAAGAATACATATAAAAGATAAGAAAGCCAGGAGGTAAGCTAAGTCAATCACGTTTTAACCACAGTGAACGTAAAACAGAATTGAAGTCTCTAAAATTACGTCTCCTTCATTAACATAATGCCATAAGCTGTGTCTCAATTTATTAGAAATGGTCGCGACAGTCTGTAAGATATATTTTTGAACCCAATTTTTTTAACTGTGCACTTCGAGCTGTCAAAGTCGTTATGTTGGCAGCACTGAACTCACCCGCCCACCAACTCCCTCACCCCTCCGCGGTCGCCCTTTTTTTCAGTACGGTCAGCACTCTCGTGTCGTTCGCAATTTCGCATTATTTTCGTTAGCTTTCGAGTATTGTTATTTGTGTTTTGTATTTCGTTTGTTTTTTTGTTGAATTTCTTATTGTTACGTTATTTAATTGTTGTGTTTTATTAGTTTTATTTTGTTGACTGTTTTTGACTTAGTGCGTGGGCGAGTTCTTGACGCAATTGTCGCAATTTCAGTCGCGCGGCGTGGCGAAGCCAGCGAACTGGCGAAGCCGAAGCCATGACCGGACGTGCAAAAAAACTGCGCGGCCAAGCCCGTAGCATCATATACAGTGTGATAAAATATTTTGAAGATGAAAAGTTTCACAGGAGATCGAAATTTTTATATCACCAAGTGAATAAAAAAGTAGCAGCGGCTACTGGGATAAGTGAGCGCATGTTAGTTAAAATTCGCTAGGAAGGTCGCCTCTAAATATTTTACATGCATTTGATTTTGAGGTTATGATTTTGTTTACTAAACACCTGACCTGACCCTTTCATGGACTCTGGTATACGTAAAAGTACCGAAAAGCATGATCCCAAAAGCAAAAAGTCGATTTTATCATTAAAAATGTGGACTGATTTTTTTCATACAGTCAAGAGCAGAGTGTAGCTTGACACTCACAGCTCACAGCGCAGGCCCCCGTCACCCGCTCAAGGTCACGCGCTATGTGCCTACTATAGCGCGTTCAGAATAAGTTTGGTTATGACGGTTATTTTCTGCGCATGAGTGACAGGCGGAGAGTCAATGAACGATTCGCTCGCCTCCCTCCACATGCCGCGCTCACCCCTGCGACAAATTTTTCGACTTCTGCGTATTAACGGTCATAGCCCGAGTTATTTTGTACGTCATAGCCCTGAGAAACGCTAAAGTGGCAGTGGGCAGGGCACATCGCAAGAAGAACCGATGGCCAATGGGGCGTAAGGGATCTAGTAGTGGCGACCACGTACCGGAAGACGAAGCGTTGGCAGGCCCCCCAAAAGGTGGACCGACGACTTGGTCAAGGTCGCGGGAAGCCGCTGGATGCGAGCAGCGCAGGACCGGTCGTCATGGAGATCTTTAGGGGAGGCCTATGTCCAGCAGTGGACGTCTTTCGGCTGATATGATGATGATGATACTAAGTAGCTCGTAACCGAGCCGATCGGCAGTGGGCGGGCTACCGCACGCGAGACTGAGAGCGCGCACACTGGCGCACAGTGCGTTCCACATTTTATTCCACCTTGCCTGTGTTGTCGAAAGATTTTTTAAATAAAATTATTCACACGATTCACAATATTTTCGACAGTAAAATTTAATAACCGTGAGTTCTGTTCAAAGATGGAAATAATAAAATAGAGCATTTTATCAAATTATAGCACATTTAAGTCAACTGCTTTCCTCGCATTTACTCCATTGCATTCATTATCCTATACTATTAAACAATCAAACTATTAAACTATCAAACAAGTGATATTGAAAGAAGAATGAATGCTGGAAACATGGTGAATGGTGCCCTGCACGCCTTTATGAGGAGTCAGAAGGTGTCACACAAGGCTCGTTTGGCTGTTCATGGGGGAGTTTTGGTACCAACACTGATGTATGGCAGTGAAAGCTGGGTATGGCAGAAGAAGCATGAAAGTAGAATTAATGCAGTGGAAATGAGAGCGCTAAGGAGTATGATTGGTGTTAAATTGAGTGACAGGATTAGAAATAGTGTGATAAGAGAACGGTGTGGCGTAAAAGAAGACGTAGTGACCAAAATCGAGAAAGGGATGCTGAGATGGTTTGGTCATGTAGAGAGGATGAATGAACGAAGATTGACGAAAGAGATCTACCAGGCGAGAGTGAATGGAAACGTTGGAAGGGGAAGGCCTAGGCGAACGTACCAGGACCAAATTCAGGACGTTGTGAATAAAGTTCAGGTTAAAAGTACCCTAAACCGACGAGCATGTATGAAAGGATTGATGAAAGTACAGGAAGCAAGGGAAGTATGTCAAGATCGTAGCAGGTGGAGGACTGTGGTCTCTGCCTACCCCAACGGGAAAGAGGCGTGATGTTATGTATGTATGTATTAAACAATCTATTAATAAAATTAGGTCAAAAATTGTATAATTCCATTATAAAAATTATGATTTTAGGATTAAATAAAAATCCATTTGAAATTTTTGAAGTAAGAATTTTTTTAAGCAAAACAATATAAAACCAAAACCTGTACTTGCAATAAATAGAATTATGGTTCTGCTGACCGTACCAATGCTGCCACCATGCAAATATTTTGACAGCTCGAAGTGCACAGTTAGGGCTCCCGCACACGACCGAGAATCGGTGACCGATTTTTTGTCGGCATCTCGCTCTGACGTGTTATCACCTGAATCTTCCCTCCTTGTCCTGGCCGATAATCGCCCACCGATTCTCGGTCGTGTGCGGGAGCCCTTAAAAAAATTGGACCTACGCAGAGGGCGGTGCGGCTGGCTGGTAAATCACTTTGTTACCGGTCTATTGTTTAGGGCTCCCGCACACGACCGAGAATCGGTGGCCGATTATCGCCCAGGACAAGGACGGAAGATCCAGGTGATAACACGTAAGAGCGGGATGCCGACAAATAATCGGCCACCGATTCTCGGTCGTGTGCGGGAGCCCTTATTTGATAAATAGAACGTAAGGTCAACCGCACCTCAGTGGAAACATTTGCAACTATCACCATGCCATAAAGTTCAAAGTGTTTCCACTGACGTGCTGTTGGGTGTACGTCTATCTAAACAAAGGCAGGTTCGGTAAAGTCCGAGAGAAATGTGGTTATGAATGAAACCTTTTCGGTGGTGATCACTGATTTAAAAATTCCGTAATAAACTGCTAAAAGGTAAAAATTATCGATCAAACACTATTTTAACTTTTTTATTTATTTTGACAAAAACTTACCTAACTTTTTTCACTTTTGAAAAGAAAAACCTGTGATTTAAATTTTTTTGTGCGATTCTTATCACCCACCTATATTCAAGAATTGGGTTCCGCTCCGTTTCACAGCACAGCGGTCATCGATTCAAAAAAATTTAAGCACCATCTGTTGTGGAGTAGCGAAAGTAAATGGTTATCGGCTTTTTAGCCGATGCACTGACTTCTATTCTAAACAGTACAGTTAACGACAGGTCAAGCTTGACAGTCGCAGCGCGACTACCCCGTACCTCTATTGATATAAGAACGGTACAAGGTGCAGTATGCCAAGTTTGATGTGCATTTGACTGTACGATGAAGTGCGAAGTATCACGGATACTGCATGCAAAATAACTCCGTAGCTCCCCCCAGCCGGCTTAGCACGCTGCAGTTGTCAGTTTATCTAGGCCCATTGATTAAAGACTTGGTGCATGGTCACGTTTTTAGGGTTCCGATACCAAAATGGTAAAAAAAAGGAACCCTTATGGTGCCGCTCTGTCTGTCTGTCCGTCTGTCTGTCACGCCTCTATATCTCAGCAACCACTTACGCTATCGAGCTGAAATTTGGAATAGTTTTAGAATATAGTTGCCCAACTTAATTGCACATGAAATTTTTTTGAAAAAAGTATGATTATTAATGTAAAGGGGGCCAAAATAGGGGGGGCCAAATTTCAAATTGTCGCTACTAGGTCGAGTGGGGTATCATATGAAAGGGCTTTACTTGTACATTTTAAAATATATTTTTGTATTTTTTTAAGTTTCTTAGTTTTCAAGTTATGATGAAAAATGTCAAAAAAAATACCATTCCCCCCCCCTTATCTCCGAAGTTTGAGTAAGGGAAAATCTGAATTAATTACAGTTGACAGAGGTTTATGTAAACTTTACAGCAAAAATAAAACGATCTTTCTAAGTTGCACAGTTTTTCAGAAATCTGCAAAAAACCTTTACAAACAAATTTAGTTTTGCGGTCCTGAAAATGGACTTTATTGCTTCCAAAAATACTATAGGTATATCGGAACCCTCGGCGCGCGAGTCCGACTCGCACTTGACCGGTTTTTTTTGACATCCGAGCAGTGCGACACATTTTGAAAGACAAGGACGGCTACATGTATTAGTGTATAAAGCTATCTCTGTCTAAAATATCAAAAAAGTAATTTGTCGATTTGTTGAACATTTTCCGTCACTGACATTTCTTGGCGCTTGCAGTGGAGGAAAATGTAATCATCGCAAGTAGCGATGAAGCCATAACCATCAAAAATTGAATTGAATAAGCAAATCGACAAATTACTTTTTGATATTTTAGACAGAGATAGCTTTATACAATAATACATGTAGCCGTCCTTGTCTATCAATTAGCATCGCATTCAAAACAACAGCAAACTTCATTGGTTGCATTGCTCGGATGCATTGACGTAAGAAAAACGCTGCCCCCTGCCTGCTTAGCACGCTCCCCAAGCGAAAATATATTTCAGAGTAATGTCACTTTTATTGGGGAATTATGTCATCTAATCTATCACTTCCAAGCGCGAAGAAATGTCAGTCGAGGAAAATGTTTAGCAAATTTACAAATTACATTTCTGATATTTTAGACAGAGATAGCTTTGTACACTAATACATGTAGCCATCCTTGTCTTTAAAAATGTGTCGCACTGCTCGGCTGTCAAAAAAACATGACCATGCTAGTACTATGGGCCTAGATAAACTGACAACTGCAGCGTGCCACGCTCACGCGCTTTCTTTAAAATATATTTATGTCTCATGTGCCTGTAATTTAACTGGCTCCCTTGCCCTTCAAAACGAAACACAGCAGTTCAAACTCTGCTGTTTCACGGCAGAAAAAAGCAAGGGGGTGGTACTTCCCTAGACGCACTTTCCACAAAAGCCCTACCACCTACAAAAGAGTTTACTTTCTCGCTCGCACTTAATGGTGGTCTTTAATATCCTATGAATATGGGTTTAGGTAACTCTATATCGCTGTCGATTACTTTCTTCTCATGGGTGGCACGTGGAGGATTAAAGAACGATTCGCACTTCTTTCTCCACCTGCCTCGTGCGCGGGTAGGAAATGAATGAATGTACTACCTCAGCTGGTTAAGGCGTAGTAATAAAAAAACTGAAAATAAACCGGGTGTAAGGGACAGCCTTCCGAATACTGAAAGGGCATGATCAGTCAACGTAACTGAACAACCTTCAGCGAACAAAACTTTCAGGAAATGAAAAAAAAAATCGGCCTCTCCATACAAAATTGCAAACAAGAAGAAAAGAGAGATTCGATAACGATTGAGTTCGGCGGTAGGGCCTCAGGTTTGCCTTTTATATATTTAGATCAAGGAATTTAGATAGATAAGACGACGTCACATTAAATTGAATGTGGCGCCCTCTAGAGAAGATTAAGTCATAAAAGAAAAAAAAATATCTATTAATGATATCGTGTCGAGTATCAAATGAAAGGGCACATTTCAAATATATTGTTAGCTTTCTTTTGTATTTATAAACCCAAAATAAAATAAAAATTTGATAAAAAACTAGAACCCAACTACTTATAAATCTTCCTCTAAAAAGTATGAAACAATGATGAAACAAGAAAATATTGTCATCTGTTATGTACAAACAATGGTATTTAATAAATATTCATAGCGATGTTCAAATAATAGCCATGGTCAGTCCCCTCAGACTGCAAGAAGCATGCTACCAGAGCGTTTCTGTGCTAGGTAGCTTATTAAAAGGAATATTAGGGGACATTTCACACAAGACCATCTGTCATCTGTTATGTACAAACAATGGTATTTAATAAATATTCATAGCGATGTTCAAATAATAGCCATGGTCAGTCCCCTCAGACTGCAAGAAGCATGCTACCAGAGCGTTTCTGTGCTAGGTAGCTTATTAAAAGGAATATTAGGGGACATTTCACACAAGACCATCTGAACCCAAACTAGGCAAAGCCTGTACTATGGGTATCAGAGATTGATATAGATAATTAGATAAATAACACCCAGACACAGAAAAAACTACTCCGTGGAAAAAACACTTAAGTTCAACCAACTTGTCAAATAAATTTATTTCAAGTATTTAAATAAATTTATTTCAAGCAACTTAGCAGTTCATAGAATGCGTTAGTAGAATAAGTCAATAAATCTTGATCCTATGTGTTAGTGACGGCAGTGAAATCCCTCCGCTATCAGCTTAGCTTTGACCTGGAAATAATAAAAAAAATATATACTTAATAATGGTATTTTAGACAAAACAATTTCAATTGATTTGATTGTTTTTTCTTTTCATGTTTATTACATTACATACAATAATATGCTATGTATTCTCTTTCCCTGCCAATTTCAGTCCCACCATTGGTTGTAAGAGCTATTTTGTAGGGTAGTCTTATATGAATGTTAAGCTAAATAACAGACTTCATAGACTCTAACCTTTCTTTCTAAAAAAGGTACCTAGTAAAATACATGTGTTCATCCAAACTAATATTATAAATGCGAAAGTAACTCTGTCTGTCTGTCTGTTTCGCTTTCACGGCTAAACCGCTGAACCGATTTTGATGAAATTTGGTATGAAGATAGTCTATGCCATGAGAAAGGACATAGGCTACTTTTTACTGAGACAAAAATGAGACTGGAAGGGGGTGAAATAGGGGATGAAAGTTTGTATGGGAAATCAATAAAATAATTTATGTTACGCTTTCACTGCTAAACTGCAGAACCTATTTTGACGAAATTTGGTATAAGGATAGTCTTAATCATAAGAAAGGACATAAGCTACTTTTTATTTAAAAAATGAGACTAGAAAGGGGTGAAATAGGGGGTGAAAGTTTGTATGGGAAAGGAACCAGAGAAGATAAATTTGTTTATAATTTACTTTTCACACACGGATATGGGTGGGGACAGGGATGGGGACAGGGGTGGGGACAGGGATGTGGACAGGAGTGGGGACAGCCGTGGTAACAGCGGTGGGGTCAGCAGTGGGGACAGCGGTGAGCAGAAAGGTGGGGACAGCGGTGGGAACAGCTGTAAGGACAGCGGTGGGGATAGGTGTAGAGAAATGGATACATGAGGATAGATAGGGCTATACAGGAACAGAAAGGTATAGATACAGATAGATAGGGCAGGATAGGGATAGATAGGGATAAAAAGGATACATAGGTATAGAAAAGGATAGATATGGATGGATGGGAATAGATAGGAATGGATAGGGACTTTTTTGAATACCTCCTCGCTACCCATTCACTCCCTTTATTGCCATCTTATCTAAGGATCATCTAAGGTTCGCCTGTAACGATTGACAATGAAAATTCCTCACTACCCACCAGTTTAATGAATTTAAAAGATAGTTAAAGTTTTAGTAAGATAGCATTCAACCCGGATAAGTACAAATGCATCTTTTACGTAGGGATCAAGAAGGAGAAGCATTCCGCAAAATATGTGTCAGTTAAGTTAGAGTTCTTTTTTTTTCATAAAATCCACGCAGACGAAGTCGCAGGTAACAGCTAGTATATTATAACTAATAAATAAATAAAATTCTTATTGTAGTCTTCAAACCATTTCAGTAAAATTGAGACAAATGGCCACTTTAACCTGATCTGATCACATGTAGTGTCTATGATCTTGAGTTTCCCCATAATAACAGGTGTAGCCACAAGCTTCATAACAGATTTGAAGTAGATAACATTGTTGTTACACTGTTGGCCTACTCAACAGCCAGTTGTCCAACCTGCCTTACTGGTTTCTAACACTATTACAGATCATGGTTACCATAACATCTGCTTGTACCAAGAGTTACTGAATTGCCGTCAGAAAATACAAAGAGTGCTCACATTCTGCCTGCTGGATTGCCAAGGCATTATCAAGAACAGGTCAAGTTAGGATCCCCCAGGGGGCCTTTTTAAAACTGCGTTACCTGTTCCAAGTAACTGACTGAATAACATTTTGTGGAAGAACTTCAACATAAATTATTAGGTACCTTTATAATCCAATGAATAGGTTTCAGATTATAATTTCTGTTGATGGAACACATCTCTGCTCATCACGCAGCCACATTTTCCAGTGAGCTATGGATGGATGAGCGTAGCTGTTGACATGTTTTTCATTGTTGAGTAGGTAGCACTTTGCAGAATACTAGCTCCAAAAGTAGCCTCAAGACTGAAATTTAGGTACTCCATAACCGGTGTCAAAACCTGTGATGAGAAGACGAAACCACATTGAATTAGTATATTTAAAAGGTGAAAATCTTTTTCTTACGTAAATGACAATGGCACAAGGACAAAATTGGTATTTTTTACAGACCATAACATAACAAGACATCGACAAACAGAACAAGATTTAGCAAGTTTTACCTGGCGTAGTTTCCAAAATCTTTGGTTTTACTAAATAGAACGGATAAACAACTAAACTAGGCACTTAAAGAAAAAGAAAGACCTTTATATGGTTTATTATCCTCTTACAAATACATCGAATCAGACGACGGTATTTTTCATATGATTTGACGGAGCACACGTAAACACAGATTACTAAAAATCTTTTCGTATCGAATCGAAACGAAATCGATACGTCATATGCATAGGTAGACAGAAACTTTAGAGAGGCGCATCTCTAGTGAAAGTCAATGCTCCTCGGGTCAATGGCATGACGTCGATTATCAGTTGCACATTATTTGTGCGCTCGTTAATTCATGTCATGATTTTTTCTGTGAGACGCCAAATATCTGCTGCTTATTATTTGCTGCATAATATATGATGCATAAAATATGCTGCCAATTATTGAAGCGCATGGATAATACGCAGCAGAGTAGTACGCGACAAATATTGTGCAGCTGATATTTGGCTACACGTGACGTCAAATATCTGCTGCACATTATTCGATGCGTGTTATCTGTTGCACATTGTCGAGACGCACATTATTGCCTACCGTCGCGGGTTTGTTCAAATTTTATCACAGACTACTGAATTTTATGAAGATAAGAGTGATTTATTTGATAATAATCTTGTAATTACATACTATCAACGTGGTTTTTATTGTGCATGCACACAGTTTTGGCGGCTATATCAAGTTGGAATTCATATCTATATCATAAAGTAAGAGAAGTTTATTTATAACCTTTGATCTTGTAATGATTCTTTCTTTGTACAGAGCACAGTGTAGATTAAAAGATAAATACATTTGCAACTTAGTGGTTTTTAGTACGTAGTAACTATAAGAAAAACATATAATGTTGTTAGGTCGATTGATGCAAGTATCGACGTTGTCTTTCAGAAGATCACTTCACATCTCACAGAAATTGAATTCAGCCATGACTATCGATGGGAGCAATATATTAGCAGAAAGCTTGAAGCGGCAGGTACCTCAACGATTTCTCATACTTTTACTTAGCGTTATAACCCTAGAAAGTTAAATCTTTGATACTTGTGCATTTTTCATTGTTCATCTGACAAATAAACATCAAATTACACATAAAACAGCAAGAAGGTACATAGGTACCTACTTCGTTTATAGGTTTACATGTAACCATAGCCATAAGCCATTTATTTCTTGTTAAAACATATTAAATCTCATTTCAGGGAGTGGAATATGTATTTGGTATTGTTGGCATCCCTGTTATTGAGACGGCCATGGCATTTCAAGCGGCTGGACTGAAGTATGTAGGAATGAGGAATGAGCAGGCAGCTGCTTATGCTGCTCAGGCGATTGGATATCTTACAGGTACCCTTCTTTTGCCATAAGCACAGATAATATAATACTATACTAGTACAGATGCCTCACGTCATAGAACGAATTTGTGCCAAAAATTGTTCAGGCTATTTTTTCCATAAGGTAGTTTCTTAGAATAAATTGATATCTGGATGTTAAAATTGAATTAATGTCATAGTTTACACCTTTACCTACCAAACTAGTAGTATTATTAGAAACAAAAGGGCCAAATGAATTCGGGCTATTTACTCCATCGAAAAAACTGTAGTACGGAATGGGACCCCATGCCATAAGTAAAGTAACGATGTACAGTGTGGTGCCGGCAAAGAATAGTACCAACCTATCTCTACCCATAGGTGTTGTAAGAGGTGACTAAGAGCTCATGAACCGGAGAATGGGCAGCAGCATCTTACTGAGTATTGTATCATTGTACATACTGCGGTCATCAACAACAGTAGTCTCCAGTCGCAACCCTTACAAGCTTGGTGACCGTGGTAAATCCCCTCCTAAGTACCACTCATTTATGCTGGACTTCTGGAGGGAGCTCCCTGTCCTGTTCTGGATGTTTTCATGGTATGCTATGTTGAAACTAACGAACTAAATAAACAGCTTGTTAAGTATTAGATTTCAGATACATAATATCTTACAATTGTGACTAAGATAAATATTGACATCTTAGTCCTTTTATGTCAAATTTAAAGCGCAAAAACAATTATTTATAAAGGACATTTTTCGGTGTGAAGGTCACCAGAGAATCTCACATACCCTACTGTATCTGCAGTTTTAGTATGGTTTTTTAGGGTTCCGTACCTCAAAAGAAAAAAACGGAACCCTTATAGGATCACTTTGTTGTCCGTCTGTCTGTCTGTCTGTCTGTCAAGACCCTTTATCTCACGAACGGGTAAAGGTATCAGGTTGAAATTAATACCATATATTAGGATCCATAAACCACACAAGATCTGAAAATTTCAATTTTTTACAACGACGCCATCAAAAGATATGGCATTTTATGTCCTCATCTCCATACATTTATTCAAAAATGAAAAACCTACAGGGTACTTCCCGTTGACCTAAAATTATGAAATTTGGCAAGAAGCTAGGTCTCACAGTACAAATAATGGGAAAAGTCTGAAATCATTAAATATTACAACTTTTCTCACAACTAATGGTAACCAATTGTGGTGAGCTCCCGTTTCAAGAACATTCATATAAGAGAGGTTTCAAGTTAGATGGTTGCTGAGGCGATTTTTGTTTTAGTTCTATTTAAAAACGGGAACACTTACAAACTTGAAAATTGGTATGTTTATAGGGCATAGGCTATAAAATAACAACAAATAATAAAATTAGGTCAAGCGCGTGTCGGACTCAAAAAATCTAGCACATTAACTTACTGAAATTTCAACTAATACAAATATGTTTATGTGGTGGTACGGAACCCTCAGTGCGCGAGTCCGACTCGCACTTGGCCGGTTTTTTTTCCACTAGCACTGACCCCTACTTCGGTTCTCCACCCTTAAGTATGTATGTTAAGCTGCTGGTCCCGACTACTAAGTAATGAGCCATGTCAGAGGCCTTTGGTGGCTCAACAACTCTGACACCAGGGTTAGTGAGGTCGGTCATCATCCTTTCAACCACACAATATGATGATGAGTATGATCAATGAATACCAAGCCAATGGGCCACCTGATGTTAAGGATGATCACTGCATATACTACCTCCCTCATTTGTCACTAATAATGGAGCATTACAGCAGTGTAACAGGCATTAGGTTCTGCTGTTTGGCAGAAATAGCCTAGCTAGGGGATGGTGGTACTTCCCTAGACATACTGCGAAATAACATACCAACCAAGTCACTTTAAGTGTCCTGTAACTTCACAGACCTAGAAATACGCATTAACCTTGTCTTCATAAACAAGGCTAAGAATTTCTGCCTTCAATACATTATTTAGATTAAGGTACGAAAGTGATTATAGGATAACCCTTTCAATAATGTAATGGAGATAAGTAGGTGTAATATTTGTTAATACCTCAAACATAATCAACAGTTATCTTGATAATTACAGGTATTAGATTTAAGGGGGTAATATTTTAATCTGACAGGATAATAGATTGTTCTTTGTTGGAATACATTTTTAATTATTGTAATGTAATTATTGGTATTTACGATTGCCTTAATTTTTTTCATTTTATTAGAAAAAGCCTTAATATTATGCATTTTTTTTATTTACAGTTTATTGTACACAAGATAAAACAAAATTAAATTACATTTAAGAAAAGAGACACAAAAGGTGCTGCTTATTTCTACACGGAAATTTCTTTCAGCAGACCTTGATACAACTGGTTTAAATGAAAAAAGCAGTCAAGTGCGAATTGGACTCGTGCGCCGAGGGTTCCGATATACAAGTACTCATGGTATTTTTGGAAGCAAAAAAGTAAATTTTTAGGACCGCAAAACCAAATTTGTTTGTAGAGGTTTTTTTGCAGATTTCTAAAAAACTGTGCAACTGAGAAAGATCGTTTTATTTTTGCTGTAACATTTACATAAACTTCTATCGACTGTAATTAATTCAGATTTTTCCTTTCACAAACTTCGGAGATGGGGGGAATGGTATTTTTGACATTTTTTATCATAATTTGAAATTTAAGAGTTGTAAAAAATACAAAAATATATATTAGAATGTACAAGTAAAGCCCTTTCATATGATTCCACTCGACCTTATAACGACAATTTGAAATTTTACCTCCCTATTTGGGCCCCCTTTACATTAATAATCTTTTTTTTTTCTTTTTTCATATTCATTTAAGTTCGGCAACCATATTCTAAAACTATTCCAAACTTAAAGTCGATAGCATGAGTGGTTGCTGAGATATACAGGTGTGACAGACAGACAGACAAAGTTGCACAATAAGGGTTCCTTTTTGTACCATTTTGATATCGGAACCCTAAAAAAACTTCCACAATATACAAGTATGGGGATATTATTCCGGTGCTGACAGTTATTTGCTGTGCATGGGCACCTCATAGCCAATCACGATTCGCACGCCTGCCCCGCGCTCTTCACCTACTCCCCCTGTGGTACATTTTTTGGGTTCTGCACAATAAAGGTCAGCATTGGAACTAGTGCCGGTACTTGCATTAGTTGTTTAAAGTCACAAGTACTAGATACTTGTAAAATACCTTTTCTTGTATATTTCAGGGAAGCCAGGAGTATGTTTAGCAGTGTCAGGGCCGGGCTTGCTACATTGTATTGGAGGTATGGCTAATGCTCAGGTCAACTGCTGGCCACTGTTGGTCATCGCTGGCTCATGCCCAGAAGATCACGAGGGCATTGGCGGGTTCCAAGAGTGGTATCAGGTAAATAAACTTCTTAAAAATTAAATCTTGGGTAGGTGAATCATTTCTTTTTTAAAAGCTTTTATTTAGTTTCACCTGTTGCGGTGTCTGTCTGTCTGTAACCAAATCTTGCAAGTTACATTTGACCCATTTCCCGGTTTCCAATTTAGATAAAATTTTGCATGTGTATGTAAATTGGATGACAATGCAATATTATTATCACTTGGAGCTGATCTGAAGATGGAGACAGAAAGGTTTGGGCTCGTCTGATTCTAGGGTCTGTAGATAGTAGTGTTTACTATAGTAGATAGTACTAAAAAGTAAAAAATAAAATATTCTTAAATAAAACATTTAATACTTTTATTAGTTGTATAAAAATAACTAAAACGTTATCACAGTCTCAGGTTTTCAAATAAAAGCATGTTACATTATAAAACATCAAGAGAGCAATAAAAAAACATGCTTTTATTTGAAAACCTGAGACTGTGATAACGTTTTAGTTCTTTTTCTACATCTAATAATAGCTTGTTTAAATTTTTTTTTAGGATTTTTTTTGTTTTTTGATTATCAAAGTCTACACTGGCTCCACTCAAGGTCAAAGTATCACCACTAACGACGCGACGACATGTGATAACCAAACCGCTACGCACGAAACAAACCCTAGAAACCAAAATGCAGCTGACTGTACCTATTTTTCCAAACAATTTTTCGATATTTTTTTAACATCTTAAAAGTTTCGAGCTGATGCAGTTTGTATGGCAAGTCGAATTTGTTTCGCTTTTCGATCTATGTTCCTTAGGGCATGGGGTCCTATTCCGTACTACGGTTTTTTCGACGGAGTAAATAGCCCGAATTCATTTGGCCCTTTTGTTTCTAATAATTAAAATAAATGTTACTACTAGGTTGGTAGGTAAAGGTGTAAACTATGACATTAATTCAATTTTAACATCCAGATATTAATTTATTCTAAAAAAATACCTTATGGAAAAAATAACCCGAACAATTTTCGGCATAAATTCGTTCTATGACGTGAGGCATCTTACTAGTGTAGTATTATATTATCTGTGCTTAGGGTAAGTTGTTTAGTTTCATGGATAGGACTACCTCTTAAAATTTCCAGGGTGATAAACTAGGGGTGTATAGTTTGACGGATTGAAGGTAAAGGCTGTGTATTAACGTGCCACCAAATTTGAGTAAATTTTTACCAAATTATATTCACCAAATTTTGTCTACCAAAATGGATGAATGTACACCAAATTTGCTTCTGGCACTTCGCCGGCCGCTGCCGCGGCACGCTCGCTTCGCTCGCTCGGCTCATGCGTTGTGGTCGCAAGATAACCAGACACAACCTAACCGAACCGGTTACCCAAATTTGGTGTACATTCAGCCAATTTGGTGTACATTCATCCATTTTGTCTGAAGTGTATTGGGGTATAAAAAAATATTTTGGGAATCATTTAATTTGTTGCTGAAGGTAAACATGTCTGGTATTTTTTTTTATGCAGTCATGTACAATAAATACCATATTATATATTTAGTCCCTTTGTTATAAATGTTTATGATGAAGGCGATCTGATGGTCAAAATACTACTACCGACTGGCAATACTGATCTAAGGCAGCCCCACAAGGTGCAAAAATTGTTGTTCTTAGACACAGACAGCTTAATAACAAATTGAGTAGATAAAACTATGATAAACGCCTACTCGTGTAAATGTAAAAAAAATCGGCCGACTGCGAGTCTCACTTGCGCTCTAAGGGTTCCGTACCCACCCACCCACCATTATCATAATTCTTTTATGAATACCTTCTAGCTACCCATTCACTCCCTTTATTGCCTTCTTTTTTAAGTTCGCCTGTAACGATTGACAATGAAAATTCCACACTACCTACCAGTTGACTAAAATCAAAAGATAATTAAATTTGTAGTAAGATAGCATTCAACTTGGATAAGTACAAATGCATCTTTTACGTAGGGATCAAGAAGGAAAAGCGTTCCGCGAAATATTTTCAGTTTAGTTCGAGTTCTGTTTTTTCTTATAAAATCTACGCGGACGAAGTCGCGGGTAACAGCTAGTATGTAATAAAACGGGAGCTCACCTTAATTGGTTACGATTACTTGTGAGAAAAGTTGTAATATTTAATAATTTTAGCCTTTTTCCTTGTCTTATGAGACCTAGCTTATTGCCAAATTTCATTATTGTAGGTCAACGGGAAGTACCCTATAGGTTTTGGTTTGGTTCATAAATGTATGGAGATGGAGACAACAATGGCCGTATCTTTTAATTGTGTTGTCGTAGTAGCTTGGAGGAGTTTCCACAGCTTCAAGGGTTTATGGACCTTAATATTTGATATTTATTTCAACTTGATACTGTTACTCATTCGGGAGAAAAAGGGTCTTTTTAATTTTATTTTTTTATCGTCAATAGGCTTACTCTTGTCCTCGATCTAGTCTTGAAGACAGAGATGAGGTCGACGATGGATGGATCGAATGTGCGGAATATCAACCAAGTATGGGTGATATGCTGCGGTGCGTCTGGACTCCCGATGGTAAAAGGGAGATGGTGGAATAAGCTCTTGGGCACACTCTCCGAAGTACAATCTGTAGAAGACCGACAGACATGCAACTTTGCGACGGTGGTGTGTCTTGACGGACAGATAGAAGGACAGACAAAGTTAATCCTTTTTTTTTAAATAACGGAACCCTAAAAACATAAATGAAAGTATAAATTATTGATAACACTAAAAAGACCTTTCTTATCTTATTTAGATAGTTAGTAATTAATTAAATAATTCGGTACCGAAAAAACGAGTTCCACAATAATTTTCAATGAATGTGGACTTTTTTGTCTTAAACATTTTATTTAATACTGGGTATGGTTTTCTAGAGACGAGTGATTTACTTATGATAGACTTAATGTATCTGTAGCATTAAATTTTGTAAATCTATATATATAAAAGAAGAAGGTGACTGACTGACTGACATATCAACGCACAGCCCAAACCACTGGGTCTAGAGATTCCAAATTTGGCATGTAGGTTCCTTATGAGGCTTAGGGGTGCACCAAGAAAGGGTTTTACAAAATTCCACCCCTAAGGGGGTAAAATAGGGGATGAAAGTTTGTATGAAAGTCCGTCAGTTTTGAAGTTAGGATCTCCAAAATTTGTATTTAGGCTGACGACTAAAAATTAATAATTACGTGTCTCAGGGTTTTTGGAATTTCGACACCCTTAAGGGTGAAAAGGGGGATGAAGTTGAAAATTCTTTATTTTTAAAGTAAGGTCCACATAATTTATTATTTAGGCATTAATGATGTAATTCTATGCAACGTTCATCACTGTTATTGAAATTCCACCCCAAATTCAACCCCTAAAAAAGGGAAATGGGGTGAAAAGGTCTAAAAACCAATATGGGTATCGTTTTTATGGTTTATCGGGTCGCTGATTACGAAAACTACAACAATTTTGATATCCAACGTGGTGGACGTGAAATACCAGTTGGGGTGCGATATGTTTGAAATGTCTAAAAATCAATATGGGTGTCGTTTGTATGGTTTATCGGGTCGCTGATTACGAAAACTACAACAATTTTGAAATCCAACGTGGTGGACGTGAAATACCATCATCCCCCTGGGGAAGGAGTTGGGGTGCGATAGGTTTGAAATGTCTAAAAATCAATATGGGTGTCGTTTGTATTACGAAAGCTACAACAACTTTGAAATCCAACGTGGTGGACGTGAAATACCATCGTCCCCTGGGGATGGGGTTGGGGTGCGATAGGTTTGAAATGTCTAAAAATAAATTTGGGTGTCATTTCTATGTTAGGGATAGCGGTTAAATTGGCGTAAGGGGTAGGGATAGGGGCAGGGATAGGGACAGGTAGAGGTAGAGAGTTAGAGGGGTACAGGTACAGGTAGAGGTAGATGGAGAGGGAGAAGGAGGGGTAGGGGGAGGGGGTGATGAATAGGGAGAGGGAGGGGGAGAGGGAGGAGGGGGAGAAACAGAGGGAGGGGGAGAGACAGAGGGGGAGAGGGAGAGGGCTTTAGTTTTTCTCAATTACTTCTGCGAAGTGGCTCTGTTTTGAAATATTACATAAAGGTGTCTCTCATCTCTCTCTTTACATTTGTTAGGATACTGCTGCTAAGTTCCTCTGTTCTGAGTAATTTATGAGTAACGTCTGTATATTATATAAAATTCAGCTGGATCTTGAATTATACTCATCGATTTGCGCAGGGTTAGTCCTGTTTTTTCTTAGTTTAAAATTACCCCGAAATGACGGGAAAATATCTCATTGCTTCGGAAAACCGGTAACAACATAAATACGAAATCCACGCGAGCGAAGCCGCGGGCAACAGCTAGTATATATCATAAGAGCCTTAACGTATCAGCGGTCGTTCGTTAAAAATATACCTTTGCTATATCGTAATTTTATGTATAGTCGAACCAACTGATTCGTGACCCATTTTGACAAGAATTCGTTTGAAACTGTCGAAGCAATAAGGTGTTCTTTCTGTCATTTTGAAAGAATGTTTGAGCGAAATTCAACCTACTTGTACTTGACTGTAAAAAAAAGCATAAGCCGGGTCATGATTCTTGTTTGACTGTACATATAGGGTGACTTTTAATTAGTTCTTGATAGAAAAAGGTATTAATGTACTCATGATACTGAACAACTTTCCCCAAGGAACATAGGTCGAAATACGAAAATCAAGATTTGACCTCCCATAGAAACTGTATCAGCTGATAGCGCATTTTGTATGGGAGGTCAAATTTGGTTTTTCGTATTTCGACCTATGTTCCGTGGGAAAAGTTGTTCAGTATCATGAGCACATGCATATCTTTTGCTATCAAGAACTAATTAAAAGTCAACCTATATATTACATTATGGTGTTTCTATTGTTTTTTAAATAGCTATTGGCTTACCGAACAATAAATAAATGTCCGTAATAATGATAGTATGGTAGTTTAAATTTTAGCCCATTGTTGGAGGTGGCGAGGTGTGACATTAGCAACATTACCACGAAAGATAAGCGTTTTACAGCATCTTAAGGCCCTGTAGTACAAAAGGTCATATTTTTTACTGCTATTTCTTACTAAAATATGAGTATACGTTTTCTTTATGTTATAGTTACAACGTTGAGTAACCAATTTAAAAATATTTCGGTCAAATATTTGCAATACTTATCATATCAGTTTACTTAAATTTGCTTATAATTGAATACGAGCAGTTTTGTTCAGTAACTTTGTATTTAATTAACTTAATTTAGTTAATAGCTGGTATTTAGTTATATGGTACTTCCCCTTACATTTTTCCAGCAAAAGCTAGAATTCTGGAGGGAGCTCCCTGTCCTATAGTGGACGTTTCATGGGATGATGATGATTTAGTTCACTTGCACGAGCAAGAGCAAACCCAATTAGTGGTTCCTTAAACGCCATTTGATTCAAAATAATTTGTGCTTCTCCTTCGCAACACGGGGTGCCCAATGATTCGTTTTCGAACACTTAAAAAATTGTTCACGGCAGATAGCGTATCAATTTGTTTCCGATTCAAGGGGCATATAATATGGGTTAGTAATAATGGTTTCGTGCCATCGTACTATCTTCCCGTTACGCGTTACGAAAGTACCCTTTCCTCCCTTTAGCGGTACGAAAAATCGCATACTGTCCACGGGAGGAAATAAAAAATACATGTATGATCTAGAGCGTTCTTTACTATTGTTTAATAGGTGGAGTCAAGCAGACCGTATTGCAAGTATGCAGCTCGGCCGCCGTCGCCCCGACTGATCCCGCTTCACGTGGAGAAGGCAGTGCGACTGGCCAGCACCGGCCGCCCCGGCGTCTCCTACCTCGACATGCCTGCTACCCTGCTCACGGTAATACACCACATCTTAGATAGAAAGAGACAGGTCGACGGTTCTGCAAGCAGTCTTCAGTTGCATCAGCCGCCCCGTTGTCTTCTGTCTCGACATGCCTGCCACTCTGTTCCTTTGTAACTAACTGATAGGCGACAGGAAATAGGGTCAAACACTGTTACAGAATCGAACTGGTCCAGATAAACTGGTCCACTGTTGATCTCTCAACAAGACGCAAAATATTCCACCGTTGACAAACCAGGATACACCAACCTGGCGCCGACGACACTTAAGAAGGCCAGACCCCAAATAATGTTGCGAAAAGAGGCAGAAAGAAGAAGATCAAGTCAACAATAAGGCCACTTTATTATATTTGGCCAGTTTCGGATGGCGTGTTTTTTTTTGCTTTCCATATACAGCGTGAAATTTCATTAGTTTTGCTTCCGAAGCTCAGTAAATCTACTCATGAAAACAAGCAACTTTCCCAAAGAAAAAACTTTTTACTCGAAAAAAATTTTTCGCTTTCCCATACAAAATCTGTCGATCTCGTGACAACTTTACCATGGAGACGAAAAATTTTTTCAAGTAAAAACTTTTTCTTTAGGAAAGTTATTTGTTACAATATGCAAAATCAATGGGCTACGGGAGCAAAACCAATAAAAATTCACGCTGTATAAAACTGCAGCTGCAGCAACTGCAGCTGCAGCTGTATTGTCATCTCTTTCTCAGGCTGAAGTAGAAGAGGACAAAGTACCCTTAGAGTTCTACACGACGGAGCCCCTGAAGCCAGCGTATCCCGACCCGGCTTCAGTGTCTCAAGCCGCGGAACTGCTGGCTAACGCCAAGAGGCCTCTGGTTATTGTGGGCAAAGGCGCGGCCTACGCCAAGGCCGAGGAGGAAGTCAGGAAACTTATTGATACTACCAAGATACCATTCCTTCCTACACCTATGGGTAAGTGGTTCGAGCAATCTTTTACGCTCCCTATTCCTCTTTACTCCTAGCAATCTGGTCACGCTCCAATCAAAATATTGCTTACCATTTTTTTTGTAAAACGCAAAACCTCTGGTGATAGGTAGTTCTACCCATGTAACTGAACAACTTTTGTTCCACAACTTTATGAAATTAAAATTAAAAAAAATCTATTCTCCAAACACAATTAAAATAGATCCGGTAATTTTTTATGGTGAATCAAAAGTTGTAAAACAAAAGTAGTTCAGTGTCATGGGTAGAATTACCCCCGAGAGGTTTTGCGTATTTAGAATTACTCGTATAACTTAATAAATTAGTCAATTCACTTAATCATCTATGATATGACACATCCAGTTAACTCTCCCAGAACTTTATAACGTACAACTTTTACAATTATTATAGGCAAGGGCGTAGTTCCCGACACATCTCCATACTGCGTGTCGACGGCTCGAACCACCGCGCTGTTGCAAGCTGACGTCATATTGTTGCTAGGAGCGAGACTCAACTGGATGCTGCACTTCGGACAGCCGCCGAGATTCGCTCCTGACGTTAAGATCATACAGGTACCGTAAAAAAAGCTGGTTTTGTTACGCATACATGCGTCTTTACTGCAGCGCACGAAGCACCGCGTTTTTGCAAGCTGACGTCATATTGTTGCCAGCCTACGTCATGTTCTTGCAAGCTGAAGTCATATTACTGCAAGCTGACGTCATATTATTGTAAGCAGACGTCATATTGTTTAAGATCAGAAGTCAATTAGATACCGCACTTTGGACAGCCGCCGAGATTCGCCCCTGACGTTTAAGTTATGCAGTTTCGGTTGCCCCAGTATTTCAGATTGCCAGAATAATATTATTATTTTTTTGCCATACTAACATCTTCGCAGCAACGTACTTACAGTCGAATTAATGAAGCTTGATTAGAATGACAACCAAGACAGAGATAGCTCCAAGGATGTTTGAGTAGCAGCACCTCCTGCTAAGGATGGACCCATAAGCGTACCACTTTCTTGCGAGGGACCTCCATACTAATTTTTAATAAATCCTAAAAACGAAAATTTTTATCTTTCTCTAAGAAATATGTGACACGGGACTAATAAATGTTACTACCACAGTTTCTCTACTGAAAATAGTTACCATCCAGAAAAAAAACGATGTTAAGGGGCTACCTCCCGTCTACTAGCGCCCCCACCAGTTAAAAAAATACTACTCGCTAAATACAAAACATATCGAAAATCCCGAAGATCAGATTGAAGTAAAGGTACTCTAGTTTATTTAGAACTTATCAATTCTGAAAAATATAGTTCACTTTAGATACAGATACAAAAACTGCTAAAAGTGGCCGTTTTTCGCACTTTTTGTATCTGTATCTAAAGTGAACTATATTTTTCAGAATTGATAAGTTCTAAATAAACTAGAGTACCTTTAGTTCAATCTGATCTTCGGGATTTTCGATAAGTTTTGTATTTAGCGAGTAGTATTTTTTTAACTAATGGGGGCGCTAGTGGACGGGAGGTAGCCTCTTAAAAATCACGCATCAAATGGCTATTACGGATTATTTACGCTTCTGTTCTTAGTATTAATGTTCAATTCACAAGTAAAAAAGATATATTTTCACTTTCGCAAACAAAGTTTATACTAAAACAACAGATTTTTAAAGATTTCTTGATTTTTGTAAAACTTTAGTGAGTTTTTGACCGACTAGTAGGTAAGTAGTAATAAACCTTGACGTAAAAGTACTTAGGTAATTATCAATCAGAGAAAACCAATACTATTACCAGTATTTTTAAAACATAAGAAAATCTAATGGTTTATCAAGCTTACTGTTAGTTGCAGAAAGCATCTTTATCAACGCTCCATTAAGTCGATTAAATTGTTACAAATTCTTTAAGTTTATGAAACTGAAGGGTTCTGCATGTTTGGAGTAGCATACCATCAGAGGGGCTAGAACCGAACTCAATCGTTATTTTATACAAGAAGAAAAGAGAGATTCGATAACGATTGAGTTCGGTGCTAGCGCCTCAGGTTCAAAATGCGACTTTATAATTAAAGCTCCATTAAAATCCTTCTGACTCTAGGTTAGGTCGAAAGCAGAATGAGTTTTTGCATGTGTGAGTGATCGTACTCGTGTAAAACACGGACTGACGAGAGTAATTGACTTTACTGGACATATGGAGATTTTTTTTTAATCGAAATTGTTGTTAGGCGTTGAAGTGGCATCATGAAATTTACGCTGATCAACTTTTTGCACATATAGTTGGTACTTATTGCATAAAAAAAATAAAACGTCTATCGCGTTCTGGGTCTAAGCTGGCCGTCACAGATCACCTTAAGCCTAAAGCCTAGTAATCGTCTGTATATCCTTTTAACAAACAAAAGCTCGGGAATGTTTGGGACTCCCCATACTGCAGGCTTGGCACCTTCTAACATTTTTCACAGTCGCATATTCACTAGACGACTCATTAGGCTTTAGGCGGTAAGCAAGCCAACTTTAATTCTAATTTTGCTATTAACCGCGCTATTTCAAAAAGTATTTTTAATAGTACTATTTCAGTACCTATCCTAGATGTATTTTGTAGGGAATCTCATTGAATACATGTCACTGAATTGAAACAAGTGCTGTTTACCTATTAAATTCCTACATGTGACCCGAAGTGGTTCTTCGTCTGTCCACCTCTGACCTCACAGCAATTAGGTTAAGGGGCAGAGAAGGCGAAAGACCTCTCATGTTACTGTGGATTCAGGCTATGTAACCAAATAAATTTAAAAAATCTAAAAAAATGGCTTCTGTAAAAGCGTGACTGCGCATTTTGTGTGGATATTAAAAAAATCTGTTTTACCTTTGATCCTAAGTGAAAATTGTTCAGGATCATCAGTCTCTCTGTCTTATACTATACCCTAAATAACATAATTATTTCCCACAGGTGGACATATCGCCCGAAGAGTTCCACAACAGCGTGAAATCCGAAGTGGCTGTGCACGCAGACATCCGTCCGTTCACACACGCGCTCACGCACACACTCGCAGACAAGCGCTGCTCGCTGCAACCCGCCTCGCACGCCTGGTGGAAGGCTCTAGCGGAGAAACAGAAGGCCAACACTGAGTTCGTTGCTGTAAGTCACACTTTAATTAGATAAATTCAGGACAATCTGAAAAAGGGACAAGTCAAGATTACTCTAAGTCTACCAGCGTCCATGAAAATAGATGAAGGTTGAGACTTTTTCAATCTACGAGCATGCATGTAAGTGGACAAAGCACTGGATGAAAACGCTGGCTGAAAAACAGAAGGCCAACACTGAGTTTGTTGCTGCAAGTGTAACTATAGAAAGTGTAACTATAAGGGAAATTTCAGACAATCTGACAATAGGAGAAGTCGGGAGTACCCTGAATCTACGAGTATGCATGAAAGTAGATATAGATATCATCATCATCATATCAGCCGAAAGACGTCCACTGCTGGACATAGGCCTCCCCTAAAGATCTCCATGACGACCGGTCCTGCGCTGCTCGCATCCAGCGGCTAGCGGCAGATATAGATATAGCACTGGTCAAAAGAAACAAGAGGCCATCACTGAGTTCGTTGCTGTAAATCACACTTTAATTTGATAAATGCAGGACAATCTGTCAAAAAGAGAAGTCGAAATTTCTCAATATACGAGCATGCGAAAGTGGATGAAGCGCTGGTCGAAAGCGCTGGCTGAGAAACGAGAGGCCAACACTGAATTCATAACAGTAAGTCTCTCTCAATATGGGACATTTCAAATCATCTAATAATACGAGAAGTAGAGATTACGCTAAATCTACGAAAGCATGCATGAAAGTGGTTGAAGCAATAGTTGTATATCAGGAGTCTTTTTACCTGAAATCATGAATATCGATTCAGGTGGGTTCCGCGCTACATTGGTTTTATGCCGGTTTTTTTACGCTGCCATAGTAGCGTGCATGCGAAACGGTAATAGACTTACTAATTTTGTATTTTATTCTGCGTTTTATAACCTTCGATTATAAACTTTATGACGTTTATAAACTATAAGCCTTCTGTTAAAAATCAACATTAATCTGGAATATTGTAATTTTATGAAAGGATTGATGAAAGTACAGGAAGCAAGGGAAGTATGTCAAGATCGTAGCAGGTGGAGGACTGTGGTCTCTGCCTGCCCCGACGGGAAAGAGGCGTGATGTTATGTATGTATGTATTGTAATTGGTTTATGATTCCAGTCGCAAGCAGCCGTGACGAAGAGCCCGCTGAACTACTACGCAGTGTTCAAGACGGTTCAGGCCGCCATCCCCGCCGACGCCATCATCGTGAGCGAGGGCGCCAACACCATGGACATCGGGCGCGGGCTGCTGCCCAACGACCTGCCGCGCCATCGGCTCGACGCCGGCACCTTCGGCACCATGGGGGTGAGCACAACTCTACTAAGGGTTGTATTCATAAATCACTCACAAATCTTAAATTGCACTCAAGATAAGGTACATCTTGAGAGAAATCTCACACTTAAGAAGGATCTATAAATACGACCCTAAGTCACTAAGGTTGAGATTAAGTGATCGCAAAGGAAACTTATATGTAAGGTACCTTGAAACTTGGCTCATAAACAGGAATAGGATCATTAAAGATACATAAAAAATACCAATTTTTTTCGGCCATAAATGACGAAGTTTTTAAATAAATCGTTTTCGTCAAATATCGATAGGTCGTATGGCAGAATGTGATGATTAGTCATTGCCTATCACAAAAAAACTAACAGCTGTATAAACCGACCACAGACTACTTAGAACAGCTGTCAGTTTTTTTTTTAAGACTGGCCATGATGGCTACGTTTCATTCTGCCATACGGATAATCGATATTTAACAAAAACAAAATAATTTTTTAACTTTATTATTTGCCACAGAAAAAAAATCGTATTTTTTATTTTTACTTATTGACCTTATCCCTGTCTATGAGCCAAGTTTCGAGGTACCTTACACATACGTTTCCTATACGAAATAGGATTTTGACATTTGAGAGACTGAGCTAACATTAGTTTTATCTCTGAATCTCGGCCTAAGGACCCGTCTCACCGCTTTGCTAAGTTCCAGATAGCCTATCTGCCAGTTATTTCTGTCAGATAGTGAAAATATGTTGTTTCACAAATGCCCGATAGCTCTAACTGACATATGAATACACGAAAAAGCACAGAAAAATGAGGGTAATTAGAAGGAGGATTAAAGAAATAATTCGTCACAAGCTAGTGAAAGCGTGTCAATCTATGGATTTGACGGGTTAATTTGAATATTTCCTAGTGATTATTGATGATTTGACATAAAAATTTGGAACATGTTGGCAGATGTCATCCCATACACAGATTAAATAATAGTAAACAAACCCCCCGTGTAAGCCGTCTCAAATGCTTTCAGCGCCTGACATTTGTGACGTCACACTGTTTAACTGTCATAATCAAGTAGTGATGAGGTATTGTCGATTTTCATATCGATGAATTTTGGATACAGGTGACAAAATTTGTGAAAAAAAATAACAAATAACAAATACTAACAGATTTTTTTTATTATTATGGATTACTTATTTTTAAACTTGTATTATGTAAATAAAAAGGCCGATATAAGTTTATAATTTTATTTTTAGCTTAAAGAAAAAAGATCCTTAAATAGGTATATCCTTAACAATAACTATCATTATGACAATGGATAATCATTTTATTATTTTCCATTAGGCAGTGTATTTAATACTTAATAATACTACTAATACTTAAATAAAATGTACAAAAAGCTATTATTAGTACAGGTTTCACTCATGATTCTTCATGACCAGCAGTTGTCTTTTTCACTACGTACTCAAGATTAACAATCATAATAATCTGTAACAAAACGCATTTTTAAGTACAATATCATAAGAATATTCTATTTTAACACTTCCTGTGTTCGGATAGATCTACAAAGTAGACAATTGCCAAATTCTCAGTACCGGAGACGCTTTACCAACTAGGCTCAGGGTCCCGCATGATGTTGTAAAATTTGCGATCTCTATACGTATTTCAACGTTGCGTTTGTGCTTCCACCTAATAAGCATTACCTGTACTAGCTCAACAAGTCCTATTTTTGTAAATATAATTCAAGTCAAAAATTGGTAACACTACGTATAATTCAAAATGATTAAATTTTTCAATTTTCTACTTGGTAGATTTATCCGAACACAGGAAATGTTAAAATAAAATCATTTTCAATCAATACGTAGTGTTACCAATTTTCGACTTGAATTCTTTTTGCAATAATAGACTACTTGAGCTAGTAGTCAAGTACAGCTAATGCTTACTAGGTGGTAGCACAAACACAACGTTGAGATGCGTATAGAGGTCGCAGATTTCACAACATCAGGCAGGATCACAGTAGCCTAGTTGGTAAAGCGTCTCCGGTACTGACGGAGAAGACGCAGGTTCGAATCCTTCCTGTGGTTGTAAAATTTTGCGTTTTTCTACTTTGTACATCATCATAAGTTCAAAACTATTCTATTAAAGGGTTTGAACAAAACTCAGTTTATTGGCCTTCCAGGCTCCGATATTAATACCACCAACAGTTGTCGTTTTCTCTCCTTATTTAAAATGTACAAACATAAACACCTGTAACAAAATACATTTTAATGTACAATATCATAAGGCCGCCTTTGCGCGCAATTAGATATAAGGTTTCTTACGCAATTACTCTTAATTTGTGTGCAATAAAGAGTTTCTATCTATCTATCTATCATAAGTTAAAAACGGATGTATTAACGTGCCACCAAATTTGAGTAAATTTTTACCAAATAATATCCACCAAATTTTGTCTACCAAAATGGATGAATGTACACCGAATTTGCTTCTGGCACTTCGCCGGCAGCGGCCGCGGCACGCTCGCTCCGCTCGCTCGGCTCATGCGTTGTGGTCGCAAGATAACCTTACACAACTTAACCGAAACGGTTATCCAAATTTGGTGTACGTTCAGCCAATTTGGTGTACTTTCATCCATTTTGTCTGTAGTGTATTGGGGTATAAAAAAATATTTTGGGAATCATTTAATTTGTTGCCGTTAAAAACTATTAAAACATAACTCACTTTATTGTCCTCTCCAATATTGATTCCACCATCAGTTGTCTTTTTCACTATGTACTTATTGATTAACAATGATTAACCTGTAACATAATATATTTTATGTACAAAGTCATAAGTTATAAACTATGCTATCAAAGGGTTAAGGGTGTATCTCAGTTTATTGGTCTCCCAGGCTACGATATTGTTACAACCAACAGTTGTCTTTTTCAATATAGATAAACAATCATAATAGCCTTTAACAAAACGTATTTTATGTACAATACCATCAGTTGAAAATATGGCATCAGTGTTTAAAATTTTACTAAAACCTAGCTGAACACCTCATAAAATTAAAATATAATATATCAAGCCATTTGGTAGGTACGAGATTTGTGCTTCGCCGCAGTTGGATAAAAATATATCGATGTAAGAAATCCCATCACTATATCATGTTTTGATATCAATGTTTATCATCATATTTTTATGTAAAATTTACTAATAAAATGCGATATTGAGCATACACCTAATATACCACAATGTATTGAGTACTACACAATATTTCGTGAAGCAAAATATTGCGTATTATCAAAAATAAACTAAAAAATACTTACGCATGATACGATATGACTTCGGCACTGTTTTCTTTGTAATTTTCTCGGGCATTGCAGCCTAATACGCAACAAAACATTTTTCACTAACTTTCTGAGCAATTTCTGAGCTCAAAACATTGGCTGAAACACACTTTTATACTAAAATTTTGCAAAAACAACCACTAAGCAAATAAACAACAACTTGCACAGTCTGACAGAAAAATGGAGGCATAAACCTTCCAAATTAAGTGACACCTTACAGGAGGGGTTTCGTCCTATGTTTATGGATCCTGCATTTTTAGTCGGATTATGCTTATCATTATAATCCGACCAAAAAATGCCTGTGGCGGGGGAGAATCGAGTATAACCAGACGATATATTTCTAGCTCTTTCTATTACGATGAATCACTTCTTGTTGAAGTGAGATAAAACGTGGTTATGAACTAATGCTCAATACAATCTGTCTTTTATACGTTAGTATTATATAGTCTAAGAAACTAACGTTTACAGATCCGTCATTCCCAGGCGGGGTGCTGACAAATTTCAACCTTATGGTCTAAGCATAAAGTCAATACTTGCAGTGAACCGCTTAGGACACGTTTTTAAATCGCGGGTGATCGCGGACAGGTGGGCTAAGGCGATGACTTTGTCACTTTACGAGAAACTGAGCGAGATGCAAGTAGGTATGTAACATTGTTCAATCGAACATGCATATGCTTACTTACCTATTATGCCGCCATAAGCATAAGATGACATAAAGAAAAGTAAAATCGACTGCCTTGGGCAGATGCATTCCCGCGCCGCGTCGCATACCTACTGTGCGGGGTGTCACAAGCTTGTCCCATAGTAAAGTAAATTATCGAGACATCTATTCCGAGCGAAGCAAGGAGGTCCGAAATCTTTGGGAAAAAGTCAGCATTCTTTTGTCTGCCTTTGTGGCTCCTGTTTAAAATACTTCTGAAGATGTAGAAAATCGAAGAGGCAGACATGCAGGGCTCTGCATTATCACGGGACGAAGTCACACCTCGGAAGCTCCATACAATCGGGCTCAAAAGTGACAGCTGTCATTTTTACACGCGCAAATGTGTGGGTGGGTTAAAGACGTGTGAGTGTAGGGTTGGTGGTATCTAGAAAACACTTACCTACCCTAGAAAACGTAGATAACAGAACATTAGCATTATACTTTTATTACAGTTTCGTGTTGCACATTTTTCGTTCGACTATAAAGCGACTTACACAATTCACAAACGAATTATAACTTGACTATCACTCGTCACTTCACTTTGTTGTATTTTGGTATCGAATTTCAATTAAAACAAACAAACACACGTTGAAATAATCTCACAAACTTTAAAAACAATCATAAATTTCACTAAACTTCATCTTTGCCGGCTGGCCGGCCGCCGCCACCGGTGCACCAGGGTGACTATCGCGAAAATGGCGAATCTGCTCATCACTGCAAAAAAATCTGCCAAACTTTATTCCAGAAAAAGACAAAAAATTCTGTTATACTATTGCTTTAATGTGGAAAGGAATAAATAAATACATACTATTCAAAGCTTTATTTTTTTTCATTTAACCCAAAAAATGCACTATTAAATCTATCAATGAAAGAAATGTTTAAAGGAAAGAAAACATCTGTGTCTACCTTATGGTGCTTATTCCATAATAATTGCTTCTTATTATTGTTTTCGTAAGGTTTTTTTTTTAAATCGACAGGTTAAATCTGCGCAAATGTCTGAAATCTGCTACAAATGGCAACATTGCCGGTGCCGTATTGTCTGGCTGTCAAGGTGGCTCGCAAGCGATGCGTACGAAGTGACTTTGTAGCAGCGTACAAAATAATGGATTATTTTTTTACCTTTACATATATTGTACTTTTACTTGAAGAAAGTTTAATCTATGTACATTTGAGTATCCTTACTAATATTATAAATGCGAGAATGTATGTTTGTCTGTACGTCTGTATGTTTGGTTTTCACGTCAAAACGGCTAAACAGATTATTCTGAAATTTTGCATAGAGATAGTTTGAGACCCTGGGACGGACATATGCTACTTTTTACCGCGGGAAAATTTGTGATTCCTATGGGAAAATCAGCTTCACAACGGGTGAAGCCGTTTTCACGTTAAAACGACTGAACTGATTTAGGTGAAATTTGGTATTAAGATAGTTTGAGTCCCTGGCTACTTTTTATCGCGGGAAAATATTATTTTCATTATTCCCATGGGAAAATAACTAAACGCGGCGTGAAACTTCTAGACGGAATTGGTATAAAGAGAACTTGACACCCGGGGAAGGATACTGGTTACTTTTTACCGTGGGAAGATATCTTATTCCCAAAGGAAAACCACTTATAGAGGGGGCGAAGCCGCGGGTTAGACAGCTAGTGATTTAATATAAGTGCGATATCTTTCCAGTTTTTTCAATTATATCCTATACTCTTTTAGCGAGCAATCCCTACTTTTCCCTACAAAATCATAAATGCGAAGGTGTGTAGGTACCAACGTTCCGTTTTCACGTCAAAACGGCTGCACCGATTTAGATACAATATGGCATGAATGCCAATTTGTTTGGAGAGTTTGAAACCCTGGAAAGGACTAGGATATTTTTTAAAATATTTCGTTTCCTTGTTAAAAAAAAAACATTTCGGCTTTATTGAGTGAGAGTGTTCTAACGATTTGATGAAATTTTCAATTGCAGTTCATTGGAAAGATAATAAGATCAAGCTAGGTCTAATCATAATTTGGAAATTTTTTAAATAAAAATACAATGTGAAAACTAAAAAAAATTAAATGCCAATAAGTAGGGATCTTGAAATCTAGAAAATAAAACATGTTTCATGATACAATTATGTACACTTTTATCATTTATTTATATAATCATTCAAAACAAAATAACAACTATAAATTAAACATATTTACAACAAAATATACTACAGAACAAAAGGACAAAAAAATTAAACATATTTACAACTTCAAAAACGATTTTACCTATTTATTAATAATTTAACATTTTACAAAATTATTTTCATTTTTTTTTACATGTCATCTATCTATACAAGGCGTTTTTTTGCAAGCACGAAACCACATCGTGTACCTACTCATAAAACTGAACAATTCCCCCTAGAAAGATAGGACAAAATATGAAAAAATAAAATTGACTTCCCATAGTAAATCGATCACGTGATCAGCAGTTTTGTATGGGAAGGCCAATTTTTTTCATATTTCGACCCATGTTTCTTGGGAAAAGTTTTTCAGATTTATGAGTACAAACAGTGGTTTCGTGCAATTTTAAATAAGGTTTTTATCTATGAACAATTTTACAATTTACATACATAGGTATTTACAATTTACATACATATTTGAGCTCTTTGTAGTTTTTACTCTGAGCTAATAGACTGTATCCTATTTGTTGTTTCCAGTTAGAAAAGATTCCTCTGGCCATGAGTACAAAAGCTTGTGATGCTGGTTCCGCCATTTGCATTCCGTCAATTTCGTGAAAGCCTACAATCTTATCTTCGTTTATTTGATAATGTAAATTTCGCTTTAGTGAAATTTCATCAGCACAGACGATGCAGTACTTTTCAGTCTCTTTTAAGTTTTCCAACTTAGAAGACAGACATTCCAAAACCTTCGGGTGAAGTTTTGTACCCATATCCGTTTTAATTTTGCGCAACGTTCTTTCAGTTGGTAGGTTTAAAAGTTTTTGCCAACACATTGTAAGCTAAAGGGCTGGCAAAATATATATTTAAAGCAAATAATTTAAATTCCTTCTTATATCTGTTACCTGGGTGATTTTTTTTTGTATTCTGTTGAAACTTAATAAGTTTTTGAAGTTCTGGTGATATATTTTTGTTACTATCAGAATGTCTGTCTATATTTTGAAAATTTTTTCTCCTTTTACATTCTTCCCTTAAGTCACTTCGTAATTTTCTTTTCCGGGGTGTATTATAAGTCAAATCTAGCGTTGTTTGTGTGTGATGTGTAGAGATAACAGGATCAGGTTGATAGTTAGCATCTTGTTTTTTTGTTTCCTCAGTCTCAGTTGGTTGAACAGAATCAGTTTGAGAAGCAGCATGAGTTAATTTTATAGGATCAGTTTGACAATTAGCATCCTGGTGTGATTTCTCCGTCTGAATCAGTTTGCATGGGTTTGCATTTTCTTGCTGTGGCAAATTTAAAGTAGGAATGGCATTATTTTTTAATTTTCTTAAGAAGCGATCTGAAGCTTGAAAATGTAAGTCACAGATATGATAATAATTATCAAGAGTTTGCGTGGGCTTATTAGCCAATTCCGGACGATCAGTAGCTAGAATCCATTGTCTGCGTCTGAAAGAACAAATTTTTTTTTTTTAATATTGCATAAAAATTGATAAAAGAAACATGGGTCGGAATATGAAAATGAAATTTGGACTTCCCATACAAATCTGCTGATCACGTCATACACTTTACTATGGGAAGTCCAATTTTTTAGGGTTCCGTAACTAAAAAAAAGGGAACCCTTATAGGATCACTTTGTTATCCGTCTGTCTGTCTGTCTGTCAAGACCCTTTTTCTCACGAACGGGTAGAGGTATCAGGTAGAAATTGATAACGAATGTTATGGTCCGTGGACCACACAAGATCTGTAAATTTAAATTTTTTACCACGACGCAATCAAAAGATATGGCTTTTTATGTCCTCATCTCCATACATTTATGCAAAAAAGCAAAACCTACAGGGTACTTCCCGTTGACCTAAAATTATGAAATTTGGCAAGAAGCTAGGTCTCACAGTACAAATAAAGGGAAAAGTCTGAAATCATTAAATATTTAAATTTTTCTCATAACTAATAGGAACCAATTAAGGTGAGCTCCCGTTTCAAGAACTTTTCTATAAAATAGGGGTCAAGTTGGATGGTCGTGGAATTTTTAAAATCAAAGAGCAAAAGATTTTAGTATATCATATGGTAGATGGGTACGGAACCCTTAAGGCGCGAGCCCGACTCGCACTTGGCCGGTTTTATTTTATTTTTATATTTCGACCTATGTTTCTTGGGAAAAGTTGTTTAGTTTGATGGATACATACACCCCTTAAATTATCCGAGGTGATATTTTTTTATACCACTGGTATGGGCAAACAAGCAGACGAGCCACCTGATTAATTATGTCTCATATTTCAGATGTTATTATCTTTATAAGATACAAAACAAATTATTCTATAAGTAGATTATTAATTTTTATAAGGACGTGTTCGACGTGTCAACGTTATGGCGAACGGAAAGGCTTGTGTAGTAGCCCGGAATATTTTGCTTTACGATGAATCTATTTTATTAGAATGATGAAGAGAAAAAGGGTAGGTAGGTATAGTTTATCATAAAAATGATTAAATAGGTATACCGATAATATTAAATTACAGAATACCTAGGTACTCAAAAGCTTTGGATAACACTGTAAGTAGATACGAAAATTTTGTTTTTAGGTTAAAAAATGCTAGGCATTAATAGAGGTGGGTCGTTTTCGTTTTTCGGAATACCGAAACTAGCTATCGTTATAGTAGCCGATAGCGGCTTTTGAAACTATTTATTTTAATAACTATTTATTTTTGAATATCGCTTGACGTTCGGAAAACGAGTATCAGAACAACCGAAATGCGTGTTGGTTATTTTTATGAAATACGTGATTTAGTTAGATTAGGAATATTTTCGGATTTTTGACTGTAGATTTAAATATCGCTTGACGTTCGGAAAACGAGTATCAGAATAACCCAAATGCGTGTTGGTTATTTTTATGAAATACGTGATTTAGTTTGATTAGGAATATTTTCGGATTTTTGCCTGTAGATTTAAACAAATATCGAAATCAAATTAACTTCGCGCTGTAATCAAGCTTCGTTCGTTCACGCGTTGAGTCGCGCGATCTCAATGGTTTTCGGTTTTCAGAAATAACTAGTTTCGCTTGATAGATAGTTTTCGCAATAGCCAATAACGTAATGAAGCTATTGCACCAATAAATAGTTATCAACACTATTTACGTTATTTAACGCCCACCTCTAGGCATTAATAGCTTACCTTGTTTCCTCCGTTGGAAATCTGTAAAAATGACGATCCTTGTCTTGGAGAGTCGAAAGACAACCGTAAACTGCACAACCACGCACCATTTTTCAACTTTTGCAAGCGTTGTATATCGCTTGGCAACAGGACGAGAAATAGGACGAGATATCGCGCAGGGCCCCGCGGGGTGGTGCGCGCGCACTTGAGGTACTCCGATTGGTGGGAGGCGGAGAGCTTCCGTTCTGTATGTAGTACTATTATGAATTCTGTGACGAAGTAGTGAATTTTTGAATTTTGAAGCGCTGTAACTTTACGACGCAGGGCTACTATGGTGGCAGACCATTTTTCAGGGGTTTTATACATTGTATTTAATCGGATAGTCATAGTCTGCCAGGTGTACGTTTCATTGTCAAATTTCAAAATAGTTAAAACTTAATTCCTCTAAAACACAGGGGTGTGGATGTCCGCCAATATTTTTTGTATCTTTTAGAGAATGCTCTTTATCATCAGTCAAAGAGGCAGACATGAGCAAATCATATAGAAAATTGTCCTTCATCACCCTTACTATAAAAGGCCTAAAATTTTACAGATGTAAAACTCCCAACAACAACCAAATCCAAAGAGGGTTATTAAACAAATCCTGAACTTAATTATTTTATGGTCTAAAATTCTTTATAACATGTGTAACGTTTCCAGTTGGGTCCCGGGTTCGCCATCGCGGCGGCGATGTACTGTCGCGACCACGCGCCCGGCAAGCGCGTCATCTGCGTCGAAGGAGACTCCGCTTTCGGCTTCTCAGGTACGATTCAAACTCACAAGGTCATCTAATTAAAGTACGTACGCGCTATACATTTTGCTCGCACTCCTCAGCTTCGCGTAATATACGTGCTGTTGACGTGCCGCCGTACATCTTTACTTAGTAATTAATGAGAAAAAAACTTAGATATAGTCTGACCGCAACCGCTACACAGCGCGTTCAGAAAAAGTCTGTCTATGACTGTTATGAACGATTCGGAGAGCCAATGAACGATTCGCTCGACCCCTGGGGGGAGCCGCGCTCACTCCTGCGCCTTAGTTGAAGGGGGGGGGGGGGGGGGGGGGGGAGCATCGCTCGTCCCCGCTCCCGGCGGCAACTAGATCTTGCTCTTTCCTTCCCACTCCCCCACCTCCCCGCCACTACCTAAGGCAAAGGCCTCCCCTTTTTCTATCCAAAGATCACGATCTGGGTGCATCCTGTACACGTGACCCGCTCACTCCCATTTCAGCTTTGCATTTTTTTCGGTATCGTCAGCAATGCGAGTCTTGGAGCGCAGGGAAGTGTTGTGGACTCTGTCTGTTCTCTTGACGCCTAGTATGCTGCGCTCTATCGCCGCCCGCTGACAACCGGCAATTTGGACTTCTGGGAAGCAGTCAAAGACCAGACCTGTGCACCATAGGTTAGGACAGACAAAATGCACATGTTGACGTTTGAGTGATAAAGGAATTAAGGAGGGTCACCTTTCATCAAGTCCTTCATGGACCTGTAGCTCTTCCAAGCATTTTCGACTCGGCGATCGACTTCTCTGTCCTGTCGGTTGCTAAGAGAATAACTGGCCCAAATAAATCTACTCGTCGGCATATTGTATTTCTTACCCGTCAGCCACTACCATATGCTTCGTGCTGTTAGTCATTAGTTTGGTCTTTAACAGACTATAGTACTGACTAAAATCTCTCAAAAGGCGAACAAGAAGGGACAGCAAGGAGAAGAACTTTAACCGTAGCAATGGCCATTTTCTTGCTACTGTACTTTTTTTTTTTAATCTGCGTCGAGGGTTAATTTCACGAAAATTTATGGATAGTCTCTTTAGTTCATTGTCGTGTAGCTGTGACGGTTAAGGTACCTGCCCTTGCTGTCCCATCTCAAAAATTCAATCTGTATAACGAAGTGGTCAAATCCAGAAATGGTCTCCTTTAAGGGCCGATCACACCTGACTGAATTCACACACTAAGTCAGTTAGTCTCCTACGTAGGAAAGGAAGGTAGAAAGATGGAACTTAGTAAGTCACTAACTGAGTAAGCCGCATAGTAAGCAACGCAGAAAGGAACTTTAGTGAAGGGCCAATACGAATAGAACACCTCATCGTACGGAAAATATTAATAAGGGCTAATTTATGTTGTATAGAAAAACACTAGAATAACTACAAAAAAAACCACAGAATTACTGGTATACTAAAAAACAAACAAGGAATTAAAATTAGGTTGCACCAGTCAAGTAAACACAAAGAATTTGAGTGATTTATTCATTCTTTTAGTTAGAATAAATTTTTCATTCAAAATCGTACGAAAAGCGAATAATGATTCCAATGAAAAATAACAATTGAATGATAAAAGATTATTTGGATAGTACTAAGTAGTACATTCGAATATTTCGATTGTTTCTTCTTGAAATAATTGTACATCACTATTAAGGAACATCAACATAGTATAGCTATACGTTAGTATAGCTCTATATTTTCTGTGCTGGTACACTTTATAGCGCGACTGATATGTTCAGATACTTTGTATAAAGGCTTCTATGAGTATTTTTAATGACCTTAAAATAAATTGAAAAGCAAGCTAAAAACTCGTTTATACTTTTATATTTAGTAGTAGAAGTAGTTTTAGAATACGATTGTCTTACTTTATTGCAATTGAAATAATTATAATATTATTATTATTGTAAAGGGGGCCCAAATGGGTAGGTCAAAGTTTTTAATTGTCAGTATGTAACAACCCCCCCCATGTAACCCGCACGTTTATTCTAATATCTAACCTATCTGTACCTAAAGACCTAACTTAGTTAGCTTTAGAACCGTAGTTTATTTGAATATCCTAATTTTAACTAAGAAAGACCTAATATTGCCTAATACTTTACCTAACTTCCTAAAATCTGAATAAGTCTGCTTTGATCTATAAAGTGGCCAATGAAACGTCTAGTAGTTATAAAACCCTACTTTATGTACCGCGCCTAAGCAACCCTAAAATTCTTTCAGTCAGAACCGTTCTAATACCTAAATATTTAAATTTATCTATTTTTTCCCACAAAAGCTTATAAATGTTGCAAAATGTGGACTTATCACTAAGAGTGATTTCTTCCAGACAACCTATTAAATTTTTGATTACCTAATATGGAAAAGAAAATATTCTAACCGTCTTTATTAGTTCTTACTATAATGTACTTGGAAGAAGTATAAGTCCTGAGCCAATTTATAACAGAAAGTGGTAAATAAGATAAGTCAGTGAAAGTCTTATAGTCAAGAAGATATTAAGGAAATGGGTAAATTGAGTTATTTCTTAGTATTTTATGATTTTATATGATAGATTATGGAAAGTATTGTAAAGAAAATCAAATAAAAACTTAATATAGTATTTCTTTTAGTCTATGTGGCCCTTTTCAGGGGAGGAGCTCCCCTCCGCCGAACCCCTCAGTTGACCTCAGACCAGTGGCGGACGGTCATCCTCCAAGACTGCACTCATATGCTTAAATTCGCATACAGGTTTTTTTAACCTTATAAAATAAAATTGGGGAATCTTATCTTATCCAAGTCTTATTCAGAATGTAAGTAAGTTAGTAAATTGTACTGTCAAACTTCAGACAGGAGAAGGATTCAAATTCTGGACTGTCCCGAAAACCAGAATATAAAATATATACACATATACATAATATGATCATTTCTTTCAGCAAAACAAAGTTTATTGGGAAGTGCCTTGGGACATTGACTACCTACTTAGACAATTTACATTTAAAAGTCAGGGAAATAAAGTCGAAAATAACCTTACTTTTTTTATCAACAGTCAGCATCTTTTAGTCAAACGGTCAGCATCTTTATTTGAACTTTTATATCTTTGACAACGAAAATTTTAAGTTATTTCTATCAAATGAGAAAATCTGTTACCTTTCTAGCTTTTCAACTCATTTCGCTTGAAAAGGAAATGTTATTTACAGAAATTTGTAACAAGAAGATGATACATTAAACTGACACAGTGAAAGTAATGACTCCATAAGGTATATCATCAAATTCTAGGGTTTTCGTTTCCCTATCAGTTTCTTTAACCATCAAGCCATAATTTTAGCCGGATTGCAAGTTATATGAAATCTGTATAAAGAATACTGCTCGTAAGCTATTTATAGTATTCTATAAGATAATTTATAAATGAGTTCTTTTAATATGCTATTTTTCATATTTGATATAGCAAATTGAACTAACAAAACCATATTTAATAACAAAACTTCTCAATCTTTAGAATGCAAATCAATCAATAAAACTGCAATAAATTATCTGACGTACAAAGAATTAAAAAGGTCAGTTATAAATGAGCGAAATATATTTTTGTCTGCAACATTTTGAAAGTCGGTTTTTAATTTTTAAATTTATAATTTTTATAGTAATTTTGCAGCAAGATTTATACATTTTTATTTTATTATTTTGATGGAAAAAAGCTTTGATTCTACTGTTGTTTTCCTAATCTAGAGTGTATGTTTATTCAAACTAGAGAACCCGGTCTCACATTTACTTTAAACGTGATGAGTTTGGCCACTTCCACACCCAGATGGAAGGTAGAGACCCTGAGCTTGCGAAAGATTGAGTAAATCTATAGAAAATAAATTGTGAGAATACTACCTATAAGACAGTGTTGTAAATCAAACAAGAGACACGAGTCTCGGGTGTAAATTTAAATTCGTGGTGTGTAGTGATTTGTCTAAGCCAGCACGCTCACTGGAGTCGACCCCTAAGCTAAAGAATTTACCTTACAGACGGATTTTGGCATAATCCAATGAGTGCCTAGTACCCTAAGCCGTGTACGAAGAATCCTAAGAAATCCACCACACGCCGTGATCACCCCCATCACTCAGTTCGGTAAATGGATTTCGCTAACCAACAAGCCCTATTCTTCAAAAATATACCTCTGATGAAGTAGCAGGAAGGAATGACATCCATGACACACTTCGACATGCCCCTGCTACCGAAATAGAGACATAAAATTGAAGAGATTCACTGAGATTTCCAACATCATGAAATCCCACTGGAGAATCACTTCCAGTGCCTAACTCACTCCTAAGCAGAATAGATGCCATAATTCACGAGAGGAATATAACACCGATTCTAATTTACCCCAGCAACCCACGTTTTACACCATTAAATTATTCATGCTAGGTGAAGTATTTATCCTGGGAAATTGCAAATGCGGCTATAGACCTCTCCATGAATCGAAACGATTCCTAAGAAAACATTTCTCTTCACAAAGGTCTACGAGGCGGTTCTCCAAAATTCCCTTGAAATACTACCTATGATGGGTTTGTTCCGTCTTCCTTTCACAGACGGGCAAGATTTAGGAACAAGCCATCGCACACAAATCCTTTAAAGGTGTAGAACAAACAACTCTCGATTTTACACAGCAAAAATAACTTAGAAAAATTTAAATATTACCTAATAAAACTTGAAAAACGTAAGCTCAAAAGGAGCACTTCCGCGAGTAAAATCAAATGAACAATAATCCAAAAACATCTGCGTCAAATCTATTTATAGCATCGCTTTTCTTTTGTTTAGAGCTATGAAGCACAATTTTGAAAATATCGCCCTCAAAATTCAAAATTTAGAGTTCCGTAGTTCAAATAATTTATGAAAATAATAAAGCAAGGTTCTGTATCTTAAAATGTTATAAATGATTTCAAGAATAACTAAAGTTTTGAGTGAAATTGTACGGAAGACACCTGTTCCGTTACAAGTACTAAGTCAAGTTAGGTATCATATGAAAGTGCTTCACTTGTACATTCCAAAATAGTTCTTTATATTTTTAACGACTCTTAGTTTTCAAGTTATGATGAAAAAAGTTTTAAAAAATTATCCCTTCCTTATCCCCGAAGTTTTCCGAAGAAAAAATCTGAATTAATTAAAGTCCATAGAGGTTTATGTGAATAATTCAGAAAAAAAACAATCTCTCTAAGTAGCACAGTTTTTTGGAAATTTGCAACAAATCTTTACAAACAAATTTAGTTTTGCGGTCCTTACAATGGACCTTATTGCTTCTAAAAATACTATAGGTAGGTATATCGGAACCCTCGATGCGCGAATCCGACTCGCACTTTAACATTTTTTTTTGTTGTGTATAGATGTATGTATGGTGAAAATCGTTAATTTTTCATGGTATGAGTCCATTGATGAAGTTTTCAGGAGATTGTTTGACACCTTGTACTTGTCCGTCATTTTGTTAGACTTCCTTAAAAGAGATACTTTGTAATCCTGACAAAATTTTCAATTCATGTCTAAATCAGTTGTCCCTTTCATAAAAAAATGTATAGGATCAAAACTGTTTAGTTTTCGCGTCGAGTCGGAAGCAACAGTAGTGTGCGTATGATCGAACACACACATGCGCGCAGTCCACGCAGAGTCGTAGTGCGTCATTTCACCCGAGACGCGTTCTCGCCCGCTCGGAGGAAACGACACCTTTTAAAAAACTGTGTTTTGAATGGAACTTTTTTCTCTCAAGGTATTTTTAATGAACTCTACTAATATAGCTCAGCGCAACGATTGTATAACGGAGGGTTACTCGAGGGGAAGCGAGGGGCGACAGGGAACAGCTCTTCAAGTTTGTATACTCAACAGCACGTCAGTAGAAACACTTTAGACTTACTCGTAATGACATGGTGGTAGAAACTATCATCCGCACATCACTTATTATCCGAAAATCACTCATCATCCGCTCATCATCATTCATCCACTCATCCACGCATCACTCATCATCCACTTATCATCATTCATTCACTGATCAACTATCATCCGCGCATCACTCATTATCATTGATCCACTCATCAACTATCATCCGCGCATCACTTATCATCCGCTCATCATCATTCATCCACTGATCAACTATCATCCGCGCATCACTTATCATCCGAAAATCACTCATCATCCGCTCATCATCATAATTCATCCACTCAACCACACATCACTCATCATCCACTGATCAACTATCATACGCGCATCACTTATCATCCGAAAATCACTCATCATCCGCTCATCATCATCATTCATCCACTCATTAACTATCATCCGCGCATCACTCATCATCATTGATCCACTCATCAACTATCATCCGCGCATCACTCATCATCCGCTCATCATCATTCATCCACTGTTCAACTATCATCCGCGCATCACTTATCATCCAAAAATCACTCATCATCCGCTCATCATCATCAGTCATCCACTCATTCACGCATCACTCATCATCCGCTCATCATCGTTCATCCACTCATTAACTATCATCCGCGCATCACTCATCATCCACTTGTCATCATTTATCCACTGATCAACTATCATCCACGCATCACTCATCATCATTGATCCACTCATCAACTATAATCCGCGTGTCACTCATCATCATTTCATCATCATCATTCATCCAGTCATCAACTATCATTCTGCCTAAGTTTGGCGCCGTTTGCTTTAAAAAAAATAATCCATTTAAATCCGTGCCATCTCTGCACATTTCGTTGATTTTGTGATCGAAAGATCGAAGGACACATACTAACGATCAAAAGGCAGTCTTATTTCGGAAAGCCATGCCATGGAAATCCGTCTCAAGAGGAAAATCTAACAGACCTGACGAAATAATGTAGCCTGTTTCCTGCCTAAGTTTGGTGCCGTTTGCTTCTTTTAAAAAAGTAATCCATTTAAATCCGTGCCATCGTTGTACATTTCGTTATTTTTGTGATCGAAAGATCAAAGGACACATACTAACGATCAAAAGGCAGTCTTATTTCGGAAAGCCATGCCATGGAAATCCGTCTCAAGAGGAAAATCTAACAGACCTGACGAAATAATGTAGCCTGTTTCCTGCCTAAGTTTGGCGCCGTTAGCTTCTTTTAAAAAAGTAATCCATTTAAATCCGTGCCATCGTTGTACATTTCGTTATTTTTGTGATCGAAAGATCAAAGGACACATACTAACGATCAAAAGGCAGTCTTATTTCGGAAAGCCATGCCATGGAAATCCGTCTCAAGAGGAAAATCTAACAGACCTGACGAAATAATGTAGCCTGTTTCCTGCCTAAGTTTGGCGCCGTTTGCTTCTTTTAAAAAAGTAATCCATTTAAATCTGTGCCATCGTTGTACATTTCATTGTTTTTGTTATCAAAAGATCAAAGGATACATACTAACGATCAAAAGGCAGTCTTATTTCGGAAAGCCATGCCATGGAAATCCGTCTCAAGAGGAAAATCTAACAGACCTGACGAAATAATGTAGCCTGTTTCCTGCATAAGTTTGGCGCCGTTTGCTTCTTTTAAAAAAGTAATCCATTTAAATCCGTGCCATCGTTGTACATTTCGTTGTTTTTGTGATCGAAAGATCAAAGGACACACACTAACAATCAAAAGGCAGATTTATTTCGGAAAGCCATGCCATGGAAATCCGTCTCAAGAGGAAAATCTAACAGACCTGACGAAATAATGTAGGCTTTTTCCTGCCTAAGTTTGGCGCCGTTTGCTTCTTTTAAAAAAGTAATCCATTTAAATCCGTGCCATCGTTGTACATTTCGTTGTTTTTGTGATCGAAAGATCAAAGGACACATACTAACGATCAAAAGGTAGTCTTATTTCGAAAATCCATGCCATGGAAATCCGTCTCAAGAGGAAAATCTAACAGATCTGACGAAATAATGTAGCAAGCAGCACGTTCAAGTTTCCGATCATCGACCCTAAACAGCTCTACCAATTCCGACCACTGCCGATTACCCATCATCTACCAGTCACCCATCATCTACCATTGACTCGTCTTCCGCCGGTCACCCATCAATATCATCCACCGGTCACCCATCTTCGTCCGGACATCAATCACGTACCGAAAATCTATTACTCTGATAACCCTTCTGACCCATCATCTACCTATCTTCCTCCGCCTACCCTTCATCACCAGTCAACCATCACAAAACAAAACTACCTAGGTATGGTATATAAGTAGGTACTTACTTGGTTAAAGGAATAGATATTTTTTGAATTTTTGACGGGATACATAATATTTATCTTTGCGCTTCCCCATTTCTCTAAAACAAACACTTTACGAGTATAAATACAAGGAAAGAAATATCTTACTTTAGAAAATAGTAAAAAACAAAGTTACCTTGTTACACTATGAAAGCAGAGAATGTGTATACGTTGAAACGCGATCCATAATTTTGGCGCGTCGCGGTGCAAACTGACGTGGTCTCACTTCGAGCTCTTGTGGGTATCGGCCGCGTGTCAGAGCTATTTATTAGACTTCGCGCGGTCATACTAAAAATGTATGGCGTAATCGTAATGGTTTTAAAAAAATCATATTAAATATGTAAGCAATATTAAACCGTGATTGCCGTTTTGGTAGTTTTTACGTGGTGCAGTCTTAAGTAAAATATTTTCGGCCAACGATATTTTTACAGTAACAAAATGCTGAAGTCAATTCTTTTTATCTAGAAGTTTATTGATCTTATTTGGATTTTTTTTTTCTGTATGTAAGTTTATTTATTGTTTGCCATAGTTTCTCATTATCTTTTGGATATGGTTTTTAAAGACCTCGACTAACAATGAATACTTTCGGGCGAAATGACCAACCGGGCGAACTCGCCTCGGAGGAAATGACCACCAAAAAATGACATCGGAATATAGTAAGCCACTTAGTTAGGAGGTTTAGTGATGGGCAAATGCGAATGATTGACTCGAATCGAACAACTTGTCGAACAAAAAATAATGGCCTAACTGATGGTATACTTTTTTACTTAAAACAAGCGCTCCTACTAGAAAAACAATTAAAGACCGCTATATTCAAAACTAACAGTGTTGCACTAGTCAAGTATTCTACACGGACACATCTGACTCCGTCGCGCTTTAACTGGCGATTGATTGAGTACCTAACCAAACCGTAAATTTTGAAAATTATTGAATCAGTGTTGCTGCGATAACGAGATCGATGGTTGAATTTTAAAAATACAGTAACTCTACCGAATATTCCTATAGAAAATATCGAGAATATCGAATTCTTAAAAGTACCGGTAATAATCGATACTAAATAACCGACTAAGTTCGTACTTCGTGTCAAGCCACGCGCAGTGTAGAGTAAAGGAGTGATCACACCTAGCTGAATTCAAAGAATAATTCGGCATACATTGCTCGTTGAAGTAAGGATATTTCAATTAACATAACCAAGCCTCCCAGCAATGTATGCCGAATTAGTCTTTGAATTCAGCTAGGTGTGATCACTCCTTTACCTAGTTCTTTTTACGATGTTTTTTGTCGCAAAGCAGGTTTATTAACTCTACTGAACAGTCGTATAGAAAATATCTGAACCTTTCAAGTATCGATGGTAATCTATAGTGATTTTTTTTATTTTTTTTTAGTACTTTTTATTACACCATGAATAATTATTATTTTTTATCGACAAGTTGTTCATCATCATTCGCAAAATTTACCCATCACTAAACTTCCTAAGTTCTTTACATGAAGGGAGTAAGGAGGTTTAGTGATGTCCGAGTGCGAATGATTAATTTTAATTTAATTCCGTGTTCGCATCGAAATTAAATTGACCAATACAAGGTCTAAGGGACTGGTTTCCGAAAACTGAAAGGGCGTGGTCAGTCAAGGTAACTGAATAATTTTCAGTAAACAAAACTTTCAGAAAATATTAAAATAATCTTCTTTTCCACAAAAAAGCCACGATCACACCTAGCAGAATTCAAAGACTAATTCGGGATACATTGCTCGTTGAAGTAAGGATATTGCAATAACACAACCAAGCCTGCCAGCAATGTATGCCGAATTAGTCTTTGTATCCAGCTAGATGTGATCGTGGCTAAACTGTCCATTTGCAATTTTATATGAAGAGTATTGAAGAGGCTGATAGTTTTATTTACTGAAAGTTGTTCAGTTACGGTGAATGACTATGTGCACCTGCAAGACTAGAAAAAGAGAAAAAATGCATCCACTTCATTTACCACAGCCATTGTTTTTGTTTGATCATAAATACTCTTATTCATAAGATTTGGCACGGCAATGTTCAGGTCTCATTTGTCCATTTAAGGTAAATAAAAATAAAAACATCACGGAAATGTATTGTCAGCCTATTAAAGCCACGATCACATCTAGCTGGATTCAAAGACTAATTCGGCATACATTGCTGGGAGGCTTGGTTATGTTATTGCATTATCCTTACTTCAACGAGCAATGTATGCCGAATTAGTCTTTGAATCCAGCTAGCTGTGATCACTCCTTGACTCAACCGAACAGTCGTATACAATTTTTTTATAGTGATTTTTTTAAGTTTATTATTAGTACTTATTATTAAACCAAGATAATGCTTTATTTTTATTTTGCATGGACAAGTTGTTCGATTCGAATTAATCATTCGCAAAATTTTCACATCACTAAACCTTCTAACTCCTTTACTTGAAGGGACTTAGCATGTTTAGTGATGTCCAAGTGCGAATGATTAATTCAACATATCGAACAAAAATATACTTATATTAAAAAAACGGTCAAGTGCGAGGCAGACTCTCGCTTCGAGGGATTCGATATTCCTGTAGTATTTTTAAAAGCAATAAAAGCCCATCTTTAAGACCGCAAATAAGTTTGTCTGTATTTTTTTCTTCTTTCAATTATCGGTTGTATTTGTCTTGAGGTTGTATCAGCCATTTTTTAACAATCGATAGCATTTTATTGTACAATAATTATTTTCGATAAGGCTATTCAACAGAGTTACTGTATTTCAAGATTAACTACCGACAGCGAAACTATCGCTATCGGAACATCACTATTCAGCAACTGTATTAGTAGGCACTTTTTATACTTAGCTTCCTAGCTAGAACTCTGAATTCACAAACGTCTTTTTCAACGTAGCCTCCTAGGTAGATTTCTTATTCAGTCGTCAAATTCAAGCAGGTGTAATCGCGGCTTTACCTGAACGCATCCGTGCAGTCTTTACACGGATCATCTGCTGTCTTTGTTGATGTTTCGGTACCTATCACCGGTAGCCCCAATGTGTTCAATAGATAGATGATATATACTAGGTTATTTTTTTGGACCTGATATGCGTATGCCCACCTTATTGCAGAGGTCAAAAACAATCTACGACTTTGCTAACAACGCACAAAGTACTAGTGGTCCTGAGCGAAAATTTCGACACCATACTAAAGTGGTCACGTGACCGACCCATTTTGTTGGGCAAGTTGAAAATTTTTCGTGCGTTGTTTGCAAAGTCGTATAACAAAAGTTGTTGCTTTTGACCTCTGTAATAAGGTAGGCATACGCATATTAGGTCCAAAAAAATAACCTTGTATAAATCCCCTCCAAAGTACCACGAGTTTTAGCTGGAGTTCTGGAGGGAGCTCCCTGTCCTGCAGTGAACGTTATGTATGGGATGTTATGATGATATAATAGGTCTTTACCTATGAAATTGCCGAAATTTTCTTACAGATTAATGAGATCATAATTCCTATAATTCTAATGTAATTTTTTTCATTTGTCTTATATTTGAAAGTTGACTCAAGGTTATCAATTTACGCATAAAATAAAGTTTTTATTTTTAGTTTTTTTTGATATATAAAATTAAAGGTTCGAAAATTGTTCGTCTTAAACGCCGTCCGATTTCATCATTAGATTTGTTATATTTTTTTACAGATAATATTTTTCGAAAATTAAATTTAAGCTTCTGTTAGCTTAATGTCTTCCCAATAATGCTCAAAAAAAATTGGATTTATAATTCCTAAGAAAAATGCAAAAATGTTAGTACTGAAAATTGAGTTTACCTAAAATTCACCATACAAAACGGCAATTTCATAGGTAAAGACCTATTATAAATGTAGTTAGTAGATCTCCAGGACATTGTAAGAAACCTTTAATTAAACATTTTTCCAAGTAATTAACTGTTAAGTGTTACTTGTAAAAACATTTGCACGCACTTAATCGCTGGAAACAGTTTAAAAACGCGTTAGACGGGTTTGCGACGTTGGTTTGCCGGCGTTCCTGGCGTCTGCCAGTGGGGTTGCAGGGATCGTCGCTAGACTACTGTCTTCTGATGGTGGCGAAATCCGCATTCCTCACGAGGAGGACGCCCGCACTGCTTGGTCTGCCGGCAATCCCAATCAGAGTTTTCCGTCCGAGCCGAGTAGACAGCGTTTGTGGGACGATGTCACCTTTAGGTCTACATTAGAAAGGTTGGAGGCTGGAGCAACTGGTGTTGATGCAGCCCGTTTGAAGGCGGTCACTGCCCCGGAGGCTGGGGCGTGGTTGCACGCGTTGCCATCTCCGAACCTGGGCGCTCTGTTGGAGGACGACTCGGTGCGTGTTGCCGTGGCACTGCGGTTGGGCTGCAATGTCTGTGAACCCCATTTATGCATTTGTGGCTCAACCGTTGAAGCCAATGGTCATCACGCACTGAGTTGTCTCCGTTGTTCAGGGAGAATTCCGCGGCACCACGCCCTTAACGATATTATACGTCGGGCCCTTGTTGTAGCCAACATACCCTGCGTGTTGGAGCCTCCAGGCCTAAGCCGCTCCGACGGCAAAAGACCGGATGGCCTAACTATGGTGCCTTGGAGCAAGGGGCGAAGCGTAGTTTGGGATGCGATGTGCATCAGTACATATGCTGCGTCGCATCTAAACTCCACCATCCGTATGGCGGGTGCTGCCGCCAGACTAAAGCGCCACAAGTATGCTGCCCTTGAGACTTCATACACATTTATACCTGTCGCGTTTGAGACAGCGGGTCCCTGGGGCGGTGAGGCGAAAGAGTTTGTGAGGGAGAGAGGACGACGCCTCAGAAACAGAGGAAATGATCCCCGTGCTCTTTCTTTTCTGGTCCAACGGCTTGCAGTTGCCATACAGCGTGGTAATTCCGCTAGCATAATGGTCACGTTTGGGCCAGGACAGAACCGGGGCGGGACAACGTAGTTAGTGACAAAATTTAAAAAGTGTCGCAATATTACGCGCGCACAATCTCTTACCATACGCTGACTATTCACACGCTGCTCTACCAAATTTTTTTGCAGTGATAGCAAATTTGCAAAAAGACGTCACGTCGCTTAATCAAGCAGGTTTTAATCCGACTTTCAGCGCGCATAGTGCTCAGATACGAGTAATAAGATAAGATAAGATAAAGTTTATTTCATTACAACATAAAACACAATAAAATACATTTCAGGACTTATGAAAATAACTTATTGCTAATACATTTTACTTAAGGCAAATCAGTGACTATGATAAGCATTCAAAAATACCTGTGTTACAGCCACTGATTGCCCAAATTACGGTACACTCAAAATTATTAAACTGCTTAACTATGAAAATACAATGAATTTCCTAAATAAAACTTAAAGACACAAACATTAAACGTTGTTGTGTGCGTGTTTACTGGTAGGTACTAACATTGAGTACAGGAATACTTTACTACCCTGTATTCCATGTTAGTCCATTCCTTCCTTGTTAGTAATAAACCGTACATTTACAGTCCAAGTAATGTAGCTTGATTAGAATGACAGCAGTGTGAGAGCAGGACGGAGCGATGCGCTACACATTGGAGCGACAGAGACACGTATCGCTCCGACCTGCTCTCACGCATAGTGTTTGCTGTCATTCTATTCGACTGAAGCAATCCTGGATCGCTGTGGCGTGCTCAAATATTTTTTAGTAACATTCAATGGTTCGATATAACCTTCTTATTTATTTTTTTAGGAATGGAGATTGAGACAATGTTCCGTTACAAGCTGCCGGTGGTGATAGTGGTGGTCAATAACAACGGCATCTACGGAGGCTTCGACGCCGACACCATGCGCGACATACAGGCCGGCGGGGACCTCGCTCAGTGGTAACATTGCTGATACTGTACTCGTACATATGTCGCAGGCAAATTGAATAATTCGCTGTTTCACATAATGCCTGGCATTTTACCTAATGTTTCTAGACAGCAGTCCTGCTGCGTATGGTACCTGGTGGTAGATACTGCGGTCACCAACCACCGCGGTCCGTTCCGCTAGCCGCTCACTGATACAGCATGCACTATAATAATACTTACGTAGTTTTTCCACGATAAATAACCCCTAAAATACAAGGTGTGAAAAAAATTGTAAGCCCTATTTTAGCGTGTTGCCCAGACCGTGAAACTTATTAAACAACATGTTCGAAGGAAGAGAGGGGATAAAAGGTAACGGGCTAAAATAGTGCTTACAAAAATTCTGGGACCTGTTCAGCACTGTACTTTTTAAAAGATTTAATGATTTTATCAATTGGGTAGGATATTGTCTTTCTGTACTGTAACATAACTGCCAAAAATATAATTAGTGTGTCAAAAATAGTACCATCCCATACATACCTGTGGGTGTCGTAAGAGGCGATTAAGGGTTATAAACTGGAGGATGGGCAGCAGCATCCTTCTGTGTATCATACCATCTTACATACTGCGGTCACCTACAACCGCCGTCCATGGTGCCAGCCGTAACGCTGACAAGCGAGGTGACTATGGTACTTCCCCTCCACATTTTTCCAGCAACAGCTAGAATTCTGGAGGGAGCTCCCTACATTTTCATGGGATGTTATGATGACTGTAACACCATCCAGACTTATGCTCTTACAAAATCTTAGCAGTGAATCCATATCTTGCAACTAGATATTTTTTTTCCAGCACACCACCAACATCTCTCAGTACAGAAGTCCGCTACGAGAAGATGATGGAGCTGTTTGGACAGACCGGTTTCCTGTGCCGCACCACAGATGAGATCCAAGCCGCGCTCAAGCAAGCCCTCAAGGTCACCGACCGACCTTCTATCATCAACATTCTCATTGATCCACAGTCCAACCGGAAACCACAGAAGTTTAACTGGCTGACTGAATCCAAACTTTGATCAGATTCATATCTGATGGATGACAGTTGCTGATGACATATTCTTATGCATTTATAAGGGACAGGCTTTGGGGCAGGTGCTATTTTTCTAAAGAGATATGTACATATTTTTATACATTCTTATTGTTAAGGTTAATTTGTTTTAAGTCAAAGATTATATTAACTGCATATTGTCTGTATTTCAGTTACTTAATCACATCACTTTTGTATATTATGAACTTAAAAATATTTGATATTTTAATAAAATTTACAATTATAAACTAAATCCCTGTATTTTAATGCTGATTTCAAATGAACTCTGGTGTTGGTGTAGTTTGTCAAGCAACTTAATGTGGTCGATTTTAGGGCTTAGACCTTGCTCAGGCAGCCAATCAGGAAATTTTCTATCACAGTTTGTGCTGAAAAAGTAAACAAAAAGTTATAGTTACAATTTTGTACTGAATTAAGAAGCATAACAGAAATTTTCGACAAGCCTGTAGATCCAGTTAGTAGTGAAATGGCCTCCAAATCAATTTATATTTTCAAACTACTATTATTATTAACGAGCCAGTCGTGTCCCACTGCAGGGCAAAGGCCTCCTTACCATCCTTCCATACATCCTGGTTTTGAGGTAGCCTCTGCCATTGACATAAAAATTAAAAATAATAGTTACCTAGTTTACTATTGTTAGTAATGGACAGTGTATAAGCATCCTGGTCATAGTCATTAGTCAGTGTGAGATCAGCTCCTCTCAGCAAGAGTTCATTACAAGTGTATGGGAAATCTGCAGCGGCTGCATACATGAGGGCTGTGCTACCAGACTGAAACAATCATGGGAAAATATTCCATATTTAGACAAAGTCAAAACAATATTCAGAGTTCACAAGGATATAGCAGACTTAACTCTTTATATAAATAAATTTTTAATGACTTATTAGTAAACAAACAAGCAGGTTGGCCACCTGTTGCATATACTGTCTTGTTATATGTGGTGCCTGGTTTGTTATAGAAATTATTTGAAAATGTAATGTCAACAATATGCATCTGAATTTGGTTGCATATAATGTCATCCCATCCATCACCCATCTGGGTGCATTGCAACCAGACATAATAATAAAATCAATAAATAAGGCATTCCTGCATTGAATATACTTATAAAATTTTCTACTTACATCATCTTGAATATCTGCCTCGGCCCCTTCAATAAGCAGGAACTTGACAATCTCATGGTGCCCTCCAGCTGCAGCCAAATGCAGAGCCGTCTCTCCCTCTGGACCTCGTGTGTTTACATTGGCACCACTCCTTAAATGTACAATAAGTTATTTATAATGTGTTATTGAACACTATCTCTTGTAACTTCATTCACCTTAAACATTATCCCCATAGAATTACATGTTTTCCTGCAGTAAAAAGTGCTCAAGGAATTCAGTCTGGTTTTTTATAGTGAGATTTTTTTGAATTGGTCTCTAATGTTTAAATGTTTTCCCATGGGAATGAGATATCTTTCCATGGTAAAGAGTAGCCTATGTCAGTCAGGGATAGTTTAGCTTTCTATTAGTTTATCTGATGAAACTTATAACAGCAAAGTATGGCTAAAGTCATTGTAACAGCTAAACTCAAACTTATCAAACAAAGATGATAGAAGTAAGTTGGTTCTCACCTTTCTATAAATAGAACTAAGTAGATACCTGGCAGCCAACAACAAAGGAGCTACCTCCAACACTCACCACACGAGATCCTGGCAGCTGGTGAGCTGGCCGTAGCTGGCGGCCCAGTGCAGCGCCGTGAGCCCGTGCTCGTCCGCAATGTCGACATACTGCTCCAGTTTCACGTCCTCCCGGGTAATCTCTCCGCGGCCCGCCTTCGCGTGGAAGCTGCAATCCGGCTGGGTCAGGTCGGGCACCCGCGCCTGCGTATTACCTACAAACAGACGACCTTGAATTTAGTTTCTCCCAAACAAAGAAGTTTCACCAATCGATAAAATCAGTCCGTTTGGCTTCGAAAGAAAATATCTTAACACTAACTTATTTGATTTACCTCGTTGCAAATTTGTCAGCGCAGTGCATTGTACAGATTTGTAAGGTGTAAAAGCGCTTTTACGCACTCCATTTAAGTTGGGCGCCCAGCGCTGATAACCTCCACTACCACTTTTGCTACTATCTTGACTGCCCGAATCGAATTCGTACTTATAGCTATCAATATTTTCTTGCTTTTCCTGCTTGATATCAATATTTTTGCCTTCGTGATGAACAGAAATACCTTCCTCCATTTTTCAAAAATTTTCACTCACTACCTACTGCCCTGATTTTTTTTTTTTGGTTTCATTCTTCCTTTCGGAAAGGCAAAGAGTACAAAGCCCATACAGCCATGTCTGATGTGTTTAATCTTTCTTTTTGCTCCCCTCGTAAAGCGATAGTGAACTTTACGAAGGAAAATGTTCGTGACTTTTTGGGACAACACAAACGGGGGCTTAAACACGAGATCACTTGAAATCTTCATCAGCTGCGCACTCCGTAGTAAATTTACTGCATAACACACTATCTTTATTATCCACTAAATCACTAAATGCACAAAAAAACAAAATTTCAATTAAGCTGGCAAACGCCCATGTCGAGTTCCCGCCAAAAAGCCCCTACTGCCCTGACTGACTGACGTTTTGCGTTTTTTTTTTTTTTTTTTTTTTCTCTTATGGCACTAGTCAGACTTTGTGCCAGTGTCACGTTTAAAGGTAGGGAAACTAAACGCGGAAAATAAAAAGAAAGGAATTTATAGGAGACAGTCAGGTAATTGATATAAAATAAAGTACTTAAAGTTTTACATTGTTACTTAAAATAAAAGATGATAATATATTGCAGAAATCAAGTGGATACATTAATATACAGGAAATACGGGTAGGGAAAGGAACATGAAATGATTGGAGTGATTGTATAAAAGTAGAATGGTCATACATAGGACAGGAGAAGAACACATGGTCCAAATCGCCAACATCCGACCCACACTCACACAAATCCGATTCCACGATACGAAGTCTCGCCAAATGAGAACGAGTGCATGTATGACCCAGACGCATTCGTGAAATTATTGATGTCACAAGTTTACTGAGTTTTACTTTAAAAAACCAAGGTTTTGAGGGAATTGTAGGCTGAATATTAAAGTAAGATCTGCCCTTAATCTGACCGCTCTCTGACCAGAGTTGATTCCAGGTCTCCTGAAGATCAACCCTGGGCAGCGCAATCAGATCGTGCCCATACAGTTCATATGGAACCATATCTCCGTCAGTTGTGGCTTCTTTAGCAAGTTGGTCTGCTTTCTCATTTCCTTTTATACCACAATGGCTAGGAATCCATGTAAGTATCACTGATAACCCCTTAGAGGCACACAAACTAAGGCACCTACGTATTTCGATCACAGTGGGATAAAATGGTTTCATCTTGAATGGAAATTTATCTATGGTTTGTAGAGCACTTCGGGAGTCAGAAAAAATTACTGTTTTATCAAGTTTCATTAATAGAACTAATTCTACCGCCTTAAGGATAGCAAAGCATTCCCCTGTGAAAACAGAGGATTGTGGTGGAAGTTTGATTTTTTGTATCAATTTTAACTGGGAATGAAATATGCCTACACCCACACAGTCCCTCGAGGAAGATTTAGACGCGTCTGTGAATATATGGTTCCAGTCGAGCCAATTCTCTTCTTCAATACTAAAATTGAAATGGATGTTGCCTTCAATATCTTGTTTGTTTATACCAAAATTATATCGGATATTAGGTGCTGTTATCAAGGACTCGAAATTGGTATTGAATAAGGATAAAGAAGGAAAACGATGTAAACGTGTCTGTAAAGCTAAAAACTTTCGGTAACTGTTAATAAGGCACGGGATGGGTTTATGTCGCCAATATGGAGAAGTTTCTATAGATTCATGTAAAGCTTGAAGTTTGGGATAAAGTGGGTGATTTGAAAATTGCAAACATTTAAATAAAAATCGATCACTCAAATATTGTCTTCTTAATTTTAGTGGGGGCTCACAGCATTCCACTTGTAATGCATTGATTGGACTAGAACGCATCGCTCCCAAAACAATTCGTAGGGATTTTGATTGAATAGTATCCAGTTTCTTAATGCCCAACATACTACCTCCCTCCAATAAAAATGTGCCATAATCAAGAACTGACCTTATCAAGGCATTATATAAGAGCTTTAAGGAAAAAGGATGAGCTCCCCACCAAACCCCAGAAAGACATCTCATAATATTGAGCAAACGTTCGCTTTTTGTGACTATATACTCATAGTGATGGATTCCAGTGAGTTTATTGTCTAAAATTACTCCTAAAAATTTTGCATGAGAATTGACAGGCAGTGGCATTCTATTGTACATGACAGTTAAAGCGGGCATAGTACGTCTTCTTGAAAAAACTACCACTTGACTCTTAGAAACTGATAATTCTAAACCGTGGTCATCTAACCATGTATTTAAACAATTAAGAGAAGATGTCAAAGTTTCACAAGCATTACCAATATTTTTATCTATAGAATATAGCAGAAGGTCATCAGCGTATTGTAAAACATTTATGGATCCCAGAGATGATTCTAAATCGTAAGTGTAAATGTTATAAAGGAGCGGGCTAAGCACAGAGCCTTGTGGCAAACCCTTATAAACAGTACGTCTGAGTTTTGTAGAATCGTCAACCACTAAAGATATTGAACGGACTGATAAAAGGTTAATAATAAAATAAATTAAAACGCCCGGTACATGCAGTTCAAACAATTTGCGTTTAAGTATTGGTATCACAACATTATCATAAGCTGCAGATATATCCAAAAATGCTGCAACCACTTCTTCATTGTTTGAAAAGGCTAGACGGATATCTGTGGTTAATATACTTATACTGTCTATGGTGCATTTTGCTTTGCGGAAACCAAACTGGTTATAAGATAAGAGATGATTGTGTTCTATGTGCCACTCTAGACGGTTTTTAACAAGATGCTCTGCAATTTTTGCCAATACCGACGATAACGCGATAGGCCGGAAAGAAGCAGCCTCGTTATGAGGTTTGTTTGGTTTTTTAATAGGTACAATTTCCTGAGATTTCCAGGAGGGAGGGATATCCCCAGACAATACCACAGAATTTATAATTTCTAAGAAATAAATTAATGAAACATCACTGAGGTGAGAAAGAAAAGAATATGGGATACCATCTTCGCCTGGGGATGAGTCTTTTACGTATGAAAGTACTCCTTTTAGTTCGTATAAGGAGAATGGAGAAGATAACGGGGATATGATTTTATTTGAAATAAACGGTGGCAAAGAAGGAAAAACATCTCGTTCAGGGACTGAAGGAGGGGCCAATATATCTAAAAAGTTATCTATAATGGGCAATGGAATTGGAAGACGCGATGAAATGTCAGTGAAAGCAGATTTGAAGCGTTTTATGCTTTGCCACACTTCGGAGGGGCATGTAGTTGGAGATAGAGATGTACAAAAAATTCTCCAACCTTCCTGTTTTTTTTCTCTAAGAAACTGTTGTGTACTGTTAATGAGATCGGTAAGCCTCTCCAAATTTTCATCAGTCATATTTTCCGCATATTCCCTCTCCATATTTTTTCTTCTTAATACTGCTTCCGAACATTGCCTATTCCACCAAGGTGGAAGAGGAACCCTGCCGGAAGAGCTACTTTTGTGAGGAAATAATATATCAGCTGCCTCATTTAAACATTTAACTAAAGCTATGGAGGAATCCGTTTCACCTCCTCGAATTACTTCAGGAAGGTTTATTGTTTTACTCTCTACGAGATCTCGAAATTTGGTCCAATCAACGTCCTTTAATTTATATTTTAATCTAGGTTGACGTTTCCTCGAAGGCGGACATCGAATGGGGGTAGATATGATGAGTGGGAAATGATCACTACCAAAAGTCGACAGAAGTGGTGACCAAGAATAAGAGGAAGCCAAACTAGGTGAGCATATTGACAAATCTACTGCACTAGCATTTAAACCAGGGGCCGTACGGCGAGTCGGTAATCCTGTATTCAAAATACACAGATTATTTTCATCCAATACCTCAACCAATCGCTCTCCCTCCGCAGTAGTGATTCCACTGCCCCACATTTGATGATGGCAATTAAAATCACCAAGAAATAAAAACGGTCCAGTTACATCAGAAAATATATTATTAATTTCGCTGAGAATACTCATAGAACATCGTGAGAGATAAATAGAAACTATTGAAATATTAAATATTCGTACACCAATTACATTAATGACATCTTTGGATATATGTGCAGGAAACTGTATTACAGAAAACGAAACGCAATTTTTGACTAGTATGGCAACACCGCCATATCCGTCAAATCTGTCATCACGAAGACAAATATATCCAGGCACATTAAATAAATATTCAGATTTTAACCAAGTTTCAGATAAAGTTATGACTATAGGATCGTATTCATTTATGAGATAAATTAAATCACTTTTCTTTGGGATGATGCTTCTGCAATTCCATTGTATTATCTTGGAATCCATTGTTATTTAAAGTATTCAATCTTTCAGATATTAGGGCAACGTGGGACGGTTGTAAAGAATTAGACTGAAGAAGAGAATTTATTAGAGACAGGATGGTCTCTAGAACTGATTCATCAGATTTAGACTCACGTGGAATAAGTGCGCAACCATTTTTAGGTGCTGGAACTTCAAATTCTCTAATAAGAGCTTTATGAGCAGCGTGATCGTATCCGTTTTGGGATTTCGGCGGTAAACGAGGTTTTAAAAAGACAGTTTTTTTATAGGACTGGTTGGGACTAGAAGTTTGAACTGAGGAATTGTTAGATTGGTGATGAAGCCTTTGATCAGAATTGTGTCTAGGAACAGAAGTTAAAACATCTGCAAATGACTTTGATACAGGCGGATGAACCTTGCATGCTTCGATGTAAGAGATACAGCTATGAGCCATGGTAACCTTTATTTCCTTTTGTCGAACAAATTCTGGGCAAGACTTACTTGTGGCAAAGTGAAAGCCTCCACACATCACACAATGTGCAGAATCTTCCTCTGTGCGACAAAATTCACCCACATGATCATCACCACACTTATAACACTTTGGCAATCTAGAACGGCATTGAGATTTGGTATGTCCGTATTTACAGCAATTGAAACACTGAATTGTTGGATATATGTATGTCTCAACCGGTAGAGCATTGTAACACATAAAAATCCTCTTAGGTAAAACCTGACCATCAACAGTGAGTACTACAGACTGAGATGGTTTCCATGTAGTTGTGCCATTAGTGTTGACTCTATAACTTAGACGTCTGACTTTCAATATGTTTCCACAACCTATGGGTGTGGAAATATTGGCTTTAACTTCATCTTCGCTCCAGTCTGCTGGAATTCCACGGACTAATCCCATACGAGTGACATTAAATGTTGGAATGAAAGCCTTGAATTTATGTGTCTGTAAGAGATCATTATGTAAGAAAGCATTTGCATCTTCACATTTAGAGAAAGCAACCACACACCTATTTCTACCAATGCGTTTTACACTTCCATGAATAATGTTTTGAAATTTGTTTTTTTTAAGGAAATTTCCAAATGAAATGGGATGCAGGATGGTACCATCGTTTGGAGAATCTTCTTGGCGTTGGACGTGAATTAAATAAGGGGGATTATCTGTTGGGAGATACATGGCTCGGCCCACATGGCGAGGCTCCGACTGTGAAGAACCTTGAGATGTTTTATCTGTATTAATATTCTGTTGTGACTGAGTGTTTGTGGACTGGGTATCATGTGATTGCTGGTCAGATGAATGCGACTCAACCTGTTCTGGCACAACCTTCTTTAATAAAATTACATTGTCATTTTCACACTTACAATAATCACCAAGAACTGGCTGGCCATCTATTTTCTTTCTCCTACGCTTAGTACATTCCCGACAAATTTTAATGTAACGCGTACGTTTCCTTCCCGATCCCGATTGTCTGTCATCAGCTCTAGATGACACTGAACCATCAGTGTCCATTTTAGCGAGTTCATCATTGGATACTACACAGAGAGATGTGCCTACAGGGAGATTCAGGCCAGGCCAAAGCCTGCCTGCATCCCCCCGATCGGCGTCGGGGGGATCGTTCATAAGCGTTGTAAACTATATTACAATTATTTACAAAAACTTACCATAAAACAGGAAAAAAATATACACAAATAGAAATATATACACTAAATACAAAGTTGAACTACTTTACCAGACTGTCTTTACTTATTTTAACTATGAAAATGAAATTAATTTTCACAAAACCCAAGAAAACAACCGCCCTTTCGAAGTTTCCCGCGCTTTTTTCACGTTTTGCGTTTTGTTTTGCTTTCTGTCTGTCAAAAATATAGCAACACTAATACTGTGTTCCAAATTGTACAAACGCTGCTAAAAGCGTATACAGTACTGACCGTCCGGACGGTCCAAATTGATTTTGCACGCTCACAAAGCTATCACTGCTTTAATGGCTCTAGTCAATTTGGAATGGATTTAAGCGCACTCACGTGTTCATCTGTCAAAATGTCAGTTTTGTTTTTATTTTCTTTGACAAAGCCTAAGCTAATCCCTCAAAAATGTGCGCCAAATCCACTCTCATTTCCATTAGAGACAAACTCATTAAAATTAAAAATTGAGAAACGTGAGCTGGCTGCAAATGTGTGGGATTTTATATGTGTCAAATCGATTTTGACATTAGCGCTTTCACTGCTCCACCTATTTGACTAAAGCACTGATAGCAGAAACTATGACGTCGTCAATGACGTAAGGCGGCGAACGAGCAAGTGCTTTAGAGCACGCTTTAGGTCAATTTGGACCGACTTAAGCGCGCTCACAATGCTCTAATGCAGTCTGTTAGCGCAAAATGGAACGCACAGTAGAACTCAACCATAGACACACAGTGTTTTAAACGCCCCATACAAAGCCCTGCCTGCAGGGCCCTGCTTGCAGTGCCACTGCCAATCGTACTTTGTGTGGGCATGCAGGGCCGACAAAATGGCCGTTACATCGGCCCTGCAACACCACACACGGTACGATTGGCAGTGCGCACTGCAAGCAGGGCTTTGTATGGGGCGTTTAACCACACATGGCACTGCTTGCAGTGTGGAGTGGGGAGAATCTTCTGGTCGGACTTGCAGAATGCCACTGCGGCCCTGCGGCAGGGTGAACAATTAAAAAATCGGCCCTGCATGACCACACAAAGTACGATTGGCATAAGGGCCCCATACAAAGCCCTGCCTGCAGGGCCCTGCTTGCAGTGCCACTGCCAATCGTACTTTGTGTGGGCATGCAGGGCCGACAAAATCGCCGTTACATCGGCCCTGCAAGACCACACACGGTACGATTGGCAGTGCGCACTGCAAGCAGGGCCCTGCAGGTAGGGCTTTGTATGGGCTGTTTAAGGAGGGAGCCATAAGCGTAGCACTTTCTTGCGAGGGACCTCTATACTAACTTGCATGGATTTTTTTCAAATCCTAAAAACATAATTTTTTTATCTTTCTCTCTGAGAAATATTTGACATGGGACTAATAAATGCTACTACCACAGTTTTTCTGGTGAAAACACTTACCATTCAGGAAAAAGTCGGTGTTAAAAATCACGTATAATATGGCTATTACGGATTATTTACGCTTCCGTTCTTAGTATTAATGGTCAATTCACAAGTAAAAACTATATATTTATACTCAATAAAACACTAGAATATAATAATTACTTGTTATTTATTTAACACCAAAAAACTACGCCATTGAACGTCTACGCAGAAACGTCAATGTCATTTTTCAGCGGGAGCTAGTGTGGCCCCATACACCACATTCGTCCCCCTTTTCAAAAGATTAAGTAATTATGTTTTAAATTTACAACTAAATAGTCTTAAAATAAATGTTAAACATTAACACATAATATAAAAATTATTCTATATATGTAGGTATATATCTACATGAGATAGACGACTTGAACATACGTTCTGAATAAAAACTTACCTTAAGTACATAATATAACTTATAAATCTAAACGGTCTGGAGGTTTTCTTAATCTAGCTGACCTCCTTAAACCAAGAGGTGGAGTCGCAGGAGCCGAGCAAGCAGTTGAACCCATATCAATTTTTACACTACTTCCTTGATTTTCTTCCCTGTTACTTGAATCACAATCAAAAAAAACATTACTCGAATTCTCTTCCCCATAATCATAATTTTCCGGATTAATAGTTCTGTCAGAATCCTTATTAGGAACCTGAACAGATGGCTCATACTCCAGCAACTCCCTCTCCAACTCCGGCATAATTAATACATCTGGTTGAAATTCCACATTAGACTTTGCACATGGCCTCAGCGATGAGGCATGAAAATATTTATGAATTCCATCAACACTTACTACATATCTAACAGTACTTAATTTTTTAACGATAACTCCTTTAACCCATCCCTTTCCTTTACTTAACTCTTTACACCATACCTTATCTCCTTCTTTAAATAGAATAATTTTTTCTGTGATGTTTTTACAACTTTTTCTAGAAATAATGTTGTTAGGTTTTAATAGATCAAATTTTGTTCTAGGTTTTTGCTTAAAAAGTATTTCATTTGGTGACATACCAGTTGCATTTGGAGAATTCCTATATGTGAAAAGAAAATTTTGCAAAAGAACCTCTCTATTTAATTTTGGATTTTCATTTTCTAGCCTGGCCAAGCACTTTTTAATAGTCTGCACTGTCCTTTCAGCAGTTCCGTTTGACTGGGGGTGATACGGTGGAGTTTTAACCACTTCACATCCATTTGCTTTTAAAAAGTTAACAAACTCTGCAGAATTAAATGGTGGTCCATTATCACTGACTAACTGAGCCGGTATTCCTGTAAATGCAAATGTTTTACACAATTTTTCAATGACCTGAGATGCTGTTGTACTTTGCATGATATGCACGTCTAACCATTTTGACCGTGAATCCACCAATAATAAGTATGTAATGGACTTTACAAAGAAAAAATCTATATGAACTCTTTCAAAATTATTTTCAGTTTTTCTCCATGGAATCAGTGAGCATGAGTTAGTAAAATCTCTAGTTGCCTGACAAATATCACAACCAGCAATCACTCTTTCTATATCCTGTCCTAAATTTGGCCACCAACAATATTCTCTCATTAACATTTTAGATTGTACAACTCCTTGGTGAGATTCATGAAACAAACTGAGAACTTTGACCCTTAATTTAAGTGGTATGATAACCCTACTACCCCACAAAATACATCTTTGTTCAACACACAACTCTGCTCGTTTTAAAAAATAAGGTTTCAAGTTTTCCTCACTAACACTTTTTGGCCACCCCGTAGTTACATATTCATAAACTTTACTTAAAATTGGATCATTTCGTGTATGTAATGCTATATCCTTAAAATCAAGTGGAGGATCTTCTGTAAAACTTAAGTAGTTTACAGAATCTGTAACCTCGGTTATTTCTGGCAAGGGTAAGCGTGATAATGCATCAGCATTCCCTAACAAAGTTCCCTTTCTATAAACAATATTGTAATTATAACCTGATAGTAGAAGAGCCCATCTTTGGAGTCTAGCATTAGCAGTGACCGGTATTCTTTTTAAAGGATCAAAAATAAACTTCAATGGTTGGTGATCCGTAACCAGTGTGAAACGTCTCCCATACAAAAATTTGTGAAATTTCTTGACTGCAAATATTATGGCAAGAGCCTCCTTTTCTACCTGAGAATAATTTTTTTGTGCACTATTTAATGTCCCTGATGCAAAACTAATAGGCTCTCCTTCCATTCCATGACTGAGTACAGCCCCGACCCCATACTCACTAGCGTCTGATGTCAAATACAATTCTCTACTACAATCATAATGAACTAGTAACTGGTTTTCAACTAACAGCTGTTTACTATGTTGGAAAGACTTTTGGCAGCTATCTGTCCACTTAAATGGAGTATTATTTTTCAACAATTGGTGCAAGGGTGTTAGACATTCTGATAATCTGGGTAAAAATTTACAATAATAGTTCAAGAGACCCAAATATGCTTGCAACTGAGTAACTGACTTGGGTGCAGGTGCCCCCAAGATAGCTTCTACCTTTTCTGGTAAAGGTTTAATTCCTTCCTTAGATATTTTATGTCCTAAGAACTTGATCTCACTACAGAAAAATTGACATTTATCCACATTAACCCTGACATTATACATTTGTAACCGTTCCAAAACCTTACCTAATTGCTCATAGCAATCCAAAATACTATTTCCTTTTATCACTACATCATCAATGAAGCATTTAACATTTTTAAGCCCTTGCAATATTTGATCCATAGCACATTGAAAAACAGATGGACCACTGGATACCCCAAATTGTAACCTGGTTGGTCTAAACAATCCCAGATGTGTATTGATTGTCATATATTCTCGAGAAGACTCCTCTAATAATAACTGTTGATAGGCTCCAGTTAAGTCAAGCACACAAAAAATACTACCTCCTGTTAACTCCGCAAAAATGTCCTCAGGTATTGGCAAAGGATAATGCTCAGTGTCTAATACTTGATTTAATGTAACTTTATAGTCCACACAAATGCGTAATTTCTTTTCATTTCTCTGTGCCAATACTATTGGACTGGCCCAATTACTATGTCTGACTTTTTCAATTATTCCAGCTTTTTCTAGGCTAATTAATTCTTTTTCCACTTCTTCTTTTTTTGAATAAGGTATTGTATAAGCTTTGTGAAAAATAGGTTCTGCTCCTTGTTTTAGTTTTAGATTGGCTTTTAAATTTAAAATGTGAGAGGACCTATCTTTCTCAAACACTTTTTTAAATTTTGTTTTAACTATCTCAGTTAATTTATGAATTAACAATTTGTTGTCACTGCCTTCAGATTTAATCTGCTTTATCTCAAAATACTTTTGCCACTTAGGGAACAATACCTTTAACCAATTTCTACCAACTAGGGGTTCAAAATACTTTTCACAATCAATCACTATCAAATACAATTCTTTTTTTAGATTACTCACCACTACCCTAATTGACCCCAAAACCTTCAATGACTCTCCAGACACAGACTTTAACTTATACTGACACTTTCGCAGTTCACTTTTAGCAAAATACTTTTTAAAATCACTTTTATGTATCACTGATTTACAGGCTCCTGTATCAACTTGCATTTTAATAGACTGTCCATTTCCTAGTCATAGTGGCATCCATGCTGATTCTTCTTCTTCTCTAATTTGCTGTATACTGCCCAAAATCACTTCTTCCTCTTCTTGCTGACTCTTAGAATATTGCTCTTGCATTTGCCTGACATTTCTTTCAAATTTACGAAAATGGCATCTTGCTGCAACATGTCCCTGTCTTTGGCAGTTGTAGCAGGTCCATGTTTTCTTAAAACATTTGTCTGAAGAATGGTTGCCACCACAACGGCTACATTCAAGAGTGTTTCGCGCCTTTGATACATTCTCAGTATAACCTGACCTGCCACTGTCTCCATAATGCACTTGTGAACGTCCTTTTACATAGGTTTGTGACCGCCTCTGCTGATTTATTTGTGAGACATTTAAATCAGGTTCCTGAACAGAATTAATTCCAATGTCCGGCTGGATGTTTCTGGTTTCCTTTTCTGCACTTTCGTATGCTGTGGCTATCTTCATGGCTTCCTTAAAAGACAGAGTGTCACCTACAGTCAATATTTTTTTTATTAGATGTTCATTTGACAAGCCGCACACTAAGCGATCTCTCAAGGCTTCGGTCAAAAATTCGCCAAAACTGCAGAGTGCTGCTTTTCTTTTTATCTCCACTATAAAGTCGTTGACATTTTGACCTTCCTTCTGCTTGCACTTATGGAACTCATATCTACCTGCAATGGCTGACTTCTTAACCGTGAAGTGGCTGGATAAAACCTCAATTATTTCTTCGTAAGTTTTGTCTGACGGCTGATCAGGTGACACTAAATTTTTCAGTACATTGTAAGATTCCGGTCCCATCAGGGTAATGATCATCGCCACCTTTTTATCGTCGACGATGTCGTTTACCAAAATGAATTGCTCCATTCTCTCGCTCCAATCCGCAAAATCCTGCTTTTCCGGATTAAACGGTTCCATATTCCCAATCAACGCCATTATCTCTTGTTCGCTCCGCTCGTCGCCACTAACGAATACTCAATAAAACACTAGAATATAATAATTACTTGTTATTTATTTAACACCAAAAAACTACGCCATTGAACGTCTACGCAGAAACGTCAATGTCATTTTTCAGCGGGAGCTAGTGTGGCCCCATACACCACAATTTTCACTTTCGCAAACAAAGTTTATACTAAAACATTCAATTTTTAAAGATATCTTGATTTTTGTAAAACTTAACTGAGTTTTTTGACCGACTAGCATGGGCGACAGTGCGACGCTTTACACTTCACTAGCTCATACAGAATATGTATATGGCGGACTTTGTATATATAGAGGTCAGTGGGCGGACTCTATAGTTTTTTACTCTGAGTTTTTATGGAAAAGTTCTATTAAACGGCCCATACAAAGCCCTGCCTGCAGGGCCCTGCTTGCAGTGCGCACTGCCAATCGTACCGTGTGTGGTCTTGCAGGGCCGATGTAACGGCTATTTTGTCGGCCCTGCATGCCCACACAAAGTACGATTGGCAGTGGCACTGCAAGCAGGGCCCTGCAGGCAGGGCTTTGTATGGGGCCCTTTAAGGTTTCGTTCCGAATCGGGAAACGTAGTAGGCCCCCATATAAAGGGCCCCATACAAAGCCCTGCCTGCAGGGCCCTGCTTGCAGTGCCACTGCCAATCGTACTTTGTGTGGGCATGCAGGGCCGACAAAATTGCCGTTACATCGGCCCTGCAACACCACACACGGTACGATTGGCAGTGCGCACTGCAAGCAGGGCCCTGCAGGCAGGGCTTTGTATGGGCCGTTTTAGTCCAAAATGCTTGCATCCAGCCTGAAAAAACTTTAAAATATCAAAATGTCAAAAATTTTAAACCAACCGCCACAATCTGTGGCCACAATAATATTTACGTTTTTTGCATTCGAATTTGTTTTCAATTTTCATTAAAAATCTATATCAACGGTCATTTTATAATTGCCTTAGATTCTTTGTTTATCGAGTGAAATGTCTGCCGCACCACAATCCATCCAACAGCTACAACAAGATCTACAAAATGAAGTTACTACATCTAACCAACTTCTGCGGCTTATGTTAGTTTATTTATTTGGCTTTTGGTTATTATTTCTTATATTCTTGTAAATCGGTTTGATTATGTTATGTTTTGTTCCTAGTTCCCTGGAGTTGGAACAGATCAAACAGTTAACTGGGCCAAATGGTGAATTTGAATCTAACATAAAACAGGTAAGCAAGTTCCACATTATGTCTGGTCACCGGTGTCCAGTCTCAGTCCACGAAACTAAACAGCTTTCTGTAAAACAACACAGGATATTTTTTTATATCGGACTCCACTTAAACTTATAATTAGATTGGATTGGAGTTTGTATGAGATGGCTGATGGTTTTTAGGGTTCCAATACCAAAATGGTAAAAAAAGGAACCCTTATGGTGCGACTTTGTCTGTCTGTCCGTCTGTCACACTTGTATATCTCAACAAACACTCATGCTATCGACTTAGAATTTCGAATAGTTTCAGAATATGGTTGCTCAACTTAATTGCACATGAAAGAATAAAAAAAAAATATGATTATTAATGTAAAAGGGGGTCCAAACAGGGGGGGGCAAAGATTCAAATTGTCTAGTAGTTCGAGTGGGGTATCATATAAAAGGGCCTTGTACAGTCAAGAGCACATCAAGCTAGACACATTGGACTTTGTACCGTTCTTATTTCAATGGACGTACGGGCTAAAGTCGCTCTGCGAGTGTCAAGCTTGACCTGTCGTTGACTGTACATTCTTAAATATATATTTGTATTTTTTTTCCGACTATTTTTTAAGTTATGATGAAAAATGACAAAAAAATACCTTTCCTCCCCCTTATCTCCGAAGTTTGTGAAAGGAAAAATCTGAATTAATTACAGTCGGTAGAAGTTTATGTAAATATTACAGCAAAAATAAAACAATCTTCCTAAAATGCACAGTTTTTAAGAAATCTGCAAAAATCCTTTACAAACAAATTTAGTTTTGCCGTCCTAAAAATGGACTTTTTGCTTCCAAAAATACTATAGGAATATCGGAACCCTCAGCGCGCGAGTCCGACTCGCACACAACCGTTTTTTTTAATTTTCATTTCCAGTGATATATTAATTGGTTATAGTTTTTAATTTCACTGTTTTATCATGTAGGTACTTAAAGGTTCGAACTGGTAACTGGACACTCTGTATATTTAAATATTTAATCTTGTAAAGACATCAATTACATTTACAATATCTGTTTCACTAAGCTTACATATTTGAGTGCTCAAAGTAGTAGGAACTTAGAAAATCTTTTTGAATAGGTACCTACTATTTTCAGAATGCAGCTCTGATGTTGACCCTAGCAGCTAAACAGAAAATTGACTTGCAGAACCTGCCGCCATTCACAAGAACCCACATGGAAGTAAGCAATGATGATAACCAAAACTTATTACGTGATCAGAATGGTTCCAATATGGATGACACTCAGTAGCTAGAATTAAATATCTTTGTTTGATTTTTAGTTTTTGGTATAAGTAGACAGCTTCGTGTATTTTATGGTAATATTTTCTGTATGTAAGATCAAGTTGTAACTACCAAATACTGATGTCTGATACTTTCCCCAAAAGTATACCTATGCAAAATTAGTAGTTAGCGTATCATATCAGTTAAAAGATGTCCACTGCTGGACATAGGCCTCCCCTAAAGATCATACTCCTGTGGAAATCACCACTTTAGATTGTATTAAAATTTTATATTGTTCTTTTGAGCCATTTGGACATCCCTTACCTTACCAAATTCAGATAATTTTATTCAATGTACATTCTTTACAGAATACTTATTGAATGTCATGCAGAATACAATGCAAATAGAGCGAGTCTACGCCGTTTCGGATCATGCTATGGCAGCGTAAAAGAAATGGCAAGAAACCACTGCAGCATGGCCTACTTTAAGGGTCGGCTTTTTACAATGTGTTTCGCTGGAATATGAGAGCACCATACCTCCGTGTCTTTGTAATACCTGTTTACTGGTTAGAATATTACAGTACTAATAAAACCAATGTTTTGTTTGTAAGTTAAGGAAAGTTAGCTGTAATTTATTAGAACTGTGTCTCAACTATTTTAGTTATTAGTAGGTGCAGAGTAGTTTTATTATTTTTTTTTTTCCTTATATTCTGTCACTTTATTTCAAGGTTAAAATAAATAGAATTGAGGAAGTTATCATACAATAAATTTATTTATCATTTTTCTTACATATTCTTATTACAGTTTTTACATCCTTTACAAATCTATTAAAATTAAATCATTATGTAACGCAACACACATTAAATATATAATTTATTTTCACCTTCTTATTTTAAAGTCACCAATATAATAAATTTCCAGGACTTATCTTCTTTTTCTAGGCATAATATAATAGGCACTAATGTTATAATTTGTGTTATATCTTAGTAAACTATACTTTGAAAAATTAAACATTTAAATAGAAACTTAACCTATCTCTAAATTTAAACATTTTAACAATACAAAATAGGTATACTTGTTCACAAACTTAATTTAATAGGTACATATAACATTCTTAAATTTCTATATATTACAAGCAATATTTTATATGTTACTGTAAAATACCGGACAACATAGCTAACTAATCAATGGATTCATCATAATTTGGGCTTTGAAATCGTGATTACAAATACCTACAAATTAATATTATATACGTATTCGTAATCACGATTTCAATTAAATTTAGAATACGGGTTTTACTGGGGCGAAAAATCGATCTAGGGAAGTCTTATTTTTGGAAAAATTAGTTTTCTCTGTATTTTCGATCGTAGCTTAGGGAAAAACCTCGACGATTCAGAAAACCTACCCAGTGGTACAGTGCCAGCTGTTGGCCCACTTTGGTACTAAACAAACAGCTCGGTGGCCGGTACCCGCTTAAAACATTTACAAGATTTTTCTACATAAATAGTTTAAAAGCTTTTATATAAACACAAATTCAGTCCCTTTATGGTAAATCGACATGCACTTATTTTTATTAGATCTTATCAATTAAAAAGGCCTATGCATTAGCAGCTATTGGTAAGGCTTTAGCAGTACTGACATCCTGTGGCAAACTGCAGGCAGTAGGCCTATTTCTTAGTCACAGATTATTAAGAATAGTTGCTTTTAGAGAAAACACATCAACAACTATCCCAACTTGCTATTTGGTTAACAGATTTTAACCTCCACAACTGATTCTTCTTCCAAGCCATGGTAACAGCTTAAAGACTAGATTATGCGATACGACGCGACCCTGTTTAACATTACTGCTTAAACAGTGCAGCTTTCTCTTGGAACTTCTGCCTCCTGAGTGCCTTCTCCTCGGCTTCTCGTCGCTTCTCTTCCTGTTCCTGGATGATTTCGTCGTGGAACTTATTGGTCTTCGCCAGCTCTTCAATCTTGGCTTCAAAAAAGTTCTTCGCTCCATTCACTCCCACCTGGTCGACGTTGATTTCGGTTAACCTCGCGAAAGCGTCCAAGCCAGAGTCTGTTTCTAGCTCACCCGCTCGGGCTTTTCTGTAATCATTGATAATTCTGTTATTGCTAGGAAATACAATTGTTATGAAAGAACTCATTTTGAATATCGTCGTGAAATGGCGTTCATGGTCAAATTATACCTTCACAGTTTTGAATGAAAATTTGAACGAGTAGTCTCATTGTCGTCTATTTGAAGCGGAAAACATTGTTGTTTTTCGGTACCTATTTCAAGTTTCCTACGCTCGTGCTACATTTAACAGTAGCGCTCTATGAGTAAATGCTTTTGAAAATACTACCGAAACGGTAGCTTAATGATTGACTGACATGTAAAAATATTAGATTAGGCAGTTGCAACCGCGTTGGTTAGGAAATGAATCACACAAGGAAAATTGTCTTTTTGTCATTTTGCGTAGAGTTGACACATAAACGTTTAGCTACTTAAAATAGGGAAAATTTACGAAAAATACGCCCATAACAAAGCTTAAGTTTACCTGTAAATAAGCAAGAATTCCCTAAAGCTGATCTTGTTGTCCATGTCTTCATCAACTTCTGCGATCATAGCCTTCAGTCCTAGGTGTGTCTGTGGCGCTCCCAACCGCTCCATCATCCTCTTTACTTCACTAAGATCCAGGAAACCATCGCGACCTTCATCAAATCTGCGAACAAACCAAAATTAAGAGTAAGAAATAGGAATACCACAGGGATGGATGTAAGCACCGTTACGTTCTTTTTAGCACCGTAACATTTCTAAAGTTGCATAACATTTTGGCCTTCAAGCGCGATTCAAACCCTCCTGCAATGCCTCTTTTGATTTTGCTACCCTACCGCGATGCAACCTGCTCCGCAGAAAGTTTCTTTGTTTTAGCGTCTAGTTCTGGCTCTGAAGGTTATTTTCATTTTCTGCTCATGAGTGACAGGCGGAGAGCCAATGAACATATTCAATTCAATTTATTCATTAAAATTTACAAAAGATGTCTACAGGCAGAAGTCCCAAGGCGACATCGTATAAATAACATGAACTTATTATAAAACCTTGTTTTACATAGATATACAATCTTAGTCTTAAAAAAAAAAATTATAGAAAGATTACATCAATATTCAATCGGACATGTCAATTTCATAATAGAATATAAAAATAATAAAATAACTACCTAATTACGATGTATTCTTTCATCAATTCATGTCATTCTGCTTCCATTAAAACAAAAACAATATTTATATAATAAGGCCAAAACAAAATATATAGATAGATAGATAAAATATGTTTATTAAAAAGATGCTACAGTTTTTCTTAAAAACTAAACAAGCACCCGCAAAACTGTTAACACAGTTTGACTGCGGGAACAGTCTCGACAAGATCTTATTTACTAAAATAACAATTCGCACGCCTCTCCGCGTCTCCGCACCTGCCACGCTCACCCCCGCGACTCATTTATTAGGGTTCCGTACCCAAAGGGTAAAAAACGAGACCCTATTAATATGCCTCCGATGTCTTGTCTGTCTGTCAGCGGGTTGTATCTCATAAACCGTAATAGGTAGACAGTTGAAATTTTCACAGATTATGTATTTCTGTTGCCGCTATAACAACAAATAAAAAAAATAGCGGGAACTTTGTTTTAGCTCTATAGCAAAAACAGGAACACGTACAAGCGTGAAAGTTGGTATGTTTATAGTGTATATGCTATAGAATACCAATAAATAATAAAAAAAAAATCCGCGCGTCCGTAACTAAAACGGTATTTTTACCTTCTTGATACGGAACCCTCGGTGCGCGAGTCCGATTCGCACTCGGCCGGTTTTTTTTAGTTCTGCGCATTACCGGTCAAAGCTAGACTTAGCCAGCGCACGATATACAGATAAATTACCCAAGTAATGTTCAGGCAAAATAACGTACAGGTAAGTACCCATTTTTTGTGTTAGTTTTTGTTAGTTCTAGTCACTAGATCTAGTGGGTATAGGCTAAGCTAAGAGTAAGATAGCAAAACCGAGGTAAGGCAGGAGCGTTCTGCGCTTTGTCACCTACCTGAGTCAAGTGGCTTTCTACAATCGCAAACGCTATAGAATAGAATAAAAATGTATGGGATTGACATTAGCTGTCACGCAACATTTAGATCGCTAATGTCATTCCCGTACATTTTCATTCTATTCTACTAGCGTTTGCGATTGTAGAAAGCATCTTGACTTACCCCCAATGACAGCGATCCATTTGTGCCAGAGCCGCATAACGCTAACAATTTAGGACTATGATAATATTGATTTGAGGAACTGGACCTAATAGACCCAAAGGGAACGATGATACATAGGTACATCTCCCAATGTAGGCAAGTATGTATGCAATAATTTTTTGCTGTGAAAATTCTTGGTTAGTGGCTCTAACTGTCCAGCAGCTGACGTAGTGTGAAATGTAATGATGAAGATGGGCAATATTTTAGATTAGTCCGGCTAGCCGAAGCAAAGATTGATGAACTGTTTGAAGGATGATAGAAGAAAAAAAAACCGGCCAAGTGCGTGTCGGGCCACGCGCAGTATAGGGTTCCGTAGCTTTTTTACAATTTCTTATTGCAAGGCGGGTTTTGAGTAAGTATTTCATAACGTTTATAAATAACATAACCTTTTTACCTCCAAATGCTCAGCGAGGTTCTAGCGCCTGATTGCTATTGCTGTTTTTATTATTTTAGTTTTTTGGCTATAGCTCATTAACCTGCTAAGCCTACTTAACTGTGATAGTTTTCCTTTTAATTTCATCATATATGCTACTACTGTGAATTTTTTCACATTTCCAATAACAACCGTTTAGCCAGCAGGCCCCCCCCTCGACACTCGACTCCAACAAAAAATTGCGCTTTCAAGCTTAATATTTCGCAAACGGATCCCTAAAATGAATGAATGAAATGTATATCCGTACAAAATTTCAGCTTTCTAGTACTAACCGCGGACAGACTGACAGACAGACGGACATGACGAAACTATAAGGGTTCCTTTTTACTACGGAACCCTAAAAAGATTTACCTCTTTTTTCTACTATCGTCCTTCACACACGCTGAGATGACGGCCGATAGAGAGAAATAGACCACCCCTCGTATCTAAATATTTGGCATAAGGGCCGGCAGATGGATGATGATGGTATGTCAGGCTGACCACGTTACCACTTTCAAAATCATCATCATACTTTTATAGTGTGTGTTGTCAGATCGATCTCACAAACCCTGATGTCAGAGTTGTTGAGCCGCCCAAGGCCTCTGACATGGCTCATTTGACGACTTCAACCGTAGATATTATTAGCTGGGACCGACGCGACGGCTTGACGTGCCTACCGCCCGAAGCACGGAGACGGAATCATCTGATTCCGAAGATCCATCCTGCAATATAGTCCCGTGTGGTGCCGGCAAAGAATAGTACCAACCCATACATACCCGTGGGTTTCGTAAGAGGCGACTAAGGGTTATAAACTGAAGGATGGGTAACAGCATCCTCCTGTGTATCGTACCATCTTTCTTACTGCGGTCACTTACAACCGCGGTCCATGGTGCCAGCCGTAACGCTGACAAGCGAGGTGACTATAGTAATTCCCCTCCACCTTTTTCCAGCAAAAGCTAGAATTCTGGAGGGAGCTCCTTTCCTGTAGTGGACATTTCATGGGATGTTATGATGATGATCCTGTAATGTCCTAGCTAATCTGGGGAAGTCACACAAAGTGAATTTTTGTTTGATAGTGTCCCCACCGGGAATCAAACCCAGAACCTCCGGATCGAGTGCCGAACGCTCTGACCACTAAGCCACAGAGGATGTCCTTTTATAATGGCCGGTCGCGTCGTGCGTGACGGAGGTGCTATGATAACTTTACTAGTAAATAAGTAAACCGTCTTATTTAAAAATACGTCATTTAATTAGCGTAAGTAGTCACAGTGCCGAAAAAAGTGAAAACATTCAAACTGCATACTTTCAAAACAATTAGCCTGTAGTCTTGTTATGGCCCGTTAATGTATCTCATCTGTAAATTATAATACCTCAATCAAATCTTGACAGGCGGTAGACGTAATTTAATATTCTTCATACATTGCATTGACTTATATAAATGGTATGACTGACCGTTAGATACTTATTTTTATTTTTACACTGACCACTTCGAAAAGAAAGTGTTATAAGCAAACATAATAGTGTATACTAATTTGAAAAGATAACTTACTCCTAATTTGCCTAAATTACTTATTAAATGTTTTTGTCTTTAAATAGGCAAATATAAATATAAACGGTTTCAAATGGAACCTGAAGCTTAATAATTGCTTAATCACTTCCAGAGATAGTACAGCAAGGCCTAATTCATATGGTGTAAGGTAATTATATTTTTTAGTTACGTCAATTACCTACGTTTATTTAAGGATGACAGAATAGTAACGCTTTGAAAGGCTTTGGTTGGCCGTCTTTATTCCGTAGTAAAAAGAGTGCAATTCTTATGTAACGCTTACCACCAATTTCTCAACATATTTTTTACTTAAAAGTTTGTTAAATTTAAAAACACTTTGTTTTCTGGCAAAGAAAGTTTCAGCAGTAGATTTAACTGACTATATGTTACAGCTAAAGATAGATGTAAAAATAATTAAGATTAGCCGGCTAAACTTAGGTGTATTTTCGTGGATCGGCTAATGTTAGTTTCTTCTACCTTTAGCCGGCTAAAATTTACTTGAACCGAAGCCCCTTGGCTGAAAATGTATTCGTGCACTTTAGGTTCGTTAGCCAAGGCAAACCCAACCAAGTCACACATTTCAAAATTTGCGACAGTTTTCTCTTAGCCAAGGGGCTTAGTTAAACTTAAGTTTGGCCGGCTAAATAAAATAACTCGACTCAAATCGGACTTTAGCCGGCTCTCGGAAATAAACCAGAGTATAACCAGCTAATCTTAGGTTTATTTTCACACATAACTTTAGCTGTAACGTAACATATACAATGGACATCACGCCTCTTTCTCGTAGTATGAGTAATGGGTAGGCAGAGACCACGTCCTTCACCTACTACGATCTTGACGAACGTTGTTCATTTTTAAGGACATTTGCAAGTAGGTTGCTCGAAGAAGCTCGTACCCATAGCTCTTACCATATCATATTACATAGGGTTTACACTGCTGAACTAAGTATCTTAACTAGTTTATTTCGTTCCTGTTGGCTCAACCACAACTATGTGCCTATACTATTCCACAACCATACTAATTTGTAATTTTTATGCGGAACGCGTCTGCAGCTGCTTATTTGGTTGCGCTGTGTTCGACACTCACTCTGTATTCACTTAACCGACAGACGCTATAAAAGTATAAACGTGAAATATGCAATTTATTTAACGACACCGATATTACTGCTTTCTTTTCAAAACAACTGGTAGATAACCCTACATTTTGCGGTCATTGCCCAACGCAAATTATCTATAAATACTTAGTTTCATTTATCTGACGCTTCATCCGCTTTTTATTATACCCATAGCTTGATCTTAATTATAATAAATTATCACTAAAAATAAGCTACTTTTATACCTACTCAAATGTTAATCATGAACATAATAAATAGCACTTTGTTAGAAAACTTAAACCACCACTTTTTAACCGCACCGAAGAAAATTAAAAAGAAATATATTAGCTCAGTACTACCTACCACACCACACTACCACTAATCAATCTGTGCCTAGTATGGCAGTTAGTTAGGCAGTCTACGAGTAGGTAGCGTAGTTAGCACTAGTCGATATAAACGTCAAACGTAACCTTAACCTTTAAATTATTTAGTCTATTTACTTATTTGTAACATGTTACAAATAAGTAAATAATAAAGCCGATATACGGTACTTCGTATGTATACGAAATACCGTTTATAGGCTTTTCGGTTTGAAATGGTAACTAAAGTAATAACACTAATAACATAAAACCAGCTCAACTTCTTACGATTTCGGACTATACTCGTACAATACATACAACCTTATTTTTTTAACACCCGGGATATTTTAAGAGATGGTTGAACAACTTTTCCCAAGTTGACATACAAAAAAAACTGCAGAAGCTGACAGCACATTATGGGAAAGCGAAAAAAAATGCGTATTTCGACCTTTGTTCTTTGGGAAAAGTTGTTCAGTTTCATGGGCAGAACCACCTCTTAAAATATCCGGGGTGTAAAAAATAACGCTGTATTGTGGAGGGAATGTTTAAACACCATCTCACGAATTATGATGTCACACTAAAGCATGGAACTCTTGTCCCCTTAACATGTTATATCTTTGATCACCGCAGGAAGCGTCGTAACTTAAACATTGTCACGTATTATATTACTCTATGGTCACATCCTCTCTAGATAAATTACGGTCTAAAATAAACTAAACGTAAGTACTTACTTACCCACTGCGAGCTCCGATTTGCGTATTAAAATGTTCATATACCTATTTACTTGCGTGAACTGTCTTGTGTCTTGGCTGAATAGTTCTTTGTTTTGTCTCAAGCTTTCTATACCTATATGACGTATCTCAACGTTCTAGAAAAGGCAGCGGCTTACAACATGTCTTTCAAGATCAGTCAGTCGCAAAAACATGCAAAGTGTAACGTTAGTACTTATTGTGAACAACGACGTTCATCAAATCGCATTGTGTCTAGTCTACGCCGCTCAAGGTGAGGGAATGCAAACCGCTTATCTAACCTGCTTAGTACAGACAAACAGACATACCAATTAACTATACAAGATCAGACACTTTACGTTTCTACTAGTCAATAGAAAATTATATCGCGCGGTCGCGCGCCACTTTATTCCATTAGGCACGTTTTCTTAGTTTAATTTGAGTTCCCGTGAAGCTCTTATAAGATTTCGGTTTCTCAAAACACATTTTACAGACGTAATACTAATTACCTATACAATGTGTCATAAAAAGGGAAAGACAACTCGAGGAGGATGTGAACCTGCCTTTTAATCTGAACAACTTTTCCCATTGAACGTAAGTCGAAATACTTACCACAAAAGAAAATAACTTCACAAAGAAACTGTCACCATTAGCTGATGCGCATTTGTCACATAGGTCCTTAACACGTTATTTTACCATTGATACAAAATGCGCATCAGCTGATGCTTTTGTCGTACATTGCTTAATCGTGAGCAATTTGATCACTTGCACGGCTAAACAAAGCGGCATTGTAAGTGAAATCGCCATTGCGATCGTGGGAACAAAAAATCATTTTCGTAGGCAGATCCACATCCTTCAGGATTGATATAGGTACCCTTGTCCTTTTATACCCTGTAGTAGATATTTTGTGGTTGTGTTATTTTGAGAAATGATCTAGACTAGACGGTATCGGTAATCTTAGCTGCCTTGATGTTTATTCTTCAAAGGACCTTGCCTTGAAATGGAATAGGTGTTTGATCAATCACTTACGAGTAGCCTTAATGGATATCAAGAATAGAACAGCAATTTTCTTCAATCACGTCGCCATTCCAAGTAGTTAAACGATTCTGGATAGCCTTTGTTTCAGACAATGGACGAGCTAATCAGCTACTCAAATTATTTCATTCATAGAAATAAATCATGTACCTACAACATTTTCTTCGTATGTAATTCAACATTATCAATTCAATTATTAGAATTCAACAACTTTTGAAGAATCTTGATGATTAAGTACTTAGTAGCCTATTTATCTAATCTTATCGGATTTCGGTAATTTAGTAAAATTACTTAATACAACTTCCAACGAAGAGGATTAACAATAAGTATTTCGACGAAGAAACGAAACACGTAAATGATAAATAAGTCCTAATTTCATATAACACTCATTAGCTAATCAATTTGTTATTAAATATCAGATTCGTTTATTGACATTTTACCCTTTTCTTTTATTTGGTAGAAGTAGCTTCGTCTCGGTCTTCCCCTTCTCTCTTTCTTTTTATCTTTCCTTCCATAATGTTTTTCTGAAATTTGTCGTGCCGTAGTCATCCATCAGGAGTAAGGATGATTTAATTCTTATCTATTTCCATCTCTTCATTGTTTTTCTTTCCGTTTGTTTCTTCTTTATCTTCTTCAACATTTAAAACTTGGGCTACTCCATTTTTCTGTGTCTCTGTCCAATTGTCCATGTAGGTATCACTTCCATCACACCTGAAGTAATTTCGTGTAATACTAGGAACTAAGTAGTATATCAACGGTCATCATCATCATGTCGTGTGGGTTGCAAGGTCGATGACCGACCTCACAAACCCCGGTGTCAGCGTTGTTCAGCCGCCGAATCCTCTGACATGGCGCATTACCGACTACATCCGTAGATAGTAGTCGGGACCAACGGCTTGACGTGCCTTCCGAAGCACGGAATCATCTAACTTTTCGGACAATCAGATGATTCATCCCGCAATGTCCTAACCAATTTGGGGAGGTCGCACAAAGAGTTTGACAGTGTCCCCATCGGGCATTGAACGCAGAACCTCCGGCAATATGCATCGCCAAACCTAGGCTCTTTCTTTTTTATTATTATGGCTCTTCGATTATCTATATTATATATTATATTATGTAGCCTCTAATGTGTCCCACTGCTGGGCAAAGGCCTCCCCTTTCTTTCGCCAGTTATCGCGGTCTTGAGTCTCTGTTCTCCAGTCTGATAAAAAAGCATCCAAGTCGTCGCGCCATCTTCTTCTAGGACGACCTTGGCGACGCCGCCCGTCTTCTGGGATCCTGTCCGTAGCTAACTTAGCCCACCTATCTGGATGCATGCGTGAGACATGTCCTGCCCAACTCCACTTCAGAATAGCTTTCTTTTTTCCAACGTCTTCGATGCCGGTTTTGGAACGCAGGGTGGTGTTCCGGATGTGATCTATCCTTTTTACACCTAAAATGCTACGCTCCATTGCACGTTGGCAAACCTTGAGTTTGGACTTTTGAGCTTCCGTCAATGACCATGTTTGCGCACCGTAGGTTAAGATGGGCAGGATACACATGTCGACTAGTTTTCGCTTTAGTGTCAATGGAAGGTTGCCCTTCATAAGCTCCTTCATAGACCAGTAGCTCTTCCAGGCATTTTGGATTCGTCTGTCGACCTCTTTGTCCTGCCTGTTTTCGAAGCTTGCTATCTGGCCTAAGTAAGTATATTCGTCGACATAGTGTATAACCTGCCCATCGACTTCGACTCTACGTTTCGTGCTATTGCACATGAGTTGGGTCTTCGACATGTTCATTTTAAGTCCAACCTCAAGGCTTGCCGTGCTCAGCTCCTGTAGCATGGTTTCATGCTCTTTGGCTGAAGTGGCGAACAAGACGATGTCGTCTGCGAACCTATTTGAATGCCTTTAGACGACCAGGAAGCAGATAGTGTCCTGAATATTTCTTCTAAAACGGCCGTGAAAAGTTTTGGCGACAGCGGGTCGCCCTGTTTTACACCACGATCAATTTTAAACGATGGACCATTATTTTGTAATTTTATGCACGCGGTACTATTTTCATAAATTGATTTTAGAATATTTATATATGTAGGATTTATATTTTGTACTTCAAGGGCCTGAAATATTGATGAATGATGGACGCTGTCGAATGCCTTCGAATAATCCACGAAAGCTAAGTAGAGGGATTTGTTGTATTCAGTATATTTTTCTATGATTTGATTCATTGTGTGGAGATGGTCTGTAGTACTGAAACTTGGGCGGAATCCAGCTTGCTCGGAAGGTTGTTGAGAGTCTAGTTTTGCAGCAATACGTGTCTCTATTATTTTAATAAAAACTTTGTATAAGTGGGATATTAAGCTAATAGGCCGGTAGTTGCCGATTTGGGTCTTATCGCCTTTCTTTTGAAATTATTTTAAAGTTATTAAGTAGGTACCCCACTCGTATATTTTTATCGAATGGACTGTTCACTTTCTGCACTGGATGACTCCTACATTTTCTTCTGTTTAATATTCCATACGTATAAACACATTTGTAACTGTCTCGATTAGTAAGCCGCTGAGTTACAAATTACGACATTTGTTTATACTTACCTACTCAAGATCGAATTATTGCGTGTTATTTTCAAGTATACCTAAGTAGTATTATGTAGTTAAACGAATATTTAGATATCAATGCTCTGTTCAGTATCTTATCGCCAATCTGTAAATGTTTACTTCTTCCTTGGCAGCTGCTTTTAACACTTTTCTGTGTTGTGCAGCAGTAACTTAAACATTTCAATTATCTAATTATTCTTAGTCTATATCAAAGAGAAGGTCGCTTTCTTTGCCGTGTCACTGGACCCTTTGAATTTCTTACAATTTAAGAAATTCTATGCCTGATAATGCGAAAACGTATTCAGTACAGTAAGAAAATAAAAGTATCGGATGATGTAACTGATTGGATATTTCTTTGCTAAATATTAACTGTAATATTACCAATGCATAAAGGTCTCAATTTGAATAATGGCGTGAGTTACTAGTTATGCGAGAAACGAAAGCATAAGTAAAATACAGTCAGTGGAGATTCCGAAACTGAATATAACAGTTCTATTTTCGCACCTAATACCTCTAACGTGGTTCCCAAAACTGGTTAAGATTAAGACGCTAAAGATTCGCTGCGGGAGACCGCCCTGCTTATAGTTCAACTCAACATGCGTAAACGCATGCGATTAATAGTATGCACATTAAAATGTTAATGAGTCACCTGCATGCAACATTTAAATGGTATTTGGTTAAATCATCAATGACTTTTTCACTTCATAACAGTTTAAAGCCCTTTTCACTTTGGTAGGACTAAATTCAATCAAGTGTAGGTACTTGTAATTACTATTGATTTATAATTACCAAGTTAAATTATTTAGAAACCCAAAAATTATATGAAATACAAAAGCCGACCTAATGTAGGAAGGTGTAAAGCCCCTAAATTTGATTCGTAATGTGTAAGTACTTGCGATACAAACTAAGTACTAAAGTTCTTTTACTATGTAGACTGGTTCCATATTTTTCTAAAATACTTGTAATTTCTGTCCATTTAAATTGATTTACGTGACCCAATACGAAGTCAGTGTCTCCGATTCTATCGAGGTTATAGAACAAGACAAGACTTTATGTAGGTTACTGTAATCAAATAGCACGGCGCGGCGGCGGCGGCGTCCTACTAATATTTATGAACTATTTTATTTACTGCCCCTCAGTAGCTGGAAACAATTATTTTATTAGATGTGATATACTTTTTGAAGGAGCGTGGTTTTGCTCTGTCTAAGTAGTTCAAGTAATTTGGTGCTGCATAATTTTTATTAATCTTCAAGTTATTGTTGACTCATTTTTAAGATTTATTTATAAAAACAAAAGACGTGTTTAAATAATGCATGACTGAAGCTTTTTCATCAGAGATTAGACTAGTAATTGTATTAAAAATATTCTAGAAGCAAAATGAACATCTGTTATTTTTAAGGTGTTTTTAAAACAATACAACCCTGGACCCTGCTGAATTCATATAGTATTATCCTTGTTACATAAATAAAACCGGCCAAGTGCGAGTCGGACTCGCGCACTGAGGGTTCCGTACCACCACATAAACATAATTGTATTAGTTGAAATTTCAGTAAGTAATGTGCTAGATTTTTTGAGTCCGACACGCGCTTGACCAATTTTTATTATTTGTTGTTATTTTATAGCCTATGCCCTATAAACAGACCAATTTTCAAGTTTGTAAGTGTTCCCGTTTTTAAATAGAACTAAAACAAAAATCGCCTCAGCAACCATCCAACTTGACCCCTCTCTTATATGAATGTTCTTGAAACGGGAGCTCACCACAATTGGTTACCATTAGTTGTGAGAAAAGTTGTAATATTTAATGATTTCAGACTTTTCCCATTAGTTGTACTGTGAGACCTAGCTTCTTGCCAAATTTCATAATTTTAGGTCAACGGGAAGTACCCTGTAGGTTTTTCATTTTTGAATGGAGATGAGGACATAAAATGCCATATCTTTTGATTGCGTCGTTGTAAAAAATTGAAATTTTCAGATCTTGTGTGGGTCATGGATCCTAATATATGGTATTAATTTCAAGCTGATACCTCTACCCGTTCGTGAGATAAAGGGTCTTGACAGACAGACAGACAGACGGACAACAAAGTGATCCTATAAGGGTTCCGTTTTTTTATTTTTTGGTACGGAACCCTAAAAACAATAAAAATATTCAAGATGGCGGCCAAAATCTGTAAATTGACTTATTTTTGGCCTCTTGAGGCTTTTTTACGAAATACAAAAAAGAGATTATATGTCTTTGAAGGCACCAAATACACACCGATACAAAAAAAATACATTTGTCTATGCCATCCGTCTGTAAGCCTGTCTGAGTGTCCTGCCTTAAAATGGCTGTATCTTTCGATCCCTATTGGATAGCTGTTTGAAATTTTCGAAGAAAATGTGTTAATATAGTGGAGATACTAAAAAAAAATACAAAGTAAAAAATAAAAAAAAACTCATTCAAAAAAAGGATTTCTTTTACGTTTTTTTGTTTTAGGTCTATAGTAAAAATGGTGATATTATGTACCTTTGGAAAAGTAACTATTCACGAAAGCACCGCAAAATCAATTTTGTTTAACTTATGTTTTATCACAGAATAGGTAATAGTACTAGTTGTACGCAAAATTAATCTTACCTTTTTGTACACTTTAGAATCATCATAACATCCCATTAAACGTCCACTACAGGACAGGGAGCTCCCTCTAGAATTTCTGGAAAAATGTAGAGGGGAAGTAAGTCACCTCGCTTGTTAGCGTTACGGCTGGCACCATGGACCGCGGTTGTAGGTGACCGCAGTAAGTAAGATGTTAGATACAAATGAGGATGCTGCTGCCCATCCTACACTTTAGAATACGAGTAGCTTAAATATGTATATATTTATTTGTTTATTACACGCTATACCTATAAGACCACGAAATTTGTCTAACGTTTTGGGCTTTTGGGTTAACTTTTGGTTACGTAAACATCTCAATTTCAAAACTGGCACGGTTCCAACATGTCTATAAAAACTTACTCGGCTTCGGATAAGAGTTTAAATATTCACGTATACAACTTGACCCACTATACATGGACTTATCGTGTTGTAAATACCTAAATGTGTATAAAACAGTTAATTACGCAATCGAAGTAAATTTAATTTTTTATTCGTCAGCCTTTTGAGCTCTGTTGCGACCTTGTCAAGTTGTGAAGGCTCCCCAAGGAGAGGAATGTAGGAAGGTCAAGCACGCAAAGTTGAAGACTGGTTTTGTTTAGGATAAAAATATCGCTTTAGTGCTCTTGTTGTTCTTCAGATCGAACTTAAAGTGACCTAGTAAGACGAAATCGCGATTATGTTTAAACGAGTTCGACAGGTGTTTATTTGTCATGGCATGTTATGTATACTATGTATGCATTTGGTAAGAAGTTACATATGCGTAATTTATATGCGCGCATAAGCTTGTGCTAGCAACTTAAAGGTCCCATTTGAAGAATTCAAGATTATAAGAATTGGTTTTACAATAAGTAAATACCCTAGTAGTAGTTATGTGTTGGAAATACCCTTTACTCGGTCAGGCTACTATAAGGAATCTTTCACTTTAAAAGCTATCAGTCTCTGGAATGATCTGCCATCTGAGATTCGTCACTCCAAGTCACTACCTATTTTTAAATCTAAACTGCATAACTTCTTACTTAATAAAATTGTACCTTAGTTTGCAACTGAGTTTGTATATATTTATATGTTATCTATTTGTCTATATATTTTTATATGTATTTTTTATTTATTTATTTGTGTATATTTTGTTTTTATTGTAGTTGTATTTACATTAAATATTATCTATATATTGGCATTGGCACACTACTACAGTTACTATTTACATTTTCCTACAAGCAACTAAGGTTGTCTGGAAGAGATCGCTTTAAGCGATAAGACCGCCTTTGTCCACCCTAGTTTTAAGAGTCTCCTGTGTATTGTTTTTGTTTTTGTGTGACAATAAAGAATTTATCTATCTATCTATCTAAGTACCGCAGATTTCAAAATAAAACATTTCTTTAAAATCCTGATCGATCAGTGGTAAAACCTTTGGCTAAACATATCTAACCAAATTAATTTTAGGAGTTACTGCCGTGACTTGAGTTTTAATAAACTGTATTCGTGCTTTTACAATCAATAACGCAAATTCTAGAATTTATTGATCGATTTCTACAATTTGCGTACATAAGTTGTGTTGTTTGACCTCACAAGTTTTTGTTGTAAATTAAAAGCTACTCGTTATTCATGGAAGTGCGTGCTGCACTGCAGTCGGTGTTGCAGTGAATGCAACCGCAGAACACAACTGCCGCAGTTGCGTTGCGACACAATGCCAATTGCCTGCGAAAGCGAATATTTCACAACTATTATTGTCTATTATTCTACTCCTATTATTTTCAGCTTACATAGGTTTACCTAGTACACTCGACAGCACATCAGTAGAAACACTTTTGGACCTTATGGCGTGGTAATAGAATTGAAAAAGTTTCTACCGACGAGCGGTTGACCGTACCCTATTGGTGAACTGAGTACGCGTGTAACTGTGTTCGAATGACCTTTCGATTTCATAAATCCACCCACGTTAAAGCCTTTTCGACCCACGTTGGGTGGAAACATTTCATTGTTCTCCTGTGTCAGTAAAATAAGAGCAAATGCCCTATTGCCTCGGTATCTATACCACTTCCTTCCTGATTATAGACACGTAATTTAAGCCAGCTCGCTGTCATACGTAGGTACCCCATTATTATACGATATAGATAGAATGTCGATATCCCGTGTCGTTTCGTTGTCATTCGATATTCTCATTGTAAAAGCCGAAGTAATAAAGCTTTCATGTTGGGTTATTATAATTACTTTTTTTAATCGATTAAGTACAAACATTTTTAATTAAATCTCAAAAAAAATCATCAGCTCAGCACCTAATTCGACCGAAACCGTTGGAGTTTTTGCGATATCGAAGTTGATCCTATAGAAAAAAAATGTTTATACAGTCAGGAGCACGTCAAGCTTGACATATTAGACTTTGAACGCTCTATGTGATAGAATCGCGTTAAGTGTCAAGGTTTATGTGCTCCCGTCGGTACCTAATAAACAGTAGAACACTTTTGCTGTACCTACCTACATTTTGACGTTTTAATGAATTGGTTCCGATTTGTAGCTCAGTCAATAGCCAATTACCCAAACCATTCAAAAGCGTCATATCTTATAAGTACACATAACAGGTCGTCAGTAGAAACACTTCGGACTTTATGATATAGTAACAGAATTGCCAATGTTTCCACTGACGTGCGGCTGGCTGCAACTAACATAAATTAACATCTTAGACGAGTCGTTTAACGCAATCAATTCAAAAGTCTGAACTAGCTCGCGCATTGCAATAACATTTCAAAATTAGTTCCTAACTACTTAATTCTGTATGTTTTTATAAGGATGCTATTCCTTTCAATTGTGCAAAACATTACTGAAAACAGAATAATTGACGTTCATTTAGTAATTACGATGATAAAAGTAAAACAAGTTTTTTAATTTAAAAGTTGTGTTTTAAGATCATTGATCGAAAGTACCTAGGTACTCGTTTTTGGGTAGGTACCTAAATTGCTTGTCTTTTATTATCGTTTTTGTATTAAGTTTGACTGCGTCGTCAGTGTTTCAACTTTAATCTTAAACTGTGGCAACGACTGATAGAGTGATTCGGATCTTGTGTTTTCAAAGAATTCATTGTCCGTTGCCATTGGTCTGACTCATATTGTTTTCAAATGCCTGACAGGTAGATTCCCTTTACGCACCTATACTACAAGATTATTTGTTATTATTATTACTGGGGTTTTCTGTAATAAATTTCAATAGGAAGTAATAAGTATCAAAGGATTCAAATTTTTATACAAATCATTGTACCTAACGAAGCGATGATGATGCATATGCGGATACACAGAGCAATAAAGCGTAATATTGAGTTATGTATGTTATAAAGTTACTAAACGGGGAGATATGACTCATCTCACTCGACCCGACATTGATTTTGTCCCCCGTCTGTCTGCACTTCTGATTTCCTGCCAAACGCATATCGAACAATTCACAAATTTGTAGGCTTTTGTTAAAATTTCCCCTGGGTTCGTGTAAAAGATAGCAAGTGGGCAAGAAGTGGGCTCTTATGTCGTTCTTTAAACCTCTCGGATGCTATACACTAAGTAATATATTTTACTATCATCTATTCTGTGCTCATAACAAATTTTGCTAAGATGTTTATAAGTTTAGTACTTCCCCTATACATTTTTTTCAGCAAAAGCTAGAATTCTGGAGGGAGCTCCCTGTCCTGTAGTGGACGTTTCCATGGGATGTTATGATGCTTATAAGTTTTGCTATTTTATATTATCAGAGATCTAGGATAACCTACCATGTAGAATCAGGAGTATGACCACATTTTGTCGTAAGTATATGCCACACTTTATCACTCGAAAAGTTCTCATAGGTACTTATTAATTATAATAATATGATGCCGAATAACTGAAGATATAATATGCCCCTAAGTAATGTAGGCACGTAAAGTATAGATTTATAAGACGAAATAAAGAAGTTAATAATTCAACTGAATGGTTCAGCAGAACGATCGAAAGAAAGGAATCAAACCAAACAGCTATCTTTTTAGAAGAAGCACACCAGGCAAATGAAAGGCAAGTCTGATGTGAAGAGATTGAAGACAGCCATGATAATGTCCCGACTACAGGCGCCTACAAAAACTTGTTTGTATAACTTATTATCGTAGTAAGGCAAATCAAAAGCATGAATGAAACATGCACGGCTTACAATCACTCTCGTCACTACAAATAGTGAGTCATACATACTCCTCTACTGGCACAGGTGACTAATTCTGTAAAACTTACGGTTCTAAGGTAAAACATGAGCAAACAACACTAGGTATAAGTAGGTATGAATGAATGGAGCCCTTCCGGTTGCTATAATTTCTTATAATTCTCATACTCGGTTACTAATCTGTTTACTTATTGATTCATTAACCAAGTATCACGCTGTCTTCGTCGACTCGCGTTCCGTAATTTGTTGTTTGTTGATTGCGATTATAAATATGATCAATAGTTTTCAATGGTCTGATCTCAGATTGTTTTTATACAAAGAAACTATGTTTGTTTGTTTGATGGTTAATCTTTGAACGAATGTAAACAAATACATATATTTAAGATAAACTGTTTGTTAAGGTGCAGAATACAAAAGCATATATCTTAAATAGATTTTATGTCATCATCATCATAATATATGAGGTCCTTCCTTACCTATGAAAGTGGCGTTTTTTTGAATTTTTTTTGGGATCACAAATCCAAATTTGATATTTTTTAAGTATGAATGGGAAGACACTAAGCTTACAGCAATTTTAATTTAGTTTTAGAAAAATATCTGTAAAATAAATAACAATTATTGTCCTGATGAAAAAGGACGACTTTTGAGACGAACAATTTTCAAACCTCCAATTTTAGATATAAAACAAAAAATTCAAACAATATTATAATAGGTAGATTGATAACCTAAAAAATAACTTTCAAATGTAAAACAAATAATGAAAAAAGCTATAGAATTACTTATAAGAATAATTATAAGAATTATGATCTCATGAATCTGCAAGAAAATTTTGCCAATTTCATAGGTAAGGAGGGATCCAAATGTATTCTTTAGAAATAGAGATTCTTTTGCCCTAAGATGAATAAAACACAAAACAATAGCAGGTACAAAACAGTGCTTTTTGTGTTTTCACAGTAAAATGCGTCCAAATAGAATGGGATGCAATATTGTTATTGCCTTCCTCTATTGCAGTGTATTTAAAAGCAAATTTAGTCAAATTTTGGGGAGTGGGGGATTAAAACTTACAAAAAGGAAACCGTCCTCCATTTGGCCAAAGTTATTTGTTGGATGTAACCTAGGGAAATGAATGCGATGCACATGCGACCATGCCCTTTTATAGTGCCTATTGAAACGTTAGTTTACTATTATTTAATCTGTGCTATTGAGCAAACTAAGAAGTAATACGAAGTAAGTATTCAGCTCTATTTTTTTGTGCCTGTTATTGTAGTAAAGTAGTCAAAGGGATCGCTTGGTTTTACTTCCAAACCGAGAAAAGCTTTGGGTGAATTTAATGAGTTTGCTACCATCAGATTTGATAGATTTATTTACCATATCAGTACAAAACACAACGAAAGCCAAAAACAAACCATAAAAATCACAAACAATAACTGAGATCACACCAGATGAATTGAATATGCATTAATGATCTAACACATCTAAGCTACATAATGTGCGTATGTACTTAAATTTATTGATTAAGTGGAATAGAAAAGTCATCCCGTGTGAATTCCAGTGTTATTAGACAAGCCATGAAAGTTGCGATCAAATGAATTATTATTGTCGTAAACATGCGGTTGGTCTATTCATCGAGACTCCCACGACGACGCCATTTCACTACAAAATTACACGTAATTACCTTTTTAACTAATGAATCGGCTTTTTGCCAGTCACTTGCGTTCTAAAACTACCTTCATTTTATTTCAAAAGCGTTTCTACTGCTAACAGGATCGGCGGCTAAGCGGTCGTCCACTAACCATCACATATAAGTAATATTGATACTATCCTTTGGTGATGATGATAAATGAATACTACACTACTGTCAAAGTGCACCCTTTTTATCTTTTACAAACAGACTGCTTACCTATCTTATCTTTCAAAATAAACTGAACACCCTTGAATGTGCGGCTAACACAAGCTTTTGTAAACACATAATACATTCACCTCGACTAGTCCCCGCAGGATTCCGATCTAAAGAATTTAGAATTTTAGAGTTTCTTACCTTTGAATTTCAACGCATATTCAGATGAAGAATTTGTGTCATAAAATTGGCAAATTAAATCTGTTATCTCGACAATTTCGACGTAGTTTTAATGGTGGTAATAAATAGATTTGGTTAAGTATATTGTGTGCTTTCGTGCAAACAACGGCGGTGGCTAAGGTGGCTAGAATAAAATAAAAACAACTTACTTGTTGAAGGTCTGCTCGTATTGTTTTATTTCCTTTCTGGAGAACTCGTGGAATTCCGTAAAAACGTTCACGAATTTGTATTTGGGTTTGACTTCTAGTCCCTCTTCGAGTTTGTCATTGATCTCCTGTCGCCGTGAGAGGATACCGCTGAGTTCTTCGGTTGCTGCCATCGTAAATTGCGCGGGAAAAAATGCTTGTAGATTGCGGATGGAGAGCGTTCCGAGACGCGAGAGGTTGTCGGACCGCGTGCGACCTCACTGTTGGCTGTAGCCGGCGCGACTCCGCAGCCGCCACTCTGTGCCTCGCACTTCGCGCGCGCTCCGTAATCGCACCGGGGCGGCACGGCTCTGCGGGGGACGAACATCGACGCAAATGTATTTGCCCCGTACTTGTGTACTCGACCCGGCTAATCCCGCCCGCCGCAATCCTCATAAAACCTTTGATGTGCTATAATGCTCGTAATAACACCAGATGTAACGGCATAACACGAAAATGAGCAGGCATTAAGATTCCTTCACTGCAAAAGGTGACTGGCGCGCTAAAAGGTTGATTCCGGCCCGGCTCCGTTTTTGTTTTGCTTACATTTGAAACTCATTTGCATGTTATTTTAAGGTTGTCTTTGTAGCAGAGCCTGTGTTGGTAGGTTGTTTAGGAGAGTTCATGCCGCCAAGGTTGCTTTTATCGGCATCCCCAATCAAGTCGTGTTTGTGTTTGCAGGCTTTTATGACCGGCACCGGCCAACTCTCCACCCTTTTGGTGCTGCGTTTAATTGCCTGCTACGTCGCCTTTTTGGTTTACAGACTGTAAACTGAATAGGTACCTACGTAGTTTGCGAACTATGCGACTTTTAATTTTGTTCTTGATAGCAAAAGATATATGCATGAACTTCTGATTACAAACAACTTTCGAGAAACGAGAAACATTTTTGGTCATTCCATACAAGTTTTACATACAGCAAACAGATGGCGCGAGATTTTCATGGGTAGGTCAAAAAACACTTGTTTTCGACCCATGTTTCTTTGGAAAGTAAGAGTTTGCAATCAATCAATAAATAAACATGCATATATACACTTTTCTATCAAGAACTAATTAAATATCACCCTATATAACATTAAAAGACAAATATGATAGAACATATTTTCTTTTTTCAAATGCTTAGGTGTAATCCTATGCAGGATTCAGACAAAAGACTTATCTGCGTAGGAAAGACGGCAAAGTCCGCGATAGTAATATAAACTAAGTACTAAGTTGGGAAAATTAATTCTGTGTTGTTCTTAGTAAGATAGTATGAGGGCTCATACCATACAGGAAATATTACGCCTTTGAATACGTAGGTATACCAGAGTTCACGAATAAGCGTCACCTTTTCGTCCAATTCATGGGATACTTCTGACTAGCGTTTATACTTACGAACGTGTAAAGAGAAATCTTTTCTTAACTGCCAAATGTTTGTTTACAAAACGTGACGCTTTTTAGTCAACTCTATTATAAGTAATATTTAAACAGTCTTACACGAAAACACAATTAGCATATATCCCTACCCCTAGCTATTATTTAATAAAATTAATTAGCAAAGTCACTAGCATGACCTAACAGCCAGAGTCCATTAGTTACATATCTAATTATTACCAAATGCAGAATATACAATATTTCCCAATGGTATCAAAATATTAAAAGCAACAAAATTAACTTAGTTTGGGGAGTTAAATTTCAATTTCGTAATTGGCATCGTTTCCCAAAGGACGGCCTAATAGCGAATTTCTAGCTAACAATAACCAAGCCCAGGCTAGAAATATTGAACTCAGATGCAGTCACTTCCCAGCAACATGCGAAGGCACCCGAAGTAATAAACTAATTTTAAAATAATAATTTTATATTGAACCATAAAAAACCGGGTTTACAAGACTTGAATATTTTTATAGATCTGATAGCGCAGGAGAAGTCAAAGAGGACGTAGAAAAGGATATTAACAAAGATGTAGTAACCAACAGCAAGGGTCTCAAAAAAGACAACATTTTTAAAGAATACCTCATTGATTTTACCTCTAATTCCAATCTTCATGGATTGAAATATATTGGGGAGAAAAAACGGACTTTTGTTGAAAAGTAAGAAAACTCTCTAGAGATCTATTCTTCAGATTATGTTTCGTAATCGTCTTTATAACCATATGTAATTTTTCAATATTTTAGGGTGTTCTGGTTGTTCATGTTCGTCTGTTCCGTGGTTCTCTGTTCCGGTTTGATCAGAAAACTTTGGATCAAATGGAACGAAAGCCCTGTGATCGTCAGCTTTGCTGAGAATACTACTCCAGTTTGGCAGGTTAGTCACTTCTAGTATTTTCTAATTCAGCTTTTAACTTAATAATCTTTTAACCCATCAGATTTTTACTTTTTTCCTCAACTGCAGATTCCATACCCAGCAGTGACCATTTGCTTCGAAACAAAAGCGATGCAGACCAAATTCAATTTCACTTATTATTATCATGAATACTTAAATTCATCCAACACCTTGACAGAGGAGGAGTAAGTAGAATTTTTTTTTTACGAGTGAATGTTCTGTAACATATAAACTAGAATGTAGGCTGCTTTGAAACCACTTCCAAACCACAAAACTATTCTCCAAATAGCTACAAAAAATGACGTTTACGATTGCTCAAACACATCTAACGTTATTGCAGTACCTACTTAAAATAATGTATGTTAATATTCTCAGGCGCAATTTATTTGAAGATGTGTCGTTAGTCTGCGACGATCACCTGGCGCCTCCAAGTGGTCGGAAATTCGGGAATGGGTCTGAAACTGTAAATAATTTAAGAGGTGTGAGTATGAAGTAAAAATTATGCAAACAGCTTTTGCAATCTGTTAACCAAAGGTATAAGTGGCAGTTTGTGAGCCCTTTACGTGAGCCCTTTACCTCAAAATTTTAACTATAGCTAAGTACCTACTTCCAGGTAGTTAACGCTAAGCACTGCAATTTAATCCCACAGGTATCCCCAAACATGACCGACGTATTCTTTGGATGCAAATACAAGGATAATCCGAAGCAGACATGTGAGGACCTGTTCTCACCCATTCTGACAGAAGAAGGCCAATGCTACACCTTCAACTCTTTGGGCGCACAGGATCTCTTTAGATTAGAGAAGTATACCTGTGCTTTTATAACTTACTAACTTTCGTATAAGCAAGCACACATTTATGTGTATCTGAATCTGGCGTCTAGTAAGTAACATATACTACTTAGGTATATGCGTACCTACGTGTAAGTCGAGGAGTTATGGTATCTCCGAATAAATAGAGGTCATAGAAGCTCAGCTCAGCTTCTGCGGTCTGTTAGCAAGTTTATGTTTTTTCTTGACGTAAATTCACATCAGCCTATATAATTTAATGAAAATTATTACTATTTGTTCAAGCTTACACCAAGACTATGAGTATCTTGAGAACTACTTGAACAACACTGGTTGGTCTCTTGACGATGGGTATTTCGATAAAAGTCTACAGGACACTTATCCACATAAAGGTTTGGTAAGTCTTGGAATTGGAATAACAAAAAGGCGAAAATTTTATTTCCTAAAAAAATTCTGTTCAAATAGGCAGGTAAAGCTTTTAAATTCTTCCGTTTAAATCTCCAGTTGGCTTTTATTTTTAAGTACCTACATAATCTTATTAATATTAAAGATTGAGCGAGGAGGAAATGTATAAAATTATTGAAATTTCTTGAAATAAACAGATTTATTATAAAAAACATTTTTTTTTAAAGCTTAAAAGTAAATTGCTGTAAGTAAGTTTTGAGGATGATCGTAATCTTTTCGCATTATCATCCACACAGGGCTACGGCGTGAAAGCTGGAATAACGTTTTTGATGAAGGCTAGAGAAGTTGATTTAGACTATCTTTGTAAAGGGCCGGTTCAAGGGTTCAAGGTAAGTCTTGTGGATACTTATGTACTTGCTTTCCTTTTGTTTACTTAAGTAGTATTTCACTTCAACAACTCTGCTTCAAAACCCAGCACCTAGAGAGTGACGAATAATTTTTTTTATCAGATCCTGCTGCACAATCCCGCAGAGTTGCCCAGGCTGTCGCAACAATATTTTAGGTCCCCGCTCTCGCAAGAAGTCGTTGTGGCCGTGAAACCTAAAATGATGACAACTTCTGATGGGCTCATCCCATACGATCCAGCAAGGTCCTTAACTTATTAGTATTTTTAGGCTTTGCGCACAAGGGGGACAAACGCAGGAATAAAAACATTTCCCTGTATAAATTCAAAATGGCCGAAAAAATAGTATGGAGGCCTCTGGTGTCTGTGAATGATGACCCTCATTCAAGGAATATCTTTACTAACTAAACTCTTTACTAACTAAATAGTGTGTATCTTATGTTAATTCGGTTAGGTACCAATAAACATTTTTAATTTCAGACGTCAATGTTATTTCCAAAATGAGCGTTACCTTCGCTATTTCAAAGTATACACCCAAGCTAACTGCGAAATGGAATGTTTGACAAACTTTACTTACGCACGATGCGGATGCGTTCATTTCGGCGTACCACGTAAGTGACCCCTATAATATTATACCCTAATAAGCCCTAATTGGAAAACAAGTGCGGACTAATTTTGCTTTGTCAATTGTTTCAGATGGCTCCAATATGAATGTTTGCAATGCGGGTAGTGTTGCTTGCCTAAAACAAGCACAAAGTAAGTACCGTCAGTTTTTACTTTCTTTTTTGAAGAAAAGAAGTGACTGCAAATGAGTGTGCAAATAATGCAACCAGTATAAGTAGAACCAGCTCCACGCTACAAACCCTGTAAACCAAAGACCTGCATTGTATAGTTACCATTCCATGTGCGTCCGACTGTACAACGAAGGAAACTCCCATCCATCAGTGGCACTAGGAAGTCTTGTATCATGGCTGCTATAGATACTAAAATTATAGTTAAAGAAAATGTTTAAAACAAGCTTTAAGATGCTTTTTGCTGATGCTTTTGTCGTTTTTAGATGTACAATAAAAAGTAAAACGTTATAAAAGTCTCAGGTAAAAAGTCTTAATGTAAGACGCTTTCATTTGAAAATATGTGATAACGTTTTAGCACAGATTACATAATAGTAAACTAAGTTTTAGTTAATTTTCTACATCTATTTAAAACTACTTTTTTATTTTTTAGTATTTATGATGTCAAATACTAAAATAACAACTATCAAACGAGCCCAATCCTAAGATATTTTTCCACGTTCTTGGACTTTATGACATAGTAATAGAGTTGCAAATGTTTCCATTGACATGCGGTTTACCTTACGTAAAGTTTGGTTAATTAGGTAGTCGACAACAAAAGCATTAGTTCGGTTAACCGGACTAGCAACCGAACTACTGCAACTAAAGGCAAAAAACAGCGCCTCTAGATGGAGTAGAAAAACTACAGTATCATACAAAAGCGATTGAAAATTGTATCTTGCGGCTGAAAAGTAAAAGTTCGGACTCCTTGCTCGAAGCAAAACATTCCTGACCCGGGGTCAGGAATCGAATGAGGGACCACATCCGAAACAAAGACATATTATGACCAAATAAGTATTAAACTACTAGCTAGTGCCCGCGACTTCGTCTGCGCGCTAAATTGTAGCCTATGTGTTATTCTGATGTATAAGCTACAATATTATTGTAAAGTTTCATTAAAATCCATTCAGTAGTTTTTACGTGAAAGATTAACAAACATCCATGCATACTTACAAACTTTCGCGTTTATAATATTAGTATGAAGGATAGTAGGATAGGATAGAAAGTAGGATTTCAGTAGACATGACCCTCGCTCCGGGTCGATCCTGGCGCAAAAGTTGTCCATCGCGATCCAATGCGGTAACACTGGGGCACCTTTGCGCCCGGAATGACTTGGAGCAGGTTATTTAACTAAGTCTCAATTGACTGTGACTATGTTATCATTCATAATAAAATTTATAAGTTGACGTTTGTATTAAGATGAATAAAAATGGATTTTGTTTCAGTGGAGTTAGTGACCGCAGAAGCGCAGATGGACATCGCTCCCCAGTCACAAGGCGAAGAAACTCTGATAAAAGCTCGGGAAGTAGCATTGGAATGCAGGTGCCTTCCCGCCTGTACATCTATCGAATACGAGGCGGAGACCTCGCAAGCTGATTATAATTGGCAAGCTATATTTAGAGCTTACAAGCTGCCTATTCCGGATGATGAACAAGAGTAAGTAACTCTTCCAGGACTAAACAGGGTGGCAAAAACAGATCAATCGATGAAATTGAACAACTTTTTCCAAGAAACATAAAAACCGGAAGTGTAAAAAAAATGGCCGTTCCATACCAAATTACATATTTGATTGGACAGTTTGTATGGAGAGTCCGGTTTATTTCCGGTGATACGTTTCTTGGTACAAGTTCTTCAGTTTTATCGACTGACATTGACATGCCCTTACAGTTTTTACCAACCTATCCCTTTTATATGGAGTAGGTAGGACTAAGTATATTTTTGTAATAGGTGTAAGCTTTTGTAAAAACACTTAGACATTTTTATGCAACAGTGGATATACATTTATTTACAAGCATGCTAAAGATGTCGCATTTCACTTGATTTTTTAAAAGTAGTTTAAATTATTTACATACTTATTAATATTCTCGGCATACGGTTGGTTCATTAGCACCAACTAGTTATTTCTGGAGTCGGTTATATTTGGCAAATGAGAAGTCCCAGATACGGACAAGGAAGCTTAACTTCACACTTCGGAAATCAGATACTGTCCAGAAATAACCTTTCAGCTTTTAGGATATCTACCAGTTTGCAATATGTTTTACGTTACTTGGACATTTAGGTACGGTTTTAAGGGTTCTGTGCCTATAGGGTGCTACTTAGACCCTATTACTAAGCCTATGTCGTCGTTGTCCGTCTTCCGTAGGTCCGTCCGATTTTGAAGTCATGTATTAAGTATATTATACAGCGTGAATTTTTATTGGTTTCGCTCCCAAAGCCCAGTGATTGTGCTCATGATGACAAGCAACTTTTCCGAAGAATTTTTTTTGTCAAAAAAAAAATTTCGCCTTCCCATACGAATGAAAGAAGGGGAGGTGCCTTCACAATGGTCTGAATCAGAGATCACGCTATTATACAAAAAAGGCGACCCATCAGATATATCAAACTACCGACCGATCAGTTTAATGTCAAGTCTCTACAAACTTTTTGCTCAGTGTTTGCTTGCAAGAATTGGGCCAAAAATAGACAACAAACAGCCAAAAGAAAAGGCTGGACTCAGACCACGTTTTTCAACAATAGATCACATTCAAGTTGTCAGCCAAGTAATTGAGAAATATAAAGAATTCAACTGTCCCCTATACTTAGCTTTCATCGACTATCGAAAGGCTTTCGATACTATTTCGCACAATGCTATAGAACTAGCTCTAAATTACAACGAAATCGAAAAGCCCTACATAAACATAATCATGAACATCTACAAAAATTGCAAAAGTAGAGTGAGGCTTGATAGAGTAGGTCCTACGTTCAAGATAAGTACGACAGGGCGATCCGATTTCTCCAAAAATCTTTATAGCGGTCCTACAGTTTATACTAAAAAAAATCGACTGGTCTCTGGCAAATACCTAAGCCACCTATGCTTTGCAGATGACATAGTTCTGTTTTCAAACAATGCCACAGAACTCGAAAATACCCTACGGTCTCTACATCAAGTAAGCGAACAAGTTGGACTGGAAATTAATTTCGAAAAAACCAAAATAATGACCAATCATAACAAAATTGTGATAAAAATAAAAGAGGAGACCATTGAGTACGTGGATGAATAATATACTTAGGAAAATTAATCTCATTTGAAGGAACTGACAAAAACGAAATTGATCGTCGAATTACAACAGCTTGGAATCGTTATTGGTCTTTAAAAATATATTCAAGTCAAAGATGCCCGCAAAAATGAAAGGGAAGCTGATGGATACCTGCGTCCTACCAACTCTTACCTATGGCTGTCAAACCTGGTCATTAACCGAGAAAAACGCAAAAAAAATATCAGTTAGCCAAAGAGCGATGAAGAGGAGCTTATTGAACATTAAACTAAAAGACAGACAGATAATTAAACGAAACCATAAGACAACGCACTAACATAATGGACGCCATTGTTCACGTAAGAAAGCTAAAGTGGAAATGAGCGGGCCATTTGGCCAGATACGAGGATGGAAGATGGACGAAGAGAGTTACAGAGTGGCGTGGACCTGGGCAAGGGCATCGCCGGCCGGGCCGCCCGCTTAAACGCTGGACTGATGACATTCGCGCCATTGCCGGCGCACGCTGGACACGACAAGCAAGCGATAGGGAAAACTGGAAACAACTGGAGGAGGCCTTTACCCGGACGGGGGTTTCCCAACAATGCAGACTCTTAATAGTTAATGATTAATGAATGACAACCAAAAATTTGGATAAATGTTGTATCTATAAACAAATTTGACTTGTGTATAAAAATGCTCACATAAAAAAATAATGTACTATTGATTTATTATTAACATATTTTTCTTGACAAGGTTAAAAAAAATACTGCATAAAATTTAGATTACTTGAATTTTTTAATTAATTTTAACCATTTGATTACCATTTGAATTTTTTAATTAATCTTAACAATTTTTTTATTTTAAATTACACTGGTCAATACTCAATAGGTTGTTATTCTCCTTCTTTTAAATAAGGGAGCCAAAATAAAAGGCTTTTTATTTTTTTTATTTTATTTTTATTTTATCATAAAAAAAAAGTCGATCGCATGACCACTTTTCTACTTTACTTTTCGAGTAAAAAATCGTTATCTTCAGAAAAGTCGCTTCTTTCTTATAATGAGTAGAATTACTAGGCTACGGGAGCGAAACTTAAAATTCACGCTGTATATTTATGGGTACTGGGTAGGACAAAAAAAAGATGCATTTATCCTCCGGGTTAAGCCCTTTGTGCAAAAGAAGGAGCATACGTGACCTGACGATGAATTACAAACCCGTCGTCATGGGATTGCAGTACAGCAGTAGGTCAAGTTAGATTAAGAATTAAGATGCAGGTACATAAAAAAAGTTTAAAAATTTAATACTTTGTTGTGCACTGTCTGTTTAGTTATTCAGTGTTGTGTTAGAGTTTCATGAAATGTTTGTTTCACACAGCCTGAAGTACGCTCGAGTGATGGTATTCTTCAAAGAGGCCCAGTTCATTACATCACGCCGATCAGAGTTGTACGGGCAGACCGACTTCCTGGCCAACTGCGGCGGCTTACTCGGGCTCTTCCTCGGATTCTCCTTACTCAGCGTTGTCGAGATTCTTTACTTCCTAACTCTTAGGTAAGCCAACAACCCCGGAAGGAAGGGACGAACGCCCAGTAACAAATAAGTGATAAAAACCAGTATAAGCTGAACCAGCACTACTATACGCCCGAAATTAGAGACCCGCTCATAGTCAGTGCCACCACTAACGTGCGGCCACGTGTACAAAAATACTTGCATATTTTAAGACACACCTTCCTTTTTCGACACCTTAGGTATATATTGGTAGTATTTTTGTACACGTGGCCGCACGTTAGTGGTAGCACTGACTATGAGCGGGTCTCTAATTTCGGGCGTATAGTAGTGCTGGTTCAGCTTATACTGGTTTTTATCACTTATTTGTTACCGGGCGTTCGTATTTATAAATAAGGAACACTAGATTGGTCGCACATTGATGTCCGATGAGGTATGGTTATTGATGTAAACGTAGGTACTTTATGCGATATCTACCTGATTGATCTCATCGCAATTCGCACCTCTACACATGGCCGCACGTCAGTAGAAGCACTTTGATCTTGAGCGGGTCTCTGGTTTCGTCCGCTTGTAGCGTAGCGGTGGTTCAGATTATACAGATTTTAATTTTACCAGCAAGTTACTTGCAGCTGCCGTGCGTTTTCTTTATTTTGAAGGACGGATGGCGGCGGCGTTAGCGTTTTCCTATGCGCAATAAAGAAAACTGTAGCCGACGATGGCCTTACTTCAATCAAATAAATATTCAATCTCATAAACAACGCACATCTCGAACACTACTGCGGCTGACTTCCGAAGTTTGTATGAGAAATCGTGTTTGACAACGTGTACCGCCTGTAATCGCGTCCTCATTTGCTTTGTTCTCACTGTACATAGTTACCTAATACTCCAGTAAAAATACGGTTTTGCAAAACATTAAATGTTAATAGCTACTTTTTTGTGTATATCGTATTTAAATATGATGTTAAGACACAATATTTACGAATCCACCTAAAAGTTAAATCGGAATATTTTTTTCGATATAGGTACCTACAGCTTGGGCAAAAATAGTAATAGACAGTTATACTACGTGTTAACGGAATAAGCGAAACTGAGAAAATAGTTTGTTCAGAATCGAGAGTAGAATCAATTTCACGGGTTTTTGAAAGGGGTATTTTTTTTTATTTTGATTATTTAAATTTATGCCACTTCTATTCCAAATATTTCTGTGGACTAGAACAACGATGAAACTAGAACTATGATGAAACTTTAAAATATCAATATAATAGATTTATTTTACCAAAAATTCAGTCGGGGTGTATGAGGGTACGCTTATTCCATTAACACATTGTATACTTTAGACATAGACATAACATTTATTCACAGTAAACATACACAAATACAATGATGATATAACACAAAAATACAGAACACATACAAAGAGACATACGTAAAATAAAAATATAGCAAATGTAATACAAAATACTAGGTGGCAAAAATATGACACCTAAACATAGGTGACATTAAAAGTTTCACTATATTTGTGCATGGTTACTGGAAAAGGCTTTGGCTCAGCATAAATGTTACAGCGAATTTTCACTGCAACTACTGTTATTCTGCCAATACCTTCTGTGTCAGATGGCGTTGTATGAACAATGTGAATAAATATGAATTATAAAATCACCTAAAGTATTGTTTTAAAAGAAATGTGTGTTGAGTGTTTAAACATGAGAAAGGAAAAAAATATTGATTGATGGTGCTGATAGATATACAAATAAAATAATATAATAAATAAATAAAAAAAAATAAAACAAATGATATGGGTACGATAATAGGAATTGTAGACCGCTTGCTTTCCCGACAACCTTACGCTTCTTTCTGTTGACGCAACAAGTATGCCTTGTAGTGTATTTTAAAAGTGGATAAAGATTTTAGACTTTACGAGTATTATACCTTATATCATTGATAAACGTATATTTTACGTATACATATATAGGCATCAAAATCCGCCATAAATATATTTAAAAATATCAACATTTTTCAAAATATAAGATCGACAATTAAACTGAGCTAAACTTAACCTTTTTAAATGTAAGTGTTCACAGAAATCCCATACAAAATAAAAAAAGTTTTTTGTAATCGGTGGTTTACAAAGATTTTGTAAACATTTATGTTGGATTTGCCAAAAATGTGAGTACTTAGCGCTATTAAAATTATTAGAAAGCAAAACAGCTCTATTACTGTGGTTGCCAAGATAAACTTTATTTAAATTTCGTGGTATGAAAGTTAAATCATACGAAAAAGGTAATATTTTTAGGTGGATTCATGTATAATATGAAAGTATGTCCCTATACATAGCATAGCAACCCGTAAATAAAAACAATAATCTATTAAAAAAATTTCCGAAATTCCATATTTTTAGGGTTCCGTACCTCGAAATAAAACAACGGAACCCTTATAGGATCACTTTGTTGTCCGTCTGTCTGTCTGTCAAGACCCTTTTTCTCACGAACTAGAAGAGGTGTCAGGTTGAAATTTATAACGAATATTAAAGTCCATAAACCACACAAGATCTGAAAATTTAAATTTTTTACAACGACGCAATCAAAAGATATGGCTTTTTATGTCCTCATCTCCATACATTTATGCAAAAAAGCAAAACCTACAGGGTACTTCCCGCTGACCTAAAATTATGAAATTTGGCAAGAAGCTAGGTCTCACAGTACAAATAAAGGGAAAAGTCTAAAATCATTAAATATTTCAATTTTTCTCATAACTAATAGTAACCAATTAAGGTGAGCTCCCGTTTCAAGAACTTTTCTATAAAAGAGGGGTCAAGTTGGATGGTCGCAGAGTTTATAAAATCAAAGAGCAAAAGCTTTTAGTATATCATATGGTAGATAGGTACGGAACCCTTAGGGCGCGAGTCCGACTCGCACTTGGCCGGTTTTTTAATATTTGGACGGCAAAATAAATAAATAAATGGGGTAAATTTAGGTGGATTCTATTAAAAAGCTTTACACAGAAATATAATCTATCGATCTGAAAAAGAAACACGGCTATTACAAATTATTTCCGTTTCGCCATACAATGCTCTCGTAATTTTACTGCAGTAAAATGAATGACAGAGTTCTAATGAATTTACTGGAGTATAATTAATGAAGGGTTCTAGAGTGGCGACCACGTACCGGAAGACGAAGCGTTGGCAGGCCCCCCACAAGGTGGACCGACGATCTGGTCAAGGTCGCGGGAAGCCGCTGGATGCGAGCAGCGCAGGACCGGTTGTCATGGAGATCTTTAGGGGAGGCCTATGTCCAGCAGTGGACGTCTTTCGGCTGATATGATGATGATGATAATGAATGATGAACTTCTTTTGCAGGATTGTTTGCATGTGGTGGAGCACTCGTCAGGGAAGGAAACAAGCTAAGAAACTGTATGGGAAAGATGTAGCAGACATTGCTAGTCCAAAATCTAAACAAGCTTATCTTGACTAATTTATGCCTATTAGGGTTCCCAGGTTGCAAAGAAACTTACATTCTCTATTCCATTTCACCCTATTCATCTTTTCTTAATACCCACCTGAATCATCATAGGACACTGGGCACACAAGAGCGCGAGCACACGGAGTCGCACATTGTCCGAGTCTAAGCCATTTTTATGTTGTCCCTCTTGTGTATTACACGAGGGACAAAAATTTACGCCAAAGTTAGTACCTATGGGAAAACGTGTTTGAACGCGTTTGTCCTTGTGTGTTTGTGTTATTTTTCTAGTTTGTGCAGTGCCTGGAAGAAACTGCACTACATTTTACTTCAAATTCTAGATCCATCGTCTTAGGACATATGTAAACAATATTTTAAGAAAATTATTATAGAGTATGTAATTTACTACTTTTAAAATAGTTGTAATGTTTTGGAAATCTTAAAATAAAACACATGTTATGTAATGGACGTAGTTTTTATTAAACCGTTAAACCAGATGTCATCTTAAGGAAGTATAGGAATATAAGTTGGTTTCTTTTTAGGAGCATATCCAATTCTGCTATGGATTTCTTCTGTAGTTTTGGTTCCGGGTCCAAGTGGTTTTGGGGTAGAATCTTCCTGCATTTCACTGGTATTTGAAGACAAAAGCGCCTGATCTCGCCTAAATGCCTCGTACATTTGTAAATCGTCAAGTTTCAGGGTGACTTCTGTCAGTGGTCTTCGGATCATGGTTATCTGCAATCAGATAAGTAATCAAGTAAAGACGTCGTCATTAAACACATCCACCGAATAGATAAAAGACAGGCTTCTAAGAAATACTGCAAGGGGCACAAAACCCCGATGGTAACGATAAATGCGCAAAACTATTATCTATTACCTATGTGGGAGAACTCAAAAAAGGTATAGCGGGGGAGGGAAATCTGCTAACCATCACCATCTTAGTTATGTGGCCCCCTGTTATATAGTCGAGACCGCCGCAAGCTTGTCACATTGGACTTTGTACCGTTCTTATTTCAGTGGCCATTGATGCTACAGTTGCGCTGCGAGTGTCAAGCTGTTGGCTGTATACGTCGCACAAAATAACTTTGGCCCTGTCATTGATGCGCAGTAGTCAAAAATGGGCCATGTTTTTCTTCTGCGCATCAATGACAGGGCCAAAGTTATTTTGTGCGTCGTATACAGTTAAAACGGCCCATACAAAGCCCTACCTGCAGGGGCCTGCTTGCAGTGCCCACTGCCAATCGTACTGTGTGTGGTCTTGCAGGGACGATGTAACGGCGATTTTGTCGGCCCTGCATGCCCACACAAAGTACGATTGGCAGTGGCACTGCAAGGAGGGCCCTGCAGGCAGGGCTTTGTATGGGGCCCTTAACAGTTAAAAGCGCGTCAAGCATTACACAATGGACTTTGTATGATATGATGCTTATAATTCCATTCCAATCAACGCTATAGCTAAATCCGCATTGCAGTTTGTAAGTGTCAAGCTTGACCTGCTCTTGACTGTACCTACTGACGTGAAAGTACTATCCTCAACCGACTGGCAGTCAGTCAAAACATTACGTTAACTTTGTATTGTTTTACCTGTTAATTATAAAAAAACCGGTCAAGTGCGAGTCGGACTCGCGCGCCGAGGGTTCCGATATACCTTTATTATATGTAGAAGCTATAAAGTACCTACGTAAGTTTTTTTGCAGATTTCTAAAAAACTGTGCTACTTAGAGAGATCGTTTTATTTTTGCTCTAATATCTACGTAAACATCTATCGACTATAATTAATTCAGATTTATCCTTTCTCAAACTTCGGAGATAAGGGCCCCCTATATATAATATAACTTGAAAACTAAGAGATACATTTACTTATTAAAAAAAAAACAAAAATCAATTTTGAAATGTACAAGTAAATAAAGCCCTTGATCATATGATACCCCACTTGACCTAGTTTCTTTTTTTATGTTAGTTACAACAATTTTAAATTTTACAGTAATAAAAATAATATTTTTATAATTCTTTTGTTTTAAATCATATTCTAAAACTATTGTATTCTATCAAATCGATTGCATGAGTGGTTGTGAGTGTGACAGACAAAGTCGCACCAGAAGGGTTCCTTTTTTATCATTTTGGTATCGGTACCCTAAAAAGTGAAAATATGTCTTAACGCAGATAATACTTACTCAAAATAACTATTTTGGAAAATTAAATCCATTGCTTTATTTAGGCAAGGAATCACTACTTTAGAAGTGCACACTAGAATAGTACGAAATTGACACGCTCAATTAATATAAATCAAAAGACTGAAACCAAATAACTCAGAAAGAGCAATTCAAATATTTGAACGCATTTACATTAAAATTGAACGAATCTAATACTTTTGTTTTATTGGTACTGCTACTTCCGGTATTCATTAGGGCTTCGAACAACACAAGCTTTTTATCGATATAATTCTATCTGCTGCTAAAAATATATTTTTTCTTCTAATGTAAGTATTAACAAAATATGAACTGCTTATTAAATAGTTTTTTTATGTTATAATTATTACATTCCAAGTTGTATAGCGCACTTTACTTTAATGCACTGTTAACGTACACACGACCGCACATCAGTAGAAACACTTTTGGACCTTATGGCGTGGTAATAGAGTTGAAAAAGTTTCTACCGACAAGCGGTTGACCATATTTGAGTAGTTCCGTAGTCCAAATTGGTTAAAAGCGTGCCGTTGTATGCGTCATCGTTTGTGCTCACAGTGCTTGAAATGTATCTGTCGCAGCCGGATTGTAGAATCCGCCGTATTACATTACGGCGGCGCGACCGATTACAAAACGCCGCCTACCTGTCGTTCCGCCGGATCGTTGTAACGATGCATTCTACAGAGCGGCGGTCAACGTTTAGCCATATTGTATTTTAGGTTCGATATCTAAGACCCGAGTTCACCAACTACAACATAATCATTGATCACGTAATCGCTTTGATAATATTTAACAGTAGTTTAAACAAACCGCGTATTTTTCGAGTTCATCATAGATTTCCAACCAACGGTTAAAAAATCAAGCGTATTTGAATGAATGAGTCAGAAAAGAACGAATGGTATAACACGACTTTATGAAGATGCATTGTGGTCGGTCACAATTTGCTTTCGTCCGAACGCCGTACAGAAATGGTAGGATAATATAATAATACTACAAAATGAAATGATTCTTTTGCCAATGCTATGACCGGCGCGTTGAAGTATTTTTAAATAAGCATCCTTTTTTCTGTGAGGGTCTTGACCATTTTTACCTGCTCTGCTCACTCTCCCTTTGTTATGGATCTTGCCAGCTGTGTTGTTGATTTCTGTGTGTAATTATTATGGAATTCGTCACTAAATAGAGTGACGTCTGTTATTCTGTGTGATATATATATTTTTTTATGTTACAAGTGAGCAAACGAGCAGGTGGGCCACCTAATGGTAAGTAGTCACCACCGCCCATAGCACCCACTGTCTTATCAATGGCATATTTTGACACCAATAAGACAGCAAAGCGCGTTGCTCACTTTTAGAACTAAGATGGTACATCTCAGTGCCGGTTATTTCACTGGGTCCCTTACCCTTCGAACCGAAACACAGCAGTGCAAACACTGCTGCTTCACGGCAGAAATAGACAAGGGGGTGGTACTTCCCCAGACGAACTTTGCACAAAAACCCTACCACTGCAAGAATAGTGATAAAGCGTACTTACTACGTATCTTATCCTGTCCTACTTCCTGTCCTACTATAATATTATAAACGCTAAAGATTGTAAGAATGTAAGGATGGATGGATGCTTGTTACTCTTTCACGTAAAAACTGCTGAATGGATTTTAATGAAACTTTACAATAATATAGCTTAGAAATCATAATAACACATAGGCTACAACTTATAAAACTGCGCAGACGAAGTCGCGGGCACCAGCTAGTATACTATAAAACTTATATGTAACTAGCATATTCAAATGTTTTTTTCAATTAAATTAAGCACGTATTACGTTTGTACATACAAACGCAATCTTTTACTATGTTGTATTTCGCAAAATAGTTGCACATACGAGGAGTGCGCATAATTCTTTCAATTTCATTAAATTTAAGTCTTTCATTTTTATTTTACAACTAAAGTAACACAGTTTCTCATCATGGAGCACAAAACCAAAGGTTAAACTAGGTTGGTCACTTCGTTTAAGTTAAACAGTCGATTACAGCACATAATCAATGATTAATGCGTGGTGAACAGCAATATATCACTAAACGGCCGTTTATGGTATAAACGGCCGTTTATGGTTAAAACTTAAACGTCTGTTGGTGAACTCGGGTCTTAGGTAAACCTAACCTAACCGATCCCGATTAGGTTAGGTTATCTTGCGACCACCACGCACGAGCCGAACGAGCGCAGCGAGCGTGCTGCGGGAGCGGCCGGCGAGTGCCAGAAACGAATTGGCGCGCCGTTTTGTAAAGCAGCGCATCGACGAAGCGCCTGTGCAATTGGGCGCCACGTTACTACGCCACTTTGACGAACGCGAAGTGCCCATTCAATGTGGCGTACATCATTTCAGCCAAATTGTAATCCGGCGGAACGATATGTAGGCGGATTGAAAAACGGCGAGGTTTTGTTATCGGGCGCGCCAAAATGTAATATGGCGGATTCTACAATACGGCTGTGACATTTAGATAGAGCAGTAAAAGAGCTTATGTCAAATCGAATCGATACACTCCCATATATTTAGAGCCGGCCGGTGATTTTAGTTTTTTGTTTTTGTGTAAACATTTTAAAACGCATCATATGAAAGTTACGCAAATTCGAACCTCACAAGGCCCGTGAATCACAGGTGTCCGACCACCAAAAGTGTAATAAAAATTGAGCGTTTTTCGTGCTTTGGTAGGCATTTGTAGCGTAATGAAATAGTGAACATAATTTTTGCATTTTACTCAGACCATGAAACTGACCAAGTTCTCCAAATACGAAAAAAAGATTTTTTACCTTCCTAGCTGTTTGTTTGGGAGGTCAAATTTGTTTTTTCATATTTTGACATAGGTGTACCTTTCTGTTTCACAAAGTAAGGCCATTGTAATAGGTCAATTTTAAGAGCTATCAAACGTATGAGAAAAAGATACCTACAAAGAAAAATTAACCCTGTGTGTTAAGGAAACGTCAAAACGGACTACTTACGTTGGCCCTACTTTAGTCTAAATAGCATGCTAAAATTATGTTCAGTATTTCAGTAGATGTGGCGTTAATAGTAATCGTTAAGCAAAGTTTGAGACCATTTCGTGGATTGAAAACTGATGGCCACCATTTACTTGGAGATTTAACCAAGGGCTAGTATGTCAGCTCCAAGTTCACCGCGCCTTCTGTCGGCGATAAATCGATCGATTAATGTTGGGTCTGGGACAAATCTGCTACCCATCGTTTCAAAAAGAGTCCATAACGCCTCTAGATAAACGGGATAGTATGTGAATTAATTTATATTCGTCAATAATTATAATAGTACACACTAACCAACAAAATTTACAGTTGAGACGAATCAAAAACACACTTTTTTGACAGATCAGTATTCACTGTAAATAAATATACCTAGTAAGTTCCATTTAAATTGAAGTAAGAGATTACAAGAAAGCACGACCCTATAGAATGCATATCAATGCATAAAAAAACTGATCCGTCTGTCACAAAGTTTTTTTGATCCGGCTCAACTTACTGTCTAAATTATAAAGCAAACAACATCAAAATCGATCATACATCGACGAGGTATGCGTACCTCACTATTGAGCATTTGTTTCGGTGACGTTGTTAGTGGTACACGTCAACGCAACAAGATTTTCAGTGATTGTCGCGCCTATACAATACTTTCACCAAAGATTTTCTGCGAAACAGTGATAAATAAAGTTATTTAACTTTAAAACACTTACCAAAATGCTGTATCTTGAAGATTATTTGGAGAGTGAGTGTTTCTTTGTCCTTACACGATGACGTAATCCGCTACAGTTGGCAGCATTGTGGCGTGACATGGCCATGATGATTTTACGGCGCCAAAAATTGAAATTGTTTGAAAAGTTTTATTTCATTTTATTACTTATTATTTATTTCAGTGATTGAACATCTACCTCAAGAACTTAGAGATAGGTTTACAGAAATGCGCGAAATGGACTTGTCTGTACAGAGTAAGTATTTCCTACGAAAATTATATATTTCTTCGTGATATGTGATATTATAATAATTACCTTCATTTATGTATACGTTCGTAGATAACATGGATACGCTTGAAAAGCGTGTTCGTACGTTATTCGGAAGCTGCCGTCGTGGTGAGATCAATAAGGACCAAGCAGACACAGAGATGTCTGATATAAAAAGATGTTATGGAAAGACATTGGAGGAGGCTGAGGAAAAAGTTGCTTTGGCTAACCAAATGTCGGACTTAGTAGATCGTTACTTGCGAAGACTTGGTAAGTACATAAGAATTAATTTTTACTGTTTATTTTATCTCATAAGTGAGCCAAAAACAGATGTGCTATCTGATGGTAAATGGTGACCACACAAATGTATTTTTTGTAGCACACTTTGATGCAAACCCTATTAGATTATTATTATTATTAGCCCTCAATAGATTAGTTAGATGATAATATTTATATATATATTTTTTGCTCTTGACCTCGATCTAGTACATATGAGGTCGACGATGGAAGAAGCTTGCCCAGAAGAAGCCTTGAATAGATTCTGGATATATGAACTAGAAAACAGTCATAGGCAGAGAATTCCACTCCTAAGCAGTGTGGTCTTTAAAAGATGTTGCAAAGTGCTTTGTGCAAATGTGTGGAATATCTACCGAGCATTGGTGAAATCCTGAAGTGCGTCTGGATTCCTGATGTTTGGTTCTTTCTTTACTATTACAATTTTATTTAATTTTAGGGTTCCATAGTCAAGCAGGTTTCCTTATAGTTTTGTCATGTCCATCTGTCTGTCTGCGGTTTAGCTCAAGAGTCCTAGAAAGTTGTGATTTGGTATGGGTACACATATTAGTCATGCTGACAAAGTGGTAAAATAAAATATTGAAAAGAATTTTTTTTTTTCGGATAACTCACCTAGACTCCTAGACATAAAGAGGAGATAATTTTTTTTTCTTTTCTACCCCCAGCCGACTTAGCACGCTCCAGTTGTCAGTTTATCTAGGCCCATAGATTAAAGACTTTAAGCATGGTCACGTTTTTTTGACAGCCGAGCAGTGCACACACATTTTTAAAGACTAGGATGGCTACATGTATTAGTGTATAAAGCTATCTCTGTCTAAAATATCAAAAACGTAATTTGTAAATTTGCTAAACATTTTTCTCCACTGACATTTCTTCGCGCTTGGAAGTGATGGATTAGATGACATAATTCCCCAATTAAAGTGACTATTCTCCGAGATATATTTTCTTTTAGGGAGCGTGCTAAGCAGGCTGGTGTGGAGTGTATGGGTGGAGTGGAGGTCATGTCTTAACTTAGAATTTAGGTCTTTTTAAAAATATTGTGAGTATTTAAGGATCCCTTTGCGAAACAAGTGCCAGCTAAACGGTTAATATAGGATATGTCAAAAAATTCACAGTGGTGGTACATATTATTATGACAAAGTTAAAAGGAAAACTATCACAGCTAAGTAGGTTTTACAGGTTAACAAGTAATAGTCAAAATACTGAAAATAATATCAATAGCAATCGGGCGCTGTATCTTGCATTTAGTTCATTCATTCAGTCAGTGTAGGTGTAGCTTTGTAGCTAGGAAAATATTTTAAAAAAATCAAAATCAAATCAAAATATAAAAAATTAATGATGATGATTCCTAAGGCAACTACGAAAGCCTACACTGCGCGTGGCCTGACACGCACTTGGCCGGTTTTATTGTTGATGATATTTCATGCCAATATTTGTTTTTACTTTAGACACTGAGCTACATAAGTTCAAGTGTGAGTTGGAGGCTGACAACAAGGGGATCACAGAGCTGCTGGAGAAGCGTTCTCTGGAACTGGATGTAAACACCAACCATACTGGAGCTTCAAACAACAGCCATTATAACAAGGAAAACAGGTAATGTTATTGGTTTTTGGGCTAATAATCAAATGATAAACAAACTGCTACTTAAGGCATGGAAAAAGAAGCACACAGTGATAAGATTTTTTTTTTATTGTAAATGGGTTTACTCTTGACCTCGATCCAGTCTTGAAGACAGAGATGAGGTTGACGGTGGAACGAGCCTGCCCAAAAGAAGCCTATTCACTAAGATAGGATTTGTGGAGGAGAGGGAAGAAATAGATATTATTATTGTGTGCTATTATTATTACATTAGTACCTGGGGGACCGACATTCACTGTATAATAGCCGCCTCAACATTAAAATATCATCGGGTGAGCAAGCTATGCTACCCACCAACAGATGGCGCTGTAGGTTTCTGTCTAAAACGCGGTATTTTGAACAAATGCTTAAAAACACGGAGAAAACTAATTTTCCTAGATATGAGACCTAGGTAGAAAAACGTTAGAGCCGTTTTCGAGAAACCGATTACAAATATTGCTCGTTTATTAGTGTAGATAGATAGAATAGAATAGAAGCTCTAGATTAAAATCCCACATTTTTGACAGATCAAATATTAAAATTATAACATTTGGATCTAGAACTGTATATATGAAGTTGAAAACAAAAGGAAGATAAGAAAAGATACCTGAATCTTATAGTTAAGGCTAACAAAATAATATACTTATAATGATTATGGTTACTTTGTAGATACCGCATCCGTGCTGAGAAACGCCGAGATAGCTGGGCTACCCGGGACTCGCGTGCTTATGCCACTGCCTCAAATCTATCCAGAACTGATTCTGCTATTCAGGTAATTACATGTAGTAATGAGATATTTAAAAGTTTGTATATTTTGCAAAATAAAACCATAAACAATAATCAAAAACACGTTTATTGGGAAAAATTGTTAGATAAATTATTCGAGTCAAGAGAGCACAAGGTCCCGACAGAGGTCACCTTGGTCGGCAACCATTCGAGTTGTATGGAGAATTGGTTGTAAACCACGAACTACACGGTCGGAACGGACCAAGGTGACCTCTGTCGGGACCTTGTTGGCGACCGTGTATCCGGTACTTCAACGCTCGCGATCTGTCCACACGTTGGCGACAATGGCCACTTGCTCAGTTCTGTTGCAACACACATCGAGTGCGTGCGTCGAGCGAGAACGGCTTCCTCATCCACAATTCGCACGACCCCCCCCCCCCCGCGACTCATTTTTAGAGTTCTGGGCATTATCGGTCAGCGCTAGAATTAGCGCGACGTACCTATATGTATTGCTCTTTTATAAATTGTATAGGATAATTATTATATTGTTTTTGTAGGCGGCCCTGGGACGCGATTCTTACGGACTGGGAGCAGGCAGCGCCATAGCTGCAGCTGCCAGCCAAGCCATCGCAGCCACCCAACAGGTAACTTCATCGAGTGTCAAACTCGTAGGTGCAGTCGGCCACACATCAGTGGTAACACTTGATCTTGAGCGGGTACAATTAGTAGGCAGATTCAGGCAATAATGGCTCAGCGCTGGTTCAGCTTATACTGGTTTTGTTACTACTCACATACTGACGTGTATATGGTCTTTGGTCTTTACCTATAAAGTTGACGTTTTCTAGACGGAGAAAGATGGAAAAAACTGTTTAAATATCATTGCATTTTTCTAAATAATTTTGAGTAGGTATGAATTAGACACCATACTACGGCTGTACAGTATGACGCAAATACTATGGAGCTGGATTCCATTTGAGTCATAAATAAGATAAGATAAAGATAAGATAAGTTTATTTGCAAAGATACATGGTAAACAGAGAAATATGATCCATTTGCATTTTATACAACGTGTTAACGGAATAAGCGAAACTGAGAAAATAGTTTGTTCAGAATCGAGAGTAGAATCAATTTCACTTGTTTTTGATGGGGGTATTTTTTTTTCTTCTATTCCAAATATTTCTGTGGATACGCGCGCTCGCGGCGCGGCGCCACGCGGTTCATGAGCGGTGAGGAGGGGGGGGAAGTGTGCGTGGCGGGCTAGGACAACGAAGAAACTAGGTAGAACGATGATGAAACTTTAAAATAACAATATCTAAAAAAATATCCTTTTTTAAGTTTTTTATTACGGGAATGGATTTATTTTAATAAAAATCAGTTGGGGTGTATGAGGGTTTCGCTTATTCCATTAACAAGTTGTATATTTCGATCGGCTTCAAATCGGCGATATAATACAGCAGCGGGCTCAGACCACAGCCAACGTAACTTAACTTCATGACTGAAACGAAAGAGCCACTACTATTCGGTCATGAGCACTCCTATATTTTATTGTACCATGTGATTTTTATTAATGTAAACTGCCTTCAAAAAACCAACCCAATGAAAAGCACAACATAATTTTAATAAGTAATAAAAAAGATCTGGGTATTTACTTAGTTTTTGAAGTTGGTGCAAGACTTTTTATTTACTTTTTGGCAGAAATTTACTTTACGGTGTAGGGATAGAGACAGGATAGGGACTGAATAAGGATTTAATAAATTCAGCAAATCATTGTAAAATACCATTTTAAGAGCCCCACGAACCGAGCGAGAAATCGCGCGCTGGGATCATGCGCCGAGTACTCTCTTCTGTTGCCGTCTCACCCTGAGTGCGACAGAGCGCTAAAAGAGCAAGAGCACGATATTGTCTCGCGAAACCAGTTTTTGGGTCTTGACGGGCGCGGCGTGCGGGGCGGGTGGCCAACGGGCAGCCTAGTCAAATAGCTTTATAATAATTTTGTAATGTTTTGCTTGCTTTGCGCTCATTTTTGACGGCATATTTTTCTACAGCTGAACTATTTCTAAGAATGATGAACTGTGTGGTGAATGGCGAAGAAACAATAATAACTTAGTCGTACTGATAAAAATCCAGGTTTATTATTCGAGAATTAAATCATAATATAGTATATTTTAATAAAATCATTATAGGACATTAAGATGCAAGTGCATCTATTGTAATGTAATGTCCAAAGCGCACGCGCTTCTGACGACGTTTTTCAACACATTTGCGAATAAAAAGAAGTAAAATTTGCTTAGGTACCTCTTTTCCCGAAGGAAAAGACGTACACAACGTACACCCGATTCTCCAGACTTGTGTTTCGTGCCTTAGTATTTTCTACGTTGAGGAACTACATTAATTACTGATTTTTTTAGGGTTCCGATACCAAATTGGTAAAAAAAGGAACCCTTATGGTGCCGCTTTGTCTGTCCGTCTGTCTGTCACACCTGTATATCTCAGCAACCACTCATGCTATCGACTTGAAATTTGGAATAGTTTTAGAATATGGTTTCCCAACTTAAACTTAAAGATGATTATTAAAGTAAAGGGGGTCCTAATAGGGGGGCAAACTTTAGAATTGTCGTTACTAGGTCGAGTGGGGTATCATATGAAAGGGCTTTACTTACAAATTCTAAAATATTTTTTTGTATTTTTTACTACTCTTAATATAATACTTTATTTAAAAAAAAACAGAATTACAACTTAGACATAGGTTACTAACTCTAAAAATTAATACATTTATATTCTTATAGCGAAACTTACGTCTAGGTTGATACAATCATTACCAGTGGTCCCCAAACTAGGCGAAGCCTGTATCTTGGGAAACCTATGTACAATTGGTTACCGAGTTGTCTATATAGCTAAAAGTGATAACTTAATAGGAAAATAATAGTAATTAAATCTAACAATATGCGTTGTAGCTGCTATTTAAATTAATTTAAGAATTTATTTATTACCTAGTGCATATACTACTATACTACCGAAATATTATTGTCTAAAAGGTATAATTAATTCTGTTTGTTGATAATCTAAAGTGCTGAGCCAATTTTGAATTATGGTTTTAGCTTCCAATACTGTCGATTTCTTTATGTCGCAAAATTTTATAATTTGGTTATAAATTGCAGAATAAGCGTAAGTAGGAAATCTTCTAGCGAAAGTAGTTTTAGCTGCTGGAATTGGTATTTTAAAAACGCGTTTCTGCAATAAGAGGGGGTACTCATCCAATTTGAGAACTTGGCTGTGAAGGCTAAGGGATGCTTTAGCGATGTACAGCTGCCGAACCCGCAAAACCTCTTGATACAAAGTGTTAGTGGGGAACCTAAATGGTTTTTTTAACATTACTTTCAGAACTCCACGTTGAGCTCTTTCTAAGGCAATCAAGTGAGTCTTTGCGGCGCCTCCCCAAATACCTATACAATAATTTAAAAGAGATTGACATATCGCTAAATAAACAGTTTTTATGATGTGAAAACTAACTACATTACGTAATTTTTTCATCACTCCAATAATTTTTAGGATTCGAGCCGACAGAGCGGCAATTTGGGATTTAAAATTGAGTTTTTCATCCAGCATTACTCCTAGATATCTTAATTCGGTTGTTCTTAGAATGTATTCACAGTTACATGAATGAGTAGGAGGTGTAGAATTTGAGAAACACTTGTGGATTTTTATACCAGGTGATTCCGGTGGACGTGAGGAAGCCGCTTTATGGAAACAAATATATTTGGTTTTTTTGGTGTTCAACGTTAATAAATTCTTTTGTAGCGAGTTTGAAATACAAGACATACCCTGTTCGGCCAAGCGGAAAGTATTCTCCCAGCTTTTTCCAAAAAATAATATGGCTGTGTCGTCTGCGTAGCATATAATTTCCGCCGAGGGCATACTGAGATTGTGAATATCGTTCATGAAAATAATAAACAGGGTCGGACCAAGAATACTTCCCTGGGGAACACCGTAATTAATTCGTTGCACATTGCTTACATGCGAGTCTATCCGGACCATCTGTCCTCTTTCTGAAAGATAGCTATGAAACCAGGCTAAGGCGTGACCACGAATTCCTAGTTGCTCCAACTTTCGAAGCAGAATTGGAATTGAAACTGTGTCGAAGGCCTTGGCCAAATCGAGAAAGGCACCAATACAGTGATATTGCTTGTCAAGGTAGGAGGATACTAAATTAACTAATTCAGAGATAGCATCTTCAGTTGACTTTTTCTTTCTAAAACCGAACTGTCTATGACTAAGTAATCCAGAGTCCTCTAAAAACGATACAAGCCGCCTATTAACGATTTTTTCTAGTATTTTAGAAAAGACACTAAGAAGAGAAATAGATCGATAGTTGTTAGGAGAATCTCTGGAACCGTCTTTGTAGATAGGAGTTACAGCAGCAATTTTCCACGCATTAGGAAAATTGCCTGTACTTAGGCTAAGGTTAAAAATATGCGTTAACGGTTGCATTATGTCATTCCCGATAGCCTTAACTAAATTGTTATTAATTCCATCTAAGCCAGGAGCGCTGTTTGTTTTAAGATGCCTGATTAGTAGTTCAACTTCCTCCGGGTCAGTAGGCGTCAAAAAAAGTGAGTTATGAGGACCATCATTGGTGTTTATAGAGGCAGCAAGATCATCTTCGGTAACACTTGTTTGACTAAGAATATTGTTGGCTAAGTTTTTTCCTACGGTTGAGAAAAAAATATTTACAATGTTTAAAGAATCAGAAGCATTCTCAGTCAGAGTCAAAAGATCCTTAGCCTGACGTGATTTCTTACTTGATCTGCATATCTTTAAGATGGACGTCCATAAGCCTTTTGGGTTATTTTTGTTAAATTCTATATCTGCGCTGTCATATTGTGTTTTAAGTTTACGGATCAAGTTGTTATAAAAATTTCTGTATCTAGTGTACGACAGTTTAAGTATTTTGTCGTCCGGATACTGTCTGACTAGTGAGTGTAGATGATCTCGATGACGCGCGCATCGAAGTAGGCCAGGGGTCATCCAAGGTTCTATAGTGAATTTACTCCTGCTAACACGAATAGTCCTAGTATGTTTATCGACTGAGGCATTTAGGATGCCAAGGAACACACCTACTGCGTCGTTAACATCTGTCACGTCTGTAACGTTACTCCAGTCAACGCTTTGTAATTCCCTTGAAACTCCCTCAAAGTCCGTTATTTTCTTAGTTCTCAGGCCGTTTGTCTGTTTTTTTGGCTTTTTAATATTAAGGCCTACTATGGCGGGCTTGTGATCGGTAAATTCTGTATCACATACCAGTCCAAGTACAGAGGAACTGGTTTTGACAAATATATGGTCTAAGCAGGAGTCAAGTCTCGTTGGCAGCGTGATAGCAGGTTGGAGAGAGTGTTCGGCAGTCAAGCAGAGATAATCAGAGGGGTCGATTTGACCGCAACATTCCACAAGTCTCTTACGTAAGCTACCACCCCACCATTCTGATTAATGTTTCGGGTTGAGTAGAAGGCTGAATAACCTGAAATATCGTCAATAACCGTAGTGTCGCTAAGCCAACATTCAGTCAGTAAAATCACGTCAAATTCAGTCTTAAGTCGTTGTAAAAGAACTAGCAAGGCATCAAAATTTTTATAGATACTCCTTATGTTCACAGTCAAGATCTTAAATTCATAATTTAGGTTTAAAGTTATCTTACAGTTTTCTGGCTGAATTGCTTTACAAGTTATATTAAAGGAATCATCAATATTTGTTAGTAAATCAAGACTACCCATAACTAAAAATGTTATTATAAGAAAGAATGGAGTTTAGAGTTTTAGAGGATTTAAAGAGTGTTAAAGCAGATAGGAGTATAGTCTTTATATCAGCAGCTAAATACTTTTCACAAACAGAAAATATGCAGGTAAAAAAGGCTTTTAAAACTTCAGTATTGGACGCAGTGAAAATCTGAAAATTAATAAGAGTTGCGCAGTTTGCAAACCCACGTAGAAACAATGCTCGGTTTGACGCGGCATAGAATATGTTATACCAGAATATTAGCAAGGAAGTCGTATTAAAACAAAAACATCAAATGTTGTTGGAAGTACCAGAAACATCGCCGGAGTGGAGATTTCTAGGTTTTTCAGGCCCATTACCAAGCAGTTTTTGCAATATTGATTCAGAGCTAACTCTCAAAATTGAACTGGTTTCCGATCGTCGCATAAAAATGTTACCGTTGTTGGTCCAAACATATTTAAATTTGAGGTCTGCACCAGCTGCACGAGCTTTACTGAACAGGACTCTGTTTCGTTTAGTAAGGTGTTCGTTTATGAAAATTTTCCTTGAATTTCCAGGCACTTCGATCTTGTCAGTGGTGAGACCTCGTCTAGATCTGGCTGCGCGAAGAAGTTGGTCTCGGGGAGCGCGTCTAGTGAGAGTGATTATAACAGGGCGGGGTCGATCGTCTCTACCATCCTTCCCACCTTTCACCCCTACACGCCTGATATCATCCACGTCGCGTGGGTCCAGATCGACTCCTATCTTAGAGGCCAGCGTTGCCACAATGTGAGGTAAATTCTCATTGGCATGTTCAGTAAGGCCATTTAATTCCACGTCCTTACGAAAATGAGCTTGTTCCCTGGTTTCGAGTTCTAACCGCAGGTCAGCAACTTCAGTTTTCAACTTCAGCAAATCTGATGTACATGTTTCCAAATCACCAACTCTTTCTTCAACCGAATCTAATATCTCTGACATGACCTCCAACTTAGCGTCAAGGGAGGATTTTAATCCATTTAATTCTGTTTTAACCTGGGACAAGTCAGATTTAATAGAATCGATTGCTAACAATTGGTTCTGCATCGATGAAAGCTTGGACAAGATAGTATCCAGCACGTCCGTCTTCGGCACGTTGACCTTGGAAAAACTCGGTTCTGGAGTTTGCGGCAGGGGTCTGGGGTCTTGCAGGCCTGCAGCCGAGATCCTGGCCGGGGAATGTTCGACACGCGAGGAGTTAGCAGTATAGTCTAGAGTTGAGTTTTCGTCGCGACAGTCTGAACATCTCCAAGAGTTTCTTCCCGTACCAAGTCGATTAAAGCCACGCTCCGTTGTACCACTACAGTGAAAGTGATAAGTTTTACCGCACACAGTGCAAGCCGGTCCTTGGCCTACAGTGTCATTACATGAGGCACACTTCGTGGTAAACATGACTCACACTCAGCTGGTATAGAAAATAGTAGCACTAGGCGATATATCGCTTTCCTGTCGTTCGCGTTCCTAGTAGAAGGCGGTAGCGGCCAAATTGTGTTCACTTTTCACGATTTCAACATTTGCTTCGATTGTTTATCTAGGTCACCACAATGCATGCGAATTTGCAAAGACAGAAAATTTTGAGTAATGCTGATTATGAATTTAAATTAATTAGCCGAAACAACGACACGTCCGATTACAACAATGTCTCGCGAGGAAAAAAAAAGAAGTCTTAGTTTTCAATTTATGATGAAAAATGTCAAAAAAAATACAATTCCCCCCCTTATCTCCGAAGTTTGTGAAAGAGAAAATCTGAATTAATTACAGTCGATAAAAGTTTGTGTAAATATTACAGCAAAATTAAACGATCTTTCTGAATTGCACAGGTTTTTAGAAATCTGCAAAAAACCTTAAAAAAAACAAATTTAGTTTTCCGGTTCTTAAAATGGACTTTATTGCTTCCAAAAATACTAAAGGTATATAGGAACCCTCGGCGCGCAAATCCGACTCGCACTTGACCGGTTTTTTTTTATTGAAGGAGTCGATACTTTTGAAAATATATACAATAAACACAATGTAAACATCGCAAATATTTGTAAAAATGGCGCGCGCTGTTTTAGCGGACACAGATGCGACATTGACTAAACTGCCAAACAGCTTAGTCCTTATTATTTTTCACTTCTCATGCTCTGAAAATGCTTCTTTGTGCAGGATATAGGCTGCACAAAATCGAATTTTGTGCACTAGGGCAAAAAAGTAATCGCGGTGGTGTACGCCCTGCGCGCGGGCCTGCTGCATCCCCCCCGCGCCGCGCGCGCGTCAACATATTCTTCACTAAAGCAGAACAACTCATTCTTCAGTTACATTTAGAGAGTACTTTTACGTTTTACTTCCTCGCAATCAAAGTGAAAAGCAGAGTTTAACTCGTCCACAAAACCATTTTATCCTCGACATTACAATCAGCCCTCGCCTTCGGCTCGGGCTGCTAAAATTCTCGGAAAAATGGTTCGTTTTGTACATTTGTTGTAAATTCTACTATAAAATACGAATTTGTTGTTACTAAGTTGATTAATATAAATATTATCGTGAAATGAATGTTTATTGATCATATTATCGAACAATGTCAATTTATTCATGAAAATATTATGGATTTTATAGACATAAAAACTCCTTGCTCCTTGCCGAAATAAAAAAAATTAAGAAATAAAACACTAGTGCGGTAATATAATGGAAAAAGCACGCGTGTTTGATAAGCTAGATTATCGACCTTAACTCAGTGCAAATAGAGCTGTTTTATGCGCAAATGTGTAGAAAAATATATATTTTTTTCGTATTGGTCATTTCTTCTAAATCACACATAAAATCACTTTCTAAGCAATAACCCCCGTATGGTAAATTTCATCGAAATCGTTAGAGCCGTTTTCGAGAAACCGATTACAAATACGAGTATATATATATATACGAGTAATTACAAATATTGCTCGTTTAATAGTATAGGATACCCAATATAAAACAAACAGAGATGAGTCCTTGAAAAGTTATTCAGTGAGCTATTACAATAATATAATAATTAACATGAAGTACTATATTCCTTATATTAAAAGATTTACAATTTCCTTATTTTAAAAGATTCAAACTATTTATACCAGGCTATTCGTGAAAAAAGCTTCATTATAAAAAATATAAAATAAATTTAGTCAAATAACCAATAGTGAAATAACGCTTCGTAATCAAAACTACCTTCCAGCATAATAGTACATTAAGATGCATGTGCGCTATTTTGGATATTACGGCCGAGGCCCAGAAAATGCAGCCCGAGCCGCAGGCGAGGGCGTAATGGAGCCGAGGGTGTAATCACCAAAGCGCACAAGCTTCTTACGACGTTTTTCAACACATTTGCGAATAAAACCGAAATAAATTCGCTTACCTGCAATTCCTGAGCCTCCATTTTTCGTTCTCACAATACTTTTCAACATGGAATAAATACACCACAAAGAGCTAGGTTTATACTTATTCGCCAGCTCATTGAAATAAGCCAAAAAGACATTCTCTGAAAACGAAATGGCATTTTGGCTGTTCTTCCATTCAATGAACTTTTCGTAGGCAAGAATGTACCTATTTTTCCATTGATTATGCTGGAAGGAGACTCACTTGCATTTTGTGCCCCAGTAATTATTTCCTGTGGGGTTAAATTAAGTTCTTCTTCATTGCTTGAAACCGACGAACGACATTGTTATATTTGGTATTGTGACGAAAAACAATTTAAAATTTATGTGTTGTGTGGTATATTTACCACCGAAGACAAGTGACGACCAGTACTTAAAAGTATTTAATTGTATTGAGAATGCTATGACCCAATACTCGTCATTAGATTTTTTTATATTAGGAGATTTTAATTTGACTTCAGCTAGTAATAATGTTATTTCTAATTTTAATTTATTAATGGAATTTTGTGACATTAAACAGCATAATACAATAAGTAATTCATACGGTGGCATGCTTGATTTAGTGTTGAGCAGTTTCAGTGATGAGGCTGTTGCAGTTGATCAGGAAGTTGAACCTCTTATTTGGATAGACAACCCACACCCCGCTCTAACAATCACCCTATCTTTCCCGCGTGGTCATGATCGAGTTGAGCAGCCCATCCGAGACCTAAACGATCCCCTCCAAAGTCCCGAATTAAACTTTCGCAAGGCCGACTTTGTTTCTCTTTATGCAGCCTTGGGTAATGTTGATTGGTCTGACGTTCTATCAGAGAAAAACGTCAATGTCGCTACGGAGAAATTTTACGAAATCTTGGATGATTTGCTGCGCCAGTTCGTTCCTTTAAAAAAATCCAATAAACATAATGATCGGTTTGTATATCCAAAATGGTACACACCAGAAATTATTCGATGTATAAAACTGAAATATTTTAATCTTATAAGGTACAAAGAAGAACAAAAACTATTTAATAAAGAGATGTTTAAATATTACAGAGAAAAGGTAAAAATATTAATTGATTCAGCTTTTAATAATTATACAAGTCAAGTTCAAAAAGATATGTTAGACGATCCAAAAAAGTTCTGGCAATATATTAATGACCGCAAAAAAAATAGATACCGCAAGAATTACTTCACCTATAATAACAGTACAGTTGCTGAGCAAGAGGCAGCAAACGCTTTTGGCACATATTTTGAATCGGTGTTCCTGAAGGATATACCAGAGCTGGATGTCATAAAAGCGGCTCTCAATGCCCACTCGTCTGTGCCAAATGTAGAAATCAATCATGCAACTGTTGGTGACTTCCACCGTGCTGTAAAAAAGCTCAGGGCTCATTCCGCAGCTGGTCCGGATCAGGTACCACCCTTTTTATTAAAGGATTGTGCATCTGCTCTTGAGACTCCCTTATTGCACTTATACAATCTTGCGCTCATACAATCAGAGTACCCACAAGCGTGGAAAATCTCAAGAGTCACACCAGTACCTAAGGAACCGTCCAAGGACGATATCACATCATATAGGCCCATTGCGGTGTTGTCAGTATTTGGAAAGGTTTTTGAGGCAATAATCGATTATCAGCTTAGACACCAAATAAATCATATATTAAATGATTGCCAGCACGGTTTCCGCCCTTCCAAATCAATAACAACGAGCCATATTAACTTTTCAGATTACATACTATCAGAATTGGATTCTAACAATCAAGTAGACACCATTTATTTCGATTTTCAGAAGGCATTCGACCTTGTGGACAATGACGTCCTGCTTTCTAAGTTTGCTCAGATTGGTTTCACTCCGAACGCATTGAAATTTTTTGCTAGTTACCTAAAGAACAGGCGTCAATATGTCCAGCTTGAGGGCTACCGTTCACAAACATATTACACAAGATCGGGTGTCAGCCAGGGAAGCACTTTAGGCCCCACGTTGTTCCTAATCATGATAAATGAATTGCCAAGTGTGGTAGTACACTCGAAATGTCTGTTATTCGCAGATGACCTGAAGTTATATTCGTGCGTTAAGAGCCCTCAAGACTGTGATTCATTACAAAGTGATATTGAGTCGGTTGAAAATTGGGCCCGTTTAAATCGACTTCCATTCAATGAGACAAAGTGTAAAGTTATAACATTCACGCGTAAATTTCACTACTACACTGCCGAATATCATCTAAGTCAAAGGCCTCTAGATCGGGTAACAGAAATCAGAGATTTGGGGCTGACTTTGAATTCCCAATTTACTTTTAGAGAACACATAGCTGACACATGTAAAAAAGCCAACAAAAGGTTGGGCTTCATTGTAAGAACAGTATACCCCTTCTCTAACATTAACGTGGCGCTGACCTTATATAAGGCATACGTTCGGAGTAGATTAGAATTTGGAGCAATGGTATGGGATCCTAGGGAATCAAAATACAATGATATGATTGAAAAGGTTCAGAAGAAATTTGCCCGATTCATCTACAAAAAAACCTATGGTACTTATCCTTTTCTTTATCCCTCTATATTTGTGTACGGAATGGTGAGTCTGGACAGTCTAGAATTGAGACGAAAATTGGCATTAGTCCTGCACTACCATTCTGTATTAACTGGTAAAATCGATAACAGCACAGCATTATCTCGGATGTGCTTGTGTATACCGGGAACGTACTTGCGCGGTGGTGGTGCGGAGCTGCAGAGGCGCACGCGGCCGCTGTTCGCGACGATCAGTGTGCGCACCTGCAGCGGCGCGAATGCTCCCTCGGCACGTGCAATCGGGCTTGTCAATGAAATGCTTACACTACAGCCACTAGCTGATATATTTAATGACAACCCAATTGTTGTCAAAAGATTTGCAACTCTGTTCCTTAACATGTTTTTAAGGATGAAAAGTAGTGTTTTATAATATTATTATGTAACTAAAGTATAAGTGTGTTGGACTAGTCTGTAAGCTTATATTTTTAAATAAATGAATTGAATTGAATTGAATTAGTTAGTCACAAAAATCAAAGCAAATGAAAATACTTCTGAAAAATGGCGCGCGGAATTCTTGTTGCGCGCGCATTTTTTTTTCAAATGAGGAGCTGTGACGAAGCTGTGGCAATGCTCCCAAACAGCGTAGTCATTGAAAAAGTACAAAAACTTAAAATTTATTGCTTACAAAATCAATTAATGTTATTTGTTGTCAAATTTAACTAATCTCATGCAACAAACTGTTTATATATTATATTTTTATCAACATTACGAAAATGTCATAAATATTTTAGACATTAGAACTCCTTGCTCTTAGTTAATATAAAAAAAATATAACTAGTGCTGTAATATATAATGAGAAAAGCACGCGTTTTTAATAAGCTGGATTATGGACCTAAATACAGTGCAAATAGAGCTGTTTTATGAGCAAATGCGTTGAAAAATACATAAGCTGTATCGAGTACCTATCAAAAAGCACGTAAAATGAATACGCTCAGTGCAATCGCGCGGAGAGTTAACGACGCACTGCAAAGAAAATCGAAGGCGGAGACAGTCCGTGCTATACGTCCCTCCCCCGACCCTGTTCTATACCTGCACACACCCCCGCTAACGAGAGAGAAGCTGCAGCGAACGGGCCGAAATTTAGCTATTTATCAAAACATTGTGGTTATTTCGTTTACATTAACTTAATATTTAATTTATTTATATTTTTTTAGTTTATTTTCAAAGTACACTATTAAATCAATGCTTACGATTGGTTTCCATTTAATTTTAAAGTGTATTACGTATGTTGTACCTGGCTGCAAGTGACACGTATTTTGCGTGAAATTTGTCAGAAATTAAATTCGTTCTAATTTTGTTTTTGGTTAATATTTTCAAACAAAAACTAATTAAAAGCATAGATATATTGCATTTGATTATGTCTACGAAGTTTGGTAAAGTTTGGTCTTACCTTTCAAAAATTAAAACCAATCAATGTTTGTATAGGATTTCGTCACTCCGTGGGAACCTTAAGTACCAAAATACTCTCAAAATACCCTATTAAGAATATATTCCTACGGCAGAAAAAACCAAATTCTGAATGCCCACCTTAAGAAATAATATAGAATGGCTCATGTGCCAAAAACACCAGCTCTCTTAAACTTAAAACCTGTACGTCAAAGGGGTCTAAGTCACGGGGTATCCAATTGTTGTATACCAAAATCTTCTCTAGAATACCTATAACAAATACTTTTCTACAAATCGCATCAAAATCGGTTCAGGCAAACGCGAGATAATCGCGGATAAACATAGGTACATATATTTGTGTTTTCGTGAGACAAAATCCGGATGTTTATACAAAAGCTGGAGAAATTAGCATGAGAGGTTGTAGGGATCCAGAGAGATTGATTCATGTAGAAACACCACTTACTGAAAAATATAATACTACGAGTAGTTGCTTATGTTATGTATGAGTATAAGAATATTTAATAAAATTCCTAACGAATTTAAGAGCCTTGATAAAGCAATTCAAGACAAAATTATATAAATGGCTAAGTGACAAAAACTATTATAGTGTTAAGGAATTTTTTTCTGACCAAAATTGATTTATTTATTATATTTATTGTAATTTTGATGTAATTTGAATTTTATTGACATAATTTTGTAACATCATCTAAAAATATTTGCATGCCTTTTGTGGGCAAAACATGACTGTTCTGTAATATCTGTTGTAACATCCTACTACACTGTTTTAAGCGAATAAATGTTTTTATTCAATTCTATTCATATAAACATACAGGTCAAACTTAACAGCCCTTTTTTTAAGTCGTTTATTTTTTTTTAAGTTGGAAAAAATAGTGTAGAAAGGCATTTTTTGTGCGTAGATGTCAGTAGGACGTCGCTCGGTCTCCATGAAGGCTTCGTACGACGCGGTGGCTGCAGGGGGCGGCGAGCTGGCCCTGCTGCCGGCGCACCACACCACGCACCACGACCACGGTCCGTACACCACTCACCACTCACCACTGTGTGTAGGAGGCTGCTTGTTGTGACGTGTACATGTCAGTAGGACGTCGCTCGGTCTCTACGAAGGCGTCAGTACACCACTCTAAACAACGTGTTAACGGAATAAGCGAAACAGAGAAAATAGTTTGTTCAGAATCGAGAGTAGAATCAATTTCACGGATTTTTGAGGGGGGCTTTTTTTTTAATTTTTATTATAAATTTTTTTTTATGTCACAGGTGGGCAAACGAGCAGGTAGGCCACCTGGTGGTAAGTGGTCACCACCGCCCATGACACCCACTGTCTTATTAGTGAAAAAAATTGACACTAAAAAGACAGCAAAGCGCGTTACCAACCCTGAGAACTAAGATGGTATGTCTCATGTGACGGTAATTTCACTGGCTCCCTTGCCCTTCAAACCGAAACACAGCAGTGCAAACACTGCTGCTTTACGGCAGAAAAAGGCAAGGGGGTGGTACTTCCCCAGACGGACTTAGCACAAAAGCCCTACCACCTACAAAATGTTTGCCGCTTCTATTCTAAATATTTCTGTAGATTCGCGCGCTGGCGGCGGCGCCGCGCGGTTCGTGAGCGTTCAGGAGGGGAGGGAAGTGAGCGATGCGTGCGCGGAGTGCGCGGACTAGAACAACGATGAAACTAGAACAATGATGATACTATAAAATAACCATATCTAGAAAAAAAAAAACATTTTTTAAGATTTTTTTTACGGGATTGGATTTATTTTAATAAAAATTTGTTGGGGTGTATGAGGGTTTCGCTTATTCCATTAACACGTTGTATGGTATTGTTGTGTACGCTCTTAGTAAATCATGTTGCTAAGGTAGACCCTATGACAATACACCTTTTATCATAATTTTAATTTACTTTTCAGGCCTCCTATCGTCTTCTGGTCACCCTCAATCGACCAGTCTGCACGGACATCACACCACTTCTCACGGACATTCCAGTTCCACCGCTTCCAATAAACGACACAACAAACAGAAGTATGTATTTAATGCATTTACTTATATATAAGTACTAGCCCATCGGCACGTTACAATGTCCCCAATTCGTTGGTCCGAAATCTGACGTTTAGGACCAACAAATGTCATTCGTTGTCAGTCATATTGTCAACATTGGATGCAAATACACTTACCAACAAAATGGAATGTTCTTAGTTGAAGAAACAATATACTCTTATTATTATTGTTATTTCTTATTATTGTTTTTGACTATAATCCAATTAATGAAACTGAAAAACCAGGCCTAAATCACATATAAACAGTAAAAAGTTTGTTTTGTTTTTTCCTGCCATATTATTTCCGTTCCGTGTATTTAGCACCGACCGAAGTACTACACAACATAGTTCACGCGTTTTTTCACAGATGGCGCTATTTTTTCTTGTATGGGGAAATTTTGAACCGATTGTTCCCAAGACCCTATCTTGACTATATAAATCTATGATTTAATGTCGCACTACAGTCGAGATAATGAAGCTCGATTATAACGATAGCAGGACACAATGCAGGACGGAGCTATGCGTGTCTCTGTCGCTCCAATATCTTACGCCATCGTTCCGTTTTGCTGTCATTCTAACCAACCTATAATCCGTTTCTCGAGTCAATGCCAATGCTTACCAACACAATTTGCAGCCATAGAACCAGACAAACAATTTGCAGCCACGCAAATTTGGCTGCAAATTGTGTTGTCAAGAGCTAAAGAGTGATATTCTGTGCCTGCGTCTGATTCAAGTCGCGAGTGAATAGGCTTCTTCTGGGCAAGCTCGATCCATCGTCGACCTCATCTCTGTCTTCAAGACTAGATCGAGGTAAAGAGTAAGCCCATTGACTATAAAAAAAAAAACCACCACGAACCAGAGTATAATTGACGGAAAAAATTTCTGACAGCTTTAGCTGATTACTATTGATCATGGAGCACAATAGTCTTGATATGGCTGCAAAATGTGTTGGTGAGTAAGCTTTGGCATGAAATTATACATTGTTTCGTCTGTAGTTAACCCTTAGGCTGCTTTTTGACCAGTGCTTTGCGCGGTAGATAAGCTGTGAGTTGGGCAAATGCCAACCAATAGGATTGCGCCATTTTCCTAGCTTGTCAAATGCGTTGTCAAATGGGGCAATCCTATTGGTTGAAATTTTCCAGCTCACAGCTTAACTCTCTCGCACAGTACTAAAATTTACCCAAATGATTGGATTTTTTTAACGGTTTCAAGGTTCCATGTTATAAGGTTTAGTTTTGAACGTGGAACCCATTTTGAAGGGTCTGAACAAGGAGGTTTAAGTAGCAGCACTTTCTGCTAAGGAAGGAGCCATAAGCGTACCACTTTCTTGCGAAAGAACCTCCATACTAAAATGTATGGATTTTTTTCAAATCCTAAAAACGTAAAATTTTTATCTTTCTCTCTGAGAAATGTGTGACATGAGACTAATAAATGCTACTACCACAGTTTTTCTGGTGAAAACACTTACCATTCAGGAAAAAAACGGTGTTTAAAATCACGCATAAAATGGCTATTACGGATTATTTACGCTTCCGATCTTAGTATTAATAATCAATTCACAAGTAAAAAACGATATATTTTCACTTTCGCAAACAAAGTTTATACTAAAACATTAGATTTTTAAAGATATCTTGATTTTTGTAAAACTTAACTGAGTTTTTGACGGACTAGTATGGGCGACAGTGAGACGCTTTACACTTCAATAGCTCATACAGAATATGTATATGGTGGATTCTATAGTGTTTTACTCTGAGGGTCTGAATGTTGTTCCAGGAAGACAAGTTACGGGTCGACGTCGAGCGTGACGTCGCACACGCAGCAGCCCGTGTCTGCAGCCGCCAGCCGGTCCTCCTCGCCCACTGTCGTGTGAGTAGCCGCTAGCCGATCTATTGCAGTTATATTTAGTTATTATACAAAGTGTAAGGATGTAAATCTGTCCATGAAAATGAACGACTTTTCCTAAGTAACATAGGTCGAAATACGAAAAAAAAATTCCCATACAAGATGCGCTATCAGCTGATTCAGTTTCTATGGACGGTCAAAATTTGTTTTTAGTATTTCGTGAATGTAACACAACGAACGTAGTATTTCGTAACCTATGTTCCTTAGGGAAAAAAGTTCAGTTTCATGGGCACATTCACATCCTACGGGGTTGATATACCCTTTTTGTTACGCCCTGTAAAACCTCGTGTAAATGTGTTACAGTTTGAACTCGAGCATGGTGAACAACGTAGCCATGGAGGAACCACTGGAAGAGGAGTGGACGTATGACCCCAACGAGCCGCGCTACTGCGTCTGTAACCAGGTGTCCTACGGAGACATGGTGGCTTGCGACAACCAGGACGTGAGTACAATACACAGTGGACGTACGACCCCAACGAGCCGCGCTACTGCGTCTGTAACCAGGTGTCCTACGGAGACATGGTGGCTTGCGACAACCAGGACGTGAGTACAATACACAGTGGACGTACGACCCCAACGAGCCGCGCTACTGCGTCTGTAACCAGGTGTCCTACGGAGACATGGTGGCTTGCGACAACCAGGACGTGAGTACAATACACAGTGGACGTAGGAACCCAACGAGCCGCGCTACTGCGTCTGTAACCAGGTGTCCTACGGAGACATGGTGGCTTGCGACAACCAGGACGTGAGTACAATACACAGTGGACGTACGACCCCAACGAGCCGCGCTACTGCGTCTGTAACCAGGTGTCCTACGGAGACATGGTGGCTTGCGACAACCAGGACGTGAGTACAATACACAGTGGACGTACGACCCCAACGAGCCGCGCTACTGCGTCTGTAACCAGGTGTCCTACGGAGACATGGTGGCTTGCGACAACCAGGACGTGAGTACAATACACAGTGGACGTACGACCCCAACGAGCCGCGCTACTGCGTCTGTAACCAGGTGTCCTACGGAGACATGGTGGCTTGCGACAACCAGGACGTGAGTACAATACACAGTGGACGTACGACCCCAACGAGCCGCGCTACTGCGTCTGTAACCAGGTGTCCTACGGAGACATGGTGGCTTGCGACAACCAGGACGTGAGTACAATACACAGTGGACGTACGACCCCAACGAGCCGCGCTACTGCGTCTGTAACCAGGTGTCCTACGGAGACATGGTGGCTTGCGACAACCAGGACGTGAGTACAATACACAGTGGACGTAGGAACCCAACGAGCCGCGCTACTGCGTCTGTAACCAGGTGTCCTACGGAGACATGGTGGCTTGCGACAACCAGGACGTGAGTACAATACACAGTGGACGTACGACCCCAACGAGCCGCGCTACTGCGTCTGTAACCAGGTGTCCTACGGAGACATGGTGGCTTGCGACAACCAGGACGTGAGTACAATACACAGTGGACGTACGACCCCAACGAGCCGCGCTACTGCGTCTGTAACCAGGTGTCCTACGGAGACATGGTGGCTTGCGACAACCAGGACGTGAGTACAATACACAGTGGACGTACGACCCCAACGAGCCGCGCTACTGCGTCTGTAACCAGGTGTCCTACGGAGACATGGTGGCTTGCGACAACCAGGACGTGAGTACAATACACAGTGGACGTACGACCCCAACGAGCCGCGCTACTGCGTCTGTAACCAGGTGTCCTACGGAGACATGGTGGCTTGCGACAACCAGGACGTGAGTACAATACACAGTGGACGTACGACCTCAACGAGCCGCGCTACTGCGTCTGTAACCAAGTGTCCTACGGAGACATGGTGGCTTGCAACAACCAGGACGTGAGTACAATACACAGTGGACGTACGACCCCAACGAGCCGCGCTACTGCGTCTGTAACCAAGTGTCCTACGGAGACATGGTGGCTTGCGACAACCAGGACGTGAGTACAATACACAGTGGACGTACGACCCCAACGAGCCGCGCTACTGCGTCTGTAACCAGGTGTCCTACGGAGACATGGTGGCTTGCGACAACCAGGACGTGAGTACAATACACAGTGGACGTACGACCCCAACGAGCCGCGCTACTGCGTCTGTAACCAGGTGTCCTACGGAGACATGGTGGCTTGCGACAACCAGGACGTGAGTACAATACACAGTGGACGTACGACCCCAACGAGCCGCGCTACTGCGTCTGTAACCAGGTGTCCTACGGAGACATGGTGGCTTGCGACAACCAGGACGTGAGTACAATACACAGTGGACGTACGACCCCAACTAGCCGCGCTACTGCGTCTGTAACCAGGTGTCCTACGGAGACATGGTGGCTTGCGACAACCAGGACGTGAGTACAATACACAGTGGACGTACGACCCCAACGAGCCGCGCTACTGCGTCTGTAACCAGGTGTCCTACGGAGACATGGTGGCTTGCGACAACCAGGACGTGAGTACAATACACAGTGGACGTACGACCCCAACTAGCCGCGCTACTGCGAAAATGCTTAGTAGGAGTATAGGAATCTGACTCGTCTTTGACCAGTTTTTATTACTAGTTTAGTAACTTTGTTATGTGCACTACAATTACGCCAAATTTGAGGTTTGTATGCATTCCCTTACTTAAAATAGAGCTGAAACAAAAAGCATTGAAAAAACTGCTTTTTTGTATGGGCATAGTATAGGGAGTCTAAAGGAGTTAAAAAAAACCCATTTCCTTCTACACTTTTTCTAGACTCTTCGGTTGTGTGAACCTCATTACAGGTGACTTTGAAGAGTTTCAAGAATTTAGAAATTTTGTCCTTATTGTAGTCATTGTTTTTATTTTTCCTGCACTATTTTTTAACATTTATAGTACCCTAATTTATGATAATATATTTTCAGTGTCCGTACGAGTGGTTTCACTACCCTTGCGTGGGGATCACGGCTCCACCAAAAGGCAAGTGGTACTGCCCTCAGTGCCAAACCAACATGCGTCGCAACCGAGCCCACCGCAAGAACTAAACATGTTTCAGGATGTCTACTCATGTCAAATAAAATAACTCTACTCTGTAAACTCGTATTGCGTCTGTCAAGTGTATTCGTGCCCATAGATTTAATACTTCGCGGCGCTCATTGTTCGTGCCTATTTAATTGACGCCATTTTGCTATCGGTGTATCTAAATAGTGTACACAGAACTAAAACCATTTATACAGGGTGTTAGGGACAGCCTTCCGAATACTGAAGAGGCATGATCAGTCAACGACACTGAACAACTTTCAGTGAACAAAACTTTCAGAAAACGAAAGAAAAATCGGCTTCTCCATACAAACTGCCCGATGAAGTTTACAATTTTGTATGGAGACGCGGGTTTTTTTGGGTATCACCCTTTATAGGCTGTATGGAACGGTGTACAAAAAACTGGCAAAACTGAACAACTTTCCCAATGAAACATTTTTGGGACTGGAAAAAATATTTCCTCTCCATACAAATTGCTCGTTTTGACCGAACTGTTTGTATGGAGAAGCCAAATTTTTTTTCATTTCCCAAACATGTTACTTTGGGAAAGTTGTTCAGTTTCGTTGACTGAAACGCTCTTTCAGTTTCGGTACACCGTCCCTTACACCCGTCGTCATAGTGTTTAAAATTTGCACGCAAAATTACCTGTCAATTTGTAAAGAGAAGCAACCTTCTACTTTTATTTAAATTGTGGTCACACTCTTTACGAGTCTATTTCCCCAATGTCAAAGGACTTTTTGGCGGGAACTCGACATGGGCGTTTGCCTGCTTAATTGAAATTTTGTTTTTTTGTGCATTTAGTGATTTAGTGGATAATAAAGATAGTGTGTTATGCAGTAAATTTACTACGGAGTGCGCAGCTGATGAAGATTTTAAGTGATCTCGTGTTTAAGCCCCGTTTGTGTTGTCCCAAAAAGTCATGAACATTTTCCTTCGTAAAGTTCACTATCGCTTTACGAGGGGAGCAAAAAGAAAGATTAAAGACATCAGAAATGGCTGTATGGGCTTTGTACTCTTTGCCTTTCCGAAAGGAAGAATGAAACCAATGTCAAAGTAAATGAATTGTCACTAAACTATGTCGAGATCGCCAATGGGCCTTTTCCTGCGTTGCCGTTAAATTTAAGCCTAAAAGTCGAAAGTTGCTGCGTTTTTCACCCTATTTTTACCGAAAAGGGCCATTAAACCTTTTAGACCTGCCAAATTTTTGGCTTAAACTTAGCGGTCATACATGAATTGATATCAATGGGTGCCCGCAGACAGTATATTGATCGCGATTAGATCGGGAGAGCGCCATCTTGGCCGCCAGATCGCGATCAAGATTGACCGTCTTAGGCGCTTTTGATCTAGTTATATGCCAGCAGAAATCCTTCCAGTTTCTGACGTACACCTGCCAATAGATCTTTATCGCTCTATACAGGGTGTAAAAAACAGGTAGGAAAAAAGTCTGCCGCTCCATATCAAAATTACAAATTTGGTTGTGCAGTTTGTACAGAGAGGCCGATTTTTTTGTACGTTTCCGGTGATATGTATTATGAGTTTCAATCGAGGTGACAAAATGATTTGCGTAAATCTGCCGTTAGGATATTAGGCCGAGACTTTAATACAGGGTGTAAGGGACAAGTTGGTCGTTGGTTCAGTCAACGTAACTGAACAACTTTTAGTAAATAAAACTTTGAGGACTTGAAAAAAAAATCGGCCTCTCCATACAAACTGTCTACTCACTTTAAAATTTTGTATGGAGAGGCCGACTTTATTTTTCATTTTCTGAAAGTTTTATTCACTCAAAGTTGCACCCTGTCCCGTATAACCGAGGAAAAACTATCAGAAAGCAGACGTGTAATGTTGTGGATGATGGTTTCTGTATTAACTTGTGTAGTCATGATCATTTGTTTCTAAATAAACTATTCCTGCAAGTCTATTCTTGTTTTATTTATGGTTTAATATTTTCTTCTTACTCAATAGGATCTTTTTGTTCCTTATAATATATTTATGAAAGTAAAAAAAAAACGGAACCCTCATGGCCGGTATTTCACTGGGACGCCATGGTGGCGCGACTGGTTGCGCTACTGTTGTCCGTTACTAGACACCAGAATCGCTACACCCTGCGGCCATAGTATTAAGGGCTATATTTCACTGGGAGTGGTAGCGCAACCAGTCTGGCTGTTTGGTCGCGCTACCACTCCCAGTGAAATATAGCCCTTAATACTGTGACCGCAGGGTGTGTCTTTACTGGTGTCTAGTTACGGACACCAGTGGTGCAACCAGTCGCGCTACCAGTCGCTCTACCAGAGTCCCAGTGAAATACCGGCCTATAGGTTGGCGTATACCAGAGTTCAAGAAAGTCGGTGGTGTTTTGTTTTCAACATAATAATAAAGATTAATTTCAGGCAGCGAACGCCCATATCAATAAATACCTTAACCTAATAATACATATTCAAAATAAACTTAAATCTAATTAGTCGACGAGTACAGGTGGTCGATAACGTCGAAATACGACAAAACCACAAATCCTGTAAAAAAGCCTCACCAACAAAAACCATCAAACTTCTTGATTCCAGCTATGCCATAATTTACCTACCTACCGCAAAAATTTGTTACGTCTGTACTTTCAAACAAAATTGGGTGAGGCTTCTGGCGTGACGTTAACCCCAGCAGCCTCACCTTCGTACGCGTAACGTAAACGGCTGCAGTGATCAACATGATACCAAAATTTTGTAGTGAAATTGTTACGAATGCGTACCTACATACGGACTGCAAAAAAACTGTAGTTCTGTATTTTCGCAGAAAAACATCTAGGGTGACGTTCACCCCAGAAGCCTCACCTCTCGTACGTGGAAATAGCTACATTGATCAACATGATTCCTATAACAAATAGTAGTGAAATTGTAGCGAAAAGTATTAAAAGAAACAAAAACTGTACCTACTAGGAATATAAAGAAATAACTTCACAAACTTCTATATACAAACTAGTAGGTTATGTACGTACAGTCGTGTTACATTGAAAATAAAATTGGTGTGGTGCGAAATAAAATTATTTATATAGTCTAAGCAGTGGCCAGAGGCAATAATGTGCGTCAGGAGAAAGTGCAACATTTAATACGCAGCAAATAATGTGCAGCTGATTATCTGCTGCATATTATTTGCTGCGTACTACAGTGCTGCACATTATTCAAGCGCTTGATAATCGACGTCGTGTTAAGGTGCAAGCGCATTTAGGCGGATTGCCAAGCGGATTTTGAATACTTTGTATGAAAATCTATGGAACAACGCGCACCTAGTCGCATCGCATCGCACTCTCGAATGTTGAACTCGGCCAGGCGATGCGATCGCATTATGCGCGCGCCCCGCGCGGATCGCCGCGCGGCCGCACGCCACTCCGCGTGCTGTTTCAGTGCTGCCAGATGTGAAAGATGAATATGATAAAATTGTTTCATAGTATTTTCAATAACAAAAATGAAAACATTGTTATGTGTAGTTTAGGGTTTCTGTCAGTGTAACTATTCTAAAACCTGCTAAATTTTGTATTTGTAATTCGCTTGGACGAATAAGCCAAGGTATCTCAACAACATAATCGGTCAAAATAAAAATTCAACAGCCAAATTTGTAGAAATCTCCCACAAATGGTCACACCATCCCATGCGATGCGCGCGCTGCGAGCGGGGTGTCCGTCTTCCCAGCAAGCCCGTGCGAGATATAGCCAAGTGGCATACACCAAAATTTAGTGAAAATCGGTTCATTCCATCAGTAAAGTATCAGATTCAGTGCATCAAAACTGACGACACTACGAGCTGAAAACTTTGGGTGGCTGTAGAGACGTCTCGTCAGCCAGCCCATTCTACACAGGAAAAACTACGAAGATTACATAAAAGCAAAATAGTTCTACATTTACTGCATGTCTAGTGCAATTGATTGTAAAAAAGCCGAATCAAAAATGTCCGTATGGTAGGAGCACTTCATCAATAATAATTATTATGGGTGGCTGGAGAGACGTTTTCCCAGCCAGCCCAGGTGATATCTCGGAACATATAGTAGTTAGGAAGATAAAACAAATCTTAGTATTTACTACCTACTCGGAACAGTAGGAACCAAATATTTCAAAATCCTAGCTCCAATAACTTTTGAGATATTTGTATTTTTTCATGGGCTTGCTGGGGAGACGTCTCGCCAGCAAGCCCATGCTGTAACTCAAAAAGTACTGCACGTAGAATGCTGAGCGATATACCAATAGAGAGTGCATATTTGATGCAATAAGCACCAAGAAAAATGAGTCCCTAGGTCTTACGGTTTCGGTGCTAGAAACAAAAATCATTTTTCCGCCGAAAATTTTGAATGCATGATGTGAAGTGCGACGTTGCCGTTCTGTGCAACTCTACATGTTGCTGTTAGAGCATTCAAAAATCAATCTTGTATCCTTATAGTTAAGAGGTAGACGCACGAGGTAGACTGTAGACGCACGTGTAGATTATTTGTAATGTGAGAATAGTTCGGGAGACGGTGTATTTAGTAAAAGACTGATTGGTTAACAAGAAGTTTTTATTTATTTGTGGACAACATGTTAAGAACGAAAGAGATAATATGTATTTTAGCTCACGTGAAGACTAACAGGTGCCTCAATCTCTTTTAAGCAACCGTGACAACTGTATTCTAGGAGGAGATGTAGGTTTAATGGTCTCACTAACAAACTAAAATTTTTAAAGTAATCTTAAATTGTCCTGTAATTAATAAGTTAAGAAAACTGATTTATTAAATAAATACGTGAGCCAAAATACATATTATCTCTTTTGTTCTTCACATGTTGTCCACAAATAAATAAAAACTTCTTGTAAACCAATCAGCCTTTTAAGTACACCGTCTCCCGAACTATTCTCAATTACAAATAATCTACACGTGCGTCTACAGTAGCTCTTAACTATTAGGACACAAGATTGATTTTTGAATGCTCTAACAGCAACATGTAGAATTGCACAGAACGGCAACGTTGCACTTCACATCATGCATTCCAAATTTTCAGCGGGAAAATTATTTTTGTTTCTAGCATCGAAACCATAAGACCTAGGGACTTATTTTTCTTGGTGCTTATTGCATCAAATATGCACTCTCTATTGGTATATCATTCACCATTCTACGTGCAGTACTTTTTGAGTTACAGCATGGGCTTGCTGGTGAGATGTCTCCCCAGCAAGCCCATGAAAAAATACAAATATCTCAAAAGTTAGTGGAGCTAGGATTTTGAAATATTTGCTTCCTACTGTTCCGAGTAGGTAGTAAATATTAAGCTTTGTTTTATCTTCCTACCTACTATATGTTCCGAGATATCACATGGGCTGGTTGGGAAAACGTCTCTCCAGCCACCCATAATTATTGATGAAGTGCTCCTACCATATGGACATTTTCGATTCGGCTTTTTTACAATCAATTGCACTAGACATGCAGTAAATGTGGAACTATTTTGCTTTTATGTAATCTTCGTAATTTTCCCTGTATAGAATGGGCTGGCTGACGAGACGTCTCTACAGCCACCCAAAGTTTTTACCTCATAGTGTCATCAGTTTTGATGCACTGAATCTGACACTTTACTGATGGAATGAACCAATTTCCACTAAATTTTGGTGTATGCCACTTGGCCATATCTCGCACGGGCTTGCTGGGGAGACGGACACGCGAGCGGGCTGCGCGGTGCGGACAGGTGTGCGAGAGTGACAGAAATGCGCGCTGCCCGCCCGCACGATCCGCCTAAAACGGCCCATACAAAGCCCTGCCTGCAGGGCCCTGCTTGCAGTGCGCACTGCCAATCGTACCGTGTGTGGTGTTGCAGGGCCGATGTAACGGCAATTTTGTCGGCCCTGCATGCCCACACAAAGTACGATTGGCAGTGGCACTGCAAGCAGGGCCCTGCAGGCAGGGCTTTGTATGGAGCCCTTAAAAGTGCGTTTACCTTTAATTGAACCTCGAAGAATCGACCTTTACTGGAGATGTGTTTTCTCTTATTTTAACTATCGAATATGAGTCGATATCGATATGAAAATATTTTAGAGAAATTATTGGTTCCAGTTGAGAAAAAAAAAATAGTATCGTTTAAGTATGATTTCCATAGGATCCGTTAGGTAAAGTAAACACAACCTTACCTCTTGCGACCACAACGCACGAGCCGAGCGAGTGCAGCGAGCGTGATGCGGGAGCGGCCGGCGAGTGCCAGAAGTGAAATTGAGGCTTATAATACCTTACCTACATAAAACTCCAAAAAAATATAGAACAGCTGAACTATCCGGTGCGCATTATTCGAGCGCGCAAAAACCAGTGCCACATACTACGCAGCAAATATTGTGCGACTGGATAGTTGACGTCACGACGCCAAATATCAGCTGCACATTATCGAGGTGCGTACTATTTGCTGCACATTATATGTTGCACATTGACAACTACGGCTATCTAAAATAATTTATTCAGTAATTATTGAATATTTCTCTAAATCCAAAAAAACACAATCAACTGCAATGAGTGAAGTAAAAATAAAGGAGGTAAGTTAAGTTGGTCGGTACTTACTTTAGTCTTGATATCCAATTTTATTGAAGACGGCTCTAGAAAATTCGCGATTTCTTGCGGTCGTCTCTTTATTTTTGCCTGCAGGTAGAGAGTATAAAAACCTTGCTCTGCAGTCTTATATTAGAATTTCGTAAACCTACCTATTCGTTTTCAGTTGCGAAGCGACATCGAGGAGTTGAATGGGCTGTTGAATCAGGCGCAGAGAAAGAAGGTTCAGGACTTGTTGTCACTTGAGATTCGCAAGCTTGAAACTGAATTGACAAACTTGAAGGAACTTGAAAGAGCGGCGGGCGCCGTAGACGCTGCCGTTGCCCCCGGCGTTGCTTCTTCTAGCCAGAACAAGCGATACCAGATCAAGTTGAATGGATATGGTTAGTATTTCATTCCAATAATGTACCCATATAGGTAGATACAAGTATCAGCTCGTAACTCCAAGGCTCTGTTAAGGTGCAGAACTCAACAAATGTATGGCAGGCAAGCATGCAAATTGTGATAGGCTACTCTCGAACTAACCATCCAAATAGACCCTCTGCAGCGGTGGACCACATTCAAATTGTCCAATGTCCATAAGTTGCAAGGTCAAGCAAAGACAGCTTGGTTTGATTCTCACTGTAATAATAAATCAATATAATATGTGAGAAATATACATATTTATTCAGACAAAATAAATAATATTAGTCTTAAAAAGTAATAATAATATGCTAATTCACTTACAATTTGTCAGTTTGCCATGGATAGATTATAAACTGTTGTAAATTAATAAGCTTCATTATTCCATATTTAAATATCTTACAAGATTCATTCTAAATTAACTGTCTTTACATGTATTTTTAGAGTTCCGTATGTGAAGGGTCCATACAAAGCCCTACTACTAGGCTTACATTGTCTATCTGTCTGTCCAATAGCTGTATCTTTTGAACCATAGTATCTACAAGGTTGAAATTTTCACAAAATATGTGTTATTGTGGATTACCTAACAAATTGTAAAAATAATGAAAAATTTAAAAAAAAACCCGGCCAAGTGCGTGTCGGGCCACGCGCAGTAAAGGGTTCCATAGCTATTTTGCGATTTTTTTTATCGCAAAGCGGGTTTTGAGCAAGTATTTCATAATATATAAAACAAACTTTTTACCTCCTAATGCTCAGAGGTCCTAGCGCCTGATTGCTATTGCTGTTTTATTATTTTTAGTTTTTCAGTTATAGCTTATTAACCTGTAAAGCCTAATTAACTGTGATAGTTTTCGTTTTAATTTCATCATAGAATTTTTTCACATTTCCCATAATAACCCTTTAGCCGGCACACTTGACTCCAAAAACAAAATTGCGCTTTCAAGCTTATTATTTTGCAAACAGATCCCTAAATCGAAATATGATCTTTGCAAACTTATATTATTTTTAAAAGACCTATCCAACGATACCCCACACTATGGGGTAGACGAGATTTTTTTTTTTATCCCCACTTTAGTTGTATGGGAGGTACCCTAAAAAAAATGTTTTTCAAAATTTTATTCTACCACTTCATCGGTGTAGATGAAGTGTTTATTCGTACAAAATTTTTTAAGAATTTAGTAAGAATATACATTTCATTTACGTCGACAAAGTGGTAGAATAAAATTTTGAAAAATATTTTTTTTTAGGTACAAGTAAAGTGGGGATGAAAATTTTTTTCCTGTCTTTCCCATAGTTTGGGGTGTCGTTGGATAGGTCTTTTAAAAATAATGTGAGTCTGCTAAGATCATTTTTCGATTTAGGGATTCGTTTGCGAAATATTTGTTTGCAATTTTTTGTTGGGTCCCCCCCCCCCACCAGCCAAACGGTTGTTACTGGATATGTGAAAAAATTCACAGTAGTAGCACATATGATGAAATTAAAAAGAAAACTATCACCGTTAAGTAGGTTTCACAGGTTAATGAGCTATAGCCGAAAAACTAAAAATAATAAAATAGCAATAGCAATCCTAGTGGACCTCGCTGAGCATTAGGAAGTAAAAAGTTTATGTTATAAACGTTATAAAATACTTATTCAAAACCTGATTTGCGATAAAAAAATATAAAAAGAAACTACGGAACCCCATACTGCGCGTGTCCCGACACGCACTTGGAAAGTTTTTTTTGTATTAGTTCTATCTTAAAAACTGGAACACTTACAAGTGTGAAAATTGGTATGTATACAGGGTGTCCCAGGAAACACTGTCAAGCGGTGGTCCAGAGGTGGACCACCCCTTTGGCTACCCGAATCACCCCCATGTATGTTCCGCGATTATTTGTAGTTTTCGAGTTATAAATTATTTTATTAATTTTTAAAATTTTCTACCGAAGAAAATTTAAAAACATATCTTTTTATTTACTGAACATTTTTCCAATTTTCTTTTTGTGTCATGATTGCCTTGAACGTTACTTTCATACATAAAAATAATAATCCTAACATTCCTACTTGTTACTCAAAAAGTATGGTAAATAAAATTTTCAAACAATTTAATGGGCCGATTAAAATTTTGATCATCAATTTAAAAATACAAAAAGGATGTTCCATAGATTGTGGCTGGTTTCAAAAACTTTTCAGGTCTCTAGGCTACCCAAAACATAAAAAAAATTTGGTGCTTAATGGGGTATTTTTCGCTGAAATTGGCGTTTAAAAGTTGAGAGGGAAAAAGCCCTGAATGTTAATTAGGGCTCCAAATAAATAATTGGCCTATTTTGGTGATTCCTATTGCAAATTATGATGGTGGTAGGGCTTCTGTACAAAGTCCGTCTGGATAAGTACCGCCTTTTGCCAGTTACTATCGTAAAACAGCAGTTTTTGCACTAATGTGTTTCGGTAGAAGTTTTAAGACAGCTGTTAAAATTCCAGTTACATGAGCGATTCTATTTTATTAATTGTATTTTAATGGTATTTTTCGCTGAAATTGGCATTCAAACCATGTTAGAGAAAAATATGAATCTTAATTTAGGTTAAAATAATTATTTTATTAATTTTAGTTACCTATTCTTTTGGCAAATTTTGATAATTGTGGGACATACTTTACAGAATAGCCCCACTACCTTCAAAGCTGCCACAATAATAACGAAAATTTTAAAATTTATTATTTTAAACCTAAATTAAGATTCAGGTTTTTCCCTAGCATCTTTTGAACGCCAATTTCAGCGAAAAATACCATTTTAAATACCAAAATACTTTCAAAATACCCTATCAAATAGTCATTATTACGGAAAATACAACGAAATTCTGAAGGCCCATCCTAACGAAATAAAATACAATGGCTCATGTGCCAGAAATTTTACCAGCTCTCTTAAAACTTCTACCGAAACACAAGAGTGCAAACACTGCTGCTTTACGACAGAAACAGGCAAAAGGCGCTACTTTTCCAGACGGACTTTGTACAGAAGCCCTACCACCATCATAATTTGCAATAGGAATCACCAAAATAGGCCAATTATTTATTTGGAGCCTAAATTAACATTCAGGGTATTTTCCCTCTCAACTTTTAAACGCCAATTTCAGCGAAAAATACCTCATTAAGCACCATTTTTTTTTATGTTTTGGGTAGCCTAGAGACCTGAAAAGTTTTTGAAACTAGCCACAATCTATGGAACATCCTTTTTGTATTTTTAAATTGATGATCAAAATTTTAATCGGCCCATTAAATTGTCCGAAAATTTTATTTACCATACTTTTTGAGTAACAAGTAGGAATGTTAGGAGGTTTTTTATTTTATGTATGAAAGTAACGTTTAAGGCAATCATGACACTAAAAGAAAATTGGAAAAATGTTCAGTAAAAAAAAGATATAAATTTTTAAATTTTCTTCGGCAGAAAATTTTAAAAATTAATAAAATAATTTATAACTCGAAAACTACAAATAATCGCGGAACATACATGGGGTGATTCGGGTAGCCCAAGGGGTGGTCCACCTCTGGACCACCGCTTGACAGTGTTTCCTGGGACACCCTGTATAGTGCATAAGCAATAGACTAACATCAAATAATAAAAAGTAATCAAGTGAGAGTCACTCGCGTGCAATACACTTCTGCATTATTGCACCTCCATGACTAACACGGTATTTTTACCTTAGTGGTTCGGAACCTTCAGTGCCCGAGTCCAACTCGCACTTAGCAGGTTTTTTTTATGACACAAGTGGGCATACATGCAGGTGGGCCACCTGATGGTAAGTAGTCACCAACGCCTATAGCACCCACTGTTTTATTAGTGGCATTATTAGAAACGAATAAAACAGCAAAGGGGGTTGCCTACCCTGAGAACTAAGATAGTATGCCTCATATCATATTAGGGATTATTAAAGGGATTTGATTTCGAACTGTAACACAGCAGTGCAAACACTTCTGCTTTAAGACAGAAAAAGACAAGGGGGTGGTACTTCCCCTGACGGACTTTAAAAAATGCGCTATCAGCTGATGCAGTTTGTATGGGATTTAAAATAGTTTTTTTCGATTTTGAAGCTGTGCTCCTTGAGGAATCTTGTTCAGTCTTAATATACTCAAAGGAACACAGTTGATTAGGAAGCATGCAAATTAAATATTTATTGTAGGATTATTTTGATTGCAGGATGGGATCAGTCAGACAAATATGTTAAAGTTTTTGTCACTCTTAAAAATGCTCACACATTGCCAAAAGAGCAAGTATTCTGCAAACTGTCCGACCGCTCTATGGAACTGCATGTTGAAAATTTGGAAAACAAGGACTACCTATTGGTTATCAATAAACTTCTAGAACCCATTAATGTGGAAGAAAGCCATTGGAAACAAAAGACTGGTGAGTAGAAAATAGACAATATATTATTATTAATTTAATCAGGCAGGCAGTTTCCACTGATATAATTGTTGTATCAGTATCCAGCTGTATACATATATAATAGTTAGGCTATGTAATTGTTTGTAGGTGTCTGTCCAACCCATTCTTAAACTGATTGACACTAGATGCTGAAACTATTTCTGCTGGATGTTTCTTCCATGCTGCGACAATTCTGTTTTTTTGTGAAAAACTTACTGTCAATGTCTGGCTTGCTTTTTACCCTATCCTCCTATCTAAATGCAACCCCTGTCCCTAGCCAGATGTTAAGTAACTGAACTTAGATCTACATAGAAGTACAACATTTACCTTAACAAAATTGCTGAACCATGTCAGAGAATTTCAAACAAGAATATCAAAAGATGCTGAGAAGGATACAGAACAAGCATATAATTTGTTATAATAAATAAAAATATATTCTTTACCTATCCTGGGCGAAGGCGTCCCCTGCTTCTTTCCATTGGTCAAAACCTTCTGTAACCTCTTCTATAAATTCTTTGGGAAGGCATTCCTTATTTTTTTCCAACAAAACATCATATGACTGTCTGTTAATTATTTTGTTTTCAGACATGGTGGTGGTATTTTTGGCCAAATCTCGTCCAAATGTGAAATGGTCACACATGACTGAGTTGGAAAAGAAGTTTGAAGACCAGCGCAGCAACCGCTTCAAGCCTTCAACAGAAGATATGAACACTAAGGACCCACAGGAATCCATCATGAGCCTTATGAAGAATATGTAAGTGTGACAAGACATTTCAGAATACGACCCTGTTTAGGAGTGGCGAGTTCGCCGCGATTTTGTGCGTGATTTCAAGTACAATACGCTTTGTTTTGGCCAAAAAGTGATCAAAATGTTAAAGATTAAGCAATGTACAACAAAACGCGACAAACTCGCGCCTACTTCTGAACAGGGTCTAGTCAGTGTTCAGTAGCAACTATACCTACTATCCACATTTTCTAAATACTTTCGTGAAGTTGGATATGAGGATATAATTGGGATATAACAAGTCAAAATAAACAAAAATCAAAATGTTATTTATTTATTGTAGGATATTAAAAATGTCTTAATGACGTCAGTTACATTTACGTCGCTTAGCAAACAATGTGGCGCCATGTGGAAAAAAAAAGAAGCGGCAATAAATAAATATTTTACAAATTCGTTTAGCCAAGCCAATTATATTTTAAGGAAACTGGTGACTGAAAATTAAAGTTGTGGGTACTATGTTTTTAGAATCAGCTCAAGGAGCCTTTTCATTGGACACCACACGATAGGTTTTTGTAAAAATAATAAAGTTTCCATGCAAAATAGATGACTTTTTTATGCTAAGAGAGGGAACTAGATTAATCGAATCCTATTCAAAAATCATATTGGTTATTTATTTATTTGTAGCCTTACATCAGAATTTTGTTTTTTTAACTAAATTTAAACTTAATTATTATATAAATCAATTTCTGTCTGCCTCTTGGCAAAGGCCTCCTCCAATCTTCTCCATTCATTTCTGTCTTGTGCCACTCTTTTCCAAGTTCGTCCTGTTGTTTCCACACTCTTGTCCAAGTTCGTCCTGTTGTTTCCACACTCTTGTCCAAGTTCGTCCTGCTGTTTCCACAATTTCATCCACCCACCTTTTCTTTTGACGGCCTCTAGTTCTTTTTCCATGTCTAGGACACCAATGTAATAGGCTTTTGCTCCACTTTTCTATGCCTCTTGCTGTGTGACCTGCCCACCTCCACTTCAATTTCTTTATTTTTAATGTCACATCCTGCACTTTTGTCTTTTCCGTGATAGTACTGTCTTATCTTGTCAATTTTTCTTTTTCTAGTCATGCTTCTCTCCATGTTCTTAATTTATTCATTTGTGTTTTAGTATTGGTTATTAATTCTTAGTAATTTCATTCCAGGTATGAAACTGGAGATGACGAAATGAAGCGGATGATCTCCAAGGCATGGTATGAAGGGCAACACAAGAAAAAGACAGATACATTAGATCTCTAAGTTCTCTGATAGACTGGGCTGAGATAAAATATTTAAGAACTTCTTTTTTTTGTGTTTAGGTATGTTCTTTTAATTTTATTACTTAAGAAAAATAAATCATTAAAAATAGGTAATCAATCTTTTAAGTTTTATTTAGGCAGTAACATACTCAAATACTTGGTGTTTATTTAGCGTAACTTAAGAGGCATGATCTGATTCTGTCAATAAAACTGAATAACTTTCCCGAAGAAACATTAGTATGTTGTGTTGGAATATAAAAAAAAATCCTTAAAATTATTGAGCCGCTTGAACTGTAATTTTGTATGGAGCAATGGTTTTTTTTATTTAATTTCAACAATGTTATAGGAAAGTTGTTCAGTTTCGTTGGCTGAGTATGCCCCTCGAGTTATGCAAATTGATAAAGAAAAACCGGGCCACGCGTAGTATAGGGTACCGTAGTTTTTTTACGATTTTTTTTATAGCAAAGCAGGTTTTGATTAAGTTTTTCATAACGTTGATAACAGAAACTTTTTACCTCCTAATGCTCAGCGAGGTCCACTAGGATTGCTATTGCTATTTTATTATTTTTAGTTTTTCGGCTATAGCTCATTAAACTGTAAAGCCTACTTAGCTGTGATAGTTTTCCTTTTAATATCATCATACACACCGTGTTCCTGAGGATATGCATTAATTTTAAGAGCATGTTCGGTTGATGAAACTATTCAAGGTTGAAATAGGAAAAAAAAAATTGCCCTCCCACACAAATTTTTTTTTCGTGTTAAGCATTAACTTTAAAAGCATGTTGAAATACGAAAAACAAAATTGTGTGAGAGAGCAAATTTTTTTTTTCGTATGTAAACCTGTTTTTTAGGAAAAGTTGTACAGTTTCGTTCTACATAAACAATGGTACCTTTGCTTCAATCTGTCTTTCCGGATTTTCGATAAGTTTTGTATTTAGCGAGTCATATTTTTAACTGATGGGGGCCATGCTCTTTAAATTAATGTTTATACTACTACTGTGAATGTCTTCACATTTCCAATAACAGCCGTTAGGCTGGCAGGGGGGCAGGACACTTGACTCTACCAAAAAATTGCGCTTTCAAACCAAATAAGTATTTCGCAAACGGGTCCCTAAATAAAAAAATTATATATGAAGACTCACATTATATTTATGATACCTATCCAACGACACCCTACACGATGGAAAAAAAATTCACCCCCACTACTTTTAGGGGAGGTACCCTAATATTTTTTTTTTAAAGATTTTATTTTACCACACTGTCGGCGTGGATGAAATGTATATTCGTACTAAATTACAGCTTTCTTGTACTAAGGGTATCTAAGCTAAGCCGTGGACAGACAGACGGACATAACGAAACTATAAGGGTTCCTTTTTGACTACGGAACCCTAAAACATCTTGTATATGAACTTGTGAAAAATTCAGAAATAACCAATGGGAAGAACGTGAAGATAAATACTTTATTTTCTACTTAATAAAAACTATAACATCGAATCTACTGCTGCTACAAGCACCTACATTAGGTATTAATAAGTATTTTGCAGTGATATATGTCGTCCGTCGCGAGGTTTATTTAATCCACCTTGATGAGGCTACGCGGAGTGGCCAGCCAAGATAGACCTCTGAAACAAAAAAAAAATCACAACTAAGTACCTAGGTGATGTTATTTTAAGTCACATTCAAAATAAATAAATGTAGGTTAAGTTACCTAGGTTTCTTAGATTCATTTTGTGAAAGCATTTGCATCAGGACACCGCAAAGGTAGATTCCGTGCAAAGTGTAAAAAACGAATTGCCAGTTCATTGCCGGTCTGCTTTCTGTTTCGGTCTTTTCCCTCATGGAAGCGAAGAACTCGCGGTTTCGGAAGAATTCAGGGGAAGATCTGAAACGAGCATCACGTTCCAAGTTCTTGGTGTCTCTGTATTCGGCGTGCGTGCGGTAATCTTCGCGCTGATGAGCGTCAAAATTTCTCTCCATCCGTATGCCACGTCGACTGTCACGGACATCACGTAGTTCCGTCGTTTTCCGTTCCTTGCGCTCCGTGACAATGTCGCGGTGGACGGTTTCCCTACCTCTTGAATTTCTGGAGTCCATCCGAAGATATTCTGCTCTTTCTGCGCGGTTATTAACCTGAGCCCTCCTTTGATCAAATCTGGAATCTCGAATTTCAGCTTGCTCTAATTTGACTGTTCTGCTGTCTACACTTCGAGTGCGAGCTGCGTATTCTCGTTCATTCTTTCGGTTCATTAATGTCGTGTCTCGGGATTCTCTTCGAGCGTACATGGTTCTATCGCTCGATTTGCTACGCTCATCACGATGCAGGCGACGTTCATCGACACTTTGTACTTCTCGACGATTGTCCAGACGTTCCTCCCGCATGTCTCGAATATTTCTGCGGGAATCCTCCCTTAGCTCCCGCGCACGGTCCTCCGTCCTGGATAGCTTCTCATTTGTGACATCTCTTACACGGCGATCGAGAGATCGGCGTACTCTATTATTGTCGAGTTGTATTCTGTATTCTGCTCGCTCTCTTCGTGCCTCCACCCTGTCCCTAACGATTCGGCGATCCTGCGCACCCCCGGGAATTTCCCGTCGGGCTACGTCATTCCTTGCTCGTTGGAGAACCTCACGCGTTTCCCTTCTTTCTTGAATTCTGCGCTCTTCCGAATTGTCACGGTTCCGTCGCGTCTCTCGGCTCGAGTCCATAGAAACCCTAAATCGCTGTACGTCGTGCATGTTTCGTGAAAGTCTGCTGTCATCGTTAGTCGCTCTTGTGCGGGAGGATTCACGGACGTCTCGATCATGCTGGCGAATGTCTGATTCCCGTGAGAGGCGCACACGAGGGACATCTCGCTCACGCTGCAAATTTCTGTTGACATCACGGGCAGAAGTCCTGTAGATGTCGCGAATGCGGCGGTCTCGGTCATCGCGCAATGTAGAGAGTCGTTCTCGACGATTGTCAACAGTTTCTTGTCGAACCACAGCTCGAACGATTCGGGCTGAAGGTTCGGTAGAGAAGCGGCTGTCTTCTCTCACAGCCCTGAATCCTGCGAGGCGCCTGTCAGCGGAGGCTCGAACAAGTACGGGATTTTCCCTTCTTACTTCATACCGTCGATCTTCACGGCTCTCGGCTCTGCTTACGCGATGTTCCTCAGGTAGTTTGTTAAAACGAAATCCATGGGAGAGTCTCGTATCCCGGAGCACGCTATTGCGATCACAGCACTGTTCCCTGCCATCAACAAGGTTGCGCTCGGTAAAGGAGGCGATGGGCTGAAGCACCGCGAGAAACGCAAGTATTAGTAAACGCCAGTTATGCATAGTAACTGCTCGGGCTTTTTTGGAGATTCTTCTTTCGCGAGTTGAACTAGAATAGAAGTGTCCCGCTGACGGTTGCTTCTGTACTGGTAGTAGCTGAGGCAAAGGCTCCTTTTATATGGTTTCTAAGGCTACAGGGGTTTTATTATTAATCGCTAGAACGCATTCAATTTGCAGCATCCCACGCGCCGACATTTATAACAGCGATCCACTATTCTTAACCGTAGACATATGATCCTAGTTTTGATACACCAACGTTTAACAAATTTTAATATACCGAAAATAATAGTAAGTCTAGGTTTTAAGTTCTACCGGACGATTTTTGTTTGCATCTTTCGCTCTCATTTGCAGTACGGATTAAAACCTGCTCATGAGCTTTGTGTGCGGTTTTAGCGCGCTAATAGTCGGTTCAAAACTTGCTCGTATTCATTCGTTTAAGCGACGTGACGTCATCAGTGACGTCACTTTAGCGCGCTATCATTGCATACGAAAATGAGGTAGTGCAGCGTGTGCGAAACGTCAAACTCATATGACATTTGTCATCAATCTCGTTTTCGAGAGATTTTTTTCAACTTTTTTTGGGGTTTTAGATTAAATTATCTTATCGAATAATCATTATCTCTCAATAATTTCTTAAAACGCAAAACAAAATCAAACTTTTAATTTTTCTCAGTGACATTGACATAAGCGCGCTCTAGTCTGGTTTAAAACTGTATTCGATGATATTCGACGAATGCACGCATATAGAAATAAACCGACTATATTCAGTGAATGTGATGTGTGCGTTGATTTCAAGAAACAATCCGTAGTGTTGATTTAATGACAGGACCATCCTTTGAAATGAGTACCTACCTAACAGCGTCAAAAAGATTTGGTAAGTATAATACAATTGGAGGCGTAGGACTCACCTTAAGAGACATTTCCGTAGCCTAAAAATATCGGAATGAATGGGCACTCATCTCTTTCTTGCAAGCATAGTACCTATGCTAGAAAGAGATGGAAGCCTTAGTTCTTAGGAAACGTCAGGGACGTTTTAGCTACTATTGTGTACGACCTTAAACTGCCTAATATTTATTGATATAGCTCAAATTTAATTCAAACTGAGACCTATCTTTCATATGCAAATATCCGAGCCACAGACTACAAGTTTTCCGTAGCCTGAATCACCCTTCATAACAGCTTCAAAAAGCAGACAATCCTAGACATCCTGTAGGCAACTGATACAATAAGAGTAAGCATACGGGGGATAAATTCCAAAGTATCAAGTGGTCCCGAGCGTAGTATACTGTTCCGTCGTCGTACGTTATCGCCGGTCCCAGCTGCACAAGAAAATTTGTCTCCGCACATAAAATAATTATCTGATTGAATCCGTTCTTGCGATAAATGGGACCTATAAATTGAACCCCATTGACGTCAATACGATACGATACAGTACAACTACCAATACCTACCCTATTTTGTGAAGTTTTTTAAGTAAAAGTCCTTCATCAAAAAGTTGAGCCATGGGTATTTTCGTAAATAATTTCTTTCAAAATTTTAATTTTGTTCGCGTATCTTCAAGTGCAAGGACCACTCAAACCTGCGACTCGTCACACTTCTCAGCTTTTTTTATCTTCAGTCAAAATAAAGAAAATGATTGTGATGATTGATGCCCACAACTGCAATTTTTCCCGGTAGGAATTTTTCACGTTGTTGCAACTACCCTAAAATTCCCAATGTTCTTTGAATATTAGCAGTTCATCTGTTGCACAAGTGGTGTGGCAAAGTAGTAAAAAAACATACTCGATATTATAAGAATATAGGTACGTATAGTCAAGAGCACGTCAAGCTTGACACTTTGGACTTTGACCGTTTCTTATTTCAATAGCCGTACGGGCTAGAGTTGCACTGCGAGTGTCAAGTTTGAGCTGCTCTTGACTGTACATAAGTTATTGAAAATCCTGTAGGCGGAGAGCGGGCAGTTGGCAACCCCACCTCATCGGTTACCAAAAAGCGACCTATCTAGGCTGGTGAACAATGAAAAGGTAAGTCTAAAAGAAACAGGGTTGCCTGTGCGCAACCTGGTACGTTTTGTGCAGTCAACAAAAAACTGTTTCTTATTTTTACCAAACCGTATACTAAGTACATGCATAGTATGTACTACTTAAGATGTACCACAATAACCTGGGTTGCCTTGCCTAACCCTACTTTAGGGAGTCGCAATGTCATTTTTAGGGTTCCGATACCAAAATGGTAAAAAAAGGAACCCTTATGGTGCCGCTCTGTCTGTCTGTCAAACCTCTATATCTCAGCAACCACTTATGCTATCGACCTGAAATTTGGAATAGTTTTAGAATATAGTTGCCCAACTTAATTGCACATGAAAATTTTTTGAAAAAAGTATGATTATTAATGTAAAGGGGGCCAAATTTCAAATTGTCGCTACTATGTCGAGTATGAAAGGGCTTTACTTGTACATTTTAAAATATATTTTTTTAAGTTTCTTAGTTTTCAAGTTATGATGAAAAATTTCAAAAAAAATACCAAAAATACCCCCCCTTATCTCCGAAGTTTGAGTAAGGAAAAATCTGAATTAATAACAGTTGACAGAGGTTCATGTAATCTTTACAGCAAAAATAAAACGATCTTTCTAAGTTGCAGTTTTTCAGAAATCTGCAAAAAACCTTTACAAACAAATTTAGTTTTGCGGTCCTGAAAATGGACTTTATTGCTTCCAAAAATACTATAGGTATATCGGAACCCTCGGCGCGCGAGTCTGACTCGCACTTGACCGGTTTTTTTTAGGTTATGTCAACTCGGTAAGTACCAGGCCCCTATATAAAATTTATCTAAGGTCAAGTGTGATTTTTGGCTATGTGGAGCAAACTAAAAGTTTGTCGCGCTTATTTAGGAGCTCGAGCTGACGCTGCTGGTTTCGAGCGTTTCTGGTGTAGCGCTGGTTTTGTATCTACGCGCTTGCTGCCGTGCGTTCAAGCATGCAGTTTACAAATCCGGACCCTAGTTTACTTAGAACCTGTAAATTTTAGTTCATGGGAGGTAAGTACAGTGAAACATTTTTTTTATCCCTGGTTGGCTGTATCGTTGATACGGCCGTAAGTTTTACGTGGGTACGTCTATGTAGGTTACTGTTCGTAGGTAGAATATTCGGGCACTAAAACTTCAACAAAATGCTCAATTTTTGGGCAGTTGTTTTGATTGTATTTCTATAAAACTAATATTTTTTTAAATGTTGGGGAGCCTCTGAGCGACGCGTACCCCGTAAAAATACTTGCTTTAGAAAGTAAAACTAGCCAGGTATAAAAAAATCTTATCGAGAGGTGAAGATGTACTATCTTTTTAATTTATTGGTATGGTGAATGATTCTAGCGATCTTAGCCCATCATTACTGCATTATCTTCACCTGTCACTTACCCTACCTAAGTTTTTTAGTGCAAAGGAATAAATTGTGGTATAAATAAAGTCGGCTTTTGGCAACCAAGATGGTTTATTTTTTTATAATTTCCTTAAATTAATCCTAAGCATATCCATAGGATTGGATGATCTTGCTGAAGGGAGCAGTTGATTTCTCCACCTTCTTGCCCGCCTCCAAAGTGATTTTCTGAAAAGATAATAATTATTGTTTTAATTTGTATACAATAGAAATGTCTGCACAAAAGTAACCTTCATAATATCAGATAGAGTTTGTTTTCATAACACATCAAATAATGTAGGTAAGTGAAAATTGATCATCATAGTGTGATGTGAATCGATCTTTGGGAAAAGGCACCAACTATTTTTCTATTGTCAAGCTCATCTAGAACAAACTAAAAAAGCTTTAATTTCTACCTTCATTGTAAAAATGCGCTTCATAATAAAAAATGCGATGAATTTCACGCCGCAACGCCTCTTGTTAGTACGATTGCTCGTAGATTCAGAAGATACGTGGACGCAACGTAATTTTGTGTTTCTACCATTGACGAATAATAAGAAATGACTGACAATCCCCTACTAGAAATCGTAACCCGGAAAAGCATAGAACCCACTAAACTTAGATGGCGCTGACAAATAATGTGGCAAGTTATTGTGGCCTACTTAGTATCCTGCTAGAAAAAAAATGTACAAAAAGTTCCACGTTTTAATAAAGACTTCCATCAAAATAATGTAGCTTGATTAGAATGACAGCAGTGCAAGAACAGTGCGTAAGATATTGGAGCGAAAGAGACACATATCTTTCCGTCCTGCTCTCACATATAGCACTGTCATGCAGTCATTCTAATCAACTACATTATTTTATCAGATATAGCAAAGAACGACAGTTTGTCGGTCAATCCTTTTATCCATACAATTGTGCTATCAAAGTTTGTGGGGATATACAAATAAAAAGGCTCTGTAATGTAAACAAGTGATTCAATACCTTGAGTTTCCTCTCGTAGGCGAGTCTGTGGATAGTCTTGAACTTCCTCTTGTCCTCAAGCTTGCGCACCACATCACGGTACTTCCATCCCACCTCGTGCGACAGGCGGCCCACGTGACAGTACTGACAAAATAATATGTTGTCACAAAAAAGTATTTATAAAACAATGCACAAGGAATATAACAGTAAATTCTCAGATAGTCAAGTCGCAACATGTCGACTTTCAGTCGCAAATTACCCAATTTGATAACATCATGTGCAGGTATATAACTGTAGCTAGGCCACTACCTTGCTGCTAAGTACTATCCAAATAGTTTATATCAATACAAAGAGCATTGAGTTTCATCTTTTTTTAAGGCAAAGTAGGTCAGCATTTGATATCACTTGATAGTAAATGACGATGGGGTTGAAGCACGGAGCTAAGGGTTGCATGCTTATCTAGAAAATGCCTGTTCCAGATTATATTTTTCGGAGACGCTCATCACGCACGCACGCAGCAGTTTAGAGATAATTAATTGATAAACCGTTTACCAGTAAGACCATCGCAGAAGGGCGTGGCCAAGTCATGAAGAAAACAGAGCTTAAAATTGTTCCAGCGACAAAGTGTTGAATGTCGTCATGCAATGCTGCTGAGCAAAATGAAGATATGGCCTGGCCACGACTACGCGCAGTAAGACTTTACGTGTCTTCAAGACAAAATCCATCACTTTTAATAACTAAAACATTAGAGTACCTTGCGACCGGGCTTGAGGCAAAAGACACGCAGAGCAGCGGGCACCACCACGCGACGACGGTTGTCGTACGGCGGCGGGCACCCATCGTACGCACGCAGTCTCCTCAACGCGTCCTTCCCACGCTCAGTCTTGTGTGGGATCATTCCTGCACCGAGCAAAAATGTGTAATGACATTCTTGTTGTACAAAGAGAAGGGTAAAAATACTTAAAACAACTTCATAGATTTAGTTTTATCATAGAACATCAAATAATGTAGGTATGTGAATTTGATAATCATTAGTCAAAGAACACTCCTTTTATTATTATTTAGGTTAATGTGCACGGGAGGGATTGAAGGAGGCCTATACTCAAATCAAGGCTCTCAACACCGAAAAACATACTAACAACACTGATATAGATATTTATAAGTAAAACTACTACCTGAACTAACAAAATATAAATATAACTTGAAGTCGAGGGAAAAATAAAGGCTTTTTTATTTGATTTAGTGCACACTGGCTATTGTGCTCCTACTGATAGCCAGGCTGAATGTGCTCCTACTGATGGCCAGGCCGAATATAAGTTTTCTGTTAAGTTCAGTATTCAGCAGGTTTACCAAATATTCATATTCAGTCTAAGATTCAGCATCACTTGTAGACAGTTGTTGGTACTTGTGGTGGTAATTTACTATTAGCAAACTGCTTTGACCTGACCAACAGGTCTTTCAAGATTTAAAAATTCTTCAGCATGTGTTAGTATCAAAGTGACAAGGACTATGAAGTAGAAACCCATCAATACTCATAAATGGGATTTCTCTTCATCCTTGCATTCGGCACCATTGGAAATTTAGTCTCACTGGTAGAGCAGCTATGCAGTTTGGGTATGCCAGGACTCACAGAGAATTCTAATCAGTGAAATTTTAACTGAATATTCTGAAGAGTATTCATATTTAGTGAAACCCTAGTTCAGCCCATCACCAGTGCACACCACCCAGGATGTGTGGAGGTTTTTTTTTTTGTAGATGCAAATGGAGATACATAAAAGAGTATTGATTCAAAAGTAAAAAAAGTTTACCTCTGACAGTCTTCCAGAGAATCTTTGAGGGTGCTCTAAAATGGAACGGCCCACGAGCAGGGTTCACATTGCACCTTTTGCGAAGGAATGACATAAACTTCAATTTGTTTCTGAAATAAATCAGTTTTTTCTGATTGCACAGGTACATAACAGCACAAAACTATAAGATTAATAAAACAACAAATCAGATATCAAAATTTACAACATGCATTGAAAACATTCAGTCGCAAATTACCCAATAAAAAACATCATCTTCACAGAAAATTGTCCATTAAGTGCATAATCACTACACATATATATTTACACACTACAACTCTAACTTATAACAGGGTTTATAGGGCAACAGTGAAACAGAAGTTTACCTACCTGAAGAAGTTGCCAGAGATGTTGAGTTGCTCACAACGAACAACCACGACTTTGTTTCCTTCTAGCAGGACCTTAGCAATAACTGCAGCCAGGCGGCCGAGCAGATGGCCACGGCCATCAATCACTATGGCCTGAAACACCAAACAATAATTTTATAAGCTTAAAGTTCCGGCACATAACCTAAAAAATTACTTTCACGCGACGTGTAAACAAGCCATAATAGAATTATCGATATATCGAATCAAAAGCAATCGAAATAAGCAAGTTCCTATGTAAATCGCATTTTTGAAGACTGTTTCCAGAATAAAATACGAAGCATGCACGTGTGTCCAATGCGTGTTGAGGACTATTTCCAGGTTACTTAAAGGTTTCCACTTATATAAACAGCTAAATACTTCACATATTAACAATTTTTTCACAACACGATAAGTTTAGTGTGTTATTTGTAAAGAAAATTAATTTTTCTTCTCACCTTATTACTAAAGCCCGTCATTTTTACGACAACAAAACGGAAAAGAATTTATTTTTAAAGCAAAATGGCTACCGGATGTTCCTAAATGAATGTTGCCATTTTTTCTTCATTTTGCTGAAAAGAGAAAAGTTATGACTTGTCTATGGTATTGTCGCTGGCTCAAAGTACCTGTAGCCAGGCCATCAACAAAAAAATTTGATAGCCAATCAGAAGTTGAATGATTTCTTTGGCCAATAGAAATCCATACATCACAGATTTTTTTTCTCGCCCTGTGTTGTCTGTCACTTCACTTTATTCCCAAAATAAAGTTTGATTTCTAAAGTTACGTGTTCATATAGTATTGGTTTTGTATTATTAAATGAAGGCCATGATAGTGTTCACATCTTTGACATAAAAAGATATAAGAATGGAGATTCCATATAAGAAAATATTAATTTACGCGCTAACATTCATTGGATATGCGTACACTGGTTTCGGCTCGAGTATGCTGCGAAACTTGAAAGATGCGGTGCTGTCGGCAGAGTCAGTGTTCGGAGATATGTTTCGCAACGTTATAACAGTCGCTGAAAAGTTCAGATCCTTACATGAAGTCTTCGACGCGGCTGTTGAAGAAGATTGCATCTTTACATGTCCTGAAGGTAGTGTATTGAACAACTTATCCGAAAAAGTAAACAATTTATAGAAACTGTAAGCTGGTAGCGCATTTTGTATAGCTTTAGGAAAAGTTGTGAAGTTTAATGTTCCTATTTATCAATCTTCTATATTAAATTTTCAGGACAAAGACCAGTGAGAAATAGAAACCATTTACCCAAATCTAATGGATGTGGCTCACTTGGGTTTGATGTAGCATCCGAGTATCTGCCTATAGAGGAGATGACGAAGTGTTGCGACGCCCACGACATTTGCTATGATACTTGCAACAATGGGAAAGAAGTCTGTGATCTGGATTTCAAGAGATGCCTATATAACTACTGTGATACATACAAGACTACAAAAGTAGCTGGTGATACAATAACTAAAGGTTAATATTCTATTCTAAACCGGCAGCCCAGCACAATGTATAAAAATATACCTATCTAAGGCCAAATGTCACTTTTTGAATTAGTAGGTCTAACTATGAAATTGCCAAATTTTTTTACAGAGATCATAATTCCTATAATTATATTCAAAAGCTATTTTTTTTTATTTGTCTTATTTTTGAAAGTCAACTTCGAGGTTATCATATTATATTAGTATATTTTCCACATAAGAAAAAATTATATCAACATTTACACCACTATATAGTAATAGTATCATAATAGGTAATGTTCAGCAGCTATAGAGAATATGAACACAGATAAAAAAATAGTTTAGCTTATATTATACGGAGTGATAATTTGGCTGAACTTTGCAGTGCCATGTATTCTCCAACCTCAACATCTGCTTATTAACACTTGAAATATTTAAATAAATTAGGATATGGTGTAGTAAAAAAGTGTAGAAAAGGGGTGGTCATTCTGACTTTACGAAGAGAATGTTTTAAACAGATTAGTTTTGAAAATGTGTGGCAGTTTTGATATGGGATGGTATTTATGTAACTTGTTTAGTTGGTAGTAATGATTCTGTAGTGGTAGTAGTTTTAAGAAGCTGTTTGCAACACATGTTTTGGAGCTAAAGGGGTTGGGCCCTAAGCTTACAGCCACTGCAAACTATAAAAATCTATTGTTAAACTATCCAGTCTAGCATTGTATTATTTATCTATCATCAGTCAATGTTAAGAAATTTATATAATTTTAATGTATTTCAGGATGCAAAGCCGCAGCAAAATTACTGTTCACTGGAACACTTACATTAGGTTGCAAGTCATATTTGGATGCACAGAGAAATGCCTGCTATTGTCCACCAGCTAAAAATAGCAAGCACAAGAAATATCCAGGAGGGGAACTATAATCTACCTAAGTAATTAAATTAATCTTGAAATGGCCATAAAGTTGCATGATAGGTAGGAACAACAATTATATTTAGAAATGCAAGTGTTGTTTGCAGTGAATTAAAAATATTTTTTAAACTTATATTTAAATGGAAAGAATATCCGGTTCTATTTCTGCGACGCATGCTAGTGGGTGGAAACATATCAGTTATGCAGTACCTTTGTAATTTTTAATTTATTTATTACAATCTATGAGCTTAAAAAGCAAGTGCTATGAAACAGGTAGCTAAGTCATAATTTTTAAGAATGTGATATCATTTAGTGTTTGTGTAGATTTGTTGTCCGAGGCAAAAGGATTATTTTTGATTGTTCTGAAGATATTTACGAATATCCAATATTGAACTATGGAATGTTTATTTATGCTTGCCAATTTGCATCTCTGCATATCTTTGTAAGTTAGGTATACAATATACATTGTTGTATCTAAATAAAATGTTGGTTTTTTACAAGTTTATTATTTAAGAGATAAAAATACACCTCAATTGATGTTTTCTTGGAATTACATAATCTTATTCTTAGTAATTAAATAATTTATTTTGCTAGATTTAGAGAAAGCAGGCCATTTCAAATCCTTATAACAAATCTAAGGCCTTTAGTTAAAAAATAAATATACTAAATGGACGCACAATCAAAATATATATGCTATATGTTGAGCATATAAAAATAATTCATCACAATCTAAATAAATGCATGTAAAAATAGAATATGTTATAGATTTTTACCATTTGATCTAAAGTTATTTCATCTCAGCTGTATAGAAATGATAAATGTAAAGGAATCTGAGAGATACTTATGTAATGCTTTGAGTTGATTCTATGTGAGCAATTCCTTAATCTCATCCTTTTCTGCTGCCTCGATGTATGGGATCCCGTCTGGGGTTTTTCCATCTTTAGATGCACCCTGAAAAGTTTAAATATCACTCATGTACTTAGATATGCTGGCAAACAAATTGAGTAAAAAGGGCAAACAGAGGAAACAATTGTGCATGTCGAAGGTTGCAAAAGCTTTAAATGACAATTGTTCAAGCTAAATTATTATGGATTAAAAAAAGAACTAAATTACATGTTTTAGTAAGGTTTTAACACAATCGGTATGTCCCTCCCATATTGCTGCCAATATCACTGATATTCCATGTTTGTCAACCATCTGGAAAGATACAAAAAAGGTTACAAAAACTAGTTACCTACTGCAAAAGGTTCAAAATATTTTTTTATTTATAGTTTATATTTTACTTACATTTGGATCAGCTCCCTTGTCCAATAAGAAATTCAAAACAGCTGTTTGGCCATAATCAGCTGCATAATGAAGGGGGACTCTTCCATCAATTAAGGCATTGACATTGATTTGCTGAAACAATGTAAATATTAGTGCCTACCTATATTGGATAAAAAAAATTGAGTTGTACAAAAATCAACAATGGGTTAGTTCTTGACCTAAGTTGACAGACAAAGCAGATTGAATGCACAATTGCACACGACTGATTGACACGGGCCGTGCAGATGGTATAGAAGTTGTTCAAATTGAAGTGTGCAATTCACTCAAGCATGCAATTCATGTTGCATGCGGTTGATGCTTTCTCTGAAGTAAGGATAGCTCGCCTAAACTAACGGGATTGTATGATTCGACGTTTTATTCCGTGATATTCATAAACCACCAGCGAAAACAACAATGATATCCACCCGGCACTTACCTTGTTCTCAACGATGTCTTTAACTTGATCTATGTCACCATTTTTTATACCCCAAACTAATTCACTCATGGTTTAGTATTTTACTGGTTCTCGTTGTTCTAAAACACACAATACCTAATTGCAGATATCAATAAAAAATAAGAAAACAACGAAATGGCGTTCGTTAGTGATCGGTCGGATCGCTAGCTACCAAACAATCACATTGGGGCCGGGTTCCAAAGGGTTTAATAATTACCCTTTGACAACAGTCTGTCTCGTTCACACATATAGACTTCATTTATAGCTATCCTGCTGTCAGGATAATTTCTCATCGATTTGAAACGCATCCCACATGTCGCCCTTGACGTCTGTCGATCGATAGAAAAAACAAATAAAATCTATGGATTTCAGGAACTTTAGACACCGCTGATTCAGCGAAAATTAGCCTGCCTGGAAAAAGGCAAGCAATTGTGCTTGATTTTCTTTTTATTTTAAGCAACAAAGATACCAAGGCAAGAAATTTTTAAAACTATGTAAACGGCAGCTTGAACTGTCACTCTCAAGGCTTTTTGGCGGGAACTCGACATGGGCGTTTGCCTGCTTAATTGAAATTTTGTTTTTTTGTGCATTTAGTGATTTAGTGGATAATAAAGATAGTGTGTTATGCAGTTAATTTACTACGGAGTGCGCAGCTGATGAAGATTTCAAGTGATCTCGTGTTTAAGCCCCGTTTGTGTTGTCCCAAAAAGTCACGAACATTTTCCTTCGTAAAGTTCACTATCGCTTTACGAGGGGAGCAAAAAGAAAGATAGTTAAAGACATCAGAAATGGCTGTATGGGCTTTGTACTTTGCCTTTCCGAAAGGAAGAATGAAACCAAAAAAAAAAAAAATGTCACTCAATCAAATTTTAAATCTGCTGTTTATAACTCGTTATTCTCGTCTTAATTTTAATTATTTCTGTAAAATGGGTTTATACGACGATATCAATTTGTTACAACTGCCAAATGATCCTAAAATCGCAACTAAATGTATAACGGTAATATTACTAGATACCTACCTTTAACTCTATAAATTTTAGTTTGCGTACTTGTAAACTTTTATGCCAAATTTCTGAATACTTTTTATAAATTACAGGATTTTTTATTCAACGTGGTAAATCCTTTGATGCGAAGTATTTGTGACAAAATGCAGATAAACGAATCAAAGGAAGATGAAGTTTATAAACTTAGAGATGTTTATGCGCTGTGCACAAGTCAAATAAAAAAGTGCCTTCTCAATTTATTTGATTTGATAAAGACTGAGTATCACGAAAATGTATTGCTAATGGTTAGTGATTGATTGCTTGCTTATTATTTAATTATTATTACTTCAGCTGCACTCAAAAACTTCCAAGCTCTGTATATATTGTTCAACAAGTTACACTGTTTTAGGATAGCCGGCAATGCATGTGTCAAAGGTTATTGTGGTGTGTTAATAGGTTAACATGCATTGAGGATTATTTAGAAAAACCTAAACGGAGACGCAATGATAGTCTCAATGATAATTCACTGCTTATCACTCCAATGTATTTTGTCAACTGGATCGACCACACGTTTGAAATACTTGCAAAACTGGCTGGAGTAGTATACGAGACAGATTATAAAAATACTGAAGATCTTTATAAACAATGGAAAAATGATGTAAGTAAGAACTATTATGCAAGAAAAATTTATTCCTCAACATAAGTTGATTCTCATTGTTTTATGTAGTAATTGTTCCTGTGATAATAATGTAAAGAAGAAGCTGCAGATTAATAAAATACAGAATCACAATGTTAAATATTTAAACTAAAGAAGGTTTTGCCATTTTGAAGCATATGTTTCTCTGCCTGCACCTGTATTCCCGAGTTCATATTACTCAAATCTGTTAAAGTTGTGAATGGTAAGCCTTCTTCTGGGCGAGCTCATTCCATCATCAACCTCAACTCTGTCCTCAGGGCTAGAGAAAGGTCAAGAGCAAGCCCATAGATAATTTAAAAAAATACACCGTCCCTTTAAAGAGATTATTGGAATAACGAAGAAAATAAATTTAGTTTAACATTAAGTTTAGTTATGTTTAATCAAGGTCGAGGAGGTTCCTATTTTAAAGTTACAATAATATAGCTCAATTTCATTAGAATGACAGTAGGGAAAACTGTGTGTTGCAGGTTCAATTGATATGTGTCTCTGTCGCTCCAATGTGTACCACATTGCTCCATCCTGCTTTCACTCTGCTGTCATTCTAATCGAGCTACATTACTTCGAGAGTAGTTGTGAGCCAATATATCCTGATCTGTATCTTGATTTAAGATACTTTTTTAAATATTGCCTATAGTTTTACTAGAAATCTTGTGTACAAATTAAATATACTTACTATTTAAAATGTCACTATTATTTAAGGTAGTAGATTGTGTGAGCACACTCCACTTCTCTCTGGATGAACTGCTTTTGTCAGCCATGACTCTATGCAAGTACTGTTTGCCAACTGACCAACACATTATCAAGGCTCGTTGCCAGGTGGTATGTATCAGAAAAATTCTTTATGGAGTATTTGGAAAGAGGAAATCAATCTCAAATGAGAGGATTTTTTTATTTTACAGGTTCTTCGAGAATCCAAAGCATTACTAAGTGAACTGCTCTTAGGAGATGTGGATTCAGGAATTAAAGTGGAACCGGAATCTCTGAAACTACCAATTATGCCTTCAAATATCAATGTGCTCATTGACGTACTAAAGGATGTACTTTATGCCTTAGAAACTAACACTAATACAGCTCTGCTGGCTTTAGTGGTGCATTGTTTTAGTAATAACATTTCTCCAGTTGATATTCTGAAGCAGCATTGTCTAGATAGAAATGGGAGTTGTTCTTGTCATGTAAAAAGTGATGCAGACATTACAGAAGATTGTTCTTTTGTGAAACAGTTTGATCTGTATAATGAGAGATTGCTGCAGATTGGATCATTTGCTGTCTCATGCTCTTCTGACCAAGGAAGTATGTGTTTTTTGCTTATTTCTTGCAATCCTTATACTAAGTATAAAATATTGTAATATTTTCAAAGCTACCTATGCCGTGTTAGTGTGAGTAGACCATTGGTGTAGACTGTTACTTACTTCCAAAATAATGTGTTTCCTGTCTCTTTAGCTGGTATGTTTGAAAAGTTATGGTAATTTTTTTTTCCATTGGAACCAAATTGCAATAAGAGTACCACCCCATCTTATACCGTTGGTATCGTAAAAGGCGACTAAGGGAACTTGAACTAGAGGATGGGCTACAACTCAACTGTATCATCAATCTTCATTCTGTTGTGACCAACCAATGTGGTAATTGCATTGTGCCAGTTGTTAAGTGACCATCGAGCTGAGAAGGGAGAGGACATATTGATAGGCCTTGTGTCAATCAATCGGTTTATGACGTCACGAAAGGGGGTGGGGTTTATGTTATTTCCTCTTTAAACTGTTCTTTATTCTAGCTACGTGTCGCGTCCCACTGACTCGATTGTCACCTTCGCGCGGCGTCACGCTTGGTTTCGTACAAAAATTTGCTATAGGCAACTCCTTTCCCTTTTCTGATCTGTGGAGGTTATTCACTCTGGGTACGAAACATTTATATCACTACAAAATAAATATCTCTCCCGTCGGGGTAGGCAGAGACCACAGCTCTTGATCTTGACTTACTTCCCTTGCTTCCTCTTCTTTTGTTAACCGTTTCATGATTTCATGGTTTGACCTACAAAACTGTTTCGTTTCTGTACCTTATTAGGTACACCTAGCTCCTTCAAGGGTACACCTTTTAATAACAGTAACACGCAATTAAAAAACATTGATGTTGAATTTTGTCCAACAGTGGATTTTGATAGAAAAGCTGCATTCGTATTTGGATCGAACTTTTAGCTGTATATTTATTGCTTGTAGGGATTGTAACCCTTCGCAGTGGACTGGCCAGCCTGGAAGCCCTGGACCCTCACCTGGTGCCAGCGCTGATGCTGTCTCCGGAGAGCCGTCACGCCGACCTGCTGGTAGGCTGCTGGCGGCAAGAAGTGCGGGAGATAAGGGACAGTATCTTCTTGATAGTAGATCCTGCTGCTTTTGCCGAGGTAATCATTTATCGTATACTAAGTATCAAGATTATTTCATTAAAGATTATTTCAAAACGAGAGACCACCGATCCATCCCCTTTTTGTTTCTTGCTTAACAGAACTTTTGGCCTTGAAACAGAACATCTTTCCCCAAAAAACAGTTCTAGATACGAATTAGTTTTATTTAATGTCCTTGAAAAATGCGCTTCACGATGTGAATTTACTTTGGTTTCGCTCGGGAAGCCCAGTGATTCTACTAGCTGTCAACTTTCTTGAAGAAAAAAATTATTCCTCGGTTTTTTCGACGCCAAACGAAAGTAGTCACGTGATCGACGCATTTTGTATGGGATTTTTTTTTCTTATGGATAATTGCTTCTTTTCATGAGTAGATCGCTGGGTTTTGGCAGGAAAACCAATACAAATTCACACTGTGTAAGTGATAGAGTTTCGATGGTTAGGTACGGTTATCAGAGAATTTGAATGATACGTAGTATCCGAGTCAATATGATACGCTCGTATGATACTTCGTCGGATCATCATGACATCCTATCAAACGTCCACTACAGGACAGGGAACTCCCTCCAGAATTTCAGATTTTGCTGATACAATGTGAAGGGGAAGTACCATGGTCACCACGCTTGTTAGCGTACGTCGGATACTAGATAAGAATGCTCATCATCATCATGATGGTGACCGTCTATGTGGTGATAAGTATCTATAGGGTCGCCGTCATTTATAAACAGTGTAAGGGACAGGATTCCGAAAATTAAAAAGGCAAGATCAATGAACGTAACCGAACATCTTTCAGTAAATAACTAACTTTCAGGAAACTTTCACAAAATGGCAAAAATGATTGGGCAAAGGCCGATTTTTTTTTTCATTTTCTGAACGTTTTATTCACTGAAAATTGTCACGTCTTTTCAGTTTTCGGGATCCTCATTACACCCATATAGTTGAAGATCCTCTTGTTTTTAGGGTTCCAATACCAAAATGGAAAAAAGGAACTCTTATGGTGCGACTTTGTCTGTCTGTCTGTCTGTCACACCTGTATATCTCAGCAACCACTCATGCTATCGACTTGAAATTTAAAATAGTTTTAGAATATGGTTGGTCAACTTAATTGCACATGAAAGAATTAAAAAATATATGTTTATTAATGTAAAGGGGGCCCAAATAGGGGGCAAAATTTCAAATTGTCGTTACTAGGTCTAGTGGGGTATCATATGAAAGGGCTTTACTTGTACATTCTAAAATATATTTTTGTATTTTTTTTTATAACACTTAGTTTCAAAGTTATGATGAAAAATGACAAATACCCCCCCTTATCTCCGAAGTTTGTGAAAGGAAAAATCTGAATTAATTACAATCGATAGAAGTTTTTGTAAATATTACAGCAAAAATTAAACGATCTTTCTTAGATGCACAGTTTTTTAGAAATCAGCTAAAATCTTTACAAATAAATTTAGTTTTGCGGTCCTAAAATGGACTTTATTGCTTCCAAAAATACAATAGGTATATCGGAACCCTCGGCGCGCGAGTCCGACTCGCACTTGAACGGTTTTTTGAATGTGGAACAAGGGTACTAGTTGAATTGTATTTGCTACGAGGGGTGATCAAAAAGTAGTGAGAATGAAACACATTTTGCTTGTAAAGTCTTTTGATGTTTATAAACGGTGATATTATTATTTTATCCCAGTAAAAAGATAATGTCAAAAACCTAGGCCATAATATTTAGAAACGTATAAATAGCGAGGTAAAGTTCAACAGAATCCAGCATACAACTTGAAAATAGGAAAAAAAGAAGTTGCGACAGATGCCTCTTAAAGCTGAGTTTGAACAAGTTGACCACTCTCCCTACTTACTAGATTTGACTTGACTTCATCTAGTTATTGTGCCTTCCCTATCTTTTTTCACAATTGAAATAACACCGAAGGAGAAAGAGATACGGAAGCAAAATCGAAATACGGAGAGCTAAGTTCTAAGTTCTAAGTTAAGTGTGTGGTTTCCGCACTTAATCCTATAAGGACCATTGTGCGTGGGCCTATGTGGCCATCAAGTTAGCCACCCTAACTGTTGCCAGAACTCAGTCAGTTTGTCCAGTCTGTTGGGTATTTGATCAAGGGTTATGTCTGTTCCAAGTGTGTTTTCTCTGATGCTATTAATTACTTTGCATTCTAGGATGACGTGTTCAATGGTTTCGTCCGTTTCCATGCATGCCCTACATAGAGGGCTGTCTGTTATACCTATAGTGTGGTAGTGTTTATTCAGAGCAATGTGCCCTGTTATTGTGCCTACTACATTGCGGAGCTTAGTCCTGTTCATCTGTAGTAGTCGTCTTGTTAAGCGTGTGTTAGTTGATGTTATAATTTTTTTGGATTGTTTGCATGTTGCAATGTCATTCCATTGTTTGTCTGCTTCAATTCGTGTTTTTTCTCGTATCCATGTCCGAAGCTGGTTGAAAGGTAGCGGCAGCATTGGTTCTGGTCCTTCATAGATCTCGTTGGATCCGCCCCTTGCCAATTGATCTGCCGCATCATTTCCCAGAGAACCACTATGTCCTTTTATCCATTGTAATGTTATGTTGTTCTTTTGTGATGACTTCTGTAATTCTTCATGGCATTGTAGTATTAGTCCTGAGGTTGTATAGCTACCTCTCAGCGTTTGGAGTACCGATGCGCTGTCCGAGACTATACGAATGCTTGTATTAGTGATGTTCCTTGCTGTTATTGCTTGTGCAGCTTGTATAATGCCGACACATTCGGCTTGATATACCGTGTTATATTGTCCTAGGGCACTTGATATTTCTATGTTAAGATCTTGTGAGTATGTGCCTGCACCTGTGCCCAGTTTTGTTTTTGACCCATCAGTATATATGCGCAGTTCGTTAATACCTGAGTAGTCATGTGTCTCTTCTTGCAGGTTTATGTTATAAGTTTTGTTGAAGGTGTTTTGTTTAGGTATCCTGTCACATGGTGCCGCTAAAAGCGGCTGGTGGCTTAAGGCCTTGTCTTTTATTTTTGTGTGGTGAATTCTGGAGTCTGTGCTTAGTGTCCCTGACAGTCCCAGTCTGAGTGATGCTAGAGTTGCCTCCTGTTGTATGTATAGGTGTAGCGGTGGCAGGTCTAGCATCACCTGCAGAGCGGCTGTTGGTGTGGTACGCATTGCACCCGTGATGCAGATGCAAGCAAGTCTCTGTAGTTTTTCTAGGTCCGCTTGAGCGGTACTTAGGGTCGTCCTGGGCCACCATACCAGCACGCCGTATGTGGTTATCGGTCTTACTACTGTTGCGTACAGCCAGTACGCAATTTTAGGTGTGAGACCCCAATTCTGTCCTAGGAGTCTCTTACATTGAAACATGGCTATACTGGCTTTTTTAATTGTGTTGTCTAGGTGTTTTTGCCAAGTTAATTTGTTGTCTAGGGTTATTCCAAGGTATTTAACCTCGGTTGAGAGGGTTAGTTCTGTTCTGAAAAATTTTGGCATTTCCATTGCTGGGAGTTTCCTTTTCTTCGTGAAAAGGACCATTTCGGTTTTGGTAGGGTTTACGGAAAGATTATGTTTATCGCACCATTTCTCTACTATCTTTAGTGCTTGTCCCATGAGGTTGCATAAGGTGTTTTCTTGGTTGCCGTTGATTAGGATAGTGATATCATCAGCATATCCTACTGTGAAGTAGCCATTATCGTTTAGTTGTGTGAGGAGGCTGTCTATTACAAGATTCCATAGTAGCGGAGACAGTACTCCCCCTTGTGGACATCCTCTCGCTACTACGGCTCTTGTTTTGTCGTTCAATGTTACCTGTATTTCCCTTTGTTCTAGCATGTTGCATATCCAATCTTTGAGGGTTGTTTCCACCCCGTGGGTTTCTAATGCAGTTCTCATGCTGTGGAACGTTGTCTTGTCGAAGGCTCCTTCTATGTCTATGAATATGCCTAGTGTTGATAGTTTGTGTTGTATCGCACACTCTATTTTCCCTACCACCTCGTGTAGTGCCGAGTCAGTGCATTTGCCCGTGATGTAGGTGTGTTGTCGTTTGTGTAACGGTTTTTTGTAAAGTATAGTGTCTCTTATGTGTTTGTCGCATAGTCTTTCTAGAGTTTTTAATAGAAATGATGTTAAGCTGATTGGTCTAAACGATTTGGCCTGTGTATAGTCGCTTTTACCTGGCTTTGGCAGAAAGATTACCTTGACATCCCGCCACATGAGTGGTATATACCCATGAGCTAGACATGCCTGATATATCTCTACAAGCCAGGGTGTGATTGTGTCCTTTCCCCACTGTAGTAAGGCGGGGAATATCTCATCCAGCCCTGCGGATTTGTAAGGCTGAAATGTTTCTAAGGCGCACCTTACCTTGTCTTGGGTTACAATTACTTTCGCTGTCCTCCAGTCTTGTTCTGTGGCCGTTTTCGTTGTTGTTGTCCACATGTTGGTCTCCGTGACTCGGCAGTCTGGAAAGTGTGTTTCTAGTAGAATCCTGCAGGTTTCATTGTCCGTGGTGGTGTATGTGTTGTCTGGTCTTTTGAGAGTGCCTATAATGTTGTGAGGCTCTGCGGCTAGGATTTTTCTTACCCTGGCTGCTTCGTTGTTTGATTCTATTGACTCGCAGTAGTGGTGCCATGCCTTCCTTCTGCTAGTTCTGATCATCTTTTTGTATACATACTGGGCGTCTTTGTAGGCTGTCCAGTCTTCCTCTAGCCTACTTTTTTTTGCTCTGTTGAACAGTTTCCTTAGTCTTTTTTTCAGCTTGTTCAGACCCGCATTCCACCATTGGCCTTTGTTTTTGCCTCTGGTGGAGCCTGGTTGTAGCGGGCATGTCGCTTTGAATGTGTTAGTAATTATTTTTGTTAATGTACTTACGTTTTCGTCAATTGCTTTTGTGTCTGTTGACATTACCTGCATTGTGGCTTTAGTTAGCTCTGTTTTCAGTTTGTCTTTGTATCCTTCTACGTCAGTGCGACGTAGATTTCGCCTCGGAGCGGGTTCCTTGATGTCTGTGTTGAGTTTAAAGCGTATCCATCTGTGGTCAGAACAGGAAATCTCCTCTGAGACCTTCCAGTCCGACACCATCGATGAAGCGATCTGTGTGGCAAAAGTTACATCAATTATGGTTTGACCTCTGGACGTGACCCATGTTGGCTCAGATCCTTTGTTTAGTATGTTAAGGTTAGTTGAGAAGAGGTATGTTGATAGTACCTCGCCCCTACGGTTCGGTTTGTCGCTGCCCCACAATGGATGATGGGCATTTGTGTCTGCACATATGATGATTTCTTTGTTGTGTGAGTCACAGTAGTTTACTAGATCTGCAAGTTCTTTTGGCGGGCAGTCTTCTTCTTCACCCGGCATGTAGACGGATGCTAGTATTACTTCTGTTTCGTTTGGATCATCTGTCTGGAGCCTGACAGCGGTCAGGTCTCTGGAACAGAATTGGGTTAGTGGTGTGGCTGGGTAATGGTTTGGTATAAATATACATGTTCTTGGTTTTTCGGATACATTGGTGTTCAGTAGAAGCTTACCTCCTATATTGTTTAGTCCACAGATCCTGTTATTTCTGATCCATGGTTCTTGTATTAATGCAATGGTATGTTTGTTTGCCTCCAGCACTCTTCTCAAGGTAGCGGTTGCTGTTTGGCTGTGCTGGAGGTTTGCTTGTAACATATGTGTTGTTGTTGGTTTTGTCTGTGCGGGATGGGCGTTAGTCTGAGTCTGGGTAATCATCATCGTGACTATCGCCCAACAACACGCTTTCGTTGTCGTCGTCCTTGTCTGTCTGTTTGTCCTTGTTGAGTTCAAGTATCTCTTCAGCGCGCAAATTGCGCGCGATAGTCCTCAGTGCCAACCTTTCCGTGTCTTTTGTCATTTCGGCCAGTTCCTCTTCGGTAACCTCCTTGTCAAGTTCGTTGTCTGTCTGTCTCTGTCCTTGTTGTGGGGGTACGTCAGAGAGCCTACCGTTGTTGTAGAAGCGAGCGTATATCGAACCCATAAGGTACGATACACGTCGCTCCCGCAACACCAGCTTCTCAACTTCCGCCGGGGGGAGGTGGAATGTAAGGTACGTACCCCTCCATCTACCCCCTTCGGTCTGAGTGGCTTTCCCTAGTGTCCACTTAGTCATATCATAAACTTTCCGGTTTTGGCCGGATTTGATACGGAGAGCTTTTTGCAGGAGCAAACGAAAGCTTTATTTTTCAAAGGGATCGAAGCTTCAGAAAACAGCGGGATTTAGGGTCTGAAAATACTTTGAAGCTACGTAGCAAAGTGCATTATTAATTTATTAATAGTTGTTTATTTTCTGGATCACTTCCACTACTTATTGATCGCCGTATTATATAATACAACCTCTTTTATATATTTAGATAATATTTAGTTAGAAAGTTATCCAAGAGCCCTGCTATCTCATACTTAGTGGTCATCGGACGCCCTATTTATTTTCAGAAAACGAAACAAATGATGCACCAGCTTCTACTCGTTCTGATGAAAGAGGCGACTTATAACAACAGCGGAGTGTGTGCCGTGGTCAATACCGGGGAAGTGGCGCGGGAGTTCTTTGAGGTTTATAACAAAAATGAGCCGGACGCACTCACTCAACACGACAAGTTGGTGCCATTGTTACATGATTTGGACAAAGGTAAGAAAATTTTGTTATTATTACAGCCATATATGCCTGAATTTTCGATACAAACTTTTATCTACTAGTTTGATCCCGTTAGGGGATGAATATTCAAAAACCCTAATAAAACTGATATTTATGTATAAATGGAAGCCTCATCACCAAAAAAAAAAATACGAACTCTCATGCTTTCTATTCCCTATTAAACGTCCTTCGGAAATTAATTTCCAAACACGCTTAATACTTTTACTTATATACCTACAGAATCTTGTTTTTGTTCTTCATAGTCAGATTCTTGTCAGATTTTCATCTCTCAACGTTGTTACCCGTTATACCCTTTCTGGTACACTATAAGGCACACGTAGTGTGTTTCATTGCATCATAATAATTTATTTAAAAGCTTTTATTATATACCTAGTTTCTTCTTATTTTCCAGTTCTAATAGAATGTAAAATGGCCAGCAACCTACTTTGTTCGGAAGCTGATTTCGTATTCGATGTTAAGAAACCATTAAATAACAAAAACGTTTCTCTAGAACAGCTTATGAAACGCCTGAAACTCCTATTCACATTAGTCGGCAGAATAAACTCACTTCTCCATCCCTTGGAAAATGAAGAACTATGCGACGCAGAAGAAGAAGCTAGTATGAGAAATGTAACACACACAGTTCGCAAAAATATCATCACTTACATCCAATCTCCAAGAAAACCCGCAAATATTTCTCGAAGCATCTTTGGTCGCACCGCCATCATAAAATCATCTCCGTACAAATTTCCGCTGCAGTTATTGACTAAGCATTTGAAAGCTAAGAAGGGAGACGAACTTAGTTTTTCGATGCAATTGGATCAGATGTTCAATCTTTCGGAGGTCAAAGGTATAGAAAAACAATTAGAGTCAGTCCGAGAGCCTTCGATATTGTACAATTTTTCTCCCAAAAAGCGCTCGTCGCTTAGAAAAGCATTGCTGAATAGACATTGCAAACTGCCTTTTGACTTGGAAATGAAAAAGTCTGACGAAGTTGAGAATAGCGTAAGGTCAGATATGCTCATGGATGAAGCAACGAGTTTGCAAATCACAGGTGAGTTTGCGAATAAGTTTGTAAGGATTCACTTTCTGAAGTAGTTTGTAAGCGCTCTCGATATTTCGGAACTATTTTAACATTTGAAATATTTTCTTCCCAGATATTCTGAACGAAATGAACGACATGACGAAAGCATTTTCTAATTTGCGAATTGCCCCTAACGCAGCACAGATAAAAATCAAACAAGATACAACGGACAATCAAGCTACCAATTCGAACGTGCTTAGGATTAATATAAATACAGACAATGTTGTTACCAAGCAGATTTGGACTATACCTGTGAATGCGAGTATGGTGGGTGTGACTTTAGACGAAAGTGCAGGCGCTGCGTCCAATATGACTGGAGTTTCCAATATTACAGCTCCTTCAAATGTAACTACCCTTGAAAGACTCAGTGATTTAGAGTACCTTGAAGCTAAAATCAACAATCTTAAAACTCTAGACTTAGAAACTAGTTTGTAACTACATATTTAAGTTCTTAAATAACTTTACTGAAAATTGTTTTAAGCCGTCCGTAATATTAAGTACAATGAATTTTATTATTTTTGTATTAAATGAATGAATTTTATGAAAATCTAAATACATCAATCGTTTCTAATTACATCATGGCTTTGAATCAGCGACTTCAAAACTCCTCCTAAGGAGTGGAGGAGTAGTCCCTAGACTATTATTATGATTTGTAATTCAAAATTTACGATTTCTATACAATGTGTATTTCCATTTGTTTCGCTCCCGAAGCCCAGTAATTCTACTCATGAAAAGAAGCAACTTTCCCAAAAAATAAATTTCTGGATATGGTATGTAGAATGTAGAGATGATGATGATGTGTATGGTATGTAGAGTATGTTGTACTAGCTGTTGCCCGCGGCTTCGCTCGCGTGGATTTCGTATTTAATTTTTTACCGGTTTTCCGAAGCAATGAGATATTTTCCCGTCATTTCGGGATAATTTATATTAAGGAAGAACAGTACTAACCCTGCGCATATCAATGAGTATAATTCAAGATCCAGCTGAATTTTATATTATATACAGACGTCACTCATAAAATACTCAGAACAGAGGAACTTAGCAGCAGTATCCTAACAAAAGTAAAGAGAGAGATGAGAGACACCTTTATGTAATATTTCAAAACAAAGCTAATTCGCAGAAGTACAATTACTTCTTCTAAAAACTAAAACCCTCTCCCCCTCCTCCCTCTCCCCCTGCCCCTCCCTCTCCCCCTCCCTCTCGCTCTCCCTCACCCCCCTCCCTCTCTCCCTCCCTCTCCCCCTTCCCCTCCTTCTCCCTCTCCCTCTACCTGTACCTGTACCTCTACCTCTCTACGTCTCTACCTCTCTACGTCTCTACCTCTCTACCTCTCACCCATATTAATTTTTAGACATTTCAAACCTATCGCACCCCAACTCCATCCCCAGGAGGATGATGGTATTTCACGTCCACCACCTTGGATTTTAAAATTGTTGTAGTTTTCGTAATCAGCGACCCGATAAACCATAAAAACGACACCCATATTCACATTTCAACCCTATCGCACCCCAACCCCATCCCAAGGCAATGATGGTATTTAACGTCCACCACGTTGGATTTCAAAATTGTTGTAATTTTCGTAATCAGCGACCCGATAAACCATACAAACGATACCCATATTGGTTTTTAGACTTTTTCACCCCATTTCCCTTTTTTAGGGGTTGAATTTGGGGTGGAATTTCAGTAATAGTGATGAACGTTGCATAGAATTACATAATTAATGCCTAAATAATAAATTATGTGGATTTTACTTTCAAAAGAAAGAATTTTCAACTTCATCCCCCTTTTCACCCTTAAGGGTGTCGAATTTTCCAAAACCCTGAGACATTTTTATTTATTTACACATGTAAATATTAATTTTTTGTCGTCAGCCTAAATACAAATTTTGAAGATCCTAACTTCAAAACTGACGGACTTTCATACAAACTTTCATCCCCTATTTTACCCCCTTAGGGGTGGAATTTTGTAAAATCCTTTCTTAATGCACCCCTAGACCTCATAAGGAACCTACATGCCAAATTTGGAATCTCTAGACCCAGCGGTTTGGGCTGTGCGTTGATATGTCAGTCAGTCAGTCAGTCAGTCAGTCAGTCACCTTCTTCTTTTATATATATAGATGGTATGTATGGTGTGTATGGTTTTTTTGGTATGTACTTAGTCGAAAATTATTTTGAGGAAAAATTTTTTTCTTCGGGAAAGTTGCTTCTTTTTTTTAGTAGAATCACTGGACTTCGGGAGCGAAACCAATGGAAATTGACGTTGTATACTAATTTACGATATATAATATAAGATATTATGGTCGGGCCAGTAGTGATAAGCCCATATTGTCAAGAGAAGTTTTCAAGCCACTTAATAAATAGCCTCAGGTAAAGCTTTACAATCATTTAGGTCAAAGCATAGAGTAACTTATATAAAAGACTGTCTAGTCGCACTAACCATCGCGGTCCTTGGTGCCAACACTGCCAACCGCAAAACTTCCTTTAAAAGTCTACGGCTGGACGGACAGGGAGCTTCCTCAGAATTTCTTAGTAAAAATGCGTAGAGAGGAAGAACCATAGACGCGTTAGCGTAATATTATGTATTCTTTCTTTGACCATAGTCTCCACCACGTCTCCACGCTTATTAGCGTTGCGGCTGGCACCATGGACCGCGGTGATTGGTGACCGCATATAAGATGATATGATACGCCGGCGGGCGTTGCTGCCCAAGTCTGGTGCCAAAGCCATAGCCGCCTTTTAAAGTACCCAAGGGTAGACATGGGGTGATACTATTTTAAGCCGGAACCACACGGACGTAACGTGCTTTCCAACAAAAGGAAAGATGTTGTAGGTACTACTATTCTCCAATTTGAGCAACTACCCCCTGGACATCACCTGTCCTGGCTGACGTGGAAGTCTGTGAAAAGACTCTGGATCCAAGTCGGCTGGAGCAAGGAAAACATGTGCCGGTGGGGCTACAGCATGGATTCTGTGTGTCTGTGTGTGTGGTTTCCCTCCCCAGACAAGTCTGCTCACGCGAGGACCTTTACAACGCTACCGATAATGCTGTCTCTGTAGCGGAGTATTGGTCTAAACAAATACAACGCTGCGGAATCGACATAAATAAGAAGGACCATCCTATTCATTGTTCCGAGGACCATCCGGTGTTCAACCGTCAGCAAAGGACAACGTAACGCCACGAGAGATGTAAGTGATCAACGTCCCTAATAATTAGCCCTCAAACCGTCAACCAAATTGGATAGTGGCGGACTGAAAGTTCTGCTAGGGAAACTCAATTGTTTTCGTCTTTGATCAGTTTCAAACCGATCAATCACTCAGCTTTGAGTTAACATAACATAAGGAGAATTTGTAAGTTTAGAAAGACCTTTTCAGCCCTTGTCAGCAGACCTTGTCAGCTTGGAGCAATTTGCCAAAATAGTGAATTACGAGTACTATCAGGGGCCAGTTACTAAGCGTTTGGAGTTTTAGCCGAATACTCGACCAAATACGGATATTCGGTAATTCTGCCGAATACCGAACGTAAAGCGAAAGACCTTGAGTGTGCCTTGAGAGTAGGTAACCATAATTTATTGTTTTGTTTCACGGTCTGTTTAGTTTATAAAGCTCAATTAAGTTGACTTTTCCTCACACCTGCTCGTAAACTGTTCAGCTAACACGTTAATTGAACTCGGGTTTAATAACGCAACGGCGGCTAAAATAAAATTGTGATGGAAAATAAAATTTACGATCGGTTTTTTTACTACCTGCTTGCCTCCCACACACCAACGGCAAAGCCTATGACTGTATCTACTAGCTGTTGCCCGTGGCTTCGCTCGCGTGGAGATCGTATTTTATGTTGTTACCGGTTTTCCGTAGGAATGAGATATTTTCCCGTCAAATTCCGGATAATTTTAAACTAAAGAAAAACGGGACTTTCCGTGCGCAAGTCCATGAGTACAATTCAAGATCCAGCTGAATTTTATATAACTTACAGACGTTACTCTAAATTACTCAAAACAGAGGAACTTAGCAGTATTATTATACCTTAAAGTTGCCACTTAACAAAACTAATGTAGAGAGTGCGATGAGAGACACCTTTATGTTATTTCAAAACAAAGCTAATTTGTAGAAGTAAATAAGAAAAACTAAAACTATTGCCTATAGGATGGAAGTACTATGGCTGGTAAAAAAAAACGATATGTGATAGAAAATGATTTTATTTTAACACTTCCTGTGTTCGGATAAATCTACAAAGTAGAAAATCGCAAAATTTCACAACCACAGGCAGGATTCGAACCTGCGTCTTCTGCGTAAGTACCGCAGACGCTTTACCAACTAGGCTACTGTGGTCCTGCCCGATGTTGTGAAATTTAGCGACCTCTTTACGCATTTCAACGTTGCGTTTGTGCTGCCACCTAGCAAGCATTTTTTTTTTGCTGTACTAGCTCAACTAGTCCATCATTGCAGACAGATTTCGAGTTGAAAATTGGTAACACTACGTATAATTGAAAATGATTTTATTTTAACACTTCTACACTTCTTCTTCTTCTTCTTCTTCTTCACTTTTTAACATTTTCAACTCGAAATCTGTCTGCAATGATGGACTAGTTGAGCTAGTACAGCAAAAAAAAAAAAATGCTTGCTAGGTGGCAGCACAAACGCAACGTTGAAATGCGTAAAGAGGTCGCTAAATTTCACAACATCGGGCAGGACCACAGTAGCCTAGTTGGTAAAGCGTCTGCGGTACTTACGCAGAAGACGCAGGTTCGAATCCTGCCTGTGGTTGTGAAATTTTGCGATTTTCTACTTTGTAGATATGTGATAGCTTTAGAGAGGTTGGTCAGTATTATTAGTAACAATTATTATTGTGATTTCTTAACAGATAAACCAAATTCAGTTTACTTCATACCAATATTCTACCCTTTGCCAACCCCCTCCTACCCCTATCCCTACCCCTATATCCCTACCCCTGTCCCTACTCTTACCCCTACCCTATCCCTACCCCTGTCTCTACCTCTATCCCTATCCCTACTCCTATCCCTAACCCGTCCCCTATTCCTACTCCTGTCCCATCCACATCCCCGTCCGCATTCCTGTCCGCATTCTCATCCGAATCCCCGTCCGCATTCCCGTCCGCATCCCCGTCCGCAACCACGTCCGCATTCCCGTCCGCATCCCCGTCCGTAACCCCGTCCGCATCCCCGTCCGCATCCCCCGCATCCCCGTCCGCATCCCCGTCCGCATCCCCGTCCGCATCCCCGTCCGCATCCCCGTCCGCATCCCCGTCCGCATCCCCGTCCGCAACCCCGTCCGCATCCCCGTCCGCATCCCGTCCGCATCCCGGTCCGCATCCCCGTCCGCATTCCGGTCCGTATCCCGGTCCGCATCCCCGTTCGCATCCCCGTCTCCGTCCCTGTTCCTGTCCCTATCCCTGTCCCTATCCCCATTCCTTTCCCTATAACCTATCCCTATCCGGACCACCACGTTGGATTTCAAAATCGTTGTTGTTTTCGTAATCAATCAGCGACCCGAAACACCGTACAAACGACACCTATATTGATTTTTAGGGTTCCGTACCTCAAAATAAAAAAAACGGAACCCTTATAGGATCACTTTGTTGTCCGTCTGTCTGTCTGGCTGTCAAGACCCTTTTTCTCACGAACGAGAAGAGGTATCAGGTTGATAGGATCACTTTGTTGTCCGTCTGTCTGTCTGGCTGTCAAGACCCTTTTTCTCACGAACGAGAAGAGGTATCAGGTTGAAATTTATAACGAATATTAAAGTCCATAAACCACACAAGATCTGAAAATTTCAATTTTGTACAACGACGCAAACAAAAGATATGGCTTTTTAAGTCCTCATCTCCATACATTTATGCAAAAAAGCAAAACCTACAGGGTACTTCCCGTTGACCTAAAATTATGAAATTTGGCAAGAAGCTAGGTCTCACAGTACAAATAAAGGGAAAAGTCTAAAATCATTAAATATTTCAATATTAAATATTAAATATTTCAATTTTTCTCACAACTAATAGTAACCAATTAAGGTGAGCTTCCGTTTCAAGAACTTTCCTATAAAAGAGGGGTCGCGGAGTTTTTAAAATCAAAGAGCAAAAGCTTTTAGTATATCATATGGTAGATAGGTACGGAACACTTAGGGTGCGAGTCCGACTCGCACTTGACCGGTTTTTAGATATTGCAACCCTATCGAACCCCAACCCCAATCCCAGGGGATGATGGTATTTCACGTCCACCACGTTGGATTTTAAAATTGTTGTAGTTTTCGTAATCAGCGACCCGATAAACCGTACAAACGACACCCATATTGATTTTTAGACATTTCGACCCGATCACACCCCGACCCCATCCCCAGGGGATGATGGTATTTTACTTACACCACGTTGGATTTCAAAATTGTTGTGGTTTTCGTAATCAGCGACCTGATAAACCATACAAAGGATACCCATATTGGTTTTTACAATTTTTCACCCCATTTCCCTCTTTTAGGGGTTGAATTTGGGGTGGAAATTCAATAACAGTGAATTACAACCCTAATGCCTAAATAAAATGAAGGATGTTCAACTTCATCCCCCTTTTCACCCCTTAGGGTGTAGAATTTTAAAAAACCCTGAGACACATAAAACTTTATTTTTAGTCGTCAGCCTACATTCAAATTATGAAGATCCTAACTTCAAAACTGACGGACTTTCATACAAACTTTCATCCCCTATTTTACCAACTTAAGGGTAGAATTTCGCAAAATCCTTTCTTAGTGGATGCCTACACTGTATAAGGTATCTACTTGCAAAATTTCAAGTCTCTAGGTCCAGCCGTTTAAGCTGTGCGTTGATACCTCAGTCAGTCAGTCAGTCAGTTTATCCTTTTCCATATTAAGATGTACCCTACATACGTATTTATATTATTATATTTCACTCCTACGGATTCCGTGAAAATAGGTAAATAGCCATTTGGTGCTGGCTTATAACAGTACCAACACATCTCAACCCGTAGGTGATGTAAAACGCGATTAAACGAGCCTGAACCTTTAAGATGGGTAGCAACGTCCTTCTACGTAATCGTACCATCTTAAATAAGGTACTGCGGGTCAGCAGCAACCGCGGACCTTGGTGCCAGCTGCAACGCTAATATGCGAGGTGTCTTGGTGATTGATTGGTACATCCCCTCTAAAATATACTTCGCATTTTTAGGGTTCCGTAGTCAAAAGGAACCCTTATAGTTTCATCATGTCCGTCTGTCTGTCTGTGCGCGGCTTAGCTCAGAGACCCTTAGTAGGTACTAGAAAGCCATAATAGTACGGATATAGATTTCATCACGGAGGATTTCATGCACGCTGATAAAGTGGTAAAATAAAATCTTAATTTTTTTTTTAGGGTAGGTACCTCGCCTACAAATGGGGTGATTTTTTAATAGTTTACCCCAATTTACCCCATCGTGTGGGGTGTTATTGGATAGGTCTTTTAAAAATAATGTGAGCCTGTCAATGTTATTTTTGATTTAGGTCAATGTTATTTTTTATTTTTGATTTTAAATATTTAGTTTGAAAGCGTAATTTTCTGTGGGAGTCGAGTGTCCCCCCCACAGAGCAGAAACAAAGTAGAGTTGCCCTTTCTTGTTTTCTATATAGAATCAGGTGAAGCTGGCAAGCGGGGGTGCGGGGGACGTTACGCGATGCCACCGCCACCTAGTAATGAGTATTAGAACCAAGTGGAGCTCTAGAATAGAACCTAGTGGAATCTGGGGTGTGCTTATGTTGTTAACGGCTATTCAGCACTAGATGGCTAATATTTTTTTTCGACCAGGTACGTATAATAGGCACAACGTAAAAACCCCCCCGGGGGGGTTCTAGGTAAAGATAAGAAATAATTCATAATGAAATAAATTAGCTTTATTTACATCCTTTAAACAAGACTGACGCAGTGGTTCCTTAGTAAATTTGTCTATAGTGTTAAGGCATTTACTAATTTTTATTGAATTGTATAGTTTAATTTTATTACTATTATTTCAGAAATTTAATTTTACGTTTGATTTGATTTTATTTCATTTTATGTTTAATTATTTTATGTTTAATGTATAAAACAAGGTCGTTTCTCTCATTTTCACTACATAGTATAAAACAAGGTCGCTCCCCGCTATCTGTCTGTCTGTCCCTATGTATGCTTAGATCTTTAAAACTACGCAACGGATTTTGATTTTTATTAATAAATAGAGTGATTAAAGAGGAAGGTTTTTATGTATAATACATGCATAATATAGTAGAGAAATACTGATAATTTAAGAGATTTCTAATGTGATGTCGTAAATAAACACATTTTTTTGCGCTTACATTACAAACGCTGGCTGAACCCTGCAAGATAGATCAAAATAATGTATTGCATATACATAATGTATTGCACACCTTCAAAAGGTCTACAAAAAAGTCCGCGATAACCCACAATAACCATTTTTATCCTTCGAGAAATACTGGCTTATTTATGAAGCGATTTTAAGCAATACAGCATTAATCCTTATCCAATTAAGTACCTTTAATACATTGTGCGTTTAATATAGATCAATCTGGCCCTTTACAGCATGTAGTTTAAATACATATTTTCGAAGATATTACAGATTAAAATGCAGAGACATAACGGTTCCGAATGGCTGAAAGATCACAATTTAGAAATAAACTATGAAAAATCAAAAATTATAACTTTTCACCCGCATCAGAAAGCCTCTTTAGATATAAACTTTACATATAATAATATCAAAATTGAAGTTACTAAATCTTTTAATTTGCGTACGCTTACGCTTGGCTCAGCTACGGTGTCATACTGTGGGGAAATAGCACAGATGCAACTGCTCTGTTCACGGTACAAAAAAAGCTTTTACGAATTCTTGTTAATATAAAACAAACGTGCAGCTGTAAGACTCACTTTCAGGAACATAACATTCTTACCCTGCCATGTATTTACATTTTGGAAATTAGCAAGTTTGTCCGAAAATACCCGGATTTTTACACAAAACGCTCAGATATACCAACGAATTACTCCTTACGACATCAGAACAGATTAATCTTACCCAGCTCACGACTACAATTACATGCAGACAGTCCTCATGTAATGTCCATTAAAGTATATAATAAACTCCCTGAGTCTATCAAAAACTCTGCAAATGATAAACAATTTATTCAAAACTTAAAACGATTTCTTATAAAAAAATGTTATTATACAATAAATGAATATTTAAATGATAAAAATTTATAAATTAATTAGTTTAACTTAAATAAATAATCAAAATCATAAACTACAGGTACAAAATAATTATTTTTTTAATTTTTAATATAATAATAATAAAGTCAATTTTAATGTAGTGTCAAATATTTAATATAATAAACTGTCTTCCTCTCTCCTACATTGCTGTGCCCGACAGGGTCCATGTTTTGTACTTATTTATTGTTTAAGAACTTGTAAACACACATGGAATGCAATAAAATAATTTGAATTTGAATTTGAATTTACCGGCCGAGGGGCCGGCGGCGTGTGCCTATAAAAAGCTGTGAACGTTGTGTCGCACCCGGATTGAAGAATCCGCCGTATTACAATTTCGCGTCGCCGTATTAAAAAACGTCGCCGTTTTGCTTTGATTTCTCAGTTGAAAGATTGTAAATTTTTTGACCCCCCGTTTTACTTTATTCTCGAGTACGTCCCTGATATTTGTCCCTACCAAGTTCTTCTACTTGGCACTAGGTGGCATTAAGAAAATTGCCATCGCGATGCAGGACTGTATACTAATCCACCCCAAATTCAACCCCTAAAAAAGGGAAATGGGGTGAAAAAGTCTAAAAACCAATGTGGGTATCGTTTGTATGGTTTATCGGGTCGCTGATTACGAAAACTACAACAATTTTGAAATCAAACGTGGTGGACGTGAAATACCATCATCCCCCTGGGGATGGAGGTGGGGTGCGATAGGTTTGAAATGTCTAAAAATCAATATGGGTGTCGTTTGTATGGTTTATCGGGTCGCTGATTACGAAAACTACAACAATTTTGAAATCAAACGTGGTGGACGTGAAATACCATCATCCCCCTGGGGATGGAGGTGGGGTGCGATAGGTTTGAAATGTCTAAAAATCAATATGGGTGTCGTTTGTATGGTTAATCGGGTCGCTGATTACGAAAACTACAACAATTTTGAAATCCAACGTGGTGGACGTGAAATACCATCATCCCCCTGGGGATGGAGTTGGGGTGCGATAGGTTTGAAATGTCTAAAATTCAATATGGGTGTCGTTTGTATGGTTTATCGGGTCGCTGATTACGAAAGCTACAACAACTTTGAAATCCAACGTGGTGGACGTGAAATACCATCGTCCCCTGGGGATGGGGTTGGGGTGCGATGGGTTTGAAATGTCTAAAAATAAATATGGGTGTCATTTCTATGTTAGAGATAGCGGTTAAATTGGCGTAAGGGGTAGGGATAAGGGCAGGGATAGGGACAGGTAGAGGTAGAGGTAGAGAGGTAGAGGTTTAGAGGTAGAGAGGTAGAGAGGTAGAGAGGTAGAGAGGTAGAGAGGTAGAGAGGTAGAGAGGTAGAGAGGAAGAGAGCTAGAGAGGAAGAGAGGTAGAGTGGTAGAGATGTAGAGAGGTAGAGGTAGAGAGGTAGAGAGGAAGAGAGGAAGAGAGGTAGAGAGGTAGAGAGGTAGAGATGTAGAGAGGTAGAGAGGTAGAGAGGTAGAGGTAGAGAGGTAGAGAGGTAGAGAGGTGGAGAGGTGGAGAGGTAGAGAGGTGTAGAGGTAGAGAGGTAGAGAGGAAGAGAGGTAGAGAGGTAGAGAGGTAGAGAGGTAGAGAGGTAGAGAGGTAGAGAGGTAGAGAGGTAGAGAGGTAGAGAGGTAGAGAGGTAGAGAGGTAGAGAGGTAGAGAGGTAGAGAGGTAGAGAGGTAGAGAGGTAGAGAGGTAGAGAGGTAGAGAGGTAGACAGGTAGAGATGTAGAGAGGTACAGAGGTAGAGGTAGAGAGGTAGAGAGGTGGAGAGGTAGAGAGGTGGAGAGGTAGAGAGGTGGAGAGGTGGAGAGGTGGAGAGGTAGAGAGGTAGAGAGGTAGAGAGGTAGAGATGTAGAGAGGTAGAGAGGTAGAGAGGTAGAGAGGTAGAGAGGTAGAGAGGTAGAGAGGTAGAGAGGTAGAGAGGTAGAGAGGTAGAGAGGTAGAGAGGTAGAGAGGTAGAGAGGTAGAGAGGTAGAGAGGTAGAGAGGTAGAGAGGTAGAGAGGTAGAGAGGTAGAGAGGTAGAGAGGTAGAGAGGTAGAGAGGTAGAGAGGTAGAGAGGTAGAGATGTAGAGAGGTAGAGACTTAGAGACGTAGAGAGGTAGAGGGGTACAGGTAGAGGGAGAAGGAGAAGGAGGGGAAGGGGGAGAGGGAGGGAGTGAGGAAGGGGGAGGGGGTGATGAAAAGGGAGAGGGGGGGAGAGGGAGGGGCAGGGGTGAGGGAGGAGGGGGAGGGAGAGAGACAGAGGGAGGGGGAGAGGAAGGGGGGAGAGGGAGAGAGAGGGAGAGGGTTTTAGTTTTTCTCAATTACTTCTGCGAATTGGCTCTGTTTTGAAATATTACATAAAGGTGTCTCTCATCTCTCTCTTTACATTTGTTAGGATACTGCTGCTAAGTTCCTCTGTTCTGAGTAATTTATGAGTAACGTCTGTATATTATATAAAATTCAGCTGGATCTTGAATTATACTCATTGATTTTGAAATGACGGGAAAATATCTCATTGCTTCGGAAAACCGGTAACAACATAAATACGAAATCCACGTGAGCGAAGCCGCGGGCAACAGCTAGTATTATTATAATTAATAATATTTTTTTTATTGAAAATTTTAACTTTATCCTTTCTATAGATTCTAGAAGCATGCAAATTTATTAGGAACAACCCGCAGTTCTATGAAATGGAAGATGATCAGCCCCGACTGTAGCCTCGCAGGTATAAAACAAATAAAATCAATAATATACCTTCTAAATTAAAAAATACATAGTTAAGGCCCTTTAAGTGTATCAATAAAAATATATAATCAACTACCGCTTAATATAAGAATAGAAAATTCTTATAATAAGATGATAAAACTATTAAAAGAATACCTAATAAATAAAACTTACTATAATTTAAACGAATATTCCAATGATAAAAATAAATAAACTAAATAATAGCTAGTTATTATAATATATACGAGTACCTACATTATATAAATACATAATTAAATATTGTTGATAACTATTTAAAATCTCGGTCTATCTCAATGATTACAATGCCTCTGAAAATGGGCTCATATGAGATACCTTATTTATAATACTATCTTGTTATGTACCATATGAAGGCAATAAATGTATTGAGTATTTATGTTCTTCGGGGAAAGTTGTTCAGTTCTATAAAAGTTTTATGGTCTGGATCCATGGTTTTAGTCTTCGGGAGATGTCATTTTACACCATAGATTTATTACTCGCGGCGCTTTTTTACTCCCTGAGGCTTACCAAACATGTTATAGTTTAAAAATATTCATCTACGTAGTTTGGAAGGAAAACTCTTTGAACTCAACAACTATTCAAGCTAGTTGTTGGGTTCCTTCCCCTTTAAAAAAAAAATAATATTTTTTTATTCTTTCGTTTGCAATTAAGTTGGGCAATCATATCCTAAAACTATTCCTTTCGGAGTCGATAACATAAGTGGTTGCTGAGGTATACCTACAGATGTGACAGACAGACGGACAGACAGACGAAGTCGCACCATAAGCGTTCCGTTTTTACCATTTTGGTTCGGAACCCTAAAAATGATAGGCACCTACTCCATACAATCGATTGAAAAGAGTGGTAACTTTTGTATGGAGTGATCGTTGTTAGGGCTCCATCCATACCCAAAGGATGAAAAACGGGACCCTATCAATATGTCTCCGATGTCTGTCTGTCTGTCAGCGAGTTGTATCTCATGAACCGTTAGTTTAGTTTGTGGGCTCCCGTTTCCGCAATTAAACTCTAATTTGGTCCTTTTTGCACCGGTCTCATGAACCGTATTAGGTAAACAGTTGAAATATTACAGATTATGTATTTCTGTTGCCGCTATAACAACAAATAATAAAAATTAAGAAAAAATTAAGGGGGGCTTTCCTACTAAAAACGTGTTTTTTAGGCGATTTTTGCTCGACTTTTGATTTAGCTCTATCGAAAAACGGAAAAACATACAAGCGTGAAAATTGGTATGTTTATTGTGCATAAGCTATAAAATCATATCAAGCTATAAAATGTTGTAAAATGCTATAAAATATAAGCTATAAAAAGAGATTTATTAAAAGCTGGTGACTGCGCGTCCATAACTAAGACGTTATTTTTACCTTAGTGGTACGGAACCTTCGTAGCACGAGTCCGACTCGCACTTGGCCGTTTTTTGTTTTGTTCAGTTTCGTTGCCTTAAAGTTAATGCGGATTTTCAGAAACAGGTTGCAGACATAGGCGACCAGGCTTAAATGATTTACGCATCAAAATCAAAGCAGCCGTATGAAAATATTCCTTCAATTTCGAAGAGGAACCGTATCCTAGTTTAAATCATGGACTGACGGTAACAGGACCCTAAACAGTCGCAGAGCGCCCAATCAGGCTGATTTGTGTTTGCTCACTGCCAACGCAGCGGTGTCTTGTGACCCTTTCCCTAAAGGGCATGGTGGGATTGGTGGGCTCAATTTCGCTAGCATTGATACGTAATTGTTTCTCGTTACGCATAAATTTACATCTGCAATGAACGCATTTCAAAGGAATTATTAAAGCGACTAGGTTTAACAACTTACACAGCCTACTAATACCATCCTATCCTACTTCCTTCCTACTATCCTTATAAACGCGAAAGTTTGTAAGTATGGATGGATGGATGGATGTTGGTTACTCTTTCACGCAAAAACTACTGAATTGATTTTAATGAAACTTGGCACAAAGTAGAAAATCGCAAAATTTTACAACCACAGGCAGGATTCGAACCTGCGTCTTCTCCGTCAGTACCGGAGACGCTTTACCAACTAGGCTACCGTGGTCCTGCCTGATGTTGTGAAATTTGCGATCTCTATACGCAAAGATTTCGGACCTCCTTGCTTCGCTCGGAGTAGATACCTTGCTTATTTATTTTAGTAGGGGATGACATCTGCCAACATGTCACAACCCCATCATCGATGATCTGTCAAATCCATAGAAAAACGTCTACACCGCCTAGTGACGAATTATTTCTTTAATCCTCCTTCTAAGTACCTTTATTTTTCTGTGTCTATACGCATTCCAACGTTGCGTTAGTGCTGCCACCTAGTAAGCATTAGCTGTACTAATGTTGGTGCTGCCACCTAATAAGCATGAACTGTACTAGCCCAACTAGTCCATTATTGCAAATAGAATTCAAGTCGAAAATTGGTAACACTACGTATAGTTGAAAATGATTTTATTTTAACACTTCCAGTGTTCGGATAAATCTACAAAGTTTCATAACCACAGGCAGGATTCGAACCTGCGTCTTCTCCGTCAGTACCGGAGACGCTTTACCAACTAGGCTACCGTGGTCCTGCCTGATGTGAAATTTGCTATCTCTATACGCATTCCAACGTTGCGTTAGTGCTGCCACCTAGTAAGCATTAGCTGTACTAATGTTGGTGCTGCCACCTAATAAGCATGAACTGTACTAGCCCAACTAGTCCATTATTGCAAATAGAATTCAAGGTTCGAATCCCGCCTGTGGTTGTGAAATTTTGCGATTTTCTACTTTGTAGATTTATCCAAACACTAGAAGTGTTAAAATGAAATCATTTTTAAACTTAGCACATATATAGGTTAGGTCCTGGGAATCCTGGAATAGCACATAGGCTACTTTTTACCGCGGGAAACACTTCATTCCCACGGGAAAACGCATTTAATGCGGGTGAAACCGCAGGCGGAAAGCTAGTGTTTAAATATGTGTAAAAGCTATGTTTTAATCAAGCTAGACATTAATCTAGACAATTTTAAGGGTTGGGCACTCAAAGGCTGTCAACGCGACCCTATTACCAAGCCTGTCCGTCTGTTTTATACCAAAGTTTTATCGTTTTTGGCCCCGGACTTTTGAACTTCTAAATACGTTATTGAAAACCCCGTTTAAATCCGTTTAGTATTTTGTGAGTTATTGGTGCCGCCGCTTGAAACTTAGTGTATTTTATGTCTGAGTGAACCGTTTGCAATGAAACTAAGCACACATGTTGCATGGAGTAAGCCAAATACGTTACTGAAAACCTCGTTTTAATCGGTTCAGTTGTTTGTGAGATATTGGCGCCTCCGCTGGAAATTTCACGCACCTGTCTGAGTGAGCCGTTTTCAATGAAAGTAAGCTAATATGTTGCAAAGAAGTAAGCTTGACAGTTTATTGAAAACCCAGTTTGAATCCGTTCAATAGTTTGTGAGTTATTTGCGCCGCCGCATGAAACTTAACGTACCTTCTGTCTGGGTGAACCGTTTGCAATGAAACTAAACTTTTATGTTGCACAAAAGTAAGCCAAACTCGTAATTGAAAACTCAGTTTGAATCGGTTTGTGAGTTATTATCTTACAGGCAATTTGATACTTTACATTAGTGTAGCTTCTGATTGAGTGAACCGATTTGAATGAAACATAGCTTATATGTTGCTCAGAGCTAAGCTGAATCTATTTGCGAAAACCGCGAGAAAATCCGTTCAGTAGTTTCGGAGTTTATCGAAAACATACAGACAGACAGACAGACAGACAAAAAGTTCAGAAAACATATTTTTGAGTTCTATTAGTCGTTTCTTATCGCCCACATTAATTTTTTTATAAATTTATTAAAAGTACAGACACGCGATTTCTACTCTTTTATTATATGTATAGATGTATAGAAGATACTATTATTCCCATAGTGTTATAATTTTGCACTTTAAAAATCAGTTTAATGACACATGATAAATAATTGAAGAAATCGTGTGTCTAAGAGCATCTCAAAGCTAATTTTGATTTGTATCCTGATGCAAACTACCTTCATTATTATATTGTTAGCAAACTACCTTCATTGTTATACGAGTATGTTCGCGTCACTTGATCTGCTATCGCATAGCTGATCAAAACATATGATGACAAATTTCATCACTCTCAACAAGCTTAATAGCGCATTGGTTAAAGGTGTTGCCCTAATCATAACGAATGCGGTTCGATACCCAACAACCGCATAAAATTGTTTTTGTTATAAAAACATAATTATAGTTTAATGGGATCTAAGAAAAAACAAAATAAGTAAAATGAATACGATCTGATTGAGTAACGAGCCCAGATCAGGTTTGAGCGCATAGTTTTCAACTTACTCAATAGATGACGCTTTCCAGAACGTAAATTACCATTTTACTTACTGGGGGGTCAGGTAATGCAAACTTTGACTGTACAAGAGTAAATCTATAGCAAAACAATAAGTACCTAAATAATAAAATACCGGCCAAGTGCATGTCAGGCCACGCGCAGTGTAGGGTTTCTTAGTTTTTTAGGATTTTTTTTTATAGCAAGGCAGGTTTATATTTAGTATTTTATAACATAAACTTTTTACCTCCTAATGCTCAGCGAGGTCCTAATTGCTATTGATATTTTTATTATTTCCAGTTTATTGGCTATAGCTCATTAACCTTTTGAGCCTTCTTAGCTGTGATAGTTTTTCTTTTAATTTCATCATATACGGTACTTCCGGGAATTTTTCACATTTCCATTGATAACTGTTTAATTAGCTGGCAGGGGGAAAGGACGGACACTCGACTGCAACAAAAAATTGTGCTTTCAAGCTAAATACTTCGCAAACTGATCCCTAAATCGAAAAATTATATGTGAAGAGTTACATTGTTTTTGAAATAGCTATCAAACGACACCTCACACGATGGAATAGACAAGAATAATAATATCACCCTCAACTTTTTTCTCTATGCTTGTACCATAGAGACTACCCTATAATGCTTGTACCATAGAGACTACCCTATAATTTTTTTTTCAAGATGTATGTACCATTGACGTAAGAAAAACGCTGCGCTCCCCCTGGCGTAGTTTCCAATATCTTTGGTATGTACCCACGGAGTAAAACTCCGTGTATGTACCTCAAAGATTTTGGAAACTACGCCAGGGGGCGTTTTGTTTTTTTTACGTCAATGATGTACCTATGTGTATACTGAATTACAACTTTCTAGTACTTTCTATGAGATAAGCTGCGGAGAGACAGACAGAGAGACAAACGGACATGACGAAACTATAAGGGTTCCTTGTCGACTACGGAACCCTAAAAACCGGCAGAGTGTCACTGAGTCAAACTCGAAGAAAGCCACAGTAGTTTTGACGAATTAGGTAGATAGTGTGGTGGTACGGAACCATGCGGAACCCATGGCATTGCGCGAGTCTGACTCGCATCTAGGCCGATTTTTTAAATAGTTATTACATTATATCATTCACGATAGTACCTATAAAATATCAGATGATTTTATTTTAACACTTCCTAATTCTTGTGGTTGTCAATTTTGCGATTTTCTACTATGTATAACATAACATAATTACTGTCTGTCTATTATGTGTAGATACGTTTTCTCTTATGTGAGCTTGTGTATGTTTGTGCTGGCAGGAAATTGATTGAAAACTCATTAATTAAATCAGGGCAGTGAAGGTTATTTCATGATGGTATGAGTGCCTAATGTATGTAAACTACGCGCCGCTAAGGGATGGTTTTGTATGTGACGACCAACATTTAAGTCTTGTTATACCTTTATTTAATGCTTACCTGTCTTGCTTGCTTTTTAATAAATTGAAAAAGAACCTAGCCCTCACGATACAGGGAATCCTAGTGTGAGGACTAGCGAATTAATGTCAAATCACTTTTTTACCCAATAAAGTTATTATTTATTTATTGTTATTTATTTATTTGCATATAACAAAACTAGTTGCACTCGGATGATGACTTAAGGAAAGTGGATATTAAGGGAAAGTGGTAATTTTGGGAAAGAAGACCAACTGCAACTGAAGAGGATTTTTAACTAGACCAAATACGGGAAAATCGTGTTACTCTATGAATGTAAGTCATGGTCACGTGATTATAGTTCCTATTTTGTATCAATATTTCTGGTCAGTTTTAAAATAGAACATTAATCTGTACAAAGCGATCTTGTAACAAAAAAAAAATCCAATTACTTTTATGCCTGTTCCCGAAAACCATATCCAGATCAGCCTACCGCCTACGCGGTAATCTTTTTTAAACTCAACAACCTGACCTTATAAGCTATCAATTAATAAAGTGCATAAATGTGGACACCTCCCTTTTGAATACGCTTGCGCGTGATCTGTGCCCCTCGTGGTATAAAAGGAGATTTCTCGCCGTGGGACCATCACTTCTGCCGAGCGAGTTCCGTAGACGCTCCGGCTGACTAATCCCAAACAACTTCTAGGAAACTTTATAAAAGTTCAAAAGTGCAGTGCAAGTGGATTGAAGTGGACAATCGTAAGTAGATATTTTATTAATAAACTTAGATAAATAAAAATGGTTGCATGAAATGCAGCGATTTTAGGTTGGAACATTCAACATGTTGAGCGAATTTCTTAAAAGTTTTGAGATAGTAGTGGACATAAGTGTATTGAAAATAGATAAATTTTAGAAGTGGTAGGGCTTTGTGCAAAGTCCGTCTGGGGAAGTACCACCCCAAAGTTGCCTATTTCTAGTGAAGCAGCAGTGTTTCAGTTCGAAGGGTAAATGAGAGCCCGTGAAATTACCGGCTCATAAGACATATTAGCTTAGTTCTAAAAGTGAGCAACGTGCTTTGCTGTCTTATTAGGTTCAAAATATGCCATGCTATAAGCGTTGTCGACCACTTATAATCAGGTGACCCTTGCTCAATTGTAACAAAAAAACCGGCCAAGTGCGAGTCAGAATCCCGCCCTAAGGGTTCCTTACCCATCCACCATATCATATTTTTCAAGCTTTTTCCTTTTGACTAAAAATTCCGCGTCCACTCTAACTTGACCTTTCTTTTATATGAATGTCCTTGAAACGGGAGCTCACCTTAATTGGTTATGTTTACTTGTGTGAAATGTCATAATATTTGATAATTTTAGACATTTTCCTTTGCTTGTGCTATGAGACCTAGCTTCTTGCCAAGTTTCATTATTCTAGGTCAACGGAAAGTATCCTATAGGTTTGCTTTGGTTCATAAATGTATGGAGATGGAAACATAAATCGCCATATCTTTTGATTGTTTTGTCGTAGAAGCATGGAAGGGTTCATGGACTTTAATATTTGATATTAACTTAAATTTGATACCTTTACCCACTCGGGAGAAAAAAGATATTGACAGACAGACAGATGCACTACAAAGTGGTCCTACAAGAGTTCCGTTTTTTCTTTTGAGGTATGAAACCCTAAAGAAAAGAAAAAAAACCGGCCAAGTGCGAGTCGGACTCGCGCACTGAGGGTTCCGTACCACCTAAACATATAAACATAATTGTATTAGTTGAAATTTCAGTAAGTTAATGTGCTAGATTTTTTTAGTCCGACACGCGCTTGACCAAATTTTATTATTTGTTGTTATTTTATAGCTTATGCACTATAAACATACCAATTTTCAAGTTTGTAAGTGTTCCCGTTTTTAAATAGAACTAAAACAAAAATCGCCTCAGCGACCATCCAACTTGACCCCTCTCTTATATGAATGTTCTTGAAACGGGAGCTCACCACAATTGGTTACCATTAGTTGTGAGAAAAGTTGTAATATTTAATGATTTCAGACTTTTCCCATTATTTGTACTGTGAGACCTAGCTTCTTGCCAAATTTCATAATTTTAGGTCAACGGGAAGTACCCTGTAGGTTTTGCATTTTTGAATAAATGTATGGAGATGAGGACATAAAATGCCATATCTTTTGATTGCGTCGTTGTAAAAAATTGAAATTTTCAGATCTTGTGTGGTTCATGGATCCTAATATATGGTATTAATTTCAACCTGATACCTTTACCCGTTCGTGAGATAAAGGGTCTTGACAGACAGACAGACAGACAGACGGACGACAAAGTGATCCTATAAGGGTTCCGTTTTTTTCTTTTGATGTACGGAACCCTAAAAAGTAAGAAAAGAAGAGCCTAAAGGTAAATAAAAAATACTTGAGTGCTAAGAACAAACTTCGGCAAACTAGCAATAATAAATGGCGTAGCAACGTGCTACGGCGTAGCTATAATAAGATTCTACCACATTAAATGAAAATATACTTATTGCTCTTTGTTTCTGTCTGAAATTAACAATAAAAAATCAAATAAAACATCCGATATATAATTAATTGTTATTTTACGTTACATTTTCTTAACGCGCTCTCCGTTAGTTTTCGTTAAGTATAAAAAAATTAAAACAATATAAAATTTATCTTCATCATTATAACGTATGGGGGTGTTAAGTTGACGATCGACCTTATAAACCCCCAGTTATTGGAGTTATTGAGCCTCCTAAGGCCTCGACATGGCTCATTGATCGACTAATTCGATATTTATTTTTCTAGTTTATTTCAGTTAACGAATAACACTGTCATAGACATATATTAAATACTGATGCATGCGCGATGACAAAATAACAGGTAAAATCACCTTCCGATTTAATTACGTATGCGCTTGAGAAAGACACCATACTCGTTTTGAGACACTTGGAATTCAAAATCTCAATTATTCTCGTAAATAAAGGGGCCGCACTCTTAATTTTTTCTGTGGGGAAGAAGAAGGACGACCATAAATCTGGGAAACTACTTAAACAATGACCTTGCTGCGCATAATTGATTAAGGTAGGTCTGTCGAATTACGCCTACTTAAGGTTAGAGTTAAATATCTCTGGTATTTTAAAAGAGGAAATTTAAAAAGGTTGTACCAAAGGTCCGTTTATTTAATAATTAGATTAATGTATATCTCTACAATATAATAAAATCGTAAAATATTTTTTGGAATTTTTGTCCGTTTGTCTGTTGGTCTGTTTGTATGTTCGCGATAAACTCGACTCGAGCACTAAACCTGATGAAGGAGAAATACTGAAACCAGATTCATCAGCATTTATAATTCTATCAGGATCGTCAAGTATGTCTTCGACATGTTTATTTAATAAGAATTCTCTTAAATCAGAGTGCCATTTTTTGAGGCTTTCTTCCGTTACTCGGCTTCGCGCTGAGTTTATAGATTCAGTGTGTCGCTGTGCTACGTCTGGATGTCTTTTGAGAAAACTATTAAACCATTTTCGTCCAGGAATCCCATTGTTAAAACGATAATTCCGGCCGTCCTCTTGTGTTATTTGGCTAACTGTTTCCAATAAACGTTCCTTTGTTATGGGGATTCCTTTTTTAGCATTAGCATTAATCCACCTAGTCAACAGCAACTCTTCTTGTGGTGTTAAGATAGTTGGTGGTCCCATTTTCCGCTGTACAGGATGTCTAATTTTCAGTTTGTTTATAACAGTCGGGTGAGGGATTTGATATTTTCGACACGTTGGCCTTATTTTAGCACCTTCATTAATGTCGTCAAGACTTTATCAGATCTTCTTCTGTATATTTAAAAAAAAATCTTTTGGGGTGGCATCTTCAATCTAAAACAACGAGAAACTAACATAAAATTTCATCTGGTCATCCATAGGAACACATTTTTTTACTACTATGTACCAGTAGCAAACCAGTGGTCAATTACTGGAACGCTCTGCATTAAACGATTTTAACAAGAGGCTCAAAGCTCTAAGTTGTCAAACAAAAGCATCGATATTAAAAATGTAATTAAAAAAGAAAATACCATAGACCACCAGTTGCAAACCAGTTGGTCAACAATAGGAACCCAGAACAAGATGTGTTCCAGTAGTTAACCACCTTTAAAATGACCCGATATTGTCATTATTTATTCAAAATAATAGCTCACAACACTTAGATGCACAATTTGTTTGCATAATAATACAATTAGATGACAGTAATTATGAAATAATAGGTGATTTTAAAAGATTTAACTTACCATGTCGACGTGCACTTCTCACTGTAATGGCGGCCGGAAGGCAAGTGAACGAGATAGTGATCTGACAAAAAGAGCAAGGTAGCGATATTTTTCGTTCACTCTCGCAAAAGTTACGTTTGGAAGGTTGGTTAAAGTCTAGGCAACATAGCAAAACAATTTAATCCTTCAAAAATGCCCGCCTTTCCTTAATTTCTTCAACTAAACATGCGAGCGGTCAACCACTGGTACCTGGTTTGGGACTGGTACACCCATCCTACCTGTATTACGTATACTTATTTCCTCCTTTTAAAAACCTCTCAATGCGCGTAAAGATCCATATTACCTGCTGAAGAGTGATAAAGTGAGATTAATATTCGGCAATTATTAGAAATGCCTGTTAAAACTTCGAAACTCGGTTCACGGTATTGACAGGAAAGATTTAAAGTTCATTTTCGACTGGCGCTTCTCGTAGAACCTTGATTTATCTTTCAACTTTCTAAATATTACCTTCCCGCGATGAAATCGCCATTTACTCCTTATTGAAAGTTTGGAATTTCCATATTTTACAACCCTCAAATTCTTGGTTAAGAGCTGGTCTGGTATCTAAATTATTATCATTAAATGATTTTGGTGGTTTCAGAGCTTGGCTATTGTAATTTTATGTGGGGTTTTGCATTTAATATAAATAGTTAAAGGATTCTATAATTTAAGTCTTTAAAGAGTTTCTTTTTGTAAGTTTCCTTTTATTGAATTTAGGTAGTATTATAGTCTTTGGTAGTAGGTAAACAATTTGAAAGATTTCCTTATTTAATAATTTATGAATGAAGCATCTATTTCTAGAATCTGAATATTTCTCTTTGTTAAATAAAATCCTATATAAGTTTTGGGATATCTCATTTCAAATCCCTTTATCCGGTTAGGGGTTAGAAAGGATGAATTTACTTACCCGAATATTCAGCTGAAAATATTGTTACTTCACATTTTTATGAGAAACCTGTCCATCATATGTGTAGTGATGTATGATACTGTCTCATAGGATTTCAGGTACTTTGTATCTCATTTTCGACAAAGCCCTTGTTAGGTGTTTGCATTTACATTTTATTTCCTACTATCTACCAGGCGTCTTAAGGATTGTTGTTCTATTTGCTCAACCCTTACAGCTCAACCTATATTATCTGATCAGTTATTTAGTTTTGTTATAAGTACAACTCAGATACTCCATGCGAAATAGATACTTAGTTACTTAGACGTAATCACAGAGATTATTCAGTGCTACTGACATGTATTTAGTTACTTTACATTTGCTAAACACCATGAAATTATACACTGAGTTTTTATTATAAACAAAGATGATAACAGTTTTGAAGTGCTACATACGAGTAGTTGCTCAATTTAGTTACGCAAGTGCTACGCCGTAGCTAATATGACCCACTTCGTTGAGAAGTATGTTTTAATCTGATACTTCTAAATTCGAATCAAACCGATTAGCTCAAACTTTTCAGTGATTAGCAGATGCATTATTAAGCCCCGCCAATCTATAATAGCTTCTACAATTTGTTAAATTCTATGAAAACTAGTCTTGATTCAGCTGTAGGTAAGAAAGTAGGAAATGAGTCAATTTTCAAAACATTTTCTAAGGGTTTTTGTAGAACCCTTCTTCCTTGCGCCTGTGAATTTGGTTCGGCCGTCCCGAAACGGGTCGGGCAGGATAGGTGTTACCTTTTCATTTCCGTCTATCACAGAGCTCCTTACTTCTTGGTCCATGTTGAAGGGTCCCGTGTATACCTACCTACAAGTAAAGGATGTACCTATTTTCTTTAGATGTTTCTAATAAAAAAAAACTTTTTTTTCGCCCGTGTGGTGCCGGCAAAGAATAGTAATAACCCATCTCTACCCGTGGGTGTCGTAAGAGGCGACTAAGGGGTTATGAACCGGTGGATGGGCAGCAGCATCTTTCTTGGTATCGTACCATCTTACATACTGCGGTGACCAACAACAGCGGTCGCCAGCCGCAACGCTTACAAGCGTGGTGACTATGATAAATCGCCTCCTAAGTATCAAGCGTGTTTCCTGGAGTTCTGAAGGGAGCTCACTGTCCTGCAATGGACATTTCATGGGATGTAATGAATGTATTGATCTTGAAAGTGTTAAGTACAATAAGCATTTATCTCATTTTATTTTGAGCATTTATCACTTTTGATTTCAATCATTGCACCTGTCATAGTGAACAATAAAGTTAAATAGATACCAGGGGCGCAGCGTTCACAGGAACAACGTGGCGCCATAAGCAGGAGCTCACGTTCACGATAATTGAATCTGCCATCCGCTTTCCCCATTGACATACTTTATTGATGGTTCCCCAGTAACAGTATTTTTATTAGATATTTACCCCACATCGTAGGATAAGGTTAGGATTTAACGAGGAATCCAATAATATGTTAAAAGGTTGGTTGAAGTTGAGCAGGCAGACGACATTTTGAAAATCGAGCGTACTTTTGTTTGTCAGGAACCAAGGAATTTGGAGTTTGTTGTTGGTCAGGAACCATTCCTGTCATATTTAATAAAAAATAGCGTTCTAGCAAAGAATACACGATATTACGCTAACGGTTCTGGCCTGCGGCTTCGCTTCATTTGACTCGTACCCATACTTAGTTCATTAAAAAATCCCATAGAAAAAAGCACTTTCAGTTTTCCCGATTTTGTAAAATTTCCGCGAAGCTTTTCCAACTTTTCTTGTCATACAAACATTGCCTGAAAATTACAAACACAAAAAAAAAACATTAGCCAAATCGGTCGAGCAGTTCTCAAGTCATACATGTGGCAATTTATTTTTAAATGTAAGAGATAGATTACGGCCGGCCCCGGCTTCCTACGGGTTGTAATGTAAGCCCCATTTCACCCCCATGAATGATGATTTTCGAGAAACACTTAATTACGTATAAATTTAAATTTGTAAACCAGTGACTCAAAAAACCAGGCCAAGTGCGAGTCGTACTCGCGCACCGAGGGTTCTTTACCACTAAGGTACTCGTAAACGTTATGGACGCGCAGTCACGCAGAATTGTATTAAAAACGCGCCAGTCCGACAGACATTTTTTATTATTTGTTGTTTTTCCATAGCTCATGCACTATAAACATACCAATTTTGACGCTTGTAAGTGTTCCTGTTTTTACGCTTCTAAGTTTCACGATCGAGCTAAAACAAAAATAGAGCAAAATCGCTTAAAAACACGTTTTTAGTAGTAGAGCCCCCTTAACTTTTTTTTGTTGTTATAGCGGCAACAGAAATACATAATCTGTGAAACTTTCAACAATCTACCTATTACGGTTCATATGATACATCCCGCTGACGGATAAACAGACAGAGGCATATTAATAGGGTCCCGTTTTTCACCCTTAGGGTACGGAGCCCTACGAATGAAGGACAGGAAATGAAGGAATGTGAATGGCTTCTAGACCAACAAACCTACAAAAATTCATCCCCTATTTCACCCCCTTGGAATATGGTTCTTGGAATAAAAGAAGCTTAAATTCAAAGTATGAATTTCACTACAGAAACAAAGAACTCTTACAAATAATTTTGCCCTATTACACCCTTCAACTTTTTAGTATCGTCAGGACTTCTCTCTTCATATTAGTATGATTCCGTGAAAATCTTTGTTCGCCAATATGTTTTCAGCTTATCTGAAGTCACTCAATAAGTAGTCAATACCATAACTAAGTTTGGAAGCGTTTATTCTTCTTGTCTATTTAAAAGAAAATTTAGCGTGATTTTTTATATTCATAATATCCCATGATACGTCCACTGCAGGACAGGGAGCTCCATGCAGAATACCTGCAATAACGCGTGGTATAAGTTAGAAGCGCGCGTGGTAGTTATGGGGTAGTACCATAGTAACCACGCTTATTATAGCGTTGCGGCTGGCACCATGGACCGCGGTTGTTGGTGACCGCAGAAAAAAGATGGTACGATATACAGAAGGACGTTGCTGCCCATCCTCTGTTTTATAATCCCTCAGTCTTTGGACCGTGTGGTGCTGGCAAATAATAGTAACACCCATCTCTACTCGTGGGTGTAGTGAGAGAGGCGACTAAGAGATTATACGACAGAGGATGGGATTTTGTTATATTATTAATATATTAATATTTTTATTTATTCTGTTTAGATGAGGGGTGACACAGTACGCATCAGCGAGAGCAAACATCGCAGCTTTGTGCTTTTGATCGCCACAGTTGCCTTGGCTCTCTCTACTTACATTCAACAGGTATGTCAAATAATACCATGAACCGATTGCCGTCCCAACATATGAATACAGGAATACAACATCTAACAAAGAATCAATTTCTGAATTAAAGTCAATTTCAGAATCGAAGTTAAGTTAGCTTTATAAATGCAAACAAGCTTTGGAAGTTACGATTGACCTTTGCTTCGAAGCCACAAAACCGTTTGAAATCAGTGGACTATGACGACCTCCAGAAATGGATTTTCCCGTACAAAGGAATTATAAACAACAATATACTCGTACAGGGTGTAAGGGACAGCCTTCCGAATACTGAAAGGGCATGATCAGCCAACGTAACTGAACAACTTACAGCGAATAAAAGTTTCCGTAAATGAAAAAAAATTCAAAACCTCCATACAAACTGTCCAATCAAGTTTGCAATTTTGTATGGAGAGGCCGATTTTTTTTAATTTTCGGAAACTTTTATTCGCTGAAAGTTCTTCAGCTATGTTGACTGATCATGCCCTTTCAGTATTCGGAAGGCTGTCCCTTATACTATTTGTGTTTTGCGTTGCCATAGTTCAAATAAAACTTTGTTTATTGAAATTCGTAGTAAGTAGGTAGTAATTATTATTAACTAGCTGTTGCCCGCGACTTCGTTCGCGAGGGTTTCTATCTATCTGACCATCCATTCATCTACCCTTCCGTCTATCTGTCGTCCGTCCGACCGTCCAACCATCTGTCCAACCGTCTGTCAAACCATCCCTGTCCCTGCCCCTCTCCCTATCCCCCTCTTTCTACCCCTCCCTCTCCCTCCCCCTCTCTTCCTCCCCTTCCCTCTCCCTGTACCTCTCCCACTTCCTGTCCCTCTCCCTGTCCCTCTCCCTACCCTTACCCCTATCCCTTCCCCTATCCCAACCCCTAACGCCATCTTAACCGCTATCCCTATCCTCATATAAACATAGAAACGACGCCAATATTGATTTTTAGACATTTCAACCCTATCGCACCCCAACCCAATCCCCAGGGGATGATGGTATTTCACTTCCACCACGTTAGATTTCAAAATTGTTGTAGTTTTCGTAATCAGCGACCCGGTAAACTATACAAACGATACCCATATTGGTTTTTAGAATTTTTCACCCCGTTTTCCTCTTTTAGGGGTTAAATTTGGGATGGATTTTGGGGTGAAATTTCAATAACAGTGATGTACGTTCCACAGAATTACAACCCTAATGCCTAAATAACAAATGTAGTGAATTTTACTTTGAAAATGAAGGATTTTCAACTTCATCCCCCTTTTCACCCCTTAGAGTATAGAATTTTCAAAAACCCTGAGAAACGTAAAATTTTATTTTTAGTCGTCAGCCTAAACATAATTTTTTAAGATCCTAACTTCAAAACTGACGGACTTTCATACAAACTTTCATCCCCTATTCTACCCCCTTAGGGGTGGAATTTTGTAAAAATTCTTTCTTAGTGCACCCCTAGACCTCATACGAAACCTACATGCCAAATTTGGAATCTCTAGACCCAGCGGTTTGGGCTGTGCGTTGATATATCAGTGAGCGAGTCAGTCACCTTCTTCTTTTATGTATATAGATAGCTGGTGCCCGCGACTTCTTCTGCGCAGGTATATAAATTGTAGCCTATGTGTTATTCTGAAGTATAAGCTATATTATTGTAAGGTTTCATTAAAATCCATTCAGTAGTTTTTACGTGAAAGAGTAACAAACATCCATCCATCCATACTTACAAACTTTCGCGTTATATATCCTAGTAGGACTAGTAGGATAGATTTTTTTTTTTCAAAAATGGGAAGCTTGTATGGCAATAGCGTATTCAAAGAAACACGTACAAACGTCATTTTCTAACCGTTACCTCCGCGCTCATGCCAATGAGATGCGTGAGTTACCTATGGAATTTAAAAACATAAAGTAAAATCAGTGTTCGTAACAACTGCATCGCATGCAATTTTAAGGAAAAAAAATTTGGGCCAGTAAAATAATATTGTATTGTTTTTGCACCACTTAAAGTTTTGATTGTAAAATTAATTTAAACTTTCCATTATTGCCTTAAGGTCGTTAGCCTTCCCGCTGATGTAAGCCAGTGGCCAACATTTCCCAGAAGGAACATAGCGGCTTTGGCTCGGGAAGGATATCTTAAGAGCGCCGCAGCTGGCTTTAAGAGAAGCATCTCGACCCTCGCCAAGAACGGACAACTCCCAACATTCAGGTCGCCATATGACGAAAACGATAAAGAAGAACAAGACGAAGAAGGGTCACACGAGAAAAGACACATAGCTGCAATAGCTCGAATGCGTAGTTACTCGGCCATAAAACGAAATATCCAAGCTTTAGCTCGAGATGGCTACCGCGGCGGAAGAAGCCAATACCAACAAAACGACAAACGGAACATACAATCCATGGCACGGAACGGCATGATACATAAGAAAGATGAACTGGGAGATGAATACTACTACCCGTTCTATCAAAATCCAATACCACCACTCTCAGAGCTCGATGGACCTATTGACTACAATGAGATATACGACTACCAACAGTCTGTGAACCCTGATATGTTTCCACCACTCTCCCAAGTTTACAAGAGGAGTGCTGATGCAAATGAGGAGGATTATCGGAATCAGATGGATAGCTGGTACCTGAAGAGAGGCGCTATGGGCATGCCGGTGCACGGTCTCTATAGGCCGCTGTATGTGGATGTGAGCCCTCGAAACAAAAGATACGTCATGTCTATTCCAGATGTGATTGAAAACAATGACATCCACGATACGCCTGATGCCGACAACGGAAATGAGGATAAACGGTCCGTAGGTGAGTCGGTTATTACTTTTGTTACCTATCAAACTCAAAGTCATTTAATCATTTTTAGGGTTCCGTACCTCAAAATAAAAAAACGGAACCCTTATAGGATCACTTTGTTGTCCGTCTGTCTGTCTGTCAAGACCCTTTTTCTCACGAACGAGAAGAGGTATCAGGTTGAAATTGATAAAGAATATTAAGGTCCATTAACCACTCAAGATCTGAAAATTTCAATTTTTTAAAACAACGCAATCAAAAGATATGGCTTTTTATGTCCTCATCTCCATACATTTATGCAATAAAGCAAAACCTACAGGGTACTTCCCGTTGACCTAAAATTATGAAATTTGGCAAGAAGCTAGATCTCACAGTACAAATAAAGGGAAAAGTCTAAAATCATTAAACATTTCAATTTTTCTTACAAATAATAGTAACCAATTAAGGTGAGCTCCCGTTTCAAGAACTTTTCCATAAAAGAGGGGTCAAGTTGGATGGTCGCGGAGTTTTTAAAATCAAAGAGCAAAAGCTTTTAGTATATCATCATATTGACTACAATTGACTACTACTTTTAGTATATCATCATATCTATCAGGTACGGAACCCTTAGGGCGCGAGTCCGACTCGCACTTGGCCGGTTTTTTGGATATTAAAATCTCTTAATGACGTTAGCTAAACTACATCGCTTCACAAACAAAGTGGAGCCATTACATGGTTAGAAAAACCGGCCAAGTGCGAGTCGGACTCGCGCACTGAGGGTTCCGTACCACCACATAAACATAATTGTATTAGTTGAAATTTCAGTAAGTTAATGTGCTAATTTTTTGAGTCCGACACGCGCTTGATCAAATTTTCTTATTTGTTATTATTTTATAGCTTATGCACTATAAACATACCAATTTTCAAGTTTGTAAGTGTTCCCGTTTTTAAATAGAACTAAAACAAAAATCGCCTCAGCGACCATCCAACTTGACCCCTCTCTTATATGAATGTTCTTGAAACGGGAGCTCACCACAATTGGTTACCATTAGTTGTGAGAAAAGTTGTAATATTTAATGATTTCAGACTTTTCCCATTATTTGTACTGTGAGACCTAACTTCTTGCCAAATTTCATAATTTTAGGTCAACGGGAAGTACCCTGTAGGTTTTGCATTTTGAATAAATGTATGGAGATGAGGACATAAAATGCCATATCTTTTGATTGCGTCGTTGTAAAAAATTGAAATTTTTAGATCTTGTGTGGTTCATGGATCCTAATATATGGTATTAATTTCAACCTGATCCCTTCACCCGTTCGTGAAATAAAGGGCCTTGACTGACAGACAGACAGACAGACGGACAACAAAGTGATCCTATAAGGGTTACGTTTTTTTCTTTTGAGGTACAGAACCCTAAAAAGCGATAATAAAAACCCACGCGTTCTTTTAAATATTTTTGAATGTGCAGGGTTGTTACAATGAACATAAGTCAGTTTGAATTTTGAATTAGCCTGTTAGAACCCTAACCTAATCCCATGGATTTTTCTCTTCTGGGTAATCTGATATTTTATAATAACCTTTCTTATACAATATTTGCTTGATTTCAATGTCAGTGGGTACCTTATTATAGAAGCGTATACATTGTCTTTTATAAGTCTTACTAATTTTGTGAACACGGCTAACATGAGAAGTTGATTCTTGTTTCTTATGTTGACACTGTGCCTGTCATTATTTTCTCGAAAATGTGTATATTCCTTTTAACATATATTAAATTTTCATAAACGTATTGCGACACAAAAGTCAAAATGTTGATTTCTTTAAATTTATTTCTCAGGGATACTCTAGGCTTCATTTTATAAATTGCACGAACAGCTTGCTTTTGTAGCATGATCCCATAAAAAAAGACATAACTGCAGTAGACTAACCTTGCGGTGTCTGTATCTGTCAGAGCTCTTATTTTTTTCACTGCAAATGCAGCAGAACTGAGTCTGTTCGACAATTTATTAATATGCGGTCCCCATTGTAATTTGTTGTCTAAGGTAATACCTAGAAACACAGCAGATTCCACAAGACTTTATTTTAATGTTTCAGTAACTCACAACTACGTATTTTTATTAAGGCTCAAGGTAATTTTCTGTGTTTTGTGGCATCTTTTACAGATGACAATAGCGATGTACTCGAGGGTTTTGAGAAACGCCACATTGGGTCGCTGGCCCGGTTAGGTTTACTGCCGTCATTTAGGTTTGCTGGCGGACGATACAGTAGATCTGGAAGGGCCAGGCTCTTGTTGCCTAGTCAGGAAATGTACAGGTCTCGTTAATTGGGCTCTACGGCCGTATAGATATGTCAATGTGTGTCAAATGTTAGTTCTGTAGAAGAAAAGTGTTTTTTTTGCTTTCTGCACTTCGGGTCGTATTGATAAATCCCTCTCAAGTCTGAGATTAGACTCAAGATGTATAATTTGTTTGTGTAAAATACATCTTGAGAGCAATCTCGTATATGAGAGAGATTTACTAATACCACTCTTAGTTTTGAAAACCGGCATGATCGATGTTAGTGTAAAAATAATTGCCGCATAAAAAAACAGTTCTTAAAACCTTGCTGTTTTATACGGAGTTTTAGCTGGTTCCACCTATTTTCATGTGCATTTAGAGCAACCTGTTTAGAGTAGGTTTCGATGTCGCATGATTGATGATTCGATTAGTAAAATAAATGTTTGCAACGCGTCTGAGAAATTGTCGGTGTGTGATTTAGTAGGTACCTTAAGTGCCTAGCGTAGTTTAGGATATTGAATGATGATTTATGTTTTAGAAATGGTGTCAATGTTCTCCACATACGAGAGAAAGGCTTCTGTGCATTAGAAATAGTACGAAAATATTTTTTTTTACTTTAAAATGTTACTAACAACTATTTTCGTTTTGCAGGAAGCATTCCCCTGACGAGAATTTCGGAATTAGGTAAGATATTACTATAAGATACACATTCAACTTTATAAGCAAATTAAAAATATAGTATCATACTAAACATGTTCGCAACAAAAATAGTTTATCGCCCTCTGAGTGAGTAAACAACATTCCCAAGTCGTAACAAACCCCTATTCATACGCAAAATCTATTAAGCTCGCGAAAATTGATATTCAGTTCAAGCGCAGGTGTAATAAAGTTGTAGCGGAAAATGTAAAGTGTTTTTCCGCCAGACAGACGCTAGGCAATAATGTTACCTCGCGCTGCTGTTGTTGGTAAAATATACGTGATATTGTGCTCCCGGATGTTTGCCGGCAAGTGAGGAGAGTTCCTGCCTGATACCGCCGTTGTATTGTCTGCGATATGAGAATAATGTTTGCTCGCTGAGAAGCAAGAGAAAGCAGCAAAACTGCGCTGTACTTTCATTAGGTTTTTTTCCATGTAAATTTCATGTTCAGTAATATACATACATAAGACCGGTTTATGTGCCTCATTAGTAGCTATTTCGTAAGCTAAGTCTGCAGCAAAAATTACATTATTATGCAAGGGTCCGTAAAATCCGTAGAGTCGAAAAGTGCTGGATTAATCTGAATAAAGGTTGAAATTAAAAAATCGACCGTACTTACAAACTTTCTTTTTCGTATTTCGATATTAGTAGGTACCTAATATTCTTTGATAAATGTTGTTCAGTTTGATTGACAGATTAATTTGCTTAAGCTTGTATATAGGACCTTAATTTGTTTGGTGCTTTCAGTAACACGGTTTATATTCTGGGATTAAGTGCAGTTTTCGTCCATGATGACAGAAAGTTGTTTGTCCACAGGAAATATTTCATTAATCCAGAAGCTTTCGCAGCAACCTATTCAGACGACCCCGACGTACCGGCGGCGGCAGTATCTCCTCACTCGCACCCGACCGGACGAATCCTCCACCGACCGCTGAACAACGACGTCCCTTCCGTTCCCCCTCCGATCCCCTCCCCTCCAATACCACCATCACCTAACGACGTAGAAGTCTTCTCCAAGAATCGATGGCAATCCAACGCCAAAGAGGTACCTAAATTCTACCATTTTCGCTCGCTAAAAGTTCCATACCACACAAATAAAAGGTACCTTCTTATTCCGGCCGTGGATAATATTCTACTAAGGAAGATGGCAGGATACCGCAACAGCAGTCTACCGAGCCGACGCAAGAACCAATAGCTGTGCCAATGTCCGTTGGGTGACGCGATGCTAGTCAGCCAACGTCACTCCACCGGCAATGAACTCTAAAGTGCTTGCAGCAATTTCGTCGCCCTTCACTCTCCTCGTCCAATCACATCCTACGATGACCAATGGCTTTAAGTACTCAGATAATATTATATTGCAATGATCTCTAATTGGGGACACGGATATCGGAAAATAGACAATAATATCATGAAAAAGATAATAATTCTTATATAGATGTTAAATGTTGTGACTTTACCATCAAATAATTAGCTTTGTAGGTTTAATTATAGCTATAAGTGACTTATCGATCTCATTTTTATAAAAACGACTTTGGCCAGTTTTTAAAAGTTTACTTATTAGGTATTTAATAGTCCTAGAAATTTAAGATTGTGTTGTCAATCGCAAATATATAGGTACCTAAAATGTTCATGTTCCAGTTTACCTATACTGAATACAACAAGCTCGTTTTGATGTTGTAGAAATTAAATTAAAATCTTCCAATGAAATAAATTAATAGGAAGTGATAAATTTCAATTAAAACGTTTTGCTTCAAAGTAATCAAATGAATTTACTAATAGTCTCTTTTATATTGACTAGATTTAGCTGTGTTGGACAAATAAAATAATTTATTCTTACTAGTAGCAAAAGGCTACTGTACTGGCGTGCTTGAGTGCAGGATAATAAACATATTGTGCATAGAGAAAATAACGCGCAGATGTTCCTCTCTAACCTATACGTTCAAGGCTGCGTGTCCGCAAGAGCTGTGCAAGTAAGTGAGGCCAAAACACCAAAGATAATTGATTACGGGAAATTGTGGAGCTAGGGATCAAAAAAGCTTTAATGGTTACCGAAAACTGAAAAGGCACAATAGGTCAACGAAAAGCAACTTTTCTCAAGAAACACTCAACGGATATAAATTTTTTATTGGCTTATTCTTATAAATTTCGTTTTTCTTCTCCATTTCTCGCATTACCTCTTGTGGGTACACAGTTTTCTCCAAGGTTTCGCATTTACTAAGCTGTAACCTACGTGTTCTCTCACATTACATTAGTTTTATAGCAAAACTTTAATATAATGTATAATGTAAAATAACCCTTAAACGGTCTTAGACAATAAAATAACAAAGAACTCTTGCGACCACGATTGATAATAATTATGATTATTAGGATTTTTCTAAGTATTTTAAATGAATTAATTATATTAACAGGTTATAGTCAAGTATTCATTCAGTATTAATGTCGTGACTCTCGTTACTACTATAAATAAAGAGACAGTGCCAACATTGATGTTTTATTTTCTACAGACAAGGTCTAACGAATGAATCCCTGAAAATAGAGTGTAAGCGTACGTAAGGTGTTCTAATAATAACTGGCAGTCAATAGAAAATAAGATATGAGGGGAAACATTTCTTGGAAATACATTAAGTGGCACAAAAATCGCATGTCTTAAAACTGCTTTAAGGCCCACTTAATTTCAGGGTATAAATTTGACTGGTATGTCCAAAAAAAGAAGAACTTTTATGGCTAAACCAGGGGCCACCACAATCTGCTTTGCCTGTTTAAATACGTATTCAATTTTATATGTAAGTGTAAAACAAAGAAGTAACTAACATGATAGAGATAAATTAAGCCAACCAATGGTTTGTGTGTTGTAGAAAGCAATGTAGAGGGGAGGGCTATTCTATCTGCTGTTTGATGGCCTATTATCTTTATTGTCGAAGAAGAACCTTTAACTTGCTACCAGTTGATAAAGAAAAATGCAATACATACCTACTCCTAAAGTATAGTTATGCTTTATTCCGGGACTAAACGAAATTTGTTATTGAATGGTTGGTTAGTGGTAATTAAATTTTAATGGGATAATTCTTCTAACAAACTATATAAGTTATCTTCAAATTTTGATTATCCAGCGGAGTCGGCGCAAGTGGTGTTGACGAATGTGCCACAGACGCCATTGTAGCAGTAGGGAGTGTTGGATGGACACACTCTTATTGTCCCAACGTTGTTAGAGTTACAGAGCAGTTGCTCCCTGCAACCGGCGCATCTGTATCCAGGCTGAAAGAAAAGGTACAATGTTGACATGCCAAGAAAGATGAAAAGAAAGAAACAGCAAATAATTTTACGAATAAAAATCATTAAATGTCAACTAAAAAGTTAAAAATTACCTGCGTAGTGTAGTTGCAGCCGATTGGAATGTTATTATTGTTATTGTTGTTGTTGTGATGGTTATGGTTAAAGAAATGATGCAAAAAGAAGAATTTATCATGAGGACTTGTGTTCGAGTCTACTGCTTCTGTCTCCATATCTTGAGGAAGCTCCAGCTGCTGCGATCGTCCAAGTAGTGGAAACGAAGAGGAAGAAGAAGGGAACAGATTCGGGAGACCAGAGCTGCTAGAATTGCCTAGTCCAGGTACAAATTGGCTGAAGCCGGTCACTATCTGGCTAAATAAGTCTAATCCATTTCCGAAAAACTGATTAAACGGATTCGAGTTGCTTGATCCTCCAAAGAAATTAGGTAGACCACTGGAGTTAGAGCCAAAAAGTCCTCCCCCATTGGAACCAAATAATCTTGCGCGCTCTTGCTGGTCTTCATTTAATTGGTCTGTAAGTACATCCTTCGGAGGACTCTCATTAGGAGGTGGACCACTATCTTTAGAATTTGGGGATCCCTCTTCTGCCAGGACGTATGCTAATGATGCCTATAAATGTACAATTCATGAGTGCATATAGCAATTTCAGACCTAAATTAAAACACTGGATTAAATAAAACGAACACTTTTCTTACCAGAATAGCCAATAAGAAGAACACTGTTTTACCACAAGCCATAATTGAACTATTATTGCAAAACTTTCAATATTTTCTTGGTGGTATCGACTAATCTCCTGTGCCTTGTGAGTTATGTCCATGGATGCGAGAATATATACGATTTTCACACAATACATTAATGGTAATTGTTTCAAGAGAGAAATGTCTGTGGGTGACATCTTGAGCACGAGTTTGATTATATTCTCAGTATAGGAAGTGCACGTACACAGGGTAGGAGTGATTCGAGTTTCACGATGCTGCATAATTTTCTGTAGAGATAATAAACATACAACGGTTTCTGCAATCCATAATTTATCTGTCTTATATAGGGTGCGTCCTAATCAACTGCGTTCCTTTTAGTGTGTTACTCAGACCATAAAACTGAACAACTTTCCCAAAGGAACATAGGTCGAAATACGAAAAAATAAAATTGAATTCCCACAGAAAATGCATTGTCTATGGATTTTTTTTGTATTTCGTCTCATGTTCCTTAGGTTGTTCAGTTTTATGGTTTGAATAACATACTAAAAGGAACGCATTTTATTAGGATGCATCCTATACAGGGTGTCTCATTCAAATCGGTCAGTATGGGAAAGTCTGAAACTATAAGACATACGAAGATTTGTTCTTAGGAACCATGTCACCGATTTTGATAAAAAGAAAAACTGCATTCATACATTTGAAAAATAAGTGTACCCATATTGTATTGAAAAAGACGGTGGTCACTTCGAACACCTACTATGATAAATTAAAGTATGTAAAAACAATGCATTTTATTCATTTTAGACATCGTGTTTCATAGAGACATTTACTGCTTAAGACCTACACAACCGTTATTTAAACAGAAAAACTGTAAGCTTTTTTTTCAAAACTACCGGGTTCGATTCCCCAGCTGGGTACACTTTTTTTTTTCAAATGTATGAATGCAGTTTTTCTTTTTATCAAAATCGGTGACATGGTTCCTAAGAACAAATCTTCGTATGTCTTATAGTTTCAGACTTTCCCATACTGACCGATTTGAATGAGACACCCTGTATAAGACAGTGTTGTTGTAAGTGAAAGAGAAAAATACACTTAATAATAATAAGTGGGTAGAATCATTTTCTAGAGCGAATTTTTTATGTGACAAGTGAGCAAACGATTAGGTGGGCTATCTGATGGAAAGTTTTCACCACCGCCCATGGAGCGCGCTGTCTTATTAGTGGCATAACATGACACTAATAAGACAGCAAATCACGTTACTCAGAACTCAGATGGTGTGTCTTATGTGCCAGTAATTTAGCTGGCTCCCTCACCCTTCAAACCGAAACACAGCAGTGCAAACACTGCTATTTTACGGCAGAAATAGGCAAGGGGGTGGTAGTTCCCCAGACGGACTTTGCACAAAAGCCCTACCACCTTTAAAAGTCACTCTTATTATTGTGTAAATTTTGTATAAATTATACACTGTTAAAAAATACGGTCAAGTACGAGTCGGCCTCGCTCGCGTTTCAAATATACCTTTACTATTTACCTTACATTTATTCGTTACACCTTTATTCGTTACTAGCGGCCCGCCCTGGCATTGCACGGGAAGCTAGAGTTCATAAAAAGATTCCATAAATTAAAGCACTTTCCAGTATTTTCCGATTTTGAAACGTGTTTCTTTTTTGGTTTTAGATCTATAGTAAAAGTAAATTATAGAATAACAACAAATTATAAAAACTGGTCAAGAGCGAGTCGGAATCGCGCGCATATTTTAATACACTTCTCAGCTGGCGGCTCGCACATGGCCCGTTTTTTGGTCTGTAGGAATTTAATATTAACTTTCATCCCGAATTGTCATATCCCCTTGGGGGATAATTTTTCAAAAAAGTTTAAACACATGTTTATTTCTTTCTTATTATTAGCCTAAATCCAATTTTTTTGTTGGATTTCCATACAAAATTTCATCCCTTATTTCACCCCCTTAGGGGATGAATTTAGAAAAATCCTAAAACACGTACTTTTTTATTTTTTACCAAGAGCTCAAAACCAAATTTTTATAATTCTACCTTTAAAAATAAAAGACTTATAGACCAACAGACGGAAAAAAAATCATCCCCTTTTTCACCCCCTTGAAGGGTGATTTTTAAGAAATACTTATACACGTGTTCCTTTTTTTTTCCAAAGCTCAAAGTCAAATTTGTGTGAATCTAACTAAAAAAACAAAGGACTTTCATACAAATTTTCATCCCTTATTTCACCCCCTTAGGGGATGAATTTTGAAAGACTGTAAAACATGTACTTTTTTTTTACCAAGAGCTCATAACCAAATTTCTATAATACTACCTTTAAAAATTAAAGACTTATAGACCAACATACGAAATAAAAATCACCCCCTTGAAGGGTGATTTTTAAGAAATGCTTAAATACGTATTTCTTTATTTTTTACTAAAAGCTTAAATTTAAATTTGTGTGAGTCTAGCTCAAGAAACAAAAGACTTTCATACAAACTTTCTTCCTTATTTCACCTAGAATCCTTTCTTAGTAGGTAATTTTGACGTGCATAGAACCTGTGTACAAAATTTCAGATCTGTACCTATAGCGGTTACGGCTCAGCGTTGATGAATCAGTCAGTCAGTCAATCAGTCAGTCAGGACAAGCTCTTTTATATATTTAGAAGATCAAAGAAGATCAACGTCTACAGTAAAAAATATAAGTGAAAAAAATGTATCACGTATTTCGAATAAATGCGTTTTACAACAAATCTACAGACCCTAGAATCAGACGAGCCCAAACCTAAGATATTTTTCTACGTACGTGCGTATGGTTTGGTTAAATTAGGTTCATACATAAAACAGCGCCTCTAGTATGGAGTAGAAAAACTACAGTATCATACAAAAGTCATTGTTGAATCTTGCGCGGGAAATTATGTCGTTGCTTTGTATCGTATGTAAAAACTTATAGAAATTTCCCCGAAATGCCTAGCTAAACCCAAATATTTTATGAAGGAACGTTCAAGAGTTGTTTTAACATTAAAATAGTATTACGAGGTGAGCAAGCCATGCTGCCCACCAACAGATGGGGCTGCAGGATTTCCGAAACGGGGTAGTTTCTCACGTTTCTAAGGCTACTTACCGGCCTCATCATCCGATCGATTGCCAAGTCTGAATAATATGAAATAAATGAAATAAAAAAAATATGAAAAAATGAATGAATGAATATATGAATGAATGAATGATTGTCATGAAATAAATTTTTATCTTATCTTAATATTGATTTATCTACATATGCATGCAAAATTTCATCCCTAGCGGAAACCGGCAAGTGGGTCAAATTTTACTTGCAAGATTTGGTTACATTCAGACAGACAGACACTGCGACAGGTGAAACTAAATAAAAGCTTTTAATAAAATAAAAAATGCCTTCTACTAAACCAGTTTAATTGATTACATCTAATTACATAACGTCTAAGTTTTGTGTATAGGCAAAGGCTTTGCCTCTAAAATAATAATCTACTATTTTTCGGGTTCCTATACCAAAATGGTTAGAAAAGGAACCCTTATGGTGCCGCTATGTCTGTCTGTCCGTCTGTCTGTCTGTCACACCTGTATATCTCGGCAACCACTTATGCTATCGACTTGAAATTTGGAATAGTTTTAGAATATGGCTGTCCAACTCAATTCCACTTAAAAGAATTAAGAAAATATTATGATTATTAATGTAAAGGGACGCGTAAAGCGTTGTAGGTCGTCTGCGTATATTTCACCCAAAGGCTGCTCATATAAAAGGATTGGCAGAATGCCTTAAAGAGAGTGATCTTGACTTCATTTGAGCAGCGAGCAAACCTTCGGGCAAGCATATTGCTTCTGACCGCCAACGCTCTACGTTCCCGCTCTATATCTCTGTCATCTTTCAGATCTTCCGTAACAACATGACCCAGGTATTTAAATTGCTTGACTCTCGTCAAGCGGGTCCCATATAGTTTGACGGGGGGCACTTCCTTAGGAGAGCTGTTGCCCGCAGTGAAAACCAGGAGCTCACTTTTCTTGGTATTGTATTTCAACCCATGACTTTTCGCGTAAGTTTCACACTCGTGCAACAGCTCCCTAAGCGCGCTAATCGACGGGGCCAACAGCACCATATCGTCCGCGTAGCTAATGTTATTGACTCTGACGCCATCGATTGAACATCCCGCATGCATGCTGCTGAGCCCGCGAATCAGCTGGTCTACGTATAGGTTGAAGAGCCGAGGAGACGTCAACCCCCCCCCCTGTCTCACCCCGCACTCCAACCTGTAGTCCTCCGAGCGTTCTAGCCCCCATCGCACTTAGTTCACCTGATTTTCGTACAAATTTCTGAAGATTGCAGTGAGCTCAGACGGAAGATTCGCTCCTTTCAATTTATCCCATAACACCGGATATGACACCAAATCAAAAGCCTTAGATAGGTCCAAGAAGCACGCATACACTGGCGTGCTTCTATCTGTATAGTACCTAACGGTGCTCTTGAGCGCCAGGATTGCATTTTCTGTGGATAATCCTGCCCTAAATCCAAATTGGGAATCATGCAGACTAATATGCTTATCCAAGCGCACATCAAGATTACCATAAAGTACCTTAGCTGTTATGGTTGCTAATGAAATGGGTCTGTAATTGGTCTTATCTGAAGAATCTCCCGTCTTACTTTTAAAAATTGGCACAACTATTGTTTTCATTAAGTTAGGTGGCAAGTGCGAGTGTCGTATACAAAGGTAGGTAGGTAGTGGTTGCGCCGGTCAATTTCATATTTTGCCGCATCAATAATAAATAAAATCTTCGACACCGTCACGCATTTCCCTTTCCTATCCTACTCCCACACAACACCTTTCTACATACGAGTAAGCGAGAAGAAACACTGACTGGATGTCGTGGTTCAACGTTCGTCCGAGAGGTGGCGAGACAAACACTTCCGAGAATGCGAGCTCCGGTGAAAGCCGCAAAACGTTATCGTCCCGAATTTAAAATACTTTGCTATGTTAAAATGTGTAAATTCTAAGAAAAATGACTGTCCGCGCGTGACCTGTGTTTTGTGAAGAAGTGCAACGCAAGTGCAGCTCTGAGAGCTCAAGATCATCAGGATTTAGCAGCCACCACGCCGCATGCCGGCCAGCACATGTCGGCGAGAGAAACAGGATTCAAGGTTTGTGTCCTTCCTCATAATTATGGACTGCCTCTCCTAATACCTACTTCTTTCCGAAAGCAGTTCATCTCCGTTCGTTGCGTGACGTGTCTTTTCTAAAATTCATATCAAAAATATTCAATCATACAGTCCACGTTACCGCCATTTTGCTTTATGCGCAATCATTTGGTCCTTCGAGCCGGATTTGGATCCATCGAACTATGTATTCTAGAAAAATGTATACAAAACAACTATTTCTGTAGTAATATCGTTTCGGTAAATTTACGTATACGCATACCTACACTTTAGTTTCGCTCACTCGCTTCGATTTGTCTTGACAGAATCTTGTACGAAAGTAGCAGGTAGGTAGGTTAATAAATAAATTAGTGAATTAGACGATACGACACGATATCGTGCAGCGATCGTTTACGATATTACCCTTGGGAACGCATTGTTTGTACGTTTTCATAGATTAGACACCTTTGTAGGTATTTTGTTTACAAACGCACGACTTAGTTTTGTCGTTTTACTATAATAAATATGACAGACTTATAATCTTGCAAGTACGTTCTGGTTTTTGTTATTTTTCGTTTCGTGGTACCTACCTACTTTATCATTGAGATTTAGTTAGGTACCTACAACTTATTACCGCACCGCCCAGACGTAACCTGTGTAGGTTTATTCTGTTCTCCACCGCACCGCACCGCACCGCACCACACCGTACCTTTAGGTAGATAACCACCTTAGTACTTAGGTACCTTTAATAAAGTTGTTTTATTTATTGCTTGGTGTCAATAATAGTAGGTAGTGATTGTTATTGAATCATGGCGGATGAAAATAAACTAGTACTTTTAACCGCAAAAAGAGACTTAATGTTTTCTCGCATGCAAACTATCGCAGACAGATCGGCTAATCTTTCTGATGAGCAGGTTAAGGAAACATTTTTGTGTGAGATAGAAACTATTGATACATTACGCTGCAACTTTGAAATTACTTTGGATGGAATTAATTCTATAGAATTAAAAATGAATCCAAAATACGTAGTTAATTATCAGCCTCTGCTTGCGTTTGAAGACCTGTATTGTCGCGTCAAGCGTGTCGCAAAATCATTCAAAACGCATTCCAATGGGAACCCACATCTAGATGGTAATAGACCTAGATTACCACCGATCGAGCTGCCAGAATTTCACGGTGATATAAAAACGTGGCCGTTGTTCTACACAGCCTTCAAAAATACTGTTGATGATAATCCTGTGCTATCGAATTCGGAAAAATTGCATTATTTACTTGGAAAATTAAAGGGCAAAGCGCAATCTGTGTTTGCAGGGATAACTCCGAGTGCTGATAATTACAAGGTAATTTTAGAAGTTTTGATAAACAAGTACGAAGACAAACGAGTTCTGGCAACATCATACTTAGACCAAATATTTGAGATGAAGCCTTTAACTTCATCAAGTTTGAGTGGCCTTGAACAGTTTCTAGATAAATTCGCGACTGCAGTTTCTGCGTTAAACAATTTAAAACTTGATAAGTTATTGGATTTTATGTTTCTTTATACTGCTCTTAAGAAATTAGATCCCGATACCGCACGTGCTTTCGAACTAGACAACCGTGGCTCTGAAATCCCATCATTCGACACTCTAGTATCATTTGTTCGCGATCATATTAAAATACTGCAACGCACTTCTTCGATCAAACAAGAAGCTGGTAAGAAAAATTTCGAGCGTCGAATGGATGCGCCACCAAAGCCACCTAGATCATCAACACAAGCTTACGCTGCAACAGCTCATAACCAGCCTATGTGCTCTTTGTGCAATGCTCATCATGAACATTTGTATGAATGTCCAGGATTTATGAAATTAACGCCTAATGATCGATTTAGATTTGTAAAATCAAATACTTTTTGTATTAACTGTTTGAGTAAAAATCACCGCGTTTCTAACTGCAACTCTAAAACCCAGTGTCATAAGTGTCAGTTTAAACATCACACTATGTTACACTTTGAAAATAAAAATGCTGCATCCAATCCGAGCACCCTCGATGGCCCGTCGCTCGCGGTAACTACCCCGTGCGCTGACGCAATCCCTGTGGTGCCGCAGCCGACGGCAGACGAAGGCGCGGGCGCGGGACATTCGCCAGAATTTAGCGCGTCCCCGCTGCCGTCACCACCCATGTTTTCTAATGCTGAGGACGTCGCATTGTGTACGTTATCACATTATCATAAAAATATAACTCGCGTTCCAACCACCGTGTTGCTCGCCACTGCCCGCGTTTTAATGATCGACGCAGATGGTAAAGAACATTATGTTAGAGCCTTATTGGATAGCGCATCACAGAGCAATTTTATAACACACGAGTGTTGTAATCGACTTGGACTGAGCTCTTATCAAACTCCGACGTCTTCCTTTGTAAAGGGAATAGGAGGATCTACCAAAACTATTCAGGGTTCCGTAAAGATAAAATTTTATTCACGCTTTAATCGTAATATACGATTTGATATAGATTCCTTAGTGGTAGATAAAGTGACCGAGCGCTTGCCAACCGTCAATATCGATGTATCACTGCTTTCGGACTTGAGTAATTTGCCTTTAGCTGACGATACTTACGCGGTGCCCGGAGATATTGATATGTTGGTTGGTGCTTCCGTTTTTCCGCATCTCCTGTTGCAAAATAAAGTTCAGTGTCAATCCGCCTATATCACTCCGCACGCACTAGAGACAGTACTAGGATACGTGATCGTGGGTTCCGCTCCCGCTAAGTTAGATACTCACACCACTGTTTCGTACTGCTGCGCTGTTGAGCATTTAGAGTCCGTCGTTCACAAATTCTGGGAAATTGAAGAGGTTGATGCCCCGCCGATACTAAGCCCGGATGATAAAGAGTGTGAAGAGATTTACGTTCAAACTACTACGCGCAGTGGCGATGGTCGTTACACTGTCGCACTCCCATTCAAGGGAGATGTGTTTTCGCTAGGTGACTCTCGGCGTTTGGCCGAAAAATGTTTTTTCTGCCTTGAGCGTAAAATGGAAGCCTCACCTCAACTTAAGCAAGCTTATGATGACGTCATCATTGAATATTTAGAAAAGGGATATATCTCACCCGCGCCTCTCGACGATAAGCGCAACAATGACGCTCCGTCTTATATTATCCCACACCATGGAATATTTAAAGCAGATAAACTTACCTCTAAGTTGCGAATTGTGCTAAATGGTAGCGCTAAAACTAGCACATCTGTGTCTCTAAATGACATACTACATAATGGACGAAATTTGCAAGGAAATTTATTTGACATACTTGTAAATTTTCGATTATTCTCTGTCGCACTTTCAGCCGATATTCGGCAAATGTTTCTCTGCATCGGTATGCGAGACTGCGATCGCAGATTTCAACGCATCCTATATCGGTTTTCATCTGACGCGCCCTTACAGGTTTATCAGTTTAACCGCGTTTGTTTCGGCCTCAAGTCTAGTCCGTTCCACGCGCTGCGCACCATTAAGCAGCTTGCTTTAGATGAAGGAGATCGTTTTCCCAAGGCCAAGGAGACGGTTCAAAATAGTCTATATATGGATGACTTTGTTTATTGCGTCGATAGCGAAGACGAAGCTGCTTCCACTGCTGCGGAAGTTATCTCGCTTATGAAAGCTGGACAGTTTGACCTCGTTAAATGGACGAGTAATTCGCCAAATGTACTAAACTCCATCCCTCCAACACACCGTCTTTCATCCGTCAAGGAATTCGACGAATCTGAAACGCACAAGGTGCTAGGCTTGTGTTGGTCGCCCAATTTAGACTTGTTCAGTTTAAAGATTTGTAAACCTGCCGAAAAGTGCACCAAACGCACGATTTTATCGTGTGTTGCCAGATTATGGGATCTGATGGGTTTTGTAGCCCCTGTCATTTTATACGCAAAACTTCTTATCAAGGAGTTATGGATTTGCAACTGCGATTGGGATGACGCTCCCCCAGACAACATCGTTTCATTGTGGTCTCGATTTAGGGAAGAACTTCCGATTCTCGAAGAAATTAAAATACCGCGGCATGTTGGAATCACAAAGGGTAGCGTGGTTACAATCGCTGGCTTTGCAGATGCCAGCGAGAAGGCATATGGAGGCGTAGTATATTTTCACGTCGATAATTGTGGGGATAAATCAGTGCATCTTATTAGTGCAAAGTCAAAGGTAGCTCCCCGCAAGATCGTTTCGTTAGCTCGGCTTGAGCTCTGTGCCATACTGTTGCTTGCGAGTCTTATTAGCAATATTGTTGCTGCCTGCAATAATCGCTTTCCTATTAGTAGAATATATGCGTTCTCAGACTCGACAGTCGCTTTGTGCTGGACTTACGCTTCTCCTCACAGATGGGATACATTTGTCGCAAATCGCGTCTCAAAAATTCAGACATTATTGTCTCCACCAAACTTTTATCATGTGTCGGGTACGGATAATCCCGCGGACTGTCTCTCGCGAGGACTTACTCCTGCCCAAATTATTCATCACCCACTTTGGTTCCATGGCCCACCCTGGATTATGTTAGACCCTTCTGAGTGGCCTCTTGTCACTTTCAATCCCTCTACGGTTTGTAACCCGCCAGAAGAAAAGAAACACTCATTATTGGTATCGCTCCAACCTGATGAGTCTCCCATTATCGCTTTAGCGAATCGAATTTCCTCCTGGTCAAAACTACTCCGTTGCATTGTTTTCGTCTGCCGTTTCGCAAAGATGCTGCCACAGCGAGAGTTTATTTCTGCCGAGGATCTTAGCTACGCAGAGCGCAAGGTACTTCTGGAACTGCAAGCCGTGTGCTTCAAGGAAGAAATCATCAAGCTGCTCAATGGAAAACCTTGTAGCCGTGCATTCCAGCGACTTAAGCCGTTCCTACAAAATGGTCTCATTAGGGTTGGTGGTCGTTTAATAAATTCAGAACTGAATTACGACCAGAAACATCCGATTGTCTTACCGCATAAACACCATATCTTAAATTTATTGGTCGATTATCACCATAAGGTCAATTGCCACGCTGGTCCAGATTTACTTATGTCTATTCTACGCCAGAGGTACTGGATCTTATCAGCACGTAATTTGATTCGTAACAGGATACACAAATGTATCCCTTGTTTCCGGCTGCGTCCCAAATCTACTTTTCCAGAGATGTCAGAGCACAGATCTTGTCGTGTCGTTCAAACCGCAAAGCCTTTCATGCACACCGGCACCGACTTTGCCGGCCCGTTTAAGGTAACCATTACCCGTGGCCGTGGTGTTCGGTCTGTAAAAGCGTATATCTGCCTATTCGTCTGTATGACAACGCGCGCCGTACATATAGAGTTAGCAGGTGATTTGAGCACGGCAAGCTTTATGGCTGCGTTTAAGCGATTTTTGTCTCGTCGTGGCCCTGTAGGTAGAATGTATTCTGATAACGGCACAAATTACGTTGGGGCAAAACGCATGCTTTCTGAACTTCACGCCTTGTTGATCTCTAAACATTTTAATACTGAATTCGCCCACATATTGGCCGAAAATCGCATAACTTGGTCATTAAATACACCTGCTGCCAGTCACTTCGGTGGAAATTGGGAGGCCAACATCAAGAGCCTTAAAACGCATTTATTCCGTGTCATCGGGGATCAAGTTCTGTCGTTCGAGGAAATGACTACTGTGCTCGCGCAAGTAGAGGCTGTAATGAACACACGTCCACTTTGCAGAATGCTTTCTAGCGATCCTTCAGAACCCCTTGCGTTGACGCCTGCTCATTTTTTGAATATGACACCTTTAAAATATTTACCGGCCGTTGACATAGAAGAAGACAGACTTCATGTCAGGTCTCGCCATACTTTATTGGACAAATTAGTGCAATCATTCTGGAAACGGTGGAGGGCAGAATATCTGCACACGTTGCAGTCTCGCGAAAAATGGAACACGCCAGCGAATCCTATTACTATAGGAACTGTCGTTATTATTAATACAGAGAATGCACCTCCGCTACATTGGCCTCTTGGGGTCGTTGAGGAAGTGTTTCCAGCTTCCGATGGGGTGACACGCGTTGTTCGTGTAAAGACTACTACTGGTTCGTACTTGCGCCCGGTTATACGTCTCTGTCCATTACCCATGTAGCTAGTAGTTGATTCTCGAATCTTAGGTTAGGGTATATATATAATTAGGTAGATAGATTATTTAGTTAAGTTTTTTTTTTTTGAAGGCTATCCTTCAAGCCGGGGGGAAATGGTTGCGCCGGTCAATTTCATATTTTGCCGCATCAATAATAAATAAAATCTTCGACACCGTCACGCATTTCCCTTTCCTATCCTACTCCCACACAACACCTTTCTACATACGAGTAAGCGAGAAGAAACACTGACTGGATGTCGTGGTTCAACGTTCGTCCGAGAGGTGGCGAGACAAACACTTCCGAGAATGCGAGCTCCGGTGAAAGCCGCAAAACGTTATCGTCCCGAATTTAAAATACTTTGCTATGTTAAAATGTGTAAATTCTAAGAAAAATGACTGTCCGCGCGTGACCTGTGTTTTGTGAAGAAGTGCAACGCAAGTGCAGCTCTGAGAGCTCAAGATCATCAGGATTTAGCAGCCACCACGCCGCATGCCGGCCAGCACATGTCGGCGAGAGAAACAGGATTCAAGGTTTGTGTCCTTCCTCATAATTATGGACTGCCTCTCCTAATACCTACTTCTTTCCGAAAGCAGTTCATCTCCGTTCGTTGCGTGACGTGTCTTTTCTAAAATTCATATCAAAAATATTCAATCATACAGTCCACGTTACCGCCATTTTGCTTTATGCGCAATCAGGTAGGAAGTGCCAAAACCCTGGGCAAGTGAGGCCCCGCATGTTTAAGTTTATAAAACGATCTTTCTAAATTGCACAGTTTTTTAGAAAACTGCAAAAAACCTTTACAAACAAATTTAGTTTTGCGGTCCTAAAAACGGACTTTATTGCTTCCAAAAATACTAAAGGTTTATCGGAACCCTCGGCGCGCGAGTCCAACTCGCACTTGACCGGTTTTTAGGGTTCCGTACCTCAATAGAAAAAAACGGAACCCTTATAGGATCACTTTATTGTCCGTCTGTCTGTCTGTCTGTCTGTCTGTCTGTCTGTCAAGACCCTTTATCTCACGAACGGGTAAATGTATCAGGTTGAAATTAATACCATATGTTAGGGTCAATGAACCACACAAGATCTGAAAATTTAAATTTTTTACAACGACGCAATCAAAAGATATGGCTTTTTATGTGCTTATCTCCATACATTTATGCAAAAAAGCAAAACCTACAGGGTACTTCCCGTTGACCTAAAATTATGAAATTTAGCAAGAAGCTAGGTCTCACAGTACAAATAAAGGAAAAATTCTGAAATCATTAAATATTACAACTTTACTCACAACTAATGGTAACCAATTGTGGTGAGCTCCCGTTTCAAGAACATTCATATAAGAGAGGGGTCAAGTTGGATGGTCGCGGAGGCGATTTTTATTTTAGTTCTATTTTAAAAACGAGAACACTTACAAACTTGAAAATTGGTATGTTTATAGTTCTGCTATAAAATAACAACAAATAATAAAATTTGGTCAAGCGCGTGTCAGACTCAAAAAAACTAGCACATTAACTTACTGAAATTTCAACTAATACAATTATGATTATGTGGTGGTACGGAACCCTCAGTGCGCGAGTCCGACTCGCACTTGGCCGGTTTTTTTTATATTACATCATGTCAGCTGTCTATTCTACACTAAAAAATCCACCGTATACTTAAGGCAATGAGGAAAGGAAATTTTTCATATCACAACACCATTACATCAGCCCTATCTCTGAGAAGCATATCAACGAACACGTGTTTGCGTTTCTTAATTCCTAATGTTGTCTTATCAAAGTGGGTGATTTAAGATGGGAGTTTAATAAAAACACATGTACATGTGACTGATGATTATACTAAACTTATTAAGTTCACATTAAAGCGAATGCTAAGCCAAGCGGATTTGAATTTACAGGGTTATTTATTAGGGTTCCGTACTCAAAGGGTGAAAAACGGAACCCTATTATTCATATGCCTTCGATGTCTGTCTGTCTGCCTGTCAGCGGGCTGTATCTCATGATCCGTAATAGGTAGACAGTTCAAACTTTTAACAGACTATTACTACTGACTGACTACTGACTACTGACTACTTTTAACAGAAATGTTGCCGCTATAACAACAAATAATAAAAATAAAATAATAAATTAAGGGGGCTTCCATTATATACTAAAAACGTGTTTTTAGGCGATTTTTGCTCGATTTTTGTTTTAGCTCTATCGTAAAAACGGGAACACTTACAAGCGAGAAAATTTGTATGTTTATAGTGCATAAGCTATGAAATAACAACAAATAATAAAAAATGGTCAACTAACTAACTAAAACTAGCACATATTTAATACACTTCTCCGAGTTTTTCATTACCAAGAGGTGGTGCTGTCCATGAAACTGAACTACCTTTCCAAAGAAACTTGCCTTTAAATACAAAAAAAAATTCTCATCATCATCATCATCGTATGGCATAATCATTCCTGCCAATCAGAAACTGCATTTGACTGGCCCGTTGGAGTGGTTTGTAGTAAGCCTGCCTTTCACGCCGTAGGATGCGGGTTCGATCCCCGCCCAGGGCAAACATTTGTGTGATGGACACAAGTGTTTGTTCTGTGTCTAGGTGTTATTATATCTTTGTAGCCTGGGGCTACAAGTTAAAATACCCTTAAATATTTATACTGACCATAATACTTAGATCGCAAAATTTTTGTACGCGATAACTAAAATCAATTTACAGGTTGGTACATGATTTAATTTTTAACCCTGTGTTATTATATTTAAGCCCTGGGATATGATACAGGCAGACAGAAAATTGACTAAGTTTAATTAATCTGCACCCTTCAATCCTCCATAAATTAAACATGACTCCAGATGTGCAGGACATTAATAGTCTGAGCGCGAAGACGAATAGTGAAATACTCCCAATCACACACACACATACATAGAAACTGATATTCTACGAAAACCACGTCAAGGGCATAAAGTAATGTAATATGTGCGTATACCAAATATCTAATCAACATAAGATGCAGAGAATTTAGAAATACGAGTAACATTTTAGAGTGGGTCGCAACTCGTATCGAATGTCTCGACTTATATTAGCTTCGAGCTCGAAAGAGAATTTTCATTAAATCATGAACTATGTTTTGTACTGTACTTGTTTAGTGTTTTCCACTTGACGGCTCAAGAACCAAAATGTTGAATTCTAAAAACAATGAGTAATTTTTTTAGGAGCTTATTCTTAATGCACTGGTATGCATCCAAGAATAAGCATATGCATTCAAAATGGTATGCAAACACTTCTACGACTTTTGGGATACGCGATAAAGTAGTTTGATTCTTCTCTACTATATAAAATTGTAAATTGATTTTATCCGTAAATTGAAGCTATTAATAAAAAAATATCACGTTATGCTGTTTTGATGCTCTTGAATCCAAATCAACAGTACAACAACAGTTTTGTAATAGAAAATAGGTCATGAACATGGACGACTAAAAACAAAATAAAACAGGAACGAATAATAACAAATACGAATAATACACGAATTCATCAAAACCCTAGTTTAGTTTACACGGTAGGTATACACGGCCGCACGTCAAGGGTAACGCTTTGACCTTGGTCGGATCTCTTATTTCGAGCCTTTATAGCAAGTGTATTAGTACAGCTTATACTGGTTTTGTGACCACTTACATTCTGGCGTTCTTTGCTATGCTATTGCATTTTTGTTTATCAAAGATTTAAACCTGTTTGAAAGATTTTAGCCTTTGTCTATCTGTGGTAACGACGAATGAACCAATTGCTTGCTTACTTGCTTGATTTATTTTTAAACAGAAAGGTACAAAGTTAAAGGTAAGTATAATATGAAGTAAGTAACTATTTCCTAAAAAAATTTAAGCACATTCAGCAGTAGGTGTAGCAGAACAGATGCCTGCGTTGCAGTAAGGTCTGTACGGGTTTCCACAAGTCTTTACCAGACCACCGACGGGCTTGCAGATGAGACGAGTGTGGCAATCCACGCAAGAGATTACAGGGTCGACACCATAGTTACAAGATATCCAGATAGGGTAGGACAGCCCAGAATCTTCCGAAGCTTCATTTTGATCCTGACTGTCTTGCCCGTTGACAATAGATACAACGCCCAACGTTGCACACTGTAACAGAAAACATAGCTATTAATGTTTTTTATGCTTGATGGGCTTACTCTTGACCTCGATCTAGTTTTGAAGACAGAGATGAGGTCCACGATGGAACGAACGATGGAATATCTAGAAAATAAAACTTTTTTTAAGATTTTTTTTACGGGTATGGATTTATTTTAATAAAAATCAGTTGGGGTGTATAAGGGTTTCGCTTATTCCATTAACACGCTGTATAATTGGGCGCATTATAAATATGTTTCAAAGCGCTTAGTGCGAATGTGTGGAATATCAACCAAGTATGGATGTTCTGAGGTGCGTTTAGACTCCAGATGGTAGAAGGGGGATTGAGGGATAAGCTCATGGAGCTCTTGGGCTTTCCAAAGTACAACCTGTAAAAGACCGACAGACGTGCTACTTTGCAACGGTGACCTAGACTGTGAAACTCGGTTTTCAGCAGCATCTCATCACCAACGAGCTTCTTGGCTCTGCGATCTATCGAGTAAGTGCGGCTAGTTGGTATTTTGCTGAGCCATCCCAAAGGTGACGGTAATTTTCCATGCAGGATCGGACTTGTGCTTTATATAAAACTAGAAGCTGCCCAGTAGAGTAGTGGCAGTATACAAACGGCCTGCGCACTTTGTGTGTTAATAAAACTCGACCCTTCTCAAGCCAAAGACAGTTTCGCACGTCCCAGTTGTAATGTAGGGCAAATTTTAATAAAAATGATATAGGAAATTCCTTACTAGTGCAAAGATGGTTACGAATCTCAAGGAAGCCATATTGATACTGTCAGATTATTTGAGCGAAATGCACAAATGAATTGCTTTTATACCTTTACTTCCTCCTACCAACAGGTTATCAAGAATGATTATCTTATCTTCGATACTGATATACCTAGAGATGGGAAAATAGAACCGGGGTAAATATTGTTGATGCATTTTCTGTTCAAATACAATACTGTTTTCCCCAGAACAGAGTCAATATGACGTCGTATTTTGCCTCTAGCGGGAAACCACAGGTAGACAAACAAATATCTAATAAACTGTAAAACCAGCAATCTTAATGACTATGTTTTTATTTTAATGAATTCGCTATACAACGTCATTCATTAGATAAGTGCTTTCTGATTCTGGGGATGTTACATCTCTGGCTATTTCTATGTACACCTACTGCACGTGTAATCCAGCAACTCTTTTCGTTTATTATCCGGTAGTTGGACCGAGAAAAGTCATTAAAAATACGCTCATTTGTGCGATATGGCATGGCAATGTTTGTGTCTCAGCGATCAAAGAAACAAAACAAAAATGAAAAAATCATGTAAATGTGTTCTCGGCATTTTGGTAATTGACATTTTCCACCATTTTGTATGGTATGGCCGATTACTAAAAATATATCAGGATATGACAAGTAAACCATATAGACGTTCCAGTAATGTATTTAGAATCATAAGACAGCTGTACAAAGACATGGCCGAGGTCACATAGTAATCTGAAACGTCTCCTTTGTTATGCAGGCTTCACAAATGTTTTAATGATAGCCATATCAAATATGTACCTAACAAAATTTTACGTAAATAATAATTTTGCGCTGTACAAATTCGCATAACTTTCTCACGCTTCCTACTTAGCGCAGCAGACTTGGATATTTAAGATATACAATTGTACAATTGCACACAATTCTCATACAAGAAATAATTCCTTGAACAACGTTCTATGAACATAATTATGTATTGACCCCACGTTAACGGTACGGCTGGTACAAAATATAGGTACCGCAGTACGGTGGTACGATATGCAAAAGGATGTTGTTGCCTATACTCCTGTTCAAAACACCTTAGTCGCCTTTCATGACACCTGTAGTTAGAGATCGGGTTGTACCATTTTCAACCGGCATCAAACGATTTCAGAATCGACCACGGAGTCGAGTTGAAACGTTGGACTTTGAATTTCAGTGTAACACGCAAAAAAAAATTGCATCCAGTTTGGGACAAATTATTCCCCTGATTGTCTGATACGACAGATGATTAACAAGGTTGAGGAAGGTCAGAGAAATTGAACAAGGTTGACATGACAGAGGTCTAAAGAGGTCACGCCCACGTCTGCCGTCTACTTAATTTTGAAGGTGTTGAGGCTAATTGCGTCTTTATACATATGCAGGGGATGGAAAATCTCATTGAATTATACTAGAAAATTAAGTGTTTTCGGGAAGTATGCCTATCAATAATATCAATGTATTGCCTGCCAATGGCCATGTGCGTGGTATACAGTTTCAAAGTCAGGTAACAACAGGTTTTTTGGCTCGATCGGCGACTTTATAATACAATTCAACCCACACTATAAACAGTCTTTTATATGTTGTTGTGTAATTTTTTTCAAGGATTTTTTGAAGCTTATTGAAAAAGTATAATTTTAAGAACAGACTGTGTTTATTACCCGACTGTGGCGAAGCCCAAAAGGAGGGTTATGTTTTTGACCTAAATGTATGTACCTAGGTATGTAAGTAGGTATGAATAACAACAATAACAATAACTTTATTGGGTACAAAAAGTGATTTTACATTGATTCGCTAGTCCTCACACTAGGATTCCCTGTATCGTGAGAGCTAGGTTCTCTTTCAGGTTACAAACAAGCAAGCAAGACAGGTAAGCATTAAATGAAGGTATAACAAGACTTAGAACTAATTAAAAAAAATATGCAGAGGTGTGTATGTGTTTGATTTTGTGCCTGTATGTCTGTTTATGTAGGTTATTTGTGTGTCACAGTGTACAGTACCTAAATGAAATATAATTGTTAATGTGTGTGTACGAATGTAAGTTTGAGTAGAGTGTGTATAAGTGTGTGTGTGTGTATATTATATTATATAATGTACGTTTCTTTGTTCGTAACTACTAAACTGCTGAACCGATTTTGACAAATTATACATATGTCGTTCAATAGCGCGAGAGACACTGCGTATATTAAAATAATGAAAACTGGTGGATTTTTGACGCCAAAATGAGCATGATTCTATGAACTGGGGTATCAAATGCAGGGTTTTAAGAGGCGATCACAAAAATATATACTAATAATATGTTTAAGCAAATGTTTAAGAATAATTTGATGTAATAAATCTAAAACCTTAAAAGTGTCAAATAAAAAAATTATTAAAAAACAAAAATCCGACTGCTTACAACGAACAAAATTAAAACGTAAACCAATAAAAAACGTATCCCAGCCTGCAATATCTTCTACAATTTTAGCTTGTTTTACTCTTTTCTGTAAAGCAGTCGGGTTATTTGTTTTTTTTTTCATATTTTTTACTAGTTTCATATTACAGCATTTTTCTATTGTAATTGTAACAAAAAGGCAATAGGTGTATATTGATTTAAAAAGGGATAAAATAATAACAAATTATATTTTATGATACATTTATTATATTTACATATAGAAATATTCTAAAAAAGTAATAATGGTACGTATTTATCATATAAGTACGATCAGACTTTTATACAGAGATTAATAATATTAAATTAAATAAGTACAATTCATTGCAAATGCTACATTTATTCCAGTTTAAACTGCCAAGTGGTTAGAGTGAATGAACTTGATACAAGTTTATATTTGAAGTTTGAAGCCGTTGTTTAGCTTCATCAGGACTTATTGATGGAACTCGATCATTTAGGCAGCTTATACAGGAGTAGGTTGAACTGTAGCTTCAGTAGCCGGAGCACATTCAGCAGTGGGAGTCGCGGAGCACTCGCCAAGGTTGCAGTAAGGCAGGGTAGGGTCTGTGCAGGCCTTCTGGATGCCTCCGACCGGAGTGCAGATTGTTTTAGTGTTGCAATCGAGACAGGTAGCTCCAACTGTGGTGCAAGGGGTCCATTTTGGGAACCACGGGGCGGCTGCGATCCATGGGGGAACCCACGCCGCGCCACCACCAGGAGCCGCACCCGCACCGGGAGGGCCCCAAGCGGAGGGTCCCCAAGCAGGGGGACCCCAGGCCGGGGGGCCCCAGCCTCCTACTCCACCCGGAGGGACTGCTGCTGCTACAACCACCTGAGAAAAGAGACATTTTTGTTACAAGATGAAACGAAAATTTTTAGTTATTATCACTTTTTTATCCTTTACTATTAAACAAGCTATATTTGTGTATATATAAATTTATATACTTATTTGTAATCTGTTTTTCATAAACGATTCTTAACGATTTCGATGAAAATTACTATTGGGGGCAAAAATCCATCTAGCTCTAGGTCTCATGTCTAGAAAAATTAGTTTGCTCTGTTTTTTTGAGCATTTCTTGGAAATAGCACGTTTCGGAAACCATACAGCACCATCTGTTTTTGGACTTTTCTAAGATTTTTTAGAGCAAAGCCCGGTACTATCTTTACTAATCGACTTCACAACATTTAAACAACTTACCAATACACAGAGTACCGCTGCAACTTTGAATGCCATTTTTGGTTTATTTAGTTCAGATATTTCGTACTTTATTTCGTTCGTTTGAGCTCAAGCTGAATCGTTTGTGGTGTTGCGCACATTGCCGGCTGTTTTATACGAGTGGAGTTATTTGCTAAGAGCTTAATCTAGACCACCACACGCGAGATACCAACAATAAAGGTTTTCCCAGTGGAAATGAGTAGTTTTCAAAACAGATTACGTCATACTTGTACAGATAGCCTGAGCAGCAAATTAAAAACTGACTTTTCCGTTTCTTTTTTCTACCTGACTGATGCTACTATACGTAACGGTAAAATGAAGAAATATTAAATGAATTGATCGCTAATTTAATGTAAGATGATGAAATAATTTAAATATGTGGATAGATTGTGTAAAACTCACCTGTTCTTAAAAGCAATACCTAAATAGTCACAAAACTGTATTAATTATAGAACAGTAACCTAACTGAATCGCGCCATTGAGTGATAATAATTATTGCAAATAACAGAGTGCTAGATGAGGTATCATAAAATAAACGGTTGAAAACTTGAAATTTAGGTACACAACTCTATTAGGCATAATATAATAGTACCTGGTCGACCGAGCTTCCCTCTATAATAGCCGCCTCAACATTAAATCATCATTGGGTGATCAAGCTATGCTACTCGCTAACAGATGACGCTGTAGGTTTCTGTCTCAAACGCGGTATTTTTTTTACATGCTTAAAAACACGGGCAAAACGATTTTTCCTAGACATGAGACCTAGCTAGATCGATTTTTCGTCCCCAAAAACCCCCGGATAATAAATTTCATCAAAATCGTTATAGCCGTTTTCAAGAAACCGATTACAAATATATATATTATTTTTGGAGATGTTGCTCAGAACATGTATCTGAACAACTTTCCCAAAGGAACATGGGTCGAAAAACTAGAAAAATTTTTGGTCGTCCCATACAAATCTTGTGCCGGCAATAGTGGGATTTGTATGGGGCGATCTAAAATTTTTCTCGTTTGTTGACCCATGTTCCTTTGGGAAAGTTGTTCAGATACGTGTTCTGAGCAACATACTAAAATTTGGCCAGGGGTCCAAAAATAACTCTGTATACAAATATTACTCGTCTAATAGTAATGGATTAGACGAATGTAAGTATAACGTAAAGGAGCTTTTATAAATATGGAGCACTCAAAATTGCATTATTATCATTGCATGTTGTATTGACATGCTTTTAGTATAAATGGATAGCTTGGGAAATTAATTTACCTTCATGAAAATTGGCCACAATGCGGTTACTATATAGTATATTAGAATACAGGGTGTAAGTGTAGCGAAATGCCTGCTGAAATTCCGCGTCGCAACGGTCCGTAACGGATCTTTCCGTCAGGACTGACATATTAGAGCGATTCCGCTTCGTAACATAACGAAGGCTGTTTGTTTTGTGGTTGCGGATCGTTTCGACTAGGAAATTCCGCTCTAGTGTGTCGTACTTGTTGGAAAGATCCGCCGCGGATCGTGTCGACGCGGAATTCCCGCAGGTCTCTCGCTACTCTAAGGAACAGCTTTATTACCTAAAGGGCAAGATCAGTCAACGAACCGGAAAAACATTCACTGAATGAAACTTTCAGGGATTGTTAAAAAAAGTTGCATATTACGTGGGACACTCAGAAATATTTGCGACACTAAAAAAAATTGTTCTACAGGTACATATATTTTTATTAAATCTTTTCAAAGTACTCTCCACCAGCCTCTATACAAAGATTCATGCGTCTGAACCAGTTTTCAAAACACTTTTTCCAGTCCGCCGTAGACACCTCGTTTACAGCCTGCTCGAACGCAGCCAGCGCATCTTCCGGCGACGAAAATTGTATCCCCTTGAGCTGATTTTTTATTTTTGGAAATAAAAAGAAGTCACACGGTGCTAGATCAGGGCTGTAAGGAGGGTGACCCAGGAGTTTGACTGGTGTGCTGTCCAGGAAGTCCCTCGTTTTGAGCGCGGTGTGTGCAGGCGCATTGTCGTGGTGGAGCAGTAGTCCGCGGAGCCCTGTGTTTGGTCGCTTGTTGCTCACAACAGAAAAAACTTCTGGTAAACATTTGGTAGTATACCATTCGGCGTTGATGCTTCTTTGATCTCGTAAGGGAATTGAGGCCAAGTGGCCAGTCAAATTAAAAAAGCTGGCGATCAAAATCTTCCCCCCGCTTCGAGATCGCTTCACTTTGGTAGGCGTTGGTTCATTTTGAAACACCCAAACTGTCGACTGGCGCTTGGTTTCTGGATCGTATTGATAAATCCAGGACTCATCACCTGTTACGATGTCGTAAACACGCCGAGACGAGCCTGCTTCAAATTTGTTCAGCATATCACGGCACCATTCCACCCGGGCCTGCTTCTGAGCGTCGGTGAGGTAGTGCGGCACCCAGCGCGATACTATCCTCCTCACGCGAAGATGCCCGTGTAGAATCTCGTGAACGCTTCCCGATCCAATCTTTAATATGTGCTGAATCTCCTGATATGTAATTCGCCTATTATCTTGGATTAAATTTTTCACTGCTAGCACGTTTTCTTCCGTAATAGCCGTCAAAGGGCGACCGCTTCTTTCTTCATCCCCCAAGGTTGGTCGACCGCGCCTAAATTCGTTATACCAACGATACACGGTTGCCTTGGACGGGCCTTCATCCATAAATGCCATTTGAAGTCTATCGAACGATTCATCCGGTTTCAGGCGACACTTGAAATCGTAAAAAATCATAGCTCTAAAATGTTCCCGGCGCAGATCCATTTTTCAGTAAGACACGATACTTTGAATTGGCTCGCAAAAAATGTGGAGGGAAATTTTGAAAATGGAACACACATATTTTTACTTACAAGTAATCATATTTTCGAAAAAGATTCTGACCGGCCAGTCTCCCATATATAAAAACTATTTTTCGCAATACTTTCTGAGTGGCCTGGTATTATTATTTGATAGCCCAGCAGCAACTTTGCTGATATGGCTATATCTAAGCTGGTGTGTTGTTCACTGCACATTATTTTCCATAAAAAAAAATTAAACAGTGTGTAAAAATATAAGTCCCTAATTATATCAGGCACTTAATTTTACCATGTAATTTAGAATATGAAAATGAAAAACTTTTCCCAAATAACAGGTCGATATACGTACACACTTTAATTTAGGGCACTCTTTCATTAGAAATTAAGTTCATAAAATGTTTTGTCAACCAACAATTATTATTGCGTTGATCAGATTTTTCTGCTGTCCTTAGTTTGTGTTTAGTTTTATCTTTGCTGGAGGTGTTTATCTTATTTGTATAAAGTTGCTTTGTATTTAGAAGATGTTTTCAGGAATATTCTGAAATTGTAGTTAGGTAGACATACTTACCCGGTGAAAACAAAAACGTTGTTGACTTGCTACTTACTTACAGGGAAGTCCTCGATATTCTTTTTTGAAAATAGTTAAAGGTGCTTCCTTATCAACTGCGATGCTTTGATAATGTTATTCGGAACCTTAAACTAAACAACTTCCCCTCAGAAACATTTGTTGAACTATGAAAAACAAATTTACATCCCATACAAAATGCGCTATTAGCACATGATGTTTCAATAGATAGGAGTTCAATCAAGGGCCGTTTGTACTAAACTTAAGAATCGATCAAGTTGTTGCTTAAGGGCCGTCAAACTATGGCTTGGAGTGTCCTAAACAAGTTAGGGGCGATTCTTAAGTTTAGTGCAAATGACCTCAAATCTTTAATTGTCGTTACTAGGTCAAATGAGATATCACATAAAAGAGCTTTACTTGTAGGTACATTTCAAAATAGTTGTATTTTTTACGACTATAAGTTTTCCAGTAAAAAAAAGCAAGCATATTCTAAAACTATTCCAAATTTCAAGTCGATACCGTGGGTGGTTGCTGAGATATACAGGTGTAACAGTATGTTATGTGGTGTGTCTCTCCATACGGTTCCGTCTTTTTAGACAGGTCGAAGTTTTGAATAAAAAATTTTCTAGACGCAAATAGAATAGGTGTTTTAGACCAATACGACCCTGCTGAATTCACATTATGCTTGTTACATAAATAACATATACTAACAGTTTTCAAGATGGCGGCCAAAAACTGAAAATGGTGACTTATTAACGAAATTTAAAAATGAGGTAATATGTCTTTGAAGGTACAATATACCACCGATGCAAAAAATAACAATTTTCTATGTCATCCGTCTGGTACGCCTGTCTGACTGTCCTGCCTTAAAATGGCTGTCTGTATCTTTTGATCTCTAATAGATAGTTGATAGAAATTTTCGTAACATATGTATTACTATTTTGCATTTACTTATATATAAGTACTAGCCCATCGGCACGTTACAATGTCCCCAATTCGTTGGTCCGAAATCTGACGTTTAGGACCAACAAATGTCAGTTGTTGTCAGTCATATTGTCAACTTTGGATGCAAATAAACTTACCAACAAAATGGAATGTTCTTAATTGAAGAAACAATATACTCTTATTATTATTATCGTTATTTCTTATTATTGTTTTTGACTATAATCCAATTAATGAAACTGAAAAACCAGGCCTAAATCACATATAAACGTAAAAAGTTTGTTTTGTTTTTTCCCGCCATATTATTTCCGTTCCCTGTATTTAGCACCAACCGAAGTACTACACAACGTAGTTCACGCGGTTTTTCACAGATGGCGCTATTTTTCTTGTATGGGGAAATTTTGAACCGCTTGTTCCCAAGACCCTATCTTGACTAAATCTATGCTATTTTGGTTCGGAACCCTTACAATGAGTAGGAAGGAAGGTTATTCATTCATTTATATGATTTCCTTTTATAAGCAACAATATTGTTGTATAATGTAGCTTTCACATGTGGTAGAGTCGGGAAACCTTTGGAATAACTACTTATTGAATATTATTCATGAAAATCATAATTGATCAAATGATTACAAGAATCGAAATTAATATAATAGTAATATTAATAAACCTTTTAACCAAGTTTGCCATACATGGCCTTATTAACCTGCCTTATGGCGCTTTTCGATCATAATTTGGTCGTCATTGTGAATGAATGAATGAATGAATGAATGATTTATTTGCCAAAAATGTGGTAAATACAAGATGTTAATATAATAGATTCAGTAACACATATTTAGTCATCTTCATGACATGCAAATATTGAAACAACACAAAATAATAAAAAAAGCGCCTTTGATTTACATTACTGCAATGAACATGTAACCGAAGCGAATGTTATCTCCAACTCGATATATTTAGTACCAGGAGCTTGCAAGAGTTTCTTCGTTTTGTCGAAGATATTATTTTTCAAGAGGGTTATTCTAAGGCTTACTCGGGAAATAGACTCCTTGATAGAGTTCATAAAATGTTTCCTTTTGTGTCGAAGGGAAGAAATAGAATAAAATAAACGGAGGTAGATAAATACAATGAAATACTCAGAAGCAATTCTACGGTCGAGGTATTATTACTGTTCTCTCTACTTACTTATAAAAATAAACTTGCAAACAATGCAAATACTTGTCCAATCCAAGGCCGCCGCATAAAGGCTAAAATTTGACAGGTATAAGTGTAGCGCCATATCTGCGGAATTCCGCATCGGAACGATCCGCAACCACAAAGCAAAGTCACAAGAACTTGTGGTAAGTTCCGAGGCGGAATCTCCGCTCTAGTATGTATGTCACATTATAAGTGTGGCTGTCTTCGATGCCTCCAATAAGATTAATAAAATAAGTTATTTGTTAATACAAAATCTAACAATAAGTAATCTTACAATTAGTAGTATGACACTTTGTAGTAGTAGTCGGAAAAAGAAGAAAACGCTTCATTTTAGTAAACAGCTGTAATACTGACCGCACGGTGACCGCTTGGAGTCTATACTAATTTGCGGCCATTTTCCTGTTTTCCTAGCCACACCGCACGCCAGGCGCTAAAAACCGAGAACTCAGGGCGATAAGTTCCTAAAATACTGTGGGTCCTACTACAAAAAAGTTAGACATCTGTTGAACACTTGATTAAAAAAATGCGCACAAAATAACTGGCTATGTCAGTTGATGCGCAGAAGACAGAGTTTTTAGGTACGATTTTTTTAATCAAGTGTTCAACAGATGTCTAACTTTTTTGTAGTAAGACGGCGTATGTTTTTACTTATACTGGACATACAGGGTGTAAGGGAATCTGTGGTAAGGGAGAGGTTGGAAAAGACTGAAAGGCCATGATTAGTCGATGAAACTTTTACCAAGAAACATATAACGTAAAAGAAAAACGGCCTCTTCATACAAAATTACAAACTGTCTAATAAAATTTTAAATTTTGTATGGAGCGGCCGATTTTTGTTCATTTCCGGTGATACGTTTCTTGGAGAAAGTTGTTCACTTTTATCGACTGATCATCCCACCTATCTCTTACACCCCTTGTATCCAGGTAACTTAATATTACATAGGCGTGGTGCTAACAAACCACCTCCAATGCGTTTTCAGCCTTAAGTTTCAAGGTTTCAAAGCAATGTTAGCTTGTCTAGATCTAATCGTGTATCTAAGTCCATCAAATCTGGGAGACATTTTAATCTACGTTGACATAATTAACATACTCTTACAAACATTTTCGTACCTTCAAGTATTATCAGTATATTTCTTGTGAATAAAGTGTAGAGACTAGATTAATAAGTAAATATTAAAATGAACTGTTATAAAAAATATTTCGGAATGTAAATGTCGCTGGCAAATCTTATGATTCGCCGTTTAGAAATAGCGGGCAAACTGTAAACAGTCAGCAAAATGTAAAACAGCGCCGGCAGATTGTAAACGAGTTTAGACCACCGACCGGTGCGTTTTAGGTTAGTTAGCCACGGCAAACCCAACCTAACCGGTCCTGAGCAGGGATCGGTTAGGTTGAGTTAGGTTAGGTATCTTACGAACACATCGTGAAACGAATTACGCGCTGTTTTGTGAATTGCGGCGGCATTACGTAAAATGACGAATTTATACAATTTATCTGCGACATAAACATTCGTTTAAGGACGGTGGAAGAACTAGACGTATTAGTAGATTTAATATGCACAAAAGTTTGAGACCATTAACGCACAGCATTTACGTCATAATTATTTGCGTAGCGTTAGGTGGTAATGATAAGAAGTGTAACCTACACATTGCACAACAAGATAATTGTTATGGTAAAAATAAAATAACGTTATTAGGTATAACAAAAGTTGTTGTGTTTATGTTATCGGTTTTTTTTTAATTTTTAATGGCGTCTGCCTAAATTATTCATTCACCACCGCATAAAAATAAAAATACAAGTAAATTGATACATGGTGTAATTTTGTGTTCGGCATCCCTGTACCATGGGATCCTGATGTGGGTCAAGAGTGTGATCACGATTCGCTACGTTGCCATGTTGCATATTACACACAGCAGCAAGTATCATCTCGCTAGCCCAAAGTCGTCTGCTGCTGTGTCTGTACTGTACCTAGGCCTGCCCTTGAGATCTTCACGACGACCGGTCTTCCCGCGACCTTGACTAGATCGTTGGTCTAACTACAAGCATGCAAGCGTAAGTAGCAAGCATAAGTACCTAGGAGGTAACGAAATCAGTATAAGTAGAACTAGCACTGTGCTATAAACACCTGCCTAAAACTAAGTAGGTACTGTAGGTACAACAAAGTAAGTAAGTTAATCGTTTTATCATAATAGAGCACAGGTGCTAGAGTGGCGACCACGTACCGGAACACGAACCGTAAGCAGGCCCCCCACAAGGTGGACCGACGATCTGGTCAAGGTTGGGAAGCCGCTGAATGTGTGCAGCGCAGGACCGGACGTCATGGAGATCTTTAGCAGTGGACGTCGACGATGATAGACCAGTTGTGTCTTTAAATTTAAAGCTGTATTAAATCTATGACTGACGCTTTATGAATTGTTGACACGGACAGTGTTAGCAATAGATTTAAAAGAGCTTTAACTTTAATAAAGCTTTGTGAAACTGTCTGTATGACTATCACTATCAATGAGTGGCGACTGGCGGTGTAGACCAGTGTATGGGTTTCGCAACGGTTAATTTATGTTAATAAATGATAAAATATGGGGGACAATATTTATTTCACAAAGTCATCTGATCCCAAACTATGGGTATCAGAAACTGATATATATACACGCTTAAATAGATAAAGTACCTGGGCGACCGAGCTATGCTACTCAACAACAGATGGCGCTGTAAGTTTCTTAAACGCAATAAAAAGCGCTAATTAATGATTGAAAACACGTTGAAAACAAATTTCCCAGACATGAGACTTAGCTAGATCGATTTTTCGCCACCGAAAACCTCCGTATGGTAAATTTCATCGAAATCGTTAGAGCCGTTTTCGAGAAACCGATTTCATATATAACAAATATCGCTCGTTGAATAGTATAGGATAACACCCAAACACAGACTAGAGTTTGCCTTGGGCAGCGTTCGAACCCGCGACCTACGGCACAGAAGTCAGGGGCCCTATCAACTACACCAACGGGCCAGATCATTAATTACAGGATTTATACGTCTTGCAAAAAAAAAAAAAAACTAAAGTGTGAATTTTCATTCGTTTGACCGTGTGGTTCCGGCAAAGAGCGGTACCAACCCATCTCTACCCGTGGGTGTCGTAAGAGGCGAATAAGGGACAATTAACCGGAGGATGGGCAGCAGCGTCCTTCTATGTCCAACAACCGCGGTCCACGGTGTCAGCCGCATAGACCAGTCGCTGAAGAAAATCAAGTTATAAAATTATTAGAGTATCTTGTTTTTTGATATGTTGTTAACGACATACTTTTAAGTAATTTTCAAAAAATTCAGAAACTCGTGAATCCGGCTTTATGTTTAATGTAGGTATTTATATTTCTTTAAAAAAAAACTTTATATATAGAATTAGAGTAGAAAAATATTAAGACATCTCATATGTAATGTTAATATCTTTATGCTATTATGTTTTCAGAAATGTAATTTAATCGGCCCATATCTAAGTGAAAAAATGTTCGTAATCTTGCCAGTGCAGTTTTTAAGTCTCTGGTATTTCTAAAATAGCATTTAAATCTCTTAATTAACTTACATATAAAAGTTTAGAAAAGAATGTTTATTGCTTTTATATTTTTTTTATATTATTGTTATAGTTGGGCCATTGTTAAATTAGAGTTCATAAATTAGAAGGTACTTACTCATAATAATGTACTTGATTACTAAACAAAAGTTTAGAAGCTTATTTTATCAGCGTTATTGCTTTTGGTGACACTGTGGTAGAGAACAGAAGGTGGCGTAGTAGGTGGGTACCCAAACGCAGGACGCGCTGGCTGCACATGCTTCGGAGCCCCGGTTAGGGTTGGCGGTCAGCGCGTAGCGTCATCAGATTTTTCTATAAGGGCATTGATTAAAGTTGGCGTCGTTTTCGAACTTTAGCGGCCACTTATGAAACTTCTTAATTTTGAAAGATTAGGTAACAGGGAACAATTCTTAGTATGGGCACCATATAGCTAAATAATATCGGGGCTGAGATAACGGGGTTCAAAGATTACCACCAAAATTTTTTTTTCTACCAAATTAAGACAAGATAGGTCTTAGTAATTTATTATCATTGGTCATTTTCCGATGTGATGTGAAAAATACAAAGCGCTCGTCAAGTACTGTCTGCGGATCCTACGCGATCCCCAAAATCAACCGCAAAGCTACCAACACCGCTTTTGGTTTTACAACTAGAGCATTTCCCAAACTACGTAAGGCATGTTAAGTAATTTGTATTGGTCACTGTTAGTATGTGTAGTCGTTAAGCCAAGTCAGTGTTCATTTGGCGGCTTGAAAACTTTAACAGCTTGGTAAACCATGAATTCAGCAAACGCCTTATCTGGGATTGGGTCTACTATTGCAAAAAAGGCAATAAAAGTACTAAGAGGCTATTTAACTAATCTATATACATAAAAGAAGAAGGTGACTGACTGACATATCAACGTACAGACCAAACCGCTGGAACTAGAGATTCCAAATTTGGCATGTAGTTTCCTTATGAGGCCTAGGAGAGCACTAAGAAAGGGTTTCACATAGGGGTGGGTTGGTACGCGATTTTCTAATACCGAAACGTAACTAGTTATTAGTACCCGATAACGGGTTTTGAAACAATTTATTTCAATAACTATGTATTTTATGGTATGGCGATTCAAGAAGCGACTTCGTTACTGTGCGTTATTGGTATTATTGCGTAATCGCGGTGAACAGGGTGTTTCGTTATTTTAGTTATTTTATTAGATATTATTAGTATTGTGAATAAAAAAAAAACATTCTTATAGGACTTGTGAATATTGAATGAATGAATGAATAACTCTTTATTGCACACATCTAGGAATAAAAATTAAAAATTACGGTTTTACAATAAGTGGGCAAAAGGCGGTCTTATCACTAAAAGTAATTTCTTCCAGACAACCTTTTGAGGAAATCAGCAGCAACGAAAGACTGTAGTGTAGTGCACCGATATACAGTTACATATATAAATATTTTGAAATAAATATGTAAAAAATATATACCTACATACGTATGATTAAATACAGTATATATACATATATTCATTACAAATATATATATATTACACACTGTAAGTTATACATAAAATAAAATACATAAACATACAATATATATCGACATAATATGGTTGCGAACTCATAATAACTTAGCGTTGAAATACTGACGAATTTTGGTTTTAAATATGCCCACAGACTTTCACAATTTTTTTCATATTTCTAGTAACAGCCGTTTAGCAGAGAGGGGGGGGGGGGGACACTTGACTCTAACAAAAATTGGTGCTTCTAAGCTAAATATTTTGAAAACGGATCCCTAAATTAAAAAGTCGTCTTAACAAACTCACAATATTTTTAAAAGTCTTAACGATTAGTATCTAACGATACTACACACTATGTGGTCGACAAGAAAAACTTTTTTACAAAGTCCAAAGTATTTCTACTGATGTGCTGTTGGGTGTACCTACCAGCGTACGAGGCAGGTAGGGAAAGAAGAGCGATTCGTTCATTGATCCTCCACGTGCCACCCATGTGAAGAAAATAATCGACAGCGTTAGAGTTAAAGACCATCATTAATGACCACCACTAAGTGCGAGCGAGAAAGTAAACTCTTATGGTAACCCTGCAAGGTACAAAAGGAATCGGTTGGCTTTGTAACCGATTTGTATGACAGACTACTACAATTGATCACACGAAAAACAAGTGTTGCAATTTATTGCTGTTATTTGAATTAAATCGTAATAATTATTTGTACATACAGTTCTCTGAAATAATGGCAATTAATTACTTAATTAGCTGAAGTGTTAATCATAAAAATAATCCTGACAAACGCACGATTTTAATTCCATGGATGTTCTCATTGCTATTTCGCTTTAATTTTTGGTTAAAATAACTTAAATTTTTTGTTCAAGGAATGGAATAATATTATCTTTAGCACTAATTGCATTTCAAAAAGTCTAATAAAATTGTTGATAATTTGCAAAATTATAGCGGATCAATTTTTCTATGACATTTTATATGGCTTGACTCAAATTAACGCATACATTGACAAATCAAAATTCGTCACGCGTTAGAGAGAGACGTCAGAAGAGACGTAAGTATATTATGCTTGTTACCCTATCCAGAAAGGGCGAATTCGCTGTGAATAATTACGCGCGAGTTTCGAAGCGCGTCGGCGAGATACTGGGCGTCAATACATCGCGTCCACAAGCATCGCGCGAATTTTCTCAGCTAGCGCGAGTCGAGATACTAGGAGCGCCTTGTTTGCTTTCAGTTGAACGCGTGAAACACGCGCGAGTAAATCACGGCGAATTCGCCCTTTCTGGACAGGGTCTAAGTCTAAACCCAAGTACCATAATTACTTTTTATAATAACTCTAAGAGTAGATCGTTGTTGGGATGAATCCGTTGTATGTTGACATTATAAATTTAAATAAAAATTGATTTTTTAAAGGGTTTGTATCTTCATAAGTAAAAAAAAACCGGCCAAGTGCGAGTCGGACTCGCGCCCTATGGGTTCCGTACCTATCTACCATATGATATACTAAAAGCTTTTGCTCTTTGATTTTAAAAACTCCGCGACCATCCAACTTGACCCCTCTTTTATAGAAAAGTTCTTGAAACGGGAGCTCACCTTAATTGTTTACTATTTGTTGTGAGAAAAATTTAAATATTTAATTATTTCAGACTTTTCCCTTTATATGTACTGTGAGACCTAGCTTCTTGCCAAATTTCATAATTTTAGGTCAACGGGAAGTACCTTGTAGGTTTTGCTTTATTGCATAAATGTATGGAGATGAGAACATAAAAAGCCATATCTTTTGATTGCGTCGTTGTAAAAAAATAAAATTTACAGATCTTGTGTGGTTTATGGACTTTAATATTTGTTATCAATTTCAACCTGATAAAAGGGTCTTGATAGACAGACAGACGGACAACAAAGTGATCCTAGAGGGGTCCGTTTTTTATTTTGAGGTACGGAACCCTAAAAAATGAAAGCCGATATTACCACATACACCGATTTATTTTAAAAGTATTCATTAGATTGAAGTTGAAACGTCGGTAATTTACATAATTAAACAACTTATTTGGCGATCGCAATCGCGATAGGAGAATCAATCAAAGAGATGAACATGGTTTACAATAACCATTATCACTCGAGTTGTCCTAGAATGTCACTGATTAATTTTTCATCTAAAGCCTACACATCATGCATCTTATCCAGCACACAGTACAGAGAGCACACGTGTGTCAAAATGCCTCCTGTAGTATCCATGTGCCAGTATTGCTTAATAAATTTGCTGTAATTGTTATTTTCTGTTATTTATTTCTTAAATCGTTTCTCAAATATGGTTAAAACGCTGAATTTTAATGTTTTTACTTCTATCAGATTCTGCGAAATTGCCACAAATGGTCACACTAGAAATATTTGACAGATCAAGCCTTAGCATAATCACACCACACTCCTCCACACTTGGTCGCTAACAGCACAACTAGCGCAATTTACCCTTGGCAGCTGTATATTAGCCGATTAGTCCGATGGACGCTATGACATTTAGACACAGCACGTGTCCCTGTTAAAATAGATTTTTTTTTATAAGGAGGAAGGAAAACTTGCCGAGAGCCGGAACCTGCGTACCGTGCCAACGCTCTTCTAACTGAGCTATCGAGTCTTCAGTCAGCTAATTCAAATTTCTTTCCTCTGTATTCGTTATACACTTGGTCGTTAATAGGACGACTATACTCTGAAAGATTTTGGAACTGGCCACTTGTAAACGATATAGTTAAAAAAACCGGCCAAGTGGGAGTCGGACTCGCGCACCGAGGGTTCCGTACCACACAATCATAATTGTATTAGTTGAAATTTCAGTAAGTTAATGTGCTAGATTTTTTGAGTCCGACACGCGCTTGACCAAATTTTATTATTTGTTGTTATTTTATAGCTTATGCACTATAAACACACCAATTCTCAAGTTTTTAAGTGTTCCCGTTTTTAAAATAAAACTAAAACAAAAATCGCCTCAGCGACCATCCAACTTGACCCCTCTCTTATATGAATGTTCTTGAAACAGGAGCTCACCACAATAATATTTAATATTTAATGATTTCAGACTTTTCACATTATTTGTACTGTGAGACGTCGCTTCTTGCCAAATTTCATAATTTTAGGTCAACGGGAAGTACCCTGTAGGTTTTGCTTTTTTGCATAAATGTATGGAGATGAGGACATAAAATGCGATATCTTTTGATTGCGTCGTTGTAAAAAATTGAACTTTCAGTTCTTGTGTGGTTCATAGATCCTAATATATGGTATTAATTTCAACCTGATACCTCTACCCGTTCGTGAGATAAAGGGTCTTGACAGACAGACAGACAGACGGACAACAAAGTGATCCTATAAGGGTTCCGTTTTTTTCTATTGAGGTACGGAACCCTAAAAATAAGTTCAAACTTTGAAAATGGAACTTATTTCAAAAATTATTATGAATTTACTTCATTAATTTGTCATTTGTTTAACGATTTAGAGGCAATTTGAAAATTGTCTGTGTCACGTCGGCATGAATTTTAGGCGAGAAATTTTTTGCGCAATGATTGTTTATGACTTTTGGTGTCATTTAAGTCAACAAGAAAGTTATGATTGACTTCGATTGGCCTTTGAAGAAGGAGCCCCATCTCGTGCCACTGTTTAAAACTGGTATAGTAAGTTTGAACGTGGTCGCACTAATCTCAACGATGATCTGCGTGAGGGACGGTCTTCTACGGCGACGGCTGAAGATAGTATCAGTGTTGATGTGTGAGACTGACAAAAGAGTGACCTATCAGAAGAGTCGGACAAGCTTAGGCATCGGCATTTAGCGTTCAAACAGAAAAGCTAGCTGTTAAACAACGGAGGCTGGTCAATTGCTGTAGCCCAATGCTGCTTAAAGACAACGCTAGATCACAAACTGCACGACAGACGATCGCTAAATTAGAGGAACTGTGATTGGAATGTCTCCGACACCCACCATACTCTCCGGATCTTGCTTCAACAGATTACCACTTTTTCCGGAATTTAGACAACTTCTTGCAAGGAAAAAAAATCAATTCTGTTGAAGAAGTCCAAACTGCCTTCAAAGATTTTATTGATTCTCGCTCCCCTAGTATCTTAAGCAAAGGAATCAAATACATAGTAGACGGCAGAAGTGCGTAGATAGCAATGAAATATACTTTGATTGATTGTCTATCTTATAAGGATAGCAAAAATATTAGGTTTTTGCCAAGCTGTTTTAACCAATATAGTATTAATTCATATCCAGTTATATAATTATATAAGTTATGTTAGGAATTTAATGTCGATTACAGTTGTCCTTTTCATAATGTCATTTAAATGATTATCATAGAAGACTATTATCACACATTGAAACAATAATCGAAAACCTACAAAGACAATGTTACCTACGTCTGTAAAATTATATGAAACGAGTTGGAGTAGTGGCAAGAACTATATCAATTCTGTGTGGGATAGCACCGTTACTTACAATTCCGGACTGACTGACATAGATAGTTTAGTAATGCTACAATACCTACTGTCAACTGGCAAGTCTTTTTACAGAGTTGAAATAATATAATTGTATATTTATTACGCAAAAGTAGGTACTTATATTAAAAAATAATTGTAGTTCAAAGCCCCCCCATATACTTCAAAGTAAACAGCTTTAATTCAAACAGTATTTTACAAATGTATTTTTTTTAAGGTATTATTTTACGACAGTGGCAAAGTGAAACTAACCCATGCGAAACTTGTTAAACGTTCTCTAGGTGAGCAGCGACTGATAAGACTCTTTCTCTTTTTTAGACTCATATGACCCCGTTGAAGATGATTCTGCCCAGTGACATTTCCTTCCCCACTCCCTCCCTAGGAAATTAAATAAACCACGATTAGGGACACGTTTTCTGGGGTCGCGGTGGGAGTGGGTGGGGAAAAGGGATGCCACTGAGCAGAATCAACTTCAGCGGGGTTATATCAGTGTATAAAGACCCGGTAAAACAGTTTTTTATCAGCCACTGCTCGATATTGGGAATTTTCCACCTGCTTACCAGATGAAAGCATGGAGTTGAGATTCCTAATGTCGGTTTTAAATAGGCCCCAACTCGCGTATGCATTGAAAATTTTCCGCCAAGTAATAGCACGACGTTAGTAGTATAAAAAGTGGCGCGTTTTTTACTGGGAATTGAATAAATTATTGTGGCAGAGAGCAGATAACCGCAGCGCATGTACAAAAAAAAAACCGGCCAAGTGCGAGTCGGACTCGCGCACTGAGGGTTCCGTACCACCACATAAACATAAATGTATTAGTTGAAATTTCAGTAAGTTAATGTGCTAGATTTTTTGAGTCCGACATGCGCTTGACCAAATTTTATTATTTGTTGTTATTTTATAGCCTATGCCCTATAAACATACCAATTTTCAAGTTTGTAAGTGTTCCCGTTTTTAAATAGAACTAAAACAAAAATCGCCTCAGCAACCATCCAACTTGACCCCTCTCTTATATGAATGTTCTTGGAACGGGAGCTCACCACAATTGGTTACCATTTGTTGTGAGAAAAGTTGTAATATTTAATGATTTCAGACTTTTCCCATTATTTGTACTGTGAGACCTAGCTTCTTGCCAAATTTCATAATTTTAGGTCAACGGGAAGTACCCTGTAGGTTTTTCATTTTTGAATAAATGTATGGAGATGAGGACATAAAATGCCATATCTATTGATTGCGTCGTTGTAAAAAATTGAAATTTTCAGATCTTGTGTGGTTCATGGATCCTAATATACGGTATTAATTTCAACCTGATACCTTTACCCGTTCGTGAGATAAAGGGTCTTGACAGACAGACAGACAGACAGACAGACAGACAGACAGACAGACAGACAGACAGACAGACAGACAGACGGACAACAAAGTGATCCTATAAGGGTTCCGTTTTTTTCTTTTGAGGTACGGAACCCTAAAAACAAGTCAAGTGCAAGTCAGACTCTCGCACCGAGGGTTCCGATATATCTTTAGTATTTTTGGAAGCAGTAAAGTTAATTTTTAGGACCGCAAAACTAAATTTGTTAGTAAAGGTTTTTTACAGATTTCTTAAAATCTGTGCAACTTAGAAAGATCGTTTTATTTTTGCTGTAATATTTACATCAATTTCTAACGACTGTAATTAATTCAGATTTTTCCATTCACAAACTTCGGTGATAAGGGGGGGGGGATGGTATTATTTTGGCTGTGTATTAACATGCCACCAAATTTAAATAAATTTTTACAAAATAATATCCACCAAATTTTGTATACCAAAATGGATGAATGTTCACCAAATTCGCTTCTGGCACTTTACCCAAATTTGGTGTACGTTCAGTCAATTTGGTGTACATTCATCCAGTACCATTTTATCTGAAGTGTATAAAAAATTATTTTGGGAATCATTTAATTTGTTGCCTATTATTTTTTTCATTTTTCATCACAACTTGAAAACTAAGAGTTGTAAATAAATACAAAAATATATTTTAGAATGTACAAGTAAGGCCCTCTCATATGATATCCCACTCGACCTAGTAACGACAATTTGAAATTTTGCCCCCCTATTTGGGCTTGTTACAGTAATAATCATATATTTTTTTAATTCTTTCATGTGCAATTAAGTTAGGCAACCAAATTCTTCATCTGTTCCAAATTTCAAGTCGATAGTATGAGTGGCTGCTGAGATATAGAGGTGTGACAGACAGACAGACGGAATGACAGACAAAGTCGCAAAATAAGGGTTCGGAACCCTAAAAATACACGAGAAGAGAGACAACTTTGTCAAATGAACTTCTCTTTATTGAATGTGATAACTATAATCTTTACAGTATTTTATTTAGTTTTTTACCCAGGCATCATTCCTGAACTCAACTGTTTCAACGATTTCAAATTAATTGAAATATTGAAGTAGGTTGTCAAAAATTAATTGTAACAGGTACGTGGTGGGCGTGAAATCGAAAACCAACCAGAGGCGATGAAACCAAAAGGAGGACTCAAAGTACCTTTAAAAATATTATTTAATAAGTGCCTTTTAAAACTATGCTAAGTAGTATCAGCTGTAAGCAATAATTTCTAATCTAATCTTTATTCGTTGTAATAATGAAGGAAGTAGAAGCAAAATCAGATTAGTACGAGAGCGCGTGAGGGGAACGCAGCCGGCACAGCTTGCGTGCTACTGACCAGCCAGCCGCACCGCCCTCTGCGTAGGTATGCATATTACACGGCAATTTTTTTTTTTTCAAAAATATATCAAGCCTGTCGCGGCCATTTCTAATAAATTGAGACACAGCTTAAGGCATTGTGTTAATGAAGGAGACGTAATTTTAGAGACTTAAATTTTGTATTACGTTCACTGCGGTCATAAACGTGACTGACTTAGTTAACTTATCTCCTGGCTTTCTTATCTTTTATATGTATTCTTATGTAATGCATTTAAGCTCATTTTATGAATTTCAGGTCCTCTAAAACTATAATGGCCAAATGAAGGACAAATTTTTATTTGACCCTTTCGCATGTACCTTAAGTTTCTTAAAACTTAACAATATATATCTACCAATGTTTGATGACAGTTGGAACCAGAATATCTAACTTAAATTCTACAATAATTTATTTATCGAGAGTAAAAGGAAATACCTAAATGTATACCTAGCGCAAGTTAAAAAAAGTTCTTAAATTATACAGATATGTCTTTAAACACGTCCCTGACGATATATTAAAACACGAAGTCATTCTAATAATTTCATAAGTTAAGTGGTAAATATCTGGTTCCACGGCCCGCCTAGCAACGCTAACAATCGTGGTGACTATTGTACTTCCCCTCCAGACCAAGCGTCTTTGCTGAAATTTTGCTGTTCTGCAGTAATGTTTTTTTTAGTTTCATATATGCCTAAGAAAAAAAAAACAACTTGAATTTTTTTTTCTGCTCTTCATACTAAAAATTGGTCTCGTTATCGACTCCTTTTGTCTTGAATTTCACGTTCACGCCTCATACAAAATGTGCCGTCAGCATTCAGCTGATACCATGCTGATAAGTTTCTTTCTATGGGAAGTTGACGATTTTGTATTTCGATGCTCCTTGAGAAAAGTTTCACGTTTTAGGTGAAGCAAGAAAAATCCAAAAATGGACAAAAAGATAGTATGGTTTTTATATTTATAATATATTTTTCGGCACAGCTACCATAGGTTATTGTGAGTTTACACGTTGAATTTTTTTAGATTGTTAGAATTCCGTGTTTGTGTGCCTCAATGTCTTGACATTATACTATTCTATCTGACCGGTAGAGTACATAGTGTACTTTGAACATGCACGACGAAGCGGTCCACAGATTATACGTCGCGTGAGGAGCCCCCAAAACATTATCATCATCCCCCATCAATCTTTTATCAATTATTAGTCAATCTAGTAACCAAGCTATAAAAAAAAAGTAATTGTCACTCGGTACCCAAACATCCTATTCCATTTACCTTGAAATAAATTATCAAAAATTGAATATCTTGTTACGTAAATGACAAATTTATTGTTAATTAGTTAATTACTATAAATAATTTCATAAAATCAATATTCATTTATGATATTTTCTCGAAGTCAGCTTGAAAATTTTAGTAACATTATAAGCATAAAAACTCCTTGCTCTTGGCCGATTTAAAAAAAAAAAACAAAAATAAAACACTAGTTAAGTAATATTATGACAAAAACACGCGTGTTTAATGAGCTGGATTATGGACCTTAATACAGTGCAAATAGAGCTGTTTTATGAGCAAATGTGTTGAAATAGTACATTAAGATGTACGTGCGCTATTTTGGATATTACGGCCGAGGCTCAGAAATTGCAGCCCGAGCCGCAGGCGAGGGCGTAATGGAGCCGAGGGTGTAATCACCAAAGCGCACAAGCTTCTTACGACGTTTTTCAACACATTTGCGAATAAAAACGAATCAAATTCGCTTACCTTTTTGCGGTTCGGGCTGCAATTCCTGAGCCTCCATTTTTAGGGTTCCGATACCAAAATGGTAAAAAAAAAGGAACCCTTATGGTGCCGCTCTGTCTGTCTGTCTGTCTGTCTGTCCGTCTGTCTGTCACACCTCTATATCTCAGCAACCACTTACGCTATCGAGCTGAAATTTGGAATAGTTTTAGAATATAGTTGCCCAACTTAATTGCACATGAAAATTTTTTGAAAAAAGTATGATTATTAATGTAAAGGGGGCCAAAATAGGGGGGGCCAAATTTCAAATTGTCGCTACTAGGTCGAGTGGGGTATCATATGAAAGGGCTTTACTTGTACATTTTAAAATATATTTTTGTATTTTTTTAAGTTTCATAGTATTCAAGTTATGATGAAAAATGTCAAAAAAAATACCATTCCCCCCCCTTATCTCCGAAGTTTGAGTAAGGGAAAATCTGAATTAATTACAGTTGACAGAGGTTTATGTAAACTTTACAGCAAAAATAAAACGATCTTTCTAAGTTGCATAGTTTTTCAGAAATCTGCAAAAAACCTTTACAAACAAATTCAGTTTTGCGGTCCTGAAAATGGACTTTATTGCTTCCAAAAATACTATAGGTATATCGGAACCCTCGGCGCGCGAGTCCGACTCGCACTTGACCGGTTTTTTTCGTTCTCACAATACTTTTCAACATGGAATAAATACACCACAAAGAGCTAGGTTTATACTCATTCGCCAGCTCATTGAAATAAGCCAAAAAGACATTCTCTGAAAACGAATTAGCATTTTTGCTGTTCCATCAATGAAGTATTCGTAGGTAAGAATGTATTTTTCCTTTGATTTTGCTGGAAGGAGTCTCTCACTTGCATTTTGTGCCCCAGTCATTATTTCCTGTGGGTTAAATTAAGTTCTTCTTTATTGCTTGAAACCATCGACGACATTGTTAGTTAGTCAAAATACTCGTAGTTAGTAAAATCAAAGCAAATGAAAATACTTCTGAAAAATGGCGCGCGGAATTCATGTTGCGCGCGCATTTCTTTTTTCAAATGAGGAACTGTGACGAAGCAGTGGCAATGCTCCCAAACAGCGTAGTCATTGAAAAAGTACAAAAACTTAAAATTTATTGCTTACAAAATCAAAGTCAGGGGGTACACATCTCAACTACCCTCTCCTTGGGAGTTGTTGTATTGTATACGGGTACGCGACCCCGGCTCCCCGCGCTATTACTAACTCATCCTGATCCTTCCGAGAAAGTAATATCCTTTTACCTTATTCCTTTCCTACACCAAGTATTCCTGTCCCAACTAACCTATCCCTCCCGTTCCTTTTATCCCTGTCCATTCCGCCAATCTAAGGTTGACCGCGCCGATGGATGCGTGGCTAGAGGCGAGTCTAGTCGAAAGCGGTCACAGGCCCTGGGCCCAGGCGAACCCAGAACTAGGCTAGCCTTGTCCTGGCATGCGGGCTCTGCCAGGATGGACCGTAATCCCTTGCTACTCGTGGGAACGCAATGTTTTTGAATAAAAATAAAAACTTAAAAGGCGGCGGTGTGGTTCGCAACCCATCACGTCACGTTCCTCCCGGGGGCGAAAAGCGGGCTACGGAGAGCCGCTTTGCTACGATGAATGTCAGAGGTGGAATGAATGGCAAAATAGATGAAGTATGTCAGATGATGGATGAAAGGCGTTCTCTGTGTGAATGAGACTAAACGGAAAGGTTGTGACACCACAGAACACGTCCCTTACACAGCGTACTGGTCTGGTGTTCCCAGTACCAGCAGAGGCTGTCAGGGAGTCGGTGTCATACTTTCCGGAAGAATGGTAGAGTGCGTGAAAGAAGTCGAGTGTGTGAGCCCAAGACTCATCTGGGTCAGACTGAAAGTCGGACTGACCCGAATTTTTGTTCTAGGTGCATGTGCACCAACGAATATTGGTTCGCGAAAGTCCCTAAAAGCCCAGAAAGAAACAGATGAGTTTTGGGAAAATATGAGAGATACGTTAGAGAAATGTGATCAGAATGAACGAGTTATCATGCTAGGTGATTTTAATGGATGGGTAGGAAGAAAGCATGACGGTTATGAAAGAGTTGTTGGTAAGTTTGGTGATGAACGTGTGAATGATAATGGAATAAGTTTGCTTGAGATATGTTTGGAATGGAGTCTTTTTGTGGCAAACACTATGTTTGACCACAAAAGGATCCATATGTATACAAGAGAGGAGGGTGATGCGAGAAGTATGATCGATTTTGTAGTTGTGGATGAAAGATTGAGAAAAATAGTTCTGGACGCTCGCGCATATCGTGGAGCCGCCATCGACACAGACCACCACCTGGTTGTGACCCGAATTGGTGGTCTATTTAACCGGTGGCGGCATAGACCACAAGAGCAGACGAGCGTTCTAGAACGTATCAAAGTAGAGAGATTGCAAGAGGAGGATGTCAGAAAAGAATACTTGAAAGACTTGAGTGAAAGATTTGAGAACCTGGATAAAGTAATGAATGATATTGAATGTTTGTGGAATGAATTTAAAGATGGAGTAGTAGATATAGCTGTCAATGTTTGTGGGGTGTCAAAAAGGAGAAAGGGTGGAAAGAAGAAGAATATGTGGATGGATAAAAGTGTACAGGCAGCTGTTTGTGAGAAGAAGAAAGCATGGTCAGATTGGTTAACAGTAAAATCTAACCAAAGAATGCAGAGGGCAACAAGTGATGACGTAAGTGTAGCAAGAAAGGTATATAAAAGAGCGAAAGGTATTGCTAAGGAAGTTGTTGAGAGAAAGAAAGAGGAGTGTAAGGATGAGTTTGACAGAAGGCTTACTGAAGATTTCCAGTCCAACCAAAAGTTTTTCTGGAAATCCATACGGACAGCCCGAGGAAAGTTTGGAACATCGGAGCTGAGTAAAATCAGAAGCCAGGATGGAAGTATTATAAAAGGTGAAGAATGTGTTCTGAGGAGGTGGAAGGAATATTTTGAAAGTCTGTTTGAGAGAGAAAAAGCAGAGGCCAGCGAACCTAGGTCTTCTGTGGAAATGAATGAGAATGAAGAGGAGAATTGTGTAAGTGAGATAAGTATGGATGAGATTAAGAAAGCAATGAAAAGTATGAAATCAGGTAAAGCAGCTGGGTATGATAGAGTGTCGGTCGAGATGTTGAAGGCTGGGCGAGGCATTGTGGCTAGTCAGTTGTACCGCCTTTTCAACTTGTGTTGGACGAACGGCCAAGTACCAGGTGACTGGTGCAAGGCTGTGATTGTGCCGCTGTACAAGGGAAAAGGGTCACAACAGGACTGCAAAAATTATCGCGGGATAAGCCTTCTCAGTGTCGTCGGCAAACTGTATGCAAAGGTTTTGATTGAAAGAGTGATGAAAGATACTGACGATAAAGTATGGGATGTACAAGCGGGATTTAGAAAGGGAATGGGATGTACAGATCAAGTCTTTTCCTTGCGGTGCATAGCTGAAAAGTTTTTGGCTAAAAACCAAAAAGTCTACTGCGCGTTCGTGGATTTGGAAAAGGCCTATGACCGAGTGGTGAGGAATGAATTGTGGTCAGCATTGTCTATGTATGAGGTAAACGGTCATCTGATTCAAGCACTGAAATCTCTCTATGAGGATTCCAGTGCTTGTGTCAGAATAAACGGGGCGTACACTGAATGGTTTAGCATCGAAAAAGGTGTTAGGCAGGGATGTGTAGCGTCACCTTGGCTGTTCATAGATAATTGTTTGATTGATCTGAAAGAGAGTATGTGTGGACTGAGAATGAATGAGTTACTCATCAAATGTCTGCTCTACGCTGATGACCAAGTTGTACTTGCTTCATCTGCTGACGAGTTGCAGGAGATGGTAACAATGATGAATGTGGCTTTGGACAGGAAAGGAATGAAAGTAAATGTAAGCAAGACTAAAGTAATGGTACTTGAAAGAGAAGAATGTATGACAGAGTGTACTATATTAATAGATGGTGAACAAGTCGAACAAGTGAAGGAGTTTGTGTATCTGGGCTCAAAGTTTACGAGAGATGGAAAGTGTGAAAGTGATATTAAAAGAAGAGTGAATGCTGGAAACATGGTGAATGGTGCCCTGCACGCCTTTATGAGGAGTCAGAAGGTGTCTCACAAGGCTCGTTTGGCTGTTCATATGGGAGTTTTGGTACCAACACTGATGTATGGCAGTGAAAGCTGGGTATGGCAGAAGAAGCATGAAAGTAGAATTAATGCACCGGAAATGAGAGCGCTAAGGAGTATGATTGGTGTTAAATTGAGTGACAGGATTAGAAATAGTGTGATAAGAGAACGGTGTGGCGTAAAAGAAGACGTAGTGACCAAAATCGAGAAAGGGATGCTGAGATGGTTTGGTCATGTAGAGAGGATGAATGAATGAAGATTGACGAAAGAGATCTACCAGGCGAGAGTGAATGGAAACGTTGGAAGGGGAAGGCCTAGGCGAACGTACCAGGACCAAATTGAGGAAGTTTTAAATAAAGGCCAGGTTAAAAAAATTTAAACTGACGAGAATGGGAACTATAGGTCTAGTAGTAAGTATTCATGTTTGTACATAAGAAAAATCTGTAAATGACTGTTTGTTGGCAGTACATGACTCCTTACTGTTACATGTTGTTGATGTTTACACATACTATGCTTGCCCTCAACCAAGCTTATTTTCTAAAACTAGGTACAAGTGGTACAAAAGGTAAAAACACCCTGTGGTCCTCTACCTACCCCGTTGGGGAACCTAATTCAGGACGTTCTGAATAAAGGCCAGGTTAAAAGTACCCTAAACCGACGAGCATGTATGAAAGGATTGATGAAAGTACAGGAAGCAAGGGAAGTATGTCAAGATCGTAGCTGGTGGAGGAGTGTGGTCTCTGCCTACCCCAACGGGAAAGAGGCGTGATGTTATGTATGTATGTATGTAAAATCAATTAATGTTAATTTATTGTCAAATTTAACTAATCCCATGCAACAAACTGTTTATATATTATATTTTCATCAACATTAGGTATATATTTACGAAAATGTCATAAATATTTTAGACATTAGAGCTCCTTGCTCTTTGCTAATATAAAAAAAAATTAAATAACTAGTGCTGTAATATATAATGAGAAAAGCACGCGTTTTTAATAAGCTGGATTATGGACCTAAATACAGTGCAAATAGAGCTGTTTTATGAGCAAATGTGTTGAAAAATAAGTTACGTTGTTTGTTTTTTAGAGACCTGGATAATGTTCTATTTGACGAAAGCTAACGTCATGAAATGTATGAGATGATCTCTTTGATGATGTCTTTTGACATGTATGTCATCCAATTTATTTTATGACGTTCGCTTTCGTCGCCTTTCATTTACGTTGTCTAGACCCCCTGATCTTGTATAGTAAAGTATGCTATCAGTCAGATGGTGAATAAGCGTTTTTAAGAAAAAATACATGTAGAAATACATATAGACATATGGAATACATATAGACATATGGAAAAAGTTATCAAAGTATCTTTTCTTTAAATATTGTACGCTCGCTCCAAGGTAACTTCCAGGTGCCCTGGAATCCTGAAACTGAAAATATTTAACGTCAACATTACTAAGAAAAATAGAAAGTCGTTTAGTATTAAAAACGGCGTCCTTCCATTGCTCGAAACAAATCCTAGCTTTTCCCGGCCAGTTCCAGGAAAATTCCAGTTTTTCCAGGTTTTTTGAGACTAAAATGTGCTGGATTATAATTATAAATTTATAATCTTAGATATCTTGTATTAAAAAAAAATGCGTTATTCATGACGATTTTAGGCACGCTCCAGGAATTTCATTGAAATTCCAGTTTTTCCAGGATTTCCCGGCTCTCCCTCGTGGGAGGTCCTGGGACTTTCTTGAACGTCATTCTGGAAGGTGACCGGACATATTAAAAAAGGTCCCATTTAGTAATTTTAAATGTCCGGGTTTCGTCAAAAAACGGTCTAAAATTCCCGGCATAATAGTCCAATATGTCAAGCTTGACCTGCTCTTGATTTAACGTAAAACGCGTCGATAAAGTCATCTAATCTTGAACAAGGCAAAGCCGGTTTAAATATTAGAGACATATGCATGTTATAGTGCGATCTTGGTAAATACTTAGGATTTACCGGTTAATCTTATATAAGATTGGTAAGGGAGGATAGGATTTACCAGTGACATTTAAGATAAACATTAACCTTCCGTCAGTACCTTGGGGGTGATCGTGGTAATTTCAACGATATTACCAAAACAAAAACGTTTGTCTAAAACGCTTAGTTACGGCTTGTCGTAGTGTTTTAAGGAAACGTTTTTGTTTTGGTAATATCGTTGAAATTACCACGATCACCCCCAAGGTACTGACGGAAGGTTAATGTTTATCTTAAATGTCACTGGTAAATCCTAGGATTTACAACTGATCGGGATTTCTGTCTGTACTACTGCTGGGCCTTTGCCCAGACCTTTGCTTAACGTGCATAAAATAGATAAATAACATCCAGACACGGAAAACCTGTTGTGATTGTGCTGGATGGAAATCAAACTCACGACCCAGAAGGCAGGGTCTTTACCAACTGTGCCAAAATGGTAAGCCAGGCCTAGGCACGAGTTTTAAAACATATTCTTAACAACGAAATAAATATCAAAGCAAATGGCAATTACGCAATAAGTACGTTTCAACTGGCATTTCCGTTTGCCAGCAAAAATACATTAAACAAAGAATGTAAACAGTCTAATCTGTGAGATAAGTTTGTATGAACGTGACTTAACTATCTTAATGCGAAATTTTTGGATGACCTTGACTCCTGCATAGATTTCATTGTCTTTTTCTCGTGTCGATGACCAACCTAACCAGCATTCATAACAGAGTTTGTAAATTACGTACTGGTCATTGCCATTCCTTAATGAGTATCACATTCAAAACGGTATAATATGCCTTCCCAAGTACGTAGGTTGTTAGTATTGATGTAAGCTGATTTAAACAATCATTGTATTTACAATCATAACTATGTATTTGAAAGAGCGCGTGGGTTTTTCCTTGTCGCTTCTTTTTAGGGTTCCGATACCAAAATGGTAAAAAAGGAACCCTTATGGTGCGACTTTGTCTGTCAGTCTGTCCGTCTGTCAATCTGTCTGTCACACACACCTGTATATCTCGGCAACCACTCATGCTATCGACTTGAAATTTTGAATAATTTTAGGATATGGTTGCCCAACTTAAAATAAGAATTAAAAAAAATGATGATTATATGTGTAAAGGGGGCCCAAATTGGGGGGGAAAATTTCAAATTGTCGTTACTAGGTCGAGTGGGGTATCATATGAAAGAGCTTTACTTGTACATTCTAAAACATATTTTTGTATTTTTTACGACTCTTAGTTTTCAAGTTATGATGAAAAATTACAAAAAAATACCATACCCTTATCTCAGAAGTTTGTGAAAGGAAAAATCTGAATTAATTACAGTCGATGGAAGTGTACGTAAATATTACAGCAAAAATAAAACGATCTTTCTAAGTCGCACAGTTTTTTAGAATCTGCAAAAAACCTTTACAAACAAATTTAGTTTCGCGGTCTTAAAAATGGACTTTATTGCTTCTAAAAACACTATATGTACATCGGAACCCTCGGCACGCGAGTCCGACTCGCACTTGACCGGTTTTTTTCCTACATGGTGCCACTTTGTTTGTGAAGCGATGTAATTTAACTACGAGTAGCATCACCTAATAACCTAAAATAAGAGTAACATAATTTTAATTTTTAAATTTTATATCGCCCAGGGCCTTAAGTCTTGGAAATCATCAATTTAATAAAGATATTTGACATAAAACTTTAAGAATCAACAATATTAAACTAATATTATTCTTTACTTTTGAAAAGAAAATACCTGTTCATATTTAAGAACTGGGCTCCAAGAAAGTTGCAAAAGAAATAAAATTTGAACCAAAAGAAGAGTTTTCAAATAATCTACATGAATATCACACATACGCAGACGAGACTTGGCGCAAAAAATGTTGGTTGGTTTTGTTTGTTGTCATTTTGTTCTACAGGTTCTTCAATTTGTGCTGCTCTATGTTTTGATATTTCTCTTGTAAAATTTTTGTGACAGTAAATTTCTGAGCACTTGGTGCCTCTCGGCAAAGGCCTTCTCCAGCTCCTTCCAGTAAGTTCTATTTAGTGCCACTCTTCTATAAAGGGGGCCAGGGGTATGTTTTAGTTCGTCTTCCCATCGTCTCGGTGGACATCCTCTGTTTCGTTTAAGTCCACTTGGGTACCACTCTGTGGACCTTTTACTCAATTTTCCTAGGGGTGTTTGGTATAAAGCGTGATAATAAAACATCTTACTATACTTGAGTATGGAACTAAGGACATGAAACTGATCATCTTTCCCCAAGAAATAGGTCAGAAATTAAGATTTTTTTTGGAATGGGAAAATATATATTTTTTTATTTCTTGGGAAAAGATGTTGAGTTTCATGTCCTAAGTTCCATACTTAAGTGTCAGTTCATTATCACGCTGTATGTCTGCTTCTGTCTCATGAAACATGAAATTAATGTGGTTGGTCTGCCCATGAAACTGAACAACTTTCCCAATGGAACATACGAAATACGAAAAAACTAATTTCAACGTCCCATAGAAACTGTATCAGCTGATTGAATTTGTTTTTTAATATTTCGACCTATGTTCATTAGAGAAAGTTGTTTAGTTTCACGGGTAAAGCAACCACCGAGAGGTTTGCAGGCGTAACCAAACAGTCTTTTTAGGGTTCCGTAGTTAACAAGGAATTCTTATATTTTCGTCATGTCCGTCTGTCTGTCTGACCGTGGCTTAGCTCAGAGACCCTTTGTACTAGAAAGCTGTAATCTACGGAACCCTTTACTGCGCGTGGCCCGACACGCACTTGGCTGTTTTTTTAATATGTAAACTTAGTGCGGTGATACTTGTAAACATAAAAAAAAAAATTGTAGAAATTCTTGTTTATCCGGACAAATAAAGGATGATAAAAAATTATCTCCTGGAAACTGAAACTGTACCTCTAGATTCAGATATGTCTAAACATCTATCCTCAAGAAACATAGAACCAAAGACGAAAAAAAAAAATTTGACTTCCCATACAAAATGCGCTATTGCGTGGCGTGATCCAATTTTTATGGGAAGTGATAAAATAATAATATCGTTTTACAACCTGTTCTTTTGAGAAAGTTGTTCAGTTATATGGTCAGAATCCACAGTTTTAGTTTTTAGAAGATATCTATTTATGATATATTAGCTGGTGCCTGCGACTTCGTCTGCGCAGAATTGGACAATTCACACAATATCTTTATAAATTGTACTCTATGTATTATTCTGATGTATAAGCTATATTATTGTAAAGTTTCATTAAAATCCATTTAGTAGTTTTTACATGACAGAGTAACAAACATCCATCCATCCATACTTACAAACTTTCGCGTTTATAAGATTAGTAGGATAGGATAAAAGTCAGAATTGTCTGACATGTTTACTTCGGAAGTTCTGATTCTGCTCAGCTAGCAAGCACTATTCTTTTTTAAAGACCACCTTTTTCTGCTTTGCTAATAGATGTCTTATATTACAAAATATCCGTTTATTTTTTTTCAGCATCCGTTGAAATGACACTAAACCCATTTCCGCTCATAATAAACATAATAAATTTATAAACTGTAGTGCAAATATCCGGTTGTTTGTTTCAGTCAGTACTTTCCGTCCCTACTGCAGTATTACGTTCATTAATACCGTTTGTGTATTTTGACTCAGACGTCGCGAAAAATATTTTGTTTGAGCAAGACTTTGCTCTCAAGCTCCTATCTAGCAGGCAGAAGCTATAATCTAACGTTATCTCCACTAATTGCTTACTCTAGTATAAAAGGATGTTTTTGAGGAATTCGAACCATATCCTAACGAACGAGCTCATTTGAAACACGTATTTATATACTCGAACGAATTTCGCATTCAATGAAAGTGTAAACGATAAAGATGAAGACTTTTTATTTGTTGCTTATAGTGAGTTAGCATATTTGAATTATTTAATTTAATGAATGATTGCAATTTAATAAGTGTGACATTTTATACTATAAAGTTTAATAGTTCTAGTATGAAAGTGACTCTAATTCAACTGTTCAGTTATGAAAAAAAATTGTTTGTCTTTTTATTTTGAAACAAATGGCACAAAAATATAAAGTTTGAGTCATAGTGGTAAAAGTAAGTGAAAAAACATGCCTTTACACGATTTATCTACTTTCAGGTTTGCATCTGTGCAGTGAGTGCGAAATATTTACCTGACGAAACCTTCCCTTCAAGAGCATTGCTATGGAGGCATGATGACGATGATTATACCAAACCTTCATCTGCCAGTGAGTCCAGTGATAGTGATGAAGATGAAGAAGAGACCTGGGAATCCAGGATCAGACAAGTAAGGGAAAATCAAGAGAAAGAAAGACGTAAACGAGAAGAAAAAGAAAGGAAAGAACAAGAAAAAAGAGAAGAAGAAGAACAAAAACGCCAAGAAGAGCAAGAGAAAGAACAGAGAAAACGGGAAAAGGAGCAACGCAAACGAGAAGAAAAACTTGAAAAAGAACAAAGAAAGAGAGAAGAAGAAGAACGTAAAGTACAAGAAAAGAGAGAAAAGGAGGAACGCAAGCAGCGTGAAAAGTTAGAGAAGGAAAGACAAAAACAAGAACAAAAAGCTGCCAAAGAAGAAGAAATGAGACAAGAAAAAATTAGAAAGGAACTCGAAAAACTAGAAAAGCAGGCTATTAAGGATGAACAAATTAATTCAGGTGAAGACTTATCAGTTGAAAATAATGATGCCAATGAAGTTGATCTGGAAGATATTTGGAAGAGCCATGTGTATGAAAAGTACGGTGTCACTGCCACTAGTACCAACTTAGAAAAGAAAGCGGCTATTTGGAGGTTCTTCCAAAATGAACTGGAAATCAATGCAAACAGCACGAAGAGTGAGCGTCGCAAGGCAATCTTGAACTTTGTTCAGACTAGATTACAAGATCCTGTTGCAAATGGTGAGTTTAGAAACCACTTAGCTGGTCATGTTAACGCCATTGGACTGCAGCAATTACAAGCAAACTTGGAAAGAAAAATTGAGAAGCTTGAAAATAAATCAGCTCTGTTAGAGAACGTTACTTTGCCTTGGGCACCGATTGCCAAGCAACGTCTCGAGGAACAAAAAACAGTTATTCAGGGTGTGCTCCAATTCCTTTCAAATATTTTACCAAACTGGATCAGTGGTAAACCCTCTGCTGCTAATTCACCAGTACAAAATGACTTAAGTGTCGGATCAGGTCCTGCTGGTTCAGTTGCTGTTCCATTTGAAGCTACTGGCAGTGCTGTTGCCCCAGCCTCTGGTGTTCATCCATCTGCAGCTGGTGCCTCTAGCGCTGCCCCATCTGAAGCCACTGGTGGTGCTGTTGCTCCATCTGAAGTCGGTGCCTCTAGTGTCGTTAAACCTTTAACCAACGGTGGCTCTACTTCTACTACATCTAACGGTGCTTCTGGCGTAATTTTATCTATTGCCAGTGCCTCTGGTACTACTATATCTGAAGCTGGAATCTCTGGCACTGTGCAGCCTGCTGTCAGTGCTTCCAATGCTGCTCCGTCTGAAGGCTCTAGCAGTGATGGAGGTGCTGTTGTTCTGTCTGAAGCCGGTGCCTCTGGTACGGTTCTTTCTGAAGCCGGTGCTTCCGGCGCTGTCCCATCTAATATTGCTTCATCTGAAGCTGGTGCATCTGGATCTGTTCCATCAGAATTCGGTACCTCTAGCACCAGTGTTATTGTCCAGTCTGAAGCCGGTGCCTCTGGTGCTGTTTTATCTGAAGCCAGCGCCCCCGGAAGCTCTGGCTCTGCCCCATCTGATTCTGGTGTCGCTGGTGTGGCTGGTGTGGCTCAATCTGAATCCGCCTCACCCGTTGTTGCCCCTTCTGAAGCGGGTGGCGCAGTTGCAACCCCATCTGAGTCCAGTGCTTCTAGCGTAGCCCAGTCTGCTAACATTTCTCCAGCCTCTGTTTCAGCTGCATCCAGTGGCTCTGCCGCCACTCTATCTGAAGTTGATGGCTCTGGCTTAGATGGCTCTGCTGTAGTTTCATCTGATGCCTCAACTTCCATTTCCAATGAAGTCGGTGCCCCTAGTGGTGTCCCATCTGAAGCCGGTGCCTCTGGCGTAGTCCCATCTGAAACTGGAGTCTCTTCCGCCGTCCCAGCTTCGTCTGAAGCTGTCCAAGTTGTTAGTGGTGCTGCCCCAGCCACCATCGAATCTGTCACCAATGATGTAGCTTCGGAGGTTTCTGCCTCTAATCCAGATGCCTCTGTTCCTGCACCACCCGCAAACGATGTTGACCCAGCTGCCACAGATGCTGGACTGGGAACCAATGTCGCTGCTCCGGCGGCTACTGACGCTGCTCCAGTCACCAATAATGTCTCACCAGCCATAACTGACGCTGTTTCAGTAAATTCCGCTGTTCCTGATGCCACTTTAGCTGCCCCAGTTGCCACTGATGCTGCCTCAGCCACCCCTAACGCCCCTGTCACTACTGACGCTGTTTCAGTTGTTACTGATTCTGCCACTTCTGACGCTAATCCAGGCCCCGCTAATGCTGCCCCAGCTGCCACAGATGCTGCTCCAGCCACCACTGGTCCTTCCCCAGACCCTACTCATGTTGTCTCAGCCGCAATTGACGCTGCCCCAACCGGGATTGACGCTGCACCAGCGGCCACTGACGCTGCCCCAGCCACCATTGACGCTGCCCCAGTCGCCACTGATGCTGCCCCAGCCGCCATTGACGCTGCTCCAGCAGCCACTGACGCTGCCCCAGCCACCATTGACGCTGCCCTAGTCACTATTGACGCTGCCCCAGTCGCCACTGATGCTGCCCCAGCCACCATTGACGCTGCTCCAGCTGCCACTGACACTGCCCCAGCCACCATTGACGCTGCCCCAGTCACCATTGACGCTGCCCCAGTCACCATTGACGCTGCCCCAGCCGCCATCGACGCTGCCCCAGCCACTATTGATGCTGCTCCAGTCGCCATTGACGCTGCCCCAGCTGCCACTGACTCTGCCTCAGCCGCCATTGATGTTAATTCAGTTGTAACTGATTCTGCCACTTCTGACGCTAATCCAGCCAATGTACTTGTCACTGACGCTGCGCCAGCCGCCGCTAATGCTGCTTCAGCCACCGCTAATGCTGCCTCAGCCGCCACAGACGCTGCGCAAGCCGCCGCTAATGCTGCTTCAGCCACCGCTAATGCTGCCCCGGCCGCCACAGACGCTGCTTCAGCTACCTCTGCTCCATCCTCAGCAGCCACTGACGCTGTCCCAGCCACAACTGATGCTGCCCCAGCCTCCATTGACACTGCTCCAGCCGCCATTGTCGCTGCCCCGGCCGCCATTGACGCTGCCCCAGTCGCCATTGACGCTGCCCCAGTCGCCATTGACGCTGCCCCAGTCGCCATTGACGCTGTCCCAGCTGTCATTGACGCTGCTCCAGCCGCCACTGACGCTGCCCCAGCCGCCACTGACGCTGCCCCAGCCACCACTGACGCTGCCCCAGCCGCCACTGACGCTGCCCCAGCTGCCACTGGCGCTACCCCAGTCACCACGGACGCTGCCCCAGTTGCCACTGACGCTGCCCTAGCCACCGCTGACGCCACCTCAGCCGCCATTGACGCTGCCCCGGCCACCACTGACGCTGCCTCAGCTGCCACTGACACTCTCCCAGTCGCTACTGACGCTGCCCCAGCAGCCATCCCAGACGCTAACGAAGCAACCTCAGCCAACACTGACTCTGCTCCAGCACTCACAGATGCAATCCCAGAAGTGACAGAATCTTCCTCAGTCGTAACTGACGCTGTCCCAGCCGCCACTAACGCCACCTCAGTAGCCACTGACGCTGTCCCAGCCGTCACTAATGCTGTTCCAACCGCCACTGATGCTGCCGCAGCCACCACTGACGCTGTTCCAGCCACCACTGACGCTGCCCCAGTCGCCACTGACGCTGTCCCAGCCGCCACTGACGCTGTCCCAGCCACCACTAACGCTGTTTCAGCCGCCACTGACGCTATCCCAGCCACTACTGACGCTGCCCCAGCCACCACCGACGCTGTCCCAGTCGCCACTGACGCTGTCCCAGCCGCCATTGACGCTGCCCCAGCCACCACTGACGCTGTGCCACTCGCCACTGACGCTGTCCCAGCCGCTACTGAAGCTGCCTCCGCCGCCACTGACGCTATCCCAGCAGCCTCTGATGCTGCCCCAGTCGCCACTGACGCTGTCCCAGCCGCCACTGACGCTGTCCCAGCCGCCACTGACGCTGTCCCAGCCGCCACTGACGCTGTCCCAGCCGCCACTGACGCTGTCCCAGCCGCCACTGACGCTGTCCCAGCCGCCACTGAAGCTGCCCCAGTCGCCACTGACGCTGTCCCAGCCGCCATTGTTGCTGCTCAGGCCACCAATGATGCTGCACCATCTGCCCCTGATGCTGTCCCAGCTGCCACTGACGCTGTTCCTGCCACTACTGATGCTGTTCCACCCGTTAACGACGCTGTTCCAGCCGTTGCCGACGCAGTTTCAGTCATTGCTGATACTGCTCAAGTCGCTACTGATGCTACTCCAGCAGCCAGTGATGCCATCCCAACTGCCTCTGACGCTGTTCCTTCTGTTACCGAAGCTGTCCCAGTTGTGACAGAAAGCGTCCCAGTCACCACTGAGGTAGTCTCTGTTGCTACCGAAGCTGCACCAGTAGGGACTGAAGCTTCTCTTGTTGTAGAGCCTGTCCCAGAAGTGACAGAAGCTGTCCCAGTCACCACTGAGGTGGTCTCTGTTGCCACCGAAGCTGCACCAACAGCAACTGAAGTTGCACCCGTAGGGACTGAAGCTTCTCCTGTTGTCATCGAAGCTGTTTCAGTAGTGACAGAAGCTGTTCCAATTACCACTGAGGTTGTCTCTATTGTTACTGAAGCTGCCTCAGCTGTCACTGACGCTGCCCCAGAGGTCATCGAGGTTGTCCCATCAGTTACTGAAGCTGCCTCAGCTGTCACTGAAGTTATCCCAGAGGTCACCGAGGTTGTCCTATTAGTTACTGAAGCTGCTCCAGTTGTCACCGAAACTGCCCCGGTAGTCTCAGAAGTTGCTTCAACAGTCACCGAAGCTGCCCCAGCAGTTATTGAAGCTGCACCAGTAGTGACTGAATCTATTGTAGTAGCCGTCACAGATTCAAACACTCCTATTGATACTGCGACCACAGAACAATTCATCGTTCTACCTGGTGAAATCGGTGCAAACGTAGTAGAAGTTACAGCACAATAAACTTAAATGGATTATATGAAAGGATAACCGAGATGAGATTAAAATCGTAGACTAAATTATTTTTTGTTGTTTAGGTACATATGTTCATAAAATTAGATTAGTTACAGCATTTTCTCGTAGTTTCATTTTGACTAACACTTTATTGCAAGTAGTGCTTATTTAATTAATGCAAGTAAACCAATCAGATAAGTATAGATTATAAGAAAGAAACAAGATTGTGTAAATAATAAAACTTTTCTATATTAACTAATGACTTTTCTTAACTTACTTACAGATGTTTGGTTTGAAGATAGGTAAAACTTAATTGGAATGCACTGAAGAGGTATTCTTTTACTTCTAAAATAGTACTTTATTACAAAACCTATTCAAATAAATACAGTATACACTAAAAATATTTTTTTACATAATGAAAAAAAAAAAACATTATGAACACAGGCTTATTTTTTATCAGTGCAAATATTTTGGTATGTTATTCAGCTTGTTTGAACTGAACATCTTTCCCAAAGGAACATGGTTCGAAAATGGATAATTAGTCATCCACTAGTAGTCCCTCTTCTGAAGGTAAAAGCCAATAATTTTCCTCGTTTTTTTAACTTATGTTTCTTAAGAAAAGTTCAAATGAAACATAAAAGTCACATTAATGATAAAAAATAGACTGCATACTAATAAATTTTTCACCAATATTTCACAACTCGTTTAATGTGATTTGTCAAATCCAGTACTTATTAGCAGTATTTGGTGGATTAGGATAGTTATGTTGGTTTAATGGGTCTGGTATGTTCGGGAAAGAATATGGATCGTTCATGTACTTGTATTCACTAGACAGTCCAGCCAGACTCATATTCAAAGTATTGTGAGATGGACTCCAATTTGTTGAAGGAGATGGGTCTGTAACTTTGGAATAGTCAGTAGGAACCTTAGGGTACTCGTTATTTTGTAATGTCTTGTATTCTTCTGTAGGCACTTTCACAAAATCGTCTCTAGGCTCAATACCTTCCTCAGCTACTTTTTCTTCACTTTCAGTTTCTTTGGATAAATAATTGATTGGTTTATTATAGATTTCGTTACTAGTGTAACGAGGGTAATCGTTTCTGGGCACAGCAGCGTCCAATATTTGGCTATGTGAGGGTCCATTGGCACCGGAAACCAGGTGCCCAAAAGTTGCACCGGAAGTACTAGGAAAGGCAGCATTTTGAAACGCCTGATTCAGATGTTGAGATTGAGCCATGAGTTGATTGTAATTATATTTCTGATGATGCCAGGAGTCCGGGTGTTGTGGGTGGTGTTGAGGAAGAGGGGGAATATCCCCGGCAGGATATGGGCACGTTATTTGTGGCATTGGTAACGTAGAGTAACTTGTGAGGCTAGGGCCTGCATTCGACCCTGTGTGTTTGCGTAACCGCGCTCGCCGGTTTGAGAACCACACCTGAAATGATTTACATAAGTAATATTAGAGAGCTATACAGCGTGTAACGGGAAGTTATGATAATACTTGAAGGTGTGAATCTGCCCATGAAACTGAACAACTTTTCCTAAGGAACATAGGTCATAGAACAAAATAAATTTTTGACCTCCCATAGAAACTGCATCAGCGCATAGCGCATTTTGATTGAGAGGTCGAATTATTTTTTTCGTATTTCGAACTATGTTCCTTGCGAAAAGTTGTTCAGTTTCATGGGCAGATTTACACCCTTCAGTACTATCACACCTTTCCGTTACGCGTTGTGCACTAACCGAACAAAATAACAAAAGGTTCAGAAACTAGTTACCTGTATTCTAGCTTCCGTAAGTCCAGTTTGAAGCGCTAACTCCTCTCTAGTGTATACGTCAGGGTACTGCGTGCGATGAAAGGCTCTCTCTAGAGCGTCTAACTGTTCCCCAGTGAAGGTTGTCCGCGACCGACGCTGTTTTCTTTTCAGTGTCAATCCTGGTTCAGACTCAATGTCAGAAGAATCCGATTCACGACCTGGAAACAAAGGTTACGGCATTTAAAAAGGAGAACAACCAATATGAACGTAATTAATAGGCAATTAATTATGGTGTGGAAGTCGATAGCTGAGAAGGTGAGGTATATCTCCCATAAATTATTTTGCTGATGCAAGGGTATAATTTATTACACTCTAGTATATTACTGCAATTTGTCTTTATCTCTTTTTTTCAAGACACGCGTTATTTATTAACAAAGTGTTTTTTGTGTAAACCCACATCACATATTAATTCGGTAAATCAAGGGTCGTCGGGATTGAGGCTCGCGGGGTCGATCTCATTTATAAATCGGTAGCGGTATCCTACGGAAACAGATTAAAAACTGGCTCAACAATGCACAGCTCTGCCCTTAAAACTGATTTTAAAAAATGCGGCTTATATTAATAGCCTTTTGAAAGAAGTCAAAATTGAATGAGATGAAAAAATAGAGGCTCAGTGTGGCAGGGAATAAAGAACACCCAGCGAGGCTGGCGTGGCGGTGCGTTTGTCGGCATCTTTGCGCGCTGTGACATTTTGGCACCATTCAATATTTTGGTGTCGCGATCCGGATTTACGACTTGTAAAAGAAAAATGCGGGTTAATGCGACGGTCTCTCCTTCCAGGGCTTAATTTTAGTTAATATTCAGACGCTTTCTTAGTTATCATCGTGATTGTTTACAAAGATTAGTATAATCTTCATTGGGTATTTTTGCAAACATCCCAACTCTCCTGCATCCATAAGAATATCATTTCACGATATTCTGTATTAACTTCTATTCTGCATACAGTTTTCACATCATTTGAAAGATTAAGGATCAAGGACTATAATCAAAGTTGTATTTTGCGTCATACCATCAATATAATAAAATGTTTCAGCATTCACGTAAAATCAAACCCTATTTAGTTCAAAAAGGTCAAACCTCACATCACTTTGTGCATTGCAATTACTGGCATTTATGTAGGTCATATTTATTAAACTAGTTCATTAAATAAAAGTAAAATTTTGTGTAGTTTTAAGCTGATTCAAAGAGTAAGGAAAAGAACCTAGTACTTTAGAGCTTAAAGGATATCAATCTGCCGATAAAACTGAATATCTTTCCAAGGACCATTTGGTCGAAATGCGAGAAATCGATATCGAACTTGTTCTAATGTAACGTAAATGAACAACACAATCATAATAATATTTTTGCGGTAAGTTGAATTTTTTTTTTAGTGTTCCGCATACTGTCAGTTTCATGTCCTTCAGGCTTCACAGTGGCCGAGTCCTGAAGCTGTAATTTTTAATTGGCTGGACATAAATCGAAACCGTCAATTTACTATAAAGTTGCTATGTATTATAATAGGTGGTGGAACACTTATGTAAAAAATATTTTTTAATGAATTGGCTGACTTTTAGATTCTCCAGAAAATATATTTTTTTGTTTGTTTATGCATGTGAAGTCAAGCCAAAAATTGTAACTAATATCTGATGGGGTAAACTTTTGATGTGGGTTCCAAGGAACCTACTTCAATTAAAACTAAGCAAAAAATATATGCGCATATTTTTTTATTAGCAAATTTGTATACAAGTTACATAAATGTCCAGACAAAAATGGCAACCAAATTATTTTAAATTTGATAGACTTTCCAGGACAGTTTTTGAGCAAATTACCTAAAATTAAGCATATTAATCTTAAGTTAAATATTTTCGTATTTAATGTTGAAGCAAAAATACCAACTGAAAAACTTTTGTTTAATTACAGGTTTCATCGTGTGTTCTTTCCTTTATTTATAAAATTAAGCATAATTATAAAAAGATAAAAAAGTTGATTTTTAATTCAATAGATCGCGTCAAGCGAGCGAGAACCGGCGTAATATTATTATATATTCTTTATTGCACATTTAACATACAGAAAGTAAACAAACAAAAGGACATTTACAAAGGCGGGCTTATCTCTACAAGAGATTTCTTCCAGCCAACCCATGGTTGTGAGAGAGAATATTCATAGCGGGATACAATCGTGCATGTAAATGGAAAAAAAACAATAATAAATAATGAATACCTACAATTTCATAGTAAATAATTAATACCTGTATATAAAAATATATACTATTATAAACACTATATACATATATATAATAAATATAAATACATATAAATAGATATATAAAAATATGTACATAAATATTTAAATAAATACAACGACGAAATTCACAATGATGACTACGACTACGATGACGAAATAGCGGTTTGAAGAAGAAAATGCTCTTTCACTTTCTGTTTAAAAGAGGCAATAGAGGTACTCTCTTGTATGGCTTTGGGAAGGCGATTCCATAGTTGAACAGCACGAACAGAGAAGGAATGAAAAAAGAAATTAGTGTTGCTCCTAGGCACCTCAAGCATCGTGGTGATACAAGGGCGCCTAGGTCGAGTGGGAGGAGGAAGAAGTTGGAATCGGGCACGAAGGTAAGGAGGGGAGTGCGGGTCATTGAGGATGTTAAAGAGGACAGATAGGATGTGCATATCTCGGCGAAGGCGGATAGGGAGCCACTTAAGTTGAGCACGAAAGTTAGAAACACGGTCATATTTCCGCAACCCGAAAATAAAGCGTATGGCAAGGTTTTGAAGACGCTCCAGTTTATTAAGTAGCTCCTCAGTCGCATCCAAATAGCAGACATCAGCGTAGTCGAGGATAGGTAAGAGAAGAGACTGCGCAAGCATAACTTTGGTGTAGAAAGGGAGAAAAAATTGGAGACGCTTGAGAGAGTGGAAAGTGTAATGCATACGTCTACTAACGTCGTTGACGTGAGATGTCCAAGACATATTGCAGTCCATGATCAGGCCCAAGTTTTTTACTTTTTTACTGAAAGGGATTAAAACACCAGCGTAAGTAAGTCCAGATACTGAACCCCATTCTAAGTTGGCCCTGAGTCTACTGCTACCGATAACTATTGCTTGGGATTTGTCAGGGTTCACAAGAAGACCAAAGGATTTAGCCCATAGCTCAACAGCAGTAAGATCACCGTTTAAAATTTCAATAGCCTTGGACATCTCAGTCAACTCGAAATGCCTATAAAGTTGTAAATCATCTGCATACAAATGGAAGGGAGAAGTAATCACACGGGATATATTATTAATAAAGATCGAAAAAAGCAAGGGTGAAAGAACGCCGCCTTGAGGAACACCAGCAATGAGGTCAGACCACTCTGACGAAGCATCGTTAGTCTTCACACACTGCTGGCGACCGAAAAGATAAGATTGAAACCAGTCTATAACAGCAGAAGGTATGTTAACAGCCCGAAGAGTGCCAAGGAGGATATCAAAATCAACAGAGTTGAAAGCACTGCTGAAATCCAATAGGGCCATCACAGTGAGCTTGGTATTATCCATAGCACACCGGATGTCCTCCGTAATATTCAACAGTGCACCAACCGTGCTGTGGGAAGGACGGAAGCCAGACTGGAAGGGACATAAAAGGTTGTTGGAAGTAAGAAAGGAGTACAATTGCTTATGCACAATGGATTCTAAGACTTTTGAAAGGATGGGTAGTATGGATATGGGACGGTACTGGGAAAAGGAAGTGGGGTTCGGGGTTTTAGGTAACGGTATGACAAAAGCCTTTTTCCACGATACTGGAAAGACATTGCGAGACAGTGAGAAGTTAATAATGTGAGTAATTACCGGCGCAATGTCCTCCAGCACGGGAAGTATCATGTCGAGGCTTAGACTGTCACTGCCGATAGCTTTGGTGGAAATGGAGCGGACACTCTTCTTGATAGAATCAACTGCGACTGGCTGGAATTCGAAGTGGGGACAGTCGGGCGGGGCAAGATTAGATAGGTAAGAAAGAGTGACTGATTTAGTTAAAGAGTCTAAAATGATAGGAGGGTTAGTGAAGTGAATATTCAAAGCATTAAGGTCCACGGAGCTTTGACAAGCGTTCGTGGTCTTGCCCACACCCAAAGATCGTAGGAATCTCCAAACCTGGAATTGGCAAAGATCTTCAATAGTAGAGTGAATATAGCGACGTTTCGCATCCCTACACATTCTGTTGCAGATGTTACGGAGTTTTTTATAAGCATTTAAGCTCTCCTGAGAAGGATCTTTTTTGTGTCGTGCTTTAGCTCTGTCGCGCTTAGCCATAGTCCTCCTGATCACCGGCGTTAACCAGGGAGCAGGAGCACGCTTTACCCGTACTGGCCGCACTGGCGCATGCACATCATACAGTTTAATCAGTTCAGTAGTCAGAACATCTACCATGTCATCTATATTGTCAGACAACAACACAGATGACCAGTTAATTTTTTTCACATCCTCTCTCAAACGTTCCAGATCCATATGCTTGAAATTGCGCTGCAGAAGGACCTTGCCTCTAACCCTCGGAGGACGTACTTTGTAAGATAGGAAGACTAAATCATGGTGGGAGAAGGGAGCAGCCATTTGACCGTGAGAGAAAACAAGGTTAGGGTTAGACACAATAATCAAATCTATGAGAGAAGGCCTACAGTTAGGAAAATAATGTGTTGGGGACTTAAAGGGAAGAATGTGTAGGTTAAGTGATGACGTAAGGGCATGTAATTTATCAGCGCGGCTATCACCTTTCAGCAAACACGTATTAAGGTCTCCCATAACAATGACGTCATCATAAGTAAGAACAAAATTCTCTAGAGTACTTTCTAAGGAACTAAAGTAGTCCACCTTATCGTTTGGGCTATAAAGGGCACCAAGGAGAATTTTCTTGTGGTGAACAACTGTTTCGAGAAAGATATACTCTATGGAACCTGCAGCGTCAGACGGAGAACAGGAAACAACACTGGCAGGAATACAGCTGCGAAGGTAAATACCTACGCCTCCACCACCCTTGCCAGTGCGGTCATTACGAAACAGTTTGTAACCTGGAAGAGAACAGCTAGTAGAAGGGAGTGTAGGTTTAAGCCAGGTTTCAGACACTAGAATACAATCAACTACGCCGTCGCCAAAAGATGCGAGAAGATCAGAATAATGAGATAAAATACTCTGAGCGTTAATATGCACCAAGGAAAGGAAATTGGAATTACTGTTCACAAATACCTTTAAAAGTTTATCTTCAAGTGGTTCAAAATCAGAAAGAGAAGTCTCGGTACTGCTTACAGCGCTTTCGTAATCACCAGAGGAACAAGAAAAATATTCATCGTCTAAATCCATACTACTTAATATAAATATATATAAACAATATATAAATAATAAAAAAAAATAGATCAGTAGGTACTACTATAAACTAATTAAATTCAAAATTCTATACAATTAATTCAACTCTCACGCATAAGTTGACTGGAAAATGCAAATAACATACTTTGAAAACGAACACAACAGAACAACACGAACATTGAACATATCAAACGGAAAAAAAAACGCAACTTTAAAACAAAACGCAATGACATCAACCGGTTGACGTGACGTTAAGTTACTTAGTAATCTGTGGTTACAATTGCGAAATAAATATTGTAAAATATCAAAAAATAAGGTTGTTAGAAAAATAAGTTAGATCTATGCAAAAAACACCAGAGAAACATAAACGTTGAGCATACCCTACTTATAAAAGCAAGTATAAACCGGCGAAATTAAGAATACACGAACTGGAAATTGAAATCACGAAACAAAACAAACATTGTTCGATCACTATTGTGTTGTAAAGTTATTTGGGATGTTGTTCCATGACCTTCTTGAGCTCTGCCAGCGAGATGACCTTCACTCGGGACTTATCTGGGAGTGAGATAACTATCACGCCATCAACACTCCAACACTTTTTCATCCCGAAATAGCTACGTGCGGTCACAAATACATCCTGGCGGGTCTTAGTCAAAAATTCAGAGATAGTGACCTTGGAACCCTTCAACGTAGTCTTGCTCTTCCAAATCTCAGAACGAGGCCGCACAGAGGAGAACCGAACAAGCACAGGGCGAGCAGAGTCCTTCTTAACACCTAACCTGTGACAAGCTTCAATATCGTTGACACCAATACCAGCTATCTTCATTTGGGAGGTTATCACGGCGAGAGTCTTCTTAAGCACGTCTTCCTGAGGTTCCTCTTTAATTCCATGAAAGAGGAGGACTTTTCTACGAGACTGCGTTTCTATACGGTCCAAGCCAAGGACTACAAGCTCCACCTGCGACTTCAGAATGCCGAGAGACTTCCACACGAAGTTCTTGAACGAAGCAAACTCTGCTGCCAATGTCTTCATCGTGGGATTATTAAGAGTGGCTCCGGGTGGCTGCAGACTTTTCTCAAACTCGCCCATTCTTGCAGTAAACATGGTGGACAGCTCCTCCATGCTTTTGATAAGCTGTTCTGCTGTATTGTCCATATTACAGTGGTGAAAGTGAGTGAGTGAGTTCAAAAATAGTCAACCTACACCAATGTAAGTTTAGTTTTAATACATATGTGTATTAACTATTTATTTTAAATAAAATATTAGCAGTGCTAAAAAACGTGTCTATTCACTTAGGAGGGGTATTATATGTTCTTTGGAACCGGTATGGCGTGCCGTGCGCCCCGAGACTTTTTTCTTCTATGTAATGTCAAGAGTACGTCAAGCCTGACATAATATTAGACTTTTTAGTGTTCTTATTTCAACAGTCCAAGTAGCTAGAGTGGGCTGCAAGTGTCTGGCTGCCTGCTTGTACAAACAACAACACTTCAAACAGTCCATTGAAAGGAGAAAATATCATTGTGGGATACAGTGTTACAAAAAACCGGGCAAGTGCGAGTCGGACTAGCGTGCTAAGCTTTTGCTCTTGACCCCCCGATCGTGACTCCTCTATAATAAGAATTTACTTGAAGTGGAAGCTAGCTAGCGTTAATTGGTTGTGAGAAAGGTTGTAAACTTTAATTATTTCAGACTGTATGGTTCCGTACCCATAGGGTGAAAAACGGTATCATACTAATATGCCTCCGATGTCTGTCTGACTGTCTGTCAGTGGGCTGTATCTCATGTATAAGCTATAAAATATAAAAACTGATCAAGTGCGAGTCGGACTCAAAAAAGGACGAGTTGCACTCCGAGAGTGCCGGCAGAAGTGAAAACTTGAATTTTTGAATATGATGTTTTTGTAAGGGTCAATCGCGTCATTGCTCGTGTACTTCTTCATCGAGACCTAAAATTTGTCTCAGTACATGAGTAGTCTAGGGTCAGTAGTTTTCAAGTTATAGCAATTTTTACTTTGACAGCTGTCATCCGAAATGTAGATCTCATCAAGACCTATCATTTGTCTCAGCACATGAGTATTGTAGAGTCAGTAGTTTCCAAGTTATGGGGTTTTTTAGTTTGACAGCTGTCATCCGAAATGTAGATCTCATCGAGACCTATCATTTGTCTCAGCACATGAGTAGTCTAGGGTCAGTAGTTTTCAAGTTATAGCGATTTTTACTTTGACAGCTGTCATCCAAAATGTAGATCTCATCGAGACCTATCATTTGTCTTAGCACACGAGTAGTCTAGGGTCAGTAGTTTTCGAGGTATAGCGATTTTTACTTTGACAATTGTCTTCCGAAATGAAGATCTCATCGAGACCTATCATTTGTCTCAGCACACGAGTAGTCTAGGGTCAGTAGTTTTCGAGTTATAGCGATTTTTAGTTTGACAGCTGTCATCCGAAATGTAGATATCATACATTTAGGATTCGCTATTAAATAACGATCAAAACCAGTACGTCAAGTCTGTCGTGCACATATCACGTTGTGCACAACAAAAACGCCGAGACTTCATAGTCTCGCAGTCATAGACGCGTAGAATATATAATAGTAAACAAGTTTACATGAGTCGCACTCCTTTGATCTTGGAATAAGCTGCCTATTTCACAGACAGGCCTGCTATGACAAAGACAAAAAAGATGTTTTGGTCTTTATCACACTTTAGAAGTTTTGTATATATTGAGCCTGCTCTAACTTGGTCTGATTATTTGCAAATCAATTTCTATACTTCATCCGAGATCTGACGCGACAAAGATAAAAAAGATGTTTTGGTCTTTATCACACTTTAGAAGTTTTGTATATATTGAGCCTGCTCTAACTTGGTATGCTTATTTTCAAATCCATTTCTATACTTCATCCGAGATCTGACGTGACTTCTGATGCGAGTTATTAATTTTTTCCCCATCTGAAAAAGTGCCAAGCGCCGCTGAAGAAGTTTACACTTCAAAAATCGACCACAGTAAGTTACTGACATTTCAACTAATACAATTTATATCATGTGGTGGTACGGAACCCTCGGTGCGTGAGTCCGACTCGCACTTGGCCGGTTTTTCCCTTTCATTAGATCAAATCCACAATTATTTTGAGTCTCATGTCAAACCTGTAGAATATTCATACAAACTTCCACCCCATTTTTCAACCCCTCAGGGGATGAATTTCAGAAAATCCTTTCTTAATGTGTAGTCTTGACGTACAAAAACTACTTACAAAACACATCTGTAGCTTTATCGGTTACGGCTCGGCGTTGATGAATCAGTCAGTCAGTCAGTCGGTCAGGGCATGCTGTTTTATATATTTAGATTTAGATCAGAAGATCAAAAGTATTTTCAGCTTACTACAACCGATGTAAATTTTCATCTTTCGTGTTTAACTTTAAATTCCGAAGCGCGTACCGAAAAAAACAGCGAAGCAATGTGACGTTGCCGTACCGTGCAATCACGAGCCGTGTACTATGTTAATGTCAATTATGAACTTTATTTCAACTTCTTTAGGGTCGATATAAAGCGCTACATAATGTAATTTTTATATAAAAAGATACGCTATTGCCTGAAATGTTTAATTTTCAAAGTAATCAACGTAAGTACAGTTTTAGAGTATAATCAAACACTTTTCATTCAGTTAACTATTTTGGCCAAAGAGAAATCCCTCAATAATTATACCACTGTAAAGCTTTAACATATTGTGTTCACTTTTATGACTGTTTGATCAAGTACAACAAAATTTTGAAGTACAAAAAGTCACGAGATAGTTATGTATTTTGCCCGAGCAGACAAAAAGAAATAATACTTTTAGTGGGATTTTTTTAATTTTAGGCTTTACCTAAGAACTTAGGTGCTTAATTAGTTTGTAAAATACTAAAAGTTTATCATTGAACGAGCCCAAAAAACATTTCGTTTAGTTGGCATTTTTGCCACAGTAACTATTTATATAATAGGGTTTTTTTAATCTGCCGCCTTGTCCCATTTGGTGATATGCTTAGTTTTAAGTAATTATGTAATTACTTGCAAGACTTCATAAACCACAAAAAGAAAATCTTGGTTCCGATTTTTGTCTAGGCCAAAATCTAATTATCTTGGGGTAGTACTGTTAACCTGGTATCCGAGTAGTTGGTAACTTAAATAAATAAAATAAATAAAGAATGCCCACTATGCCCAGTATAAGTACCCTGAGAGCCAAACTATTTCACTGTATGAAGATTCAACAAAAATTCATATCAGCATTTTTTTTTCGTCAAAAATTAGATTAGCTGGTCTATAAAATAATTCATTAGTAATCCACCCAAATTTACGACCGCAGGATTTAAAAAAATAATAATAAAGGTATTATAAATTCCCCAAAAAAGGGCAAAAATGCTATAAATATTATTTACTTTACATTTGATTACCTTTATTAATATCTTTTTTTTAAGTATATAATCCTCCTATATTTGTAAAAGAAACACAATTAAATCTAAAAAAAATGTTTAAGTAAATCTTAAAGCTGCATTACACCTATGATAAAAATACTATAAGATCAGTTCTTCTATGCTTTTGTTTCATTAACGTCCCTTAACATAAAGTGTAATAAATCCACCCAAAAAACTATATGGAAATTCAAAACGATTTTAGTGGTAATAAAAAACTAGTGAAAAAAATATAGCAGTTAAATTAACTAAGTAGACTTTTCTTTAAGGTCAAATAATATCATCCTAAATTAAAATCCACCTTAAAAACATAAAGTAATAATTATAATCACGAATCAAAGAAACAAAGGGTTGCGAGGGGTATACGCGGGGCGCGGCGGCGGCGGCGGCGGGAACAACGAGCGAGCGGGCGCACGAGGGCAAGCAAGGTCACGTCACAGGACGATATGTACCTAGATTTGTTTTAATTGCAGAGTCGTGAGCGCATTCAGCATTATCACCATTATTTGCGAAAAAATTTATCTTTGCCAACAAAGTGTTATAAAAACTTTAAGGTGATAAAAGAATGAAATAAAATATAAGTTGTGGAAAATACGGAATATGCAATTATTCATTGTGTTTTGATATTGTGCTTGTAGGCGAAAAAGGCCTGCAAAGACTAGGTAGTATACGAATCAAGTAAAATAAGACTCGAAGGATTGTTTTTGAGATCCCAAAATTTGAGCAATGTTAAGTTACATAAAGAAATCCGGAATTATACACGTATCCGAAACTGATTTTAGCTGCGACAAAACGTATTGCTGCCGGTGAGACACCAGAAAAACCCACAAATTTTGATTATAAATCTACAGGTTTTTTCTGTTGCGGCGATGCATCTTCGCATTGCAGTTTGAGGAAGAAGAACTGACTGAACTACTGATAGACCGTCGGCCCACAATAGAGGCCTACCTTATAAAAAATCAGAACGCACGCACTTTGCAGAGACAGAGGACATTAAGTAGATTCATAAACGACTGGTCGGCCGCGGCACAACTTGGCAAAACCGGTCAAGTGCGAGTTGGACTCGCGCGCCGAGGGTTCCGATAGTATTTACCTGTAGTATTTTCGGAAGCGTTAAAGTCCATTGTTAGGACCTAAATTTGTTTGTAATGGTTTTTTGCAGATTACAAAAAAACTGTGCAATTTAGAAAGATTGTTTTATTTTCGCTGTAATATTTACATAGACTTCTATCGACTGTAATTTATTCAGATTTTTCCTTTCACAAACTTCGGAGTTAAGGGGGGGGGACGACGACGTATGTTTTTTACATTTTTAGGGTTCCGTACCTCAAAAGAAAAAAAACGGAACCCTTATAGGATCACTTTGTTGTCCGTCTATCTGTCTGTCTGTCTGTCTGTCAAGACCCTTTATCTCACGAACGCGTAAAGGTATCAGGTTGAAATTAATACCATATATTAGGATCCATGAACCACACAAGATCTGAAAATTTAATTTTTTTACAACGACGCAATCAAAAGATATGGCATTTTATGTCCTCATCTCCATACATTTATGCAAAAAAGCAAAACCTACAGAGTATTTCCCGTTGACCTAAAATTATGAAATTTGGCAAGAAGCTAGGTCTCACAGTACAAATAATGGTAAAAGTCTGAAATCATTAAATATTACAACTTTTTTCACAACTAATGGTAACCAATTGTGGTGAGCTCCCGTTTCAAGAACATTCAAGAGAGGGGTCAAGTTGGATGGTCGCGGAGGCGATTTTTGTTTTAGCTCTATTTTAAAAACGGGAACACTTACAAACTTGAAAATTGGTATGTTTATAGTGCATAAGCTGTAAAATAACAACAAATAATAAAATTTGGTAAAGCGCGTGTCGGAATCAAAAAATCTACCACATTAACTTACTGAAATTTCAACTAATACAATTATGATTATGTGGTGGTACGGAACCCTCGGTGCGCGAGTCCGACTCGCACTTGGCCGGTTTTTCATCATAACTTCGAAACTAAGAGTCTTAAAAAAATATAAAAATATATTTTGGAATTTACAAGTAAAGCCCTAACACTAACTGCGCTAAACCTGCTAAGTTTGCTGACCAGATGTTTTTGAAGCTAATAAAGGTCATCTGTCTCTACAAAGTGTGTTTGTTTAGTTTTTTGTTTAGTTACACATATTTTTTTACAGCCTATGGGCACAGACAAAAGAAGTTAGACAAGGAAAACTGCCAAGATGAGGTCAGGCCGACCAAGACGTATGTTAACAAATTAAATTAAGCTATAAATACGCATTGTGTCAATCCTTTTTATCAACGAGGTGAAATTTACCATTTCAGTGGTACCATAAAAGTAGTCAGACACGAGAACCTGCCAGGTTTGAAGGAGGCTGATAATGTTTTTTAAGTTTTGCTAAGTGGTTAGAAGCCCACAATTCTACTTTTCGATGAGGTATTTTAACCGGTCGGACGGGTAAGTTTGAGTGCTAACTGCGGAAATCCTGCCAAGTTGTGCCGCGGCCGACCAGATTGTTTAAAGCTGCTAAAGGTCTTCTGGCTCTACAAAGTCCGTTTGTTAATTTTTTTATGTTTACGCTATTTTGTTTTTGGTCCTGAGCTCAGACAAAAGTTTTTTAGTCAGGAGGATTCAGGCGGAAGCGCAATATATTTTAATTCTTTTTCATGATGTTTTAACACTACTGAACAAGATTAGACAGGGTGTCGCCCTGACATCCTTGAGGATCTTGTATAAAGTCCATGATTAGATAAAAGAAGGGGAACGAAATAAAAATTTTGACCTCCCTCATCGAGTGGGGTATCGTTGTTTAGAGCTCGTTGAGAAGATAAATGCTGTGTTTTTTGTTTTAAAAAATATTAAAAAGTAAAGGAATTAGATGCCACCAAATTCAGTTTTTTTACCAAATTTTGTTTGGGCTGTTATCTTATGAACAGTAATAGGTAGACTGTTGAAATATTCACAGATAATGTATGCCGCTATGACAAGAAATACTAAAAATTAAAAAAGTAATAAATTAAAGGGGACTCCCAAACTAAAAACCTGTCTTTTTTTGGCGATTTATTAATCTATTTTTGTTTTAGCTCTATTTTAATAACGGGAACACTTACAAACGTGAAAATATGTACGTTTATAGTGCATGAACTGTTAAACAATAAAAAGTTTCAAAAACTGGTCAAATGCGAGTCAGACTCAAAAAATCTTGCACAGTAAGTTACTGAAATTTCAACTAATATCTACAATCAATATTGTAAGTAGTAACTTACTGTGCTAGAGTCCGACTCGCCCTTGACCAGTTTTTATTATTTTTAGGGTTACGTACCTCAAAAGAAAAAAACGGAACTCTTATAGGATCACTTTGTTGTCCGTCTGTCTGTCTGTCTGTGAAGACCCTTTATCTCACGAACGGGTAAAGGTATCAGGTTGAAATTAATACCATATATTAGGATCCATGGACCACACAAGGTCTGAAAATTTCTATTTTTTACAACGACGCAATAAAAAGATATGGCATTTTATGTCCTCATCTCCATACATTTATTCAAAAATGCAAAACCTACAGGGTAGTTCCCGTTGACCTAAAATTATGAAATTTGGCAAGAAGCTAGGTCTTACAGTACAAATAATGGGAAAAGTCTGAAATCATTAAATATTACAACTTTTCTCACAACTAATGGTAACCAATTGTGGTGAGCTCCCGTTTCAAGAACATTCATATAAGAGAGGGGTCAAGTTGGATGGTCACTGAGGCGATTTTTGTTTTAGTTCTATTTAAAAACGAGATCACTTACAAACTTGAAAATTGGTATGTTTATAGTGCATAAGCTATAAAATAACAACAAATAACAAAATTTGGTCAAGCGCGTGTCGGACTCAAAAAATCTAGCACATTAACTTACTGAAATTTCAACTAATACAATTATGTTTATGTGGTGGTACGGTGGTGTGGTGGAACCCATACATACCCGTGGGTGTCGTAAGAGGCGACTAAGGGTTAACTGGAGGATGGGCAGCAGCATCCTCCTTTGTATCTTACATCTTACTTACTGCGGTCACATAAAACCGCGGTCCATGGTGCCAGCCGTAATGCTAACAAGCGAGGTGACTACAGTAGGTACTTCCCCTCCACATTTTTCCAGAAAAAGCTAGAATTCTGGAGGGAGCTCCCTGTGCTGTAGTGGACGTTTTTTTGGGATGTTATGATGATGATGATGGTGGTACGGAACCCTCAGTGCGCGAGTCCAACTCGCACTTGGCCGGATTTTTTGTTATTTTATTGCTCATGCACTATAAACATACATTATTTTGACGGACAACAAAGTGATCCTATAAGAGTTCCGTTTTTTTCTTTTGAGGTACGGAACCCTAAAAATAATAAAAACTGGTCAAGTGCGAGTCGGACTCAGAAAATCTAGCACAGTAAGTTACTACTTACAATATTGATTGTAGGTATTAGTTGAAATTTCAGTAACTTACTGTGCAAGATTTTTTGAGTGTGACGCGCATTTGACCAGTTTTTGAAACTTTTTATTGTTTAGCAGTTCATGCACTATAAACGTACATATTTTCACGTTTGTAAGTGTTCCCGTTATTAAAATAGAGCTAAAACAAAAATAGAGCAAAAATCGCCTAAAAAGACAGGTTTTTAGTATGGGAGCCCCCCTCAATTTATTACTTTTTTAGTTTTTAGTATTTCTTGTGAAAGCGGCAACAGAAATACATTATCTGTAAATATTTCAACTGTCTACCTATTACTGTTACCTATTACCTGCCAGGTATTAAGTAGGCCTACAAAGTTTTTTAAGCTTTGCTAAGTGATTAGGAGCACAGACTAGTTTTATTTTGCTTTTCCATGAGATATTTTAACCGGTCCTCTGTCTCTACAAAGTGCGTTTGTTCTGCTTTTTTGTAAGGTAGGCCTCGCTACTGTGGGCCGACAGTCTATGATTGTAGATACTTAAGAAAAACAAAAATAAAATGTTAAACCTAGGGTTTGGTATATTGAATGTAAGGGCTTTGAAAAAGTACTCATTCTAAGAATACGCTAATCATCATTTATTTTGAACTTCTTGTTATCTTTAAATAAAAAAAAACCGGTCAAGTGCGAGTCAGACTCGCGCGCCGAGGGTTCCGATATACCTTTAGTATTTTTGGAAGCAATAAAGTCCATTTTCAGAACCGCAAAACTGAATTTGTTTGTAAAGGTTTTTTGCAGATTTCTGAAAAAACTGTGCAACTTAGAAAGATCGTTTTATTTTTGCTGTAAAGTTTACATAAACCTCTGTCAACTGTAATTAATTCAGATTTTTCCCTACTCAAACGTCGGAGATAAGGGGGGGGGGGGGGGGGGATGGAATTTTTTTGACATTTTTCATCATAACTTGAAAACTAAGAAACTTAAAAAAATATATATATTTTAAAATGTACAAGTAAAGTTCTTTCATATGATACCCCACTCGACCTAGTAGCGACAATTTGAAGTTTGGCCCCCCATATTTTGGCCCCCTTTACATTAATAATCATACTTTTTTCAAAATTTATTTCATGTGCAATTAGGTTAGGCAACTATATTCTAAAACTATTCCAAATTTCAGGTCGATAGCATAAGTGGTTGCTGAGATATACAGACAGAGCGGCACCATAAGGGTACCTTTTTACCATTTTGGTATCGGAACCCTAAAAAAGATTTTTTAAACATACTAAGTTTAGGCTCGTTCAGATAAGAAATAGTTGATTTTTTTTGCAAAACATGCGGCTAAAGACTCCTTATATCATCATACAGGGTGTCCCATAATTAGGCCGTCGCGCTGACACCAGAGGTAGATGGACTTAAGGCGCATCAAATAAGCTTAACATGCCCATAGAAAAGTGTAATGAGTATTGAGTATGACCAGTTTCATTGATTTTTAAAAATTACAAATATTATTTTTTTTTTATTTGATGCGCCTTAAGTCCATCTACGTCCGGTGTCAGCGTGACGGCCTAATTATGGGACACCCTGTATAAAACAACATGAAAACTATTTAAAAAAATATTGATTAATTTGATTGCGTGCCATAGTTCAGGGGCAGGATCAGTATCAGTAACTGAACAACTTTTCCCAAGGAACATACATAGGTCGAAATATGATAAAGCAAATTTGACCTGCAATACAAAATGCGCTATCAGCTGACGCAGTTTCTATGGGTGGTCAAAGATTGATTTTCGTATTTCAACCTATGTTCCTTGGGAAAAGTTGTTCAGTTGCTGATACTGATCCGATCAGCTATGACACGCAATCAAATTAACACCCCGTATTTTTAGGTGTGGACGTTTGAGCGGGCTTTTTTTGGCGCGCTCCGAGTCGAATGCCCGCGGTTGCATTAGTAAGAATAGTAAGCGTTCGAAAATGATACTTATTACGGAGAACTTAAGTCCTTATTAGTTTATGTACTTTTAAAAATTTATTAAGATCGTAATTTTTTTGGTGGATTTCATGTTTCGTTATGCTATCTAGGCTTAATATTAAAAGTCTACCTAAATTTATAACTGCTACTTTTTTGCTGCCTATGTAAAAAGCTGATAAAGAATTACCTACTACCCAAATAAAAACAATGTTGGATTTTGAAAGAAAGTATATTAAAACGTTATTTGATGTTGATAATTACCAAAACAAATCTGCTATTATTTTTTTCCTAGAGTTTAAGGCACAGTTAGTGAAACAAACAACTTGTTCTCATATAATAGTTTCCCGTTTATATCTTTGGTGGATCTCGATTTTGGTGCTTGAATATAGTGAACATAGACACATTTTCACGATAATATAGGTGCTACCTTTTTTGCTGTAAAATTGCGCCATCTTCGGGGTATAACTTTTTTTTGGTACATTCCAGTTTAAAATTTTGGAGGATTCAAAAATATAGTCTCTTAAAATTACATTTAAAGGCCATTTACAAAAATTTGGCCTGATATGAATTTTTTCCCCAAAATATAGGATAGCTCTTAGGGTAAAGTGAGAACATTTAAATGCTACAATTTTTTACAATTTCGTTTAGTAATTCAAGACACACGGCCAAATTTTTTTGAAAGCTTAACATTTTATTATATTCCTCGTACAAAACGGCAAACAAGATTTTCGCACCTCTGCATCACATATTTACTTATATTTTTTGTGTTTTATTAAATATCTGTTACGCCGGAAAATAGAAATTCTGTTAAATAATGTGAATCGATACTTTAGAATGCTGAAATTTGGGATTTTGCAAACATAGTAAGTAATAGGCAGGTGCTGGCCGACAATGATCTCAAGTGAAGTTGTCTTTCCGGACACTTTCATGAGCAATTAACAACATAATTATTGTACACAAAAAGTATCTCTTTAAAGAAATCATGTCCTAAAAGCAACCATCTATCAAAGCTTTCACTTGTAACATAAAAAAAAGCATAACGAAAATATATTATTACCCGTTTATTTGTATGAATTAAGAAGAGCCGCTAAAACACGAGCCAACTTAATATTATCTAACCACAAAAAAACGACACTGAATAAAAAGGTGCATTGTAATAAAATGATTTACATTGCTCAAATTCCAGACAGGGACAGATTTATTTATCCTTTTTTGTTCCCAGCCTTGATCATAACGTATGAGACTAAATGACTCAAGTATATCGAAAACACAAAAAGGAAGGGATATAATACCTACCTTAAAACGCCGTCGTAAAGTTGAGTTTGATTGTTATTTTGAATTTTCGGAGTGCTAACGGCGGACTAAGGACTTTTATGATTGAAGAAAGGCGAGAGGTATATGAGAGAAGTTGGAGAGCGAAAGAGCAAGTGAAACTTTTGCGATTGCCGAAATGTGACCCCGTGAAGACCTCGGCGTGCTTAAAAGTAATAATTTGGGAGTTGAAAGAGCAGCGGCGGCGGTTTAACACCTTCATAATCTGGGTTCATTAAAGTCGGGCCGGGCTTTGTTTCAGCGGGTAGTTTCAATACTAACAGATGGCCGGATTAGCACGTCGGCTGGCGACTGGCAAAGGGGCGTTGCTGAGTGGTTTCGTTAAGATTGTTAAATCTTCGTTTGGGTTGCGGAGACAGCTTGTCTGGAACATCTCATCCATATGTCTCGTTGCGTAAAAAGATTGATTTGCCTTAAAATTGCATTCGTTGGATGTCGCAGATTCATCATAATATCCCATGAATCGTCCACTACAGAACAGGGAGCTCCCTCCAGAATTCTAGCTTTTGCTAGAAAAATAAAGAGGGGAAGTACCATAGTCACCTCGCTTGTTAGCGTTACGGCTGGCACCATGGACCGCGGTTGTAGGTGACCGCAGTAAGTAGGATGTTAGATACATAGGAGGATGCTGCTGCCCATCCTCCAGTTTATAACCCTTAGTCGCCTCTTACGACACCCACGGGTATGGAAGGGTTGCTACTATTCTTTGCCGGCACCACACAGGGCACTATTCGGGGGTACTTTTCTTTGTCGCAGATTGTCGCAGGCAAATCGTATAAAGTACGCCGTAAACAAGCAGCCGGCAAATTGTAAACGGTCGGCAGATTGTAAAATGGCGTCGGCAGATTGTAAACGGGTTTAGATCACAGGTGCATTTTAGATTCGTTAGCCAAGGTGAACCCTAATAAACCGATCCCTAATTGCCAATCACACGCCGTTTTGCAAAATGTCAATGCATTATGTAAAGTGACGAATTGAAATTTTTGGCATTTCGTCAAACAGCGTATTATACCGTTTGCCTGCGATATATTCTTTATATTTCGCTGAGAAGAAATAGTAGGTATGTAAGAATACATAAAAAAATATTACATTACTTAACTATACAGTATACATACTATAAAAGATTAATCTAAGTTTAGTTTTTTGCGTCAAGCATGATTGAACCGGAGTTGTGTTGACTTAGAATACATAAAACATGATTTTTCACGGTAGAGCAGATCCAAAAGAGTTTGTCCTAGTTAAAACCTCTTAAAATCGGTCTACAAATTACACACTTTATAAGTATTTTTTTAACATAATCAAATTAATCTTATTGACATGGTTTTAATTTCACTTATAAGCAGTTTTACGTAAATATCTCAGCTTATTTAAGTTTTATTGTGATTATCTCTTTGGGTTAACTATGGTAGCTTACGTCCAGACTGGGGCTTTACCCGAAATGACAAAAATTTTAATAAACAAATTTTTCATCCCATCTACTCGAAAATCTTTGATCGGTTTGTCCAACAGAGTGGACGAGAGCTTATTTCTCCAAGAGATTTTAACAGCGGGTAATAATGAGATTTGAATTTCAAACATGAATATTGGTCGAGTGATACACGACCAGTTCGAACTGAAAAAACCGGTCAAGTGCGCGTTGGACTCGTGCGCCGAGGGTTCCGATATACCTACATTTAGTATTTTTAGAAGCTACAAAGTCCATTTTTAGGACCGCAAAGCAAAATTTGTTTGTAAAGGTTTTTTGCAAATTTCTAAAAAAACGGTGCTAGTAAGAGACATCGCTTTATTTTTTCTGTAATTGTTACAAAAACTTCTTACTTTTCTAATTATTTCAGATTTTTTGGTCAAGAAACTACGGAGACAAGGGGGGGGAATGGTATTTTCTTCGAAATTTTTCACTATAAGTCAAAAACTAAGTCTTAAAAAAATAAAAAAATATATGTTCTTGACCTAGTTATCACACTTTTTAATTTTGCCCCCCTATTTCTTCTTCTGATTTCAGGCCCCCTTTGCAATGATAATAAAAATATTTCTTCGATTTTTTTTGCAATGGTTTTGGCTAAAGCTTCTTTAAAACTATTCCAAATTGATAGCTTTAGTACTTCCTGAGATAATGAGGTCATCATCATCATATCGTGTGGGTTGCAAGGTCGATGACCGACCTCACAAACCCTGGTGTCAGAGTTGTTGAGCCGCCAAAGGCCTCTGACATGGCTCATTAACGACTACATCCGTAGATAGTAGTCGGGACCAACGGCTTTACGTGCCTTCCGAAGCACGGAATCATCTAACTTTTCGGGCAATCAGGTGATTCATCTTGCAATGCCCTAACCAAACTGGGGAGGTCGCACAAAGAGATTTTTGTTTGACAGTGTCCCCACTGGGAATCGAACCCAGAACCTCCGGATCGAGAGCCGAACCCTCTAACCACTAGACCACGGAGGCTGTTATGAGGTGTGAAAGACGGACAGACAAAGTCGCACCATAAGGGTTCCTTTTTTTACCATTTTGGTATCGGAACCCTAAAAATATATGAAAAATGTTTTATGGACGGTTGCATTTAAGAAAAAAATAACTCTACATAGAAGAATACGACCAAGTTGTCACATCACAAATAATACTTTATAACAATGTATTTTTTTTTCTATTTAAAATTAATTATGAATGTGTCTAAATGAGCCTCTTTTCGAGATGACAAGAATAGTGTACATCACGCTGCTGCAAAATCATTTTTTTACTTCGGGTGACCTGTTGAATCCCTCTCTACGTTCAGGATTCTACTTTAGAATCCCTGGCCATGCTCGAAATTCTACTCTGGAATCCTTCACTTCGCTCTGAATTCAAGATAGTGCCATAAAATATTATTTTGCTACCTTGTGATACAATCGTCTACCAAAAAGTATCGCGCGTGATTATTTGATTCACCATAATTATCTCAGTTCAAATGTTGTCGGCACTATTCAGCCACTTCCGGAGGGCTTCGAATCTTTCTGGGAGGGCTCTTTGAATAATGCGATGGCACAAAATTGTATTGAATGCAACGCGAGGTAATAAATGCCTTCTAAACACTTGTGTCGGTGCGCGCGTTAGACGCGTTAGTCAAGGTTTATATGGATAGAAGCGGAGAAAGTATACGACGATTCTATTTATTTTTGAAACAGGTAAGTACTAATACCATCTTGTTGGATTTACTGTCATAAATTTCATAACCGGAACAAAGTCTATTCTAAGCATATCAAATAAAGAAAATAACCGCAAAGTCAATACGGATTTAGCAGCGTATCGTAATGCTTTGAGAATCGAACGTAAAAAGACATTGATGTTCCTTAAAAATTAAAAGCCACATAAATACTTATATGTATTTCCAAGTATCATAAAGCCTCAATTTTACTTGAAGACGGCCCACTTGCGCCAGAGTGCGTTGTGGAGGTTCTTCGTCGTAATAGCCGCCACCGCTGCGACATTAGTTGATTCTAACGACCGATGTTATTACACAAATGCGATCGCTTATCGCATAAGTACTCTTTTGTTTCACTCTTAGAAAGTCGGGCAATAGGTAGGGCTGTCGAAAATAAAATTATGGAGAGAGCCCTTCAAAGGCTGCTGCACGAAGTTAGCAAAATGGTGTAACTCAAAAAAATATTTAACTTTAAGTATATGAGTCTTACGTAATCTATACTAGAATGTAATTTAAAAAAAATGGAGCCTAAAATAACCGTATACTTACAACTCTTACAAGGTGTAACAAAATAAAACGAGAAGCCGAAAGGGTGGTGAAAAATTTCTCAAACAAACAAACGTAAGGCCGAAATAAAAAAATTAAACCGTTCAAGGGCGAGTCAGACTCAGGTGACGAGGGTTCCAATATACCTATAGTATTTTTAGAAGCAATAACGTCCATTTTTAGGAAAGCAAAACTAAGTTTGTAAAGAATTTTTGCAGATTTCTACAAAAACTGTGCTACTAGAGAGTTCAGTATATTTTTTCTGTAATCTAAATATATAAAAGAGCTTGTATTTACATAAACCTCTATCGACTATAATTATTTTGTTCGTTTAACAAACTTCGGAGATAAGAGGCGGGAATGGTATTTTTTTAGACATTTTTAATCATATTTTAAATAACAATAAGAGTAATTTCTGAGATAAACAGGTGTGACAGACAGACGAAGTCGCACCATAAGATAGGGTTCCGCTTTTACCTTTTTTGGTTCGGAGGTTTCGGAACCCTAAAATTTGGATTATGTTCTTTGAATTGAAATTATGTTCTTCGAGAAAAGTTGTTAAGTTTGATGGGCAGCTGTAAGTGTAATTTACCTCAGTAACAAAAAAACTTTGTGATATTATATACATCCTATGATAAATGTGTTATCTAACTTACAATATGCTGCATTTCGTGCCCTGCATCGGATTGCGGGCTATAATTTGACAGGCACGACTTACGTGACGGCGTACACACATGTCGGCGACACTTTACATGTAGACAGCCATTCTGTTAATGTTTGTTATATACCTACCTGAACGTGTGAGGCATTCTTACAATAGCTGTAATTTGGGCCGATGAATTTATGTAAGCGGGGTTCGCTTGCCATTTAGACTTATTGCGTAGGAAGACGAAACTGCGGTTTGTAAATTCTAAAACATTATTTTCTTAACTGGAATCGCAGTATACTAAACAAAGATCACTTGCTGAATTATTCATTAAAGAAATATGGTATTAATCACTACACCAGCTCAATTTCAATAAACTGGCAATGCGCAAAATGTGATCAGTACAAAAGGCGGCACGGCTTTAGGGAAACCCCGAGTGCAACAGGTACCGGCGCACCTCAAAGCCACAATTAGCTTTGCGGCAAAATGGACAAAATACTCTACATATAATACGTGAATGGGACAACAACCAAAACATGTGACGTCGATTGTGGCGTTTTCAGCACTATCAAGGTGCGCTGCAGGCGACAAACACGGTGCACTTTGTCCGCTCTTTGTCGGTGCCCCGCGTTACGGCGCACCAAACGCGCCGCCCTTTGACGCCTCGAGAACAAACTCCAATATTTCAAACGGCAACAATGACTGAGTAAGATTTGTGTGCGGAAATTGATTTTTTGAACGCGCCTCGTGAGAAAGCTTTGACAGGTTCGAGCTATTAACGTGCGGGCCCTGTGAATAGGATGTGACGTTATTGTGCAATATTTTGGGTGTCTGATAGCCGAAACAATATTGCTCGCAACTTCCGTAAAGTCACCATTGCATCGTGTGTTTTTATAAATGGTTATCGGTGCCGAAAAATTGGCGATGAGAATCGTCTCTAGGTGTTCTTTTTTATCGTTTTCGTCTGACCTCATTTTCTAAAAGACTTGCATTTTTATGGTAATTTAATTATAGTTGTCTTATAACCAGTCAGTGTTCTGCTTTTGAGGGTACCGTACCCAAGGGTGAAAAATGGGACCCTTTAAATATGCCTCTGATGACTGTTTGTCTGTCAGCGGGCTGTATCTCATGCATGAAATATGTAGAAAGTTGAAATTTTCTTAGATTAAGTATTTCGGTTGCCACTATAACAACAAATAATAAAAAAGATAAAAAATAATTAAGGGCGGCTTCCCTAAACATGTATTTTTAGGGGAGATTCGCCCGATTTTTGATTTTTTCTCGTTTTTGTAAAAACGAGATCGCTTACGAGCGTGAAAATTGGTATATTTATTTTTCAACACACTTGTTCATAACATAATACACCTCTATTTCATAATTCATAATTCATTTATTAATTGCAATACATGTTCATTAGCATAGGGTCTTAAAATTATTATCTCTGTATAATATTTGCACTGTATTAAGGTCCATAATCCAGCTTATTAAACATGGGTGCTTTTTACATTACATTGTCGCACTAGTGTTTTATTTTTGTTTGTTTTTTAATCTCGGCAAAGAGATTATGTATATGAGTTTTTATGCTTAGAAACATTTTCATGAATTTAAGCTGTATTTGAGAAAATATGATAAATTCATATTAATTTTATGAAATTATTGACATAAATTAAGTAATCGACACTAAGTTTGTTTTTTTTTTATATTCAATTTTTGATAATTTATTTTATGGTTTAAGGAATAGGATGTATGGCGGTTTAGTCTTTGCGCTCCATAAATACAAATATTTTTGGTGTTCATTATTGTAATTATTTCTAAAAGTGTCGACTTCTACAAATAAAAAACTGTAATTTATGTAGTTCCTGATCCGTCTAAAATATTAAGACACGAAATACAAGAAAATCAATAGACAATACCAACATATGCAGCCTACAAAATGTTCCGGCGGTGGACGTGCGGTGGACATAAGATTAGCAAATTTTACTCGCAAATGTGTTGAAAAACGTCGTAAAACGTACGTGCACCTTGGTTTTACACTCTCAGCTCTATTACGTCCTCGCCTGCGGCTCGGGCTGCAATTCCTGAGCCTCAAGTGCAACGAGCAAAATAGCGCACTTGCATTTGAATGTTATAGAGCGTAAGCTATAGAATAAAAACAAATAATAAAAACTGGTCAAAAGCGTGTCGGATTCCCGCGCATTTAATACACTTAACTAAAACAGTTATTTTTGCCTCATTGGTACGGAACCCTCGGTGCGCGTCCAAAAAAAAATCGGCCAAGTGCGAGTCGACTTGGTCGGATTTTCTGTGACATTAGGTAGGTTCATTTGTACTAGTATCGGACTGGCTTAGATTATGGACACATCAAACAGAAGGTAAGGTACCAAAACAGTCAATCCGCAAGTTTCCAACCTAGTCAATTGACCTACCCTTTATTGAACGTCAAAACAGAAATCTTCCATAGATTTTTTACATGAAGTTTTTAAACAATGACGTCATAATTCTTGCCATCGTTTAGTTACTTTTTAACACTAAATTAATTATTAAAAATTTAAAACTACGTATGAAATTTAAAACAATTTTAAATGATTCTTTTTAGACTCAAACAGGATTTCATTTTATTTTTGACCCTGGAAACTCGCGGCACCTTACACAACTTGCCACAACAAGTCAAAACCATTAAAAAATTGTTTGAAAAAGCCCTCAAACTAAAAATGCATGGAACTAACAGAAACAAGTAGTGTATGATACTTAGTTATCATAATTCTGTCATGAAAACGGTATATTAATCCAAAAATTATTAGGTTGAGGTGAGAGTCTGCTTTCTGCTTAATCGATGAACATGATAAGACACGGTTTAGCGACCTTATCGTCAAACTTCATTTTCTGAGTAAAGGAATATCAAAACATTATTCACTCCTTGATACTACCTAGTACGTCTTTACAATAAAAGACAGTTGTAAGAAAATAAATAAAAATGTGAGATGACGCGATTGATAACAAATTAACAGGTGCATAAACAGAGTGTTAAACTGATTTACTAGAGTTTCCGTAATTTTCCGCGAGGTGCCGGCTAAAAATAGTACCACACGATTTCTTTTTCTTATGTGACAAGTGAGGAAACAAGCAGGTGGGCCACCTGATGGAAAGTGGTCCCCACCGCCCATAGAGCCCGCTGTCTTATAAGTGGCATGACTTAACACTAATAAGATAGCAAAGCACGTTGCCCACTCTAAGAACTAAGATGGTGTGTCTCGTGTGCCGGTAATTTCGCTGGCTCCCTTAACCTTCAAACCGAAACACAGCAGTGGCAACACATCTATTTTACGGCAGAAATAGGCAAGGGGGTGGTACTTCCCCAGACGGACTTTAAATCTTGCCGCGGGTGTCCTAAAAGGCGATTAAGGGTTCTTGGACCAGAGGATGAGTAGATACACAGAAGGACGCTGCTGCCCATCCTGCGGTTCATAATCCCTTAGCCGCCTTTTTCGACACCCACGGGTACAGAGCAAGGCAAGCAGTCAGCTACCTACCTTCGAAGTTCTGATAATTTCTAGGTTTACCGGGCCAAACGCAGTTAAAACGAGTCTTTCGAAGCGAAGTTGATAATTTGTATTTTGTTATGTATTCTAATAATCTACCAAAAAATCTGCGTTACACAATTTTGTGCGACCTTCGATGTTTTAAATTACGCACATTTTTGCTATGTGATTCTGTTGGACTTTTTATGGGATTATATGGATATAATTTCCTTAGTATCTACAAAAAATGTTAAATAAATGTTCTATCGAAATTTTAGAAGCAGAACTGGTACTGGAACTGGAACTGAGAATCTAGCCGCTGTGGTGTAGATAGCAGCTTCTAAGGTTTTCAGGAATACCAAGGCTTGACCTGAATTCCTTGAAAGCTGTTTCATGTACGCTCACAGAATTACTTAGAGCTAGCTTATCTATTATAATATTTGCTTATACAGCGTATAAAAGAAAGGTGTGATAATACTTAATGGTGTGAATATGCCCATGAACCTGAACAACTTTTCCCAAGGAAATCAGAAAAATCCAAATTTGACCTCCCACATGAAATGCGCTATCAGCTGATGCAGTTTCTATCGCCAGGTATAAAATTTTCTTATCTAGGGTTTCTATGGGACGTCAAAAAATATTATGTTCTACGACCTATGTTCCATGGGTAACGATCTCAGAGTAAAAAACTATAGAGTCCGCCATATACATATTCTGTATGAGCTGGTGAAGTGTAAAGCGTCGCACTGTCGCCCATGCTAGTCGGTCAAAAAACTCATTTAAGTTTTACAAGACTCAAGATATCTTTAAAAATCTAATGTTTTAGTATAAACTTTGTTTGCGAAAGTGAAAATACATAGTTTTTTACTTGTGAATTGATCATTAATACTAAGAATTGAAGCGTAAATAATCCGTAATAGCCATTTTATGCGTGATTTTTAACACCGTTTTTTAGGGTTCCGATACCAAAATGGTAAAAAAAGGAACCCTTATGGTGCCGCTCTGTCTGTCTGTCTGTCTGTCTGTCCGTCTGTCTGTCACACCTCTATATCTCAGCAACCACTTACGCTATCGAGCTGAAATTTGGAATAGTTTTAGAATATAGTTGCCCAACTTAATTGCACATGAAAATTTTTTGAAAAAAGTATGATTATTAATGTAAAGGGGGCCAAAATAGGGGGGGCCAAATTTCAAATTGTCGCTACTAGGTCGAGTGGGGTATCATATGAAAGGGCTTTACTTGTACATTTTAAAATATATTTTTGTATTTTTTTTAGTTTCTTAGTTTTCAAGTTATGATGAAAAATGTCAAAAAAATACCATTCCCCCCCCCCCTTATCTCCGAAGTTTGAGTAAGGGAAAATCTGAATTAATTACAGTTGACAGAGGTTTATGTAAACTTTACAGCAAAAATAAAACGATCTTTCTAAGTTGCACAGTTTTTCAGTAATCTGCAAAAAACCTTTACAAACAAATTTAGTTTTGCGGTCCTGAAAATGGACTTTATTGCTTCCAAAAATACTATAGGTATATCGGAACCCTCGGCGCGCGAGTCCGACTCGCACTTGACCGGTTTTTTTCCTGAATGGTAAGTGTTTTCACCAGAAAAACTGTGGTAGTAGCATTTATTAGTCCCATGTCACATATTTCTCAGAGAGAAAGATAAAAATTTTACGTTTTTAGGATTTGAAAAAAATCCATACAAGTTAGTATGGAGGTCCCTCGGAAGAAAGTGCTACGCTTATGGCTCCCTCCTTAGCAGCAAGAGCTGCTACTAAAACCTCCTTGGTAACGATGTTCAGTATTATCACACCAAGGAGGTTTTAACCCACGCTACAGCGAAGCGTAGTAAAACCTCCTTGTATCACACCTTTCCTTTACACGTTGCAGATACAACGCGTAAAAAGGTATCTACCGTAAACTGGAACTCAAACTTACAACTGAACAACATGAAAAAGAGATATTTCCCTAGAAACTGGTTCAATTGTTTTAGAACTGGTTGATTTGTTTTGGCATTAGTATAACTTCTTCTATTCATGAAGAAATATCCCATTTCCCATACATATTTATTTCTTTCTTCTGTTCCTTACGGGTTTGGATAAATTATGTCAGATATTTTGCATTATTGTCTTGGTGTTATTAGTGATTACAGAACATCCCACACAATTTAATGAAATTGTGTATCTATTATTATTCTATCGTTCACACAACCTAAAGAAGCATTCTTCTTAGAGTACTGCTTTAGGTCGATGTTCTTAAGGTGATCTTGGACGGCCAGCTTAGCCCCAAACGCAACTAGATGGAGCCACTGCTGCAAATGTAAGGTTTTATTTTTTAATGCAATAAGTACCAACTATAAATGTGCAAAAAGTTGATTCGAGTAAATTTCATCGTGCAACTTCAACGCCTAACAACAGTTTCCATAAGAAAAATATCTACATATGTCCACAAAAGTTAATTACTCTCGTCAGTCCGTGTTTACATGAGTACGATCACTCACACATGCACACAAAGCACAACCGTACAGTTTTGACCGCACGCCCACATTCGTAATATTGAACCAAAAATTGCTAACAAAAATAGTACTTTCAGTACATTGACTGTATTTTTGTATTAATTAGCGAAAAATTTAACTAAAAATAGCAGTATTCGTTCGTTTTTCAACAGAATTTTATGTCCCGCGTAAGAATGCAAGTCATTTGAATTTTTGTATGGAAAACGGATCACATCACACATTTTTAGAATATATTACCATAGTTACCAGAATTAAGTTTGTTTTTGTGTGAACGATAGAATAATGCTCAGTATAATGGTTTAGCGTTTACCTTTATAAGTAGCCATAGTTGAAATAATGGTAAACTGAAGTAGCTATGTGGATTTAAATTTTGGCTCCTGAATAATAAAATTCATTGAAGAATATTCTATCTAAGATATTTTGGCATATACCCAAGATGAACTGAGCACATGGAATAAACACTCTTATAAAAAAAGAAAAGATATGATAATTTCTTATACAAAAGATTTGTTGAATCAAAAATATTAAAGTTAATATCGAGTTTACATTTCGCATCTTGGTTCAATTTCGGCTTAATTTCAGAGTACAAGTGACGAAATTAAATAAAGGCCATACATACCCCCAAGAATGCCGTCAATGCTGTAATCCTTCTTTCCATCTGGGTCTCTTGCACCTCCACGCAGCAGCCGCGATATTGATGAAATACTTGGCGGGTCTGATACACCTTCCTGAAAACAACACAATATCTTTATAAAAAAACACCAGAGAAAAAGTTGGAGGAATCGAAGAGGAAACGTAGTTTTAGGCAATAAAATATTATTTTAATAATATTTCATAAATTTTCTGTTTTTTGAGAAGTATTTAGGCACTAAAAGAATTTTTTAAATAATTTTTCATAAATTTTCTGTTTTCTGAGAAAATTGCTTAAGTAACTTTTGATGTCACGAAAGAGCAGGTTTTAGAGTTCAAATTAATATGCTCTGCTTTGTGTTCTTTGAAACCTTAGAAATACGATAGAAGCAAGAGAGTTAACTGACTTAATACTATCTCTAATTCTACTTTTATTAATATACCTCGTGTTTTGTTTCTTTTCTTTTTTATCGCGTAGGATTGTGAATAAATAAATATATTATTTGGAATATCTCTACATAGCATGAGCAAGCTCTCTGATGTTGGCTCTAGGTACACACGGCCGCACATCAGTAGAAACACTTTTGGACCTTAGGGCGTGGTAATAGAGTCGAAAAAGTTTCTACCGACAAGCGGTTGACCGTACATGATTGTAGTCTGGACAAAGACAATACTATTTACAAATTAACTTTATTTTACAACTTTTGATAAGTTTTCATAAGTTTTCTCGACTGTTTTTCTGTCCTCAGGCTAGATCGAGGTCAAGAGTAAGCCCGTTAAAATAAAAAAAAACTTTTAGCACATACCATTTCATGTAAAGTTCTTATGTATATGGGTTAAAGTTAAATATTGAATTTAATTTTATTAACGAAGCAAAGAATAGATACATACAAGCAAAAAGTTATATCTTAACTACTTAATAGGCGTTTATCGATTCGCTAATTTAACTAAAATAAAATACTGTCACCAGTTCACCACACCAGTTTTTATTTGTTGCTTAAATTATCTGGCTGATTGGTAGACCGCCCACTGGAGCGGCAATTAAAAAGTATTGTTCTATTTTTGAAACACTTCTCTTTCGTAATTTGATTTGCAATTTAAAGTTTGACATTCATCATGATTTTCTATCGGACTTTAAGGTATTACACGCGGTGCTTTAAGTGATTTTCCCATATACATGATATAAACTTTTATTATGAGACGCTTGTGAAAACCAAGTTTCATAGTCTAGCCCACCACCGGCGCAAAGTTGCATGTCTTTCGGTCTTTCACGGATTGTACTTCGGAGAGTGAGCCCAAGAGCTTATTCCGCCATCCCCCTTCTACCATCAGGAATCCAGACGCACCTAAGGTTATCACCCACACTTGGTTGACATGCCATACATTCGTACTAAGAGCTTTGAAATATCTTTTATAATGTTCACGGCTATGGAGTGAGGAGTAAAATTCTCTGCCTGCGTCTGTGTTTCATCAGAGTTTATATAACCCGAATCTTTTTAAGTTGCGAATGAATAGGGCGTCGTCTGGGCAAGCTCGTTGCATCGTTGACTTCATCTCTGTCCTCAGGGCTAGATCGAGGTTAAGAGTAAGCCAAAAATAAATTAAAATTTGCGCATTTTATTATAATTACCTATTGTCCTATTATCAACCTTGGCATATTATAATTGCCAAAGGCAAAACGTACAAAACTGTATGATAGCCTTACCAAAACTTGCCTAAAATATTCTCCATAGCGATAATGTGGAACACAAATTTATTTTTAGTGTTCCGTACGCACCCAACGTGTCCCTATAAGGTACTTTAAATAAGCCCTGCCCTTTCCGCCTTTCTGTCGTTCTGGCTCTTTCTTGAAATTTTCACAGAATTTCTGTTTAAATAACAGCTACCTATTTTAACAAACGAGTAAATTTTCTTATTTTACTTATAATAAAATAACAAATATAAAAATCGGCCAAGAATGACTCAACAAATTTTTGTACAGTAGTTTTTTGAACCAATTAACCAACTGTCGTCTAACGTAACTAATATTTACCTTCACGCAGTATACAACGTGAATTTTCATAGCAACTTTCCCGAAGAAAAAAAACCGGACAAGTGCGAGTCGGACTCGCTCAAAGAGGGTTCCGTACCACCACATAATCATAATTGTATTAGTTGAAATTTCAGTAAGTTAATGTGCTAGATTTTTTTAGTCCGACACGCGCTTGACTATATTTTATAATTTGTTGTTATTTTATAGCTTATGCACTATAAACATACCAATTTTCAAGTTTGCATGTGTTCCCGTTTTTAAAATAGAACTAAAACAAAAATCGCCTCAGCGACCATCCAACTTGACCCCTCTCTTATCTGAATGTTCTTGAAACGGGAGCTCACCACAATTGGTTACCATTAGTTGTGAGAAAAGTTGTAATATTTAATGATTTCAGACTTTTCCCATTATTTGTACTGTGAGACCTAGCTTCTTGCCGAATTTTATAATTTTAGGTCAACGGGAAGTACCCTGTAGGTTTTGCATTTTTGCATAAATGTATGGAGATGAGGACATAAAATGCCATATCTTTTGATTGCGTCGTTGTAAAAAATTGAAATTTTCAGATCTTGTGTGGTTCATGGATCCTAATATATATTATTAATTTCAACCTGTGACATTTACCCGTTTGTGAGATAAAGGGTCTTGACAGACAGACAGACAGACGGACAACAAAGTGATCCTATAAGGGTTCCGTTTTTTTCTTTTGAGGTACGGAACCCCAAAAAATGGCTTGTTTGCATGAGTGTTATCACCGGGCTTCGGGAGCGAAACCAGTGAAAATTCACATTGAATAAATGCCTCTTTCGCTAATTCTGTTTGCGCTAATTTGGAGTTGCCAGTGAAGGAAGGGAGTTTTCATTGACATTTGTCAACTACTTTTTTAAGTGTCGATGGGTGATACGCTGATCACTGTTGGAAATTTCTTTTTTTAAGGTACAGAGTAAAGTTAATGAAATCTTTATAAAAGAAAACATATCTCGGACAGCAGTAATCAAAATGACTTAATAATTTTCATTCCGGGTGAACGTTCAGTATCAGTGTTCCATTTTCTATTTTTTGTAGGTGAATTATTAAATTAACAGATAATATTTAAAGTTATTTTTTGTACCTGACATCTGTTTGTCAACTAATTAGTCAGTCCAAAAGCAACAACTACCTATATACTTGCTTTAAAATTTTGCTAACAACGCACAAAAAAAAATGTTTCTTTTGTGCGTTGCTAGCAAAGTCGTGAACAAAAGCATTTGTCCTCACTAATAAGTAATCACACCGATATCAGCTACATAAAAATAATGTATATTTGCTTTTGTAACATTTGGATCACAAAATTCTCCAATTGCACTTGCGGGATAGAAAAAAAATCCCGTCAAAAAATCCGTCAAAAAATCTTTATCGTCATGTCAATATTGTTGTTTTTTGGCAGGCCTGGCAACACCGAGCTAGTTAGTGAGCTGAATCAGAGACGTCTAAAGAGGCCTTTATTGTGTTGAGCTGAGTCCAACTTGGGCCTGGATCAGTGCGGTGGACAATAAAATGTATGAAGCCTAAACAGCCCGTTCGGATCCGAAGCGGATAGCTCCGCTTTGGACTAAACGGACTGAATAGGCTTCATACATTTACGGTCTGTCGCGGACGTCCGCGTAGCACTGATCCAGGCCTTACACTTGGCAGGTTTTTAAGTGGATCTTGTTTGGCAGCGAGCTATTGAACTTTGTACAGAGTAAGTATTAGGTGATACTGCGTGGGCTACGAGTACCAGCAAATATGTAAAACTGACGGGAATAAATTACGTGGTACATCTCTAGACGTCACCACACCGCGCACACCGCAAATTCATCCGTGTTGGAAGAACACACGATCAATTATAATACATGTTCTTTTTTTCATGAAGAGCAACTGAATCAGTTTAATCTTTATTATATGATCTTTATTCATTTTATGAAAAGTCAATTTATAAAATGTTTAAATTCCATTATGTCGCTAGTCCTGAGTTCGTGACTAAAGTGATCTGGGGCGGACTAAAAATACGGTTTCAATTTATTAGAGGTTTCATGGATTTCAGATTTAAGTAGCCAAGTGAGTTTTATTCTTTCGTAACATAATGCATCTCTGAATACTATTTAAGAAGAATATAGTACAATTTTTTTAAATTTTTATTAAATAAAATGACACAGGATGTAAAAATACATCGCAAGAAAACAGAAACCATGGCACACCCCGGACACTACATACATCTTAACATACATCGAGCGCAAATTCGAATTTTGAAATTGGAAGGTCGCGTAGGGCGTAGGCTCGCATATTCAGTACAAAAGAGGACCATCTCGCGAGCGGGTTCGCGCGGGGGTGCGGGGTAGATTGCAAGGGGGGCGGAGAGTGTCCGTTCTGCATGATAGTACTATTACTTCATTCTGTGACCATGGAACTAAACAACTAAGTTGTCCCTAAAATTGCCTTTTTCTGAGAAAGCTCGATCCATTGTCGAACTCATCTCTGTCTTTAGATTGAGGTCGAGCTCATTGATTAAAAAAAACCGGCCAAGTGCGAGTCGGACTCGCGCACTGAGGGTTCCGTACCACCACATAAACATAATTGTATTAGTTGAAATTTCAGTAAGTTAATGTGCTAGATTTTTTGAGTCCGACACGCGCTTGACCAAATTTTATTATTTGTTGTTATTTTTTAGCCTATGCACTATAAACATACCAATTTTCAAGTTTGTAAGTGTTCCCGTTTTTAAATAGAACTAAAACAAAAATCGCCTCAGCGACCATCCAACTTGACCCCTCTCTTATATGAATGTTCTTGAAACGGGAGCTCACCACAATTGGTTACCATTAGTTGTGAGAAAAGTTGTAATATTTTATGATTTCAGACTTTTCCCATTATTTGTACTGTGAGACCTAGCTTCTTGCCAAATTTCATAATTTTAGGTCAACGGGAAGTACCCTGTAGGTTTTACATTTTTGAATAAATGTATGGAGATGAGGACACAAAATGCCATATCTTTTGATTGCGTGGTTGTAAAAAATTTAAATTTTCAGATCTTGTGTGGTTCATAGATCCTAATATGTGGTATTAATTTCAACCTGATACCTTTACCCGTTCGTGAGATAAAGGGTCTTGACAGACAGACAGACAGACAGACAGACAGACAGACAGACAGACAGACAGACAGACAGACAGACAGACGGACAACAAAGTGATCCTATAAGGGTTCCGTTTTTTTCTTTTGAGGTACGGAACCCTATCTTGAAAGCATACATACATACATAACATCACGCCTCTTTCCCGTTGGGGTAGGCAGAGACCACAGTCCTCCACCTGCTACGATCTTGACATACTTCCCTTGCTTCCTGTACTTTCATCAATCCTTTCATACATGCTCGTCGGTTTAGGGTACTTTTAACCTGGCCTTTATTCAGAACGTCCTGAATTTGGTCCTGGTACGTTCGCCTAGGCCTTCCCCTTCCAACGTTTCCATTCACTCTCGCCTGGTAGATCTCTTTCGTCAATCTTCGTTCATTCATCCTCTCTACATGACCAAACCATCTCAGCATCCCTTTCTCGATTTTGGTCACTACGTCTTCTTTTACGCCACACCGTTCTCTTATCACACTATTTCTAATCCTGTCACTCAATTTAACACCAATCATACCACTTAGCGCTCTCATTTCCACTGCATTAATTCTACTTTCATGCTTCTTCTGCCATACCCAGCTTTCAAAGCATAGTAAAAAAAAACTGTTGAAATAAGCCGAATAAAATAAAATAAGTAATTTTTTTATAAAATGCAAAATCTACATTACTGTTTACAAACATACAGTGAAGGTGTGTATAAAAACGAATAAACATTTTCATTGGGTAAGCTCCCTTTGATGTATGTTTGCAAAGTTTAATGAGCGAATTTCTCATGACCAGCCCACCTCATTTCAATTTACAGACAGGGTTTTCTGCTACAGGGTGGTTATAGACAGAAATCACGTCATTATAACTCTGTGATTATAACCAATACCTATTTAAAGAAAAGAAATTGTAAATTTTGTTTGCACTAGCTTTTAGAATTTCTTCTGTGGTGAACTTTATCAATTGAATAAAAAAAAAATTAAGGAGCAAAATTTTGTTAATAATTTATTCATTAATATTTTTTTTGCTTCTTGTTGATTTTATATAAATGGTTCTTTCAAGATTTCGTAGTCATCAAGGAACCTTCATGGTTTCGTCATGTTGGTCTGTTTGTCTGTCCGTCCGCGGCTTAGCTCAGAGACCCTTAGTACTAAAACGCTGAAATTAGGTACGGATATGTCGCAGCCCTCTTATCAGGCAATTAATTGTATGGCCAGTCAGTTGATTGAATGCCTAGGCCGAATGTTGACTGAACTACAATGAATTTGTAAGCTAGCCCGATTGAGACGACTAACCTAAAATCAGCCGGGTGATCAAAATACGAGTTTATCAGCACTCAATGTCCAGCAATAAATCAAAATAAGCAGCTCTAAATTTATTTGTCCAGCAATAAACTATTTGTGTAGCAGAATAAATTATTTGAGCAAATCGAGAGTTAGTTTCTGGCACTCGTCCTACAGATGGGCATAGGCTTTCCCTTTTAATCTGTGTCGTAATTCGTGACATTCGTGAGACTTTTCGGATAGCTGCTGACTACTACCCGGAAACCGGACCATCGTCAGTATTACAATATTGAATCGTAGTTGTAGTTTGTAAACGTAATTTAAAAAAAATACAAATAAGTAACAAAACCAAGTCACCAAGGGAATCTCTAAGTACCTACTTACTCTATCATATCACGTCAATCGAGAACTTGTAGCTTGCAAACAAACAGCCCCAGCTATCTATACACATTTTCCGATTCGACGTCACGCTTTCGGCAAGCTTAAGCTTACTTACTCATTCAGATGAATATCGAATCAAGAATCGTTACAGAAAGGATACTTTATAAAAGTTACCTTAATTAATTTTTCGCGTATCTCCCATGAAAAAATCCCCGGGTTCTGTCTCTTGAGCTCCTCGATCCTCGCTTCTACCTCGGGCGTGGCGACACGTGGTTTCGAGCCCCCGATCACACCAGGCCTGATCGACCCCGTCTCCTAAAGAAAAAACATTTTGATATATCGTTATACAAGGTGCAAAAAACTCGTCCGGAAAATTTAAACTATGGATTCAGACCATGAAACTGAGCAACATTTCCCAAGGGACAGGGTTCAAAAACGAAAAAGAAAAATAACTTCTTATAGAACCTGCATAGCGCATTGTGTATGGATATTAAAATGTATTTCTTCGTATTTCGATCTACCCAGAAGCAAGTCAGTACAAACACTTTAGACCTTATGGCATGGTAATAGAGTTGCAAATGTTTCCACTGACGTGCTGTTGACCGCACTTACTGTCAGTTGCACAAAGCGTTTTCAAAGTTACAGCTTCTTTAAATCTAATGCTGACACTTTCTTTTTTGTAGACAAAGAAAGTGACCGCAAATGATTTAAGGAGGTTTAACTTTAGAGTTTGTGCAACTGGCTGTTAGACTGGCAAAGGCAAAGATGTTCAGTTTCATGGTCTGATCACACAGTAAATTTTTTGGAACAGTCTTTTTACACGCGGTAGACATTCGAGGTCTTTTAAAGTTTTACTAATTACAATAATTCTATAAACAAAATGTCTTTTCAATGGCTATGTTCGCTGGCCTTACCAACCCTTCACAGTAACTAACTAATGGCAATCTCTTGATTTTTAGTTATTTTTACTGCACATCTAACTAATAACTATTTTGTATCCCTTTCTGAGGTGGTAAAACAATTTGGAAGTTAGTATTAACATCTTAGCTGGTCATAAATTTCACAAATGATTAAACTGATTAGCTTAGAATTAATGACACATTTTTGGATCTAACAATTTGTACTGTTTTTTAACTCTCTCGTTCTTGCTGTAGGTAATATTAAAATAGATCGTATTCAATCGCGTTCTAAAAACACTTGCCTTTTCCCGCAACAACGCACTTAATAATTCGTACGAGTATATGAAAGGTTTCGCATTTAGGACAGAAAAATATACTTAAATATACTATACTAACTAGGAAAACGCGATGGCTAAATGATGTTTACTAAGCATCTTTATTCATTTGTTATTGTACACTCAACAGCAAGTCGGTAAAAACACTTTTGGACCTTATGGCGTGGTAATAGAGTTGAAAAAGTTTCTACCGACGAGCGGTGGACCGTACATTTTCGTCGACAATCTGCCAGCCAGGCTGGCAGCGTATGGCGTAGCTAAATACTTCCTGGGAGAACAATCACCATTGTGGTGCTTGATCGTGGGCTGGTGGTGAAAACGGACCTTCAGGCTCTGGTGAACATGCTTCAATGGCAATTCTCAATTGTTTGTGGGTGATAAAGTACCATCGTCAGAAAATACAGGGAGATTCTCTATAAATTGTTCCAGGATCGAAGGGTTTTTTGTTCTCATCCCAATAAACAAAACATTCCATATTGTCATTTTGGTATCAGCTAGTTTTTGGCTCCGACTCCGACAACTAAGAATAGTACAATTACATCGTTTACCTTATAATCATAAAGGTCATACAGGACGACTAAGGGATCATGAGAATGAGAAGCAGATCTTCGGCGTATGCTACCACCATACTGCGGTTACGAACCACCGTAGTTCAATATGCCAGCAGCGTATTATAGAACCTATATAATCGATCTCTCCCAAAATTGTATACCAAGCTTTTTCACGTTTACTACTGGACATCGGGAGGAGCTCTCTATGTTTAGCAGTGGATTACTTATGGGGTGTTATGATGGGTGAAGTCGTTTGTTATTTAATCAAATCCATAGGTACAGAAGGTGGCAAAGAAACTGCACACAGTAGGTTTTCCACAACGCATTGACGAAATAGAAAATGAAATGCGGTCCCTGATTTTTCCTTAGATTAAAGCTATTACCTGTTTTAATTTAAGGAAAAATCAGGACAGATCATGGTCCGACGTTGCAAATTTCAAATCCCGTCAGGGTTTCAGTGCCAAACTGATTTGTATCGTAACATCACATGAAACGTCGACTGCAGGACAGGGAGCTCCCTTCAGAAATCCAGCAAATGCGTGGTTTTTTGAAGGGGATTTACCATAGTCACCACGTTTGTAAGCGTAGCGGCTGGCGACCGCTGAATGTAATGTAATATAAGGTGACCGCAGTATGTAAGATGGTACTATACACAGAAAGATGCTACTGCCCATACCCCGGTTCATAAGCCCTTAGTCGCCTCTTACGACACCCACGGGTAGAGAAAGGTGGGTATAATTTTTCGCCGGCACCACACGAGCTATGACACTGATTTGTATAAAACATTGTAAATATCTACATAATAAGTAAATAAAAAAAACTCTAAGTGAGAAAGAAAAAGAATAACGTGTTGTTAATTTGTTTAGTTCAAACATATTGGTAGCGCTCCTCGTATTTTAATGATGGATGGTTCGATCAGAAAAAATATTGAAGCTTTCTTTAATCGTATGAAAAAGAAATGCAAAAAAAATAATTCAGGAACCCAAATGCAACTCAGTAAAACAGTGATAAAGCATGACTCTAACAGAGAAAACAGGATTGAATTTGTATCCATGCTTTTCCTCTGACCGGAACTGACGATGGCAATTGGTCGGTTAACGCAACCATCGCAAGCGCGTGTGTGGGTGTGCATCGTGATTTAGCCCATTGTCTCATAAACTGGTTGTCTTCTATGTTTGCTATTGTATTGCATAACGCTGCTAGGACTAAATCAATTGATGTCTCTCAAAAGAGTGTGGCACTTTCGATAAGATGTTTAATTCGTTTCGTAGGTTACAATGTGAATCAGTTTTGCTCCCAAAGCTCAATGATTGTACAATTGAATATAAACTTTTTAGTTACTCTTAAAATAATCTCGAAAATTTTGAGGAAGTCGTTTTTTTCCTTATAAAAGTGGCTTTTTTTCATTAGTATTGCAGTTTTGAATGTCTTACTTCTGGAAATCATAATTTCGTCGTTGTATTTTCAAAATAGAATCTAATTATTTTGATGAAACCTTTTTTTATACTAGAATAATATAAATATGTATACAGGCTGTCCCAGGAAACACTGTCAAGTGGTGTTCCAGAGGTGGATCACCCCTTGGGCTACCCGAATCACCCCCATGTATGTTCCGCGATTATTTGTAGTTTTCGAGTTATAAATTACTTTTTTAATTTGTATAATTTTCTGCCGAAGGAAATTTAAAAATTCATATCTTTTTTCCACTAAACATTTTTCCAATTTTCTTTTTGTGTCATGATTGCCTTGAACATTACTTTAATACGTAAAATAATGATATTCCTAACATTCCTACTTGTTACTCAAAAAGTATGGTAAATAAAATTTTCGAACAATTTAGTAGGCCGATTAAAATTTTGATCATCAATTTAAAAATACAAAAAGGATGTTCCAGAAATTGTAGTTGATTTTAAAAACTTTTCAGGTCTCCCCAACCCCAAACACCCAAAACACCCAAAACAAAAAAAACATAAAAAAAAACAAAAAAAAAAACATAAAAAATATTTGGTGCTTAATGGGGTATTTTTCGCTGAAATTAGCGATTAAAAGTTAAGAGGAAAAAAACCCTGAATGCTAATTTGGGCTCCAAATAAATAATTTACCTATTTTGGTGATTCCTATTGCATATTATGATGGCGGTAGGGCTTCTGTACAAAGTTCGTCTGGTAAAGTACCGCCTTTTTCCTGTTTCTATCGTAAAGCAGCAGTGTTTGCACTATTGTGTTTCGGTAGAAGTTTTAAAAGAGCTGGTGAAATTTCAGGCACATGAGCGATTCTATTTTATTTCTTAGGGTGGGCCCTCTGAATTTGGTTGTTTTTTCCGTAAAAATGACAAGTAACAAGTAGGAATGTTAGGAGGTTTATTATTTTATGTATGAAAGTAACGTTCAAGGCAATCATGACATAAAAAATTTCATTTCAATCATTTTCACATTTCCTTACAAAACTCTCAAAGGTTCAAAAGATAGCACATGAAATAGCCTTTTTTAGGATTCCGTAGTCAACAAGGGACCCTTATAGTTTCGTCAAGTCCGTCTGTCTGTCTGCGGCTTAGCTCAGAGTCCCTAGAAAATTGTAATTTAGTATGGACATACATTTAATCATCCACGCCGATAATGATGGCGACACCTCTTTTTTAGATACTTCTTATTAGGTTTTTAGCGTGCTTTGTTATTTTTTCTATGTTTGATATATTTCATTGCTTTTTTTACGTTTTTGACTTATTCTGCTTTAGCTTTTTGTTACGACTACTTGAATAAATAATAGTTGTAAAGTTTCAAAGTTGTTTCAGTCACAGTAGTGGCCAGGGCCCTGGCATTAATAATGGTAAAATAAAATCTAAAAAAAAATTCTAGGGTACCTACAAGTAAATTGGGGGTGAAATTTATTTTCTTGTCAACCCCATTTAATGGGGTGTCGTTGAATAGCTCTTTTAAAAACAATGTAAGTCTTCTTATCATTTTTGATTTAGGGATCAGGTTGGCGGAATATTAAGCTTGAGAAAAATTTTTTTTTTGGAGTTGAGTGTCTCCTCCCTGCGAGCTAAACGGTTGTCAATGGAAATGTGAAAAAATTCACAAAGGTTGCTTATAATAATATGGTATAATTAAAAAGGAAAACTATCACAGCTAAGCAGGCTTACAGGTTAATGAGCCGAAAAAATGAAAACAATAAAAATAGCAAACAGGCGCTAAGACCTCGCTGAGCATTAGGAGGTAAAAGTTTATGTTATGAACGTTATGAAATAATAAATAAAAACCTGATTTGCCATAGAAATAATCCTAAAAAACTACGGAACCCTATACTGTGCGTGGCCTGACACGCACTTGGTCGGTTTTTTTGTCTGTTCGCTTCAACTGTCTTCCTAAATACTCTGTGTATGGTATGTGGTGGTATGGTACTTAGTGTTTTGAAGACAAAGCAAGTTCGTATTTTAGAAACAGTCGTCTTTGAGCAGCATAGTGGGATCTGGAAGGCTAAGAAAAAAACTGGCCAAGTGCGAGTCGGACTCGCGCACTGAGGGTTCCGTACCACCACATAAACATAATTGTATTAGTTGAAATTTCAGTAAGTTAATGTGCTAGATTTTTTGAGTCCGACATGCGCTTGACCAAATTTTATTATTTGTTGTTATTTTATAGCTTATGCACTATAAACATACCAATTTTCAAGTTTGTAAGTGTTGCCGTTTTTAAATAGAACTAAAACAAAAATCGCCTCAGCGACCATCCAACTTGACCCCTCTCTTACTCGTATAAATATGAATGTTCTTGAAACGGGAGCTCTCCTTAATTGGTTAGTATTAGTTGTGAGAAAAATTGAAAAATTGAAATATTTAATGATTTTAGACTTTTCCCTTTATTTGTACTGTGGGACCTAGCTTCTTGCCAAATTTCTTAATTTTAGGTCAACGGGAAGTACCCTGTAGGTTTTGCATTTTTGAATAAATGTATGGAGATGAGGACATAAAATGCCATATCTTTTGATTGCGTCGTTGTAAAAAATTGAAATTTTCAGATCTTGTGTGGTTCATGGAACCTAATATATAGTATTAATTTCAACCTGATACCTTTACCTGTTCGTGAGATAAAGGGTCTTGACAGACAGACAGACAGACGGACAACAAAGTGATCCTATAAGGGTTCCGTTTTTTTCTTTTGAGGTACGGAACACTAAAAAAATATCTCTGAGACGCAGCAAGGCAAGACGCGTTGTAAGAATGAAATAAGGTAGAGCTGTGCTGACATGCTGACATTCCTGACAATGTCAGTCCGACGAGGTTTCTCCAAAAATAAGATATTGAGCGACGTTTGCAGCTCACCTGGTATCGATTGAGTATCTTGGAGACGCAGCCATGCGAAACGCGCAGTTGTCGCGAGATGACACAGGGCCGTACTCCTGCTGCGGCCATTTCCACTATCTTTAGTCGGATGTGATTCGGTAAGGGTCTTCCGTTGATGAATAGGCCTCCGAGTTGGTTCACTCTCCCCTGCCCTGTCAAAAGTTAACATTATAGATTGTGGAGAAGAGAAGTGGTGGTTAGTGGGGTAAAGTTTAGGTATCACTGATTTTTTTGTTGTGTTAGGTCTTTGCCCAGCAGTGAGACACATTAGAGGCTAGATTAATAATAACATGGATCGTGAACCCAAAAAAACCTAAAATGTCGATTTGAACAAAGACAATAAATGTAATTTCTAGTGACAAGGTTATAAATTATCTTATCAGTAAAAAAGTAATGCAACTGAATTGGAACCGTTGTAAAAGTATGAAAAGCTTTTGTTCAAAGCTTATTGGAATCTTTATTGCCGTCGCTCTTTAGAAATTTTGATTTCGCTTATCATACACGGATCACCAAATAGTCAATATTAAAAATAAGAGAAACGTGAACGTTCGAAATATTAAATGAAAGCTCAGTCAGCTTTTAAAACAAACAAATTAAAATAATAATTACTTATATATCCTTACCTACCCACACATCCATACCATTTTGGTGTCGTTCCATAATGGTATGGTACAATGTTTCCATCAACGATGATTCACATTCAATCTACAGTAGAGTTCACTGAGCCAGCCATGGCTTGACGAGCTCAACAAAAACTTTAAAGCCCGTACCGTCAAAACATTAGCACCGTAAAAACGTCACAAATAATGATAAATATCTGTTTACATTAAATTAAGCGGACGAGAACGAAGCACATAATTTAAATTGATTATCACCCATTAGTATTTACATAATTAAAATGACATGTTTAATTAATGACGATGTCATAAATATTGTGATCGAAATAAATGTTGGAGACGCGTTCGATTGTAGACGTCAGGTTTATGCGACTATAGCCGCGGAGCCTATAGCCGGTGGTGTCTTTTTGGATAAAGATCGATAGATCGCGGTATCTTTTTTTTCGCGTGAGTGTAGTTGAGGAGGTTGTGTGGCGGACTGAGTGGCTGTGTGCGGGGCGGCGGTGGCGCGCCGGTGTGGGTGAGCTCGCGGAGGCTTCGCGAGGGCCTGCGTCTACGCCGGCTGCGTCTCTGTGCGCGTGAGTGCCGTACACTCCCACTCTCACAAAACTCGGTGTACAGGACACTACTAATATTTAGGACAAGGGACTTACAATATTTTGTCATTGATTAGTTTATGGCCCCTCAATCACAAAGCTTCAATACTTCTATTTACAGGTCCTTGCTTGTTTAAAAGCTAGTTTGGAATATTTTATGATATCGACTAATGGGTCCAAAATGTTGGATGAGAATGAGACCTGCAAATTTACCAAAGCTATTTACATAATATTATGCCTTGTTCCCGTCGGTGTAGGCAGAGACCACAGTTAACCACCGACCAAAGCTATTTAATTAATAATATTAACCGAAGCCTAACAACAGATGGCGCTGTGGGGTGTCTGAAAGGCGCTATTTTTAAGAAATACTCAAAACAACGAAGAAAACGATTTTCCCAGACAAGAAACCTAGCTAGATCAACCTCTCGCTCCAGAAAACCCCCGTATAATAATTTATCAAGAAACCGATTATATCGTCATAATATACAGGGTGTAACAAAAAGGGTATACCAACCCTAAAATAAGTGAATCATCTCATGAAACTAAACAACTTTCCCTAAGAAACGTAGGTCGAAAAACGAAAAAAAAAAATTTGCACTCCCATGGAAACTGAATCCGCTGATAGCGCATTTTGTATGGGAGGACAATTTTTGTTTTCGTATTTCGACCTATGTTCCTTGGGGAAAGTTGTTCAGTTTCATGGGCAGAATCACATCCTTCAGGGTTGATATATACCCTTTCTGTTACACCATATATAGATACCTAGATTATCAAAAAGGACATTCCTTGTTTTGTTATTTTTTTTTTGTCAAAGCTCAAAGAAACTTTAGTCATATAAGAGTTCTAGCTGAATTTTAATAATGAATATAACATTATGAATAGTCTTGACTCAAAGTAGATGTTTTGGTCACCCCAGTGTTTTACCAAAACAAGCGCAAGCGACTGTGTTGGAGGGGTCGAGTTCAGCCCACTCTTGATCTGCGCTTACAAAACTATCTCTATCTCATTCTAACTAGATAATCTACCATGCCGGCATTTTATCTAAATGTTTTGTCCCTTTTCGCTAAGGGAAAATAATTTCGGCGCTCTTTGATGATAAGCACGTGCCCAAAAATGTATTTTTAATCTTGTTGGGAGGGACTGAGAATGAACAGAGAAATTTAAAAAATCATGATGTTAAGTCCTTCCTGGACTCCTTTTTTCGACTTTATGAGTTCAAATAAATGGTAACAAAAAAAATCAAAACCATCTTTAGTGTTAATCACGTACTAAAAATTCTTCTGAAATTCGATTAATCTACCTAAGGCTGCCTGTCTATTGACGCGGAGCGAGGCACCGCAGCGGACCGGAGAAACGAGGAAATATTAACTAATAGATTTGCAGAGCGGAGTTTTTATGCAATCCTATTGGTTAATACTTCCTCGTATCTCCGCTCCGCTGCCTCGCTCCGCGTCAATGGACAGGCAGCCTTCATCATCATCATCATCATATCAGCCAAAAGACGTCCACTGCTGGACATAAAGACCGGTCCTGCGCTGCTCGCATCCAGCGGCTTCCTGCGACCTTGAACAAATCGTCGGTCCACCTTGTGGGGGGGCCTGCCAACGCTTCGTCTTCCGGTACGTGGTCGCCACTCTAGAACCCTGACGCCCCATCGGCCATCGGTTCTTCTTGCGATGTGCCCTGCCCACTGCCACTTTAGTTTAGCGATTCTCAGGGCTATGTCAGTTACTTTAAGTATGATATACTTTGTGTTGTTATTACTTGATGGAACTCCAATGTATTTATGTAATTAGACACCATTTTCACACTAGTTCCACTATTTATTTAGTAAAATTTATACAGAATGCGACCGGTTTCGAGTTAACATCGTCAGGCACTCGAAACCGGTCGCATTCTGTATAAATTTTACTAAATAAATAGTGGAACTAGTGTGAAAATGGTGTCTAATTACATAAATCAGTTACTTTAGTTCTTCCGCGGATCTCCTCATTTCTATTCGATCTCGCAGAGAGACTCCGAGCTTAGCCCTTTCCATAGCTCTTTAGGTGACCTTGAGCTTCCTGATAAGACCCATTGTGAGCAGCCACGTCTCGGTTCCATATGTCATCACTGGCAACACACACTGGTCAAAGACTTTCGTCTTGAGACTGCGGTATTTTGGACGAGAAGATATTGCGGAGCTTCCCAAACGCTGCCCATCGAAGTCGGATACAACAAGTAACCTCTTTCTCTAAGTTGGATTTATCCAGCTGAACTGTTTGTCCCAGTATTCATCAACAACTTCGAGCGTAGAGTCTCCAACTTTAAGTGGAGTGGGTACAACAAGGGCGTTAGACATAATTTTCGTCTTATCCATGTTCATTTTAAGACCCACTTGCTGTGAAACTCTACTGAGGTTATTGAGCATCATGCCGAGATCTTCCAGGGTCTCAGCCATTACGACAATATCGTCGGCAAATCGAAGGTGTGTCATGTACTCGCCATTGATGTTGATGTGAAATCCTTTCCAGTCCAGGAGTTTGAAGACACCTTCCAATGCAGCGGTGAATAGTTTAGGAGATATGACGTCTCCCTGTCTCACTCGTCGCTGCAATTGGATAGGTTTCGAGTCCTGGTCCTGAAGACGAATTGACATAGTGGCGTTTTTGTACAGATTCTTAAACACTTCAATGTACCGATAGTCGACTTGGCACCTCTGTAGAAATCGTATTACAGCCCGAGTCTCGATCGAATCGAAGGCCTTCTCAAAGTCCACAAACGCTTGGCAAAGTGGCTGGTTATACTCTTCGGTCTTCTGTATAACTTGCCGTAGCGTATGTATGTGGCCAATGGTACTGAAGCCTTTACGGAAACCGCCTTGTTCGGGAGGCTTGAAGTCGTCGAGACGGCTCGTAATGACTCTCGCCTGCCTTACCTTAATTGTACCTTAATTCTAGTAGGTACCTGGACGACCGAGCTATGCTTTGTATAATCTTAACCAAAGCCCAATAATAGATGGAGCTGAGAGGTTCCTGAAACGCGCTATTTTAAAGATACAAAAAAAAAATGGACATAACGAATTTTCTCAGATAAGACCTGGCTAAATAAATTTTTCGCCCCCGAAAACCCTCGTATACTCGTAGTACCTAAATTTCGACATTTTCGAGAAACCAATTACAAATTTATAATATAAGTACATATATATATATTCAAATATTAGTCATTTAATAGTATAGGATTACTAAGATGTAAATGACAGAGCCCCCGTGTGGTGCCGGCAAAGAATAGTACCAACCCTTACATACCTGTGGGTGTCGTAAGAGGCGACTAAGGGTTATAAACTGGAGGATGGGCAGCAGCATCCTCCTTTGTATCTAACATCTTACTTACTGCGGTCACCTACAACCGCGGTCAATAGTGCCAGCCGTAACGCTAACAAGTGAGGTGACTATGGTACTTCCCCTCTACATTTTTCCAGCAAAAGCTAGAATTCTGGAGGGAGCTCCCTGTCCTGTAGTGGACGTTTCATGGGACAGAGCTAACTGAGTTCGACACGAACTTAGCCGGCTTTTCTTAAATACTTGCAGTAGAGTCCCGAAGTGATCATCAGCTGAGATCATGATGATGGTCAGTTTGACACTTACACGTATTACCGCTTTCACGAATGCAAGACAAAAACTAAAAAAAATGATAGCTAATATGCTTTGCTTTTTTTATGGGACTTGTTTAGAGGTTACTTCGTTGTTTGCTATAATAACATAAAGTGTGTTTTCACCCAGCTACCTTTACGGTTCAAAATTGTGAACACGTGAATGTCATGGTAAAATGATATTTTCATGTATCTGTGTTAATTCCTTGCCTTCACTGACATATAATTTGCTATTTAAATTATGTTTACAGGTCACCGGTTTCCAATGACTCGATTTTCAGTTTTCCGCCGCCATCATGAATTCAGTCGATACATAATGCTACCTTTGAATTTTTTACCTAAAAGTAATATATTTTGCTTTTAAATGATATCTTTTTAAAAATCTAGTCTTGAGTATTTTGAAATAGTGCACATCGTTGGGAACATAGGGACAAAATATGAAAAAAAAAGTTGACTTCTCAACCTTCATCTCTTACATAATGCTCCTTCTATCCTAGCTTGTACCCGATAGTATTAAAAACCTACCTGCCAACAATTTTAAATGTGCTTTGTATAAATATTTATGTGATATTTTGTAATTTTATTTCAAAAAGTAAACTTAACAAAAAATTTCTTTTTGGAAAATCTTGTTATTTTTAGTGAATTTCCAACACTTATTTACCATTATTATTACAAATATTACATTACAATTATTTACAGTAGGTATAATAACGAGTCACTGTATATAATATCTTTTTTAAATGTAAAAATACGCTTATAGTAAACACGATTTACGGATATTTATTGATAAAGTTGGGTCATTCTTGAAAGTGTTGAAATAAGTTCAGAAAATGTACCCGTAGAGTACCTATAACAGCTAAAGCTCATTGTATTTTTAAAATAATTGTACTAAGTGTTATCTAACTTGGGCGCGACATTTTTGCACATAGATTTTTTGTAAACAGCGGAAAATATTTTTTCAAGTCCTGAAAATTGATTACTATTTAATTATTGATTATACCTTGACATATCTTGTCTAAAAAAAAATTACCAAAAATCCCATCAAAACTAACTTACGACACGAAACAATGGACTAGAAGTGGTTGCAAAATATTCTTTATTCATTGTGGGTTATACAATCTCTTAATGACGTCAGTTACATTTACGTCGCTTCACAAACACAGTGGCGCCTTGTGGGAAAAAAAGAAGCGACAATAAAAAACCCACGCGCTCTTTTAAATATGTTTGATTGACAGAAAAAACGTAAGTCAATTTGAATTTGCCTGTTAGAACTGCAGTCTAATCCCATGGATATTTCTCTTCAAGATAATTATAATAACCTTTGCTTGCTATCAGTTTTAAATTTATCTAAAGGTAAACTTTCAATATCAGTGGGTACCTTATTATACCTGGCTAGATCGATTTTTCGCCCCCGAAAACACCCGTTCTTTAATCTGTTATTCACTAATTATAGGTATATATTATAAACGCGAATGTATAGATGTTTGTTTGTTTGTTTCACTATCACGCCTAAATTTTGGAGCTAGATAGATCAATCACTGGGCTAACAAATAGGCTATAATTTATCCCGCAAAGGCATGGTTCCTGTGGGAGACAATACAATGACACAAAGACTATATAATGCAAGCGAAGCCGCAGGTAAAAGCTAGTTTTGTATATTTGTAGTCGAGTTCTCAAAAGCAGCTCTAATAATTTCGATTGAAATTCAGGATGAAAAAGGTTTTAGGAGAAAATGTTCTATCTAGTTAGGTCTCATGTCTGGGAAAATTGATTTCCTCGGTGTTTTTTGGAAAACTTTAGCGCTATTCATAAACTTTACAGCGCCACCTGTCGATCCGTTTATGTTCAGATTATACAAAGCATAGCAAGATTCATGTTCCTTACATCCCATTAAGCGTCCACTACTCGTACAGGACTGGGAGCTCCCTCCAGGACTCCAGCTTTTACTAGAACAAAGCGGAGGGGAAGTTATAGTCACCTCGCTTTTTAGCGTTGCAGGTAACACCACGGATCGCGGCAGTTGGTGACCGCAGTATTTAAGATGGTACGATACACAGTAGGACGCTGCTGCCCATCCTCTAGTTCATATTCCTTTAGTCGCCTCTTACGACACCCACGGGTAGAGAAAAGTTGTTACAATTCTTTGCCGGCACCACACGGGCTTCAGCAAGATTATATAGAGTAAATAAAAAAACCGGCCAAGTGCGAGTCGGACTCGCGCACTGAGGGTTCCGTACCAGCACATAAACACAATTGTATTAGTTGAAATTTCAGTAAGTTAATGTGCTAGATTTTTAGAGTCCGACACGCGCTTGACCAAATTGAGCTTATGTACTATAAACTTACCAATTTTCAAGTTTGTAAGTGTTCCCGTTTTTAAATAGAACTAAAACAAAAATCGCCTCAGCGACCATCCAACTTGACCCCTCTGTTATATGAATGTTCTTGAAACGGGAGCTCACCACAATTGGTTACCATTAGTTGTGACTTTTCCCTTTATTTGTACTGTGAGACCTAGCTTCTTGCCAAATTTCATAATTTTAGGTCAACGGGAAGTACCCTGTTAGTTTTGCATTTTTGAATAAATGTATGGAGATAAGGACATAAAATGCCATATCTTTTGATTGCGTCGTTGTAAAAAATTGAAATTTTCAGATCTTGTGTGGTTCATAGATCCTAATATATGGTATTAATTTCAACCTGATACCTTTACCCGTTCGTGAGATAAAGGGTCTTGACAGACAGACAGACAGACAGACAGACAGACGGACAACAAAGTGATCCTATAAGGGTTCCGTTTTTTTCTTTTGAGGTACGGAACCCTAAAAACCGGCCAAGTGCGAGTCGGACTCGCGCCGTAAGGGTTCCGTACTTATCTACCATATGATATACTAAAAGCTTTTGCTCTTTGATTTTAAAAACTCCGCGACCATTCAACTTGACCCCTCTTTTATAGAAAAGTTCTTGAAACGGGAGCTCACCTTAAATTGGTTATTATTATTTGTGAGAAAAATTGAAATATTTAATGATTTTAGACTTTTCACTTTATTTGTACTGTGAGACCTAGCTATAATTTTACGTCACCGGGAAGTACCCTGTAGGTTTTGCTTTTTTGCATAAATGTATGGAGATGAGGACATAAAAAGCCATATCTTTTGATTGCATCATTGTTAAAATTTAAATTTTCAGATCTTGTGTGGTTTATGGACCTTAATATATGGTATCAATTTCAACCAGATATACCTTTACCCGTTCGTGAGAAAAAGGGTCTTGACAGACAGACAGACGGACAACAAAGTGATCCGATAAGGGTTCCGTTTTTTATTTTGTGGTACGGAACTCTAAAAAGATAACATGGTCCTCCCCTGCACTTGCTTTTTCAAGTGTTTTGAATTTAAAAGCAATGTGGAACGGCAGGCCATGTTATCGTAGTTTATCTCTGCTTAGTTTAATAAAAGTCCGCCTTTGTCAAAACCTGGTTCACGGAGGTCGCGAGACAGACAATAACGATGTACAAAATTGAAATTTGAACGCCATCGGCCACACTCTCAACGGAAAATCGACTTAATTAATTTATTCCAAACAAAATCAGCCCACAAACAGACTCAAAGCATTCAATTTTGCATTGAATTGGTAATTCCACGGCACAATAATTTGTAACTGTAACATTTCGGTTTACTGTTTTTTGCCCTCCAAGTGTTCGTCACCTGTTGCTACTTTGATATTTTCTCACGGTTTTGGAAAGTAAACAGTTGTCTAACTTTCTTTTTTCAGCAATCGGATTGTTACTACAACCACTGTAATAGACAGTGTGTTTTTTTTTGCGTTATAGATCGGTTTCAAATCTTTAAATTAGCAGTTTCAACTCGTTTTTGCTCATTTTGCATACAATATAAACTGTTTTTGAAATCTTAATCTAAAGAAAAAGATTTTCCAATGGATAAACGACGTTAAAAAGCAAATAAGTAAATGAGAGCAGAGCTTTTAGCAATTTAAGTTTCTGTAAACTTTTGTAATTTCAAAGTTTTTATTTCAGTGGAAAAGTTTCAGTAAGATAATTATTTAACATTTCGTTAAGAATTTCAGGAATGTAATGAATGAACTGACTTTTTTATTTAGACTTTTTGAGTCCTTGACATTTTTAAGGCATTTAATTAAGTTTCTCAACGGTCGTGAGATCGGCTTCTGTAACACTGGTAGCATCCGAGTTATCAATGGGATGGAAGGAATGAAACGCCTTTGTAAGACATCTCTCATTTCACAGCCATCAAACATGCTTTCGATCTTCCACTTTCTTTCATTAAGGATCGTTTTTCCTTGGCAGTTAGATACCGTTTTTTTGTGAAGACAAACCTACGTCAGGCTATCAATGAAGTCCACTATACTGTTTGTGTAAAGTCATCGTATTTTAATGAACCGTCGATGACATGCTGTACGAGTAATAGACTCTCGGTGTTATTCTTTTTAGCGCCGAATTTTTTATATCCTTCGGGATGTGTCGGGCTGATAATAAAAAAATGTTCGACGATTTTACAATTTATTTTTTCAGCGAGCATTCTTGGGTATCCTGTTTAGTTTTATTAGCTTCCTCGTTTTAATTTGGTTGGGCGCAGGCGATATGTATGCTTCCAATAGGAAGGTTACAGAAAAATAAATGGGATGATGGTGTTTGGCATTAAATTCCACTATGTGTAGCTCAGGGTTTGGTAGAGTTTAGATTTTTAGAATCAGTGTTTCATTCAAACTGTCAAATATTATGATAAAACAAAAAAGCAGGTAAAATATTTATATTAATAAATTAACATCATACCATGAAAATAACAGGAAGGAGGGGCAGAAGGATGCCATAGGCAAAGTTACTTCAATTAAGGAGGTGATTTAAATAGTGTCGTATCAAGAAGTCAAAAAGATAACTTTGATCAGACATTAATGGCGATTATTCCACCGACAGAGTCATCACTGCCTGTGCCCATTTTTTTTTCAGATTGCACAACAGATTGATTGCTTCCATCTCTCCCTATCAGCTGTCATCTCACCATACGCTGTCCTTTTCAACGCTCCATCTATTCTTTTTTGGCCTTCCTCGTCCTCTCATTAGTCTTTAGTTTCTGCATGTGTCTATGGCTAAAAAGTATTTAGTATCTTAGCGTGATATGTAGCTATATCTCTTTCGCTACATTCAAAAAGTTTCTCCTGAGTGCAAGAAACTGTAGAAATTGGGTACTACAGCCAGTGTAGTTGTCATGTCACGCACTCACACTTGTCGGTATCAGAGAAGCCGCCCCAACTCTTCCTGGGTTTTCTAAAAGTCGAGTGAAGTGAAAACTTCTTATTTCATTGTTCATTAAAGATGAGGAAACTAGCAGGTGCATCATTCCCTCCTTGCCTTGGTGGCCGGAAGCCTGCTATGACCACTGGAGCGACTCATTACGACCCTCCTCGTCCTCCTGACTCATTTCCTCGCATTTTTTTCCTACAACTTGGAATCTCGTTTTCTCACAGCGTTGACTTTAGAATTACTTTATTCAGTTGTGGGAGGTACCGACTTGGCAATACTTACCGATGTTAACGAGTTTACGGTACGGTGAATAAATACGGGCGTAAAAAACTTAATGCAAGCTAGTATAGCAATGCACGAAAGCAAGATCAATGTTTGCTTACGAAATCTCTCTTTTTCTCATCAAGTGGTTTCTAATTTTATAATAAATATCTTTATTTTGGAGTGTGAGTGTAAGGTCAATGGCCAACCTTACAAAACCTTTGGTACTATATGTTACGTCACGTAACTAAGTGAGCCTTTAGTTTTTAAGCCTTCTTAATTTCGAGTCTAATTTGATATTGACTGATACCGAGACCTTACTTTGCTAAGTATGGAGTTATAATTTTTACTATGATTTTGTTGAAAATCCACATGAATTTGCTTGCACCGACATATCCTGGCAAGCTGCGAAAAACATCACAAACGTTTTTCATTACTATTTATGCCACTCATGGGATTCGAACCCACGGCGTCCGTAACGAAGACCCAACGTACTTACGGTACCACTCCACGTCGCCTAAGAGCACAACTACACTGGATCTCATACAAAACAGTAAGTGATTCTAATTTAGGTGTATTATCTTAAATGCTTAAACTTGCGCGACCAAAACTTCTAAAATAATTTTATTACGATAATAAAAGAGGTTTTAACGTCTGTGACAAAATTATACGCTTCAATTCTCGTGATGTATTTTCAGTAAAAAAATATGACTCTGAGCTTTTTATCGTCTTGAGAGGTCGCGCCAGGAATTTCTAATTTCCGGCAGCAAAATGTAAGGATTCTAGGAAAATGTGATCAACAAAATGATACGTTGTTTTCGTTTGGTGAAGCGAATAGAAAGAAAATTTATTGCAAGCAACCATTTTCTTTCTTGTAGGTGATAGGGCTTTTGTGCAAAGTCCGTCTGGGGAAGTACAATTTACAGTGTTTGCACTGCTGTGTTTCGATTTGAAGGGTAAGGGAGCCAGTGAAATTACCAGCACTTGAGACATGCCATCTTAATTCTCAGGGTGGATAACGCGATTTGCTCTAATATTAGGGTCAAATGATACCACTACCACTAAGGTGTCATGGGCGGTGGTGAACAAATACCACCAGGTGACGCACCTGCTCAAGTAACCACTTGTGACATAAAAAAAAATTCGTTGTTGAATTTGGCTCTGCGATGTCATTAGAACCATAACGAGTAATTGATGTTAATGATGATAATTCCAATAATGATGAAATGTCTCTTCACCTGATCTGCCATTGTGATGCATTAATTCTTTGTAGATGTCGTGCAATAGAAGTACGTCACTGAAAATGCCGAGGCTCTCATCTGTCTAGGATCGCCTAGACAGATTGTCAGCTCCTTCGAAGCTTCCGATGTGGCGAAGAATATCTGAATTTTTTACAGGTCACAGTGGCATGAACGTTAGGAGCTCGGATGCTCAAAAACTCCTTACCCCAAAAAATTAAACATTAAATTATTATTATGCAATGTCTATGGTGTCGTTCGCGTTGCTTTCTCTTTTGTAGTTAGGAGCTTTCTTACTTTGTCGACATTTCCTATATATCCCTTTAGGAATCCGTGTATATGATATAACAGCCTAGTAAATACTTGTTACATAAACACTTTGTTTGTTTAAAGAGGTAACTAACAAGTTTTTCTAAGTCAAAACCATGTCAAATTATTTTTTTACTCCTATCATACCAACCAAATTAAATAAGACGATGATTTTTAATGGGAAGTAAAGAGTAAGATTTCGAGATGAGTCACATACCTACGAAAAGTTATTTTATAAACTATTCTGACTTTCTGAGTTAACCCCTAGAAATGAAGATGGTTACTTACTTTACTTACTTTACTTGCCTATGCAAATACTTGGAAAACTATGGTGTAGGTGAAAGGTTCTCTGATGAGGTTTAGCAACTAAATCCTAAGAATGTTGTAACTTTGATATTAACGTAATAGTTGCCGAGCCCCAACTTTGAACTATTGTCTCACCTAGGATTTAGCATTTTACACAGGTAATACATATATGAACTCGCAGTAAAATATTGGTGAGGTTTCAAAGCACTAACTTACGCACACTTGTAAATTGTCAAACAAGTTCTCATTTGGTCTAAAAAAAACTTCATTATAACCACCTAATCGAAGTTGTAGGTAATGAGAAATTACAGATCATACGATTACGAAACTTAATCAAAATATCCGCGGGAGAGGACCACAGACAAATCTGTAATTATCTACATAAGTACGGCTATAGACTCGATGTGTTTGTATACGCATAAAAAGTGCTCTATCGGCCGGTCCGTCCTTTGTTAAATAAATCAGTTTCGGTGTCTACCAAATTACGCTTTCGACTGTACCTATACATAGCTATATGTACTGTATATGCTGCAGTATATCTTGCCAGGAAAATATGCTCTACCTATTATCTGTCTTTGAATAAATTATCATAATGAATGTCTCAACAAAGCTGAGGTTGAAACAATATGAGATCATACATCGTTTTTAAAAAAGCTTTTGAAAACACTAGTAGCCGAATACTCGTACTATTTGTTTTCATTGATTTATTCATGGTCGCTACAAAGATACAAGGCGCCGACTATGACGGTCCTTTTGAAACAACATCTTGTTCGAATTGGTAATGAGAAATTATGTGAAACGGTACAAAATAAGTCACGTAAAAGTTTTTAAAGTGAAACTGAATATCGGTTAAAGGGATAGAAAATTTAGAAAATAGGTACACCTACGTGAAACAGGTAGGTAGACGTTACAAAAGCAAGTGCGTGCTTTCGAAGTTTTAGTTTACGACTCGGGTAACTTTTTTTCATTATAGATTAAAAAGTTTTTTTTTTTTAACAAAGTAGGTAAACTAGTATAAAGTGTAGCTTAGAGTAGGTAGGTAACTTTTAGGTACCTACTTACCTATACCATCAGAAATCGCGAGCATACAATAATGGCTATTGTTTATTGAAGTTTCTTCTCATATAAATTTATCAGTGGGTTTTGTGATAAGGGCGCATGTGATAAATTGCCTGTTTCATAAGGCGTTCATTAGGAGCGTGCAAAATGCGCTCCGTTGCGCATACGCTGCGATAAGTTCAGCGATAACGGTTTTATTGCTTCAAATGTTACCTATTTGCATATCCAAGTTGCTTTTGTTTCAGAGCACTGTAAAGAAAGCTATAAATATTAAACTTTTTATAAGTATTTTAATATTTTTTTACAGGATTTCCTTCGAATAAATAATAATTACGGTGTAAATTGATCTAGTGAAGATATTTCGTTTCTATAACAAAACTTGTATTATGATGCTATTGCTCTACTTATCATTAGTTATAAGTAGAGCAACTTCCTTGTCGGGCAAAGTATCTAAAGCTTACAGATTTGAAAAATAATTGTCACACAGCAAAGTTTTGTTAAGTAATTTGACGTGTGGTGTGGTGACACGTAAGTTAGTAGGTTTCATCATAGCTCACTGTTTGTTAGAAACTGACGATCTGTGTAGAGTTTATGATTGGACATTTTTTTTAATATTATAATTTAAAATACGTCTTATTGTCCAATAATGTTAGTATAAACACAGAATTCTCTTGAAGGCGTAATGACAGCTCTACGAATATCCGACATAATGCCGATGATTGCAGCTGACTTGCATTGCCGCATGTTATTCACTTCTTTAATTAACTATCAAACCGGAGGCACACTCGATTATAAGACGCGGCTACTCGGCTTTTGTGCCGCGGCCTACCTGACAACGCTCGATATTCAAAGAGCTCTGTGCCCTGACGATAAGGCTGCCAGAACCAGCGGCGACCGGCTGTCTCGTCTTTGATAAACTCCCTTGTGTGTGGGTATTAGTCATTAGTCCAACGCCAACGTTATTAATTTCAGGTCGAACTCAAAAACTTGAGTTAGCTGAGCTTGAATATGAAACTTTCGAAACAGTAAACATACCTACAACTCTTCAATAACATTTTCCATTTGACGTCAATGCTAGGCTAGACTAACACAATAATGACAAAATAGAACTCAATACTGAAAGCAATGCAATCAAGCTTCCAGTCATCTATAATAATGTATTCCAGATAATAACAAAAAGGAATCATATATCATAAGTGACAAATCAAAATAAACAAGACACGCATTCTCGCATAGACGGAGCAAGAAAGCTGAAATCAAAGAACAAGGTCCGAGAGACTAATGTATATTAAATATGAGTAGACGGCACCACATGGCATTCAGGTGAAAAACAGTGCAAAAACAAAATGGAATTGCCATTATAGCTTATAACTCAATCAGTCGTCGGAGGCGGCGATGCTCGATCGGAATTTTACACTTTTTCACCCATTATCTGCATTCTTGCGACAAATATGTTGTCTTAAAGCCTATCTCGAGCATAGACGGCCCAGCGACATTAGAAAAAGAATGAAATAAAACTGTGATGAGAGAAATTCTTTACATTTTTACACGAAGGTTAAAGCGATAGTAATGTGGAGATGTTTTAAAATCATTATATATGTTAGTACATAAAAAGAAGACAGATATATAACCTGTCGTTGTTGAGTAAATACCGTCTTTATATTTTTGTAGTTTGAAAAGAATTTGTGCATATGACCTTCTTCTGAAGTAGAATAAGTTTTTCTTGTTTTGTCTAATTACGAGATTTCATATTCCAGTCACACACATTTCTGAGGCTGAGGCTGTGTCCACAATGCTGCATAAATATCATTTGTTTTCTATTTCTTCTAAAGTCGTAAGTCGACACGTAGCATTCAAATTGCTGCGTAAATATCCTGTTGTAAAAGCTATAAAAGTTTAAAACGATTAAGTTAATATAGTCAGTGTAGTAGTTTGTTAATTTAATAATCTTGTTGGTTAGGTTTCCTAGTTTAATTACATTTAGCAGCTTTCCTCGTTCCTAAGTTTTAAAAATTACAGACGAGCAAATTATAAATCTATCAAGGACATTTCTCGTTGTAGCTTCATATGGCGCGCTGTCAGGGCATGTGATTAATCATAATATGCTTCTGCATTTCTTCCCTTGATTACCATTGTATTTCACTCAATGGCGGCGATGGGTGCAGCTCCCGGTTTAATCTTGAATCACAATCACGACTCTTTTTGCCTTTTCTTTGTTATTGCGTTCATTATGTTACGTTTTAATAACAATTTTAGTTAGAACAAGAATTTTGTGAATAAGCTTTTATGTGAAAATTTAAGGAATTCAACTTATAAAAACTACTCGTCGCTTCGCTTTTGAAAACAATTTTGAAATTGTACTACATTGTTGCATAGTGTCATGCCTTCCAATTTTTACTTGCTTTCTTTACTGAAAACTTGACGCATTTTCTTTGACATTTGTGTTCATTTTGCTACCAAAACTACCTATGTTAAAGTACGGTTTTCAAGAAGGCATCAATGCGAAAATCAGATGCGATAAAAGAGCGTGCTAAAAAAATTGGGTGTCGAGTCGCCGACATAGTCGCATATGCGAGTCGCGTTGAGACAGTTCTGACGGCTGCGTGAAATGATGGACGGTCATTACGATGTCATTGACATCATTTGTTCTGCCCTCCTCCTTTTACTGGGGGACGTGTTGAAAAACCGCAGCTTCGGCGGAGTCATTGTTGTGGTCGGCTACTGCACATATTTGATCTTCATCATCGATAGCGTCGCAAAGACTACCAAGTGTTTACTTAGACAATAATGTAAAGAAAATTGCTAGTATACATTATTCATCGCAGTTAAACCGTGGGACAGGACTGGAATTATTATCAATTAAAATTTTGTAATGGATTCAGTTGATTATTGTACAAGTAGACTAGTATGCTTCTAATTCCAGAGCGGTTACTCGGCAATGCTGCATCATCAGTGATCTAATCATGTATCAGCCGAGATTAAAACAGCCCGGGGCCGGATCGCATCAAAGGCGGTATCACACTGTTATTTTGACTGATTGATCTCCCACAACAAAAAAAGGTTGCAGCGCTACCGAGATCGACAGTAGCCGAGAAAAAACAAATTAGTTGGCTAAACCTTTTCATAACGCATTGTTATTATCGCCACCTACCCCGTCTTACAGCAGCGACCAGACCAACTTGAATTAGTAAAAAACGTGTTGTTACTGCGCCTCAACATTAAGGTTTAAAATCGCTGTGTGAGTCAAAGTGTTCAGGCATCGATCAGTAATCGTGGTTGCCGAAAGGCAAAAATCATGCTGCGTATGCGACCTTGGGCCGGCTACAAAAAACGCGATTTATTTTTTGGAAGAAATGCTGGTCGGTGTCAGATGTAGCGGCTCGAGCTTTGATTGTCGAGATTCTCATATTTAGTTTTAATTGGTGGCTTTATCGAGTTTACATTTTACGGTCGGACTCGATGAGAGGTTAATAAGCGGCACTTTGAAAGGTATCTTCGTTTTTTAGAGATCCGCGTTAATAACGAGAATATGAGTATGTATGGGCCGGTGTGATTTTATTAGGGTTACGCAAGCATATTTCTAGGATGAGCCTAGAACGATTATAACTGATTTATCGACCACATATGCCACAGATTTTAACAGTATGAGTCAGCGTAGTGGCATGTAAAGAGAATTTGGAGATTCTAGGCACTTTGAATTAGATACGTTATAATAATTCTTTACGGAACCGTTCATGGCATATAAATGTAATACGCTGTGCCCAATTTTTTATTGTTTAGGCAATAGCCGATATTGATTTCGGGTCTTTGATTCCGAGGTATTATTGCTTGTTTTATTGGTACCTGGGAACATTGTAATTAACCATATCGGGCCTTTTTTCTCATCTTTCTGGATCCTTTCGTGTCTATGGACTATAATAATCTGAGACTCACCTTGAAAGGCGTATGCGCCGAAAATTGGTCTCATATTGTTCATCGAAGACGTAGTTCCTGTTGTGTAATCCATTTTGGAGGTTTTAATTACGAGGTTCAACTTTTTTCACTGCACAATGAATGTTCTACAATTACGGACGGAATGTGATTTTCATTTTGCTATAAAATCTTGATTTCTTTTAATTGTAGCTAACAATAAAATTGCACTTTAGGATAAGATTGGCACGAGTTGGGAATTTTTGTTTTTGGTTGTTCACACTACTAAAAATAAAAAGAGGACGTTTGCTTGCACACTGAGCAGTAAAACTATGTCGGACTAGGTTTAGTGGTTGTTGCGACGCTGCATGTGTGACATAAGCGAATCAATTACAATACAAAGCTAGCTGGAACCGGGAACATCATTCCCGACCCTACGATACAATAACATTTGCTCCACCTCTTTGCTCCCCTACCACTTTTTTTATTTACTGGTAATAATAGTAAATCACTGGGAACAGTCACGTATGTGTTGTAGAAGGGCTGTCGTATAAAATGGGTGTAAATTTATGTATATTGAGGCCTTTCGTATGCATAAAATAAATGGTGATGTGAGATCCTTGTTTGCTGAACATTATGCTGGGTCTTTCAACAGTCTGCCTTTAGTCAAAAATATTTTCCGTTTTACCAAAATGACGTTTACCTAATATATCTACCGAGTGCTGACTCAACTGACCTTTCCTGAACATTTTCACCCGGAATTTTGTACAAAATGGTGAAAAGGCTAAAATTTTTAAGTAAATTTTATATAGTTTGCTCTGCTCGCCTTTGCAAGAATTCTTTAAAATTCCAACAGTGACATGTTTCTTCTGCTTGAAATTTTTATCGTTTGCCATATTTTGAAGGTTATGTTATAATAAAGTATGTAATTTTGGTGCCACATATTTTTTTTTCTCATAGTAACGAAATTGAGTGCAGCTGCTGGCGTAGTACCGACAATGGCGTGTGTCGATAAAAAGCCGTCATGCAAATTATGGACCATTGTATCTCTGCATTGTGCCCGACGTATGCGATGTCCTGTACGGATGCCTCCCGCAATTCGTCGCACGCATCACTTTTGGGAAATCTTTGCGAATTCAAGACCAGCTGTTTATGACGGTCTTTTTGGTATTGTGACCTAACTATAATTTTTAAGATTGCTATTAAGTGCCCTTTCTGCTGCCAGATAACATCGCCAATGTAAGATTGGTTTTGTTAAAACTGTTGCAATGAAGTAAAAACAAGAAGATTTAAACATATTGAAAGCACTTGCTTTCAATGCAGACACATTTTTGTTTTTACTTTCTTTCAATACATTTGTATTCGTAGGAGATATTACAATACTTACTTATTTCTATTCTTAAATAGCTGTTTGGCGCCGTATTTACAAACCTCAGTGTGTAAAACGCTAGTACAATCAAGACCCATTCATTGCAAATACTTATGTGATTTAAAACTGAAATATGCCTAGTCACGTTTCTTTAAGTGTTTTTCATTCACAGTAATAAACCCCATCATTCCATACCAGATATTGAATGGACATTGGTGTATGTTTTTATAATCCAGAAGCAAGTTTGCCAGATTATTTATAGTACGTCCTTCGTGTGTCAAAACAAAATCGAGTGGTGTCTTGGGATTTCTCAAGTGGTAACCAAACTACTGTAAAGGCCCCGACTGAGTTGAACAAAGTGCAAACACTAACAATTGTCAAGTGTGTAGATATCTCCTGGAATCCGTTTGATGAGAAAGCACAAAAGAATTGTTCGCGTTTGTGTAAATGGTTGGAGTGTTACGGACGCTTTTGTCATGTTTGTTTTTCTTTTCGTTTAGTTTTTACTGTAATATTAATAAAAGGGAATGTCTCTTTTTTATTTTATTATTCTAAAACTAAAATAGCGATAATGGAGAGGGTGGCGCGATGACCTAGACAGCTTTCTGAGAGACTGGCAGTTGGAGGCATAAAACAGAGAGGAATGGCATAATAGAGGATAGGCCTTTGCCCAGCAGTGGGACCTATTATAGGCAATAAAAAAAAACCGGCCAAGTGCGAGTCGGACTCGCGCACCGAGGGTTCCGTACCACCACATAAACATAATTGTATTAGTTGAAATTTCAGTAAGTTAATGTGCTAGATTTTTTTGAGTCCGACACGCGCTTGACCAAATTTTATTATTTGTTGTTATTTTATAGCCTATGCCCTATAAACATACCAATTTTCAAGTTTGTAAGTGTTCCCGTTTTTAAATAGAACTAAAACAAAAATCGCCTCAGCAACCATCCAACTTGACCCCTCTCTTATATGAATGTTCTTGAAACGGGAGCTCACCACAATTGGGTACCATTACTTGTGAGAAAAGTTGTAATATTTAATGATTTCAGACTTTTCCCATTATTTGTACTGTAAGACCTAGCTTCTTGCCAAATTTCATAATTTTAGGTCAACGGGAAGTACCCTGTAGGTTTTTCATTTTTGAATAAATGTATGGAGATAAGGACATAAAATGCCATATCTTTTGATTGCGTCGTTGTAAAAAATTGAAATTTTCAGATCTTGTGTGGTTCATGGATCCTAATATATGGTATTAATTTCAACCTGATACCTTTACCCGTTCGTGAGATAAAGGGTCTTGACAGACAGACAGACAGACAGACAGACAGACAGACAGACAGACGGACAACAAAGTGATCCTATAAGGATTCCGTTTTTTTCTTTTGAGGTACGGAACCCTAAAAATATTAATACATCACACTATCACTTCGTAGGTGTATGCGGGAAGTTAACCAATGTTTAGGTTATTATCTGTTTAAATTGGTTTTTGTGCAAGTAATGTAAGCTTATTAGGAAAATTAAGGAAGAATATTACTAACGCTGATATTAAAGATGTCATTGTATGACCCGCATCAGATAACCACCCCTTTAGTTAGTATGAGTAATGATTATTATTTTATTCAAAGGATATCTACAGGAATGCTTTATTATTAACCTATGGTAAGGAGGATTCGTAGTCGATTCGGACGGACTAAGGTTGGTTTGGTCCTTGCCTTCTATTTATAAAAATTCTACACAATGTTTATATCGCTCGTACTTATATGCAAGTAATACCGAAATTATAAAAAAATTAAGAACCTGCTTGGTTTCGGTATTCATAAAGTAATGAAATAAAGAAACTTATGCAGGGTGTAAGGAACAGGTTAACAAAAACTGAAAGGGCATCAGTCAATGAAACGAACATCTTTCTCCTAGGCGCATATCACTGGAAATAAAAAAAAAATCAGCCACTTCGTACACAATTACAAAATTTATGAGACTGTATGGACAGGCCGATTTCTTTTACGTTTCCGGTGATATGATTCTTGTTAAAAGTTGTTCAGTTTTATCGACTGATCATGCTTTTTTTATTTTTGTCAACCTGTCCCTTACACACTGTATATTTAGTACTTATAAAACGTTGACCGACGAAAAAACGACTACCAACGTCGACTATAAAATACATCTTTTCATTCTTTCTACAAAAGAGAAGCCTAGGCGTTCCACTACTATTGACCAGTACTAGTAACTAGTATAACCTAGTATTAACAAGTGTTTGTAGCTGTGCTTGCGGTCGTTCCATTGTTCTGACTGGCTCTTTATGTCGAGAGGCACTTTCACCAGCTCGCGTGCAAATCAGCTGGGCTTGCAAACATTTAAGACCCTTGTGTGCTTAGCACGAACAGAAAATGAGGAAGAAGGTTGAATGCGAGAGAGGACTTATGTAAGTACTCACAGACAAGTAGGGCTACCAGATAAAAAAATTAAAAGTCCAGGGAAACAGCCTGATTTTATTGAAAAATTCTGAGATTTAGTCGCAGTACCTGTGCGACCGAGTTTCGCTCTATAATAACGGCCTCAACATTAAAATATCATCGGGTGAGCAAGCTATGCTACCCGCCAACAGATGGCGCTGTAGGTTTTTGACTAAAACGCAGTATTTAAAAAAAATGCTATAAAACAAGGGGAAAATGAATTTTCCCGACATGAGACCTAGCTCGATCGATTTTTCACCACCGTGAATCGTGATCCCCCGTTCGGTAAATTCCATCGAAATCGATAGTGCCGTTTTCGAAAAACCGATAGCAAATATATATAAATATTGCTCGTTTAATAGTGATATCGCGAATTCTTTTGCATATAACGTAATTTTTACTCTGTGGAAAAAGTGAAATTATTCTTTATTCTTTCTTTATTGTACACGAATACATTACAAAAACAAGCACAAGTGAAAACATATAACAATGGCGAGCTTAACTCAAACTTGAGTTTTCTACCAGCTAAGCTTAAATAGAAAAAATCTAGTAGACAATACTAGTATCTATTATTGTTGGTCTTTTACAATGGGCGCCTAAGCCAGGATGAAAGAAGAATGAGAATCTATCAAAGTGTTTATTTTAGTATGTAACAGTTAGGTTTCCATTAAATTCAAGGAAGCTGCCGATATCGAAAAACATATCTTAACGGAAAACATAAAAAAAAACATTTTAGCAGTTTCAAGTAATACCAAAAATTAAATATGAAATTTCGAAACATCCTGAGATTTCCTGATGTTTCCGAAATCCGGCCGCAAGCTTATAAAAAGCCTAAAAATTCTACAAATCCCGAGTTACGGTATTTATCTTTGCGGTTGCGGATTTTATCTTTGTACATATTTGCGGTTGCGGATTTTATCTTTGTACATATTTTATTTTGCCCATAGAATACATGAAACATGGTTTTGCCCGAAACACTTTCATCTTTTCTGAGTCAGTAAAAAAAAATCTTGATATTTGAAAGAGACAAACAGGGCGATATATGCTGAAAATTGTCATGGAATTTTGGTTGAAGGTAATTCTTTAATACTTATGATTATTATCTTTTAAGACTGAATGACTTATTTCCCTCCTTCACACATGATGTCCTGGCGCCTGCTAGAGACACCATAAGTAGATATGTCGTGCGATTTTTTCTCAAAATCAAGATATTTTGTGAACAACAAGATCGCTTTATCTCAATACATCAAAAATAAAGGATCTCTATTCATTTAAATATAAAGAATTGACAGAGCATATTGTTTGTTAAATAAACAACACGTCAGATTCACGTAAAGCAGTCGAGAAATTCCATACTGTAATGATTAAAGTTCTTGTACAAGGATTAGCACTGATTTTGATGAATGCTTTGTAGTATCTTTTTAATAAACATTTTATTTATATTAAAAAGTAAAACGTTTCAGCATGTCGTAGTAGTAATTTTAACTAGAGACGTAGAGAGTAAGTTTTGACGTAGTAGTTATTCTGCGACAAAGGAATAGGAGTTAGTTTGTAAGTAGTTTCTTAGAGGAAATATAGTTGGCCTGGTACCACAGATTCTGGTATCCAAATGAAGATTAAACTAAATTTCATCGGAACAAAAGGCCTTCTGGAGTAAAGGAGCGAATAATTTGGTTAAATTACAGATCCCGTTAATTTTCTAGACAATTTGTAAATGTCAAAACAAATCAGCCAGCGTTCGCCGCGACCTGACTCAACTCAGTTTAATGTCTCCACAGAAAATTAATAAAATACGGGAATGTTAATTTAAGTCATTAGCCTTCAGACGAACAGAAGAGATGCCGACTGAGAAAAAAAAGAAGAAAAAAAGGCGGGAAAAAAATGTGTGATCGCGCCGACAAACGCCCCACCCGCGCGACCATGTTTGTGGAAACAAGTCAAATGTGTTAAATATGGAACGCGGGTCATAGATGAAGAATTTTCAATCCAGGTATAACAGAAGAGACAGCTTGGGCAAATTGGCATGTCTACAAAGAATGCTAATTAATAGCCAAATTATTGTAATATTAAAGAAGACTTATACGGCTAGTTGCACAAACCATCTTTTTAAAGCTTGTTAGCAACATATTTAAAGGACCTTCAACTTTGAAGATGCTTCTTGCAACTGGCAGTAACCTATAGAAAATAGAGTTGTCAACTGTTGGAGAACCTATACATCCTCGGGTACCTATAGAAATAACATAATGTTCACCATTCGGTGGTTTTTAATGAGAATGAAAATTCACTTCGTTTACATTTAGATAGGTATGTCGTTTTTTGTTATCAGTTATTTAACAGGTCAACTTACGAACCAAAAGAGTGTCGCATCTATATTTAGTATTTGCTTTCATGGCTCTATGCTAGCCCATTAAGTTATTCAATTCACAGTGAGTGAATAGGTTTTCCTCACTATAATGGACTCTAATCCGTCCACACATGTCTCGGCTCTGGGGCGGTCTAATGCTCCTGTTGCATGAGCCACATTACAATTTTCGTAACGGATCATTACAATATCTCATCGTGACACAGAAAAATTTTACATGTCATTTGGAACAGTATTTTTTATTTTATATGTGTTTGTTTTACGCAGGGCGGGCCCCTTTCACACGCCAAGTTAAATTGCCGTTCACTGAATGTTTCCCTACATTTACTATTTAGATGATTATGATCTGAAATATTTCTTAATATTTCTTTGTGGAAAGCAACATTTTGTAGATAGTTATTTTTTTATAGGCTCGCTTGAAAGCTCTACAGCTACAAAACTTTAAGCTTTCGATTAAACACAGACTTTTGAACGGCCGACGACAGTTTTATTGGGGTGGTCTGCATTTGCCCGGTAGATAATAATAGGTCTTCACCTATGAAATTGCCGAAATTTTCTTACAGATTAATGAGATCATAATTCCTATAATTCTAATGCAATTTTTTTCATTGGTCCTATATTTGAAAGTTAATAATAATAATAAATATTTTTTTATTTTCTCTCACAAACAACATTAGAGTTAACATACAATTTTTAAAATACACCAATTAATAGATAGTAGAGTATCTAAAATATGCAGCAGACTTCAAGGTTATCAACTTATACAAGAAATATTTTTTTATTTTTAGTTTGATTTATAAAATTAAAGTTTTGAAAATTGTTCGTCTTAAATGTCGTCCGATTTCATCATTAGATTTGTTATACTTTTTACAGATAATACATACATACATAACATACATAATGTCACGCCTTGATCCCGTCGGGGTAGGCAGAGACCACAGTTCTCCACCTGCTAGATCTTGGCATACTTCCCAGATAATATTACAGGTAATATTTTTTCGAAAATTAAATTCAAGCTTCTGTTAGCTTAATGCCTTTCCACTAATGCTTAAAAAAAATAAAAAAATTGGACTTATAATTCCTAAGAAAAATGCAAAAATGTTAGTACTGAAAATTGAGTGTAACTAAAATTCGCCATACAAAACGGCAGTTTCATAGGTAAAGACCTAATAGCAGAATTGCTAACGAATCGTCAAACCCATTCTTTCTCGACGGCCGATAGAAACACCGTGCCCCTCAAATCAGATCCATCAAAGGCTAGGATAGAACTGTGGTCCAAAAGATACCCCCGAAAACTATCCCCATTGCCGAAAATCTTACACCAGGACATGATCTTTCCTGGCCCATATGAAAGTGACTTATAGACTGCGGTCGGGCGCTGGCAGGTGCGGAGAACTCAAGAAGAGGTGGGGCTTCTCAATAACAACAAGTGTGGCAATCTTATGACACACTTCCTTTCATGCCCTACCCCCTCTTGTACACCACGGGAGGACCTTTTTGAAGCCAACCAAAGTGCTATAGATGTAGCCACTTTTGGGCTAAGTTACCACATAATATTTTGCCATTAACACGAAAAGAAGAAGAAGTTGACTGATTTAAAATAATCGTATCTTTCATAACAATGAGTGTTAACACTGTGATCCTTGAAACTGTGCATTCAGACCATGAAACTGAACAACTTTCGCTAAGGAACAAAGGTAGAAACACCAAAAAAAAACTTTCATCTCCCATCCAAAATCCGTTATCAGCTGGTGCGGTTTCTACGGGAAGTAAATTTTTTTTTCGTATTTCTACCTATGTTCCTTAGGGAAAGTTTTTGAGTTTCATGGTCTGAATGCACTGTTTCAAGGATCACAGAGTTTACTCCAAACACCCATTATTATGAGCACTTATAAACTATCCGCTGATCAAAATGTCTGCAGTCTGCACTAAGTGCATTTCGTTTCATTTTTTTAATGAACCCAAAAAACTTATCTTCAAATTAGAAATAGGCAGAATATTACAAGAAAACTTTTAGTTTTATCTTTTTAATTATGTGCACTATCCTAAAATCACCTGTGTATAATATTTGAGTATGTCTATCAATGGCCCCGGAACCGCGCAGGGCGTATCAAATCATACTAATTGCTGTAGGAAGCGCGATGTCCTCCGCGACATGTGGCCTACATTACACAGCCAACGTAATATAACTTTAATTACTCTTTACGGTGACTTGGGCACAAAAAAAATACTTAAGCTATTTTAGTAACTACTTCAGTGCTTTGCTAGTCATAGATGTGCTTAAGTTACTTCGGTAAAAAAAACATGTAGAGGTTCCTGATAGGTAGGTATACAAGGCCTTTACTCGTATTACTTATTCTCGATATAACACGAATTCAAGGTTTCGAATATTTTTTCTTCGAGATGCAGTAAGCCGAATAATATTAATAATTTTTATTCAGGAAGTAAGTGACAGGTTGGCAAAACCTAAGGTTTAAGCTCTACATGATTTTTTTATTTTTTTTTCACTTTTTCCCTTTAAAGGGAATGTTCAGTCGATGAAACTGAACAACTTTCTCCAAGTAACATATCACCGGAAATGAAAATAAAAATCGGATGCTTCATACAAAAATACAAACGTATTGGACAGTTTCTATGGAAGGGCCGATTTTTTTTGCGTTTCCGGTGTTATGTTACTTGGTATTACTGGCCCGGTTGATAAAAAAAAACAAAATTTTGCAAGTGTTAAAAGTTAACTTTAGCCTTTGAATAAAAGGGAACAAAAAACTTTTTTAAACCCCGTAATATTTATGACAAATATCTAAGTACATACATATTTATTTTCATAACTAAATTCTGTATATCTAGGCATCAAAAATATTTTTATATAATCTCATAATCACATTATTAACAAGCGAGGCTTATCGAAGGTGTTAATATAACCTTAGTGAAGAAGCTTTTTTTTTTATGAACCACGATTTTCGTGCTAATTTATAATTGACCATGTTTATTGGTTAGGTACTTAGTATAATTTACAAATGCCTTGGAGAAAAATACAAGCAATAGTTAGAATAAGGGGAAAATTAATAAATCTGTAACTTGAAAATTCTCGCAAAAACAAAATGTTGGGGGTAAACATATTATTATAATTTTATTTATTTAATCGTATGACATATTTATTGGTCACTTACTTATACTTAAATAATACTTTTATAATTTATACTATTATAATAAATTAGGTTTATTTGGTTGCAATACACAAGCTTTGCTTTATTGCAATCGATTCACTGAAATCGCTTGCTACATACTTAGCATGATTATTGATGTATTGAGAGAACCGATTGCTATTTTATGAAGCTTACAATGTTCCATCTGTAATGAAATAATAATTTTAAGTTTTTAATTCTCAGCTTTTTAATTAAATAGCAGTGGATGGGGAGGGCGGTGTCCTCATTTTAGCCTTTTTTTGCTCTCTAATTTCACACTTTGCAACATCTAAAAACAACCAAGATGGGAATTTTCTGCCAGCGTCAGTATTTCCAAGTTCATATAAATCTACTAAGCCACAAGTGAATAGATTCTATGGAGAAGACGACGATGGCGTCGACTTCGTCTTTGTCCCAACGGCTAGATCATCATCATAGGGTGCCATCTTCAAAAAAGAGATAAAAGAGACAAAAAAAGGATAAAAGTCAAGAGTTAAGCCCACTTTAAATATTTTAATTAAATACGTTTATTTAATTTAATTTCTGTTAGAACATCGTCAACTTAAGAAAATTAAACCTAATTAAACAAACCACCCCTCGTCATCCCTGGTGCAAAGGTGCCCATGACACTGGCAGCATTGCCACGTTGTATGGCAATGGACAACCTTTGCACCAGATATGATCCGGAGCGAGGGTCACAACCATGCATGCGCACCACCCCGACAGCAGCCCTAGAAGTCATTCTTGGGCTCCCGCCTTTAGACCTGTATATACAACAGGAGGCAATAATGTCGGCCCTACGCCTAAAGCTTTTAGGCGAATGGGTTAACCACAATGGACCTATTGCCACGCTCTGGGACACTGTTCGGAAACAGTACCCCTTATGAGAGGCCCCGTGCGACAGGATCCCCAAAATATATAACTTTAACAGGAAATACCACATACAACTATCAGAGTCAGGTAAAGACCAATCCGGTTCCCATGAGGTCAGAATATATACTGACGGATCCAAAATGGACTCAGGAACAGGCGCCGGGGCTTTCTCACTCGACCTCAACATAAAAATATCACTGGCCTTAGGCACACACAGCTCCATATTCCAATGTGAATGTGTAGCTATCAAGGAGGCCGCCACCGCGGTAATGCGAAGGAAGGTAGAAGGCTTTAGTATAAGAATCCTTTCCGACAGCATGGCCGTACTAATGGCACTGCAGAGTAATGTATTTACCTCAGGGCTTATCTACGAGTGTCACCTTGCACTGGAGCGCATTGCTTCAAACAACAGGGTAATCCTGCAATGGATCAAGGGACACAGCGGATCACTGGGCAACGATGCCGCGGATGAATTGGCAAGGCGTGGTTCACAAACACCAGTGGCAGGTCCTGTTCCACTATTACCACTGCCCTTCAGTCAAATCCGCACATGGCTTCACGGCTTTACCCAGAACCAACACAATGCCCGCTGGGCTAGCCTAACGAGCTGCAGCTAATTCACCTAAGCTTACCCACCGACTTCTCAGCCTCAATCGAACAAACCTCCGAATAGTTGTGAGCACTATTACAGGACATATCTCGCTCAACAAACACCTATTCACAATCGGCGTTACCGATAGAGTGCGTTGCGTTGGCCGACCAACGGGCTAAAATCCTCAACAACACGAGGTCGCTCCGCGAAGCCTGCGAATGTCCCAGGAGACTTCTGAGCTTCTGGAAGAAGCTGGGCTGGCTTAATTAACCAGACTAACCTGTACGCAAAAAGGACCAAATCAGAGTTTAATTGCGGAAACAGGAGCCCACTAACTAGAGGGTCACAACCCTTATTTCTAAGGCGCCGTCCGACCTCGGCGACAAAATGTTTGGCCTCACTGCCCCAACAGCCCGCGGTTTCGACTGCAAATGGTACGAAGACATAATTTGTCTCGAACGCAGCGTACTTGTCCCGCTTCCTAACGCTTACTTTCCTTCGCTTAAATACGAGTATCACCTAAAACATATGCGGTGTAGCTGCAAAAGTCGATCATTTTGAAGAGTTCGTCGTTTCTTTTCAACAAGCTACACTGCCTTGTTCTGTTTAGCGATCATTTTGATTAGACACAAGACGTAATTTAGTGATAATAATCACATTGCATACACGTCCATGTGAAATAATTTGAAAACAATAATAAAAACGCGAATGGCATGCACACGTTGTCCGCGTTTGGGACAAAATTTAAGCAAACTGTGGAACACTATTTGGTAGATGGCTCGCGTTCATATCCTGCTCGTGACAGATCTGTCTTTTCCTTTATCTATATACATATATTAAGAGACTAGCTGTTGCCCGCGACTCCGTCCGCGTGGGGTTCAGAAAAAGTAGCTAATGACTTTTCCCATGGTTCAAACTATCTTCGTACCAAGTTTTTATCACAATCGGTTTATCGGATTAGTCATAAAAGCGTAACAGACAGACAGTGCAATTCTCGCCTTTATATTATTAGGTATACAGAGTACCGATTATACGGATTTTTGTAAGTAAATTAAACACCTCTTGTACATTATATTAAGAGATTGAATTCACAGGCTTGTGGTAGTGGCTAGTATTCAGTATCTTCTAATTTCTAATATTGTCATAGTCAAACCAGCTTTTGCTGCTTTTACGGCCACAAACTATATCGTTTTTTGCAAAGGCATAGCTGCTCTAAGTAATATTTAATGTGTAATATTTTCTATGGTTTTTTCATAAAACGGAGCAAGTAATATTTTTTAACGTCTACATATAATATTTGAAGGACCAACTCCTTTCACGGAAATAAGAGAGTGAAGTGACGTCTATGCATGTTCCACGGGTTTGATTCGTCATACATTTAAAAAAAATTAAAATTGTAATATATTTTTAATTCAGCCTGTGTATATACATTTTTACAGTTGGGTTATTTGGATAAATCTTACCTATCTTTACCTGTCGCTAGGTGTCAGCAAACTAGCAATTAGTAGAGTCGCGTGGCGGCGCGCACGCATCCGCGTTCGTGATATATCGCTCGCGACCGCACCGCCCTCATTAGCTCCGCAAAAACCCGCCTATTGTTTTATTTTGGCACTGTGACTCATCTACTACATCATCATTTAATCATTACAACAGCTCGATGTTCTATGATATTTAGCTGTTGAGCACAAAAAATCACAAATATTTTGTCGACGTCTTTAGATTTTACTAATCTGGGTTTTTCAATAGGCCCTTTTGATCCGGCAGCTAAGCAAAGACCTTCCCTGTGGTATTCCTCTCCTTCCAATGTTTAATAAGCTCCATCCGGATTAGGTATGTGCTTGTGTAGCATAAAATTACGTCTTTGTGTATTTGAAATGCTGATATTAAATATGTTGATTAGAGATGCATATTAAAATAAGGTCATGTCTTGTCACACTAGTCTATTTGCCTTCGTGTGCGGCCCATCAACGCAGTTCGTCGTTCAGCGGCTTCTTTGCGGCGCAATGATGCCTGAAGCGTGTGCGCCGCGATTTCAGCACGTTTCACGCCTTTTTTGTGGCACCATGCTCAGGCGCATCGCTCGTATGAAGACAGTTAATATCCCGTGAAGTGTCAACTGTTGGGCTAATTGCTGTTGAGTAAACTAAGCTTTTTATAGCTATTGCCTTTCTTAGTTCCCAACCGTAAATAGGCGTTACTTCTGTAAGATGTTGATGAGTTTTTGTGTCACAATAGAAAATAAATTTAGTCTTTATAAGTACTTCTGTAAATATTATGATCGTGGAAAGAAAGACTCTAAACTAAAGATTGGGAGGGTGCTCTCTAAGAACAATGTAGCAGTGACTAAAGTTCTCAACAAGTTAATTAGGTGAGAGATGAAACTCTTATTAGAAACTCTGGAAATAATGGGCACCCATTGAAATTATTATCAAATATTACTCAAAACTTAGGCACAAACATCTAGTTGTTCTCAAGTTCAATAACAAGTTTTGGAAGTCAATGAAAGGCGGCTTTAATCCAAAATTTCGTATAGAAAACGAGTTTACAAAGTAAAATGTACAAACAGGGTTGGTTACAAATTAAAGGGTTTTGTAAGCCGAAGCAAGTTTGACTTTTAATTAAACTGTTCAAGGCTTGCGGTAATGAGTTGTCGATTTTGGTCGGTTTCGATAACCATCCATTGTTTCCCTTCAATTATTTACTGGCGGTTAGTTCTGTTAATTATTAAACTTAACTGAAGAGTCTGCTATTATTTAGGTGATTTTTACGAAAACATCAGGTAGGTAGGTAGAGTTAGAGAATTTTAAAATTATTATTTGCAACTTCTAGTCAAATATTAAAAGTATATTATTATAGTTAAATTTCGTAACAATAAAATTAATTTTAATGATTTGTTTTAGAAAAGAACCTACTGTGCAGTCTGAAGGAAATAAAATGTGCGAGTCCGACACGCACTTGGTCAGTTTTTATTATTTGTTGTTATATTATGTACCAATATTCACGTTTGTAAGTGTTCCCGTTTTTAAGATAGAGCTAAAGCAAAAATCGCCTAAAAACCGGTTTTTAGTATAGGAGCTCCCTTTAATTTTTACTAACTAAATAGGGTCCCGTGTTTCACCCTTTGGGTACGGAACCCTAAAAAGAAACAACATCCCATACAAATCTGTTGATCGTTACAGAAGTATGGGAGGTAATTTTTTTTCTCGCCTTGCTTTGTATACAAGTTTTCTTTTTCTAGTTCTTAGAGTTATGGATGATTGTTGTGTGTTTGTGTGTTATAAAAAAATCATCTATGTATCTATACTTTTTGGGAAAAGTTTTTCAGTTTTACGGATAGTTTCATATCCTTTCCGACTGCTGGACTGCTTTTCGACTGCTGGACTGCTGCTGGCTTTACTTTTAGTTAATACTTAACTTACTAAATCATTAAACTTAATTTCACCGTTTGAGTGTATGACTGTGTCTTCTAGTAAAATCTTGCTTAATAGCTTTTCCCCAAGGAATTTTCTCGTAATATAGAAACAAATAAGAAAAAAAGTTTTAATTACTTTGTTTTCCGGAACGTAAGTTTATGTCCCGTGTGGTGCCGGCAAAGAATAGTACCAACCCATACATACCCGTGGGTGTCGTAAGAGGCGACTAAGGGTTAAATGGAGGATGGGCAGCAGCATCCTCCTTTGTATCTAACATCTTACTTACTGCGGTCACCTACAACCGCGGTCCATAGTGCCAGCCGTAACGCTAACAAGCGAGGTGACTATGGTACTTCCCCTCCACATTTTTCCACCAAAAGCTAGAATTCTGGACGGAGCTCCCTGTCCTGTAGTGGACGTTCATGGGATGTTATGATGATGATGTTATGATGAAGTTTATGTAAAATCATTAGTAAGTCATCTTATGTTGTTTGTTAACATTTGAATCATCAAATTGATAAATAACCCGAGTTGGAGTGGTAGCTGCTCTTTCTTTTCGATCACGAAAGTAAAGCAACGTTGGCCGTAGTTAGAACCCGGATGGGTGACCGTTAGTGGAACAACAGTAGCAAGAGCGTTTCCATAGTTCGAAGGGCACGTTAAGCCGTTAAATCTAAGCTAGGATTGGGTCTGGTTTGCCCTCTCGGTTGCGCAGGTAAGGTGGCAGTCGCTCTATGTAAAAACCAGGGCTCTCGTCAAATTCCCGAGGTTAGTTAGCCGACTCCGTCAAAACTATCGGTAAAATCGTAGTATTAATAGTTTATGATTAGATAAATCTAAATTTAATTTCCAAGATTTTCCTTTTCTTGCAACAAAGAACTTAATTAGTTAGGTACCTACCGACTAATTGTGAAACTTGACCTTGAGTGGTAATCATTGAAAGATTCCCTTGATTAGAGTTACAAACAAACCAACAAAACGAGCAATGGTGAACTTTTTATTTTTAGTCGCGAGATTGCCCAATGATCAATGACAGTGTAAGTAGGACGTATCAATGACTCTTTTATTTAACTATTAGGTTGCAATTATGGTGAATCATGGTGGTCAGTGATCACTATACCTACGTTACGCTTAGACACACCCAACACTACATACAACGAACGCGAATTTGAAATTGGAAGGTCGCGTATACCCGCATATTCAGTATAAAAGACCCTCAGAACCACCACGAGAATCTCGCGGTGGGGTGCGCTCGAGACTCTGTGGTTTAGAGACAAAAGCAGAGAGCTTCTTTAACCTCCTGGGTTCCGCGGTCTTACAGGTATGACAGAGATTTTTTTGCACATCTGATTGTGATAGGGGCTTTTCTATGGCGTTCGTCAACTACCTACGTATTTTTAAGTGTCAATAGACGGTACGCTGATCACTATTGATAATTTATATTTTGAGGCTTAGTAAAATATATGCAATATTTTTACAATAAAAAATGTATTAGGCATTTGACGGCAGCAATCGAATTGATTTAAACATTTTCATTACTGATTACATGATGGCACCTTGTTGGTTTTTCCTTATGCTGATCTGCAGCGCCGCCATCCAGTTGAACTTTGAAAAGGTGTTTGCAAACTTCCTACTATTTATTTCATAAATAATTTATTAAATGTTTAGATATATTTTGAACATTTTGACAAAAACAAATATTTGACTAAAAATATACCTATTTCGAAAAACTTTCACTTTAATTTTTTTTACTTCTTCAAAATTTGAAATTAATAAAAATAACCATCAGTTGCTTGGACTTATGAGGTAAGTTGAAGCTATTTTAAATGTACATACAGACATATAATCCATTTTTTTCGTTTGTTCCGACGCTTACCAACACATTTTGCATCTATGTGAAAAGCAATCGGCTAAAGCTGTCAGAAAAAACAAATTTGTAAAACAATGTCGCAGGAAAATAAGAGAATGTAGCGTTTATTGTGCCATAGCGATAATATGTGTAGGAATGTAGCCTCTGCCCGTGTGCTTCTGACAAACCAACAGCACCAGCATCTCTACATGAGGATGTCGTAAGAGGTGACTAAGGGATTATAAACCGGAGGATGGGCAGCAGTATTTTACCATCTTACATAGTGCGGTCACCAAAAACCGCGGTCCATGGTGCCAGCCGCAACGCTAACAAGCGTGGTGACTATGGTACTTCCCCTCCATATTATACCATGCGTTTTGCTGGAATTCTGGATGGAGCTCCCTGCCCTGTAGTGGACGTTTCATTGGATGTGATGATGAGGTAACCTTTATGGAAAGTATATTTAGTTTAGTTTGACATTTTCAGTAGAAGTATGCGTTAAAGATTTTGAAATAAGACTTAATTGCTCCGTTCGCTAGTGTAAAAAGTTAAGAATTTTAGAAATGTTGACAACATCAAAACATTTAGAGTATCGATTTCAATGTTTTTCTCAAAGTTAAATTGTCTTGATGTCCTCTACTTATTTTTTTTTCTTACTACCACTTTATCTGAGCCAACCTACTACGAAAGTCTTAAAAAATTCATACCATAAGATGTCAAACTTCTCATGTGTGATAAGATAATACACATGAGAACATGTGTGATTATTTAAATTGTATTTAATGATTTAATTTAATAAAAAAAAAAACAGAATGTTTAGGTATTTCTTCAATGCTCATTTACGTTCTAGAAAGAATATCAACCATTACACAGTGATGAATGGCCAAGGTATCGCTGAAATTCATATGGAATTCCGAATAAAAATTGTTTTGTTCACGAACAGAGAGCGACAATGCAATTAACTCACACGAACGCGACATAAAATTTTCTTGGTGTGCATAAAACCCCGCCCTAAACAAATTTTGACCAATCCCCAGCGGCCGCGGGCATAGATCGTTGTGGCAACACGCCTCATGTTTTTCGTCACGGAACAGCGACTCAGGCGCGACTCACACATTGTTAATACAAGCGCTCTTCGCTTTGAAGATACCCGATCACAGTCTTGTTGCTATCTCGTTTCCGCAACGGCCTACCTTATGCCTCTAAGGGGGAGAAAAGTTAATACAAAAGAGAAACATACTGAAACATGCTAAATTTAAATGGTTCTGGGGTCTAAAATAATGTCAAATAATAAAATAAAGAACAATTTCGTGAAGAAATTGTACTTATAACAGTAGATGTTGAGATCGGCTAAACAACAGATGCTAAAATTGTTCGGGAGTGAGAAAGAGACAACAGATCAGGTGGAGTAGTCTCGAAGGCTGTGAAGGCGGCCGGTTTGACCATTTTTTGTTGCACCGCTGATTGTGAAAGATTACACTTGAGAGTCGAAATACATCTTTACATCACACGTCAGTAGGCACTGAGCTGTCTTCAAAGTAACACGGATTAGATACACACATTTTTGGTTTGTCTTCGTAATCATGTCTGGCCGCAACCTGTGATAGTGAAAGACTGAAACTGTGATCGGGTGGGACTATATCGTGTGTTGGACTGATATTGTTTGCCTCAATGGCTGTATCAACATTGAACATGACGCCCTACTTTACAGGATACTCTTTCCAAGGTAAGTCTTCAGAAAGATCTATGACTGTGTTACGTGCCTGCCTACTCTATGTATATGTATTTTCTATAAATTTAAACATTCTTACCTGCCTTCTTTACCTTTAAGTACTTCTTATTAACTAATAGTTGATTGTCACTTTTTATCCAAAATCTTTCTTTTTCTTCAACTGTATTATAACATTCTTTCTGCTTTAAAGGTATTCTAAAATCATTATCTTATACCCATGTTTTAGGTGATTATTTTCTTTCTTATTCTATTTATTTTTTAGTTATTATATAAGCACTATGAAATCTAGTCTTTGCTGTTTGATCTTTGAATTTATTTTTATTTGGTTGGTAATGTAATATTATTAAAGCTCCTAACTATGTTTTCTGTAAAAACTACATTTCATACTATAAAATTTTAATGTCGTCTATCGTTAGAGGTTATACTTATATTGTCGCTTCTTTTTTCCCCACATGGCGCTACTTTGTTTGTGAAGCGACGTAATGTAATTTGAGATTGTTAATATCCTTTTTGATTTTTATTTTATTAACTTGTATCCAAATAGTAAATGAAGCCAAATGAAATATTAAAACTATGGGTATGATTAGATACTAAGAGATTGATTATGGTTCCGATTCCAAATATTTTCCTTAAATTACATAATAAGGTTTTCGGCCGAGTTTCTTGTATTGAAGGGAACGGTGCGGTCATAAAACTATAAAAACATGAAATTATAAAAGCTAAAGTGCCGTTTATTGCTACCAATATAACAATAATTCATCCTCACGCGCCGGAGTCTGAGATATTGTACCTAAAGACAAAAAAAGTTTTTTCTAAATAACAGAACTTCATTTGTTTAGTTTCGGGAATGGCCAAGGACCTTTGCCTATAGAAAGTGACTTGTCTTCGTGTCAATAAAGAATTTTTGTCACGACGCTTCTATTGTAGTGAAACCGTTCTTCGAGTGATCTTGATCTTAATTTCAAAAATAAAACCGCCGTAGATTGTTTGGGTTAACATTGAACTATTTGCTTGCTTATTAATAATTAGAACCTTTAATTGGCTCTCTGCGTAGTTGGTAGTGCCCTGCTTTCCCTAACTTGCCTTCTACGCCGCAGTTTCTGCAGTCGCGGGTATGATTCCCGACCAGGTCAACGATTTTGTATAACGAACATACCTAAGTAGATGTTTATTCTAAGTTTGGGTGTTATTTATGTCTTTTTTAGGGTTCCGTAGTCAACAAGGAACCTTTAAAGTTTCGTCATGTCCGTCTGTCTGAGTGTCTGGCCGTCTATCTGTCCGCGGCTTAGCTCAGTGACCCTTAGTACAAGAAAAAAAAAAAAACCGGCCAAGTGCGAGTCGGACTCGCGCACTGAGGGTTCCGTACCACCACATAAACATAATTGTATTAGTTGAAATTTCAGTAAGTTAATGTGCTAGATTTTTTGACTCCGACACGCGCTTGACCAAATTTTATTATTTGTTGTTATTTTATAGCTTATGCACTATAAACATACAAATTTTCTAGAATGTAAGTGTTCCCGTTTTTAAATAGAACTAAAACAAAAATCGCCTCCGCGACCATCCAACTTGACCCCTCTCTTATATGAATGTTCTTGAAATGGGAGCTCACCACAATTGGTTACCATTAGTTGTGAGAAAAGTTGTAATATTTAATGATTTCAGACTTTTCCCATTATTTGTACTGTGAGACCTAGCTTCTTGCCAAATTTCATAATTTTAGGTCAACGGGAAGTACCCTGTAGGTTTTGCATTTTTGAATAAATGTATGGAGATGAGGACATAAAATGGCATATCTTTTGATTGCGTCGTTGTAAAAAATTGAAATTTTCAGATCTTGTGTGGTTCATGGATCTTAATATATGGTATTAATTTCAACCTGATACCTTTACCCGTTCGTGAGATAAAGGGTCTTGACAGACAGACAGACAGACAGACGGACAACAAAGTGATCCTATAAGGGTTGCGTTTTTTTCTTTTGAGGTACGGAACCCTAAAAAATAATTTGGTACGGATATACATATTAGTCACGTTCACAAAGTGGTATAATAAAACCATAAAAAAAATCATAGTAGTGGCATATATCATGAAATTAAAAGGAAAACTATCACAGCTAAATAGGCTTTACAGGTTACAGAGTAATGGTAGAAAAGCTGAAAATTGTAGAAATATGGATAGCAATCAGGCGCTGGGCTCTTGGAGGAGGCTGGGCTTCCTACCAGTGGGACTGAAAAAAAAAATGAAAATATCGAAAGTCGCTTAAAAATAATAATTCCTAAAGCAACTTTAATACGGAATATTCAATTGCTCATGGCGCACTTGGCTTTTTTTTTCTCTTTTTTTTCTATACCACTAGTACAGACTAGTTTGGGATCATGTGACTGTGTATAAAATGTGGTGTGAAATCTCATCATTATTTTTTTAAGTTACCTACACCACACATGTTTGAAATTAATATTCAAAGTTAGCATTAAATTATATGACAGAAGTTTACTAAAAGATTGGCAACCTAGTTAATTTCCTTCGGGCAAATTCTAGTTCAGTTAATTAAACTCAAAATAAGGCTAATGTTGTAGCCTTTGAACATTTTTAACAACAGCATTGCATAAAGCTACTAATTTTTACAACCTTTTCAATAGCATCTGTTGTACGTTTCTTTTATTTGTATTTCCGAGATTTAAAAGAAATTATGGCTGATCATAAAACTTACTGACTAGCTAACTTTTGTTTTCGACTCCTCTGCGTTCCCGTTTATAGCAGGCGAAATTTTTTCGGGTGAAATCTTTACTTCCGTCAAATATTCGTTGAGCTTCTATTGTTTGGTTGTAACCGTCCTTCGCTGTCGTGTGTAACGGTTCTCAAAGAAAGGGTTGATGTTTTGAAGCCCCATTATTCATCATCAGTATCTGAGTAACAGAAAACACATTATGCTTCGTCTTCCAAAAAAAGACAACTGATTTCATCTTAAAAGTAAGTAGGTATTTGTAGCCATCCGCAGCTAAAAAAATTGCACATAAGGTAAATAAATAAATAAATCGTGCTGGACTTGATTGTTGATTGCTGGACTTGTTTATTGCAACTGTATTGCTGACCACTTAATATTTTATAATATAAGTGAACTGCACATCTATGCAATTAAAACGTCAATTTAATATAACCCTTCTCAACATGAAGGGTGTGAAAAGGACATCTTCGTAAAAATAAATCTCTGGATTCAGACCAATAAAACACCACTTCCCTGAAGGAAAGAGAACATTATTTTAATTACCATAAAATGTTGTATGTGAAATAGCAAGGCGCTCTTACGTAACGCAGTTTGTAAAGACACAATTTCATATTTTGATCTTGTGGTGGAGAAAGTCGTTTATTAGTTTCTTGATCTGAATCCATAGTTTCACGTTTCGGAAGATGTCTTTTTACACCCTCTTATAATGTACCTGAGCAAGTTTCATTTTTCTCAATATTCCATTGTTTTCTCGCAGCTGGACCTCAAATCCACTTCAAAGGTTTGCCGTGTAAAAAAGTACATTATAAATAACAACGCTTGCTCCAAAAAGCTCTCGCACTGACGGTTTTACACATAAATCATTACCATACGAAAACATTTCAACCGTATTGTTAAAAATGTCACTTCGACTTACGACCTGTTTCGTCTAAACCAAATTAAAACGAAAAAGACACGCTTACACGAAGGGGTTAAGGAAGGAAAGAGAGCAGTTACATAAAGAATGCCGCCATCATCAACATGTGTATAAGAGCAAAAAATAATCATGAAAAAGCTGGGTAAGTGCGAGTAGTACTCACGCGCTAAGGGTTCTGTTATACCACATGTTAAAAAACAATAGATCTGGCTTTCTGATTTTTTTAACTCCACTTGCGTGGCAGGTAATGCTGAAACCACTCAGAACTAGTACCTTTTTAATATGAATGCATCTACTTGTAAAAAAATGGTGCTCACCTTTTTAATACACTTGGTTGAAAAAAAAAAATATACAAATGAAATTACTATCGATGTTTTTCCTTACTTATTTATTACCCTTGCTTTTATTTGCCATTTTATGGTTTTAGTTCAACGGCTACTCCCCTACAGGTTTTCATTAATTTTGTTTCATGAATAGGTATATGGAGATGTGGTGAGAAAATTGATTTTGAGTATGGACAACGCACAGACAGACCGACAAATAGGTGACCCTGTAAGGGTTCAGTTTTCCTTTAGGTACGGATCTCTAATAAGAGTAAAGTGACATGGGGTGTAAGATTAACTTTACTCAAAGTATGGGTGATGAATGCATAAGGTATAAATTTCAGATTTTTTTCATATACTGTGCGGTGGCATTAAATGCAGGTATGTTCTTATATTGATAAGAATGAAAATGCGCTACAATTAATTTAAATTATAAAATAAAATTAGTACAAAAATGTGTCTACCTGGTCAAGGAGTCCCTAGTGAAATATTCTTTGACCAAAAATGTACTGGCCGCTTTTCTCCTCTGAATAGCTATGTAGATGTGTTTGGCAACGAATGACCAAGTGAGGATCACCCCCTTTTCATTTCAGGCGACCACCGATTATTACCACCAATTTTGTCGCTTCCAAACCCCGCGATCCAGCGGTCTCAAGCGGTTTTTGCGACCTCCCAAGTTTGTTTAGGACATTGCTGGATGAATCACCTGATTGTTTGAAAAGTTAGATGATTCTTTGCTTCGGAAAGCACGTTAAGCCGTTGGTGCCGACTACTATCTGCGGATGTAGTTGTTAATGAGCCATGTCAGAGGTCGATGACGGCTAAACAACTCTGACTCCAAGGTTTGTAAGGTCGGCCATCGACCTTGCAACCCACACGATATGAACAGAGTCATACAATGATTTCATTCATCATATAGCAAATCCAAATCCCATTTTTCAATCTTTGTGATTATACAAGGTGTAACAGAAAGGGTATATCAACCCTGAAGGATTTGATTCTACCCATGAAACTGAACAACTTTCCCTAAGGAACATAGGTCGAAATACGAAAAAAAAAATTGACCTCCCATACAAAATGCGCTATCAGCTGATTCAGTTTCTATGGGAAGTAAAAATTTTTTTTTCCTATTTCGACCTATGTTTTCAATTTCATCCCCCTTTTCACCCTTTAGAGTATCGAATTTTCAAAAGCCCTGAAACAGGTAAATAGTAATTTTTAATCGTCAGCCTAAATACAAAATTTGAAGATCCTAACTTTAAAACTAACGGACTTTCATACAAACTTTCATGCCCTATTTTACCCCCTTAGGGGTAGAATTTTGTAAAACCCTTTCTTAGTGCACCCCTAGACCTCATAACAAATTTGGAAACATGCCAAATTTGGAATTTCTAGACCCAGCGGTTTACGAGTAGGCTGTGCGTTGATATGTCAGTCAAAGAGTTAGTCACCTTCTTCATTAACATTAAATGCGTTTTCCCGTGGGAATGAAGTGTCTTCCCGCAGTAAAAAGTAGCCTATGTATTATTCCAGGACCTAATCTATATGTGTGCCAAGTTTCATTAAAATCCATTCAGTAGTTTTTACGTGAAAGAGTAACAAACATCCATCCATCCATCTATACTTACAAACTTTCGCGTTTATAATATTAGTAGGATGATATAGTAACAGACGTGTTAAAATAGATTTATAATAATCATTTTTGAAATTTAAGCAAAATGTCGTAAAATTTTCCAACCCACCATTTCAACCTTCAGGGGGTTGATTTCCAGGAAATGTTGAACACATATTTTTTTTCCTCATTGAAAGCCTAACAAAATTATCATACAACATTTCACACTGTATGTCACCCCCTCGAGGGCAGAATTTCCTAAAATCTTTTCAAGATCAAGCTTTACACTTACAGCGCGATACTTCAAAGCGGTACAAAGCCCAATGTGTCATGCTTGACGTGCTCTGATGATGCCAATATTAGATGATTAGCGTTCTGCCCTGCACGTATAGGAATTATTTTTCCGTATGAATTAATGTTTACCACCATTTTTCGCACCTGCACTCTTAAAATACTACACTCTCTCATGTCAAAGCAGTAGAATTTTAATATAAAAGTTTCAGTTTTCCCTCATATCACCCCCTCGGGGGATGATTTTTCAAAACAACTGAAATACGGGTTCCTATTTTTATTTCATTGGATTTTATTAAAACTTTTACTCATCTCATACAAACTTTGATTCCTCATTCTCACCCCCTTGGTGATGATTTCTCAAAAGTGCTGAAACACGTGTTTCTTTATTTCTTTTCATTAGTTTAAATCTAAATTATAATGTATCTCGTGTAAACTACGGAATTTTCACACAAACTTTCATTCTGGATTTCACCCCTTAGGGGTGATTATTCAAAAATGCTGAAACACAAGTTTCTTTTTCCTTTTCATTGGGTTAAATCCACTTTTTATGCACCTCATAATATCAAGGCTGTAGGATTCTCATTCAAAAGCTTCATCCCTCATTTTCACCTCGTTGGGGATGATTACTCAAAATGCTTCAAAACGAGTTTCATTATTTCTTCTCATTACTGATTAAAAATTTAATGCATTTCCTGTCAAAGCTGTAGAATTTTCATACAAACTTTCATCCCTCATTTTCAACCCCTTGAGGATGATTTCTCGAAAAGCTGAAACACATGTTTAATTTCTTCTTTTTATTAGCTCTTTCTTAGTGGATGGTTTTAAATGCACTAAACCTTTGTAGAAAATTTCACAACTGTAGCTATATCGGTGACGTTTCAGCGTTGATAAATAAGTCAGTCAGTCATTAAGTCAAGACAAACTCTATATTTAGATTTGTATCTTAATAACATTTTGAATTTCTGATATGAATACCTTTTGACCTTCACTCTCATAAATAGTTAAATAACTCTACCTTAGCTTCATTGTGTTTTGCAATTGTAGGCTAGTAGCTCTTTCTACCATGGGTTCTAAAATTTTCAAGCGTTTGGGGGCACATAAAATTATTGAGGAGGGGGCGCAGCAGATCTAGCTTGATAGGCCAATTTTAAGTCACAATTTTAGTTTCAAATTTTTCTATTACGAGTACCCTATATTATAATATTAGACACACAATATTTGTATTTATTTGTAATCGCGTTCTCGAAAACGACTCTAACGATACAGAGGTTTATGTGGGAAGAGTCTAGCTAGGTTTCTTGTCTAGAATGAATAATATCAGTGTTTATAAAAAATCTATAGCGCAATTCAGAAACCCTGGAGCGCCATCTTTTGGTCCGCTTTGGTGTTAGATGATTTGAGCATCGCTCGTATAATTCATGCTACTTTTCCTCCTCTACTTCTTTTGTTGCCTCTTCGTCTATTGCTTTCATATTGATTAGGTAGGTTTTATCTTACTATCAAATGAACAATTTGTTTGTGTATATGTTACGGTAAAAGTGATTAAATAAAAATGATTAATAATTACTGGTTACTGGTAATAACTGGTAATTATTATTTACCAAAATTAGGTAAATGTGATTCATATGTGAAATTTATCATATTAGGTTCGGTTAGGTTAGGTTATGTTTAGTTATGTTAGGTTATGTTAAAAATAAAAAAATAATCACATACCATTTTGGTACTTATTAATAATAGAAGATCTCCATGACGACAGGTCCTGCGCTGCTCGCATCCAGCGGCTTCCCGCGACCTTGACTAGATCGTCGGTCCACCTTTAGGGGAGTAGACTGATGGTTTTTAATTAACGCTCTCCAGACGAGCTGCGGTTGATGAAACTCTATGTCACCGGGTTTTTTTATACTAATACGAACCCGCTGAAGGCGATTCTGCCCGGTGACATTTCATTCCCCCTCCCCTCCCCCCGCTAACTTCTAAAACATGTCCCTAATCGTGGTTTTCTTAATTATTCACAAAATCTGGTGGAGCTGAAGGAAAATGGCCAATGGAAAAAATATTCTTCAATAAATTCTCTACACCATTAGTGTCATTGTAATTTTGATAGGACTAATAAGTCACGAAATATATCTCCCCGAACTTCATGATTTGCAATTTTTTACGAATTTCGGGCTGTCATATTTCGTGTAGAGAACTTAAAGAAGAATATTTTTGCCATTGGCTATTTTCCTTCACCTCCACCAGATTTTGTGAAAAATTAAGAATAAGACCATGATTAGGGACATGTTTTCGAAGATAGCGGGGGAAGGGGAGGAGGAATGAAATGTCTTCAGCGGGTTCGTATTAGTATAAAAAACCCCGCTGACATATAGTTTCAACAACCACAGCTCGTCTGGAGAACGTTAATTAAAAACCACCAATCTAGAGGCCTATGTCCAGCAGTAGACGCCTTTCGACTGATATGATGATGGTGATTAATCATTTTAAAATTATCATACTCGTATTTACCGTAACTAATACATATTTATATTCCGTTTCTCTATAATAGCTGTAACGATATTTACTTATGGTTTTTCCATACGGGGGTTTTCAGGCGCGAAAATTCGATATAGCTAGGTCTCGTGTCTGGGAAAATTAGTTTTCTCTGTTGTTTTAACATTTCTTGAAAATAGTGCTTTTCGTAAACCCTACAGCGCCGTCTAGGCTTTTTTTAAAATTACTCAGAGCGAAGCTTGGTCGACCAGGTACTGACGTGGAAAAGAAATACACGAGTTTGTCTAACATCTTGTCCCAAAAAAAGGCAACCAAAAAATAGGACGCTGGAAAAAGGTTTGGAAGAGTCCAGCCCATGTTTTGGAAAATTTGCTTAGGTAACCATCCGAAGGTATCTTTATTACAAGAGATATCATGAATTGTTGAATCCACTATGAGAATTTGTCCTCGTAATAACGTCGTCGATGCGCTGCCCCGGGGCCTCGGGGCGCTGCGTTACCTGTTGCACTTAACGACTGATCAATGTATAGTTCCCTAATGAAAAAAAATATTTTGCTTATGAGATTGGGGGGGGGGGGGGGGGAAAGACAGACAGTAGTTAATAAATTTTAATTTTATCTGTTAGTTTAATTCTTTATTCGTCAATCTTCGTCATCACATTACACTTCACACAAAATTGTAAGTGACAAAATATTTTAATTTTTTTACCAGTAAACGGAGTATCTACTGAAGTTTTGTCGTCTTTTTTTTCGTTAGATCATCTTATTTACGGAGTCATCATTAAAACTAAATGATTTCATTATTTAAAATTGTTTTGGATGAAAAGCAAACCGTAACATGACTTTCAAGTATCAAAAATATCTCATACTTTTAATTCGGCTCCAAATTATACACGACTTTTTAAAGTTTAAGACGGGATTACTGTCATAAGCGGCTCTGTTATGCTCTCAAACATCTGAAATCATTTGTTTAATACGAAAAGCTTTAAAGATTAGATACGAAATATCAGCGCTTTGTAAAATAAATGATTCACGTTTATTTCTGTCCAATTTTAATCAACTTCGTCAATAGTGGAGGTATTTTTTCTACTCTAACTACTAAGTTCAGTTTTGTTCCGCACAAAAAACTGTCCCGCCAAACTTGGTTGATTTATTTTTTCGTTCTTGTAACTTACTGCAATGACTTATCGAGATATTTAGGGTTCGGTGAATATAGAAGGTGGTGTCGACATTTAGTCTGCGAAATGTGTTCGATGATGGTCGATTATACGATACAGCGCGCCCAGCCGCGATCAGATGGGCCCGGGGCTAGGTGACGGACGCGATGAAGAGCGATACTGATCGGCAACGCATGCGCATGCGCACCTTGTAATTTTCCCTGCGAACGAGAGCCGTCTCTCAAGATTTTACGTTGTAGGCCCATACAGTTTTACCTCAATTAAAAATATAAATAAAACAACAGAATATACGTTGATTATTATTGAAGTAAATGTTGGATGGATGTCGTTAATGTTTTTTGTTAATTTCTGAACCTGGCGAGTTAATAAAACTCAAACCAATTATCTGAGTTTTACAACCTACATCACAAAACATTGGATTGCTGACCTCTATAAAGAGTTCACTACCATAATCAAGGTTTAGTCACATTCATATCATGGGCCGACAAGCGGTGCACATCGCTGCGCGGACGTGGCTCTCTCTGTGTGCGTGCGCAGAGATCAAAGGCACCGACAGGCTCTTTTAGCCGCATAATATGACGCGCCCCCCGCCCCCGCCCGCGGCCGGCGAAATACCTCGCCCGATCAACCTCCAGGGCGCTTACTTGCCATTACTTATGCCCATCTATTAATAAACAAATTGGTATAACGGATGTTTACAACGAGAACTTTGATTTAAGTACTTCATAAAAAAGGAACACACGCGTTGATCACAAATGAGTGTATAATATTAGGCATGGACACATGCTTAATTAAATTTAGTTCAAATCAGTAACATTTATGCAAGATAAGTTACAATAATGTAGGGAAATACTTGTTGCATAAAAAGTGGCTTTTGTCGTATTCGTAATTTTTCTTTATTCATATTATTCGGTCCCTCAAAAATACACAGCATAAAAGATGAAGAATAAAAATTCTGTGTAGATACTCTACGCAATCAGATAGCATTGACGCGCTTTATATGAAGTAATTGTAAGATTTATCGGACTTCGGTAGATCACTATCGATGTAGCTTTAGGCGACATGCGCAAAACTTTCGCGACAAAAGCGCCTTTCTCTTTCGCCATTAACCCTTTTCTGATATTTTCTGAAAAGCCTGGGAATGTCGCTTACGCTATGTTGGCTCGAAAGATCCACGGTGCAAAATAGCTCACGTGCGCGGCGCGGTCATCGATCAAGGTATCATTGTTCCATTAAAATTACGTAAATTCACTGCAATTACTATGAGGAATATCATACTGAGCGCTAAACGATCATCTTCGTGGCAGGGATTAAACCTTAGGTACGAACGGACATAAGAGTAGCGGTACCTGAAGGCTAACCAGCGGTATCTGCCGGTTAAGACTCACATTCAATAATTACTTTCTGATGCAATCGATATGTTAAGCATCGTGGTAGTTTATAAAGTTATGTACGTCCCTGAATTCCCACAGAGGCAAGTAGCAATGGCCTTTACTTTCTTCTCTTTTCAACAAAAGCTTATTATGAAGCCCAAAGCGGCTATGGTCAAAGAGTCCATTTCGTGTAGGAAAAGAAAAGCATTCGTCAAATTAGTACATAACGCGTTATGAATACGAAATGAGGTCAAACAGGGCATTCTCAAACAGGCGGCCATTATAGAAATAAAATATTCAGTTCCATTCATTATTAAGGTAGGAGTTGTATTCGGAGTGTCAGCCGAAAGGCGTTGCTACGTCGGAGCTCGGTTTGTTCAGTTGGCGCGGAGTCGCGGAGGAAGTGCTGAGTACATGCACAATGTATGTACCACCTTTACACGTGTAACCAAGCCCGTTTCTAGTTGCCGCTATGGTAACTCCAGCTTTTACACCAGCATGCCCTTAACTTCGCTAGGAAGAACAATGTTACTTGATTCCTTCTTTCTTACTGTTTCAATAACAATTAAAACTTAGATAAGGAAGTTACTCGTATCTTGACATCACAAGCTTGTCATGATGTATCATCGAACCATTACCTAACATAACATACATTATTCTGAGTCAAGGATTTAATTATTCACACACAATGCAAATTGTGCACCAACTGAGTCATTAGGCATTCGCGTACAACATACAAAACTCATCTACTATGAAAAATGCAATTCATACGTAGATAGGCAAATTATGTCAAATCCTGATGACGTTCAAAAGCGACAATGCAAGAGATAGCGATGAGGCTGTATCATATGAAAGTATAATAGAATTGATTTGATATTCGATTGCGCTACATTTTGTCTGAGGCGAGGGCCACGCGACCATGGGCCACACAGAACAGTTTGAAGGCTTGAAGAAGGCTTAATGGAATGACACAGCCTTTGTGATCGCCGCCCAATTCCAATGCCTATTCAGATGGCATTTCTCCTCTTTGTTGCTTCATTTTGGATAGTAATAGGTTTTATTAGTGTACAGACGAAATTTTAACAGGTTACGATTAGAAATCTTAGAGCTGCGCGCGACGAATGTGGACACAAAAATTTCCAATCAAGATTTAACCAGTTATTCTAGCTCAATTTTTCTTGTTACAATTGGCAGATTGTACATAATATTGGATTCATGTTCGTCGAATCTGATTAATTTGCTTGATTCTTAGGTTAATACATCGATAACCTGTACAAACAATTTCCTTTGTATAATTGTATTCTTGTTGAACCATAATTGGACAAGGATATAAAATGGGCTGCGACCCGAACAATTTATAATTGACCTTTAGTAAATTTAACAGTGATGACATAGCGTAGTTCAGATGGAGAGCTGTCATCTAAATCTGTTGTATTTCGAAAATGCAGACAGCACACAGTTTAATTGAATTCCTTGAACTATGAGGTGAGATGTTTGTCAAAACGTGCGCTGTGGACGCGCCGGCGTCGGTTATCGGTGGCACACAACTCATGTGCAAGGAAAGCGGCGTTGCGTGTGACGTAAAGCCTCATATAAATTTTACTATAGGCACATTAATGTCGCTACGTGAAATTGATTTGCTAGCAGAAACATATTATGATTGTGAAAACGGGGTTTACGATTTATTTACACAATACGATATCGACTTCATACATTATAAACTATCACTGTAGCGTTGTCGGCGCGAAACAAAATTTCAAGTTAAGTGATAGGTTACAACAACTCACTGCAATTTTTTATGTCTAGGAAAGACTACTTTTAGTAACGACACGTGAGTAAATAATTTTTAATTAAGTAGTGAACATAATTTTTAATTAAGTAGTGAACAATTATTTCTATAAAGAACAGATAAATAAAATATTTCCATATTCACATGGTGCATATTATGCTTTGGCAGCAGTAATGTAGGTAATAAGAGGCATCAAGCTACAATGTTCGCAATTAAAGCGCATATGTTGCAGTTAAACAGTACAGGCTTGGTACAAATATATGGTCGGGATATCTTTACGCCTATTGCGTTTCCACTTTTATTACTAGCCTTCGCTCCCGTGTACGCGGTAGTACAAATCCAATAACCTATGACATTAAACGTCCCAGCAATGCAGCAGAATTTGCTACTTATAGCAAAAGTCTCTGAATAAATTGACAGAAATAAACTAATATAAAGGTCCAGTGACAAGAAATTAACAAGAAACAAAGTGCAGTGATAACTTTTTCAATCAATTAGGAAATCAAAGTCGGTCAAACCGAAAATGAAATTCGACAGCAGATTAGCGAGGTTAAGAAATCCAATCTCGCTTTGACAATGCGAATGATAACCCCCAAGTACTTCGGCGCTGATGAAAATGTGATTGTTAATTAAAGTTGACACAGAAATGCGAATAGTGAATTCAAAATCTTCATTTATTCGGTCACGGTTTACCTCTTACGTTTAGCATTAAATGATTGACTCTGTTTCAATTTCGTCTAACACGAACGCGTCGGTTGAACGAATCGGAACACGGTTATGTGATTGTGAGAAAAATTTATACTTTCCGCGGTTCGGTGTCTGTGTCTTTAGTGTGAGACTATGTCTGGAGGAGGAAAGTCCTGCTATGAATAAAACACGTGAGTAGAAAATAGAGGCTTATCCATTTCGGCTGCCGTGGTTCGCTGAATAATATCCTTTGTGTTGGTATTATCGGTGCTCTACATTTCGTATGCCACCCTGGAGGCGACTATTGTCAGGATCAACTCGTGCATGGTCTAAATGCGCTTCCGAACGATTAGTTTCCAACGAATGTTTGAATTTGTTGTTAACTTCACCTCCTTTGCGTTAATAGTGTTACAATGTTTGCGAATTCTATTACGCATTGTACACTTGAAGTCTTTTGTGTGCACTTTTTGTTATCCTTTTATCGATTGTGCATTTGACTGATCCTGTTTCTTTATGAAATTGTACTCTTTCTTCTATGACTTTGCTGAAAGATTTGAATTGCTTTTGAATATAGCATAAAATAAAATAAAAATAACAGTCAAATGCTATATTTTAGGTAAGAAAACGATATGGGAGAGGAAGGATGTATACAGCAAAATAATATTAATGAAGTGATACATTATTATAAAGCCACCCACATTTGTATAGCGTGGTTATTATGGACACGTTATGCGTCATAAATATTTCGGGAACATAAAATTAACACTCAAAAACATGGGCTTTCGAGGCACCGCAACGTCTACGGGCTCCGACAAAAAATATGGGGATCGCATGCAGAACCGCGTTGTGAGTCCAGAGCGGCTATGATGAACTCGCTTTTTCATAAACGACACTTGAGCAAAGTAACCTAAGGTCGAGTTTCTAATAATGAAGTATCCAACCTCGAGGCTGAAGCTTTTTGTTTCACGTTCACGCCAATTAGCAACTGTATGTTGTTTGCGTTACGGTTTATTTTCGAGTGGACAATAACATTCGGTTTGGGTTATCAAAGGACGCACTTGTTGACATGTTGTCTAATTGATTGGTGTTTCTCAGCAGGATTCTAGGGATATACATGTGGCGGCACCTTTGTGGAATTATTTGAAATTGATAAACTATAAATGCCTCCACAAGTGGAAGATGCCACTGGTACATTTTTTCTCGTTTAAAACGTCAGTCAAGTTTAGAGAAGGCTTAAGAAAAAAAATATGATTTGTTCTTTTTACATAATTTGAGTAATAAAAGATTTAAATTGTCGATGTGAGTGGAATACGATGAAATAAAAATGTTAAAAATATTAACATCGTTGCGGTTGGTGGTTATGGCAGTCGTATAATAGTTGTGGCATGTCGCAAAATGTTGTAACTCATTAGTTCTACATTTACAAATTCTTCGTAACACCTGTCGCAGAACTTCTGGCTCAGGTATATTATTTTTTCTATTCCGTTAAAAAATAAAAATAATATTGAGCTCGCAAATCAAAACTAGTCATATAAGATATTTTTCTACACATGCTCTATTTGCACTGTATTAAGGTCCATAATCCAGCCTATTAAACACGCGTGCTTTTTTCATTATATTACCGCACTAGTGTTTTATTCTTTTATTTTTTTAGGGTTCCATACCTCAAAAGAAAAAAAACAGAACCCTTATAGGATCACTTTGTTGTCCGTCTGTCTGTCTGTCAAGACCCTTTATATCACGAACACCCGTTCGTGATATAAAGGGTCTTGACAGACAGACAGACGGAGGTATCAGGTTGAAATTGATACCATATATTAGGGTCCATGAACCACACAAGATCTAAAAATTTCAATTTTTTACAACGACGCAATCAAAAGATATGGCATTTTATGTCCTCATCTCCATACATTTATGCAAAAAAGCAAAACCTACAGGGTACTTCCCGTTGACCTAAAATTATGAAATTTGGCAAGAAGCTAGGTCTCACAGTACAAATAATGGGAAAAGTCTGAAATCATTAAACATTACAACTTTTCTCACAACGAATGGTAACCAATTGTGGTGAGCTCCTGTTTCAAGAACATTCATATAAGAGAGGGGTCAAGTTGGATGGTCGCGGAGGCGATTTTTGTTTTAGTTCTGTTTTAAAAACGGGAACACTTACAAACTTGAAAATTGGTATGTTTATAGTGCATAAGCTATGAAATAACAACAAATAATAAAATTTGGTCAAGCGCGTGTCGGACTCAAAAAATCTAGCACATTAACTTACTGAAATTTCAACTAATACAATTATGATCATGTGGTGGTATGGAACCCTCGGTACGCGAGTCGACTCGCACTTGGCCGGTTTTTTTTTTATCGGCTTGATGCAAGGAGTTTCAATATCTATAACATTCATAATATTTTCATGAATAAATGAACTGTGTTCGTTACTATGATAAATAAACCTTAATTACATGAAAATATTTCTATTAATTAACCAACTAACTACAAATTTGTCTTTAAAGTAATAAAATATTCAATTTTAAAATAATTCAAAGAGTAGGCTGTTTCGCAGTTTAGTCATTGCCTCCTGCGGGCGCATGTATATAATCTGGGTCTTCTGAAAAAGTAATACCTACGCGCGCGTCATTTTAACAAATATTTGTTGTTGTGAAATGTATTTATTGTAATTATTTTCAAAAGTATTGACTTCTACAAAAAAAAAAAACAATAATTAGTATGGTTCCTCAACGTCGTAAATACTTAGACAAAAAACACATGTAAAAGTGGGAAAAAATTTGATTTGTTGTTATTCGCAAATGTGTTGAAAAATGTCGTAAGAAGCTCGTGCACTTTGGTGATTACACTGTCGGCTCTATTACGCCCAGGAGACGCATTTTTGAAGCGTTTGAAGTGAATCTTTAGTTCGCATACGAAAACGAATCGTGTACGAATTTAATTTCTAATGCTCTCGATGTTACGCATTTTTGAATCATTCGAAAGCAATGTTGCCATTAAATTACAATCTTTAAACAATTTTCTTTTCACGCAGAAAAAATAAAAACAGGAAAGCAATCACTCATTGATGTTAAAAACGGGTAATGAATTTCGAGGGAATGGAACGCAAATTAAAAAGTTGATATGTCAGTACAATGTCATGTGTCAATGTCGTTCTCATCACAGATTACACATACTTTCGAGTGGTAGAAATGCAAAACGAGTGGGTCGGACCACTCGTTGCAGAATTCACAAGTATGAATATTCAAAAATTGCGATTTTACGGATTCGTATACGAATCTTGCCAATTCGAATGCGAATTGAAGTTCGAACGCTTCAAAAATGCGTCTCCTGGCCTGCGGCTCAGGCTGCAATTTCTGAGCCTCGAGCGTAATATCCAAAATAGCGCACGTGCATCTTAATGTACCTACTATTTTCGTAACACTATTCCGGCTGGCTCAATAGAAACCTGTATGGCACAAAGCGCTGCAAAAATCGGGTCTGGCGGTCCCTTTCACGATAGGTGGTCTAACCGCGCCTGCGCCTCCGCCAGTGATGTGATTATAATAGCGACATTGCATAGGGAGGCGTTATCAAGACCTGCCAAGAGCTTGACACATTCGAATTTGTAACGTTTTTATTTCAAAAGCCGTAGGAGCTAAAGTCACGTTGCGCGAGTATCAAGCTTGACCTGTTTTTGACTGTACGGCTAAGTGATCAATTCGGATCTTCTTTTCAATTAACCAGATAATTCACGTTTAAATTTTTTTTATTTGTAATTTGTCTAAAGTTACTCTTCTTGAACTAAACATACTCGTAGATGATGTGTCCTAGCAACCTCCTCCAAAGAATATTAATGAAGAGTAGCTAATTGTTCCAGTTACGTTAATTTCCGTATTTCCAAGTTTACTGTTATAAAATCTACAGTCATTGTAAGCACACACAGTCCAAATACATTTTTACAACTCTTAAGCTTGGAACAAATGTTAGTAGTCACAATATGGTCGAAAATAGTTAAGTGTTATAGTTTCTGGTCGACCGAATTCGCGTTAAAGAAATTGGATACTTTTGCTTGAGAACACTTGCAATGGAACGGAAAATTAGGAGACGATCGGGGCATTCGGCACTTACACATGTGGAGTGTGTTTATGTGGATAACGGAGTAACATAATCGATTAATTTCTGTTAAGGAACATATACACCGGATGGAGAAATATGAGGTAGAAATGTAGTTGCTTTTCAAGTCTAGCCTCTAAATGTAAAGAATATAATGAGTGAGGAACTAGACCCATTATTACATGTTTGACCTTTTAAATTCAGCACATCACGGTTAAATATTGCCATTTGGTGAAAAATGTTTGTCAAGCAGATTTTTATATAAGGGAAAAAACAACTAATTTACTGACCAAAATAAATAAAACATCCTTGTCCTATTTAGTTCTGTTTTTTTTAAACATATAATAATTACAAAAATTGTTGCAGGTCAAGGTCGTATGAATCAATTGGGTGGGGTGTTCATTAATGGACGGCCCTTGCCAAACCACATCAGATTGAAGATAGTTGAGATGGCCGCAGCAGGAGTGCGGCCGTGCGTCATTTCGCGTCAGCTGCGCGTTTCTCATGGCTGCGTCTCCAAGATACTCAACAGATACCAGGTGGGTAGCAATACAAATATTTCTATGTATAGAGCTGTTTTTAAATTGGATAAACTCTTATTATACTGTTTGTTCTAGTCTTGTCCTATCACTGACGAGAAGTTTTGTCTGCAGGAAACTGGCTCCATACGCCCTGGTGTGATCGGAGGTTCAAAGCCAAGAGTGGCGACGCCAGAGGTGGAAAACAGGATCGAAGAGCTGAAGAGACAAAACCCAGGTATATTTTCCTGGGAGATTAGAGATAAACTAATAAAAGAAGGCATCTGTGATAAAAACACGGCCCCGTCAGTCAGTTCCATATCGAGACTCATAAGAGGAGGCAAAAGGGACGAATCAGATCCTAGAAGAAATCACAGCATTGATGGTATTCTAGGTAAGTTTGGCCTAAACTTACCTTGTAATTTATTACAATCAGTCAAAAGTATTTATCTGATTCAATTGTGATTTGTCTATGGTTTGAAATCCCAATCCTGACCTAGTTTACCCACGCGTTAGAAAAACAAAAACGTTATATCGCAAAAGAAACCTTATTCGTATAAGAAAAGTTATTTCCGCATAATAAACATCGGATGGAGGCACTCGTAGTTTGTTTATTGCATACTTGTGTTTGAAGAGGAATTCTGCGGTTTGTGTTTGTATTTTACTTTGCATCCATTCCAGTTTGCTAGTCTTTTTATACCAAAGGTCAGATCATAATTATGAATGTATTAGCAGTGCTATGAAAGTCCTTGGCAAATATTTTAAAAAGAAATCCTCGACGTAATGACGCGTAAATAACTGGCCGTGTCATCGTAGTCCTTAACGCTGATTCGAGGCCATAATCACTTAATTTAGCTCAAAGCACACTATTATTATAAAATTTATTCCTATAATGAGACTGTCGGAACGTTCGCAAACTTCTCAAAATGGCGTATAAAGTTAATAATCCACGTAAAAGTGAAGCGGGAAAGGCGCGCGCGCACGCCACAGCAGCGCCCCTTGTGTCGGCTTCGAAATTGTAGGTTATAAAAATGAAATTAGTATCCAAAGGTGTTATTATCCCATCGCGTTTGGCCGCGGGGCTTGCATTACGACAATCTGTCCGTACTGCACGTCTTGTGCCGTATAGCTATCCAATATAAAATGGCGCTCCTAATATCCCGGTTCGGACGGAGTGCGGTTTCGCCGGAGAGATTCTGCGCGCCGATAAGATTATGCATATTAAGTTGTGCGCAGCTAAAGTAATATCTACACTGGAAAAGCGGCCCCTTTTGCCACTCCGCCATTCTCCACTCGCCGCTCTCGGTGCCGGATTGAAAATTTGCTGTTCGTGCCTGTTGTCCCCGGTTCCCCTGTAACGGTTTTTGAATTCACGGAAATATTATCTTGTCGATACAGCTCGAGTAGTTTTAACAGTCGATTATGGAAATTGAATTTAATGCTTAACTGGTTTTACGAACCTGTTGTTTTGGAGAATCCTGTGAGCAAAATCCGGATCAACGAAATATAATGATTAATCATTTTGAGTTCTGTAGCAGTGGTCTAAAAAGTTTTAATTTAGTTGATTGAGCGCAGTATAAAAAAGATGAAAATAATAGATTTCAATTCGGTTTATCTCGCAATGAACGTCGACGATCCAAAAAAGTCATTATGACGCTACTACAAATTTATTACAACATAATGTAATGTGGTTACATTTAATTTAATCGGGAGCGCGTGTGGTCCGCTGCGTTGTAGAGACGGTAGCTGCGAGATGACACATCACGAAACAAAACAAAATCACTCAACGTTAGAAAGTAACAATTTATAAGAACGACAGTATTTCATGTAATGAAATCAAAATGAGCTTTGTAATCATTGCGGCAATTTAAAGTTATACTCACACAGCACTTAAGAATAAATTAATGACCTATGGAATCACTTAGATACGATGTAGTTTTATAACACTTGTTTGTGCTTTGTAGCAATAAAAACCAATGAATTGTTTATTTCCTTAAAAGGTCCATCATCTTGTGAAGACTCAGATACCGAGTCGGAGCCTGGCATCACTCTGAAGAGGAAGCAACGCCGTTCAAGAACCACATTTTCTGGAGACCAACTCGAAGCTTTAGAACGAGCGTTTTCCAGAACACAATATCCTGATGTGTACACACGAGAAGAATTGGCACAGAAGACAAAACTAACAGAAGCCCGAGTTCAGGTAAGAATATCTGACAGTTCTACACTCAGAACGTCTACAGATGATAGATGAACACAATCATACGAACTCTTTGTTGGATCACGATCATTTCCCGCCCTAAACAAAAACCATGATGTAAAAAATGATGTAATTACCTTTATAATTAATTGTAACATTGGTAAGCTAGCTACCATATGTTGTGCATCGCTACCGTTTCTTCACTATTTTTTGTTGCCTTAATAACCCTTCATAATAGTAGTTCTCACACCATATAGAATTTAATCGAGTTTGTTGTACGTTGTAAATATACGTGTAAGTTTATTCGTGTTACGGTTTATAGAGTCACCGGTATCTATATGTTAGACGATATCGAAGGAGATTAATTATTTAGATTGTCCACGAGAGGCTGTTAAGCGATTGCGATCCTAAGGGATGGTTACGTGCAATCCCTTTAAAACAATTAGTTGAAGTGGATTTATTTGTATCAATACAACTGGAACTTTCATTATTTTGAGCAATATAGTATAGCATTTAAGAAAAATAACAACAACAGGTCAATTCTTTTTCGCAAGAATTAACAAGATATTATTTATTGTCTAGGTGTGGTTCTCAAACCGAAGAGCTCGACTCCGTAAGCAACTCAACTCTCAACAATTAAGTGCCTTCAACACCATGTCCCTACAATCTGCTTTCCCATCAGTCCACCAACAATATGAACCACCTTCTACTTTCAACGCTCAATGCGCTTCATGGCAGCAGTCATATTCATCCGCATTAGGATCAAGTTCAGTCTTAAATTCAGCCCTTGCTCCTTCGCTTCACCAATCAGCCTTGACCGCACCATCCGTTTGTCAATCAGCACTCGCTGCGTCTTCTTTACATCCGCCCACTTCAAGTTCTTTTACGTCAGGGAACTTGACGCCCCTCTCTCATTCATCAGAGATTGCAACACCTTTGCAAGCTTCGAATGACACAACTCCTCCAAGCACGAGTCCCAATACTGCCAACAGTCCAGGAACTAACCACAGCAGTGGAATTACCTACCAACATCCCACTTATAACCCAAGTGAATCCGTCCACCCATATGGATACGGTGACTACTCCAAGCAAGATCATGCGATGTCCGCGCACAACCACTGGACCTCGAGACAACTCAGCGGGCATCCTCAGAACAAACTCGCTGAGGTTGGTGCGTGGCCGGAGAACTATAGGTAAGTCAATCAATTTCAATTTATCATAGTTAATATCTTACAAACAAACAAAAGACGTATGAATCATGCACAAACCAGCGTTACATCTCAATAATCCCTGGCGGCAAGTAAGAAGCTTTATGAATTATTGATGTTTAGCTACTCATATTCCGACATGGATTGTATAGATGAATATGCAATTACATTAAACTGACCTTTGCTGCTGATGATTTAAATAACTATCTATTAAGATAATACCATAGAATAGGGGTGTTATTTTTGTAATAGTAGGTTTGAATTCCACGTTAGCTATGAATGACATAATTTTATTTTATCCAGTTATTGAACAGCCAGTTGTGTATGATGGCGGGCGCAATAGAGCTCGTTCGTGCTGCGCTTACGTCCGGTGGCTATCGGAAAGGCGCTGGAATCGATCGCAAATCGGGGTGCGTTCGTTTTATTTCTTTTCACCTTCCTTTATCATTAGCCGAAGCGGCCGCTAATCAATTAAGAGTGTAAGAAGTCGGCCATTATCCGCTGCGCGGGTGGTTATTACAGCCCGCGCTTCGTAATACGCCGATGCGATCGTGAATGCATAGGGCTGCGAATTTTATAGTGATTTTCAATCGAAATTTAATTAAAGTTTTACTGACTTATTTTCACTCTGATAGGAATTTTTGAAAGGAGAAAATAAAGTCACAGATGTACTCGTATGAGCGTAGAAACTACCACTTGAATTTGTCGAAAGAGAATGTGACAAAGACATTGTCGGTTTGTACTGAATACGGCAACGACATTTATCTGTGTTATCGAGACAAAGCACGACTATAAACCTCACACTGGACCACACACAATATCTCTTGTTGCACAATGACAGACAAACTAATAACATATGGGTTGTCCACGTTCGCGGCGGTCTGTCTTATCTAGTGCTCGCGGCTTGATTGACATAGGTTTGCGTTTCGACACTATTTGTTATAACGTCTACCAAAAATTTGTAAAGCACTAAATATGGGCCGCATTACTCTATATCCATGTTGCGGCTTCGTAGTAAAAAAAATGTATTGACATATAAAATATGTTTGTGATTGTAAAGCTGTACTTTATGTCTCTAATAATTCAGTCATCTGCTGCGGTACTAATAGTAGGATACATTGGCTGGTAGCAATTAGTTGAACCTTCATTGGCTGCGAAGAGCGATTTTGATTACCACGTTCGATAGGTAGGGCCGATGACGCATTCCCCTTAATTACCAGAATTAAATGCCCGTACACCGCTGCAGGAAACGCTGAATTTATCATGGATATTGCTATTAAATTTTAATTGACACTCCCTTTTGTTCACTTCAAATTCATTATTTTGTAATAAAATAACGCGTGTTGATTTTTGTCCATGCAATATCAGTAGTAAACCTAGTAACTATTAGAAATCTACTCTAAAATAAAACGACTGCTCAGTTTGCGTCCTTATAACTGAGTATGCGCAAAACAGCACATTCGCAAACAATACGTTATGGAAAACAGATAAATACACGTTACTATGTAAGGTTTGTAAGCAACCGTAAAGGCAATTAATGAGAGGCCGAACGTGACATTAGTGCAGTGAACCCGAGTATTAAACTGACGGTAACCCGGCATTAAACTTATCTGCAGCTATTTGCATTCGACTTCCTAAATAGCAGAACCTCGCGTGCGACTTTCATTGCTCAATTTATGGAAGCAGCCGTTACTCAATGAATGCAAATTTTACAAATTAAAATCAATTTTTCACTCACTTAATCTCTCGGAAAACTTACTTTTATCGGTTGAAATCTGCTTGCAAAAGTAAGTTTTGGTCGCTAGCGTGGAAAAAGTTATTGAAAATAGAATGTGATGGTATAAAGTACTGGCTCTATTCGTTAGATTTTCCTCGCTGTAGTGAGGTGAAAATTGTGTTTCGCTCGGCAGCGAAGTTATTTCACGTCTCGTGCCTTGAAACCCTCACTACGCTCAGGATTCTTCCTTTGAACCACTGGCTTCGCTCGTGGCCCAATCCTATGAACCTTCGCTTGCTCGATCTCAATACATTCCACTCGCGCCAAATAACAATTTGCTGCCTAGCATAACAAATTACTATTATTTGTGTGTTATAGTTTAGTACTATCAAACACCGTGTGCCGTTGATACGCACTGTTTTATTAAATGCAAAACCGAACTATATCAGTTTATAGGTGTGATAGTATACTAGGTTTTAAATATTTCAGTCGCATGATGGTTGTGATGGATCCTCTACATCAAGACTACATGCCGTATTTAAATTGACACGGTGTGGATAGAAGAAAATAATACAGGCACTCTGAAATTAGCAGACGCTGCACAAAAATAATACCGCTGCTAAGCAGATCTTGAAGTTCTTTGTGGTACGATTTTACTTTATTATTTTATTTTTATTATTAACTAACAACTTCTGGAAAAAGTTAAATGGTGAAAATGTTAAATGTTTTTTTCATATTACTCTACTATTGGAAGGGTGTCGTTAGAAAAGTCTTTTAAAAATAATATTTGCAAATATCATTTTTAGATTTGGCGATCCGTTAGCAAAATAATCAGCTTGAAAGTGAAATTTTTTGTTAGACTCGAGTGTCAACCCCCCCTGCCAGTTAAATGTGAAAAAATTTAAAGAATTCATCAATATATATGATGAAATTAAAAGCAGAACTGTTACGGATGAGTATCGACTTTGCAGGTTAACCTGTGAAGACTGGATACAAGAATTTTTTTACATATGATCCCTATGTCAATTTCCCATAGAGTTCCCGGAAAATGGAAGATTCATGAAAAATTTATTGCAATTTATGCGAAATTATGCCTTATCGCGTAAATAACTACGTTTTCTTTTCGATTCCTTCGAATTTTGACATGGGACTTGAGAGGTTAAAGAGGTAGCCTAAAAATTAAAAATAATAAAAATAGCAATAGCAATAGGTAGAGGCAGGTAAGAAAATGATGTCATGAACGTTATGAAATACTTGATCAAAACATTCTTTGCGATAAAAATCCTTAAAAACTACGAAACCCTACAATGCGCGTGGCTCGAAACCCACTTGGCCGGTTTTTTAGCTACGATTAGAGATAATTACCTACGTCAGTACCTATTTTTGAGGTTCAAACAAAATGGCTTCGAGTGGTCTTCGAACTTCTAATCAATTAGTTCGCGAGCAGTTGATTGTTTAATTGCAGAGTAACCGTTGGAAAACTCACCGTTTGGTTCGCGTGTCCATGATCCATTACAATCGCGGCAATGGCAGCATTCGGTAATGATATCGTCAGAATGTTAATCACGGTTTCTGTTGCTTTCTTGTGTTCCCAACCCTTACATTTTGAGGGTAGCTAGTACGAATAACAAAGGAGAATCATTCGTCACTCTAATTGACTGAATTACCTTTTAAATTATGTGTCTAGCAAAGGCCGTTATTGTCGCTTGGAATCAGTTATTTACCTACAGTTTATTTTTGATACCTACTTTTGTTTACATTTTTCTTTGATCTTCTTTATTTGTTATGTTGGAATTTTTCATTGTCTTAATTCTTAAAAGCACTTTTGTGTTCTTAAAACAAAGAAACGGCCGAAACAAAAAAGAAAGATTTTTTTTTCGTTATTTTCGAAATTAAAATATAACAAACATTTGTGAAAGTATAATTGATAGACACAGGTGCCTCATAAGTCGCAATTACGTCTAATTTGGACGACCTTTGTTTTGCTTCGAACATTAGAAAAATCGGAAAATAAATTAAGCGACCTTGTTTGTGAAAATTCCTTTGGGGAAACTTGTATACTTCGATATTTATGAATATTTACTTGATTATGTAAAAGCTTTTTTCATACAGCATCTTTTAGTAATATATTAAACACTTTCTTTTCCTCTAAATATCTGTTTATCAAACTTGGCGATCATGTGACTTCGTATTATGCTGTTGTGTGAGTTAAAATGGATTTTAAATAGTTTAAATTTAAGAAATGTTTACAAAGTATATAATCTTAATTCTGGGGATAAAAGCAGGAACCTTTGTTTTACGACTTATGGAGATTGGCATAAAAAAAATATCCATACAAATGATCAGCTCATAAAAAAATTCTTGGATTTAGCTGCCAGAATACAACCCTGTAAGGGTTTATACTTATGCATCAAAACCCTTTATTTGATTATCTTAGGTAAACCTGTTATAGGCTCATGTACGAGTACCTACCGTTAATATATAAGCAAACTATTCTTTTTGGTAAACAACTGTTGGTTTTCTAAATAAAAAAATAAATAAAATAAAGTTTAGTGGTTTTGAGTATAGGTAGACAAAGACATAAACTTCAAGGTTTCACCTTCTGTAATGTAAGGTCGTCAAACATAAACTTTTGAATGTGGAACATGATTCATGAATGAACACTAATAATGTATTAGCCACCGAATTAGAGTTAAATTAGAGTTTTATTACACGCTCAGTCACGAATTGCTTCCGAAAATGCGTCTAATAGTCAGAATAGGATACAAGTTGCATATCATCCAACCTTACTCTACCTAAATTACAAACTCCGGCAGGCTAGTAAGTAAAGGTGACTCCGTGCCTATATCGACATCGAAATCTTTGAGCAGCACCATGATTGTTGTTTACATGTTTTAAATTGTCAAACTCATTTTCATTTTCGTAGAGGCGTTTTGGTACCTACACTAATATACTGCAGTGAAAGCTGGGTATGGCAGAAGAAGCATGAAAGTAGAATTAAAGCAATAGAACTGAGAGCTTTGAAGAGCATGATCGGTGTGAAATTGAGTGACAGGAGTAGAAATAGTGTGATATATCACACTCACATTGTGGCGTAAACGAAGAAGTAGTGATTAAAATTTAGAAAGGGATGCGGAGATGGTTGGTCATGTAGATAGGATGAACGAACGAAGACTGACGAAAGAGATCTAATAGGCGAGAGTGAATGGATACGTTGAAAGGGGAAGGTCTCGGCGAACGTACTAGGACCAAATTGAGGAAGTTTTAAATAAAGGCCAGGTTAAAAAAATTTAAACCGACGAGAATGGGAACTATAGGTCTAGTAGTAAGTATTCATGTTTGTACATAAGAAAAATCTGTAAATGCCTGTTTGTTGGCAGTACATGACTCCTTACTGTTACATGTTGTTGATGTTTACACATACTATGCTTGCCCTCAACCAAGCTTATTTTCTAAAACTAGGTACAAGTGGTACAAAAGGTAAAAACACCCTGTGGTCCTCTACCTACCCCGTTGGGGAAGAGGCGTGATGTAATGAATGTAAATTGTATTTATTGTTAATATAAGAATAATAAACAATTATTGACTCACTCAAAGACATGTACAGTTATTGTTATTTCATGACATAAGAGCAATGAAGAAATCTATGAAATCTTTTTTTAGTTGAACTTTGTTGAAGTCACACCATACCAAAATGCAATGCACCATTATTAGTAAGATCGATCGCTTTTAAAGCTTTCGTGTAGTTATGTTAGAGCCATGTTGAAGCAAAAAAACATAGAATACATGAATAAAAAATAAATGGTAATTTTTTGTTAATATACGTAAATATGCCTAAAATAAAAAATACAAAGTTGCATTTTCAGCTTTCATAAGTTGACTTAATTTACCGAGAACCGATAGGTAACTAAACAATCATCGTCAAATCAATTTTATTCGATTGACCGTAAATCAATTGATAAGTGGAAGAGGTCGATCGTAGAGTCTGGCTATATACCTTTACAGTCTCGGTAGGCTAAAAGTGAGTAACAGAATAAGTAGCAATTAGAATGGGGCATTAGACCGACTCTATGATTATAATGTGCTTATTACGGCCGATAGTTCTCGTCCGGTCATCGATATATGTATTATGTCTATTAGTATTACGGTCATTCATTCATTTAGTCGTTCGCGCGCTACTGGCTACGCTCCCACGGTCGGTTTGATTTTAGTTTTGTTGTTCTGTACTTTCTATACTTACTTATACCATGATCCGTGAGCTTCGGTTGACTGTTCGATTTCATATGGGAACGTGCTGTACAAAATTAAAATTAAGTGAATTTATGTAATGACTCTACAATGCTCTACTTAACCTCGATGCGGCCTGCACTTGCTTTTTAGAATCATAATACAATGCAAGACAATTCCTCGTTAAAAATCTACAGTCTTTTTTAAATCTATTTAATATTTGTATTAATAATATTTTTGTATTGTTGCAGTTCATTCTTCGGCACGAACGCTTCGCACTATGCATCGCACGCGCATTCGCCAACTGAGGCCAAGTCCGGATATCCATACATAGGGCAACTCGGAGGCATGGATATGGGAAGAGTACATTAATATTATATAAAACTATATACTACTACTATATTTGTATATTAATAAATTCTTTATGGTCGAAGTAAATTTGATAGATGTTTGGTGAAAATGCGAACCTGTTTCACGTAAGTACGTGGCCCTAACTAAACGTTGCGAATAAGTTTATAATGATCTCTATTTCTAAATTAACGAAAATAGTATTTATCTATGACTCAAATGGATTATAAAAAAAATATCATACGCACAAACCTATTGAAATACATGCTTAATTAAATTGTAATGCTTTTGCTGTACTTTTCAGTATTTTTATACAAATATCTTTACCAGTCAATATTGTCCTATACTTAAAACATATCACCCGTGCCTTCAAATTAAAATATATCGAATTTTATTGGAATCGGTACTGCAACATAAAAACTGTAAGTGCCTAGTATTACAACATAAGACTAAATTAGTCTTACTGTGTTTATTGTAAAGCTTTACGTATAGAGTATAACCTGTGTTTAGATGTAAGAATATTGTTCCTCCCTGTTAGATAAATTTACACATAACTTGTTATATAAGTAGGTACCTATAAATAAGCCGTACTGTTGTGATGCTAGCTTGATAACTGGACATTCGTTTGCTATATAACAATAGCAGTCACATTTTTGTAAATTATATACTTAATACATTTTCAGTTGGAAAAAATAATACGTCACTCTTTCCTAAAGTGTCTGAAACTCCAAAACTTTCTGCGACCGAAGGTTTATCACTTACAGACAGCTTTCCAAAAACTGAAAAGGTATGATCAGTTAACGAAATTCAAAAAGTTGCAGTAAATAAAACTTTAAGGAAAATGAAAAAAATCTGCATTTTCTTACAAAATTATTGTAGACTGGAGATGCCTTAATTCCTTAATTTATCATGCTCTTTTAGTTTTCGGAAAGCTCTCCGTTACGTTACGCCTGTAATATTAATTGGTGGTTTATCCGTTTAATACTCCAGTAATACAAAAACTTAAAATGGAAAAACTAACACTCATTCGCATTTAAACTACAACGTTCTAAACACGCAAAACCTCTCGGGTGGTGGTAGGTCAACAATTTTTTTTTCTACAGCTGGAAATTAAAATAAAAATAATTGATTCTTTTCTCTATAAAAAAAAAATCTGATCGAATCAATTTGTATGAAGAATAATTTAAAAAATTTTAATTTCCAATAGTTGTAGAACAAAAGTTGTTCAGTTACATGGCTACACCCCCGAGAGGTTTTGTGTATTTAGACGTTTTATAGAATATGTTTTTTTTATATGTACTTTAAGTTTTGAAACTATGAGTGAAAAATATAAATAACGTACCTATGTATAAAGTATTACTTAACTACTTATATGTATAGTTTGTAGAATGCCTGAAACTGTAGGTCCACCTTTGCCTTGTAAAAAATGTGATTTAAATAGCTAAATTGTATTTATTGTATAATAATTAATATTACGTATAAAAAGTATTTTAGCTTAAGATTAAAACGAATGATTGTAAAAATAACACGTTATTAAAATAAACAACATTTGAAACAAACTTTGCTTACGACTTTTTATTTGCGAAATTTACCTTAATTGTAGTTTATTGTAGACTAGCTGTTGCCCGCGACTCCGTCCGCGTGGGGTTCAGAAAAAGTAGCTAATGACTTTTCCCTTGGACCAAACTATCTTCGTACCAAGTTTTTATCACAATCGGTTTATCGGATTACTCATAAAAGCGTACCAGACAGACAGACAGTGCAGTTCTCGCCTTTATATTATTAGGTATACAGAGTACCGTTAATACGGATTTTTGTAAATTAAACACCTCTTGTTTACGTGTGGAGTGTTAGGTCGCCCACTATCCTCGTAAGTGTAAAATCATAGTCGAATTCCACGCGGAGTAACTATGATACGGGTTCGTTATTTCTTATACAAAACAAAGCCTAACTTAATCTGAGGCTCGGTCACTTTAGCTTCTGTGGCTACTGAAAAAAGAGCGGTACAAAATCCAACGTGTCTAGCTTCACATGCTTTTAACTCTACATGTATCTACATACAAAACTGTTGGACTTCACTTCCGTACAATCTTTGTAACATATCTCTCCCCTTAAAAGACAATTCCTAAAAAACAATGATTCACTTCTCTCTTTATTTTTTGAAGTATTTCGTTTATAAGTACCTACTTCCTAAGTTTTCAAAACTATAGAACTTTCATAATTTTTTTTTTTACATTTGTTGCACCGCCAGCCATGCCGAAACAGGATTTTTTAAATTATTATTTTTACAATAAAACTAAATCTAGATTTTACTAATCTTTAGCTTTTACACAAACAACTGGACCGGATCAAACGGAATTTTCAATAACGTATTTGGCTTTCTTCCGTACAAAATTATAAGCTTTGTTTGATTTCAGCTCGGTTTCACAGCTTGAAACTTTGAACTTGCCTATTATCTGTTTGAATGGACCGATGGCAATAAAAAAAGTTCAAATATTGCACGTAAGCAACCCAAATACGTTATTGAAAACCCCGTTTAAGTCGTTCAAGTAGTTTGTGAGGTATTGGTGCGGCCGCTTAAAATTTCGCGAACCTTCCGTCTGAGTGAACCATTTGCAATGAAATAAAGCTTATATGTTGCACAGAAATAAATCCCGACGCGCCATTGATAACCTCGTTTGACTTTGAATCAGTTCAGTAGGTGAGTTCTTAGTTCTGCAGCTTGAAACTTTGCGTATCTTCTGTCAGAGTGAACCTACCTATCGTAATGAAACTAAGCTTATTTATTGCACAGGAGTAAGCCAAACGCGTTATTAAAAGCCACGTTTGAATCTGCTCAAAAGTTTTTGAATTATTCGCGCCTTTGCTTGAAACTTTGGGTAACTTCTTTTCGAGTGAACCGTTTTCAACTAACCTAAGCTTATATGTTGCACGGAAGTACCTAATCCAAGCACGTCATGGAAATGCCAGTTGAAGTCGGTACAGTAGTTTGTTCGCTATTGGCGCCACCTACTGAAACTTCGGGCATTTTCTGTCTGAGTGAACCGTTTTCAATGAAAGTAAGCTAATACATTGCAAAGAATTAAGCTAAACACGATATTGAAAACCCCGTTTAAATCCGTTTAGTAGTTTGTGAGTTATTGGTGCCGCCGCTTGAAACTTAGTGTATTTTATGTCTGAGTGAACCGTTTGCAATGAAACTAAGCATTCATGTTGCATGGAGTAAGCCAAATACCTTACTAAAAACCTTGTTTTAATCGGTTCAGTTGTTTGTGAGATATTGGCGCCTCCGCTGGAAATTTCGCGCACCTGTCTGAGTGAGCCGTTTTCAATGAAAGTAAGCTAATATGTTGCAAAGAAGTAAGTTTGACAGTTTATTGAAAACCCCGTTTGAATCCGTTCAATAGTTTGTGAGTTATTTGCGCCGCCGCATAAAACTTAGCGTACCTTCTGTCTGAGTGAACCCCTTGCAATGAATCTAAAATTTTATGTTGCACAAAAGTAAGCCAAACTCGTAATTGAAAAGTCAGTTGGAATCGGTTTGTGAGTTATTATCGTACAGGCAATTTGATACTTTACATTAGTGTAGCTTCTGATCGAGTGAACCGATTTGAATGAAACATAGCCCATATGTTGCTCAGAGCTAAGCTGAATCTATCTGCGAAAACCGCGAGAAAATCCGTTCAGTAGTTTCGGAGTTTATCGAAAACATAAAGACAGACAGACAAAAAGTTCAGAAAACATATTTTTGAGTTCTATTAGTCGTTTCTTATCACCCACACTAATTTTTTTGTAAATTTTTCAAAAGTACAGACACGCGGTGTCTACTCTTTTATTATATGTATAGAAAAAGTAGAGTGCAGTAAAGTGTAAATAATTAGGTAAAAACAAAATTTTTTATTAGTTATATTTAACGCAAACAGAACACAAAACTAAATAAATAATTCTTATCAATCTAGCTCCTGTCCTAGCTGGGCTAGCTCCCAAAGCTTTCGTACAATTGTACATCATCCTTTAAAATCTTAAAATCATGCTATTTTCCCAAGCTATTTCATTGCAAACACCAAAGATACTTTATCGAGCAGTAATTTTGTGCTTTGTACACTCGACAGCACGTCAGTAGAAACACTTTTGGACCTTATGGCGTGGTAATAGAGTTGAAAAAGTTTCTACCGACGAGCGGTTGACCGTACAGTGGTGTCATAAATGGTTAGCCAGTATAAGACACTACGAGTATCAAACGCAGTTTTAAATATTAAACCCTGCAGATAAAACCTTGTGATTTTTGGCTAAGCCAGTCGTACACCGTTTTCTCAAAGTAAATCAAGCATTTTTAAAAATGTTGCTATCTGTGTACCGTCAGTCAGTCAAGATTTACACCATTCTTATTTAAATATAGCTGTAGGAGATAGCTCCTAGAAGATTATAGAATCGCACGGACCTGCGGGTGTCAAGCGAGACATGTTCTCAACTCTTACCAGATGAATATTTGTTATATGTTAATGATATGGCTAATATTATAACGAAAGGTTCCATATACCAGTTTGCGGACGATACTTGCCTGGTAGTTTCTAACCGTAACATAAGTGAAGCACAATCTGATATGCAGCACTGTTATGATATGTTGTGTAAATGGGCGCACGATGTCGGTCTAGTGGTGAACGCACAAAAAACTAAACTTATCCATATACATTCATCACATAACAAAGCTGATACTACACCAACTATCGTGTCTCATAACCACCAATGTCTCCATACAGCATTTACGCAATGTAATTGCCCAAAAATAGACAATGTAAAGAGCCATACTTATATTGGTCTTGTGATTGATGATCGATTCTGCTGGGGTCCACATAAAGATCACGTTTGCGTGAAACTTCGGTCGATATTAAGTAAACTAACGGTATTAAAATATAAGCTACCCTACCGAACGCTTCGATTACTTTACATGGCAGTAGCGGACTCTGTCATCAGTTATGGGCTAAGTAGTTACGGCGGCACATTTGCAACGTACATACTCGACATATATAGACTACAGCGCAAAATTTTGAAACTTATTGTACCTAAATATATAAAGAGAAAATTCAAAGATAATGACCAGGGTTTATTCAATTATTGCCAAGGCATTAATGTTTATGATAAAATAAAATTCAATACGAGTATACTAACGGAAAAAGACTGTAAAGAATATATGACGCAGAATGAACGGTTTCCAAATTTAAGGAACTATGAATCTAATAAATATGTATTACCAAAAACTTATAACTTCTATGGAACTAGAATGCTAAGTCACCAAATTCCTACTTTTGTAAACGAAATTCCACAAGACATAAAAGAATTGTTTGAAGATTCAAAAAGTTATAAATACTCGTATAAGCTAAAGAAACATTATTTGTCCAACCAGTCAGGATGTAAACAGGTAACTAGAAATACTTAATTAATATTATTAGAATATGCCTTACTAATATTAGATAATTGAATAGGAATTGCTAAGTATTTTTGCCAGTGTATAATCGACTCCCTTAGCACAGATAAACCAGTGGTTTTCGTGCGAGCGAAATGTAAAAATATCTATCATTATAATGTATAATAAATAAAAAAAAAAAAAAAAAGCAAAACGTGAAAACCGGTGTCACATAGAGAAAATAAAAACCGCCCAAGCCTCGCGCACCGAGGGCGCCAGGACGTGCAGTCATGCGCGCGAGTCCGATTCGCACTTGAATTATTATTTGTTATCAATCTTATAGCTTACGTACTATAAACATTATTCGTACCAATTTTCACGCTATAGTAAGTGTTTTCGTTTTTACGATAGAGCTAAAAAAAAAAACAAAAAAGTGCGAGTCGGACTCGCGCACTGAGGGTTCCGTACCACCACATAAACATAATTGTATTAGTTAAAATTTCAGTAAGTTAATGTGCTAGATTTTTTGAGTCCGACACGCGCTTGACCAAATTTTATTATTTGTTGTTATTTTATAGCTTATGCACTATAAACATACCAATTTTCAAGTTTGTAAGTGTTCCAGTTTTTAAATAGAACTAAAACAAAAATCGCCTCCGCGACCATCCAACTTGACCCCTCTCTTATATGAATGTTCTTAAAACGGGAGCTCACCACAATTGGTTACCATTAGTTGTGAGAAAAGTTGTAATATTTAATGATTTCAGACTTTTTCCATTATTTGTACTGTAAGACCTAGCTTCTTGCCAAATTTCATAATTTTAGGTCAACGGGAAGTACCCTGTAGCTTTTGCATTTTTGAATAAATGTATGGAGATGAGGACATAAAATCCCATATCTTTTGATTGCGTCGTTGTAAAAATTGAAATTTTCAGATCTTGTGTGGTTCATAGATTCTAATATATGGTATTAATTTCAACCCGATACCTTTACCCGTTTGTGAGATAAAGGGTCTTGACAGACAGACAGACAGACGGACAACAAAGTGATCCTATAAGGGTTCCGTTTTTTTCTTTTGAGGTACGGAACCCTAAAAACAACAAAAATCTCGTTTCTTGTTTGTCCCCATATTTTTTGACTATTCATTGTTTTAACTATTTGTTAGGTAATCCGCCATAATAACATATTGTGTGAAAATTTCAGCCATGTAGCTATAATAAGGTTCAAATTGTTCGAAAGATACATCCCTTAAAAGGTCGGACAGATAAACGGGCAGACGACGTAAGCTTAGGTAATAGGGTCCCGTTGGCACTCTTTGGTTACGGAACCCTAAAAAGGAAAACTCCAAACAAACGTACTTTAGTTTCTATTAACCGGGTAAAGAGGACCCTGTCCTGGCCGGAAAAACGCTAGGCAGAAAGAAGAAGAAGGCAGAAGAATTACGATTTTCATCCGTGTCCGCACCAGCGTTTGTGTTAAAAGGACTGAAAGAATGTAAAGTAGGTACCAACAAGGATTCAGTCAGCCACTGAGGAGATAGTCAAGAAGACCATATGACGGTCCATACTTTTCACTAAAACTACAAAGACGGTTTACGACAGAGCTGGTATAATGAGCGATGAAGCGACCGACTGATAAACAATTGACTCTGCATTTCTCACAATTCCGGGAATACTTACGGTTATAAATCTAGTTAATTGCCTGTATTTTTATCCTAAACGTTGTTACTCGTACTTGGATAGTTTAGGGTGCTACCTCCTGCGGCTTCGGGAGCTGGGCAGTAAAACAATAAAAATGTACTGTTGTACTGTTACTCCCTTTGTGAGGACTGACAATCGATGGCATTGGCCCTTACTGTCCCTTTTGTTCAAATGACAAATGAAATTGTTGAACAATAAGGCATTTTCTAGTTAGTGTGGAGATCCTTCGGTGTAATAATGTGTCGTTATGTATTATGCAAGCACGTTACGTTTGCAAGGCGTGTGTAGCGACAGTGCATTATCGGACTACATGCTTGTTTTTTTGCCTAGATTTATAATGAGTCAGAGACTTGATTTGGTCGATTGCTTTTGTTCGAACTAAGAAGTTATTATGAAAGCAAATACCTACTGCCTACGTTATGTTGAAATATGCAATAAATTATATATTTATTTTTAAATCAGAGAATTGATATAAGAACGAGTAACTTCGATTGTGTATACGTCGTACAAAATAACTCTGGCTCTGACCGTTAATGCACAGAACACGGAAAAATTGTCGCGGGGTTGACCACGGCAGGTGGGGGTAGGCGAGCGCAACGTTCATTGGCTCTCCGCCTGTCACTCAAGCGCAGAAAAAACCCGTCAGAGCCAAACTTATCCTACGTACGTTTTATGTATTTACTCGTGTAAGATTAAAAAATAATCATTTTTTGAAATTTAAGTTTTTTACAAGAATTTGTGGAGATATTGCAGTAACATTTCACACAAGGTCATAAATTTTTACCCTGGGCGGGAATCGAACTTGGGGCCCACGGCGTGACAGGCAGCCTCACTACCAACCACACTAACAACGGGCTTGTCAAAATAGTACTCGTAAAGTGCTTTTGTTAGTGTTTAATTACAAGTATGTCATAATTATCATCATCATCATATCAGCCGAAAGACGTCCACTGCTGGACAGGCCTCCCTTAAAGATCTCCATGACGACCGGTCCTGCGCTGCTCGCATCCAGCGGCTTCCCGCGACCTTGACCAGATCGTCGATCCACCTGCCGACGCTTCGTCTTCCGGTACGTGGTGGCCACTCTAGAACCCTTACGCCCCATCGGCCATCGGTTCTTCTTGCAATGTGCCCTGCCGACTGCCGCTTTAGTTTAGCGATTCTCAGGGCTATGTCAGTTACTTTAGTTTTTCTGCGGATCTCCTCATTTCTGATTCGATCGCGCAGAGAGACTCCGAGCAAAGCCCTTTGGGTGACTTTGAGCTTCCTGATAAGACCCATAGTGAGCGGCCACGTCTCGGTGCCATATGTCATCACTGGCAACACACACTGGTCAAAGACTTTCGTCTTGAGATACTGCGGTATTTTGGACATGAAGATATTGCGGAGGTCATATTTATGTTTCTATCGATATACTTATTCACAGCTAGTCGCAAACATTGTACCATACCTTCCAAGGAAGCCATTAAATATAACACCTCAATAAAATGTTTGTAAACATGCAAAGCCATCCAGCTGGGAGGGTCTGGCGCTGCTCTGCAGCAGCCCAAAGACAATACATAAGACTAAATGCTACCGATGAGTCACCTGCTATAAATAAATCATTCCGTCCAGTTCCATCAATAGCGCGTGACGTTGACGGTGCTTACAAGAATCACGACCGATTGTCTCGCGCCTCTATGCTAAACCAGAGTAATAATTTGTCCAAAACAAGCGACGATTTGCTTTCATTTAAAGGGTCACAGTATGACGCCTCGAACGTTGAAAACTTGAAAGTACCAGTGTCCATTGTTGATTAGAAAACAAAATAGCGTGTCGACACCCTCGTTCCTTTTGAAACAAGAATTAATAATTCCTCGTGGACTGTCAACTGTTAAACAAAAACACGGAACGAATGTATAGTATGCTTAGAAAAGATTGCTGACAATAATGAAGGTCGTAATTTTTAAATTAACCGTACATATTTCTAGAAAGAATTTTTCACAAGTAACTTGTTATGACATACTATTTAGTAGGATATGATAATTCAATCAATTTGTCATAATCAATTGTATGTTATTTGGTTCGATGGTTCTATTTTTCGAAACATGAAAACATTGGTTCTGTTTTGTGTTCTAACATTCGAGTAGACTAGACTGGTAAGTAGTTGGTTTTTGTCAAACGCTTTGTGGGCTGGACGGACATGCACGACTTCTAAGTTTTCTCAAGAATTCGGTGCTGCACAGTCGGAATGCTGCCGAATCATTTCTCGTGAGAAAGTCCCGGACAAGTGCTGTCTCCAATTCGCTGGGTGATTGGACGGACATTATGGATTTTGTTAAGCAAATTCTTTCGTTACGCCACTAACAGGCTTTCCAGTAGGTAGCGATTTTTATTAGATCGCCTGTAATATGGAAGACAGTCTTCTAGCCAGTGGTCCTGGGAATCGTGTCGAAATACTTTTCCACAGTAACAATACATTCGCAATGCGCTTTAAAAATTTGCAACATTTAAGCATAGATAATCACGAGCAGGCTTAGCATTCCCGTTAATCGTAAATTGTTGTATCTGCTTTCTCAATCGTTAACATGTTTCTATTTTTCACTACTCGGTCATGAATTTAAGCAATCAGATATTTTGTTTTCATTGAATTTGCACCGCAATTGTTATTTTTTACACTTCTGTCATCCATTCACTTTCCGAAAAATTTGTTGAACGTTAAACTAGTTAAAACAGTGAGGAGAAATATAAAAAGTAGCAATCAAACAGAAATTACGCAAACAAGTTTTAGCTTACTAGTTATAGTTAAAGGACGTCTCAATCGCGGTGACAGTGTATCGAATGCCGTGGTATCGATACGGTTGTTCGGCGACACGTGCGTGCACTATCCGCTGTGAAAATCGATGAAGCACCGACGACACCTTCTTGACTTTTCCGAAAACCAAAAAACCAGAGTCGGTGACCGATTATCGTCAATTTTTGACGCCCCGACAATCGATCCGAAACTCACGAACCACCTGCCAGCACATATACCCGCTATTATAACTGTCGCTGCCACGAATGTTTTAATTGTTGGACAGTTAGCTGTAATTCAATTTTAGCGTTTTCATTCTCACGCATTTCCGTGTGAGAACAATAATTTATAGTTGTTCGAATTTTTTTTAATAAGTCTGAACTACAGAACCTAACGACACCATTTAATTTTTACAGACTTTCAAGGATGTGTATTCTCTTGGGAACCTCATGAAACTAATCGACTTTCAAAATTGACTTCTCCTAAATAAAATTTAAATATACTAGCACTAATAGGGCATTATGATATGAAAAGTTCTTCAATTTGAAGGGCAGATGTCGTTAGTACGCTTGAACGTAATACGTTACATGATATTAAGGTTAAAGAAAATGCTCTAAAAGAGCATTTTCTTTCTATGTATGTTTATTTTAATATTTTTTTTTTGTATTAACTATGTATTTATTAATATTAGTCGTATGTATATATATGTATGTATTATAATTGTATGTATGATATATATTACTATAGTATATATAACATATACATTTGTGTATTCTGTATTTATCTGTAGTTAGGTATCTTACACAGAAAAAAAAGATATCTTGAACCAAATAATATTATTTAAGTTAAAATCTTTTGGGTTTTCGATATAAGGAAACTCGAAAACGTCTTAGATTGAGAAATAAAAGGTTTTGTATTATAGTTCTCCGACCAAGAACTTAATTTCTTATATCAATTTTCAACTGTTATCTTATTGTAAAGACTAAAAGCTATCACAACAAAAACCAAACTTACTTGAGTGAAGCATCTATCACACCAAGAATGAAACTAATTTAAATAAAAATTTTAAAGCACTTTTTTCAAAAAGCCAATGTGTCACCCCAAGAGCGAAACTAATTTTGTTAAAAAATTTAAAGCTCTTCAAAAATAAAAACTAAAATAAAAGGGTCTTTTTTAAAAAAAGCACTTTTTTATCTCTTGTTTTTTTCTTTTTATTCCTCTTCTTCTTTTGCTCTTTGCCAGCATTTTTGATATTAGATCTTTTTATTTTTCAACTATTCTCTTTCTACATTTGTTTCCATTTCTAATATTTATTAATGTTATCATTAACTATTATATCATTATATCATATCAACTATTATAATTTACCAAATGTCCTGGGTGTGGCTGGATTCGACCCCGCGTCCATCGGTATCGTAGACCTTCGCTCTGACCATTAGACCACAGGCTTAATTAGCAAAGTAATCGAAATTTTGATACCGTTCCGTCTTTGACACAGTATCTTGTACCCAGCAACAATTATTTGACTTAATATCGCCTTTACTCTTCATTGCATATCTAACTAGGTCTTGAGCAAAACAACAACCATCTTATACTAAGCAAAATGTTATTTGCCTTGATATAGTCTTAACTCTTCATTGCTTACCTAACAATTTCTTGAGCTCAACAGCAACTATCTTATACCAAGCAACATATTATTTGCCTCAATATTGTCCTAAATCTTCATCTAATATTTTTCATAATTCTTAGGTGAAACGATTTATTTTTTCAATCGATTATTATTTTACTTGCTTTAAGATATTTTTCATTGTTGATGTAAAAAATAAATGGTTTTAATTCAAAACATCAATTTCAAACCTAGTATTAGAATTCTTGTTAGAAGAAATTCTCTCTTGATTTTTAAGATTTTGGAATTTTTAATACGTTAGAGTGATCATTTTACTCTAAGAGATTTAACTTTATAATCAAGCAATATCAGTTGAGACATATTGGGTTCTTGTTTTAAGAGATCATTTTTTTCTGTGTAGTTTTAAGGATATCATTTTAGGTTAAGTAATCACTTGTGTTGGGCACTTTTGGCCGCTGCTGTATCGTATACTAGCTTTTTCTATTTCTTGGTTAGCTGGTAGAAAACTCAGTTTTGAGTTAAGCTTGCCTTTGTAAAGGTTGCCTGGAAGAAATTGCTCTTTAGAAATAAGGCCGCCTCATTGTACACCTATTTCTAATATTGTACTTTTCACAAAATTTCGTGTGCAATAAAGAATATTGTATTGTATTGTATTGTATGTTTTCACTTGTGTTTGTCTTGTTAATTTTTTCGTGTACAATAAAGAATGAAGAAGGTTACTGAAATGGTAAAATTAATGTGCTATTATGAAGGTAATTCCAACAATTACATCCAAAACTAATCAAAATACAACTGGAGTATGTTAGGCAGTGACTATAGACATTGATTTGTTGGTAATTCGAGTAATCATAATTATTACTATTTGATTAATATTTACGAGTACCTCAACTTTTTTTTACTAAATAAGTCTCTCAACTAATAATTCATAGATTTATGTTTTTTAAAGCGCTTCGTAATAAAAAAATCTGCATCCTAAACGATTTTGTCAGAACCTTCTTCTCTTACTTACCTTACCTTCTTCAATTACTAGAAATTGTTATTTCTACATTTTAGTTGTTGCCATATTATCCGGAGCAGGAGGCCTGGTTACCTATAGCACAGGTTTCCTAGTTCGGGGCCAGCCTCTACAAATAAAGCACTTGTTCATTTAAAATGTATTGATAGACGTAAACTTTGTTTGTTTGTTGAGGAAATAGATACCTTAATTATTATTATTATTACTTGTCTCTCGACCAAGGCTTTGTTTCTTTTTTAATTACTTCGTAATAAAATAAAACCTGCATCCCTAAGGAAATACTCTCATTACACTTTTCTTACGTTCTAACAAATAAAAACTAAATGAAAGAAAGAGGGACGATTGAGACGATGTATTATTTAACATTCAGAATAAAAGAAGATTCCTTGGCTTACATCCGCTAGTAACCCAAGTGAAGTCTGCAGCCAATAATTATAAATAAACGAGTCAAGCTTGACACTCGCAGTGCGACTTTGGTTCCTACAGTTATTGTAATAAGAACGGTACGTGCTCTTGACTGTACCTTATTGTACCCCCCCAGATTTTCTAACAAACTTGATTCGTCATGTTCAATTAAATTTGAGGCACGATTTTTCCCACCGCAGGCCGCGACGTGTCACTGATCGGCAATCGTTGGATTGGAGTTATAGTAATGTGTATGTTTTTAGGATTAAAATTTCACAGATCATTTTCAATTTATAGTAGGTATTCATTGAGTCCGTGTTTGTTGGTTGGTGCCGGCAAAGAATAGTACCAACCCATCTCTACCCGTGGGTGTCGTAAAAGGCGACTAAGGGCTTATGAAATGGAGGATGGGCAGCAGTATCTTTCTGTGTATCGTACCATCTTACATACTGCGGTCACCAGCGCAACGCCGCCAGCCGCAACGCTTACAAGCATGGAGACTAAGGTTACTCCCCTCCTAAGTACCACGCTCGATTGCTACAGCTCTTTAGGGACCTCCTTGTGCTGCAGTGGACGTTTCATGGGATGTTATAATTCAATAATGAAAAAAGTATTTCGGTAAAACCTATGGGTGGAACACACAAACGTCGTGGTCTAGACCACTCAATATCACATAAATAACATTATTTATAATGGGTTTAAAACATAATGTTTCAACTGAACCTCAACCTCATTGGTCAACTGGATTCCTACACAGAGTTGCCGCCCGCTGTCGGTTCCCACGCGTGTGCCTTACTGATTAGTTTTTGCTGAATTATTGGTAAAAAACGCGACGATCACGTTTTTCATTGTCGCCGCTTTGTGGATCATCAACCGAAGAGCCCCTAAGATCTTTGACGGCATCCGATCGTTATGTAATATTTGTAACTGGATAAATAAATAAAAGTGTATTTTTGTAATTTTCGTTTTGTTACAGCAACAGCACTAAATTCCACTGAAATTTTCTTGAATCTGTTGGCCTGAGAACAAAAGAACTGACGCCGCTGCTGAACAATGTTAAATATTTAATAGTTTTCCAGCATAATAATATGACAGCAATATTCTAGGCCTAGGTATTGTCACTAATGAGTAAACAGATAAAATGTTGTGATTACCTTCTCTCTGTAAACAGAAATGTTGTCTCTGTGTGCATATTTTATGGTTAAGTAGCAAAAAACTGTCTAATTTCCAGTAATCATTGCCTGTTACTGCCCTTCTCAATACATAGATAAGTTTGTAACGCTTTACTTTTTCCATTGATTTAACACCAAACAGTTGCATGCACTGTGCATTAATATGTTTAGGCTATCATACAATAGTGCTCATTTAATTTCAAACTGCAGCGCACATAATCTTTAGTTTAAAAATAAGATTAAGCGCTTGGTGCATATAATTTATTTATAATATTTAATTGATATAATTCATTCATTCATTCATTCTTTTTGGCTCAGTGAACCAAAGTGGTTCTTGGCCTCCGATATTAAAGTACGCCACGCTTCCCAGTTCTGTGCCAATTCCGTCCAGTCGGGCACTCCCAGCTCTTTAAGATCCTTGGCGACTTCATCCTTCCAACGGTATCTTGGCCTGCCAACAGGCCGGCGTCCCGATGGTTTGCCTTGATACGCCCTCTTTGCGGCTCGATCCCCTGCCATTCTCTCAACGTGGCCCAGCCAGCGGAGCCGTGAGGATTTTATTTCACCAACTATGTTTGGTTCAAAAATCAGCTCTTCTATTTCCCTATTATATCTCCATCTCCAGCTCCCATCTTAATTTCTTATTGGACCCAAAATCTTTCGCATTATGTTCCTTTCCGCGACTAATAGTTTTTCTTCTTCCTTTAACGTCAGCGTCCAAGCTTCACACCCATACATTAAAATCGGTCTGATCACTGTTTTATAGACACGGATTTTAGTAGCTCTGCGTAGAAGCTTAGACACTAACACTTTATGAAGGGCTGCGGTACATCTTAGTGTGTTTATAACGCGGATGTTTATTTCTTCTTCTCTCTGATTCATGTCAGTAACAGTGCAACCTAAATACTTGAATTTGGCAACCCGACGGTACGTTGTGCTATTGAAATAAACAGTTTTCATTTTTTTTCTCCCATCCTACGCAATCGTGTTACATAATAATGCCTACCTAACGTGATAGTACTGTAGCCCGTAGACATTTAAATTACGAAAAAGGTTACCGTTTGTCTTTGTGAAATTGTTATAGATTTCGCCATTTCACATACTAAAAGCGAAGTCTTAAAGATCGTAACCCGCCGTAACCATATATAGTGACAAAACTATAATTCCATATATGTTAGTAATATACATTGGTAGGTTACAGGATTGTTTCTTTATTGTCATGTTGTACAGCTTTGTTGAATTACCATACATTTGCCAAAAACAAATTTAAGACCAAATGAGTCTTAAAATCTGAACCGGCCACAGAAACAGTCTTAAAATGGGTATATGGTTTGTTCAGAGGGTCTATTAACAGATGTATAAATTTGAAACGGTAACTCTTAAATGTAAATTATTGTCAATATGGCCGGACTACATCACTCGTCACTATATATGGTTACGGCGGGTTACGATCTTTAAGACCTCGCTATTAGTATGTGAAATGGTGAAATCTATGACAATTTCACAAAGACAAACGGTAACCTTTTTCGTAATTTAAATGTCCACGGGCTACAGTACTATGAGCATACTTACTTCGTATGGATATTTATAACTGGGGTTTGTATTTGACTGCTTTAATATATGAGCAGTGGGAAGCGCTCTGAAAGACGTAGAATTATGTTTGAAATGGGAATCAGGCATTCGTGAAGTGAGTATTCACGATGAGGTAATGTAAGATTGTGTCCGAATGACGCTGACATTTAGATAAATCGTTGCTCGAATAGAAACAAGCTGTCTGAAAAATTAGATTATTTTGTACGGTGCAATATGTTTGGTTTTTCTATTCCCAACGCATGTTACTATTGGGAAAGTTGTTTAGCTTAGCGGAGCATGCCCACAAAGATAATGCATGTCACAGGTAATCGGTGTAAAACGCAATACTTACTTCTAGGCGTGTTCTAGGCCCACTGGTTTAGTTTGTGCGTCGCCTGCCAGTGTTAGGCCGATTGTCAAATATGACTGACTGAACTATATAATAGATTGTCTTTGACTGTAGTTATCAATAAGTCACTAAATGTGCATTCACACGGTGCTCTTGAAAACTGTTCACAATGTGGCTTGCATCATCATTTCCTCAGTTACATGCAAAATATACAAACACCTTTCAGTAAAATGTCTCTTGATTAACCTCGTGAACAAACTGCCCTACCTGCTGTAAAGTATCAGGACTATAATATTCTCATTATCTGGAATATTTATATCTGCTTAAGTTTTGTTTGCGGAAAATAATATTATGTTTTAAATATTGTTATTACCTACTTGTGTTCACTTTAAATCCTATTAGAGTATTCACCCATTATTGTCTTGCTACAAACACACAGATTCGAGCGTTGTTGTGGGCAATGTGGAATGCACGCTGCGCCTGGATATGACGTGAAAGATGCGACTAAGGTTAGCTGTAGCATGTCTAATTAGACCTAATTTTGATATGCATGTGGTTTACCTAACTACACTTCTATGCTCCGTGTGGTGCCGGCAAAGAATAGTCATCTACGTCAGTCACCCATCTCTACCCGTGGGTGTCGTAAAAGGCGACTAAGTGTTCATTAACCAGACGATGGGCAGCAGCACCCTTATATGTGTTAGTTAGTTAGTGGGCTCCTGTTTCCGCAATTAAACTCTAATTTGGTCCTTTTTGCGTACAGGTTAGTCTGGTTAATTAAGCCAGCCCAGCTCCTTCCAGAAGCTCAGAAGTCTCCTGGGACATTCTCAGGCTTCGCGGAACGACCTCGTGTTGTTGAGGATTTTAGCCCGTTGCGTTGGTCGGCCAACGCAACGCACTCCAGGATCACGTGATTGACCGTCTCTTCCGCGTCAAGGCAGCCCCTACATAGTGGGCTATCGGTGATGCCGATTGTGAATAGGTGTTTGTTGAGCGAGATATGTCCTGTAATAGTGCTCCCAACTATTCGGAGGTTTGTTCGGTTGAGGCTGAGATGTCGGTGGGTAAGCTTAGGTGATTTAGTGGATAGCACCTCCTTTGACTGTCTGCAGCTCGTTAGGCTAGCCCAGCGGGCATTGTGTTGGTTCTGGGTAAAGCCGTGAAGCCATGTGCGGATTTGACTGAAGGGCAGTGGTACAGGACCTGCCACTGGTGTTTGTGAACCACGCCTTGCCAATTCATCCGCGGCATCGTTGCCCAGTGATCCGCTGTGTCCCTTATATGTGTATAATATCATCTTATATTCTGCGGTCACCAACCACCGCGATCCATAGTGCTTGTAACGCTAGTTAACAAGCGTGGTGACTATGGTCCTTCCCCTCCACATTTTATCATCAAAAGCTGGAATTTTGAAGGGAGTTCCCTGTCCTGTAGTGAACGTTTCATGGGATGACATGATGATGATGACTTCTGTGAAAGGGTAGGTATAAGAATATTCAAACTTCTAATCAAATTACTATGCTCGATTACTAACCGTCAATCGTATTCCAGCAACAGGTGTTCCAGCTACTATTAATCAATATGGTAGGTAGCAACAACTTTCACGATCCCGTAAAACGAGTGTCAATTCCATTTCAAGTAAAACACCAATAAAGCGAAATTGACGGTTTCCCGCCAGGCAACTGAGGTTCTCCAGTTTTATTGACATTCGCCCATCATCCGCAGGCGAGCTTAAAAATGAAACGTTTTTCATAAATGGGTTCATCGCTTTTTTCGGTACTTTCATTAAAATCCTGAAATGAGAAGAATATTATAAACAGTATTTAAAATGATTTTAGTTTATTAACAATGCGACTTGGTGTTGATTTTATAAATAAGTAAACAATACGTTTTTGCTGGAAATACATTCAAGAAAAACTAATTCATTACCTGTAGTTTATTGAACTCTTTGAAGGAACGTCGAACATGCATTTTTATGCCGCCGGTGGCATTCAACGTCTTAATTTGTAAGCGTGAAAAATCTCCAGTTCGTGTACGGGTAACCACACAATTTGGGCCTCATGTCGAGGTAAGAACAAAAGGCCCGGTGAGACGGGCCACACTGCTGCTTACTGTTCAGTAGCTCGACCCCCGTGACGCTTTCTGTTGAATCAAAACCACAACACGGCTATTGAAACTCCGCTTTGGAATGTCTTTTTGTTTTCCCTTGAAAGTGGTTTTAAGTAGAGCTTATTGTTGGCGACCAGAGTATGATGCTACCGGTGGGTGGTTTACAAGACTGCTTGCTACCTGATGACAGATTTGCAACCTGTTATTGATCGCTTCCTGCACAATGATGTATGATGTGATGGTTGAGGTTGAAAAGGTTTGGACAATGAATACCACACTGCATGTTGCACTCGATGAGGCGACATATTGAATAAAGCTATATATATTCATTAATGACAATATTATGCAAGTTTTTTTTTTTATTGAAAATGGGCTTACTCTTGACCTCGATCTAGTCTTGAAGACAGAGATGAGGTCGACGATGGAACGAGCTTACCCAGAAGAAGCCTATTCACTCGCGACTTGAATAGATTCGGGTTATATGAACTCGGGAACACAGACGCAGGCAGAGAATTCCACTCTTTAGCCGTGCGCATTATAAAAGATGTTTCAAAGCGCTTTGTGCGAATGTGCGGAATATCAACCAAGTATGGGTGATATCCTGCGGTGCGTCTGGACTCCCGATGGTAGAAGGGAGATGGTGGAATAAGCTCGTGGAGCTCTAGAGCACACTCTCCGAAGTACAATCTGTAGAAGACCGACAGACATGCAACTTTGCGACGGTGGGCCAGACTGTGAAACTTGGTTTTCACCAGCATCTGATCACCAACGAGCTTCTTGTGGTACTAATCAATTTACTAGTACCTAGTCTATCTTATAACTATGCTAATGAATGTTACGAAATGCATTATTTATTTTAGAACATCTAGACTTTGATGTAGTGTAATATGTTAAATAGGTTTCCTAGATTCTTGAAGGTACTTTTCATAAGATTAAAAATAACATTACCTTCACTTTTGCTACCATAGAAAAGTTTTTCTTAGTAACGAGTCGTTTAAAGTTCAAAGCTAAAAATAATGAATACAAACACGAGACGATGAGTAATGAAAATTGTTAAAGAGCCGTCTTGTTAAAACGCTTAAACACAACTTTAGCCCATTAATCTTGCGTTGGAAATTAAAAGAGTTTTCCAGTACGACTTGATAAGAAAAAATCTCCCATCATTTGCATAATTCCTGTTCGTAAGAGCAGTTTGATTTGTTTTATTGATGCAGATTGAAGTAAAGGCAATGACGATACAAATAACTACCACCCAGGTTCTGCCACACGCAACTAAGGGGCGTAACTACTTTGTCAATCCATGAATGTGGCACAGATACTATCAATAGACCATCTCGTGAGAATGAAAGAACTGGCCGCCTAATTCGTGGCTAATGCATCAAAGTACAGAAAAAGACATGAAAACCGTTTGGTATTTGAAAAAACGCCGCCAGAGTTGACGTTTATGTTGGTACCATTGTGTATGGCGTCAGACATGAATGGAAGCTGGGTGTACCGTAATAGGTGTGAAGTGTTAGGATCATTGTAAGGTTTTTTAGACCACATTGAAGTCAAAGAAGGTCCGCAATAATAAAGGGACGTGACGTGTGATATAGTAAGACAACATAGGTTAAGGTAAGCCAAGAACTTTGAATGTTCAGTATATTCTATTCGAAAAATATCTTGTTATTTGATCTTAAATGAAGTGGAAGTGGAAAGCTATCAAGGCAACGCTTTCTTAATAGAACAATCCTTACAAATATTTCAAGTATTTCATTAAACAATGTTACCTTCACATGTAGAGCAAAAAGCAATATTTTCCCGGTTCACCTAATGAACACGGAACAAATGAGCGCCTGTAACGAGAGGGACTTGGAATTTTCTATTAGACGCATTTCATCGCTGAATAGCAACGGTTTCTAAAGGTCGTCAGATAACATCGTCTCTTTTACATGAAAACCCTTTTAAAAGTTGTTCTTAAAGCCGTTTTATACTACTATTTATAACTTAAGTTGATTAACGCTAAAATAATTTCAAAGTTTTCATATTTAACTAATCATTGTATCTAACAATAATAGTTTGCAGTAGTTGCATGTAAAAGGTACTATAAATAGAGCACATTATTGAAACGAGATGAAATAAAAAGCTTTTTTATATTGCGATTTATGTTCAAGGGGGTTTTCAGGTAGTAGTACGAGTATTATGTATATTTCAGATTTCTGTGTCATACGGCAAAGAGCCCCCCTTGTGGTACCGGCAAAGGATAGTACCAACCGATTTCTACCTGTGGGTGTCGTAAGAGGCGACTAAGGGTTAATGAACCAGACGATGGGCAGCAGCATCCTTCATCGCGGTTCATGGTGCCAGCCGTAACGCTAACAAGCGTGGTGACTATGGTACTTTCCCTCCACATTGTTTCAGCAAAAGCTGGAATTTTGAAGGGAGTTCCCTGTCCTGTAGTGGACGTTTCATGGGATCAGTGAAAACTCTTTGACCTTGAGCGACTCTAGTTTCGGGCGATTGTAGCGTAACGATTGGTTTTTTTGCACATCAAAAGCACTATACGAAAATGTACTCGTGTTATTACACGTATAAGATTTATTATCCGCCGCAATCGCTACGTATTCACGAAAATATTCGTAATATTTGTAACATTAGGGTGCTTTTCCACTAGAGCTGTGTTAGGTAGCTAACCTGTGAGCTGGAAAAGTTCCTACCAATAGGACTGCTATTCTAGCACAGCTTCAGTAGTATCTGTCCACTTTTTTGTGGTACAGAAAGGATTTTTTACCATTTAATCTTGTGAAAATCTTACTGAAACTTTATAAAAACAAAATAACAATGTTCTTGAAATCAAAACTCAACTCTCCGCTTTTGTGAAAACGTTTATTACATAAGACAAATAAAAGAAAATATTAGTTCAAGGGTAAGATATCGATTGTTACATTCTAAAGTCAATGTCACGAAAGGACCCACGGAGAAGGAACCTTCATTCTACAAAATGGGCTGGAATTTTCACCATTAAAATATTTGGACTGCGACAACGGTCTTAGCTAAATGTGACGGTTGTCTTAAAGCTTTCCCATAGGATGTTCAGACTAGTTACTTACAGAGAAATCCTAAATATTTTAATATCAAAGTTTATTTATTCGTTTATTGCACACAAGACATTAGAAATGGAATAGAAACAGAAAGACGACAATACTTATTTTAACTAAGAAATATCGTCCAGCTGACCTTGGGAAGTGAGATAGGATTGAAAAAGGCAGATAGGCCAAAAGTAAAAATGTGGTGTAAAAGCTTAAGTCGGATTATAATAGGTTTAAACAAAATTTTATCTATATAGCGCTCGAAAACACTGTTAAAAATATAAAAGTTATAAGTAAAGATAAAATATAAATTTTTTGTAGCCCTAAAGTAATTCTTTATTTACAAAATTGTTGTAATAAAAATAATATCAAATCCAAGATGGCGGCTGTTCTGAGGGTGTTTAAAATAATCAGGGCAGTAATGGCAGCCGTTTATTTACTTTGCGCGATTTATATTTTAGGGGAGGCCGGGTATTGTTACGTTCGGTTATGCCTCGTTGAAGGGACCGTGGGGAAAGTTGTTAGTCAGGGGTCGCAAGTCATTTTGGGGTATTTCATTATTGATGATTGTGCTACTTTAAATTAGATATTCAATTTTCCTACCCCACGTTTAAAAAGCAACAGAGCTGATGCGCCGTGCATTTCGATATAGCAAAAATACAGCAATGGAAATCTTTTCTGATGAAAACTGGTTTTGGTCACGAGTAATTTTTAACACCTAAATATTTGAAAACAGCAAAAAATTTGTGCCTAAAACATAAAATTCATTACAGATTGTTTCTTGATGTCGAGAGCTAACCAAATACTGGCTTCCCACGGCTATAAGCTATGGTTTTGCAATCAACACCTATCTATACATCCGTAGGTATATAAAAAAATTACGTAGGTAGGTATACGCAAAATTCTTTTAATGTAACTTTCACGGTGAAATTTCTCAACTAGGGCATGAAATTGTCCTGAGTTGGATTGTTAGGGTAGCAGTTGAACAAATCTTGCGACGTAGAAAATAAATGCAATTTCACAAGAATTTCACACGAGACGAAACAAGTGTTAGTAAATTGAAATACTTATGTTATCAAAAATAACAATAATATTTCTAGATGGAACGCATGGATACGTTACAAAAATACAAGTAACAGGTATTATAGCTACACTCACTGCAATTCATCATCATACAACATCCCATGAAACGGCATGGAGATCCTTCCAGTATAAACGCGTAGTACTTTGGAGCGAATTTATCATAGCGTTGCGGCTGGTCACCGCTGTTGTTAGTGACCGCATTATGTAAGATGTTACAATACACAGAAAGATGCTGCAGCCTTTCCTTCGGTTCATAAGCCCTTAGTCACCTCTTACGACACCTATGGGTATAGATGGGTTGGTACTATTCTTTGCCGGCACCACACGGACTGCAATTAGTTTTTTTTTCGCTAATTCCCGCAACATGAGACAAACTATTTTAGTTCTCAGCGTTACCAACCGCGCTTTACTTTACTATCTTATTAGTGTCAAATTATTTCACTTATAAGACAGTAGGTGTCATGGTTGGTGGTGACCACTTACCATCAGGTGGCCACTTGTGACATAAAAATAAATAAATAACTTTGTTCGCCTTGAAATTACACTCACCACCACGGAATTTGCACCGTTTTTAAAACCGTTTTTAGCCATATTTAATTAATGATAAGGGAGCAAGAAACCCTATACTCTTTGAAAGGTAATCTAATTTACTTTTATGTGTTGTATTTTATGCCATAACTAGAGCATCACATAAAAGATATACCTAAAAAAACAAAGTTTCAAAATTTAACTTTACTGTAGCAACTCAAAAAATTTATTAATTTATTTATTTATTAGCGTCTTGTACTATAATTAAGGAATTAATTAGGTAACTGTCAATAAAGGGGTCGGTAAACTTTCTTTAGATATGTACACACGGCCGCACATCGGTAGAAACACTTTTGAACCTCATGGCGTGGTAATAGAGTTGAAAAAGTTTCTACCGACAAGCGGTTGACCGTATCAACTTTTCAAGCCACGCAGTTTCAGTGCAGATGGCGATTTTCGGTTTACGAAACACAGTAGGGTTTTCTTAAGGCGTTCATTGAAATAGCCGAGACATTGTGTTCCCCGACTTCAGAGCTACATAAGCAAAGTGTTCATATGATACACCTTGTAAATAGTAATAATATTAGTGCCTGGAACTGTATCGCGAGAGTGTCATGTCCGCGTCCTCCACGCCAAAACTTAACAAATTTATTTTACTAAGAGCATTTTATTAAGACTAATGAGCTGCATTTACACACAAAATGCAGTTCATGTGGCCGAACTAAGGGCTACAAAAATAAGAAAATATGACGATTGCCATCGAATTGCGAAGAAAAAGATGATAAGGCTATCTATTTATACAAATTTTAATTTTTATAGCTCCTGAATCGCAGTGACTCTACTTTTGAAAACAAGCAACTTTCTGGAAGAAAGATATTTACACTTCCTATACAAAATGAGTCGACCACGTAACCACCTTAACGACGAAAAACATTTTTCGAGTAATTATTTATGCCCTATGAGCTTACTCTTGCCCTCGATCTAGCTCTGACGACAGAGGTGAGGTCGACGATGGAACTAGCTTGCTTAGGCTATTCCCTCATGACTTGAATAGATTTCCTTTGGGAAAATTGCTTGTTTTCAGTAGAAGAATTACTGGGCTTCGGGAGAAAAACCAATGAAAATTCTGTCGTATAGTCTCCAAAAACGTTCCAGAGACTTCACACATTAGACAAAATACGTCAATTCAATTTAATATGCTTAACCTACACTGAAAACAAGCATATCACGAGATGGAACTATATACGAGCCGGGGCGTAAAATTAAATGTATAATGCTAAGATAAGTGTAAAATTAAGTGTTAAAAATGAGTGTAGAAATGCTGATTAGCTCCAGGTATTTAGTGGGTTTGGTATGGTGCGATTGAGCGGTCACATCTCTCCATAGAGCAAGTACATTGAGCTGAGTTACATCACTATTGGAGAAAGCACAGCAGAACATTTGTATACTTACATTATTATGATGGGTAAAATGTTTGAATATTTAAACTTATTGTAAGCATATATTTTATATTGCTACAATAATCACTTACAGGAGCGGTTGTTAAATTGTTGTTTTCTACACCGTTTTCCTCATTTTATCTAAAGTTAAGACTAAAAATAATTACTCATCTTTTAAACATCTACTCGTACTAGTCAAATACCTATTTGACCATCCAATGTCATGATAATGTAACTTTATTGTTTTACAGCAACACAAAAAGAGGTAACCTTTTGTTGAGACATTGCATGCTTAAATATTTTAAGTCTGATTTAAAGCTTTTTTTAGCTATGAACAAAGAATTTATCTGCGTTGGAGTTATAGCGAGATATTAAAAAGTATAATTATTTTTTTATCTTTTAAATATGTAGACAAAATTGACTCCAACGTCTTCTTTCTTTTGTGACACGATAATTTTTTCAACGGTCGTCGTTCATAGAGCACCGGCGCGCATCAGATCTGATACGCCGTCATATCACAATTCTATGCTTCGTTTGTTCCATTGTGGTAGCCGGTGAATTCGTGTCATATGCCTAATTATATCACACTAATTCTCTGTGTTCAATCGATAGTCTCGGAACGAAAACGGATCGAAACGTAAATAGATACGTCTATTTTAGCGACAATTTTTTACAGCTTCCTCATTTCGTCGAAGATCATTGTTAACAGTCAATTGTTTTGTTCGGGTGCAACCTTGCTCGGACAATGATGGATCGCGAAGCGTTATTACTCTGTTGTGTCTCATTATAAAGAATTTTTAACAGACTGAATTGAAAGAGTTCTTTGTTAAAGTGTAAGACTACCAGTATTACACATGGGAATCACCAATCAAACTTGGACGTTTCTGAAATGTTGGAGAGGCTCCAATCAGTCACTCTTTCTTATTCCTTTTTTGCATGTGAGCTCGTCAATCAACTGACGGAATATTTCTGATACCTCTTTTGTCTTCCTTTTTCCAATGGTTATTGAAATTTAATTAAAATTCTTTATGTTCGTGAATTTAAGTGCTGGGTTCTTTAATATCCTTTAGACCCTTTTAATTAATACACTGATGTGACTAAATACAGACAGAGAAGATTTAGTTAACGTTACATTCATGAAAGGTAGAGAAGATTTTGTTAACATTACATTCATTAAAGGTTTTCAACAATGAGAGGTAAAATATTTGCTCGTCACAAGTTTGGCAGGGACAAAACTTCTTTGACTAGTTTCTAAATTAAAAGAAGTGAGAATTTTGCTCCATCTGTATTACATACACAGATCCCTTGTTGTGAATGAGTTATATGCGGAGTTTTTATATGACTAAATATTGGTTACAACTTTTGTATTGGAAAATGTTAGTTCATAAACTTGCGACATAAACTAATAATATTTTGATTACAATTTTAAATCATAAAGCGTAATCATGCTTACTCGTATCTAAAAATTGACGAATAAAAATGAATATCAACGAATTTTGGGCCTAATCTAATAGTCATACCTTACATAACTTTAATCATCAATTTCGCTGCATCACAAAGAAAAGTGAACGTAAAAAATAATTATCCGGCTTCAGCACGGCATTCAAACTATCATAAATAATCTTGCAATCGGATCAAACGTGGTAGGTCGCAAAGCGAATCAACAATGTGCGAAACATTAAAAATATCAACAAAGGAACTTTTGACGATCATAGTACATAGCGAAAACCAGAATATACTTACATTAATATAGAAAAATATCGTTCTAATTTAAACTTTATTTCATGTTAATAAGGTACAGGTGAAATGCAATGCATAGCAAAATAGTTAAGGTTTATAGTTGTCGCCCGCGCCAGCTGGCGTAGCGTGGAAAATCGATTTTCACGTGGTACGGACGGATGTCGCATCTGCACCATGCGACAGTACCGAACACCCAAAATACGCGATATGGAATGGGAAATCGGACTGAATTGATTAATATTTTAGTAGTGTTACTACTACTACTTTTAGGTTTAGAAAATGTGATGGAAGAGGATGGTACCTAATATTTTTTGGTGATCTACGGCTCAAATTAAGAGTTCTTTATTTGAATCTATTTGTTATAGTAGGCTGCTGATATAAAAATTCTTTGCACATTTAATTATCATCGTCCTATTAGTCTGTTGAAAGACGACTAGATGAAATGGAAAGCCTTAGATAGCACCCGTGATTTACAATATAAATTCACAATGATAAGTTGCATTTTCTCACGGGAAATAGTTCCGCCTTTAAAATTTTCTTATTAACCTCATTATTGACTGAACGAGCCAACAAAAACAAAACACGATCACCGTCAACCGGCGCAGACGCAGACCACACAGGGAAACAAACATGGGCAAAATTCAGAAAGCTATCACCGTCACTAATCGTTTTAACGCAAACGTATAATCGGTCGTGAGCCGTACTATTTGTTTTAAGTTGGCTGTAAATAAAAACATCAAAGGGGGTGCGTAAGAGCAGGCTCGGTGGAGTAGGCAATTACGATTTGTCCCGCTTTACCGGAAATAGTTCGTGGCGGTATTAATCGCGCCTATATTCCGGGAACAGTTGTCGCTTTGAGGAGGTCCTGCGCGTACTCAAACAAACTTGCCTGATTAAAATTATACATAAACCTGCGACTTATACAGGGTGCAAGGGGCAGGTTAGCATATACTGAAAGGGGGCATGATCAGTCAAAGCAAAAAAATAATATAGGCCTCTCCATACAAACTGTCCAATCAAGTTTGCAATTTTGCATGGAGAGGCCGACTTTTTTGCATTTCCTGAAAGTTTTACTAACTGAAAATTGTTCAGATACGTTGACTGATCATCAGTTCACGCGTGTTTTTTTCATTATATTACCACACTAATGTTTAATTTTTTTTGTTTTCTTTCTATCACGGCAAGGAGCGAGGAGTTTTAATGCTTATTACGTTAGTGACATTTTCATGAAATTAAATATTCAAAAAAAAATATATCAAAAAACAAAAGGTATTTACTTAGGTACTGAAAAGAGATAAAACAATTTCAATTTATAAAAAGATGTAACTATAACATAAATATACTCGTAACTTGAATTTCATGAGGTTGACATGTAGCTGACAAAGCAGGCGGGGACAAACTGGGGCGGACTAAAATTATGTGTTATATATTTTTTAGTTTTTGTTTCTCTTTTCAGTTCATATTTTACTACACAGTCGGGTAGTTTGTTTTTAGAAATAAATTTTTGTATTTAGTACTTTTTATTTTTATTAGTAAGGATATAGTTAAGAATTAAATGTATTAGTAAGTTAGTTAATAGTAAGTAAATTTTTATTAAGTATTTTTTATTTTTTTATTCCCTATGACACTCCCACAATGAATACAAATCTAACGACACATACATACTTACAATTACATACATACACTCGAAAAACATAACCCTCCTGTTTTGGGGCAGTCGGGTAAAAATATGATAAATAAATATGTATTCATTTTGTGAACTTATTCACAACATACATTAACTAATCTTGACATTTAAGTAACAAGATATTCAATTTTTATAATTTACTCAAGGTTCAAGGAAAAGGCTGTTTCGCATTCTGCTCGATGGTTTAAACTGTACCTCACAAATACGCATATAATCTGTGCCCGCTGAAAAAGAAATAATGCGCGCCATATTAACAAATATTTGTGGTGTATATTAATGTAATCATTTCCGACTTCTACACATAAAAAACTGTAATTAATGTAGTTCCTGAACCGTATAAAATACTTAGACACGAAATACAAGTTTGGAGGTTGTAAAAATCAAAGGAAAACACTAACATATGCAGCCTATAAAATGCTCCGGTGGACGTGTGGTTGACATAATATAGTTTTTTTATTTATCAAATTTTTGTATTTCATTCGCAAATGCGTTGAAAAACGTCGTAAGACGCACGTGAGCATTGTCATTACACTCTAGGCTCCATTACGCCCTCGCCTGGGGCCGGGTTCCAATTCCTGAGCCTCGACTTTACTTATCGAAATAGCGCACTTGCATCTTAATGTAGTATTAATCTATACAATGACCATTATAGATCATGTACTCTGAAAGTCTTCATCTTAAATATTTCATAATTTTGATATACCTAATAATTTAATCAGCCAATTAACCCAATACATAATTAATGTGGATGAGTTATAAGTTAGATATTGAGCAAGTTGGAGGTTCAAAAGGCATGAAGATATTAGATTCACACTTTTACAATTTCTCTGCAATTTCAGTTGCAATCATTGGCTTTTCGAATCCAACGGTCTTGTTGGCTGAAGGCATCCCACACGATGGGTGCGGGTGAAGACTGCTCACAGGGTGGCTGGCACAGAACAGTAGGCCATACGTGTATGAGCACATTTGTATCAGTCTTATTACCTAGTGATAGAGTCGATAGTTGCATTACAAGATTACCGTGTGGTACCCTGTAGACGCGGGTGCGTGGCACACCGTGACGCATCGCGATTTCCACGCATCCATCCCGCCGCGACGCGCTTTGTCACAAAGGAAATTAACTAGTTATACCACTCATATACGCACCCCGTGTGTGTGCGTGAGTAACGTCAGCAGATAAATTTGTAAGTTGTTTGAATTATTAATTGAACATATATTATTCGCTCAGAAAATTCTTAAAAGCATGGAGTACAATCAAACATCGAAGTCATGGAATGGAACAACACACATAAGTTTATAAAACTCAGATTAGAAAAAAAAAAACCGGCCAAGTGCGAGTAGGACTCGTGCACCGAGGGTTCCGTACCACCACGTAATCATAATTGTATTAGTTGAAATTTCAGTAAGTTAATGTGCTAGATTTTTTGAGTCCGACACGCGCTTGACCAAATTTTATTATTTGTTGTTATTTTATAGCTTATGCACTATAAACACACCAATTTTAAGTTTGTTAGTGTTCCCGCTTTTAAAATAGAACTCGCTTCAGCGACCATCCATCTTGACCCTTCTCTTATATGAATGTTCTTGAAACGGGAGCTTACCACAATTGGTTACCATTAGTTGTGAGAAAAGTTGTAATATTTAATGATTTCAGACTTTTGCCTTTATTTGTACTGTGAGACCTAGCTTCTTGCCAAATTTCAAAATTTTAGGTCAACGGGAAGTACCCTGTAGGTTTTGAATTTTTGAATAAATGTATGGAGATGAGGACATAAAATGCCATATCTTTTGATTGCGTCATTGTAAAAAAATGAAATTTTCAGATCTTGTGTGGTTCATGGATCCTAATATATGATATTAATTTTAACCTGATACCTTTACCCGTTCGTGAGATAAAGGGTCTTGACAGACAGACAGACGGACAACAAAGTGATCCTATAAGGGTTCCGTTTTTTTCTTTTGAGGTTCGGAACCCTAAAAACAGTCTTACAAGACATGCTCTTAGAAAAGATGCTTTTATAATGGAATAGAAGCAAAATTCATCTAAAACACGTAAAAAGTAATTAATTACCTTGTATTTGACTGAAGTCATAAAGTAGATATCTGAAGTATTCTAATTATAACTGTAGAGATATTGATTATTGATTTGAATACTGCAGTAGTGCGATTTCTAATTATTTATAGAAATATCTCTATAATACATGAAATAAAGGCGGAATCTCATGATGGATGGACCACTTCAAATTAGTATTCTGCTACAAAAATTTTTGGAATTCACCTATCAAGCAGAACCACGCCAAAGCGTCTCCGGTGTTGATGGAGAAGTCGCAAGATCGACTCCTGTCTGTAGTTCAAAACTTTGCAATTAATTAAATTGTAGAGCCTTGTAGTACTCCAAAACAATGGAATACTAATTTAAAATATAAACCAAACACACTAACTACTATTGTTTTATTAGTCTTACATTCAAATAAAATCCACATCTCTACTTTACGTATATTTTATGCTGTCGGTAGCTAAGCTACAATCAACCAACACAGTAGTGTGCCAATGAAGGAAGGCCTATTGTTAAAATGTTCAATGAAAAGTCCCATTTAAGTATAGGATGGAAGTTTTTTATGTTTTTAAAATAATTTTCAGCAGCTGCGCTCTCTTGATTGATCAGGGTTTTGGTCAAAAATAGATAGGTTTTGGGAAGTGTGAAGTTAGGTACTTTCTTTAATAGCATCGTCGGTGTGTTTTGAGGTTTAGTGGCAAAGTGAGTGTATACCAGGGTGTAAAAGACACTTTTCCGAAGATTTAGTAGAGGGCATGATCAGTCAATGAAACTGAACATCTTTCAGTAAGTACATGAAACTTTTAAGAAAATAAAATCTGCATTTCCATACAACATTGTAAACTTGATTGGATAGATTGTAGGAAGCGACTGTTTATTTTTTTTTATTTCCTGAAAGTTTCATTGACTGAAAGAAGCCCTTTCAGTTCTTGCAAACTGCACTACACTTCTCTTCTCTTTAGAAAAGTTGTCTAGTATTAGTCTGAAACACACAGAAAAGAATTGTCACTATACTGTAAACGCAGTAATTTAGGCATATCATCATTTGATCATCATATCAATATATCAATTATCACATATCAACATTTAAAAATTTCAAATAATACTGTTTATCATTTACGGTTCTTAGTACTAACTTATGTAGTTTTGTAATCGATTTGGACAAGTCAGTAGGTATTCAAGAATCGTGAAGAACTAACTTTTTGCTTCGGTTTTAGACATTAGCAAACAGTCTATTTCGAAACATTTAGGTAAATTTTATGTCGCAAATGAGCAACATCGTGTTTACTCAATCATGACATGATAGAGCATTCTTGATTTGCAAATTAGTTATCGGATAGAAAACGTTGTTATTTACGCAATAAGGTATGATTTTGCATAAACTACAATAAACTTTTCACAAATTTTCCATTTTCTGAGAACTTTATGGGAAATTGACATAAGTATCCAAGGGATCATATTATGTGATATTAATGAACTCCAGAGGATAAAAAGTTTTTATTAAACCTAGAAAAATGAACAAAAAAAATCTGTTACTGGTTTTATTTATACGTAGGTAGCTATTGGCAAAATCTTGCAGCACTTAACTACTTACCTAATTTGATTCGGGAAGATCGGGGCCTCCTAATACAGGTTTCTGAGGGAGTATCCTAGTAGTTAGTAGTAGTAATAAGCTGAGAGCACTATAAGGATCTGAAATACAAACCTATTTTTAGGGTTCCGAACCAAAATGGTAAAACCGGAACCCTTATGGTGCGACTTCGTCTGTCTGTCACACCTGATTATCTCAGCAACTATTCGCGCTATCGACTTGAAATTTGGAATAGTTTTAAAATACACTTACCCAACTTCATTGCATACAAAAGAATAAAAAGAAATATTATTGTAAAGGAGCAAAATTTGAAATTGTCGTTTCCAAAATATTTTTTTGTACAATTCTTACTTTTTCCAGTTTTGATGAAATATTAAAAAAAAAAAACCTTTCCCCCCTTATCTCCAAAAATTGCCTAACGAAAATTTTTAATTAATTATAGTCTAAGTATAGAGATTTAATAATAAAACGATCTCTCTAAGTAGCACAGTTTTTTAAATACCTGCAAAAAACTTTTACAAACAAACTTAGTTGTGCGGTCCTACAAGTTTACATAAAATTGCTTCTAAATATGCTACAGTTATATCGGAATTTTTATCATCCCATACAAATTTCCTAATAGTGAAATCAGAGCCACAGAGCAGAAATATAGAGCCAATGAAAAGTAGTGCGCGACAGCTCAAGAATGCGGGCGAAATGTATGGCACGTCATACATTTCGTCGGCACTCCCGAATTGTCGAATACTTTACCTTCGCTTTTCGACCCATGACGTGTGTCTTTAGAAAAGTTGATCAGATTTGTTAGTTTTTAGTAATAGTAGAATGTGAAATTGAGGTTATAGGTTATCCTCCGTTCAAGTCATCTCGGATATGGGCATATATGGTATCAATGCATTCAGTGTCATGTCCTGAACTTATATATATGAGATGACAAGCGCGCGTATGGTGGGGGTGGAAACTGTGACGTCATAAAGACGGTCATACAAGAAAAAAATCTAAAATCTCTTAAAACATACCATGTGGGGTATCAAATGAAAGAACTTTACGAGTAAATTACAAATATATAACACACTACGAGTATAACATTTTTGCTACTTGGTCTAACAATTTATCAGAAAACGTCAAAAAAATTCACAATTTAGAGTTGACTTTGAACTGCTCTGTATTAAAAACGACTGAATAGATTTTTACAAAATACATACAAAAAAACTTAAAACATCCTCTTTATAGTGTCCAAAAATAATTATCTTAATCTATATATATAAAAGAAGAAGGTGACTGACTGACTGACTGACTGACTTATCAACGCACAGCCCAAACCACTGGGTCTAGAGATTTCAAATTTGGCATGAAGGTTCCTTATGAGGCCTAGGGGTGCACTAAGAAAGGGTTTTACAAAATTCCACCCCTAAGGGGGTAAAATTGAGGATGAAAGTTTGTATGAAAGTCCGTCAGTTTTGAAGTTAGGATCTTCAAAATTTGTATTTAGGCTGACGACTAAAAATTAATAACTACGTGTCTCAGGGTTTTTGAAAATTCGACACCCTTAAGGGTCAAAAGGGGGATGAAGTTGAAAATTCTTTATTCCTAAAGTAAAATCCACATAATTTATTATTGAGGCATTAATGATGTAATTCTATGCAACGTTCATCACTGATATTGAAATTCCACCCCAAATTCAACCCCTAAAAAAGGGAAATGGGGTGAAAAAGTCTAAAAACCAATATGGGTATCGTTTGTATGGTTTATCGGTTCGCTGATTACGAAAACTACAACAATTTTGAAATCAAACGTGGTGGACGTGAAATACCATCATCCCCCTGGGGATGGAGTTGGGGTGCGATAGGTTTGAAATGTCTAAAAATCAATATGAGTGCCGTTTGTATGGTTTATCGGGTCGCTGATTATCTATATATATAAAAGAAGAAGGTGACTGACTGACTGACTGACTGACTGACTGACTGACTAACTAACTGACTGACTGACATATCAACGCACAGCCCAAACCACTGGGTCTAGAGATTCCAAATTTGGCATGTAGGATTCAGATTCAGATTTTCAGATTCAGATAATTCAGATTCAGATAATTTTATTCAATGTAGATTCTTTACAGAATACTTATTGAATGTCATGCAGAATACAATGCAAATAGAGCGAGTCTACGCCGTTTCGGATCGTGCTATGGCAGCGTAAAAGAAACGGCAAGAAACCACTGCAGCACGGCCTACTTTAAGAGTCGGCTTTTTACAATGTGTTTCTTGTGTTTCGTTGGAATATCAGAGCACCATACCTCTTTGTCATTCATATAGTCATCCAATCTATAGTAAGCTTTTTTACATAACGTTTGCTTTACACATTCTTTAAACTTTCTCTCAGGTAATTGCACTATATTGTCAGGTATTTTGTTGTAGTATCGTATACACAGACCAACGAAAGATGTATTGACTTTAGTTAATCTAGTATATGGTTGATCAATTTTATGCTTATTTCTAGTATTAAAATTATGCCTGTCACAAATTTTAGGTAATTGATGAATGTTCTTTCTAGCATACATTATATTTTCATAGATATACTGGCATGGCACTGTCATAATGTTGATTTCCTTGAACAGTTCTCTTAGGGAATCACGAGTCTTCAGGCAATAAATTGCTCTTATAGCCCTTTTTTGTAAAACGAATATTGAATGTATATCAGCTGCTCGGCCCCAAAGCAGTATGCCATAAGACATAATGCTATGGAAGTAGCTAAAGTAAACCAGCCTTGCAGTAGCTACATCAGTAAGTTGTCTGATTTTTCTAACAGCATATGCAGCCGAGCTCAATCGACCAGAAAGACCCGTGATATGAGGGCCCCATTGAAGTTTAGAGTCTAGTGTTAACCCTAAGAAAACTGTACTATTTACAAAATCTAATGGTTCATTATTCAATACTATGTTATGTGAAGTAGACCTTACATTTGGTAGTGCAAATTTAATACATTTAGTTTTTTTGGCGTTTAGGACTAGATTGTTAACATTAAACCATGCATGAATCTGTCGAAGTGCATCATTGACTTCGTTATAATTTTGTGATTTCCTACTTACATTGAATATTAATGAAGTATCATCAGCAAATAACACAATCTTTGACAGATTCTTCACCACAGAAGGAAGGTCATTAATATAAATAAGGAATAAAAATGGCCCTAATATGGACCCTTGAGGTACGCCAATTTTGACAACAGATCCCAGTGATTTCGTCCTGTTTACTTGTACCTTTTGAATCCTGTTTTCCAAATATGACCTAAGTAGTTTAAGTGAATTATTTTTAACACCGTAATGTTCAAGTTTTAGCAACAATGTGCTATGATCTACGCAATCAAATGCTTTGGATAAATCACAGAAGATACCAATAGCATCTTCAGATTTTTCCCACGCGCAAAAGATGTATTTTAAAAGTGCAGTCCCGGCATCCGTTGTACTGCGCCCTTTCGTGAAACCAAATTGATGGTCATGTAGTAAGTTATTTCTATTGAAGTGTGAAAGCATTTGATTGAGTATGACCTTCTCAAAAATTTTACTAAGTACAGGTAAGACTGATATTGGTCTAAAATTACTGGGATCCTTTTTGTCACCAGCTTTGAATAATGGAATGGATGTAGGTTCCTTATGAGGCCTAGGGGTGCACTAAGAAAGGGTTTTACAAAATTCCGCCCCTAAGGGGGTAAAATCGGGGATGAAAGTTTGTATGAAAGTCCGTCAGTTTTGAAGTTAGGATCTTCAAAATTTGTATTTAGGCTAACGACTAAAAATTAATAATTACGTGTCTCAGGGTTTTTGAAAATTCAACACCCTTAAGGGTGAAAAGGGGGATGAAGTTGAAAATTCTTTATTCCTAAAGTAAAATCCACATAATTTATTATTTAGGCATTAATGATGTATTTTTATGCAACGTTCATCACTGTTATTGAAATTCCACCCCAAATTGTACCCCTAAAAAGGGAAATAGGGTGAAAAAGTTTAAAAACCAATATGGGTATCGTTTGTATGGTTTATCGGGTCGTTGATTACGAAAACTACAACAATTTTGAAATCAAACGTGGTGGACGTGAAATACCATCATCCCCCTGGGGATGGAGTTGCGGTGCGATAGGTTTGAAATGTCTAAAAATCAATATGGGTGCCGTTTGTATGGTTTATCGGGTCGCTGATTACGAAAGCTACAACAACTTTGAAATCCAACGTGGTGGACGTGAAATACCATCGTCCCCTGGGGATGGGGTTGGGGTGCGATAGGTTTGAAATGTCTAAAAATAAATATGGGTGTCATTTCTATGTTAGGGATAGCGGTTAAATTGGCGTAAGGGGTAGGGATAGGGACAGGTAGAGTTAGAGGTAGAGAGGTAGAGAGGTAGAGAGGTAGAGAGGTAGAGAGGTAGAGAGGTAGAGAGGTAGAGAGGTAGAGAGGTAGAGAGGTAGAGAGGTAGAGATGTAGAGAGGTAGAGACGTAGAGAGGTCGAGAGGAAGATAGGTAGAGAGGTAGAGGGGTACAGGTAGAGGGAGAGGGAGTAGGAGGGGAAGGGGGAGAGGGAGGGAGTGAGGGAGGGGGAGGGGGGTGATGAAAAGGGAGGGGGAGAGGGAGGGGCAGGGGGAGAGGGAGGAGGGGGAGAGACAGAGGGAGGGGGAGAGGAAGGTGGGAGAGGGAGAGAGAGGGAGAGGGTTTTAGTTTTTCTCAATTACTTCTGCGAATTGGCTCTGTTTTGAAATATTACATAAAGGTGTCTCTCATCTCTCTCTTTACATTTGTTAGGATACTGCTGCTAAGTTCCTCTGTTCTGAGTAATTTATGAGTAACGTCTGTATATTATATTAAATTCAGCTGTATCTTGAATTATACTCAATGATTTGCGCAGGGTTAGTCCTGTTTTTCCTTAGTTTAAAATTACCCCGAAATGATGGGATAAATAATAATTTCCCTGGACTAAAATATCTCATTGCTTCGGAAAACCGCTAACAACCTAAATATGAAATCCACGCGAGCGAAGCCGCGGGCAACAGCTTGTATATCATAAAATAAGAGAAGTACATCAAGTTGAATAACAGTATAATTTCCTGTTTGTACGGTCAACCGCTTGTCAGTAGAAACTTTTTCAACTCTATTACCACGCCTAAGGTCTAAAAGTGTTTCTACTGATGTGCGGCCGTGGGTACAACAATTAACCTGCGACATATAACGAGTTAAATAAGCACAGTACCCATTTTTATTGGTAACGTTTACATTTTTAATGAAATACTTACATTGCAAGTAAAAAAGGATTTTTGCTTAGTAAATGATTTTGATATATTTATTCTTCTTTGGAATACTTGAGGTATTTTTGACCTACGATAGGTCAAAGTTACCTCATAACCATTTTAGTCAATCAAGCATTGGGTAATTATGAATTAAGTAGTTTTTGCAACAATAACAATTACAATAAAAACCGGCCAAGTGCGAGTCGAACTCGCGCACCTAGGGTTCCGTACCACCAAATAATCATAATTGTATAAGTTGAAATTTCAGTTAGTTATTATGCCAGATTTTTTTAATCAAATTTTCACGTTTGTAAGTGTTCCCGTTTTTAAGATAGAGCTAAAACAAAAATCGCCTAAAAAGACAGGTCTTTAGTATGGGAGCCCCCCTTAATTTCTTACTTTTTTAGTATTTTTTGTTAAACTTTACAAAATATATTATTAATATTTTGCAGCCGGCTCTGCCACTATATTTTTTGGTAGATTTAGTAAGCAGTAACGCGTTTTTGTTTATTTATTTGTCACAGGGTAATTGTTGTTAAAGCATTAAATGTTACTGTTATTCAAAGAGGATATTCAGGGTCACTTGGTATATATTTTGTAAAAATCCATTCTGTCATTTTCAATGTAGAGCAGTTCAAGTTCAACTCTGGATTGCGAAATTTTTGGATGTTTTCTAGTAATTTGTTAGACAAAGTAGTGAAAATGTTATAGTGTGTTATATTTATTTAATGTTATAGTGTGTTATAGTGTGTTTTATTATTTGTAATCTACTCGTAAAGCCCTTTCATTTGATACCCCACATGGTATGTTTAAGAGATTTTTTTTATATGACCGTCTTTATGACGTCACAGTTCCCCCCCCCGCCTCACGCGCGCTTGTCATCTCATGTATATAAGTTCAGGACATGACACTGAATGCATTGATACCATATAATATATATATATGATCACATCCGAGATGACTGGTGCGAAAAACGTTTTGTAAGCATCTTTTCAATAAATTTACAATCTACTATAATATGCTAAAACTTTTTTAGTAAAATATTAAAAATAGGGGACATCAAAAACAACTCAGTATTTGGAAATATATTCTATTTTTTTATATCACGTAGGTATCTACTAGCTATACTTGCTACTTGTTTTAAAGTTTTGATCTCTAAACAAGAACTTACAGTTTTCTCTTTCAGTATTTCCGGATTTCTTTATTTTTCCGGACAAATCATCAAATAACTATATTCAAAACCTTATTCAGACCGTTACAGAATTAGTTAAATTGGTCCAGCTGCTTGCAGGTTATGCTTTCGTATTTTAATTTATATTGTTTGTTGGTACATACTTCATACCTATTGCTTATACCAATTGACCGACGTTAAGAATTTGGTGTTATTGTTATTGTCGTAACATTGTTACAACGAAAAGGATTTTTAGCTTAGTATTTCCAGTCAGCACTTTACCTTGACAGCCAATATATCGATGATTTTATACTTTCGAAGGTGGTCTGACAGCAATCCCTTTAGGCTTTTAGGTCTCAAGTACTGAGGGAGTAGGTGAAACAAATTCTCGAATATTTCTTTAAAATTCTGCGAGTAATATTGAGAAGCGTTTCTTTGAAGCGGATTCTGACAATTGGCAACAATACGACGATAAAACTTATCGCGTGTTTTCTTGTTTGCGCGCTGTGTATGTGACCCTTTGCTTGAAGCGATAAAGGCTCGTAAAGGCAATAGCTTGTGACCGTATGTGGATACGAGTATATTGCCTGTCGGTAAGTAAGAAATGGAATTAAGAATAATTAATAATTAATAATAGGCAATGTATTGCATAGTACGTCTGTGGTTACTGGAACAAATTATCACAAAAATATATATAAAAAAAATAGATTTAATTTCAATCAATAATTATTTTGTAAAAATATAAGCCTTTTATAAGTCTTTGTTTTACAGCGACTGTAGAGAATAAAAATCTAAGGCTTTGTAGCTTGGTAAAGCCTTGGTAAAGCTTGGGTTCAATCTCCGTACGGGACAAATATTTAATAATGATGTCTGAAGATATTTACGAGCCTCTTTTCATAAATGATTCAATAATCACGTACAGGAAAATCTTCTATGAATATTTACTTCATAAATGCTACAACGTGCCATTTTACATTACAACTCGTGACAAACGAAGTGAATATAATAATATCTTTACTTGATACTCTCCTTTACTGAAGACGTGACTAGATCCCCTAACGGCACTTTCAATAAAGTCCAGCTTTTTGAAAATGTATTGTATTATTTTCTTTTGTATGAAAGATATGAAAAATATTGGAAAAATGTTCTTAAACGAAAGCAACAATACTTTAAAATGAAGACTTGTATATTAAATATCGTAGCAAAGGAATCTGAAAGCTCATTTATTTACTTATTGAAAATTTCAGAAAAATTAACAAAAGTAATGAAATATATTTTTTGGAATTTATTTGTACACAATCGTGAAGTACATGAAAATAAGTAGAAGTTATTATTTCCAAGATATTCTGCAACATACGTTAAATTTGTCAATAAAAAGGCAATAATTGCTGGTGTGAATGACTACCGAACCGACGCAAAGGTGCCCATAATACTCGTAGGTACTAGGGCTTTGCACAGATGAATGGTTTTGGCCAAATTGACCAACCTCTGCACCAGGAATAAAACCCAATGCCGAGATTGCCAGTCCTCTTCCCAATGCGTTATAAGGAATTACATTTCTAAAATAACCTTTGACAAACTCAATATCGCAGGCTGTGGATACTTTTCGAGTGATCTCATAGTTGCGTCCGCACAAAACTACCAATAGGTAAACGTGAAGTCTACGGCGGCGGATGCTAAACCAGAGGCAGAATAGGGCATTTTCTGTGAAGTTTGTCAACTATGTTTTATTAGTTGTCGATGGTATGCTTATCACTGTCAGGAATTTATTTTTTTAGGATTGGTCTTCTTCTTCTTAAAATTAATGAAATCTTTTTGGTGGAAACATATTACAGACATTTGACGGCAGCAATCATTGTAGCTTAATCGTTTTCATACTGGGAGACAGTTCAGTATCAGTGTTTCCGTTTTCCTTACGGTGACCAGCAGCGCCATCCAGTGGAACTTTCAAAATGTGCTGGAAAACAACCTATTGGTCTTGAGGGTGCCTTTTCAGCTTTGCTAGGTAGCGAACCTGTGAGCTAGACGAATGTCAACCAGTAAGATTGATCCATTTTCGAACGCAGCTCTAAGCTAGAAAATGGAGCAGTCCTATTGGGTGGCATTGCTACAGCTAACAGGTTAGCTACCAAGCACAGGTTTGGTGGAACGGTACCCTTATGGATGTTGTTCAGAGATTTATCACTAACAAGGGGCCAGAACCACGGAAGCAAAGCCAAAGCAAAGTCTAACCCTATTATCAATGATAATTACTAGCGAAAATCTGCCACACAGAATGTTTTTTTTCTTATCACCGGCATAAACCTAAAGGCATTAGGTATGCGTAATAATTACTACCGTGTTAGCAAAATGTCTCTGAATGACACGCTTTGTTCCTAGATTGGGTTTTAGAAGTGGAGGCACCTAGATATTTGTTAGAGAATGAGTGAGGGTTTTGAATTGCAGCAAAGTCCAGCCTGCGTAACACTTGTATCATTTTAGCATGTCAAAAGTGGAGATATTGAAAGAAAAAACATGAGATATTAAAATATCAATATTTTACATCTATATTTGGAATTTAATTTTCTTTTTTTCTTATTAGTAAATTTTTTGCTTGCGCTTAGCTTCTTCATTCTTGGTACACACAGCAAAGAAGTGGAACTCCCTCCCTGACAATCTATTCTCCAAACTATATACTTTGGATCTTTTCAAGGCAAGAATGAAGATCAGGCATTATCTAGGTAAGCGTGCTATATTTTGACTTCATCCACACTTACCACCAAGTGAGATTGCGGTTAATCTGTATTGCATAAAAATCTTAAAGTAACAACACACTAAGATAAGTATACTAATACAAAAAAGGCCTGCGAGCATCATAATAAAAAGCGTCTTTAGAGTGACTTGCAATATTTGAATGAGGCGACACTCTAGGGTTAATAAAGTTAATAACAGTCGTCTATTACAGGCAGTTAGCCAAACGACATGTAACGAACCGTCACCAAAACGTATCCGTCACGCTGCATTTACATCCTTACCTTTGATTATATCTGCAACCACTATTAAAATATAAGGTTTATATCTATTCTGGCAAGTATATAAATTTTTTAAGTTCTAAATCTCCTTTGATTCTATATAAAACTATTAGCCAGAACCGTTAAAGCTTGAATATACATGTAATTAATAAATCCTTATTATAAATGCAAAAGTGTGTTTGTCTGTTTGTCTTGTTTGAGGACCTGAGAATGCTACATGTACCTGGTTTAAATTTGATCTCCTTCCTATGTGAAAACACGTTAGGTATAATGTCAAACATAACATTGAAATCCACGCGAGCGAAGCCGGGGGCAAAATATTTATTTTATTCACTTGAAAGGTTGTTGCGTATATTATATCCAATAACGTACAGTGCTACGAGTAGTTATTTAAAATTACAATGCAGTATTTACATCTTAAAACTCATTAGGTCGACTCCTTCATTAACATACCTATTTATATTTAAGTAATTAATTAGCCCGACTTCACTCAAGTCGTAGCTATATTTCACGAAGCTGACAAATGCGGCCGTTCCATCACTTCAGATAAAATATTATTAAAACAAACAAAATGGACAAAAAAGTTATCTTTTCGAAAGAGCCGAAATCAATGTGCGAGGTTCGGTACGTCGCTGGGGAGATGTACAGTTCTAAAACAGCATATCTCTATTGAAGGCTTCGTACGACTCTAGTCTTTGTTGCTTTATGTTTAAAGTGTATTTACGTGTGTAAACAAAGATGATAATAAGTATGAAAGGTCGATCAGTTTCGTAGTCGTAATTTAATGTAACAGTTAATATGACAGCGGGCATGAGCGTGCCAGCGGGTCGTCTGTGTATTATATTTATGCACTCACACCTGGAGGTCCACTCAAGCACGCACAAAAGTTCCAAGTAATTTCATAGCAATACTGTATCTATCATTTAAAATGGCAACTAAATTAGTTAAATTTGATATTATTTGGTAGATTAATATTCAAGAAACATTGCAAAACCTTAATAAAATCGACTAGGTATCGTGTACCGTCATGCTAGCAGCAATTTATTTTGATAATATTATGGAGCCACTTTCCAGCTCTACATTTAGACTCCAAACACAACCAGCTAATTCTGTTAACAATTCCAATGAGTTCGAACAAGACTGGATTGTTCTGTTTAGTTCAGGAATTCCTACTCTCCTTAGATTTTTTAAAATCATTTGAATGTACACTTAATTTTTTTTTCTTACTTTAATGAAAACAACGAAACAGTAAAATTTACTGTTGACCGGACGATTCTAAAGGTTGAGTTGCACCATCAAATATTAATAATAAAATAACAAAGTATGCTCATCTCACTCTTACAAATGGTGTGGAGATAGCAAAATATGTACATTTTGTTTTTGGTAAACGGTGGTATGGTGTCGTCCCACCTTACCCCCAGGAGTATGGCCAGGGGTATGGCCAGGGGTATGGCCAGGGGTATGGCCAGGGGTATGGCCAGGGGTATGGCCAGGGGTATGGCCAGGGGTATGGCCAGGGGTATGGCCAGGGGTATGGCCAGGGGTATGGCCAGGGGTACTGGGGTATGGCCAGGGGTATGGCCAGGGGTATGGCCAGGGGTATGGCCAGGGGTACTGGGGTATGGCCAGGGGTATGGCCAGGGGTATGGCCAGGGGTATGGCCAGGGGTATGGCCAGGGGTATGGCCAGGGGTATGGACAGGGGTATGGCCAAGGGTATGGCCAGGGGTATGGCCAGGGGTATGGCCAGGGGTATGGCCAGGGGTATGGCCAGGGGTATGGTGGGTTCGGAGCGAAAGTTACATAGTGCAATTTAGCAGAAGTTGTTCTACTGTTACTAAAGTAACTGACCAAGAGAGCTCGAGACGAGTATTTCATTTTGAGTTGTTGTCTTGATGTGATAGAGCACACGATGATGCTATTTATGCTGAGCCCGATAAATATGGTCAATTAATTACTGATTGTGTTACACTTCTGTTAATTCATAGTGATTAATGTTGTTGGGAGCCTTTTGTAATTGCAGGTTCACATGTTCAGTTCTGACGGCGGCGTTTTGCATCTGGAGGCCTGTTATTATTGTTCTTTTTTTTGAACCGATAGTGATATGCTCAATTTTAGATACTATGATCTCACTAATATTATAAATGCGAAAGTATGTATGTTTGTTTGTTCTACTATGACGCAGAGACTGCTGAAGCACAATCAAGCACTGGACTAACACATAGGCACACTCGGACACTACTTAAGGAGTGATCACACCTAGCTGAAATCAAAGACTAATTCGGCATACATTGCTCGTTGAAGCAAGGATATTGCAATTAACATAACCAAGCCTCCCAGCAATGTATGCCGAATTAGTCTTTGAATTCAGCTAGGTGTGATCACCCCTTTACATGGAGCGTGAATTTGAAGTTTGAGATTGGATGTCGCGTAGGGCCGCATATTCAGTACAAAAGACCCTCAGAAGGACGACGAGAATCTCGCGGGCGGTTGCGGGCGGGGGTGCGGGGTGGATTGCAAGGGGGACGGAGAGTGTCCGTTCTGTATGGTAGTAAGTACTATTACTTAATTCTGGGCCCTGAAACAAGTGGCATTCTATTATCGCAAACGCTATAGAATAGAATAAAACTCTATGGGTTTGACATTAGCTGTCACGTGACATTCGTTAGCTAATGTCAATCCCATACATTTTCACGGCCGATTGCCATCTTATTAAAAGTTGAAGTTGAAGCTATTCTACTGGCGTTTGCGATAGTAGAAATCCACTTGGCTCTAGGCCCAGTGGTTATTCAAATACCTGCCAATGACATTTGTGCCGATTAAAATTTAAAAGATATGAAAACAGTTTAATCTGCTATGTGGGAGATACACGAGTAAGATTATAAAAGATCTACATATTTTAATGTCTAGGGACCTTGGAAGCTTAGAGAGGATTGGTTGCCAACGCTACATCCTCTTACGTCCCTGGCTTAACTGTTCACCGTACTTCACTGTATTTTATAAAGAAGAGTATAATCTGCATGAAAGTATTTTACAGTTTTTAAATAGAATTAATTTTGTTGATTAATTTAACTACAAACACTGGTTTTAAAACGTTCAATTAGTAATTTGAATATATTTTGGTAGTCCGAGACTAAAGTTATACATCAGAAATATTTTATTTTTATTTTTTTATTTATTATAACTTTATTTCAGGTAGATAGATACCCATATACAAAAGAAATATAGTTTAAAAAACAGAGTTATATAATCTACAAGTAGATTAAGTCCAACAAGTATACTCGTATATTACTTTCTGTTCTCACTCTTGTGCAAACTCACCCAGTGTTTAAGTATCTTGTTTTGATAGATATTATCAACACAGACCTTAATGAGACTGTTACTGGAACACCTTAGTCTTTCCCAGAATGCGACAACACGTTGTCTGATTACAGCAAAATAGTCGGGAACCCTGGCGTCCGCGAACATACCAGATGCGCTGCAAAATCTTGGCAGCTTCAGTAATATTCTTAACGCATCGTTGTATTGTACTCTAAGGATGTTATGTGATTTTTGTTTATAATTTGTCCACAAATATGCTGCTATTGTATCTTTTATTATTCTGTTAATATTTACTGTTTTCAGCTGTTATTACACTTGGTTTGCCTCTGTTTGAAGGCCGTATAGGTAGGTAGATACAGGGTTAATGCAGAAGGAATATTCTCTACTGGTTGACATTTCAATGTACAGTCAGCAAAAAAAGTGGCTAAGCATTCTAGGTGTCCATACACACATTCAAAGTGACCATTATTATCTATACATTTGAAAATCACTATAAATGTGTGGTTCTCTATGGACACCTGAATTTCTTAGCTACTTTTGATGCTAACTGTACTTACTACAAAGTACCTACTACTTTTGTCTCCAACGTAAAGTCTATACTTCTATCTTTCAGATTTGCAAATATTATTCCAAGCAGAAAGCCGAAAATACTAGTTATCAACTTTTTAAAAATCGATCTTTCAGACCGAAACCGTTCAATTTCAAATGCAATATCGAGTAAATGGAAATAAAAAGCGGTACATCACCAACCCGATGACCTTAGCGAAATGCTTGAATAATTGGTTGTCCACGGACGAGCTGAGATTTCTTTCCGAAATCTATGAAGATCTAAATACAGCTGCGAAAGGGATCAGGTGTTAACACCCGTAGAGCGTCGTGACTGCAGTTTCACCTGCTGACTCCACACTTTCTTTTACGAAAAGTGGAAATCTAAATTCTAGATAAAATTCTTCATGGATTAAATTTTTCATACTTTAGGGCGTGGGTTTATTAATACCTGATTGGAGTCTACACTGGCGACCGAGAGCAAGCAAAAATGTGTGCGCTACACATAGCACAGGTAGTAGAAAGACCTCCTTAAGGGACTCATCACGATCAGACTTGTGCCGTCAGCATCCACCGGCTCCCTGCGATCTGCAAAAAATCCCGCGATCTGCATAAATTACCCACTCTGCTTCTCCTATCCTAATACCACACCCTGGACCACAGCTCCGAACACTACTCGTACATACATCGAGCGCGAATTTGAAATTTGAAATTGGAAGGTCGTGTACGAGTAGGCCCGCATATTCAGTACAAAATACCCTCAGAAGGACCTCGAGCATCTCGCGGGCGGGTGCACGTGGGGGTGCGGGGTCTGCAAGGGGGGCGGAGAGTGTCTGATGTGTATGATAACTGTTTCTGTGCTAATGCGTGGCCACCACTCAAAATCCTTGCCTAGGCTTTTTCTCTACCCGCAGGTTTTTGTTTGCCATCCATACTGCCGTTGCCACTGAAACGCAACAAAATGAAATTTAATAGTATATCGAACACCGTTTACAGGGTGTAAAGTACGACGATCCTTTTAAGGGGTGATTCTGCATAATATATAGATTCAATAAAAATATTCTTACAATACTTTTTCTTTTAAAACGTTTTGTAATGCGTGTGGAGCGTTCAATAACTTCTGTGATAAGCGGGTGACACAGACGACGGAGATAATTTTTATGATAACGTCGAATTAGTAGTAAATACCTATCTGCATAATTAAATGAATAAGTGTAATGAAAATCGAAGAAAATTCTAATTTCATGATCATCAATTGATCACCCATGAATAAATATAAAAATTGAACAAATAATTTAAGTTTTTTAAATTCTTTTACAATCTATTGATGATAGAGTATCACATTTTCTCACCTCGAGCATCATCATATTTTTTATACCCTGTTTACCATAGGTTATATTGGCTTTTCTTCGAAGAGGGAAACCAAACAGCTCTTCCTTATAATTCTATAAATAATTCATTCGAAGGACGCTTCTTTAGCTTATCTTTATGAAAGTCAATAGAATAAAGAGGTACAAAAACAAGTCAGTAAATATAAAATTGCACATTGTTGACGATATTACCTTGAAATACATTCAAAAATATGAACAAAGTTTTAGTAATAAAGCCATAGTGTCGAGAACAATGAGCGATATTCATTTTCAAAGTCAGTTATAATTTACATACACATCTTAGCATTAGCCTTAAGCAACGTTTGAAGAATACTGTACACAGTAAAACTGAATATATGGAACAAATTTTGAAGAAAAAATATTTTGGACGTACCAGAGTCTCAACAAAGTGTGTTTATGAGTTAACACTTGCAAATTTGAGATGAAATGTGAACCATTTTGATGTCTTTGTTCTGGTCGGACGTGTTTTATGTCCAGCCGAAGGGGTGCTGACTAAGAAAGCTTCATTTTGCTCTCTTCTCTTACATTGTTCACAATTTACTGTATTTTTTTAAGGAAATGGAATGTTTTTGTAAGACGTCATGACCACGTCGTGGTATGACCTGCTTCGACGGATAATATTGCTAATTATGCAGCATGTTAGGGCAAACGCTGTGATCCTTGATGAAACTGTGCATTCAGACATGCAACTGAACAATTTTTCCAAAATAACATAGGTCGAAATAAAATGAAAAAAAAAAAAAAAATTGTTCTCAGCACCGGAATTGGAAACTGCACCAGCTGATTGCGCATTTTGTATGATAGATGAAAAAAAAATCGTATTTCGACCTATGTTCCTTAGGGAATGTTGTTCAGTTTCATGGTCTGAATGCTCTGTTAAAAGGATCACCTTCAAAACGTATCTAGAGATCTTGCAGACGGTATACTACACTCTTCAAGTCTTTTAATTTTTATGTAATACGAAAATTAAAGGTTGCTAAAACCTTGATCCTATCCGGAACACAACACTGCGGTCCAAAACCCGTATCGCTGACGTCGGCAAAAAGGCTGCCACATTAAAGTGGGATTGGGCGGGTCACGTGTGTCGGATGCACCCGGATAGGTGGGCCAAACGCGCCACGGAATGGATACCCCATGATGGACGCCGAGGCAGAGGAAGGCCCAAGAAGCGGTGGAGAGATGATCTGGATGCTTTTAGAGACCAGTGGCCCATAGTCGCAATAAATAGGGAGGAATGGAAATGTATGGGGGAGGCCTTTGCCCAGCAGTGGGACAGTATAGGCTAGTAAAAAAAAAAAAAAACTTGATAACTAAATGTGAAGATTTTACAAGTACTTTATTTAGGTATACTCTTTTAGCCTCTACGATCGCTTATTAGAGGTTCTGAAAATATGCTAAGTGCTTTCAGATAACACTCAAATGATATTGCTCTAAACGCCCGCGGCCTTTTAGAGGAACAAAACCGATCCGAATATATTACAAGCACGACCGGGATTTGGGTTAAAGCGGTTAGTAATCCTGAACGTTTTAATATTTTCTGTAATTTTCTTTAAATACAGGGTTTAACAAAAAGGGTAAACCAACCTTGAAGGTGAATTTGCCCATGAAGTGAACAACTTTCCCTAAGGAACGTAGGTCGAAATACGAAAAATGTATTTCGACCTCCCGTACAAACTGTATCAGCTGATAGTGCATTTTGTATCGAAGGTCGATATTTTTTTTTATTTTGACCTATGTTCCTTAGGAAAACTTGTTTTGTTTCCTTGGTCCTTCCTTTCTGTTACACCTTGTATAACTGAGAGAAAAGACCTGTTTTATGAAATTGTTTGGACCCAAAAGTAATTTTTGGAACATTACTCATTACAGTAATACTTCTGCAAGCAATATAATTATACAGAACAAATGTTTACTGAACACCTAAGAAACCCGAACAACGATTCCCACAAAAACTAATTAAATAATAATAAACAATGTTTTCCCACAGGACTTAATTAGGTGCCAAAACACTTCTCGTGAACGCGTGAGCATCATCAATTCTAAGGCAATTATCTCAATTAATATCTAGACAAGACCAATAGGATGAACAAAATCTTCGGCGCATCGACTAGCAATAAAGAAATCAATCAGTGGATTAGGTATTTCAAATCAATAAAACCTCCAACAGTCATAATATCGGTGGTAACATTGATATTCTTAGAGGAGAGCTGGAAGTGACTGATAGACAAGTACCTTTAACGGGTATAATGACTTTCCGCATTTTCCGTTTTAACTTAGATAGTATTTTTTTAATTTGCGCATAGTCCGCAAGTATCACCCCTTTACCTTTTTCTGCCGTAAAGCAGCAGTGTTGGCACTGCTGTGTTTCGGTTTGAAGGGTAAGGAAGCCAGGAGACATACCATCTCAGTTCTCAGGGTGGGTAACGCGCTTTGCTGTCTTACTATTAGTGTCAACTTATTTCACTAATAAGACAGCGGGTGTCACGGGCGGTGGTGACCACTTACCATCAAGTGGCCCACCTGCTTGTTTAGCTACTTGTGACATAAAAAAAATACGAATCTACATAATTGACTTAGAAAAAGAAATTGAGCAACTGTCAGTCAGAGGGACAATACTACGGCAATCAATAAGTAGGGAGAGTGATAAATTAATAATGCACTATCCCACCAAGCTTAAAAAACTACTGCATACCCAGAATCCCGCATTTTTCCGAAGCTTCGATACCTATAAAAATCTTTTATTTGGTCCTGCCATAAGCTCTCATCTCGTTCATAACTTAGATTTTGCTTCCGTATACATTTTTACACAACGTTATCCGTCCCAAACTAGGCAAAGCCTGTACTATGGGTATCAGAGAGTTATACAAAATATTTATTTGGTTTACATACTCAAACAGATAAATAACACCCAGGCACAGAACAAACACTTGTGTTCATCACACAAATGTTTGCCCAGTAAAGGCAGGGTCACTACCAACCACACCAACGGGCTTGTCATCTGTTTCTCCTTCGGTGTGTTTTCGATTGTGGGAGCAGATAGAAGGCATAGGAATGTACCTAAGTCAAATCAGGTATATAGGGAGAGTGGTTAACTTGTTCAAACTCAGCTTCTTGAATGATATCTGTCGCAAATTAGGTTTTTCTCAATTTTACAGTTGTTTGCTGGATTGTGTTGAACTTTACCTCATTATTTATACGTTTTAAAATATTATGGTCGAAGTTTTTGTCGACATCTTTTTCTCTGAAATAAACTTTTAATACATAAGTATACATCACAAGACTTTACAACAAATCGTTTTTCTTCTTTTTCTCTTCGGTCACCCCTCGAAACTTAACTGTTTCGCGTGCGCTTTATGTGACTCCATGAGTGACAAACCTTTGACCGAGGTGTGTTATGGTCTTGCATTACGACTCAAGCTAGTCGCATCTAGACAGAAACACCTCCGTGCTACAGTTTATAGTTCTCATGGGAGTGTATGATGCGTTGATGCGAGGCGGCTCGTGTGATTTCGAGTGGAGGGGAGATAAAGGGAAGGGGGGAGAGACGCTCCACAGGTGTGATCGCATGCGCAGCGGCTTGTTTCCGTACCGGTACTTTTTTACTCTAATATAAAACTGTTGTTAGTTACAAATTCAGCGACAGTAAATCGGCGAGAAACGTAAAAAAATTATTAACGTAAAGTAAGCAGACAAAATAATGTACAATATAACATCCCATGAAACTACAAAGTAGAAAATCGCAAAATGTCATAACCATAGGCAGGTTTTGAACCTTCGTCTTCTCCGTCAGTACCGGAGACGCTTTACCAACTGGGCTACCGTGGTCCTGCCTTATGTTGTGAAATTTTCGACCTCTTGCATTTCAATGTTACGTTTATTCTGCTACCTATAGTCAATGATTTTGCGATTTTCTACTTTGTAGATTTATCGGAACACAGGAAGTGTTAAAATAAAATAATGTTTATCCCACGAAACGTCCACTGCAGGACAGGGAGTCCCCTCCAGAATTCTAGCAAAAACGCATGATATAATTTAGAGGGAAAGCACCATAGTCACCAAGCTTGGTAGCGTTACGGCTGGCACCATGGACCGCAGTTTTTGGTGACCGCAGTAATAAAGATGGCACGATAAACAGGAGGACGCTTCTGCCTTCCCTTTAGATCACAATTCCTTAGTCGCTTTTTGTGACACCCAATGGTAGAGTTTTATTCTTTGCCAGTATCATACAGGCGGTACCTACTTGTAGCATTAAAACAACATGATCACCTCACAATAAATTTATGATTCAGATATTTGCCTCGACCGGGAATCGAACCCGGAACGCTCACTACCATTGTGTCACATGAACCACATCACAGTGCACCGGCTATCGATTTAAACATTAGTGATGTACTTAGTAATACTTATAAATAATAATCTAAAATCACAACTAAAATTATAATAAATACTAAAGTCACTAAATAATAGGTCATGCTTCATCTTTTTGTATAATCAGTATTAATTTATAATTTTCAGTTTTAAGTTTTACTAATGTAAGTGTAGATGTCTGAGTACCCTGTATTTTGTCATAAGATAGCTACGAATAAGATAGCCACGATACAGGCATTGCCTAGTGTGGTTATCACTGTTAATGTCTAGTTTATAATACTATTTTGTGCAAATAAATAAATTGTTATTATTATTAATAAATAATATTCAACACTTATTGAAATAAACTCAACTGAGAAGCACCCTGGATGAGTCAGACAGACCTATTAAACTTTTAATTAGAGAGCATGAAACTTGTCATAACTATGAAGCTCTGTGATTACTATTTGATTCTTGATGATCGGAAATGGGTAAACTGCGGACAATTATTATTATTACTTAATCCCGAACGTAACATAAATGCTTTGTCATAATCGTAAGTATTTGTTAATAAAAATAATGTCAAAGTTTTTATGTTTGTATCATAAAGACATATCGCTCTACTGTTTGTTTTATTCCGAGTCTTAGCGCAATACTTATATATAAGTTGGCAAAATAAATTACCTTACTGTCACCCGAAATAAAATAAAGTTTTTTTTATATCACAAGTGGGCAAACGAGCAGGTAGGCCACCTGGCCATGTATGAGAAGTGCGAAAGTTTAAAAATAGAGCTCCAATGCATAGATGACGCAAAATTGTATGTAATTCTTTCTTATTAATGAACAATTTAAATGAGTGTAATATAATTACGAACGTATTAAAATCAGTAACAAGTACCTCGCTAAACGGAGATATCGATACTTTAAAGGCATTATTACTAGGTTTTTAGTTAAACCCAAGATGATGAAATTATCATCATAACATCCCATGAAACGTCCACTATAGGACAGGGAGCTCCCTCCAGAATTCTAGCTTTTGCTGGAAAAATGTGGAGGGGAAGTACACATAATCACCTCACTTGTTAGCGTTACGGCTGGCACCATGGACCGCGGTTGTAGGTGAATGCAGTAAGTAAGATGTATGATAAAAAGGAGGATGCTGCTGCCCATCCTCCAGTTTATAAACCTTAATCGGCTCTTACGACACCCACCGGTATGTATGGGTTGGTACTATTCTTTGCCGGTACCACACTGATGATGAAATAGTACAAAAGTATTAAAACATAAGTAGTTTTTTATTATTTCATCAAGGATTAAGTACAAGGAGTAAAGCTTGGTAAAACGCTCTTGCAAGAGTGGCTACTGCCATAATATTTGAAGTTTATCGATATGGATAAGTTCCTCAGCAAGCTACACAGTGTGACCACACAAAAATCATACGAAGTCCTTCCACGGAACAAAGAAACACTTTTGATTTTGTCTACGCAGCGAAGTGAAAGCAATCGGCACTCAAGAAAACAAACCTTTCCATTGTAAGTAAAGAGATCTAAGGATAAAATGGATAAGCTGGCTTAAAAGCACCATGTTGACATTATAATTTCGTACCACCCAGTGCAAAAGAAAGTGAGAAATTTGACAGGACCAATAAGTTTTTAAACGTACAAAAGCTTAACATAACTTTGTAATAGTAAGCTATTTTGACTATTGTAAACAAGATAAGACCACCAATTGTGACGTAAAATTGACAAAATATTTTGCGGATTCGCCGTCTTAGTTGGTTGTCAACATTCTAATCTCTCCTTTCTTTTACAAGTGGATTAACGGCTTCATTGTCCTTTTTACAGTTTTTTTCGGATGGATCAATTTCTATAGGCAGTAGGTATTTTTATATGTTGTAAGAAATTTGCATATTCTGCTTATAAAGTACTGAACAATTTGAAAAGATACAGCCTAATATTTTCGTAAATCAAATAGTAAGTAGTAGAAGGATCATGGGACAAATATTAACAAAGGATATTTAATTTTTATTTCCTTAACATTGTCCTTGATATAAGAATCTCGTTTTTACAAAGTAAGATGGGTGAAGAGATCAATGTATGCGAGCTCATGCATGGAATAATTGATACAGCCATCGGTAAAGTGTCAGAGTGAGCTTCAAAAACAAATATATGAATATTTATGGGGATATTGCTCGTAGATGGATATGTTTTATGTTTTTACAGAGCAATCGTTATGATTTTTAGCGTTTAGATAGGAGGTATATATATTAAGTTATTTTTTTGGACCTGATATTATTATGCGTATGCCGACCTTATTATAGAGGTCATAAGCAACAACTTTTGTTCTACGACTTTGTTAACAACGCACAAAAAAATTTCGACTCCCCATACTAAAGTGGTCACGTGACCGACCAATTTTGTATTGGCAGTTGAAAATTTTTCGTGCGTTGTTAGGAAAGTCGTAGAACAAAAGTTGTTGCTTTTGACCTCTGTTATAAGGTGGACATGCGCATATCAGGTCCAAAAAATAACCTACTATTAGCGGTTATTTCAAAACTTCCTGTATGAAATGCGTCCTTTATCAGTTATATTATTTTCTTAGAATTTGACGGTGCGTTTAATTTTAGATAAAGAGGTTCCTCATAGGTTATTATAGGTACAGACCACAAATTGTACATTGTGTTTGCCACTCTCGCATTATAATATTGTGGTTATTTATAGGGCCTTCACTTTTTACTTAAAATCCACACATACAACGTCTTTTATTAGCTGTTTTAGTTGCAAGTAGCGAGTTAATATGATGCCCGGAGCGCTGATCATTTTTTGCAGGGGCACCCGAATCAGCCACCTTGAGGGCAACAGATGAGCTCACCTGGTTTGAGACATTTTGCACCTAACTTTAATTATGAGTTTTCTGTTCAATACAATACTGCTTTAATTTAGAAAATTCCAGAAAAAGGCAAGCGTATTCTTAACCTCCTTTGGGTAAAACGCACTTAGCCTTTTATAATTGGTTTCAGAATTTTCTCCAGAGATGTTGGTATCTAAGTTCTGATTTTTAATAAATTTTGCATTGGAAATATACTATCACTTTAATATCAAAAGAGGATCCGATTCAGGGTAAGTACAATATTATACTTCTTCGAAACATATAAAACCAATAAAATCGACTTATGTTTATTCTTTGCTTATATTGTCATATTGTAAGTAGGAAAGTACAACTGTTATCGCGAGTTGATTTTTATGTAATTTTGATGATAGTTAAGTTGGTTCTTAATTAAATCTTAAGCTTAGTAAGCATTTTATTTTAATCTTTATGTAAAGGAATCAGAGGTAAGCCCTTTTAATGTATGAACCAGCAATGGAATCACACAATTTGATAATACGTCTCGTCGCAGCGTATCAAGGTGGGCCACAACAAATGTGTGGGCAATCCGGTAATTTATTTTTTTGGCCAATAAATAACTCAAGCCTCAAAACCTGGAGCGGCGGCTGAGACAAAGTGATATATTGGAGCATGTCACAGCATTCTACCTTCCTTACCAATTTTTAATATACAGCTTCTAAGGCAAATGGTGATAACTCGTAAAGTCTCATTTTTAATATTTTTGTAATGCTACTTGTTCTTACAAGTATAAGTAGCAGGTAAGTTATAATATGGTTACTATAAAAAATAAACATTCAACTCTATTTATTTTAAAGAAGCACCTTTAAAAGGCTCGTATTTTTGTAATGTTTGATCACAAAACACAGCTTAAAATAGGATTCTACATCAAAGGCAACGCAAAAGGCTTTCTTCAATTAAGTACCAGGCCACTCAGAAAGTATTGCGAAAAATAGTTTTTATATATGGGAGACTGGCCGGTCAGAATCTTTTTCGAAAATATGATTACTTGTAAGTAAAAATATGTGTGTTCCATTTTCAAAATTTCCCTCCACATTTTTTGCGAGCCAATTCAAAGTATCGTGTCTTACTGAAAAATGGATCTGCGCCGGGAACATTTTAGAGCTATGATTTTTTACGATTTCAAGTGTCGCCTGAAACCGGATGAATCGTTCGATAGACTTCAAATGGCATTTATGGATGAAAGCCCCTCCAAGACAACCGTGTATCGTTGGTATAACGAATTTAGGCGCGGTCGACCAACCTTGGGGGATGAAGAAAGAAGCGGTCGCCCTTTGACGGCTATTACGGAAGAAAACGTGCTAGCAGTGAAAAATTTAATCCAAGATAATAGGCGAATTACATATCAGGAGATTCAGCACATATTAAAGATTGGATCGGGAAGCGTTCACGAGATTCTACACGGGCATCTTCGCGTGAGGAGGATAGTATCGCGCTGGGTGCCGCACTACCTCACCGACGCTCAGAAGCAGGCCCGGGTGGAATGGTGCCGTGATATGCTGAACAAATTTGAAGCAGGCTCGTCTCGGCGTGTTTACGACATCGTAACAGGTGATGAGTCCTGGATTTATCAATACGATCCAGAAACCAAGCGCCAGTCGACAGTTTGGGTGTTTCAAAATGAACCAACGCCTACCAAAGTGAAGCGATCTCGAAGCGGGGGGAAGATTTTGATCGCCAGCTTTTTTAATTTGACTGGCCACTTGGCCTCAATTCCCTTACGAGATCAAAGAAGCATCAACGCCGAATGGTATACTACCAAATGTTTACCAGAAGTTTTTTCTGTTGTGAGCAACAAGCGACCAAACACAGGGCGCCGCGGACTACTGCTCCGCACCACGACAATGCGCCTGCACACACCGCGCTCAAAACGAGGGACTTCCTGGACAGCACACCAGTCAAACTCCTGGGTCACCCTCCTTACAGCCCTGATCTAGCACCGTGTGACTTCTTTTTATTTCCAAAAATAAAAAATCAGCTCAAGGGGATACAATTTTCGTCGCCGGAAGATGCGCTGGCTGCGTTCGAGCAGGCTGTAAACGAGGTGTCTACGGCGGACTGGAAAAAGTGTTTTGAAAACTGGTTCAGACGCATGAATCTTTGTATAGAGGCTGGTGGAGAGTACTTTGAAAAGATTTAATAAAAATATATGTACCTGTAGAACAATTTTTTTTAGTGTCGCAAATATTTCTGAGTGTCCCACGTATATGAGGATTTGGAAAGCAATGCAATTGTCCTCATTCTTAACTTAAATATACTATTGTTGTCCGTGACTTTATCCGCCTAGAATATTTTTTAAGCCTAAATTTGATACCAAATTCAGTTTAAAGTTATACAGAGATCGCAACTGATTTAAGATGGTAACTAACTATGGTTTAAAAATATTAGTATAGACATGCTGAGATCTTTACGTGTAGTTTTACAAACGAAGTACGCTAGTACCTGAAGGTTATTCTGTACTTTGAAATGTCATAGAACAAACAAGTGTAATAGCTGAAAGTCCAAAACAAAAAAACCTTATAATTTATACCAATTCAGTTCACACCGATCTATAGCCCCATTTTACAACTCTTACATCTCTAGGAAACTCTATGATGATCTGTTAACATTTTTATTGTTTTATGAGATACCCTTATCTCCTTTGCCCGAACACTATTAATTGATTGCCCGTGGTTAGGCCGTTTACCCTAATGAGGCGGCCTGTTAGAGGGTTGTTAAACAGTTACCGCCTTCAAAGATCTACCTTTAAAATAGGAAAATATACTTTCTGACTTAAGTAAAGACGTAAAAAAAAATTTTTTAACAACTTCAAATTACTTATCTATACATATAATAAAAGAGTAGAAACCGCGTGTCTGTACTTTTGATAAATTTATAAAAAAATAGTGTGGGCGATAAGAAACGACTAATAGAACTCAAAAATATGTTTTCTGAACTTTTTGTCTGTCTGTCTGTCTGTCTGTATGTTTTCGATAAACTCTGAAACTACTGAACGGATTTTCTCGCGGTTTTCTCAGATAGATTAAGCTTAGCTCTGAGCAACATATAGGCTATGTTTCATTCAAATCGGTTCACTAAATCAGAAGCTACACTAATGTAAAGTATCAAATTGCCTGTAGGATAATAACTCACAAATCGATTCATACTGAGTTTTCAATTACGAGTTTGGCTTACCTTTATGCAACATAAAAGTTTAGTTTCATTGCAAACGGTTCACTCAGACAGAAGGTACGCTAAGTTTCATGCGGCAGCGCAAATAACTCACAAACTATTGAACGGATTCAAACGGGGTTTTCAATAAACTGTCAAGCTTACTTCTTTGCAACATATTAGCTTACTTTCATTGAAAACGGCTCACTCAGACAGGTGCACGAAAATTCCAGGGGAGGCGCCAACATCTCACAAACAACTGAACCGTTTAAAACGAATTTTTCAGTAACGTATTTGTCTTACTCCATGCAACATGTATGCTCAGTTTCATTGCAAACGGTTCACTCAGACATAAAATACACTAAGTTTCAAGCGGGGGCACCAATAACTCACAAACTACTAAACAGATTTAAACTGGGTTTTCAATAACGTGTTTAGCTTAATTCTTTTCAATTTATTAGCTTACTTTCATTGAAAACGGTTAACTCAGACAGAAAGTGCCCGAAGTTTCAATAGGCGGTGCCAATAGCGAACAAACTACTGTACCGACTCCAACTGGCATTTCCATGACGTGCTTGGATAATGTACTTCCGTGCAACATATAAGCTTAGGTTAGTTGAAAACGGTTCACTCAGATAGAATTTATGCAAAGTTTCAAGGGAAGGCGCGAATAATTCAAAAACTTTTGAGCAGATTCAAACGTAGCTTTTAATAACGCGTTTGGCTTACTCCTGTGAATAAGCTTAGTTTCATTGCGATAGGTAGGTTCACTCTGACAGAAGATACGCAAAGTTTCAAGCTGCAGAACCAAGAACTCACCTACTGAACTGGTTCAAAGTCAAGCGAGGTTTTCAATGACGCGTCGGGCTTTTTTCTGTGCAACATATAAGCTTTATTTCATTGCAAACGGTTCACTCAGACAGAAGGTTCGCGAAGTTTTAAGCGGCCGCACCAATACCTCACAAACTACTTTAACGACTTAAACGGGATTTTCAATAACGTATTTGGGTTGCTTTCGTGCAGTATTTGAACTTTTTTTTATATAATATAGGCGAGTTCAAAGTTTCAAGCTGTGAAACCGACCTGAAATCAAATTCCGTTTGATCCGGTCCAGTTGTTTGTGTAAAAGTCCAGGGTACAGCTAAAGATAGGTAAAATCTAGATTTAGTTTTATTGTAAAAATTATAATGAAAAAATTCCTGTTTCGGCATGGCGGTGCAACGAATGTAAAAAAATTATGAAAGTTCTAAAGTTTTGAAAACTTAGGAAGTAGGTACTTATAAACGAAATACTCCATAAGATAAAGAGAGAAGTGAATCATTGTTTTTTAGGAATGATCTTATAAGGGGAGAGATAAGTTACAAAGATTGTACAGAAATGAAGTCCAACAGTTTTGTATGTAGGTACATGTAGAGTTAAAAGCATGTGAAGCTAGACACGTTGGACTTTGTACCGCTCTTTTTTCAGTAGCCACAGAAGCTAAAGTGACTGAGCCTCAGATTTAGTTAGGCTTTGTTTTGTATAAGAAATAACGAAACCCGTATCATTGTTACTCCGCGTGGAACTCGACTATGATTTTACACTTACGAGGATAGTGGGCGACCTAACAGTTCACACGTAAACAAGAGGTGTTTAATTCACAAAAATCCGTATTATCGGTACTCCGTATACCTAATAATATAAAGGCGAGAACTGCACTGTCTGTCTGTCTGTTACGCTTTTATGACTAATTCGATAAACCGATTGTGATACTCGTAAAAGCTTGGTACGAAGATAGTTTACACCATGGGAAAAGTCATTAGCTACTTTTTCTGAACCCCACGCGGACGGAGTCGCGGGCAACAGCTAGTATTAGAATAATTTTGAAATCATATTAGAACATAAATCTGTTGTTTCCCGTGGAAAAAGGGATTGAAAATAATAATAAATGTAAAAATAAGCTTATTTATTAGATTTAATATTTCTTTATAAAAATAAAAAATATGAGATTTTTTCTTCTTCAAATGTTGGCTGTTTATGGATAGACAACAATATATTGTTTTCAGAAAATCAGTAGTGCAGATTACCTATCAAGAAGCACAGTACACCCCTATGAACTTTGTCATGTCGATGCTTCATATGCATGCGATTGCAGCTAATTATCTACTTCGGTTTAAATTTAATTGATTGATGAAAGCCGGAACATTCCACATATTTTAAATGATACTTACCATTTACCTAAACTGCAAAAACTACCTTTCTTCCCCTATTTAACGCTCTTAAGAAATAAACTTGAATAAACAGGAGGCCTACTGAGATTTAGAAGAAACATGTTTACGCCATTTCTTGCTACTCGTACAACAATGTCTTTAGTGTTAGAGTTTAATAAAGTGGAGCTTTAAAGACTGGTCCACCCAGGTGGGCAACGTAGGTGGACTACTGGAGACTGCCGTAAAAGTTATCTAGTAATTTTCATATAAGTACCTACTTTCTTGGTATACCAAAATTTTGGCCTCTTCCTAACATTTTGACAATAAACCACCCGAAATAATCATGCATGACCATGATCCCACAAGAATTTTGTTTCAAGTAACAATTCTAAAATTATTCGAATAATATCATCATCATGCGACTTATTAATTAAAATCACTTCTTGTTTTCAACGCGAAGAACCATGAAATACAAGACAGAGGTGAAAAACATACCTATCAGTTTTATCAACTCTCTAATATGACCATCTTAGTACAATTAAATCGCAACCTCTAGGGATTGAATCATTCGACTTGACCGTAGTCGCGTGATAGATAACGTGTGACTTTCTCGACAGATATTCTTAGAACAACCTAAACTGACCTACGATAATGCGTAGATACAAATTCTTTGACAGGTTAATTCTCTTATCTGTTCATATAAATAGGAGTAGAATTTGAGCAGAAGGCACTGGCGACTATGGCTCGATTGGTATTGTGTGCATTGGCCCTTCTGGTGGCCAGCGGGCTCGCTGAGCCTGTTAAAAAAATCTTACCGCATAAGACGGGTAAGTTACGTGTTTAATATGTTGTTTTGAAGATTCTTTAAAATTATATATATTATAAATTTTCTTTTAACCTTCATGTGTTATTTCAGCGGATACAACTTTCCTCCAAAGACAATTGCAATTGTCCGAACTATTCTATCACGTTCACGAGCCAGTGTTCATCCAGGAGCAAAAGACTATTTGCGACACTTACCATGTCGAGAAGAACATCGAGCATTTTACTGTTAGTATTTTGTTCCAAAATATTTACATAAAGGTAATTAATTACAATAATTATAGTAAAATTGTTTAGACTAATGATTTATAAATTTTTCAGAACATTACTGCCGTCAAAATATGGGAAGAACTCTATGAGACTGGTATGTTGTTGCCTCGTGGCGTGCCCTTCAGCATCCTGAACCACGAGCACAGATTCGAAGTTGTAACTACCTTCAACGTTCTCTTCTCCGCTAAGGACTGGGAAACTTTCTACAAGACAGCTGTTTTCTTCAGACATCACATCAATGAAGGAATTTTCGTATACGTCTTGTCGACAGCTATCCTACACCGCCATGACACTCAAGGTTTAGTTGTGCCCCCGATCTACGAAATCTTTCCATCATTCTTCCATAGTGGCGAGGCTATGACCACTGCTCAATTGATCAACATCCAAGGCAAATACTTTGTGGACCGTCACGTTTCTACATACATGTGGAACGAACATGCCGTTATTAGGATGAACGACACTGTCTGGCCTTACACCCTTACCCAAGACAACACAGAGCACAAGCTAGCTTACTTCACTCACGATCATGAGCTTAACACCTACTACTACAATTGGCATTTGACCTACCCGTTTTGGCTCGGTGCAGAAACCTGCCCACTTAATAAAGACAGGCGTGGTGAATGGTGGTACTTCAACCACAAGCAGATTGTTGCTCGTTACTATATGGAAAGATTAGCTAATGGTCTCGGTGAGATTCCTGAACTTGGAACTTCAGTTGTTAGTGAGGGATACTGGCCTAGTCTTATCTACCACAGTGGCATTCCCTACCCAAGCAGGCCAAACCATTTCCATCTGGACCAACATCATCTCGTTGATGAGCTTACTCTTATTGAAGACTATGAACGTCGCGTGCGTGAAGCCATAGACAAAGGATGGATTGAAACCGTAAGATGATTTTTCTTTTATTGCAGTTTTTCCTCAAATCGAAGATCTTAGAAAGGTCATGAATTTGCTTGCATTTTCTAGGTCAACGGAGAGCACATTGATATTCGCACGCCCGAGGCTATTGACGTCCTTGCCAACATTATTGAAAGTAACGTCGACTCTCTTAACACTCACTATTACAAGGACTTCATCACTTTATGGAAGTTTGTTCTTGGCAACTCTGTTTCTCACGATCACGCTGAATACCACTGGAATGGACAGTAAGTATTATTTTTGATAATTTAATTATAATAATCTTTAAGGCACAGTTTAACACGATTCAATGTTAATTCCAGCCATGCACCTCTAGTCTTACCTTCAGTCTTGGAGCATTTCCAAACTTCTCTTCGCGACCCTGCTTTCTTCATGATCGCCAAGCGTGTGCTGCACCTGTTCACCTACTGGCAGAAGCAGCTCCCTCCTTACAAGCCTGAGGAACTTGCTCTTCCTAGTGTACATATCAACAAGGTTGAGGTTGACAAGCTGGTCACCTACTTTGAGCACACCTATGTTAACGTCACCAACCACCTTTACTTAAACGACCGTGAACGTAAGTTTTAGTTATTTAGAGTGTTTGTTTCCATTACTTTATTTAGATTATGTCTAAAGATAATTATTTTTGAATTTGTTCTTTCATTAGGTCACGAAGTTGTCGACCACACGAGCGTTCTTGTCCAGCGTCCTCAGCTCAACCACAAAGTCTTCCAAGTCCGTATTAACGTCAAGAGTGACGTAGCTAAGACCGTCGTAGTCAGGTTCTTCTTGGCACCTAAATATGACAGTCATGGCTTTGAAATTCCTCTCCACCATAACTTCGAGAACTTAGTTCTTTTGGACCAGTTCACTCATGAGCGTGAGTAACTAGAAACTACTTTAATGAAGTATTATAATATTCTTATTTTTGTTGTCATGTAAAACAAACAACTTGATTTATTTACAGTGCCCGTTGGAGATAGCGTGATCAAGCGCGACTCCTCTGAAAACGTATACACTATTGAGGACTGGCCTTCCCACTGGCACGTGTATGAGGAAGCTGAGAACGCTGTCCACGGCAAGGGTCACTTTGTCCTTGACCAGACCCACAAATTCAATGGTTTCCCTGAGCGCTTCACTCTTCCTAAAGGTAAGTAAAGTACCTATATGTAGTGAACATTGTATTCAAAACTGTTATAATTATATTTATGTGCCTTCTTCATAAATAAAATAATTAAAATTTAATTAACAGAAGTAGAAGTCTTAATAATTATTCGCAAGTTTCTTGTTAGACATATATTTTATAAATTATTTTATGTTCTCATAGGTCGCGTTGAAGGTATGCCTTTCGTCTTTGTCGCCTACATCTCCGAGTACCGTGCTCCGAAGGTACCTTTCGGCACTGGCTTCGACCCCGCTGTCTCTCTAGGTCTTGCCACTGGAGCCGTCCGTATGACCGATGACCCCCTCGGTTACCCCTTCAACAGGCCCGTCTGGTATTGGCAAGTCAAGGATCTCCACAATTTCTGGATTGATGAGGTTACCATCTTCCACAAACCAACTCCTGAAATTGCCTTCCCTCACACCGAATTGTAGGCAAATAGCATTTAGAAATTGGATCTTATATATGTTTTATGTATACTATTATATACTGCAGTAAGTAACTCGCACCACCAATGATAAAATTTTGTATATATAAGTATTTTCATAATATTTTTTTTGTTATACTTATTATTTAAATATATGTAATTAAATATATATTCTATAGTATTGTAAGCTTCTAGTATCAAATAATACACCATTAAGTATAGAGATATTTATGAAATTTATTTTATAGTATGATAATTGCACATGATCTCCGTATTGTAAATTGTAAGCCAGCCAGAATAATAGTATGTATGTAATAGTATGTATATCATGGATGTAGTGCTATTTTTAATTATATTTAACTGACGTAAATTAACCTTTAACTCAAATAAAAAATTCCCAAACTGTATTTTTTCTGTTTATTTACTAACTTTAAACCTTAATACTCTTATAGCCCCCTTTTAGGTCCTCTTAGGTAAATTAGTACCAACCCAACTCTACCCGTGGGAAACGTAAGAGGTAACTAAGGGATAATGTACCAGAGTTTGGGCAGCAGCATCCTTGTGTGTATCGTACCATCTAATATACTGCGGTCACCAACAACCGCGATCCATGACGCCAGCCGCAACGCTAACAAGCGTCGTGACTAAGGTACTTCCCCTCCACATTGTTCGCGCAGTGGACGTTTCATGGGACGTTATGATGACTCTTATGATGACTCTTATTCACCAAAAACAAAGACAAGTTGGATTTACAAATCTACTTGATCCCTGACTTCAAAATAATAAGTGTTAGTTATTTTTCGACTGAATTAATCATGGTTGCCTACTTTATTTCGTTGTAGAGAGCGACACTCCAGACTCAAAATATTATATGATGGATAGGTACGGAACTCTTAGGGCACGAGTCCAACTTGCACTTGGCCAGTTTTTAGGGTTCTGTTGTCAACAAGGAAATCTTATAGTTTCGTCATATCCGTCTATCTGTCTGTCTGTCCGCGGCTTAGCTCACCCCTTAGACCCTTACCCCGACCCTTAGTTTCCTTAGACCCCAGACAGACATTTCATCTATGCCACAGATTATTATAAAATAAAACCGATTATTCATTGTTACAAAATTAAAAATTAAATACAAATTACAGTCAATCCATGTCAATAAAAATAAAATATCCCCCTATGGTTCGTCAAAAAGACCCCCCCGAATCGCACCTGGTGGAAAAGTACCCATAAGACTGGCGGCGTTGCCGCGCTGAATCGCCAGTGAAATGTGCTGCACCAGGTACGATTCGGCGCGGGGATCAGCTCCGCTTTGCCTGAGCCGTCGCCCTAGCTCTCTATAAAATAGCATGGACTAATGATGATAATAGTAAACATGTGGTACAATAAAATCTTTTATTAAAGTTTTATAGCGTACAAGTAAAATGGATGGATTTTTACTTTCGTGCAGAGCGAGAAAGGTATTGTATTCGTGAAAAAAAAAAGTTTTTCAAACTTTCTCCAAAATGTGTTCTATATCACTTAACATCATAAAAAACAAGTCTCCTAAAAATGTCCGTCCGTCTGTCGGTCGGTCGGTCGGTCGGACGGTCGGTCGGTCGGTCGGTCGGTCGGCCGGTCCGTCGGTCGGTCCGTCGGTCGGTCTGTCCGTCACGCTTTGGCCTAGCGGCTAAACGAATGGTCCGATTGACACCATATTTTTAATTTAGGAGTTTTATGCAAATCCATCGAAGGTTTGTAAGTGGTTTCTTGCTGGCTCTCATTTTGAGGGTAGCTGTCATACAACAAAAATGAAAAATTGAAATTTTCTCAAAAGCGGCTCATAGCATATTGATGAAACTTTGCATGACCAAACATCTCCATGTAAGATGTCTTGCGCCAGTATCAATTAATCTGTGTAATTTCATATAAGGGTTGTTCCTCTACCACCAAATCGTAAATATGTGATTTACCCAAACTTGGTTCCATTGAGTTTAATAAAATTTTCTATTATATTAATCCTGGATTGGTTGTCGTTCTGACTCGATATTCTTTATGATTTTTTGAATAAAATTTAGTACACAGGGTGTACCAAAAATTGAAGGGGCTTGCTCAGTAGACTAAACTGAACAATTATTCATATGGAACATGTGTTGGGAAATTTAAAAAATCTCCATGCAAGCATCCTACGGTAGTATCCATTGATCTGTGAAAATTCATAATAAAGGCTGTTCCAGTACTACCAAAAGTTAAACATGTGATTTACTCGAAATCGTTTGAGGTTTGTTTGTTTTAATTTTTCACAATTTGAATTCTGAATTAATCTGTACATTTCATTCGAACATTTTTTTGGAAAAACGTAATTAAAAGTTTGTATTTCCATACTATGTGTATGGCATTACAAATTTAAGTTTGCGGTTGATAGTTTTTCCTTGAGTATTGCGAGAAAGTAAGTGCAGTGCTGCTGTACCATTTATTTTTCTTGTCTTTTCCACTCTGTCGGGAAGGGTGTAATTAGAAAGGTCTTTTAAAAATAATGTTTGCAAATCCGCTTGCAAAATATATAGCTTGAAAGCGAAATTTTTTGTTGGGGTTGAGTTTCCCCCCATGCCAGCTAATGGAAATATGAAAAATAACATCACAGTAGTAATAAAATATTAAGATGAAATTAAAAGGAAAACCATCACAGTTAAGTACTGGAAATAAGGAAAATAGCAATAGCAATCAGGCGCCAGGACCTCGCTGAGCATTAGGAGGTGAAAAGTTTAAGTTAATTTGCTATAAAAAATCCTAAACAAACTACGGAACCCTATACGACACTCACTTAGCCAGCTTTTAGGGTTCCTTAGTCGACAAGGAACACTTATATTTTCGTCTTGTCCGTCTGTCTGTCTGTTCTTGTCTGGCCTTGCTCAGAGACCCTTAGTACTAGAAATTTGTAATTTAGTATGGACATAGGTACATACATTTTTTAGTATAGACATACATTAGCATTAGCCTTGGTCTACGACGAGGAGGTTTTATTTTATACGATAAATAAATAAGGTCATGATATGAAAAATTTGCAGGAAATTGGCCATGAACGGCGATTTTATCGGGACAGGAAGTGATCATTAGATCAAGAAGGGAAGGAGTGTTGTTAGGGGAGTGGTGCGTTGGGGAAAGGGGAAGGATATGCAGACTGAGTGAGGAAACGAGTAGCTTAAGTTTACGAGAGCGGGTGTCATCCTTAATGTCCACTCTGTCCACTGTCCACTGTTATTGAAAGTCCATCCCAAATTCAACCCCTAAATAAGAGAAATGGGGTGAAAAGTCTAAAAACCAATATGGGTATCGTTTGTATGGTTTATCGGGTCGCTGATTACGAAAACTAAAACAATTTTGAAATCCAACGTGGTGGACGTGAAATACCATCATCCTGATGGGGTTGCGGTGTGATAAGGTTGAAATGTCTAAAAATCAATATGGGTGTCGTTTCTTTGTTTATATGAGGATAGGGACAGCGGTTAAGATGGCGTTAGGGGTAGGGATAGGGGAAGGGGTAGGGATAGGAGTGGGGGTAGGGAGAGGGACAGGAGAGGGAGAGGGGCAGGGAGTGGGAGAGAGACAGGGAGAGGGAAGGGGAGGAGGAAAGGGAGGGGGAGGGAGCGGGAGAGGGAGGGGCAGGGAGAGGGGTGGTTTGACGGTCGATTGGACAGATAGTTGGACGGACGGACGGACAACAGATAGACAGAAGGGTGGATGGATGGATGGTCAGATAGATAGATAGATAGAATCCCTCGCGGACGAAGTCGCGGGCAACAGCTAGTAGCAATTAAATATAACGTTTTAGTTCTATTTCTACATGTAATAAAAGCTTGTTTAAAATTTTATTTTGTACCATTTTTTTATTTTTTTGTATTTATGATGTCAAATACTAAAAAACAACTACCTATACACCCTAGAACCAAACGAGCCCAAACCTGAGACATTTTTTACGTACACCCAACAGCACGTCAGTAGAAACACTTTGGACTTTACGGCATAGTAATAGAGTTTCAAATGTTTCCATTCACGTGCGGTTGACCGTACGACACTGCCGCAGGTACGGTTAAATTAGGTAGGTAGTCGACATCGAAAAACAGCGCCTCTTGTATGAAGTAGTAAAACTACAGTATCATACAAAAGCGATTGCTTCATCTTGCACAAGAAATTTAATCGTTGATTTGTATGTAAAAACTTAGAGAAATTTCCCCAAAAGGCCTACCTAAACCTAATTTTTTTATAAAGGAACCTCCCAGAGTTGTTTAATTAACAAAATATTACCAGGTGAGGAAGCTATGCTGCCCACTAACAGATGGCGCTGCAGGATTTCTAAAACGCGACATTATTTCACTTTACTATGGCTATCTCCCGGCTCCATCATCAGATCAGCTCCAAGTTGTAATAATATTGCATTGTCATCCGATTCAAATATACGTATGCAAAATTTCATCTCAATCGATACCATGAAGTGGGTCAAATTTAACTTGCAAGAATTGGTTACAGACAGACAGACAGACACCGCGACAGATGAAAGTAAATATAAGCTTTTAATAGTACATTAAGATGCACGTGCGCTATTTTGGATATTACGGCTGAGGCTCTGAAATTGCAGCCCGAGCCGCAGGCGAGGGCGTAATAGAGCCGAGGGTGTAATCATCAAAGCGCACAAGCTTCTTACGACGTTTTTCAACACATTTGCGAATAAAAACGATTCAAATTCACTTACATTTTTGCGGTTCGGGCTGCGATTCCTGAGCCTCCATTTTTCGTTCTCACAATACTTTTCAACATGGAATAAATACACCACAAAGAGCTAGGTTTATACTTATTCGCCAGCTCATTGAAATAAGCCAAACAGTCATTCTCTGAAAACGAATTGGCATTTTTGCTGTTCTTCCATGCAATAAACTTTTCGTAGGCAAGAATGTATTTTTTATTTGATTTTGCTGGAAGGAGACTCTCACTTGCATTTTGTGCCCCAGTAATTATTTCCTGCGGGGTTGAATAAGTTCATCTTCATTGCTTGAAACCATCGTAATCACAAAAATCAAAGCAAATGAAAATACTTCTGAAAAATGGCGCGCGGAATTCTTGTTACGCGCGCATTTCTTTTTTCAAATGAGGAGCTGTGACGAAGCAGTGGCAATGCTCCCAAACAGCGTAGTCATTGAAAAAGCACAAAAACTTAAAATTTTTTGCTTACAAAATCAATTAATGTTAATTTGTTGTCAAATTTAACTAATCTCATGCAACAAACTGTTTATATTATATATTTTCATCAACATTAGGTTTAAATTTACGAAAATGTTATAAATATTTTAGACATTAGAACTCCTTGCTCTTTGTTTATATAAAAAAAATAAAAATTATATAACTATTGCTATAATATATAATGAGAAAAGCACGCGTTTTTAATAATCTGGATTATGGACCTAAATACAGTGCAAATAGAGCTGTTTTGTAAGCAAATGTGTTGAAAAATATATTACAGACATTTTGGCCAAATCTTTATGCACCTTATTTCAAAACTGTAGGTTTTTCATAGTAATTTTCAACCCCATATTCACCCCTTGGAAGACGAATTTTGGAAAATCCTTTCTAATTTCATAATTTTTACATGCAATTAACCTTTGCGCAAAATTTTACATTTATAACTATAGCGGTTACGGCTCGGCGTTTTCTTTGATTACCTATTTTCCCTTCTCAAGATCTTTTAAAGAATTTACACCAGTAAAATTTGTAATAGCCGTGTTTCTTTTTCAGATCGATACATTGTATTTGTATGTAAAATTTTTAATGGAATCCACCTTTTACCCCATTTATTTATTTATTTTGCCGTCCAAAGATTTAAAAATATGGAATTTTGTAAAAAAAAAAATTCATATACTTTTTTTGTATATACGGCTTGCTGTATATTCATTATTTCATATTATATATGAATCCACCAAAAAATGTTACCTTTTTAGGGTTTCGTAGTCAACATTTTTTTTGTATTCCGTATAGGATGTTTTTGAATACAAAAATAAGAATCACCTACAATTAAAAAGGTTAAGTTTAGCTCAGTTTATTTCTATTATTTTACCTTGACTTTATTGGGTCTTATATATTAGGTTGGTTCTATATTTTGAGAAAATATATTTTTAAATATATTTATGGTGGATTTTTATGCCCATATGTAAAGTAGTATATGAAGTCTATCTTAGAGGAGTTCACAATTTTTGGCTAAGTTTTATTTAATAGTTATTTGTTATGCAAGGCAGCAAAAGCGTTATTTGGCGTGAGTGCCTTGTATTGAAACCTGAGCAAGCGAAGGTTTCAAGGCACGAAACGCAAAATAACTTTGCTGCCGAGCGAAACACAAAATTTTTCACCTCACTAAAGCGAGGAAGCAGCCAGTACCGCAGCGTGGAGGTCTGCCATACTGCATCACGTTCGAATTTCAAAAACCTTTTGTCCGCTAGCGGCCAAAAATCGCTTTTGGCCGCAGAAAAACCTTTTGCCCGCTAGGGGCCAAAAATCGCTTTTGGCCGCAGAATTTAACCGACAAAACAAATGTTTCCGAGCTTTGGAGGTGAAAAAGATTTTTTTCCCATTATATTTTAGGTGGATTTGTATTACAGTGTTTTAACATCATATTTAAGTAAGATAATACACAGAAAAGTAGCTGTTTTGCGTAACTGTTATTTTACTGGCCTATGAATCTAGCGAAAAAGTTGCGATGTATTTTTTGTAGAGAATATTATTTAGATTAATTCATTGCTAGGACATTTTTTGCTATGTGTCGCAGTTTTCGAGATAGGTATTAATGAAAAATAAAAAAGGAACATTAATTACGTAATTAACACGGCCAGAGGGCCAGATAAATTGGTGTCCCGGGCTTTCTAGACTCGTCTACTCATGAACTAACTACAACCAAACAGGCAGATTCGCTGCTGGCTCCGGAAGGATTTGAAGTTATCCAATCCAATTATAATAGGTAATAATATTTAGCAGTAGAGCCAAATATTTTTAGTAAGAGCGAATAAACAATTTTATAACTAGAGCCATCTGTGGTAGAGACTAAAAAGTAACTCAGATGTAGTCAGACAGAACATTATGTGTGTAACGCTTTGGAGCCGGCACAAGGCAGGTAGACAGCTGCTTACTAAAATAGAAAGAAATTCGTCAAAAGTTCGCTAGATGGCACCCTCAACTTTTCTCTAAGGCTGCATAAAATAATGTTTTAACTGAATTGGAGAGGTCGCTACTTCATTCTGAAGTAATAATAAAAACCATATTTTTTGTAGGTAAAGTATCTCTGGTTAGAGTTCTTGGTGACCAGTATCAACTTCGAGTATCTTTAACCGTTGACTGCAGACAAGTAAGTATAGTAAGTAAAAAAATCAGTACAAGCAAAACCAGCTCAAGCAGAATCGACAGCGCTACGTACGCTACAAATACTAAAATCAAGGGACCCGCTCGAGGTCATAGTGTTATCACTGATATGCGGCCCAATGTAATACGTTTTCCTTCTCCAAATTTGCTCGTTTTTAGGGTTCCGATACCAAAATGGTACAAAAAAGGAACCCTTATGGTGCGGCTTTGTCTGTCTGTCTGTCCGTCTGTCTGTCACACCTCTGTATCTCAGCAACCACTCATGCTATCGACTTGAAATTTGGAATAGTTTTAGAATATGGTTGCCCAACTTAATTGCACATGAAAGAATTTTGAAAAAAAATATGATTATTAATGTAAAGGGGCCCGAAGTAGGGGGGGGCAAATTTCAAATTGTTGCTACTAGGTCGAGTGGGGTATCATATGAAAGGGCTTTACTTGAAAATTTTAAAATATATTTTTGTATTTTTTTACTTCTCTTAGTTTTCAAGTTATGATGAAAAATGTCAAAAAAAAAACCATTCCCCCCCTTATCTCCAAAGTTTGTAAAAGGAAAAATCTGAATTAATTACAGTCGATAGAAATTTATGTAAATACCAGGCCACTCAGAAAGTATTGCGAAAAATAGTTTTTATATATGGGAGACTGGCCGGTCAGAATCTTTTTCGAAAATATGATTACTTGTAAGTAAAAATATGTGTGTTCCATTTTCAAAATTTCCCTCCACATTTTTTGCGAGCCAATTCAAAGTATCGTGTCTTACTGAAAAATGGATCTGCGCCGGGAACATTTTAGAGCTATGATTTTTTACGATTTCAAGTGTCGCCTGAAACCGGATGAATCGTTCGATAGACTTCAAATGGCATTTATGGATGAAGGCCCCTCCAAGGCAACCGTGTATCGTTGGTATAACGAATTTAGGCGCGGTCGACCAACCTTGGGGGATGAAGAAAGAAGCGGTCGCCCTTTGACGGCTATTACGGAAGAAAACGTGCTAGCAGTGAAAAATTTAATCCAAGATAATAGGCGAATTACATATCAGGAGATTCAGCACATATTAAAGATTGGATCGGGAAGCGTTCACGAGATTCTACACGGGCATCTTCGCGTGAGGAGGATAGTATCGCGCTGGGTGCCGCACTACCTCACCGACGCTCAGAAGCAGGCCCGGGTGGAATGGTGCCGTGATATGCTGAACAAATTTGAAGCAGGCTCGTCTCGGCGTGTTTACGACATCGTAACAGGTGATGAGTCCTGGATTTATCAATACGATCCAGAAACCAAGCGCCAGTCGACAGTTTGGGTGTTTCAAAATGAACCAACGCCTACCAAAGTGAAGCGATCTCGAAGCGGGGGGAAGATTTTGATCGCCAGCTTTTTTAATTTGACTGGCCACTTGGCCTCAATTCCCTTACGAGATCAAAGAAGCATCAACGCCGAATGGTATACTACCAAATGTTTACCAGAAGTTTTTTCTGTTGTGAGCAACAAGCGACCAAACACAGGGCTCCGCGGACTACTGCTCCACCACGACAATGCGCCTGCACACACCGCGCTCAAAACGAGGGACTTCCTGGACAGCACACCAGTCAAACTCCTGGGTCACCCTCCTTACAGCCCTGATCTAGCACCGTGTGACTTCTTTTTATTTCCAAAAATAAAAAATCAGCTCAAGGGGATACAATTTTCGTCGCCGGAAGATGCGCTGGCTGCGTTCGAGCAGGCTGTAAACGAGGTGTCTACGGCGGACTGGAAAAAGTGTTTTGAAAACTGGTTCAGACGCATGAATCTTTGTATAGAGGCTGGTGGAGAGTACTTTGAAAAGATTTAATAAAAATATATGTACCTGTAGAACAATTTTTTTTAGTGTCGCAAATATTTCTGAGTGTCCCACGTATTACAGAAAAAAATAAAACGATCTTTCTAAATTGCACAGTTTTTTAGAAATCTGCAAATAACCCTTACAAACAAACTTAGGTTTGCGGTCCTAAAAATGGACTTTATTGCTTCCAAAAATACGAAAAGAATATCGGAACCCTCGGCGCGCGAGTCCGACTCGCACTTGACCGTTTTTCTTTAAATTTTACTCGAAGAATAAATACTAACAAAAACCGGCCAAGCGAGTGTCGAGGCACGTGCAGTGAAGTGTTAGGGTTCCGTTCCGTAGTTGCTTCAGAAATATTATTATTTCAGGATATTTGGTTTATTTATAAACTTTTTTCCTCCTAACGACCACTGAGACTAGCACCTGATTGCTATTAAATTTTTTTCGTCTTTTTCCTTTTAATAAGTTTTTCTTTAATTTCGTTAAACAGCGCTTTAAAAAATTGGTTTTTAAAACTTTTAATGGCGTATTTTATTATGAGGGCTCAATGCAACAACAAATGTGCTACAGTTTGAAGACATTCGCCAAAAAAAATTCGAATCTATACAAAATTACCTGCTAATCGGTCCTATTTGTATAAAAAGTCCTTTTTTTTGCGAATATACCTAAGTCGTGGAACAAAAGTTGTTGCATTTAGCCCCCAGACATTTTTTTTTAAATCTGATGTATGTCGCAGGAAAGTCGTACGATTCGCCGCTTTACATAAAGTGTAGGTAATTTGAAAAATTCTGCACTTTACGCATTTTACAAACCGGCGCGTGATTCGTTTCTGGTAGGTACTTGCCGGCTGGTTCAGTTGGGTTTGCCTAGGCTTACGAGCTTAAAATTCAACGAACCAGTTTTACAATTTGCCGATATAGGTATATATACGGAAAAATACGATTTGCCTGCAACACCGCCATGAAGTTTTTCACATATCAAGAACTTTTAAGTTTGTTATTTCGCAAATCAATGCCTTAATTGTCAAAATAGTCGTCATAGACCCATAATGCTTTCAAAAGATCTATTCATTCAGACATAAAATTCTGTTTAAAAACGAACGAATACTGCTATTTTACAAACATACAAAAATACAGTTAATGTACTGAAAGTACTATTTTTGATAGCAATTTTTGGTTCAATATTACGATTGTGGGCGTGCGGTCAAAACTGTACGGTTGTGCTTTGTGTGCATGTGTGAGTGATCGTACTCATTTAAACACGGACTGACGAGAGCAATTGACTTTAGTGGACATATGGAGATATTTTTCTTATCGAAATTGTTGTTAGGCGTTGAAGTTGCACGATGAAATTTACGCGAATCAACTTTTTGCACATATATAGTTGGTACTTATTGCATTAAAAAATAAAACCTTATATTTGCAGCAGTGGGTCCATCTAGTTGCGTTCGGGGCTAAGCTGGCCGCAACAGATCACCTTAAGGCGGTTGCCGGGTGGCAGCACCTTACTTTTAGAAATAAATTTATTGCGTCGCAAATACAAAACTTTTCAGTAGTATTGTTCGTTTGGCGGCAATATAGGGTAGTTATATATGTTATAACCCATGACATCATAGCTTAGCTTATCATTTATAGCTTTGTATTGGTAAAGTGCTAAAAGTGGCCGTTTTTGGCACTTTTACAATACAAAGCTATTCATGATAAGCTAAGATGTGATGTGATGGATAATAAAATATAGAACTACCCCAAATCGCCGCCAATCAAACAATCCTTATTAAATGTTTTGTATTTATGACGCAATAAATTTATTTCTCAAAGTGGCAGCACTTCTGCTCTGCAACCACCTTAACAGCCCGCACTAAGGGGTAGACGAGAAAAAATTAATCATCCCCACTTCACGTGTAATAAAGGTGTTCTTTTAAAATTTTAATATATTCCTTTGTCAGCGTGATTGTTACCAAGTACATAGTTGTTTCTTGTTATATATATTATGTTAACGGTCGGATTTTAGGCCTTACTAGTTTTGCCTAGGCCAAACTACCAAACCCATACCAAACATCATTCTAGTTCTACGAGTATGGGGGTCTCTGAGCTAAGCCGTTGACGGACAGATATTCGGACATGACAAAACTATAAGGGTTCATTTTTGACTACGGAACCGTAAAAAGCCCGGCAAAACACGAGTTACGTATTTGTGCACCGAGGGTTTCGTACCACCTCACCATTCAAACTAAAACTCAAAATAGTTTATTCATTGTTGGATATTAAAATCTCTTAATGACGTTACATCGCTTCACAAACAACATACATAACATCACGCCTTGTTCCCGTCGGGGTAGGCAGAGACCACAGTTCTCCACCTGCTACGATCTTGACATACTTCCCTTGCTTCCTGAACCTTCATTAATCCTTTCATATATGCTCGTCGGTTTAAGGTACTTTTAACCTGGCCTTTATTCAGAACGTCCTGAATTTGGTCCTGGTACGTTCGCCGAGGCCTTCCCCTTCCAACGTTTCCATTCACTCTCGCCTTGTAGATCTCTTTCGTCAATCTTCCTTCATTCATGCTCTCTACATGACCAAACCATCTCAGCATCCCTTTCTCAATTTTAGTCACTACGTCTTCTTTTACGCCACAACGTTCTCTTATCACACTATTTCTAATACTGTCACTCAATTTCACACCAATCATACTCCTCAACGCTCTCATTTCTACTGCATTAATTCTACTTTCATGCTTTTTCTGCCATACCCAGCTTTCACTGCCGTACATCAGTGTTGGTACCAAAAACGCCGCTATGAACAGCCAGACGAGCCTTGTGAGACACCTTCTGACTCTTCATAAAAGCATGCAGAGCACCATTCACCATGTTTCCAGCATTCACTCTTCTTTCGATATCACTTTCACACTTTCCATCTCTCGTAAACTTAGAACCCAGATACACAAACTCCTTCACTTGTTCGACTCGTTCACCACCTATTAATATAGTACACTCTGTCATACACTCTTCTTTTTCAAGTACCATTACTTTCGTCTTGCTTACATTAACTTTCATTCCTTTCCTATCAAAAGCCACATTCATCATTGTTACCATCTCCTGTAACTCGTCAGCAGATGACGCAAGTATAACTTGGTCATCAGCGTAGAGAAGACATTTGATGAGTAACTCATTCATTCTCAGTCCACACATACTCTCTTTCAGATCAGTCAAACAAATTATCCATGAATAGGTTAAACAGCCAAGGTGACGCTACATATCCCTGCCTAACACCTTTTTCGATGCTAAACCATTCAGTGTACGCCCCGTTTATTCTGACGCAAGCACTGGAATCCTCATACAGAGATTTCAGTGCTTTAATCAGATGACCGTTCACCCCATACATAGACAATGCCGACCACAATTCATTCCTCACCACTCGGTCATAGGCCTTTTCCAAATCCACGAACGCGCAGTAGACTTTTTGGTTTTTGGCCAAAAACTTTTCAGCTATGCCCTGCAAGGAAAAGACCTGATCTGTACATCCCATTCCCTTTCTAAATCCCGCTTGTACATCCCATATTTTTTCGTCAGTATCTTTCATCACTCTTTCAATCAAAACCTTTGCATACAGTTTGCCGACGACACTGAGAAGACTTATCCCACGGTAATTTTTGCAGTCCTGTTGTGACCCTTTTCCCTTGTACAGCGGCACAATCACAGCCTTGCACCAGTCACCTGGTACTTGGCCGTCACAAACAAATTGGCTATACAGGGTGTCTCATTCAAATCGGTCAGTATGGGAAAGTCTGAAACTATAAGACATACGAAGATTTGTTCTTAGGAACCATGTCACCGATTTTGATAAAAAGAAAAACTGCATTCATATATTTGAAAAAAAAAAGTGTACCCAGCTGGGGAATCGAACCCGGTAGTTTTGAAAAAAAAGCTTACAGTTTTTCTGTTTAAATAACGGTTGTGTAGGTCTTAAGCAGTAAATGTCTCTATGAAACACGATGTCTAAAATGAATAAAATGCATTGTTTTTACATACTTTAATTTATCATAGTAGGTGTTCGAAGTGACCACCGTTTTTTTCAATACAATATGGGTACACTTTTTTTTCAAATGTATGAATGCAGTTTTTCTTTTTATCAAAATCGGTGACATGGTTCCTAAGAACAAATCTTCGTATGTCTTATAGTTTCAGACTTTCCCATACTGACCGATTTGAATGAGACACCCTGTATATGTCGAAAAGGAGAAATGGTGGAAAGAAGAAGAATGTGTGGATGGATAAAAGTGTATAGGCAGCTGTTTGTGAAAAGAAAAAAGCATGGTTAGATTGGTTAGCTGTTAAAGCTAATCACAGAATGCAGAAGGCCACAAGTGATGATGTTAGTGTAGCACGAAAGGAATATAAAAGAGTGAAAGGTATTGTAAAGGATGTTGTTGAGAGAAAGAAAGAGGAGTGTAAAGATGAGTTTGAGAGAAGGCTTTCTGAGGATTTCCAGTCAAACCAAAAGTTTTTCTGGAAATCCATACGGACAGCCCGAGGAAAGTTTGGATCATCGGAGCTGAGTAAAATCAGAAGCCAGGATGGAAGTATTATTAAAGGTGAAGAATGTGTGCTGAAGAGATGGAAGGAATATTTTGAAAGTTTGTTTGAGAGAGAAGCAGAGGCTAGCGTACCGAGGTCTTCTGTGGAAATGCATGAGAATGAATATGATAGTAATGCAAGTGAGATAAGTATGGATGAGATCATGAAAGCAATGAAAAGTATGAAATCAGGTAAAGCAGGTGGGTATGATAGAGTGTCGGTCGAAATGTTGAAGGCTGGGCGAGGCATTGTGGCTAGTCAGCTGTACCGCCTTTTCAACCTGTGTTGGACGAACGGCCGAGTACCAGGTGACTGGTGCAAGGCTGTGATTGTGCCGCTGTACAAGGGAAAAGGGTCACAACAGGACTGCAAAAATTACCGCGGGATAAGTCTTCTCAGTGTCGTCGGCAAACTGTATGCAAAGGTTTTGATTGAAAGAGTGATGAAAGATACTGACGAAAAAATATGGGATGTACAAGCGGGATTTAGAAAGGGAATGGGATGTACAGATCAGGTCTTTTCCTTGCGGTGCATAGCTGAAAAGTTTTTGGCCAAAAACCAAAAAGTCTACTGCGCGTTCGTGGATTTGGAAAAGGCCTATGACCGAGTGGTGAGGAATGAATTGTGGTCGGCATTGTCTATGTATGGGGTGAACGGTCATCTGATTCAAGCACTGAAATCTCTCTATGAGGATTCCAGTGCTTGCGTCAGAATAAACGGGGCGTACACTGAATGGTTTAGCATCGAAAAAGGTGTTAGGCAGGGATGTGTAGCGTCACCTTGGCTGTTTAACCTGTTCATGGATAATTGTTTGACTGATCTGAAAGAGAGTATGTGTGGACTGAGAATGAATGAGTTACTCATCAAATGTCTTCTCTACGCTGATGACCAAGTTATACTTGCGTCATCTGCTGACGAGTTACAGGAGATGGTAACAATGATGAATGTGGCTTTTGATAGGAAAGGAATGAAAGTAAATGTAAGCAAGACGAAAGTAATGGTACTTGAAAGAGAAGAGTGTATGACAGAGTGTACTATATTAATAGGTGATGAACAAGTGAAGGAGTTTGTGTATCTGGGTTCTAAGTTTACGAGAGATGGAAAGTGCGAAAGTGATATCGAAAGAAGAGTGAATGCTGGAAACATGGTGAATGGTGCTCTGCATGCTTTTATGAAGAGTCAGAAGGTGTCTCACAAGGCTCGTCTGGCTGTTCATAGAGGCGTTTTGGTACCAACACTGATGTACGGCAGTGAAAGCTGGGTATGGCAGAAGAAGCATGAAAGTAGAATTAATGCAGTAGAAATGAGAGCGTTGAGGAGTATGATTGGTGTGAAATTGAGTGACAGGATTAGAAATAGTGTGATAAGAGAACGTTGTGGCGTAAAAGAAGACGTAGTGACTAAAATTGAGAAAGGGATGCTAAGATGGTTTGGTCATGTGGAGAGGATGAATGAAGGAAGATTGACGAAAGAGATCCATAAGGCGAGAGTGAATGGAAACGTTGGAAGGGGAAGGCCTCGGCGAACGTACCAGGACCAAATTCAAGACGTTCTGAATAAAGGCCAGGTTAAAAGTACCCTAAACCGACGAGCATGTATGAAAGGATTGATGAAGGTTCAGGAAGCAAGGGAAGTATGTCAAGATCGTAGCAGGTGGAGAACTGTGGTCTCTGCCTACCCCAACGGGAACAAGGCGTGATGTTATGTATGTATGTATATATTAGGAGATGAGATTTGAACTTATACTGAAATCTCGTCTATCAAAAAAACGGTGTGAAAAGAAAAACCGGTCAAGTGCGAGTCGGACTCGCACGCCAAGGGTTCCGATATACTTACCTTTAGTAATTTTGGAAGCTATAAAGTCCATTTTAGGACCGCAAAACTAAATTTGTTTGTATAGGATTGGAAAGAAGGAAAGGAGGAGGAGGAAAAAACTGTGCAACTTAGAAAGATCGTTTTAGTTTTGCTGTAATATTTACATAAACTTCTATCAACTGTAATTAATTCAGATTTTTCCTTTCACAAACTTCGGAGATAAAGGGGGGGGGGGCCCTATTTTTTTTGTAATTTTTAATCATAACATCAAAACTAGGAGTCGTAAAAAAATACAAAAATATATTTTAGAATACACAAGTAAAGCCCTTTCATATGACACCCCACTCAACCTAGTAACCACAATTTGAAAATTTGCCCTCTATTCGGGCCCCCATTACATTAATAATCCTAATTCTTTTTTAATTCTTCTCTAACCATAATTCTCTAACCATATTCTAAAACTGTTTCAAATTTCAAGTCGATAGCATGAGTAGTTGCTGAGATATACAGGTGTGACAGACAAAGCGGCACCATAAGGGTTCCTTTTTTTACCATTATGGTATCGGAACCCTAAAAAGCGTGGTTTAGTGGGCTGCACATCTCTAGTGGTAACATAATGACCTATAGCGGATACAGGGTGTAAAAAAGTACTACAATCCTTTGGATTTTGCATCACTGTAAAGACTGTCATTTTGCTCCATTTACGCTGTGACATTTTGCATGGAAACAGTCGCGATTAAAACGCGCTTATGTACCGCTTCACGCGAATCATATCGATGCTGCATCTCGTTTACATCACGACTGTATATATGCAAAAAGTCGCAGTGTAAAGGGGCCCAAAAAGAAAATCCAATCCAACTCATAACAGGTTAAAATTGTTGCAAGCTGGATTGCGTACTCGTACCAAGGTTTCGGCTTATCTTAAGTTATTATAGAGACGCAATAAATGTTTTTCAAAATTTAAAATAACTGTGCTAGATAGAGGCTTGGAGGATAAAGACGTAATGTTTAGGGTTCCGTATCTCTAATGAAAAAAAAAACGGAACCCTCATAAGAAAACTTTGTTGTCCGTCTGTCTGTCAAGACCCTTTTCTCCCAAACGGGAAAGGTAACAAGCTGAAATTTATATCAAATATTAGAGTCCATGGATCCTTGAAGCTGTGTAAACTCCAAGCTTCTACGACTACACAATCGTAAGATAGGGCTATTTAGGTATGACTCTATCTCCATACATTTATGAACCAAACCAAAACCTACTGCCCCGTGACCTAGAATAATGAAATATGGCAAGAAGCTAGGTTTCATATCACAAGCAAAGGAAAAAGTCTAAAATCAATCAAAGTAAATCATTAAATATCGCAACTTTTCTCTCAAGTAATAATAAACAATTAAGGTTAAACCAATTAAGCCGTTAGTCCCGACTATACTATCTACGGATGTAGTCGTTATGAGTCCTGTCATAGGCCTTTGGCGGTTCATCAACTCTAACAATAGGGTTTTCAATACATTTGCTCGAAAAACGTACTTACAAGGACGTAAACATTGCTCGTAAGTAGTTACTTACCGAACTAGTGCGGTAAGTAAAAAAAGTATAATACCAAGGAGTTTTTACACTCTGATCATAAAATTATTTAGTAAAAATACTACAGTGGTGACTTTTTACTTGGGTGACCAGGAGAACATAATTGACAAGAGGCTGACAGTACCCATGGTTGGTTCCTTTACCTTTACTTTAGTGTATTACTTATACCTGTTTTCTCACAAATGTATTGAAAAACGTCGTAAGATACACGTCTGTAAGGGTTATGACAAATTCGTGCCAATGGTAACCCCTCGACTTCGTCTCGGGCTTACGAAACGTCAACTCGTTTGTAATAACCCTACTTACAGAACTTGTATCTTAAACTACTATTGTGATGTCGGTCATCGACCTTGCAACCCACACGATAGGCTGATAATTCTCTGATTCTGTTAATTTTATTCAATGTAGATTTTTACAGGATACTTATTGAATGTCATGCAGAATACAATGCAAATAGAGCGAGTCTGCGCCGTTTCGGATCGCGCTGTGGCAGCGTAAAAGAAACGGCAAGAACTCACTGCAGCACGGCCTACTTTAAGAGTCGGCTTTTTACAATGTGTTGTGTAATAATGACTGGTTTATATTACTTTTTTGCGATTTTCAAGGGTTTGATTAATTTTGCACACATTTTTGATGCACAGATTGTTGACTTTTACAGTTTTATTGAACTATCTTACCATCGATACCCGCTGTTCACATATACCTTGCCTATACCAAACTTAGAAAATAATAACAAATGCGATAATAATGTCACCTTAAAATATAAATAATAAACTTTAATTGATCTTGAACCCGGAGAAAATTATTTCAAGATATGAAAATCATACGATCATGTACAAGTTATCAAGGTGGGGTTATCATGGTCCAGAAAAATAAGAGGTGTTTTGAAGCTTCAACCGATAGTGTCATGTTAGGGTACCGCAGTCAAATAATATTTAAAATTTCCCGATGGGGACACGGTCCAACAAAAATCACTTTGCACGTCTTCCTCAGTTTGGTTAACATAATTGTCTGAAAAGTAAGAAGATTCCGTGCTTCGGGAGGCAGTTAAGACGTTGCTCCCGGCTTATATTCTAGAGGCTTCTAGCGGCTCAACAATACTGATGCTTCTGTTGCCAGTGGCAGCAGCTTTCTACATTCGTAAATGCCAGTAGAATAGAATAAAAATGTATGAGATTTACATAAGGGAACGAAATGTTGCGTGACAGTGGTGCTTCTAGCTACTTTTGTTTGCAGGAGACTATTTGGCCTAGGTATCAGTACTCAATGTCGTCGTTCTCTATTTTCTTGCCATCTACAGTCACGCTCTCTTTATTTGGTGCTATTTATCCTTATGTTTATTCTTCTACATGCTTAGCTATTGGAGCATTCACTGCAAAAATTGTTTTGTACAAAATAACCCATGTAAACAGTTACAAAACAAATATTTTATTTTGTGTTACTGCCAATTTTTTAATGTTTTTCAAAAAAAGGAGTCTTCAAAAAGGCGAAAAAATTGTTAATTTGTTTCAATTTTATGGTCTGAATTATAAAATTTAATTTCTTTATTTACATTAATTTTATGTTTCAAATTTTAATATCATAATATGTCCCATATAAAAGATTTCTCCAAAAGAACGTCCACAGCACTAGTGTGCTAGCACAATCTAAATATATTTTTTCGGTTTAAGAATATCATGGGTGTCCTCCAAAAGAAAAACTTCTGTACGGAACCCTTTAAATTATGAACTTATCCTACTTCTACGGCAAATTCATTAAACTTATTCAATTTTAAGAGAAATTGAATCACTTTCAACAAACTAACCACAATAATAAAGAAGTATGAGAAGCTTTCTTTCAATTTATTTCAAAAGTATAACTAGAAAGAATGACACGTGCTAATGCAAAGTTGGTTTTAAGCGTTAGTTTTATAAGTTTTTTATTTACCGACCCATGTTATTCTTAAAATGAAACAAGACAACGTACACTTGCAAACATGGGTTAGATTTTATTTTCATTTAAGAAACCTATGACATTATGGGGCACCCAAGACTATTAGTTCAGTTTAAATGGAGACACATGGTGTAAAGAGAAGCTAAAATGAAACGGAAAAACATGTGTATAAATAAACAAATAAATAGCTGCAGTGCAAAAACAGGCAACAGTGCAAGTTATTTTTAACATAACTAAAAAACTCTATCAAGTCGGTGTGTTTGTGTGCAGTGAATGACTTAAAAATCAATATCATGGATGGAGATGAAAATAATAAAGAAAAATGTAAGTACCTATACTTATACAACATACTAATACATATTTCTTATATCTCCTCTTCACTCGATGAGACACGGCTATATAAATGTGTACCAAAAACTCCGTCTTCTGGAAAAACAAATCACAAAAATAATAGTACATTAAGATGCACGTGCGCTATTTTGGATATTACGGCCGAGGCTCAGAAATTGCAGCCCGAGCCGCAAGCGAGGGCGTAATGGAGCCGAGGGTGTAATCACCAAAGCGCACAAGCTTCTTACAACGTTTTTCAACACAATTGCGAATAAAAACGAATCAAATTCGCTTACCTGCAATTCCTGAGCCTCCATTTTTCGTTCTCACAATACTTTTCAACATGGAATAAATACACCACAAAGAGCTAGGTTTATACTTATTCGCCAGCTCATTGAAATAAGCCAAAAAGGCATTCTCTGAAAACGAAATGGCATTTTTGCTGTTCTTCCATTCAATGAACTTTTCGTAGGCAAGAATGTACCTATTTTTCCTTTGATTATGCTGGAAGGAGACTCACTTGCATTTTGTGCCCCAGTAATTATTTCCTGTGGGGTTAAATTAAGTTATTCTTCATTGATTGAAACCGACGAACGACATTATTAGTTAGTCACAAAAATCAAAGCAAATGAAAATACTTCTGAAAAATGGCGCGCGGAATTCTTGTTGCGCGCGCATTTCTTTTTTACCCAACTACGGCAAAGCAAAAGGAGGGTTATGATTTTGACAGGCTATGTATGTATGTATGTATGTTCATCTGTTCCATCATAACTTCTAAACTACTTCTCATATTTTGACAAATGAGGTGTCGTTAGAAGCGTCTTAATTATCCGCTGGTTATAGGATACAAGAAATTTCGTTTAATTGTATGTGGCGCCCTCTAGAGCAGATTAAGTCAAGGACTAATAAAAAAAAAAAAATTACCGTATCGTGTTGGGTATCAAATGAAAGGACTTAACGAGCACATTTCAAAAATATATATGTTGTTAGCTTTTTTTATGTATTTACAACCCCAAAATAATTGAAATAAAAAATCAGTTCAAAAACTAGAACCCGACTACTGGCAAATCTTGCTCTAAAAAGTATGTAACAAGAAAATATTGTCATCGGAAATTGTTATGTACAAACTATGGTACTAAATAAATATTCATAGCGATGTTCAGATAATAGCCGTGGTCATGTTATGCCACCTATCCGAAAAAAGCGATCATAAACTTCAGGGCAAAGAGGCATAACAATACGAGCACGGCTATTATCTGAACATCTCTATGAATATTTATTTAATACCATAGTTTGTACATAACAATTTCCGATGACAATATTTTCTTGTTACACACTTTTTAGAGCAAGATTTGCCAGTAGTCGGGTTCTAGTTTTTGAACTGATTTTTAGGGTTCCGATACCAAAATGGTAAAAAAAAGGAACCCTTATGGTGCCGCTCTGTCTGTCTGTCCGTCTGTCTGTCACACCTCTATATCTCAGCAACCACTTATGCTATCAACCTGAAATTTGGAATAGTTTTAGAATATAGTTGCCCAACTTAATTGCACAAGAAAAATTTTTGAAAAAAGTATGATTATTAATATAAAGGGGGCCAAAATAGGGGGGGCCGAATTTCAAATTGTCGCTACTAGGTCGAGTGGGGTATCATATGAAAGGGCTTTACTTGTACATTTTAAAATATATTTTTGTATTTTTTTAAGTTTCTTAGTTTTAAAGTTATGATGAAAAATGTCAAGAAAAATACCATTCCCCCCCCCTTATCTCCGAAGTTTGAGTAAGAAAAATCTGAATTAATTACAGTTGACAGAAGTTTATATAAACTTTACAGCAAAAATAAAACGATCTTTCTAAGTTGCACAGTTTTTCAGAAATCTGCAAAAAAACCTTTACAAACAAATTTAGTTTTGCGGTCCTGAAAATGGACTTTATTGCTTCCAAAAATACTATAGGTATATCGGAACCCTCGGCGCGCGAGTCCGACTCGCACTTGACCGGTTTTTTTCCAAATGAGGAGCTGTGACGAAGCAGTGGCAATGCTCCCAAACAGCGTAGTCATTGAAAAAGTACAAAAAAGTAAAATTTATTGCTTACAAAATCAATTAATGTTAATTTGTTGTCAAATTTAACTTATCTCATGCAACAAACTGTTTATATATTATATTTTCATCAACATTAGGTTTATATTTACGAAAATGTTATAAATAAATTTATTAATATTTACAATAAAATCCCTGAAAGCATCAAGTCCGAAGAAAGTGACAGAGTATTTAAAAAGAAGCTTAAAGATCTGTTATTAGGTAAAGCATATTATTCGATAAAAGAGTTTTTGACTGACAAATATGTATAAGTTGGCACGTATTAGATCTAAGGTATAATTATTATTTCAATATTAACGAATTGCATGCATTTTAAATCTAGGTTAGTTTTGACATTTAATTTAGTAATTTAATTATTTTTTCGTCTGACAAAGATTTTAAAATAGTAGCTGTGCCCGAACAGGGTGTTGCATGCCCTACTTAATAAGTTTGACATGTAATGTGCAATGAAATAAATAAATATTTTAGACATTAGAACTCCTTGCTCTTTGTTAATATAAAAAAAACAAAAATTATATAACTAGTGCTATAATATATAATGAGAAAAGCACGCGTTTTTAATAAGCTGGATTATGGACCTAAATACAGTGCAAGTAGAGCCGTTTTATGAGCAAATGTGTTGAAAATTTAATTTAATTTATAGCTGATTTGTATATATGTTTCTCGTCAATATAAATCGCACAAAAGGAAGCCAAATACGTTATTGAAAACCGCGTTTGAATCGGTTCAGTAGTTTTTGAGTTATTGGCGCTGCTACTTCACGTGTCTTCCGTTTAAATAAACCGGTTGCCATTAAACATAGCTTAAATATTGCAAGAAAGTTATCGAAATACACAACCGAAAGTTTCGTTTGAATTGGTTCAGCAGTTGTGAGATATTGGTGCACATGCCGTTTGATACTTTGTATACGTTTAGTTTCTGTTTGAGTGAACCGATTACAATGAAACAACTTAGATTTTGCACGAAAAACATACATATTATCAAAAACCTTGTTTCAATCGGTTCAGTAGTTTGCCAGTTTATCGCGAACACACAGAAAAAAAATAAAAACCGGTCAAGTGCGAGTCGGACTCGCGCGCCGAGGGTTCCGATATACCTATAGTATTTTTGGAAGCAATAAAGTCCATTTTCAGGACCGCAAAACTAAATTTGTTTGTAAAGGTTTTTTGCAGATTTCTGAAAAACTGTGCAACTTAGAAAGATCGTTTTATTTTTGCTGTAAAGTTTACATAAACCTCTGTCAACTGTAATTAATTCAGATTTTCCCTTACTCAAACTTCGGAGATAAGGGGGGGGGAATGGTATTTTTTTTGACATTTTTCATCATAACTTGAAAACTAAGAAACTTAAAAAAATACAAAAATATATTTTAAAATGTACAAGTAAAGCCCTTTCATATGATACCCCACTCGACCTAGTAGCGACAATTTGAAATTCGGCCCCCCCTATTTTGGCCCCCTTTACATTAATAATCATACTTTTTTCAAAAAATTTTCATGTGCAATTAAGTTGGGCAACTATATTCTAAAACTATTCCAAATTTCAGCTCGATAGCGTAAGTGGTTGCTGAGATATAGAGGTGTGACAGACAGACGGACAGACAGACAGACAGACAGACAGAGCGGCACCATAAGGGTTCCTTTTTTTTACCATTTTGGTATCGGAACCCTAAAAATGACCCGAATGCGTTCTATTACCTTTTTTGTGACCTCCAGATAGATTATATTTTCGCGAAAATCCGCCAATTAACGATTTTATTACATGTATAGATTACCTAGCGTTCATGAACGTAAAAAGCCACGCATTTGCCTCAACAAATATATTTTGTTATTATAATAGTTGATCCGTAATTGTTTTTAACAGGAACAACAAGTTACAAATCATTTTCAAACTCAACTTAAAGGGATAGATACATGATTGTATTTATCCCTGTCCTGTCTTTAATAATAATTTATTTCAAGCTTAAACTTATGGTAGAGGAGCCGAGAAGGATTTTTCACGTGATAATCAGGGCGACTAAGAGATGTCTCAGTAGATGGGGCTTTATGAGAGGATAACGTAAAACTATATAAGAAGTTCCAGACTGGAGCCCGGTGTTCAGGAGGTCATTGTCTGGAAATGAAATGGAACAAAAAACCTGATCTTCAGCAAAACCATTTCTCATGCCAAAAGATGGGGGCTGATGAGTAGTGATATAAAAACTTTGACCAGACACTGGTTTGCCAAAAATCTGAAGACTGTTGGCAAACCAGACCATTAAATTGTTTTCTATTAAGTACCTGATAAAATTTAACGCGATAATCAAGGCGAAAAAGAAATGTCTCAATAGAAGATGCTTTATGAGAGGATCACGAAAAACTATGTAAGAAGTTCTAGACCGGAGCCTGGTGTTCAGGAGGCCATTGTCTGGAAATGACAAGGAACAAAAAACCTGATCTTCAGCAAAAACAATTGTCATGCCAAAAGATGGAGACTGATGAGTAGAGATATAAAAACTTTGACCAGACACTGGTTTGCCAAAAATCTGAAGACTGTTGGCAAATCAGACCATTAAATTGTTTTCTATTGAGTGCCTGTATGTAAGAAGTTCTAGACTGGAGCCTGGTGTTCAGGAGGCCATTGTCTGGAAATGTATTATATAGTTTTTCGTGATCCTCTCATAAAGCCCCATCTACTGAGACATCTCTTAGTCGCCCTGATTATCACGTGAAAAATCCTTCTCGGCTCCTCTACCATTAGCTCTTATTACAAAAAAATATATGTCAACAAAGCAATTAACCCACACAATATTATTGTAGTAATGAGGATGATCAAGTTTGCATGGAAAGCCGTAAGTCATTCTTTGCATACAAATGTTATCAAAAACTACAAGTACCAAAGTTATATTACTCACTTTTGTACAGAAATTATTGAAATTTCCAACTGTAAATTACTCCATTTAACGAGAAAATTATTTCGATTTTCAATGCAAACTGGATCATCCTAATTACTACAATAAATATTATTGTACACAATATGTGTGTATTTAAGATCGATGCCACCGATCGATGATGCCACTGATCGATAAGATCGATACGATTGTAGAGCCACCATAGATCTCAGAGATGGCTCATTACATTAACGACCACTTCTGTAGAAAGTAGCCATGACTAACGGCTTAACGTGCCTTCCAAAGCACAAAATCATTTTTCTTTTCGGACCATCAAAGTAAGTTACTTTAGCGTATGTATAAAGGAAAATGTTATTCAGAGTGGTCTTTTTGATTTTTGCTTCTTTTGCAATATTTTTTTTCGAATAAAATGAAATATCAACTATTATCATTAAACCAAAAAATATTTTTACAATATGCAATGGAAAAGTTTTATTTAAGGTTATCAGTATAAAATACACAAAAACAATTCACCGCGAGTTGTGGGGGTCAACGTAGATAGCCGATATGAAGGCATTTCGTTGCTAGTTACTACTAGGTACCTACTGATAATTTGGACTTCTGATAGAGGCGCATGAGATAGTATAAAAAGTGCGATTTGCCAATGGTACGGTACAGTTGGCTTGTTGTCCCGTCACAATGAAGACTGTCATCGTATTCGCGGCCCTCGTGGCCCTCTCGCTGGCAGCCACCCTCCCACCAAACCATGAAGTTGAACTTAAGACGGGTAAGAGAACCATTTTTTATTTATTATAAATCTACTTCAAACTATGATGACCATGTAAGGACAAAAAATCTTCTTATTCTTATATCTTCAATCTACATAGTTTTAACATTTTTTTCTCTCTCTTCCAGTTGACGCTGAATTCGTCGCGCGCCAAAAGAAAGTTCTGTCTTTCTTCAAGCACGTAGAACAATTCGACCATGAGGAGGAGTGGTACAAGATTGGAAAGGAGTATGATATCGAAAAGAACATTAACAGCTACACAGTAAGTATGCCTGACTTATTAAAATTATAACGTATTACTTACTTGATTATTACGTTTTAACATAATGTTATTTTACAGAACAAACAAGCAATTGAAGAGTTTGTCGAGCTTTACAAGACCGGATTTATGCCTAAATTCGAAGTGTTCTCAGTCTTCGATGAGAGGATGAAAGAAGAGGCGGTAGCTCTCTTCTATGTCTTCTACTACGCTAAAGATTTCGAAACTTTCTACAAGACCGCCGCATGGGCCCGCGTTTACATCAACGAGTACATGTTCATGTACTCTTACTACATCGCCATCTTCCAGCGTGAGGACACCCAGGGCATCGTTGTCCCGGCTCCTTATGAAGTGTACCCCGAATTCTTCACCAACACCGAAACCATGTTCAAGGCTTTCCGTGTAAAGATGCAAGATGGTCTTCTCGATGAGAAACTTGCCGGTCACCACGGTATTGTCAAGGAGAACAACAACTATTACTTCTACGCAAACTACTCCAACTATTGGAATTACGGAACTGAAGAATCAAAACTGGCTTACTTCACTGAGGACGTCGGTCTTAACTCCTACTACTACTACTTCCACTCATACTTCCCATTCTGGGTCCAAGGTGATGTGCACGGTGCCTTCAAAGAAAAGCGTGGTGAAACTTGGTACTACTTCTACCAGCAACTGCTTGCTCGCTACTATATGGAGCGCCTTTGCAACGGTCTTGGTGAAATTCCTGACTTCTCCTGGTATGCCCCGATCAAACACGGATACACTCCTTTCATGTCTACACTGTACTACCCCTTCATCCAGAGGAGTGACGATTACCAGATCCCAATGTACAAGTTCCAAGAGGAGCTTCAGCTTGTGGACAACTACGAGAAGAGCTTCCTGTCCTTCCTGCAGCGTGGCCATTTCAAGGCTGTAAGTATTTTTTTCTACAAAGTAGAAAATCGCTAAATTTCACAACCACAGGCAGGATTCGAACCTGCGTCTTCTGCGTAAGTACCGCAGACGCTTTACCAACTAGGCTACTGTGGTCCTGCCCGATGTTGTGAAATTTAGCGACCTCTTTACGCATTTCAACGTTGCGTTTTCCCGAATAAAAGTACTTGACTGTTTTTTGATTGAAATTCACTTAGGTTAATTAAAATTTCTTATTTTTATAGTACAACCAGGAAATTGACTTCAAAGACCCCAAGGCTATCAACTTCGTTGGAAACTTCTGGCAGTCAAACCCCGACCTGTTTGAGAAAACCGAGCACGAGCACAACCACCGTTCTTATGAAGTCATCGCTCGTCATCTCCTTTCTGCTGTGCCTGAGTACTCTGAGAAGTAAGTAGAAAGAAAGAAATAAAAGCTCTCGCACTTACGAGTAATGAAATAATTGCAATGACTTTAATGTATTTTTCTTTACGCAGGCACGCTATCATCCCATCGGCGCTCATGTTCTACCAGACCTCTCTTCGTGACCCCGTCTTCTACCAGCTGTACAGCAAGATTCTGAGGTATTACTTGGAGTACACTAAGTGGCTTGAACCCTACACTCCGGAACAACTGAGATACACTGGTGTGAAGATCAACGACGTGACTGTTGACAAGCTGGTCACCTACTTCGACTTTTTCGAATACGATATCTCCAATGGCATCTACAAGAGCAACGAGGAAATCAAGAGCGACAACACCAGATACCTGGTCCGTCAACCTCGTCTTAACCACAAACCTTTCACCGTCACTATTGACATCAAGTCTGAAGTTGAGGGCGAGGCTATGTTCAAGATCTTCTTGGGTCCCAAATACGACGGCAACGGCTTCCCTATTGGCCTGGAGAACAACTACATGAACTTCGTCGAGTTGGACATCTTCAAACACAAACTAACCGCTGGTCAGAACAAGGTTGAGCGCAGCTCTGACGACTTCTGGTTCTTCAAGGATGACTCCGTGCCAATGACTGACATTTACAAGTACCTTGACCAAGGCAAGATCCCTCATGACATGTCTGAAGAATTCGACTCCTTCCCTTCAAGGTTGATGTTGCCCAGAGGTACTGAGGGTGGATTCCCTTACCAGTTGTTCGTCATTGCCTACCCCTACGAATCTAGTGACAAGAAGTTCGACCATCACAAAGTGCAGTTGATTGACAACAAGCCATTCGTCTATCCCTTCGACCGTCCTGTTGAACACGAGCACTTCTTCGTGCAGCCCAATATGTACTTCGAGGATGTGAAGATCTACCTGGAAGGTACTCGTCACACCTACGAACTGAACAACCCCTACTACATTTTCCACAAAAATGAGGTCCCTAAGCAGTAAAAGATTATACAGTATAAACAAATTTAGATAAAATAATGTGATATAATATTTATAGTCTACAATAAAATATATTTATTTATTTATTAAATATTCTCTTTTTATTTAATCTTGGTACAAACTGTTAGGTATTTTCATAATTTAAAACACATAAAAAATGTGCCAGTTGGCAATAATTTGTTCACATGAATACTTATAATAAGATACTGTACACATATTAATAAAAGATTAAAGTTGATCATCAAGTTAAAAATATTTTTTTATTCTCGAGCGGAGTGAGAAAATTATAAATCTAGTGATTTTTTTTAATTTTTTTTCTGAAATGCTATATCACTTATTAAAAAGCAAGTCTCCCAAAAATGACCGTCTGTCGGCCGGTCGGTCGGTCGATCTGTACGCTTTGGCTTAAAACGGCTAAACGTATACTCCGATTGATACCACATGACCACATTTGAAAAAGAGCTTTATGCAAATCCATCAAGGGATTCTGAGTGGTTTCCTGCTGGCACTCATTTTGAGGGTAGCTGTTATGAAAAATTTTAATTTGCACAAAAACTGCTCATAAGATCTTTATGAAACTTTGCATGATCAAGAATCTCCATGCGGGGTATGGTGCGGCAGTCAGTATTCATTGGTCTGTGGAATTTCATACTTAGGGTGTTCTCTCACTACTAAAATGTTACTCAAAATTGGTTTCATTGAGCTAATTTTAGTGTGCTACCCTTTGGAGTCTGAATTGGATATCTATCTGACTGCAAATTTATATTTAACCATTTTTACGAAAATCTAGTATAGGTAAGTTTGTATTTCTATATTATTTCATTGGAATTACAAACTTAAGATTGCAGTTGGTACTTATTTAATCTCCGCAGCCTCCGTGATCTAGTAGTTAGAGCGTTCGGCTCTTGATCCGGAGGTTCTGGGTTTGATTCCCGGTGGGGACACTGTAAAAAAAAATATGATTTTGTGTGACTTTCTCATTTCTGTTGGGACATTGCAGCATGAATCATCTGATTGTCAGAAAGGTTAGATGATTCCATGCACGTTAAGTCGTTGGTTCCGCAGGGCTTGGGCGGCTCAACAAATCTGACACCAGAGCCTGTGAGGTCGGTCATCGATCTTAAAACCCACACGATATGATTATTATTATTATTATTATTGTTTATTGCACACAAGAAAAATACAATGGACAATACATATAGAAAGACGACACAACAGGTACTACTTATTTCGATATAGAAATGTCTTCCAGCAGACCTAGGCTAGCGTGAATGCTATTGGAGAAGGCAGATAGATCGTGCGCAACTCGAAAGTTATATAAAAAGTATCAACAAAAAATTACACATAGCGGTATCTAATTTAAATATGTAAACCTACTACACATATAAAATAAATAAATATATAATATATATATATATTTGTATATATAAAATATATATGCATACTATACATAAATAATACCTAACTAATAAATATATGGATAACTAAGACAGGGAAAGATAGTGTTCTTTGACTCGCTTTTTAAAGATAGTGATAGAGGGACTATCGCGAACATTGTGTGGGAGGGAGTTCCACAGCCTAGCCGCATGAACGGTGAAGGAGTAGGAATAGAAATCAGAGTGGTGGGAGGGGATACACAAGTTAGTCTTGACGCTGGGGCGGCAAGGCTTAACTTGTGACCGAGAGAAACAGAATTGCTCACGTAAATAAGACGGGGAAGAGGGATTATACAAAATGTTATAGAGGAGAGAAAGGATATGAGTATTCCTGCGAAAACGAATTGGGAGCCACTTGAGCTGCGAGCGAAAGTGAGACACGTGGTCGTACTTGCGCAATCTGAAAATAAATCGAATGCACAAGTTTTGGAGGCGCTCAAGCTTGTTTAATCGCTCCTCAGTGACGTCCAAATAGCATGAGTCGGCGTAGTCAAGGATAGGTAAGAGGAGAGATTGGGCAAGGGAAATTTTAGTCTTCAGGGGTAAAAAACTTTGAAGGCGTTTGAGAGAATGCAATGAAAAATGCAATTTGCGACTGACCTCGTTCACTTGAGCGTCCCATGAAAGGCTGCAATCTATGATCAGACCAAGGTTCTTTGCAGTTTTTGTAAAGGTGATGGAGGTGCCATTGTACAGAACTGGAGGGATTCTGAGTGGATCTAACTGTCTACCCATATATGGACTGCCGATAACCATAGCCTGTGATTTCCTAGGGTTAACGAGCAGACCATAGGATTCAGCCCAGATGGAAATGCGTTTAAGGTCTTCATTAAGGCTCTCAATGGCACCGTAGATATCAGATACGCTGCAGCTGCGGTAGATTTGCAAATCGTCTGCATAGAGATGGAAGTTAGAGGAGATGACTGATGTAACAGTATTAATGAAGACGGAAAAGAGAAGAGGAGAGAGAACACCACCCTGCGGCACACCCGCAGCGAGATCACACCAATCTGAGGCAGCCTCATCAAAGTGGACCCGCTGCGAGCGACCGCGGAGATAAGAATCAAACCAAGCTGCAGCCGAAGAGGAAATGTTGAGAGAGCGAAGGATGGCAATAAGAACATCAAAGTCAACAGAGTTGAAGGCACTACTGAAATCAAGTAACACGAGAACAGTCACAGACTTATTCTCCATGGCATGACGGATATCGTCAGTGACTTTCAGTAGTGCAGTAACCGTGCTATGACCTGGTCGAAAGCCAGACTGAAATGGAGAGAGAAGACTATTTGATGCTATGTGATCAGCTAACTGCTTATGGACAATGTGCTCAAGGACTTTGGAGAGGAATGGTAGTATAGATATAGGGCGAAACTGTGAGAAGGAAGTAGGATTGGCAGTTTTAGGAAGAGGGATTACGTTCGCAAGTTTCCAAGCTGACGGAAATATACTCGTTACCAGGGAGTGATTAAAGATATGAGTGAGAATAGGTAAGAGTTCAGGGAGGATAAGGGATATCATACGGGAACACAGATTGTCATTGCCCACAGCAGTAGAGGTGATTGAATGAATGTGCTTTCTAACCTCATCCTCGGCTACAGTGGAAAAGTAAAAGGAAGAACAAAATGGTAGGGTTTGGTTACTTATTTGTGAGATAGTATTAGCTTTGACAAGATTGTCAAAGCTCACAGGTGGGGTAGAGAAGTGAATATTAAGTGCATTAAGATCGACCTGAATGTCTGAAGGAGAGGAAGATTTCCCGATACCCAGGGTCCTGAGGAATTTCCACACTTGCCCGGGATCGGAATTTTCGATAGAGTTGTGAATGTGGCGTCTCTTTGCATCTCTACACAGTCGACTACAGTAGTTCCGCAGAAACTTGTATCTTGCCAAGTTCTGATCAGATGGGAGATTCCGAAACCGTCTTTTAGCTTTATCACGCCTAGCCATCCAGTCTTTTATGTTCTGAGTAAGCCAAGGCGCAGGATCATGTTTGATTTTAACACGTTTGACTGGTGCATGAGTGTTGTAAAGCAGTAGAATTATTGCCTGCAATTCCTGGACTTTCACGTCAACGTGGTCAGCCACAAGGACCGGAGTCCAATCGATATTAGACGCATCGCGCCTCAAAGCCTCCAAATCAATACCCCTGAAACTACGACGGTACAGGAATTTAGGTCTACGCCGAGGAGGTTTGATTTTATAGGATAAATAAATAAGATCATGGTAAGAAAAGTTAGCAGGAAATTGGCCATGTGCGGCGATGTTATCTGGGGAGGAAGTGATCATGAGGTCGAGAAGGGAAGGAGTGCAATTAGGGGAATGATGCGTGGGAGAAAGAGGAAGTATGTGCAAATTCAAGGAGGAAACAAGCGACTGAAGTTTGTTAGAGCGGTGGTCACTTTTCACAAGGCAAGTATTAAAGTCCCCTAGAAGGAGAATATGATCGTAGCTGGGACAGAAGTCAGAAAGCAGGTTTTCCAATGAATTAAAATAATCGATTTGGAGAGAGGGACTGTAATACACTGCCAACAACATCTTCTTGTGATTAAGTGTAATCTCTATAAACAAGTGTTCAGCAGATCGTGAGTATAAACTAGGAGACACACTAAGAACAATGTGTACTGATGTATGTATGATGATGATGACTCTCGCATATCGCGGGAAAGTAATAGTACTGTAGCCCGTGGACATTTAAATTACAAAAAAGGTTACCGTTTGTCTGTGTGAAATTGTTATAGATTTCACCATTACTCTTACTATTACGTATGGTAATTCAACAAAGCTGTACAACATGACAATAACGAAACAATGCGGTAACCTAGAAATGTATATAACTAACATTATAGATTATAGTTTGGTCACTATATTATGGTTACGGCGGGTTACGACCTTTAAGACTTCGCTATTAGTATGTGAAATGGCGAAGTCTACAACAATTTCACAATGACAAACGGTAACCTTTTTCGTAATTTAAATGTCCACGGGCTACAGGACTATAAGTGCAGTGATACTGTACCATTTATTGATTCTACAAAATTCTAAGCAGAGACCCTTTGTGTGGTCAAGGAACGTATACAAGGCTTTAACAAATTCGTATAAACTAAAACCTTTCGACTGGTTAAACGTAAACTTATATTCTACGACTTTTCAAAATTTGCTAAAAGAAAATAAACTATTTTTTACCAATTTATTTGGCCGATATCAGCTGAATATTTTGTATGAAGAGTCTTTTTTGCGATCTTTCCCAACTTCTTAGCCCCCAGAATCTCTACCGAGTGTAGGTGCGCAATCATAAATGGGTAACATAAGTACAAAATTATTTCTTAAAAACTACTTGCCAAACTTTGCAGTTCGATGGCGAGATGCGTCCGTTATACGAGTACTCGTATAGTGTATTTACCCTGTATATTCCTTGAACATAAAAGAAAACAAAGTAGATTATAAAATAGAAATGAAAGTAAGATGTTCGATATGTATGACCGCAAACTTGTGTGGTGAATTTCAGCTGATTAGTTTAGCCGTTTTATGAACCCGGATACTGCAAAATGCCTTCGCAACGTACTATGTATGACCTGTCGTATGTAATTTTCAGACATTAACTGAAAGATTTAGGCATGATGAAGCGTGGGTGCTAAGAAAGGACACATGTAAGAGACTGCAAGCGTTTGAAATGTGGGTTCTGCGTAGAATGTTTAAGATACCGTGGACCAGTTTTAAATCCAACGCCAAAGTCTTGCAACGAGCGAAGCAGCGTAAGCCCGAGCTGTTGTTGACCATTGCCAGAAGGAAAGTGGCCTTCTTTGGGCACTTGCAAAGAGGCTCCGCATTTCAATTCCTGCGGACAATTCTTGAAGTCAAGATACCGGGTAGAAGGCCACCAGGAAGGCCGAGACGGAAATGGTACGATGACATAAGGGACTGGACCGGATTACACTACCACGAGTTGAAGAGGGTGGCGCAACGCCGCGATAAATACCGATTGCTGACCTCCAAACTTCATTTCGAAGATGGCACCCCATGATGATGATTAGGCATGATATAGAAATCCAGATTATATAGTCGGCCGTCAAATATGCATTAACTATTATGATACTCGTAATGTTAGAACACCGGTAAGGTCCATTCCACAAAAGAATGGGTCGTTTATTGTACAAAATTCACATCCTTGTGCCCGTATTAATGACATTCTTCCACACCTGATAGGTTGGCTGGAAAAGATCTCTTAAAGAGATAAGCTCGCCTTTGTGAACAATTTTCATTTGACAACTTTATGTTATTTGTGCGCAATAAAGAATAAAGAAAATTACCCGAGATTTCAATGTAAATTGGCTAAGTCTATAGGTAGATATTTCTGACTATAGACTCTGAGGGCACAGCAAGTTATCTACCTCATCAAGTACAAGAAATTTGCAACTTTATAGCGAGAGTAGTGGCTTATCCATAAAACGTTGGTCTGCCAATGCGCAACTACTACTTTACTACCAACAGGATTCATTCATGTACTCTATGACATAACCACTTTTCACTCTGACTGAACCAAACGTGCCAGGTTGCGCATTGGCTGCCAACGTTTTATGGATCTAATAGGCCACTCCTGTCGCTACAAATTTGCAAATGGAGATAACGACGTAGGTCGTTAATAAAATAAAATACTGTTTCCATCTAAAAAAACCGGCCAAGTGCGAGTCGGACTCGCGCACTGAGGGTTCCGTACCACCACATAAACATAATTGTATTAGTTGAAATTTCAGTAAGTTAATGTGCTAGATTTTTTGAGTCCGACACGCGCTTGACCAAATTTTATTATTTGTTGTTATTTCATAGCCTATGCACTATAAACATACCAATTTTCAAGTTTGTAAGTGTTCTCGTTTTTAAATAGAACTAAAACAAAAATCGCCTCAGCAACCATCCAACTTGACCCCTCTCTTATATGAATGTTCTTGAAACGGGAGCTCACCACAATTGGTTACTATTAGTTGTGAGAAAAGTTGTAATATTTAATGATTTCAGATTTTTCCCATTATTTGTACTGTGAGACCTAGCTTCTTGCCAAATTTCATAATTTTAGGTCAACGGGAAGTACCCTGTAGGTTTTTCATTTTTGAATAAATGTATGGAGATGAGGACATAAAATGCCATATCTTTTGATTGCGTCGTTGTAAAAATTTAAATTTTCAGATCTTGTGTGGTTCATGGATCCTAATATATGGTATTAATTTCAACCTGATACCTTTACCCGTTCGTGAGATAAAGGGTCTTGACAGACAGACAGACAGACGGACAACAAAGTGATCCTATAAGGGTTCCGTTTTTTTCTTTTGAGGTACGGAACCCTAAAAAGAGACCCGCAAAATTGCTGTGAAACTAAACATTTAAAATTTGCGTCCAATATTTTTTTTTTTTACTTTTCTATTAAAAAGATCGCAAAAGACTACACATATATATAACGTCATAAATGTGTAATTCCTTACAAAATATATAAAAGATTTTCTTTTTGACATTCAATAAAGAGTAGTTGATTTGACTAGGTGTGGCTTTCTTCATTTCTTGTATTCGATGACGGAGGATAACTTACATTGCCCTCAGAGTCTAATCAATAGTTTGAGAAACAAACGTGTGCTTCGTGTAATTGAAGAGAAGTATCTTCTTAAATGCGGAATGTTTACTAAAAGTTATATATAAGTACAGTTACTTAAGCTTACTTAAACTTGATACTTAAAAATTTTGAACTGTTTTTATTTCAACATACGAAATAATTAATTCATTATTTGCGTCTCCCATAGTCAACCTAAGTCACATAGATGTACCACAAGAGATTTTTGTTTTTCATGGTCCACCTGGGGGGTGATCGTGGTAATTTCAACGACATTACCAAAACAAAAACGTTTGCCTCAAAAGTTATGTTAAGTCTTTACGAAGTGTTTGAGGCAAACGTTTTTGATTTGGTAATATCGTTGAAATTACCACGATCACCCCCCTGGCTGTATATCATCATCATAACATCCCGTGAAACGTCCACTACAGGACAAGGAGCTCCCTCCAGAATTCTAGCTTTTGCTGGAAAAATGTAAAGGGGAAGTACCATAGTCTTCTCACTTGTTTGGACCGCGGTTGTAGGTGACCGCAGTAAGTAAGATGTTAGATATAAAGGAGGATGCTGCTGCCCATCCTTCAGGTTATAACCCTTAGTCGCCTCTTAAGACACCCACGGGTATGTAAGCGTTGGTACTATTCTTTGCCGGCCACACGGGGCTGTATAGGGTGACTTTTTATTAGTTCTTGATAGCAAAAGATATGAATGTACTCATGATACTGAACAACTTTTCCCAAGGAACATAGGTCGAAATACGAAAAACTAAATTTGACCTCCCATACAAAATGCGCTATCAGCTGATGCAGTTTCTATGGGAGGTCAAAACTTGATCTTCGTATTTCGACCTATGTTTCTTGGGGAAAGTTGTTCAGTATCATGAGTACATTCATACCTTTTTCCATCAAGAACTAATTAAAAGTCACCCTATATACAGCATGTAAAATAAAGTGCGATGATGCTTCTAAGGGGTTATTGTCCTTTGATTGAAAAAATAAATCAATATTTATTTTTTTATCATGGGTGATCATAAGCTTAAAATTACACTACGTGTAAGAAATTCTAATAAAAAGTGGAAGTTTCACCTATGTGACTGAACCACTTTTGTGCTTCAAATTTTGGATAATACAACAAAAATATGTTATTCCACACAAATTGACTGGATCAGATTTTTACTTTGTAGGTCCTATAGTCTTTAGTATTCTTACAAGCCTATGATGTGTCCCACGACTGGGCAAAGGTCCCAGTGCAACGACAGTAAATAAAACCAAAATCAAAACCAGTATTTTATCCATTTTATGATTGATATTGTTGTTGCATCTGTGATGGGTGCGCATCATTTCGTATAAATATTTTTCGTATATCAACGTTTCAATAACATTCAATTGATATAATAAACGTTTCATATAACAACTATTAGCATAATTTTGTTTGACATAATGAACGTTTACTCTAATAAACGTTTTCTATACTAACATTTGGCATAACTATCATTTCACCTATATATCTTTCATATAAAATTCATTTGATATAAAGTTCATTTGATATATTAATATTTATTTATTTTTTTATTATTTATAATAATAAAAAAATATAATAATAATCAATTAATTTATAACTATTTTGTATAGGTTGTTACGAGTATATGCTTATTTGATTAAAATCGTTGCAAAAAGGATACGATAGTAAATAAAATAGTACAGGTAAAGGCTCAATAAAATTGATCATAGGCGAGCGAAGCGAGCAAAAGAGTTCGGGGCACCCCGACACAGTGGGTTAGGTTCGAAGGGTATGGCGGAATTGAGCGGAGGCGAGCGGAGCGAGCTCCGCTTTATTCCGCCATGCCCTTCAGGTTAGGTTGACATGAATGCATGAGCATGCGTGCATGCTTGTATGCATGCTTGCTGTATGCATGTTTGTTGTATGCATGCTTGCTTGCAAGGGCTTAGTAGAATCGATAATAGGCGAGCGAAGCGAGCAAAAGAGTTCGGGGCACCCCGACACAGTTGGTTAGGTTCGAAGGGTATTGCGGAATTGAGCGGAGGCGAGCGGAGCGAGCTCCGCTTCATTCCGCCATACCCTTCAGGTTAGGTTGACATGAATGCATGCGCATGCCTGCTTGTTTGCATGCATGCTTGCTTGTATGCATGCTTGCTGTATGCATGCTTGCTGTATGCATGCTTGCTGTATGCATGCTTGCTTACTTGCAATTTACTGAATTGAATTTATTGTTCATGTTTGTTAATTTTACATTTGAATTTTATATGAAGTGATTATTATACGAAATGATATTATATAAAATGGGTATTATACGAAATGATGATTATATGAATAAAAATTATAGGAAATGTTTATTATACGTTTTGAAATTATACAAAATGAAAATATGTGAAATGTCGATTATATGAAATAATTATTAAATGAAACAAAGTTATATGAAATGTTGTTATATCAATTAAATGTTATATTAAAAGTTGTTATATGATTTATTACACACCCATCTGTGATCGCTAAAATGGAGAGCGAGTACGTCTCATCGGAACTTGAACTTGAAAACATTGTTGTCCCGGATCCGAGGAAACAGCTTGTGTATAAAAACAAATGATTAGTTTTATGCTTTACTCTTTTGTAATGTTTCGAAAAACATGGTGGTCGCGAGAGGTCGCCACAACATCAGGCAGGAGCACGGTAGCATAGTTGGTTAAGGCATCTCCGGTCCGGTAGAAGGCGCAGGTTCGAATCCTGCTGTAGAATTATTTCTGATAATTAATTGTAGAGCTGTATTGTAGAGCTGTAAGAACTTTTTCAATAGATGCAATTCCGGGCACGAGGTCTATGTAGTGTTGTGTTGACTGGATACTCCAGAGTATCCGAGTGCATCTTCACGAAACAGCAGGCTTTCTTCTAGTACTTGCTTGGTAGGAAAAGGGATTTTAAGGGTTTTTTTTTATTATTTATTACAAGGTAAGTACATTTCTTTAAAAATGCGGTTTGCAGCAGTCTCTATACCTAGAATTGGCGACAGCTCCAAAATATTGTTTTCTGCAGAATGAAGATTTTTTATTTTGACCGTGTTTATAGCAAAATACCATAGTTCAGGACAGCTGTTTCGGCCACATGATATTAGTCTGGAAAAAAGCTTCAGCTAATCAATCAATCAATCATTTATTTGCGTGAATATACATTGTTAAGGGTCTTAAGTGTAGTACAGTAGATATATTCAACCTGTTTTCAGGTGTGCAAATAGAGGGCATGCAAAATTATATTAGTTACAATAATAAAAATGTCAGTTTCAAGAATATAAGTGTCAATTAAGGATAAAAATTAATAACAATTAGGATAAAAATCAATAAAACTTAATAAAACAGTAAATTCAATAATTAAAGATACCTAACATAGAGAAACAAAGATAAATAGTTATAGGGATGTCAAGAACCTAGCTAATTACATTTTAAACAGTAGTCAGAATACACAGGTTGTGCCCAAACAAAGATTATACCTATTTTCGGTCACGCGCCATATATTCCCCTACAGTCACAGAATTCATAATAGTACTTGCTACAGTGTAAAAGCACTTTTCACCAAGCCATCTAGTCAAAGCACTCTTGAACTCACCAAACTGTATCGTAGCCGATCTCATACTCTCAGGTAATTTATTATAAAGCTCAGCTAACTTCGACTAGATACGAAAATTATCATCGTCATATCGTGCGGGTTGGAATATCAATTATCAACCTTATAAGCTCTGGCGTCAGAGTTCTTGAGCCACAAAAAGCCTCTGGCATGGCTCATTTAACGATTACGTCCGTAGGTATACCTAAAATTATTTTGCATGGCAAAAGCTTACCAAGACATTTTGCAGCTATATCAAAACAATAGTGCTCCATGATTAATAGTAATCATCTAAAGCTGTCAGAAAAAACAAGTTTGTAAAACAATGTTATTTTTAGGGTTCCGTACCTCAAAAGAAAAATAACGGAACCCTTATAGGATCACTTTGTTGTCCGTCTGTCTGTCTGTCTGTCTGTCAAGACCCTTTATCTCACGAACGGGTAAGGTATCAGGTTGAAATTAATACCATATATTAGGATCCATGAACCACACAAGATCTGAAAATTTCAATTTTTTACTATGACGCTATCAAAAGATATGTCATTTTATGTCCTCATCTCCATACATTTATTGAAAAATGCAAAACCTACAGGGTACTTCCCGTTGACCTAAAATTATAAAATTTGGCAAGAAGCTAGGTCTCACAGTACACATAATCGGAAAAGTCTGAAATCATTAAATATTACAACTTTTCTCACAACTAATGGTAACCAATTGTGGTGAGCTCCCGTTTCAAGAACATTCATATAAGAGAGGGGTCAAGTTGGATGGTCGCTGAGGCGATTTTTGTTTTAGTTCTATTTAAAAACGGGAACACTTAGAAACTTAAAAATTGGTATGTTTATAGTGCATAAGCTATAAAATAACAACAAATAATAAAATTTGGTCAAGCGCGTGTCGGACTCAAAAAATCTAGCACATTCACTTACTGAAACTTCAACTAATACAATTATAATTATGTGGTGGTACGGAACCCTATGTGCGCGAGTCCGACTCGCACTTGGCCGGTTTTTTCGGTCAAATATACTCTGGTTCGTCTGGTTCGTGGTAGTTTGTCTGGTTCTATGGCTGCAAAATGTGTTCGTAAGCGTTTGCCATGCTTAAAAATTTTAGGTTATAGTAGCCAGGACCAACACCTTAACATGCTTTCAGAAGCTTGAATATATCTTACTTTTCGGACAAAAAGGTGATTTATTATGCAATGTGGAGACTTCTCACAAGTCAAAATAAATATCACCTATCTTATCGTAAAACTGGACGCATACTAAATCTAAAAGAGCTCATTGTATGCTTCCAAAATGACCACTCTAACTAGCACAGAAAGCTAGGTTCTGTAACGGGCCGTAAGCTAACAGCTCTCGGCTCTCTAAGGCTCTCGAGAAAAATACACTCTTATTTTTTATCACCCCAGATATTTTGAAACTGAACAACTTTTTCCAAGGAACATAGGTTGAAATACAAAAAAAAAAATTCGAATTCCCATTCAAACTGCATCAGTCTTACAGCACAGTTTGTATGGGAGGTCAAATTATTATTCTTATGTCTTAATTCTTCCGGAAAAGTTGTTTAGTTTCATGGGCAAAACCACCTTTAAAATATCTGAGATGGTAAAAAAATAACTCTGTATAACAATTGTACCTAAAACATGGTAAAGATATCAGACAAATGGAAATTATTCTCCTTGTTACATAAATAAAGATATTATTATTGTAGATAATATCGCTTTTTTGTTTGTAAATTTTGACTGAAATAGATAAAATTGCGATATAAGTTCATAAAAATGCAAGTTGTGATAAAAGCAGGGGTCAAAATGTTAACTGATATATGAAAAGTGATAACAACATTTAATTGATCAAGTGTTAACATATTCGTCCCAATAACGCATTAACAACATCATCGTCCACTGCTGGACATAGACCTCCCCCAAAGATCTCCACGACGACGGATCCTGCACTGCTCCTTCTAGGGTGCCTTTCAACCAGAACTATGTATCTAACCAGGGTACCTAGACAAGTGGCTTTCTATAATCGAAAAAGAATGTGTGGAATGTATGGAATTGACATTAGCTGTCACGCAACATTTCGTTAGCTTATGTAAATTGTGTCCCGTGTGGTGCCGGCAAAGAATAGTACCAACCCATACATACCCGTGGGTGTCGTAAGAGGCGACCAAGGGTTATAAACTAGAGGATGGGCATTGGGCAGCAGCATCCTACTGTGTATCATACCATCTACTTACTGCGGTCACCTATAACAGCGGTCCATGGTGTCAGCCGTAACGCTTACAAGCGAGGTGACTATGGTACTTCCCTTCCACATCTCTCCAGCAAAAGCTAGAATTATGGAGGGAGCTCCTGAGGGATGTCTTGTAGTGGACGTTTCATGGGATGTTATGATGATAATGATGTAAATTTTATATGTTTTTATTCTATTGAATTAGCGTTTACGATAATTGGAAGCCACTAGTCTCTAGGCACAGTGAGCTGGAAAAATTCTAACCAAAAGGATTGCTCCATTTTCGAGCTCAGCTTTAAGCTAAAAAAAATTGAGCCACCTGATGTATACTCTTTGGAGCAACCCTATTGGTTGAATTTTTTCCAGCTCGCAGGTTAGCTACTTAGAAAATCTAGCTCTAATATACAGGGCGTAATCGTTAAGTGTGTCCAGACGATTATTCCGTAACTATTACAGATATCAAAACACTTAAAACTGATATCGAAAGTACGTTACCTAATGAGTAAAATGACATCAATAACTTTTTTTAAATAAAACGACAAACATCCAAAATTTTCACATTAAACACTCCCATATATTTAGTATGAGATTGGTAGAAAGGTTTTAATTTCCTTATTCCAGAAGGTTATTTAAACACAATAACTGACGGGAATGACAACACGCGATAATTTTTTTGAATTTATAACGAACACCAAAGAGTATCTTTATTTTTGTTATTTTTGTAGTATGTTGCATTTCAGCCAGTTCAAATTAATACGATTTTGAAACGAGGTTTATTACTAATGGTAAGATAATTGCGAAATTGGAGTGGTTGGTAGTGAGCCTATATACCTTTCACGCCGTGGGCCGCGGGTTCGATCGCCGCCAAAATAAACATTTGTGTGATGAACACAAGTGTTTGTTCTGTATCTGAATGTTATTTATCTATTTATGTATGTATATCGTCTCTGATACCCCTAGTACAGGCATTGCCTCATTGCCTCAGGCATTGTCAGATGACCTTATTTGGAACGCCCAAAAAAAAATGAAGAAAAATCTACACGTGTAGATTTTTCTACACGTGTATCTACTTGAAAATAATTAGTATCATATCATCCGTAATGATAAAATATCCTATACTATTAAACGAGCAATATTTGTATATATATTTGTAATCGGTTTCTCGAAAACGGCTCAAACGATTTCGATGAAATTTAGTATACAGGGGTTTTTGGGGGCAAAAAATCGATCTAGCTAGGTCTCATGTCTGGGAAAATTCGTTTTCACCGACTTTTTAGGGTTCCGTACCTCAAAATAAAAAAACGGAACCCTTATAGGATCACTTTGTTGTCCGTCTGTCTGTCTGTCTGTCTGTCAAGACCCTTTATCTCACGAACGGGTAAAAGTATCAGGTTGAAATTAATACCATATATTAGGATCCATAAACCACACAAGATCTGAAAATTTCAATTTTTTACTATGACGCTATCAAAAGATATGTCATTTTATGTCCTCATCTCCATACATTTATTCAAAAATGCAAAACCTACAGGGTACTTCCCGTTGACCTAAAATTATAAAATTTGGCAAGAAGCTAGGTCTCACAGTACACATAATGGGAAAAGTCTGAAATCATTAAATATTACAACTTTTCTCACAACTAATGGTAACCAATTAAGGTGAGCTCCCGTTTCAAGAACTTTTCTATAAAAGAGGGGTCAAGTCAAGTTGGATGGTCGCGGAGTTTTTAAAATCAAAGAGCAAAAGCTTTTAGTATATCATATGGTAGATAGGTACGGAACCCTTAGGGCGCGAGTCCGACTCGCACTTGGCCGGTTTTTTAATATTTCTTAGCGCGTTTTAGTGCGTTGAAGAAACTTACAGCGCCATCTGTTGGCGAGTAGCATAACTTGCTCACCCGATGATATTTTCAGGGTGATAGTCTAGGCAACGAAGCGGATCGTTGTAGGAAGACCCCCGCATTAAATCCTCAGTCGTTGAAACTTTTCTGGGGTATTACACTACATGAGACAAACCTTCTACAAAAACGTCCAAATAAAAAACGGTACTTTAATTTTTCCAGACAAAAAATGTATGATAATTGTTTTTTGTAAATTTTTTTTTTGATATTTTGAATTTACTTTTCATTCATGATTCTTTATCATCTTGTCAAATTAAATCTGCCTGAGAAATTTATGTTGGGGTCAACTGCTTCGTTGCCTACACTATGAGGCGGCTATAGAGCGAAGCTCGGTCGCCCAGGTACTGATTAAGGTAAAATGAGTACCAGACCACTTAAAATAGGGAAATTAAATCTTCTTACTAATCTCATACTGAATGTATGGGAGCGTTTAATGTCAAAATTTTGGATATTTCTCAATGATGTAATTTTAGTCATTAGGTAACGTACTTTCGATATCAGTTTAAAGTTTATTGATATCTGTAATAGTTACGGAATAATCGCCTAAACACACTTAACGTTTACTATAGTCACCCTTAGCCAGCTACTTCTTTGAAACGTACAACACTCTTTCGTGCTTCCCATAGAAATAGCAAAGATTTGGAATGGAAACCCACGAGTAAGCGGAACACGCGTTTTTCTTATGCCAATGTGGAATAAGTGTGTTACAATCTTGACTTACTGGTCCAGGAGCTAAAAAATGTTTTACAATGCATTTGCTCGAATAGGCGTCAATTGCATAGCAGCAAACCGTGCGGAAAGTAGACAATTCCAGCATGATCTGCCAACCTGTGCGGGAATAGTTATTTTCTATACAAGTGCGGAAAGGAAGTAAATCCTGAAGAGTTGTCGCGACTTAGAACACGAGCTTTAGCAAGTGTTCTACGCGACACGAGTCAGGATTTTCTCTTGAGCACGTGTATCGAACAACGTTTTACAATACATTCACTAGAATTTGGCATGTTAATCAATAAAATAGATAAAAACTTTCAACATAGAACTTTACAAGAAATTTTTTTGTAGAAAATGGCGGGAATATCAGCAACTGCGCGCGCACGAACATAATTTTTTCTGAACAGGTAAGACAAAGGGAAGTCATACAAACTGCCTAGTGCTTTGTAAAAGAAAAATATGTCGTATTTAATATCTTTGTACATAATAAAATTATTATATTCTAAAAATTCTTAAAATTTTTAAAGACTTTATATTTATTTATTGAAAATTTATCTTTTTACTCAGATTTTTAGCTATTAATCAACGTATTTCTGAACACTAAAAACTCCTTGCTCTGAACTTTTGATCTCTGGTACATTTAAATTAAAAAGTTACTTTCCCGCACGGGCTGGCAGATCATGCTGGAATTGTCTACTTTCCGCACGGTTTGCTGCTATGCAATTGACGTCTTTTCGAGCAAATGTATTGTAAAATAATTTTATCTACACTCATGTCGTAAGCTTTGAAATATGGTTCAAAAAGTTAATACGTAAGGCTGTATATTACACAGAGTTTCTATAAAAAATTTAAAAGTTACCATTACGTAACGATTTTTGTATGAAAATTTTGCAAAGGTGTTACGTAATTTAATTTTTAATCATTACATAACACTTGGATACAATTCTCCTTGAATCTAAACTTTTTTTAAGAAGACTGAATAAAAGGTCTTTTAGAGAGCCCGTTAGTAATGTATCAGTTTTTCTTAGTAGCTGTCAAATATCAGTAGCATATTACAAAGTGTACATACCATATAAACAACCTATTATTTTGGAGCACTTAGAGTAACAGTTACTATAGTTACAATTATTTCATCTGTGGCTGAAAATATGCGCGCGCAGCCTGAAATTAGAAAGGACTTGGAAATAGATATAAGATTTGCCGAATTTGCCGCTATTTTTAAACATTTACCTTTTTCAAGTATTTTGTGCCCGTGAAAGTAATGTGAAAGTTTATTGAAAAAGTAGATAAAGTTGTGCAGTCAGGATACTGCACTCACACCAGAAGATACTCAATAACTTATGATCTTCTCTCATATTAGTCTAGGACATTTTACGACATAACCTACAATGAATTAGGAATGAATGAAAATCGAAAAGAAAACCATGTCTTGTTAAGAAAATGTTCTGCTTGTGTATTTCAAAGAAGACCTAGCGGATATATTAAGGCGCCTTCTTTTGACTTATATTCGAACTGTAATCTACGTACATTATATAAGTTGCCTTTGTCGTTTACTTACTTTTGTTTGATTTTTATAAGTAAGTACCTACCTATTGTATGAGTGAAGATGAAGTAGTATACGCAACTGCATATAATATGGTATTAAAACACTCGTTTGATGCTATTATCACACTCGGCTACGCCTCGTGTGATAAAACCAAACTCGTGTTTTAATAACCTGTTTTATATGACAGTTGCATAAACTACTATAATTTAAATGTACAAAAGATAAAAAGTTCAGAGGAAGGAGTCTTTAGTGTTCAGAAATATGTTGATTAATAGCTAAAAATCTGAGTAAAAAGATAAATTCATTCTTTAAAATTTTTTTTTTTTTTGTAAATACTGATTTTATTATGTACAAAGATATTAAATACGTCATATTTTTCTTTTACAAAACACTAGGCAGTTTGTATGACTTGCCTTTGTCTTATCTGTTCAGAAACTTTTTGTTCGTGCGCGCGCAGTTGCTGATATTCCCGCCATTTTCTACAAAAAATTTCTTGTAAAGTTCTAGTAGTTGTTGAAAGTTTTTATCTATTTTCTACACTAATATTATAAAGAGGAAAGATTTGATTGTTTGTTTGTTTGTTTGTTTGCATCGAATAGGCTCTGAAACTACTAGACCGATTTGAAAAATTCTTTCACCATTAGAAACCTGCATTATTTGTGATGAACATAGGCTATAAAATATTTTCAAAAAAGTTAGGGTTCCGTATGAAAACTTCGATAATGTAACCCAAGGTGTGAAAAAAATACCAAATAGCATCCTTATATCGCGTACGCTGCCGAAACTATTAACAATAAAGCAAAGTGATGTACTACAGGTTTATAGAAGACAATAATATCTACAAAAAAGTTTGTAATATCATATGTCTAACTGTCACAGTTATGTCACAATAACTACTTTTTCATGTTAAAATATGCAATAGTAACGCCGGTACAAACTATATAGGCCACATTATTCGTACCTATTACTCGTAATCCTTATCCAAATAAATGATCTTGTATTCAAGGCTATATCAGTATCTGTAAATTACTTTTTGAATTATTCAAATCGGACATACCATTCAAAAGTTATCATGAGTGTAATCGTTATCAAAATTGAAATTAAAGAAACAGCGCTCTAAGTGACTGTAATTTTATTTAAGTACAGTATAATTATTACAAGTTTAATTATTACTTAAGTACCTAAACATTTAATTCAAAATATTATGAGATTTTCTTTAAAATGTACTCTTTTTAGGGTTCCATACCCAACGGGTGAAAAACGGGACCCTATTCATATGCCTCCGATGTCTGTCTGTCTGTCAGCGGGCTGTATCTCATGAACCGTAATAGGTAGACAGTTGAAATTTTCACAGATTATCTATTTCTGTTGCCGCTATAACAACAAATACTAAAAACAAAATATAAATAATGGGGGGCTCCCCTACTAAAAACGTGTTTTTCCACAGATTAAATAATAGTAAACTAACGTTTCGTTTTTCTGAGCGATTTTTGCTCGAGTTTTGATTTAGCTCTATCGTAAAAAGGGGAACACTTACAAGCGTGAAAATTGGTATATTTATAGTGCATAAGCTATAAAATAACAACAAATAATAAAAACTGGTCAAGTGCGTGTTGTTCCATGTGGTAGCGGCAAAGAATAGTACCGACCAATCTCTACCTGTTGGTGTCGTAAGAGGCGACTAAGGGTTTACAAACCGGAAGATGGGCAGCAGCATCTTTCCGTGTGTCGCACCATCTTACATACTGCGGTCACCAACAAACGCTGTAACGCTAACAAGCGTGGTGACTAAGGTACTTCCCCTCCACATTCTTCTAGCTAGAGCTGGAATCCTGGAGGGAGCTCCCTGTCCTGTAGTGGACGTATTATGGGATGTTATGATGGTTATGATGAAGTGCGTGTTGGCTAGAGCGAATTTAATGCACTTCTGCGTGACTAAGACGGTATGACTGCTCATAACTAGGACGGTATTTTTACCTTAGTTGTACGGAACTCTCGGTGCGAGTCCGACTTGCGCTTGGCCGGTTTTTTTAGTAACCCTCGACGCAACTAGAACCTATATCTAACCGTGCGAAGCCGGGGCGGACCGCTAGTATTGAATACAATTATAAGTTCTAGTGAATGCATTGTAAAACGTTGTTCGATACACGTGCTCAAGAGTAAATCCTGACTCGTGTCGCGTAGAACACTCGCTAAAGTTCGTGTTCTATATTGCGACAACTCTTCAGGATTTACTTCCTTTCCGCACTTGTATCGAAAATAACTATTCCTTGGTTTTACAGGGCGAAAATTAAATGTTTCAGTAGATGGGGTGCAATGAGAATATCAATAAAAACCATGTGAGAACTTCTAGACCGGAGACCGGCGTTCAAGGGGTTTTATTTATTTTCAGGCTGGTCTGTTTCACCTAAAGGCCTCGACTTTCTTGTCTAGCAAATGTTTTTTAGTAATATTACCGTAAGTTACTCTATGTGGGAAATCACTTTTGCTGGCCCTGGATATCACCATTATATATCAAAACAGACAAACCTGAAAATCTGAAAGAGACAATTTCTTTGGGACATTATGGTGATTTTCAGGGCGAACAAAATAAATTTCTGGCGATAGAATAGATTATAGTGATAGGTACTAAAAAATATTTGCCAGACAAGAAAGTCGGGGATTTTAGATAAATCAGGCTACCTTGTAAATCTAAAAAAGGCCACCTGAACACCGGGCTTCGGACTGGAACGTGGTTTTTTATGATTCTCTAATCATCCTCTATCTACTAAGACATCTCGTTTTTAGGTTTCCGTACCTCAAAAGAAAAAAACGGAACCCTTATAGGATCACTTTGTTGTCCGTCTGTCTGTCTGTCTGTCAAGACCCTTTATCTCACGAACGGGTAAAGGTATCAGATTGAAATTAATACCATATATTAGGATCTATGAACCACACAAGATCTGAAAATTTAAATTTTTTACAACGACGCAATCAAAAGATATGACATTTTATGTCCTCATCTCCATACATTTATTCAAAAATGCAAAACCTACAGGGTACTTCCCGTTGACCTAAAATTATGAAATTTGGCAAGAAGCTAGGTCTCACAGTACAAATAAAGGGAAAAGTCTGAAATCATTAAATATTACAACTTTTCTCTTAACTAATGGTAACCAATTGTGGTGAGCTCCCGTTTCAAGAACATTCATATAAGAGAGGGGACAAGTTGGATGGTCATTGAGGCGATTTTTGTTTTAGTTCTATTTAAAAACGGGAACACTTACAAACTTGAAAATTGGTATGTTTATAGTGCATAAACTATAAAATAACAACAAATAATAAAATTTGGTCAAGCGCGTGTCGGACTCAAAAAATGTAGCACATTAACTTACTGAAATTTCAACTAATACAATTATGATTATGTGGTGGTACGGAACCCTCGGTGCGCGAGTCCGACTCGCCCTTGGACGGTTTTTTGCCCTGATTATCACTTGAAAAAAACCTTTTTGTCTCCCGGTCCATACTTTTCTGGCTTCTTCTACTCTCATCAACCCACGCATACACGTTGGTCGATTTAGAGTAATTTAATTTTACTCTTACAAAAATGATCGAATAACCTGTTGTGAATAATAGGCACAGTCTACTTTACTATAAGGTTGGTTTCGTCAACAACCATAATCTTAAATGCTAAGTTCAAAAATATTGAAAGTATGACACATGTCACATCACTCTTCTTCTACAATCTCTTGGTTTCTGATTGGATCCCTCAGATAAGAGAAACTCCGAGCATAGCCCTTTTAACCCTCAGGTACCTACTCTGAGGTTTCTTTTAAGGCACATCGTGAGCGACCACTTCTCGGTGCCAAGGCAACACGCAAATGGACCCAATACTTGAGATTTAAAAAAATCTTATTTACCATGACAAAAGTGTTGAAAGGAAAGTCATACGAGTAGTTACTCGTATTACATAATATATGATAATTTGTAAGTAAACACCACTTTATATTTTAATAGGAAAAGTCAGTATTTTTGAATATTTTGAGTAATTTTTAGGGTTCCGATACCAAAATGTTAAAAAAAGGAACCCTTACGGTGCCGTTCTGTCTGTCTGTCTGTCCGTCTGTCTGTCACACCTCTATATCTCAGCAACCACTTATGTTATCGAGCTGAAATTTGGAATAGTTTTAGAATTAAGACGATATGTACATTTTTTTTGGGTATTTTAGAGACAAATATCTTTTTATTTACTCAGTTTCTTGCCGTGATTTTCAGGTATGTGTTTCTTGACCATTCATGTGAGGGCATCACTAAGACCAAAACATGATTACTGAAAATCGACTACACAAAATTAAAATCCAAAGTTGCCTCTTCAATTTTCGTTTCTTTCTCTTTTTGTGTAATCTGAGGTGTTTTAAGTATTGAAATTAAGTATAAAGAAAGGTATTCGTAGTTGCTAGGGTTGACTAAAGCTAAAATTTTATTTTATTTCTTAGTTTTTACAAAAAGTCGATATTTTATATCGGGCGCTTACGTCATTTAGTTTTGGTGCACGCGCACTACATCTGTCGCAGTCTAATACGTTGCGGAAGTAATTATTTTATTCCTTTCTTTCACCGATCAGTTGCCCGTGACCTTCTGTCGACGACAGACCTGTATTCGTTGTTCCCAAATCCAACCTTTCACGCGCAATAAAAACTATTTCATCAAAAAATATATTTTATAATTATTTTTGAGAGATTGTCATTGTAGCCCTAGATGAGAATTTTTATTTGTGATCAAAGTAAATACCAACCTGATTACATATTTTATTGTACATACTACTTGCTAATACTACTAATAATAATACCTGTCCCGTGTAGTGCCGGCAAAGAATAATACCAACCTATACATACCCGTGGGTGTCGTAAGAGGCGACTAAGGGTTATAAACTGGAGTATGGGCAGCAGCATCCTCTTTTGTATCTTACATCTTACTTACTGCGGTCACCTACAACCGCGGTCCATGGTGCCAGTCGTAAAACGCTAACAAGCGAGGTGACTATGGTACTTCCAGCATTTTTCCAGCAAAAACTAGAATTCTACAAAAGTACGTATCCATTGATCGAACAGAGTAATGGAGTCGCTATTACTGACAGACCTGGCGGACGGAATGTAGGGACATACGAAAAAACCAGTCAAGTGCGAGTTGGACTCGCGCGCCGAGGGTTCCGATATACCTATAGTATTTTTGGAAGCGATAAAGTCCATTTTCAGGACCGCAAAACTAAATTTGTTTGTAAAGGTTTTTTGCAGATTTCTAAAAAACTGTGCAACTTAGAAAGATCGTTTTATTTTTGCTGTAAAGTTTACATGAACTTCTGTCAACTGTAATTAATTCAGACTTTTCCTTACTCAAACTTCAGAGATAAGGGGGGGAAGTGGTATTTATTTTGACATTTTTCATCATAACTTGAAAACTAAGTAACTTAAAAAAATACCAAAATATATTTTAAAATTTACAAGTAAAGCCCTTTCATATGATACCCCACTCAACCTAGTAGCGATAATTTGAAATTTGGGCCCCCCCATTTTGGCCCCCTTTAATAATCATACTTTTTCAAAATTTTTTCATGTGCAATAAAGTTGGGCAACTATATTCTAAAACTATTCCAAATTTCAGGTCGATAGCATAAGTGGTAAGCTGTGCGGTGTCGGCCTAAAAAGAATAGTACCGACGCATCTCTTCCCGTGGGTGTCGTAAGAGGCGACTATGAAATGAAATCCAGAGGATGGGCAGCAGCGTCCTTCTGTGTATTATTTCATCTTACTGTGGGCGCCAACCCGTCTGCCAAGCGTGGCGACTATGGTAAAACCCCCTAAGAATCAACATGAATCACAATAATAGTCTCCGGCCCCTAGTCCCCGACGGCCCCGCTATTCCTGGCTCCGGTAGCGGCCATGGTAACGGTGGGGCAGGGGGTGCGAAGAATTCCCGGCAGATGTCGAGCTACCAACAACGACGACCTCTGGCCCTGGCAACTTATAACACGCGCACATTGCGGACCGACGAAAAGGTTGCAGAACTCGAAGAAGAATTGAGCAGGTTACACTGGGACGGACGTCAGCTTGTACGAGATTAGAATGGCTCTCAGACAGCTTAGAAACAACAAGGCACCCGGGCACGATGGAATTACGGCTGAGCTTCTGAAAGCAGGCGGAAGGCCAGTGCTTAAAGCTCTTCAGAAGCTGTTTAATTCTGTCATACTCGAAGGGAAAACGCCACAGGCATGGCACAGAAGTGTGGTGGTACTCTTCTTCAAAAAGGGTGATAAGACCCTGCTGAAGAATTACAGACCCATCTCACTTCTGAGCCATGTCTATAAGCTGTTCTCGAGAGTCATTACGAACCGTCTCGCGCGCAGGCTCGACGACTTCCAGCCTCCCGAACAAGCCGGTTTTCGTAAAGGCTTCAGTACCATAGACCACATACATACGATACGGCAAGTTATACAGAAGACCGAAGAGTATAAACAGCCACTTTGCCTGGCGTTTGTGGACTATGAGAAGGCCTTCGATTCGATCTAGACGTGGGCCGTGCTACGATCTCTCCAGAGGTGCCAAGTCGACTGTCGGTACATTGAAGTGTTGAAGGATCTGTACAAAAACGCCACTCTGTCAGTTCGTCTTCAGGACCAGGACTCGAAACCTATCTAATTGCAGCGAGGAGTGAGACAGGGGGACGTCATATCTTCTAAACTGTTCACCGCTGCATTGGAAGACGTCTTCAAACTCCTGGACTGGAAAGGACTTGGCATCAACATCAATGGCGAGTACATGACCCACCTTCGATTTGCCGACGATATTGTCGTAATGGCTGAGACCCTGGAAGATCTCGGCACGATGATCAATAACCACAGTAGAGTTTTACAACAAGTGGGTCTTAAAATGAACATGGATAAGACGAAAATTATGTCTAACGCCCTTGTTGTACCCACTCCACTCAAAGTTGGAGACTCTACGCTCGAAGTTGTTGATGAGTACGTATACCTGGGACAAACAGTCCAGCTGGGTAAATCCAACTTAGAGAAAGAGGTTACTCGTCGAATCCGACTCGGATGGGCAGCGTTCGGGAAGCTCCGCAATATCTTCACGTCCAAAATACCGCAGTGTCTCAAGACGAAAGTCTTTGACCAGTGTGTGTTGCCAGTGATGACATATGGCACCGAGACGTGGCCGCTCACGATGGGCCTTATCAGAAAGCTCAAAGTCACCCAAAGGACTATGGAAAGGGCTATGCTCGGAGTCTCTCTGCGCGATCAAATCAGAAATGAGGAGATCCGCAGAAGAACTAAAGTAACGGACATAGCCCTGAGAATCGCTAAACTGAAGTGGCAGTGGGCAGGGCACATCGCAAGAAGAACCGATGGCCGATGGGGCGTGAGGGTTCTAGAGTGGCGACCACGTACCGGAAGACGAAGCGTTGGCAGGCCCCCCACAAGGTGGACCGACGATTTGGTCAAGGTCGCGGGAAGCCGCTGGATGCGAGCAGCGCAGGACCGGTCGTCATGGAGTTCTTTAGGGGAGGCCTATGTCCAGTAGTGGACGTATTTCGGCTAGTTTGGGAAGTAGCTTGTCATTTTCCTTTAGCCTGCAATTTTTGTGCAAATAGAAATAACCATGCAGGTTACTAGTGTGACTTGCTGTCACACCACTTACGATACAGGTTGAATCCTAGTCTAGTGTATGTTGGTGTGACAAAGAGTCGCACAGTTTCCTAATTAGATCAATTTCGGTGAATATCATAACTTTGTAGATGTTTTGTATGGCTTTTTGAAAAATAAAAATAAAAAAAAATAAAAATATATATCACAGAAAAATTATAAGGAATCATAAGTTAATCAATTTCCTAGTAAGAGAAAATTATTTATAATCGATACCTCGTCGACACTCCCTAGTATAGTATCATAGTATTGTCCTTTTGTCAAAAAATACAGTACCTACTTATCACCAACAACAAAAATTAACGGTCCAATTAGCCAGCTGAAGTCATAATCAGATTTTTAAATATCAACACTGCTTACAACCTGGGGGTTTAAGGTCAACAGTGATAGCTGATAAGAGAACTTTTTAGTTACTATGATTGATAATATTTTTTTATATGCAACGGATAGTATAAAAGGCGTAGCTTGCCAATGGATCGGTACAGTTGGCTTCTTGTCCCGGTACAATGAAGACTGTCATCGTTCTCGCGGCCTTCGTGGCCCTCTCGCTGGCAGCCACCCTCCCACCAACCCATGAAATTGAACTCAAGACGGGTAAATTATTTTCATTATTCGTTCCTATTTAACTATTAGGGTGTTTTTCCACCAAATCTCTGCTGGATAGCTAACTGTGAGAATTTCAACCACTAAAATTGCTCCATTTTCCTAGCTTAGAGCTGACCTGTGCTGTAAACTGAACGAAGCCACTGACAGGCTTCTACTTACTGGACACACTCCTTCTATTTTTTCGATCTAATGAGTTGTATCTATATTGAAAAGTTTTCATATTCTCCCTCCAATTAAATATGCAGGTATGCAAAGAAAATCCACACATTAATTTGAACTTTCCCTTCTAGTTGATGCTGACTTCGTCGCGCGCCAAAAGAAAGTTCTATCTTTCTTCAAGCACGTCGAACAGTTCGACCATGAAGAGGAGTGGTACAAGATCGGCAAAGAATATGACATTGAAAAGAACATAGGCAGCTATACCGTAAGTAATGAGTTATTATAATAAGTCACTTTAAAAAAATATATTGTTTTTATTATTTTGGTCATTTTATATGGATTTTTAATCATTTTGTCGCAGGAAAAGAAATGGGTTGAAGAATTCGTGAAACTCTACAAGACCGGTTTCATGCCCAAATTTGAAGTGTTCTCCATCTTCGACGAAAGAATGGAGGAGGAAGCCGTTGCTCTTTTCTACATATTCTACTATGCGAAGGACTTTGAAACTTTCTACAAAACCGCCGCATGGGCCCGCGTCCACATCAATGAGTACATGTTCATGTACTCTTACTACATCGCCATCTTCCAGCGTGAGGACACCCAGGGCATCGTTGTCCCGGCTCCCTATGAAGTGTACCCTGAATTCTTCACCAACACCGAAACTATGTTCAAGGCTTTCCGTGTAAAGATGCAAGATGGTCTTCTTGACGAGAAACTTGCCGCTCACCACGGTATTGTCAAGGAAAACAACAACTACTACTTCTACGCAAACTACTCCAACCATTGGACTTACGGAACTGAAGAATCGAAACTGGCTTACTTCACTGAGGACGTCGGTCTTAACTCCTACTACTACTACTTCCACTCATACTTCCCATTCTGGGTCCAAGGTGACGTACACGGTGCCTTCAAAGAAAAGCGTGGTGAATTTTGGTTTGTCTTCTACCAACAACTGCTTGCCCGCTACTATCTGGAACGTCTCTCTAATGGACTAGGTGAAATTCCTGACTTCTCTTTCTACGCCCCGATCAAACACGGGTACACCCCCTTCATGTCTACATTGTACTACCCCTTCATCCAAAGAAGTGACGATTACCAGATCCCAATGTACAAGTTCCAAGAGGAACTTCAGCTTGTGGACAACTACGAAAAGAGCTTCCTCTCCTTCCTGCAACGTGGCCACTTTAAGGCTGTAAGTTATTGTTGATATTAAAAAAACCGTAAAATACATTCATTTTTAAACATCAAATGTAACATATTATTTTTAATTTTCAGTACAACCAAGAAATCGATTTCAAGAACCCGAAATCCGTTAACTTCGTCGGAAACTTCTGGCAGTCAAACCCCGATCTGTTTGAGCAAACTGAGCACGAGCACAACCACCGCTCCTATGAAGTAATTGCTCGTCACCTCCTGTCTGCTGTTCCTGAGTACTCTGAAAAGTAAGTAAAGAAAAAGTAATCATAGGTAAGTAAATGCATAAAATTTACCTAAAACCAATTATGACTTACAATATCTCGTTTCATTTACAGGCATGCTATTGTCCCGTCAGCGCTCATGTTCTACCAGACCTCACTGCGTGACCCCGTATTCTATCAGCTGTACAGCAAGATCTTGAAATACTATTTGGAGTACACCAAATGGTTAGAGCCCTACACTCCAGAGCAACTGCGGTACACTGGTGTGAAGATCAACGACGTAACTGTTGACAAGCTGGTCACCTACTTCGACTTTTTCGAATACGACATCTCCAATGGCATCTACAAGAGCAAAGAGGAAATTAAGAGCGACAATATCAGATACCTGGTCCGTCAACCTCGTCTTAACCACAAGCCTTTCACCGTTACTGTTGACGTCAAGTCTGAAGTTGAAGGCGAGGCTGTCTTCAAGATCTTCTTGGGTCCTAAGTACGACGGCAATGGCTTCCCTATCGGCCTAGAGAACAACTACATGAACTTCGTCGAGCTGGACACCTTTCAACACAAGCTTACCAAAGGCGAGAACAAGGTTGCGCGCAGCTCTGAGGACTTCTGGTTCTACAAGGATGACTCCGTGCCAATGACTGACATTTACAAGTACCTTGACCAAGGCAAGATCCCTCATGACATGTCTGAGGACTTCAACTCCTTCCCTTCGAGGTTGATGCTGCCCAGAGGTACTGAGGGTGGTTTCCCCTACCAGTTGTTCGTGTTTGTCTACCCCTTCGAGCCTCTTGACAAGAAGTTTGAAGAGTACAAACTTGAGCTGATTGACAACAAGCCATTCATCTATCCCTTCGACCGTCCCATCGAGCACGAGCACTTCTTCGTGCAGCCCAACATGTACTTCGAGGATGTGAAGATATACCTGGAAGGTACTCGCCACACCTACGAACTAAACAACCCTTACTACGCTTTTTTCAAGAACGAGGTTCCTAAAAACTAATAAAAAAGTATGTTTGTAAATATCTAGTAAATAGTTAAGAGAGAGGGAGATAAGTAAATAAAATAATATATAAAAAAAATAAACATGTATTTTTCTTCATTTACCCATTCGGATTGCTACCTGGTTGGAAGGACAGTGCACTTAACGGTGATGATGACCATTTGAAAACGGTGTGATTATATGCGTTTACTGTTTGACTGCCAATTTTACAGTATCTTTAAAGTTGAAGCTTCTTTTAATTGATAGATAACAGTATAGATCTACATACAGAAATATATAGTTAGAGCCTAGATCTAAAAGAGCTTTAACAGCTTTTTGCGGCTACCAGTGAGCAGATCATCACACCAGAATTTAAAAAACCGGCAAAGTGCGAGTCGGACTCGTACACCGAGGGTTCTGTATGATCACATAATATTAATTCTATAAGTTGAATTTTCAGTAAATGTGCTTGATTTTTTTAAGTTAACTCGCACTTGATTAGTTTTTATTATTTAATGTTATTTATAGCTTATGCACCATAAATGTAAAAAGTTTCACGATTGTAAATGTTCCTTTTTTTACAAGATTTTATTTAACTTGCCTTGTTTACGATAGAGCTAAAACAAAAAATCTAGCAAAATTCTCCTAAAAACAAGTTTGTAGTAGGGAAGCCTCCCTTAACTTTTATTTTATTTTTAGTATTTGTTGTTATAGCAGCAACAGAAATACATAATCTAAAAAAAAATCAACCGTCTACGTTCATGAGATACAGCCCAAAAAATTTTTTGTAAAAAAAAGCTGAATAACTTACAATCTCACTTAAAGGACTTAGAATCCATGAATGCTTTCAAAAGTAAATTGAAACTGCATTTGCACGATACTGTCAATATTATGTAGATATTATTAATTACTTGTTATGCACGCCTAGATAAATTACTATAAGTTTTATAACTTTTGTTTTTGCTTTTCTCTTTTTAAGTGAACTGTAAATGTTCTTTTGAGAAAATAAACTCTTTGAACTTAATTTGGTGGCATCTTATTCCTTTGTTTTTAAATATGTTTTAAAACAAAATAATTTTAGAGTATTTATCTACTCAACGAGCTCTAAACAACGTTACGCCACTCGATGGGGTACGTGAATTTTTTTTTTGCGCCCCCTTTAGCTGTTTGGGAGCACCAGTTTAATTTTTTGAAGTGAAAACTTCTTTAGCGTCTCTTGGCACTTTTTTAGATGGGTGAAAATTTTAAACTCGCATCAGATCACGTGCATCAGATGTCGCATCAGGTGTTGCGTCAGATGTCGCGTCAGATCTCGCGTCAGATTCGTAGCCCAAGGAGGTTTTAACCCACGCTACGGCGAAGTGTAGTAAAACCTCCTTGCCGTAGCCTGATCGAAAAAGCGTCAACTGTCAACCGTATTGTTATTACAATACGGGTTTTATTCAGTGACATCAAAGAAGTACGCGAGCAATGGCGCGATTGACCTTTACAAAAAGCATAATATTAAAAAATGCAAGTTTTCATTTCTGCCGGCACTCCCGGAGTGCAACCCGTCACTTTTTAGGGTTCCGTACCTCAAAATAAAAAAATGTAACCCTTATAGGATAACTTTGTTGTCCGTCTGTCTGTCTGTATGTCTGTCAAGACCATTTTTCTCACGAACGAGAAGAGGTATCAGGTTGAAATTGATAACGAATAAGGTCCATAAACCACACAAGATCTGAAAATTTCAATTTTTTCAACGACGCAATCAAAAGATATGGCTTTTTATGTCCTCATCTCCATACATTTATGCAAAAAAGCAAAACCTACAATTTGGCAAGAGGCTAGGTCTCACAGTACAAGTAAAGGGAAAAGCCTAAAATCATTAAATATTAAAATTTTTCTCACAACTATTAGTAACCAATTAAGGTGAGCTCCCGTTTCAAGAACTTTTCTATAAAAGAGGGGTCAAGTTGGATGGTCGCGGAGTTTTTAAAACCAAAGAGCAAAAGCTTTTAGTATATCCTATGGTAGATAGGTACGGAACCCTTAGGGCGCGATACCGACTCGCACTTGGCCGTTTTTTTGGTATTTGTTGTTGTAGCGGCAATAGATATAAACAATTACTACTACGGTTCATGAGATACAGTACAGTACAGCCCGTAGACATCGAAGGCATATCAATAGGGTCCCGTTTTTCGCCGTTTGGGTACGGAACCCTAAAAGTTAATGATGTGTAATCAAGTCCTGTAGCCCGTGGACATTCATATTACGAAAACGGTTACCGTTTGTCTTTGTGAAATTGTTATAGATTTCGCCAATGCGCATACTATAAAAACAGTTTTAACAAGAACTACGCACCTCCTTCAAATTTTGCAAGGTGGTTATTAGCACTAAAAAGTATAAAATAACCATAGTAGTTAACAATCAGTAACTAATTGAAGTAAGTAATAGAAAATAACCAAGCCAACAGGCTATAAATTATAAATTTATAGGTACATTACAACAGTACATTTTGGAGTCGGTGCAAAAATTGGAAAATTAATTATTTTAACCTAAATTAAGATTCATATTTTTCTCTAACATGTTTTAAAAGCCAATTTTAGCGAAAAATACCATTTTAAGTACCAAAATACTTTTCTAAAAATACCCTATCAAGTAGTCATTCTTACGGAAAAAAACAACCAAACTCTAAAGAGCCACCCTGAGAAATAAAATAGAATCGCTCATGTGCCAACAATTTGACCAGCTCTCTTAAAACTTGTAACGAAACTCAATAGTACAAACACTGCTGCTTTACGACAGAAACAGGCAAAAGGCGGTACTTTCCAGACGGACTTGGAACAAAAGCCCTCCACCATCGTATTTTGCAATAGGAATCACCAAAATAGGCAAATTATTTATTTGGGGCCTAAATTAACATTCAGGGTTTTTTCCCTCTTAACTTTTAAACGCCAATTTCAGCAAAAAATACCCCATTAAGCACCAATTTTTTTTATGTTTTGGGTAGCCTAGAGACCTAAAAAGTTTTTAAAACTAGCCCCAACCTATGGAACATCCTTTTTGTATTTTTAAATTGATGATCAAAATTTGAATCGGCCCATTAAATTGTTCGAAAATTTTATTTATCATACTTTTTTAGTAACAAGTAGGAATGATAGGGGGTTAATTATTTTACATATGAAAGTAACGTTCAAGGCAATCATGACACAAAAAGAAAATTTCAAAAATGTTCATTAAAAAAACAGATATGAATTTTAAAATTTCCTTCGGCCGATAATTTTAAAAATTAATAAAATAATTTATAGCTCGAAAACTACAAATAATCGCGGAACATACATGGGGGTGATTTGGATATCCCGTTAGCATAAGGCATCTAAATTTTTCTTTTGAACGTCTATCAATGGGCCAACGTGTATAAGTAAAAGTTATGGTATTTTTATTGCTGAAAAATTGATTATGTGATGTAATTAAAAATTTAAGCTTTTTGCAATTTTTACTGTGCTATTAGACGTTGCTTCGTATAAAATTTTAAGATTCTGAGTTCACGGGACCCATTACCCTGTAGGTTTTGATTCCCTTGCAAGTTTCGAAAATTTGTGGCATAAACGGCTATATCTTTTGCTTGCGTTGGCTTAGAAGTTTGTTTTTTTCACAGCTCCAAGGGACAGTAGACTTGAGTATTTATTTAGTATTAGCTGTAGCCCGCGACTCCGTCCGCGTGGGGTTCAGAAAAAGTAGCTAATGACTTTTCCCATGGTTCAAACTATCTTCGTACCAAGTTTTTATCACAATCGGTTTATCTGATTAGTCATAAAAGGGTAACAGACAGACAGACAGACAGACAGTGCAGTTCTCGCCTTTATATTATTAGGTATACAGAGTACCGATAATACGGATTTTTGTAAATCAAACACCTCTTTTTTACGTGTGGACTGTTAGGTCGCCCACTATCCTCGTAAGTGTAAAATCATAGTCGAATTCCACGCGGAGTAACTATGATACGGGTTTCGTTGTTTCTTATACAAAACAAAGCCTAACTAAATCTTATGCTCATTCACTTTAGCTTCTGTGGCTACTGAAAAAAGAGCGGTACAAAGTCCAACGTGTCTAGCTTCACATGCTTTTAACTCTACATGTACCTACATACAAAACAGTTGGACTTCAGGCCCCACCAAAAACTCCCATTAGACATTGAGTATAAATTCGAAAATACTGGAATAGAAACGGTTGATACTTATTCACTGCTAGGCTTAAACATCGATAAAAATCTTAACTGGAAAGACCACGTAGCAAAAATATCTACAAAATTGTCAAGATTCACATTTGCGCTACACGAGCTCAAAAGATGCACTGATTCCAACACTGCTGTAATGGCATATTATGCGTATGCTCACTCGTGGCTGCAATATGGAATATTATTATGGGGAAATAGCACAAAAGCCCCCAACTTATTACTTCTGCAAAAAAGGTGCATCAGAATCATAGCAAATATTGATAACATGACAAGTTGTAAGCCCTACTTAAAAAAAATCCAAATTCTAACTCTGCCATCAATATACATTTTAGAAGTCAGTATTTTTGTCAAAAAACACCCAAAACTCTTTACAGAATACTCTAGACCACAAAATTTACGGCCACAATCTAGACTAGCACTTCCCTTTTCCAAAATGAATATAGTCTCATCTGGACCATTAACAATGTCAGCCAAGATCTATAATAATTTACCTTTAACAATAAAAAACGAAAATAACTTAAACAAGTTTAAGCAACTATTAAAAAAAGCTCTGATTGATAAATGTTATTATACGCTACAAGAGTTCCTAAATGAAAAAAAAAACATGTTGAAAAAATAATTTGATGTACCTATCTAAGAAGAATGTAAAATATAAATACCTACTTAGCTTAAGTACCTATTACTATTACATTGCTATGCGGAAACCGGGTCCATGTTTGTACTTCACAATATTTTTAAGACATCTATGTGTAACATGGGATGCAATAAATGTTTGACTTTGACTTCCGTACAATCTTTGTAACTTATCTCTCCCCTTAAAAGACTATTCCTAAAAAACAATGATTCACTTCTCTCTTTATTTTTTGAAGTATTTCGTTTATAAGTACCTACTTCCTAAGTTTTCAAAACTTTAGAACTTTCATATTTTTTTTTACTTTTGTTGCACCGCCATGCCGAAACAGGAATTTTTTAATTACTATTTTTACAGTAAAACTAAATCTAGATTTTACCAATCTTTAGCTGTACCCACGATTTTTCACAAACAACTGGACCGGATCAAACGGAATTTTCAACAAAGTATTTGGCTTTCTTTCGTACAAAATTATAAGCTTTGTTTGATTTCAGCTCGGTTACACAGATTGAAACTTTGAACTCGCTTATTATCTGTTTGAATAAATCGATGGCCATAAAAAAGTTCAAATATTTCACGAAAGCAACCCAAATATGTTATTGAAAACCCCGTTTAAGTCGTTCAAGTAGTTTGTGAGGTATTGGTACGGCCGCTTAAAATTTCGCGAACCATCTGTCTGAGTGAACCGTTTGCAATAAAATAAAGCTTATATGTTGCACAGAAAGAAGCCCGACGCGTCATTGAAAACCTCGTTTGACTTTAAACCAGTTCAGTAGGTGAGTTCTTGGTTCTGCAGCTTGAAACTTTGCGTATCTTCTGTCAGAGTGAACCTACCTATCGCAATGAAACTAAGCTTATTTATTGCACAGGAGTAAGCCAAATGCGTTATTGAAAGCCACGTTTGAAAATGCTCAAAAGTTTTTGAATTATACGCGCCTTCGCTTGAAACTTTGTGTAACTTCTATCTGAGTGAACAGTTTTTAACTAACCTAAGCTTATATGTTGCACGGAAGTACCTAATCCAAGCACGTCATGGAAATGACAGTAGATTGTTCGCTATTGGCGCCGCCTATTGAATTTTCGGGCATTTTCTGTCTGAGTGAATCGTTTTTAATGAGAGTAAGCTAATACATTGCAAAGAATCAATCTAAACACGTTATTGAAAACCCCGTTTAAATCCGTTTAGAAGTTTGTGAGTTATTGGTGCCGCCGCTTGAAACTTAGTGTATTTTATGTCTGAGTGAACCGTTTGCAATGAAACTAAGCATACATGTTGCATGGAGTAAGCCAAATACGTTACTGAAAACCTCGCTTTAATCGGTTCAGTTGTTTTTGAGATATTGGCGCCTCCGCTGGAAATTTCGCGCACCTGTCTGAGTGAGCCGTTTTCAATGAAAGTAAGTGAGCCGTTTTCAGAGCTAAGCTTAATCTATCTGCAAAAACCGCGAGAAAATCTGTTCAGTAGTTTCGGAGTTAAAAAGAAAACATACATACAGACAGACAGACAGAGACAAAAAGTTCAGAAAACATATTTTTGAGTTCTATTAGTCGTTTCTTATCGCCCACACTAATTTTTTTATAAATTTATCAAAAGTACAGACACGCGGTTTCTACTCTTTTATTATATGTATAGATGAATTTCAGTTTGATGAAAAGGGACTTGACAGACAGACAGACGGACAACAAAGTGATACTATCATCATCATCATCATATCAGCTGAAAGACGTCCACTGATGGACATAGTGATCCTATAGGGTTCCGTTTTTTTCCTTTTGAGGTACGGAACGCGGTGTTATCAATAAAAAGTATATAACAGAATTTTCGCGCTGTATGCCATTAGGCCAGTCATATGTTACATTCGAAATTGTAATAATTGCGGTATACTTGCATTTTTGGTATGTTGTTTGGGTCCACATATATAGTATTTAACCAGATTTGCAGTTGTTTAAAATTCACGGGCGCTGAGTTATTGCTGAAAAACCGCCATTTTTTGTTCACTTTTTTTAGTTTTGGGCAAAAAAACGACAAAGAAAGGCTCTTACGAGAAAGGTCACTATCACTTTTTTGAAGTGTACAAAATTCCTGTCAGTTTGAGCCCAATTTTCTAGGTCTAATAATTCCCAAGATACAGGGCTCCTAGTTTGTAGGGACAAACGATAGTTCTCGACAAGATCTTCATTTTGAATGACGGCTGTCAAAACGAAAACGGACATATCTTGGAAACAAGCCATCCTAGACTACTAGTTTGTAGAGACTAGTGATAGGTCTCGACAAGATCTTCATTTCGAGTGACTAGACTACTAGTTTCCTAGTTTGTAGGGACAAATAATAGTTCTCGACAAGATCATAATTTTGAGTGACCGCCTCGTCGAAGTTGATATTGATACTCTTGGGCCCTCAAAGAAGACGCGTAGGTAAACTTAAGCCTGAAAGTGGTTAGATTTGTATTACGAGTATGTAACTTGATAATAGGTCATAAACAAATAGATAAGAATTCTAGTAATTTTGTTTGGTTTATGGTCGTCATTGAACAAACTATGACGCCTACGGAAGTACCTTCAGCCTCAAATTTAATTTGCTACAACTTCATTTCCCATTAATTTCCCGTACATGATAACTGATATTTTGCTCGAAAATTTGCCATTTCCCATTTTTCAACTTTTTGGAAAAAATGGAGAACATTAGGAGCCCTGCATGTTGGGAGCTATTGGATCTAGAAAATTGGACCAGTGCTGAAACTGTCAGAAAATTTGTACACTTTAAAAAAGTGATAGTGACCTTCCTCGTCAGAGCCTTCCTATGTATATAAAAAAAATGACGGTTTTTCAGCAATAACTCAGCGCCCGTGAATTTAAGACTGCTGCAAATCTGGATAAATACTATCTTGGTAGACCCAAAAACATACCAAAAGTGCAGTTTTACCGCAATTATTGCAATTTCAGCGTTTTTCTCAGTACGATATGACCAGCTCAATTGTTGGTCCGTAAGTAACCCACTTAGGTATGTCCATAAGGTCGCACGTCTGTGGGAACACTTTGAAGTTTTGTCTCTACGTGCTTGCTGCCGTGCGAAACATGGCATGGCATCTCCAAGACAACATCCTTTTTGAAAACCCGACACATTGTTGAATATTGGGAAACTGCTTATCATAGGTACTATTATAAAAAATTGGTTGTTTGCACCGGTACCTACGGGTAAACTTCGATTATATCATCTAAAAGAACCCACGATAAATGGCGCCCATATGTCCTTATTTTCCACCTGGATTTTGTAATAGATTTACAATCTTGACAACTCACCTGTGGCTTTTATCATTATCATGACATCACATAAAAAAAATTAAAGCAAACTTTTATTAGATGTAGAAAAAGAACAAAAATGTTATCACTGTCTCAGGTTTTCAAATGTGTTACATTATAAAACAGCGAGAGAGAAACAAAAAAGAGAAATCTTTTTTTAAGATTTATTTTTACGGGAATGGATTTATTTTAGTAAAAATCAGTTGGGGTGTATGAGGGTTTCGCTTATTCCATTAACACGTTGCATATCAATCAAATTTTGGTATGTGTGCTGTTATTTTTTGAGGAGTTACCGGAGTTTTGTGAGGATTTTGATCCTTTCACCGAAGTTAAACTATTGAACAAAAAGGAATCTTTAAAATCGGTTCTCTACCTAACCAGCGGAGATATCACGTACAAAAAAAAGCATGCACATGAATAGATAACCACATCCTTTTTGAAGTATAAAAGGAAACTTTAATTGATGCAAAATCATTTAAGCAAATAATATAGAAAAGTGAGTGGTCTTAATAGTGAGAATTGCCTCCACGAGCTCTTATGACTTCTCGCAAAGGGTACTAAGGCCGGTCATGATGGCGTGCCTTGATGTCTAACTGCGGGATATTTACCAATTCCTCTAAAATTGCAGCTCCCCAAGTTTAGTAGTAGGGACAGAATTGCGACCTCTTATACGTCTTTTCAAGTTATCCCAAATGTGTTAAATCGGGTTAAGGTCAGGACTGCAAGCTGGCCAGGGTGACCTTTGTATGCCGACAGCATCCAAGTAGGTACCCATTTACTGCACTAGCGGTGTGTGCTCGGGTATTATCATGCATAAGAATTACCTCCACGTACCGTCGTTCGGTCTTACTCCCTCTTGAAACCACTACGAGGTTCGGACGTGCTTCCGGAGGGGATTTACCATAGTCACCACGCTTGTAAGCGTTGCGCCTGGTGACCGCTGTTGTTGGTGACCGCAGTATGTAAGATGTTACGATACACAGAAAGATGCTGCTGCCGATCCTCCGGTTCATAAGCCCTTAGTCGCCTCTTACGAAACCCACGGGTAGAGAAAACTAGGTAGTATTCATAGCCGGCACCACACGGAAAACTTTAAAATAACTACTCGCAAATATATCGTTTTGAAAACTATACAATTTCAGTTTTTCTGTGAATGTTTGAATAATATTTGAAATGTATGGATATTGGAAATGGTGTTTTCGCTTCAGTTTATTAATAAAAGTTAGCATTCACAGCGTGTTTCATAAGTCTTGTGCCGAGAACCAAGCATCACGAATTATGAATAATGCAACACGAGATAAGCGCCTTGATAAACTTAAGATCATTGGACTGAACCTACCCCAAATAAAAGTTATTTACGCAACATCCAGCAAGGTTATTCATAATTTGAGATCACGTTACACCTGCGATGTTCAGGATGTTTAGGATGTTCTAAATAAAGGCCAGGTTGAAAGCACCCTAAACCGACGAGCGTAAACATGCTCTTTTAATCTTCTGTCTGTGATATAGTTAAGGAAATACAAATAATATAATTTAATTAATGAACGGTAAAATAATGTAATTTAATTTGTAATTTATTTCTATTAATTAATTTGTTATTTATTTATATTTGTAATTTCATTTGTGTAAATGCATCCTCTCTTGAAATTGCTGCGCCTGCGGCACCACATGAGACAATTTTTTTTTAAGACCTGTTATGTACTGTGACTAGCAATAAATATATTGAATTGAAATGAATTGCATATGTTGAGGGGGTTGATGAGAGTAGAGGAAGCGAGGGAAGTATATCAAGATCGTTGCAGGTGGAGGACTGCAGTCACTGCCTGCCTCGACGGGAAAGAGGCGTGATGTTATTTACATATACTCAGTCCTTTAGAAATTGTAATGCAGCACGTACTTGTAAGATGACCCCTTAATCGCCTTTTTAGACCCCCTGTACCAAAACTAGTACGGAACGAACATCCATCTGTTTTTAGGGTTCTGTTGTCAACAAGGAACTCTTATTGTTTCATCATGTCTGTCTATCCGTCCGCGGCTTAGCTCAGAGACCCTTAGTATTAAAAAGCTGTAATTTAATTTAGTACGAATATACATTTGAGCCACACCGACAAAGTGGTAAAATACTTATAAAACAATTTGTTAGGGTACCTCCCCTTCAAGTAAAGTGGGGGTGATTTTTAGGGTTCCGTACCTCAAAATAAAAAAACGGAACCCTTATAGAATCACTTTGTTGTCCTTCTGTCTGTCTGTCAAGACCCTTTTTCTCACTAACGAGAAGAGGTATAAGGTTGAAATTGATAACGAATATTAAGGTCCATAAACTACACAAGATCTGAAAATTTCAATTTTTACAACGACGCAATCAAAAGATATGGCTTTTTATGTCCTCATCTCCATACATTTATGCAAAAAAGAAAAACCTACAGGGTACTTCCCGTTGGCCTAAAATTATGAAATTTGGCAAGAAGCTAGTCTTACAGTACAAATAAAGAGAAAAGTCTAAAATAATTAAATATTGAATTTTTTTTCATAACTAATACTCGTAGTAACCAATTAAGGTGAGCTCCCGTTTCAAGAACTTTTCTAAGAGGGGTCAAGTTGGATGGTCGCGGAGTTTTTAAAATCAAAGAGCAAAAGCTTTTAGTATATCAATTATATCATATGGTAGATAGGTACGGGACGGCGCGAGTCCGACTCGCACTTGGCCGGTTTTTTTTCTTCTGTACCTCATCGTGTAGAGTGTCGTTAGATAGGTCTTTTAAAAATAATGTCAGTATGCACGGATAATTTTTCGATCGCTATGCTAAGCCGCGGACAGACAGACAGACCGACAGACAGCCGAACAGGACGAAACTATAAGGGTTCCTTGTTGACTAAAGAATCCAAAAGTAAAGCTCATAAAAGGTAATGTAGCAGCCATAAATCTATGGTAGCAGCTATTCAGAGTGAATTTTCATTGGTTTTGCTCCCGAAGGCCAGTGAATATAACCTCGTTATGTTGGAACCTCGATCTGCTCTGTCTGCTAGTCTTTTATTAGAGGTATTCGATCACTGGTGATATTTGAGAAATGGTCTCTAATGCCGATTAATGCTTTCTAATGGTAGAAAACTTAAATCTAAACCTAAATACGTAAAAGTTGGACTTCACCCTTTTTACACAGTCTTTTTATGAACTTAATATAAGGTAAGTCGTATAAAAATCACACTTGCAGTGCGACATAAGAATTTTTAGGGTTCTGAACCAAAGGTGGGCAAACGAGCACCTGGCCACCTGAAGGTAAGTGGTCACGACCGCCCATAACATCCACTGTTTTATTAGCAGCATAGCTTGAAACTGATAAGACAGCAAAGCGCGTTGCTCACCCTGGAAACTAAATGTAGCGACACACCCCCGGAAATCCAGACGCAGAAAGTTCCGCGACCGAAAAATCTGTCAACTATGACACTAGTGGAAATTCAGCGTCAGATAAGAAGCCTTAAAAGCTTTGTGAGCTTCATGAGCGGAACTCTCTTCGTCGTCGGAAAGATCCGCAAGTGTGTAGCTGCACTAAGATGGTATGTCTCATGTGCCGGTAATTTCACTGGCGCCCTTACCCTTCGAACCGAGTGCAAACACATTTGCACAAAAGCCTTACGTTTCTACGGCTACCAAAAAAGCACGGTATGAATTGTAAAGCGTCAGGCTTGTTAGCTAATGACCATCTTATGACTATACCTCACAAGCTTAAATTATGTTATACACATTCATTTCGCCACGCTCTATTGGATTGAGCCTTATTATCCTTCCCCTTTAGGGATCCCGCACACGACCGAGAATCGGTGACCGATTTTTTTCGGCATCCCGCTCTGACGTGTTATCACCTGAATCTTCTGTCCTGGCCGAGTGTGCGGGAGCCCTTATAATGAGTTTCTATCCCACAAAATTGTTGCGTTTTCTAAGCTTATCAGTGGAGATTCTGGAGATCGTGTTACTCGCATAACAACAAAACGAAAACTATATCACAAAAAGATAAAGTGAACTCACAGGTCAAAAAAATATGCACTTGATAAAGAAATGTTTGTTCATTGCAGTTGATAGTTCGATTAGAGATAGTATAAAAGCTGGTATGAAGAGATGCACCGGTACAGTTGGCTTCTTGTCCCGGCACAATGAAGACTGTCATCGTTTTCGCGGCCCTCGTGGCCCTCTCGCTGGCAGGCAGCAGTCCATCCCATCATGAAGTTGAACTTAAGACAGGTAAAATATTTAAAAGTTTTTACGGGTTTTTATACATTGAAAAGTGTGAAGAGAAGCTTTTGTTATTATGACGTTTCATCATAAGTAATTCAAAATAAAAATCTATAAACTTTCATCCTAAACATAATTTATTTTATTCGTTTCTAGTTGATGCCGACTTCGTCGCGCGCCAAAGGAAAGTGCTGTCATTCTTCAAGCACGTAGAACAGTTTGACCATGAGGAGGAATGGTACAAGGTTGGCAAGGAATACAACGTCAAGCAGTTCAAGGACAGCTACACCGTAAGTATTAGTAATCTAGAGAAAATTGGCTTACATGGTTCAATGTGTTTTCTACTATTGGGTGTTCTAAAGTAAGTGGTTTTTATTTCACAGGACAAAAAAGCTGTAGAAGAGTTCTTGAAACTTTATGAGACCGGTTTTATGCCCAAGTTCGAAGTTTTCTCAATCTTCGATGAGAGAATGAAGGAGGAAGCGACTGCTCTCTTCTACTTATTCTTCTATGCAAAGGACTTTGAGACCTTCTACAAAACCGCCGCATGGGCTCGCGTTCACGTCAATGAGTACATGTTCATGTACTCCTACTACATCGCCATCTTCCAGCGTGAGGACACCCAGGGCATCGTTGTCCCGGCTCCTTATGAAGTGTACCCCGAATTCTTCACCAACACTGAAACTATGTTCAAGGCTTTCCGTGTTAAGATGCAGGATGGTTTCCTCGATGAGAAACTTGCCAACTACCACGGCATGGTCAAAGAGAATAACAACTACTACTTCTACGCTAACTACTCAAACTACTGGACTTACGGACACGAGGAATCAAAACTGGCTTACTTCACTGAGGACGTCGGTTTGAACTCCTACTACTACTACTTCCACTCATACTTCCCATTCTGGATGGACGGTGATTTGCACGGTGCTTTTAAGGAAAAGCGCGGTGAAACTTGGTACTACTTCTACCAGCAACTGCTTGCTCGCTACTATATGGAGCGCCTTTGCAACGGGCTTGGTGAAATTCCTGACTTTTCCTATTACGCTCCAATCAAATACGGTTACACTCCCTTCATGTCGACCTTGTACTACCCGTTCATGCAGAGGAGTGACAACTACCAGATCCCATACTACAAATTCAACGAAGAGCTTCAGCTTCTAGATAATTATGAGAAGACATTCCTGTCATACTTACAGCGTGGACACTTCAAGGCTGTAAGTGATATTCTTTATCAATGTTTTATTGTTACAATCGTGTTGTGTATAAAATGGATCCTAATGGGTTATATATTTTTCAGTACAACCAGGAAATTGACTTCAAGAGCTCCAAGGCCATCAACTTTGTCGGAAACTTCTGGCAGTCTAACCCCGACCTGTTTGAGAAAACTGAGCACGAGCACTACCACCGCTCCTACGAAGTAATTGCTCGTCATCTCCTGTCTGCTGTGCCTGAGTACTCTGAGAAGTAAGTCAAGTTATACCGGGTACAATAAATCATCTTTCTAAAACTGAAACCGTGGATTCCGACCATGAAACTGAACAACTTTCCACTATAAACATTGGACGAAAAGTAAAAGAATAATTACTTTCCATACAAAATTCACAATCACGTGATGCAGTTTCATTAGGAAGTAAATAAAATAGATTAATCAATGGTTTTATTTTTCGGAAGGGATTCTTACACGCTGTTTATCGTTAGAAATATAAGTCCAAGATTTTAGATAACTTTTAGTTTAGTAAGGGGCTAGTGCCCGATATGACTATGATATATTTAGCAAGATTATTACCTCCACTCATTTAACAGCATTCTCTTCAATCCTAATGTTTAATATCGCGGTCATCAGCAAATTCCTAGTCACCTAGAATGCTTGAGTTTCAAATCGTAGTTCAACTATAATAATTAGTAGAGTTGACAAAAATTAAACGGTCAAGAAAACCTTATATATTTATATGCATACATTATATTGTTTGTGTTGTATATTAATATTATATATTGGCGTAATGGTTATATGAAAGAGTTTGCTCCCAGCGATAAGACTGCCATTGTCACCCTAAATTTATGAGTATTCTGTATGTGACGGGCAATAAAGTATTTGTCTATCTAACTTGGTCAAATATTTCGTCCCTGTTTGTGCCCTGTTTGTGCCCATTACCGCGTTGTTTGGCTATCCACAACTATTAGAATAGGAATAAGCTGATACGGGAGTCACCACTGTTACCAGTGCCTTCCGATTTTTTTTATAAAACATCCTAAAATATACATATATTTTACAGGCATGCCATCGTCCCCTCTGCTCTCATGTTCTACCAGACTTCCCTACGTGACCCCGTCTTCTACCAACTGTACAGCAAAATCATGAAATATTTCTTCGAGTACAAGAAATGGCTCGAGCCATACGACCAAGAAAAACTTTACTGGACCGGTGTCAAGATCAACGACGTCAAAGTCGACAAACTGGTTACCTATTTTGATTTCTTCGAGTACGACATCACCAACGGCATCTACAAGAGCAACGAGGAAATCAAGAGCGATAACACCAGATACGTGGTTCGTCAACCTCGTCTTAACCACAAACCATTTACCGTAACTTTGGACGTAAAGTCAGACGTTGCGGGTGAAGCTGCCTTCAAGATCTTCTTAGGTCCTAAATACGATGGCAACGGCTTTCCTATTGGCCTAGAAAACAACTGGATGAATTTCATCGAATTGGACTTCTTCAAGCAGAAGCTTACCCCTGGTCAAAACAAGATTGAGCGCAATTCTGAAGACTTCTTCTTCTACAAGGAAGACTCCGTGCCAATGACTGAAATCTACAAGTACCTCGATCAAGGAAAATTACCTCTTGATATGTCAGAGGAATTTGAATTCATGCCTGCAAGGTTGATGCTACCCAAAGGTACCGAGGGTGGTTTCCCGTACCAGCTGTTTGTGTTTGTTTATCCCTATGAGCCCCTTGAGAAGAAACTGGAGCAATACAACTACGCTATTGTTGACAACAAACCTTTCAACTACCCACTAGACAGGCCCATTGAGCATGAGCATTTCTTTGTACAGCCCAACATGTACTTCAAGGATGTGAAAGTGTACTTCCAGGGTCCCCACTACCCTTACCAGTTGAACAACCCTTTCTATGTACCTGCTGAAGATGAAGTCGTCAAGCACTAAAAGGAGAGAGAAACTGCCATTATAAGTATATCGTAGATAGTAGAATTATGCCGTAACTTTATGTGACTGTATTTATAGTACAAAATAAAAATAATATGTATATATTATAGAGTGTTTATTTACTATTTTATTCAAACACCAATAACTTTTAATAAAGATGAGGAGAAAAGTACCCATTGCTATCTGCGTGTTGCTTCTTATGAAAAATTGAGATATTATAAAATTTATAGTTATTCCCGAAGGCTTTGTAATTATTTGCTTTTCTATGGAATGGTAAACCAAGAGGTTCATCATCTGGTTCATTACAAATTTCATCATAGTAGGTGATTCCTTTATTTATAGATCTTAGCTCACTTTGTTGCGTCACTATAATAAAAAGCGTCATATTTAGACCATCTTCTGACCCTTTTGGTAAGAGTAGATTTTCAGGAAATTTGAACATATCATAATCCTTGATTGTAGCTTTTGAAAATTTCCATCTATTGAAAGTTTCATCAGTTGAAATCTTTTGAGACATTTCTGGTGACCACTTTATGCAATTTTCACCAGATTTAAGTTTTATACTCCAAGCATCAAGTTGATAAAATTGGTTATAATAATCCCAACACATTTCGTTGGAGCAACGAGGCCCTAGAAACAGTCTGACCGTCGCATCTTGCTCTCGTGTCGAGGTTACAACAAAATTTAATGTAATAGGTGAGTGATGAAGTCTTCTATGTCGAGCAGTGTAAAATATAGTTCTATAATTCCTAACGACTTTGTCGATAGTGAAAGAATAATCAGCAAAGAAGGTAGTAAAATTTGAAAAAATGGCATCAGTGATTATAATCTCACTAGTTTCGTACTCGGATACATCAAGAGGTTCAAGGGTCTCTTGGAAATCGTTGAAATAATTCAGTATAAGTTTAATCAGATACCAATAGGCTGGATCTCTTAGAGCTGTTTCAGGTTGATGCATAAGTGAAGGTGCTGGATTGTACCTGAAAAAGAAATTAGAAGAGTAAAGTAAAGTCAAATTATCCATAGTATCTTCATGATTACTTTAGTAAAAAAGTACTTTTTTGTATGCAAGTACTTCAAGGTAGTGAGAAACATCTCATTACCTCACGTAAACTGTTTTCATTAGGTAATTAATTCATAATTAATTCAACTACGTTGCACAAATGCACAAAGCGTGGGTCTTGCAACGCAGTATTATCTACTGACCAATCAAAACACATATCACGTATTGTTTCGTTAGATTATGCTAACCCCATGCATTTATATTATATTGTACAAGCGTTTACGCACGATAATAGAAAGCCCACAGAGATAAAAACATTTATTTACTTGTGTTAGCTTTGTTCACAATTTTTACTGAAACTTAACCAACACCAACGGAGTTTTCGATAGTAGTTGCATTTTAGATACTATAAATAAAATACCTATATATATTATCTCAACTTATTCAGTTAGTTTTCTACAAACTGTAGCATAGCTACATTAATTCCTCTTTTCATTTTTCAAAATTCTGGCCGTTCTCTCTATGGCGCGCTAAATTTTGATTTATTTTTATTTGACTTGTGTTCAAATATCTATATGAAAATTTGACACTTGTAAAATCTTGGTACGGTTACTACGAAATCTGCCTAAAAATAGCATAACTTTGCATTTTTCTTTGCTTTGTAATAGTAAATTAATCAGACAATATGATTCAAGAATTTATTAGAGTGTTTGGAAGCTGCGTGCAAAGCCATAAAGGGGAGATAGCTGAGACCATTTAAAACATATTAAGCCATTATTAGACGAAGTCGGATATTTTTTTTTTTCAACGTTACTTTAATGTTTTTATAAAAAAAAATTGCTATTAATTGCTAACAGTGTTAAGTTAAAGGTAGTTTTGTCATTATTTTTTTATTTATTTTACGTAAGGAATATTTGGCCAGTCTCATGAGACAACAAATGATTGATTGAAACTAAATTCAAAAAAGTTCGTTCTTATGTTTCCATAAAACCCACAAATACAGCACCAAGCTACCAGCCATCCATCAGAGTTCACACTTGCAACTCACCCAACAACAAGTCTTGTTCAGGTGCAGTTATTGAAAAGGTGCGATATTTCGGGGTGGAGTTGGATGAGAAGTTAAATTTTAAATTGCATACCTATCCAGAATCTGTCACATTGCAATCTTTTTAAATGTTGCAGGCAAATCGGTAAGGTTATCTTGCGACCATAATAAATATTGCTAAAAACGAATTATGCGGCGCGGCGTTTTGTAAAATACCCAGGCATTATGTAAAGTAGTGAATTTCACCACTTCTCGCCAATTTGTAAAATGCAAATATACAATTCCGCATTAATTGAAATGTTTTTGTTCAGAAATTAAATATTAAAAAGTATGAACACATTTCACCTTTCATTTCATCTTATTATAGAACCCTGAATGCCACTTGGGCATGGAGGTGGTAGGGCTTTGTGGAAGGTCCGTCTGGGGAGGTACCACCTCCTTGCTTTTCTCTGCCGTGAAGCATTTGTATTGCTGTGTTTCGGTTTGAAGAACATGGGAGCCAGTGGAATTACCGGCACATGAGACATACCATTATAGTTCTCAAAGTGAGCAACGCGCTTTGCTGTCTTATTAGTATCAAAATATGCCATTAATGAGACAGTGGGTGCTATGGGCGGTGATGACCACTTACCATCAGGTGGCCCACCCACTTGTAACATAATAAAAAAGAAAAAAATAACTGTAAGCCTATCCTGCACGCTATAACGATCATTAAATGTACTTTTAAGCATCTTAATTGAATCAATAAGTCTGAAATATTTTACCCATTCTTATAACCTGTTCCATATCCAGCTAGCGATCGTACGATGTTGGCTGTTTTTGGTTCATCATAGTTTGCTCGCACTATTTTTGCAATCAAGCTTATGTAATTATCCGCTGTTAAATTAACGAGTTTTGTGCCATTGTCCTGAAATTAAAAGAAAGTGGTTACTACACAGCTTTAAAGTCGTGGGATATTACTGAATTTTGCTGGTATTCACCATTATGAAGAACCCTCTTGATATAAATTCACGAATTCCAACATCGATTGCTATAAGCTTAGCTCTGTCTTCATTCCAATTTCCTAAAATGTTTGGTCTAATAGGAAACGGCAGTCCATTGTCATAAATAAGATAAGATTTGAAAATATCGTCACAATATTCAGTATTTGAGCCATTTCTTTGTTTTAAACTTAACTTTTCTAGCTGATACCGAGCCCAGAGCTGTTGGTGCTTAAAATAATAATGTTCAGCGTGTCTCGGGTTTAATTCATCCATTTCATTATTTGGTATCCAAAATGGATGTGATAGATGTAAACCAAAGTAATAAGCATTTAATGATATATCTTCAGTAAAATAATCGATCTTGTCTTCACATCCCTGTTGAGGTTCGTTCCAGCCAGAATAATTTGTATTGATAATAACCAAATCACCTCTTTTATAATATTGATTCACTTTAGCTTCTTGATCATTGAACGTATCTTTATCACTTTTTAGTTTCTTGGCTTTAATTACTGTTTCTCCATTTACGTATAAGTATGGCTTAACCAAAAAAGGCGGCTTAACTAGCATGTTAGCCGTCCATTTGTAGTGATTTATATATGGTCCGTATAGTAGACAAAGTCTTTCAGCATAGTCAAACATGTTTTCGTTAATATTTTGCTTAGCCCATTCTTTAATTTTTTTGAAATCTTCAGGGTCAACTTTTCGAATTAAGCGATATAAAGCAATGGTCGCTTCTCTAATATTGTCATCGTAAATATTAAAAGTTAAACCTTTCATAGTGTGTCCTTTATCCATATGGCTCATGAAATTTTTATAAAGCCTATTATTCTGAAAACAGTTATATGATAATAGAAATATTTTAGTCATTGATACATTTGAAAACCATTTTTAAATAAAACTGTGAACAATTGCATTGTAAAATCGAAAGTAAGATAAGTAAAAATTGAATATTACTTACGTGGCTAAAAAAATCAGAGAGCTGATTTTCTTTATTTATATTACCCGACGGCACAAGTTGCATGAGAAAATCCTCGTCATCAATAGTGACCTCACCAATAGAATCCATTTCTGAAAGGATAACAGTACCAGACACTGAAAGTATGATAATAACACGTTGAGTGCGAAACAGGGCCTGAAACACCTTGTCCGTGTCCTGCCTATGACGCGGAAAGGAAAAACATAAACTTTTCTGTCGTGAGGAGGGTGTTATTTCTATTTGGTTCAGTGTAGGAAAGAGATGAATATATCCCGAGTTCCGTGGTATACCTTACTTAATACCGAGTTTCTTAAACCTTGTGCCGCACTGAATAAACATAATTTATAACAGTGCGGAACAAGTTGGGAACACCTTGAACCTCCGTAGACCCCCCGCAGAAACAAGGTAAAATTGGCGATGGTCGCCATTATGTTTATTCAAAGCGGCACAAGGTTTAAGAAACTCGGTATTAATTTAGGTATATCACGGAACTCGGGATATATTCATCTCTCTCCTACACTGAACCAAATAGAAATAACACTTTCCTCACGACAGAAAAGTTTATGAAATAAAATTTTATTCAAGGGGCTGATAAGAGTTAAATACGCTTCATTTGACAGTTTTTTTACGACAAGTGATGAAAATATGGCAGTGAAAAAAGTTCTGTGATAATTATGCATCTTTTCAAGAAGATGGCTGACTCTGAAACACGATTAAATACCTACGCCATAAAAAAATCCAAAGTTAACTCTGCTTTTTGCTTTTAAACCTTTTTTCTTAAGGACTCATTAATCTATAACGCTAAAACTTTTACACATTATTCAATACTAGCTGATGCCCGCAACTTCGTTTGCGCAGGTTTATAAATTGTAACCGATGTGTTATTTTGATGTAGAAGCTATATTATTGTAAAGTTTCATTAAAATCCATTCAGTAGTTTTTACTTGAAACAGAAACAAACATCCATCCATACTTACAAACTTTCGCGTTTACAAGATTAGTACTAGTACTAATCTTGTAAACGCGAAAGTTTGTATAATATCCTATCCTACCCTACTAATCTTGTAAACGCGAAAGATTGTAAGTAAAAAAAGAGGATATCAGATCCCATAACATATAAAACAGCTATATGATAATGCATTATGATATCCTCTTTGATTATGGGTACATATTTTTTGAAAAATGCAAATATGAGCGAAAAACATAAAATAGTGCTCATAATCCGCTCTGTTGTAACACGCGCATTCTGTCCTTTCTTAGAAAGGGAGGTAATTTAGCTCTTATCAGCCCCATTTGGAAGAAGTTGAACAGTACTAGCGGGAAAGATGAAAGCATAACTTCTGTTTGTTAATTATTTGTTAATTCCTAGACAATAATAGAAAATAAAATATTTTAAACGTTCCTTTTACCCTCTTAAAAGGCAAAGCCGCATTTCAAAGAGCGTACTACTTACCTTCTTGTGTCAAATAAATTCTTTTCAAATAATAGTTATCGATATATTTATTCCCTTCACTAAATTATTTTAAAAAGTGCGGTATGGGGTGCATAAGTTCCCACATTTAAATTTACCTACAGATTCTATACTAACTAGCCTAGCCACGTGTGGCGGCTGATTTAGGTAAACCAATTCATTGTTAATAATGACCAAGACTAAAATCTATATTTTATGTTGACTTCACACCAAAAAATGGATTTTAGTCTCTTAAGGGCGGTGGGGTCTAATAAGCCTTATGCCACCAGAATTTTTCTGACGTGAAGCAGCAGTGTTTGCACTGCTGTGTTTCGGTTTGAAGGGCAAGGGAGCCAATGAAATTACCAACACATGGACATACCATCATAGTGCTCAAAGTGAACAAAGCCCTTTGCTGCCTTATTAGTGTCAAAATATGCCATTAACAAACAGTGGGCGCTGTGGGCGGTGGTGACCGCTTACCATCAGGTGGCCCACCTGCTCGTTTGTTCACTTGTAACAAAAAAATAGTGTTTAGTTTAGGACAAGGTTCAAAACGCCCCAAACCGCAGTAATGGAAAGTAAAGATAAAATCAGTGCCGCTGTGAACGTGAAAAGGGAATTGATGATCGAAATTTTGTTAAAAAGTAAAGCAACACCTGCTTCATTGGTGAGTCCTTGAACGCTATCCGAAGGGGCTGAAAGAACAGCTCCAAACAATAGGAAACACAACAACATTTTCACTTGAAAAACTAAATTTAAAGACACAACCACGCCTGAACTAGAGTTAGACAATTGTAAACTCTTTATGCGCTTATGGAGATGGACTCTGTTTCTTTCGAGCCAATTGAGACCATACGGTCAGTTCAGTATAATTTTTACTGTAGGTACATTCTAGTACTAAAGTGTCATAATTTTGTTTTACCATTTACATACCTTTCACTGATGGAAGGGTTACATACAAATGCACACTAACGCGACTTAACTATACAATACTGGTTATTGCACAAAGAAAAGAAAAAAACAGATAACATACATAAACACATAATGTACATTATTGTCATATGAAATTTTAATAAACTTACAAATCATAATCTTTTTATTTTCATTATTAAAATTCTACATCAGTCATCAAGCATTATAACGTCAAAGTTGCGCCTAGTAGAAAAAAAATACGATAAGAAAAAAAAGGCACTTACTTTTGTTGTTACACGAATCATTTGTTACATTACCAAGTTTGATGCTTTTTAATATTGCTTCTTTTATGATAGAGCTAAAAAATTTAAGATGAAATAAACCAACTATTATGGCGTACTGCGCGAGAACTCGGGGAGTGCTGGCAAAAATGATGCTCTATAATTTTTTTACATATATTATACATAAATGGATAGCTAGGAGCCTCTAAACATAAAAACTATTTAAGAATGCACAAGGCGTTACACAGGATACCCATTTTGATCAAGTAGCCAAAGTTTGAACGACTAATCTGCAATAAAAAATAAAAAAAACTTCGTTGTAAATAAAGACTAGCAAACGATTATAAAACTATGGTCATACTCATAGTAAACAATATAATTACTACAGTAATTGTATTTTTTACTACGTGTGGTGCCGGCAAAGAATACCCGTGGGTGTCGTAAGAGGCGACTAAGGGCTAATGAATTAGAGAATGGGCAGCAGCATCCTTCTGTGTATCGTATCATCTTATCTGCGGTCACCAACAACCGCGGTCCATGGTGCCAGCCGTAACGCTAACAAGCGGTGTGACACACATTGTTTCAGCAAAATCTGGTAGGTTCCCTGTCCTGTAGTGGACGTTTCATGGGAACAGAACGACTTCTAGTCCATACCCTCAAGAATCATGGCGTGAGATGGAGATACGACCTATTTTTGGCAATACTGTTGCAAAGACAGCCAGCAATTTAAATAAGATTTATAGGTTTGTCAATGTAAGTGTACATGTCCTCAGGAAACAAAATGCAATTGGACAATTTTTCAATTGTGCATCTTGGAAGATCGCTAATTTTAGTTGAGAGGGCATAATCCATCACTTTCAAACTATTATGAAGTAGGTGAGACTAGCGGGATTGGGGTTGTTTTGATTTGCTTATATAACGTTAGAACAGGATGTATAAATTAGTACACTGACGGCAATTTGCTATTTCTGTTTCATCTTCATCGTCAATTTCGTGATTGCCTCGACTGACTAGGTGATTACTTCGCTCTTTGATTCAGTCTAATTAGATTCCCTACTCGGATGTATAAAAATATGTGCCGCACTGGAGGAAAGACATAAGAACTAAAGTAATAAAGTTAAATAAAGTGCATATAAAATTATGTTCTTTACATTTGCACACAAAGTATGCTTGTGTAATATCTCCCGAATCGAGTGAGGACATTGCAGGCTGCGTTAAGTTTAAAGATACTTTGAAATTGATCTAATACTTACTTATACACACTTCTACATAAAAGATAAAGAATAAAACATACTGCTTAGAACTGTTTATAAAACTTTGTATATTTATACTATATAATGATTTTTAGTTACCTGCCACACATTCCCAGTAACTTCACTACAAGTAACAGTGACTGATTAAGGAATTTGATACATTGAAATTACCATAGCAACAATTGTTCAGAAAAACTCCAATAAGTGGCCTACTAGCGTAGACTAAATTTAATGAATTGAACAAAAAGCCTATCTATAAGATAGATTCCATAAAATTTATAATTAGCACTCATGCACATAATAATAAATAGGTTTGTACTAACACCAAAGTCTTGAACTTATAGTATATACAGTTATAAAAATCTAATTAAATGTAACAATAAATAACTTTTAATACTATGGAAATTCTGAATATTCGTTTAGTCTCCAGTCATCATCTCCATGAATTCTGAAAAAGAAAATAAAAATTTTAGCTAGATATTCCTCACGCGTCTGTAATTTAATGCGTCAAATGCGTTCATTTTCGAGATAATGGATAACTACCGGTGTAGAAATGATGTCACATTAACAAGCGGAAGTCTTTATAAGCTTTTCGTCTTTAATATCGTAGAGTTATAATTTATTACGTGAAGAACTATATTTCCAAGATTTTTATTAAAAATTAAAACTTTTTTTGAGTAGTAATTTCATTAATAGTGAATTTAAATTTACCATCAAAGTCGACGGTTCCTGAGCCATCAGTGTCGATTTCAGCGATGATGCCGTCAAGATCAGCGTTGCTAAGTTTGTCATCAAGAGCGGCAAGGATCTCTTTCAGGGTGGAAGTGGTGATGTAGCCGTTGCCTTCACGGTCGTATAATCTAGAGAACACAATTCAGATAAATATAGGGTGACATCTCCCCAAAACTTCAGTTGTAAATATTTTCTCAGAAGAAGAAAGGTTAAAAAAAAGACATCTCATAGAAAATGCACTACTACATGATGCAGTTTTCACGCTGTATAAAAGACTCAGTCTTAACATTGGGTCTTAGCTATTATTTTTATGGTAAACATGCATTTGTACTATGCAGATGCCTAAAAAGAGCTGCCGTATTCCGAAGTGAAATTACGATAATATCGCGCCGATAATTAGTCTATGGTTCGGCCTTTGACAAGGAAATTCCCATACAAAGTAAATTTCCGAACGTAATTGTTGTTGTCAATTCGATATCATCGGAGCTCCGATAAAACTTCGGAATACCAACACAGGTCAATAGGTACTTTGATGGGTGACTTCTATTAAAGATTGTAATCGTAGACTAAATCTTATATTTTTATAGGAGTGTTATTTTCTGATAAAAAATTGACAAATTCAATTTCAAAATAATAATTTTACTTAAGCACTATGTTTTCAAATAGGTACCTGAAAGCTTCTTTCAGTTCTTGTTGCATTGCCTCAGCGTCTTCTTCTTCCAAGAAATGTGACGCGATGTTGCAGAACCCGTCGAAGTTGATTTTACCAGAGGCTGCGCAAACGCAAAACATTTGTCTAATATTAGAAACAAATATATCAGCGCGCACCTTGAGCATTCCACGCGGTCGGTTCTCAAAATTATATGTAGTTCACGAATTGGAGCGAACCAAACCTACGATTTATTCCAGATGATTGTTAATGTAATTCTTTTGAATTGACTATGTAGCTCTTTTGAATTGAAGAAGCAAAACCATGTTTCTTAACTCTTTTCATCGAGTGTTTCTCGTCATTAAAATAACAATTCTCTCTCTACGTTCTTGTTTGATTCTATTATTACATTCGAAATATCAACTCATGCGTCAATAATACAAAGCTCTTGAATGTTGTTGAATATTGGTCAGACGTTATGCAACTTTTTTCATGCGGGTGTGAAATGCGCGATAGAAAAATAGCATTTATCTGTCAACACTTAAAAACCCGTCCAAGGCGACGCCAATATCTTCGAGGAGTAGGTACTTTAGAACGTTATACGTACCAAAATAGCCTCATTAGTTTCACCCTACCTTTAAAAATGACACATTGTTTACTCTAGAATATATCCCAGAGGCATTAGACATAACACGTGGGATTAGAGATTTTGTGACAAATTTCAAAACATTAACGTCACCCTTGAACGTTTTTGTGGTAGTAAATGAGATACTTATTTTAATTTAACTGACAGGTGACGAGAAAAGAGCTTCCAAAGTCATAAATCATGGCCTCTTGTTTGAAAGGTGTGAATAGTTGAGATTTTACTAATTGTCATAAAAAATCCATTTGTCTTGAAAAGATATTTCAAACACAGTGATTGATAAGATTTCTACGATAGAAATGATGTTACAGAGTTCTCAAGGAATGATGTTTAATCAAAACATAAAGAACAAGTAGTATGTATTATGGAGACAACAAAAACTGAAAGTAATTCGGGTTATGGCTTCACAAAATATACCTTCAGGGTCATTCTCACTGATGAGTTCCTGGAGCTCAGAGTCATCGAACAGTTGGCCCATGGTGTTAAGGATGGTGGAGATTTTCAGGACGTCGATATAGCCCGACTTTGTTGTGTCGAACATTTGAAAGGCTTTGCGAAGCATCGCCATTTTCTGATCATCGTCAGTGTCCTATGAGAAGAAAAACAGGATAAGTACAAATGGGCGAAGGCCTACTTAGAGTTATTGATTTAAATTGTAAGGAGTTACGCGGTCGCTAACACTATTATGAAAACAGTACGAAGGGTTTTGATACTCTCTTGACATTTTGGCGTTTTTGCAAGCACCATGATCACGGATGAACAATGTCCGTGATCATGGTGTTTGCAATAGCGCATAAATATCGAAAGCTCATCAAAAATCCATGTCGTGGTAAGAACGCATCGTACTATTTGCACCAAGTACCTTTGGTTTTTGCCTAATAAGCAATTTAATCTGTAAAAAAATAATATATAGGGAGATTTTTGGACCCTTAGCCAAAATTTTTGTAAAATCTTAACAAATTTACAACTTTCACAGGAACATTGGTCGAAATCTACGAGTAAATAATAAGGTCAAAATCGAGAAAATATTTTAGTCTTCCCAAATCTTGTGCCAGCAATATAGTGAGGTTTGAATGGGATGTTCGTTTTTGACCCATGTTCCTTTGGGAATGTTGATCAGATACCTGTTCTGAGCAACATACAAAAATTCGGCCAGGGGTTCAAAAATAACCCTGTATGTGCGAAAAAGGAGGGAAGAGTAAAAGATAAAAGTGCGTTTGCAAATAGAAAAGTATGAAACATGATCATAGCATTTAAAAATAATCCTGCATGGATAATTATTTTACTTTAACTTCTTATTTTATAGTACAATATTTGAACTGCAACATACGAGTACGAGTACTATTTAAAATATAGAGTTTTATCAAGAGTTTAAAATTGTATAAAACCAGATCTGATTCCATCCTTTTCAGCACGGAAGCCGTCACATAAACACGTAATTTTCACTAAAATTTCACAAACACTTCACTTATTTAAAGTTTATTGATCCTCACCATGTTGTTACTGTAGGGTTGGCAGTGGTAACAAGAACCGAATGCGAGTGCGACTGTTGTTACACTGAAATTTTCTCCAGCTTGCCACCCCTATTTATAGATATCATCTCCCAACGGAAGTGTGGGAACACGAAAATAAGAAAAAATCTACTGTCTTTTTCTTCCACGTGGAGTTTTATTTTTAGATTTTCTGTGAATCAATAAGCTGTGAACTGCACGGTTTTCGAAAACCGCGAAAGGAAGAAAAGCGGATTAGTTAAAGAATCAAATATAAATAGATTGGAAAATAAAGGAGTTTTCACGTCATTTGTCTATTTTGATTCTTTTAGAACATTATTTACCATCGTAGGTTCTTATTATTGCAAATTTGTAGCAAATGTCAAAGTACGTAGCAGTTGAGTTTGTTAAAGCACGTCAACAAAAAAGTAGTAAAGAGATGTACATCATGATTACATACATGAAAATAACATCTGAAAACGAGAATCTCTCTTCGAGTATACAAGCTCTGTATAGTATGAAAGTGAGTCGTTGTACACAGCATTTCCAAAACTTCTTGTCAAAGTCACAGCTGTTCATTAAAACCAAAGTCTTTATTAAGCAAAGTGTTCCAGAGGACATCATGAGGATATACGACTGCCGAAGATTTCCTTGATTAAGAACAGGAAATAAATACCTTTGAAGCAGACATGACGATCCATCGCTTGGATGCCACGTCATGACTTATTAGTATGACAGATTTAAACAGAAGCCACAAAACACATTTGTGGATTTGGTTTTCGTATCAGTTGCTACTAAAATTGCAATATTTTCTGTCTGAGGTAAGCTTTAGGGGTCAGTAAAGATAAGTTTCCTGAAGTGTCACTAATTTAATTAGGTAGTACCTAGGCGGTGGTGACCACTAACCATCAGGTCGCCTATCTACTCGTTTGCCCACTTGTGACGTAGAAACGAAAACGACACCGTCTTATGAATGAAATTCTTCAGAATCAAAACAAAAAGAGTAGCGAAAATAATGAAGAACATCAAAAAGAACGGCGCTTATAAATTTTGTTAAAAATAGCCAGTCATAAATCTTTGAAGACATGACAGCTAGAATCTCCTTTTCAGAAGCACGTGTTTATTTTCCAGGATTGGGAATGCGGCCGTCATCGATTGGCGACTACTGGCGCGTGAAACGGGTTATACGGCGGCGGCGCAGGCGCACGCAGATATAGAATGCCGGTGATCGACTATAATTTTTGTGTTCCCGCGCTAACCACACTGACAGAAACGTCCCGCTTACTATGACGCTCATTTTCTTGTGAGTTATTGTGGAAGAGGGAACTGGGTCATATTTTTTAAAGCGACTTTGTACTGACTTGTTAATGTCGTACTTATCTCTGTGCATTTTTAGTTTCAAACGTTTCGCAGTGTATATTAGAGCTTTTTAATCTCTTAAACGTAAAGCTTTTAGAAAAGCTCAGTAAACCTTAGTTTTAGTTTATTCAATTTTAGCTGTTCATGACTTATTTTTAAGGAAATTTCTGCTACTATCCACGTGCTCGAAATTCCATTCACCCATATTTAACCACATCAGAGGATGAAATTTTAAAATATAAGAAAGTTCTGAACAAAAGTCAAATGCGAGTCAAACTTGCGCACATTTTATGGACCGCGTAACTAAGTTTGTCTGTATTGTTTTTTTTCTGATTCCTTGAGTTTTTTAACATTGTTTAAGTAACAAACATCGTTGTATTTTTCTGTGCAGTATTCTTAGTGATAGATGTCTAGATGAGAACTCCGGTTTCACTGTCTTGGAATGCACAGACGCATATAGGGTCCTACAGAAATAGTGTACATGATTTTAGTAAGTAACTTAGACCATAAAACTGAACAACTTTCCCAAACAAACATACATTGAAATATGAAAAATCAAATTTGACTTCCCATACAAAACACGCTATGAGCTGAAGCAGTTTCTATGGGAGGTCATAAGTATTTTTTCGTATTTCGACCTATGTTGTTCAGTTTCATGGTCTGAGTAAAGTACTAAAATAATGTTTACTATTTCCTTAGAACCTTATACATTATTAACGATAACACAGATTCAGGGTGCCCTTTCACCAGAGCTGAGCAACGTTGCTCCTAGAACAACTTTTGTGGAAAGGTATCCTAAAGATCATCTCGTGGATGGTTGCTGACCGCTAGTAAAATAATAACCGTTTTCTGTCATATAACATTATAGACTTTAAGGGCACTGCATGTTATCCTACGTCATCTAGTACACGAAATTTGCAACTATGTAGCGATAGTAGTGGCCTAATAGGTCCACAAAACGTTGGTCTGCCAATCCAAAACCTGGCAGGTTTTGTACAGTCGGAGCGCAAAGTGGTTAAGTGACAGATTACACGAATGAAATCTATTCGTAGAAATAGAAGGTACTTAGACAAGTTAAAAACGACAGGTCTGCCTTGCACCCTATTGGCAGTTTCGCTAGTCGGACCACAAATGTGGTCAGATGTGATTGGACCACAAATTTGGGAGGATGTAAGGCAGACCTGTTGTTTTTTACTTATAAGGTACCTTCTATTTCTACGAATAGATTTCATTCGTGTAATCTTTCACTTAAGCACTTTGCGCTCCGACTGTACAAAACCTGCCAGGTTTCGGATTGGCAGACCATCGTTTTGTGGATCTATTAGGCCACTACTATCGCTACAAAGTTGCAAATTTCGTGTACTAGATGACGTAGGACAACATGCTGTGCCCTTAAAGTCTATTATACGGTGACAAACGTTTTCGTTTGTTCAAAAGCCTACGCTAAAAGCTATGGCAAGCGACTAATAGTTGCGGTTGGGTTTATTCAGTCATTCATTCATTGATCCAAGAATATCGTTGGTAATGAGATGCTAGTGAAAATCAAGTTTCACAGCCTATTGTTTGTCCTATTAATTGTACTTTGGAGAGTGTGCCCAAGATCTCCACGAACTTATTCCACCATCCCCCTTCTACCATCGGGAATCCAGACGCACCACAGGATATCACCCATACTTAGTTGATATTCCACACATTCGCACATTTCGGTTAAAGCTTTGAAATATCTTTTACATCGCGCACGGCTACAAGTGGATTCGATTTCTTCAGAATTGAATAAATGTTTATTTGCTACAATACAGTAAGGAATAAAGGTCTTAAAATAATGTATTCAGCATACATGCAGCATGTAAATATGAATAAGTCCACCAAATTAAAGGAAGCATTTAAGAATCAATAACAATAGATTGAAAAAAAAAAAACACAACCATTTCAAAACTTACTTAAACTTATCGATCATGTACTCTCTTACATTATAAAAACATTTTTGCAGCCAAGTAGCCACTTGTCAATTAACAAGTAGCCTCAGCCTAACTAAATTGACAAGTAGCCACTTGTCAATTTAGATTTAAAAGGTTTACCAGTCAAAGATTTTAAGTCATCAGGTAGGTTATTATACTTTTTATTTATTATTTATGAGCAGGAGGTTGATACAATAAGTTCATTATTCTCGATCGGGTACGCCCGTAACCCGAATACGAGTATTAGTTAGGTCGCAAGTGAATAGGCTTCTTCTGGGCAAGCTTGTTCCATAGTCGACCTCATCTCTGTTCTGAAGGCTAGATCGGGGTCAAGAGTAAGTATATAGACAGTGAGAAAAATCTACAATAGTTGCTTAGTCTATATGTAACTACTAAACTGTTCGCTTGTAATTTTATTCCAGTCTTTCGGCCGATATGATGATTTATGAAAAAGCGGTTATACAAAGTTTTTCTAATCCTTCCTAGTTTTTACTAACAAGTTATTAGTGTAACAACATACACTTCAACAAAGTATAATTGTCACAAATGTAGAGCTAATTACTCTTCCCAAATACCGAAGCCGCCTGTGAATTATAGTGATTCATGAATGAGTTAGAAATACTTGTAATCACGTGGGTCATTTGTGTACGGACGCCACACATCTGTACAAATACTCGTACAGTTAAAAGCACGTCAAGAATGACCCATACAGTGTGATTTTCGCCTCTACGCTCACTGAATAAGCGCTGTACAAAGTCCATATTTTAAAGCTTGACGTACTTTTGACTGTACCTACGTACATTGCGCATATGTTAATTTATTGTTGAACACATTATCATCACATACAACACGCGTAATCCTGCAAAGCTAACAAAATTGTTGTTTATGGGATATTCTTTTCATAAAACGTCAAATTTTTATTTACTTACACGTAGATAATGAAAGTTGAATATGGAATAGTAGGCATTTTTGATTTGTCGGTTTTCCTTTTTATGATTTTTATTGTTAGTTCGTATGCTGCCGACAAAGAAAAGTACCAACTCGTCTCTACCCTTGGGTGTCGTAAGAGCATCCCTCTGTATATTGTACCATCTTAAATACTGCGGTCACCAACCACCGCGGTCTATATTGCCAGCTGCAACGCTAACAAACATGGTGACTATGGTACCTTCCTTCCAAATTGTACCACGCGTTTTTACGCTGGAGGGAGCTCCCTGTCTTGCAGTGGACGCTTACTTTCATGGGATGCTATGATGATGATTGTTGAAGTACTGAGGTATTGTTAGTACGACTTATTTTAGTCTCTTTATATTACGCCCAATACTGATATACCAATTCCATCCATCTTAAAGCGCAAATATACGGATTAAAGTGTCCATTCAAATGATCCGCATTAAAACATGTTTATAGGATTTTTGACCATGACATACCACTTTGACTAGGCCAAGCCAACGAGAGATTTGATGAGATTACTTCTGGGAAAAGATTAGCGACTATGAGCTTGCAGCGTAATTATTTGTCATCGAACTTGAAGAACTCGACGTTTTTGGCATGGTTTTAATATTTTGTAAGAACGTGTGAAGTTTATTTACCAACATGTTATTATATTCGTCGATCCGTAACCGACAGGTGAGCAATTTACTGCGTGTGTGTGCATAAACCAAAAATAATTGGCTATCACAGCCAACAGCAATGTTTGGATAGTTACCATTACTTGGAACCTGAATCATCGGTGTCAATGGTGTTGAAATTATGCATTCTGGCACGAAACACAGCTTCCCTTATTCACATAACATGGAATTGTACCTACTTACATCTAAATCACATCAAGTTGTAGTTAATTAAGTACAAACCACGATTGTTTCTATTTCTGAATACAGCGTGATAATTGTCTGACTATACTTGAGTATGGTACTTAGGATATGAAACTGAGCAACTTTTCCCAAAAAAGACAGGTTGAACACTGAAAAAAGGTTTTGGCTTCCCCATACAAACCATGCGCTGACTGTTAATATTGTAATTTGTATGGGACGACCAAAAAGAAGTTCAGTATCATATCCTAAGTACCATACTGAAGTATAGTCAGATGTTTCATTATCACGCTATATTACTGGCTGTTAGGAGACGTTTATAAAAACTCATTTTTTAATTTTCATATTAAAATTTTCTTTATTCAGAACTTAAAATTTTATAACACTTATCTAAACTGTATATGGAGTTCGATTAATCGATCCCAATACACCGCACATTATAACGTCAATAGCAAAATCAGCAGATTCCTGGATCAGGCGATCATTATTTGGAAGACAGGGCGATTCATACATAAGAAGATTGCTAAGTGTAGCCGTGTTATTTATAAAAACGTACAGCAAACATGTTCCTGTTTAATACCTTCGCTTTGAGTAAAGAAAGTATTATGAAAAATATCACCCATTCTGACACCGTACCGGGCTTGCTAAGGTTGGTCGCTGACTTCACAAATCTGCACAATGAACGAATACTTTACTGTCATGTTTCTATATTATTGTACTGACCTAATCTTTCACTTCGTTGAAATTAAGCTTCTAAAATGATGAATAGGTATGTTCTCTAGTCCATTTATCAAACGTGTAATCACATCGATATGAAAATGTTATCAAATCTATACATCGCAAAGGGGCCTTGCAACCGACTATAAAAGTATTTCTATTTGTATTGTAGCTGTTGTCATAGTAGTGAGTGATGGTTTTTAGATTTTCACGATGAAAATAGGAAAACTGAAACTTCGTTGTAAATTTTTGGACCCATTCCAGAAATAGTGCCAGAAGTCCACGTGAAAAAGCAATAATATGCATTTGTTTCCCTTGTTTTAGTATGATCATAAACGCAGGTTTTATTGTTAGTAACTTGATCACCTATTCTTTTTACACAACATGAATCATCAAAATCATGACAATATAAATAGAATAGCAGTATAATGTTGTGCTGAAATCTGCATTTTGTATAAAATTAAAATTAAAATTAATTTATTTCAGGCACAGACATATAACAGACCCATATAAATAATTACAGACATTGTAATTGGTCAATATAAATTACAATACAGGGTCTTATTTTGTACCTTCAAGGATGCCTCCTTGGCCAAGTTGCCCTCAATGTCGTCGTTTGTTTAAGAGACCCACGTTGATGATGAAATTTCAAAATTAAAATGTGGGTAAAATGATAACCATATGGGTAAAGTAAAACGATATAAACAATACTCAGTTGAAAAAAAATCCAACAACCAATGCCAACATCCTGCAGATCAAAACTAACTTTCGAAACACTGGTATAAAAAGTATTTTATTTATTTTATCTCAGTTTATTATATAAATACTTAACATACATAACATAATGTTTGATTAGTTTAATTATTTCATTCATATACTCTATCACTAACATCAACTTCATCGTAGTAATCTCCAGTATTTAAAATGTAGTCATAGACAGAAGGTTTTTTGGTATACGTCTCTGTCAAGATATTATCTTTACTTACATCTAAATTTTGTAAAAATACTGTCTGCTCATGTACGGGCTCCAATTCTCCGAAGTCATAATTAATTTCGTTGCTATAAGTTGATTTCTTTGAGTCTACATCTTCATTTGATTTTTTGACAGTAACCTCTGGTTCTATTAAGACGTCTTCAATTTTGTAATCTGTGTTTTTTCCCTTATAGTATTCTCTTTTGCTAGCATAGTCTTCTTGCTTTCCGTAAGCTCCTTCTTTTCTGCCGTACTGTGCTTTCTTGGCACTATAATCAAATGGTTCGTTCTTTTGAGCAGCGTACTCAGATTGTGAAGATGGATCGTCAGGTCCTTTTGAGAACTTTTTACTATCCCCGGCAACTTTGTCACCTTTGTGTGTGACAAATATATCTTTGACTATTGCATTAGGAAGGTCAAATAATTGATCGTCATAAATATCTAAATCTAAAGGATATCCAGGGGACAAGATGACAGAATTGAACTCTACGTTGGGTATCGCAAACATCCTACTGAATGTTGACTTTACAAATGGAGCTACAAATGCGAAAATTTGGAGAGGTAGCCCCTCGGGTGTTCCTTTAGGAAGAATAAGTCGATTTGGGAATCCTAACCAAGACTCAACGTTCTTCATAGGTAGTGCATCTAAACCAAATTCTGCATCTTCAACTTTTTTGCGTAGTGTTCTTAGAGATGTAAAATCATCCGCTAAGTGAGTCATTTGTTCAGATGATCGTGAGACAACGTTAGAACCAATCCTAAAGTTGTATTCGAAGCTATCAAGTAACATGAACATATTTTTCTTCTTGGTAAGTTCCCCCGGAGCTGTTTTGGGTCCCAGGTAAATTTTAATTAATCCTTTTTCAGTAACAAGAGAGGAAACATTCAGTTTGACGACAAACGGTTTGTGATTTAATCTTGGTTGACCTATTTTGACTTGAAACGCGGTATTAATCGTGTCTGTCTTCAAAGCATCGGTGACATCAAATTGGAAATAGTCAAAATTCGTCATAAGTTTTTTGACGTCCACATTGATTATTTCAACTCCGGGGAAATACAGCTCATTTCTTGTGTAAACAGGAATTTCTTTGAGTGCGTCATCTACTAAATCAACAATTTTTTTGTTTATCTTCCAAAATATGGGATCCCGTAGAGATGTCGCAAAGTGATCCAAAACAGACGGTTGGCTGAAATTAGCAAAATATTTTAACTTACGTTACTTTCTTTTTAGGCTTTCGTAATCAAAGTGTACCAATGGGACCTACGTCGTTTGGCTATCTGACTGTTTGGTTTAAACTTTCACAGGATTTATGTAAAATCAATAAAATAATGAAGATTATTTAGGCTCCTTTTTTAGCATTTTTTTTTGTTAAAATAAGCGGTACATAATACAAACAAGCGCAAAAATACAAAATAAAAATGGTGTGATTGTAGTGAACTATCATAGAACAACAAATAATAAAAACTGGTCAAGTGCGATTAGGACCCAAAGAATTATGGCACAGTATTTTTGAGTGAACCTATCTCTTAAATTTCGTCTTACGAAAATACATTGTGGTGGTACGGAACCTTTGGTGCGTGGATCCATGGATGGTGGTTTTTTTAATAACTAAGTACATTTGGAAGCTTGTTATTGGCCTTTAATGACCCATATTGTTTACCATTTTGTAAATGTAGCTGTAAGCTCCCCTAATATAATAAAATTAAATAAATAAATTTAAGGAAAAAAAGAAAAACAGGCCAAGTACGAGTCGGACTCGCGCACCCAGGGTTCCGTACTACTAAGGTAAAAATGCAGGCTTAGTTATCGACGCGCAGTCACTCAGAAGTGTATTAAATTCACACGAGTCTGGAACGCATTTGACCACTTTTTATTACTTGTTGTTATTATATATACGAGTATCTTATGCACTACATACAAATTTTCATGCTTGTAAGATTTTCCGTTTTTACGATAGCAAAAGAAACACTCAATCTAAATATCTAAATTATAAGACAGATCCATTGAAGTAGAACAAGAATGTGATCGTTTAGTCTTGTTCTATTTTAAGAATCAATCTCAAATAATAAAAACAATACCTGTCAGTAAACGTGTCATCTTTTCCAAGTGAAAATCTTAGTACAGTTTCAAAGCTCCGTTCTCCAGTGATTAGTATTCCCATTAGATGATTCAGTATTTGTGTTTTATTTAATCCTGTCTCCCTCTGTGAAATATTTGTTAAATTATTCAATAGTCATAATACAACTTCTTTATCATTTAGTAAGAAGTGAAAACGTCAAAACGTAAATGCTTAGATAAATGAAAAAACTTACCAAGTGAGCTACCACCGATGGAATATTATTTTCAATTGTTTGAAGAATTTGTAAATTATCCGAGTTTGTTAGATCCATTGAAGTAGTTCTATATCCGAATTCCTGTCCATTTGAATAAATTAGCATAGGATTATACTGTCTTGCAGTAAGTGTATTCAACTCAATACTTTCTACTTCAGGTAATCCATTTCCATACCTTTCAAGGTCATATCTTGCTATCAATTGCTTTATCGTGTGGTAAAAATACTCTCCACATCTACTGGAATCTGGAGCGGTATAAAACCAAGGAAATTGTTGAAGCTTTTGCAAGAAGTAGTAAGTGTTGATACCGATATCTTCATGGAAGTAGGCTAACTTTGTCTCATCGTAACTTTTGATAAAATCTGATGTATAATTGGCATCAAGAACGTAAGAGTTTCCTTCATCGTGAATGCTATCGTCAAGAACAATTTCTTCATCTGTTAATAGCGATGAAGCTTTGACTATGACATCCTTTGGAATAAAGTAGTTAGGGAATAGTTCGTATGGACCAGGAACAGATAGCTTTTCAGTGTCTCGTCTATTCAAGACAGCTAAATAAATTGCTCTTATAAACAACCCACAGTTAACATTTTGTCTAGCCCAAGCAGCTGCTTTGAAGAAAGTATCAAAATCCTTAGCGTAGAATAAAACTTCGTAAATAGCTCTAAATTCACTGAGGTGTTCAATATTGTAATCAGTAAATATCTCTCCTTTCGGCAAAAGGCCTTTAGCTTTTAAAGCTTTAAGGTTATTTACAACTTCCGGTTTCTGAAAAAAAAAAAAAGTAAGCGAAAAGAAAAATTTTCTTGGGTTGTAAAACAAAGTGAGTTTGAACGTATATAAAATTATTTACCAAATAAAGTGCGCTGGAACTGTCTAATGTGAACTCTTGCGCCAATCGGACGATGACTGGGTTCAGACTATCTTCACATACATTATCGAATAGAGGTAGTATCAGCTTTTGAAGATGCACCTTTCCTGGTGATCCTGAAAAAATAATTAAAAATATTACAAATGAAAAGTTTATTTTTTTTTTCAAATCAATTGCGTTTAAACAATCGAACAGCTTTCCCTTAGGAACATGGGTCGAAATACGAAAATATAATTGTAAAATACGTTATCAGCTTATGCAGTTTCTATCCTAAATGTTTTTTTCTCGTATTCAAACCTAAAGTTGATCAGTTTTGTGGTCCGAATGAGTAACATACTAAATAGAACGCACTTGATTAGGACGCACCCTATACATACAGGGTCTCACAGAAAAATAAGGGTAATTGAAGGAAGATAATAGAAATAATTCGTCACAAGGTTGTGAAGGCGTTGTTCTATTGATTTGACGGGTTATTTTGAATATTTCCTAGGGATCATTGATGATGTGACATTAAAATTTGGGACATGTTGGCACATGTCATCCCATATTAAAATAAATTTGCAAGGTATCTATTCTGAGCGAAGCAAGGAGGTCCGAGATCTTCGCTGGGCCTAGAACCAAGTGGCTTTCTACTATCGAAAATGCTATACAATGGAATAAAAATGTAAGGGATTGACATTAGCTAACGAAATGTGGCGTGACAACTAATGTCAATTGGTCAATCCCATATATTTTTTAAAGACACTTGCCTCAGGGCCCTGGGTGGAAGGAAACTTTCAGCGGGGCAGTAAGGGGAAGTATACCTAAATTAATCGTTGGAGCTTCACGAAAATGGTTTTAGAAGACTATCCATACAATTCCATGAAATTTAAATCCCCGTTCACAGATTTTCCCATACATTTTGTATGAAAATTTTACATAAAAGCTCTTTTGATGGCAAATCCTCTATGTAAATCAATCTAGGTTTGAGTACTCACAACGTTTGAAATTTGAAGTTTTTAATCAGTACCTAATAGAAAACTCAAAAACGTTTATAGTTTTTAATCAGTACTTAATAGAAATAGGATCGAATGACATATTTTTTTTCATACAAAATGTATGGGATAAGTATTTTTATTATTTTTTATGACTTTTTGTAGGTTTAGGTTAGGTTTGGTCCAAAGTCTACGGTCGATCAGTATTAGAAACTGGATCGATTGGCGCCAAAACCTTTTCTCGTGTGAAATGTCCTTTTCTTGCTCACTGTACTTTTTTTAAAATGTGTAAGGAAATGGCCAAATTTCCCAAAAATATGAATAGATTCCTAAGACCATTTTCGTGTAGCTGCAACAGTTCTGCCCCGCTGAAAGTTTCCACCCTGTATATTTACGGATATAACCACAGTTCTGCTCTGTGGATATAACTCACGTTTAAAAGAATGGCATAGGGCCGGGCCGAGGAATCTATATTAAAAGCTCACTCACCAGGTCTTGGTTGCGATGGAACTTTAGGAACCTTTATAAGGAAGCCCGAAGACCCCACGACTAAAACCACTGCAAGTAATGCTAACGTCTTCATTTTGTTTAGAATACTGAATAAGGATTTAAAATCAATCGAATTTATACTAGCAAAAGTCAATTTGTAAAGTTCATAGACATAGATTTTGATAAGTAGTTGAATGCTCCCTTGTTATGCGAGATTGCGACATCGAGGGATGACATAAAGTTATTCGGTCAGTAATCCTTCTCAGACGACCTTTGTTACTATCATCTGGGGACACGTTAGTGCTCTCGCCAAGACGAGCTAAAGGAGGCAGGGCATTACATATATTTTCTCGAAACGTTTTGTCCTGTTTCGAACCTTCATTACTTTGGCCTTGGGCTCAAATCTTCCGGATGATAAATTTATTGATAAAAAAACGCACATAGTTTGTTTCGTCTGGATCCATACTTAAATTTTTTCACATGAATAATTCTTTCTATTTTATAACTACATGTCCGGGAGCCGAGAAGATTTTTTCCCTTGGTTTTGGCATAATCTGGGCGAAAACAAGATGTCTAAGTAGATAGGGGACAATGAATGAAAGACCAGAGCCCGGTGTTCAGGAGGCCTTTTTCTGATTTTTATGCTGGTCTGTCTTAGCTAAAGCCCCGGCTTTCTTATCTGGCGAATGTTTTGTTACCAGTATAAGCGACTCTTTTACCAGCAATCACTTTTTTTGCCCTGAATGTATGACTTCATGAGATCTGATAGCTTTATAACAGCAAAAGCGTTATGAGCTTGTGAGAATGTGAGTCTTGGCACTTCATTTACACAAATGTTTTTGGTAGGACTAAATCATTCAGTACTTACATGATATGCGTGAAACAGAGTATTTCTCATTTCAGATAAACTTTAATTTGTTTTAAGGTTCTCACTCACTCAGACAAATGAACAACATGACCAAAGAAACAAGAATTGATACATAGCGGAAGTTTTGAATATGAAAAAGTAAAGAAACTCGTTTTTCGAAATATTTTTCTACACTATTATTGTGTTAGTTTTGCGGTCTGAGTAACATCTATCTTTGTATTTAACCTACAGCCGCCGCCGACTATGCTGAGCATGGGCCCCTTCTATTTTACACTACTCACTCTGGTCACTTCCAGTTCAAGCACTTTCTCGTCACAATGACAATGCTATTTGACTATCTGGCAGGTGATCGGCCCACCACTAAACTGCGTAACATACTTAAAAGAAACCGGTTAAGTGCGAGTCGGACTCGCGCGCCGAGGGTTCAGAGATAACTTCCGTATTTTTAGAAGCAACAAAGTCCATTTTTAGGATCGCAAAACTAAACTTGTTTGGAAAGGTGTTTTGCAGATTTATAAAAACTGTACAATTATATTTTTTTAAATATTTTTTTTTTTATTTTAGCATTTGTTTTTATCTACTTAGAAAGATAGTCTTATTTTTGCTGTTATATTTACATAAACTTCTATCGACTATATTTAATTCAGATTTTTCGTTTTGCAACCTTCGGAGATAAGGGCGGGAGTGTTTTTTTTTTTGACATTAATCATCATAACTTGAAAACTAAGATTCGCAATAAACACAAAAAAATATTTTGATATGTACAAGTACACCCCACTCGATCCAGTAACAACTTAACATTTTGCCCCCCCCCCCCCCACCATAATAACAATATATATTTTTTTATTTTTTCATTTGTAATTAAGTTGGGCAATCACTGCTCTAAATTTCAAATCTATAGCATGAGTGGTTGCTGAGATATACAGCGTGAATTTTCATTGGTTTTGCTTCCGAAGCCCAGTCATTCTTCTCATGATAACAAGCAATATTCCCAAAAAAAATTTTTTCGCTTCTCCATAATAAAGTGGTCACGTGATCGATTCATTTTGTATGGGAAAGCGAAAAATTTTTTCGAGTAAATTTTTTTTTTCGGTGGGAAAGTTGCTTGTTGAAAACCAATGAATATACACGCTATACAGGTGTGTCAGGCAGACATACGAAGTCGCACCATAAGGGTTCCGTTTTCACCATTTTGGTTCGAAACCCTAAAAATATGCACTTACATAAAATAACAACCATATTGTATTCTTATTTTGGTATTAGATGCCATTTTAAAAATTACAAATAAATACTTTTGCCTATACTTTTTTTTTCTTAGCCTAATAGATCCCACTGCTGGGCAAAGGCCTCCGCCGCGGCTTTCCATTGGTCACGATCTTTTGTAACCTCTTCCCAATTCTTTAAGAAGGCATCAAGGACGTCACGCCATCGTTCTCTGGGTCTACCTCTGCGTCTGGACCCGTCATGAGGTAACCAATGGGTGACTTTCTTTGTCCACCTTTTAGGGCACATTCGACAGACATGTCCAGCCCAATCCCACTTTAGTTTAGCGAATTGGTCTCCACGTCGGCAATACCAGTTTTGGAACGCAGTATGGTGTTTTTGACTCGGTCTGTTCGTCTTATTCCAAGAATACTGCGTTCCATCGCTCTCTGGCAAACCTTGAGTTTGGACTTGAGGTGTTCCGTCAAAGACCATGTTTAGGCGCCGTAAGTTAGGATGGGAAGGATACAAGTGTCGATGAGTTTGCGTTTCAGCGAGAGAGGAAGATCTCCCTTCAAGAATTGTTTTAAGGACCAGAAGCTTTTCCAAGCATTATCAATCCTACGGTCAATTTCTTTTTCTTGCTTGTTTACAAAATAAACAATCTGGGCCCTGAGTCAAGTGGCTTTCTACAATCGCAAACGCTAGTAGAATAGAATGAAAATATATGGGATTGACATTAGCGAACGAAATGTTGCGTGACAGCTAATGTCAATCCCATAAATTTTTATTCTATTCTATAGCGATTGCGATAAAAGATATGCCACTTGACTCAGGGCCCTGGCCTAAGTACACATACTCAACGCCTACTTATCATCTGTAAATCGCATCTGCTTTATATCACACTTTACGACCATTTAAGCAGGTAGGTAATTATTGCCTAAACACTTAAATTTATGACGTGATTTTTTTTAAGGAAGGTCAGGTGGGGAATATTACTAAGGTAGGGCCAACGTAAGACGTTTGACGTTTCCTTAACACTCACACCCGGGGTCCACAGGGTTAATTTTTCTTCGCAGGTTTTAATTTTACAAACGTTTGACAGCTGTCACAATGGACCTATTACAACTTACTTTAGTGTATATATGGGAGACTGGCCGGTCAGAATCTTTTTCGAAAATATGATTACTTGTAAGTAAAAATATGTGTGTTCCATTTTCAAAATTTCCCTCCACATTTTTTGCGAGCCAATTCAAAGTATCGTGTCTTACTGAAAAATGGATCTGCGCCGGGAACATTTTAGAGCTATGATTTTTTACGATTTCAAGTGTCGCCTGAAACCGGATGAATCGTTCGATAGACTTCAAATGGCATTTATGGATGAAGGCCCCTGTTCGCGACGACTTTTAAATTTAAAATTGCCGCCGTTTTGTGCCCGTTCCCGTAAAATTATTATGGCAACACTAAACACCGATCGAAAAATAAACATCGTCTGTGGCGAGCCTACGAATTACTACTACTCGATATGAGATGGCGCTCTTAAGCTATCAGCTGTCATCATCATCATATAAACTTCGAGTTATTGACTCATCGAATCGCTAGATGGCACTACACGTTAGGGAAATCGCAATGTCTCGCAATTGTGGTAATAGTTATTCTGCCTCCCACCTGGCGGCACCACCAGCGCGCGAGAGCTTAGTCGAAGATTCCAGAAAGCAGAAGCCGTATAGAAGGAACGAAGAAATATACTAGAAAATTCCAAGTTGCCAGAATTTTCCCTGAAAAATAGTATATAAACCGACCGCAACCGCGCCACTTTATACAGTTCTTTCGGAGCAATCGGAAAGTAAACATCAGAAGAAAGAGAAGATTCTTCCGGCTAACAGTTAATAGTGAAAACAGTACCGATTACAGTAAATTTACAGTGCCGCGTTTTCCCGTCCGTTCAGTCAGTCTAGTCAGTGTGTCCGTATTAGTATACCGTGTGTAAAAGTATTCCATTTTTGCGAGGAAGTATCCGATCAGTTCAGTTTACAGACATTGTTATCAGTGACATCCGATATTTATATATTCGCGCCTTTCCGAGTGACAGTCATAGTGTTAGCAGCTTGCCAGTTCATATTCTCAGTTCGTATTTTCTATTTAGTACAAAATCATAGTGTTGCCAGTAACAGTTTTCGGTTTTATACAGACTTTTTTAACCGTACAGTATTGCCAGACCGTGTAACAGATTTTCTACAGAATAAATACAGTCCATTAATAGCCAGTATTTTATTGTGTACATTGGGATGGTAAGGAAGCTCTACGAGCGACCCCCGTCCCGTACATAATGGTCCTTCGAGCCGGATCTTCGAAGGATTCGCGTGTCGTACAGTGATCATCCATGGACAGTTGGACAGTACGTTGTATAGTGTAAACAGTAAGTGAACAGTTTATAGACAGTTTAGATATCGATTTTAATGAACAGTATAGTGCCGTAATTTCCGTGGACAGTATATAGAACAGTAATCATATGGACAGTGATTTTATTCGTGAACGTTCCGTATCGTGTTCGTACAGACAGAGAGAAAATATTCATACACTGAGTACAGACTCAGTGAACATTTAATAGTGAAGTATTGTCTGAACAGTTTCGAAATTACAGTAGACAGTTACGTAAAGTGTATTGAGTGTATACAGACTGATAGACCGTGTACAGACCAAGTTAACTTTTATGGACAGTAAGTACAGACCAAGTGAACATTTTTAGTATTACCGTTTTCAGTCAGTTACAGTGAATAGTTACGTGTACAGATAGAGCAAACAGTTGAATACAGACTGAGTGAACAGTTTTGTCAACAGTTAACAGTTTTGAGTTCTGGACAGTTTTTGTGAAAGTTTGAACAGTTATAGAAAAACAGTGTGAAAATGATTGTTAAGGTATGCAATGCCGTATCGTCTGACCGACAGAAGCACCTTGAAGCTGCAGTTAAGAAAGTAAACGACGTGATGTTGGAAGTAGACAGGGCAGACAATAAACTTACTGGAGCTCGCCGATACAGAAAGGAAGTCGAACAGAAATATATAGTCTGTCAAACTACAAAGTTTGAACGCATGATGTACAATGCAGAAACAGCTGAGAAGTCTGCTAAAAAGGAGTTAGAATTAGCACAAAAGAAGTGTAAAATAGCTGTAGCCATACTCCGACAGATAGAAGCCGAGGAAGAGCAGAACAGTGAAGAGTGTCAGTCAAGGATAGAAACAGGATCCGTACGAAGTTCTGTTAAGTCTGAAAAGTCTGAAAGTAATAAATCTATGTCGGAAAAGCTCGCCCGAGCATCACAGGATGAAGCCGAAGCGGAAAAGAAATTCGCCGAAGCTGAACAAAGAGAAGCTGAAGCTAAAATAAAACAACAGAAAATTCGTGAACAGCTTAGAAAACTTGAAATGGAAGAATTGGAAATACAGAACACACAGTCTGACTCTGAAGAGCTGAATCATCCGCAGCAGAACGAAGATCAGAAGACTGAACAGTTAAGAAGAAAGAAGTCGGAAGAACAGAAAACTGAAGAAAACAGAAAAGTGATGACCGTATCCTACAAGGCAAAAGAACACAGTGTAAGCGCATTTGAAGAGCAGCAGACAGCGAAATACAGAATAATGAAGACAGAACCCGAAGCAGAGAGAACAGAACCCCACAGAATAATGAATCTGGAAAAAACAGAAGTCCGTCCGAAGTCCGAAGAACAGAAGACCGATCCGTTCAGAAGACCGAAAACCGAAGATCAGAAATTTGAAGAGCAGAAAAGATTTAAGACTGAAGAAAAGAAGATCGACAAGCCGAAGTCCGCAGATTCAGAGGCCTATAGTCCGAGGGTCTACAGTCCGATGGCCCACAGTCCCAGGGTCGACAGTACGATGACCCATAGACCGAGGGTCTACAGTCCGATGGCCCATAGTTCGAGGGTCTACAGTCCGATGGTCCATAGTCCGAGGGTCTACAGTCCGATGGCCCATAGTCCGAGGGTCGACAGTCCGATGGCCCATAGTCCGAGGGTCTACAGTCCGATGGCCCATAGTTCGAGGGTCGACAGTCCGATGGTCCATAGTCCGAGGGTCTACAGTCCGATGGCCCATAGTCCGAGGGTCGACAGTCCGATGGCCCATAGTCCGAGAGCCAAATGTCCGAGGTCCTACAGTCCAGTGGCTCTTACTCCGATGACCTACAGTCCGAAGACCTACAGTCCGAAGGTCAACCGTCCGATGGCCAACCGTCCGATGTCCTACAGTCCGAGATCTAAAAAGTATGAAAAGGTTAAGCCAGCAGAAAATAGTAATGAATACAGTAAACAAATAACCGAGGAACAGAAGTCCGAAGATTTGAAGGCAGAGCAGCCAAGTGAATTTGAGAAACAGAAGACAAAACAGTTTCTACAGAAAACAGAAGAGACGAACACAGAACAGTTCAGACGACAGAAGCTGCAAGAAGTTAAAGAAATTAAAACAGATAATTACAGAAAAATTAAGATAGATTATCAAGAAAGAAGACAGAATACAGAAGCGTACAGAAAACCGACAGAAGGAAAATGGAAAACAGAAGAAAATAAGACAGAAGATTCGTACAGAACAGAATACCATATGAAACCACACAGTCCGTCCGTCCGTCTTCCGTTCCGTCAGCCGAATTCTAAATGGTACCGCTGCAAGTATGAAGAAGTTAATAGCAACAGATCGTATTCAGCCGCCAACAGTCTACATTCGAACCTATATCACCCGTATTGCATTTTGTGCACAGAAACAAGGCATGAAGCCAAAAATTGTAAACAGTTTACCGAAGCCGACAGTGACAGCCGATGGAATATCGCAAAGAAGCACAATTTATGTTTCCGTTGCCTCAGACAGAGAATAAACCGAGAGCACAAATGCAGAGCTTACAGGTGTAATGTCAACAGTTGTATCCGTTTACATCATCCACTGCTTCACTTCAAGAAGAAGGAAGAAGATACTGCTGAAGAAAAATACGAGAAAAAACTGATTCCAACATACAAAAAACTGATTCCAACATACGAAGATAAATTGACCAGAAAAGAAGTTTTGCCGAAGAAAACATCGCAAGCCGACTCGGAGAACATAAATCGACGCACGTCAGATAAAGAGGCTGAATCACTAAAGATGAAATTAAAACAGTTGGAAGAGAAACTGGACAGCCTACAGCAACAGATTTCCGATTTAGTCCAGTCATTCGCCGAAACAGTTCGTCCGATACCGAAACAATTTTCGACCGTTCAATACCGGCGGGAGGGACGCCCCACAGATATAAGAATGAAGACCGTTAATCAATTCGACAGAGCAAGTTATCGGCGGGAGGACCCGCAAATTGAATCACTTTTAGCACAGACAGACAAAATAGACCGTACAGCAGATTACCGGCGGGAGCAAAAGCCACTACACACAACGTGGATATCGCCTCATCACAGTCAGTTACGAATAATCGAAAATTGGCGTAACCGAAGCTCACCGCAAGTAACGGAACAGTCACTGCAGTCATCACCGTCAAGTCAACCGGAGGTAAAGTCGTCGCTTCACCAACGGAGTAAATGCGCCGTCGATACCGACATCGCACGGCGGGAGTATGTTCGCGACGACTTTTAAATTTAAAATTGCCGCCGTTTTGTGCCCGTTCCCGTAAAATTATTATGGCAACACTAAACACCGATCGAAAAATAAACATCGTCTGTGGCGAGCCTACGAATTACTACTACTCGATATGAGATGGCGCTCTTAAGCTATCAGCTGTCATCATCATCATATAAACTTCGAGTTATTGACTCATCGAATCGCTAGATGGCACTACACGTTAGGGAAATCGCAATGTCTCGCAATTGTGGTAATAGTTATTCTGCCTCCCACCTGGCGGCACCACCAGCGCGCGAGAGCTTAGTCGAAGATTCCAGAAAGCAGAAGCCGTATAGAAGGAACGAAGAAATATACTAGAAAATTCCAAGTTGCCAGAATTTTCCCTGAAAAATAGTATATAAACCGACCGCAACCGCGCCACTTTATACAGTTCTTTCGGAGCAATCGGAAAGTAAACATCAGAAGAAAGAGAAGATTCTTCCGGCTAACAGTTAATAGTGAAAACAGTACCGATTACAGTAAATTTACAGTGCCGCGTTTTCCCGTCCGTTCAGTCAGTCTAGTCAGTGTGTCCGTATTAGTATACCGTGTGTAAAAGTATTCCATTTTTGCGAGGAAGTATCCGATCAGTTCAGTTTACAGACATTGTTATCAGTGACATCCGATATTTATATATTCGCGCCTTTCCGAGTGACAGTCATAGTGTTAGCAGCTTGCCAGTTCATATTCTCAGTTCGTATTTTCTATTTAGTACAAAATCATAGTGTTGCCAGTAACAGTTTTCGGTTTTATACAGACTTTTTTAACCGTACAGTATTGCCAGACCGTGTAACAGATTTTCTACAGAATAAATACAGTCCATTAATAGCCAGTATTTTATTGTGTACATTGGGATGGTAAGGAAGCTCTACGAGCGACCCCCGTCCCGTACAGCCCCTCCAAGGCAACCGTGTATCGTTGGTATAACGAATTTAGGCGCGGTCGACCAACCTTGGGGGATGAAGAAAGAAGCGGTCGCCCTTTGACGGCTATTACGGAAGAAAACGTGCTAGCAGTGAAAAATTTAATCCAAGATAATAGGCGAATTACATATCAGGAGATTCAGCACATATTAAAGATTGGATCGGGAAGCGTTCACGAGATTCTACACGGGCATCTTCGCGTGAGGAGGATAGTATCGCGCTGGGTGCCGCACTACCTCACCGACGCTCAGAAGCAGGCCCGGGTGGAATGGTGCCGTGATATGCTGAACAAATTTGAAGCAGGCTCGTATCGGCGTGTTTACGACATCGTAACAGGTGATGAGTCCTGGATTTATCAATACGATCCAGAAACCAAGCGCCAGTCGACAGTTTGGGTGTTTCAAAATGAACCAACGCCTACCAAAGTGAAGCGATCTCGAAGCGGGGGGAAGATTTTGATCGCCAGCTTTTTTAATTTGACTGGCCACTTGGCCTCAATTCCCTTACGAGATCAAAGAAGCATCAACGCCGAATGGTATACTACCAAATGTTTACCAGAAGTTTTTTCTGTTGTGAGCAACAAGCGACCAAACACAGGGCTCCGCGGACTACTGCTCCACCACGACAATGCGCCTGCACACACCGCGCTCAAAACGAGGGACTTCCTGGACAGCACACCAGTCAAACTCCTGGGTCACCCTCCTTACAGCCCTGATCTAGCACCGTGTGACTTCTTTTTATTTCCAAAAATAAAAAATCAGCTCAAGGGGATACAATTTTCGTCGCCGGAAGATGCGCTGGCTGCGTTCGAGCAGGCTGTAAACGAGGTGTCTACGGCGGACTGGAAAAAGTGTTTTGAAAACTGGTTCAGACGCATGAATCTTTGTATAGAGGCTGGTGGAGAGTACTTTGAAAAGATTTAATAAAAATATATGTACCTGTAGAACAATTTTTTTTAGTGTCGCAAATATTTCTGAGTGTCCCACGTATGTCACTCCTGTTTATCTCGGGAACCACTCATGTTATCGACTTGAAATTTGAAATAGTTTTAAAATATGATTGCCCGACTTTACTGCTAAAAAAATAATTAAAAAAATATTATTACTATTATTGTAAAAGAGGGCCCATATAGGGAGAGCAAAATTTTAAATTGTTGTACGAGTATCTAGGTCAAGTGGGATATAATATGAAACGGTTTTACTTGTAAGTTCCAAAATATTTTTTTCTATTTTTTTACCAGTTCGTATTGTTTAATAGGTACTTACATTAATTATTTTTAGAAGAAATATATTTTTTACGAATTAGTTTTCAAGTAATAATGAAAAATCTCAAAAAAAAATATTTGAAGTCAAAAAAGGTTTATGTTAATGTAACAGGAAAAATAAAATGATCTTTATTTGTTCTCAGTTATTTAAAAATGTGCAAAAAATACGTAGAAAAATATCTTGGGTTTGTCTGATTCTTGGGTGTGTAGATAGTAGTTTTTTACTATTACAAATCAAAAATACTAAAAATAAAACATAAAATGAAAGTAAAAAATATTTTTTTATTAGACGTAGAAAAAGAACTAAAGCTTTATCAGTCTTAGGTTTTCAAATAAAAGCGTGTTACATTGTAAAATAGAAAGAAACTCTGGCCAAGTGCGAGTCAGACTCGCGCACTGAGGGTTCCGTACCACTAAGATAAAAATACAGTCTTAGTTATGCGCGCGAGTCCGACACGCACTTGAGCAGTGTTTAGGGTTCCGTATCTCAAAATAAAAAACGGAACCCTTATAGGATCACTTTGTTGTCCGTCTGTCTGTCTGTCTGTCTGTCAAGACCCTTTATTTCACTAACGGGTAAAGGTATCAGGTTGAAATTAATACCATATATTAGGATCCATGAACCACACAAGATCTGAAAATTTCAATTTTTTACAACGACGCAATCAAAAGATATGGCATTTTATGTCCTCATCTCCATACATTTATGCAAAATAGCAAAACCTACAGGGTACTTCCCGTTGACCTAAAATTATGAAATTTGGCAAGAAGCTAGGTCTCACAGTACAAATAATGGGAAAAGTCTGAAATCATTAAATATTACAACTTTTCTCACAACTAATGGTAACCAATTGTGGTGAGCTCCCGTTTCAAGAACATTCATATAAGATAGGGGTCAAGTTGGATAGTCGCGAAGGCGATTTTTGTTTTAGTTCTATTTTAAAAATGGAAACACTTACAAACTTGAAAATTGGTATGTTCATAGTGCATAAGCTATAAAATAACAACAAATAATAAAATTTGGTCAAGCGCGTGTCGGACTCAAAAAATGTAGCACATTAACTTACTGAAATTTCAACTAATACAATTATGATTATGATTATGTGGTGGTACGGAACCCTCTGTGCGCGAGTCGAATCGCACTTGGCCGGTTTTTTTAGTTCTCTCTAGCTGTTTTAAAATGTAACACGCTTTTATTTGAAAACCTGAGACTGTGATAACGTTTTAGTTCTTTTTATTTGTCTAATAAAAGCTTGTTTTGAATATCATTTTTAACCATTATATAGTTTTATTTATTGGAATGTGGAGTGATCGTAGCGGCGTATGTGTCGGAACATAAGCCTTCTTGTTATTACACAACTTTACAGTTACCGACATTATTATTTAAGGTTCACTTCACAAAATAATTAGAGGGAAGCAATTGGCATGGTATGAATATATTATGGGGACAGGAGAGGACTAGCAATGAAAGCGATCAATATGTTACGCCGACCCCAATAAGTTGGGATAAGGGCAGGCAAATTATGATAAGCGTTTCTTGAACCACCTAACCTTACTACTTAACTTAAAGCCGGAAAAGTTTTGTTAAGTGTACCGAAATACTCAAAACCAAACACTACTGCCAGTTGCAGATTGTGGCGAGACATATTTGCCCCAACGGATCATTTCATACCTCCTAAGGAGAGTCCCCAACCTGGTCATGAACTTGAAAAATATTTTTGTTCGGGTAACTCCCTACTAGTAAAGTGGGGGTGATTTTTTTTTTTGTCTACCCATAATGTAGGGTGTCGTTCGATATGTCTTTTATAATACTAAATAATGAGAGTTTGCAAAGATCATTTTTCGATTTGGGATCTTGCGATTTCGATTAAGCTTGAAAACTAAATTTTTTGTTTGAGTCCAGGGTCGCTGCCGGCTAAACGGTTATGATTGTAAATGTGCAAAAAAATGAGAGAAGTAGTATATTTGATGATATTAAAAGGAAAACTATCATAGCTAAGAAGGCTCTACACGTTAATGAGCTGTAGCCAAAAAACTGGAAAAAATAAAAATAGCAATAGCAATCTGGCGCCTCCGGGACCTGGCTGAGTATTAGAAGGTAAAAAGTTTGTGATATAAACTAAATTAAATAGTTAATCAAAACCTGCTTTGTGATTTAAAAAAAAGCTACCACATCCTGCGCGTGGCCCGACACGCACTTGGCCGGTTCTTTATATTTAGATGATATTTTCAGCTATTTCAAGATCGTAGCAGATTGCAGCCCCAACAAGAAAGTGGTTTTAAAGTATAACAGTCAGTTTCAAATGTTTGTAGGATCAAATCCTGAATTTTTTTTTCATCGTTTCACTAAGAGGTTACATCATAAATATACTTTGTAGTACTGCGCAACAATATGTTAAAATCGTTATATTTGTCTAATTTGTTATTTTTCATGATCAAGGTTATAAGAGCAATGAACTGATATTAATTTTAGAAGAGATTACAATATGCGGGGTCTAAAAAAATGGTTAGGAAAAACTGAAAAGGCATGAAACTCAACAATTTTCCGAAATATAATTATCACTGGAAGTGAAAAATCGGGCGTTACATACAAAATTTTGTTTTTGATTGGAAATGTTTGGTGATTATAATTATGATCTAAGTTTTTGTGATTCTGAACCAAAATTACTTCGTCTGTCTGTCACAGCTGTTTATCTCAGCAACTACATACGCTATGGTCTTGATATTTGGAACACTTTTAAAATGTGCTTGCCCAACTTAATTGCACTGAATATAATATATTTTTATGATCATTGTAAATGGAGTCTAAAGCTAAATAAATAAATAAGGGGGACAACATTTTAAATTGTCGTAACTAGGTCAAGTGGGGTATTCGAAAGAACTTTACTTGTACATTTTAAAATAAGAACTTAGTTTTCAAGTAATTACGTGAAATGTCTAAAATATATTTGTTTCCTCTCTAATCTCTGATGTTCGTAAAAACGGAACATCGAAATTGAGATAATTGATATAATTCTCTGTCAAATGTTACAGCATAAATATAACAATCTCTATAAGTTGCATATTTTTTTGGAAATCTGCAAATAGCCTTTACAAACAAACATAGTTTTGCGGTCCCAAAAAAGGACTTTATTGATTCTAAAAACACTGACGCGAATCTGACTCGCATTTGATCGGTTTTAATTTTTTTCCGCTGATAAGATTTTTTGTGGAAAAATGATATATTTCATTGATTTATTGTGCTCTTTCAGTTTCTTCCAACATCCTGTATAACTCAGCTACGAAGAGAACACGTAATAATTTTTTTATGTATATACAGTCTTTTTCAGAAATGCTTTTATTTGAACACAATTCGTTTCTTTGCTAAAACTTGTTCCAAAAAGTGAGGTACACTTATTTGGATGTTAATAAATTTGCAAAGCACCTAACAGTAATAAAATAAATTATCTTTGAGGTGTCTGCGGTACTCACCGGAGAAGACGTAGTTGTGATTTTTCTTAGTTTGTTTTTTTATTGTATAATCTTTTATCCTATCCTACTCCTACTATACCTATATATATATAATATAATATAATATAATATAATATAATATAATATAATATAATATAATATAATATAATATAATATAATATAATATAATATAATATAATATAATATAATATAATATAATATAATATAATATAATATAATATAATATAATATAATATAATATAATATAATATAATATAATATAATATAATATAATATAATATAATATAATATAATATAATATAATATAATATAATATAATATAATATAATATAATATAATATAATATAATATAATATAATATAATATAATATAATATAATATAATATACATACATACATACATAACATCACGCCTCTTTCCCGTTGGGGTAGGCAGAGACCACAGTCCTCCACCTGCTACGATCTTGACATACTTCCCTTGCTTCCTGTACTTTCATCAATCCTTTCATACATGCTCGTCGGTTTAGGGTACTTTTAACCTGGCCTTTATTCAGAACGTCCTGAATTTGGTCCTGGTACGTTCGCCTAGGCCTTCCCCTTCCAACGTTTCCATTCACTCTCGCCTGGTAGATCTCTTTCGTCAATATTCGTTCATTCATCCTCTCTACATGACCAAACCATCTCAGCATCCCTTTCTCGATTTTGGTCACTACGTCTTCTTTTACGCCACACCGTTCTCTTATCACACTATTTCTTATCCTGTCACTCAATTTAACACCAATCATACTCCTTAGCGCTCTCATTTCCACTGCATTAATTCTACTTTCATGCTTCTTCTGCCATACCCAGCTTTCACTGCCATACATCAGTGTTGGTACCAAAACTCCCCCATGAACAGCCAAACGAGCCTTGTGAGACACCTTCTGACTCTTCATAAAGGCGTGCAGGGCACCATTCACCATGTTTCCAGCATTCACTCTTCTTTCAATATCACTTTCACACTTTCCATCTCTCGTAAACTTTGAGCCCAGATACACAAACTCCTTCACTTGTTCGACTTGTTCACCATCTATTAATATAGTACACTCTGTCATACATTCTTCTCTTTCAAGTACCATTACTTTAGTCTTGCTTACATTTACTTTCATTCCTTTCTTGTCCAAAGCCACATTCATTATTGTTACCATCTCCTGCAACTCGTCAGCAGATGACGCAAGTACAACTTGGTCATCAGCGTAGAGAAGACATTTGATGAGTAACTCATTCATTCTCAGTCCACACATACTCTCTTTCAGATCAATCAAACAATTATCCATGAACAGGTTAAACAGCCAAGGTGACGCTACACATCCCTGTCTAACACCTTTTTCGATGCTAAACCATTCAGTGTACGCCCCGTTTATTCTGACACAAGCACTGGAATCCTCATAGAGAGATTTCAGTGCTTGAATCAGATGACCGTTTACCCCATACATAGACAATGCTGACCACAATTCATTCATCACCACTCACATAATATAATATAATATAATATGATATGATATGATATGATATGATATGATATGATATGATATGATATGATATGATATGATATGATATGATATGATATGATATGATATGATATGATATGATATGATATGATATGATATGATATGATATGATATGATATGATATAATATAATATAATATAATATAATATAATATAATATAATATAATATAATATAATATAATATAATATAATATAATATAATATAATATAATATAATATAATATAATATAATATAATATAATATAATATAATATAATATAATATAATATAATATAATATAATATAATATAATATAATATAATATAATATAATATAATATAATATAATATAATATAATATAATATAATATAATATAATATAATATAATATAATATAATATAATATAATATAATATAATATAATATAATATAATATAATATAATATAATATAATATAATATAATATAATATAATATAATATAATATAATATAATATAATATAATATAATATAATATAGGAATGAGCTTTGGTTTGGACAAATGTAACGTTTTACACTTAAAAGCATGAAGAAGAGACGAGCAGCAGGGTCATGGGCATGTATTACTAAGCGGGGAAGAATTTGAACACCTAAAAAGCGACGAAAACTATAAATACCTAGGCATAAATGAGTCAAGAAAAATTGAACACAATGTTGTTAGGCAGCAATTACAAAAAAAATATTTCAGAAGAGTCAAGAGCATTACTAATTCACACCTTAATTCCCGGAATTTAATAACAGCAATAAATACATATGCAGTTCCCGTTTTACTATATTCATTTGGAGTCATAAATTATAAAATTACGGATTTAAAACAGATTGATGTTAGAACTACAAAAATACTTAGCATGAATAAAGCACACCATCAAAAAGCAGACGTAGAAAGACTATATATGCCAATCGAAAAGGGAGGACGGGGACTGTCAAATATAGAAATGTTATACAAAACTCAAATAATTAAATACAAAAGATACCTGGATACCGGAAATGATTACATTCTAAAAGCTATAAATAAACACGACAAAGACAGAGACAAATATTCAATAGATAAAGAAGCGAAAGAAAATGGCATAGAACTAGTGCTCCATAGTGGGGAAACTTATGCAGATAGAGAAATTAAATTAGCAGTTTTGAAACATAGAATAAACAAATTAAAAGCAAAACCTTTACATGGACAGTTATACAGAGCAGTATTAGAAAAAGATAGTATAGACACAGAGTTTTCCTTCCACTGGTTGAAAATGCAACCAGTATCTTCCACATTGGAAGCATCCATTTTCGCACTTCAAGACCAAGCTGTAGTTACGATACAGCATGAAAGAGATGTGCTCAAAAGACCTGTGGATGGTAAGTGTCGGCTATGTGCCACGAAGGATGAAACTGCACAACATGTTGTAGCAGGCTGTGAGAAGTTGGCAGGCCCTTACTATACCAAAAGGCATAACAACTTAATGCAGTACGTTTACTGGGTACTACTAAAAAAGCACAACCTCGAACCAACCAGCTTGTGGTGGAAAGAACAACTCACCCAACCACAAGTGAAAGAAAAGGAGACCGCTAAGATAATGTGGGAGATACCGGTTCAGACTGATGTAACAGTAGCACACAATAGGCCAGACATAATATACATAGATAAAACTTAAAATAAAACATACTTAATAGATTCAACCGTACCGTCAGACTATAATATAGGAGTTAAAGAAATTGAAAAACTCAGTAAATACCACCTTTTGCAAAAAGAAGTAACACGGCTTTGGAAAACAACCACCTAAGTAATACCAATAGTAATTGGGACATCTGGAGTAGCAGCTAAATCCATACACAAATATTGCACACAGTTAAACGCACACTTGAACATACATACACTTCAGAAACAAGCCGCCATACACACATCAATAATACTGTCAAAAGTCTTGGGGAATACAATTTATGTAGACAGGGATCCTGATCCTCCTCTTCCTTGAGGGTCTCAAGGATAATAAACTACCGATTTTGAAATCGAGACACCAAAGAAGTGACCAAAACGTAATATAATATAATATAATATAATATAATATAATATAATATAATATAATATAATATAATATAATATAATATAATATAATATAATATAATATAATATAATATAATATAATATAATATAATATAATATAATATAATATAATATAATATAATATAATATAATATAATATAATATAATATAATATAATATAATATAATATAATATAATATAATATAATATAATATAATATAATATAATATAATATAATATAATATAATATAATATAATATAATATAATATAATATAATATAATATAATATAATATAATATAATATAATATAATATAATATAATATAATATAATATAAACTGTCAAATATAGAAATGTTATACAAAACTCAAATTTTCAAATACAGAAGATACCTTGATACCGGAAACGATTATATTCTAAAAGCTATAAATAAACACGACAAAGACAGAGAAAAATATTCAATAGATAAAGAAGCGAAAGAAAATAGCAGAGAACTAGGGCTCCAGAGTGGGGAAACTAACACAGATAGAGAAATTAAATTAGCAGTTTTGAAACATAGAATAAACAAATTAAAAGAAAAACCTTAACATGGACAGTTATACAGAGTAGTATTAGAAAAAGATAATATAGACACAGAGTTTTCCTTCCGCTGGTTGAAAAAGCAACCCGTATCCCCCACATTGAAAGCGTCCATTTTCGCACTTCAAGACCAAGCTGTAGTTACGAGACAGCATGAAAGAGATGTGCTCAAAAGACTTGTGGATGGTAAGTGTCGGCTATGAGCCACGAAGGATGAAACCGCACAACATGTTGTAGCAGGCTGTGAGAAGTTGGCAGGCACTTACTATACCAAAAGGCATAACAACTTAGTGCAGTACGTTTACTGGGCACTACTAAAAACGCACAACCTCGAAACAACCAGCTTGTGGTGGAAAGAACAACTCACCCAACCACAAGTGAAAGAAAATGAGACCGCTAAAATAATGTGGGAGATACCGGTTCAGACTGATGTAACAGTAGCACACAATAGGCCAGACATAATATACATAGATAAAACTGAAAATAAAACATACTTGATAGATATAACCGTACCGTCAGACTATAATATACGAGTAGGAGCTAAAGAAATTGAAAAACACATCTGACGTAGTACATCTGGAGTAGTAGCTAAATCCATACACAAATATTGCACACAGTTAAACGCACACTTGAACATACATATACTTCAGAAACAAGCCGCCATACACACATCAATAATACTGTCAAAAGTCTTGGGGAATACAATTTATGTAGACAGGGATCCTGATCATCCTCTTCCTTGAGGGTCTCAAGGCGGGAGGTCAGGATAATAAACTACTGATTTTGAAATCGAGACACCATAAAAGTGACCACAACATAATATAATATAATAATATATAATATTAATTAATATTAATTATTAATATCCTACTTCCTACTAATATTATAAATGTGAAAGTTTGTAAGTATGAATGATTCGATGTTTTACACTCACAGAACAAGTTGTATGCTTTTACGTATTTTTCTCTAGATTTTTACGGCAGCAAATTATCAACAATAGCTGCCGCTTTAACGCGAAAAGACTCCGGAATGAGTTTTTCATTTTCATCACTGGATGAAGTCATTTTAAGATTTTTCCGATACCGAACAGAAACTTTTACAAGGAAAATTGCATAGAAAATTGGCGGCATTTTTATTTCTTAATTTAAAATTGAGCCATATTTCATACAGCCAGTCATTACGTTTTGGTGGGTTTGAGTTTCGTTTGAGTACATTTTAAAAGCGAGAGTGTGCAACCTCTTTGCACGTTTTCCTTTTTTCTTACTATAATCCGTATATTCGCGCATGTTCCAAATTCAATTTTTATTATTCACTCCCTTCCTTCTCTCTTCAGGTCCCTGGTTTCGGGCGTTCGTAGCGTAGCGCTGGTTCAGTTTATACTGGTTTTGTTTCTACGTGCTTGCTACTCAAATTCACCAATCACGAGTAGGTACTTATTACATATTTTGACATAGGGTTCTGCTAAGGTCGTCTTCGTAGTCCATTTATTACCAAATTGTGGCTAAAAAGGTCACAACATGTGACAAGCTCTTAGAGGTACCTACTTGACAAATTAATTGCTCTAAATCTGAGGCACAACATTTAGAAGATTAGTAATAAGTTATGATTACTTATTTAAAATATTTTTTTGATACCTAGGCATCGCTTTTGGCCCTTGCTGAATGGAGTTCCTACTACTTTCCTAGGTTAGTTCATTACTTTTCAACAAAAGTCTATAATGTGAGTATTTTTGTGCAAAAAATATACCGAAATCTGTTTACACCCAGTATAAGCTCAAGTTTGCCAATTAAACATGAAATAAACACTGTCTTCTTATCAAAATATTACCTCAGCAGATTGACCCAGGGTCAACTTATCAGCTTATCGAAAAAAATGTTTACAAAACACGCTTTCTTGACTGTACTCGAAAGAGTTACAGTATGCAAGGTTAACGGTCAATCACCTCTTCTAGGTGACATTGATATTATCTGTTGGCGGGTCCATACTATACGGACAAATATAGAAAGCAGTCAAAATTACGATATTTGTTCATGAAAACTCATATTCGCTAGATCTTCGATAGCATTTCGTAATAATCTCATATTTTAAAACGCAGGATATATCTTAACTCCTAAACTTCACGTAGCTTTTAAGCTGCTCGAAAATAACTATAAATGAAAAAACCCCATTTGAAACTTAGTGTAGTTTGTGAATCATTTGGTTGACAAACACAAATACAATACAAAAATGGTAACAATGTGTTCAAGTAGAATCCGATCTGTGTTATAATTACAGAATAGTTATGCAGGGCGCTGTGATACATATAACACACATACCCCCACATACTATTTAAAAAAATTACTTCCTATAGAAACTGCAGCATCTGATTGCGCATTTGGTATTTGAGATGGAAATATTGCGTGCAGACATGATCAGACAATGAAACTAAACACCTTTCAGTGAATTAATCTTTCAGACAGTTTATTTATACCAACAAGCATAACAACCAAGGACACCAAACTGGCTTGCAAAAAAATAATAATTTATAAACAATAATAGAATAGAATCTGAAAAGGATAAAGGAATATATTGGGAAGTAGAAAGTTTTTTAATGTTTGTTTCGATTAAACTTAGTTTGAATGTCCGCGCATTTATTGAGAAAAGCACTATACTAGCCTTGGCCGCAACCAGGTATTGAAAGACTTACGCATATGAGCCTCGGGTTCGCCTCTGCCCACATTATCACGTTCGTCCTTCAATTCCCTTTTTTGTTGGCTATGGCAGCAATGCTTTAAATAAAAATAATTTACTCTCAGAGGCAAAATATATTTGAAAACAGTTTTATTTTAACACTTTCTGTGTTGGGATAAGTCTACAAAGTAGAAAATAAGAGAAAACTTAGGTTCGAATCCTGTCTGTGGTTGAGAAATTTTACGATTTTCTACTTCGTAAAACATTTTTAGGGTTCCGTGCCTCAAAAGGAAAAAACGGAACCCTTATAGGATCACTTTGTTGTCCGTCTGTCTGTCTCAGGAACGCGTGGAAGTATCAAGCAGAAATTCATATTAAATAAAATCAAACTTCTAAACCAACGCAATCAAAAGATTCAGTCGTTTATGCCGCAAATTTTCGAGTTTTTCGACACTCGCAAGGGAATCAAAACCTACAGGGTACTTCCCGTGAACTCAGAACCTTGAAACTACAGTATCATACAAAAATCTTACTGTTGCATCTTGCCCTAGAAATAAAACGTTGGTTTGTCTGAAAAACTTAAAGGAATTTCCCTAAAAGGCCGAGATAAACCCAAATATTTATAAAAAGATCCTAAAAGACCTAGTTCAGGACGTCCGCGACATACCGTAAAATGTATGAAGTACAGGGAGCCAATTCTTGAATATCACCGGGTGATAAAATATCACTCAAAAACTTCAAAATCACAGATTTTTCTTTTCAAAAGTGAAGATTGAAATTCGTAAAATATGAAGCAGTCCATGATTGTTAATTTTCATGTATTCTGATTTACCTTTCATTAGTTTATCAGGGCAAATGTGAATTTTTAAAGTCTCATAAGTGATATTTTATCACCCGGTGATTTTCAAGAATTGGCCCTGGACAGTACAGTCCGTTCAATGTGTTGTGGAGCGGATGGCCCCGCGTTGTTGTGGAGCGGATAGCCCCGCGTTGTTGTGGAGCGGATAGCCTCGCGTTGTTGTGGAGCGGATAGCCCCGCGTTGTTGTGGAGCGGATAGCCCCGCGTTGTTGTGGAGCGGATAGCCCCGCGTTGTTGTGGAACGGATAGGCCCGCGTTGTTGTGGAGCGGATAGCCTCGCGTTGTTGTGGAGCGGATAGCCCCGCGTTGTTGTGGAGCGGATAGCCCCGCGTTGTTGTGGAGCGGATAGCCCCGCGTTGTTGTGGAGCGGATAGCCCCGCGTTGGACTGAACGGTCTGCATAGACTTCATTAAATTTTACGGTCTTCCGGACATCCACGCGGACAGTTCGCGTCGCACTAAACTGGGCCAGTCGTTTGTGGTTTTAACATTAAAACGTTACCAGGTGAGCAACCCATGCTACCCACAAACAGATGGAGCTGAAGGCTTCTGAAACGCGATATTATCTCCACTTATATGGCTATTATCCGGTTCCATCATCAGGTCAGCTCCAAGCTAAGCTTCAAGTTATAATAATATTGCATTGTCATCCGATTAACATCTGCGCATTCACATACTCGTACGTATGCAAAATTTCATCTCAACCGGAAACAGGAAAAACAAATTTAACTTGCAAAATTTGGTTACAGACAGATACCGCGACAGTTGAAACTAAATAAAAGTTTTTAATGACCCTATGTTAAAATTCAATTAAAAAAATATTATCTAAACTTGTCAAGAGCACCTTACTTATCTGAGGTTTTAAACAATGTACTTTTTAAGTATTATCGCATAGTAACTGACTTCACGCAAGGTCTTCGTCTTGTTGTCGTTCAGATCTTTTTGTAATATAAACAAGGTTTGAATCACAATAATTTATTTATCATAGGACGTGTTCACTTTCTTCACAGTGCAATGAACTTTTGAATGCAATCATATATAAGGGAAATGTAAGTCTGGGAACATACAGTTGGTCTGCTATTGAGCAACTGCCAAGATGAGGATGATCTCAGTACTGGTAATAGGCCTGGCCGCAATGGCCATGGCTCGTCCAGACACGGACATAATGACGGACACTCACATGATGATCAATGGTATCTATACAACATTTTATTCCTGGAATCAATATTTTACTGTTACATTATTTACAATTTTCTTACATATCTTAATTTATTTGTGACTTTTCAGACCAAATGGACATGAAAACTAAACAAATCTGCATTTTGAAACTATTGAATCACGTCATGGAGCCTCTCATGTATAAGGAGCTTGTTGAAATCGGCAGAAACTTCAAGATTGAAGAAAATGTTCAGCTTTACACGGTAAGTTTTAAATTAATGATGCTAAAAATATTTTTTTGTATGAATGATAACATATAATTCAGTATTCACACTAAGTTAAAAACAACTTATAACTTTTGGTCCTTTTTTACAGAAACCTGATGTCGTCAAAATGTTCATTACGAATTTGAAGGTCGGTTTCCTGCCTCGTGGTGAAATCTTTACTCTCCATGTTGATCGCCAGTTGAAAGAAGTAGTTACCATGTTCCACATGTTGTACTATGCCAAGGACTTCACAACATTCATCAAGACTGCATGCTGGATGCGTCTCTACCTCAATGAAGGCATGTTTGTTTACGCCATGACTGTCGCCTGCAGACATCGTGAGGACTGCAAAGGAATCATCCTGCCCCCGCCTTACGAAATATACCCCTACTACTTTGTGCGTAGTGACGTCATCCAAAAGGCTTACATGTTGAAGATGAAGAGAGGTCTGTTGGATACTAAGCTTTGCGACTTCTACGGAATAAGGAAGACGGACAAAGACGTTTACATTATCGATGAGAACGTTTATGACCAACGTGTGCACCTGAATGATGAAGACAAGCTTCGTTACTTCACTGAAGATATTGGCCTTAACACCTACTACTATTATTTCCACATTGATTATCCGTTCTGGATGAGGGATGATGTTTTTGATAAACTAAGATGCAGGCGATTTGAGCTCACCATGTACATTTATCAGCAGATTCTGGCTAGGTACTATCTTGAGCGTCTCTCTGTTGGTCTTGGTGAAATAGAAACTTTGTCTTACCACAAGACTCTAAGAAAGGGATACTGGCCTTGGATGATGCTGCACAATGGAGTTGAATTGACAAAAAGGTCAAATAACTATGTCCTTATTCGTGACGAAAACATCGATGTGCTACGTCTGGTTGAAGACTATGAAATGATCATCAAGGAAGCTATCATTAAGGGTTACGTTGAGGTAAGATAGTTATTTTATATGAATTAGGTTTAAAACTTTTTATTTAGTTTCTAATGACACCGAAACAAAAATGATGTCCTAAAAATGTCAATATGGAGAAACTATAATAATTTTTCTTGTTTATAGCTGAATGGCATGAGACTGGAACTGACCAAGACTGAAGATATTGAGACTCTAGGTAGATTGATCTACGGCAAGATTGACAAAACAGACAAGATGGTTGTTGACGCTTACCGTTACCTTCTCATCATCTGTAAGTCAGTTCTTGGCCTAAACACCATGAGGAGTGACAAGTAAGTTATTTCAATTGCAACATAAATTAATAGAAGGGTATTCCTTTTTATTGTTAACTATTACAACGGTTTTTAGGGTTCCGATACCAAAATGGTAAAAAAAAGGAACCCTTATGGTGCCGCTCTGTCTGTCTGTCCGTCTGTCTGTCACACCTCTATATCTCAGCAACCACTTATGCTATCAACCTGAAATTTGGAATAGTTTTAGAATATAGTTGCCCAACTTAATTGCAGAAGAAAAAATTTTGAAAAAAGTATGATTATTAATATAAAGGGGGCCAAAATAGGGGGGGCCAAATTTCAAATTGTCGCTACTAGGTCGAGTGGGGTATCATATGAAAGGGCTTTACTTGTACATTTTAAAATATATTTTTGTATTTTTTTAAATTTCTTAGTTATAAAGTTATGATGAAAAATGTCAAGAAAAATACCATTCCCCCCCCCTTATCTCCGAAGTTTGAGTAAGGAAAAATCTGAATTAATTACAGTTGACAGAAGTTTATATAAACTTTACAGCAAAAATAAAACGATCTTTCTAAGTTGCACAGTTTTTCAGAAATCTGCAAAAAACCTTTACAAACAAATTTAGTTTTGCGGTCCTGAAAATGGACTTTATTGCTTCCAAAAATACTATAGGTATATCGGAACCCTCGGCGCACGAGTCCGACTCGCACTTGACCGGTTTTTTTATTGTTTTTCGCAGATATTTTGTGATGCCCACCGTTCTGGATATGTACCAGACTGCGCTCCGAGACCCCGTGTTCTACAAGCTACAGAAGCGACTCTGTGACTTTGTTTGGCTGTTCAAGAAGCGCCTGCCAATGTACACCAAGGAAGATCTAATCTTCCCTGGAGTCAAGATCGAGAACATTATTGTTGATAAGCTAGTAACATACTTCGATGATTACTTCATGGACATGACCAACGCAGTGATGATGACCGAAGATGAAATGAAGAAGACTACAACTGACATGAAATTCTTTGTCCGTAAACGTCGTCTTAATCACACACCTTTCAAGGTCACCATTGATGTTATGTCAGACAAAGCAGCTGATTGTGTTGTTCGCATGTTCCTTGGACCTAAGGAAGACCATATGGGCCGCATGATTGACCTAAACAAGAACCGCATGAACTTCGTTGAAATTGACTCTTTCTTGTACAAGCTCGTCACTGGTAAGAACACAATTGTTAGGGACTCTATGGACATGCACAACCTTGTTCGTGATAGAATTATGACCCGTGACCTGTGGAAGAAGATTGAAGGAATGACTGACATGCGCGACATGCTCATGAAAGATTTGAGAAACTTCCACACTGGTTTCCCCACTAGGCTGCTCTTACCTAGGGGTTACATTGGTGGTATGAAGATGATGGTCTACGTCATTGTCACTCCCTTGAGGCTAGTCGACGGCGTTGACTTGGCTATTCTTGACGTAAACCGCAAGGACATGATGGTTGACTTCAGATCTACAGTGCTTCTCGACAAGATGCCTCTTGGTTTCCCACTGGACCGTCCAATTGATGTTGCTAGGTTTTTCACACCCAACATGAAGTTTGTTGACGTGATGATCTACCACAAGACCATGGTCTGTGACATGAAGACCCGCTGGGACCGCTGGGTGCTGAAGAACTACAGAATGATGGAGATGAACCAGATCGAGAACGACACCTACTTCGTTGATGTCGACATCAACACAATGCAAGACCGCGATGTACGAATGATGGACATGGTTGATATGAAAATGTAAATCACATTGTAAAAGCAAAATTAAAATAATACCTACAATGTAAGTAAAAGCATACAATTGAAAAAAATAAATATGTTAAATAATAACCTGCTTTTTTACTTTCGAGCGGAGCGAGAAAGGTATTGTATTCGTGAAAAAAAAAGTTTTTCTAATTTTCTCAAAAATGTGTTCTATATCACTTATACATCGTCAAAAACAAGTCTCCCAAAAATGTCCGTCCGTCGGTCGGTCAGCCGGTTGGTCGGTCGGTGATACGATATCATATAGGGTGATGAAAAAAAAATAAACTTAAGGGCATGATCAGTCAATAAAACTGGACAACTTAAATAAACAAAACTTTCTGGAAATAAAAGAAAAATCCCCTCTTTTCATACAGCTTGGAACCGAAAAGTGTGATAATAATAAAGGGTGTGAATCTGCCTACTCGTATGAAACTGAGCCACTTTTCCCAAGGAACATAGGTCATATTACAATAGTACATTGTTCATCGAGAGGAGAAAGCGGACGATTCCCAACAAGGGTGTCGTTTGAGCCCTGAGGCGAAGCCGAAGGGCTCAATACACCCGAGTTGAGAATCGCACTTCCTTTCGAGTGATACATAGTGCTTTATACTTCACCTACGAGGAAAATATTTCAGATTTCCTTTTCAGATATGATGTAAGGTTTTTGTATTCCATTATACTGACATAATGTCTTGCCAATATGGTACTTTTCAACATGGAATACAAAGACTTGGCTTATATTTATACGCTTTTTCACTATAATAAGCAAGCAAAACAGTTTCCGAAAATCAATGCGCTTTTTCCTCGCTTTTTCAACGTATAAAACTATCACATACCTCATTGTTGTATTTTTTCGAGATTTTTCAGGCAATCAATAACTTGCGCACTTTCTTGTAGTTCTAGCGGCGTCAAAAACTCTTCAGCACTATCACTATTTGACGACATTTTTTGTAAAAAGCACGAACAAAACTACAATTAAAACTTCCAACAACTTTGTAAAGAAAACAGGGGTCCAATTTTGAAAATCACTGGGTGATAAAATATCGCTTGGAGGTTTAAACTTTTTTATTTTACCCTGATAGTGTTAAAATGTTAGTAATACTTTATAAAATTTAACAATTAAACACTAATTTATATTTATGCATTATGATTTTTCCCTGTTGATATGAAAAAAAACAGAAATTTTGATTTTATTGAGTAAGATTTTATCACACGGTGATTTTCAAGAATAGGTACCTAATTCGCGCGCGCGCTTTCGTTCCACATTTTGGTTTCGTTATTTTTTCAAATTAATGGTTTTCTCAGAAAAGTGTAGGTGGTCAGCATCATTTCGTGGACTTATAGATAAAAACTTTTTCTTTTTTTGGCATTATGATATTAAAATAGGTTATCGACAGATTTTGATCTAAATTTAAGAAAAAAAAACACGTTAAGAATGGATTTTCATACAAAATTCCATCCCGCTAAAACACGTTAACAATGGATTTCCATATAACTTTTCCCCCCGCATATTTATACCATAGAAATGACGTATCTTCTCCTTAGTTTTTAAAACAGGACTGAGGTACTTTCCGAGAAGGTGAAGTATAAAATAAATTTTTGACCTCCCATAGAAACTGCATCAGTTGATTGCGCATTTTGTATGGGAAGTCAAATTTGATTTTTCATATTTCGACCTATGATCCTTGGGACAAGTTGTGCAGTTTCATGGGCAGATTCACACCCTTCAGTAGTATCACACCTTTCCGTTACACGCTTTATAAATTTTGTATGGAGATGCTGATTTCTTTTTCTTTTGCTGATAGTTTCATTCACTGACAGTTGTTCACTTTTGTTGTCTGATCATGCCCTTTCAGCTATCGGAAAAATGTCTGTTACGACCTGTACAGTTTGGATGGATGGACGGATCGAGTAAACGACGAGCTACTTACTCGTCCACTGGGTTGGCGCCCCATTAATGATGTACCTAATCTACAACCTTGAAGCTAAGCCTGGTGACTCACATCAAATTTTTTGTCCAACCTATTTTATGGTGTCATGGGAATATCTCGGCGATCAAACTTTGCTCTGTATAATCTTAACCAGACCCCACCAACAGATTGCGCTGTAGGGTTTCTGAAACGCGCTGTTTTCCAGATATGATCATAAAAACGGAGACACGAACGAAAAAGAACACAAAGGAAACCAAACGAAGAAAAACAAAGCTGTCAGTGGGGGGGAAGTGGGGAGGCGGGCACTCGACTCCAATAATAAGTTGCGCTTCCGCAAATCGAAAAATGATCTTCGCTGACTCACATTATCTTTTTCTCAAACATGCTTGAAAATTCGATCATTATTTTGACAACCTTCTGTGATCAGTATGAAGAAATGAAGCATTAAGCACACGGCGTAACAGACGTATTCACAAAAAGAACATACGGCCGTGTCCACAACACAGCCACAACCCGTTTTTAGGGTTCCGATACCAAAATGGTAAAATAAAGGAACCCGTATGGTGAGACTTTGTTTGTCTGTCTGTCTGTATGTCACACCTGTATATCTCGGCAACCACTCATCTATCGATCTGAAATTTGGAATAGTTGTAGAATATCGTTGCCCAACCTTATTGCACATGAGAGAATAAAAAAATATTTTATTATTAACGTAAAGGGGGCCCAAATAGGAGGGGCCAAATTTCAAATTGTCGCTACTAGATCAAGTGGGGTATCATATAAAAAGACATTAATTGAACATTCTTAAATATATTTTATATTTTTTTGCGTATCTTGGTTTTCAGGTTATGATGAAAAATGTACAAAAGAATTACCAACACTTATTTCCAAATATTGTAAAAGGAAAAATCTGAAGTAATTATAGTCAATAGAAGTTTATCTTCTTCTCTCTAAATATATAAAAGGCAAACCTAACTGACTGATCTATAAACGCACAGCCGAAACTACTGAACTGATTTCGCTGAAATTTGGCACACAGATAGTTTTAGTGACGTAGATTCAGATTCAGATTCAGATAATTTTATTCAATGTAGATTCTTTACAGAATACTTATTGAATGTCATGCAGAATACAATGCAAATAGAGCAAGTCTACGCCGTAGGCATCCGCTAAGAAAGGATTTTTAAAAATTCGCCCCCTAAAGGGGTGAAAAAGGGGTTAAATGTTTGTATGGAAGTCCGTCATTTTTAGAGCTAGAAGCTTGAAACTTTGTTTGTAGGTTAACAATTAGAAATAAACAATTACGTATCCAAGGGTTTTTGAAAATTTACAATTTTGAAATCCAACGTGGTGGACGTGAAATACCATCATCCCCTTGGGATGGGGTTGAGGTGCGATAGGGTTGGAATGTCTAAAAATCAATATGGGTGTCGTTTGTATGGTTTATCGGGTCGCTGATTACAAAAACTACAAACTTTTTTAAATCCTTCGTGGTGGACGTGAAATACCATCATCCCCTAGGAATGGGGTTGAGGTGCGATGTCTAAAAATCAATATGGGTGTCGTTTGTATGGTTTATCGGGTCGCTGATAACGAAAACTACAACAATTTTGAAATCCAACGTGATGGACGTGAAATACCATCATCCCCTGGGGTTGGGGTTGGGGTTGGGGTTGGGGTTGGGGTGCGATAGGTTTGAAATGTCTAAAAATTAATATGGGTGTCATTTCTATGTTAATGATAGCGGTTAAATTGGCGTTAGGGGTAGGGATAGGAGCAGGGATAGGGTAGAAGTAGAGGTAGAGACGTAGATAGGTAGAGGTACAGGTAGAGGGAGAGGGAGGGGGAGAAGGAGGGGAAGGGGGAGAAGGAGGGGAAGGGGGAGAAGGAGGGGAAGGGGGAGAAGGAGGGGAAGGGGGAGAGGGAGGGGGCAGGGGGAGAAGGAGGGGAAGGGGGAGAGGGAGGGAGAGAGGGAGAGGGAGGGGCAGGGGGAGAGGGAGGAGGGGGAGAGGAAGAGGGAATGTAAAGGGGAGGGAGAGGGAGGGGCAGGGGGAGAGGGAGGAGGGGGAGAGGAAGGGGGGAGAGAGGGAGAGGGTTTTACTTTTTCTAAATTACTTCTGCGAATTGGCTCTGTTTTGAAAGATTACATAAAGGTGTCTCTTATCTCTCTTTCTACATTTGTTAGGTTAAGTGACAACTTTAAGGCATAATACTGCTACTAAGTTCATCTGTTCTGAGTAATTTATGAGTAACTTCAGGTGGATCTTGAATTGTACTCATTGATTTGCACAGGGTTAGTCCCGTTTTTCCTTAGTTTAAAATTACCCCGAAATGACGGGAAAATATCTCATTGCTTTGGAAAACCGGTAACAACTTAAATACGAAAACCACGCAAGCGAAGCCGCGGGCAACAGCTAGTGTAAATATAACAGCAAAAATAAAACAATTTTTCTAAGTTGCGCAGTTTTTTTTTTAAATCTGCATAAAACCTTTACAAACAAAATTAAGTATTGCGGTCCTAAGAATGGATTTTATTGCTTCCAAAATACTAAAGGTATATCGGAACCCTCGGCGCGCGTGTCCGACTCGCACTTGACCGGTTTTTTTATAATCTGCACAGCATAAGAAGTGCAATTCTGTATTTGCTAGTTCTCGTATCCCAAGTCTATTCAAGTCGCGAGTTACTTGATTTTTTCTGGGCAAGCAAGTTTATCTCATCTCTGTCCTCAGGACTAAATTGAGGTTGAGGTCAAGGAGAAAGCCCATAGACAATAAAATAAATGGTATAGCAGCACTGAACTTACTTTCTCGCAATACTCAAGTAAAAACTATCAACCGCAAACTTAAATTTTTAATGCCATACACATAGTATGGAAATACAAACTTTTATTTACGGTTTTCGAAATATACAGATCAATTCAGAATTCAAATTGACAAACATTAAAACAAACAAACCTCAAACGATTTCGAGTAAATCACATGTTTAACTTTTGGTAGTACTGGAACAACCTTTATATGAATTTTCACAGATCAATGGATACTCGTACTACCGTAGGATACTTGCATGGAGATTTTTTTAATTTCCCAACACATGTTCCTTATAGTGAAGGAAAATTTTGAGATAAAGGCTTCCGTCTTTCGTCTAGACGCAAAACGAAGGTGTTTTTAGACCAATACGACCCTGCTGAATTCATACATGCTTGTAACATAAATAACATACTAACAGTTTTCAAGATGGCGGCCAAAAACTGAAAATCGACTTTTTTTGGCCTCAGGTGACTTTATAACGAAAAAAAAATAGGTAATATGTCTTTGGGGGCAAAAAATACACACCGATGTAAAAAAAAACAATTGTCTAATTGTCTATGCCATCCGTCTGTACGCCTGTCTGACTGTCCTGCCTTAAAATGGCTGTATCTTTTGATCCCTCATCCCTAATAGACAGCCGATAGACATTTGCGTAAAATATCTATTCCTGTAGTGAATATACCTATCTATAATAAAAAAAAGTAAAAAGTGAGAAACAAGCGTAACCCATTAAAAACGGGTTTATTTTACGTTTTTTTTTTGTTTTGCTCTATCGCAAAAACGGAGATACGTGCAAGCGTCTGACTTGGTGAGTTCATAGTGCACAATCTTAAGTAAAAAAAAAAAATTGGCCAAGTCTGAGTCGGAATCATGTAACGTGGTCCTTAAATGCGAAGGAACGTACGTACGTGCCTGTACTGGTAGGTATTTTAAATTCGTCATCATACTAGTACAGTAAAGAGGTAAGTCCTGATTGATTGATTGATTGAATGAATGACTGATTGATTGATTGATTGACTGACACATTAACGCACAGCCGAAACTACTGAAGCTAGAAGCACAAAATTTGGAAAGTATGTGTCTAATGTTATGAAAGTTCGTCCCGCAGGGGGGTGAAATCGGGGAAAATGTTTGGAAATGAAAATGACCAATAACCCGACAAAAATAATTCGTCCCCTTTTTCGCCCCCTGGAGAATGATTTTTTAGAAACCCTCATACACTAATTTATATAGATCTTACTTCAGAAACAAATAATTTTCATACAAAACATTTTCACCCATTTCACCCCCTTAGGGGATGAATTTTTCAAAATCATTTCTAATGTCAAATCTTCAGAACATGAGACGCACACTCTCCAAATTTTGTGCTTCTAGCTTCAGTAGTTTCGGCTGTGCGTTAATGTGTCAGTCAATCAATCAATCAGGACTTACCTCTTTACTGTACTAGTATGATGACAAATTTAAAATGCCTAACGGTACAGGCACGTACGTACGTTCCTACGCATTTAAGGACCACATAACATGATTCCGACTTACACTTGGCCAATTTTTATAATTTTTTTTTACTTAAGAACTCAACAAGTCAGACGCTTGTACGTATCTCCGTTTTTGCGATAGAGCAAAACAAAAAAAACGTAAAATAAACCCGTTTTTTTAATGGGTTACGCTTGTTTCTTACTTTTTACTATTTTTTATTATTGATAGGTATATTCACTACAGTAATACATATTTTATGAAAATTTCTATCGGCTGTCTCATCATCATCATCATATCAGCCGAAAGACGTCCACTGCTGGACATAGGCCTCCCCTAAAGATCTCCATGACGACCGGTCCTGCGCTGCTCGCATCCAGCGGCTTCCCGCGATCTAGACCAGATCGTCGGTCCACCTTGTGGGGGGCCTGCCAACGCTTCGTATTCCGGTACGTGGTCGCCACTGTAGAACCCTCACGCCCCATTGGCCATCGGTTCTTCTTGCGATGTGCCCTGCCCACTGCCACTTCAGTTTAGGGATCAAAAGATACAGCCATTTTAAGGCAGGACAGTCAGACGGGCGTACAGACGGATGGCATAGACAATTGTTATTTTTTGCATCGTTGTGCATTTTGTGCCTTAAGAGACATATAATCTCCTTTTTGAATTTCGTAAACAAGTCTCAAGAGGCCGAAAATACGTTGATTTCTGTCGATTTACAGTTTTTGGCCGCCATCTTGAAAAATATTATAATGTTATTTATGTAACGAACGAATGTATGAATTGGGCAGGGTCGTATTAGTCTAAAAACACCTTAAAAATAAGAGATGTTCGATTTGCGTCAGAATTTTTTTAATTCCAAACTTGTTCCACACTCTTATGGATAATTGTTCAGTTTAGTCTACTGAGCAAGCCCTTTCAGTTTTTGGTACACCCTGTGTACTAAATTTTATTCAAATAAATCATAAACCAGTCAGGTAGACAACCAATCCAGGATTAATATTATAGATAATTTTAATATACTCAATGGAACCAATTTTGGGTAAATCATATATAACTTACGATTTGGTGGTACCGGAACACCCCTTATATGAAATTACGCAGATCAATTGATACTGTCGCAAGATATCTTACATGGAGATGCTTGGTCACGCAAAGTTTTACCAAGATTCTATGAGCCGTTTTTGAGAAAATTTCAATTTTTCATTTTCGTTGTATGACAGCTACCCTCAAAATGAGAGCCAGCAAGAAACCACTTACAACCCTTTGATGGATTTGCATAAAACTCCTAAATTCAAAATATGGTGTCAATCGGACCATTCGTTTAGCCGCTAGGCCAAAGCGTAACGGACAGACCGACCGACGGACCGACCGACCGACCGACGGACGGGAATTTTTGGGAGGCTTGTTTTTTATGATGTATTAGTGATAAAGAACACATTTTAGAGAAAATTAGAAAAGCTTTTTTTTCACGAATACAATACCTTTCTCGCTCCGCTCGAAAGTAAAAAGCCTATGAATGAACTTCGTATAAAAATAAAACAATTGGTATTAGTATTGGTTGGCAATTGGTTGGTAATTGGTAGTCATAAAATCGTATCGTAGTCATAATACATGTTAACATTAAACAGAATATAGTCCAATAATCTGATGTTGTTAAGGCCAAATGATTGCATCTTTATTTTTTTTATGTAACAAGAAAGCAAGCGAGCTTGTTGGCGATGGCCACGGAACCACCACCACCACCACCATCAGATGTAATGGTAAGTGGTCACCCCGTCCCACAGCGAATACCGTCTTATTAGTAGCATAATTTACACTAACAAGACAGCAAAGTGCGTTGCCCACCCTGAGAACAAAGATGGTGTGTCTTATGTGCCAGTAATTTCCCTGGCTCCCTTGCCCTTCCAACCGAAACACAGCAGTGCAAACACTGCTGCTTCACTTCACGGCAGAAAAAAGCAAGGGGTTGGTTCTTCCCCAGACGCACTTTGCACTAAAGTCCTACCACCTCCAGAATTTCAACAATTTTTTTTAAACACAAGTTTGTTTTTATCTTGTGAAATATCTACACTAATATTATAAAGAGGAAATTGATAGTTTGTTTGTTTGCATCGAATAGGCTCCGAAACTACTAAACCGATTTGAAAAACTCTTTCACCATTAGAAACCTGCATTATTTGTGATGAACATAAGCTATAAAGTATTTTCAAAAAGTTAGGGTTCCGTATGAAAACTTCGATAATGTAACCCAAGGTGTGAAAAAAATACCAAATAGCATCCTTATATCGCGTACGCTGCCGAAACCATTAACAATAGAGCAAAGTGATGTACTACTGGTTTATAGAAGACATTAATATCTACAAAAAAATCCGCAATATCATATGTCTAACTGTTACAGTTATGTCACAATAACTACTTTTTCATGTTAAAATATGCAATAGTAGCGCCGGTACAAACTATATAGGCCACATTATTCGTACCTTTAAATCCTTATCCAAATAAATGATTTTTTATTCAATATATATCAGTACCTGTAAATTACTTTTAGAATTATTCAAATCGGACTTACCATTCAAAAGTTATTATGGGTGTAATCGTTATCAAAATTGAAATTAAAAAACAGCGCTCTAAGTGACTGTAATGGTTTTATCTACAAGAGAGAATAGACAAGAAAAATTTGGCTTGTTTCCTGTATGTGTAATTGAGTGTAATCTCTCGCCTATATCCCTTCCTCACGGGGTAGGCAGGCAGGGCATCAAAGAGTGTATGTGATGATGAGAAATCTAGCTTTGTCTATTACTTAAGTACCTAAACATTTAATTCAAAATATTATCCAAATTTTCTTTAAAATGTACTCTTTTTAGGGTTCCGTACCCAACGGGTGAAAAACGGGACCCTATTAATATGCCTCCGATGTCTGTCTGTCTGTCAGCGGGCTGTATGTATCTCATGAACCGTAATAGCTATAGAATAACAACAAATAATTAAAACTGGTCAAGTGCGTGTCGTTCCGTAGGTGTCGTAAGAGGCGACTAAGGGTTTACAAACCGGAAGATGAGCAGCAGCATGGCCACCAACAAACGCGGTCCATGATGCCAGCCGTAACGCTAACAAGCGTGGTGACTAAGGTACTTCCCCTCCACATTCTTCTAGCTAGAGCTGGAATCCTGGAGGGAGCTCCCTGTCCTGTAGTGGACGTATTATGGGATGTTATGATGGTTATGATGAAGTGCGTGTTGGCTAGAGCGAATTTAATGCACTTCTGCGTGACTAAGACGGTATGACTGCTCATAACTAGGACGGTATTTTTACCTTAGTTGTACGGGACTCTCGGTGCGAGTCCGACTTGCGCTTGGCCGGTTTTTTTAGTAACCCTCGACGCAACAAGAACCTATATATACCCGTGCGAAGCCGGGGCGGACCGCTAGTAAAAAATAAAACAAGTTGATAATGAAAACTAAGTGAAGTGTCACTCATTGAATGTACCAGACCATCTGACTATGGCCAAATCGCCGATGGCCGATGGATGGATTATAAAAAAAATCTTGTAATAATGCAAATTTTATTTAGCCTTTGAAAATATTGTTGAACTAGGTAATTCTCAGTAGCGGGAAGTAACTGGCGTGACATATGATAGACGGATGCCCGTTAAAGTTAAGATCCTAGTTTATAAGAGCACTAGCTGTGCCCGCGGCTTCGCCCGACTGATATTCCGACAATGTGCAGTCTTTCCCTCTCCCCCTCCCTCTCCCTCTCCCTCACCCTCTCCCACTCCCTCTCTCTCTACCTCCATCCCACTTCTTTTCCTTCTTCATCTCCCTATCCCTGCCCCTAACCCTACCCCTACTCCTATCCCTATCCTTGACACCGTCTTAACCGCTATCCCTATCCTTATATAAACATAGAAACGACACCCATATTGCTTTTTTAGATATTTTAGCCCTATCGCACCCCAACCCCATCCCCAGGGGATGTTGGTATTTCACGTCCACCACCTTGGATTTCAAAATTGTTGTAGTTTTCGTACTTAGCGATCCGATAAACCACACAAACGACACCCATATTGATTTTTAGACATATCAACCCTATCGCACCCCAACCCCATCCCTAGGGGATGATGGTATTTTACGTCCACCACATTGGATATCAAAATTGTTTTAGTTTTCGTAATCAGCGACCCGATAAACCATACAAACCATACGCTTTTTACCATATTGGTTTTTAGACTTTTTACCCCATTTACCTCTTTAAGGCGTTGAATTTCAATAACAGTGATGCATGTTCCACAGAATTACAACCCTAATACCTAAATAATAAATTTAGTGGATATTTCTTTGAAATGAAGGTGTTTTAACTTCATCCCCTTTTTCAACCCTTAGGGTGTAGAAGTTTCAAAAACCCTGAGACACTTAAAACTTAACTTTAGTTGTCAGTCTAAATACAAATCTGGAGATCCTAACTTCAAAACTGACGGACTTTCATACAAATTTTCATCCCTTATTTCACCCGCTTAGGGGATGAATTTTGAAAAATTCTAAAACACGTACTTATTTATTTTTTACCAAAAGCTCAATAACAAATTTTTAAGACTTATAGACCAACATACGGAAAAAATATCATTCCCTTTTTAACCCCATTTTAGGGTGATTTTTTTAAAATGCTTAAACATGTGTTTCTTTATTTTTCACCTGAAGCTTAAAGTTAAATTTGTGTGAATCTAACTCAAGAAACAAAGGACTTTCATACAAATTTTCATCCCTTATTTCACACCCTTGGGAGATGAATTTTCCAAAATCCTTTCTTAGTGGGTGGTTTTGACGTGCATAGAACCTGTGTACAAAATTTCAGATCTGTATCTATAGCGGTTACGGCTCGGCGTTGATGAATCAGTCAGTCAGTCAGTCAGGACATGCTCTTTTATATATTTAGATTATCAGACCAGTACAAATTTATGGTATTGAAACTTGTAGTTCGCTGATTGAAACGTGGACCGTAACCTAGCGCGAAGTCCATTCCATTCAAGTCACTGAAATGAAGATGCTTCAGTGGATGTGCGGAGTGACGAGACTCGACAAAATCTATACATATAAAAAAACCGTATAAACCGTGTGTTTGATGTATTTATCAAAAAATGAGTGTGGGCAATAAGAAAGGACTAATAGAACACAATTTTTTTTGTCTGTCTGTCTGTCTTTCTGTCTATTTGCGCTAATCTCCGAAACTACTGAACAAATTTTCTCGCGGTTTTAGGCAACATTTATATAGGCTATGTTTAATTTAATCGGTTCACTTAATCAGAAGCTACTCTGATGTTAAGTATCAAGCTGCCTATGCGACAATAACTCTTACTTTTGTGCAACATATAAGCTTAATTTCATTGCAAACGGTTCACTCAGACAAAAGGTATGTAAAGTTTTAAGCGGCGGCGCCAATAACTCACAAACTACTAAATCGTTTCAAACGGCGTTTTCAATTACGTGTGAAGCTTACTTTCGTGCATCATATAAGCTTAATTTAATTGAAAATGGTTCACTCAGACAGAAGAAACGCGGAGTCTTAAGCGGCGGCCCGAAACCAATTCAAACGGGGTTTTGAATATAAAAGCTTAGTTTCATAGCAAACGGTTCACTCAGACAGAAAGTACACGAAGTTTCAAGCGGCGGCTACAATAACTCACAAACTACTGAACGGATTCAAACGGGATTTTCAATAACGTATTCAACTTACTTCTTTGTAACATTTTAGCTTAGTTTCATTGCAAACGGTTCACTCGGACAAGGTACGCGTAGTTTCAAGCGGCGGCGCCAATAACTCACAAACTACTGTAACGATTCTAACGGGGTTTTCAATTGGGCTTCTTTTCGTGCACCTAAAAGCTTAGATTCATTGCACACGGTTCACTCAGATCAGACAGAAGGCACGCAAATTTTGGTTCAGTAACGTATTTGGGTTACGGTTCACTCAATCATAAAATATGTGAGTACAAAATTTTAAGTGGCAAAGCCAAGCTGAAATGAATCAAAGTTTATAATGTTGCATGGAAGTAAGCCAAATAAGTTGTTGAAAATTCCATTTAAATCGCAACATTTGTGTGTGTATAAGTCGTGGGCACAGATGGATTAGTAAAATTTAGATTTATTGTTACGGTAAAAATAATAATACAAAAATTTCCATCATATTCGGCATGCCGGTGCAATAAATGTAAAACGAGGAGTTGAACTCGCGCACCGAGGGTTCCGATATACCTTTAGTATTTTTGGAAGCAATAAAGTCCATTTTTAGGACGGCAAAACTAAATTTGTTAGAAAAGGTTTTTTGCAGATTTCTAAAAACTGTACGACTTAGAAAGATCATTTTATTTTAGCTGTAATATTTACATAAATTTCTATTGACTGTATTAATTCAGATTTTTCCATTCACAAACTTCGGAGATAACGGTACTTTTATTGACATTTTTCATCATAACTCTAAAACTAAGAGTTGCAAAAAGATATGTGACGTACATAATAAATGTGGGTACTCGGGGAGAATATCACTTCATAGCCAGCCGGCGAGCGGGGATGTTCTGTCTGTGTCCTACGTACCATTATTAGCTAGTTTTACTAGATGCATCCCGATAAATAACAGTGCGTCCTACCGGACGCAACAGTGGCGACGACGATGAAATGAAAGCGTGGTGAGTGGAAAACAATTTTTGACAATATTTTCAAATTATCCGCAAAAAATAACTAGAAAAACCTTTGCCATCTCAAGCAATGGAAAAAAGGAGGATTAGACACATATCTACCCTGAAAAATGTCTCCATTCACGTATTTACTAAATTATGCATTGATCAATAAAATTGAACCGTTTGTTTACAAGTGTTCGACCGCCATCCCAAACAATGTTTCTAGTAGGTTTCGAAAAATATACAGAGAATTTCGCTTAGACTCTCATGTGTGTGGCATAACTTTAAACCCTTGCTGTGCCTTATTTCTCATACTCAAGAAAAATTAAATTACGGAAATGCGTTTCAAATATATCTTTCGTCAATTGTTTCCGCTGATGGCTGCCTGACCGTATTTTAATGATGCATTATTTCTGTTAGGTACCGAGGTAGTAGCTAATACCTACACAAGAACTAAATTGTTACACGTGTGTGAATTCCTTTAAATAACCTAATACTTATACAAAAACAAAGCAAACAAAATATTTTTATCAGCCTCTGAAGGTAATCTATAGTGCAGTAAACAACGGGTCAAGCTTGATACTGGTAGTGCGAATCCAGCCGTACATCTAATGAAATAACAACGGTACAAAGTTCAATGTGTCAGGCTTGATGTGCTCTTGACTGAACCAACTTAGAAATTGCGGTTCTCGAACCATAATTTTTGGGATCGAATCCCCGTGGAGACACGTCAAACAAAAGTGGTTAAGACGTTGCATAATAAAGCTACTTGATTGACCGTTAAAATAATATAAATGCGTGCTTCGGGATGCAGGCTTAAACGGTTGTTCTAGTTATTATAGGCAGATCAGTAACTCTGACACCAGGGTTTTGAGGTTTTACGTAAGTGCTTATATGCTTGCGTAAGGGCTTATTATGACACCGACGTAATGGTAAATACAACTCGTTACTATGTGTCGTACCGTACCTACCCTATGCACTCAACTTACTAGAGTACGACGACGAGTACGTTTTGACGTTAACAAAATATAGGCAACCAACTTAAGATTACCAACAGAATCACCTGCACTATGTATATAACTTGCTTATGAAGCAATAGCAGCTAATCGTGTTGTAAACAATTTATAATTAATAAGTAGACATTCGGTAGACAGGACCAAAATACCAAGACCAGAATAAAAAATAAGCCAGGTATGTAAATAACAACTCTTGATGTGGAACAAATTTCACTGTGCTAACTCCTTATAAATATCTATTGATCCAACTATAATTACCTACCTACCAAATATTTTTGTTTAATACATCATTAACAAACACCTTAAAACTACTTTTTAACTTTTATTATTAATTATAAATCTTGGTAAGTAGGTACGGAATGGATGCAGTGTTATTAGATGAAATCCTAAAAAAAATATGTAAACAAGATGGGCTTAATAATTATTACACTTCTATATTACCTACAAAGTATAATATGCAAGTAGGTACAGCTAGGCAACTCAGCTTGCTCCGAATAATCTTACTCGAAGCAGACCAAGATATGGCACCAGGGGTTTCCTGAATTTTGAAAAAAAAAGGGCAAAACGAAAAGGTTCGTACACATGAGAATAGATCGATTTTCGGCCCGAAAACCACTAATAGTAAATTTCATTGAAACTCGAGTAATTTTTGATTACAAGTATACTTTTATTTATACAAAGCAAATGTTGCTCGTTGATAAGTAGTATAGTATGTTGGGCACATTGAGTATTGTCACTAGAGTAGAGGAGACATTGCGAGAAAAAGTTGTGTGCCGGTTAACATTGAAAACATGCAAAGATGACTGACCAGCAGCGGCAGCACAGAATCCCTAGATGAAAGTAGATATATAAGTAAGAAAGTCAAACAAACTTCATATGAAAAAGAATTTGCCGCATAAGACGAAATAAAGCGCTTGTGGTGCTGCAGTACTTTCCTTCACAAGTGTATAAAAAATTTTTAGTTTTGCAATCAAATCAAATATAGTTTATTCATTGTTGGATATTACAATCTCTAAATGAATTATTAATTTAGAGCAATATTACATAGGTGATATCCATTAACTACGAATTATTAAAGATTTACTAGTGATTAAATAAAAATTTACAGCTATATTTATGTTTTGTAAAATACGCATAGCATCATTATTGGCCAATACCTATAACGGACTGATGTCAATAATAGGCAATTTTCTATGATATTTTCAACTACGGTTTTAACTGTCGTTAGGTGGCACGCTCATCACTGTGGTAATTTCTGTTTTATGGCTTTTTAAAATAAATTAAATCTTTTTGGAAGAAAATATACTAAAGACATTTGAGATTTGCAACAAGTACTCACAGACTAACTAGGAGATACTAACAAGTACTTGAGTTCAAATGCTTATGGCACTGTTTCTCAGTCAGCACCAGAGTGGAGGTTACTTAAAAAAAAAATATGTTGAAACTTAGGCGCTAAACAATTTTACTATTACTAGATATTTCTTAAAACAGAAAAAAAAAATATTAGAATAAAAATCAATGAAAGAGACAAATCAATGTGATTTAAATAGACATACCGAGGTATAATGTATGCGAACATGTTTTCACTATACTTTAGTATCAGTGTTTCCATTTTCCTGACGATATTCAGCAGCGCCATCCAGTTGAACTTTCACAAGGTGCGGGAAAACACCCTATTGAAAATAACAAGTAATAGGTACTTAACTTACCAAGAGTAAAAACAAAATATCAACTTGTGTGTGTGTTTGCTTTTTATCATAAAAGAGTCTTCATATTCTATAAAGCCACAAAATAAACTAACGAAAACAAAACAAAGGAAATGTTAGTTTTAACGATAATCCTCGAATGGATTGAAATCCTCAGTTATATTGGTGATGCAACGAAATCAAGCTAGTATTTTTCCATTGTGTATGTAAGACCTTAAAAGTTGCAAACACATAAAGACATCTTTTTTTATTGATCCAAACTTACAGTAAAGAAAAAAAATAAGGAAATGTATAATTTGTTTCGATTAAAATATACACAGTTGTCACAAGAGTTTGTTCGTCCATGTATTAGCTGTGAATAAGTTCTTCACAAATGAATAAAAATACCTAACAACAGCGTCTCAAATTTTTAAATCCATAATAATATTTCGGTACAGATAAGGAATTAAAAGCTAAAAAAAAAGAGATTAAATATTTATAAGGAAACTGTTATATGCTGAATATTGGATATTTCAAGACGTAAATACGTCATTATTATTTAGCCAATCAAAAATAAAATATTTTTTTATACTTGTTGCATCACTAATATGAGAAAAACTACGCATGTGAACCATGTGAATGGGGGAGTCTAGATGCGATAGCACAGTGGTCAGTGCATTGGATCGTGCTGCTTCTGGTGTCTGGTGTATGTAAATACAAAAAATACTAGTTGGTTCGGTCCAAAGGTGCGGGTTCAATTCCTGCTCGTGTCTTGAAAGACTTTTCATATCCATAAAGGTTTATATGCGTGGTCGGGAGGCATGTGTTGATTTGGCCACAAGTCGAAAGACACCACAATAGCCCATGGGTCAAAAAACACCACAATAATCTATGGGTCGAAAGACGCCAAAAAAATCTATGGGTCTAAAGACGCCACAATAATCCATGGAAAAAAAAAAAACACAATAACCTATGGGTCGAAACTGTCGAAAGACGCCACAATAATCTATGGGTCGAAACTGTCGAAAGACGCCACAAAAATCTATGGGTCGAATGACGCCACAATAATCCATGGATCGAAAGACGCCACAATAATCGATGGGTCGAAAGACGCCACAATTACCCATGGGTCGAAAAATGCACAAATGTGTACGCATGGATCAAACGACGCCATAAATATTCCATGGGTCGAAAGATGCCATAAATCTTCCAGAGTTGAAAAACATTATAAATACCATAAATTTTCTATGGGTCGTTTGATGCCATTAATGCCATGGCAAAGCAACACATGTCTACTCGTAAAACTTAAAGAAAAAAAATGGGCTCCAATATCACACACGCAGATAGGGTGACAGTTCAGTTTCTTATGAACCAAGACTAAACAAATGCTAATTAATTTGGAACAAATATCCTAACAATTCATCAGAAGACAGAAATCTCATTCCCTGACTTTTATAATAAACGCGTTCTTTTAACAAATAAGTGTAAGAACATATATTTTCAAAACTTAGTTATAAGGAAAGCTGTTGGATATCCTAATAAAATAAAAATAAAATAATAAATAATACTACCTAAGTATCGCGCGCAAGCGCGAAATTTCACCTTAATGAGAATATAGATGCTGCAATATTGTTCACAGGTGGAGTTTCTGCTTAAAGATGACTTTAGATTAGACTGCCAGCGACCACAACAACAATACTGGGACTCTCAGTGTTGCAAGAAGCATCCACAAATGAAAGGAAAAATGGAGAAAAGTGGACAGTACCTAGAAGAAACTTAATTACCTAATGAACGAAGTTTTAAATTTTAATAATGATACTATCGTATCTAAATCGGTTCAATGTAAAACTTATAGTGCTTTGATATTCTAGCACGACACAGGGAACCCATTGTATAAAGCCGACTCTTAAAGTAGGCCGTGCTGCAGTGGTTTCTTGCCGTCTCTTTTACGCTGCCATAGCACAATCCGAGACGGTAGTCGAGTCGCTCTATTTGAATTGTATTCTGCATGTTATGATGACCATTAAGTATTATGTAAAGAATGATATATAAAAGTATTTCAAATCATATAAAAAGGAAGAGATGTGACGTACATAATAAATGTGGGTACTCGGGGAGAATATCACTTCATAGCCAGCCGGCGAGCGGGGATGTTCTGTCTGTGTCCTACGTACCATTATTAGCTAGTTTTACTAGATGCATCCCGATAAATAACAGTGCGTCCTACCGGACGCAACAAGATACAAAAATATATTTTGGAATGTACAAGTAAAGCCCTTTCATATGATACCACACTCGACCTACTCGTAGTACCGACAAATAGAAATTTTGTCCCCCCTATTTGAGCCCCTTTTACCATAATAATCATATTTTTTTCTTGATTCTTTCACGTGAAATTAAGAAGGGCAACCATATTCTAAAACTATTCCAAATTTCAAGTCGATAGCATGAGTGGTTGCTGAGATATACAGGTATGACAGACAACAGACAAAGTCGCACCATAAGGGTTCCTTTTTTTACCATTTTGGTATCGGAACCCTAAAAATGTATGAAAGTTCTAGAGTTTTGAAAACTTAGATAAAGTAGGTACTTATAAATAAAATACTTCTAGAAATAAAGATTTGAATCATTGTTTTTTTTAGAAATCGTTTTAGTATAGAAGTAAAGTCCTACTGTTTTGTATGGAGGTATACATGTACAGTTAAAAGCATATGAAACTAGACACTTTGTACCGATCTTTTTTCAGTAGCTACAGAAGCTAAAGTGACTGAGCCTCAGATTTAGTTGTAGGTTTTGTTTTGTACAAGAACTGAAGAAACCCTTATCACACTTGGCCGCGTGGAATTTGACAATAATTTTACACATAAGAAGATAGTAAGCAAACAACAGTCCACACGTTAACAAGTAGTGTTTAATGTCTCCGAAAACGTCACGTCCGATAGAGCGAGGTGGAAACATAAGACAAAGAAGGCAAACCCCACCATCACTTGGGTGGGGACAATAATGCCTTGGATAAAGTAAATTTTTTTTTTGAATTTCCAAAAGTCGTAGAAATAAGTGATTGCGTTTAGCCCCTAGAATAAAAAGTATTTACTTACACCAATTTTTTAAAGACTTGTATTATGTTTGTAATATTGTCTCAAATGCCGAAGGCAGCTCTATTAATTGTTCTGATTGTATCCGCCTGCCAACTTGTTGGTTTTTACAGAGTTAGGAAACGACATTTTATTTGAATGATACTGTTTACTCTTCGGTTTTATATAAATAACCCTAAAAAATTTAAAATTTAACTGAAAATTTGATTTTTATTTACTCCATTTCTTCCGTCAGAAATAGAGAGAAACTTTTCAAGAGCACCTTACTTATCTGAGATTATTAACAATGTACGTTTTAAGTATTATCGCATAGTAACTGACTTCGGTTACTATGCGACGCAAGGTCTTGGTCTTGTTGTTTTTCAGATCTTCTTGTAATGAAAACAAGGTTTAAATCAAAATAATTTATTTATCATAGGTTTACTTTCTTCACAGTGCAATGAACTTTTGAATGCAATCGTATATAAAGGAAATGTAAGTCTGGGAACATACAGTTGGTCTGTTATTGAGCAACTGCCAAGATGATGATGATCTCAGTACTGGTAATAGGCCTGGCCGCAATGGCCATGGCTCGTCCAGACACGGACATAATGACGGACACTCACATGATGATCAATGGTAATTTTATTTTTGGAATTAATATTTTACTATTACATTATGTAAAATTTAACAACATATCTTGATTTATTTGTGACTTTTCAGACCAAATGGACATGAAAACCAAACAAATCTGCATTTTGAAACTATTGAATCACGTCATGGAGCCTCTCATGTACAAGGAGCTTGTTGAAATTGGTAGAAACTTCAAGATTGAAGAAAATGTTCAGCTTTACACGGTAAGTTTTTAATTTAAAATGCTAAAAGTGAGTTTTTGTATGAATAATAACTTATTAGTTACACTAACTTAAAAACAACTAATAACTTTTGGTCCTTGTTTACAGAAACCTGATGTCGTCAAAATGTTCATAACGAATTTGAAGGTCGGTTTCCTTCCTCGCGGTGAAATCTTTACTCTCCATGTTGATCGCCAGATGAAAGAAGTAGTTACCATGTTCCACATGTTGTACTACGCCAAGGACTTCACAACATTCATCAAGACTGCATGCTGGATGCGTCTCTACCTCAATGAAGGCATGTTTGTTTACGCCATGACTGTCGCCTGCAGACATCGTGAGGACTGCAAAGGAATCATCCTGCCCCCACCTTACGAAATATACCCCTACTACTTTGTGCGTAGTGACGTCATCCAAAAGGCTTACATGTTGAAGATGAAGAGAGGTCTGTTGGATACTAAGCTTTGCGACTTCTACGGAATAAGGAAGACGGACAAAGACGTGTACATTATCGATGAGAACGTTTATGACCAACGTGTGCACCTGAATGATGAAGACAAGCTTCGTTACTTCACTGAAGATATTGGCCTTAATACCTACTACTATTATTTCCACATTGACTATCCGTTCTGGATGAGGGATGATGTTTTTGATAAACTCAGATGCAGGCGATTTGAGCTCACCATGTACATTTATCAGCAGATTCTGGCTAGGTACTATCTTGAGCGTCTCTCTGTTGGTCTTGGTGAAATAGAAACTCTGTCTTACCACAAGACTCTCAGAAAGGGATACTGGCCTTGGATGATGCTGCACAGTGGTGTCGAACTGTCAAAAAGGTCAAATAACTATGTCCTTATTCGTGACGAAAACATCGATGTGCTACGTCTGGTTGAAGACTATGAAATGATCATCAAGGAAGCTATCATTAAGGGTTACGTTGAGGTAATATACGAGTAGTAATTTAATATGCATACTGTTTGATACTTTTTTACCTATTTAGTTTCTGACGAAATATAAATTATGTCCTCAAAATGCCAATACGGAGAAACTAATATTTATTTTTGTTTAAAGCTGAACGGTATGAGACTGGAACTGACCAAGACTGAAGATATTGAGACTCTAGGTAGACTGATCTACGGCAAGATTGACAAAACAGACAAGATGGTTGTTGATGCTTACCGCTACCTTCTCATCATCTGTAAGTCAGTTCTTGGCCTAAACACCATGAGGAGTGACAAGTAAGTTATTTCAATTGCAAAATAAAACAATAGAAGAGTATTCCTTATGATTAAACTTTTGACTACGGTTTTTAATGGTTTTCGCAGATATTTTGTGATGCCCACCGTTTTGGACATGTACCAGACTGCGCTCCGAGACCCCGTGTTCTACAAGCTGCAGAAGCGACTCTGTGACTTTGTTTGGCTGTTCAAGAAGCGCCTGCCTATGTACACCAAGGAAGATCTAATCTTCCCTGGAGTCAAGATCGAGAACATTATTGTTGATAAGCTAGTAACATACTTCGATGATTACTTCATGGACATGACCAATGCAGTGATGATGACCGAAGATGAAATGAAGAAGACTACAACTGACATGAAGTTCTTTGTCCGTAAACGTCGTCTTAATCACACACCTTTCAAGGTCACCATCGATGTAATGTCAGACAAAGCAGCTGATTGTGTTGTTCGCATGTTCCTTGGACCTAAGGAAGACCATATGGGCCGCATGATTGACATGAACAAAAACCGCATGAACTTTGTTGAAATTGACTCTTTCTTGTACAAGCTCGTCACTGGTAAGAACACCATTGTTAGGGACTCTATGGACATGCACAACCTTGTTCGTGATAGAATTATGACCCGTGACCTGTGGAAGAAGATTGAAGGAATGACTGATATGCGCGACATGCTCATGAAAGATTTGAGAAACTTCCACACTGGTTTCCCCACTAGGCTGCTCTTACCTAGGGGTCACATTGGTGGTATGAAGATGATGGTCTACGTCATTGTCACTCCCTTGAGGCTAGTTGATGGCGTTGACTTGGCTATCCTTGATGTAAACCGCAAGGACATGATGGTTGACTTCAGATCTACAGTGCTTCTCGACAAGATGCCTCTTGGTTTCCCACTGGACCGTCCAATTGATGTTGCTAGGTTTTTCACACCCAACATGAAGTTTGTTGACGTGATGATCTACCACAAGACCATGGTCTGTGACATGAAGACCCGCTGGGACCGCTGGGTGCTGAAGAACTACAGAATGATGGAGATGAACCAGATCGAGAACGACACCTACTTCGTTGACGTCGACATCAACACAATGCAAGACCGCGATGTACGAATGATGGACATGGTTGATATGAAAATGTAGAGCACATTGTATAAGCAAAATTTAAATAAAACAATATAATGTAAAAGCATCAAATTGAAGAAAATAAATATGTTTAATAGAAACCTTCTTTTTTGTCATAACTTTATAAACGTTGTAATATGAACAACTTTTTCAAAGGAAAAAACCGGCCAAGTGCGAGTCGGACTCGCGCACTGAGGGTTCCGTACCACCACATAAACATAATTGTATTAGTTGAAATTTCAGTAAGTTAATGTGCTAGTTTTTTTGAGTCCGACACGCACTTGACCAAATTTTATTTTGTTGTTATTTTATAGCTTATGCACTATAAACATACCAATTTCAAGTTTGTAAGTGTTCCCGTTTTTAAAAAGAACTAAAACAAAAATCGCCTCAGCGACCATCCAACTTGACCCCTCTCTTATATGAATGTTGTTGAAACGGGAGCTCACCACAATTGGTTATCATTAGTTGTGAGAAAAGTTGTAATATTTAATGATTTCAGACTTTTCCCATTATTTGTACTGTGAGGCCTAGCTTCTTGCCAAATTTCATAATTTTAGGTCAACGGGAAGTACCCTGTAGGTTTTGCATTTTTGAATAAATGTATGGAGATGAGGACATAAAATGCCATATCTTTTGATTGCGTCGTTGTAAAAAATTGAAATTTTCAGATCTTATGTGGTTCGTGGATCCTAAACCTGTTACCTTTACCCTTTCGTGAGATAAAGGGTCTTGACAGACAGACAGACAGACGGACAACAAAGTGATCCTATAAGGGTTCCGTTTTTTTCTTTTGAGGTACGGAACCCTAAAAAATTTGAAATAGGACAAAAATAAAATCGACTTGACTACTTAGCTTGGACTTTTTACTAAGTTCTTCGGGAAATGATGTTCAGTGGGATGGATAAGCCACGTTACGGATTAGCCATGAAAACGTTACAGATAGACAGTCAGACTGACAGATAGAATCACTTTTAAATTTTATAACAGTCACTAGAAATTGCTTGCGACCTCGTCCGCGTGAGAATTAAAGTTATTTTTATGCTTTCTCTGGTCGTTGTCTATATTTTTAATAAATTTCATCAAAATCTTTTCAGCCGTTAGAGCGCGAAAGAGCCACAAACATCTAAACTTACAGACAAACTTTAATTTTATAATATTATAATGTGATTAGGGTGATGTGAAAATAATAACCTAAGGGCATGATCAGTCAACAAAACTGAACAACCTAAATAATAGTAGATTTTACAACAAGTGCACAAAACGAACCATTTTTGCGAGACTTTTAGCAAACCGAGCCGAATGTCGAGGATAAAATAGTTTTCTGGACGAGTTATAAACTCTGCTTTTCACTTTGATTGCGAGGAAATAAAACGTAAAAGTACTCTCTAAATGTAACTGAAGAATGAGTTGTTCTGCTTTAGTGAAGAATATGTTGACGCGCGCGCGGCGCGGGGGGCGTGCCGCAGGCCCGCGCGCAGGGCGTACACCACTGAGATTACTTTTTTGCCCTAGTGCACAAAATTCGACTTTATGCAGCCTATATCCAGCACAAATAAGCACTTTCAGAGCATGAGAAGTGAAAATAAAATTATCACGAAATAAAAGAAAAATTGCCTCTCTTTATACAGCGTGTATCGGAAAGGTGTCATAATACCAAAGGGTGTGAATCTGCCTAATAGTATGAAACTGTACAACTTTTCCCAAACAACATCAGGTCATAGAACAAAATCAATTTTTGGCTTCCCATAGAAACTGCATCAGATGATTGCGCATTTTGTATGGGAAGTCAAATTCGGTTTTTCGTATTTCTACCTATATTCCTTTGGAAAAGTTGTTCACGTTCATGGGCAGATTTACACCCTTCATTATTTTCATACCATTCCGTTACACGCTGTATAAACTGTCCACTCACGTTACAATTTTGTATGGAGATGCTGATTTCACTTTCTTTTCCTGATACTTTCATTCACTGTAAGTTGTTCACTTTCGTTGACTGATCATGCCCTTTCAATTATCGGAAAAATGTCTGATGGATGGACGGATCGTGTAATAAACGACGAGCTACTTACTCGTCCACTGGGTTGGCGCCCCAGTAATGATGAGGTACAAATGAATTAGATTTAATGTCTCATTAGCGTAATAAATGAGGCTTATAAACCAGTTAATATTATATATTAATGCCTGATCATGGCATGAACCAAACGGTGAATCGAAGCTATGACATTTACTACAAAGAACTTGCGTAAGAACGAACCTTAAAATTTTAATAGTTTGTACCAATCCTTTATTTGTTTAACAAGACAATAACAAGTAACAATGGGCACATAAGAATAATACCTGAACCTATACAGGGTATAACAAAAATGGTGTACAAAACAAACCCTGAAGGATGTGAATCCACCCATGAAACTGAACAACTTTATTTACTTACTTTATTTACTAATAATTATTATTGTATTGTAACTTTTTCTGTTCTTTTTTAGGGTTCCGTATCTAAAAGGAAAAAACGGAAGCCTTATAGGATCACTTTGTTGTCCGTTTGTCTCTCTGTCAAGACCCTTTTTCTCACGAACGCGTGGAAGTATCATGCTGAAAATCATATCAAATACTCAATTCTACTGTCCCTTGGAGCTGTGAAAAAATCAAGTTTCTAAGCCAAATTTCAAAGCCAAGGGAATCAAACCTACAGGGTACTTCCCGTGAACTCAAACTCTTGAAATTTGGTACGGGCAACGTCTTATAGCAAAGATAAAGGGAAAATTGCGAAAAACATTCATTTTCTGTTGTATCGTATAATAAAAATATTTTTAATAATTTTAAAGTTACTACCCTTTTCCTCATGAACGCGTAGAGGTATTAAATTGAAATTCTTACCAAATATTTATGTCTATAATACCTTTAAGCTGTAATAAAATCAAACTTCTATGTCAACGCAATCAAAAGAAAAGCAATTTAAACCGCATATTTTGAAACTCGCAACTACTCGCAAGGGAACGTCTTGTTCCAATTTGTAAGATGTAATTGTAATTAATAAGTAGATTTTGCGGTGCCCCTACGGGGTGCCACATGTAATAGCACCTAAGATATATGTAACACCTTATTGAACCATGTGGCAAGCAAATAAATAAATATGAAATATGAATCAAAACCTAAAGGATACTTCCAGTCGACCTAGAATCTTGAAATTTGGCAAGAAGCAATGTGATATAGCACACAAAAAGGAAAAACCCTGAAAGTCTTAAACCCCCGCCAACCCGCCAACCCCCACCCAGTGACCTTTGAAAGATCAATACAGTTTATAAACAATTACAGCTTGACCAACTTTTCTGTAGAATGGCCAAAAGCGGAACTACTTACGTCATTTTGAAAACGTCATTTTGTTTTTGACAGTCCTCAGAGTAAAAACTGTAGAGTCCGTCCTAAACATAGTCGTGTAAAGCGTCTCCTAGTCGACTATGACAAGTCGGTCAAAAATTTAGGTTACGTTTTACAAATATAAAAAAAAATCTATAAAAAATCTAATGTTTCATCCAAACTTTATATGCGAAAGTGAAAATATATCATTTTTACTTGTGAATTGATCATCTATTCTATACATCTAATAAATCGCCGATTCTGTTCATTGAAAATTATCGGAAAAAATTGATCTGGGGGGGTCACAAAAAAGGTAATAAAAACCATTCGGTTCATTTATGGAATTTTCGTCTGTTGGTCTGTTTGTCTGGTTGTGTATTCGCGATAAACTCGCAAACCACTGAACCGATTGGACCCGGTTTTCGATAGGTACTGTATTAAGCATTTACTTCTATATAAATCTATGGTATTAAGCTTATTTCCGTGCAACATATAAGCTTAGTTTCATTGCAATCGGTTCACTCAAACAGAATACAATCGAAGTTTCAAGCGGCGGCGCCAATAACTCATAGACCACTCAACCGCTTGAAATAAGGTTAACAATAACACATTAGGCTTAATTTTATTTCATTGCCCAGTTTTGTTTCATTGCGAACGGTCAACTGAAACAGAAGATACGTGAAGTTTCAAGCGGTGGCGCCAGTATCTCGAAAACCACTGAACTCATTTACTTATTTTTAGATCATTTACTCAGCTTTAGATCATTGCAATCGGTTCACTCAAAAAGAAACAACTTAACTGATACAAACGGGGTGTTCAATAATGTGTTTGGCGTTCTTTCTTGCAATATAGAAGCGGTAATCGGTTCACTCGAACAGAAGATACGCAACTCTTAAAAAAATATACGTATGAAACTTCTAGAGTTTTGAAAACTTTGGTAAAAAAAATAGATAAATAAAATACTTTAAGAACTAAAGAGAGATGTGAACCTTCATGTTTTAGAAATCATCTTTTAAAGGGGGAAATAAGTGTTCAAACAAAGTTTGTATAGAAATACTACAGTTTTGTGTTCAGGTAAATATGTATCTTGACACGGTGGCCTTTGTACCGCTCTTTTTTCAGTAGCTACAGAAGCTAAAGTGACTGAGCCTCAGATTTAGTTACAGGTTTTGTTTTGTATATGAAATAAAGAAACCCGTATGACACTTCGTCCGCATTTTACACTTACGAGGATAGTGGGCGACCTAACAGTCCATACGTGAACAAGTGTACATACATTTTAGTATCGAGGTCCCTCGCAAGAAATGGATACGATTATGGCTCCCTCCTTAGCCAAAAGACCTGCTACTTAAACCTCCTTGTATCAGTCAGTGTTGTTCTTGTTTTTCTGCATATTTCCAAGTATTTTATGAGAAAATCGTTCCAAAAACGATGGAAAGTGGTGTGCGAGAAATGATTCGCCAGATTCGCGAGGTTACCTACTCTACAACCTTAATGTCGAAATTTATGTCCCACCTATATATACTATGCAGTTTCATAGGAATACCTGGGCGATCAAGTTTCGCACTGTATAAGTTGGCTATGAAACCGAACCTCACCTACACGGCACTTTCTGAAACAATAGTATTCCAATTCTGGTTCGACGATAATACTGAATTAAATATTGGACCCTGAATAGTCCAGCCAAACTTAGTTTGCGTAGCAAGTAACTAATCAGAAATTCTTACGATTGGGCCAGTCAATAATGCACGCAACATATCGGCACCAATCAGCAGACTCACGTCATTTTTATCGTCCTTACAATCATTTAATAAAATTCCTCTTTTGTTTAATTCAGATAGAATTTATTTTTGTGTTACCTTGGTAAATCATCATTCATATTTTGTTCCATCGCCTTGCACTTGTTTACTTTCTCGCAATATGCAAGGAAAATGTATCAACTGCAAACTTAAATTTGAAATGCTATACATATAGGTACGGAAATACAAACGTTTTTTTGTTTTACCAAAAAATGTCCTATGAAATATGCAGATCAATTCAGAATTCGAATTGGTAGACGTTATATAACAAACTAAACGATTTCGAGTAAAACATAAGTTTAAATTTGAAATGAAAAAGAGAAAAATAATTGCTTTTCCATACTAATTTGACCAATTAAGCTCACAATTTTGTATAAGTAGAGACCGATTTTTTGCATTTCCTGAAAGTTTTATGCACTGCAAATGGTTCATTTATGTTGACAGATCAGATTCCAACATATAGAGCAAAAAGAGGCATATGCCTTTAACGGTGACATTTTTTGAGTAGCATTCGTGCATCTACCATAATGTATGAGCGAAGACTAGACTTAGCTCTACAAACCCTAACTCTACAAATCCTATGACTTAGCTGTTTTGCTGCCATCTCAGAGACCTTCCAATAGACTGGTTTTAATGTTGTTTATTTTAATGTTTTGTCATGCAATATTCTTATTTCTAATACAGCCTAGTCATACTTGTCTTAATAAACAAAAAATCAAATTATAAATAAACGCCTTTAAAAATGTTAGTGGCAACATATTATGGATGTGAATACAATATCGTAACGGCGCATTTGGATAGTATTTTCAGCGTGAATTTTCATTGGTTTTGCTTCCAAAGCCCAATGATTCTACTTATGAAAAAAAGCAACTTTCCCGAAGAAAAAATTGTAATACCTACTCGATGGTCCAAAAATGTTTTGCGTAAATATTTGTTTTAGAGAAACTTGCTTGTTATCATGAGTAGAATCACTGGGTTTGAGAGCTTGCTGTATTTGGTGTCGTTACTCGGAACGTTTGGAACATAAGTCGCAATTGAGGTTGATTTTGGCCATGCACACCTCGCTACTTAGTTTTATATGACACGACTAAAATTTGGTCCTTCCTAAACTTAGCTTTCTCTCATAGCAAGTTACACGTACCGTACTCGTACGTAACAAAATTTGTTCTTATTCCATAATGAATATTATTTCTGGGTTGCAAAACTCTTCGATCGATAAGTAATACTAGCCTTAGTGATTACTAGTACTTTCTTGCCTTCAAGATCGTCATAGACGTATGACGATCTTGATGGCAAGAAAAGCGGTTGTATAATACGGCCTGGAATAGCGCTATTAGCGCTACTATAATAACCAGTTGCAAAAAATCTTCTTAAAGCAAAGGCGCCTTTAAAAAAATACTGTCACTTTCTTTGATAACCCTTAATTGGGCAGACGTTTATGTACACTTATTGTCCGGAATGGACAGAAGGAACATATTTCCCACATAAACTAAGGCGATGTGGGTGTTCTATTCCTATTGCCCATACCATATAAACATTTTGAGGACATGTTATATTTTTCACCGAGGCCCGTAAAATGTAAAATACTGGGTAGGAAATACATTCCTTTTACTCGATTAAGGGTCGAAACAGAATGATGTCGTGGGCACAGCTAGTGATAACTAAAAACCTTCGTGTCCACTGAAACTTGATCCCTCTTTAACATGAATATACTTAAAAAATAAGCTCACCTCAATTGGTTATAATTGGTTGTGAAAAAAGTATCAATATTTAATGTTTTTAAACTTTCCTTTGTTTTTTCAGACCTAGTTTGTTGGAAGTCCTCTATAGGTTTTGGTTTTGTTCATATATGTACGGAAATTTGGACATAAATGGCCTTATCTTTTGATTGTTTTGGCGTAGAAGCTTGAAATATTCATACCTTTAAAGGTCTACCTAAATAGACGTTAAAATTTTATATTAATTTCAACTCGATACTTTTTCTAATACAGCAGCACTGCCCTTACTTTCTCAAGATAGGCAAGTAAAAAGTATAAACTGCAAACTTATTTTTGTATTGCTTTACATATAATAGTATAGTTTTTTTTATTTATTTTTTATTACGAGCTCGATTTGTCTCGTGTCTGATTTCCCATCGTCATGGAGAACGATGCTCTTATTTAGATCTTTTTGTTTCTAATTCTCTACCACTCTTTTAGCAATGGTGGTTTCTCCTTCTCCACGTCTCGTTGCTTCTTAATTTCTAATGTGCTTATTTTAGGTTTTTTACTACAGGTTATTTTTTTTCTAGTAGGTAACATGGTTTGTTGTTATTTGTTGATCTATTTTTGTTTATGTTTTTTGAATATTTTCAAATATTCATACAACATTTCTTTTTTTATATAATGTAATATTATTTCTATTTTTTTTGTTTCGTACAGTTTCTTATGCTATTGTTTTCATATGTCTATGATATATACTCAGTATATACATTATACATATATTTCTTATTATATCTTGTTCTATTTCTTTTTACCGCCTCGTCTGCTCAATAAAGTCACCTCTAGTATTCGAATCTGTTATCCAGTAATTCAATGTGTTTTCATTTAAGCTTGATCTATGTTTTATTTCTAGCTCAGTTCTTTGTTTTATGGGTCTTGGACACTCTGTTATTAGTTGAATTATCGTTTCTTCTTTCTCAGGATCGCAGACACATGATGCATCTGTCTTACATTTGTATTTGTACAGGTAGGAGGAGAAACCACCATGACCAGTCAGTACTTGGACTAGAAGAGGGCTAAGCTGTATGTTTTTTTATTGTTTAATACGCAGATATAATGTTTGGTAGAAATATCTTTGTTGTTTATCCCGTCTGACCCATGGTATATCTCTTTTGCCACTCTTCAAGTGACTTTAATCGTATCAGTCGTTTTGCGTACGATATTGGAACGCAGTCATAGTCCGCAGCTTTTTTAGTGTGTAGTGCAGCATCTTTTGCCAACTGATCTGCTCTCTCATTACCCCGTATTCCTACATGCGCTTTTACCCAGTACAACGTGAATTGTGTTTCTGTCTTTTTTTGGATGTTCCTTATTTTTTGCCTTATTTGGAATGCGAGTGGGTGGAAAATCGACTGGTTAGCTGCTAGGTCAAGTGCAGATCGCGAGTCACTAAGGATTGCAATATTTTTGCTTTCAGTCATGTCTGCTATCTCCAATGCTTTGAGTAGGGCTAAAAGTTCAGCTTGAAAGACTGTGCAGTATCCTTCTAATTTAAGTTTAATGGACTTGTGTTCCCTGCCCTGCGTCCAGCAGGTAACAGCAGCTCCAACCTTTCCCTGGATTTTGCTACCATCCGTATATATATATACAGATTGTTGGTTTCAATGTGGTGGTCTTCCTCATTTTTTAAGCATCTGTAATCTATATTTGTTTGCTCTACGGGATGAGGAGCCATTCACGTTTTCTCCGCGCTTTGCTCTATACAGCGCTGGAGCCTCTCTTACGCGGATATCGAGAGGCAGTTGTCCCGTTAGCAGCAGGGTTGAGTTCAGGGACACTGTTCGATATGACCGGCAGATTTTTCGGGCAAAACCTCGTTGGATTGCGTCAAGTTGCTTTCTTATGTATAGTTTTGTTAATGCTGGTTCCCACACGCTGGAAGCATACATAATAATAGGTTCAATAACTGCCACGTATATGATCCTGATTATCTCCGAGTTTAAGCCCCACGAAATTTTTGCTGCTCTTGTAAGTTGTTTGTATATATTTTGTGTTTTTTTACATATTTGTGCCACGTGACTGTTAAAGGTAAGTTTTTTGTCTATTAAAAGATCCAAGATTTTAATTTCTGTTACTGAATTTATTACGGTTCCCCCATGTTAAATTTAGGTTCATCATATTTTAATTTGTTTGTTAAGACCATCATGTTTGTCGTTTGAGCAGCAAATTTTAGTTTGTTTTGTAGTCCCCATTTATGTATCATTTCTAATTTTTTATTTCCTTCAAGTTCTATAGAGTGTGATGAAGTTCCGGAGAAAGCCAGAACCACATCGTTAGCAAAAGCTTGTACGTAAGTATCAGTGGTTTCTAGCATGTCCAGAAGTGGGTCCAGCAACAGATTCCAGAAAGTTGGTCCACCGATCAATCCCTGAACGCAGCCCTTGTTGGTTTCTTTTTCATATTGAGCTCCAGCATAGCCTACTCGTACTTTTCAGTCCTGGAGATAGCTATAAACCATTCTTCTGAGATTTTCAGGACAATTTTTTACAAGAAGTTGTTTTTTAATGGCTGGCCACCAAACGCTATCGAAGGCTCCCTCTATGTCTAGTGATATTAATGTGACTATTTCTTAGTTCTAGTTTGGAAATACAAACTCAAATATAAGTTTTTCTCTAAAATGTTTTTATTATGATATATACAGATCAATTCAGAATTTAAATTGTCAGAAAAACTAACCGTAAAGCATTTCAAGAAAATCGCAAGTTTAAATTTTGAACTGGAACATGAATTTTCACTGAGCAATGGAACTCCTTGCACCTTGCAGATTTAAAAACAAAGACAAACATAAAACACTAATAGCGAAACTGCCAATAGGTTGCAAGGCAGAATTTTCTAGGCAGAAGTTTTTTACTTGTATAGGTACCTTCTGTTTCTACGAATAGATTTCATTCGTGTAATCTGTCACTTAGCCACTTTGCGCTCTAACTGTACAAAACCTGCCAGGTTTCGGATTGGCAGGCCAATGTTTTGTGGACCTACTAGGCCACAACTATCGCTACAAAGTTGCAAATTTCGTGTCCTAGATAACGTAGGATAACATGCAGTGCCCTTATAGTCTATTAGTTTTACTATTTCGTTTCTAAATTTAATTACCTGGAAGATTTTTTTCTGACTTACGAGTATGTCACTGTCTGTGTATACTTGCCTTCTACCATTTTATCAAGATGAAAATTATAAAGATTTAAAAGATTTTTTCGTTACATTCTTGAGATTGCTCTTCAGGTTCAATGTTACTTTATTACGTTTTTTGAGATGCAATTTAATAATTAAACATACATACATAACATCACGCCTTGTTCCCGGGGTAGGCAGAGACCACAGTTCTCCACCTGCTACGATCTTGACATACTTCCCTTGCTTCCTGAACCTTCATCAATCCTTTCATACATGCTCGTCGGTTTAGGGTACTTTTAACCTGGCCTTTATTCAGAACGTCCTGAATTTTGTCCTGGTACGTTCGCCGAGGCCTTCCCCTTCCAACGTTTCCATTCACTCTCTAATTAAAGAGGAATTAAAATAACAGAGATAGGTAAATGACAGAAATATTTATTTTTGTTTTGATTTTTGAGATTGCTTGGGAAATTGTCAAGTCATTGACAAAAAACATACATTTCGTAATCAATTGCATTTCTCACAAACCAGTGTTGAGATTGACATCGTGATCATTGAAGTTTACTGTACGGTCATTGCGATTAACGTTGCGGTCGTAATCAACGTCAACAAAGTAAGTGTCGTTGTCCACGCGGTTAATGTCCATCTGTTTGTAGTTTTTTAGTACCCAGCGGTTCCACCGAGTCTTCATGTCGCACACCATTTTCTTGTGGAAGACCATTACGTCAACAAACTTCATGTTAGGCGTGTAGAACCTAGCAACATCGATATGACGGTCCAGAGGAAAACCAAGAGGCATCTTGTCGAGAAGAACAGTCGACCTGAAGTCTTGAACCAGGTCCTTGCGGTTTACGTCCAAGATGTTTAGATCGACACCATCAACCAGCCTCAATGGGGTAATGATACAGTACACAAGCATCTTCATACCACCAACATGACCTTTAGGAAGAAGCAGCCTGTTAGGGAATCCAGTGTGGAAGTTCCTCAAGTCCTTAATAAGCAGATCCTTGATGTCAGTGATACCGTCAATCCTCTTCCATAAGTCACGGGTCATGATGCGATCACGCACAAGATTGTGCATGTCTCTGGAATCTCTAACAATCGTATTTTTGCCAGTCTCCAGTTTATACAAGAAGGTGTCAAGCTCAACAAAGTTCATGCGGTTCCTGTTGATATCTATAACACGGCCAAAGTGGTCTTCTTTAGGTCCAAGGTATAGACGAACAACACAGTCGACAGTCTTGTCAGAGACAACATCAATGTTAACCTTGAAGGGCTCGTGATTGAGGCGACGTTTGCGTACAAGGAATTTCATGTCAGTAGTGCCCTTCTTAATTTCGTCTTCAGACATGGTAACAGCGTTGGTCATATCCATAAGATAATCATCAAAGTAGGTTACAAGCTTGTCAACGACAATGTTGTCAATTTTGACGCCTGGGAAAAGCAGGTCCTCCTTGGTGTAGCTAGGTAAGCGCCTCTTGAAGAGAAGAACAAAATCGCACAAGCGTTTCTGTAGCTTGTAGAAGATTGGGTCACGAAGAGCTGTCTGGTAGTGGTCAAGGACGGTAGGTGCAACGAAATATCTGAAATAAAAAAAATCTTGTTTATATACAGCGTGATAATAATTATCTACTAAAGAGTTGATACTGAACAATTTTTGAATATTTATTCTTTTATTTCATTTTTGACCTATGTTTCTTGGGGAAATTTGTTCAGTTCTGAGTAGGTTACCTTACTAGAGTATAGCTTGATGTTTCATTATAACTAACACGCTGTTTTGTATAGGGTGCAAATAAAGGTACGCACACTGATAAAACCCCAAGCTGCACTACTTATAACGAAATGTATTCGCGTAGATATTTCATAAAAAATCAGAATCGTTTTGGTGTTGAAAAGTTATTGAATTAAATAAATTTTGTAATGAGTTTGGATAGAAATACACTATTTATGTATTTCAGGGTGCTGGCAGAAGTGTAAATTAGGTAGTACATTTTTTACCTATACAGGGTTATTTTTGGACCCCTAGCCAAATTTCGGAAAACTAATTTTGATTTTGGTCTCACGTACAAACATTACACTAGCAACAGTGGAATTTGTATGGGACGACCAAAATTTTTTCTCGTTTTTCATCCCATGTTTCTTTGGGAAAGTTGTTCAGTTTCGTATTCTGAGCAACATACTAAAAATAACCCTGTATACTATTAAAGGTAATTTGAATGTCCAAATTAAATTAAAGGTTCATGCGAATCCCTGCTAGTTATATAAGCATTGGAGCCTAAGGTTTTATTAGTATCTCTACCTCTAAATCCATCTTATATAAAAGGGTAATGTAAAATATAACATTGTGCCATAAACATTGATAAATACAGATTTTTAGCCACTTACTTGTCATTACGCAATGTGTTGAGACCAAGAACCGATTTGCAAATAATGAGCAGGTAGCGGTAAGCATCAATTCGTAGTTTATCTTCATCAAGCTTGTCAATCTTCCCGTAGATAAGTCGTCCAAGTAACTCGATATCATTGTGCTTTGTAAGCTCTAACCTCTTGCCTCCAATCTTTAATTAAATAAAAATATTTATTAGCTTTTAAATCATCATCATCATATCAGCCGAAAGACTTCCACTGCTGGACATAGGCCTCCCCTAAAGATCTCTAAGACTACCGGTCCTGCGCTACACAGTGGCTTCCCGCGACCCTAACTAGAACATCGGTCCACTACAAAATTTTCAAATACACAATTTCAATCGTCTGCCAGCGTGATGGGCACCTCTAGACCAAGATTGTCCTGCGGCGGGATGTTCCTTGAATTAAAAATAAAATTTCAATCGTTGTATAGCATTCAGTTAACTACTCACCTCAACGTATCCCTTGATAATAGCCTCCTTAATTATCATTTCGTAGTCTTCGACAAGACGAAGAGCATTGATATTATAGTCTTGATTTAAAACGTAGTTGTTGTCTCTCCTTGTAAGCTCAATTCCATTATGATGTTTTAACCATGGCCAGTAACCTTTTCTGACAGGCTTGTCCCAAGATAGGGTCTTAATATCACCAAGACCAACAGACAGACGTTCCAAGTAGTACCTAGCCAGGATTTGCTGGTAGACGTAAAGGGTGAGCTCAAAACGACGCGTTTTTAACTTGTCAAAGATGTCGTCTCTCATCCAGAATGGATAGTCAACGTGGAAGTAGTAATAGTAGGTGTTAAGACCGATGTCCTCCGTAAAGTAGCGGAGCCTGTCTTCATCGTTGAGGTATACGCGAGTGTCATAAACGTTTTCGTCAATGATGTACACATCCTGGTCAGTTTTTCTGATACCATAGAAATCGCACAATTTCGTATCAAGGATACCTCTCTTCATCTTCAGTAAGTACGCCTTTTGGATCACGTCAGCGCGTACAAAGTAGTATGGGTAAATCTCGTAAGGAGGAGGCAAGATGATGCCTTTGCAATCTTCACGGTGTCTGGTGGCAACGGTTAATGCGTAAACAAACATGCCTTCGTTAAGGTACAGACGCATCCAGCAGGCTGTTTTGATAAAAGTGGTGAAGTCTTTGGCGTAATACAGCATGTGGAACATGCTAACGACCTCGTTGAGCTGGCGATCGACATGAAGAGTGAAGATTTCACCACGAGGCAAGAAACCAACTTTTAGATTGTTCAAGAAAACTTTGACGACATCAGTCCTCTGAAAAAAAAAAACACGCAAATTTTTATATTAAGCATTATTCTCAAATCCTCAAAGCTTATTTACATCGATATTGCCGTGACTTACAGTAAATAAGTCGACATTGGCCTCAATGTTGAAGTTCTTGCCAATTTCTTCGATATCCTTGTAGATAACTGGTTCCAAGACATGGTTCAGCAGCTTGAGGATACTGATCTGTTTTGTCTTGATGTCCATGTTTCCTACAATTGATTTATAAAGTGATATTTGTAAATTCACTTTAAAGTTGAACTTAAATTTACGGCCACAAGTTATTTTTAGTTAAACACTCCCATTGACAGTTTTTGTTTTATTGAAAAAGAAAGTATCAAAAAAGATTTAACTAAGTAAAGAAAAGCGTTGCAAAACTGGCAGCTTTTCTTTAAAAAAACAATAATAATACTCACTAAGTGTGTCTTCGTTAATTATTACCCTCGTAGTATCAGGGAAAGCCGTAGCCATGGCGGCTAGGCCCAGAAGCACCAGTGCTATAGACCTCATGATGCTGACCCGTTGGGAGACCAACTGTGCCGTCGTAGAAACTGCTAAGCCTTTTTATACTCATATTCCAGCTGATTATTCTGACCTCTTCTAGACTGAATAGTAATTAGAGGGCAACATATCGTTGAAAAATTACAATTAGGTTATCTCTGGCAAGATTGTTGCTTGTGAACTATTATATACTTTCACGCAGAAAAAAGGCTTGAATTATTTGTACGGTAATAAAATATTGATTATACCTATGAAATTGTCTAAATTTTACGCAGATTCAAGATTTTATAGCTAAAGTTGATTTCAGGGCTACGAATAAATTTTCAGGGTTCTAAATCTACTTATAAAATATTCTTTTGATTTTATGTTGGATATCTTAAATTAAATAAATTGTGTATTAGTCAAATTGGTATTAGTCGTGTAATGCTATAAAGTAACTACAAAAAAAATTCTTTAAGTCGTAAATCACTTTACTCGGAGCTAGGCTAACGCTATTTTCCACTTCTTTCAATTAAGGCTTAATCAGAAGAAGGTACTTCTTTCTTGGATTTTATTGCTCTTTAAGAATTCTTTTTCTTTTTGTGCTGCGTAGTTTTTTCACTCGTTGCTTCTGTCCCATGGTTTCTATTCGTATAAAGAAAACATTCTTTTCCACAATAAAAGAGATTGAAAATTCATATTATTTTAGAAAAAAAATGCTGGAATTAACTTGGGTAACAAAAAGGATTAAATGTGTTATGAATGCACTATGCATAGGAAAGATGTAAAGTTCTTTCTTTAGTAAGAATTTCAGAACGGAGCATAATTTTTGCCTCCTAGTTCAGGGGGGTGATCGTGGTAATTTCAACGATTTTACCAAAACAAAAACGTTTGTCTCAAAAGTTTTGTTAAGTCTTAACTGAGTGTTTTAGGCAAACGATATTTTTATATGGACTCTGTGGTCTGATTTAATGAATTTTGTTTATTTTATTATTTATTTACAAAATGAGTTCACCTTTATGTTTTCTTTTTGAAGAAACCCTAAAAAATGCTTTCATCACACGTTTAGTTAGTGCTACTTGAAGCTGAGTAGGGTTTTATAAATTCCAACCTTTGAACACCAGAGACTTTCTCATATGTCCTTAGACAGTCCCTTACACCCTGTATTACAAATGAAAGCTTATTTTTATTAAAATTCTTATCACAGACGGTTTAGCTTCACAGTGCATGTTTTATTTACTTTTCTCGTGTAAAGTTCGATGACAAGATGAGGTAATTTGGTACGGTCTTTGCTAGTGGATCCTCTATACAAACTCATAAATATTAGAATACTTTTTCACTTACATGGCAATTTTTTTTCTGTATTTTGCTTTTTGTCTGTATTTTGTTACGATATACATGATACTATTTTATATTACCAATTTTTATTCTTCATGTCCTCTACCTACCGTCTTTTACACTTAGGCGCGAGGCGTTAGGCGTACCGTACCAACGCTCTTTTCATACCAACTCTGAAGGATGGAATCCATCCTTCAGAGTTGGAATACTGAATATAGCAAAGCTCAATTAGCTGAATGAGAAGAGCGTTGGCACGATACGCCTCACGCCTCGCGCCAAACCCTTCTTCTCTTTATTTATCTAGACACGCGGTAGCGTGTCAAAGCCAAGTTCAAAAAGAACAAAGTGGCGACGCAGCAACCGTGTGTTATATTACACGAACCATTTGGAGCCACATTTGTCCCCTTAATAACTCAAAATCTATTTGATGTAAACAAATGAAATTTGATATATTTAATAAGACCCCTTAGTTAAAGTAGCACCCCAAATTTCATGATTAAATCTCAAACGGTTATTGAGATATGAACATCTAAAAATCGTCATTTTTATCACTGACTCACTGACCTATAGACCCTATTTCTAGACCACTTCCAGATGACCTAGGAAGTTGCAATTCGGTATCCAGCTCGGCAATTATGTGTATACACAGAAAAAACTCAGAAATAAGAGAATTTTAACGATTAGAATTTTATTTTACATAGGTAATCGATTTTCGATTTTTCTTGTCCCGTGTGGTGCCGGCAAAGAATAGTACCAACCCATACATACCCGTGGGTGTCGTAAGAGGCGACTAAGGGTTAACTGGAAGATGGGCAGCAGCATCCTCCTTTGTATTTTACATCTTACTTACTGCGGTCACCTACAACCGCGGTCCATGGTGCCAGCCGTAACGCTAACAAGCGAGGTGACTATGGTACTTCCCCTCTACATTTTTCTAGCAAAAGCTAGAATTCTGGAGGGAGCTCCCTGTCCTGTAGTGGATGTTTCATGGGATGTTATGATGAATCGATTTTTAATAACACGTAGCGCCTTTCAAAATTATAATAGGATATTGCCTTTGAAGTAATAACAGGTTTCGTGATCAAAAGTATTAGTCTTATATATTTATAACACTCAGACAATTATTATAATTAATTATATTTGAAAATTAGTTGTTTCCTGCGACTTGTACCTACAAACACATAGCTTTTTTTGAAATTTTAGTAGCCAAAACTTTTAAGGAAAACAAAGGAAAAAAAACTGAAAACAATGAAATTATATGTGCTACGCGCCCAAATTGGAGACTCGCTCAAGGTCAAAGTATTTCCACTGACGTGTACAGTCAACAGCAGTTCAAGGTTGAGACTCACAGCGGAACGTTAGTTCCTACAGCTATTGGAGTAATAACAGTGAAAAATATAGTGCAAAATATAATTTGTCAAATTGGTCGGCTGTACCCTAATTGCTAAAATAATTGTACAATCAAGAGCAAGTCACTTGCGCACTTTAATTCCAGCGGCAGTTGGAGTTGGAACGGTACAGCCAACAGTACGTCAGTGGAAACATTTGTAGTTTTATTACCTACCATGCCATATGGTGTTTACGTACTGACGTGCTATTTATTGGGTAAAGAGTTGATGGTGGTGAGAAAGTAAGCATGTGCCGGAAAATTATACCTATTTCTTCACAAAAAGTAATGACATCCCACCAAAAACATAAATGTAAAAAAATTGAAGCCAAGTTCAATATAAAGAATTTGCGTGGTTGTTGACTTCACCGACAAAAGACGTGATATCTAAATGGGTGCCAAGTTCTGTTAATAATCTGAACATTGGTTCGAATTATTTACACAAGGCAGATAAATTAGGATAAAATTGAAGTTTAAGATTTGACTTGGCTAGTTTTTACCACCTTACTAAACATTTAGAAGAGTAAGGTAATGTTGACCTCACAGTAAATAAATATTCACTTGCATAAGAATAAAATAAAGAAGATAAGTTGATTAGCCAAATATAAGATAACATTAATATGAAAACTAGCCAAGTCAAAACTTAAACTTCAATTTTATCCTAATTTATCTGCCTTGTGTAAATAATTCGAACCAATGTTCAGATTATTAACAGAACTTGGCACCCATTTAGATATCACTTCTTTTGTCGGTGAAGTCAACAACCACGCAAATTCTTTATATTGAACTTGGCTTCCATTTTTTTACATTTCTGTTTATGGTGGGATTTTAAATATTACAGTGATACCTGTAGAATACCTGTAAGATGCATGGTTCCCGGAAAATGCATGGAATTACTATTTGTGATGGTATAAAAATGCATGACAAGTGGTCGTAATGTTTTGTTGTTTTATTTTTACATTGTTTCATTTAAACGACTTGTTTATTATTATAATGGAATCGTCCGCCCCCAATATAGTGCGAGTTATCTTTTTGCAATAAAAGTAGCTAATAAAAAGTAATGTTTTATCTTATAAAAATAAATTTGTAGGTATACATCACGCACGTTTGTTATTTTTGTTTAGTACGGGAAGTTTTGTAAATGTCTGTAGACCTCTCACGTAAATGTATGCAAACCACTCATGCATGAAACTGAACAGGTTTCCGTATGGAACATTTTTGACCTCCCATTCAAAATGCGCTATCAGCTGATGCAGTTTCTATGGGAAGTTGAAATTCTTTTTCGTATGTCGACCTATGTTTTTTTTAGTGAAAGTAGTTCAGTTTCATGGGTAGAGTGGTTTGCAGACATTTACCAGAGAGTTGAGAGGTTTGCCATCCTTAACGTAGCTCAGTAGAGGGCAATAGCCTCCCTCCGTACTCATGGCTTTATTTGCAAAAAAACTTACCGTGTTTATATTCTAGCTCCAACATTGGGATTTATGGCTACTTCGTGGTCTACCCTTGGGAACCCGCACACAGAAACCTACTCCTGAAATTTATGCCTTGCAAAAACAGGGTTTCCTTAGATAGCCCCAATTAGGGCAGTTGCCTTTGTAGTTACATATTACTCAGCTATTAATCTACGTACACTAAGAAAGCGATATATTACATGATCGTGGTAGAGTTCCAAATTAGTTATTAGGGTTTTGTGGCTTCGTGTTTTAGGTAATACCGACTAACCGCTATTTCATCTATCAAAAGTGTATCTTGTGGTGCTACAAAACTCTTGGTATGCAAAACTGAGTCACACTTGGCCGTGTTTTTAGGGTTCCGAACCAAAATGGTGAAAACGGAACCCTTTTGGTGCGACTTTGTCTGTCTGCCTGTCCGTCTGTCACACCTGTTTATCTCACTAACGAGTCAAGCTATCTACTTGAAATTTTAAATAAATTATAATATGTTGGAAATAAAGAAAAAATATTATAATTATTACTATCAGGGCCCAAATAGGGGATATAATTTTTAAATTGTATCATTTATTATTATTATGTTTGTGGTTCTTTTTTTCTCCCTTCTTCTAGGGGTGTTATTCAATAACGCGGGTTCGAAAACCAAGGGTTATTGAAGTAAAACACGTTAGGTATGTCAGTGAGTTTGTTCTGTTTCGGGTGTGAGGAACTTGCGGACTATTCGACACGTATTTAATATTGCTGCTTTTTGAATTGTTATGAATGTGTCCGCCGGTAAATTTAGTTGTTTGAGATTATGCTGGAGATGTTCCGGAATGACGCCTGTGGTTGAAATCACAAATGGCACAATATATACTTTGTCTAAGTTCCATATTCGGAGAACCTCTTGTTTAAGGTCGGTATATTTTGTAATTTTGTCTGATATAGACTTCTGTATATTATGGGTGTTCGGCACTGCTATGTCGATCTTATTATTATTATTTATTATTATACTTATTTATTTATTATTATTATTTATCTTTCTTTTATTTTTCTCTCTTCTTTGAAGAGGTTAATTTCCCTACCTCACGGCCCTTAGCCAAGCGAGAAGGGGTCGTTTGATGAGGTCACAGAGGTGGTGAGAAATTTCCTGACTATACGGCACGTGTTGAGAATTGTTGCTTTTTGAAGGGTCTGGGTCCTCTGTTTAGATGCGTTATAGTTAGGAAATTTCCGGTTAAATTCTTTGAATAAGGGATCTAAGTACCCCCGATTAATTGTTTCCAGTTTAGAGTGGATTAGGTAGGTGCTCCAGATGAATTTGTTAACTTCTTCTGGCCATCTTTTACGCGCACCTGTATTACCCGAGGTGGGCGCATGGTTGTTGGCGTTTGCCTCCTGCGCAACATCCACAGGCAATGGCGATCCGGTGGTCGAACGCAAAGCCATGGATTGCGGTACGTCGCCCCCACCAGAATACTCGGGGCTGCCCGAGCCGGAGTGATCGGGGCGGGATTCTCCAGCGCATCGTGCACTGGTACCCGCTTGGGGTACTCTACGTTATTATTATAACAATAAAAAGGCTTTACCTCTACATTCCAAAAAGATTTTTTTTTTCACAATTCTTAGTTTTTAAGTATTTAATAAAAACATGTCTAAATAGTACCCAGTACTCTCTCTAAGTAGCACAGTTTTTTAGAAATCTATAAAAATCTTTAATACCTTATTTTTTAATAATACTATAGGTATGTATGACTAACCCTTGGCGCGCGAGTCCGACTTGCAGTTGACCGGTTTTTCACATTACATAAAATTGCAAATCTCTTGCGTGGGTGGATATCAATTTTATTTCAGTTTCATGGACTATAAAAGCTTTTTTACGATCTATAAAATTAATTTACGGTTTCAGCGTTAGGTGTTTTTAGGGTCCCGAACCAAAACGGAACCTTTATGGTGCGACTTTGTCTGTCTGTCTATCACACCTGTTTATCTCAGCAAGTACTCACGCTTACGAGCTTAAGACTTGAAATTTGGATTAGGTTTAAAATACGCCCTAAGAATTAAACGAAAGAATTAAATGTATTTTTTCTCTTATTTTTATGTGGCCCAAATAGGGGGTGAAAATTTTCTAAAAAAAAGTACCACAGTTATCTCCGAACGACTCTGAAGTTTGGTAAATGAATATTTGAATGGTCATTAGAAGTTTATGTAGATATTGCTGAAAAAATATAAAGATCTCTCTAAGTAGCCCCGTTTTTTAGAAATCTGCAAAAAAGAAACAAACTTAGTTTTGCGGTCCTACAAAGGACCTTCATGCTTCTAAAAATACTGAAGCTATATCGGAAACCGCGACGCGTGAGTCTGACTCGCACTTGACCGGTTTGTTTACCGAGTTAATATAAATGAACTGATGATAATGATGTAGTGATATTATAATTGCCCCCCAGCACTTGAATGCTATTTTCATAATATAAATTTAAATTTTGTAGAAGTAAAATATACAGGGTGTTAGGGACAGCCTTCCGAAGACTGAAGGGGCATGATCAGTAAACAAAACTGTCAGGAAACGAAAAAGAAATCCGCGGCTCCATACAAAATTGTAAACTTGATCGGGCAGTTTCTATTATATGGAGAAGCCGATTTTTTATTAATTTCCTGAAAGTTTTGTTCACTGAAAGTTGTTCAGTGTCGTTAATGGATCATGCCCCTTCAGTATTCGGAAGGCTGTTCCTAACACCCGTTATAGAAGGCATTCGTGTGGTGCAGGAAAAGAATAGTTCCCACCCATTTCTACCTGTGGGTTTCGTAAGAGGCGACTAAGCTTGATGTGCTCTTGACTGTACTAGTGAAATTTTAGCGAAAAGAAACATAATTAGAATTAGAGGCGACAAAGGGCTTATGAACCGATGGATGGGCAGCAAAGAGCGGACGTCATCCGTAACGCTTAAAAGCGTGGTGACTATCGTAATTCCTCTTCAAAGTACCACGCGTTTTTACGGGTATTTTGGAGGGAGCCTGTCCTCTGATGTTTTATGGAATGTTATGATGATGATGATGAAAAAAAGTTTAAACGTTATTAGATTTTTCAAATGTGTTTTCTAGTCAAAATTTTCAAAATGCTGAAATGTTCAAAGTATGAATAAATATATTCAGTTATCCAAAATTCATATTCTACCATGGAACGCAAAAGAATATAGGTATAATTTACAAAATTTCTTCAAAATCTTAACGATAAAGCTAAATAATAAATTATAAACCTAGTGGTTCTAAATAGGTATAGAAACTGCAAAACTTGGTTCGTTAGAACTAAACTTTCCCTCTCTATCCAAAGCTTATTTATCCTTTTGAGGTCTTAATCATTAAAAAAGTAAGTAATTCCTATACTATTAAACGAGCAATATATATACTTGTAATCGGTTTCTGGAAAATGGCTCTAACGGTTTCGGTGAAATTTTGTATGCAGGGGTTTTTGGGGGCTGAAAATCGATCTCATGTCTGGGAAAATTCGTTTTCACCGTCGTTTTTAATATTTCTTAGCGCGGTTGTTGAGTAGCATAGCTTGCTCACCCGATGATATGTTAATCATACAGAGCATAGCTCGGTCGCCCAGGTACTATTTATTTATGCAGGGTGTAAGGGACAGATTGGCAAAAACTAAAAGGACATGACGGATCAGTCAATTCCCTAAAATTTATACGACTTCATTTATACTGTAACAACATGTACCCTACCTAAATGGATATTGTTGACTGGAATTTATTTATTTTAATTCTGTAATAATTTTGGCCATGTACATGTGATCGTCTAACTTTAACATCTAAAAGACCCATACATTGTGGATTGGTAATTTATAAAGAAAAAATATTTGATTGCAGAAATAACTGTAAAGTAAATGAAGTTAAAAAAAATAAATAAAAAATTACACATTCAAATAAAAACCGGCCAAGTGCAAGTCGGACTCGCGCACTGAGGGTTCCGTACCACCCACGGAGTAAAGATAAACATAATTGTATCAGTTGAGATTTCAGTAAGTTAATGTGCTAGATTTTTTGAGTCCGACACGCGCTTGTCCAAATTTTATTATTTGTTGTTATTTTATAGCCTATGCACTATAAACATACCAATTTTCAACTTATTATAAATTTGTATGGACCTGTAGTACGGACCTTTCCTGTACATTTCAAGACGGGGTGTAGGGAGGGATAGTTTATTATTTCTTCGTTCGCGTTTGCAGTGTTCATACAGGCTAAGGTTTTTCTAACGAAAGTTGCCATCTCTAATAAATAGATGTAAGGGAGAGTAAGCAGTTTTTCTTTTTTGTATATTGGGCGACAGCTGTATTTTCGAGGTGTGTTGGTTATAATCCGTATGCATTTTTTTGCATTATAAACAATTCCTTGGCTTCTGCATAACGTAACCAGGAATAAGCATAGGCGTAGTAAGCAGGGTAAGCGCATTCCGACTGAGTGTTAGATTTAAGTATACTTAGGCTAGGGCATAGGTGAATTAGGATAGTTTAGTCTTTACTTTAGCTATGTGTTGTTTCCAAGTTAGGTGTGTATCTAAGGTTATTCCTAGTAGGCTTAAATCATTTACTTCTTCTACATTTAAAGCATTTGTCAAGGATGTTAAGTCAATGGTCTGTTTTTTGTGAGGTTTGAACTGGATGAGCTTAGTCTTGTTTGTATTAATTTCTAGGTGGTGGGTTTCAAGCCAGTTATTAACAGTATTAAATGTATCTTCTGTCCCCGTTTTTAAATAGAACTAAAACAAAAATCACCTCAGCGACCATCCAACTTGACCCCTCTCTTATATGAATGTTCATGAAACGGGAGCTCACCACAATTGGTTCCCATTAGTTGTGAGAAAAGTTGTAATATTTAATGATTTCAGACTTTTCCCATTATTTGTACTGTGAGACCTAGCTTCTTGCCAAATTTCATAATTTTATGTCAACGGGAAGTACCCTGTAGGTTTTGCATTTTTGAATAAATGTATGGAGATGAGGACATAAAATGCCATATCTTTTGATTGCGTCTTTGTAAAAAATTGAAATTTTCAGATCTTGTGTGGTTCATAGATCCTAATATATTGTATTAATTTCAACCTGATACCTTTACCAGTTCGTGAGATAAAGGGTCTTGACAGACAGACAGACAGACAGACAGACAGACAGACAGACGGACAACAAAGTGATCCTATAAGGGTTCCGTTTTTTTCTTTTGAGGTACGGAACCCTAAAAATACTTGAAATGAAACATACCAATTCAACCCGCTAGCTTTGTGTGATGTCGAACCGCGCGCTGCAGATTCGTCTCGATCGCGCGTCACTTTCAACTTCTAGGCGACCTAGGTTTCCTAGATCTTGACCTTATAGTGGGAAGTAAAATTTAATTAAGCACGTGGTCTCTTCGTCTCGCGTTGCTGGAATGTAAGTGACTCAAAACCAGGGATAGGGTTTGGATGAAGACTTGAAAGTCTAGAATTAGGTTTCCTATAGATTTTTAGAATATCTGGGACTCCCAACCAACCTAGCATCCCAGGCCTACCTACAAAACCTAGAACAATCCTACGCCCAAAGTTTAAAATAGGTTACCTTGCAAACCATCACACACATTATTCCGATCATCTCAAAATAACATCCATCTCCACCTGCCTAAAATTTATCTACGATTAGTAAATTGTTTTATATCCATTTGATCCAAACGAAACAAGATTCGACACTCAATTTTAACGTGTAAGAGTGCTGAATATTGTCCCTTTATAATACAGGCTAGGCGACTTAGGTAATCTAACCAGTACTATATTCGTGGAACATTAGACAAAACCAATTTACTAAAATAATATTGTCTTATAAATGCATGTGTTATACCGATTAATTTTATTGTGTATTCATCGATATAACATTGGAATACCTACATCACATTTTAGTGTTATACATCCATCACCACCTAAGTGCCCTAATAACCTAGCATCAAATGAACCCAACCTAATTCTCACGCTGGCTCCATAAAAACACAGGATTCAGCTGCACCTAGATTTAACTCAGAAAACTCGCCGTTGATCACCCCTGCACCATCTCAGATGACCTATCATTTCAAGAGACCTAGCTAGCACTTTTAAATGAATAGTAGGAAATCTGAAATAAACTCACCAACAACGAAGCCATAAATTCCCGACGGGAAAGACACAAGCACGAAGCCCTCTCGTACAATACCTGTAGCACGTTCACTGCACTAAATTGAAATATAATTATAAATTACTTTACACAATTTTACACTTGCTAAAAAAAGTAAGTTAGTATTCCCTATTGCAAAACGCCTGACACTTCTTCAATCAGTAAACCTCCACGTCTAACATTTAACACTAATGCGCATTAGGTACCTAAATTAATATCTAGCCTACTGAACCGCAGTCGCTAAGTACTATTTTTTTTAAGCTCTTATTCTATATCCTATCGTACGTAAAGTCAGGCGCCGTCTCTAAATCAAACCCTAATTTTAACCACTAAAGTACTATAATCAGGCGGCCGCCGAAAAAAAATAATAATTTGTGTACGTAATCCCTATTCTAAAGCCTAGCGCTGACTGCATCAAACCCTAATGTTTAACACTAAAGTACTAGGTATAATCTGGCGCTCGCCGAAAAAAAAAAAGAAAATAAATTATTAATTTGTGCACGTAATCCCTATTGTTAAGCCAGGCGTTGACTGCCCCTGCATCTCCCTCTTTCAATATCTTGTGTTTGTTCCTTACAATTTTATACCTGCTGCATCTCTCCTAAAATGAACCTTAAATCAAAACAGTAAAAATTACCACATGTGCAATTTGGCTGCAGTGTGTTACGTCACTGCCTCGCTATGCCTTTTTTTCTTAAATTTCTAAGAAGTATTGTTTTTACAATAATACGTCCACTGCGTCTTTTTACCAAAATGAATCTAATTACAAGGCATTACAGTCCAATACGAGCGCAATGCTATTTTGTAAGCGGGAGGTCTGTTTAGATGTACAGTCAAGAGGACGTTCAGCTTGACACGTTGGATTACGTACCAGAATTATTTCAATCTCAGCAAGAGCTAAAGACAAACTGCGAGTGTCAAGCTTTACCTGTTGTTGACCGTACCTGTTGTTAATTGAATAGTGGTGAAATATTATAAGGTCTTATTTGTTTTACCTTAGTAAGTATATATCATTTTATACGTTTATTATTAATTTCCTAAAACTGTGACGAATATAATCGTTACAATACGAAAATAACGGTCACCCCAAGAGTAAAGTTTTTTTTAGCATACAATAATTATACGAATATCAAAAAAGTAAAACAACCATATCATTAAATAATTGTCAAATTCGTTTTATTTCAGTTAAACTAATAAAATTAAAAGTCTATCTCCACCACATCACTTCTCACTTCTTGTTTAATACTTTGTTTTTATTCTTGTAAGATAAATGGCATATTTATTGTAAAAGGTCATTCAGGGAGTCTTAACTAAACAACTTTCAGTAAATAAAACTTTCTGAAAGCTTTTCTATAATCAAAACTTTGTTCATTTTTACTTTGTTAATTTTCACTTTGTTTGTGAAGTGACGTAGATTGTAAAATATTGTAAATGGGGTTATTTTAGTTTCGTTAGCCGAGGTAAAGCCAATCTTACCAATCCTGAATAAGGATTGGTTGGGTTATCTTTTGATAACCACGCCAGAAGCGAATCTTGCGAAAATTTAAATCTTGCGCCCAGAAACAAATTACGCACCGTCTTGTAAAATCCCGAGACATTATGTAAAATGATGACATAAAATTTTTTCGGCATTTAGTAAAATGACAAAGCATTATGTAAAGCGGCGAATTATAAATTTTCCTGCGACATTTATATCACTAAGCACTATTTTAACTAATTGATCGGTTAGCTAACTAAGTATCGAGGGTCCTATCGCATCTTGTACTTATATTAATTTAACAACCCCACAAGTAAACTTAAGTCTTTAATTATTTATCGCCACAACTTTTTTTGTTGAGGGTGGTTTAAACAAAAAATATACTGTGTTCGTTAACTTCTTGAGAATGACTAAACAATAATAAAATACGCTTGTTTCACTTTGGCGAAGGTGGAGACAGCACGACTTAGTTTTTTTTTTTAATTATTATTATTATTTATTGTTGTTGTTGTTTTTTATTGTAATGATTTTATTGTTATTGATGATATTTATGAATTGGATACTTTTATTTTAATTCTGATTTGCCAAATAATATACTTAATGAATACCTAATGTTGTGATTTGTTTAAAATTGTCAGGTAATTTGTTTATTTTAATAAAATAATTCGCTCTAAATTAATAACAATAAAATAAAAGTTGCTCATTTGATCTAGTTCACCTCCAAAGAGCTTACAAACCGTTCACCTCCCATATTCACTACATTTTTTTACTATGATTCCGAAAGTAGGATTTTAAATATTTATCTATAACTAGTTAGTAATTACAAAATGTCCTTAGATTTTATTCGTAATTAGTATCGTGTGTAATTTGATGGTATGATTTATATTAGCAGTTAAATTAAGAAGTTGATGTTTTGACTAACTTCCGCCGTTCGCCCATTGGTCGTTGTTGCGAGAGGTGGAAGGTGGGGTGCCTGGAGGGGCGATCGAGTCACACCACACCTCGCAGCAACGAAGGAGCGAAAAGAGTCAGTTGCTTTGTGACAGTGGTAGCGTTAAGACGAGTACAATAAATATCTCTGCATCGAAAGTGGTTTATTTTCATTATAAGTCAGAAGTGTTACGACCCGCGGGCTATGTCGGATAAAAACCGTAAGTAATTTTAAAATATTTTCTCTAATGGTTATAATTTGAGTGGTTCCTCATATCAGTAATACTAAATAGTATTTGAAATTGGTAAAAATATACATAATATATATATATATATATTGGAAGTGTTGTTCCCAGGCGATAATATTAATTGTTGGTACAATGCATTCTGCTACACTTGTCCTGAGTCATTGTTCGGCAGTGTTGCTGGTGCATTGAACTAATCAAAATACATGTCATGCAATAAAATAAGGCCGGGGCAACTCTCTTGCAATTTTATTGTATCACGATTACTTTGGAACGAGCACGTGGTATTTTCGGATAGAACGAAAATATTATCGCTGCATTGTTCTTACTTAATTAATAATGTTACTATAGAATTTGGGCGGGGCACCCCCCGCTAATCCTATCGTAACGAAAATCTTTTATTTTTACTTCATATTCTTTCGCCTGGGATTTGCAACATGCAATTATTGTTTTTAAGTAAATCTTTACTTCTTAAAATATTATTATTTCTTGAGGACCACTCACTTTATCATTTCAATTAATTATTACTGACCATACAGCCATGTAGGTGTGCTGTAATGCTCAGTTTTATTAAAAACAGCCATGTAGGTGTGCTGTAGTGTAGAAAACAGCCATGTAGGTGTGCTGTGGTGTTGAGAACAGCCATGTAGGTGTGCTGTAGTGTTGAAAACAGCCATGTAGGTGTGCTGTAGTGTTGAGAACAGCCATGTAGGTGTGCTGTGGAGTTGAGAACAGCCATGTAGGTGTGCTGTAGTGTTGAGAACAGCCATGTAGGTGTGCTGTGGAGTTGAGAACAGCCATGTAGGTGTGCTGTGTAGTTGATTGCCATGTAGGTGTGCTGTGGAGTTGAGAACAGCCATGTAGGTGTGCTGTGTAGTTGATTGCCATGTAGGTGTGCTGTGGAGTTGAGAACAGCCATGTAGCTGGGCTGAAGTTTTAAAAGTCTATAGTGTTGAAAATAGCCATGAAGGTGCACTGTGGTGTTGAAAATCAGGCATGTAGGTATGCCATAGTGTTGAGTATTGCCCTGTAGGTGAGCTTTTGCGTTAAAAACGGCCACATAAGTGTGCTACAGGCTGCAATTTAGTTGAATAACTAGGTAGATGTGCAGTAGACATGCTAACAAGTCAGTCTGTGTTCTTTCAAATTGATTATAATACTTCAAGTAGAATGGTGAGCGAATATGTTAAAATCAATGCAGCAATGACGAACTTATGATATTTAAAACAATAGTAAAATGAATTATATATAATTAATTATAGTCAAAGAAAAGGTCAGTAAATGTTTATCATTTTAGGTGACGATGACAGAAGTTATACTCCTCCTCAGCGTCATAGACGACGCCGAAGGTCCACGTCCAGTGAGCCTGAAGAGACATCAAGTAAAAGGTCGAAGCCTACTCCAGGTTTGTCAGCTGACGATTTGCTGAAGATTGTAGCTGCACTACAAAACAATCCAAGTAAGAATGTTCCTACTTCTAACGTTGTCCCCGAATTTGATCCCAATAACAAATCCCAGGATGTCGAGCGATGGTTAAGGAAAGTTAACGAATGTTCGGTAATTTATAATTGGGATGAGAAGCAAACCATCCATTACGCCCTTCAGAAATTAAGTGGTCTAGCAAAACGCTGGTATGAATCCCTTCCCTCCTTGGATTTCTCTTGGGAGCAGTGGCAGTCGAAGTTTAGGAAAGCTTTTCCGAATGATGTAAATTATGGTAAACTATTAGAGGAAATGTTAAACCGAAAATCTCGCACCGATGAAACTCTTCGAGATTATTTTTACGATAAGCTGTCATTACTGAGTCGGTGCGAGATTGTCGGACGCAAGGCAGTTGATTGCATCATATACGGTATAAATGACAATTCAATTAGGAGTGGAGCTCAAGCTTTACGGTGTGAAGAGCCGGAGGATCTTTTGAATTATTTAGCATCACAACAGCCCACACAGTCAAAAGATACATCTCGCGGAGGCTCCACAATAAATTCTTTTAAAAGACGGGAGTTCCGATCCAACAATAGCAGTCAGAGCAGAACCACATCTTTTAGCAAGAGTGAAATTGTTTGTTTCAATTGTAATGACCAAGGCCATACTTATCATTCTTGTAGCAAACCCCTAACGAAGTGTGTAAAATGTAGTAGGGTGGGTCACAATTCTGAAAATTGCATGAGGAAACCATTACGATCACGCGAAGCAGGCAGTCAGAACAGTCAAACATCTGAGAATGAAAAGAAGGTTTTAAGGGTGACATCTAATGAGCCACTAGACCTGGCGGTAATGCAAGAGACTAGTCAAGAAAACATGTTTGATGTCAAAAACAATATTCAGTCTAAGGCTCGCACTCCTTCTAGCGTTATTGTTGCGGAAATTCCAAGTGACACTTACAAGAAGTTTCATAAAAACGTTTGTATTAATGGAACTATGCTAAATGCTTACATTGACTTTGGAAGCGAATGCAGCCTGATAAGATATTCAGATGCAAACGTCTTGGTCTTCCTGAATCCATCTGTCGCTTGCCAACAATAAAAGGCTTTGGAAATTCTACCGTAACCCCAAAATTTAAATCTCTTGCCCAAATTAAAATTGATGAGGTAGAAACCGAACTGACTATATTGGCTGTTGATGATATTTACTTGAACACTCCGATGTTGATAGGACATAACTTTACCGAGTTAAGTTCAGTGACTGTCCTGAAAGACAATGAAAAACTTAGTTTTTACCACACTCCTCCTGGTGCCCTCGAAGACGGTGATATTTCCCTCGATCTTTACGTTGCAAAAGACGTGACAATCACAAAAGGGGGTTTAGTTGAAGTTTATACCAAAGAATCCTATACGGGTGACATCTACGTTGACGGGAGCACCAGGATGAGCCCAAATCAAGAGTACCACTTGCATCAAGGGTGCTACAGAATTGATGAGAGTAAGGGAGTAATATTTGTTACTGCACTGACAAATGTGCCCCTCAATTTCAAAGCAAATAATTTAGTTGCCAGAGTCAGCCCTGTTGCCGAGACTAAGGCTTTCATTGTAGAAACGGACAAGCAATCGGTTGAGCTACCCCCTTTGGTTAAGTCGGACGTCAAAGTAAGCGAAGAAGTTGATCAGGCCGTACATGACAAATTATACCAACTTCTGCAAAAGCACAGAAATTGCTTTGCCACCAACCTAAGCGAGCTAGGCTGTGCAAATGGTGCCATAATGAACATAGACTTACATGACAAAACTCCAGTCGTTTATAGGCCTTATCGTATGTCACACACTGAGCGTCAAAAGGTCAGAGATATAGTTGACGAATTAATTCAAAATGATATTGTACAGGAATCTGATTCTAACTATGCGAGCCCCATATTATTGGTAAAAAAGGCAAACGGGGAGCCTCGCCTCTGTGTTGATTACCGTGCCCTTAACAATAAAACCATAAAGGATAAGTATCCATTACCGTTAATTGATGACCAGCTTTCAAATTTAAGCGGCAACAAATTTTTTATCACGCTGGACTTGGCCTCCGGCTATTACCAGATACCGATGGGAGAGGAGAGTCGTCATCTGACTGCGTTTGTCACTCCGGACGGACATTACGAATTTAAGCGTATGCCGTTCGGGTTGGCAAACGCACCAGCCGTATTTCAAAAATTTATGAACCGATTATTGGGATCGCGAAGATTTGGCTCTGCGTTAGCATACATGGACGACCTGCTTATCCCATCTGCGACAATTGAAGAAGGCTTCGAAAGACTTGAAGATGTATTGAAATTGATTCAGGAAGCTGGTCTGACGTTAAAGCTTTCTAAGTGCAGTTTTTTCGATACGAAAATTGAATATTTGGGATATGAGATCTCTTCAGACGGTATAAAGCCAAGTGAAAAAAAGATTTTGGCAGTACGAGATTTCCCGGTGCCGCGTAACATCCACGAAGTGCGCCAGTTTCTGGGTCTGGCGAGTTATTTCCGTAGATTCGTAAAAGGTTTCGGAGAAATTGCCAGACCGTTGACCGCACTTCTTAAAAAGGATGCACAATGGCGGTGGGGTTCAGAGGGAGAAAAATCTTTCACGTGCTTAAAAAATCGTCTAGTTGAGCGTCCTATTCTAGCACTGTACAATCCTGAATTGGAAACAGAGGTGCATACAGATGCCAGTTCACTAGGATTGGGTGCCATTCTAATGCAATGGCAGGTGAATCCGAGGTTATTGAAGCCCGTTGCCTACTTTAGTAGACAAACCACAGCCGAAGAACGTCATTTTCACTCATACGAGTTAGAAGCGTTAGCTGTGGTTTGTTCTTTAAAGAAATTTCGTCCTTACCTTTTGGGGCTCAACTTTTGCGTCTTCACGGACTGCAATGCTCTGCGGACAACCTTGACAAAAAGGGACTTGATACCCCGGATAGCACGTTGGTGGCTGTTAATCAGTGAGTTCAACTTCACAATCGAGTACCGACCAGGTTGTCGTATGGGCCATGTAGACGCTTTAAGTAGAAACCCTCCGAATAACGGCAATACTGCTTCGATCTTAAACACTCTTAGTATAACCAGTGAAAGTTGGATACTCACACTGCAAATGGCTGACCCAGAACTCGATCGCATTTTCAAAATTTTGAAGCCAGATCTTGACGAAGAGGTTTTAGAAATAAAAAAGAATTATGCTGTCAAAAATCATTCTTTGTACAGAAAGGTTGGAGACGACCTGCGCTTAGTAATTCCCAAAGACGCTAGATGGCAAATTTGCAAAGCAAACCACATCGACGTAGGGCATTTTGGGTTTGCTAAGACATTGGAACTAGTTCGGGGCAGGTATTGGTTTCCTAAGATGAGGAGATTTGTGAAAAAATATGTAGCAGCCTGCATCGACTGCGCGTATAATAAGGATAATGCGACTCGAGCACGTTCTGGCTTCTTACATCCCATACACAAAGTTGAAGTGCCATTTGATACCTTGCATTTGGACCATTTAGGGCCATTTGTAAGGAGCAAATCGCAAAACAACTATATTTTGACTATCGTAGATGGTTTCACAAAGTATCTTTTCGCACGACCGGTTAGAGATACCAAAACAAAAAATGTCGTCAAAGAACTGGAAAATATATTTTATGACTTCGGTGTACCACGTAGAATTATTTCCGATCGAGGAACAGCTTTTACGTCCATACTGTTCAAGGATTTTTGTAACAAAAATGGTATAAAACATGTTCTTAACGCAGTTGCTTGTCCCAGGGCAAATGGACAGGCTGAACGGTTTAATCAAACTATTCTCACAGCCTTATCATCTCAAAATTCTGGTAAAGATGAACGCATTTGGGACAAGCAGCTGGGTAAGGTACAATGGGGAATAAACAATACAATCAATACTTCAACTAAGAAAAGTGCGTCAGAAATATTATTTAGGATTAAATTCAAAAGCCCTATCGACAATATGTTAACAACTGAAAATCTCGAAGATAGCAGCGAATCTGGTTCATTATCAACTCCTACTGCCGTGCCTGAACAGTATTCACCATCTTGCCCTGATTCCCCTGAAGTTTCCCTTAGTAATGAACCACTTACACAATCCTCGATAGCTCCCATTGCAGCTCCAACGGAAATTGAAAAAATTAGAAATGAGGCTGCAACAAATATAAAACGCAATCAGGAGCATCAAAAGGTAACCTATGATTCAAAAAGATCTCCTGCAACCTTATATTCTGTAGGTGACTTGGTTAAAATAACGAAAACTAATTTCAAAAATGATGATAAAAGCAAAAAGCTCTTACCAAAATTTATTGGTCCTTATAAGGTAACAAAAAGCTTAGGAAATTATCGTTATGAAATTTCTAATATGCCTGGGTTCAACTCAAAAAAATATCAGACTGTTGTGCCTGCTGATAGAATGCGACCGTGGATAAATATTCAGTCTTTAGAAATCGGCAGATCTTCTCGTTCTCCATCCGTTTCCTCATACTCTAGTTCAAACGAAGAGTGACAGCATAATAAACGTCAAAAAAAAAATTAGTATTGTAGGTATAATATGTAAAAAAAAGTTACAGCGGATACACATTTTACTGTATACATATATTATTTTTATCTATGATCTAATGTAAATACCATTAACATTGTAGTAAAGTTAACCTGATTATAATCTATATAATAATATAATAATGTTATTTAATGGTGTTACATTATAACTTAATTTGTAACAAGTAGACCTAGCTGAAAAAAAATCTTATGGAGTAAGTTAATTTCTATAGTAATTGCTCGCAAAATCATCATAATTATATTTTACATTTATTATGTTCATGTTGTGATTTGCGTGCTTCGGAGTTAGCACGCAATCGGATGGCCGAATGTTGTGATTTGTTTAAAATTGTCAGGTAATTTGTTTATTTTAATAAAATAATTCGCTCTAAATTAATAACAATAAAATAAAAGTTGCTCATTTGATCTAGTTCACCTCCAAAGAGCTTACAAACCGTTCACCTCCCATATTCACTACATTTTTAGGGTTCCGATACCAAAATGGTAAAAAAAAGGAACCCTTATGGTGCCGCTCTGTCTGTCTGTCTGTCTGTCACACCTCTATATCTCAGCAACCACTTCCGCTATCGAGCTGAAATTTGGAATAGTTTTAGAATATAGTTGCCCAACTTAATTGCACATGAAAATTTTTTGAAAAAAGTATGATTATTAATGTAAAGGGGGCCAAAATAGGGGGGGCCAAATTTCAAATTGTCGCTACTAGGTTGAGTGGGGTATCATATGAAAGGGCTTTACTTGTACATTTTAAAATATATTTTTGTATTTTTTTAAGTTTCTTAGTTTTCAAGTTATGATGAAAAATGTCAAAAAAAATACCATTCCCCCCCCCTTATCTCCGAAGTTTGAGTAAGGGAAAATCTGAATTAATTACAGTTGACAGAGGTTTATGTAAACTTTACAGCAAAAATAAAACGATCTTTCTAAGTTGCACAGTTTTTCAGAAATCTGCAAAAAACCTTTACAAACAAATTTAGTTTTGCGGTCCTGAAAATGGACTTTATTGCTTCCAAAAATACTATAGGTATATCGGAACCCTCGGCGCGCGAGTCCGACTCGCACTTGACCGGTTTTTTTACTATGATTCCGAAAGTAGGATTTTAAATATTTATCTATAACTAGTTAGTAATTACAAAATGTCCTTAGATTTTATTCGTAATTAGTATCGTGTGTAATTTGATGGTATGATTTATATTAGCAGTTAAATTAAGAAGTTGATGTTTTGACTAACTTCCGCCGTTCGCCCATTGGTCGTTGTTGCGAGAGGTGGAAGGTGGGGTGCCTGGAGGGGCGATCGAGTCACACCACACCTCGCAGCAACGAAGGAGCGAAAAGAGTCAGTTGCTTTGTGACAGTGGTAGCGTTAAGACGAGTACAATAAATATCTCTGCATCGAAAGTGGTTTATTTTCATTATACTACACACACACGCTAAAATTGGTAGAACATGAGAAATACATGCGTAAAAACCTTTATTCGTAAATAAATTATCTGAATTTGAATCTGGAGCAGCTGGCTGCAAATTGCTATGTAGCTAAAACTTATACGTTACGCTGGTACTGTTATATTTTGTATGCTACCATACATCCCAAAGCCCCTTGAGTGTGTACTACGAACTACGAGGTTGTAAGACGAACTTTGGTACTAGTTTCAATGAGAGAATGCAGCGTACAGAGGCCACTTAATACTGCTATTTAATCAGTAATATTCAAACCCTGATATTAGTTCTGCATTAAGATCCTTGAGGATTATTTCTCATGAGTAATAAGCAACGGAATAAAAAACTAAAATTATTAATATCCATACATCCATGATTGATTAAGGTACAAACATCATTACTTAACATATTGTTTGAGAGTTTCGCAGTCACTAACACTATTATAAAAACCCGTCAAACTGTTTTTATAATAGTATCATTACTTAACATTCACGTCATGTTTGCGTCTTCCAGAATATTAACCCAGTAAGTATACAACGTGCAGTTCTGCCCATGTTACTGAACAACTTTTGGTCTAAAACTATTAGAAAAATACGCAAACCCTCTCAGGTGGCAGTTCTACCTATTAACTATATGTAACTGAACAACTGTTGTTCTACAACTTTTGGAAATTAAAATAACAAAAATAGATTCTTTATGAAAATCTGATCGGGTCAATTTGTGTGTACGAGTAGAACCAATAAAAAATGGTTCTACACATAAATTGACCCGATCAGATTTTTATTTTTATTTCCAAAAGTTGTAGAACAACAGTTGTTCAGTTGTTCAATTACATAGGTAGAACTGCCACCTGAGAGGTTTGCGTATTTGGAATAACACGGTGTTTACTTGCTTTTGGGCAAGCAGGATCACTCCCGACTACACCATTCTCATTGTCATGATGTGATTATTAGTTGTGGGTATCGATAGGTCAGTAGTTGTTAGTTAGTCTAATAAACCCTGTTGTTAGATTTTTTTAATCTGTAGGATCAAAGAAAAAGTTAATTTTAGACAGCGAAAACAATGCATATTATGCTCCCATTGTGCTACTGATAAAATGTTGAATCAATTCGTAGATTAATACAATGTTATGTTAGGTAAGTAAGAAATCGGGAGTCCAGACGCAACGCAGGATATCACCCATACTTGGTTGATATTCCGCACATTCGCACAAAGCGCTTTGAAACATCTTTTATAATGCGCACGGCTAAAGAGTGGAATTTTCTGCCTGCGTCTGTGTTCCCGAGTTCATATAACCCGAATCTATTCAAGTTGCGAGTGAATAGGCTTCTTCTGGGTAAGCTCGTTCCATCGTCGACCTCATCTCTGTCTTCAAGACTAGATCGAGGTCAAGAGTAAGCCCATTTTGAATAAAAAAAAAAAAAAAAGGTACCACGTATTTTTCGCTGGAGTTCGGGAGGGAGCTCCCCCTGTTCTGCAGTGGACTATTATGATGAAGTTGAAAAATACCGTCTTACTGTCACTCAGAAGTGTATTAAATGTACGCCAGTCCAACTTTCACTTGACGAGTTTTTATTATTTGTTGTTCTTTTATAGCTTATGCAATTTAAACATACCAATTTTCACGTTTGTAAGTGTTCCCGTTTTTACGATAGAGCTAAAAAAAACCGGTCAAGTGCGAGTCGGACTCGCGCGCCGAGGGTTCCGATATACCTATAGTATTTTTGGAAACAATAAAGTCCATTTTCAGGACCGCAAAACTAAATTTGTTTGTAAAGGTTTTTTGCAGATTTCTGAAAAACTGTGCAACTTAGAAAGATCGTTTTATTTTTGCTGTAAAGTTTACATAAACCTCTGTCAACTGTAATTAATTCAGATTTTCCCTTACTCAAACTTCGGAGATAAGGGGGGGGGAATGGTATTTTTTTTGACATTTTTCATCATAACTTGAAAACTAAGAAACTTAAAAAAATACAAAAATATATTTTAAAATGTACAAGTAAAGCCATTTCATATGATACCCCACTCGACCTAGTAGCGACAATTTGAAATTTGGCCCCCCCTATTTTGGCCCCCTTTACATTAATAATCATACTTTTTTCAAAAAATTTTCATGTGCAATTAAGTTGGGCAACTATATTCTAAAACTATTCCAAATTTCAGCTCGATAGCGTAAGTGGTTGCTGAGATATAGAGGTGTGACAGACAGACAGACAGACAGAGCGGCACCATAAGGGTTCCTTTTTTTTACCATTTTGGTATCGGAACCCTAAAAACACCAAATATATGTCTCTTGCATGGAGACCCTCTAATATTTTACTTTTCATTGATTTTATTATTTATTAGCTAATCCGCTACAACCACACATAGGTATTCTGTAAAAATTCAAACCATATAGTTACTATCAAGATCTTCGGTGTTGTCAAACAAATCCGACGATTGATTTAGAATAAAAACACGAATTTCGTGTTTTTTATATAATTAAATAGCAATTATACAGTAATCATTTATTCGATGTGAAATGAAACACGTTCTTTTTGTAAGCTTCATGTCACAGATCTTTTTAGGGTTCCGATACCAAAATGGTAAAAAAAAGGAACCCTTATGGTGCCGCTCTGTCTGTCCGTCTGTCTGTCACACCTCTATATCTCAGCAACCACTTACGCTATCGAGCTGAAATTTGGAATAGTTTTAGAATATAGTTGCCCAACTTAATTGCACATGAAATTTTTTTGAAAAAAGTATGATTATTAATGTAAAGGGGGCCAAAATAGGGGGGGCCAAATTTCAGATTGTCGCTACTAGGTCGAGTGGGGTATCATATGAAAGGGCTTTACTTGTACATTTTAAAATATATTTTTGTATTTTTTTAAGTTTCTTAGTTTTCAAGTTATGATGAAAAATGTCAAAAAAAATACCATTCCCCCCCCCTTATCTCCGAAGTTTGAGTAAGGGAAAATCTGAATTAATTACAGTTGACAGAGGTTTATGTAAACTTTACAGCAAAAATAAAACGATCTTTCTAAGTTGCACAGTTTTTCAGAAATCTGCAAAAAACCTTTACAAACAAATTTAGTTTTGCGGTCCTGAAAATGGACTTTATTGCTTCCAAAAATACTATAGGTATATCGGAACCCTCGGCGCGCGAGTCCGACTCGCACTTGACCGGTTTTTTTACAGCAGAAAACACATTAACAAAGCATGTTTGTACTGTGACCGTTCACGACGACGACTAGACTTGGTCTAGTTAAAAATCCGAGTGCAACTAGTTTTATTGAACGCTTATGCTCTTTTGTGCTTGTACTTTGGCAGAGGGGAAGCTACATAAAAGGCGTCTCCTAAACGGGCTTGCGCGGTTTGACGCGTTGCTCTAAGGGTATAAGCGACATATGTTACCTTATCAATATTATGAAGGGCTTGATCAACAGTCCAGCACTCTTTTCAAAAATCTCTTTAAGGACAAATATACTAAATCTCAGAGAGCGATCAGTTATCTATATACTCGTACCTATTATAATGTGAGAACTAACTATCGAATGAACTCCTTTTTTGTTCGAGCTGTTAAAGAATTCAAGAACATGGTAGTTAATAGCAACATTGATATAGATATCTTCACAACCAGTACTCGTGTGATCAAACAGAGACTTGCCAATGTGTATTTTGAGGATATTAATGTCTGGTCAGAGAAGTAGATGTTTCCTTTTTTCCTGTTATTTTTACCTTAATATTTAAGTATTAGCAATGTATTTTTTATTTGCTATCGGTGGATGCTTGTAATTAGCTTAGTTCTAAGCATTTATTAACTTAAGTTTATTATTGGCCGTAAGCATCCCAAATAAAATAAAATAAAACCCACAGGTGATAGAGTGAAATCCATGCAAAAAAAATATTCCCAGCTAAAATATCAAATAACTTCTAATTTTTATTCCAAATGTTATTAATTTGAAAGAAAAACTCAAATTAAGTGAGCTTTCTAACGTTAATGAAATTTTAGGAGCTAAGATTTCAATTTACATTTTGAACGCCTTTGGTGGGGTTAGTTGAAAATTGTTATTTCAGAGGAAAATAAAATACCTTTTGAATTTAAAAGCAATCGCAAAATATCAACTTGGTTTATTTTCTTTTCATACCCGATTAAAAAAATAAGACTTTAACGATTGTATAAATGAAAATCTCAATAACAAACAAAGTAAACTTAATGTGTGAACATTAGACTTCTTACGACACCATTAAAATACAAATCCCTAAATAAACAAGGAATGAAAATGTATTGGTACTTAAAGCTTTTAATTACAAAAAGGCAAAAGTCCTACTTTCAATTAATGAAAAGCCTAAAATTCTATGAAACGTGTAGATAGACTCATAATGTGAATTTATGAGGAACAACAATAGAATCTAGCTTAGGCTGGTAATAATATTATTGTATTAATAGTGTCTGTCTGAAACGCATTTCTTCAATTAGATTTTGATGAATGTAGATAAAAAGATGACAAAATGTCCCAAATATTCTTGCACTTCTTTTCGGATAAACTTAGATACTCTAAGTTATCAGCAAACTTTCCAATAACCAATAGCAGCTACCGCAGCCATTCGTGGATGAATAGTTTTCAGCGTCGCGGCCTCGCGGCTCCCAGAGGAGTTTCATATTTTCTCCGGTCACGTAGGTAGGTAGGTACATAAATGGCCGACTTATAAAAGTTTTTATGTGTGTTGGCACTTCAGGAAAATGGAAGCAGCATGTATCGTCGTTTCACCAACTTTTCGAGTGCCTTTAGACATAGTTTGCTAAAATAATGACATTGTGCCGACTGTCATACAAGAAAATTGCTGATGAGACGTTTCTACACGGAAGGAATACGTGAGAATAGTCGGATTGTAGTTTATTTTCCATTTATTTATGTTCGACATATTTATTATATTTCGAAATGACAGAAACTGCCGTGACTCGGTATCCTCCTCAATTATTACGAATTGCGCTTCACTTGGTTTAGGCCCATGGAGTGGGTATATCCTCCAAAAAGGAGAGACAAAACACAATAAGAATAATAATAATATTGGGGGACCATTCACACAAAGTCATCTGATCCCAAACTAGGCAAAGCCTGTGCTATGGGTACCAGACTGATAAATCGCTAAATACCCAGACACAGAACAAACACGTTACTTGTGTTTATTACACAAATGTTTGCCTTCGGTGGAATTGAATTCGCAGCCCACGGCGTAGAAAGAAGGTAGGCTCACTACCAATCTCACTAACGGAGTTGTGGGTGGGCTAAATACAACAACGTTTTTCAAAAGTCCGTATTTCCAAAAGTCTATTGGTTGAGTTATGAATAACCCTGTACAAAGTATAATTGACCGTATGAAAGGAGTTTGTATGAAACACTCTAGGTAAGCCCCGTGTGGTGCCGGCAAAGAATAGTACCAACCCTTCCATACCCGTGGGTGTCGTAAGAGGCAACTAAGGGTTATAAACTGGAGGATGGGTAGCAGCATCCTCCTTTGTATCTAACATCTTACTGCGGTCACCTACAACCGCGGTCCATGGTGCCAGCCGTAACGCTAACAAGCGAGGTGACTATGGTACTGCCCCTCTACATTTTTCCAGCAAAAGCTAGAATTCTAGAGGGAGCTCCCTGTCCTGTAGTAGACGTTTCATGGGATGTTATGATGATGATGACTCTTGTAAAGTACAGAGTAATTTTACATCAGTGCGATTACTTTCTATGATGCCTTAGATTTAAGTTTCTATCAAGTGTTTGAATAAGTATTTTATAAAAACTTTTCAAATCAAAATACGTAAATTGTTAATGAATTCGCTTTAGAAGTTCGCGCTTCTGAAAATGAGTTTTGATAGAGAGTTTATCGAAACTTTGATTTATTTGAGCTCAGTTACTTAATTGTTATCAATCCCCTGAAGGTATTAAGGAATATTAGTCGCGACTTCGTTTTATCCGCTTTACTGAGTTAAATCAACTACCTATCTTTAGTTGTTCTTTTTAGGGTTACGATACCAAAATGGTAAAGAAAAGGAACCATTATGGTGCGACTTTGTCTGTCTGTCTGTCCGTCTGTCTGTCACACAAATGTTTGCCTTCGGTGGAATTGAATTCGCAGCCCACGGCGTAGAAAGAAGGTAGGCTCACTACCAATCTCACTAACGGAGTTGTGGGTGGGCTAAATACAACAACGTTTTTCAAAAGTCCGTATTTCCAAAAGTCTATTGGTTGAGTTATGAATAACCCTGTACAAAGTATAATTGACCGTATGAAAGGAGTTTGTATGAAACACTCTAGGTAAGCCCCGTGTGGTGCCGGCAAAGAATAGTACCAACCCTTCCATACCCGTGGGTGTCGTAAGAGGCAACTAAGGGTTATAAACTGGAGGATGGGTAGCAGCATCCTCCTTTGTATCTAACATCTTACTGCGGTCACCTACAACCGCGGTCCATGGTGCCAGCCGTAACGCTAACAAGCGAGGTGACTATGGTACTGCCCCTCTACATTTTTCCAGCAAAAGCTAGAATTCTAGAGGGAGCTCCCTGTCCTGTAGTAGACGTTTCATGGGATGTTATGATGATGATGACTCTTGTAAAGTACAGAGTAATTTTACATCAGTGCGATTACTTTCTATGATGCCTTAGATTTAAGTTTCTATCAAGTGTTTGAATAAGTATTTTATAAAAACTTTTCAAATCAAAATACGTAAATTGTTAATGAATTCGCTTTAGAAGTTCGCGCTTCTGAAAATGAGTTTTGATAGAGAGTTTATCGAAACTTTGATTTATTTGAGCTCAGTTACTTAATTGTTATCAATCCCCTGAAGGTATTAAGGAATATTAGTCGCGACTTCGTTTTATCCGCTTTACTGAGTTAAATCAACTACCTATCTTTAGTTGTTCTTTTTAGGGTTACGATACCAAAATGGTAAAGAAAAGGAACCATTATGGTGCGACTTTGTCTGTCTGTCTGTCCGTCTGTCTGTCACACCTCTATATCTCAGCAACCACTCATGCTATAGACTTGAAATTTGGAATAGTTGTAGAATCTGGTTGCCCAACTTAATTGCACATGAAAGAATTAAAAAAATATATGATTATTACTGTAAAGGGGGCCCAAATAGGGGCGATCAAAATTTCAAATTGTTGTTACTCGGTCGAGTGGGGTATCATTTAAAAGGGCTTTACTTGTACATTCTAAAAAATATTTTTGTATTTTTTTACAACTCTTAGTTTTCAAGTTGTGATGTAAATGTCAAAAAAAATACCATCCCCCCCCCTTATCTCCGAAGTTTGAGAAAGGAAAAATCTGAATTAATTACAGTCGATAGAAGTTTATGTAAATACTCGTATTACAGCAAAAATAAGACGATCTTTCTAAGTTGCACAGTTTTTTTGGAATCAGCAAAAAACCTTTACAAAAAATGGACTTTATTGCTTACAAAAATACTATAGATATATCGGAACCCTCGGTGCGCGAGTCCGACTCGCACTTGACCGGTTTTTTTATACAGGGTGTAATGGACGAAGTACCGAAAACTGAACGGGAATGCTCAGTCGACTAAGGTACTATAACTATCCTAAAGAAACATTTTTGGGAAATAAAAATAAATTTTGATCTCCCCATACGAATTCACTGTGATCGAACAGTTTGTATAAAGAAGACATTTTTTTTTTCTTTATAATGTTTATGTAGGAAATTTGTTCAGTTTCGTTGACTGAGCACTCACGCCATTTCGGTTTTAGGTACGCCGTCCCTTACACCCTGTACTTTACAACAACCTGGTGTTAAGTGGTCACCACACCACCGCTCAATTGCACTCACTGTCCTATTAGTGACAGATATTGATACTAGTAAGTCAGTTCAGTGTTTAAGCCCGCGTCACACAGAGGCGGTAGCGGAAGCGTTCCGGGGCCGGTATTTTTTGTAAAGTATGAGTTCTTATGCACCCTGTCACATTGAAAAGCGGTCGCGGCGCGGTTTTTTGTTCCCGCCAAACCGCCCCGGACCGCTTTCGCAATCATACCGCCTCTGTGTGACTTGAGCTTTAGTGTCCCACCCATCGCGTGGGAGTCATAAGAGGCGACGAAGGGTTTATGAACCGGAGGGCGGGCAGCAGATTATTTCTGTGTATCGTATCATTTTACATACTGCGGTCGCCAACAACAACGGTCGCCAGCCGCAATGCTTACAAGCGTGGTGACTATGGTAAATCCCCTCTAATATACCACGCGTCCTTGCTGGAGTTCTGGAGGGAGCTCCCTGTCCTGCAGAGGACGTTTCATCGGATGTGTGTGAGAGTTAAGATGGTATATGTCATGTGCCGGTAATTTCACTGACTCCCTTACCCTTCAGCTTTACGGTATTTCCCCAGATGGACTTTGTACAAAAGCCCTACCACCTTTAGAATTTGTATATTCTCTACATTTTTATTTCATAAATAGGTTTACAAAATAAGAAGACGTTGCTTAATAGGATGGGAACATACAGGTGACACTGTTTGTTATAGTAAAAAGGGTCTAACTGAAAGGATATCCAACTTTTGTGAAGTATTCTCAGACACTTGTGAAATGGACATTTTTCTCAGAACGAGTGTGCAAAAATGAAAACAGTAATAATTGGTGTAAGAAACGTTGTAAGTACATTTTTCGAGAAAATGTATCGAACAATAAAATACAAGTACATTTAACTTGAATGTACTTTGCCAGAAATGGCAACTAGCTGGCAATTAGTCAGCCATAATAGAAAAAAATAACAAGGAATTCAAATTTTCTGTAATAAATTAAATATCGGTCAGTTAATTTGAAAGTTCAAAAGGTTAAGAAACAATTATTAATTAGCCAAGTTCAAGTCCCAAGAGAAATTACGTTTGTGTAAAGAAAAAGGTAGACGGGACCGCAAATCACTTTGTTAGAGAAAAGATTTTGCGTGGGAGAAAAAGCGATAATCTAATAAAAGCAGTCAAGCGCGAGTTGCATTCAAGCATCGAACAGGGTTCCGAACCTTTAGTAATATTTAAATTCATGATAATTAGTTTTGTTTTGGACCAATTGTTGATTGTGAAGGGATTATTCTCAAATGTTTTTCCATTTTATACATCTATCGACTCTATAAAGTAGAAAATCGCAACATTTCACAACCACAGGCAGGATTCGAACCTGCCTGTGGTTGTGAAATTTTGCGATTTTCTACTTTGTAGATTTATCCGAACACAGGAAGTGTTAAAATAAAAATCATCTATCGACTCTAATTTATAAACAAACTAACAATTCAAAAACAATAAGTTTCTTCAAAAAATTCAAATATTTTTAAGCACGCGGGCACTGGGTATTAATTAAAACTGATAATAATATGTTCCATTAACAATCGTTTGCATGTATTTGTTAGCAAATTATGATTATGTGAATTAACTGCACTATTTAATTTTCTAAATCCGCACTTTACATGTAGTAGGAGTAATACGTAATTGTCTTTATTCAAATCGATGATGCACTTGGTACAAGGCATGCCGTGGTACGGGGGTAAAAAGTTGTGACAAACAATCACTCTGGTCTACATTGCGGGTAATTTTAATGTTAGAAAATTCCAGTAACTCAGTGGACAGTACACTATTCCAAAATTCAAGTCATTCATGGCATGACTAATTGCGTATAACAGACATGCAGACAGATAAACAAGACAAAATAATCCAGTTCTAAAATGAAGGTTTCTTTTCTTACCACTGTTGGTTCGGAATCCTAAAAGGCCAGTTAATAGAACGCTTGTTAGAACGTTCCTCGTTACGATACTAGCCCCAGTTTCTAACTAACTTTTAATTAAAAACAACATAGCATTTATACGCCTCTTGATTAGTTCGTTTGTTTTATTCAAGGAAAAAGTTTATTTTCTGATATTTTATATAACATTCACTCACAGTTTAAAAAGCGTAAAAATATCCGAGAAAAATAAAATCAGACTTCATTATATGGAAGGATATACCTTTAATTTTATCATTGTACTTTTTTCTCTCTGCCTTAACAAGTTCAAATTAAAATTGGTGTGAATACTTTAGAGCTTGTAACGCTAATTGAACAACTTAATAAAATATATATTTCACCCCACAAGAATTAATCAAAAGTAGTACCTAATATTGAGAAATGAAATTAATCATTGTAGATAAAGACAAACAATAATATTGACGAAAGTTTTTGTATTTATATTTTATGGTTATAAACAAAATTTGTAATACAGCTTAGGAAGAGAACGTCAAGCTTGATATATAGGACTGTGCATCATTTTCATTTCAAGAATCGTAGAAGTATCGTAGCTTGACCTGCTTTTGACTGTACATATATACCTTACCTTAAAGCATATACGAAGTATCTTAATTAATTAAGGACAAAACTAAGTAAAATAAATATAACTAAAGAACAAAAGAAGTTTTTACTGACAATAATGTTCAAAGATAACCACATTTTACGTTAATTAGGAACATTACAGTAAACATTAACAAAGGTAAATGTGGTATAATCTTGAGAAACAAAAGGTGTAAAAACAAGATCTGGATAGTCAAAACATCAAATTACTGCTTTTATTATCGTGACTAACTCCAGTTATCTGGATTCTTGACCTTCCACAGAAATATACAAGTTGAGTTGAATACTTACTTACCTCTATTTTATTTTTGTGATCTATAGACTCAAATTCAAGAAATGTGGAGACGACGCAATGTCGTGAGATGTTTATTTCCGTCGTTGGTAATACGGGATGAAAATAGTGGGATACACTAGATAGAAAATAAAACAAAAAATAAAATGTGCTAGATGGCGTTCAACCATTATCTACTTAAATGCAACAACGATATTGTTACATAATATTGATTATTTAATAATTTACTAACACTATACAGATTATAATTGTTACCATAAAACAAGTTGCATTTAATTTTTTTCGTAAAACAGAGAATGTTGCGACATAATGACAACTGTATAAAAAGTAAACTAAACGTAATTCCGTCAGAAAACTTCAGTCGTCAATAGAATCAGTAATGTATGTAAAAGGGGTGTAAGGAACAGCCTTCGGAATACTGAAAGGGCATGTTCAGGTTCAGTCAACGTAACTGCACTTTCAGCGAATAAAACTTTCAGGAAATGAAAAAAAAATTCGGCCTCTCCATACAAACTGTCCAATCAAGTTTGCAATTTTGTATGGATTGGCCGATTTTACTTTTTTGTTTTATTCACTGAAAGTACCTAGTTCATTAACGTTGATTAATCATGTCCTTTCAGTATTCGAAAGGCTGCCTTCTATACCCCATATATACGAGTATTTATATTGCTAACAATACATAAAGTTTTAGAGAGGATGTTTTTTTTTTTAATCCACGTCTAAATATCCAATTCGCGTTGTCCTGAAGATGGTACTTTACTTCTAACCTAATGTTGCAAATAAACCCAATAATGGTTATATTGATGAAGCACAATCATATGCTCTTCGAAAAACATATTGCTATAAAAAGGTTTTATCCGGTAGGAGTTCAGAAATGAGCTCCTGTTCAATCCGATTTATTTTCTATATTACGCCGTATTTTCTCCAAACATAGGCAATTTGTAAGTACGTCATTTGTATCTCTATTCTTATCTAAATCCTATATACATCATTCAGGGTAAAAACTTTACTTTACTATTACTTTTATATACAATAGTGACATCATACAAAAGTTAAAATCACTTTACTTTCCAAATGTATTTTCAATTGTTTATCTAGTCATATCACATGGCACTTTTTGTAAGGTATTTTGAAACCACCGATCCAAAATTTTATTTATTTTAAATGTCGAAGTTAAACAGCATATAAATTCGTTACTAGGTAGTAAAGTAACAAATAAAAAAACCGGCCAAGTGCAAGTCGGACTCGTGCCCCAAGGGTTCTGTACCCATTCACCATATCATATTCTTCAAGCTTTTGCCCTTTAATTTTAGAAACTCAGCGTCCATTCTAACTTGGCTCCGCTTTAATATAAATGTACTTGAAATGGGCGCTCACTTAAATGGTTACAAGTAGTAGTGAGAAAAGTTGAAATATATAAAAATATTAGGCTTATCCTTTTTAATTGTGTTGTGAGACCTACCTTTTTGCCAAACATGATTCTTAGTCGACGGGTTTTGGTTTGTTTCACAAATATATGGGGATACGGAGACATCTTTTGATTGTGTTTTTGTAAAACCGTGAAATTTTTACAGCTTCAAGGGTCTATGAACCTTAATATTTGTAATTGGTGTAATTTCAACTTGATACCTTTACCCGTTCCAGAGAAAAATGGTCTTGACAGACTGACTGACGGACAACAAAGTGATCCAATTAAGCGTTCAGTTTCTATTTAAGTTTGAAGTATGGAACCCTTAAAATAACATGTTCTCAACACAGAATCCTCAGAGAAAAAAACTGCATAAAGAAATGTTTTGACGCTGCCAAAAAATAGTCATGAAATAGTCATAAATAGTCACCATAAGGAAAAAAATAGTCGCGTTACAATTCTAGAGTTATAGCTATGGTTTGCTGAGGATTATGGCGATAGGCTATAGACAGAATCCTCAGCTTTGATGCAAGCAAACCGTGGGGACTATGGACTTGGTTTTTATTTTAAAAAATAGTCATGAAATAGTCGTCTTGACTTCCAAATTCTCAAAAATAGTCGTTCTAGGATTTCAGAGTTACAGGGGTAGCTTGCTGAGGATTCTGTGCATAGCATTTCACGGACGCAGATTCCTGCAGAACGTTTAGGTTTTTCTGTTTGATACTCATGTCAAAAAATAGTCAACAAATAGTCGTCTCAAACCATAATAACTTCGGTCTGGTTACCCTAGTAGAAGTATGTTAAAAATGCATGTTAACTTCGCCATACATTTTTTCTTTGTACAGTCGCGTACACAAAATTATTTAATATTGATTTCAAGTTATCAAAAAAAATGGATTTTGACATTGTTAGAGGCTTTTATTTCTATATGTTATAGCAGACCCTATTTTTGTGTATTTTTATTAGGTAGGTTGTATTTTTATTAGGTAAATAAGAGGAAAAACCATGTCCCTCAACACAGAATCCTCAGAGAAAAAAAATGCATAAAAACTTATTTTGACGATGCCAAAAAATAGTCATGAAATAGTCATAAATAGTCACCATAAGGAAAAAAATAGTCGCGTTACAATTCTAGAGTTATAGCTATGGTTTGCTGAGGATTATGGGCATAGGCTATATACAGAATCCTCAGTTCTGATGCAAGCAAACCGTGGGGACTATCGACTTGGTTTTTATTTTAAAAAATAGTCATGAAATAGTCGTCTTGACTTCCAAATTCTCAAAAATAGTCGTTCAAGGATTTCAGAGTTACAGGGGTAGCTTGCTGAGGATTCTGTGCATAGCATTTCACGGACGCAGATTCCTGCAGAACGGTTTGGTTTTTCTATTTGATACTGATGTCAAAAAATAGTCAACAAATAGTCGTCTCAAACCATAATAACTTCGGTCTGTTTTACCTAGTAGAAGTATGTTAAAAATGCATGTGAACTTCGCCATACATTTTTCCTTTGTACAGTCGCGTACACAAAATTATTTGATATTGATTTCAAGTTGTCAAAAAAAATGGATTTTGATATAGGCTTTTATTTTTATATATTGTTGCAGACCTTTTTTTTGTGTTATCTATTTTTATTAGGTAAATAAGAGGATAAACCGACTGATATATCAGTGCACAGACCCAACCTTTTGGTCTAAAAACTTATAATGTAGGTTCCACGTTTAAGGAAAGGTAAAACTAGAATGTCGGGCTTAAACCCAGATGCATTCAGTAAGTAAAAATACTTTAATAATAATTGGTAAGTTCGTAAATATTACTAAATTAACTATACTAACTTTACTAATTTCTTGATTGATCAATGTTGTTTGCCTACGCATTTAACTATTCATTAAAAATTTAAATGTCGCTGCATATGTGTTTCTTTTACCCAATAGCACATCAGTAGAATAGCATAGTAACAGAGTTTGAAATGTTTAACGTGAGTCGTATAATAGAAAAAGCACCAATATTCTGAGACGAGATATGTTTTACCAATAGCATGGCGGCGTTCGGCTCGACCGAATTGTGTGACCGAGCTAGCGCTCGCCGCCGCCGCCGGCGCGTACTAAAGTGCCCTACAGTGTTGCTATTACAACGACAATTGCCGTGTTCTACGGTAATTATATGAAATGTAATGTTAACTTACACTACAGCCTATGGAAGCAGCAAATTCACAACACGTTATTCCAAATTAGGATTTCCATTTTTTCAATAATCCTACTTAAAAATTGAATGTAAATTCTAAAACTAACAGCAGCTCGTTAAAAGCGCAGCCTCAGTCGGGCCATTGCGCTGCGGGTTATTGCCCTCTGCGCAGGGCTAATTTTAAAATTTTCAGAATTTTTTAAAAGTAGTTTTTTTTTTGTGTTCCTTAATCGTTACTGAAACACCCCCTAAGCTATGGCACGCAATAAAATTATCACCCTGTATTACTCATTTAACCATTTAACGGACATAAGTACGAAGACTGTGATTTATACAAAAAACCGGCCAAGTGCGAGTCGGACTCGCGCACTGAGGGTTTCGTACCACCACATAAACATAATTGTATTAGTTGAAATTTCAGTAAGTTGATGTGCTAGATTTTTTGAGTCCGACACGCGCTTGACCAAATTTTATTATTTGTTGTTATTTTATAGCTTATGCACTATAAACATACCAATTTTCAAGTTTGTAAGTGTTCCCGTTTTTAAATAGAACTAAAACAAAAATCGCCTCAGCGACCATCCAACTTGACCCCTCTCTTATATGAATGTTCTTGAAACGGGAGCTCACCACAATTGGTTATCATTAGTTGTGAGAAAAGTTGTAATATTTAATGATTTCAGACTTTTCCCATTATTTGTACTGTGAGACCTAGCTTCTTGCCAAATTTCATAATTTTAAGTCAATGGGAAGTACCCTGTAGGTTTTGCTATTTTGCATATATGTATGGAGATGAGGACATAAAATGCCATATCTTTTGATTGCGTCGTTGTGAAAAATTCAAATTTTCAGATCTTGTGTGGTTCATAGATCCTAATATATGGTATTAATTTCAACCTGATACCTTTACCCGTTCGTGAGATAAAGGGTCTTGACAGACAGACAGACAGACGGACAACAAAGTGATCCTATAAGGGTTCCGTTTTTTTCTTTTGAGGTACGGAACCCTAAAAACTTACTTAAAAATAATCTGTAGGTACTGAATATATTCATAAAGAAGATTTTTTTATTATTTTAGTTTAAAACCAATTATTGTAGTTTATTAAGCTATATTATTTAACATGAAAACAAATAAACTTTGCTTTTTATTACAGAATTAATTATATTGGGTTCCAAATACATAAATAAAAAGTAACTAAATAGTTACCGTCAAAGATGATATGCATTTTGAACACGACTGTACTTGAGTTGAAAAATGTATGGCGAAGTTAACATGCATTTTTAACATACTTCTACAAGGTGAACCTGACCAAAGTGATTATGGTTTGAGACGACTATTTGTTGACTATTTTTTGACATCAGTATCAAACAGAAAAACCTAAACGTTCTGATGGAATCTGCGTCCGTGAAATGCTATGCACAGAATCCTCAGCAAGCTACCCCTGTAACTCTGAAATCCTTGAACGACTATTTTTGAGAATTTGGAAGTCAAGACGTCTATTTCATGACTATTTTTTAAAATAAAAACCAAGTCGATAGTCCCCACGGTTTGCTTGCATCAGAACTGAGGATTCTGTATATAGCCTATGCCCATAATCCTCAGCAAACCATAGCTATAACTCTAGAATTGTAACGCGACTATTTTTTTCCTTATGGTGACTATTTATGACTATTTCATGACTATTTTTTGGCAGCGTCAAAATATTTTTTTATGCAGTTTTTTTCTCTGAGGATTCTGTGTTGAGGGACATAAAATAACATTATTATTAATTTAATATCTTCAAATTGTTGGAATAATCTAATTTCATTAACTAAATAATCTGAGACACTACTCCTTCACCAAAAAACTTATCATTACCACGAAAAAAAATCAAGGTTAACAAAGCTTTCGCGGGTATAGCGTGTGCAAAATAAGTGTGGCTCTGATGGTTATTTTCTGTGCATGGGATGACATGCGGAGCCAAAGAACGATTCGCACGACTGCCCCCACTTGCCGCGCTCACCTCAGGGACTCATTTTTGGGTTTCCGTACCCAAAGTGTGAAAAACGGGACCCTATTGATATGCCTCCGATGTCTGTCTGTCTGTCGTCAGAGGGCTGTATCTCTTCAACCGTAATATGTAGATAAATGAAATTTTCACACATTATGTATTTCTTTCGCTCCTATAACAAAAAATAACAAAAATGAAATAATAATAAATTTAGGGGGCTTTCCTACTAAAAACGTGTTTTTAGGCGATTTATGCTCGATTTTTGTTTGAACTCTATCGTAGTAACGGGAACATATACGATTGTGAAAATTGGTATGTTTATAGTGCATAGGCTATAGAATAACAAAAATAATAAAAATGGTCAAGTGCGTATCGGACTCGCGCGCATTTAATACACTTCTACGTGACTGTGCTTCCATAACTAAAACAGTATTTTTGCCTTAGTATACGGAACCCTCGGTGCGCGAGTCTGACTCGCACTTGGCCGGTTTTTTTTACTTCTGCGCATTTGCGGTCACAGCCAGAGTTATTTTGTACGTCGTATCTAGAAATCACTCTTGTAAAAGCAAAATAATCAAAAGGCAAACTCACTAAGCTTTTTTAAAGCGAGTGTCATTTCCTTTACCTTTTTTCGGTATAGGATATAGGTAATTCCAGCGAGCACACCCACACCTTATCACGAAGAGTCATTTCGACCTGACAGGCCACAAAGATAATATTAATGGCATTTCAGCAGCACAATGGCCTGGCTTCACCGTGAAATTAAAGGTTAGTTTCTTCCACTCCTGTGATAGTCCGGCCCCATATAGTCTTATATCGCCAAATTCACCAAATAGCAACAATTTTTTTCCAGGTACTAGTTAGGTACATAGCTCTCAATTTTTGATAGGAGCCAATTCTTGAATTTCAAAAATTTCCATAGAAAATTCAAGAATTGTTTCACGTAGAGACGCCTTACAATTTCACCAAATCTTTTCCAGGTACTAGTTAGGTACATAGCTCTCAATTTTTGATAGGAGCCAATTCTTGAATTTAAAAAAATTTCCATAGAAAATTCAAGAATCGGCTCCTATCAAAAATTGAGAGCTATGTACCTAACTAGTACCTGGAAAAAATTTGGTGAAATTGTAAGGCGTGTCTACGTGAAACAGCTAACTGACCGCACTATAAGAAGATAAGTACTTTCGAGTAGAAATAAGTATTGTTGCTTTGATTTTAGATCGTAGCAGGTGGAGAACTGTGGTCTCTGCCTACCCCAACGGGAACAAGGCGTGATGTTATGTATGTATGTATGTATTTTAACTTAGAAATAACAGCAAAGGCTCGTATGACGTATATGATATTTTATTAAATCTGCCATAAGTTAGTTAAACCAATTACTAAAATAATATCCTATATCTCTCATTGAGGGAAAGGTTGAAGGAAAAAGGAAAAAACGAATGGGTAGAAGGTAGTTGCAGAGGATGGGGAGGCATGGAAGTTACTCTACCGACAAGAGTATAGCTCTTATATAGGAAGAAGAAGATCTTTAATGACCGTGATATCTGCTTCGTTGACAGCGTCACTCAAAGAGATTTGAACCTCGATGCGCTCGACGCTAATCTTGAAAACTCAGGATAATAAGGGTTATAGAAGTAGGATTAACTGCTCAAGCCCCACGTCAAAATTCGCAGGAATCGAAAAGAAAACGTACTTACGAGTATTTACGCGATAAGGCATAATTTCGCATAAATTGCAACACACTTTTCATGAATTTTCCGGGAACTCTATGGAAAATTGACATAAAATTTTTCCTGTATCCTTTTAATTCGTCACAAGTTATGGATGTGAGAAGTAAAGTCACAACAAATTAGATGATCCTATTACTCGCTATTCTTTTTGTGAATGCAATGAAGGCGTCGTTCTAATAATTTGGTAGGGTTATTTTGAATATTTCATAATGATCGATGATGACGTGACATTGCATAGCAAAGGAGATTTGACAAGCTGGCAGATGTGATTCCATACTTACTTACTTACGCTAGCTTAGCGACCCGAAGAGGATCTTGGCCTCCGACACTAAGAGCCGCCATTCTTCTCTGTTGTGTACAGCTTGTTGCTTTTTGATGTGATTCCATAGTAAAATAAATTAGCACGGTTTCTATTCCGAGCGCAGCAAGGAGGTCCAAAATCTCTGCTTGATAATTTAGATGGATAGTTAATTATTTATTGGCATCACAAGTCGTATTTCGCCAGTTTCAAAGTAAAGAAATTATTAAAAAATTATGGCGAGGTCGCCAATGTCCAGTGACAGATTTAAATACACAATAATCCAAATCACGAGGACGAGGACCTGTGTATCTTGTGTATGGAGGTCGCTAAATTTCACAACATCGGGCAGGACCACAGTAGCCTAGTTGGTAAAGCGTCTGCGGTACTTACGCAGAAGACGCAGGTTCGAATCCTGCCTGTGGTTGTGAAATTTTGCGATTTTCTACTTTGTAGATTTATCCGAACACAGGAAGTGTTAAAATAAAATCATTTTCTGTGTATCTTGCTGTTTACTATGATAACTCCAATAAGTTGATAGGGGAAATAATTGAAGTCACAATGACAGCCTAAATTAATATATTTCAACCTTCTATTGTATTACGTCCACTTTAAAAGTCGTTTACTGCAACTCCCTATCAAAATTATACATTAATCTTTCAAATAAACAGGTAAAGCGAAAATTTACACTGAACATCTTTTCCCAAGAAACCATAGGTCAAGCCAAATTTTCCAAAATCAAATCAATTTTTTTTTGTTCCTTGGGAAAAGTTATTACATGCATATCTTTTGTTATCAGGTACAATTAAAAATCTACTTAATCGTAGAGGTTAAATACCTTTATATTTTCTTCATTTAGGTATGACTTTTGCTGCAAAGAAAGATTCGAATATTCAGAATATCCAAACTGAGAGAAAATGGTCGTGACAGACGGATGGATAGAAGGACAACAGTGATCATTTGGCTTTTGTTTCTTTTTCCTATTGGGAAAACCCTAAAAACGGTCTCTATGAAAAATTTGTTAGAAGAGCCTGGAGTATGTAACTACTACGCTCAAAGAACAAGAAAATATCTCATACCTAAGATCTTTAATGATATACCAAAAGGATACTTGTTTGAGTAGGGCGACCTTTAAGTAAAAAGAAAAAGTTCTAGACAGAGTGCAGGTGTGATAACTTTTCACATCTGCACTCAGTCCGATAAGGGTATATAGTGCATGTTTAATAAATAATACGATAATTATTTTTACTTTGTAATATTTTTGTAACTTTTTTATAATTATGTTATATTAATATATATGGTACCTAAACGTAACACATAGTTCAGATTAGAGGGAGCTGTACACTGCCTACAAACCTTAGATTATGAATAACGGCAGCTTATACAAACTGATGTGCGGTTTGGCAGAATATCAAGAAAGTATGATAGTGTATGTTTTGGTGAATATACGGTTTATTTATTTATTTTTATTTTTTATTTATATGTGTAGTCACAGCTTAAACAAGGTGCGTGAAGAATAATGCCGTGATTTTTAAAAAACCCCGCACCCCGAACGCTTTTCTAATCGACTGTCGTTTTCAGCATGATAGTCAATATATGTATATAGGTACGAGTATGTCATGTCTATTGGAAAATTTAGGACTCCCCTGATGAATTTAGTGTAAATTAATGTAAATAGCTAACGATGTTTATTCTGAGTAAGACGGTTTGTGTAAATAACAGCATAGCAACATAGTTTTGATATTTATTTATAGGGATAATATTAATAGATGCTTTCATCTAATACGTATTTATTTATGCTGAATAGGTAATCTTTAATTCCGCAAAGTGATACAAATAACATCACAGTAACAGTTTTATTTATTTTTAATAAGTTCCAATGTTGTTGTTGAAAGCTTTCTAGATATGGAAAGAAATATTTAGTGATTCTTAGGATTCATCATTCAATAAATAATAATAATAATGTACTAAAATACTAATTGTATGAATTCACCTCATCATTATTTACACAATGAAGGCGCTGTAATGTAATCAATTTTTATCATAAAGAATCTTTAGTGTACGTGAATTATCATGTTTTAGAAGTCAAAATAATATACGAAATAAAACACAAGAAACAGTATAAAAATATGTATAAAACAAAATGTAACACAATCAAAATAACCACAGAAAAGAATAGAAAACCACCATATCTAGAAATTAAAGTTTTATGATTTCATAAAACGTTCTTCGAAAATTTAACAAAACTGTTTATTTTGGGCTTAGTGTTCTTGGAAATGAATAAGTTTCTGAAGTGTAAAAATATTTGGTTAAGTCAGTTGGTGTCAATATTATTTAACTCATACGATTATATGAAAAAAATCCGGCCAAGTGCGTCTCGGGCCACGCGCAATATAGGGTTCCGTAGTTATTTACGATTTTTATCGCAAAGCAGGTGTTGACTAAGTATTTCATAACAGTCATAACATAAAATGTTTACATCCTTATACAATGCGACGCTTGATTGGTACTGCTATTTACATAATTTCCAGTTTTTCGCTATAGCTCAATAACCTGTGAAGCTTACTTAGCTGTGATAGTTTTCCTTTTAATTTCATCATATATACTACTACTTAAATTTTTTTCACATTTCCATTAACTACCGTTTAGCTGGCAGGGGGGGGGACACTCGACTCCAACAAAAAATTGCGCTTTCAAGTTAAATATTTCGCAAACGGATCCCTAACTCGAAAAATGATCTTCGCAAACTCACATTATTTTAAAGGACCTGTCCAACGGTACCTCACACAATGGGGTGAACAACAAAAAAAATCACCCCCACTTTACTTGCAGGGGAAGTACCCTAAAAAAAATATTTTCTTAGATTTTATTTTACTACTTTTTCGGCGTGAATAAAATACATATCCATACTAAATTACAGATTTCTTGTACGAAGGGTCTCTGAGCTAAGCCGCAGACAGACAGACGAACATGACGAAATTATAAGGGTTCCTTGTTGACTACGCAACCCTAAAAATGGGACATATCGAAAATAAAAATTAAAAGAATTTTCGAATTACCCTTTTTGACTCAAAATGGTACGAAGACGTATGGGACAAATGGCCATGACTTACAAATACAGGCTATCATAATGATGATTTTACTTTTGTGCGAAACTGAAGAACTTATTCAGGCTAGACAAGACTGCTGGCCAATCTCAACTTAATTAAACGAAATGGTAAATGTAATATGCTTAGGTTAAAATGCCTGTGCCTACTACGTGCACGTTGTCGTTAATGTTATGGATGTTTCTATAACACTCGTGTTCATGGTTGCAAACATAAAGAACTAGTTAACAAGTACGGGCAAATTCCTACAAGGTATCATTCCTTATTTTATTTTTCGCACATAAACATGCATGTTTTTGTCACATTGTGAAACTGGACGAAGTCTGAACGATCTGCGTTTTGGATGATAAGCTTATTGGACCATACAAAGTTAAATATGGAACTATCGCATTTAAATATCACAACACAATGTGATAATTAACAAAATGAATGACGGTTTAGAGGCTCAGCAGACGAGAGCCGGGCAGACGCGGACTTTGTCCGCCAGTGTGTTTTATCAAAATAAAATTCTAACTTATCATTTTTAGGGTTCCGATACCAAAATGGTAAAAAAAGGAACCCTTATGGTGCCGCTCTGTCTGTCTGTCTGTCTGTCTGTCCGTCTGTCTGTCATACCTCTATATCTCAGCAACCACTTACGCTATCGAGCTGAAATTTGGAATAGTTTTAGAATATAGTTGCCCAACTTAATTGCACATGAAAATTTTTTGAAAAAAGTATGATTATTAATGTAAAGGGGGCCAAAACAGGGGGGGCCAAATTTCAAATTGTCGCTACTAGGTCGAGTGGGGTATCATATGAAAGGGCTTTACTTGTACATTTTAAAATATATTTTTGTATTTTTTTAAGTTTCTTAGTTTTCAAGTTATGATGAAAAATGTCAAAAAAAATACCATTCCCCCCCCCCTTATCTCCGAAGTTTGAGTAAGGGAAAATCTGAATTAATTACAGTTGACAGAGGTTTATGTAAACTTTACAGCAAAAATAAAACGATCTTTCTAAGTTGCACAGTTTTTCAGAAATCTGCAAAAAACCTTTACAAACAAATTTAGTTTTGCGGTCCTGAAAATGGACTTTATTGCTTCCAAAAATACTATAGGTATATCGGAACCCTCGGCGCGCGAGTCCGACTCGCACTTGACCGGTTTTTTTTAAATTGCTCTATGTTTTATACTAAATAACAATCAATCTGAATAACCTTTTTCGACTAAATAACTCTTTTTAGGAAAATATAGATCGGAGCGTTTTTATCATGTCAATGATATTATTAAACTAAAATGAAAGAGAAAAAGAATTGCAGTACCAGCCACACTGGCGGGCAGTCATGGCAAAAAGCTCAGAACAAAAACCTCCTTACTTTGGCAAAAAGTCATCCGTCTGCCAGACTATTGTGAAAATTATAGTTTTTATCAAAAAAAAAAATACTTTAAAACTAAATAACAATTAATCAAACTACGCGCATAGAAGCGGAGCGTTTTTTCTCATGTCAATGATGTTATTAAACTATAATAATATCGAAAAAAATGCAGTACCGGCCACACTTGCGTGCTATCCCAATATAAAGCCTGCCATCTGCTGCGCCTCTTAGAAATATGATGGCACCAGGGCTGCCATGACTTGACATGTCATACACAGGGGATATTGTATTAGACGTTCGCGGAGATAGCACGTACCGAATGAATTGTCAAGTTGTCGGGGTGAGTGTAAGATGATGGCCCAGTACTATTGTGCTGCGCTGCGCTATCTGCGTCTCAGAATACGCCCACTCTCAGGATTGGGCCTTGATGATGTTCATTTCCCCCTTGACTACTTCATACTACTGACCGATTCGCCTCTTTCTTTATGTTGTTTGACCTTGATTTACCGGTACCGAATTAGTCCTGACTGGTAAACTGGTTCCTTATGTTTTACCCTATTCCTCTAGACGTGTCCCAAATGGGACATTGTATCGTTAAAGTGGTCGTAACGCCTTTAATGTTGTTTTCCAAGCACTCGTCCCAGTAGTAAGAAGCTTTGCAAAAATGTTTCAAAAGGTTCTTTAGATAAAGAAATAAATATACATACACACATATACAACATCACGCCTCTTAAAAAATATATCAAAGGGAAATTAAATCAACATAAGAATTTTGAGTGTTTGTACGGTCAAGCGCACGTCGGTAGAAACTTTTTCAACTCTATTACCACGCCATAAGGTCCAAAAGTGTTGGTACTGATGTGCGGTTGAGTGTACATTTGAGGTCGCTGATTTGAGTTAAGAATATTGCATGATTTTTAGCATTTTAAGACGATAGGTATGTAATTTATAATATTTTTTGGGTATTTTGAAGACAAATATCTTTTAATTTACTCTGTATATTGCCGTGATTTTCAGGTCCGTGTTTCTTGACCTTTTAAGTGATGTTATCATCAAGCCTAAAACATGATTAGTGAAAAAACATGATTACTCAACGAAATAAAAATCCTAAGTTGCCTCTTCAATTTTCAACCTTTCCTTTTTTTGTGCAATCTGAGGTGTTTTAAGTAGTGAAATTAAGTTAACAGAAAGGTATTCGTAGTTGACCAACCTAAAATTTTATTGTATTTCTTAGTCTTTACAAAAAGTCGATATTTTATATAAGGCACTAACGTTATTTAGTTTTGGTAACACGCACAGTATACCTGTCGCAATCTTATGCGTTGCGGATTGCGCACTTTATCCGTTTCTTTCAAGCGAAAAGACTGCGCCCACTGTCAAATAACTATCTTTTCACATATGCTGAAAGTGTTAATAGCAAGTAAACATATGGAAAAAAGTTCATAAGAGTGTCTTCGTACTGTCTAATAAATTACCGATTCGTGATAGATTATTAGGGTTCCGATACCAAAATGGTAAAAAAAAGGAACCCTTATGGTGCCGCTCTGTCTGTCTGTCTGTCTGTCTGTCTGTCCGTCTGTCTGTCACACCTCTATATCTCAGCAACCACTTACGCTATCGAGCTGAAATTTGGAATAGTTTTAGAATATAGTTGCCCAACTTAATTGCACATGAAAATTTTTTGAAAAAAGTATGATTATTAATGTAAAGGGGGCCAAAATAGGGGGGGCCAAATTTCAAATTGTCGCTACTAGGTCGAGTGGGGTATCATATGAAAGGGCTTTACTTGTACATTTTAAAATATATTTTTGTATTTTTTTAAGTTTCTTAGTTTTCAAGTTATGATGAAAAATTTTTATAAACTTTACAGCAAAAATAAAACGATCTTTCTAAGTTGCACAGTTTTTCAGAAATCTGCAAAAAACCTTTACAAACAAATTTAGTTTTGCGGTCCTGAAAATGGACTTTATTGCTTCCAAAAATACTATAGGTATATCGGAACCCTCGGCGCGCGAGTCCGACTCGCACTTGACCGGTTTTTTTTTTAATCAAATAACTGGCTACACTTTGACCTGAACTGAATAAAATTAGCAGAAAAATGTACGGATTGGTGTTTTCTTTTTACTTTTTGTATTTTGCTCATAATAAAAACAGAAATAAAAGAAGGGAGGAATGTGAACGTATCGGGGAGGACTTTTCCCAGCAGTGGGACAGTATCTCGCCGTAGGTGAGTAGAGATTATTCTTTAAAAAAGCACTATACAAATTCAACCATAAATAGCCCGGTAAGAATATTGCATTTACGTCAGTGTATGCAGTAATACCGTGCGATCTTGTGGTTCCAACCCATCTCTACCTGTGGGTGTAGTAAGAGGCTACTAAGGGTGTATGAGCCGGAGGATGAGTTGCAGCATCTTCCTATCATACCACTTTACATACTGCATTCACCAACAACAGCGGTTGACAACCGTAACGCTTAGAAGCGTGGTGACTATATGGTACTTCCCCTCCAAAGTACCACGCGTTTTTGCTGGAAATTTTTGGAGGGAGCTCCCTGTCCTGCAGTGGGCGTTTCGTTTCATTTTATTTTCATTTATTTATTAATTTACAACAGTGGGTACCTAAACCATATGTATTTTTTTTTTTTTTTTGTATTTTTTTTTGTATTTTTTTTTTTTTACACTTCTAAATGCATATTCCTGTGCCCCTTTTCATGTCATTCTTTCACACCAGCTAGGTTGGCTGGAAGAGATCTCTTATAGAGATAAGCTCACCTTTGTAAACAAATTTTATGTTAACTACAATTTTATGTAATTTGTGCACAATAAAGAATATATATATATATACCTACATGTGATTACAGATTAGCCCAAATCGACAATATAGATTACATAGATTAAAAATAAGTATACAATGCATTAATTAATTTCATTGGACGTTATGATGCAGTAATGCGGAATTTATAACTCCGAGAAGTTTTGAACGCTTTTTCAAGATTGACGGGAGAGATGACGTCACTTCTCTCGTTCAACTCATAGAAAAGTATAAAGTTCGCCAACTGAACTTGGACGGCTTCATTTCTTCAGACATTTGAAGCAGGAATAAAGAAAAACAAAATTTTTCTTGGAATTTTCTCGGGAACTCAAAACAAAAACCATGTATTTATTACATTGTGTGTGTTTTCCAAATGTTTTTGTTTGCACGAAATGACTGTTCAAAATTTAACTCTACTGAAACCAAACTTTGGAGTTAGTCTGGGTGATTTATGATTCGCCGGCTGCAGTTACAACTTGTGTGAGGAATACCTAAGTGACTCATAAATAAGATTCCATGAAACGTCCATTACAGGACAGGGAGCACCTTCCAGAATTTTATTTTATTTTCCTATTCTAGCTTTTGCTGGAAAATGTAGACGGGAAGTACCATAGTCGCCTGGCTTGTTAGCACAGATTACTGGCTGTCACCATAGATTTCTGTAATCTGTGGCTGGCACCATGGACCGTGGTTGTAGGTGACCGCAGTAAGTAAGATGTAAGATGCAAAGGAGGATGCTGCTACCCATCCTCCAGTTTCTAACCCTTAGTCGCCTCTTACGACACCCACGGGTATGTATGGGTTGGTACTATTCTTTGCCGGCACCACACGGGACTGTTCTAACCCTTAGTCGCCTCTTACGACACCCACGGGTATGTATGGGTTGGTACTATTCTTTGCCGGCACCACACGGGACTGTCTAAGTGGACGTAATAGTCCAAGTAAATTTTGTCTCATTCAAAGGTTGACAGAAATGGAAATCGCTACTCCAAATTGATTGACGACGACGCAGACGATTATTAGGTACCTGTGTTAGTTTTATGTTTCCCAGTTCACAAATGCACCCGTGTCATCGGTTTCATTTGAATTACCTTTGCCTATTGCCTATGCCCCAAAGGTTTGCTCTCATACCTGTGGACGTACAGTTCAGGTAAGTACGAAAGTTTGTGTAAAAATTTAGGCACGTTATTACAAGTGGGATTATCTATAATGCAGGATTATATTCAATTTCGGTCTTTTTCATAATCTTGCATTAGGAGTGTATTAATTTTGTTGGGGGACATTTCACACAAGGTCATCTGACCCCAAACTAGGCAAAGCCTGTGTCAGAGACTGATACACATACATAAATAGATAAATATAGCATAGTACAAAGACTAGTATTCATCACATAAATGTTTGCCCTGGGCGGGAATCGAACCTGCGGCCCACGGCTTTAAAGGCAGGCTTACTACCAACCCCCTACCAACCACACCAAAGGTCTTGTCTCAAAGATATCGGAAACCTTGAAACATATTTTTACTGCATATACAATCTTATTTGGATTGTTCTCTAAAATTCTGACAGAATCAGAAGTGAAGAAAAATATTGACAGATTTTGAACTTATCTGACACATAGTCAGATAGTAGTCATAATTTTTTTTTCAAATTGATTTTGTATTCAAAATTTTAGGAACATAATACTACAAAATGCTTTTTCAATGTAGAAGAGTGGTTTTCCGGCAAATAGCAAAACTTTTATCTACAACAACACGCGTAAGTAGTTTTCCCTTATTTTCCAATTTTGTATGCTGCCTTTTCTACTTGTAGAAGTATCTTTATTTTAGAAATTTTGTTAATTAATTATGAACGGAAAATGAAAATCGAATACCAAATAATTATTTAATTTCTTGCGATATAGGCATACGCCATTCCAGTACGCATAAAGCCGCAATTTTACCTTCTTAAATTCAAAGACTAATTCTCCATACATTAGTGATAGAGTCGGATTTGATAACTTCAACGAGCAATGTATGCCGAAGTAGTTTCTGAATTCAAGAAGGTGTGACAGCGGCGTTGCTAAACAAACTTCAAACATAATCCAAACTTATCGAGTTGAGTTGATTTCGAGTACCTCGCTCATATAAAGTCATCTTATCCCAAATTAGGCAAAGTATAATTATAAACATAAATAGATAAATAGCATCCCGACACATAACAAACCTTCCTGTTCATGATTGTTTGTGACCCAACATTTTTAGTAGCGTTTCAATGCAAATTTTGATGTCGCATGCTGTATCACAATAATTGAGTCGATAACGAATCTCTAAGGTTAGGTTAGTTAGTTTTTTACTAGTATCTAAGCTTAAACTGTATCGAAACTGCTGTACGTACTTGTTTATTAATATAAGTGTTATCATTAAACATGGGATAGATTCTACTAGTTCTTAGGTTCGCTCCCGTGGATTTGTGACTTGGACGAATTTTTTTAAACTGGCACGACAACTCTTCTTGTGCAGTGTTAGGATAGACACAATTATTTTTGCTTTTATAGTGTTAAACGATAATTAATTATTAGTTGCACAGCGACACTACGACTAGGTACTACCGTTAGTACACACAGTTTATCTTTTAAATATCTACATTTTCTCACTGTGGCTACCTATGCTAACGCACGAAAAACCTGCAGTTTTGTTTGTCCACACCATACGTTTGTTATACCAGCAATAAAAGATTGTGTACACATAATTTTAAATGTGTTTTGTGTAGGGAGTGTTGGTTTAGTGTCGATTTCAAGATTATGACCTTCACCGGGTAAGTATTTTAATAACAGGTGTTTTTTTAGTTGTCTTTGTTCTTATCAATTAAAAAATATTTTGCTCGCCTGTCAGTTTGTTGTTACAACAACTCATTGGAGTAAATTATTTTAATTAGAGAAAGCTTGTTACTTTTCAAAGAAAGTAATTAAGTTTTTAGCTCTTTTGTCAAAATCCACGGTAGCGAAGCCACGGAGCATTAATCGAAAAAAGTAGTCATTATGTTTCGATGTGATTTCTTAAAAAATAAACTGTTTTTGCTATGAAACTCATCCTTTGACAAACAGACAGGCGGATAAAATTTAATTATAAATGTTTTAAACTCTAGCATAATTTTTATTTACTAAACATAAATAAAAATTATATAGATGGATTTCAAATAAGTTCTTGATAGCAAAAGATAGGCATTTACATCCGTGACTAAAACTTTGAGGAACATAATTTTTTTGGCCATCATACAAACCTTGCGCCTGAGCCTTGCAATAGTAAAAATCTGTATGGAACGCCCAAAAATTTCTTCGGTTTTTCATGTATGTTTCTTTGGGAAAGTTGTTTGTAATTACGAGTACGATGTGTCTTTTACTATCAAGAACTAATTAAAAGTCACCCTATATAGAAAATCATGCACATGTTTTTTACCCATTTTAAAAATCAGAAGTGTGGTAAAATATTTTAATTCCAGAAGAATTTCAAAGTTGCAATACTTGGTGGTGCTGGGGGTACGGGACAAAATGTTGCACTGCTCTTGAAGAAGAATCCAAGGGTTTCAACCCTTGCCTTATACGACGTTTCTAAGCTAATGCCTGGAATAGGTGTGGACTTGTCGCATATTAACACCTCGACGGACGTCAATGGCTACACATCAGGAGTAGGATTAGCTTTTGCATTGCATGGTCTGTATATTTTATATTTTCTGTAAACCAACCCCCTGCTAGACAAAGGTCTCGCCTCTAGAGCGTTATTTGTCGTTGTGAATCTTGTTAGGGTGCTTCTCCGGTCAGGCGGATTTTCCTCCGCGTTCTGATCTGATACGCATGCGTGCCGCCGCATTTGATCATTTCATATGCCATCCGCATGCGTGACGCGGATGGCATGCAAGACAGATGGAGCATGTATAAAATTTGTATGGAATGATCAAATGTGGACGGAGAGCATCGCGCTCTCTACAGCCTCGTAACTCTAATCTAGTGGTTAGAGTGCTTGGCTTTCGATGCGGAAGTTCTGGGTTCCATTCCCGGTGGGAACACTGTCAAATGGTTAGTAACTTGATTATCCGTAAAGTTATATGATATCCTGCTTCGGAAGGCATATTAAGCCGTTGGTCCCGACTACTATCTACGGATGTAGTCGTTAATGAGGCCTGTCAGAGCCCTTTGGCGGGTCAATAACTCTGACACTAGGGTTTTTGAGGTCGGTCATCGACCTTGCAACCCATAGGACATGGTGATAATCGCGCCCTTAGTCAGTAAGCATTCTTCCTTGCCCATCTATCCACATATTCATTATACTGCTTACTCCCACTTTAGTTTACCAGACTTTTTCGACATTTATCATAAATTAATCTATTAAAACGAGTAGAGAGGTAACCTTTCTGCGATTTTTTAGACATTTAACCACTGAAAACTTTAGGTTGATATTCTTCAAGATTATAGAATAATGTATAAGGTGTAACAGAACTGGAATATCAAACCTGAAGGATGAGATTCTCCCATTCTCCCTATGATACTAAACAATAGGTCGCAATAGGAAAAATAATGTGATCTCCCATACAATGATTTATTTTACATGGGAGTTTTTTTTTAATATTTCGACACAATCTTTTTAGGAAAAATTGATCAGTTTCATGGGCAGATTCATATCCCTCAGGTTTGGTATACCCTTTTTATTACACTTTTTAGAGAACACATTTTTTCATTCTCATTTTTGTTTAGTTAAAAAATTTCGTTATTTTTTTCCGGAAATGACGTCACAGCTGACGCTCAAAAGCAAACTGGAGCCTTAGTTGCAATTTTCAACGAATTTTGCAATTTTGATAATTTCTCTAAAATTACAGAGTAAAACGTTTACATAAAAATAGAGAAGCGTGAAACATAATCTCGATATGGTTTTGTTTTATTTTATGTGATTAGCGAAATTGAGCGGTGGTCAATTTGGAGTATTGCCAGGTTTGAGTACAGTCAACGACAGGTAAAGCTTGACACTCACAGCACGATTCTACCCCTTTTGTCTATGTTAAAAGAACGGTACAAAATCTAATGTGTCAAGCTTGATGTGCTCTTGACGACCTTCACCACCATCTTAATCGAGAGGATTTAAAAGATTTTTTTTTGCAGGCACTTCAGTAGTTATTATTACAGCAGGAAAAGTGCGTACTGATGTAAAAAAAACTAAAACAAGGCAAGACTTGTTTCAATGTAATGCAAAAATATTGTACGAACTCCTGTCAAATATCAAATCATATTGTCCACGTGCGCTGATAGTTCTCGCCACCAACCCTGTAAATTCTGTTGTACCTTTAGCTGCTGAACTCATGAAAAAGGTAATAAATGACGATCAATACAGTCTATTATAGCTGATTTACACGAGGAAAAATTGTAATGAAAAAATAATAAAAGAAAATTGCGTCCGTATAAATCAGTTATTAGGGTGAACAGTGACTTCCTCCAAGGAGCTAAGTCATTGTCGTCAATTAAACAATTTTCGTTCCTAATTTTTTTTTACATTTCCTATACCAAGTAATCAGCTGATGGGGTCGATTACTGTGGGAAGATTTTTTTTCTTATTTTTGGGGCTTATCGTGAAAGTTGTTTAAAAACTCTTGAGTTACCTCCGTGAAGGAACTCATAACTCTAACATTCTGTATATATACCCATAGTCTTATGAATTCATGTCAAATCCCTTTAATGGCTGCGAATTGGACGAAATGCGTCTGGACCATCTGCGTTTTGGACCATCTGCTACTAGGTCTTCTTTTCGAAGGCTTAGGCGAACGTTCCATGACCAATTTCAGGAATGTTATAAATGAAAACTAAGTTAAAAGTAACTCAAACCGATGAGCGAATATGAAAGAGTAGATTAAAGTAGAGGAAGCGAGGGAAGTATCTCAAGATCGTAGCAGGTTGTCGTATCAGGTGATCGTAACCTAACCCGACTAGTAGGAGATCCAAGGCCGAGCTTGTATGGAGTACCTTGCACAAAACCTGCTGGGATGGAACTTGGCACAATTTAAGTTAACACCTATAGGTAACATATAAGAAGTGGTGCTCCCCGGCAGGACGATAGTTGTATCTTTTGAACCGACATAGGTAGCTGGTTCAAAATTTCTCAGGATATGTGTTTTTAAGACGAATATATTACCTAATCATAAAAAAAAAATTATAATAAGGGGGGCGACCATACAAGAAACGTATTTTGTTGGTTTTTGCTCTGTCGTCAGAACAGTCGAGCGATAAACTTGGTATGAAATATACATACATACATACATACATACATAACATCACGCCTCTTTCCCGTTGGGGTAGGCAGAGACCACAGTCCTCCACCTGCTACGATCTTGACATACTTCCCTTGCTTCCTGTACTTTCATCAATCCTTTCATACATGCTCGTCGGTTTAGGGTACTTTTAACCTGGCCTTTATTCAGAACGTCCTGAATTTGGTCCTGGTACGTTCGCCTAGGCCTTCCCCTTCCAACGTTTCCATTCACTCTCGCCTGGTAGATCTCTTTCGTCAATCTTCGTTCATTCATCCTCTCTACATGATCAAACCATCTCAGCATCCCTTTCTCGATTTTGGTCACTACGTCTTCTTTTACGCCACACCGTTCTCTTATCACACTATTTCTAATCCTGTCACTCAATTTAATACCAATCATACTCCTTAGCGCTCTCATTTCCACTGCATTAATTCTACTTTCATGCTTCTTCTGCCATACCCAGCTTTCACTGCCATACATCAGCGTTGGTACCAGAAATATGATAAAAAAAATGAAATATAGTTCACTAAAATATCAATAAAATGGCATGTCCTGACTGACTCATTAACTGACTGATTGACTGACTGACTGACGCCGACCCGTAACCGCTTTAGCTACACGTTTGAAATATTGTGTGCTAATTTAACGCATACCACAAACACCATATCAGAAAAACTCATCCCCCAAGGGGTTTAAATAAGGGATGGAAATTTTTCGAAATTTTTTACTTAGCTTTAAATTTCATCCCTTATTTCACATCCTTGGAGGACGACTTTTGGAAAATCCTTTCTGATATGGTGTTTATGGTATGCATTCAATTAGCACACACAATTTCAAACGTGTAGCTAAAGCGGTTACGAATCGGCGTCAGTCAGTCAGTAAAAAAAATATTAAAAAGAAAAAACCTGACTGCGTAATAGAAAAGAGGATGACAAGTTAAGATCTATAGAATTTACAAAACGATGTGAATTACGATAAAACTTATTTCCGTCCCCGCCTGTAATAATATCTTATAAAATTCAAGTTTGCCAAATAACACTTTCGGTCTATTAGGTCCAGTTCCGCGAACGTCCATTTCCGCGAACGTCCATTTCCGTGGACGTCCATTTCCGTGAAACTCCATTTCTGTGAAAGTCCATTTTCCGAAGTCCGTATTTCAAACTTAAACTTAACCTTACCCCCACCCCTCTTCTACCCACATGAAGAAGGGCTTTGAAACTTCGTTGTTTTTGAAGATGGTGACTTAAAAATTGGTTTTTATACGTACTAATGCAAATAAAATTATGTTATAGAATTTTTTGAAATTCTCCCCTTTTGGGGACCTTCGAGGGGTTAAATCAAATACACAGACAATGACAGAAATGGACTTTCGTGGAAATGGACGTTCACGGAAATGGACGTTCGCGGAACTGGACCTAATAAACCGAAAGGATCCTAACTTGTTTTTCTCTTTACAGTCGGGTTTTTTTGTAATCACGGGAGATACTCACGGGAAAGGATATGGCTTTGCTAAAGGTTATGGGTTACCATGTGGGTAAAGCCATGTGGGTAAAAACTTTATGTATAATGCTGTGAAACGATCCGCAGTATAGACCGATAAAGACCTAATGTAAATGACACAGTCAGGATGGTATTGCTGCCGTATTTATTTGGCAAGTGTTGTGATTACTTTTCAAACACTCCAAAGGTTCGATTTTAGCAACAAGATGTAAAGTGATTACAATGACAAATAGGAGCTTACGAATTTGTTTCTGTACCTAGTAAATATTGTTTTAGTGGGGGTGCTATTATCCTGGCAGAATATTTGGTGTGACAAAACTAAATCAGATACGCGCGGCTACGTTTGTCGCAGCGATGACCAGATGCGACCCAGCTCGTCAGTACGTTCCAGTATTCGGCGGAAATAGCGCCGAAACCATGGTTCCAATACTGAGTCAAGCTTGTCCGCCAGTACAGTTGTCTAAAAGGGAGAGAAAAAAACTAACAAATAAGATTCGATATGCTAGCGAAGAAGTAAGTTGTGTTTAATTTATCAACCTTTCTCCCTTAATCGTCGTTTCCTCATGGTTGAGGGTTGTGTGACCAACAGTCAGATTTTGGGCTAAGTGGATAGCCCCGCTGGGTGTTGTAGTTGGTGGACTCCAAGATGGCATCTGTCCACCGGGTAGGCGCTCTTCCTCTACTCCTTATTCCCTCCGTGTGCCCTACTAGTATTCGCTTCTCCAGATTTTCCGAGTGACCGAAGAAAGAGAGGGACGACTTTTGGAGGCATATTATTATTATTGATAAGCGGGTAGTTATGTTAAGCTCCTGAAGAATAGAGACCTATATAGGGTGTAAAAACACATCTCCCGAAAACTGAAAGCGTACATTCAGACAATGAAAGTAAAAAACTAACGAAAGAAAAAAACCTGCTCAAATGAACACATGAAGCCAAATTTATATTATGTAGTTCTATGTTCTATGCTAAAAGATGAACACAAACTCCGGAAAATATTCTGCAACAATAGCAACATAACAACCATCCACACCACTACACGAAATACATAAGTGAAGAATGGTTTGGATGGTTGTTGTGCTGTTGATGCCGTGCTGAAGTGCACAATTAATGCATGACTTCCATCATTGTTGCGAAGATAGTTTGTAACAAAAGAGGTTTGAGTTTCGAAGTCTGACTCCATTGTTTAATTTTTGGTGTGATGTTGTTACCATAATATATTCATTCTAGATTTTTTTGCGGCAAAATTTATAATTTCATTTTATTGCTGCTGTGTTATACCTATATTTTATCTTATTACGTGGGGCTGAGTTCCTAAATGGACCTCAGAGCACTTCGACCCTATGGGATCTTTTGTGCCTCCCCTGCCTTATTGCCCCTGTGATCTTCCGCTGTCTCCAAATATGCTCGTTATGAGCTTCGATGTAGATTTCAGCGGAAGGAGCCTGTAGTCTTCTGGTTTCGGATAAGCCTGACCCAGAATCTTTATACGCTTGCTAGCCAAAGCGTTGCATGTGCATAAAAGATGCTCCATGTGTTCATTTTCTTCACCACATGCTCTGCAAGTAGTTGTATCCGACAGACCCATCTTGATTAGGTGCTCTCTAGTGCTCAAATGGCCGGTGAAAGCACCTACAATGTTACGGGTCTGGTGCTTGCTTAGGTTTCTTAGGTATCTGAAGAAACCTACCTTTGTGGTCCCTAGAAATATCTTCGAATGAGTAAGTCCAACAGTGTTTGCCCACTCAGTGCAGTGCCTTTTCTGGGCATAGTCCTTGAGTGCGCTTCTGATGGTACTCCCTGATAGTTCAATAAAAGGTTCAGGCAAAGAATATATCATATTACGCGAACGCGTTCAGGTCCGCAGAAGTGTTTTTCTGATCCCTCCCTGGCTAGTCTGTCAGCCGCTTCATTGCCCTCTACTCCTACGTGTCCTGGGACCCAAACTAGTCTTATTGTGTTGTGCCTACCTAACCTATTAGTGGACAATGTACAAAGCTCATATTGATAGAAAGCCGCAAATCGATGTACGGCATTGCCGTTTGGTACACAGGTACTTTAGGTTACAACAATATTTTTTTCCGGCAGCTCTTAAAAATACTCCCAGGTAGGGGGCAGCTATGACGTCATAAATTTTTTGTATGGGATTATTTTTTTTTTTGTTTCGAAACTTATCGTGTGTGATATCAAATGCAAGGGCATCGTATGCTGGTTCCAAAAATATACTACACCATTACCTTTCGGCCACCTGTTTTGTAAGACTCTTAGAAATATTTTCAAAACATACCAAGTTTGGGCCCCTCCAGGCAGGAGACGGGTTGGTAAGTTTTTGTAAAACATACGCCAAATGTCTTATAATTTACTCATGTCTAACGTCAAAAAGGCTATTTCCAAAATATTAATATTTACTATTTTTTATGAATTTTTTTCGTCAGTAATAAGTTGGACATATCTCTGAGATTAAAATTTCGAACTCTTCTGTACTGTGCTGGCTGTAATTGTGTTTTATGGTAGTGGAAGTTGAAAGGAGGAAGTTAATTGTCTTCTTCCTCGTCTTCTGTGTAATTTAGAGAGCAGCAGCAGTGGGAGAGATCAAAGAGAGTGTCTTTTCACTTTTGGCTCGCACCGTGTCTTCAGATCCTCTCATATGTGTTGTATGGAGTGGGGTTCTGAAAATAAATCGTGAGAAAAACACAATAAAAACCGCAAAATACTGTATACCTAGTTCGATAACAAATTTTTACTGAAGAAAAAAATAAAAAAAAATAGTAAATATTAATATTTGGAAGATTGACTTCTTGACGTTAGACATGAGTATATTACGAGACATTTGGCGTATGTTCTACAAAAACTTACTAAGCCGTCTCCTGCCTGGAGAAGGCCCAAACTTGGTATGTTTTGAAAATATTTCTAAGGTTTTTACTAAACAGGTGGCCGAAAAGTAATGGTGAAGCATATTTTTGGAACCGGCATATGAAGCCCTTTCATTTGATATCACATACAATAAGTTTCTAAACAAAAAAATTTAAAATCCCATACAAATAATTTATGACGTCATAGCTGCCCCCATCCCGGGAGTATTTTTAAGAGCTGCCGGATTTTTTTTTTGTTGTAACCTAAAGTACCTGTGTACCAATCGGCAATCCTGTACATCGAAATGCGGTATTATCTTTCGTAGGCTGACCACTATATTAAGGGTTTGGATGGCATATAGGACTATTTTGGAGTCTACGTTGTAGGATGTGAGAGCCTTTAGTGCCGCTTGGCTGTCACTGAGAATGTAAATAGTTTGGCCCGTAGTGGCTCTGTCTAGATTCTCTTTTGCACAGGCAATAATTGCATATGTTTCAGCCTGAAAGACTGTTGCACATATACCCATGCTTTGACTGTGTTCATATCCTTTGGTATAAACACCTGCCCCTGTACCCGACTTCATTTTTGATCCGTCAGTGTACCATGTCAGATTGTCCTTTTTTGAGGGATTCAATCCTTTATTCCAATCCTCTCTCGAGGGTATGTGGATCTCATAGAGTCTCTTGAACATGAACCTAGGCTGTGTTTTGTCGCTGATTGATTATGATTATCGATTTTAGTTTACTTTGACACACTGTGGCTTGGAAACTATAACTCGTATCAAAATGATTTAAAGAACTTATTTGTAGTTAATTTACTGATAAGCAATTTCGTCTTTGACCATTTTGTAGTAGCTTGAATAGTTTTCCTGAAACTTGAGACAATCTGTAAAACGGAACCTTTTTTAAGGGGGGAGAGGGTAAAGCCGAAGGCATTATTGATTTAACATAGCAGCAGTAAAACAAAATTATAAATTTTGCCATTTTGCCCATACATTGAAATCTAGTTACTAAAAATAATTAAGAAGAGAAACAACTGTGACAAAAATATTAATTAAATTTAAGAAATCTCCTTGCCAGGTCATAAAAGCCAAAGCGGGTACAGGCTCTTCGACAATAGCGATGGCACACGCTACTGCACAGTTTACTGATTCACTTCTAAGGGGACTTTGGGTAAATATTTCCTTAACTTCGAATCACTAAGCAATTTTTGGATAGAGTTTACGGTAAACGAAAAAATCTAAATCAAAAAATCATGGTTATTCATGACAATTTTGCCTTACATCTTTGATACATTATCACAGAAAGATTTTAAAACAACGGTTCATGTTTACTGAAAATTCAATAACTTAGCAGTGTGAATATCTATAATTTTAAAAGAGCCTAAGGGTCCCGGGACCAAACCATGTACACTACCTATATACTTAGCCATGCAGAGCTCGTCCAAGCATAACTGGCGCACCATACCACCACGCAACCGCTCCGCAAAATTATCTTCTAGAGCGAAACAAGCATATTTTGTACTGCTCTTGAGGTCGACGATGGAACGAGCCTATTCACTTGCGACTTGAACAGGGTTATATGAACGCAGGAATACAGGTGAAGGCGGAAAATTTCACTTGTCGTTGTGCGCAGCGCTTTATGCTAATGTTCGTAATATCAAACAAATGTCTTGTCTTTACAAAGTAGAAAATCGCAAAATTTCACAACCACAGGCAGGATTCGAACCTGCGTCTTATGCGTAAGTACCGAAGACGCTTTACCAACTAGGCTACTGTGGTCCTGCCCGATGTTGTGAAATTTAGCGACCTCTATACGCATTCCAACGTTGCGTTTGTGCTGCCACCTAGCAAGCATTTTTGCTGTACTAGCTCAACTAGTCCATCATTGCAGACAGATTTCGAGTTGAAAATTGGTAACACTACGTATGCCTCGTGTAGAGGAGAAACACGTGTAGAGTGTTTTTGGGTGGTTGCTGTGTTGCAGTTGCCTGCGCATGCGCATTTATTTGCGGGCGGGCGGGCGGTGCACAGTGAGTACATAGCATCCATCATTGTTGCGGAAGGTGGCTATATATTTGTTTCATTTCTTTGAGATGGACTTCCGCAAAGTAACGCCTGATTCTATTAACACTACGTATAATTGAAAATGATCATACCATCATTATAAGTAGTATCATTTTCAATTATTCGTAGTGTTACCAATTTTCATCTCGAAATCTGTCTGCAATGATGGACTAGTTGAGCTAGTACAGCAAAAATGCTTGCTAGGTGGCAGCACAAACGCAACGTTGGAATGCGTATAGAGGTCGCTAAATTTCACAACATCGGGCAGGACCACAGTAGCCTAGTTGGTAAAGCGTCTGCGGTACTTACGCAGAAGACGCAGGTTCAAATCCTGCCTGTGGTTGTGAAATTTTGCGATTTTCTACTTTGTAGATTTATCCGAACACAGGAAGTGTCAAAATAAAAATCATTGTCTTGTCTTTCATTAATATATGACGGTGTGGCGCATCATTTAGCTTAGAAAACAAAATTTTTTTAAACCACCAATTACATAAAAATCAGTATAAGCTCATATTACTCACTATAAAGTTAGCTCTTAATACTCACTATGAATTTTGCAAATTTTGCATGCAAAACCTGATATTCATGTGCGAGTCTTTTCGCGAAGATCGATTTTGCCTTACAAAAGAATGGCGCTTTTGACGCTCTTCGTGAATGAACTGGCAAATAACACTGCAGGCGCACTAACTATTTATGTGTAACTTCTTTTGTTTAGGGCGAGAGAAACGTCGTTGATATTGCATTTGTGAGATCGTGCGTCACGAACGTCCCATATTTTGCGTCTCATATTTTACTGGGTCCTGCTGGAGTTCAACGATCGTTGTCACTTGGCAAAGTGAATGCTTATGAGAATTCACTTATATTGAAATCGTTTCCTGAACTTGAGGAAAGTATCAATGCAGCGAAAAGTTTTATCATTAATCAAAGGGACCCTCCAAGTTCTTCTGCGCCTTGCGGAAAGCCCAAACCTGCCCCATGTACCAAGCCCAAAGCTGCTTCTTGTGAAAAGCCTAAACGTAAAGTAATACGTGCTAAAGATATATCTAAAACTGCGTAATATGTAACACACACCAGAAATCTACTCCGCAAACCTGCATCTCTGTTTAAATTGTTTTTTATTAAAAGTACTAATTGCGTATCAAATAACGTAGTAATGCACTCCAAAACACCAAAAAAATTGCTATTCAAAATTATAAACAGTGTGATTGCATTACTATTAATTTGACTAACCTATCAAATCTATTTTCGCGTTGACTTGGCCAGGTTCAAGGAAAACAGCTACATATGGTTTTTCTTGGTGTGAGGGTCATAACCTAACCAACCAACTATTTAGTTTACTTGGTATTTCTTTTTTATTGGCTTGGAGAATCCTCCTCACCCCACACTTTGAGTATCTGTAAAATTGAGTAATTTTATTGTTGGTAACGATTTTATATTTTCTTCTATTTTAAACGTGCATTTAAGTTTATTCGTGTTTGTTTTATTGTAACCGTCTTTAATATTATTGTTATTAAAATCAATTTTGTACATTTGTTTTTCTTTAAGTATTGTTTTATTTTGTAGTGTTTGCTTGCGGGACGCTTTCAATTTAGTTTTTACCACATGTAAAATTTTTAAGCATCTTACTACAAAAAATCACCCTTATTTCACCCACTTGCTAAGGAAATGTATTTAGAAAATCCTCAATGTGTGGGTGTTTTGACATAACTGTATGAAACTTGCATGTGATTTCAAAATAGATTAATCTTTGTCTATTTTTATGTAACCTGATTTCAAACTTATTTATGTATGCAATTTACTTCGAAAACGGAACGATTTATAAAAATATATAATTGATATCTCAATTCACCCCATTCGGCATAACTTTACGATAATGCTGATACATGTATTTCATTTTTCTTACCACTGGCCCAATGCAAATTTTCATGCATCTCACTTCAAAAATGGACCTAGAATTAATTTTAAAAACGCCCCTGTTAGTAGAAGGTGCTATTGCATGTAAAATTCAGGACATGTTTTCCTACATGTATACATATTACGTACGAAATAGCGTCTGATTCTGATGTAATAATAATGTTATCTGCAAGTATGTACTTTGGGTTTTTTAATTCCCGTAAAATTCCATAATCAAATTGTACGTTCGATTGTCAATAGTGCTGTGAATATGAAATGTGACAAACCACAAAATATCAGGATTGCATTTTTCCTAAACCATGCAATTTTTGTGGTAAGTGCTATCCTTCTTTGTCCATTAGTGTCGCTGTGCATTAAATTATCTGAAACGCTTTCAATTAGTGTACGTTAGACATAACAATTTTTAATTTTACGCAGTTAAAATTTACACACAGAAAAATACATAGGCCATTTTTTTCTTTCAGAAAAACATGAAGGTTACAATTATTGGCGCAACTGGTTCAATTGGGCAACCACTGGGGATGCTTTTGAAGACTAATCCGAAAGTGACTCAACTTGGTATTTACGACGTGTGCAAGTCCACAAAAGGAGTTGCCATAGACATCTCACACATAAATACCTGTTCGGCAATTCGTTGGGGAAGGGGAAAAGTAGAAATACATAAGGCACTACAAGGTACGCAATTTATCAATGAGCTTGTTTTTGAGCTCAGACAAAAATGACGATATTTCTTTTTTAAAATTTTTGTATATTTTGTATTTATAATGATTGTCTATGAAACGAGTTCACTCAGAAGAATACGAGTCGGGAATACTCCAAACAAGGGTTACATTCCTCAACTTTGCTGTGCGCAAATCATCTTCAATAATCATAATAATATGTTTCATCTATATGTCGGACCGTTTAACCGTTTTCGTATTGAAGTATATTTAAGGTGACCATGATTTTTGAATCCATTTAAATCATGGACTTAAAAGTAGAGTAATTTTTACCAAGCTACTTCGATCAGACAGACAGGGCACTTGAAGTAAAGGGGCTAATATTTTTAACCGACTTCAAAAATGCGGTTATTTACACTTTCTTTTTATTCTATTTCTTTATAATATCAGACGTAATTTATATAGGTTGTTGGTAACTTATGAACTTATTAAGGATAATTATTTATCCTGGATTTTTCGAACGAAAACAAAAAGATACTTAATTTTTTAGGATCACACGTAGTAGTGGTTCCAGCAGGCTCATCTTGTGAAAAGAAGGACATGTCAAATGAAGGACTGTTCAAAAACAATGCCAGAATAATATTCGAATTGATGCACGCTATCGCTACCTTCGCTCCATTAGCTCTGATTGCCATAATCATGAATCCGGTGAATTCTATTGTGCCTTTAGTATCAGAATACATGAAAAAGGTAAATAGCATATGCTATTTAAAAGCTTTTGTAATGATTTAGCAGTAAAAATTGAATGAGATGTTACTGTCCTTTGATATCCTTTAAATTTGTTTTCCATGACCTTCCAAGATCTTGTCAACTACCTTCTATGAAAGCTAGACTTAGAATAACTTAAAATTACAGATTCTTTTGTATTTGACTAAGGACATCACATTTAGACAGCACGTAGGTGATATTCCATTTTCAAAATGTCTCATCCACCTGCGCACTTAAATTCTTATACCTTCTAATTTACGCACTTTTCTCAAGAGAATAGCTTGCTCGTTTAGACATTTTGGCAAGTTAGAAGCAATGTTTGTGCAATGCATGGTTCTTCTATCATTTTCAGGCCTGTCTCTATGACCCTAGAAGAATATTCGGTGTGACTACATTAAACCTAGTCCGGGCTTCTACTTTTGTTGGTAAATGCAACTGCATCGCACCAGAGTATCAATATGTCCCTGTGATTGGGGGACAAAATGGGGAAACTGTAGTTCCATTGCTAAGTAGGGCTTCGCCCCCTCTGAGGACTACGAACCCCGTTGTTCTACAAGAACTTACGAAGATGATTCAAGAAGCGAATGAGGTTATTATTACTTTGATGGAATAGATTCATAATAGACTCTAGTGTTCTATGTTCATATTGTTTCGTAAATATTTTACTGTTCTAACCTAAACAATGGTTAACCCATAAATACTGGCATTTATTTGATCCTTATAGAAAATATCAGTTCTTTTTGCGTAGGTACAGGCAGTGACTACATCCAAATACAGAATAATAATTACATTGTTTTATATATAATTACTTTGTTTTAAATATGCGAACGTTCGAACTAAAAACACACACAGAACATTGAATTTAATTGAACTACACTTTTCCCAAGAAATTGGAATGAAAAAAATATTACTTTTTCAAATGACGGCGCAATCACTACTGGCTTTGTATGGATTGATCAGCCTTCATCATCATCATCATATCAGCTGAAAGACGTCTGAAGTCAATTGTATTATAGTCTATTTTCGATCCATGACATCAGCGGCAACTGCTTATTATAAGGTATTCTCCACTATATTTCTGTCTGTTCCGCAGGATGTACTAAAATCAAAAAATGGCTCTAAGTCTGCAACTTTATCGATGGCGTTCGCTGCAGAAAGATTTGTCGATTCGTTGCTAAATGGACTGCTGGTAAATATTTTTTTGTACATATAAAGCTTAAATGTAATATGCACACGCATGTAGAATAGAACCTTATGGGCGAATACAAGTCATCTCAGTCAACAAAACTTCTTATAGAGATTTTATCTGATAAACCCTTTAACTCGGATCATTCCATAGGCCAACGAGGATTGTCTTGTTCTGACGGCAAGATACCCGACGGCCTATTGCTGGTACTGTGGCAGCGTGGAAAGTGCATACTGTGGGTCGCCACGTGCGTCAGCACTTTTGCTGCATCACATCTTGGCCGCACGGTGAGGGTTGCCAGGGCTGCCGCTGAAAATGCGGCTAGCAGAAAGAGGAAAAAATACTCTGTATTAGACGCCAATTATAACTTTGTCCCGCTAGCGTTTGAGACGACGGGTTGCTGGGGGTCAGAGGCCATTGCCTTCGTAAAGGGAATCGGTCGTCGGCTTCGAGAGAGAGGGTATGATGCTCGCTCCGGAAGATACCTGGCGCAAAGGTGGTCCATTTGCCATCCAACGCGGCAACGCGGCTAGTTTCTTGGGATCCTTTGCGACTGGCACGATTCGGGGCGTACTGTTCGACTAAATGTCCGTTCAGTTAGGACATTGTTTATTTTTGTATTACATTTTTTGACATTGGTTTTATTTGTATTGATATTAACTTTTATGAATAAACAATATTGATCTAAATGTGTGGTTCAAGTTAATATGTACCAGGTTCAAATCCTGGTTGTGGTTGTGGAATTTTGCGATTTTAAACTTTTTTGATTTAGCAGCTTCTAATTTGCGACAGCAATCATGGTTTATATATATCCTAATAAACCTATCTAACTGTGGTAAAAAGGAAAATGGGATCCATCCAATTGTACCATTTTCTCATGTTTAGCTCGGTGGCCCATGCCACGTAATCTCAGTTTAGTTTTCACTGTAACAAGGTTCCATGTTTTTGTTTCAAACATGGCATTAGTAAGTCAATAAAGCCCATTATTACTAAGTCAAAATACCTAAGCAGCCTAAGGGAGTTTGAGTATTTTTGTTTTACATATTTTTGCCTCTGACTGACATAAATTTAGCTCTCTAAGACATTTAGTCGAAAGACGCAAGAATAGCAATAATGATAGCTTTTTAAATCTGTAATAACCAATGTATTATTGTCCTCTTTACATCTAAGGGTAAAAAGTCCGTTTTGATGTTTCCTAAACACCAACCAACAACAGGGATCATTTTAAGGGTTCTGTACCTCAAATGGAAGAAAGAGGAACACTTATAGGATAACTTTGTCTGACTGTCTAGACCTTTTTTCTTTTGAACGCGTATGGGTATCAAGTAGAAATTAAGTTTATGGACCCTTGAAGCTGTGCAAATTCCAAGCTTCTACTACTTACAACATATTCATAAGATACTCCCTTTTATGTCTCCATCTCCATACATTTATGAACCAAACCAAAACCTATTATATAGGATATTTCCTGTTGACCTAGAATAATGTTTGGCAGGAAGCTAGGTATCGTAGCAAAACAAATGAAAAAGTTCGAAATTCTTAAATACTACAACTTCTCACACTGAAATGGTGCCACTCAGTTTCTGATACGCGCTATCGACATGTTAACGATGTAGTATGAATAGATGTTACAACTTTTTCACTATTAATTTTATAACCAATTAAGATAGAGCTCCCATTTTAAGTATATTCATATAAAAGAGAGGTCAGAGATTTTAAAATTAAAGGCAAAGGCTTGAAGAATATGATGTGATGGATGGGTGCGGAACTCTTAAGGCGCAATTCCGACTCGCACTTGCTGGTTTTTCTTTGCTGATTAGAATTGTTAATAATTTTGACAGCTGTCGAAACGGGGTTTTTACGTTGGCCTTAGTATAACCATGCTTTATTTGTAGGGTCATTATGTCATCGATTACGCATACGTGAATTCAAAGGCTGGATGTAACATACCTTGCGAGTGTCCGGAGAAGACAAAGGCTACTTTTTTCTCGGGCCCTGTGGTGCTTGGTCCTCGTGGCCTCCATCAATATGTACCCATCGGACAGTTAGAAGAACGTGAGGAAAAAATGGTACAAAAAGCAGTACCGCAAATTGTTAAAGACATAAATATTGGAGTCGATTACATGAAAGCTAAGAAGGTCCCCGTCATTGTCAAACCATTTCTTTAATATAGTTTTTTGGTTGCATCTTTATTATTCGAGTTTATCTCTACACCTATGGTATAGGTAGTTAATCATTATATATTTCTTTTAGTACAAAAAAAATATAACACTGCATGATAATACTGCATTTAGTGCAAAAAGTCTTCGCAACATGCCGATTATTGCCGATGTGCATTATTGTTCTTTCTTATGATATGGATATTATGGATACTGTATGTTTTCAGTTGAACAAATTAAAAAACTTTTCTTGTTTGTCATAATACCTTCGGATGTGATGTTCAAAACTTATAACTCTCCCTACCCCTTCCGAGCGAGCTTCACCCTCTCACCGTGAAATTTGTCCTTGTTAACAGTTTCGGGTACGAGTACGATTCGGGGCGGTTTTTTCAACTAAAGCTTGTTATGGCCGTGAAGTGACAGTGCTGTGAATTCAGAGACATTAATATTGACATATATATTTTTTAGTATGTGTCACTTTTTTTATCTATTCTAGTTTTCACAAAAAGTTAAAAAAACTACAAGGACAAATTTCACGGTAAGACGGGTTGAAGCTCGCAGGGGAGGGGTGGAGAGAGTTCAATTTTAAATATCACATCCGAAGGTATCATATCACACAAGTTTCAAAAGTTTTTGAATTTGTTTCAGTGTCCCATACATTGCTTACATAAAATTACTTCATCATTAGCTTACGTAAATGGTTCGAAGCTACTTTAAAAGACTACAAAAAACAAAGCAAAGCAAAGCTGAACAACTTTTCCAAAGAAGTACATACAAACTTCATTAAAATATTATAATTTGTTTTTTTTTGTGACTTCGATAATTATGAAGGCAGAGCCAAACCTAGAAACTTGAAATTATGCACTCTTTGGAAAATCATTAGAAAAAAAAATTCAAACAACTTACAGTAATTATCATGCTTTATTTATTCGCGGAAACCATTGTAAATTTATCTCAGTGGTAAGATCAGGCAGGATAGTCTAAAATGGGGCAAATTTAAGAGATAAGGGATCGTATTTTTTTTAATCGGTACTAAATAAATTTATCTCAGTGGTAAGATCAGGCAGGATAGTCTAAAATGGGGCAAATTTAAGAGATAAGGGATCGTATTTTTTTTAATCGGTACTAAATAAATTTATCTCAGTGGTAAGATCAGGCAGGATAGTCTAAAATGGGGCAAATTTAAGAGATAAGGGATCGTATTTTTTTTAATCGGTACTAAATAAATTTATCTCAGTGGTAAGATCAGGCAGGATAGTCTAAAATGGGGCAAATTTAAGAGATAAGGGATCGTATTTTTTTTTAATCGGTACTAAATAAATTTATCTCAGTGGTAAGATCAGGCAGGATAGTCTAAAATGGGGCAAATTTAAGAGATAAGGGATCGTAATAATGTTTAATCGGTACTAAATAAATTCAGTTATGGTCAGCAAAGTAATGTCTCAACACTTAAGGTAAGTATACAGCAGTTTTGATGCAGTTTAACTAAAGTCATAATTAGATTTATTGTGTATCATTTATTATCATAATTGTTCCCATTAAAAATATATTTTCTAATTTCTTATTTTATTTTTGCAGAATTACAAAGTATGTGTACTAGGTTCGGCTGGTGGAATCGGGCAACCTCTGTCGTTGCTTTTGAAAATGAATCCAAAGGTTACAATGCTATCCTGTTACGATATCGAAAAGGTTAATCCTGGGGTTGCCCTCGACTTATCCCATATAAATAATACAACAAAAGTTTTCGGTTTTGTTGGTGAAAAGCAGCTTCAGGCCGCACTGCATGGTAATTTGTATGAGGTTTTGCTTTACAGTCGAAATAATGTAGCTTGATTAAATATAAAATACCTGGGCGACCGAGCTTTGCTCTGTACAATCTTAACCAAAGTCCTATAACAGATATGGCGCTATAGGGTTTCTGAAACGCGTTCTTTTTTTTAAGTACCTAATTCTGAAAAAACGGAGAAAACGAAATTTCCCAGATATAAGACCTAGGTCCAATTTCCGCCCCTAAATCCCCGGTATAGTAAATTTCGCGGAAATCGTTAGAGCCGTTTTCGAGAAATCGATTAGTAAATACAAAAAATTACTCGTTTAACGCCGGCTCCACACGTTGGCTCCAACATTGGCCCCAACGCCACTCGTCTAACGTGTGGATCTGGAAAATGGCATTGGTCCCAACGTTGGGGCGAGCGTTGGTAGTTGGCCGGCTCGTGTCGGTTTCATCAAAGGAATCTGTGCCAACGCTCGCGATCTGTCCACACGTTGGCGATTTGCTCAGTCCTGTTGCAAAATCGAGTGCGTGCGTCAAGCGAAAATGGCTTCCTCGTCCACAAAATCTGTTCTATTCGTTCTGGATCATCGACAGACGATATTCTCATTTTTTTTTTTTAGATATTTTCATATATTTTTCAGCAATTTCGATTTTTGTATCGGACATCTTCACATTGGCCCTGACGGGACAGAACTAGTATAATAGACAACGTGTGTACGCCTCACCAATTTTACGAACCAACGTTGGTACAGTCAACGACAAGTCAAGCTTGACACTCGCACTCCGACTCCTGCCCGTTCGTCTATTGAAATAAGAACGGTACAAAGTCCAATGTGTCAAGCTTGATGTGCTCTTGACTGTACCAGCGTTGGGACCAACGTGCGGAGCCGGCGTAAATGTTTCTTTCCCGAAGTAACATTTAGGTCGAAACACGAATAATATTTTTTATCTCTCATTAGAACTGCGTCACGTATCGTGTATTTCACATGTGAAGTAAAAAAGTTCGATTTCGAGGAGAAAGTTGTTTTATTTGATGGAGAAAGTTGTTATGTTTGATGGACTGAATCCACAGTTTCAGTTTATAGGAGACAAAAGGATGTCTACGACCCTATAACCTTCAATAGATGTCGCAGAAAAATTGTACTTTTTGCCATTTTATATAATTCCTCGGAATTTTACAAACTACTGAGGCACTCTCGCTTCGCTCGCTTGGCTCGTGCATTGTGGTCGCAAGATAACCAAACCCAATCTAAACGATCCCTACTCGAGATCTTGGTTAGATCCAAGGTGCCTAGCGAACTTATAATGCACCTGTGATCTAGACACTGTTTTACAATTTCGCGACCGTTTACAATTTGCCGACCGTTTGTAAATGGCGAATTATGCGATTTGCCTGCGACACAGATATTTGCTTAGTAATAATATTTTCAGGTGCTCAAGTGATTGTGATGCTGGCAGGTTTGCCTCGTAAGCCAGGCATGTCACGGCAGGATTTGTTTAAATCGAATGCAACCATCGTCTTTAACTTGGTCATTGCTATTGCAAGATACTCACCCTGTTCTTTCATTGCTATTGTTACAAACCCTGTCAATTCCGCTGTACCGATTGCAAGTGCAGTCATGATGAGGGTAAGTGACGATAAGGTAGTACTGAATGTAAATGTTCATATTAATTACACAAGAGTGAGGAGTTCATTAATTTTACATTGTCATACATACTCGTAACATCTAATTGAAAGTCCACCGCTGGACAAGGAGCTCTCTCCAGAATGCGTGATGTATAGGGTTTATGGCGCCGCATCATGTGCCAAAAGAAATTGGCCGATAGGAAAGGTCATCTACTATCCCTTTTGCCCCCATATAACCCATAATAACCCGTTTTATGATCCACAGTTATTTTTAAATTCAATGTTATAACAAGAAAATTAAAGTTGTGCATTATAATTCAAATAAAAAAAACGTACGTATAATATGTCTAACGTCCAAATAAAAAAAATATTTAGTTGTTAACTGTTTCCAAATTCTGTCGAATCAAAATTTTATTTAATAAATTTAAATAGTGAATAAAATTTTTATTTAATTTTAATTAACTCTCAAAGTTACCCGGAAGCGCTAATCTTAAGTAAATAAAAAAGAAAATAAAAATTGGCCAAGTGTGAGTCGAAATCATGTTATGTGGTTAATGTGGTCCTTAAATACATAGATGCATACGTGCGTAGGTACATGTACCAGTGGTAGGTATATAAAATTCGTCATCATACTAATATAGTAAAGAAGTAAGTCCTGATGGATTGATTGATTGAATGACTGATTGATTGACTGACACACTGATGCACAGCCAAAACAACTGAAGCTAGAAGCACAAAATTTGAAAAGTATGTGTCTAATGTTATGAAAGTTTAACACAAAAAATATTTTGAGAAATTCATCCCCTAACGGGGTGATTTCGGGGAATATGTAGAGAAATTAAAATGACCAACAAACCGGCAAAAATAATTCATCCCCTTTTTCACCCCCTTGGAGGATAATTTTTAAGAAACCCTAATACACTAATTTGTTTAAATCTTACTTCAGTAACAAATAATATTCATACGAAACATTTTCCCCCATTTCACCCCCTTATGGGATGAGTTTCTCACAATAATTTCTTATGTCAAATCTTCATAACATGAGACATACTCGTATACTTTCCATATTTTGTGCTTCTAGTTTCAGTTATTTTTAAATTCAATGTTATAACAAGAAAATTAAAGTTGTGCATTATAATTCAAATAAAAAAAACGTACGTATAATATATGTCTAACGTCCAAATAAAAAAAATATTTAGTTGTTAACTGTTTCCAAATTCTGTCGAATCAAAATTTTATTTAATAAATTTAAATAGTGAATAAAATTTTTATTTAATTTTAATTAACTCTCAAAGTTACCCGGAAGCGCTAATCTTAAGTAAATAAAAAAGAAAATAAAAATTGGCCAAGTGTGAGTCGAAATCATGTTATGTGGTTAATGTGGTCCTTAAATACATAGATGCATACGTGCGTAGGTACATGTACCAGTGGTAGGTATATAAAATTCGTCATCATACTAATATAGTAAAGAAGTAAGTCCTGATGGATTGATTGATTGAATGACTGATTGATTGACTGACACACTGATGCACAGCCAAAACAACTGAAGCCAGAAGCACAAAATTTGAAAAGTATGTGTCTAATGTTATGAAAGTTTAACACAAAATATATTTTGAGAAATTCATCCCCTAACGGGGTGATTTCGGGGAATATGTAGAGAAATTAAAATGACCAACAAACCGGCAAAAATAATTCATCCCCTTTTTCACCCCCGTGGAGGATAATTTTTAAGAAACCCTAATACACTAATTTGTTTAAATCTTACTTCAGTAACAAATAATATTCATACGAAACATTTTCCCCCATTTCACCCCCTTATGGGATGAGTTTCTCACAATAATTTCTTATGTCAAATCTTCATAACATGAGACATACTCGTATACTTTCCATATTTTGTGCTTCTAGTTTCAGTAGTTAAGGCTGTGCGTTGATGTGTCAATCAAACAATCGATCAATCAGTCATTCATTCAGTCAATCAGGACTTACCTCTTTATACTACAACGCGGTCAAATTAACTTGACACATCGTGGAATGCGAAGCCCCCGCCCGCTTCCCCCCGCATTCCCTTAACTCGCCCGCATTCCTTTAACTCGTCCGGCAAACGCCAAAATGACGTCATCAAGCCCATGCGTCAAGTTAATGTGACCGTGTTGTAAATTAGTATGATGAAGAATCTAATATACCTACAGGTACATGTACGTACGTACCTATGCATTTAAGGACCAAATAACATGATTCAGACTTACACTTAGCAAATATTTTTTTTATTTTATTTAAGACTAGCTGTTGACCGCGGCTTCGCTCGCGTGGATTTCGTATTTATGTTGTTACCGGTTTTCCGAAGCAATACTCATTGATTTGCGCAGGGTTAGTCCTGTTTTTCCTTAGATTAAAATTACCCCGAAGCAATGAGATACTACTATCGCACCCCAACTTCATTACCAGGGGGATGATGGTATTTCACGTCCACCACGTTGGATTTAAAAATTGTTGTAGTTTTCGTAATCAGCGACCCGATAAACCATACAAACGATACCCATATTGGTTTTTAGACTTTTTCACCCCATTTACCTTTTTTAGGGGTTGAATTTGGGGTGGAATTTCAATGACAGTGATGAAAATTGCATAGAATTACATCATTCATGCCTAAATAATAAATTATGTGGATTTTACTTTAAAAATAAAGAATTTCCAACTTCATCCCCCTTTTCACCCTTAAGGGTGTCGAATTTTCAAAAACCCTGAGAAACTTCAATATTATTTTTTAGTCTTCAGCCTAAATACAAATTTTGAAGATCCTAACTTCAAAACTGACGGACTTTCATACAAACTTTCATCCCCTATTTTACCCCCTTAGGGGTGGAATTTTATAAAACTCTTTCTTAGTGCACCCTTAGGCCTCATAAGAAACCTACATGCCAAATTTGAAATCTCTAGACCCAGTGGTTTGGGCTGTGCGTTAATATGTCAGTCAGTCAGTCAGTCACCTTCTTCTTTTATATATATAGAAGATTATGCGCTATGATCCCACTAAGTCAGACGCTTGCACGTATTACCGTTTTTACGATAGACCTTAAACAAAAAAATAGATATTTTTTTGTATAGGTTACCCTTCTTTTTTACTTTTTATTATTTATTAGTATGTCCACTATATCAATATTAACATATAATTCTTTGAAAATTTCTAACAGCTATCCATTAGGGATCGAAAGATACAGCCATTTTACGGATGGCATAGACATATGTTATTTTTAGGGTTCCGTACCTCAAAATAAAAAAACGGAACCCTTATAGGATCACTTTGTTGTCCGTCTGTCTGTCTGTCTGTCAAGACCCTTTTTCTCACGAACGAGAAGAGCTATCAGGTTGAAATTGATAAATAATATTAAGATCCATAAACTACACAAGATCTGAAAATTTCAATTTTTTACAATGACGCAATCAAAAGATATGGCTTTTTATGTCCTCATCTCCATACATTTATGCAAAAAAGCAAAACCTACAGGGTACTTCCCGTTGACGTAAAATTATGAAATTTGGCAAGAAGCTAAGTCTCACAGTACAAATAAAGGGAAAAGTCTAAAATCATTAAATATTTAAATTTTTCTCACAACTAATAGTAACCAATTAAGGTGAGCTCCCGTTTCAAGACCTTTTCTATAAAAGAGGGGTCAAGTTGGATGGTCGCGGAGTTTTTAAAATCAAAGAGCAAAAGCTTTTAGTATATCATATGGTAGATAGGTACGGAACCCTTAGGGCCTCCAAAGACATAATCTCTTTTTTTTTGGAATTTCGTAAACAAGTCTCAAGAGGCCAAAAATAAGTCAATTTATAGTTTTTGGCTGCCATCTTAAATATTGTTATTGAGTTATTTAAGTAACATGCATATATGAATTCAGCAGGGTCGTATTGGTTTAAAAACACCTTAAAAATAACAGATGTTTTGTATTACATTTGCTATATTTTTATTTTAGGTATGTCTCTTTGTATGTGTTCTGTATTTTTGTGTTATATTATCATTGTATTTGTGTATGTTTACTGTGAATAAATGTTATGTCTATGTCTATGTCTAGATGTTGGTTTCCTTCAAGACGCAAAACGGAAGCCTTTTTCTCAAAAACTTAGTCTGTTAAAGTAGATTAGATTAGATTAGATTTAGATTTGTTTGCCTTTTATGAATGAGTAGAGCAAGGTTTAATCAAATTAAATGGACTGTTTAGAGAGATATACTCAACCTAAAAATTTATCAACTTGGTAGCAGAACATTCTTTGTGTCTAATCATAGAATTAGTTGCCTAAAAAAAAGAAGTATAATAAGTTAAAAATTAAAATCGGATTACAAGGTACGGAGATACTTCAACAAAAATTTAAAAATTTGGCGGAAAAACGACTACGATCTGGACCATGTGACCAATCAAAACCCATAACCAAACTTAGGTTACATCAAGGAACAAATATACTCCCTAGGGTTACATCAAGGAACATATATACTCCCTAGGGTTACATCAAGGAACATACAGGGTGTAAAGGACGGTGTACCAAAACCTGAAAGGGTGTGCTCAGTCAACGAAACTGAACAACTTTCCGAAAAAAACATATGTTGGGAAATGAAAAAAAAAATTGACCTCTTCATACAAACTGTTCGACCAGAGTGGGAAATTTGTATGGAGAGGTCAACATTTTTTTTTCATTTCCCAACAAATGTTTCTTTGGGAAAGTTGTTCAGTTTCGTTGACTGAGCACGCCCTTTCAGTTTTCGGCACACCGTCCCTTACACCCTTTATATACTCCCTAGGGTTACATACAAGTGCACACGTGAAATGGGCCAGCGCCTAATTAAAAAGACCTAACTAAAATTATTGGCCTCTGGTAAAAATGCAGGCACGGCATTAGCTGTTTTGCATTTCTACAGTGGTCGTGTGCATTGTATTATTTCTTACCTGATAATAAAAAAAAACCATCTCTTTTGAATATTATCCTTACGTGGTGCATTAATTTTGCGAATATGTGGTGTTATTGTTATTTTCTATGGCGTGTTGTATACCGTTAGAAAGAAGATACACACAGGAACTTTTATGGGAATCTAAAGATCTTGATCGATTTAAGTTTTCTTATAGCCCTGTAAAGTTGAACTTTAATTTTATTTTAACCTCTTCCGGAACTATCAGAGTTGAGAAAGAAGAACTAGATGAGAACTTCCAGTAAGTTTGAATTCGATACAATATTACAACAGTTTACAACCAAATAAACTTTAACTTGAAGGCTAACCTCAATACTTTTTATATTTAAGTTTTAATACAAATTTTTATTTTTTGTTAAAATATGAATTAAAAAATAACCTTGGGGTAAAGAAAGGGTTATGGGGGCTGAAAGGACAGCAAATAACCTCTATGAACGGTAAATTTAGCACAAGATGCGCCAAACACCCTATATTTTGGAGAGGAAGTACCATAGTCATCACGCTCGTTGGCATTGCCGCTTTGGCTGGCACCGTGAACTGCGCTGTTGTGTGCGCGCACAGTGTAAGGTGACGCAAAACATATTGTTCTACTTTGAGAATAATATTTTGTTGTTTTATTTTATTTATTTATTTATTTTACAGTGCGGCGTTTACGATCCAGCTAGGATATTTGGTGTCACAACGTTGGATTTAGTTAGAGCGTCCACCTTCGTTGGTTTAAGTAACTGCGTAGATCCTTTAGCCCAATACGTTCCAGTTATTGGTGGGCACGCTGGAAAAACTATCATCCCGTTACTTAGTCAGGCTAACCCACAAGTTAGTTTTGACGACAAGACGAGAGATGATCTCGTAAAAAAGATCCAAGAAGCAGGCACAGAAGTAAGTAAAATAAAAACAAGCGAATTGGAAAATAATAGGTACATTATAAAATATCGCAGGTTAATGATGAAATCAGATTTTAGGAAGAAGGCAATATAATGACGTTAGTTTATCATAAACCTAAGATTATTTCACAAAATTCTTGACAGTAATATTTTATCATGACGTGATGAAAGGGACCATATGAAGAAAAACTTCTATTTCCACTAGTTGAGAAATATGCAAAAAATTAAGAAAAATAGTATAGGAATACATTATACTCACTAGCACATTCTCCCATTTCATGGACAGAAACTGTTGTCACATTAACATCGTGACGCAAGTATCTTTGTGAAATATTTTATACAAACAAAAATATTCCTTTAACAAAATTTATGCCCTTAAGGTTAATTAGACCTTAGGCCAGCAAGTACCCATTTTCCTTTTTACCACAGTTAGATAGGTTTATTAAGATGTCAATAAAATATTATTGATGTCCCAAAGTGGAAGCTGAACAAAACAACAGCCAATAGATATTACCCAATATTGGTATAATTTAAGTTATCATAAACCAATATTGTCATCCCAGAGTGATAGCTTGAAGAAATGACAGCCAATCCAAGATGGAAAATGCAGAATAAGTTTGACTTAAGAACTTTGTTGGGGCTAGTTATGAGATAAACATACTAAAAGTCCTTGCCCCTCCGAGATCCGCTCGAGGGGGAGGGGGGATCTCGGAGGGGCGGGCGCAAAGAAGGACCCGTTTTTTTGTTTTTTGCTTACATCTCACAAACGATGCGTCGAACGAAATTTTGTTGTATATAATAAAAGCTGATAAAATTTTCTACAACTTTGGCTTTCACATTTTTTATCTATCTCTTATCTTTGCCTAACTATGAGCTTCGACAAATGGTCGATTTTCAAAAATATTTTCTATAGTCTTACGTTTTTTTTTTTGCTTCATTACTTTTCTTAAGTGCTACCGTAGATTTCAGGATACACTTAATCTAAATTAAAAATGTAGACTCTGTATGTCCGGTCCCATAATCTCAGCCTCTTTCCTGGCTGTTTTTCGGAGCTCATAACTAGGCAACGATTGGAGATAGATTAAAAGTGTGAAAGACAAAATTGTAGAAAATTTTATCAACTTTAATTATGTAGTAAAACAAAATTTCGTACGACGCACCACACGACGAGATGTAAGCAAAAAACAAAAAAATACGACCTTCTTTGTGCCCCCCCCCCCCCTCGAGCGGACCTCGGAGGGGCAAGGACTTTTAGTATGTTTATCTCCTAACTGGTCCAAACAAAGTTCCTTAGTCAAACTTTCTGCTTTCGACTTTTCCATCCACAAATTATTCGTTACCTCCCCGCCTCACCTCTCATGAACCGTGAAAATAAAAAAATACGCCTATCAAAAACCCGTGAAATTAATTCTTCTCTCGATTATGAACAAACTATTTTCACAGTTTCATTTATTCCGTTATGGGGCTGATAAGACCAAAATACTCTTCACTTGAGCAGGTTTTTAACGAAAAGTGATGAATATATGGCAGTAAAAAAAACCGGCCAAACTCGCACCCTAAAGGTTCCGTACCTGTCTACTATATGATATACTAAAAGCTTTGCTCTTTGATTTTAAAAACCCTGCGACCATCCAACTTGACCCCTCTTTTATAGAAAAGGTCTTGAAACGGGAGCTCACCTTAATTGGTTACTATTAGTTGTGAGAAAAATGAAATATTTAATGATTTTAGACTTTTCCCTTTATTTGTACTGTGAGACCTAGCTTCTTGCCAAATTTCATAATTTTAGGTCAACGGTGAGTACCCTGTAGGTTTTGCTTTTTTGCATAAATGTATGGAGATGAGGACATAAAAAGCCATATCTTTTGATTGCGTTGTTGTAAAAAAATTAAATTTTCGCAGAATATTAAAATTAATATTCGTTATCAATTTCAACCTGATACCTCTTCTCGTTCGTGAGAAAAAGAGTTTTGACAGACAGACAGACAGACAGACGGACAACAAAGTGATCCTATAAGGGTTCCGTTTTTTTTATTTTGACGTAGGGAACCCTAAAATGGGAATAATTAAGCATATTTACAAGAATATGGCCGACTCCGAAGCACGATTAAATATATTTTGTACCTACGAAATAAAAAAAATCCAAAGTTACCTCTGCATTTTGCGTTTAAACCGTTTTTCTTAAGTACCCATAATAATCTATGATTCCAAAACTTTTACTCATTATTCAATATATGCAAAAATGAGCGAAAAATGCAAAAATGAGCGAAAAACGTAAAACAGCGCGAATCAGCTTCGTTCTAGCACGCGCATTCTGCCCTTTGTTAGAAAGGGAGGTAAATGAGTTCTTAACAGCCCCAACTAGTTCTTGAGATACAGTATAATAAAATATCAGCATTTTCCATCGTATTGCTATATTGGTTTTTAACATCCTTATAATCTTACGTAACATAAACATTCTAAATTAAGTGACACCTTACAGGAGGGGTTTTCAAAATTCAAATTCAAACTTTATTTCGAGTAACAAAGACCCATACATTATATAAATCACCAATCAATAAATAAATACTTGAAATAATTGAATAAAATTTAAACTAACATCGAAATTAATATCAAAACAAACACAAACATAATATTTTAGGTAATTACTTAATTACTTATCTACGGAATGGCGAACAACGACTTAATAGAATGCGCAGGATGCTTAACGACGATGACATCAGATTACTTTATGCAATGTTGTTGTTGTAATAAGTTCTATGATCTGGAGTGTTACCGATATGAAGTTGACGTATTTTTAAAGCTTCCTCATAATATCATATCGACTTGGAATTGCGCAGCATGCTGTGGACGTCTTCGTAAAGGTGGTGATAATGCTAACACGCCTGTCCATTCCAGTGTAATGTTCTGTCAAGAGAAAAGCTTGCAATTTAGACAAAATCTTTCAAGTATGAGCCCGGAGTATAGTAATGTCAACATGAAATCTCGTAGACCAGCTATGAATCTAACCACCAATGACATAGATGAAACTTTTTCTGAAACAGTTCCTGGTACGCAAGCTGGAGAAAATATCAATGACCAGCAATATGAATATTCCCAAGCTGAAGATACAGTTGTTTTAGAGAAGATGAGGGACATTATGCGCCAAGAACTTAGGGGGCCCTGGTTAATCAGTATGATGAGCAACGTAATTGCTGAAGAGATAGCAACAAAAATAGTCGAGCCTATTCAGAATTTAGCGATGAAAATAACACAGCTTGAGGCTAAAATCAATGTTTTACAAAACTTGTCCACTGACCCACCTAGAAGAGAATATGCTGACGCTATAATACGGAATAAATACACACCGGTGCTGACGAAGCAAGTAAAAGCTAGTAAACCTGTGCTACCAAAGCCACCTAAAGAAAATACAGAACCACCATCAGTACCTCAACTTCCTAAACCCTTGGAAGTTAACACAAAATCTTTGGAATCGGCATCCACTGTAAGCACTGTAAGCCATGATTCGTCAACTGTTCAGAAAAGCCAAAAAGAAGGAACGGCTGTAAATAATACTCTAATAACTGTCCAACAAGATCACAAAGGTGGACCTAGTAAACCTGAACCTAATGATACTAACTCAAATTTGTTTGTGTCCGGTAGTAAAGGAAAATCTAATAATTATGTTCATAGAAATCTGAGAGTCACCCGAGGTACGGCTACCCCCTGTAGCACGGCGATTCGGGCTGCGGAGCGACCACAATACTATGAACGACTCAGGATCAAGTGAAATCCCATCTACTATCCATCTGCGGCTCTGATGTAACATGTTCAGTAGAAGCACTAAAAGCTAAAGGAAGTTATGCCTCTTTTAAACTAGGTGTACCCTCTAAATTAGGAGATCTTGTTTCATCTCCAGAAAATTGGCCTGAAGATATATGTATAAAGCCCTGGACACATAACTTTCGTGGGCGCAAAAGTGAGCAGTAAACCATCAAAACCCAAGTGTTACTTGCTTCTGTACCAAAATGTTCGAGGCCTGCGTTCTAAGCTTAATTGTTTAAAATTGTCATTGCTGAACGAGACCGCAGATATAATAGCAATGACTGAAACTTTCCTTGTGAGTGGAGTGCTTGATGCCGAAGTTTTTCCATCAGATTATACCGTTTTACGACGAGATCGTGCAGGTGACGTCGGCTGGGGTGGTGTTTTGTTAGCAGTGAGAGATCCAATTCAAGTCAAACGAATTGTAAACATTGATGCATACACCGATGACATTGAAGTACTTATGACGACGGTCCAGCTAAAGTACAGAAAGATCGTGTGCTGTGTAGTACACATTGCCCCTGGTAATACAGATGATTATTTCTTAAGGACTCTATCTGTACTTGAAAATTTAATTGAGCAGTATCCCAAATCCGATTTATTGATTGTTGGTGATTTTAACTTGGTCTCATTTACAAAAAGTGTAAAAACCGAATTTGATCATTTCCTTAAGTATTGTTAACTAAAACAATTTAATATGATTAGTAATAAGTATGGTAATACCCTGGATCTGGTGCTGAGCAATCTCGGTAGCGAATCAGTAACTGTAAGTGACGAAGCTGTACCACTCGTGCCAATTGATGCGCCGCATCCACCGCTCGCAGTGAGCTTGCGTATACCGCGGCCTAATCGCAGGGTCATTAGCCATGTTCAAGTTCCAGCCCCATCCTTGGATCAGGATTTTCTTCCCCAATGGAATTTTAAGAAGGCGGATTTCTCTTCCCTCTATGCAGCATTTACGTCATTGACATGGGATGAAGTTTATTTGGCCAGTAGTGTAGACGAAGCGTTATGTTTGTTCTATGAAAAACTATACCATTGGTTCAATTTGTACGTTCCACAAAATACGAATATCCATCTTGGTATACACAAGAGATAATCAAAAATATTCATAATAAATATTTTCATTTGAAAAGATTCAAGCAGGAAGGTAAAGAATTTAATAGTGAAATGTTCAAATTCTACAGAGAACGTACCAAAGAGTTAATTGAATTTCATCATAATCTCTTCATTAAACAGACTAAGCAAAATATTATTAAAGATCCGAAAAGCTTCTGGAGTTACGTTAATAGTCAAAGAACTTCCAGATGTAAAATTGAAGAATATGAACTTGAAGGAAGAACTCTGACAGGCGTTGATGCAGCCAATGCATTTGCCGATTGGTTCAAGTCAGTGTTTTTAACAGCAACACCATGTTTATCAGCTGAAGTTGCTGAGCGGGAGACCATAGGGTCTTCATGCTCTCGTATTGCGATAGACCAAATAAGTGAAGCTGATTTGAAATTAGCTGTGAAACGCCTAAAACCTTCCTCTTCCGCGGGTCCTGACGGCGTTCCACCATTTATTGTAAGGGATGGTATTACAGTATTTAGTAAACCACTTCTATATATACTAAATTTATCCTTACAGACAGCAGTGTACCCTGAGCTGTGGAAAATATCGCGTGTGACTCCCATACCCAAGGAGGGATCAAAGACATTAGTCACAAATTACAGGCCAATTGCGATTCTTTATGCGTTTGGTAAAATATTCGAATCGATTCTGAACCGCTACATTACTAATCAAATTCAATCCCAACTAAGTCCAAGTCAGCATGGTTTCCGGTCTGGCAAATCGACAGCCACAAACCATATTAGTTTTGTAGACTATGTTACCACTGAAATGGATAAACGTAGACAAGTAGACACAGCCTATTTTGATTTTAAAAAGGCTTTTGATCGTGTTAACAATGACTTACTTTTAAAAAAATTGCAGCCATAGGGTTTGCACCAAATCTATTAAAGCTTTTTGCAAATTATCTAGCAAACCGTCTACAATATGTTTCACTGGCGGGTTGCCAATCCAACTATTACTCTGTCTGCTCTGGAGTAAGTCAGGGAAGTACTTTAGGGCCGACCCAGTTTTTAATCATGATCAATGACTTGCCGCAGATAGTTAGATCAGCCCAATCTCTAATGTTTGCAGACGACCTTAAGTTGTTTCTGGGTATCGGAAACATAGAGGACTGCGAGGCACTACAAAGAGACATTGATGCTGTGGTGGAGTGGAGTGAGCTTAACCAATTAAAGTTCAACGGTGCAAAATGCAAAACAATAACGTTTACTCGTTCTCGCTCCTCTTATTGCTACACATACAATGTTTCTGGTGTCACGCTAGAACGTGTGACCACTGTCCAGGACTTGGGTGTGACTATGGACGCTGAGTTGACTTTCGCTCCTCATATTGTAGATCTTTGCAGTCGGGCTTCTAGATCACTGGGTTTTGTTCTTAGACAAACAGCGTTATTTACGAGTAGGACCGCTATAATAACATTGCATTATGCATACGTATGCAGTATTTTAGAATTCAATGCCATGGTGTGGGACCCACGTGAAACAAAGTACAAAGTTATGGTGGAACGAGTGCAGCGCAAATTCGCTCGATACCTCTATAAGAAGTTATATGGTTTCTACCCTTTCTTGTACCCATCTCTGTTTGTAGCGGGCATGGTTGGTATGAATACTTTAGAGCTAAGGCGAAAATGCGCTCTACTGGTACTATCGGCTCCTAAATGGTAAGATAGAGGACTCTGGCACTCTATCTAGATGTAACTTGTTCGTGCCGCAGACATTCTGCCGGCTTCGTAGTAGACTCCGTCTATTTCAGCCTCCTCATACGCGCACACACGCTGCGGGAAATGCTCCAACGTCACGTGCTCTTGCACTTTTGAATGCCATGATTGCTCAGCAGCCGGAAGCAGATATTTTTTATGACGGACTTCGTCAGTTTTTAAATAAAGTTATGATATTTATAAGTAGTTTATAGTATTTAAGTTATAATGTAACCTTCTGCATGCATTGGATTTTTCTGTTAGTGTAGCAAGGAATTGATTATAAATAAATAAATAAGTAACAGTTTGTGAAAAGGAAAATAAAGACTGTTAAATTATAACAATATTAGGTTATATCTGAACCCTTCGATTGAATGCTGTTTTGGTCAGCTACTACTTTATAATGGTTTATGGACATCTTTATAAACCTATCTAACTATAGTAAAAAGGAAAATGGGATCTTGCAATTTACACCGTTTTCTCATTCGTCTAGGGGGCCATGTACTTAACGTAGTGCCATGAGAAACAGACCAATCAAAAAACTGAAAAATTCATACCTCGTAAACCATTTTGTTAGTCTTGGCAAAAAATATATAAGGTGTTTTTAAATTAGACCCAAATATATCTAGGGGTGGTGTAACTATGATAAAGAAAAAGGTTTATCGAAGTTTTAGAAAAATCCGCCCTCTAGTTTTTTTTTATAATATTCAAACAAAAAAATTATTATTCTTTGCAATCATCCTGTAGTAATGATTTCGACCGTACTAAGAGCCCGAAACCGAGCCGAAACCGCCCGAACCGCGCACTCGGCTTGCGCGTGATTGGCTCACGACTCCGCGCTGCCGCCTGTGCTGATACGGAGTGTTCATTTTACGATATTTAAGGGTATTGTTTTTAGGATTTTTCTCGAAAACTAGCGAATAGAAATGTAAAAAAATAACACCAATAGTATTCATTTAGGTCCTTGAGGTAACCCTAACAATATTTGGGTCTAATTAAAAAACACCTTATATAATATTACGTTGCTCTTTGAAGTGATGATCTATTTGCACTTGGCTACTCCTCGTAAACAATATTAAGTCGGCCGAAAGCCTGTCTCACACCTTCCTTAATCAGAAACTAATTCGGAATATTTATTTATTGCTCGTTTAAGTAAGGAGTACCTGGGCGACCGAGCTTCGCTCTATAAAAGCCGCCTCAACCTGAAAATATCATCGGGTGAGCAAGCTATGCTACCTACCAACAGATGGCGCTGTAGGTTTTTGTCTCAAACGCACACGCTTAAAAACACGGGGGAAACGAATTTTCCCAGACATGAGACCTAGCTAGATCGATTTTTCGCCCTCGAAAACCCCCGTATGGTAAATTTCTTGGAAATCGTTAGAGCAGTTTTCGAGAATCCGATTACAAATATATATATTGATATATATACAAATATTACTCGTTTAATAGTATGGGATATTGGAATTAACAGAACAAAGCCTACCAGCAATATATGCCAGATTAGTCTTTGGAATGAGTAATAGCTGCTAAAATCCTCAAATCGCCTCCGTCTTTGAATGCGCGTGCCTCCACCGGCCCACCTGAATGGGAACTATTCGTACCTTTTCTGCTGTCAGCCAAATTTCCAAAGAACAGACTACAGACACCAAGTTTAGAGTGTTATTACATGTATTTGTCAACGAAATCGAATGGATCGGTCGTTATATACAATTTCTATAATAGATCCTTCGAAAACTCTGGATCCTTCCATAGATCGTTTCCTAGGAATTGTATATAATTCCTGAATTACACACATTTCCGATGACATATTGATGATATGGTTGATTCCAAAACTTAATGTGAGTGTTTTCTACTGTAATTATTTAGTGCCTTTTCCTTTATTTTCATAGATCGTAAAAGCAAAAGGCGGATCAGGTTCTGCGACACTATCCACGGCGTTTGCTGCTGCGCGATTCACAAACTCACTTTTAAGAGGAGCATCGGTAGGTTTGTCAATTTTGTCATATATTCTTGTTTAAGTATTTTTAGAGTAGCTGGGCGACTGAGCTTCGCTCTGTGTAATTTTCATCAAAGCCCACCAACAGATGTTGTAGGGTTTCAGAAATCGTTTTTTCCTTGACATGAAACCTAGGTAGATAATTTTTTCGCCTCCACCTTCTTATAGGAAATTTTAAAGAAATTGTTTTCGAACGAATATATATAAGAAATCTTGCTCGTTTCATAGAATAGGATTTACTTTCGTTGGCTGTATAATCGACTTAAAGATTCTCACACACTTTCGGTTTACTATCATCTTAACGTTCTTTGGGGAAAGGTGTTCAGTTTCAAGTCTTGTATCATGCCCAAGTATAGTCAAATGTTTTATTATAACGCTGTATATAGCAGTATAAAGCAGAGCAGAATGAATTGAAACTAGCTTTAACTTTTGAATTATTTTGTAAAGTTCATTGATATGCAGCAAGAAATTAAGATTTATATCCTCAAGACTAGATCGAGGTAAAGACTAAGCTCATTTCCAATTAAATTATACTATTTCTTTAATATCACGTCCTGCAAAGGGCCGCCATTTTCTGACTCGCAAAGACGAACTTCTTTTTTCCGAACTTTTCTCTAAATATTGGGTGTTAACAGCTGAATTTCCGATTGTTTGCGGCTTTTTTAGTCTAGTCGCTTAACGTATTAATTAGCGAAATTCACCAAATTGCACCAAATTTTTTCCAGGTACTAGTTAGGTACATAGCTTTAAATTTTTGATAGGAGCCAATTCTTGAATTTTCAATGGAAATTTTCAAAAAATTCAAGAATTGGCTCCTATCAAAAATTGAGAGCTATGTACCTAACTAGTACCTGGAAAAAATTTGGTGAAATTATAAGGCGTGCCTACGTGAAACAGCTAATCGGCCGCACTATCAGTCATAATGATGTTTTTCATTCTAGGGCGAGTGTAATATCATAGAACCTGCATACGTCAGGTCAAGTGTGACAGAAGCTACCTATTTTGCGACTCCTTTACTACTCGGTCCAACGGGGGCAGTCTGTAACATGGGTATAGGTAAAATAAACCAATACGAAAAAGACCAAGTTACGGAAGCAGTTACCATTTTAAGAAAAGATATAGCTGAAGCTGAAGAATTTGTGAACACTCAAATGGCAAAAGGTTTTTGAAGGAATTGTGCAAAGCGGTTGCTTGATACATTTGAAACCCACCCTATAAAGGAGTTTTAGGGTTAATTAGTACTTTCAGCTGCAGGCACGTCATTGGATGTGGAAAAATAATTTGAGTCAATAATTTGCATTTAGCTGTCCTATGAGTTGTATGTATAACTAGATAAGTGTTTCTATTAGAGTATAGCCCACTTGATGAATTATAAATTTATGGGCACTGTGTAAAAGTGGAAGAGTTAATTCTAGGTAAGGTAATGCGCTGTATATCCTTTTCCACTTTGCTTAGCGGCCTTTATTAATCGCATGGTCGATTAGGTTAACAACGTGGCCCAAGCTAAACTGCTCAATCTGTAAAAATAAACGTGCCGCGGTAATACTGAATAACTTGCCATAATGAACATGGGTGAAAAACTGAGCTTGTTCTTTACAAAGCTTGCGCCCACAAATAGTGGCATTTGTTGGGAACAGACAAAACTTTTAGGGTACCTACGTATGTTGAGTCACGATCGTATGAGAAAGTTTCAATTGAGCCTTTTAGATTGGGCCACTATGTAAGACGGCTTGTACAGCGCAATTTTAGTTGCAGCTGCTTTCTGTAAACAATATTTTGGGGTTCGATTCCCAGCCAGTTGTTATAATATCGTTGCTGTTTTCGGGTCTAGACTGTTTATGTGAACAAAGAGTGATTTTCGCCATTTCGGCGTAACATATTTTATTACCCTTTAATTGTACATTTTTAAATAATTCTAATTACACAATTATGTATCATTATAAAATATTGACATTACAATTATTTGTTACTGGTAAATATTAATAAATAGGAATTATTAACTCTAATTTAATTTTTGCTTCGCCTCATGGTTCTCCAAAAAATAACTATTACAAAGTAGCAAATCTCGGTTTTAGTTATAATATTTAGCCTTAGCAACTCACTTTAGCTTTAATTTTAAAATATGTTAAATAAAACTTTTAAATGTATATAATAGTTTAATTACAGAAATATTTGTGATTATTAGTTAATTAATGATTGCGACGAATAATTTGATCTCGAGTCATACAAAGAAATAGAAAAATACTTAAACATTTTAACATTTCTTTGATATCAAGAAACAAAACAACGTATTAGGAAGGTTGAAAACCTTATCTTACTTAAAAAACATTCTCACTGATATAATTCGGCTAAATAATTAATATATATAATACCTATTCATGGATAATTGTTTGACTGATCTGAAAGAGAGTATGTGCGGACTGAGAATGAATGAGTTACTCATCAAATGTCTTCTCTACGCTGATGACCAAGTGTTATACTTGCTTAATCTGCTGACGAGTTACAGGAGATGGTAACAATGATGAATGTGGCTTTTGATAGGAAAGGAATGAAAGTAAATGTAAACAAGACGAAAGAAATGGTACTTAAAAGAGAAGAGTGTATGACAGAGTGTAATATATTAATAGGTGGTGAACAAGTCGAACAAGTGAAGGAGTTTGTGTGTCTGGGTTCTAAGTTTACGAGAGATGGAAAGTGTGAAAGTGATATTGAAAGAAGAGTGAATGCTGGAAACATGGTGAATGGTGCTCTGCATACTTTTATGAACAGTCAGAAGGTGTCTCACAAGGCTCGTCTTGCTGTTCATAGAGGCGTTTTGGTACCAACACTGATGTACGGCAGTGAAAGCTGGGTATGGCAGAAAAAGCATGAATGTAGAATTAATGCAGTAGAAATGAGAGCGCTGAGGAGTATGATTGCTGTGAAACTGAGTGACAGGATAAGAAATAGTGTGATAAGAGAACGTTGTGGCGTAAAAGAAGACGTAGTGACTAAAATTGAGAAAGGGATGCTGAGATGGTTTGGTCATGTAGAGAGGATGAATGAAAGAAGATTGACGAAAGAGATCTACAAGGCGAGAGTGAATGGGAACGTTGGAAGGGGAAGGCCTCGGCGAACGTACCAGGACCTAATTCAGGAATTTCTGAATAAAGGCCAGGTTAAAAGTACCCTAAACCGACGAGCATGTTTGAAAAGATTGATGAAAGTACAGGAAGCAAGGGAAGTATGTCAAGATCGTAGCAGGTGGAGAACTGTGGTCTCTGCCTACCTCGACGGGAACAAGGCTTGATACTATGTATGTGTGTATGTATGGAACAAATTTAATTAAGGCACAATTTGATAGAACAAATCTGGATCTAATTTTCTGTACCCCACACAGGTCTCTAGGACAGGGGGTCCCGCTAGGTGTAGACACACCAACATATAATTTAGTTCTACAGTAGATCAATTGTTCATGTTTTCACCGGGTTATCGACTTGTTTAGTTGGTTAGTGGGTGCTAATGTTTGACTTGTTTCATTGGACATGCCAGGGCTGAGTTCCATTGTTGAAGAGCGTGACCTCTTGCAAACATACAACGTGTTAACGAAATAAGCGAAAAACTCATACACCCCAACTGATTTTTATTAAAATTATTGTTATTTTAAAGTTTCATCATTGTTCTTGATTCATCGCTGTTCTAGTCCGCGCACACCTCGCACACCACGCCCACTTTCCCCGCCGCCAGCGCGCGTATCCACAGAAATGTTTAGAATAGAATAAACCCGTGAAATTGATTCTACTCTCGATTCTGAAAAATGCCATTTTCTCAGTTTAGCTTATTCGGTTAACACGTTGTATATGAGCCTAGTACGAATTTACACAAGCCGATCGAAAAAAAAAATCTTTTTTGCTCAAAACGCTAATTTATGTATCATCATTGCCTACACACCTTAATTGATTATTTTTTTTAACTACAGGGTGAAATTGAAATCATTCGACAAATTTTGAGACTGAGTTCAGACCGCAAAACTGAACAATTTTCGCCTAGGAACATAGATCATTGGACGAAAAAAAATTGACCGTTTCATAGTAAAGTCATTCAGCTGACTATATATACATTTTGTACGGGAGATCCATTTTTATTACGTCTAACGACCTATGTTCTTTGGGGAGAGTTGTTCAGTTTCGTGGTCTGAACTCAATCTTAAAATTTGTCGAATGTTTTCAAATTCACCATGTAGTCATCGTTTGAAAATTGTCAAGCCTATAAAACTAAAATACGGTATGTGTGTATTCAAATCAAACTAAAATACTGTATGTGTGTAACAAAGTTAACACGGTAAGAGGGGCTGAAGCTCGCAGGGGTTGGATGGGTGGGAGAGTTGTGTTTTAAATATCACATCCACAAGTTTCAAAAGCCGAGTGTCCCATGCATTGATTACCTACAAAGAATTATTTCATCATTAGCGAACGTAAATGGTTCCAAGCAACATTATAAGACAACAAAGCAAAGCAAAACTGAACAACTTTTCCAAAGATGCACACAGATGTTTTGAATAAAAGAACTTTTACTTACCTACCAAAATAAGGTAAGTAAATAAAATAATTAATAGGTAAGTAAGTACACAGCAGTTTTGATGCAGTTTAACTAAAGTTATAATTGATTTATTTTCTGAAAAACTTTCTAATTTCTGGTTTTATTTTTGCAGAATTACAAAGTATGTATACTAGGTTCGTCGGGTGGAATCGGGCAACCCCTGGCGTTGCTTTTGAAACAGAATCCAAGGGTCTCTATGTTAACCTGTTACGATATCGATGAGGTTAATCCTGGTGTTGCCCTCGACTTATCCCATATAAATAATACAACAAAAGTATTCGGTTTTGTTGGTGAAAATCAGCTTCAGTGCGCAGTGCATGGTAATTTGTATGAGGTTTTGCTTTTCAGTCGAAATAATGTAGCTGGATTAAAGATAAGGTACCTAGACGACCGAGCTTTGCTCTGTGTCAGAAGCTCAATAACCCGGGTTTCTGAAACGCGTTCTCTTTTCTCAAAAAATGAAAAAAAAAATACGGAGAAAACTTTTTTCAGACATGATACCAAGCTAGATAAATTTTTGTCCCTTACAACACTTTGGCCTTTATGGCATGGTAATAGAGTTAATGTCTCAACTGACGTGCGGTTGACCATACAGGGTGTAAAAAGACATCTCTAATAATTTACTGTAGATATAAACCATGAATCTGAACTTCTCCGAAGGAACAAAGGTGGAAACACGGATAATATTTTTTATGCTTCACCTGCTAAGAAAGTACGTAAGTCCTTTTTTAACAGTGAGAAAGAATGTACGTCGGGATGGAATATTGTGTCAAAATCCATTTCTAACGTGTTGTTTTTTTTTTATTTAGGTTAATGTCGATGTCGATGGCAATCTTATAATATCATAATGCCAAAAGCCAAAAAGTTCTTATTTCTACGAGTAAGTCTGCGAAATGCTACTGGCCACTTGCACTTTTCCGAAATTTAAAAACGAATATCAATGAATAACTTTTTTACATTGGCAAAATACTCGATAAGAGATGTGAACGCCATAAAAAAATATTAGAAGAGTATGAAGCAAGGAGGTTTTAACCCACGCTACAGCGAAGCGTAGTAAAACCTCCTTGGTATGAAGTTCCTGAATCTTCAATTTTGTGTTTTAATTTTGTGTCGTTTTTTCCATAAAGGTGAAGAATAAAGCACCATGAATCACTCGAGAGAAAGTCCGATTCCCATTTCGGTTGTATTGAGGCCCTCGGCTGCGCCTCAGGCCTCAAACGCCACCCTCGTTGGCAATCGGTCACTTTCTCTTCTCGATGGGCAATGTACTAAGTATTACCTCGCATTAAAACTACGTCATGTGATTGTGCATTTCGTATGTGAAGTAAAAAAAGTTCGATTTCGAGGAGAGAGTTTTTAAGTTTGATGGACTGAAGCCACAGTTTTAGTTTTCAGGAGATGTCCTTTTACACCCTATATGTTCTTTTACACCCTGTAGATGTCGCAGGAAAATTGTACAATTTGCCGTTTCACATAGGTAATGTGAAACGGCAAATTGTAATTAAAATTCCTTATTTTACATAATACCTCGGTTGCGCGAAATTCATGTCTGGCACTCGCCGGCCGCTACCGCCACACTCTCGCTTCGCTCGTGCGTTGTGGTCGCAAGATAACCGAACCCAATCTAACCGATCCCTACTCGAGATCGGTTAACCAAGGAGGCTAGCGGATTTACAATGCACATGTGATCTAAACCCATTTACTATCTGCCGACAATGTTTTACAATTTACCGACCGTTTACAATTTGCCGGTAGTTTGTAAAGGGCGAATTATACGATTTGACTGCGACACAGTTAATAATATTTTCAGGTGCACAAGTGATTGTGATGCTGGCAGGTTTGCCTCGTAAGCCAGATATGACACGACAGGATTTGTTTAAAACAAATGCAACCATAATCTTTAACTTGGTCGTTGCTATTGCAAGATACTCACCCTGTTCTTTCATTGCTATTGTTACAAACCCTGTCAATTCCGCTGTACCGATTGCAAGTGAAGTTATGATAAGGGTAAGTGAGGATAAGGTAGTTCTGAATGCAACTGTTCATAATTACAACGTCTTATTAAAAGTCCACCGCTGGACAAGGAACTCCCTTCAGAATGTCACAGCAAAACTGCGTGATATATAGGGTTTTTGGTGCCGCATGGTGTGCCACAAGAAATTAGCATTAAGAAAGGTCATTTAGCCCCAAAGAGATTTGAACCTCGCTACGCTCGCGTTCAAATCTCTTTGTTTAGCCCCATAACCCGTTTTATGACCCATTGTTATTTTTAAATTCAACTTTTTACCAAAAATCTAAGTTCTGCATTAAAACTTAGTAAAAAATAAGTATTCGGTCTAGCATCCAAACCAAAATTTTATTTGGTTGCATACTGTTGCAATATTCTATCGAATCTCAATTTACTGGAAGTTCTCATCTAAAGTTACCTACTCGGATGAGGGAAAAAGTGTCAATTTTACAGGGCCATAAAAATAAACTAAGTTCTCTAATCTAACTTCTTTTTACCGGTATATAACATGCCATTAAAAATAAAAATAACTTCGCATATTCACTAAATCTTTGCAAAGGGTCACGTCAGGATAACATTCAAAATTCAAAGGCTAGCCTAATTACTTTTTAAATCTTAGTTTTAATACAGTACTTTGATATTTAGGTAAAAAGATGAATTTAAAAATAACCTTGGGACATAGAAAGGGTTATGGTGGCTGAAAGGACAGCAAATAACCTCTCCTGACGGCCATTGATTTTAACACACGATGCGCCAAACGCCCTGTATTTTGGAGGAGAAGTACCATAGTCACCACGCTCGTTAGCGTTGCGTCTTCGGTTGGCACAGTGGACCGCGGTGTTATAAATTATAGCTTATGCTGAAACGTTTTGCGCCTAGAGTAAGGTGACGCAAACATAACCATTTATATTTTGTTTATTATTTTATTTATTCATTTTACAGTGCGGCGTTTACGATCCAGCAAGAATATTTGGTGTCACGACATTGGATTTAGTTAGAGCATCCACCTTCGTTGGTTTAAGTAACTGCGTAAACCCTGTTGCCCAATATGTTCCGGTTATTGGTGGGCACGCTGGCAAAACTATCATCCCGTTACTCAGTCAAGCTAACCCACCAGTTAGTTTTGACGACAAGACGAGAGATGATCTCGTAAAGAAGATCCAAGAAGCAGGCACAGAAGTAAGTAAAATAAAAAAAAGTGAATTGGAAAATAATAGGTACATTGTAATCTACGAATAAATAATAAGTCAGGAACTCTAATTCAGAACAAATTCCAAACAAAAAGTGGGCCTACGTGAAACCAAATGGACGTATATTCAAAATACGAATCAATTGGTTCAAATTCAGAACGAGAGCAGCGATTGGTTCGCGCGTGACAGCCGCCCTTACATTATAATAGTTATATGTAGTCATAAGTAGATATAGGTTGATATATATTAAGCAATGTAATCTACGGCGGGCGCCCGGGCTAACTATATTTGTATGAGAGACAGACAGTCTTAATAAATAGGTTACTCTGTATGGACGTGGTTTGTTTTAAAATACCTTTTACTACCCCTTCTGTCATCAGAAGTGGGATAAATTAGTGAAATAAATACCATTAATTACCTACACCCACAAAATAAAAATAAAAAATATAAAGAAAAATATTTATTTTTAAAAACAAAAATGAACTCTAAAAAAAGGGGAAATAAAAACAGTAGTGGAGAAGTGATAATACAAACAGTGAATAGTGGTGGACTGGAACAAAACAAAGAGACTAGTACAAGTAAGGCAATTGCTTTGCCTACATTTAACCCAAACGTTGGTGCTATTGAAGCGAGTGAATGGAGTGCGGAAGTTGACGCCCTAGCGTTGAAAAATGGATGGGATGATGTGGAGATAATCGCAAGATGTGTGACATTTTTAGCTGGGCCAGCACGGGAGTTGTATGATGAGTGGATACCTGTACAGAGGACCTGGCCTGCATTGAAAGAGGATCTTCAAATCACATTCCCAAAGTGTCGCGACTTGTGTCGTGATTTTAAGACAGCGGCAAACATGACAAGTGAGCAATACAATACTGTGTCTATTTACGCTGCATAAAAACATAGAATTTTGAAGCAATTGAGATTACAATTTCGTGAAAGTGAAATTTTAGAACTGATTACTGGAGGAATTACTGATCCACACGCAAAATCCATTGCGAGTAGTGCTGAAACTGTAAGTGGATTATTTGAAAAATTGTCACGTTACATTCCAATTACATCACCAAACCTGATAAAGACGAATACCGATACCGACTTTTTGCCATCTTCATCTAAAAGGCCAAGGATTATGACAGAATTGAAGCGGTGTCATCGCTGTAATCGAGTCGGACACTTACAACGAGAGTGTCGTACCAAAGTTAGTAATCTACCACCTACGAAATTATCGGCTATAACCATGGGAGAAAATAAGATACCACCCAACATGAACACAAAATCAAAGAACTGTACATTTTGCATGAAACAAGGTCATTCAGCTGATAACTGTTGGACAAAACAAAGGGTTGATAGAGAAAAAGACAAGCAGCGCAATTACGTAAATAGCAGCGGCAAGGTATGTACAACACCTGTTATCATTAATGGAAAACTTGTACAGATTTTAATAGACAGTGGAGCATCATGTTCACTGATTAAAGATAGTATAGCAACATCTATAGGAGTTCATTGTCAACCATTCATAATTCACCTATGTGGACTTTCTAATGACACAATTACTTCATTTCAAAAAATAAATGTGATTATACAACTAGAAAACTTAGCCTTGGAAACCACATTTAATATAGTTCAGGACCAAGAAATACGCTACGAAGCTATTCTTGGTAGAGACGCAACTATCACAAACAAAAATATCATCTTTATCACTACCTTGGGCGGCACAACGGTTGAAAGGCGACCGCAAGAACAAACACAAGTTCAGATTGTTTGCAACGTTGACGAATTAATATCAAGTGCTCTGAGTCACGTCTCAAGTGAACTTAAAACTAAGCTACGAGAGCTCTTACAAACACATTCAAGTTTCATTGGGTCACATAACAATATCCGAGAAATAAAAACTGCCGTCATGACTATTCGGACTACAACAGACGAGCCTGTTGTTTACAACCCATACTGGATGTCTTTTTCTGAGCGAGATAAGGTGACTGCCATTGTGACCGAATTGTTAAAGAATAATATAATACGAGAATCAAGTTCTCCTTATGCGTCACCGGTAATTCTAGTTACAACAAAGGAAACAGCAAAAGACAGGTTATGCGTTGATTATCGAGCACTAAACAAAATAACAGTTAAAGATAGATATCCTTTACCATTAATTGATGATCAATTGGACCGACTGGGAAAAGCTTGTTTCTTCAGCACATTGGACATGGCGTCAGGATTTCACGGGATCCCAATCGAACAAGAGCTATCTGTCGGGGAAAGATTCACCTCCGTAGAGAAAACTGCTTTTGTCACACCAGATGGACATTATGAATGGCTACGAGTACCTTTTGGCCTGAGTAATGGACCCAGTACGTTTCAAAGAGCTGTAAATAAAGCACTGGGAACTTTAAGAAATACCATCGCACTAGTTTACATTGATGATATCATCGTACCATCTATCAGTATTGAAGAAGGTTTAGAGAGGCTTTACTCAGTCCTGAAAGCTCTAGATAACGCAGGATTTACACTGAACTTAAAGAAGTGTAAGTTTTTACAATCTGAAATCGAATACTTAGGAAGAATTATAAATAAAGATTGAATTCGACCGGGAGAAACAAAAATAGAGGCCCTGAAGAATTCCCCTACACCACAAAATATAAAACAAGTGAGACAACTCATGGGGCTTGCCGGCTATTTTCGAAAATATATACCAGAATTTGCAACTAAGACTGCATGTATAACTGATCTTTTGCGCAAAAACACGAATTTTGTTTGGTCCAAAGAATGTGAAAAAGCTCGACAATATGTTATTGACAACTTATCTTCTAAACCTTTATTGGTTGTATTCGACCCTGAACGAGAAACTGAGTTACATACTGATGGTAGCAGCCTAGGGTTTGGCGGGATATTATTTCAAAGGCATGATAAAGAACTTCGTGTTGTATCCTACTACAGCAAAAGAACATCACCGGAAGAATCAAAGTATCATAGCTATGAATTAGAGACATTGGCTATAGTATATGCACTAAAACATTTTCGAGTGTACTTATTGGGAATAGAGTTCAAATTGATTACTGACTGCAACGCCGTGAAATCCACTTCAACCAAGAGAGATCTATTGCCACGAGTAGCTAGATGGTGGTCATACCTACAGGACTTCAACATCAGAATTGAATATCGCAAAGGCAGCAACATACAACATGTCGATTTTCTGAGCAGAAATCCACCCCAGAAGAAAATTGAAGAAGTACTAATAAATGATCAAATAACATGGTTAGAAGCTACCCAAAAAGCAGACCGAGAAGTGATTGATATTAAAAGAAGAATACAAGAAAATTCAGATAGTCTAAAAGAGTATACAGTTCAAAATGGTATTCTGATGAGGGTTTTTGGAGAAAACCAAGAGCGAAAGTTGAAATATTATGTCCCTTCAGCAGCCCGATTCAACTTGACCAAATTGGTTCACGACGAACAGTGCCATGTTGGGGTAGATAAAACCCTAGAATCAATGCGATCAAAATATTGGTTTCCTGGAATGATACCATTTGTACGTAAATACGTCAGCCATTGCATCATATGTTTATCAACCAAACGACCCAGTGGGCCAAAACAAGAATTACTACATCCTATAGAAAAGTTACCAATACCATTTCATACTGTACACGCTGACTGTACTAGACCATTTGGAACAGCTAACGATCGCTATAGATACCTATTATTATTAGTTGATGCCTACACTAAGTTTACGCTTTTAATACCGATTGAAAACTTAACTGGCTCCGAACTAGTGAAAGCACTTGAACCTCAGCTTAGTTTGTTCGGTACCACAAAACGAATCATAACAGACAAAGGAACAAACTTTTCCAGTAGACAAACAAAAGATCTATTGAAACGAATGGACATTGAAATTCATTTCATCGCAACAGGTGCTAGCAGAGCTAATGGGCAAGCTGAACGATACGTAGCTACTGTTCTAAACTTATTGGCTTGTGAAGTGGGTCGTAGATCAGAATGGACGAGCGCCCTTTACAAAATACAGCTGACATTAAACACCACAGTGCAAAAAAGTATTGGTTGTACTCCAATAGAACTACTCACTGGCATACGTTCTGAAGTGCCTGCGATAAGACAACTAAGTAGCGGGCTTCCCGAAATAGAATCAAACATTGATTTGCAACAGTTACGAATTACTGCTGAAGAACGATTAAGAAATAATGCTTTAAAAACAAAACAAAGATTTGATAGACTGCGACGAAATAATATGATATTGAGAGAAGGAGATATTGTTTACGTTCAACAACAGCTAACTCGTTTAGGCAAACTAGATCCACGATATAACGGCCCTTATACGATTGAGAAATGTTTGCCTAAAGATCGTTACAAAGTTAAAAATATAAAAAGGAAGACTTTTCAGATAGTACCAAAAGATAGAATACGATTGTGGAACAGAGAGGCTGCGGAAAAGCCAGTTCAAATGAATAGAAAATTATAAAAAGTTATATAAAAAAAAAAAATTGAGTAAGTGTAATAATAAAAAAAAATGGCGTAAGCGGCTTTTCAGTGCGCTGGGATCGCTAAATTAATAAATGATTTTGCGTGAGCATCCTATCTAATAATAAGAGTGCTAGGACCGCTGACAAAAAAAAAATGTGTGCGGGAGCATCTTATCTAATAATAAGAATGCGAGGACCGCTGGAAAAAAAAAAGTAAAGTGGTGGCGCGAGCTACTTGTTTCAAGTGAGCGAGGACCGCAGGTGAAGTGAAGTGGAGCTAAATGAGATATGGTAGTGAAAAAAATAACACAGGCCATGAAAATAGATAGAAATGATATTTAAAAAAAAAAACCGGCCAAGTGCGAGTCGGACTCGCGCACTGAGGGTTCCGTACCACCACATAAACATAATTGTAGTAGTTGAATTTTCAGTAAGTTAATGTGCTAGATTTTTTGAGTCCGACACGAGCTTGACCAAATTTTATTATTTGTTGTTATTTTATAGCCTATGCCCTATAAACATAAAAATTTTCAAGTTTGTAAGTGTTCCCGTTTTTAAATAGAACTAAAACAAAAATCGCCTCTGCAACCATCCAACTTGACCCCTCTCTTATATGAATGTTCTTGAAACGGGAGCTCACCACAATTGGTTACCATTAGTTGTGAGAAAAGTTGTAATATTTAATGATTTCAGACTTTTCCCATTATTTGTACTGTGAGACCTAGCTTCTTGCCAAATTTCATAATTTTAGGTCAACGGGAAGTACCCTGTAGGTTTTTCATTTTTGGATAAATGTATGGAGATGAGGACATAAAATGCCATATCTTTTGATTGCGTCATTCAAAAAAATTAAAATTTTCAGATCTTGTGTGGTTCATGGATCCTAATATATGGTGTTAATTTCAACCTGATACCTTTACCCGTTCATGAGATAAAGGGTCTTGACAGACAGACAGACAGACAGACAGACAGACAGACAGACAGACAGACGGACAACAAAGTGATCCTATAAGGGTTCCGTTTTTTTCTTTTGAGGTACGGAACCCTAAAAATAATAATAATTAGAGCTCCATAAATACAAACTAAAATTCTATTTGCCAATTGAGAGGGCTAATATAATTGCCAATTGAGGGCAGCTAAAAACTTCTATTTGCCAATTGAGAGGGCTAATATAATTGCCAATTGAGGGCAGTTAAAAACTTTAATGCTTTTACAACGTGTTAATATATTTTTCATTTCAGATGAAACCATAACGGGTGACTGGTTGATGAGCAGGCTTCGAGAGCGAAGCCTGGGCAGGGAGGCCGTGACAGCCGCCCTTACATTATAATAGTTATATGTAGTCATAAGTAGATATAGGTTGATATATATTAAGCAATGTAATCTACGGCGGGCGCCCGGGCTAACTATATTTGTATGAGAGACAGACAGTCTTAATAAATAGGTCACTCTGTATGGACGTGGTTTGTTTTAAAATACCTTTTACTACCCCTTCTGTCACGCGCGTGCTGCAAATTTCAGCTAGTAGTATTTGAGCCAATGACGCGGTGGAACGACTTCTGAAATACACGACTTTCGTTGGGTAATATTTTGAGCGCAGTACAATATTCCTGACTTATTATTTATTCGTAGATTATTATATATCGCAGATTTATGATGAAATTAGGTTTTAGAAAGAAGGCAAAATAACAATATTATTTTATGATAACCCTGAACAAAATTTTTATTAAAAACCAGAATCCGTCGAAGTTTATGATGAAGACTTTATTTTCTCTAGCCGAGAAATATGCAAAGATTTCAGAAAAATGGTATAGGAATACACATGCACATTCTCCTATTTGATAATCAGGAACATTTTCCACAATACAATTTTGCCGCATGTACAAATTAAGTAAATCGACGCAAATATCTTTGACAATGAAATGTTTTATACAAAACATTGCACCTTTAACAAAATTGACTTATAGGCCAGCCAAGAAATCGGTATAATTTAGCGGTACCCATTTTCCTTTTTACCACAGCTAGATATAGGTTTATTAGGATGTCAATAAACAATGATTGATGTCTCAATGTGGAAGCTGAACAAAACAGCAGCCAATCCAAAAGTTCAGATATTACCGAAGACGATCAATTTTCGAACCTTTAATTTTTTATATCAAACTAAAAATAAAAACTTTATTTTGTGCGTAAATTGAAGTCAACTTTTAAATATAAGACAAATGAAAAATATAACTTTAGAATTATAAAAATATGTTCTCGTTAATCTGTAAGAAAACTTCGGCAATATCATACTTAAAGACCTATTATATAATTCTTGAGATACAGTTGACTATAAAATTCTACATTTTCCATCTTGGATTGGCTGTAAAGTTACTTTTGAATTGGTTTTTTAACATCCTGATAATCCTATCAAATTTTTGTGAAAACGAAAATTAAAACCGTCAAATTAGAACAACTTTTTTTTTATCGTCTGTAGTTTGTCCAGTGAGTAGTGCTTTCAGTAAGCTCCCGAGTTTATTAGCGTATTTTCGTTCTAAAACCGTGTTGAGTTGCTTGTTGGGCGCTTGTGTTCTGCCCCAGGGTGGCTACAGTGTTTCTGTGAATTGGTTTTGCTCGGCGGGGCAAGGATTTCACCATAATTTGTCTAAAATCTGCGCGTCCAACCGTGTATATATATGCATAACTATATGTAAACATCAACCGCCAGAGACAAGATAGACCCCACGTCATTACAGCTGTCATGGATTGACAGTCGGATCGCATCCGGATACACCCATAGTATGCAGAAACTAGCTAGGGAGCCGAGTACTACTAATTATTATTCACCATATAAATCAGGAGCCAGACATCTTTTTTTAAGTGTTTGCTTGTGGTGTATGCGATATAATTGAGGAGCCAGAGACCCGTTTTATCCCTTGCACTTATGTTGTTTATACCTAACTAGTGAGCCGATTACGCAATTTTGATCTGCGATGGAGTGTAAGATCTGTAAACAACAGGTGATCAAAGATGATTTGATAGTTTGCTGCAAATGCGTCTAATTTTCATTTTGATTGCGCTAAGCCAAAAAAAAGAAACGAATCTAACTGGATTTGTTCCACATGCATTAAATCGCTAGAAACCGATGCCACTACGAGCACTGGCCTAAAGAATTCTGCCAGCCACGATAATTTCAGGCAGATAATACGCGACGAGCTTCAAAAAGCAATGCTAGAACAAAAGGCAAGTTTGCTCGGTGAGTTTAAAACCCTAATTGAACAAAGTGTTGACCTGAAATTGGGCCCCATCAGTTCCAAAATTACGTCTATCAAGGAGGAAGTAGATACTATGCGTGATAGCATGAGCTTCATAAACAACGAGTTTGAAGGCCTTAAAGAAAAGGTATCTGAGAAGGCTGACTCACAGGAACAGCTGCTGAAAGACTTCAAACGGCTTAATCATACCAACAATGAACTTTCCAACAAGCTGTCTGATATTGAGCAGTATTCTAGACCCTGTAATATCGAGATTCAATGTGTCCATGAAAAGAAGCAGGAAAACATCATGAACATCTTGAAACATCTAACGACCTCAATCTCTTTTGAAATTTCCAAGGACGATATACATCACTTTACCAGGGTAGCTAAATATAACCTAGATAGCTCTCGCCCAAGGTCTATTATAGTCAAGCTAAATAATCCTATGTTGCGTGATGGCCTGTTAGCTGCAATGATCAAGTTTAACAAAGCCAACCCTAAGAACAAGCTGAGTTCCAATCATTTGGGCTTTGACGGGGACCCACACCCAGTTTATGTCTGTGAGCACCTTTCGCCTCAGAACCGTGAACTTCACAAGCTTGCCAGGAAGAAAGCATCTGATCTAGGCTACAAATTTGTTTGGGTGCGTGGAGGCCGCATTTTTATGCGTAAAAGCGAATCTAAAAATGCAATTCTAATAAAGAACCTAGATTCCCTCAACAAACTGTGAACTAAGGTGGCATTTCCTTGTGTGACTCTTTTTTTCTTCGCTGGTATAACCTGTTACTACCAAAATGTAAGAGGTTTAAATACTAAAACAAACGAACTCTTTAAAAATGTACTCTTAAACGATTTTGATCTTGTTATTTTTACCGAGACATGGCTACAGGATAATGTTAGTGATACTGAACTTTTTGATGACCGCTACACAGTGTATCGCAAGGCACGTAATTTATCCAGCTTACATAACAACAGAATTGTCAAAACCGGCGGTGGAGTGCTGGTGGCGGTCAAGAAAAAGTCTAGTTCCTTTAGATTACTTAATCATGAATCAAACATGGAAGACTTATGGGTAATGCTTAATTTTAAGTCTGGTGGGTCTGAAATCTGTCTTTGTATATGTGCCTTGTATACCCCCTCACCCCTCAAATTGAGCGATCTGGAGAATATTTTAGATAATGCTAATATTTACTTACCTAGGTACAACCACATCTTAGTTCTTTGTGATTTCAATTTGAGGAGTGTGGAGTGGATTTACACAGATGAACAGCCCTCTCCATCAATATGTCGTGGTGAGAATTGCCCTGATGACCAGTTTCAGCTTATCTCAGACTTCATGGCATTTAATAATATCACCCAACATAATAATGTATTAAACTGTAACTCTAAATTACTTGACCTAGTCTTCTCGTCTTTCCCTAGTATTACTGTGTCTTTGAGTGATTGCCTCCTTAGTGTAGTTGATTCTTATCATCCCCCGCTTGAATTTACTATAAACTTGAATTCGGAACAGACTTTGAAACCTGTCTCACAACCAAGACTTAATTATTTTAGATCTGACTATCATAATATTATTAAATCTTTAGATAATATTAGGTCTTTACCTATGAAATTGCCGTTTTGTATGGCGAATTTTAGGTAAACTAAATTTTCAGTACTAACATTTTTGCATTTTTCTTAGGAATTATAAATCCAACCTTTTTTATTTTTTCAAGCATTATTGGGAAGACATTAAGCTAACAGAAGCTTAAATTAGATTTTCGAAAAATATTATCTGTAAAAAAATATAACAAATCTAATGATGAAACCGGACGACAATTAAGACGAACAATTTTCGACCCTTAAATTTTATATATCAAACTAAAAATAAAAACTTTATTTTATGCGTAAATTAATAACCTTGAAGTCAACTTTCAAATATAAGACAAATGAAAAAAAAAATGCATTAGTATTATAGGAATTGTGATCTCATTAATCTGTAAGAAAATTTCGGCAATTTCATAGGTAAAGACCTATTATAAACTGGGACAAACTTTTAGACTCTGCTGTTGATGTTAACGACATGTTAAGATTATTTTATGAAAAATTGAGAGAGGTTATAAAATTACATGTTCCATTTATTAAACCAAAAGGTTCAAAATATCCATATTGGTTCAGCCGTAGTTTAATTAGGGTTCTGAATGAGAAGTTCAAGATTCGAATAAGGTACAAGAAATATGGTAACCCGATGGATAGTGTAATATTTGATCTGTTAAGGGATAGAAGCTCACATATGATGCAGAACTATTATAATGTATATTGTGAAGAGCTTGAAACTAGTATTATCTCGAACCCTAGATATTTTTGGTCACACATAAAACATAAACGTAAAAACAAATCAGAGCTACCTGCAGCAATGCACCTTGATCACGATTTAGCCACTGATAGTGATCGTGGTAATTTCAACGATATTACCAAAACAAAAACGTTTGCCTAAAACACTTAGTTAAGACTTAACATGACTTTTGAGGCAAACGTTTTTGTTTTGGGAATGTCGTTGAAATTACCACGATCACCCCCCAGGAGTCTGTAATTTATTTGCTAAGAATTTTGCATCAATTTTTGCGACGCCCTCACTTAGTAGTCATATCTCTAATCCTGCTCTCATGGCATCCTATGAATTATTAAACTCTGCCCCTCTTAACATGATTTATATATCTGACATAATAGTTAAAAAAAAATACAGAAGCTCGACATCAGTAAGGGCCCGATAATATTGCTCCGCTGTTTTTTCAAAAGTGTGCGGGCTCCTTAAGCAAACCACTTGCTAACATTTTCAACACCTCTATTCGGTCAGGTATTTTTCCCGAATTATGGAAAGAAGCTAGAATAGTACCCGTTTTCAAAGAAGGCAATAAAACAGACATCCGGAACTACCGTCCGATCTCAATTTTATCAGTACTTCCAAAACTTTTTGAGTCTATTGTTTACCCAGTTCTGTACAGCCATGTCAAGGGCCAGCTGACTGATAGACAGCATGGATTCTTCACTGGTCGATCTACAAACTCTAACTTAGTAGCTTACGTTGAATCCCTCATAAGACATGTTGACAACAATGAAAGGGTCGATGCTGTCTATACAGATTTTAGTAAGGCCTTTGACATGGTTGACCACTGTATTCTTATTGAAAAGCTGACTTCATTTGGGATAGGTGAGCCTTTGCTAGGGTGGTTCAAATCTTATTTAAATGGACGTAAATTGCACGTTGCTGCTAACGGAGCTCAATTGCTGCCATTTATAGCGACATCTGGTGTGCCCCAGGGGTCTCACCTGGGACCGCTTCTATTTCGTTTTTATTAACGACATAGTAAACTGTTTCACGTCATCATCAGCCTATCTTTTTGCGGATGACTTGAAGTTCTTTAGGTCAATTATTACGAAAGAGGATAGTTGCTACAAAACGACCTTGATAAACTAGCTGATTGGTGTAAGAGAAACAAAATGGTCTTAAATACCAAAAAATGTTTTAGCATCTCATTCTGTCGTAGCAAAAATCCCCAAATCCCTTCTTACAAGCTTGGTGGCACTACAATCCAGAACGTGAGCTCCATAAAGGACTTGGGTGTCATTTTAGATAATGAACTAAATTTCAGGGCACATATCAATTCCTTTATAGCTAAAGCCTCTAGAATGCTTGGATTTCTCATTAAGAATAGTAAATTTGCTAGGCAACCTAAGACTAAGATAATGTTGTATAACACCCTCGTTAGTAGCAACTTAGAGTATTGCTCCCAGGTATGGAATCCTCATTATCACATCCACAGAGACAGAATCTAGGGGATTCAGAAGCATAAGCATCGTACTTTGACTTCTTATCGTAAACGTCTAGAATTTTATAAGGTCACATCTCTCTCTGGCAGGCGAAAGGTGTTAGATTTAACCTTCTTCTATAAGATCTTAAACAATCACTTGAATTGTACTGAGCTACTTAGTAATATCAACTTTGCAACCCCTAGGAAGATGCCTCGCTCCAGTTCCTTTAAATTGTTTACGAATAACGCTTATAAGAGAAATCTAGGCTTAAATGCTCCTATTTCCAGGATGATTAAATTCTACAACTTCTTACCCAGGGCTGCAAATGTTGATATTTTTCATGACAATATTTTATATTTTAAAAAGAAAATACTAATGGTTTTGTAAGGTTCGTTCAGTTAGTGTAAACTATCCTTTTAAATAATATGTTTGGTATAACTTCAAATTTTAAACTTTAAATTGTATTGCAGTATCAATCAGTGGCTATTTGATTGAGAGTACAAAGTAACTTTTCTATGTGCTCTCAATCAAATACCTACTTTTACCTAAATTTGCTCTTCTCTTGTTCCTAAACTCGTTGGACATACTCGTATTTGTGCATGCTGTGCTCTCCTGTAAGTGATGAGGCACCTGTTCTTGTAAATTGTAAGCAACCTATGTAATCAATGTGCACTCGTTGTTGGAAAGCCTAATAAATAAAATAAAAAATAAAAATATTGGGTTATATCTGAACCCTTGGATTGGCTGCTAATTTGGTCAGCTTCCACTTTGAGACAGCAATCAAGGTTTATTGACTAAATAGGATCCTGCCAATTACACCGTTTACTTATTTTTGGCTAAGTGGCCATGTACTTCTTGTAGTGCCATCAGAAACAGACCAATCTAAAGAACTGAAAAAATCAGTACCTCATGAACCATTCTGTTAGTATTGAGTTGCTCTTTGAAGTGATGATCTATTTGCACTTGGCCACATCTCAAAAACAACATTTAGTCGGCCGAAAGCCTCTATCACAATTCAGTTACTAATTCAGAATAGATTGCTCGTTTAAGTAAGGATATCAGAATTAAGCCTACCAGCAATATTATGTTGAATTAGTATTTGAATTTAGGAAGGTGAAATTACTGCTGAAATAATCAAACCACCTCCGTCTCCGAATGTGCGTGCCTCCGCTGGCCCGCCTGAATGGGTACTATTATTTTTTCTGCGTTCAGTCATATTTCCGAAGTACACTACAGATACGCCGATTTTAGAGTGTTATTCCATGTTTTTGTTAACGGAAATCGGTCATGATAATACAAGGTTAGCAAAGTCGTAGAACAAAAGTTGTTGCTTTTGACCTCTGTAATAAAGTGGGCATACGCATATCAGGTCCAAAAAAATAAGCTAGTATAATTTCTAGTATAGGAATTGTATACAATTCCAAAAATAGATTCTTCTAATCCTTCCTTAGACCGTTTCCTAGGAATTGCATAGAATTGCCCATGTCAAAAATATTTTCGGTATTTTTTTTTATATTTATAAATTATAATTTAGACTATTCTAAGAAACTAATTTGAAGAAAGAATATCATTTAGATCATTAATTATTTTTATATAGCGATTTTAAGTTTGCGACCGTGTGACGTCATAATCTCACAAGCCAAGAAATAGATTGAGAAAACTACAATGATAAAAAGCTACTCGAGAAACATTACAATTATAGGACAGTATGATAGACGTGTGATAAGCAATGAGCTGTATTCATAGTCTATAGAGCATTTTGTTTCAAAGATATCAAGTTATTTGATATCATGTGACGTCACCGGGTCGCAAACTTTAAATCGTTATATAAAAATGATTAATGATCTAAATGATAAAATTTTCAAATTACGAGTAGTCTCTTAGAATAGTCTAAATTATCATTTAAAAATAAAAAAAAATACCAAAAATATTTTTGACATGGCCAATTCCTGAATTACACACATTTCCGATGAGATATTGATTATTGGTTGATTCCAAAACTTAATGTGAGTGTTTTCTATTATAATTATTTTAGTGCCTCTTCACTTATTTTCATAGATTGTAAGAGCAAAAGGTGGATCAGGTTCTGCGACTCTATCCACGGCGTTTGCTACTGCGCGATTCATTGACTCACTTTTAAGAGGAGCATCGGTAGGTTTGTCCAGTGTTCTTGTTTTAGTATCATCATAGAGTAACTGGGCGACTAAAACTCGCTCTGTGTAAATTTCATAAAAGCCCACCAACAGATGGCGCTGTAGGGTTTCTGAAACACACTATTTTCAAGAAATAGAGAAATCGATTTTTTTCTAGACATGAGACGTAGCTAGATAAATTGTTCGCCTCAAACAATTCCCTGATAGTAAACTTTATAGAAATTGTTAGCCCTTTTCTAGAAACTGATTACAAATATACTGGGTGTAAATAAAATCACGATGGTCCTTCTAAGAGGTAATTCTACATGACTAATAGATTGCATACAAAATAAAAAATAAATACTTTTTCATAAAGAATGTTGTTTTTGCTCAAGAAGAAGTGAAGCGCCTGAACCTGAAGGGTTAAATGACTTCTATGATTAGCTGGTGATGTAGACAAAGATGTTTTTTGCAAGGGTTTTTTGTTATAATATCCAGTTACTATAAGTACCTATCCATTTCGATAAATTTCTGTAACGTAATTCAAAGAAAAATAATATTTCATGATCACCCAAAAACAATATTTAATTTTTTTATATATTTTTTGTACAATATATGCTTGGAGGAACTAACCATCTTTGTGATGTTAAAACACGCCTTAGAAGAATCATCGTACTTTTTTACACCCTGTATTTACAAATTGTAAAAAAAATATAAAAGAAATAATAAAAATCTCTTTTGTAGTTGTGTTATCTATGAACGATTTAGTAGTGCCTAGCAGTAAAAGTTGTGCTTGATTGTGCCATTAGAAACACTTAAACTAGTTGTGCGTTGCAGTCGGTCTGATAGAAATTCACCGATTGCACATCGTTTGAATGATTTCGCTCTTTGGGCTCCCTGAACAGGTTCTTACTTGATAGAATGAGTTGCCTGAGGCCCACCCGCTGTTACGACGAATGAGTCCAACATATTTCTCCACCAACGACACCACACTGCGTCTCAAGAAGGGGCATCTATCCCCTCTTCAATGCCCCACCTGATCCGTGCCTACCTGTCTCATTAAGTGACGTGGTGAGTGATTATTTTCTTATGACTTGGCTTCTGCGCACAACTGGCATAGCCAGTTATTTTGTGCGCCCCCCCCTTGGGACCCCAATTAGATAGCAGGTTAAAACAAAATTTAACATGAGGGGATTTTTCCATTCAATACAACTGCTATCACGTTTTAAATGTATAAAATATCAGATCATTACGAGTACTACAACATTTAAAGTTGTTCTGATGGAAATCCATTGGAAACTAAAAAGAATCGGGTCAATTTAACCGTTGTCACTATTCACACAACAAAACTTACCATAGAAACTGCATCAGCTGATAGCGCATTTAGTATGGGAAGTCTTTGGTTTTTCGTTTTTCGACCTATGTTCCTTGGGAAAAGTTGTTCAGTTTTATGGGCAGATTCACATTCCTCAAGATTATTACACCTTTCTGTTACACTTTGTATAACTTTGCTGACCAAAATAGCGCTTATGCGATTTTTCCTTTCCAGTATCGATATTCATGTTCCAAATTTTCACCCGCTCCTAAAAGCTGTTTTGTTCGCCGTTATTGACGATTAGTTAAGCGATTTTCGAATAGATGGGATGAAAAGTCCTTAACGATGACTTATTATGGTTGATTGACAAAGAGCGACAAGGATCAGTAGGCAGATGGATAAAATTAGAACTTATTGAACGATTATGCTCATGCAGTTTTTTATCGAATTTAATCTTTACTCTTACAGGTCTGCGATCGGAACTAAATTACGTCTTTAATTATGTACTTGTCAGAGCAAAGAACAAAATCGATGTCATTTTTCGTTCTGCCATGCGGTGAAATCCAGGTCCAGCGAAGCTGTGGTTTTTAAGAAAGAAGGTATTAGAAATGCGCAGTCTTTGGGTGAAAGCAAATTGGATTAAAAGGGTTCCTCGTTCGTTTCTGTCTCCCAAACCATGTCTTCCACGGACTTCTCCGTTATCAAATTTTGTTCAAAGTTCCTTTGTTTTCTTTGCAGGCTTTGTAGATCATAGAACTCCTCCACATCGTCATCGGAATATTATTATGCTGATGTTGGCCCGTATACTTGCATTAGTGTCAAAGTTGTGTTGTTCGTTACGGAAAATTTTAAAACAGCGATTCTTTCCGAGTATTCAATGAATTCGATGATATTATTCTTCCACTTCTTGGTTACCAAAAATTCAACTCCATGCAGGCCATTTGTTTCCCCGAAGTTGATGAATATTCTATTGTTTCTTTCTTTAGAGTCTTCTACAGTTCTTATTACCTCTGAAAGGCCGACAATATCCCATTTGACTTCTTCAAGTGCATTTTCGAGCTCTACAAGGTGTTAATTTTTTAGTTCTTACGTTATATGTAAATATTCTTTGTTTATCAGTATCCATTTCAAACAGTAGCTTTAGTCGTTTGATGGTTGATTAATCTCACCATATGGGGGGGTTGGATCTTATAACCCACCAAGCCGGTACCAGTGCTTGTTGGTGGGTCGCCAGAGCCTCGTTCGTCATTCAGCAGGACGCAACGCGAGCAGGTGAGGCTAACTTAAGCCCCAGAAGATGGTATTGAGGACCCCTTTCACCCCATATTTGTACCTATATCAATATATTTGTAATCTGTTTCTAACGACGAAACGCGGCTCTAACGATTTCGGTGAAATTTACCATATATTTCCGGGGGCGAAAAATCGACCTAGCTAGGTCTCATGTCTGGAAAAATTCGATTTCCCAGTGTTTTTAAGTATTTTTTAAAAATACTTCGGTGTAGACAAAAACCTATGCCGTATACATATTTTGCCATATCCGTACCGTTATCTAACTGTTTGTCGTTTTTCACTCAAAACACCTATTTCACATGACTCAGTCATCATTATTAGAAAATGAGTCAGGCCCTCTGTCACTGTTGCAATGCCCCAACGGCGCGTCACAATTAAATAGACTTAAGACCTACCTTCTCTTGTAAAAATACATCTCGTACTATATATTAACTGTGATATTGCAATAAATATTATGATAATGATGTTCTTTCATTCTAGGGCGAAAGTAATGTCATAGAACCCGCATACGTCAGGTCGACTGTGACAGATGCTACTTATTTTGCGACTCCTTTAGTACTAGGTCCAATGGGGGCAGTCTATAACATGGGTATAGGTACAATAAACCAATACGAGAAAGACCAAGTTACAAATGCAGTCGTCACGTTACGAAAAGATATAGCTGAAGCTGAAGATTTTGTGAGAACTCAAATGGTAAAAGGTTGTTGAAGAAATTGTGGGAAGCGGTAGCTTGATAAATTTGAAACCCACCCAATGAAGGAGTTTTGGGGGTAATTAGTACTTTCGGCTGAAGGCACGTAATTTGATGAGGAAAAATAATTCCTTTCCTAGGAGTTCCTCAATCAGTCCTATGAGTTTCATGTATAACTAGATAAGTGTTTTTATTATGTATAACTAGAAATAAAGATTAGAGTATAGGCCACCTGATGAATTATAATTTATGGGCACTGTGTAAAAGTGGAAGGGATACGCGCTGTATATCCTTTTCCACTTTGCTCAGTATCTTTTATTCATCGCGTCGTCGATTAGAACATGGCCCAAGCTAAAGTGCTCAAACGATAAGATGAAGGTGCCGGTAATACTGAATAACTTGCCATAATGAACATGGGTCAAAAACTGAGCTTGCTGTTTTACAAAACTTGCGCCTACAAATAGTGGCATTTGAGCCTTTTGGCATCTATACGACACTATGTATAAGACGGCTTGTACAGCGCAGTTCTGATGCAGCTGCTTTCTCTCTACAATTTTATGGGGTTCTATTCTCAGCCAGTTGTTACAATATCATTGCTGTTTTCTTGTAGTATTGACTGTTTATGTGAAAAAAGAGTGATATTCGCCAATTTGGCGTAACGTATTTTATTACCCTTGAATTGTACATTGTTAAATAATACTAATTACATAATTATGTATAATTTTAAAATATTGACATTACATTTATTTATTACTGGTAAATATTAATAAATAGTAGTTGTAAACTGTAAACTAATTTTTGCTTCGCCTCATAGTTCTCTAAAAATAACTTTTCAGAATAATAAGTATTACAAATTAGCAAATTACGGTTTTAGTTATAATATTTAGTCTTAACAAAGAGGTTTATACTTACTTAGCTTTAATTTTAATATATGTTTAATAAAACTTTAAAATGTATATAATATTTTAATTATAAAAATATTTGTGATTATTGGTTAATTAATGATTGTGACGAATAATTTGATCTCGAGTCATACAAAGAAATAGAAAAATACCTAAACATTTTTACATTTCTTTGTTATAATAATAGACAACACAACTAGTTTAGGAGCATGAAAACCTTATCTTACTTTTTATCGGCTTTAATAATAAAAAAATTGTAATATAACTACATATAATATAGTTCTACAGTAGATCAGTTGTACGTGTTTTGGCCGGGTTGTCGACTTGTTTAGTTGGTGAGTGGGTGCCACTGTTTGACTTGTTCCATTGGGCTTGCCAGTGCTGAGTTCCAGTGTTGAAGAGCGCGACCTCTTGCAAACATATATGAGCCTAGTACAAATTTACCCACGAGCCGATCTGAAACAAAAAAATATGTCTTCATTGCTCAAAACACTAATTTATGTTCCATATTTGCCACACCATTCTGCTTATAATAGTGAAAGATTGAGTACAAACATACATAACAGTATAAGTAACATACAGGAATTGGCAGCAGGAAGCGCAGGAGTGGCATAGTAGAGCAAATTGTTAAAAATATGTCATGTACAGTCAAGAGCAGGTGGAGCTTGACACTTGCAGCGCGACTCTAGTTCTAACGTTTATTGAAATGAAAACTGTATAAAATTCAATGTGATAGGAAATTTCACAGGATATGAGTCATTGCAATCAGATATCGAATCCAAATCTGTATTAAGTAAAAAAAATTACAAAAACTAATTCTAGCGACATAAATTTCAACATCGTTTTACAAAAAAGTTAAATATTATAGCGCTCTGTAGGAAAAATCTAAAGACTAGCCCAAAAACATCCTTGAAATAATTTTAAACCTACCTTTAGCATACACTGAGTGTGGCTGCAAGGCTTGTACTGTGACGCTGGTTGTATGTAGCTCGTCTGCTCGCAGTCTGAAGTGGAAGCACTCTGAGATGAGGGCGCTGCCGTCGTCGGCAACATCGACTGCGGCAGTGCGGCGCGCCCGCACTCCTCGGCAAGCGCGCTCTTGCGTGACGCGAACTGCTATTTCTCGTTTGTTCGTCGTTGGGTCCAGCTAACATAGAAAGAGATAACATGATTAACTTTCAAACTTTATTATTGCTTTTAGATAGAAGTTTCTTGCTTCATTTGCTAACACTTTGATGCAGGCAAAGGTCTAAGTCACCAATCTTATTCTTTCTCTTATTCTTTATTGAGGAATCAAAATATAAGAAAATTTAAACGAAACGTTTATATAAAACTTAAATCAGAGTAATACTGAGCACACACGTCCTTACAGTCCCCTTTCAAATGTACATCTGTGTGCTACTTGATGCAACAAGCAAGCAAGTGTGGAAGTAGCCTCAATCTCTTCGTTTGATCTTGAAAAAACATAATTTTGATGGTGGACGTGTTTAAAATGCAAAATATAAAATTCCCACCCCTTCGCGCCCGCCGTCATATTTTTCGCTTATATCTTTGGTTACATGCATTTTAGCTAGAAATGTGTTTTGCAGTGTTGTAGAATGCATGTAACCGAAGATATAAGCAATGTTGCGGACTGTGGTAACTACAGAGGAATCAAACTTCTCAAAGCCTTAAGATATGGGCATGTGTCTTCGTAAACAGGTTAACAAAAATTAGGATTTACGAGTGGCGTAGGCACTGATGCCATTCACTCAGTGAAAATACTCATGGAAAAATACAAGACCCGTAAACAAGATCTTCACCTAGTTTTCACTGACCTCGAAAATGCTTTTGACCGTATCCCGCGACAGCTGATACGGCAAGCATTGAGAGCGCAGCTAGTGCCGCAACAGTATATTGAACTTGTTAAAGATCTGTACAACAATATTTTCACAAAAGTGGTCAGCCCAGCAGAACAAGTGAATCTTTCGAGGTCAAAGTAGGTGTTCACCAGGACTCTACCCTTAGCCCTCTTCTGTTCTACCTGGTAATAGACTATATTACTGCAGACATACAGAAACCAGCACCGTGGTCTCTACTGTATGCCGACGATGTTGTTCTTATAGCCGAATACACTTTAAGGGCACTGCATGTTATCCTACGTCATCTAGTACACGAAATTTGCAACTTTGTAGCGATAGTAGTGGCCTAGTAGGTCCACAAAACGTTGGTCTGCCAATCCGAAACCTGGCAGGTTTTGTACAGTTGGAGAGAAAAGTGGTTAAATGACAGACTACACGAATGAAATCTATTCGTAGAAATAGAAGGTACCTATATAAGTAAAAAACCGGCCAAGTGCGAGTCGGACTCGCGCACTGAGGGTTCCGTACCACCACATAAACATAATTGTACTAGTTGAAATTTCAGTAAGTTAATGTGCTAGATTTTTTGAGTCCGACACGCGCTTGACCAAATTTTATTATTTGTTGTTTATTTATAGCCTATGCCCTATAAACATACCAATTTTCAAGTTTGTAAGTGTTCCCGTTTTTAAATAGAACTAAAACAAAAATCGCCTCAGCAACCATCCAACGTGACCCCTCTCTTATATGAATGTTCTTGAAACGGGAGCTCACCACAATTGGTTACCATTAGTTGTGAGAAAAGTTGTAATATTTAATGATTTCAGACTTTTCCCATTATTTGTACTGTGAGACCTAGCTTCTTGCCAAATTTCATAATTTTAGGTCAACGGGAAGTACCCTGTAGGTTTTTCATTTTTGAATAAATGTATGGAGATGAGGACATAAAATGCCATATCTTTTGATTGCGTCGTTGTAAAAAATTTAAATTTTCAGATCTTGTGTGGTTCATGGATCCTAATATATGGTATTAATTTCAACCTGATACCTTTACCCGTTCGTGAGATAAAGGGTCTTGACAGACAGACAGACAGACGGACAACAAAGTGATCCTATAAGGGTTCCGTTTTTTTCTTTTGAGGTACGGAACCCTAAAAACAACAGGTCTGCCTTGCATCCTCTTGGCAGTTTCGCTAGTCGGACCACAAATGTGGTCGGATGTGATTAGACCACAAATTTGGTCGGACTGGCGAGGCTAGGCTAGGTAATTGTCCATTATGTGATAGGATATACAGACATTCATGCCTTATTCCTTTTTTTGTAAGTCCATCGTGAGTCAAAAATAACTTTTAAATAACTTTCAGTAACCTAATGTTTTTAAAAATCCGTTTCGTTACTGTACAGCAAGTTTAACTTGTCGTTTTCTTGTTGTCGTGTCACAGAAAAATATTTACCTTTAGACTTCGAGCTTCTATGACGGTGACTGTGAGCCGGTGAAGATTTTCATTGTATAACAATGAGACCAGCAGCTCACCGATGTCTGAAGTTGGTTCTTGCAGCTCCTTTGCGAAAAAGACTTAGTTATTATAAAACTAGGTGAAGCATAATTTAACATTCATATTTATTAATTAGCTCTCAGCAGCTTGGAGGAGTACCGTATACAGCGTTATTTTTATCACTCTGGACAATTTAATAGGTGGTTCAGCCCATGAAACAGAATTATTTTTTCCAAGGAACATGTTTCAAAATATAAAAAAAAAATCAACACCCATACAATCTCCCGTGGAACACCTAGGTGAACCCCGCAGGTGAATCACGGGCAATACCCGACAAAAAGTGCTGCACCAGCAGTTTGTATGGGAAGTCATAAATTTTTTTTTCGTATTTCTACCTATGATCCTTGAGAAAAGTTGTTCAGTTTCATGGACAGAATCACCTCTAAAATATTCGGGGTGATAAAAAATAAGGGTGCTTAGAGTATAGTCATTTTGATTCTTATGCAAAATGTGTTTACTACAACAGCGTTTGATTTAATCTAATCCTTTATTCTCGACTAGCTAGGTTAAAATCTCTTTGCATGGTCCGATCGCGAAATTCTATTGGTCGACCAAAGGTAATTTTGTTTTCCTGTATCAATTAAACCAATGCTACAAAATATCAAACTGTGACATGTTTGCTCTAGATCTTCCTGTAGGTACTGGTAGATTATTAGAATCAAGGTAAATAATTTAGGTTAATAATAGGAAATCAAAGCCTAGACGAAAAGGTAGTACACCTTTTCGTCTATGCTTTGATTTCCTATTATCCAATAAACGCACTATAAAAAAAATATCGTTCCTTCCACACGACACCACCAAAACGATACCACCGGTGGTGTCGTATGGAATCTCTAGTCCATACGACACCACCGACTATTAGTGAGGTTACCTACATACAGAGTTGTTGATATGAAAACTCCAATTAAGTTCAAGCAGTTTCATTAATGAGGTATGTCATTTGATAAAGTTTATATTTATCTGTCACTCAAATGGTCATCTTGACATTGTTCATTGCAATTTGCATATTCCGCCCGAATATTTTTTCAACATTTGAAGATGGCGGTCGTGTTTATATTTCAATTTTAGTTTTATTTGTTTATTGAAGAGTTTAATGAATAATTTGATTGGGTGTTATTCAGTAAACGTCTTTGAAAATGAACATCTATTAGAAGATTGGAATACATGCATTTATCAATATTTTTGGATGGAGAGAAGCGGCCCATCGACACTTCAATAATTTTCCCCATCAACTTATCGGAGTCATCATAGTACACAGGCCCTCGTCTTCGTGATGTGGATTCCTGTGTAAATCTTTCACTTGACATTGGCGAACTCGCCATAATTTTATAATAATTTGTTAACTTGACATTGTGCAAAATACATCTGAGATGTGACGCCATTAAATAAATATCTATCTATCTAATATTTTAATTTTTCACAATGGACATGGATACTAATACTGACGACATAAAATACATAAAAACTAATGGCGGAACAGCTTTGCTATGGCAAACGTATAAATTTCACCGTCACAAGGGATATAAAAACGGCTCAGTGTTATGGAGATGCACTAGCTTCAAAAGGACAAAGTGTCCAGGTACGATAACTATAATGGTAAGTATCCTTTTCATTTGTAATTTTTTCGAGTATTCCATAGCCTTTACTTATTTTACTAGAATAAATTTTAATATTACTTTTTAGAATGACATAATTACAAAGACCAAAGATCACACTTGCGGAAGAGACGCCTTTGCAAATGACCGTTTGCTGGTAACAAACGCATTACGAAATAAGGTAATTACAGCTTGACCAACTTATCTGGAGAATTTTGTGATGGCGCCACGATCGAAAAGGGTTGCCACCTATTACAAAAATAAACAAATTCAGCCTTTTTTAATACTCTTAACTACATGATAAAATACGACATGACCTTTTACTGTTTGCCTCCTTGCTCGCAATCACAGATAAAAGATACATATACAGGGAGTAAAAAAAAGTACGATGATCCTTCTTAGGGGTGATTCTACATCACTAATAATTTAATATTTTTCGGGGCGCTTCACTTATACTTGAGCTAAATCTATTTTTTTAAGAAAAAGTATTTTTAATATTTTTTGTACAATCTATTAATGATGTAGAATCACGCCTTAGAAGGATCATCGTACTTTTTAGGGTTCCGTACCTCAAAATAAAAAAACGGAACCCTTATTATAGGATCACTGTGTTGTCCGTCAGTCTATCTGTCTGTCAAGACCCTTTTTCTCACGAACGAGAAGAGGTATCAGGTTGAAATTGATAAAGAATATTTAGGTCCATAAACCAAACAAGATCTGAAAATTTATTTTTTACAACGACGCAATCAAAAGATATGGCTCTTTATGTCCTCATCTCCATACATTTATGCAAAAAAGCAAAACATACAGGGTACTTCCCGTTGACCTAACATTATGAAATTTGACAAGAAGCTAGGTCTCAAAGTACAAATAAAGGGAAAAGTCTAAAAACTAATATTTCAATTTCAATTTTTCTCACAACTAATAGTAACCAATTAAAGTGAGCTCCCGTTTCAAGAACTTTTCTATAAAGGAGGGGTCAAGTTGGATGGTCGCGGAGACTTTAAAATCAAAGAGCGAAAGCTTTTAGTATATCATATGGTAGATAGGTACGGAACCCTTAGGGCGCGAGTACGACTCGCACTTGGCCGGTTTTTCACACCCTGTATAAGTAAATACAAAGATCGATGATAAAGACAACGGCCCTGACTAAACAGTACCTAAGGGTTTTTAGGCAAATTGGCCTCGGAATAATTAAACTTTAAAGCATACAAGTAATATATTAAATGTTATTTTTTTTATTTTATATTAGCTAGTGCCCGCGACTTCGTCCGCGAAGGTTTATAAGTTGTAGCCTATGTGTTATTCTGATGTATAAGCTATATTATTGTAAAGTTTGATTAAAATCCATTAAGTAGTTCTTACATGAAAGAGTAACAAACATCCATCCACCCATACTTACAAACTTTCGCGTTTATATTATTAGTAGGGAGGATAACATATCAATATTGCTATTAGTATTTTAAGAATTTCTTTTTATAGAAAAAGAAGACCCTGATTATTCCTTTTACTGATAACCTTTCACATAGTAATTAAATTAAATTTTGATGCTTGACAAGCATTTTCTAAACGGACGAACATGCTTGACAAGCATTGTAAAAATATAAAATTTTCAACAAGCATTCGCAAGCACGTAGATTGCTTGTCAAGTACATCAAGCTTCGTTTTAAACGATCAAAATTGCTTGACAAGTATGTTAAACGAGCTAGCGTTATACATGAACAAATGGTGCTATTGGAGATTCTTGCTCCTTTTCTGCATCAAAGAATGATTTCATTATGAGAATCATTTCTCACACACCACTTTACAGCGATTTTGGAATGATTTTCTCATAAAATACTTGGAAATATGCAGAAAAACAAGAATAGCACAGGCAACACTGACTGATACAAGGAGGTTTAAGTAGCAGCTCTTTCGGCTAAGGAGGGAGCCATAACCGTATCCATTTCTTGCGAGGGACCTCCATACTAAAATGTATGTACACTTGTTCACGTATGGACTGTTAGGTCGCCCACTATCCTCGTAAGTGTAAAATGCGGACGAAGTGTCATACGGGTTTCTTTATTTCATATACAAAACAAAACCTGTAACTAAATCTGAGGCTCAGTCACTTTAGCTTCTGTAGGTACTGAAAAAAGAGCGGTACAAAGTCCACCGTGTCAAGATACAAATACTTTTGACTGTAGGTACGAGTACATGTACCTGAACACAAAACTGTAGTATTTTTATACAAACTTTGTTTGAACACTTATTTCCCCCTTTAAAAGATAATTTCTAAAACATGAAGGTTCACATCTCTCTTTATTTCTTAAAGTATTTTATTTATCTATTTTACCTAAGTTTTCAAAACTCTAGAAGTTTCAAACGTATATTTTTTTATGAGTTGCGTATCTTCTGTTCGAGTGAACCGATTACAATGATACACCGCTTTTATATTGCAAGAAAGAACGCCAAACATATTATTGAAAACCCCGTTTGTATCAGTTAAGTTGTTTATGAGTTATTGGTGCACAGGCCGTGATAATTGGGCCTGTGAGTTATTGGCGCCGCCGCTTGAAACTTCGATTGTACTCTGTTTGAGTGAACCGATTGCAATGAAACTAAGCTTATATGTTGCACGGAAATAAACTTAATACATTACCTATCGAAAACCCGGTTCCAATCGGTTCAGTGGTTTGCGAGTTTATCGCGAATACACAAAACAGACCAACAGACAAAAATTCCAAAAATGAACCGAATGGTTTCTATTACCTTTTTTGTGACCCCCCAGATCAAGATCAATTTTTCCCGATAATTTTCAATGAACAGAATCGGTGAGTTATTATATGTATAGAATTGATGATCAATTCACAAGTAAAAATGATATATTTTCACTTTCGCATATAAATTTTGGATTAAACATTAGATTTTTATAAAGATGTTTGTAAAACGTAACCTAGACCCTAGTTTTTTGACCGACTTGTAATAGTCGACTAGGAGACGCTTTAAACGACTATGTTTAGGACGGACTCTACAGTTTTTACTCTGAGGACTGTCAACAACAAAATGACGTTTTCAAAATGACGTAAGTAGTTCCTCATTTGGCCATTCTACAGAAAAGTTGGTCAAGCTGTACATCTGACCAACCAATACCAACCTTATATGAAGATAATGTGTTTACATTGAAAGAAAAAGGTCATGATTTACTGAATGCAATTCCAAAGTTTAAAAATATTAAACAATTGCTTTATGATGCAAGAAATAAAGAACTTGGAGTTCCCGCTACAATTTTTAAATCTATAAATGAGGTCACTGTACCGGTAAGATTTCGCGAGTCTATATTAGCGGATTACTATTATGATGGTACTCGCATATTGGTGTTTTGTCCCAAACGTTGTCGTGAAATGATTTGTAAAATCACTGAGTATTTCGTTGATGGAACTTTTGCAGTCTGCCCGACTCCCTTCCAACAAATTTACAATTTTCTTGGTGACATAGGCAGCACTTTTGAAGAAACAAAAGTGGTACCACTTATCAGTGCATTTATGACTAATCGAACACAGAAAAGCTATGAGTTATTATTCCACATGATTCAATCAGAATTACCAGAATTTAAACCTTATAAAGTACATTGTGACTATGAGTCCGCGGCAATTAATGCTATAAAAGAAGAATATCCAAATGTAATAATAAAAGGCTGCTATTATCACTGGTGCAAAAATATTAGAAAAAATGCCAAAAAGTTTAAAAATAATGAAACCAAACCGGAAAAAAGAATTGTCTCTCTAACAGCGGCCTTACCGCTCTTGCCACCAAAATGTACTTCAGAAGGATGGGAGTATATCAAAACCCAAATTTATAGAATTAATAATATAAACATGACCAGATTTATACGTTACTTCGAAAATTATTGGTTAAAAATTCACTCCCCAGATCTTTTTAGCGTATATGGTGAAAGACATCATACCGATAATGTATCTGAAGGTTTTCATTCGAAACTAACTTGTTTTTATTCTGACAGCTTTAGCCGATAGACAACTTTACTATGGGGGGTATTAGAAACCTCAATATCGTTTTTAAAGACCTATCCATAGATACCCCACTCGTATGGGTTTGATGAAAAAAATTTTTTTTTTGAGTTTCAGTTCTAAGTACCTAAGGGGAACCCTCAAATTTATTGTTTTTTTTTCTATTTTTGTGTGAAAATCTTAATGCGGTTCGGTACTTACCAAGTTTCAAGGGAATAAACAAGACAACAGTTACTTTGACCAGAACCATGAATAAAATGAATAAATACTTAGGTATGGAAGCTTTAGGACAAAAAAGGAAGAGTAAATACATTTTGGATGATGACTTTATACTTGATGTTCAAATGCAATTAATCAATGGTGATATCACTGTGGCCAAGGCTTTAGATGAACTCAGATAGAGGCTTTTTTAAACAGAAGTATCACATCATCGGGTAAATCGGAGTAGAAACTTTTTTAATGTTTCCATAATGCTAGCACATGGCATTAAAGAATATAATTATGTCACTGTGGCGTTTCTGAATTCAGTTGTTTTCTGTTTTGTTCACTGTGTTATTACTATTGTATTTAGAAATATCATCATCATCATCATCATATCAGCCGAAAGACGTCCACTGCTGGACATAGGCCTCCCCTAAAGATCCCCATGACGACCGGTCCTGCGCTGCTCGCATCCAGCGGCTTCCCGCGACCTTGACAAGATCGTCGGTCCACCTTGTGGGGGGCCTGCCAACGCTTCGTCTTCCGGTACGTGGTCGCCACTCTAGAACCCTTACGCCCCATCGGCCATCGGTTCTTCTTGCGATGTGCCCTGCCCACTGCCACTTTAGTTTAGCGACTCACAGAGCTATGTCAGTTACTTTTGTTCTTCTGCGGATCTCCTCATTTCTGATTCGATCTCGCAGAGAGACTCCGAGCATAGCCCTTTCCATAGCTCTTTGGGTGACCTTGAGCTTCCTGATAAGGCCCATCGTGAGCGGCCACGTCTCGGTTCCATATGTCATCACTGGCAACACACACTGGTCAAAGACTTTCGTCTTGAGACACTGCGGTATTTTGGACGTGAAGATGTTGCGGAGCTTCCCGAACGCTGCCCATCCGAGTCGGATTCGACGAGTAACCTCTTTCTCTAAGTTGGATTTACCCAGCTGGACTGTTTGTCCCAGGTATACGTATTCATCGATAACTTCGAGCGTAGAGTCTCCAACTTTGAGTGGAGTGGGTACAACAAGGGCGTTAGACATAATTTTCGTCTTATCCATGTTCATTTTAAGACCCACTTGTTGTGAAACTCTACTGAGGTTATTGAGCATCGTGCCGAGATCTTCCAGGGTCTCAGCCATTACGACAATATCGTCGGCAAATCGAAGGTGGGTCATGTACTCGCCATTGATGTTGATGCCAAGTCCTTTCCAGTCCAGGAGTTTGAAGACGTCTTCCAATGCAGCGGTGAACAGTTTAGGAGATATGACGTCTCCCTGTCTCACTCCTCGATGCAATTGGATAGGTTTCGAGTCCTGGTCCTGAAGACGGACTGACATAGTGGCGTTTTTGTACAGATCCTTTAACACTTCAATGTACCGATAGTCGACTTGGCACCTCTGGAGAGATCGTAGCACAGCCCACGTCTCGATCGAATCGAAGGCCTTCTCATAGTCCACAAACGCTAGGCAAAGTGGCTGGTTATACTCTTCGGTCTTCTGTACAACTTGCCGTAGCGTATGTATGTGGTCTATGGTACTGAAGCCTTTACGGAAACCGGCTTGTTCGGGAGGCTGGAAGTCGTCGAGCCTGCGTGCGAGACGATTCGTAATGACTCTCGAGAACAGCTTATAGACATGACTCAGAAGTGAGATGGGTCTGTAATTCTTCAGCAGGGTCTTATCACCCTTTTTAAAGAAGAGCACCACCACACTTCTGTGCCATGCCTGTGGCGTTTTCCCTTCGAGTATGACAGAATTAAACAGCTTCTGAAGAGCTTTTAGCACTGGCCTTCCGCCTGCTTTCAGAAGCTCAGCCGTAATTCCATCGTGCCCGGGTGCCTTGTTGTTTCTAAGCTGTCTGAGAGCCATTCTAATCTCGTACAAGCTGACGTCCGGGATATCTTCGGTATGGTGTCGGGTAAGTCTAGCTCTTGGATCGTTGGCCAGACTGCTAACGGGTGGGCCGGTTGACGTGTATAACTGTCCATAGAACTTCTCGACCTCCCTCAGTAGCTCAGGCTTGGACGATACGGTTCTGCCATCCTCGGTCTTCAGCTTCGTCAACTGGCTCTGCCCAATAGACAGATCTCTTGCGAACACTTTGGAGCCCTTGTTCCGCTCAATCGCTTCTTTAATATGATTAGTATTAAATAGCCTAATGTCGCGAGTCAGAGACTTAGAGATCTGTTTATTGAGCCGCCGATATTGAGAAGCATCTCCCGAATACTGCAGAACCATTTCGCGTCTTTCTTCCATTAGCTTGAGGGTATGATCTGAGATCTTTTTGGTTCTTTTAGTACGGTGGGGTCTGAAATACTTTGACCCAATTGTATGGACAGTTTCCACGAACCCGTTATTGTAGTCGTCCACATCTATGCATTCACCGAGGCATTCGAAGCGATTTTGCAGTTCGAGCTGAAAGCCGTCGGGATTTTGGATATTGGTGGGTGCGGGTCGGAGCGTAGACTTCATCAGTCGAGTTCTTTCCAGCTTTACGTTGATATTCAATGTGCCTCTTACCAACCGGTGATCGCTTCCGGTTTTAACCACATTGATCACAGAGACATCATTGAATATTTGCTTCTTCGTCGACATGATAAAGTCAATCTCATTTTTTGTAACACCATCGGGACTGATCCAGGTCCATTTTCGGTTTTCCGACTTTTTGAAGAAGGAATTCATCATAAAGAGTCCTTCTTTCTCCAAAAAGTCGGCTAACATGTGGCCCCTGGAATTCCGATATCCAACACCAAATTGCCCCACCCTCAGCTCACCATCGCCTCGCTTGCCCAGTTTCGCGTTGAAGTCCCCCATGACAACGGTATAGTGGGTCTTAGGCGTATGTATGGCTTTAGAGATATCCTCATACATAGCCTCGACTTCATCATCAGAGTGTGTCGATGTGGGGGCGTATACCTGTATGACCTTCAGCGAATACCGTTTGGTGATTCTGAGTATAAGGTACGCTACCCGCGACGACACACTCTCGATCATGACGACGTTGTTCACGAGAGACTTGTGGACCATAAACCCGACACCTCCCTGGGACAGTTGGTCGCCCTCCCGGAAATAGAGCAAGTTACCTGATTTTAGGGTTATCAAGTCCTCCCCCTCTCTTCGGACTTCAGATAGACCCAAGATGTCCCAGTGTAACCTGCTCAATTCTTCCTCGAGTTCAGCAACCTTCTCGTCGGTCCGCAATGTGCGCGTGTTGTACGTTGCCAGGGCCAGAGGTCGTCGTTGTTGGTAGCCTGGCATCTGCCGGGGATTCTTCGCACCCCCTGCCCCACCGTTACCATGACCGCTACCAGAGCCAGGAATAGCGGGGCCGCCGGGGACTAGGGGCCGGTGCTTATTGACGTGATTCATAGGATTTTTAGGGGGTTTTACCATAGTCGCCACGCTTGGCAGACGGGTTGGCGTCCGCAGTGTGATGGGATAATACACAGAAGGACGCTGCTGCCCATCCTCTGGATTTCATTCCCTTAGTCGCCTCTTACGACACCCACTGGAAGAGATGGGTCGGTACTATTCTATTCTGGGCCGGCACCGCACGGCTCAGAAAGAAATTTAGAAATATATAAATACTTAATAACATAATTTAGAAAGTATGGAGAGTCAATCAATTTTGAGTTTACAACCTAAATACCAACTCTCGCCCGATGATGTGTTTGAAATGCAGGATACTCAAGAGTATGTTGTAGAGTGTAGAGATGACGACGTCACACCAGACATTTATATGTCCGTGAAAACGCAAACGGAACAAAATATGAAGGATAATTGTACCCAAACGGACCATTTGAGTGATGCTCAGATTGTATTAAATACAGCAAAATTGTTGGCTGAAAGTTTTTTTCCCGGAAAAGACACACTAAAAGAAAAGTTCATTAAGGCCTATTACAAGCACGTAACAACAATTGTGGACACGCTGCAACGATAATCTTCATACATGAAAATCTCGCCATAAAGTCTATGGATTTAAACTAGAGGAATAGACAAAAGACCCTTTATTACTCAAATTGACAGTACTTTCCGTCCTTATTTTAAAAAGTAAAAATGAAAGAAGCCTGTGAAAGAATCCTTTAGAGATGAGAAAAAATTTCTGCTTTTGTCGCTAAGTAATAGTGCATTTGGTTGTGAATTAAAGTAAAAAAACGAGTTAAAAACCAAAATATCTTTGTTTTAAAACACAAAATCTCAAAACGACGTAATGCGCGCCAAGTTTTTTATTGTGAAGAAGCAAGAAGAAGGAATTGTTGGTAAAGCATCAATTGTCAAGAATTTGTAATCAAGAAAAGTCGGAACCTTCAGTCAGTTATAATTTAGTGGTGAAATTGTGCGTATTTCTGAATAGTTTAATGTGAAACGAGATTTCGGTGAAAATACTGTTGTTACCTACGCACGTGTACATCATGAGATTGAAGAAACGTCTTGTCTAGATGTTTGTTTGGTTTGTTGTAAATGTTTGTTTACTAAGCTTCCCATTTTTCTCATGGATTTTTACTTGCATTATATTCCGCATGCCATGACTTTCAATAAATATTATGTATAGAATTTGCTTTGAATAAATAAAACAATATCTACATCTGATGTCTTTTATTGCTTTAAAACTAAGAAAAGTAAAAGAAAAATATTTGTAACTTAAAAAACTAGTATCATATCCAAAAAATAAATGTAGCCAAACTAGGGAATTAAGATTCCAAATCAGAACAAATTAAAAAAAACCGAGTTGTCAAAATGATTTGATGAGGGCATCAAACCTCCTTGGAAGGCATTCTTAAAGCGAGTTTTGACATAAAGGAGATTCCCGTCTGATGCGTTAGTATCCCTAATAGGCCGAGTCCTGAAGCTGTAATTTTTAATTGGCTGGACATAAATCGAAACCGTCGATTTACTATAAAGTTGCTATGTATTATAATAGGTGGTGGAACACTTATGTAAAAAATATTTTTTAATGAATTGGCTGGCTTTTAGATTCTCCAGAAAATATATTTTTTTGTTTGTTTATGCATGTGAAGTCAAGCCAAAAATTGTAACTAATATCTGATGGGGTAAACTTTTGATGTGGGTTCCAAGGTACCTACTTCAATTAAAACTAAGCAAAAAATATTTGCGCATATTTTTTTATTAGCAAATTTGTATGCAAGTTACATAAAAGTCCAGGCAAAAATGGCAACCAAATTATTTTAAATTTGATAGACTTTCCAGGACAGTTTTTGAGCAAATTACCTAAAATTAAGCATATTAATCTAAAGTTAAATATTTTCGTATTTAATGTTGAAGCAAAAATACCAACTGAAAAACTTTTGTTTAATTACAGGTTTCTTCGTGTGTTCTTTCCTTTATTTATAAAATTAAGCATAATTATAAAAAGATAAAAAAGTTGATTTTTAATTCAATAGATCGCGTCAAGCGAGCGAGAACCGGCGTAATATTATATGTTCTTTGGAACCGGTATGGCGTGCCGTGCGCCCCGAGACTTTTTTCTTCTACGTAATGTCAAGAGTACGTCAAGCCTGACATAATATTAGACTTTTTAGTGTTCTTATTTCAACAGTCCAAGTAGCTAGAGTGGGCTGCAAGTGTCTGGCTGCCTGCTTGTACAAACAACTACACTTCAAACAGTCCATTGAAAGGATAAAATATCATTGTGGGATACAGTGTTACAAAAACCGGGCAAGTGCGAGTCGGACTAGCGTGCTAAGCTTTTGCTCTTGACCCCCCGATCTTGACTCCTCTATAATAAGAATTTACTTGAAGTGGAAGCTAGCTAGCGTTAATTGGTTGTGAGAAAGGTTGTAAACTTTAATTATTTCAGACTTTATGGTTCCGTACCCATAGGGTGAAAAACGGAATCATACTAATATGCCTCCGATGTCTGTCTGACTGTCTGTCAGTGGGCTGTATCTCATGCTGCATAAGCTATAAAATATAAAAACTGATCAAGTGCGAGTCGGACTCAAAAAAGGACGAGTTGCACTCCGAGAGTGCCAGCAGAAGTGAAAGCTTGAATTTTTGAATATGATGTTTTTGTAAGGGTCAATCGCGTCATTGCTCGTGTACTTCTTCATCGAGACCTAAAATTTGTCTCAGTACATGAGTAGTCTAGGGTCAGTAGTTTTCAAGTTATAGCGATTTTTACTTTGACAGCTGTCATCCGAAATGTAAATCTCATCAAGACCTATCATTTAACTCAGCACACGAGTACACTAGAGTCTGTAGTTTCCAAGTTATGGGGTTTTTTTAGTTTGACAGCTGTCATCTGTAATGTAGATCTCATCGAGACTTATCATTTGTCTCAGCACATGAGTATTGTAGAGTCAGTAGTTTCCAAGTTATGGGGTTTTTTAGTTTGACAGCTGTCATCCGAAATGTAGATCTCATCGAGACCTTTCATTTGTCTCAGCACATGAGTAGTCTAGGGCCAGTAGTTTTCAAGTTATAGCGATTTTTACTTTGACAGCCGTCATCCAAAATGTAGATCTCATCAAGACCTATCATTTGACTCAGCACACAAGTACTCTAGATTCAGTAGTTTCCAAGTTATGGGGTTTTTCAGTTTGACAGCTGTCATCCGAAATGTAGATCTCATCGAGACCTATCATTTGTCTTAGCACATGAGTAGTCTAGGGTCAGTAGTTTTCAAGTTATAGTGATTTTTACTTTGACAGCTGTCATCCGAAATATAGATCTCATCAAGACCTATCATTTGACTCGGCACACGAGTACACTAGAGTCAGTAGTTTCCAAGTTATAGGGTTTTTAGTTTGACAGCTGTCATACGAAATGTAGATCTCATCGAGACCCATCATTTGTCTCAGCACGTGAGTATTGTAGAGTCAGTAGTTTCCAAGTTATGGGGTTTTTTAGTTTGACAGCTGTCATCCGAAATGTAGATCTCATCGAGACCTATCATTTGTCTCAGCACATGAGTAGTCTAGGGTCAGTAGTTTTCAAGCTATAGCGATTTTTACTTTGACAGCTGTCATCCGAAATGTAGATCTCATCAAGACCTATCATTTGACTCAGCACACGAGTATACTAGAGTCAGTAGTTTCCAAGTTATGGGGTTTTTTAGTTTGACAGCTGTCATCCGAAATGTAGATCTCATCGAGACCTATCATTTGTCTCAGCACATGAGTAGTCTAGGGTCAGTAGCTTTCAAGCTATAGCGATTTTTACTTTGACAGCTGTCATTCAAAATGTAGATCTCATCGAGACCTATCATTTGTCTCAGCACACGAGTAGTCTAGGGTCAGTAGTTTTCGAGTTATAGCGATTTTTAGTTGGACAGCTGTCATCCGAAATGTAGATATCATACATTTACGATTCGCTATTAAATAACGATCAAAACCAGTACGTCAAGTCTGTCGTGCACATATCACGTTGTGCACAACAAAAAAAGCCGAGACTATGACCACAGAATATATAATAGTAAACAAGTTTACAGGAGTCGCACTCCTTTGATCTTGGAAAAAGCTGCCTATTTCACAGACAGGCCTGCTATGACAAAGACAAAAAAGATGTGTTGGTCTTTATCACACTTTAGAAGTTTTGTATATATTGAGCCTGCTCTAACTTGGTATGATTATTTGCAAATAAATTTCTATACTTCATCCGAGATCTGACGATACAAAGATAAAAAAGATGTTTTGGTCTTTATCACACTTTAGAAGTTTTGTATATATTGAGCCTGCTCTGACTTGGTATGCTTATTTTCAAATCCATTTCTATACTTCATCCGAGATCTGACGCGAGTTAATAATTTTTTCCCCATCTGAAAAAGTGCCAAGCGCCGCTGAAGAAGTTTTCACTTCACAAATCGACCACAGTAAGTTACTGACTTTTCAACTAATACAATTTATATCATGTGGTAGTACGGAACCCTCGGTGCGTGAGTCCGACTCGCACTTGGCCGGTTTTTCCCTTTCATTAGATCAAATCCACAATTATTTTGAGTCTCATGTCAAACCTGTAGAATATTCATACAAACTTCCACCCCATTTTTCAACCCCTCAGGGGATGAATTTCAGAAAATCCTTTCTTAATGTGTAGTCTTGACGTACAAAAAAACTACTTACAAAATTTCACATCTGTAGCTTTATCGGTTACGGCTCGGCGTTGATGAATCAGTCAGTCAGTCAGTCAGTCGGTCAGGGCATGCTGTTTTATATATTTAGATTTAGATCAGAAGATCAAAAGTATTTTCAGCTTACCACAACCGATGTAAATTTTCATCTTTTATGTTTAACTTTAAATTCCGAAACGCGTACCGAAAAAAACAGCGAAGCAATGCGACGTTGCCGTACCGTGCAATCACGAGCCATGTACTATGTTAATGTCAATTATGAACTTTATTTCAACTTCTTTAGGGTCGATATAAAGCGCTACATAATGTAATTTTTATATAAAAAGATACGCTATTGCCTGAAATGTTTAATTTTCAAAGTAATCAACGTAAGTACAGTTTTAGAGTATAATCAAACACTTTTCATTCAGTTAACTATTTTGGCCAAAGAGAAATCCCTCAATAATTATACCACTGTAAAGCTTTAACATATTGTGTTCACTTTTATGACTGTTTGATCAAGTACAACAAAATTTTGAAGTACAAAAAGTCACGAGATAGTTATGTATTTTGCCCGAGCAGACAAAAAGGAATAAAACTTTTAGTGGGATTTTTTTGATTTTAGGCTTTACCTAAGAACTTAGGTGCTTAATTAGTTTGTAAAATACTAAAAGTGTATCATTGAACGAGCCCAGAAAACATTTCGTTTAGTTGGCATTTTTGCCACAGTAACTATTTATATAATAGGGTTTTTTTAATCTGCCGCCTTGTGCCATTTGGTGATATGCTTAATTTTAAGTAATTATGTAATTACTTCCAAGACTTCATAAACCACAAAAAGAAAATCTTGGTTCCGATTTTTGTCTAGGCCAAAATCTAATTATCTTGGGGGTGTTTAATACCTACATAACTACTTACTTCACTGAAATAAAAAAATAATATTTCATAAACTCTGTTTTATTAATTATCGTTTAACTATAGATAACTTGAAATAATAACTTTGGGGTTGGATCAATGTATGTGATGTTGTCTGATATTTATTTATTTATTTTAATGAACTGGGAGCTGTTTATCAAAAACACGCGTTTCTGGACATCACTAGGGTGGTGTCGTATGGACTAGAGATTCCGTACGACACCACCGGTGGTGTCGTTTTGGTGGTGTCGAGTGGAAGGAACGAAAAATATCGCTTTAATTCCTGTAAGATACACTTTTATCTAATAAAGCCAAATAGAAAATTATTATACCTTTTCAATATCCAGCTTGTAAAGTTGTGGCTCTTCATCTGGTGCCACTCCCTCCAGCTCACTCAAAGGCAGAATGATGTGGCCAAGTAGTTGCTTCTCTTTCCCTATCCTGCCTCCATCCAGCACTGACAGCTTTAACGTTAGGCCTTCCAGCTTCCCTGGAGGTATCTAGTAAAAAAATATTTTTAAGTTGAATAGAGGATTGATTCCTTGTAGTTAGGGTGCTGGCTGCAATTTGGGTGTATAATTTGCTCATGATTCATATTAATATTGTCTGCCTTTGTGGCTCCGGTTAAAAATACTTCTGAAGATGTAGAAAATCTAAGAGGCAGACATGCAGGGCTCTGCATTATCACGGGACGAAGTAGTGAATTTTTGCATTTTGAAGCGCTGTAACTTTACGACGCAGGGCTATTATGGTGGCAGACCATTTTTCAGGGGTTTTATACATTGTATTTAATCAGATGGTCATAGTCTGCCAGGTGTACGTTTCATTGTCAAATTTTAAAATAGTTAAAACTGATTGATTGAGATTGACTTTTGATTAATTTTTCCATAACTATCAGTTCCAAAAACAAAATTTAGAGTGTAAATTATAGGAAATTTAATTCTCTACAACACTGTGCAAAACACATTTGAATTGCAGTAATCTAAAGGTAGAATTTTCACTAATATCCGGGAAATGAGATTTTTCCTCTTTTTAAAAGCACATATCTTTATCTATCAGTACTAGAAACAAAATGAAAAACGTAAATTACAGGAAATTTAATTCTCTACAACATTGTGTAAAACACATTTCTGGCTAAAATTCATGTAACCGAAGATATAAGCGAAAAATATGGTGGGGGGCGCGAAGGGGGGAGAATTGTGCATTTTGCATTTTAAACACTTACTAATCATCCTAGACAACATATCAAAAATTTGGAGTCGTTGCACCGTTTGTAAGCTAATCCTTCACTTTTAATCTCTATTTAGTGGATTAATAACTACAGATGTAAAATTTTGTACAGAGGTGTATTGCACGTCTAAACCCACAGCGAAATAATTTTCAGAAATGTGTTGAAAAAGGGATGAAATGTTTTGGCACGAGATACATAAACATTTTGATTTAAGCTTATATAAAGAAAAGAAGAAATACGTATTTTAGCATTATTCATCAATCATTCCCCGGGGGGTGAAAATGAAGGATGAAAGTTTGTATGAAAATGCTTTAGTTTCGACATGAGATACATACAAATTTGGATTTATTTTAGTTAAAAAACTCGAGTATAAGCATTTTTGCAAAATCATCCCCTGAGCGTATGAATAGAGGTCTTTTTAGGGTTCCGTACCTCAAAAGAAAAAAACGGAACCCTTATAGGATCACTTTGTTGTCCGTCTGTCTGTCTGTCTGTCTGTCTGTCTGTCTGTCTGTCTGTCTGTCTGTCTGTCTGTCTGTCAAGACCCTTTATCTCACAAACGGGTAAAGGTATCAGGTTAAAATTAATACCATATATTAGGATCCATGAACCACACAAGATCTGAAAATTTAAATTTTTTACAACTACGCAATCAAAAGATATGGCATTTTATTTCCTCATCTCCATACATTTATTCAAAAATGAAAAACCTACAGGGTACTTCCCGTTGACCTAAAATTATGAAATTTGGCAAGAAGCTAGGTCTCACAGTACAAATAATGGGAAAAGTCTGAAATCATTAAATATTACAACTTTTCTCACAACTAATGGTAACCAATTGTGGTGAGCTCCCGTTTCAAGAACATTCATATAAGAGAGGGGTCAAGTTGGATGGTTGCTGAGGCGATTTTTGTTTTAGTTCTATTTGAAAACGGGAACACTTACAAACTTGAAAATTGGTATGTTTATAGGGCATAGGCTATAAAATAACAACAAATAATAAAATTTGGTCAAGCGCGTGTCGGACTCAATAAATCTAGCACATTAACTTACTGAAATTTCAACTAATACAATTATGTTTATGTGGTGGTACGGAACCCTCAGTGCGCGAGTCCGACTCGCACTTGGCCGGTTTTTTTTTCAAATATATAATTTATAAACCTGCATGCCTAAAGTACAAAAACCACGCTTGCACAGCCGTGGGCAACAGCAAGTAGTATTATAGGTCGAAATGTTGTTGCATTTACCCTACAGAATAATTGCTTTTAATGTTGCTACCGTAGGCAACCAACCAGGCAGGCGAACGATACCAACCTTATATGAAGCTTAGTAAATTTAATGAAAAATTGGTTAACATTAATTTACATCCACTTATTTAAGCAGCATAGTAAATCGGAAATGCTTGATAAAACACCCATTACTAAAATCAAATTACCCCCAGCGTTGAAACGAAAATGGTGACATATTTATTAACAATTTATGAATATGTCGATGAAAATGTGAGGTTTGTCACTTGGGAAATCTAAGCTCAATCAAAATTCCATTTTCGTTCCTCAATTAAAGGTTTAGGATTTGTGTCGTAGAACAACATACACTTTGATTTCAATGTTTCTATTAGCGATATAAATTATTTTTAACACTGTTGCACATAAAGTTCTAGACCAATTTTTACTTGCTAACATAATCATTAACGTCCCAGTGCTAGACAAAAGCCTCCCTTTGTTGTCTTATTTAGGAAAAAATCCGACCAAGTGCGAGTCGAACTCACGCACCGAGGGTTCCGTACAAACCTGTAGGTATATAAGCAAAAGTTATGGTATTTTTATGACTATTTTTTTATTATTTGATATTACTAAAAGTTTAAGGTTTTCAGAAAAAATGGTTTCATGCCAAATTTCAAGATTTCAAAGTCAAGGTCGACTGAAAGTATCCTTTAGGTTTTGATTCCCTTGCAATTAGTAGCGAATTTAAAAAAAAAAGGCTTAATTGCTGTTTCTTTTGATTGGGTTGACGTAGAAGTTTGATTTTGTTACAGCTTATTATAAACCTGAGTATTTGATATTAATTTCAATTAAATTTCTTAACGCGTTCATGAGGAAAGGGGTAGTAAGTTTATGTTTAGTTTATGTAACTAAAAATTTATGCTTTTCGCAATTTTTCCTTTATTTGTGCTATATTATGACGTTGCTTCGTACCAAATTTCAAGATTCTGAGTTTACGGGAAGTACCCTGTAGGTTTTGATTCTCTTGCGAGTGTCGAAAAATTCGACAATTTGCGGCATAAACGGCTGTATCTTTTGATTGCGTTGGCTTAGAAGTTTGATTTTTTCACAACTCCAAGGGACAGGAGAATATTTGATACGAATTTCAGTTTGATACCTCCACGCGCTCCTGAGAAAAAGGGTCGTGACAGACAAACAGACAGAGAGACAGACGGACAACAAAGTGATCCTATAAGGGTACTGTTTTTTCCTTTTGAGGTAAAGAACCCTGAAAATATCTGCGCTTCACGGAGTAAATACAAATCTGCTGAAAACAAAAACAGACTTCAGACTCATAAAATATACAAAAACACATAGAATACATGAAACTTCATGTATTCTATGCAAAAACACACAGTAGAATACACTTTAAATCATGCAAACCAAAACTAAATAAACCATATAAAGCTAAATTCAAAGAATATTTTTTTGAATTTGCTGACGTCTAAGTTCAAAATATACGTATTTGGGTAGATCTACAAACTATGGACGAAACTGAGTTTGATATCGGCAAACATTTTTTTAAACATTCTGGTTGCGGAATTCAGTCTAATAACAAGAGTACAACGTCTTTTAGCGCATCTAGAGCGGAACAGTCAAAATATTTAATAGTTTTCGATTTATGGCCATTTTAAGGAATCAAGCCACAGGAAACTGAGAAGGTCACCAGGAAACTGAGAAAAACAATAAAAATCGATAGAGATCAACGTATATTTATCATGTATTACATGAATTTTAGAATTTGTATTATTAAATTAAGTTTTAATAGTACCCGTACCTTTAATAATAACAATATACTTGGCTAGTTACTAATTCTATACTTAAGCAGTCTTAAACAGTAACTCTAGACATCACAATCTGGCCCAAAAGCAATTTATTTGCTACTTCTTTCTCTTGACAAGTCTTCGATTATATATATTATCTGTTATTTCTTCTAATACATCGCCGAATATAGTAGTTTAAGATACAAGTGCCGTAAGTAGGGTTATTACAAACGAGTTGACGTTTTGTAAGCCCGAGACGAAGTCGAGGGTTTACCATCGGCACGAGTTTGTCATAACCCTTACGGCCGTGTATCTTACGACGTTTTTCAATACATTTGTGAGAAAACAGGTATAAGTAATACACTTGTTAAAGGAACCAACCATGTTTACTGTCAGCCTCTTGTCGATTTATGTTCTCCTGGTACTCTCCATTTTATTTTAAATAAAGGTCACGGCAGTCGTCACCCAAGTAAAAAGCCACCACTGTAGTATTTTGACAAAATAATTTTATGATCAGAGTTTAAATACTCCTTGGTAGTATACTTTTTTACTTACCGCACTAGTTCGGTAAGTAACTACTTACGAACAATGTTTACGTCCTTGTAAGTACGTTTTTCGAGCAAATGTATTGAAAAAGCCTTTTTTACAACGTCAGGCCGTGTTGTAGGATCTTCAGCTAGTTGGGTAATTTTTGTATTAGGTGTAAGCTCCAGTTGTTTCTTTTGTTTCTTCAATCTCTGGCATCTTTTTTTAGTGAGTTTTTGTTTCAGCTTTACAATTAAAACGTTTTTGCGCTTTAACTCCTGGCTTATTTTAAAACGCTGCTTCTGTGATCGTTCTCGAGCTGATTTCAGTCTTGGATTTTGCGTCGGAGACAACGGTTGAGGAGCATTTATATCAAGATTTTCTTGATTTTTAAGATTTTCTTGCTGAGGTGGTTCAGGTTCTCTTTTTGTAGGATTTGTCTGAGTATCCAATTTTTCCGAGCTTGCCTCTTTTCACGAGCCGTCATTTCAGACACTAGTTTCTTTTTGCCACATTCTCTAATTTTTTTATATTTTTGCTTTCTTTTTTTCTTTTTCAGCTGCTAATTTCTGACGACCATTTTTAATTTTTTCATAACTTAATTTTTCAGCTATCCTTTTTTTCTCTAATATCTTTTGTCAGTATTTTCTTTGGTTTCGCCATTTTTTCTGTATAACAAAATATAATATTTAGTGTTCAAAACATAGTGCAATGCAACCAACTTAATTTTACACTAATATGTGTACAATCAATGTTATTTGACTATTAAAGATTTATATGGCATGGCATAAGTTTAATTGTAGTGTAAATAACTATAATCAAAATAGTACTAGGAACTGCTAAGATCGGTAATATTAATGTTTTATGCTTTATGCCGAAGTTTCTAAAAGATAACGTGAATACTAAAAGTAGACCAGTACTAATGCTAATTATCTGTAGATATTTAATTACGACAGCTACTCAAATGATTTCTTATATTATTTTATACGTAGTTTAAAGTTTATAGGTAGAAAGTTGTAAATTATCTTACGCAGAAACAATGTTTTAGTATGAACTTATCAGGATCCTGGATGGTTCTCAGTATCTTGGGTTTCAATTTGACAGGAACCTGAGACCAGGATCCTGAAAATTTCTGTCTAATATTAAAAAAAACAGATCAATTTATAACATTAAACCAAAATTAAGCAAAACTATGACTTTGCGTCAGCAACTTACATATCAAAACGCTATAATTACTCATATTATTTATTTATTAAGTAAAAAAATATCTTACCAGGATTCTGGGAACTCCACTGATTACGACACCACTTCCCTTGCTGACCGCGCCGGGCTGACTAAACAACGCGCTAGGTGCGAATAGCTAGATGATATTCTTTGTCTCTTTCGTACGTCTGATCGACTCAGCTGAACGGCAACATCGCACGCCAAAAAGCCTAGCTGGTATTTGCTTATTAAACACCGACCAGGATCCTGATATGAAATCGTGGGGACAAAATGTTGACAAGATTTTTTAAATATATTTTTGGGAAAATAAGATAATAATTATTCTACCTAGCAAGAAGAAATTTTAAACTCATTAATTTGGGCATCAGATGACCTTGATACAGAAAATTAAATAAATCACGACGCACTTTTTACTAGAATTTGTCCGAGGGACAGTACAGGATCCTGAGAATTTGACACTTTGAACAAAGATTTCGTTGTGTAAATAATTTTTATTACTAATTATTTTCAGTGACCAACTAGAAACAGCTTAAAATAACAGTATTCCATACAAATACATTACTTTGAAACATTTTTTTTTGTATAATTTGGCTGAGCCGCTAAAAATTCCTTACTTTGTAGATCTACCCATTTACAATTTACAGAAGCCTAACAAAGCAAAGAGATTTGGGCCTCAGCATCAGGCTAGCACGCAACCTCCGTCGCCTGAAAATATACCCTGAAAATATCTGCGCTTCACGGAGTAAATACAAATCTGCCAAAAACAAAAACAGACTTCAGACTCATAAAATATACAAAAACACACAGTAGAATACACTTTAAATCATGCAAACTAAAACTAAATAAAGCTATATAAAGCTAAACTCAAAGAATATTTTTTTGAATTTGCTGACGTCTAAGTTCTAAATATACGTATTTACAATTTACAGAAGCCTAACAAAGCAAAGAGATTTGGGCCTCAGCATCAGGCTAGCACGCAACCTCCGTCGTCGACAATCCTATCTACAAGCCTTGTATCACATACGAGTACTGCTATTATCTTGGCTATTATGATAATAAAACGTAAAAAGTCCTCGAAATGAACAGATCGCTTTATTGCTATTTTGTTTGTAAAACGAAAATTGAATTATTTATAAGATATAAACTTTCAGATAAGGGCAGAAATACTTCGATATTTATTTTTACTGTAACTTTTCTATCTAATTTCCATAAAGGTTAGGTTAACAGGTACAGCCGGGAAAAAATCAGCAAAAGGTGTCCCGTGTGGTTGGAAAAATTATATTTGAGGTGAAGTTTCTAGTAACTAATTCGCCAAAAACTTCACCAATCTGTAGGTTTGTATACCTATAAACTGTCTTATTCTGAAGATTGTTAAGTAGCTTGTTTTAAATAGGGGAATAATTAGGTTTCGGGATTAAAACGAATGAAAATTCAAGAAGTAGGCCTTATTTCATCATCATCATCATCATCATATCAGCCGAAAGACGTCCACTGCTGGACATAGGCCTCCCCTAAAGATCCCCATGACGACCGGTCCTGCGCTGCTCGCATCCAGCGGCTTCCCGCGACCTTGACAAGATCGTCGGTCCACCTTGTGGGGGGCCTGCCAACGCTTCGTCTTCCGGTACGTGGTCGCCACTCTAGAACCCTTACGCCCCATCGGCCATCGGTTCTTCTTGCGATGTGCCCTGCCCACTGCCACTTTAGTTTAGCGACTCTCAGAGCTATGTCAGTTACTTTTGTTCTTCTGCGGATCTCCTCATTTCTGATTCGATCTCGCAGAGAGACTCCGAGCATAGCCCTTTCCATAGCTCTTTGGGTGACCTTGAGCTTCCTGATAAGGCCCATCGTGAGCGGCCACGTCTCGGTTCCATATGTCATCACTGGCAACACACACTGGTCAAAGACTTTCGTCTTGAGACACTGCGGTATTTTGGACGTGAAGATGTTGCGGAGCTTCCCGAACGCTGCCCATCCGAGTCGGAGGCCTTATTTAAACTTGACAAAACTGAAAAAGCTGTAAAATCTGACAAAGCAATACTTTTTGTACGATGACGTCATGTTGAACAAGCATTGGAAAAATGCCATAATAACAAAATGGAAATTAGCCAAAGTAGACGTCGCACAAAATAACTCAGGCCATGGCAGTTGATGCGCAGAAGTCAAGTCATATGAAAATGTTATTTTTGACTTCTGCGCATCAACGACATGGCCAGTTATTTTGTACGACGTAGTCCAGATAATATATATGAACAAAATATTAAGGTAGACCACGGGTACGCAGTAAATTGTAAGAGGTAGATTAATTTCAATGTACAGGCAGCTTCATGTCGCAAGAGTCTATACGGGAGCTAAGTTGTGAGCTGGAAAATTCCAACCAATAGGATTGCTCCATTTGACAGCGCATTTGACAAGCTAGGAAAATGGCTCACTCCTATTGGTTGGAATTTTACCAGTTCACAGCTTATACCTAGTAGCTCTCTCGCATAGCACTAGTGGAAGAGCAGCCTTAAACTATATCTTTGGTAAAACTATCGCTGATATTGGGAATTCTCTTGATACTCCGGTCCCTCATAGTCTTATATCGCCAAATTCACCAAATGTTTTCCAGGTACTATAGTTAGGTAAGTAGCTCTCAATTTTTGATAGGAGCCAATTCTTGAATTTTCTATGGATTTTTTTTATTCAAGAATTGGCTCCTATCAAAAATTTAGAGATATGTACCTAACTAGTACCTGGAAAAAAATTGGTGAAATTGAAAATCGTGTCTACGTGAAACAGCTAACTAACCTCACTATGAAGTGCGATTGCAATTGTATTACAGTTATTGTTAAAGATTACCTGATACACAAACGTCTCGTCGAAGAATGGATTGCATGTTTTCTTCTTCTGTTTCGTTTGCAAAACTCTTCTTTCATCTGGCATCAGTTGGAGTCTGAAAATAAAATTACCATTACTGACGCCTCAAGAAACCTTGATTTCTGAAAGTTTCAGCTTGCAGAAAGCTTCTATAACCGCAAAGTTTATTTCAAAGAGATTTGAACCTCGCTGCGCTCGGTCCGTAGCGAGGTTCAAATCACTTTGGTTTATTTAAATCGATAGCCAACTCTGTCTTTGTCGACAAGAACTCAAACTCAAAATAGGTTATTCATTGTTGGATATTAAAATCTCTTAATGACGTCAGCTAAACTACATCGCTTCACAAACAAATTGGCGCAATGAAGGAAGCGACAATAAAAACCCACGCGCTCTTTTAAATATGTTTGAATGTACAGGGTTGATACAATAAACATAAGTCAATTAGGATTTTGAAATTAGAATTTTGAAGACAGAAAGTGACAGCCGTACATTTAAATAAGCTTCAACTTAAAGACACTTACTACTGGCAGTAAGTTTAAATTATAAATTTTGTAGATGGGTATACTTTTGGAATCGCATAGACGTTTTAAAAAAAGTTCTGTTATTGAGGTGCAGTCAGCTATCAGCGCGATCGTAGCACGTAATCCGTTAAACATAAGAATGGTACAAACACGGAGCATAGATCTATGCTCCGTGGGTACAAAGTATGACGTGTCAAGCTTGACCTAGCTCTTGCTTAGCTCTTGTCTGTAAAATCCATAGAGTAACACGATTTTCGCGCGCAAAGCCCGGTTTGACGCGTTGCTCTAAGGTAAAATCCGATTTAAGTAGCCGCTGCTCCAAAGGAATTCACAAGGTATAAGGAACCATCCGTTTCCGGCAACCGTGACCGGGTGACTGTCGAGGGTGGGGACCAAAATCTGCCTCATCCTATACTATTAAACGAGCAATATTTGTATATATATATTTATAATCGGTTTCTCGAAAACGGCTTTAACGATTTCGATGAAATTGAGTATACGGGGGTTTTTGGGGGCAAGAAATTGATCTAGCTAGGTCTCATGTCTGGGAAAGTTCGTTTTCACCATATTTTTTAATATTTCTTAGCGCGTTCAAGAAACTTACAGCGCCATCTGTTGTCGAGTAGCATAGCTTGCTCACCCGATCGCCCAGGTACTTACTTTTTAAATTAATAAAAAAATATATTAAAGATATTCGATACACAGGCAAGATAAAGCTAGAATATTAAACGATTTATGAAATTGGTATTCTAGGCGAGTAACATAATATAGCTCCGTGTCCTACTCAAACAGAACTAATTAGAGACTGTGCATTTGACCCTTTCACTTAGAGCAGCATACATTAAACAAGGGTTGCGGTTAGGTTCAAGGCTACAGGTACCTGCATGTGAAATGTGCTTGCCATTTTCATACTCTATGAGTTTGAGTTAGAACGCTCTAATACAAGGCGTAGTAAATAAAACCGGCCAAGTGAGTGTTTGGCCACGCGCAACGTAGGGTTCCGTAGGTGCTTCAGGAATCTTATTGTTAAGCAAGTTTTGATTTTTTTCATAATAATTTTCCCTCCTTACGAACAGTGAGGTCCAGCGCCTGATTGCTATTGCTATTTCTATTATATTCATTACTCGTTTTCATGTGAAGCCTACTTAGCTGTAATAGTTTTACTTTTAAATTCATCATACTACCACTGTAATTTTTTTCACGTTTCCGATATGAACCGTTTAGCTAGCAGAGAGGGGGGGCATTTGACTCTAACAAAACAATGCGCGTTTGAGCTGAATATTTCGCAATCGGATCCTTGAATCAATAAACGTTTCACTTCGCACTGTAGGTAGGTATGACCCGCGACGCTCGAATGCGTCTTCGCATATCAAGCGCTACACGGATGGCACTGCTTGAGAGAAAAATCATCAAATATTTTTTTTGCAACATTTTAACGTTGGATAGAAAGAAAAGGACAAGAAAAGGTGGTTGTGTATATGAGTATCACGTAAAACACGCTAGGTATAGGTACGCCGGATCGCGCGCCGTATAGAAGCATTTGCATGTTTGATTGAACAATATTACATATCTACCTAACCTAGTTGCGTTTCGCTTATTATTAAGTGACAACCTGTGCCCAGTGTGCTGTGGACAGTGGTCCAGCGATTCAAAAACGTGTTCTAAGCGGTACATCGCAATTATCGACTTTACGTTTAGTACGAAAGGTTGAAATTTGTCGGCACCCCGCCTCGGAATTACGGATCTGTAAACGTCAGTTTACTATTATCTAATCTGTGACGACTTTCAGATGACAATCATGGTTATTAACATCCTTATAATCCTATCTAAAGAAGTTATATAGACGTGGCGGTTAGACTAAATTACAACTAGATGTGGACAGTTTCGTGCGTGACCTACTAGCAGGAGTGAGGTAGTCAGAAGTCAGCTTCACTCCAACCATGCCCTAAGCAAGGATCGCGCAACACGTGGCTCCCTTCTCCAGTGGTCGCGCACTAAGTTGTTACACTACAGCGTTCGTATTTTTGTGAAAGAACGAGCATAAAAAATAAAGTATCAAATAAAATTCCTTTGAGTTAAACGAGCTTTGTGATTACATAAAACGAGACCCACTTGAAGCGTTGGTACGTGGCTAAAATGTTCGTATGACCCAGGGGATCAGCCCTCAAACAGCTTCGTGCCTTCTAGCTGATACGCGTTACTTAATAAATATTCTATATATTTTTTTAGTTGCTTAGTTTTTGATGACCGAAACCTTTATTAAAGAACTTGAAAGTATCTAGTTTTTCCTCGTCCTGGCAGAGCAAGAGTTGATAGCTTAAGTATTTTAACCTTGCGAGCAGGTCAATAATATTGAGAGAGGTTGGGTGTGACTTGTATAGAGAGGACAAAACCTAAGCGAGTATTTTTTTTGAAAAATCAGCTAATAAGTAAAAGCTTACTTACGTGGTTGTAATTTATGCAACCAATACTTGTGTGAGATTAAAGGAACTCCTGTCATGGAAATGCAAATTAAGCCGCAATATAAAATTCGTCCTGCGACACATTTGGATGCGAAAGTATATTTAAATTAGAGAAATAGTTTAATTTATATTTAAAGTAGCCATCACACCTTCCTAAATTCAAAGACTAATTCGGCATACATTGCTGGAGCCTTAGTTCTGTTAATTCCAAATATTCCAATATCCTTACTTCAAAGAGCAATGTATGCCGAGTTAGTTTCTGTTAAGGAAGGTGTGATAACGGCTTAAGGGCGAAGCGAAGGACAAAACGCAGTAGCCTACTAGGCCAAACTTATGTGGCCTAGAATCGGGTTATTGAATGAATGAATGACAACAATAAAATAGACACTTACTTGATATAAGGATCACATGCGTTAGCCAGCGCCGGTGTGCGAGAAGGCAGGTGCTTTGCCTTCAAGATGTGAACTTGTAGCCTCTCCGTGCTCGACTCATATTTCAGCGTGAACCAAACCCGACCCTAAGGGAATGAAAACTTAATTTTAAACCATTTACCATTTAAACCATTTATTTTGCCATACTTGTTACAAATCCAATATAAAAATAAAAACTTACTTTCTAAAACAGAGTTGAATTTATCATTCAGAAGCCTTTGAATATAAATACATATACATAACAGCTTGTAACATGTGCGGCGAGGACTCAGACTCAGTAAAAACTGACAACAGGAGTTCTGCTGTCAGCACTGGTTTTCAGTCTGAGCCTCTATCCATCCTTCATCTGACTGCCAAGAACAGGTACAGCCAATGAAGCAATTCACTGTACGCTAATGAACTTGTATTTACTTTAGCAATGTAGATAATTTTATTTGAACTAAATCACGTTTCCTAACTAAACGAATTGAACATAAGGGCATAAATTAACAATTTCATACATATACGATGATTCATAGTATTTCAAGAAACCACTTGTATTTCTCAGGATTTATGACAGCAATAATAGCGACCAAATATTTTTATTATATCAACAAAATACACAAACAATTCAACAAAACTCTCAAACAATATATTAATATGTAATTCACACAAAGTAATCTGATCCGAAACTAGGCAAAGCCTGTATTATGAGTAACAGAGACTGATATACATACATAAATAGATAAATAACACCCAGAAACAGAACAAACGTTCGTGTTTATCACACAAATGACTAAATGTTTGACCTGGGCGAGAATTGAACCCGCGACCCACGGTTTAGAAGGCAAGCTCGACCTTCAGCTAAAACCTTTTGATGTTATAATTTTTCTTACAAAAACGCCAGTTAAAAGCTTGTTTCGTAACTTGGATAAATCATTACCTAAGCACACCCCGGACACACAATTGAAAGCGTACGTAGGCTTGGATATTCAGTACAACTGACCCGCAGGCCCACCACGCGAATCGCGCGGGTGGAGCGCGCGGGGGTGCAGGGGTGCATTGCAAGGGAGGCGGAGTGTCCCTTCTGTATGACAGCCCTATTTTTATTCTGTGACCTAAGTCTAGAGATAAATAATCACAACAGAATGATTATCTTTTTAGTTTAAGGGTCATTTTGACACAATACAAAATTGTGTTTTCCCATTCACACCTCGAGCCCGCTCTCATAAAAGAACTGACGGTCTCGTACACTGAAGTGAAATTGTGTCACTTTCAGACGTACGAGTAATCTCCTATACTAAATCTGGCGCCCTTAACTTGAGAGTCACTTCAATGAAATAGACTATAAAGGTTCCATTAATTCAATTGCCAACGTATTTGTGTGTGGGATTTATTTGATTTACTTTGATCGAAAACGTACTTATCTTTATTATCTCGTTTATTTGTGTTTTATTTCTACTTAGATACAAGATTGTTATCCTTCACAACAGGCGTATTTATTCCCATCATTACAATGAAAAAGGGTTTAGAACAAAAGGAAGAAGAGAGCAGCTTCCGGCGTAAATATTCAACTCATTAAAACAAAACTTCCCGGATTTGGTAACATTGGTGTCCCCTTCCGGAATTAAATGTGGTTTCTCCAATTCGTATTTCTTAGAATAAGTTTTTAAGAGTCCTAGGGGATGGTTAACGACGTAAGTTTTTAGAACTAATATTAACTATTTTTTTTTCTTTCATGTTGTTACCATTTATATGTTTAAAAGCGTAAAAAGCGCAAGCAACTTTTGTGGTGAGCCAGGCTATGAAGCTTGCTTTAGATCGTTTTCTCGTCACCAAAGAGCATCTTGGCTCTGGGCTCTACGAACCCGAATAAAGCTAGTGGGTATAAGGTTGAACCGTCGCAAAGATGACAGCAATAGACCCATAGAGGCTTCGCTTTTGAGAGCTAAAAATCCGCCAGTGTGGATAATATCTATGTATAAAGTATTAAAGTAGAATAGTTGTTCAAATCAAAAAGATTTTCATTCCTAAAAGCATATTTTAATAGTTATTTACTTCAAATCTTAGTAAAAATTTTAAAAGTTGTTGAGTTTGAATACAGATGAAAACGCAAATTTTTCTTAACACCGACCACACTGGCGCACTAGCCGACAGCGATAACAAGAGAAAAGCGCCGATATCGGTGCTAATTTCTATCGGCGCAGTTCTTTTATTTTATTATGATATCATCTCATAGACGGCGCCTTGAACAAACGGCGTTATTGCTCTGTTCTGCACGTTTCCTCATATTGTTTGTTAAAGTATAATAAGCACTACGCACAGAGCTTTGTAGTCCATGCGTGTTGCACAGCCTCACGAGCAGGCGGAGTGCCCCTATCGTTGTTCTGTGAGCAATACGTAATCAAGTCCAACTGATTATTTTGTTTCACAAGCTTCCAAAATAAGTTTACTCACCACATGCCCTTCAGGCCACATGAGGTCCTCATCTAAACAATCCGATTTGTAGAGGGCAGGGTCCAACACGCCGAGGTCTGCGGTGTTTGCTGAAACAATAACACAATTTGATCATACCCATTTTGATTATAGGATGATACCCGGGCTGGTCCCATTGGTCTCAATAGTTCAATTAGTTTTTAATCCTCCCCGTTTTACAAAATCATCAATAATGCTAAACTTAATAAGGATAGGTTTCAGCTTTTGTTCAACGACTTTTGGAATTTGAAAAATAGTTTTGTATTTTCCATACTAAATGCTCAGCTGATCTTGTAACGATGGTGCTTTTGTAATTATCCGTGACTTTGCTCAAATATCGATTTATCATATACTACATATACCGAGTGTTAGGGTAAATACTGTGATCCTTGGAACTGTACATTTGAACCATAAAACTAAACAACTTTCCCTAAAGAACATAAGTCGAAATACAAGAAATATTTTTTCATCTGCAATACAAAATGCGCAATCAGCTGGAGCAGTTTTTATGGGCAGTATTTTTTTTATCGTACTACGACCTATGTTCCTCAGAGAAAGTTGTTCAGTTTCATAGTCTGAATGCACAGTTCCAAGGATCACAGTATTCACCCTAACACTCGGTATATGTAGTATATGATAAATCGATATTAAGACCATTAACAACATTATTTTAAATACAAGAATCGAAAACTTTCAGAATGCGAGACCGTGGAAAGTTTTAGTCTATGTTCGTTTTAATTTTGTCGCCTCCAGATCTTGCGTGAAAATGTCTTGCCAAAAAGGTACAATTAATAGGTATTGATCCACAGAATAATTCAGTGGGTAGATAGGTACAATTTTATAGCCCATCATAAAATTTTAAATTAATTTCAGGATAGTAATTATTGTAAAAAGAATTACTGCAGAATGTGAAATAACTTAAAAGAGTAAATCATATTACTTATTTATTTAATCTGTTACTATGAGGGTCATTGAATCCAAAACTGTAGTCGATCCTGTGAACGTTGGAATTTTTGGTTCCTTTTACAGGCTTTCATTTGCCATAGCTGTTTGTTTTATCTCGTAGTAGTTTGCAACGACCACGCTACAGCATAGTCGCATCGTGTTTGGGAAAATTTGTTCCAAAGAACCTCAACCTACGAGTACTTGTTTCGCATAGACTTTATATCTCACTGCAAACGGAAATTACTAAATAATTCACAATGTAACGTAACCCGAAGCGCTCATTGTACAATATTATTTAAGAAAATATACGCGAATCTGTTCTCCAGTTTTCCCTTGGAATCACGTTCACCCAAGCTAATGAAATAAGCCCCTAAAAGTACTACCATCTGTTTTCACTCAAAAAAACTATAAATGGATAATTTTGCTAGATCAAATAGGTTATTATTGTAAACACAGGATTAGAAAAAACTGGTAATTGCAATTACCAGTTACTGGTAATTACTATTACAATAGTACATTATGATGCACGTGCGCTATTTTGGATAGTACGGCCGAGGCTCAGAAATTGCAGCCCGAGCCGCAGGCGAGGGCGTAATGGAGCCGAGGGTGTAATCACCAAAGCCCACAAGCTTCTTACGACGTTTTTCAACACATTTGCGAATAAAAACGAATCAAAATCGCTTACCTTTTTTTCCCAAGGAAATTTCGTAGACGTTTTCCTCACATTTCTAGGTCACCCTATACACCGGACTTGTGTTTTTGTTCAAGTATTTTTGACGTTCTACACTTATCACTGTTTTTCTTATTTTTAGAAGTCGTTTATTTTTTAATTACATTAAACACATTTCACAACAAGAAATATCTGTTATAATGGCGCGCGTATTACTTTTTTCGAAGACACAGATTATACATGCGCGCGCAGGAGACAATGACTAAGCTATTAAACAGACTATTTTTCAATTTATTTTAAAATTGAATATTTTGTTACTTTAAAGACAAATTTGTAGTTAGTTGATTAAAATCAATATTTTCGTTTAATTAACGTTTATTTATCATATTATCGAACACAGTTTCTTTATTCATTAAATTATTATGAATGTTATATAGATATAGAAACTCCTTGCACCTTGCCGCTATAGAAAACAAAACAAAAATAAAACACTAACCTGCCAAACAGCTTACTCAGCAAGGAGGTCTTTGTTCTGAGGCTCACTCCCTTGAATTATTTAATATTGAAAATTTTGTTACTTTAAAGACAAATTTGTAGTAAGTTGAGTGATTAATTTAAGTATTTCCATGTAATTAACATTTATTTATCATATTATCGAACACAGTTTACTTTTTCATGAAAATATTATGAATGGTATATATAGATATAGAAACTCCTTGCATCTTGCCGATTAAAAAAAAGACAAAAATTACAACACTAGTGAAATTATAGTAATGAAAAAAGCACACGTGTTTAATAAGCTGGATTATGGACCTTAATACAGTGCAAATACAGCTGTTTTATGAGCAAATGTGTTGAAAAATTTATTACTTTCATTGTTATGGAATACGTGTGCAATTTGAATATTTTTATAGTCAGTTTAAATTATTCCAAAACTGCATCTGATGCTGTAAACTTATTAGGAGTTATTAGAACTTAGTAGGAGTTCCGGGTTCGTTTTATAAGCTTTGATTTGACGTAGCTAGTTTTATTTCGTAGTAATTAGCTACGACCACGCTACGGCGCGGCGTAGTCTCGTAGCGATAAAATTGCGGTGCAAACAAAATAACGAATCCTTGAGCAATTCCCATAAGCCCCAAACATTTATTGAAACCCATTATTTGAGTAAATATTCGCGAATTTGTAAACCAATTTTCCTCAAGTAAATACATTTACCTAAACTGAAGGAACAAATTTTAATATAAAAGGGGCTGAGTTTATGTTCTTGTCTCGCCTCATGTTTTGTATTTCAGTACTTAAATCGAAATGTCAGTAAATTACTGTCCCATATTTTTTACAAATTGTCTAAATTTTAGGTTTAACTTCCTAATTTTTTAAACACACTTAGTTTAACGATTGTATGTGTAACGTATTACCGTTTTGATGAAAAAGCTCAAACAATTTTTTTTTAAACAGAACAAATTTTTAAACAAAACACGTTGCTCGCTTTTAACTCATTTTATTTTTTGTTAGTAAATCCGCCGCGCCACATAATACACATTCTGTTTAAATTACAACCGCCTACTTTGTACACTAGTAGCCATTTAAAGGTTAAAAGGACAAACAGACAACGAGGGCCTAGTAATATTGTCGCTAGCTAGTAAATAATAGTAGCGCAGTCAGATTTTGTAACTACCAAAAATTGTTTAGAGATTCTATCACCTGGCAGTGAGTGAGGGGCTGAATGGTATCATTATATTAGCTGCTTACCTAAGGCATTACAAATCCCAATTTTATTTTTTTTATAAGAAAGAATGGGAAAATAATATTAAGCTTACAACAGCTTTAAATTTATTTAAAGTACTAGCTGTGCCCGCGTCTTCGCTCGCATGGAATTCAGACAATGTGCAGTCTCTCCCTCTCCCTCTTCCTCTCCCCCTCCTCCTCCCACTCCCTCTCCCCATACCCTCCCTCTCCTTCTCCCTATCCCTGCCCCTAACGCTATCCCTATCCCTAACGCCATCTTAACCGCTATCCCTCCACATAGAAACGACACCCATATTGATTTTTAGACATTTAAACCCTTTCGCACCCCAACCCTATCCCTAGGGGATTATGGTATTTCACGTTTAGCACGTTGGATTTCAAAATTGTTTTAGTTTTCGTAATCAGCGACCCGATAAACCACACAAACGATACCCATATTGGTTTTTACACATTTTCACCCCATTTCCCTCTTTTAGAGATTGAATTTGGGCTGGAATTTTAAAACAGTGATACATCACTGTTTTCAAAATTCCAGCCCAAATTCACGTTCACGTACACGTTCTACAGCATTACAACCCTAATGCCTAAATAATAAATTTTGTGGATTTTACTCTGAAAATGAAGGATTTTCAACTTCATCCCCCTTTTCACCCCTTAGGGTGTATAATTTTCAAAAAAAACTTAATTTTTAGTCTTCAGTCAAAATACAAATTTTCAAGATCCTAACTTCAAAACTGACAGACATTCATACAAACTTTCATCCGTTATTTCACCCCCTTAGGGGATGAATTTTGAAAAATTGTAAAATTGTAAAATTTGTACTTTTTATTCTTTACCAAGAGCTCAAAACCAAATTTCTATAATTCTACCTTTAAAAATGAAAGACTTATAGACCAACATACGGAAAAGAGTCATCCCCTTTTTCACCTCCTTGAAGGGTGATTATTGAGAAATGTTGTGTTTCTTTATTTTTTACCAAAAGCTTGTATTCAATTTTGTGTGAATCTAGCTCAAGAAACAAAGGACTTTCATACAAACTTTCATCCCTTATTTCACCCCCTTGGAAGATGAATTTTCCAAAATCCTTTCTTAGTGGGTGGTTTTGACGTGCAAAGAACCTGTGTACAAAATTTCAGATCTGTATCTATAGCGGTTACGGCTCCGCATTGATGAATCAGTCAGTCAGGACAAGCAATTTTATATATTTAGACCACGAACAATTTAAAAACTTTTAACTTAAGATATAAAACTAAAAATAAATAGCATGAAATCGACTTAATACAACTAAAACAGCTACAGAATTATCGGAAAGCAAATCTCATTAATTTGCAAGAAAATATCGCCATTTGGAGTTTCAAAATATCTTTGGAAATAATAATAATAAACAATTTATTCAAGACATTTAACAATGATGACTTAGGTCTAAACTTATAATTAGAGTAAAAAATTACGTAAACCTGAACTAGGATTCCCTGTATTTCAGGCAAAATAAACCAACTTAAAACTATAAAAACTATCTTAAATAATTACATGCGAAATCTTAGGTGTAAAAGTAAGAGTGTAAAAGTTTATTATAAGCTAGTTGTAATAATAACTAATTTTACTTTAAAACGATCAATTACTTCTCTGTAGAAAGAAAGAAAGAATCAATATAAGTCTTTGATTGGTTAAAAATGTCCTTCATTTAAAGATTTAAACAAGTCTAATAGAGGACAAAATCTCTATTATAGAAAATTTTTGATACAGCCAATTGCAGAATGCATTTTTAACGTCGAAGCTTCTTTAAAGCTATAGCCAACTTTTTTTCACAGAACAGAAAGCGTCTGTGTTAGATTAAGAAGGTTTAACTTTTAACAAGCTAATCTGCAACAGGGAATATGCGTGATGTTTTTATATTTAAGAAATTTATCCTTATTCATGTAATAAACAGTTAAGTAAAACTATTTTTCGAATAACTATAACATTAAAAAAGATTTAAGCCATCGAAGATTTGTTTCTGTCTTTTTCTAGCAAAACGAAATTTAACACGAAGTTTATATGGCAGTAGTGGCATGTGACGTCACATGCCATGTCGGATCTCTCTGTCTAATCGGTGCGTAATTAAAAGATTTAAATGCGTAAAACTATTTTTCGAATAACTATAATATTAAAAAAGGTATAAGCCATCGAAGATTTGTTTCTGTCTTTTTCTAGCAAAACGAAATTTAACACGATGTTTATATGGCAGTAGGGGCATGTAACGTCAAATGCCATGTCGGATCTCTGTCTAATCGGTGCGTAATTAAAAGATTTAAATGCTTATATCAGCCGATTTAAATTTAAATTTCTTAGCCGATTTAAATTTAAATTTCACTTTTTGTCATCTCTACTACGGCTTTTCATATTTTGTTGATAAATGAGACTTAAAAAAATTATGCATGTTCCTTACTGGCGAGAAGACACCTAAATTTGCATGCTATTAATAGGCTAGATGTGTGATACTAAGAAAAACATTGTCATCCCTTTAAAACCATGTCTAAAGCAAATAAAGCATTCTATTCTATTCTATTCTATTCTAAAAATGTCAACCTCCATAAGAAATTACACAATTGTTTCATAATTATAATTCATATTAATTTGAATTCTTATTCATTTCATTAGTAAATATTATAATGAAGCGATGTTTCTGCCAAAAACAGGAATTTTGATTATTCGTATAATTATTAGAATCAGAATCAGAAATATTTATTATTACTGAGACGTCACAACACAACACAAAAATCATACATAGGGTTGAAAAGAACAATAACAAAAAAAAGGTATACAAAAAAAAAGAAAAGAACATGACACTACGCCTAGTGCTGTGACAACCACAGTGAATAAAAGGGCCTCACTCAGCAAATGTCGCGGCACATGCCACGACGCTGGTTTTCGGTGAACCCTGCAGAGTGAGGCACGGACGAATGTGTGTGAAATAAATTATTATTATTACGATGTAAATAGTGTACAAAAATATTGAAAATCTAAAGAAGTAGATATTACAGAAGAATTAAATAAACCAATGTTGCTTACACCCATGGACACATGCATGTAAGTAAGTGCAATATTTATGATAAACTACATTGAAATTAATTGTCTGAGAAATTGAAATAGTAAATGAATTAATTTTTCCTTTTTTTTTTCATTACCTAATCAATAATTAATAAATAAACAGAAAGAGAATAAACAGAGAGAGAAAAGATCAAAAACTAAATTTGAAGCCAAAAAGCATTTTATACTTTTTATAAAAACACATTAGGTACCTATGCCCATCACTGAAGCACAGAAATAAAGTTAACAGATTGTGCCACACGAAAGCCAAGTGATCGCCGCCTGGGCCTAACGTCCATATGCATTTAGGTGAACGATTGATTTTATAAACTTTTTTGAATTTGTAAAATGTGTTTTTTATATCGTTCTTTAAAGGAGTGTAATGATTTCAGACTGTGGAAAGGCGGCGGTAAGTCATTCCAGCACTTGGTGGCGGCGTATCTAAAACTACCACGAAAAGTAACCGTGCGGTGTGGCGGAATTGCAAGCCTAAGAGCAGAGGTGCGCGTCTCGCGGGCCTGCACGTCACGGGACCATACCAGTTTTTTATAAAGATAGAAAGGGAGCTGATATTTAATTAGACTAAATAGTAGGCAAGCCAAGTGGATAGTGCGACGATAAGCCATTTTTAGGATGTCAGAATTGTTAATATAGGAAGTGCAGTGTGTGCGAGGAGGTATATAAAAACAGTAGCGCGCGCAAGCATTCTGAACACGCTGAATCAATTTGGCTGTGCGGGCAAGAAGGCGTGGCCCGTAGACTACGTCCATGTAATTAAATTTCGATAATATTAGTGAATCACACAGTTTTATACGAATATCTACACTTATTGAGTTTCTTATTTGGTAAAGAACCTTTAGTCGGTAGAAACAATTTGTAGCTGTGTTCACTATATGATTCTCAAATCTGAGCTCTTCGTCCATTAACAATCCTAAATTTCGTGCTTCATGAACGCGTTCCATAGCTTCCCCCTTTATGGTTATGTTAATGCGTTGCATTGACAGTTTTTGAATTTGTCGTCTTGTACCTAACAGCATATATTTAGACTTAGAACCATTAAGTACTAGAGTATTGTTTTCTGCCCAGGTCGCAATACGATTTAAATCTGCATTTAGTTTTTGTACAGCTTCCAAACCTTCGCTAGGTTTACAAGAAATATAGACTTGGATGTCATCAGCGTAAATGTGAAATTTGCAGCTATAGATATGGTCGACTACATCTGCACAATATATAATAAAGAAAAGAGGATATATAGACCCCTGAGGGACACCTCTTGAGACTTTTTTTTCCTGTGATCGAATAGTGTTTCCTCCTTCCTCATTGATTTCTACGCATTGAGAGCGATATTTGAAGTAGCTGTCTACCCATTTGATTGCGGTAGCACTAAAACCGTAGCAATGTAGTTTAGCCAGCAATAAGGAAACATTGATACAGTCAAAGGCCCTTGAAAAATCTAGAAGTGCAAGTATAGTGCCCTCACCTGCATCAATTGCTGAAAGTATATCATCAGTTACATTGATCATAGCAGTCGTGGTGCTGTGAAATTTACGAAAGCCTGATTGCTTTTGCGGAAGTATTTCGTTACGTTCTATAAATATTTTTAACTGATCAGCTACTATCCTTTCCAATATTTTTGATACACACGGTAAGATGCTTATCGGTCGGAGATCTTTCAAAGTGCTAGGCATTGACACCTTGGGTATAGGCTTCACAAGCGCTTTTTGCCATTCAAAAGGAAACGTACTAGTCTGGATGGACTTATTAACTATTGCTGTAATAACTGGCAACGTGTTTGGCAAGGTAAGTTCTAACATGTCTAAAGATATTCCGTCGCTGCCAACAGCATTGGACTTAAATGATCGAATAATTTTTAAAACGTCTCTCTCAAGCACTTCTTTAATTGCAAATGTGTCGTTTACTTTAGATTGAAACTCAAAATACGTCAAATGTGAAATGGGGACATTCTCATTGCCAGGGACATTCATAAAATGATCGTTTATTATATTTGGATCTCTAAAAACACCATGCGTGGGTATGTCAGGTTTACTTTTAATTCTAACCGTTTTTTTAATATGGTTCCACATAGTTTTAGGGTCATGATGATTGTGGTTTACGTAATGAGTGAAATAGGCTTGCCTCTCCCTTAATAAAGCGTTCTCAACTGTATATTTTAGATCTTTATAAAAAGATTTATGCACATCGGAGTCACTACCACGTGCTCTCTGATGTGCCTCATCGCGACGTTTCATGAGTTCCAATATGTTGTAAGTAATCCATGGATACTGCTGATATTTTATATAAATCATCTTAAGAGGTGCGTGGATTTCAAAAAGATAAATAACAGAAATATTAAAACATTGTACCATTTCATTTACATTCTCGAGTGACAAAATATAGTTCCAGTCTATCAAGATGAGATCATTCTGAAATTCTACCGGGTCAATGTTTTTAATGGGTCGTTGTATGACTGTAACTGGCACTGCTTTTAATTTTGGCATGTTTAAGTGGCAGACAATAAAAGCATGACCACCAAGTTCTTTAGAGTAGTTTACGGTCAACGAAGTTCCTTGAATGTCAGTACATACAAGGTCGATTAGGGTTTCGCTATGAGATGTGTAATGTGTTGGTTTCTGCACTAGTTGTGTCAAATTAAAGAAATGTAAAAATCTTTTAATTTTATTTGAATTACTGTCAGTGTCTCCTTGTAACATATTTATATTAAAATCTCCTAGCAACAAAATATTATCGCACCATGCGAAAGTCTCGAGGGACAATTCTAAAGCGTCAATGAAAGTGTCGACATTTAACCAAGGAGGCCTATATCCTGTACCAATCACCAGTTTTTTTCCACATATTACCATTTTGAGCCACATTTGTTCGACTAACGAACATGGTGGGTGAGATAAGACACGTGCAGTGATGCCGCGACGGATATAAAATCCTACACCACCGCCCCGCGCACGCACACCCGCCGGGCGCGGAATATGCCGCAGCCGGTAGCCGGGCACGGCGGGTGCGCGCCCCTCCTCTCCCTCTCTTAACCAAGTTTCATTTACAGCTAATATATCGACATTATGACGTTGCATGGCTGCTAGAAACTCGTCATGCCGTGTGCCCAAAGAACCCGCATTAAAGAGTCCAACTATAAGTTTCCGTTTACCTACTTTTAATTGAATAAACTGACGTCTGAAAAAAAAATGGTTTAACTCTAGTTGGTTTAATTATAACAGGTGTAGGCATTGTAATACGCGGGGTAGTTTGATGAAAACTATGAGTTTGCCGGGTGGGTAGCAAGGGGTGGGGTGGCTTTGCATATAGTGAAACGTGTGCAACGTTTAGTCGTGGTATGTAGATTAAAATCAAAAAAATATAAGTGTTGAGAGTGTGTGTAAAAAAGGGAAATATATAAAGTCCATATTTGAAAACTGATAAATAAACTGCATGGATGTCACGGCACAAGGACGCATAAACTAAAACTAAAACAATTACAAAATGTAACAAAACGTAACATTTGGTGGATACACAATTTTTCATTCCAGTAAATACGAAGCGGAAAATTTGAAAAAGTCTTCCATCAGCCACGTCCATTGGCATCCGTAGCACGAACATGCTCAGGGCCAAAAACACCAGCCAGGTCAGCTGCAGATCGTATGCGGTTTAGGGGCGATCCGTGGTGGTGACGCGCGAAGATCCTACCCTCCCGGGTCCAGACGAATTTCCAGTCGGCATTTTTGGCCGCAGTCCGAGCCTGTGAGAAGAGGGAACGGTTATGCTTTGTGAGCCGTTCGTTTACATAGAATCGACTAGGATTCCCACGTAGCCCAATCCCCTCAGTGGTAGAGCCACGGCGTACACGCGCGGCCTGCAGCATCGCGTCACGCGTCGAACGGCGCGCCAGTCGGACAGCTATAGGGCGCGGCCTTGTCGCAGTACCGCCGTCCGCGCGGATAACCCCGACGCGCGCACAGCTGACGATGTCGCGCTCCTCCAGTGGCACCCCGAGCTTTGAAGCACACGCCATCACTAGATGAGTTGCGTTTTCACTACTTTCTTCCGTTATGCCGGTAAAATCTAAATCGTTCAGCAGAAGCTCTTGGTCCCGGTCATGCAAGTCAAGCTTTAACTGAGCTACTGTTGATTCTAGCTCACCTATGACATTTAGTACCTTTTGGTCTCCGCCACCCGACGATGTTGCGGAAGCTTCCAAGGCCGTCATTCTCTCCTCCAAGTTGGAAACGCGGTCATCATAGGAAGATATTATCTTTTTCACATCTTGTAGCTCCTGACTAAAAACTTGGAAGTCCGCCCTAACTAAAGCAAGCTTTTCCCCAAAATCCTGCTTAATCTCCTCACATAGGATTTTCATTTGGACAAAAATTTCACTCTTCCATTCGTCATGCGTAGGGAGGTCCTGGGTTGTGTTTTTATGGGCTTCTTTTTCCGCTACACAAGGAGAAGAAGTGGATGGTTTTAAAGATCCCAGCTGGTCAGGTGCAGACACTGCTCCTAAGTTTTTAACCGGCGTATCTTGGTTGTTTCCCTTGGGTATCTTTGCCTGACATTCAGGACACAACCAATTTTTCGGTATCTTTGCATCCTTAGGTACATTAAGACAAATTCTGTGTAAACAAGCCTTGCATTGGGTACAGGTAACGCCATCTAGCGACGCAGGAGATAAGAACTTGCCGCACGCATTGCACTTCATTGCCATGATGCTACCGTGTGATCGATAATAGAAAACAGTCTGACAAATGTCGCCACTGGCTAACCAAAACGTTTTTGTATGCGAAATGAAGGTACACTTTGAAAAAAAAAAAAAAAAAAACGTTTTGTATGCGAAATGAAGGTACACTTTATAAAATAAACGTATCTGTTTAGAATATCCAAATGAGTTTTCTTATATTCACTCACTGTTCTACGTTCAGAAACACTGCCTATAACGTAAGTTGTTCCTTGAATAGTAACAAATAGAATTTTAACACTCTTGCAAAGAAACTATAGCTCTAAATATTTTTATTTGGCTTGAAATAGGCGTAAGGGCAACGTACACACAGACGTCCGTCCACACTATTAGACCCCAAAACAATTTTATTCCTCATTAAATCTCAAGGTTCCAATTTTAAAAACGTACAATAGAAAAAAATAACAAGCTCTTTTGTACGTCACAAAAAAGAAATGTGACAAAGGGAATATGTAAAGACATGTTTTAGCTTTCACAAGCAGCCATTGACAGAAAGTACAGTCAGAAAGCAATTTTTTTATTGGAGAGAGTGTCTGGAATTTTATGGTGTTTCGATCTTGGGTAAAAGAGTTCGTGGGCCACCTGATAGTAAGTGGTCACGACCATAGAATACATTTCATGTATCCTATGGTCACGACTGCCCAGAAAGTCCACTGTCTTATTAGTGGCGTAACTTGACACTAATGAGACAGCAGGTTACGTTGCTCCTTAGATTATGAATAACGGCAGCTTACTGCCTACGTTGCTCACACTGAGAACTAATATTGTGTGTCTCGTAATTTCACTGGCTCCCTTATCTCACTTATCTACGTTACGGCAGAAATAGGCAAGAATAGGCAAGGGGTGGTACAACCCCAGACGGACTTAGCACAAAAGCTACCATAGCACAAAAGCCACCGTATTCAAATCTGGTTATGAATAAATAGTAATTATAACCTTTTTAAAAGAATCCCGAATAAAGGGTGAATTTTTCTTGGCTTTGTTCCCGAATCCCAGTGATTCTATTCATGAGAACAAGCAACTTTCCCCAAGAATTTTTTTTTCCAACATTAGTTTTCAGTTATAATAGTTATTAAAGAAATTAAAAGTTCACGGTCTTTATATATTTTTGCCGAAACTATTATCTATAAGTGTTTTTGACAACCCTGCAAATAATTTTAAATTTCACACTCATTAAAAGACGAAACCTGTTCTACACGGCGAACGTCGACAACGCCATTCATATTTTATGAACAAGAGCTCAGCATCAATTGTATGTTCTAGAAAATTTGGAATTCTCTCTGCCTTCAAAACTTCTAAACTTTTTCATTGGTTTAATAAGAGCCATATCATAACAATACGAAGAATTAATATGCACCCAGAGAAATATTCCAACCGGCTAAATCTTGTTAGGAATAAGTGCTAGTAACATATTCCGTTGATAAAAGAATTATGTGTATACTCTGCCAAATACGAGAATACCTTTCTGCAATTAAAACAAACTACTTTTTCTCATTTAATTACTAATTAGCGTTCCGAACCAAAATGGTAAAAACGGAACGCCCGTTGAATCCTTATGGTGCGACTTCGTCTGTCTGTTTGTAACCACTCTCAGCAAACACTCATTCTATTGACTTGAAATTTGGAATAGTTGTAAAATATGATTGCCCAACTTAATTGCTAATGAAAGAAATAAAATATTGTATACAACGGAAAATTTTGTAATAACTCCAAATTTTCCGTTGTATACAATATTTTACATTTATTAGCATTTGAAAAAATGTGAAATAGCCAACAGTTTATGTTAATTACAATTTATGCAATTAATGGCAACAGACATATCCGTAATTTTATTAGTTTTAATCCCAAAGCTCAGTCATACTCCAAACAAAACAAGCAATTTTACCTAAGAAAAAGAAAAAAGTACTGGGTATTAATTAATTTCCATACAAAATGTCCCTGTCAAGAAACCACAACTGCTTAGTTTGTCAGTATAGCATAAGGTATGTAGACAGTAATTACGTCCTTCGTTAATCAAATTCCCTACAAGTATTTAATGGGTATTAATTAAACAATTTTGTTGTTACCCCAAAAAAACGGCCAAGTGCGAGTCGGACTCGCGCACCGAGGGTTCCGTACAAACCTGTAGGTATACAACGTGTTAACGGAATAAGAGAAACTGAGAAAGTAGTTTGTTCAGAATGATTTTTATTTTAACACTTCCTGTGTTCGGGTTATTTTGCGATTTTCTACTTTGTAGTTTGTTCAGGATCGACAGTAGAATCAATTTCACGGGTTTTTGATAGGGGTATTTTTTTTTAATTTGTATTTTTAAAATTTTTGCCGCTTCTATTCTAAATATTTCTGTGGATACGCGCGCTGCCAGTGACGCACGTAAACGTGGCGTGCGCGGAGTGCGCGGACTAGAACAACTATGAAACTAGAACAATGATGAAACTTTAAAATAACAATATCTAGATAAAATAAACTTTTTTGAGATTTTTTTTGCGGGAATGGGTTTATTTTAATGAAAATCAGTTGAGATGTATGAGGGTTTCGCTTATTCCATCAACAAAAGTTATGGTATTTTTATTGCTAAAAAATTTTACGTGATTTAACGAAAAAATTTAAGGTTTTCGGAATTTTCCCTTTATGTGTGCTATAAAACGTTGCTTCATGCTAAATTTCAAGATTCTAGGTCGACTTCTTCTTCTTTCGTGTCGGCAAGAACACAGGCTAAATCTTACTTGCCCAGAAAGCGGCTACCGTGGTAGCCCTCTGGTTACCGTCAAGTAAGTCCTCACGCGAGCAGGTGGTCGGGCACGCGGGACAATTAGTGAGGTGTGCCATGGTTTGCAGGAGTTCTCCACATTCACAGCTGGCGTCTGCGCTACTTAGGAACCCTACTTAGGAGGTCGACTGGAAGTATACTTTAGGTTTTGATTCCCTTGCGAGTAGTTGCGAGTTTCAAAATATGCGGCTTAAAAGCTTTAAATTATTAAAATTATTTTTATTAATGATGGAACTAAAAATGTATGCTTTTCGAAAATATTCCTTTATCTGTGCTATAAGACGTCGCTTCGAACCAAATTTCAAGATTCTGAGTTCACGGGAAGTACCCTGTAGGTTTTGATTCCCTTGCGAGTGTCGAAAATTTGCGGCATAAACGGCTGTATCTTTTGATTGCGTAGGCTTAGAAATGTAATTTTTTTACAGCTCTAAGGGACAGTAGACTTGAGTATTTGATATGAATTTTAGCTTGATACCTACACGCGTTCCTGAGAAAAAGGGTCTTGACAGACATACGGACAACATTCTGTGAGTGCGTGATCCAAAAAGCGTTCCGTTTTTTTCCTTTTGAGGTACGGAACCCTAAAAACAACTCGTTATGAATTTTTAAAAGCATTACCCTTCGTGTGAAATGCGTCGCCTGAGGGAGTAACTAGTTTATTCCCGCGGTGGTGTAATAGAGGTTTTGAAGGTGATTCATGGCTCGTAGGCGTGGTAGGGCGGGGTGGCTGTTTAACTTACTTCCTGCCCCTAGTGTAATAGGAAATGTTCGCGTTTGTTTAGTGGTGCAATCTTTCAAAAATGCCACACTTTCGAGTACTATTATATAAAGCGGCAAAGTAAAGTACCCATAGGCACACCTCATAAATAGTACGCACGGCAGCAAGCACGTACAAACAAAACTAGTATAATCTGAATCAGTGCTACGCTACAAACGTTCGTAACCAGAGACCCGCTCAAGGTCAAAGAGTTTCCACCGACATGCGGCCGTGTGTCCCACACGTTTTTCCTGTCATTCTGGAGGGAGCTATCATCATGATATTACCTCACAAGAATTACCATGGCTCCTATAATATCAGTGTCAAAACGCTCAACTTTGTTCATACATATTTTCAGAAAATTATTCATATACCTCCTTGATCAAGAGCCCGTGATGGAGTGACGATCTAAACACTAGTGTTTGGAAGACTGGTGGAACATCGCACAAGACCGTCATAAGTGTATCAAAACGCTCAACTTTGTTCATACATATTTTCAGAAAATTATTCACATACCTCCTTGGTCAAGAGCCCGTAAAGGATGGAGTGACGATCTAAACACTAGTGTTTGGAAGACTGGTGGAACATCGCACAAGACCGTCATGAGTGTATCAAAACGCTCAACTTTGTTCATACATATTTTCAGAAAATTATTCATATACCTCCTTGGTCATGAGCTCGTAAAGGATGGAGTGACGATCTAAACACTAGTGTTTGGAAGACTGGTGGAACATCGCACAAGACCGTCATAAGTGTATCAAAACGCTCAACTTTGTTCATACATATTTTCAGAAAATTATTCATATACCTCCTTGATCAAGAGCCCGTGATGGAGTGACGATCTAAACACTAGTGTTTGGAAGACTGGTGGAACATCGCACAAGACCGTCATAAGTGTATCAAAACGCTCAACTTTGTTCATACATATTTTCAGAAAATTATTCACATACCTTGGTCAAGAGCCCGTAAAGGATGGAGTGACGATCTAAACACTAGTGTTTGGAAGACTGGTGGAACATCGCACAAGACCGTCATGAGTGTATCAAAACGCTCAACTTTGTTCATACATATTTTCAGAAAATTATTCATATACCTCCTTGGTCATGAGCTCGTAAAGGATGGAGTGACGATCTAAACACTAGTGTTTGGAAGACTGGTGGAACATCGCACAAGACCGTCATAAGTGTATCAAAACGCTCAACTTTGTTCATACATATTTTCAGAAAATTATTCATATACCTCCTTGGTCAAGAGCCCGTAAAGGATGGAGTGACGATCTAAACACTAGTGTTTGGAAGACTGGTGGAACATCGCACAAGACCGTCATGAGTGTATCAAAACGCTCAACTTTGTTCATACATATTTTCAGAAAATTATTCATATACCTCCTTGGTCATGAGCTCGTAAAGGATGGAGTGACGATCTAAACACTAGTGTTTGGAAGACTGGTGGAACATCGCACAAGACCGTCATAAGTGTATGTTCCCTACAGTGGGGAAACAGAGGCTAGATGATAAAATAAATCGAGCTGATCGATGCTCCTTTGATCAGGAGGAGTCTCTAGAAAGGATAAAATTAGAAATGAATATATCCGTGGTACTTTCAAAGTTGCCCAAATACAAGAAAAACTCAGAAAAAACCGACTGCGCTGGTACGGACACGTGATGAGACGAGATGATGACCATATAACCAAAAGTGTTTTGAACAGGCCGTGGACGACCACCAATGACCTGGCTACAAACTATAAAAAATTACCTGAAAAGCACAAACACTAGCGAAGAGACAACCCGCAACCGCACGGTGTGGCGCAGAAATACTAGGAGGGCTGACCCCAAATAAATTGGGATAAAAGCCAGGAGAAAGAAGAAGAAGAGCTCAAGAGTAAGCCCATCAACCATAAAGCAAAATATATTTGACTTTCGAGACAATCGGATACTATAACATATTTTAATGGTAAAATAAATGGACTAAACAAGTAAACATTTATTTTAAGTAAAGAAAAGAGCACCTTTACGCTTCCATCTCTACGCTTCCAGTGCCAGTGCAAAATTGGCAGAAAAGTTACAGAATCCCTTGCGAAACAGAAAAGTTATTATAACTTCAATTAAATTACCTACTATTAAACAAAAAATACAAGAAAAATATTATTATGACCAAATTGATCAGCAAGTTTTTATTGGATAAGTTGAGGAAGAAAAATTTTGTGGAACGAATACAAAGCCTCAAAGTAAATTGCTCGCTTTTTTATCTGTATTTATAATATTAATTTACCGTGATTCTAGGAAAACGAGTAAAAGTACGTTTTAGACCTCAGAGTAAAAAACTATACAGTCCGCCATATTCATATTCTGTATGAGCTAGTGAAGTGTAAAGCGTCTCACTGTCGCCCATGCTAGTCGGTCAAAATACTCAGTTAAGTTTTACAAAAATCAAGATATCTTTAAAAATCTAATGTTTTAGTATAAACTTTGTTTGCGAAAGTGAAAAAATATCGTTTTTTACTCGTGAATTGATCATTGATACTAAGAAAGGAAGCGTAAATAATCCGTAATAGCCATTTTATGCGTGATTTTTAACACAGTTTTTTTCCTGAATGGTAAGTGTTTCACCAGAAAAAACTGTGGTTGTAGCATTTATTAGTGCCATGTCACATATTTCTCAGAGAGAAAGATGAAAATTTTACGTTTTTAGGATATGAAAAAAATCCATACATTTAAGTATGGAGTTCCCTCGCAAGAAAGTGATACGCTTATGGCTCCCTCCATAGCAGAAAGAGCTGCTACTTAAACCTCCTTGTTTTAGACCTATTGAAAATGAATAACTATTATGTTCAATCAATATTTACAAACTATAACCGTAAATTTTAAACTTATGTAGTAGTCAACTCCATCGTGTGTAACTTTCAATGAAGATTTTTTATTTCAACCCTTTGTAAGCCTTACAATTTCTCAAAATATTTGAAATCTTTTAAAAAACCTACATAAAAAAATCCTAATCCTTTCTTCATTCTAATCGGTCAGTTTTTCGTCCGTCCGTTTATATTTAGAGCAAGCCCCTTTGATAAAACTACGATGCTAACAAAACGAAACTAATAAATAACAGCAACGGGCTACGTAAACCCAGGGCTATGTTTGTTTAACCAATTCTGCCCTTTAACAAACTTTTATCGCTTCTGATCCAGATACTTAATTATTCACCCGATTATCTCACAACAGCCAAACAAATTGCTTTTTTATGAATACCTAAACAAACATATTGGAGAAAAACCAGCCAAGAGCGTGTCGGGCCACGTGCAATGTAGGGTTCCGTAGTGAAGTTGCTTTATACGAGTATTATCGTTAAGCAGGTTTCGATGTTTTCATAACTTTTTCCGTCCTAACAATCAGCGAATCCCAGCAAATGATTGCTATTTGCATTTCTATTATTTTCAGTTTTTTTATTTCTTTTTTATGTTACAAGTGAGCAGACGAGCAGGTGGGCCACCTGATGGTAAGTGGTGTTACTCCTTAACCTGTAAAGCATACTTAGCTGTGAAGTAGCTGTTTTCCTTTTAATTACATCATACCAATACGCTACAATTTTTTTACTCTTCCAGTAACACCGTTTAGCTGTGGGGACACTTGACTCTAACAAAAAATTTTGCTTCTACTTAAGCTAAATATTTTGCAAACGGTCCCCTAAATTGCAAACTCACATAATTTCTAAAAGACCTATCTAACGATACCCCACACTACGAGGTAAAGAAAACCCCACTTTACGTGGAGGGGAGGCACTCTAAATTTTTTTTATGACTAATATGTATTTCCATACAAAATTACAGACAGACGTACTCGTATATGACGAAACTGTAAGGGTTCCTTGTTGGCTTGAGACGTTTTAGCTTATTATGGAACCCTCAGTTGACTCTATGTGCATTACTAGAACGTCTTGTTGTTACGATTTTTCTTTGATTTGGCATATTTTACTTGTACACCCCTAATATTTAATTTTGTCCAGCCGCACCAACAACTCAAAATACGGCGGAAAATATCACTTGATACGAGTATGATGTTGCTATTCAGGGTGTAAGGGACGGTGTACCGAATATTAAAAGACTTGCTTAGTCAACGAAACTGAACAACTTTCCCAAAGAAAACTTTTTGGGTAATGACAAAGAAATTTGACCTCTCCATACAAGTTGTTCGACCAGAGTTGTATGGAGATTTGTATGGAGAGATTTTTTTTTTCATTTCCTAGAAGTGTTACTTTGGGAAAGCGGTTCAGTTTCGTTGACTGGACACGCCCTTTCAGTTTTCGGTACACCATTCCTTACACCCGTTATTAACCCGGCGTCATTGGGGTTGGGTCAAAATGACCCGGCGTTTTAACAAATTGCAATATTTTTTCAATACGCGACCGACGTTGCTGTTCTTCTCAGTAGTTGGAGCCAGGACAGTCTTCTAAACGTTTTTGGACAAAAATCAGTCAGGCAAGGGAAATTCTAGGAGCTAAACGTGCATAATTCTCAAAAAGGTAAATATGACCCAACCACACTGCCGACGTAACTGTTTTGCGCCGTTTTTAACATAATATGGCTTTTTATTGCTGAACAAGTTTTTTGACCTTTATTTAAGTGATTTTTGCATTTTAATGTTTATTTTTGTCCTAATTTAAAGTACCTAATAGTAAAAACATCAATCGATACGACTAACGCATTTGGTAATTTTTTTCGGAGTCTTGATTCAACAGAAGCCTTGACCGTTAGTAATGTTATGTTACAAAAATTTTGACTTACACAAATATCCAAATTTAACATAAATTGCACTATGTGAGAATTCCAAGCATGTTCTGCACAAAAAGAACGTAAAACGAAACACACATGCCGAGAGTGCAACAAATAAATTTGCCCTGAATATATCATACCTTACCGCAGTGATTGCATTTACAAACTAGATCCTAATTAGCTTTATTAAACTTTTTTTCATAGATATATTATATTCAGATATATAACCGTACTATTCGAAACTACAAAAACTGTTCATTATTACAGAAAACTGATGAAAACCTAAGGGATCTAATTTTTCCCACATTTTTTATGCGTTAATGTAAAATCTTGTTTAGCATGATTAAATGTTCTTTAATTATTATTTTTTTTTTCAATTCCCAAGATAAGACTCCAAATACTTATTATAATATCACAAATTAAAGTTATGTGAAACATCAATGGAAATATCATAATATTATAATATGTGGGTAATATTGACCCACCTGAACGCCCGTGTAACAATTTCCCACCACAATGACGCCGGGTTAAGGACGATAGCGAGCGACAATCAACATAATTCATAATAATTCATAATTCATTTATTTGCATTCAAATGGTAATGTATAAAGGTCTTAAGTTCTAGTATAGTTTCACATTTGATACCTTATCTCAGGTGTAGCAATAAAATAATTCCCATATACCTAAATAATGCATGCTTTGAAATAATAGTAAGGTAATCAAGTCATCAACAGATGATGGAATCAGAGCTTCTTGGCATGATGTTGCGTGCAAACCTGAATTTCCGCGCCAACACTGAGTCAAAAGCCCAAACTGCAGCAAAAAAGCTAGGTACCTTTTTCACGCCTGGATAACTTTTAGTAGCACAAGTCCGATCCTGCATGGAGATTTGCTGTCACCTGTAGAACGGCTCAGTCAAATATTACAATTTACAATTTGCCGGCCATATAAAATTTTTCGGTCATTTGGGCGAATTATGCAATATTCCTGAGACACAGCTATATTGTTCTGTTCGCAGCTCTATTGCTAGACTTCCTAAACCGCTATCGATAACAATGAGGACCGAAAACTTGCAGCGCGTGAGAATGCATAGAAATAGTTTATTATTTCATGCTTATTCGCGTCATAGTTATGAGTTAGTTCACCACTATTTCGAGTATGGTATTTGTAAGTAAGTCGGAAACAAAAAAGTTGTTTAGGTAGAATGTACCACGGTAGGAAGTAAGTTTTCTACATATAATATGTCGTTAAAACTTATCTTTATACTGTGCTTATTATTACATACCTACCTAATGCAATACAATACAAAACAAATATACTTTATGGCACACCACAGGACAGAAATTTACAAAACAAGAAACATTAATACAAAATAATGTACAAAAGGCGGCCTTATTGCTAAGGTAGCAATTCTACCAGGCAACCTTCCAGGTGTTGAAATCGGTACGGTTAAGAGTGCGATGCGGGTTGGTGGCTACTTATACAATAAACCTAATGATTAATGATCGAACGAAAAAGAAGACAGTCCTAGAACTTTGTATCAAAGTAAATTTTTGTGTGTCGTAATACATCATTTAGTAGCTAAATTTCTTTATTATTCACTCATGTTTATAAAGAAAATATAAGAATATATTAGCACTGTTCTATGAATATTCATACTACAGGTAGTGCAGGGTTTCTGGTGGTAAATAATATTAGTCACGGCATTTACATACCGCTCGGTCACAATGATTGATGCTATTAAGTTGCGAATATTTTTAGTAGAAAAAAACATCAAACCCTTTTAGATTTTATAAAAAGCAATATTAAAATATAAACATATCGTGGTAAGGTCGATGACCACCCCACGCATCCTGGTGTTAGAGTTGTTGAGCCACCAAAGGCCTATGACATAGCTCATTGACAACTACTTGCGAAAATAGTAGCTGGGACCGACGGTTTAACGTGCCTTCCGAAGTACGGAATCATCTTTCTTTTCGGATAATCACATCCGGCAATGTCTTAACCAAACTGGGGAAATCGCAAAAAGTTTTTTTGATGTTGTGCAATGTCAAATATTCCTCTAGTGGTAAGAGCCGAGCGCGCTAACCGCTAGAGTAATATTTGTATACTTGTTTGAAAACACATTCTGGAAAATGGCTCGTTTTCGGGGGCAAAAGAGCGAGCAAAGTCTACGAAAAATCGTTTTCTCCATGTTAATCCGCGATTCACTAAACCCTATAGTGCCATCTGTTGATTTGCTTTAATGTATGAATATTTCAAGACGCTTTTCGAAGGAAACGTGTTGCTCCAAGGCTGTGCTCTAAGGAGTAGTGACTACCTTCTCTTTGGATCGTTCAGTCGCCCATTTTGCCAATAAGTATAGAACTCACTGATAAACAAATAATAATTGCCAAGTTTACTTTAGGTACAGTCAAAGTGTTTCCTACGACGTGCGGCAATGTGTTTCTATTACGCTAGTGCACCGCTAGTGGCCGTCTAGATAAAGCCAAATTATTTCAAAACGAGTATCCAGTTCTTTGCTTGCAAAAGCTGAACACTTTCTCTTTTTATTTGCCTAGTCATTGAATCGACAATAATTGGTTCGTGCTCAAAGGCTGGAAAATGCGTTGAAATTATTATTGCAAACAAAGTTTAATAATTCTGATTATATTTGATTTTTTGGTGGACTTTCAGAGTTTATGAGTCCACTTCAGTGATTTATTCACTAGAAGAATTCTTACAAATTGTAAATCAGAGTATACATACAACCAGTGATTTTAATTATGATTTGGCAGTATACAACTAGCGATTTCATTTGCGATTGTACTGTTAGTCAGTCAACCATACGTAGCTACTTTGGTTAGCTACTATTTCATCTGTGGTAGAGTCAAGTATTAAGTATATAAACGATCTTTTGTCGTATTTTTACTCGTATGTTTTGCTCGTAGTGTCAAACTTCCTTTTCATATTTCTCCCGTAAAGAATGCTGCCTAGTGCCAACAGATCTTTGTCGCTTGATGGATTATTGTTTCACGCTAAAATCGGAACTAGCCCTAATGCCATGGAGATTTGTCATTTTAACGAGAAAAAAAATTGTCGCCATATACCGTAGTGTAGAACAAGCAACTGTTGACACTTGGATGAGAGTGCAAGAAGGCACAGTTATTTTGCTTGATTGCAGCGGCGATATTTCCGATTTATTTACCGGCCAACAAATCGTTGTCTCAATATCGGGTGACTTTTAACGAATTCTTGATAGCAAAAGATATGCAAGTACTCATGACACTGGATAGTTTTTTATATAGGACATGATACGAGAAAAAAAAAATTGGCACACCATACGAATTGCTAATACAATGTGGAAGTAGTAGTGCGGCAGTAACTACGCCAACCTGGGTCCCTTATAAGTTTTTGATCAGCAGGTATTAGAAACAGGAAAATTATGGATTTCCTCCTAAGACCGTTTTCGTGTTATTGTCCCGCTGAAAGTTTCCAACGTGTATACAACGTCATTTCAACTAGTTAACAATAGAATATAGAATATACATTCATGTGGCTACGTAAAAAACCGACCAAGTGCGAGTCGGACTCGCGCACCGAGGGTTTCGTACGACTTAGATAAAAATGCCGTCTTAGCTATGGACGCGTAGGCACGCAGAAGTGTCTTAAATGCGCGCGATTCCAACACGCACTTGACCAGTTTTTAATATTTGTTGTTTTTCTATAGCTTATGCACTATAAATTAACATACCAATTTTCACGCTTCAAAGTGTTCCCGTTTTTACGATAGAGCTAAAACAAAAATCGAGCAAAAATATCGCCTAAAAAGACACGTTTTTAGTAGGGAAGTCCCTCTTAATTTTATTTTTTATTATTTTTTGGTATAGCGGCAACAGCAATACATAATCTGTGAAAACTTCAATACTCGGAGGCATAATAATATGGTCCCATTTTCACCCTTTGGGTACGGAACCCTGAAAATGTAGGTGCTAATGACTGAAAATTAACAAAGAAATGACTGAAAATTACTCCACCGACAAAAGCAATTAAATATTGCAAAAAAGTTGCTTACTTTTATCTCTTCCTAAGTTAATTAATATAATTATTTAATTTACCCTCTTTAACTGGTACGAAATTACGAAGAGTTTTTTAAGAAATGACTGTATGAAAATTCATTTCCTTCTTCATAGGCCTTTTAAAAGCTAAGTCAATGTTGGAATAGCTAAAGGGTTTTACATTGATTGCTTTGCGCCGTAAAGTGAAAATCTTAAAGAGGCACGCATGTCTTCACAAACATGGATTTAGTAGGACACATAAAACAGCCAATTTTCCGAAGCTGTAGGGCGCGGATGATTAAATCCCTTTCAGGTCACGTGCAACTTTATTTGGTACGTGTAGTAGAACTAATACTCGTAGAATTCTTTTATTGAAAAGAAACCAAATATACTTTTTTCTTTTTTTGCCAACTTATAAGTTGGCTATAAAATCAATTTCTCTCGTAGACAAAGACAATTGAAGAATTTATTCTGGTATAAAAGGTTTAAAAGAAAGGGTATATTAACCCTGAAGGATGTGTTTCTGCATATGAAACTGAACAACTTAACCCAAGGAACCAAAGTCGAAATACGAAAAAAAATAATTATCTCACATACAAAATGCGCTCATCAGCTGATTCAGTTTCTATGGGAGGTTATTTTTTTTTCATATTTCGACCTGCGCTCCTTAGGGAAAGTTGTTCAGTTTCATGGGCAGATTCACATTCTTCAGGGTTGGTGTACCCTTTTTGTTTTTGTTGGGTGAGGCCAATGTTGACTATGGAATGAAGACGAAAATTTATTCTCAAGTGACAAATTACAATACTAAACATTATCATATAAAAGTTTTGCAGCGAATTCTTGTTCAGTACAGTGGTGTCTTAGAGACTAGATAAAAGTGAAGCAGCCAATCGCTAAAGTATCAGAAAACGACGGAATCCTATCTGGACTATCGACGTAATTGAAGCGAACCGCTGGAGTGCTATTCCCAAAACAACAATTTTGACGTCCGCACACGGATCCGCAGGTGATCCGCAGGTGTGTGTCAAATTGGTATTCTGCAACCAAGTTATCACGACGGTGAGATCACTGCGTGAACCGCTGAGCGGACTTTTTGACATTTTGTATGGGTTGACGTTTAAATTGGTATTCCGTAACGCATTCCGCGCTCACTCTCGAATTTTGATGTTAACCTTTACGATTACTATTTTTGTGTTTTTTACTATATTTTGAGTTGTGAAATATTTTAAATGCTACTTTATGATGAAAAACCCGCAGAACATGTGTAAATTTGCAGATAAAATACAAAATTGGGATGACTTAAACCAGCATGAAGATGCTAGCGCCACTACTGGGTAAAGTTGGTGGTGAAGAGAACTACCTTAAATAAACATTTGACATTATTGTATGGTTTGACATTTGAATTGGTATTCCGGTGCATAGCCCGCGTTCACTCCGGCGCTCACTAAGAAGGCAAACCTCGAACAACACAAAAGTTACAACCTACCTGCGGATCTGTAAGTGAGGAGTTAATTTTTGAGATTTTTTGGATATAAAACTACGGTAAAAGGAGCTTTTGTAAGTCAGAGATTATGCAATTTCCTAGTAGTGAAAACTTTTAAAGAATTGATCTAACTGCCATAGGTTGGCTGGAAGAAATATCTTTTAGAGATAAGCCCACCCTTGTATATGTCCTTTAATTCTGCTTTTTTTCAATATGTATGCAATAAAAAATATATATATAGTTCAAAAGTCAAACGTTTTTCCCGTGTTAAATGGACGTTTTTTCGCGGTAATGAGTAGCTAAAATTAGCACAATGTAGCATTCCACAAGAAAAAAAACTTCTGAATACGTTTACATTTAGCTGTACATATGACAAAAATAAAAAGCATTGTTTCGTTTTTCCCGCGGTTATATGTAACTTACGTCAATCAGGGATACTGTAGCATTCCACAGAAGGAAATCTGTAGGACATTTTTACTGAGGGAATGAGAAGTTTTCCCGTTAACGTATCTTACCGCAACAGAAAAATCTTTAGAATTGGTTCATTAGTTCAAGAATTGAATGGTTTTTTCGTAGGGATAAGTAAGTGGCTTTCCCGCGGGAATAACCCGTTTCCATTAATAAGGGATAGCGCTGGGGTTCAATGTTTTACCCCTTGTAATAACATAATTATCTTCTCTGTTCAAAGAAGCTTTCTAAAAAGTAAAATTCAGTTCATTAGTTCAATTGGTTAATTTTAATTTTTAGAGACATAAGAAAATTGTATATGTGGTTTTCGAGAAACCGATTAGAAATATATACATCATCATCATCATAACATCCCATAAAACGTCCACTACAGGACAGGGAGCTCCCTCCAGAATTCTAGCTTTTGCTGGAAAAATGTGGAGGGGAAGTACCATAGTCACCTCGCTTGTAGAAATATATACACAAACAAATATTGCTTGTTTAATAGTACAGGATTTTATAAACAAAATATAAAAGGTCTCCACCAGAAATATTTTTAGCCTTACTTTGATACTGTTATAATTTATAAGCACGCTATATCTATTTTATCTAATACACAGTATTGAATGTTAATACAATATTTAGGGTACGTACTTAAGTAAATAAACGTTTATAAACAATAAACACATTATTTATAGAAATAGTCACTTTAAAATAACATTTAAAACACAATCAAAGCCACTGTAAAATGAAAAATCAGATGTTCGTACACATCTTGATGAAAATGCAATATTATTGTTCGGTAATCTGCTGGAAAGAAGTCATCCATAGCATTCAAAATAGTTATCTGAATGCAGGCTCTACCAGGCAAATTTCCATGAATCCGACGCGTGAGCGACCTTTTCTTTGGTTTGCGGTCCCAACATGGAAGATACCGCCACTTTAATCTGAAATTATAAAAAAATTGTTAGTAAGTTATGTAATTATTTGTGCAAAGGCTTTGGTGACAGATTTCATAGTCAATTACCTTGTATTTTGTAATTATATAACAACTTGTGGCATCAAATGCTCTTCTACTTTGTGCTATTATGAAGCGAATTTAAATTTTGTTGAAAATCTAGCAAAATAATTAAATTTGTTGTTGTTGTGATTTGTGACTTGTTTGACAGATGTTGATATGGTTCATATTTTTTTTTATGTATAGCTCGCCCGCAAAGGCATTGCGCTCTGAATCTATTATAAAATTTTGTACAGAACTAATATTTTAAACTTCAAATTAAGTGAAAGGATTGACTATTACGTTTTGTTTTTAGAAACACTAAATGAATAATTAATTAACGTCGAAATTAGCTGATAATGTACAGTCGATTTGTCGATTTTCATATAAGCGATTTGTTGCCCATCCCTAGTTCACTCCACTGCGCTTGTGTTGTAAAAATTTACAGAATACCAAAAAAAATTCTGTCAAAGCTGTAAGTGGAGCGAGCCCAAAGATTTTGGAAGCGTTTTTTCTTACGTCAATGAGCGAGCCCCTGAACGTACAAATTTACTTTTTCCGCCAAGTTATTCGAAGGTCGATATACTTCGTACGCAAAATAAGTGGTCAAAAAAGCGGTGTTGCCGTTCATACTTTTTCTGATTATTAAATTTTTGGTGGGAATTTGAATTATTTTATAAACAATTTAACAGAAAAAAAGTGTACGACACTTAAAGTAAATTAAGTAGTGAACATTTTGCAATAAAATACATGCGTACGCTAACGCATTTTTTAGTAAAATGCCTAGCTGGCTGCTGGATTTTATTGGTGAGCAGCGGTATGCCAAATTCATTTAAATGTCAACGGCAATCTATTGCAGGCGTTTTGTGCAATGTATGAAATTCGATATACTTGTATGGTCTCTAGGCGTAGACAACGTATTGAGTAAATAACGAAAAATCTCTCGGGTGGTAGCACTGAACATAAAACTGAACAAGACCAAGCCAATTTGTATGAAAAAGCAATTTTTTTTTGCAGTGTTACAAAAGTTGCAGTACAAAAGTTTTTCAGTTTCATGTTCAGAGCTACCGCCCCCTCAGCACGACGCCCGAGATAAAATACAACGTGTAATTTCAAATACGCAAAACCTCTCGGGTGGTAGCCTACCCATGTAACTGACAACGTTTCCCAAGGAACATAAATTTGACTTACCATAAAAACTGCATCCGCTGATAAGTGGTAGAAAACAAATAAGTATGTGTCAACTCTAAATGTCATTTTACCAAAATATGGAACGACGCGGATTTTTTGAAACTACTAAATTTTGAAAAAATTTAATATGCAAAATTGCATTGTTGAAGCCGGCAAGAGCGAATATTTTCCGGATTGTGGACTTTCTTACCATAAGTATGTGTTTTTACTACGATTTGCTTGTTTAGATAAGTTTAGAAGTTAGGGTGACATAAATTTAGGTTGGACGTCTCGACCCGTCGTTGCGATGGGAAGATTTTTCTCGGAAGCCGCTCTGCGCAGAAGCTAATACTTTTTTAGCGTTGCAAAGTTTCATAATACTTCAATAACATCCCGTAATACGTCCACTGCAGGACACGGAGCTCCCTTTAGAACTCCAGCTCTTGCTGGAACGATATGGAGGGGAAGTACTTACCATGCTAGTAACATAATAATTAATAAATCATTGTACCTACCTTAGTCACCACGCTTGGGAGCGTTACAGCTGACCATAGACCACGGTTGTTGGTGACCGTAGTAGGTAGACAGAAGGACGCTACTGCCCATATCCTCCGGTTCATGAGCCCTTAGTCGCCTCTACGATACCCACGGGTAGAGATAGGTTGGTACTATACTTTGCCGGCACCAAACGGACTCGACTTCACTCACCTCTATTACTCTATAATTGAGTCACGAGCCAAGCGAGTGGTTCTAAAGAAGAATCCTCAGCGTTGCGACACGAAACACTTTGATGCCGAGAGAAGCACAACTTATCAGGTAGAAACTAAAGGATAATATCCTGCCAAATAAAATATTGAAAATGAAGCTGCTGTTCCAGAGGGCTTTAATAATATTACATCCCCAAGCGTAAAATAGTAAGGTCACCCTACTGTGTGAAAGAGATGCTACCGCAACTGTTGGATATACTCGTCGTCACGCGTTTTTTGGCCATTCATCTCTCCTTCCTAGAGCGTAGCGTGGGTTGAAACCTCCTTGTAGCGTGGGTTGAAACCTCCTTGAATTGTACTCTTTCTTGAACAACTTTTCCTTCCAAACCAAAACTACGCGCATAGAAGCGCAGAGTTTTTTTTTTTCGAATAAAGTTCATTGACGTAAGAAAAACGCTCGCGCGTAGTTTCCAAAATCTTTGAAAAAGTTGCAGTACCGGCCACACTGGCAGACTGTCACAACCGACAAAGAAAATTTTATACCAGACTAGTGGCCCGCCCCGACTTTGCACGGGTAGTACTCAGTTTTGGGACTGACTTCGCGAATCTGACTCGCACTAGACCAGTTTTTATTATTTCTAGTAATTCTACAGGGTGAATTTGAAAACATTCGACAAATTTATAGATTGAGTTCAGACCACGAAACTGAACAACTTTCCCCAAGGAACATAGCTCGTCAGACGTAAAAAAAAAATTCGATCTCCCATACAAAATATATGGTCAGCTGACTGAATTTACTATGAAATGGTAAACATTTTTTTTCGTCCGATGACCTATGTTCCTAGGCGAAAATTGTTCAGTTTCGCAGTCTGAAATCAATCTCAAAATTTGTCGAATGATTTCCATTTCACCCTGTAGATATGCTTAAATATATTTTTCTATAAGTATTTTGTATAGATTGACATTTTTGAATTCGTAATATCTTTTGAATGGAATATCCGATTTGAATATTAAAAAGTAGTCTACAATCTCCAATTTTTTCAGATAGGTTCTTACAACATTATTTTGTTCTATCATCAATGGTTTCTGTAGCGCATGCATTGAAAGACATAGTACGGCAAATTTTTAGGGTTCCGTACCTCAAAATAAAAACAGAACCGTTTAAGGATCACTTTGTTGTACGTCTGTCTGTCAAGACCATTTTTATTACGAACGGGTAAAGGTATAGGGTCGGAATTGATTACGAATATTAAGGTCCGTAAACCACACAAGATATGAAAATTATTTTTTTTTACAACGACGCAATAAAAAGATATGGCTTTTTATGTCCTCATCTCCATACATTTATGCACTAAAGCAAAACCTAGAGGGTACTTCCCGTTGACCTAAACTTATGAAATTAGGCAAGAAGCTAGGTCTCACAGTACAAATAAAGGGAAAAGTCTAAAATCATTAAATATTACAATTTTTCTCGCAATTGATAACCAATTAAGGTGAGCTCCCGTTTCAAGAACTTTTCTATAAAAGAGGGGTCAAGTTGGACGATCGCGGAGTTTTTAAAGTCAAAGAGCAAAAGCTTTTAGTATGTGGCTTTTAGGCTTCTTCTGGGCAAGCTCGTTCCATCGTCGACCTCATTTCTGTCTTCAAGACTAGATCGAGGTCAAGAGTAAGCCCATTGATAATAATAAAAAAAATATATATCATATGGTAGATAGGTACGGAACCCTTAGGGCGCGAGTCCGACTCGCACTTGGCCGTTTTTTTTGCCTTGGGTTACATTATTGAAGTTTATATATTATGTTTCTAGTAATAAATATAGCATATGTTACTCAGGAATAATGTAGCATTCTACCAGTGAAAAACCACGTGTTTCTTTACTTGTTAGCTAAAATCCAAATTACAAGTACCTCGTGTCAAAACTGTAGGATTTGAACTGGCAAAAAACTCCTGATGTGATGGCCTGATGGCCATAAAAAATGTTTTGCCACAACAACCAACCACTTTACAATGATGTTATAACAAGTATCGTGATTGTAGACTGCAACCTAAACTTACAAAGGCAAAACGAGTAGAGCAAGATCAGAGCGGTTTATCCCTTTCTAATTCTTGCCATACCTACTATCAAATTTTGCACAATTTCCGTGCAAAAAGTTAAGTTCTGCATCCATGTGTTTTTATTTATACTTTATTTTAAAATAAGTTGTACATTATTAAGGCCGCAAAATAAAAAAATATTGATTTTTAAATTAAAAGCAGTATTTTTCTTAAACAAGTTTAGTAGCTGCGGAAGACTTTTTTATTTAGTTTTATCTATATCTATAAAACATTTGCTAAAATAATTTTCTGGTATCCCTTTGCATGCCATGTTGTTGATGTCATTTGTCATCACAACTTCGTTTCTTAATCTTGAGATCTTGTGGATGTTTAATTTTGTATTTATGTTAGTATAATGTTGTGCCTGTTTTAGGAAAAGTGGATTATTTGGTGGTTGCGGCATAAACATTCACAGGTTAACCATTAAACATAAAAAAGTGTTGCATATGTACAAGGATGATCATGCCATTACATCTATAGAAACAAATTTCTTGCGGCGCAGCCATCACCATGTATTTATTATTTATCGGAACAAAACTAGAACAACTACCACCTAGCGGGTGTGAAAGTAACGGCGCCGTGTCGTGAAAATAATGTTTTAGTGCCTACGGGGACAAAGGTTCCCTTTCCTCTTCGCAGACGAAAACTCGCATACTGACCACGGGAGAAAATAAAGAATGGTCAGATGAAAGAATGCTAGAATACACGTGTGATCTAGACAATTCTTTGTTGTTGTTGTTTAATCTTAATCGCACGATAATTACAAAAATACTACTCTCGGAAAGACGACATGCAAAGGCGGACTCATCCCTACGTGAGATCTCTACCAGTCAATCTTAGAGTGACTAAAGGATAAAGTATAATGATGCAGGATGCAAGCGTGCAAACAGAGAAAACCATGAAAGAAAATAAGACTAATTTATATGAAAGAAAGAAACGTAAATACATACTCATCTTAGTAAAAAATAAACTGTAACCATTACTAGCTATAATAAAATTAAATAAAATACCTACCTACCTTAAAAAGTTCAAATCGCCGACCCTGCTCTAAAAATCAAAACGCGCACTCGGCGCACCTATTGTAAACGAGAAAAATAATAGGTCTTTACCTATGAAATTGCCGAAATTTTCTTACAGATTAATGAGATCATAATTCCTATAATTCTCATGCAATTTTTTTCATTTGTCTTATACAGCGTGAATTTGTAGTGGTTTCGCACCCGAAGCCCAGTGATTCTACTCATGATAACAAGCAACTTTCCCGAAGAAAAAAAATTTTTACTCGAAAAAAATTTTTCGCTTCTCCATAGTAAAGTGGTCACGTGATCGACTCATTTTGTATGGGGAGGCGAAAAATTTTTTTCGAGTAAAAAAATTTTTTCTTCGGGAAAGTTACTTGTTTTCATGAGCAAAATCACTGGGCTTCGGGTGCGAAACCAACACAAATTCACGCTGTATTTGAAAGTTGACTTCAAGTTAAAAGGTAGGTAGTTGAATTTACGCATAAAATAAAGTTTTTATTTTTAGTTTGATATATAAAATTAAAGGTTCGAAAATTGTTCGTCTTAAATGTCGTCCGATTTCATCATTAGATTTGTTATATTTTTTTACAGATAATATTTTTCGAGAATTAAGTTTAAGCTTCTGTTACCTTAATGTCTTCCCAATAATGCTTAAAAAAATAAAATAAATTGTATTTACAATTCCTAAGAAAAATGCAAAAATGTTAGTACTGAAAATTGAGTTTACCTAAAATTCGCTATTGAAAACGGCAATTTCATAGGTAAAGACCTATTAGTTACCTTCATGCGCGCTGCGACTCTGGCAAGGGTTGAAACAATTAAATTTTAATATAAGTTTTTTATTTCTGTTTTTTTATTCTTTTTTAGGGTTCCGTACCTCAAAAGAAAAAAACGGAACCCTTAAAAGATCACTTTGTTGTCCGTCTGTCTGTCTGTCTGTCTGTCAAGACCCTTTATCTCACGAGCGGGTAAAGGTATCAGGTTGAAATTAATACCATATGTTAGGATCTATGAACCACACAAGATCTGAGAATTTCAATTTTTACAACGACGCAATCAAAAGATATGGCATTTTATGTCCTCATCTCCATATTGGCAAGAAGCTAGGTCTCACAGTACAAATAATGGGAAAAGTCTGAAATCATTAAATATTACAACTTTTCTCACAACTAATGGTAACCAATTGTGGTGAGCTCCCGTTTCAAGAACATTCATATAAGAGAGGGGTCAAGTTGGATGGTCGCGGAGGCGATTTTTGTTTTAGTTTAATTTTTAAAACGGGAACACTTACAAACTTGAAAATTGGTATGTTTATAGTGCATAAGCTATAAAATAGTAACAAATAATAAAATTTGGTCAAGCGCGTGTCTGACTAAAAAAATCTAGCACATTAACTTACTAAAATTCCAACTAATACAATTATGATTATGTGGTGGTACGGAACCCTCGGTGCGCGAGTCCGACTCGCACTTGGCCGGTTTTTGTTGTTTAAACATGCTTATTGTTCTATATTCTACTTATTGAACATGTGGTTAAAAGGAAATCGGTACTTTTCTTTAAACCCTGTATAAATCTTTTTCACTTTGAAAGATTATTTAACATGAAAGTTGTTCTTCTTCGTTCATTTATCTGCATGTTTGCCGTAAAAATTGATTTTTGACCATAACTATATTTGACGCTGCATCCAAAGATATATGTTATTCACTGAGTAATACATTCTCCAATGTCCTAGGCATCGCACAATATTTCAAAGCTGTAGGTAAAAAATCTAATCATAAAAAAGTACTAAAACCACAGCTGTAGTTTTTGTAAGTACCTCCCCACGCCGCCCTGGCAGCGCCAGTTTTTTTCAGAACTCGTTATATTTTTCACAAAAGTAGTCAAAATTTCAAGCGGCTTTGCTGTTGTTTGAGTAAACTAATTGCAATGAAACAAATTTAATATGTTGTATGGCAATAAGCCAAATGTGATATTGAAAACTCGTTTAAAGTGAAAGTGGTTATAAAATGAAAGATTGTGCATTTGGAATGACGGTTCATTTTGAAAGGTTTCCAGTGCAATCGGATTTCATTTGTTAAGTCAGCAAATTGTAATGTTCTAATAAATGCTTAATTCTAACATAGTAATATTCATGTAGGTAACAGTTTTCAGAAGAACGAAAAAAATAAACAAAAGCGATTGAATGTTGCTCTGGTGTCTCACAAACTTATAAAACGCGTTGTATGAAGCTTTCTTACCAGGTAGTTTCCCTTATTTCTGTTTTTAAACAAATCGTCACAATACTTGTCCCACTCACATTCACACGCACACACACATTCTCACGCACACACCCATAGACACGCACACACACATACACACGCACACACACATACACACGCACACACACACATACACACGCACACACACACAAACACATACACTTACACACGCTCTCTTACACACGCTCACTCTTTAAGTTTAAATTTTTGTTTCAGTTTTTATGGTTTTATACGTGGGACACTCAGAAATATTTGCGACACTAAAAAAAATTGTTCTACAGGTACATATATTTTTATTAAATCTTTTCAAAGTACTCTCCACCAGCCTCTATACAAAGATTCATGCGTCTGAACCAGTTTTCAAAACACTTTTTCCAGTCCGCCGTAGACACCTCGTTTACAGCCTGCTCGAACGCAGCCAGCGCATCTTCCGGCGACGAAAATTGTATCCCCTTGAGCTGATTTTTTATTTTTGGAAATAAAAAGAAGTCACACGGTGCTAGATCAGGGCTGTAAGGAGGGTGACCCAGGAGTTTGACTGGTGTGCTGTCCAGGAAGTCCCTCGTTTTGAGCGCGGTGTGTGCAGGCGCATTGTCGTGGTGGAGCAGTAGTCCGCGGAGCCCTGTGTTTGGTCGCTTGTTGCTCACAACAGAAAAAACTTCTGGTAAACATTTGGTAGTATACCATTCGGCGTTGATGCTTCTTTGATCTCGTAAGGGAATTGAGGCCAAGTGGCCAGTCAAATTAAAAAAGCTGGCGATCAAAATCTTCCCCCCGCTTCGAGATCGCTTCACTTTGGTAGGCGTTGGTTCATTTTGAAACACCCAAACTGTCGACTGGCGCTTGGTTTCTGGATCGTATTGATAAATCCAGGACTCATCACCTGTTACGATGTCGTAAACACGCCGAGACGAGCCTGCTTCAAATTTGTTCAGCATATCACGGCACCATTCCACCCGGGCCTGCTTCTGAGCGTCGGTGAGGTAGTGCGGCACCCAGCGCGATACTATCCTCCTCACGCGAAGATGCCCGTGTAGAATCTCGTGAACGCTTCCCGATCCAATCTTTAATATGTGCTGAATCTCCTGATATGTAATTCGCCTATTATCTTGGATTAAATTTTTCACTGCTAGCACGTTTTCTTCCGTAATAGCCGTCAAAGGGCGACCGCTTCTTTCTTCATCCCCCAAGGTTGGTCGACCGCGCCTAAATTCGTTATACCAACGATACACGGTTGCCTTGGAGGGGCCTTCATCCATAAATGCCATTTGAAGTCTATCGAACTATTCATCCGGTTTCAGGCGACACTTGAAATCGTAAAAAATCATAGCTCTAAAATGTTCCCGGCGCAGATCCATTTTTCAGTAAGACACGATACTTTGAATTGGCTCGCAAAAAATGTGGAGGGAAATTTTGAAAATGGAACACACATATTTTTACTTACAAGTAATCATATTTTCGAAAAAGATTCTGACCGGCCAGTCTCCCATATATAAAAACTATTTTTCGCAATACTTTCTGAGTGGCCTGGTATATACTAATACAAATATAAAAATTATTGTAAAAACTCCTCGATGTCTAGCTTATAGTATGTTTTAATTGTAATTGTATTCATTCATTCTGGAGGTAGAGGCCTGGTTGCCTAAAACACAGGACTACCTAGCTTATTAACCAGCCTCTACAGACATTTTATTGTGCCTACTTTTTAGCCCATGTTTTTTGTAGAGGAAATAAAATTATTTTACTTTACTTTACTTTACTCAACAAACATAATATTGTGGTCACCCTATTAGAAAAATTTCCTACATCCCATTTCACACCCTACTCGGCTCGCATTACTTTTGGCAGAGTTCAATCACGATAAAAACGCCGAAGCGGTGCTTTTTTAAAACATCAATGCCACTTTATTATTTGTACTCTTTTTTGAAAACGAAGGATTTTTCAAGTAATGATTACGCAAAAGATTCGACTCTTATATTAATTAGTGAAATACTAACAATAACATAGTTAAAAACTTATTATTACGCTGATAATGTTCAATCGATTTCTCGATTCTTATGTACGCAAATGGGTGATCATCCCTATGTCATCTCGACCCGCTTGTGCTAATGCGACAGAATACCAAAAATTTTGCGTGTGTGATCTGATGCGTTCGGGAAGTGAGGGCGTATTCGTTCGGGAGGTTATGGGCGACATTTGATAAATTGGGAATAGCACTCCAGCTCTCATAAAACTGTATTATGAGGATCGGGTAAAAGTTTGCAATATGATAATGTAAGACAAAAAGTTTGCAATATGATAATGTAAGACAAACGTAGCCAAGTGTTGGCAAAACAAAATCTATGTACTATTAGGGATTTTTTGTCAAAATCAATGTGCTTGCTATTAACCTGAATGAATTTAGTAGGTACTGAGGCCAGTTTAGAGGTCAATAATCGAGCTAAGCTAACAAAACGCCTAATCACTTACGACTTCAATAGATTCAGGTTATATTAACAACAGTGGCAGAATAGGCTGGCGGAATAGCTTATCCTAGCAGCCTTTTCTTTCAATTAATTATTCATTATAATTTTATCGTATCGGATAATTAAGATCAGGAAAACAAACAAACTCAAGAAACAAAACAGTGTTATATGGAAAAATCTACAATAAAATACTCAGGTAAAAGAGAATAATTTTGTACAACCCTCAAAATTGTTCAAAGTAAATAAAGTTTAGTAAACTATCTGCAATAATTATCAAACGTTATCCAGACAATAAATTAATGAATGAATATTATTATTCTGCCAATCACCATACCAAATTCTTAAAAAATCGCAACACGTTTTCTTATTTTCACAAACAAGGTGAACTAAGGCCAGAAATATGCGGTCTAAAAACAATGTGCCTGCGTTAAAAGAGAAATACTATATTTTCATTATTTATTTTTTTGTATTGTTTCGTTGTATAAATTAAGAAACAAGATATCCGTAACCTTATTACCCATTTACGTCCAAAATAGTTTTTGTTGATGAAATATAAAACCACTAGATTAATCCTAAAAGCATAAGCTGACCTTTAAGCTAAGGCAATTTACGTAACTCTATTAAGAGATCGGTTCTGAAGAGCAAACTTTATTTAGTGGCCTTCCTTACAGCTCCTTCGTTGCCGAGACGTCTGAGGCGAAGTTTGTTGATTGTAAGAGTAATTACCAGCCCCTCATGGTCCATTCGTGGACTGACTGTAAACTTAGTTAGGATACTCTTCAAATTATTATCCAATTCTATGTATAATATGAGAAATATTTATGATCATTTGTTTGGAATTTCGTTTTCGAAAACCTGGCAAAAATAGTATTATAACATTCCGCAGATTTGACATGCGCTCTAGCGCGGATTTGACACGTGTTGATCTAAGTTGGTCGGACCATGGTGCCAACCGGAACGCTAACAAGCGAGCGTGGTGACTAAAGTCCTCCCCCCCAACATTGTTTCAGCAAGGGCTGGAATTTTGGAGGGAGTTTCCTGTCCTGTAGTGGACGTTTTCATGGGATGTCATGATGATCAAAGTTGAAAACGGCTCTAAGACTTTTTAATTTTATTTATTAGAGACATACAACAGAATACAATTTAAAAATATTACATTACATAAAACAGGTTTTAAGGCTGATTGCATTCCAAAAACGCATGTCTACAGCATGTCAGTGGTTATGCAAGCAACAATAATTTAAAAGGGGAAAACAATCAAAAGAATTACACAGTTAAACTAAATATTTGACAAATATACAAACTAAATATACCTACACTAATATTACTCAGTGTTGCAGGTTAAGTCGAATGAGATGGTTCGAGAACAATGGATTTAGCTGTTCGAGAAAATTGATCAAAGTGCTACTATACATATCTAGGTCTGGGTTATCGGTCATAACGTCATTACATAGTCTACACATTCTTACTATCGGATTATAGAACGAAGTATTATTTTTGTATACCTGTAAGGCAAACAATTTAGGCTTTCGCACTCTGCGCATAGTGTTAAGCTGGATTCGGGAGAGAAGGCAGGGAGAATCAACGATGGAATTACAAATCTTATATAAGTAAACTAAGTCATAATATTTACGTCGCGATACCAGAGAGCACTCATGATATTTCCGTAACCTGTTATCATAGCTTGTAATAGATCGGTGGGTGCCTGTCCTGTAAGCTAGAATACGGAAACAACGCTTTTGAACCCTTTCTATGTTAGAAATGTGAAGCTCATAAAATGGAGACCATATAATACAACCATACTCTAAAATACTACAAACAAGACTTTTCAAAAGATACAAGATACTATTTGGATGTTTAAAAGATTTAGTAGTACGCGCAATGAAACCCAACATTTTATTACCTTTATTTACAATATGCTCAAAATGGGTTTTAAATGTGAGCTTGGCATCAAACCATATGCCCAAATCCTTCACCACTTGTTCGCGTTTCAATGGCTGACTATCAATTTTATAGCTGAAGTGTAAAGGGTTTAGCTGTGAAGGAAATGACGTGACATTTAGAAACACTAAGGGACATATAGTTTTCGAGACACCAGGCAGAGATGCAGTCGAGGTCCTGCTGTAATTTATGACAGTCATCAATGCCGTTAATCATGGTGAAAACTTTTAAATCATCTGCGTAAAGCAAACAGGGATAAGAGATTTTTTTAACTAAGTCATTGATGAACATCACAAAAAACAGAGGACCCAAGTGCGAGTCTTGCGGCACCCCTGAGGTTACGAATGATGGAGGAGACGAGTACCCTTTAACCGCGACTAATTGACTGCGATTGGATAAGTACGAGCGTACCCACCTCAACAGACACCCGTGGATACCATACGCCTCCAGCTTGGATACAAGTAAACTATGGTTCACCTTATTAAACGCTTTGCTGAAGTCGGTATAAATCGAATCGACCTGACCTCTTACAGCAAAGGAGTGGCATAGATAGTCTTTGTATTCCAATAAGTTACTTATCGTCGACCTACCTCTAATAAACCCGCATGTTGGTTGTTCACAATGAACAGTTTGCAGTGTGAATAGATGTAATCATATGCCATAGATTCTAATAATTTAGCCATACAAGAGAGAATACTAATTGGTCGATAATTTTCTATACTAGATTTGATACAAGCTGTGACTATGACCTCGCTCGGGTGGAACGCTTTGGAACGCTTAAAAGAAAATTTGGTTCGTAATTTATTGGATTTTACTTTTGAATTTTAATAATTAATTTTGACTAGATAAAATAAGATAGAAAAAGAGAAAAAAAAAATACAAAACCGTTTATTATACTGTCCTTCTTACAAAAACCAATTGAGCTCTAATAACCACACTACGCTAGGTCTGTGTCGTGGTTATTGCGACTAAAATGTTATAAAAGGGGACTAACATTTTGACAAAAGTTAGGTTCGTAACAAAATAATAATAAAACTATAAGTTAACAATAGCATTTAAAGAAAAAATTGAATCTTAAAAAGAAAATGATTTTTAAATATCGCCTGCATACACATTACACATACCAGAAGTAGTAAATATTTTCTTATTCACTCAGCCAAAGTCAGAATAACCAGTGATGTAAATTGAATTAAAGGCCCATTTCGTTTGCAAATTAAACAGTAATCCCTCAAGGTGGGTCTGAAATGAATTAAGCGTCCAACGCAAAATTGTATTTTGTGAATGATCGATTTGTACAAGAAATTGTAAATGCGTGGAGAATAATAAAAACTTAATTTTCTTTGTAGGGTTCGCTAGTCAGCAAGGAACCTTTATAATTTCATCATGTCCGTCTGTCTGTCTATCTGCGGCTTAGCTAAAGCTGTAATTTTGTATGGATATATAAATTACAGCTTTAGCTAAGCCGCAAAATAAATTAAAAAAAAAATTACCCCTCCTTTCGTAAAGTGGGGACGAAAGTTTCTTTCTCGTCGACCCCATAGAGTGGCGTTAGATAGGTCTTTTTAAAATATTGTGAGTTTGCACAGACAACTTTTTTGATTTAGGGTTCCGTTTGCAAAATATTTAGCTAAGAATCGCAAACTTTATTCTTCTTAGTCTAAATAAAACAAAACTAACACAATTTAAGCTATGCCAAAAACTTGCCCTACCCTTATCAGTATAAATAATACACCAATAGATACTGTAGATTCAGCCACATTGCTCAGAATTGACCTTGACACAAGTATGAATTGGAAAATCCACATCTATAAATTTATAAAACGTGTCACAGATTTTAAAACAGCTCTTACTGCATATTACAAGTCCCCTTAAAAAACCGCTCAGAAACCTATGATAAATTTGCATAAAAATCTTAAATTTTAAATGTAGTGTAAATTGGACTTTCGTTTAGCCGCTAAACCAAAGCGTGACGGACAGACAGACCGACCGACTGACGGACTTTTTAGGACACTTGCTTTTTATGATGTATTAAAACAAAAAAATTCACGAATATATTATTTAGCTTTCTTGCTCCGATCGAAAGTAAAAACATTAAACTAACTTATCCAACGGAAGTTAGTGTTATGATTATGACTTACTATTCTAATGGAACATAGGCCGAAATATGGTAGCATATGAAGCAGGGACTTTTTAGACGAATGTTTTTAAGGAAAAGGGGTTTGATGACATTGGTCACTTCTGGAGTCGGTCACATAGATAAGAACTTTTTCCCGGCAGGTTATTCGGTCCGAGTACAATATACTAACCTGCCGGGAAAAAGTTCCACAATAAGAATCCCTGGTTAGCTGCATACGGTCGTAATAGTTAGGGTGCTGGCTGCAATTTGGGTATATGATTTGATGATGATATATGATTTCATGATTCGTATTAATAGGGATGATAGATCAGCTTAATACGAATCGATTTGGCCCTTACAAGTTATTCTGTGCGTCTCTGCGTTTTAGAGTTAAAGCAAAAAAAAATGAAAAAAAGATACTAAATAATGTTTTTTTGTCTGCCTTTGTGGCTCCCGTTTAAAATACTTCTTAAGATGTAGAAAACCGAAGAGGCAGACATGCAGGGCTCTGCATTATCTCGGGACGAAGTAGTGAATTTTTGCATTTTGAAGCGCTGTAACTTTACGACGCAGAGCTATTATGGTGGCAGACCATCTGTCTAGGGTTTTATACATTGTATTTAATGACATAGTCATAGTCTGCCAGGTGTACGTTTCATTGTCAAATTTCAAAATAGTTTTAATTCCTCAAAAACGCAGGGGTGCGGATGTCCGCCAATATTTTTTGTATCGTTTAGAGGATGCTCCTTATCATCAGTCAAAGAGGCAGACACGAGAAAATCATATAGAAATTTGTCCTTCATCGACCTTACTATAAGTTTTACGTGGATACGTCTATGTAGGTAGGTACAGTCAAAAGCACGTCATGCTCCTACGCCCACTCAACCCTTTCCCTTCACCGACACTCCCCTCACCCCCTTACTCAACCAAAGTTCAATGTAGTTCCAATTATTGCCGCCAGATAGTCATTTTGAGTGAGTGGGTTTTAAACTTTGCATTGTTGGGGTTGAACCAGGGCTGTAAACAATCATTTTCTAACGAACGGCTTTGTTCAAACACCGCCCCGTAGCCGCACGATCGTATATTCTATGCATACCGAGTATGACGTCAATAGAAAACAACTTTGGCATGTTTCTTAAATCTTTGCAAGCTACAACAACATGAACATAACCATGAGCTAACCATACTTAATTGTACCACTTGACTTGTCAACTTGCAGAGTTTCGAAAACTTTTTTATGTTCTTCCTAGAATACATTCCACACACTATGATAAGATGATGAGAATACTTGTATTTGAGACTTTCGTTGTCATTCATTGATTAATTTATTGAAAAACTTTTCTAAATAAGACCTTTCTTTAATGTACAGCGTAAATTATTATGCAAACCTCGATCTACCAATTTACGAAAGCAATAAAAGTTTTGCATAGTTCAATGCACTGTTTAAGTTGGAAAATTGAAAAACTTTAAGGCTGATAATTTTTTTAAACAATCACAGAAACTTTCGGCTATTGCAGGTTGCTGACATGTCGAAACAAATTGAAAAAATATTTTTTTATACCAATTTCTAATAACTGTTATTATTATTAGTACCTGGGCGACTGAGCTTCGCTCTATAATAGTCGCCTCAACATTAAAATATCATCGAGTAAGCCAGTATGCTACTCGCCCACAGTTTCTGTCTAAACCGCGGTATTTTCTTAGAAATGCTTAAAAACACGGGCAAAGATTTTTCCCATCGTTAGAGCCATTTTCGAGAAACCGATAACAAATATATACATACATACAGGGTGGCCCATTGATAGACGTCCAAAAGAAAAATTTGGATGCGTCATGCTAAGGGGTATCCAAATCACCCCCATGTATGTTCCGCGAGTATGTGTAGTTTTCGAGTTATAAATTATTTATTATTATATTCTTTATTGCACAATTAACATACAGAGAATTACATACAAGAGGACATTTACAAAGGCGGGCTTATCTCTGCAAGAGAATAATAATATTTTTTTTTTTAAATTTTCTGCAAAAGGAAATTAAAAATTTCATATCTTTTTTTTACTGAACACTCAATTTTTTTTCGCAAATTTCAGCGAAAAATACCATTTTAAGTACCAAAATACTTTTAAAATACCCTAACAAGTAGTCATTCTTACGGAAAAAAAAACCGGCCAAGTGCGAGTCAGACTCGCGCACTGAGGGTTCCGTACCACCACATAAACATAATTGTATAAGTTGAAATTTCAGTAAATTAATGTGCTAGATTTTTTGAGTCCGACACGCGCTTGACCAAATTTTATTATTTGTTGTTATTTAATAGCTTATACACTATAAACATACCAATTTTCAAGTTTGTAAGTGTTCCCGTTTTTAAATAGAACTAAAACAAAAATCGCCTCAGCGACCATTCAACTTGACCCCTCTCTTATATGAATGTTCTTGAAACGGGAGCTCACCACAATTGGTTACTATTAGTTGTGAGAAAAGTTGTAATATTTAATGATTTCAGACTTTTCCCATTATTTGTACTGTGAGACCTAGCTTCTTGCCAAATTTCATAATTTTAGGTCAACGGGAAGTACCCTGTAGGTTTTGCATTTTTGAATAAATGTATGGAGATGAGGACATAAAATGCCTTATCTTTTGATTGAGTCGTTGTAAAAAATTGAAATTTTCAGATCTTGTGTGGTTCATGGATCCTAATATGTGGTATTAATTTCAACCTGATACCTTTACCCGTTCGTGAGGTAAAAGGTCTTGACAGACAGACAGACAGACGGACAAAAAGTGATCCTATAAGGGTTCCGTTTTTTTTTTTTTTGAGGTACGGAACCCTAAAAACAACCAAATTCTGAAGGTGCACCCTAAGAAATAAAATAGAATCACTCATGTGCCTGAAATTTTACCAGCTCCCTTAAAACTTCTACGGAAACACAATAGTGCAAACACTGCTGCTTTACGATAGAAACAGGCAAAAGGCGGTACTCTTCCAGACGGACTTTGTACAGAAGCCCTACCACCATCATAATTTGCAATAGGAATCACCAAAATAGGCAAATTATTTATTTAGAGCCTAAATTAACATTTAGGGTTTTTTCCCTCTCAACTTTTAAACGCCAATTTCAACGAAAAATACCCTATTAAGCACCAATTTTTTTTTAAAATTTTGGGTAGCCTAGAGACCTGAAAAGTTTTTGAAACTAGCCACAATCTATGGAACATTCTTTTTGTATTTTTAAACTGATGATCAAAATTTGAATCGGCCCATTAAATTGTTCGAAAATTTTATTTACCATACTTTAGAGTAACAAATAGGAATGTAAGGAGGTTCATTTTAATGAATGAAAGTAACGTTCAAGGCAATCATGACACAAAAAGAAAATTGAAAAAGTGTTCAGTAAAAAAAATATATGAAATTTTTAATTTACTTTGGCAGAATTTTTTTTTTAAATATTAAATAATTTTTAACCCGAAAACTACAAATAATCGCGGAACATACATGGGGGTGATTTGGATACCCCTTAGCATGACGCATCCAAATTTTTCTTTTGGTCATCTATCAATGGGCCTCCCTGTATATAGGATTATTTTTACGGTTAAAAGCTTACTCATCACCTCGATCTAGCCCTGAGGGCAGAGATGAGGTCGACGATGGAACGAGCTTGCCCAGTAGAAGCCCTCGACTTGAATAGATTCGGATTACTAACTTGGGAACACAGACGCAGGCAGAAAGTTTAAATAAATACATATAATATTGGGGAAAATTTCACACAAGGTCATCTGATCCTAAAGTAGAAAAAGCCTATAGGGTATCAAATACTGATATACACTCATAAATAGATAAATAACACCCAGAACAGAAAAAACACTTGTCATAAATAGCACAAATATAATAGACGGAGAGCGCGTGGTCGTCAACCCTACCTCATCGATTACCAAGATGCGACTAATCTAGGGTGATGCACGTTAAAAAGTTGTATCCGAATCAACAGGGTTGCCTGGGCGCAACCTGGCAGGTTTTGTACAGTGGGCAAAAAACTTGTCATTTTTTGGGCAAAAATTACCTCATCGAATACCAAATAGGTACATAGTACATTCGATAGTACTCATCAAAGAGTGCCTAAATCAACAGGGTTACCTAACTCAATCCTGGCACATTCGGGAGTCGGCCTGATTTTAATGTGGTCAAAAATGACAAAAATTACCTCATCGATTACCAAGTAGGTACTTATTACAACTGATAGAGCTCTTCAAGAAGGAGCAAAATCAACAGGGTTGCCTCGCCCAATCCTGGCACATTCGTGAGTCGGCCTGATTTTAGGTTGGCAAAAAAATACAAAACTTACTTACGATAACGAGTAATGAATTGAAACTTATGCCATTTGAAGGTTCTAGAGCTTAATAATATTGCTATAGTATGCCGACACTTGAAACTCACGTTTCATATTATTATACAGAATGAAAAGTTAAGATGGGGTATACAGGGCAGCTACTATAAGCATTATAGCTACAAGAAAACTTAGTAAAGAGACTAACCCTAAATTTAGAGATATTTTGACCTACATTCACAGATTTTGGAAAAAATGTACAGTCAACAAGAAAAACGGCAATTTCCACATTTTTTTTTTCAATTTGATCTTCTTATTCATAAAGAACATAATTTTCTATGGGGTCTAGCTATATTTTAAGACGACATGGATTTTTTTTGTGTATTTTGAAGACAAATATTTTTTTATTTACTCAGTATCTTGCCGTGATTTTCAGTTATGTGTTTCATGACCATTCAAGTGATAATACCGCTAAGACCAAAACACGATTAGTAAAAATTGGCTCTACAAAATAAAAATCAAAAGTTACCTCTTCAATTTTCATGATTTCCTCTTTTTGTGGAATCTGAGGTGTTTTAAGTAGTGAAATTTAGAACACAGAAAGGCATTCGTATTTGCTATCATATGATTAACCTTAAATTTTATTTTATTACTTAGTTTTTACTAAAAGTGGATATATTATATCAGGCGCTTACGTCATTTAGTTTTGGTAACACGCACATTATATCTGTCGCAATCTTATACGTTGCGTATTGCGCACATTATCCCTTTCTTTCAAGCAAAAAGACTGCGCCTACTGTCAAGTAACTATCTTTTCACATAATATCCTCTAAAATCTATTAACCCTAAACTTCTCGATTGTTAGGACAAAGATAAAGATAAAGTTTCTTTCAAGACTACATAAAACACAATAAAATACATTTCAGGACTTATGAAAATAACTGAGGTTAAATTTCGTTGAGATCTTCATTTCGGTTGAAAGCTGTCAAATCTAAAACCACTTTAACTCAAAAACTGCTGACCCTTAACTATTTTATGATCGAACGAATTATAGATCTCGTCGAGGTATTTATTTCGGTTAACAGCTGTCCAATTTAAAATCGCTATAACATAAAACTACTCGTATGTTAGGACAAATGATATATCTAGTCGAGATCTTTATTTCGTTTGACAGCTGTCAAACTTTAAATCACTATTATTTGGAAACTACTGACCCTAGACTACTTGTATGTTCGGACAAATGATACATCTCGTCGAAATCTTTATTTCGGTTGACAGCTGTCAAACTTAAAATCGCTATAACTTGGAAACTACTGACCCTAGACTACTTGTATGGTGGGACAAATGGTAGATCTAGTCAAAATCTTTATTTCGGTTGACAGCTGTCAAACTTAAAATCACTATAACTTGGAAATTACTGACCCTAGACTACTTGTATGTTCGGACAAATCATAGATCTCGTTGAGAACTTCATTTCGGTTGACAGCTGTCAAATTTAAAACCACCACAGCCCAAAAATTACTGATCCTAGACTACTTTTATGTTTGGACGAATGATAGGTCTCGTCGAGATCTTCATTTTGTTTGACAGCTGTCAAACTTAAAATAACTATAACTTAAAAACTGCTGACCCTAGACAACTCGTATGCTAGGATAATTAATAAAAGATCTCGTCCAAACGAGGAGTCTAGGGTCAGTAGCTTCCAAGTAAAAGTGATTTTAAGTTCGACAGACCAAAATAAAGATCTCGAAGAGATCTATCACTTGTCCGAACATACAAGTAGTGTAGGGTCAGTAATTTTGAGTTGTGGTGGTTTTAGATTTTACCGCTGTCAAGCGAAATGAAGATCTGAAAGAGATCTATCCTTTGTCTTAACAAACGAGTAGTCTAGGGTTAGTAGTTTTTTTAGTTATAGCGATTTGTAGTTTGACAGCTGTCAACCGAAATAAAGACATCGACGAGATCTATCTTTCATCCGAACGTAAAGTAGTCTAGGGTGAGTAGTTTTTAAGTTATGGTGGTTTAAGATTTGACAGCTGTCAACCGAAGTAAAGACCTTGACGAGATCTATCGTTTGTTCGAACGTGCAAAAGTCTAGGGTAAGTAGTTTTTGAGTTATGGTGGTTTTAGATTTGACAGCTGTCAACCGAAATGAAGATCTCAACGAGATCTATTAGTTGCCCAAATGCCCGTTCATTTTAAAGAGACTGTATGTAAAATATTTTTTTTTTGTACTTAATAAAAAAAATATCGATACATGAAAACTAGTTTGTTTCGAATACTAGTGCAGTAGGTCGAGGGGGAATTGCGAATTCCCCGTCCATCTACCAGAGCGACACTCCAGTAGGACGACGCGGCAAGCCCCACAATTACCTGTACGAATGTAGATGCAGTGGATGTATGTGTATGCCTGAGTATGTGTTTGTGTGTTTTTGTGTGCATGTGATGTGTGTGTGTAGTTTAGGATGTATGTGTGTATGTTGATATAGTGCTCTTTAAGAAGTGGCAGTATCAACACGGTTACCTCACCAAATCCTGGCACTTTTGGCCTGATTTTATTTTATTACTGAATAAAAATTTATTTTGCATTTACTGAGAATTTTAATAACTTGACCCTGGTTGACCTTTAAAGACTTTTTTTTCATAGTAACAAGAGAATAGAATATTTCGTAAAAAAGGTACAATATTTCGTAAAAAAGGTACATGAAAATTTCTGTTTCTCCTATAACATGTATGGTCGGCTCGGTTAACCCCATAAAAAATTATGTTCTTTATCGATAAGAAGATGAAATGGAATGATAAAAGTTTATGTGGAAATTGCCATTTTTCTTGTTGCTTGTACATCTTTTCAAAAATCTGTGAATGTAGATCAAAATATCTCTAAAAGTTAGGGTTAGTCTCTGTACTAAGTTTTCTTGTAGCTAAAATGCTTATAGTAGCTGCCCTGTGTACCCCATCTTAACTTTTCGTCCTGTATAATAATATGAAAAATGAGTTTAAGTGTTGGCATACTATAGCAAATATTATTAAGATGTCTAGAACCTTCAAATGGCATAAGTTTCAATTCATTACTCATTATCGTAAGTAAGTTTTGTATTTTTTTGCCAACCTAAAATTAGGCCGACTCACGAATGTGCCAGGATTTGGCGAGGCAACCCTGTTGATTTTGCCCCTTCTTGAAGAGCTCTATCAGTTGTAATAAGTACCTACTTGGTAATCGATGAGGTAATTTTTGACATTTTTGACCACCTTCAATCAGGCCGACTTCCGAATGTGCCAGGATTGAGTGAGGCAACCCTGTTGATTTAGGCACTCCTTGATGAGTACTATCGAATGTACTATGTACCTATTTGGTATTCGATGAGGTAATTTTTGCCCAAAAAATGACAAGTTTTTTGCCCACTGTACAAAACCTGCCAGGTTGCGCCCAGGCAACCCTGTTGATTCGGATACAACTTTTTAACGTGCATCTCCCTAGATTAGTCGCATCTTGGTAATCGATGAGGTAGGGTTGACGACCACGCGCTCTCCGTCTATAAGGTCCTAGTGCAATAGTAAACATGATTTTAGCATGTTACTCAGACCATGAATCTGAACGACTTTTCCGAAGGAACATAGGTGGAAATACGAGAAGAAAAAATTGAGCTCCCATAGAAACTGCATTAGCAGCAGACAGCGCATTTTGTATGGGAGGTCAATTTAATTTTTTTCTACTTCTACCTATGTTCCTTCGGAAAAGTTTTTGCTTTTCATACTTAAATTATGTTCACTGTTTCAGTAGGACTATATCCCACCAAAAACATAAATGTAAAAATGTAGGCCAAGTTCCTGTACATAAAAAAAGAGTTGAAATCAAATCTAAACTACAGCCAAGTTAATAATAATCAGAACCGATATTAATCATTCCAGCTTGGCGGGTTTTCATCACAGCAATACTTCTGAAAAGAGCAAATCTTGCGGAGTTAAGTTTTAGAGTTGGACTTTTTTCCTTCATTAAAATTTCAAAACCCGCCAAGTTCGAATGATTAATATCGGTTCTGATTATTATTAACTTGGCTGTAGTTTAGATTTGATTTAAACTCTTTTTTTATGTACAAGAACTTGGCCTTCATTTTTACATTTATATTTTTGATGGGATTTCATTCCTTTTTGCTCAGTTTGCTTTATAGTACCTATCGCAACGTTGTTCATATTATATTATTATTATTAAAATGAAGTGTGTCTCTCTGGTCCACCAGGTGTAATAATATCGAAAATGTACGAGAAATTTGATAGCGGCCCCACCTGCGTTACCGGGGTAGCCTAGCCAAATAACACGTAAACGTAAACGACACACACAACATAAGCCCGAAGGCATATAAATAGTAATTGAAATTGGAGTTTTAGCCAGTATCAAAGCGCTAAACTGTTACCGTCTTCACCGCGTAGAGGTACTCCCAGCTTATGTTGATTGATTACCAACCCAATATTTTAAGATAGATATGTTTTATAAAACCTGAATGTTCGTTCATAGTTTCTTTAAAACATAGTTAGGTACTTGTTTTCATGCATGACTAATTCTGACCTTCTAGAAGTACTACTTTTTTAAATGTTTAGTAAATTATTTTTAGTCTGACTCGCACTTGACCATTTTCTATTTTCTAAAGTTTTCCTTTACTTTTATGCTAACGACTACCACGATGCCAAATTTCAGATTTGTAGGTCTGAGAGAAGTATGACCAACATTTTTATACATAATAATGACTATAACCTGACTCGCACTTGACCAATTTCCAATTTTCGATGTTTTCTTTACTTTTTAGGGTTCCGTACCTCAAAAGAAAAAAACGGAACCCTTATAGGATCACTTTGTTGTCCGTCTGTCTGTCTGTCTGTCTGTCTATCTGTCTGTCTGTCAAGACCCTTTATCTCTCGAACGGGTAAAGGTATCAGGTTGAAATTAATACCATATATTAGGATCCATGAACCACACAAGATCTGAAAATTTAAATTTTTTACAACGATGCAATCAAAAGATATGGCATTTTGTGTCCTAATCTCCATACATTTATTCAAAAATGCAAAACCTACAGGGTACTTCCCGTTGACCTAAAATTATGAAATTTGGCAAGAAGCTACGTCTCTCAGTACAAATAATGGGAAAAGTCTGAAATCATCAAATATTACAACTTTTCTCACAACTAATGGTAACCAATTGTGGTGAGCTCCCGTTTCAAGAACATTCATATAAGAGAGGGGTCAAGTTGGATGGTCGCTGAGGCGATTTTTGTTTTAGTTCTATTTAAAAACGGGAACACTTACAAACTTGAAAATTGGTATGTTTATAGTGCATAAGCTATAAAATAACAACAAATAATAAAAATTTTACAAGCGCGTGTCGGACTCAAAAAATCTAGCACATTAACTTACTGAAATTTCAACAAATACAATTATGTTTATGTGGTGGTACGGAACCCTCAGTGCGCGAGTCCGACTCGCACTTGGCCGGTTTTTTTAAATGTTAACGACTATCCCCATGCCAAATCTCAGATCTTATACATAATTTTGACTAAAACCTGACTCGCACTTGACCAATTTCCAATATTCGAATTATTACTTTTACCCTGACGACTAGCTAAATGCCAAATTTCAGCTTTGTAGGTCTTCTAGAAGTGGTCAAACATTTTAGATAGATAGATAGATAGATAGATAGATAAAACCTTTATTCAATAAACATAACACATAAAACAGATCACAGGAGTTTACAAATATTAACATACACAACTCAAAATAAATAGGTAGATTAGGTAGTTTCACATTTTAGTCGCGCGTAACATCAAGAAGACAGCCGACCTTTTGCATGCTGTATGTGGTATGCCTATTGTATAGGCGCTGGCTCAGCATAATGCATACAGCACCGGCAACGGCACTGCAGCGCTGATATTCTGCCAGAACCGTAAACTTCTCTCTCGTCACAGAGCAAACAGGCTAAATTTTAAAAATAAATTCAAAAATAAAATAAGAAAAACCGTAAAACTAAATACTAATTAAAAACAATTTATAACAAATATTATCAAAAAATGGAAGAAATAAAGAAATAACGTTATAGTAATTTATTTTTAGGTACGCGTCGCTCGTAGCATTTGTGCTTCCATGAGCCATTTTGATGAGCTGTCAGTCAGTGAGTACCAAATTTACAATTTTCTCGAGCCTTTAACTTTTTTTCTGTAATAGCTACAATATTGAAACTTTTTATTCAAAGTATATTAAATGATGGTATTATGTTTGTAAAGTTTCATCCAAATTTATTAATCAGGTAAGAAGATACAGGAGGGTCAAAAGTGGCTCGAAGCGGTTCGGGTAAATAGTGCACGGTGTGCGCGCGGCCTGTGCTTAGAACTTGGCCGGCGCACTGTCGTGCGCTTTGATTTGCCCTGGGCGGGGATCGAACCCAAGGCCCACGGCGTGAACGGCTGGCTCACTACCAATCACATAAACAGACATGTCAATGTCATCTTGTGTTACATTTTCACCTGCACGTCACTTGACGAAAAAAGGAGGGTTATGATTTTTGACGGGTATGTACTTATGTATGTATGTTCATCTGTTCCCGCATAAGTTCCTAACTAATTAGCGTAATTTGACGAATGAAGTATTGTTAAAAGCGTCTTGATCATCCGTTGGTTAAAGGATATAAGACGTTACATTAAATTGAATCGTTCATAACCTAATGAGCACAAAGGGCGTAATGAGCACATTTCAAATATACAAAGTGTTAACGGAATAAGCGAAAGTGAGGAAATAGTTTGTTCAGGATCGAGAGTAGAATCAATTTTACTTGTTTTTGATAAGGGTATTTTTTTATATTTTTATTATTTACGTTTTTGCCACTTCTAAATATTTTCGAGGCTACGCGCGCGGGCAGAATGAGGATGGGAGGGTAGTGGGCATGACGTGGCTTGCTCCTGTGGTGTGTGAGAGTGAACGCGCTATGATAGCTTAAAAAATTAGTAGAACAACGTTGAAACTTTAAAATAACAATATCCAGAGAAAAAATATTTTTAATGATTTTTTTACGGGAATGGCTTTATTTTAATAAAAATCAGTTGGGGTGTATGAGGGTTTCGCTTATTCCATTAACACGTTGTATGTAATACTGTTTAAGCTTTATTTCCTACTAGCTGTGCCCGCGGCTTCGCCCGCGTGATATTCAGACAATGTGCAGTCTCTCCCTTTCCCCCTCCCTCTCCCCCTCCCCCTCCCTCTCCCCCTCCCTCACCCTCTCTCACTCCCTCTCTCTCTACCTCCATCCTACTCCCTCTCCTTCTCCCTCTCCCTATCCCTGCCCTTAACCCTACTCCTATCCCTATCCTTAAAGCCGTCTTAACCGCTATCCCTATCCTTATCTATATATATAAAAGAAGAAGGTTACTGACTGACTGACTGACTGACTGACTGACTGACTGACTGACATATCAACGCACAGCCCAAACCACTGGGTCTAGAGATTCCAAATTTGGCGTGTAGGTTCCTTATGAGGCCTAGGGGTGCACTAAGAAAGGGTTTTACAAAATTCCACCCCTAAGGGGGTAAAATAGGGGATGACAGTTTGTATGAAAGACCGTCAGTTTTGAAGTTAGGATCTTCAAAATTTGTATTTAGGCTGATGACTTAAAATTAATAATTACGTGTCTCAGGGTTTTTGAAAATTCGACACCCTTAAGGGTAAAAAGGGGGATGAAGTGGAAAATTCTTTATTCTTAAAGTAAAATCCACATAATTTATTATTTAGGCATAAATGATGTAATTCTATGCAACGTTCATCACTGTTATTGAAATTCCACCCCAAATTCAACCCCTAAAAAAGGGAAATGGGGTGAAAAAGTCTAAAAACCAATATGGGTATCGTTTGTATGGTTTATCGGGTCGCTGATTACGAAAACTACAACAATTTTGAAATCAAACGTAGTGGACGTGAAATACCATCATCCCCCTGGGGATGGAGTTGGGGTGCGATAGGTTTGAAATGTCTAAAAACCAATATGGGTGTCATTTGTATGGTTTATCGGGTCGCTGATTACGAAAACTACAACAATTTTGAAATCCAACGTGGTGGACGTGAAATACCATCATCCCCCTGGGGATGGAGTTGCGGTGGGATAGGTTTGAAATGTCTAAAGATCAATATAGGTGTCGTTTGTATGGTTTATCGGGTCGCTGATTACGAAAGCTACAACAACTTTGAAATCCAACGTGGTGGACGTGAAATGCCATCGTCCCCTGGGGATGGGGTTGGGGTGCGATAGGTTTGAAATGTCTAAAAATAAATATGGGTGTCATTTCTATGTTAGGGATAGCGGTTAAATTGGCGTAAGGGGTAGGGATAGGGACAGGTAGAGGTAGAGAGGTAGAGAAGTAGAGATGTAGAGAGGTAGAGAGGTAGAGAGGTAGAGAGGTAGAGAGATAGAGAGGTAGAGAGGTAGAGAGGTAGAGAGGTAGAGAGGTAGAGAGGTAGAGAGGTAGAGAGGTAGAGAGGTAGAGAGGTAGAGAGGTAGAGAGGTAGAGAGGTAGAGAGGTAGAGAGGTAGAGAGGTAGAGAGGTAGAGAGGTAGAGAGGTAGAGAGGTAGAGAGGTAGAGAGGTAGAGAGGTAGAGAGGTAGAGAGGTAGAGAGGTAGAGAGGTAGAGAGGTAGAGAGGTAGAGAGGTAGAGAGGTAGAGAGGTAGAGAGGTAGAGAGGTAGAGAGGTAGAGAGGTAGAGAGGTAGAGAGGTAGAGAGGTAGAGAGGTAGAGAGGTAGAGAGGTAGAGAGGTAGAGAGGTAGAGAGGTAGAGAGGTAGAGAGGTAGAGAGGTAGAGAGGTAGAGAGGTAGAGAGGTAGAGAGGTAGAGACGTAGAGAGGTCGAGACGTCGAGAGGTAGAGAGGTAGTGAGGTAGAGAGGTAGAGAGGTAGAGAGGTAGAAAGGTAGAGGGGTACAGGTACAGGTAGAGGGAGAGGGAGAAGGAGGGGGAGAGGGAGGGAGTGAGGGAGGGGGAGGGGGTGATGAAAAGGGAGAGGGAGGGGGAGAGGGAGGAGGGGGAGCGGGAGAGACAGGGGGAGGGGGAGGGGAAGAGACAGAGGGAGGGGGAGAGGAAGGGGGAGAGGGAGAGAGAGGGAGAGGGTCTTAGTTTTTCTCAATTACTTCTGCGAATTGGCTCTGTTTTGAAATATTACATAAATGTGTCTCTCATCTCTCTCTTTACATTTGTTAGGATACTGCTGCTAAGTTCCTTTGTTCTGAGTAATTTATGAGTAACGTCTGTATATTATATAAAATTCAGCTGGATCTTGAATTATACTCATTGATTTGCTCAGGGTTAGTCCTATTTTTCCTTAGTTTAAAATTACCCCGAAGTGACGGGAAAATATCTCATTGCGTCGGAAAACCGGTAAAAACATAAATACGAAATCCACGCGAGCGAAGCCGCGGGCAACAGCTAGTATAAACATAGAAACGACACCCATATTGATTTTTAGACATATCAACCCTATCACACCCCAACCCCATCCCCGGGGGGTGATGGTATTTCACGTCCACCACTTAGATTTCAAAATTGTTTTAGTTTTCGTAATCAGCGACACGATAAACCGTACAAATAATACCCATATTGGTGGCAAATAATACCCATATTGGTGAATAGAGTCATCCCCTTTTTCACCCCCTTGAAGGGTGATTTTTAAGAAATGCTTAAACACGTGTTTCTTTATTTTTTACCAGAAGTTTAAATTCAAATGTGTGTGAATCTAGCTCAAGAAACAAAGGACTTTCATACAAACTTTCATCCCTTATTTCACCCCCTTGGGAGTTGAATTTTCCAAAATTCTTTCTTAGTGGGTGGTTTTGACGTGCATAGAACCTGTGTATAAAATTGCTGATCTGTATCTATAGCGGTTACGGGTCGGCGTTGATGAATCAGTCAGTCAGTCAGGACATGCTCTTTTATATATTTAGAAGATTTACAACCCCAAAACAATTTTAATAAAAGATTTGATCAAAAACTGACAAATCGTAAAACAAGAAAATATTGTCATCTGAAATTGTTATGTACAAACTATCCTATCCTTCCTACTTATATTATAAACGCGAAAGTTTGTAAGTATGGATGGATGTTTGTTACTCTTTCACATAAAAACTACTGAATGGATTTCAATGAAACTTGGCACACATATAGGTTAGGTTCTGTTATATCACATAGGCTACTTTTTACCGCGGGAAAATACTTCATTCTCACGGGAAAACGCATTTAATGTTAATGAAGAAGGTGACTGTCTCACTGACTGACATATCAACGCACAGCCCAAACCGCTGGGTCTAGAAATTCCAAATTTGGCATGTAGGTTCCTTATAAGGTCTAACGGTGCCCTAAGAAAGGGTTTTACAAAATTCTACCCCTAAGGGGGTAAAATATGGGATGAAAGTTTGTATGAAAGTCCGTCAGTTTTAAAGTTAGGCTCTTCAAATTTTGTATTTAGGCTGACGACTAAAAATTATTATTTATGTATCTCAGGGTTTTTGAAAATTCGACACCCTAAAGGGTGAAATGGGGGATGAAGTTGAAAATCCTTTATTTTTAAAGTAAAATCCACATAATTTAATATTTAGGCATTAGGTTTGTAATTTTATGCAAAGTTCATCAATATTATTGAAATTTCACCCCAAATTCAACCCCTAAAAAAGGGAAATGGGGTGAAAAAGTCTAAAAATCAATATGGGTGTCCTTTGTATGGTTTATCGGGTCGCTGATTACGAAAACTACAAGAACTTTGAAATCCAACGTGGTAGACGTGAAATTGGGGTGCGATAGGGTTGAAATGTCTAAAAATCAATATGGGTGTCGTTTCTATGTTTATATGAAGATAGGGATAGCAGTTAAGATGGCGTTAGTGGTAGGGATATGGGAAGGGATAGGAATAGGAATAGGGGTAGGGAGAGGGAGAGGGAGTGGGAGAGGAAAAGGGAGGAGGAGACGGAGGGGGAGGAAGGGGAAGAGGAGAGGCAGAGGGGCAGGGACAGGGATAGTTTGACGGACGGTTGGACGGACGGACGGACGACAGACAGACGGAAGGGTAGATGGATGGATGGTCAGATAGATAGAATCCCTCGCGGACGAAGTCGCGGGCAACAGCTAGTGGTATGTAATAAATATATAGTGACGTTTGGATAATAGCCGTGGTCATAATATGCCACTTACCCTAAAAAAAACTTTCATAAGCTTTAGGGCAAAGTGGCATGATAACATGACCACGGCTATTATATACATCATTACAATAAATATTGACACTATTTAAACATCATAATGAATATTAACATCACAATGAATATTGTCAATTTTTTACACTTTTTAGAGCAAGATTTGTCTGTAGTCGGGTTGTAGTTTTTGAACAAAATTTTTGTTCGTTCCATTTTGATTTTGAATCGATTGATAAATCTTGTTGTGAATTTTCCAGCCACAGTCTAAACCAAAGTGACCTGACATGAAGTTCTTAAAGTATTCAGTATTCTAAAACATAACTTTTATGCAAACATAATGTTATTAAAGCTATTGTATCCGACTCACATCAGTATATGTGTCAATATTATGTGAATCTAAATTTAAAGAAGTGAGTACATACTCATCTCAAATACAGCATGATGTTTTTCAGTCTCTGAATCTTCAAATAGAACCGTTTTTCCCCCGAAGGGTAAAAAACGGATATTTAGGTTTCTGCCGAAGCTTGAACCATATTTGAGATTACACTCCCGTATCTCAGCCCGTTTCACTCAGATTTCATATCTTGCAGCGCCCTCTGGCGACTATTTTGGTTATTAAGGTCCCCTCCCCACGCCCGTCACAAGCGCCCGTCTGTTCTTTGATCAGTACCTTTAAATTAAGCCGGCAAGGCCTTCAGGTATGGTTCAAGCTTCGGCAGAAACCTAAATATCCGTTTTTTACCCTTCGGGGGAAAAACGGTTCTATTTAGGTGTTCGTGCCTTCGCTTGAACCATATTTGAGACGTGTTTAACTTCTGACGGCGCTTTGGCGGGCGTACTGTGACCTGTCTCATTTAGTAAAATTTGTCTTTAATGCGTAATTCATAACAGAGTTAATTTAAGAATTTTAAATTAGTATTTTTAAATTTAATCAATCAGTCTTGTCGAAACTTTCTTCATAATAAATGGGACTCACGAAACAAATTAGTAAAAGAAAATCTAAATATTTCATTTTCTTGTTTAGATTTTCTAGCGTTGCACACGGTAGCAATACTTTATTTTTAATACTAATAATAATAAATTGTATAGATAGTTTCGAATAATTGTAAGATTACAAACAGCAAATATTGAAAAACTGCAGGCAATTCGAGATGATGCTAAAAAATAAATCTGTTGACCTGTCAAATCTTTCTTGGAAAGAGTTGAAACTCTCATCAATGCTCAAAGTTTTTCCTGCGTTCAGTAATCAGTCACTACACCAGACGCTTTGCGACGATGAGTAGGGCTCGTTTATCTTATTACCTACAATGAGTGATTGAAAAATAGTATATTACAGCTTAGTGTGTAAATATGCAGTATATGTAATTTCTCTTACGACAGCTCTTTGATTGTTTTTTTTTTTTTTTTTAATTAAACTTTTGGACTCACAACTTGTAAGAGTTACTTAGGTATCGCTTGCAGATTACAACCAGTCTGAGCATCCGACTTGTTTGCGGTGTTAAGTGCTCTAGACGGTATGCTTCAGATTATTATTAAATAAAAATTTGGGTCTATATCCATAAATTGAAGTAGTCTGCAGTGGGAGCCGTGTGAATATTCTAATTGTCTAATTCAACAACTAATTCTCCCTTCCAAAGAAACCTGGGGTATTTGCTGAGGACCAGCAGTATTTGCTGAGTACCCAGAAGAGCATCATCACCTAAAATGATGCTCTTCTGGGTCCTCAGCAAATACTGAGTATAAACAAGGTGAGGTCCACTTTCGTGTTGATCTCATGTTAATATGAGAAGGAACAAAACGGCTGAACAAAATGATCGATCGATCAATTCGATTTATTTTAATTATTTGGATTTTGAATTTTTATTTTGTAAGGTTACAACCAATTCTGTGGCGAGGCAACCAGGTGTTATAGCGATGTTGAAAACTGGCTGGTCTAGTCCATATGCAGAATACAACAACAAAACAATTTCAATTTACCGAAGTGACTTCTTGTTTTAATAGTCTTATCATGCTAAAAGAGCAAAGAAGATTCGTCGAGAGTTGAGATAGTTAGGGATCAAAAACTACTACTTTACTATGTCATTGTACTTACAAAAGTATTCTAGAATGCTTAAAGGTAACAAGGATTTTTGTAAAAACCATCAAACCACTATAAAAATATAGTGAAAAGTTATTTATGTTAAACTATTATGGTTTTTTAAAATTTACAACAAAGGCCTTAATGCAAAAGTTGGAAGTAGAGTATTGTGATTTTTGGGATACCAACAAAATACGGGTATCCTTGATCTTACCACAAGTTCATCAGAACAAGCTGTTGCTGTTATAAGAAAGCAAACCGATCAAAAATTGTATTTCAAAACTAACTCTGTAGCGGAATAAAAAATTTTTTGGACTGTTCAAGAAATCTTTTTACTTTACAGCGGAAAAACAATCAAACTGAAAAAGTGCATTTTTGAGGCTACTGAACTACAAAACTACAGAACAACTAAACTCCAGAGCAACCGAAGCAAAGTTTAAATTAAATATGAACATTATTGCAGATTTAACAATAATTTGTCAATTCTAACAGGCCGAATTCAAATACTTTTAGCGAGTCGTGATAGCTATCAGATAGTCCTGATATTATTATTAGCATGGGTGTTTCCCCTTTGTACGGTTGCACTTAGGATGTGAGCATCATCTGGGAAATATAGCTATTGATTAATGTTAGCAAATACATAAGTCTGGGTAAGGTTGACTGAGGCATCTGCAAGAGATCCTCGATCTACGACATCATCTTTTGGATCTGAAAACTCATACAAGCAGTAAATAGTTACTGCTGCCTACTTGATTGCATCTGCTTACTCAATAGCAATGATTTGACGCTTAGCTTACTATAGGTAAGGTTTGTTTTAGACTTTTGCACTTTTCCTGTGCGAGACAATAACAATTTTAGTTTACCCTCACAATAATATCTACGTAGTTCACCTCTCTTCAGTCTACCCGTGACCACGGCTGTTGCAACGCAGCCGAAACGTCGGAAATAATAAGGTAATTTATTTTGCCTAATAACTATGATCGGGCTAAGACCCGGAACAAAATAAACATTACTATAGGTAATATGCAATTAAGGGTGTCACAAATCCAGCTGTAAACATGTTGGTTACCTATTTCAAGCCTGTAGCTTTGTTAATAAGGTCCAAAAGGTCTATATTGGCGAAAGTTACCTACTTTTTCTTACACGATGACCTTTACAATACCACCAATGTGCTGGCTGCCTGTCATGTGTGGTGGAGTATATTGTTTGCTCAATAAAGTATGCCAAAACATATCATGCCAGAATCGGCTCGAAAGAACAACACATTTTAGTTGTATGTTCATTATTTACTTGCTGGAAAAAGCCTTCGTCAAATGCCCAAAATTTGGTGAAGAAAGTACCTACTAGATCCTGGCATCGGATAATTTAATACTGTTTTTGTAAGCACAAAACGATGGTTAAGAAGCTTTTTGACAAGAGAAGCTAAAGTTGCGTGTACTTGTCTTAAGTCTTTAAGTGCAATATTATTTAATCTTGCGACTCGTGAATAATAGCATCATATTCACAGAAACGGTTATAGCTTAGATGAGTTTTCCTTACAAATAAAGAAAGTTACGCAACATAAGTTCTGGGTATGGTTAACTGCGGTGGCTATAGCGTTTTTTGTGCTTCGGAAGGTCGCAGTTGTCTTCTTGGTTAGTGGAGACTTAACCATCTCAGAGGCCAAAATCTTTTGATTTCAGGGTTGTCCTGCTTTGACTAGAAAGTGTTAATACGCTTACTGGCTATCACGCAACAAGCAAGCTTAGGAAAGCTGGCAGGAACTCAGATTTATTAGCTAAACTCGTCTTTGTATACTGCGTGCAAAATAACTCCGTCTGTGACCGTTAATGGGCAGAAGTCAAGCCAGGGCGAGCGGATCGTTCATTGACTCTCCGCCTGTCACCCATACGCAGAAAATAACCGTCATAGACAGACTTTTCCTGAACGCGCTGTAATAACCTCTTACTCTTTGTTTGTATGTAAGCGTTTGTGGACAATAAAGAAAGAAACGTTTAGAAGTAGTTTTAAAATAAATTTGACGTGAATAATGGATAAGTATTTTGTGTAGCTATTGTCATCAGGCTGCAGCTGTGAATAAAATTGTAAGTTTCACTTTACAGAAATTCACTTAGACGGGGAGCAGATAGGTGAAACCGTTTCTTCCCCTCGCTGAAAGTGAGGCTGTCCTTGTTGGACTGGTAGTTTTTATTGCCCCCCCCCTCTCATTCTATCTACCAGAAGAAAGTGGGAACGTACTTCCCAAGGTAGGTGTGCTTTGTTATTATTATTCACAAACTATTAACATCAATCATTATGACCATGCAAGCAAAGATATAATTTTGTGGGGGGATAAGGAAATACATATTTTCTTATTAGTACTTATGTCCCAACTTGTCGAGGAATCGTTCTGTAAGCCACGTATAAGACATTCAATTTTCGCTTGTCTGTAAGAACAAAGGAATGAAGGGAGGATACGTTACAATTAATTCGGCGCAAGTGGCTAAGAATATTTTGTTTTTCGTCTCTCATATGGATAAAAAGTGTGTGGTTTAAGTATGAACCGTGTCGGCTTTGAAGCACCACACTGTGCTACTCTGGATACAACGTCCTTTGAGGCAACAAATTATCTTCTTTATTTTGAGGTTACGAAGTGACTTTTTAATAATAAATTACCTCCCTTGTCGTGTTGTTGTTTGTTTGTTGCCTACACATTTATTTGCGGACAAGCAAGCGGTAAAAAGTGAGTGCATGGCATCTATTTTGGAGGTTGCTACATATTTTCCATAAATTGTAATAACGTCTGATGCTATTAACTACATAAAGTTCTCTCAATTTTAAGAACACCGGGTAATCTGACCTCTCACAAGTCCAAGTCATCAAAACAAATGATTTTGTTTGAAGAGAGAATAGCTTCTAGCGGAGATAAGCTAGCTTGCCCTGGTCTATTTTGATTATAAATCTCAAAATGAAAGGATGACCATTAGCTGACAACAAGTTTTTGTGTTAGGCGACAAAGATCATTGATTGAGGCAACATGCATAGGCCACTTAGACTGCAGACCGTCCATAATTACTGTGGAAGTACTTGCTATGTTCCGTAATTAACGTGTAAGAGAATCTCTCGTGGTCGAGTGGTAGTTACTCTTTCTTTCTGATCAAGAAAGTTAAGCAATGTGGGCCATGGTCAGAACCCGGACGGGAGATCGCTATAGCTAGACTATTGTGGCACAACAACTAGAGCGTTTCCGTGCTTTGGGTGGCGCGTTAAGCCGTTGATCCCGGCCTGTCAATGATAGTAATTTAGCCAAGTCAGAGGCCATTTGACGGATTGGGGCTCTGACATCCAGGCTGGCCATTAGCCTTATACAACCTTGTCTAGGTTTTGATTTGGTTTACCTTCCCTCTGGGTTGCAGAGGTCTGATAGCAGTCGCTCTTTGAGAATACCAGTGCTCTTGTCAAATCCCCTAGGATAGGTCGCCTAGAAGAAAGCTAGGGCAATGATGATGATCGGCTTGTAAGATTAGTTTCAAAACTGGCCACTGTTCCTTGTCGTGTCATGAGCCAACACGCGTCGTCTCGTGAAACGACGCAGGCCAATGAAGCGACACGCGTCTTCTCGTGAGACGACGTCGATGAGTGAGGCGACATACGACGTCTCGTGAGGCGACATGACGTCTCGTGAGGCGACAGGTCGTCTTGTGAAGCGACACGTTGTCTCGTGAAGCGACACCCGTCGTATCACGAAAGCATGGCATTTACAATAACGGTGCTTAAGGGAGGCAGCCGTATGTGGCAACATACGTCGGTCAACGAGACGACGGTTATGACGGTGCCTAGAGAGGCAGCTGCGTCTCGTCACTGGACCCAAAAGTCCGAGCGGAATTTACAGTGCTGCACGAAAAATCATTTTACAATGACTTCGGTAATGACGGTGCCTAATAGAGGCAGCTGCGTCTCGTCGCTGGGCTAAGAGTCCGAGCGGAATTCACAACAGAAAAACTTAAAAAAAAAAAATATTTTACTAGGCACGTGTTACTAGGCTGAGATACAAAAGCGTACTGATCAAAGAACAGACGGGCGCTTGTGACGGGCGTGGGGAGGGGACCTTAATAACCAAAATAGTCGCCAGAGGGCGCTGCAAGATATGAAATCTGAGTGAAACGGGCTGAGATACGGGAGTGTAATCTCAAATATGGTTCAAGCGAAGGCACGAACACCTAAATATGCTGTCAGGTACCTCTCTAACACTTCCTGAGACGTGACATAAAAATAAATGAAGCGGAAAAGTGAAGTTATTTTATAGCACCCACATGTCTTTTTGTCCGTAGAAAATAATATTATCGCAAAATAAAGATGAAACTATATCCTACGTTTGAAGTATGGAGAAGGACGCCCACCACTTACTAGCATTAGAATGTTATATCTGCCTACGATTTGTTGTAACACTGATTGTAATAATCCCGACCTATTTGAGCTTGAAATCACAAAAGGTGACAACCAGTAAAGTTAGCGTAGGTAGTATTTACCCAACTGACAGTATGATTTACCTATTCTCAAAATATGATGATATCAATACTTACTGAATGAGTTAGAGCGATGCTGAGTCGGTACTGGCGGGCAGAGAATCTCGCTTCCAAGGCTACTGACGCTAACGACATCGCGAAGTTCACCGAGAGATGATGATCGCAGGGTTGGCAGAGAGAAGTTCACTTCCTTGGTCCTGGCGGCAAAAGTAATACAATCAAAAAGTATTAATCATTGTTGCGAAGGTAGCTACATATTTTTCATAGTTTGTGAGAATGATACATTTTCATTACAAATAGATAATTTCTGTAGGTAGAGGTAGTCCTTCTGTTCATCGTAGGTATCACATTAACACACCTTAGACGAGTTGCACTTCAAGTCATATGATATGCAAAATGCTACGTTTTTCACTTTATTTATATAAACAAATATAACATCACTGCAATGCGTCTTAGAAAATGAGTTTTTGTCATAGAAAACTTCTAAAAAGTTTGTGCACGTTCAACAAATGTTTAAATTTTATTTTATCCACTTATTTTTTATAAACTCTTGTAAAGTGAAATTACCTTTTTAAATATTTGAACACTAATTAAAATTTGGAAAACTCAAATTTAGCACTTACTTAGACCATGAAACTGAAAAACTTTTCCCAATGAACACAGGTCGAAATATGAAAAAAAAAACCCTTCCTATGCAGTATGCAGTATCTATGGGAAATCGATACTTTTTTTTGTATTTTGACCTATGTTTCTTAGAAAAAGCTTTTTGGTTTTATGGTCTTAGTCATCATAACATCCCATGAAACGTCCACTACAGGACAGGAAGCTCCCTCCAGAATTCTAGCTTTTGCTGGAAAAATGTGGAGGGGAAGTACCATAGTCACCTCGCTTGTTAGCGTTACGGCTGGCACCATGGACCGCGGTTGTAGGTGACCGCAGTAAGTAAGAGATGTAAGACATAGGAGGATGCTGCTGCCTATCCCCCAGTTAACCCTTAGTCGCCTCTTACGACACCCACGGGTATGTATGGGTTGGTACTATTCTTTGCCGGCACCACACGGAACATGGTCTTAGTAACATGCTACAATCAATAGCTAGTGCTTACAATTTTAGTACACCCCGTATTTTCTCGATGGCAAAGTTTCATCAGTTTCAAAGAATCAGTCATATTTATGTAATAGATTAAGTGGTTGTATAAATATGTATGATGTTGGTATGCCTAATAGGTAAGTAAATAACCGGCTCACACCAGACATTACAACGAAACCCTGGCATTTCTGATTCGATAAACATGTCCATAGATAGTATACCTAACCATTGTAAACAATAGGTAAAACATACACTTCCTAACGTTTTATAGACAGAAGCTTCACATCGTTACGGTGAGCAAACAATAAACATAACTAAGCGTCATGTTACCATAGTAAATTTACATGACATACAGAATTGTAAGTACATGAATACATATGCTGTGTATGAAAACACAGCATTAGATTGGACTATAATCTTCAAGCAATTTTCATTATACGAGTAAGCATGTAATATTGTTTCTTTGCAGCTTTTCAATTAAGGAAACAAGTCTACACTCTAGTAACTTTTTTCTGTATTATACAGGCTGCAAAAAAAAGTACGATGATCCTTCTAAAGGGTGATTCTATATCACTAATAGACTTTATAAAAATATAAAATAAAATACTCTTAAAAAGTAGTTATAGCTCAAGAAGAAGTGAAGCGCCTGGAGGGTTAAATAACTTCTATGATCAGCTGGTGATGCAGACAAAGATGTTTTTTGTTATAATATGAGTAAATTACTGTAATTTTACTCGAAGGAATAATAATCACCCAAAATTTGAAAAGAAATTAGAATCCATTAGTGAGGTAGAATCACCCCTTATTAGGAACATCGTAATTTTTACATTATGTGTATAAACTAGAAGACGGGTTGCTTCTAATAAAATAAATAATATAAACTCTAGTTCGTTCAGTCACTCTTTTTATACCAAAAAGTAATTTTAGAAGTCAAACTTTTGTTTAATAAAATACAAAAAACTAAAATATTTATTATTCGCCTTGAAAAGTTGCTGAACGTAAAATGTTGTGTTTGACGTTAAGAACTAATTCGTAAAATAGAGAATAATTTTCTTATTTAAACTCAGTTTAAAATGTTGTTCAAAAATTATTTCACTTCACAAGAAATATATTAGGTATGCAGTTTTGAAGCTGAATTTACCTGTGCTTGCAAAATATGGAAATAAGAACCATGTCAGAGCTAGCTAGCCGGAAAGGTGAAATTGCGTTGGAAACATTTATATTTTCCTAACATATTTTCCATTTCCCACTTTCGTCTGCAGCATGGGATATTTTTACTTCAACTTGAAAATGCAAAATATTTAAAACGTAGTGCAATGCAATGCATGCATGCAAAAAAGGGATTTTTTTTTTATGTATTTTAAACTAAACAGTATTGAGCTCATTAATAAAAATTAAATTGTCACAATCTAAAGTTTTAACAAACTTTAGGTTGATATACATACTTGTTTTCTTATTATAACTTGCTTATTAACCGTAGTTTGTCCAACTCAAATAATTCTATTTTATTTTTTATTATTCGTCATAAATTATGGTTTTTGTAGTGATACCTAAATATTTTCAACTCCATAAGTATAGCACCATAGTTAAAAATGAAAATATAATATTTAAATCCCTTTATAAAAATGAGCAATACAATGGTTTCGTTCCCGAAGCTCAGAGCTTCTACTCATGATAATAACAAACAATTTTCCCGCAGAAAAAAAAATACTCGAGAGAATTTGCTTGTTCTCATGAGTAGAATCACTGATCTTCGGGAGCAAAAACTATGTAAATTCACGCTGTATAAGTCAATAATTTCATGTCACTAAACAATATTCAGCTAAAGCTTCCACACTACATTTTTTGTCATGAGCTTTACCGCTAGTGTTGAAACAGTTCTGTTTACTATTCATTCTTGTAATGGAGCTACCACACGCTGAGTACTGTAAAACTTTATGTAGTAGTCCATTTAAATATCGATACTTATGAAAACATCTTTTCAAAGTTATTTAGCTGAAAGCTTTCGGGATGAACATTTTGATGTCGGGCCTGTGTGGGAGGGACATCAAAGAACATTTCGAAAGAGGACTTGGAAAGTAAAGTAAGTTGGAAATGTTAGATGAGTATTGAGTTGTTTTTTTTTTGTAACAAATCATACTACTACAACAACGACGTAAGTTCTGATTGATTGATTGATTGACTCATCAACGCATAGCTGAAAGAAATACGGGAGCTTAAGAAAGGATTTTAAATGAGGGAAATTTATTTGTATGAAAAAGAAGTTTTTCGTATCTGTAGTAAGATTCATAAAAATTTGAATTTAAGCTCTTCGTAAAAACTTTTATAAATTCGTAACTTAAAGGGATGAAATAAAAGATGAAAAATTGGTACTGCTGATCAACCTTGGAGGATGATTTTCCAAAAAAACCCTTGAACACATTATTCTGTATTTTTTCGTAAAAGCTTAAATTAAAATTTGTGTAAAAAATAATAAATACAAAAAGCATTACAAACCGTGCAAAGCCGCGGCGGGCTGCTAGTAATAAATAAAGTCATGGCTTTCTAGGCTCAAAATTGTTTCGAATAAGCCTTTAACCAGCTTAACCTTAAATTTACATGAAAATTACCACGAAAATGAGGTTACCGCTGGTAATGTCTGTGTAATTAACCAAAAGATATTTTGGTAACATGCACGAAGAAACATAACCAGTATACGCTGTACCAGCGCTACGTTACAAAAGCTCGAAACCAGAGACCCGTCCGTATAAGGTCAAGTGTTTCCACCGCCGTGCGGTCGTGTGTACCTAATATGATTATTTCAAAGAAGACAACTCCTTTTCGTGCAGTAAGTTACCCTTTTCTTATTAATTTGAAAGCTTGTCCAAAATACTCCAAAGGCTAAACAAGACATTTAATAACTTTGAAACATCTTTTATAATGCGCACGGCCAAAGAGTGGAATTCTCTGCCTGCGTCTGTGTTCCCGAGTTCATATAACCCGAATCTATTAAAGTCACAAGTGAATAGGCTTCTTTTGGGCAAGCTCGTCCCATCGTTGACCTCATCTTTGTCCTTAAGACTAGATCGAAGTCATGAGTAACTTCAGTGACATTAAAAAAAAAGATTATCAAATGTCTGACAATACTTGAGTATGGTACTTAGGACATGAAACTGAACAACTTTCCACAAGAAACATAGGTTGAAAAATGAAAAAAAAATTGGCTTCCCCAAAAAAATCTAATTTTTCAACCTATGTTTCTTCAGGAAAGTTGTTCAGTTTCATGTCCTAAGTACCACACTCAAATATAGTCAGACATGATCTAGATTGCCCTCTAAGTTGCGGAGGTCAGATGGCAGTCGCTCTTTATAAAAAACCGGCCAAGTGCGAGTCGGGCTCGCGCTCCGAGGGTTCCATACCACTAAGGTAAAAATACCGTCTTTGTTATGAACGCGCATTCCGACACGCACTTGACCAGTTTTTATTATTCCATATCTTATGCATTATAAACATACCAGTTTTCACTCTTCTAAATGTTCCCGTTTTTAAGATAGAGTTAAAACAAAATCGAGCATAAATCGTCTAAAAACACATTTGTAGTAGGGAATCTCCCTAATTTTAAAATTTTTATTTGTCGTTATAGCAGCAACAAAAATACATAATCTGTGAACATTTTAACTGTCTGTTTATTAGTGTTCATGAGACACAGCCCGCTAACACACAGAAAGATAAAAAGTGAAAAACGGGACGGTTTTAATATGCCACCGATAGCGTCCCGTTTCTCTCCTTTTGGGTACGGGACCCTAAAAAGTGCCTCTGTCAAATCTCCTAGGATTGGTAAGAGAAGGCTAGGGCAAATATGGTTGATTTCTAACTACTAGGAAAGTGAAGGTGAAACTTTTTGCGATGTTACCTATTCAAAGAAACTGCCATGGCCGACAAAAAAGGTATTGTACGAGTAGGACGAACGTGATAATGTGCGCAGAGGCGAAACCGAGGCCCACATGCGTAAGTCCTTCAACACCTGGCTGCGGCCAAGGCTTGTATAGGACATTGCTCATCGAGAAGAGAAAGGGACCGATTCCTAACGAGGGTGTCGTTCGAGGCCTGAGGCGCAGCCGAGAGCCTCAATACACCAGAGGTGGGAATCGTACTTTCTTTCGAGTGATGCATAGTGCTATATACTTCACCTATAAGGCTAAAAAACGACACAATATTAAAACACAAAATTGAAGATTCAGAACTTCATTCTCTTTTAATATTTTTTTTATGTCGTTCACATCTCTTTGCGAGTATTTCTAGTTTTTCATTTATATTTGTTTTTTTAATTTCGGAAAAGTGCAAGTGATCATTTTGAGCACTTATAAATATACATACATACATAATTAACATCACGCCTTGTTCCCGTCGCGGTAGGTAGAGACCACAATTCTCTACGTGCTACGTTCTTGACATACTTCCCTTGCTTCCTGAACTTTCATTAATCCTTTCATACATGCTTATAAATAAAAACATTTTATTTGGCATTATGATCTTAAAAGAAAGCCATCGACCGACATTGACCTGAACCTGAATTAAAAAAAAAACCGGCCAAGTGCGAGTCGGACTCGCTCAAAGAGGGTTCCGTACCACCACATATTCATAATTGTATTAGTTGAAATTTCAGTAAGTTAATGTGCTAGATTTTTTTAGTCCGACACGCGCTTGACTATATTTTATTATTTGTTGTTATTTTATAGCTCATGCACTATAAACATACCAATTTTCAAGTTTGCATGTGTTCCCGTTTTTAAAATAGAACTAAAACAAAAATCGCCTCAGCGACCATCCAACTTGACCCCTCTCTTATACGAATGTTCTTGAAACGGGAGCTCACCACAATTGGTTACCATTAGTTGTGAGAAAAGTTGTAATATTTAATGATTTCTGACTTTTCTCATTATTTGTACTGTGAGACCTAGCTTCTTGCCGAATTTCATAATTTTAGGTCAACGGGAAGTACCCTGTAGGTTTTTCATTTTTGAATAAATGTATGGAGATGAGGACATAAAATGCCATATCTTTTGATTGCGTCGTTGTAAAAAATTTAAATTTTCAGATCTTGTGTGGTTCATAGATCCTAATATATATTATTAATTTCAACCTGATACCTTTACCCGTTCGTGAGATAAAGGGTCTTGACAGACAGACAGACAGACAGACAGACGGACAACAAAGTGATCATATAAGGGTTCCGTTTTTTTCTTTTGAGGTACGGAACCCTAAAAAACAGCACGTTAGAAATGGATTTTTATACAGGGTTTCATCCCTCGTATTCGTACGATAGAAATGAAGTACATTCTTCCTGATTTTCAAAGAAGGAATTAGGTACTTTCCGAGCAGTTGAAGTATAATAGTACTTTTCTCAATGAAAACGCGGTAATTCCAACTAAGTTTAATCCAATAAAACATAGAAAACACTATTTATTATGTTTGGAGTTGTTCATTTTCATGTTCTATTTAATATATTTTTTTGTATTTTTGTACAATTTATAGCTTTCTTTTTGCAAACCAGTTCGTTTACACAAAATAATTGATAAGTTACCTCCTTGGTTGTTATGATGTGATAAGTTACCTCCTTAGTTCTGACACTTTGATAAGTCACTTCCTTGTTTATTATTATGCTTGTTGGTGAATTCCATATTTAAATAACTAAACTGATATAAGTTTTCGTAAGCTGCCGTTATTCATAATCTAAGGTTTTCGTAGTAATTTACTTGGTCGCAAAATTCGATAGAAATGGATTTTCATACTAAGATTGCCGGTAGCTTGCTCGCGAGTATTTAACCAGTACAGCTATTATGATTTATCTCGAAGAAGGTTGTCATAGTAAAGATCAAATTTCCAAGCATGTTTGAGAAAAACTAATTACCATGGATGAATAATAAGAAGGACAGACGATACACTACAGAGGCCTACACTTGGTAAACGAACTAATAAATAAATAAATCTTGGCAGACAAATTCACTCAATCTCATCTGATCCAAAGAATGTAGTATGGTTACTAGAAACTGTACAATGCCACTCTTATATCATTAAATTAAATTTTAACTTACTGTACAAAAAAAGTGTAAAAGTAGCTTAGAACTTAAAACTTAGGTGATATATAACTTATAGTTAGAAGATACCAGCCTAAGAAGTTAATGTTCTTCTAAAACGACGTGGATTACACTTGATTCTTAGAAGTTGGAAAGGTCAAACGGCTGTAATTTAAACCTTTCATCGGAAGCCTCATCAACGTTTCCATTTCCTAGCTACATGGACATTTGAAGGACGACCTTCTGTCCTTATCTGGCAAATTGCGAAATGCCGTGAGATGGTGCGAAGAAGTTAATTTTATGTTTTTAATATCCAACTTTGCGATGCAAACTATATATTTTATATTTTAGTTGTATTACTGGTGGATTTATCTAATAATTACTACAACAAATAAAAATTTCTGACGTAATTATATCAATCTTTGCCGTAAATGCTATATGAAAATAAAACAAAATAAAATTGTTTAAGTTGAGCAAACTACAGATAATACGCAAGTTACAATAAGAAAACAACTACGATAATTACTTATATTGTTGAAAGTCATTTCAACACAGGTACGGTCAACCGCTCGTCGGTAGAAACTTTTTCAACTCTATTACCACGCCATAAGGTCCAAAAGTGTTTCTACTGACGTGCTGTTGAGTGTACTCTTACCAACCTAAAGTTTTTTCAACAAGGAAACACGTCATATGTACGCCATATTACTTATTAACAGCGGGCAGCACTAGCGGCCCGCCCCGGCTTTGCACGGGAAGCTAGAGTTCATAAAAAGATCCCATAGATAAAAGCACTTTTCAGTATTTCCCGATTTTGAAACGTGTTTTTATTTTGTTTTATATCTATCGTCAAATGCGAGTTGGACTCGCGCGCATTGAATACACTTCTCAGCTGGCGGCTCACAATTGGCCCGTTTTTTGGTCTGTAGGAATTTAAAAACACTGAAACACGTGTTTATTTCTTTCTTTAACTTCATCCCTTATTTCACCCCCTTGGGGGATGATATCTCAAAATTGCTGAAACACGTGTTTCTTTACTTCTTATTATTTACTAAAATCAAAATTTCAATTACCGCATGTTAAAACTGTAGAATATTCATGCAAACTTTCATCCCTTTGGGGGACAAAATCTCAAAATTTCTGAAACACCTGTTTCTTTTTTTTCATATTATTAGCTCAAATCTAAATTTTCAAGTACCTCATGACAAACTGTAGGATTTCTATAAAAACTTTCATCCCTCATTTCATCGCGTTAAGGGATAAATTTCTAAAATTGTTAAAAAACGTACTTTTATTTTTTTACGCAGAGATCGAAACCCAATTCATATAATCCTAGCATTAAAACTAAAAGACTTGTAGACCAACGTTAGAAAAAAACCGGCCAAGTGCGAGTCGTGCTCGCGCCCTAAGGGTTCCGTACCTATCTACCATATGATATACTAAAAGCTTTTGCTCTTTGATTTTAAATTGCTCGCGTACTTTTTTGATGTCACTGAATAAAAACCCGTATTGTAATATCAATATGGTTGACAGTTGACGCTTTTTCGATCAGGCTACGGATCTGACGCGACTCTAACATTTTTTACCCAACTAAAAAAGTGCCAAGCGCCGCTAAAGAAGTTTTCACTTCAAAAATATCAAGAAAGATTTTTAGGAAATTCTTAAACACGTGTTTCTTAATTTTTTACCAAAAGCTTAAATTCAAATTTGTGTGATTCTAACCCAAGAAACAAAGGACTTTCATACAAACTTTCATCCCTTATTTCACCCCCTTAGGAGAAGAATTTTGGAAAATTCTTCCTTAGTGGGTGGTTTTGAAGTACAAGAAACCCGTGTACAAAATTTCAGATCTGTAACTATAGCGGTTACTGCTCGACGTTGATGAATCAGTCAGTCATTAAGTCAGGACAAGCTGTTTTATAAATTTAGAATATGTATGCAAGACGTCATAAAAGCTGTGTATAATTTGATAGACTTGTCATGAAGAAGAGACATAAAAGGACATAAAAAGACTTTAAAAGCGCGGGAACGAATGAATACGGGCATGAAAATACGTTTTATTTCCGCAAAAATTGGTGTAAAACCTTTTAAGGGCTTATTCTAGGGGCTAAATGGAACAACTTTTGTTCTACGATTTTTAAGAATACGCAATAATACTTGACTTGTAATACATATTGGACGAACAGATTATTATTTAGTGTCGAGCGTCGAATTTTTTTGCGAATTTCCAAAAGTAATAGAAAACAAATATTGTTGCATGTAGTAAATGTTTTACACCAATTTTGAAAGTCCTGTTTAAGTATATCTATATTTGTAATAGCGTTCTCGAAAACCGCTCTAACGATTTCGATGAAATTTATAATATAATGGTTTTCAGGGGCAAATATTCGATCTAGTTGGGATTTATGTCTATGAAAATTTGTTGCTGTGTTTTAAAAAACTATAGCACGATTCAGAAACTCTTCAGCGCCATCTGTTGCTACGCGTTAATGTCAGATGATTCGAGCATCGCACGGTTTCCTAGGTACTACCTACTTACATGAAGCATGGTCCAGAAATGTCATGCGGTGGGTAAACGAGTATCGGCGGGGAGGGCACGGGAGAGGGGCTGTTTTTACGTCTGCGTGCCACGAACACACCTGCCATCACGATGAGTAGAACTAACGCTGCGCTCGCGCCGCCTAGTGCCACCAGTACTGCCTCTGTTAAATGAAAGCAAATATTAGATACCGACTACAAACTGTTTCAAACCACAGGTTTCATCACTTAATAGGCATGAGTTATTTTTAGTAGGTGTACGAGTGTTGTGAAAAGTGCTATAATATGGGCAATTTTGCGACTGGGCATCACATATTAATTTAAAAGAAAAAAAAATTAACATTGAGTTGTCGTTGTTGTGTGGAGCATCTTAATAATTCATTTATTTTGGTAACTGTTTCAAATATGGGCTTTCGTTAAAATTTGGTCTAATAATAATACCTACATGGTTGTACCTACGATATAAACAAGGAGGAAACTGATCCTTAAGTCTTCACAAACGTAAGGAAATAAAAGTATCACATGAACTACGTACATTTTACGATAAGTATCACTCGAACAAATTACATCCCACGCATACCTTTTATTATTGTTATCATGTAAGAGCAAGTTATAATAAATAAGTACCACAGTACTTACGTTCAGGTTCTTTGAAAACCTTTATGAGAAGTGTAATTAAGGTTGAGATGAAGATATTCCTTCGTTTTCACGAAATTGCGTTGGATAAGTCCGAATGAAAAAGCTTTTGGCGAAAACTTTTACCCGCGGTTGAGTTTTACCTCAACAAAAATAGACGGATAAATTGAAAAGATACCACAGCAATTCCAGATCCAATTCAGAAAAAAACTGAACCACAAATTCTGTCCTCTTTTTTGGGTAGATACCTACTACATTTTTTGTCTGTTTCAGAATTATTGCGTACCAGCATGACATTACCAGCTATCATTAATCCGTAGTGCGTACTACTGGGAATATGAGATGGCGCCATGAAAGTTTTATGGGCTTCATTATACTCCCCTACTCAGATATTAATGTCAGTAAACCGATACGTTCCAATTTACCCAAGCGAGCTATTTCTAATTCATCTTAATAATTAACCTGAATCTATTTAACTCACGAGTGAATAGGTATCAAGTTTATTCTAGGTGAGCTCATTCGATCGTCAGTTGATGTCGAGAACAAAACCATTTTATATAAAAAGTAATATTTAATTAAAAGTTGATACGACATAAATAATAATTGCTCGAATTATAATAATACTTGTACGCTGTGTTTGGCTTCAAGGAAATAATGAATAAGAAATTGATACTTTTACAGTATTTTTAGTCCAATCAAAATCTGTTTTCAACGAGCTTTTGGAAGATCAGCTAGATAGCGCTGCTAGTTGCTAGGAAAATAGAAAATGGAAACACTGATACTGAACGATCACCCAGTATGAAAATTATTAAGTCAGTTTGATTGCTGCTGCAAAGTCCGTGATAAAGTTTTTTTTAAAAAGATTACATCAATTTTAATGAATCTTTAAAAAAGAAATTGCCAACAGTGATCAGTGTACTACCCACAGAAAAATAAGGGTACTTAGAAGGAGGATTAAAGAAATAATTCGTCACAAGGTAGTGAAGGCGTCGTTCTATGGATTTGACGGGTTATTTTGAATATTTCCTAGTGATCACTGATAGTTTGACATAAAATATTGGGACATGTTGGCAGATGTCATCCCATAGTAAAATAAATTAGCAAGGTATCTATTCCGAGCGAAGCAAGGAGGTCCGAAATCTTTGGTACTACCCATCGACACTTAAAAAAAACGTAGTTGACAAACGTCAGGCCTGTGACACTCCGCACTCTAGGTATTTATACGTTAGTATTATATAGTCTAAGCTAGGTATGCAACGCGGCGCTAGAAGTCGACTGGGTGAGGTAGTCGATTTAACTTTTCTTTATGTCATCTAAAGCTCATTGCGGCAAAATAGGTAAGAAAAAATTTGATGTTTGATTAAACAATATTACATACCTACTTGCATCTCGCTCAGTATCTCATAAAGTGACAAAATCATCGCTTTAGCCCACCTGTCCGCGATCACCCCCGATTTAAAAACGTGTTCTTAGCGGTGCACTGCAAGTATCGACTTTATGCTTAGACAGTAAGGTTGAAATTTGTCGGCACTCCGCCTGAAAGTGTTGCATCTGTAAACGTTAGTTTACTATTATTTAATCTGTGCAAACGTCAAGAAAATCTCTCTTTTATACCTAATCCAATGTAGCTTGATTCTTTTGACACATGTAAAAACGTGCTTAAATTATGTTCATTATTTTATTAGGTCCTTATATTTAGGTGTAAGAGTAGGTACGTCTTAAGATAAACAATTTCATCTACAAAATTTATAAAGACCGTTGCTTATAAATTCATTAAGGGGAGAAACTTATACTTAAACAGCCTGCTGTCGCGGCTGACAGCTTTGCATTAAAAAATCAAGCACTTTTCATCAGAATTTTGTACTTAGGCACAGGATATTATGGTTTTGTTTGAGAATTTGTGTAATGTAGCTGGCACTGTAAATGATAAAAGTATCAAAATAAACTCTATCGAAACAGACTTAGGAGTTGGATGAATAGACGCATGATACAGGGTGAAACCATCTTCCAAAACTGAACCACTTACCAATATACGTTTTTTTAAAAAAAAAGAAAATTATCAATTCGACCCGTATGAATGTAATTGTGTAGAAAATTTTCACGAGTGTGTAAGTGTTCCCGTTTTTACGATAGAGCTTGAACACGACCGTGCTCTGGCCTCCAAGGTGTACCGGGATAAAGGGTAATATAAAATAAAACCACCAAATCCGATTCACGGTGTGAACAGATAACAGTTTATTAGGCAAATTCGCTGGGGGGTCATTAAACAGGAAAAAATCTCTATACCGCGTTACAGCGAATTGCAAAAGGCGTACAACGCCATCTAGTGTGGATTTATATTACTAAAAACTTAATGATATACACGTCGTCGTGTACATACCGCCCACCAAGGACAAAATGACAATTGTCCTTAAACTCACAGTGCCACCCACCGTGACAGAACTAATCCTAAATATTACAAAATATAAAGTAACTTAAGTACAAGGTTACTACAAATGAAAATCAACCAAGTTAATTTTTTTTAACGAAAACGCAACAAGTGCAAAGTCATTGAAAGTTGACAATGATAAAGTGTGAATAAACAACTTTAACCTTAATGAATAACAAATCCTAAAATAAAAATTAATCTGCTACTGGAAGGAGACATAATTTGGTAACTGGTCTCTTTAGTGTACCATTTCGCACTTTCAAAGAAACAACTCTCACAATGTTGTCCTGCCCTGGATGGACATCAATCACTCTGCCGTACAACCAGCGACAAGTAGGTAAGCCATCCTCCTTCACTACGACAATATCACCTATTTTGGGTTGGGGTCCTGGAGACGACCATTTGTATCTGTGATAAAATTTTGTCAGGTATTCGCGAGACCAGCGACGCCAAAAATCTTTTACCATTCGCTGCGTATATTGCCACCTCCTCAACGAACTAACCTTGACATTTTCGACGTTCCTTTCGGGTGGCGCCAACAGTGACTCTCCAACCAGAAAATGGCCAGGCGTGAGAGCCGTCACGTCATCATTCTCATCGCACGGAAGTGCTGACAAGGGCCTGGAATTTAGGCAGGCTTCCACCTGCGCCAAAACTGTTGACATCTCCTCGAAGGTCAATGTGGATTGACCGATAATCCTTTTAAGGTGGTACTTGACGGATTTCACCCCCGCCTCCCAGAGTCCACCAAAATTAGGAGATCTAGACGGAATAAAATGCCAGTTGCAGCCATTTGTTGCAAGAGCCTCAGCAACTTCATCGAGCATAGACCTCTTTTCTATTAAAAAGAGTCTTTTTAATTCACTGGCCGCTCCAGTGAAATTTGTGGCATTATCACTCCATAGATCTGAGCAGTACCCCCTCCTTGCAACAAATCTCTTAAATGCCTGCAAAAACCCTTCGGAGGTTAGGTCCGTCACGACCTCTAAATGTACGGCCCGTGTCGCCATGCAGACGAACAGGCATATATATCCCTTATGGGACTTGTGACCACGACCTTTGGTCGTCCGTATCTGTATGGGTCCAGCATAATCGACACCACTGTTTTTAAATGGTCTCATCGGACTTACTCTTTGTGTCGGCAACTGTCCCATTAATTGAGTTTGTGTAACCCCTGCAGTCTTTGCGCACGTAACACATTTGCGATAAAAGGATTTGATAAGCTGCTTTGCTCCCAGTATCCAATATTTTGACTGAATGTAGCACAACATTATTTGTGGACCACCATGAAGCGTCATTTTATGAGCATCAGCAACGATCAAATTGCTCAAATGTGATTGTTTTGGCAACAATATGGGATGTTTGCGGTTCTCGTCCATTTGAGAGTGGGTGAGTCTACCGCCCACTCGTAAAACTCCGTCCTCGTCCAAGTAAGGGTTAAGTGATCGTAGACTGCTACTTTTCGGTAACTTGTCATTTTTCTTTATGACTGCAATGTCCTCCTTAAAATGTTCCTGCTGACACTGCCTTGTAACAGTCACTAAAACCTCTTTTAGTTCAGCCATCGAGAGGTGACCATCATTCTTAGACTTATTTTTACAATTTTTGTAAAACCGCTTGCAGTACGCAAGAACTCTCAACATCCTTGTCAAAGACGAAAATCTCTCCCAGACTGAAGGTTCCTCATTTATGTGAAACGATTTCGTTTCTTCAAGATCCGTCACTAAGTCCTTTGGTTTAGTATAATCAATACCTTTTGCGAACAAAAAGTCCGGTCCACGAAACCACATCTGATGATTTAGCAGCTCAGAGGGGTGCAATCCTCTTGAAGCACTATCAGCGGGATTCTGTTTTGTCGAGACGTGTGACCAGTTGTGCGAATCCAAATTCGTCAATATTTCCGACACCCTATTGGCTACGAAAACCTTCCATCGGCTAGGATGGCTATTTAACCACGCGAGAACTACCGTGGAATCAGTCCACGCATGCAATTGAGACTTATCCACCTCCAACACAGTAGCCACTTCGGTCATAAGTCTGGTCAACAGCACAGCACCGCACAATTCCAGCCTCGGGATTGAGACTTGTTTCACAGGAGCAACCTTTGTCTTTGACGATATTAACGCTACGTGAACCTTCCCCTCTGCGTCAATCACTCGTGAGTAAACGACCGCAGCATATGCCACCTTAGAGGCATCACAAAATCCATGAAGCTCCATAACCTTATCGTCAAAGCTAGTCTCAATCCAACGAGGTATGTAAATACTTTCCAGTATCTTTAATTCCTTTCGGTAAGCAAGCCATTCATCAAGCAATGCTTTCGTCACCTCCTCATCCCACTCCAATCCAGCTAGCCAAAGCTTCTGTATAAAGATCTTTGACACTATAATACTGGGCGCGGCCCAACCTAGGGGATCATAAAATCGAGATATGTCAGATATTATCATCCGCTTTGTGGTAACACCATCTTTTAGAGGAGGCAGATCAACCTTGTACCGGAAGGAGTCTTCTTTGCGTTTCCAGGTGAGTCCTACTATTTTTATTATATCATCGACCTTAATTTTTAGTCCTTCCTTTCCAATTTCTCTTTCACTTAACTCCTTTGTTCCTTCTGCTCTCTCTTTCTCCATCTCTCTTTCATGCATAGCCTTTACCAAATCTTCATTATTACTAGTCCATTTCTGCAACTCAAATCCTGCTTTTCCTAAAAGTTTATTCATTTCCTCGTACAACTCTATTCCTTCTTCCTTAGTTTCACAGCCAGTTAGTAAATCATCCATATAAAAGTCTGTTAGAACTTTGCGAGCTACTTTTTGAGGTGCATCTAAATCATCTACAGCCGCTTGATTTAATGCGCTGACTGCTAGGAACGGAGCAGACGTCACACCGAATGTCACCCTCAACATTCGATAATGATTAATATTTGTTGACTTACTGTCATCCCTCCACAGGATTCTATGGTAGTCGATATCTTCCTCAGCTAGCTTTATCTGCCTGTACATCTTAACGATGTCCGCTGTCAAACAGATTGGCGAAACTCTCCAACGCATCGTCGTATGCCTTAATTCCGGTTGTAAGTTTGGGCCAACAAACAAGCAATCGTTTAACGACCTTTCATTATCCCCTTTACACGAGGCGTCAAATACAGGTCTTACCTTTGTCGTATCCTTATCCTCACGCACGATGGCGTGGTGAGGCAAGTAGATGGCTTTCGAATTATCAATTTCCTCTTTAGGAACCACCTCCATATGATTGAGTTCGACGTACTCATTCAATACCTCTCCGTACTTCCTTTTTAGGTTAGGGTCTTTATTTAGACGCTTCTCTAAAGCGTACAACCGTTTTTCCGCAATTTTCAGAGAGTTAGTCACCTCCGGTTTCGTAGTTTTAAAAGGAAGACGTACTACGTACCGACCATCTTCATCCCTTTTTGTGGTTTCAGCAAATAGTCTTTTGCAATATTTATCCTCATCACTTAGCATTTCGAATCCCTCGGGAACCTTAGCGTCCTCAAGTTCCCAGAACCGTTTTAGAAGATCGTTTTCATCCATTTGAGAGTGCATAACTCTTACCTCATCACAAGTAACCGCAGTTGGATGATGCACCGCACCAGACAAGATCCACCCTAAAGAAGTGGCTTGTGCAACTGGTGAGCCACGCGGACCTCTTTCTACCCCGTTCAAAATGATCTGACTGTAGACCTCAGCTCCAAGTAATACATCAATACGACTAGGCGTATTATACTCTGGATCCGCTAGCGTCAGTTCTGCAAGTCCTTGCCATTCCATCATCTCAATCTTATGCGATGGTATAAGACTGGTGATGGACTTCAAGACGTATGCCTTCACGTTGATGACTACTTCGGGGTTGTAGCGTGATACAATGTCTATATTGACCATAGACCTAGAGAATAGACCACCTTCTCCACCTACTCCTAAAATTTTCCTGTTTACAGGAGTCTTTTTCAATCCGAGAGACTGAACAGTAGATTCAGTCACAAATGACGCCTGTGACCCTTGGTCTAGTAAAGCCCGAATCATATAAGTGTTACCGTGTCTTGTCCTGGTATTGACTAGCGCCGTCGCTAGCAATACCTGTTTAAAAACCTTTTCCGTAGAAACACAAGACACCACCGGTTCCGAGTTCGATGTAGGTCTCTCCATTCCACCTGAGCTATTTGTACTTTTCGATGGAGGCACAGCTCCACTCGAAGTACCCTTGTCATTGTTGACACCGCTGGCTTCGCCAGAACCCTTACCCCCAGTACTCTTAGGATGCAAGAGCGTATGATGTCTACCCTTGCAGGTACGACATTTCACATTAAATTGACAGAACTTTGCAGAGTGATTTAGTCCAAGGCAGCAAAAACAAATATTATGAGATTGTACAAAATCGCGACGAGCTTCAACCGGTTCCTTTGCAAATTTCTTGCAGCTACCAATTTTATGGTCCTCCGTACAAAACGGACATTCAGTATTAGATACATGATGTGACTTGACGGGTTGACTGTTGGGATGTGATTGTGGAGGTTTGTTTCGGACTCTATTTTCTACAGGCAAAAATTCAATTGCACGATACCGACTAGTCAGAAAATCCTTGAACTGGGCGAACGTGGGCAACTCATCAGACGAATCACTATCGGAAACACTAAACTCCCATTGTCGCCTGGTCTCAGGATCCAGTTTCATTGTTAAAATATAAATTACAATGACGTCCCAACTGTCAACATCAACGCCTATATTTTGTAAAGTAGACAAACAGTCATTAGTAGTATCCATCAAGTCCTTTAGGCCACTAGGAGATTCATGAAGCAGGGTTCGTTGGCTAAACAATCTTTTTAAAACGCAATTACAAACATATTTCTTGTTATCGTACCTCTGCTCTAATAACTCCCAACACCTAGAATAGTTGGCCTCAGTAGTGGGGATATGCCGCAGCAATTGTTCGGCTTCTCCCGACAAATAACCTTTTAAATAATGCAGTTTCTGAGCGCCATCTAAATCCTTCCTATTATGTATTACCGCAACAAATAAATCTTTAAAAGTATTCCACTCAGAATATTTCCCTGAAAACACTGGTATATTAATTTTCGGTAATTTAACCATTGATTTGTTTTCCTTCTCTAGAGTTTCAGACAAAGATTCTAAAAACATTTTGATCGCACATTTACAATTTACATAATCCTCCTCAACCTTTTCATAAAAGTCTTCCTTCATGTAATCTGTCTTTTTCAACTCCTTTCGTGGAACCTGATATAATAAATCTGCATGCCCCTTCATGAATTGTGCCCACATTTGTTCAAGATTATCGAGTCTACTTTCGCCGTAACTTTTAGTGAGGCGATCCTTTGGAGTCTTATTAAAATTAGTAAGCGCCTTTTTAATACGAGAACCTATGTCCTCTTGTAATAATAACAATGAATCCATGACATTTTCCTTACCGGAATCCCCATCGTCTCCACCGGCCATCTTTACTTAACTTTATAAGACTGATTAAATGAAGGAATTTTTCTAAGTCCAAAGTGAATGTTGAAAATTTTACAAGTCTTTAAACACAAATCAACTCTGGTAAAAATCGGGCATAGGTTCCCCGTACCTTCGTTTTTTGCGAAACTATTCTAAGTCCTAACTATTTCATGCAAAATTATTTTAAGTTAATGTACGACAAGAAAGTTAAAGTAAATTTTTCCTTACAAATAAAGTTCAAAATTGTCCAACATATAACTGACAGATTACAAGTTAACCTTTTCTTCTAAAATTCTAAGAAATTTTATCCTAACCAATAAGGTTCAAATCGGCAAAGCACATTGAAAGACAATCTTCAAGTTCCACTGCACTATTATTTAACTTCCGATGAAATAAGGTTCAAATTTAAATCAAAAAGTACTCACAGTTTTTTCCAGGGTCACTCACTTCACAACTTGGTTACCGATCCGATACGTCACTGCTCCAGCTGACGTCACTCCTGTTGCTGTCTCTGTCTCACACAGAGCAAACCACCTTTCCTTGCTCGCCAGCGCCACTCCCGGCTCCGTCTGTCAACTGCCTCGTCAGGGGTACCGTTACCCCCGCCGCACCTCAGACCTCGCGATGCCCCGCGCTGGTCTGCCTCAGACCTTGCGATGACGTCGCGCCGGTCTGTCCCGCCCACGTTCACGACAGCGATCCACTGCCCGTGGGGTTCCGAAATCCGCCCAAAAGTTGCACTCCACCAAAGTGCCCTCCGAATATAAAGTTATATCCGGCTCGAAGGACCATGAACACGACCGTGCTCTGGCCTCCAAGGTGTACCGGGATAAAGGGTAATATAAAATAAAACCACCAAATCCGATTCACGGTGTGAACAGATAACAGTTTATTAGGCAAATTCGCTGGGGGGTCATTAAACAGGAAAAAATCTCTATACCGCGTTACAGCGAATTGCAAAAGGCGTACAACGCCATCTAGTGTGGATTTATATTACTAAAAACTTAATGATATACACGTCGTCGTGTACAGAGCTAAAACAAAATAGAGCAAAAATCGCTTAACCAAACACGATTTACTCTTTAACCCCCTTATTATTTTATATAATTATATATAATTATTATTTGTTGTTATAGCGGTTATTGAAATACAAAATCTGTGAAAATTTCAACTATTACCGTTCATGAGATACAGCCCGCTGACAGACAGACAGTTATCGGAGGCTTATTAATAGGATTTCTTTTTTCACCCTTTGGCTACGAAACTCTAATAATAATGTAGCATTAAAAAGGTACTAAATTTAAGAAAATTAAACCAACTCTTAGAATAAAAAAGATAAAAATAAAAAAATTTGGTCGGTGTCAGCCTGAATATTAAAGGCTTTCCTGCAGTCTACTAGCGCCTCCATCAGTTAAAAAAATATTGCTCGACACTTATTACAAACACAACACTTATTGAAAATCTGTCATTCCAGATTGAAGTAATGATAATACCCTAGTTTATTTAGAACCTATCAATCCTGAAAAGTATAGTTCACTGTAGTTACAGATACAAAAACTGGTAAATGTGGCCATTTTTTGTACTTTTTGTATCTGTAACTACAGTAAACCATAATTTTCAGGATTGAAAGGTTCTAAATAAACTAAACTAGCACATTATTTCAGAACTTTACCTTCGTTTTACGAGTTAATTAAGTGACAGTTGCAAGGGTCAAGAAAACCGTCTCGCTTCAATAAATAGTCTAGGCAACGAAGCGGATTGTTGTATAAAGACCCCCGCATTAAATCCTCACTCGATTAAACTTTGCTGGGGTATTTATTACACTACACGAGACAAACATTCTATAAAAAAATCACGCGTTTTTAATAAGCTGGATTACGGACCTAAATACAGTGCAAATAGAGCTGTTTTATGAGCAAATGTGTTGAAAAATATCTTATAGTTAGGGTGCTGGCTGCCATTTTGGTACCACGTTTCATATCGATAGGGATGATAGTTCAGATCAATACGATTCGATTTTTCAGTACATCGCTGCGTTTTGAGAGACAGCTTTTCAAAAATATTAAAAAAAAATGTTCAAAAACTAGAACCCGACTACAAGCAAATCTTGCTCTAAAAAGTATGAAACAAGAAAATAATGTCATCTGAAATTAATATGTATAAACTATGGTATTTAATAAATATTCACAGTGATGTTCAGATAATAGCCGTGGATCCAGCACGGTATCATTAAATGAAAAACAGCGTCCTATATTTTATTAATGTGACGTCCTATATTTTATAACTATTGGATGATTAAGACGCTTCTAACGATTTCTCATTTATCAAATTAAGACAAGTAGTTTAGAAGTTACGAGGGAACAGATGAACATACATACATACCGGTCAAAACAAAAGAGACCATAGTGGTAGAAGTAAAGAGCTCTGCATTATAGCACGGAACGTATTAGTGAATATGTAATAATAAGGACCTATATAACAATTTGTTCATCATTCTAGTTGCTTTTATTCGATTCATTCGATCTTAATAAATACAAAGAAAATTCACGCTAAATCAATCAACACCATACGAACGTCAACAAATTGAAATTACGAGTAAGTAAATTATTCCACACTTTTCACCCCACCCTGACCAACTCAAATCAAATGGTCGTCTTTTGGTAAATCTTTGGTCGTCATCTTTTGGTCTAGATGTTTACCTCTTATTTCATCATTTTGATCATCAGTGTAAAAGACAGACATAAAAAAATCCTACCAAGGTGGCAGACTATTATTCTGTGGTCCAACCTATTGTCTTTAACCAAATAATCCAGGTCTGCCAATTGTAAATTTCATTTAAACGTTTTTAAATAACAAAAAAAATATTAAATATTAGTGCTATGTATGTATGTAAGTAATTATAGTATATACGTAGTATTTACTCCAATCATAGCACTGAGCAAGGAACCACGTATATATAATCGTAGAGCATGACTGCAAGTTATGATATGATTTTATTTTAGCACGAAACATAGTACGTAAGCAAGAGGGTAGGTATATAGAATTTTAAAGGTCAACTACTTGAGTAGAATGATCAACCAAGATACATATCCACTTACTTGTTTTATATAAACACGACGCAAAAGTTCAATAATATTTGAAATATGATTTTACTGGAAGAGTAGAGACGAATGGTGAAATGCTATTACGAAATTGGGCTCGGCAACTTGGATACCCAAGGGATGGAAAGTTTATGCTCACATATGTAGTTTGAATTAGAAATTTTTGCCTTATTATGTATGAATTTATCATAATGTAGATCATCATGGGGTGCCATCTTTGAAATGAACTTTGGAGGTCAGCAATCATAAGATTTTAAATGTAGATCCTAGTCTTTTGCGAGAATTTGCGCGCCGAGGATTCCGATAAAAAGTACATTTTTAGAACCGCCAAACCAAGTTAGATTGTAATAGTACATTATTGCAGCGGTCGAAAAAACGGGTATTGAGGGACTAACGTAATAATGTGGGAAGAGGCGAAGCCGAGGCCTACATACGTGTGTCCATTAATACCGTACGTATAGTGCGTTTCTCAAACAATGCGCGGATATTCAAATTCTTACATAAATTACTTACATTTTCAGTCTCATCTCTTTTTGCCAAATTTTAAATAGTCATGACATACATGATATTTGAGGCACTATTTCTAAATTTCATTGACTTATTAATTTTATTCACAATTACAACCTAAATTACACTAAATTAAATACAATAAGTCAATAAGTCAATATGATGTTCTTAACTTTTGATAATAAATGATGTTCGGGGTACCTATTCTTGAACCTATTATAGTGATTAATAGATTTAGAAAAAAAAAATCTTAATCAAATATATAAAATTACAGAATAAAATTTGTTAATAGTGAAATAATATTAGATTCTTAATAACACAAATAACTATAATTTACAGCATTTCAAATTAGGGAAATTATTTTTGTCAATGAGTTCAAAACTAGGACCCAGCGCCACAGATTATCTACTAGTTACAACCAAAGATTTCGGACCTCCTTGCTTCGCTCGGAATAGATACCTTGCTAATTTATTTTACTATGGGATGACATCTGCCAACATGTCCCAATATTTTATGTCAAACTATCAGTGATCACTAGGAAATATTCAAAATAACCCGTCAAATCCATAGAACGACGCCTTCGCTACCTTGTGACGAATTATTTCTTTAATCCTCCTTCTAAGTACCCTTATTTTTCTGTGGTTACAACGGTCTTGCGCAAAATAAACTATGTGTGACCTCCTTGTTCAGAACTCTTTCGTTGGCAGCCATCTCCTTGGTTACCATGCTTTGGAGAAAAAGCTGGTTCCATTTTGAAATTAGATGACAGAAATGAGTTTTCATAGTAGTTTTCCCGACCGTTTTGACACGGAAGAAATTGATTTTCATACTAACTTTCCCGGCCGCTGCTCGCATGTTTTTACCATTACGAATACTTCGATTTTTCTCTGAGAAGGTTGTAAAAATAATGATTGAATTTCCAAGCATGTTTGAGAAAAGGTATTTTGCAGGTTTCTCAAACAATGTGCTACTTAATGAGATCGTTATATTTTTTCTGTAATATTTACGTAACTCTCCACCGACGAATATTAAATTCAGATTTTTCGTTTAGCAAGTGATATGGGAGATGGTATGTTTTTAGATATTTTTCATCATAAATAGAAAACTAAGGGCGGTAAAAACTACATAAACCTATTTTAGAATATCCAAGTAGTATTTCCATATGATACCCCCATAGTAAATTAGGTTCAGAGCCACTTTTAAATCAGGTTCAGAGCCACTTTTATCGCAACAACTTGATGAACCTAAAACAGTTCGGTTTTACCAGGGGTCGCTCAACAGTCGATGCAGGTGTTGAGCTTATTCAAAGTATATTTGACGCCTGGGAGGAGTCAAGTGATGCCATTGGCGTTTTCTGTGACTTGTCCAAGGCTTTCGATTGTGTACATCATGATATTCTTATCAGGAAATTACACCATTATGGAATTAGAGACCAGGCTCTAAGCCTTCTGGAGTCGTATCTAAGTGAAAGGATCCAGAAGGTTGATGTAAATGGGAAAAGGTCACTAGGATCAAAAATTTGTATGGGCGTTCCACAAGGCTCAATCCTGGGACCATTCCTGTTCATTGTCTACATTAACGATTTGCCAAACCTTGTAAAGGACAAGAATGAGATAGTACTATTTGCAGATGATACGTCTTTGATTTTTAAAGTCAAAAGACAACAATCAAATTTTGACGACGTAAATAGTACAATCTCTAATGTAGTTGAGTGGTTCACCGTAAATAATCTTTTACTTAACGAAAAGAAAACTAAGTGTGTTAAATTTGTTTTGCCTAATGTAAAGCAAACTGCTACAAGCCTATTAGTGAAAAACGATAAATTGAGTCTTGTGGAATCAGCTGTGTTCCTAGGTATTACCTTAGACAGCAAATTACAATGGGGACCGCATATTAATAAATTGTCGAACAGACTTAGTTCTGCAGCATACGCAGTGAAAAGAATAAGAGCTCTGACGGATGTAGACACCGCGAGGTTAGTCTACTTCAGTTATTTCCATAGTCTCATGTCATATAGCCTTTTGTTATGGGGTCATGCTGCGGATGCAAACAGCATTTTTTTACTACAAAAGCGAGCTGTTCGTGCAATTTATAAAATGAAGCCTAGAGAATCTCTTCGAAATAAATTTAAAGAAATCAACATTTTGACTTTTGTGTCGCAATACATTTATGAGAATTTAATATATGCTAAACGGAATATACATATTTTTGATAAAAATTGTGACAGGCACAGTGTCAACATAAGAAACAAGAATCAACTTGCTTCTCATGTCAGCCGTATTCACAAAATTAGTAAAACATATAAAGGTCAATGTATACGCTTCTATAATAAGGTACCCACTGATATTGAAAGTTTACCGTTAGATAAATTCAAAACTGTAATCAAGCAGAAATTATGTAAGAAGGGTTATTATAAAATATCAGATTATCTAGAAGAGAAAAATCCATGGGATTAGACTACGGTTCTAACAGGCTAATTCAAAATTAAAACTGACCTATGTATGTTGTATATCAACCTTGTACATTCAAACATATTTAAAAGAGCGCGTGGGTTTTTATTGTCGCTTCTTTTTTTTCCCACAATGGCGCCACATTGTTTGTGAAGCGATGTAGTTTAGCTGACGTCATTAAGAGATTTTAATATCCAACAATGAATAAACGATTTTGATTTGATTTGATTTGATTTGAGTAACGCTAATAAAAAAAAGTGCGCCCTTTATTTCGGCCCCATTATCAATAATAATAAAAATAGTTTTTATTCTTTTTGGGCAAGTATATTTTAAAATTCCTCCAAATTTCAAGTCGATACTCTGAGTAGTTGCTGAGTAGAGACAAATAGACGAAGTTGCACGACAATTGCAAAAAGGGTTCCTTTTTTACCATTTCGGTTCGGTTCGGTTTTGTTACGCAACATTTTCTTTCAACAACAAATCTAGAAAAAGTAAAACAAGAGGAAAATAATTTTACAAATATTGTTTACCTTTCCCGTTTGTAAAGTTTGAACAAAGAAAAGTTTTATGAAATAAGGATAAGTTCTATTCTTCTTTAATAAGGGCTTCGGTCATCTGAGTTCGGGAAGACTTTTTCTCAAATATTATTCTTAAATTGTTCTGCGTCAAAATATAAGCTTCATTTTATAGCCCTGGGCCTAGAGCTGAGCGGCTTTCTACAATCGCAAACGCTACTAGAATAGAATTCAAATGTATGGTATTGACATTAGCTAACGAAATGTCGCGTGACACCTAATGTCAATCCCATACATTTTATTCTATCCTTTAGCGTTTGCGATAACAGAAAGCCACTTGTCTCAGGGCCTTGGTTTGTTGTAAAACTTGTGAAAGTTTAGAAAATGAAACGGTGAACATAATGTTACAAAGACCATGAAAGTGAACAACTTTTCCCAAGAAATGTGGGTCGAAACGCAAAAAATAATTGTTACGAGTACCTCCCATACAAAATGCACTATTATATCAGCCTGCTGACGCAGTCTCTATGGGAAGTAGAAATTATTTTTTTGTATTTTGACTTAGGTTCCTAGAGAATAGCTGTTGTTCAGCTTCATGGTCTGAGAAACATGCTAAAATTACCTACGTATCAATAATCTAAGTTGTAAGGCATAACCTTGACTTAGTCTATTGCCCACTAGAGGATAGATATGAACTCATCGATATTACAAGCTCACCCAAAAGAAGCCCATTCAGTCGCGAATTAAACAGATTCGGTTTATACAAGCGCAAGCAGGGCATTCCACTGTTTGGCTGTGTGCATTTAATGTGATGCAAATCGTTTTGTGCGAATATCTGGAATGTTAACCAGTAACGGGTGACATCTTGCAGTATATGTGGAAATGGAAAAAAGTGGATGGAAGAACAAGTTCATGAAGCTAAAATTGACATATAATGAATAAGCTCTTTTTATATCAATCTAACGAAGTGCCACTTGAAAGCTTATGTCTATTCCTTACATTTTTACTCTATTCTACCAGCATTTACGATAATAGAAAGCCACTTGTCTTGGCGCCCAGTTCTATAGTCGTCTTGAATAAAATAATCCAATATTATGATGTAGATATGACAGAATCGCCGTCTGTCATTGTTCGTCCCAAATAAAAGCTTATCTTCTGCCAATATCACAATAGACCTGCTTTTAGATATTTGAAGTTGATCTAATAATATTCGGGCACGTGAGCACTCGTATGGAATATAACTTGTTGTTTTTATATATAACGAAACGTGCTCATGTCTAAACGAATCGTGAGGTTTCAAGTCACAGTAGCTTTATTTGATCTTACCTTGCATACTTCTTTTATATTTTTCGATAGCTTTGTTTCTCTCAAAGCACACAGACGATTTATTTTACTGTACGCATCTACAAGTAATTTTCTTTCGAAAAAAAAAACAGATTTCATAAAACCCTTGATAAAACCTATACATACATACATAAACAATATATTTGAAAAATGCCCTAGGCTCTAGCGCGATCATATTACTGGGCCAAATTGATACGACGAAAATAACGCATCTCATAGGTAGGAATTCTGTTTCATATCTTGTACATAGAAAATTTGAAAATTGTTTTCTTAGCGAGCATTTACATTACTTATTGCGTATATTATATAAGTGCAATTTAAGTTTCCAGTAAGAACAAAAGCAACGTTAGTTTGAGAATTCATCAAATGCCATTGTTTATTCAAATATCAAATAAGTTAGTTTGTTAATCAACGGACTAGACTTCAAAGTTTGCAATTAGCCGATGTCACTATACCCAATCTGCACACTGAATATTAAATGTCTCATCTCATCTCACTCTAGCGCAGACATAGAGAAGCTTGTCACTCGAGAGGATAATTCAAGTGATGCAGACCAACACACTTACAACCTCATGCCCGCAACTTCATCTTCTTGGAATTATGAGAAAATGTTAAAGAAATTCATCTATCTTTCGCTTCCTTATATCTTAAGAAGACTTAACCATAATATTAGGACAATCAGCTCAACTAATTCAGGTTTTAGTTTTCCCTGAATTAGATCCGCTGATTGTCCTAAAATTATGGCTCAGTCTTGTAAAGGGGTCGACCTTCTGAACAACGTCAAATAAATTCCTCTCAATTACAGGACCCGCTAGTCACAGGAGAGAGCGACAAAGGTCAACAAAGCTACACAAAGCTGATACTTTTAGTTTGCTCTGAATTGGTTGCTCTGATTTTTCACTCTTACCTCATTATTAAGTTTCTAACGAATTCCACATCCAACATAATCTCTAAGCAGTTTAGCCGTTAAAGCATAACAAACAAAGTTACATGAGCTTTTACTTACAAACTTACTGTTGTCTTTTTTAAATCTTGACATTTTAAATAAATAAAAAATAATTAATTGGTAAATCTTGAAAATAGGAATAAATTATTATTTAGAATTAAGTTGTAAGTACTAATTGAATTAAATTTGCATGCTATTAATAGGCTAGATGTGTGATACTAAGAAAAACATTGTCATCCCCTTATTAAAACCATGTCTAAAGCAAATAAAGCATTCTATTCTATTCTATTCTATTCAATATAATAAGTATTTATAGAATTTGATCTACCTGGTTTTGATATCGAATTCTTATAAAAGGTATGAAAGTTCAATCACAGTTCGTTCCTAAACTCAAAAATAAACAAATCAAACCCTACAAGAGATTCCCAAAACAAAACTAAACTGCGTAGTTGCGTACTTTAAAGCTAGAAGGATATGGTGCCCATCACACAGAACAAATTTCCAAAGACACAGGTATAGATGTAAGAAATAGTTATTTGTTATGCAAGGCAGCAAAAGGTTTATTTGGCACGAGTGGTGCCTCGTATTGAAACCTGAGCAAGCGAAGGATTCTAGGATTGAACCACGAGCGAAGCGAGTGGTTCAAAAGAAGAATCCTGAGCGTGGCGAAGGTTTCAAGGCACGAGACGCAAAATAAGTTTGCTGCCGAGCGAAACACAAAATTTTTCACCACATTAAAGCGAGGAAATGTTAACATAATGTAAGAAAAGCAATTCAAATATAAGAAATAAGTGTTTAATTAATTACTCATACGTTCTAACGTAAGGGCATAATACCTACATAATGTTACTGACGGCAGCAAGCAAGTGGAAACATAACCAGTATAATCTGAACCAGCGCTTCGCTACAAACCTCCGTAACCAGAGACCAGCTCAAGGTCAAAGAGTTTTCACGGACGAGTGGCCATGTATAGATTAAGAATACTAGACATTAAAAAGGAAATCACTATAAATAAATTATTATTATTTTTGGGACTGTTGTGCTTATGTTCATGACTCTACCTATAAACTACTTGATAAATTTGCAGAAGAAGGTTCATTTTCATTGGATTTCTGGAGACAGAGGATAGGTAGTGGCAGGCAAATCTATTTTGTATTGCGTTGATTTGAAGTCAAAGGGCGAGTCCATTAATCTGGGCAAGAGAACAAAAAAAAAGGCGATCGAATTTTAAATTTACTTTTCATTATCAGCCAGTACCTTACCCACCAGGCATTCACTATTCATAATACTATTTGTTTCTTTCCTATAGCTGCATCCCTCTTTCTCATCTTTAAAACGATAGTGCGTGGCTGGTTTCACAAGCGGCCAGTACTGCAGCATACTACAAAATAATAAGTACATCGCGTTCGAATTTTAAAAACCTTTTGCCCGCTAGGGGCCAAAAATCGCTTTTGGCCGCAGAATTTAACCGACAAAACCAATGTTTCCGAGCTTTGGAGGTGAAAAATATATTTAGTTTGGGAACTCTTTGGGTGGGAACTTGATTTTTTGTTCAGTTTCATGGGCAAATAAAGGCTTCAAGCTGTTTTTCATAAAGCCTTTTATACCGAAGAGTCGAACCTGAGGCAGCCACAATAGGTCCTCATACCACCGTTTTTCCAATTTGTAGGTTATTTTTTTTTAAATTTTTGCTATTTTAGGAATAAGAAATGCGTGAAATTACCTACATAAAGCCACGCATTTCTTTTCCTTTCATAAGAAAAATAATAAGTCAAAAGTCAATCTTTCCGGTTTCGATCATGTATATTGTTTCTGTGATATGAGAGACAACGGAATATAGGGGAAGTGTATGACGTGTCAATCAATCGACTTGTTCGAGTAGGATCGACTTGCTTTCGCAGAATTTTATCGAAGTGATAGACCTATACATACTGCTTCTGCTTTCTTTGATTTTGACACGTAACAAAAAAACGGCCAAGTGCAAGTCGGACTCGCACACCGAAGTTTCCGTACACTAAAGAATAAAATACCATCTTAGTTATGGACGCGCAGTCACGCAGAAAAGTAATAAATGCGCGCGAGTCCGACACGTACTTGACCAGTTTTGTTGTTTTATAGCTTATGCCCTATAATCATATCAATTTTCACGCTTGTACGTGTTCCCGTTTTTAAGAAAATGCTAAAAACAAAAACCGAGCAAAAATATCCTAACATAACATGTTTTTAATAGGGAAGCCCCTGTTAATTTTATTTTTATTATTTGTTGTTACGAGTATAACGGCCACAAAATACTTCTGTGAAAATTTTAACTGTCTACCTATTCCCACTAACAGACACACATACATCGGAGGCATATTAATAATAATTTCACCTTTTGAATAAGGAACCCTAAAAACCTTCCAGTCTTTGGAATTATCTACGAGCCTGTAACTCACAAACTCTAGTGCCAATTCAGATTCAGTTTTTAATAGAATAGGAGTGTTATATTCTGCAACTTATAAATTTTATTTCATTGCAATCGATTTACTCACACAGACGATTTAAGAGTACAAAGTACTAGTGACAACACCCGACCTCTTTGCGAACGAAGACAGTAGTGCACATGAAGGAAAAAAAAATTACGTAATTTTTTTTTCCTTCATGGTAGTGCAGATAGTAAAAAAAATATATGACATACCTCTTACATTTACAGCATTAGCGATGGAAAATCCAGACACGGAACTGGTGGTAGGTGCCGGAGCGTGATCGTATCTGGTCTGTGGAGTAACTTCCAAGTCAGTTGCTTCCAAGTGCGTCTTTACAGCTGTTGGCTCATCCAAGTAGTCCAAGCTGGTGTCATAGTACACTTGGTTTGGCACCGCGTTGGAGACTTCCGAACCTGAGGGATGAATGTGAGCGTAAAACAGGGAGCAAGAACTTTTCTCTGACATGAGACGGGTACACATAGCGTGACGAAAACATTCTAACGACACACTGGAAATACTGGCATGACATCTTATCTGATATTATAAATTGATAAAGTTTTTGAGTTTGGATAAGAGGGGTAGGTACTCCAAAACTACACCATCGATTTTAAAAACTCTTTCACTATTATTTACTAACCTCTAATTTTATATTATTTCCTTTTTCAGCGCAAAAAGTACCACCTTTGGAAATAAACTACTCTGTAAACATATTAACTTATTCACTATTCATTTAGTGGAAATTATGAATCAAAATTATTATGTTAATTCCCAGAAGTTTTTAAACCTGCCGTTTCAATTTCTAAGCCTTTATCCCAATTTTTTTTAGTCCCCTTTTATCTTGCGAGCTTACTGTAAATATTTATCTGGATTTTATAAATGAAGTACTGTCGTGCAAGGTATACGTCTAATTACATGTCCATTTAGTGCAATGCTTGGCAATAGGTCTTTCTTGTGCTCTTCTTATGATTCTTTTCAATGCAATTTAAGTCTCTAGTTTTTTTTAAGTATCTAATCGTAAACTCAACGTGTGTTGAATTTTTTGTTCTGCTTTATCCAATACAGAGTTTTTAAGGTAATAAATACCGTTAAATCGCAAAAATATCGTACATTTTTTATTACTATGGTAACTAATATATCAGTTGACTACAGGTAACACCTAAGATGTTTGTATCACCTTTAAGTTGGTTAAATAGAAACATGAATTTATAGGTCGTTCACAGAGAGGATGAATGAACGAAGATTGACGAAAGAGATCTACCAGGCGAGAGTGAATGGAAACGTTGGAAGGGGAAGGCCTAGGCGAAGGTACCAGGACCAAATTCAGGACGTTCTGAATAAAGGCCAGGTTAAAAGTACCCTAAACCGACGAGCATGTATGAAAGGATTGATGAAAGTACAGGAAGCAAGGGAAGTATGTCAAGATCGTAGCAGGTGGCGGACTGTGGTCTCTGCCTACCCCGACGGGAAAGAGGCGTGATGTTATGTATGTATGAATTTATCGTAAATACGAACTTCATTTAAATACACTTAAGGTTTCTGAGACAGATTAAATTACAACTTGTCGAAATTTAATTGGGTAAAAGTTATATATTTCCCACCCAGCGTTTTACATTTTGCGGGCCTCAGTGAAAAATGTAGCATGTCCCCAATTTTTTTTATATGGTATGGGCAATAGGAATAGAGCTCCCACATCGCCTTAGTTTATGTGGGAAATATGTTCCTTCTGTCCATTCTGCACAATAAGTTTTCATAAACGGTTACCTACGACTTTGATACGCAGGCGTAAAATTGATCACGCCTGTATCATCTTACGTGTGAAATCAAGTATTTTCAATGAATGACATTGGCCAATAGTACATTGGTGCTTGTTTCTGCCAGGATTACTTACCTTATAAACCTGCAGATAGAGGCTGAATAGGCCTATTAAAGTCGCCCCACAAATATTAAAGTAACTCCAGTTCAATCGACTTTAAAAACACAACTGAATAGTATATTATGCAATTAGTGAAGAAAAGACGGATTTAAAGCGAGGGCCAGAGATGAATCCTGAGCGACGCGAGTGAATCCATGGCCCTCGATTCAAATTCCTTTTATTCAAGAGTTGCATACTATACTTTATACCATGTCCACGAGAAAAGAAAGATTTAAGCAATTATACATTTAAGGAGGTTGTATTGCATTGAGATGGGGGTCGAATATATTGGTGTGTTCTAAATTCAAACACCAAAATAGTGATAACGAGTGCTTTTTCAGTGAATAAAATAATCTTTTTATAGGGGGAATGGTATAAAAATCTTTTTTTTAAATATCAGATGGTAGCTTGATATTATTTATGTACGTGTGTACGTATAATATAGTACCTTGAACGTCGTATTCCTCTTCTTGATCAAGAAGCGGCGGCGACGGTTCGACGTACGGCGCGTACCACAGCCGTCTTCCGGTGTAGACTTTCTTAGTGTTCACCGTCCGTTCGCCATCGTCCTCTGTTCTATAACTCGACGGCGGCAGGTTTAACATCTCTATACATTTGTTGATACCTGCAAACAACGACATTTTCACTATTCTATAGTCATATACACCTAAGAACTGAAACTGTAACGAGTTATTTCAGACTCGGACCTCTAGACAAACTCTAATAATCCTACTATTAAACGAGCAATATTTATATATACATATTTGTAATCGGTTTCTAAATTTACGACACAAGGGTTTTCGGGGGTGAAAAAGTGATCTAGCTAGGTGTCATGTCTGGGAAAATTAGTTTTCCCCATGTTTTTAAGCATTTGCGTTTTAGACAAAAACCTACAGCGCCATCTGTTGGCGGGTAGCATAGTTTGCTCACCCGATGATATTTTAATGTTGAGGCTGCTATTATAGAGCGAAGCTCGGCCGCACAGGTACTGTAAAACTAAACGCAAAACACAATGATAATTTTTTTTTCAATTTAAAGTAGCTTATGAAGCTTGAAATATGTGAAATTTATATTTTCGGATTTAATAATTTAGTATTATTAATCCGAGAAAGATTTAAGTGTAGTTTCTTTGATTGGGATTACGTTTATTCGCCGTACAAAATTCAGTCTTAATTAATGTTTGTACTACCAGCTGAATGTAATCAAATCCAGTTTGTACCCACGAGAGTTTCCAGAATTCACCCTTTTGCCAAATAAAGTGTGCTCATTAAATATAAGGTTTCCGTTTGAAGTGTTATCTGCCTAACTGTTTTAAGTTTTAAGGCTACATGTCTAATTGAGATATGTTAACAAATGCCCCTGCGATTTTGCTCCTAAGATGACATAAGAACAGATATTGTATAAGGTTATTGAAATCATATTTTAAGATTATACAAGCCAGATTACCTAGACAAGTGGCTTCCTATAATCGTAAACGCTAGTAGAATAAAATGAAAGTATATGAGATTGAAATTAGCTGTTGCGTTAGTTTATGTAAATATCATAAATATTTAATCTATTCTACTGGCGATAACTTGTCTACGGCCACCTGTCTGAAAAAGATATATTGCATGTTTCGAAAAGCAGTTTAAGCATATTATTATTGGTTTTAATATCTCTGCAAATAGTCCTTTGTAAGCACTCAAATTTCCTTCTAGTAATTACAACAAGTAAAGTGGTTATAACAACACACATCATAGCTTGTTAAGACGGTTGTTGACATAACAACCGACGCAGTAAAAATGATTAAACAACGCCTCAGCCATCATCGCTACTGCTTTTGTAAACAATTGCGAAAGAGGAAATAATGTTTATAGTTATAAGCATAAAGCTACTGTTTTAATTAAGAGCCATCATCATCATAACATTCCATGGAACGACCACTGCAGCACAAGGAGCTCCCTCCAGAATTCCAGTATTTGCTGGAAAAATGTGGAGGAGAAGTACCTTAGTCACCACGCTTGCTAGCGTTGCGGCGGGCACCATGGACCGCGGTTGTTGGTGACCACAGTTTGTAATATGGTACGATTCACAGAAGGAAGCTGCTGCCTATCCTCTGGTATATAATCTCTAAGTAGCCTCTTACGACACCCACGGATAGAGATGGGTTGGTACTATTCTTTGCCAGCACCACACGGGTAGTTAAGAGTGTTACACTGTATGATTTTTTTTTGTTCATTTCAACGCTCACAAACACATTTTTCAGCTATGTCAACTCACATGTTAGCTACCTATCACAGCTCTGATAAAAAAGTACACTTATAACCTACTTATGAATTATAACCTCCTTTTTCGGGTTCCGATACGATAATGGTAAAAAAGGAACCCTTATGGTGCGACTTTGTCTGTCTGTCCGTCTGTCTGTCACACCTCTATATCTCAGCAACCACTTATGCTATCGACTTGAAATTTGGAATAGTTTTATAATATGATTGCCCAACTTAATTGCATATGAAAGAATTTTGAAAAAAATATGATTATTAATGTAAAGGGGGCCAAAATAGGGGAGGCCAAATTTAAAATTGTCGCTACTAGATCGAATTGGGTATCCTATGAAAGGGCTTTACTTGTACATTCTAAAATATATTTTTGTATTTTTTTACGTTTCTTACTTTTCAGGTTATGATGAAAAATGTCCAAAAAAATACCATTCCCCCCCCCTTATCTCCGAAGTTTGTGTAAGGAAAAATCTGAATTAATTACTGTTGACAGAAATTTATGTAAACTTTACAGCAAAAATAAAACGATCTTTCTTAGTTGCACAGTTTTTCAGAAATCTGCAAAAACCTTTACAAACAAATTTTGTTTTGCGGTCCTGATAATGGACTTTATTGCTTCCAAAAATACTATAGGTATATCGGAACCCTCGGCGCGCGAGTCCAACTTTCACTTGACCGGTTTTTTTTTAAGTCGGTTACCAATCAATTAGTTATTCCTATCGGGACTCAATATTTAGATTGCTTAAACTTTGTCAAGGGTACTAAAAGCGTTTTACAAGAAAAATCTGTTGATATTTTCATCATAGAGACAAAATTCACGAACTAGAAACACTTGCATAAGGCGTATGTTATTAAAATGTTTTACAATAATGTATGAAAACTAAAACAAATAGGATTAAGGGCAAGCGAATGTTAGACTGAAATAACTTAAATTTATTTTTTTCGTTTACTTCGACGCTTACTAGCATATTTTGCAGCCATGACACTAAAACCAAAGTATATTTGACGGAAAGAATAACATTGTTTTACAAACTATTTTTTTCTGACAGCTTTAGCCGATTGCTTTTGACATAGTTGCAAAATTTGTAAGAGTTGAAATGAACGAAAATAATGGATCATACTAGGAGCATGTCGTGTCCCACTGCAAAGGTATGAATTCCGTACATACGTTTAGAAATAATATAAAACGAAACTTAGGTCATAATTTTTTTTCGACGCCTATTATCTTTCAAACAAATGAAAACAAATCACCGCAATATTTCAAAGGCTAGAAAGCCAAATATTTCATACTCTACCCTCAAAGGACGGAGAAGACTTCGTTGGAATGAACTACCTACCTAATTTGTCTACAATAAGAATTATTACACCTATCCATCCTTAAGATAAAATGGTCACTTTTATCATCACTTTTCGGATTATATCTGCAAAAAAATAAGTAATCATTTTACGTTTTTGAAAATTTTTGTATACACCGTTTTTGCTTTAACTTTGTCATAAGTATGTTCAGTTACAAAAAACAGGATAAAGTACATGTGTCAGAAACTTTAAACTCACAAAGAAAAACAGTACAGACCTAAGGATCTAGGATGTCTGAGCTAAGCCGCGGACAGCCAGACAGAAAGACGGACATGACCTGACATGACATCTTTAGTACCAGAAACCTGTAATATTGTATGTATGTACATTTCATCCATTCTGATAATGAAGCAAAACAAAATCTTGAAAATATTTTTTTTTAGGATACCAGTATACAAGTAAAGTGGGGGTGGTTCTTTTTTGTCTACCCCATGGTAAAAATAACGTGATTCTGTAAATATATTATTTTCCGATTTAGGGATCCACTCGCGAAATATTTAGCTGCAAATCGCATTTTTTTTTGTTGGAGTTGAATGTCCCCCCCTCGTCAGCTGATCGGTTGTTATTACTAATGTGAAAAAATTCACAGTAGCAGTACATTACAATTAAACGGAGATCAATAAAGCTAAGAAGGCTTTGCATGTTAATGAGTTATAGCCGAATAACTGGATATAAAAAAATTGCAATAAAAAAAATAAGAAAATGTTTATGTAAAAATTATAACTTGCTTAACAATCGTTAATCTACGGAACTATACGGAAACCTTCACTGCGCATGGCCCAACTTGCACTTGTCCGGTTTTGTTTTCTTATTTAGAACAGATATTTGTAAAACGAACGCAATGACTTTATCAAATTATTTATCAACAAGAAATGCGTTGTATATTTTTTTTGAATGCATTAATATTAAGATGTAAAATAACTACTGTATTTAAATCATATTTGTGATCTTCTTTCATTACGCATATATAAAAAACCGGCCAAGTGCGAATCGGACTCGCGCACTGAGGGTTCCGTACCACCACATAAACATAATTGTATTAGTTGAAATTTCAGTAAGTTAATGTGCTAGATTTTTTGAGTCCGACACGCGCTTGACCAAATTTTATTATTTTTTGTTATTTTATAGCTTATGCACTATAAACATACCAATTTTCAAGTTTGTAAGTGTTCCCGTTTTTAAATAGAACTAAAACAAAAATCGCCTCAGCGACCATCCAACTTGACCCCTCTCTTATATGAATGTTCTTGAAACAGGAGCTTACCACAATTGGTTTCCATTAGTTGTGAGAAAAGTTGTAATATTTAATGATTTCAGACTTTTCCCTTTATTTGTACTGTGAGAGCTAGCTTCTTGCCAAATTTCATAATTTTAGGTCAACGGGAAGTACCCTGTAGGTTTTGCATTTTTGAATAAATGTATGGAGATGAGGATATAAAATGTCATATCTTTTGATTGCGTTGTTGTAAAAAATTTAAATTTTTAGATCTTGTGTGGTTCATGGATCCTAATATATGGTATTAATTTCAACCTGATACCTTAACCCGTTCGTGAGATAAAGGGTCTTGACAGACAGACAGACAGACAGACGGACAACAAAGTGATCCTATAAGGGTTCCGTTTTTTTCTTTTGAGGTACAGAACCCTAAAAATAACGTAAAAGAATCAAGAGATAAGACAATCGATTTCAGTCCAGTATTTCCAAATCGTCGACGTTGGGTATATAGGCTGATTCTACTGAGAAATTCTACGACAAAAAAATACGACTTTTTGTAAAATTGCAAATAAAATACATAATTATATTTATGTCGAAACCATAGGTCGAAACCAAATGTATTCATCACGCTGACTGACAGTGTCGAAAAAATAAAATGCAGATTGAAGCAATGTTTTCTCATCACTAATGTAAGACTGACTTCTGTCATTCTAATCAAGCGCCATGAACCACATCATCATGAATGTTGCAATTATGTAGCAAGCGTAGCAATACATTAAGCCTTACTTGCTTTTGCATAGCTACGCGGCTACGCCGTAGGCAAAGTCAACATTATGGTAAACAACTGTTACAATGTGGATCGTGAAACAGTCTGGACTATGTTTCTGTGCGCAATCTCTTTTAAAATTTATAAATAATGTTAGTTTAATAACGCAGCACAAAAATACATTAACAATTTTTTATCTTACTGGAGGTCATCTTAAATTTGGAGCATTTATCATGGTTTTTGGCGTTATATTTTTTTTGTCTTATCTCATAATAGGTACTCGCATAACTTAAATTATGAACTAAATGACATCATTTGTTGCATACCTATCTAAAATCACGTATAGCGCTTTTAACAACGTAAATTTTCATTGCTTTTGCTGCGAAGTCCAGTGATTCCACTCAGTGAAAACAAGCAACTTCAATGAAAATTAACATAGTATTAAATAAAATTACGCAGATTGCTTGCAAATGTCGATACGTACCGTGTATGACTGTATCTTAGTAAATTGCTATAAGCCACAAAAGAAATAACAGTAGCTAGCGCTATTAAAGGTACGAACTTGGCCGCCTAAACCTATTTAGTCCTTTGTCATTTGCAACAGAAGCTCTTATGAGAATAGAATTCAGTTAATATTTGAAACAATGAAAATTAATCAAGATGTGTGCTCTAGAGCTCCACGAGCTTATTCCACCATCTCCCTTCTACCATCGGGAGTCCAGACGCACCGCAGGATATCACCCATACTCGTACTTGGTTGATATTCCGCACATTCGCATAAAGCGCTTTTAAACATCTTTTATAATGCGCACGGCTAAAGAGTGGAATTCTCTGCCTGCGTCTGTGTTCCCGAGTTCATATAACCCGAATCTGTTCAAGTCGCGAGTGAATAGGCTTCTTCTGGGCAAGCTCGCTCCATCGTAGACCTCATCTCTGTCTTCAAGACTAGTTCGAGGTCAAGAGTAAGCCCATTTTCAAGAATAAAAAAAAGATTAAATCCTATCATTTCCAGTTGAGCTCTGAATGACAGCACAATGATTTGTTGAACGTGTGGATGTGGCGTTTGAACTGACAAAAGCTTTATTTTAGCCTCTTATCCTAAGTGGTAAAGTCGGTGAGATGGAATGTTGTCTTATGATTTTTTGAATTTATCCAAAAATCTGTCTTCGAAAGGTCGTTACTACTTATTTGAGGTCGGAAAACCAAAACTATTTGTGTATTTTATTATTTCTCGTAATATTTTCTTTATTAAAAGTATTAGTAAGAATAACTTTAAGCTCATACTTATTTTTTTATAGCAGAACTTAAAAATTCTCAACTTTTTGTCCTCTCTAAGAGTACACCCACACGTGGTACAAGTCATGCACAATGAGGTTAAAATTTGTAAGTTTTCAAAATTCAAAATGCATGCAATTTTTCATTGTTTTGTTTAATTTATTTTTTTATTTTATTGTTTTGGGATGCTTACAGCTATATTTAAAATTTGAGTGCTTTAAATTAATTGTTATAAGCCAATAACAAGCTGCCACATGTGAGCAAAACGCTTTGCTGCTTTGTCATTAATGCTATAGTGCTTTGCGTTTGAAATGAGAATAGGACTAAGCGTATAGATTTGTGGCCACAATGTACTAAATAATTTTATTAACACTTCCTTGTGTTCGGATAAGCACGATTTTTCTTTATTTCAAATAATTATTCTTATTCATGTAATAAACAGTCTTGTAAAACTATTTTTCGAGTAACTATAATATTAAAAAAGATATAAGGCATCGAAGATTTGTTTCTGTCTCTTTCTAGCAAAACAAAATAATATGGAGTTTATATGGCCGTAGTGCATTGTGACGTCACTATTCATGTTGGATCTCTTTGTCTAATTAGTCGTTTTAAATGATTATATCGGCCGTATTTCTTAGCCGATTTAAATTTTAATTTCACTTTTTGTCTACTACGGTATTTTCATATTTTGTTAATAAATGCGACTAAAAAAATTTATGCATGTTCCCTATACAATATACAACAATAAAAACAATATAGTAGCTGTCAAACTAACTTTACTCTCTTTCGATTTAGTTTTGCGCAAGCACTGGGAGCCACTGTCAAGTTAAGAGACTGAAAGAGCTAAAAACGTTTAATTTGAGCAGTTTTCTAATAAAAAGTGTTGAACATTATGGATTAAATTTTTTTTTCGTGATAACTAAAGCTCTTTCAGAGCGATAGGCCGTTTCTTAGTTACGATAAAATATATTTGATACGCCAAAGGAATAATACCAAAGTTACCTGTGCAATGTTAGGTATTTTAGACAATTTTATCCCCAGTACCCACTAATCTCTGATGCTAAAACTTTTACAACTTATCAAATATAAGCATTGAAAGGGCGTACTTGTTTCATTATGAGTACAGATTTTGAGAAAAATGCATAAATGAGCGAAAAACCTGATGCACGCGCGAATCCGATCTGGGGGTCTAGACAACGCGTGCCATTTGACCTTAGCATTTGACGAAAGCAAACTGACAGTTGACATGTTATGTCATCCCACACATTTTACGGCGTTTGCTGCCGTCATCTCATTTATAAGAGCATCATAACATCCCTTGAAACGTGCACTGCAGGACAGGGAGCTCCCTCTAGAATTCTAGCTTTTGCTGAAAAAATGTAGAGGGGAAGTACCGTAGTCACCTCGCTTGTTAGCGTTACGGCTGGCACCATGGACCGCGGTTGCAGGTGACCGCAGTAAGTAAGATGTTAGATACAAAGGAGGATGCTGCTACTCATCCTCCAGTTTATAACCCTTAGTCGCCTCTTACGACACCCACGGGTATGTAAAGGTTGGAACTATTCTTTGCCGGCACCACACGGGGCATTTTTGAGATAGGGAGGTCATTTTGACTGTGGACAGCGCCTTAACAATTAACCAGTCCAGTGAAACGCATGCCATAGACGGTGGTGATAAGCACTACCATCAGGTGGTTCATCGTCTTGTTTGCTAACTAGTGATTTAAAAAAAGTTGATACACCAAATGAATACGCTTAATAACCAGTTATAAATCAAAATCACCTACGTTTCTACTTAATATTGGATACAACGTTTTCTGTGTAATGAAAAGCAAACACGTTGATTGAATAAACCCAATACTCCAGTAAAAATACGGTTTTGCAAAACATTAAATGTTAATAGCTACTTTTTAGGGTTCCGTACCTCAAAAGAAAAAAAAACCGGCCAAGTGCGAGTCGGACTCGTGCACTGAGGGTTCCGTACCACCACATAAACATAATTGTATTAGTTGAAATTTCAATAAGTTAATGTGCTAGATTTTTTGAGTCCGACACGCGCTTGACCAAATTTTATTATTTGTTGTTATTTTATAGCCTATGCCCTATAAACAAACCAATTTTCAAATTTGTAAGTGTTCCCGTTTTTAAATAGAACTAAAACAAAAATCGCCTCAGCAACCATCCAACTTGACCCCTCTCTTATATGAATGTTTTTGAAACGGGAGCTCACCACAATTGGTTACCATTAGTTGTGAGAAAAGTTGTAATATTTAATTATTTCAGACTTTTCCCATTATTTGTACTGTGAGACCTAGCTTCTTGCCAATTTTCATAATTTTAGGTCAACGGGAAGTACCCTGTAGGTTTTTCATTTTTGAATAAATGTATGGAGATGAGGACATAAAATGCAATATCTTTTGATTGCAACGTTGTAAAAAATTGAAATTTTCAGATCTTGTGTGGTTCATGGATCCTAATATATGGTATTAATTTCAACCTGATACCTTTACCCGTTCGTGAGATAAAGGGTCTTGACAGACAGACAGACGGACAACAAAGTGTTCCTATAAGGGTTCCGTTTTTTTCTTTTGAGGTACGGAACCCTAAAAAACGGAACCCTTATAGGATCACTTTGTTGTCCATCTGTCTGTCTGTCTGTCAAGACCCTTTATCTCACGAACGGGTAAAGGTATCAGGTTGAAATTAATACCATATATTAGGATCCATGAACCACACAAGATCTGAAAATTTCAATTTTTTACAACGACGCAATCAAAAGATATGCCATTTTATGTCCTCATCTCCATACATTTATTCAAAAATGCAAAACCTACAGGGTACTTCCCGTTGACCTAAAATTATGAAATTTGGCAAGAAGCTAGGTCTCACAGTACAAATAATGCGAAAAGTCTGAAACTTTTCTCACAACTAATGGTAACCAATTAAGGTGAGCTCCCGTTTCAAGAACATTCATATAAGAGAGGGGTCAAGTTGGATGGTCATGAGGCGATTTTTGTTTTAGTTCTATTTAAAAACGGGAACACTTACAAACTTGAAAATTGGTATGTTTGTAGTGCATAAGCTATAAAATAACAACAAATAATAAAATTTGGTCAAGCGCGTGTCGGACTTAAAAAATCTAGCACATTAACTTACTGAAATTTCAACTAATACAATTATGATTATGTGGTGGTACGGAACCCTCTGTGCGCGAGTCCGACTCGCACTTGGCCAGTTTTTGTGTATATCGTATTTAAATATGATGTTAAGACGCAATATTTACGAATCCACCTAAAATTTAAAGCGAAATATTTTTTTTCGAATAACATCTAAGGCAAAAATAGTTATAGATAATTATATACTTTTTATCATATATAAACGTATACTTTACATATAGGCATCAAAATCCACCATAAATATATTTAAAAATATCAATTTGTTTCAAAATATAAAATCTACACTTATTTTTACATATAAGGTCCAATAAAGTCAAGGTAAAATAATATAAATAAACTGAGCTAAACTCAACCTCTTTATATGTAAGTGATTCTTATATATATTCACAAAAATGCCATACTAAATAAAAAAAAAGTTTTTTGTAATCGCTGGTTTACAATGATTTTGTAAACATTTATGTTGGATTTGCCAAAAATGTGATTACTTAGCCCTATTTAAATTATTAGAAAGCAAAACGGGTCTATTACAATTTTTGGTTGCTTAGATAAGCTTTATTTAAATTTCGTGCTATAAAAGTTAAACAATACAAAAAAGCTAATATTTTTAGGTGGATTCATGTATAATGTGAAATTATAAATATATAGCAATACGTAAATAAAAAAAATAATCTATTAAATTTTTTTTCCGAAATTCCATATTTTTAGGGTTCCGTACCTCAAAAGAAAAAAACGGAACCCTTATAGGATCACTTTGTTGTCCGTCTGTCTGTCTGTCTGTCTGTCTGTCTGTCTGTCTGTCTGTCTGTCTGTCTGTCTGTCTGTCTGTCTGTCTGTCTGTCTGTCTGTCAAGACCCTTTATCTCACGAACGGGTATAGGTATCAGGTTGAAATTAATACCATATATTAGGATCCATGAACCACACAAGATCTGAAAATTACAATTTTTTACAACGACGCAATCAAAAGATATGGCATTTTATGTCCTCATCTCCATACATTTATTCAAAAATGAAAAACCTACAGGGTACTTCCCGTTGACCTAAAATTATGAAATTTGGCAAGAAGCTAGGTCTCACAGTACAAATAATGGGAAAAGTCTGAAATCATTAAATATTACAACTTTTCTCACAACTAATGGTAACCAATTGTGGTGAGCTCCCGTTTCAAGAACATTCATATAAGAGAGGGGTCAAGTTGGATGGTTGCTGAGGCGATTTTTGTTTTAGTTCTTTTTAAAAACGGGAACACTTACAAACTTGAAAATTGGTATGTTTATAGGGCATAGGCTATAAAATAACAACAAATAATAAAATTTGGTCAAGCGCGTGTCGGACTCAAAAAATCTAGCACATTAACTTACTGAAATTTCAACTAATACAATTATGTTTATGTGGTGGTACGGAACCCTCAGTGCGCGAGTCCGACTCGCACTTGGCCGGTTTTTTTAATGTTTGGACGGCAAAATAAATAAATAAATGGAGTAAATTTAGGTGGATTCCATTAAAAAGCTTTACACAGAAATATAATCTATCGATCTGAAAAAGAAACACGGCTATTATCAATTATTTCCGTTTCGCCATACAATGTTCTCGTAATTTTACTGCAGTACAAAGTTGATCGCTAAAGGTTGCTAAAGGTATCTCAACATTTTAGCTCTTATTGATCGCACTTCTGGGTATAGACTTCTTTATTTGTATGTCATCTACCCTGATCTCTTGCCTGGATAGGAGATTACTAATACAGGTTTTTCCTCGAATTGGTGGTCAGATAAACTGAGAGTTTTTAAAACCTTGGTACGAGTACATTTGTCCAAAAATTAGCTTAAATAATAATCAACATATTATTTCTTCTTTATATTATTAAAGTAAGGGCATCGTAATAGACCAATCGTGACAGCTGTAAAATGCATGAAAAGTTATGAACTGCAAAGGAAAATACAAGGTTATTTTTTTGGACCTGATATGCGTATGCCCACCTTATTAGAGAGGTCAAAAGCAACAACTTTTGTTCTACGACTTTGCTAACAACGCACGAAAAATTTTCAACTTCCCATACAAAATGGGTCGGTCACGTGACCACTTTAGTATGGGGAGTAAAAAATTTTTTGTGCGTTGTTAGCAAAGTCGTAGAACAAAAGTTGTTGCTTTTGACCTCTCTAATAAGGTGGGCATACATCGTTTTCGTCCAATATCGATAGGTCGTATGGCAGAATGTGATGAGTAGTCATTGCCTATCATAAAAAAAAACTAACAGCTTTATAAACCGACCACAAAGTACTTAGAACAGTTGTCAGTTTTTTTTAGGAATGGCCATGGCTACTTTTCTTTCTGCCAAACGACCTATCGATATTTGACAAAAACAAAATAATTTTTTAACTTTATTATTTGCAACCGAAAAAAATACGTATTTTTTATTTTTACTTATTGACCTTATCCCTGTCTATGAGCCAAGTTTCGAGGTACCTTACACATACGTTTCCTATGCGAATTATGGGCATGCCCCAGCTTATCTAGGAAAATGGAGAGATATTACCCACAGGCTAATAGGAAGTGTGGATTTCAGCGACTGTTGTCTGATGTAAAAGATTGAAAAGGGTGGAAAATAGTAGGTAGGGTGATGGCGTCCAGCATTTCTATATAATTTGCACATGTGGCAGACGTGGATCGTTCGATTAAAGACGATGAGTAGAACCACAGAAAAATAGTCTGCCACCTTGGTAGCGCTGCGTTATCAATTAACAGGGCTTTAAAAATGTAAAAAAAAATCATGAGCTAAATCATTTGCTCATGTCTGCCGCTTGCACTGATGGTCAGAATCATCCTCAAAACGATGAAAGTTGAAGAGGCAGACCACCACACCTCTGCGTTTTGAAGGAATATTTTTTTTAGTTTTTTGTTATGATATTAAAACGTGTATATCATTTGCTCATGTGGCAGACATAGATCGTTCGATTAAAAACGATGAGTAGAACAACAGAAAAATAGTCTGCCACCTTGGTAGCGCTGCGTTATCAATTAACAGGGTTTTAAAAATGTAAAAAAAAAACACGTGCTAAATCATTTGCTCACGTCTGCCGCTTGCACTGATGGTTACAATCATCCTCAAAACCATAAAAATCGAAGAGGCAGACCTCTAGACCTCTGATTTACCAAAGGCAGACCATTTGATTCATAGACTTATATATAGGGTGACTTCATAGATTTATATAGTCAAGATAGGGTCTTGGGAACAAGCGGTTCAAAATTTCCCCATACAAGAATAGCAAAGCGCCATCTGTGAAAGATCGCGTAAACTACGTAGTGTAGTACTTCAAGGTGGTCTTTGTTCTGAGGTTGTCGGTGATAAATACACGGAATGGAAATAATATGGCGGGAAAAACAAAACAAAGTCTTTACTGTTTATACGTGACTTAGGCCTGGTTTTTCAGTGTTATTTATTAGATAATAGTAAAAAACAATAAAAGTAAGTAATTTTTTAACTAAAAAAATGAATCATCGTTTCATTTTTGTATTAGTACTTTTGTTGTTTTTTATTTGGAAAACTTACATCTGTTTATTGAAAAGTCGCGTCTTACACGAATTAATTGATACATTTTTACTTATTTACTTTTTACATCTTAAATCTTTTGCTTTATTTACTTCTTCTATCATCGTTAGTGCACCCTTTTATGCAACAGGCTGGCATTTTTGTATGTAGTCGCGCGTTTTGCGTGGTCCGCTCCTCAGAACAAAGATCTCCTTGCTCGTCCGCTCAGATAAAGTTGACAATTTGTGATTGACATTTGTTGGTCCACAATGTCAGATTGTGGACCAACGAATTGGGGACAGTGTAACGTGCCGATGGGCCAGTACTAAAATATAAGTAAATGGGTGACTTTTAATTAGTTCTTGATAGAAACAGGTATGAATTGATACTGAATAACTTTCCCCAAGGAACATAGGTCGAAATACGAAAATCAAGTTTTGATCTCCCAAAGAAACTGCATCAGCGGATGGTGATGGAGGTCAAATTGAGTATTTCGTATTTCGACCAATTTTCCTTAGGAATAGTTTTTCAGTATCATGAGTACATCATGTACATGCATATCTTTTGCTATCAAGAACTAATTAAAAGTCACCCTATACAACGTGTTAATGGAATAAGCGAAACCCTCATACACCCCAACTGATTTTTATTAAAATAAATCCATTCCCGTAAAAAAAATCTTAAAATTTTTTTTTTCTATAAATTGTTATTTTAAAGTTTCATCATAGTTCTAGTTTTATCGTTGTTCTAGCCCGCGCGCTCCGCGCACGCTTCCCTCCCCTCTTCACCGCTTATGGTCCGCGCGGCACCGGTCGGCAGCGCGCTTATCCACAGAAATGTTAAGAATAGAAGCGGCAAAAGTTTAAGTAATAAAAATTTAAAAAAATCACCCCCATCAAAAACCCGTGAAATTGATTCCACTCTCGATTCTAAATAAACTATTTTCTCAGTTTCGCTCAAAGATTTCGGACCTCCTTGCTTCGCTTGGAATAGATACAATACCTTGCTAATTTATTTTAGTAGGGGATGACATCTGCCAACATGTCACAACCCCATCATCGATGATCCATAGAAAACATTCAAAATAACCTGTCAAATCCATAGAAAAACGCCTACACCACCTAGTGACGAATTATTTCTATAATCCTCCTTCTAAGTACCTTTATTTTTCTGTGGTTTCGCTTATTCCGTTAACACCTTGTATAGGGGGGTCGAGTGGGGTATCATATGAAAGGGCTTTACTTGTACATTTTAAAATATATTTTTGTATTTTTTTAAATTTCTTAGTTTTAAAGTTATGATGAAAAATGTCAAGAAAAATACCATTCCCCCCCCCTTATCTCCGAAGTTTGAGTAAGGAAAAATCTGAATTAATTACAGTTGACAGAAGTTTATATAAACTTTACAGCAAAAATAAAACGATCTTTCTAAGTTGCACAGTTTTTCAGAAATCTGCAAAAAACCTTTACAAACAAATTTAGTTTTGCGGTCCTGAAAATGGACTTTATTGCTTCCAAAAATACTATAGGTATATCGGAACCCTCGGCGCGCGAGTCCGACTCGCACTTGACCGGTTTTTTTTTTAAAGCATCGGCTACTTTCAATGCAACCTTTTTAGTAAGATGCTGGCTGGTATTTTGATACATAATTTTTTCATGTTCATTTGTTCAAAGTTCTGTCAAGATTTGATTGGATGACATCAATCAAAGACATAGCAGTTGCAGTCTCAGGAGACGCATTTTTGAAGCGTTCGTATTGGCAAGATTCGTATACGAATCAGTGATATCGCTATTTTTGAATATTTATACCTGTGAATTCTGTCTGACCAAAGATTTTGGAAATTACGCCAGGGTCTGACCCAGTCGTTTTGAGCACCCAGTAGACGTTTGCCCAACCGTTGGCCGCGCCGGCTCGGCAAGCTTGTTGACAGCTTTCACACGTTGTTGGTGCGGCTCATTCCGTGTAGGTCTGTCAAGCAAGCAAGATGGACGTATACGCGGAGACTATCGCTGCCGCTGAAATATACTTATACAGTGCTTTTAAGTTTTGTTTCCAGCTGCACCATATTTGAAAAAAAATAAAAAAATATTTTTACTTATTTAGAATAAAATAAAACGTCCCTCTGCTCCTACGCACTTATTTGAAATAAAGGCACGGCCAACGTGTGAACGCCGTTTGCGGCTCGTCGTGTAGAGCCCGTGTTGGATTTCTACCCTTGAACATTTCTACCACTCGAAAGTATATTTAATCTGTGATAAGAACGATATTGGGTCCCCCGCACATGGTCAAACAGTTTCGCGATCAGACTTCGCGATCATTATTATTTCTCTTTCTTTCTTATGGCTGCATCTCTACCGGATCGCAGCATCGCGGATTTAACGTGTGCGGACACTCGACGTTTCCTTCACACATTGGGTGCGCGCACACGTAACATCCGCGATCCTGCGATCCGGTAGAGATGCAGCTATAAGAAAGAAAGAGAAAGCTATAGGACCATAGAGACACCATAGATACACCTAGTCTATGGTCCTATAGCTTTCTCTTTCTTATAGCTGCATCTCAGCGGATCGCAGGATCGCGGATTTAACGTGTGCGGGGACCCATTGAGATATCAACTTTTTAATTAGCGTTCCATTCCTACGCAATTTATTACCGGTTTTTAAAATCAATGAATAATTTCTTTCCGGTGTTTATTCTTTTCTAAGTGAAACGAAATTATCTATGTACAAGTGCGACAAGGCTTATTATGAACGTGGCAAAAAAAGGAACTAACACCGCCACCTTGTGAAACGTCACTTTTGAGTGTTCTCCTTATACAAGCTAGCGCCCCCACCCGCGTTCATTATAAGCCTTGTCTACTTGAAAGAAGAAAGTGAATTAGGACGCACCCTATATTGGGGATATGATTGATTTAGTACGAATTTATAAAAATTAATATTTCTTAAAATCAGTGAGTAAATCGTCTGCCAATTTTTTGTTGTCTTCAGTGAAACCAAATGAAGCGAATAAAAGCAACTAGAATGATGAGCAAATGGTTTAGTAGAGCCTTTTTTTTCTACATATTTACTAGTACTTCCCGTGATAATGCAGAGCCCTATACGTCTGCCTCTTCGATTTCTTTAATTTTTAGTATGTTTCTGACCAGCAGCTCCATTGGCAGACATGAGCAAATGATTTAGTACCCTTCTTTTTTTTACATTTTTGAAAATCTGAAACTCAAAAACGCAGCGACGGACAGAAAAACTTTACTGAACCAAATCAATTTATAATAATCTAAACTATCATCTCTAGCGATATGAAATACGTGCAAATCATATAGCGAAATATTTTTCATCTCCCTTACTATAGGGAAATCCTAATAATTTCCTGAATTAAAGAATGTTTTATCAGGCTACCGTCAAAAAGATGCAGCAATCTTAATCAATAGGATTGTGGAGGTCAATCTCAAAACATGGCTCATTTATTTGCTTTTATGAACTTTTCCCACCTGTACTAAGGGCGTTTTTCCTGTCATCTGGATTTCCATCCGCGTGCGGATCTGGAACTGGCTTAGTACTGGCTTTTATAAAATATGACTTGAACACTTGCTCGTATTCTACGCTATATCAGAGTTTCGCAAAGATTTATGAAAAGGTTTAAAATTACTGGCTTTTTGATGTAACTGCTAGTATATTTGCCTTCTGCGCCGTGGGTTGCGGTTTCAATCCCCGTCTAGGGCAAACTATTTGTGTGATGTACAAAGGTGTTTGTTCTGTGTCTGGGTGTAATTTTTCTTTTGTGTCCGTATATTGCTCTCTGATAACCTTAGTACACGCTTCGACTAGTTTGGGATCAGATGACCTTGTGTGAAAAGTCCCCCACTAAAGAATAAAAAAGAATCTTAGAATAAATACGACATTATATGGTGTTGTTGTTGTTGTATAAACTTTATAGCAGGAAAATTACAAAAATACAATTATTGAAAAGACAACATGCAAAGGCGGACTTATCCCTAAATGAGATCTCAAACAGACATAGTTTACTCAATCTCGAGGACCTCTCAAAAGGGATCCAAAACAGGAGGATGAGCGGCAGCCACTTTCTATGTGACGTTCATTCTCTTTGGAACAGTGAACCAAAGTGGTTTTTGGCCTCCGACATCAAAGTATGCCACGCTTCCCTTTTCTGTGCCAATTCCGTCCAGTCGGGCACTCCCAACTCTTTAAGATCCTTGGCGACTTCATCCTTCCATCGACATCTTGGCCTGCCGACAGGCCGGCGTCCTGATGGTTTGCCTTAATACGTATTTCATTAACGGCCGACAATCAGCATGCTCACCAGTCGCAACGGAAACTGAGTACAATCTCACTTTTAAAAGGTCAAGGTGTCTCTGAAAGCTGACCTCCAAACTTTATTCTGGGGTCGACACTCCATGATGATGTACGGTGTCGTAGATGAGATAAAACGCGGCGAATTTTCTTTTGTTTTGTTAGATTCTCAACTTACGAGTATTGATTCTACGAGCGATGGGAATATCAAGCAAATATCAAGCAATTCGATAAGTACTCGAATCTAAGACAAACCAAAACTATTAGCGGAAAGAAAATGGAAGTATGAAGTGGCCACTATTACGTTCATCTACAAATATTGAAGGTTGTTATTACTTTTCACACAAAAAGAAAGTAACCCGGGTAAAATAGGCTCGTAAATGTCTAAAAAGGGGTACACATAACCCTAATGGGTTGAACTCTTGTGGGGTAAAAGGGCAAATATTTGTTCATAAAACATAAACACTGACGACTACTTCCCGTAGGCATTTACCTTAATATCCATGGATATGATGATGAATATGATACGGCAAGCGTTTTACTTAAGAATAATAGATTATTCAATCAAAAAGCAACCCTTGCTTCTGTTTTCTAACAAATTTACCACGGCTTTATTTTTATTGAAAGAGCTACTATTATTGTACCCAAAAGTAATAGTATGGGAAGTAAAAAAAATATTTTCGTATTTTTTCCTACCACGTTTCTCGAGGAAGGTTGTTCAGTTCCGTTGTCTAAATTACGAGTAGCACCTATTCATAAAAATCAACATAAAAGAAATAACGTACATTTTGGCACCAAACGTCTTATTCGACCTTCAACAGGTAGGTATAAACAGCTTATATTTGTTTTTGTAGTAACATGAGCTTTTTTTGTTTTATCTGGAGCGGGGACGAGGATTATTTACCGGCTGGAAGGGAAAGATAAAGGACGAGACACCGGGGGAAAAGTCAATTACAACGAGCTAATTAAATCAGCATTGTCCTGTCATGCCTGGCCACACGTTCACGCAGAAATAAAGGATGAACGTGACAGGCAAAGAACGTGACCTGCTGTTTTAGCTACAGAAGAGCTAGGAAAAAAACAGCATCTATAATAATCAAAGAACTTACTTAATGTTAATAAACTGAACTCAGTTGCAAAAAAACTCGTATCCCACTTCGCCCGCGTGAAATTACACCATAATTTTACACATACGAAGGTAGGGTGTAAACTAATAGTCCACACTTAAGTTTCAAAACATCCGTACTATCTGTACTCTGTATAATATAGTAAAAGCAAAAATTGCTCCATCTATCAGCTTCTACAACTTATATGATGAACCGAGATTAATAAAACTTGGTAAGAAGATAGTTTAAACCATGGCTAAAGTCATGAGCTACGTTTTTCAGACCTCCACACGGATGGAGTCATGGGTAACAGCTAGATTTAGATAAGTCTGAATTTCTTTCAGGGTATTTCAGGGTACTGAACCAAAACGTAATAAAAGGAAATCATATGGAGCGACGTCGTCTGTCTGTCTGCCTGTCACACATGTTTATCTCAGCAACTATTCACGGTATCGACATGAAATTTGGAACATTCTTGGAACATGCTTGCCCAACTTAATTGTTAGCAAAAGAATTACTAAAATACTGTAAATGGGACCCAAATAGGGGGGGGGGTTTGAATTGCCGTTATTGGTTCAAGTGGGGTGTCATATGAGGGGCTTTACATGTGGATTTCAAAAGATACCAAAAATAAAATACCATTTCCCCCTCCCTTATCTCCGAAGTTTGCTAAAAACAAAATATGTTTTAATAATTAGGGTCGATAGAGGTGAATAACAATATTACAGTAAAAATAAAACTATTTCTTAACGTAGCAATTTTTTTCTGATCTCTGACCTTTACTAACAAACTTAGATTTGCGGTCCTAAAAATGGACTTCAAAAATACTATAGGTAAATTATATTGGAACCCTCAGTAGGCGAGTCCGACTTGCACTTGACCGGTCTTTATTTACGAGTATTAAGTATGTGTGAAACTTTATGAGGGTTTATTCTTAAAATTCCATTTTATAACAGAGATCAGGTTACCTCCATTAAAGATTGTAAAATAATTATAATCAAATCAAATCAAATCAAAATCGTTTATTCATTGTTGGATATTAAAATCTCTTAATGACGTCAGCTAAACTACATCGCTTCACAAACAATGTGGCGCCATTGTGGGAAAAAAAAGAAGCGACAATAAAAACCCACGCGCTCTTTTAAATATGTTTGAATGTACAAGGTTGATATACAACATACATAGGTCAGTTTTAATTTTGAATTAGCCTGTTAGAACCGTAGTCTAATCCCATGGATTTTTCTCTTCTAGATAATCTGATATTTTATAATAACCCTTCTTACATAATTTCTGCTTGATTACAGTTTTGAATTTATCTAACGGTAAACTTTCAATATCAGTGGGTACCTTAGAAGCGTATACATTGACCTTTATATGTTTTACTAATTTTGTGAATACGGCTGACATGAGAAGCAAGTTGATTCTTGTTTCTTATGTTGACACTGTGCCTGTCATAATTTTTATCAAAAATATGTATATTCCGTTTAGCATATATTAAATTCTCATAAATGTATTGCGACACAAAAGTCAAAATGTTGATTTCTTTAAATTTATTTCGAAGAGATTCTCTAGGCTTCATTTTATAAATTGCACGAACAGCTCGCTTTTGTAGTAAAAAAATGCTGTTTGCATCCGCAGCATGACCCCATAACAAAAGGCCATATGACATGAGACTATGGAAATAACTGAAGTAGACTAACCTCGCGGTGTCTACATCCGTCAGAGCTCTTATTCTTTTCACTGCGTATGCTGCAGAACTAAGTCTGTTCGACAATTTATTAATATGCGGTCCCCATTGTAATTTGTTGTCTAAGGTAATACCTAGGAACACAGCTGATTCCACAAGACTCAATTTATCGTTTTTCACTAATAGGCTTGTAGCAGTTGGCTTTACATTAGGCAAAACAAATTTAACACACTTAGTTTTCTTTTCGTTAAGTAAAAGATTATTTACGGTGAACCACTCAACTACATTAGAGATTGTACTATTTACGTCGTCAAAATTTGATTGTTGTCTTTTGACTTTAAAAATCAAAGACGTATCATCTGCAAATAGTACTATCTCATTCTTGTCCTTTACAAGGTTTGGCAAATCGTTAATGTAGACAATGAACAGGAATGGTCCCAGGATTGAGCCTTGTGGAACGCCCATACAAATTTTTGATCCTAGTGACCTTTTCCCATTTACATCAACCTTCTGGATCCTTTCACTTAGATACGACTCCAGAAGGCTTAGAGCCTGGTCTCTAATTCCATAATGGTGTAATTTCCTGATAAGAATATCATGATGTACACAATCGAAAGCCTTGGACAAGTCACAGAAAACGCCAATGGCATCACTTGACTCCTCCCAGGCGTCAAATATACTTTGAATAAGCTCAACACCTGCATCGACTGTTGAGCGACCCCTGGTAAAACCGAACTGTTTTAGGTTCATCAAGTTGTTGCGATAAAAGTGGCTCTGAACCTGATTTAAAATTATCTTATCAAATATCTTACTAAGAGTTGGTAGAACAGAAATAGGTCTAAAATTAGTGGGGTCTGATTTACTACCAGCTTTAAACAACGGAATAATTTTACTATGTTTCATCAAATCAGGAAAAACACCATCATCTACACATTTATTAAAAATACTAGATAAGTATGGTGCAATGCTTTCTATAACGGCACTAATAATTTTAACTGACAGGCCATCTATATCGGCGGTCTTTTTCATTTTAAGTGATTTAAAGGCTTTAATTATAACGAAAGCATTGACGTTACTGAATTTAAAATCTACATTGCAAACATCTACGTGTCGTTCGAGATAAAATTTGGCAAGAGTGGGAGATGAGTTCAAGGTTTTGGTAGTTGAAACTGGAATATCCGTAAAGAAGTTTTCAAAAGCTTCAGCAACTTCTATATCTGTACTTATGATCTGATCATCAATCTTAAGCTGGAAGTCATTCCGAGGAGCTTTAGATTTTCCAGTTTCACTATTTATAGTTTCCCAAGTCGTTTTCGTAATGTTGGAACTATTTTTGATTTTATTTTTAATGAAATTTGATTTGGCTGCAGCACAAACCCGTTTGAATGTTTTTGAATAATCCTTTACAAATTGCGCAAATGCATCACTATTGTTATATGTTCTTTCCTCGTAAAGTTCATATAACCTTAGCCTGCTTCTGTGTATTCCCACTGTGGCCCAATCACTAAACATTAGATTCTCATTTACAGTAATTTTCTTTTCCTTGAAAATTGCATCGTACTCACTTTTAGTTAAAGTAAATAGAGACTCATACAATTTATTTGGATTATCACAATATGGTACGGTAGCGGATAAGTCTACCTTCATTGATAGGTACGCACGTGATATCCTTTTTCAATGCTTTTTTAGTCGTGACTTTGAAAACTGCCAACTGGCCAGAATGATCAGAGCCCAACTTATTGATAATTGATTTATCTACTGGTTCTAAATTCGTAAAAATGTTATCAATACAAGTAGATGAGGACGCTGATATTCTGGTGGGCACAAAAAAAAGATTCACAAGATTGTAGCATAGGAACAAAGATTTCAATCTATTGCACACACTGGATTCTTCTAAAATGTTAACATTAAAGTCTCCACGTACTATAATGCCTTTGTTGCTGTTACTAACTTTAATTAAAGCTTTATCCATTGTTTTTTCGAACATATCAACATATATTAAAACCGTGTTCAAGTAACAATCACAACAAAAGCCAACAACCAAATCTAAAGACCATACTATGTAATTTGTAGTCATGTATAATTTAACGAAAATAGTCTGTGATTTATTCATTATTTTCTAAAAAAAAGTATGTCACTTAACTTTTCTTGTACCTGACCAAACCTGACAAAATAAAAGAGTGTTTTCACGCATAATGGTTATGACGTAGTTAAATTACGCTTTTTTGTTTACAACCACTTATTATTTCTACCAACACATTTTTTTACTAACAAGGAAAAGTACTCAACTGTCCGGCTCCATTATTATGTAATATGTTATAGAGTAGCCTAAAATTACAGACAGGTATTTTTTTAGATACCCAAATTTAACCAACTGGGTCAAAATTGACCTACACAGAACTAAAAAATGACTAAATCTGTTAACTTCTACAATTAAATTTTTCAAGCATTTTTTTTTCTGTGCAAGTTTCATTGTATAAACATATCTTTTATACTGGCTCTATCTAGCTCGTAATTTTTCAAAACAAACACATTTTTGAGAAATGTAACTTTTTGATACTTTCGAGATACATTTCTCCCAATAAGTTTAATTTGGGTAAAAAAGTACGTGTCTGTTATTATAGGCCATTCTGTAAAATACATCAAAGTAAATCTAATCGGAGCCGAACAGTAGAGTACCTTTCCTTGTCATTATTAAAAATCAAACTGTAAAAAAGGACCTAAAATCTCTAAAAGTGAAATTTTAACTTTAATATAAACAGAATTTAAACCCCTTGACACGTCAACCTGTCATTTAATAACTAGCGAAATGCGGTCTAAGCGAGCTTATTTCAAAACTCAATTTGGGTTTATTAGGGGAGCAGCTTTAGATTGTCTCATGAAAATGCAAAATTTACTTCACCTAAAACGTTTTAGTATTAGTTGATTTAAATTGAAACTACGTAAATTGTTTATACATAATGAATTTGGCTATTTTTTAAGTTTAAAAAATTAAACATGATAACTTTTCTGATAAGTTACACACACTTATTTCTTTTAAAAACATTTATTTACAAAAAGGAATATTTATTTGTATTTTTAAAAATATTAAAAAAATATTTATTTGTATTTTTTTCTAAGATATTCGTACTTCGAAATCGTTTACCCGAACACAGACCTTGAATTTTCATGGAAAAGGTTTTTATTCCATTCACTTTCATATAAATCCAAACAGTATATAATATGGACATTGGCCTGAAAAGTCACCAGTTTCTGGCCATTTTAGCCAATAAGTGGTTTTGTGGATCCGCGTTGTGGCCAACAAGTACCCGTTTACCGGCTGCAGAGCCATAAAAGATAACAACGAAGTGAAAAACTGTTCATCAATAAATGGAAATGAATAGGGAAACGATGAGGCATCTTATTTATTTTGTTGATAATATTGAGCTTCTATTGATATTTGTATAACACGATTCGAGTATCTGGTAAATACGTATACGGTAAAGTTTCAAAAAACAAGAAAATTTAATTTAGAGCAATTCTAACTTTTCTTGTTACCGAGTAAAGGTAACCGATCCGTAGCCGTGTTTGCATAATATTTGTTGTCAAGAAATATAAGTTTGTTCGGCATTTAAAAACTAAGTGAGTAAAAATGTTTTCCTGCGATGCAGGTTGTCTTAAAATTAATGAATAAAACTTAAGTACCGTATTCTGTTAGTCGACACACAAAAGAACAGATTTTTTTTTAAACGGCCATGTACGTGAAGTAGCATTCCTTGAAACTTTGTAGGTGGTAGGGTTTTTGTGCAAAGTCCGTTAAGGGAAGTACCACACCCTTGCCTATTTCTGCCGTAAAGCGGCAGTATTGACATGGCTGTGTTTTGAAAGGTGAGGGACCATTGAAATAATCACATCTTAATATTATACTTAAGGTGGGCAATCAACGCGCTTGGCTGTCTTATTAGTATCAAATTCTGTCACTAAAAGGACATGGGTGCTATGAACGGAGGTGACCAACTTACCACTAGATGGCCCACCTGCTCGTTTGCTCACTTGTAACATAAAATTACTTTTAAAAAGCCGTGAACATTTATTGATAAAAAAAATATCCATTCAGATTACAGAACACGATGCTACGGACTTGTCCATCATTTCTTTTAAGGAGTGTTTTCTTTTTTAAGAAGTTTTCATCCTATTTTTGCAGTAAAATATGTTATGAATTGATGAATGTCGTACAAACATGTACATAGATAGAGTTCTTTGAACGTTTGAACTAAAAAATATACGCGTCGACTTGAGAACGTCCTCCGTTTTCTTTTCGTCGGTTAAAAATAAATTTGTTTCATCTTTATTGGTTAATAATTTTATTCAAATGCTTATACAGAAAACATGCGAATATTAACTAACGTATCTTGACATATTATTTAGTTTAATTTAATGTACAGCTGAGACGCAGGGTTTTTTCTGCATTTTTTTTTGTTTACTACGACCTTTTGCTACGGGCGTAGCGCTATGTGCTACGCATGCTACAATAAGTTGTCTGTGAATATAGGTTTGTAGGTTCTGACCCTATTATGTAGGTGTTTTATTTTATACTATTAATCGAGCAATATTTGTATATATATATTTGTAATCGGTTTCTCGAAAACGGCTCTAAAGATTTCGATGAAATTTACGATATGACGGTTTTTGGGGAGCGAAAAATCGATCTAGCTAGTTCTCATGTCTAGAAAAATTATTTTTCTACGTAGTTTTAAACATTCTTTTAAATACCTACAGTGCCATCTGTTGGCGGGTAGCATAGCTTGTTCACCTGATGATATTTTGATGTTGAGGCGAGGGAAACTCGGTCGGACTCTGCGACTCTTTTCCTGCTGCACATCAACGACCTACTTGGTCCTAGTATTGTTGGGTACGCAGATGACAGTACTGTCGTCGAGAGATATATGTCAAGCGCAAAAGCCAGCAGTGACGAGATACGTTCTTCGAGAGAAGCCATGGTAGAGCGAATAAACTCAACCTTAAGTCGTGTCTCCGAGTGGGGTGACAAAAATCTGGTGAGTTTCAACGCCACCAAAACGCAGGCGTGTCTGTTCACCGCTAAAAGGAGTCCGTTCAATCTGGCTCCTACTTTTCGAGGTACAACTGTACCAGTTACCGACAGCCTCGAGCTACTTGGCATGAAGCTGTGTGCAAACCTGAACTTCGGCGCTAACATTGAGTCAAAAGCCCAAACTGCGGCAAAAAAGATGGGTATCCTCAATAAGGTGAGGCGTTACTTCACTCCTGGACAGCTTCTAGTTTTATATAAAGCCCAAGTCCGATCGTGCATGGAGAATTGCTGTCACCTTTGGGATGGCTCAGCCAAATACCAACTAGCCGCACTTGACTCGATAGATCGCAGAGCCAAGAAGCTCGTTGGTGATGAGATGCTGGTGAAAACCAAGTTTCACAGTCTGACCCACCGTCGCAAAGTTGCATGTCTGTCGGTTTTCTACAGATTGTACTTCGGAGAGTGTGCTCTAGAGCTCCACGAGCTTATTCCACCATCTCCCTTCTACCATCGGGAGTCCAGACGCACCGCAGGATATCATCCATACTTGGTTGATATTCCGCACATTCGCACAAAGCGCTTTGAAACATCTTTTATAATGCGCACGGCTAAAGAGTGGAATTCTCTGCCTGCGTCTGTGTTCCCGAGTTCATATAACCCGAATCTATTCAAGTCGCGAGTGAATAGGCTTCTTCTGGGCAAGCTCGCTCCATCGTAGACCTCATCTCTGTCTTCAAGACTAGCTCGAGGTCAAGAGTAAGCCCATTTTCTATAAAAAAAAAAATATATACTTGTATACCACTTATATTGGTTTAATAATAGGTCTTTACCTATGAAATTGCCGATATTTTCTTACAGATTAATGAGATCATAATTCCTATAATACTAATGCAATTTTTTCATTTGTCTTATATTTGAAAGTTGACTTCAAGGTTATTAATTTACGCATAAAATAAAGTTTTTATTTTTAGTTTGATATATAAAATTTAAGGTACGAAAATTGTTCGTCTTGATTGTCGTCCGATTTCATCAATTAGCTTTGTTATATTTTTTTACAGATAATATTATCTTGACATAGATATTTATCTTGACATTTAATTTTTATTTAATTATTCAATACTTTTCAGTATCGTTTATTTTATTAGTTAATTTGACATTTTATATTTATTTTGACATTGAATATTTTTATTATGACTATAAGATGATTTTGTATTTGCCGCCTTTTGACATGTTTGTATTTCTTTATTGATTATTTTTTGTTTTTATATTATTTGACGATCATATTATTCATTGACATCTGAACAATTTATGTAATTTTGAATTTGATAGTATGAAATAAATAAATCTAATCTAATCTAATCTATTTTTCGAAAATCAAATTTAACCTTCTGTTAGCTTAATGTCTTCCCAATAATGCTTAAAAAAATAAAAAAGATTGGATTTATAATTCCTAAGAAAAATGCAAAAATGTTAGTACTGAAAATTGAGTTTACCTAAAATTCGCCATACAAAACGGCAATTTCATAGGTAAAGACCTAATATTTTTATTTAGTTATTTAATCTCTAACTATACTGTACAATTGAACGAGCAATATTTGTATAAATAATATATATTTGTGTTCAGTTTCTCGAAAATTACTCTAACGATTAACATGAAATTTAGTATACGATGGTTTACGGCGATGAACAATTTGATCTAGTTATATCTCATATCCGGGAAAATTCGTTTTCCCCATGTTTTTAAGCATTTTTTGAAAATAGCGCGTTTTAGACAAAAACCTTCACCGCCATCTGTTGCCGGGTAGCATAGCTTGCTCAACCAATGATATAAAGGGTGTAAGGAACGGTGTACCGAAAACTGAAAGGGCGTTCTCAGTCAATGAAACTGAAACACTTTCTCAAATAAACATTTGTTGGAAAATGAAAAAAAAATTTGACCTCTCCATACAAACTGTTCGACCAGAGTGGGTAATTTGTATGGAGAGGTAATTTTTTTTATTATTTCCCAACATATGTTTCTTTGGGAAAGTTGTTCAGTTTCATTGACTGAGCACGCCCTTTCAGTTTTCGGGCGGCTATTATAGAGCGAAGCATCGTCTCCCAGGTACTTGAGATAATGAAACAAACATCCATTTATTATATGTACCACTAATATCTGTTTAATATTTTTATCTAATTATTTTATCTCATATCGTAAATCCTCAATAATGCATTCAGAAAATGTAGGTTGCCACCTACATAATTAATGTCAATCTGTGCCTAGAAACTCAATTTTTATCTGTGGGAGTGTATCTTGAAAGTATTGAATTTCCCGCGGGAGACCTAATAAATAACTTTTCAATTTTAAGAGTCGTCGCGGGAAAAGTATTAAACAACTTTTAAATTTTTATAGACGTGCCATGACAGCGAGCTGTATGCAGCAAGGAGGTTGCATTGCAATATTTGCAATGATTGACATATTTTTATTGATTTTGTTTTGCAATAAGTGATAAAATCGTGCATGATTTGACTTCAGGTGTTTTTAATACAACTAGGAACGTCGCTTAGTAATATTGCCGGGAAAAGAAAAAAAAACATTACTGAAAGGTTTCTTTTTGAACACACTATTTTAATTATCACGTTGTGTGCAACTCCACATAATACGAGTGTTCTATACAACAGGTATAAAACACTCGTGTCATCTATTATAGAACTTGGCTCTCTACGCTCGCCTGCGTCCCATAGCCGACACTCGAGTTTTATAGCCCTCATTATGTACCGTTGCATAAACTACTATAAGCCAATCTGAAAACTTTAATTTATCTTAAGGATAATTTTTAAACAAATTTGTTTTTTTAATCTGTTACTGTTAGGGTCATTGAATCCAAAACTGTAGCTAATCCTGTGAACATTGGAGTTTTGGGTTCCTTTTACAGGTTTTCATTTGCCATAGCTATTAAATCTCGTAGTAGTTTGCTACGACCTTGCTACAGCATAGTCGCATCGTGTAGCGCTGGAATTGATATTTGGAAATATGTTTCAGAGAATCTAAACCTACTTGTTTCGCATAGACTCTATTTCTCAGTGCAAACGGTAATTACCAAAAACTTCACCATGTAACGAAAGCCCGAAGCACTGATTGAACAATATTATTTGAGCAAATATACGTAAATCTGTAAACCAGTTTTCCCTTGGAATGACGTTCACCCAAGCTAATGAATTAAACCCTTAAAAGTCCTTCCACCTATTTTCGCTCAAAAAAACAGTAAATGGATTATGTTGCTAGAGCAAATAGATTATAATCGTAAACACAGGATTAAAAATAACTGGAAATTGAAAAATTTATAACTTTAATTGTTATGGAATATGTGTGCTGTGCAATTTGAATCGTTGTTATAGTCAGTTCTAATGAATCTAAAACTGCAGCTGATCCTGTGAACTTTGGAGTTCCGGGTTTGTTTACAGGCTTTGATTTGACGTAGTTATTCTGAACTCGTAGTAATTAGCTACAACAACGCTACGGCGGCGTCGCGTAGTCGCTTAGCGCTATAATTGACGTTTGAAGGATTTGCAATACGTTTATTCCTAGTGGTGTAAACAAAAATACCGAATACTTGAGTAATTTCCATAAGGCCCAAGCATTTATTGAAACCCATTATTTGAGTAAATATTTGCGAATCTGTACACCAATTTTCCTTTGGAAAATACATTTGCCTAAGCTGATGAAACAAATTACAATATGAAAGCGGCTGAGTGTATCCTCTTGTTTCGCCTCAGGTTTGTATTTAAGTACTTAAATATCAAACATACGTCTTTAATTTTTTTTTTATTTAATATGCTAATGAAGTGTTCTTCTTGGCTTTCTTCCTGTCAGATTAAAATTAATAAGCAATGCCAAGTCAGGTTCTAAATAAATAACTGGTGGTCTTATTAACTAAGGTGCTCCTTGATAATATCATTAGGGGCTAGGTTTCAAATCCGGAAAAAATATTTTCTCCGTTTTTGAGCATTTCTTGTAAATAGTGCGTTTCGGAAATCCAAGAGCGCAATCTGTTAGCGAGCTTAGGTCAAGATTATACAGAGCAAAGCTCGGTCGCGCAGGTACTATAGGGCTAATAGGGTTTAGGGGTAGGGGAGAATTTGATTAAGCTGTAATGTTTTCTACTTATTTTCAAGTAAACAAACACCCTTATTTTTCTAACACCCCTGAAATTTTAAGATGGTGGTTCTGGCCATGAAACTGAACAACTTTTCCTAGGATACATGGGTCGAAATACGAAACAAATTTTTCGACTTCCCATACAAACTGCATCAACTGACAGCATTATTATTATTATTTATAGTTTATTGCTCACAAGAAAACACAATGGACAATACATATAAAAAGACGACACAACAGGTACTACCTATTTCAATAAAGAAATGTCTTCCAGCAGACCTAGGCGAGCGTGAATAGTATTGGAGAAGGCAGATAGATCGTGCGCAAACTCAAAAATTTTACATAACAGTAACAATAATAAATTACGCATAGGTACGAGTATCTAATTAAAATATATAAACCTTCTACACAAATAAATAAATAAAAAATTTAATAATAATAAATTTTAATATAGTGTACAGCTTCGGAAAAAATCTGTAGTGCGATTCAGAAAAACCACCCAGTGGTATAGCGCCATAATATGTTGATCAGCATTTGTATGATTTAAAGCATGTCTTGGTAATAAGGTGACTTTAACGAAGGTCTCCGCGGGCTCCTTCATTAATCTAAGGTCTATCTATTACACAGAAAAAGTAGAGCTCTATTGTATCTACTTAGTTTTAATAATTCAATAATTACAGGACTGTCAAGTATAAACATATTTTTCATTTGATATACAGGGTGGCCAATTAGGATGTATGTATACAACTATTTTTGTCTATATTTTGTATCGGCGCAATATTTATTACATTTCTTGATAACAATAATTATTTCGATCGTTTATTGCTAGATAAAGTTTTCGCAAACCTTTCTATTGCGGAAAAGCTGAGGAAATTGAGATAAATTTTCATGAATACGGAGCAACATGGAATTTTAAAATACACAAATTAACAATTCCTTGCTCTTCTTTATTCACCAAACGTGTTTTTGGATTGTGTGTGATTTTTTTTTATGTGAAGTTCATTAGGTTTTACCAAAACATGAATAAACATACTTATATTGAACTTGTTCAATAATAAAAACATTATTGAACAAGTTGTTCAAGCAATAAGCGTGATAGATATCATATCTTTAAGATATAAGTAATAAATGTTTTCAAATACTGAGAAAAGACAAAAAAAGTTGTATACCTTCAAATTGGCTACCCTGTACCTATAACACGAAAAAAAACCGGTCAAGTGCGAGTCGGACTCGCGCGCCGAGGGTTCCGATATACTTTTGATAGTTAAGTTGAGCAACTATATAGAGACCAGGCTCTAAGCCTTCTGGAGTCGTATCTAAGTGAAAGGATCCAGAAGGTTGATGTAAATGGGAAAAGGTCACTAGGATCAAAAATTTGTATGGGCGTTCCACAAGGCTCAATCCTGGGACCATTCCTATTCATTGTCTACATTAACGATTTGCCAAACCTTGTAAAGGACAAGAATGAGATAGTACTATTTGCAGATGATACGTCTTTGATTTTTAAAGTCAAAAGACAACAATCAAATTTTGACGACGTAAATAGTACAATCTCTAATGTAGTTGAGTGGTTCACCGTAAATAATCTTTTACTTAACGAAAAGAAAACTAAGTGTGTTAAATTTGTTTTGCCTAATGTAAAGCCAACTGCTACAAGCCTTTTAGTGAAAAACGATAAATTGAGTCTTGTGGAATCAGCTGTGTTCCTAGGTATTACCTTAGACAACAAATTACAATGGGGACCGCATATTAATAAATTGTCGAACAGACTTAGTTCTGCAGCATACGCAGTGAAAAGAATAAGAGCTCTGACGGATGTAGACACCGCGAGGTTAGTCTACTTCAGTTATTTCCATAGTCTCATGTCATATGGCCTTTTGTTATGGGGTCATGCTGCGGATGCAAACAGCATTTTTTTACTACAAAAGCGAGCTGTTCGTGCAATTTATAAAATGAAGCCTAGAGAATCTCTTCGAAATAAATTTAAAGAAATCAACATTTTGACTTTTGTGTCGCAATACATTTATGAGAATTTAATATATGCTAAACGGAATATACATATTTTTGATAAAAATTGTGACAGGCACAGTGTCAACATAAGAAACAAGAATCAACTTGCTTCTCATGTCAGCCGTATTCACAAAATTAGTAAAACATATAAAGGTCAATGTATACGCTTCTATAATAAGGTACCCACTGATATTGAAAGTTTACCGTTAGATAAATTCAAAACTGTAATCAAGCAGAAATTATGTAAGAAGGGTTATTATAAAATATCAGATTATCTAGAAGAGAAAAATCCATGGGATTAGACTACGGTTCTAACAGGCTAATTCAAAATTAAAACTGACCTATGTATGTTGTATATCAACCTTGTACATTCAAACATATTTAAAAGAGCGCGTGGGTTTTTATTGTCGCTTCTTTTTTTTCCCACAATGGCGCCACATTGTTTGTGAAGCGATGTAGTTTAGCTGACGTCATTAAGAGATTTTAATATCCAACAATGAATAAACGATTTTGATTTGATTTTTGATTTGATTTGATTTAAAACTATTCCAAATTTCAAGTCCATAGCATGAGTGGTTGCTGAGATATAGAGGTGTGACAGACAGACAGACGGACGGACAGACAGGCAAAGTGGTACCATAAGGGTTCCTTTATTTTTACCATTTTGGTATCGGAACCCTAAAAAGATAGATCACGTCGCGTTAGGGCATTCTTATTACGTAAATCCACACATTATGTGAGAAGCATCTAATTTAAAACTTCAGTATCATACTTTTTTAATTAAAACACGTTAAGGTACTGCTCTTATCTCGTTACGTTCTTTCTACATGGATTTTGCTCATAGAATACAAGGTTTTTTTTCCTTGGTTTTCTTCTCCTCCTAAATGCCCTGCATGCGTGAACAATATTTAAGGAGGTCTTAGCCCACGCTTATGGGAATATTTGCTATAGCAAAGGAAAAAGTCTTAAATCGTTTAATATTAATTTTTATCTCACAAAGTATTACAATGACAACCAATGAAGGTGATCTCCCGTTTCAAGTGCATTCATATTAAAGAGGGGTCTAGTTGGGGTGCGGACGTGGAGTTTTCAAGTGGAGTGTTAAAATCAAAAAGGAAAAGCTTCTAGTTTATGAGTATATGTTATGGTAGACTGCTACGGAACCCTTAGTGCGCGAGTCCGACTCGCACTTGGTCAGTTTTTTAAATAAAATCCCGATAATGAGTTACTCATCAAATGTCTCCTCTACGCTGATGACCAAGGTATACTTGCGTCATCTGTTGACGAGTTACAGAAGATGGTAACAATGATGAATGTGGCTTTTGATAGGAAAGGAATGAAAGTAAATGTAAGCAAGACGAAAGCAATGGTACTTGAAAGAGAAGAGTGTATGACAGAGTGTACTATATTAATAGGCGGTGAACAAGTCAAACAAGTAAAGGAGTTTGTGTATCTGGGTTCTAAGTTTACGAGAGATGGAAAGTGTGAAAGTGATATCGAAAGAAGAGTGAATGCTGGAAACATGGTGAATGGTGCTCTGCATGCTTTAATGAAGAGTCAGAAGGTGTCTCACAAGGCTCGTTTGGCTGTTCATAGAGGCGTTTTGGTACCAACACTGATGCACGGCACTGAAAGCTGGGTATGGCAGAAAAAGCATGAAAGTAGAATTAATGCAGTAGAAATGAGAGCGTTGAGGAGTATGATTGGTGTGAAATTTAGTGACAGGATTAGAAATAGAAATAAAAATATAAATAAGAGAACGTTGTGGCGTAAAAGATTAGATTAGATTTATTTATTTCATATTATCAGATACAAAAGTACATATACATTGTTCAAATGTCAGTGAATAATATGATCGTCAAAAATTTAACATAAAGATAATAAAACAAAATACAAACATGTCAAAAACTACAGAAAAGAAACGTAGTAATAATAATAATATTCAATGTCAAAATAAATGTAAATGTCATAGTAAACTAATAAATAATAAACAATACTAAAAACGTATTGAAATAATTAATTGTAAAATGGAAATGTCAAAATATAAATGTCAATAGAATTACAAAATTGCTTTGATTTTAACATTAAATATTTATGTCTTTCTGTGTCAAAACTTATTTAATAAAACTAATATACTCTTTTACAGAGTAAAGTACTTTATCCAATAAAAAATCCTTCAGTCGGCGCCTAAAAGTTTCGTCAGAGGGTTCATCTTTTATGTCAGCAGGTAGTTTCTCGTAGTATGCTGGCCCCAGAACGCGCGGATTTTTTTCGAGCAGTGCAGTTCGTCGCGGAATAGCTTGAAGACACCCGTTTCTTCGGAGTTCGAAGAAGACGTAGTGACTAAAATTGAGAAAGGGATGCTTAGATGGTTTGGTTATGTAGAGAGGATGAATGAAAGAAGATTGACGAAAGAGATCTACAGGCGAGAGTGAATGGAAACGTTGGAAGGGGAAGGCCTCGGCAAACGTACCAGGACCAAACTCATGACGTTCTGAATAAAGGCCAGGTTAAAAGTACCCTAAACCGACGAGCATGTATAAAAGGATTGATAAAAGTACAGGAAGCAAGGGAAGTATGTCAAGATCGTAGCAGGTGGAGAACTGTGGTCTCTGCCTACCCCGACGGGAACAAGGCGTGATATTATGTATGTATGTATGTATAATATCTCAGCTAGTAACATAAATATTTATAACGGTATATAGGCATTTTAATGTTGATGGCTTTATAAAAGCCGTGTTTGGTTTCACGGCACAGCTTATATTCACACAATGTAATGTTACAACTTAATTAACATATGAATTACCTACGTGATTAGGGCTGGGCTGTAAAGAAACTGAATAAAATTAATTTTGCACCTAAAGTGTATACAATCCACCTTAAACTAAATTAAATAATGTACATCAATCATTGGATAAGATTAATGTTTACACTTTGTCAAAGACATATTTATATCGTACCCAGTTACGAAACAAAAGTAGAAGATTTTTTATTAATAACGAATGATTTAGTAATACATACTATAGTTTTTAATTTAAATTATTAAGTAATTTTTTTCTAGTTAAATACTGATTTTGAATAATATTATTATGTCAATTTACACTCAGAATACTTTAGCTATTTTATTGATGTGATGAAATATTAACTTGTTCTTCTAACATTATGTGGTAGCGTCAGACATATTCTCTTGTAACCTTAACAAGTTAAGCCCTTTCGTATGATACCCCACTTTATCAGGAAATGACCCTTGAAAAATGTTCCCTTCTCCTTATTAGGCTCCATTTACACTAGTTACAAAAAAAAATTCTCCTGTAATAAAGTTAGGCAAGCATAGTTTAAAAGTATTATTTTCAAGTTGATAGCGTTAGTAGTTGCTGAGATAAACAGGTGTGACAGGCAGACATACGAAGCGCACTTGAAGGGTTCCGTTTTTACAATTTTAGTCCGAAACCCTTAAAGATGTTCAGGAAAACTAGTGAGTAACTGCAAACTTTAGCCTTACAAGAAATATAAGGCATACCTGCAAAATTTTCGTGCTGTTTTTCTAAGTGCTGCACTTACTAAGTGACGCCCCAGATAGTGGTGATCCTCAAATTGTTGATAGTGACCTCGGCATTAATTCATTCTCGCCATTTTCGTTTTCTTATGCATGGTGGAAAACGTATATGAGGGTTCAAAAATACCACGAAATGTTTCGAGAACAGGTACTTGTTTCTATCTTCGGGCTCGTCTAGGCGCCACTTATTTTGTCTCCGAGTTTACTAATATAACACGTACCCTTGGGTATATCAGATTATGAAGGTGTAAAATGGTATTGTTTTGAACATAATTAAATGTAGTACAGGCCTTAGCAGTCCCTAAGAAACGATTCATAGAATTTTAAACAGGTTATTTTATTACTACCAAATAATTTGTTCTGGACCAATAATAAAAAAAAAATAAATAAAGAGTACTTAAAATGTACTAACTAAATAAATAATAGGTATGCGAAAAGTAACAACTGCTAATATAGCGCTTTATATTAAAAAATATATAAATATTTTATAAACAAAATAATTACAACAGAATCTCAAAAAACTCCGGAAATAAAACACTTCAAAAAATTGCTCAAAACAAGATGAGGTCGTTTTTCAATCCAGATTTCTATCACTTTACCTATCAAAGAAAAACGTCAAAATCTGTAAATTGTGAAACGTAAATCACATTAATTATAAAATCCAAGGAATAGTTACATGGATAGTCGGTAATGGAGATTTCCAGCTCCACACCATACTTACAGGTATGTATTGATTGTGGAAGGTTCCCACTTTCGTCAAACATTCAGGTTATGCAGAACGTAACCGGATCTACCTACGACACTAAACACATTGTAAGACCAAAATTTCTACTGAAGGTGTCGTGGGCTCTTTGCTGACGTCACAACCATGACGTCATGAAACCTCTGTACAGTCGCGCATGCGCAGTAGGTACTACTCATTCTCCTTATGGTTTTCAAAAGTACGTCATTAGTCTCTCCTTTCATAATTTATTCTCTTTATAGACGATCAAAGAATGCTGTAAAGAATCGAAACTTCTAATTATAAAGAAAAGTCCAAAACCCCCACATTTTTTGTTGTGTTACACACACTTTGGTAAAAACAATACCCATAGTAAAATCATTCTATACTCATAATGTAGACAACATTCATTTCCACAGGAGCAACATCTTATTAGACCTTGCGTGAACAAGTAAGCAACAATTTTTTTAAGCTTTTATCAAAAGCTGGAAGAGCTGGAAGTGCCCGTCTGGTCAGATTTGGCACAGAATAGAGACGAATGGCGTACTCTAATGTCGTAGGCCAAGATCCACTTCGGGTCGCTGAGCCAGCGAAGTAAGTAGGTTTTATCAAAATTCGTCATAAATCGAACAAAAGTAAACCTTATAAAAATATCTAAAAAATCGTAAACATTCTTTTGTTGTGATTTTGCAAAGCCACTCTACTTTTTGCCATGCAGTTTTGCTATCTATAAGCTCACAGCTTTCCATGAGGGTGACAAACAAAAAATTTGTCATCTTTGTAGTAGAAGTGCCTACCCTATTAATGAACTAGATTTTTATCCTGAAGTTTTCCCTTGTTTTCTTGTATACAGTTTTTTTGGCCTATAAACTGTCTTTATGCAAAATTATTTCGAAACGTTGCTCCTTTAAAACTTCAATAAAAAACCACCCAACTTACATACTTTCGCATTTATAGCATGAGAACGTTCGTAACTATTAATATAGTAAAACCGGTGCTAAAATTATTTTTTCCGATTTGTTAATTTTACAAGTATGGTTTATTTACAAAAAAAAAGCTTATAAAATACGTAGGTAATTCATTACACCTTTCTAAACACTTATCAACTACTCTATCACCAACTTTACGGCCAAGGTACATAATCAAACCACAAAACAGGGATCGTCTATCCATGCAAAGAAACCTTAACAACTAATCAGGAAGTTTCGTATTACCAACATTATGACGCGCTACAGGTGACGGCAGTTACTTACCTCTCACAACAACGGAACAGGTCACACCTACAACAGGGTTTATGGACTCTAAACACACATCGGCATGCTTTTCTATTTAATGCTTACATATAACACTCCGTGGTTATACTTGAGGGAAAACGCTCGAGCACTTTTGGCGAGCGGAGTTGCGGGCGTACGGAACGGTTGAGCACCGATAAGCTACTGGACCTCACTATAAGGAGTGTTGCCAACTAGGACAACGTCAGGTTCGAAAATGCCTGCCCTTCTTCATAATTTACTGCTAAAAGCAATGTTATGTTTAGCAATATTTTACCGTTTGTTAATTTTGGTACCTGATTTGTAGGATGTAGTAGACGACGTCTTTCAGCTGATATGATGATAATGTGGGATGTATATGGAATTTAGGCTTGGTCATTCATTACATTAGGATTATTAGAATTGGACTTGATATGGAATCACAACCGCTTTCGAATCAAGTACCAAAGGAGAAAACTACCACTAAACTGGCATCAGTAAGGAGAAACCACCAGAATATTTTAGCCCTTAATTGGGTAGACGTTTATGCAAACTTATTGTGAGGAAAGGACAGAAGGAAAATATTTCCCACATAAACGAAGGCGATGTGGGAGCTCTATTCCTATTGCTCAAACCATTTAAAAAATTTGGGGACATGTTAAATTTTTACCGATGCCCGCAAAATGTAACATACTGGGTGGGAAATATATTCCTTCAAGTAAGGGTACTGTTGTGAAAAATTTAACAATATTTTTTTGTGGTTTTTATTCTGAATATTTTTCGTTTATGAGTAGAATACGTGTTTATAGACCAAAACCAAAACAAAAAAGGGCGTATAACATACCTAAAAATTGTTTAATACCTTCGGTTGTTAACCAAATACACTATTCCGTGACCAGATAGGTATTCTTCTAAAAACAAAGTTGGCAACACGATTTCAAAGTTACCATTATACTGCGCATGTTCTTGGTCCTATTCCACAACCCACCAAACAAAGTTACGAACAACCGTATTACACATACAGAACCTATGAACTTGGATCACATTAAATGTGGTTGGATACGCCAAGTTGTAACTTTGATGTAGCGGGAATGTAGTTGAGACTGCTGAAAACAATTGCTTTTCAAGTACAAAGTTAAGTTTTAGTAAAGAATTGAAACGGTGCAATCTCTCAGTACAGTAAATGTTACTTGGAATTTTCTAGCAGTCTCCAAGTTTTTTTTTTTTTTTCATTTATTACTTCAAGCTGTTTATTTTTGTCAGGATTGTCACAATTGACACTTTTACAGTGGTGTTTTCACATTCTATGGGTTCGTTTTTCAACATTTGAAGATGGCGGTCGTGTTTATATTTCAATTTTAGTTTTATTTGTTTATTGAAGAGTTTAATGAATAATTTGATTGGGTGTTATGCAGTAAACGTCTTTGAAAATGAACATCTATTAGAAGATTGGAATACATGCATTTATCAAGATTTTTGGATGGAGAGAAGCGGCCCATCGACACTTCAATAATTTTCCCCATCAACTTATCGGAGTCATCATAGTACACAGGCCCTCGTCTTCGTGATGTGGATTCCTGTGTAAATCTTTCACTTGACATTGGCGAACTCGCCATAATTTTATAATAATTTGTTAACTTGACATTGTGCAAAATACATCTGAGATGTGACGCCATTAAATAAATATCTATCTATCTATCACATTCTATGTTATTTGTTTACAAAATAAAATATTTTGATAATTTTTAATGAAATGATTTTGTAATAGATTAGACAATAACGGTGCAGTTATATTTTAGAAATTAGAATTTATTGAAGAACATTGACTTACATGAATTTTAAACTCTCATGTAATGAACCCCATGTTTATGTGATCATGATAAATAACACCAATATAACTCACCTATAACAGATAAACATTCGATTCAAAGGACATTCAAAGGCATACCTACTAAATTAAAAGTCAGAAAATAAAATGTAAGTAACTTTAGAATCCTCTCAAAAAAATTACCACCCATACAAAATGCGCATTCAGCTGGTGTATTTTAATATGGGAAGTTTTTTTTTGTATTTCGATCTATGTTCCTTGGGAGAGTTGGTTTTTTACACTGTGTATAAGTTGCCACTGCATGGATAGATATTTGTGTTTCTTTTTAATTAATAATTTTTATGTATGCTTAATTAAAGGTTTAATGGGACAATGGTTGTGAAATGTTTTCAGGGCTTTCGAGAGGATCAGTAAAGTGATAGTTCAGCCGTATGAGGAGAACCTAGAAGCAATTGATACCCGAAGCGCTAAACTTCCATTTGTCCTACCACCAACCGATGACTATGACCCAAGAGATCACAGAAGACGAGCGCAAAACATAAAGTTAGTATTTAAGGGCTTTCCCCCATCCAAAAAATATTACCCGCTGAATACCAAACTTATCGAAAATCTGTACTACAAAATTGAAGTAGTTTATTTAGAACATATCAATCCTATCTGTCACAATAGTAAACTATATTTTTCAGGATTGATACGTTCTAAATAAATTAGGTTACCATTACTTCAATCTCGTAAGACAGATTTTCGATAACTTTTGTATTTAGCGAGTAATATTTTTTTAACTGATGGGGGCGCTAGTGGACTAGGGGAAAGCCCTTAACAACATCAATTCACTTTCATCATCATCGCCTATACTAGCCTTATTCCGTTTATGACCACTGGCTTTTATGGAGTCGACTACCTAACCTAGAGGATTTGACGAGAACACCGGTTTTTACACAGAGCGACTGCTATTTTACCTCCGCAACCCAGAGGGAAAACCAGACCCAATCCTAGAGCCGCCGCCTCTGACTTGGATTAACGACTACTATCATTGGCGTAGCCGAGACGGCTTAAGGCGATCCGTTTTCCATACTAAATTCAAATCTCTTGCATTCTTATGCGGGACATAAAATGCTGTTGAAAAACGAGTGTGTACCGCTATTTTTAGTTAAATTTTTCGCTGATTAATATAAAGTTACAGCAAATGCACCGAAAGTACTAGTTTTTGTTTGCAATTTTTGGTTCAATATTACCATTGTGGGTGTGCAATGTATACTGTAGTACTTTCGGTGAATTAGCTGTATCTTTGTATTAATTAATCAGCGAAAAATTTAACTCAAAATAGCAGAATACCATTTACTTATATATAAGTACTAGCCCATCGGCACGTTACAATGTCCCCAATTCGTTGGTCCGAAATCTGACGTTTAGGACCAACAAGGGGCATTTCATGTCAAGCGGACAACCAAAAAAATATGAGGTCGTGAATTTTGTTTATACTCTGGTCAGTTATACTTCCAGTAGACGTGGATGTGTACACACGATATTTTTTTCGTATGATGCTTTATTGCTGAGTTATAAGCTTTTAAAAATTTACTAAGAATGAAGTCCGTTATTTTTTGGATGCTTATTATTTTTATCAATTCATTTGTAAAAAAACTATTAAGTATTGTTTCTTATAGTTAAAAAGTTGGAATTTTTATTTTTTTTATAAAATTCTAAATTTGAAATTTTTTTACGTATAGTAAACCGGAAGTGAAATTTTTAAATCGATATTTGAGTAACTTCGACATATTTTTTTTCAAATATTTTAACCTTGAATTAAAGCTTTAAATGTACTTATTCTTCACAAAAAAAATTATAACGTGATCGCCAATAGTTTAAGACTTAGAGCATATAGAGTACGCACATATAGCTGTGAGCACTTTCTAAGCAATCGGGTTTATGCACTAACATGCTATAATACTAGGCTAAGAACATTTTATTCTTTCAGTATAACATGAAAATATACAAAAATATACTTTTAAAAAAGAAAAATATAATTAACAACATAAATATACGCATTTTTATAGTAAATAATAACGTGTTCATACAAAAGAGTAATTTCAAAAACTATGATACGACTGTGGAACCTTAGACTATATAATACACGTTGTGGAACACACCAGTAACGCCATCTCGTAGCTATAAAAAGTTTTACTAACAAATACAATACTAATCGTCGTTGCTTGCTAGAAAGAGACAGCTATAGGACAACGAACTGTCTCGGTATAATGTCAAAATCCGTTATTTTTAGTTTAAACTTTGACAGCTAATCAACTAGACGCGTTTCTATTTCCTTATTGTTTTAAGTAATATGGCTCCCTTTGGTGATCGGTGTTTTAATCCGTTCCTCTTGACTCGTCATAAAAAACGTGTGAAAGTTAGAAAAATATCTAAAACATTAAGTGAAAAGTGGACAATTTCGCCCGATGTTTATGTGTGTGAGTCGTGCAGGAAACGGCTGTTATGTGAATCACCTTCAGAAGTAAATATTGTACAGTCACAATCAAGTCAGGCATCAAGTGATTATTCGCAAACTACCCAAGATGAAACTTTCATTCCGGAAGACAAGTACCAACACATGGGAACGCAGACAGATGCATCAATGGAAAACGAAGAAATTTTGAATCAGCTCAAAGAAAAGTTCAATAATCCCTCCACTTCCACATCTATTAAGACTATGATACTCACTATTGCACCCAAGTCCTGGAGTGAGAATAAACTAGCTCAAGAATTCGGAACATCCCGACGCCAAGCAAAAAATGCTAAGCAACTGGTAGAACAGTTTGGCATCTTGACTTCACCGAATCTTCGCGATGGTCGTAAATTACCTGCGGAAACTGAAAGCTTTGTAAAAAATTATTATCTTCGAGAAGATATCAGTCGAGTGATGCCAGGCAAAAAAGATTTTGTATCCATTAAATTAGAAGATGGAAAAAGAACGCATGTACAAAAGCAACTTATAATGTGCAATATAGATGAACTTTACCAAAAGTTCAAAATAGAATATCCAAGCGTAAAAGTTGGCTTAACGAAGTTTTTTACATTAAGACCAAAACAATGCGTCCTCGCTGGAGACTCTGGAACACATATGGTATGTGTATGTATGTATCACCAGAATGTTAAACTAATGTTGAGAGGAGGAGACGTGGCCAATCTAACATCTGGAACTACCATGCATCTTTCATCCTATAAAGTGTGCCTACAAATGATGATGTGTGCCAATCCAACGCCGAAATGTCATTTAATGTCTACAAAGACAGCAAAATCTGCAAATGAGAATTGCTCTTCCTGTCCTGGTCTTAGCGGAATACGTGATCATTTAAAAATGGTATTTGATGAAAATCAAGTGACAAATATTCAGTTTGAAAAATGGGAAGGTACAGACCGCTTCACGATAACCACCCAAGTGCTTTCTGCTGATGATTTTGTGGATTGTTTGTGTAACGCTTTAAACATTTTGAAGCCGCATGCTTATATCGCTGAACAACAAGCGCTTTATTTTAGAACCCTGAAAGAAACCATCTCTGAAGGCGAAATTCTCGTTCAATGTGATTTTGCCGAAAATTATAGTTTTGTCGTACAAGATGCTGCCCAATCATTTCATTGGAATAATGATCAAGCCACGCTTTTGACATCTGTTTATTATTATAAAGATGGAAATGATATTAAACATGGAAGCATCATCATGATTTCGGACGATTTAAAGCATGATACAGCCACATTCTACGCTTTTCAAAAAATACTGCACCAGCACCTTGATGAGCACAGAATTGCGGTTTCTATAATCAAATACATTACAGACGGGGCTCCCCAACATTTTAAGAATAGGTTCAATTTTGTGAACCTATTTTATTACAAACAAGATTTTAAGAAAGAAGCACAGTTACACTTCCATGCCACCGCTCATGGAAAAGGGCCATGTGATGGTCTTGGGGGAAACCTTAAACGTTTGGCAACCCGTGCAAGTTTACAGTCTACGAATAGGGCTATCACTACACCTATCAGATTATATGAATGGGCAAAGTCATCGTTGAATGAGACTTCTATTTACTACTGCTCGAAGGAAAGTGTTCAACAAGAGCGAGATTTCCTACGAGTCCGTTTTGCTTCCGCTATCACCGTTCCAGGAACAAAACAACTGCATGCTTTTCTTCCAACCAACGCAGGCCTATGTGTAAAGAGAACTAGTGCTAGTGCAAATGGTAAAATTGTAAAAATTACAAAATAAAACTCCATTTTAATTAATACTGTTTCAATCTCAATTAATAAAACCGCTCTAAGTCTTACACTATTGGCGATCACGTTATAATTTTTTTTGTGAAGAATAAGTACATCTAAAGCTTTTATTCCAGGTTAAAATATTTAAAAAAAAATATGTCGAAGTTACTCAAATGTCGATTTAAAATTTTCACTTCCGGTTTACTGTAAGTAAAAAAATTCAAATTTAGAATTCGATAAAAAAATTTAAAATTTTAATTTTTTTACTACAAGAAATAATACTAAATAGTTTTTTTTTACAAATGAATTGATACACATAATAAGCATCCAAAAAATAACGGACTTCAATCTTAGTAAATTTTTAAAAGCTCATAACTCAGCAATAAATCATCACACAAAAAAAATATCGTGTGTACACATCCACGTCCACTAGAAGTATAACTGACCAGAGTATAAACAAAATTCACGACCTCATATTTTTTTGGTTGTCCGCTTGACATGAAATGCCCCAAATGTCAGTCATATTGTCAACATTGGATGCAAATAAACTTACCAACAAAATGTTGTTCTTAGTTGAAGAAACAATATACTCTTATTATTATTATTGTTATTTCTTATTATTGTTTTTGACTATAATCCAATTAATGAAACTGAAAAACCAGACCTAAATCACATATAAACAGTAAAAAGTATGTTTTGTTTTATCCCGCCATATTATTTCCGTTCCGTGTATTTAGTACCGACCGAAGTACTACACAACGTAGTTCACGCGATTTTTCACAGATGGCGCTATTTTTTCTTGTATGGGGAAATTTTGAACCGCTTGTTCCCAAGACCCTATCTTGACTGTATAAATCTATGCAGAATACACTCGTTTTTCAATAGCATTTTATGTCCCGCATAAGAATGCAAGTCATTTGAATTTAGTATGGAAAACGTCTCGCCTTAGGGTGCCTTTCGAAGCACGGAAACGCTCTAGTTCTTGTGCCACTAGCGGTCACCCATACGGGTTCTGACCACGGCCAACGATGCTTAACTTTCGTGACCGGAGGGAAATTGCAACTATCATTTGGCCACGACCGATGAAGTTTTGCGAGAGAAGTTGCCAACCTGGCTATCAGAGTTTTCAGGCCGCCAATAATGGCCTCTGACTTGGCTTAACGACAACTATCATTGACAGTTGAACAAAAGTAACTGACATAGCCCTGAGAGTTGCTAAACTAAATTGGCAGTGGGCAGGGCACATCGCAAGAAGAACCGATGGCCGATGATGCGTAAGGGGTCTAGAGTGGCGACCACGTACCGGAAGACGAAGCGTTGGCAGGTTGGCAGGCAACAAGGTGGACCGACAATCTGGTCAAGGTCGCGGGAAGCCGCTGGATGCGAGCAGCGCAGGACCGGTCGTCATGGAGATCTTTAGGGGAGGCTAATGTCCAGCAGTGGACGTCTTTCGGCTGATATGATGATGATGATGATCATTGACAGTAGCCGGGATCAACGACTTAACGTGCCTTTCGAAACACGAAAATGCTGTTCTTGTGCCACTAGCGGTCACCTATCCGGTTTCTGACCACGGCCAACGTTGCTTAACTATAGTGATCGGAAATAAATAGCAACTACCACTCGGCCACGAGCGCTTCAACAACATCAATTCACTTTTAATAATTAACGGAACTCTATCAAGAATTCTGTTCATAATTAAATCAAAAGCATAATAATAAAATGATGAATTATTTATTTTATTTTATTATTTTGTCTTCTTTACGTAAAATAAAAAGCAAGTTCAATGTACCAACGATTGCAACTTGTTTGTATTATGGTAGAGTAAAATGAACTAGTGTAGCGAGGTTTATGATATTTTAGAGAACTATTTGTAAAAATAATGGCAGTGGCGCAAGAACCTCTCGCGACAAGGCCTTTACTTAAATGTTATCTAAAAGTCATACTGTGGTCTAGTAGTCGGCCCTTAAAGCTTTTTAACTAAGCTCAAAGACTAACGCAAAGTTAAGTAACAAAATTTTCAACACATTTGCTCATAAAACACCTTTATTTGCACTGTATTAAGGTCCATAATCCAGCTCATTAAACACGCGTGTTTTTGTCATAATATTACTTAACTAGTGTTTTATTTTTGTTTTTTTTAAATCGGCCAAGAGTAAGGAGTTTTATGGTTATTATGATACTAAAATTTTTGAAGCTGACTTCGAGAAAATATTATAAATGAATGTTGATTTTATGAAATTATTTATAGTAATTAACTAATTAACAATAAATTTGTCATTTACGTAACAATATAATCAATTTTTGATAATTTATTTCAAGGTAAATGGAATAGGATGTTTGGGTACCGAGTGACAATTACTTTTTTTTTATAACTTGGTTACTAGATTGACTAATAATTGATAAAAGATTGATGGTGTAAGATAACATGGTAATGTTTTGGGGGCTCCTCACGCAACGTATAATCTGTGACCGCTGAAAAAGAAAGAATGCGCGCCATTTTACAAATATTTCTCGTGTTTATTATTGTAATTATTTCTAATAGTGTCGACTTCTACATATAAAATACTGATCCTGAACCGTCTAAAATACTCAAACACGAAATTCAATTTTGAAATTTGGTAAAATTAAAGGGAAGCATGGACATATGCAGCCGACAAAATGTTCCGGTGGACGTGCGGTGGACGTAAGGTTAACAAAGTTTAGTATTTTAAAGGTAACCAATTTGATTTGTTTTTATTCGCAAATGTGTTGAAAAACGTCGTAAAAAGCTCGTGCGCGTTGGTAATTACACCCTCGGCTCCATTACGCCCTCGCCTGCGGCTCGGGCTGCAATTTCTGAGCCTCGGCTGTAATATCCAAAATAGCGCACTTGCATTTTAATGTACTATTATAGTAAAGATTATACATTAAAATTGAAAGCTAAGAATTGTATTACTATTTTCAATGCACTTTCACAAAATCCTAGGTCCATAAGTAAAACTTGCTTGTGCTTTACTATTTTGATGCAATAATATACAACTCGCTCTTGAGAATATATAGGACGTGGTCGTTCAATAAACGAAATTGAAGAACTTCGTTAAAGAAACATATGTTATTCAAAGAAATTATAATTTCAAACAAACTTTCGTTCGAAGCGATCGATTTGGTGTTTCATTTCCAAACACGTGTTACTTTGGCATTGTTTTTTTCAGTTTCGTTGGTTGAGCATGTCTTTAAGTCTTCAGGAACATGATGTATAATTTTGATTACATTTAGGCCTTGGATGGCATACTTCAATATGCTGAAAACAGCCATTGGCGCCGGAATGTTGGGTATGCCGCTGTCAATATCTAATGCTGGTCTGATACTTGGACCGATTCTTATGATAGCTATTGGTTTACTCGTCGTTCATTCATTGCAGACGCTGGTAAATATATGTTTACCTTTACTTTTAATCTTCAAAGATAAGGAAATTAACAACTCAACTTATATGAACTTACTATATACAGGGTGTAAGGGACGGTATACCGAAAACTGAAAGGGCGTGTTCAGTCAACGAAACTGAACAACTTTCCCAAAAAAATATATGGTGGGAAATGAAAAAAAAAATTGACTTCTCCATACAAATTGCCCACTCTGGCCGAACAGTTTGTATGAAGAGGTCATATTTTTTTTCCCTCCCCAACATATGTTTCTTTGGGAAAGTTGTTCAGTTTCGTTGACTCAACACGCCCTTTCAGTTTTCGGTACACCGTCCCTCACACCCTTTATATTAAGATATAAGTTTAAATATTTATTTTAATGATGTTTGTGTATAGTTATGTAATTTATTTAAGTATTTTATGTACATGGTGTATTTTTGTGTAGGTTTATTATAAGTAGCCACCAACCCGCGTCGCATAATCCATTCTACGCCCATTTCAACAAAGGTTCCCTGGTAGAGATTGCTACTTTAGCAATAAGGCCGCCTCTTGTACTACTCTGTTCTTTATCTTTACTTTTCTGTAACTATTCCTTGTATTTCTTGGTGTGCAATAAAGTATATTTGTATTGTATTGTAATATTTGTAGCCAATAAAGTTATTCCCTGTTGCTAACTTGCAACAAGACACGTTATGAATAGAGATGATTAATTACAATATAATGTAAGCCTGAATTATGTAAATCTACATAATCTAAGTTATACTAGTGTTTTAAGTAATTCCCAAGAAATATAGAGACATAGATAAAAATGAAACAATGTTTTGAAAGCATCTTTTTGTGGGAGAATGGGAGGGCAATATTTTTTTTGTTTTAAGTATTTTTACCATTGTTTTATGGGCAAAGTTTTTCAACTTTATGGACACATTTACATCCTATAAATTTGCTGTATTGTATCAATCGTATTGTTAGTTATAATCGAACCTAGCCACAAGTCTGACTACGACTAAACGATAGCTAACAAACTAGTCAATTTAATCTATGTTGTCTTTGACTTCAAGCGAAAATTAGGTGGTTGGCGCTATCCTTTAAGCTTTGACCTAGTCATCTCGACTTTGCCCCATGTATGAAATGTAATTTTCAGCTATGGTGTCTGAACGAAATTAGTCGTCAACTGAGAATCTCATACGTATCATATCGTTATGGGTTTCGCATAGCTTTGCTTCATGGCCCACCTTCTTTGCGCTGTTTAGGACATTCAGGACCGTAAGTAATTTTCATATTTTGTTATGATCTGTTATATATTCTAAGTATTTAAACCAATTTGTGCCCAAATATACACGCTCACAAAAAAGACTTTGCACGAAATGAAATTCGCACAGAGAACCATGGAATGTTCCATACCCTTCAGGACCATTAAGTTGAATTCCACAAGACGACAAAGTCAAAGAATGTGTTATACAAAGTTCTTGATCACGTATTGACAGAATCAGAATGTTTTATTGCGAGAACTGGTTAGTGTTACAGATGTGAAATATAAAATAATGTTAGCTCATACAGTTCTTACCTAAAATCAGGCATGCAATTATCTAAAAATAGAGTACACATACAAATACGGACATTTCAAAGTTCGGGAAATAAAAATTTATAACAATATTAAATTTGTAAAAGAAAATAAAAGAAAGAAACAAATGTCAATTTAAGGTTATATCATTAATATGTCAACAACAATAAAATAAAGAAATTAAAAAAATTATAAGTATAAAGTTTAGGTTCTCAATCTCTTAGTAATTATTTTTATTTGATGTCACATTGTAATATTCAGATATATTGTAGAATACTTTTCCAAGTAACCAATTTTTTAAAGCTAGTTTAAATTTTCTATTGTCTAAACATCTAATTTCGTTTGGTAAACTATTGTAAATACGAACTGCAGTTACTGAAGTGCATTTATCAAAAATCATGCTGTTTATTTGATCGGGAAATACAAGGCGGTCCTTTTGTCTAACATTTCTCGAGTTTATGTCAGATACCTTGGAAAAGTATTTTCTGCAGTTCCGTACTAATTGACAAATTTCCATTATAAAAATACTAGTCAAAGTTAGGATTCCTTTTTCTTTAAATGTTGATCTTAAAGATACGTCATTAGGTATTTTAAAAATGATGCGTAAGCAGCGTTTTTGCAGGATGAACGTCTTCGACACATCGGTGGAGTTTCCCCAGAAGACGACTCCGTACAGTAACAAGGGGTAAATGTTACCATAATACGCACTGATTACAACTTCAGTTGACGATATTTCAGCTAGGACAGAAAGAGCATAACATCGACTAGATAATTTGTTATTTAAGTTTACAATATGTTTCTTCCAATTGAGATGCGTATCTATTGTAACACCCAAAAAATCTATGGCATCTACCTCTTCTAGAATAGTATTATTGAAGTTTATTTTGAGATTAAGTTTAGATTTCTTGTAATTAACGAACTGAATGATCTTTGTTTTTGTTAAGTTAACTTTAAGATTGATTGACGCAAGCCAAGACATGACAGTTGCTAGTGCATTGTTTATTTCGTGTTAATAGTCTTTGGTTTCGGAAAAGTGATTGGAAAACAAGAGAGAGGCATCGTCGGCAAACATTACACACCTATGATTTTTTAAGATACTGGGAAGCTCATTTACGTAAGCTAAAAATATTAATGGACCTAACACACTCCCTTGAGGTACTCCTATCTGAATATATTTATATGACGATTTAATTTCTATAATCGATGTAGATGGTTTGTCGTAGGTCAAGAGTGCTACACACTGTTTTCTATCTGACAGATATGAGTTTATCAAGTCATTAGCAATGCCGCGAATTCCTAGGTTATCAAGTTGTTTAAGAGCTATTGAGGGGATGACACAGTCAAATGCTTTTGACATATCCAGAAAGATGACTGTATCCGGAATACCAAAATTCCAAACAGGTTGGGGATATAGGAAAGCTGATAAATGTGGGTCGGCGGAATCTTGGGTAAAATACCAGAAGTGAAAGAGGTGAGGATATAGCAGCCGGCGCATTCATTCCGACGACTTCATGGCCTTAGTACCGAAAGACTGCATGAGAGCAAAGGCTACCAGCTATTAGCCCAAACTCGGTAGGGATGCATCGTTTTATTACAGAGTCCCATGGCCACCATCCAGCTCCAACATGACCCTGGATGGATATCATCTACGAACATTGACCTTCTCAAGACGAATCAAACGAGCCCAAACTCGATGGGGTTGCGTCGTTTTATTACAAAGTTTCCATGGTCAACTTTCGGCTCCGTCATGAAATCTGCTCCATGTCATAATTATGTAGCATTGTCATCCGATTTACATACGCATGCAAATATTCAGCCCAATCGAAAACCGGAAAGTGGGTCAATTTTAATTGCAAGATTTGATTACAGATAGACACTGCGACACGTAAAACTAAATAAAAGCCTTTGCTCTCATTCATTCTTTCGTTTTAATGGCCAAGACGTCGTCGGAATGAACAGGTGGCGGCTATATTTTACCCAAGAATTTTACCTTGCCAAATGTCCCGCCCATCCACATTTATCACGAGTCGTTTAGTGATAAAACACATTTATCAGCTTTCCTATATCCCCATCCTTAGTTTGGAATTTTGCTACTCCGGATACAGACTTTGTAGGTATTATACATTCTTTGAGTTTGTTGTCTTTGTCTTCTTTGTTCCATAGTTCTCTGTACGAATTTTATTTTGTGCAAAATCTTTTTTGTAAGCGTGTATATTAGAATAACTGAAGAAAAAAGAATCTAAAGAATCCCTTATTTTATAAATTTTTCCCAATTGTTACCATTTTACTACTACATTTTTTATCAAAATATATGAAAATTTACAATATTTTAGACAAAACAATATTCAAAATTTGTGGTCGTTTTCATTTTTTGATATTTTTGGAATAACATAGAAAATAATACTTTTCTCTCATTTTTGTGAACTTCGGGGTCACCGTGTTGGTCGTAAAAGCCACCTTGCAAGACACGCTTATGTGAACGTTATTAACGTGTAAATGAGGTCGAAATTAACATTGTCGAGCGTGTAGCTGCAAATTTTAGGAAAGGATTATCCTTAACTGATGATTGTAATTATTTCAGAACAATAGTTGCTGTTTTTATGATTCTCATGCAATTGGGGATCTGCTCAGTCATGGTTGTCATGGTTGCTGATAATTTTAGAGATGTATGTATTTTTGTAGATGTGAGCTTCGTAAAAACTACTCAAACATTATTTTTCAACACATTTGCTCATAAAACAGCTCTATTTGCACTGTATTAAGGTCCACAATCCAGCTTATTAAACACGCGTGCTTTTTCCATTATATTACCGCACTAGTGTTTTATTTGTGTGTGTGTTTTTTTTTTAACTTCGGCAAGGAGCAAGGAGTTCTCATGTCTATAAAATTTATAATATTTTCATGAATAAATAGACTGTTTCATTTTATGAAAATATTTTTACAAATTAATTTAGTAACAAAAAATTCATTTTTTTAGTAACAAAATATCTCATTTTAAATAATTTAAAGACTAGGCTGTTTAGCAGTTTAGTTAATGCCTCGTGCGCGCGCATCCATAATCTGGGTGTGCACTCTCAATTTTCGATACATCCATACGATACTATTTCGATACAGTCGAATTCATAGCTTAATTTATAAGTGATTAGCATCCAACCAATATCCTACACTATCATCAAGAGACGAAGTTTTGAATTTGCGTGTTTCCAATAGTATCGTAGCGACATATCGAAAATTGAGACTAGACAGTAAGTGTCGTCTCGAAGTATCGACTCCTACAATGAAAAAAAAACCAGTCAAGTGCGAGTGAAACTCGCGTGCCGAGGTTCCGATATACTTTTAGTATTTATAGAAGTTATAAAGTCCATTTTTAGGACCGCAAAACAAAATTTGTTTGTAAAGGTTTTTTTGCAGATTTCCAAAAAAAATATGTAACATAAGCAAGCACACATAACATGTGTGCATGTGTATGTTTACATAAGCTTCTTACTGCTCTAATTATTTCAGATTTTTTGGTCCAGAAACTTCGGAGATAAGGTGGGGGGAGGGAGGTATATTATTTTTCTCCATAAGTTAAAAACTAAGACTCATGAAAAAAAATTAAAACAACTTTGAAATGTACAAGTAAATCCCTTTAATTTGACACCCCACTTGACCTAGTAATCACACTTTGAAATTTTGCCCCCTTGATTTCATTTTTTTTGCAATGGATTTGGATAAAGCTTCTTTAAAACAATTTCAAATTTTAAGTTGATAGCTTTAGTACTTCCTAAGATTATGAGGTGTGACAGACGGACAGACAGATAAACAGACAAAGTCGCACTATAAGGGTTCCTTTTTTTACCATTTTGGTATCGGAACCCTAAAACAGTAATGAATGAATCCTCAACTTAGAAAATACTAAAGCACGAAACACAGTTGTTCGTAAAAATCTAAGGAAAAATACGTAGCCTGTTGTCTACGAATTTTCCTTGTTGTCATTCGCAAATGTGTTGAAAAACGTCGCAAGAAGCGCGTGCGCTTTGTTCATACACTCTCGGCTCCATTACGCCCTACAAATGAACCGTTGACATAACCTTAGAGCCTGTGCACACCGCGACTTTTCATCGCGCTGTTGTCACGCGTTTGTAGCGATACAAACGCGGAACGTACGCAAATCAAACGCAACTTGTAATCCTTTGCACACCTGCATGTGATGCCAACGCGCGTTTGCAGCGGTAAAAACGCGTATCATACGCACTGTCGACGCGCGTTTTTATTGCTGCAAACGCGCTGGGATAACGCGCCATCCACACGCCGTAAAGAAACGCGTTATAGACGCGCGTCACCGCGCGTATGCGCGCAACGTTTATATCGTGGCAATCGCAAACAAACAGCTCTGTAAAAAGAAAAACGCGCTGACTACACGCGTTACCGAAACACGCGATGACGTTGCAAAATAAATCGTGGTGTGCACGGGCCCTTGCTTGAAGTGGTTAGAGTCAATAATAAGTTAATTTTCTTTTATTTTTAAGATAATGGAATGGGAAAATGATGATCTTGCTCTTCTGTATTTATATTTTCCTTTTGTCATTCTTGAAATATTAATGAAAAATTTTACGAGAGTTAGTTATGTGGCAATGGCAGGTCAGTATTAAGTTTGAAGCCTGTTGTAGTTAATGAGAAATTATTTTAAATTTTTTTCCGCTGGAAAAGGCTCTAAAAGTCTCAAGAAATAAAAAGAAACAGGATGCAAATTTTGGAAATTTTATTATTTGGGGTGACTCAGAAGTTTCCAAAAAAACATACCTCGTTCAAAAATTTAAAGGAATTTAGATGAATACAATCTTGTCAGTAACTGCAAAGGTTTTATGGGTCCACCATTTCTGCCTAGAAAATTAAGAAAATGCCATAGTTAACACACGGACGTGGCGTGGGAATAATTTTTGTTTATTTTTATAAATTTATAATTAACCACAATATATGGTAAATTTTGGTCATCGTGACTTCCCAAATAAAACGCACTATGATACAGTTTCTATAGGAAGAAAATAGAAATAACGTGTTTCGAACAATGGTTTTGGGGAATTTTATGTGGAGTTATCTTTTTACATCCTAGACTGAAGTCCAATATGATCCATTGTAACCTTAGCAGCCCGAAAAGTTAAAAAAAGTTCTCCCTGATTAAACTTAACAACCAATCTAATAAGTTCTTTGATTTCAGGAAATATTGTGAATGTGGTGGGTCTTTCGTTGGTGGTGTACACAATGATAGAAGCAATATTTTACCAAAAATTTAGAGAAATAAACTATGTTGCAAAAGACGCCGTTTCGTTCTTTGTTGCATTTGGGACGATTCTATACAATCTTTGTTCCATTGGAGTGGTAAAACTTACTATATTTTTTTCGGTTCTGACCAATGTCATCTCTGGTAGAACTATAGAATCTGTGGATGAAACTGAAAAACTTTCCCCGAGAAACGCAGTTCGAAATACGACAAAATAATAGGTAAAATAATACCTATGAAATTGCCGTTTTGTATGGCGAATTTTAGGTAAACTCAATTTTCATTCAATTTTTTTTTAAGCATTATTGGAAAGACATTAAGCTAACAGAAGCTTAAATTTAATTTTCGAAAAATATTATCTGTAAAAAAATATAACAAATCTAATGATGAAATCGGACGACATTTAAGACGAACAATTTTTGAACCTTTAATTTTATATATCAAACCCAAAATAAAAACTTTATTTTATACGTAATTTGATAACCTTGAAGTCAACTTTCAAATATAAGACAAATAAAAAAAATTGCATTAGAATTATAGGAATTATGATCTCATTAATCTGTAAGAAAATTTCGGCAATTTCATAGGTAAAGACCTATTATTTGACCTCCCATTTAAAGCGCTCCTTTATCTAATGCTATGTTCCATGTGAAGAATCTTAGTAGAACACCTGTTCCGGTAAACTTGTTGAAGAATTATTTTGAGTTTTTTACAAAATATCTTCCCACTGGCCTTAAGGATCAAGATTACATAAAATTTGATAAATTATATACAGGGCTTTATTCTTTTCTTTTTTTATGTCTTATTCATAAAAAGAAAGTTATCATTACTACATTGTATAGTCAGTCATACATCTCCTGTCAACTGACTTTTTTTAATTAGCAAAAGAAAAAAATATTTTAAAGATGATCAGGTCGATGAGGTGATAATTTTATATGAGACATTCTTTTTTACTTAAGAGCGGAGCGAAAAAATTGGTCATACAGATTGAAGTAAGGGACTTTAGGTTATTTAGAACGTATCAACTTTGTATAATAGTGACCTTTTAATATATATATTATATTAAAAGGTCACTATTCTTATGACACAAAAAAAAAACCGGCCAAGTGCGAGTCAGACTTGCGCACTGGAGGTTCCGTACCACTAAGGCAAAAATACCGTCTTAGTCACGCAAAAGTATATTAAATGCGTAAACACGCAGAAGTGTATTAAATGCGCGCGAGTCCAACACGCACATGACCAGTATTTATTGTTTGTTATGTTATAGCTCATGCACTATAAACTTACCAATTTTCCCGCTTGCAAGTGTTCCCGTTTTTACAATACAGCTCAAACAAAAATCGAGCAAAATACGCCTAAAAAACCGGCCAAGTGCGAGTCGGACTCGCGCACTGAGGGTTCCGTACCACCACATAAACATAATTGTATTAGTTGAAATTTCAGTAAATTAATGTGCTAGATTTTTTGAGTCCGACACACGCTTGACCAAATTTTATTATTTGTTGTTATTTTATAGCTTATGCACTATAAACATACCAATTTTCAAGTTTGTAAATGTTCCCGTTTTTAAATAGAACTAAAACAAAAATCGCCTCAGCGACCATCCCACTTGACCCCTCTCTTATATGAATGTTCTTGAAACGAGAGCTCACCACAATTGGTTACCATTAGTTGTTAGAAAAGTTGTAATATTTAATGATTTCAGACTTTTCCCATTATTTGTACTGTGAGACCTAGCTTCTTGCCAAATTTCATAATTTTAGGTCAACGGGAAGTACCCTGTAGGTTTTGCATTTTTGAAAAAATGTATGGAGATGAGGACATAAAATGCCATATCTTTTGATTGCGTCGTTGTAAAAAATTTAAATTTTCAGATCTTGTGTGGTTCATAGATCCTAATATATGGTATTAATTTCAACCTGATACCTTGACCCGTTCGTGAGATAAAGGGTCTTGACAGACAGACAGACAGACGGACAACAAAGTGATCCTATAAGGGTTCCGTTTTTTTCTTTTGAAGTACGGAACACGTTTTTAGAAGGGAGGCCCTCATTTATTATTTTTTTTATATCGAGAACAGAAATATATGATCCCACCAAAAACATAATTGTTAAAAAGGGGGCCAAGTTCCTATCGGCTAATTGTTTAATTGTGAAATACTTCTAAATTTGAACTTGGCAGGTTTTTGTGCTGTAAGTAACACTTGATTAATTGTGTAATTAGATTTATTATTTATATAATTAAATTAACCTGTCAAGTTCAAATTCAAAAGTATTTCATTTTTGATATTATTTTCAACGTACCTGCGTATTTTCACAGCTATACCATATTTTAAGTTGGGTGTATGGTAAAGTGAATTTCGACCAGATGAACCGTTGTCGTGAATAAGGAGGCGGATAGTGGCTGGATGCGGAAGGCGGAGGACTGGATGTGGTGGCGAGTCTTGGGAATGGCAAATGTTTACTAGTGGATCAGGCTGCTGATGAAGACGATTATGATCGATATTAAAGTGCATCTAAACTTGGCATTGGATCGGATTTCAACCCTTTACTAGGCAAACAATTAGCCGATAGGAACTTTGCCCCCTTTTTAACAGTTATGTTTTTGGTGGGATTTCATTTCTTTTTGTACAGTTTGCTATATAATATTTATAGTAACTATCGCAACGTTGTTTGTATTTTCATAGTTTCGTTAAAACATAGGTACTTGTTTTCATGCATGACTAAGTCTGACCTTCTAGAAATACTACCTTTTTAATATTTGGTACATTAATTTTAGTCTGACTCGCACTTGACCATTTCCCATTTTTCAAATTTTTCCTTTACTTTAATGCCCGATGCCAAATTTCAGATTTGTAGGTCTCACAGAAGTATGACCAACAATTTTAGGCATAGTAATGACTATATCCTGACTCACACTTGACCAATTTCCAATTTAAAAATTTTTACTTTACTTTTTTTAATGCTAACGACTATCCCCATGCCAAATTTCAGATTTTCAGGTCTTAGAGAAGTATTACCAACATTTTATACATAATTTTGACTAAAACCCGACTCGCACTTGACCAATTTCAAATTTTTGAATTTTTCCTATACTTTTATCCTAACGACTACCTAACTGACAAATTTCATAACGCTGGGACAATTGGAAGTGGCCTGGAGGTTTTGATTACCGGTCAGTGAGTGAGTCAGTGAGTCAGTCAGTCATTAAGTGCCAAAATTAGCTATTTTCACGGGGTCATATTTCAGGATCTACTATAGCTATATCTATGAAATTTGGCAAATTACTTCAGTACCTATTAGTATATGACTATGTAGGTACAGTTTTATCTCTGTACTTGCAATAGGCACTGAGCTACAAGAGGTTCAAAAGTGGGTCGAAACGGTTCGTGTAAATAGTGCACGGCATGCGCGTGGCCTGTTGCGGGAACTTGGCCTGCGCACTACCGTGCGCTTAGATTGTGAATTTTTTTGTGCTAGCAGTTCGTCCAGTATTTCTTAAAAACACGACACTTTTATGAAAAGCATGCCACTTGGCAAAGTGTAGGTAAGACCTTTAATTTTTTTTTAAAGGGGCTACCTACCACTGCAATGTAGTTCATTATAGTTTAGATCACCTTCAACTGTCTACCTCTCGTATTACGATTCATGAGATACAGCCCGCTGACAGACAGTCATCGGAGGCATAATAGGGTCAGTTTTTCACCCTTAGGGTACGGAACCCTAAAACGTAAAAGTGGCCGGTTTTAGCACTTTTGATCAGATTTATGGTAAATTTTGTACTCGGCGATTTATATTCTTTAACTGATAGGGGTACTGCTTGGCTCAAGAATGCTCAGGGTAACCTCTTATATTTTTCTTCAACAGACTCTTGCTTGTGAAAAAGCTTTGCTCAATCCTAGAATTATGACTAAGAAATTTGGCGTAAACCAGATGGGAATATTAATACCAACTATTATAGCTTGCTTTTTTGGAACTTTAGGGCACTTGTCTTATGGTTATGTGGAGGAGAATGTGCTAAGATATCTACCTTATGATTCTGTGTAAGATACTTTTTATTATTTAACCTCATTTTTAATTTATTCCCAATATTGTGACTTTTCCGTTCAGCGTTTCCGGAAAATTCTATGAAATGTCCACTACAGGACAGGGAGCTCCCTCTAGAATTCTAGCTTTTGCTGGAACAATGTGGAGGGGAAGTACCATAGTCACCATATTTTATTGGATACTCTATTTGATTTTTTTAAATTAAATTTAATATACAGGCTGTACAAAAATCTGAAAGGGCTTGCTCAAAAGACTAAACTGAACAATAATTGTTCAATCAATAACAAGGATAATTGGATTGGAATTTTATTAATATTGTTATTTTTTTTACCATTGTAAGATACTAACTTAGATTAAGCTTTTCTACTAACAAATTATGTAATCCAATTTTCTGCAATTTTATTATTATTATTAAGGAACATATTAAGGAACATGTGTTGGAAAGCATCTTGCGGTGGTATCCATTAATCTGTGAAAATTCATATAATAGTACATTAAGATGCACGTGAGCTATTTTGGATATTACGGCCGAGGCTTAGAAATTGCAGCCCGAGCCGCAGGCGAGGGCGTAATAGAGCCGAGGGTGTAATCACCAAAGCACACAAGCTTCTTACGACGTTTCTCAACACATTTGCGAATAAAAATGAATTAAATTCACTTACCTTTTTGCGGTTCGGGCTGCGATTCCTGAGCCTCCATTTTTCGTTCTCACAATACTTTTCGACATGGAATAAATACACCACAAAGAGCTAGGTTTATACTTATTCGCCAGCTCATTAAAATAAGCCAAAAAGTCATTCTCTGAAAATGAATTGGCATTTTTGCTGTTCTTCCATTCAATAAACTTTTCGTAGGCAAGAATGTATTTTTTATTTGATTTTGCTGGAAGGAGACTCTCAATTGCATTTTGTGCCCCAGTAATTATTTCCTGTGGGTTTAAATTAATTTCTTCTTCATTGCTTGAAACCATCGTAGTCACAAAAATCAAAGCAAATGAAAATACTTCTGAAAAATGGCGCGCGGAATTCTTGTTGCGCGCGCATTTCTGTGACGAAGCAGTGGCAATGCTCCCAAACAGCGTAGTCATTGAAGAAGCACAAAAACTTAAGATTTATTGCTTACAAAATCAATTAATGTTAATTTGTTGTCAAATTTAACTAATCTCATGCAACAAACTGTTTATATATTATATTTTCATCATTATTAGGTTTAAATTTACGAAAATGTTATAAATATTTTAGACATTAAAACTCCTTGCTCTTTGTTAATATAAAAAAAATAAAAATTATATAACTAGTGCTATAATATATAATGAGAAAAGCACGCGTTTTTAATAAGCTGGACCTACAGTGCAAATAGAGCTGTTTTATGAGCAAATGTGTTGAAAAGAATATTCCAGTACTACTAAAATTTAAACATGTGATTTATTCGAAATCATTTGCGGTTCATCATCATCATCATTACATCCCATAATACGTCCACTACAGGACAGGAAGCTCCCACCAGAATCCCAGCTGTTGCTGGAACAATATTGTCCTTAGTCACCACGCTTGTCAGCGTTACAGCTGCCACCATGGACCGCGGTTGTTGGTGACCGCAGTTTTTAAGATGGTACGATACACGGAAGAACGCTGCTGCCCATCCTGCGGTTTATAAACCCTTAGTCGCCTCTTAAGACACCCACAGGTAGAGATGGGTTGATACTTCTCTTTGCCGGCACCACACGGGACATTTGCGGTTAGTTTGTTTTAATGTTTAACAATTTGAATTCTGAATTAATCTGTATATTTCATTAAAACTTTTTATGGAAAAACGTAAATAAAATTTCGTATTTCTATACTATGTGTATGGCATTACAAATTTAAGTTTTCGAATGACAGTTTTTACTTGCGTATTGCGAGAAAGTAAGTGCAGTGCTGCTGTACCATTTTTTTATTTTTTCAGCGTGACAATGGTAACATTTTACGTATACATGGCATCCATCATCTTAACATATCCTCTGCAGAGTTTCCCTGGTGTCAATATTTTATTAGAAGTAATTAAGAATCACGACTCCCGGGTGGATCCTTCTCAAAGGTGCCTCACCGTCTTGGAATACATAGGAAGACCGCTATTTGTAACCTTTACTTGTAAGTTTACGAACATTAGGTGCTTCCTTACTGCGTTTCTTTCAGTATGTTACTTGGACATAGCAACATTGTGTCAATAAAATAAATCGAAATAGGGAAAAAAATCCTCTCAGCAGTTTCTGAGGGGGTTAATTTTTTTAGGGTTCCGACCCCAAAGGGTGAAAATGGGACACTATTTACGAGTATAAGCCTCCGATGTCTGTCTGTCTGTCTGTTAGCGGGCTGTATCTCATGAACCGTAATAGGTAGACAGTTGAAATTTTCACAGATTATGTACTTATGTTGCCGCTTTAACAACAAATACTAAAAATTAAGAAATATGAATAAATTAAGGTGGGTTCCACTACTAAAAAAGTGTATTTGCTCAATTTTTGTTTTAGCTCTATCGTAAAAACGAAAACACCTACAAGCGTGAAAATTGGTATGTTTATAGTACATAAAATAACAAAAAATAATAAAAACTGAGATGGTATTTTTACCTAAGTCGTGCGCAAGCCCGATTCACACTTGCCCTTTTTAGGGTTCCGATACCAAAATGGTAAAAAAAGGAACCCTTATGGTGCCGCTTTGTCTGTCTGTATGTCCGTCTGTCTGTCACACCTGTATATCTCAGCAACCACTCATGCTATCGACTTGAAATTTAGAGTAGTTTTAGAATATGGTTGCCCAACTTAAATGCATATGAAAAAAAAATTAAAAAGAATTGGGATTATTAATGTAAAGAGGGCCCGAATAGGGGGGGCAAATTTTAAAATTGTAGTTACTAGGTTGAGTGGGGTATCATATGAAAGGGATTTACTTGTACATTCTACAATATATTTTTGATTTTTTTTACCACTCTTAGTTTTTAAGTTATGATGAAAAATGTCAAAAAATATTACAGCAAAAATAAAAGATCATTCTAAGTTGCACAGTTTTTTAGTAATCTGCAAAAAACCTTTATAAACAAATTTAGTTTTGCGGTCCTAAAAATGGACTTTATCGCTTCCAAAAATACTAAACAGGTACATCGGAACCCTCATCCAACTCGCACTTCACCGGTTTTTTGTATTGTAACCAATGTTCCTAATCGAAAGTTGTTTCATTTCAACAAAAATATATAAATGACTCTGTCATTTATAGTACAGTCCAATCATATTATTATTATATTAGGCGTCATGTATTAATTAAAACTTAAAAAAACATCCATATTTACAATACTCGGTTACAAGCGCTTACTAAAATCTATCTATATTTTCATATTTCAGTTGGAATCGCATATTATTTACCATTTCAAGCAGCACTTGTGGCATTCAGTGGCAACTTGTGTGCGACAGTATTAGTGCTCATTTTGCCAGCGTTAATGGAAATAGGAATACTATATCCATCCGAATACGGACGGTGGAACCATCTCCTTATTAAAAACCTCATCATAGTAATTACCGCAATAATAGCATGGGTTTATGGCGTATATTTTTGCGGAGAACATTTGCTTATCCTTTATTTGTCCGGGACAAAATTTAAGGCAAACAGTTTTGCTTGAATGAATAGGATAACTAAATTATACTTCGACACTGCATACTCAATATTTATTTAATTCACTAGGTAGTAGTAGTATTATTCATTGTACTGGCATCGCACAAAATTCAGATAAATAGATAGATAGAAAAGCTGTAATTAGAAAAAAGTACTGAAATTGCGACCGCAGTAGTCGGAACCCCTCCACTGCCGGCAGTGCCTCATAGGGCCACGCGGTCGCTTAGCCATTCGTTTTTCTTGTGCCGGCATCGACACATCGTAAAAATTTTAACTCAAAGCTTTTTAGTCTTAATTTTTCTTAGTACCTTTCAATAGTTTTTACGTCAAAGTGAATATTTTATCACAAAGTTCTGTGTTAGTGTTGTGAATGTAAAATATGGGCAATGAGGTGGTTGGAAGACTACAAAGATTGTCTTTGCCCTCATGATTGCTCACGGACAAGGAACATATAAACTCTCACGGATTCAAGTAACAACAGTAAGTTTTTTATCACCTATTTATCGCGGCGTATATAACATCCGTGTTGTAAGATTTTAGCGGTGGGTAGACACGCAGCAATAGCAGTTTTATAACCTTGTCATTTAATTAAACGATAATTTAGTTTTGTCGATGAAAAATATTTGCATTGTTAATTAGGTACCGTCCTACTACTTACTTATGTTCCAAATATCTACAAAGATACAAGAAATATTTAGTCAAGAATATAGAATAAACACAAAAATATTGTTACGAGTATTATTAGTGTTTATGGTCCGCGATCATATGCTGATAGCAAATCCAGCTGCCGTACTCCGAAGTGAAACTACGATAATATCGCGCCGATAATTAGTCTATGGTTCGGCCTTTGACAAAGAAATTCCCATACAAAGTAAACCGAACGTAATTGTTGTTGTCAATCTGATAATATCGGAGCTCCGATAAAACTTCGGAGTACGCACCCAGATTCTTTGTCTGCCTGTCTACATTGCCGTTGGTTCGTTTTAATTTGACATGTTCTAAATATTAAACACTTATTCCCCTGTAACTTAGTTTAGAATAATTTAACTTTGTATTTTTGACATTTTATTTTATCAAAAATATATGAAAATTTACAATATTTATGACAAAACAATATTTAATGATGTAGCCGTTTTACATTTTTATATTTTTGAAATAACATTGAATAAAATACTTTTCTCTCATTTTTGTGAATTTTGGGGTCACCGTTGGTCGTTACAGCCACGTTGCAAGATACGCTTATGTGAACGTTACTAACGTGTAAATGCGGTCGAAATTAATATTGACGAGCGTGTAGCTGCTAATTTTAGGGAAGGTATAGCCATAATGTAAAATAAACCGCATTGGAATCGTTCCATCCGTTAAGGAGCTACGATGTCACAGAAAGATACTCAGACAGATACACACGTTAAACTTATAACACCCCTCTGTTAGCGTCGGGGTTTAAAAACAAATTTTTAAAATAGCTAGGAATTATAAACTTAATAATCTGTAAAAAAATCGCCAATTTCATAGGTAAGTACATACATCGATTTTTATATTTTTGATGAGAAAAGCTTAATAAATATTTTTTTAATGGAATTTGACTTTGATTTTTGATTTTTTTTATGAAAATTTTGAAAATATAAAGCTTGACTTTCCATATGAAGTTTGAATCAGTCGGGAACTAGCTAACTCGTAAACATACTAAAAAGCCTCTAAAAGAGTCCTGGGGCATATGGTGTGTCATGAAAAAAATAGATTTTACAGAAAAAAAAGAAGAAAAAAATCTGCGATTTTGATTCTACTTTTAATCAATTTTCAATCGTCGAGATTTTTTTCCCAACGATCATTTCGAAATAAAGTAAAAAACCTAAAAACGGGGTTTTTTGTAAGACACCTCGTAGGGGCGGGATTTTTCCTCCTAACCTCTATATATTTTTATAGCCAGGTAAACCACAGGAGAACAAAATCTCCCTTGGTACTGCCTTGTGCCTAAAGTACCGAAGTCGAACTATGCGGACTTCCATCCACACTCCCCCTTTAAGCTCATACTAGCTAAGCTATAACGGTCTTTAAACATTTTAATATTCGGTGTTGTAGCAGATCATAGCGGCTAAAGAAAAAGGTTTCAGATCAAAACATTTAAAAATGTTTATAAACATAATTTTTAAATTATTTTAACCATACGTTCATACATAAGGTCCCACGTACAACAACTTAAATATTTTAAATACATTTTACGTGCGTTGTAGATCAAACGTTACTCACTTACTTTACTTTTTTAACACCAATTTTTCCAAAAAAATATCCTTGTATATGTAAATTTTTTGGGTATTTTGAAGACAAATATCTTTTTATTTACTCAGTATCTTGCCGTGATTTTCAGGTATGTGTTTCTTGACCATTCAAGTGATAATATCACCAAGACCAAAATACCATTAGTGAAAATCGGCTCAACAAAATAACAATCCAAAGTTTGCCTCTTTAATTTTCATTATTTCCTCTTTTTGTGGAATCTTCGGTGTTTTTAGTATTGAAATTAAGTATACAGAAAGACATTGAATGAATGAATGAATGAATGAATGAATAAATAACCGTTTATTATGGATGCAGTACTTACACTACTAACACTTTCTTATACGTATATATGTATTATTTGTGTACCACACCCATAGTAGGCCCTAACTCAGCATTATGCTAAGACCCGACTGACGAACCTTATAGTCCAGGGTATTTAGAAACTTTTATATGAGTGGGTTAGAAGTAAATATAAAGGTGACTTTTTTATTATTATTGTCAAAATTAAGTTTAAATACATATATGAAAAATAGTATTAAAAAATAAATGTATAGGGAAGATGACGAAAAATACATTTTAAACAAAAAAAATCGTATTATACGAGCCAAAAATACTTATGGGCCAATTCTTATTTATAATAATTGTAAATATTAGATAACAATATTTGGCATCATTATTAAACACTTTATAATTTTGCTTTATAATTTAAATTTATAAATATATATATTATTATTTTTCTAAGGAGCTATAAATATTTATGCCAATTTTAAAATGATTTATGACTCCTGATGAAATGCATTATTAGGTTTCACAATAATTAAAAATGTAAGTTGTAGGGAAAAGCCCCCTATGATATATATGCATTTATCTAATCAGCTATAAATGCTAATGGGCGTATTTCTTTTTAATTAATCATATCTTAGGTCTACTGATTAGCCTACATTCGAATGTTTGACGTCGCAGATTGGGAATGTTGGAAAAATATATAATTATTATATTACTTACGTAAAAATAGGTAAGAATGCTCTAGCGTACCGCGGTGGTGGGCGAACGCGGCGGAGAAATCGAGGTAAGGGGGGAGGGGCACGAGCCCCGCCGGCAGCCGCCACGGAGCAAAAACGCCGCCGACCGAATGTACCTATTCTATTTTTTTTATTTGCAAGTTTGCGCTAGCGGGAATACCTACCTGCGTTGTAGACATCTTCGCGTTGTTAAACTGTCGGTACTATAGACTAATCTGTGGTATGGGACTATTAAATTTTTCTTTCTAACTAGGTACCTTAGATAAAACGTTCATAATTACTACCTACTTAAAAACTAAACTTGTGACCACGATCACACCAGCTTAATTCAAAGACTAATTTGGCATACATTGCTGAGAGGCTTGGTTATGTAAATTGCAATATCCTTACATCAACGAGCAATGTATGCCGAATTAGTCTTTGAATTTAGCTAGGTGTGATCGTGGCTTAATGTAAATTTTGGATTATTTCCGCAGTCCCCCAGTCCCGCTGGCACCCGAATTCCATAAATTTGATTACATTTTACATTGTTATCGTTTTATAGTTTTCAACTAGTACCGTCGGCATAAAAAGTGTTTCAAGGTAAGAAAATGAACTTTTAGGGCACCGAACCAAAATGATAAATACCGAACCCTTATGGTGCAACTTCGTCTGTCTGTCTGTCTGTCTGTCACACCTGTTTATTAGCAACCACGCTATGACTTGAAAGGAATAGTTTTAGAATATGTTTGCCCAACTTTATTAAAAACATATTATTATTGTAAAAGGGGCCTAAATAGGGTGGGCAAAATTCGAGTCGAGTGGGGTATTAAAGGGTGTTACCGGTACATACCAAAATAAATTCTTATTCAACATGTATAAAAGTAGCATCCCCCCCCCCCCCCTTCTTATCTCCGAATTTAGCAAAAGGAGAAATTTTAATTAAGTATAGTAGATAGAGGTTATGTAAATATTACAGGAAAACTAAAACGATCACTCTAAGAATGAAAGGTGATGTTTCATAAATGTATGGAGCCTGGGCTATCACTTTGTACCTGAAACTGCTTCACAGGTACTTATATACCAACCAAACTGATAGGATGTTACTTCGTCTCGATTTTCGCTCTGTATGCGTGGCTTGGTCACTTTCCTCATTGACATATTCAGTTATAGGGATCCTGTTTCCGCTTTAATTTGGTCCTTTTTGCGTGCAGTATTGACATATTTACAAATGTATTTGATAGAGGCGACGCTTGCACATGACTCAACTTTGATGTGTGTCTCAAAAGTCCAAGAATGCACTGGTGAGTACGAAACTACTCATCTGTTATCAACAACAATAGGGAACGTGCATAAATTTTATTAGTCGCATTTATTAATAAAATATGAAAATACCGTATAAGCATTTAAAACTACTAATTAGACAGAGAGATCCGACATGAATAGTGACGTCACAATTCACTACAGCTTATAATCTCCATATTAAATTTCGTTTTGCTAGAAAGGGACAGAAACAAATCTTCGATGGCTTATATCTTTTTTAATATTATAGTTATTCGAAAAATAGTTTTACAAGTCTGTTTATTACATGAATGAGAATAAATTTCTTATAAAAAAAAAAAATCGTGCATGTTCCCTATTGGCCACGCGAGTTCATCTCAGTGCTCAGTTCACCTACCTGGGCGACCGGCGCCGATAACTTGGATATCCATTCTCACCAGTGACTGTTTCACTGACGAGTACTTTCGAAAATCTTTTTAAGCAACGCCCGTTTTTCATACATGGTGAATTTAGATTCACGATACCGCAGGGCCCGTGAATCATATGAGCCTTAATATTATTCTGGGTACAGAAGCTCTGCACTAATCACTTGGTTAAGATCGTTGGGCCTGATCTTATTTTAAAGCCACAAAATGTTATGTGAGTGTGGCAGGCCATACTTTTGCCATTCAATGGAGTACATAAAGCAGGGGACATTGCCAGTTTTCATAAGAATTTTTATAATCACATAAGTATTATTATTCATGGTCATTTCATAGCCAACTTGTTTTAAGTAACCATTGGTAACCATAGTAACAAAATGATGAGCAAATAAACCATGAAATGTGCTTCCCTTAAAAAAAAAAACAAATCAAAAATGGATTCTCGATATTTGTATTTGGACCAAAGACTTGAACACAAAGTATAAACCTACAGTGTATTGTTATCAGTTCCGGATAAAATCCACAATCAAAGTTGACTTCTGAAATGTACTGACTTTGTACTATGCCGAAGTTTTTTTTTGTGGTTTACTATTTCTCGACAATTTTTCGAGTTTTTTTTTATCTGATGTTATTCTGGGACATACACTATCAATATTTTAAGTTTTGTCAAAATCCGTTCAGTAGTTTTTGCGTGATGCTCGGTCAAACAGACAGACAAACAAACAAACAAAAGGTTTGTTTTAGACTTTCGCACTTTTCAATCATGTTTATTTTGTTTCGGGTCTTAGCGCGATAATAGTTATTAGGCAAAATAAATTACCTTATTATTCCCGACGTTTCGGCTGCGTTGCAACAGCCGTGGTCACGGGTAGACTTATCGCGCTAAGACCCGAAACAAAATAAACATAAACAAACAAAAATTTTAAAAACTATACGAAAATGTTCAGTTAATCATTTTAAGTCACCCTGGTTGGTTTTTTTCTCAATATGTTCAATTTACAGACTTTTTTTGCCTTTACGATTTTTTATTATATGTATAGATTTATAACTGCTTTAAAGCGAAGATGATCTAAGTGCGTATAGCTTAAAGGAGACTATGTCGAAAAATAAAAACCTCTTCATAACGTTAAACTTTGTAATCCTTTCCTAGGCGAGGTATCATCCCGCCCTCGTGTAACAACATCAAAATCACTCGTTTCATTATGGCGAATAGGATGGAGAGAGCAAAACGCATATATCCAGTTATTTCTTCTTTCAATCTGTTCTTAACATAAGTAATAATACCATGGACAGCTATTGTTGACTTATGATGTAATAAGATCATGTAAAAATTTCATATAATAAGTGTTGATGTTGTCTCAAACAAAAATAAATAAATCGTTAAGTGAAGCAACCAATCTTTCATGTTCAGTTTTTTAATATGCCAAGTTGGTAAACGAGCAGGTGGGCCTCCTGCTGGTAAGTGTTCACCAACGCCCATGACACCCACTGTCTTATTAGTGAAATGATTTGACACTAAGAAGACAGCAAAGCACGTTACCCACCCTGAGAACTAAGATGGTATATCTCATGTGCCAGTAATTTCACTGGCTCCCTTACTCTTCAAACCGTAACATAGCAGTACCACTGCTGCTTTACGGCAGAAAAAGGCAAGGGGGTGGTAATTTCCCAGAAGGACTTTGCACAAAAGCCCTACCGCCTGCCAAAAATACTCAGCGAAGTATTTGGAATAAAACTTTTCCAGCTGACGGTACTTCTAAGCAAAATTAACTTTTAATCGGCTTTATAAATAAAATTTTAATTCGGGTACCAGCGGGACGGGTGTCTTCGGGACTGGGGGACTGTGAGACGAACCCTAAATTTTTGATTGACGTACTTGCTTACATCTTGCGAGTTTTACGTTAGCGATTTGACGAACGACTCCTAAACAGAAGGTACTGATAATTACTTGCAGGGTGTAATGGACAGCCTTCCGAATAGGTACGGAAAGGGCATGATCAACGTAATGAACAACTTTCAGCGAATAAAACTTTCAGGAAATGAAGTGAATGAATAAAGTTGCTTGTATGGAGAGGATGATATTTTTTTTCATTTCCTGAAAGTTTTATTCGCTGAAAGTTGTTCAGTTACGTTGACTGATCATGCCCTTTCAGTATTCGGAAGGCTGTCTCTAACAACCTGTAAGTATATTATTTTTATTTAAAAGATAACACTTACAAGTTGAAATTAAAAGCATCTTAACTGATAGGTGAAACGTTAGTTTAGGCATCGACGCAGTTTTATGGACAGTAATAATGGATAGGTAGGTACAGTAGAAATAATAAGTCATCCAAAGCCTACAATAGGTATTGGTACAAATATTCTAAAACGGAAAAATGACACTAGGACTTGCTATTTTGGCTGTACCACTAATTTGTAGATTTGCTACATTGCGTTGCGCACGAGCCGTTCTACCGCTTTAGACTCTAATGCTGCGCGGGTAGAGGATAGTATTGTATGCGAAGAGTGACCGATGCCTCATATTATAATATCCTGTAAGTATTTCTTTTTAATTTTTTTACAGAAGTATGTGTTTTTGTGTTATTTGTATAATTAAAAATATAATTTCTCATTTTCATTTATTCTTGATATATAAAACCGAAAAATTTTGAAATAGAGTTTATCATTACAGTTGACATTTTAATTTTGTATAAAATGTATTTAAAATAATATTTAAGAAGTAAAACATTAAACTTACTTCCATTACATATTATCCTTTAAGTGCAATTTCGAGTTTACTTATTACGTTACTGAAACTCCGAATTTCAGCAATTCCAATGGGAAAACTTTTTAATTTTTAGGTAAACTACTTATAATTAAAGTTCTATTAACAATGCTAATCGATTGAATGCATTAGCATTTTTGTGTAGGATTTTTTTTAATTTAATTTAAAACTATTAAATTAAAATATGTTCCGGAGGTCATACGATTTTAATAATTACACATTTATAGGAGAGATTAGTTGTTTAACAAGAATCCAAGAAAAAACAGCCATACTTAATTACTTCCAGGTCAAATACTAATTTCTCTGGCCTATTAGCGCTGTTTTTCAGTTAGTACCTGAGTGCGCGTGAGCGCCGACGTGGAGAAACCCTCAAAGTACCTATACAAACGGCCATTAATAAAAAAAATATATATATATGACAAACTTTATGGAAAGGAACTCATTTTAATTTGTGATCGCCAATAGTGTATAAAATTAATAATACCAACTAAAATATTGAATAAAATATCTACTTTATGCGTTCCAAAGGAAAATATAAATACGTTATGTAATATGATTGATATATATTATATTATACGACTTCATCTACCTATCCAACTGTTATGCGGGACTCTTGGCACACTAACTTTATGTTAACTACAAATATCACCTTAAATGTTAGGAAAGTGGCAGTTTATGACCTTATTATAATTAAAGTATTTACCCAAATAAATAAAGAAAAACAAAAAGACTAGATAATACTATTCAGATTTTTGCTTAGTTAAAAGCAAAATACGTAAATCGCGTTTAAAACGACGTTTAACTGGAATGGAGCGTAGGGGTGGAGGAATATCATTCCAGCACTTGGAAGCCATGAATTTAAAACTGCCTCGAAAAGCTGCCGTTCTGTGATGAGGTATTATTAGTAAGGAAGAAGTGCTTCTAGGTATGTATCTGTGTTGTGCATATCTCCATGATAATTTTTGATACAGGTTTACCAGTTTTTATGACATCAAACAGTAAATTAGCTAAATGCAATTTAATGCGACCTTTTAACTTTAAAAGATTGGATGAGTTAAGAAAAGGAGTGACGTGAGACCTGAGAGGAATATTAAAGCAGTATCGAGCGCATGCATTTTGTACACGTTGAATGAGCGTTAAAGTCTTTTTGTATATGCAATTACCGTAAACAGAAATACAATGATTAAATTTCGAAAGTAATTAATCTAATTCGGAGATCAGTGTTTATATATTGACGTATTTTGTATAAGACTTTGAGACGATAAAAACAGTTACGAACGAGTTCAAGACAGTGGTTTTCAAATTTAAGATTTTTGTCTATAAGCAAGCCCAAATTCCGAGCTATTATACACTCGTAGTTGCTATCTAATGACCAACCTAAAATTTTATTTTATTACTTAGTTTTTACAAAAAGTCGATATTTTAGATCAGGCGCTTACGTTATTTAGTTTTGATAACACGCACAGTAAAAAACTCTTTGAATAATAACTTTTTAACCATAAAACTAACGATAAAAGTTATATAATAAAAGTTAAGTTCCATTATCGTATCTATCTAAAATTTTAGTTTCCCAATAGTTTTATAAGTCTTTTTTTAGATGGAAATAATATTTTAATGAGCCGTTTTTTAAAAAAGAAAAATTAGTTTTCCTTTTCTCGATAGATAGCGTCGTTGTAGGAAAATTTAACTGTCAACTCCTTTTTCCTATCTGTTGTTTAAGTAAGTGTTGCATAAGGAGGTTTATTAACTTCACGCGTCATCTATGACAGATTTATTTTAAGTTCTTTAGCAACTGTCATAAGCGCAATCTATCGACACTTTTGAATACTCAGTTGACACTTAACTGTGAAAGCAGCTCATTAGTGGCACAGCAGACGACAGACTTTTTGTTCTGACAGTCCGCCAGTGTGGCCGGTACTGCAATTATTTTCGTATAACTATAGTCATTGACATGAAAAAAACGCTCCGGTTCTATGCGCGTATTTTCCAAAATTTTTAGTATGGAAAGAAAAACAGCTTGAATTCAAAGAATTAATCACTCGAAAAGGTTGTTCAGATTGATTTTAATTTAGTTTAAAACATAGAGCAACTTTTAAACTTGTTATATTTGAATTTTATTCTGATAAAAACTATAATTTTCGCAATACCGGCCACACTGGCGACAATGTCCGTGACTGCCCGCGTATGTCCGCCCCTTCATCTGCTGACAGTTTAGACCATAAGACCTAAGACCTTCTCCAAGAGTTGCAATACAACCTACTTATAAAACGTCTTTTGTCTGCTTTCAACGTCACTTAGCGCGTTTTTTTTCGCATATTATCCCGGTATAGTACACACAAAATCCACTCATCAAAGAATCATATTACTTATCTAGTCCCAGAATTAAATTTTTCCGAAGATTTATGAAACTACGCGCAGCGGAGCGTTTTTCTTACGTCAATGTATTTTTTACGTTGCTCGGGGTTTGCTTGAAGGTGTGACATGATTTGTCAATGCAATACAAATATTTGTTGATTCCCACTTGTAGTTCGCTGATTCCCACTCATCAATGTTTATCTAAATAAGTGAAAGTGAAACTCAAGTGAAAACGGTAGTGATTTATATGCTCTTTAAGTGAAAGTAACGTCTTGTTATAATTTACTCTGAAGAGAATATTGCGCATAATCCGTGATATTATTGTAAATAAGCTAGTCTGTGCTACCTACTAATTCTACATTGATTTATGTATTCCGATGCATTTATTATTGATGAATGGAAGGTTGCTGTGTAGTTGCCAGTTTTTTTTTCTGTTTCTCACTAACTTATACAACGGCAGTACTTGTGGAGTTCTAGTTTTGAGAGTATCTGCTAAGCTAGCAACTGGTTGAGTGTACAACAAATTTTTGAGCCCTGTCCCATAATCAAGATAGGGATATTGGTACCTAGTCTCTAAACTATAAAAGGATTCATCGGAATAAGAACAAAAAAACCGTTAAAATGTAAGTACATATACGTCACTTTCAAATTACTAAATTGCGACAACCTGATTTGCGGCTTCGTGTTGGCTTCGGCCAAAAAAAATCGAATTCTGTGAAATTTCAGGGCCGCTATTGATAAAGTGAGCAACATAAAGGTGAAAACGCTTGACTCCGAAGCTATGATAATAGATATGAGGTTTGCTGTACTTCCCAAGAGACGGCCTCCAGTCATTGAAGGCTTTGATCCAAGAGACTACAGAATTAATAAAGTTGAAATCACGTGAGTATAGCCTACCTACCGACCTGTACCGAGACCTATCTCGCATCAAGTCTTATTTAATCCTTCTCAACTCATTGCAAAATAATAAGATTAAAACCAAAATTGTAGTGATGTTCATTTTGCATAACATCGGGTGTATAAAAATCAGTAAGCACTATTATAGAATGTTACTTAGACCATGACACTGAACAGCTTTCCTTAAGAAACATAGATTAAAAACAAAAAAGAAAATTTACGTCACATACAAAATGCATAGGTAATCAGCTGGTGCAGTTTCCATGAGAATTTTAAAGTATTTTTTCGTATTTCGACCTATGTTCCTTGGCAAAAGTTGTAGAGTTTTACGTTCTGCGTAACTCGCTATAATAGTGATACATTTTTTTTTACACTTTGTATCCCGAAGACTGAAAACCACAAGACTTGAGTCCCGTTTTTAAATACAAAAATCATAGCTGGGCCATCAGGTGTTTAAATTAAATCCCTTGAGACCAGGACATGCGATCGATGAAGCATCCACTTTGACGGCAATGGTCTTATAGCATAGGATGATATGATAATTGACTATGGTATAAAAAGTAGGTGTGTTGTCCCGTGTGGTGCCAGCAAAGAATAGTACCAACCCATACATACCCGTGGGTGTCGTAAGAGGCGACTAAGGGTTAACTGGAGGATGCTCAGCAGCATCCTCCTCTGTATCTTACTAACTGCGGTCACCTACAACTGCGGTCCATAGTGCCAGCCGTAACGCTAACAAGCGAGGTGACTATGGTACTTCCCCTCCACATATTTCCAGCAAAAGCTAGAATTCTGGAGGGAGCTCCCTGTCCTGTAGTGGACGTTTTTCATGGGATGTTATGATGATAAAAAGTATTAAAGACGATTCTTTTAATGTACTATAGGCATGGGTTGTTAATCATGCTGATATTAATAGATGGGTGATCTTTCCACACATAAATGTTGAGTCCCTCTCATATTCGCTTGTGTTTCGTTTTAGTCACTTTCAGCAACCGACGAAGAACAACTTCTGCTACATAGCTTAATGTTCCCGCAAATAGTCGGCACCCAATTTTGGTAGTATTTGGACAAAAACACACAAAGTTCAGCTCAGAAATTAGTTTAGTTTATCTTCTGTGTCTTATCTCTACTTAGCACGCGTCATAACTTTTTGTAGACCTTGGATGGCGTACTTCAATTTAGTACGAGCATGTGTTGGAGCAGGAATGTTAGCCATACCGATGGCTGTGGCTCAAGCTGGTATGATCTTTGGCCCAATCATGCTATTCCTGATTGGTAGTCTACTCTTGCACACGCATTTGATGCTGGTAAGTCTCTTCTTTCTTTATATGTCACAATCTTGCGAGACAGTAGTGAATTTAAATTAATTAGGTCACAAACTTCCCTTTACAACTTTAAACTAATTAAGACTCTTGAATATTATAACGCATGTTATTAGGAGGGAGTATAATCATGATTTTTGTAGCTTTGGTGCCTAAATGAAGTGTGCCGTCAATTGAAGATTCCTATGATATCATATCGGTATGGATTTCGCCTAGCTGTTCTTCACGGCCCACCACTACTTCATCTTTTTGGTAACTATGGCCCGTAAGTGTTATATGTACATTTTTATATATGAACTTAATCAAGTATATTCTTTTTTTTTATTGGGGGCTACACTGGGGGATATTTCTTACAAGGTCACCTGATCACAAACTAGGCAAAGCCTGTACTATGGGTATCGGAGACTGATATACACACACAAATAGATAAATAACACCCAGAAATAGAACAAACGCCTGCATAAATCACACAAAGTTTGCTTTGGGCGGGGATCGAACCCACGGCCCACGGCGTAAAAGGCAGGCTCACTAGCAACCACACCAAAGTCTTTTTCATTCGAAAGTGTTAGACACAAATAGTTGATGGGATAACCACTTAAAGAATTTGTATGGAAAGTTTGTTTACGCCGTTGATAAATTATTTTGACAAGAACAAGACTCAACTTCGTCAGCGAAGTCTCAGTCTATAGACCTTGACAAAAGACGTCGAGTTTGTTTGTTTATATTTAATTGTATAACAGCTGCTGCTCCAACTTCACTAAAAAGGGCCATGGTCGTAGCATCCATCAAAGGTAGGTATCCAAGCCCAAGCCAGAAATTTCAATTAACAATTAACAATTTTCGTCGTATGACAGCTACCCTCAAAATAAGAGCCAGCAAGAAACCACTTAGAACCCTTCGATGGATTGGCATAAAACTCCTAAATTCAAAATATGATGTCAATCGGACCATTCGTTTAGCCGCTAGGCCAAAACGTGACGGACAGACCGACCGACGGACCGACCGACGAACCGACCGACCGACCGACCGACCGACCGACCGACGAACGGACATTTTTGGGAGACTTGTTTTTTATGATGTATAAGTGATATAGAACACATTTTTGAGAAAATTAGAAAAACTTTTTTTTTTCACGAATACAAATACCTTTCTCGCTCCGCTCGAAAGTAAAAATACAGAATGTATCATACATTTCTTCGTTCATTCCAACGCTTACCAATCAATTTTGCAGCCATGACACTAAAACTAGAGTAAATTTGACGAAAAGAATAAAATTGTTTTACAAACTTGTTTTTTCTAGCAGCTTTAGCCGATTTCTTTTGACATAGCTGCAAAATGTGTTAATAAGCGTTGGAATAAATGAAAAACATCATATCATACACTCCTCGTCTCTTTCTTTTCTCTTTCTTTTACTAGCACCTCGCGTGTTCTTTCCTGTCACATATTGGTCAGGTTTTGGGACGGGGAGTTTGTTATATACGTATTCTAAGTTTCTACTCGAGGTGTGTTTGTTTATGTCACACCATTATGCGATTCCTTTATACAAAATGTGACTTGATTGTTAGAGCCCTCGAGACCTCGAGTTTGCAAAGATCGTGCTTGATTTTACCACATTCATATCACTCTAATGCCAGGGTTCGATGTTTATAATAATTTTTATTTATTTGTTTGATTTCAGTATACTTGTTGCCGTTTTCATGGTACTTAGTCAACTTGGAATATGCACGTTGTTTGTTTTATTCACCGGAGATAATTTACGCGATGTAAGTCTTTGAATATTTCATGAATAGATTTTCAACGGTAGCAAACTTATGTCAAAACATAAAATATATGATAAAATATTTTTTGGAGGTATTTTACGATCGTGACATAATGTAACTGTGGCAATGTGAAACTATCCCGGCAGAACGCACCGGAGACGCGCTGTGGGAGAAATTGTCAAAAATAGAACCGTTTTCTTCCCGAAGGTTAGAAAACGAATATTTTAGGTCGTGCCGAGGCTTGACCTTTCGGAGATTACCTTTCATACCTACCAATGCTCAGTGTTCTAATCTATGTCTGTAAGCGTGTGTAGTGGCGCCGGGCGAGAGAAGAGCGGGGTGAGCGGAGCGGGGCGCGCCGCCCGCCCCGCGCTTCCCCGCGCGTGGAAGACGCGGCAAGTAGCAGCGAGCTTCCTCAGTACCTGTCTACGAAAAGCCGGCCAGGCCGTACTGCAGGTCAAGCCTCGGCACGACCTAAAATATTCGTTTTCTTCCCTTCGGGGTGGAAAACGGTTCTATTTTAGTTCGGTGCCTTCGGCTTGACCTTTCGGAGACGTGCTTACTATCTGCCGGCGCCATAAGCGTACTGTGATCTTACTTCGACTCCAGAGAGAAGAGGGTTCAAGAAAAACAGGGAAAAACAAAGCTAATTATGGTATATTAAAGTAAGGCTTTGTTCGCAAATTAAGATTTAGGTGTAGCAAAAGAATAATTGACACAATATTCTTTTAAAGAATAACCGTACACGTTATTATCACAACCTTATCTAAATAATGAGATCAACCAAGACTATCCTTTAAAACTGTCATATAAAATATCTTAGTTTAAAAGTACAGGACGAACACTAAGTTCAGTTATCAACGGACCCTGCATGATTAGGATGAACGAGAAATTTTCTACAGTTTAACACATTACTATCGGTAACACTAGGGCGCTCTACAGCTTTACAATAATGTTTAAAGAAATTATTTGAACCGCGCCAGTTACCCCGTTTCAATATCACATCTAGCGGTATATTATTCTCGAAGTCGTTTGAGGCCACCGCTGAACAAATGGAACCTGGACTAGAGTCTATACCTAAATCTCGGAAAGTAGATTTAAGCCAGCCTGCAATAACCGTTCTAGAAGCAGCCTTTATCTCTCCGCGAGGAGTAATGAACAAGTTGAACAAATCTTTGCGCGCCATTCTCCTCTTTAAGGAACATTCGATCAGACATCGAACCCGTTTCACGAGGTCTAAATCTGAAGACAACAAATACCCATCTAGACTGACGCGCTTTAGAATTATCAGTCTTAGACCCAAAAAACAGGCCAAAAGGTTATAATTTGTCGGTTTTATCGCAGTGACGATCATCTATTCTTAAGAGCGTCAAGTCGTGAAGCCTTCTGCCCGAGGCTAACAACAACAGTAGAGCCACATGTCGTGAAACTTGATAAATGCTATCTGTAGGAGGTATATGCAACCTTAGCCACTGTATTAAATCCTGCACGTTCCAGACCGTCGATTTACCAACTGATGTGGCAGAAGACTTCAGACTTATAGCTTTCATCATTGTGGTAATTAAGGGGTGAGACGATAAATAGTATTCTTGAGATGGGTCTGCCAAGGATACTACGACGGATTTGTGGACCAGAATAGTCGCATAGGACAATTTCCTTACTCGGGCTAAATGTCCTAGGTAGGCCGAAACATCCTGTGGGCGAGGTTGACCAGGGTTTCTCCCATTCTGCTTACACCACGAGACCCACTGTCTCCAAGCGGACCCATACGTTTTCAAAGTGGATTCGCGCCAAGCCGATTGTAAGAGTCTGACATCATCAGAAGCTAAGCTCGATACTAAACTACTCCACCCCGTACTCTCCAGACCTCTAAACAAAGCTTTTCCACATTCTCCGGAGGCTGGTTGGGAGCCAAATCCTTGAGGTGTTGGCGAAGGTCGTAAATCTGGAACGTGGCATGTATTTTCCATAACTTGTCCCTCAAGAAGGTGAAATAAGTGATGGATGTTTTGTGGTTTTTGACCAAAACCAAAGATATTTAAAGAAAGAAAATTTAAATTTTTATTCACCCCTTTCATTCTTACCAAATAATATTTTTAGCGAATTTATTAAAATGTAATAAGTTATTATAATAATTTTTGATCACTTTTTAATGATTATTCATATACATCTATCGTTGGTTTCAGTAGATTATGGACTGGAAATCGATAAACCCGTCTTTGTTTTTTTTGTATATCCCAATTTTAATCTTGGAATTGTTAATGAAAAATCTAACAATAATTAGTCATGTCGTCATGTTAGGTAATGTATATTTTTAATTTATTAAATTAAATATAAATTAAATTAAAATAAATATAAAAAAATAAATATAAATTAAATATTTTAATTATTGATTGATTGGTTTATAACTAGTTTGGTGCCACCCCGTCGTCTCATGGGTGTCTTAAAAAGCAACTAAGGGATTTGAAACCGAAGGGTGGGCAGCTAGTCTTTCTGCATGATTTTAATAATAAAGGGTCGATTGTGAAATGGAATAAAACAAGCTACTCGTATATGTGAGGTGAGGTATACGACGCACAAAATATCTGTGGCCCTGTCATTGATGCGCAGAAGAAAAAAATGGCCCATTTTTGACTTTTGGCCACAGTAATTTTGTGCGTCGTATACTAACTTAATTTCTTAAGGGTTCCGTACCCGAAGGACCTACACCTACGTCGTCTGTCCGTCCGACATTTAAAGCGCTGTATCTTTTGGACCGTAGTAGCTATATGGTTAAAATTTTCACCGAATATGTGTTATCGATTGCCGCCCCCTGGCGCTAGGTTGAACGCTGGGGGCTCCAGGCCGCAATGGCGGCTTTTGTAAACATGGAGAAACGCCTAGAATTCGATGGTTTCTTCTATACGTGTTGTCATAAATTGTATTAAGCTGAATACCGGCTATCTTGTTACAGCCATACCGCGGAACAAACGCATTTTGCATTGAACACATAATTGCCTATATTTTTTTCTTTAGCGCACTAAGGATATATTATCCTATCACTGACACAAAATTTGGCACTAGAACAGAATTTTCCACAAAAACACATTAAAATACGCGGAGCGAAAAACCGCTGATGAGAACGTAAACATTCAACTGTCAGTAACTTTTTTTAAGAAAAATTATCTAAAAAATAATAAAAAATTAAAATAAGGGGGAAACGTGTATTTTTTGTTGTTTTTCGTTTTAGCTCCATCATAAAAAAGGAAACACCATAAAAAAGAGATTAGGCCTCGCGCGCATTTAATACATTTCTGCGCGTCCCTGAATAAAATGGTATTTTTACCGGTGCGCTAGTCCGACTTGCATTAGATTTTTAGGGTTCCGTACCTCAAAAGAAAAAACGGAACCCTTATAGGATCACTTTGTTGTCCGTCTGTCTGTCTGTCAAGACCCTTTATCTCACGAGGGGTAAAGGTATCAGGTTGAAATTGATACCATATATTAGGGTAGGGTCCATGAACCACACAAGATCTGAAAATTTCAATTTTTTACAACGACGCAATCAAAAGATGGCTTTTTATGTCCTCATCTCCATACATTTATGCAAAAAATCAAAACCTACAGGGTACTTCCCGTTGACCTAAACTTATGAAATTTGGCAAGAAGCTAGGTCTCACAGTACAAATAAAGGGAAAAGTCTAAAATCATTAAATATTTCAATTTTTCTCACAACTAATAGTAACCAATTAAGGTGAGCTCCCGTTTCAAGAACTTTTCTATAAAGGAGGGGTCAAGTTGGATGGTCGCGGAGTTTTTAAAATCAAAGAGCAAAAGCTTATATGGTAGATAGATACGAAACCCTAAGGGCGCGAGTCCGACTCGCACTTGGCCGGTTTTTTTTATTTACTTCTTATCAATTTTTTACCTACAGCAAACATTTTGAACGTAGTCGCGATTTCTATAGTGACTGTTCAAGTAATTAGAGCGCCTTATCGTGAGATTTGTCTACTTCCACCTGGTGCTACTTCTATCGGGTTGGCTTTCGGAACAATGATGTTTAACTTGAGCGCGGTTGGGGTGGTAAGTAGAAGAAACATTTTTACCCTCGCGTACACGGTTACGAGTACTACGGCTACATGCGGTATCTATGAGTGGTTTTTATTTCGTTTTTAAATTTGTTTCAAGAAAAATTGTTCAGTTCAATGGGCAGTTAAACATCCTTCAGGCTTGGTACCGTCCCCAAAGGGTGCCAACACTACATCATCAGTGTGCCTGTCCGACCTTTCAAGGGTTGTATCTTTTGAACCACAGTTTTGAACCGTATTAGCTCTATGGTTGAAATTTTAACAGAATATGTGTTATTATGGCTGGTTACCTTGTAACAAATAATAATAAGTACCTGGTCGACCGAGCTTCTTTCTATAATAACCGCCTCAACATTAAAATATCATCGTTTGAGTAAGCTATGCTACCCACCAACAGATGGCACTGTAGGCTACGGTATTTTAAAAAATGCTTAAAAACTCGGGGCAAACGAATTTTTCCAGACATGAGACCTGCCTAGATCGATTTTTCGCCCCCGAAATCCCCCGTATGGTAAATTTCATCGAAATCGTTAGGGCCGTTTTCGAGAAATCGATTACAAATATATATACATATATAAAAAAGTTAAAAATAGGTGGTCCTCTAACAAGAAAAATGTTTTTGGTTTTTTACTTTCGAGCGGAGCGGCAGCGAGAAATGTATTGTATTTGTGAAAAAAAAATTATTTTCTAATTTTCTCAAAAATCTGTTCCATATCACTTACATCATAAAAAGCAAGTCCCCTGAAAATGTCCATCCGTCGGTCGGTCGGTCTCTAGGTCTGTCCGTCACGCTTAGCGGCTAAACGAATAGTCCAATTTTTTTTTTTTTTTTATAGAAGAGGGAGGCAGACGAGCAGGCGGGTCACCTGATGGTAAGTGATCACCGACGCCCATAGACACCTGCAACACCAGTCCAATTGACTTCATATTTTAAATTTAGAAGATGTAGACAAATTCATCCATAAATTCTTAGTGGTTTCTTGCTGGCTCTCATTCTGAGCCTTCATGAACGAATATGAAATTTTGCAATTTGCTCAAAAACGGCTTTAACGATCTTGATGAAACTTTGCATGACCTAGAGTCTCCATGCAAGGTGTCTTGCGGCAGTGATGATGATGAAGACTCTCACATATCGCGAGAAAGTAAGTGCAGTGCTGCTGTACCAGTATTTTTTTTGTTTAGATTGAACTTCGTCTAACACGGAGAACACGATTTAAATAGTTTGGATACTTGCCAGAAGTAAAGGCAAAACACCAGTTGGCCTATTTTAAATATTGGCTTTGTACATTAAGTTTCACTGGAATATCAGAGCACCGTACCTCTTTGCCGTTGATGAAGCATTCAAAGCTACTCACAATTAGTATCTGAAGAAATTTTGAAAAATTATTTTAATTTAGGTACTTTCATGTGAAAAGTCACTGAAGGTTCCAACACTAATGACGTGAAAATTTGGTGCCACAACGATTGGTATGATAGTACCAACCGTCGTAGCCATTATATTTGGCCCTTTTGTATTCTTGCACTTTGGAGTAATGGAAGAAAATGTCTTAAGGTCTTTGCCTTATGACGATATGCCAATTTATACAGGGTTAAAAAAGTACGACGATCCTTCTATGGGATGATTCTACATCACTTGAACGGCTCAATAACTCTGACAGTCAAGGTTTGTGAGGTAGGTAATTGATCTTCCTACCCACATGATATTATGACTCGCAAGTCGCAAGAAAGTAAGTGCAGTGCTGCTGTACCATTCATTTATTTTTTGGTTTTGATTGAACTTCGTCTAACATGAATAACACAACTCAAATAATTTAGATACTTGCCAAAAGTAAAGGCAAGAAACCACTTGGCCTATTTCAAATGTTGACTTTGTTATGTTTCATTGGAATATCAGAGCACGTAACTCTTTGCCATTGATGAAGTAATCAAAGCTACTCACAAGTATTTGAAGAAATATTGAAAAATTATTTTATTTTAGGTACTTTCATGTGAAAAGTCACTAAAGGATCCAACATTAATGACGCGAAAATTTGGTGCCACAACGATTGGTATGATAGTACCAACCATCGTAGCCATTATATTTGGCCCTTTTGTATTCTTGCACTTTGGAGTAATAGAAGAAAATGTTTTAAGGTCTTTGCCCTATGACGACATGTAAGCCATTCTAAACAGGGTGTAAAAATGTACGATGATCCTTCTATGGGATGATTCTACATCACTAATAAATTGTAAAAAAAATAGAAATATTTATTTATTTATTGTTTATTGCACACAAGAAAATACAATGGACAATACATAAAGAAAAACGACACAACAGGTACTACTTATTTCAATAAAGAAATGTCTTCCAGCAGACCTAGGCGAGTGTGAAAAATATTGGAGAAGGCAGATAGACTGTGCGCAAGCTCAAAAATTATACAAAAGTAACAACAATATATTAATCATACTTATGTTAGATACTTATCTAATTACAATATATAAACCTACTACACAAATAAAATAATAATAAAAATAAGATATATATAAGTATATATGAAATATATATTATGCATATTATATATAAATAAGTAAATAACTAATAAATATATGAATAACTAAGACAGGGAAAGATAGTGCCCTTTGACTCGTTTTTTAAAGATAGCGATAGAGGGACTATCGCGAACAATGTGTGGGAGGGAGTTCCACAGCCTAGCCGCATGTACAGTGAAGGAGTAGGAATAGAAATCGGAGTGGTGGGAGGGGATACACAAGTTAGTCCTGACGCTGGGGCGGCAAGGCTCAACTTGTGAACGAGAGAAACAAAATCGCTCACGTAAATAAGACGGGGAAGAGGGATTGTACAAAATGTTATAGAGGAGAGAAAGGATATGAGTATTCCTGCGAAAACGAATTGGGAGCCACTTGAGCTGCGAACGAAAGTGGGACACGTGGTCGTACTTGCGCAATCCGAATATAAATCGAATGCACAAGTTTTGGAGGCGCTCAAGCTTATTTAATCGCTCCTCAGTGACGTCCAAATAGCATGAATCGGCGTAGTCGAGGATTGGAAGAAGGAGAGATTGGGCAAGGGAAATTTTAGTCTTCAGGGGTAAAAAACTTTGAAGGGAAAAATGCAATTTCCGACTTACCTCGTTCACGTGAGCGTCCCAAGAAAGGTTGCAATCCATGACCAGACCAAGGTTTCTTGCATTTTTTGTAAGGGTGATGGAGGTGCCATTGTAAAGAACTGGAGGGATTCTGACTGGATCTAGTTGCCGATAATCATAGCCTGTGATTTCTTAGGGTTAACCAGCAGACCAAAGGATTCAGCCCAGATAGAAATGCGCTTAAGGTCATCATTAAGGCCCTCAATGGCAATGTGGATGTCAGATACGTTGCAGCTGCGGTAGATTTGCAAATCGTCTTCATAGAGATGGAAGTTAGAGGAGGTGACTGATGTAACAGTATTTATGAAGACGGAAAAGAGAAGAGGAGAGAGAACACCACCCTGCGGCACACCGGCAGCGAGATCACACCAATCTAAGGAAGCCTCATCAAGGCGGACCCGCTGCGAACGACCGCGGAGATAAGAATCAAACCAAGCTGCAGCCGAAGAGGAAATGTCTGTAGCTATATTGAAGGGGAGGGAGCAGATATGGGATCGCTGGAGAACATTCTAGATATGTTTGGGGGACCTAAGGAACACCTACTGAAAAAAAATTCGGCCGGAATTTGTACTGTAAGGAACACCTGGATAAAAATATTGAGCTATAACGGGTGGGCCGGTTGACGTGTATAACTGTCCATAGAACTTCTCGACCTCCCTCAGTAGTTTAGGCTTGGACGATACGTTTCTGCCATCCTCGGTCTTCAGCTTCTTCAACTGGATTTGCCTAATAGAGAAATCTCTTGCGAAAATTTTGAGCCTTTGTTCCGCTCAATCGCCTCTTTAATATGGTTAGTATTAATTAACAAATTAATTAACTAATCTCTAAGTCTGACCAATAATTATTAGTCAGACTTAGAGAAGTCAGATTTTGAGAAGACTGCAGAACCATTTCGCATCTTTCTTCCATTAGCTTGAGGCTATAATCTGAAATCTTTTTGGTTGTTTTAGTACTGTGTGGTCTAAAGTACTTAGACCCAATTGTATGGACAGTTTCCACGAACCCGTTATTGTAGGCGTCCACATCTACGCATTCACCAAGTCAAAGCGGTTTCGCAGTTTGAGCTGAAAGCCGTCGGGGTTTCATATTACAGTAATTTATTAAAATAAATAGGTACTTACTTGCTAAAAACATCTTTGTTGGCATCACCAGCTGATCATAGAGGTCATTGAGCCCTCCACGCGCTTCACTTCTTTTTGAGCTAAAACTAGTTTTTTTAGGAAAAAGTTTTTTTTTATAAAAAAGAAATCTATTTATTTCAAAAAAATTCAATGATTTTATTTTACTACAAACTATTAGTGATGTAAAAACACCCCTTAGAAGGATCACCGTACTTTTTTTTTCACCCTGTATAACTACAGTTGTAATCAATTTGAAATAATGGACAGCTCACTCCGAAATTCCAGCTTTTGCTGGAACTAAGTGCAGGGGAAGTACTGCAGTCACCACGCTTGTTAGCATTGCAGCTGGCATCATGGACTGCGGTTGTTGGTGACTGCATTATGTAAGATGTTACGATACACAGAAAGATGCTACTGCCCATCCTACAGTTCATAATCCCTAAGTAGCCTCTTACAACACCCATGGGTAGAGATAGGTTGGTACTATTCTTTGTGGCACGGCCACACGGGCAAAAATTAATATAAATGGTAATTTTTTGGACCTGATATGCGTATGGCCCACCTTATTACAGAGGTCATAAGCAACAACTTTTGTTTAACGACTTTGCTAACAACGCACAAAAAAATTTCGACTCCCCATACTAAAATGGTAACGTGACCGACCCATTTTTTGAAGGGAAGTTGAAAATTTTTCGTGCGTTGTTAGCAAAGTCGTAGAACAAAAGTTGTTGCTTTCGACCACTGTAATAAGGTGGGCATACGCATATCAGGTCCAAAAAAATAACCTAGTATGTAGGGCTTTGTCTGTCTTCAAGAAAACAGTCAAACAAATAGATCGGTTGGGCAGATCTGTCTGGCTAGATTCATGATCAAAGAAACTGAAAACAACCCTAATTTCTGCTTGTGTTTCTTCATGAAGCAAGCGCCCTAAAATATAGAGCTTGTATTTCTTCATGGGGCACGTACCAAAGCTTACGATTCTTCATAGTGGAATGAACCCCTTCATCCATGACCTTTCATCTTATTGAAGGCTTCGATCTCATCCATAACCCTGTTGGCAGCTGTAATCATTTTTGGCAGCTGTTGGTTGCTAACGCAGGATATCTAACGCAGAGTTTGGTGTTCAGGTAAGCACCTGAGCTTATTTTTAGCCTCCTGAATGCCATTTCAGCCATGTTCCTGGTCTTCGTGTGGCATAAATGGCGTTTTGAGCCAGGGTTGGAGGTGATATGTCCCCCTGTCATCTTGCAGCATCTGCCACAGCCGCTACCCCATAATTCATTTTACATCTTTTCTATGCTTTTCTTGGAGAAAATAGGTCGCAGTGATTTTAAAGTTACAGTTGTAAACGTCATGTTTTGACCGTCAGAATAACTAAATGCAAAAATATTGTCAACTCCTTTAGCCTCTCTAAGGTTGGCTGGAAGAAATTCCATTTAGGGATAAGTCCGCCTTTGCATAGGTACTATTCTCGTTTGTAATTTGTCTCCTTTTATTTGTGATGCAATAAAGAATATATACATACATACATGTCGTTTATGACTAAGTTGATTGAATGAGCCGTGTTTTAAAAAAGAAAAACTAGTATTCTTTTTGTAAGTGCTGTAAGTGCAATTGTTGCCTAAGGAGGTTTAATACTTCACGCTTCATCTATGACAGATTTAAGTTCTTTAGCAATTATCTTCAACGCAATCTATCGACACATTTTAATACTCAGTTGACACTTAACTGTGAAAGCAGCTCATTCATGAACAAATTTTTGATAGTAAACCGCATTTTGACATTTCTAAAACTAAATTTGACATTAAACACCTAAACTTGTGCATATTAATAAAATTATAGATTATAAAAGAATCTGACTTGTTCTTGGCAGATTTTTCTGTCTTATCACCCAACCGCGATTCTGCGATAAAGAAGTATTAAATTAATTATTTTGCCTATATCGTGCCGGTAAAGAATAGTACTATATTACCATCCCTACCCGTAGGTGTCATACATAAGAGGCGAATTTGGGATTATAATAATAGGTCTTTACCTATGAAATTGCCGAAATTTTCTTACAGATTAATGAGATCATAATTCCTATAATTCTAATGCTATTTTTTTCATTTGATTTATATTTAAAAGTTGACTTCAAGGTTGTCAATTTACGCATAAAATAAAGTTTTTATTTTTAGTTTGATATATAAAATTAAAGGTTTGAAAATTGTTCGTCTTAAATGTCGTCCGATTTCATCATTAGATTTGTTATATTTTTTTACAGATAATATTTTTCGAAAATTAAATTTAAGTTTCTGTTAGCTTAATGTCTACCCAATAATGCTGAAAAAAATTAAAAAAATTGGATTTATAATTCCTAAGAAAAATGCAAAAATGTTAGTACTGAAAATTGAGTTTACCTAAAATTCGCCATACAAAACGGCAATTTCATAGGTAAAGACCTAATATACTCGTACTTCCCCTTAAATCCACTCGTTTTCAGGTTTGATGGGATTCTGGGGGAGCTCTCTGTCCTGCAGTGGACGTTTCATGGAATGTTATAATGATGATATTGAATGAATGTTTATTTACAGAATTACAATGGTAGCTTTTGGTTTGTATGTGGCCAGTGTCGCGTTATCATACCCACTCGCATGCTATCCAGCTATCCAAGTAATATTAGAGGTTATAAAGAATCACGACCCAAATCACGATCCAAGTTCAGTCTGTTTAAAGACCACAGAATACGTCATAAGGCCTCTTTTCACTACCGTGTCATGTAAGTATAGCACGCGACAGCGCAGGAGTGCGGGCGATATGTATGGCGCGCCATACATATCAGCTACAGTCCTGAAAGTCACGTACTCTAAATTGCCACTCGCCGTAGAAGAATAAGGATAAATAAGTGGTTCTTCGATTGTCACAGTATCTATAATGCGCGCAACGCAAGATGACACCTGTCAGTTGAAAGTAGAAGGGATTTTGCGCAGGTACAGCCTAGCGTCCCTCCCCGCTTGCCGCCAAAATGGCCTGCGGACTGTCTACTGCGCAGGTTAACCACGTGATCCGTCAAGTCTCTTCTTTCGTTGAGCGAATTGTACCTTAACAGGGTCCTAGTGAAATAGTTAACATAATTTAAGCATGTTACTTAGACCATGAAACTGAACAAATTTCCCTAAGGAACATAGGTCGAAATACGAAAAACCAAATTTGACGTCCCATACGAAATGCGCTATCAGCCGATACAGTTCTATGGGAGGTCAAAAATTTATTTTTGTATTTCGACTTATGTTCCTTGGGGAATGTTATTAAGTTTCATGGTCTGAGTAACATATTAAAATTATGTCTACTATTTTATTCGGACCCGCGCTCTCAGCCACTCTTTAGATACCAAAAAAATTTAGTTGTGTTGGGACAGAAAATTTTGCGAAAAGAGAAAAAAGTGTTTTAAGGCTTAAAATATAACGAGTATTATCAATACTTAAAGGTGCCTTTACTAGCTAAGCTAGGAGGTAAAACTTCTTCATACAAAATGAATAAAAGTGACGCGTCATAAATCTATACAATGATAAAACAGTATAAACATATAATGAAACATTTGCAACCGTGTGTCTGTACTTCTGACAAATTTATCATAAAATGAGTGTAAGCGATGAGAAAAGGAGGTTTTTGTTCTGAGGAAAAGACTATCAGAATACATTTTTTTTTGAAATTTTTTGTCTATCTGTATGAATTCGATAATCTCCAAAACTACTAAACGGATTTTATTGCAGTTTTCACAAGTAGATTAAGCTTAGATCCGAGCAATAGGCTGGGTTTCATTTAAATTGGTTCACTAAATCAAAACTACACTAATGTCAAGTATCTAGTTGCCCGTGCCACAATTACTCACAAAATACTAAACCGATTCAAACAGGGTTTTCAATAACTTATTTGGCTTACTTCTTTGCAACATTTAAGTTTAGTTTTATTGAAAACGGCTCACTGAGACAGAAGATACGTTAAGTTTCAAGCAGCAGCGCCAATAACTCACTGAACCGATTCAAACTGGGTTTTCCATAACATATAATATAATTTTATAATTTTATACTGGTGAAAATTTGTAATTGGCGTAGTTCTTTTCAAAATTATTATATAAAACATTATTGGCTGTAAATTTTCCAAATAAAATAAAATAAATAAAATAATATATTTCATGCAACATAAAAGCTTTGTTTCATTGCAATCGTTTATGTTGCTTCTGTTTAGTAGCGACACGCATGAAAATTATGAATAAAGGGTTATGCTAACAATAAGTTTTGGTCGAATCCCACGCGATCGAAGTCGCGGGCAACAGCTAGTTATACATAAGCGACTAGCTGCAATCATGCCGCTTCGCAGCTGCTTCTTGACTTACGCTTTTGTATGTAATGTTGCGTCCATGCCGTAGATATTTTGATTTAATTTTATTTTATTAACATAGTTCTAAGTAGGTTACTAACAATATGGACTGTAGTCTGAAATAAAGAATTTGAATTTGTATCCGTTCTACGCCTGTGCCATGCCTGCGCCTTGCCCGAACCTTGGCCTCTTCCACAGATTAATCTATGCCCTCGCCGTATGGCCTTTACTTATATTTTACTGCACAAAGTTTCATGCATTTGAATCAACTTGAGAGGGCTAGTTTTCAGATATCCCGGTGCAAGATAACCCAAATAACAAATAAGTTATATTTTTTCTTATTTCAGTTTTGATCGCCTACATGTTTCCTTTTCAAGCTCCGTTTGTTGCATTTGTGGGAAGCTTATGCACTACTCTATTGTCATTGGTGTTCCCCGCCCTTATGGAAATAGGTCTGTGTTATCCTGATAATTTTGGTCGCTTCAAATTCTTTCTTATTAAAGACTTGCTCATTATAGTGTTAGGTCTTACTGGTTGGGTGGGGGGCATTTATCAATGTGGCTATCTGCTTTATGTTCGAATGGATGCTGCGAAAGAAATACTAGGCTAAAACAGACTTCATAAAAGAAGTTTTGAGCTACCTAACACACAAAGTAGGATTAAGGCTCTACAACTTTCATTCTTTATTTGTTGTGGGGGTAATGAAGATTTTTATTCATTATTTTATTTAATTATGAGGCAAAAATTGCACCTTATCTGCACATGAAACTGAACAACTTTACTCAATAGAACAAAATAATATTTTGACCTCCTATAGACACTGCATCAGTGATAGAGCAATTTGTATGGGTGGTAAAATTTGGTTTTTCGTATTTCAAGCTATGTTCCTTGGGAGAAGTTGTTCAGTTTTATGGGCAGATTCACACCCTTCAGTAGTATCACACCTTTCCGTTACACGCTGTATTATGCCTGTTTCTAATATTTTAAGATAATATTATTTATTTTTTTTGCCTACTCCGACGAGATAGAGCCGTGACGCTATGTGTATATGGCGACCAAAAAATTTAAAAGTAATAGCTGGACAAGGGATTCTTTGAGGCTTCTTTCAAAGTTAAGTAAAAATGTTATTTTATCGTAATAAATATATGACATGTATGACATATATGACATATACAGGGTCTTTGGTAAATGTCTGCAAACCTCTCAGGTGGTGGCTTTACCCATGAAACTGAACAACTTTTCCTAAGGAACATAGTTTGAAATACTAAAAAAAAAATTCAGATCAATCAATTTTTTTTTCGTATTCCACCTATTATTTTAGGGAAAGTTGTTCAGTTTCATGGGTAGAGCTACCACTGCGGTTATACCTTTACAAGGTTCCGACCCCTTTAATTGTGCACGCTAATCATAGGTTTGTCACTTGTATTGTGGGTTTTTATTGTCGCTTCTTTTTTTTCCCACAATGGTGCCACATTGTTTGTGAAGCGATGTAGTTAGCTGACGTCATTAAGAGATTTTAATATCCAACAATGAATAAACGATTTTGATTTGATTTCATTTGATTTGTATGTAAGTACGTTTATATATATGGATGGACCATTTTCTCAACTTTTTAAATATTATTACTCGTAGAATATCTGTCGCAGGTAAATTGTCAATCGGCTCCATTTCTTACAATTTTACTAGGTAAATTATAATTTCACGGGCTATTATAGCTTCGGTTAGGTTAGGTTTCTTTAGAATTTACCGTTTTAAATTTACCTGCGACGCATATCCGCTGTCAAAATATTCTGCGTATTACTTAAAATAAAATTTTCGTTAACGATTAAAAATCTTATGGAGTCGGATTAATTATGTATATGGCAATACGGAAATTTAATTTTACAAACTTTATTTGATTTACAATCTGTCAGTAATAAAAAAACTATTAAAGGTTTAAAATTTACACTGTATATTATTGTAGTAAGAACTCGATTATGTCATTTAAGATAACGAATGTATTTGTTTAAACGTAAGTAAACATATTCTTTCATTTATCCCTGTAATAAATTATTACGATGTTTTGAAAATTTACGATTTTTTTTTCTCTACGATTAGAACAGAATCTAAAATTTGACTTATTATATCTTAAAATTAATATTTTTTATACGAACTAAGGCCGTGTCCAGATGAAGCTTTTTACGCGAGAGTCGACTCGCGCGTAGGCACCTATGCACTCGCGCGTTACCGAGATACTAGAGCTACACATATTGCATCCAGATAAGGCGTTTACGCGCTAGTGAAATTGCGAGTAAATTAACGGAACGCGCGTAAAACGCGCGAGTCGACTCACGCGTAAAACGCCTCATCTATGGACACGGTCTAATATTATAAACGCGACAGTAACTCTTTCTATCTGTCTGTTTGTTACGTTTTTACGGCTAAACCGCCGTAAACTATGCAAAAAAACATAGGCTACTTTTCTCCGAACTGCACAAATGCGAGTTTTGTCTCATCCAATGCAGAATTAAAATCACTAAAACTTTTATAAAGACCAATTTTCTATATTGTGAGTCCTTTACGAGACATATAGTCGCAAAACCACAATATTACCCTTTCGGGGGTACATTTTTACCCCCTACCACTTACGCACAACTCCACCGGGGAGGAAAACCTAGGATGGTAAGGTAATATTGAGTAATAATTGAAACTATTAAAACAATTTTAAAAATCTAGGTATGATTTCCAGATTGAAAGTGAACCCTAATAAACTAAACATAAAAGCGAATATTTTCCCACTTTCTTCAATAATTACTTTTCCCGAGGAAGTTTTTTTGGGCGTTGTATTTTATATATTCTGTAGTATCTGGTGACCTATAAATTAAAGAGATTTTAACCTCGCTGCCTATAAATATTCATTAGTGCCAATGTAATACATTTTAATGACATCAATTACCACTGCATCCATTACCCTAGATAGGAAAATGCATAGTTCCTTATCTGTTAGCGTTAGTCATTTGCTCTGTCTTATAAAGGTCAGGAATATGATGCAATATTTTAGGATTAAGTTTAAATGAACATGTGAGGAAATATAGCAAAATGTGAAGTTGAGGCCCACATTGAGTCCTACCAAGATGTGTAAATTCCTTCGGCGATTACTAACGTATTTCTTAAAAACTAAAATTCTGTAGCAGACAGCTTCTTTCTATGTTGTAACACGGAAAGATAAGAGTTCTCTACATAAAGGAGCTTTAACTTAAAAATGATATCTGCAACTGGAGGTAAGCGCTACTATTGTTTATCTAATAGACTGACAAAGAATTGCGTTGACTTATTTATAGAGCAACGAAACCACTCTAGTTAGTAAACCCTACTACCATTATTATATTCATAGATCAAGGTACCTGCCAGCTGTGCGTCGGTGTTTGCAAAATCTACCGAAGTTGATCCATATAATATAGAGATCTGGGTTTGGTGTGGTAATATAACTGCTTCTAAGCATCATTAGTTATAGATCCAGGCACCTGCCAACTGCGCGATGGTGGGGGTGGGATTGGTAGGTCAGCATAGGGGTTGAAAAAATCTACTGAAGTTGAACCATTTATAGAACTCTGGGTTTGGTGCGGTATTGTAGCTGGTTATTCATTGAATTCAAATATAACATTGGCAGGTGTTTTAGTTGGTGGCATCCAAGTTGTGTGAAAAAGTGCCAAAGTTGACTCATTTTTAGAGGGCTGGGACCATATTTTTTCATTAGAGAGGACCTTCAGCATCCTTCGTGTAAAAAGGCAGGCGAAACTATTAATACTAACACCCCGGCAGGTGACGACAAAGAGCGAGAAATCTGCGCGATTTTTTAAACAGTTGGCCAACTGGATGTATCTATGAGCTTTTGTGAATTTTGTGAATGATAGCACATGTTGCCCGTACATGTGCTATCATTCACAAAATTTGTCGGTAGAAACTTTTACAACTCTATTACCACGCCATAAGTTCCAAAAGTGTTTCTACTGATGAGCGGCTGTGTGTACCATTAACCACAATGTTCATTTCTCCTTTACAAATATAGCAGCCTCTGATTGAACACGCATCGTGCGCGAATTCGTCTCGGCTCGGCTGTTGTCGTGTTCGTCAATATTTTCACCTGCCTTTTTGCACACATGATGTTGAAGGTGCATTCTATTGAAAAAATATGGACCCTGTTCTATACAGGGTGTAAGCGACAGCCTTCCGAATACAGTCAATGTAACTGAACAACTTTCAGCGAATAAAATTTTACGGGAAATGAAAAAATATTTCGGCCTCTCCATACAAACTGTCCAATCAAGTTTGCAATTTTGTATGGAGAGGATTTGTTTTTCATTTCCTGAAAGTTTTAATCGCGGAAAGTTGTTCAGTTACGTTGACTGATCATGCCTTTTCAGTATTCGGAAGGCTGTCCCTTACACCCTTTATAAATGAGTCAAATTCGGCACTTTTTCACACACCTTGGATGCCGCCCACTACTATTTTTCTACCAATTAAAGCGGCTGACAATATTATATTCGAATTCAATGAATAAGCAGCTATAATACCAAACTAAACCCAGAACTCTATAGGTAAATGGCCAATCCTAACCAAGCGAACCAAATTTATTTTGAAGAAGGATCTAGAATAAAAATAATGAATAGGATAAAAGCGCGGCTTCGTAGAGTATAATTGATATTATTATTCTTAATGTAAATATTTTTTATTGTATCTGAGAAAATATTCTGAATGGACTAAAGAAGAAAAAGAAGAAACTGTCCTGCTGCCATATAATAAAAGAGAAAAGTTCTTCAGTTTCATGGTCTGAGAATCATACTAAAATTATGTTCAGTCATTAAAAAAACATAGGTCGAAATACAAAAAACAATCACCTCACATAAGAAATGCGCTATCAGCTGATTTACGTTCCATGGGAGGTCAAAATACTTTTGTCATCGACCCATGTTCCTTAGGGAAAGTTGTTCAGTTTCGCATCCTTAAGGTTTGGTAAGTACACCCTTTTTGTTACACCCTGTATACATATTTGCACCACGCACAGATACAGTTTTACCTTACACAGTCGAAGGTAGATCTTAAATCATCAAACCCGAAATACTCTTACAGCTTAAAAGGGTTTATTTTGTATTTACCAAAAGTTATTTGTGCGTTAACAAATTCAGAGTTAAGTAAATGAATACGCGATTTTCGAGCAAAGTTGTCCCAGAGTAGAGCCCTATTTGTTATTTGATGAAAGTGTTTTAGAGACAAATCTTCGCAAGCCAGTAGGTACCTACTGAAAAATGAATTAAATAAAGCTTAAGTTGCATGTTTTTTGTTTCATAAAATTCTAAGGTTCTACAAGTTTTGTGAAGTGGATACGTCTATGCTTTCGTGGTCATTTCGTACGAAGTGGATATACGCCCTCTGGCGGCAATAGTTGGTACGGTTAACCGCTTGTCGGTAGAAACTTTTTCAACTCTATTACCACGCCATAAGGTCCAAAAGTGTTTTTACTGATGTGAGGCCGTGTGTACTACAGCGAGCTTTAGATGAGTCAGAGGATGAGGGGAGGGGTGTAAAGGGACGGGGAACGAGGGGAAGGTATGAGGGGGTGAGGGGAGGTGGGTGAGGGGAAGGGCAGTGAGGTGGAGAGGGGGTTAGTGGATGTGGGTGGGAGCTTAACGTGCTTTTGACTGTACTTACCATACGACTGTATCCAGATTTTTTTTATAGCCAATCAGAGAGTTACTTTTTCAATTCACATAATAATTCAGGAAGCAGGAAGGGCTGTAGAGTGTTTAGGACACCCGTGCAGGTGCCTAATTGTTGAGGACAAGGTGTGGGAATGAAAGACTAGTTTACTGCTCCAAGTGTAGGAGTGGAATGATTTATTAAGATTACGGCACGGTATTTATATCATTTCTAGCTCAACTAAAATTATTAACAGCCAATCAGACATCCTACATTTTAACCAATTACAGCTTACTTAATTTTACCCTCATATTCCAATAATAAATTTGTAGATACCCTACATATCTCCCCCCTAAGTGACAACGATGTATAAAAAAATAAAAAACAAATTATAGACGTAACCTTAAATATTTAATACGTATTTTATTGCTTAAACCTTAGATTATGAATAACGGCAGCTTACTGCCTATGGCTTAAACTATTAAACGCTGTCACAGTCTCGGCTTCTGCACTACTGTGCGCCGTGCGCGTGACGTAATCACTCAGCGCGCGAGCGCGTATAAGGGCTCCCGCACACGACCGAGAATCGGTGGGCGATTATCGGCCAGGACAAGGACGGAAGATTCAGGTGATAACACGTCAGAGCGGGATGCCGACAAAAAATCGGCCACCGATTCTCGGTCGTGTGCGGGAGCCCTAATAGTATGGGCAGTTTCCCGCTCTCGCCATTCCGCCGGCTGCACGCGCCGGTGGCACACCTCTGCTCCACTTCGTATGAGTCATCGGCTGGATTGTCCGCCATGATGCGATGCGCGGCGACGACACGAAGACGTGATGCGCTACAACGATGTTATTTTAAATGTTGTTTAGCTGCGCCGGATTTCTTCTGTTTTGTTTTAGTGAGTGTTTTGGTTTAGATTTAATGAGTGACGTAGTGAGCTTCGTTCCAGTTGCAAGGCGGTTGACATTTGCGAGCCTCGCTCCCGAATCGCTCGTGGTAGAAGCAAACGGTAGGCCGGTAGGTTGTTGGTGCCGAGAAATATTCGCGATCATAAGGGGAATTTCGTAGCAATCTTGCTTCCAGCTGAAGAATCCTGCGCTTGAGCTGCTCATTTTCGCGCTGTGGGTTACGGATTATGTGTTGGCTTCGAGTTGCTGCATAGTGTGGATTTGTTCGATCGTTGATTGTCGCATTTGGTTCATTGTTCTTCCAAACTCCTGCATGGCTTCTGCGAAGCGTTGAGTTTCCTCTACGATCGGGGAGGTGCCTTCGGCGTCCGTAGTTGTGTCGTGCCCGCTCATTTTATAGTTGGTTGAAAAGTGCAGAATCAGTGCGCAGTAAGATTTGGTGAGTTAGGTAGGTGCAGTTGCTCTCAACGTGCTGTCGTGACTGGACTGATGATTGATCATGCATTGGATTGGTATTTATAGGATTGCAGGAATGATATTTCGTTAGGATTATTGAGGGTAGTTTTATAACATTTGAAGTTATAGTAAAGCTAGGTAGGAAGATAGAGTTTGTTAAGGATTGCTTTGTAACATTGAAGTTACGAAAAGGTTGGATCAGCTTGCGTAGGTAACTGTCGGTTTTGATATTCTTCCAGACTTGGTTCGGTAGTATGTCTCTGGCGATTTTATGTCGGAATTGTTGTTGTTTGTTGAAGCTATACTCTCATTTAGTATATACGCTGGTTTTAGTCGGTCCATAGATATTATCGTTGTGCGCCTTGGTAGTTGTATTTTGAATTTTTTGTGTTTTCGTTGTAGTACTTCGTAGGGACCATCGTAAGGTTTAGACAGTGGCGGTCGCACTGCGTCATTTCTTATGAACACGTGCGTACACGATGCTAAGTCTTTGTGTATAAAGGTTTTTTGGCTCTGTGTGGTAGGTCTCTGTTTTGCTGTTAAGTCGGCCATTATGTTCGTTAGGGTTTTAACGTATTCGGCGCATTCCATTTCTGGTTTTGTAGGTACGAAAAAGTCTGATGGAATTCGTATTTGAGTGCCGTAGGTTAGTAGACATGGGCTTGTGTTGTTGTCCGTACGCAGCGCTGTACGTAATCCTAGCAAAACTGTAGGTAATTCGTCTGACCATTTGTTTGTTGTTGTACATCTCGCCATTAAAGCGGCTTTTAGTGTGCGGTGGAATCGCTCGATCTGTCCATTAGATTGTGGATGATATAGAATAGAATAGAATAGAAATACCATTTATTCATTGTAATTCACAATACATAAAACGATTAGCTACCATGAACATTATTTATAGACAAGAGTTTACAAAAATAAATATGAGGCAACCATGTCGTGATGTGTATTATGTGCGACAGTGAAAAGGCGCTGGCTCAGCATGTTGTCGCAGCAAGCTACGACGCTGGTGATTCTGCCAGAAACCTAAGTGAGTCGACGTAAGCGACACAGAAAAGGATCGATAAATTAAAGAATTTGTAAGAAGACGTAAAGTGCGAATAAAAAGTAGTGTGTGCATGTATGTGTGTGTGTGTGGGGGGGGGGGGGGGTTAGTGTGCGAGTAAGGGGGGGGGGGGAAGGATCAGCAGAGTAGGATAACGGTGTAGTGATTTTAAAAGTAACTAACACAATTTACAATACGATACCCGGAAAAGTAAAAGGTAATTTTTTAATAAAGTTTTAAATTGTTTAATTGATTTCGTGTTTCTTATAGGAGGAGGTATGTTATTCCAAATTTTTGCCGCATTATATCTGTAACTGCCGCGGAACGCAGTTGTTCTGTGGTTAGGTATAAGAAGGGGAGGGACACAGGGTCTAAGATAATCTATGTTAGAATTTCGAGTTGTTCTCCAATTAAGTTTTTCATATAGATGCTCAGGACTTTTGTTTTTAATAACTCCGAATAATAAAGTTGCGGTGTAAAGCTGTAGCCGTTCTTTCATTTTTAATATTTTTTTTTGACGAGTTTAGATAAGGCGTGACATGATTGCGGGGAGGGATTTTAAAACAAAATCTGGCACAGGCGTTTTGTATTCGTTGAATCAACTTATGAGATCTAGCATGCAGACAAGGACCATACACGGTGATGCAATAATTGAGCTTAGACAGAATTAATGTTTCGCAAAGTAAGACACGCAAATCCAAGTTTATATAGTCTCTAATTCTATAAATCACCTTAAGTCTGTAGAAGCAATTGCGAGCTGTCTCCAGAACGAAATTCTCAAATCGTAAACTACCATCCATTAAGATGCCCAGATTCTTTGCCTCCTTTACACGATCGATGTCCGATCCGAGCATAGTAATTTTAGGGTTATGTGCTATGGTGTTTTCTATTTGTTTAAAAGTGCCAAGGATTAGATACTTGGTTTTAGAAGGGTTTAGTAGCAAGTCATTTTTCTCCGACCAACGTGCAACACGATCGAGATCCTGATTAAGAGCTTCAAAATCGCTAGCGGCATTAGACTTTTTGATAGGTAGGTATATCTGGAGGTCATCCGCGTACAAGTGATAGTTACAATTTAGAATAGATTTAGGTAAGTCAGCGGTGTAAAGGATAAACAACAGAGGGCCGAGGATGGAGCCCTGGGGTACATGGCGTAGTTCGTATACGTTTGATTCCTAGTTTTTTCATTAAACATTGAAAAAGATTTGATTCGAATTGTCGTCCCTGATCTGTTGTTAGTCGTAGAGGACAGCCGAATCGTGATATCCAATTATCATAAAATGCTTTTGCTACCGTTTCAGCTGTTATTTCCTGTACTGGTATAATCTCTGGCCACTTTGTAAGTCGGTCGATCATCGTTACACAATATTTGTTGTAGTTTGAAGGCGGTAGCGGACCAATTATATCGATGTGAACGTGTTCAAAGCGTGATGATGGCGGGAACTCATCAATAGGCGTAATTGTGTGTCTATTGACTTTTGACCTTTGGCAAGGTATGCATGCTTTAGTCCATTTGCTGATATCCTTATTCATTCCAGGCCAAAAATATTTTGTAGTTATTTGTTTCCTTGTGGATCGTATTCCTGAATGGCTTAGTTCGTGCTGTGCTTTGAAAGCTACGTGACGATAAGATGTAGGTAGATACGGTCTTGCGCTCCCTGTAGTCATTTCGCATGTGATAGGTTTTCTGCTGCCCTCAATATTTTTTTTTATAAATGTTAGATTTGGTTGTGATTTTAGTTGTTTGAGCTCCTCATCTTTGGCTTGGCATTGTATCTCTTCTATTCTTGATAACCAATCGGCTACGGAGTTTTTTTCTCCTTTTACGTACAAAATTTTTGTGCAGAATTGGCTTATGAAACTTAGTTGTCTCTCTCTTCGTGGCGTGTCATTGTTGCTAGCTGGCTTTGACAAGGCGTAAGATATAGGCTTGTGATCTGTGTGTATTGTTACGTCATTTCCTTCGATTAGGCGTCTAAAATGTTTGACAGCCGTGTAGATTGCTAGTAGTTCGCGATCGTACACACTGTAACGGCGTTGCGTGTCACTTAATGACTTTGAAAAGAAGGCTAGTGGCTTCCATTTTTTGTTTACTAATTGTTGAACCACAGCCCCAAGACCGTGGTCTGATGCATCCGTCATAATGCTGAGTGGTGCACCGTGGACTGGGTGTGAGAGAGTGAATGCATTCAAAATGCTTTGTCGGCAATTTTCAAACGCTTCTGTTGCTTCTTTGGTCCATTCAATAGGAGTTTGATCGTTTTTCTTTGCATTATGTAGGTATTTGTTTAATTCATACTGTTGTTGTGCTTGGTGCGGTAAGCAGTTTCTATAGTAGTTGATCATGCCTAGGAAACGCCGCAACTCTTGTACGTTCCTCGGTTTTTTTGAATTCTGATATTGACTTTACGCGGTCTGATGGTGGTGATATACCCTCAGCTGACACTTGATAACCCAGGAAATCTATTTGCTTTTTCCCGAATTCACATTTTTCCAGGTTGAGTGCTATTCCATATTTGTTAAGTCGGTCTAGCACTTTATGTAGCAATTCTTTGTGGGTGTCTTCGTCTTCTGAATATAGGAGTATGTCGTCTACGTATGGAAAGCATCCATCGATTCCTCTTAGTACTTCATGCATGAAACGTTGGAATGTCTGGCTGGCGTTCCGTAGGCCGAAAGGCATAACTCGAAATTCAAACAGACCGAAAGGAGTGATGACCGCAGTTTTTTCAGGGTTTTCCATGGGTATCCAGTAGTACGCGCTTTTTAGGTCCAGTTTTGTAAATACTTTTTTGTTATGTAACATGTAAGTGAAGTCCTGTATGCGTGGTAGTGGGTACCTGTCAGGCAGAGTAACAAAGTTTAACCGTCGATAGTCTCCACATATGCGCATAGTTCCATTTTTTCTGTTTGCTACATGAATCGGGCTGGCCCATGGACTTTTTGATGGTTGGATGATTCCCATTTCTAGCATTTTTTCGAACTCATTTTTCACTGCTTCGTACTTTCCAGGCGGCAGCGGTCGAGCGCGTGAGTAAAGAGGTGGTCCGTTGGTTTCTATGTGATGATTGACTTTGTGTTTGACAGGATTCTTCATTGACACAGGTCGTAAAACATCTGGGTACAGTTTCAGGATGTCATGATATATTTGATCTTGGCTTAACATTTGTATTGTTTGTTGGGTTGTTTGAGTTTCAATAGCGCTGACTGATAGGCTAGTAATCTGATCTATCAATCTGTTATTATGTAAGTCAACGAGCAGCTTATAGTGATTTAAGAAATCTGCTCCTAGTATTGATGTTTTGACATCCGCTATGACAAACGTCCATCTAAAATTACGGCGTAAACCTACATTTATAATTTGGCTTTTTTCACCGTATGTGTTGATAGGCGTGTTGTTTGCAGCGTAGAGTTTATTACCGTCTGTTTTTGGTATTTTCTTGCCTCTTACCGCTATCACTGAAATTTCTGCACCCGTGTCTATTAATAATAATAATAATAATAATAATTTATTTTTTATCAATCAATCAAATATTAAATCGTTCTCTGCTGTCACGATCGTATACACATAGGCGGTTGCTTTTGGACGTAACATCAATATCCGCCATTATTGATGTTTCTCCTGGTTTCCCTTACTATCTGTATCATGGGTACATGGTTTGACACAACGGCGTGCATTTTTTCCAAATTTAAAATGGTACCAGCATTTTCCTTGGTAATCTGCTGGCCCACGCTGATTCCTGCTGGATGAACGAGAATGGTTCTGACTTCCGATCGAGTGTGAACGGTACCTATTACGGCGAAACGTGTGTCTGTGATTTAAAGCTGCAATCTCATGCGTTAATTTTTCAATTTGTGAGAGGATTGCGTCCGATCTAGAATCTGTGGTTTTTTGTTGACCAGCGCATGTTACGGCTGCGATATTTGCGCCAGTAGGCATCTCGTAGTCTAACATTCTATCGGCCATTGTTGCCAAGGTGTCGAGCGTTGCTTCCGCATTTACTGACAGTACTGAGCGAATGTGTGCAGGTAGTTGTTTCATCCACTCAATTTTGATTCCCTCTTCGGTTATTAATTCGCCACCTAATTCTTTCATTTGCCTCAATAATTGCGTGGGTTTTTGGTCTCCTAGTTGTAAACCACTTATAAGCTTTTGGAAACGTTGAACGCCTGACTCTTCATATACCGCTATCAGTCGCTGTTTAAGCGCGTCGTATTTGTTAGTGTCTGGTGGTTTCTTTATAATATCTGTTACGTGCCTTAGATCTTGTGACTGTAACTGCTGAAGTAAGTATTGATACTTTTGTTGATCTGATTTACGTAGCGGGTCTATTACCGCTTCAAATTGTATAAACCAGACGCTTGGAAACTCGCGCCAGAAAGGTATGATGCGTGATTGTACTGAGAGAGCTGATAAAATATTGCCCTTCTCCTTATCATCTTCGTTTTGGTCTCCTCCGCCAGTCATTGTAGAAGTTGCTTGTTACTTTCTCGGGGTCACCAGTTTAGGACACCCGTGCAGGTGCCTAATTGTTGAGGAGAAGGTGTGGGAATGAAAGACTAGTTTACTGCTCCAAGTGTAGGAGTGGAATGATTTATTAAGATTACGGCACGGTATTTATATCATTTCTAGCTCAACTAAAATTATTAACAGCCAATCAGACATCCTACATTTTAACCAATTACAGCTTACTTAATTTTACCCTCATATTCCAATAATAAATTTGTAGATACCCTACAAGTGCATGGAGGGGGGCAGAATGTTTAGGGATAGATTTGGGGTCTGGTTGTGTGGTATATTGAATTAAAGGCCTTTAAGAGCTGATTATAAAAATATACTGACCATCACATTTTGAGCTCCTTGTTACTTTTAAATCAAAGAAATATTTTCGAAGCATACCACGTATCGGCTCCTTCAGGTAAATAAACACCGGTCAATGGCGAGTCGGACTCGCGCGCCGAAGGTTCACTGTACCAATAGTATTTTAAGAAACAATAAAGTCTATTTTTGGACCGCAAAACTAAATTTGTTTGTAAAGGTTTTTTGCAGATTAAAAAAAAATGTGCTATTTAGAAAGATCGTTTTATTTTTCCTGTAATATATACATTTATTTATTTATTGATCCAATTGCAAATTACATAAATTTCTATCGACTGTAATTATTTCAGATTTTTCCTTCCTCAAACTTCGTAGATAAGGGGGGGGGGGGATTCCACTTATTGTCATATATAGCTTTTGTACTACGTGCAGTCAAGTCATACTACAAACAAAATAAATAAAAAATCCTCGTGCAACTGGGGGGACAATTAAGTGGACCACGAAACACGAGCAAAAAAACAATTATTACGAAACCACAGCCACCCACGCACACGCCACAGCCACCGACCTGCTGTGGACATTGTCTGTCTACATCGTAAACAACGGTGAGATGGACATACCCTGTTCAATGTTGTGTGAAATTAGCTTGCCTGTCCTTTACAGCTCCGCTGGGGTGAAATCGGTGAAATACTTTTTCCTCATAGAAATACTTTGTTTTCCTAACTCCCATAACTTAAGACGATATGTAATTTTTTTTTTTTGGATTTCGAAGACAAATATCTTTTCAACACATTTGCTCATAAAACAGCTCTCTCAGCTCAGCAGAAAAATGCGCGCGCAACAAGAATTCCGCGCGCCATTTTTCAGAAGTATTTTCATTTGCTTTGATTTTTGTGACTACGATGGTTTCAAGCAATGAAGAAGAACTTGATTTAAACCCACAGGAAATAATCACTGGGGCACAAAATGCAAGTGAGAGTCTCCTTCCAGCAAAATCAAATAAAAAATACATTCTTGCCTACGAAAAGTTTATTGAATGGAAGAACAGCAAAAATGCCAATTCATTTTCAGAGAATGACTTTTTGGCTTATTTTAATGAGCTGGCGAATAAGTATAAACCTAGCTCTTTGTGGTGTATTTATTCCATGTTGAAAAGTATTGTGAGAACGAAAAATGGAGGCTCAGGAATCGCAGCCCGAACCGCAAAAAGGTAAGTGAATTTGATTCGTTTTATTCGCAAATGTGTTGAAAAACGTCGTAAGAAGCTTGTGCGCTTTGGTGATTACGCCCTCGCCTGCGGCTCGGGCTGCAATTTCTGAGCCTCGGCCGTATTATCCAAAATAGCGCACGTGCATCTTAATGTACTATTTTATTTACTCAGTGTCTTGCCATGATTTTCAGGTATCTGTTTCTTGACCATTCAAGTGATAGCATCACTAAGACCAAAACATGATGAGTGAAAATCGACTGGAAAAATAAAATCCAAAGTTGCCTCTTTAATTTTCATTCCTTACTCTTTTTGTAGAATCTGAGGTGTTAAGTAGTGAAATTAACCATACAGAAAGGTATTCATAGTTGCTATCTTATGCCTAACGTAAAATTTTATTTTATTACTTAGTTTTTACAAGAAGTCGATTTTATATCAGGCGCTTACGTCATTTAGTTTTGGTAACACGCACAGTATATCTGTCGTAATCTAAAGCGTTGCGGATGTAATCACTGTATCCTTTTCTTTCAAGCGAAAAGACTGCGCCCACTGTCAAATAACTATCTTTTCACATATCCTCTTAAGAGGTCATCAACGAAACTCGATTTTTTTGTTTCCAATAGTTTTGAAAAGTGGTTCAGTCTGATTGTAAGGGCAAGCTTATTAATAATGGAAATTAACAAAAACAACTTAAGGTGACTTAAGGTTATTAACATGAAAAGAAACAAGACATAAAAAAGACAACTAGGAAATACAAGGTAATTTCTGGACCCCTGGCCATTTTTTAGTATGTTGCTCCGAACATACAAATGAACAACTTTTCCAAAGAGATAAAAAAGAAAATAAATAGGTCGTCCCATACGAATTCCGCTACAGTCACCAATCACCATAAAGGTTTGTGGAAAGCTAAAAAAATCTCGTTTTTCGAACTAAGTATCTTTGAACTAAGGGGAAGTTGTTCTGGATTGCGATCTGAGTAACGTACAAAAATTTTACTAGGTGTCCAAAAATAACCCTGTATATAGGGTGTTAATTTGATTGCGTACCATAGCTCAGGGGCGGGATCAGTATCAGCAACTGAACAACTTTTCCCAAGGAATATCGGTTGAAATACGAAAAACCAAATTTGACCTCCCATACAAAATGCGCTTATCAGCTGATGCAGTTTCTATGGGAGGTCAAAAATAGTTTTCGTATTTCGACCTATGTTCTTTGAGAAAAGTTGTTCAGGTACTGATCCCGCCCCTGAGCTATGGCACGCAATCAAATTAACACCCTGTATAGGGACTGTCAACCGCTGAGGGAAGAACTTAAGTGAAGCTTCAGAAAGGGGCTTTTCAGAGTAAATGAGGTTCGACACAGCTATTTATTTGGGGCCTGCCCCGTCGGCCTTCCGAAAACTGAAAGGGCATGATCAGTCCACGTAACTGAATAACTTCCAGCGAATAAAACTTTTAGGAAATGAAAAACAAACCGGCCAAGTGCTTGTCGGACCACGCGCAATATAGGGTTCCGTAGTAAAGTTGCTTTAGGAATTATTATTTTTTAAAAGGTTTTCATTTTTCATAACAGTTTTTCATTTCCCGATTTCTTTATCATTTTCTGAAAGATTTATTCGCTGAAAGTTGTTCAGTTACGTTGACTGGTTATGCTCTTTCAGTATTCGGAAGGCTATCCCTTACACCTTTTATATTTTATTATAAAAAAAGATAAGAACTTAACAGTGAAAAAAGTACTTATAATATGTTCCACGGCAAGAATGTAGCAACTGCGCAGGCGCTCGGTTTAACAGGTATAATCTTTTTATATTTCTAAGCAGGTTTTTCAGCATGGCAACTGGCTATAACTAATGATGACAAGAATACCTACGTTATTACTAAGAAATTTTCCAATACCTATTAACTTTTTCACCCACTATCATCACAAAATAAAGAAATTATACCGAATGCCGATGCCTATTCCATGAAAAGTTAACTAAGAAAGATAAAACTCCTAAATTTACTTTAAATTACAGCCCAGACAGTGCATTGTATTCTTAGAAATCCTCCCACAATTATTTTATTAGCCTTGTAACTTAAAAGAAAATTTAAGAAAACACGAAAATACATTCAGATAACGGGCGAGGTTGGAACTTTAAATTGTAACTACGAATAAAAGAGTCTAATTTTGTTTTAATTCAATAAAATTAATTATAAAAACTCAAAGTCTGATGGTTTTATATTATACTTATTTGGTTTGTAAGTTTATAACTGAAGAATAAACAGGTTTTGTAATTTTCCCATAAATATACGATTGAATAGCTTTGCGAAATGCAGTAACATTGTTAAAAAACCGGCCACGTGTGTGTTGGGCTCTCGTAGTGTAGGGTTCCGCAGTTGCCTGAGTTTTTATTATTTCATAAACATGTTCCCCCTCCTAACGATGGTCCAGCGCCTGATTGCTATTGCTATTTCTATTATTTTAAGACAAGTATTTTGTCTATTACTCATCATCATCATAACATCCCATGAAACGTCCACTACAGGACAGGGAGCTCCCTCTAGAATTCAAGCTTTTGCTGGAAAAATGTAGAGGGGAAGTACCATAGTCACCTCGCTTGTTAGCGTTATGGCTGGCACCATGGACCGCGGTTGTAGGTGACCGCAGTAAGTAAGATGTTAGATACAAAGGAGGACGATGCTGCCCATCCTCCAGTTTATAACCCTTAGTCGCCTCTTACGACACCCACGGGTCGCCTATTACTCAATAACCCGTAAAGTCTGCTTAGTTGTGATAGTTTTCCTTTTAAATTTTTCATACGTTCTACCACTGTGATTTTTTTCCACGTTTCCGATATCATTTTTTTGACTTGATATTTTATATAATTTTATTGATGTTTACTTTTACAAATTTATGAAATGTTAAAAGCCTTGGATTTTTCTGTAATTTTTAACGTTTTTATTAATCAATAAATTGAAATTGAAATTGAATCATCTGTTTAGCTTGCAGAGGGTGGGGACACTTGTCTTTAACAAAAAATTGCGCTTTTAAGCGAAATATTTCGAAAACTCGTCTGTAAATCTAGACCTATCTAACGACACCCCACACTATTCCCATAAACGAAAAATAAATTACTTTCCCTCTTAACATTTAGGGGAGCTATCCCAAAAAAAATTTTATTGTATTTTAAAGAATTTTCAAAGAACTTTACCACTTTGTCGGCGTGACAAATATGTATAGGTACTCATACCGAATTACTATACTTTCTAGTGCTAAAGGTCTCTGAGCTAAGCCGCGGACAGACAGACAGACAGACAAAGAAGACCTATAAAAGACAATACATACAATTTATAGGCATAAATCTGATGAAACAACATAGTAAACAAGGTACAGTCGGCCAATTTGAATCATGACCCTGCTGTACAATTAGTAAAATACAAGTAGGTTGAATTTCGCTCCAACATGCATTCAAAATGACAAAGAAGAAAACGAGTGATTCCCATTACGTCCCAATACCTACGCACCAAGTTGGTGCGTTCGTGGACATTTCAGTTTGTATTCCAAGTACGGCCCAACGCTTTTTTTATAGAAACTTTAGTACATTCGGAAACAAAACTGTCACAATTTTTTTATAAATTATTTAGTTATCATAGGCAGATATATTTTTCTAGTATAATTTTTACAGTAAAATCACAGCATCATCAATCAGTTTTCTTTAAAAGTTGGCATAATTAATCATGTTTTGAACCTTATTTTACTCTTATTTAAAATAAAAATTTACAGTTTAAATAATTGAAAAATCAACAATACAAAATAAAAAAAGGCAGTCTTACTGTTATAATATTACCCTAATTTAACACTAAAAACCACCATAAAATAAACTGTATTGAATGAATGAATGAATAACACTTTATTGCACACTAATAAAGTAACATTTACACATAACCAGTAATAAAATGTGGGCAAAAGGCGGTCTTATCACTAAGTCAACTCTCAAGTCAAGTCTTAAGTCAAGTCTGTATTGTTAACTGATTGGTTTTCTCTAATTTATAAACAATTCTGAAAACCCGATTGATAAGTTATAACTAAAGTTAATAATGTTACATTGAAATATTTGAGGTAGATTCGACTACCATTAGTCGACTATCAGATAGGCCTTTAGTCTGATGACAGGAATAATTACACAATATTTGTATACAAAATGTTAATTTAATAACTCAAAAACTCTCGGGTGGTGGCTCTACACATGACACTGAACAACTTTTGTTCTACGACTTTTGAAAATTCGCAAAAAAAAATGCTCCTTCATACAAATCGATAACCTGACCAAGCCAATTTGTATGAAACAGTAAAAATATTTTTTACGAATTTTCAAAAGTCGTAGAACAAAAGTTGTTCAGTTTTATTTCCAGAGCCACCACCCGATAGGTTTTGCGTTATTTAATTTACAAGTTGTATTCTGTGTTTCGCTATCTTGCAAACATCAAATAATAATAAATATTTTGATAACTTTTTGTTGTTTGCATTACTTTCCTTATAAAACGTCATAAAAAACGAAGTGGGACGTAATGGGAATAAAAATAAAATAAAATATTTAATTCCCATTACGCACCAAAATGGTGCGTTGGGACATGGGACGTAATGGGAATCATTCAAGAAAACATTATGGTTTAAATTGAATTATTTTCAAAATGGGTCACGAATCAGTCGGTTTCAGTTCGGATTCATGTTCAGATTCATATCTTGCTTGTTGTACCCTTTTTAATACACCTTGTATTCTATGAAATCCCCCGTGGTGACTAAGAATGCCCGACATGCCCTTGCAAGTATAACTTCAGAAACACGGTATCAAAAGAACACGTGACTGTACTTTGTCGAACTACGTGTTAGACGAAATGCGTGTTGGTTGACAAACTGCGATTAAGACCAATCGCTATTAAATAACAGGTGAACCACGGGGTAGCACTGATACAGTCAAGAGCCGGTCAAGTTGGCACGCGCAGCGCAAGTTTCTTTCCTGCTTCAAATAAAAAACGAACGGTACGAAGTGCAATGTGTAATGCTGAATGTGCTCTTTACCGTATATTATTATACATGTCGTAGGCCGATCGTTGAATTGGGCCGATCGAGATCTGCCTGGGCACATCACGATACGCCGGCATTTCTTGATCTGCCTATCTAATAACCGCCATATCGTTCAAAGCATAACGTTTAACGATTTGCCCAACCATGGTTGGGCAAATCGATTCTGTAGGGTGACCAAAGTACAAGCAAATAAAATTAAGTTTAGATAATAATTATTTTATAAGATAATGAAACCTAACCTAACACACAACTAACAGAGCGCAACCAGCGTCACAATTGTACTAGATAATAAAACCTAACCTAACTAACTTAACCTAACACATAGCGCAAACAGCGCCACAAGCGTCGCAAAACAGTACTACATTTCGATGCGCCCAGCCATATCTCGATGTGCCTAGCCATATCTCGATGTGGCCAAGTGACTAGTAGGGCAAATCGACAAATAGGTTGCTCTCATCGATCTGCCCAATTTTATATTGGGCACATCATGAAATAATTGGCCAGATCACGAAATGCAGGCACATCGTGATGTGCCCAGGCAGATCTCGATCGGCCCAATTCAACGATTTGCCCACGACATACACAACGACCACACAGCCCGATAGACGCCTAATGTCTTAGTTTCTATAAACAAATAATTGTGTCAACGCATTGTGGTAGTCGGGTCGGGGGAACAGCAAAATTTTCCACACCACCTTATAGTACAAGGAGCCATTTTTCCTGTCTGTTATAAATAACACTTGTATTTATTTGTTCACAAATGCACGAGAAGTTCACGGGTCCAGAACGTGGTCAGTACTGAAGTAGTCGGTACTGAAGTAAGACGTATATGTCTAAAGAGTTGCCAGAAAGGGTTCTCCTTACATGAGGTGTCTATAAATGATTATACATCCACAAAACCCAATCAGACCCCTTTATTGTGTTTGATGAAAATTACTAACCAAAAAAGTTTTCAAATGACGACGATTACAATAAAACGGCGTTGGTTAAAAGCCAAGCAGGAAGATTTATTGCAAAGCTGTTTTAAATATAAACCTCGGTATGAATAAATTGGAGAGAATACCCGGAAAGAAAAATTCTTTGCATAAAGTTCTTGTTTGAAAATTAAAATGTTTTTCATAATATAGGGGAAAAAGGTCTTATTAAAGTACTTGTTGTGAAAAGAAACGAAATGTAAAGCATCTTCCTATGCGAGTTTAATTGTTTAATATTGACACTTGTATATTTTTTTACCGGAAAGGGAATATAAAAAAAGGTCCTTGCTTTGCCGTTAAAACAGAAAGTGACAGCTTTTTAACACTGCTTTTACTTTAAAGAGGCGTTGTGCAATTGTCTGTTAATGTTGCGTGTACTTATAATAAATTTTTTTCGTATATTTCCAACGCTTTCTAACACATTTTGCAGCTATTTCAAAAACAATCGGCTATAGCTGTCAGAAAAAACAAGTTTGTAAAATAATGTTATACTTTCCGTCATATACGAGTATACTTGGTGCCATGGCTGCAAAATGTGTTGGTAAGCGTTGGAATAAACTAGAAAAGTAATCATAATACAACATTTTAAGCAGCTGAATTTTATAGGAAGCTTTTCAAACCTTTAAAGTATACAGTACCTGGTCGACCGAGCTTCGCTCTATAACAGCCGCCTCAACATTAAAATATCATCGGGTGAGCAAGCGATGCTACTCAACAACAGATGGCGCTGTAAGTTTCTTGAACGCACCAAAACGCGCTAAGAAATATTAAAAAAGAAGGTGAAAACTAATTTTCCCAGACATGAGACCTAGCTAGATCGATTTTTTGCCCCCAAAAACCCCTGTACACTAAATTTCATCGAAATCGTTAGAGCCGTTTTCGAGAAACCGATTACAAATATATGTATACAAATATTGCTCGTTTAATAGTATAGGATACGAGTATCAGTGTGCTGTAACTCTATATGTAGAGCGTTTTGGTGTTTTGTAAGGGACGTTAAGCCGTTACCCGTATCGTTAGCTGAACGATTTAATAAAGTTGTAAGTATTTAAGCTATGTCAGGGATCATTGAGCGGCTCGAAAGCCCTGAGAATAGGGTATGTTACGCTAGGCACTGCCCTAAAGATGCCTACATGTACTTTCAACAACGAAAACAATCAATTCCAACTTCCATTTCATCCCATAACGACTATGTACAGTCCAGAGCAGGTCAAGCTTGACACTCGCTGCGCGACTTCCACCTCTACACTTACTGAGTTAAGTGCGGTACAAAGTCCGATGTGTCAATCTTGACGTGACACAACCCAAATTCGTTTTGGTCGGATTTTGTGTTGGATGCATGTTGGATGGATGGATTGAATCAAAATCTTATTTTGACTGTTTTGGAGTGCTATAACATCATCGTATCAATGTCGTTTTCGTAATCAAATGTTTAGAGTAGACCTCCTTATCAAATATCTACCGTTGCATAATTTTACAAATAACAGTGCAAGTCGAGGTTCTGATTAAAGTTGGCGAAGTAACTACAGTGGGGAGGCGGAAGTAGGTTATGCAGCCCAAGAGAACACGCCACTAATGGAAATTCTTGAATTTTAATAGTAAAACAACGGAAAGGTTAATGTAAAAGTAGAACTTGGAGTCATATTAAAGAACTTTTTGCTAGTGAGGTCGTGAGTTCACTGCAGATTTACCTATCACCTTCGGATTTTTATTTATCTACTAGCTGGTGCCCGCGACTTTGTCTGCGGAGGATAAATTGTAGCCTATGTGTTATTCTGATTTATTAACTATATTATTGCAAAGTTTTATTAAAATCCATTCAGTAGTTTTTACGTAAAAGAGTAACTAACATCCATCCATACTTACAAATTTTCGCGTTTATAATATTAGTAGGATGGAAATTATTGATCCCTGGACAAAACGGTCACCTCAATCTGGCGCCTAAAGCTCATAAAAATTTAATGTACTTCTAGATTGAACCTTCTGCTTTCCACTTGCCCAGCTAATTGGATATTGATAAGGTTAGGGGTTCACACAAAGAGATTTTAACCTCGCTGTGACCGAGCGTAGCGAGGTTAAAATCTCTTTGGGTTCACACAAAAAGCAAAAGTGCTTGTGCACTTTACTGTTTAAGCCGCGATCACACTTATCTGAATTCAAAGACTAATTCAGCATACATTGCTCGTTGATGTAAGGATATTGCAATTTATTTAACCAGGCTACCCAACAATGTATGCCGAACTAGTTTTTGAATTCAGCTATGTGTGATCGTGGCTTTAACTAGCTGGTGCCCACGACTTCGGCGTGGAATTCAGTTTTATTACTAAAACAGATGATCTCTCCATACAAGGTTTGAACCGTTGAAATTACAAAAATCTGTTCTTAGCCGATACGTTAAATATCTGTGTGCTTACTAAAATGTAGAACAGTCAGTAACGGTTCCCTTTACAGAGAAGAGGTAAAGAGACGTACCTTATCATACAGGGTGTTAATTTGATTGCGTGCCATAGCTGAGGGGCGGACTCAGTATCAGTAACTGAACAATTTTTCCCAAGGTCGAAATACGAACATCAATTTTAGACCTCCTATAGAAACTGCACTAGCTGATAGCGCATATTGTATGGAAGGTCAAATTTGGTTTTTCGTATTTCGACCTGTTCCTTGGGAAAAGTTGTTCAGTTACTGATACTGAGCCCGCCCCTGAGCTATGGCACGCAATCAAATTTACACCCTGTATAGTTGGTTTAGATCTGGGGAAGTTAGTACCTACCTGTTCTCTCGTCTATTCTCAGTAGTTCACTTTTCAAATGAATCTACCTATTAAAAGAACCTAACTAGAAATAATCGATAGTTTAAACATTCATATTTAAATTGCTTTGAAGGCACACGTCCTCGTTTCTACCTAGCATTAGTTACTGTGGTTGCCGCTGGCTTGATACTGCCTAGTGCTCTCATACACTTTAACCTTCCAACTTCAGAAACCATCCAAATTAATTCTGTACACATTTGACCCTTCTAAAGCGTTACAAAAAGACTTGTTTAAAATATTGATCGCCAAGTTTAGGGTCCTCCAGGGTTGAATTATTCAAATCTGTTAAAGTACTGGGCCTTTTATCACAATGTGGATAATTTCGTTCTGAAAAGAATTCCTGACATAATTATGTTTGTTTCAGAATGATAATTCTCGCTTAAAATAAAATACTTAACAATTATTGTTAAGCTTGGAAACATAATTAGATTTTCTTATTCTTTTGTTGTATTTTGAGTCTACGACAATTTCTTACGACGACAACACCGGCTAGAATTTAATTTTTTCAACAGAACAATTTCAGTCAACCTTTGTTAATGTTTGAATGCCATACAAATTCACTACCACCTACCTACAAGTATACTAGTACACCCAACAGCACGTCAGTAGAAACACTTTGGACTTTATGGAATGGTAATAGAGTTGTAAATGTTTCCTCTGACGTGTGGTAGACCGTACTAGCAATTTTATAATATTGTTATGAGCAGAGGGTTTGGCGTTGTGGTGAAACTCCAATCTAAATTTCGAAGTTTATTTTGATAATACTGTAGTACTTACGCCTAAAGCAAATCACTTTTCACACAGTTTTTTGGTTTTCCCTGAAGTTTTTCTTAGGTCCTCCCTCTGAGATCTGTCCTCTTGAGAGTAACTCTTTCTTCTGGATCTTTTTAGAGTTCCGTAGTCAACAAGGAATCCTTATAGATTCGTCATGTCCGTCTGTCTTTCTGTCCGCAGCTGAGAGACCCTTGGAAATATAAATTTGATATTCAGTACGGAAATACATAGCATCCACCACGCCGACCGAGCTGTAAAATAAAATCTTGTAAAAAAAAATTATGGTACCCTCCCCTACAAGTAAAGTGGGGGTGATTTTATTCGTCTACCCCAGCGTTGGCTAGGTTTCTTAAAATATTGTGAGTCTGCCAATATCATTTTTCGATTTAGGGATGTGAGGACTGAGATGATTTTGACGATGGAACGAGCTTGCCCAGAAGAAGCCTATTTAAACAGTAATTTACAGGTACGACAGACAGACATATATGGTTATAGGTATTTCATTGTACCTATCTGTACCTATTTCTTACCTGCAAATACTTACAAATTGTTCTTTTACATATATGTCACCGGAAAATAACACGGAATCGATCAATTTCCAAGTAAGTTGATCAACTTTTGAAAAATAATAAACTGTACCAAATTCGCTACTGGCGTTCGCTGCTCGCTTTGGTCGAAACAGTACCCAACAACGTAACCGATCCAGAATGGGATCGGTTGGATTGTGTTTGCTTTACCTAATCTGCCGTCTGCTATGCCTCCGCCATCTTGAATATTCTTATTGCAAAATCTCAGTAACAAGCATTGAATAATTGTAAGGGGTGTTATTTATTACCTTAAAGCCCCTTATATCTAAAACTAATGAATTTTGCTTCGAGACTCGTAACGAAGCCTATTTATAACTGATGCAAAGTAAACAAAGTGACTATCCATGTGCCCGAATTGGTATACAAACTTTCATCCCCTATTCAACTTTGCTGTTAGGTAGGGTTTTAAGATATTTTACTCAAAACAAGGGTTCTTTGAGATAGCCCTTTGAACTCAACTAGTGAGTACCAAAATTAACCTGCTTTGTAAGTAAGGCTCAAGCTTCGTTCTTAGTTATTTTCAAACCACGTTTAACAAAATTTTAAAATATAAGAAGCAATTAATTTAATTTGAGTTACATTTTAAGTAACTTAGCTACTCTTAATAACATTACGTAGGCGTTACAAGTTAATAATTTTGAGTAATGCAAAGGCCAACACCTTCTTAATTTTATCTTTATAATTGTACGGTCAACCGCTCGTCGGTAGAAACTTTTTCAACTCTATTACGACGCCATAAAATGTAGCGGATATACTCACAAAGAACCATAGAGTAACAGATATGTCAGGATAACAATGTATGCTTTTTTCATCACGATTTTTTTTCTAGGGGCTGTAGACAAGTGGCTATCTATTAATCGTGAGCGCGAGTAGAATAGAATAAAAATGTATGAGGTTGACATAAACTAACGAAATGTTGCGTGACGGCTAATGTCAATCCCATTCATTTTCATTCTGTTCTACTAGCATTTACGATTATAGAAAACCACTTGTCTAGTTACCCTGACCATAGATAAAATAAAACTACTTACTCACAATCTCTCGTCCTAATTAGTTGTAACGTAATCATGTAGATCTTGATGTAGATAAGCTGACGGGGCTGGACGTTGTCTGTATCACATCAGTGTGAGTTAGTCTCTCGAGATGCACGAAGTTTCTTCTAACATTGTAATTGTCTACGCAAGCTCGTTCCATATCTTCGATCTCATGTCTGTCTTTAAGGCCAGATCGGGGTCAAGAGACCATAAAAAAACCGGCCAAGAGCGAGTTGGACTCGCACCCTAAGGGTTCCGTACCTATCTACCATATGATATACTAAAAGCTTTTGCTCTTTGATTTTAAAAACTCCGCGACCATCCAATTTGACCCCTCTTTTATAGAAAAGTTCTTGAAACGGGAGCTCAACTTAATTGGTTACTATTAGTTGTGAGAAAAATCGTAATATGTAATTATTTTAGACTTTCCTTTATTCGTACTATGAGACCTAGCTTCTTGCCAAATTTCATAAATTTAGGTCAACGGGAAGTACCCCGTAGGTTTTGGTTTGGTTCACAAATGTATGGAGATGAGGACATAAAAAGCCATATCTTTTGATTGCGTAGTTCTAAAAAATTGAAATTTTCAGATCTTGTGTGGTTTATGGACCTTAATATTCGTTATCAATTTCAACCTGATACCTTAACCCGTTCGTGAGAAAAAGAGTCTTGACAGACAGACAGACAGACGGACAACAAAGTGATCCTATAAGGGTTCCGTTTTTTTATTTTAAGGTACGGAACCCTAAAAAGCGGGCAAGTGCAAGTTGGACTCACCATCCACCATATCATAATATTATTCATGCTTTTGCGTTTTGATTTCATAAATTCCGCGCCCAGAGAAAAGCTATAACAATAAGTATTTTCAGAAACTGAGTGGTGCTATCTAATGGTGGGCATTGTTGTGTTATATTTATGTGAAAATCCTTGTGAAAAGTTGTAATATTTAATGATTTTAGACTTTTTCCTTTGTTTATGCCATAAGACCTAGCTTCTTGCCAATTTCCAATATTCTATTCTATATTCTAGGTCAACAGGAAGTACCCTATAGGTTTTGGTTTGGTTCATAAATGTATGGAGATGGAGACATAAATGCCTGTATCTTCTGATTGTCTTGTTGTAGAAGCTTGGCTTTTCACAGCTTCTAGAGTCTATAGACTTTAATATATGGAAATAATTTCAACTTGATATCTTTACCCGTTTGGGAGAAAAAGGATCGTAACAGACAGATAGACGGACAACAAAATGCTCCTATAAAAGTATTTTTTAGGGTTCAGTACCTCAAAATAAAAAAACGGAACCCTTACAAGATCACTTTGTTGTCCGTTTGTCTGTCTGTCTGTCTGTCAAGACCCTTTTTCTTACGAACGAGAAGAGGTATCAGGTTGAAATTGATAAAGAATATTAAGGTCCATAAACCACACAAGATCTGAAAATTTCAGTTTTTACAACGACGCTATCAAAAGATATGGCTTTTTATGTCCTCATCTCCATACATTTATGCAAAGAAGCAAAGCCTACAGGGTCCGTCCCGTTGACCTAAAATTATGAAATTTGGCAAGAAGCTAGGTCTCACGGTACAAATAAAGGGAAAAGTCTAAAATCATTAAATATTTCAATTTTTCTCACAACTAATAGTAACCAATTAAGGTGAGCTCCCGTTTCAAGAACTTTTCTTTAAAAGAGGGGTCAAGTTGGATGGTCGCGGAGTTTTAAAAGTCAAAGAGCAAAAGCTTTTAGTATATCATATTGTAGACAGGCACGGAAGCCTTAGGGTGCGAGTCCGACTCGCACTTGGCCAGTTTTTTTTCCTTTTGAGCTACGGATCCCTAAAAAGCTCTGCAGGTTTAGGTGGCTCTGATTCTAAAGATCGCTGGATTTGAGCAGAATCATCAGCACCATTGAAATATCGGGCTCTGGTTCTCCAATGAAAAGTTCACTTTCGACTAATATCTAATTATGTTGCTTATAGGGAAAATTTTGCAGGATCAAATCCGAGGTCTTTTTAGTGAAGTCTTTCTTTTGAAAGAGGTATCAGAAAAAAAATGCTTAGTCGCACCGTGTGAGACGGTCAAGCAAGATGTTGCGACAGCTTATCTAATATTTTTTTTTCTTTTAACGTTTAGTGAAAAATTAACGGGTCGATAATATCATCATCACCATATTGCAAGGTCGATGACCGACCTTACAAACCCTGATGTAAGATGAGATAAGCAGAAAGTATGTGGAGATACTTTGCAGGCGTGCTAGCGACCAATGAAATCCATCAGTTTTCAAAAATGAAGCCTATTGCATGAGTTCTGGATATCTCTTGCCTTCCCTATCGAACAATGGAAGTGACTTCCAGAACAGAATCTAGGAAACATGCGTTTTGAAAATATTCGACATCCCAATAATGACTTATAGCTGAATTAAACTTATTAAGTACGGTACGTTGTGATATTTACTATTGGCGATACAAAAAAAATCTTTTTGTTGGTTATAAAAGGAATTTTCTCCTTTTGATAAATTCTCAATAAAGAAATGGAATTCTTTCGACCTCTCAATAGGGATGCTCAATGACGTAAGTAAGTACTTACTCGTATTCTTTGAAAGAAGAGCAAATAAGCTTCTGCATCATTCAGCGCTTCTGAATAGACGAAAGGCCTTTTTGATTTTTTTCGCTATAATAACTATAAAAAAATAACACTATTTAGGTCCCTTCCAAAGTATAATACCTATATCACCACAGCAATATAATACAGGTCAGTATATTAAGACGTCTCAGGAAACCTGTACCAGAGAAGGCCTGGCATTAGGGCCATTAAAATCGATGTATATTCCGCTAAAATGCATTTATATTAAAGGGTGTATTGGACAGGTTTCCGAAAACTTAAAGGTAACTGAACAAAGTTCAGTGAATAACAAAGTTTTCAGGAAATGAAAAAAAAAATCAGCCTCTTCGTAGAAACTGTCCAATCAAGTTTGCTTGCTATTTTGTATAAGGCCCTATTTACACTGCGAATTTGGATTTCCGCAGATGTGTCGCTACACTCGTAACGATCCGCAGCCACAAAACAAATGTCACAAGTGACAAGGCCTTGCGGTAAGTTCCGGCGCGGAATTAATAATAATAATAAATTTATTTATTTACCACAATTTACGACAATATTAAGCTTATATAACATATCGGGTACTGCTCAACTAAGGTATGGCCACGGGGCCATAGCTTATAGCCATATCTTATGATAAATTGTGGAAGAACTGATGCCCGAGATGGGACTAAGCCCGTGTTTCAGGTCATCAGGACTTCCATCTCGAATCGCAATGATTTCCGCTCTATCATGTCAGACTTGGACAGATTGTCGCGGAATTTCCGCAGATGTGATGTCCCGTCTCACGTCCTGTATATAATCAACTTTAAAAAAAAACATGGGTATATAAATGAGAAAATCGTTTCACACATTCCACAAAATACCGACAAAAGAAATAAAAAAATTCAGATTTTTATTGTAACATGTTTTGATAGAAAGAATTTTTCCATTTACTATTCAATAGATTCCTTAACATTCCTTCTTCACGTCTGCATATAATAAAAGATTACAAGCTCGAAGTAGACCCTTGGATTATAACAAGTCTCTTCAGATGAATGAAATGTCATTGAAGAGTTATGAAGCATTAATGGAACGGACATTTTGCCAATGACAAAGTGCTTCGTAACTTCGTATTGTGAATCCGGGACGTAGGGCTGCTAAGGTAATTTTTTTTTCAATAAGAGTAATAAGTACTTTATAAAATGTGTCATAAAAAAACATCAGATGAGCCAGGTAAAATGTAATATTTCCTCGAATATTTCTTAATTTCAATTGTTTAATAAAGTCAAATAAAACGAGTAGATAGGTATGCGCAAGGGTATGCGCCTTAGAGCAACGCGTCAAACGGCGCAAGGTGTTACTCTATGGTATGCGCAGACCAAATCATGGACAAAACGTGCCATTTTACTGATAAACAATAGTCATTTGTTTCTAATAGTTGTATTTTTCCTTTGCTGCCTGCTCTAGAAAGAAGAAAAAATATATGTAAAAATTCAGTCATGAAATTCAGCAAAACACTAATCTCATCTTACAAATATTGCTATACAGCGTGATTTTTTATTCAACAGAAAAAATGAAGACATGATTCTGTCTATGAAACTGAACAACTTTTACCAAGAAACATTGGTCGAAATACGAAAATCAATGTTTGGCCTCCCATTAGCGATAGCGCATTTTGTATGGGACGTCAATTTTGGTTTTTCGTATTTCGACCTATGTTCTTTGTGAAAAGTTGTTCAGTTTCATGGGCAGAGTCATCCCTTAATTTTTTTCTGGTGAATAAAAAATCACGCTGTATTTAAGGCACGACTGTTTTCAACCCATATGGTTCGATACGCAAACAGTAAAAGGAAACGATAAAAGAAAAAGTTGACCTGATTGCGTGCGGATTATCTTCGGACGTGACAGGACAGGATTTATGTTTGGTTTCCCTTTGTTTTCGTCCAAAATCAAATTAAATAATTTCGCATTTATTGTAAACGATACGCTTATCTTTGCTGTTTTTCTCCCTATTTATTTAACAATTTTCTGAATTCTACCAGTTTCTAAATGAGAATTTTTTTTTTGGAACAACAAGACCTGCTTCCGCAAATAAATGGTATTAGCGCAGCAAATGAAATATTTAAGCCGCAAAATAAATATTTTTGCAGCCCAATAATTAGGTGAATAAGCTGCATGCACCTGTTGTCTTTTTGGGGTTCAGTTCCCAAAGGGTGCCAATGGGACCTATTACTAAACCTACGTCGTATCTACTGCGCTGCCGGTCGTATGTCTGTCCATCCGACCTTTAAAGAGCTGTATCTTATGAACCGAAGTATCTATGCATATGGTTAAAAAATTTACAGAATTTGTGTTATTATGGTTGGTTTAACAAAATAATAATTAATGGTACAGCAGCACTGCACTTACCTTCTCGCGGTATGCGAGAGTCATCATCATTATCTGTGGGTGTCAGATCGATGACCGACCTCACAAACCCTGGTGTCAGAGTTTATGAGCACCTAAGCCCTGTGACATGGCTCATCTAACGACTACTACCGACACTACCGTAGATAGTAGCCGGGACCAACGCCGAATTTCCTGGAATCATCGAACTATTCAGACAATCAGATGATTCATGCTGCAAGGTCCTAACCAAACTGGGGAAGTCACACAAAGTGATATTTCTTCGACAGTGTCCCCAGAAATACGATACAAAAATTACCTTCCCTATAAAATGCGCTATCAACTGATACCACAAATATAGATTATAGCTTCTATGGGAGTTCTAGCTATGTTCTATGAAACTTTACTATTATATATTCTATGATGAAACGGACTAGCCACATATTTTGACTAAGGTGCAGATTTTGTGAAGTTAGGGCTTGTAGAGTTAAGGCGTGTAGAGTTAGAAGCTTGGCTGTACATGAGATCTGATAACTTTTTGAAAATGCTAGCTGTATGGTCTCGTCAAAATTTTTTACGAAAATGTTTTGGTGGGATTACTCTTTTCGAAATCTGATATTTTGATATGATATTAGGATATAACGAGTCATTGGACTAAAGCGACTACCACATTTGTTATTTTCAGAAGAACAGCACGAACAACTAGGTACACACGGCCGCACATCAGTAGAAACACTTTTGGACCTTATGGCGTGGTAATAGAGTTGAAAAAGTTTCTACCGACAAGCGGTTGACCGTACATAGGTACCAGTAGCACAGATTGGATAATAGTAAACTGAAGTTTCCAGTATTCAGTATGGCGGAGGTAACTTCGACCAACAGCTTTTCCTGAAGAATTTTCAAATTTGGACCTTTCACCATTTATGGTATTTTCACATCACAAAATTCTACAGTAGTGCCATCTGTAGTATTACGTACGAAACTTGTCTCGTTACCGAAAACTTCTCAAGAAAACTGGTAACGGCCGCGGTCCGAAGCTATATCCGTAAGATTCTGCTAGATGTCGCTGACAAATGCTTTTGATTTGTATTAGTATCCTACGAATTCACTCCCTGCAGGGTATATAACTTTTTAGGGTTCCGTAACCAAAGGGTGAAAAACGGGACCCTATTAATATGCCTCCGACGTCTGTCTGTCTGTCAGCGGACTGTATCTCATGAACTGTAATAGAGACAGTTGAAATTTTCACAGATTATATATTTCTGTTGCCGCTATAACAACAAATAATAAATATAAGATAAATAAAAATTAAAGGGGGCTTACCCTGCGAAAAACGTGTTTTTATGCGATTTTTGCTCAATTTTTGTTTGAGCTCTATCGTAAAAACGGGAACTACGAGCGTGAATATTGCAGTGTGTTTTATAGTGCATAAGCCAAAGAATAACAACAAATTACAAAAACTGCTCAAGTGCGTGTCGGACATGCGCGTATATAATACACGCACAATACACGTAACACACTTCTGTGCGAATGTACATCTATAATTAAAACGGCATTTTAGCCTTAATGGTACGGAACCCTTGGTGCGCGAGTCCGAGTCGCACTTGGCCGGTTTTTTTTCGGTTACAGTTGGTTTATAGCATTCAGCAAAGGTACCTTTGAGCAAAGACAATATAATTATATGTAGTAACGCTCAGGGCAAAGAAAATGACCACACATTATATACCACCACAGGTTCTAGTGTTTCGTTAGACGAGGAATAAAACAACAATGTTTATTTAGTATAACTATTTATATATTTCAATAGTATCTCTTAAATCATAAACTATATTTTCTAACGCTCCGCGCTCGCAATATTTGGTTTAAGTCTAGAAGACGATTCAACAGTTTAGTCTTAGTTAGCCTAATCATAATCAACAGATGAAATCAACTCTAAGAGGTTACATTTAATAATATAACTAAATGTAAGCTTAGACAATGCTTGGTTGATTAAAAAACAAATATTAAACAATAAATACTGATGATGGCGTCTTCAGAAGTAAGTTTAAAAAAATATGTACCATACCATGATATACATCATACATATAACAGACATACCTACCGAATAGCATGGACCATATTTACTGAAATGGTACATATCTTTATATAATGTGAATTATCATTGGATTAGCTCCCGAAACCCAGTGATTTTACTCATGAAAACAAGCAACGTTCCCGAACAAAAAAAAAATACCGGAAATTTTTTTTCGACTTTCCACACAAAATGAGTCCATCACGTGACTGCTTTAGTATGGAGAATCAAATAAATATTTTCGAGTAACTTCTTTTTCTTCGGTAAAGTTGAAAACGAAACTAATGAAAATTCACGGTGTATAATTATAGATAGACGCCAAAAAGTTTTATGTCTTATGGCATTATCCTAGTGATATTACAGATTAGATAACAGTAAACAACTGGCCTAATATGAACGAATATGAACTTCTATTAGGGCAAATTTTGTTTAAGCCTGGCCCTGGCATTTCAAAAGGACCGTGGACCAGTTTTTGAGGGGGCGAAATGTACCGGCTTAAGGTACTACATCTCGACGAGCCATAAAATCACGGTGAAAATTTACTTGTTAGACAACAAAACATAAAACGTTTACAAGGGAAAGGAACATCATTGTATATTCATAACGCGTCTTTCCTGATAATTGCATTATACAGATGTTCCATTTACAATAATTTTATTGCGAAATTGTTTCTCAACCAACACAAGCTTTTACAATAATTATGTGCTCAACTAAGATAGAATACTGGGTCATCCTTCTATTTATTGTAAGTATAAAAAACTATTCTATGTAGTGGGGAATGTTAACTTTGGTATAAAATATTAATTATAAACAACAAAACGTAATTAAACTCAAAGACACTCGAGAAACGAAACTTACATCAAGCATAAATTAAGAAAATACTGTTTTATCAATAGTCTAAATCCAGTTTTTTTTTATATTTACATTAACTGGGAACTTATTTTAGTTTGTTTTCGTGGGAAAACTAACGTAATTCGATTGCAGGTTGAAGGAAAATTGCACAGTGCAGTTTAAATACTATTGTACCATAAAATACTGGGAAACATCTAAAAGAACTCTAACATGAAATAAGTAATCGAAATCAGTTATTTTTGAGTTACATATAAATTCTCCTAATACACCATTATTTATAAATTATATCGCATGTAAAAAAAATTGTGAGCACTTTTTTGGTCTATTACTTAGAACATGAAACTGAACAACTTCCCCTGAGGAATATAGGTCGAAATACGAAAAGAAAATGTTTACATCGCATACTAAATGCGCAATCAGCTAGTGCAGTTTTTCGACCTATGTTCCTACGGAATAGTTGTTGAGTTTGGTCGAAATAACATGCTAAAATAGTGTTTTCAAAAATTTTCACAAGTTGTATATAATGATAACAAGTATTTATCAAGGCTCACTAAGGTACCGTTATTTTAACCACTAGATACTTTTTGCGATATTCAGTACAAATATTATGAAGTTAGTTCAACTACAAAAAGTTTTATTTTAGGTAATTATGACATAAAAAATTACTCTCAAAGGCAGCCTAATAGTTTTACATTTAGATTTTATATCATAAATATAATAATTACTCTTTAATATTTTACTAGATGTCTGATGAACTACAAGAAATAAATATGAATATTTGCGCGACCAAAAAATTACTAAAAGAAATGAAACAAATATATAGCCACCTTCCGCAACAATGATGGATGCTATGTACTCACTGTGCACCGCCCGCCCGCCCGCAAATAAATGCGCATGCGCAGGCAACTGCAACACAGCAACCACCCAAAAACACTCTACACGTGTTTCGCCTCTACACGAGGCATCCTCAGGAGATGTTAGACCGACCAGTGCCAAACACCATGCATGCGCATTTATTTGCGGGCGGGCGGGCGGTGCACAGTGAGTACATAGCATCCATCATTGTTGCGGAAGGTGGCTATATATTTGTTTAATTTCTTTGAGATGGACTTCCGCAAAGTAACGCCTGATTCTATTAACTACAAAAAATTACTAATTAACACGTGTACATAGTTGTTTCTTTGCTTGTAATAAAGACTTTGATTTACAATTTTAAGAACGAATTGAATTTCAAAATTAGGTTGGAATATTACCTATCATGATTTATGAATCTTGTTTGGGTGATATTTTAGTAATAAATATTTCGATGAACTTTCATGTCACGATAAGCTTAATTATCACAAAATTTACAAAGCCTATGTAGTCATGTACATATTTTAATATTTAACACCATATAAAAAGATTTCGATAGTTTCCTAAAAGTATGATGTCATCTGAAAAGACGAAGGCGGCTCTAGCTTATGACGTTATTCAATCACAAGTACAAAAAACCGTAGTTATTATAGAAAGTTGTTTAAAATTAGACAGGTAGTACTAATTACTGGTCTAATTTTCGTCAGTCAAGTTTCCTAGAGAAGAAAATGTATTTTTACGTATAATATTATTAAACATATTTAACGTATCAAATGCTTACCGTTAAATTTTTACAAGAAATAACTAAATTATGGAGGCCATGTTTTCAAAAATGCTTATGTAAGTAATCAATCAGATAGGGATACAGATCTTTTACTCCGTACAAAAACTAATCATCTAAATAAAAATAGTAGGTACATGTAGGTACGAGAGTGTTGACAAGTTTACATAGAATGTTCTTTATATTCATACTTCTTCGTAGATCTAAATGACACTCAACACTTCAGCTTACGACACTGTTTAAGTCTACCGACATAATCAAGTGTAATTTCGCTCAAAATGAAAGTAACTAGTTTTTATATTAGCATACTGAGGATTTGTAGGTACAACGAGCCTGAAATTCAGTTTTTCACAAAAAATACAAATACCATTCTACGTTTTAAACTTGTAACATAACAATGACAAAAACTTGTAACAAATTGTATTGCAAAGTATGCAACAAGGTATAATCTTACGCGGTGGAATCATGTGTGGAAGGGTTGGGTATGATCGCCCCGGTGGCTTGTTGTTCACGAAGCCTTCGCATTTCTCTGGCGGCGGCAGCCAACTCCGCTTGTAGTGCCATTTCTCTCTCTCTCAGGCATTTTATTTCGTTTTGCCATGTCTGAAAAGAAGCAATTCACCTTTATTGACAAAATGACGACAGTGACATACATATGCAATATGGCGAAAAAACTAAACTTTCGAATATACTCAATTGAAGCAAGATCTGTAAGTATAACTAATATCCTGGCACCAACACGCTGCTTCTATAAATAACCCGATGAGGCCCAAAATCCATTCTACGATTTACAGCTAAACGTATATAAGTCGATCAGTCGAGTCAAAATTGCTGTATTAGGTACTTTCATGAGACGTGCATTGTCTACGGTTATGAGTAACGTCGTGTGATACAGACCACTTGTGGCGTCATTTTAATAACTTCACAAAAGAGTAGCGCCATGTAGGGAAAAATACGTGACAAAAAAGCCCATAACCAATCATTGTGAAAATATTTAGAGACCAAAAATGGACGTGAATGGTTGTCATAAATAATAAGTAAAAACACTCATAATATTTTGCTTCATAAGATACTTACAATATTTTGCTTCAACAGATCCAGCTTGTCATTCTTGAGCCGGCAAACCTCCTGCCTTAATTGCTCGGCGTCGTTGCGTTGGTTTGCGGCCGCTTCGCCTCTCGTGTTCGCTGCGCCCGCTTCCGCCGATGACATAGACTCGAGGCCTGTGTCGCTGTCTACGTATACTGCTCCTTAAAAATAAAGGTAGAAGGTAAGTCTGAGAAGTTATTTTTATTGTATCGTTCCCACACTGATGGATGAGCATAGTGATCAAAAATAACATATTTCTATTTGAATTGATCAAAGATCAAGACATTTAAATAACTCTTTTACACTTGCAATATACTAGAGTTGGTTGTTTGGGATCGATATAAATGATAAATATATTTGGTCTTGAAATGTTTAGGATACACTCAAAAAAGAAACCGGTCAAGTGCGAGTCGGACTCGCGCGCCGAGATCTCCGAAATGCCTGTAGTATTTTTGGAAGCAATAAAATCTAGGACCGCGTAACTAAGTTTGTTTGTAAAGGTTTTTTGCAGATTTCTGAAAAACTGTGCTACTTAGAGAGATCGTTGTATTTTTTGCTGTAATGTTAGTTCTTGATAGAAAAAGGTATGAATGTACTCATGATACTGAACTGAACTGAAAAAACTTTCCCCAAGGAACATAGGTCGAAATATGAAAATCAAGTTTTGACCTCCCATAGAAACTGCATCAACTGATAGCGCATTTTGTATGGGAGGTCAAATTAGATTTTTCGTGTTCCGACCTATGTTCCTTGGAAAAAGTTGTTTAGTATCATAAGTATATGCATATCTTTTGCTATCAAGAACTAATTAAAAGTCACCCTATATAAACCTCTATCGACTACAATTAATTCACATTTTTCGTTTTGCAAACTTCGGAGATAAAGGGAATGGTATTTTTTTTGGTATTTTTCATCATAATTTGATAACTAAGAGTTGTAAAAAAAATACAAAAATTTAATAATAAGAAAAATATTTTTTTAATTAACTTTCAGTGAACAAAAGTTTCAGGAAACCAAAAAAAAATCGGCCTCTCCATACAAACTGTCCAATCAAGTTTGCAATTTTGTATGGAGAAGCCGATTTTTTCTTTAATTTCCTAAAAGTTTTATTCTCTGAAATATGTTCAGTTACGTTGACTGATCAAGCACTATTCGGTATTCGGAGGGCTGTCCCTTACACCCTGTATAGTTGGGCAAGCATATTTTTAAACTATTCTAAATTTCAAGATGATAGCGTGAGTAGTTGCTGAAACAAACACCTGTGACAGACAGACGGACAGACAGACATACCGAGAGACCAACAGACAGACGAAGTCGCACCATAAGGGTTCCGCTTTTACCATTTTGGTTCGGAACCCTAATTAATCTAATTATGGTTGATTAGATCAGCAAAACTAAGTTGGATGATTCATAATTAAATTTTTAACTTTTAATCTCCTACAATTTATAACAGTTCTTTGATTTAAACTAAACACCTAAAATGGAATTGAACCAAAAATTTAAAAAAATATTATGAGTGTTTGCTAAATCTATGTCTAAATATTTGGTGATATTGCATGCTTTTTCATTTCTACTTCTAAGAATTACTTTTCTACACACTACACGATTACTACAGGACTAACCTGCTGCACATTTACCACAACTCAGCCAGTCCTTGTCGTCTATTTGGACAGAAAAATTATGTTCACTGTATATGGTTTCTAATTCTAAGTAGAACTGTATATTTAGAGATGATCCAGGTCTACATAGCTACCCAATGTATGAAATATTGTACGCAATTATCAAAGAAGGTATGTCAACCTCCAAGCCAGTCTTCAGAGCTTTAAAGTTGCTAAATGGCCTTCGATATCAGGACTAACATGCGACTAAAAGGTGGAAACAATGTCACGTCAAGCCTACACCGAATTTTTCATCTTAGCTTAGGGAATTTTCACAGATTTTAACTTAGATTTGCAAATTTTTGTGCTCCTAAAATACCCATTTCAAACCCCTTTTATTTCTCTCTCTCTCTCCACCTCTCTCTTACCAAGTGGGTCGAGGTCGACGGAGTTCAAGCTGGAGTCGTCGCTGTGGTCGTGCAGGGGCGCGCGGGGGGGCGCCACGCGTGACGTCACGTCGGGGCTGGACTCCCCCGACCCGCCCGCCGACCGCACCGACACCGCGCTCGCTGACGACGAAGCGATGGACGATTTGTTGGACCGACCGCTCTGGAAATTGTAAACAAATAACGGGTGAGTAAAATCATCGCAAAGGAATAACATTCCAAAAAAACTGAAAGGCGATGATCGGTCATCAAGACTGAACAACTTTTAATGAATAAAACTTTCAGAAAATGAAAAAGAAAATCAGCAATACCAAGCTAAATTGAAAACATCATTAAACAGTTTCTATGAGGCCGACATTTTTAACATTTCCTGAAAGTTTTATTTAATTTAAGTTGTTCAGTAACGTTCACTGATAATAATGTTGATTAAACGGCGCCTGATAACCTCGAAAAACTGATAAATAATATAAACTTATGGTAATAACGATGAGGCCGAAGATATAGCATGCTTACATTTGCATGCCTGATCGATCACTCTTGCAAAGATCTAAATATTGCTCGGAAAACAGATCGGCAGGGAGGGAGGGAGTTCCATTCCATAGCTGTGCGAACTAGAAATGAAGAAGCAAAGCGTTTTGTGCGAATGGGTGGAAAGTCAACGACTTTTAGCCATAGTAGAGGGGAATAAGCGTGTGGTCACTGCAGATGGAGCAAATCTAGGTCGCCTTATTACCACCAGTCTTAAAATGACCAAGGACGGACAGAAATGAAAAAAATAACGTCGCAATATCTACGCTGTCATTTAAGAGACACAACGAAGTAATTACAACTAAAAGTGCAATTAGGAAGAAAGGACGTCAATGTCATCCATCGTGTGTCGCTAGCCTAACTAATCCTATTATCAGAGTGTTTAATCCGACCGAGGCTTAAAGCGTATTTTAGCCGAAAGTACTCCCGAATTTATGCCACTAGCGTTGACCTATCCGGATTTTGATAAAAACCCAGGCCCATCCTTTATACCTCGTACATTCATTTAACTATCTTACGTAAGTTTACATTATAGTAAGTGTGATGAAGGACAAATTTCTATATGATTTGCTCATGTCTGCCTCTTTGACTGATGATAAGGGGCATACTCTAATACATACAAAAAATATTTTCGGACATCCACACCCCTGCATTTCCTAGGAATTAAGTTTTAACTATTTTGAAATTTGTCAATGAAACGTACACCTGGCAGACTATGACTACTTGACTAAATACAATGTATAAAGCCCCAGAAAAATGGTCTGCCACCATAATAGCCCTGCGTCGTAAAGTTACAGCGCTTCAAAATGCGAAAATTCACTACTTCGTCCCGTGATAATGCATAGCCCTGCATGTCTGCCTCTTCGATTTTCTACATATTCAGAAGTATTTTAAACAGGAGCCACAAAGGCAGACAAAAAACTTATTTAGTATCCTATTTTCATTTTTTTTGCTTTAACTCAAAAACGCAGCGACGCACAGAAAAACTTGTAAGGACCAAATCGATTCGTATTGAGCTGATCTATTATCTCTATCACTCGTAATATGAATCATGAGCAAATCATATACCCAAATTGCAGCCAGCACCCTAACTATTAAGTTACTTACATTTGGGGTGGGCGTCTCGTGAAGAACTTTGCAATTCTTGACAGGGTTCTTGAGGCTGTTACTGTTACTGTCGCCTGAAAGATTCGTGTCTACACTCGGCGATCTATAAACGAAAAATATGTCAGTATATTAGTAACAATACACTCACAATAAATTACCACAATCAGGGTGGGCACATGCTGAGACGCAGATACCTAAGACGCAGATGGTGCAGCGCAGTACAGTAAGTATTTCTATCCTTCAGTTTTTAGGAAATAAATATTTTTTTGCACCAAATCTCTAATTTATTTTGCAAAATTATTTTAAGCCTGAATATCGGTTTATCACAAAAACGGACAACTAAGTTTTAGCTTTTTAAGAACACCTTTAGATAATACATAACCAAAAAGAATACGAACCTGACTTTAGAAATAAGCGCCTTCTTCACAGTATCAATAAATCGCGCACCAGGGCCATCTTGCTTTGGCGTGCCTTCTGGTTGAGGAGAAACAGCCGCCGATTCTATTCTGAGTCCAGTACCGAGAAACTCCAACGTTTTGATCTTTAGTTCTTCGGATAAGTTCTGCAGCAGCGACGCTCTAGTACGTAGCTCCAGTTGTGCGAATTTTTCAGCTTTGTAGCATGCGTTTTCAGCATTGATAAGTTTGGTTAGAAGGAATTCTTTGAACTCGCGTCCTTTTCTGAAGACTGACGGCTGGGGGAGAGTAGGGCCGAAAAATGGTACGTCTCCTCGCGCGGTGACGGCCACCTTGTACCTGAAGTACCAATATTAAAAACAATTAGTGTAAATTCAATAATTTAGAATAGTACCAACCTATATCTACCTGCGGGTGTCGTAAAAGACGACTAAGGGAGTTTGAACCAGAGAATGGCCAGCAGCGTCTTTCTATGTAGGTACCATCTTACTTAATAAAAATAACAATATCTAGGGAATGAGAGTCATAAATATTTTATTTATATAGAACTATAATATTAATAATATAGCAGTATGTTAAATAAACATACTGTTATGCCAGCCGTAACGCTAACAAGCGAGGTGACTATGGTACTTCCCCTCCACATTAATTCCAGCAAAAGCTAGGATTCTGGAGGGAGCTCCCTGTCCTGTAGTGGACGTTTCATGGGATGTTATGATGATGATGATGTTAAAGAAATTGCGTAATTCTTGCGTTATGCTTCTAATTTAATATGATAGCCAAAAAGATAGGTACTAGTTAATACAGAAACTACAAAAATTATGCTATTTGCCGTCCCACCTCTACTTTGTCCTCTTTATAAAGCTTTCTAATTACAGAGCTGCGATTCGTTAGCATATAAATGACTGGCAAAACAGCCATTCCCTCTTTCCAAGCCATTTTCTCGGCTGCTTTAATGCAAATAATACCTCTGTGCACCATCTTAGAAGTTACACAAACTTTATGTTAAACAAGACTCTTGACAAGTGGAAAAAGTAATGGAAATGGAGAAACTTGAATGACAAAAAGAAAATGAGATTAAGTATGCTCGAGGGCAGGTAGAGTGTGGAATTATCCTGTTCAAAGTTTGTTGCAATTTTCATTATTGTAAGACTAAACAATGAAACTTTTATTTCCGTAAGCATCAGTCGCGATGTCGATATTAATTATACTTCATTTTTAGGGTTCCGTACCTCAAAATAAAAAAACGAAACCCTTATAGGATCACTTTGTTGTCCGTCTGTCTGTTTGTCTGTCTGTCAAGGCCCTTTTTCTCACGAATGAGAAGAGGTATCAGGTTGAAATTGATAACGAATATTAAGGTCCATAAACCACACAAGATCTGAAAATTTAAATTTTTTACAACGACGCAATCAAAAGATATGGCTTATTATGGCCTCATTTCAATACATTCATGCAAAAAAGCAAAACCTACAGGGTACTTCCCGTTGACCTAAAATTATAAAATTTGGCAAGAAGCTAGGTCTGACAGTACCAATAAACGGAAAAGTCTAAAATAATTAAATATTTCAATTTTCCTCACAACTAATAGTAACCAATTAAGGTGAGCTCCCGTTTCAAGAACTTTTCTATAAAAGAGGGGTCAAGTTTTTTTTTTTAAGTAGTCCCTTTACTTTAAAAGTTATTAACCTGACTTTGGTTTAAACCGCAGCCGTAGTTCTTTGGTTTAAACCGTAGCCTGATTTTCCTGCAAAATATACAGGGTGTAAAAGACGGTGTACCGAAAACTGAAAAGGCGTGCTCACCCGAGCATGAAACTGAACAACTTTCCCAAAGCAACATTTCAGGGAAAAGAAAAAAAAAATGACCTCCTTACAAATTGCTCACTCTGATCAAACAGTATGTATGGAGAGGTAATTTTTTTTTTATTTTACTAAAATGTTTCTATGGGAAATTTGTTCAGTTTCGTTGATTGAGCACGCCCCTTAAGTTTTCGGTATACCGTCCCTGACACCCTGTAAAAAAGGAATGATTTTCAAACGAGCAACTTTAAACGTCGTAACTTAATATCCTGCAGTTATCTACGACCATATTGATACAACATTTTCCATGTATTAAAGCTAGATATTGTAAAACGTTTAGATTTTTTTTTCTTATATGAAATTAGAATGATCTAAGAAGTATTCATTACCTGGTCTCCCCGCCGTTGGTCTCTAAGGGCGTGATGACAATGAAAGCGTGGAGGAAGTGTGACGCGATCATGTCTGGCGTGAATGGTGTTGCCTTCTCCTGAAACATGCAGATGATGCCTTTATTTAGTAATACAAAATTCAGAAGACTTAAGATCGTCGAGAGATAAAATTAGATTTAGCAAAATATTCTTGCAACTCCTTTATGAACAGATTCACAAATAAGTATTTATTTTTACCAAGATAAATGTCCAAAAATTGTGCACATTTTTAGTCTTCACCTTAAAAATTACAAGGTAGTCACAAAAAAATCTAAAGTCCACTTAAGGGGTAACTAAAAGAACTAAACAACTTACGTAACCGAAAATTTGATGCGAAATAACCAAATATGTTGTCTCCATAAAAGTTGATGTGTTTCGAGTCACATTTCTTCCTTTGAAAATGTTTTTCAGTTTCACGTTCTGAGTTATCAAGAAAATTACCATGCTACTTTTTACAACTGGCATACCCAAAATACTTATAAACACAGATTTTAACTCTTATTAACAGGGTCAACAAAAATATTTAATAGTATATATCCACCCCTCAGAATAATAATGAGGTCCGAAATCTTTGATCCACCCTGTTCATAAATTGAACTCTATTCTCGCTACGTCAAAGGAATCATTAATCTAAAATCTATATTATCGTGGAATATTGACCTGGAAAACAATAGTGACGATGTCGTTCCCGATGTGTCGTTTTCTTTGCAGCTGCTGGGCGTCTCCAGCTGTGTGTGGTAGTAGAGGAGCCACGTGGAACATGACCTCTCTGTCGTAGTACCTTTCGTACACGGCTTCTGTGCCCGTGTGTCCGTTCATTATGTCTAGACCTCCTCGGTACCCTAGAAAAAACAAAGTAGGTCAATAAAAAGAGCTCAAAACGAATGAATTGAACTACAGAAGAAAGAGTTGAAACGCCATCATTTTAAAACTGATTTCGTATATTTTTACTAGGAACATAGATAGACAATTTTATTGGTCGTTCCATGCGAAACAAACTATTCTCGGTGCAGGGTTTAAAATCTCGTTTGTCGACCCGTGCTTCCTCGGAAACGTTGTTTAGTTTTATCGTCTGAGTGAAATACTAAGATTTTAGATGTGATAAAAATATTCCTGCATAATAGAGCCTTAAATACTTGCACTGACACCTCGTCATTCACAAGATTGGACATTGATTGGTTTAAATTCTTTTTATACAGGGTGTAAGGGACAGTGTACCGAAAACTTAAAGGGCGTGCTCAGTCAACGAAACTGAACAACTTTCCCAAAGAAACATTTGTTGGAAAATGAAAAAAATATTTGAGCTCCATATAAATTGCCCACTCTGGTGGAACAGTTTGTAAGGAGAGGTCAAAAATTTTTTAATTTCCCAAAATATATTTCTTTGGGAAAGTTGTTCAGTTTCGTTGACTGAGCACGCCCTTTCAGTTTTCGGTACACCGTCTCTTACACCCTTTATGTTTAACTTTAAACGTTATACCTTTATGATCCTTCAACTTGATCCTCTGCCCCAACATCTCCAAGAACTCATCGAATGCTGGTGAAGTTTCATTATTCCCAAACAGTTCCTCCTCAGTAGTCTGTCCATACTTCTGATACAGTACTCCAAATTTGAATGTGTTTACTAGGACGTGTTCGTCGTATGTGGCTATGAGGGAAGAAGCATTCAAACACATCACTGCCATAAAGTTGTCCACGTTCACATTTTCGTTCAACATCCTCGCCATTTTAAGAGGGGATGGCTGTATGCTTGATCCTGAAAACACCATAAAGTTTTCTTATTAGATTAAAGCTAGAGCAACTTTAAATTTGTTTGTATGTCAGCTGTAGACAAGAAAGAGGTTCAGACGTAAGGGCATACCCTTCAAAAATTCTAAATTATACTCAAACTCGCCAATAAATATTTGTTGTCTATTATAAAAACTAAAGTAATGGCTCTCTATTTAACACAATTCTCTCAATCGAATAAACGAAATCAACTGTCATTGATGGATTCACAACGATTGCTCAATCGTTAACTGATTGAAATGTGATTGTGAACAGATTGTGACTGACAATCAACGAGAGGGGAAACAAGCTGTGGCTGTTGTGGTGGATGGTTATTTCAGATTTCAGATAATTTTATTCAATGTAGATTCTTTACATAATACTTATTGAACGTCATGCAGAATACAATGCAAATAAAGCGAGTCTATGCCGTTTCGGATCGCTCTATGGCAGCGTAAAAGAATCGGCAAGAAACCTCTGCAGCACGGCCTACTTTAAGAGTCGGCTTTTTACAATGTGTTTCTCGTGTTAACTAGTTGCACGTAGAGCCATTAACTTAAATATTACGTACACATGTTACCATCAATTTTAACCTCTCATAACAGTTACACCAACAAAAAGGATAATTTCTGACATCAAGATGGATGGCTATCAGATAACATACAAACCATTCAATAAAATGATAATAAATAGCGAAAAAGTTTTCAAGACTCTACATTTACATCCATACTGTCCATACTGATCAGACATATTTTATAAGCTTCGATGTACATACTTGTAGTTGGTATCAGTCCATGCATGGTTTCTGTACGAAGTCTGAGGAGGATTCTGGTGTGGTCCTGCCCGGCAACGTGTTCGTTTTTGAGGGACAACACCACGGGACCCAGGATCTCGTCCATACCAACCAAGTTGATGTGCTCCTGTTGACAATGGTTGTAATAATTATTTTATAATATATATTTTTAGGACGAAAAGACAATTAAATTTTCTAAATTCCAAATTTAAACTTTTTTCAACATATTCTCTAACATTTCTAAAAATATGCTCGCTTAGTTGCGGGATAAAGGAGGATGCTGCTGCCCATCCTCCAGTAACCCTTAGTCGCCTCTTACGACACCCACGGGTATGCATGGGTTGGTACTATTCTTTGCCGGCACCACACGGGACCGTGTTTGGTATATTCACTTCAAACTACTTAGAAAGTATCGCAAATTTCATTCTTTTTACGCTTTATGCATTCTATTAACACATGCGCCAGTATCTATCTACTTCATACACCAATGAATCTTATTGATAAAACAATGCAACTCTGACCTGGTTTCCTATTTTTCCATGAGATTTATTACTCTCGTAGGTATAAACAATGTGTATTTGATAAGACTGTAATAATTTTCCGCTTCTGAACCCCATTGCTTGTATTATGAATGTGGTATACCTACCAGTAGGTAGATTTTACTAACAAACAAGGATATTTTGCTAATTATGTTTGAAATAACAAAACCAATATTGACTACCAAACGTTGTTGGTTATTGTCTATCAGTCACACCCATAGCTCGTAATATAGGGGTGGTTCGGTGAATTTATTATTATCTACGTAAAGTTCATAAAGGTGATGATTTGGAAGCATTTGGAGGTTAATGTGTTTTGTATGGCGGACAGAATGGCCTATTTGTAGCTTTATGGAAGGCTTATTCATCACTATTTTTATATTATTACGTTACATAATAAAATAAATCAATGTTTTGTAAAACAATTAGTCTTTGTTTATTTTTTCAAACTAACTGAAAGAGTTTAAGAATTTTAATAGTGATACCTGCTTACCTATGAATTGTGCCTACATACACAAAAGTATAAAGTAGCATTAAAATCAAACAAAAATTTCGAAAATTAAACTGGTCTCCCACGACGAGTCTAATAGATATGTTCCTAATTCGATGATTGCTCTACTAACATTTGACTTGATTCGCGAGCAATTTGAGAAAGAATCAGTGCTAGTTTTAATTGATGATGATGTAATTCGCACCGCACATCAGAAGTTCTAACACTTGACCAAATAAAGAGGGATAAAGTCGGGTCAATTTAGTAATAATGATGTCAATAAACTCCGACCTAGGCTTCTTTGGGTCTGTCATCAATCTTAAAATCCAAATGTTATGTATTTTTTAGTATGAATGGGAAGCTTACAGCAGCTTTAATTTTCTTTAAAAAAGTATCATCTGTAAATAATGTAATGACGAAAATGGACGACACTTAATATGAAATGTTTCGAACCTTTATTTTTAAATATCAAACTATAAATAAAAACAATACCTACCTGCATATTTAATGCATAGATTGATAACTTTGAAATCGACTTTAAAATAATAAAAAAATAATGAATATGGCTATAGAATTAAGGACCCAAGAGGTATTTCAGGGAAGATAATGCAATGCTCATTCTAAATGATGATGTAAATAGAAAGAACACATTAACACAAAAACAAGAAAATGTAAACTAAGTAGTATTACGTGTGTGAGCTCATATCTCCATTTGATATGAAAAAATATTATAATGTAGACGCTGTGTCTGTTTCTGTTAGTTAACCAAAAATGGATTTAAAGTTCAATGACAACAAAGCACAGTTCCCGCTTTGCTCTGTTAACTTTACTAGCTGAAGGTTCATATAACTAACTGACTCACTGTTAGATATGGCAGATAACACATTACATCATTATTATGATACCAAGCAGCAGCATGCGTCTTTAAACCCGGTAATTATTCTTCCGATGTCAGAGGAAATTCTTTGACATCGTCTACATAAACTGCAGTCAAGCTTTTCATATTCTTCTAAAGAATCTAGTAAATCTTTACTAAGAACAAAAAGACCTTCTAATTAACATTGGAGATAATAAATGGGCGCGTAAATTGTAACGTCAACCTTGCAAGACCCTTTTTCTCAGAGTCAACCTTTACGAAGGATTCCCCATTGTGTTGGCATGTATTTCCAGTAAACAATGGTACCTACATCTTGCTGATGTTGGTTTAGATAAAATTATTTGTGTACTGTAACATTTTAGGTATGTATATTCATTCTACTAATAGTTATGAAATAAGATACGAGAGTACATTAAAGAATGCATTAGATTTGTTTTCAATCCTACAATTCCAAACAAAATAGCAGCAACACAGCTGAATACAATGAACAATAACAACTTTATCCTCAGTCCAGGCCTTTAAAGCCTCAGCCATACGTGATCGGCAAACCGATGGGTACCAGGCAGGCAGAAGTACGATGGACCACTTCCTCCAAGCGTTGCTGCCAGGAAGTCATTACTGCACTTTGCCAATTATTTCGGTTCGAGCAGTTTGTCTAGTGGTGCGAGGAATTTGCTAACGAACGTTTTCTATTTGAAGTATGTTGATTACTTATTTGCTTGGAATAAGATTTCTTATGACTATTGTTGATATCAAACGCTATACCTAGGTATATTTTTACTTAATTGGTTTTAAATATATTGAACGCCATTCGACCGTTAATATTTGAAACGTTATTTTGCATGTTGTCTTTTTTTTTCTGAAAATATCGAAAAGTTTTACAACAAAACTATTACTTTTCTATACCCTATATGATACCAATTTAAACAAAAAACCGGCCAAGTGCGAGTCGGACTCGCGCACAGAGGGTTCCGTACCACCACATAATCATAATTGTATTAGTTGAAATTTCAGTAAGTTCATTAACTTACTGAAATTTCAACACAGCACATTTGCTACATTTTTTGAGTCCGACACGCGCTTGACCAAATTTTATTATTTGTTGTTATTTTATAGCTTATGCACTATAAACATACCAATTTTCAAGTTTGTAAGTGTTTCCGTTTTTAAAATAGAACTAAAACAAAAATCGCCTCAGCAACCATCCAACTTGACCCCTCTCTTATATGAATGTTCTTGAAACGGGAGCTCACGACAGTTGGTTACCAGTAGTTGTGAGAAAAGTTGTAGTATTTAATGATTTCAGACTTTTCCCATTATTTGTACTGTGAGACCTAGCTTCTTGCCAAATTTCATAATTTTAGGTCAACGGGATAATTTTTTGCAAAAAAGCAAAACATACAGGGTTGTTTTGCTTTTTTGCATAAATGTATGGAGATGAGGACATAAAATGCCATATCTTTGGATTTCATCGTTGTAAAAAATTGAAATTTTCAGATCTTGTGTGGTTCATAGATACTAATATATGGTATTAATTTCAACCTGATACCTTTACCCGTTCGTGAGATAAAGGGTCTTGACAGACAGACAGACGGACAACAAAGTGATCCTATAAGGGTTCCGTTTTTTTTTTCTTTTGAGGTACGGAACCCTAAAAATGAAACACAGATTGATTATATGTGCTAAGTACAAGTCCAGTCTAAGCATCGCTTTTTTTCGCATTAATAAACTCGAGTCTTCATACGATATGTGTACCTAATCAAGAGTCACCATTAAAATTCCATCATCATTCAAAAGCCTTATCCAAAATACCCCAATTTTATTGCTTGTCCTTTTTCATCGCGCCACAAAGAGGCAAATTGAAAGCTAAAGATGGTAATTTAAAAGACGAGGGGTTAATGTCCTTTTCGAACGCACTGATGGATAGCATCATCTGAGATAAAATCCGCCGTTTTTCTGAACTTCGCTATCTTTAGTGAAAGTGGATGATTGGTTCTGATTTCAGAAATATTATGATAAAAGGCCAAAAGTGTAACAAAAATAAATAGAGTGTAGTTAACAAATGCTGATGACATTGCAAGGGTAACTAAAATTCTCTGCCCTTCCATAAATTCCCATCATATCCAAACAGCCTCCAGATAATTACTACCAGGAAAACATAAACAGAAACAACTTTTACACCAGCGTGACCCTACATAGGGTATTCGCGGATTAGTTGCAAACTTCCCTAATGTTCGTGTAACTTCAGTCGTTTGCTATGTAATGTAAACTGGTTCAAGCAATCATTTCCAACTTAAGCTCAGGTTATTGCCAACCATCACGACTAATGACGTTTATGACGCAAATTGCGTTTACTTTGTAATTTGGCAATTCAAAAAATTAAGGTTTTGTAAGTTACTTTTGGCTTAAAAAGTGTCGATATTGCAAATCTGAAAGTAGAATCCCTACCATCTTCAGATTAACAAGATATTTATCTGTCTAGGGAACAATCTTAACGTAGTTTTGTTTTTTGTTTTATTTTTCGGATAATTTAACCCTTTGCGTGTGGATGTAATAACCTATCCACAAACCATTATTGATCCACAGTCTTTAGAAAAAGGTCGTGTCGTACATCTCTGCCAAACACATCTAAGAGAATCAGAACACATTTCATTCTGATCAATGCTCGATTTATTCAGCCTATGGCGCCGGCAAAACGACAATCTTTTCTGAAGACCCATCATTTTCTTTAAGAGAGGAATTGTTGGTGACCAATTTCGCCTTATGAAAGAAGGCATTTGCTTATTGCTTCCACTTTTCTTTTGTCAGTTCCAAGCATCTGTCTTCGTCAACGAATGGATTGAAAATAAATTGCCCGAAGTGTGAAAAATATTTTGGCATCGCTCGTTTTGGTTATCAAAATTCATTAATCGTAATTTTTTGACAAAAGTAGACAGGGCAGTAATAATATCATAATCAAAATGTGGTGGTGGAGTACAATTTTATTAAAAAACATTTGATTTTGTTCCCATCATAATTATGTTCTTAAGAAAATAATAAAAATATACTGGCAAGTCACAGACTGTACGTAAATTAAGGTGTTTGAAATACAATTAAAGTTTGAATTACGAGTAATAAACTTCTGTTATGATAGAGAGTGGAAAAAAATTATATTGTTTTGTTTGTGTGTTGTTGTTAATAAATGAACAGTAATTTATTATCATATTCGTAGGTTAACTGCGATTAACTAAATTAACTCTTCTTCGTTTTATTTAATAGAGACAGGCTTTAGATTTCTACTTATTTGACATATTGAACTGTCCACCTTGATAGGCCAAAATAAGATGGTACGATGGCTTCCTCTGTTGCTCTTTTCTTCAACAAAGTTTAGTCATGGGGTCCCATTCCGTACTACGGTTTTTTCGACGGAGTAAATAGCCCGAATTCATTTGGACCTTTTGTTTCTAATAAATTAAACTAAATGTTACCACTAGGTTGGTAGGTAAAGGTGTAAACTATGACATTAATTCAATTTTAACATCCAGATATCAATTTATTCTAAGAAAATACCTTATGAAAAAATAGCCCGAACAATTTTCGGCACAAATTCGTTCTATGACGTGAGGTATCTGTACTAGTATAGTATTATATTATCTGTGGTTTAGTATAAAGTTGACCCAAATAAAAGTTTCACAACGTAAGCTAGCAACGATTCACGGTCGAAGGCTGCGTTTCCCTCAGTGCTGTAAGAGGGAGCTAAGCTAAGCTGTGAGCAGGTCCAATTTCAACCAATAGGGTTGCGCCATTTTTTCAAATGCGCTGTCAAATGGTCGAAATTTTCTAGCTTATAGATTAGTTCCCTCGCACAGCACTGATGGAAATTCACCCTAACCCTTCAACTATCGGTTGAGCGATCAGCGCATCGCATTTGTCTAGTAGAACTCTAACCTCTAACTTTAACCTGGCCCGGGTAAACCAGATCCCCGGTATCCTGATACCCGGTTCGCAAATGGGTAACAATCACCCATCAATGTACAGGTTACGATCTCTATATTTTATGCAAATGTGCCACAAGATACTTCAGAATTCTGGGAAAGCTTGTATTTTGTGAGAGAACCTTATGTAATGCCGCCATTGCTGTACCTACTTCAATACTTTGTTATCCTTTGAAATTTTCAAAAAATATTTTATATTATACCATTATAAAGTTTCGCTACCAAAGCAAGTATCAATGCACAATAACGACACTTAAGTCATTAAAGTCGTGGGAACCAACGCAACTTCACAATTTATTCGCAAATTGCGTTAACATCAGCTCTAGAAACATAATGGTTCAATTTTGGAATTATTAGCCCAAAACAGCAGTGGCAGACGCAAATTATGCATCAAACTCGACACCATAATAAGTTTTTCTTAACAAGTCGAGTTAAGATTGTATGCACGATAAGACAGGGTACACACGGTTGGGTTTCAAATTGCTTAGTAATGCCGTAATCGGGAGATCTACACGGCGGGACCTGACTCACTGGGCGTGAAGCCAAACGGTTATGCGTTGGTGAGTCCAGACGCTTTTTCCCACTGTCACTAGTATTTTATTTTCACGTAATGAGTGTGGTTGGGCCCTTAATAAGCGCTTAGCTTCGTCGTGTTCCTTTTTAATAAGTGGACACGGGCTTTTAGTTTGATTTTTGTGCGTATTCCATGGCACGTAGCAACATAGTATTTTTATCATAACAAATAAAAATTGTTGAAATCTGTGGTTCCAAAGCAGTCATTAGCAATATTCGTCATGTTCCTTTTTAATTGTTGTACATGGGCTTTTAGTTCGATTTTTCTGCTTATTCCATGGCACATAGCAACATAGTATTTTTATCATGACAAATAAAAATTGTTGAAATTTGTGGTTCTAATGCAATATAACAATAGGTTTGGTCTCGGTTTTGCATACGAGAGTTAGCAGGAATGCAGCAACTATAATAGTGGATAACTCGCATATTATTGGCATGGTTCGCAGACAAAGTGGCGTCTCAGCTATCAGTTGCGGTTTCCAACTTCCTCCAAGCACTTATGCGACCTGCCACGGTTTAAAATTTCCGCCCGTGCACAACCAACTTTGTCTGGTAATGCTTCATATTTTGTACAACTTTGTTATTATGTGTCTCTCATTTTACCTATTATTGTGTATTGATTTTATACCCAGTAAAATACGCATTTGAATTGAATCTACTTCTCACAATGGCTTATACTAAACCAGTGTTTCTACAGATGTATGAAACTATTGTGGAGCAATGACTGCACAAAAACAGTGCTAAAGATATAAAAGATGTCACTCAATAATTGGAAGAAGATAAAACAATTACTTACTGTATCTAAATTGTCGCAGGTCGAGAACATTAAAACGATTGGAGGTTGCACGAAAAAAGTAAAAAAGTATAAAAGCGCGCCCAGTAGGCGTGGGTATGGGAAAGTTCACACGTGCTGGTAACAGTACCGATGTCATATGGAGTAAGGATTAGACCAACCGCTTTGTGGAGGAGTTGGCAATTTTGTTGGATTCTTTAAAAGCATATTTAGGTAGGTAATAATTGAAGTAAATAAAAAACTCAAAATGAAGTACCCTATTTTTATCTGTTTCTTCATTTAAATAACAAAATTCATTCAGTATTGTGAATTAATGATTTTGAAAATTATAAAGGACTTATTTGAAAAACAATAGTAATAGAATACTTACTTACATTTATCAGAACATCTTGTTAATTAAAAAGCACTACAATTCTTCTTCTAATCTGACACTGCAATCGCTAATTCCCCTACTTCATTCAAATCTTCACAAAGGAGTAACTGCTTAGCTTTCTCAGGCACTAATGTAGTAGAGGTTTTACCTACACATAGTACATTGTGAAATTTGATGAACGATAAACCAAATTAAGTATTAAGTGCTTACAAACTTTATCACAGTATTTTTTTAAGTATTGGGGTCACTAACAACTAAGGTTAAATCAATTATACGAAAAACGAAACTAAATTTGTGAAAGGTTGGAAAGAAAAGGTTAACTGAAAAATTCATTCAAAGACCACTTCCGCCACGCAACGAGAATTACTATCGACCTCAATAGCAAGTGGAATAATTTAAGTTAAAGAAAATAAATCACCTGGCAACAAAAGGTCGTTTACATAAGGATATTGACATTGACAAGGTGCAACATGTCCATGCTCATCCATACAGTAAATTGTCAAGGGAAACGTGATCAAGTGGATGTTCCTAAAAATACATTTTTAAAACTATCGAAATTCCTGAAGTAAGGGGTTGATGAACCGTCGACGATGAGAGGGGTAAGTCAATGTTTGATACATAAGATACTCATCAAACCAGTCTAAAAAATAAGCATTTATTTCCTATAAATGAAGAATTTGTTATTAAAATATATTTAAAAATTCTTGCCGCAATATTTATAAAGCAAAATATTTTAAAATTTGTGTTCGGAGATTTACTTTCGAGTGAGAAATTGGCAAGAAACACATTTTCATTTTCTTCCTGCAGACAGCGTGGCGCGCAATGTCGAAGGCTCATTTTGCAATACACAAGCGATGGTACCGTGCGTCTTAACTTTTCATTGCTCGCTTTATTCGGAATAATCAGTCTTGTGAAGTAGTACAGACAGCATTGATGATATTTATTGTAGCGGTATTAGCGATCGATTTTTTGCAAAACTTACTTGTTTTATCTCCGTTGTAACAAAATGAAAGTAAGGTGCGGTCACGAAAGCTATTATCGTGATTTGATTTGTATACTTTTTATAAATTATGTTTCAATTCTCTCCTGCAGTAGTAGAAACGTGAGGTTGCGGAATAACGACTTTTTGTACCTTTAACTTTTGTACACGATTTTGGTTAAGAAAAAGAGCATAAAAAGTCTACATTAGCAATGTCTTGATAATTATTGGAGGCCAAAATATTACACAAGTAATCGACCATGACTTTTGAGTGTCAACCTTCACAAAATTTTAACATACTAGTGTAGCGAATTGATCAACATGTTTAATAATATCCATTTCCATGAGGATGATTTTGATCAGCCAATTGAACCCTTGAATCAAATAGCATTACACCAAAATCGTGATACCGTCATTAACCCTTATGGCTGGGCAAAGGTTGTTAAAGCAAGAGCAATGCCCTGCACAGATCATTGGTTTCGGGAACAACTTTCATCATAGTTCCTTTAGTTCCCTTGAGGAGTAAGGTTAATAGACGTAAACCAGAACATACTGTTGGTGACACTTGAGAGACCAGTTCAACAAACGCAAATCGGATTAAAGTTACATTATACACTTATTGAAAATATTTTGGTTCTCTTGGATGTGATTATGAAGTTATCTTGAAAAATAGAACACATTGTGTAAGTGTTTTACTCATTGCCCATGAAACTGAACAACTTTCCCAAAGTCCTGGCCACGGGGATAAAATTTTTGTCATCTTGTCCCACATAAAACAACTCTCTATTGACGGGTTTGGTTTTAATATTAAAGCCAAAACTCATTTTTGAAACTAAGTATGTTTTTCTTGAAAGGTTATTCAGTTTTATGGTCTGAGTAAAAATATAAAATTATATGCATTATTACAGAAAGTCCTTATTATTTTTATGTGCCAAGGTAAAAATTATGGATGTGTTCTTCAAATCATTACAGATTCAATGCAAATCGCTGAGTAGAGAGGCAGCGAGGCGAGTTGTGCAGAAATAAACCATTGAGGTTGCACAAAAGCCACATATCGTATCTAATCTGGGCAAAGCAATTGTAAATGGCGTACCTTAAGATATATGGGCTGTAAGGGACGGCTTTCCGAAAACTGAAAGGGCACGATCAGTCTACGAAACTGAACAACTTTCAGTGAGTAAAACTTTCAGGAAATGAAAATAAAATTGGCCACCCCATACATACTTGTACATACAGTCCGATATTTTTTTTTTTTTATAGAGATACAGATATTTTTCTACATTTCCTGAATGCTTCAATTAATGAAAAATGTTCGGTTCATAGTCACTACGCTTGTTAGCGTTACGGCTGGCACCATAGACCGCGGTTGTTGGTGACCGCAGAATGTTAGATGATACGATACACAGAAGGATGCTGCTGCCCATCCTCTGGTACGGTCAATCGCTTGTCGGTAGAAGCTTTTTCAACTCTATTACCACGACTTAAGGTCCAAAAGTGTTTCTACTGATGTGCGGCCGTGTGTACTTCCCCTCCACATTGTTCCAGCAAGAGCTGGAATTTTGGAGAGAGACCCTGTTCTTTAGTGGATGTTTCATAGGATGTTATGATGATGATGATGATGATCGGTTTCGGTGTCTGATCACGCCCATTCAGTTTTCGGAAAGCAGTCCACACACCCTGTATAACGTTTCCACTTTAAATAGACTCTTCGAGTCGAAATGCTCTGCTCGTAGGTATGTATTTGTGAAACAATGTAGGAAAATAAATAGTAAAAACTCAAGATGTTACCTTCCCCAGGAAGAACCGCCGGTAGTATTTGGCTGTGTCGTCGGTGTCGATATTATGTCGCCTGGACGCCTGTCGGGGCGTGCCAGGTTGGACGCGGTGCTCCGGCTCTTCGCCATCTTGAGGGGTGTCGTCTACTCCATCCACCCAATATCCGCCGTTCGGGGGATGCACTATCGTTGGTGGTGGTCCTGGTGAAAAAGTGGATCCAGTTATAGTGGTCCAGAGAAAAATGTTACCTAGAGAGCATCGTGACAATTCAAATAAAAAAAAAACCGGCTAAGTGCGAGTCGGACTCGTGCACCGAGGGTTCCGTACCACTAAGGTACAAAAAATATCGTCTTAGTTATGGACGAGCAGTCACGCAGATGTGTATTAAAAGCGCGTGAGTCCGACACGCACTTGTCTACGCTGCACTATAAACATACCAATTTTCGCTTGTATGTGTTCCCGTTTTTACAATAGAACTAAAACTAAAATCGCCTAAGAAACGTAGTGAAGCCCCCGTTATTTTTTTTTTTATTTGTTATGGGTCCCGGTTTTTACCCTTTAGGTACGACACCCTAAAAATTAAGAAAGACTTAGCTATTTCTTCTTCCTTATTGAAGTGATTTCTAGGAACCGTTTTCATACAAGTGATTTACGTATGTGTCAGGAGCAAATAAATGGCAAACAAGTTCAGAACATTATATTTAGCCTATTTTAGTGGAACTAGATGTGTTGTCTCGAAGCCCCCTTTATTTTTATTTTTTGCACTACTTTAACTGGGTCTCCTATTGTAGGAAAATTTCACGTAAGCATATGTCACTGATGCACCATTTTTACTACAGTAAAAAACATAGAACTACTACATATGTATTATTTTCTTTTATTAGGTTAGGTCTCTAACCATAACCATAACTCGTATAGATTGAAATTGTTTATTTAATATTAGTTTACCTACCTTTTTGGTAAGGGAACGAAACATTTAATAATTTTAAAACAGACTTCACCGGCATTTTCTAAGATTCGCAAAATACTAAAGAAATGTGAGGCCAGAATTGATTACATTTTTATGGTACAAACATTATGCAGGCGTCTGATTATGTTACGTAGATGTCGTAAAATTCTTACATGAATTTACGTATCAATAGGTAATTTTAATAACACACCACGTAGCTTTAAGATGTGTGACATAATCTTTACACATTCATTCATTCATTAAATTTTACATTATGTCGGAAGTTTAAAGACAGGTTACACTACATTATAAACAAATATCAAAATAAGCAAAATAAAGGACATCTTAATGTAAGAAACTACAATTTAAAACTGTAATAATTTAAATAGGTATTCTAAATAATAATAAAATTATTAAATTGACTTCCATATTTGAAGATTTCTCCAATAAATTTCTCAAGATCAAACGACCACGGGGCAGACAACGATCTCTGAAAACAAGAAGATACCCAAACGACGGTAACAATCTTAACCCAAAGACGTGATTCCAAATCTTTTCATCAATTACGTTTTGTCTTAAATGTTTCGTGACTCTTTCAAGCACGACCAGTTTGTATTGACGGAACTTCATCTCAGGGAAGTCACGGCAGCAATTTTTTCAAGCTTATTTACGCATCTGACCATCTTGCTTCTAACAATAGATTTAAGCCTATCAAGGTCGCTATTGTCACTATTTGCTTAGACGTGATGTAACAAATTGATATAATTATGAGCGTCAATCGTGCTACATGTTCCGGAATCATTACGTGAACTGAAAGACAGGCAAAGTACAAGTCGGACTTGTGCACAAAGGTTTCTAAACCTTACATATAAAAAAAATCATAAACTCGCCGATTATGTACATTAAAAATTTTCGCGAAAATATGATCTGAAGGTCACAAAAACGTAATAGAACCCAATCGAGTCATTTTTCATTTCTTTTTATGTTTTTTTGTTGGTCTGTTTGTCTGCGCGCGATAAACTTGCAATCTACTGAACCGATTAAGATGAGGCTTTCGATGATGTATTAAGCCTATTTTCGGGCAACATCTAAGCTTTTTTCCATTGCAAACGGTTCACTCAAAAAGAAAGTATCAAGCGCCGTCCTTTAATTCTTTTACATCGGTCCAGTTGTTTGGATATACTATCGCGGTAAAGTCCAAACTCCACGCGAACGAAGTCGTAGGAACAGCTAGTATAATATTTTATGTTAGACGACACATGTGTGAGTGATAGGTTTACAGCTACTACTAACCAAATTTTGTTGAGTTGACATTAAAAATCATGATTTTATTACCATAACTAAAAGCATTTCATTTTAAATTTTTATCGTTCATGGTATTTCAATGGTAAAAAGTTTACGGAACCCTTCCAGGCCCAATTCGCCAAACAAGACACCATACGCAAAAATAACAACACAAATTTTGAAGAGAATACGCCTTCTATCAGAAACCCTAGAAGCTAATCAAGGTTGAAGAAGAGACCTAGAATGGAACTTTTGTCCACTCGTACCGTCTAATTGAAACAAGGCATTCTAGACTGGCTTTTGTGAGAGCATTTTTACGGAGCTTTCAATATAGTCTGCGTCCTATGGGATCCTATTGTTCCTCCTGTCCGTTCTCATAAAGGCCCCCTTGGTTTCCGAGTAGTACGAGTATGTAAACCTTTCATAATGACGGGACATGAGAACATGTTACTTTACTATTTGTCTTGATGTCTATTAGGTAACGAGAATTAGCTCTTTGCGTTTGCTGTAAAATGATCTTCACTAACCGTAACACATTATTTTGTATGATGTTTACCTATTGGTAAATAAGTGCGTTGTTTGTTAAAACAACTAACTGAATCTAATTAAGTCTTGCTTATGGTGATGCACACGAACATACTCGATCTCCAGTGTTCAAACCACAAGTTCTGATTTCCCAAGACATTTTCTGAACAGTGTTACCATCTAATTTAATTAATGTTTTAATCAGCTAACAAGAGATAGTGTGGCTTCTCTTTCATTCAAAATTCCTTCTAAGTTTATTTAAAGGTTAAGCACGTGTAAAGAAACCGAGCTTACAAAAGACCATGGCGTTTTTATTTTTACAAACAGAAATATTTTAAAGCCACAACTAATTAATAAAACGTTTTCTTTTGCTTTTGGGGAAGTGAGTTATTTCTGTGTACCTTCCTCATTAGACACGGAATTTTAAGGACATTTTGAGATTTAAAAAAAGAAGAAACTCATTACGTTAATTATTTATACTAGCTTTGTCAACAAAGCAAATGTAATAAATATTAATTTGGTGTTTAAAGCTCTGAAGTGTCTCACAAAAACATAATATATTCTTACTTAAAATGATGCTAAATTAGATTTTTGCCTGTGTGGTGCCGGCAAAGAATATTATCAACCTATCTCTACCCGTTGGTGTTGTAAGAGGCGACTAAGGGATTCAAAACTGGAGAATGGGCGGTAGCGCCCTTCTGTGTATATATCGTACCATCTTACATACTGTGGTCACCAACAACCGCGTTCCATGGTGCCAGCCGCGAACTAACAAGGGTGGTGACTCTGACTATGGTACTTCCCTTTCATATTGTTTCAGCAAAAGCTGGAATTTTGGAGGGAGCCCCCTGTCCAGGACATCATGGGATGTTATTATATTGAAATAAGATCTTACAATTTATTGATTATTTATGTTTTACTCTCGACACTTAATTATCGTTATTTTTACTTTTCGAACAATACCCTGTTTGTTTTAACAAGATTTTTTTTTGCGGCTATCAAAAAGTTGTAAAACTAAGATTGTTGAATTCAGCCTCCAAAAGAAGCCTTCAAGAATGGAAAGTGCTTGCTGAAGCTGTGACTCAATAATATAGCTGAGCTGCAGCAGACACTTTTCAGATTTATAACCTGCAATTTCGTTGCTTTGAATGCGAAACGAATCATCTCTGAAATTGTTACATTTAATATCTAACTCAGTAGATCTTGGTACACTTTCGCGAATGGTTCTCAGCATTTTCTCGGCTTTCTCTGGCAAACCGTCCGCAACGCAACAATGACGAAAGTTATGACCGACAATACATTTGCTTCTGGCGGCCGCTCGTTAACTTTTAATTACTAAATTATTAAATATAGTTGACAGAGAAAAGTATGTGACGCAACGGTCTTAACTCTTAATTTTCAAGAAATATTTTTATGTCATAATTTTATATTGATGCAAATGAGTGTTAATTACTGTAATAGAAAATGCTTGTTAATCACAAGATAAAATAGTTAAATATGATAAATGTTCTATGGAAAACGCCTAAAATCGTATCAATGGTTAAATAAATAAATAGTTTCAATTGATATAAGACCGTAATCAACATCTTATATTTTCATTAAAAGTTGCAATGTAAATTTTCCGAAATGCATATAATCATGTTGATGTTTCCGGTAATACTTGTGTACATTTCAAGTAAGTTGAGTGTCTAATTGAGCCAGGTCAACATACCATTTATGTGCACAAAATTTTCTCGAAGAATTTAAATGGGACATTAATTTACAAAACTTGAAGTACGAGATGAGTTACAGCGATTATGCGGAATTTTAATACGCTAGACTGTTCCAGTAAAACGAAGCAAAAGGCTTTTTTTGTTTAACTTTAATTATTTTATTAGTACGGTATTTTACCTAACCAAAGAAAGGCCTGGCGTTTTTTGTCATGAACCAGTAAATTTGAAGATGTTTAAAAATGTTTTAGGGCTTTCTCTAAACGAAGGCTTTATGCAGCCTTCGTTTAGAGAAAGCCCTAAAACATTTTTAAAACGCAGAATGCAAAAACTTCTCCTGAGCAACTTATTGATTTTATTACAGAAGAAAAATGTTGACCATATCTACGAATTGATCTAAAAGAGCTTGTCCTCACTGACTGACTGACTGATTCATCAACGCCAAGCCGTAACAGCTATAGATACAGATCTGAAATTTTGTACACAGATTCAATGCATGTCAAGATTACCCATCAAAAAAAAAATTGGAAAATTCATCTCCCAAAGGGGTGAAATAAGGTATGAAAGTTTGTATGAAAGTCCTTTGTTTCTTGAGCTAGATTCACATAAATTTGAATTTATGCTTTTGGTAAAAATTAAGGAAATCTTTGTTAAAGCATTTCTTAAAAATCACCCTTCAAAGGGGTGAAAAAGGGGATCATTTTTTCCCTATGGTGGTCTATAAGGCTTTCCTTTTTAAAGGCAGAATTATAGAAATTTGGTATTGAGCTCTTGGTAAAAAATAAAAAGTACTTGTATAAGAATTTTTCAAAATTCATCCCCTAAGGTGGTGAAATAAGGGATGAAAGTTTGTATGGAAATCCTATAAGTCTTTCGTTTTCTAAGTAAAATCAGGCGTTAAGATTGTAATTCTGTGAAACATCGCTGTTGGTGAAATTCAACCCCAAAAAGACGGAAATGGGGTGAAAACGTCTAAAAACCAATATGGGTATCGTTTGTATGGTTTATCGGGTCGCTAATTACGAAAACACCAATTTTGAAATCTAACGTGGTGGTCGTGAAAAACCATCACCCCTGGGGATGGGGTTGGGGTGCGATAGGGTTGAAATGTCTTAAAATCAATATGGCTGTCGTTTCTATGTTGATATAAGGATAGCGGTTAAGATGGCGTTAGGAGTAAGGATAGGGGAAGGGATAGGGGCAGGAATAGGGAGAGGGAGAGAAAGGGGGGGAGGGAGAGAGGTAGAGGGAGAGACTGCACAATACTGCAGATTGTCTGAATTCCACGCGGGCGAAGCCCCGGGCACAGCTGGTCAGTTGTAATTATTTTTACATTAGGAGGTCTTTTTGGCGACATTTAAGAAGAAGCTAATAACAAGTTTACCAAGCCAAGCAGAGCCAATTAGGTATTAAGGACCCAAAAGAGTAATAAGTAAGTAGGTGAATGTCTTACCAGGTTTAGCGAGGATGTCTTCAAGGAGTTTCCGGCTGGCCTGACATGCCGCTGCAACTCTCCGCTGCGCAGCTGTCGCTCCCGGCGAAGGTGGTAGTCCATGGGGAGCTGGCACTCTTCCTTCGGCGTAGGAATGTCGCTCGTTGACAGTCACTCCCGTCGCTCCCACCGAAACTGATCGCCGGTTCTCGGTTCTGGTGACCTGGAAAAGAGGGATTTATGAAATGGATTGTTCTTTTTTATTTCCTCGCTTTTTTTTCATGAGCGAAGATCGAAGGCGAATGAAAATGTTCGAAGGGATAGGCCTCGTCGGACGTTCGAAGATAACATTGGCAACATTCTGAATAAAGATCAGCTCCGATGGGAAAGAGATGTGATCAACCCGGACAACTAAGAAATTTTGTAAGTGCTTACTTGAAGTTAATTTTGTTTGATTGTTTGTTTTGTTATACAGACCAGATAAGGATATCATCATCATCTCTCCTTTGGTTCTGACGGTTATTTTCTGCGTATCTGTGACAGGCCGAGAGCCAATGAACGATTCGCTCGCCTCCCTTTACCTGCCGCGCTCACCCCCGCAACAAATTTTTGAGATCTTCGCAACGGTCATAGCCAGAGTTATTTTGTACAACGTATAACAAGAAATATTTTATTTAATTAACAATACCAATATGAAAACTGTACTTTATTAAATTGTTACAATATTAGACTAAACTTTTAAATAACAAAATGTTCTATAGCGCGGTTCGTTTGTAAATCCTTCAAAACTGGAATAATCACATTTACCTATTCAATTATTACTACCCGTTTAACACATAATTGCTATTAGCATCAACTAGTTTAACTGGCATCAAGTAAATTAACTATGTATGCATTGTAGTACTCAATATTCAGTACCATGCACTGCGTATTCCCGATGGTCGGTAATCAAATGGACTAGTATCACCATGTCAAAGGTAAATTGACCTGTTTACCAGTTTCCATTTATTAACTAAAACTGGTTAAAAGAGTAGTCAAATCAGTTATTAGTATAAAGAAAGGAAGCAATAAGACTCGTACAGTTGGCAGTGCAGGCAACCGTGACGGTAGCAACGTTCGTCGACCTCGAACCGTGAGATCCCATCATTGTTGCTTTTCATTCTAACTGTATCAATCCGCAATCGTTTCGCGGTATACCCTTTACATCCAATAGTCTTATTGTATCGAAATTTCCAAAGCCACAACCAAATTGGTTTCAGAGGCGTTTGTGAGTGCTTTGTTATGCCTAAAATTTGTTTCAAACTTGATCCGCTCCGCTGACTTACAAGATTTAGAGGAAACCAGGTGTCGCAAATGAACCGAACGTGCGGCGCTCAATCTGGAAATTGATTCCGGAATATCGAACACTCCATAAATCGGTACCGCACCCGTAAAAGCTATTGAAAGTTTAAAATTGGAAGCTGACGGAAGCATTAGTAGAACCGTTGACAGCAACTCCAAAACAACTACCCAATATCTCGGTAAACTGCTCCCGTTTTCACTTTGATCAAATTAATACGACGTCACGATGACGTCATGTTTACTCAACTAGCATGGAACCGCTGAAATCAAATATCTATTGCCGAGCGAGAATCTATAAACACTGTAAAATAAACATGGGAAAAACTTCCACAGTATATTTTTGATATGCAGATGTAACGAAACTAATGAAAAGAGATTGAGTTGGGTTCTATTAACTATAAAATGAAGCTCAAAAAATCTGTTAAAGGCATTTTGAATGACAATTGCTGTTACTACGAAAGCTCTCCGGTTCAAAGGCGATTGGAATCGGCAGTGATCGATTCCTGGCAGGTGGACTCAATGGAGTTTGAAAGAGGGCAGCCGTTTGACGTCAACTAACTTTAGGATCGGAAATTCGATATAGTGAACAGAAACACGAATTTAGTTCAAGCTAGTTAAACTATACAACATGCAGTAAATGTACATTGTAGCTTTATAACGGACCTATTTCTGTCGTCGAACATAAAGTGGAAGCATGTCACATAATTATGAAATGGCACATACGAAGCAGAATCGTGTCGGGCCATATAACTTCTAAATATGAATTCTTTGATGAAGAGCAGGAAGTTCTGAGCTGTTTCAACATTTCTGGTATGAGAAGTTTGGTGACACAAAAATATAACGATAACATAAGCAACTGATGGTTAATAAAGTAAAATAGTGAATCATGAATATTGTAAAATGTTGTGATAAAAATGTATGGTAATACATTCTATTATTCTCCTTCGATAATGTCAATGTGCGTCCTGTAATCGTATAGATTTCAGATATCAAATATCGGATTTCTGGGTTCTATATGGCTTCGCTTTGTGTGACCGTTGCATGTAATACCTACATAATCCGTGTTACCCACTATTGATATTGTCGTTAGTTGTGTTAGTTATACTAACTTACTTGTAAAAATCTTGTTTAGTGATTTCACACTTCTGTCAACATTTTGAATTCTTAACTTGTGTGTCGAATGAATTTTTAATGGGAAAAATCTATATCGCCAGACTGGTCTGTTGCTTCCATTTAAATATTTAATTCGTATATCATTTTCTACACAATTCCCTCTTCATTCATTACCAGGACAAAAAAGGGACTGAAACTGTTATTTAACCAACCTCAAGCTTTAGCAATTCCGTGGATCATGCCGAATTTTGGCACTTGATTCCTATAGCAGGTAAAATGGGAACATTTTTGAAAAATTTATTGCAATTTATTATTTGCGATTCCTTCTATTTTGATATGGTGCTACAGAGCCCAGAGGTAAAAAAACCGGCCAAGTGCGAGTCGGACTCGCGCCCTAAGGGTTCCGTACCTATCTACCATATGATATACTAAAAGCTTTTGCTCCTGACTTTAAAAACTCCGCGAACATCCAACTTGAACCCTCTTTTATAGAACAGTTCTTGAAACGGGAGCTTAATTGGTTACTATTAGTTGTGAGAAAAATTGAAATATTTAATGATTTTCGACTTTTCCCTTTATTTATACTATAAGACCTAGCTTCTTGCCAAATTTCATAATTTTAGGTCAACGGGAAGTACCCTGTAGGTTTTGCTTTTTTGCATAAAGGTATGGAGATGAGGACATAAAAAGCTATATCTTTTTTTTTATAAAAATAAAAAGAACAAGGTACTTAAATTACAACACGCCAAACTGCAGCGCAGTTTGATTGCGTCGTTGTAAAAAATTGAAATTTTCAGATCTGGTGTGGTTTATGGACCTTAATATTCGTTATCAATTTCAACCTGATACCTCTTCTCATTCGAGAGAAAAAGGGTCTTGACAGACAGACGGACAACAAAGTGATCCTATAAGGGTTCCGTTTTTTTTTTTGAGGTGCGGAACCCTAAAAATAAACTACTTTATATTTAAAAACATGCTCTCCAACTATTTCATTAACAAACAGCAATGAAAGGCATGTGTGAAAACAATTAAGTTAATTATCTACAGAGTGTAGTCATTATGTATGCTGTAAATAGAAGTAACCATTATCAAAATAATCCCCTTTAGTCACGTTCAAAACATCCCCAGGCTTCTCATTTAGTTCATCCTTTCACACCTGAAATAATACCTCTGAAGTTCCTTAGAGCTTTTAAAATGTAAATTTAGGCATATTTAAATAGGTCCTACATATATTTGAGAATAAGTTTATTATATTAAATAGACACAACACAACATGATGGCGTTCATTCACCGCTCCGCATTAGGATCGTTAAAATAAAACTGCTGTTTCCATTATTTGCCATTATGAATAATTTAAAATTTTCCGTATTTTGTAAAACTACTTCTAGAGAAACCCAGTACCTTATTATGTTCTATTAAGTACCAAGCAGCGTTTACTGAAGTAGCTCGTATAATATTGCAGCCGTCTGACATGCAGCCCATATCGTCAAGCACATACAAAATTTAAACGTCGACAATAGTCCTTACTTTGTTCTATCGTCTGCTCTTGCCGCGCCTCTCGTACGAGTAATTAGACTGCCTTTGAAAAGATAAATATGCTGAAATTACTTAGACTAGAACACGATATACCTACGCTACCTAGTAAAAATCTCTCAAACAAACAATATAGTTACGTTGGGATATTATTTTTTTAACGCTGTATGTTCCTTTTACCCTCATTACATTCGACTTTAAGGTAACATGAGTATCAACACACGAAAAGCTCGCTAACGGTGTACGCCACGCAAGTAGGGGAGATCTTGACAAATGGTTTGGAAATTATGATTAAGGATCCACAAATTATACCGTCGTCATCCTTCGTATACCGTATGTTGTAACACATAATAAATCCTTTTCTTATCGTTTTTATTCTTAATATGAACTGCAAATAAAAACTCCATTTCGTTAAATAAATCCAACGCTGATTTGTCTACCAATCCAGATGCATTTGAGAACAAGATTCAACGATCACATTTTGGTTCTACTTCAATAAATCTGTCTTATAATTTAGATTCAGTGTTTCTTGATTTAGAGACAACAAAAAGTACAAGTAAAGAACAACCGCACACAAGATAATAGTAAGGGTGCTGACGGACGAATTTCTATATGATTTGCTCATGTCTGCCTCTTTGATGATAAGAAGCATCCTCTAAAAGATACAAAAAATATTGGCAGTCACCCACACCCCTGCGTTTTTGAGGGATTATGTTTTAACTATTTTGAAATTTGACAATGAAAAGTACACCTGGCAGACTATGACTGTCCAATTAAAAACAATGTATAGGACCCCAGAAAATGGTCTGCCACCATAATAGCCCTGCGTTGTAAAGTTACAGAGCTTCAAAATGCAAAAAAGCCACTACTTAGTCCCGTGATAATGCAGAGCCATGCATGTCTGCCTCTTCGATTTTCTACATCTTCAGAAATATTTTAAACAGCAGCTATAAAGGCAGACAAAAAAAACATTATTTTGTATCTTATTTTTATTTTATTTTTCTTTAACTCAAAAACGCAGCGACGCACAGAAAAACTTGTTAGGACCAAATCGATTCGTATTGAGCTGATCTATCATCCCTATTAATATGAATCATGAGCAAATCATATACCCAAATGGCAACCAGCACCCTGACTACGAGTATAAGTATTCTGTTTGACTTTTGTCGCATTCGCATCGCATTTCATTTGACAAATGTACTTCCATTTTCCTTATTAAAAAACCGGCCAAGTGCGAGTCGGACTCGCTCAGTGAGGGTTCCGTACCACCACATAAACATAATTGTATTAGTTGAAATTTCAGTAAGTTAATGTGCTAGATTTTTTGAGTCCGACACGCGCTTGACCAAATTTTATTATTTGTTGTTATTTTATAGCGTATGCAGTATAAACACACCAATTTTCAAGTTTGTAAGTGTTCCCGTTTTTAAATAGAACTAAAACAAAAATCGCCTCAGATTCCATCCAACTTGACCCCTCTCTTATATGAATGTTCTTGAAACGGGAGCTCACCACAATTGGTTACTATTAGTTGTGAGAAAAGTTGTAATATTTAATAATTTCAGACTTTTCCCATTATTTGTACTGTGAGACCAAGCTTCTTGCCAAATTTCATAATTTTAGGTCAACGGGAAGTACCCTGTAGGTTTTGCATTTTTGAATAAATGTATGGAGATAAGGACATAAAATGCCATATCTTTTGATTGCGTCGTTGTAAAAAATTGAAATTTTCAGATCTTGTGTGGTTCATGGATCCTAATATATGGTATTAATTTCAACCTGATACCTTTACCCGTTCGTGAGATAAAGGGTCTTGACAGACAGACAGACAGACAGACGGACAACAAAGTGATCCTATAAGGGTTCCGGTTTTTTTCTTTTGAGGTGCGGAACCCTAAAAACATGTTTTGCTACTGTTTCCATTCACTCGATTATGTATTAAAGGTGCAACCAACAGTGTATAACAACCCTGAAGCCCGGAACTTGGTCATTAAACTGAATTACTTTTCCTAAGGAATATACTGAAATACGAGCCCCTTCTCATACAAAATGCACTTTAGCTGATATCATAAGTTTAAATTTTTTTTTCGCATTTTAACCTATTTACGCTCATTAATAGCTATCGGTAAATTGTTGGATGAAGAAATGGTACAGTCACATATTTGCCGTTACAAAAAAAAGAGAACCCAATGGTTTTGCGTAAATGCAGGGTGAAGTATTTACTGTGAGTCGAGACCGCTGTCGACCAATGATTGTTTTGTGATGGAAAGTAAATTGCTTTGCGGTACATAGATATTGATATCGGAACACTTTGTAAACATTGGCACGGGGCTTACTTTGAAAATTTGCATGTAAAAGTAAAAACTTTGACAAAACGCGATTTAAATAACTACGCGACACAGAACTCACTTAACCGAAAAGAGTATATTTAGTGACATTGCGAAAGTAAGACTAGATATCCAAAAATGTCCCTTCCCATGGTTGCTCAAGCATATAATCATGAAAGCTAATAGCTTTATCTAACTTCAAACAAAGCGTAGCCTTTATCAGATAAGCTTAACTACATTTGCGAGTAGCAGGTCGTTCTCTTTACAGCCCGACCATGGACTTTATTAACTTCTTTAGAGAAAATAAACTGTGAACGAAAACAAGACGAAAACCATCCATCGCAAAGGTGTTACAAGATGTGAAAGTTACGACCAAAACAAAAGGGACATTCATCTGTCATTACCTAACCTAACCCTTCGGGGTTCTTCAAATGAAATGAGACCGTTGACAGTATGAATTGAAATTCGAAATGAAACTTTGACACGAAAGCCGTCAGCTTTGTTCACCGTTATCATATACTTACACCTCTAGAAACTCGGTCGACTTGTGTTCTTAATAGGAGGGTGTGATGCGGTACCATTGTGAGGCGCGAGATGTTACGATATTGCTCCACCATTTACTCTCGTCTCTCAGATAAAGGAGACGGCTTCAAGCTCCAAATGGAAGCATCATTCTAACATTACATTCACTCTGAATGACAAGACGCGGACGTAGAAATTGTTCTGCAATGTTCAGCCTGTTTCACAATCCCTGCGGAATTAATCTGACTTATCTAGAAAACGTTTTGTCTGCATGAAGTCCTTAATAAGACCAATCTTGAATTCTTGGCTTCTAATGTCGTGCCGTTTGCCAGTCAGGAATGGTCCAAAATTCTTATCAAGTAAGACATTCACCCCTTTTCGTGTAGATGAGTGCTTTAGATAATATATAAATGGTAATATTTCTTGTCAATGTGATTTTATAAGTGAGGGTGCGCGACTCGATGCAGATCTTATCATTTTGTTATTGAAAATTGAACAAACTAGTGTGAACAAAGTCACAAACCGCATAAATAAAATTGGTTTTGTTTCAAAGATACATTTTTGAATTTCCTTTGCCACAATTCTGAATAACTGTGTCTTTAAAAAGACCAAAGACCAAAAACAGCGTTCTGATAAGTAAGTGGAACAACAAACAACCTGAGTTAATTCAACGAAGCAAATGAAATTCTACCTGAAGTTTAAGCCTGTATCAAAACGAGAGAAAAAGAGACGGAAAGTGTTTTCCTGGATCCAGTGATTGTGTTTATTGGTCCGTTAAATGAGCGTTGTAAACTTGTAATCTTTAATCAGCTCGGACTGGTATTTTTTTCATGCCGCTTGTTTGTTTTTCCATTCTGTTTGTTGTTACCTTCGTCAAGTGCCTTTGGAATTTGAAAGATTTTCTTGAATAATGGTATAAATTTCTAACATTCTTTCAATTTAATTTTTATAATTTTCACAATTTATTCAATTCTTCTCTCTCTCTTCACACTTTAGCTGAAATAGGATATTTTAATCTAGATAAATCTGATCCCAAAAAAGGGTATCACAGAATGATAAACTGCGCATAAAATATAATGTATCTATTAAGAAAACATTTCGAAATGGTAATTTTGTTTCAAGAGTACATCAGCCAACCTATTATTATACTAGTAAATCTCATTGTTTACAAACCGGGCTAATAACGCGTTGCAGTAGGAAATTAGCCATTGTTTTGGAGAACCACGTATTCAACCTTCAAGTAAGCTCACTATTCTTCCAATAGATAACAATACAAAAGAAACTTGGTACTTTATGTGCCATTAACGCGGCTAAATGGATCAGTACGACATTTGCTAATTGCGGTCACTTGGTATACTTGGCTAGTTTTCTGAAAGTACCATTGCTCTTTGTAAAATGGTCGTGTCTCATTTTACAGAGTGCACCTCTATTGAACAGGTATTTAATTTGTCAAGAGATTTTTCACATTTTTGTACGTCTTTACATAAGGCTAGTCATGGAGCTCTCTCCAAAAATTTATCTTCAAAAAGTGTGATTAATTATGAGGGGTTCGTACAGTATTTCGCACGTTTGTGAGAGTTAGCGCTGGCACAATAAATTGACCCCTGCGTTGTATGGTGGGACCATAGAATACATTTCATGTATTCTATGGGTGGGACGATATGGAATCTCCAGTTACAGATCACTTTACGATAGTTAGATAGAAAAATAGATGGGGTATTACTTTCTATAGCCAACACGAAACTAACGTAGGTACAAGATGCCAGTGTTTTTTAACAGCGGATACTTAATTGTAGTCGATTGTTCTTTCTCTTATACATACCGCTCCTTCATTCCTAATTGACATTCTCACGGTGCGCAAAATATTCTCAGTATTAAAATCAAGGAAAGCGCTTCGTTCAATAAGTGTCTCAGTATTGTTACAAAAGTCTGACGCAATTGCGTACTAAGAATGCATTTGTTATTTTCGCATTGTGCAACTTTGTGCGTGCGCTTGCGTTTGCTCTGACACGTGAATAGATCGCTATTGTGATCAATAACTGTTGGCTTTGATGTTAACCTCCTAGCATAATATTAGTTACCTTGAATTTAGACGTGACGAGGACTTGTTGTTGTTTGAAAATACGAATATATAAACATTTTTGGAGGTTTCAAGTAAGAATTGCGACGCGTGCGAAATTGTTCGTAATAATAAGTTATCACGAAAAATTTTACAAGCAGTGTCGCAAAGCTATTTTTAAAGTAACTCTGTTAAATCTATTACTGTCACTTTCTGTTTTCTAAGAAAGTGACAGTAAGATTCCACAGAAATTAACAAAAAATTTATTACATCGGTTTTATCATTAACTGTAGTTACTGTAGCGCATCGTGTCATAGCAACATATGTATCTGAACTTTTCATCAAAATTCACGTTTCATAATAAACAAACCATTTTTCACAGAATAGCGCGAAGCGAATCTGCTTTCATTCAAAACTCTACAATCGTGAATGAGGAGCATTTCCTTTACAAAGCGGCTCAGGGACGGAATTGCATCGTTGTGCCGCACAAAATGCGCCAGTGGTAATATCACATGCATCGCCACTCCTGAATACCATTATGTGCTCACGAAGAAGAAATGTGAACATGTAGCAAAACCGACTAACAACCAATCTTTCAACCTTAACAAATAACTGGCCGAAAATAACGAAGTTTCCAAAAGAACTTCGACAAAGACTGCAAATGAATTTGAAAACAGGAAAGTTTAAGAGGAAATTAAAAGTTCGTAAATGGAATAGCGCGTTCAAAATTTGGGTTTGCCGAATCGAAATCGAATTTCAACAACTACCGTCGTCTGAGTTAGTTTAGATGGGAGTTAGGGTTTAGTGTATTTTTTGTAAAATACATATAGCTATGTGTAAGGAAGGAACAACAAAGACCTAGTATGTGAAAACTTATCGATTTAGTAGATTGTGACATCCACAATAAAAAAGAAAGTACCTGGTATGACCCCCTGTCAAATTTACTTACTCATACAAAAAATCTTAACTCAAAAAGCGTGCCTCGAGCAGGCAAGTATTAAGCAGGTTGTCCACGACCAATACCGCTAGGTGACATACATTGCTGGCCTACAATACACATTTTGATGCTTGGTAAATTGTTTTTTACATAAACTATCTAAAGATGCCCTTTAGCGCTTGTTGTCTCACATAAAATATCAACTAGGTGATATAATTGGCTATGAACATTTTACAGTTCAAATACGGTGGTGAAAATGCCAATACTTTGCCGCTATCTCGAAACCATAAAAGAACGACATTGACCTACATTGCAAATTATTGAGATGAAACTAATAGAACATAGCTCGAAGAACAGGTTAATGAAATGACGTCTTTATATTTTACAAGAAACAGAATATTATTTAATTCTAGTTCAAGAACGTAAAATGGGGGTAAGCAAATGCCTTATAGCAAGCCCTTTTTGAGTGACAAGCCTTCGTTTATAAAGATTGGTAAACCTGCATTACAATCTTACAACTAAGTAATCAAAAAGTTGATAGTGTCAGTACCTCGATAAGATACGAAACTTAAGAAGCTTTTAAACAAAGAACCGAGATTGTATTTAAGCAAGCTACTGTGAATGACAAGAAAGATACGAGTAAGACACCAACGGAAGATGCAGCTGTAGTACCTACGAGTACTACTTTTGTTAAAGGATAATAGCAATCGGCTTATAAAATAAGCAGATAGAGACGGCAGAGAGATTAACAATCTTACATTCATGAGGCCGTAATTCTGGCGCCAAGCAAGAACATTACAGAAACTCGTAGTTCATTAATCTCATTAGCTCCTATTTTGGTACTTTCAGTAATGTATTCGACTGAATAGTGATTAATTTGTTAATTATCCTATACTGTATAGTTTTGTGAAGTTTCATGTCTATTCGTGAAAACCGTCACTTTTTCGGCTTTCCTTTGAAATTAATTAATTATTCATGTTGCTATTATGTAGATATATTATCAGAGCAATTTTATGTGGTATTATGCTAAGTACCCTTTCAAACCATAATCATAAAACTTGAAACTAAACATGCCTTCAGATAATGAAAGCATGAAATAAAAAGGATATTAAGTTATTAATAAGGTAAAAAAAAATATTATTATTCTCTCACTTATAAAATGATCCCGTGTATATTAAAAGCAATTTTGTAAAACCTCTTTGTTGTTATAACCTCACTTGTTGTTATACAAATCTGTCTGTTGTCTGCACAACTAAACTATCTTTCTTCACGTCTTCAACAAACGTGTTCTACTGTCATAGATTTCTATGAACATCTAAGGCCGCATTATGCGTCGGAGCGACAACAATGGCACGCATTCGCTTAGCGTGTGCTTGTTATTTCGTAATTACTTACTTCGCTTTGTTACCGGGTTCTCTCATATCCGGACCTCACATGTTCAGTACATTCACTGAATAAAGTAATAGTATTACGAGTACATACAGAACGGACACTCTCCGCCCCCCTTGCAATTTACCCCACACCCCCGGTGGTGCTCCTAGGGGTCTTTAGTACGCGACCTTCCATTTTCAAATTTCAAATTCGCGCTGGTTGTATGAATAGTAGTGTCCTTGGTGTGTACAGTTTCGATTTATTCATGAACAACCTTTTAGAGAAATTGACTTTAAGACACAAAATGATAAGCGATTGGTTCAATTTGTAAGGAAGGTGAATTTTTGAGTTCATTGTATGTAACTCTTGACAGAGCTTATCAAGGCAAGGCATTTATTATAACAATGTGTGAAAGTTTTTCTTATATTTAGACACAGACAGGTGTCAATGCTAATATTTACATAAATAAAGAGAAGAAATATTTGACGCGAGCCGCGATAGAACCAGCGACTCTCGGTCGAGGTTCTTTGTCGTCTTATTATTTATTTAAGTAACAATGTGTTTCTAAGTATTGAATGTGGTATCGTAATAAATATTTTTAGGAGAAAAGAGACTTGATAGAATTACAATTCAGTTTTCTTCAGACTTTTTCCTAGACAAAATTTACTTCAAACTGCTATAACATCAAGTTATAAGTACCTATTTTATGTGGCAGCACTTCCTGGTATAAGCAAAAATATTTTTGCACGCGTTAATCCGGCTTCCATTAAGATAGTACTATTTTAGGGAGCCTCTTTTACAGGTCAACGCTGTTAATATAAATGAATGTTTGCTCTTAGAACCACAATTACAAAGAATCGTTTAAAATACTAAAACTCAAAAACACCTAATTCAAGGAAAACGTTGAAAACAAAATTCAAAATACATTGTTTTAAACCTATCGAAACCACATACCTCGAATCAAAACCAATCAATTGATGAAAATATGCGGTTTTGAGCTAAAAAACATGGAATCAATTCAACTGGGAATTGTTCAAATCCAATCCTAACGCCGAATAGATGACAAGCGAATGGAAAATAATATTGGTCCTCAAGTGGCACAAGAAAAAAGTGGATTACAAAAAATATGCTTACAAATTATTATTTCACTAAACATAAATAACTATTTAAAAAGGGGATATTAAAGTAGATTACTTAGTTAAAAATGACCCAAAACTAAAGCTTCACTAGCGAAGAACTAAATTAAATTGAGTTTACTGCAGGATCATATTAATGCTATAAAATCCCTGAGCCACGGCAGTACAAGAATGAATCATATTTCATGTTTTCATAACTAATATTGCGCCAGAACTTTAATAAGATACAAAATGACTATAAACTCTTTTTAATCCGAAAAGTTCCGGAACAATGCAGCTTGCGTGAGAAGCGACTAATGTTTTTCACAGCTTGTGTGGAAATTGCCACCATTTACCTTCATTTACATTTTGGTTTATGTAAATCCAGGTTCCTAACGACTTTCTCATGATTTTCTTCGGTGACCAATTCAAAGCTTGTAATAATTTACCGTAACAGAGTCATTTGCGTTACTTTAAGGACTTTGTGTTCCCTGTGTGATATTTTTCTTTTGCGATAATTTCGTTCAAGCTTTTCTTCATTTAAATAAATTATTCGTTGAGTTCAAGATTTTTGTTACATTGCAAAAATATGCATCTTCACCAAGTAACCAACATTTTACTTCGTCTCTTCGCAAATCCTCAGATAACTAAATCCATAAAATTATCGGAATTTCTAGAATGTTATCAATGGATTCTGCTCTTTAAATCTTGGTGGATAGTGGTTCAATTTGCGTGAGGTGGAGAAAGTAATCTGCATTGCATTGCTGTAGGCGATCAACTATTGGAATCGTATTGCAGGCTAAACTAGGTCGCTGGATTGAATCTAAGATAAGAGGCCTGGAGAAAAGCGAAAATGCCTTGTTTACCTATAATGTATATTAGTATTATGGCTTGGAATTATCTGTTACTCTGTCGTTTTAATAATATTGTAGAAAGTGTTCAATTTACTAACCTTCAATGTTTCAATTTAATTAACAGGATCGTTGGATGTATTCTGCAATGTGTGGACGTAATTAAAGGAATTAAAGAAATCATTTTAGATGGTGACAAAATGAACAAAAGTTTCCAGCGAAAGTTGATGGTAATGTGAACAATAATAATGGTATTCTCATAAGAAACAAGTCACGTCTTCAGATAATTTATTTGACGAATGTTTATCGAAACGGTAAGGTGTGAAAACACTAAAGGTTGTAAATCTGCCCATGAAACTGAACAATTTTTCTCATAGAAAATAGGTCAAAATACCATAAAAAAATTCTTCATCCCATACAGATGATGCGGTTTGTATGGGAAGTCGATCTTTTTTTTCGTATTTCGACCTATGCTCCTTGGGAGAAGTTCTGAAGAACTTACATCCTTTAGCACAGATTTACATCCTTTAGCGCAGATTTACATCCTTTAGCGCAGATTTATATCCTTTAGCGCAGATTTACATCCTTTAGCGCAGATTTACATCCTTTAGTATTAAGGCACCTTTCCGTTACACGTTGTATACAGAAAAGTTCTTCTGGTTCAGTTCTTCTTACATTTGAAATGCGTTACTCCTACACCAGAATTTTCTTTTTCATTAGTACCGTTCATTGGATTACTGTTATCTTTCCGCTATTCTCAAAGCTTTGCCTTATCTCTCCGTTGGTGAAGCACAATCAAAACCTATTGATTTATTGTTCGTGTGTATTAATTTTGGTTCCCGTCTCAATAGACTATTGAATTCGGCAACCTATTTGCATAACTTCATTTGTTATGCATGTTTCGTATGTTTCGTTCATATCATGTCTAATGCTAGCTTGTAATGTAGCCAAACCTTTTATATGTAAGGTTTTGTTAGACTCAATTATGATTATACATTTTATTATGTTGGTACCTTTAAATAATTTATTAATGAAATATTTCAAAAGGATACATTCACTTTTATGAAAATATGTTAGAGAAAACAAACACTTTTTCAATAAATAAAACATCTTAAGATTTGTCTGTTATTTTCAAGAAACGGGAGACACAAAGTCAAAGTTCAACGTATGTATGACGGCTTTTATCCATAGGCCAAAAGGAAGCAAAGTTTGAAATGATACCGTTCTCTTTGCCTTCAATACGTCCATTTGCTATCTTTGTAAAGTCATAACTGTTTACGTTGTGTACAAATGCTAAAGTTTTTCATATTTTTTTTATATTTTTCAGATTACACAGGGTTTTGATTTTGATAGCTTCTTTCAAGTCATCCTTTTATTTAAACATGTGAGGATAAAATGGGGGGAAGAGTAGGGATGGGAACGTGTAGCTATGTGATAAGATAACCGCGTGAGTTTTTTGTGCGACCATAGTTAAAACCTTAGAGAGAATTTTCAAAACCCATAATCAAACCTTTTTTTTTATGTAACAAGTGAGCAAGCGAGCTTGTGGGCCACCTGATGGTAAGTGGTCACTACCGCACATATCGCCCACTGTCTTATTTGTAGCATAATTGACACTAACAAGACAGCAAAGCGCGTTGCCCACCCTGACAACTAAGATGGTATGTCTCATGTGCCAGTAATTTCACTGCCTCCCTTTCCCTACAAATCAAAACACAGCAGTGCAAACACTACTGCTGCTTTAAGGCAGAAAAAAGCAAGGGGGTGGTACTTCCCAAGACAGACTTTGCACAAAAGCTCTACCACCTTTAAAAACTCCTAACCGATTAACTTGGCCAAATTATTTTAAGTTTTTTTTTTTTTCAAAAATACATATGATTTTTGGGGGAGAGGTCGTCTAAAAAGTCACAACATATCACCCAAAATAAAGAAGCCAAAATTTTGGATAGCCTCACGTGATAAAAGGACGACCACCCTGCGGCCAGCCAGCATAGAGACATAAATAGAACCGTTTTTCCCCCGAAGGGTAAAAAACGGATATTTAGGTTTCTGCCGAAGCTTGAACCATATTTGAGATTACACTCCCGTATCTCAGCCCGTTTCACTCAGATTTCATATCTTGCAGCGCCCTCTGGCGACTATTTTGGTTACTAAGGTCCCCCCCACGCCCGTCACAAGCGCCCGTCTGTTCTTTGATCAGTACCTTTAAATTAAGCCGGCAAGGCCTTCAGGTATGGTTCAAGCTTCGGCAGAAACCTAAATATCCGTTTTTTACCCTTCGGGGGAAAAACGGTTCTATTTAGGTGTTCGTGCCTTCGCTTGAACCATATTTGAGACGTGTTTAACTTCTGACGGCGCTTTGGCGGGCGTACTGTGACCTGTCTCATTTAGTAAAATTTGTCTTTAATGCATAATTTATAACAGAGTTAATTTAAGAATTTTAAATTAGTATTTTTAAATTTAATCAAACAGTCTTGTCGAAACTTTCTTCATAATAAATAGGACTCACGAAACAAATTAGTAAAAGAAAATATAAATATTTCATTTTCTTGTTTAGATTTTCTGGCGTTGCACACGGTAGCAATACTTTATTTTTTATTTTTAATAATAATAATAATAAATTGTATAGATAATTTCGAATAATTGTAAGATTACAAACAGCAAATATTGAAAAACTGCAGGCAATTTGAGATGATGCTAACAAATAAATCTGTTGACCTGACAAATCTTTCTTGGAAGGAATTGAAACTCTCATCAATGCTCAAAGTTTTTCCTGCGTTCAGTAATCAGTCACTACACCAGACGCTTTGCGACGATGAGTAGGGCTCGTTTATCTTATTACCTACAATGAGTGATTGAAAAATAGTATATTACAGCTTAGTATGTAAATATGCAGTACATGTAATTTCTCTTACGACAGCTCTTTGATTGTTTATTTTAAGGAAAATTAAACTTTTCGGCTCACAACTTGTAAAAGTTACTTAGGTATCGCCTGCAGATTACAACCAGTCTGAGCATCCGACTTGTTTGCGGTGGTAAGTGCTCTAGACGGTATGCGTCAGATTATTATTAAATAAAAATTTGGGTCTATATCCATAAATTGAAGTAGTCTGCAGTGGGAGCCGTGTGAATATTCTAATTGTCTAATTCAACAACAAAAATAAATAAAAAAACCTGTAAAATGACGCTCTTCTAGGTACTCAGCAAATACTGAGTATGAACAAGGTGAGGTCCACTTACAAAATTAATGAAAATCACAAGTGATTTCGTGTTGATCTCATGTTAATATGAGAAGGAACAAAACGGCTGAACAAAATGATCGACCGATCAATTCGATTTATTTTAATTATTTGGATTTTGAATTTTTATTTTGTAAGGTTACAACCAATTCTGTGGCGAGGCATACAGGTGTTATAGCGATGTTGAAAACTGGCTGGTCTAGTCCATATGCAGAATATAACAACAAAACAATTTCAATTTACCGAGGTGACTTCTTGTTTTAATAGTCTTATCATGCTAAAAGAGCAAAGAAGATTCGTCGAGAGTTGAGATAGTTAGGGATCAAAAACTACTACTTTACTATGTCATTGTAATTACAAAAGTATTCTAGAGTGCTTAAAGGTAACAAGGATTTTTGTAAAAACCATCAAACCACGATAAAAATATAGTGAAAAGTTATTTATGTTAAACTATTATTCATGGTTTTTTAAAATTTACAACAAAGGCCTTAATGCAAAAGGTGTCAAAGTCTTCATTGTTGGTGCATACAAGTTGGAAGTAGACTATTGGGATTTTTGGGATACCAACAAAATACGGGTATCCTTGATCTTACCACAAGTTCATCAGAACAAGCTGTTGCTGTTATAAGAAAGCAAACTATAACAAACCGACCAAAAATTGTATTTCGAAACTAACACTGTAGCGGAATAAAGAATTTTTTGGACTGTTCAAGAAATCTTTTTACTTTACAGCGGAAAAACAATCAAACTGAAAAAGTGCATTTATGGCAATGCAAATATGCTACTGAACTACAAAACTACAGAACAACTAAACTCCAGAGCAACCGAAGCAAAGTTTAAATTTAATATGAACATTATTGCAGATTTAACAATAATTTGTCAATTCTAACAGGCCGAATTCAAATACTTTTAGCGGGTGGTGATAGCTATCAGATAGTCCTGATATTATTATTAGCATGGGTATTTCCCCTTTGTACGGTTGCACTTAGGATGTGAGCATCATCTGGGAAATATAGCTATTAATTAATGTTAGCAAATACATAAGTCTGGGTAAAGTTGACTGAGGCATCTGCAAGAGATCCTCGATCTACGACATCATCTTTTGGATCTGAAAACTCATACAAGCAAGAAGTAAATAAGTTACTGGTGCCTACTTGATTGCATCTGCTTACTCAATAGCAAGGATTTGACGCTTAGCTTACTAAAGGTAAGGTTTGTTTTAGACTTTCGCACTTTTCCTGTGCGAGACAATAACAATTTTAGTTTACCCTCACAATAATATCTACGTAGTTCACCTCTCTTCAGTCTACCCGTGACCACGGCTGTTGCAACGCAGCCGAAACGTCGGGAATAATAAGGTAATTTATTTTGCCTTATAACTATTATCGGGCTAAGACCCGGAACAAAATAAACATTACTATAGGTAATATGCAATTAAGGGTATTACAAATCCAGCTGTAAACATGTTGGTTACCTATCTAAAGCCTGTAGCTTAGTTAATAAGGTCCAAAAGGTCTATATTGGCGAAAGTTACCTACTTTTTCTTACACGATGACCTTTACAATACCACCAATGTGCTGGCTGCCTGTCATGTGTGGTGGAGTATTTTGTTTGCTCAATAAAGTATGCCTAAACGTATCACGCCAGAATCGGCTCGAAATAACAACACATTTTAGTTGTATGTTCATTATTTACTTGCTGGAAAAAGCCTTTGTCAAATGTCCAAAATTTGGTGAAGAAAGTACCTACTAGATCCTGGCATCGGATAATTTAATACTGTTTTTGTAAGCACAAAACGATGGTTAAGAAGCTTAGATGAATTTTCCTAACAAATAAAGAAAGTTACACAACATAAGTTCTGGGTATGGTTAACTGCGGCAGCTATAGCGTTTTTTGTGCTTCGGAAGGTCGCAGTTGTCTTCTTGGTTAGTGGAGACTTAATCATCTCAGAGGCCAAAATCTTTTGATGTCAGGGTTGTCCTGCTTTGACTAGAAAGTGTTGATACGCTTACTGGCTATCACGCAACAAGCAAGCTTAGGAAAGCTGGCATGAACTCCGATTTATTAGCTAAACTCGTCTTTGTATACTGCGTGCAAAATAACTCCCTCTGTGACCGTTAATGCGCAGAAGTCAAGAGTCGCGGGGGTAAGCGCGGCTCCCCCCAGCAAGGAGTTAGTACTTGCCCCCCAGGGGCGAGCGGATCGTCCATTGGCTCTCCGCCTGTCACCCATGCGCAGAAAATAACCGTCATAGACAGACTTTTCTAAACGCGCTGTAATAACCTCTTACTTACTCTGTGTTTGTATGTAAGCGTTTGTGGACAATGAAGAAAGAAACGTTTAGAAGTAGTTTTAAAATAAATTTGACGTGAATAATGAATCAGTCTTTTGTGTAGCTATTGTTATCAGGCTGCAGCTGTGAATAAGATTGTAAGTTTCACTTTACAGGAATGCACTTAGACGGGGAGCAGATAGGTGAAACCGTTTCTTCCCCTCGCTGAAAGTGAGGCTGTCCTTGTTGGACTGGTAGTTTTTATTGCCCCCCCCCCCCCCCTCTCATTCTATCTACCAGAAGAAAGTGGGAACGTACTTCCCAAGGTAGGTGTGCTGTGTTATTATTATTCACAAACTTTTAACATCAATCGTTATGACCATGCAAGCAAAGATATAATTTTGTGGGGGGATAAGGAAATTCATATTTTCTTATTAGTACTTATGTCCCAACTTGTCGAGGAATCGTTCTGTAAGCCACGTATAAGACATTTAATTTTCGCTTGTCTGTAAGAACAAAGGAATGAAGGGAGGATACGTTACAATTACTTCGGCGCAAGTGGCTAAGAATATTTTGTTTTTCATCTCTCATGTGGATAAAAAGTGTGTGGTTTAAGTATGAACTGTGTCAGCTTTGAAGCGCCACACTGTGCTACTCTGGATACAACGTCCTTTGAAGCAACAAAATATCTTCTTAATTTTGAGGCTACGAAGTGACTTTTTAATAATAAATTACCTCCCTTGTTGTGTTGTTGTTTGTTTGTTGCCTACACATTTATTTGCGGACAAGCAAGCGGTAAAAAGTGAGTGCATGGCTTCTATTTTGGAGGTTGCTACATATTTTCCATAAATTGAAATAATAGAATTTCGCAAGGTAACGTCTGATGCTATTACTACATAAAGTTCTCTCAATTTTAAGAACACCGGGTAATCTGACCTCTCACAAGTCAAAGTCATCAAAACAAATGATTTTGTTTGAAGAGAGAATAGCTTCTAGCGGAGATAAGCTAGCTTGCCCTGGTCTGTTTTGATTATAAATCTCAAAATGAAAGGATGACCATTAGCTGACAACAAGTTTTAGTGTTAGGCGACAAAGATCATTGATTGAGGCAACATGCATAGGCCACTTAGACTGCAGACCGTCCATAATTGCTGTGGAAGTACTTGCCATGTTCTGTAATTAACGTGTAAGAGAAGCGCTCGTGGTCGAGTGGTAGTTACTCTTTCTTTCTGATCAAGAAAGTTAAGCAATGTGGGCCGTGGTCAGAACCCGGACGGGAGATCGCTAGACTATAGTGGCACAACAACTAGAGCGTTTTCGTGCTTTGGGTGGCGCGTTAAGCCATTGATCCCGGCCTGTCAATGATAGTAATTAAGCCAAGTCAGAGGCCGTTTGACGGCTTGGGGCTCTGACATCCATGCTGGTCATTATAGCCTTATAAAACCTTGTCTAGGTTTGGATTTGGTTTACCTTCCCTCTGGGTTGCAGAGGTCTGATAGCAGTCGCTCTTTGAGAATACCAGTGCTCTTGTCAAATCCCTTAGGATAGGTCGCCTAGAACAAAGCTAGGGCAATGATGATGATCGGCTTGTGAGATTAGTTTCAAAACTGGCCACTGTTCCTTGAGCCGACACGCGTCGTGAAACGACGCAGGCCAATAAAGCGACACGCGTCGTCTCGTGAGACGACGTCGATGAGTGAGGCGACATACGACGTCTCGTGAAGCGACATGACGTCTCGTGAGGCGACACGTCGTCTTGTGAAGTGACACGTCGTCTTGTGAAGCGACACGTCGTCTTGTGAAGCGACACGTCGTCTTGTGAAGCGACACGTTGTCTCGTGAAGCGACACCCGTCGTATCACGAAAGCATGGCATTTACAATTACGGTGCTTAAGGGAGGCAGCCGTATGTGGTAACATACGTCGGTCAATGAGACGACGGTTATGACGGTGCCAAGAGAGGCAGCTACGTCTCGTCACTGGACCCAAAAGTCCGAGCGGAATTTACAGTGTTGCACAAAAAATCATTTTACAATGACTTCTGTAATGACGGTGCCTAATAGAGGCAGCTGCGTCTCGTCGCTGGGCTTGGAGTCCGAGCGGAATTCACAACAGAACGAGAAAACTTAAAAAAAAAAAAAAAAAAAAAAAAATATTTCACTAGGCACGTGTTACTCGGCTGAGATACAAAAGCGTACTGATCAAAGAACAGACGGGCGCTTGTGACGGGCGTGGGGGGGACCTTAGTAACCAAAATAGTCGCCAGAGGGCGCTGCAAGATATGAAATCTGAGTGAAACGGGCTGAGATACGGGAGTGTAATCTCAAATATGGTTCAAGCGAAGGCACGAACACCTAAATAAAAACTTTTGCACTATTTTAAGGGTATACTTAAAGGAAAAATAAGACAGAAGTTCTAATATCCTGCATTAGTCAGTTATATTTACTCTCGTGTATTAGTTTAATGTACCAGAAACCTGAACAAACATACAGAGAAATATTGGCCTAAGTCTGCAGAGGTTCTCCGTCGCCACCAATATTTGGCAGAATTCCACGACCCTGGCTTAATTCTCACTATTACCCCTTGAATTCCTAGAATAATATACCACCATATATATAGCTTTGCAAAAGCTTATTGCACAAGAGTACAGCCCAGACACTACAAACAGAATTTTAAATAGGAAGGTCGCGTAGGCCCGCATATTCATTACAAAAGACCCTCAGAAGGACCACGCAAATCGTGCGAGTGGGTGCGAGCGGGTGCGCGCGGGGGTTCGGGGTGGATTGTGAGGGGGGCTGAGGGTGTCCGTTTTGTATGAGAGTATTATTACCTACTTTATTCTGTGACAAGAGTTCACTTTAAAAAAAAAAAACGTACCCTCGCAAATACACAATTTAAGGTGATTCATAATAACATCCTAGCACAAAAACCTATATATCGTATAAAATTATAGATATTTTTAAGTATCTCACCTTTTTCCTGACAAAACTAAATTTCTAAAGCTTATTATATCATAATTTTATATCATCCTTATTCAGGCAAAAAAGACAAAGGCAAATTCCAGACTCTAAAAGACAATACTTTCATCAGTCCAATTAAAATAAAACAATTCAAGCAAAATGACAGAGACCTAAATTTTCGATCCTTCCACGATTTTCAAAGAACGGGTTCCAGTAACCTTAATCGAGTTAGTTACTCATCACCGAGTTGGCTCTATAAGTCATTTTTCACAGACTAAAAATCGCTTTATCACGAGACCTAAAGTCTGGCTAACGACTAGCGTTTGCAGGTGAGCGGAAGTTATTAGCGCGGTCATTGACCCCGCCCGCCTTGCCCCTGCCTACCGCCGCCCGCCCAAACATTCTCGATTATAAGGCCTTTAGTTTCTAGCTACAGCCCTTAATGGCGTGATTTTTTTCATAATTTTAAGTATTTTTAGGGTTCCGTACCTCAAAAGAAAAAAACGGAACCCTTATAGGATCACTTTGTTGTCCGTCTGTCTGTCTGTCAAGACCCTTTATCTCACGAACGGGTAAAGATATCAGGTTAAAATTAATACCATATGTTAGGATCTATAAACCACACAAGATCGGAAAATTTCAATTTTTTACAACAACGCAATCAAAAGATATGGCTTTTTATGTCATCATCTCCATACATTTATGCAAAAAAGCAAAACCTACAGGGTACTTCCCGTAGACCTAAAATTATGAAATTTTGCAAGAAGCTAGGTCTTACAGTACAAATAAAGGGAAAAGTCTGAAATCATTAAATATTACAACTTTACTCACAACTAATGGTAACCAATTGTGGTAAACTCCCGTTTCAAGTTGGATGGTCGCGGAGGCGATTTTTGTTTTAGTTCTATTTTAAAAACGGGAACACTTACAAAATTGAAAATTGGTATGTTTATAGTTCATAAGCTATAAAGTAACAAAAAATAATAAAATTTGGTCAAACGCGTGTCGGACTCAAAAAATCTAGCACATTAACTTACTAAAATTTCAACTGATACAATTATGATTATGTGGTGGTACGGAACCCTCAGTGCGCGAGTCCGACTCGCACTTGGCCGGTTTTTTGTCGGGCCAGCTAGGAAATTAAAATTATACTAAATATCGGTCCAGACAAAAATTCTTGATGTTTTTGGTTTTCTTGACAAATTTATTCTGTGCTACACCCATAACATAAGTATTGTTCATTTCGTACTTTGAAAGCTGTGGTCCCTGCCTACCCGGACCGGAAAGAGGCGTGATGATATGTATGTACGTACATACATGATGATATGTATGTACATGATATGCGTGATGATATATTGTACTTCGGAGGGAGAGTGTAGTTGATATTTCACAACACAATCACACAAAGCGCTTTCAAACATCTTTTGTAATGCGCACGGGCGAAGAGTGGAATTATCTGCCTGCGTCTGTAATCCCGAGTACATATAACCCCAATCTATTCAAGTCGCGAGTAAATAGGCTTCGTCTGGGCAAGCTTGTCTCAACCTCAACCTCATCTCTGTCCTCAAGACTAGATCGAGGTCAAGAGTAAGTCCATTGACAATAAAAAAAATGCATTTCGTAATGTTGAAAACGTCTTATACATTGACTTTTCTCTTTTTGTTTTAAAACCATAAAACTTCCACAATTGGACAAAGAGCATATTAAGTAGTTTACATATTAACAAAGAGCAAATATGTTACTTCTAGCTGGGGTAGCCGGCTTCGCTCAGAGAGTTGATATGAGTTTGTGTGGTAGTTGGAATAAAAGAATAAACTTTAAATTATAGGTATATCAGATACTTTGAAAAACAAATTTGATAACATATACACATTTTGAAAATTTATTCTAACTACAATACTTCTATTTACAAAAGGTACTTATTTATGAATAACATTTTTCGTATTTCCTATTCGAGAGCAAGCTACGTATAGTAGACCGTGAGAAAAGCAGGAGTCTTTGAGGTTGATGCCGCAATGTTTTAAATGATTTAGGATTTCCCGAACATTTCAGACTATTCTCACAACAAAAAACATTCCGGAATGTTCCCGAACGTTTGAACCCACGACGAATCTTGCTTTATATACCTCTCCAATAGGTCGTTTCAACCGTACAAAAAAGGCTTCGAATGGTCCACAATGTTCCAGAATATTCCACAAAACTCGAGAGTGTTCCGGTATGACCCACGACTATCAATAGGTAGCTCTACTCATGTAAAAAACTTCGTAATATCTGAGGTATAAATAATCTGGGATATCCCGAACATTCCAGACTATTCTTGAACATTCCAGAATATTCTAGATCCCACGTCAGAACTTGCTTTATATACTCTTATCAATAGGTAGCTTCACTCATACAAAAATGGTCCACAAAGTTCCAGAACATTCCACAACATTTGAGAGTGTTCTGGAATGTTCCACAATGATCTGGGATGTTCCCGAATTTTCCACATTCCAGAATGTTGTAGAATGCTCTCGAATACTCTCGAAAGTTTTGGACTGTTCTAGAAATTTCTAGAGGGCGAAACTTCCAGCCCTTATGTCTTCAAAAGCACGCCCTCCAGGTAAAAACGGGAACCTTCTTCATGGATGGGAGACAGAGGGCTACCACACCATATCCCTCCCTTGATCGTACCGGGACTCATTTCTGAGTTTTAGCGGCACCCACATTGTACATTTTATTTTATAATATACTAGCTGTTGCCCGCGGCTTCGCTCGCGTGGATTTCGTATTTACGTTGTTACCGGTTTTCCGAAGCAATGAGATATTTTCCCGTCATTTCGGGGTAATTTGAAACTAAGGAAAAACAGGACTAACCCTGCGCAAATCAATGAGTATAATTCAAGTCCAGCTGAATTTTATATAATAAACAGACGTTACCTATAAATTACTCAGAAGAGAGGAACTTAGCAGCAGTATCCTAACAAATGTAAAGAGAGAGATGAGAGACACCTTTACGTAATATTTAAAAAAATATTCATAATAATTATATCACACACACACACACACACAAACACACGCACGCACACACACACCTACACGCACACACTCACGAGTTTTTAGTAAATTTTTTATTGTTTATACTTATTTATTTTTTGTCTAATTTTGTTGTCTATTTTTGTATAACGTAATATTTTCTTGATCTAAAAAATGTAGATGTAGTTTTTGTATTCATTTCTTTTCTCTCCCTCTCTCTCCCACTCCCCCTTCCTCTCCCCCTTCCCGTCCCTCTGTCTCTCCCCCTCCCCCTCCTCCCTCTCCCCCTGCCCCTCCCTCTCCTCCTTCCTCCCCCTCCCTCTCCCCCTCCTCCTACCTCTCCCCCTGCCCCTCCCTCTCCCCCTCCCTCTCCCTTTTATGAAAAACTACCGCCTGATTTAAAAGGCGAATGTTCTGACGATACGTTTAGTTCCCGGCTGAAAAACCTTTTATTGGAAAAATCCTTTTATTCTGTAAAAGAATTTTTGAATGCAAATTTGACATTGTAATTTCTGTAGGTAGGTACATTATTGTTATTATTAGTATTTGACTTTTCGGATTATAGATTTATATTTTATGTACATCTTTGTACTTGACATTTGATATTTTCTGTATTTTATATAATTTTTTTTTTTGACGATCACATTGTGAATTCTTATATTTGACATGAATGTAATTTATTATGTAATTTTAATTGTGTGATAATTAAATCTAATCTAATCTAATCTAATCACCCCCTCCCCCTCCCTCTCTCCCTCCCTCTCCCCCTTCCCCTCCTTCTCCCTCTCCCTCTCTACGTCTCTACCTCTCTAACTCTCTACCTCTACCTCAGTACCTCTCTACCTCTGTACCTCTCCACCTCTCCACCTCTCAACCTCTCGACCTCTCTACCTGTCTACCTCTACCTCTACCTCTATCTCTCTATCCCTGCCCCTATCCCTACCCCTAACGCCAATTTAACAATTATCCTTAATATAGAAACGACACCCATATTTATTTTTAGAAATTTCATACCTATCGCTAACCCCTAACCCCATCCCCAGGGGATGATGGTATTTCACGTCCACCACGTTGGATTTCAAAGTTGTTGTAGCTTTCGTAATCAGCGACCCGATAAACCATACAAACGACACCCATATTGATTTTTAGACATTTCAAACCTATCGCACCCCAACTCCATCCCTAGGGGGATGATGGTATTTCACGTCCACCACGTTGGATTTTAAAATTGTTGTATTTTTCGTAATCAGCGACCCGATAAACCATACAAACGACACCCATATTCACATTTCAACCCTATCGCATCCCAACCCCTTCCCAAGGGAATGATGGTATTTAACGTCCACCACGTTGGATTTCAGAATTTTTGTAATTTTCGTAATCAGCGACCCGATAAACCATACAAACGATACCCATATTGGTTTTTAGACTTTTTCACACCATTTCCCTTTTTTAGGGGTTGAATTTGGGGTGGAATTTCAATTACAGTGATGAACGTTGCATACAATTACATCATTAATGCCTAAATAATAAATTATGTGGATTTTACTTTAAAAATAAAGAATTTTCAACTTCATCCCCCTTTTCACCCTTAAGGGTGTCGAATTTTCAAATACCCTGAGACACGTAAATAATAATTTTTAGTCGTTAGCCTAAATACAAATTTTGAAGATCCTAACTTCAAAACTGACGGACTTTCATACAAACTTTCATCCCCTATTTTACCCCCTTAGGGGTGGAATTTTGTAAAACCCTTTCTTAGTGCACCCCTAGGCCTAGGAACCAACATGCCAAATTTGTAATCTCTAGACCCAGTGGTTTGGTCTGTGCGTTGATATGTCAGTCAGTCAGTCAGTCAGTCAGTCAGTCAGTCAGTCACCTTCTTCTTTTATATATATAGATATTGATTAGATGTCAAAACTTTCAATTTATGTTTTAAAACTAGCACCTTTATTGGTTTCTAGGCATTTACTTTAAAACAACTCAACCAGCATCGAACAAAACCTATTAGGATAACAGACTCCCAGAGATAAGTTGGAGATTTGTGTGCTTATTAACCTCTCTAGGAAGAAATCTCTATCGTTAAACTGAGTTTCAAGACTAAGCTAGATTTAGAGCCTTAGTTATTACCTGTTTTACCCGCACATCCCCTTGACATGATCACTTGATTACATATAAGAACATGTTAAATCATACGGGGTCTTTTAAGCGAAGTAAAACATTTTGAACTCTGCAAAGCGTTCGAAACATCAGATTTATATACCTAAATAATAGCTTTAGTAAAAATACTCTTTCAAACTTTTATGCACACTGAAACAGAAAAAATTCTTTGAATATGTAGGAATAGCTGACGTGGGTCGAAAACAGCCAGATTTAAGTGCAACTGGGCTGGACATTTAGGTAACCCGAATGCATCCGCGACGCAGCAGTGGGACAGTATATGCTTGTGAAAAAAAAAAGTATAGAAGGGGAAAATATTGAAATTCTTTTTAGAGTTGCTAACCAGGGTTAAACATATTTTACGATGGCAAAGCTAAGTTGCAGAGATGAAGAGCCACTAATAGAAAAAGACAGAGTTATGCTTTTACATTATTTGTGCCGCAAGTGCAAGAGCTAATAAGACAGTTCTAAGAACGCGAGTTTTGAGCCGAGACTTTTATAATTATTTCCATAAAATATTATATAAGTATAACCAATTTGCAAAATTTTGTATTCATATGATTCGACAAAGCAGTAGGTTTTCAAAATCTGCCTTACCTTGCAAAAACACTAAGTTAATAAAGCTAAGTGTGAAAACTTTCCAACTTCCATCCACTAGAAAAAAAAATACAGTTGCGTTTTTTGTTTATAGATGTAGAATTAATTATATAGATTTGGTTTTCAATTAAAGTAAACAACCATATCTCCCACTAATTGACGATGCCTAAAGAGCACTCCAAATTTTGCGCACAAACTTCTAGCTCAAGCCTTCAAATTCCAATTTCAAACTACTTGCCAGATAGGCTGCAGGAAAACTTATAATATCACAAACTTTGTAAGTCATACGTGAACTTTAATGTTTAAAAGTTGTGATCGTTACAATTTATGCAAGAAACGCAGGTGGGGAGAAATTCACACGTTCGAGAAGTTTTGATCCAAAAGTTTGAAATACACATAAACCAAAAAGATGTTTTCTTTACTTTGCTGTATACATGTGATCATGTCGTCTAAAACATGGACGAATAATTTTAAGTATTTTACGTATTGTTTAGTGTTAAACTTTAGGTATTCGCAGAATTTACGAATTATGTAAGCATATATTGTTTACTGAAATTCAAACGGCCATACATACCTCCCGGTTGTAGGTAATCAATAACAGACAAAAATATGTTTGTGCTGAAAATATTTTCACCTACAAAAATATATCAGATCCAATTTCCAAGCCAGTTAAAGGGCGTTCTCTGTCTTCACCTTTGACGTTTTTGGTATGAATAGATAATGTCGAGGCTAAGACGAAGGGTCTTACTGCCATTTGGATTTAATCCCGGAAATGTTACTTAGTTTGTTGCGGTTGGGTTGAACACAATAAGGACCTTGAATTGAGCAATCGGACCATAACACTATACTACTCGCATTATAGTTTTAAAAGCCAGATTTAAGTTTGAATTATACAGGGCGCAGCACAGTAGAAGACGTCAGCAATGACCTTCAGTCAAATTACCATCATAAAAATTATAATTAAATAGCATCCATGATTTAAGCATTTCACTAAGAAAGACCATGTCTGATTATATGAGAGGTAAAAAAAACTTGGATTTCGACCTATATTGAGAAAAGTTGTCCAGTTACACGGTCTAAGTAACATGTTAAAATTAAGTGCACTATTTCATTAGGATGCAATATGCTAAAGTAGACTGTTTTGCAAAGAGGTAGCTCGAAGGCTTGAGAACGACTGTGAACTACATACTCTTTATCCCATAAATAACACTAAGGAAGTCACAGGAGACATATTCTGGTACAAATAAACATGCTTGTTTAAAAACCAGACATGCGAAATTCACTGATAGTGAAATTTCAATATGCAAATGACTTGATCCAATTTTTATAAAGCGACTATCTATTTACTCGGAATCACATAGTGGGGCACAAAATTGAATCTGTCAAAAAGTACGCACGATTTATGTGTTTCCGATCATATTTGTGGATATGTCGATATTTAGATGCGAAAAAGTGTGAAATGAAGTGTGAAAGTGGATGAATTATGTAATCTATTTAAGAGACTTCACTTTTGGCATAAATGGCTATTTAGAAATAAAACTGTATTCTTGCGCAATCAAGAATAAATTGGCTGAAACTAGTTGGTTAGTTGGTTATCGTATAAAACAGTGATGATCTCAACATATGACGGAGACAATATTTGAATAATTTGTACGGTAACTCAGACGAAACAGCAATAATACCGAAATGAATGCACGGGACTGTTTTCAAGTTGCCAATGAAAAATGCAGCACGAGGCAACATTGAATGCGAGGCCGTGCAAAGACAAACAAAAACTGGGAAAAGCGGTTGAGCTGCCAAACAAGAAACGGTTTCCATAAACAGTTTTTTTACTGTATACACTTCGTGAAAAGTATTGAAATGTAGAGCACCTGCGGTTGATAAAACAAATTATTTATGAAAAAATTTAAAACGTAGCTTTGCGTGTTTTTGACTAAGTTTCGTTTAGTAATAATAGTCCAAATTGTAACAAAAAGTTATTGTTCCTTTTGCAACTTTACGAATTACGATAGACAATAAAGTAATGGCCTAATCATAATAACAGCAATAAATTTTAATTTCCCGTTTTGCACGAGAAATTCGTGATAGAGCCGTGACGATTGTGATTCTATTTGAATTTCAACCGCTCTGTTTGAAATTCAACGAGACTTTTATGATAATTCTGAAAATACGCTTCTCTGTTCGAAAGTCCCAGTCTCTTACCGTTACTGATTTGTGAGTATTCTCCCAAAATACCTGAAACAGAGAAAAGTTGATAATTAGGTACCATTTACGTTGATACATCGTTTGAATATTTTATGTCAAAATCGTCTTTCATTAGGAAACCTCAATACTTAAGACAAAACCGCAATTGTCGAAAATACGGAAATGGTAGGTATCATTTTAAAAAGCTATTTGCAAAGCTTATATACACGATAAATTTTAGACCCCTGGCAAGATTGTAGTTACTGCAATGTATTGCTTTTTAGCAATAAGATCGCCTTAGTGTGCTGTATGTATTTCATGTTGACCTATGTTTTGTATTTCTTGTTATTTGTGTGCAATAAAGAGTGTTGTATTGTATTTGGTATATCTTACAACATAAAACTTAAAAACTAAAAGTTTTTGGTCCTCCCATACATATTATTTTCGGGTGTTTCTCGGTAGTCATTCTAGAATGTCCTACTAGTATGACCAATGGAAATGGTTATTATCAAAAGTTGGGACAGGTCAAGGATCTTGTTTCGGTTGTAGTGTTTTTGAGAAAGTTATTTACATGTGCGTTCTGAATAACATACAAAAATTGGGTCAAAAATAAGCCGTCATGAAGAATATTACCAGGCGTATATAATAAAAGTAGAGGTGGAAATAATGGTGGCTCAACTCAATGCAGTCAGCGGACTGGTTAAGCCAACTCTATCCGGCTTAGGCGAGACCGCACGGCAGACTGCAGAGACGATGAATAACTGCTTACTCATTTCGGATAAAAGACATCTTTAAATGCGAATCTGCAAATATATTTACTTCAAATGTCAAATAGATTCTAATTATTTTTACTACTGCCAGTTTTAAAGAAGATCCGAATGTATTTTAACACTTTCTTTTATCGGAGCAGAATTTATACGAGGACATGAATAAATCGAAGAAATAAAGGTGCAAGGAGCTTATCTCGAGAGATATTGGCGCCATAAAACACCTCAAGCTCAGAATACGCGGTCGCTACACGTAGATAAGCAACGAAATATTTATTTTATGTTTATTATTTCGCATAAGGAATAAGATTTTATCTTCAAACATGTAGGGTGACTGAGGGTACTCTTATCTTTTCTAAGTTAGTTATTTTAATGCACAGAATGTTAGAATAACTCAAGACCAATAAGCAGTAGAAATAAATAATTTACACACGTCAGGTATGAGAAAATTACATCTGAGCGCATAAATAATAAGAACGTAACTACTCCATACAAAACTGACTGATTATAATAATATTATTCAAGTTCGGAAACAGAATAGGGCACATTTGGAACGATTTCAAATACCAGTCTATTTGACCGAAGATATTTTCTCTACGAGAACTAGGAAAGTATTCAGGCATTTTATATGGCTATTTCTCAGAAAAAAATTCAAACAAACAGCACCTAAAGCACAGAATATATAGGGCGACTTTTTATTAGTTCTTAATAGAAAAGGGTATGAATGTACCACAGATGAATGTACTCATGATACTGAACAACTTTCCCCAAAAAATACGAAAATCTATTTTTGACTTCCCATAGAAACTGCATCAGCTGATAGCGCATTTTGTATGGGAGGTCAAATTTGGTTTTTCGTATTTCGACCAATGGGAAAAGTTGTTCAGTATCATGAGTACATGCATATCGATTGTTATCAAGAACTAATTAAAAGTCACCCTATATAGTAGCTTAGCATAGTAGCTAAAAGGAATAAATTCAGGGTATTGGATGGGAATGACCCCAGTTAATTTATTTTCGGTTTAGACTTTAACAGAACACATATGGACTTGCCGACAAGGAGAATATTCTGCTAATATTTTTAGTCAACCAATTTATCAAAGAAATGAGACAAAAAGCAAGATTTTGCTGTGCCAAACAAGAATTTTGTATGAGAAGACAAAAAAAATTATTTCGTCTTTAGGGTTATGTTTTTTTTTTTTTTTTTTTTTTACTATGTATGGGCTTACTCTTGACCTCGATCTAGCCTTGAGGACAGAGATGAGGTCGACGATGGAACGAGCTTGCCCAGAAGAAGCCTATTCACTCGCGACTTAAATAGATTCGGGATGTAGTCGACAAGGAACCCTTTTAGTTTCGTCATGTCCGCCTGCATGTCTGACTGTCTGTACGCGGCTTAGCTTAGATACCCTTAGTACTAGAAAGTTGTAATTTCAACCGCTTTTCGGTAGAAACTTTTTCAACTCTATTACCACGCCATAAGGTCCAAAAGTGTTTCTACTGATGTGCGGCAGTGTGTACATACATTTTACTCACGCCACCACGCCGACAAAGTGGTAAAATAAAACGTAGAAATATCATTTATTTTTAGGATAGTGGCCCTACAAGTAATGTGAGTGTAAATTTTTTTTCTTGTCTACCCCATTGTGTGGGGTGTCATTAGATAGCTCTTTTAAAAGTAATGTGAAGATCAGTTTGCAAAATATTTAGCTTGAAAACACATTTTTTTCTTGGACTCGAGTGTGTGTCCCCCACCTCTACCAGCTTTTTCAATGGAAATGTGAAAAAAAAGCACAGAAGTAGCATTATATGATGAAGTTAAAAGGAAAACTATCACAGCTAAGTAGGCTTTACAGGTTAATGAGGTAGCCTAAAAACTGATAATAATTAAAATAACAATCAGGCGCTACTAGGAGCTCGCTGAGCATTAGGAGCTAAAAACTTTATGTTATGAACTTTATGAAATACTAAACGAAAACAAAAAACCGGCCAAGTGCGAGTCGGACTCGCGCACCGAGGGTTCCGAACCACCATATAATCATAATTGTATTAGTTGAAATTTCAGTACGTTAATGTGCTAGATTTTTCGAGTCCGACACGCGCTTGACAAAATTTTACTATTTGTTGTTATTTTATAGCTTATGCACTATAAATCATACCAATTTTCAAGTTTGTAAGTGTTTCCGTTTTTAAAATAGAACTAAAACAATAATCGCCTCCGCGACCATCCAACTTGACCCCTCTCATATGAATGTTCTTGAAACGGGAGCTCACCACAATTGGTTACCATTAGTTGTGAGAAAAGTTGTAATATTTAATGATTTCAGACTTTTCCCATTATTTGTACTGTGAGACCTAGCTTCTTGCCAAATTTCATAATTTTAGGTCAACGGGAAGTACCCTGTAGGTTTTGCATTTTTGAATAAATGTATGGAGATGAGGACATAAAATGCCATATCTTTTGATTGCGTCGTTGTAAAAAATTGAAATTTTCAGATCTTGTGTGGTTCATGGATCCTAATATATGGTATTAATTTCAACCTGATACCTTTACAAGTTCGTGAGATAAAGGGTCTTGACAGACAGACAGACAGACGGACAACAAAGTGATCCTATTAGGGTTCCGTTTTTTTCTTTTGAGGTACGGAACCCTAAAAATATCCTAAAAAACTATCCTAAAAGTATCCTAAGGAACACCTTGTGGAAAGTTGTGGTTTGAATATCACACAAAAAATTTCGTAGTGATAAGAAGCCTGTATTAATTCAAATATGTTGTGGGCTGTGGTAGCCAAAAAAAATGTGGTAACAATACTTAAAATACCGTTCAACATATTTTTACCCAACTTCCCTAATCAAAGCACACTACCATAAAATTTATAATAATTATTATTATTTCTGATGGGGACAATAATTATAAATTAGTACACTCTACAAACAAAGTCCCTTTTCTTTGAAACGATAATGAGGTATGAGCTAAATCAATAGTTTTATCATAATTATCTATACTCCATACTATTATTACTTCCCTGTTATTTGTATTTGTCTAGTAGACATTATCTTTGTACTAATAATTATAGGTCACTGTTCATTATATAAACAATTATTACAAAAACCATCAGCTCTTATATGACGTCTATTTTTTGTGCTGGTAATTATGAGTTATTTTCTAGCAATTATATCGATTAAAGCAATAATTGTTATATTACACTATCAACAATCGATAATTTTGTGCGTAACTCTTTCAACGTAATACAATTTGTAACGGTTCTCGAAGCTGATAGGAAAGTTAAGGAAATAATTTAAAAAACTTGTTTTTGAAAGAAACAACTTGGTGAATTATGATATTTATGATGTTAATTACTCGTGACTTACAGAAAATAAAATTAAAAACCTACTTTTTGTTCAATCTTTTAAAGCTTAAACAAACCCACGATGAGAATTATGAGGTAAAAATGATGTCTGATAATTCAATGATAATACAATATCAACTTGGTCAAAAGGCCCAACTCAAGTCCCTTTTAGGTAAAATCTCAGCTTATCTCTCCAAAGCCGATGAAAATGGGCCAACAATAGGCAATTTTCTATGACGTTGTCAACTACGTTTTTTTAAGTGTCGATAGGTGGCACGCTCATCATTGTTGGTAAATTCTGTTTTATGTCTTTGTAAAATAAATGAAATCTTTTAGAAGAAAATCTAAATATATAAAAGAGCATGTCCTGACTGACTGACTGACTGACTGATTCATCAACGCCGAGCCGTAACCGCTATAGATACAGACAGATCTGAAATTTAGAACACAGGTTCTATGCACGTCAAAACTACCTACTAAGAAAGGATTTTGGAAAATTCATCTCCCAAGTGGGTGAAATAAGGGATGAAAGTTTGTAAGTCCTTTGTTTCTTGAGCTGGATTCACACAAATTTGAATTTAAGCTTCTGGTAAAAAATTAAGAAACACGTGTTTAAGCATTTCTTAAAAATCACCCTTCAAGGCGGTGAAAAAGAGGATGATTTTTTTCCGTATGTTGGTATATAAGTCTTTAATTTTTAAAGGTAGAATTATAGAAATTTGGTTCTGAGCTACTGGTAAAAAATAAAAAAGTACATGTTTCAGAATTTTTCAAAATTCATCCCCTAAGGGGGTGAAATAAGGGATGAAAGTTTGTATGAAAGTCCTTTGTTTCTTGAGTTAGATTCACACAAATTTGAGTTTTAAGCATTTGGAAAAAAATAAAGAAACACGTGTTTAAGCATTTCTTAAAAACCACCCTGCAAGGGGGTGAAAAAGGGGATGATTTTTTTTCTGTATGTTGGTCTATAAGTCTTTCATTTTTAAAGGTAGAATTATAGAAATTTGGTTCTGAGCTCTTGGTAAAAAATAAAAAAGTACTTGTTTTAGAATTTTTTAAAATTCATCCCTTAAGGGAGTGGAATAAGGGATGAAAGTTTGTATGAAAATCCTACTGTTTTGACATGCGGAACTTGAAAATTTGGATTATAGTTATTAATAATGAACTTGTATATTAGCAATTTCGAGATATTATCTCATCACCTAACTGGGTGAAATAAGTAATGAAAGTTTGTATTTAATTCCTACAGTTTTGATATGAGGTGTTTGAAATTTGGAATTTAGCTAACAATAAGAAGTAAATAAACACGTGTTTCAGCAATTGTGAGATTCATCCCCCAAAGGGGTGAAATAAGGGATGAAAGTTTGTATGAAAATCCTACAGTTTTGACTTGAAATTTGGATTTTAGCTAATAATAAGAAGTAAAGAAATACGTGTTTCCGCAATTTTAAGATATCATCCCCCAAGGGAGTGAAATGAGGGATAAAAGTACGTATGAAAATTCTATTAAAAATTAGGATTTAGGCTAATAAAAAGAAAGAAATAAACATGCGTTTCAGCGCTTTTGAAAAATCATCCCCCAAGAGAGGGAGATACCTCCCGAGGGAGAGGGGGGGGGCAAGGGGAGAGGGAGAGGGGAGAGGGAGAGGGGAGAGGGAGAGACTGCACAATACTGCACATTGTCTGAATTCCACGCGGGCGAAGCCGCGGGCACAGCTAGTATATTATAGAGATTTGACAGCAGCAATCAAACTGAATTCATAATTTTCTTACTTGTGAACGTTTAGTATCATTTTCCATTTTCCTGACGATGGATCAGCAGCGCCATCAAAAGGTGCTGAAAATTACCATATTACACTCACATCCCTGACAAATAATTTCTGATGGAAAAAAATATTTGCGGAATCAAAGGATTTATCGGAATTTAATTCAAGCCATTTTTTGTCTATTCTATGCAGCTCTTGTGTGAAAACTTTAGAAAAGAAAATATTTATAAAAAGTTCATTTAGATTTAGAACAACGTTCGATAAATAGACATTTGCGAACTATAGATAACAGCACGTGAGTGAAAGCAATTTTTTGTAAAGGAAACTGCCCACAACAAAGAAAGTGAAATTAGACACGAATATTTTACGACATATCCGTAGAATGGACCTCCTTTTAAAGTCTGTTAACAATTTGCGACGTGCTGTGTGTGATATAACGACAGCCGTACCGAAGTGATCACAATGACAGACATACGTAACAAAAATTGTTACAGTCTGAAGATTAGCGTTTTAGCTTTTCGAGCATAGATTACGGTCATTACGGTTTTTCATCGTAGTTAAAACTGTTTGATTCTGTTTAATTTCTACACACATACGCATTTTTTTAAAACACTACGATAATTCTTATAAGAGGTAAGAACAAAATAGAACATCTTTAGACTTTTCGTACAAAGCTGTCACTGACGAATTTATAAACGAAGACTAAATCGTTTTTTGGAGAGTATTTACAGTTTCATGTTCTGTGTCACTCCTTTCATTATATGAAATATCTTCTTCTAAATTATTATGACAAATAAGAGAGAATAAAAATACTTGTCCTCTGATAGCCACAGTCTACAAAATAACGAGGTGCATTCATTTAAGAGCGCACAAACAATTACTTTGATGCAAGCGATAGACGAAAGGTGATCGTCTATTGCCTGTCTGTAAAACAATGAGTGGAACACAGGCAGATATAAATAAATAATAAATAAAATAAAAATCATTTATTCACTTCACACAGATGATTATAGGCATGCCTCTGTGTACCCGAGTTCATATAACCCGAATCTATTCAAGTCGCGACTAACTAGGCTTTTTCTGGGCAAGCTCGTTCTATAGTCGAACTCATCTCTGTCCTCAGGGCTAAATCGAGGTTAAGAGCAAGCCTATTGACAATAGAATGTACTGAATTTTCTAAATAGGTATTTAAAGTAAATAGTGACCTTTTTGACAGAAAGAACTAGATTTAAGTTATATCGTTTATCCACGAATATGCATGGTTAAACATAATGATATAATCAAATACTGTTTTCATCTAAGAAAGAATTACTTTAATTATAATACATTAAAAGTACCTATTTTACATCTGATGTTAAAATGTAAGCAAGAATTCAAGACGGGCTTATATCACCCATTTTGAAAGAAGACTTAAATGTCGTAAGTGATGGAATCATGATGGAATCTTCTTATTATTTTTTTATTTATTTATTTATTGATCTTTATTACATAAACTTATAACTAACTTATAACTAGCACCGTTAAACCTATGTAGGTTTGTCTCGACGCTATCCTCATCCGCACAAAGATTAATACAAAATAAATTATAACGAAAGCACGAAAAGATAAATAATCAATAACAAAGTGTAAAACTCACTATAAATGACAATCTATACGCTGCATACATAGCCGAGCGAGTGGGCTCTGCACGCAGTGTTCCTCCAGAAACCGGTTTGATGTCTCTGTACAAACAGGCTGCTCCAATTTTCTCAGTCAAGAGTTGATTTAAAAAAGATTTATTTGAGCTCTGCATCAAGTTTTTTGAACATTTCTTGTTTGAGTACTGAGGCTATATTATTTGGTGTGATACTGTTCCTAATTTTGTTTGGTATTTGGTTAATTAGTTCGGGTACAATATACTCCGATACTCGTTTACCATAGTAATTTATAAAAGTAGGTTTCGTTAGTATGTTGTTGGTCACTTGTCTCGTTATTATAGGTTTTTTATAAGAAATTGGATGCTGAATTTCAGTCCTAAAAAATTGTTCTTTCAGAATTTGGAGTTTGAATTTCATATTTACTGGTAGTATTTTACAAAATCTAAATAGTTCTTCATCCGTTTGTAGTGTCTGTTTAATATTATATGGTATAATCATTTTAAGAAGTCTTACTTGGAGCTTATATATCTGATCGAGATATGATTTAAAAGTTCGACCGTAACTGCTTAACCCGTAGGATATAATATTTTCAGCCAGTGCCGTGTACATAGCCAATTTGATATTATATGGTACTCGGTTTCGGAGTATATAGAATTTTGCCATTACAGCACGTAACCTATTGCAGACTAGATTAATGTGAGGACCCCAGTTAAAGTTATGGTCAATTATCAGCCCCAGATATTTTTGTTCGGTAACCTGTTGTAACGGCAAGCATCCACATTGTATGGGAGTTGTATAGGAGTGCAGGCATTGATGATTATGGCCTACAATCTTCACCGGTGCAACAGTCCTGCACTGATTGGAATGTACGTGCAACAGTTTGGTCTTATCGGCATTAAGTACGAGTCCTGCGTCGTGTGACCATCGACAGATTAGGTCAAAGTCGTGTTGTAGCATCCGTTCCGCGGCTTTTAGATCTCTGTCCGCAGCTATCAAGCAGGTATCATCTGCGAACTGATAGATGGTACACTGATCTACGCAATTGTTCATATCATTCACGTAGGATAGATAGTGAAGCGGGCCAAGGACGGAACCTTGTGCAGTTCCTTCCGTCACTTTTACCGGATCGCTGAGGGCCTGACCAATTTTAACGTGGTGAGTTCTATTTTGCAGGTAGTTTCTGCACCATTCTAAGACCGGACCGTGAACTCCAGCATCGTCCAATTTTTGTATTAAGGTATTGTGACGTAAGGTGTCAAATGCTTTGCTGTAGTCAATTAAAATAATTAAAACATGCTTTTTCTCATTTAGGTGCTTATTTATTTCATCAGTGAACCTTGATAATAACATTGTTGTACTTTTGTTCGGCTGGAACCCAAACTGATTTGCTGATAGAATGCCATGGCTGGAGTAGAAATCGTGAATTTGTGTACTGATGAATTTTTCAACTATTTTGTCAATAATGGGGAGCATAGTGATGGGCCTGTATTGAGAACAGTCTTTACTATCCCCACCCTTAAATATTGGTCGCACTAAGCCTACCTTAAGCTCATCGGGGTAAACGCCTGTATTTATACTGGTGTTTATGAGGTGAGCTATAACAGAAGCAATTTTGTCTGCTATGGCCTTGACGTCTATGGCCCGTACACCATCCATCCCTGGAGCTTTGTGGCTATTCGTGTTTCTAATAATTTTATGAATTTGTTTTGCGGTGGCCTTTTTGCATAACATGGATCTGTCCTGTGGTCTCCTATATGTTGTCTCATCAAGTATTTTTTTATTACAGTTCGGAATTATATCTAGCACATTTTGTTTAAATTTAGTTGCAAATAAATCTGCAATTTTTTTTTCTGAACTAATTGATTGGAAAGCTTTACATATAACATTATTAATTGAAGAAGATATTTTCCCTGACATTTGGTTAAGGATCTGCCAGAGTTTCCTCATGTCTCCTATATGTGTATATATTTTCTGTTTTAAGTATTTATTTCTCTCTTTTTCTACTAATTTATTAGTTTTATTTCTTTGTTTATTATATTCTAATCGTTTTATTTTATTTTCTGTGTCTTTAAGCCACTCAGAGAATAGTGTGTCCCTTTTTTCGCATTCACGCGATACCTTACCAAAGACCCACGGTTCTTTATTTCGCTTCGAAACACTTACTTTTTGCCGGTAGGTTGATCTTTGGTAACAATCAGTGAGATTTTGGTCTAATAATTTATAGATGGCAAGTGGGCAACTCAGTTCTTTATGTAGATCCCAATTGATATTCTCCAGTTCTTTTCTCAAAATTTTATTATTTATTTTAAATACGTAACTTGGAGCAGCCTGTATATGGAACCCACCTAGGAGTGCTACAGCGGTCATTTTATGGTCGGACAGTTTGGTGGCAAGTGCAGCGCAGTACACATCTCGTAAGCGGGAGCGCGCGAAGATATGATCAAGACAGGTTTTCGTTACCTCATCCTTTCTCACTTCTACTCTAGTATAAGCCGCTATCCCGCTTACAAGACCGTGTCCGCTCATTGTGTCCATGTATGCCCTTGTTACAGAGTCATTAATTTTGAGGTTAATGTTCATATCCCCTATCACCAGTAAGTCATTTCCATGCGAAAATGATAGTGTGCGTTCAATTTCGGTTAGGAACGAGTGTTTGTTATTACTTGGAGGCCTATACACCACACACAAGTCAAGGTTATAGGTAGGTGATACGAATTTGCCGAGAAGGCACTCAAAGTGAACAGTTTTGGACTTCAATTGGTAGAATTTGTGTTTGTTGTGAATATATGCAATAATTCCTCCGCCTTTCCTATTTTCTCTGAGTTGTGTGAACATTGTATAGCCCTGCAAGTTAAATAGATGGCTTACTTTACTTGATACATTCGCCTCTGTAATTAAAACTATATCCACTACAGAAGTTTTATACGAGTAAACAATTTGTTCTAGGTTGCTAAAGTACTTTAGAAGTGAGTTGATATTAATGTGAATACAAACGATTTTGTTGCTTTTTTGTTGCGGTAATTGATTTGAGAAGTGATTTAAATCAATGCAATCTACAATTTCTTTAACATTGTCTACGCAAAAATCCATTTTATAATAAATAAGAAAGAAATTAAAACAGTAGGTAGGCAAAAGTAAGGCTATTATTCTTTCGCTAGTGTATCAATGTCCTTCTCGCTTCGGATCCAAAATATTTTAGAATTTTCAGATTTCCTAGCAAATACCTTGCCATATTTACTCCAGATGAATAGGAACTTTTTGCTATCTTTAAGATCGGTTTTAGCTTTCGCTAGTAGGTACTTGAGGCGGCTGGTGAGAGCTTCACGGACATAGACATCTTGTGCGGCAGCTTCCCCGGTCAGATTTGGCAGCACGTTGGAGACAGCTAGTCTGGCGGCACGGCCTGCGGTGACCCACTGGGACTTGGAGAGCTCGTCGATCAGCTGCACGAGAATAGACCCTGTCTTCCCCTTCCGTGTGGGTAGGCGTCGAGCTGAGAGAACAAGAGCGCTGTTGTTACCTATAACTTGCAATAAAGACCCAACTTTCTGGGCTATTTTAACTGCATCTTCGTTTTCTTGGGTAGGAATGCCTGCTATCTCAATGTAGTTAGCTAAAGCAGCCTGTTCGATCCCTTCAAGTCGTTGTTCTAAGGCGCCAACTTGTGTTTCTAAGTGGGTATTCTTAAGTTTTGGCATTTCCATATCGTGCAATATCTCCCTTTTGTTCCTCAGAATTTTTTCTAACAGCTAAAATATTATCATTACCGCAAACTTGCGCCATTTGGACCAACGTTAAGTACTGCGACAAGGCCAGACACGGCCTCGAGAAAAATGAAATGAAATTTTTCCCATTTTCGCGGCAAATGCACCTGTCGTCGGAAAGTATGAATATACCTTAAGGATTTTTACAATAAGCCGACTTACATTCTCCACTAGTTTAGTGACTTTTGGGAAAGAAACGGACCAAGTTCCTCACTAATCCCAAATATGTACTTATCAAAGGTAAATATAGAGGACTTACTTATCTTTTATGTCAGCTTGACACATTTATCCTCCTCCCACAAGAAAATAAGTACCTTACCTAGGTAATCTTCACAAATCCCCTGCACTATGAACTGGTTTCATAATACATATAGTGTTTTCTTGATCATCATCATCATCCGACCGTTTTCGGTCATGGCGACCGCTGTCAGCTCCTACATAGAGGTGTGGCGTTGATGTGCCCGTATGTGACTTACATATCCAATTTTTGCTGTAAACTCACGCGCACAATGAGAGCACGTGAGTCTACCGTTTACATAATTATAAGTGATGGCCGCTGGTGGTCGCGCCTTAAGTTCGTCGCGCTTAGTGTCGAGGTCTAATAAGCGCTGCTTTTCAAAACCGTCGGTCTTAGTTTTGACCAAGTACCTCCATTCTGATCTTTGCACAGCCAGATCCTCCCATTGCGATGGCTCTATGTCACATCTTTTGAAATGTCGTGTTAGAACATCCTTGTATCTCAGAAGTTGTCCGCCATGCTTTCGCTTACCCTCCTTTAGCTCTGAGTAAAAGATACGTTTAGCTACTCGATCTTCCGCCATCCGTGACAAGTGGCCGCACCACCGAAGCTGTCGCCGCATCAAATAAGCCTCAATGCCACCTACTTTGGCTCGCCGCAGCACTTCAGTGTTTCGCACGTGATCAGACCATTTGATCTTCATAATACTGCGCAGGCATTTTAGGTGAAAACGGTCTAGTGTGCGAATGTGATGGCGATACAAGCACCATGTCTCGGAGGAATAAAGAAGGTTAGGCAGCACGATCGCCATATATACTGAAACCTTGGTGGCCAGTTTTAAATCGTGTGAGCTGAAAACCTTGATACTCAGTCTGCCAAATGCAGCCGCGGCAGCACCTATCCTGCTGTTGATTTCAGACTCAAGGTCACACTTAGCTGTTATAGTGCTCCCCAGGTATTTGAATTTGTCAACCTGCTTTAATACGTCTTCGCCGATTTTTACGGCTATTGTCTCGTGACCGCTGCTATCCAAGGACATCACCTCCGTCTTTTTGACACTGATCTTGAGGCCAAAATTGCAGCACGAACTGTGAAGAGCCGACGTCAGCTGTTGCAGCCCATCTGGAGAATCTGCTAAGAAGCACAGATCGTCAGCATACATAATCTCACTGATCACGTCAAATGACACCTTGGTACGTGCATTGAATCTTGCTAGATTAAAAAGTTGTCCGTCTGTGCGGAAACGGATGCGTACACCCACCGTAGAACTTTGTGAGACTTCCTGGACTACCACAGCAAAGTATAAAGCAAACAGTGTTGGTGCAAGCACACACCCCTGCTTAACCCCACAGGTGACGGGGAAAAAACTTGACTGTTTTCTTGATATATGAGGTGTAAACCTATAGAGAGAGTTAAATGTGTTACCTACCTGGGGGTTAAAATTGATGAGCATTTTTCCTGGGCTGAACATATAAACTTTATTTTTAAAAAACTTACAGTAATTTTAGGTAAATTTTACCATCTTAGTCTTAAAGTTCCTCTCAGTACTCTAAGATTACTGTATAATACTTTGGTGGATTCCATACTGGATTACGCTCTTGATTGCTATGGGCTAATATTTAAATCATATATTAAAAGGCTAGAAAACATACAAATTAGATTTTTAAAAATTTTGGTAGATATGAAAACTAAAAACAAATGTAAGAATGATTACAGTAAACTATTTAAAGTGTGCAAAATACTTCCAATTAGCCTGAAGCATAAGTACTTACTTTTAACAAATAGCCATGGCAATCAGGAGCGTAACTTATTATTAGTTAATTTTACCAACAGTCATTGCACAAGATCAATGACCTCGGGTAAATTTATTGTCCCTAGAGTGACAAACTATTATGGAGATAGGACCCTTAAGAAGCGTCTTCCGTATCTAATTAACAGTTTACCCGATGACATTAAAAAAGAAACTAAAAAAACTAAATTTAAAAAAGAATTGAAAGAATTCTTCATAGATTGTTTGCCTGATAGTAATTAACATAGAATACATGAAGTAATTAAGCACTTTTTAGAAAATTTATATTATATTTTATTTTAAATGTTTAACGAGAATCAACTGATCCTACAGTCAAACTGTGTGTGCAGTTTAGTGGGACTTTGTATAGTTTTTAGGTCTGCATTTATATGTATCAATCAATAAAATAAAATAAAAATAAATAAGGTAAAGATTTTCGAACACTGAAAAGCAATGATCAGTCAACGCAACTGGGTATCTTTCAGAGAATAAAACTTTTGAAAACGAAATCTGAAAAGGCCTTTCATGCAAATTATGTAAACAAATTTTCAATTTTGTATGTAGATGCCAACTTTTCGACTGATCATGCCCTTTCAGTTTTCGGAAAGCTGTCCCTAACACCCTGTATAAAACACCTGCACCAAACAAAACTTTGGTGTCGCAAGCAAAGGTGAGGCGTGTAGAGCATTCATTAAAGCTTTGCAATTGCATCTGAACATTTTATGCACGGAAAACTACGCCAACGTGAAATAAAGCTTAATTTACTTTTTGCTATATTTTTTTAGTATTACCCTCCTGGCTAGAGCAAAAAGAAAAGGTTGAATTTTCTGCATGGAATGTACAAACATATTTCAAACAGGACGTAATTTCGTGGACATTAATTTTGTTTTACGTGTTAATGTTGTTACATTTTTATCAACAACATACATAGGTGTTTTTTTACTCACTATCTTTGTTTTAGCTTATATTTGTATTTTCAGGATCACCTTAAAAGTTTTATCCACATTTATTAGCGTACTTGACCGTATAGGTGTACTTACTAAGCCATTAGTCGGTATTAAGTACATTTATTACCCACTAATGGTAAAAACATGCAGATTTTATCTATCTAAGTATTTAATTGTTTCAATCTAATGATCACTATTCATTCTTTAAATGAAAGGCCTATAATCACAGCAGTGTTGTCACAGTCATATTTTAAGATTCTTTATATGCATTCATTTGGCAATCAATGCTGTTAACACACGTTTGAATCAAGGATTCGCTGCAAGGATTTTTGTAAAATATTTGTTGGAGAAGTGAAAGCGATTGCTCAAAGTTACTTCATTTTCTATATTGTAATGTAGAGAACCGTAAGATATTAGAAAAAAAAGATACACTTGAACGGGTTTACACTTACCTTCAACTACTATTACATGCTGTTACTATCGTTTTCATTCATCATTAGCCCTGCCTTATTCCGATTCTTTTATTATTATCTGGAGTGGGCTATTTTTTCTTTGTAATAATTACAGAAACATTTCAAACCTATAATAGTGAACAGATTCCGTGAAACTACGGCTGAAATTTCAAATGAAGCAGTCGTTAAGTCATTTAGAAGGCCATTAGGTAGCTTGAAAGTACCGACAATAGGGTAAGTTAGGCTAGCCACAGGCCTGAAGACCAAGAATTCCAAGTTGGTGTTTTCATTTAAAGTAAGATTCACGTTTTTACAGAATACGCATTTTGTATCATCAGAAAGCTCAATAATTGATAGCATAGTAGAAAAAAACAAAATGCATTAAGCCGGTTACAAAATACAATTCAAACCTAATGAAAACAAAATAACATGTAACAGTAATAGAATTACAATAACAAATCTTGAATCAGGTAACAATATTCGGTAACACAACCGGAAAACTGGTGTGTACTCGTATCTACTTGTATTCTAATCATTGATTTCAAACGACTTCTGTGATACGTAACTAGCAGTAGAATCGATTAGTTTTGCAGTTGTGGAAACCGAAGGATACGTCATTCATAACCAATCATCCGTAGCGGTTTACCACATAAGTTAATTTACAACAAAATGCAAATTCGAGTATTGGCATATTGACGTAGTTAGATAGAATGTGAAAGCATGTTCGTGTTACTGATAAGTTTTGAGCAAACAGTGGTATTCTGTAAACAACACATATTTATAATGCTGTCAATCATTTGTTTTTCATGTAGTGAAGGCTTATTCCAAGTCTTCCTCTTCCGCTTGATTTTTCAAAAGATGATTAAAATGCTCTAAACCAAAATGTGCGAATTGCCAGCGGTTAGAGCAGCACATGTTATACTCCCGACGTTCCCGAGGTGTTGGAGAGGGAGGAGAAGAGTGAACACGGTGGTAGTGTTAACAAATCTGATTTATTTCCATATATTAATGCTTTTTATGCAATCTTTATTCTATTATCACAGACGTAAATTATCTTAGTATGTCGTCGGTGTAAAACGCAACGTTCTTTATTTTATTCTTACTAGGTTCGTGTGATGCTGAGTAATGATGCTGCGGCAGGTACACATTGACGTCAATCGTTGAAGACTGACCATTTAGGGCTGAACACAGAAGATGGGCTATTATGATACTGCCTTAAGTGGTTATCAATTGAATCACTGCAAAACATGGTACATATTATAATGATTTTTTCAGAATAGGCCACGTCCTTTGAAGAATTTTGGGAGAGACCTTCATCTTGCGATGTAGTTGGATCATAATTTAAAAAGCTTCTATATCGTTAGTTAAAGAAATTCAACTAAAACAATAACAATTTAGCTAAAATTCGTATCTAGAAGTTCTCACACCTACTTATGCTCAGTTTGATAATGGAGTTCCCCGATTAACATCATTAGAGCCACGATCGTATTGTTTCATCAATCATTATTTAATGTAGAATCACTCATTTATCACTATCACTAACTTGTATCTTCATACCCAATAACAATCGCAAGTCGAGGCTTCTACAACTTTCTAGTCACTGACTATAAGCAGTAGCAGATATTATGCTGCACATACTTTAAGAATACCAGGCCACTCAGAAAGTATTGCGAAAAATAGTTTTTATATATGGGAGACTGGCCGGTCAGAATCTTTTTCGAAAATATGATTACTTGTAAGTAAAAATATGTGTGTTCCATTTTCAAAATTTCCCTCCACATTTTTTGCGAGCCAATTCAAAGTATCGTGTCTTACTGAAAAATGGATCTGCGCCGGGAACATTTTAGAGCTATGATTTTTTACGATTTCAAGTGTCGCCTGAAACCGGATGAATCGTTCGATAGACTTCAAATGGCATTTATGGATGAAGGCCCCTCCAAGGCAACCGTGTATCGTTGGTATAACGAATTTAGGCGCGGTCGACCAACCTTGGGGGATGAAGAAAGAAGCGGTCGCCCTTTGACGGCTATTACGGAAGAAAACGTGCTAGCAGTGAAAAATTTAATCCAAGATAATAGGCGAATTACATATCAGGAGATTCAGCACATATTAAAGATTGGATCGGGAAGCGTTCACGAGATTCTACACGGGCATCTTCGCGTGAGGAGGATAGTATCGCGCTGGGTGCCGCACTACCTCACCGACGCTCAGAAGCAGGCCCGGGTGGAATGGTGCCGTAATATGCTGAACAAATTTGAAGCAGGCTCGTCTCGGCGTGTTTACGACATCGTAACAGGTGATGAGTCCTGGATTTATCAATACGATCCAGAAACCAAGCGCCAGTCGACAGTTTGGGTGTTTCAAAATGAACCAACGCCTACCAAAGTGAAGCGATCTCGAAGCGGGGGGAAGATTTTGATCGCCAGCTTTTTTAATTTGACTGGCCACTTGGCCTCAATTCCCTTACGAGATCAAAGAAGCATCAACGCCGAATGGTTTACTACCAAATGTTTACCAGAAGTTTTTTCTGTTGTGAGCAACAAGCGACCAAACACAGGGCTCCGCGGACTACTGCTCCACCACGACAATGCGCCTGCACACACCGCGCTCAAAACGAGGGACTTCCTGGACAGCACACCAGTCAAACTCCTGGGTCACCCTCCTTACAGCCCTGATCTAGCACCGTGTGACTTCTTTTTATTTCCAAAAATAAAAAATCAGCTCAAGGGGATACAATTTTCGTCGCCGGAAGATGCGCTGGCTGCGTTCGAGCAGGCTGTAAACGAGGTGTCTACGGCGGACTGGAAAAAGTGTTTTGAAAACTGGTTCAGACGCATGAATCTTTGTATAGAGGCTGGTGGAGAGTACTTTGAAAAGATTTAATAAAAATATATGTACCTGTAGAACAATTTTTTTTAGTTTCGCAAATATTTCTGAGTGTCCCACGTATTAACAAACTGAACAGTTTTTAAACAATTGCAGTTAAAGACTCGTGAACTCACCGCATGTTTGCAACGTCTTATATTATATATTTTGTGATCATATGCGCTGTCAGTATTTCTTTTTTACCAAAATATGAAAATAAATTGAATACGTGATTCGACCGTCATATTTACATATTTTGGTGTTGTTTAAGTATACCCTTTTATTACATCTTTGAATTTTCGTTGTACCATATGTCTAAATGTACAAAGGGTATTTGGTCTGCAAACTTCTCAGGTGGCTGCTGTACCCATGAAACTGAACAACTTACCCTATGGAACACAAGTCGAAAATATAAAGAAAAATTGAACTCCCGTACAAAGTACGCTATAAGCTGATGTATTTTGTATGGGACGTTATAAAAGTTTTTTCGTTTTTGGACCTGTGTTCATCAGGAAAAGTTGTTCAGTTTCATGAGTAGAGCAATCACCTGAGAGGTTTGCAGACTTATACCAAACACCCTGTATAGATGCTTGCATATTGTCACGTCAATCGATTGCATCAAGGTAAACTATCAAGATCGGATGAATTAACAAACCCAACGCTTCAATGGACAGAGATTGCGTGTCATAATGACAATCTTTTGTCCATCAACCTCTCGAGGAGTTCAAAGACATCAATTGCCGACAGATACTTCTGGTAAATACTCATTGAATGTTGTCATAAAATTCTTCATATCATAAAGTTTGCTAAATCTATTATTGATATCAGCACGCTCGAAAATAGTTCTAATTACTCTGTAATTAAGTACTTGATTTGAATGGACTATCTTATGGGCATTTCTTTTTCTTCCATCAACAGCATCAGTTGCGTGCTAAACATCATATCATTTTGATGTTATCATAATTTGCATCATTTACAGGTGACACAAGCATTGGAAAGTGTACCGGAGGAAAGTGGATTTCTCGTCGAGATCGTCATAAAAACTGTTGCTTTTGCGCCGTACCGTGGCTAAGTATATATACAATGAGGCTTAGTAACTTTCATCTGTCTAGAGAGGTTTTCTTCTTTACAAGCTGGATCACGATATTTTAAGACTTTATTTATAGCGCCAGATCGATCGCCCACGATGCAATTTCCAATAATAAATTGTTTGGGTACTCGTATTAGAATTTTTTATGAACCGAGAGAATTTCCTGAATTCTCTTGATCTTTTAAAGGGACTAACACTTTGCTGTGATGCAAATGTGCAATGCAATAGAACTTCATAATCTAAAGAAAAAATCTAAAGCCACGAACAGCTTGAATATTGGGGAGGAGGGATATTTCACAGAAGGTCATCAGATCCTAAACTAGGCAAAGCCTCAAATATCAGCCTCAGATAAGGGTATCAGAGACTAATATTCATACATAAATAGATAAATAACATCCAGATACAGAACAAACACTTATGTTCAACACACAAATGTTTGCCCTGGACTGGGATCGAACCCGAGGCCCACGGCTTGAAAGGCAGGATCACTACCAACCATCAATACGAATCCTTGAGTCATATTGTTCAGTTTAGCTTTTCCGTTCCGTATACTTACGCGGAAGACAAGCAAATCCTGTTTCTCCATCAATAGAACACAGAACACAATTTTATGCTACACTCATCCGTTCTAATAACCTCACAACTGCATACACATTGAAACTAAACACAAGCGAAAAAGACTAGATTTCGCAAAATATATTTTTATTCAAGCAATAGCGTCACACAAACAGGTCTGGTACCACACGAGTCATACTCCAAATGGACGATGCTCATCGTTGGTTCAACATTATTGTATTGTCTGTATGCATAACTGTTTAAGATATACCTACGTAAATGGAAGTGTTAAAGTTTTGGAGAAAATTGAAATAATGAGAACAAACAAAAAACCTGAAATGAATCTATTATAGTATGTAAGTGTGTTTACCATACATTGCATTCAGCCAATGTTGAAATGGAAACACTAATTGACCATCAGAATTAACAGGTTGTTGTTGACAATATTTTGTGTTTATCACAAAACAACACATAATTCCACAAGGTTTAAATCATATTTAGTAAACTTACTTATATGAAGGTCAACATCCATTGAATGTTGTTACAGGTGGATCCGTGGAGCTATAATTCTACTTGTGTTTACTTGACAGATCGCGTGTTGGTGATTCGGAGCCAATGGCCATATTGGCCATGGTATGAGCTCCACCAAATACAACTTTAATTTATAACCATGTAGATCTGTTTACTAGCATTGTTTGTAGAAAAAAAAAATTGGCAAAGCTTATATTTGTTGAACTAACACACGAGTCATGCAATTGTGTTTATCACTTCACTCGTTTTTATTGTTTTGCAAGAATACTCGTAGTACTGTACATGTAACATAAATAAAATTAGAATAAACGCAATAAATCGTTTTTCATTATAACTGACCTCTGGGAAATGATTCAAAAAGTATGAATCTGATGGGCAGTCTGGAAAATACGCAAACTAAGGTTTCATTAACAATACTTTGGCAAATTGAATTATCAGAACGTCCACAAACAATGCAAAAAGTCATATTGCACGTCTCGTTGCATATTCCATTCGCAAACGGTATTCTCACCTGAGGTATTACAACACCATCCTGATTATACAAACCACAAAGCGATTACATCGAGACAAAGTTATGATTAGAAGTTGTTGCACGTCTTGTCATTGAAATTGAGACCTTATGTTCGTGGGTTAGGATCGTTCGGTTGGGAAAGGATGAGGTAACATAATGTGTTGGCAATGATACGAAAGTCAGTTTGTGAGTCAGAAGCGATGACTTGGGTAGACAGAGAGTAGGTATTCTGCACAGTTTTTCAACATTTCAATCATCATCATCATCATTATTTTCATTGCCAACATCTAGCCTAAGGGACTATTTAAACCAGTTTTTAGACAAAGCTACGCTGGAATAACTACAGCTCGGACGGTTTTATTAAAATACAGAGATCAGTATCATAATTTAGATACAATGATTATTGTAGACGAGTATTTAGGTAACGTTAAGTCCGAGTAGCTTAAACTACTAATATTGATAACTTTTCAAATTTCCTGAAATCGTGAACAGTGGAAAGAAAGAGGGCAGGCCTTTTTCCAGGGGTAGTACATAATATAAGCTACAAAAGAAAGATTCGGAATTAATGACACAAATTATTTTTATTTACTTTATAATACTACAATATCTTTCATCAATAAATATGATCTAACTTAATAACATCATCTCAGTCTAGTATGCGCGTCACCACTACAAGATCAACTTGGGTATCGAAAGGGAAACCTCCGTGACTCACGATTTTCTTGACTCATAACCATTATAATACCATTCTGACGATGACGAGATAAAATAAAGGCAGAGACTTTTGTAAACCACAAGATGGCTGCGAGAAGTATGATAAATTTAATAATAATTTGTCAGAAAAAATCAAAGTGAGATAAGAGTGATACCAAAAGTCCGAAATTTTTTAAAGGGTATTACAGCGAGTAACGGAAAGGTGTGTTAATACTAAAGGATGTGAATCTGCCCATGAAACTGAACAACTTTTCCCAAGAAACATAGGTCACAGAACAAAATTACTTTTTGAACTCCCATAGAAACTGCATCAGCTGATAGCGCATTTTGTATGGGAGATCAAATTTGGTAAAATCAGATTTGAAATACCTATCAATAAATAAAATTTTCAAAATAATTGACACACCAGTCAGGGAAACTTGCGTGAAAAGGTACCAATTTTTAACTTTAAATTCGCAAATCAATGAACTAATGAAACTTAAGTGTCAACGAGTAGCCGTAACTTATAAAAAAACTCGAGGTGTCGTAAAAGTAAACGATTGACAACAGGATCCTAAAACGGACCCATAATACCTTTAAGCACACTTTTAGTATGCGTGTATAACTATCAACCAGTGAACTATGAAGTAACAAACTGCAACCACTTTAATTTGCAAACACCTTATTAATGATTCGTAATTCGTACTGCCAGAACATGCCATTATAAAATAATGACAGTGCACGGTGATTGGCGTTTGTTGCTCTGATTAGTTCATTGACATTGAAACAACGATGCGTAATGAATTTAATGAAAGGCTCTAGTATATTAAGTGTTCTGAATTTTTCATTAAAGTTCACAGTTCAATTAAAATGTTTTAGATTAATTTGGTATTTGATAAATCTTTTGGTGTAAATAAGAAGCGATTTATTTCTATATCGATCAGGCAGAATGGGAAAAAAATCATTTTACTTTTCTTAGTATCAGGTGAAATTTCTATTTCTTACTGATATGTCCTTACCAAACTAGGGACAGACTCACAAAATATTAGTTTTTAGACAGTGTTATCTATCACTGAGATACGAACCCAAAACTTCTGGATCGAGAGTCGAACTCTTTAACCAGTAGACTACAAAATCAGTTTAAATAAATGCAATTTGGAGATGGTAATAGCATTAATCAACTTCACACTTGCAGGTTAATTCGTAAAAGACCACTAAAAATCAAATTAGAGATAGGTTATTACGAATTTTCATAAAATCCTCAGAAAAATTGCTTCATAAATCATGTTTGCACCTAACGCTAGCAGAAATATCGTGGAATTTCTTTAAACTTGGTATCTTGGAAATCGCTTCACAGACACGCGATAAGCATGTCCAACATCGTCTTAAATACATACCTATACCAAAATGTAGTTCGATATATCCCATCTACTGGAAACTGAGATGCACCAGAGGCATTCCCTGGAAGGCAAATCGAGTCTTCCTATCGTATGCAAGCTTACGTCAATTCATGTTCTTTTAAAATGTGAATAAAATTGGGTGCGCCGTTTCGAACGATGTAAAATTTATAGACAGAACTTCAGCGGCATACAGGAAAAGCTTTCTCCAGTAAAATGTTCGATAATAAACGAATAACACAGAAAAATGAATTCTACGGTGACATGTAGTGTTCTTTTTAGGGTTCCGTACCTCAAAAGAAAAAAACGGAACCCTTATAGGATCACTTTGTTGTCCGTCTGTCTGTCTGTCTGTCAAGACCCTTTATCTCACGAACGGGTAAAGGTATCAGGTTGAAATTAATACCATATATTAGGATCTATGAACCACACAAGATCTGAAAATTTCAATTTTTTACAACGACGCAATCAAAAGATATGTCATTTTATGTCCTCATCTCCATACATTTATTCAAAAATGCAAAACCTACAGGGTACTTCCCGTTGACCTAAAATTATGAAATTTGGCAAGAAGCTAGGTCTCACAGTAAAAATAATGGGAAAAGTCTGAAATCTTTAAATATTACAACTTTTCTCACAACTAATGGTAACCAATTGCGGTGAGCTCCCGTTTCAAGAACATTCATATAAGAGAGGGGTCAAGTTGGATGGTTGCTGAGGCGATTTTTGTTTTAGTTCTATTTAAAAACGGGAACACTTACAAACTTGAAAATTGGTATGTTGATAGAGCATAGGCTATAAAATAACAACAAATAATAAAATTTGGTCAAGCGCGTGTCGGACTCAAAATATCTAGCACATTAACTTACTGAAATTTCAACTAATACAATTATGTTTATGTAGTGGTACGGAACCCTCAGTGCGCGAGTCCGACTCGCACTTGGCCGGTTTTTTTACTATAAGTTGAATTTGAAAAGAGTTTTCTATTAACAGACACTGCAATTGCCCTTGGCTGACAAAAGTATATTTACTCATAGAAAATCCAAGCTCTCTCAAGAACAAAGACACGCAAGCGGCTAGAGACTCGTAACACTATTTAAACTCATCAATAGGCTCATGGGAAAACAACCGTTACATTGTCTGGGGAAACCTTGATACTCTAAACAATAGCCTACAACGTCGATACTACGAAAAAATTGTATATATTAATAGTGTCATTAAAAATTAACACGCAACTGTCATGTCAATGAAAATAAAAGAAAGAATAGTTAAACAATATTACTAAATGTATTAGTATAATAATTTATGATGTCAAACACAAAAAAACAACTGTATCTGCAAACCCTAGAATCGTAGAATCAGACGAGCACAAACCAAATATATTTTTCTGCGTAGGTACGTCCAACAGCAAGTCAGTTGAAACACTTCGGACTTTATGACATGGTAATAGAGTACCAAATTTTTTACACCGACGTGCGGTCGATCGTTTGTAAGGTTCGGATTAGGTACATTCTTAACAAACAACAAAAAACAGCGCCTCTAGTATGGAGTAGAAAAACTAGAATATCATACAAAAATCATTGTTGCATCTAGCGCGGGAAATTAAATTGTTGCTTTGTATGTACAAACTTAGATAAATAAAAAGGCCTAGCCAAAACAAATATTTTTTAAAGAAACCTCTAAGAGTTGTTTTAACATTAAAATTTTACCAGGTGAGCAAGCCATATGCTGCCCACCATGCAGGATTTCTGAAACGCGGTATTTTCTTATGTTTTTATGGCCAGTTTTTGTCTCAATCATCAGATCAGCTCCAAGTCATAAATATTGCATTGTCATCCAATTTACATACACATGCAAAATTTTATCTCAATCAGAAACCGGAAAATTTAACTTGCAAGATTTGTTTTTTTTTTTTTTTATTGAAGATGGGCTTACTCTTGACCTCGATCTAGTCTTGAAGACAGAGATGAGGTCGACGATGGAACGAGCTTACCCAGAAGAAGCCTATTCACTCGCGACTTGAATAGATTCGGGTTATATGAACTCGGTTACAGACAGACACCGCGACAGGTGAAACTAAATAAAAGCTGTTAAAAAAAGAAGGGAACGATGTTTTCAATTTAAATTCAATGTTTTAAACAAAAATGTTTTCTACATAAAATTTTTAAATTGAGGAACAATTCCAGGCAAAAAGAATACCTTAGCACATACTTTTCACAAATCAAAAATACGATGATCACCAACGGTGAGGCAGGGTTGGCCAATAATAGCTCAAGTCAGAGACTACTGGCATGGCATGATGGCCATGATAGGAAAAGGTCTTTACCCAACAGTGAGACACTGGTGTCGATTCTGGCAGACCCAAACTAAAACTTAACTAAATTAGACAGGTCTTAAAGTGTCGCTATCTTTATTACTCCCTACAGACTAATAAAAGACAGCATCATTGATGTCTATTCTGGCAGACCCAAACTAAAACTTTACTAAATTTTAATGCTTAAATATTAATTTAACTACCAATGAACTACCTATCAACATAGGTTCATAATATTTTAGCACAAGATAATTCACAAAAAATGCATGATGTAAGAATACTGATAAAAACTCGGAGCCATTACGTGTAATGCTACTTATTACCATCACGAACATTTAGTATTGTCTAAGTTTTTTGGATGAACTGGTGTTTGAGTGTTGAGGTAAATTACACGCAATCATCAGATACCTCTTATAATACGTAAATATTCGTAAATATACCTTCTTAATGTTCTCACCCTGTAACGACTTTTGAACATTAAATACTTAAAAACACCTAAATATTCAAAAACACGGAAAGGGAGAGCGCGAGCACGGCGGGTCAAATATTTTTTTTTTAATAAAAGTGTTGAAACCTAAACAACTATACACACAGACAATAACCAATCGTTGGCTTAATTAAACCTATTACCTACTACATGATTTTTATAAATTCTTACATCATTTTATAAATATCCAAATAAATAGTTAAAAATTTTAAATGACACTGAAAAGAAACTTAAATGTAGTTTGCTTATCTTAATATATATTTTTAATTTTATTACATATATTTCTGTATTTTCCTGTAAGCTTTATTTTCATGTTTAATATTAATACTATTTTATCGCGCCTAAATGAGGTCATAGTTGTTAATTAAATATCAAAGTTGTAAACAATTAGGTATGTTTTTGTTCGATTTATGGTCACAGCGAGATTTAATAACCTATTATTTATTAACTTAATAAACTTATTTTTGTATTAACCCTATAGAACTTTTAATTGTAAAATCTAAGGTGTTGTGAAAATTGACACAAGTTTTCTAATAAGCACGACACGATAGAATAAAATATTCTAGCTTTTTGCATTAGATTTTTTACTACCCTTAGAATTTTGGTTGGCAAGAACCAAGGACAGCTGGCAAGACACCTGTGCCTGTACAACTGTCGTTATAGCCAACCGTCTGTCCAAAACATGTGTTCCGAAACCATATGGCCAATAGAAAGTAAAAGATGCATTTTGCATATTGCAAAATTTATAAAGGTGACGAAATTCGCTTACATATTAATGGAAGATTCTTACATAAAGCCAGTTAGGTGAAAGTCTGTTTATAAGGATTAAATGAATATTTAAAATATATAAAAAAACTTTTTCTTTCACATTACGACATCTTAAAAATTGTAGCTCTACGCGTTTATGTCATTCTTCTTCGTTGATTCATTATGCAAATAAGCGAAGAAATAAAGAAATCGACCGTTTATGACTGTACACACGTAGTACACGGTTCTCTAATAAACGCTTCTTTACTTCTAAGCGTAGTGATACTATATGATCTTACGTCGTACGTAATGGTTCTTTTGGTGCTTAAAGTGGCCATAGACTTCTACTTTTTAGGGTTCCGATACCAAAATGGTACAAAAAAGGAACCCTTATGGTGCGACTTTGTCTGTCTGTCTGTCCGTCTGTCTGTCACACCTGTATATCTCGGCAACCACTCACGCTATCGACTTGATATTTGAAATAGTTGTATAATATGGTTGCCCAACTAAATTGCACATGAAAGAATATTAAAAAAAATATAATTATTGATGTAAAGGGGGTCCAAATAGGAGGGGGTAAATTTCAAATTGTTGCTACTAGGTTGAGTGGGGTATTGTATGAAAGGGCTTTACTTGCACATTCTAAAATATATTTTTGTACTTTTTTACGGCTCTTAGTTTTCAAGTTATGATGAAAAATGTCAAAAAAAATACCATTCCCCCCCTTATCTCCGAAGTTTGTGACAGATATTTATGTAAATATTACAGAAAAAATAAAACGGTCTTTCCAAGTTGCACAGTTTTTTAGAAATCTGCAAAAAACCTTTACAAACAAATTTAGTTTTGCGGTCCTAAAAATGGTCTTTATTGCTTCCAAAAATACTAAACGTATATCGGAACCCTCGGCGCGCGAGTCCGACTCGCACTTGACCGGTTTTTTGATGTAGACCTACGAATAAATAATAAACGAAGACACGTGAAAACTAACTGCTACATTTGAAACCTCTGGTAAAATTATTGGTCAAATCAATGTAGTTTGATTAGAATAACAGCAGTGTGACAGCAGTATTTCGACTGTATTTTCTGGGCATTTCGGCCGTACTGGCAACTCCAAGTAGAAAGACGATTGGACGACACAATAGAATAAGATTAAGATTACATACTTGAAGAATCAGGCTCTCTAAAAATAGGTAGGCTGAGTAGGCAAGCTAAAGCTTAAACTAGAGAACTACTATACTTGACTGTTGGATCGATTCGTGGTTATTTCTGTTAGTGACGTTATTTCTAGCAAGCACTTGGGAATAGAGCGCTATAAAAGCAAATTAATTAATTAGAAAACGGGAGCTATATATCAAAGAATAATAATGAAGAACGCGATCAAAAGAAAATAGGCAAGAAACACACTTTTGTATTTTATTATTAAAATGATGTCTAGGAATTATAACTTTCCGAATTCCTTTATTTATAGTTTCATATTGTAAGGAAAAGACGAATGTCCTGTCGTATCAGAAAGTCAAGTAAGCTGCAGTTGTTAAGAAGGCGTAGAAGTTGTACCACCTATTACTATTATTTAATCTGTGCCACCTACAAGAGAGCAGCTCTTAAATAAGAAGATTGTATAAAGCCGTAAGAGCCGACCAAGGCGTTAAGAACAGGAGTATGGGCAACAGCGTCATTTCATATCATCAATGGGCTACTCTTGACCTCGATGCCCTGAGGACAGAGATGAGGTCGACGATGGGACGAGCTTGCCCAGAAGAAGGCTATTCACTCGCGACTTGAACAGATCCTTCTTTGTATCGTACCATAAACCTATTTATTAAATCTGTGGTATCATGTAACGTACTGCGGATATCAACAACCGCGGTCCATGGTGCCAGCCGAGACTTCTCAATGCGAATTTTGGAGGGAGCTCCCTGTCCTGCAGTGGACTTTATGGGATGTTATGACTGTGAATTAGATTTAGATCCTAGTTCTATATTACAGTCAAGAAGAAGCCCAGACCTACAATTGCAGAGGACTCCTACAGTAGTTGAAATAAAAATGGCAAAATTCGAACGTGTCAAGCTTAATGCGCCCTTGACTGTACCTATTTTTGATTACGAAAGCTTTCCATATGCTAGTCAACTATCCGTAAACACTCGGTTATCTATACAAGTGGACCTTTCCTAGATGATATCACGACGTGACAAACAATATGTACCTGTGACCTGTGTGTGTACGTGTACTTTGTAGGGATTGTTTTTTTTACCATATGAAGCTATACACCGATCCGTAAATCGCAAATTTACAAACAACGGCAGGTGTCTATCTGCTTGCCAGACACAGTGTATTGTACAGATTAATAAAACTAGAATCAATGCCGATATTCACAGAAAAGGGATTAGATTTCCCCTCCTATAAAAATGCCGTTTACGTCACAAACTTAGAAGTCGTTGCTATGTTCAATTATTTATTGTACATGAAAAACCTCAGATTATGAATATGAAAAACACACAAAACATAGATTGTGAAAAATGACATAATAGGTATTGCTTACTTCTAAGTACTTCTAAAATGCAAAACAACCAAAAGTGTATTTTAAAAATAACAAAAGTTGATAAAAACTACTGGAAATTAAAAAGCAAATTAGAAACAAAACGCAACACGTAAGCGCAACACACCTTAAAACACAACGACATTTTGATAAAGGCTGAAACTGCTTCAAAGTAGAACTAAATTGAGTATGACGTCATGCTCTTGACACTGCCCATAATCCATTACCTCAAGCATTACCCACAGTCGCACTCACAAAATAGTTTTCTAACCAGCAAAATTATAAACAGATGGTTATCAATATTTATTATAGTTATACCAGAAAATAATATAGTTATACTAACGTAGTAACGAAACGAAACGGCGTAGACTCGCTCTATTTGCATTGTATTCTGCATGACATTCAATAAGTATTCTGTAAAGAATCTACATTTAATAAAATTATCTGAATCTGAATCTAGTTATACTCACAGCAACGGCAGATATATTTTAGGTTTAAACAAAATAGCCTAATTAAATTTCATTAAGAATAAAATCAAAAATTGTTCCAACATTACAAAAACAACTTGAGAAACTATTAATAGTGAAACTGGAAAATCTAAAGCTCCTCGGAATGACTTCCAGCTTAAGATTGATGATAAGATCACAAGTACAGATATAGAAGTTGCTGAAGCTTTAGAAAACTTCTTTACGGATATACCAGTTTCAACTACCAACTTTAACTCATCTCCGACTCTTGCCAAATCCTATCTCGAACGTAGATGTTTGCAATGTAGATTTTAAATTCAGTTACGTCAATGCTTTCGTTGTACGAGAATTAAAACCTTTAAATCACTTGAAATGAAAAAGACAGACGATATAGATGGCCTGTCAAATAAAATTATTAGTTGCATTATCGAAAGCATTGCACCATACTTATCAAGTATTTTTAATATATGTGTAGAAGATGGTGTTTTACCTGATTTGATGAAACATAGTAAAATTATTCCATTATTTAAAGCTGGTACTAAATCAAACCCCACAAATTTTAGACCTATTTCTATTCTACCAACTCCTAGTAGGATATTTGAAAAGATGATTTTAAATCAGATTCAGTGCCACTTTTATCGCAACAACTTGAAGATCCTAAAACAGTTCGGTTTTACGAGTGGTCGCTCAACACTTGATGCAGGTATTGAGCTAATTCAAAGTATAATATTTGACGCCTGGGAGGAGTCAAGTGATGCCATTGGCGTTTTCTGTGATTTGTCCAAGGTTTTCGATTGTGTGCATCATGATATTCTATCACTTGACTTATAAAATTTTGAAAGATCCTGAGAAATTTGGCTTTTGTTGTCTTATAGTAAATATTTCCAGAACGTTTAAAATATAATGCTTGTTTGTTGGCAACTAAAAAAACCGTATTTTACCTGGGTTTTAATGGGATTAGACGCCCTTTATCGCGGCTCTAAAGCCTTGAAGGTCGATATAACCTTGTAACGAATACAAGCGTTACAAGTCTGGTAATATGTACTTATATCCACGCATTGTAGCTAAGTACTATCATAACGAAATGTCAGGACATTTAGGAATCGATCGCTATTATTTTGAAAATGAAACAACTTCACTAGACAGTTCACACGGAAAATTGTGACATGACGTGAAAGGGTTTAATTATGAATGCATGCTAAAACCGTACGGTTTTCAAATTGACGTCCTTTTTTCAATTATAACAAAAATTACGAGCTTTTACCCGCAACTGCGTCCGCACCTACTGTAAGTAGCATTTTAATTGTCTAAGCTTTGCCCGCTTAGAATCTTGCGCAAGAACGACTTAAAACCAATGCCCTATAGTGGACGCTCACTTATATTTGGTTGTGATTTTTTTTATATCTCCAGTTCTTATCGTTATAGTCAGATGAAATATTTCACAAAGTTTAACTTACGATATAAGCTTTTGAACCAAAAAGATTCATTAAAATATATTCAGTAGTTTTTGTGTGATGCACGAACGAACATATTAACGAAGAAACAGTCCAAAAATTTGTGATTTGGAAGCATCAAAATATTATCTATAATGTGAAGATAAAATTGATTTACGATTTAGATTGTAGTAGTGTACGAGTATAAATTGAAATGTAAAACATTATGAACATAATGGGTGGGACGAAAGGCACAATTTACGCATTTTCTAATGAATGGCAAAAACATCCATAAAATAGAGATATGGAATAAAAGTTCAAGAGGCTTTTATAGCGCAGTTGGTCACTAAAAAACATAGATAGAGAAGAAAGAAAGAGAGAGAGACAGATAGGTAAAGATATTCGAGTATAACTTTTCTTATTAGGAATATATTTTGAATAATTGCATCACCAGGATAATTAAATAAAAATAAACATTGACTGGACAGGGCAAACTTTAAAACTTATTTAAGGATTCACATTGAACAACAATAATTTTCCTGCAAGGATAAATTGCTAAATTAAAAGCACCATCATTCTAGTTATATAAACAGTAGTTTAATGACAAGTTGTCCCGATTGTTTTAAAGCGACCCCTTTTAAAGCAACAAATAATTCTTATTTTTGTTTAACATACTTAAAAAATGTTTACATCCATTTTATCCAATCGGGTGTAGTAAAGCTGCCAGAAAAAAAAAACAAGTTTGTAAAACAATGTTATTCTTTCCGTCAACTATATACTTTTAGTGTCATGGCTGCAAAATGCGTCGGTAAGCATTGGAATAAAAGAAAAAAAATTAATAGTTGGTATAACATTCCCAGATTCAGAAACATATTGCCAGATTCGTCATCTATATAAACCTATTGCAATGGCGCCATGAACGGGTTTCAGGGGGTAATAGTTGGAAGCAAGAGCAACTCAGGATTGAAATTATAATTCAGGATTTTGCAACAGAGTGGAAAGGAAGTGCACATCATGTCAAACTCGGATGGGTGGGAAATTTAAAGGTGCGATCCTCAGTTTGGTTAAGCTGCTATTACTCCTTCATAAATCCAAAGTCTAATTGGCATACATTGCTGGGAGGTTTGGTTCTGTCAATCCAAAATCCTTAATGCAACCAGTGATGTATGCCGACTTAGTTTCTGAATTTAAGACGGTGTGATAGCGGCTTTAGGACATAAAGTATAGATTTAATGATTGTCCTAAAAGTGAGATGATTCCATGCTTCAAAGGTCCGTTGGTAAAGAAGTCGTAAATGAGCCATATCAGACGCGCTGTCAGGCTTAACGCTGACACCAGGGTTTCTTTCTGAGGTCGGTCTTCAATCTTACAATTCTTATGATATGATAAAGATGATGAACCGGATAGAAATTTAGCAAATTTAGCAACAGCACACATCAGCGTAGTCTCTGAATAGGAATAGAGCCCAAAAACAAACCGGAAAGACTTAGAACTTACATAGGTATAAAGGTAAATAGCGATGTTTTAAAATGTATTGAGTTTACGGAGTGATAAGCATTGCGGAACCGAACGTTGTTTGCCAAGAGGCATACATCCGGTGCTTCAGGGCTATAGGCAGTAAATATAAAAACTTAAAGACGCTATCTAGGTACTTTGAAATTTTCTATACCAATCGTAGATACATGACTCAATGCCAGTAAGGAAATAAAAAAAAATAAGAAAGGAAATAAAAATTAAAAAATAAAATTTAAAAAGAAAGACATTAAAAGTAAAAATGTTGCATTTAGGTCCTACACGAATTTATTAGAGGCCTGTAAAAGACGAACCCGTTCGTGCGGCACAGTTTGAAGTAGTCCTTATACCCCTTAATTTTTAGCAGTGTAATTCACTTTGTTAGGACCTATTGCTATTGGTTACGATGCAATTTACGGAAATATTTTTACTTACCTAATTGAAAGAAAATCATTAAAATGTTTCGGTAAAGTTATGAATGGAAAACGATTACATGAACGAAACGTTAACAGCACAATCAACAAACGAGTTATTTTAATCACAGCTCACTAACAATGCAGATTCGCCACATATAAAATATTTTATGCTTTTCAAATAATATTCAAATTTATGTTTTTAACTCTGTTCTCTGTTTTTTTTTTCACAATGCTACAAGTCAAAAATCTTCAGGATCCCCGCTATGGAAATAGGAAATTCGTTTCTCTCATATCATTCATTCATCTGATTAAGATTCTTATACTTTGTTCGAGGATAAAGATTGATATTAATAACAAGAAGAATGTGTATATTTTAAAGATACATATAAATACAATTTTAACAAATGGTACAGGCATGGATAAAAATGATAATGATGGATAAAAATAATAAACTAAATTAAATCAATGCATAGGTATGTTATGTCATGGAGAAGAACACGATTCCGCTTTTTTGCACAGTGTCAATGAAAAAGTATTTTAGACCAACAAGATAACAAATTAGACTACAGACCTTGAAAGATTATTCAATGAAAGTCGTAAAATTATCGTTAAGTCCTGATTCCGGAAAGTTGACATTCATAAAGGTCATCATTGATAAGCGACGATATCCCTTTCCCGTTTCATGATCCCCACTTGAACCGAAATCATCGTAATCAGTAACCGATAAGATTGGCAACTATTCAAGGGCAGAGTATTTTGCGCGTCTCTGTTTACCAATTATAATACGATCAAAAGAAAATATAATAATGCGCCAAAAAAAAAGGTCATATTATGTCCGAAAGTATGTATTTATTATTTAGAAGCCGATATTTAAATGTTAAAAACAGGCCTCGTGCCAAAGGGCATGAAAAATTTTGTAACAGTGACAAAATGATCAAAATTACTCACATCAAACTTTGCCACGAGAGTATCACTAATACTAATATCAGAAATAATTTTGTAAATCACTTAATAAAAAAACAAGACCGCTTTTATTTGTTACTTGGAACCGTATTGAATAGCAATGGCGAGCTTTTAAATGTTCTAAATTAGGGGTGCTAGTGCTAATGCTTCTTTAATAAACACTACTTGATTTATTCATTCAAACAGAAATGAAATAAAAACTTACATCGTCCGATACAGGCGAAGCAAGTGGAGACTCTTTTGAACTTCTTCTTCCTTTCATAAAGTGCTTCTCAACAATCGCACTCAGAGAAGAACGTCTATTTCCATGGACTGCAAACATTTTCATTCACTGTCCAAATGGTAAGAACAATTCAATTACATACTGTTGATCTAAATCTTAACCAGTTTAAAAATAGAATTTTTAGGTTTGAATTTAAAAATAAAACTATAACACTCCCGAATTAAATATATTGGCTAGAATTATACGTCCGCCCGAACAGAATTTACAGAGGAAAATGGTCGCATGAAAACTCATACATATACATAAACCGCTGAATGTGTTGTTACTGATAGCAACCGTAGACACCAGGAAAAACGGTTTGATAACGGGATCATTTGCATACATTGTGTTCATAAAAATGAAGGGTGTATCATTATCAATATGTCCATCATGGGGTGGTGTGGATAATATAGCTTATTGTGTCAATGATAAGCTACGATGATAAGCTTAAAGTAATCAATTGTTGACAGGTCGTTTGCCTTCTGAAAATTATTATGATTCATATTAATCAAACGCTCGAAAAATGCCTATTGAATATTAAGAATTAGTTTCAGTAGTATCACTATTTTTCACAATAATATTAATGCACGATGGAATCATACAAACTGTCATACAGTTATGCGATTGTTAATTGTTAAAAATGATGACGTGTATTTTTAAATAAATTCTCATAAAATAATAATACTAGAAAAAATACTTTAATCAATAAATAAAACAAAACAACTTAACACGCGGTGTTTTTATAAATTTTAAATAAAATAATAATACCTAATTGAAAATAAGTAAACAACCCAAAACATTTACTAGATAAAGAAACAAGGACAGAGACTTATTGAGCAGAAGAGGGGAAAACGAACAGATTTCCACATGTCTCTGTAACCTTAATGAATGGTAGGAATACCGCAAAAAGGTTATTTGAAACAAAAGACTAATGTTCCAAGTCAATAAATAAAATACCGTCTACCGACTGAAAAATTATGCCCAGAAGTGATTCGTCCACACCTGGAATGAAAGTCTAAGTAGCTATAATATAAAAAAAAACAATTCCCAACATAAAAATTATTCTTGTAAACTTATACGGTTCTTAATTTAATACTATTTTATTTTTATTTTTAGTGGTTTTGATTTAGTATGAACACAGTTGCATGAACTATTATTACACGACAACTAAGAAATTTCGCGTGTATAATATCTTTTGGGCACTCTCACGAAATCAAAAGACGATAAATTCTCCGTTTCAAAAAGTTGTAATAACATTTTGTTAAAATTGCTCTACTACAATACAAATTTTATTAAGACAGACAAAACAACGACAATTTCAAAATAAAGTAAACGAACCGTATACTTAATAAATAGTTTCTACGTTTGCGTATAGTTTACAGCGTATTATTTCAAATAACTTCATGATATCGAACTAGCACGCGATAGACACATTAGATTCAGATTCAGATAATTTTATTCAATGTAGATTCTTTACAGAATACTTATTGAATGTCATGCAGAATACAATGCAAATAGAGCGAGTCTATACCGTTTCGGATCGTGCTATGGCAGCGTAAAAGAAACGGCAAGAAACCACTGCAGCAGATATATCGTAGGTCGTAAAAATGTATTTTTTAAATTTTAAAGGTTTACAATAATATATTTTCTAGATATCTAGATTCTAAAGTAGAAGGAATTTTTTCTAGATTTAGATGATAACTTGGAGAGATCGCTTATAAAAACATCCGGAAATCATAGACAAGATTCAAGAGAAAAATTGCACAAATTTCGAATTCATTTGCACTAGAATATGTACAAAACCGAACACTACCTTCTAAGGGTATTGAAACCACATAATTACATATTTCCAGTACATGTCTCTGAAATTGACGATCACCTTGACTGAAAATTTTTCAGCATTTTCCTTTCTTATCAATTGTTCAAATTGTGAGACAAGAGATTCTGAATAAAACATTTGTTTCAAAGTTACACCGTTTCATTATTTCTTCCCAAATTATGCTCCCAGTGGATCCTACCACGAGATAGATCGAAGTTGCGGTAACTCGCTGAATATTATATTACCAGCAATATTCATATGGGAATCCCGTAAAATTCTATTAATGCGAATACTTAGGGAAGATGAATTGTTAGTTTTGTTATTTTCTTGGACGTGTTTTGTTTGCAGAAAGCTAATGACAAAATACAAGGGGTGTAACAGAAGGACATTATAAAAAATGTTGAGTTGCGAAGCACTTCGTTCGAATGAATATAATATCAACCAAGTATGGGTGATAACCTGCAATGCGTCTGGACTCCCAATGGTAGAAGTGGGATGGCAGTATAAGCTCATGGAGTTCTTGGGCACACTTACCGAAGTACAATCTGTGAAAGAGCGACAGACATGCAACCTTGCGACCGTAGGCCAGAGTGTGAAACTTATTTTCCACCAGTTTTTCATTACCAACGAGCTTCTTTGCTCTGTGATCTATCGAATCTAGTGCGTCTAGTTGGCATTTAGCAGAGCCATAGCCCCATAGGTGACAACAATTATTCTCCATGCAGGATCGGACTTGTGCATTATATAAAACTAAAAGCTGTGTATGTATCTAAATACCTTACTATTACTCCATAGTTTATTAAATACTTCAGTAAATAAGTAACATTACAGTCAAAACAAGCAAACTATTAAAGCTTCTATTTTCCAGTTCTCACGTGATTTGGTTACCAAAATAGAGGGGACCATCCACAAAGGATGAACTTCAGTAAAGTGCCCAGATTGCAAAGTTTCTCAAAACCCTTATAGCTAAAGTTTTCCTCCATATATCTAAAATTTTGATTCCAAACGTTTTCCCTGTTTAATTTAGTAAGCTTTGTTCTCAGAACACGGAAACAAGAAGTTTATTAATTTTCAGACATTCTTTCGAAGCGTAAGCTGCCAAGCGGGAAAGCCAGAGTTTTCAAATAGACTTTTAAAAGTTGCGATGACAAAACTTTGTTAGTCAAGCATAGTTTTACAAACAGTCACTTTCCTCTTTTATTATTAAACTATAACTTTGATACCATTACTTCCTTCGTGTAACGTCATGGTAGTATATTCGAAGGCCTAAAAGTCCCAAGGGTCTTGTAATTTTACCAGCATTTACGTTTATGGTATTAGAAAAATAACTTACGGCCTCCCAACTTTCTGATCGACTCATAACTTCAAACAGTCCCAAGTTGTTCCCCAAATGACCGTTTTGAAACCGTATCCGAGAAATTTATTGATAATGTAAGATCCCAGTGAAACTTGGAAACATCGAAGGTAGAAATACATACATACATACATAACATCACGCCTCTTTCCCGTTAGAAATGAGGCTCTAAAATATTTGTTTACAAATTTCTGATTATATAGCAATGAATTTCACCTACAAATTGAATACGTTATACTGTAAATCAGTTCTCTATCGGTTCTCTTTATTTTTCATCTTGTGCTGAGTCAACTTTAAGTAAGACCTCATCAAGACAGAGTACGGTAGTCTTCTTGGCACACATACGCTGCCATCTCAATAACGTGCAATGTTTACATCCTTGCTCCGCTGAAATATTGGACCGTTTGGCTACGTGCGGGGCGTTTTTAATTTTGTATAACATCGTGTTTTCCCAAGACGGAACGTTCAGTTTTCGAAGGTCTTAAGCTGTTTAGGGTTAGTATGATTGCTTCTAGACACTGTATTGTAAGTTTACCTACAAAAATCGCTCTAGAGTAGGTCCGCAACTCAGCAGCTAAAGCCCTATATTATCTTTTTACCTCTACATAAATATTAATACGATTCACGCCTTTTCCTTCGCGAAAAGAAAGGGGTGCTCAGATTTATGTGAAGCTTAAAACTGACCCAGCGAAATAGTGTACAACGCCATGTATTTTTCGCAGGTTCCCATTTGCTGACAAGGGTTGGCGTGTATTGCTTCCGAAGTGTAAACTGACCCCCTATTTGCATTTGGCAACGCATCTTAGAGAGGGTCTTGCATTTCCGATTACTTGAGTGGACGGTACACAAGTTTACATATTGTAAAGGTAGACCAAGTAAACTGTATTATATTTAATAACGTTATTGTGAAAATAACATCATACGGGTTTTTATACCTGAAATATAAGAATCGAGCACCAATAATTATTCATAATTTTTCACTTAATCAGCTTCTAGTATGTTACATTCATTGGGTATAATCCATTGTTTTCGTTTAAACAACACATTTTGCAGCTATGTCAAGCAAAAGCAATCGATTAAAGCTGTAAAAAAAAAACAAGTTTGTACGAGTAAAACAATGTTATTCTTTCCGTCAAATACTCTGGTTTTAGTGTCATGGCTGCAAAATAGATTGGTAAGCGTTTAAATCAACGAAAAAAATTAATCATACCTGGATGGATGGTTAATTTAATAGGTGAATGTCAGAGGCTCTGCCGTCAAAAGTTAACCTACAAGCAACCTCCTGCAGTATATGTCCAAGACTCATACATATTTATGAGGGTCTACGACAACTCCTGAAACATTGAAGAATTGGGAGAACATCCTGAGATTTACTTGGATTATCTTAAAATGGTCGGTCGGGTCAGCACGTCTTAAATTGATGTGAGATATTTTGGGGTTGCGCACTATTAATCTCTGTTGGTTTGCCATCCATCTCCGTAAGAAATATATTAGATATGCGCTGGACGTTTTATTAAGTGCCCTGTAATTGATTATATCATATTTGATTGATACAATCTGACTGAATAGCAAAGCCTGGGTACCTAGACATGTGGCTTTCTATAATCGCAAACGCTAGTAGAATAAAATGGAAATGTATGAGATTGACACGCTAAACGTTAGCTTATTTTGATTTCATACATATTTATTATATTCTACTGGCGATGAAAGCCATTTGTTTCTAGGCTCTGAATATTGAGAAGTTGGGGATGTAACAGAAAGGGTATATCGACTCTGAATGATGTGATTCTGCCCATGAAACTGAACAACTTTCCCCAAGGAACATAGGTCGATTACAAAAAAAAAAGTTGACCTCCCATATAAAATTCGTTAGCGCTATCAGCTGATTCACTTTCTATGGGAGGTTAAACATTATTTTCATATTTCGACCTATGTTTCTTAGAGAAAGTTGTTCAGTTTCATGGGCAGATTCACATAGCTCAGGGTTTGTATCCCCTTTTTGTTTCACCCTGTATATTATTTTAACCAGAGCATGCCTGGCGACCTAGTTAAAGCTAATTAAGAGTCAATGAAAACAGTGTATAACATCAATATACCGTACCATACTTAATTGCCAAGACATAAAAGAGTGTAAAACACGCATATTTCTTGTAATATTTTAATAAATAATGTGTTGAAAACCTCTTTAGAGTTTATTCGTACAAATAAAATGACGCTCCAGTAGTTTGAAGGGGATTGAAAGAAGGCAGTCGGTTGAAATCTGAAATTCAGTCTCTCGGATGACTAGTTTTAAAGAAACAGATTTAAAATACGATCTGAAGTAAACTAGAATATTTGTAGTGGCTGCGTCAAAATAAGGGTCCTCGGTTTGTGAGAAAAAGTGTATCAACATAATAGTTATTACAAACACAAGAGCAAAGAGACTTACCTTTAATAGAGACAATAAATAAAGTATTAATGGACAGATTCCAATAACTCAATCAAAGCAGTTTAAGTTTAAATTACTCATTAGCTAAATTGTATAAGGGTAGATTTTAATACGTATAAATGAAGTGATAATAAGAAAAAAAATACATTTGCTGATTCATGTTATACTGGCTTATTTTGAACCCTGAGCCTTAGTACAGTCAACCGCATATCAGTGGAAACACTTACAACTCTATTACGATGTCATAAAGTCCAAAAGGTTTCCACCGATGTGATGCTGGGTGTAAGTCACTCAGAAAACGGATCTAAACCACTTTCTCAAAGAAACATCTACCAAAATAATATATATTTATTTTGCTTCCCCTTACCACAACGAACGTTGTACCGTTAATATAGTGTATAGGACTAAAAATAAAACTTAGTTTTCCGACCCGCATTTCTTTGTAAAAGATCTTACTCACATAGGTGCGTACCTACTAAAGTTAGGCCAGCTGTCTAAAAACAACAAAAATATCCAATTCATCAAACAAAAAGAATTTACAAAACGAGATAAATAAACACCGCAACCGTTACTGTATCGTTATCTAACAGCTGTTGCTATACAATCGATTTGACTCACATTTATCGATCGATGATGATATAAAATCGATTCGTCATAGAGCTTATACTTATCGCACTAGACACACAACTAAACTAACGGTACAAAATGTTAGCTTTGAGATAATTCTAAAGTTTACTTTCTAATAGACCTGTAAATTACACTTTCACTTGAAGTAGTGGATAAGTGAAAAGTAAGTTACATCGCTATTCGAGATCACCATCAGTGCATATTACGCATGATTATACAAGATTGCTTTCGACAATTTTCACATATTAGTCTACATTAGTACACATCAAAATCAAATCTTAGTGTTTCTACAAACTACTTTTGACGATGTCATTAGTTTTTACACTGGTACTTTACCAACGATGTTATTTTTTTTTTGTAGTATATTCTTCTATTGTATTTTAAAGTTTTTAAATACTTAGATAGATAGATAAAAATGTTTATTTATACACATATTCGATACACAATATACAAGGGACAGTAAACTATGAAAGACAAAAACAAAAGATACAAATTTCAATTTTTTTTTAAACTGGCGCGAGTACATGTGTGCCGCAGCGGTACAAAAAGGCCGTAGCTCAGTGTATTATATCGCCCGGAAGGGCAGAACACTGTTTTTCAGCTACTATCTATAACCTAACCTATGAGGAAACGCGAGTGTCGCGAGTACGCAAGAGAAAAAAATAAAGTTGGTAAATTTGTGTGTGTGTGTGTGTGTGCGAGTTTAAAAATGACAAAAAGTACTTTATAACTGGTTAATGTTATGTATAAGGATAAATAGTGTGTAATGTATATATGTATTTATAATAGAAGTAGGTAAACCTAAGATTTGTGAAAGAAAGGAATAGTAATAAGTACTAATAAATAAAACAGATATGCCCCAGAAGTCGAATCAGCGTACTTCACAAAATAAACTGTGTAATTTAGCAACTTCGGAAACTGTCCAGCTCCCGGTCTGGAGCGCTTCGTAACTTCGAATTAAATAGAGGCTTGCAATTGTTTTTTAAGCTTAGGAGCTTAGCTTTTTGTTTATTTAGTTGTTCGATATTAGCTGCTAATTTATTGTTGGTACCTACTTTCATGATTTTTAAATCCCGAATTACGATTACACTGTCGCCGCGTTAAATACATGCATGCAAATGCATGCCTTTTCCATGCACCTGGAAACAGGGTTGCCACTGCCTGCATCACGTGCCTATACGATTACTATCTGGAAGTATACTTACTCTAAGTAAAGAAAGTGTGTCGAATTAATAAAACATACAGAATGTTGAAAGTACAGGTACATAAAGCACGCGATTTTCTAATTTCTCGGTATGATTGGAATTAGTTTAATAACGTTAAAAAAGTCGGTAAAGTATACAGGAAACTGTTGTTTTTCGCTTCCACATTTGTGAGACTTTTTGTTGGAAGTAGTTTAAAAAAAAGAGGAAATCACGAATTGTGACATCAACAACTGCATTGACAACCAATAGCTGGACAAACGTCAGGTAGATAGATAGTTTGGTACATGGAGTTAGTATAGGTTTGGTATTATACCTTTGGCGGTAAGCACCTTGGAAACAGCTCATTTACTTCTGGATCTTCACAACTGGTATAGAAGAAGCAACTGGTGTTTATAATAGCGTAGTGTATTGAAAAAACTATCAATATATCAAACATTTACGTATCGAAGCAATAAGAGTTTCTAGAGCATAATGATATTACACATTATGTAGTACTCAATATAAGTAAAAGTGTGATTATACTAAAGGGTGTGAATCTGCTCAGGAAACTGAACAGCTTTTCCCAAAATCATAGGTCATAGAACTAAACCAATTTTTGACCTCCCATAGAAACTGCATCAGCTGAGATCGATAATTGTGTATGGGAGGCATTTACTTATATATAAGTACTAGCCCATCGGCACGTTACAATGTCCCCAATTCGTTGGTCCGAAATCTGACGTTTAGGACCAACAAATGTCAGTCGTTGTCAGTCATATTGTCAACATTGGATGCAAATAAACTTACCAACAAAATGTTGTTCTTCGTTGAAGAAACAATATACTCTTATTAATAATATTGTTATTTCTTATTATTGTTTTTGACTATAATCCAATTAATGAAACTGAAAAACCAGGCCTAAATCACATATAAACAGTAAAAAGTTTGTTTTGTTTTTTCCCGCACTGAGCGAAAAACTAACAAAAATACATTAATTTTTACTAAAATATTACTAAATCCGAGGACAACAAATGCCCTGTAATATCCATGAACTCATTTTTGTTAATGCATTTAGTAAATATTACATGTAACATTTTTGTAATTTCAAGAATGTGTTAGTAATTTACGATGTTCAATACAAATACTGTTTTGTAATTATAAGGGTGCAATAGTAAAATCAAAAATGGGGCCCTCATAGGTAATACTAAATGTTTTGTAATTTTAGGAGTACAATAGTCATTACGGAAGTGACGTCATAGATATATACTAAATGTTTTGTAATTTTAGGAGTACTGTAATAATATCGGAAATGATGACGTCATAGGTAAATACAAATTTTTTGTTTATTTTAGTGTTCATTTTGTAATTTTAATTAAAGTGTTTTAGTTTTAGTAAGTAGGTACGAGTATAAGCAAAAACCCGTACAGACTGGCTGTAGTAGACGCATCGCAAGAGATTTTGGGGATGATTCTAAGTTATTTTGCTCATGATAACAGATAGAACCGACTCGTAAAATCTCCTCGTACACCTCCGCCATAGCAAGCATGGGTTTTTTAATACCAACAACACAAATTTTATTACCAAAACTGAAACACTTTGAAAAAATTAAGTTTTCAATGAAAAACTCATTTAACTTTTATTAATTATTTTTTTATTAATAAAGCTTATTCAAGTACACAATAGAAATATCTTAAATATGGTAATATCTTAAAGATGGAAGGAACATCATCTGATGAATTTGAAAATCGATTTAACCACATCACACACTTCCACTGGCAATCGGCCGTGCCGGCGCCGTCTAAAGACACTTTTTCCTCGGTTCACTTCACAGTCATTAAGGAGAACAGTCATTAAGGAAAACAATCAAAAACCTAGATCTCAATCAAAACTTAGAGCTTCGTCGTTTTTTACAAGACAACCAGCTTGCAGCGCGTCTACACTCAAAATAGCAGATGCCAAGCGCGTCGCATGAGACGCAAACGCAGTACAAGCAAAACTCACGCTAGATTTTAAAATGGTTGCTTGAAATTACAAAAACGATTTAGTAATATTACTATAAGAATATTTTAGTAATTTCAAGCAAATTGTCTGTTAATACAAGGACGTTGTCATTAAAAAATACTAAAGTTTGTAATGTTGCCTTGTACTAAAACCACTTGCTGATAATAAAAAACGATTTTTTTAGAAATACTAAGTAGATTTGCAGGAATTACTAAACTTTAACAACATTTACTATGATTTGCGATAATCATTAAAATTTGTAATATTTTACATTTACTAAAACTGTATAATAGAAATTACATTTAGTAATACTAAGCCTTTGATAAAAAATAGTAATTATTGCAATTACAGCAAAACTTTTATAAGTAATACTAAAACTGTGTTTTTCCCTCTATTACAAGACAGTTTTGTAATTTCTGGTGGAGTTTTTTTTCTCCGTGCGCCATATTATTTCCGTTCCGTGTATTTAGTACCGACCGAAGTACTACACAACGTAGTTCACGCGATTTTTCAGAGATGGCGCTATTTTTTCTTGTATGGGGAAATTTTGAACCGCTTGTTCCCAAGACCCTATCTTGACTATATAAATCTATGATGGGAGGTCAAATTTGGTTTTTCGTATTTCGACCTAATGTAATGACCTAGTTCCTTGAGAAAAGTTGTTCAGTTTCATGTGCAGATTCACACCCTTCAGTATTATCACACCTTTAACACGCGACAACAATACTTCATCGTTGTAATACGATACAAACATAATAAAGATGATGTAATAAGTACCTAACCTTCACCTAGCGCGTTAGTATGATGGAAATAATTGCACGATCACGCTTTTCAAATTCAAAACCGCTTAAGCCGACTCTTGACTCCAAGATGTTTTGTTAAGAAACATGTACTCGTACTTGAAAATCTGTTTCGAATTTGTTTGAATGTTTTATTAACAAGTCATCGAAAATCTACCTATTTTTGTACGTATGGATTATAGACAATGATTAGATAAGGATACCTTAAAACGCTAAGTAGGTACCTGAGCGACCGAGCTGCTCTCTGTATAATCTTCCAAAGCCCGCCAATACGCTGTAGGGTGTCTGAGGTGCGATATTTACTTTTTGTGCAGAAATAGTTTAAAAAAGAGAGAAAACGAATTAGACTGATCTGAATTAACTGATGAAAACTATTAATTGATGCAGTTTCTATGGGACGTTGAATTTTTTTTTTCGTCTTGTGACCTTTGTCCTTTAAAGAAAGTTGTTCAGTTTTATGGTCAGTAACATACTCAAAGGAACACAGTCGATAAGGAAGCACCCTGTATACAAATATTGCTCGTTTAATGCCATTGCCATCAAATTTTGTAAAACATCTTCAATTTTGATAAGATTTTTACGCAACATTGAGTTTATAAACCACGACTTGTAAAGAAGACATTACCGGCTTATTATTTTAACCTAGACTAAGGTGGTGGTACAGCGTGCACAGAATAAGTTTAGCGCTGACAGTTATTTTCTGCGCAGAGCCAATGAACGATTTGCTCGCCTCCACCGCCTGCCGCGCTCACCCCCGCAACCCATTTTTGAGTTCTGTGCATCAACGGTCATAGCCAGAGTTATTTTGTACGACGAGTACATAAACAACGATTTGGACCGTTTGAATATCTGAAAGCTTCCAGAACATAGAAAAAGGTAGCTACCTTTTTCTATGTTCTGGAAGCTTTACTCAGCTGAGTAGGTCAATCAGTTACAACATTGTAACTTTTCCAATAGATAGATATTGAAAGTCAGTAAGTGGCAATATCGAGATTAGTGGAGGCAATCGGCTACTGTAGAAACGGCGTGATTGAACAACACGTTAGGTTGCGTGCGGTAGTGACCGAATTAACTATTTTAGTATGTATACCGGTAGCCACTACTTCTAGCACCGTGCGTACTATACTTGTTTATACAAATAGTACTATTATTTACTAATACATTGGTTTATTTATGATACTACAGCATTTATTACTATGAAAGTCATAAAATATATAGTAAGGGTTGATAAGAAGGTAAATTTTGTCTGTGTAAAAGTTGATAATATATTAATTACTTGGGAAAACGGCGCCAAGCTTGCAGATATGAGTAGAGAAAGTACTAGTACAACGGGTACAGTGTCACGTAAATTATACTAATATTTTATAAGGAAACAACACAATCTTTTATTTATTCACCTTATCCGTCTGGAATTTTGAACATGTACTTCTAATGCACTTTCTAATGCTGTCCTTATGATAATAATATCAAATTTAATTTTAACGTCAAGGGTGTCTCATCATAATACCGAGTGTTAGGGACAGCCTTCCGAATACTGAAAGGGCATGATCAGTCACCGTAACTGAACAAATTTCAGCGAACAAAACTTTCAGGAAATTGAAAAAAAATCGGCCTCTCTATACAAATTGCAAACTTGATTGGACAGTTTGTGGTTTGTATGGAGAAGCCGTTTTTTTGTTTTCATTTCCTGAAAGTTTTGTTCGCTAAAAGTTGTTCAGTTACGTTGACTGATCATGCCCTTTCAGTATTCGGAAGGCTGTCCCTAACACCCGGTATAAAACAAACAGCAAAAATATCCTAGTTAGCTGTATCCTTCTTACGGTCGTAAGTTTAACATGGATACATCTATATAGGTAGGTACAGTCAATAGTACGTCCAGCTCCCACCCACGTCCACTCACCCCCCTTCCCTCACCCTCTGAGTCATCCAAAGCCTATGTAATAGCAAGTATTGCCACCAGAGGGCCTATATCTACTTTGCACAAAATGACCCCCCAAACGACAACATAGTCAAAAACGGTCAAAACGGTCACGTCAAAATCGGTTTTACGTGTTGTGTCTGTAACTCACCAAAGGTTAAAGAGTCCCAGGTGCACAGTTAACCAGACCTCGCCCGTAACTTACCTGAAAAGAATAATAATAAACATTAATAAAGCCACAAACACCAACATGTAATAAAAGATCGAGTGTGGTCGCAAAATTTATTATCGGTGCTTATGGGTGACCTCTTTTACGAAGAGGAGCCAATGCCTCCAGATTTTGCCGTCCACTGATCTTTCAACTTTCTTGATGAATAGAGTAAACAATATTCAGCAAGTGATCGGACACGATAATTTTTGGTTTTCTTCTTGTCAATTTGTCTCCGACACCTGCAATAACTTTATCTAATATGAAAATACTTAGACCGACCCACTATGTATAAAACAATTCTCTTATAATAGATAGCACCGAGCCTTTAATATTTATTCATGTCTGTTTATGAAGAGTTGATAAACATTTTTCGGACTTTAACATTGCTCCTCCTTCAACAAACCATCCAAAATGTTAACGTTTTTCCATCGTCGTCGCGCAAGAAAGCATCGCAGGAGTGAAAGGAAACAGTATAGCGATTGGAGCAATGGACACCAAACAAAATTACTGTCACCAAAGCAGTGTGAATGTTAGTAATGTCAGTTGTAAATAAAATAAATGATTGTGTGTGAAACTGTGAATGAGATGACAATTTGGCAAGTTCCTCTGTAGAATAGAGTTTTATGAGCCATATAATCTTTGTTGTGTAAACTTACATCAGGTACAATCAATGGCATATCAACCGCAACCGTCCTATGCTATATCAGTACTATTATATAGGATGCGTCCTTATTGATTGCGTTCCTTTGAGTATGTACTTACTCGGACCTATCCCCCGGGTCCAGGTCGAAGTACTAAAAAATAAAAAATTTGATCTACCATAGCTGATAGCACATCTTGTATAGGAGGCCAAATTATTTTTTCTTTTTCAAATTTCGACCTAAGTTTCTCAGGGAAAGTTCTTCAGTTATATCGTCAGATTAAGTATATTGAAAGGAACGCAGTTGATCAGGGCGCACCCTATACATAATACTTTTGAACAAACACATAAGAGACATTTGTTTTGATGTATTGGTAGTTTTGTTTCGATAGACGATACCAAACCGATACCGAAAACAAGAGAAAAACGCCCATACGACAAATTACGAGCAAAAACAATACTTATAACTTACTCATAGCAAAGACAATATTTAGTACATTTTATTGTTAGGACCTTTTAAACAAAGGCTAGTTTAATAGTACCCTATACCGACGAGCATGTATGAAAGGATTAATGAAAGTACAGGAAGCGAGGGAAGTATGTCAAGATCGTAACAGGTGGAGGACTGTGGTCTCGCCTATCCCGACACGCCGATATTGACGATGACACTTTGCTCAAAGTGTCATCGTCAATATCGGCGCGAATTTCTATCAGTGCTGTTCTTTTGTTTTATCGGTATCGTGTCAGTAACGGCGCGGTCACAAAATAAAGTAAATACAGAACGGACACTCTCCGCCCCCCTTGCAATCCACCCCGCACCCCGGCGCGCACCCGCCCGCGAGATTCTCGTGGTCCTTCTGAGGGTCTTTTGTACTGAATATGCGAGTCTACGCGACCTTCCAATTTGAAATTCGCGCTCGATGTGTGTAGTCTCCAGGGTGTGCAAACGACGAAACGGCGCGACGACGTCAAGCTGAACTTTGACGATAACAAAATACGGTCGTCTCGCTCTTGCGAATGGTTTCAAAAGAACAGCAGGCGTAGATGGTGCAACTCAGCCTGAATTGAAAATTGGGACCGTGAACTTGCTAAGGTTTCTTTATTTTCAATGACTGTAAGGAATTACTGTTAAGTGGGTACTAAAACAATAGATAAAGCAAAGTGTAAAAGAGTGGTAAGTAAGTACCTACTGAACGAAACATTTTCGTAATCTTTCTATGGACATGCTGAGAATAAATTTCTCGCATAACTATTGTTCTTGTCTTTCGAAACATTAGCTAAGTCTATTCTTAAAAATGTACGGAATTTTGAATTTCAAGCAGGCACTTATTTGGACCTTGATGATTGTCATACAGACCAATACAAGGTGTAACAGAAAGGGTATATCAACCCTGAAGAATGTGATTCTGCCCATGAAACTGAACAACTTTCCCTAAGGAACATACTCGTAGGTCGAAATACGAAAAAAAAATTTTGACCTCCCATACAAAATGCGCGATCAGCTAATTCAGTTTCTATGGGAGGTCAAATTTTTTTTCGTATTTCGACCTATGCTCCATAGGGAAAGTTGTTCAGTTTTATGGGCAGAATCACATCCTTCAGGGTTGATATACTCTTTTTGTTACACCTTGTATAATAACATGGCAAAAGACAGTTTTTGGAAAACCTAATACTCTAGAGTGACCGAAGGATACAACATTACCACATTGCTTATACATAAAAAGTAGGAAGTTAATTTTTATGGAATGATTTTGTACTTAAAGGGTACCGAAGGCAGCTTACGTCACCGTATGCAAAGAACATAGAATACGTACGGTAATACGGAATCCTTGATATGCAAGTTCGACTCGCACTTCGACTTTTTTTACATCACACACATGTTGCTTATAGGACTGTCCATTACACCGTGTATGACCCATATCTATCCTTACAAATTTTACTTACACTTGGTACATTCCCAACACATTAAATTTATGTTTATTTTGGTCTAAAATTCAAGCGTTGTTGTAAATGCTTGGGAAATTCAAATTTGTTTATTTATAAACACTCCTGTTGATAAAGTTACGTCATGTTATAGTCTTTTTATCTCATCGTTGAGCTTTAATGAAGTACTGGTATATTCTTTGAACTTTATTGTTTCGAGTTTGAAATTAAGTATAAGTTTTGGGTTGGGTTTAAGTTTTTTTTTTCTTTCTTATGGCACTAGTTATAGGTACTTTGCGCCAGTGTCATGTTAAAGGTTTAAATTTTGTAGCTCACACGGATTTTTGAATAATACTTGAATTTGAGTCCACCAATCTTTTCTACTAAAATACTTAAAACCCGAGCCTTTTTGTTTATAAATACGAGCAAACCTAATTTATCTTTTTAAAGTCTTTTGTGGCAAAAAACACTTTCATTATCCACACCTCTTAGCTATAAAGAGCAAGCCATTTACTTTTTTTTATTAAAACTTTTGTATTTGAATCCATTATTTTTTACTTCACAATCTCAAGCAAACTCTCATTCCCAGCAGTTTTTTCCGTAATTTTCTTTGAATATATTGACCTTTAAACCTTGATTTCCCTTTTCAGCCGTTTTTATACCGACACTTTCGTATTTCCAGACGAGTGGTCGTCACGATGCGCGTCAGTGCGCACCCTAAGCTTATTTTTATTAGTATTAGCTGACTAAGCAGGTCCTATCTATGACGGGATCACTGGGATCACCTGCCCAAGAGCCCTTTCCTTTTATGTATAAGGTCTTTGGGTTTGAGCGATATCTTCATTCGCTTGGAGTCGAAAGTAGGTTGGATTTTGAAATAAGATTTGGTGATGTCAAAATTACTTTACGAGATTTTTTTTAGCTTTCCACACTAGTGCTGATATCTTTCTACTAATTATACAATGTGTGTGTGTGATTTTTTTTAAACCTATTCCTTGGAAAATGTTGTTAAGTTTTATGGACAGATTTACATCTTTTGCGTTTGTCATACACTTTCTTTTAAAATTTATTTACTGTATGAGGTAAAACATTTTCACAATGTACAGACTTTAATAGGTATAGTCAGCAACATCAAAACCCAAACGTAGTGACCCAACTAAATGCAATTAGGTGTCTAGCCGCAATAAAAATTATATTACGTTGGACTCTCGTGACAAGCAACTGTTTGGGCACTCTAAACTAGACCCGTAATATTATATATTCTTTGACTAGACGCTGATCATTTTAAATTGGCGAGTGCTCTTTCTTTCCGATCACGAATGTTCAGCATGTCCATTCTGGCCGGGAACCAGGTGGTGATATACAATTTGCGAGTAGTGCGTTCTCTTGGCTTAGAAGGTACGTTATGCTTTTGGACCGTCTTCTTCCGTGAAATATTTATGACAATTACGACTTGATTCTACAATCAGGGTAAGTTTAGCCTTTAGACTTTTGGGCTAGCCTTTAGCCAGGCGATATTTTAACAATAATTAACTAACTTTGAAGTTACATGCTACATTTTATTCACGTTAAGTATACAAAAATACAATGTTATTACCAGAACGTAAAAAGTAAATCAACTAACATGTTTCCCACTACAAACCATGCCTTAGTAGGCGAATGATTAAAAATCTAGCATCTGACGAATCTTGTCTAAGACTAAATAGGTTCATGACCTTTTGACATAGGTAAATGTTATATTATGCAATCGCTAGCAATCTCCATCGAATTGCTGAAAATGCAGAATATTTATTTCATAAATTGACGTTAACAAGTCTCACGAAGTAGGTAATTAATTTATTGGTGAAATTCATAACAATTTACGTTTATAAATTTTATATTGTAATTGAAATTTTGTTAATTTACCACGAATTCTCTTGAAGTGAATTAATTTCATAGAGTTATTCTGAGTAGTAAGTGCAATAATCAAAGTTTACTAATTTTATATTACAAATTGAAGGTTTATTAAATTGCTAAGAATTTATACTACATCCATAATAACTATCATGCACTCTATATTTATCTTGTTTCTGTACTTTTTAAATAATATACAAATAGATATATGAGTTTTTTAATATACTTACTACCTACGTAATCAATTTTTAATTTTCATTAAATGTTATTGAAAGAACAAACAAACCCGACAGCGTAAAAAAAATTGCAGAAAAGATGAGAAAAAGCTTTATGATCTATTAACTTGAGTGTAAAAAATAAGACAGGATATAATTATTGCAGGGGAGAATAGAAATGTGTTTTGTGGTGGTTCTTTTAATTATAATAAGTACATGGGCGACCGAGCTATGCTCTGTATGATTAAAATATCATCGGGTGAGCAAGCTATGCTACTAAACAACAGATGGCACTGTAAGTTTCTTGAACGCACTAAAACGCGCAAAGAAATATTAAAAAAGACGGTGCAAACGAATTTTCCCAGACATGAGACCTAACTAGATCGATTTTTTGCCCCCAAAAACCCCTGGATACTAAATTTCATCGAATTCGTAGAGCCGTTTTCGAGAAACCGATTACAAATATATAATATAAATGTTGATGATAATAAATGTTGATGACTGTACCTAATAATTTTTATTCAACTACTGCAGACACCAGTGATCATGGTGCTTGCAACAGCGGCGAGATATCAGGAGCTAACAAATCGTAGTAAAAACCCTTATAAATAAACCATATGCGATTTGAGTTTGATACTGTTTTTAAAGCAGTTTATTTATTGCATTAGAAATTAGAATATGCTGTAATTAGATTTGCATGACTTGTGTACGAGAAATGGCTAAAAAACGCACCGTTTTGTTGGGAAAGCGGAGCGTTAAGCGTTACCATGAAACGCCAATCATGCAAAAAATGTACGTAGTTGATTAATTAGCTCGTTTCTGTAATACTATGAATAATAAAATATGAAATGCTCTAGATTTAGGTCGAGATAAGGTGATTGTAGTAGACTTACTTTGTTTCTAGCCTGTGCTAAGAATCGCCCGATCAGAAATAAAATCAAATACATACATAAAATCAAGCCTCTTTCCCGTCGGGGTAGGCAGAGACCACAGCCCTCCACCTGCTACGATCTTGACATACCTCGCTTCCTTTACTTTTATCAACCCTTTCTAACACGCTCGTCGGCTTAAGGAGTGATCACATCTAGCTGAATTCAAAGACTAATTCGACATACATTGCTGGGAGGCTTAGTTATGTTGATTGCAATATCCTTACTTTAACGAGCAATGTATGCCGAATTAGCCTTTGAATTCAGCTAGGTGTGATCACACCTTTAGGGTTCTTTTAACCTGGCCTTTATATAGAACGTCCTGAATTTGGTCTCAGAACGGCCTTCTCCAAAGCGATTATTCACTTTCGCCTGGTGGATCTCTTTAGAATAGATTTGAAATACAATAGAATAATTAATTATTAATTGTCCACTGTGTCAAAAAGTTCTTAATTAACAATGATACAGATGCAACAGTGTGCCCATTTCGGACGTACAATCGTCAATCTTCGTTCATTCATCCTCTCCACATGACCAAACCATCTCAGTATTCCTTTCTCGATTTTAGTCACTACTACTACTAAGGAGTAAGAAAAATACTACCTATGGTCTGAGTTAAAATTTATTTAAATGATTGGTAATCTGGACCGTAAAATTAAAGTAAAAGTAGAGCAATTCATTTAGAAACAGTTATTTTTATAAAATATAGTTGATTCTAGTTATAGGTCTTAAAGTGCCATAACTTAGAGTTTTTTACGATCACGCCACTTGGCACAGGGTTTTACTGAATATAAGCGAAATAATACAAACTTTTTATCTTGTAAACGCTTGAATCATACATAATAATGAAAATATCTCAAAAGTTTCAGAGCTGAGCAAGACTTTGTAGAGCAAAGGTCGGCTTAAAGTACCAAACGTATTTTTTTAAAACTGCCAAAACTGCTTAGTTTGGAAGACGCCTGTTTTAGGCTCACTTAGTTGCCATATGTGACAGCTATGCGACAAAAATATAGGCAAAGTATTTTTTTATTAACATTAGTTATTACTACCCTCAAATACATATTCCTAGTATAAAATAGACATTTATACACTACATTTTTCCATTTCATAGCAGGTAAAACGTAAATATAAATTTCAAAGCAATAGGCACATAAATAAAATTTTAAAAATATACGAGCAACGTGTAGTAAAATCGCAATAGCCAACAAAAAGAAAATAAATTTCATGACTTCCGACTCACATGTTCTGATTTTATGTCGGATGTAAATACTTAGAAATAAATTCAAGTGTTAGGATCCCACACTTCACAACTTTACACATACAATAGTTACTTGTGAGAAAACTTGTAAAAGTCCGTATAAATGGGCACTAAAACATTTTAATTGGATGCTATTAAAATTTTGAAAAATGCTTGCGTAATGTTGACAAGGTTTAATTGCGTAATATTCGTTTTCGCACCTTGTTTAATATAATTGTGATAAGAAAGATTTTTCACTACAATGGATTTTCGTTTGACGATAAAATAATTGGTCCAATTACTTGAAGCGATAATATAATTGTTTTCTCTTTACTTATCTTTCTTTATGTCGTTTATTTTCGTCGAAGATTTAATAATTTTAAAATATTGATATAATATAAAATAAATAACTGTAAAACAATATTATACATAATTCATTATGTATAATATTGTTTTACGCACATTAAGTAGAGTGTGTTCACTATAACTGTGGACGAAATAATTTTTGGTACTGTCGTCAACTTTAAAATTTTTTTTGAAGTGCTCATGAATACAACATTTTTTAAACAGTTTAAAGCTTGAATTCATTCCTTGATTCTCCGTACAAAGAAAGCCCTAAAATACACCTAATTACCTACATTTGCGAACAAAGTTCCCCTCGGATACTCTTCAAACAATCAGGGAACGTCAAAAGTTCTGTAATACCCTCGAAACCGTCGCTTTGTGACAGCACAAAGGACTTAGCGAACTGTAGAATCTAAGCCTGTATTGCTTTTAGTTTAAAGTTTCTTTTGATCGATCCTTCCCTGAAACTTCTGGAAAGTTTGAAAAGTTTAAATTGTGAAGTAACATTTATTTGTCCATTTCTCTTACTCAAGATTACAGTCATATGATTTTCTCTTCAATATAATCCATTACCTTAAACACAATTGACTCTTAATAAATTTGTCCTACGCAGACCAAATAAAAAGAGTCAAAGAAAACAATCAAACGATGGCTAAAACAAAAGACACAACGAACATTCAATTACTGAAATGTCTTCTATCTCAAGATCCAAGACAAATTAATCGGATATCAAAGACCATCTGAGCTCACGGTATACACGTGGCCATTTATTTATACAACGAGATTATACAAGACAAAGAGACACAATCTGAGTCCACCTACATAGATGCAGGCACGAAAATCGTGACGGCAAATAATGTACGGTCAAGATGTTCGCATTCGGCATTTGAAATGTCCTCATTGGAATATGTAACAGGAGTTTAAGTACGTAGCCTTATTAGACTTTAAAAGCGAGGCGTGAAACGGACAAGGAGATGGAAATAAGTAGCAGTATAGTTTTTATGTTGTACCCATGGTTGTACTTACAAAAGACAGAGCAAGTTCCAAATAGACTATACATACTGTACAGGTTATACCATATGAAATAGAAACATCTCTTACTAAGAGTAGCTGTACGTATGTAGGTATACCAATCTGATAAAAGGCTTTTCAGACATTCATAATCTTCGTCCCTTGCGGCCGCGGTCGACGTGGATTGCAGATATACGATTCATAACTATACTTTAAGAAAAGATAGGAATCGTGTACCGTACAAATATAAATATTTTAGTAGATCTTTAGAGCAAAGATATTCTGAATATTTTATCTAACCTATCGTTCTTCCAAATTAAGTAGTGCTTAAAAATGTAGTTCACAGTGTTAACCACGTACCTTCAAATCATCATATGATGCTGAGTGATTTGCCCAAGCCTTATGCCGTTGTTCTTTTTATTTAGACGGCTACATAATCAAACTCCACAAACTAGAAGGCAACACTAAACCTATACACAAATTAGGTTTTCTCAGGTTTGTAGCCAATCTGCCTTCCAGATATTTTGAAGCCGCCATATGGACTCTGACTTGTAGTGGCTTAACGTCTACTATTTGAAGCGGCGAAACACGGGTTCGAAAGCACGGAAACCACTCGATTTGTTAGTAACACTAGTAGCAGGCCGACCATCCAAGTTGTAACCACGGCCGACGATGCAAACTTTCGTAATCGGTGAGAAAAACAAAATATCTCTGTTCCACTAGTGCGTTTGCTTAAGTTTGTTTGGCTTCAAATATCTTGAAAATAAAAAATGATTTTTTCTTTGCCTTTGAAACGCAACACAAACAAAAGGCACTTTACAGCATTAAACAATATAAAATCGGGTTCGTTTGATTTACTGTTGTCCCAATCGTTAAACAGCATCGTCAAGACGCATCCATCCATCATGCGTCTGTCAATCTTATCTGTAGTTTTTGTAGTAAGACCGTTAACCTTTTTGTAGGGGTAACTTAATGATACGGTGATGGAAACACGAGTCATACAGCAATGTATAGGTATAGCTTAAGTCATGAAGAAGAAAAAAACAGGAGCAATTATTGCCAAGACTACAGACTTGGATAGCTTTATGGCTGCAAAAGGCGGCGGCCGTGACTATGCTATAAAAGATATATCAATGGATATAACAATTCATACGTGTCAATCAGAAAACAATATTCTCATGCAAGACCTTGACTGATTTCTAACTGAGTCATACAATAACGTAACTCTTACAATACAAGTCACCGAGAGCAGGTTGCGAAATGAAAGCCACATGAACGAGAGAGACACATTTTAATATAACTGACATGAAGAAACTGAAAACTTGCTCTTAAGAGAAATGTATTTGAATTAATATCATCATAACATTCCGTAAATATTTCACTGATGGTCAGTGGATATAACATAATGTAATAAATAAATATGTATTTCCATTAAAGAAGAGGTTGAATATTAACAGTTACGGCAGACAAAAAATGTGACATTTGATATTAGTAGAATTCTTAGGAAAATTCGGTTGAGCTCTGACCATCTGTCAATATGCAGCTAGCTATGACATGAAACTAAACGATTAATCTAGTTCCGTATGCACTTCTAGAAGCTGCTAAATGCAAAAAAATATATATTGCAATAACGATTAAAGGAAACGAATTTGTGATCGATAGACACGCGTGCGAAACCCCGATTGCATCACAGTTCCTATTCTAATATCACTGGCATTTGCAATTCAAAAACAGAACCGGTTCCTGGAAGCAAGACCTGAATAATTCTGATGAAGGAGAAACGTTAACCGACATCAAATCAGCAATAAAGTGAATGATGCTGTTTAATTTAATAATTTTCATACATACCATTAAACAGGGATCATGCCGCCTATGTCAGATGATTTAAGCAATATTCTGCCGGTACAAACAGAGATAGGTACCTTTTTAAGGTTTTGAAAATATCAAGTAAAAGAGTCATTTCGAAAATCTGAATAGGAGGTTTTGTAAATCAAAATCAACATAAATAAACCTATTCTAGGTAATGAAAAAGTCAACAAATAGTTCATGATAATTTCATGACGGATCAGATCACATCATCTACGAGAAAACCTGTACTCCAGTAAAATTACGAGAGATTGTATGGCGAAACGGAAATAATTTGTAATAGCCGTGTTTCTTTTTCAGATCGATAGATTATATTTTTGTGTAAAGCTTTTTAATGGAATCCACCTTAACTTGTCCCGTTTATTTATTTATTTTGCCGTCCAAAGATTAAAAAAATATGGAATTTCGGATTTTTTTTTAATAGATTATTGTTTTTATTTACGGCTTGTTATGTATACATAATTTCATATTATACATGAATCCACCTAAAAATATTACCTTTTTTTTATTATTTAACTTTTATAACACGAAATTTAAATAAAGTTTAACTTCGCAACCAAAAATAGTAATAGAGCCGTTTTGCTTTCTAATAATTTAAATAGTGCTAAGTACTCACATTTTTGGCAAATCCAACATAAATGTTTACAAAATCTTTGTAAACCACCGATTACAAAAAACTTTTTTTTATTTTGTATGGGATTTAAGACATTTGAAAAGGTTAAGTTTAGCTCAGTTTATTTATATTACTTTACCTCGGCTTTGTAGGGCCTTATACAACGTGTAACGGAAAGGTGTAATAATAATAAAGGATGTGAATCTGCCCATGAAACTGAACAACTTTTCCCAAGGAACATAGGTCGAAATATGAACATGAATTTTTGACCTCCCATAGAAACTGCATCAGCTGAGTGCGCATTTTGTATAGGAGGTCAAAAATTCATGTTCATATTTCGACCTATGTTCCTTGGGAAAAGTTGTTCAGTTTCATGGGCAGATTCACATCCTTTATTATTATCACACCTTTCCGTTACACGTTGTATATGGAAATAAGTGTCGATTTTATATTTTGAAAAAAAATTATATTTTTAAAATTGTTATTTTTATATGGATTTTGATGCCTATGTAAAATATATGTTTATCTATGATATAAAGTATATAATTGTCTATCACTATTTTTGCCTAAGCTGTATTTCGAAAATACAATTCCGATTTAAATTTTACGTGAATTCGTAAATATTGTGTCTTAACATCATATTTAAATACGATATATACAAAAAAGTAGCTATTAGTCTCCTACTTCACATACGGTTATTCTTATGCATTATTTTTGGCGATTTGTTGTACATAGACACGTTAGCTTTAATTTTAATGATCTGTAGGTATATTGAAATCCCCAAACTGCAAAAGAAAGCCACATCACTGCACCAATTCCATTGATTGTAATGCTAGTTTCAAAACCAAAAATTTTGGAGTCACCGACCGCCTCATCATGGGATAAACGTCGTGAAATACTTGTCAAGGAGCCAACTCCACCCGTTGAGACTATTACACTACGTCGGCAAAATTAGAGTGCACACATTGACCCCGTTTCAACCGCGCTTGTCATAATGCAGAGTTATTAAAAATTTCAAGCACCACTTGCAAGTTCGAGAGTGATAATTTCGCTTTTGGAGCACGTTTGTTGAAGGCTTTTTAGGAATGCAAAATTGCTTATTATTATTACAAGGTTTTGTATTTGTTATTCTGTCATTTTAATATCATCTTACTGGAATAATGTTATCGATTACTTAAAAGTAACATTATTAGTTTTCGAAAAGTGTGTTATCCTTTTATTTTGGTAAAGTATTGAGCAACGCAAAAATTTTCGCAGTAAATACCTACCTATAGTATTTTTTCTGCATTTCTGCTATAGTCAAGTCAACCTTTTATACATAAAAACTTTAAATTTACAATAAATAGTATCCTATAAAATCACAGGCTAATAAAAGTCGCCAAATAGAGAAAAATACGGGAACTACCAAACACAAATAACTGAGAGTCGTTCGCTCGTAAACGTTGCGAAACGCACACTAATTCAGTGAATGGATTATACCATATAGTCGTTAATGGGTTAATGTCTACGTCATGTAAAAGCCTCAGTGATTTACAACTATAAACTTACATATTTTACTCGACTCCTAGAAAGGTGTCAAATGTTTCACGACTTTCGCTCTTTAGACCTACCAAACAAATTAACATAGAGAAACTAGAAATTTTTGTGGACTGTGAAATATTGCTGAAGATATTATAACGGTTAAACATAGTTCCTGAAAAAAAAAGTTCATACTTCAAAGTTTAATTAAATGAAGTCAATAGGGAGTTTTCCTTGACTTTTGTCAACTATGTTTTTTAAGTGTCGATGGGTGGTACGCTGATGGTTCAGTATCAGTGTTTCTATTTTATATGTTCCTAGAACGTTCCTAGTGCTAACTAGCAGCGCTACCTAGTTGAACTTATAAAAGTTGGTTGAAAACACCCTATTGTCAAGTATCGGCTCAGTTCATTCACCTTATTTTGTATACTCTCGTGAACTTTAATCACCCTAGGTCTAGGTAATGTACGTACAGTTAAGACTAAACTTCTAAATTCTAACAATGATTTATAAAATAAAGTGTTCAGTTGTGGTCCAGTATTTAAGAAAATATTTTTCTCTAAGCGTGCCAACAAAATATTCCAACAAAATTGTTGTAGTGCTAATACAATTTCGTCTCGAATGTGTCACTGTATGTCTCGTCAACTATATTACAGACTAAATAAGAGAAAGGGTTGTCAAAAACGAACTTACTACTTGTTTAACTATTTTTATTCATTAATAGTAAGCTATTTCATCATAACGTTGATTTTTAAGATCTCACATAGCACTTTTAATCACCTTATCAACACGTTTTTTTTTTCTTTACCGGAAATGTTACTATCTTATCTTTCTTTTGACTGAGTGTAAGTTGTAGTTCCTCTTTAATGTCCTTGGAATGAAAATAATATTAGTTTAAATAAACATTTCTGATTTACTATACAGAATTAAATCAGGTATTGGTCCAAAACCAGGGTCCTGAGACAAGCGGCTATCTATAATCATAAACGCTGTAGAATAAAATAAAAATGCATGGGATTGACATTAGCTGTCACGAAACATTTTGTTAGCTAATACCAATCCCATACATATTCATTATATTCTACTAGAATTTGCGATAGTAGGTAGAAAGCCGCTTGTCTCTAGGTCCAGGTTAGAAAAGACTGGCCAAGGAAGCTAATAGTAGATTAGTAGCCAAGGGCTGTAAGGCATCAATTGCAGCCCGAGATATTTAGGCGCACGAGCGCAGCGAGGGCGCCTATAGTTCGAGGGTGCAATTGATGCTTACACCCGAGCTAATTAGTCTGCTTTACATCTCGATTGTGAGGTAAGTAGGTCCTTATTAACACCAAATTGTAGGTGACCAAATAGCGTTCTAGGGTAAGAACGTAGCTAGAAGAGCCCTAGGGCGGTAGGTAATTAAAACGTCCGCCGCCCCGCTAAGACGGAGCCGCGCGTGGAGGTGGAGAGGCTGCCGGGCAGGGGCGTTACAATTACTTACCGCCCTAGGGCTTTTCTAGCTACATTATTATCCTAGAGCGCTAATTGGTCACCTACAAGCCCCATTTGGGGGTAATAAGGACCTACTTACCGAATATGAGAGATGTAAAATAAGATTAAGTAGTACCTGTTGTGTCTTCTTTCTGTATGTGTTGTCCATTATAATTTCTTGTGTGCAATAAATAAATAATTAATTAAAAGTAAGAAATGGACGACTTACTCAATAATAATGATGAAATTTAACTTATATTTAACCCTGCAATAGTCAACCCTACTAATACAGCTGAGAGTAATTGGAGTGAGAAAGACGTAAAATCGTATCCGCACTATTCGTAAAGATGTACTTACCGAAACCCGGACGCGACTCTTGTTCCGACCTCTTTCCTTGAACTCGTTTGCAAATATTGTTCATGATGTAACACCTAAATACTCGGGCAATGTCATAAGCTTCAAGAAGTGGGTTACGTGTTTCAAAGATATATTTAGAATAGAATAGAATAGAAAATCGTTTATTTCACAAATAACATAATTAAGTTTTTACAAAAGTTTAACAAACATTTGATAGCTGCTATAGTGAAAAAGGACATAATCAGCCTTGTGCCACAACTGACGTCGTGGCGCTGATTTGGCAAGTGTTTAAAAAATTATTTACATAAACGTATTTTCATGTAAAATAAAGGTTTCTATCGTATTGATAAAATAGATATCTTCACTAAACAACTTAGAAAAACTAAGTAAATATAAGTCTGCGAGAGGAACTCACGCACCTATCTGCTTACTTATTACAGTTTAATCGAAATGACGTCGCAACTTTTTTGCTTGCAAATGAATCAGTTACTGTGGTCGGCAACAAAGATTGTTTATTAAGTTCAATGTCAGAAGATGTTGAAACATTTGGATCTAAGTTGAAATAGCAACATATCGTCATCACGATCATTCGGGTTTAGTTAATGCAAGACTTTTATCAAAGAAGCATAATAATATTATCAAAGTATAACAACATTCGTATTTTTGTAAAAAAATAATAACGAGCAAAGACGAAAAAGTCATTGACTCGAACAGCTTTTATAGTAGTTTTCCCCTTAACGAAAATAAATCTTCATTGGTATTCAAAGCCTTCTTCACCTCAATGTTTCCTTATCATGTTACAATTAAAGTACATTATATTATTACGCCAAAAACCAATCGCTAAGGAGACTTCGCGCTTCACTTCGCTATAAATCTCGACCGGCAGATCTCTTATAACGTCCTTACAGGGCTGTAATTTTTCATTAAGGAACCTGTCTCGTAGAAATTAAGCACCTGTTTCGGCGTCGCGTTAGACTCACTTAGGGTGTTTAATGTTTATTTATGAAGGAACGTGCAGTTTTTATACCATAGTTAGTTATATAATGATAGTAGAAGAGCAATGTGATATAAGGAAGGAAAAATATATCTATAAGCTTTTACCGAAATGAGTGCACTAAATGACAAAAACAACAATTACACACCATGTATTATTCATAATGACCACGACTTACGATTACAATAAATGAAAAATATTGAAAAATTAATTGCACTTTTATTTATGACTGTGGAAAATCTTCAAACTCATCAGAAAAAAAAAATTTAGGCTAAATTTCTGAGAAAAACCTTTGTAAAAAAAGAAGGCTTTTAATAAAATCTACGAGTATTAAATGAGCATTTAACTTTTAAGTATCAACAAACAGCCCGTAAACAAGTTTTGTTCTGATAATTACTAAGGAAGGAAATAAGTTGAAAAAAGATTTAACTCCTCATTAAGGATGCAAATAATGCATCAATAATATGTATGAAAAACAATGAATTGAAACAATATTTAACGTTACAATGAAAGCTCATGTAACAAGAAGACTAAAATTTGTAATGAATCGCTTGATTAAAAAAAATACAAAATTAGGATGTCTTAAAATATGAAGTAGTGTCAGTTCCGGATTCCGGATGTTGATGACCGAAATGAATACATTTTCTCTAGTTCTTACTCATGTTTATATAACATGAATCATATGGAGGCAAAGAGATAATACTGTATGTAAACAAGTGTATACATTTATAGGACAGTTTTTTTATTTGACAAATGATGTTTCGTTTCACAAGATAAATGGAAACAACGTTCGTCTGTCTAGCTAGACATTATAAGTCTCCTTAATTATGATGTCACGGTGACGTAAACACTTACTATGTCCGTTATCGAAGTACCGAGTGTTGGCAATGACTTACTCACCTCTTTCTGATCCGTTGGAGTGCTCGTCCTGACGCCGGTCAGATCCTTCCACCTTAGGACTCCCATGACTGCTTGCCGCACCCACGAACCTCGCCTTCCAGTCCGTCCGTTTGACAGTTCATCGACCACACCACATAAAACTGTATTTACAGCCAATTTCCCACTTCCATCCTTATCGTTTTTCAGCGCCAGATCGCTGCTTATCGGCAAAGACCTTCTCTCCCTCATAAAGCCCGAAAAACTTTTTCGCCTTAACCGAAAAGTTTAGCGCTTCCCAAAACGCATCCTCACACACGCGCTATTAATCATCCTCCGATCGGACTTCAAAGACCTCGGATAAATCTCGTGTTAAATCGTTTATTTTTATAACAGTTTTTGGGTCACCAGCTGCGATTTTTCCCATAAGCGTCCGGAACTTTTCCAATTATTTTTACGGTCCCAATAGAAAATTCCCAAACGACCACTTACAAAATTCTAAACGTCTGTAAAGTCCAGCACAGGCGGTGCATAAAACAAAAGTTTTTACTTTCACTTGGCACTACCGTTTTCGATGTAGGTTAGGCTTCTTTCTCCGTTGATTTATTCACAAAAAGCCAACACATGAAGCGTGATGACTTAATTCACTATTGCATTAACATGCAGTTCAAAACTCTCACAGCTTCACAGTTTCTACATCGAAATCTAAGAATACATCACTAACACAGTTCGAAATAATACAGCATCAAATGTGGAAATTGATATAAATTTTTGAACTATCAAAACACGATCGAAGTGCGAGCGTAGCGTATTTCAAAACACTGCTTCGTCGTCCGTCCGCGCCGGCTTACGTTCACAAACCGAATGAAGTGGCGCGTGCCACATGCTGTTCACCACGGAATATCAGAGACCCTGTCTCTTTCCTTGCCATATTATCGATATAAGAAAGATAAGGATAACTATCTACAAGCACCTTCAAATACAGAAGCAAAAAAGACAAGACAGGTGAATGTAACAGCCGGGAAAGACAACAAAAAGTTTTGCAACGCTTCTATTGAAAATAATGAGATTCTGTTGAATTAGAAATTGGTTTATGAAAATCAATCACACTGAGGTATAGAAATTTTGTTAAACTAATATTACAACTTTTGTGGAATAATAGAATTAAAATTAAAATTAAATTCAAATGTTTTTCAGATTTGATATAGTTCTAAATGAAATAATAAAAAAATATTACAATAAAAAGGCATAATTCGAGTGAACTGAATAAAGTGGCAAAAGATTTTCAAAAGTTATACAAATGTCTCAAATTTGAGATCAGAAAAATAAAAATTGTATGGTGCACTTATCATGGAGTATGGCGTGGGAACATCCGGTGCGACGCTAAGGGATGTTCGATACGCAGTGCTTGAAGGGAACAAAGATTCAACAGGTGCCCTTAGCAGTCCTTGGCAGCTGCTTCCGAAGCCCAATAGAAACTTTGTCATCTATGTAAGGAAGGATGTGGTAGAGAAAAGGCTTTTGGTAAGGATTCTTACGCTTTAAGGAAGTGAGTATTCTAAAACACCAAAATATACCCGTGCCAAATTTCTTGAAAAATTTATATTCTGATCAAACCAAAATCAACTACGAAGTGTTGATTCAAACGAATCAAATTGCTAAGTTACCTAGTAGACCTAAGGAAGGTATGTCATGTTTAAGAATAAAATAAAAGCTGTAATGAAACATTATCTGCAACTGAATTAAAAGAAGCCCCAATAAACATTTACAACCGTCCCACAAATTGCATTTCCGTGTCACGTAATATGGACCCTGTTTAAAACATTTGGTTAACCACAGGACGTCTGAACCCAACAGCCACATCACATTATGAAACGGACCAGCCAGAACAAAACTCAAATTACAAAAAAGGCGGCAAAACATGAAGGTTTACCATGTGGGAGGTCACACGAATGGCAATCGTATTGTTTTAAAATGACAATCGATTTTTAAACATCAAAAAGATTACTTTTGCAGATTGTTTGTACTGAAGGCCATTGGAAAGGATCCCTGCAGATTTTCGGAAACTATAAAGTAACTAAAAATAAAAATTATGTTCAAGTGGAAGTCTAGCTCGCGCCCTAAGTGTTCCGTACCCATCCACCATATCATATTCTTCAAGCTTTTGCTGATTGATTTTAAAACTCAATGATCTCAATTTTGTATGAATGAACTTGAAATGTGAGCTTACCTTCAATTCAATTCTTTATTTATTAAAAAAAATTACATTGTATTAGAAAAAGCTTACAAGTAATTTAAAGCAAGTACAATTACATTTTTAAACTAAGAGATAAATTTTACATGTGAGAATGTCAAGTAGGTAAAATTAAAATTTAAAAATATTTCTTTTAATATTTCTTTTCTTTTTCATTGGTTCAATCATTTTAGACTTTTCCTTTCCTTATGCTATGGGATCTAGCTTCTTGCCAATTTCATTATTCTAGGTCAACGGGAAGTACACATAGGTTTTGGTTTGGTTCAATAATGTATGGAGGTGAAGACAGACATGGCCGTATCTTTTGATTGTGTAGCTTTGAAAGCTTCAAGTGTCTATAGACCTTAATATTTGATAATAATTGCAATTTGAAACATTTACTCGTTTGGGTAAAAAAAGGGTCTTGACAGACATACAACAAAGTGATCCTACAAGGGTACTGTTTTTTTTTCCTCTTGAGGTACGGTACCCTAAAAACAGAAGAAGTAAACCAAGCCTTCGAGTATATGATAACTGCTTGCCGAAATCACATTTAACAAAGGACATCCGAAAGGAACTTCTACATTAACTGTCGTTTCGCAACCTCATTAAAAATCAAGAGCCCAATTCAGATTGAAGACATAAACACAAATCCTTGATAATATCGTTAAGGCTCATTAGAAGAGAGATAATTGGTAAGAAAACAAAGTAATTTGATAGTACTGTAAACAAGCTGGATTTGGTCAAAAGTTGTAATGGCCATACTAATTAAGTAGGTACTTACTGTAAACAGACTGGATTTGGTCAAAAGTTGTAATGGCCATACTAATTAAGTAGGTACTTACTGTAAACAGACTGGATTTGGTCAAAAGTTGTAATGACTATGACTTTACTAATTGTAGATCCCAAACAGTATGCATATAGGGGAGAAACTTGTTGTTTATAATATTAAAGCTGGTTTACTATACTAATGAGCTATTACACGCAGACAATAGGTATGTTTCCCCAGAAAAAACGTACCCTGTAAGGTGTAAGAATCGCAGATAATTTACAATAAAAACAATGAGATTATACAACGTTTAATGGAAAGGTGGATAATATTGAAGGGTGTGAATCTGCCCATGAAACTGAACAACTTTTCCCAAGAAACATAGGTCGAAATACAAAAAAACAAATTTGACTTCCCATACAAAACCCGCAATCAAAATTGCTCATAAATATCAAAATTGATTTTCTTATTTAGACCTATGTTGTTGACCATTGCCAGAAGGAAAGTGGCCTTCTTTGGGCACTTGCAAAGAGGCTCCGCATTTCAATTCCTGCGGACAATTCTTGAAGGCAAGATACCGGGTAGAAGGCCACCAGGAAGGCCGAGACGGAAATGGTACGATGACATAAGGGACTGGACCGGATTACACTACCACGAGTTGAAGAGGGTGGCGGAACGCCGCGACGAATACCGATTGCTGACCTCCAAACTTCATTTCGAAGATGGCACCCCATGATGATGAGACCTATGCTCCTTGGGAAAAGTTGTTCAGTTTCATGAGCAGATTCACACCCTTTAGTATTATCACACCTTTTCGTTACACTTTGAGCAACAAAAATAAAAAAACTATTAACTTTAGTTATGATTTTTTTTTTTATCAGCAAAGTGTTCTAAGATTCAAAACGCATTATCTGTAGCCGCAAAACAATTTTGTAAGTGATATTGTTTCGCTAAGCAATTTTGTAATTACATATGGATTATGTATGGCCTTAAAAATGAACTGAAATGAAACACACAGACTCACATTAAAGAGCTATTAAGTAAAGAATCATTTACATTAAAAGATCCTTGAACTCAAATAGCATAGAAAGCAGATAGCAAAGGTTGCAGTTTGCAGACGCACGAGGGAGGAACCGCATAGATTCCCGGTGTGATCGTGCGAGAGTAAACGTGACTGATTGGACCCGCCGGGCCCGGGCGGTGCAATTTTACATACCCAAGATCACGTCCTAGTAGAGCAGGGATAAGATACTATCGATATGTGCATGATAATTCTCACTCCAGAAAACCTGCTCCACAGCTTCTATTTTGACAAATACGCCCTTAACGACTGGAATAAGAATATTTCTAGTTTAGAATAAGAATATTCCTAGTTAGGAATAAGAATATTCCTAGTTTGGTATAAGAGTATACCCAGTTTGAAATAAGAATATTCCTATTTCGGAAAAAGAATATTCTTAGTTCTGAAGAAGAATATTCCTATGCCCACTTCATGTTTCTTCTTAGGTATCGTTCTGATGGTAGTATTCTAAGTACCTATTTATTATTTTCTTTATGCTCAAACTTTCTTAGTAAAAACAAAAATCTAAATTTTCTATATTAAGTTCTCGAAAGTTTGGAGCAAATTAAAACTAGACTATTTTTCAAAAGCACAGCCTCTGAAGACGCTTTTTTTTTTAAAGATCTAGAAGTTCTTATATTCGCTGTAAGCCGAAACATTATTTGTCGTTAGTAAATCTAAGTATCGCAAATAAGTAAATCAAAGAACGCTGCCAGCCTATTGGGCGAAAACGAGCAATATTTGTATACAAGGTTATTTTTTGGACCTGATTTGCGACGTTATTACAGAGGTCAAAAGCAACAACTTTTGTTCTACGACTTTTCTCTACCCAGATATGATGATCTTTTTATTTAGTTTAGTTTATAAGGTAATTAGTACCTACGTATGTATGACTTTATCTGTAAAGACATGAATAAAAAGTATATCACTTCCATGAGCCAAATTTCCTTGCCTCTCCGTACCGGAGTCATTTAGTGATTTAAAGCCTCCTATTCTATGACATATCAAAGTAGACCTTAGGCTGGTTCAAGACAACACTAGGCCCATCTGATTACGTAAGCAATGCATCAGTTATGCAACTGCATGCGCCTCATTTGGAGGTCGTTAGCTTTATGCATGCTCTCAGCACCTGTCAAAGACCTAAAGGCGTAATTTTGCTTCATATAAGTACACACGGCCGATCGTCAGTGGAAACACTTGACCTTGAGCGGGTCTCTGATTTAGGGCGTTTGTAGCGTAGCGCTGGTTCAACTTATAGTGGTTTTGTTTATTTCTAATTTAAATTATTTTTCAAATACACACATAAGAGGTTCCAAAATAATTTCTACTTTTATCGTGGTTTAAAATGCACCTTCAAAAATCGACCATCAGATATTATACAATTTCTTTTTGGACTCTTCTTTTTTCATACGCCCCTGAATAGTGCTAGATAGGCAGAAATTTATTTTTCAAAACCTTCTTAATTTGCCTTACTTTTACTTTAATGGCCTGCCTCTCTTTTCGCCAGAGCACTATTAGTATTCTTTGGCCTGCCCCTAAACTATGCCGTCACCCTGGCTGGACGCTCTAACTAAACAATGACGAATTATTACTTTTAGCAACAACTTTCTGTCGATAGTTATTTTATTTTTTCTGTTATTCGACATTCAGGACGTTCTGAATAAAGGCCAGGTTAAAAGTACCCTAAACCGACGAGCTTGTATGAAGGGATTGTGAAAGTTCAGGAAGCAAGGGAAGTATGTCAAGATCGTAGCAGGTGGAGAACTGTGGCCTCTGCCTACCCCGACGGGAACAAGGCGTGATATTATGTATGTATGTATGATAGTTTTAATTAATGCCAGAGGATATTATGTATGTATGTATGATCGTTTTGAGTACCAGCTTGTAACTTTAGACAACAGCAGGGAATAAAGTCGACTCTATATCTATGGAGAGGGACATGAAGAGGCTCCTTCCTAAACTGTGAGCACGCGTAACCATAATACAAATCCTTATACTAAGCACATGATTCAAACCACAGCAAATTAATTACAGTCGCAGAACCAGGCGCAGTATCAGATTCCATTCCAAAAAACCAGCAGTTCACTTAACTAAGCAGTTTCGTATTTGAGACACGCTCGCCACAAACTGACATACATTTTAATCTGATTCTCATGGTAGCTGCCAAGAGATAATTTACTGAAGACGCGTTTTGTTAGTAAAACAGCAATGTAAAATCATAATATGCGGCGAAACTGCGGTCACCGCATTGCGTTTTTCGTACCATGATAAGTGTGAGAAATAAAAGCACGTACCGAAGTTGGCCTGATATCCTTTTGTGTTATGTTGGAGACGCCTCATGAGAAAAATAATAACATCTTCTAAAACTTGCTAAATTAAAAAAAAAAACAGTGAATAATAAATAATTTTATTTGTCCTTGCATATTTAGAACAATCTATATTGAAGGTCTTTTGCGTGATGAAACGAAAGAATAGGTATTAGAGAATACAATTGAAAATTATAATTATACCAATTATACTAAAGTTCACCAATATTTGAATCTTGAGACCATTAACTACTACGTTAAGAAACAATGCTCACGATTTGCCCATTAATTATTGTAGGTAGTAACAGCGTAATATTATATATTCTTTGGTAGTACTGTCTAAAGTAAAACCGGCGACTTGCAAGTCTTGAAACTTCTTGTACCGACATCTGTTGGCGTATGTTTACAAATATTAAACTGAAACGTAGGACAAAGAAGGAAATGGATATTGATATTATCCGTACAGTATCTTACACAAAACTACAGAGAATTTTGTTGTGCTGACCCAGCCTCATTTGAAGGTCGTCTCTTCAACAATGCCTCTCAACTAGCCTTGTCGGTAAATAGGGTAGCTATTCTTGTACTACCAATAAAATACAAAGAGTCAGAACAGTACGCCATGAATGGTAAATTTACATTCGACTAGGAGGCTATAAATGTTACTAATAATAAGTTGCAACAAAAAGGAGAATTAAGAGTTAATATAGATATGAAGAATTAGAAACCTACGTGTTTATTATAATGCATAAAACCTTCATTTTAATGTTTTAAAAAGTTTGTAACTTTATTTAACTTTCAGTTCAACTGGTTCAACTTATACCCAATCAAGAAATAATAATAATAATAATAATTTTTAAAATTATTTTAATTATGCTCTGTATTGCGTGCCCTAACAGGGCGTGATTTGTACATTTGCAATAAACAACTTGAACTTGAAAAATAAAAGATATGTAGTTAGGTACATTACGTCTAGAAATTGAAAAATATATCATCGTTTGTAGTAGGATCTTTTACTTTAATCGCCATTAATTTAAATCCGGAACGTGAGACTTTATGTTTCTGTTACAGAAGAATTGACTCAAATCCAAAATAGTCGAAGCAAAAATAAATAAAAAGTCGTTATAAATGGAACACGAATAAATATTGAATCCGCCGCAATCTATTTTACGGGCTTCAACTTCCGACGTTAAAAAAAGTTCGGGTTAATCCTACCTAAGATCATTGGGTGAAATGTTAATGTAGTTATTTCTGCTCTTCGGAAAATCAAAGTGAATGTGTCCTCAATACGTTTTTATTTAAGAACTGAAAGTAAAAGGAATTAACCTGATATAAATGTTATTTTTAAGGTCAACGATGCTTTTGAGGTCGTCAAATTTTATCACTCATGAGTGTTACACGTATTACAGACCTGCTGAACTCTCTGAAGAAGATCTGACATAAAATTCCTAAGATCAGCGACGTGGGGAAGGGACTGTGTCAACACAGCACAAACGTTTCATTTGATGTGCAGACGTCTTAAGCTCGTGCATATGGAACATTTGAGTTCCTTAAACTTTACTGTGTCAGAGATTAGAGAATAGTAAACTGACGTTTAACTGTGTGTGCTTGTAAGGCTCTTGATTCATTTTAATTTGACTAACGTTAGGTCGCTAAACCATAATTTCTGCAATTGCAGATTTAATTTTTACACTAGTACTAATATGATTAAAAGATAGGTATGAACCCAAACTATTTTCTTCGGTTTTCGCGACTATTCAAGACTTGAATGTAAACTTTACATCAATAACTAACATCCTGTACCTAACCCGTATTTATTTCAGTTACAAAAACAGAGGTTCGTGTTCTTTTACAGAATGGAATAATCAATTGTAAAATATGGTGCGTTTTCTTTGAAAACGTATTGCCAAAGTAGGTAGCTACGTACATACAAATATTTCCTAGAATGACATAAACATGCGGCAAAGGATGAACTCCATAAACTTCCTTAATATCCATTGAGTATCTTTGAACTATGAATAACGATGAAACAAAAATATAAATAAAACCACAGCGGTATTCCCATTAAGTGGATTGTGGAGTAAAGCGGCGGGAAGAATCGTTTTAAAACATTAAAAGTTTTTCTTTTTATACAAAACTAAACTAGACAGTATTTAATTATTAAATTGCTACCTAAAGAAGATTCAATAAGTTAATGATGAAGTTCACACATCATGAAAAAAAAACTTTTTTTATAAAGGTGGGGGGCAGTCGAGCAGACGGGTCACCTAATGGTAAGTGTTTACCGTTGTCCATGGACACCCGCAACTCCAGGGGGATCACAGGTGCGCTCTGCTGGCCTGTAAGATATTTGTAGGCTCGTTTCTTGAAAGCTGCAATATTGTACCCATCCGGAAATACTTGCACAGGAAGCTGATTTCACAATGCGGTCGTATGTGGCAAGAAGTTTCTTTTGAAGCGTACGGTAGAAGACAGGCAGTTGTCCAGGTGAAATGGATGAAATTTCAACTTCTAACGAGAAATTCTGCAGCAGGTATTATCACCAACAATTCTTCTTAGCATTCCCATGCAACATGCGATAGAAGATGCACAATCTCTCCGCAGTGCCAGATGGTCAAGTCGCGGCCGGTGAGAACGTCGTCGCCAACGATTAGAACCGCTCCCTTATTTCCAAACTTTTCTACATACATACATACATAACATCACGCCTTGTTCCCGTCGGGGTAGGCAGAGACCACAGTTCTCCACCTGCTACGATCTTGACATACTTCCCTTGCTTCCTGAACTTTCATCAATCCCTTCATACAAGCTCGTCGGTTTAGGGTACTTTTAACCTGGCCTCATTACTAATGTCTACTAAGTCACAATCAGTCCCTAGCACAGATGAAATACATAATAGTAACTGACTATAAATAGTCGGTTAGTTGGTTTGTTATTGTATAGATATGGTCAGACCAGCGCCCAGCCTAACAAATCCTGTTGTCAGAGATTTCAAAGCTACAAAATGGCCTGGATCAAAACATGAAAATGATTCAGTTCTTATGCCACTAACGGTCAAAAAGTTAAACAGCAAAAATATTATTACGAAAATTGCTATGGTCATATCAAAATATGGTCGGATCAGAATGTGTTTTTATATGAGTGGTTAAACAGCAAAAATATTATTACGAAAATTGCTATGGTCATATCAAAATATGGTCGGATCAGAATGTGTTTTTATATGAGTGGAAGATAAAATATGAAATCAATATACTCGTACTTACCTAGACTAGAGTACCGTCAGGTTATCTTTTTCAACCTTAAGAATGTTTTTTTTATTCAGATATTTTTATTCTATCTGCATAGCAATCAATGAATATCTTCCATCAATCTTTACAAGTCTAATTAGGCTTAAAATATGCAATATGTACCCTAACTCCTAACATATTGTTCATAAATATACAAAAAAAAGTAAAATGGAGAAAAACGATACGAAAATAAGTAAAATGGAGTCGTAGCCAAAAATTAAAATAATGTTACAAAATTAGCCCGAACAAAATTTTTACTGGATTTTATCCCACTTTGCCAGGTGTTTGCATTTTTTATGTCAAAAACGTTTCACAAGGTAGGTACCAGGCCACTCAGAAAGTATTGCGAAAAATAGTTTTTATATATGGGAGACTGGCCGGTCAGAATCTTTTTCGAAAATATGATTACTTGTAAGTAAAAATATGTGTGTTCCATTTTCAAAATTTCCCTCCACATTTTTTGCGAGCCAATTCAAAGTATCGTGTCTTACTGAAAAATGGATCTGCGCCGGGAACATTTTAGAGCTATGATTTTTTACGATTTCAAGTGTCGCCTGAAACCGGATGAATCGTTCGATAGACTTCAAATGGCATTTATGGATGAAGGCCCCTCCAAGGCAACCGTGTATCGTTGGTATAACGAATTTAGGCGCGGTCGACCAACCTTGGGGGATGAAGAAAGAAGCGGTCGCCCTTTGACGGCTATTACGGAAGAAAACGTGCTAGCAGTGAAAAATTTAATCCAAGATAATAGGCGAATTACATATCAGGAGATTCAGCACATATTAAAGATTGGATCGGGAAGCGTTCACGAGATTCTACACGGGCATCTTCGCGTGAGGAGGATAGTATCGCGCTGGGTGCCGCACTACCTCACCGACGCTCAGAAGCAGGCCCGGGTGGAATGGTGCCGTGATATGCTGAACAAATTTGAAGCAGGCTCGTCTCGGCGTGTTTACGACATCGTAACAGGTGATGAGTCCTGGATTTATCAATACGATCCAGAAACCAAGCGCCAGTCGACAGTTTGGGTGTTTCAAAATGAACCAACGCCTACCAAAGTGAAGCGATCTCGAAGCGGGGGGAAGATTTTGATCGCCAGCTTTTTTAATTTGACTGGCCACTTGGCCTCAATTCCCTTACGAGATCAAAGAAGCATCAACGCCGAATGGTATACTACCAAATGTTTACCAGAAGTTTTTTCTGTTGTGAGCAACAAGCGAGCAAACACAGGGCTCCGCGGACTACTGCTCCACCACGACAATGCGCCTGCACACACCGCGCTCAAAACGAGGGACTTCCTGGACAGCACACCAGTCAAACTCCTGGGTCACCCTCCTTACAGCCCTGATCTAGCACCGTGTGACTTCTTTTTATTTCCAAAAATAAAAAATCAGCTCAAGGGGATACAATTTTCGTCGCCGGAAGATGCGCTGGCTGCGTTCGAGCAGGCTGTAAACGAGGTGTCTACGGCGGACTGGAAAAAGTGTTTTGAAAACTGGTTCAGACGCATGAATCTTTGTATAGAGGCTGGTGGAGAGTACTTTGAAAAGATTTAATAAAAATATATGTACCTGTAGAACAATTTTTTTTAGTGTCGCAAATATTTCTGAGTGTCCCACGTATTTATGCTTACGTCGACGTCAGTTTACTATTATTTAATCTGTGCTATTATCTAAGTGTGCTATTACCTTAAGTGTTATTCTTTGTGTGTTCTTATGTTTATGTGTGCAATAAAGAATTTATTCATTCATTCAATCATTCATTATCTAATCTGTGCTTACGTTCATTACTTTTCAATCCTTCAAAATAAGAGTGGAGGGTTATTGTGTTCTTTTTAGGGTTCCGTACCTCAAAAGAAAAAAACGGAACCCTTATAGGATCACTTTGTTGTCCGTCTGTCTGTCTGTCTGTCTGTCTGTCTGTCTGTCTGTCTGTCTGTCTGTCTGTCTGTCAAGACCCTTTATCTCACGAACGGGTAGAGGTATCAGGTTGAAATTAATACCATATATTAGGATCTATGAACCACACAAGATCTGAAAATTTCAATTTTTTACAACGACGCAATCAAAAGATTTGGCATTTTATGTCCTCATCTCCATACATTTATGCAAAAATGCAAAACCTACAGGGTACTTCCCGTTGACCTAAAATTATGAAATTTGGCAAGAAGCTAGGTCTCACAGTACAAATAATGAGAAAAGTCTGAAATCATTAAATATTACAACTTTTCTCACAACTAATGTTAACCAATTGTGGTGAGCTCCCGTTTCAAGAACATTCATATAAGAGAGGGGTCAAGTTGGATGGTCGCTGAGGCGATTTTTGTTTTAGTTCTATTTTAAAAACGGGAACACATGCAAACTTGAAAATTGGTATGTTTATAGTGCATAAGCCATAAAATAACAACAAATAATAAAATATAGTCAAGCGCGTGTCGGACTAAAAAAATCTAGCACTTTAACTTTCTGAAATTTCAACTAATACAATTATGATTATGTGGTGGTACGGAACCCTCTTTGAGCGAGTCCGACTCGCACTTGGCCGGTTTTTTTATTATTTTAAAGTATAAGTACAGTCCGCGCGACGAGGGGATATGTGCAGTAGTATTTTTCTTGCAAATATTGCAACTGCGCATACCCCCTCTACTCCGCCCAGAGGCCTTAATTCATCACGCGGGCTGTACCTGGGTGACCGAGCTTTGCTCTGTTTCATCTGGGGCAGGTCTGGTATTGCTGTAGCAGAGGACTGATGGAGGCATCGTGGAATCTGTCGACGATGACGAATTTGAACCTGAATCAGAACTGCTTTCTACAACTGACTAACTAATCCATTTCATCGGAAGATATTTTGATCGTGGGATAGGGCTTTTTTGAACATATGTCTTCATACTCTGATTAAGAATCTGAGCTTTCTGGTTCTTCGTCTTCATGATTCATTGAATGGTCCTCATTTGATTGTTTTTCTTCTTTAAATGATTCACATGTCTCAAAATTTTCAGTATTGTCTTAACCGATTGAGACTATTTAAGGTACTTCTTCAGAATCAGTTGAGTTCTCGTTACTATCCACTTCTGAATCTGAACGACCATCACAGCTAGCATTTTCCTGAGAGGAGTTTGTGGCACCAGTGCTGCTAACATCGGATTCATTTTCAGAGTCATCTTGGCCCGTATAATAGTTACACACGGATGAATCACTATCGTCTCTGCATTGGTTTGCCATGGTTTCACTGCTCTTGCCAGGATTATTATTCTTCCATTCCATTTGAATCGTTACCATGTGTTCCGTTTTATTGCTATCGTTTACGGATAATGAGCCGGTTTCGCAGCTAAGCGTCAACCGAGTATTCAAAGGTGTCAATAGATGGCTCTGAAGACAGTTGCTAAAGAACTGAAAATAAATGCTTCATAGATGGAGCGTGAAGTAAATAAACCTCCTTAGTCAACACTTACAACAACATAGGAAAAATAAGTTGACAGTTAAATTTTCCTATAAAAACGCTATCTATCAAGAAAATGAAAACTAGTTTTATTGTTTAAAAACCGGCTCATTGCGGGGATTTTTTGCGCACCGTTAAACTTCTTCTTCTTTAATTTAAGAGCTTGGCTCTTGTCGATGGAGTAACTTCCAGTCCTCACGTTGTATCGCGAGCTGCTTTACCTCCTGAAACGACACGACATTGACCTTTTCTTTAATCTGGTCAAAGTAGCTTCGCCTAGGTCTTCCTCGTCCCCTCTTTCCTTCAATCTTTCCTTCCATTATGTTTCGCAGGCAATTGTCGTGCCGTATCAGGTGACCTATCATTTTCCCTCTTCGGTTATCTATTGTTTTTAGTAAACTTCTTTTCTCTTTGACTATTTCTAGCACCTCCTCGTTTCTTTTCTTTTCCGTCCAGCTAATTCTATCCATTCTCCTCCAGCACCACATCTCAAATGCTTCCAGCCTTTCTCTATCTCTTTGTGTCAGTGTCCATGTCTCACTTCCGTACAATACAATGCTCCATATGTACACCTTGATTAAGCGCTTTTTTACCTTCTTAGATATTTTGGCCTTCAGGAGGTGTTTCTTGTTATTAAAGGCTTTTTTAGCCATAGCTATTCTTTGAACGATATCTGGTGTACATCTGGAGTCACTGGTGATTAAGCTTCCTAAATATCTGAATTTATAAACCTGTTCTATTGTAACGTTATTCAGTTTGATTGGACAGTGATCTGGGGTATGTTTAGATGCTATAAGTGTTTTGGTCTTTCCAGTGTTTATTTTCAAACCAAATTGTAAGAAAGTTTTATCCATTTTTGTAAGAAGATCTTGCAGGTCTTGACTATTTTGAGCAACTGCTGCTATATCATCTGCAAACCTAATAAACTGAATTTTTTGCCCATTAATTTTAATTCCTCCGCTGTCTGAGTCTACTATTTCTTGTATGGCCTGTTCTATAAACACATTAAATATTAACGGTGATAGTGGACACCCCTGTCTTACACCTTGTCTTATCTTTGCCTTTCCCTTTTCCTCTCCGACTTCTATGATTGTTTCTTGTCCTTTGTAAAGTTCGTAAATAATTTTTCTATCTCTATAGTCAACTCCTATTTCACGGAGAACTCTCATCATCTTCCTCCAATCTACGTTGTCAAACGCCTTTTCCAGATCGATGAATGCTATATGTGTATTCTGATTTAGCTCCATGCGTCTATCGATTACCGTTATACTACTACTTTGATAATACGGAACTTTTGAATTAACACGTATTTACTGTGAAAAATACAAGTCCACTGCGAGTTTATAACCACATATTAGATAGGGCTCATATAAACTAGGTAATTCTTATGGCTACGTTATCTTGGCACGGCATCGCTACGCTCCCAATTTTTCCTATTTTCTTTCTGTTATATTTTGTCTATTTTATTGGCCGCTTCGGGTTACTCTTCGAGACATTAAGTTACGAACTCCCAATAGACAAATTCGACTCGCAGTAGTAAATTCTAGCTAGGTATCTCCTCCATTATATTTTATAGGTGTCGGCAGCTTATTTTCTTATTCTCACGGCATGGGAAATAACATAACAAATATTATTATATTATAATAATTAAATATATATCAAGAAAAATCAAGAATAACAATAAACAACCTTAAAACTTAGAGTATGTTTTGTAATAATAATAAAATCTTATTTCTGGCATTAAATTAACATAAACTAAATAAACTAATAAGTTACAAAAACTGATATGTGATAACATGGAGAGGTTCAACCCGGCGCAAGAATATCATCCCCACCCTCTTAGTAATATCAGGTTATAAAGTATACTAGCTATAAGTGCTAGTGACTTGTAATAATGTATTACCAATAAATAAGTTTGAGTAAAGTCGAAATTGCGTTTTACAAAAAAGTCAGCGCTATCTATCGAATAAAGTATAAAAGGCATTTTTAGAACATCTATTTATCGAATGTTATGGAGTTATTGTACTAAAAATATAGAATAAAAGGCCCAAATTCGTTTACATAAAAAGGGTGCCCGAACAACTTTTCCAGACCCCTCATGTCCTTGATATATGATTATTCTTGATTATAATTTTATAGGGATGGGTCAAATATTCGGCATTTTCGGCAGTTTTACCGAATATCAGACTTAAGTACCGAATGTTAAGCACAGTAGCAGTTTTAGGTTTTTGTGATGGTAATTTACTATTTCGACAAACAAATCCTATAATTTTTTCAAAGCGTGACAATTTTTAGTATGTTTTAGTCCATCTAAAAAAAAGCATTAAGCAATAAAAAACCGGTCAAGTGCGAGTCGGATTCACGCGCCGAGGGTTGTAAAAGTTGTAAAAGATTTAAGCAGATTTATAAAAACTCTGTGCTACTTAGAGAGGTCGTAGACATTTTTCATAATAACTTGAAAACTAACAGTCGTAAAAAAATACAAAATCGTATTTTGGAATTTTCAAGGATACCAAGGATGCCTTTTCATAGGATACCCCATTCGACTTAGTAACGAAAATTTGAAATTTTGCCCTCTATTTGGGTCCCATTTACAATAATAATAAAAATACTTTTTTAATTCCTTCGTTTGCAAAAAAAATGGGCAAGCATATTAAAAAAAAAAACAAATCGATACCGTAAGTTGTAACTGAGATAAACAGGTGTGTCAGACAGACAGACGAAGTCGCATCATAAGGGATCCTATTTTACCATTTTGGTTCGGAACCCTAAAAAGTCTGAGTACGCTACCATTCAGTTAAGAAATTCGGGGAGTCACCGAATATTTGGTTCGGTAAAAATTTTACCGGATATTCGGCTGAATAATAATTCGGTGAAGGAGTGATGGCCCATCACTCAATTATGCTTCAATTACCACCCTTGTCTGTCCAAGTTTATATCTCATTATGGTTTTTAAGAATATCTGCTGCTCATTGCGCAGAAAAAGGACATGAGTGTTTTGCAAGGAATACTGATGACCAAGTACTCGTATGCTGTAGTCACTGTAGGTGAATGTAATCTTGTCGTTTCTTGCGCTCAGCTAAGAGTGAAGGATTTATTTTAAAAACATACATGTCTACTTGCATCAAGAATATTATTTATTTATACTGTGTACCTAATTGCTTCCAACAACAAACAAGACGATTCAGCTCAGAGAAGTTCATGCCAAAAAGTTTGAGAATATCCTACCATGTATGCAAGCAAGTGGAAGGTAGGCGTTGAGCATTTCGGGCGTGACTTGCAGTGCTCTCTCGACATGCTTCGCTTGGCACCCCTCCGTCCGCTCGCGTTATCGTATTTCTTCATCGTACCTGCTTCCGCCGATTATTGCTATGCTGGTACGCAGGTAGGTAGAGTCAGCAAGACAGTCCTTACTTTTACAATCTCCAGGAATTAGCGAAATTTTCTCTTAAAGATCACTTCCAAACACTGAAGTTCTCGTAATTAAACTTGGTCAATCAAACGTATTTGGTGCAAATGTGCTGCGCAAGACCTGTCGTTACGGAGATATTTTCAGAGGAGGCTTTCATCAAGCAGTAAACGTGTTCTGGCGAATATAATGAGGATATTTTACAGACTAGATTGGTATATTCACCGTACCTTCCCATTGATTTGTAAGAAGGTGGTAGCTTATCTGTGCAATTTTTCTCCGAATACAGAACGTGCCCTCCTTTTAAACTTACCGCTAAGTAAATCGGTACGGTAAAATTTATTAACTCCTAAGGAAAATTGTCTAACAATTTTGCTAACTATACAACAAACAATCTGTGAGTATTGACCCCTAGACTTTATAACGGAATTTTGACCGCAACGAATTCGACAACAATCAATGATAGATTTGTATTGTTCTCGATAATATGTTGATACTGACACTAATAATAAACAAATTACTGACTAAAACCCTTATTAAAACAAAAAAATTTAAAGTTAATAAACCAAGAAAAACATTTCTATGCCATCCAATTGATAAGAAATTAATTTACGTTTCAGGTACCTAAATGAAAACTATCAAAGCGCCATCTAGTTACTACATCTTGAATTTCTAGACTCTACGCGTAACTTCGACCGAGTCACAATACGTAAAGGTTCACATCATGATTAAAGTAAAAAAACTTCTCTTAAGTGCTCACAGATGGCGTCAAAAATAAGTTTGTAATTTATATTGTGACTCACCTGAGAAAAATACGGTGGCAGTACTGCTCTCTGATCGTCTAATCGTGAACATTGCACTCGCTCTAGCAGTTCGAAAAGTTCATGGTTAGCACGCGCGCCTCCAGTCGTCGTCGAGCTCCATGGCGCCGCCACGTGCTGCCGCCTAGTGAAAAAGAAAAGAACTAGTTACACAATTTGTTGGGTGTTGGTTGACGTTGCACGTGGTTCAGAGCAAATAATAAAGATGGTGCTAGTAAATATTTAGTTATCGGGCACGGGCAAAGAGGAAAACCATTGTATCCGCTGCCAGTAAAACTAGATTTTTCCTCCATTTTTAGGAAACTTCAACTAGAGGGTGCTGATTAGCTAGCACTGGCAAAAGTTTGTTCAGTCAAGAACAGACCAAACTTGATTCTAAGAGAACAAGATTCCATAATTGAAGATTGATATTCGTTAAATATAAAGTAGGTACCTAGTGCATAATGCTTTGTTTTCTTATTTTTTATTTACTTTTTACAGTTATAAGAATTTGAATGTTAAAAGTTTAAATAATGATATTTTATCACCCGGTTATATTCAAGAATTGGCTCCTTGGAATGGATTATTAAAATAAACCGGTCCGATACCTCAATTTAATTGGACGATGAAATGGCAAAAAGGACGCAGGTTCAGATGCACTTATGTAGGAGTAAATAAACCCGCATAAATAAACCATCAATCTAGGGGTTTATTTTGGTTTATTTCGTGGGATATAAAGGCTTAAGCTCTACCTGACTTAATAATATCCCCCTTGACAATAGACCTCGTTAAGCGGTTGAAACTTATGCAAACTTTTTTAAGTCTTTCACTTGGGCTGACTGGACTTAGTAGACTATTTTTAAATTCTGGCAGTAACAAGTTAATCCAGCATCTTTAGAGAAGCTTTCTGATAAGAGAAATTAAAGTTGGGGGCCTACAGAGGTCGCAGGGAGGACACCAATACCAATTTGTAATGGTGTCTTTCGCAACAAAATTGTTAATTTCCGTTTTGCGATATAATACGAGATCATAATTCCTATAATTCTAATGCTATTTTTTCATTTGTCTTATATTCGAAAGTTGACTTCAAGGTTATTAATTTACGCATAAAATAAAGTTTTTATTTTTAGTTTGATATATAAAATTAAAGGTTCAAAAATTGTTCGTCTTAAATGTCGTCCGATTTCATCATTAGATTTTTTATATTTTTTTACTGATAATATTTATCGAAAATTAAATTTAAGTTTCTGTTAGCTTAATGTCTTCCCAATAATGCAAAAAAAAAAATATAAATGGATTTACAATTCCTAAGAAAAATGCAATAATGTTATTACTGAAAATTGAGTTTACCTAAAATTCACCACACAAAACGGAAATTTCATAGGTAAAGACCTATTATTTAATTTGGTAGTTTTATTTCACCTCACAAGCTCGGAAAAATTTGCTTTATCGGTCGAAATCTGCGTGTTAAAGTCATTTTTGGCCACTAGCGTGGAAAAGGGTTTTGAAATTAAGATAATGAATTATAGTTATAAGGAACTGGTGCTAATCGTTAGCATTTTCATCGCTGTAATGAGGTGAAAAACCAACCATAGATATCCGATTAAGTTTCTATAATCTGTGTGAATAACGGTGTGTTTCGTTCGGCAGCGAAGTTACTTTGTGTCTCATCTCGTGCCTTGAAACCCTCGCTACGCTCAGAATTATTCTTTTGAACCACTTGCTTCGCTCGCTCGTGGTTCAATTCTAGATTCCTTCCTTCACTTGATCGTGTTTCAATACAAAGTCTCGCGCCAAACAACAATTTCGCTGCCTTGCATAACAAATAATACTTGTATTTTAATGTGAAACTACAGTCATTATGTGATCGCAAAACGTCCAATATTTATTTTAAAAGTTTTGTGTTTCCGAGACAATTTTAAAATGGCGCCATCTCCACGGTTACCACCATAAGATACGTAGGTAGGCTTATACGGCATCCTATCCTAAACGAGAAAGTTTGTAAGTATGGTTGTTTGTTACTCTTTCACGTGAAAACTACTGAATGGATTTTAACGAAACTTTACAATAATACCTAATAGCTTATACATCAGAATAACACATAGGCTACAATTTATAAACCTGCGCAGAAAGTGGCAAGCACGAGCTAGTAAGAAACAATACAAGGCGGGTAAGATCAAGAGCACGTCAAACTCGGACGTTGGACTTTGTAGCACTCTTATTATTTCAGTAACCGTAGAAGGCGAGGCCACACTGCGACCTGTAGCTCTTGAATGTTCGCACACCCAACCTGTCAACCGCACGTCGGTGGAAACACCTTCCAATTCTATCAATATATGCCATAGAGTTCAAAGTGTTTCTACTGACATGCAGCTGAGTATACAAGTAAATTAAGCTCAAAGATAAGTACTTATCTAGTTGAGTAAGTTCAACTGGTAGATCCTTGTCAAAGGAAGCATTATAATAATTAATTAATTTTATTCGTTCTTTGCTTTGCAAGCACAGCGCGCTTGAAACTTAAGAGAGTATCCTAGCTGTATTTCTTTCATACAAATTGATAAAAATGTGTTCCCCTATTTCCTCCCCTTTAATTTCTGTAGAGCGATGATATTTTGTTTTAAAATCGAGGTCTACTGTAGGCATGCCCTTGTAAATAATTATTTAAATTATTATCAAAAAATATGACTATTCAAAATCCTGAAAAATGCCTGAAATATGACGACTACCTGAAAAAATTCTGCTTTTTTTAAAGCAGAATTTTTCGCGACGGTATGCCGTCTTGCTTGGCTTGCTTCTTTGATTTTTCAACAAGAAGTTTGACAAAAAAAACTAAAGTGACGTCACATTTATGAAGATATGAATGTGGATGAATCCTCCACCCTGTTTTACCATTACTATTTTTCTCATTAGATTGATCTTAAAACATATTTTGTCAAATTAACAATAACATAAGTATTGTTATTACAGCATAAGTGCGGAGACTCCCTTGGTCCTTGATTTTAATTCACAATTTTTTCCCCAAACGCAGTTGGCAATATGGCCGAAATGTATAAATCACTGAACCAAATCGCACACTTATCGACCTAGAAGGCTTGAGTCAAGTCACAGATGACATATATTAGGTATTCGAGTGCATGCAGTTAAGTACCTTAATAAACCATTTCTGACGGCAAAATTACGTAATAAAAGTTCTTACTAAGAACAATGTTGGTATTTTATCGCTCTCATTAGCATAAACATACTATAAAATATTCACACTTGTATCGAACCATTGAGGTGCAATAAAAATGGCTTCAATTTAAAAACACGTTTGGCACGTGTTAGTTATCATAACTTTTACTTTAAATAAACTTCATTAACACTTTAGCCGCGCGAGACCGAAAAATTATTTCAATAGCGTAATTTACGGTGACAGCGAACAGCAAACTTTGTTTTTGAGCGGTCAGAACCTGTTTTCGTGAGGGTTCCGCAAGTAACGGCAAAAATATTGAGTTATTTTTCAATTATAAGTAGATATTGTTAATTTTTTACATCTGTAGGAAAGCTACACCAAAGTATGGGCAATATCATTGAACAATAATCGCGTAGTAGGTTTTTGCAGCTCAGTTTGTAAATAAGTAAAGTTGTTACCTACTTACTTAATTATTAGTATTCTGTGCTGAATGCAAAATCTTGTAGCTCTACGAAAGTATAGCCTTTCACTGTATTTTGCCTAGATTAAGGTCCTAATGAAATAGTGAACATAATTTAAGTATGTTATTCAGACCATGAAACTGAACAACTTTCCCCTAGGAACATAGGTCGCAATACGAAAATCAATTTTTGACCTCCCATAGAAACTGTAACAGCTGATAGCGCATTTTGTATGGGAGGTCAAATTTGGTTTTTCGTATTTCGACCTATGTTCCTTGGGGAAAGTTGTTCAGTTTCATGGTCTGAGTAACATACTTAAATTATGTTCACTATTTCATTAGGACCTTGTATACTTACATGCCATTCTTTTAAGGCTTATAGGTACTTTAGAGGTCAAGTCAATGTAAGTATGCGACTTTAAATATGTACAAATTCTACTACTTAAATAAGCAACTTTTCCGCAGAAATATAATATAAAAAATATTTTTGCTTGCGGCAAAACGAATTAAATACTTACGGAACTCTACATTCGTGTGTTCATTCATCCATAACCGGTTTTTATTCATTAGGTAAAAAGTTGTTGATAAAAGTTGATAAACAAAAAGCTCGCGACAGTGACCCCATCTGGCGTCCAGTGTCGGAACTATGATGGCGCTATTGATGCGAGTTGGTGATTTATGGACCAATTAACTGACCATTCTGTCTGCACCCCCTTAATGCGGATCTATGCGAGCACTTGGAACTGAGAAAGGTAAAAGGACTAAGCATAAAAATTAATGTTGAGCTTGAGCTTTAGAATTTTACAATGCACTCCTGTAGTTATAGTTGCATTTAAGAAGCAGGAGTTTTATTTCAAGTTCAGTTAATTATATTATTGTGGCAAATTTTATTTACATCTCTCCTATTCAGTAAGTAGGTCCTTATTACCCCCAAATGGGGCTTGTAGGTGACCAATTAGCGCTCTAGGGTAATAATGTAGCTAGAAAAGCCCTAGGGCGGTAAGTAATTGAGATTTGAAAGAGTGAAGTGTTTTTTTTTAATTACTTACCGCCCTAACGCTTTTCTAGCTACATTATTACCCTGGAGCGCTAATTGGTCACCTACAATTTGGTGGTAATAAGGACCTACTTACCTCACAATCGAGATGTAAAGCAGAGTAGTTAGCTCGGGTGTAAGCATCAATTGCACCCTCGAACTATAGGCGCCCTCGCTGCGCTCGTGCGCCTAAATATCTCGGGCTGCAATTGATGCCTTACAGCCCTTGGCTACTAATCTACTATTAATACCTACACATTTATGATAAGAAAATCAGTTGAAAGACCGTTATAGTAAAGAAAATAAATAAAGTCGTCACTGTATGATCGTGAATATCGTTAGATTATAAATCTCAGATTGTAAACTATCGAAAAATTGTAAACTTTACCCAATGGCTGTGTGGACCTATGAACCTACAAGTTTTAAAATTTTCATAAGCTTAAAATCTCGCGTGACAGATAATAAAGTCGCAGTTCACGGTCACAATACATTCATCTTTTACTAAGTAAGTATCAAAGTGACCGGAGTTAAAATTGACACCAAGTGTGACCAAGTGCCGCTTACCGGCTCCAAAACTATTTACAAAGATTCTGTTTTATGCCCTGTTCAGTATAGCAATGGGCAAGTTTTAATGGTTTTCCAAATTAAATCTCCCTTCAAAATGGCTGATTTGAACCGGTCTTTGGCAACTTAATCAAATGCTGTTTGTTTTTCAACTTAGCTTAATTTGGTAGGGTTGGTGTTTAGTTGTTTGCTAGAAGGGCGTTCCTTTGAATTTGAAAGCAAGCTGTTATTTAGCAACGGAGGTAACTATCTGCTCACCTTTTTGTAATTGAGATTTTGTTTGTGACCAACTAAAAGTTTTGTTGATTTGTTCCATGGGTGATTGAGGAGGTTCTACAACTTTGCATTTCGTGACTTCTCATTCCATAGTCGGAATAATGAGGTGGTTTTGTATGCTAAGTAATTTTTAACCTACTTCGAAAAAGGAGGAGGTTCTGTATTCGACTGTATGGTTTTTTTTGTTTGTCTGTTACGCGATATCTCCGCCAGTAGTGACCCGATTTTAAGAATTATTTTTTTATTTATTTATTTACTGTTTATTGTAAAAATAAAATTACAAAAAAGAAACATACATTTGGAGAACAGACACGACAGGTGCTGCTTATTTTTTTATTTAATATTCGGGAACACTTTTAAAAATAACAGCACACATATTAAAATTTGGTTTATATATATCACCGGAAAATAATAAGGATCGTAAGGTGATCAATTTTCGCATCATTTGATAAACCTTCGAAAAATAATAAACCCGTAGGAAATCTATAGGTCCGTTCAAACACAACCTAGTAGCACATACTTCAATTGGTTTTGCGACTTCGCTGGCACCGATTCCAAAATGAACTGGTTTTTTTTTGTATATTTATAATTGGAATAAAACACATAGGCTTGATTGGCAGTTTTGTTTCCTCGCAATCAAAGTGAAAAGCAGAGTTTATAACTCGTCCACAAAACCATTTTATCCTCGACATTTATCGACGACAAAAGTCTCGGAAAAATGGTTCGTTTTGTGCACTCGTTGTAAAATCTACTTACTATTTATTTTATCAATAAAGTATGTATATTTGTAGTTATTGTGGCCTAGATCTTCTGAAAGAAATGTCCTAGATGAAATAAGCAGTAGGTACCTGTTGTGTCGATTTTATTAATTGTTTTTTTTTCTTAGTTTTGTTTATTTTTGTGTGCAAAAAACAATTCAAATAAGTATTTTTCTCTTACCAGGTGACGTATACGAGTACAATGTTGGAATGTCAATGGTAAAAGGAAGACTTCGACACGTCGTGGTGAAATTTCCCTTTAAGGAGAAGGGTACGTACGGTCAACCGCACGTCGGTAGAAACCACAGGTAGAAACATTTTCAATTCTATTACCACGCCATAAGGTCCAAAAGTGTTTCTACTGATGTGCTGTTGAGTATACATAAATATAAGCTACTTCACTAAAACGCCTGAATCATTAATTATGGTTTTTTAAATATCTCTGCTAAGCAATTTTAAACGAAAGAATCGAAACCTGCAAACTCTTTAGCCTCTACCTCCTACAAAGAGCTGAAAAAAGATGAGACGAATCATCATCATCTACTCGTATTCATGGGCGTAGCCAGCCATGGGCTTAGGGTGGGGCAGCAGTCTAAAATAATATGTAACTAGCAAACTATATCAAAAGGTTACACCCTATAGCATCCTGTATCTGTATCTGTAACTGCCATGGTTATTTTATATTTTTTAATGCTAATAGAAACCTAGCAAAATTTGAAGGAGGTGCGTAGTTTTCGTTTATTTTATTTTTTTTATATAGCAAATTTCCAAAAATATTTAATAAAAGCTGTTCATTGAGCATCTAGAATAAGCCCAAATTTACAAGTTCAAAGAACCGACTCAACGGATACCGCGGTTGCACCGTTATCAATGTGCTTGTTGTTTTTTAATTAAGATCATGTCAGCTGGCTGTCAATTCTAGCCTTGGCATACATTGTGAAAGCTCAAAAATGCAATTACCTTTTTTGCTAGCGTTGCAATTCATAGGCACAGCCAACAAGTAGGTAGATACAGGCAGAGTATTTTCAAATCTCTCACTTTAGTTGTACGAGTAATAGGAGTGCTTTTTAATCAAAATATTTAACTTTGTTTGTGCTCGACTTTACAGGGCTGACAAAACATATGAGCTTAATAAACATTGGGTACCGCAGGGTTTATTAATGAATGATGAACCACAAATGAATTCTATTTCGATGCGCCAATTTAAATTACGAAATATGTTTATTAAATTCAAACTTCGAACACAATGTTTTGTTGTCATTGGTCAATTTATGTTGCTCGATAAGTAAAGTTTGTATTCTATAATGTGAATGTAACCGTTCTTTTTATCCTCGGATGAAAAAAAATATACCTAGCTGGGAAATATGGGGTGTAGGGGACAGCTTTCCTAAAACTGAAGGGTCAAGACCAGTCAACGAAACTGAACAAATTTCAGTGATGAATGAATAAACCAATTTTTGAATTTAACAAATTCATCCTGATAAACTGTTAGAAAGTAAATAAACAATAAGAAAATTAATAAACTATACGCTACTTTATCCTTGATCGGAGTGGTATTTTTTATTAATATTTTTGTGTACCTATTTCCGTGAATAAATTAATCCATTGCGAGTTGTTATTATAAAATAATACTCCTTAGTCGCCTTTGGATACTAATGCTGCGTAAAATTTTAAATTGAATTTTCGTTGCCGCTTTAATATTCAAAACACTCTTAACAATATTTTCTTCAAGACTGCTTCAGATCCAGACAAAACAACGGATGAATTTGAATTCCTAATCAAAGAATATTTATTGAATAAAGTTAGTCCAAACCAAATGTCGTTGGAATGCTTGTTATTTGAATACGTAAGTCGAACTTCGATGGATTTGAGAAAATATTTGAAGAACTCCGTTGATTGGAAAATTCCAACTTTTGCTCGTCAATTGAAAACCAATCTAATTTGCTTAGTACTTGCTGTTACCTGAAAACAATCATGCACAATATTCTTCAGGTTTTGTAAATATTAATCATAAAAACCACATTTTAAGAAGCCTCTGATATCCTGGTTAATGAGTCCAATTCTTGAATATCACCGAGTGATAAAATATCATCCAAAATTTTAAAATTACATGTATTGCTTTTAAAAAGAGTACAATGTAGTATTTAATTATTAATTACATAGTATACTTTATCGTTTCAGAGCATTTCAGGGTGCAGATCCAAAATGTTTAAAACGAAACCCTTATGACCCCGCGACGCGACTTCGTCTGTCTGTCTGATAAATCAGCAACCAGTCATGTCCCGACTTGAAATTTGAAATAATTTCAGAATTTGACGGCTCAACTTAATTGCAAATGAAAGAATTATAAAAATATTAAGTACTCGTATTATTATTGTAAAGGGGGCTCAAAATATGAGACGGTATTTTTTTTAATTCTCGTTACTAGGTCAAGTGGGGTATCATGTGAAAGGGCTTCACTTGTACATTCTAAAATAGAATTTTTCATGACTCTTAATTTTTAAGATATGATGAAAAATGTCTAAAAAGCACGTTTTTTTGATATCTGTAAAAAACCTTTAAAAACAAATTTTGTTTTGCGGTCTTTAAAATGGACTTCATTTCCTCCAAAAAATACTAGAGGTATATCGGAACCCTCGGCGCGCGAGTCCTAGTCGCAGTTGACTGGACTTTTTTATTTTTTTAATAAAAATTTTAGAAATTACTACTCAAGAATCACTCACTGACATTTATAGCTCAGGATTTACCTATTTAAAATGTCAGAGGACCTATGTTTTAAAAGCCGTCAACAGTGTGTTAATTAATAGTTGAATCGTTCGAACCAATATTGTATTGTTAAGTCAACACTGGTTGTTGGACACCTGATTAAAGCACTATATTCAAAGGCACAATTTAGGGTAACGAATATTGCGGTACGAACCTTAACAACTTACTGAAATAGAATTGAAATATTGGGGGACATTTGATACAAGTTTACCTGATCCTAAACTTAAATAAGCCTGTACTATGGGTATCAAAGACTGATATATACACATAAATAGATAAATAATACCTACAGAACCAACATTATTGTTTATCATACAAATGTTGCCCTGAGCGGAAATCGGACTCACGGCCCACGGCATAGAAGGCGGGCTTACTACCAACAACGCCAACGGGCCAATATGTTTCCAAAATCTTATAAGCTTCGACCCAGATTTGGAGGGCACCCCAGAGAGCCATATGAAAACAGATATAATAGAAGACCCACACTCAAGATAGGCGATCTTTATGGATTTACAAATTTGATTGAAGACCTTTCGCGGAAATGCTTTTTGCGAGAAAAGTAAAGAATAAAGAAAAGCCCATCGGTCTTTTTGGACGTATTAATTTGTTTGGTCTTTTTTCGCTTCTCCCTAAGTTACACAGTCTTTCTGTAACAACCTCCATGGTGTAGTAGTTAGATTAGAGGGCTCGGCTCTCGAGCGGGTGGTTCTGGGTTCAATTCCCGGTAATTCACTGTCAAAAAAAAAATCCTTTGAGATGATGAAATGTGCGATGATTCCGTGCTTTGGAAAGCACATTAAGCCATTGGTCCCGACTACTACTCGTATATACGGATGTAGTCGTTAATGAGTTATGCCGGCTTAACAACTCTGACACCAGGGTATGTAAGGTCGGTCATCAACCTTGCAAATCCACACGATATGATGATGATGACAGTCTTTCTCTATCTACTTCGCATAAAACATTTCAGATGAATGTCTAACCAATTCTGCTAAAAGTGGACCCCAATTTTGCGGAAAGGCTTTGATGTGTGTGAGTGAATAATAGATAACCAAGGTAAGTAAATGGTCGTGCGAGGAAGAGAATTTCTAGATAAGTTCTAAATTTACCTTTCATGTTAGATTCTGTAAAACAAACTAAAGAACTCTTTCTTTTCTCGTGCTATGCGTAATTACGATACTAATCTAACTGATATCGATATATTTTTCCTTTTCATGTCGCAGTATTAATCACGGATAACAGGAAAACTGCTCAGTTTTGTTTGACGTTCGGTGTTATTGAGGTAACTGTTATTATCTACCTTACTGATCGCGCTTCCAAATTTTTGGCTTTTTGTTTTGAGTGCTCATTACATTTACATGTTTGTTTTTTTTTGTAATTAAGGGGACTCCAAGTCTATTTAGCTCTACTTTCAATTTAAAAGTTTGTTAAAGACTGTTTGTTCCTTAATTAATTAAAAAAAAATGACTTAGGTATTTCAATCCAGGTTGGCTTTTTCTTGTAAGTAGAGTCGGATACTCTTTTTTACACCACTGAGCTAGTTCTTGGCACGCCGCCGTGAGGCGGCACTCCGCGAGGTGCACCGTATGGCGCGCCGGTGGGTTTCTCTGCTCCTTTGTGTTCCCGATGGCACGCTGGTAGAAGCCCCATGAGGTGCGCCGCACGGCTGCCTGCTCTACTACGCCTAAGGATGTCATCCAGAGACATTTCGCTAGTACGGTAATAAGTTAGCACTATTAGCCTTAGTTACTTTAATTAAAGGATCCGTTCACAAAGGATCAGACCGGAATAACCCATTATTATCATTAGTAATAAGGTTAGATTAAGGGTTTTCTTGCTCAGTTTTAGGCCCCTTCTAGCAAAACGTCTCTGAATAACAACCTCAGAAAATAAGAATCGCACCTCAGTTTAGTACCTACTATCGCGGCTTTTCTCAACTCTGAGCTCCCCTTTGTTAAGTTTTCGCCTAGTTATAAGGAATAAGATAAATCAGGTTTTCTATTGTTTTATTGGTTACTGTCCTGAAATGTTGTCTGCAAACCACTTATAAGCACCAAAACAAGGTCAAGAGGATGCTTTTAAAAATGAATTCCGTGATGGTCAATCGGATTTGGCAGTAATAGAACATTATTATAACATGCTATGTTTCTGGGCTCCTGTTTTCGAAATAAAGCTTTAAGTTGTATTATCACTGATCATATAATACTAAATTAAAATATCTGATACGATACCATCCTTTATTTTATCTATCTATCCAGGGTGTCTACTCGATATATCAAAACATGCAAATTCAAAACTTCGTCCCTTGGCGATAGAGTAGGATATTGGATGGGTGCTAATCACTGACAATTTGACAATTAATCCAACCAATATTTTACTCTATTGTCAGTGAACAAAGTTATGAATTCGACTGTATCGAAGTAGTATCGTATCGATGTATCGGAAATTGAGAGTAGACACCTTGAAGCTGTTTACAGTCTCGATATTACAAATAAGTCATGCGACCTATGTGCGATAATCATTTAAATAAGTCCTACACAATTCTTAATTAAACAGATAAATTTTATCGTTGAAAAGTTTTATGCACGAGCAGTTTTTTTATGCCAAGTGAGCTTTTCAATTACATTTATTACACAACCAGTAATAAAACTGAACACAATCGACTCACAAAACAAGTTTTATCGCGTATGAAACACGTGTCGCTAAATTGCATATGTGCACATACAAATTAATAATTCAGATGTTGTACTACCTACCAGCCATGGTTTTATTTTCCCAGTCAGTGTTTTTATTTTCTTGAATTAAAATTTATTACGTTTATCTTTCGATCGTACATTTTGGTAGATGTACGATTGCTGCTTAATAAAACGGTACCGTGAAAAAAGGCTTATGCGTCACTGGTCTCTGTGCTTTACGGCTCAGGAAACTTGTACTTTGAAATTTCAAATTTAAAGCACACGAAAATAAGGACACTTCTTCGTTTGGATCTTGAATGCTATTGTAGATTTACGAAAAGAAATGATCGAAGCCTTTAAACTTACGATTTACGTGTATACCGTAACAAAGACCCACTTCACTTTTCAATAGGGTGTTTTCCAGCATCTTTTGAAAGTTCACCTGGTGGGCGCCGCTGCTTGATATCGTTAGGAAAATGGAAACACTGATGCTAAACGGTCATCCAGTTTGATTGCTACAGTTAAATGTCTGTAATATATTTTCTTTTAAATGATTTCATTCATTTTACAAAGCCAATAAAAATAAATTACTAACAGTAATGAGCGTGTCACCTATCGACATTTTAAAAAACCGTCAAATGTCATAGAAAATTGCCTATCGGATATTTAAGTGAAGTTTTGGTGAAAGATTATATAATGTAAACAATAAAAGTAAATCAGATTAGTCCAAGCAAAAAGAAACTAAATCTGGTAGCACCACTCCAAAGTAAAGCGCATCATATCAATCTTGTTAATTAAAACAATTATAAAATCTCTACAACAATCACATCTGCGCGTCTTGTTTCGGATATGAGAAGTTCTTAATAGACTATTGTTTCACAAAGTTTGTACGTTTAAAGGATGACAAATGCCCCTAATTTAGTTTAAAAAACTGTTTGCTGTCTAACAAAAAAAGTAATATTAACGTTATTTAAAGCTTTTACATGCTATTTTAAATAGTTTACAAAATTAAAAAGAATAATACTATTCTAACCATAAGTTTTAGTAATGCCTCAAAATATGAATAGTAAATTATTGTAATCATAAAGAAAACTATAAGATCATAGTTATTTCGAAAAGTTCTTGGCTAAGTAGATTTTTGAAATTGGTGTATAAAATCCAAAACACAAAATAAGTGGCCAATATAATGAGAGATGTAAAGATTTAGTTTTAAAAACATAATAAAAGTTTATAAAATAAAAGTTTATAAACAAATTGCTTTAGTTCAACAATGTTTAGATGATGAGACATAAATATAAACTTCCAGTATTATGTAATTCCTTCGATTCCTTTTAAAACTTTAACTGTCTTCATAATAAAATTGGATGTACTTTATAACAAGTACTTCAATCAATTAGTTCTTCATTAAAGTTTATACGTGAAATTGTTAAAATTACTAGATACATTATAGGAAAAAATAATTAAAATCAGTAAATGTTATAAAACTGAGATTAATGAGACACAAAGGGTGAAACACGGGACCCTAAAGTAAATATTTTTTACGTCTCTCATATTCGGTAAGTAGGTCCTTATTACCCCCAAATGGGGCTTGTAGGTGACCAATTAGCGCTCTAGGATAATAATGTAGCTAGAAAAGCCCTAGGGCGGTAAGTAATTGTAAGGACCGCCTTGATGGCCGCCCCCAGCAGCGGGGCGGCGGGCGTTTTAATTACTTACCGCCCTAGGGCTTTTCTAGCTATATTATTACCCTATAGCGCTAATTAGTCACCTACAATTTGGTGGTAATAAGGACCGACTTACCTCACAATCGAGATGTAAAGCAGAGTAGTTAGCTCGGGTGTAAGCATCAATTGCACCCTCGAACTATAGGCGCCCTCGCTGCGCTCGTGCGCCTAAGTATCTCGGGCTGCAATTGATGCCTTACAGCCCTTGGCTACTAGTCTACTATTAGAGTATTTCAAGTTAAAACATTTAGTTACTGCGATATACAAGTGTGACAGACGGACGGACGACTTTTACTTGCTATTTTAGTCGAAACCTTAGTACCATCATTTTTGAATCTTCGTATTGTACTGTATTTTACTTCGACCGTATTATTCATTGCATGCCATGATTTCGGTCGAGTTTCACCAAAAAATATTAATTTATTCACTCCAACGCTTTGGTCTTATTTGACAATGGATTTATTATATTTATTTGAGCAGGAAGCCCCATATGTCGTCTGGAGCAATGTCAAGGCGAAGTGTAATGATACAAATAAATGTAAAGTTTGTTTGAGCGAAGGATCAATGTGGGAGAGGCATATCGGAGCGTGAGAAATATTTATGATTCTAAATCTAAATATTGTGGAAATATAATAAAAAGCAGGTTTAAGAGAAAGAGTGAAAATTGTATATTGTTTTGTTTTACTTTTGTCATGGTGCCATCGGTATTCTAATGACAAATAATTATTTTCCGATACTGAAATGAATCATAAAATTTTTGGATGTTTATTATTAGTTACTCAGTTATTTGTGGTGTATTACAAATAAGCTTTCAGCGTACGCAAATACTTTAAATTTTTATGGAAAAAATTAAATCTACCTTCAATAACATCTGAACCGTTTGCCGATACAAAAAATATTCTTATAATTTTTCAACCTTTTATTAGTAGTATGTTCTGTTCAGATTTAATTTCAAATAATATAAGAGAGCCTAGAATCCCACATAAAAGCCCACCATATTAACTTGTGTGCAAACACAACGTGTCTGTCCCGTGAGATGAGATCTAGTTGCCGGATCGATATCGGTCACGCGTCCGCGCGCACGATCATGGGCCTGCGCATGAGCGAATATAACCGTCATACGATACGAGATCCTTGATCAAGTTTATTGCCAATCTATAGTAAGTAACACATTTTACAACACAACAATTACGATGAATGGCACATTTTAATAAGTCGTCCACCACAACAATACTTACTTTACTTTTTTGATCGAAAGCAAATTCAATGAAAAATTCATAAAATCAATAAACAAAGTATTCCCATAACTTTACGAATGGATCGGGTTTTCCTGAAATTTTCATCATAAGGTATTGACGATTAAGTACTTTGAGCCCGTCATTGTATAAAATGTATCGGAAAAACTACCGACCCGTTTTCTTTGCTCTTCAGTGTATTATACATAATCTATGCCTGAAGGTTTTGTTTTTATTGTCAACGGGCTTGCCCTTGAACTCGATATATCCCTGACGACAGAGATGAGGTCGACGATGGAACGAGCTTGCCCAAAAGCAGCCGCGACTTGAAGATATTCGGAACACCATCATCATAACATCCCATGAAAACGTCCACTACAGGACAGGGAGCTCCCTCCAGAATTCTAGCTTTTGCTGGAAAAATGTAGAGGGGAAGTACCATAGTCACCTCGCTTGTTAGCGTTACGGCTGGCACCATGGACCGCGGTTGTAGGTGACCGCAGTAAGTAAGATGTAAGATATAAAGGAGGATGCTGCTGCCCATCCTCCAGTTAACCCTTAATCGCCTCTTACGACACCCACGGGTATGTATGGGTTGGTACTATTCTTTGCCGGCACCACACGGGGAACATTCGGAACATATGAACTCGGAAACATAGACGCAGACAGAGAATAAAACTAATAAGTGGTAAAGCATGTTTAAACAACACTAAGCATGTACGTACCTAAATTATCTCTCCTATCGAAGCTGAAGTAGCCATACTAAACTATCCAACAAACATCAAGTGTCAAGCCCCATATGCAAGCGCATCACAAAAAAAAACTAAGATCTAAGGACAGAAGCCAGGAAGCACTTAAAAGGAGTCTATCTAGCTAGGCACACGTACGACACTTGTGTGACAAAAGGCTTTTTAAAAAGTGTCTGGCGATGTGTGAATCACAACAAAGCCCTTCCTGTGAGTCTATCCTCAGGCGAAGAGGATTTTAGGGGGAAGATACTATCTCTCTTTACTCTAGCTAGAATAGATGGAAATAAAAAAGATGGATCGAATTTTTTTAACCATTCTTGTGTAAAGCTTTGTTACAAAACATCTCGATGTACAATTATTGTTTTTAGTAGTTAGTAGTAGTTTTTAGATTGTTATTAGCAGGTGCTAATAGACTACAACAAAAGATGATCAAATAAGCTAGAATCTATTTTAATTTTACCATTTACAATAACTTGAACCCCGCACTAAGTAAACCTGTATCACGGGCGTCCACTTAATGAAATTCACTATAATGCAAACAGATAAATTTTTATACATAATATAATACACAAAGTTAGTGACTATACAAATGTAAATCTATCTCTTATTTCACTGCAGGGTTTTTGCTGCAAACACTTAACAGAATACACCATATTATAATATTCCCTGAAGTATGTGAACAATTTATCTAATATTTATAAAGTTTAAATACGGAGGTACTTTAAAGTAAGAAGCAGACAAATAGTTTTCTTTTATATGAAAGATAATGTGATCACTTCGTGATAATGAAAGAGAATTAAAAATAAAAGCAATAAGTAAAACTATATATAAATAAGGAAAGTCCTTATTACAGATTCAATTTGAACAGTGGCAGTAAACTTGCAAATTAGCAACTAGGTCGGCAGTTCAGATAAACTTCTTGCGCATTCGAAGACAAACTTTATTCGACAGCCTGTCTGTTTAGTTTACCTTTATATAAGTTTAGGGTGTTATTCTGTAATTGATAGAGATTGATAGTTCACATGACCGTTTGTTACCGATATGAAGCCCAAAGGATAAGTCGCGACAATATAACAAGACTTACCTTTTAAGTGATAAATGGATTACAGTTGTGTGAAGTCTTGTCGAAGCCATGACAATTTATTGACACTATATTGCTAAGCACGTTTAAAACTTTTGGAAAATTCTTGTTTCCAGAAACTTCAAAGCCAAACTTTTTTTAACACATTTAAATAAGGTCAACGTTGTGTATGAAAACAAATCAAAAATGTTTACTGTATAACTACATACATTTTTTTTATTGTCGGACTAATTAGAAAATCACATTAAAACGGTGTCTAACCGTGACTTTATAGAATACTAATGAACATTTCATTAGTGTATATTATGTTATGACTAGTAAATGATTACACACAATGCACACGTCAATAAAACCTCAGACATTCCTACGTAAAGGGAAAGTAAAGCTAAAACTTCACGAAATTATAAAACGAGTGGCAAAAGTCATTCAGTCAACTTAGGTTAATTTATTCGTTCAATAATAACACCCAATGACATGAATGAAAGCGTCACTGGAATATAACGGAGTTAAAGTTAATAACGATGAGCAATAAAGTTTACAAAGTGTGCTGAGCCCACTTACCTGCTGCAAATGTAGTAGACGAAACTAACAAAGGAGGTTATAAACAACCAATCAAGAAAAGATAAATGTGTGTGGAGCGTGCTTATGGATTAACGTTTATTATCTGTAAAAAAAATATTTGACTAAAAAACTTACCGGTTCACAATATTTAAATTGCTCGTTTAAATGGGAAAGAAAAGCACAATCGGATGTGCTTTAATGAGAATATGAACGTATCTCAATTAATTTTCTTATAAAAGTAATAGAATTTTAAGCGATCAAGGTACAAATAATCGTATTGCCACTTAGTTTCCAGCTTTTCTGCCAACTGGGCAGTTGTCAAAACGATACCTTTTCACACCTTTTACATGTTACGTCAGTAGGATTCAAATTATGGAAAGTTATATACCTATGGACTATACGTTTATATAATATATACCACTCAAAATAAAATAAGGGCCAGCAGGTTTTTTTGATATATCATTAATTGTATTTTTTCAATGAAAGTTCGATAAAAATTTTAACTGAGCATTATTTGAAACATTTATTAGTTCAAATTATAAACAATAGAATAAGCTAAATAAAACGTATAAAAAAATATACACTACTTTTATCGTTTTACTGATATATCAAAAAAACCTGCTGGCCCTTATTTTGTTTTGAGTAGTATTATTGTGTTTCTTCATTTTTACATTGGCGGAAATAATCCCATTACCATCTTTATTACATATCGACAAATAAAGACCTATAATACAATAAAGAATCGAAGACAAATCCAATATAAAACTGACAATCCTTTTGATAAGCAAAATGAAAAAGAGAAATATGCTTTTGAAGAGAATAACAAACGCAGATGGAGCCCAGCTGTAGACCGTTATAAATCATATTTGTTTCAGAACTTGCCTAGGCTAATCCTATCAAGACAATGTCTCTACAAAGTTTCATAAGATATGCAAAAAATATGTTTTTCTTGTTACGATTTGTTAGTTCTATACCCTCATGATTCTCATGGGTAATGTTTTGTGCGTCTAAAACAAAAGTTAATCTTTAGAAAAATAGATGTTGCAAGTGACCAAATTTAAACTATTTTACATGGCATACATGGCATTATTAAAGTATGCTGCGCCAACAATGAAAATCTTGAATACAGTCAATAAGACAATGCAATTGCAACGTATATGTTTTAAAATAACTCTGCAGACGTCACGTCGCCTGTAATATCAATATCGAGGATTTGACAGTAAGTAACAAATTTATTTACAAATCCCTGTTTAATTGTGGCATTCGTGTGGGTCAAGTGTATGTAGGTTCAAAGACAGTACGGCCAGGAATTCAGAAATGCACGGGCAAATATTCCAGTGGTCCGCTGGCCTTGCCCTTTGATCCCAACCACGGCCCAATTTTTATGTCATTCGTTTCATTCCACGAATTACAGAAACGGTTGGGAATGAGCTTTGATGTAAAGCAGTCAAATGCTCACTTAAAGTTGTCCAAATGAACAATGATTTCGACAATTTTAGCACCAGTGGCGAAAATTACAGACGCAAACCTGGCCACAATGTAGTAAAATTATAAAAGTTTCGAACAACAAAAGTGCTCTGTCACAAAGTTTACGAAGCTATTTTAGTTGTGGTACCGCATTTTTCTGAAAAGCTGTGATAAAGAAAATTCTGTTCTGTGAAACAAGATAAAAATAAAATGTGAAATAAAAAAAAGTATGGAAAATTGTTATCGAGGGGTTCTTGACTATTCGTTAGCATATAACTTGACACATAGCATTAAAAGTATCACGAATAACATTAAAGTCGCAATATTTTTAATAGATCGGTCATGACCCTGCGCATCGCTGGTGATATTTCAACGGGCTGCGAGTGGGCACTTGAAAAATAGCCACGATTTGCTCTTCGCCCTCAGATTGTTGAGGAGATTCTAGCATCCTTCGCAAAGCTAGCATTGTCCTGTCGAGGAAGGGAACGAAATAATCTTTGGAACAGGTGTGAATTAAACCCAAATTTTGTTTGGTTGTAAACGACGAACTTTCCTGCAAACCCTTCCTTCCTTATTTTCATAATATTGTACAATTTATGATGAAGCATAGCGTTACAGAACAGTCCCATCAAATGTTCGAGCGTTTAACATTAAATCAACATTTACATTTAGAGAGGCAAACTAGACCTAAAACATATTAAATTTTATGAGCAAACATAATTGAGATAGAATTAGATCATAAAAAGTATCTGAAATTCAATACCTTGATCTACGAGTAAGTAGGTATTATTTTAGACAAACAGGCAAGTCCATGTCAGGGTTCTGTCAACGATAAAACAAGGGTATACAGGACATGCGCCTTGTAAAATCCAAATCAAAGTACAAATTCGTGAAACCTAGGCTATTTATTAGAAATAGCTGAGGAGTTTCGTGACCGACTCATAGCATAAGTCACTCGACAGTGTCACGATGAAATAGTGTAATATTTGCAAAAACAAACGCAACAAATAAAACCCATGAACAAAAGCTCGTAAGTTTTATCGAACAATAACATTATTTTATACTCGTACTATAGAATTTAAGTACTAATATTTTAATTTGTCGATGTATTGCCTGTTGTGTATTGTAGCACTTGAATAACATTATTTGGTGCGTCATTATGACATTTTTGGTTGGCTTTCCTTTCCTTGACTACTGGTCAGTTGGCGTGGTTGGTAGTGAGCCTGCACTATAGGCGGGTTCGATCCCCGCCCAGGGCAAACAGTTGAGTGATAGGCTCAAGCGTTTATTCAGTTTTTGAGTGTTATTTATTCATCTGTTTATTTATGTATGTATTTATGTATATCAGTCGCTGATATCCATAGTACGAGTACGGACTTTGTCTAGTTTGAGATCAGATGACGTTGTTCGTTGTGCCCGCAATATTTATTTACTTATATTTTATTATGCTTTAATTTTGACATATGTGCTCCTACTTGTTCTGTCATTTGAAATAAAACAGAATCAGTAACCTTTTCACTCCTGACGATGAAGAATAGCCACTGATGATTATTATGCAATTTAAATAAGCTAATATTTATGCGCAGAATCATTTTTCACCATCAATTACAATAATCAAGCATGATCTTGTATTGTCAAGTGGAGTGTGTCGCATCGCAGATGCGGTTAAACCGTTAGTTAGATAACCTTTTGAAGTACCTAATACACATACGAGTACCATCAACTGCTGTATCCCTTGCTCCTTTGCCTTTGCAGGTTTCATGATACTATCATTATGAGACAGCAACGGTTTGAAAGGAAATTTAAATACATGGCCAGGTGGAATAACTGATGGCATTTCGAAGCTCAGTTGCTGATGCGCATTGCAAATTAATGGTTTGCATTTAATTATAATTAACGAGGATGTATAAAACTGAGGACGATCAGCATTGCAGTATATATTACAATTTAGGAATTTATCAGTCTGTTGACTGAGTAGATGATTCAGAGGTTATTGGGGTTATGGGAAGGTGTTTTACAGAACGATTCTGTGGAATTTACGACCTCGCAGTTCATTGAAATTGGGAAACTTAGCAAGAAAGTTTAATTACATCTAATACTGCTGGCCGAAACAATATATTATAATGAGTGTCAGATACATTTGTACAAAAATTACACGTCAAAAATAATAAAAACAAGAACTAAATTAAAAAATCAATCACACCACTCTGTGTCATTCCGGACGCAAAGGTGCCCGTAACACTTGCGGCGTTGATTAGATGATTTTCATCCAAATCTAATTATTATTGTAATTTTACACAGAAATATCGAGAACTACGTCCTGTAATCTCTGTTATAAGCCTACGACTTAGTACTCTGAAACAGGTTTGTAAAGAGGTAAGGCACATTGAGGATGAAATATGCGTTTGATACAGCAGGCTACACCTCATCCATCATGATTAGCCATCTCGCCCGTGTAACGGGAGCCTAGAACGACTGTCCGCCATTATCATGTATTACAGTATTATTGTATTACTCGGTTATTGTGTATCCGTGTAGCGGTTCCATTTGTGCCGAGTTCGTTTTGATTGCAGTGACTAAGAAAAAACATTTTTATATCTTCGTTAAGCAAATTATAGTATTGTTCGATCTTGTGTTTGTTGATTTTCACATTGTACTATTGCGTCCTGTTAATGAATACTATCTCTCATCATCGTGGACTGGCTGAAATATCTTGTAGACATAAACCCGCTTATATAAATTTCCTTTTGTATGTAACTTTCTGTATCTAAATTAGTGTAATAATGAATATATATTACTAGCTTTTACCCGCGGCTTCGCTCACGAAAGGAATTATTTTTCCGGGATAAATTGTAGCCAGTGCTTGATCTATCTACCTCCCACATTTCAGCGAAATCGGTTGAGCCGTTTAGGCATGATAGTGGAACAACCAGACAAACAAATATCCATTCTTTCGCATTTATAATGTTAGTAAGAGTGAGAAAAATCTGTTGTTGTGTAGTAAAATCACAATTTACTTTTGTGACTGATCATTAACTTAATAAATCAAGATAACGAAAATCAGTAGTCAGTCAAGTAAAAAGGACTATCATAAAAAAGTATTTACGCAGACAGTTCTAAAATAAGTCTGACCAATACATTTAAAAACCAACTTTATAGAGCTCTTCGTCGCTTTATGGACTGGGAGTTAATTAAACTTGCACTACACGAAGCAAACGCCGTGTGGGGTCCCGCTACATTGATTGAGGGTAAAAAGAAGCCTGTCAGCGAAGAATCCGCTTTCCCCGATGATATAGAAATAATTGACAACCATTACCAGCCAATACAGCAAACATAAGCAAAAAAAGTGGTACATACATTAGCTTCTTCATATAATATCTTCGTCTCGCCGTCGGCAATGTAAAAGATTCCTTTTGCCCGTTCGAGGGCAAATATTTCATTTTCATAACTTTCGGCTTGGACTTCATTCGGCGCTGCACTTCAATTACACGAAGTCAAGTCACTAATTAAATCACTCAAATCACTTTCCAGTCACCGAACACCACTTCCCTCCAAGCAGCGAACCCTAAAATTAAAAAGAGAAAGAAGATTGAAGAAGTTTATTTACAGAAAATATAAAATAATAAAAGCAGCAAGTACCACTCACAATAAAGCTTACAAGCGACTAATTGCGAACCAGAAGGAAAATAGAGTAATAAATACTAGTCACAGAAAATACAAATGAACAAAATATCATACAACAACAAGGAAATTCTCGTTAGCAAATAATGTTAATTACAACGGGTCAATATACAATATAAGCATAATAGAACATAGTATAATTTATTATCAAATAAAAGTTACACAAGCATGTGTATTTTTTATTTTAAAAACTATAACTAACATTTTTCATTGGAGAGAGAAATTGGAGGCCTTTGTTCCGCAGCCGTACACTTAAAAACCATTTAAAAAAAAAAAAAAAGTTTGAAAATATTCTAATTCCTTCTATCCAAAAGTCCTTGCAATTATGTAAGAATATTGGTTCATGTAATACGGCGTAAACGATTAATCGGTATGATGCCTTGCCATGCAGAAAACTCATTTGCTTCCTCTTCTACATGTAAATTATTAACTAGGTGCTGCTGAGCAGGATATAGCTTAGACAGCAACTTCCTTTGAAGAACAATTAACAGACGAAGAAAATAATCAATAATCAACGGGACTTTATACTATTGATATAATTAGTTAACATTACAAGGCATTTGTACTCACGAACTGTATTATATTTTGTTACGGTACTCTTGATTCTGTCTATCTACTACTTGCACTCGAGATAAAGAGATATCAGAGGTTTGGTTTGAAGAATTGACTCTCAATTCAATTGATCATTGAGGACTAGATATTTGACGTTATCGATTTAAGATGATTCTTATAGAAAGTCATGTGATATTGGACTGTTGGTATTTAGGCTGGGTACATAAGGGCCACAAATCTGTCTCAGTGGCGCAAGAACTGGATTTTTTATTATTATCTGAAACTACCTTGTAACTAACTGAATCATAATAAAATAAGGCTAAATAAATGGTGTGAATTATTATCATTTAACAAGTTATTAAAAAAAAAACCGGCCAAGTGCGAGTCGGACTCGCGCACTGAGGGTTCCGTACCACCACATAATCATAATTGTACTAGTTGAAATTTCAGTAAGTTAATGTGCTAGATTTTTTGAGTCTGACACGCGCTTGACCAAATTTTATTATTTGTTGTTATTTTATAGCCTAGAACTATAAACATACCAATTTTCAAGTTTGTAAGTGTTCTCGTTTGTAAAATAGAACTAAAACAAAAATCGCCTCAGCGACCATCCAACTTGACCCCTCTCTCATATGAATGTTCTTGAAACGGGAGCTCACCACAATTGGTTACTCTTAGTTGTGAGTAAAGTTGTAATATTTAATGATTTCAGACTTTTCCCTTTATTTGTACTGTGAGACCTAGCTTCTTGCCAAATTTCATAATTTTAGGTCAACGGGAAATACCCTGTAGGTTTTGCGTTTTTGCATAAATGTATGGAGATGAGCACATAAAAAGCCATATCTTTTGATTGCGTCGTTGTAAAAAATTTAAATTTTCAGATCTTGTGTAGTCCACGGACCTTAACATTCATTATCAATTTCAACCTGATACCTCTACCCGTTCGTGAGATAAAGGGTCTTGACAGACAGACAGACAGACAGACAGACAGACAGACAGACAGACAGACAGACAGACAGACGGACAACAAAGTGATCCTATAAGGGTTCCGTTTTTTTCTTTTGAGGTACGGAACCCTAAAAATTAAATAGAACGTGTAATCCAAATACGCAAAACCTCTCGGGTGGTAGTTCTACCCATGTAACTTTTGGTCTACTATTGTTTAATTTGTGGTTCTACAGCTTTTAGATATTATATTAATTTGATTCTCCATACAAACTGACCGGATCAGATTTTCATTTTGTATGGAGAGAAGATTTTCTTTTATTATGTAAAGCAAAAAAGATACAATATTCGTGGAGAGTGCAAATTTTTGTTACCTCCCTCTTACTTGAATTTATAGAGCTTTTTGTATCATGCATGAAGAATCAGATCAAGTAACCTTTTTCAACGTACGTACTTAGTATTTAATTTACAGTTTAATCTATTAAGTTTATTTCACATTCATAACACCGACCGTCAAGGTTGTATTGTATAGGTATGTGAATTGGGCAAGGCCATAGATCATCAACCGTTAGGTATTATAAACAAAAGCTCATAGCAGTCGTGAGATTAGCTTGAATTGGCTTGAAATTGGCCCGTAAAATTTTACAAATTCTAGTCAAAAGAAAATGACTCCATACATAATGCACGATCAGCTGGTGCAGTTTCTACGGGAGGTCAAAAATTTATTTTGTTCTTTGACCTATGTTCCTTGGGAACAGTTGTTCAATTTCATTGGCAGATTCACACCCTTTAGTATTATCACAACTTTCCGTTACACGCTGTATTTAAAACATGTATTTTTAAAACCATTAATATTTTCACTAAGATCTTCTGCACTCTAAAGCATTTACTAAACTTATGCAAATATGATGGCAAGGATAAAATTTATCCAACTTTGTTGCATATTTCATAAGAGCATTTTAATTTTAAGTTAGCAAACATTTTAAGCTCGGAACGCTGTAGATGCAAATGCAGTTTAAACAGTTAGGTGTTCTAACTACTAATTATTATGCAGTTTCATTTAGCTTTCACTCTCGTATTAGTTTATACTTTGCTTCAGGAAAATAGAAATTAACAAGTTGCTTTAGTTATTAGAAGGCCTTCAGTTGTTTGATAAAATAAGCAACATATTCAAGTTATTTTTGATTTTGATTGACGTAAACAGATTTAAAAATTAATTAATTAATTAAGTATTTTCTAGAACCATTTTGTTACATAGAAGTTGTTACACGCTATATTCATGAGAGAGAGATTTAGGCTTAAATCCTTTAAGTATTTATTTGGGCCACAAAAAGCCTATAGTGCATGAGTGTACTTTACCTGTAATATTTTAATGAGCCGTTTTTTAAAAATTAAAAATTGTTTTCCTTTTCTTGATAGATAGCGTCGTTGTAGGAAAATTTAACTGTCAACTTCTTTTTCCTATCTGCTGTCTAAGTAAATGTAAGTGTTGCCTAAAGAGGTTTATTTACTTCACGCGTCATCTATGATACTAGTTCTTTAGCAACTGTTTTCAGGCAATCTATCGAAACCTTTGAATACTCAGTTGACACTTAACTGTGAAAACAGCTCATTGTAATTCGTGCATTTGTTTTTTTTAAGAATTCCGTTCTAACCAAGTGGGTATCTCACTAAACTTCTCGTTTTTATTTTGTTATTTTACTGAGGCAATCAAATGGTGGCGATTAAATATGCCCTTGTTGTGTAACTACATTAATTTTATTTGAATCCACAAAAACGTCAGCTATTACAATATAACTGAAACCATAACTCAGTATAATGCTCACAGACAAACTCACAGAAGGTATATCGGGATGAATGACATTTTATTAATACAACAAATTATTCAGTGCCGCCTGCGCAGGTCCGAGTGATAATCGTCAGTGTACCGATAATTCAACTAGTTCTTGTTCTAGAATTATTTCCTACGCCTCCGGTATTAGGTCATTTAGAAAGCCCACGTTAGAAATTTTACTTTATGGATCCCTGGTGCCACTATTGTTAAGAGACAGTGGTGGTGGTGTTGGGAAAGCTGGCCAATAAAGAGCTAAGAAATATAAGGATCAGAATTGCCCATGTCAAAAATATTTTCGGTATTCTTTTTATATTTTTAAATGATAATTTAGACTATTCTAAGAAAGTAATTTGAAGAAAGAATATCATTTAGATCATTAATTATTTTTATATAGCGATTTTAAGTTTGCGACCTTGTGACGTCATAATCTCACAAGCCAAGAAATAGATTGAGAAAACTACAATGAAAGAAAGCTACTCGAGAAACATTACAATTATAGGACAGTTTGATAGACGTGATAAGCAATGAGCTGTATTCATAGTCTATAGAGCATTTTGTTTCAAAGATATCAAGTTATTTGTAAGAACGTGAGCATGTGACGTCACCGGGTCGCAAACTTAAAATCGTTATATAAAAATTATTAATGATCTAAATGATAAAATTTTCATATTAGTTTCGTAGAATAGTCTAAATTATCATATAAAAAAAAAAAAAATACTAAAAATATTTTTGACATGGCCATTTGTAGAGAAAAGGGAATACAAAGTAATTCAGAACCTAAGTCAGATGTACTCATCGATTCTGTTTTTGTGGCCAAGTGACAATTTCACACTCTCTGCGGTTACACGGTGATTCTGGAATCAGGCAATTTCATCAGTCCGGTCAGAATGATTAAAAAACGTATGTTAGAAATTTGAGTGCTATGTGTTCAGAAAGCACGGTTTTTCGTTTCTGTCCGGTTTAGTTGTTATTCGGCAAACCAGCTAAGATATTTTCACGATAAGGTTGGTCTGATTGAGCATGTGAAAAGCGACGTGTATGTTCACTAAAATTATGTTTTGTTACATTCCAAAGAAAACTAAAATTATATCAAAAGATATGATATATGATAGTATTCCTACTAGAAAGCACATAATAGAGTAAAATCGATCTCATTCTCTCTCTCACTTTGCATAGAAAGTGAATGTCATCTAACTTCCAAGTCAACCACCTCAATAGTGCAGTAATGTAAATGAAATAGTACACTTACAATATTGGAGCAGGGAAATTGGTGGTAATGCATAATTTATTTTTATTCCAACACAGAAACAGTGACTTGCTGGAGATCTTGATTATAATTTATGTATCAGAACAGAACTGGCAAATTGAAAGAAAATATCATTCAACAATAATTGAAAGAACATCGATTTATTAATTTAATTTTTGCCAAATAGATAAGTGCATGACAGAAAGATAAGTATTGTATAGTACCCATGGCAGCAAGTAGGTATAGTAAACAAGTATAGCTCAAGCAGTTAAGTGTAACGCTACAACCGCCCGAAACAAGCGACCCGTTTAAGGTCGAAGTTTTACCACTTCCATGCGACCCACTGTACATTTATCCACAATAGGATTTCTGTTGGTTCCTTAATTAACTTTAACTTCTCAAGAATATTTCATTAAAAGCTCCATATTTTGGGTACCTACGTATTTTAATATTCTATTAAGAAGATAATATCTACTTAATGAACTATATGACAACCTCTCATTATACTAGACGACGAAGTAGGTAGGAACTCATTTCAGGTAATGATCAAATCTAAATGTTTCAATACCTACACTTAGATCGGTTAGTAAAAACTATTGTTGAACTACCAGCTAATTACCTAGTCCAAATTAATATAACTTATAATCTCTAGAGAACTAAGTACAACATAATCTCGAGGAATCAATATTTCAACACAAACGTAGGCTACATTTTGTTATAAATGGTTTGTCAACGTGTCTGTTCTCAGATTATTGATTAATTTATAATTCAAGTGGGATATGTATAAGTACAAGGTAAACTTCTCCTACGCATCCACCATCGTACATAAATTTAGGACTAGACTAGGTTATGTCCTTTCTGAATAAGATTAGGAAATTTGAACTGCCGAACTACTCGTGGGTGATTGGCACGGATTAGGAGACGATAATACCCTATTCAATACAAATTTTGCAATGTATCGTTTTTGATCTGGAATAAGAGTTGAATAACAAATCAACAATTGAAAACATAAATCTTAATTGCCAGCCATGATAGTAAATTCGAGGAGAATGATGAAGAAATGGCAATTGTTAACAGCGTACGCTTGATAGACGCTGATGACTAATCTGATCTGACATTAACCAAGTACTGACACCACTTCAGAAATAATTGGACGTGCTTTATAGCCTTTAGGCTTGCTGATGGGTGAAGCTGGTTTCATCGAGAACTTGAGAAAGACTTGAACAACGTTTCAGTACAAAAAATTCACATATCAGATAAGGTGTAAGGCAGGCATTGAACAAATGAATTACACTCACATAAAGTTTTCGTCATTAAAACTAACGGAGAGGGAAAAAAAAAATTAAGATGGGTTGAAGTCGGGCTACCATTGGATTTATCAAATACAGTTAATTTAGGCCTACATTACATTATGCGAGAACCTGAATAAGCATCATATTGTTGTATTCCAAGAATATAACAAATTTAGACGGATAAAGTACGGCGAAAACGTCATGGAAACACAGTATCCAATGTTTTTGTATCCAGGGAAGTATGTGAAGATATTAGTAGTTCCCCGACGGGAAAGAGGCGTGATGTTATGTATGTATGATTGTTTGTCATCCAAGTTCTATGATAATGTAATACGAGTATACTCCTCAAATGAAGTTTACATAGAGTTTGGATGATACTCGAGTTTTATGTACTGAGCGTTGTAAGTACAGAACAGATTTAAGTACATTTTCGGTCCTCATTCCTGCTGTCTAACTGCCATACTCAGAGATGTCACTTAAAGTTAATCATTCGTTAAGTCTCATGCTGTCCTTTTCAGTTTCATAGAATAAGAAAGTGACAACACGAGACTTAATTAACGATTAACTTTAAGTGACGTCTCTGAGTGCGGCAGTAAGACGACGAGGGAGTAATTTTATTTTTTTATTTTTATTGTATAAGTTGGAAGCGAGATGATAAAACAAAATCAAAACGTCACAACTTTTAAGCAAACATTGATTTTTGCGCGACTAATGCCCTATCTTTTTTTTTTGCTTTTGACCTCTATTACTGGTAATATCCTGTATGAAGTGTGAAATAACAACTGTTGAAGCGTCCTTCACTTACCATTCTGTATGACAGAACCGTCATGAATATTTCAAACATTAATTTAGCTTTGAATTAATGTAACACACGGCATCATATCTGTCACCTCTAAGTGCTCGGAGCGTACAAAGATTTGTCATGAATACGTTATGAAAAACAGAAGGTGCTCTCCCATTTGTATAATATATTATATTACAAGCCATCAGTGTCTTTTGTACTTAAAAATATGTATAAAAAAATATCACGTTATACTGGTTAATTTGATGCCCCTAAATCCAAATCACAGATATTTGGACATTTTGTTTGTTTATTTGTTCGGGCATCATGCCAAAACTACTGAACTGATTTGAATGAAACGTTTTTTTTTTTAATTTGATGCCCCTAAATCCAAATCACAGATATTTTGACATATTGTTTGTTCACTTGTTCGGGCATCACGCAAAAACTACTGAACTGATTTGAATGAAACGGTTTGTGTTTGATAGTTAATAGTTTGACTGAAACACTGGTATATATTTTATTTAACATACGGACGATATCGCGGGTAAAAGCTAGTATTTGGATAAAATAAAAATTACATGGTGACGCAAACCAGCAAGGGTTGCATCAAACAAACCAAAATATGTACAGTCCCGAGCAAGTCGAACTTGACACTCGCAGCGTTTCAACTCCTTCCGCTATAGACATAAAAACAGTTCAAAGTCAACCTGTCAAGCTTGATGTGCTCTTGACTGTACCTAAGAGAATGTGAAAGCTACCTGCTCAATTTCCAGTAAATAACCTCACCACATGTGCCAACGCTATTAAATACCTATTAAGGCTTTAATTATTACCTCAGTTGTTGCCCGGTTCGGCCCTGCTAAAATAGAAGAGGTACTACCCCATAGAATAGAATACGAATATGTTAATATTAGAATCAAAGCAAACATGTATCATTAGGTTATACCATGAACAGGAAGGAAAAATATAACCAGCAACCCATCAGTAAAGATGACGGTTTTGAAGCTTTTAAAAATAAATACTACCTACTTCTATAGCCAAGATCATGGACTTCCAATGAACAATTGAAAACAATAAATAGACGAAAAGTTTGATCAAGTATTTTTCAAACCAATTCACACCATTATACTAACTATCAAGACTTACAAATCCGCTTAAAAGATTACATTCACAGTAATTGTAAATATAATTACAAACAAGCTTTTTGAAATGAATAGAGACTAAAGTGTTGTAATGAAAACGAATGACTTCATTAAAAGTTGGATTAGTTGGGTGGGACTTGTAAACGACTAATCTCGGGCCTTTAAAACTCACCAACATACTTTTGTTTGAACTGGAGAATATTAAGATTAGATAAGGAAGATTAAAGAGTGGGAAAGTTTAAAACATGCCCATTCATAAAAAAAGACGGTTTGGTTTGATTTGTTTATTTGATTGTTTAGTTTATTCACCACTCTGGGTAGAGATTAAATTAAAATCTACAAAAGGTCGCCCTGGTTCCGTCCGACACAATACATTTTTTTCTAATTCGCACAATTTCAGTGGTTTTAAACATAAAAAAATAAACCAATAGACTTTTTGTAACTACAAATTATTATAATTTTTTAATGTTTTTTTTTTCTGTCTAATCTGAATGATTAGTGATATGATAAGGGCGAGGCAACGCTGATTTTGTGTAAATGCACAAAAGATTTGCAATGCGATTCCAGTGGTATTAGTACAAAATTTTTGTACTAATACCACTGGAATCGCTTCCACGGGTGTGTATTTAGTTGTGTTAGTATAATCAAGTACGACCTAAGGGTTTACCTGCGTACTTGTATAAACACCATTTAAGGTGTTTGCCTGTAGTACACATGCATGGTCTTCTTTATCACCGAGTGTCCAATCATAACTCCAAATTAAATCATTAAGTACATTAGTCAATAATGCACAAATTCTGTTTAAGCCGCTATCACATCTTCTTAAATCCAAAGACTAATTCGGCATACATTGCTCGGAAGCTTGGTTCTGTTACTTCCAACATCCTTACTTCAACCGGCAATGTATGCCGAATTAGACTCTGAATTTAGTAAGGTGTGATAGTGGCTTATTTGCCAATTAAACGCAGTTAAAACTAGTTTTAATTAAAATTACACAACTAAATCGAGATCAGTCGATTAAGCGCGATTAAATGAACACTCGGAATGGGCTTCAACCCATATTGAAACTAAATTAGGTAAACTTAGAGATCGACAGCTCATTTTCCTCACATATGGTAATAAAATGCAAATTTCTAGGATATTTCTAGTCTACATCAAACGTTTTATATCAGTAATTAGAAATCTGTAGCATATCTTCACCTATTATGTAGAAGTAGCTCGCCGTTTGTGCAAAAGAATGTAGATTTAATGACACCAAGAGATGTAGATAACGTTTTTAATTTTATCCAGTGGGTGATAAAAACGCTTGAATTTTGAGTTGATAGCAAATAGCTATTGGGTATAAGTCAGTTATATGTTTGAAAATAACTATATACTTTATTACGGTATTAAGGATATAATTTACTTGCGAAGGAAGCCGAGTATATTAAGTTTACGTCGTCCTGTCAATCTGATGAGATGACTGACTTGTTCCAAAATATAGCGCAAATCTTGTTTCGTCTTGAACAGAAACAAAAATATGAAACACGACATTTGTTTGTAAGGTATGCATATGAAATTCAACGCATTAGTTACAATTACAAAACATTATACTGCACATTATTTACCTACTTACTTAGCTGCAAAATTTAAGCAAAGCAGTACTTTCCAAGATAGAATACCATTGTAGCCAAATGATCAAACAAATTACTCACGGGTTAGGTATATGAAAACCGCTCCGCCCAATGTGTAGGATTACAATAAACCCAATGAATGAGTAGACAAGTAGACAACACCAATTATATGTAAATTCACTCGATCATACGGAACCGTGGCGCCTACAGATCGGTCCCATGTAATATAATATAAAATAGGCTATCCGTGCCAAATATGGGAATCTACCATTAGCAATGTCAATCTATTTAATTGTTTATATCCAAAAAAGAACGCTGGTTTGAAATGGCTAAACGATTTGACGCTTCCTGAATAGATAAATCTTTAATATGATTTGCGCGTGGGCAGGTAATTTTATTCCAATTTTAATGTGTGTGTATGTGTAACAAAGACAATAATCTAGTTACTCTGTAAGGCAATGACAATGCAAACGTATTTAACCTACATGAATAGATTAATGATTTAACTAATTAAAATATGCCCTTATATTTCATTTACATTCTAAATCCCAGTAATGAAATCAAAAAGAAAGTTTATAATAACTGTCTTGCAGAAAAATATAATCATCGCTCCTTATCAATCACGTCATTAATGGAGATTATTGGAGATTCACTTGACAACTACCAACAGAATTAATAATCCAGGGTCCTGGTGTTTAGTCAACTACCTCATAGCATACATAAACTAAACCATAATTTAGTTATCTGTTGTAGTGATAGCAGATGCTTAGTAACAAACTTTTTGGTAGCGGTTTAAATTTCGTAACCTGGAAGAAGTATGAGAGATCCCTAAAAATAGCGATTAATGGTCCAAAAATAATCCATCTAAAGAATGTAATATTTACTTAAACGCTCCTTGCTGGTGGTCTGCTAAAGCCATTTCCGATCATCAAAACATATCCGACTTGAATTTGTAAACAGATCAACTCGGTAATAAACAAAATCGATGCGTGAATCGATTAGATCGAAATCGATGAGTCATGTAAAATGGTTCGCGCGTGGGCCGAACTGTGAAATCGTAAGAGATTTACTTAACGAATCTTACTAATCACTTACTTTGGAGTAAAACACCATATAATATGAAGTACATTTGACAGGCCATCCACGAGTTATTAGCTTTAATAAAGGGAAACCAAAATATCGTACCTTTGCAAAGTTATGACGTTTGAGAAGATTAACTAGCGGAAGAAAATGATAAAGGAGAAAAATACATAAAAAAAAATAAGCCCAATTACACCCTAACGGCTAAGAAACAGTTTTTTGGTGGACGATTTGCGCACTAGATTTGTAGTTGGTGCGAATAAAAAATACCTAAAATCTAAGAATTTGCCTATTACAGAAAGTGAGTCAGTCCTATTATATTAAAATGCTGCATGTACGTACAATGTATGTGAACCACTAACATAACGTCTTACTACATATTTGCAACGCAGTCAATGGAACTCACTTTCTGAATGAAACATTATTCAATGATAGTTTGATAAGATTATGAAATAAAGTAGCTACTTATTTTACTAATATAAACTATTATCATGTTATGAATGTGATACTATCGCATAGTTAATTACGATGTACAAATCATTATCATTATTATTCAATAACTTGTTATCTTCATTTCTAATCAATGCGTGCATCTTGTTCTCGTGAACAAAATGTATATTTAGAACATTAAACAAAAATTTCAAGGTTTCCTTAGTGTTTCATCGATGTTTGACTTAATTTAGATGCATAATGTTCAATGAGAGACTTTGACAACAAGTAAGACGGTTATAAGTATACAATACATACTTACACTGAAAAAAAAAATTGCTATTCAATCAAGATTTTGATAGTTTCAAACAAGAATCTTGACTCCATTTGAGCTTGCAAAGACCTTATTGGATTGTATCAATTTGATTATTGAATTAAAGATCATAAGTTTAAATTGACTAAGATGCTTTATTGAATCTATCAATATCATTTTCGATTTAATCACAAAATGCCAAACAGAGAAAATTTATCTTGGTTGGCTCTCCGTTTTTTCAGTGTAAATATGATAGTCTGAAGTAATAAATCTTTCTGTAAACTACGCAGCAATGTCCGTTCAAGATGCTATCAGTGGAGGAAATTCAAATAGTCGTTTAGGAACAAAGGTCCCACTGCACTGCCACATTGTGTCCCGTAAAGGAGACGGAGGCTTAGAAGCATACTTCACGTGCCAAAAGCTAGCTGGTTTCGAATACAATGGTGGCAAGGAAGGAAGATTCTGTTCATAGTTCGTAGATTTTACTATGATTTCTTTCATTATGCTAGGATGCACTATAACAGTTGAATTTGCATACACAATGTCTTTTCTATAAAAAGCTAAGAAAGCAAATATATTACCCAAAATGTTATTCCTTCCTTTAGTTTGATATTTATTTTCAAACTTTTTCTACATTTTTCTTAAGATTTATTTATCAGTTCAAGTGTATATCCGATTTCTTACCTAAAATAATTTAACAAAACATTGAAGCATTTCTCTAACAAGATATTACACAAAATCGCGATAGGATTTGAATTCCCGGTAAAGCGTAGTTAAATTTGGTTAAGTTTCATTTTCAATAACCCTTGGCCTACTTACTAAGAAATTGATCACGAAAACGCCTGTATAATGACATTTTGAAGCATTTAGAAGCAACAACTTTACATTTTAATCCAAGACTCCGAGAATTATATTTATGACAATTTTAATAATAATATGTATAATGCTTCAAATTAAAAATTTATAAAAATTCCATAAACAAAAACTTTAAAATGTTTTATCAACCTAAAACACGGCACCGTAAGTAAGTATAATGTAGGTCATATTAATTTGCAGAAACTCAGTAATAAGGCAAAGGGAATATTATTACCTATCATAACAAGCTCATAATATTGTGGCATTTTTCCTAAAGAATAAGCAACACGAACACAGGTTAAACTTGTCCCAGTAACTATGAATTACAGACATGTCGTTTGGTCATAAAACAGTAATAAGGAGTGATGGTCGGTCATCCAGTTTATTGGATGTAAATATCGTCATTAAAAGACTCTTCATTACATCGACCCTTGCCAATGCTATTGATATAGGTAGAGCTAGGATTTCAGTTGTAACAAGTTTGATACTACATCTGAGTTTGGCTTTATTACTATATTAGAGGTGCTGATGTAAATATTGTCATTTAAATACTGACAGTGACCTCCGCAAATGCTATGACAGTTTAAGTAGAGACGGGACTGTTTGCAGTAATAACAGTTTGATAACAATAATAACAGGTTTCATAACAGCAATAACTAATATAACAAGGTAGACCGTAAGTCCGCCTATGTACCTTTGTGCATGAAGTTAAATAAATAACTGGGCGCCTGCAAATTAACTAGGTTTTCCGCCATACACTTTCATATCATGATACGGTCAAATAAAGCGGTATTGTATTTCGTGAACCATATAAAAATAGTGAGATTGCTCCAAGTGATTTTTGACACATTGTTTAAAGCGAAAATATGCTTATTGTGACAATAGAAAAGTATAAAGTGGCTGGTACATAGGCCTTATTGCATTAAATTATAGGTCAAAACTCAAAGATTACTTATTTATTTTTCGTTATTTTATTTTACTTATAAAAATTTAATGTAAGAAATTGAAGGGAAACAATCCACACAAGAAGATAATCAATCAAGGGTTACAGCGCCAAAGCAAGAGAGGTTTAACATTTTTACTGCGCCTGTCCAAATAATGAAAATGTATTAGTACTAAAGTATTAATAACACCATACCACTCTACTCAAATCAAATACCGGCGCGCTTCACATGAAGAAGTTTTCTACAGAGCAGCTCGTAAACCCGCTTCACCATAATTACTACACGAACTCGCAGAGACACGATCGACTAGTCCAATCAAACATTTTATAGCTTGTGAAAATTAATTATATTATGGAATCAAATTGATTTTCTTTATGAGTGTGTTAAAGGGAACTTGATTAACCTTGATCCTTAAACACATACATGAAGTTTTGATTACCTTGTTGTATAGGATATTAAAAGCAACACGATGATAGACACGTCAAGAGTGGTTAAATGGACGTTACTAGGCAGAATACACGTAGGCACGGCAAAGGAAGTGGAAATAAAACCAGTATAAGCTGAACTAGCGCTGCGCTTCGAACGCCCGAATCCAAAGACCTGCTGTTTCTTCTGACGTGCGGCCGTTTGCACCTATACTATATGAAAAAAATCTCTCTTGAAAATTAAAATTTGGCAAGTAATTAAAAAAAAAGACCAAATTAAATATGCACTCTAATCGTATGTGCACACTAATAAATAGTGCGGCCGATTAGCTGGACAAGTGACCAGGTACTAGTTAGGTACATAGCTCTCAATTTTTGATAGGAGCCAATTCTTGAATTTCCATGTACCTGGAAAATATTTGGTGCATTTATAAAGCGTGTCCACGTAAAGGCGATATAAGACGTTAAGCGACTGGATTATAAGATGTCACGCGCTTATAGTTCTTGATCGGGTTCGCGGCCGCGCGCGCCCGAACCGAATACTCGGTTGCTTGCACTTTTCAATTATTATGTGGAGTAAAAATTAAACATCTAAATAAAATATTCATATTTTAGATAATTTTTTTGTATAAAAAGTAACTAGTGAACTTTTGCGGTTTTGGATAAATTTTGCAAATTATGACAAAACAGGTGCTGTTGGGGATTTTTTTTTCTCAAACACGGTTAGCAAAAATACAATTTCTATTCAATTAAAAACCTTTTTAAATCGTGATATATCAACCTGTTTTTTTTCTTTATGGCTTTGGTGGCAATTTATTTTAATTTTTAAACGAAGAGTAAGGCATTTCACCCCTATTAACGCCTTATGAAGGTTTTGTAACGCGCACGAATACTCTTGATCATGACAAGAGCTTTGGTCGCTCAAGAGCCTTCGCGCCATGCATGACAACTGAAACATTCCATTCCAATAAGTGTCCGTTAACTATAACAGAGATGTGGGTCATATGTATAGAGGCATGAATCTTAGGAATTCAGGAGACGAGGGTTTACTCGGAATTATATTAAGAGTTAACGGAAGCAACTACTCCAACAAATTTTCAGTCTACCACGTCTGATGTTACTCAGTCGGACACTCAGGAAAAGTAAGGTAATTTATTTTGCCTAATTTATAAGTATCACGCTAAGACCAGGAACAAAAAAAAATATGTATGAGAAATGTGAAAGTTTAAAACAAACTCCAACAAGTCTTGAATTTGGTGTAAACCTTTTAGATAGCAAATAAGTTAATAACATTGAATATAATGGGTATCTGTACAAAACCAGTACCAAGAATATATTGCATCCAAGCTATAGAATAAATGGGTTCAAGTACACAAAGAAGTTTATGTAGCTGCCCACGCGTTTCTGATACAATAAGTAGTGGGCTTATTCCTAAAAACGACGAAATATTATGTCCACTGTAGCTTCCTTAAGCCCATTGAAGATGACAATAAACTTTGATGTTGATAACGATCTAATAATGGCAATAGATAGAACTGATATAAGTACAGCTAACTTACTGAATAGAAAGTTAAGAATTTGACTTAATTTGGACGTTATTCTCAAAATACGTTCCTAACCTAACCTAAAACCACTGGTTTTCTAAAAACAGAAGGTTAAATTTTAAAAGCTAAGACGAAACGTATTGAAGTACAAAATAAGTTATATGGTACCGTACCGGTGTGGGAAGAATGCGATAACCATGGGTTCCTTCCTGGGTCTCTCGGTCAAGTGGGCTGGCTGATTGGTGATGGATACGGCAACTACGTATTACAGCAAGACAATATTAGAAGCTGGATGTTTCTATACGTACAATGGATTTGGACATTATAATGGCGGGGATATTATGGAACCTAGTGTGCTGAATACTTTGATAATGTACCTAACGTCAACCTTTCAACTTGAGCGGTAGTTGGAATTCCAGTTATAAATTCCTCTCTTGTTCTAGCTTAGTCTAGGCTTGTTCTTGAGGCTAAACGCAACCAAATGGATGGAGTGATGAATAGCCAAACATAGTTTTGGGACCTTTGGACTTTAACGTAGTGTTATAGACACTGTTTATACTTTTTAAGTACTTATTAAAATATAATGATGATAAAGATAAAGTATTAAAAGTCAACAATGTCAACAACAACAATGTTATAATGGTCCTGGTACGTACCAGGACCAAATTCAGGACGTTCTGAATAAAGGCCAGGTTAAAAGTACCCTAAACCGACGAACATGTATGAAATGATTGATAAAAGTACAGGAAGCGAGGGAAGTATATCAAGATCGTAGCAGGTGGAGAACTGTGGTCTCTGCCTACCCCGACGGGAACAGGGCGTGATATTATGTATGTATGTATGTTATAATATTACACGAGCATGAAAAGACAAAGGTGTCAAAGGATTTCTGTAAAGAACCTAACGACTGATGAGTGCTTATTCAGAGCTATATAATGTAATCATATCTCGAATGCACGTAATTATTTATTACTCGGAAACGCGACATCGCGATTCGCGTTGACCTTTCCGTTTCGATAAGATAGTCGTGTTACAAAATATTACCTACTGTCATACTAAATAGACCATCACGACGTTAAAGAAGAATGTCTTGATAAATTAGCGGTCAAATAAACTATACTTGTCGATACTTATTATATCAACGCACGTGAGCAAAAGATACAAGTTTAAGTTATAACATGTGAACCACAAAAAGAAAATGGAAACAACTTTTAAAATAAAATCAACCTCAGTTATTAATATAGATAACGATTACTATCTATGTAATAAAGATGTCTGAAAACAATTGCATGCAGATTTGAAAGCAAACCTTTTCACTTCAACATTGTAATATAAATAATTTTGTGTTATGACATTTTAAAACAATATGCATTGAAAAACAAAAGAAATAAAACAATGAAATATTTGTTTACGCTGCAGACAATTCACAACCACAACCGCAGATTCATTGAACCAATACGGAAGTTTTTGATTCGGATATTGATTCAGACAAATCGATAAAGCGTACATAATAGCTACGATCATAATACACCATCGATTCGAAACAACGCAACCGTAAACGAATCACAAAACATGATCCCGATACGTCTAAATGAAAAAAATCAACAATATCTGACGCGATTACTTACGACCAACTGATCCGACAGCCGATTTTTGTATCGCTATTATCCGATTATCTACCGTTAAAAAGCACCGTAACCGACAGGAATTCAGATTTATCGAAAATCTAAATCATTATCTCCAGCAAAGCTTCACTTTTACCAAATACCAGATCGATACACTTATCCTATTTCTTCGTTATTGTAATCTTGCTAAAATTTATTGTATTTACTACAAAAGTAATGCTTTAAATTAGTTTAAAATTTATTGAAGAGTCACGCATTTGGTTCATCGATGCTATTTAAATCACAAATGAGCCAATTAAAGAGTTAAATGTACTTGGAGAAAAAATTGATAGCATTGAGATAATGCTCCACTTGGATTAACTCGGTAAATGCACTTGAGATCAGTGATCTGCAAATAAGTTTATATTTTAATGAAATCTTTACCAAGAGATTATACTCACATTTTATACCTATACTAGCTGTTACCCGCGACTTCATTTTATAAAAAAAACAGAACTCGAACTAAATTGAAACATATTTTGCGGAACGCTTATCCTTCTTGATCCCTACGTAAAAGATGCATTTGTACTTATCCAAGTTGAATAAATGTATCTTGCTACAAATTTAATTATCTTTTGATTTTATTCAACTGGTAGGTAGTGCGGAATTTTCATTGTCAATCGCTACAGGCGAACTTAAAAAAGAAGGCAATAAAGGGAGTGAAGTGAATGGGTAGCGAGGAGGTATTCATAAAAGTCCCTATTCCTCCCTATCTATCCTTTTCTATCCCCCCCCCCCCCACATCCCCCTATGATGAGTATGAAAGTCGTCTTTGTAAACACATGTTAAATTATTTAAAGAACATACACAATATTCGACAAAACAAAATGCCAAATTGAATCTTTCAAACGATTATAAAACGGGACAAGTGACCACTGAGAATTTATTTAGTGTAAAAAAGGCCTTTGACCAGATCCAACGCCCCTCTCTGTACAACAATAGCCACATTCATATCAAATAGCGGATAACCCATAAAATATTCATAATTTTCGACAAAAGATCATCCGAATCAATACACCCTATTAATAATAACGTGATATAAACTTTTATTCATGGCTATAACCCCTGAATAAATTATTATATCTCAAAATTCAAGCTTTATTATTATGTTTTTGTCCTCTTGCCACTCTCGCATAATACATATACCTCGATGTTAAAATTTTGTTCGATAATAGGTACTTGTCTATCGTATTAGAATGAAACCAGTTTTAACTACGGTCCATTTAATGTAGCAATATTTAGCAAATATTCTCGTAATTTTTCATAATTAGACGTTGTTCTTCCCGTTTCTGCATTTTAAACAATATTGGGTAATACGAAATAATTTTAAAGTAAGGTTCATACACGATTAGTACAGAAGGTAGCAAGCAGCCTAGCAGGTAGGTAGCAGGTAGGTCGTTTGATACAATTGGGACAAAGTTATTCTTGTAATGTAATTAAAACCTATTAATTAGATTATAAGAACAATTTTGTCCTACCTAGGTCACGTTACACAAAATTATAAGCGATTCTAAGAAAATTGCAAGTTAAATTGAGTATCATTGCTGTTTTGCATGCTTAAAGAAATTCGGTGTACTGAAAGAGCTATACAGGCGAAAAACAGTTCTCTAAAACGACCTTGCACTAACTTAATGCTAAAATATGTAACTTTAAAAACAACATTTTACGTTTTCATATTATCAAAGTACTTTTTGTATCATATTTGGGATTTAAAATCACTCTGCTTTGAAGGCAAATCACTCAAGAACTTTACTATGAGACCAGGCTTGAGGAAGAAAGAACTATCTTTCCTGAATAGCTAAGGTACTTGGACTAGATACAGTAGAGAGTAGAAATGCGAGAAATGTAGAACAGTGTAGTCTTCTAAGTTTCTTGCGTCGGTATTTCTGCTAAGATTATATCTTAATTGCTGTAAATCATGAAGACATTTTTATGTAAGAAGCTTTGTAATTTCACTTCAAGATTTATCATTACAGAAAGATCAGACAATAAACGATCAGTTAATGATTTAATATGAGACGAGTATGTTCGAGTCAATTTTTATATTTTGCCTCATATCCATAATTCCATACTGAAATGTTGGTTGGTTCTTAGAGCACGAAGACAGCTTTAAATGCAGGACGAGAAAGAAGATAACAGCAAAAAATCTGACTCTTTAGAAGGTAAGTATACAATAGCGATAAAACAGTAAATCCAAAGATTTCGAGTGACTGGGTAGTCGCAGTCGTCTGGATCCCTTGTTACTAAATAAAGTTGATAGTAAAACTCGTAAACCCACCCCTTGTACAGATTTTATTGCTCGGACGATAAATAAACTTATCGAACTGGTTTCGGAGAGTAATAAGAAACTTAATTTTATTTTAGAGGATTCTGCCGCTAGGAAAATTTAATATTTTAATTTGATTTAGGTTATTCGTAGGATATAGGTTAAGAAATTCACTAAAAGGAGAACTTTTTTACCATACTAAACTAATGAATTTGTTTGTGACGATAGTTGCGTTCAGTAGGTAACTAATTATCCAAGAATTAAGCAACACAAATTAGCTAGCGATATTTTATTACAAGAGGTCCTTTCATCACTAGATCAATAATAAAAAAATAATTTGGGTATCAAAGTACCATTGTCGTTTGCTAGACTATTCTTCTATTAATCATTCCATTGTTAAAATTAATCAAACCCTAAAAAATGTGCGCCGTAATAACTATATTAGTTTCTACGGGAACGCGTGCTCAAAAATACTATACTCGTATTCAAAGGTTCCAATTTCAAATAATAAGAAGAAAATTGCACAATCGGTCGACGGAGAACAGAACCAATGATTATCGGCTGCTGTGATTGAAACCAATGACAGATGGGAAACACAATACACCATGGAATGTGCCATTGTAGGTACAATCCCGCTTGATCGCAGTTTAGGGGCGATTCTGCGTATTCATCTGCAAACGATCGATTTTATATTTCATCCGATAATGATGACAGTCCAGGATTAAACTGAATAGATTCATACACAGAAAAATAAGGGTACTTAGAAGGAGGATTAAAGAAATAATTCGTCACAAGGTAGCGAAGGCGTCGTTCTATGGATTTGACGGGTTATTTTAAATATTTCCTAGTGATCACTGATAGTTTGACATAAAATATTGGGACATGTTGGCAGATGTCATCCCATAGTAAAATAAATTAGCAAGGTATCTATTCCGAGCGAAGCAAGGAGGTCCAAAATCTTTGGATTCATATGACATGACTAATTCGTTATACAAAAGCCGAATTGATGAAGAGATAATTTGACCCCTCTGAGTGTTGACACAAGGAAAAAAACAAACAAGATGTTAGTAAACAAAAGAGTGACAATAAGAAATTGTTTTGATAATCAAATATCGTATTGAATTCATTTCGTTTTTACTACTTTAATGTTTATAAGGACCAACCCAGCTGCCAATGTTGGTTTGTAATGCTGAAATTTACGAACTATAATTTCTTAATAAGGGCTCAAAAGTGGGCTGGCTTTTTACTATACACACAGATATTTCACTATTCAGCTCTACTTATCAAGGAGCTGACAGGATTTAGTAGATTAAGTTAGGTTAGGATACCCAATGCAATAGTGTACTGACGCTATTAGTTACAATTCTACCTCCTCTTTATCCTAGTAGTAGATGACAATAATTCAAGTAAGAAATTAGAAAGCATAGATATCTGGTCTCAAGGTGAAAACGGTGTGAATAGCGAACGATTACTAACGATGCCGCGTTGCGTGCTATTCTAAATCACGTGGAAAAGATGACAAGATAGCATGCTAATTGAAAAAAAAAACAACAGATTACTAGGACTTTAGAAACAGATACCGTAGAAAAAATTGTTAAAGAAAAGAAAGAAAAAACCCCTCCTGAACTTACATATAATAATCGATGTTCTTGAGAAATATGGACGATAATATTATGATTTTAATAATAAAATAATACAAGTATTGCTTGCAACTTAAAACAATGTCGATTGTACTACCTACTTTCTGTTTTCAAAATAACCGTTAATGTTTTGCTCAAGTGCGAGATGACTTATAGTCAATTTGTGCTTAAAATTTTAAATTGAACATACAGACACACATAACATCACGCGTCTCTTCCGTCAGGAGTGCTATTCCCAAAACAACAATTTTGACGTCCGCACACGGATCCGCAGGTGATCCGCAGGTGTGTGTCAAATTGGTATTCTGCAACCAAGTTACCACGACGGTGAGAGCACTGCGTGAACCGCTGAGCGGACTTTTTGACATTTTTGTATGGGTTGACGTTTAAATTGGTATTCCGTAACGCATTCCGCGCTCACTCTCGAATTTTGATGTTAACCTTTAATATTACTATTTTTGTGTTTTTTACTATATTTTGAGTTGTGAAATATTTTAAATGCTACTATATGATGACAAACCCTCAGAACATGCGTAAATTTGCAGATAAAATACAAAATTGGGATGACTTAAACCAGCATGAAGATGCTAGCGCCACTACTGGGTAAAGTTGGTGGTGAAGAGAACTACCTCAAATGAACATTTGACATTATTGTATGGTTTGACATTTGAATTGGTATTCCGGTGCATAGCCCGCGTTCACTCCAGCGCTCACTAAGAAGGCAAACCTCGAACAACACAAAAGTTACAACCTACCTGCGGATCTGTAAGTGAGCAGTTAATTTTTGAGATTTTTTTGGATATAAAACTACGGTAAAAGGAGCTTTTGTAAGTCAGAGATTATGCAATTTCCTATTAGTGAAAACTTAAAAAGAATTTATCTAACTGCCATAGGTTGGCTGGAAGAAATATCTTTTAGAGATAAGCCCGCCCTTGTATATGTCCTTTTATTCTGCTTTTTTTAGGGTTCCGATACCAAAATGGTAAAAAAAAGGAACCCTTATGGTGCCGCTCTGTCTGTCTGTCTGTCCGTCTGTCTGTCACACCTCTATATCTCAGCAACCACTTACGCTATCGAGCTGAAATTTGGAATAGTTTTAGAATATAGTTGCCCAACTTAATTGCACATGAAATTTTTTTGAAAAAAGTATGATTATTAATGTAAAGGGGGCCAAAATAGGGGGGGCCAAATTTCAAATTGTCGCTACTAGGTCGAGTGGGGTATCATATGAAAGGGCTTTACTTGTACATTTTAAAATATATTTTTGTATTTTTTTAAGTTTCTTAGTTTTCAAGTTATGATGAAAAATGTCAAAAAAAATACCATTCCCCCCCCCTTATCTCCGAAGTTTGAGTAAGGGAAAATCTGAATTAATTACAGTTGACAGAGGTTTATGTAAACTTTACAGCAAAAATAAAACGATCTTTCTAAGTTGCACAGTTTTTCAGAAATCTGCAAAAAACCTTTACAAACAAATTTAGTTTCGCGGTCCTGAAAATGGACTTTATTGCTTCCAAAAATACTATAGGTATATTGGAACCCTCGGCGCGCGAGTCCGACTCGCACTTGACCGGTTTTTTATTTTCAATATGTGTGCAATAAAGAATATATATAGTTCAAAAGTCAAACGTTTTTCCCGTGTTAAATGGACGTTTTTCCGCGGTAATAAGTAGCTAAAATTAGCACAATGTAGCATTCCACAAGAAAAGAAACTTCTGAATACGTTTACATTTAGCTGTACATATGACAAAAATAAATAGCACTGGTTCGTTTTTCCCGCGGTTATATGTAACTTACGTCAATCAGGGATACTGTAGCATTCCACAGAAGAAAATCTGTAGGACATTTTTACTGAAGGAATGAGAAGTTTTCCCGTTAACGTATCTTACCGCAACAGAAAAACCTTTAGAATTGGTTCATTAGTTCAAGAATTGAACGGTTTTTTCGTAGGAATAAGTAAGTGGCTTTCCCGCGGGAATAACCCGTTTCCATTAATAAGGAATAGCTCTGGGGTTTAATGTTTTTCCCGTTGTAATAACATAATTATCTTCTCTGTTCAAAGAAGCTTTCTAAAAAGTAAAATTCAGTTCATTAGTTCAATTGGTTAATTTTAATTTTTAGAGACATAAGAAAATAGTATAAGTATGTGGTTTTCGAGAAACCGATTAGAAATATATACATCATCATCATCATAACATCCCATAAAACGTCCACTACAGGACAGGGAGCTCCCTCCAGAATTCTAGCTTTTGCTGGAAAAATGTGGAGCGGAAGTACCATAGTCACCTCGCTTGTAGAAATATATACACAAACAAATATTGCTTGTTTAATAGTACAGGATTTTATAAACAAAATATAAAAGGTCTCCACCAGAGATATTTTTAGCCTACCTTACTTTGATACTGTTATAATTTATAAGCACGCTACATCTATTTTATCTAATACACAGTATTGAATGTTAATAAAATATTTAGGTACACACGGCCGCACATTAGTAGAAACACTTTTGGACCTTATGGCGTGGTAATAGAGTTGAAAAAGTTTCTACCGACAAGCGGTTGACCGTACGTACTTAAGTAAATAAACGTTTATAAACAATAGACACATTATTTATAGAAATAGTCACTTTAAAATAACATTTAAAACACAATCAAAGCCACTGTAAAATGAAAAATCAGATGTTCGTACACATCTTGATGCAAATGCAATATTATTGTGCGGTAATCTGCTGGAAAGAAGTCATCCATAGCATTCAAAATAGTTATCTGAATGCAGGCTCCACCAGGCAAATTTCTATGAATCCGACGCGTGAGAGACCTTTTCGTTGGTTTGCGGTCCCAAGATATCAGATGTTCGTACACATCTTGATGAAAATGCAATATTATTGTTCGGTAATCTGCTGGAAAGAAGTCATCCATAGCATTCAAAATAGTTATCTGAATGCAGGCTCTACCAGGCAAATTTCCATGAATCCGACGCGTGAGCGACCTTTTCTTTGGTTTGCGATCCCAAGATATAGCTCAAGAAGCGAGACATGGAAGATACCGCCACTTTTATCTGAAATTATAAAAAAATTGTTAGTAAGTTATGTGCTTATTTGTGCAAAGGCTTTGGTGACAGATTTCATAGTCAATTACCTTGTATTTTGTAATTATATAATAACTTGTGGCATCAAATGCTCTTCTACTTTGTGCTATTATGAAGCGAATTTAAATTTAGTTGAAAATCTAGCTAAATAATTAAATTTGTTGTTGTTGTGATTTGTGACTTGTTTGACAGATGTTGATATGGTTCATATTTTTTTTATGTATAGCTCGCCCGCAAAGGCATTGCGCTCTGAATCTATTATAAAATTTTGTACAGAACTAATATTTTAAACTTCAAATTAAGTAAAAGGATTGACTATTACGTTTTGTTTTTAGAGACACTAAATGAATAATTAATTAACGTCGAAATGACCTGATAATGTACAGTCGATTTGTCGATTTTCATATAAGCGATTTGTTGCCCATCCCTAGTTCACTCCACTGCGCTTGTGTTGTAAAAATTTACAGAATACCAAAAAAAATTCTGTCAAAGCTGTAAGTGGAGCGAGCCCCTGAACGTACAAATTTACTTTTTCTGCCAAGTTATTCGAAGGTCGATATACTTCGTACGCAAAAAAAGTGGTCAAAACAGCGGTGTTGCCGTTCATACTTTTTCTGATTATTAAATTTTTGGTAGGAATTTGAATTATTTTATAAACAATTTAACAGAAAAAAAGTGTACGATACTTAAAGTAAATTAAGTAGTGAACATTTTGCAATAAAATACATGCGTATGCTAACGCATTTTTTAGTAAAACGCCTAGCTGGCTGCTGGATTTTATTGGTGAGCAGCGGTATGCCAAATTCAGTTAAATGTCAACGGCAATCTATTGCAGGCGTTTTGTGCAATGTATGAAATTCGATATACTTGTATGGTCTCTAGGCGTAGACAACGTATTGAGTAAATAACGAAAAATCTCTCGGGTGGTAGCACTGAAAATAAAACTGAACAAGACCAAGAATTCCGAAAAAAAAAACTTGGCACAAATTGCATGATATGTATGAATTCCCCTTCAGCTTTTAGTTTTTTTTTTGTCTTATTTTAATTTCTGTATTTCAGTATTTTAATTTTTAGGTATCTTCAGTATTATTATTTATCTTTATTTTATTTTCAAAGTTTTAGCTTACTTATTTATATTTTTTTCTATGTTGTTAAATATTTCTGTACCTACTGATGTTATATTTATATCTTTGTATTCCTTTATTTATTCTTTGTATTTTTCGTAGCAAGTGTAGCTGGTTTTTAGTGGGTTTTTGCACTTGTGCTTTTTTGGTTTAAATAGTTGGCTGTTGTTCGTCTGTTTTTTAGTAGCTCTGACAGTCGACGTCCACTTGTTTGTTCAAATCTACTAAGCAAACCGCAAATTTCCACAATATGTGGTATTTTTCTCACAGTAAAATCAGTTTCATTTTTAAATTGTTCCATGTGGAGATGTTCATGTCCATCATAACTTTTTATTTTTATTTATTTTTTATTTATTTATTTGGCTCTTCAACAATATGTACACTGTATAAATACAAGAAGACAAACATTACTTAAATCTAAGTGTCATATCACTTAAAGAAGAGCATAACATGCTCTGAATAATTTAATTAAGGACCTTAAATTACTTTATATTTAATACTAATTAGAAACATTAATACACCTACATTATACTCATAAGCATTAAATGAGAAAACAAAAACAAGCTAGCTTTGAAAAATGGTGCTAGATGCTGATACAAAAAATCTATAAGAGAAAAAGAAAAAAAGAGAAACTACTTAAAATTTCAGTATTGGCAGTAAGTTTTATGCTCTCAACTAGTGAGTACAATACTTTTTATCCTACTAATTGTTGTTACATTTAAGTCTATAGATTCTTGGAATACGTTATACAGGGAAAAAAATCTATAAAGTGATGAATGCTTTTTTAAGTTGGTACGACTGATAGGTTGTTGAAAAAGTTTAATGTTGGATGAACGTGGTAAGGTTCGAGGCACATTGAATTTGATTTTACGAAGAAGACTAGGACAATTAGTGGAACTAGTAACTAGTCTTTTGAGAAAGACCAAATCCAGCATTTGACGACGTTTCTCCAATGAAGACATTTTAAAGTGTATCAAACGTTCTTCGTACGACTTAAGTTGTTTAGCCAGTTTGCAATGGTAAGTCATATGCCGAAGGAATACTCTTTGTAATTTCTCAAGCCGATTTATATGAACTTTATAAGATGGTGCCCAAGCCACACTACAATACTCTAGTTGACTTCTGACTAAGGAGTAAAACATGATCTTTTTTTGTGACTGGGTTTTTAAAATTCTTACACTCTCTTAGAATAAAACCAAGCATTTTAGTAGACTTGACAATGACTGTATCTATATGCCTGATAAAATTAAGCTTGGAGTCAAGTTGAACGCCTAGATCACGGATGTGACTTACTTCCTCTAGCGTTTCCCCATTTAAACTGTAGTTTGTACATACTATGTTTTTATTACGAGTAAATTTAATGTGATGGCAATTGCCAACATTTAATAATTTCCTATTTTTCTGACACCAATCTCTAAGCCTGTCTAGGTCATCTTGAAGTAACCTATAGTCGTTCAAATCTTTAATGCTTTTAAATACTTTTGAGGTCATCGGAAAACAAGTAATGATTCGAATTATGAAAACATTGACTTATATCCTTAATAAAAAGCGTGAAAAAACAAGGTCCGAGATGGGAACCCTGGGGATACCTGGGGAATAACTGGTTTTTGATGGGCGAATGCTTTTTTTTTCTTATTTGTAGGTATGTAAATATTGTATATTTTTTCTGTTTTGACGTGACGTTTTTTAATAATTACCTGTAAATAATAAAACACTGTTTATAATGTAGTATGCTTTTAATTGGCTCTATTTCGATACGATACCCTGTTTGGTTTCCCACAATCTTCAGAATATCATTGTCACCCTTTTTAGAAAGGGACACCGCGGTATCTTATGTTACTTGCTGTCAGCACAATTTTTCTACATGGCACTCAGTCCAGTTGTACGTATAGTACTTATCTAGTCCCTGGTGGAGCGTGTCTGCGGGCTTGTAAATCGAGATAGACCAGCAGCCAACATCGGTCGATTTGGTCTTTTCTGGATATTTTTAGGGTTCCGTACCTCAAAAGAAAAAAACGGAACCCTTATAGGATCACTTTGTTGTCCGTCTGTCTGTCTGTCTGTCTGTCTGTCTGTCTGTCTGTCAAGACCCTTTATCTCACGAACGGGTAAAGGTATCAGGTTGAAATTAATACCATATATTAGGATCCATGAACCACACAAGATCTGAAAATTTAAATTTTTTAAAATAACGCAATCAAAAGATATGGCATTTTATGTCCTCATCTCCATACATTTATTCAAAAATGAAAAACCTACAGGGTACTTCCCGTTGACCTAAAATTATGAAATTTGGCAAGAAGCTAGGTCTCACAGTACAAATGATGGGAAAAGTCTGAAATCATTAAATATTACAACTTTTCTCACAACTAATGGTAACCAATTGTGGTGAGCTCCCGTTTCAAGAACATTCATATAAGAGAGGGGTCAAGTTGGATGGTTGCTGAGGCGATTTTTGTTTTAGTTCTATTTAAAAACGGGAACACTTACAAACTTGAAAATTGGTATGTTTATAGAGCATAGGCTATAAAATAACAAATAATAAAATTTGGTCAAGCGCGTGTCGGACTCAAAAAATCTAGCACATTAACTTACTGAAATTTCAACTAATACAATTATGTTTGTGTGGCGAGCTGTTCGTGCAATTTATAAAATGAAGCCTAGAGAATCTCTTCGAAATAAATTTAAAGAAATCAACATTTTGACTTTTGTGTCGCAATACATTTATGAGAATTTAATATATGCTAAACGGAATATACATATTTTTGATAAAAATTGTGACAGGCATAGTGTCAACATAAGAAACAAGAATCAACTTGCTTCTCATGTCAGCCGTATTCACAAAATTAGTAAAACATATAAAGGTCAATGTATACGCTTCTATAATAAGGTACCCACTGATATTGAAAGTTTACCGTTAGATAAATTCAAAACTGTAATCAAGCAGAAATTATGTAAGAAGGGTTATTATAAAATATAAGATTATCTAGAAGAGAAAAATCCATGGGATTAGACTACGGTTCTAACAGGCTAATTCAAAATTAAAACTGACCTATGTATGTTGTATATCAACCTTGTACATTCAAACATATTTAAAAGAGCGCGTGGGTTTTTATTGTCGCTTCTTTTTTTCCCACAATGGCGCCACATTGTTTGTGAAGCGATGTAGTTTAGCTGACGTCATTAAGAGATTTTAATATCCAACAATGAATAAACGATTTTGATTTGATTTGATTTGATTTGGTGGTACGGAACCCTCAGTGCGCGAGTCCGACTCGCACTTGGCCGGTTTTTTTGCAAAATCGAGACAAAAAAAAACGTATACGGCTTATTGAGTCACTATGTACAAGTAATCGTAGATTTCAGATTTTCTCTCCGGTGCATTCTTCAATACAATAAATACTATTAAACGAGCAATGAGTTTGTATATAGAGTGACTTTTAATTAGTTCTTGATAGCAAAAGATATGCATGTACTCATGATACTGAACAACTTTCCCTAAGGCACATAGGTCGAAATACGAAAAACCAAATTTGACCTCCCATACACAATGCGCTATCAGTTGATGCGGTTTCTGTGGGAGGTCAAAACTTGATTTTCGTATTTCGACCTACGTTCCTTGGGGAAAGTTGTTCAGGATCATGAGTACATTCATACCTTTTTCTATCAAGAACTAATTAAAAGTCACCCTTGGAATCAAAGGTACGCACACTAATGAAACCTGAGACTCCGCTGCTTATATGGAGTGCATTCACATACACATTTTGGCATTAACGTTGTAAAAATAATAATAAAAAAACTTACTTTAAAAATTAGGTCGGTTAGGAATATACCGCCCCCACTTGTTTACATAATAAGTGGTCGCGTCACTTCGTGTTAAGACGGCCAAAAAGGTGAAGAAATTAATCATTTATTCATTAATTGCTGTTGCCTCTTCAAACTCAGGAGGAAATCTTGGCCTGCCGACTACCGATATTGTGTTCGAGTGGGTTGAACACGTTGAAAATACCATTTTCTCGGTCAGCATCTGATGTGAACTTCTTGTATCTAATTGATGCTGGCTAGATGAAGATTGTCACTGTGTAGTCAGAGCTTTGATTGTGTCATTGAAGTCTTGTCTAGCTAAGCAAATGTTACTAAAATTTTGTTTATTAAAACCTTGTATTCTGTAAAGGTTTTCTCATTTCAATTTAATAAACAAGATTAAAATTTGAAACATGGATAAGTACCTGCGACCAGAAAGATTCGATGTGGACCCTTCCGATAACTTCGCTGCCCGAGCATGGGTGCACTGGCGTAAGACATTTGAAAGTTTTATCATCGCACAAAAACCGGCCGCTCCTTCATCAGCAACGGACGCAAAGTCGGCGCCAACGCCAGCAGGATGGAACGAGGTCAAACTTCAACTTTTAGTGAACCATATTTCACCTAACATATACACTTACATAAGTGAAGTCGAAAGCTACGACGAGGCGATTTCTTTATTAGATAAACTTTATGTAAAACCTAAAAATCTAATTTTTGCAAGACACATGCTAGCTACTCGAAAACAACGAACTGAAGAAAGTATTGACGCATATTTACAAGCTTTAAAACTTCTATCCAAAGACTGTGACTTTGCTGCAGTAGACGCAGAAACAAACAGGAACGATAGTGTACGTGATGCTTTTATTTCTGGAATATTATCACACAAAATAAGACAAAGGCTTCTAGAAAACTTAACTCTATCGCTTGACCAAGCCTATAACCAAGCACTGTCTCTAGAAACGGCTGAAGTCAATTCCCAAAGCTTCAACACCATGACTGTAAACGCTGTTACACAAGAAGAACCTTTGCTGGTTAGCCCAAACCAACAAACTGTGCAAGATGAGGGCTGCACTGCTGCTACTCACTTTCGCCGTCGAAAATGCTTCTTCTGTGGGGGTCAGGTACATCCTCGTAAGAACTGTCCCGCATTGGAACGAACCTGTCAACTCTGTAACAAGAAGGGACATTTCGCCTCTGTCTGCAGAAGCACTTCTAAGCCTACAAATTCTATGACAACGGGCAAGGAAGACTTTTCAGCTTGTATCATAGCAGCATCACCTTCTTCATTACGCAAAGCTACTGTACCCGCCTTTGTTAAAGGAATCAGAGCAGAAGCACTTCTTGACACCGGTAGCTCAGTCAGTTTTATCAACGACAACTTCGCTAATCTCTGCGGATTGAAAAGAAAATCTTGTAATCAAACAATTTCTATGGCCTCACTAAATCATACTTCACAAGTACAAGGTCAAACTTTTCAAACTATTCGAATCGGGAATCATATCTATGATAACGTGAATCTTCTTATCGTGAAGAATCTTTGCGCCGACATAATTATCGGCCACGACGTCCTCGAAGAACATTCGTCGCTAGAGTTCTCATTTGGTGGGCCAAAACACCCACTCCATGTATGTAACGTAGCTGAAGCATCGGTTCCAGCTGTACCGCTTTTTGCAAATATATCTCCTGATTGCAAACCTATTGCTGTAAAATCCCGAAGACACAGCGATGAGGATAGTAAATTTATTAAAGAGGAGATTCAAAATCTTATCGCAGAAGGCGTTATTGAGGAAAGTAAATCACCATGGAGAGCCCAAGTACTAATAACTAGAAGCGAAACTCATAGAAAACGACTCGTTATAGATTACTCTCAAACAATCAACCGCTACACGGAACTCGACGCATACCCATTACCTAATATAGAGGACTTAGTTTCAAAAATCGCAAAGAATACGATGTTCAGCTTAATAGACTTGAAAAGTGCCTACCATCAGGTGCCAATTCTACCCGAAGAGAGAAAATATACCGCCTTTGAAGCACTGGGAAACTTATACCAATTCAGACGTATTCCCTTTGGGGTAACTAATGGCGTATCAAGCTTCCAACGAACAATTGATTGGATTATAAGAAAAGAGAAGCTTCAAAACACATTCGCGTATCTCGATGATATTACCATTTGTGGCCGTACTCGTGAAGAACACGATCAGAATTTAGAGCGCTTTATGAATGCTGCCAAGAAATTTGGTCTAACTCTGAGTATGCAAAAATGTAAATTTTCCCAACAGTCTATAAATATTCTTGGCTACAACATCCAAAATCATGTTATCAAGCCTGACAGTGAGCGCCTCAAGCCACTTATTAATTTGCCACCACCAAGCGATTTGCCGACCTTAAGGAGGACACTCGGCATGTTTGCACATTACTCCAAATGGATTCCCAATTTCTCAGAACGAATACATTCACTCGCCAAGACGGCTACTTTTCCGCTCACAAACGAACTCATCAAATGCTTTGAAAGCCTTAAAACTGATATAGCAAAGTCTTCAATTCATGCAATTAATGAAAATATACCTTTTATGGTCGAAACTGACGCATCTGACCATTCTATCGCAGCAGTACTAACGCAAGATTCCAGGCCAGTGGCATTCTTTTCCAGAACTTTAAATCCTAGCGAACAAAATCACTCAGCCATTGAAAAAGAAGCATATGCTATTGTAGAGTCACTTAAAAAATGGAGACATTTTTTAATTGGAAGAGAATTTAAATTAGTAACTGACCAACGCTCGGTATCTTTTATGTTTGATAAAAAGCACTCAAGCAAAATTAAGAATGAGAAAATTCAGAGATGGCGATTGGAACTTGCTGCCTATAAATATGAAATTATATACAGACCAGGGAAAGAGAATTATGCTGCTGACGCACTGTCCCGAGTTTGTGCTACGTTACAAATACGAACGGCTAATCTTTTCTCACTTCATGAGGCTCTCTGTCATCCTGGCGTGACAAGAATGTACCACTGGGTTCGCTCAAAAAATCTACCTTATTCTATTGAGGAAGTCCGGAATATGACAAGTTCTTGTCGAACCTGCTCAGAAATTAAACCTAGATTCTTCCGGAGTAACTGTGATGACCCAAGGAGACTAGTCAAAGCAACGGCTGCTTTTGAACGCCTCAGTATAGACTTTAAAGGACCAGTTCCAACAAATTCTAATAACAAATTCATACTTACTGCAATTGACGAATTTTCACGTTTTCCGTTTGCCTTTCCATGCTCAGATGTAAGCTCGAAAACTGTGATTAAACACCTCAACAACTTATTCATGATATTCGGCATGCCTTCCTACGTGCACTCGGATCGTGGGACAGCCTTTCTTTCCGCCGAAGTACAGGAATTTTTACACGCTCGAGGTATCGCTACAAGCCGAACTACAGCATATAACCCTCAAGGCAACGGACAAGTTGAAAAGTTTAATTCTACTCTTTGGAGAACGATTCTTTTAGCTCTGAAAACAAAGAACCTACCTGTCGAAAATTGGGAGCAAGTATTACCACAAGCCTTGCATTCTATTCGATCCTTACTATGTACTGCTTCTAATTGCACGCCACATGAACGAATGTTTAGACACCCACGTAGATCTACTAACGGCACATCCATTCCAACGTGGCTGACAAATTCTGGACAAGTTTTAATGAAGAAATTTAATCGAGCTAATAAATATAAGCCGATTGTAGAAGAGGTTGAATTAATTCACAGCAATCCAGATTTTTCATACATCCGGTTTCCAGACGGCCGAGAAACAACAGTGTCCAACCGTCACCTAGCTCCACTAGGTTCAGGGGGAGAAGAACTGCGGTTGGATGATGTTCAGCAAGTGCCTAATGATACTGTCGAAGGCAATACATCTTCGGAGACAATGGCCCCTCATATGGAGACGCCAGCTGCCACTGAAAACGAATCTGATAATAGCAGAGAGCAAGTTTCAGAGCCACTGCCACCGCTGCCACCGGAGCCAATGCCTCGCAGATCTGGACGCTTACGTAAAGCACCAGAATTTTTAAAAGATTTTGTAACACACTAGTGCGGGAGAATGATGTGAACTTCTTGTATCTAATTGATGCTGGCTAGATGAAGATTGTCACTGTGTAGTCAGAGCTTTGATTGTGTCATTGAAGTCTTGTCTAGCTAAGCAAATGTTACTAAAATTTTGTTTATTAAAACCTTGTATTCTGTAAAGGTTTTCTCATTTCAGCATCCAAAATGGTTTTCCTGCTAGGCCGTTTTCCATAGCGTGCTTGATAACTGTCCTGGGCAAGCTGTTTAACATTATATCACTGATTTGTTTACTGATTGACTAATTCAAGCAAATTTGAATCAATAAAAGTGTTAGTTTTATTTTTGTTTGTAAATAAAAACAATGACATAAATCAACTTATCATAGCAACCTAGCAACAGCTGCAGAGGCTGTATGGAGATTATACTCGTATCCCTAAGAAGGTTATAATCTCATTAGGATTTTTGTAGCGGTTAGGCATTATTTTTTTCTATTATTTCATATTTCTTGAATCAGAATCGAAAATAAATAGTTCAATTGTCATAAAAACGTTATTTTTTTTCTGTCTCTCTCATTCCTGTGCGTGGGTTTAAAAAATTATTGGTCTTTCTTTACATTTTTATCAAAGTGAAGTCTCCTTTATTTGCGATTATCATAGATAAAAAAGTAAAAATTATGACATCTTTCTGAAAACTGAACCAAATAGTGCGAGAGCAGGCTCAAGAAATGCCTACCTCATAAAATACGCCAACATGCAATTTTTGTATCGTTAACCGAAATTTAAACACGTATTAAAAACGTCTGCCAGCGCCGATCCTGCCGGATCATTGAAATAATAACTTTCGAAAAAATGTTGTAGCTGCCTCATCAAATACCCAAATGAAAGTACAGGTTAACTATTGTTTAATTAAGTAAAAAAATAGTCTGCCATTGCGCATCCTACCGAAATTACTCGGCAAACTCTAAAAACATGCTTTTACTACACCCCCAACCTACCTCATTGAATACCCGAATGAGACCTACGCCAAATAATAACTAAAATGCACCTGATAATGGATCAAAGGGGATTTTATACAATTTTTTATACGTATTTAAGTGTTGGTTAACGATCCAAATGTAGCCTGTCGGGGTATTTGATGAGGTAGGCATTTCTTGAACTGGCTCTCCCACTAAAATCAGTACGAAAAGAATTTCCTGTACTACTTATAAATCTGTGAAAAAAATACCTTAACGATACACAAATCAGCAGTACCTGACAATGGTACTCATTTATCACGAGTGTGGGGAGGTTTTACAGCAAGATGTGTACGAGTACAAGGCACGCTATGGAAGACGGCCTAGCAGCGGGCTAACAATTCTGGATGCGGAATAAAGCGACGCATCAAAAGGGCGTTTAGAGTGATAAAGAGGGATCACGAGACTACGACGAGTTCGGAGGCATGTGCACCGCCGCGCTTATGCGTGCATCTAGCACGAAGGTGGTTTTTTACAGCAACTATTACATTAATTAGTGGTGTTGTGTTTTTTTTTTCAAGTGTAAAGTGGCTGACCCATATGGCCAGTCAATTATGGTAGCAGCTGGTGGTGCACGCTTTATTTCAAGTGCTTGACCCTCACAAAGTTAGTTATCAATGTTATCATTTATAATGTAAGTGGTGTATTCCTATTCCACCCACTTTCCAAAGAAACATATATTTTTTTTGAGAATTGAAATTATACTGAAATATCTACGCGAATGCATTCCATATAAGCAGTGGAAATTGGGGTTTCATTAGTGTGCGTACCTTTAATTACACCCTATATAGGTATATAAATATATAGGGTGACTTTTAATTAGTTCTTGATAGAAAAAGGAATTAATGTACAGAACAACTTTCCCAAAGGAACATAGGTCGAAATACGAAAATCTAGTTTTGACCTCCCATAAAAACTGCATCAGCTGATAGCGCATTATGTATGGGAGGTCAAACTTGGTTTTTCTTATTTCGACCTATGTTCCTTGGGAAAAGTTGTTCAGTATCATGAGTACATGCATATCTTTTGCTATCAAGAACTAATTAAAAGTCACCCTATATATATATATATATATATAAATATAAATATTTTTGATCTAATTGTGTTGTTTAAGGTCAAGCAGGTTATGAACTTCTTCATTGGTCATCAACCTTTTTCGTAATATTTTTTAATACATTACTGGTATCCCCGTCTTTGACACATTTTTATGTCATGCTAAATGTTTTTTTAAATCGCGTATATTTTCTGCAAAAACAGTGAAATATTATAGAGTAAATGGCTGCAAAATTGATAGTTATGCTATTTGCGGAATATTCTTCTATGGGTATCCATTATTCCTTTACTTTTTCTATGAAAAAGCCGAACTGTTTTACGTATGAAGTAGGGTGGCTGTAATGTACGATATTTGAACACAAAGGAAACTAAAAAGGTACAACCACATCAGTATTGTGGGATGTGAATCTGCAGAATCAGCCCATAAAACTGAACAACTTGTCCCAAAGAACATTATGATGAAATAACATTACGATGAAGATATCTGAATCTAAACATGAAAGAGAAAAACAGCTTGCATTAGTTTTTAGAGCGTTCATCCGATAAAATCGCGCTGGAGTCAAAATTTACGATTTTCGCCGAAGGATAAAACAATGCAGTTCTCAGTTTTCAAAGAAGACATTAATATCATATTAGATATACTTTCACGATCTGCTTTTTGGTTTAAAAACATCTCAAAATATTGGGATATTTTTCCAAATAGAACAGTTTTTTAACACGTCCGTTTTTAACTTAGCGCTTGACCGTCTACGCAGATGCGAGATTTATGAAGGATCAAATGCTACAAAATAAAAATTACCATTCAAAAATTCAGGATATTGTTTAGTTTTTCGTTTTAAAAAAAACTCTATTTAGGTAAAAAATCATTCAAAAAAACTACAATCAAAAGTGACATTTTCAGCGGGATATTAACCGTGTCATTTTAAGCGAAAATGTAAGACATTATTTTTTCTTTTTGGACATAGCATGTGAAATCATTCATACTCTAAAATACTGTATCTTTTTTTTTTTGGAATAAATTGTATTTATATTTTACTGTGAATTATTTAGTGCTCCTATAAAATCGATGTTATAAAAAGTTTTTATTATAACTAGTAATTCTACAGGGTGAATTTGAAAACATTCGACAAATTTATAGATTGAGTTCAGACCACGAAACTGAACAACTTTCCCCAAGGAACATAGCTCGTCAGACGTAAAAAAAAATTCGATCTCCCATACAAAATATATGGTCAGCTGACTAAATTTACTATGAAATGGTAAACATTTTTTTTCGTCCGATGACCTATGTTCCTAGGCGAAAATTGTTCAGTTTCGCAGTCTGAAATCAATCTCAAAATTTGTCGAATGATTTCCATTTCACCCTGTAGATATGCTTAAATATATTTTTCTATAAGTATTTTGTATAGATTGACATTTTTGAATTCGTAATATCTTTTGAATGGAATATCCGATTTGAATATTAAAAAGTAGTCTACAATCTCCATTTTTTTTCAGATAGGTTCTTACAACATTATTTTGTTCTATCATCAATAGTTTCTGTAGCGCATGCATTGAAAGACATATTACGGCAAATTTTTAGGGTTCCGTACCTCAAAATAAAAACAGAACCACTCACAAAACAGATCACTTTGTTGTACGTCTGTCTGTCAAGACCATTTTTATTACGAACGGGTAAAGGTATAAGGTCGGAATTGATTACGAATATTAAGGTCCGTAAACCACACAAGATCTGAAAATTATTTTTTTTTACAACGACGCAATAAAAAGATATGGCTTTTTATATCCTCCATACATTAATGCACTAAAGCAAAACCTAGAGGGTACTTCCCGTTGACCTAAACTTATGAAATTAGGCAAGGAGCTAGGTCTCACAGTACAAATAAAGGGAAAAGTCTAAAATCATTAAATATTACAATTTTTCTCGCAACTGATAGTAACCAATTAAGGTGAGCTCCCGTTTCAAGAACTTTTCTATAAAAGAGGGGTCAAGTTGGACGATCGCGGAGTTTTTAAAGTCAAAGAGCAAAAGCTTTTAGTATGTGGCTTTTAGGCTTCTTCTGGGCAAGCTCGTTCCATCGTCGACCTCATTTCTGTCTTCAAGACTAGATCGAGGTCAAGAGTAAGCCCATTGATAATAGTAAAATATATATATATCATATGGTAGATAGGTACGGAACCCTTAGGGTGCGAGTCCGACTCGAACTTGGCCGGTTTTTTTCGCCTTGGGTTACATTATTGAAGTTTAAATATTATGTTTCTAGTAATAAATATAGCATATGTTACTCAGGAATAATGTAGCATTCTACCAGTGAAAAACCACGTGTTTCTTTACTTGTTATTATTAGCTAAAATCCAAATTTCAAGTACCTCGTGTCAAAACTGTAGGATTTGAACTGGCAAAAAACTCCTGATGTGATGGCCTGATGGCCATAAAAAATGTTTTGCCACAACAACCAACCACTTTACAATGATGTTATAACAAGTATCGTGATTGTAGACTGCAACTTAAACTTACAAAGGCAAAACGAGTAGAGCAAGATCAGAGCGGTTTATCCCTTTCTAATTCTTGCCATACCTACTATCAAATTTTGCACAATTTCCGTGCAAAAAGTTAAGTTCTGCATCCACGTGTTTTTATTTATACTTTATTTTAAAATAAGTTGTGCATTACTAAGCCCGCAAAATAAAAAGTTATTGATTTTTAAATTAAAAGCAGTCTTTTTCTTAAACAAGTTTAGTAGCTGCGGAAGACTTTTTTATTTAGTTTTATCTATATCTAAAACATTTGCTAAAATAATTTTCTGGTATCCCTTTGCATGCCATGTTGTTGATGTCACTTGTCATCACAACTTCGTTTCTTAATCTTGAGATCTTGTGGATGTTTTATTTTTATTTTGTATTTATGTTTGCTGTTTTAGGAAAAGTGGATTATTTGGTGGTTGCGGCATAAACATTCACAGGTTAACCATTAAACACAAAAAAGTGTTGCATATGAACAAGGGTGACCATGCCATTACATCTGTAGAAACAAATTACTTGCGGCGCAGCCATCACCATGTATTTATTATTTATCGGGACAGAACTAGAACAACTACCACCTAGCGGGTTTGAAAGTAACGGCGCCGTGTCGTGAAAATAATGTTTTAGTGCCTACGGGGACAAAGGTTCCCTTTCCTCTCCGCAGACGCAAACTCGCATACTGAAAAGAATCGTCAGATGAAAGAATGCTAGAATACACGTGTGATCTAGACAATTCTTTGTTGTTGTTGTTTAATCTTTATTGCACGATAATTACAAAAATACTATTCTCGGCAAGACGACATGCAAAGGCGGACTCATCCCTACGTGAGATCTCTACCAGTCAATCTTAGAGTGACTAAAGGATAAAGTATAATGATGCAGGATGCAAGCGTGCAAACAGAGAAAACCATGAAAGAAAATAAGACTAATTTATATGAATGAAAGAAACGTAAATACATACTCATCTTAGTAAAAAATAAACTGTAACAATTACTAGTAGCTATAATAAAATTAAATAAAATACCTACCTACCTTAAAAAGTTCAAATCGCCGACCCTGCTCTAAAAATCGCAACGCGCACTCGGCGCACCTATTGTAAACGAGAAAAATAATAGGTCTTTACCTATGAAATTGCCGAAATCTTCTTACAGATTAATGAGATCATAATTCCTATAATTCTCATGCAATTTTTTTCATTTGTCTTATATTTGAAAGTTGACTTCAAGTTAAAAGGTAGGTAGTTGAATTTACGCATAAAATAAAGCTTTTATTTTTAGTTTGATATATAAAATTAAAGGTTCGAAAATTGTTCGTCTTAAATGTCGTCCGATTTCATCATTAGATTTGTTATATTTTTTTACAGATAATATTTTTCGAGAATTAAGTTTAAGCTTCTGTTACCTTAATCAATAATGCTTAAAAAAATAAAATAAATTGTATTTACAATTCTAAGAAAAATGCAAAAATGTTAGTACTGAAAATTGAGTTTACCTAAAATTCGCCATAGAAAACGGCAATTTCATAGGTAAAGACCTATTAGTTACCTTCATGCGCGCTGCGACTCTGGCGAGGGTTGACACAATGAAATTTTAATATAAGTTTTTTATTTCTGTTTTTTTATTCTTTTTTAGGGTTCCGTACCTCAAAAGAAAAAAACAGAACCCTTAAAAGATCACTTTGTTGTCCGTCTATCTGTCTGTCAAGACCCTTTATCTCACGAACGGGTAAAGGTATCAGGTTGAAATTAATACCATATGTTAGGATCTATGAACCACACAAGATCTGAAAATTTCAATTTTTACAACGACGCAATCAAAAGATATGGCATTTTATGTCCTCATCTCCATACATTTATGCAAAAAAGTAAAACCTACAGGGTACTTCCCGTTGACCTAAAATTATGAAATTTGGCAAGAAGCTAGGTCTCACAGTACAAATAATGGGAAAAGTCTGAAATAATTAAATATTAGAACTTTTCTCACAACTAATGGTAACCAATTGTGGTGAGCTCCCGTTTCAAGAACATTCATATAAGAGAGGGGTCAAGTTGGATGGTCGCGGAGGCGAATTTTTAAAACGGGAACACTTACAAACTTGAAAATTGGTATGTTTATAGTGCATAAGCTATAAAATAACAACAAATAATAGAATTTGGTCAAGCGCGTGTCTGACTAAAAAAATCTAGCACATTAACTTACTGAAATTCCAACTAATACAATTATGATTATGTGGTGGTACCGAACCCTCGGTGCGAGAGTCCGACTTGCACTTGGCCGGTTTTTTGTTGTTTAAACATGCTTATTGTTCTATATTCTACTTATTGAACAAGTGGTTAAAAGGAAATCGGTACTTTTCCTTAAACCCTGTATAAATCTTTTTCACTTTGAAAGATTATTTAACATGAAGGTTGTTCTTTTTCGTTCATTTACCTGCATGTTTGCCGTAAAAATTGATTTTTGACCATAACTATATTTGACGCTGCATCCGAAGATATATATTATTCACTGAGTAATACATTCTTCAATGTCCTAGGCATCGCACAATATTTCAAAGCTGTAGGTAATAAATCTAATCATAAAATAGTACTAAAACCACAGCTGTAGTTTTTGTACCTTCCCACGCCGCCCTGGCAGCGCCAGTTTTTTTCAGAACTCGTTATATTTTTCACAAAAGTAGTCAAAATTTCAAGCGGCTTTGCTGTTGTTTGAGTAAACTAATTGCAATAAAACAAAGTTAATATGTTGCATGGCAATAAGCCAAATGTGTTATTGAAAACTCGTTTAAAGTGAAAATGGTTATAAAATGAAAGATCGTGCATTTGGAATGACGGTTCATTTTGAAAGGTTTCCAGTGCAATCGGATTTCATTTGTTAAGTCTGCAAATTGTAATGTTCTAATAAATGCTTAATTCTAACAAAGTAATATTCATTTAGGTAACAGTTTTCAGAAGAACGAAAAAAATAAACAAAAGCGATTGAATGTTGCTCTGGTGTCTCACAAACTTATAAAAACGCGTTGTATGAAGCTTTCTTTACAGATAGTTTCCCTTATTTCTGTTTTTAAACAAATCGTCACAATACTTGTCCCACTCAACAAACATAATATTGTGGACACCCTATTAGACAAATTTCCTACATCCCATTTCACATCCTACTCGGCTCGCATTACTTTTGGCAGAGTTCAATCACGATAAAAACGCCGAAGCGGTGCTTTTTTAAAACATCAATGCCACTTTATTATTTGTACTCTTTTTTGAAAACGAAGGATTTTTCAAGTAATGATTACGAAAAAGATTCGACTCTTATATTAATTAGTGAAATACTAACAATAACATAGTTAAAAACTTATTATTACGCTGATAATGTTCAATCGATTTCTCGATTCTTATGTACGCAAATGGGTGGTCATCCCTATGTCATCTCGACCCGCTTGTGCTAATGCGACAGAATACCAAAAATTTTGCGTGCGTGATCTGATGCGTTCGGGAAGTGAGGGCTGATTCGTTCGGGAGGTTATGGGCGACATTTGATAAATTGGGAATAGCACTCCAGGTTAGGCTACGATCTTGACATACCTACTTCCCTCGCTTCCTGTACTTCATCAATTCCTTTATATATACTCATTTCCACTTGCTTTTAGATACGGCCTGAATTTGGTCCTGGAACAGTCACTCTAGCCTGGTAGGTCTCTTTCGTCAATCTTTGTTCATTCCTCCTCTCCACCATAACCAAAACATCTCAGCATTCCTTTCTCAATTTTCGTCACTACGTCTTCTTTTAAGCCACAACATTCTCTTATAACACTTTTTTAACGCTCTTATAACACACTATTTTAAAATTAAAACTCATCATTGTTATTGCACCTATACCTACAGGCAATTTTCACTAAAAGGATACTTACTCTACTATTCCTTTATTTAAAAACATAATTAAAACTGCATCTATACTTTTCGATACAACATCATTAAAATGTAGGGTGTCTTTCTTTCTTTCCGTTCCCGACTCAAGCAGGTGATTTATAAAAATCTCTAAATGCAATTTAACTTACATTTGAAAATGAAAACTGTTTCCTTTTAGTATAATTTATTAAAAATGTGAAATATAGTATAGTCACAAGCAAGTCAAGCAAGAGACTCGCAGTGCGACTCTAGCTATTCTAACACGTGTGTGTAGTGTTTGAAATAAGACCGGTGTAGCGTCTAATGTATCATGCTTTTGAAATTACTTTTTCGCCATGCTCCTTTTTTAACCAGGTATACTGGTATATTTTTCCGCACAAAAATAAGAAAAAGCTTTTGGTTTCATTTGTTTGCTAAGGAAATTCTATGTTTGAATTAGTTTGTAGGTACTGTGCACTTGCGGAACCCTAAAAAATTTTTAAATGCATAAAATACTATTTAGAGGAACTGTCAAAAGTTTAGCTCGATATGATTAGAAAAGAAAGATGACAACCGGGGACAGTTGTGAGAGAATGGGGGGGTGAAGTTAAGAAAAATTTGGATGAAAACGGAGAAAAATGGATAGATGGAATCGGTAAACGCTCCAAATATTCTGGTTGTATCTTTGAGACGTCTGTGAGAGGAAAGACGATAGGAAACTGGATTTCTGTGAGTTATAATCTTTTATTTTGTAGCTCGCGAAAAATAGACATCATACAGCTGATGTGACGAATCTTTTGAAGGAGGCTATGATCCTGGATTGTGGGTTCCTTCAATTGAGATAAAGATAGGGATTGCTCCGTGTAGGATATAGTATAGGAAGGTTTATTTGCGTTTAATTTCAAGACGCTAACATTCAGAATTTGATTCCAAGGTGTATAGAATAAGTGGTGTGAAACTAACGTTATGTAAGTATTCAATTTTGTGGTTTTCCATCTTTTATTTATTTTCGGTTCAAAGTTGTTGTGTGTATTTGAGATAAGGTGAAATGTGACTTAATGAAATTTATAGTTTCTTCCAGGTTGTGTGAGCTAAATAACGTTGAGAAAATCAGATTTCAATGTCAAAAGAGGAAGAGTAGAATGGAGAATATTTGCAGCTTTACAGATCTACCTGCGGGATCATAAGAGGCTTGTACTGTGTGATACTTTAAGTAAATTGTTATTCCCTCTTAATGATTTTCTTTTGTAAACATTAATAACTCTGCGAGAAATGTAACATACTGTGTTTCTAATCTGAGTCGTTATTTGTAGATAGTAATAAAGATTTCCTTTTTCCATAATTAAGTATAAACTAGTTCTGCAAATGCCTTTGTTCGCGTATAGCTAGGCAGGATAATGTTCTATTTCTAAACAGGTACAGGAATTACAAAGAACTCTATAGACATAGAATAGCAAACCACAAATGACAAAACGTGAAGGCTAAAAAAAGGTATTGCTTGGATTGTAAAGGTAATGTAAATTTCATTGTGATTAATTTTTTCCTTTACAGAGAAATTGATTAAAATAGTCCTTGGTGAAATCATAGAAACTGGACTCTGATGTATATTTTGTCATCGTTTCAAAATGACTTTAGACGATGTATATTTTTATCATCATTTCAAAGAGACTTTAGACGATGTATATTTTTTATATTTTTTTTAGGTAGAATTGTCTCATTTGACATTATTGTCAAATAGTCAACAAATAAATCATTTTTGATTTAGTTTTACTCAAAGCTAGACGCTATTTTTGAAATCTTTATAAATTTTTTATCTCTTTAACAAAAAATTAATCAAAACCCAAAATCAAAATGGAAGAAAATATTAAAACATTAAATAATTACTTTTTTTTAGAAAATAATATAAAATCTTTGGCCCTAAATCAAAATTCCAGTTTTTTTAATATACTAGTGTCATCATATGATAAAATTTAAAAATAATACTTTGTCAGATCAAAAGGATTTAGAACGTCAGTTCAAAATATTAAAATAAAAAGGGTAAGTTTAAATAGTTTGAAAATAATAAATAATATTATTTCAAATAGTAATAAATTGTTTTGAAAGTGATTTTGAATCTTTTGCCTCGATTTCCCAAAATTGGAACATGCTGAGAGCATTACTACATCTCAGTACTCAAGCTCATAGGAGGTGCTTATCTTTCCTTTAACTATCATATTTTTAGGGGTCCCAGATTTTGAGATTAAGAAATACTTGCTCTCAGGTTTATTTAGTTCGACCAAGCATGGATGGATGCCCTCGTGACATGTGTCTCCGATGTCCACTATATTAGTTGTGGCATATGTATGTCGCGTGTCTCTGGAGTATCTGTCTAAGACTAACTGATAATATCAACCCTCGGATTTATTTATTTTAATCATTTCTTGGGCCGGAGCCCTCAAGCCTAAAAGGGTCTGATACTAAAGTTCTTCTCTTTCTATTTGTGTGAGATTTCGCTGATTCATCCTGATTTCTCCCATCTATATGTGTGGGATGAATTGGTGTTATTCCGGTACAAATGGAGGGATATTAGCAAGGTGTTTTAACGTTAGATTTTGGAATTGGTGTTTCTTGTGTTATGTGCTGACAACGCTCGCCCATTATTGGATGCGTCGTTTGAGTGGCATATACCACGAGGGGACCTCCTGATCTTAGCGTTGGATTACCAAATGTAGAGTAGTTAGATAATTTTAAACTTTCTTCTTTTGTGTAGGGACATTCTAGTTTAATCTAGTGACATTAGATTGTTTATAAGGAATAAATTAGAATTGTCCTGAATCAATAGGAAGAATATTCTTGATGGAGACATTACGTTCGTTCGTGGGTTGCTTCTTGTAAAGTGTGTTGACGACGTTCGCCCGTAAGGCTGCGACGGCTGTACGACACTCTGACCTTGGGGGACCTCTGAACTTTATGTGTGTCATCCTAAAGTAGTTAAATAATCTATTTAATCTTCATTGAATCATACAGGAATCTAAACCTTATAAGATTCTAAGTTTTATTTTTCCTTAATAAAACTTGTCATAATTTATCATACTTAAAATTATTCTTTGACTAAGTGTGAAACCACCTTTAACATTACTAAATAGATTCTTAAAAACAATAATGGAACGGAAATTATAATGTTTAGTTTCTTTCATTGTAGATATGTTCCGAATATTTAAGTATATACAATAATCCCATTTTTTATACTTCTTTTGAGTCCTCTTTTAAAGAACATCGAGTTTTAGCTAGTGTTGTTTACGCTAAATTCTCCCAGTGTTCTTGGTTTTGAATACTCGATGCTTTTGATTTTTCCCTTAAGATCTTAAATCATAAATGTTTGGCCCAACCTAGCTTAGATACTACTATCCCGTATCTTCTCGGTTCTGGTCATCAAACTTCACTTTTATTTAAAGATTACCTTCAGTAATCTTTTGTCTTACTTACTTCTTTATGTTCTTCTTCGAAATATGCTGGGTAATCCCATTATAGTTTAGATGCAATTCATTTTTTTTAAATGAGTGTTTAGACTGGGGTTACTCTACATAATTCTTGTCCTGCGTGGGTTGGTAACGGAAAAGAGATTTAGCTACGCATCACAAGTGAGAGCTATGAAGGATATACGGAGACCTTGTTGGTGCAATAAAGTCACTCAGTGACTGGGGGAGGGAAGTTGCCCTTCAAACTCTTTATGTCTCTCGTTATAAAACCGTTATTGATCTAGGCTGGCCATGCAAGCAATAATACTATACCCGTATCTAGTACAGACTTCACACTTGGACGTGTGGAGCTGGCTAATTATTTTCAGTTTAACTTATTTCAAAACAAACTAAGGGATTCGATGATGTCGATCATTGTCTGCCCGGAGGGATTACAGGAAGAGCTCATTTTGTAGGAGTGCCTTGTTTTCCTAAAGGAAGACTGTATGCTTCGTGTGCCTGGCGGGCTCGGTGACCAGCTCTGGTATGGGTGACTAAAAGAAATAGTCAAATACCCTGTGAACCCTGGATGAGTCAGTGATTGTCCCTTAAAGGTGGGCCACGTGGAAGTCGGGTTTTGACGCGGGGCATGAACATACCGGGGGGAGACATCATCACCGTCTGGGTTGTACTGTGGTTAGTTAGTTCCACTCTCCACATACATTAACCCTAGTCTTTACTGTAGTTTAAGTTTTCGATGGGATTTCCGGCTCCGCGAGGATGATCAGAATCCTGACGATCCAGTTGGATTGTTAGGGTAGTTTAGCGTCATGTCATCGTGAACTGGGTGATGATATGCCTCGGACCTAGGATTTAGGGTAGAGGAAGCCTAGGACGAGCTGTTTGGGGCGAAGGTGGTGCTCCAAACCTGGGGATTGTCCCCACATTATTTTTATTACTTCATTTATATTAACATAGGTTTCCTTTCAGAAACTTAACGGCTATAATAATATTGCATTGTAAAAGAGATGAAACCTTTCCTAAATTGATGAATCTACATGAGTTCCGATGAATTACTCCAGTCAATATGAGACTAAATTTAAATAAATAGTGATCCAATATAAAATTAAATAACACAAATTAGACATGTAAAGATTAGGATTATATTCTAATATAAGTATTAAAATAACAAGTGTGTTTTTTTTTTCATTCTTCTATTACCACTCTCCACCGAGCAGAATCTGTAAATTACAAAATATTATAAGGATATAAAACGGAATGACGTAGGATTCAGAAAAAATATAATATTCTTAAAGGGTATTATTCTAGACGATCAACTTTGGCCAAAACTTTCACGTATCTGACTTGAGGATCCTATATGAAGGGACTTCAGATCTGTACAGCTGGTGCCGTGACCAGGATATGCTGGTTTCAAGCGAGAGAGGTATTGAAGAGTGAAAAAAGAAACAAAATGAAAAATACACTAATTTCGAGTTTTTGAACTGAAGAAACTTGAGAGTAAAGTCTATCTAAGTTAAAGTTGTTAAGCGGGACGTTAGAATTGGTTTTAGCTTAGGGTTATTTGTTTTGGAAACCATAGAAAATATGATGCGTTCCTTGTTTCAGAATAAAGATGGGGAACTTTACAGTCTCAATAGAAGGAAACATAGGATCAGGGAAGTCTAGTTTATTGGCAGCTTTGGGAGGCAACTCTGATTTTGAGATAATACCAGAACCAATTGATAAATGGACTAATTTATCTGGCGTTAATCTCTTCCAGTTATTTAAGGAAAATCCTAAGAAGTGGGGTTTCTGTTTTCAAAATTATGTTCTTCTAACAATGTTAGAGAATCATACGAAAGAATTTAGCGCTAAGATTAAAGTTATGGAACGTTCCATCTATTCAGCCAAAAACTGTTTTATTAGGGAATTGCAAGAGAGTGAATTGTTGCACCCGGCTGAGTTTGTAGTTTTAGATGAAACTTATTCTTATTTCAAGGAACAATTTGTTACTCGAATTAATTTAGTAGTTTATCTTAGGACTTCCCCTATGGTTTCTTATCAGAGAGCCCTAAGTCGTGGTCGACCTGAAGAGACAGGGATAACGTTAGATTATATAGAGAGGATTCACAACATTCATGAGGAATGGTTATTGAACCCTAATATAAAGGAAGATTTTGACAGGATAGAGATTATCGATGGAGATCAAAATATTAGCTCCATAAAGCAACAGTTTTGGGAAGTTAAGGAAAGAATATTAGATAAGCTTTCTATTCTTTAATTTAAACAAAATTCCAACCTATAATTTGTAATAAACTTTCAGTATCCAAAGAAAAGAAAAATGCCTCCTCGTTATAATCTTAGAACATCTCAGGGACAAGATGAATTAGAAAGGACAGGTCAGCAAGAAGAACGTCCACGACCTTCTTTACGCAACTCCACTATGTTTCGCCAACTTCGAAGAAACATGGGAATTCTGACACAGAAGGTGTCGAGTTTAGAGAATCAGCTGTCGCAAGCTCGGGAAACTAACGCTGCATCAACTTCGTCTGGAAGGCATGAAGCACCGATTAATATTTGCCCGGTGATTGATACAAGAGTCGAAAAACCACGTTTTCCTGGAAGGTTTGGGGTACATCCAGTGTCGTTTTTGGAGGATCTTCAGAATTATTTACGGAGAATGCCTAATGAAGATGCTACAATTGAAACTATAATCAGTTGTTTAGAAGGTGATGTTCGAAAATGGGCCAGAATTTATAGACAGAGATGGTTTACACAGTCGGATTTCAAAAGAGATTTTTTGGATGCTTATTGGGGAGAAGCTGAACAAAACACCTTGAGAAGAATGATTGTAAATGGCACTTGGTCTAAGGAAAATGGAACAATGCCAGAACATTTCGTTAGTTTAGCAGGGCAAGCAAAGATGATGTCTAGACCAATTCCTGAATGGCAAATAGTGGAGGATTTGATGAGACACTTTCCGAAGGATGTACAATATGCTTGGCGGATGAAGAAAGGAAATACTTTGATTGAGGCAACAGAGTTTCTTCGTGAATTGGATGACGTGAATAAACAATGTGGATCTTCTTCCTTTGACTCCTCTACTGGAGCTGATAGGGGAACAAAGCGTCAAAGTCCATTCGTATCAAATAAAGATAAGCCATTTTATAAAAAACCAAAAGTGGTGGCTCACATCGAGGGGGAGACTTCAAGGGGAAGGATCACTAATGAAATAATTCAAGAAGAAGATTTAAACTAGTTGGGGCCATCTCCAAAAAGCAGGAGGTGGCTGCAATTAACAAAAATTTAAATTATCTTTTTCCTGTAAAATATTTACTAAAACAAGGTTGGAAGCCAGGGGTAGGATTGGGTTGTGACCAAGAAGGGATCTTATATCCTGTTTCCCCGAATAATACTAGAACGAAATGTAATAGAGAAGGTTTAGGTTATTCTTCAGAAGAATATAATAATAAACAAACAGTCTTAGATTTAATTAAAGTTTTTGACGTTTCCGTGATTAAACAAAATCAACCAATGTATAACCAGTTCATTAAAGAATATGAAGGTAACTCTTTATATGATGAAGAGGTTTGCTTTGAGAATGAGGGGCCCAAATTTAAATCAGAAATAGAGTTACAAATTTTGGGGCAATCTATAGTTCTCTTGGTAGACACTGGAAGTGAAGTAACTTGTATTTCGGAAGAATTCTTAGAGAGTTTACAAGGAGAATTAAAGTTAAAATTCCCTGCGTTACCAGTTAGACCAATATGTGTGAGGGGAGCCGTTGGACAAAAGAGTCTCCAAATAAAAAAACTAGTCTCTATACCTTTGACGTGTGGTTCATTTGATATTGATACGGGATTTTTAGTGATTGCTAAGTTAACTTGTTCTGCTATCCTTGGGGTAGATTGGTTAGTTGCGCACAACGCTGTTTTGCATTTAAAAGAACCACAAACATTAGAATTGGGTATCGTTGGGAAAGGAGAAATTACTATTCCGTTTCGAAATCTTTCTAGTGGGTCTTTAGAAGAGAATCGAATAAATCTAATATCTGGAGTAGAGGAACAAAACGAAAAGGAAGGCGGTGAAGAAAAGCAATTATTAGATTTGTTTAAAAGTATTCGGTTGGGAATGGATTTGTCTGATGTAGAGAAGGAACAAATTTTTAATGTTTTGAGATCCCATATGCAAGTTTTTATAAAGAAACTTGGAAGGGCAAATTGTTATACTCATGACATTAAAATGATTGAGGGTACTCCAAGGATACAACGAACCTATCCTATACCATATGCACATAGGGTAAAAGTAGAAGAAAAGTTGAGGGAGATGGAGGAATTAGGGATTATATCGAGAAAAACTACAAATTTTTGTAGTCCTCTAACTTTCACTGGAAAACCCGATGGATCTGTTAGAATATTACTTGATGCTAGGGAAATCAATAAATATATGGTTCCAGAAGTAGAAGCACCGCCTTTACAGATTGACATACTTAATGCTTTCCTTGGTGTAAAATTTATAACATTGATTGATTTAAATAACGCTTATTTTCAAATACCATTGACTGAGGATAGTAAAAAATATACTGGATTTACAGTTAATGGAAAGTCTTACGTATACAACGTGCTTCCGCAAGGACTTAAAACGTCAGTAGGGTCCTTTTGTCGCGCAATGGACGTTATATTGGGTCCTGGTGTTAGAGAGTTTTGTGTCAATTATTTGGATGATCTTGCAATCCTAACGAGTGGGACTTGGCAAGACCATTTGGATCATATTGATATAGTTTTGGATCGTTTAGAATCAGCTGGAATGACTTGTAATTTTGCAAAGTGCAACTTTTTCTGCAGTGAAGTAAAAATGTTAGGGCATATAGTTACAACTTCGGGAATTAAACCTAACCCGGATAAAATAAAAGCTATAAAGGAATTCCCTATTCCAAAGAAACAAAAACAGTTAAGAGGATTTTTGGGACTTTGTAATTATTATAGACGTTTTATTAAGAACTATAGTATTTTGACTGTTCCGTTAACTAGGTTATTAAAGAAAAACCAAGCATGGTTTTGGGATGAAGAATTAGATCGAGCTTTCAATAATATAAAGGAAGAATTTATTACAACGATTCTATTGAGCCATCCTGATCAGGATAAATTATATTATTTACAGACCGACAGTTCAGGGATCGGAATAGCCGGATCATTGTTTCAGATTGGAAATAATGGTGAGGTTAAAATTTTGGGATTCTGTAGTCGTGCACTACGGGGTTCTGAATTACGTTGGACTGTAACTGAACAAGAGTTGTGGGCTATTATTTATTCTGTGAAAAAGTTTGAGACTTATTTAAGAGGAGCGAAATTTGTTATCCGTACAGATCATAAGGCATTAACTTTCATGAAACAAATGAAATTATACAACAGTAGAGTCACACGTTGGATTTTATTTCTTGAACAATTTGACTTCGAAGTCGAACATGTAAAAGGTGTAGAGAATATTGGGGTAGATATTTTATCTAGATATCCGCCAGGGGGAGTTTTGCAAGAAGAGAAGGTGTGGTATCCAACTGTTATGTATGTAGGTGTTTCTACTGACCGTGATTTGAAAAATAAATTACAACGTATGATGGAATACCAACGGCTTGACAACGTCATATGTGGGATTAGGGAGAGAATAAATGTTTCTAGAGTTCCCGAAAGAACAGATAGATTTACGCGTATAACTTTGCGTTGTATTGTCAATAATGATCTACTTTATTTTAAAACTATACGTGGAGATTACGTTTTGTTTATGCCCAAGGTTCTACAAGAAGAGATTTGTAAACAGGTACATATAGAGATGGGTCATCTTGGCGCATATAAAACTTTGAAATATTTACAATTAAGGTGTTATTGGGTAAATATGGGTAAGACAGTGAAGTCTTGTATTCAGAAGTGTCATGTTTGTCAGCTTTCTAGACCTGACTATATAAAAGGGATAGGGAAATGTAAATCGATTTTAACTGAAAACCCGGGTGAATTAGTAATGGCTGATATCTTCGGACCACTACCTAAAACTGAGGCTGGTTATATTTACATTTTTGTAATACAGGATTCTTTTAGTAAATTTATTAAACTTTTCGGACTTCGTGGAGCTTCAGCAGACTCAGTGCTTTATTGTATGAGAGTGTTCACTGAAATAATACAACCTAAGGCTGTTATGACAGATAACGGAAAACAATTTATTAGTCACAAGTGGAAAAATGGACTCAGAGCTTTGAGAATTAAGACTTTGTATACTACTATTCGAAATCCTCGACCTAACACTACAGAACGAGTGAATAAAGAATTAAACAAATTCTTTAGAATTTATTGTCATGATGACCATACTAGATGGGATCATTACTTGTTGGAGATTGAGGAATTGTATAATAATACGTTCCACGAGAGTACGAAATTTTCTCCTAATGAAATATTATTTGGAAATTCAGAGAAACTTAAAGTAGACCGTTTTCTACCACGGGCACTCACGAATAAAACGTTAGACCAAATTAGAGAGGAAGTTAGAGAAAACCTTAGACTTTCGAGTCAGAAGCGGCAGGATAGATTCAATAGAACTCATAAGTTGATAGATTTTCAAGTTGGTGATTTGGTAAAATTAAGGAGGCTTAATAAATCGGATTCTAGTCAAAATAAAACTAAGAAATTTGATTTATTATATGATGGACCATATCGATTTGGAGGAATAAAATATGCTAATGTGTATATTCTTGTTGACCCTGAAACTCAAAGTGTCAAAGGAGTTTATAATGCAGTCCATTTGGCTAAATATTATACTTAGGATGTTAGCTACTGAGATTTTCACGGGACTATTTCATAAATTTTAACTTTAGAGGAATTGAGATATTCCTGGTCACAACCTAATTAATATAATTTTATTAGTTTTAATTTAATAATTAATATTAGAAGATTATTTTGATTTTAGTATATAGTGAGCCAATTTGTTAGTGAATTGACTGGCATTATTAAATTGACTTCGTTTTAAAAAAAAAATTAATGAACTATAATAATTTATAATTTAATACAAATTTAATTTGATTATATAATCAGGGTTGAACTAAAATAAATCTAAATTTAGATAAACATGTTAAATAATTTCAATAATTTTGAATAAAAAATTAATTTAGTTTAATGATTTATAATATTAGTAGTTTAGTTATTTGTTTTGTTTATTGTATTTGTGAATAAAAAATTTTAAGGGCCAATATAGGAGGTTTTATTTTAATAAAATAATAATAATAAAAAAAAATAATAAAAAAAAAAATTAACTTAAAATTGAAAATTTTAGAATTCTCGAAAAAAAAAAACAAAAAATTGTTTTCTTAGATTTTTCGAAATAATAAAATTTTGGGGGAGGCTGTGCACTTGCGGAACCCTAAAAAATTTTTAAATGCATAAAATACTATTTAGAGGAACTGTCAAAAGTTTAGCTCGATATGATTAGAAAAGAAAGATGACAACCGGGGACAGTTGTGAGAGAATGGGGGGGTGAAGTTAAGAAAAATTTGGATGAAAACGGAGAAAAATGGATAGATGGAATCGGTAAACGCTCCAAATATTCTGGTTGTATCTTTGAGACGTCTGTGAGAGGAAAGACGATAGGAAACTGGATTTCTGTGAGTTATAATCTTTTATTTTGTAGCTCGCGAAAAATAGACATCATACAGCTGATGTGACGAATCTTTTGAAGGAGGCTATGATCCTGGATTGTGGGTTCCTTCAATTGAGATAAAGATAGGGATTGCTCCGTGTAGGATATAGTATAGGAAGGTTTATTTGCGTTTAATTTCAAGACGCTAACATTCAGAATTTGATTCCAAGGTGTATAGAATAAGTGGTGTGAAACTAACGTTATGTAAGTATTCAATTTTGTGGTTTTCCATCTTTTATTTATTTTCGGTTCAAAGTTGTTGTGTGTATTTGAGATAAGGTGAAATGTGACTTAATGAAATTTATAGTTTCTTCCAGGTTGTGTGAGCTAAATAACGTTGAGAAAATCAGATTTCAATGTCAAAAGAGGAAGAGTAGAATGGAGAATATTTGCAGCTTTACAGATCTACCTGCGGGATCATAAGAGGCTTGTACTGTGTGATACTTTAAGTAAATTGTTATTCCCTCTTAATGATTTTCTTTTGTAAACATTAATAACTCTGCGAGAATTATAACATACTGTGTTTCTAATCTGAGTCGTTATTTGTAGATAGTAATAAAGATTTCCTTTTTAGTTCTGCAAATGCCTTTGTTCGCGTATAGCTAGGCAGGATAATGTTCTATTTCTAAACAGGTACAGGAATTACAAAGAACTCTATAGACATAGAATAGCAAACCACAAATGACAAAACGTGAAGGCTAAAAAAAGGTATTGCTTGGATTGTAAAGGTAATGTAAATTTCATTGTGATTAATTTTTTCCTTTACAGAGAAATTGATTAAAATAGTCCTTGGTGAAATCATAGAAACTGGACTCTGATGTATATTTTGTCATCGTTTCAAAATGACTTTAGACGATGTATATTTTTATCATCATTTCAAAGAGACTTTAGACGATGTATATTTTTTATATTTTTTTTAGGTAGAATTGTCTCATTTGACATTATTGTCAAATAGTCAACAAATAAATCATTTTTGATTTAGTTTTACTCAAAGCTAGACGCTATTTTTGAAATCTTTATAATTTTTTTATCTCTTTAACAAAAAATAAATCAAAACCCAAAATCAAAATGGAAGAAAATATTAAAACATTAAATAATTACTTTTTTTTAGAAAATAATATAAAATCTTTGGCCCTAAATCAAAATTCCAGTTTTTTTTAATATACTAGTGTCATCATATGATAAAATTTAAAAATAATACTTTGTCAGATCAAAAGGATTTAGAACGTCAGTTCAAAATATTAAAATAAAAAGGGTAAGTTTAAATAGTTTGAAAATAATAAATAATATTATTTCAAATAGTAATAAATTGTTTTGAAAGTGATTTTGAATCTTTTGCCTCGATTTCCCAAAATTGGAACATGCTGAGAGCATTACTACATCTCAGTACTCAAGCTCATAGGAGGTGCTTATCTTTCCTTTAACTATCATATTTTTAGGGGTCCCAGATTTTGAGATTAAGAAATACTTGCTCTCAGGTTTATTTAGTTCGACCAAGCATGGATGGATGCCCTCGTGACATGTGTCTCCGATGTCCACTATATTAGTTGTGGCATATGTATGTCGCGTGTCTCTGGAGTATCTGTCTAAGACTAACTGATAATATCAACCCTCGGATTTATTTATTTTAATCATTTCTTGGGCCGGAGCCCTCAAGCCTAAAAGGGTCTGATACTAAAGTTCTTCTCTTTCTATTTGTGTGAGATTTCGCTGATTCATCCTGATTTCTCCCATCTATATGTGTGGGATGAATTGGTGTTATTCCGGTACAAATGGAGGGATATTAGCAAGGTGTTTTAACGTTGGATTTTGGAATTGGTGTTTCTTGTGTTATGTGCTGACAACGCTCGCCCATTATTGGATGCGTCGTTTGAGTGGCATATACCACGAGGGGACCTCCTGATCTTAGCGTTGGATTACCAAATGTAGAGTAGTTAGATAATTTTAAACTTTCTTCTTTTGTGTAGGGACATTCTAGTTTAATCTAGTGACATTAGATTGTTTATAAGGAATAAATTAGAATTGTCCTGAATCAATAGGAAGAATATTCTTGATGGAGACATTACGTTCGTTCGTGGGTTGCTTCTTGTAAAGTGTGTTGACGACGTTCGCCCGTAAGGCTGCGACGGCTGTACGACACTCTGACCTTGGGGGACCTCTGAACTTTATGTGTGTCATCCTAAAGTAGTTAAATAATCTATTTAATCTTCATTGAATCATACAGGAATCTAAACCTTATAAGATTCTAAGTTTTATTTTTCCTTAATAAAACTTGTCATAATTTATCATACTTAAAATTATTCTTTGACTAAGTGTGAAACCACCTTTAACATTACTAAATAGATTCTTAAAAACAATAATGGAACGGAAATTATAATGTTTAGTTTCTTTCATTGTAGATATGTTCCGAATATTTAAGTATATACAATAATCCCATTTTTTATTTATTTTATTTTATTTTATTTTATTTGTTTAGGACAACCAGTAACAGTTACATTAGTACAAACCACAAAAACTTAGATATAAATTAAAGGTAAATGCACTGTCTTTAGGTGCCACAGCATGCAATTGGCAGTACAACATCACTTAATTAAATGAATATATAAAAATAAACTTACAATATAACAACAATATAACAAATAAATTGGAATTGTTAACTAAACTAAACATAATTTACGCTAACTTCTAAGAAGGTTAAATACTTCTGTACGGAAGACGGGCATAGTGCAATTAAAGATGTCAATAGTCTGACCTAGTTTGTTGTAATCTCTAGACATTCTGGGCAAAGGGGAATTATATTTAAGATTGGTTCTGGAACTTGGAAGATATAGTAATCCTAGCGGTTGTCGTGGAATACGACGAGGAATACGGAAATATATAGCAGATAGTAAATCAGGAGAATCTACACGGTTATTCAATATGTTATACAAAAAAATCATGTCAGCAACTTGTCTACGAACAATCAAGCTATCAATTTCAAAATGCTCAAGTCTGTCAGAATAGGATGGCAGTCTTTTTATTACCCCACAGCAATAGGATAGGTGCCGTAAGAATCTCTTTTGAATCCTCTCAATACGCAATTGGTGAACAGAATAGTGAGGTGACCACACTGGACTACAGTACTCCAAGATGCTTCTAACGTACGCGTTAAAGATACAAATTTTGGTAGATTGCTTCTTGAACAGTTTTCCGTTTCGGAGAATAAATCCAAGCATTCTTGAAGCCTTATTGACAATGTTATCTATCTGGGGAATGAAAGTTAATTTAGTATCGAATATTACTCCAAGGTCACGAATATTGTCACATTCTATTAAAGTATTGCCAGATATATTGTAACAAGTTCTAAGGAAATTGTGTGCACGTGTAAATTTTATGTGTTTGCATTTACTACTGTTTAAATCCATGCCATTATCAGAACACCAATTTACAATGCTATCTAAATCCTTTTGGAGTAAATGGCTGTCATCAGCAGTGTCAATGATTCTACACAGTTTCAAGTCGTCCGCAAAAAGATAAACTTTACTGTGTTTTATACAATTACAAATATCATTTATGAAAATGTTAAATAATAACGGACCCAAGTGGGAACCCTGCGGAACCCCTGAAGTGGCTATGTAAGAGAAAGACTTAAACCCCTTAAGCACTACAAACTGCTGTCTATCATGTAAATAAGAAGAAAACCACTTCAACATGTTGCCACCTACGCCATAATGCTCCAGCTTTCTAACTAAAATGTTATGAGACACCCTGTCAAAGGCTTTAGTAAAATCTGTATAGACAGCATCAACTTGGTGTCCTGCATCAACAGCGTCAGTTAGATATTGAGAATATGTCACCAGGTTGGTATTACAAGAGCGAGACTTTACAAAACCATGCTGGTCATTTGTTAAAAACTGCTTAAAACTTCTATCCAGGTGTGGATACACCAACGATTCAAACACTTTTGCAAACACAGATAAAATGGATATAGGTCTATAGTTCGATATATCGTCCAAATCACCAGTTTTTAGTATCGGAACAATTTTAGCAGTTTTCCAAGCCTGAGGAAATACTCCAGTGTTCAGAGACCTGTTATATATAATGTATAATGGCAGGCAAAGAACATGTGAACATCTGAAAATAAAGTAAGGAGGAATACCATCAGGCCCCGCTCCTTTGTTACAAACAAGTCTTTTTAACTTCTTATAAATAGTTTGGCGTGAGATTTTAAATATGCCTATACTGTTATTGATATCCTGTTTGCTGCCAGACATAGTGCTTCCAGACAAAAAAGAACTAGAAAACGATGAAGAAAAGTAAGACGCAAAGAGGTTACTGATATCTTCTCCTTTTTCAGCTGCTATATCATTAAATTTCATTTTATTTTTTTATACTTCTTTTGAGTCCTCTTTTAAAGAACATCGAGTTTTAGCTAGTGTTGTTTACGCTAAATTCTCCCAGTGTTCTTGGTTTTGAATACTCGATGCTTTTGATTTTTCCCTTAAGATCTTAAATCATAAATGTTTGGCCCAACCTAGCTTAGATACTACTATCCCGTATCTTCTCGGTTCTGGTCATCAAACTTCACTTTTATTTAAAGATTACCTTCAGTAATCTTTTGTCTTACTTACTTCTTTATGTTCTTCTTCGAAATATGCTGGGTAATCCCATTATAGTTTAGATGCAATTCATTTTTTTTAAATGAGTGTTTAGACTGGGGTTACTCTACATAATTCTTGTCCTGCGTGGGTTGGTAACGGAAAAGAGATTTAGCTACGCATCACAAGTGAGAGCTATGAAGGATATACGGAGACCTTGTTGGTGCAATAAAGTCACTCAGTGACTGGGGGGAGGGAAGTTGCCCTTCAAACTCTTTATGTCTCTCGTTATAAAACCGTTATTGATCTAGGCTGGCCATGCAAGCAATAATACTATACCCGTATCTAGTACAGACTTCACACTTGGACGTGTGGAGCTGGCTAATTATTTTCAGTTTAACTTATTTCAAAACAAACTAAGGGATTCGATGATGTCGATCATTGTCTGCCCGGAGGGATTACAGGAAGAGCTCATTTTGTAGGAGTGCCTTGTTTTCCTAAAGGAAGACTGTATGCTTCGTGTGCCTGGCGGGCTCGGTGACCAGCTCTGGTATGGGTGACTAAAAGAAATAGTCAAATACCCTGTGAACCCTGGATGAGTCAGTGATTGTCCCTTAAAGGTGGGCCACGTGGAAGTCGGGTTTTGACGCGGGGCATGAACATACCGGGGGGAGACATCATCACCGTCTGGGTTGTACTGTGGTTAGTTAGTTCCACTCTCCACATACATTAACCCTAGTCTTTACTGTAGTTTAAGTTTTCGATGGGATTTCCGGCTCCGCGAGGATGACCAGAATCCTGACGATCCAGTTGGATTGTTAGGGTAGTTTAGCGTCATGTCATCGTGAACTGGGTGATGATATGCCTCGGACCTAGGACTTAGGGTAGAGGAAGCCTAGGACGAGCTGTTTGGGGCGAAGGTGGTGCTCCAAACCTGGGGATTGTCCCCACATTATTTTTATTACTTCATTTATATTAACATAGGTTTCCTTTCAGAAACTTAACGGCTATAATAATATTGCATTGTAAAAGAGATGAAACCTTTCCTAAATTGATGAATCTACATGAGTTCCGATGAATTACTCCAGTCAATATGAGACTAAATTTAAATAAATAGTGATCCAATATAAAATTAAATAACACAAATTAGACATGTAAAGATTAGGATTATATTCTAATATAAGTATTAAAATAACAAGTGTGTTTTTAGGGTTCCGATACCAAAATGGTAAAAAAAGGAACCCTTATGGTGCCGCTCTGTCTGTCTGTCTGTCTGTCACACCTCTATATCTCAGCAACCACTTACGCTATCGAGCTGAAATTTGGAATAGTTTTAGAATATAGTTGCCCAACTTAATTGCACATGAAATTTTTTTGAAAAAAGTATGATTATTAATGTAAAGGGGGCCAAAATAGGGGGGGCCAAATTTCAAATTGTCGCTACTAGGTCGAGTGGGGTATCATATGAAAGGGCTTTACTTGTACATTTTAAAATATATTTTTGTATTTTTTTAAGTTTCTTAGTTTTCAAGTTATGATGAAAAATGTCAAAAAAAATACCATTCCCCCCCCCTTATCTCCGAAGTTTGAGTAAGGGAAAATCTGAATTAATTACAGTTGACAGAGGTTTATGTAAACTTTACAGCAAAAATAAAACGATCTTTCTAAGTCACACAGTTTTTCAGAAATCTGCAAAAAACCTTTACAAACAAATTTAGTTTTGCGGTCCTGAAAATTGACTTTATTGCTTCCAAAAATACTATAGGTATATCGGAACCCTCGGCGCGCGAGTCCGACTCGCACTTGACCGGTTTTTTTTTTTCATTCTTCTATTACCACTCTCCACCGAGCAGAATCTGTAAATTACAAAATATTATAAGGATATAAAACGGAATGACGTAGGATTCAGAAAAAATATAATATTCTTAAAGGGTATTATTCTAGACGATCAACTTTGGCCAAAACTTTCACGTATCTGACTTGAGGATCCTATATGAAGGGACTTCAGATCTGTACAGTACCTATCGTATCAAATTGTTTTAATGCTTACTTTCTCTCAGAGGTCACGGTTAGCATGATTCATCTATTAACAACATCGTGATCGTAAAATTAACAAAAACTGGTTATCACACAACTAATCAACAGTAGGCTGATAACTTAATTAATTTATATTCAAAACAGGGACTTGGAAAGAAAATTATTGCTTTTGAATTAAGAGAAACTGTGTAAGATTAGAATGGTACGGTAATTTATCTTCGAGATAATTTCGAACATAGGTACTTTACTTGCAAAGTGGTTAGTATCTACAGATTTGTGTAGCTTAAATTGCTCAATCCTGATTCAAAAGGAAAGTAAAAGAAAATGTAATCGATCAAGAGATAAAAAGACTCTTTGAAACGCGTGAATGAAGCGTTTGCGGTATTACTGTTATATTATAAGGAAAGTTTTCTAACCAGAGTTCATCGTCATAATGTTCGCGGTTTAACGACCAAGTTTCTAATTCCAGTCATATTGTGGCGTACTGCGACAAATATGTCGAAGATGTGGCAATTTCAAACGATGATGGCAGCAAGAAAACCTTTAGTTTATTATGAAAATATATGTGAGAATGGTACCATTTTGTTTAAAGTCTTCCATAAGGTGCAACGATGATCTGCTAGCCTAGCATGCGCACTGCGACTTGGCTAGTCTAAATAGACTAAACCGATTAAGTCTCTCGCGCATAGCGCGGTCTAGTAAGTACTACATACAATCTAGAGACAAATTTTTCGCATTCGAAGGGGCAAGATTCGTATATGAAGCCGTAAAATCGCTATTTTTGAATATTCATCTGTGAATTCTGCAACGAGTGGTCTGGCCGTCTGGCCCACTCGTTTCGAATTTCTACCAATCAAAAGTATGTATAATCTGTGATAAGAACGACATTGACGTTTCCTTCACACATGACATATGATACCGATAATTTGCGTTCCATTCCCTCGCAATTCATTACCGGTTTTTTAGGGTTCCGTAGTCAAAAAGGAACCCTTATAGTTTCGTCATGTCCGTCTGACTATCTGTCCGCGGCTCACTCGGCTCAGAGACCCTTAGTACTAAAAAGCTGAAATTTTGTACGGATATACATTTCAACCACGCTGACAAAGTGGTACAATAAAATTTTGAAAAAAATTTTTTAGGTACCTCCCCTACAAGTAAAGTGGGGGTGATTTCTTTTTCTTGTCTACCCGATAGTGTGAGGTGTCGTTGGAAAAGTCTTTCAAAAATAATGTAAGTCTGTGGAGATCATTTTTCTCAAATATTTAGCTTGAAAGCGCAATTTTTTGTTTGAGTTGAGTGTCCTCCCCCCCTGCCGGCTAAACGGTTGTTATTGCAAATGTGAAAAAATTTACAGTAGTAGCATATATAATTAAATTGAAAGGAAAACTACTTATCGTAGTTAAGAAGGATGCTATAGCCAAAAAATTAAAAATAAATAGCACTAGCAATCAGGCGCTAGGACCTCACTGAGCATAAGGAGGTAAAAAGTTTATGTTATAACCAACACTGAAATCCTATCCTACTAATATTATAAACGCGAAAGTTTGTAAGTACCTATGCATGGATGGATGGATGGATGGATGTTTGTTTCTCTTTCACGTAAAAACTACTGAATGGATTTTATTGAAACTTTACAATAATATAGCTTATACATCAGAATAACACATAGGCTACAATTTATAAACCTACGCAGACGAAGTTGCGGGCACCAGCTAGTAACTAATAAAGAATGGGCGACACATAATGAAACGCTTTTTACAAAGTATGCATGTTTGGTAAAATATAGCCATTAATTGCCGAATTTTATATAATAATCTCTACTTCAAAACTTAAGAAACTTCGCAATGAAACTTAGACACTAACATCATTGTTCGTTGTGCCTAAAGAGAACACTTTCATAGATAGAGATGGCAGGTGCCGTCCCAAAGCGTGCACTGGAATAAGATACCACTAATTAGCGAGCGACCCAATTCTTGTCAATTTTCTATAGCAAGTAATGTGTTGAACCGGATTGAAGTCCTCTGTTCCGGTTTTGAACATGCCGATTGACAGGCCAAGAATTTAAAGAGAAGGTTGTGAAAGGAGCAAAATTTTTTTGCAAATTATAAGACACGAACCACAACGCTCGTTGGCTGGCACTCGACTATTTTGTGTTTTGTAAACTAATTCCAGTTTCTCTCCAGTATTCATTCAACACTAATAAAACTCATCAATTCAAATTGGAATATCAATGAACGTATCCTAATTCGGCATTCGATTCGATAGCCAAACGTTATGATTGTATAAAAACGTCCTCTAAAGAAATTCGTTTATTCATGTGTCACGCACTCACGCGTGAATCATTGGCAAGGCCGAAAGGTCATGTTTTATGTGAATGAATGAAGATTATTTTTAGTGAAAGTAAATAACAGGTTTAAAACAGAGAATCGATACACCATTAGGTACGCATGCAAATTAATATTTCTTAAGTGCAAGCAACTTGTAATTGGTTACTGATGGAAAACCAATGTAGGCAAAGAAGCAAATCTTAGCGACCAATATTTACTCTTTCCACGCAGAATTCACTTCGAGTAGGGACAGTGAATGACCTCAAACAAGACCACAGCATTATGTGATCCTTAAGACATGTATAATAAAGCTGATATTGAGAGGTGAATGATACTTCTGTGAGAGCGAGAACGAGAACATCACGTGATTCATTGCGAATAGGCGGTCTCTCTTGGACCTGCAGAATGGACAAAGGATTGTATGATATATTAACTTTAAAGATGTACTTCATTACAGATCCCTTTCTTGGATAGTGTAAGTGGTATATCTATCATTGGTTCTTTTTCACCTGTCAGCGCGCGTTTTGCAAATGAGATCTCGTATTATCCTTCAAAATATAAATCAGGGTAGATATTGCACTCATAAATCTTGTTCCAATTTTATATTACATTTGTTTTCTGATTAAGTTTAGAAGAATATTATAAAAGATCGAGTTAATTAGAAGTTGGAGTAGCTTTTCATTCATCAAGATCCAATTTCAGACTTTAATAAAAGTTTGAAGAATGTTGTTTAGCTTTGCACCTTACTTCCTGTTATCTAATTAAAAGGATCTTGAATACTGATGTTATACTTGTACTAATATCATTTCTTAAAGTTTTATCTGTTTGTTTTATGTAACTTAAATCTTCAATAACTTTGAAACCTCTAAAAGAATTACTATAATATTTTTTCGGCTTTGTTATCATATTAACATAACAACCTTATCTCAAAATAATTTTAATCTCTCATCAAAACGAACAGTTATAATTACTATAATAAGTAAGTTAGTAAGTTTACTATGAGAAGTCTTGTCTGACCGGGTTAGTTATATGTGAACTTTTTTATAGCCGTTTATTCTTCGGTAATTTCATTTATGTTTATGGTCGCGAGTATGAACGTTCCAAGTTTTAAATTACATGACATTCATGGATAACGGAATAAGACTGAAAACTTCGTGACATAGAGGCTAGCCAGCCAGCAGCGATTGTATGAAATTATCGACCTCACACCAGCTTTTGTGATGTGACGAAGTAAGAACATATTTTTGCGATTTTAACTACTATTGCAGTTTTCAAAGGTTAAGGCTGATATTGCCTAAAATTTGCAGCTACACGCTCGTCAATGTCAATTTTGACCCCAATTACACGTCAATAAAGTTCATATAAGCGTGCCTTATATAGTGGCTGTTACGACCAACGGTGACCCCAAAACTTAAAAAAATTCTATGTTACTTCATAAATATCAAAAGAGTAAAACGACCACATCATTAAATATTGTTTTGTCTAAAATATTGTAAATTTTCATATTTTTTTGATAAAAAATGTAGCAGTAAAATGGCAAATGGATTTTACTTTTACAAAATTAGGGTCATTTTGGATTTTTTTTCTTCAGTTATACAAATTAAATTAAAATTATAACTCGACACCAACACTTATCATATCTTGTTTGTAACTACGTTTTTTTCTGTTGATATAAATGCCATATTTAATGTAAAAAGTGGTTACATAGTTATTCACTATCAAGGTCGTTCAGGGTGTATTAACCTTGTAACCGAACGCGGGGCAACTTCTTTATATTTTGAGCATTTTTAAAGTATTGATATCAGTTTGAAGGTACGAGTATAATAATTTAACGATAAATTTTGCAATTGTCTTAAATTTTTAGTCATGTTAATTGTAACTAGGCGCCACTGGACTTTCGGTAAAAATTTCCTCCGGATCTTTAGATGGTTGTTATATTTAATTTGTTTGTTTTATATTTAGTTACCATGCGATACACAAAGAAAAACTGTATTGCTAAAATAATTTTCTTCAAAAACAGGATGAAGGAATAAAAATTTTATTACTTTTATTTGCAATAAATGACGCATTACAATAATTGAAAAATAAATTTTCCATGTACCTAGCTTTCCGACTTTTATAACTTTTACACGATATGCATATTAAAACCTTAGCGTATTGAACAGATTTTATGATTTTCCTTTATTGGTCTAGGTCGTTGACTATTCTTTAATTGTTTTGTGGTCATTACTTGCTTGTAAAAGAGTACCCTCCGTAATTAGTAATTATCTTTTTCTAATTATGTGTAAGTTAATGCTTATTACTTAAGTGCAATGACTGTAATGGAGCACAGTATTTGACGGCAGTTTAAACCTCAGGGTAAATTCTGATAGAATTGAAATAGCAGCAAGTATTTTAAAACACAATCATATTCAAGCGTTACTAAGTTTTGCTAATAGTTGCTATTAGACTTGAAAAGTTGGTCGAAGCTAAAATTCAGCTATAAAAAATATTTCTGTTGAAAAAAGTCCTTAAATTACAAGCAAATAATTCAACATTATTTATGTTATAAAATTAAGCAGGAAATTAAGTTCTTTTTAATACTTTTTAATACCTGTACTTTTAATTAATGTTACTACTCCCAAAAATCTTTTTTGTACCAAAAAAATCTTCTCTTACAATTTATATCTCTCGTAAAAAAATCAAACCTAACAAAGTAAAGAGTAATGTTTGTAAATTATGAAATACTTCGTGTTTAAGTTTAAAGTGTTAAATTAACGAATTTATTTTACTTTCAAAGGAGATTGAAAATCAGTCGGTGACTTTCAAGGATTGGTACACACAGCCGCACGTCGATGGAAACCTTTTGACTTAAGTGGGTTCCTAGTTTCGGGATTGTAGCGTTGCGCTGGTTTAGCTTTTACTGTTTTTTAGGGTTCCGTACCTCAAAAGAAAAAAACGGAACCCTTATAGGATCACTTTGTTGTCCGTCTGTCTGTCTGTCAAGACCCTTTATCTCACGAACGGGTAAAGGTATCAGGTTGAAATTAATACCATATATTAGGATCCATGAACCACACAAGATCTGAAAGTTAAAATTTTTTACAACGACGCAATCAAAAGATATGGCATTTTATGTCCTCATCTCCATACATTTATTCAAAAATGAAAAACCTATAGGGTACTTCCCGTTGACCTAAAATTATGAAATTTGGCAAGAAGCTAGGTCTCACAGTACAAATAATGGGAAAAGTCTGAAATCATTAAATATTACAACTTTTCTCACAACTAATGGTAACCAATTGTGGTGAGCTCCCGTTTCAAGAACATTCATATAAGAGAGGGGTCAAGTTGGATGGTTGCTGAGGCGATTTTTGTTTTAGTTCTATTTAAAAACGGGAACACTAACAAACTTGAAAATTGGTATTTTTATAGGGCATAGGCTATAAAATAACAACAAATAATAATATTTGGTCAGACGCGTGTCGGACTCAAAAAATCTAGCACATTAACCGTGACATTAACTTACTGAAATTTCAACCAATACAATTATGTTTATGTGGTGGTACGGAACCCTCAGTGCGCGAGTCCAACTCGCACTTGGCCGGTTTTTTTTTTCTACATGATTGGTACCGTGGTACCCTCCCTCCCTACTCCATTATAATATTTAATATTTCCAACCGGGCAAACTACCACATTTAATATTGTCATCTTTTGCCAAAGCACAAGCGCCAAATTATGCATTATTTTAATACACAGACTTGCGGTGCGGCACTTTCAAATTTATATCCATGTCTTAACTTTGTTTACCATAGTTTAGTCTAGAAAAGAAACAATAAAGATATCGTAACAAAACCAAACATTCGAGTGAAGCTGAGAGGGAACCGCGATTATGCGTGGAAGCGAACAGCTGGACCGTGTACATACCAAAGTGTATTTGCAGTGAGCAATGTTGTCGTCAGATGTGTTCTTTAGCGGCGCTTGGCACTTTTTTAGAGGGGTAAAAAATGTTAAACTCACGTCAGATGTCACGTCAGATGTCGCGTCAGAACTCACGTCAGATGTCGCGTCAGATCTCGCGTCAGATGTTTAAGTTTTGGAGTGAAAACTTCTTTAGCGGCGCGTCAGATATGACGAAAATTGTCTATATACGAGTATACTATAAATTATCATGTTTGTCTACGATAGCGCAAAAAATGAATATTGTATGCACTTTTATACTGATAAATAAAACAATTCGTGCGAAATTATTCCCTAACCATTCCAAAATATTCAAAAATGCACAACGTTGATGTTTAAGTTTTCACTTCTCTGCCGGCACTCCCGGAGTGCAACCCGTCCTTTTTTAGGGTTCCGTACCTCAAAAGAAAAAAACGGAACCCTTATAGGATCACTTTGTTGTCCGTCTGTCTGTCTGTCTGTCTGTCTGTCAAGACCCTTTATTTCACGAACGGGTGAAGGGATCAGGTTGAAATTAATACCATATATTAGGATCTATGAACCACACAAGATCTGAAAATTTCAATTTTTTACAACGACGCAATCAAAAGATATGGCATTTTATGTCCTCATCTCCATACATTTATTCAAAAATGCAAAACCTACAGGGTACTTCCCGTTGACCTAAAATTATGAAATTTGGCAAGAAGCTAGGTCTCACAGTACAAATAATGGGAAAAGTCTGAAATCATTAAATATTACAACTTTTCTCACAACTAATGGTAACCAATTGTGGTGAGCTCCCGTTTCAAGAACATTCATATAAGAGAGGGGTCAAGTTGGATGGTCGCTGAGGCGATTTTTGTTTTAGTTCTATTTAAAAACGGGAACACTTACAAACTTGAAAATTGGTATGTTTATAGTGCATAAGCTATAAAATAATAACAAATAATAAAATTTGGTCAAGCGCGTGTCGGACTCAAAAAATCTAGCACATTAACTTACTGAAATTTCAATTATGTTTATGTGGTGGTACGGAACCCTCAGTGCGCGAGTCCGACTCGCACTTGGCCGGGTTTTTTTGTTATAGAACTACCATTAGCAGCCTAGGCTTTGAACGGGAATCTTCATACATAAAGCACTTAAAGTTTTTCCGATTTTGTAAATCACAAAAAAATAATTAGCTAAATCGGCCGAGATCAGTGATGCTGCGTCTTATGTTATGTTTATTTTATTTTTTATATTTTATTTTATATGTAGCAATTATTTTTTTTGTAATCGAGATAGAATATGTAATAGAATATCCATAGTCCATATTTTAAAAGAACCATTAAATGAAAAAGTAAAAGAAGTGTGTTTGCTTCCAGTTGGTGTCAATTCTAGCAGATACAAACTAGAACAAAATTAATTTTGACTGGTCTAAAAATGTTGCTTTCCTTTCAGTCAATAGGGGGAAATAAAGACAGCGCAACATTACAACAGCAATGGGTAACATATTATAAAAAAAAAACCGGCCAAGTGCGAGTCGGACTCGCGCACTGAGGGTTCCGTACCACCACATAAACATAATTGTATTAGTTGAAATTTCAGTAAGTTAATGTGCTAGATTTTTTGAGTCCGACACGCGCTTGACCAAATTTTATTATTTGTTGTTATTTTATAGCCTATGCCCAATAAACACCAATTTTCAAGTTTGTAAGTGTTCCCGTTTTTAAATAGAACTAAAACGAAAATCGCCTCAGCAACCATCCAACTTGACCCCTCTCTTATATGAATGTTCTTGAAACGGGAGCTCACCACAATTGGTTACCATTAGTTGTGAGAAAAGTTGTAATATTTAATGATTTCAGACTTTTCCCATTATTTGTACTGTGAGACCTAGCTTCTTGCCAAATTTCATAATTTTAGGTCAACGGGAAGTACCCTGTAGGTTTTTCATTTTTGAATAAATGTATGGAGATGAGGACATAAAATGCCATATCTTTTGATTGCGTCGTTTTAAAAAATTGAAATTTTCAGATCTTGTGTGGTTCATGGATCCTAATATACGGTATTAATTTCAACCTGATACCTTTACCCGTTCGTGAGATAAAGGGTCTTGACAGACAGACAGACAGACAGACAGACAGACAGACAGACAGACGGACAACAAAGTGATCCTATAAGGGTTCCGTTTTTTTCTTTTGAGGTACGGAACCCTAAAAATAGTACCTATTCATCTTATTTTTCTGGAGATCCTGGCAGCCCTGAGGTTATGCATGTGCATGCATATTCAAAGATCAGTCAGTTTCCATTTCGTGTGCGTAATCGGAAACGCATCGGAACCACAGTTTCATTTATGATTATAAAATTTCGACTTTACTACTTGAAGTGTAAAGTTGGCTTCTCCTTGCCGTAACTACAGATAATGATTTATTCATTTCTTAATTACTTCAGCGTAAAGGAAGCTGGTAGCAAAAAGGGGTGAAAAAAGGCACAAAAGTGAATAAAAGAATAGTAAGGCACGCGTCAGAGTGTGACGGCGCTATGTCGACGATACGCGGAAGAAAGTGATAGACGTCACGAAAATATTGACAGGTGAGGACAGGTAGCTATAAAATGTTGGTTACTGTGCTTTGCCGTGGTGCTATGTCACCTTCCATTGCGGTATTGCTTATACTGCGCTAGGGAGATCTCGGATTAAAACAAAGTTTGTATTCTAAATTTGCCTTGTATTCTGGCAAATACGAGTTGATTTGAAAAGGGTCATTAAACTACCGTGTCAAATCGAACCGTTACGGAGCCATGGGAAAGGGCATTTGATTATTGACAGGAGACAGATACTCAGTAATATCGGTAGATTACCAAACCCTTTGGTTAGATCAGAGGGTTAGATAATGACAGTTTTGGACATTAGCCAGAGCCGTTCATCAGGTGACTGTCCAAGCGTGAACGCACGATTGTCAGTTCTAATGACAATTTGACAACTTTGACACGTCGTCGTCGTCTAGGTATAGGTATTCTATCTTCTTTACTCCGTGGTACCTATATTCCAAACTTTGATAGGCAGGCAACTGTGGCAGGCAAGCTTGCAGGCAAGACTGTGTTGGTTTGTGAGCGATCTTAACTTACAGCCAGATGCACAGTGCGTTATTAAATTTAAAGTTCTTTTTAGTCTATAGTTGACTCTTTCAGTTTTGTTGACAAAGAAAGTGACGGCAATAGATTTAAAGGAGCTTTAACTTTAAAGACACTTTGTGCAACTGGCTGTTAGTCAATTGAATAAAAACTACACACTAGACTGGAAACAAAACCAGTATAAGCTAAACCATCGCCACGCTAGAACCGCTTGAAACCAGAGAACCATCAAGGGCAAAGTGTTTCCACCGATGTGCGGCCGTGTGTACATATGCAAGTGCGTTAGTACAGCAAAGCCGCTTTTAGCTTTACATTCTTGTGTCTTCTGCTAGGTATATTTTTATAAAAGTCGTTTGTGTTTTCTGTCAAATTCGTGAGCACAGCTAGTTTATATTTCTTACACGATCATTGTAACTTTTTAAAAACATGAATTAACAATACGAGTACCTACGTGTAAAATGCACCATTGATTATTGAGTGAAATCTTTTTATCCGAGGCCAGCTCTAACACCGCCTTGCATAGATGGATCAACAGACTGACTAGGTAAAGCCGTGATTACACCTGCTTGAATTTGACGACTGAATAAGAAATCTACCTAGGAGGCTACGTAGAAAAATACGTTTGTGAATTCAGAGTTTTAGCTAGAAAGCTAAGTAGAAAAAGTGCCTACTAATACAGTTGCTGAATAGTGATGTTCCGATAGCGATAGTTTCGCTGTCGGTAGTTGATCTTGAAATACAGTAACTCTGTTGAATAGCCTTATCGAAAATAATTATTGTACAATAAAATACTATCGATTGTTAAAAATAAGCTGATACAACCTCAAGACAAATACAACCGATATTTAAAAGAATAAAAAATTACAAACAAACTTATTTGCGGTCTTAAAGATGGGCTTTATTGCTTTTAAAAATACTACAGGAATATCGAATCCCTCGACGCGAGAGTCGGCCTCGCACTTGACCGTTTTTATAATATAAGTATATTTTATGTTCGATAAGTTGAATTAATCATTCGCACTTGGACATCACTACACTTGCTAAGTCCCTTCAAGAAAAGGAGTAAGAAGGTTTAGTGATGTGAAAATTTTGCGAATGATTAATTCGAATCGAACAACTTGTCCATTAAAAATAAAAATAAAGCATAATCTTGGTTAAATAATAAGTACTAATAATAAACTTAAAAAAATTCACTTTAAAAAATTTGTATACGACTGTTCGGTTGAGTTAAGGAGTGATCACAGCTAGCTGAATTCAAAGACTAATTCGGCATACATTGCTCGTTTGGTATGTTTAAGCTTTTTTAAGTTTAAGTTTAATAATAGTACGGCTTGTTAGCTTGAATTACGGTCCCATCCGGCAGAAAACATGATACTTGGCATACATGTAGCTTTTATATATGTGCTTCAATGTCGATAGAGAAACACGCTGGGAAATGATTCCCCCCCCCCCCCTTTTCCCCCATTTTATCTCCCTCATTTTGTTTTTTTTTAATTTTTTACAAAAACGGTAGGACTGATGAGTTTACTTTTCAAGGACCAAATAATTGACGATAATTTACCTACAAAACGATACCACATTTATAGTTATAAGACTAATAGTTTTTTAATAAAGCCGTCATTATATTGTGAACTTATGAAAAAAATAATCACTTTTTTTCTTTTTTTCTTCACTTAATGCTAAATGAAAGGTGTTGTGTTAAAATGGACTAAAAAGGTTAAAAACTGTATACATTAAGCTACAAAACGATACCTAACAAATTATTGTAGAAGGTTTGGTTCCCGAGTTACAGCTCACGGCGTCTGGCTCAACGAAATAATTCCTTTTTTGCGTCTGTACAATATGTTTACGGGACCTGTTCCGAAGCACGAAAGCTTATCCTTATAGGTATAAGTACAGTCCCCTGCAGCTAAATGTACTAGGATTCAAGTAACTTAATAAAAGAACCAGTTCAGTCAGTGAAAATTATACTTATACATATATTTATTTTAATTACAATCGCAGGTATCTCCCCCGCACTTACAGAGGCCAGTACAAGGAAGCCCTGACTTCCTACATAGGCATCGACCTGTAATACAGCTGCGGCAGGAACATTTTGTTAACTCCTTTACGGATGCTGCGGTTTCTTTGATCGTGCTCCATAATGGAGTCCAGACACCATTTTCTTTCTTCCATCCCCAATTTTGGAAGTTGGGATGTTCAGGGTTTGCTATCAAGCTCTGACCCCAGATGAATCCCGCTTGCAAACATGCCCGTTTTGTATGCTCTAACAGAGCACAAAATGTGGGTGGCAGCCTATCCATGGCCCGTCCTTTAATGAATAATGCCTTCCTCGCTTGATTGATGTCTTCTACGTCAATTGTTTTATCATATGTTATGATAACATATCTTGACAAAAGATACAAATGATGGTTTTCAATCACATTTACAAGCTGTGATAATTCTTTGAATATTTTGGTGACTTCAGGAAAAGATTTCCATGCTTTCCAAAACGACTTCTTTCCTTTTCCACTGAAGCCCGATACAGTATCACAGCCAGTAAACGCATGGGAAAACAGAATGCCACTGCATATATCTGGACCGAGTGTATTAACCAGTTGATGGATAGCGATACTACGTGTAGCTTTACCGACACCGAAGGATATCCAAAATTCTTCTAACTTAATTTTTTCGAGTTTACCATACAGGGAAACAGCTATCACAACCACATCTGTATCCACAGTTCTTATAAAAACCTACGTGTGACCGTGCTGCACAGCGTGAAAAACATGAGGGAGGATTCTGGAGTCAGCTCCTTCTTGTTTCGACTTCAGGGAAGCTACGTCTGTGGTGTCATTGCATACAACTTCCTCGCCTTTAGTTGCAACAATAGTTTTTGTGTCATGTTTTTCGTGGAGTCCGTCTGCTAGAAAATAGAAAAGTTCAACTTTATTTTCCGAAAAGCGTAGGAATGTTTGCCAGTTTCTTGGCAGCTTGCCTGCTGCTGTGACCCTTTGTCTGAGGCCTTTTCCTCGCTTTTCTCTAGTATTATAAACGTCAAAAATGACATCTACTCTCTTCTCCTTTCGGTTCGTTACATAGTTTATAAAACTATGGCGGTAGTCTTCAAACGTTATATTAGTCCCTGGCCTTAGCATTTGAACGACAGCAGGCCCATCTAAAAATGATGCAGTGCAGTCTGTAGGACCTTCCATCTCCTTAGCAGAAGTTTCATTTTCATACTCTTCGTCGTCTTCATTCTCCTCTAAACATTGTAGGAGTTCCGATTTTACCACCGGTCTTAAGTTTCCTGTCTCTGAGAGGGACGGTGGGAACGGTTGATTTTCGTGTTTGAAAAATTCATCCATATCACCTTGCCTATGCTGACAGGCGATATATAATTTGGAAAATAAGGCGGCATCACTTTTTGCCAATGTAAGTTTTGTGGCCTGTTTTGGTTTACAAGAAGCTGTACTTCCAAATATAATCACGTTATTCCTTTTAATTGGGTTGAATATGGAAACATCCCTTGAAATTATGCGTTGTTCCACAAATTGAGTGTATTGTGTATTTCCAAGGCTTGTTAGTGTTCGCATACGTTCCACAGCGTCTTCTCCGACAATGACGTGAGTGTCAACAGTTTGTAGATCAATATCTAACAGCGGGTTATCCATCTCCAGAAGTGTTGAAACAAGAGAGTTTACGTGCTTCATGAATCTTATTTGATGACTGTCTGATTCTTCGTGGTGGACTTCTTCAATATTTTCCTTATTACCTCGATAATTTTCGTACGAAGTCTCGTATTCCCGCAACATGGATGCTATCTCGGGGCCAGCAATCATCCAGCGCCTCAACGCAGCAGCATCTTCTGTCAGTCCCACTGCCCCCCCTGTGCTTTTAACTACTTTGTTCTCCTGTTCATGGCCCTGGTCAAGTGCAATTGAGGAAAAACGTGCTTTAGATTTCTTGACAGTAAATTTTCCTGAACAGAACGCCCGTTGTACTTCAGGGGCAACAATGGGTAATATTTCCATATCGCGAATGTGTACTGGTACCCATCTGGCATAATTTGTATGGTTAAGAGCGAAAAACCACGGAGCCATCGACTTTAAGGCCTGAAGGTATAGACCAAAGTTAGAAGTGCGGATAGAGCGCACAAAAGTAGCTCGCAGCAACTCTGGTGAGAATCATATTCCAGTAGTGAAAAGCGGCTGAATCTGCTGACTGTTGTTCTTTCCATATCTCAAGGTCAAATTGTGTACCTGGGTTTTCAGTTTTGTATGTATTATAGGCGCTCATAGATAGGATATGTAAAGCAGCTGATAAAACTTCGTGAATGTATCGAGCCCGTCTTGGATGCGAGGCTTTCAAAAATGATTTAGCCTTTCCTTCGCCACATACATCAGCACGTATCAAAGCTGAGGTTATTCCAGATTTCTCTAATAAATCTCCTATCAAAGTCATAAAATTCATCTCTATGTGGAAAGCACCCATCATGAGCACAACCTTGTTTTCACCAAAGTGCTCTTGGTTATTCCACTGGAAGATCTTTCCGAGAGTGTATAGAGGTTGATCCATAGTGATAACTGTTGCTTGTTCTGGGTTCAAAGACGCAATGGTTTTTTGCACGTTACAAATAATATGCCTGACAACAGCTATTGAATGCGACGGGTCTGGAAGAAGAGGCAACAGAACAGGCTCTATAACAGTGTTCCACACTTGGTAAAGTACTCCGTAACGTAACACGTGTAAACTTGAAATGGCAATGCGAGCGAGATGATAAGTAAATGCAGACGCAGTGAATACGTGTGTACGAGTGGTAATCCGGACAACTGACTGGCTGGCAGGCAGCCCGGCCGTGCGTGAGCATCGCACGCTACTCCCCCCGCACCTCCGCATCCACCGCATCGGCTAATACCTCCGTAGTAGGCCCGTGTTAGCGACCATTTTAATAGTATTCCCATTATTTCTTGCAAAAATTAAATAGATTTATGCATATTTTGAAAACTATAAATCCTATCAAGATAAATCCAAAGACTGTTTTGTAGATAATTTTATGAAGAAAAATAAATCTCTTGACTGCTTTCTCCTAGCTTTAGTAGTTTTAAAAATAAAATAAAAATACTATAATTAGGGACACAAAAGAGGGGGGAGAGGGGGGAAAAACCAGTCCTTCAACCTGTTTCTTTTTCAATATTGAGGCACACATATCAAAGCTATCTGCATGCCAAGTTTTGTACTTTCTGCCAGATGGTACCGATATTCACATATTTTTTAGCTAACAAGCCGTACTATAAGCCATTAAATAACAACAAATAATAAAATTTGGTCAAGCACGACTGTCAGACTTGACTCAAAAAATCTAGCACATTAACTTACTGAAATTTCAACTAATACAATTATGATTATGTGGTGGTACGGAAGCCTCGGTGCGCGAGTCCGACTCGCACTTGGCCGGTTTTTTTGTAGTAATTCTAGTGTTTTTCTATACAACATAAATTAGCCCTTACTAATATTTTCCGTACGTTAAGGTGTTCTATTCGTATTGGCCCTTCACTAAAGTTCCTTACTGTGTTGCTTACTATTCGGCTTACTCAGTTAGTGATTACTTAGTTCCATCTTTCTACCTTCCTTTCCTACGTTGGAGACTAACTGACTTAGTGTGTGAATTCAGTCAGGTGTGATCGGTCCTTAAGTGAACTGAATTTTCTAATTGGAATAGGTAGGTACCTATGCAAGCGCAAGCAAGAAATTGTTTGTCTCAAGCCGCTATCACACCTTCCTTAATTCGGTAAACATTGCTCGTTGAAGTAAGGATATTGGAATGGACCCGCAATCACACTTTTCTAAATTCAAAAACTAATTCGGCATACATTGATGGGAGGCTTGGTTCTGTTAATTCCAATATCCTTACTTCAACGAGCAATCTATGCCGAATTAGTTTCTGAATTATGTAAGGTGTTTAGGCTCGCATATTTAGTAAACTTGTATAGAATAGGTACTGTGCACTTGCGGAACCCTAAAAAAATTTTAAATGCATAAAATACTATTTAGAGGAAGTGTCAAGAAGTGTAACGATAAACGGGGAGTAGAAAAATATGACAAGGAGTGACAGTCGAGACAGGGTCGGGAGAGAGTCAAAAAAAAATGAAAGAAAAAAGCTTTTTAACCGAATAAAAGGAATAGTTGCTAAAATTTTGATAAACGAAAGCAACAGAAGAGAACTATGAATCAGGTTTTGTTGAATAGTGAGGGCAATGAAGCTGAAATAGAATTTTAACATGTTTAAAGGTTTCAGGTGAGAGAGATTTTGGGCCGTCAAGCAAGGAAAATTTGGAAAAAACGGAGAAAAATGGAAGAACGGAATCGGTAAACGTTCCAAATATCCTTGTTGTTACTTTGAGACGTCTGTGAAAGAAAAGTCGTTAGTAAGCTGGATTTATGTGAGTTATATTTTTTTTTTATTTTTGTAGCTCGCGAAAAATAGAATTCATACAGCTGATGAGACGAATCTTTTGAAGGAGGCTATGATCCTGGATTGTGGATTCCTTCAATTGAGATAAAGATAGGGAATGCTTCGTGTAGGATATAGTATAGGAAGGTTTATTTGCGCATAAATTCAAGATGCTAACATTCAGGGTTTGATTCCAAAGTGTAAAGAATAAGTGGAGTGAAACTAATGTTATGTAAGTATTCAATTTTGTGGTTTTCCATCTTTTATTTGTTTTCGGTTCAAAGTTCTTGTGTGTATTTGAGTTAAGGTGAAATGTGACTTAATGAAATTTATAGTTTCTTCCAGGTTATGTGAGCTAAATAACGTTGAGAAAATCAGATTTCAATGTCAAAAGAGGAAGAATTGATTGGAGAATATTTGCAGCTTTACAGATCTACTTGCGAGGTCATAAGAGGCTTGTACTGTGTGATACTTTAAGTAAATTGATATTCCCACTTAATGATTTTCGTTTGTAAACATTAATAACTCTGCGGAAATTATAACATACTGTGTTTCTAATCTGAGTCGTTATTTGTAGATAGTAATAAAGATTTTCTTTTCCCATAATTAAGTATAAACTAGTTCTACAAGTGTCTTTGTTCGCGTATAGCTAGGCAGGATAATGTTCTATTTCTAAACAGGTACAGGAATTACAAGGAACATTATAGACATGGAAAAGCAAACCACAAATGATAAAACGTGAAGGCTAAAAAAGGGTATTGCTTGGATTGTAAAGGTAATGTAAATTTCATTGTGTTTAATTCTTTCCTTTACAGAGAAATTGATTAAAATAGTCCTTGGTGAAATCATGGAAACTGGACTCTGATGTATATATATTGTCATCGATTAGGGGTGGCTTTAGATGTTGTATATTTTGTCAACATATCAAAGAGACTTTGGACGATGTATATTATTATCATCAATTCAAGGAGACTTTAGTCAATGTATATTTTTTATACTTTTTTTAGGTAGAATTGTCTATTTGACATTATTGTCAAATAGTCAACAAATAAATCATTTTTGATTTAGTTTTACTCAAAGCTAGACGCTATTTTGAAATCTTTATAAATTTTTTATCTCTTTAACTAAAAATAAATCAAAACCCAAAATCAAAATGGAAGAAAATATTAATACATTAAATAATTACCTTTTTTAGAAAATAATATAAAATCTTTGGCCCTAAATCAAAATTCCAGTTTTGATATACTAGTGTCATCATATGATAAAATTTAAAAAATATTCCGTCAGATCAAAAGAATTAGAACGTCAATTCAAAATCTTAAAATAATATATCTGAAAACTAAAACTTGGATATAGATTGTGATATTTTATTGTGAAATAAAGGGTAAGTTTAAGTAGAGTGAATATTATAAATAATAATATTTCAAGTAATAATAAATTGCTTTGATAGTGATTTTGAATCTTCTGCCTCAATTTCCCAAAATTGGAACATGCTGAGAGCATTGCTACATCTCTGTACTCAAGCTCATAGGAGGTGCTTATCTTTCCTTTTACTTTCATACTATAGGAGTCCCAGATTTTGAGATTAAGAAATGCCTGCTCTCAGGTTTATTTAGTTCAACCAAGCATGGATGGATGCCCTCGTGACATGTGTCCCCGATGTCCACTATATTGGTTGTGGCTAATGTAAGTCGCGTGTCACTGGAGTATCTGTCTAAGTCTATCTGATAATATCAACCTTCGGATTTATTTATTTTAATCATTCTTGGGCCGGAGCCCTCAAGCCTAAAAGGGTCTGATACTAAAGTTCTTCTCTTTCTATTTGTGTGAGGTTTCGCTGAATTCATCCTGAATTCCCTCTTCTGTATGTGTGGGATAAATTGGAGTTACTCCAATACAAATGGAAGGATATTAGCAAGGTGTTTTAACGTTGGATTTTGGAAATAGTGTTTCTTGTGTTATGTGCTGACAACGCTCGCCCATTATTGGATGCGTCGTTTGAGTGGCATATACCGCGGGAGGACCTCCTGATCTTAGCGTTAGATTACCAAATGTAGAGTAGTTAGACAACATAAAACTTTCTTCTTTTGTGTAGGGACATTCTAGTTTAGTCTAATGACATTAAATTGTTTATAAGGAATAAATTAGAATTGTCCTGAATCAATAGGAAGAATATTCTTGAAGGAGACATTACATTCGTTCGTGGGTTGCTTCTTGTAAAGTGTGTTGACGACGTTCGCCCGTAAGGCTGCGACGGCTGTACGACACTCTGACCTTGGGGGACCTCTGAACTTTATGTGTGTCATCCTAAAGTAGTTAAATAATCTATTTAATCTTCATTGAATCATACAGGAATCTAAACCTTATAAGATTCTAAGTTTTATTTTTCCTTAATAAAACTAGTCATAATTTATCATACTTAAAATTATACTTTGACTCAGTGTGAAACCACCTTTAACATTACTAAATAGATTCTTGAAAACAATAATGGAACGGAAATTATAATGTTTAGTTTCTTTCATTATAGATATGTTTCGAATATTTAAGTATATACAATAACCCCATTTTTATACTTCTTTTGAGTCCTCTTTTAAAGAACATCGAGTTTTAGCTAGTGTTGTTTACGCTAAATTCTCCCAGTGTTCTTGGTTTTGAATACTCGATGCTTTTGATTTTCCCTTAAGATCTTAAATCATAAATGTTTGGCCCAACCTAGCTTAGATACTACTATCCCGTATCTTCTCGGTTCTGGTCATCATTCTTCACTCTTATTTAAGGATTACCTTCAGTAATCTTTTGTCATACTTACTTCTTATATGTTCTTCTTCGAAATATGCTGGGTAATCCCATTATAGTTTAGATGCAATTCATTTTATTTAAATGAGTGTTTAGACTGGGGTTACTCTACATAATCCTTGTCCTGCGTGGGTTGGTAACGGAAAAGAGATTTAGCTACGCATCACAAGTGAGAGCTATGAAGGATATACGGAGACCTTGTTGGTGCAATAAAGTCACGCAGTGACTGGGGGGAGGGAGATTGCCCTTCAAACTCTTTATGTCTCTCGTTATAAAACCGTTATTGATCTAGGCTGGCCATGCAAGCAATAATACTATACCCGTATCTAGTACAGACTTCACACTTGGACGTGTGGAGCTGGCTAATTATTTTCAGTTTAACTTATTTCAAAACAAACTAAGGGTTTCGATGATGTCGATCATTGTCTGCCCGGAGGGATTACAGGAAGAGCTCTTATAGCTCATGATGGAGAGTGCCCTGTTTTCCTAAAGGAAGACCGTATGCTTCGTGTGCCTGGCGGGCTCGGTGACCAGCTCTGGTATGGGTGACTAAAAGAAATAGTCAATACCCTGTGAACCCTGGATGAGTCAGTGATCGTCCCTTAAAGGTGGGCCACGTGGAAGTCGGGTTTGACGCGGGGCATGAACATACCGGGGGGGAGACATCATCACCGTCTGGGTTGTACTGTGGTTAGTTGGTTCCGCACTCCACATACATTAACCCTAGTCTTTACTGTAGTTTAAGTTTTCGGTGGGATTTCCAGCTCCGCGAGGATGATCAGAATCCTGACGATCCAGTTGGATTGTTAGGGTAGTTTAGCGTCATGTCATCGTGAGCTGGGTGATGATATGCCTCGGACCTAGGACTTAGGGTAGAGGAGGCCTAGGACGAGCTGCTTGGGGCGATGGCGGTGCCCCAAACCTGGGGACTGTCCCCACATTATTTTTATTACTTCGTTTATATTAACATAGGTTTCTTTTCAGAAACTTATCGGCTCTAATATTGCATTGTAAATGAGATGAAACCTTTCCTAAATTGATGAAACTACATGAATTCAGATGAACTACTCCCGTCAATATGAGACTAATTATAAATAAATAGTGATCCAATATAAAATAAATAACACAAATTAGACATGTGAAGATTAGGTTTATATTCTAATATAAGTATTAAAATAACAAGTGTGTTTCTTTTTCATTCTTCTATTGCCACTCTCCACCGAGCAGAATCTGTAAATTACAAGATATTATAAATATATAAAACGGAATGTCGTAGGATTCAGGAAAAATATAATATTCTTAAAGGATATTATTCTAGACGATCAACCTTGGCCAAAACTTTCACGTATCTGATTTGAGGATCCTATATGAAGGGACTTCAGATCTGTACAGCTGGTGCCGTGACCAGGATATGCTGGTTTCAAGCGAGAGAGGTATTGAGGAGTGAAAAAAAAGAAACAAAATGAAAAATACACTAATTTCGAGTTTTGAACTGAAGAAACTTGAGAGTAAAGTCTATCTAAGTTAAAGTTGTTAAGCGGGACGTTATAATTGGTTTTAGCTTAGGGTTATTTGTTTTGGAGACCATAGAAAATATGATGCATTCCTTGTTTCAGAATAAAGATGGGAAATTTTACAGTCTCAATAGAAGGAAACATAGGGTCAGGGAAGTCTACTTTGTTGGCAGCTTTGGGAGGCAACTCTGATTTTGAGATAATACCAGAACCAATTGATAAATGGACTAATTTATCTGGCGTCAATCTCTTCCAGTTATTTAAGGAAAACCCTAAGAAATGGGAACGTGCTTCCGAAAGAATCTAGCGCTAAGATTAAAGTTATGGAACGTTCCATCTATTCAGCCAAAAACTGTTTTATTAGGGAATTGCAAGAGAGTGAATTGTTGCACCCGGCTGAGTTTGCAGTTTTAGATGAAACTTATTCTTATTTCAAAGAACAATTGGTTACTCGAATTAATTTAGTGGTTTATCTTAGGACTTCCCCTATGGTTTCTTATCAGAGAGCCCTAAGTCGTGGTCGACCTGAAGAGACAGGGATAACGTTAGATTATATAGAGAGGATTCACAACATTCATGAGGAATGGTTATTGAAACCTAATATAAAGGAAGATTTTGACAGGATAGAGATTATCGATGGAGATCAAAATATTAGCTCCATAAAGCAACAGTTTTGGAAAGTTAAGGAAAGAATATTAGATAAGCTTTCTATTCTTTAATTTAAACAAAATTCCAACCTATAATTTGTAATAAACTTTCAGTATCCAAAGAAAAGAAAAAAAATGCCTCCTCGTTATAATCTTAGATCATCTCAGGGACAAGATGAATTAGAAAGGACAGGTCAGCAAGAAGAACGTCCACGACCTTCTTTACGCAACTCCACTATGTTTCGCCAACTTCGAAGAAACATGGGAATTCTGACACAGAAGGTGTCGAACTTAGAGAATCAGCTGTCGCAAGCTCGGGAAACTAACGCTGCATCAGCTTCGTCTGAAAGGCATGAAGCACCGATTAATATATGCCCGGTGATTGATACAAGAGTCGAAAAACCACGTTTTCCTGGAAGATTTGGGGTACATCCAGTGTCGTTTTTGGAGGATCTTCAGAATTATTTACGGAGAATGCCTAATGAAGATGCTACAATTGAAACTATAATCAGTTGTTTAGAAGGTGATGTTCGAAAATGGGCCAGAATTTATAGACAAAGATGGTTTACACAGTTGGATTTCAAAAGTGATTTTTTGGATGCTTATTGGGGAGAAGCCGAACAAAACACCTTGAGAAGAATGATTGTAAATGGCACTTGGTCTAAGGAAAATGGAACAATGCTAGAACATTTCGTTAGTTTAGCAGGGCAAGCAAAGATGATGTCTAGACCAATTCCTGAATGGCAAATAGTGGTGGATTTGATGAGACACTTTCCGAAGGATGTACAATATGCTTGGCGGATGAAGAAAGGAAATACTTTGATTGAGGCAACAGAGTTTCTTCGTGAATTGGATGACGTGAATAAACAATGTGGATCTTCTTCCTTTGACTCCTCTACTGGAGCTGATAGGGGAACAAAGCGTCAAAGTCCTTTCGTTTCAAATAAAGACAAGCCATTTTATAAAAAACCAAAAGTGGTGGCTCACATCGAGGGGGAGACTTCAAGGGGAAGGATCACTGATGAAATAATTCAAGAAGAAGATTTAAACTAGTTGGGGCCATTTCCAATAAGCAGGAGGTGGCCGCAATTAACAAAAAACTAAATTATCTTTTTCCTGTAAAATATTTAATAAAACAAGGTTGGAAGCCAGGGGTAGGATTGGGTTGTGACCAAGAAGGGATCTTATATCCTGTTTCCCCGAATAATACTAGAACGAAATATAATAGAGAAGGTTTAGGTTATTCTTCAGAAGAATATAATAATAAACAAACAGTCTTAGATTTAATTAAAGTTTTTGACGTTTCCGTGATTAAACAAAATCAACCAATGTATAACCAGTTCATTAAAGAATATGAAGGTAATTCTTTATATGATGAAGAGGTTTGCTTTGAGAATGAGGGGCCCAAATTTAAATCAGAAATAGAGTTACAAATTTTGGGACAATCTATAGTTCTCTTGGTAGACACTGGAAGTGAAGTAACTTGTATTTCGGAAGAATTCTTAGAGAGTTTACAAGGAGAATTAAAGTTAGAATTCCCTGCGTTACCAGTTAGACCAATATGTGTGAGGGGAGCCGTTGGACAAAAGAGTCTCCAAATAAAAAAACTAGTCTCTATACCGTTGACGTGTGGTTCAGTTGATATTGATACGGGATTTTTAGTGATTGCTAAATTAACTTGTTCTGCTATCCTTGGGGTAGATTGGTTAGTTGCGCACAACGCTGTTTTGCATTTAAAAGAACCACAAACATTAGAATTGGGTATCGTTGGACAAGGAGAAATTACTATTCCGTTTCGAAATCTTTCTAGTGGGTTTTTAGAAGAGAATCGGATAAATCTAATATCTGGAATAGAGGAACAAAACGAAAAGGAAGGCGGTGAAGAAAAGCAATTATTAGATTTGTTTAAAAGTATTCGGTTGGGAATGGATTTGTCTGATGTAGAGAAGGAACAAATTTTTAATATTTTGAGATCCCATATGCAAGTTTTTACAAAGAAACTTGGAAGGGCAAACTATTATACTCATGATATTAAAATGATTGAGGGTACTCCAAGGATACAACGAACCTACCCTATACCATATGCACATAGGGCAAAAGTAGAAGAAAAGTTGAGGGAGATGGAAGAATTAGGGATTATATCGAGAAAAACTACAAATTTTTGTAGTCCTCTAACTTTCACTGGAAAACCTGATGGATCTGTTAGAATATTACTTGATGCTAGGGAAATCAATAAATATATGGTTCCAGAAGTAGAAGCACCGCCTTTACAGATTGACATACTTAATGCTTTTCTTGGTGTAAAATTTATAACACTGATTGATTTAAATAACGCTTATTTTCAAATACCGTTGACTGAGGACAGTAAAAAATATACTGGGTTTACAGTTAATGGAAAATCTTACGTATACAACGAGCTTCCGCAAGGACTTAAAACGTCAGTGGGGTCCTTTTGTCGCGCAATGGACATTATATTGGGTCCTGGTGTTAGAGAGTTTTGTGTCAATTATTTGGATGATCTTGCAATCCTAACGAGTGGGACTTGGCAAGACCATTTGGATCATATTGATATAGTTTTGGATCGTTTAGAATCAGCTGGAATGACTTGTAATTTTGCAAAGTGCAACTTTTTCTGCAGTGAAGTAAAAATGTTAGGGCATATAGTTACAACTTCGGGAATTAAACCTAACCCGGATAAAATAAAAGCTATAAAGGAATTCCCTATTCCAAAGAAACAAAAACAGTTAAGAGGATTTTTGGGGCTTTGTAATTATTATAGACGTTTCATTAAGAACTATAGTATTTTGACTGCTCCGTTAACTAGGTTATTAAAGAAAAACCAAGCATGGTTTTGGGATGAAGAATTAGATCGAGCTTTCAATAATATAAAGGAAGAATTTATTACAACGATTCTATTGAGCCATCCTGATCAGGATAAATTATATTATTTACAGACCGACAGTTCAGGGATCGGAATAGCCGGATCATTGTTTCAGATTGGAAATAATGGTGAGGTTAAAATTTTGGGGTTCTGTAGTCGTGCGCTACGGGGTTCTGAATTACGATGGACTGTAACTGAACAAGAGTTGTGGGCTATTATTTATTCTGTGAAAAAGTTTGAGACTTATTTAAGAGGAGCGAAATTTGTTATCCGTACAGACCATAAGGCATTAACTTTCATGAAACAAATGAAATTATACAATAGTAGAGTCACACGTTGGATTTTATTTCTTGAACAATTTGACTTCGAAGTCGAACATGTAAAAGGTGTAGAAAATATTGGGGTAGATATTTTATCTAGATATCCGCCAGGGGGAGTTTTGCAAGAAGAGAAGGTGTGGTATCCAACTGTTATGTATGTAGGTGTTTCTACTGACCGTGACTTGAAAAATAAATTACAACGTATGATGGAATATCAACGGCTTGATAACGTCATATGTGGAATTAAGGAGAGAATAAATGGTTCTAGAGTACCCGAAAGAACAGATAGATTTACACGTATAACTTTGCGCTGTATTGTCAATAATGATCTACTTTATTTTAAAACTGTACGTGGAGATTACGTTTTGTTTATGCCCAAGGTACTACAAGAAGAGATTTGTAAACAGGTACATATAGAGATGGGTCATCTTGGCGCATATAAAACTTTGAAATATTTACAATTAAGGTGTTATTGGATAAATATGGGTAAGACAGTGAAGTCTTGTATTCAGAAGTGTCATGTTTGTCAGCTTTCTAGACCTGACTATATAAAAGGGGTAGGGAAATGTAAATCGATTTTAACTGAAAACCCGGGTGAATTAGTAATGGCTGATATCTTCGGACCACTACCTAAAACTGAGGCTGGTTATATTTACATTTTTGTAATACAGGATTCTTTTAGTAAATTTATTAAACTTTTCGGACTTCGTGGAGCTTCAGCAGACTCAGTGCTTTATTGTATGAGAGTGTTCACTGAAATAATACAACCTAAGGCTGTTATGACAGATAACGGAAAACAATTTATTAGTCACAAGTGGAAAAATGGACTCAGAGCTTTGAGAATTAAGACTTTGTATACTACTATTCGTAACCCTCGACCTAACACTACAGAACGAGTGAATAAAGAATTAAACAAATTCTTTAGAATTTATTGTCATGATGACCATACTAGATGGGATCATTACTTGTTGGAGATTGAGGAATTGTATAATAATACGTTCCATGAGAGTACGAAATTTTCTCCTAATGAAATATTATTTGGAAATTCAGAGAAACTTAAAGTAGACCGTTTTCTACCACGGGCATTCACGAATAAAACATTAGATCAAATTAGAGAGGAAGTTAGAGAAAACCTTAGACTTTCAAGTCAGAAGCGACAGGATAGATTCAATAGAATTCATAAGTTGATAGATTTTCAAGTTGGTGATTTGGTAAAATTAAGGAGGCTTAATAAATCGGATTCTAGTCGAAATAAAACTAAGAAATTTGATTTATTATATGATGGACCATATCGAATTGGAGGAATAAAATATGCTAATGTGTATATTCTCGTTGATCCTGAAACTCAAAGTGTCAAAGGAGTTTATAATGCAGTCCATTTGGCTAAATATTATACTTAGGATGTTAGCTATTGAGATTTTCACGGGACTATATCATAAATTTTAACTTTAGAGGAATTGAGATATTCCTGGTCACAACCTAATTAATATAATTTTATTAGTTTTAATTTAATAATTAATATTAGAAGACTATTTTGATTATAGTATATAGTGAGTCAATTTGTTAGTGAATTGACTGGCATTATTAAATCGACTTCGTTTTAAAAAATATAAAGAACTATAATAATTTATAATTTAATACAAATTTAATTTGGTTATATAATCAGGGTTGAACTGAAATAAATCTAAATTTAGATAAACATGTTAAATAATTTTAATAATTTTGAATAAAAAATTAATTTAGTTTAATGATTTATAATATTAGTAGTTTAGTTATTTGTTTTGTTTATTGTATTTGTGAATAAAAAAATTTAAGGGCCAATATAGGAGGTTTTATTTTAATAAAATAATAATAATAATAATAAAAAAAAAAAATTAATTTAAAATTGAAAATTTTAGAATTCTCGAAAAAAAAAAAAATGTTTTCTTAGATTTTTCGAAATAATAAAATTTTGGGGGAGGCTGTGCACTTGCGGAACCCTAAAAAAATTTTAAATGCATAAAATACTATTTAGAGGAAGTGTCAAGAAGTGTAACGATAAACGGGGAGTAGAAAAATATGACAAGGAGTGACAGTCGAGACAGGGTCGGGAGAGAGTCAAAAAAAAATGAAAGAAAAAAGCTTTTTAACCGAATAAAAGGAATAGTTGCTAAAATTTTGATAAACGAAAGCAACAGAAGAGAACTATGAATCAGGTTTTGTTGAATAGTGAGGGCAATGAAGCTGAAATAGAATTTTAACATGTTTAAAGGTTTCAGGTGAGAGAGATTTTGGGCCGTCAAGCAAGGAAAATTTGGAAAAAACGGAGAAAAATGGAAGAACGGAATCGGTAAACGTTCCAAATATCCTTGTTGTTACTTTGAGACGTCTGTGAAAGAAAAGTCGTTAGTAAGCTGGATTTATGTGAGTTATATTTTTTTTTTATTTTTGTAGCTCGCGAAAAATAGAATTCATACAGCTGATGAGACGAATCTTTTGAAGGAGGCTATGATCCTGGATTGTGGATTCCTTCAATTGAGATAAAGATAGGGAATGCTTCGTGTAGGATATAGTATAGGAAGGTTTATTTGCGCATAAATTCAAGATGCTAACATTCAGGGTTTGATTCCAAAGTGTAAAGAATAAGTGGAGTGAAACTAATGTTATGTAAGTATTCAATTTTGTGGTTTTCCATCTTTTATTTGTTTTCGGTTCAAAGTTCTTGTGTGTATTTGAGTTAAGGTGAAATGTGACTTAATGAAATTTATAGTTTCTTCCAGGTTATGTGAGCTAAATAACGTTGAGAAAATCAGATTTCAATGTCAAAAGAGGAAGAATTGATTGGAGAATATTTGCAGCTTTACAGATCTACTTGCGAGGTCATAAGAGGCTTGTACTGTGTGATACTTTAAGTAAATTGATATTCCCACTTAATGATTTTCGTTTGTAAACATTAATAACTCTGCGGAAATTATAACATACTGTGTTTCTAATCTGAGTCGTTATTTGTAGATAGTAATAAAGATTTTCTTTTCCCATAATTAAGTATAAACTAGTTCTACAAGTGTCTTTGTTCGCGTATAGCTAGGCAGGATAATGTTCTATTTCTAAACAGGTACAGGAATTACAAGGAACATTATAGACATGGAAAAGCAAACCACAAATGATAAAACGTGAAGGCTAAAAAAGGGTATTGCTTGGATTGTAAAGGTAATGTAAATTTCATTGTGTTTAATTCTTTCCTTTACAGAGAAATTGATTAAAATAGTCCTTGGTGAAATCATGGAAACTGGACTCTGATGTATATATATTGTCATCGATTAGGGGTGGCTTTAGATGTTGTATATTTTGTCAACATATCAAAGAGACTTTGGACGATGTATATTATTATCATCAATTCAAGGAGACTTTAGTCAATGTATATTTTTTATACTTTTTTTAGGTAGAATTGTCTATTTGACATTATTGTCAAATAGTCAACAAATAAATCATTTTTGATTTAGTTTTACTCAAAGCTAGACGCTATTTTGAAATCTTTATAAATTTTTTATCTCTTTAACTAAAAATAAATCAAAACCCAAAATCAAAATGGAAGAAAATATTAATACATTAAATAATTACCTTTTTTAGAAAATAATATAAAATCTTTGGCCCTAAATCAAAATTCCAGTTTTGATATACTAGTGTCATCATATGATAAAATTTAAAAAATATTCCGTCAGATCAAAAGAATTAGAACGTCAATTCAAAATCTTAAAATAATATATCTGAAAACTAAAACTTGGATATAGATTGTGATATTTTATTGTGAAATAAAGGGTAAGTTTAAGTAGAGTGAATATTATAAATAATAATATTTCAAGTAATAATAAATTGCTTTGATAGTGATTTTGAATCTTCTGCCTCAATTTCCCAAAATTGGAACATGCTGAGAGCATTGCTACATCTCTGTACTCAAGCTCATAGGAGGTGCTTATCTTTCCTTTTACTTTCATACTATAGGAGTCCCAGATTTTGAGATTAAGAAATGCCTGCTCTCAGGTTTATTTAGTTCAACCAAGCATGGATGGATGCCCTCGTGACATGTGTCCCCGATGTCCACTATATTGGTTGTGGCTAATGTAAGTCGCGTGTCACTGGAGTATCTGTCTAAGTCTATCTGATAATATCAACCTTCGGATTTATTTATTTTAATCATTCTTGGGCCGGAGCCCTCAAGCCTAAAAGGGTCTGATACTAAAGTTCTTCTCTTTCTATTTGTGTGAGGTTTCGCTGAATTCATCCTGAATTCCCTCTTCTGTATGTGTGGGATAAATTGGAGTTACTCCAATACAAATGGAAGGATATTAGCAAGGTGTTTTAACGTTGGATTTTGGAAATAGTGTTTCTTGTGTTATGTGCTGACAACGCTCGCCCATTATTGGATGCGTCGTTTGAGTGGCATATACCGCGGGAGGACCTCCTGATCTTAGCGTTAGATTACCAAATGTAGAGTAGTTAGACAACATAAAACTTTCTTCTTTTGTGTAGGGACATTCTAGTTTAGTCTAATGACATTAAATTGTTTATAAGGAATAAATTAGAATTGTCCTGAATCAATAGGAAGAATATTCTTGAAGGAGACATTACATTCGTTCGTGGGTTGCTTCTTGTAAAGTGTGTTGACGACGTTCGCCCGTAAGGCTGCGACGGCTGTACGACACTCTGACCTTGGGGGACCTCTGAACTTTATGTGTGTCATCCTAAAGTAGTTAAATAATCTATTTAATCTTCATTGAATCATACAGGAATCTAAACCTTATAAGATTCTAAGTTTTATTTTTCCTTAATAAAACTAGTCATAATTTATCATACTTAAAATTATACTTTGACTCAGTGTGAAACCACCTTTAACATTACTAAATAGATTCTTGAAAACAATAATGGAACGGAAATTATAATGTTTAGTTTCTTTCATTATAGATATGTTTCGAATATTTAAGTATATACAATAACCCCATTTTTATACTTCTTTTGAGTCCTCTTTTAAAGAACATCGAGTTTTAGCTAGTGTTGTTTACGCTAAATTCTCCCAGTGTTCTTGGTTTTGAATACTCGATGCTTTTGATTTTCCCTTAAGATCTTAAATCATAAATGTTTGGCCCAACCTAGCTTAGATACTACTATCCCGTATCTTCTCGGTTCTGGTCATCATTCTTCACTCTTATTTAAGGATTACCTTCAGTAATCTTTTGTCATACTTACTTCTTATATGTTCTTCTTCGAAATATGCTGGGTAATCCCATTATAGTTTAGATGCAATTCATTTTATTTAAATGAGTGTTTAGACTGGGGTTACTCTACATAATCCTTGTCCTGCGTGGGTTGGTAACGGAAAAGAGATTTAGCTACGCATCACAAGTGAGAGCTATGAAGGATATACGGAGACCTTGTTGGTGCAATAAAGTCACGCAGTGACTGGGGGGAGGGAGATTGCCCTTCAAACTCTTTATGTCTCTCGTTATAAAACCGTTATTGATCTAGGCTGGCCATGCAAGCAATAATACTATACCCGTATCTAGTACAGACTTCACACTTGGACGTGTGGAGCTGGCTAATTATTTTCAGTTTAACTTATTTCAAAACAAACTAAGGGTTTCGATGATGTCGATCATTGTCTGCCCGGAGGGATTACAGGAAGAGCTCTTATAGCTCATGATGGAGAGTGCCCTGTTTTCCTAAAGGAAGACCGTATGCTTCGTGTGCCTGGCGGGCTCGGTGACCAGCTCTGGTATGGGTGACTAAAAGAAATAGTCAATACCCTGTGAACCCTGGATGAGTCAGTGATCGTCCCTTAAAGGTGGGCCACGTGGAAGTCGGGTTTGACGCGGGGCATGAACATACCGGGGGGGAGACATCATCACCGTCTGGGTTGTACTGTGGTTAGTTGGTTCCGCACTCCACATACATTAACCCTAGTCTTTACTGTAGTTTAAGTTTTCGGTGGGATTTCCAGCTCCGCGAGGATGATCAGAATCCTGACGATCCAGTTGGATTGTTAGGGTAGTTTAGCGTCATGTCATCGTGAGCTGGGTGATGATATGCCTCGGACCTAGGACTTAGGGTAGAGGAGGCCTAGGACGAGCTGCTTGGGGCGATGGCGGTGCCCCAAACCTGGGGACTGTCCCCACATTATTTTTATTACTTCGTTTATATTAACATAGGTTTCTTTTCAGAAACTTATCGGCTCTAATATTGCATTGTAAATGAGATGAAACCTTTCCTAAATTGATGAAACTACATGAATTCAGATGAACTACTCCCGTCAATATGAGACTAATTATAAATAAATAGTGATCCAATATAAAATAAATAACACAAATTAGACATGTGAAGATTAGGTTTATATTCTAATATAAGTATTAAAATAACAAGTGTGTTTCTTTTTCATTCTTCTATTGCCACTCTCCACCGAGCAGAATCTGTAAATTACAAGATATTATAAATATATAAAACGGAATGTCGTAGGATTCAGGAAAAATATAATATTCTTAAAGGATATTATTCTAGACGATCAACCTTGGCCAAAACTTTCACGTATCTGATTTGAGGATCCTATATGAAGGGACTTCAGATCTGTACAGTACCTACCTACTATTACATATTCTGTGATTCAGTACTAAAGACCCTCAGAAGGACCACGAGAATCTCGCGGGCGGGTGCGCGCGGGGGTGCGGGTTAGATTACAAGGGGGGCGGAGAGTGTCCGCTCTGTATGATGGTACTATTACTTTATTCTGTGCAACTTTACAAGTAAATAAAGAAGTCAGTGTTAAAATTAAGACTTTAATGTACATCATTGATATGACATCACTACGCAGATATCTGCGTGTATCTGTTTACATATGTAAACAAAGCAATACATAATATAAATGCATGCTATCAAAACATGTATCAAAATATAGGTATAAAGCAAAACAAAATCATGCATTTAGGGCTGGGTTCCAAAACGGTTCAAAATTACCCTTTGACAGAAATGAATCTCGACCACACATTATGATGTCTTAAAAAAATATAAAGCTATCCTGCAGTTAGGGTAATTAAATTTTTCACCAATTTAAAACGCGCCCTGGGACTTAAGAACAGTTTTTTGGCAAATACCCATTGACAGCAGTCTCAGTCTGTCTCGAACACACTTATGGACGTCATATAAAGCCATCCTGCTGTCAGGGTAATTTGTTACAGATTTGAAACGCACTCCTATTTAACATAAAAACAAAATCGCTGTAATAATAATATGTACTTAATTAAAACTTTTTGGTTACAATAAGCAAATGCATTTGTAAAGCTGATCCGTCAAAAAATTGTTCTTATTTTCTCTAATACTGTACCTAAGGCGATATGTTAGATGGAGGTAAAATTAAAGGACTAGGTAACTAACCTGTTAAATACGCTGACGATCACCATAATAAACAATCCAAAAGTTTTCAAAATCGATACAAACAAATACTTAATCAATGATTTATAACATCCATCATCGTGGAACAGTCGCAAATAAAAACACACACATTTTCACTATCATGCACATTTCGAATGTCTGACTTCGTATTTTGAATTTGGAAGGTCCGATTTGTATGTCACATAGCGGCCGAACACGTACGCACGCGGCGAAAGACGAGAAGCAACTGACGCGCTGATTGGTCGAGAGCACAACTGCGGCCGGAGATGCAGCGCGTGCGCTTGTTCAACCGAACTCAAAACGAAGTAGGGAAGGCAAGGGTGCAAAAAAGGAAGGAACAAAAATGATAAAACAACAAATAAACTCCATAAGCTGACAGTGAACTCATGCAACAATGTTTTTAATGGGGCTTTTGCAAATTAAACTTTTAATTAAAAAGCGTTGTAGTTTTTTTCTATCAAAAAATGTAAATAACGTACAGACTTACTTAAATTCAAAAGCTTTGCTAGGTACACCATACAACACGTCAGTAGAAACACTTTGAATAGAGTTGCAAATGTTTCCACTTACTTGCGCTTGACCGTGCTACTTCAAAATGTTTATGTATGACCTTCTAAGACATGTTCACTTTTGATAAATGTTTTTGCACTGTTTTGACTTTTTTTTATTTTAATTATTGTAAGTAATAACATGACTCTATTCGTAACCTTAAATTTTGACATTATTATTTAGAATCCATTTTGTATATATATAATATGTTTTTAATTGTACTATTTTAACATTGATTATTTAACTATGTGACTAATATTAATTTTTTTTTTTTTTTTAATTGTGTTAAAGGACTTTTATGCAACACCTACAAAGGTATCAAATGTGAGACTATTTACATGTAAGACCATTGTTATATTATACCATTTGAATGCAATAAATGAAATATGAAATATGATAGGATCTGAATTAATTAACAAATTTTTTCATTCATTCTTATTTTGTCGGTCTTTGTTCAATACAACCTGAACTTTTATTTATACACAGAGGCTCTTTTCCAAATTTAATGTGCTTTAACATTATGCATTTTTACACCTACATAGACTGAAAACTAGACTTCACGTGCTTGAGAAATCTGTACACTGACTGGTCCTACGGGACATAAATAAACACATTTTTTTTAATAAATGTTCTATCTATCTATCTATCTATCTATCTACTACGTACCTTATATGCTACAACTACAATGCACAATGTGTAACGGAAAGTTGTGATAATACTTTAGGGTGTGAATCTACTCATGAAACTGAAACCCTTTACTCAAGGAACATACGTCCAAAAACGAAAAGCCAAATTTGACCTCCCATACAAAATGCGCTATCAACGGATGCAGTTTCTATGGGAGGTCAAAAATTTATTTTGTTCTATGACCTATGTTAATAGGTCTTTAGTGTCTTTACCTATGAAATTGCCGTTTTGTATGGCGAATTTTAGGTAAACTCAATTTTCAGTACTAACATTTTTGCATTTTTCTTAGGAATTATAAATCCTATTATTTTTATTTTTTGAAGCATTATTGGGAAGACATTAAGCTAACAGAAGCTTAAATTTAATTTTCGAAAAATATTATCAGTAAAAAAATATAACAAATCTAATGATGAAATCGGACGACATTTAAGACGAACAATTTTCGAACTTTTAATTTTATATATGAAACTAAAAATAAGAACTTTATTTAAGAAGAAGAAGAAGTCAACTTTCAAATATAAGACAAATGAAAAAAATTGCATTAGAATTATAGGAATTATGATCTCATTAATCTGTAAGAAAATTTCGGCAACTTCATAGGTAAAGACCTATTATAATAAAAAAAATCGTAAGCAGTATTCTCGCATACACTTTACTCGTGTCGTGGAGTACGAGTTCTGTCAGTTTGTTCGTCACCTGCGTCTATCTTATTGATGTTACACGCCTCCTCACTCTCTTTCACGACGCATACTAATGCCCTCTTATCATCCAAAGAGCTGTCAGTAGACATTCCCATGACATAGAAAAAAAAACAATCAAGTGCGAGTTGGACTCGTAAGCCGAGGTTTCCGATATAGTATTTTTAGAAGCAATAAACTTCATTTTAGGACTGCAAAACTAAATTTGTTTGTATATATGGGTGTTTTGCAGATTTCTAGAAAACAGTGCTACTTAAAGAGATCGTTTTATTGTTTCTGTAATATTTACATTAACGTCTGTCGACTATAATTAATTCAGATTTTTCCTTTGGCAAACTTCGGAGTTAAAGGGTGGGGGGAGAGGGGAATTGTATTATTTGTAGACATTTTCATTATAACTTGAAAATTAAGTGTCTTAAAAAAATCTATTTTGGAATGTACAAGTGAAGCCCTTTCATATGATATCCCACTCGACGATTTTAAATTTTGATCCCCCAATTTTTGATCCCCCTTTACAATAATAATAATAATATTTTCACTATTCTTTCATTTGCAATAAAGTTAGGTAATGATTTTCCGAAACTAATCCGAATTTCGAGTTGATAGCATGAGTAGTTGCTGAGATATACATGTGTGACAGACAGTCAGACGAAGTCGCACCAACGACTGGTTCACTTTTTACCATTTTGGTTCGGAACCCTAATAACCGTATTATTGCAAAAGCACGCAAAGTCGAAAATAGAACTTTGTGACATTTATTAAAGACAATGCATACCGAATCTATACAGATATTATGTTAGGAAATTATACACAATTTTATTGCGCAGAAGAAAGCGACTACATACATATCAACTAAGTAGTCCAATACTTGGGTAAGTTGGGGAGTATGCGTGTAATGACTAATGATGAAATCTGTTAGGTTTACCAGTGTAACTTAAATAGTACCTACTATTTAAGTTACACTGGCAAACCTACCTAGTACCTACTCATACGTACAAAAATGCACATCAGATGCGATCTGTGACATCAGCGACCATAAAATAAGTTAGTTAATAAATAATCGTTTCAATATAAAGAATTTGTCTCCAACAGCAATCAAATGTACTGTATACGTGTGGGCAGGAATACTCTTAATTGTGATTGTGACCGTCACCCCAGAAACCTTACCAAAAATACCATCGAACTTCTTGATTCCAAATATGCCATAATTTTGTTATAAAATTGTAGCGGAATCGTACATACTGGAAAAATTTGTTACGTCTGTACTTTCAAAGAATTACATTGCTTTCGGTAAGGCTTCTGGCGTGACGTTAACCCCAGCAGCCTCACCTTCATACGCGTAAACGGCTGCAGGGATCATCATGAAATTCATGACTCCTATACCAAAAATTTGTAGTGAAATTGTTACGAATGCGTACATAGTCCAAAAAAGCTGTAGTTCTGTATTTTCCGCCATGATGGCGCCACTTTGTTCGTGAAGCAATGTAGTTTAGCCGACGTCATTAAGAGATTTCAACAATAAATAAACTATATTTGATTTGATTTGATTTCATAAAATGAGATCCTAATATGAATGGAAGATTGATAATTTCAATTTCGAATTTATAATGACCCAGAGGGCTTTTTCTTCAATGGTGAGTTAAGACTGTTTCTGTTAGTACATCGAGCGTACAAATCGCAAGCTATACCTTTTGTTGTTCCGTTAGTCCTGACAAAGTGGACGAGGCTCGAGATCATTATGTTTGCAGGCGAAATAAGTATACAGTCATTAGGGTCATATTTCGTCCTGGAATTTGTACAGCTAACATTTGTTTTGAAAAGATAAACCCATTCAGAAACATTGAGAAAATATACTTTATACTTTTAAGGCACAAGGGTTTATTATTTTATGGAATAGATGCTGCATCATGTCTATTTTATACTGGAAACATATTTGATTATTATCATCACCAAAACGTGTTCTTATTACCCTAACTAGATGACCAATCTGCTTGTATTCTCGTATGAATCATTAATAAACTATAAATACTATACTTATTTTAAAAGCGTTAATTTTACTTCCTTGCGTTTCAATGGTATTTTTTTTTATTTTGGTCATCCAATGTGTAGCCCCAAAGCGAGAACTGCCACACACAGATTCCTATCGAGGTGGGGCAGGTCAGTGGGCTTTAGATAACCGTTCAGTTCAACACGGTCTTCGTTACATTCAGTTTAACTCCAACGATAGAGATTCTCCTTGCAGCAAGCAACTTGAATTTACAACTGATTAGTGGACTTCTAGATCGACCACTGCAAGACACAACACGAGCAGTAGAACTTTCTTTAGCGGGGAACGTCTTCTTCTACTGATGTGAGATCTAGTTTCAATAGGGTTTTCCTTTGCAGCAGTTGCATAGGCAAGAAAGCTTCTTAAGCTTTTAAGTCTAGGGCATGCTGGATTGTTTCTGTTCACAAGGTGTTTGGCTCGCACTCCTGCTTAGGTTTCGCGACTGAACTCTAACAAATTAGCACTTAAACTCCTAAACTGAAACTGTTACATTAATCTTTCAACACTATAACCCTTTTTTGTCGTTACAGTCATCATGGGGTACTTGAAATTTCACTGATGGGATCCTTTGCTCATACTTCGTTCCCGCCCGACATCCCATCTATCAATTTATTAATCTGAGTTGTATTTAAATTGGTTCGTTTCGTTTTTCGAAGGGTGAAATATTCTCGAAAACAAATACAGTAATAAAAGATTCTTTAGCGTAGAGTCGAGCATAGTCAGCTACTTCACTGTTCAAAAAATCAGGTATCGTAATGTATGCTTGTTATGTATTTTCTTCAATATGAAACCGGTCAAGTGCAAGTCGGGCTACAAGCTGAGGTTCTCGATATACCTGTAGTATTTTTAAAAGCAATACAGTCAATTTTTAGGACCGCTAAACTAAATTTGTTTGTAAATATTTTTGAAGCACTCTAAAAACTGGTTATTTTTCCTGTAATATTTAGGTTCATAAACATCTGTCGACCATAATCAATTAAGATTTTTTATTTAGCAACCCTGTTTGGAACCCTAAAAACAGTTAGAGGTCAGTGCGTTTAGAAAAAGGAAGCAACAAGCAACTTCTGGATAGTAAAACATCTTTCACACTGCAACTAAACTCTACAAAATTTTATCGACAAAGGCGCACCCCTATTCTTCCACTATCGAGATTCCAGCTTCCTAAATTAGGAGAGAGATGGAGAGATTACCACCATCGCGGGGTGGGGACGTCCCGTGGTGAGAGGAACCGGGTCACTGTGCTAGTAAGCGTTCACCTGCTCGCAGCAGGGAGTGGTCGGGTCTGTTATGTGTCCAACGATAATTAGGACGATAAATACGCCAAAGAGTTAAACGATTTGCTTCGGGATAACAAGAACTATTGTTTGTATTGGCTGAACCCTAAATCAGAAACCGCCTCTCATTGTGCTAAATAATGTACTGGTTTCGACATTTGGTTCCAGTAGATACTTACGACAAAATTATATTTATCCTCATGCATCTCGCAGATATTAAGTAAGATAGATGGGACGTTATAAATACATTTCGGTTTTTCTGAAGCCATCTTAAAAATAGGTAACGCGTTTGTGTCAATAACTGTCGGAGACCTTCGACATTGCAATGTTAGCATCTCAAAAGAAAGAGCACGTGCTATTCTCAAGAGATCAATGTCATTGTAAATTCATAGATTCAGACGTCAGTGCTTGAAATGGAACCTCTTGAGGTTGCAATGAAGACGTAACCGTCAGACCAAATATGTGTATACATATTACGTAGAAAATGTTGCATACTTCCACTGAAACAGAACGCAGTTAATGCAGAGTGCATAGTAATGCGCGAACGCATCTGAGTCACACTTGATCAGGCATTCACAGACGCATGTGTCAACGACGACGCTGATACCCCGGAAAGCAACCAAATAGGACCCGGCCATCATACTATGATAACACTGAGTACATTCATAGAATAACTATCACTTTATTTGTATAGATGTAAACAATAACACAATCTTCAAATTCAATCAAAAATTGTATCAGCAAGGCAACAAAATATGCTTCGCTGTTCTCAATTAACACATACTTGCCTCTTGATTTCTCTTGCACGTCCTTCGTCCAGGGTTCAAAGACCTTTACATAATACAGCCAAGAACTTAAATACATTCTTCAACCGTTCCTTTACAAAAGATCCGTCTAAAAGGGTCAAAGTCCAGTCTGACCCATAATTAACTCACCGTGAAACTTCAAACGTTTTCAAATACACATGAGAATGTTCCGACCCATAGAAGGTCTAGTTACTTGTTTCCAAAAATGTGATTTGTTAATGGTTTACTTACTGACTATTGTGATGTACATTGGCCTTAGAAATTTCATAAGTTGTAAATGTTTGGGATAGTTACCTGAAACCAAAAACAAAACGAGTTATTTAAAAGCAATAAATATAATGTATCAGAATTTGTATGACATCATGTTAGACCTTAATTTGGTATCAGATCAAGTGTGGGTTTCTTTGGAACGATGACTAAGTTGTAAAAAGAATAAAGCATTGTATTTATAACAGGTGTCCATTCAACTCGTTTTCATAATTGTTTTATATTTATTTATAATTAAATTTTGAATATTATGCTTTGATGCTGATTTCAAAAGCTTATCGCAAGCAAAATTTCTATCAAAGTTCATGCCTTATCGCATTGATCTTGGAGCAGCTGCTTATAAAAATTCTCCTGCAAATTATCCTGAGAATTTTATTTAAATTGGATTACAAAGACTGGTTTTTGCGAGAATTTCGTGCCATCGCACTTGCTCTTTAATTGTTATGACCTCTCTAACGAGTTCCAAATCATGTTTGTCTCCTTTCTTTCTGATGAGAGCGAAATCGAGTCTGACCTGTGAAAAAATATTATTAAATTTGCATGAAATTATCATACATCAAAGCTTTATTTTGGAGGTAGTGTTTTTATTGCTTTCATAAAGCCACAAATTCGTTACAATATTGCTCTTTATTATCTTAAAAAAATATAATTGATGACCAAAAATACTCGCAATAAAATAACCATTCATGTTACAAAAACCAAGTTTAAATAATGTAAATCATAACTTGACGTAAATATTACAGTGATATTGTAACAACCCCCCCCCCCTGTAACCCCACGTTTATTCTAATATCTAACCTATCTGTACCTAAAGACCTAACTTAGTTTGGTTTAGAACCGTAGTTTATTTGAAAATCCTAATTTTAACTAAGAAAAACCTAATATTGCCTAATACTTTACCTAACTTCCTAAAATCTGAATAAGTCTGCTTTGATCTATAAAATGGCCAATGAAACGTCTAGTAGTTTTAAAACCCTACTTTATGTACCGCGCCTAAGCAACCCTAAAATTCTTTTAGTCAGAACCGTTCTAATACCTACATATTTAAATTACTCTATTTTCCTCACAAAAGTTTATAAATGTTGCAAAAGGAGGACTTATCACTAAGAGTGATTTCTTCCAGTCAACCTTTCTAACTATTTTAATCTTTATTAGTTCTTCCTATTTTGTACTTGGGGAAAGTATAAGTCCTGTGCCAATTTATATCAGAAAGTGGTAAATAAGATAAGTCAGTGAAAGTCTTATAGTCAAGAAGATATTAAGGAAATGGGTAAATTGAGCTATTTCTTAGTATTTTATGATTTTATATGATAGATTATGGAAAGTATTGTAAGGAAAATCAAATAAAAACTTAATATAGTATTTCTTTTAGTCTATGTGGCCCTTTTCAGGGGAGGAGCTCCCCTCCGTCGAACCCCTCAGTTGACCTCAGACCAGTGGCGGACGGTCATCCTCCAAGACTGCACTCATATGCTTAAATTCGCATACAGGTTTTTTTAACCTTATAAAATAAAATTGGGGAATCTTATCTTATCCAAGTCTTATTCAGAAGGTAAGTAAGTTAGTAAATTGTACTGTCAAACTTCAGACAGGAGAAGGATTCAAATTCTGGACTGTCCCGAAAACCAGAATATAAAATATATACACATATACATAATATGATCATTTCTTTCAGCAAAACAAAGTTTATTGGGAAGTGCCTTGGGACATTGACTACCTACTTAGACAATTTACATTTAAAAGTCAGGGAAATAAAGTCGAAAATAACCTTACTTTTTTTATCAACAGTCAGCATCTTTTAGTCAAACGGTCAGCATCTTTATTTGAACTTTTATATCTTTGACAACGAAAATTTTAAGTTATTTCTATCAAATGAGAAAATCTGTTACCTTTCTAGCTTTTCAACTCATTTCGCTTGAAAAGGAAATGTTATTTACAGAAATTTGTAACAAGAAGATGATACATTAAACTGACACAGTGAAAGTAATGACTCCATAAGGTATATCATCAAATTCTAGGGTTTTAGTTTCCCTATCAGTTTCTTTAACCATCAAGCCATAATTTTAGACGGTTTGCAAGTTATATGAAATCTGTATAAAGAATACTGCTCGTAAGCTATTTATAGTATTCTATAAGATAATTTATAAATGAGTTCTTTTAATATGCTATTTTTCATATTTGATATAGCAAATTGAACTAACAAAACCATATTTAATAACAAAACTTCTCAATCTTTAGAATGCAAATCAATCAATAAAACTGCAATAAATTATCTGACGTACAAAGAATTAAAAAGGTCAGTTATAAATGAGCGAAATATATTTTTGTCTGCAACATTTTGAAAGTCGGTTTTTAATTTTTAAATTTATAATTTTTATAGTAATTTTGCAACAAGATTTATACATTATTATTTTATTATTTTGAAGGAAAAAAGCTTTGATTCTACTGTTGTTTTCCTAATCTAGAGTGTATTTTTATTCAAACTAGAGAACCCGGTCTCACATTTACTTTAAACGTGATGAGTTTGGCCACTTCCACACCCAGATGGAAGGTAGAGACCCTGAGCTTGCGAAAGATTGAGTAAATCTATAGAAAATAAATTGTGAGAATACTACCTATAAGACAGTGTTGTAAATCAAACAAGAGACACGAGTCTCGGGTGTAAATTTAAATTCGTGGTGTGTAGTGATTTGTCTAAGCCAGCACGCTCACTGGAGTCGACCCCTAAGCTAAAGAATTTACCTTACAGACGGATTTTGGCATAATCCAATGAGTGCCTAGTACCCTAAGCCGTGTACGAAGAATCCTAAGAAATCCACCACACGCCGTGATCACCCCCATCACTCAGTTCGGTAAATGGATTTCGCTAACCAACAAGCCCTATTCTTCAAAAATATACCTCTGATGAAGTAGCAGGAAGGAATGACATCCATGACACACTTCGACATGCCCCTGCTACCGAAATAGAGACATAAAATTGAAGAGATTCACTGAGATTTCCAACATCATGAAATCCCACTGGAGAATCACTTCCAGTGCCTAACTCACTCCTAAGCAGAATAGATGCCATAATTCACGAGAGGAATATAACACCGATTCTAATTTACCCCAGCAACCCACGTCTTACACCATTAAATTATTCATGCTAGGTGAAGTATTTATCCTGGGAAATTGCAAATGCGGCTATAGACCTCTCCATGAATCGAAATGATTCCTAAGAAAACATTTCTCTTCACAAAGGTCTACGAGGCGGTTCTCCAAAATTCCCTTGAAATACTACCTATGATGGGTTTGTTCCGTCCTCCTTTACACAGACGGGCAAGATTTTGGAACAAGCCATCGCACATAAATCCTTTAAAGGTGTAGAACAAACAACTCTCGATTTTACACAGCAAAAATAACTTAGAAAAATTAAAATATTACCTAATAAAACTTGGAAAACGTAAACTCAAAAGGAGCACTTCCGCGAGTAAAATCAAATGAACAATAATCCAAAAACATCTGCGTCAAATCTATTTATAGCATCGCTTTTCTTTTGTTTAGAGCTATGAAGCACAATTTTGAAAATATCGCCCTCAAAATTCAAAATTTTAGAGTTCCGTAGTTCAAATAAATCAAGATAATAATAAAGCAAGGTTCAGTATCTTAAAATGTTATAAATGATTTCAAGTATAACCAAGGTTTTGAGTGAAATTGTACGGAAGACACCTGTTCCGTTACAATATCTATCTAAGCCAAAGAAATTAAATGGCGATTCTTTTCTTTTCTATTCGAGGTTACAGATATTATTGTCATATTGACCACTATTATTGTCGGATAAAATCTGTGAGCATAAACAGTCATCTCAAATGATAGAACCAACCGGCTTCCAACCACGCCAAATCCAATAAGCAAACAATTCAATAGACTGCAATAAAGCCTGGCTTCTTTGATGTCAAACTTTCCAAACCAATTTACGGAGTTGGTCTAAGTCGTAATAATTTGAGATAATCCCAAGGCAGGCCTACAGCAAAACTACAGGTTTGTGACCGCCACAAACCAAAATGGACCAATCTAACCAATACACGTAATAATTACACACTTATGAAATGTGCAATGGATGATGTGGAGAAAGTAAATGGTAGCCCTAGAGAGCCTCGAGCGAAATTCCTCAAGTCGGAATAAGGGCTGTTCATTTCTGCCGTAAAAGCAGCTGCGCAGAAAACTTAATTGTGAACGGTGATTCAGAAAAGCAATTTTGTGGTAGCTATACAGAAGCTAGTTGGTTCCGTAAATTTTGCGATCCTAAGATATCATCTGGTATCTTTTAATTTGTGTGGTGTGCTGTCATGTTATCTACCTAACCTAATGTACCCAATGCTTTATCTTTAATCTCTGATGCTGTTTATAGCTTCCTAAGCTCGGTGTTTCTTAACCACTCTAATATTCCGCTACTATCGCCGCATGACATCGAGAATAATAATACAAACAAGTTTTACTCTAAGCTGCGTGACAAAACAGTACGAATCTTTTCAGGTCAACAAATGAAGTCCCGGTAGGCTTGCTACCTTGACTGTACCGGAGCTTGCCGCCAACGCAATCACCCTTACTATGTCTACAGAGTGAGGTTAATTTGAAATTATAGCTGCCATGTAAAACCTGGTTACATCGGCTTTGTCGAGCTTAGTAGAAACGCCGACGTTGATTAAGACAAAGATGTTTGAATTCTACATTTATGCTATAGATTGGGCAAGGAAGTTTTAGGAATCAATTATGTAAAGTCTTTCCACATTTGGTTTTTCGATTTTAATTAAAATACTGACAAAATTGAAATAAAGCAAGAGAATAACGTATTTTACGTTCTCGTCAATATTTTCGTAAAAAATATAAAGCGTAGTTATTCTACCCACCTATCTAAGGGAAACGACGATAAAAATCTATGACCGAATCGAGGAGAACGTAATATAAGTGATGACTGAGCTGACCTATTTCTGAGACATGACTACAAAAGGGGTGACTTAAATTTGACTACTTAATGCTCTACGCATAATACTGTGACACAAAAGAGCGCTACTGAATATGACCCAGTGCCACCAAGTGAAGATGTTCCCACAAAAACAACAATAGCTCACAAAAGGATGCTGTTATTCACACAGTTAACTCCGTATTATTATATTACTCTATTTACCTGCAGTTTAAGTGACCATCAGGTACACAAAGGATGTTCTGATTCCAGCAGGTTTGCAAAATATTTTGTGATCGCCCAATTTATGAAACCGCACCGAATCGTAGCAATGACGGATATTGCCGAACAGAAAGGAATGAGACCAACGATTAACGATTAGTGTTTATAGAGTTACAAATTGCACGTTGTGTGATTGTATTGGTTGTCTACAAAACTGCATGAAATAAAAACAAATTAAAATTCTTATTGTACACTTATATGAAATAAGATTTTAGACATGGTCACAATTATGTACGTATAATATTGTTTTTAATCGCTACATTATCGACAAAACTACTTTGTGATTGTCGAAATTCTATACGAATTTTAATGCAATTAATAACCCTGCCTAGAATTTCATCGTTAAGAGTAATTCATTTAAAAATTAAGAGATGTATTTTTTGAACATCCTATCATTTTCAAAGATCTAGTTTACAGAGCAAGGTGGCTCGACAAGTGTGTAACAATGCTTACAAAGAGACAAAGACCAAAACAACGCAGTGATAAAAACACCCTTTCTTCTCAAAGAGGTCACTAACCTTTCTTACTTTTATCTTGCAACCCTTTCTAAGCATGCCTTTATATGCAGCACAAAAGAAATTTGTGGTTTGAATATTGATAGTGACTATAAATTTTAAGCTTGTTTGCTTACTTTAACCGTTTTTAGGGTTCCGTACCTCAAAAGAAAAAAAACGGAACCCTTATAGGATCACTTTGTTGTCCGTCTGTCTGTCTGTCTGTCTGTCAAGACCCTTTATCTCACGAACGGGTAAATGTATCAGGTTGAAACTAATACCATACATATTAGGATCCATGAACCACACAAGATCTGAAAATTTCAATTTTTTACAACGACGCAATCAAAAGATATGGCATTTTATGTCCTCATCTCCATACACTTATTCAAAAATGCAAAACCTACAGGGTACTAACCGTTGACCTAAAATTATGAAATTTGGCAAGAAGCTAGGTCTCACAGTACAAATAATGGGAAAAGTCTGAAATCATTAAATACTTCAACTTTTCTCCCAACTAATGGTAACCAATTGTGGTGAGCTCCCGTTTCAAGAACATTCATATAAGAGAGGGGTCAAGTTGGATGGTCGCTGAGGCGATTTTTGTTTTAGTTCTATTTTAAAAACGGGAACACTTACAAACTTGAAAATTGGTATGTTTATAGTGCATAAGCTATAAAATAACAACAAATAATAAAATTTGGTCAAGCGCGTGTCGGACTCAAAAAATCTAGCACATTAACTTACTAAAATTTCAACTAATACAATTATGTTTATGTGGTGGTACGGAACCCTCAGTGCGCGAGTCCTACTCGCACTTGGCCGGTTTTTTTAAGATATAAATAAGCAAGGTGATGTTAGAAAATGAAATTTGAAAATAGCATATCTATCGTATTGATTATATTCGCCTCTGATTAATTGTGCAACAACCTAACTGCATCTAAAATTTCATCGGTTGGCAAATGTACTTACCTTGTTTTTAACCCTAACAACACCTACATATTCTAAAAGATGCTTGCTTATTACCATCGTGCGTCACTTGGATTTTACCTTCACATTTATTTCACAATCTTAAAGTTTAAGTGCAGGTCAAGTGGTGCATCTGAAAGAATCCTGCATCTTTTGAAGGACGTTCCTTGCACAAAGAAGTGAAATGGACTGTAAAAACTAGACGATTCTTGACAATAGCTTATATAGTACATTAAGATGCACTTGCGCTATTTTGGATATTACGGCCGAGGCTCAGAAATTGCAGCCCGAGCCGCAGGCGAGGGCGTAATGGAGCCGAGGGTGTAATCACCAAAGCGCACAAGCTTCTTACGACGTTTTTCAACACATTTGCGAATAAAAACGAATCAAAATCGCTTACCTTTTTTTCCTAAGGAAATTTCGTAGACGTTTTCCTCACATTTCTAGGTCACCCTATACACCGGACTTGTGTTTTTGTTCAAGTATTTTTGACGTTCTACACTTATCACTGTTTTTCTTATTTGTAGAAGTCATTTATTTTTTAATTACATTAAACACATTTCACAACAAGAAATATCTGTTAAAATGGCGCGCGTATTACTTTTTTCGAAGACACAGATTATACATGCGCGCGCAGGAGACAATGACTAAGCTATCAAACAGACTACTTTTCAATTTATTTTAAAATTGAATATTTTGTTACTTTAAAGACAAATTTGTAGTTAGTTAGTTGATTAATATAAGTATTTCCATATAATTAACATTTATTTATCATATTATCGAACACAGTTTACTTTTTCATGAAAATATTATGAATGGTATAGATATAGAAACCCCTTGCATCTTGCCGATTAAAAAAAACCGGCCAAGTGCGAGTCGGACTCGCGCACTGAGGGTTCCGTACCACCACATGAACATAATTGTATTAGTTGAAATTTCAGTAAGTTAATGTGCTAGATTTTTTGAGTCCGACACGCGCTTGACCGAATTTTATTATTTGTTGTTATTTTATAGCTTATGCACTATAAACATACCAATTTTCAAGTTTGTAAGTGTTCCCATTTTTAAATAGAACTAAAACAAAAATCGCCTCAGCGACCATCCAACTTGACCCCTCTCTTATATGAATGTTCTTGAAACGGGAGCTCACCCACCACAATTGGTTACCATTAGTTGTGAGAAAAGTTGTAATATTTAATGATTTCAGACTTTTCCCATTATTTGTACTGTGAGACCTAGCTTCTTGCCAAATTTCATAATTTTAGGTCAACGGGAAGTACCCTGTAGGTTTTTCATTTTTGAATAAATGTATGGAGATGAGGACATAAAATGCCATATCTTTTGATTGCGTCGTTGTAAAAAATTTAAATTTTCAGATCTTGTGTGGTTCATGGATCCTAATATATGGTATTAATTTCAACCTGATACCTTTACCCGTTCGTGAGATAAAGGGTCTTGACAGACAGACAGACAGACAGACAGACAGACAGACAGACAGACGGACAACAAAGTGATCCTATAAGGGTTCCGTTTTTTTCTTTTGAGGTACGGAACCCTAAAAAGACAAAATTTATAACACTAGTGAAATTATAGTAATGAAAAAAACACGCGTGTTTAATAAGCTGGATCATGGACCTTAATACAATGCAAATAGAGCTGTTTTATGAGCAAATGTGTTGAAAAAGTCTTTGTTTGTTACTGTGCTTAGTATTAATTGTTTAAGCATTTCCGAAAGGTTATAAGTCTCAGGAGTTATTGCTATTTTTAAATTGTTTCTGTATACGGCCTTGTTTTTATGACCTTCTTGAATAAGTACTCATGTTATTTCATTATTTTTATGGTCTTCTCTTTTAATACATTTTTATTAAACTTTTGTAATGATATGAACAGTATATTTTTATTATAATGGAAACCTTTTTTCCATCAAAACTTCAATTTTATTTCACAAACAAAAGTTGGTTTTAAATTACACTGACCACCGTTACTTGAAGTTTTTTTAGATTTTGAAGGGCCGTATTCAAATGAGTTTGAATTTGAAAGGGTCGAATCTATTGTCATAGTTTTGCATAATGCATTTGATGCATTACAATACATTTACACCCGGATTACATGCGCTTGTAGTGAAATTGGAAAAAGCAATAGTTTATAGAATAACTTTTGGGTTTGATAAGATAAGATTATAAAAATTTAGAAGGAAAATAATGTGCAAATTAATAAGTACTTTATAATAGAACGTATATCATTTACTTAAAAGGCAACTTCATAAAATATATATAATTTTAGGACTTCATACTTAATAAAAATAAAGTTTATGGCATACGTATCTTTCTACACCTTAAATATTCTCACTGGCATTTTATGTATATTCTGTGCTGGCATAATGCAGCAAGTAATATGCACAATATATACTAACTTCCACACATGACTAATTTTGAAGAGTAGTAATTAAATAATCACCCACCTACCTAGCTAAAAATTTTTGAGAATTTGAATAAATAGGTACATAATTTTCGGCAGGTTTGTATATGCTACTGTACTACTACTTTATACATAACATACCAAAAATAATACTATACAAATTACTGCCAAATCCTATTGCTGTAGGGGTGATACATTAATTTAAGATGTTAGTATAAATCTGCATAATCGAAGCGGCCAGCCGTAAAAACATTGTTCAGGACAAGGGTGCGCGAACTGGCAACATTAACAGGGTAACAAAATATTTCAAATATTGTACACTTTATATTCTGCTACATAGGACTCATAATTAAATTTACAAAAAGTTTAAGACTTTTCTATTAAAAAAAAGTGAGGTCATTAACCAAGTTCGATGCTATCGGGATTTCTGAAAAGGTGTTAATTTGATTGCTGTGAGAATGATTTTTATCAAGAATTTAAATGATAGACTCGTCAAATAAGGGGTTTAGCGTCTGATAGAGATGTAGTGTCAAAAATTACAGTAATCGCGAGAGTATAATAGTTGTTAGTGTGCTAGACTATAATTTGTGAAAAGAATTGGATTCGTGTTATAAGGTAACACATAGATGGTGCTTGCAAAATTTATTGAGGTTACAAAATCTTCGTATATAATCTAACATTAATTTTGACGCACTAGCTTGTAGCAGGTAGAAAAAAATTGTCGCAAGACGCAACCAAAGTGCCTGGAAGAGAATATACTGGTATCGAAAGAGCTTATGAAGGGACACTTTCCATTCTACTGAAGGAACATCTTCCGAAAGCGAAAGTACGTCGACATGATAATGTGTCCAGCCTCTAACATAGGGAGCACAAACGAGATCTTTGGCAGAGCACATGCAGAAGCCAATAATCAAGTTCTTAGCTTCAAAATGAAAGAAATAGAAAAGGAAATGTAGTTATTTATGCATTTAGGTATAATTTCACATAAACTGCAATACTGTAAACATGAATTTTCCATTTTCCGGAAACTCTATGTAAAACTGCTACAGGGATCAGACGTCAAAATTTGGTAAATCCTAAAGGCCTTGCCAGAGCTTCATCTAAAAGAACGGCATTTGGAAGCTCACAACGAGTCACAACAGAAAGGAATAGTGCAAGAAGGAATGCCTACACCCACTAATGGAACGCATTATAAGCCACATAGAAACCTGTATACAGAAGATGAATCATCATCATGTCTTGTGGGTTGCAAGGTCGATGACCGACCTCACAAACCCTGGTGTGGTGGTGGAGTTATCGCTCAGTAATGACTACATTCGTAGATAGTAGTCGAGACCAACGGATTAACGTGCCTTCCGAAGCACAGACAGGTCATGAATCCTGCTTGCTGAAGTATTTAATATTTTTTTTATGTTAAACCATCAATAACCATCAAAAGGTATGATCTTATTTTATTCCTTGGACTTCAACACGTGCGAATACCACTAGCTTGTTTAAATAAGGCTCATGGTGTACTCGAGTTTTTATATGACGTGGAACCCCGTTCCAGTGACGTGATAGCGGCAGTGAAACATCGCGTCGACGCAGCGAAAGCAAACCGACTAACGTACAGCTTAAGGCATCCGATAATTTCGTTCTAGTAGTATTATTACCCACAATTCATTAGACATATCTCATGCAATCATAATTGTCTAACAAGCTTATAATCTAGGTGCCTTCAGGCGTAAGATTCCTCACCGTATAAGAATTATTTAAAAAAACTATTAAATTCTGAGCGTGTCGTGGATGCAATGAAACGAACAAATACAGGTCTGAAAATACTACTATGATCCTAAAAATATATAAGAAGTCTTCCATAGTTATTAGAACATTCGAAAACGAACGAACATTAGCTGTGATGAACTACACAAAATCAGATGAGCAAATCTTGTGGTTGATGGTTCTATGCTAAATGTAATGTACACGACAGATCATTAACAATCATGAAAAAGTAACCAAGGCAATATTTTTATGTACTTAAGAAAATTAAACAAAGTTGAAAAGCAAACAAATAAGGCTGGTGGAAAACAAATAAAAAATATTTCACCACTATTCTCTAAAGAATAAACAAATGTTTTGTGTCTATTTAGAATAATGTTTATAGGCAGCACCAAGATAGATACGACACAGAAAATACCATGTACAGACAGCATCAAAAGAAGATAAGCATTTCAGGTGTCCATCCATAATAGCGTCACACACTCAAAGTTACTATACCTATATTTTGTATTGTCAATGGGCTTACTCTTGTCTTGAGAACAGAGATGAGGTCGACGATGGGACGAGCTTGCCCAGAAGAAGCTTATTTACTCGCGACTTGAATAGATTCGGGTTATATGAACAAGGACGCAGGCAGAGAATTCCACTCTTTGGCCGTACGCATTATAATAGATGTTTCAAAGCTCTTTGTGCGAACGTGTGGAATATCAACCAAGTGTGGGTGTTTTCCTGCAGTGCGTCTGGCTGGACTCCCGATGGTAAAAGGAGGATGGTGGAATGAGCTTATGGAGTTCTTGAGCACACTTTCCGAAGTACAATTTAATAATAATTTTACAGGTACAACAATAGTTATTTGTTATGCAAGGCAGCAAAAGCGTTATTTGGCGTGAGTGCCTTGAATTGAAACCTGAGCAAGCGAAGGATTCTAGAATTGAACCACGAGCGAAGCGAGTGGTTCAAAAGAAGAATCCTGAGCGTAGCGAAGGTTTCAAGGCACGAAACGCAAAATAACTTTGCTGCCGAGCGAAACACAAAATTTTTCACCTCACTAAAGCGAGGAAGCAGCCAGTACCGCAGCGTGGAGGTCTGCCATACTGCATCACGTTCGAATTTCAAAAACCTTTTGCCCGCTAGCGGCCAAAAATCGCTTTTGGCCGCAGAAAAACCTTTTGCCCGCTAGGGGCCAAAAATCGCTTTTGGCCGCAGAATTTAACCGACAAAACAAATGTTTCCGAGCTTTGGAGGTGAAAAAGTTTTTTTTTAACACCTTTTGTTTCACAGGAAGCCTATAATAATTTGAATATAAGGTCCTGATGAAATGATACTGAAGAACTTTCTCCAAGGAAAATAGGTCCAAATACAAAAATATATTTTTGACACCCACAGAAACTGCAACTGGAGATAAAAAAAATATTTTCGTATTTTCAACCTACCGTTTCTTGGGAAAAGTCGTTTTATTAAATGGCCTAAGTAACTTGCTAAAATTATATTCACTATTTCTGTAAGACTATATAAGTGTTGTATAGATGATTATAGTCACTTTGAATGTGTGTATCTATATGGACACCTGAAATGCTTAGCTAATTATTATGCTGACTGTACAATAGTAACACTACATAATTGTTTCATAGCCTCATAAACGTATAGCTTCAGGCGTGAGATTCTTCACCCACTTGAGGATACCCATCGTAAATAGCAGCAGCCATGTCATAACCCAACTACCCAAGGGAGTATCGCGTTACGCGGACACGAAAAACTGGGTCGATCTTTACATAATAGCTATAATTATTAACACTTGCAAGGAGTTTGATGGACGTTATTATTCAACTACTATTTACTCGCAAGTAACATGCACTGTCTGCAATGCGCATATATTCAGTATTCTCTGGCCAATATTATATTAGCAAGGCTACTACGTTAAAAGTGCTTCTGATAATGCATATCCTATACTATGAAATGAGCAACATTTGTACCTGTATATATTTTTAATCGATTTCTCGAAAACACCTCTAATTTACCATATTGGGGATTTTCGGAGGCAAAAAATCAATCTAGCTGGGTCTCATGTCTGGGGAATTTAGTTTTCCCCGTGTATATAAGCATTTTTTTTAAATACCGCGTTTTAGAAGAATACCTACAGCGCCATCTGTTGGCGGGTAGCATAGCTTGCTCACCCAATGATATTTTAATGCTGAGTTATATTACACAGCGAAGCACGGTCGCCCAAGTACTTGATTACTATACCGTAATGTGTACCAGTGCTTTCTGGAAGACGAAGACGTTATATTGGTTTTCATTGTTAAAAAATATAGCTCCTTGTTGCTACACCCTGACATAGCATGTACATTTGTACATTTACATTTTGCAATATAAATTGATAAAAATATATGACCTAATCTCTCTTTTATTCGTAGCCTCTATTGTTTGGGCAAGCCTTAATTGCCAGACGCGAAAAGAATAGAACTGACCATCCCATATAAATATTGCCAAATCTAACGGTCCGTATTTTTAAGACCCATTGTTTTTAAATTACATTGCACGCTATAAGTGAACTGACTGACATGTTAATAAAAATGCAAATCAGAGAGACAATTCCTATAAGGAAGCGACCTTTAGTGACGGTTGTACATACATTACAATAGTTATCTTGAAAACATTTAATAAGAGTAAGTAATTTAATTTAATGCCAATCCCATCAGAGTGTTGACATATTATATTACCTACTTACATTTTCGGCGTTGACGAAGGACTTTCATAAACCCTCAAAATTCCCCACCCCCTTTCAAAATCATATGACACCTACGTCAAATAAATTTCGAGATGAATGTCGTCAAATTTATATTAAAATATCATAATTTTCCATAATGAAAGGCATTTGAAGTCTGGAAAAAAAAAGTTAATAGCTAAGCTTTTTACAAAAAGAAACCGAATGAGTTTGGATTTAAATTAGAATAGAATACTGTGTTAGCATACCTCATAATTTTCAACAACGAAACGAATTGGATACGATATTAATATCTTCGAAACAGTAAAATCCAAAAGTTCGCTTTCGTCAAAAATTTAAAATATTGATGTATCAAATCGACAGCCACTAGCCAAATTCATAATTCGAATTCATGACCTTTTGGAACACGGGCCGCTGCCTAAAAAAGCCTTAGATCGTTAGAAAAGTACAGTCTAAATCTAACGCCTTGTCTTGATGCTTTGTCAACTTCTCGTGGTTTCCCTCCATCACCATCTAATGTTTTTATTTCGTTACCAAGAATGTATCCTACATGCTGTCTACTACGCTTGGACCTCCGCCCCAGGGTATCTACCACCTTTCAATTTTCGATATATCGATACGATATTACTGCAATACTGTCGAACGTCTCCGAGTCATCTCCGAGTCTCAAACTCAGTGCTCCGCTCCATCACCTCCATTTCAAGAAAGGTAAAATTTTAGCTTGGTTTCTCTCTTGCGGTTAGGCTGGTGAGTTAGGTTGATTAGGCTTTTCCTTGCCCCGTCAAATTAATCCACATATTAGCCTTCCGTAGCGTCTCGTGGCGTTCTTTGTTCTAAGAACGCCGCGATTATAAATGAAAAATTGAGGAGCCTGTTTTTACTTTCTTGCACAGGAGCAGTTAGTTACTTTCACAAATTGTATAACTATGCCAACTTCATGGCAATAAAATGGTCCTTTTTCCAAAAAAATCCCATCAAACTCGCAAAGGATAGCATTTGAAAGCCGGTTGAAGTGTGCTATAATAAAATGGCAATAATTTTCTGTGCAATAAAACGTATGCCCGAATTGAAAGAGCGACATTTTTATTGGGCGATAAAATATGGTCATAGATCGTTAGGTGGGCCTGTCGTTATTCTTGCTAATCCTATTTCGACCGTTAGTGTAGGTAGAGTGAAAACAAACTCACTAAGTTTAGTATGTATCACCTTATGTAAACCAATGGTACAGTCAACGACAGGTCAAGTTTGACATTCACAGTGCGACTCTAGTCCGTAGGTTTAATAAAATAAGAACGGCACAATGTCCAATGTGTCAAGCTTGATGTGCTCTTGACTGTACTTATACATACTGATTTAAAGATGTAATAATCAGTCAATGAGTCACTTATCAGTTGCCGTTACGAAAGACAGAACTAAAATGAGACATACTATCTTAGTTCTCAATTAGGTAATGCATTTTACTATCTTATTAGTTTCAAATAATGCCACTGATAAGACAGTGAATGCTATGGCGGTGGTAACCCCTTACCATCAGGTACCTACACGTGTGCCAGCATTTAAGAAAACCGCAGCCGACGCTCAATGGTGGTGAAATTGAGATTCTTGTTTGGAGGGGTTTCTACCATGCGCCAATACATTATTATGAGCGAAGCTTCTGCATACAAGTTATTGAGCGGTTTTTAGTATTTATTATATATTCTGTGGTATTAGTTCTACTGAACAGTTAATTCACAATAAAAACTTGAAACTACAAAATGTTACTGGTACTACTTTACACAGATCAAGTCTAATGAACATTATAATGAAATACCTCAAATGCAACTTATACAACTAAAGTTCAATAGCAGTAAAAATATATTCAAAATGGTTTCCAATTTCCCAAAATCTCTTAATCAAAGGGGATTATTATAACAAGAGTGTTTCGCATCGAATTGCAGCCCATTGTTATTTAGAAACCATTTTGTAACCTTTTTGCGTAGTTATAAAAACAAACTTTTTATTTGTCCATCATTTGTAAACTAGTTTTCAAGTTACGGCGATACGGCCACTCGAAATGGCGCCCTTGCGATTAATTTTGCAAGTACGTTATAAAAGTTTAACAGTTAGGGGTGCGCGACTCAAAAAGAGATAATTTATTTTGTGCTTAATTGGCTGAATCTTAAATTATTAAATTAAATTTTTCTTTGTGGATTTTTCAGCAGACCTTAACCAGTACTGGAACTATAAACAATATATACTTACCTCTACAAAATATTATGGATCATAATCATAACAAGCTGTTTCTATATCCCTTAAGTTTATCCAAGCTAATAAAGTGATTGACATTACCGCAATAAAAAAAAATCGTTAATTAGTCAAATTATCTTCAATGTTTATATCTTAAATGTAACAATACTTAATTTGCAAAAAGCATGCTCTTAAAAAAATAAAAAGTGTCTATAAAAACCGCATTTGCAAAAAATAAATAAACCTAATCTGCGTGCAAAGAAAAAACCGGCCAAGTGCGAGTCGGACTCGCGCATTGAGGGTTCCGTACCACCACATAAACATAATTGTATTAGTTGAAATTTCAGTAAGTTAATGTGCTAGATTTTTTGAGTCCGACACGCGCTTGACCAAATTTTATTATTTGTTGTTATTTTATAGCCTGTGCCCTATAAACATACCAATTTTCAAGTTTGTAAGTGTTCCCGTTTTTAAATAGAACTAAAACAAAAATCGCCTCAGCAACCATCTAACTTGACCCCTCTCTTATATGAATGTTCTTGAAACGGGAGTTCACCACAATTGGTTACCATTAGTTGTGAGAAAAGTTGTAATATTTAATGATTTCAGACTTTTCTCATTATTTGTACTGTGAGACCTAGCTTCTTGCCAAATTTCATAATTTTAGGTCAACGGGAAGTACCCTGTAGGTTTTTCATTTTTGGATAAATGTATGGAGATGAGGACATAAAATGCCATATCTTTTGATTGCGTCGTTGTAAAAAATTGAAATTTTCAGATCTTGTGTGGTTCATGGATCCTAATATATGGTATTAATTTCAACCTGATACCTTTACCCGTTCGTGAGATAAAGGGTCTTGACAGACAGACAGACAGACAGACAGACAGACGGACAACAAAGTGATCCTATAAGGGTTCCGTTTTTTTCTTTTGAGGTACGGAACCCTAAAAAACATCCTTTATTTATTAGTATAGATAACAGACATCGACATCTATACAGGGTATTTTATTATATGAGCACCAGATGGTGCGATTATCAATTTTAGGGCATTTATCAAGTGACGTTACTGCAGCTATTAAAACGATGAAGAGGTGATGAAAGGATCCATAACAAGGTGTTTTTTTATACTTTTCGAAATATGTGTCTATCAGTTACAGCCGCACTGTTTTTTATGGTAGTTAGGTAGGTTGACATTGAGCTTATAATTATAACTCGTAAATATGTAATAATAAAATATGCCTAAAAATGTTAACCAATTATTTATTTTTTACATTAAAAAATGTCAAAAAAATTTCAAGATTTTTAAATAACTATAAAGGGGAAAGAAATTCTTCTACGGCATATAGGTCCTAAATAACAATACGTAGCATAGGAAAACGTTCATTTCACGCACCTGCTTGCAAAATTACAATCATTATACCGTGAATAGGTATTACATGTGGTTTGTATTTGATATACAAAACCCATTGTAAAGGCCAAACGCTTTACAAGCTTAAATTACTTAAAACCAGCTTATATTACAGTTAAGTGAGCATTACTTCAACGAAAAAGATACACGTTTCTTGATACCCCAAGAGACCCCAAAAGTTATTTTTCTCAATTACCCCGTCTGAGTAAAAGAGAAATTACCGCAGTAGAATAGAACTCGGGTAGAAACCCGTAAATTACACAAGTCAAGGCGTACACCTATTGTCTTAAGACAAATGACCCGGCCGGTGTATTTTTTGTAACATAAACTAGACAAAGGGTGTTTGAAAAATAAAAATAAAGCACCCGTTCGTTACGTCACACGTCATTAAATCGTAACAAAAGTAAAAAATAGAGCTTTTATTAGGTCGAATTCATCGTTAAGTTATAAATGTATGTGAACTTATAAACCTAGTATTTGTATCATATTTTCCTAAGTATGTCTTAAAAGCTTAACAAATTTTGCAGTAAAAAGTATGAAACAAGAAAATACAGCCACTTTGCCTTAAGGCCGGTATTTAACTTGGACACCATGGCAGCGCAACCAATCGCCGCTACCAACAAAATGTATACAGCTCTATAAGAGAGTTACTCACCTGGTGTTTGGCAGCGCAACCGGTTCGGATGCTGGTCGCGCTACCACTCCCAGTGAAATATAGCCCTTAATACTGTGGCCGCAGGGTGTGTCTTTACTGGTGTCTTTACTGGTGTCTAGTTACGGTCACCAGTGGCGCAACCAGTCGCGCTACCAGTCGCGCTACAAGTGTCCCAGTGAAATACCATGATCGCTTTATAGGGTAGGTGGCATAAATGATCTAGGCTATTTTCTGAACATCACTATGAATATATATTAAATAGCATAGTTTTTACATAACAATTTCAGGTGACAATGTTTTCTTATTTTGCCTGAGTTTTAGTTTTTCAACTTTTTTTTATTAGAATTATTTTGTGGCTATAAATACGTAATAAGGCTATGATATATATATAAATATTTGAAATGTGCTTTTTTTGATACCCAGCATCAAAAAAAGCACATTTCATTTCAAGCAAAAAAATGTTTTTCGTGCATTACTTAATCAGCTATAGAGTGCACGACATTCAATTTGATTTGACGTATTATATCCTATAATCAGCGGATGATAAAGACGCTTCTAACGATACCTCATTTGTCAAACTAATATAAGAAGTTTAGATGTTATGAGGGAACAGATGAACGAAAATATAACATATCGCAAAAAAACATAACCCTCCTTTTTGCCGCTGTCGGGTAAAATATTTGATCAAAATAATAAAATCTCTTGCTCACTCAAATAACACACAAATAACTTCTCTTCATAAAATAAAATTATTTCAGAAGTATTTTTTTGCATAAATATTTGAATTATTTATACAGGGTGTAAGGGACGGTGTACCGAAAATTGAAAGGGCGTGCTCAGTCAACGAAACTGAACAACTTTCCCAAAGAAACATATGTTGGGAAATGAAAAAAAAATTTCGACCTCTCCATACAAACTGTTCGACCAGAGTGGGCAATATGTATACCGTCCCTTACAGAAAATAAAAAAAAATAAAAATAAACAGGATAAAAATTACTAAATTTATCTTGATTTCGTTTCTTCAAATCAATTCTTATACATGATAAAAAACAGTTTTGTAAGCATTAATTATTTATTTTCTGGCTCATACATAACCAACCATGCTGACTTGATTTATAACTTTATAACTCGACTCATTATTTCATCGCTTACTTAACACAATTTACGTTGTTCAAACTGAATCTCATAAAAAATATGACGTAACTAAAACATGAAGGAACAATAAGGTTCTTCCGTCGGAAATCATTAAGATTAATTTATTAATTAGAAAATAAAAGCGTTGCGTTAATTAAATCAGAACTGGAAAAGATTTTGAGTAACGAACCGTGTAGTCACGTCATGCGCGCCGGTCATAAACGAAGTGACTTTTTTGATAAAAACAAAAAAGAAAATCTTTGGTTGGGGTACTTTTTATGGCACTTTTAATTTTAATTTGTAGTACTAAAATGTGAACTTTGACTTCTTTAAAAAGATCAAAGTTCACATTATAGTATTGGATTCATTCGAGTAAATCCCGAGGTTTATTACGACTAGGATCATTCATCAATCAATAATTATAACCTTGAATATCACATTTAAATACATATCTACAATTAGTTATTCCTGAAAGGCATGATCAGACAAAGTAACTGAACAACTTTCAGTGAATAAGGAAATTTTGGAAATGAAAAGAAAAATTGGCATCCCCATACAAAATTACAAACATGATTGAACAGTTTGTAAGGGGAGGCCCTTTCAGTTTTTGGAAACCTGTCTCTTACACCCTTATAAAGGGTCTAAGGGACAGCCTTCTTAATACTGAAAGGGCATGATCAGTCAACGTAACTGAACAACTTTCTGCGAATAAAACTTTCAGGAAATGAAATAAAATCGGCCTCTCCATAAAAAATTGCAAACTTGATTGGACAGTTTGTATGGACAGACCGCAATTTTTTTTCATTTCCTGTAAGATTTATTCGCTGAAAGTTGTTCAGTTACATTGACTGATCATGCACTATCAATATTCGGAAGGCTGTCCCTTACAACCTGTATATTTCTAATCTAAAGCCTTTCCATATGCTCACCTAAGTGCATCCCCAAATTTAAATTTACCTGAAGGCATGTCTCTCTCAAAGGCTCGCCATAAAATCCAACAAAACAAATGAACAGCAACGTGTGAAAAGATATTACCAATCTCTTTCGGGGGCTAAAAATAGTCCACCTACTTTCATCTCAATCCTTACTTGAGCACATCAAAGTCAAGGTAATGTGGGCTACGAAGGTTGAGCTATTTATACTTACCTATATCTACACGTAAAGTGTAGCTTTTAGTCTATTTTAGACGAGGTCAGGTGAGAGCTTAATTGGTGCACTTGGTGTAATGTGACCTTTTTGTGCTCTGACTGAATTGAACCTCTTGAAACTATTTTGCAGTTAAGGGAAATAGGAGAAGTGAGAGAACGTGGTTTGGATACAAATATTAGCGATGTTGTAAAGTAAACAGTGTTGTATTTTGAAACTCAAAAAAGGAAGAGAAAGTCAAGTTTTGTATTTAATTTGAAAACCGCATTGAAACCAAAATTTCTCTATCAATATAGTTCGAATCGCACTTGGCCGGTTTTTAGGGTTCCAAAATGGTAAAAAAAGGAACCCTTATGGTGCCGCTTTGTCTGTCTGTCTTATTATGATTATTAATGTAAAGGGGGCCCAAATAGGGGGGGGGGGGGGGCAAAAATTTTCAAATTATCGGTACTAGGTTGAGTGGGGTATCATATGAAAGGGCTTTATACTTGTACATTCTAAAATATATTTTTGTATTTTTTTAAAACTCTTGGTTTTCAAGTTATGATGAAAAATTTCAAAATCCCCGAAGTTTGTGAATGGAAAAATCTAAATTAATTACAGTCGATACGCATTTATGTAAATATTACAGCAAAAATAAAACGATCTTTCTAAGTTGTACAATTTTTTATAAAGATGCAAAAAACCTTTACAAACAAATTTAGTTTTGCGGTCCTAAAACTTGACTTTATTGCTTCCAAAAATACTAAAGGTATATCGGAACCCTCGGCGCGCGAGTCCAACTCGCACTTGACCGGTTTTTTAGATATGTAGAGAGATAAAGCCCAAGTCAGTCAACCCTACCAATCTCTATGGGCAACAACGTGTCCTTCTGTGCACCGTCCTGTCTCACATACTGCGGTCACCAACAACCGCGGTCCATGGTGCCAGCTGCAACGCTAAAAAGCGTGGTGACTACAGTACTTCCCCTCTGATATTGTACCACACGCTATTTGCTGGAATTCTGGAGGGGCTTCTTGTCACGCATAGGACATTTTACTATTTTTAATCTGTTGTTTCATAGGATGTTATGATGAGATAGATAAAGACTTTAAAACACGGAATAAATAACTCAAAACAAATAAATGTCTTTTCGCACGAGCAGCTTGTAGAACATTTTTGATCAAAACCTTTTTCTCACCTTTATTTTTCAACGTTCTTTGTAAACTTCCAAAGAAAAAACCAAAGGTTCAAGAAAAGCGAAGCAAACCGATGAAAATAAAACAAAGTGTTCGGTACAAAGCAAGAAGGAGTCAAGGCTCAATTTGCTGGGGCTTGTGAAAGGTTCCACAGCTTAGAAAAGCTTAAGAACTGTTTACACTGATTGTAGATAAAATAAACTAAGGAATCTCCGAGTAACAGTTGTTTGCTATTTTCAATATGACAACTCTGTTAGCTTTCATTTCTATTCTAGCTCGAAGAACAAAAAGCTTGAGAAACTGCCAGTATAAAGCACAACTCTGCGAAAACGAATAAATAGAATTGAATTCTTCGAATAATATTGGCGATAGTTTTGTTATAAATATAAAATAATAAACACGACCAAACTGTATATTTATCTTCATCAAAATTATGTCTCCTTTAATAAAATTGCCCTTTCACTGAGACGGTAAATGTCAAACATGTAACCGGAGACTTTTGATATGATTACTTTGATGATACCGTTTCGTTTTCGCTATTTGTATTTTGCGAGAATATTAATGCTTTAATGATGCTGTTTCTTAACATGTTACAGCAACTGCAAACTTAATTTAAATTTTATTTAGTAAATCTTGCTCTCCTGAACGTACCAAAACAGAATTTTGTTAACATTCGGATTACACTTTGAAATACAAAATTAAAAGCGCAGTCTTTTGTGTATTTCTACTTGACAATGATCAAATTCGAGTATTCGTGTTCATTGACAAACACAGTACGACAAAATTAATTAGTTCCATCAATCATTTGATGAATGGTGTGAGGAAGACGCACCGGTTTAGAAACTATTCGGTGACGTTAAAAAATAAATGTAACGTGAGTCCTTTGTAAAGCAACCCTTTTTGGAAAGTGGACAAAAAAGTGAAATTTTGATTTGACGAATGCGTAGTATGGTAGGGGCGTGTGACGCCTGGGCGGGCTTGCGGGGGAAATATTTTGAATACCGTTGTATCGTCGTTTGATGAATAATTTTGTATTTTTTTAAATATCTTTATTTAGTACAAAGTGAACATTACAGTTTTACTTATAATTGGCACGGCTTATAGGTTAACCTATAAAATGGACAGCAGAATGAATGCACGCCATGCATGTATTTGTGAAAATGCAAAGTTATTTTATATCAATTACTTATAAGTACCATTTGTACCCGTGCTCTATCTGTAGAATCTTGACCACAGTCCCCAACAGATGGCACTATATGATTTCTGAAACGCGTTATTTTCAAAAATCGCAAAAAACGGAGAAAACTATTTTTCCTAGACATTAGACCTAGCAAGATGAATTTTTTGTCTCCGAAAGCCCCCTTATACTAAAGTAAGTGTCATCGAAATCATTAGAGCTGTTTTCGAGGAACCGATTACAAATATATTACAAATATTACTCGTTTAATAACTTGATAGAAACACGCGACTTCATCTCAAAAATATGATCGGTCATATGAATTTTTTATGGGTCATAAATTTTATAGGACATATGCATTTTTTTGCCACAAATGTATCAAAGTCGCCTTAGGTGAATAAATCATGTGCTGTACTATCCAAGTGACCATTTTAGACATAACATTAAATTACTTTTGCTATTTTAATAACAAATGAAAGTACGAAGTATTGTCTTGCTTCAGAAGTAAGGTGCATTCGGGTAATTCCGAAAATCGGGTAATTCCAATAATGTCACATTTCTATAAAATGCACCATTATTTTTTGTTCTGGCTTCCCTTACCTAGCGGCCATCTTAACCCGCTCCCCCGCTTCACTTGACTCCGGTTGCTAAACGCGAGCGTACGTTCACGACGAGCCATTTAGTCCTCGACCGAAATTTTTCCGCATTTTGTGCATTTTCGGAATCACCCGGACGTCGATAATTTCTATCTCTGGCAAGTTTTTAAATTGATTGTCTTTACATTTGCAAAATTTTCGTTTTATTGCATTGGTAAATGCGTTTAGACCGGTCTAGCCAAAGATATTTAGTTATTTTCAGATTTAACCGACGAGGGTAATTCCGAATCAAAGTCAAAGTCAGGTTAAAATAGTTTATTCATTGTTAGATATTAAAATCTCTTAATGACGTCAGCTAAACTACATCGCTTCACAAACAAATTGGCGCCATAGTAGGAAAAAAAGAAGTGACAATAAAAAAAACAACAATAGATTTTCCCCACAGATTTCATGTCGGGTAAATCCGAATTATAAATATCATATAAATACGTTTAAGCTGTTTTATGACTAGTTACGATTAAATATTTTTGGGAGTCTAAATATGAATGAAAAAGCAATATGTTCATTATACCACAATAGAATAAAAACGACTTTTGAGTGTCATTCGGAATTTTCCGCGATTCATTCGGAATCGAACTCGTGCAATGAAATGAAAACCAAATTTTAAAACATTTTTATCTACTTACTGGGTAAATTTTTGGATCTTTTTGGAAATTATCTTCAAGTTGTGGTTTAGTATACATATTCAAGAACCCATTTATTTTGAGTTTGATACTAAAAACTCAACCACATTTTTATTAGTCAGTTATAAATTGTCACGCTGTCAATTTATCTAAAAACGTTTCGTAATTACCCGAATGCACCTTATATAAATCTTTCACTGCTTATGATCTGCAGGACGAAATTTACTTAATGATATTATGTATTACTCGTATTCATAATTGGATATTTTTCTTCACATAAATCATTCTTCTGTCAGATATTTGCATTCTATCAATTATATTTAAATTTTGCAATTTATCTGCGCCTTTAAAAATATGAAGTAGGTAACTATTTATCGACAGCTCTTCAAAATTCACATTTCTTTATCATTCGGCCTCTGCTGTGACGTCATGTACATCCGTCATTTCAAAACTATTTGCATATCTATAGGGACTCTAAAGGTGACAGTTTGGATATGACGCGCGGTGATCTATCATTGCCTCTGACAATGCGCGCGCGCCCTTTATAACAAAGCTTTCTTTCATTTCGTTTGGGGTTCGGTCGATTTTTATGCTTTTTTGACGATACTTTTTTGTTGTTTAGAATTTGTTAACTGCAATAATATCCTTGTAAAGTAACGCTACAACCTAGTAAATAAAGTTTGGATAAGCATCATTATTCAGGCAAGATTACTCTACTCAGTCCGTGTGGCCGGCACCACAAGATTAATATCACTCTGTCTATCGTAGGTACAGATTAAATAATAGTAAATCGTAGGTGCCGTAAAAGGCTGATAAGGGTTTTTGAACCGGGGGATAATGCGTCCTTTTGCGTATCGTAGCATCTTGTATACTGCGGCCACCGACAACCATAGAGCCAAACAATATATGCGCAGCAAGTTACCAGCCGCGAAGGCCATCAAGCGGGTTGACGATGGTACTTCTTAGAATTAAGTTAAGTTTGTGAAACCCCACTTATGGTGAAATAAATACTTTTTACTTTTTTACTTCCCTCCCAAAATATACTAGGCTTTTTGCTGAGAAATTCTGGAGGGAGACTCCCTGTACAGCGGTGAACTTTTGATAGTTAATTTATGGTCTATAACTTTACTCTTTGGTTATTTTAATTTTAATTTTATTTATTTAGGAAAGCCAGTAACAGCTACATTGAAATAATCACATATAATTTAGATGTAAATAAAAAGTAAATGCACTGTTTTTAAGTGCCACAGCATGCATTTGGCAGTACAACATCACCTAACTGAATACATAAATAAATATCTTAATTTATAATTTAACAAACACAAATTGAAATGTAATTTAATTGAAATTAATGACTAAAAATTATTCTATTTATATATTTGCTAACTTCTAAGAAGGTTAAATACTTGAGTGCGGAAAACGATTTTAGTACAATTAAATTTGTCAATTGTCTGACCTAGCCTATTGTAATCTCTGGAAATTCTAGTCATCAATAGGTAATTATATTTAAGTTATAATGAGATCTATTTAATTGTTCCTAATTTTTTTAGCAGGCATCCGCTTAATTATGAATATGCAAAGCCCAGATTACATAGTATCGTGCTATTCAATATGTGCAACTAAATAAAAAATGTCTCCCAGGTCCTTTGATCTGGGTGGGTACCCAGAAGACTGGCAACATTCCCTCTGGATAGTCAGAGATCCTCTGCCAAAGGTGCCAGCCCTCTTGTTACCTGACACTTCGATAAGCATCGATCGAGTCAAGTTGTCGGAATAGTAATGATGATGAGGTATTGTTATAAAAAACAATTATTACGTTTAACGAAATACATTTAAGATTGTTTGTTATAATTTATGAATCCAGGTAGGCGAATTCGGAGGGCACACTGTTCATTATCAATATTATCATTGTCAGGCGCACCTCGTCATTTAGCATAACAATGACACTCTTGCGCATCAATTCTAAATAAAAATAACTCGTCTGCATATTTTTATTTTATTTGTTGTCGTCTGTCACAGCCAACGTCACACGTTTGGCAACGGAAGCCGAAAATATATTTGGTTAAAGCATAATAACCTGAGTTAGAACTTTTTAGGGTTCCGAACCAAATAGAAGTGGTGCAACTTCGTCTGTCTGTCTGTCACACTTGTTTATCTCAGCACCTCCTTATGCTATTGACTTGAAATTTTGAATACCTTTAAAATATGCTTGCCCAACTTTATTGCAATTGCTTCCTGTAGGTATATCGGAACTCTCGGCACACGAGTCCGACTCGCACTTTACCGTTTTTAGGGTTCCGATACCAAAATGGTAAAAAAAAGGAACCCTTATGGTGCCGCTCTGTCTGTCTGTCTGTCTGTCTGTCCGTCTGTCTGTCACACCTCTATATCTCAGCAACCACTTACGCTATCGAGCTGAAATTTGGAATAGTTTTAGAATATAGTTGCCCAACTTAATTGCACATGAAAATTTTTTGAAAAAAGTATGATTATTAATGTAAAGGGGGCCAAAATAGGGGGGGCCAAATTTCAAATTGTCGCTACTAGGTCGAGTGGGGTATCATATGAAAGGGCTTTACTTGTACATTTTAAAATATATTTTTGTATTTTTTTAAGTTTCTTAGTTTTCAAGTTATGATGAAAAATGTCAAAAAAAATACCATTCCCCCCCCCTTATCTCCGAAGTTTGAGTAAGGGAAAATCTGAATTAATTACAGTTGACAGAGGTTTATGTAAACTTTACAGCAAAAATAAAACGATCTTTCTAAGTTGCACAGTTTTTCAGAAATCTGCAAAAAACCTTTACAAACAAATTTAGTTTTGCGGTCCTGAAAATGGACTTTATTGCTTCCAAAAATACTATAGGTATATCGGAACCCTCGGCGCGCGAGTCCGACTCGCACTTGACCGGTTTTTTTTTTTAAATACACTTTAGATTTTCTTCTGCAAGGCGAAGTCCTGGCCCCAGTTAAAATTTTCTGAGGTGGCTCAGTTGAAATGAAGACAGTAGATATTTGGCCCACACAAGAAAAGGCATCCCGTCTTTGTAATGCCTATTTCAGAAATAAAATAATAATATTGCAGAAAGATTAAAGTCCAATTTATAAAAAAAAAACTTTAAAACTCACTTAATTGGCTTACCAATTACAGTCGAACTGATGTACCTTGATTCGAATGACAACAGGACAGAGCTATGCGTGAGAGCAGGATGAAGCAATACGTGTCTCTGTCGCTCCAATATCTTACGCAGCGCTCCGTCCTGCTCTCACATTGCTGTCATTCTAATCAAGCTACATTATTACAAGCTTTTATTTAACTTGCAATGTTCGTATGTAAGTAAGTAAGTAACCTTTTTTTTCAAATCTTGCAAACCATTTTTTTTGTTTTGACTGTAGTCTTACGACAATACGTATAGTACTTTCCCTGACGACAATAAATTGTGACATTTGTGACATCATATGACAGTAATCTCATCGTGCTATAAAGTATATATATATTCTTTATTGCACATTTAACATACAGAAAGTAAACAAACAAAAGGACATTTACAAAGGCGGGCTTATCTCTACAAGAGATTTCTTCCAGCCAACCCATGGTTGTGAGAGAGAATATTCATAGCGGGATACAATCGTGCATGTAAATGGAAAAAAAAAACAAAAATAAATAAATAATACCTACAATTTCATAGTAAATAATTAATACCTGTATATAAAAATATAAATACATATAAATAGATATATAAAAATATGAACATAAATATTTAAATAAATACAACGACGAAATTCACAATGATGACTACGACTACGATGACGAAATAGCGGTTTGAAGAAGAAAATGCTCTTTCACTTTCTGTTTAAAAGAGGCAATAGAGGTACTCTCTTGTATGGCTTTGGGAAGGCGAAGGCTTGTATGGCTTTAATAAGTATAGCTTATTTAGCTAGGTTGGAAAAAGCGGTTTAAAAAAACTAGTAGGTAATTGATTATTATTAGTGAGCTGTAATACGAGTAGTACATTAAGATGCACGTGCGCTATTTTGGATATTACGGCCGAGGCTCTGAAATTGCAGCCCGAGCCGCAGGCGAGGGCGTAATAGAGCCGAGGGTGTAATCACCAAAGCGCACAAGCTTCTTACGACGTTTTTCAATACATTTGCGAATAAAAACGAATCAAATTCACTTACCTTTTTGCGGTTCGGGCTGCGATTCCTGAGCCTCCATTTTTCGTTCTCACAATACTTTTTAACATGGAATAAATACACCACAAAGAGCTAGGTTTATACTTATTCGCCAGCTTATTGAAATAAGGCAAAAAGTCATTCTCTGAAAACGAATTGGCATTTTTGCTGTTCTTCCATGCAATAAACTTTTCGTAGGCAAGAATGTATTTTTTATTTGATTTTGCTGGAAGGAGACTCTCTCTTGCATTTTGTGCCCCAGTAATTATTTCCTGCGGGGTTAAATTAATTTCTTCTTCATTGCTTGAAACCATCGTAGTCACAAAAATCAAAGCAAATGAAAATACTTCTGAAAAATGGCGCGCGGAATTCTTGTTGCGCGCGCATTTCTTTTTCAAATGAGGAGCTGTGACGAAGCAGTGGCAATGCTCCCAAACAGCGTAGTCATTGAAAAAGCACAAAAACTTAAAATTTATTGCTTACAAAATCAATTAATGTTAATTTGTTGTCAAATTTAACTAATCTCATGGAACAAACTGTTTATATAATATATTTTCATCAACATTAGGTTTAAATTTACGAAAATTATATAAATATTTTAGACATTAGAACTCTTTGCTCTTTGTTAATATAAAAAATATAAAAATTATATAACTAGTGCTATAATATATAATGAGAAAAGCACGCGTTTTTAATAAGCTGGATTATGGACCTAAATACAGTGCAAATAGAGCTGTTTTATGAGCAAATGTGTTGAAAAGTAACTTACTGGCATCCCTATCACAACAAAAGAAATAAATAATTCTTAACTTTTGTAAGATCAATACAATGCTTTCTAAAGCAGCAGTTATGCAAATCACCTGTCGAATTCAAATTCAGTCTTGCAAAAATCTAATTACATCTTTGCTAAGCTTCGAAACAATAGTTCAAGTTGAATTACATCTAAACTTTTGTTTATATTGTGAGAAAATGTAACCCCATATTATATCGCCGCAATTATTTCATTTACAAGTGTGGAATTAATTTCTTGACAATCAAATGTTTAAGTATTATTTTAATGACGAGAACAAAAATTTACAATAATGAAATATGTAATAGTAAATTGAATAGTGAATTTGTACTGCAAGTGTTGTGCAAAAGCAATCAACTATGCATAAATGTAATTACGAAAAAGTCTTTGTAGTATTTAAGTATCTTTGTCCCTTAAACAAAAGTACCTGGGCGACCGAGCTATGCTCTGTATGATTAAAATATCATCGGGTGAGCAAGCTATGCTACTCAACAACAGATGGCACTGTAAGTTTCTTGAACGCACTAAAACGCGCTAATAAATATTAAAAAAGACGCTGAAAACGAATTTTCCCAGACATGAGACCTAGCTAGATAGATTTTTTGCCCCCTAAAACCCCTGTATACTAAATTTCATCAAAATCGTTAGAGCCGTTTTCGAGAAACCAATTACAAATATATATATATATATATACAGGGTGTTAATTTAATTGCGTGCCATAGCTTAGGGGGTGTTTTAGTAACGATAAAGGAACACAAAAAAAATATTTAAAAAATCCAATTTTTTATTTCATATTTTTTTCGTATATTTATTTATTATTATTTTTATTTACTTTTTTTGATAATATTTTAGTGTGTGCATCTGCCCATGACACTAAACAACTTTTCCGAAGGAACATAGGTAGAAATACGAAAAAAAAAATTCGCCCTCCCATACTAAAATGTGCTGGCAGTCAGCTGATGCAGTTTGTATGGGAAGTCGAAAAATGTTTTTCGTATTTCGACCTATGTTCCTTGGGAAAAGTTGTTCAGTGTCTTGGGCAGATGCACACCCTAAAAAATTATCAAGAAAATAAATTAAGAAAAAAAAATGTGAAAAAAAAAGGATTTATTTTATATTTTTTTTGTGTTCCTTTATTGTTACTGAAACACCCCTTAAGCTATGGCACGCAATTAAATTAACACCCTGTATACAAATATTGCTCGTTTAATAGTATAGGATAATTACATTAGTTTATTAAAAATTAAATGATGAGTAGAAAATATCCTTTGGAGGACAATGGAAGGGTTTAGAGGACAGAATGGACGTAGGTATTTATATAAGATCTAGTTAAAGAAAAGAGAAATATGTCAAGAACCATCGAAAATAGACGAAGGACGATGATTGGATACCTGAAACGACACCAAACTTTCATAAGGGATATTGTTAAAGGAAAGGTTGAAGGCTAGAGAAAAATAGGAAGACCTAATAGCACGTATTTTGACCAAGTGAAAGAGCGGGTGAACATCCTGTTGAATATCAAGGTGTTATTTACTGACTACACTCATAGACAAGAACAAGATGTTTAAAAAAGAGGGTTTTCATTGGAAGCTTCGAAAAAAGTAAGGTAACTTCTAAAACCAAGACTACGAAAGGTTTTGTATATGTTCAAGATGCTTTTTAAATTTATTTCAAAAACGATTCATAGCAAAATAACAAACTTACAACTATTTATGCTATTTCTGAATTCCCCTCTTCAAAGTAAGCAAGTCGACTTCCGACCACATCGAGGGCGTCAAATTTATTGCCAAAAAAACAGAGCAAATATTTTTAGCGGCAATACCGAAACTAGCCCCATTTTATAGAGAGCCAGTTGCTATAACAATCTACGTGTGCTCGCAAATCAAATAGAGCTTTGTTTCGTAGTTGAAGTGCCTACTGTCGTCCATAGAGTTAGCAAGGATTAAGAAACATTGTTATAGGTGTTGTGAATAGAATGTACTTGAGTCATAGATAGTCTTTACTTAGTTTGTGGTTTTATTTGAAGGAGTAGTTCGTTGATGTTTTCTTCATTGCTTGATCTTAGTTTCATTTAAGTATACATAAGATATCATAACGTAAAGTATATTACTCTATGCGTAAAGCTACAAAAAATAAAATTTCTTCTACAAGATGATCAATGAGTGAGTGCGGTTGAGTAAATTTTGAATTGCTGAGTAAAGATAAAAATAGTTAGATACAAATAGCTGAGCTCTGTCTATAAAATTCTTCGGTCTTTACAACGTTGAGTATTGCAACAAAAAGGACTATTTGCACAGATCTCTGTTTGAAAACGCGTTTTTATGTATTATTCCCCTTTTTTGCAAATTTTCGCCACAATGTTTTTTGCGGAACGAGATTCTATTGTTGATTTGTTTGTTTTTGCCCTTTCGTTGGACCGCAAGCGATGTGTAATGAATAAATTAATGTTAAGTCAATCTGCATAGGTAATGTGTACTCTATACGCATGCAAATATGTATGCGGATTACACGCTTTTTTAGCTCCTTCGTGTAGGTACATTATAAATTCAAATACAAGGACAGACATTTTTATCACAAAAAAGATAACTAGCTATACGAACACTACTGTTTCTAGGTCTTATTTTCTGAAATTGTGTCCCAGCAAAGTTCAACTGGAAAGCATTTTCACTTTATCTATTACCAGAACCTTCACTCGTTTAGAAGTCTTTCTTAAATTTATCACATACCTATTTTTAACGTCCGATAAACGGATATAGTGCGAAATATATCGTCCATGAAAATTAAACGTTATCGTAAATAAAGTGCCCATAACGATAACAACAAAAGGGACTATTTTTGAACAATAACGACGTGTCAGTTTGGATCAAACCCTTTGAATGCAAAGCAATAAATTTTGCTCCATATATCCGGTTCGAGCGTTCTGTGTAAAACCAATAAAACTATTGCAAAAAAAAAGTGAGCTAAGTGGTTTTCCGTTTTGCTCGAGTAATTTGTTTTGCTAGGGTAAAACAATGTCGTTCTTAAAATTGTAAAAATCATGTAAAGAAAATTTTTATTGGAAGTGATTACTTCTTTATGCTTCTTTCTTTTTGAAGATCCAACTGGCCGACATGAACATTAGAAATAAAGCTCTATGGACAAAATATGACTCAAAATTATAGAACCCACTACATGCGACTTATTAAAGTCAGAGCTCTTTTAGCTTGACACGTTGGGCTTTGTACACTCAACAGCACGTCAGTAGAAACACTTTTAGACCTTATGGCGTGGTAATAGAGTTGAAAAAGTTTTTACCGACGAGCGGTTGACCGTACCATTCTTACTTTGATTGCTTTATGAGCTAAAGTCATACTGCGAGTGTCAAGCTTTTCCTGCTCTCGATTGTACTCTAAAAAAACAAATTAGATATGAGTGCATAGACAGGCATGTTAAAATAATGTTATGGAAGTGTCACACTCCATGCTTTCGAATATTTTTATTAACAAGGGAAAAAATATGAAGACGTCACACCAGTTGGCCACGGACAATCGTTCCAAGCACGCGCCTTATTAAATTATAAAGAAAACAGCAAATTGTTTGCTACAAAAAGTCCTAAAAGCCATTTAAACTGTATGCACTTACGCCCTTTTTCTTGAGGGTGAGATTTTACAAGGGGAAGGCACCGGAAAGGGACATGATTGCCACGTGCAGACCAGGTGGGAGTGTGATTTTTTTTTATTCATATCCGTGGCTTATTGGAAGACCCGGTTTGCAAAGAAAGTTATTCTAGTATAGTATAATAAAAAAGGGTTGTATCGGTAAGGAACGGAAGTTAAGTGGAAAAACTTGTTAGAAAATAATTGAAGATTTGATTTTAAGTCTTTGTAAGTGTGCATTATGGGATTGTATCACAAAATACTCGTATGTAAGCTTCGATTCCGGCGATATTATTAAACCTCATCCAAATGCTTCAACCCTTTTAAACATGCGTATTTCTATTTTAATCTATGTCATTGCAAAAATTCTTATTATGTTACTCCGGCCAAAACGCTGAACTACGTTACCTACATAAAATAGTTACGTTATCATCTGATGCTAAAACAATATCTTTAATTCAATCAATTATCAGATTCTGATCCTGAAATCGTATGATGTATGTATCTGTCAATGAAACGGCAGTCTTCGATGCCAGCAGTTTCTAATGAAAGTATTTCTTTTTTACCTATATACCATTGTAAAAGTTGTTCTGTTTAATGGGCAGATTAAAATTTGATGTGTTACACTATTTATAACATACTTAGGTATTACACGTTGTGGAAGTTTAATGGAAATACTGTACCTATAAATAGACGTAACCAAACTTACCTTTTCCCTAAAAGGCCTTAACGATTTTGATGAAATTAAATTCACTCACACCCAGCTTCAGATACTTCCTCTTGTCGGTGGAGTACTTACACGCTTCCCTATTTGTTACTTGCTTGACTTTCTGATACGACAAGACATTCGCCTTTTCTTTAATTGCTACATAGCAATGCCTGGTCTTTCTTCTACATCTCCTTCCCTCAAACTTTCTTTTTGTGATGGTTCTAATGGTTCTAACAAATCCATCTTGCGTGTCGTGTCCCAAGGGCCAACGTCTTCCCTCGTCTCTTTCCAATAGAATAGAATAGTATGGAATATATTAGTATTTAGCAGGTTTCTTCCTTCTCAGTTTTCTCTCCAGCTTTTATTCTCGAATTCTAGCGACCTTTCAGGGTTTGGTAAAAACAGCAAAGTTATTTATGCGCAGTAACGCGATGTTTACAATTTTTTCCTCTAGAACCAGATGTCCTGTTAAATGATCCGTGTCTTATAAGTTTCTTTCTTCCGTAAAATTAATTTCTTTTATTTAAGTTGTGACCAGGTGGTTCAGATGGGGGTTTAAAATTAATTTATCTTTTTATGAACATAGTCACAGTATGACCTATAAGTGCCTACAGGTTGTTGTACAATTGAACCAAAATCAATGAAACAGGGTATAATATAAACCCTGAAGCTTAGATAAATTTTTCGAAGCTTAGATAATTGAAGCGAATCATTTACCTAAGCCCTGAAGGATGTTATTCCGCCCATGAAACTGAACAACTTTTCCTAAGGAACATAGGTTGAAATATGAAAAGTATTTTTTTCCCTTCCATACAAAATGCGCTATCAGCTGATTAAATTTCTATGGGAGGTAATTTTTTTTTTGTGTTTATTGATTTATGTTCCTCAGGGAAAATTGTTAAGCTTCATGGGCAGATTAATATCCTTCAGGGTTGTTATAAGTACCCTTTTTGTTGGTTGGTATACCCTGTTATTGACGGGTTGTGTGTGTTATTCCTGACAATAAGAAGATCGTCTAGTTACCGATATTAGAATAGGGCCTCCCTCCGTTTCTTTCAGAAACAACTCAAGTCCTGTAGTTTTGGTATTTTGCAACAAAGTGTCAGGAACCACGTCAGTACATTCGGTTTTGGTAGTGTCACTTCACAAAGTATAAAAAAAACATCATAGGCAACTTTTATAATTTTCACCCAATGACTAGTCTGCAAGAACTGTTGCAGCTCAGCAGAAGGTACACCTGTGACATATTAGGTACCTGTGAGTCCTGTGACATATTTTTAGGGTTTTGAACCAACATGATAAAACACTTTATAATGCGACTTCTTTTGTCTGTAGGTATGCCTTTTACACCTGTTTATCTTAGTAACTATCGACTATCTATATTATTATCACCCGGTGATAAGTCATAAGATATTGCACTCAAAAATTTCACATCCACAGATTTTTATTTTCAAAAGTTATGTTTGAGACATTGCTTTCTGAGACATGTGCAGTTAGAGGCTCAAAACAAGAAGGAATGGCACAATAGAGGACATTAGGACATGCATTAGGACAGGCTATGCAAAAAAAAAAAATTATATTATGTTTATTTAATGTTAAATTTATATCAGACAATGTTCGTCTAGATTCATATTCGTTAAATGTAAATGATTGATTGTTAATTTTCATGTATTGTAATTTATTATGTTATACCGTTATACCTTTAAACGGTTTAACAGGGTTTTGAATTTTCTGTCTCATTTAAAAAAAAATATGTTATCAAGAATTAACCTCGGTTTTATTTTCAAAAAATTGGGTTCCAGTAATCAATCAATAACTGAACATAATATCTATAACTGCGTAGCGTCATCTAGCGGTTTACGCGGAAACTACTTCAAAACTTGCGTTAATCGACGCTGCGCTACAAAGGATCGATAAAGTTCCATGACGCTTCAACAGAGGTCGCTCTAATGCATATTTTTTTGCGATGAATTCTCAAAAAACCTTTTTACCCGACTGCGGCGAAGCCAAAACGGAGGGTTATGTGTTTGACCTGTATGTATGTAAGTACATATGTATGTATGTCCGTTTCTTTGTAATTGCTAAACGGCAGAACCGATTTTGATGAATTATACGTCGTTAGTATAAATAGCGCGATACTGGGTATATTACGACAAGTCAATATGGTGGATTTTTGAGGCCGAATTGAGCATCATAATTTTTTTTTTCTCCTTAACCTATGAAGTGCGGTATCAAAATAATGGGTTTTAAGAGGCAATCACAACAATATACAACGTGTAACGGAAAGGAGTCGTGTAACGGAAAGTCCAATTTTTTGTTTCGTATTTCGACCTATGCTTTGGGAAAACTTGTTTAGTTACATATACTCAATCTGCCCCTGAGCTATGGCACGCATTTAAATTAACAGCCTGTATATCTATACAGGGTGTAAATGCAAAAGCGAGTTTCCTTCTAAGGGAATGATCAGACCACAAAACTGAACAACTTTTCCAAAGAAAGATGGGTCGAAATCGATTTTTTTTGTGGGTATTTCATACAAATTGCACTGTCGACTAATGAAGGTTTTCATGGAGAAGCCAAAAAAAAAAACTGCGATTTCGACCCATGTTTCTATAGAAAAGTTGTTCAGTTTCGTGGTTTGAGCACACCCTTGAAAGGAAACTTGCTTTGGCATTTAAACCCTGTACTATAAATGTTTAAGAATAATTTGACGTAAGAAATCTGAATGTAATAAGTTGAAAATAAAAAAATATTAAAAACCAAAAACCCGACTGCGTAACAGAAAAGAGGAAAGGATCTTAGTAAACTTGAACTTCATAAGGAATTGCAGGCGGGGAATGTCATCAGAAATATATTATTGTTCGGATCTTGTTTTTACAACTGTCTAAGTAATACAATTGTGTCACGAATAATATGTATACATGTCTTCTACAATTACTTTCTATGCGATACAACCTGCTCTGTGGATACAACTCTTGAAGCTCTTCTTGAAATAAATAGTCGTGGTACTACTGTTCTCCTTTCTGCACCACCGGCCGCTCATAAATGTTTGAATTTCGAATGTGTTTTGTTTCGAAACTTTCAGTGTGCCCTGCGTAGTAAGTATTACTAAAGTTTCTAAATTAGATCCTATCCCTATTTAGTTCACCTTATCAAGCACTAAATTACATTATCCCAACTGCATAAATTACCGTAACTTTAAACCCTGCGTCGTTCTTAATCTGCAAAATTCCAAACAACTTTAGTCGTTAGATGTTATGTACGCCTCACGTTGGGAATTAATTCGCCATAATTCCAGTTAAAACTAGGCTTAACTGCTGTTTAGTTAGGGATCACTAGAATTTTTTTAATGATAGTAAGTAAATAATCATTAAATTAAGCTCGGATTTTAGTTTATCTTTTAAATTTTAAGAAACAGAAATAACTGATGATTAAACAAATCGGGCTTATTAGACACGATACGTTAGACAGGATATTTGGCTGAATTTCTTTTTATACCTAGTAAGACACATAGTTTAAATACCGAGTTAAGTTAATTCATTCATTATATTTAGCTCTAATGTAAATATTTTATACCCGACTGTAGCCAAGCCCAAAAGGGAGTCATGTATTTGAGTTTTGACCTGTATGTATGTATGTCCGTTCCTATGTCCTCTCGTAACTACTCAACGGCTCAACCGATTTTGATAAATGATAAGTCATTAGATTCGTCTTGATGTCCCAAGTGTCACTGTGTATATTAAAATGATGAAAAATTAAAATGGCGGAAATATACTTCATTATCACATTTGAACTCCTTATTATCTCTAAATGAAACTTCACGCACGTCTCACGTACAGGAAACGACTAAATATTTTCTTTTTGTTTCCTGTTATCATAACAAACGAGGAAAGCATTTTTGAAAATATTATACCCATAATATTTTTTATTTAAAACCTTTTGATCAGGAACCGAAACTAGATAAATGAGCAAGGTTTTCGACATGGAGGAGGATTTTAACGGTACCAGGTACTTACGTTTTGGTTTTGTAGTTTAACGAATCTGTCGCCCTACTGAATGCTTGTGTGGTGCCGGCAAAGAATAGTACCAACCCATCTTACGCGTGGGTGTCGTAAGAGGCGACTAAGGGCTTATGTACCTGAGGATAGGCAGCAGCATCTTCCTATGTATCGTACTATCTTACATACTGCAGTCACCAACAACAGCGGTCATCAGCCGCAACGCTTACAAGCGTGGTGACTATGGTAAGTCCCGTCCAAGGAACTACGCGTTTTTGCTGGAGTTCTGGAGGGAGCTCCCTGTCCTGCAGTGGACGTTTCATGGGATGTTATGATGACTGAATGCTTGTTGGATCGGAGTCTCATTTTCAGTTTTGACTACTTATATCTAAGCTTGTAACGGTAAGGATACACGACGACACTGACACTCGATACAAATGTCGACACTAGTGTCGATGGCGTCCACACGGTAAGCAATTTTTTGTGTCGACATCACAACGAATACGATTGCTGCATTTTCCTAGCTTAAGCCCGCGTCACACAGAGGCGGTAGCGGAAGCGTTCCGGGGCCAGTATTTTTTGTAAAGTATGAGTTCTTATGCACCCTGTCACATTGAAAAGCGGTCGCGGCGCGGTATTTTGTTCCCGCCAAACCGCCCCGGACCGCTTTCGCAATCATACCGCCTCTCTGTGACTTGAGCTTTAGGGCTGCGCATGAAAATAAAGCAATCCTGTTAGTTGTATTTTTTCTAGCTCATATTGTCCCTGGTGTAAAGGCACCCTAAGTGTGACCTTAAATTTATTTCCTTCTTTGTGGACATTACTCAAGGAGGTAATGAAACTATATGGGCAATAAATACTTTGAGTGTCACTTAGCTACTGAAAGAGTGGAGATCGGGTATAATACCTGCTGGTTTGTGGGTCTTAAAACGTTAACGTTGAGTCGATGACCACTACGATGAAGACAACGTCTTGAAAGTCAATAATCTTGGCCCGGGTACCTACACGAGGTAAAGTATTAAAATTAAATTAATTATTTCAAGCAACTAACCAGCTTATAGTATAGAGGTCAAATTCTCAAGCTCTATATGCCAGCTAAGTGCAACAATGTCAACATGCAATGTTTCATGTGTACAATTCTGCTTTATTTGATTGATGTAACTTAATTTTTGGTGAATAAATTATTATTTATTTTAGATTGTGTAAGTAAAATAAATAAAGCCGCAATCACACCTTTCCAAATTCAGAGACTAATTCGGCATACATTGCTGGGAGGCTCGGTTAGTTAATTCCAATATCCTTACTCCCACTGGCAATGTAGCTATGCCGAATTAGTTTCTACATTACGGAAGGTGTGATCACGGCTTAAGTCAATAAATCTTAATCCAACGTGTTAGTCAGGTCTTAACTAAGTCAATAAATTTTTAGTAGGTAATCAATAATGCGTTATTTTGCCTTGTGACATACCTATTTCAATTTTAGATAAGAAATTTTTTAAATGTGCTGAGTGACTAACAATCTTAGTTGGCAACACACGTTTAAATTACAATTTGCTTACTGGCAATTCATAAGTCTGTGTTAAGTACACACGGCCGCACATCAGTAGAAACACTTTTGGACCTTATGGCGTGTTAATAGAGTTGAAAAAGTTTCGACCGACAAGCGGTTGACCGTACATAAGCGCAGTAAAGTTAGGGAAATCCAACGAATTTGTTTGCTCGTGCAACTCGGTTTTTTGGGTTTTATCAAAATTATCAGAAAACGAGACAAATGCGTGATCTATAGCAATACAGTTCTAGATTAAAACCGGTGACAGTCCAAGATGTATGGCAACCCTATATGTTGGTATAGGGTAAACCGGGTAAACCCTAGTTTTTAAGGCAAGAGTCTGTTTCAAAGTAGGTCGTTTCATCGTTACGAAGCCTTCAACCAAGTTATTTACACCCTATTAGAACGACTATTGCCATCCTACAAAGCCTTTATCTTGTGTCAGAACTTTTAATTAAAAACCGAAGAGTCCCGAGTTTTAATGAACTGGTTGATGAACATTTTTCATAAAGCAGAAGGAGTGGAAATAATTTCATATTTTAATTTCTAGGTACAGGTAATGAAACAGCCAACATCAATGTCAACTCAAGCACCTCAAATTACCTCGTTTACACTTTGCTTTCAATTAATAATCTTAAATTTTAAATAAAATAAAATTGTTAATACTGGCGTTCTGAGAATGACAGTATTTAGCTGCCAATGGAGTGCCCAAATTGCATAAATTCTTATTTGAAAACTCACAGGGCTGGGTATTTATATTTACGGCGCATTTATATTGGTCTTCTCTGCCTGCGTCTGTGTTCCCGAGTTCATATAACCCGAATCTATTCAAGTCGCGAGTGAATAGGCTTCTTCTGGGTAAGCTCGTTCCATCGTCGACCTCATCTCTGTCTTCAAGACTAGATCGAGGTCAAGAGTAAGCCCATTTTCAATTAAAAAAAAAAAAAAAGCTTGGTCGTGAGCCCGCGTTAAAATTATATACCGCGTATGTTCTTTGCTTAAGTGAAGCATTTTGGAATTTTAATTGGAAACGACCAATGTAAATCAGCCCTTACGCCTATTTCCTTTAGGTAAGTTCTTTTGGGAATGTCGTTCAGAGTTGTGTTTTTTGTGAGAAACATACTAAAAGAATAGGGTTTCAATCAAACGTAATATATTTGCCTAATATTATTTACCTAAAAAACAAAATACATTTTTGTATAGGTATATTAGGTGTATTAAAAACACAAGTCTTGAAAGAAACTGGTTCAAATCAGACAATTTATTTCTCGCAAGCTATATTTCACCCAAAGATTTCGGACCTCCTTATTTTTCTATGATTTCACCCTAGAGGATAAAGTTAAGTTATAACAAGGCGGTGACTTTGACAAGCGAAACCTTTGTCAAAGAACGGATAATGACACCTTGCAGGTGACAAAGAAAAATTTGGTAAGAAGCGGTATCGACGTTCAATAACAAGTAGCTGAATGCTTCATTAGTAAACTTAATCCTTCACTAAATCTTTTTCCGACACTTTCTTCATTAATACAATAGAAAAAGACAGCACGAGACTTATTTTATGTATGATCCATTTTTCTCGTTAAGAAGCTGATAAGAGCTGAATTACCTCCCTTTCTAACAAAGGGCAGTATGCGCGTGCTAGAACGGAGAGGATTGTCGCTGTTTTACGTTTTGCGCTCATTTTTGCATTTTTCTCAAAATCTGTACCCATAATATTAATTATAAAACAGCTATATTATACTTCTTTCCTCTATGATTATACATAATATATTGAATAATATTTAAAAGTTTTGGAATCATAGATTAATGGGTACGAAAAACTGTTTAAAAGCAAAAAGCAGAGGTAACTTAGGATTTTTTTTATGGCGTACAATAGTACATTAAGAAGCACGTGCGCTATTTTGGATATTACGGCCGAGGCTCAGAAATTGCAGCCCGAGCCGCAGGCGAGGGCATAATGGAGCCGAGCGCGAGGGTGTGATCACCAAAGCGCACAAGCTTCTTACGACGTTAATTAACACATTTGCGAATAAAAACGAATCAAATTCGCGTATTCTTTTTTCCTAAGGAAATTTCGTAGACGTTTTTCTACGTCACCCGATGCACCGGACTTGTGTTTTTTGTTCAGGTATTTTCGACGTTCTACACTTATCACTGTTTTTTTATTTGTAGAAGTCATTTATTTTTTAATATTATTAAACACATTTCACAACAAGAAATATCTGTTAAAATGGCGCGCGTAATGCGCGCGTATTACTTTTTTCGAACACACAGATTATACATGCGCGCGCAGGTGACAATGATTACACTATGAAACAGACTACTTTTAAAATTATTTTATATTTGAATATCTTTTTACTTTAAAGACAAATTTGTAGTTAGTTAGTTGATTAAAATTAATATTTTCGTTTAATTAACGTTTATATATCATATTATCGAACACAGTTTCTTAATTCATTAAATTATTATGAGTGTTATAGATATAGAAACTCCTTGCACAGTGCCGCTATAAAAAACAAAACAAAAATAAAACACTAACCTGTCAAACAGCTTACTCAGCAAGGAGGTCTTTGTTCTGAGGCTCACTCCGTTGAATTATTTAATATTGAATATTTTGTTACTCTTAAGACAAATTTGTTGTGAGTTGGTTGATTAATATAAGTATTTACATGTAATTAACATTCATTTATCATATTATCGAACAAAGTTTACTTATTCATGAAAATATTATGAATGTTATAGATATAGAAACTCCTTGCATCTTGCCGATTAAAAAAAAGACAAAAATTACAACACTAGTGAAGTTATATTAATGAAAAAAGCACGCGTGTTTAATAAGCTGGATTATGGACCTTAATACAGTGCAAATAGAGCTGTTTTATGAGCTAATGTGTTGAAAAATATATTTAATCGTGTTTCAGAGTCGGCTATATTCTAGGAAAGATGCTTTATTATCGCATTTTTTTTTCACGGCCATATATTCATCACTTTTCGTTAAAAACCAGCTCAAGTGAAGCGTATTTAGCTCTTATCAGCCCCTTAATTCCAACGCATACCAACACATTTGCAGCTATGTCAAAATAAATGGCCAAAGCTGTCAGAAAAACAAGTTTGAAAAACAATGTTATTCCTTCCGTCATTATTTGTATAAGTATATTTAAAATACTCTGGTTATGGTGTCATGGCTGCAAAATAGATCGGTAAGCGTCGGAATAAGCCAAAAAAAATTAAAAAAAAAACAACGTACTGGTTTGCTGATTTTCATCAATGCTTTTTAAAAAGAACCTATAGTAGTAAGAACTTAAGAACATAATCTTAGAAATTTGGATCGAAAAGCTGTTTTATTTTTTTGCTTTATTATACAAAGTTTGTATTAAAAACCCTGCGCCGGAAATAATTATGGCATTCGTATATGACGTGACGACCAATTTTCTTGCTTTTTTTCATACTGGAATTTACCCAAGTATCAAAAACAACCCGGTATTTTTTTATGGTCTCCTGATCTCGACCTGGCCTAGAGGACAGAGACGAAGTCGACAATGAAACGGGCTTGCCCAGAAGAAGCCTACTCACTCGCGTCTTGAATAGCTTCGGTTTCGAGTAATATGAACTCGGCAACACAGATGCAGTCAGAGGATTCCACTCCTTAGCCTCAAATATGTTTCATAGCGCTTTGTGCGAATGTGTAGAATATCAACAAAGTATGGGTGGTATCTTGCGGTGCGTCTGAATTCCCGAAGGCAGAAGGGGGATGCGGGAATAAGCTCATGGAGCTCTTAAAATATAAGTATTCGCTTTAAAAGTAAACTAAATACTAAACTTAGGTATTCGTACTAGAAGCAAAACAAATAGTGAGCTTAGGTATTCTTACGGTCAACCTCGCGTCAGTGGAAACATTTGCAACTCTATTGCCATGCCATAAAGTCCAAGGGTGTATTAACCCGTCGCAGCCACAATACACGTAACAGGCTATTTCGGGACAACAAAATGCACATGCCCCCGACCCCGTATGGCGTACACGGACCTACGTCACAGGCTTTGAAGGGTGTCTGTTACGCGTAACGTGGTGTTTCACGGGTGGCTGACTAGCGTACGGAATCTTGAACACCGTTGAGTTGAACAACAACAGTGAGGTTAATTGCTCTCATACTGCTGAGTCGCTCGAATAGATAACAGTTAAGGGAAGACCCGCAGATGTTTATTTACAACTGAAGAGTAAAAACATTTTTTTTTATTTAGTAGTGTTTTTTGTTCAGTAGTAGTTTTTTAAGTAGATTTTCATTTTCAACGCATCTTATTCATACTAACTCAATATAGCGTTGCAATATACATTCTTTGACGATAACTTCACAGTTTCTTATCATTTCATTTTTAATTTTTTTTCCTTCATGATTGTTCCTTACACGACTGCAAAGAGAATTTTGTTTTGCAGGTAGGTAGTGTTTGCCATACAATAGCAGCAGTCACCTGTTTTGTCTGCATTCACCAACAAAGAATACTTACCTGTAAACGTTTTTATCATAATGACATGAATGATGGACGACAAACTAATGATATCATATTAAACTTAGGTTCCTTTTGTGTTAAGTATACACACTTCATCAACTTCGATCAAGTACTAATTAGTTTCCTTTGCTAGATTTACGAATATAGATTTGGTAGATTTCTGTCGATACAAAATCAAGAAGTTCACGTCAAAACAATAAATAGGCTCGCTATTGGTTAAGATACACAATTCAAAGGATAACCATCAACTTTTTACAATATCTTTTAAATATTACAATATTTTCAACGTACAAAAATTTAGAGTTTAGAGTAAATAGTAGCAAAAATCATTGCACTCAATTTAACTGAAAACTAGCAGAAATTTAATTGATTTATTGTTTTTGTAATTTACACAATTTATTGTTTACTAGCTGTTACCCGCGACTTCGTCCGCGTAGATTTTATAAAAAAACAGAACTCGAACTTAATTGAAACATATTTTACGGAGCGCTTATCCTTCTTGATCCCTACGTAAAAGATGCATTTGTACTTATCCAAGTTGAATAAATGCATCTTACTACAAACTTAATTATCTTTTGATTTTATTTAACTGGTAGGTAGTGCGGAATTTTCATTGTCAACCGTTACAGGCGAACTTAAAAAAGAAGGCAATAAAGGGAGTGAAGTGAATGGGTAGCGAGGAGGTATTCATAAAAGTAAAAAAAGGTCCCTATTCCTCCCTATCTATCCTTTTGTATCCCCCCCCTACATTCCCACTCCCCCTCCCTCACCCTCTCCCACTCTCTCTTCCTCTCCCTCGCCCCTCCCTCTTCCCCCCCTCACCCTTCCTTCCCCCTCCATTTCCCCCCTTCCCTTCTCCCCATCACCCTCCCTTTCCCCCTCGCCCTCCTCCCATTCCCCTCCCTTTCTCCCTTCCCCTCACTCATCCTCCCCTTCCCCCTCTCCCTCCCTCTACCCCCCCTCCCTCTACCCCCTCCCACGCCCTCTACCCCTCCCTCCCCCTTTCTCTCCCCTCATTTTCCCCTCCCTTACACTCTCTCCCTATCCCTCCCCCTCTCCCTCTCCCTATCCCTGACCCTACCCCTATCCCTGCTTCTACCCCTAACGCCATCTTAACCGCTATCCCTATCCTTATATAAACATACAACTGACACTCATATTGATTTTTAGACATTTCAAACCTATCGAATCCCAACCCCATCCCAGGGGTGGTGGTATTTCACGTCCACCACGTTGGATTTCAAAATCATTGTAGTTTTCGTAATCAGCGACCCGATAAACCATACGAACGACACCCATATTGATTTTTAGACATATCAACTCTATCGCACCCCAACCTCATCCCCAAGGGATGATAGCATTTCACGTCCACCATGTTGGATTTCAAAATTGTTGTAGTTTTTGTAATCAGCGGCTCGATAAACCTTACAAACGACACCCATATTGATTTTTAGACATTTCAACCCTATCGCACCTCAACCTTATCCCCAGGGGATAATGGTAGTTTACGTCTACCACGTTGGATTTCAAAATTGTAGTAGTTTTCGTAATCAGCGATACTTAGTTGAATAAAAAAAGTCCCATCAAAATCGGTTAAGTAGTTTCGGTGTGCTGTAGCAGATACAACCCCGCTAGAGTATTATTGTATGTGTAGATTCCCACGGGAATGAGATATTTTCCCGGGGTAAAAAGTAGCCTATGTCCGTCTCCAAGTTACCATCTATCACCATACCAAATTTCATCAAAATCCGTTCAGCCGTTTAGGCGTGAAAGAGCAACAAACAAACAGACAGACAGACAGACAGAGTTACTTTCGCATTTATAATATTAGTATGGAGTATGGATAAAACCTATGATAAAACTGACTCAAAAAAGGAGTGAAGACTCAAAATAAATATTTAAGCGTTTCTCAAGTAGGTGTCTATTTAATTGGAATTTTATAATAAATGTTTAAAGCTTACATAGAGTATTTTTTTGTGTTCCGGTTTTATTGCCGCTTAAGGCTATATTTATATTCAAATATACATTAGCAATCTATTTTTTTTTATTTGTTTTATGGACATTGGAACACAATGTGAACTGTCAATTGGTTTAAATTAAATTAAACTACCGTTTTAGATTTAGCGATAAGACCGAAATTTTGCACGAGGAAATTTGCACGTGCGCTTTTTAATTTGCATACGTAGGTAGGAAATTATTCATGTGCACACGCACCTCATGCTTTGCGAGGGTGTATATAGCTTCCTACGCTTCTGTTATATTTAAAATATTTTGTAAACCGAATTTTACTGTTATAATTTTTTTTTTCACACTTCATTGATACTTGTATGCTTCCAAATCAAAACCATTAGCTGTAAATTAGTAATTTGTTAACTTAGTACCTAATCGATCGTTACAAAAGTGATATGCGCGGGAGTAATCCTGAAACGCGGTATTGAAGTTTTGCCACAACGTCGGTATATAAGCTGTCCTCGCTGACGTCACTCGGGGGTCCGTGTATACTCAGTGAACCAGTACCGTGAGTAGCTGGCCAGAATACTCCAGCGATAACTTCACTCCAGTTCCCTGTCATAGGACGACATTGCGCGGACGGAGTTTATTTAATGCTTTGCGAAAAACCGCTGCCATGTCATGTTTACTAACACTATAGTGGTTGTCATACTTGAGTATACAATTTAACCCCGATTTTTGCTTATAAACAAGAGCTAAAGTTATAAGGTCCAGTGCACAAAAGGTCCTCTAATGTTGGCGAGCTCTGTCAACAAAATTGGGGAATCTTTACTTCTTCAAAAACCTTGCAAAAATTAAACTTGAAGTTACGATAAGTTACTGATTCTAGTATTTAGGTAGGTAGCTAATATAGGCTAAGTTTCGGAGGGTCATAAGTGATAGGGAGTACTTTCTGAATAATTAATGTCGTTTAAGGTTTGTGTTAAGCATCAATGGCGTAAAACTTGACGCACTCTTAGTTGAAGTCTGCCTCCCATTTTACCGAGGAGGACTTTGTAAATACGAGTAGCGTAGCTTTGTAGTAACGTATTTTATTTATACCCTTCGTTTTAAGTACCTACCTACCCTTATAATGTATACGCTGTATTTTTGATAGGCTTATGAATAAATGTTTTTTTAAGACATTTTCGCATGACGAAATTTTAGTATCATTATTAGAAACAGAATGCAATTTTTTTTTCATATTATAGTATTGTAGTACAATTTTCGTAATTTCTAACATGACCAATGCAAATGAACCTTTAGATTGTTTCAAATGAAATAGACTCTTGCACTTTAGTCCGTCCACTTGAGATTTAGGTACTTATCTCTATTCATGAGAACCATCACAAACAAAGCTATTCACCTTCGCAATAAGCCATATAACTAGATGTCACAATAATGCCCAGTGGACCTGAAAAGGACGAATCCAGACAAACACTAAACTTAGACGTTCCCATAAAAAGTTATTGGTAGGTATCACAAAAGAACTAAAACAAAACTACGACGATTTTCATGTTCCCTTTCTATTGCTGCTTTTCCTTAACGATTCTCTTCACTCCTCGATTCTCTTCTCATGATTATGAAGCAATGGAAAGGGAAAAATTACGTTCGTGTGGATTTGTCGTGAAAATTTGTCCGCAAAACCAGGCGCCAGGCAGTCGGTCGCTAGATCGATAAGGTTACTCGAAAATAGGAATGTAGGTGAACTAAATTATAAAGCAGAATGCCGAGAGAAACTAATAGAATTAGGAAGGGGTTGGGGGTACTTAAACGTTGATGTCTGTATTTCTTTTAAGTATTTAGGTACATATATTGTGTAGTTATTTAATAACCTGACACGACGTAACTTTCCATAGATCTTGGATGATTGATAGATAATCAGTATACCATATTTAATGTATGACAGATTTCTGACACATATATACAAATTATTGGATTTTTAACAGACTTTACTCTCACCCGAAGGCCTTTGCCCAGGAGAGGGCCACTTAATAGCTATTTAAGATTAGACGTAAGTTATATAGCATAGATTTATTCAATATCCGAGAAATATGACAAGTTTTTAATAGTAGGTCTGTTTGCTTCCATTCTAATCTCTGTACAACATAGCTTGATCGTTTTGACAGATGGGTCTAGTGATGGGAAACAGGCAATATCTAGTAGTACAAAAAATAACGTTTTTATATAGGTACTTGTAAGTGTGATGAGATGGTGTGGCTGTATGTTTTAAACTATTCAAAATAAATTAATTCATTAATCAATCCACTTTATTTCACTAGACATAAAAATATTGGGTATGTATGCGACGATGTGTTATATTATTATAATATTGAGTTAAAATCAAGGTTGAAAAATAAAACAAAATTTTATCTTTAAAGCATAGTTTTTAATAGTTTTTTCTACTCTTTTATTATATGTATGCGATAATTCGATAAAATGATTTTTAATAAGGCTTCTTTGTAACCGATATTTGTAACAGTCACTGCCTGTTATTTGTGTCCCATCCGACCAAACGACGTAACATTGCACGAGCGTTCATTGTTTTCAGTTTTTCTATTTAAATCTTACTTTGAAGCTATAAAAACCACTAAGATTTTCGGAAAATGTTTGAATATTAGATACTTTTGTGTGTTGTGTGTCTATTTTTAAAGTTTTAACAATTTTTGAAATTGATAAAATAAAAAAATATTATGTTCGTCATTGCAAAGTTATGTCGGTCACCAATTTTACATCTGTCAAAAAGATCAAGCTATGTTGTATAGACTATAGTAGTATTTTAAGATGTTAAAGACTTTTCCTAAAACAATAAAAAAATTGCTGCTTCATATAGTAAGCCGGTTACGTCTGAGAAAATAAGTATTTTTAATACGATGAAAAGCCGAAGATATTGAAGGCAGGCAATAACCACCACACAGTGTATGCTACCAAAGAACAGAAGGCGACGACGCGGCAGACCCAGAACTATTGGGTACATAGGTGTCTGTCTACCCTGTGGCCTAGACGCATTTGAAAGAAATTGGCTGGAAGCAGCACAGGATCGGATGAGTTGCGGAGAAAATAGAAAAAACCGGCCAAGTGCGGGTCGGACTCGCGCACCGAGGGTTCCGTACCACCACATAATCATAATTGTATTACTTCAAATTTCAGTAAGTTAATGTGCCAGATTTTTTGAGTCCGACGCGCGCTTGACCAAATTTTATTATTTGTTGTTATTTTATAGCTTATGCACTATAAACATACCAATTTTCAAGTTTGTAAGTGTTCCCGTTTTTAAAATAGAACTAAAACAAAAATCGCCTCCGCGACCATTCAACTTGACCCCTCTCTTATATCAATATTCTTGAAACGGGAGCTCACCACAATTGGTTACCATTTGTTGTGAAAAAAGTTGTAATATTTAATGATTTTAGACTTTTCCCTTTATTTGTACTGTGAGACCTAGCTTCTTGCCAAATTTCATAATTTTAGGTCAACGGGAAGTACCCTGTAGGTTTTGCTTTTTTGCAGAAATGTATGGAGATGAGGACATAAAAAGCCATATCTTTTGATTGCGTCGTTGTAAAAAATTCAAACTTTCAGATCTTGTGTGGTTCATGGACCCTAATATATGGTATCAATTTCAACCTGATACCTCTACCCGTTCGTGAGATAAAGGGTCTTGACAGACAGAGAGACAGACAGACAGACAGACGGACAACAAAGTGATCCTATAAGGGCTCCGTACCTCAAAAGAAAAAAACGGAACCCTTATAGGATCACTTTGTTGTCCGTCCGGCTGTCTGTCTGTCTGTATGTCAAGACCCTTTATCTCACGAACGGGTAAAGGTATCAGGTTGAAATTAATACCATATATTAAGATTCATGAACCACACAAGATCTGAAAATTTCAATTTTTTACAATGACGCAATCAAAAGATATGGCATTTTATGTCCTCATGTCCATACATTTTTGCAAAAAAGCAAAACCTACTTTTCTTACAACTAATGGTAACCAATTGTGGTGAGCTCCCGTTTCAAGAACATTCATATAAGAGAGGGGTCAAGTTGGATGGTCGTAAGGCGATTTTTCTTTTAGTTCTATTTTAAAAACGGGAACACTTACAAACTTAAAATTGGTATGTTAATAGTGCCATAAGCTATAAAATAACAACAAATAATAAAATGTGGTCAAGCGCGTGTCGGACTCAAAAAATCTAGCACATTAACTTACTGAAATTTCAACTAATACAATTATGTTTATGTGGTGGTACGGAGCGTCTTTTCATTGTATACAAGGCCAGAACGCAACCATAGGAAACTGCTCGCGTATATATTGTAATGCTGTTTTTAAATCTGTTATTACAAAACATACACGAATTTTGCGTACTGATCGTGTATAGTTTGTATCGTGGATGCTCGCGGCGTCTTTCCATTCCATACAAGGCCAGAACGCAACCATAGGAAATTGCTCGCGTTTACATTGTAATGTAACGCTGTTTTTAAATCTGTTTCTACAATGCATATGTCACAGGAAAATTGTATAATTTGTCTTTCAATATTTTGGCTTGGCATTCTACAAAATGCTGAGATATTTTCAGGGTTCCGTATTGATATGCCTCCGATGCTTGTCTGTCCGTCTGTCTGTCAGCGGGCTGTATCTCATGTACCGTAATAGGTAGAAATTTGCACAAATTGTGTATATCTGTTGCCCCTACAACAACAAATACTAAAAATAAAAAAAGTAAAAAATTAAGGGCTCCCAAACAGCTAAAGGGCGTAAAAAAAAAGTTTGACCTACCTGGGGTATCGTTGTTTATAACTTGTTGAGTTGATAAATACTGTACTTTTGTTTTAAAAAATATGTTAAAACAAAGGAATAAGATGCCATCAAAGTCAGCTGTTTTTACAAAATTTTGTTTGAGCTGTATATCATGAACAGTAATAGCTAGACAGTTTAAATTTTCACAGATTATGTAGGTACTTTTGTTGCCGCTACAACAACAAATACTAAAAATAAAAAAGTCATAAATTAAGGGGGGCTCCCATACTAAAGACCGGTTTTTATAGATAATTTTTGTTGTAGCTCAAGCGCGTGTCGGATTTAAAAAATTTTGCACAGCAATCAACAAAAATTTCAACTAATACAATTATGATTATGCGGTGGTACGGAACCCTCGCGCCCGTGCGTGCGCGAGTCCGACTCGCACTTGTCCGGTTTTATATATTTTATTACGGTGGATGTTGAAGCTGAAGGTCAGCCTGCTTGTATTCTATGTTTTGTTCCCTTGTTCTTCATGGTTCGTTTTGATATTAGATGTCGGCTCTCCACGTATATTGCGGGACAGTCCTTTTTTAATGTTGTTAAAAATAACATTTTGGGCCTGTTGGTCTATAGTGACATGTTTTAGAGGATTATTAAAAATATGAATGGCTAAAATAAATGTGAATTTATTTCATTTCAGTCACTGCTTTATTGTAAGTGATAGAAAAAAAACTGGTCAAGTGCAAGTCGGACTCGCGCGCTTAGGGTTCCGATATACTTATCTATATAGTATTTTTGGAAGCAATAAAGTCCATTTTTAGAACCGCAAAACTAAATTTGTTGTAAAGATTTTATGCAGATTTCTAAAAAACTGTGCAACTTTGAAATATCGTTTTATTTTTGCTCTAATATATACATAAACTTCTAGCGACTGTAATTATGCTATTCCGATTTTTCCTTTCACAAATTTCAGAGATACAGGGGGGAATGGTATTTTTTTGACATTTTTAATCACAACTTTAAAACTAACAGTCGTACAAAAACACAAAAATATACCCTTTACAGTAATCATAATATTTTTTTAAATCTTACATGTGCAATTAATTTGGACAACCACATTCTATAACTATTCTAAATTTCAAGTCGATAGCATGAGTGGTTGCTGAGATATTATAGAGGTGTGAAAGACAAAGTCGCACCATAAGGGTTCCGTTTTTTACCATTTAGGTATCGGAACCCTAAAAACTGGAACTTCATCATTGATGCATAGGAAATAAATTGGTTGGGGACTCTTCTGATGTCTTTGCGGTATTTTCAACGATAAAGATGATTCAATTTTTAAAATAGATACGCCGATATGAATTACCAACAAATAGAAAGAGAGGTCATTACATCAAAATGGCGAGCATGCAACTGCTCGCGTACAAATTGTAATCTAGAGTTTAGCGCGCTTATTCCAATACATACACGATTAGTCCGTATGCGTACTGGCGCTGTACATTATGGAACGAGATATACTTCTACGTTATTACGAAGTATACGCGAGTATTTGCGTACTGCTCTTGTATGGATTGGAAGAACTTAGTAAAAACGGTATTTCCAATCTATACGCGATTAGTTTCATACCCTTGCGTTCTGGCCTTGTATAGAATGGAAAGACGCTGGTACGGAACCCTCGGTGCGCGAGTCCGACTCGCACTTGGCCTGTTTTTTCTTTTGAGGTACGGAACCCTAAAAAGGCCTTTGCCCATCAGTAGGTCAGTTACGAGCTTCATAAGATAAACAGATCCTCTACTCATAGAAATAGAAATAATATCTTAATTTACCAAACATTTGCACAATTTAAAATTACTTTGAACCCCGTACTAGGTAAAACTGTATCGATATAATAAACACTTACCCATTTGGCTGCGGCGTCTGATTTTCATTTTCCTCATTGCTGACGATCGAATCTAACATCTGTATCTTCAACATTGTACAGCGTCACATCACAGCGAAATACACTTCCCTTTCTACACTCAACACTGAACATGAACACTGCTAATCAACTCATTTACACTTTTCACTAGATCTTTATTCACTTTAACGACAACTTCTTCGTTTTCTACTTCGCCTTTGGATCTGTAACAATGAATTACATTATATTAGGCATCATGTAAGATTTCACTTTCTTAAAATTACGAAAGATAATAAAAACAATTCTAAGCGGCCCGGTCGATTGGAAAGATTTAAAACTTTACAAAAAGATAACACTTGTATACCAGTTTTCATTTCACAAATTACGCTAGGGTTAACACAAAACCTCAAATTCATTTAAATTTTAAAAAATTAAGATATTTCTGACTAGTCAGTTATATGTAAAATGATACTTAGTCTGAGCGTTTCTCTGTTACAAAAAACGTGTAGGTGCCTCATGCAATTAACAATAAAGCTCAAGTCAGACAGAGGCGGTATGATTGCGAAAGCGGTCCGGGGCGGTTTGGCGGGAACAAAATACCGCGCCGCCGCCGCCGCGACCGCTTTTCAATGTGACAAGGTGCATAAGAACTCATACTTTACAAAAAATATCGGCCCCGGAACGCTTCCGCTACCGCCTGTGTGTGACGCGGGCTTAAATTATTTTCTTTACTGCAAAATATGTGTCTGCAAAGCATTACGTTCTTTCGTGAACTTTGGCATATTTTTAGCTAAGTGTTTTAATTTTCTGTACGCAACGTAAAGTAAGTTTTAGTATTTTTGCGATATTGGCCCACAACCTGTCGCTTAAGGCTATACTTTTCCTAAAATTAGCAGCTACACGCTCGTCAATGTTAATTTCGACCTCGTGGCAACAACGTGGCTGTTACGACCAACGGTGACCACGAAATTCACAAGAATGAGGAAAAAGTCTTTTTTTTTCTGTTATATCAAAAATAATATCAAAGATGTAAAACGACCACATCATTAAATATTGTTTTGTCTAAAATATTGTAAATTTTCATAATTTTTGAATAAAAAATGTAGCTGTAGAATGGTTACAAAAGGGAAAAAAATGGACAAAATAAGGTTCATTTTAGAAGTTTTTTCTTCAGTTATAGAAATTAAGTTAAAATTCTATCTCGACCACCTCACTTCTTAAATCTTGTTTGTTACTACGTTTTTTTTCTGTTAAGATAAATGCTATATTTATTGTAACAAGAGTAGTTACGAAGTAATTTAGCTCAAAGTAATTCAGGAAGGATTACCCTTCAGAGTGAGGAACGAGGGAATAATTTTTCGACAAACACAACTTTGTAATCCAATCATATAAGTAAGGAAGCATAACGAAGCCCGAAAAACGTAATAAATCTGCTCAATTTTTTGTTCAAACCAAATATAAAACTTTGTCAAACTACCTTACAAAAGCAGAATAACACCACTCAATTAGGTAGTATTTTCCGGCTTCATCTCGAAACTGTGATAAGTTGTAATAAAAGTTTTAAGGAAAAACATTTCGAATACTACTTTTTAGGGTTCCGTACCTCAAAATAAAAAAAAACGGAACCCTTATAGGATCACTTTGTTGTTCGTCTGTCTGTCTGTCTGTCCGTCTGTCTGTCTGTCAAAACCCTTTTTCTCACGAACGAGAAGAGGTATCAGGTTGAAATTCATACCGAATATTAAGGTCCATAAACCACAAGAGATCTGAAAATTTCAATTTTTTACAACGACGCAATCAAAAGATATGGCTTTTTATGTCCTCATCTCCATACATTTATGCAAAAAAGCAAAACCTACAGGGTACTTCCCGTTGACCTAAAATTATGAAATTTGGCAAGAAGCTAGGTCTCACAGTAAAAATAAAGGGAAAAGTCTAACATCATTAAATATTTCAATTTTTCTCACAACTAATAGTAACCAGTTAAGATGAGCTCCCGTTTCAAGAACTTTTCTATAGAAGAGGGGTCAAGTTGGATGGTCACGGAGTTTTTAAAAGCAAAGAGCAAAATAAGCTTTTAGTATATCATATGGTAGATAGGTTTGGAACCCTTAGGGGGCGTCCATCAATAACGTGAGGTGTTTAGGGGGGAGGAGGGGGTCGAGCCAAATCTCACCTAATCTCACGTGGGGGAGAGAGGGGGTCGCGGCAAATATCGCGTATTTTTTTTATCAAAAAGAGGGTACAATTGCCAGCGTACTGGGTTAAATTCAACAAAAAAACTTCTAGTAAAAAAAATCTAGCTAATTCAATCCTACACAATATTATGTACCTACCTCTGTTATGCGACCACCACATAGTAGCACAAATAAAAGTGTTTTAAAAATGGGTCGTGGGTAAAAAGTTCACGTGAGATTGTGGGGTGGGGGAGGGGAACTAGCCAGATCTCACGACATCTCACCAAGGGGGGTGGGGGGGTTGAAAAATCGCCAAAAACGCCTCACGTAATTAATGGACACCCCCTTAGGGCGCGAGTCCGACTCGCACTTGGCCGGTTTTTTCTTTCTAGAATTTCATTGAACCAATTTTTCGGACAACTTTTCCAATCTTTCTTTTGCCAAAAACCTCATTCTAACTTTTACGAACGTTTGAAAATTTCACCGAAAGCCTACGAGGAATAATATTTGATTTTAATTTAGAACGATCGGGGGCGATCAGGGGCGGGTTTTTCGATTAATTTATGACAATAATTTTATAATTTCTATTTGTATTATTAAGTTGACATTTTGTTATTATTCATGTGTTACTTCTGACAATAAATATTGAGATTATACACTGTCTATTCAAATTGGTTTCATGATTAGTAGCTGGTTACTATATCTTATTTTTTCAAGCAACATCATAAATCGATACAGAACTTCCCATACAAATTGCGCTATAAAATATCAACCGTCATCACGCGAATTCACTTTTTTTTTTCGAACTCCACCTTCGTTTTACGACCTTTTTTTCTTGTGAAAAGTTGTTCAGTTTCAAGGATAGAAACGCATCTCAAAATATCCAGGGTGATAAAAAATAAGGGTGACTTCACGAACGAACCTATGTCAGCCCTTACAAAGAATATTGTAATATTACTCTGACGCCCTATTATTTGCTCGCGCGTTCGGCCGCCCTCGCATTTACAGTTGAATTTTTTTTCCTTTCTACCTGCGCGTGCTTCTTTCGGCTTGTATTTAAACGAGCATTTGAATTTTGCAAAAACAGCATGCAAAAAAATCCAAATGATACGCTTTTATACCGATTGTAATATTCATTAGCTATATGTATTTACTTTAATAATTTATCGGGGGGCACGGCAGTGCGCTCGACTTGGAGTGCCCCCGCCAAGTCGAGCGCGAAGCAATCACAGCCGTACCATCCTTTACTGGAACCATTTCGCCGCATTTTCAGGTCCCTATTTGAGAACCTGTAGATAAGACCAGAACGCAGAAATTTTCGTCATCCTATATCAGCTATAGTAACATACTTAAAATCAGAAATTTCAAGTCTGTAGGTCATTTAGTTCCGAAGTTAAGCGAAAGCAAAGTTTCGCATTTATGACACTCACTCACTCATGATCATCAGAATAGAACTAGTACTTCCCATAAACTCAGAGAGCTGCAATTTGGTAAAGAGTTAGGGTTTAATGGCTACATAAATGGAAAACTATAAAAACTAGGATAATTGAAGATCTGGAGTACCTGGTGACCCTGATTAGAAAACACAAGAGTCCAACCAAACTATTTGAGATCGACATGTACCGCCTTTACAAAAAATATTCAACTCGGTGGGCCGCTTCATTTGATGTCAAAAATCGAAGGTCTGAAGTATCTGATGAAGAACCCTCAGCTGGTCTCAGCTGTATTAGAGATATGGTAATGCCCCTTCCTACTATTGGTACATAAAAAAATCGACTGTCATTGCAAAAATCCAGCGTAGTGGGACACATCTTCTAATCTAATTTAATTTAGCCTATAGCGTCCCACTGCTAGGCGAATGCCTCCCCTTCTACTTTTAATACGCATATAAATAAAATTAAAGGAAAACTCTGGACAAGACTAGACTGGATAAGACTAGACTGGCTTTTATACTTATACTTACAAGTTTACAAGAAGAAATAGTCGAATGATAAACTTTATTCTACTCGAACATTACACAAATTAAATAAACAAATTACACTAAAATATTAATTTCGCTCTAAATTTGCTCAAAATATAATGCATTGGACTAAGAGTGGCGGTGATACCCGCACACGTTGCTAGATAGCGCTGACTGCATTTTAAAACGACATAAACAAACACAGAATAAAAGAATATGAAAAATTTGATCAAAATGAAAAACTGCGATGTAAACAAAGGAATTTATTGGTACCTACGTGAAAAATTTATGTCAGTCGTCATTGATTCTGTTTACAATTGAATTAACAAAAAAAAGTCACAAAACCGTAACAAAAACTTATTACTCGTACCACCAAAATTTGAAAAGTTCCATGTTTTATTAGATAATTAGAAAGTTTTTAATGTTAGTTTGGATTAAACTTAGTTTAAATTTCCGCGCATTTATTGAGAAAAGTTCTTTACAAACCTTGGTCGCATCGCAACCCAGGTATTGAAGGACTTACTCATGTGGTCCTCGGCTACGCTTGTTTTTGCTACCTTTTTTCTCGGCCATTGCAGTAATGTACTATATTATTTTTAGAATTCCAAGAAGTATGTTATGTAATGAATGATACTGTGGCCGAGGCCAACTTCGTAAAGTAAGTCGGGTTGATGCGATGACTCATCATTGATGAGTCTTTATACTTAATTCTTTATTGTTCTAAGCATTCAATATTTATTATGAAAAAAGGGAATTTTGATGAGTTCCCGATATTTCGGCGCTGTTGCAAGCACCATGATCACGGATGAACTGGAGTCTGTGGGTAGTTAAACTTATTGGCAGACATATCTGTCTACCCTCCTTCTAGTTGGTAAGAACCCGTCAAACTGTTTTTATAATAGTGTTAGTGACCGCGAAACTCTCAAACAATATGAAAACCTTTGTTTCTAGTTAAAAAACAATTTGTAATATTTTGAAAGGGCTATGCGAATAAGCGTTTTATTTTACACTAGCAATTATGGATTCATTTGTCATTAATGTTAAGAATGAAATTGCATAAAAATTATTATTCATTGTTGCCATTCCAATCATTATAATCCAAAAACTTATAAATGAATTATATAATACTTACACAAATTTTAACATTATTATCAGAAGTTGCCAATTTTAAAAGAAATCGTTCATTTTTACAAGTGTATATTTGCAAAGTAATCAATAAGATTTTTAGAATATCAAATAAAATTTAGCCATTTCTTTGTTATTTCTAAAGTCCGGACTAAATGATTTTTTTCAATATGAAGTCTAAAACGCGATATGTAAGTTTTAGAAATTTTGAGTATAAGTATACACTTCGGGGGTGGTTTTGTTAAGGGAGGTCCGTTTCTACGCGGGCAACGTGACCTTGAGGCCGGCCCCTGGTTACGTTAAAATTGGTTTGGATGTGAAATACTGTGAAGTATGGATCTGGCATCAGAGGGCACTGCGCTGTTTGATGAGGAAAGTGAGGTGCTATGCACCCAACCCCACCGACGTAGAAATTTTGACTTCCCTTTTATTTGTTGGTTACCTTACAATTATCGTCAGACCAGTCTTTGGTCTAATTGAGCCTATAGTCTTTCGTTTGCTCAAGCAATCAATGAATTCATTAAAATGGTCGCAATTTTAAAATATAGTATGGACTTTTGTGAAGAAATCTGCATTACTAATAGATTGAATGCGCGCTTTAAAAGAAAAGAAGAGTTGAAGTGAAAAAGGAAAGTATTTTTTGTCTTGATGAAGATTTTAAGTTTTATTTGGGCACATTAATCACAAGTCCTGCTGCGTTGTATCATGTACTTCTTGTGCAATATTATTTCAGTAGAAAGTGGCTCGGGCTCGGTGATAAATTCCAGACATCTGGAGCAGGTGTACGAAACAAGGACTTTTGTGCCAACAATTAAAGGAACAGCAAGGGCTTAGACGATGTAAATGGTTAAAGATTTGTATATATTTTATCTACACACATGCTCACGTTCATTTAATTGTTTACAATTTGATATTTGTACTTCTTTGTGATGTTTCTAGATTGCTACATTCAGGTGTAGGATGGTGTAGGTAAAACTTTACACTCGTAGTACAACTCTAGTTCTACGGCGGCTCAAATAGAAATAGTACATAGACCAAAGTGTCAAGCTTGACGTGCTCTTGACTGTACTTATCGTGTTTTAACTGATAAATTGGATTGTATTTTCAAAACCCTATCAAAGTTAGCTAGCTACACCATTGTGGAATGATACTAAAGAACGTAACAGGCCCAGGTTTGTTGGTGTGGTAGGTAGTGACCCTGATTTCTTCCCTGTAGGGTGCCGGTTCGATTTTTTTTGTGATGAACGACACGTGTATTTTGTGTCTGGCTGTTATTTATCTATTTATGTGTGGTACAGGCTTTGCCTAATTTGGGATCAGATAAACTTGTAGGTATAAACGTTACCAATATATTATGTACTCTCAATGAGAAAGCTCCTTTTTAAATATTTAGAAATAACATTTTGAGCATCCTTCACACAACATTTATAAAAATGTGGCAGTATAATCGTGGTTCAAAGTTCTCCTATTGATGAGACAAGTTGAACGAACGTGTAAACTTCTGTGATAGATTGTACGTTGAAAAAGATTAATGAACAAATTAATGAAATAGACTTGGTGGGTATACGAGGTGTAACAGAAAGGCAATAACAAAACAAAACAACCCTAAACGATTTGAATCTGTCCATAAAACTGAACATTTTTTTCAAAACAACATACGAGTAGGTCATACAAAACTGTCAGTCAGCTAATGTGAGGTCAAAAATTATTTTCGTATTTCGACATATATGTTCCTTTGGAAAAGTTGTTCAGTTTCATGGGCAGATTTACATTTTGCAGTGTTGGTATACCCGTTTTGAAGGTATATTTTAAATCAGGGGGAGCTAAGAGCCCAGTACGCTTATATCACGCTTCTATCCATCGTGGGGACCTAGGTGGGTCACAAGAAATAGATATTTATTTGTATAAAATTTTCAAAAATTATCTTATATTTATTATATTAAAAAGAAAACCAGATCGAACCGCCAAATGCCTTCTGGCTAGTCTTAACGACTAGCCGGAACCAAAGGATTGAAGTTCTTTCTGAAGCACTTCACTAAAGTAAGGCCATCGTAATAGGTCGTTTCTGAAAGCTGTCAAACGTATGCAAAATTATAACCTGCAAAGAAAAATGAACCCTGTGTGTTGGTGTTAAGGAAACGTCAAAACGGACTTCTTACGTTGGCCCTACTTTAGTTGATGTGCCACTAGCGGTCACCCATCCGGGTTGTAACCACGACCTACCTTACTTAACTTTCGTGATCAGAGAGAGCTATCTCTCAGCTTCGAGTGCATCACAAATTTGCAAAAAAAGTTAACAAAAAGGATGTCAATTTCGCTTTCCTTCGGTGGTGGCGAGATCAGTACTCTGAACTCAAACGAGCAAGGAAGAAAGTGCGCCGCTCACCTCTCCCTACGCCCCCCTTATAGCTTCACAGTTCTATCAAATTTAGGAACTGCACCGAAGCACAGTATCAGGTCAGGTATATAGGTACAAATTTCAGTCTCGGATATTGCACTAGAACGTGCAACTGACCGTGGTAAGCGAGACATCCCCACTAAAACAACAAAAAAATCATCATTATAACATAATCTGCGAAAAAACTTTGATACCGCGTTTTAAAACTTAGGGAAAATTATGACTTAAAATTTATAAAATAGTGTCGTTTAAATGTACTTCGTAATTTCTGATTTCATTTAAAATACGTACTTTGTTAAGAAAACTAAATATTCAAGAATTTTATGTTATAAACTCACATTTATTTTATCCTGTATGTATGTTCTGTTTTCTTTGATCATATTTATTTTTAATTTTGTGGGTAGAACTTTTATTTGTTGCCAGTACAAGTTTGCTCGATGGTAGATGCGTATAATAGTCTCCGTATCATAGAGGAAATTGTTGACCATATTTAGTTGCTTTATTATATCCATTTTTTAAATATATAAACAAAGTAAACAGTGATAAATGTGAACTGTGTTTAAAGTTAAAATCAAGAAAAAAAGCGGCACATGATGTTGTGGCAGATTACGTGGATTTTAGAGGAAACAATCGAAATTAAGCGGGTAAGTTCGTTTACTACGTCCTCATTATCAGTCATTATCATAAAAGTTCAAAGAAAATGATTTTAAATAAATAAAAAATATTGGGGGACATTTCATACAAGATCATCTGATTCCAAACTAGGCAGACCGTGGGCCTTATGGGTAAAGGTGCGGGCAAACTATTTGAACAATGAATGACCTTGGCTGCGCAGTGTCGATTTTACATACACCACGCGATTATTGTTCAAGTTGTTTGCCCCGCAGCGCACCAGAGTAGTATATTCCTAGCCCCGCACTATATCAGAGACTGATTTAACACATACGTAAATAGATAAATAACACCAAGACACAGAAAAAACATTTTCTGTTCATCACACAAATGTTTACCTTGGGCAGGGATCAAACCCGCGACTTACGGCGCGGAAGGCAGGCTCAATATAAGCCACACCAACGTTAAATAAAATAAGATAATATTTTTTTTTGTTAGTCTTTTTAGTATCTTTTACGCAGCTTCTGTAATGTAAGTATTATTGTAAGAACGTTGCAAAAACGTCTATTGCAGGACGCGTTGTTAGCGTTGCGGCTGCATGGCACCGCATGAACCGCGGTTGTTGGTAACCGCAGTATGTTAGATGGTAAGATACACAGAAGGATGCTGCTACTAGTCTTCCAGTTCATAATCCCCATTACGACACCACACAAGCCCAATAATGCATGAGTGCAATAATTAATAAATTCCTGTTATTTTATATATCCCAAACACGCCGCTAGTTTTGTCCATTTTGTAACTCAAGATCTTTTGTTGCTGATTGTTTTGTGATGATTTTTTTGTGTCATATTTTATACGATTTTACAAAAAGGGTGTCAAAAATCCTTCGTCGCAGGTGTTGAGACCGTGATCTGCACTCTGTGCCAAATACCGACAATCTCCAAAGGAGGTAGGTGCACTGGGTTTGTCAGGCCTTGTTGGCCTCCGTCCAATAGGAATTTCTCTAACCAGCTCCTGTGGACTGGCTTCGCGCGAAGAAACGGACACCCCGAAATAGAATCCCAAATTCGTATATATGCAAAGATTTTCTAAAACTTTGCAATCGCGTTGTAGAAATTTTTACCTGCATCTATTGTCTAGGTTTGGGGTCTATCATCCCTCAGAAGCTCACTATTGTGTCCCTCAAAGTAATCCCAACGGCTGTTTGTTTGGTTATGAGATGAACAATAAAATACTTAAATACAATAGGTACCCAAAAGGCACACTGCCTCAGACTATCACTACCGTACTTGGCTATTACTATTGGCAACTTATTGTGTATATTAGTATTGTAATATTAATGATAGTCGATCAACCAATATTTTTATTTTTATAGTTGACAAAAAAATACTGTAGGTTAATTAAATAACTATAAAACTACTAGCTGTTGCCCACGGCTTTGCTCGTGTGGATTTTGTACTCACCCCAATGGAAGGTGAGTTTCTTTTATTTGATTGCACGTTTACACTAAATCCGAATTTTCATACGTCTTTCTTCAAAAATTAATCCACCCTCTTGGGTGAGGGTTTTGTAAAACCGCTGAAATACCTATGTTTCTTTTTTCTTTCCATTAGCTCATCTTCAAATTTTTATGCAGCTCATGTCAAAACTGTAGAATTTCATACTAACTGTCATCCCTCAATTCACCCCCTTGGGGGATGGTTTCTCAAAAATGTTCTATCTAATATAGTTCAAATCCTAACTTTTGTATCTCGTGTCAAAACTGTAGGACTTTCATAAAATCTTCCATCCTTGAATTAGATTTTCGCTAATCCTTTCTTAGTGGGTGGTTTTGATGTACAATAAACCTTTGTACAGAAACTCTGTAGACGTCACGGCTCGGCGTTGATGAATTACCCCCAGCCAACTAGCGCCCCCATCAGTAAAAAAATATTACTCGCTAAATACAAAACAGATTGATAGGTTCTAAATAAACTAGGGTACCTTGCTTCAATTTTGTTAAACAGATTTTCGATAAGTTTTGTATTTAGCGAGTAATATTTTTTTAACTGATGGGGGCGCTAGTTGGCTGCAGGAAAGCCCTTAAGTCGGTCAGTCAGGATATTCTCATTTATATAATAGGTCTTTACCTATGAAATTGCCGTTTTGTATGGCGAATTTTAGGTAAACTCAATTTTCAGTACTAACATTTTTGCATTTTTCTTAGGAATTATAAATCCAATTTTTATTATTTTTTTGGCCATTATTGGGAAGACATTAAGCTAACAGAAACTAAAATTTAATTTTCGAAAAATATTGTCTGTAAAAAATATAACAAATCTAATGATGAAATCGGACGACATTTAAGACGAAAAATTTTCGAACCTTTAATTTTATCTATCAAACTAAAAATAAAAACTTTATTTTATGCGTAAATTGATAACCTTAAAGTTAACTTTCAAATATAAGACAAATCAAAAAAATAGCATTAGAATTATAGGAATTATAATCTCATCAATCTGTGAGAAAATTTCGGCAATTTCATAGGTAAAGACCTATTATTTAAATAAAGAAATTGTATGCTCCTACTACTCAAAATTACCTTCAAGAAGCTTGTTAAATTGAAAAATATTGCGGTCATAACGTGGTTATTGCAAAAGTCGCTCTTATCCCATTACAAAGAGCCGAGAAATAAAGTTTTGTTTATTATAGTAGCGTCATCTAGACGATATTGTACTCTTGTATTGTGATACTCTTACTTTTGTAAGCGGTTATAAGATTAAATTGCTTAAGCTTGTGCTTAAGCTGCATCATTTCTAGCCAAAATTTTAACATAAAGTAACGAATAAAAAAAATTAAAATCACATATTCTATCTAAGTTGACATCCTGCGATGGTGAGACAAATCATTCAGAGCAAAGCTTGCCACTAGTCTAATCTTAACTAAAGCCTAGTTTGGGTTTCCCTCTGGGTTGCGGAAATACTGCAAATTGTTGTCAATAGCCGATGTTTTTCTTACGTAGCAAGCACCACGTAGAAACATAACCAGTATAAGCTGAACCAGCGGTGCACTACAAACATACGAAATCAAAGACCCGGTCAAGGTCAAAGTGTTTCTACCGACGTAGACAAAAAGTTATAACTATGATAAAATAAGCTGTTATTATCGATCGAATTGTTCCAATCGACCTCACTCGGATGCGATTCATCCGATGCACGTAGGTACACCGAGTTCTATTTTTTAATCATCGACTTCAGTCGGCTGTGACCAAAGTTTAGTTAGGAACATGGATAACCTATACAGTACCTGGGCGACCGAGCTTCGCTCTATAATAGCCGCCTCAACCTGAAAATATCCAACTATGCTACCCGCCAACGGATGGCGCTGCAGGTTTTTGTCTAAAACGCAAATGCTTAAAAACACGGAGAAAACTAATTTTCCCAGACTTGAGACCTAGCTAGATCGATTTTGCGCACCCGAAAGCCCCCGTATGGTAAATTTCATCGAAATCGTTAGAGCCGTTTTCGAGAAACCGATTACAAATCAATGAGGTTATATTGTACTATATAACCTCATTGTTACAAATATATATATTTATATATATACAAATATTGCTCGTTTAATAGTATAGGATACAGGATAACCCGATAGGGATGTCCAAAAGGAATTAAATTTGGCGGCTCAACAACTCTGACACCAGGGTTTGAGGGGACGGTTATCGATCTTACAATCACAGCTACAACCGGCGTCCGACACGATATGCTTAAGATAAGCAAATACCTATTACTTATTATATAACAACTTTCTCAACGAAAGACGAAAAGTTTTATTTTAAGGGTTCCTAAGTCAACAAGGAAATCTAGTTTTGTCATATCCGGCTGTCTGTCTGGCGTTAGCGTAGTATTATATAGTCTTTGCTGTCTGTGTGTCCGCGGCTTAGCTCAGAGACCTGTAGAACTAGCATGGGTCTTAGAAAACTGTTATTTGGTATTTATTATTTTTATTATTATTTATAATTTTACAGCTATCCAATACATCCTAGGCACACCAACATAGTGGTAAAATAGAATATTGAAAAACATTATTCACTATGGTGGTACACACGGCCGCATATCAGTAGAAACACTTTTGGACCTTATGGCGTGGTAATAGAGTTGAAAAAGTTTCTACCGACAAGCGGTTGACCGTACATACTAACTCCTCCAAGGGTACATAAAATCCTATACTATTAAACGCGCAATATTTGTATATATACATCGGTTTTTCGAAATCGGCTCTAACGATTTTGATGAAATTTAGTAACCGGGGGTTTTTGGGGACGAGAAATCGATCTAGCTAGGTCTCATGCCTGGGAAAAATCGTTTTGCCCGTGTTTTTAAGCATTTTTTAAAAATACTGCGTTTTAGACAGAATCCTACAGCGCCATCTGTTAGCGAGTAGCATAGCTTGCTCAACCGATTACATTTTAATGTTGAGGAGGCTATTATAGAGCGAAGCTCGGTCGTCCAGGTACTAATGAATTTAAATGGAAAACTATCACTAAGCGGGTTTTACAGGTTAACGAGTAATAGTCAAAATACAAAAAATAAAATAAAAATAGCATAATATTAATCAGCCGCTAGACCTCGCTGTTTGTTATAGGTAGGGATTTTATTATAAAAAATCAAAACCTACCCCACAATAATGATTCCTAAGGCAACTACGGAATCTTACACTGCGCGTAGCTCGACAAGCACTTGGCTGGTATTTTTCCTTTTTGCTGTGGGTGGTATAGATATGAGATATCAATGTCTATGCATGACTAGGTGTATGAGTGTACTAACAATACTTATAACATAAGTTACAAGCAATTTAATATATTTAGATTTATACTTAACGTTTAACAAAAACAGGCCAAGTGCGTGTCGGACTTACCGTTTTAGTTACGGACGTGCAGACACGCTAAATTGCATTAAATTCGCGCGAGTCCGACCGCCCTTGACCAGTTTTTATTATTTATTGTTATTCTATAAGCACTACGTTAGAGCTAAAACAAAAAATCAAGTTAAAATTACTTCCTCAGGCGGCCTCCAAAACTGCAAAAGCTAATAGATCTTAGTTTTTCGACCTATGTTCCATTGTAGAAAAGTCGTTCACTATTATGAAAACAGTATGACGGGTTCTTACCTCGATATGGGTTTTTGATGAGCTCCCGATATTTCGGCGCTGTTGCAAGCACCGCGTAGCACCAATAAACTTATTGGCAGACATATCTGTCTACCCTCCTACTAGTTCTCAATAGGAATAGGGAGCTCATCAAAATCCATATCGTGGTAAGAACCCGTCAAACTGTTTTCATAATAGTGTTAGTGACCATGAGACTCTCATACAATATGTTAAAAGACATTCAGTTTCGTGGGCAAATTCACGATCCTTCAGGCTTGTTATTTACCCTTCCTGTTACGTAGAACCTGAGCGACCAAGCTTTGCTCTGTATCTTAAAGAAAGCCCACCAACAGATGGTGCTGCAGGGTCTCTGAAACGCGCTAATTTCTAAAAAACTAAAAAAAACTGGTCAAGTGCGAGTTGAACTCGCGCGCCGAGGGTTCCGATACACCTATAGTATTTTTGGAAGCAAAAAAGTCCATTTTTAGAACGCAAAACTTTTTTAACAGATTTCTAAGAAACTGTGCAACTTAGAAAGATCATTTTATTTTTCTATCGACTATAATTAATTCAGTTTTTGCCATTGGTAAACTTCAAAGATAAGGGGGAATGATATTTTTGCACAAGTTTTCATATGATATCCCAATCGACCTAGTAACGACAATTTAAAATGTTGTCCCCCCCCCCCCTGGTTTGGACCCCCTTTATATTATTTTTTTTATTCTTATGTTTGGAATGAATTTGGGAAATCATATTCTAAACACGTTTCAAATTTCTAGTCGATAGCATGGTTGCTGAGATATACAGGTATGACAGACAGACATACAGAGACTAGAGGGTTCCGTTTTTACCGTTTTGGTTCGGAACCCTAAAAACCTATTTTCAAGTAATTAGACCTAGCTACATCTATTTTTCTCCCCTGAAAACCCCAGTTTGTAAATTTAATCTAAATCTAAGCTTTCGAGAAATATACCGATACTAAATATTTGTATATACATATATAATTTGTGTATAGGATAATATGACACAAACTGTGCCAACAAATGAGGCTTAGACATTTGCTTAATTAGATGAGTGTATGTATGTACGTGTAGTGAAATTAACAAACGGATAACAATGTAGATAGACCTTGACATTGAAATAATTGAGTAATGACTATATTTTAACTACATCCCATTTATTACAATCAATTTTGTCAACAGTATACTCGTACAACGAGAAACCGGAAAAGAAAAACTGTATCTGCTTGTACGTACTTCCGGTACTACGCTTGTTTTTAGGGTTCCGTACCTCGAAAGGAATAAAGGGAATCCTTATAGGATCACTTTATTGTCCGTCTGTCGGTCACTTTGTCCCTTTATCTCAGGAACGCGTGGAGGTATTAAGCTGAAATTCATATCAAATACTCAGGTATGCTGTCCCTTGGAGATTTGAAAAAGCCAAACTTCTAAGCCGACGCAATCAAAAGTTCATGCCGCAAATTTTCGAGTTTTTCGACACTCGCAAGGTAGTCAAAATCTACAGGGTACTTCCCGTGAACTCAGAATCTTGAAATTTGGTACGAAGCAACGTCTTATAGCACAGATAAAGAAAAAATTGCAAAACTATAAATTTTTAGTTGCCTCATATAATAATAAAAATATATTTAAAATTTTTAAACTTACTACCCTTTTCCTCATGAAGTCATGAACGCATAAAGGAATAAAATTGAAATTCATATCGAATACTCAGGTCTATAATACCTTTAAGCTGTAACAAAATCAAACTTCTATGTCAACTCAAGGTAATCAAAACCTAAAGGATACTCCAGTCGACCTAGAATCTTGAAATTTGGCATGAAGCAACGTTTTATAGCACACATAAAGTTAAAATTCCGAAAACCTTAAATTTTTATATTATATCACATAATAAAAAAAAATATCATTAAAAATACCAAAACTTTTACTTATAAATCTACAGGTATGTACGGAACCGTCGGTTCGCGAGTCCGACTCGCACTTGGCTGGTTTTTAGGGTTCCGATACCTGCAACTTTGTCTGTCTGTCCGTCTGTCTGTCTGTTACACCTCTATATCTCAGCAACCACTCATGCTATCAATTTGAAATTTGGAATAGTTTTAGAATATGGTTGCCCAAATATTATGATTACTAATGTAAAGGGGGCCCAAATAGGGGGGGGGGGGCAAAATTTCAAATTGTCGTTTATATTTTGTATTTTTTCATAACTCTTAGTTTTCAAGTTATGATGAAAAATATAAAAAAACAACCATCCCCCCCTTATTTCCGAAGTTTATGAAAGGAATAATTTGATTTAACTACAGTCGATAGAAATAGCAAAAATAAAACGATCTTTCTAAGTTGCACAGTTTTTTAGAAATCTGCAAACAAACCTTTACAAACAAATTTAGTTTTGCGGTCCTAAAAATGGACTTTATTGCTTTCAAAAATACTATAGGTGTATCGGAACCCTCGGTGCGAAAGTCCGACTAGCACTGACCGGTTTTTTTATATAACGTGTACTTACTCAATGTTGTTTAGAATATCTTTCGCCAAGAGAGTAGTATATTCCTATGTGTCCCGCATAGAGATGTCCCGAAAGAATCTTAAGTACATATCTCATCCCCTGGACTGATGACTCCCGTGTTAATAATTCCAGTACTTAAAACTCTGATGTATGCTTTAGTTAGGAATACTTACCTAATAAATTCATCCAATTCGTAGATTATGGCAAGACCTGAAGAGAAAAAATAATATGTTTAAATAATAGGATCGTAAAAAAAAGTCCTGATTTCATAATTGAATTACAGCAAACCAGCGACTTATCTTATTCATTTTATAATAATTATAAAAATGGTTATTATTATGCTGTAGGAAGCACAATTACACAGTAATTTAAGATTAGATAAGAATAATCTTAAGGGCTACCCGTCGCTCAGTAGTGCCCACACCAAAAAAATGTACACACTTTAAAACAAAATTTTTTAGGGTTTCGTGCCCAATGGGTGAAAAAAGGGAACCTATTCATATGCCTCCGATGTCTGTCTGTCAGCAGGCTGTATCTCATGAACCTTAATAAGTAGGTAGACAGTTGAAATTTCTCAAATTATACCTATATAGCTGGTGCCAGCGACTTCGTCTGCACAGTTTTATATATTGTAGCATATGTGTTATTCTGATGAATAAGCTATATTATTGTAAAGTTTCATTAAAATCCATTAAGTAGTTTTTACGTGAAAGAGTAACAAACATCCATCCATACTTACAAACTTTAACATTTATAATATTATATTATTTAGGTGTTCGTGCCTTCGCTTGAACCATATTTGAGATTACACTCCCGTATCTCAGCCCGTTTCACTCAGATTTCATATCGTGCAGCGCCCTCTGTCGACTATTTTGGTTACTAAGGTTCCCCCCACGCCCGTCACAAGCGCCCAGCTGTTTTTTGGTCAGTACGCTTTTGTATCTCAGCCGAGTAACACGTGCCTAGTGAAATAAAAAAAAATATATTTTTCTCGTTCCGTTGTGAATTCCGCTCGGACTTTTAGCCCAGCGATGAGACGCAGCTGCCTCTATTAGGCACCGTCATTACCGAAGTCATTGAAAAATGATTTTTCGTGCAACTATAAATTCCGCTCGGACTTTTGGGTCACCGTCATAACCGTCGTCTCATTGACCGACGTATGTTGCCACATACGGCTGCCTCGCTTAAGCACCGTCATGTAAATGCCATGCTTTCGTGAGACGACGAGTGTCGCTTCACGAGACGACGTGTCGCTTCACGAGACGACGTGTCGCTTCACGAGACGACGTGTCGCCTCACGAGACGTCGTATGTCACCTCACTCATCGCCGTCGTTTCACGAGACGACGCGTGACGCTTCATTGGCCATTGGCGCATGACACGACAAAAAACAGTGGCCAGTTTTAAAACTAATCTTGCAAGCCGATCATCATCATTGCACTAGCTTTGTTCTAGGCGACCTATCCTAGGGGATTTCACATGAGCACTGGTATTCTCAAAGAGCGACTGCTATTAGACCTCTGCAACCCAAAGGGAAGGTAAACCAAATCCAAACCTAGATGGTTTTATAAGGCTAGTGGCCAGCCTGGATGTCAGAGCCCCAAGCCGTCAAATGGCCTCTGACTTGGCTTAATTACTATCACTGACAGGCCGGGACCAACGGCTTAACGCGCCATCCCAAGCACGGAAACGCTCTAGTTGTTGTGCCACTATAGCTATAGCGACCCCCCATCCGGGTTCTGACCAAGGCCCACATTGCTTAACTTTCTTGATCATTCAGCTTCGGCAGAAAGAAAGAGTAACTACCACTCGACCACGAGCACTTCTCTTATACGTTAATTACAGAACATGGCAAGTACTTCCACAGTAATTATGGATGGTCTGCAGTCTAAGTGGGCTACGCATGTTGCCTCTATCAATGATCTTTGTCGCCTTACATAAAAACTTGTTGTCAGATAATGGTCATCCTTTTATTTTGAGATTTATAATCAAAACAGACCAGAGCAAGTTAGCCTATCTCCGCTAAGCTATTATCTCTTCAAACAAAATCATTTGTTTTGATGACTTGGACTTGTGAGAGGTCAGATTACCTGGTGTTCTTAAAATTGTGAGAACTTTATGTAGTTAATAGCATCAGACGTTACCTTGCGAAATTCATTATTACAATTTATGGAAAATATGTAGCAACCTCCAAAATAGATGCCATGCACTCACTTTTTACCGCTTGCTTGTCCGCAAATAAATGTGTAGGCAACAAACAGTAACACGACAAGAGTGGTAATCAAAATTATTAAAAAGTCACTTTGTAACCTCAAAATTAAGAAGATACTTTGTTGCCTTAAAGGACGTTGTATCCAGAGTAGCACAGTGTGGCGCATCAAAGCCAACACGGTTCATACTTAAAATTACCAGACACTCTTTAATTAATAGGGATGAATTATACCAGATTGTATCCGTATGAGGGACGAAAGACAAAATATTCTTAGCCACTTGCGCCGAAGTAATTGTAACGTATCCTCCCTTCATTCCTTTGTTCTTACAGACACTGATGAAGCGAAAATTGAAAGTCTTATACGTGGCTTACAGAACGATTCCTTGACATGGTCATAAAGATTGATGCTAATAGTTTGTGAATAATAACACAGCACATCTACCTTGGGAAGTACGTTCCCACTTTCTTCTGGTAGACAAAATGAGAGGGGGGGGCAATAAAAACTACCAGTCCAACAAGGACAGCCTCACTTTCAGCGAGGGGAAGAAACGGTTTCACCTATCTGCTCCCCGTCTAAGTGAGTTTCTGTAAAGTGAAACTTACAATTTTATTCACAGCTGCAGCCTGATGACAATAGCTACACAAAATGCTTATTCATTATTCACGACTAATTTATTTTAAAAATAAACGTTTCTTTCTTTATTGTCCACAAACTCTTACATACAAACACACAGTAAGAGGTTATTACAGCGCGTTTAAGAAAAGTCTGTTTATGACGGTTATTTTCGCGCATGGGTGACAGGCGGAGAGCCAATGAACGACCCGCTCGCCCCCTGGGGGGAGCCGCGCTCACCCCCGCGACTCTTGACTTCTGCGCATTAACGGTCACAGACGGAGTTATTTTGCACGCAGCATACAAAGACGAGTTTAGCTAATAAATCTCAGTTCCTGCCAGCTTTCCTAAGCTTGCTTGTTGCGTGATAGCCAGTAAGCGTATCAACACTTTCTAGCCAGAGCAGGACAACCCTGACATCAAAAGATTTTGGCCTCTGAGATGATTAAGTCTCCACTAACTAAGAAGACAACTGCGACCTTCCGAAGCACAAAAACCGCTCTTGCCGCCGCAGTTTACCATACCCTTATAGCTAGAACTTATATTGCGTAACCTTCTTTATTTGTGAGGAAAATTCATCTAAGCTATAACCGTTTCTGTGAATATGATGCTATTATTCACGAGTCGCAAGATTAAATAATATTGCACTTAAAGACTAAGACAAGTACACGCAACTTTAAATCAGCTTCTCTTGTCAAAAAGCTTCTTAACCATCGTTTTGTTCTTACAGAAACAGTATTAAATTATCGGATGCCAGGATCTATCAAATTTTGGGTATATGACGAAGGCTTTTTCCATCAAGTAAATAATGAAGATACAACTAAAATGTGTGGTTCTTTCGAGCCGATTCTGGTGTAATACGTTTAGGCATACTTTATTGAGCAAACAAAATACTCCATCACACATGAAAGACAGCCAGCACATCGGTGGTATTGTAAAGGTCTTCATGTAAGAAAAAGTAGGTAACTTTCGCCAATATAAACCTTTTGGACCCTATTAATTAAGCTACAGGCTTTAGATAGGTAACCATCATGATGATGCAGTTGTTTGTTTACAGCTGGATATGTGATACCCTTAATCGCATATTACCTATAGTAAGCTTAGCGTGTGAAATTTTAATGTCAAATCATTGCTATTGAGTAAGCAGATGCAATCAAGTAGGCAGCAGTAACTATTTACTTCTTGCTTGTGTGAGTTTTCAGATCCAAAAGATGATGTCGTAGATCGAGGATCTCTTGCAGATGCCTCAGTCAACCTTACCCAGACTTATGTATTTGCTAACATAAATCAATAGCTATATTTCCCAGATGATGCTCACATCCTAAGTGCAACCGTACAAAGGGGAAACACCCAGGCTAATAATAATATAAGATCTATCTGACAGCTATCACGACCCGCTAAAAGTGTTTGAATTCGGCCTGTTAGAATTGTTAAATTATTGTTAAATATGCAATAATGTTCATATTTAATTTAAACTTTGCTTCGTTTGCTCTGGAGTTTAGTTGTTCTGTAGTTCAGTAGCCTTTTTGCATTGTCATAAATGCACTTTTTCTGTTTGATTGTTTTTCCGCTGTAAAGTAAAAAGATTTCTTGAAAAGTCCGAAAATTCTTTATTCCGCTACAGAGTTAGTTTCGAAAAACAATTTTTGGTTGGTTTGCTATCGTTTGCTTTCTTATTACAGCAACAGCTTGTTCTGATGAACTTGTGGTTAGATCAAGGATACCCGTATTTTGTTGGTATCCCACTAATCTAGTTCCCACTTGTATGCACCAACAATGAAGACTTCGACACCTTTTGCATTAAGGCCTTTGTTTTAAATAAAAATAAAAAAACCATAATTAATAGTTTAACATAAATAACTTTTCTCTATATTTTTATCGTGGTTCGACGGGTTTTACAAAAATCCTTGTTACCTTTAAGCATTCTAGAATACTTTTCTAAGCACAATGACATAGTAAAGTAGTAGTTTTTGATCCCTAACTATCTCAACTCTCGACGAATCTTCTTTGCTCTTTTAGCATGATAAGACTATTAAAACAAGAAGTTACCTCGGTAAATTGAAATTGTTTATGTTGTTGTAATCTGCATCTGGACTAGACCAGCCAGTTTTCAACATCGCTTTATCATAAAAATGGTGCTTCCTATCCGAGTTATAAATAACACCTGGTTGCCTCGCCACAGAATTGGTTGTAATCTTACAAGACGTCTATCAAAATAAAAATTCAAAATCCAAATAATTAAAATAATTAAAATAAATCGCCGTTTTGTTCCTTCTCATATTAACATGAGATCAATACAAAATCACTTGTGATTTTCATTCATTTTGTAAGTGGACCTCACCTTGTTTATACTCAGTATTTGCTGAGTACCTAGAAGAGCCTCATTTTACAGTTCTTTTTTATTGGAAGGGAGAATTTGTTGTCGAATTAGACAATTAGAATATTCATACGGCTCCCATTGCAGAATACTTCAATTTATCTCCGAAATTTTTATTTTCTGACCTTGAAGGCTTTTCGTATCCATTATTATACGCTTGGAATTTCCTGTCACTGTTATTTGGAGTTATAGATTTACCTTAAAATTTTGTATTTGTTATACTTTGGGCATTTCCTGTAACTGTCGTTGCTTAATTTATATATTTACCTTACCAGATTTCCCTGATAAATAACTCGCATTGTAGTCATTTCACGAATTCAATGAGGTGTTCTAGCCATTAGCGCTGGGCGCGAATAATCTGACGCATACCGTCTAGAGCACTAACCACCGCAAACAAGTCGGATGCTCAGACTGGTCTGCAGACGATACCTAAGTAGCTTTTACAAGTTGTGAGTCCAAAATATTTAATTTAGCATAAAATAAACAATCAAAGAGCTGTCGTAAGAGAAATTTCATATACTGCATATTTACATACTAAACTGTAATATACAATTTTTCAATCGCTCATTGTAGGTAATAAGATAAACGACTCACTCACGACTCATGGTCGCAAAGCGTCTGGTGTAGTGATTGATTACTGAACGCAGGGAAAAGCATTGATGACAGTTTCAACTCCTTTTAGGAAAGATTTGACAGGTCAACAGATTTATTTGTTAGCATCATCTCAAATTGTCTGCAGTTTTTCAATATTCGCTGTTTGTAATCTTACAATTATTCGAAATTATCTATAAAATTTATTATTATTAGCATTAAAAATAAAAATAAAGTATTATTACCGTGTGCAACGCCAGAAAATCTAAACAAGAAAATGAAATATTTAGATTTTCTTTTACTAATTTGTTTCGTGAGTCGTATTTATTATAAAGAAAGTTTCGACAAGACTGTTTGATTAAATTTAAAAATACTAATTTAAATTTTTTAAATTAACTGTTATAAATTACGCATTAAAGACAAATTTCACTAAATGACACAGGTCACAGTACGCCCGCCAAAGCGCCGTCAGAAGTTAAACACGTCTCAAATATGGTTCAAGCGAAGGCACGAACACCTAAATAGAACCGTTTTTCCCCCGAAGGGTAAAAAACGGATATTTAGGTTTCTGCCGAAGCTTGAACCATACCTGAAGGCCTTGCCGGCTTAATTTGAAGGTACTGACCAAAAAACAGCTGGGCGCTTGTGACGGGCGTGGGGGGAACCTTAGTAACCAAAATAGTCGACAGAGGGCGCTGCACGATATGAAATCTGAGTGAAACGGGCTGAGATACGGGAGTGTAATCTCAAATATGGTTCAAGCTTCGGCAGAAACCTAAATATCCGTTTTTTACCCTTCGGGGGAAAAACGGTTCTATTTCCGTTGCCGCCGTAATAAGAAATAAATAAAATGAAATGAAGGGGCTTGTTTTTAGGCGATTTTTGCTTGATGTGTGTTTTAGCTCTATCGTGAAAACGGGATCACTCACAAGAGTGAAAATTAGTATGTTTATAGAGCACTTGCTGTTGCCCGCGACTTCGTCCGCGAGGGATTCTATCTATCTGACCATCCATCCTTCCGTCTATCTGTCGTCCGTCCGTCCGTCCAACCATCTGTTCAACCGTCCATCAAACCATCCCTCTCCCACTCCCTCTCCTTATACTCCTATTCCTATCCCTTCCCCTATCCCTACACATATATTCATATAAACATAGAAACGACACCCATATTGATTTTTAGACATTTCAACCCTATCGCACCCCAATTTCACGTCCGTTTCAGGTCTCATTTTATTAAGAAAGCTTGAACTAATTGGTATAAGAGGCAAGGTTTTGGATTGGTTCAGCAGCTATTTGTCAAATCGTTCCCAATGTACCAAAGTTGGTGACCACTTGAGTGAAGCCTCAAATGTTAGTTATGGTGTGCCCCAAGGCAGCATTTTGGGACCAACTTTGTTCACAATTTATATTAATGATATAGTTGATCTTTTTAGCGAAAATAAAAAGATAAAAGTCATTTGTTATGCTGATGACACTGCCATAATTGTAAAAGATGATTCTTGGATCAAAGTCTTCGAAACGGCCGAGGTATGTATGGCTTCCGTTTCCGACTGGCTGAACAACAATCTTCTCACTCTTAACACTGGAAAAACGAAGTTTTTGTGCTTTCATAAAACTAAGTCCACGGCCCCTCCCGTTGCTGTAAGCTCTAGCATAAAGATCCACAGTTGTAGCCCCTCTTCACAGTCACTTTTACTTCCTTATTGCAGTTGCGCTGTTATCCAAAGAACTGACTGTCTGCGGTACCTTGGTGTTTTGCTTGATGAACGGCTGTGTTTTAAGCAACATATCAATGTAATGTCCAACCGTATTAGGAGATTAGTCGGGGTAATGAAGCTTTTGCGTAATTGCGCAGAAATGGACGTTGTTCGTTTAGTTTACACGGCCTTATGTCAATCCCTACTGACCTATTGCATAGGTGTTTGGGGTAGCGCAGCGAAATCGTTCTTAATAACACTAGAACGAGCACAAAGATCGGTTTTAAAGGTAATGTTTAAGAAGCATTATAGGTTTCCCACTATTCAACTGTAAAAAGACGCAAATGTACTAACTGTACGACAGTTATATATATTAAAAGCTTGTCTCGCTCATCATCGAGTTGTCCTGATGTCACCGGATCTTGATACATTATGTAAAAAAAGAGTGTATAGAACTAACCCACCCAAAGTTAATTCCAAATTTGCCCAACGATTTAGACTGTTCGCATATCCGTTCATCTATTCATTCGTCAATAAACATTGCTCTTTAAAAAATGTTATTATTTCTTCCGCGAAACGTAAGCTGCAAGAATGGCTTACCTCCCTAGATTATAACAGCACGGAGAACATTTTAAATATACCAAAATAAGTTATCGTTAGAATTTTACTTTTTTGTTATTTTTAGTTTAGTTTTACTTTTTATTTTTAATAATATAATGTAATACAATATAACGTAAGGTAACGCTCGAATGGCTTACCGCGAAACAGGATTTTCCTAGTGCGGTAGCCAAAGGTAATATATGTAAACCTGTGTAACACTTTTTGAAATAAATATCTTTATCTTATCTTTATCACGTTGGATTTCAAAGTTGTTGTAGTTTTCGTAATCAGCGACCCGATAAACCATTCAAGTGACACCCATATTGATTTTTAGACATTTCAACCCTATCGCATCCCAACCCCATCCCCAGGGGATGATGGTATTTCACGTCCACCACGTTGGATTTCAAAATTGTTTTAGTTTTCGTAATCAGCGACCCAATAAAACATACAAACGATACCCATATTGGTTTTTAGACTTTTTCACCCCATTTCCCTTTTTTAGGGGTTGAACTTGGGGTGGAATTTCAATAACAGTGATGAACGTTGCATAGAATTACAAACCTCATGCCTTAATAATAAATTATGTGGATTTTACTTTAAAAATATAGGAACTTTATCCCCCTTTTCACCCTTTAGGGTGTCGCATTTTCAAAAACCCTGTGATACTTAAATATAAATTTTTAGTCGTTAGCCTAAATACAAAATTTGAAGATCCTAACTTTAAAACTGATGGACTGTCATACAAACTTTCATCCCCTATTTTACCCCCTTTGGGGTGGAATTTCGTAAAACCCTAGACCTCATAAGGAACCTACATACCAAATTTGGAATTTCTACACCCAGCGGTTTGGGCTGTTTGTTGATATGTCAGTCAGTGAGTAAGTAACCTTCTTCATTAAAATTAAATGCGTTTTCCCGTGGGAAGGAAGTGTTTTCCCGCGGCAAAAAGTAGCCTATGTGTTATTCCAGAACCTGCCCTATATGTGTGGCAAGTTTCATTAAAATCCATTCAGTAGTTTTTACGTGAAAGAGTAACATCCATCCATCCATCCATACTTACAAACTTTCGCGTTTATAATATTAAATATATGTACATATATATTTATATATTTATTATTTATAGTAGGAACGATAGGATAAGTTTTAGAATAACATCAAATAATACAAATTGCTCAAGTGCGTGTCCGACTTGCCCGAATTTAATACACTTCTGCGTGACTGCGCCCATAACTAAGACGGTATTTTTACCTCAATGGTACGGAACCCTCGGCGCGCGAGTCCAACTCGCACTTGACCGGTTTTTTTTCTTTCAGTTATACTAAACTCACAAAATGTTAATCCACTCGAAGATGGCCATACTTAAAAACTATGTCTTCTTTACACATTTTAAAGTAGTAATTGTATCGGGAGTGTAGTGGTAAGTTTTTAAAAATGTAGGCGCCATATTAGACTGCAAGAAAACGGAGTAAAATTACGGATATTCTGGAATGCCTCAAAGAAAGTTTCCTTACAAAAATTTGTAGACAAAGGTTAGAAAAACATTGCACATTGACTTCTTCCTGATCAGACGTAGTGAGTGAGAATGAGATGCGTATGTAGTACAGTCAACCACAGCTCAAGCTTGACACTCCAGCCCGTACGTCTATTAAAATAAGAACGGTACCTACAAAGTCCAAAGTATCAAGCTTGATGTGCTCTTGACTGTCCTACATAGCTTCTTTTCTTACCATAAAGTACATCTTTGTGGTAACCTGGTGATAACATAGCAAAAGGGGTGAGCAATAAAATAAATTGCGACGTAACTTAACCTATGCAGTACTCTGCTACCACCTTAATTTTGACATAAGAAAGTAAAGCATTTGACCCAATCCCAATGTGTTTTGTGTCACTTTGAAATAAGGGTACGATTATAAACATATTATTATATCTCAAAAAGGATCACACGTACAACACCAAAAGTTGTAGTCAGTGCCGACATTCTATTGTCTCTTTTGATTAATATTCCATGCGCATACGCCGCGTGTGTATGTTGTTTACATTATTACTGAGCACAATCTTTGGTAGTACATGGTGAAAATGTAGTCAAAACCTTCTAAAGAAATTAATTTAAGAACGGGTTTGCTACGTTATTTTCAGGAATATGTTTATAATTACAAACTATATAACCCTAGGATATGCCAGAGTTTTATTTATTTCGTTATTTACGAGTATGATAAGGTTTGTAATTACTATATAATTACAAACTTTATCATAAATAACTAAATAAATAAAACTCTGGCATATCCTAGGGTTTAAATTAGACCGCATTTCAAAAATTCTGATAATTCAAATTATGTATCGTTTTGTTATTATATTAGTTAGCACGTCCAACTATGGTTCCACTTTGAGTAAAAATGTCTTTGGGTATGGCAAATATTACATTATCAGAGGTCTAACACCACATGAAGCATTAATATCACATATCATAAGTAGTATCCTAGAAATATGACAAATAAAGTATAGCGAAAACATATACAAATTTGAATTCAAGATTGCACACAAGTTTTTTGATGTTCGTGCCAAACGTTATAGCGTGAATCATGATTACTACGTAATAATAATATATCATGATTATAATGCTAAATCTCTGATTATGCATAAAACTAAAGAAAATTAATTATTTGTAAAAAAAGATTATAGTAAGGGACAGGTTTCCTAAAACTGAAAGGGCATCAGTCAACGTATATTGATTAATGATTAAACGAACTTACCAAGTGAAGTTCTATCATCATTATACGAAGCACCTCGTCCGAAAAGATAAGTACCTGAAATAAATACTAATCACAACTTGTAGTACCGCATAGGTGCTACCGCTCATGCACTATTTGAGATAGATGAATAAATATTAAAAAATAAAAAGTCGTTTTATTTTCTCGACCCGCTCCTGGCCACACCGGCGGCCATTATTCATTTAGTTTAGAGCTAAGGCATTTGTGATATTACTGTTAGTTAGGGCAATATTCGGGTCGGGAGGGTGGTACTTATCTTTTCGGACGAGGTGCTTCGTATAATGATGATAGAACTTCACTTGGTAAGTTCGTTTAATCATTAATTATACTCGCACCTCGTCCTCAAGATAAGTACCTGAAATAAATACTAATCACAACTTGTAGACGTTGAGAGATTTTTTGTAAATATCACAAATGTGAATGAAAGGACTTAGTAGAGACAAACAAGACCCTTTATTATAACAATAGCAAGTGAGTGGCTAAGTGTCATAGACAATTTTTTTGACTTCTTAATAATTATAACAATCTATAATCAACATGAAATCAAATTCGATAAATTTGGTGGTGATATTTCTATTACCATTCTTACTGTCTGAAGACTGCTCTGGCTAAGGCTGTTAGATCATTGTTAATAATTGATCGATTGTAAAATTTGCCGAAGGTTGCGGAGGTTCCGCTCCAGCCGGCGGTTTTCCGAATGAGGTCGATATTGACACCCATTTGGTGTGCCCGAGATGTGGAGGCATGTCGGGTGCTATGAGCTGTGAAGGTTGAGACGTCAATACCGCAATCGTGAAGTGTGTTCTTAATCCAACGACTGAGTGTTTGTGTTGTCACGGTATTGTGTGGTTTTTTAAGTGCTATAAAAAGGTTATCTTTTTTCCGAATGGATTCTGTTCTACTTATGTAAGACAATAAAATGGTTGCAGGGCAAATCTGAGGTTTTTCAAGGAAATATGGTAAGCATAATGTGGGTTGGTTATTTCCCACTTTAGAGGTTTTTAAGAGATCTGGTATTTTAATATTAAGTTGAGATGTATGTGATTCGATGTTTTGTATATTAATTTTATTTAGAGTCTGGACTCTTTGTGCTGTAGCTAGAGCAAGTAACGTGACACACTTTTTAGTTAATTTTTCCAATGATAGGTTATCGTGTGGATACCATGCACCTAGCACATCTAGTACTTTGGATGTGTCCCAAGTCACATTATACTTAGGTGCTGGAGGGCGCAGTCTAAATACTCCCTTGAAAAACCTTTTTATTCTATCGTCCGTAGATACATGAGAGCCAATTATAAGGGAAAGAGCACTTCTATAACTGTTTAAACTGCCATATTGGCTTCCAGAATTGAACAGTTGAGTTAGAAAATAAATAATTGTAGGTATTGACGCCTCAAACATATCATAATTGTTCTGAATACAGAAGCTGTGCCAGCGCTTTAGGCATACATCGTACTGCTTGAGTGAGTTGTTGGACAGTGCAGCCAGCATAATGTCGATTGAAGAAGGTGGTATGCTCCGTCTTAGGAGCGCCGTCCGCATAACACTCCGGCAGCCAGGGTAAGATTGTCGTGAATCTTGCCCTTGCTGGAATGGGAGAGAATAACATCATCCTTTGGTGTAAAAAGTAAAAGGTCTGATACTAAGAGTTGTCGAAAGATCGGGTACCATGGTTGGGAAGGCCACAGAGGAACCACTACTATGCCCTTAGCTTTATCACATATGATTTTTCGAAGGGTTTTCAAAATGATGGAGAAAGGCGGGAACGCGTAGAAGAAATATGATGACCATTTTAAGGTAAAAGCGTTGACGGCAATGGCATCGGGGTCTTTATGCCACGATACATAGCTGTCGCATTTTTTATTAATGCGGCTCGCGAACAGGTCTATGTCTGGCAAGCCAAATTTTCTTTCGATAGTCTTAAAGGCGGGGTGTTTTAATTCCCATTCGATGTCGGGATGAGAGCGTCGTGATTCCGTGTCAGCATTTGTGTTTTCAGATGATTTAATATATGAAGCAAATACGAAAATTTTACGATTTTCGCACCATTGCCAAATGTCTTTGGAAATTTTAGTGAGGTGTGGGAATTGTATACCGCCCATTCGGTTGATATAACTAACGGCAGTGGAGTTGTCAATGCGCATTAGTATTTGGCAATTTGTGCGATTTTTTGCAAATATTTTAAGCGCGATAAAAGCTGCTAAAAGTTCTAATTGGTTTATATGCAATAACCGTTCCTCGCTGGACCACGGACCACTGGCTTTCTCCTCCCCGCACGCTGCCCCCCACCCCGTTGTTGAGGCGTCAGAAAACACTTCTAGGCTATAAATGTCATCCCTTATTGCTTTGACAGCATGAGGGATGGCTTTTAGTCACCATTTTAAGTCAGTGTGGAGGGAGCGTGGGATCGACATTGACTTGTCATAATTATCATGACCTTGTAGACTTAGGAATTTGTGTCGTTCTAATTCCTTGGTATATAACCACCCGTATTCAACAGCAGGGCAGGCCGATATTAGCAGGCCCACCAGTTGAGCAAAGTATCTAATCTTACATTGTTGCAATTTCATGAACTGTTGTATTTCTTGCATGATACGACATCTTTTGTCAGGCGGTAGTTCAACTTGGAGATGTTTGCTGTTTATAATACAGCCAAGATATTTACAGGAAGTAGATGGAGCCATAACACTTTTCTCTAGATTTAGTAGGAAGCCTAAGCTAGTTAAGAATTGTTTTGTTATGTTCACGTTATCCAAACATTTGTTGTATGTACTGGATATTAGTAACAGGTCATCTAGGTATATAGTTGACAAGTAGCCGGCAGATCTTAATAGTTTTACTACAGGCTTCATTAACTTTGTGAAGATATAGGGAGCTGTATTTAAGCCGAATGGTAAGGCGTTAAATTCATAAAGTGTTCCGTTGAAGGAAAATCTTAAACATTTTCTAGAATTTTTATTAATTTTTAGTAAAAAATATGCGTCTTTCAGATCAATTGTTGCCATGAAGCAATTTCTAGATGTTAGCTTTAGGGCTGTTCGTAAGTCTTCTAGTTTAAAGTGGGTAGTTTTTATAAATTTGTTGAGGTTTTTTAAATTTAGTATGAAACGCATTTTACCATTTGGCTTGGGTCTTAGAAATATACCAGATACAAATTGGTCTGGGCATGGTTCGCATTTAGAAATAGCTCCAATTGAGAGAAGATTAAGAATGGCTTCCTCATACTGAATAAGCTCGGATTGTGAGTAGGTCGGAGCTAAAGGAACAGAGAGTTGTTCTACAGGGCTGTCAAAAGAGATTTCGTAGCCGCGAATCCATGACAAGATTATTTTATCATTTGTGATTCGTTCCCATTGTTTATAAAACTTAGATAAGCGTCCCGCGTATGGTACCTCTTCTAACGTCGGTTGTTGGTCGTCTTCCGCGGCTGCGATGACGTCCTCGATGATCTGGCGGGCTGATTCTGGTGAGAGGCAGTCGGCTTGGTCTTCTGCTGCGTGTTCGCCGGCGGTTTCCGTGTTGGAGCCGCCGGAGCTCTCGAGTTTAAATTACTCGTCTTCGAAGTGGACGGTGCTGTTTTTCTGACATTATTATTAGGTGTGCTCTTTATTTCGGCACTAGATTTGGATACTGCCTTTGCAGTTTTTAAGGTGTCAGGCAAATTCTCACCAAATAGTAATTTGTCTATTTTTGAATTGAGGATTTGTGTTTTGACGTCTTTTTTGAGGACGGAGGTACTAAACATTCTTCGTGTGACCGAGTCAGAATGTTGTATATCGCATAACATTCTATTTGCGTCCATTAACTTCTTCAGGAGTTCTTTATCTTTTTGTTGAGACCCTATCAGCTGCGACGTAGCCTGTGATAGGCAGGCAATAGCACTACCAAGGAGCTTTTGTTTTGTTTCGATCGCCTTGTCGCGATTTACGAGTGTTTCGGGAAGGGCGGCTTTTATCTCTGGGTTCATGCAGGGCGCGCCTAGAAGAATGGCATTAGACGGGAGTAAATATTTTGTTTGCAGTTCTTTTCTGGCTTCTTTAGTGAGGCCAGATGTCGTAATATGTTCTAGACGGTTGGCTAGTTCTTTGTGAATTTCTTGGCCATACTGCACTGTCGTACTGGGGTCATCACCGAGAATATCTAAAATATCTTTATCTATGACGGTATTTTCGTTTTGTTCACTCGTATTTTTTGTCGCTGGCAAGTTATTTTCTTCTTGGTTACTTGAATTTGTATTACAGGTGGTCTCTGTCACTGTAGGGGATTCTGCTAGTGTATCATCGTTTTCTAAGTCAATTAAGTCATCCAGTTCAACTGCAAATAAGTATAAGTACCTATTTATGTAAACATATAAGAAAAACAAATGTACTTGACATTTACTTAAATTGTGTTTTGTGTAGAAAAAAATTTATGAACAAAAACCGTGGAGCAGCCCTAGAGGCTTGTCCGATGGTTATTTTCTTTGGCAAAGTGAAATTAGATACTGTTTATTTGTTAGGTAGGTAGGTTACGATAACATGTAACACTTCCATTGAAGTGAACGAGTTACCTATACGTATGAATGTAGTGAGGCAGTCCAAAGATCAGCTCGATTTCATTCTATATGTGATGCGTTTTATGGTCAAATACAGTGAGTCAGTCCATAGATCAGCTCGAATTGCATTTGTTTACCATAGTTTTAGGTAAGTAAGTACTTAGTTATGGCTTATGAAATGCTTGAGACAGTCCGATGAGCAGCTCGATTGCATTGTGCCATAATAAGTGGGTAACCAGTAAAATAGATCTCCGTCAGGTTAAGTGTAGGTAGGTACTACATACCGGTAATGTTGTCCGTCATCGGCTCCATTGATTCACTTGTGGATGAGTCACTGCGATCCCGGTCTCGAGCGTGTTTTAACTTTTTCTTTAATTTTTTGATTTCACTACGGATTTCGTCGTAATCACTTTTCGATCGTTTACGTTTCGGCATGACGAAACAGTTTTATCAGTTTCGCACTTGATTTAGATAATCGTAAGCACTTCTGGAACAAAAAGTTACAGAGAACGTGTTGAGCGGCGTAGCACTGGAATGCGAATGAATAATGGCCGCCGGTGTGGCCAGGAGCGGGTCGAGAAAATAAAACGACTTTTTATTTTTTAATATTTATTCATCTATCTCAAATAGTGCATGAGCGGTAGCACCTATGCGGTACTACAAGTTGTGATTAGTATTTATTTCAGGTACTTATCTTGAGGACGAGGTGCGAGTATAATATAGGATATTTTTTTATTTATTTGCTGAAAAGCTTTCAACGTTATGCTGCTCGTTTTTTGCTGCACAATCTTGAATATTGTGCTGCTCGTTTTAATTTAGGCCGAATCTAAATGTTATTATGGTATGCTAAAAAATGCAAGTACACTTGGTGAATATTTAGAAAGTCCCCATATAAACTGTTTATACAAATTCCGACCACGTGTTAGAGACCGCGTGAACATGAACTGTTGACTATATTGGACGTGTTTACAAATGGTCGTCAACAGTGGCCTAAATGTTTGTTACTTTCTTTCTTGACGACAGCGAAGATGGGTAGTACTTGAAACTTTTTAGTGACTGTTTTTCTAACACGTCTTTGATTATGGTTGACCTCACAATCGACAGTCAAAGGAAGCTGAGGAAAAAGATATTGGAAAAAGACAATGCCTTATACTATCTTTGGAATAAAAAAAAATTACGAAAGATCTCTCTCGTTATAAAATTATAAATAGATTTTGACTATACCTATATTAAATATCCATTATGTATGTACAGTCAAAATCAATTTAAAATATCACGTTCAGCTGTTTTGATGCCCCTGAATCCAAATCACAGATTTTTTACTTTGTTATTGTGTTCGAGCATCTCGCTACTAGTGAACCGTTTTTAATGAAACTTCTTTTATTTTATAGCTAATAGTTTGACTTATAAGTGGTAGTTGCTCTTTCTTTCTGATCGCGAAAGTTAAGCAACGTTGGCTGTGGTCAGAACCCAGATGGGTGACCGCTAGTGGCACAACAACCAGAGCGTTTCTGTGCTTCGAAAGGCACGATAAGCCGCTGGTCCTGGCTACTGTCTAGGACTGCAGTCGTTAAGCCAAGTCAGAGGCCATTTGGCGGCTTGAAAACTCTGACAGCCAGGTTGGCCACTAACCTAGCAAAGCCTAATCTAGAATTGGGTCTGGTTTGTCTTCCAGGTTGCGGAGGTCAGATGGCAGTCGCTCTGTGTAAAAACCAGTGCCCCCGTCAAATCCCCTAGGTTATGTAGCGGACTCCGTAAAAACCTTTTGTCAAAAACGGAATTGATGACCGGGACTGTATACTCGTACAACTTATGGTTCTAATTCGAATTTTATATTAACTATACGATAAGACAATACCATAACCAGTACCAACAATCACCGAGATAAACAGTTCTGTTATGCAAGTACAAGTACAGTACATTTTAAAAACATGGTTGTTGTTTTTCACAGTTCCCTTCTATTGTTGTCATAAATCAATAGAAAAATTCTACCCACGCTCTAAAACATACTACTCGACCAACAATAATTACACGCATACTTGTTGAAGTTATAGATATAGTGCCATTGTCGTAAGGTTATATTTTAAAGTGGACGTTGATGGATACTGCCGATAAGATGTTTCATCTTGAGATATAATTTAATTATAAACATTAGGTCACGCCTCTTTTTGTTTTTATTTCTTCCTTTATTCCATCCTCAACAATCTTTTCACATAGGTTTTTTAATAATGTTACACTGTATAGAATACAGCAAGTTGCAGAGATCATCTTTTTTAGGGTTCCGTAGTCAAGTCTTACCCCCCTAACCCTTATAGTTTCGTCATGTCCGTCTTTCTGTCCGCGGCTTAGCTCAGACAAAATACAATAGGAATCAGGTACTAGATCCTCGCTGAGTATTAGGAGGTAAAACAATTATGTTATGAACGTTGTCGTGGCCAGATCGTGGTATTGGCTATTTCATGATGTGGCCACTTTCATGTTGGTTACTTCATGAATTCATGTTGGTTACTTCATGAAATGCAACCTAACATAACCGAACCTTTCATGAAGTGGTCAGCCACATCATGAAGTGATCATTTCTAACGATCTGGCCACGACAAACGTTATGAAATACTGTATCAAAACCTGCTTTGCGATAAAACATCGTAAAAAAACTACGGCACCTTATACTGCGTGTGGCCCGAAACGCACTTGTCCGGTTTTAAAATGATGATGCTTGAAATGATGTAAACTAAATAATCAAAGTTATTTGAAAGACATAGCTAAAAATAAAAATCACGCTTTAATGCATATGTCGCAGCCAACTGGCTTAATCAGGCAGTTAATTGAATGGTCAGCCAATTGATTGCCTGCTGGCATTCAGTTTAGGCCTAGGCAAAATTGTTGACAGAACTACGATCGCTCAACGTTTGATGAGTTAGCTAATCGAAAGCTAGCCCGATTCAGACGGCCATCCTTGAACCAGCCGATGTCCAGCAAATAAATCTATTTGTCTAGTAAAATTATTACAAAATTTATTTGTCTAGTAAAATTATTATTTATGCAGCAGAATAAATTGTTTGAGCAACAGAACAAATTATCTGAGTAGCAGAATGATAAACTGTGCAGTAAAATAGTTATTTTTGCAGCATTCAAGCTAGCATTTGGCAGTCGCTGGCCGCTGCCTCGGCTCGCTCACTTCGCTCGCATGGCTCATGCATTTTGGTCGCAATAAAACCTAATACAATCTAGCCGATCGTTACCCTATGGACCTATAAGCATAACGGCTGCATGACGTTTAGCCATCTTGTTTAACGATTGAACGTTTGGGCGAGGTGTTCTTTAGCCGTTCAATTGAATGCCGGCAGTCAATCAACCGGCTAGCCATTCAATTAACCAGCTAGTTAAACCAAAGTAGAAAATCGCAAAATTTCACAACCACAGGCAGGATTCGAACCTGCGTCTTGCGATTTTCTACTTTGTAGATTTATCCGAACACAGGAAGTGTTAAAATAAAAATTATTTTCAATTATACGTAGTGTTACCAATTTTCAACTCGAAATCTGTCTGCAATGATGGACTAGTTGAGCTAGTACAGCAAAAATGCTTGCTAGGTGGCAGCACAAACGCAACGTTGGAATGCGTAAGGAGGTCGCTAAATTTCACAACATCGGGCAGGACCACAGTAGCCTAGTTGGTAAAGCGTCTGCGGTACTTACGCAGAAGACGCAGGTTCGAATCCTGCCTGTGGTTGTGAAATTTTGCGATTTTCTACTTTGTAGATTTATCCGAACACAGGAAGTGTTAAAATAAAAATTATTTTCTAGTTAAACCAGTTGGCCGCGACACATACTTACAAAAAACTTCGAACAAATTAACTTCGAAAAAATGAACAGCGTAAAATACGCTGCGCAGCGTAACATACGATTTATCAGCACTACATTTCGTAAAAAATGAAAATTAAATTACAAGGAAGCCCTCAAAGCAAATTGGTATACGTATATAGGTATTCACGACTATAGTTCTGTTGTGTAACAAACCTAGTGATTCCCAAACAGAAATAGTTCAGGAGTATCGGTAGGCTGTAAAGCTTTATAATCAGGTTGTCAAATGCAGGCCCAAATCTACTCGTATGCGCTACTGAAGCTCGGTCGGTTCAGAACGCACCTTTTGCTCGTACGTATGTCACCGAGTTATCATTGAGATAAATAATATTTCAAATGGAAAGGAATAACCGAGAACCTGTGTGGTGCCGGCAAAGAATAGTACCAACCCATACATACCCGTGGGTGTCGTAAGAGGCGACTAAGGGTTATAATCTGGAGGATGGGCAGCAGCATCCTCCTGTGTATCATACCATCTTAATTACTGCGGTCACCTACAACCGCGGTCCATGGTGCCAGCCGTAACGCTGACAAGCGAGGTGACTATGGTACTTCCCCTCCACATTTTTCCAGCAAAAGCTAGAATTATGGAGGGAGCTCCCTGTCCTGTAGTGGACGTTTCATGGGATGTTATGATGATGATGAACCGAGAACCGAATAAGCTTGAATTATACAGTCGGGTCATTTATTTCAACAACATATTGGTATTAACTTTGATGTGGGCTTGCCATTGTAAACTAATTAAATCCCGGGGCACAAAAGAAAGATACTGACCGTGAATGCGCAGAACTTAAAAAAAAACCGGCCAAGTGCGAGTCGTACTTGCGCACTGAGGGTTGTTATTTTTATTGCTAAATTAACTTAAATTTCAATTTGAGTTGATTGTATGAAAGGTTAATTGCGGGTTACGACTTATGACGTATTAATAAAAACTACTTACTAGATCTCGTTCAAACCATATTTCGGTTGAAGTTTGCATGGTAATGTACATCACATATTTTTTTTAGTTTTATTTTTCTCTTATTTTAGAAGTTACAGGGGGGGGGGACACTCATTTTACCATTTTGGAAGTGTCTCTCGCGCAAAGTAGTGTCTCTCGTGTGTGTCTCTCGTGCAGTATCATTTTTGAAGACCTATCCATAGATACCCCACACATATGGGTTTGATGAAAAAAAAAATGTTTGAGTTTCAGTTCTAAGTATGGGGAACCATATTTTTTTTTTTTTTCAATTTTTGTGTGAAAATCTTAAAGCGGTTTACAGAATACTACTCACCATTTTTCAATAGTATAGCTCTTATAGTTTCGGAAAAAAGTAGCTGTGACATACGGACGGACAGACAGACAGACAGACATGACGAATCTAAAAGGGTTCCGTTTTTTTCCATTTGGCTACGGAACCCTAAAAATGACCGCGGGAGTGCGCGGGGCAAGGCGTGCGAATCGTGATTGGCTCCCCGCCTGTCACCTACGCAGAGAAAATAACGGTCAGAATCGGATATTTGTTACATTTTGTGTCACGTCATGTATGTTGTGTGCAGTATAATGATTAATTATTTTCTGTACATGTTGTATTTTATTCTGCCTGGTATTTATGTTTCCGCCTTTTTAACACTCGTTATTATTCCAGTCCTGTGTGGTGCTCGCAAAGAATAGTACCAACCCATACATACCCGTGGGTGTCGTAAGAGGCGACTAAGGGTTAACTGGAGGATGGTCAGCAGCATCCTCCTTTATATCTTACATCTGACTTACTGCGGTCACCTACAACCGCGGTCCGTAGTGCCAGCCGTAACGCTAACAAGCGAGGTGACTATGGTACTTCCCCTCCACATTTTTTTCCAGCAAAAGCTAGAATTCTGGAGGGAGCTCCCTGTCCTGTAGTGGACGTTTCATGGGATGTTATGATGATTATTCTAGTGTTGAAATTAGTTTCCCTAGATAATTCGAATACCACTGTACCCAACGTGTACTCTTCAAAAATATGAAAAGGCTGAATAAATTCACAGCTATTCATGATGCTTCAGCTTTATGATAAAACTTTATAAAACACATTCAAATACGGCTTTGAAAGTATGTTGATTTATCTCTTGCATAATACAGCAGCAAAGCAAATAGAAAATATTTTTGCTTCCGAAAATATGTTTATTATATTTAAAACTAAATAAACATGAGCACAAAATTATGACCAATTAATTACTTACTAGTTAGGAACAAGTCATTATCTTCATAGCATCACATAAAAGACCACTGCTGGACAAGAAGCTGCGGGATTTTTGTTTTAACCTGAACGAGTGTCGGTTTGTAAAAAAAAAACATGGATTTCTTTAGTTTTATTATAAAATGAAGCGACATTTTGTCTTCTTCCGGGTTTTTATCAAAAATGGCTTTGATCAAAAACCTGCGACGTTACTATGGTCTGCGGTTCTGATCGCTCCAAACATGCTGCCACCCATTTTATGGTTCACCCACAAGAAGAATTGGGGTGCTGCTATTATTAAAACATTATCCCTTCATTGTGTAAATTTTGTTGACCTAAATAGTCGGCATAAGACAAAGACTTCTTTAAATCTGTACTGTATTGTGGTTTTTCATTTCATAGTAGAAGGATAATTTAGTACCTAAGCTCTTGAGCGAATATTATTTGTTAATTTTGACGTGACCTTCTCGCGAGATTTGTTGCCGAGATGAAATTATAAATGTCGAGTTTACGTTGAGCGAAAAAATCTAATTTTCACTTTCCCTCTTCCTTCACAAATAGATGTAAATAAGAAAAGAGATTTGCCATCTTTCCTTAAAATTTGTTATTGCAAACGGGAAAAAATAATAATTATGAAGATATTGCTATAAATAACTAACAATTTGAATGGTGTCGGTGTGAAATTGAAAAGATCAATTAAATTATTAATAAAGGTCCTTTCAATCATTTAAATTATTTATTATTGGTCCGTTATAAATAAAGGAATTTTAGACCATGTTGTCTGATATTAATAAATAGTACCTGGTAGACCGAGCTTCGCTCTATAATAGCCGCCTCAATCTGAAAATATCATCGGGTGAGCATGCTACTCAACAACAGATGGTGCTGTAAGTTTCTTAAACGCGCAAAGAAATTAAAAAAACGGTGAAAACGAATTTTCCCAGCAGAAGATCGATTTTTTGCCCCCTAAAACCCCAGTATACTAAATTTCATCGAAATCGTTAGAGCCGTTTTCGAGAAACCGATTACAAATATATATACAAATATTGCTCGTTTAATAGTATAGGATAATAAATATCTCGGTCGGCACCCCTACAACATTTTATTTTACCCTGTTATAGGCTCATGTACCATTAATATACAGGGTGTTAATTTAATTGCGTGCCATAGCTTAAGGGGTGTTTCAGTTACGATAAAGAAACACAAAAAAATGTTTAAAAAAATCCTACTGAAAAAAAAACTAAAACTCCATTGAAACTTAACTAACACGGAGCACCGCGCTATCACCAAGCCAGCGCGCGAGTATCAGTGGTTAAGGTAGGCATATACATAACTGAAACTCTTTCGCGCGCTTTTGGTAGCGCGGTGCTCCGGGTCATTGCCCTCCGCGTTAGTTTAGTTTCAATGGAGTTTAATTTTTTTTAAGTAGGATTTTTTTAATAATTTTTTTGAGTTCCTTTATCGTTACTGAACCACCCCTTAAGCTATGGCACGCAATCAAATTAATACCATGTATAAGCAAACTATTATTTTTAGTAATCAGCTGTTGGTTTTCTAAATAAATAAAATAAAAAAAATTGTAAGTAGGTATTTAGTAACTTAATCATGTCGCCTGAGTCTCTTCATGCATTAAAGGGTCTATCCTGGCAAAGAGAGAGGTAGTAATGTAATGGACAGCTTTCCGAAATCTGAAAGGAGTCTCGGATTTTTCAGAATCGTTGACTGATCGTCTTTTTTAGGGTTCCGTACCTCAAAAAGAAAATAGAACGGAAACCGTATAGGATCACTTTGTTGTCCGTCTGTCTGTCATAAGCCTTTTTCTCACGAACGGGCTAAGGTACAAAGTTGAAATTAATACTAAATATCAAACTAAATAAAATCTTAAAATTTAAAAATTTTAATCAAAAGATACAGCCATTTACGTCCCCATCTCCATACATTTATTTCCCGTTGACCTAGAATCATGGAATTTAGCAACCTAGGTCTCATAGCACAAACAAAGAAAAAAAGTCTAAATAAATATAAAAAGAATTCTCACACCCAATCATAACCAATTAACGTGAGCTCCCGTTTAGTATACTTTCATATTAAAGAAGGGTCAGGTTTGAATTTATGATTGAAGTGCAATGAAGATTTTTATTAGTGTAATTCCAATGTAATTCTGCAGCTGCGGGGTGTAAGGGACTGTGAACCGAAAACTGAAATGGTGTGCTCAGTAAACGAATTTGTACATCTTTCAGTTTCAGTTTTCATTAGTTAGGAATAGCTTACTTGGGAATTGATAAAAGTAAGATACTGTACGTGGTCGTGACCTAATTTCTCAACTAAACTCTTCACAACTTCAAGTTACCTGTGCCAAAAACAGGGTCAATTTAATAAGTGAAAAAAGTGAATATGAGTGATAAAGAATTTTTGGTTATTAATGTCTATATGCCAACAGACAGTTCAAATAACTTTCTTTCATTTCAAAATTATTTGGGGAATATTAGCGCTATAATTGATAGTTGTAATGTAGAATCAGTGTTTGTTCTTGGGGATTTTAATGCACACCCTACTAAACCATTTGGTAGTGAGTTGATCTCCTTCTGTAATGAGAATGACTGGGTGATAGCAGACTTTGAAAAGCTAGGAATAAACACTGATAATTTTACCTACGTTAGTGACTCTAATGGTTGCAGAAGCTGGCTTGACCATATTGTAGTATCCAAGGCTTCATGGTTGACAGTGATAAATGTTAATATTAAATATAATATATTTTGGTCGGATCATTTTCCTCTTGTGCTGGAGTGTGACCTTGGCATGGTAGGGTCTAGGGTAAATTATAAGGGTAAAACTGTTAGCGGGGTAGCATGGGGTGATAGGGACACTGCTCAAACGGAAACATTCCGTAATGCTTGCCACAGTAGACTCCGTGACATCAACTTTCCAGCTGAAATGAATAGCTGTATGGACGGCATATGTGATAATGCCAATCACAGAATAATTTTAGATAAAATGTATGGGTCAATTATCTCAACACTCACTGAGGCAGCTATCTTAACTTGTGATCATCAGGGTGCACCTCGTACGGTAGGCTCTAGGAAAAAAGTAGCAGGCTGGAATAAGCACGTCAGTGACGCTCACGGGTCTGCCAGATTCTCCTTTCAAAATTGGCTGTTATATAACAAACCTACTTCTGGGCCGATCTACGAACAGATGTGTGAATCACGTAGAATATTTAAATCAAGGCTAAAGTGGTGCCTTAAAAATCAAGAGAAAATTAAATTAGATATCATTGCAGAACATCATAGTTGAACACGACCGTGCTCTGGCCTCCAAGGTGTACCGGGATAAAGGGTAATATAAAATAAAACCACCAAATCCGATTCACGGTGTGAACAGATAACAGTTTATTAGGCAAATTCGCTGGGGGGTCATTAAACAGGAAAAAATCTCTATACCGCGTTACAGCGAATTGCAAAAGGCGTACAACGCCATCTAGTGTGGATTTATATTACTAAAAACTTAATTATATACACGTCGTCGTGTACATACCGCCCACCAAGGACAAAATGACAATTGTCCTTAAACTCACAGTGCCGCCCACCGTGACAGAACTAATCCTAAATATTACAAAATATAAAGTAACTTAAGTACAAGGTTACTACAAATGAAAATCAACCAAGTTAAATTTTTTAACGAAAACGCAACAAGAGCAAAGTCATTGAAAGTTGACAATGATAAAGTGTGAATAAACAACTTTAACCTTAATGAATAACAAATCCTAAAATAAAAATTAATCTGCTACTGGGAGGAGACATAATTTGGTAACTGGTCTCTTTAGTGTACCATTTCGCACCTTCAAAGAAACAACTCTCACAATGTTGTCCTGCCCTGGATGAACATCAATCACTTTGCCGTACAACCAGCGACACGTGGGTAAGCCATCCTCCTTCACTACGACAATATCACCTATTTTGGGTTGGGGTCCTGGAGACGACCATTTGTATCTGTGATAAAATTTTGTCAGGTATTCGCGAGACCAGCGACGCCAAAAATCTTTTACCATTCGCTGCGTATATTGCCACCTCCTCAACGAGCTAACCTTGACATTTTCGACGTTCCTTTCGGGTGGCGCCAACAGTGACTCTCCAACCAGAAAATGGCCAGGCGTGAGAGCCGTCACGTCATCATTCTCATCGCACGGAAGTGCTGACAAGGGCCTGGAATTTAGGCAGGCTTCCACCTGCGCCAAAACTGTTGACATCTCCTCGAAGGTCAATGTGGATTGACCGATAATCCTTTTAAGGTGGTACTTGACGGATTTCACCCCCGCCTCCCAGAGTCCACCAAAATTAGGAGATCTAGACGGAATAAAATGCCAGTTGCAGCCATTTGTTGCAAGAGCCTCAGCAACTTCATCGAGCATAGACCTCTTTTCTATTAAAAAGAGTCTTTTTAATTCACTGGCCGCTCCAGTGAAATTTGTGGCATTATCACTCCATAGATCTGAGCAGTACCCCCTCCTTGCAACAAATCTCTTAAATGCCTGCAAAAACCCTTCGGAGGTTAGGTCCGTCACGACCTCTAAATGTACGGCTCGTGTCGCCATGCAGACGAACAGGCATATATATCCCTTATGGGACTTGTGACCACGACCTTTGGTCGTCCGTATCTGTATGGGTCCAGCATAATCGACACCACTGTTTTTAAATGGTCTCATCGGACTTACTCTTTGTGTCGGCAACTGTCCCATTAATTGGGTTTGTGTAACCCCTGCAGTCTTAGCGCACGTAACACATTTGCGATAAAAGGATTTGATAAGCTGCTTTGCTCCCAGTATCCAATATTTTGACTGAATGTAGCACAACATTATTTGTGGACCACCATGAAGCGTCATTTTATGAGCATCAGCAACGATCAAATTGCTCAAATGTGATTGTTTTGGCAACAATATGGGATGTTTGCGGTTCTCGTCCATTTGAGAGTGGGTGAGTCTACCGCCCACTCGTAAAACTCCGTCCTCGTCCAAGTAAGGGTTAAGTGATCGTAGACTGCTACCTTTCGGCAACTTGTCATTTTTCTTTATGACTGCAATGTCCTCCTTAAAATGTTCCTGCTGACACTGCCTTGTAACAGTCACTAAAACCTCTTTTAGTTCAGCCATCGAGAGGTGACCATCATTCTTAGACTTATTTTTAAAATTTTTGTAAAACCGCTTGCAGTACGCAAGAACTCTCAACATCCTTGTCAAAGACGAAAATCTCTCCCAGACTGAAGGTTCCTCATTTATGTGAAACGATTTCGTTTCTTCAAGATCCGTCACTAAGTCCTTTGGTTTAGTATAATCAATACCTTTTGCGAACAAAAAGTCCGGTCCACGAAACCACATCTGATGATTTAGCAGCTCAGAGGGGTGCAATCCTCTTGAAGCACTATCAGCGGGATTCTGTTTTGTCGAGACGTGTGACCAGTTGTGCGAATCCAAATTCGTCAATATTTCCGACACCCTATTGGCTACGAAAACCTTCCATCGGCTAGGATGGCTATTTAACCACGCGAGAACTACCGTGGAATCAGTCCACGCATGCAATTGAGACTTATCCACCTCCAACACAGTAGCCACTTCGGTCATAAGTCTGGTCAACAGCACAGCACCGCACAATTCCAGCCTCGGGATTGAGACTTGTTTCACAGGAGCAACCTTTGTCTTTGACGATATTAACGCTACGTGAACCTTCCCCTCTGCGTTAATCACTCGTGAGTAAACGACCGCAGCGTATGCCACCTTAGAGGCATCACAAAATCCATGAAGCTCCATAACCTTATCGTCAAAGCTAGTCTCAATCCAACGAGGTATGTAAATACTTTCCAGTATCTTTAATTCCTTTCGGTAAGCAAGCCATTCATCAAGCAATGCTTTCGGCACCTCCTCATCCCACTCCAATCCAGCTAGCCACAGCTTCTGTATAAAGATCTTTGACACTATAATACTGGGCGCGGCCCAACCTAGGGGATCATAAAATCGAGATATGTCGGATATTATCATCCGCTTTGTGATAACACCATCTTTTAGAGGAGGCAGATCAACCTTGTACCGGAAGGAGTCTTCTTTGCGTTTCCAGGTGAGTCCTACTATTTTTATTATATCATCGACCTTAATTTTTAGTCCTTCCTTTCCTGGTCCTTTTTCACTTAACTCCTTTGTTCCTTCTGCTCTCTCTTTCTCCATCTCTCTTTCCTGCATAGCCTTTACCAAATCTTCATTATTACTAGTCCATTTCTGCAACTCAAATCCTGCTTTTCCTAAAAGCTTATTCATTTCCTCGTACAACTCTATTCCTTCTTCCTTAGTTTCACAGCCAGTTAGTAAATCATCCATATAGAAGTCTGTTAGAACTTTGCGAGCTACTTTTGGAGGTGCATCTAAATCATCAATAGCCGCTTGATTTAATGCGCTGACTGCTAGGAACGGAGCAGACGCCACACCGAATGTCACCCTCAACATTCGATAATGATTAATATTTGTTGACTTACTGTCATCCCTCCACAGGATTCTATGGTAGTCGATATCTTCCTCAGCTAGCTTTATCTGCCTGTACATCTTAACGATGTCCGCTGTCAAACAGATTGGCGAAACTCTCCAACGCATCATCGTATGCCTTAATTCCGGTTGTAAGTTTGGGCCAACAAACAAGCAATCGTTTAACGACCTTTCATTATCCCCTTTACACGAGGCGTCAAATACAGGTCTTACCCTTGTCGTATCCTTATCCTCACGCACGATGGCGTGGTGAGGCAAGTAGATGGCATTCGAATTATCAATTTCCTCTTTAGGAACCACCTCCATATGATTGAGTTCGACGTACTCATTCAATACCTCTCCGTACTTCCTTTTTAGGTTAGGGTCTTTATTTAGACGCTTCTCTAAAGCGTACAACCGTTTTTCCGCAATTTTCAGAGAGTTAGTCACCTCCGGTTTCGTAGTTTTAAAAGGAAGACGTACTACGTACCGACCATCTTCATCCCTTTTTGTGGTTTCAGCAAATAGTCTTTTGCAATATTTATCCTCATCACTTAGCATTTCGAATCCCTCGGGAACCTTAGCGTCCTCAAGTTCCCAGAACCGTTTTAGAAGATCGTTTTCATCCATTTGAGAGTGCATAACTCTTACCTCATCACAAGCAACCGCAGTTGGATGATGCACCGCACCAGACAAGATCCACCCTAAAGAAGTGGCTTGTGCAACTGGTGAGCCACGCGGACCTCTTTCTACCCCGTTCAAAATGATCTGACTGTAGACCTCAGCTCCAAGTAATACATCAATACGACTAGGCGTATTATACTCTGGATCCGCTAGCGTCAGTTCTGCAAGTCCTTGCCATTCCATCATCTCAATCTTATGCGATGGTATAAGACTGGTGATGGACTTCAAGACGTATGCCTTCACGTTGATGACTACTTCGGGGTTGTAGCGTGATACAATGTCTATATTGACCATAGACCTAGAGAATAGACCACCTTCTCCACCTACTCCTAAAATTTTCCTGTTTACAGGAGTCTTTTTCAATCCGAGAGACTGAACAGTAGATTCAGTCACAAATGACGCCTGTGACCCTTGGTCTAGTAAAGCCCGAATCATATAAGTGTTACCGTGTCTTGTCCTGGTATTGACTAGCGCCGTCGCTAGCAATACCTGTTTAAAAACCTTTTCCGTAGAAACACAAGACACCACCGGTTCCGAGTTCGATGTAGGTCTCTCCATTCCACCTGAGCTATTTGTACTTTTCGATGGAGGCACAGCTCCACTCGAAGTACCCTTGTCATTGTTGACACCGCTGGCTTCGCCAGAACCCTTACCCCCAGTACTCTTAGGATGCAAGAGCGTATGATGTCTACCCTTGCAGGTACGACATTTCACATTAAATTGACAGAACTTTGCAGAGTGATTTAGTCCAAGGCAGCAAAAACAAATATTATGAGATTGTACAAAATCGCGACGAGCTTCAACCGGTTCCTTTGCAAATTTCTTGCAGCTACCAATTTTATGGTCCTCCGTACAAAACGGACATTCAGTATTAGATACATGATGTGACTTGACGGGTTGACTGTTGGGATGTGATTGTGGAGGTTTGTTTCTGACTCTATTTTCTACAGGCAAAAATTCAATTGCACGATACCGACTAGTCAGAAAATCCTTGAACTGGGCGAACGTGGGCAACTCATCAGACGAATCACTATCTGAAACACTAAACTCCCATTGTCGCCTGGTCTCAGGATCCAGATTCATTGTTAAAATATAAATTACAATGACGTCCCAACTGTCAACATCAACGCCTATATTTTGTAAAGTAGACAAACAGTCATTAGTAGTATCCATCAAGTCCTTTAGGCCACTAGGAGATTCATGAAGCAGGGTTCGTTGGCTAAACAACCTTTTTAAAACGCAATTACAAACATATTTCTTGTTATCGTACCTCTGCTCTAATAACTCCCAACACCTAGAATAGTTAGCCTCAGTAGTGGGGATATGCCGCAGCAATTGTTCAGCTTCTCCCGACAAATAACCTTTTAAATAATGCAGTTTCTGAGCGCCATCTAAATCCTTCCTATTATGTATTACCGCAACAAATAAATCTTTAAAAGTATTCCACTCAGAATATTTCCCTGAAAACACTGGTATATTAATTTTCGGTAATTTAACCATTGATTTGTTTTCCTTCTCTAGAGTTTCAGACAAAGATTCTAAAAACATTTTGATCGCACATTTACAATTTACATAATCCTCCTCAACGTTTTCATAAAAGTCTTCCTTCATGTAATCTGTCTTTTTCAACTCCTTTCGTGGAACCTGATATAATAAATCTGCATGCCCCTTCATGAATTGTGCCCACATTTGTTCAAGATTATCGAGTCTACTTTCGCCGTAACTTTTAGTGAGGCGATCCTTTGGAGTCTTATTAAAATTAGTAAGCGCCTTTTTAATACGAGAACCTATGTCCTCTTGTAATAATAACAATGAATCCATGACATTTTCCTTACCGGAATCCCCATCGTCTCCACCGGCCATCTTTACTTAACTTTATAAGACTGATTAAATGAAGGAATTTTTCTAAGTCCAAAGTGAATGTTGAAAATTTTACAAGTCTTTAAACACAAATCAACTCTGGTAAAAATCGGGCATAGGTTCCCCGTACCTTCGTTTTTTGCGAAACTATTCTAAGTCCTAACTATTTCATGCAAAATTATTCTAAGTTAATGAACGACAAGAAAGTTAAAGTAAATTTTTCCTTACAAATAAAGTTCAAAATTGTCCAATATATAACTGACAGATTACAAGTTAACTTTTTCTATTAAATTTCTAAGAAATCTTATCCTAACCAATAAGGTTCAAATTGGCAAAGCACATTGAAAGTCAATCTTCAAGTTCCACTGCACTATTATTTAACTTCCGATGAAATAAGGTTCAAAATTGAAATCAAAGAGTACTCACAGTTTTTTCCAGGGTCACTCACTTCACAACTTGGTTACCGATCCGATACGTCACTGCTCCAGCTGACGTCACTCCTGTTGCTGTCTCTGTCTCACACAGAGCAAACCACCTTTCCTTGCTCGCCAGCGCCACTCCCGGCTCCGTCTGTCAACTGCCTCGTCAGGGGTACCGTTACCCCCGCCGCACCTCAGACCTCGCGATGCCCTGCGCTGGTCTGCCTCAGACCTCGCTATGACGTCGCGCCGGTCTGTCCCGCCCACGTTCACGACAGCGATCCACTGCCCGTGGGGTTCCGAAATCCGCCCAAAAGTTGCACTCCACCAAAGTGCCCTCCGAATATAAAGTTATATCCGGCTCGAAGGACCATGAACACGACCGTGCTCTGGCCTCCAAGGTGTACCGGGATAAAGGGTAATATAAAATAAAACCACCAAATCCGATTCACGGTGTGAACAGATAACAGTTTATTAGGCAAATTCGCTGGGGGGTCATTAAACAGGAAAAAATCTCTATACCGCGTTACAGCGAATTGCAAAAGGCGTACAACGCCATCTAGTGTGGATTTATATTACTAAAAACTTAATTATATACACGTCGTCGTGTACAATAGTAAAAAAGATTTTAAAAAGTTTTGGAAGCAGACTCAAAAATTAAACCCTAGACCTGGTATACCGGTGAGCGTTTCTGGGTTATGTGATAGTCATGACATTGCCAACTGTTTTATGAATCACTTTAAAGTTCCTGCAAAGACCCTTCAGGTTTCTTCATGTGACAGTGAACATGTGAATCTTAGGAATTCTGGTGACAAATCCTCAATTTATTTTACCACAAAACAAGTTGCTAAAATTGTGAAAGGTATGACGAGGGGAAAGTCCCCTGGTCACGATGAACTAAGTATTGAACACTACCAGAATGCGGGGGTACACCTTCCTAGGGTGCTGTCATTGTTCTTTAATCTATGTATTGGTCACTCCTACCTGCCATCTGAGCTCATGAAAACAGTTGTAATACCAATCACAAAGAACAAAACTGGTGATATGTCAGATGTGAATAATTACAGACCAATTTCATTAGCAACTACAGCAGCTAAGATTCTTGATGGTCTGCTTGACAGCCAGCTGGATCAGTGTCTTGACTTGCATGAAGCACAGTTTGGATTCCGTGCTGGTCTGTCCACAGAAAATGCTATATTGGCAGTCAAGCAGACTGTCAAGTATTATAATGATAGAAAGACACCAGTTTACGCCTGCTTTCTGGATTTGTCGAAGGCATTTGACAGGGTCTCTTATGAGGTGCTGTGGAACAAGCTGCAGAAGACTAATATGCCTGTTGAAATGATTGAAATATTTAAGTATTGGTATGGGAATCAAGTTAATTATGTAAAATGGGGTAGTGGTGTGTCGGACATGTACAGGTTGGAGTGTGGTGTTCGTCAAGGTGGTAAAACATCTCCAAGGCTCTTCAACCTTTACATGAATGACTTGATAGTGGGACTCAGCAGCAAACAATCAGGTTGCTCAGTAGATGGCACTATGGTCAATAACATTAGCTACGCTGATGATATGGTGCTGCTGAGTCCGGCTGTCAGTTCTCTTCGGGAGCTATTGCTAGACTGTGAAGATTATGCTAAAGCACATGGGCTTGAATATAACACAAAAAAGAGCGAATATGTGGTCTTCACGGCTGGCTGTAGACCCCCTAGCTATGTTCCACCTATAAGGCTATGCGGTGTTGATTTAGTAAGAGTTGCTCAGTTTAAATATTTGGGTCATTTTTTGTCAGAAGATGGTAAGGACGATATGGACATTGAGAGGGCTCGAAGGGCGTTGATAGTGCGTAGTAATATGTTGGCTCGGAGATTTGCTTGCTGTACAGTGGAGGTAAAAGTAACACTTTTTAAAGCCTACTGTCAAAGTCTTTACACGAACAGTCTCTGGGTCAATTACACAAAGAAAACCTACAACGCACTTCGAGTCACCTATAACAATGCCTTTAGGTTGCTGTTGGGGCTCCCACGTCACTGTAGTGCCTCTAATATGTTTGCAGAAGCGCGAACCAATGATTTTTTCACGATAAGACGTAAGAGCGTAACATCCTTGCTACAGAGAGTACGTGCGAGCTCAAACAGCATCTTGATTGTGCTCAGGGACAGGTGGGAGTGCCCCATACTAAGACATTGGAATCTTATCATGGTGGGGTTGAACGACAGCACAAGATGAAAATGAAAAAATGTGAAATTCTTTTATTAAATTTAATCTTAATAATACGAATGATAATAATAAATTGTGATAATGATAATAATATAATATGACAGATTTGTTGACTTTAGTTACTAACATAGTTAACTAAGTTTTTTTTACTAACAATGGACTGTATGTTGTCTGATAATAAATCAATTTGAATACACTATTTCCGTTACTTACGTACAAATTTTCAAAATTTCATGTACTTACCAACTTAGCACTTTACTCTTTAATAGGTTCAAGTGAAGCTGTCTGTATACAGCGTGTTACGGAAAGGTGTGATACTACTAAAGGGTGCGAATCTGCCCATGAAACTGAACTTTTCCCGAGGAACATAGGTCATAAAACAATAGTAGATTAGTAGCCAAGGGCTGTAAGGCATCAATTGCAGCCCGAGATATTTAGGCGCACGAGCGCAGCGAGGGCGACTATAGTTCGAGGGTGCAATTGATGCTTACACCTGAGCTAACTACTCTGCTTTACATCTCGATTGTGAGGTAATTAGGTCCTTATTACCACCAAATCGTAGGTGACCAATTAGAGCTATAATAATATGTATTCTTTATTGTACACAACAAAACAATTATAAAATGATACAGATGTAGTTTACAATGGCGAGCTTATCTCTTTGAAGAGATCTCTTCCAGCCAACCAATATTAAGTAAGAAAATATAAGTATATAGACGGGGACAAGAATGTGTACACAATTATTAAGATTAAATAATAGTAGGAAAATATACACTACATATTAATCATACATACATAGTCATAAGTTAAATATACTACTTATACTGACTACATACCATATTACTTATATACCAATAATATAATAGAATACTACATACCTAAACTATAATATAATAGAATAATACATAATAATATTAATGTATAATAATGTATAATAATAATGTATCTAGAAAAGCCCTAGGGCGGTAAATAATTAAAACGCCCGCCGCCCCGCTGCTGGAGGCGGCCATTAAGGCGGACGTTTTAATTACTTACCGCCCTAGGGCTTTTCTAGCTACATTATTACCCTAGAGCGCTAATTGGTCACCTACAAGCCCCATTTGGGGGTAATAAAATCCTACTTACCGAATATGAGAGATGTAAAATAAATTTTTAACCTACCGTAGAAACTGCATCAGCTGATAGCGCATTTTTAAGGGAGATTTAATTTAATTTTTCATATGTTCGTTCGTGTTGTTTGTTGTGTGTGTTTTTAGGGTTCCGAACCTCAAAATAAAAAAACGGAACCCTTATAGGATCACTTTGTTGTCCGTCTGTCTGTCTGTCTGTCTGTCTGTCAAGACCCTTTTTCTCAAGAACGAGAAGAGGTATCAGGTTGAAAAGTGATATCGAATATTAAGGTCCATAAACCACACAAGATCTGAAAATTTAAATTTGTTTGTAACGACGCAATCAATAGATATGGCTTTTTATGTCCTCATCTCCATACATTTATGCAAAAAAGCAAAACCTACAGGGTACTTCCCGATGACCTAAAATTATGAAATTTGGCAAGAAGTTAGTACTCTCACAGTACAAATAAAGGAAAAAGTCTAAAATCATTAAATATTTAAATTTTTCTCACAACTAATAGTATCCAATTAAGGTGAGCTCTCGTTTCAAGAACTTTACTATAAAAGGGGGGTCAAGTTGGATGGTCACGGAGATTTTAAAATCAAAGAGCAAAAGCTTTTAGTATATCATATGGTAGATAGGTACGGAACCCTTAGGGCGCGAGTCCGACGCGCACTTGGCCGGTTTTTTTTTTCATGTGTCCCTCGGTATTATCACACATTTCCGTTATACTCGTACGTTATCTCTTTCCCACTGAAGGAACATTTAAGGCGAACGTAGTCGCGGGCAATAGCTAGTAATAATTAAGCACGTAGAAACAAACCAGAGAGGCGTGAAGATCGATTCATTCTTAAGAAGGAGCTAGACTGACAAGAGTCCGTCTCTTAAATTGGACGATGAGAAACAAACCAGTGTAAGCTGAACCAGCGCTAAGCAACCTACGCCCCAAACTTCCCTGTCCCCGCTCAAGGTCAAAGTTTTTCCAACGACGTAAGTCCGTGTGTCGCTAAAATGTAGTTGACATATTCTTTTGAAAAAATCTTTACTAGATTATGTAAAATAGCCCTCGTTACGGATGGACAAGTTGCGCTACAGAATTACAAATTACGTCACCAACCACTAAACTTAATGTAAGCAAGCCGCTAGCTACCACAGCCTGATTGAATTGGGATTAAATAAATCCCAGTGGCCTTTACTGTAACTGAAACTCTGAATACGGGTAGAACAGTAGATACAAGATTTTCTACTTTACAAAAAACGCAAATAACACGTAAATACATACAATCAAATCTCCTGCTTCCCGACCACGGAGTGTTCCCGACAGAGTAATCCACACCTATTATATATTCTGTGTCCACACCACACTTTTCCACTGGTTCCACCACAGATGAAAATAATCTACAGCTGGTAGGGATAATGGGTATAAAACATTTTCGATAGGTACCTTCCTACCATGCAAAATAACTTCTAAGTTTAGATAGTGGTTATTGTATAAGTAATATTTTTGTCATAATAAAAGTAGTAAAAAATTTGTTACAGTATCTTACTTCATTATGAAATCCCATGAAATGTCCACTTCAGGACAGGGAACTACCACCAAAATTCCAGCATTTGCCGAAAACAATGTGGAGGGGAAGTACCATAGTCACCAGTGTCACCACGCTTGTTAGCGTTACGGCTGGCACTATGGACCACGGTTGTTGGTGACCGCAGAATGTACGATTAAGATGTTACGATACACAGAAGGATGCTGCTGCCCATCCTCTGGTTCACCCTTAGTCGCCTCTTACGACACCCACGGGTAGAGATGGGTCGGTACTATTCTTTTCCGGCACCACACGGGACCTTACTTATTTATCATCTAAGGGTTAGTTATGAATGATTATAATGTTTTTAATGTAGGCGCACTTTACGGGTGTAAAAAAAGCTAAAATATGTAAGTTCAAATGTTATGAGTCGGTCTGATTTGTATTGAAATTTCTTTCTTTTTCTCTTTCTCGATTGTTTTTTACGTAAATTTGCACGTAATCTGGTCAGTTGCTTCCACCGGCTTCGAGGCATATTCAGTTCTTACGAAACCTGGTTAGACCACGGTTTCGCACATCGTCCTCTTAGCAATTTGCCTTATTTCCTGTTACCTTAAGTTTATACAAAATTATATGGGCCTCTGCAAATTGAAATCGTAACGGAATAATTGCAAAGAATTTCTATTAAATTATTTATTAACTGGACTGTTATTTGTGCATAGTAACATCACCGAGACTTTTTTCTGAGCAAAATTCGCGTCCGCAAGGGAGCTGATTTGCCATTCGCAACAGAAAAGTTTTACCTTCTTCAAGCCCACGCTCAAGCTCCCAAATGCCAAGACGAATTCTTTTCGCTACAGTTTTCAGAAAACAAAATTCACGTGCTCTTTTATGAACTTACTTTTCCTGCTTCATTAAAATTTATATTTATTAATTGTTTTGGTGCTTTGTGAACCTAACTCCCTACAAAAACAAAATAACTACTTATGGGCAACTTAGTTCCACAAGAAATCGTCTCAGTTTAAGGACATCCGAATGCTTTAACCTTAAGCTAATATTATTTACCTACACCTTCTAAAATCCCGCCGACGGCATGATTCAGCCACTAAAATTCAAGTGTAATTGCAATCAGAATGAAATGTAATACTCCAGTAAAAATACGGTTTTGAAAAACATTAAATGTTAATAGCTACTTTTTTGTGTATATCGTATTTAAATATGATGTTAAGACGCAATATTTACGAATCCACCTAAAATTTAAAGCTAAATATTTTTTTCGAATAATAGCTAAAGCAAAAATAGTAATAGACAATTATATACTTTATATCATACATAAACTTTACATATAGGCATCAAAATCCACCATAAATATATTTAAAAATATCAATTTGTTTCGAAATATAAAATCTACACTTATTTTTACATATAAGATCCAATAAAATCGAGGTAAAATAATGTAAAAAAACTGAGCTAAACTCAACCTTTTTAAATGTAAGTGATTCTTATATATATTCACAAAAATGCCATACTAAATAAAATAAAAGTTTTTTATAATCGCTGGTTTACAATGATTTTGTAAACATTTATGTTGGATTTGCCAAAAATGTGATTACTTAGCACTATTAAAATTATTAGAAAGAAAAACGGATCTATTACTATTTTTGGTTGCGAAGATAAGCTATATTTAAATTTCGTGCTATAAAAGTTAAACAATACAAAAAGCTAATATTTTTAGGTGGATTCATGTATAATATGAAATTATAAATATATAGCAAGCCGTAAATAAAAAAATAATCTATTAAATTTTTTTTCCGAAATTCCATATTTTTTTAATGTTTGGACGGCAAAATAAATAAATAAATGGAGTAAATTTAGGTGGATTCCTTTAAAAAGCTTTACACAGAAATATAATCTATCGATCTGAAAAAGAAACACGGCTATTATCAATTATTTCCGTTTCGCCATAAAATCTCTCGTAATTTTACTGGAGTATAAATGGAAACAGCTACAATAATGGTAAATCCTAATTTAGTCGACTGAATTACATTTGGTAAGATATACATATTACGTCTTACTACAAAAAAGTAAGACATCTAAGAAAAATGCGCACAAAATAACTAGGCTATATCAGTTGATACGCAGAAGTCAAGTCATAATAAAATAAGTCATTTTTGACTTCTGCGCATCAACAATCACATAGACAGAGTTATTTGGTACGATTTTTTTAATCAAGTTTTCAACAGATGTCTAACTTTCTTGTAGTAAGACGAATTATTTAGTTTTAAAATTATTTAGAATCCTAATTATAAATCCTTATTCAGTCTTCCTAATTAGAAATAATTCGACTGATTTAGGATTTCTAATTAGAATTCTAAATAATTTTAAAACTAAATGTAACCTACTAACTGCAACTACATGACTGAATTCAGTAGGAAACTGAATTATCCACTCGACTTAATTTAGGAAGATGTATTGGTTGTTTTAAATTAAAGTTCAACCTCGTAAATGTGTAGTAGCACAGATTATAGTAGGATACGTATATGTAGTAGGTATTTAAATCCTTTCGCATTTGTTCAGGAATCTTTAATATCCTCCTGTGGCGGTTTAATGCGCCTGTAAAAACCATAAAAGTAGGCAATATCCACTACAAAGCGGCCATTCAGCCACTCGCTATCTGCTCATTTATAGCGAGAGATGAAACAAGGCACCAAATAGTGGTGTGCAGTAGGCTGTGGCAAAGTATCGATATGCAATTATTTTATTTTTACGAACTGACCGGCTGTTGCAGAAAGTTTTTTTTGTTGTAATTCTATTTTCTAATTTGATTTAATGAAGCTTTAACAAAAAAGAAAAGGTTTATGTATCATACTTTAAAGGTCCTGTTATTACATGGTAACATAAAATTAATGTCTTATTTTTACCAGTTTTCATCGTAGTTAAGGTCTAAAAATTAAATCTATATTATCTTTTTTTACCTACAACATTTTTTTTAATAAAACCTTTATTTTGTTACATTTTCAAAAACGTGATTCCTTTACAAAAGCGAAAACATTGTTTATAAAGAAATAAAGATTTCCTGAATATTGTTACACAGTTATATCAACAAACACAATTCGTTAAAATAAAGATGTCACAGTGATGAAGGTGTAGTAATAGAGAGAGAGAAACACACCTACCTAGCATTGTACTGTTACAAAAAGTCGTCGCAGCAACGACGACGCGACTTAGGATTTGAATCCTTCCGTTTTTGGTTTCCTTTGTCTAGTCTAAAACATGCCAATCAATTTTATTAGTTATGTCTAGATAGTTAGTTGCAGGAAGTATCGATAAACCACTAGAAACAGCTCTAGTAACGCCGCGCCGCAGTGTCGAAAGGGTGCAGTGCTCAAGAGACCGCCGGCGCGCCATGGTGACATCTGACTGAAGACGGGTCACTGACCGCTCTTCTTTGCCCATATGCTAGTAGCCAGATGCATTGCCAGCCACAGATACACTGGACCGTAGCTCAGCAACTTTGCAATAGCCCGGTATTTGGGAGGACATATAAAAAGCACGTTGTCGTTTTTTTAAACACTTGAAATACTTACTATAAAGGGTGTAAGGGACGGTGTGCCGAAAACTGAAAGGGCGTGCTCAGTCAACGGAACTGAACAACTTTCCCAAAGAAACATATGTTGGGAAATGAAAAAAAAAATTGACCTCTCCATACGAACTGTTCGACCAGAGTGAGCAATTTGTATGGAGGTCAATTTTTTTTTCATTTCCCATTTTCATTTCCCAACATATGTTCCTTTGGGACGATGACGATGTGGTGAATCAAATCAAATATCATTTATCCATTGTTGGATATTAAAATCTCTTAATGACTTCAGCTAAACTACATCGTTTCACAAACAAAGTGGCGCTATGGTGGGTAAAGAAGAAGTGTCAATAAAAACCTACGCGCTCTTTAAAATATGTTTGAATATGCAGGGCGTCGGTTTATACCATGTGTTCGGTGACCGACTACAGAAACTGAAACGGTAGATTCTAACCATGAAACTGAACAACTTTTCCCAAGGAACATAAGTCGAAATACGAAAAAAAAAATCGACCTGCCATACAAAATGTGCTATCAAATGATGCAGTTTGTATGGGAAGTCGAATTTTTATTTTCGTATTTCGACCCATGATCATTGGGAAAAGTTGTTCAGTTTCATGGTCAGAATCTACCGTTTAAGTTTGTGCAGTCGGTCCCCGGACACATTGTATAATTGATATATCATTGATATAGGGTTGATACAATAAACATAATTCAACTTGAATTCTGAATTAGCCTGTTAGAACCATAGCCTAATCCTATGTATTTTCTCTTCTACTCGTAAGTAATTTGATACTTTATAATAACCTCACTTATACAATTTTTTATTGATAACAGTTTTGAATTTATCTAACTGTAAACTTTCAATGTCAGTGGTTACCTTATTATAGAAGCGTATACATTGCGCTTTAAAAGTCTTACTTATCTTGTAAACACGGCTAACATTAGAAGCATGTAAGTATGTTGATTCTTGTTTCTTGTGTTCACACTGAGCCTGTCACAATCTTTCTCGAAAATATGTATATTCCGTTTAACATATATTAAATTAGCATAAATGTTTTGCGTGAAAAAGTACATTTAATAAATACTTAAGCTGGATTATGGACCTTAATGCAGTGCACATTTATAAGCAAATGTGTTGAAAAATAATATTCCATTGAGCATTTCCTTCTTCTCTTACTTAGTGACCTCTTTAACTACCTATTTAAAATAAAGCAACTAGGTATTTCAGAGATAATTTACACTTTGTAAATCCTTAAATCTCATCAAAGCATAGTCCGATTTGGGTTTGCAGATAACATGACCACGAGAGGATTCATTTCAAGTTTATAGCCCGGCGAGTAAGTACCTCCAGTATAAACAGTATAAAATTTTATCGTACCTTAAAATAGCTATAAACTTTCGTTAGTTACTACGCCTATGCTGTCTTGAAACGAGTTGGTTGCAATGTATGCATGCGCTAAAATATTGTTAGAACATCGTTTTAAAATTTACACTAACTTTTTTACGATTTTTAGATAGTTGTATTTGTATTGAGGACTGTAGTCTCTGCCTACCCCGACGGGAAAGAGGCGTGATGTTTTGTATGTATGTATGTCTGTATTTGTATTAATTACGGTTGCGCACAAAGGTCTGTACCACCGCAGAAATACAGGGTACAAAAAGACCTGTCCTGAAAACTGAAATCGTAGATTGTTTGGTTAGGACATTGAGATAGAGAAAGAGAGATTGCAGGATGAATCACCTGATTGTCCGAAAGCAAGATGATTCCGTACTCCGGAAAGCTTCTTACACCTTTGATCCTGGCTGCTATCTACGGAAAAACAAAGTGGTTCAATGAATCATGATGTGGTCTTTGGAAGCTCAACATCTCTGATCTCTTGCAACTCACGTTCATGATGTGCTGATGTGCAAATTCCAATCAGCTATTACGATTCAAAAGACACAGCGTACATACGACGTAGGCTTTGAACGGGGTGTGGCTGGCATCCTATTAAGAATGGAAACCTAAAAAAGACATATCAAGAGCAATAGATACCTAATAGAAATATTAATACGTCAGCTAAGACGTATACCAAAGAATCATAAGTTTGAAATATCGATACATCTGTTCATATATACACACTAGGGATAAAAAGCTTAACACTCATATTGATTACATTAAAATAATTATAAAAAAAAATCTAGATCCCGTCTCAAGGGAAGTCGTTTCAAATATACGAGAATTATTCACCTGTTAAAAGCTACGTCACCAACTTACTTACAGCCAAATTTCATGCGAATTCCCCTCTCTCATCTGCAAATGTCAGGGGAAATCACCGAAAAGGGGTTGTTTCACACGTAATATACCGAACTCCCCCATACGGAATTGAGCTATTCTTACTCAAAATTGCTTGATTGTGCTCTCTTGAATCGCTGATTGGGGGCTTTCATAAACGTTTTTAAAAGTACAAGCTCGATTTTGAGCAGTAGGCGCGACTACTGCGCAAATATAGGTATTTTTAAATGACACGAGGTGTAGCTTATAGTACGCACAGCAGCAAGCAAGTGGAAACAAAACCAGTATTAGCTGAACCAGCACTACGCTACGAATGCCCGAAACCAGAGATCCGCTTTAGGTCAAAGTGTTTCCACCAATGTGTGGCCGTGTGCACTGTACCATAAACTGACCCGATGCGCGCTGGCCTAAACATTTGGAAGTAAATGCTGCCGCTGTAGAATAATTCTCCATGTAAAATAAAAATGTGCTCCGGTCAATGTGTATGGAGAATCATTTTTTTATTTATTTTCCAAAAGTTTTAAAACAAAAGTTGATAAGGTAGAGGTTTTGTGTATTAAGATTTTTTTTTATGTCACAAGTAGGTAAACGACCAGGTGGGCCACCTGGTGGTAAGTAGTCACCACCGCTTATGACACCCACTGTCTTATTAGTGAAATAATTTGACACTAATAAGTAAAGCGCGTTACCCACCCTGAGAACTAAGATGGTATGTCTCATGTGCCGGTAATTTCACTGGCTCCCTTGCCCTTCAAACCGAAACACAGTAGTGCAAACACTGCTGCTTCACGGCAGAAAAAGGCAAGGGGGTGGTACTTCCCCAGACGGACTTTGCACAAAAGCCCTACCACCTACAATTACACGTTGTATGGAAATAGTAAACATAGTTTTGGCATGTTACTAAGACTATAAAACTAAACTAGTTTTCCCGAGAAACATAAGTCGAAATATGAAAATAAATTGTTGATCTCCCATACAAGATGCGCTATCAGCTGAGCAGTCTCTTTCGGAAGTTGCAATAAGCTGAGCAGTCTCTTTGGGAAGTTGAAATCAGCTGAGCAGTCTCTTTGGGAAGTTGAAATTATTTTTTTGTATTTTGACCTAAGTTTTTTGGGAAAAGTTTCATGGTTTGCGTAATATGTTAAAATTATGTTTACTTTTTCAGTAGGACCTTCTATATTATATTTATTTTACTAAAAACAATATTGATTCAATTATTTTCTTGTAGTAACTCTATCCCCTTGTAAGGTACTTTGAACTTTGGACAGCAACGAAAACGACATTGATATGATACTAAAGTGATACTACCTCGAAATTGTCAAGTTTAAAACTTGGGTCACTAAAAACAGAGCAGTACTGGATGACTGAATCGTTGTAGATTTTACAAATTGTACTCTACTGTCTGTAAAATAAATTTAAAATTTATTTTTTGATGTTAGTGTCCAAGTTGATAAGCAGAACTACTAAAATTCCGATTTACAGAACAGTCATCAGGCCGATTTTAATACACGGGTGCGAAACTTGGACGCTAACTTTGAAGGAGGAAAATAAACTCTAAGTGGCAGAACATAAGATATTGCGGAAGATTCAGGGACCTACAAGAGGAGAAGATGGGGAATGGAGGTAAGTACAATCAAGAGATAGAAGAACTACTGTCCGAGCCGTACATCGTCGGAGAAATAAAATCTTCCCGACTTCGCTGGCTAGGACATGTGGAGAGGATGGGAGAGGATCGAGCCGCAAAGAAAGCTTATCGTCCGGTGGGGCGTCCAAGACACCGCTGAAAAGATGAAGTCGCCAAAGACCTGAAAGAGCTGGAAGTGCCCGTCCGGTCAGATTTGGCACAAAATAGAGAAGAATGGCGTACTTTAACGTCGGAGGCCAAGATCCACTTCGGGTCGCTGAGCCAGCGAAGTAAGTAGTATGTAAGTAAGTGAACGAAACGATTTTATTTTAATTATTTTAAAGATCAACAAAGTCGTTTATTTACCTTATTTAGTCGTTTATTTACATTATTTATGCCGACGTGATTAATAAAAACTAAACATAGTTGGACATGAAACACCTATATCGAAGGGCGTGGTGTAGTTAATTAATTAAAAGCCCTCTTAATATACCCCATTTGCTTTCAAGTCAAAGTGAAATTGAAATTAAATTCAAGCGACTTCCTAGCGTAAATAATGAGGGATGTTGTAACTGAAACCAACAATTTCGGCAGCTCTTCTGTAATTACAAGCATTTAGCACGTGTTTCTTAATGAATATTTCTTGTATTGTGCAGTTTGTGCATGGATAGTATTTGGAAGGTTTATGCAACTTGTTTTGTTTCAACGGATTCTTTTAATGTCACATACAGGGTGGTAATTTAATTGCGGGCCATAGCTTAGGCCGTGTTTCAGTAACCTTGAAGGAACACAAAAAAAAATATAAATATATTTTTTTTTATTATCAATAATAAATAATATTTTTTTTATCATTTATTAGGTATGGGAGTCACACACAAAATAAGAAAGACTACCTTTCTTTACCACTGATACTCGCGCGCTGGCTCAGTGATAGCTCGGTGCTCCGTTCGGGTCATTGCTCTCCGCGTTAGTTTACTTTCAATGGAGTTTGTTTTTTTAGGAGGATTTTTTTTAATATGTTTGTTTGTGTTCCTTTATCGTTACCCCTAAGCTTTGGAACGCAATTAAATTAACACCCTGTATATTATCGACTAAGGCGGATCCGAGCAAAGTCGTGCAAAGTGAGACCAACACCTACCTACATGAAGTACACACGACGCCGTTAAGCACGTACTTGACCAGTTTTTATTATGTGTTGTTATTTTCTTGTAATTGTTCCCGTTTAACGATACGTAAATATTTTTTTTAATTAATTACTTTATTTAAAAAATATTTTTTTTCTAATATTTTGTATTTCGTGTTATAGCGGCAGCAGATAGGGGAGACCGGGGCAAAATGAGACCCTTAAGAGAAAAAGCGTCATAACTTGAAAATCAAACTGTTTATTAAAAATGTCTTGCAACAAAATCAACACTTATAGTTTTAATTAACATAATTGTTATCTTTTACGGCTCTAAATCACACATTTTTTGGCAAATAGGAATTAAATGGCACGAGTCAAAAATCCCGTCTTGCCCCATGACCGGGACAAAACGGGAAACACTATGGGGCAAAATGAGTACACATTTTAAGCAGGTTGACAACGTTCACAAATATTGCCTCTTCATCGTCATTGTCTACACCTGCGCAGGAATTATGGACCCAGCCATGGCACACGCTATGACTAACCCATCCTTCAGTGGACTGTGAATATAAGTACCCACAATATATGCAAGCACAATCATTTCAGATGAACTAATATCCGTGTCACTCTTTTTTTTAACTTTTTGTTTGTTTTCTTTTTTTCAGTCTTTTTCTTTTCAGGTTTCTTTTTTTCAGTATTTTTCTCGTCCGGTTTCTTTTTTTTCAGTCTTTGTAGTCTTCGGGGCAAGACGGGATAGTATCCCATTATGCCCCGACCTTGCTGCCCCAACAGACACATTTTACAAATTCATCAACAGTTCTAACCTACAAAATAATTGCACGAAATAGCAACCTAAATTCGTTAGTTTTACACTGTTGCTTCAAGTATGTGGTAAAGTATTACAATATCACTGATACCGACCTTGGTGCCCATCGATTCAAAACTGAAAACTTTTTAACATTCCTCAGAAAAACTGTTTTTTCTCGCCACGCAGCCAAAACAGGTAGTGAAATGCACGCGCCTCTTTGACTCGCGAGAGGCGACTAAAGTTCGCGTGAAAGGCGCCGTGTTCGACTCTGTTGTGTTCACCAGTTACGCAAACAAGCACATTTCCCGTCTTGCCCCAACCTTCATCTTGCCCCGGCCTCCCCTATACATTCCTAATCTGTGGCAACTGTCTACCTATTATGGTTCATGCGATACAGCCCGCTGACAAACATACAGTCAGGGAGACATAGGAGGCATATTATTAGGGTTCCTTTTTAGGGTTCCGTACCTCAAAAGAAAAAAACGGAACCCTTATAGGATCACTTTGTTGTCCGTCTGTCTGTCTGTCTGTCAAGACCCTTTATCTCACGAACGGGTAAAGGTATCAAGTTGAAATTGATAACATATATTAGGGTCTATAAACCACACAAGATCTGAAAATTTAATTTTTTTACAACGACGCAATCAAAAGATATGGCATATTATGTCCTCACCTCCATACATTTATGCACTAAAGCAAAACCTATAGGGTACTTCCCGTTGACCTAAAATTATGAAATTTGGCAAGAAGCTAGGTCTCACAGTACAAATAAAGGGAAAAATCTAAAATCTTTAAATATTACAACTTTTCTCACAACTAATTATAACCAATTGAGGTGAGCTCCCGTTTCAAGGACATTCATATAAGAGAGGGGTCAAGTTAGATGGTCGCGGAGGCGATTTTTGTTTTAGTTCTATCTTAGAAACGGGAACACTTACAAACTTAAAAATTGGTATGTTTATAGTGCATTACCTATAAAATAACAACAATTAATAAAATTTGGTCAAGTGCGTGTCGGACTCAAAAAATCTAGCACATTAACTTACTGAAATCTCAACTAATACAATTATGATTATGTGGTGGTACGGACCCCTCGGTGCGCGAGTCCGACTCGCACTTGGCCGGTTTTTTTCATTTTACGCGGCATCAAAGTTGGAATTGAAAATAATGACCAGTTTGATTTAAACTTTTGGCTGGCAGCTAATATCCAGAATAGCAAATTTTTGATCACGACAAGTGCCTTTTAATTTTATTTTGTTTGCAATAATTTTAAAGAAAATATTTACCAACCAAGGTGAGGGAGTAAATATTTTCAAGTAAAAGTTTAGCAATTTATCAACGATTCTTGCTTATTCAGAGCCCAAAATACTCGCAATAATCCTCCAACTCTCCCGCAGCCACATTTTATTAAATCAACCGCATTTGCGAAGCTCGGCGTCATCCCACCGTTCGGATGACTCGTTATATCTTCTAATTAATGTTGGACATAACATCAGCCCCAAAGTTACTCCCGAACAAAAATCGATTTTCAGCGTTTCTAATAGCATCAACAATTACAGTTGCAGATTATTTAGGATTGTTATGGTACTTGGTAACTTGTGCAGTTAATAAGGCCGGCACGTCCGTTGTTTCAATTGGCAGACAAAAACGCACAGACGATTTTATTACAACACAAATGACAATAATTGTAGAAAGTATGTGATGGTGCCATTTAGATGATGGCACTGCGCAGCAATCAAGACAAAATATGACGCGTGAATATCGTCACTGTTAGATCATGTTCCATGCGTTCCCTGTATAAATTCATTGGTATGAATGTTGACGGAATTTGATAATGTAGATAGTGATTTGGAGTTACGGAAGCGATCGAGATGTTTCATCGACTCATAACATTTTAAAGAGAGCGAGGCAAAAAGATGACTTCTTTAAAAACCCTTTAGTAAAGCTCAGTTTTTCAAAAACATAGTCGAAATATCCAGTGCAAAAAGAAATGAAACCGATCAGCTGAGTGCGTACGTTTTACAGCACGGTTTTTATGCATATTTTTAAGGACAGTTTTCCATCAAGAATATGTAAAGAATTGCATTCCGAAGATCTGGATACCCTTTGTTTACACATTGCCCGTACTAACGGTTCCTGTTACCTTTTAATTAACTCTGATAAGACACGTGGGTCCCTGCAATACCTGAAAATATAATAACAAAATGAAGAAATTTGTTTTGAACAAGGTACTTAGAGTTGAGTTCCAAGTAACTTTCACATACGAATCGTGACAATTATTTCCACAAAATAAGGATATCTGAGTCATCCCATTTCAAGAAAAAGGTACAGTTTACGCGTCAGTAAAGTCTGAAAGCTTTCGTATGTAACGTTTCTAAAAATTACACCGACATACTTTACTACAAAATCAATTGATATGTGACTCATCCCGTGATGAACGTGAGATGGTAATAAAGTTGAGGAAAAAAGACTCAGCACATTACAAAGCTAAATCTGCATCTGGAAGGCCTAACACTCCTGAACCTTAAAATACTGATCTTATTAAAATACTGAAACATGTAAGAAAAATAACACAAGTTGTCGCAATATTCTCATTTCAAATGTCTTCCCATGTGATTCCTAGAAAATCTAAGTAGGTTTGATATATTACTTAAACCTTATTTTAGTTTCCCACACTTTGCCCTATCAATTTTTGTGAAGCAAAGCACTTCTAGATATGTAAAGTGTTCACGGTAGGAACCACCAAAGGCCTGTCCTGACAGTCTGACCTTTCAAGAGGTTCAGTATCAGGTTCGTAACAAATTTCAAGGAAGGTAGACCTGATTTGTATCGCAGCAAGACGAATTGCGGTTGGGTTAAGCCTTACCTACTTTTATTGTTACTACTACGATAAGACTAGGCCTTAGGCTTTCTACGACAATGAATTTTGCCTCTTAGGTATTAGTGTGCCTTGTGTAGGATAAGAGACATTACAAACAAATACTTGAAAAGCAAACTTATCTTTTGGCTGTGTATTAACGTGCCACGAAATTTGAGTAAATTTTTACCAAATAATATCCACCAAATTTTGTCTACCAAAATGGATGAATGTACACCAAATTTGCTTCTGGCACTTCGCCGGCCGCTGCTGCGGCACGCTCGCTCCACTCGCTCGACTCGTGCGTTGTGGTCGCAACCTAACCGAACTAGTTACCCAAATTTGGTGTACGTTCAGCCGATTTGGTGTACATTCATCCATTTTGTCTGAAGTGTATTGGGGTATAAAAAATTATTTTGGGAACCATTTAATTAGTTGCCTTATCTTTTTTCCTATGCAAAAGAACAACAAAGCAAGGGGACGACAAAGCGAGAAGGAAAGTGGGAAAACCTTTGAGCAAGGTTTTAATTTTATTACGGTCAATAAGATTGGTGAATGTTTCAATGTTTCACGGTTTGCCTTAGTGCTATTGTTTGAAATTTTTAAGAATAGCCACATTTTTATTGTTTCATTTGATAACCCTTACGATGTTAATAATAAGGTTTTTTATTGCATTGGTTTGGTTGGTTGGGTCGTTTTTCTTCGCTAGAGGTGTAAATGAGTTTGTATTGTTGCTGTTGCTTCATAGATACATTATGTTCGCGATAAGGTGCTACAGTGGATCGAATGTCGTCGTTCTATGGAACACGACGCCTTTTGCTTACTTGTCTAATTTGGGCGTAGTTTATTATGCTTTGCCACAATTTATTATTATTCGGCTTTTCTTTCTATTTACAAATATTTTAGATTAAAGAGAAACTCAGTTGAATACTTGACAAACGAAATACGTTAAGCTTATTTTGCTTATATTGCACTACAGAAAACCGGTCAAGTGCGAGTCGGACTCGCGCGCTGAGAGTTCCGATCGATATACCTATAGTATTTTTGGATGCAATAAAGTCCATCTGTAGGATCGCAAGACTAAATTTGTTTGCAAAGGTTTTTTGCAGAATTCTAAAAAACTGTGCAACTTAGAAAGATCGGTTTATTTTTGCTGTAATATTTACGCATATTTAATATTAACTTCTATCGACTGCAATTTAGTCAGATTTTTCCTTTCAAAAACTTCGGAGATAAGGGGGGAATGGTATTTTTTTTGACATTTTTCATCATAACTTAAAAACTAAGAGTCGTAAAAAATACAAAAATATATTTTTGAATGTAGTATGTAGAAGATGATACTCCACGCGACCTAGTAACGACAATTTGAAATTTTGCCCCACTGTTGGGGCCCCTTTACATTAATAATCATATATTTTTTTTTATTCTTTCATATGCAATTAAGTTGGGCAACCATATTCTAAAACTGTTCCAAATTTCAAGACGATAGCATGACTGGTTGCTGAGATATAAAGATGTGACAGACGGACAGCCAAAGTCGCACTATAAGGGTTCCTTTTTTCCATTTTGGTATCGGAACCCTAAAAAGAAGGAAAACAGAAGCAATGACGGATTCCTTCTTTTTTTGTAAAGTAGAAGAAGGATAAGTGCGTAATTTGCGAACATTGAAGGGAATGGAGGGAAGCACTAGAACGAACATGTTAGTATCAGCCAAGATTTTATAATGCAACTGTCGCAGGCAAATCGCATAATTCGCTGTTTACAAACGGCCAAGGCCGGAAAATTTTATATATTCGGCATATTTTAAAACGGCGTCGGCAGATTGTAAACTGGGTTAGATCACTACGGGTGCATCTTACCTTACGATCGCAACGCATGAACCGAGCGAGCAAAGCGAGCGTGCTGCGGGAGCGGCCGACGAGTGCCTAAAACGAATTACGCGTCGTTATGTAAAATGTCGAGGCACTATGTAAACTGTCGAATTAAAAATTCATTATGGCATTATGTCAAGCGGCGAATTATGCAATATGCCGGCGACATAACCAAAACCCAATGATTGACTTCAAGTCACCTCGCTCAATCAACCAATATACAACACATACAGTACGCATGATACAAGGCTTTGTGATATTATACAGGGTGTAAGAGACGGTGTACCGAAAGTGAAAGGGCGTGCTCAGACAACGAAACTGAACAACTTTTTTTGGGAACTGAAAAAAAAAACCTCTCTATACAAACTGTTCGATCAGAGTGAGCAATTTGTATGGAGAAGTCGATTTTCTTTATTTCTCAGAAATGTATCCTTGGGAAAGTTGTTCAGTTTTATTGACTGAGCAAGCTCTTTCAGTTTTCGGTACGCTGTGCCTTACAACTAGTATAAAAAGCCAAATTACTGGAGGTACATGGAGAATCACTTAGATTGCATTGTCATGGTACTCGTAAAGACATAACTAGGTACCTGAGCGACGTCGAATCTCGGAAGCTCTCGGGAACTAGGGATTATACGCTGACCCAGATTTTCGTAAACCTAAAATGTTTGGGTTGCCAACGTGCGCTCATTTGTTGGAGGAATAATCATTGTTTTTAAGACGATATACCCTTTTTGCTCCGTGATTTATACGAGTACCTACTAACTATAAAAGCAAATATTTTGTAAAACACTCAAGAAGCATTTAAAATATCTTTCAAATTTCGAAACAGTAAAGAAGGTACGTAATTCTAATATTAACTTTACTATCTACCACCTACTTACTTTGTCCAACTAAAGCTTTTTAAAATTAAGTGAATATGAGTGCATAGTTATTTACATATTTTATTCTAGTAGGCAACATTATCGATGTCATGTCTGGAATCTTCAATCTAGCCCTAAAGGTCGATATTAGATGACGATGAATAAGAAATGTTCCAAATACCAACACAATATCGTCGTGAGAAAATGTTTTTATTGAAATGGACAATTTTAGAAAATGTTTGGAATTATAGGCTTTTATCAATGGCTTTTATGCATTAGTAGTATATCGCTTTTTATTGTCTGTGTTGGGTGTTTTTATCTCATCGTGAAATCAATTCAACTTTCATCTCAGTTATAATTTTGAAGATAGGTTAAACGTATATGATTCCTAGATATGAATTTAAATGTGTAGGCACAGTCAAGAACACATCAAGCTGCCTATTACGGTTCATGAGTTACTTACACCCCGCTGACAGACAGACATCGAAGGCATATTAAAAGGGTATCGTTCACCCTTTTGACCCAAACCACAGACCTCTGAATATTATCCAGGACCATTGTCCTTGGCAACACAAATCAGGCCAGCCCGAACTCGATAGCGTTGTGTCATTTCATTACAGAGTTCCCATGGTCACCTTCCGTCATCATGAGACTCTGGATACCATCTACGACCACAGTCCTTATCAAGACAAATCAGAAAAGCCCATAAGTCGATGGGGTTACGTTGTTTTATTATTTAGTTCCCATGTCCACCTTCCGGCTCCATCATGAGATTAGCTCCATGCCATAATAATATTGCATTGTCATTCGATCATACGCATGCAAAATTTGAATCCGGGAAGTGGGTCATATTTAACTTGCAAGATTTGGTTACAGACAGACAGACACCGCGAAAGATGGATGATCTTTGGGTAAAGTTCAGTTTAATGGGCAGATTAACAGCTTATTTTTAGGGTTCCGGTACCAAAATGGTAAAAAAAAGGAACCCTTATGGTGCCGCTCTGTCTGTATGTCTGTCCGTCTGTCTGTCACACCTCTATATATCAGCAACCACTTATGCTATCGACCTGAAAATTGGAATAGTTTTAGAATATAGTTGCCCAACTTAATTGCACATGAAATTTTTTTGAAAAAAGTATGATTATTAATGTAAAGGGGGCCAGAATAGGGGGGGCAAATTTCAAATTGTCACTACTAGGTCGAGTGGGGTATCATATGAAAGGGCTTTTACTTGTACATTTTAAAATATATTTTTGTATTTTTTTAAGTTTCTTAGTTTTCAAGTTATGATGAAAAATTACAAAAAAATACCATCCCCCCCCCCCTTATCTCCGAAGTTTGAGTAAGGAAAAATCTGAATTAATCACAGTGGACAGAAGTTCATGTAAACTTTACAGCAAAAATAAAACGATCTTTCTAAGTTGCATAGTTTTTCAGAAATCTGCAAAAAACCTTTACAAACAAATTTAGTTTTGCGGTCCTGAAAATGGAGTTTATTGCTTCCAAAAATACTAAAGTTATATCGGAACCCTCGGCGCGCGAGTCCGATTCGCACTTGACCGTTTTTTTTATTGTCACTTGGCTTACTCTTGACCTCGATCAATTCTTGAGGACAGAGATGAGGTCGACAATGGAACAAGCTTGCCCCGAAGAAGACTATTCCCTCGCGACGTTAATAGATTCGGGTTATTTTTCTTTGTATTACAGAGAAATAATGAGTAACCCTACCATGATGTCAAATTTTTAAATATTAACCATACACTATGCAAGTATCTTATTGGCTCAGGCAGACGGCTCAGGTATCAATTCTATCTATCTTGTCCGAAACTTATCTTATAGCAGTTTCATGTTATTTTATATGTGACGGGAACAAGGCGTGATATTATGTATGTATGTAAAGCAACTTAGGGAAAGTCGGAAAACGCCTCTGCCTACCGGCTACCGGACTATATAATGTAATGTCTGAAATATGAGCCCACTTTTGCCTGTTGCCTAAAACGCAATTTGTTAGTGGAAATTCAGCTGCTGCATTATACAAGTTGCGTGCAAATGTCTGAAAATATTCGATTTATTTGGTTTAATTATTACCACGGCCTTCGAAGCACTCAAAGTAGAGTATCCTATCCGACTTATATGTGATACTAATTGCTGTTAGTGCAAAACGCATTGAATCATTACTAATTCTTCATTATTGTTGGTTAATTATAGTTTCCGCCTTCCGTTGTGCAGTGCAGCTATCTGGTATAAGTTTGCTGGTGAATTGATAGTATTGGTGAAACACTTTGACACTCGTAGTGCTCGAATTGACTAATTTTTACTGGATAATAAACACGATTTAAATCTTCCATCCATCATCTTGTTTGCTTCATCAACTCAAAAAGATACAAAATTGGAAAATCCAGAGTGGCTTATTTCGTCTTAATGTTGTCGATACATTTTAGTCCTTTTCATGCAGAGGTCAAGTCATACATTACATATTCTTCCCGAGAGTGGTGATATGAGTCTTGATGATTTTATACACAACATAACCAAGACAGAAAGTAGGGCTTTGAGATTCGTAAAGGTGTTCGTCAACGTACAGGGTGTTTAATGCTACTCGATATCTCTAATAGTAGCGTTTCAGATTAGCTTATGCGACAAACTGACGCCAACTCACCGATCTCGTCGTCGTAATAATAAGCAATATCGGCATAGCAAGAATAGCGGCCGTATTATTGAATGTGGCGTATCATGTAGGTTGACATGACGAGACCCGCTCTCTTATTGTATTTTTATTCCATTTGCCGAGCCTTCGATTGAAATTTGTCACGCGTCATATTTCTATAGTCTCCATTGATAAATCATTTGCATTGAGACTCGAGATTGAATATAAATTTGAGAAGTCTTAATAGGGTTTTACCCTTTGTCTGAGAGTGCCTTTCTTTGCTCTTCTAAAACAAATTTTATTCAATTTTGTACAGACCCATATTTTCCAAATGGCAGTTATTATGAAATCCGTTTACCTAATTTAGCTGCGAGCCTGATGTATTAGAGCTGTAAAGTTCAAACTTCGGAATGATATCTTATTCTTGGTGTATGTGTATGAGTTGTGGCCAAGATAATAATTTATTTCAACACAAGGGTCTAAAAGCAAGGAGATGCTTGTTTCAGAAGTTTATAATTTTTCTCTTTCAATATCTCGGTATGAATTGAGTTTGCTTTTTCTGGCGTCGGGATTCCCAGAAGGTAGAAAATCTTATAATAGAATACAACAATGGAGGATAGTATATCTTGAAAGTTTTAAATAACAGACAAGTGGGAGATGTTAGCGTACGAGTAACAGAAAAGGTTGTTATTAAATATTGTTCTTAAAGTTTTTTAACCTGATGTTTTTTAACCAATCAAAATTTTTTATGCAATCATTGTTTCAAATTACCACAAGTTTTAATTATGTCCAATGAGCTAGGAAGAAGTAAAAGATATTACCATTTGCGCTGATTAGCTACGAATATAAAGAAAACGGGCTTTTCAGATTTAAAGGCACTTGGATAAAATCACAGAAACATGCCGGTTTGACCACAATACCTTCTCACGTAAACAGGTTTTTTAATATCATAAATTATAGTACTTTACTACGACCATGCCCCGTGTGGTGCCGGCAAAGAATAGTACCAGCCCTTACATACCCGTGGGTGTCGTAAAAGGCGTTTAAGGGTTATAAACTGGAGGATGGGCAGCAGCATCCTCCTTTGTATCTAACATCTTACTTACTGCGGTCACCTACAACCGCGGTCCATGGTGCCAGCCGTAACGCTAACAAGCGAGGTGACTATGGTACTTCCCCTCTACATTTTTCCAGCAAAAGCTATAATTCTGGAGGGAGCTCCCTGTCCTGTAGTGGACGTTTCATGGGATGTTATGATGCCTACGACCATACGAAACCCTTCGAATCTAGTGAATAATCTAAGAGTCGAAAAGTACCTGTATTTCCATTCACGTTTTCTTTTGAAAAAAACAAAGTTACGAAGAGTATCATTACTAACTCTTGGCTCTTTGAAGTTGTCCAGCATGGAGTCAAGTGAAAACTCAACTATTTCCTTTCTTGTTTCAAGTTCTTATGTAATACATTTAACCGCAAGGTCGCATAAGTCAACACTTTTCATTTATGAGAACCTAAGTGTGTAAAATGATTTCTTCCACTCATCGATTAAACAGATAAAAAAGAGAAGAGAATTTATTTTATTAAAGGCTCTTTTGACATAGTTTGCCAACATGCCAATTTGCTCTTTTAATTAGCTTTGAAGAAATAAGTCAACACAAAAACCCAAAAAACTGCCCAAAGAATATTCATTTAGCAAGTTAAAAAGGCGCCTTCCTTCGTAACCCTTTTTAACGTCCATTATATTTTGCTCAGACTTGTTCTGAACAGACAATGAATTTTCATTATAATTTGGTCGTTTTCTCACAAAAGCTAATGAGAAACAGGCTAACGCTCATCCGTGCGGAAATTGGGCTTATGGTTGTCGTTTCATAATATTTAGGCCATTTCCTTCGGCTAAAAGTCCAATATTGTGACTAAGAGTCTAGTCTGTAAGGCTCCCAGAAGGCTGGTTATTTGATAAAGGTCGATGAAAGGTTAAAGTGTCTACATCAAAAGGTAGCTTTTTAGTACTGTGTAGTGTTAATGATAATTCATGGGCAATTCTTCAAAAGAACTCAATTAAGACGAACTTGATAAATAGTAGATTAGTAGCCAAGGGCTGTAAGGCATCAATTTCAGCCCGAGATATTTAGGCGCACGAGCGCAGCGAGGGCGCCTATAGTTCGAGGGTGCAATTGATGCTTACACCCGAGCTAACTACTCTGCTTTATATCTCGATTGTGAGGTAAGTAGGTCCTTATTACCACCAAATTGTAGGTGACCAATTAGCGCTCTAGGGTAATAATGTAGCTAGAAAAGCCCTAGGGTGGTAAGTAATTAAAAAAAACACTTCACTCTTTCAAAACTCAATTACTTACCGCCCTAGGGCATTTCTAGCTACATTATTACCCTAGAGCGCTAATTGGTCACCTACAAGCCCCATTTGGAGGTAAAAAGGACCTACTTACCGAATATGAGAGATGTAAAAACTTATTAAAGCCTAGCAATCAACGAATCACAGTCGTTGCTAGACCTGTCCAAGAGAAGTTCACGTAACTTATTGTTTATTTTAACCTTACCTTTACTTATTCTTCTTCCAAAACTTTGCATTGTCTTTAGCAGGATGTCTGCGAAGTTCTTTTAAAATTTGTGTAAAACAACTCTGAATTATTAACTGCTTGGAGTTTAAAACTAAGTTGTTTTTCATTTACCTGGATTCCTTTATAAAGGGTGGTTGAGTCTCGTTTGAAATTATTTATTTTTTCTGTCCTGTAGTTTAAGTTCAGTTCTTCATTCTTAATTTTTTTTTATTTACACTTTTTCAAAATATTTGCATTTTATTCGCTAAACCAAAATATAGGGAAAAGTTTTTTTTGAAAGTCCGCTTGCAAAAAAGTTGACACATCTGTATCTTTTTGTGTTTCCGTAAGCTAAAATCCAAATCTGTATGCATCTTATGTGTAAACTGAAGTATTTACATTTCACCCCGTTGAGAGATAAATTTAAGAAAATCCTTTTTATGTGATACCATTGTACGAGTATCTATCTATAGCTATCGAGGTTACGGCTCCCGTTTTTCACATTTTTGTACGGAACTCTAAAAAAAGATCTTTACACCCCCCCTCCCCCCCCGCCACCGCTTTCCCTTTATCCCTACAGTCCAATACTTTCAATATGCTGTTCAGGACACTTTGTTTTGAAACTAGGCCAACATTGGTTTACCATCGAACTTTTTCCCCTATATTTCCTTCGTTGGACGACCTATAAAACCTTTAATAGTTATACGTAAATTTATTAAAACGCTGTCCCTAATTATGACCACATTTTGTTCTGCTTGCAAACCACAATGGTCACATCACAGTGAGGCTATCGAATTGTTTCTCTACGCTTATGAAAACATAAACTTTTATCACCGTACCGTAATGGCGACGAAGGTTGCCGTGTTACGTTATTACATGACCATATTTGGACAGAGTCTGTTAATGAGGTTCTATCGATTGAGGGCAATGGTCGAGGAAAGTCCTTGAACGTGACGTGGCCGATTCTAATACAACGTGTAACGGAAAGGTATGATAATAGAGAAGGGTGTGAATCTGCCCATAAAACTGAACAACTTTTCCCAAGGAACATAGGTCAAAATACGTAAAAACCAAATATCACCTCCCATACAAAATGAGCTATCAGCTGATATGATGTCAGTTTCTATTGGAAGTCAAAAATTGATTTTGTCCTATGACCTAGAAACATAAGTATGTTCTTTAGGCAAAGTTTTTCAGTTTTATGGGCAAATTCCAAATTCACACCCTTAAGTATTATCTCACCTTTCCGTCACACGCTGTGTATACGATTACGAAGTCGATCTCAGCAATATTAGTCATGGTTACTTGAAATAAATAAATAATGAATATTGTTAGACCTTAATAATTCCTTTGTAGATTTATCCGAACACAGGAAGTGTTAAAATAAAATCATTTTCAATTATACGTAGTGTTACCAATTTTCAACTCGAAATCTGTCTGCAATGATGGACTAGTTGAGCTAGTACAGCAAAAATGCTTGCTAGGTGGCAGCACAAACGCAACGTTGGAATGCGTATAGAGGTCGCTAAATTTCACAACATCGGGCAGGACCACAGTAGCCTAGTTGGTAAAGCGTCTGCGGTACTTACGCAGAAGACGCAGGTTCGAATCCTGCCTGTGGTTGTGAAATTTTGCGATTTTCTACTTTGTAGATTTATCCGAACACAGGAAGTGTTAAAATAAAATCATTTTCAATTATACGTAGTGTTACCAATTTTCAACTCGAAATCTGTCTGCAATGATGGACTAGTTGAGCTAGTACAGCAAAAATGCTTGCTAGGTGGCAGCACAAACGCAACGTTGGAATGCGTATAGAGGTCGCTAAATTTCACAACACCGGGCAGGACCACAGTAGCCTAGTTGGTAAAGCGTCTGCGGTACTTACGCAGAAGACGCAGGTTCGAATCCTGCCTGTGGTTGTGAAATTTTGCGATTTTCTGCTTTGTAGATTTATCCGAACACAGGAAGTGTTAAAATAAAATCATTTTCAATTATACGTAGTGTTACCAATTTTCAACTCGAAATCTGTCTGCAATGATGGACTAGTTGAGCTAGTACAGCAAAAATGCTTGCTAGGTGGCAGCACAAACGCAACGTTGGAATGCGTATAGAGGTCGCTAAATTTCACAACATCGGGCAGGACCACAGTAGCCTAGTTGGTAAAGCGTCTGCGGTACTTACGCAGAAGACGCAGGTTCGAATCCTGCCTGTGGTTGTGAAATTTTGCGATTTTCTACTTTGTAAGTGTTCCCGTTTTTAAATAGAACTAAAACAAAAATCGCCTCAGCGACCATCCAACTTGACCCCTCTCTAATATGAATGTTCTTGAAACGGGAGCTCACCACAATTGGTTACCATTAGTTGTGAGAAAAGTTGTAATATTTAATGATTTTAGAGTTTTCCCATTATTTGTACTGTGAAGCCTAGCTTCTTGCCAAATTTCATAATTTTAGGTCTAACCCTGTAGGTTTTGCATTTTTGAATAAATGTATGGAGATGAGGACATAAAATGCCATATCTTTTGATTGCGTAGTTGTAAAAAATTGAAATTTTCAGATCTTGTGTGGTTCATGGATCCTAATATGTGGTATTAATTTCAACCTGATACCTTTACCCGTTCGGGAGATAAAGGGTCTTGACAGACAGACAGACAGACAGACGGACAATAAAGTGATCCTATAAGGGTTCCGTTTTTTTCTTTTGAGGTACGGAACCCTAAAAATTAACCTAAATAAACTGTATTAAACTAGGACACCTAGTTACATGATGAACTGTCATATGACAATAGATAATTGTGAGAATAAATTGAAATCACTTTGCCATCTTTATTACAGCCTATGGTTTCGTGACTAGCAAACTCATTGTACACAAATGTTTCTTCGAGATCGCACCTAGCATCGAGTATACAGGGTGTTCGGAAGAGCAATGCTATTCTTTAAAGACTTAGACCCACGGAGTAAGGAACTTAGACCACAAGTTGTACCCATCAAGCTGGAAAACCTTTTCCTTGGAACGTAGGTTGAAACACAATTTTTTTTATAGTAATTCAATGTAAAGGTAAGTGATCAACTTTTGTATATATTTCTTTTTATATTGATCTGCAGTATAAATTTTTATTGAATCAGATATTTTCCCACCATGGCGTCACTTTGTGAAGCGATGTAGTTTAGCTGACGTCATCAAAAGATTTTTAATATCCATTAAAGAATAAATTATTTTGATTTAATTTGAAGCTCAGTTATACTTTTCATGAAAAGAAGCAAATTTCCCGCAGAAAAAAAAACTTAGGCGAGAAAAAAAATTCCGAATTTCCATACAAAACTAATCAATCTCATGACCACGAGCAAAACCGCTATAGCCACCACGCTTGTAAAAAAAGTAAAAAAAAAATCGACTAAAAATTATTTTCTTCATGAGTAGAATCACCGGGCTTTGGGAATGTAACCAATGAAAATTTACGATAAATGTTTCCTAGAGAAAATTGGTTAGTTTCGTCACATCTCTTAGCCATTGGTTCATCAAATTAAATCAGATAAGTAATGTAATTTCGCAAAAAATATAATTATTTTTTATTTACTTTTCGTAAAAGGCTAAAAGATCGCAGTACCTTTTCTAACACCCGGTCTAACTCTAGAAAACATGTGAACTAAAAAGTAAAAAGACTAGGTGAGCACGAATAATGAAGTTATTGTATGGCAAAACTACTATTTTCACGGTAGACTCGTTTTAATCACGCTTTCCTTCCATTAGACCCGTAGCTACACATAAGCGTGAACCCTCTAAGTGCGGCCACTAATAATAAAACAAATTGGATTTTCTTTTCATCATCATAACATCCCATGAAACGTCCACTATACAGGACAGGGAGCTCCCTCCAGAATTCTAGCTTTTGCTAGAAAAATGTAGAGGGGAAGTCATAGCCATAGTCACCTCGCTTGTTAGCGTTACGGCTGGCACCATGGGCCGCGGTTGTAGGTGACCGCAGTAAGTAAGATGTAAGATACAAAGGAGGATGCTGCTGCCCATACTCCAGTTTATAACCCTTAGTCGCCTCTTACGACACCCACGGGTATGTATGGGTTGGTACTATTTCATATCTTTTCATATCTTATGATTATTGAAAAAAATTTAAATAAGACTTTTAAAATACCCCCGACTTAAAAGGAAGAAGGTAACGAAATAGTACGAAGAAAGTACCCATGAAAATCCGTCGGGGCTTACAAAAATACAGATAATGTACTGAAAGTACTATTTTTGTTAGCAATTTTTGGTTCAATACTCGTATAACGGTTGTGGGCGTGCGGTCAAAACTGGTGAGTGATCGTACTTATGTAAACACGGACTAACGAGAGTAATTGACTTTAGTGGACATATGGAGATATTTTTCTTATCGAAATTGTTGTTAGGCGTTGAAGTTGCACGATGAAATTTACGCGAATCAACTTTTTACACATATATAGTTGGTACTTATTGCATTAAAAAAATAAAACTTTATATTTGCAGCAGTGGCTCTATCTAGTTGCGTTCGGGGCTAAGCTGGCCGTCACAGATCACCTTAAGCAAACAATGCCTGTGCTAGAAGACATGCCTCTTCCATAGGCCCAGATTTATGAGTCAAGTTTAATTAATATAAAAATCTTTATAAACAATCTAATAGTCTATTACAATTACAAATCAGCTTTCAGCGTAAGTAAAAACGTTAAATATTTATTTGGAAAAACAAAAGTTCATCCGCATAATATCTGAACCGTTTCACTAATATTGGTTTGCACGGTTCTCTCTCAGCCTACAGCTCAAGTAAGCTAAATAACCAATGGCATACAAAACCATGATAGGGCGTGACAATTGTTACGGCAACATGGTTCATTCAATTAGCCTACTCGCATTGCCGGTCACTACACCGCAGCTACCATGCAAATGGAAATTTCGTACGGCAAACATGCACGGTTTGCTACCTATCGCTGTCGCTGGAATGTTAGGAAACTACGAATCCTCGGAGGAACATGTTGAATATTTTTGTTTTTTACGTGTTCTTACTAATATTTTTATGATAGTGATACGACAAAATACAAAATCAGTGTCAGTGATGTGTTACCTATAAGCTTGGATTATTGTAAGGTCTTCGCGCGGAGACCTTCATTAATCTAAGCCTATAAGTACGAATGGTATATTGTTTTAATAACATCACAATTATTTTTATTTTTTATATATTTTATAAATTTGATACCAAAATCAAAATCAAAACAAAATCGTTTATTCGTTGTTGGATATTAAAATCTCTTAATGACGTCAGCTAAACTACATCGCTTTACAAACAATGTGGCGCCATTGTGGGAAAAAAAAGAAGCGACAAAAAACCCACGCTCTCTTTTAAATATGTTTGAATGTACAATGTATTTTGTTAGGTACTAAAATAATGAAATTAAATCAAATCAATTTGTATGTAAATCGAATAACACGACAAAATGCTAGAGCCTTTCCGAAACTAATCTAAGAGAATACGATTCTTACTATTATAGTATTTTGTCATATCTCTTAACATTTTTTTTTATTGAGTTTAGAACAATTTAGTATGAAGACGACCTTCCCACATCTTCCGTGAATTCGTGGTATCCCTAGGGATTTCATAAAATCCCAGGTTTTCTCGTATCCCTGCGACAGCTACACGCTTGGATTTAATATCGACTGAACCGAACAAACACCGCAGTCAGACAAAATTGTGTTTTCGCAGAACTTGCTGAAGAAGCCAAATCCTGCGTGAAAATTCCTTATAGAGAAAAGTGTTGCTTGTTTTTGTGGTGAAGTGAAACGTTGTATCAGTAAAGAAGTGATCACACCTAGCCACAGCCCATCTCTTTACTGTGACCTAGCTGAATTCAAAGACTAATTCGGCATACATTGCTGGGAGGCTTGGTTATGTTAATTGCAATATCCTTACTTCAACGAGCAATGTATGCCGAATTAGTCTTTGAATTTAGCTAGGTGTGAACACTCGTTAACCTATCAGAGGCAAGGCAAACATTTGTATGACGACTTTCCGTTCCCGTGCACGTGCCGTTACAATACTCGTGGATAGAAAAAAATCGTACACGATACTTGCAGCGGTGCAGCTTTAAAACAATGGATGAAGCAAATTATTGCTTGCTTCTTGCGCAATTATTTCTTACGCTACTCGTATAAATATCGCGAAAATAATAATTTGACTCTGAAGACTACAAATAAATTTTGTATTTTCGCGATTATCATAAACGCTCTTCGTACGTGTCCATATAACTTATGTAAGCTGTTTATTTCCCAAAGCTATATAAAATAAAACTTAGTTTTTGAAGCTTTCTTAGAATAATGAAGGCTTCCGCGGAGAACTTAATTAATCTAAGGAAGCTTTGTTATTTTGTGGCCTTTCATCATAATAGTGTTAAAGCTCCAGTACTAAGAGGAATGATTTTTACTGGAATTAGTCAAATACTACGTAATTCATGATTTGCTCGAGACTTATTTACAAGCATATTTTACTTAAGATTCAAGATAGTAAGTAAGTAAATTCTGCAGAAAGTATTATGTAGTCAATAACGTAGCCAATAAAGCTTGGATACGGGATAAGAAAACAAATAACTTGTTTTTTGACTAATGTTTCTTAAAGAAAGAGTTGTTCAGCTTTTTAATTTCAGAAACGGTACAGTTATTTGCAATGATATCAAAATAACCCCGTATTTATAGTAACAAAATTTTAAAATTGTAATACCGATATTCCTAATATCGGTCATACCATACTAGTGCGGTCAGTTAGCTGTTTCACGTAGACACGCCTTACAATTTCACCAAATTTTTTCCATGTACTAGTTAGGTATATAGCTCTCAATTTTTGATAGGAGCCAATTCTTGAATTTCAAAAAATTTCCATAGAAAATTCAAGAATTGGCTCCTGTCAAAAATTGAAAGCTATGTACCTATCTAGTACCTGGAAAAAATTTGGTTCAATTTGGTGAATTTGGCGATATAAGACTATAAGGGACCGGACTATACCTTTAGCCATCACAACTGGAGGCGAGGCTAGTAAATTGCTAGTAAAATATTGCCAAAACACGCCAGTAACGCCAGTCCATTCGATTACGGTCGCTGCAATGTTGGTTTTTGCGACTGACACGTTTCCCGTTCACATTTCGTTTCCACTGTTTGCAGAGTGTTGTCATCTTCTTAATCAATGTTTATGGTTTAGGAAATTGTTTAGTTTGTTTGTCGTGTAAGCATTATCAGGTCATTGGTGGATCTAAAATACCATATAATAGTTGAAACTAGCTGTGCCTACGAGTTCGTTCACTTGGGAACAGGGAGTTTTCCTTGACGTGTGTCAACTACGTTTTATTAAGTGTCGATGGGTGCTACGCTATTCACTGTTGGTAATTTCTTTTTTTTTATATTTTTACAAGAATAAATGTTACAGGCATTCCAAAAAGCAATCAGACTGAATAATTTTCGTATCTAAGCGCACGGCAGTGCGCAGGCCAAGTTCCCGCAACAGGCCACTCGCATGCCGTGCAGTATTTACACGAACCGTTTCGACCCACTTTTAAACCCCCTGTAGCTTACTGCCTATTGCAAGTACAGAGATAAAACTGTACCTACATAATTATATACTAATACTGAAGCAATTAGCCAAATTACATAGATATAGCTACAGTAGATCCTGAAATATGACCCCGTGAAAATAGCTAATTTTGGCACTTAATGACTGACTGACTGACTCACTCACTGACCGGTAATCAAAACCTCCAGGCCACTTCCAATTGTCCTAGCGTTATGAAATTTGGCATTTAGGTAGTCGTTAGGATAAAAGAAATGGAAAAATTCAAAAATTTGAAATTGGTCAAGTGCGAGTCGGGTTTTAGTCAAAATTATGTATAAAATGTTGGTAATACTTCTCTGAGACCTGAAAATCTGAAATTTGGCATGGGGATAGTCGTTAGCATTTAAAAAAGTAAAGCAAAAATTTGAAAATTGGAAATTGGTCAAGTGCGAGTCAGGATATAGTCATTACTATGCATAAAATTGTTGGTCATACTTCTGTGAGACCTACAAATCTGAAATTTGGCATCGGGGTAGTCGTTAGCATTAAAAATTTGGAAAATGGAAAATGGTCAAGTGCGAGTCAGCCTAAAATTAATGTACCAAATATTAAAAAGGTAGTATTTCTAGAAGGTCAGACTTAGTCATGCATGAAAATAAGTACTTATGTTTTAACGAAACTATGAACTGAACAAAAAGAAATGAAATCCTACCAAAAACATAACTGTTAAAAAGGGGGCCAAGTTCCTATCGGCTTATTGTTTGCCTAAAAAAGGGTTGAAATCCGATCCAATGCCAAGTTTAGATGCACTTTAATATCGATCATAATCGTCTTCATCAGCAGCCTGATCCACTAGTAAACATTTGCCATTCCCAAAACTCGCCACCAAACCCAGTCCTCCGCCTTCCGCATCCAGCCACTATCCGCCACCTTATTCACGTCAACGGTTCATCTGGCCGAATTTCACTTTACCATACACCCAACTTAAAATATGGTACAGCTGTGAAAATACGCAGGTACGTTGAAAATAATATCTTTAATGAAATACTTCTGAATCTGAACTTGGTAGGTTAATTTAATTATATAAGTAATAAATCTAATTACACAAAAACCTGCCAAGTTCAAATTTAGAAGTATTTCATTTTAGATATTATTTTCAACGTACGACTGTGGTCTCTGCCTACCCCAACGGGAAAGAGGCGTGATGTTATGTATGTACACGGCCGCACATCGGTAGAAACACTTTTGGACCTTATGGCGTGGTAATAGAGTTGAAAAAGTTTTTACCGACAAGCGGTTGACCGTACCTGCGTATTTTCACAGCTATACCATATTTTAAGTTGGGTGTATGGTAAAGTGAATTTCGGCCAGATGAACCGTTGACTCGAATAAGGTGGCGGATAGTGGCTGGATGCGGAAGGCGGAGGACTGGATGTGGTGGCGAGTCTTGGGACTGGCAAATGTTTACTAGGGGATCAGGCTGCTGATGAAGACGATTATGATCGATATTAAAGTGCATCTAAACTTGGCATTGGATCGGATTTCAACCCTTTTTTAGGCAAACAATTAGCCGATAGGAACTTGGCCCCCTTTTTAACAGTTATGTTTTTGGTGGGATACTGATTACATGATGGCACTATGATTGTTTTCCTCGTACTGATTTGCAGCGCCATCCAGTAGACATTTCAAAAGATGGTTGCAAAAACCCTATTGAACTTACCGCTCATGCATCTTTTGTTTGAGTTAACAGATTGTATTGCCCCAAAAGCTTCATACATTTTGGAAATTGTATTTGAATCGGTCCGTAAACGTAGAATAGAATGAAAATGTATGGGAATGACATAAGCTGTTACGCAACATTTTGTTAGCGTATGTCAATCTCATACATTTTTATTCTCTTCTACTGGCGTTTACGATTATAGAAAGCCACTTGTCTACGGGCCCAGTAGCTTTTAGTGAATCACTATCAAACGTGTCGAAAAATTATTGTAATTAATTTGTGTCCCCTCAGAATATTCCATGAAACTTCTTCTGTATGACAGCGAAAAAGCGTGATACTGGTCTCGGATTTATTATAGTCACCACGCTTGTTAGCGTTGCGACTGGAGACCGCAATCAAATTTTTGAAAATTTTATGAGTAGGTTTTCACTTTACCATACACCCAAGGAAAAAAAGAGAAAAATGCTCATTAAAAAGCATTGAGATAAAAGATTGACTATAACTCAGGGACTAGATAAGTACTATACGTACAACCTATTACTAGATCATTAACTATCTCCAAGAATAGTGATAGTGACGTCAATTCAGTTCATTATAAAGAAAAAAATACTCTTAACGAGTAAAAGAAAAACATCCAATTGTTTCCCAGAACACAAAGGACATACCTAATTATTTACCAGTTCATAGAAAAGCTTGAACAAACAATATAATTGGTTTTATAAAAATAACAGAGGGGCTATTACGGGAGACGGAACGTGTGTACTAAATGCGAACCATTTCCTTTGCAACACTGATTCCCGCGCAAAGAGAGTACGCTTATAGTTCCGGCATTTTGTAGGGTTCCGTCCGAACCAAAATGTTAAAAACGGAACCCTTGTGGTGCGACTTCATCTGTCTGTCTGTCTGTGTCACACACAGAGCTCTCAAGCGCATGCGTCTTGCTCTACATCTAGAGACGAATTCTTTATGTCATTCAATACAAATCAGTGTCACCATTTACTAAAACTAACACGTTTTCCGCACCCACACTACTAGCGTCATTTGAGTGCGATAAACATAGTACTATTATTGCGAGAGAGTAAGATGCAAAAAACCAGTCTCTATGGCAATGAATGTGTTTATGATGTGCATTCAAAATAAGCGCCTTCAAAAATTGGATAGTGTACCTCTTCAATAAGGAACCAATTTTTTTTACTATATTCGCTTATATGGGGGGGGGTGCGCGCGCAGGCGAAGTGGCCGTATCGTTGTTCTGTGGTGTCACACCTGTATTTCTCAGCAACCACTCATGCTATCGACTTGAAATTGGAACAGTTTTAGAATGTCAATCACATTTTTATTAATTAATTACCTACTTAATTACAAACAAAAGTTATTGTAAATGGGGACCAAAATTTAAAGGGGGAGGAGGGGGGGGCATAATTTAAAATTGTCGTTACTAGGTGAATATGAAAGAGTTTTACTTGTATTACATTCAAAAAAAGATTTTAGTATTATATTACGACTCTTAGTTTTCAAGTTATGATGAAAAATAACAAAAAAAAATACTATTCGTCACTTATCTCCGAAGTTAGGGAAGGGAAAAATCTGAATAAATTGTATTCCACAGAGGTTTATGTAAATATTACAGAAAAAATAAAACTCTCTTTCGATGCAAAGTTTTTTAGAAATCTGCAAAAAGCCTGTAAGTACAAACAAATTTTGTTCTGCGGCCCAAAAAGGACATTGTAGCTTCCAAAAATAACTATATAAGTTTATCGGAAACCTTGGCGCGCGAGTCCGACTTACACTTGACCGGTTTTTATTTTGGCCGAGAGGAATGCTGTGTAGGAGGGCTACTCTCTTCCGGACCGCACGGAAATTTGTGTTGCAAAATCAAAATATTTATTGCACACCATATGGAAAAAAGATGATAACATTATTCGTAAGAATGACCCAGGAGGGCACAGCAAAGTTATGTAAAATTACAAACAACTTAATAAAAAAAAAATACGACAATTATTAAAGAAATGAAACAGATTCAGATAATTTAGAACCAGAAAGAAAATTTCAAATAACATAAAATCTTAACTTAACTTAAAGGAAATGTTTCGCAAATGGTAGACACGTTTCAACTCCGAAACCGCAAAAAAATATCAGCAGAGTTGTTTCATACACGTTAGTCTTGATAGGGGAATTGCGGATGTTTGTGAACTGAACAGCTGTTCTTTGTTTTTGGGTTTTCAGAATTTATTGGCCCTATAGTTGTACTCTATGGTTGTACCTATGCAATTATGAGTTGATTTCGATACGTGTAATACTCTGATCTACATCTCTTATGACATACTAAGGTGCAAAAATCATCCCCACACAAATTTAAATAATACAATATTTCTCGCTGTATTCAAAGATAAACGAGGGGATTGAAGATTACGTTTTAAAAAATTCAATTCAATGAGCTTCAGGATATTTACCAACAAATTTTACTTTTTGGTTCATTTGCAGGAAGCCAAATGGATATTTTCTGAAATCGAATTTTCCTGAAGTTGTTTACTGGCTCTAGCATAAAAATGGTTAAGATCCTGAGGGCAAATTGATTCAATCTCGCAGGTACTTCCAATGTTTTACATCGAAAAATGGTGTGTAAGATAACAAAATATCTGCTGATTATACAATTTTATCAAGCAAACCATAAAGATGTGATAAAATAATATTTTATGACAAAAAAGAAACTTTATAACAATCTCAGATAAGTCTGGAAGCCACTTAATGGAGAAAAACAAGCTTCAGGGTGTAATAGTCGTTTTTCCGCTTAATCAAGCTATTACTGGTCGAGATAAGGCACGAGCTCCACTTCACTTACTCTCTTATTTTCCGGAACAGAATTTACCTACGTATCATTTCGTCCAAAATAAAGGAATATTTATACGACCTTTTAAAAAATAAATAAATATTAAATAACCTGTTCCATTGTCTAGTCAATATTCGTCATAATTACAGCCCATAAGAACGTCCACAACTGGACCTTCCCCACAATTTTGACAAGACCTATATAATATTGTCTTTTATTTGATATGACAATTTATTTACCGAAAATAGGCACAGCACACCCAGCACCAAAACAAACAACAGAAAGAATTGAACAAAAATTTTCTCTTGTTCAGTTGTGAACGTTTCATTCGTTAACGTTTTTTGAAAGTCTAAAACACTTGGTAATAAAATCACGATTTAAGTTAGGAAGTTTCACAATTGAAACAAGATTAAGTTTCGAACCCCGCCTGCAGGCTTATTGCGATTTTCTAAGTTTCAAAGATTAAAGTAACTTAAAGATAGACTGCTAGAGGATACTGTTCATTTTATTCAGAATCCGACATTTACTTTGGCAGTATAAGTTTGATTTAAAAGTGCAGTAACTATCTTGCCAATGGTTTTTAGGGAGTCTGCTACCTAACCTAGGGTATTTGACGAGGGCACTGGTTTTTGCATTGGCAAAAACCATTGGGTTTTACGCAGTCTGCTACCTAACCTAGGGTATTTGACTAGGGCACTGGTTTTTGCCAATGGTTTTTATGGAGTCTGCTACCTAACCTAGGGTATTTGACGAGGGTACTGGTTTTTACACAGAGTGACTGCCATCTGACCTTTGCAACCCCAAACTAGACCCAATCGCAGATTAGGCTTTGCCAGATTAGTGGCCAACCTGGCTGTCAGAGTTTTCAAGACGCCAAATGGCCTCTGACTTGGCTTAACGACTACTATCATTGACGACCAAGCGTAGCGTAGCGACGTAGCCGGGACCAACGGCTTAACGTGCCTTCCGAAGGACAGATGCGCCAAGGCCAACGTTGCTTAACTTTCGTGATCGGAAAGAAAGAGCAACTACCACTCTGCCACGAGCCCTTCAGTGCAGTAACTAACTAAATGCCTAAAATGCTTGGTTTAATTTTCGCATATTGTTATGTGCTGCTGAGAAATACTCCTTATCTTTTTGTATGGATGTTTGAATGCAGGACGTACTCGTACAAATATGTATGATTTTTTAGGGTTTGACTCTATATAAAACTCCCAAAGAAATACATTTTGGCACCCAATAACACACTCGCCAGTGAAGGTTTGTGTAAAATATGACCAATATTGCGGTGGGAAAGAAGTCTATTTTCATATTCTTAGTTAATCCACGACACGACAATTTCCTGAGAAACATAATGGAAGGAAAGATTGAAGGAAATAGGGGACGAGGAAGACCTAGGCGAAGCTACTTTGACCAGATTAAAGAAAAGGTCAATGTCGTGTCGTTTCAGGAGGTAAAGCAGCTCGCGATACAACGTGAGGACTGGAAGTTACTCCATCGACAAGAGCCAAGCTCTTAAATTAAAGAAGAAGAAAGAAGTTCATCCCTTAAAAATATCATCGAACTTTATTTACATAATACATACATAATATCACGCCTTGTTTCCGTCGGGGTAGGCAGAGACAACAGTTTTCCACCTGCTACGATCTTGACACACTTCCCCTGCTTCCTGTACTTTCATCAATCCTTTCATACATGCTCGTCGGTTTAGGGTACTTTTAACCTGGCCTTTATTCAGAACGTCCTGAACGTCCTCACTTACGACGTAACGACGTAACTTTATTTTAAATCCCATTGTCGTCGTCGACGACCGTCGACTTGGGCAAAAAATAAAAGATAGTCATCCACGATCCATGCCCATTATTGCCCGTTTACCATGTAATTTTCCAAGTAAGTACCTATTTAAAAAGCTTAATTACGTCGCCGTCCCCGTATTACAATTATTTTGTTTCCTGCACCCAAAGGTTGCCTGGAAGAAATTGCTTTTTAGCAATAAGGCCGCCTATTGTGCTCCGTATTTCATGTTGTATTTTTTTTTCTTTTGTAAATTTTGTATTTCTGTGTGCAATAAAGAGTATTGTATTGTAATTATACATACTGTTTGAAAATTTACATGAGATTTTGACCTTACCTGCTTAAGCTAAGACATTATTTCCCTCAATAATGAACCCTTAGTAAAGCGACTGAAAAGCAATACCTACGAAGAGTCCTTACAAGCGCTTCCGCTCACGTGCCAGACTAACTACCTATCGAACATGTTTAAAAGGACATCATCGTATCGTAAGTGCCAATTTCCCTCTTGAGAAACCCCTATGTAAAATATAGGGTTTGTGGCGTAATGTTACTTGAGATTTTTTCGATATTGTCGAATTTCAAATACGAAACACTTTTCTTTTTTGCTTATCTCTTCGATTTGTCGGAAACTTGTTAGAATACTTTCACGTATTGTACGACTGAAGTTAGAACGATAGTCAGATTTGTTTGTTTGTGTTGGTACTCCTGTTGTTGGAACTTTTTTTACGCATTTTATGTCGATCAATTTTTTTTTTATCTCATGGTTACAAATATTGCAATGTAAAAAGAAGTGGTTCATTTAATTCCTTAGTTACTAGTGTTTAGGATGGATTTAAAAATATTTTGCATTAATGATTAAATAAACGAACTTTACCGTTTATTTAAATCCACATCATTCAAATCTGAGATATTAGTATAGGTTAACTAGCCTAACTCAAGACAGACCTCTAGTGATCACTATTAAGCTGACCTCTGTGAACACTATTAAGCTGACCTCTGTGAACGCTGAGCTGACCTCTAGTGAACACTATTAAGCTCTCCAGACGAGGGTTTGTTGTTGTTTTGCACAAACATATTAAAGAGAAGCGTAATTTTTTATTATACGTCTATATCTGAAAATAAGATCTGATCAGGAATTAACGTAAAGTTCAATTACAACTAATGTACAGAACTTATGTACACGTCCCGTGTGGTGCCGGCAAATAACAGTTACATCCCATACATATCCGTAGGTGTCATAAGAGGCGACTAAGGATTATAAACTGGAGGACGAACAGCATACGCAGCATCCTCCTGTGTATCATACACTGAAAAAACAGTGAGCCGACCAAGATCAATTTTCTCTTGTTTGGCATTTTGTGATTAAGTCGAAAACGTCTTAGTCAATTTAAATTTATGATCTTTAATTCAATAATCAAATTGATACAATCCAATAAGGTCTTTGCGAGCTCAAATGGAGTCAAGATGCTTGTTTGAAACTATCAAAATCTTGATTGAATCTGCAAATTTTTTTTTCAGTGTACCATATTACTTACTGAGGTCACCTACAACCGCAGTCCATGGTGCCAGCCGTAACGCTGACAAGCGAGGTGGCTATGGTACTTCCCCTCCACATTTTTCCAGCAAAAGCTAGAATTCTGGAGGGACTCCCTGTCCTGTAGTGGACATTTCATGGGATGTTATGATGATGATAAATGTACATTACTTATGTACAGTGTGTTAATAGCTACGATCATTCACAAATATTTCTGTAGATTTTTCTGTTTGGTTTCATTCGAGGAATTTTGCTAACACGGGTCAACACAGCGCAAGCAAAATTTGGTCTTACCTTGTCACCGTTTATGATAACCTGCCATTCTGAATAAAAATTTTATTATTACGAGCTTAAAAAACAGCTAAAGGTAGTGCCAACATATTTCCGTGCTAGCCAAATGTCAAAACCACGTCTCTTTCCCTTTGGGGTACACAGACACCATCAATTTGGCGCTCCACCTTTACTGCCCTCGCTACTTCTACACTTATCAACCCAAACACATTTTTTTCTGAAAGTCCTGAATTTGGTCTTGGAACGTTCCTTCCTTTTCCAACATTTCCATTAACAATTGCCTCTTACGTCTGTATTTTTTTCATTCATTCTCTCAACATGACCAAATTACCTCAGCATTCTCTCAATTTTAGTCACGTCTGATTTACGTTTGTAGTCCGAATTTCCGACATCAAATACGACGATACATCGATAAGTATTTAGAAATTGCCCCATTGTCAATGCAATGTTCCTAAAAGAGTGTAAGTGTGCGGAAATTCCTGTACAATGTACAATTGTACAATGACCTTAATAGACTTAACCCTGAACTCGATATATTTTGTGATCCTCTAAATACTCGTACATAAAAAAATAAACTAAATTTAATGTTAACTTAACTTATTTCAAATCTTGCTCGTAGATACAGTTTATAATATTTAACTAGCTATTATTCTGTTTATGTATTTCGTTCTTCATTTTTGTAGGTAATATCATTTAATTTAAGCACTTACTGTATTGTCCGCATAGATTTAGTACTTCGCGCGCGGCGCTTTTAACCAGATTGCACTCTTCCAAAAATTATACGAGCAGAGTAGGACGTAAGAAGAGATGAAGCTGTCCCTTTCTAATAGATTTTGCATGACATTTTGTTTATGTTGCCATGACAACATCAACAAAATGTCATGCAAAATCTTTGTTGAAAATCATTTTACCAAAGAATTTTTAATCCAGATAAATCAAAAGAAAATGATTTTCTGCATTTATAAATATTTAATGAAAACTGAGAGAGAAGTTTATACTTTGCATGTTGAAAATTATTTAAATAAGTATTTAAAAATACGTATAAATAAAAATTTGTGGATATAAAACTTAACTTTTTGCACGGAAATTGAGCAAACTTCATTAGTATGGCAACAATTGGAAAGGGACGAATTACATCGACTATGCGATGTCTTGCTCTGCTCGTTTTGCCTCTGTACAAATTGTTAGGAGTCCTCAATCATGGTAAATGTAAGATCATTGATTGTCCGATCTCAATTTTGGTGATAGTTGTGTACGCCTGTTATTGGTTTTGGTATCAATTCATAGACTTAATATAGTATAAGTTGCAAATGTGTTAATACCATTACTGTTGGTGTACTTATTGTAATAAAATAAATAAAATTCCGACTCGGAAAGATCCGCTTATTACGGTCGCAATGTATCTCAGGTTACCTACGACACATCTGACGAAATTTTCTGTCGGGATTCGTCCTCCAAAAAGAAAGTTTTTCCTCACAACATTTTAAAAATTCAGTGTTTTTGTTGGCACCGTAGCCCTAGCACTCTCGGTGTGATACGACCACCAACTCGCTCTCGGTTTGTTAGGAAAGGAATGGATCCGAATAAATCTAATTGTATGGAACCCCGCGGCTCCTCATGAAATTTAGATTAGATCTATCTCGACTGCAGCATGACGAATCGGACTCCACTATCATGCTTCATTGTGAGAAATTTATTAAAAAACCGTCTACAAAATGTACAAAAGGTTTGGTAAATTAAATAAGGATACGCCTACATTGAATGGATGAAGGTAGGGTAAAGAATATCGAAAAGGTAGAGAGTATCAAATTACATAGAATCCATGTCCAATATCATCATATGGGTACCAGACCACACATTCGTTCCTATAGGCAACCAATATTACAGCAAGGTTTCCTATCTATAGATGCATTGTATCTAGGTAACTAGGTAGATAAGTTTGCCGAAATAAGTAATACTCATCATTGACCTAGCCTTATTTGGTTTTAACCAATGGTTTTTATGGAGTCGGCTTTCTAACCAAGGGGCTTTGACGATGGCACTGGTTTTCACACAGAGTAACTGCCCAAACTAAACGGCAAACCAGACCCATTCCTAGATAAGGCTTTGTCAGATCAATGACCAACCTGGCTGTCAGAGTTGTCAAGCTCGCTAAATGGCCTCTGACTTGCCTTAACGACTACCATCATTGAGTTGCCGCGTAGCGCGAAAACGCTCGTGTTGTTTTGCGGTCACTTATCTGGGTTCTGATCACAGCCAACGTTGCTTAACTTTCTTGATCGGAAAGAAAGAGCTACTAACACTCGGCCACGAACGCTTCATCGAGTTCGAAGCAAGTATTACTACAGACAAAATAAATAGAAACTGAATACTTCCATAAGGCGCATCTCAAATATATTCTAAGAAAAGATTCTTTTCAAATGTGACCCGTGTACGGCTGACCTTTCGCCAAAGGTAAATACATGTTCGATTCTGTACAACACATACTACAGAAACCGTACAACTAAAGTTTGCAGTTACACGTGGCGCATACAGCAGTGGGAAATTGTAAAGCATATTCTGAACAATAACAGTAACTACATACATACATAACGTAACCTTAACTTCTACTTGTACCGGTAAGGACGTCTCACTCTCCAAGAGCTTTAGCAAAACATTTGTCGAGGACGACAGGTTTCGACATTCACCCTTAGGCTAAATTTGCACTACAGCGCCTAGAGTCTAGTGAGTCACATGGTTTGTCACTAGGAAATCCTGTGGTCGCACTTGAGGTAGGTCGCCTAGCAAAGCCTGCATTGCAGCCAATTCGGGATTCTCGGAACTCAGTTTTAGGCGCTAATCAAGGCGACTCACTAGGTTTCAGGCGCTAATTAAGATGCCTCAATAGCTTTTAGGCGCTTATCAAGGCGACTGGTTTTAGGCGCTAATGAAGGCAACTCACTAGATTTTAGGCGCTTATCATGGTGCCTCACTAGGTTTTAGGCACTAAACAAGGTGACTCACTAGATTTTAGGCTCTAATCAAGGCGACTCACTAGGTTTAAGGCGCTTATCAAGGTGCCTCACTAGCTTTTAGGCGCTAATCAAGGCGACTGGTTTAAGGCGCTAATGAACGCAACTCACTAGATTTTAGGCGCTTATCATGGTGACGCATTAGGTTTTAGGCGCTAATCAAGCAAGTGGCAGTGCATATCTAGACATACATTATGATAACTCAGTTCTGCTGGACTGTGTGGTGCCGGCAAAGGATAGTACCAACCCATCTTTACCCGTGGGTGTCGTAAGAGGTGACTAAGGGTTTATGTACCGGAAGATGGGCAACAGCATCTTTCTGTATATCTCCAGCCGCAACGCTTAAAACCTTGGTGACTATTGTAATTCTCCTCCAAAGTAACTTGCATTTTTGGTGGAATTCTTGGGGGAGCTCCCTGTACTGCAGTGGACGTTTCATGGGATTTTATGATGATGATGATGGGCTCTGCTGGTAAGGCCAGACAATACGTCCTCCACATTCTTGTATTATACAAGTCTCCTGCAGTTTTGTGGATAAGGTTAAGTACGGTTTATACCCAGTAGATTACTCAGGTGGAGAAAAGTAATTATGTCTTTATGTTTGAACTGCTTTTGTTTCTTTATCCAAATTGCCCACTTTATGACGACGTAATTGTGTAAGTATTTGAATAAAATGCTCTGGCCGTCATTAGTTTTACAACTTGGGCAGATACTTACACACATAATGACCCCATACTTTCGCAAAATTACTTTTCGAAACAAGGAGTTATGAATTTGACAAAAATAAAACTGCTTTAAAACATAAACTATGCTCATCATACTATTTTCATTTTTTAACCACACCCAATCACAACCAATTATAAATTATAGTATAACCAATTAAGGTTTCCCGTTTCAACAACATTCATATAAAAGGGAGTCAGGATTGAGTGGACGCGTTGCAAAATATGGTGGAGGTACAGTACTTGAGTCCGATTCGTACTTGGCCGTTTTTTTATTTTAATTTTAAAACCTTTTATAGCATTCATAGCACACTAGATAGAATTTCTGAAAATATTTCTAAATAAAACAAATTGTGTTCCAGGGTCCCTAAAGTTGCAAAACGTCGTAACTAATTTATTTTTCATTCATTTGAACCTGGCTCTGGGCAGATAGTTAATAAATGCAGCCCCGAAGGATTCATGAAATGGAAATGAAGGGAAGGTGTAATCAGATGTGAGGAAAAAGCAAGTAAGTAAGCTACAAAACAAAAGTAAGTGCGCTGAGAGTTTCCATATTTTTATACCTTTTCTTTTTCTAGAGAATGTTATTTTTTTTATGTTTATATTAGCTATCTGCCAACCTAAGCCCGGAAGTAGGTGGCTACACGGCCGCACGTCGGTGGAAATACTTTTACCTTGAGCGGATCTCTTGTTTCGGGTTTTTGTAGCGTAGAGCTGGTTCAGCTTGGTTTTGTTTCTACTAGCTTGCTGCCGTGCGTACCTACTTAGTTTTTTTTCGTTACAAGTGAACAAGCACCCAGCTGCTCCTACGCATGTAGCACCTATGCCTATCTACTTTCAATCTATATACCTAATGTAGCACGTACCTAATTTTGTGTTGTACAGGAAAAACGAGTTGCTGGACCTGAGAAAAAAGTTAGTATTTTTTTAGGCATAAATGAGCAAGAGCGTGTTACTTTCCCAAACAGATTTTGCACTTAAAGTTTGTACTAAAAAACAAATTAAGAAATAAAATACGTTTGTTGTATTCTTAGCTTTAAAGAAGCATCATGTATGTGAAATAAGTTTTAAGTCAATTCCTATAAACTTAGTTTCAGCTTTGACGAATGAGCCGTAATGAAAAAAATCCATTGTGGTACATAATCCTATACTATTAGACGAGCAATATTTGTATATATATATAAATATATATATATTTGTAATCGGTTTCTCGAAAACGGCTCTAACAATTTCGATGAAATTTACCATACGGGGGTTTTCGGGGGTGAAAAATCGATCTAGCTAGGTCTCATGTCTGGAAAAATTCGTTTTCCCTGTGTTTTAAGCATTTTTTTAATATACAGCGCCATATGCTGGTGGGTAGCATAACTTGCTCACCCGATGATATTATAATGTTGAGGCGGTTATTATAGAGCGAAGCTCGGTCGCCAAGGTACTGTAAACTAATAAGTGTATAAACATTAAAATTAAGAAAAAACCTGTGACTTTACGAAGGACACCCTTTGAATTTTTAAAGCCAACAGGGCTTTCCTGGGATCACAGGCCAAATTTTAAACAAGAAAAAAATAGTTCTCCGGGCATTGGATGCTTTGTGTTAGTTTTAATATCCAACAAAGAATAAACTGTTTTGAGTTTGAGTTTAAAAGAATGTTGTTGTGTGGCCTGGCTTAGAGTGTTATTTTTTAAATCTAACATGTGTGCCCACTAATAAAATAAGTCAGGACCAATAAAAATAAACCTGTAGTTTAAATTATTTGTGAATCGTAACCGCACCTTGTACGATTGGCAAATACAGAGAGGGTAACTGAACATCTTTCACCGATTAAAACTTTCAATGAATGAAAAGAAAAGAAACTTTAAAATTTTATTGGACTGATCCAAGGACTGATATTATGGAAAGGCCAATTTTTTTCTTCATTTCTTGAAAGTTTTATTAACGTGAAGTTATTCAGTGACGTTCACTGACCATGCCCTTTTAGTTTGTTTCAACTTGTCCCTTACACTGTACGTAAAATTAATGCTAAATAGGAACTGACTTAGGCTTTGTACACTGAAAAAAAATATTTGCCGATTCAATCAAGATTTTGATAGTTTCAAACAAGCATCTTGACTCCATTTGAGCTTGCAAAGACCTTATTGTATTGTATCAATTTGATTATTGAATTAAAGATCACAAATTTAAATTGACTAAGATATTTTATTAGAAATAGTGTGATAAGAGAACGTTGTGGCGTAAAAGAAGACGTAGTGACTAAAATTGAGAAAGGGATGCTAAGATGGTTTGGTCATGTGGAGAGGATGAATGAAGGAAGATTGACGAAAGAGATCCACAAGGCGAACGTACCAGGACCAAATTCAAGACGTTCTGAATAAAGGCCAGGTTAAAAGTACCCTAAACCGACGAGCATGTATGAAAGGATTGATGAAGGTTCAGGAAGCAAGGGAAGTATGTCAAGATCGTAGCAGGTGGAGAACTGTGGTCTCTGCGTACCCCGACGGGAACAAGGCGTGATGTTATGTATGTATTTTATTGAATCTTTCAATATCTTTTTCGATTTAATCACAAAATTCCAAACAAGAGAAAATTGATCTTGGTTGGCTCTCCGTTTTTTCAGTGTAGGTACTTTTATATACAGGGTGTAAAAAAAGTACGATAATCTTTCTAACGGTAGATTCTACTAGTCTTTTCGTAAATGTAAAAGTATGTAATTAAATTGGTTTGCCATGCCAGACACCCTCCGTTCAGCTTGAAGATGCTAGACGCCTCGTGAAATTGCCAACCCCAAAACTTTGGTAAATTGCATGAAAATTGACTATCTCCTTCCTATACCTATTTTTAGTATAAGCTACAGAGTTGATAGACTTTTCCCCCCTTTTTGCCCGTGTAAGGGACGTGGGAGGGTGTAAGGGACGGTGTACCGAAAACTGAAAGGGCGTGCTCTGTCAACGAAACTGAACAACTTTCCCATAAAAACATATGTTGGGAAACGTAAAAAAAAATTTACCTCTCCATACTAATTGCCCACTCTGGTCGAACAGTTTGTAAGGAGAGGTCAAAAATTTTTTCATTTCCCAACATATGTTTCTTTGATAAAGTTGTTCAGTTTCGTTGACTGAGCACGCCCTTTCAGTTTTCGGCACACCGTCCCTTACACCCTTCATAGGAAATTGTAATGCTGCGTCTTATTCTTTTTACTGGCTGGATCGTTTCCTGCTTCTTTTTAACCGGTTTCTTCTTTCAATATTTAAAAACTCTCCAGCTAGGATAAAATTATAAAAAGAAAATTTCAGACAAACGGCTTTGATTGTGATACTCAAGCTTTACTCGCCAACAAAGTGTCAAATTGGCGAGATAATATTTTTTTATATGAAAATTGTACCTGATTTAAATAAATAAATATAAAAAAAGAATTAGTGCCCAGTTACTTTACTTTAGGGGGGGCATAGGTCGAAATTTGAAAAAAAAAAAAAATAAACTTCCCATTCAAACTTCATCAGCTGATAGCATAGTTTGCGTAGATGGTCGAATTTTTAATCTTATTTCGGCCTTCGTTGCTTGGGAAAAGTTGTTCAGTTTCATGGGCACCTCTGAAAATATCCAGGGTAATAAATAAATTACACTATAGATTACGCCACTTTAATATATGACAAAGCAACGCGACTTAAAACTCCTACGGCTATTTAAATAAGAACGGTGCAAAGTTCAATGATATCATATAGTGATATATATTAAGTTTATTTATTTTAATAGTATCTGTGTATTATGATGTAATTTATTTAAGTATTTTATGTATATGGTGTATTTTTATGTAGGATTATTATAAGTAGCCACCAACCCGCGTCGCATTATCCACCCTACGCCAATTACAACACCTAAAGGTTGCCTGGAAGAGATTGCTACTTTAGCAATAAGGCCGCCTTTTGTACTACTCTGTTCTTTTTCTGTATATTTCTGTAACTATTTCTTGTATTTCTTGGTGTGCAATAAAGTATATTTGTATTGTATTGATGTCATAAGAGTCTTCAAGCTTGAAGTGCTCTTGACTGTACGTACAAACTACTCGACTATTAGGTAACTAGTACCTACTGGCTACTATTCCCATTGTCGAGGTAACTATGTCCGTTCTATTCAGACAATTGTTCAGGCTTGTCGCTTCGAATAGCTAGGTAATTGTGCAGTTCGACTAAACACGAATGAGAGTTCCTTCAGATATAGCAAATACTATGTCAATGAATGCGTGGTGTGGATTCTTTACAATTTGTTAGTACAGTTACTGTTGATTTCTGTGAAGCATGCTTAACGAAAGCGCTATATGGACCAGGTAGGCTTGCCAGTTGCCTAGTGTTTAAGACAAGCGGCAAGCCTAATTGGACCAGCTTGCTTTCATAGAAACAAAATGTATATAATGTCTATTTACCTATTGATATAAACACAAACCCTCACACCCAGATAAATATAAATAATTAACAGATAAAGATAAATATAAAAAAAACCGGCCAAGTGCGAGTCGGACTCACGCACTGAGGGTTCCGTACCACCACATAAACATAATTGTATTAGTTGAAATTTCAGTAAGTTAATGTGCTAGATTTTTTGAGTCCGACACGCGCTTGACCATATTTTATTATTTGTTGTTATTTTATAGCCTATGCCCTATAAACAAACCAATTTTCAAGTTTGTAAGTGTTCCCGTTTTTAAATAGAACTAAAACAAAAATCGCCTCAGCAACCATCCAACTTGACCCCTCTCTTATATGAATGTTCTTGAAACGGGAGCTCACCACAATTGGTTACCATTAGTTGTGAGAAAAGTTGTAATATTTAATGATTTCAGACTTTTCCCATTATTTGTACTGTGAGACCTAGCTTCTTGCCAAATTTCATAATTTTAGGTCAACGGGAAGTACCCTGTAGGTTTTTCATTTTTGAATAAATGTATGGAGATGAGGACATAAAATGCCATATCTTTTGATTGCGTCGTTGTAAAAAATTGAAATTTTCAGATCTTGTGTGGTTCATGAATCCTAATATATGGTATTAATTTCAACCTGATACCTTTACCCGTTCGTGAGATAAAGGGTCTTGACAGACAGACAGACAGACAGACAGACAGACAGACAGACAGACAGACAGACAGACAGACAGACAGACAGACAGACAGACAGACAGACAGACGGACAACAAAGTGATCCTATAAGGGTTCCGGTTTTTTCTTTTGAGGTACGGAACCCTAAAAATATAGATAAAGAAACATATAAATTAAAAGTCAAGATTCCTTTGTGAATCATAAAAATATTATATTAATATTATAATATTTAATATGTATTCAAGATTTATCGGATCAGTGTTTATTTCAATCTACGAGGATTATTTTCTACCGGGACACAGTCAATAATTGCTCCTTTGTTTTGAGGGAGTCGTCTTTCTTTTATTGTCAATGGGCTTACTCTTGACCTCGATCTAGTCTTGAGGACAGAGATGAGATCGACGATGGGACAAGCTTGCCCAGAAGAAGCCTTTTCACTCGCGACTTGAATAGATTTAGGTTACATGAACTCGGGAACACAGACGCAGGCCGAGAATTGCACTCTGTAGCCGTGCGCATAATAAAAGATGTTTCAAAGCGCTTTGTGCGCATGTGGGGAATATCAATCAACCAAGTGTAGGTGATATCCTGCGGTGCGTCTGGCCTCCCGATGGTAGAAGGGGGATGGTGGAATAAGCTTATAGAGCTCAAGAGCACACTCTCCAAAGTACAATATGTAAAAGACCCGACAGACATGCAACCTTGCGACGGTGGGCCAGACTGTGAAACTTGGTTTTCACCAGCATCTCATCACCAACGAGCTTCTTGGCTCTGCAATCTATCGAGTCAAGTGCGGCCAGTTGATATTTGGCTGAGCTGTGGGCTGAGCCATCCCAAATATGATAGCAACTCTCCATGCAGGATTGGACTTGTGCTTTATATAAAGCTAGAGGCTTTATAGAGACGACCCGATGGGATGTGTAGTTCCACTGCTCGTATCGAGGTGACACCTTTGTGCTTATTAATTGTAATCATTATCACTCATAAGCTGGCCAATTAATGGCCACTCCTACAAAATTTAAGCAAAGGAGACATTTTGTCAGGATCAACTCTTTTGTTGCAAAATTCCTAAATGTTACATAATTGTTATCGATATTACCCCCGAGTATCCACAGAGCTCATACATGTTGCTTCTTATCCCAGAACTACAGTTTCTCTGAAATAACAGTAAATGTAGTATACAGGGATCCCTTATAGCCCCACGGCGGCCGTGATGTTGGCTATTTCGGTTTCATTGCTGTTTCTGTTCCGGTATATTGCTTTTAAGTAGTGTGTTTCTTGAAGGAAATACTGTAATTTGGAAGAAAATCGACGGGCTAACTTAATATATTGGCTTTTATTTTTATTGGTGGTTTCGCTTATGTAGTTACCTACCTCTCGAGGGAATTATTGAACAGGATTTTACGAGAGAACCTTATTTGTTTTGTAATTAAATATTAATATGCTTTTTAATGTATCACTTTAAAAGTTGAAATTGAAACATAACATAATGGGATCCATTTTTTTATCTACGTAATAAATCTCGAACGAATGACTGACTGTCTAGCCAATAGATCAAGAAGCATGAAATTAAGATACAACAATTATTATTAAGTAAGCATTAAGAAAAGACTTTAAAAAAATCGCCTCATAAAAGGGTCAATTCGTAATTTTTGATATAAGAAATGTAAATTGGCATTTAGGCTTCTGTTTGTAAATAAAGTTCATAAAAATTTGTAAATCTACTTACCGGAAAAATTAATTCTTATTACAAAAATAACTAGCTTTACATGAAGCAATAAATAGTTACTTACATCCTAGTTCAGCGCTAAACAACAAATAAAATGATAAGGAAGCCTAAAGTAGGGGTAAACTTATCTCAATATAGGATTCGAGGCACACTTTCCGAATAAACACGAGAATGAATAGAGCTGTTGCGTAAGTTATTCGCACTATAGACCGAACGAAAAGTTAGAAGTACGATATTATTACGAAAATAGATATCGAAACGCAATACGAGCATAAGGTACCGTACCAATAAAACTAATCAAGTTTTCCTTAGTAATTAGAAGATAAATTAAATTGATCAAATCCAATATTTTAAGCAGATTTACGCAATATAATTTTTTTAAGGTTCCGAATCAAAATGGTAAAAACGGAACCACTATGGTGCGACTTTGTCTATCTGTCTGTCTTTCTGTCACACCTGTGTATCTCAGCAACCACTCATTCTATAGACTTGAAATTTGGAATTGTTATAGAATTGTTTGCCCAAGTTTATCGCAAATGAAATATTTAAGAAAGTTGTGGGCCCAAACCATGGGGGGCTAAAATTTGAATTGTCGTTACCAGATCAAGTGGGGTGTCATAATATGAAAGGGCTTTAGTTTTAGTTTCTTAAATGGATTTTTGATATTTTTACACCTCTTAATTTTCAAGTTATGATGAAAAATGACGAGAAAATACCATTCCCGCCTTATCTCCGAAGTGTGCGAATGAAAAAAATCTAAATTAATTACAGTCGATAGAAGTTTATGAAAGTATAACTGAAAATATAACAGGATCTTTCTAAGCAGCACAGTTTTTTAAGAAATCTGCAAAAAAAATTACAAACTAATTAAGCTTTGCGGTCCTACAAAATGAAATTTATTGCTTCCAAAACTTAAGTTTATTGGAAACCTTTGCGCGCTAGTCCGCCTCGCACTTGACCGGTTTTTTTTTCAAGGATAAAGAAACTGATAAGAAAAGGATTCGTGGGTAGAATCGCAAACGAAAACCGGCCAAGTGCGAGTCGTACTCGCGCGTTAAGGGTTCCATACCTGTTCCATACCTTTTGCCCTTTGAACGGACTAATCAAACCCGAATTTTCGCACATTCAAAGTTTCATAGACTTTAGTATTTGATATTAATTTCAACATTAGATCTTTATTTACCCGTTGACTTTACATACAGACAGGTAGGCAGACGAACAGCAAAGATACGTACGAGTATTTTTCCTATCGAGCGAAGCAAGGAGGTTTTTGTTCTGAGTTTCCTATTGACGTACGGAAATTTTAAAATCAGCGCACTACCTTCGCTATGTGTAAGTTATTTTATTTCCACGATGTTATGATTCTTTAACAAACTGGCTTTAGGCGTGTAATTTATGTATAGATTTATACTGTCTTGGGAATATCCTTAGTCCTTTTACCTATATAGATATTTCAGTGCGTGATGTGAATGGGAAATTCGTGGAAACTTAATTTAGTTGCGGATTACAGACTGGATTGAGGCAGATATTTCGTGACCCAATTACGAGTATTGGAAGAAGGAACGTTCCGCATAATTTATGTTATTATCGAGTTAATTAAAAATGAAGAATGTTTATTACAGGTTAGTAGGACGAATAGGTGACATTTTTCGAACTACAACGTTCTTAACATACTTCTCTCGTGTCTTAGTTCTATTATACACGCTGTTCCCAGTCTAACTCTCTTTCACTACCGTGCAGTTCTGAGGTCGTAAGATAGAATTTCACAACTTTGGAGCGAAGTAGAAGATTACCTAAATCATGTCATAAAACAGCTCTATTTTCCATAATCCAACCATAATCCTAAATTTGTTTTTATGCACGAAAACATCGCAGTATAGTCAACTTGCATGCGCGCGCAACAATCTGTATTTGCTAAAAAAGTAAAGCGCGCGCCATTTTTACAACTATTTGTTGTAATTATTTACAAAAGTATCAACTTCTACAAATGAACAAAAAAGGAATTAATGTAGTTTCTAAACGACAAAAATACTTAGACACAAACTCAAGTCTGGAGTATCGGGTGTACGTAGATATCTAAGGAAAAATACCTGAATTCCGATACAAATTTTCCTTCGGAAAAAAGGTAAGCAAATTTTGTTTGTGTTACTACGCCAATGTGTTGAAAAACGTTGTAAGAAGCGCGTGCGCTTTGGTCATTACACTCTCGGCTACACTACGCCCTCGGCTGCGGCTCGGACCGCAATTCTCGAGCTTCAGCAAAATAGCGCACTTGCATCTTAATGTACTATTGTGTTATTGTATACGTATACTAAAATAATTATCGACGTTACAGTCCAAATTAGTGCTAACTGTTCAGCACTACTTTGAAAAATGTAAAACAATTAGGTACGTATTGATTTAATTTCAATATTTTGTGTAGATAAGAAAAAATTTACACAAACAAATTTAATCTGCTAAAATGTATTCCACCTCCCAATATGGTAGGGCCTACAGATAAGCTTGTCATACTACGTCTATTAAAAAAAATACCGTTACCAACCGGTGCAAGCACCAAATTTGGCCTTTGACAACGAAATACCATAACGCAGTTTTTTTTTTGACAATATTCGCATTCATCTAAAACAATCAAATAAAAACCTTAGTGTCGAATACAGAAAAGTGATTATTGGCAAACAGTGGCTAAGATGTTAACGGTATGACGTACCTACCGATTCTACGCACGTTTTTCTCAATAATTTAACTCTTACTAGGAAGGTCGGTCTCGCTTGAGATTCCGTTTTTTTTTCGAAAATGTTTAAAAATTATCGCGGAAATACTGTAAAGTTTCCTATTAACTCTCCGTTTGCTTTATTCGTCACAATCATGGGTAGCTCGTTGTCACTCCACTTCGGATTATGCTAAATGCGTAAATGTGACTCTAGAAATGGTTTGATTTAAAGAACTAGTGTCTTAATGATTTATGTGACTTGGTTTTTTCCAATTTTATAGGACAATATCTTATTAGATTAAGTCATCATCATCATAACATCCCATGAAATTTCCACTACAGGACAGCTCCCTCCAGAGTTCTAGCTTTTCCTGGAAAAATGTGGAGGGGACCTCCACCACCACCTCGCTTGACAGCGTTACGGCCATAGTTACGGCTGACCGCGGTAAGGTGGTATGATACACAGGAGAATGCTGCTGCCCATCCTCCAGTGTGTAATCCTTAGTCGCCTCTTACAACACCCACCCACGGGTATGTAGGGATGGTACTATTCTTTGGCGGCACCACACGGGACAAGCTGAGTTGTTGACTACACCGAATGCATGCGAGATTGTTGATAGTGCCAGATATTGGGATATATAAGTGTATCGTGAACGGTTCACCTGGCAAGAAAGATGAAGAAGAGAGATAACTCAAGAAAGATGGAGTAAATCCTTAGGCAAACGCTACGAGGGCCAAGGAAAGGACCAACTGGTAGTCTCATGATGAGTACGATATTAAATTTAAATAAAACCTAGAGATGATTACACATGAAAGAAGAGTCAATATTCATCATATTGTGTGGGTTGCAAGATCAATGACCGACCACACAAACCCTGGTGTCAGAGTTGTTGAGCCGCCAAAGGCCTCTGACATAACTCATTAACTACTACATCCGTAGATAGTAGTCGGTACCAACGACGGCTTAACGTGCCTTCCGGCGCACAGAATCATCTAACTTTTCGGACAATCAAGTGATTCATCCTGCAATGTCCTAACCAAAGTGGGGATGTCGTACAAATGTGTTTTTTGTCTGACAGTGTCCCCAACGGGAATCGAACCCAGAACCTCTGGATCAAGAGTCGAGCGCTCTAACCACTAGACTAGGAGGTGAGATTCGATAATGTTTTGGAAAAAGGCATAAGTATCTTAAAACGATACCGAACAATGTCGACAGCACTGCAGATATTCACATTCTAATTATGACTTAGAAAAAAAACTAAATACATTATTAAATATAACAAACTGCATTACCTTAAATCTGACGATCTCATGTGTACGTACCGTAACGTCTGTTGCGCAAGTCGGGGTTTTAAACATTTTATAACTGTAATAAAGTGATGCTCAGAGCGCCCGATGGTATTTTCGTTGGACAGTTTTCTTGGACGTGATAAAATATCATGTGTGTCTTTATTAGGTCAAGTCATATTTTTATGTGGGAGAAAAAATCAGGAGATAGATTTTTTTTGGGTTCATTCCTTTTGATTTTTCTTATGCACCACTTTCTTAGGTTTATTTTTATCTTTCTTAAAAATATTATTTTCTTTCTGAGTATGTATTGATAAAAATGAATGCGCGTCATTAGAAAACTGATCATTACGAAAAAAGAAAGAAAAAAAAATCCGCAAGTAATTACTGCTAATTATTTTTAAGAAGAAAAAGCATTCATCAAGCAACTAAAGTATATTTTCAGGGTTCCGCGTCCAAAGGGTGGCTGTCCCTGTCTTTCCTACATTTGAAGACCTGTTTGTTGAACGCGTTATCCTATCAATGAAGAGTAAAATAGGTACTATTGAGGAAACGTGTTACTTTTTAAATTTTCTTTTTTGCTGTGTTTTATAAACGGTACGTAATGTGGTAATACAACAAACAATGAAAACTGTGCAAGTGCGATTTGAACTCGACAAGATTTGGTACACTAGTTTTTACGGAGTTTGGTGTTAACCCTTAATTTGCGAGTCCGGTTCGCTCTTGGCTGGTTTCTAAGGATGTCGTACCAACCGTAGTTGCCATGCTAAAACTAATCTCACATACAACAATGGACAGAGGTAAGCGCAACGATAACTTTGTATTTTTTGTCTATGCGCTTGACTTTCTGTCTAGTTAGAGTCAGTTACATAAACAAGAGCCGATTAAAACGCAACAAGTAGTTAACCCCTATTAAATGCATCGCTACTGCCTACTGGTCGCTCTATTTACTTCAGTTACGTGAGTTAAAACTAACAGTTCTTAATAATTCATAAGTGTAGTATTATCTTTATGCTCTAGTAGCTATTTTACTTGAAGTAGCTATTTTCAATCATTCATTAGTATAAGTGATTGATTGATTTGATTTTTGTAATTTCAATTTTGTAGAAGATAAGATAACCTTCGCATAAGTAAGTAGACAGGGAATTTTATCTGATTTCAATATCCTTGCAACTCTATTTTAATTTGAAGCTGAAGATCGTGAAGATTTTATCAGGTTTAGGTTTTTTTTTTATAAATTTAAAATAGTACTTCAAAACACTTGGAATATTACCGTTACCATCGTTGTATATTTATGAAGTCTGTCTTTTCGTAAAAAACCGGCCAAGTGAGAGTCGCACTCGCGCACTGAGGGTTCCGTACCACCGCATAAACATAATTGTATTAGTTGAAATTTCAGTAAGTTAATGTGCTAGATTTTTTGAGTCCGACACGCGCTTGACCAAATTGTATTATTTGTTGTTATTTTATAGCTTATGCACTATAAACATACCAATATTCAAGTTTGTAAGTGTTCCCGTTTTTAAATAGAACTAAAACTAAAATCGCCTCAGCGACCATCCAACTTGACCCCTCTCTTATATGAATGTTCTTGAAACGGGAGTTCACCACAATTGGTTACTATTAGTTGTGAGAAAAGTTGTAATATTTAATGATTTCAGACTTTTCCCATTATTTGTACTGTGAGACCTAGCTTCTTGCCAAATTCATAATTTTAGGTCAACGAGAAGTACCCTGTAGGTTTTGCATTTTTGAATAAATGTATGGAGATGAGGACATAAAATGCCATATCTTTTGATTGCGTCGTTGTGAAAAATTTTAATTTTCAGATCTTGTGTGGTTCATGGATCCTAATATGTGGTATTAATTTCAACCTGATACCTCCACCCATTCGTGGGATAAAGGGTCTTGACAGACAGACAGACAGACAGACAGACGGACAACAAAGTGAACCCATAAGGGTTCCGTTTTTTTCTTTTGAGGTAAGGAACCCTAAAAAGAACTCTCTGTTGTACAAAAAAGCAACTGAGATAAATCCACGCGCTAACAGATATCCGCATATACTTGTAATTGATGACGTTAACCGAACGATGATCTATAGATGACAAAAGCTGTTTAGCCATGGCTGTAAGAATTTTCAATAAAGTACTAAATGATTTCAAAGAGTTAAATATAAGAGCTTTCATGATAAAATTGTATAAATGGTTGAATGAAAAGAATTTCTATAAATTGAATATTATCGCATGTTATCTGGCAGGAATAGTGAATTGTGGGCCCCTGGGCACTTACTAAGTGTGCCCATTGGTGGTCCGTTTATTAGGTATTTATGTGATTTACTTTTAGCAAAACTACTTCTATTTTTCTGGATGCTATTGTAGTATTCGTTTTCATAAAATCTTTTTTTATTATTTAGTAGATTAAAAAGATTATTATTTCCTCATCCATACTTTTTCGGAAGCATCCAATTAGACGGTGAATTAAAATCTCATTGGGTCACCTGAAAAGAAGCTGTTCAATACAGGTAGGGAACCCTCGTTATTCGAAACCGTTCGAGCATCCACTGGAATGCTCCAATTTCTAGTAATAAAGCCCGGGTCGTGAGATATCTGCCATATTTTTAGGGTTCCGCGTGTGTCAAAAAGAAATATTTATATTCTTTGCCAAAATCAAGAATAGATTTATAAACAGGATACACAAAAGCTTTAACTGATAGATAATGTGGATAGAAGACTGTTTCAGAATAGGAATGGCAATGACCTTAAATCTGACTAACCAATCAAGACAATATTAGGATCAGTTTACGTTAGCCCAAAATAGTTTCGATGTCTAGTTATCAAAAAGGCAAATTTACTATAATGTATTTACTTTTAATATATTTACTTTTAAAGTTATTCAAGAGTGACTCGGAACATGGCACTGAACCAAACCACTAAATTGAAAGAAAGAACATTATGTTTTAAATTCTGCTACGAGTATATGCATCAGTCTTAAAAATTATGTGAACCCAACATAGATATCAATTGACACTTGCGTTCACCAAGGTTAACACAACGGTTATAGCAAAATGATTTTAAAAAGTGAGCTCCCAGTTTCATTTTACCCTTTCTTGTTATCTTTGCCTTTGATATTTTATGGAGGCCGAAGAGTTTTTCTTAATGAAAAAGTTTTCGAATGAAATATAGCTTCAGATACATACCTAAAGCTTTAGGCATATTTCTTTTGAAAACGTGCTAAAGGTCTAAAGGTGAGTGACGGACAATAATTGTTTTGTTTCTAACACCGCACCGTTACCACAATCACCACGCTTGTAAGCGTCGCGGCTGGCGACCGTTGTTGTTGGTGACCGCAGTATGTAAGATGTTACGATACACAGAAAGATGCTGCTGCCCGTCCTCTGGTTTTTAAACCCTTAGTCGCCTCTTACGACACCCACGGGTAGAGATGGGTTGGTACTATTCTTTGCCGGCACCACACAGAACACGGATGAGGCTTTGTTTAAAGTAGGCTATGAATGAATGAATGAATCTTTATTTGCATTAGACAAGGTAGGTACATTAGGTGTTGTGATAAAGATAGGAACAAGCGAGTCTAGCTATGTTAAAAAGCATGCAAATGTTCACAATCAATAAACAAAATAATATTACAAAATTAAATGTCAAGTGATGTGAAGACAAGTTTATAAACGTAAAACAATTTCATGCAATGTCAAAACAAAATTAAATAATATGTCACTAAGCAGTACTACAAAACAAAATTGACACCACCTAACCTATGCATTTGTAACACCAGAATTTGTCCAATTCAGAAATTCGCCCATTGAATAAAAAGTATTCTGAATCAGCCACCTGCGCAAATTACTCTTAAACTTGTTAAAAGGTTGTTAATGTAATGTCGTACTTTAACTTAAGCATGACCTTGACTAATAAATTATAATTCAGACTTCATTAAGTATTTCTAACAAAATTTAAATTGCCAGCAATGTACAGCAAAGTGATTGATTGTCGATTGTCTACCAAGTGCTTGCGGTGCGGGTTTAGGAAATTCAATTCTTCGGTTAATTCTCATGATTATGTTATGATTCGCTAATACAATATACAAATGACTGTTAATTGGCAGGCTAGGCTAAGGGTGGGTTGCACCATCTAACTTAACCATAACCGAATATTCGCATCCTTGCTCTCTATAAGGTGGAGAGAGCAAGAGGTCTACACGCTAAGAAATTTGTCGCCCTTAGAAATAAGGGTTTGGAACCCCGCTCCGAGTCATACCTGGTACAAAGGTTGCGATTCAAAGAAGCAATGCAAAATTATTAATTTATTTTCTGAACATATTATTATCAGTTTTGATAAATGCCTCATCGCAATGCGGTAACACACTGTAGAATATAGGATAACATTAATATGAATAATTTAAGTCGCAGATGCGTCGAAATCTCTGCAATACTTATGACGTATCACAAACTAAGAATGTTGAATCACTTGATAATAAAATACCTTTTTACGTTATAAAAAGTCACCACAAGTCACATAATTTCTCATTAGATAAATTATCTTTTATTTGGAAAACCACTGATAGACAGGGAGTTCCCTTAATTTGTATGTAACCTTACCTTAAATAAGCTATACCTATAATATACGCCTTCCTGTTGCTAACTGCGAGAAAGAGATTAATAAACCGGCTGCAGTGAATACAACCAAAAATTTATAATAAATAAATTGTATTACAAGCATTACAAGTCACTTGCAAAATAAAGAGTCAACCTCGAAATCCTACTCTTAAATCGAGCAGTATTTGTATAAATTAGTTTTCTTGAAAACGGCTTTAACGATTTCTATAAAATTTATTATAGGATGCTTTTTGGGGGGCGAAAAATCTATATCGCTAGGTCCTTTTCGTTTTCTCCGTTTTTTTGACCATTTCTTAAAAAAAGCGCGTTTCAGAAACCCTACAGCGCCATCTGTTAGTAGGCTTTGGTTAAGATTATACAGAGCAAAGTTCAGTCGCCCAGGTACGGTCAACCGCTTGTCGGTAGAAACTTTTTCAACTCTATTACCACGCCATAAGGTCCAAAAGTGTTTCTACCGATGTGCGGCCGTGTGTACTAAGAGATAATAAGTTGAAAACTCGTATACACCTTATTTTGGTGTTCTATAAGTATGTAGTCTTAGAAGTCTCATAAAATCTCGTGTCTGCATCTAAAGGCATAATTGAAATTGTATGATCCATTGTTTTCGTTCATTCCAACGCTTACCAATCTATTTTGCAGCCACGATACTAAAACCAGAGTATATTTTGACGGAAAGAATAACATTGTTTTACAAATGTCTTTTTTCCGACAGCTTTAGCCGATTGCTTTTAGCTGCAAAATGGTAAGCGTTGGAATTAACGAAAAAAATGGATTATCGAGTATTTGCAACGTTTTTTTTAAAATAAAATTTTTTTAGGGCGCGAGATAAAGAGCGGAGAGTTCGCACTCCGCTTTTGCTCTTGGCTCAGTCATGGGGTCCCATTCCGTACTACGGTTTTTTCGACGGAGTAAATAGCCCGAATTCATTTGGCCCTTTTCTTTCTACTAATTAAACTAAATGTTACTACTAAGTTGGTAGGTAAAGGTGTAAACTATGACATTAATTCAATTTTAACATCCAGATATCAATTTATTCTAAGAAAATACCTTATGGAAAAAATAGCCCGAACAATTTTCGGCACAAATTCGTTCTATGACGTGAGGCATCTGTACTAGTATAGTATTATATTATCTGTGGCTCAGTCAAGGTGCATGTATCCAGGGAAAATAATCAGAATCGTGAGTTGATCAATTTCCGCGTCAATTGATAAACTGTCTAAAATAATAAACACTTTATTGATAAACTGTCTGAAATAATACTAGACACGTAGATCCATGGGTCCGCTAGGTAACACGAACGCAACCTAACCGATACCGAACGGGATCGAATAGTTTGTTTAAGGTTCTTTTTCGACCAAATGTTAGAAGCGAATTCGGTATAGTTTATTATTTTTCGTTAATCCATCAACTTACTTGGAAATTGATCAACTTACGATTTTGAATATTTTCCGGTGACACGTGCTTGTTTCCAGCTTTAGCGGCAATCACACCTTCCTAAATTCAAAGACTAATTCGGCATTCATTGCTAAAAGGTTTGGTTCTGCTAACTCCAATATTCTTACTAAAACGAGCAATGTATGCCGAATTAGTTTCTTAACTAAAGAAGGTATATGATAGCGGCTTTATGTCTCATTCCGAGATGAAAAATTTACTATGACTGGATCGAATAGTAAAAAACTTTTTTGAACCCTATACATGTTACCGCAACATCACATTATTTCCCATTTTCAATCAACGATTTAAATAACTTTCGTTATATCTTAATCTTCTCTTAAATATAGTAATTTATCCAACAACCTGTTGCTAACTGTGAGAAAGAAATGAAAATACCGACTGCAATATGCATAAAATTATAGAATTTATCATTCACTTTATTATACTGTACATATACTAAAATAAATGGTACAGAAGCACTGCACTTACTTTCTCGCAATACTCAAGGAAAAACTATTAACCGCAAACTTAAATTTGTAATGCCATACACATAGTATGGAAATACAAACTTTTATTTACGTTTTTCCAAAAAAAATGTTCGAATGAAATATACAGATCAGAATTCAAATTGTCAAACAGTAAAGCAAACAAACCCCAACCGATTTCGAGTAAAATACCTGTTTAACTTTTGGTAGTACTGGAACACCCTTTATATGAATTTTCACAGATCAATGGATACTACCGTAGAATACTTGCATGGAGATTATTTTAATTTCCCAACACATGTTCCTTATGAATAATTGTTCAGTTTAGGATACTGATCAAGCCTTTTCAGTTTTAGGTACACCCTGTGTACAAAATTTTATTCAAAAACATCATAAAGAATATCCAGTTAGGTAACCGACCAATCCAGAATTAATATTACAGAAAGTTTTAATATTGAGGAACCAATTTTGGGTAAATCACATATTTACGATTTGGTGGTACAGGAACACCGCACTTATATGAAATTACATAGATCAATTGATACTGGAGCAAGATATCTTACATGGAGATGCTTCGTCATGCAAAGTTTCATCAAGATTCTATGAGCCGTTTTTGAGAAAATTTCAATTTTTCATTTTTGTGCATGACAGCTACCCTCAAAATGAGAGCCAGCAAGAAACCACTTAAAATCCTTCGATGGATTTGCATAAAACTCCTAAATTCAAAATATTATGGTGTCAATCGGACCATTCGTTTAGCCGCTAGGCCAAAGCGTGACGGACAGACCGACCGACGGACCGACCTACCGACCGACCGACCGACCGACCGACCGACCGACGGACGGACATTTTTGGGAGACTTGTTTTTTATAGTGATATAGAACACATTTTTGAGAAAATTAGAAAACCTTTTTTTTTTCACGAATACAATACCTTATTCGCTCCGCTCGAAAGTAAAAATCCTTGAAATACATCAGAACATTTCCCCTTTTCAATCAACAGTAATCGGGTAATTTATTCTCCGACCTGTTGCTAAGACAAAGAAAAAGAAATTTAAAGAAATGAAAGTTCCGACTGCAGTTTTTTAAGGACTTCCAACGAAATTGTTAGTAATCTACTACCTAAATAAAATTTAACTGTAACACCACATTATTTTCCCTTTTCCATCTATAATTTAAATAGGGTTATTTATCCACCAACTTGTAACAGGTAATAATTTATAGGAGGTTACCTTGTTTTATTTGTCTTGTCTCAATTGTTCTATAAATGTTTCCTAGGACTATCTTTCTTTCATTTCACGTGAGACCGAGTTTCTGTATGTATGACCCTAAGAAAACCTTATCCTATGAGAAATAATGATTTTCCCTGCCTTAACGTTTATAAGAGCTTCCGCTGAGCTCAAGGATGCCCTTTATGAGCTTTGATATCGGTGTCGGATACACAAAAAATAATTTGAAATGTTAATTCATAAATAATTAAATTATTTTCTAAAATTGTACTTAATACATATAATAATCGAAACATGTACATATGAAAATCACTCCCTCGTATTCAAGAATAGGACTTCTGAACTAAAATCCACCATACGCTTATCGGTTGCACTGAATTTGACACAGCATGGAAACGGGCCATCTTACTTACCTTAAGATTGATAATCAATAATCCTTCTTTCCAGCTTCGCCACAGTCGGATAAAATGAGGGAAAATAATCGGTGATTCCACGGTCGTCGCTTTTCCTTGACTTTGAACTTAACATATTCAAAATGGCGGCTGTCTATTGTCAATTACCTTTGATAAGAGGAATTTATTGCGGTAATGTTATTTTTCTAATGGTTGTTTTAGTTGCTAAGGTTTACATAGGCGGTATGATTTTTCTACAGTAGTTTTCTTTATGGATTTTGAGTTCAATTTCCGACTAGTTTCGAATATCTGTTTTTAGGTCTTAATATGTTAATGCTTGTCAAATGGTTTACCCGCCACAATGACCGCTGCTGTCCGTTATGCCAGCCGTAAAGCTTACAAACAAGCAACAAACTAAGCACTCTACGCATTATTTGCTGTGAAACTCTCGAGAGAACTCCTTGTCCAACTGTGGTCTTTTTATGGGATGCTCTTATTAATATTATTAGTACATGGGCAACCGAGCTTTGCTCTGTATAATTTTAACCAAATCCCAATTACAGATGGCGCTGTAGGGTTTCTGAAACGCGATATTTTCAAGAAATGCTAAAAAAATGGGACATACGATATTTACCAAACATGTGACCTAGGCTCTATTTTCCGCCTGGAAAAATGCCCGTATAGTAAATTTCATTCAAATCGTAACTGTAATACAAATATTGCTTGTTTAAAAGAAAATTATAAGCATCTACAAATTTTTGGAGGGCTTGTGATTGTGTTCGATTGTAAAACCGGGTACCGAGACAAGAAGCTTTCTATAATCGCAAACGCCAGTAGAATAGAATGAGAATGTAGGGGATTGACATTAGCTGTCACGCAACATCTCGTTAACTTATGTAAATATCATACTTATGTATCGGCGTTTACGATTATAGAAAGCCACTTGTCTATGGGCCCAGGACAATTTTCAATTGCGCTCCTATTAAGCATTATAAAAGCGCTATAATCAACTCAATGCGCAAAGCTTTATATTCGCTCTCACTTTTCTAAACACAATTCTTTACACTCGAAAAATTTAGGGAACAAAGTCATATTCATACGAGAGGAGTATTTGAACGTTTTGTTAGCACTAGTTGAAGCAATTTCCGTTCTAAAATAGCAAAGTTTGCTTCGATATTGCGACTGATAGCAGAAAAGACAGATTAGAAATAGTTATGAAATATCGTTAGCCCAAAAGTAACAATTTAGTAACTCGAAGTCTCATCCTGTGACAAATACAGAATAAATAGTACAGGTATCAACTTAAATGTGTATAAATTCATTAATATCATGTCAAATCATAAAAAAATAACGTTTCTCCTAATAACGGAAAATTACAGAGAGTTATTTATAGCTTACTAGCTGGTGCCCGCGACTTCGTCTGCGCAGGTTTATAAATTGTAGCCTATGTGTTATTCTGATGTATAAGCTATATTATTGTAAATTTTCATTAAAATCCATTCAGTAGTTTTTACGTGAAAGAGTAACAAACATCCATCTATACTTACAAACTTTCGCGTTTATAATATTAGTAGGAAGTAGGATAGGATTAGTTATAGCTTTTCATTTCATACATCTTGTTTAGTGTAGGTTTTCCGTGTATCGCGCCATTCAAATTTTCATTTAAACTGCGTTCAATTTTGTCTAGGTTCAAAATGTGCCAGCCACTCGATCTGAGAAATTTATATACGCGGAGGACCTCGCCCTTGCGTTGCAAGGCAAGTGTTTTAAAGAAGGAGAAGTCCTACTATCACAAGACCTTACAGCACTCAACGAGTATTACAAAAGGTGGCGCCTCTGTCCAAATCCCATAAAATCAGAGGTCACTGCTTTCCATCTCACCAATTCTATTGCCCGACGAGAGCTGGAGGTGTTTTTGATGGCAAAATAGTGCGTCACAATTTCACCCCGAAATATCTAGGGGTTACACTCGACAGGTCCCTGACGTCCCGAAATCACCTGGAAGTCACCGCACAAAAAACGAAATCGCGGGCCAATCTTATCGGCCGACTGGCGGGCATGGGCGAGCACATCACGGGGCGTCCGGCCCGATGTGCTGCGGACATCTGCACTGGCTCTAGTATTCTCCACAGCAGAGTACTGTGCTGCGGCTTGGTACCTAAGTGCGCACATACGCCGAAGGTAGATGTGCAGTTGAACCGGGCTATGCGCATCGTCATGGGTACCTTGCGCCCTACTCTCACGTCATGGTTACCGGCTCTCTCAAATATAGCAGCACCACACCTCAGGCGCACCCAAATCGCAGCGAGTGACTGGGCTAAAACGGAAAACAACCAGCTTCCGTACAAAATTCCGATCAGGAAAACACTTGACGGAGACATACCACATCGCTTACCATCACGGAAACCTATTTGGTCTGACCCTGAAATTCGGTTGCACTCAAACATTCGCTCGTCCTGGCTGGCTGAGTGGCAGTCCCTGGAGTGCTCTGCCGGTATGGTCTCGGACCCGACTGAACAAGTTCCCGGGTTTAGAGCCAATAGACGTACCTGGACGACGCTACACCGCATCCGAACGGGGGTAGGCCGATGTAACTACCTTCTTCACAAGTGGGGTCTTGCGGACTCACCCGCTTGTGACTGCGAAGCGTTGGAGCAGACCACGGCACACATTGTGGGAGATTGCCCACTCAGGCAATTTGCTGGTACATTTGAGGAGCTTCACGAGCTTACTCCGGCGGCTGTAGACTGGCTACATACAGCACTTAAATTTAAATTTATAAATAATTTAATGCGGGTTTTATTTAAATAGGCCGAACGATAATAATAGGTTCAAAATAATTTTCAGGAAAAATTGGTTTAATGATTTTGACATTTTTAAGTTGTTGGTTTAATGATCTAGAATATCATATTAATTTGTAAATATTATTAAATTATTTTGATACTATTAATGCGATAGTAACTCTGTCTGTTACTATTTTACGGTTGAACCGCTGAACCGATTTTGATAAATTAAACCATGGGAAACAAAATAGGCTACTTATTTTTTATTCCACGCGTACGAAGTCGCGGGTAACACCTAGTCAACTATGATAGAAATTCCACCGGAAAATAATAAAAATCGTAAATTGAATAATTTCCTAGTTAGTTGATAATTTTTGAAAAAAAAACCGGCCAAGTGCGAGTCGGACTCGCGCGCTAAGGGTACCTATCTACCAAATGATATACTAAAAGCTTTATTTTTATTATTATTATTATTTTTTTTTTATTAGGTTCACAAACCGAATGTTACACACCTACAACTAGAATTCTGATAAAACATAAGTTAATGATATTTGTGTACATTCTCAAATAGTGAACACAGCGTTCACAAGGGATAAACAAAATATCCGGTAGTTTTAATTTAAGTTACGTTCAATTAGGTTAGAAGTAAGAAGTTAGATTACAACTACGTTAAACTAAGTATTAATTAAAATTTGGTAATAACCAAATTACTAAGTACTTTATCCTTAACTGAGGCCAAAGAACCAGTGAATATGTCAAATTTGAAACGAATACCGTTATAACCGGCACACATTCTGTGGATAGGACTGTGTTGGCCAATGTTGGTCCTAACATGAGGAAGGACAAATGTTCTCCTATTTAGAAGCCTACTGTTTGGTCGTGGAATTTCAAATTTTATGGCTTGTAGAAGTTCCATGGAGTCAATACACCCATTGACTAATTTGTACAGGAATGTTTAGCTTTTTGATTTTAAAAACTCCGCGACCATCCAACTTGACCCCTCTTTTATAGAAAAGTTCTTGAAACGGGAGCTGACCTTAATTGGTTACTACTCGTATTAGTTGTAAGAAAAATTGAAATATTTAAATATTTTAGACTTTTCCCTTTATTTTTACTGTGAGACCTTGCCAAATTTCATAATTTTAGGTGAACGGGAAGTACCCTGTAGGTTTTGCTTTTTTGCATAAATGTATGGAGATGAGGACAAAAAAAAGCCATATCTTTTGATAGAGTCGTTGTAAAAAATTGAAATTTTCAGATCTTGTGTGGTTAATGGACCTTAATATTCGTTATCAATTTTAACCTGATGCCTCTTCTCGTTCGTGAGAAAAAGGGTCTTGACAGACAGACAGACAGACGGACAACAAAGTGATCCTATAAGGGTTCCGTTTTTTTATTTTGAGGTACGGAACCCTAAAAACTCGTAGGAAATTCGTAGAGACATAGGTCCGTTAGGTAAGTCAAACACAACCTAACCGATCCCGAATGGGATGTGTCAGGTTCTCTTGCGGCCAAACAGGGCCAAACGTACACACGGCCGCACATTAGTAGAAACACTTTTGGATCTTATGGCGTGGTAATAGAGTTGAAAAAGTTTCTACCGACAAGCGGTTGACCGTACGAGCCGAGCGAGCAAAGCTAGCATGCTGCGGCAACAGCCGGCGAGTGCCAGAAGCGAATTCGGTACAGTTTATTATTTTTCAAAAGTTGATCAATTAACTAGAGTATTTATCAACTTACGATTCCGTATCATTTTCCGGTGACAGATACAAATACTATACTTTACCAAAATTATATATTTAAGTATAGGGACATATTATCTTTATGGGCGTAATCTAAGTTAAAACCTTGATAAATTACCCTGCTATTTTAGGAAGCATTTAATCGGATGGAATTAAGTGGAGTGCGAGCAAGCTGACGTACTCGTACGAGTATACCTATCGACTTATATTGTATAACACCTACCTTGATCCTTTCAGCGAAAAAGTAATTTCAATAGGGATGATCAAAAATGTAACAATGTGTTTCTATCCAAAAAAATGTTTTGTTCATTGGTGAAAACCTACTTAACCCATTTCACATTTTCCCTGTTAAAGGCCATTTTTCACGCAGATTTTGACCGATAAAGCAAACCATCTCGAGCTAGTGAGGTGAAAAAATTAGTTTTTCTTAATCTACGGTTCATGCCACGGGTCGGAACTTTGCATTAACTGTCAGGTAGATAGATATACAACATTCGATGCTGAAATAAATGGTAGACTTAGTAGCTATGAGTACCTACTTCACGTCACTCAATCACGATAAAGGTTACGCACGTATAGGTAAAACCTAATTATTCGTAGGTACCTATTAGTATTATGATATTAGAAACCTTTTAGGGACTGTGTATGCTACTGTTTACGGAAAATATTATCAAATACTAATTAATTAAGTAAAGTAGCTCTTTCATAACACGAAGGCTTATTCAGTCATGCTGACAGTTCAACAATTATAATGAAACTAAAACTACGGAATACCTAAAACCGAATTTTTAAGAAATAAATTCACTTACCTCCCGATTTTTTTTTGAGACAATAGCCGCTCACTAATTGTCACAGAGATAATCCAATATAAATATTTATCGTTATCACAATCACTTCAACAATATTTATAGTTCGGCTATTCATCACTTAAATATGATGTCATTGAAAATCACCTCGCAATTCATTTCATCCATTGAAAAGGTTCAGTAAACACTTCCATAATCTATGACAGTTTAAGTTTCGAACAGTTTGTTTACGTTTTCAGCGATTGCGCGATGTCGTAGAGAAATCCGCGCCGGCTACAGACAAGCGCCCGTTGCGAAGCCTTCGGTAGCACTGGTGTCGTAGCTGGCGATGAAAATCGTTCGCTCTCGGGCCAGCCAAGTGTGGAAAACGCTTTCGTCACCACACAAATGGTAAGGTAACATCTCATCATGTGATTGCTTTCTTAATCCCGAGATTACTAGGAAAACAATTGAACGGCGAAGCAATACTGACACATTAGAATGTAGAGCACAAGTTTTACTGTTTTTGTGGCAAGTAGCAGTCATTGTTTAGTATATTTCTTCATTTTCGATTTCTCAAGACTATTAGAAAGAAGTTCGTACCTGTTATTGGCTCTCCCGTATTTTTTACCTTTGTAACTTCCTATAATGGCTGAGAGAATACAAGCACAAACTGAAATTTTATGACTGCATTATGCTGGGTCCATCTAAAATTGTGTACGCACAGACCGTGAAACTGAACAACATTACCTAAAAAAGGTTAATCAATAAAATCTGAAAAAATAAATTGACCTAAAAATAAAATACTCTGTCGACTGATACAGTTTCACAAAGGAAGCTGAAATTTTGTTTTCGCATTTTGATATTTATAATGTTGCTTTGAAAAAAGTTGTTGAGCATCAGGGACTGAGTGACATGTTAAATCTATGACGATTAAGCTCAAGTCGCACAGAGGCGGTATGATTGCGAAAGCGGTCCGGGGCGGTTTGGCGGGAACAAAATACCGCGCCGCGACCGCTTTGCAATGTGACAGGGTGCATAGGATCTCATACTTTACAAAAAATACCGGCCCCGGAACGCTTCCGCCTCTGTGTGACGCGGGCTTTAGGCACATAATGTTGTAATGAAACTCGTCCGACAAATATTGAAATATATATTTTTTCTGAAGAGTACCAACAAGTTTTAAAACCATGTTTACTTTTTCTGTTAGATTTTCTTCATATTGATTAAATGTAGAAACAAACATAGAATATCAAGCATATGTACTTAACTATTTTATTTTCGGTTCAATCACAAAAGTTTCCACGGCTAATGGAAGATATAAATTAAGACCTTCTTTGCTAGGGAACGTTGTTGAGCTTCTCTCTGAACTTCGAACAGAGGATCAGCTGATCGCCTCGTGGCTCTTGATTAGGTTTTCTACGAGAATGAAAAGTTTACCCTCATGATTGGAGATGTATAAAGGAACATTTTGCGGAACGAGATATTTTAAACTTTTGTGGCGAACTCTCGTAAAAAAACTGATTTAACGATTGAAAACTATAACAAAATAAAATTATTTGACATTATAGATTATTTGGCCTTAAAATTGAAACTTTTGATTCAGACTAAATAACTGAACAACAAAAATTTGATTCTAATAGTGAATTAAAAATTTCTCGGAATTTTGTATAATGGCCGGCAGTTTGTAATAGCGTGTTATACGATGTGGCTGCAACATAAAGCTTTTACTTTGATGGCATTTGATATTAGGTAGCATATAGCCCACTTAGAGAAAACGTCGTTTTTATAGGCCATTTTGAGTTTGAAACTCTCACGGCATGGAAAAACTCATCTCCCTTGGTTAGGTAGCAGACTCCATAGAAATGTACTAAGCCGACAAAAATACTGATATTTACATAAATACTACTTAGGTATGACCCGCCTCAGCACATTGCTTTTAGTACAGTTAACGACAGGACAAGCTTGACTACCGCAGTGCGACTCTAGCCCGTATATCTATTGAAATAAGAACGGTACAAAATCCAATGTGTCAGGCTTGATGTGCTCTTGACTGTACAAAACTCCCATCTACACAATCAAAAGCAATATAAGGGTGGGCCCTGTTGTTAATGTAGTTTAGCTCATAGCTCTACCTACAGGTTAAATTGAAAATCTTTCTTTTATTCAGTTAAAAGTTCTATATTTTTAGATATTCAATTGAATTTTGTCCGCATTCACTGTGAGTACAAAGTCATTGAACCCTCGAAATACTAGAAATTCAGGGTGCTGTTGCCGTGCCAAGTTTTTCAAGAAGTTATTGTTGTTAGGCAGCTTGTGTCTGAGATTTGTTTGTTTTATGAAAATAAATATTGTACAGAAATTTAAAAACTACTTTCTTTACTTTTTCTTTATTACCGTACCCAACACCCAAAGGGACGTGTCAAACTTTCCAGTTAGAGAAAAGCGACTACTAAAAAATAACGACAGTTATTTGTACTGAAAAGTTTTTCACTATACTTAATTACAAAAATCTGTAGACCACCTAAATATTCCAGACCACCTAAAAACTTTTTGTTCCTTAAAATGGACGCATAAATCTCAATTATTCACTTGCAATAAGTTAATATAACGTGTAAAGGAAAGGTGTTTTTTTACTGAAGGGTGAGAATGTGCCCATGAAACTTAACCACTTTCCCTAAGGAACATAGGTCGAAATACGAAAAACCAAATTTGACCTACCATACAAAATGCGCTATCAGCTACTACAGTTTCTCTGGAAGGCCAAAAATTGATTTTGTTCTTTGAGAAAAGTTGTTCAGTTTCATGGGCAGATTCAGACCCATTAGTATTATCACACTTTCCGTTACACGCTGTATAGATAGCTATTTTATAACAAAGTTCTCTGCCTGCGAGTGTGTTCCCGAGTTCATATAACCCGAATCTATTCAAGTCGCGAGTGAATAGGCTTCTTCTGGGCAAGCTCGTTGCATCGTCGACCTCATAGTCTCTGTCTTCATGAATAGATCAAGGTCAAGAGTAAGCCCATTTCCAATAAAAAAAAAATCTTAATTAAATGCTCTTACAGCAAATAAAAATAAAAACACACTTATTTCATTCCTCATTCATAAAATAGTTTTGATAAGCGGTACACAAGTATTTCCATTGAGCTCACACAACACGCTATCCAGTTCATTGCGTGCTTGAAATTATTATTTCATTACAGTTTTTCCATCCATTCTGTTTGGTCGGCCGTAGACCTTTATTGCACGTAATAATTTTATTTGTTTATATTGTGCCGCCGTTAATTAATTTGGGTGAACTTATTTTGATGGAAATAGGACACCCTGACAATTAATTTGGAAAGTATGAGGATCTATGTGTGTGTTGTGTTCTATTCAATTTGGATATTATTATTAAGGTTTTATTTATACAGGCTGTAAATAACTACGATAATCCTTCTAAGGGTTGACTCTACATCACTAATAGGTAGCAACGTTTTTTTTTATTTTGGGTGATCACTGATCATGTAATTTGATTTTCTTTCTAATTACATTTCAGTAAATGTTAACGTTTTCAGTAAACATTTACAAAACGTATGTTTTTATATTTATTTCAACACATTTGCTCATAAAACAGCTCTATTTGCACTGAATTTAGGTCCATAATCCAGATTATTAAACACGCGTGCTTTTTCCATTATATTACTGCACTGGTGTTTTATTTTTGTCTTTTTTTAAATTTCGACAAGAAGTAAGGAGTTTTTATGTCTATAAAATTCATAATATTTTCATGATAAAATAAACTTTGTTCGATAATATGATCATGATCAATAAACATTCATTTCATGAAAATATTGAAACCCATGAAATTGCCGTTTTGTATGGCGAATTTTAGGTAAACTCAATTTTCAGTACTAAAATTTTTGCATTTTTCTTAGGAATTATAAATCCAATTTTTTTTAAGCATTAAGGAGAAGGCATTAAGCTAACAGAAGCTTAAATTTAATTTTCGAAAAATATTATCTGTAAAAAAATATAACAAATCTAATGATGAAATCGGACGACATTTAAGACGAACAATTTTCGAACCGTTAATTTTATATACAAACTAAAAATAAAAGATTTATTTTATGTGTAAATTGATAACCTTGAAGTCAACTTTCAAATATAAGACAAATGAAAAAATAGCATTAGAATTGGAATTATGATCTCATTAATCTGTAAGAAAATTTCGGCAATTTCATAGGTAAAGACCTATTATTAATCAAGTTATTAACAACAAATTCGTCTTGTAAGTAACAAAATATCCCATTGAAAATAAATTAAGGATTAAGCTGTTTAGTCTGTAGTTTATAATAATAATTTGTCATGTCCGTCTGTCTGTCTGTCCGCGGCTTAGCTTAGAGACCCTTAGTACAAGAAAGCTGTAATTTAGTTCGGATCCACGTCGATAAAGTGGTAAAATAGAGTCTAGAAACTGATTTTTTTTAGGCTCCCTTACAAGTAAACTAGAGGTGAATTTCTTTTTTATCGTCTACCCCATCATGTGGGATGTCGTTGGATAGGTATTTTGAAAATAGCCGAAAAACTCTACTCACTCGAACTCACTTACTTCCTACTCAACCGTGTGGTGTAAGAAGTGACTAAGGGATTTAAAAACAGAGGATGGGCAGCAGCGTCCTTCTGTGTATCGTACCATCTTAAATACTTCGTATAAATTGACATACATGATATTTTAGTTGTTTTAGAGATATAATTATGTAATTTTTAACTTCCAGCATGATGTGGTAGCCTTTAAGTGTGATACATATTCGCTTGTAACCTATAGACCGATATTTTTTAACCTTTAATCTAATATGTATTATGTTGGCTATCCATACAATAAAAAAAACCGGTCAAGTGCGAGTCGGACTCGCGCGCCGAGGGTTCCGATATACTTTTTGTATTTTTGGAAGCAATAAAGTCCATTTTTAGGACCGCAAAACTAAATTTGTTTGTTACTCTTGACCTCGATCTAGCCTTGAGGACAGAGATGAGGTCGACGATGGAACGAGCTTGCCCATCAGAAGAAGCCTATTCATTGTAAAGGTTATTTGCAGATTTCTAAAAAACTGTGCTACTTAGAAAGATCGTTTTATTTTTGCTGTAATGTTTACATAAACTTCTGTCAACTGTAATTAATTCAGATTTTTCCTGTCACAAACTTCGAATATAAGGGGGGGAATGGTATTTTTTTTGACATTTTTCATCATAACTTGAAAACTAAGAGACGTAAAAAAATACAAAAATATATTTTAGAATTTACAAGTAAAGTCTTTTTATATGATACCCCACTTAACCTTGTAACGACAATTTGAAATTTGGCCCCCTTTACATTAATAATCATAATTTTTTTTAAATCCTTTCATGTGCAATTAAGTTGGGCAACTATATTCTAAAATTATTCCAAATTTCTAGTCGATAGCATGAGTGGTTGCTGAGATATAGAGGTGTGACAGACAGACAGACAAAGTCACACCATAAGGGTTCCCTTTTTTTACCATGTTGGTATCGGAACCCTAAAAACGTACTGCGGTCACCAACAACCGCGTTCCATGGTGCCAGCCGCAAAGCTTTAATAAGCGTGGTGACTAGTACTTCCCCTCCAACTTACCTATACAAAATGGATGAATGTGCACCAAATTGGCTGAACGTACACCAAATTTGGGTAACCGGTTCGGTTAGGTTCGTTAGTTTCGTCCTATTCGGGATCGGTTAGGTTGTGTTAGGTTATCTTGCGGCCACAACGCACGAGCCGAGCGAGCGGAGCGAGCGTGCCGCGGCAGCGGCCGGCGAAGTGCCACAAGCAAATTCGGTGTACATTCATCCATTCTGGTAGACAAAATTTGGTGGATATTATTTGTTAAAAATTTACTCAAATTTGGTGGCACGTTAATAGACAGCCAAAAAATATATAAAGTGGAACATAGAACCTCCTCCTTTTTTGAAGTCGGTTAAAAATACAATGGTACTCGTATTCAGGCGCTAGGACCTCGCCGAGCGTTAAGAGGCAAAAAGTTTATGTAATAATGAACGTTATGAAATACTTATTCAAACCTGCTTTGCGATAAAAAATCGTAAAAAAAAACTACGAAACCCTTAACTGCGCGTGGCCCTAGACGTACTTGGCCGGTTTGTTATATTTGGCTATTTTATCTACTGCTACCTATTTCTACCATGAAATTTTTAGCTGCCATTAAAGTTAGCTTGCGTTGTCCTATTACTCGTACATATTTACGGTTCCGCACCCAAAGGGTGAAAAACAGGACCCTATTGATACGCCTCCGATGTCTGTCTGTCAGTCAGTGGGCTGTATCTCATGAACTGTAATAGGTAGAAATTTGAAACTTTCACAAATTGTGTAAGTATATCTGTTTCCGCTCAAACAACAAACAATAAAAAAAATAATGACGAGGAGCTCCCAAACAGATAAAGGGGGGCGTAAAAAAAATTTGACTTACCCCATTGAGTAGAGTATCGTTGTTTAGAGCTCGTAGAGTTGATTAATACTATATTTTTTGTTTTAAAAAATATTTAAAAACAAAGGAATAAGATGCATACAAACTTTTTGACCAGATTGGGCAATTTGTATGGAGAAGTCAAAATTTTTTTTCATTTCCCAACATATGTTTCTTTGGGAAAGTTGTTCAGTTTCGTTGACTGAGCACGCCCTTTCAGTTTTCGCTACACCGTCCCTTACACCCTGTATATATCTTTCCTAACCCTTTTTTGAATTGCGACTGTCGTCTGTAATACAAACAATTAGACAGATAGATAGAAATTAAAATCCGATTTCTTGAGATGGGACACAATGCAAAGTCCGTGACTGTACCTATGCTACACAACAGACTTCTCTATTTGGATGAAACATCGTGTTTTAGCATTGAATTATTACTTATTAGGTATTTTAAGTTTTCGAATTTTGTGCAATAAGTTTATGCACATTCAGATTAATTAAGGCAATACTACTTTTCATTTATATTTTAGTTGGTAGCTATACATCAACGCATAGATTCTATCTGTTCGAAGAATGAATGAAAGTGTCGCGGAATATAAAGCAAGTGAATGCTAGTTTGATTAATAATCTGCACATCCGTATGTCTATCACAGTACACGTAACATTTTTACACAGAAAACTATGTAGTTTTATTGTGGGCGAGCACGAATAATATCACACTTCCTAATTAATTACAGTTTATTTTTCCTAATTATTGTAGAGCCATTTCAAATAGTGCACTTTTATGAATTTTACCGGTAATCTTTAAAAATATTTGTTTTCCTTTAAGTAACTTAACTTAGTATCTTAACTTTAAGTAACTTAACTCTAACGATTTCGATGAAAGGTCTCATGTCTGGAAAAATTCGTTTTTCCCGTGTTTTTAAGCATTTTTTTTTAAATACCGCGTTTCAGACAAAAATCTACAGCGCCATCTGTTGGCGGGTAGCATAGCTTGGTCACCCGATGAAATTTAATGTTGAGGCGGCTATTATACGTAGTAGAGCGAAGCTCGGTCGCCCAGGTGCATTTTTAATTATTTGAATTCATACTTCTTTCTAAATCTTAGATGCTAAGGACTTTATAATCATCTATAGGTATACTGTGATCAGTGGCCAGTCGCCAAAAGGGGTAGTTTAATGTACTTGATTATTTATAAAGGTTTCTTTAGAATAACTAGCTGTTGCCCACGATTTAGTACGCTAAAATTCTGAAAAAAATTGCCTTTGTTTGTCCCCATTGTTCGAACTATCTTCATACCAAATTTCATTAAAATGGGTTTAGAGGTCAAAACCTCTTAGTTGTGAATGCGTAACAGACAGCCAAACAGAGTTACTTTCGCGTTAATATTATTAGTGGATTGTCAGCAGCATTTTGAAACAGATTACACCAAAAATAATTATTTTTTTTGGGAAGAAACACACAACTAGTTAGTAAATTTGATACAACTGGCGACTTTGTTTTTCGGACGGTTTCTGTCTGTCTTCTCCCTAATCCCTAACACCGGAAATGTCATGACACAACGGAAATTCTTAAAATTAAAAAAATAATGTATTTTTTGTAAACTCAGTAGTCAATTTGGTGTTCATAAACCATCAAATTATACCGTAAAAAAACACAGCCAAATGCCTTGGTATGATATTAGACGCAAAGCTTCGCTGGAAAAATCATTTAAAAAAAGAAACAGAATCAGCTATTACTGTATAAACAAGTCCTCATGCCGATATGGACTTATGGTAAGGTTAAGCACATTGAGATTATACAACGATTCCAGAACAAAGTATTCGGGGGCATTGTAAATGCACCCTGGTATACGGTCAACCGCTTGTCGGTAGAAATTTTTTCAACTCTATTACCACGCCATAAGGTCCAAAAGTGTTTCTACCGATGTGCGGCCGTGTGTACATAATAAATAACGAGCTCCATCGGAACCTTGAACTGGAATTCGATGTCAGTGTAATAAAAAATATGCCCAAACTTATGAACGACGACTTCATCATCACGTCAATGTTGAGGCTATCTAGCTTCTTGACAATACGGACATAGTCAGAAAACTGCAAAAGACAAAGCCTTTCGAATTAGTGTAGTGGAGATAGTGTTATGTTAGTGCAGTCAGTGAGTGCTAACTAAAAAGATCTCAAGAACAAGGTGACTTCCCCTTAATAGAGGCAATAAGTTTACTTACACTTTAGTGTTAATGAACACATTCTTAGTATAACTCTACCATTTTAAATTACTCACTAGCCAAATGTATAAGGCTAGATTCTAATACAAATGATATACTTACCTAATAATATTAGGTGAGTCGTTAAGACAAAAAAGTACGGGTTGCACTCCGGGAGTGCCGGCAGAAGTGAAAACTTAAACATCAACGTTTTTCATTTTTGAATATTTTGGAATGGTTAGGGAATAATTTCGCACGAATTGTTTTATTTATTAGTATAAAAGTACATACAATATTAATTTATTGCGCTATCGTAGACAAACATGACAATTTATATTACATATAGACAATCTTCATCAGATCTGACGCGCCGCTAAAGAAGTTTTCACTTCAAAACTTAAACATCTGACGCGAGATCTGACGCGACATCTGACGTGAGTTTAAATTTTTTTACCCATCTAAAAATGTGCCAAGCGCCGCTAAAGAAGTTTTCACTTCAAAAAAAATTGTAAACCAGTAGCCAATTTGCCTCTTGATGGTAACTCTATTTTCATTTTATTGACTGTAAACGAATATAAAATTCTATCAGCGCTTGGAATGCAGTAGAAGGGACGCGCTCGGGGGTCGGGCCCCAGGAACTGATTATCCCATTAGGTACAGGATTGGAGCGATCACCGCGCGAAACCGCGCCGTTTCCTTGCCACACAAACAAGTTGTGAAATGCGTAGGAAATTAAAACAAAATGTGTGATTTCTAATTAATGTCCAGTAAAAGGAGAATAAAACGTAGTGATTTACCTCCTCTCTGAAGGAGATGTGGAGCTTTTCGAGAAATAATGCGTGTGATCGATTCGGACACTACAGAGTGAATTTGAAAACATTCGATAAATTTTGAGATTGAGTTCAGACCACTAAACTAAACAACTTTCCCCAAGGAACATAGGTCGTTAGACGTAAAAAAAATTCGATCTCCCATACAAAATGTATGGTCAGCTGACTGACTTCACTATGGCAGGGTATAATTTTTTCTCGTCCGATGACCTGTTCCTAGGCGAAAATTGTTCAGTTTTGCGGTCTGTTCAGATTTTGTATCTGAGAACAGCTGTGAACGTTATTTTACAAGAATCATAGGTTCTGAAACAAGGGTATCTTTACTTCTACTCGTATCTATGGATTTTCGATAAGGTTTGTGTTCTGCGATAATGGGATGAGGTAAGGTATCGAGGTTGGCGTTGGGGCGGAGAGTGTGATAATGTGCCCGAGTGCGTGAAGTTTTCAGTGAGATTTTCGATTGAATTGTTACAACTGTCATTTATTTATTTTTTTATTAATAAACCGGAAGGAAGCCTTTCAACCAACCATTTCCCAGAATTTTTATATGATTTGTCTGCTTAAAATTAGAAATCAACATCCTATAGAAACTCCACTGCTGGATAGGAACATTAATTATTATTAATACTTACTTAGATAAATACTAATTTCATTTATTTTTTCAGGAAGGTAGCTGAAAGTTATCGTTAACTTTTTTGTTCTGTATTCAAGAAAAGACAAATTAAAGCAGTTTCAAGTATCTAAGGGTGTCATTCAGAGACGTTTTGCTAGTACGGGGTCAGCAAAACCCAGGTGTAACCTTGGGCTCAGTAAATTCTTTATTGCACAATTTTTACACGGAAATATACAAACAACAGGCCATTTACAAAGGCGGGCTTATCTCTACAAGAGATTTCTACCAGCCACTCCATGGTTGTGAGAGAGAATGTAAATAAGCAGTTAGACCAAGGTTAGACATTATGGGTCAGTTGATGCGCAGAAGTCAAGTCATGAGAAAATAAGTCATTTTTGACTTCTGCGCATCAATGACATAGACAGATGTTATTTGGTACGATTTTTTTAATCAAGTGTTCAACTTCAACTGTTAACTCATTTCGCTAGCACGGTAACAGTTAGCACTACATTTATTCTTGGTCCATGCCCGTAATACGAAGTAATTATGACCGGTGACAGAGCTAGACCAAGGTTAGACTGGCCCCGTGCTAGCGAAACGTCTCTGAATGACACCCAATGTAACTACTACAAAGTACGTCATCATTGTACTAGCCACAGAATAAACTAATACTTAGTACTGTCATACCGAAGGGACAATCTCCGCCCCCCTTGAACTTACCCGCACCCCCGCGCGCAACCGCCCGCGAGATTCTCGTGGTGTTTCTGAAGGTCTTTTGTACTGAATATGCTGGCCTACGCGACCTTCCAATTTCAAATTGATGTATGTAGAGCCCGGGGTGTGCCCTAGCCTTAATCCGTCGTTACCAAGGTTTTTATCGGCTACCTTACCTAGGGGATTTGAAGAGGGCACTAGTTTTTACACAGAGCGACCGCCATCTATTAGGATTAGGCGCATGGGTAAGAACGTATTTGAGCGCGCGCGCACTCGTACAACGTATCGCACAATTTAAATTGGCGGAGGAATATCAACTCTTCCTTTATTACAGGATTCCACCTAGGAACACGCTGATTTAAAGGGCCCATACAAAGCCCTGCCTGCAGGGCCCTGCTTGCGCTACTCGCAGAGGATGTTGCCACACAAAGCCCTGCAAGTCATAAGAGCGCGTTGCGCTGTTGCGTTCAGACGTGTCCAGTGCTGTCTTTCCCATATAATTACCTATACTAAAATGGCTCCATCATTATAAAAATTGCGTTAGATGTACTTGTGGCAGAAAGAACACGAAAAGAAAACAATGGTGTATGTACCTAAATACTGCGAGAGACGTTGGGTCACGCTAATTTACTGAGAGAGTAGACCCCGATGATAACAAAAAAACTATTTAAAAATGAAAATTTTAAAATAGCTTGTCTTTGTTATGGAATTGCTCATTGTTAGTCTTACAGAGGCACGGAAAATCTCGATATAGTTCGAATATGGCCCTCCACAGCTCCTCCAAGCCCTCCACACATCTTTCTCCCGTTGGCTCATAATAAAGTGATTTTCAACTTTTTATGACGAAAACAAGAGTGAGTTCCAAAACGGTAATAGTTACCCTTTGACAGCAGTCTGTCTCGATCAGTATGGACGTCATATAACGAGTATTATATTACTCTATGTATAACGCTATCTTGCTGTCAGGGTAATTTCTACCCGATTCGGAACGCAACCCAAACAAAATGGCGGATCAAATCGGCCCGATCTAACCACACATGGCACTGCTTGCAGTGTGGAGTGGGGAGAATCGTCTGGTCGGGCTTGCAGAATGCCACTGCGGCCCTGCGGCAGGGCAGGCAGGCAGGGCTTTGTATGGGGCCCTTTAGACTTGACATAATTTGTACTTGGGTACACAATTTTTCTGTGCACTTTGTATGTACTTGTATGTTTGTTGTACATGAATTAACCATTTATTATTATATTATATTACTATATTATAAATATTACTAACTTGAGCTTTAAGATAGCCAGACATGTCCGTACTTGAACTTGTGTCGAGTATCAGAGGCTATGTACATTTGGCAGCACTCCAAAATCGCCAAGATTGAATACCGTCTGGAGCCCACTGTGAACCACTCAAATGTAAAATCTCCAAATAAGCAGTAAGCAGATAATTTGCGACTTTATTTAACTTAAAAGAAATCTTCTTTCTGAGTTATTGTAAAACAAGGTTGCATTTTGTGAAATATCTTGGAAGAGGGTCTTTGGTATAAGTATGTCTGCAAACCTGTCAGGGTTTTTATTATGGTACACTTATGTTATACAACAATATAAACCAAATTGTTTTTTTTTTTTCACACATTCTAACATATATGTGAAGTTTCACTGGTTTTGTTCCCGAATTCTACTCATGATAACAATAAACTTTTCCGTAATTTTATTTTTTATTTTTATTCCTTTTTTTACTCTATTGCATTGTAAAATGGTCACGTAACTGACTTATTTTGTATGGGAAGTCAAAAACTCTTTTTTCTTTGGAGAAGTTGCATATTTTCATGAGTAGAATCACTGGACCAAATAAAAGAGACACATAACAACAACCAACGGCTATTCTTAAAACGGACACCGATGCATAAGAAAGTAGCAAACAAGCGGACAGTAATGTCCGAGGAGGATATACCGCGCGAATCAGATACTGACTTGGATCAGGACTGGATGTCTACGGTGTATGGGGAGAAATCTGGAAACCTGCAAACGAGTGACCGGGAGCGTTCGCCGCTTCGTGGGAGTCTTCCAGACTCAGACACTAGCGCGACATCGAAATCTAAACCTACCAGGGGAAGAGGACGTCCTCCCTCAAACAAGAAGTCACCAGGCGTACTTGCGACGAAGAAGGCACTAGCTGACGCAAAGCGAAAGAGAGGGACGGGGCAGACTCAGAGGGAAGTCGATGACCTCATTGAACAGATTCGCGCAACAACGAGTTGTGATGGCCCTCACACAGCGGAGGCTCTTATACAGCGAGTAGTAGACAGCGCTGAGGTCATCCTCAGTATTGCGAAAAAGTCAAAGGGCACCTGCCAACGTGCGCTTAAAGACGCCGCAGGGGCTATACAGGCAGCAGTAGGAACGCTCAAAGAGCGATCCGCTTCCGACGAAGTTACGCTTCTGCAGCGAGAGAACGCTCGCCTGCAGGCAGAGATGAACGAGCTCCGAAAGGAAGTAGTACAACTACGAGTGACTATGCAGCAATCACAAAGTGTGGAAGTCCATCCGCCGCTACCTGAGGCACAAATGGACTTATCAGGTGAATTGCCTGTGGTTACTCTTCCTAAACAATCAGCCTTGGGGCTATCGCTTGACGTGGAAGAGATCACGCGCTCTGTTTTGCTTCAGGTTGGAACCATGCTGAGTGCAAGATTTGAGGCACTGGAGGAGAGACTTTTGCCAGAAAAACGAGTCCGTCCTCCTCTTGCTAGTGACAGAACCCTTGCATCCACTTCTGAGGTCACTGGCAAACAGCCAAAGCCTGTCAGGGTTCCTCCCCCTACACAAGGGGTACCAGACCCAAACAGGAGCGCCAAGCAAAACGAAAGTGGGAAAAAGAAGAAGGCAAAGAAAAAGAGAAATAATAAGAACACAGATGCCGCGACTTCTGAGGTTCCAAACTCGCAGGTTACAACAAAACAGGGGAAACCTGCACAAGAGGAGGCTTGGACAACAGTTGTTAAGCGGGGGAAAAAGTCTGCAGTTATGCGGAAACAACTCACTCTGTCAAATTCTCCCAAACCAGTGAAGGTACGTTCCCCTTCAAGCACAGCAGTGGTACTAACCTTGCAGCCAGGAGCGGAAGAACGAGGCATAACTTACGCCAAAGCGCTTGCTGAGGCTAAGAGTAAAGTCGACCTTTCTGTCCTTGGAATCCAGTCAATACGGTTTCGGCGTGCTGCTACAGGAGCGCGCATCCTTGAAATTCCAGGGGCAACGAGTGGTGATAAAGCAGATGCTCTCGCACAAAAACTGCGGGAGTCTCTGAAAACGGAAGATGTAAGGATCTCCAGGCCAACCAAGTGCGCAGATATCCGTGTCACGGGCTTTGATGACTCCGCTACCAAAGAGGAGATTTGTGCGGCAGTTGCACGTGAGGGTGAATGTCTTCCTGAATCTGTAAAATGCGGTGAGATCCGCAGCGATTCAAAAGGACTAGGCACACTTTGGTTGAGTTGCCCGGTGGCAGCGGCTAAGAAAGTTTCAGACAGCGGGAAATTGCTCGTGGGTTGGGTTTCCGCTCAGGTACGACTACTGGAGCCAAGAGCAATGCGGTGTTTTCGGTGCTTAGAGAACGGGCATGTCATAGCACAATGTACGTCGGAAACAGACCGCAGCCAGCAGTGCTATCGCTGCGGACAAAATGGCCATAAAGCCAAGGAGTGTTTAGCCAAACCGCACTGCACTCTGTGCGCATCTGCCAAGGCACCATGTGATCACACAACGGGAAGCAAAGCATGTGGTTATCCTAAAATGAAGGGAAAGAAGAAGTCGGCTGCTTCCCAGCCTAGTCATAGATCTGTGCCAGAGCTACCAAGGCACCCTCCACCAGCAGTGGAGAACATGGAGATTTCGCCAATACCAGATCAATAATGGATCTTCATGTTTTACAGGCCAATATCAACCACTGTGCGCGAGCACAAGATCTGCTCCTACAAAGTATGGCAGAGTGGTTAATACATGTCACCATGGTCAGCGAGCCCTACTTTATTCCTGATCGCGATAACTGGGCGGGAAGTACAGATGGCCTTGTAGCCTTAGTCTCGCAAGGATCTGCTGGCTCCCCACACTTCGAGCGAGTTTCGAAGCGTCCGGGAAGCGTAGCAGCTATGTTCGGGGGAATAATGCTCATCGGCGTATACTTTTCCCCGAACCGGCACATGTCAGAATTCGAGACATTTCTCAACCAGTTAGAGGGCATCATAGAGCAGAATCGTACGCATCCTATTTTAATGCTTGGGGACCTTAACGCCAAATCAATGGCATGGGGCTGCCCAGCATCTAATCCAAGGGGTGTATTTCTGGAGGAATGGCTGCGCACCAAAGGACTTATTATCCTCAACCAAGGATCTGTTGCTACGTGTGTACGAGCTCAGGGTAGCTCCATAGTAGACATAACGGTTGCTAGCCCTGCCTTAGCACGAAAAGTGCAAGACTGGAGAGTTGAGGAGGATGTGGAAACGCTATCAGATCACCGCTACATTCGGTTTAGAGTTTCCTCATCTTTCTCTGACCAATCATTGCATCCGGTCAATCCCAGGGGTGGAAGGCGCTGGGCGCTTAAGCGACTAGATAGGGAGGCCTTGACAGAAGCCGCCATAGTTGAGTCATGGGTACAAAGCCCAATTGGCCAACCAGATATAGAGTTGGAGGCAGAAACTCTTCAGGATGTGGGCATTCGTATTTGCGATGCTTCCATGCCACGCGTGAGATCAATGCCACCAAGGACACAAGTATATTGGTGGTCTGCTGAAATTGCTGATCTCCGCACGGTATGCGTCGCGGCCCGACGTGAATATGCCAGGCAGCGTCGCAGGCAGCAGAGGGATGAAAGTCGTGAAGATTACTTGGCACAAGAGTATAAACGCACTAAGGAGGCGCTGCAACTGGCGATAACAAAAGCTAAGGAGGAGTCTAGAGAAGAAATGCTAAACACCCTAAACTGCAATCCCTGGGGTCGCCCTTATCTAATGGTAAGGGCTAAGCTGCGCCCTTGGACCCCTCCGCTAACGCAGACTCTGGAACCTAGGTTCGCTCAGGAGGTAGTATCAGCGCTATTCCCGGATAGGGAAGAACACTTACCGCCGTCAATGGCGGAGTTTACCGAAGATGATATAGACGCGCAGTTACCACCTGTGTCAGTGGTAGAGTTGCGAGTGGCTATGAGGAGACTCCGCGCCAAAAACACGGCCCCTGGGCCGGACGGGATCCCTGGACGAGTCTGGGTTTTAGCGCACAACGAGCTTGATTCACGCCTCAGGAGATTATTTGAAGCATGCTTTCTACAGGGCCGGTTCCCAAAACTGTGGAAGACGGGTCACCTAGTTCTCCTGAGAAAAGCAGGGCGGCCAGTTAACTCACCATCTGCGTATCGCCCTATTGTGTTGTTAGACGAGATAAGCAAGCTTTTTGAGCGTATAATAGCTGCTCGCATTATTGGCCACCTTGCCACGACGGGGCCAGATTTGTCCGACAACCAGTATGGTTTCCGAGGAGGGCGATCAACAGTGCATGCTATCTTGCGGGTGAAGGAACTGGCGGAGAGCGCGGTTTCCCAGGGAAAAGTTGTCTTGGCGGTGTCCTTAGATATTGCCAACGCTTTCAACACACTTCCCTGGAGCTGCATCAGGGAGGCTCTTCGATACCATGGGTTGCCCCGTTACCTCCGTCGTTTGATTGCAGATTACTTGTCGGATAGGTGCGTATCATATCCTGGTCGAGAGGGAGCTCAAACGCACGTGGTGTCATGCGGTGTTCCTCAGGGGTCAGTCTTAGGGCCACTCTTGTGGAACATCGGTTATGACTGGGTGCTAAGAGGCGACCGGTTGCGCGATACAGAGGCCATCTGCTACGCAGATGATACACTGGTGACAGCTTGTGGTAAGACTTTTCAAGAGTGTGCTACACTGGCAACAGCAGCTGTGGCTCACATAGTTGACCGCATACGCAGATTAGGTCTTAAAGTGGCACTAAATAAATCCGAGGCCCTGTGTTTCCACGGACCTCGCAGAGCCCCACCTGCTGAGGCCCATATAGTTGTTGACGGTGTACGCATCAACGTCCAGCCAACCATGAAATACCTTGGGTTGGTCTTGGACAGCCGCTGGAGGTTCATCGAGCATTTTAAACGTCTGGTGCCAAGGCTGCGGGGCACGGCAGGGGCTCTTGGAAGCCTCTTGCCAAATTTAAGCGGACCCAATATAGCCTGCCGACTCTTATTTATTGGAGTCGTGAGGTCAATGGCCCTGTACGGAGCACCCGTGTGGGCAGAAGCCTTAAAAAAACAGACGATTACCCTCTTGCGGTCTGTTCATAGAGTGATGGCGATTAGGGTGATCAGAGGTTACTCAACAGTTTCCTATGAGGCGGCGTGTCTTTTGGCGCGGTCTCCTCCTTGGGACCTCGACGCCAGCGTCCTGGCAAATGTGCACCGGTGGCGCGAGGAGGGGATAATGAATGGGCAAGTGCCTTCCCCCAGGGAAGTTGAGGCACGAAGGGAAGAGCTACGTCAGGAAATGGTGATGTTGTGGTGGCAGAGGCTAGATCAGCCGAGTGCTGGCAAACGCACAATAGAAGCGATACGTCCGGTTTTCGCTGAATGGCTGGAGAGGCGACATGGTGTGCTGACATTCCGACTGACGCAGGTGCTCACGGGGCATGGGTGTTTCGGAAGCTTCCTTCATCGGATTGGAAGAGAACGATCTGCAGCATGCCATCACTGTGATGGCTGCCCAACGGACACAGCCCAGCATACGCTGGATGAGTGCCCAGCTTGGGCAGAAGAGCGCAGAATTCTCTGTACCACAATTGGGCATGACCTCTCGTTGTCTGCTGTAGTCATCTCTATGGTTGGCGACGAGACCGCTTGGCGAGCAGTTTCTGCCTTCTGTGAGGAAGTTCTTCTCCAGAAGGAAGCGGCAGAGCGAATAAGAGAAGCGGAAGCTTCCGACCCAAACCGCCGCAGACGTAACGGGCGTCGAAGACGTGCGTACGCTCGTACCTTACCACCTAGCTAAGCTAAGGGGGTGCCCTGTAGACCCGGGCTTAGAATAGGGCTACGGTACTTCCTGCCTGTCGTAAGAGGCGACTAAAAGGAAACCTTTGGAGACGTGATTATTCAGAGCGGGGGCTCGGAATAACCAAGGAGCGACTCCAAGGCGGACGGTAACGCACAGTGGCCGTGTGCTATCGTGGCACCCAGACGGTGCTAGGGGGAAGCCAAAACTTCCCTGAGGTGGGTCTCTGCTTTAGCAGCGACAAGGCACGAAGAGTACCGGCCGTATGCCTGTGGCGATTCCCGGGACCTCTTCAAATGTGCCAGAGTTGGCCACCACGGGGTTTTAGTCAGTAAGACTCTGACATAACACTGTCGTTCCCCCGGACGGCAGTGTATCTATGACGGATTTCCCCGTGTAAAAAAAAAAAAAAAAAAAAAAAAAGTTCTTAGGCGTTGAAGTTGAACGATGAAATTTACGCGAATCAACTTTTTGCACATATATAGTAGGTACTTATTGCATTAAAAAATAAAACCTTATATTTGCAGCAGTGGCTCCATCTAGTTGCGTTCGGGGCTAAGCTGGCCGCAACAGATATTTTTTTACCTGTGAAAGGTGACATCTTATAGATCTTACAACCCAGACGATGAGTTGAGAAATCAGCATTTCTTTCTCGCATTTTTACTTATTCCTTGGGATATTCGAATGGAAATCAAATTATGTAGCTTATTGAAAGTGAGTAAAATATCTCACTCGGATGTTTTAACACTTTTAACAGCTTGAAAGAACGATGAGCCAGTTCCATTGTGTTCAAAGTGATACTTTCTTCGCCGACCTTTGTTGAGCCTTATTCATTAATCATTAGCTCTTTCATTCTTATTTTCGCTCTCTGTATTAAATTGCTCTTTATTAACTCTTCAGTTTGATTTCGCCCCTTATGTTAAATGATGTTCGAGATTTTAAAAAATTTTGGCTCTATTTTATTATTAATCATACACTAGTTTATGATTATCAAATATTTTGTTTCACTTTTTAGATATATCAATTTATTTTTTATTTTTAACAACTCGAGATATTCAGGAATTGCGTGCCTGGAAAACTGAAATATTTCCTTTCGATATTGAAGAGTCAAAAGCCTACAAGCAACCAAAGAGTGAATCAACCAAAGTACTTTGCGAGAGTATAGGGTGGTATAGGTAGGACCGTTCTTATATCAACGGGCTAAAGTCACATTGCGAGTGTCAAGCTTGACCTGTCGATGACTGTACAACGCGTAACTCTACTAACGCGAATCGGGTGGAAGTTCCAGTCAAGTCATCATATCAGCCGAAAGACGTCCACTGCTGGACATAGGCCTCCCCTAAAGATCTCCATGACGACCGGTCCTGCGCTGCTCGCATCCAGCGGCTTCCCGCGACCTTGACCAGATCGTCGGTCCACCTTGTGGGGGGCCTGCCAACGCTTCGTCTTCTGGTACGTAGTCGCCACTCCAGAACCCTCACGCCCCATCGGCCATCCAGTCAAGTAACTGAATGGAAAATGTTAGAAATAAAAAAATCTCCAAATAAATTTAGCTTATCGGGTTTTGTTTTGTGTATCAGTAATTTTTTTTTATTTCCAAAAGTTATACACCAAAAGTGATTCAGTTAGGTTTTGCGTATTAGCATTTACACAGGTATAAGGTCCTAATGAAATAGTGAACATAATTTTACAATATTTCTCCAAAGATGATACTGAATAACTTTCCCCAAAGGACATACGAAAGTAAATTTTTGACCTCCCATAGAAACTGCATCAGCTGATAGCGCATTTTGTAAGGAAGGTCAAATTAGGTTTTTTGTATTTCGACCTATGTTCCTTTAAAGTTTTGCAGTTCGGTCACAGATTAAATAATGGTTCGGTCTAAGTAACATGCTAAAATTATGTTCACTACTTTATTAGCACCTTACATAGGGTGCTTTCTAATCAACTGCTTTCCTTAACACTCAAAGGAGCGCCGTTCGTAACGAACGCAGTATATTCGCTCTTCATATCCACGGAAATGTGGGCAATGCATCCGCACCGCCGCAACTTTATGGTCCAGGAGGGTAAAGTTGCCGGCGAGTTGGCAGGACTCACTGATAGCGACTGCGGAATTCCGGATTTAGATGCACTTGTATGGTCTATGTCAGTAGATTTACTATTTTATTCTTATAGCAACTTTCTTAGATAAATGATTCGCTGCGCTCCGACACGAATTATTTATGTAAGGCAACTTTGTTATATGTATTTGTTTCAGATTTACGTTGATATTGTAAGCTGCAAGTGTAGTCCGGCGTAATAGACCGTAAGGGCACTGCATGTTATCCTACGTCATCTAGTACACGAAATTTGCAACTTTGTAGCGATAGTAGTGGCCTAATAGGTCCACAAAACGTTGGTCTGCCAATCCGAAACCTGGCAGGTCTAGTACAGTTGGAGAGAAAAGTGGTTAAATGACAGATTACACGAATGAAATCTATTGGTTAAAATAGAAGGTACCTATACAAGTAAAAAACAACAGGTCTGCCTTGCATTCTCTTGGCAGTTTCGCCAGTCCGACCAAATTTGTGGTCCGATCACATCCGAACACATTTGTGGTCCGACTACTTTTATATAGTAGTGTACTGGTATATAGGTAGTGGGGCAATAGTTTCGGGTTAAGAGGGACGAAGCTGCTAGTCCTGCTGCGATCCTCATGTTAACATCCCAAAAAATAATTATATAAACTGTTTTGATTTTATTATTTTCATGATTCATGTTGATGTTAACATTGTGTTTTATCAAATTATAATTAAGTATTATAAAGGGTGCAAGTGACGGTGTACCGAAAACTGAAAGGGCGTGCTCAGTCAACGAAACTGAACAACTTTCCCAAAGAAACATATGTTGGGAAATGAAAAATAATTTTGACCTCTCTATACAAAGTGTTAGACCAGAGTAGGCAATTTGTATGAAGAGGTCAAAATATTTCTTCATTTCCCAACATATGTTTCTTTGGGAAAGTTGTTCAGTTTCGTTGACTAAGCACTCCCTTTCAGTTTTCGGTACACCGTCCCTTACACCCTGTATTATTAGATATAGGATTGGAAGTACTATCTAATATGTTGTCTACATTGCTGGAAACCTTCCAAAATAAATAAAAAAATATATTGATTGAGAAACTCTTGTTACTTGCACCACACTAAAAAGGAAATGGCAGGACACATGAGTTGTTCTTTATAGAAATGGTGTCGAAGCTTATATTTGGAATATTCCCCTTTTGTGTTATCTTAGGGGTATAAACTTAAATAAAATTAACTTCATGTTGAAATAATGTATATTTTACATATTTTCTCAAATCGTTAAGAAATATTAACAAACTATGATTACAAAAATAAATGTCCTTAATTAAGTTAAAATTTATAATTACAAACTCTCAAATTGCATTACGTTACACTTCTGTATTTCTTTCACTTATTCGAGATGTTTAAATTATAACCTGGCAAGATAAAAACTACTTGGTGAAAAAATTATAATGGAGCTTTTTATTTGCGGATATTGTTTAAATTTAGTTCTTCTTAAATTGTCAGGGTATAAATTCGACACCATTCATGCACATTTTAACAATAGTTCCATTTCACTTAAAGAATATTTACAATGAAAATTTTATGGAAGACTTAAAAATATATTGACTATTTAAATAGGTAAGTGAAAAGATTAGTCTTAGATTAGGTGTGTCATGTTTAGACATAGCTACCTTTGAGAGTTGAAACTTCATAAAATTATTAAAAAAGGAACATTTTTCCGTTTTCAATAATTTTAATTTACACAACCTTAAAAGTTTATAGAAAATATAGGTTGAAATTTGTTTAGTAACATGACAAAACTAAACGGAATCTTAAAACAAACTATTAGTGGACTTTTGGATACTTAAGACGCAACAATTTACAATAAAATCTAATAATATTTCTACTGACACCTAAGAAAAAAAGTTTTGAAAACTTGGATACTATAAATTTTAATTTTAAATTCATCCATTTGAGCACCATATGGATTTTTATGAACCCTTAGTTTACATACAACATCGCTGAAGAATTCTATTAAGTTATTTTTGAAAGGTTTTATTTACTAGAAAAAACATTATTAAATTGACTTGAAGAAAGAATTTTTAGCGAAAGGATTTTGATACGTATTTTTACTCTCCAGCGATGACAGTTTGAAAAGTTATTATATCATAAGCAAGAATAAAATGGTTCTAACCTATCACAATTGACTAAATGTTGTGAGAAAACTAAATCATCACAATAGGTTAATAATAACAGTAATAGAGATTGTTTTACAGTAGTTCGAATATTTAAAGTAGATAGTCCAAAAAGAGAAGAAATTGAAATAAATCGGTTTATTGTTTTAGTAAAAAGTTTTTTTTAAACAGTTCTAATAAATTCCTTTTTAAAGATTAAAATACTTATGGTAGTACAATATTGCCACTGGCAAGCCTTTTTTTAACTAATTTAATGGCATTTTTCATACAAGAGTTAAGTCCGTAAGTATAAGTAAAATGAATTATCACCCTTAAATATGTATCAGAATTGTAAGGGTTAACAAAAACTTTCTGATGAGCATCTGATGATTAACTGCCAATAACTTGCAACGCAACTATCAGACAGAATCTGTCACAATTTACGTAAATCATTTTCTCTCTCGCAAAAGCGTATAACCCAGCTAACTTAGAAGGTCGCGTCCCACCCTGACAAGTCATCCGGTGGCGGTTCATCTGCATCTGGTGGATATTGATCGAAGTTGTGTGTGTCGAGTGCTGATTTGACAACTGGCATAATTGGTGGTTCCAGGGTGCGTTGGGCCAGGCCCTCCCAGTTGAAACCATCGAACCATCTAGAAAGAAGTAAGTATATCAAAATTATTTTGTGCTAAAAATGGTGACGAGCGTGTGAAAGGCTTGATGAGAGTAGAAAAAGCAATTTTTTTTAGATGTAGGTATGTCAAGATCGCTGTTGGAAGGATGGCATTGTGGTCTCTGCCACCCCTGCGAAAAAGAGGCATGATCACGGCGTGATGTTTTTATGTAACAAGGTCCTCAGAAACAATAACTATTCTATCGTATTCTAGTAAACAGGTTGAAAAAGACTTCTGTAAACTGAAACAGTGAATTCAGTGATGAAGTTGAATAAATAAAACGTGTTCGAAACTTCTTGTAGAAACTGCATCACGTTAAGGGCACTACACACCAAAGTCGCCGACCCGCCGACATATGTTGGCAACTTTTTGTCGGCGGGCTATGTTGGCGACTTCACTCATTACACGGCGGAAAACTTTGTCGGCGATGTGTCGGCGGCTCGACATTTGTATGAACGCAAGTCGCTGACATGTCGGCGGCAAATGTTGCGGACATGATTCTTTTTAATAGGCCGCCGGGTTGTGTCGGCGGGCTGTGTCGGCGGGTCGGCGGGTCGGCGGGTCGGCGGCTTTGGTGTGTAGTACATACCCTTTATAGTACATGTTGTATAAAATAAAAACATAATATTTGTATTTCAACATTTTTTTTTTTTGAGGTAAGATACTCAATTTAATTGTTTCATTTTTCAGAAGATTGTCTTTTACATTCTGTATACTGCAAGCTAAAATGTTATTTATAACACTTATTATTAGGAGAGCACTTTAACGTAATCATTTATGCAAAGAAAGGAAACTACTACGTATTCACGGCCCAAGTGGGGCCAAAATCCGTTACAAATGGCAAACGAGATTGTAAGTACTTGCTAATATTTGTTTAGGATTGTCACTATAGGAGCGAAAGTGGAAAACTACAAGAGGCAGTACAAAGTAGAATGTGAAGAAGTTAAGTACTTTGAGTGGCAATACATTATTCACTTCTGAGAAAGTACTCCAACCTTATAACATATTAAAAAGTCAATCAAGATGTAATTTACTTAGTCGTTGTAAGGTCTATGTACATATTTAACTTTGGACTTTTATTAGGACTCTTCTTCTTTGGACTTAGATAATTATCCATTACGAGCTTTTTTTATACAGGGTGTAAAGGACAGGTTAGCAAAAACTGAAAGGGAATGATCAGTCAACGTAACTGAACAACTTTCAGTGAAGTCGGCCTCTCCATACAAAATTGCAAACTTTATTGGAGAGTTGTTTAAGAGTTTAGTGGTCACTAACACTATGATGAAAACAGAACCCGTCATGCAGGTTTCATAATATATAGGACAGTTCATGAAAGTTTTATTCACTGAAAGTTGTTCAGTTACGTTGAATGATTATGCCCTTACAGTTTATACCAGCTTGTTCCTTACACCTGCATAGGACGAGGTCTTAATTAAATGGAGTGTGGACACTACATAGCCAAGTGCTATTCTGATTTTCGGAACTTTAGTCGGGAACTTGAATAATTTCTATATAATGTATTTTGGGTATGTCCTAAGGATTAAAAGAACTTTAAATTTAAAGGCACTTTCTGCAACTGGCGGTGAAACTCGTATTGTCGCTGTACATCCTCGTAACGTGAGGTGAATTCGTACGCGCGTCATTTTGACTCACAAGAGAACAAGGTCTGTGTCCAACAAACGTTTAATTATAACATGGATTTTTTTTTAAATTTGTGAGAAAAAAAATTGCAGAAGTTTTTTTTTATTGATTTGAGAGTTGTCGATTTTATGTTTTAATAAACTTTGGTGTGCAAATAAAAGACGTAATAGGATAGTGCGAAACCTCCCGGCCCATAATGTCACGTTGGCAAAATGTCACACTAGGTTTTACCAAAAGAACTAGGCAGAAGAACTAAAGTAACTGACATAGCCCTGAGAATCGCTAAGCTGAAGTGGCAGTGGGCAGGGCACATCGCAAGAAGAACCTCGGGCCGATGGGGCGTGAGGGTTCTAGAGTGGCGACCACGTACCGGAAGACGAAGCGTTGGCAGGCCCCCCACAAGGTGGACCGACGATCTGGTCAAGGTCGCGGGAAGCCGCTGGATGCGAGCAGCGCAGGACCGGTCGTCATGGGGATCTTTAGGGGAGGCCTATGTCCAGCAGTGGACGTCTTTCGGCTGATATGATGATGATGATGAGGTTTTACCAAAGCACAATATCACGATCGCAGAATGTCACACCTTATCGTGAAATTGTGTGACCGTGACATTTTGCGAACATTGCGCGGAAATTTCTACTGCGTATACAAATATAAAAAATATTGATACTTGCACTCATAGATACTTTTACTTGTACTTGTAGGTACTTATACTTGTAGGCAAAATACCTAGTGTGATCTTAGTCAAAATTTTCTAAAACATCCTCAATTGACGCCGTGTTTACTTACTTGTGTTTCTGTATCTCCGTTATTCCTCCTCTCTGGTACCCGAGCCGCTCTGCAGGGTTGTCCCTGCACAGTTTCTTGATCAAGTTGGCTGCGTTCCTCGTGATACATCGAGGGAACTCTACCGCGTCTATGCCTTTGAGGATCTTGTTGTAAGTCTTCATAGGGTCAGCACCCGTGAAGGGGGGAGAGCCAGTAAGGAGTTCGAACATTAATACACCTGGAAGTTAGATAAGACTTGTTAAGTTGGAAGTATTGTCAGGCCCTGGAAAAATGGGCCGTTAAAATTAGACCTCAAGATGATCTAGGTGTGTTCTAGTGATTATCGGATGTTCCGCCAAATCATGGGTGCCACAATGTGCATGGAGATATGCAGCACCGTAAAACAAAAAAAAAATAACCCAAAAACCTTCAAGTATCACATTATGAAAAAAAAGTGGCGACATGTAGAAAAAAAGTTAAAAGGTGCTTTTTTGACTTCTGTTAAACTTCTGTAAGACAGACAGACACTATACAGGTGTCACTGTTAATATTTCAAATAGATGAAGATGAAGAATATTGAAAAATTTGTTAAAATTAGGTTTCGAAAGTTGTCGAAATTGAGTTGGACGTGGTACCATTTCGTCACACATATTTACACGCTCGAGTATAAATAAATTTTTCTTCCATCATATTAACACTATCATTCATCCGTTCAAATCGCGCTGGAGTCAAAATTTATGATTTTCGCCGAAGGATAAAACAATGCGATTCTCAGTTTTCAAAGAAGACATTAATATCATAATATATCATATTTATATATCATATTTAATATCATATTAGATATACTTTCACGATCTGCTTTTTGGTTTAAAAACATTTCAAAATATTGGGATATTTTCCAAATAGAACAGTTTTTAACACGTCCGTTTCTAACTTAGCGCTTGACCGTCTACGTAGTTGCGAGATTTATGTAGGATCAAATGCTACAAGATTGAAACAAAAATACCACTCGAAAATTCAGGACATTGTTTAGTTTTTGGTTAAAAAAAAACTCGATTTAGGTAAAAATTCATTCAAAAAAACGACAATCAAAAGTGGCATTTTCAGTAAATTTACGGGATATTAACCGTGTCATTTTAGGTGAAAATGTAAGACAATATTTTTTTCTTTTTGGACAGCATGTGAATTCATTCATACTCTAAAATACTGTATCTTTTTTTTGGAATAAATTGTATTTATATTTTACTGTGAATTATTTAGTACTCCTATAAAATCGATGCGAGAAAGCGCCAGCGCTTAGTCGTGGCCGAGGCCTTGTTGTGGCGACGCATCAGAGTAACGCTCTTAATAGTTGGAAAACTCACCTAAAGACCAATAATCAGCACTGATGTCGTGACCTCGGTTCATGATGACCTCAGGGGCTACGTACTCCGGCGTCCCACAGAAGGTCCAGGTCTTGCGACTCGCTTGCAGCTTCTTTGAGAACCCGAAGTCGACTAGTTTGACGTAACCTTTCGAGTCTAAAAGCAGGTTCTCAGGTTTGAGATCTCTGGAAAGACAAAAAGAACGCATTTTTACTCTGCAAAATCTACCAAAATATAATCTAAGAGTAAATTTAAGAGAGGTTGTGCACATGATAAAAAATTTTGAATATCCCAGACTCACTGGGTCTTAACATCCCATGTTCAGGAAAGGGAACTCCCTCCAGAATACACCAAAAACACGTAGTGCTTTGGAAAATTGGGAATATTAAATAATAATTAATTATTTTTTTAATTTTAATATGTTGCTTTGGGTATCGCTGTAGTAAGCGCTGCGGCTGGCGACCACTGTGGTTAGCCTCCCAAATATGTCAGATGGTAAGATACATAGAAAGATGCTGCTGCCGATCCTCCCGTTCATAAACCAATAGTCGCCTCTTACGACATTCACGGGTAGAGATGGGATGGTACACCCAACAGCACGTCAGTAGAAACACTGTGGCATGGTAATAGAGTTGAAAATGTTTCCACTGACGTGCACCTGCCTATATTAAAAGGTTAATGTTAATCGTAACATGAAAATTAACAATGATTTTTTTTTTATTTAACGAATATCATTCATGACTACTGAAAAAATTTGGTGACTTTTCTTTTTAATAAAAATTAAAATTTCGGTTGACCTGTTTAAGTAGTATTTTACTGTTAATTTTTACATATTAATATTTAGCTTTTAAGAGATTTTCTAGACATTTTTTTTATTTTTAATCCTAAAAATCACTCGAAAGTCACTTTGAGCGAGTGATATTCGGGAAATAGATCCGTGAACCGAGTTTTGAAGTTTCTATTCCACAATGTGTAAGCGCCCAGTATTATATTACTCTATGCTGTAAGCCATTAAAGTTAAGTAAAAAAATGTTGATTATTACCTGTAAATTATATTCCTAGAATGTAAGTAGTGGAAAGCTTCTACAACACAGGCTGTGTAGAATCTAGTCGTGGCGTCGTCGAATTGTCCTGAAACCATTAAGGAAAGTTTTTAATGACGGTGATTTAAAGTGCGTGGTTTTGTTGTTATATCTCCAGTTCCAGTCCTTGAATCGAGATATAGTAAATTCAAAGGTTTACAGAACGTATTATCGATCGACGTACAGAAAAAAAAATATGTAGAAAATTAATAATCGTCCTCCGTTCTACAAAATCCTATTTAAGGTGCATTGCACTACAGCGCCACTAAGCGTCGAGTAGCGGAACTAAACAATAACAAGACTTCTATTCACGGAAAGTCACTTTACCTTTAGTGTAAAATAATGAATGTTTAGGCAACAGATAGTCGCTTATCAACGTTAGCCATTTTAATGCGTTCAGGGTTCAGACATCTGGAAAAGTTATTAAAAAGATTGTCAAGCTTCCTCTACATCAGACTTATCAAACTAAACCTTTTTATAGTAAACCCATTTTTATTCCACTGCTGGGCAAATACTTCCATGCAGTACCCATCTAGTCGTGTAAAAAGGCCATCAAATTAGAGTTTAACACAAGGCTATGTCTATTTATTAGAGTTTAACACAAGCAGTTTCGCTCGCTCGGTCCGTACATTCAAGACCACATCAAGCTTGGCACATTGGACTTTGTACCGTTGTTATTTCAATAGTCGTACGGGCTAGAGTCGCACTGCGAGTGTCCGTTGACTGTACGTTGTGATCGCAAACCCTTTGGGATCGGTTGGACTGGGTTTATCTTCGCTAGCGAACCTAAAATGCACCAGTGATCTAAACCCGACAGCAAGCTGTACAAGCTTTTACTATTTGCCGGCCGTATATAATGTGACGGTAAAGCTGTGAATTACAGGTACTATTCTCGTCTGCGACAGTAACACCAACTCACCTCGATCTCTTAGAATAGTCCACAGCTCCCCTCCAAGGCAAGTCTCCATCAGCATGTATAGGTACTTTCTGTCTTTGAACGTCTTGTACAGCTTCACTATGAACTCGCAGTTCATCTCTGACATGATCTCCTTCTCCGACATGATGTGCTGTTGCTGTCTCGTTTCAACGATCTGGGCTTTCTTCATTTGTTTCAAAGCGAACGACCTGGAAAAAGAAAAACGGTTTGATTTTAAAATTTCGGACTTCTCAACAATCTATACTAATCAATCATATACCAATCAATCAACAGAAGGATATAGGTTCAAAGTTGAATTTGATTGTAGAAGCTTCAAAATAATACTATGTAACATTCGAAGGTTTAATCGCATAAGTTACAGTAGTGAAAACAAAACATTTTAAAAGTAGCAACAAAATATAAGTTTAAAAAATATTAAATAAGTTTGGAAGAGACCAAACCTTATGATACTTCGAAGCTGCTAAAAGATTTAGAGGTTAAAGTTAAACTTTTGGACTTATTTCTGGTTAGGCGTGAATCAAGCTAATGACCTTTTTAAACAGTCAAAAAGTTTTGGTTTACCTACTACTTATCAAGTTATTCAAGTTTTACTCATTGTGCTCCGAAACTGCCCCAAATTCTCATATCCTCTTAAACTTTTAGCCAGCATAGCAAAATTAGAAGAGGCTAGAATTTGTAGACTAACGGTCTTTACAGGCGTAATATATGTATGTCACGCCTAAAAAGACCTCATAAGCTACGACGGACATCATATAAAAAACACAAACATAAGACGTTTACTTCTGAACGGAATTTTCCCCCATGAATTTTCAAAACAAAAAGTGTGTTATTTTTAGAGTTCCGTACCTCAACATAAAATAACGGAACCCTTATAGGATCACTTTGTTGTCCGTCTGTCTGTCTATCTGTCAAGACCCTTTTTCTCACGAACGAGAAGAGGTATCAGGTTGAAATTGATAACGAATATTGAGGTACATAAACCACACAAGATCTGAAAATTTAAATTTTTTACAACGACGCAATCAAAAGAGATGACTTTTTATATCCTCATCTCCATACATTTATGCAAAAAAGCAAAACCTAATGGGTACTTCCCGTTGACTTAAAATTATGAAATTTGGCAAGAAGCTAGGTCTCACAGTACAAATAAAGGGAAAAGTCTAAAATCATTAAATATTTCAATTTTTCTCACAACTAATAGTAAGCCAATTAAGGTGACCTCCCGTTTCAAGAACTTTTCTATAAAAGAGGGGTCAAGTTGGATGGTCGCGGAGTTTTTAAAATCAAAGAGCAAAAGCTTTTAGTATATCATATGGTAAATAGGTACGGAACCCTTAGGGCACAAGTCCGATTTGCACTTGGCCGGTTTTTTTTTTGGGAGGATGTTCAAAAGCTAATACGTGACCTAGAATGATGATACTATACACAGAAGGTCCATCCTGTCTATCCTCCAGTCTGGGAAGAGATAAGTTTGTACTATTCTTAGCCGGCGGCATATTGCTGACGTACGATGCGCTGTATGGAGCCAATTCTGATTATCACCGGGTGATAAAATATTACTCAAAATATTCAAAATCACAAATTTTTAATTTCAAATTGATTGTGAAGATGGATATTCGTTAAATGTAAAGTTGTGCATATTTTTCTTACTTTTTAACAGTTTACCAGAGTGAATTTAAATTTTTAGGAAGGGTGATATTTTATCACTCGGTGATATTCAATAATTGGCTCCCAGTTCTTATACGGTATTTTAACCATAAGTTGCGCTACAAAATTCTCGAATTCTTTTTATTACCTGCTTGGGTCCCCTTGTATCTGGACGAGCTCGAATTTTTATTATTACCTGCTTGGGTCCTCTTGTATCTGGACGAGCTCGAATTTTTATTATTACCTGCATGGGTCTCCTTGTATCTGGACAAGCTCGAATTAATTTATTATTACCTGCTTGGGTCCCCTGGTATCTGGACGAGCTCAAATTTTTATTATTACCTGCTTGGGTCCCCTTGTATCTGGACGAGCTCGAATTTTTATTATTACCTGCTTGGGTCCCCTTGTATCTGGACGAGCTCGAATTTTTATTATTACCTGCTTGGGTCTTGTATCTGGACGAGCTCGAATTTTTATTATTACCTGCTTAGGTCCCTTTGTATCCGAACGAGCTCGAATTTTTATTATTACCTGCTTGGGTCCCCTTGTATCTGGACGAGCTCGACCCGCCCGAAGCCGCCGATACCCAGCGTCGCGATGATGCGCAGATCTGATAGACGGAGGTTCGCGAACTCTTCGTTGAGTCTGGAATTTTGTAACAAAGACTTTAGATAACATAAAAATAACTATGCGATAGGACTTTGATGTACTTAAGTATCATTCTGTCAGCGTATTTGCCCTAGATCATAAAAATAACTATGCGATAGGACTTTGATGTACTTAAGTATCATTCTGTCAGCGTATTTGCTCTAGATTTATACAGGTAACCCTAAAATAAAACGATGACCCTTTGTGATAACAAATCCTAAAAAACCCTGTACTGTGCATGGCCCGACACGCACTTGGCCGGTTTTTCTATACATTTTAATAGTTAGGGTGAATTATAAAACCTACAATTGAAATATAAAAATGAAAAACCTACTTTTTTACACCCTCTGTATTCTGTGCCCTAGCCATTTCCTGATGTATGGAGTCTAGGTAGCCGACTTCATAAATCAGGAAGAAATAATAATCGGGGGAATCTAGGAGATATGATGAAGGCACATAGATCGAATGCCATCTGATCCATTCAAACTCGTGACATCCGGATCGAGATCAAACGCTCATTTGTGTTCCTATTTCCAATTTCAAATTCACGCTCGATGTTATGTACTCGTAGTGTCCAGGATGTGCCAGAAGGCCGTGAATTTTCTGAGTGTAATTTTGTGAAACTAAGGAACTTTTTCGCAAGTTCGAACACGAAAAACTGTTTTTGACCATTTGCATCCAGACATAATTGCCTAACGTGCAGTTTATGGAAAGTTTTTTTTTTCTACCAATGTCGCTTAGGACTTATAGATTATTCTGTGGCTTAAGAAAAGTTGCTCAGTGTCATCGGCAGGATCACATCCTTTGGGGTTTGTACCGTTAACTTGTAATATATAAATTATAGTGGATAAAAATCATGAACAAGATTATGATTTCTATTTCCATACAGTTTCTAATGATAACACTAATACCCCGTTTTAATTCATTAAGTACGTCTATTATACCTACCTACACACACGCTTTTTAATCAGAGCGGCAAAAACGCGGGAACTTAACTAACTACAGGTATTTTATAAGACAAGGAAAGTTAATAACACTATTGCCATTAGTTAATTAATGACTTGGTATATCTCACTTTGATAGCGCAGATTTCTTAATACAGGATCTTTTAATCTATTTATTCTACAAATTAAAGTGATCCAAAAAGTGAAGCTTTTGGTAATAACCATCTGCAACTAAAGAGTGCGGGCGAAATATACAAGGTTATTTTTTTTTTACCTGATATGCCACCTTATTATGTAGGTCAAAAGCAACAACTTTTGTTCTACGACTTTGCTAACAACGCACAATAAAATTTCGACTCCCCATACTAAAGTGGTCACGTGATCGACCCATTTTGTATGGGAAGTTGAAAATTTTTCGTTAATTGTTAGCAAAGTCATAGAACAAAAGTTGTTGCTTTTGACCTCTGTAATAACGTGGGCATACGCATATCAGGTCCAAAAAAATAACCTAATACGTCACGCACACACGCTACATTTCACCCGAACTCCTGAGCTGTTGCGTACTATACCTACACCCATTGTACATTCTAGAACACCTTTTATGTATATATTTAAACACATCATAGTAGCTTTCATAGCGTAAGCTTGAAACCTCTAGTACCTCTACATGGACTCCTGTTGTTAGCCCTAAATCTAATGGCTGCCACAACTTTACCGGACGGTTAGGAAGTGGAAGGCTCTACCCAGGACTATTCATTTATTCTCAATAGATCTGAGTTTTATTTTATTTTCTTCGGGAAGCTACTAAATCAGTATAGGTTACAAAATATAGTTACAAGAGCCAATTATAAGCTTCCACATGTAAAAAACGAGAGAGAGTAGAGTTAGAAAGTAAACCAAACGAACTTACCTTTTATTAAGAAACATTCAGTGGCGTTATCAAGTTTTAAGTGTTATTCTTATTTTTTGTCTTTTAAGTTTAATTTTTAATTTTAAATTGTTAGATATGATGAAACATTTTTCAGACTACATAAAAGAAAGCTGTAAAAACTAGAGTAATTTATTAGTGAATAAATTCTTAATCTTAGTATTCAAAAGATCCTGTATAAAGAAAGTGACGAAATTCGTACACACACACACACAAAAACGACTGATAATGTTAATTAAGAGAACTTACCACATTTTAATGAAATCCACAAGTTAGTTAGCATGAACAGAAACAGTGGTACAGACAGTGAAATCGAGATATACTTTATATACATACAGCATGTTCTAAGCCGTTAAACAAGAACAAGATAAGATATATAAGGTCTTATAAAGGTACAGCATAGGTACCCCTACAAGTTTCTTCTTTATATAGAGAAACAAACAACGTTCAATAATGAGACAAAATCACAAAAATATCAGATGTTTCAAATGCCTTTTGGTAGATGAAAATGTATAAAACAGCTGACATATTTACTTACCTAGCTTTATCATAAAACGAAAAATCTATGTATTGGTTTCAATATTTGCAATACTATTACAAGATTATGTCTCAATAAGTGTATCTAATTTACGATAGTAATCATAAAAAGTAACCAACAAAACATATTTACCAAAAGAAAAACATGAATCGGAGAAATGGTAAATAATTATTTTCGTAAATTTAAATTACTTAAACCTGCACGATAGCTATTAAGTAATACTTTGGGCAAAGACTTTGTATACGTGGCGTTAAGTAATTGCCAAGATTTACGTTAAAGATAGCTTTATAATTATCGGACATTAAGGCTATAATACCTACTTGTTAAAATACGTAATTTTCGAATGGTATCATCGTTATAACAGAATAAGTAGATAAGATCAGTGAACAAGAACCGGAAGCTTTGGAAGAGAGGGAGAAGAACCAGAAAGTTTAACTTTCTTACAACAATAAAACTAATAAAACTTTACTCATTTCGACGGATTCTTAGGAATAGTTTCAGACGTGTTTAAAATTGTGTAAATTCTGGCAGAAACGTGTAAATTCTGACAGAAACGAGCCATGGATCAAACACAAGTCTAATAGTGTTCTCTTTTTATTTGTTATTTAATGACCGTAGGTACCTAAATTTTATTGTCTCATTTAGTACTTTTAGTTAAGCATTAGCAAAGAATAATAGTGAATTAGGGATAAAATATCTAAACAGTTTGAAATCTCTCATGCAAAAGTTACCAAGATTATTCATTGATGTAAAAAAAGATAACGAGCAACACAATAGCATTGTATTACGTTTGCATTTTGGTGAAATCTATTGTGTTGGTAACGAATATGTGCGTTGAATGAACTTGACATTTGGTAATTTTTTGCAATAAGGAAAAATAGTTACAAAAATACGCAGTTATTAAATATATCTAAAGAGTCTTGATTATCCATAGAACTTCAACTGTGTGAAATGCAAAGGTTGAATTCAGGGCAGTCTTAAACATGGGTTCAACGACGTATTTTACAGATTGCGCCAGACTTCTAGTCCGCTCTGACAGTTTACCATAGGGATGGCAGATATAGTATTATGCTAGAAATTCTTTGCAGTTATCTAATCAGTGTCTCTAAACAAGCCACGATTCGCGCTAAAGCAACTTAAGAGTGGAATATAAGGTTGGCACGATCTAAACAGTAGTATCTACTTGCGTCTAAACAGTAGTTATAAGACACTACATAATACGAAATCAACGATCATCTTCACTTCAGGAATGCGCTTTGACATTGAAAGAATCTAACGTTTCCACCCACGCTTCTACATTCATGTCTAAGGCCTATCGTGGCAGTCTGTCTATAGTAGATCCAATCGATTATCGCAATGATGTAATGGCAACAAAAAAGACCATGAATGTTCAGATTGGAAGCCGTGAAGTTATACACTGTTCGCGTAAATAACTAAAGTTCATTTACTAAATAACTCCATTGGTTGCGTACTCCTGCTAGACAGGTACTAACTGAAAAACAGCGCTGTGACGCTTGGCAAGCCTCATGTCACAGCATTATGCTGAGTTAGGGCCTATTTAAGGGGAAGGTACACACATCTTTTTGCTCGGTTCTCATCTTTCTTTTTTTCTTTTTGTATTGTTTTGCTTTTATTTTCTGTTTGCTACCCATTTATTGTACTTGCCCTTAATAAACGATTTATCTATCTATCTATCTATCTAATGCTCTTGATTATGTATTTCATTTATATTCTCATACCTTGTTCTTGTTTTATGCCATCAAAAGAAGTATTTTTTTTGTATCGCAATTCTCTTACAATATTAGTTGAAACCAAGATGAAGCCAATGCAAACTTAAACATAACACTGTTAGAAATTTTTCCGAGAATAAACTTTCAACATTTCTAATATTACTTGAAAAAAAAAAACTCATTAATATAGGTATTCCATTAGAATGTAGAGACTTACCTCGCTCTGCTTTCGCCTTCATCCTTATACTTGGTCCTGATCTCGTCGAGGGTAGATATCAGTTGGTTGAAGGTCTCTCTGTCTATGACCAGACACGTCGTACCCTCAGGCGAGTCACAGATGATGTTTGCTGTTCGGAGGTCATCTCTGGAACAAGGGATTCACGTTGATTAGATAGTGAAAGTAAGTCATAAGATGGCAGTTCGGAACCTATATCTAATATTGACAACCAACAAAAAGTACAAAAGGTTCAGTTATTTTGAATTGTAAATTAAAACAACAAATAATTAAATAAATAATTATTCTGAGTAAAAAGGTACACAACAAATACCAATACTTCAAAACAGATAATCAAATAAGCCAACATACCCCTGTAGCGCCTTTTCTCCAAAGAAGTCTCCTTTAGTAAGAGTCCTGATGAATTTTTCATCGTTGCTATTTGGCTGTTTCTGCGTTACTTTGACCTGCAACATAGAAAGTGAGCATTAAATATGATGAAAAAATATTCGAGACCATTTTTAACCAGAACATTGTCATGTCCCCTAGAGCAAAACCAATGAATGACTATCGGGGAAAGTTGACCTTTCGTAATCTTGAGAGACGTAATATGTTTTCGCGTTTCTCTACAATTGCTCTATGTGAAATGTGTAGATGGTCATTGCTAGCACTTACAAATGAGCTACCACACGATCGTAAATTTCTCTCAAACTAGTAATTCTTCTTAAGGAAAGTAAACGAATGGAAACCACACTTCTGCAATCTTGGTTTTGTAAGCGATACACGTAGAGCAAGTCCAAGTGACAACTGTGTATTATGTATAGTTTTTCACCGAGATCAAGTGCACATTATTATCATAACTAGTTTAAGCTCATTATTGTTGCCATAAAAATTGTAGATCGAATAAAGTATCGAAACTTGCGAGAAACGGCACAATTCAATGTACAAAAACATTCAATTCATGAATTCACTGTGTCTGGGGATATAACCAACAGAATCTTAAACAGTTACCTTCTTAATACGAAACGAACGATATAAGCATGTGTAGGTAGACGCATTTTATAAGGAGATCGTCTGTCATGTTTTCGGGTGCTGTTCATGGGTCAATATGTTTATTAAAGAAAAATTTGTACCCATTGTTTAAGACCGTAGATAATGCACCATAATGCTGCATAAATTTAAGTCCTTAGACACAAGGAAGAGGTGTTGTGGAGGTTCGTAAAAAGTGAGAGTATAGATATTTGCCCACCTCTTTTAACCCAGCTGGTATTTGAGATCTTTTATGTCTAGCTGGGATAACAAGTCGAATATATGCCACAAGACCAGAGTATTCATTAACGAGACACAGTGATAGCAAAAGGTATCACGCTATAGACAATGTCCTATTATATAGCCATTCTTATTTCTAGGTACATCGAGCTAATTATGATATAATCGAGACAAAATGTGCAGGTTAGCTTTAATAGGTAAAGACGTTAGAAAATGTTAATTACCCTTTTAGTATCTTGTTAAAATGTATGATGCAGTTTAAGACACGCAAGAGGAACGATTTAAGTGAGATAGGTTGCAACTGTGTGACTTGTAAGTTTTAAAAATATACCTTGTTTTCTATGCGATCGTCATAAGAATATCACAAAATTAAAATCCAATCAAAATCACAAAAAATCATGATCTCTACCATTGTTAACATTACCATTAAAGTTGTTAAAGAAGAGTAGTAGAAAGTGTATAATTAGTCGATTGGTTGCAAAAAAAATAATTTAACGTTTAGCCTTAATATATGTTAACAAAAAAACGGTTTTGGTTAACAGAAACATATTTTCAGTAAATCTGGAATAGCGGGAGCGGAAGCCGCTTGCCTTGTCTGAAAACAGTTAAATTGCCTTTAACTGTTTTCAGACAAGGCAAATGGCTATCTACCTACTTAATAACCAAGAAACTGCACAGAAACCCTTTCTATTTAGGGTTTGGTTAACCGAAACGATTCGGTATACCGATATAGCATACCACAAATAAACTGTCAATTGAACTTTGAATAGGTGAAAAACACATACGGTTGGGTTAACCCTTACCGTCGGTCGGTACCCTGATTCAAAGTATCTCATCTTCAAAGAATATAAGTTAATTGCAGTTCTGTTAATTTCCGTAGTTTTAATCTGGGCCTTATTAATGTTGGTATCGCCTAGCACCATGCACTAGGGATAAGAGGTTAAAGTTACATGCTACATAACGAATTATAATTTTGTCTTGCCCTTATAAAAAGACCACAGGATAAATAAAGCATCCTAAATATTGACTGACCACGTATATTCAAACACTTGCTTTCAACGGATGTGAGATAAGCAAGTTTTGTAGAGCGAGGAGTGCCTGAGGCTTAAACATCAAATAAATGTAGTAAGTTCGTACCTACCAGGCAATTTCGTAACCGCGACATTGGTTTTTACTTCAATTACTTGCTATTAGTTAGGAGTTTGTAATATTTCCCACATCTATTGGAACATGTTATTAATCTTCCTTTAAGCAAACAACTTGAAAAATTGATGCTTAAACTGGGGTAAGATTTTCGCAAATCTATAGCTGTGCCTGACTTCTCATTCGCTCTTAAATTGTCTGTGTTCTTACGCGATATCTCAAAGAAAAGAGCACCTTCGGATTTTACGAAATTCCCAATTCCCTAGCCATTATTTCCAGGTTTTCTTTCTCGGAACAAATACTTATTCGGACTGCCTAGGTACTACGACGAGCTTTAAAAAATAGCTAAATTGATCCGGCGCTTCTTAGCCTCTCGAGTGATGCGGTTACAAACGATAGTCGTTAAGGGTGGACGTAAGCCAAAACGTAGACGGCACAGGGCAGCACAGAATAGTATTTCTGTTACAGTTTTCTTCGTAATAAAGCGATAGGGAAGACGCATTCTGTCCTGCTCTGCGCCATCTGCGTCTTAGCTTACGCTCACCCTAATTTCTGTCTTAGTTATTGCTGAAGTAATTTGTCAATATTACATATAATTATGTATTAGTAATTTGAAACTTGAAGTTTTATATAGGGTCCTACATAAATAGTGAACATAATTGTAGCATGTTACTCACCTTAACTCAGAAACTAAACAACTTTTCCCAAGAAACGAAGGTGGAAATACGGAAAACCAAATTCGACCTTCCATATACAAGGTAATTTTTTTGTTGTGTTAGTGAGGTCAAAATTTTGTTTTACGACTTTGCTAACAACGCACATAAAAATTTCGACTTTCCATACCAAATGTGTTGGTCACTTACGTTATTTTGTATGAGAAGTCGAAATTTTTTTGCCCGTTGTTAGCAAAGTCATAGAACAAAAGTTGTTGCATTTGACCTCACTAACAAGGTAGGGATACTCATATCAGGTTCAAAAAAATAACCTTGCATAATTAGCTATCAGCTGATGCAGTTTCTATGGGAGATCAAAAAATTATTTTCGTATTCCGACCTATGTTTTGGGTAAGGTTGTTCAGTTTCATGGTCTGAGTAATGTTGCTAAAATTATGTTCACTAAATTATTGGGACTTTTTAAATGTATGTTAATAATCTGTTTAAATTGCTTATTTTTGCTTGTCCTTGTAAATAATTAATTTTTGACTCTACAGAAAAAAAAATCTCACGGCGAACAAAGCATCATAATCCATGTTTTGGTGTATTGAATGTGGGAACATAAACATGTATGAGTAGGACGTTGTTCAATAATGACTCATACAATATCGTCATATTTTCAGGGTAAGATCGAGTCATGCAAATATTTGCTGTCATCTAGTAACTGGACACTTTATTATCAAAACTGAAGTCGCGTTGTGTAAAGTCCGCAAATTTAATTTAATCTACGTTACTATTCATTGTTTATTTGTTGTCCCGTGTGGTGCCGGCAAAGAATAGTACCATCTCATACATACCCGTGGGTGTCGTAAGAGGCGACTAAAGGTTATAAACTGGTGGATGGACAGCAGCATTCTCCTGTGTATCATACCATCTTACTTACTGCGGTCACCTACAACCGCGGTCCATGGTGCCAGCCGTAACGCTGACAAGCGAGTTGACTATGGTACTTCCCCTCCACATTTTTCCAGCAAAAGCTAGAATTCTGGAGGGAGCTCCCTGTCCTGTAGTGGACATGTCATGGGATGTTGTGATGACTATTCATTGCCCTACCTTTTCCCTTTCTAGGGTTCCGTAGTCAACAAGGAACCCTTATAGTTTCGTCATGTCCGTCTGTCTGTTTGTCTGTCCGCGGGTCAGCTCGGAGACCCTTAGTACTAGAAAGCTATAATCTAGTATGGATATAAGTTTTATCCACGACAATAAAGTGGTAAAATAAATGCACTGGTTTCTACAGAGAGCGGTTGCCATCTGAGCTCCGCATCAAAGGAGAAACCAGATAACCAGACCCAATCCTAGAATCCTTAGCGGCTAAGGATTCTAGGATTGGGTCTGGTTATCTGGTTTCTGGCTAAGTTAGCCAGGTTAGTAGCCAACCTGGCTGTCAGACTTTTTAAACCACCAAATAGCTGTTGACAAGGCTTAATGACTACTATCACTGACAGTAATCGGCTTAACGTGCCTTCCGAAGAACGGAAACGCTGTTGTTGTTGTGCCACTAGCGGTCACCCATCAGGCTATTGACCACGACCAACGTAGGGTAATTTTCGTGATTGGAAAGAAAGAGCAAATACCACACGAAGCAAGCGCTTCAGTGTTTCTATTATTGATGTTATACAACGTGTTAACGGAATAAGCGAAACTGAGAAAATAGTTTGTTCAGAATTGAGAGTAGAATCAATTTCATGGGTTTTGATAGGGGTAATTTTTTTTTATTTTTGTTATTGAAATTGTTGGCGCTTCTATTCTAAATATTTCTGTGGATACGCGCGCTGGCGGCCGGGCGCCGCGCGGTTATTGAGCGGTGAGGAGGGGAGGGAAGTGATCGTGGCGTGCGCGGAGTGCGCGGACTAGAACAACGATGAAACTAGAACCGCGTTAGCGTAATATTATATATTCTTTGCTAGAACTATGATGAAACTTTAAAATATCAATATCTAGAAAAAAAATCTTTTTTAAGATTTCTTTTTATGGGAATGGATTTATTTTAGTAAAAATCTGTTAGGGTGTATGAGGGTTTCGCTTATTCCATTAACAGGTTGTATAATAACTGAATACAAATCCCACAGTGCGTCTTCCTCTTTAAAATTTACAAAAATGAACCTCCATCAGTAATTACCAACATCTTTTCAATGCTTTTGTTTGAATACTTTTGAAAAATTCCCATCGAAACGAAGCAAACTAAAAATTTAAAATTTGTTAGTATGCATACCACACAATGTGTACCGCAAAACTGTTGAGGCCGATAATTCCCACACGGTACAAAAATCTGGCCTTAAATGAGCGCATAACCCTCCCGCTTGCGCGTGCGCTGACCTTGTGGCTACAATAGCTCAGCTCTTTGGCCTCTACCGACTACTACAAGCACACGACTCTAAGGTAACATTTTAGACGTAAGACCAAAATATTTTAAATATTCGTTTCGAACACGCACTTAGATTTGAAACGGACAGTTAACAATGTTTACATGAATGAGAAGTTGAACACAACAAACGACAAACTACCAATTTAGGTCGCAGCAATAAAAAAGAAGCGTAAGATGATAGATTTTTCAAGTTCGTAAAGTTGAACGACGCGAACCTAAATGCCAAGGCAAACATACAAGGCAACATATACAGCCAACGAGCAAACTGCAAACTATCGCGTACTAGTTAAACGTTTGCAAATAACGTAATACAAAACTTTTAATAAATGCAAACTGGTCAGCAAATAAATAATATAGAAAGCAAAAGAATCACCGCGGAACTAATTTAAACAAAAAGAAATCTGTGCAGAACCGACTAAAATGTTATTGTTATGCCACTGAAGTTTGTTTCGTAAGACGAGCATTTGATCTGATTACAGATAATGCAAGAATCGAAATATGTAAATTATGTCAGCTTAAGAATATAATGTTTACAAAACATAAGAGGGCCATAGACGAAGATGTCACGCCAGCTGTGACTGAGACGGGCGAACACTTGAAAGTTGATCCGTACAACGAAAGTGAAAATGTTAACTTTCATGTTTAGAGAACATCTTCACATCTTAAGAGTGGAATAAACCACTTAGCACTATGTCATCCAAATAAATTAGAATTACGACCTCAACATCAACTCCTTATTTGTAAAGCAACAGACGTTCCTTTTATGACTTTTATAAATGTTTCGTTTCGAAGCAATAAGAAAGTTGAAAAGTCATTCGTATAGCAATTTAGAATTCTGGTTTAGCTGCGTCGTAATGTCTATAAATGAGTTCTTCATGTTGCGATTGCAGGAAACTTTTTTACGCAGAATTAGAGAAATTAGATCTAGAAAGCGTTTACTCGAGTGAACGACCAGGCTGACCTATTAACGGACTGAATAGCGATTGTTTACGAACACCTCAACAATTGGGTGACGAGTGATAAATGGAGAACAATGAAAATAGATCAATGCCTTATTGACATTACTACATATAACCAAACTACAATAAGGTACAAACTTACTGCATTATTTTATAATTGTTTTGTGTTAGTAAAATAATATACAATATGTTAAAGGATTAATTGAAACTGAGAAACCTGACTGTTCACAATCGAAAGAAGAATCAATCCTTCTTCTTATCTAGTCGATCAATGGCTTAACAAAATTATTGCTGCACAGTACTATGCCACACGCACTACAATTTCAGTGGTGTGAGTGAAATAAACCCTCACGTCTACAAGCGTAGGGAGGCACCGCACACACATTCGTTGTGTGAGAGCTCTTGGTATGTCCCCACAAACCTTTCACCATTTTGATATGGGTAATTAGATTTTTAATTTTTATTTCGCCGCATCTAAATCTTTCTGTAGCTACGTCCACGCCGCCACTACGGTTACTTGTAGTAAGTCACAGAGCTTGAAATATAACAGAATGACAACAAAACCATAAAAAACAATATCTTAGTTAAGGGATAATGCGTATGAGTTCTTTGAAGGTTTCAGTTATTTCGTTAACAGGTTTTAAGAACAAGTCAATAATCTTGGATCGTGTGTAATGTAAAAGCCAGACCATGGATCCACAGATTTATCGATAAATCCTAAAATTTTTACTAATGATGGTACTCCTACAGTAAAATGTGTACCAATGCTGAGATCGACACTAATGTGTACTACCTTATACAAAAATAAATATCAAAAAAGTTATTGTCACTTACTTGTCCTTTAGAAATGATGAAGAATGTGTCACCCCTTGCGCCTTGTCTGACGATGTAGTCGCCGTTCTGGTAATGTGTCTCTTCTAGCACGTCCGAGATCTTGATCAGCGTATCTTCGGGCAAGTTTTTGAAAATTGGAACGCTGCCAAAGAAAAAAAAACGTTAAGTTGACTATCGAAGTTATATCATCACAAAAAGGTGGTTGTGCTTTGGTGTGGAAAGAGTTACGGTTGAGGACAGATTGATTATAGACGATTATTAGCATAATCTTATGGACCTTCTATGAGTCAAACATTATGTTGAATATTGGACCATAGTTTTTGAGCGAATAAAAAACCTAGATCTAGTTAAAGCCGACGTATTATTACATCACTTTTTCAAAGCAACTTTCATTTAACAAAATTTACAGTCTTGTACACGTTAATGGATGTTATAATGATGTGCAGCTAAAATACACTGTAGATAAAGGAAGTATTCAATTACAATAAAACTTTATGTAGCGAGATTGTATTTTGTATACACTGAACTAAGCGTCCGTGTGGTGCCAGCAAATAATATAATAATAGTATGAACTCATCTCTACCCGTGGGTGTCGTAAGAGGCGACTAAGGGATTATGAGCCTGAGGATGGGCAGTGAGCCGAAGGATGGGCAGTAGCTCCTGTGTATCGTACCATCTTACATTCTGCGGTCACCAACAACAGCGGTCGCAAGCCGCAACGCTTACAAGCGTGGTGACTATGGTAATTCCCCTCGAAAGTACCACGATTTTTTTCTGAAATTTTAGAGGGAGCTTTTTATCCAGCAGTAGACGTTCTCCTTTTTAAGCTTATGTGCCGTGAGAAAAGCTGTTTAGTTTTGTAAATATACAAATTTGAGAGACATTTAACACAAGGTGAACTGATCCTAAACTACGCAAATACGTATTAAGGGTACATAAAAAACACTCAAGCCTTCAACATTTTTTAAAATGTTTTCCCAGTCAGTGGCAGGGAACCCACGACCTAAGGCGCAGTAGGTTAGATCACTACCACTGCGCCAAAATGTCAGTCAGTAAAAGTTGATTTATTCGATTTGATTAAATTCTTTGACACCTACTTGAAGTACGAGACACAGTGATTTAATTTTCATTCAGAAGAAAAACGTTTACTTGAGTCATGCCACCTCTGTATAGAGGTTGCATTGCACTTTACCGTGCTCCATAACAAAACGTGACTTTTCTTATCGCAAATCATTTGCAATTATGACCAAACCGATTATAATTATATATTCTTACAACAATAAAGTATAACAATTTCAACCGAGCGATTGATTTCCTTTCAATCAACTTGATACTCTTTTGAAAGAAATAAAATAATAAAGAAAAATAAAAAGATAAACAATGATCTTAAGATACCAACGGACAAAGATATAAATATGTCATGGTCTGGATTGTGGAACGCAAATGCACCTGCTGCCTGTCTATACTGTCTTTCCCATAAGTAATATTTGTTGCATCGAAATAAAACTTCAAAAGCAATATCAGTTGCAAGAATCACGTACAGGTAAACACAGATCAACGTTACACGAATACATCAGAGACATCAAACTTATTAACATTACATGCATGAAACATAACAGACGAGCTCTGAGTATACATAAAACGTGTCCCAAGAACAATGTTTCCGTACTTTATAAGACTTGAGAATTGTATAGTTGGTGAAAGGATTGAAATCTCAAATGTCAGGCAAGAACGTGACAGGCGAAGCATTTCGCAAATGCGCACGCGCTTAAGCAACCGAGAGACACTGGGGTTCGCTAACAATGTCTTTTGTTTTAATGTTTTTATAATAACCGACTTTATTAATAATATTTTAAAGTTAAGAAATAGATAAGTTGATTCACGTTATTAGAGCAATTTAAGATAATTTTTGGTACACATAAAAAGTTAAGTTAAAATTGATGCATAAAAAGGAAAGAATGATAAAATTAATAAAGCAGCAAACAATGATAAACTACGACTAACCAAATCTTATGACAAATAAAGCAAATCTAAATCAAAATTCTTACACAAAGACGAAACAGTTTATAAGAGAAGCAAAGCATCTGCATGCACATCATAATAATATTACAAGTGCCAGTCTGGCTAGAATTACACACTTTGCAATATTTTCGAGCAAGGTGAGAGATAATGAGATAGTAGAATAATAATAAGTAACATTAAGTTACTTTTAATATTCCAGCCTGGCCTAGTGTGCAGAGTCGTCTAGTTACAAGGACAACCAGCGGCAATAAATACAGTATTTCTATGTCTTGCTTACGAAGAACATGAAACCTTAATAACTATGTACTGGTGATCGTGATGAACCGATAACAAAAATGGCATAAAACCAAAGTTTTAAGTAGAAAAGATGTTAAAATGGAGATTTGCAGATAATACGGCTTCATAATAAAGAAAAATCTGATCAATTTATTTTTGTTTTGTTAAAAGAGATGAAAAATGTATTAAAAGAGATTAATAAGTTAAAACCTGCGCGACTGAGCTTTACCCTATTTGATCTTTCCCAAAGACTAATTAATTACAGATGGCGCTGTAGGATTTCTAAAACGCGCTATTTTCAAGCAATACTCAAAAACAAGGAGAATACAAATTTTCCTAGACATGAGACCTAGCTAGATTGATTTGTTTCACCCGAAAACCCCCTGAAGTAAATTTCATCGAAATTGTTAGAGCCGTTTGGGCGAAACCGATTAGAAAAATATATAAAATATTGCTCGTTTAATAGTAAAGGATTTGCTTTGTACTTATTTAAGGACGTTTTGACAATTTGAATGTAACAAACTTTCCTCACTGTGTCTAAGAATGTCACCGACGAAAGCAAAAGAATGGGCTGTTGCACGCCCATAGAATTTGCATAAGTGTGAGGTCAATGTTCCCCTCTGTCATCGGTAATGCTCTTAAGTTGTGTGTTTTCTCTGTACATGAGGCTTGCAAATAAGAGTAGACTTTGTGTCCATTTTTGCCAGATCAAGTTGAATTTACCATATTACTTATAAAAAAAAAATTCGTAAAAACAAAAATTTGAGTAATATCAATTACATGACTATTGTCCATTGAATACTGAAATAAAGACCTTGGACCTTGGCTTTCATGATAAATTGGATGTAAAAGATATATTTTCTAACTTAATAAATATTTCCTAAACTTTATAAGCAATTATTATTTGCCGAAAGATAGAGACATAAGTTATGTAAATTGATGTCGCTATCTTTCGTCAAATAAAATTATTTATTATGAAGTAAATTAAATTTAAAGATTTCTTATGTGCAAAACATGCGCAACAGATAGTTAATATTCTTTTAGTTGCAAACGTATCAAATATTAAATATTTATAGTCTTATGAAATTACTATTTCCATGTGCGATTTCTACGCATCAATGTCAATGTTACTCATTTCATAAAGAATATTTTAAAGATGTCGTGGTAATACTTTCGACAAGATTGAAGCAACTGAGTTACACATTTGAATAATGTAATATTTATTTGCAATGACGCATGTAGGCTAATTCGAACAGACAGAAATGTAAACTTCTGTGGTAAAGAGTTACCAAATGTGGCCTACAGTAAATATTTGGGCCAAGAAGCACACGTTCGTTCAATTAACATGTCAAAACAACGACTGAGGTTATTGGCCTCCACATGTCAACAAAGCGTTTTATTTTGAAGGGAAGTCGGAAATAACACATCTAAATTAAGACTTTTGAAAGAACGTTTACCATTTAAAAATGTAATCGAATCAAGCAAGCCAAGTTTAATAACCTCTTCACTGCTCTTTCGAAAATATATTTTAATGGCTCTTCGCTAACCAAAGCAGCAATCATGAAATTTTGTATTTGCATTATTCGTGCGCCAAGTGGTCAAAGTTTTGTTAATTTTATCTTACATAATGTCGAAAATTTTAATATACCTTGCAAAATAACTTATTTAGTAACTGAGTAGCCCTAAATCGAATGACATCACCAAATTTGTTATCAGTATGTAACCTCGATATGTTCTGGGTCACCAAAGTGTGGCCTTCTCTTTAAAAAAACTGCAAACGGTTTACATTACTTTTATTAAAGTTCTGTACTTTCGTAATATACAAATTTATATGTTATTTGTCTGAAATAGCGTCCTCTATCTCTTTAAATATTTTCAAGCAAATTTTTTAATTATATACTTACTTAGATCATGGGCGAAAAATTCTCTCGCCACCTAGGTTCAATTTCCAGGAATATTCAACTTATCTGTGTTTTTGATCAGTTAGAGCTTGCTTCTACAACTTTTTAGGTGTGTAGCTCAAAAGATACCTATTTCAAAAGTGAAAAATTACTATTCAAGCCGATAGTACGTTAACGAGACAAATCAACCGTTGTTAGACTAATAAGAATTGCAAGCTATGTTGACGAACTATTTATAACTAACGAGGATGTACCAAGGGTACATGACAAGGTTGAGAGTACAAACATTGACGTTAAGATTGATGTCACAATATTACTGATAAAGCCAGTATGAATTCCTGCCAGCCAGTATTCATTCATTGTCTTGCTGCACTTGCGGTTATGAAATTCTGAAGACTGGAGAATTGTTTTATATATTTATTGTTACGACGACGAAAGCAACAGCCTTTACAATAAATACCATTCATGGGTAGCATAACACCTCATAGTTGATTAGATAAATCTATCTTTACTATTTACTAGAACTACTTCTGAAAATGTCTTGATAATCATTCTAAATTGGTATGGAAGAGTGGGTTCTTCTGACACAAGTATTTTTTACCCAAGAAGAAGATTCCTACTATTTGTAACTATGATTAGTTTCTGACTACATAAAGACTTTGTATTTAAAAAAAACAAAAAAAGTTAGACCTTTGTTTAAAAATTGTTGTTCTTCATAGTAATATGTACTACTGTAAGAATCATGACGAAAGATTTAATGTGAGAAGCTTGCAAACGTCACTTGCAATGTAAGAATTTTTAAGAACCTACCGGTCCATCTTGCAATAGAAAAAACAAAAAAAAACTCACCTCTTAAGGAAGTCAGTGTATTCTGCCTGGCGAATGAGTCCCGTGCGCATCATGATTGTCTGGAAGCATTGGCGCTCGATGGCCCACAGTCTGCAATCGGTGGCCGCCTTGATGGTGGCTGTTCGCTTGCAGTTGTATAGAATGGCCAACTCGCCGAAGACCTTTCCTGGGGCCATCGTACTGAGGTATTTGTTTTCGCGGGAGACTTCCACTCGACCCTCTGTTAAGACAAAAAATATTCAATTTAATATTGGTAACAATGTAAAATAAGCAGACTTTGCTGAAATCAAGTGTAGCTAAGAGTTTAGCCATCATTAAATTATAAATCAAACTCTTCTAAGTAATCTAAGTTACCCACACATAGATAACCTGTTACATGAATATAACAACAGTAATAAAAGATCAGTACGTAGACGCGTATAATGCGTGTTACAACCATATTCATCATCATTATATTAATTTCAAGCACAAGTAGATAATCACTGAATTGTTTCGTTGTTACGGTGTAATTAACAATGTAAACACCTTTGTTCCCTACCAAGTAAATTTAAATTTATTGTTTCGAAGTTTCGACCAGTATTTGAAGAGTCAGAATCTTAGTAAATAGAACGGAAAATCCTTACCAATTAACTAGAAAACAAGTTACTCAAAATATTTCACGTGAACGTTGTGAACATTCTGCGGTAATAGGCGCAAGAGTATTTTTTATTGGCATTGCTATGGACTTGTAGAATTTTCAAATCATTTGATATTAATGCCTATAAATGCGATATTCAAGGCTATGAAGTTCTATATCGGTCTGGTTCTTGGTGAGTCATTGGTGAGCGGGTACATGAGTCGACAAAACCACATTTATAGTAAAAGAAAAAAAAACTGTGACAATACAAATCGTACGTTAAATAAAATAAAAGGCATGTATCGACATACTGCATATTTTTTTCAGGGACTCTTATAATAACTGCGTGATAGGTACTGTAGATGGATTAAGCTACAATAATACTGCTACTCGGAAGTATTTCTGTTTTACAGTAAAGTTCTTTAACCCTTATTTTACCTGTTCTCAAATTGGAACACAGGGTGTAAGTGCAGGGTGCGGGAGGGGTATGCCCGTATGCGGGTTGCGGGATACTATCAGATAGACATTTTGATAAAGGAAATAATATAGGCTTATCTTTACTGATATTTTTCGCCCGTGTGGTGATGGCAAATAACAGTACCAACCCGTCTCTACATGTGGGTGTCGTAAGAGGCGACTAAGTGATAATGAACCAGAGGAAGGGCAGGAGCATCCTTCTGTGTATTGTATCATCTGGCATTCTGCGGTCACCAACAAATGGTGCCAGTCGTAATGCTAACAAGCGTGATGACTATCGTACTTCCCCTCTACATTGTTCCAGCAAAAGTTGAAATTTTAGAGAGAGCTTCCTATTCTGTAGTGTTTTATGGGAGGTTATGATGATACTGAAATTTTATGTTACCCAAACATGCCATTTCCTAACATCATGTATTTTCATCATACAGAGTCCAGAGCAGGTTAAGCTTGACACTTACAGTTCGACTCTATCAGCAATGATTATTGAAATAAAAACGGTACAAAGTCCAGTTTGTCTAACTCGACGTGCTCTTGACTGTACTCATATTCAATACAGTCTCTGCTTTTTTTTACAACCAGAAAAGATAAAATTATCTTTACGTTTTGCTTCTGATTTGCACCACAAACGAAACAGAAGCTGCGATGCGTCATTGACAATTATCACAACAAAAAAAAACCGGTCAAGTGCGAGTTGGACTTGCGCGTCGAGGGTTCCGATATACCTTTAGTATTTATGGAAGCAATAAAGTCCATTTTTAGGACCGGAAAACTAAATTTGTTTGTAAAGGTGTTTTGCAGATTTCTAAAAAACTGTGCAACTTAGAAAGATCGTTTTATTTTCGCTGTAATATTTACATAAACGTCTTTCGACCGTAATCAATTCAGATTTTTCCATTCACAAACTTCGGAGATAAGGGGAAGGCGGTATTTTTTTTGACATTTTTCATCATAACTTGAAAACCAAGGGTCGTAAAAAAATACAAAAATATATTTTAAAATGTACAAGTAAAGTCCTTTCATATGATACCCCACTCAACCTAGTACCGATAATTTGAAATTTTGCCCCCCCTTATTTGGGCCCCCTTTACATTAATAATCATAATTTTTTCTTAATTCTTTCATGTGCAATTAAGTTGGACAACCATATCCTAAAAGTATTCTAAATTTCAAGTCGATAGCATGAGTGGCTGCCGAGATATACAGGTGTGACAGACAGACAGACAAAGCGGCACCATAAGGGTTCCTTTTTTTTACCATTTTGGTATCGGAACCCTAAAAATAGGCTTCTAGTTATCACCCGTATTCAGACTGATAGTAAATCTATATAAATAATTAACTCTACGTATACTATTGGTGATAACGTGTGAATATACAAAGGAGCGTGTGAAAATTGATTGTTATAAGAAAACAATGCTATAATCTCCAATATAACACAACAATGACCAGTGGTAGAGTTTACGGTACTTATTTTGTGTCATTGTACCATCAAGAGCTATTGTTAGAGGTTACTGTGTTCCATTAATTGAAATCCTTGCATTGTTTGTTGATACTGTTATACGTTATAAAATAAAACACTATACAGGCAGCTGCGCTAATATATTAGGAATATATGCAGAAATACAAGTAACTTATGCGGACGCTTTGTTGCTACCATTTAATGCATTTTTAATCTTCCCGATGCAAGTACCTCATAAATTCCATCCCACTATGATTTTAGTAACACATTAGTAAGATCTCACGGCAAGATTCTGTACCTGTTTTATTACCTTTTGGTTTACCTAGTGAGTCTATATCGCCACCGAGTCTACCCTCAGTCGCCTACCAAAATCTTTCCGCGAGTACATGCTTCTTATTTGTTATTAAAGTCAGTGAAGTGCCATCGGAAAGAAACCATTTTGAAGAATTCGAAAGATCTCTAAAAACACCCCTCTTTCGAAAGCAAATTTGACGACAACGAAGATACAAATGAATAAAGTGCAAATTTTTGGACCAAGTTTTTTAGGTCCTTGTAGCAAGATTTAAAAATATGACCTACTACTGAATAAACTTAAACATCACATTTCGATCAAGAAAATTATTATGTGCGGAACTACCTCCGCTAGGGTCAATTGCTATCTTGCGATTGAATATTAGGTTATTTTCACAATCTAGGTAACACAATAATAAGTACAAGTTACTTACTACACTTCACATTTATAAAAATGTAAAAATAGGTAGATAATTACAAAGTTTCTCTTAAGAAAAACTAGTCTTTGGTCTCAAGTTCAACACTCGAGTTCTATTCAGTTGTCAATGAGCATGTGCGTAAGTCACGCGACGTCTGAGTTTTATATTTAAAAGCAAATAGAATAAGCAAAAGTATCAATGGAAAGAATTTGCATGAGTAAGTGAGTCAGTGTTATTTCGGAATTTTTTTTTATTTTATATTTAAGCCAAATTATCCTACTAAACCAAAACTTAAAACCGAGTCATTCTGACTAGAAGCTATCAAAAGTAGAGACAACTTAGCAGCCAGTTGCGCCATAAACCAACCAACCCAATGACATTTTAATTACAAATAATTTATTTAGACAGGACACATTTAAAGCCGACACAAAATCGTTTGTAAAATGAAAGTGTTTCAAGGCAACTTGCTTGAATATTATGACTCGGGTCAAAAGATCAGAAACGTGAAACGTTTGTGTTCATTGTTACGAGATTTTTTATATAATTCCTATTTCGTACAATTTATTGCCTTTGACATTAATTTTAATAAATGTTACAAGGTCACATCGACTGAAAATAGTAATAACTGTTTTTGCATTTAAAATACCCTTGAGTTGTTTGTTACCCCAAAACTAATGTCATGTTATTAATATGGTAATTGTTCGTAATGAATCTGATTCACGCGTGATTTAACGCAAAAGTGGGTCAAAGTAGCAAAGTTTAATTGATATGCGCGTCTTGGTTTGTTTTGCAACAAGTAGCTGTACATTGCTAAAGTATTTGGGTCCTGAACTGTGAACGGTGCGTTCATTTCGTAAGGTATCCTACATTAGTTTTTTTTTACTTTTAAATATAAAAGTAGGATCACATTTAAGGCTACGAATAAGGCTTATCTACAAAGACAACTTACTATCAATCAACATCAAGACAAGGCATTATCAGCATCTGGATAACAACATTGGCTATGAAAGAAGATAGGTATTATCTATACACAGGGCTATAAGAATTGGTGCAAAACCTATTAAGGGCTTATTCTAATGGTTAAATGCAACAACTTTGGTTCTAAGACTTTTTAAAATTCGCAAAATAAAATTCGACTTTTCATACAAATTCCACCGATCAACTGATCATTATGTATGAAAATCCGATTTTTTTGCATCTAATAAAAATAAAATGATACACTTTCAGCGTAAGATATAAGTAAGTTTTTTACCTGAATCTCCATTTCGTTGCTTTTCATGGGCTTTTTCAGCTTGATCTTCTAATTTTGAGACGTCTAATAAGATCCCCGCATCTAATGTGGAATCTGTCGCAGTGCTATCTTTTTGACAAAGATTTCCCGTTCTCCTTTTTCGTGTTCCATATGTATGAACTGGCACTATTAGTTTTGGTCTAGGTATGGAGAAGTCAGAATCGGAACCACTAGATGAACTTTTAGCACTTCGTGAATAAACACCATTTGTCACACGTTCATCACCGAGCTCTTTAGGAGAACCAAAAGCTAGAATGTCATTGTACCTATTATACCTATCGTCACTTTTAACTCTCACTGTATTGTATAACTTTCCGTACTTATCATGTTTGATTTGTTTCGCAACACCGTTTGTAGTCCGATAGTCACTTTCTTTTCCCAATTCAATCGATTGATATCCGTTGGTGATTGGAGGGACGAGTGGATTTTTCTTTCCATTAAACATATCGTACTGCATCAGTGTCAGCTGTTCGCTTGGTGATAAATTTCTCTTTGGCTGAGTGACAGTGACACCATTGTATGGATCGCTGTTCGGCTGAACAGTGTCAAGATAAGCGCGCAGAGGTGCTCTTCCTTCGCTCTTAATCCTTAAAGATTTAGAACGGAAGCTAGGCTTTACTTCTTCAACACGTCCGTTTCGTTCGTTCGACGGTTGCGTAGTGTGCTCAGGAAGTGTATCGCATGTAGATAGCGACTCAATAACTGCTGGCACGTATAAACCCGAATCTTCCGGTTCGTCATCCACGTCTAAGCTTTGGTTACTCGACCTGGATTTCATAGCAGTGAGATCAAGAGTTGCCATTGAATTAATTAAATGATACATCGTGCCGTTACCGAAACCGCGCATTGTGCCATTTTTTGATTCGTCATTTGAGGAGCTTTTGTCTTTTTTGGTATCGTTCTGTAGCTGTTTTATTTTATCACTGTCAGTGTCATTGTTCTGTTGACTAACTCGTGAATAGTATTCATAGTATGATTCTGCTGACGGGTCTATTGGTACTGGACCGGGGTCTGGAAGAGGATAATAGTTTTTCTTTGAGTCAACCTTCCTTTGTCTGTGCGCATATTTTAAGGAATCTTTTCTTTGTGGAGGCACAGGCGGCTGATGTTTACTGTTAGAACTACCCAATGACTCGACATCCCATTCAGTGAAATTTCTCCGCTTGATCCTTCTCAGCGTTGATGGCCGGTATCCATTTGGCATATCTTTAAAGCTATAACTATGTTTCAATTTATTATTTTGAATAATGAGATTATTGTTTGCTCTAGCTGCTTTTTCTTCTATGTTTTGTTGATATTTAGCTAATTGAGATAAGTTTTCAGTAGGAACATTGTTGGAGTAATTAAATCTGTTGTCTTCTAATGCGTATGTTTGATTGTCATATTCCCGATCGTTTGTGCGACCTACATCTCTGCACGACTTACTTCTAGATATGGAATTAAATTTGACCTTGTTTGATTTATCATCGTTCTCATTATATGCACCGAGGTTTTGTGCACCGACCCAGTTGGCAGCGTATACAAGGTCCATCGTCCTGTCGTTGATTGAAAGCCACGGGTCCTCCATAACGACTTTTCCTGGATAATGTTTTATTTTCATTATGTTGAAAATTTGATAGTTTTATTCCCAATGTGACAAAACAGAGATGATTTCAGATTTATACTGGTGTTTTGGGACACTTGGAGGGAAAATTCCATTTTTTCATTTGATATGACACAAACTACTTATCAAGGTTTCAAGCGCTTATTCGTTTTTTCATTGCAAGGATGTAGTTCTCCGTAATTGTTATCACTTGACCTGTACAGACATTTTTTTTATTTCTCTCTTTGCAACAATAATGTTCATTAGCTAGAATAGAATTCTAAAATTAAATGCATTTGCCGAAGAGTTGCTCAATGTTCCTTTGTACGCGGTTTTGCGTTCGATCTATTAAGTTGAAACAATGGAATGATTTGGTAAGACACTTATTTCCTTACTATACTAGCTTCGATTAATTTACGCTCACTGGCGTGTTTTTAATATTTAATAAATTAAATAGGTAGTTTTAAAACTAAATTAGACATTAGACGTCCATCAAAAAGTATGAAATAAACAGATAGCATCGATTGAATGTTGTCGGAACTTCTAATAGTTTATTAATTTAATTTTAACCGACTCTAAAGCAAGAAACAATGTGCTGTTTACCACAGAGCACTTAAGCAAGCTAACATTGCAGTCTTCCAATTTTATTGTCACAAAAAATAAAAATAACAACAGTTTGTATGACGTAAAATCGGATGTGTCACGGAATGTAACCACGTAGATATTGCACAAGCATGCTGCCTTAATCCGTCACATGGGACTTGCTTGGGTCCATAAGTCCATCACTAATGCAAATGGAAGCATTGCGTAATAATTAGATAATAGCACGATTGCAAGCGTACAGAGCAGAAGCTGGTTTATAACAGCTCTTTATTATTATTGTTATTACTGCACTTTCACCCACGCAATCTTTATTTGAAGCTCGTTTGAATTTGTGACTTATAAGAAAACATACACAAATTAACAATAAATGAGTTTTAAAAATACTGTTACTAATTAGGAATTTATTATAGTAGAGTAAAACCTCTTGTTATTGAATCACAAGCACCAGGAAAATTAATAAGAATCAAAACAAAAACGCTGAAGTATATTACCTATGAAAAAGGAGATATTAGACACTAATCGTATTGAATTAGTAGCAATTATCGAACGCATGATCGGTCTAGTAGGAAATGATTTCTAGACATGAAGCGATGGGGTGAAACCGGTTCATTGGTCCACATATCCAGCCGACTAATCAGCGACCAGTGATTCGTGAGAATCTTATCCAGGAACTTGAGAAATCACAGTAAGAATAATTACAAAAAATCTTAAAAAACACGACGGCCGTCGATAGCCGGTAGTGGACAAACTTGAAAATGGGATGCAATATGTCTATCAGAATTAAAAATCTACTCTGCACCTACTTTTAATCTAAAAATCTGTTTAAATAAATCCAACACCTTTGAAAAAACTGTTGATTCACGTTAGGACAAAGGAGTCACATCAATAAAATTACTACTTACATAAACAAAATAGACAGTATTTATTTACAACTAAATAACGGTATCTCAGACAATGGTGTGCATTCTTATTCAAAGGACTCGGTCAGTAACGTTGGTATGTTCAGAATTTGTATGGATCTATTATCTAACGCAACGACTGCCTTGTTATACTCAGGGGTCATAAGTCCTTATCTTGTTCTTGTTAGAGCGTCATTAATATGATAAGACAATATTCAAAACATTATTTTTAAGTCAGCAATGTTGAAATCCGTTCATGAGCAATTTCACTTTAAAATAACGTTCCCATTGTTATTATAACAATGGTTGTGGCATATGAAATTGCAACTTTTAACGGTCTGATGACCTGTCTAATAGAATCATTTATTGATAACATATGTTATGTACCAACCAACATGGTCAATCTCATATTATAATACAACAAATAAGTTCCTGTCAATCTATTTGTCAAAGCAAAGTTTTAAATTTATATATTGTTGTAGTGCTGTATCCTATCAATGCAACTTTCTAATTGTAAAGCAAGAAAGACACGCCATGAACTATATGAACATTGACCAATCAAAGTTGATAAACAACATGCCTACATTACATGCAATAAAGATTTCGTTGAACTGACGAAGCGCGAATGCCATTGCATTAAGTAATTAATATTATAAACAAACATTTCAAGTTGAACTTTTTCCAAGCTAGAGCAAGCTAGATTTAGGTACTTAAAAGAAAGCAAAAATATTGATTGACTTTCTTTAAAAGATAACACCAGGTTTGTCACCAAATTAAAAGATTCTGCAGTTGTAAACATAGAAAGCTCAGACATTAATATGCAAAAGATCTTCACTGTGAAGACCAAAATACTTTCACGACACATACGAGTAGTGCACGCGAACGAATGGCCTGCAATAACCTTGGTGCATAAAAGCCTTCGAAAATACTACTTTCAGATCGCATATTGAGTAAACACAACGATGGTAGCAAATATAATAAAAATTTTATTAGAAAGAAACGTCTCAGTAACAAGGTCGTATCAATAAAAGCTCGAAAGTCCTGGTTATACGTATTCCAAGCAAATCATTCCATTGGGTATATATATACACATAATATTGAACTTAAAAAAAATTATTGTTGTAACAAAGAGCGGATATAGGTGATCTAGTTTCAGAGTGATAAAGATCAACTTCGCGTGGATCCTTTGAGATCATTCCCAAGCTGTCACAGCTGCAGCTTACAAAACACCATGATTTAACACCTTTTGAACACTTGAAGCACTTTATTTACCATCGCACAAACACAGGCAGTCACATAAAAGGTTAGGAAAACCAAATCTTCTATGTATAAATCATTGTTTTACTCCCGGTAAAGTCGATCGCAACTATTATAAATTCAGAATGCAGAGCATTCGAGTCGCAACGGGCGACCAATCACGTCAACGTCGCTCCGCTTACTAACTAACCAAACTAACTCTACTCATTCTCGGAGCACGAGCAACTCCTGCGCATACAAGCACGCGCGTGCGAGAGAGAACGAGAAAAGAAAGAGAAAACATGTACCTGAACATACAAAAAAGCTTCAAGTTCATATCACAAAGGTGCAAGAACATTAGGAGCTTTTGACACGGTTAATATTACAAGGAAACAACGATAGGTACAGGGGTTTTCTCACATATAAAAAAAGTAGAGAATATTAGATACTATGTAATAAGTACAAGGTCGAATGGCAAAGATCGCGTGCGCTACACAGTTTTAAAACAATATTTAAGCAGCTAAACACACACCTGAATTAAATTATGATGCATTGATGATCAAAAGATTTACAAAATGAGTACCTACGACATACGTATGTTTAAAAGTGTACTTATACAAAGCACATTATTTCTCGTGATAATTTTTGAGGAGGCCTTTGTCTAGAGCAGTGTAATACAAAAATCCCTAATTTTAGTTCCCATCACCACTAAATTCTGAAAATGAAGCTTTTGGATTTACTTGAGCATATAATATTTTTATAACAGTCACAGACAAGTTGAACGGAAGCTAAAACTGGAACGACAATTTCTGTATCTAATTTAAGAACCTTATTAGTGAAGGTAGCTTAAATAAGGTGAATCGGTCTGTATTGCCCGTGACCGAACTAAAGCTAATGGTTAGAAGGTTAAACATTACCTTCTACTCGTAACAAGCTTATCAACTAATCTACAAAAAATTTTGCAATAATGTTAATTACAGTTGTATCATAGACGTAGTTTATAAAGTTGTAATTTCGACATAATAGTTATTCTAAAGAGTATATAGCTGTAGTTGTATCACTTCAAACTATTGACATTAATGCAACTTAAAAAAAAACAAGGACGCTGACATCAAGAAAACGCAGATAAATTATTTTGGGGCGTCAAATTTTTATTGTTTTGTTATTACTTCTATCATGAGATATGTAATACAGCAGGAATTAACAATACAAATCAATGAAAAAGCTGTAACAGTTGAGTAAACAACAGCTCAAATGGAACACAGGGAAGGAAAGGAAAGTGATCCAAATGAATCGAAAGTTATAGAAAATGGAAAGGTAGGTGTTAATAGAGCAATTGGTAACATTATCGCAGGCAATCAAGGGAACAGCTGAGAAATTATTCATTGAGGCGGGGAAAAACGAAGTAAATTAAACTGTAGGGCTGGTCCGATGCGTAGACTATCTACTTTATATATTTGATGTTGACAGTTTTTATGCTAAGAAATTAAATATAGCTTTTATAATTGCAAAACTGTGCAAAGCTTTCCTAACCGTGTCACAAAATTGGCCAATATAAAATATTATTAAGTAAATATAACTTAAAATCGTGTCACAAAATTGGCCAATATAAAATATTATTAAGTAAATATAACTTAAAATTTATAATATTTAAGTAACATAATGTATATTATCTTACTAAACAAGAAAGTAATAGGCAAACAAAAAACATAAAAGTTGCATGCAGACACTTTTTAACACGAATGGATACGCTCATGATTTAATCTAAACCATTAATAAATAAAATATAACAATTCAGTCAATTGACGAAGAATGCACGCTCTTTTCCAGCAATAAACACAAGACTGTAAATTTTGCACTACTCAATAAAAAAAGCAAGACGAGAAAAAAATACTTAAAAATATTAAACCGACTTCAAGATAAAAAAAAACAAGAAACAAACGTTTTTGAGGTCGGTGCCAGCCTGAATATTAGGAATAAAACACCTAAACGGGTCATTTGGTAGTGTTAGTATGCAACTGTACATACGTGTTTTGTTCCTATTTTTCTGGCTCGCGACGGTCTTAAATTTTTTATTTCTCCCTTTTTAATCTTAAAGTTGGTTTATATTTTTCAATACATTTGCTCAAAAAACGTACTTACAAGGACGTAGACATTGCTCGTAAGTAGTTACTTACAGAACTAGTGCGGTAAGTAAAAAAAGTATACTACCAAGGAGTTTTACACTCTGATCATAAAATTATTTTAACTTAATACGAAAAATGAAATAATATTTCAGTAATTGTTCAAATTTTACTATTAATTTTAACAACGAATATTTGTGATTTTAATTTTGGTCTTGATTTAATCAGTTGCTTAGCAATAAAATTTATTTGATGTTCCTTTAACAACCTGTTTTCTCACAAATGTATTGAAAAACGTCGTAAGATACACGGCCGTAAGGGTTATGATATGACAAACTCGTGCCGATGGTAAACCCTCGACTTCGTCTCGGGTTTACGAAACGTCAACTTCTTTGTAATAACCCTTCTTACGGCACTTGTATCTTAAACTACAATTTTCTTATTTTTTTATTATTTCAGTTGTAATTGAAACTACTTCTAAGTAATATTTTTTTCATTCACGTACCATTACTCGATTATTTCTTTGTCTTTTATAGTTTAAATAATAAATAAAAAACATAATTATTGCCATGTGGCTTTTAGTTCGAACTAGCTACGAGTACAAGCTACTAACTACAAGCTTACAAACATACGTACACTTATGAAATTTGATACATTTGTTTAGAAGCGCATATGGACTAAGATATCTATGCGATAATTGTGTATTTTGATAATATTACGTAGGGGTCGAATTGATAACCCCCTTTTTATGAAGTCGGTTTAAAACGTAAAGCAATGGGTGCATAACGCAACACCGTTTACGGACATTTAACGCTTCATGGCTATATAGGAGAATACTATGTTTTTCTGCGAAAGAAATACTGTAAGAAGTAAAATATTAAAACAATTTTCCAGTTAAAGACTATTTACGAATTGTATTTTCAATCGCGTTTTTGTACATAGAGTTATTATTTTTACGACCGAGCTTTGCTCTATAATAGCTGCCTCAACATTAAAATATCATCGGATTAGCAAGCTATGCTACCCGTCAACAGATGGCGCTTTAGGTTTTTGTCTAAAACGCGGCATTTAAAAAACTACGAGGAAAACGAATTTTCCCAGACATGAGACCAGCTAGATCGATTTTTCGCCCCCGAAAACCCCCGCATGGTAAGTTTCATCGAAATCGTTAGAGCCGTTTTCGAGAAACCGATTATAATTATATGTACAACTATATTACACGTATACATACAAACATTGCTCGTTGGACTAGACCTATTTGACACAAGAATGTTGTGAAAAATCTTAGATTCCTAATAATCATAGTATTACGCAGTAGTAATTCACATTGTGAAATCGATTAAACTTTATTTTTGTAGTTTTAGGTAACCTTAGTATTTTTCATCTTGTGGGTCATATCTTTCCATTTAGTGTCCCACTTAATAGGTTTTTTAATTTATAAACGGAACTTATACAAAATATAAGAACAAACATACAGATAAGTGAGATTCAAGGCCGTAAAACAACGGTTTCACTTTCTTATAGCACTTTTTATAATTGAAATAACAATTCTACCTACTGTCTTACTCGGACACTTAATTTTATGTTATATTAGTAAAAGTATCCGCTTAAATGACACTGGGTACAACTGAGCGGGTATACATATAAAATGCATATTCAGAAGATTTTTAGTATCAACAATGATTATCAAGTAAAGCGCAAACAGCGCCATCAAACTGCTCCTTACAGTTTGGCGCATTACTTGTAAAAAAAATTTGTTTGTTTAAACTGTTTATTGAATAAATAAATAAATAATAATAATAATAATGTTTCTGTGGTCGGTTTGGAATTTTGAAGACAAAATTTGTGTTATTGAGGTATTATCAAATTTGTATAATTAGCAATAGCAATACAGTCTCTACCATTTACATACATTTTACCAGTTATTATCAGTACTGATCAAAATAACCTACTTGGGTAATGTTACTATAAGGCTTAGTTGCAGAACTATAGATTACCTTCTTAGAATTGTTCTAATGAGTTTCATGACATTTATAATCTGAGTTAGTGCTAACTTCCAAGTGAACGTTCTTATAGCCATCCAGATGGAACAAGGCATGAATAGGAGCAGTTACTGGGCATTAACTTCATTCGTTCCTGTCACTGTAATTGACGCTTAGACATCAGAATCCTGATAGATATGCCATGATGTGAAAATTATCGTTAATTTGTTTGCGTTTTGAAATTAAGATCATCATAAGCACCCGGTCCTTTACTTCCAGAAGTGGAGTTCATCTTCTTATATTCAGGCACTAATTCACTTATTAGTGACAATGTTGCGAACATTAGTTTTTGTTTCTTCTGTAAGACTTTGTTTTATATGTTTAAGAAAATACTATTGTATTTAAAGGTTCATTTGATACTAGAGCACCTTTTCCTTTCTATAAGTATTATTGTTTAAAATTTTCTGCTTCCTAGTTCTGTGCAATGAACAATAGTTCAAGTATGGCTGGTATGCGGGCAATCTCCCCTCAACTTTCAATGAATGCCCCATTCATGTCTGTCTCCAACCTTATTATTAGAACCAACTTTTAATTCATCAGTCTTATTGTTGTGAGAATCAGTAGTTCATTGAATTCTGTAGAGGGTAAGAGTTTGTTTCTTTTAAGTGTTCCATTTATATTCCTGTACTCTAACATGTAATGTCGTTAACTTTTTAAAGGGTTATCGACTCAGTGAACCCGAGACTCGGAGTTTTTCAAAGTGAAGACTAGAGACAACATATCGTCTTACGTGTGTAAATCTATAGCGTGAATTTTTATTGGGTTCGTTCCTGAAGTCCAGTGGTTCTCCTCTTGAAAACTTAACCTGAAAACAAATAAATTTTTCGGAAGAAAACATTTCTTTTTACTACACCAAAGCAGTCTTTCTTAAAAAGGTTCTTCGGAAAATACGAGTAGAATCACATGGCTTCGGGAGTAAAAGCAATAAAAATTTACATTGTATAAAGAATAACATCGGAAATACATTAGAGAGATTTCTCTATGCACATACGCAGATCAGTATTTAGATCGCGAGAGAAATCGATATGGTTGGTCACATTGGCAGAATGCACGCGTCGAGATACGACAACGCGACCATGTTAAGATAGTAACATTCTTTTACATAAACAGAAGAAAAAGAAACATCTCAATTTGGAAGGTTATCCCGTAATGTTCCACTAGTTAACTTAGGAATTAGGACATGAAATCAATACGGGCATACTCTTGTTTTCTTGACATGTTTCTTTTATTGAAAAACGTAAACATGGAATGACAAAGATGGAGAAACAAAGAACTTAGTACTGCAATTATTATTGTTCTTAAACTTACAAAACTATTGTCTTGCTGGTTTCTTTTCATAATTTCACTTTTATTTTTATTCACAACTAGCTGTTGCCCGCGACTTTGTCTGCGTGGGGTTCAGAAAAACGCAGCTAAACACCTCTTGTTTACATGTGGACTTGTAGGTCGCCCACTATCCTCGTATGTGTGATACGGGTTTCTTTATTTCTTGTACAAAACAAAACCTATCTAAATCCGAGACTCACTCACTTTAGCTTCTGTAGCTAGGTACTGAAAAAAGAGCGGTACAAAATACAACGGGTCTACTTATTCACAATCGTTATTATGATACTAAAGGTTATATAATCAAAATGGAGGTGTACTTTAGATACACTCTGTTTAGTTTCACTAAATCTAAAGAATCAGGCTAGAAAGAGCAGTGGAACAGTTTGGAAGCTAATTTTATTTCTTGAAGTAAATATAGCATTTAGGTTCTAAAAGCAACACGAATTTGCAATAAAAGAGATGAAGACTTGACGCTATGCTTTCTATCTAGCTAACACTATCTTAAGTTTTTACTTTCAAAAGTCGAATTAACAGTACAAACAGTAAAAAGGTTGTGTTTAAAAAAAAAATTTTTATGGTTCCGTACTACGAAAGAAAAAAACGGAACCTTTATAGGATAAATGTGTTGTCCATCTGTTTGTTTTTTTTAGGGTTCCGTACCAAAAAATAAAAAAACGGAACCCTTATAAGATCACTTTGTTGTCCGTCTGTCTGTCTGTCTGTCTGTCAGTCTGCCAAGACCCTTTTTCTCACGAACGAGAAGAGGTATCAGGTTAAAATTGATAACGAATATTAAGGTCCATAAACCACACAAGACCTGAAAATTTTAATTTTTTACAACGACGCAATCAAAAGAAATGGCTTTTTTGTCCACAACTCCATACATTTATGCAAAAAAGCAAAACCTACAGGGTACTTCCCGGTGACCTAAAATTATGAAATTTGGCAAGAAGCTAGGTCTCACAGTACAAATAAAGGGAGAAGTCTAAAATCATTAAATAAATCAATTTTTCTCAAATCTAAAAGTAACCAATTAAGGTGAGCTCCCGTTTCAAGAACTTTTCTATAAAAGAGGGGTCAAGTTGGATGGTCGCGGAGTTTTGAAAATCAAAGAGCAAAAGCTTTTAGTATATCCAGTATTATATTATTCTATGGTATATCATATGGTAGATAGGTACGGAACCCTTAGGGCGCGAGTCCGACTCGCACTTGGCCGGTTTTTTTATGAATGATGGGCTTACTCTTGACCTCGATCTAGCCCTGAAAGCAGAGGTAATGGTATCAAATATTAGGGTATATGGGCCCTTGAAAAATGAAAATTTCAAGCTTCTGCAACTACACAATCAAAAGATACGGCCATTTATAACTGCATTTGCATGTATTTATGAACCTAACCAAAACCTAGAATCATTTAATTTGGCAAAAGCTAGGTCTCATAACACAAACTAACTCTAAAATGAATAAATATTACTACTTTTCTCACAAGTAATCATAACCAATTAAGGTGAGCTTCCGTTTTAAGTACAATTATAATAAAGATAGGTCAGCTTAAAGTGGACACAGAGTTTTTAAAATAAAAGGGCCAAGCTGAAAGAATATGATATGGTTGAAGAGTGCGGAACACTTAGGGCGCGAGTCTGACTTGCACTTGACCGGTTTTTTTAATGTTGTAAAGTTCTTTCTAGAAAACCTCGAAGGTTCTCTACATACCCATATACAACCATACATCAAGTCAGTGACATTAGGAGCGCAATGCCAGTCATAAATATTGAACCTAATGTATGCAGACCTAATAGAGTGGAACCAACGAAAATTGCCCATTGCAACAATATGCGATTCAAAACGCGTTATGGTTTCGAAAGCTCCTTATAGCGCACAATAACTTGCTTTTTGTTCGCCATTTCTGAAGTAATTTGTATGAATGTGGCTTTGAATGCTATGACCAAAATCCATGGAGTTTGAAGACGACTTTCTTTGAGTCGTCCAAATAAGAAGTTACTGTCAATCGCATATCAAGGTATACACGGATCTAAGAATATCAGCGCTGGTGCTATTAGTAAAGACGGTCTAACGGACGGTGTATCAATGTACGGTCAACCGCTTGCCGGTAGAAACTTTTTCAACTCTATTACCACGCCATAAGGTCCAAAAGTGTTTCTACCGATGTGCGGCCGTGTGTACATATTATGGAGACTTGTGAATAGAACATTCTAAGAAAAGAATCTTGTTTCTATTGAAGATTATTTGTTAGTAATCGGTCGAGTTATGCTCATCCAATCATGACTGTTTGTTTTTCGAGAAATTCTTTAGAAAGAAATAAAAATAAAGAATATTATTACAAACAGTATAACGAACGCCTACTACTACGGAAGATTTTTATTATGCAGTTAGCTATAAAGTGGAGATGATTATCTCGTAAGAAGTACCATTTAAGTAAATTTTAATAGGGCCTATTAAATATTCGTACACAAGATAGCTGAACCGGTCCACCCAAAAACTGAGTAGGCTTCAGATAACCAAACGATTTCCAAACATTCTTTTGTCTGTACCTAAACGAAACTGTCTTGTTTTTGTATGGTGAACTAGTTGCTTTTACAGCTATAAAACATCACAATACCTCGAGTTGGTGTTTTGCGTATGTGTTTATATGCGTGTAAAGGAGATTTTGTGGCAAATTTTTTCAGTTCAAATACACTGTTCAACAGTCAACTTCAACAAGACATCATTGTGACCACTAGCACTTCGAAAACCAGCGCAATCATTATTTTATATAAATGTTTTTAAAATCCGTTAGTGCTTTTACGGACGACGAAGTTTGGATTGCTACCTTTTCTTAAGCTAAGTCTTTTAATTAGTACACTTATTGCGTCTCTAGAATTTACTAAATAACTTTGTTACACAGGAAATAAATATTTTCTCTAAGAGAAAATATCCATCCAACTAGCCATAAATAAATACCAGCTATCAAAGAGAAAACTCTACCGGATAAAATTATTGCCATTACTTATTTTTTAATGACGTAAGAGAATAAAAACAGTTTAAGTATAAGATTGATTTGCAAGTTATACAAGAGGTCGGAAGAGCAATCCTAAATTGACAAGCTAATGGTTCGTTCACGTTGATTTGATCGCGTAGGCCGTAGGTAGACACCATCAGACGTGTAGCAAGCCGGACTAAAAATTTATAAGGTGGCAGGGCTTTTGTGGAAAGTCCGTCTGGGGATCCGGCCGACTCTAGCCCTTACGTCTATTGAAATAAGAACGGTACAAAGTCAATTGTCAGGCTTGATGTGCTCTTGACTGGACGTGCTTTTCGAAAGACAGACAACACTCTTAATTTTTTTTAGTAACTACACTAGGCCGGTGAAGTTGTTAATAATTTATTATCGGAAAGAAAGAGCTATATCGCATAGGCATGGTCAACCGCACGTCGGTAGAAACTTTTTCAACTCTATTACCAAGCCGTAAGGTCCAAAAGTGTTTCTACTGACGTGCAGCCGTGTGTATTAAACGACGGTTTCTGTTTATATCGACGACTTTATCGCTATCTGTCGGCCTATTCTGAAAGGAAAACAAAAACAATGTCATACAACTTATCATAATTCTCATGATATAAAACGATTTACGTAAAATCTTTATGGTTAATTTACAAGCCTTTGTTGCTAATGAGTTCAAATTTGATATAATTTACGAATTCATTATTTATATTTACTGAAAAGGAAAAACTCATTCGTTGTCCAGGATCAAATATTATCATGTGATGGGAAAAAATAAGAAAAGAGAAGAAAGCCTTTAATTATTTTAACCATATTGAAGGTAGATGTTTTATATTGTATTTATTGGTAAAACCAAATTACAAGACTATTACATTGATATAACGTAAAAATGTACTTAATTATATTGTAGAAACTGTAAAGTGAAGTAAAATATTCTGGAGTACTATTCTGTACCTGAACTCACTGCACTCAATGATTTCACTTCTCGATTCGATCCTTCCAAATTCAAAATTAAGTGTTCAGAATAATGTAGTCGAAAAGAGAAGTTGAGTCTTCGTTACATAATAGACTTGATTTTTCTGATTCACCTACACTTATTTAAAACAGTCTTGAGTGAATGGTGAATTGTAATAGTTTTTCCTATTTCAAATTGCTAAATAATGTCTCAATCTATTTGGAAGAAATCTCCCAGCAAGCCGGTAGCGTGCGATACAAATCATACTGATTTCCAACTGATAATTTCAGCTATTAGATTTAAACATAGCCTGTGGAGATTGCGCACGCGCATAGATCAGATGCGGCTTTCACCGGCAACTTAGTCTCCATCATATTTATTTTATAATAATTTCACCCACAGCAAGGTAAAGGCATTTTTGACTTGCATCACAATATACAATCCCAATATTAAGAGTCCACTAATGGTCTAGGAAGTCTAAGAAAAAATGTGTTGTAACCATATTTTATCGCATTGTTGTCCATCTTAGTCGTCCCTTTCGGTCCGCGCTGATAGAGATAGCGTGGTATATTTGTATCCGGCATTACGATGTGGTGACAAACGAAGAGGTTTTACAAAGAATAAATGAGAAGAGAAGTATAATGGATATTATAGAAAATCGCAGAGGAAAGATGATAGGCCACCTAATATGACATGACAGATTTATTAACAACACCATGGAAGGAAAGATAGAAGGAAAGCGTGGTAGAGGGAGGCCAAGGTTAAGTTATGTTATCACAAATTGAGAAGAAGATGGGCGTCAGATCGTATAAGGAGGTAAAAGAGGCGGCTTTGGACAGAAAAAGATGGAGGGAGTTGCACAGTTAAACTGACATGGATGCTGCACCGACAAGAGCCTAGCTCTTAAATTAAATAAGAAGAAGATTACGCTTAACATAATATTAAAAAAAAAATTATGACATTGCAAATAAATTGTCAAAGAAATTGTGATGATGACCAAATTTTCCTGTATCTGGTGCAAAGAACACATATATACACATAATAGCGAGTCTGTTGAAACTAAAATATATTTTGTAGAACTAGGTCTTCTTGTGATTTGTCTTGAATGCCTACATCTACAGTTCACGCAATATCTACTCGTACTAGGCAGGTGCAATGTATACTTGCGTAAGTGACTTGATTACCTTTACCTTATATACCTAGTTTCAAGTTATTTAGGTACGACAGTTTTTTAGCAATATTTGTATGTTTGTAGTCGCTTTCTGGAAAACAGCTCCAACGATTCGTTTTCTCCGTCTTTAAAAAAAATATAGCGCCGTTCGGAAGCCCCACAGCGACATCTGTTGGTCCGCTTTGGTCTCAGATAATTCGAGCATCGCTTGGTCTCAATTTAATATAAATTACTTTTATTCGCAGAAACCGCTGAAATGGTTTTCTTATAATAAAACGAATTTCTCAGTATAGACTAAATAAAATGATGTCTTACAAATATATAAAGGAGAGCCTGTGATGACTTCGATGTCTGCTTACTTACGAGTATTTACGTTTTATGATCGTTGAATTTTATACATTCTATTTAATTATTTCATGTTCATTATGTCATGGAGGTCTTTAGGGGAGGCCTATGTCCAGCAGTGGACGTCTTTCGGCTGATATGATGATGATGAAGCTGACATGAGGTAGGTTAGTTTAAAATACCTCTAGATACATATTTCCTGTAGCACACCAAGCTTACCACATTGGACAATGTACAGTTCTTATTTCAATAGACGTACGGGCTAGAGTCGCACTGTGAATCTCAAGCTTGACTTGTCATTTTCTGTACAATTTTTTGCCTTGTTGTCAATGTTTGAGGACTTTATTTTATGTGTAAAAATTAACCTCAAAGTTTTAAAACTACGTTAGGCTATATCTGTTTGATGTATGTAGCATGTGAGAGCATAGCAGGTGAGAAATAGTTAAATATTGTTCCTGTGATTTATGAAAACTTTACTTGTTTAGTCATGACACCAAAGTGTTTATTACTGCGTACCAAATTAAGTAAGTCAATGACGTCAGCTATTGTGATCCACAAGCAAAAAAACAAGGTCTCAATCTCCGGGTGCCAAGGCCGCGTTTATTGTACTTCGATTCGTCACAAAGATAACTTCAGCGACTTCTTACAGACTAGTTTTTATGTGATTTTGCAATAGAATATCACGTTTCTATTTGTAGACTCACGAAACGAGTTTTTTCAATTTCGGTTCGCTAACGTTTATTATGAAAGTAAACATCTTCACTTAGTTTATAAAAGAAAGCAATATTCTGTTACGAAAACTCACTTCCATTATAGGTTGGTCAAACTTATTTTATAGTAATCCTGGGAATCTTGTAGAGACCATTTCGTGACACTTAAAATACTTACAGTTCCTTCTTTGTATGTTTTGGTGGTCCTTTCTAGTTTTGTTAAGAATCTTGATCGTTATGAAAGTACACAGCAAAGATCCGTTCGACTCGGTACGCGCAATAAAGATTTCCCAAATATAATATGCCCCAAGGTTGGAAATTTTCAAGCAGTTACCGCTAGTCTACCTATCGATTTGAAAATCGATGATAACCCTCACAAGTTTAAATTAAGATTGAAGGCTTTCTTGCTGGAAAAATGCTTTTACAATGTGTCTGAATTTTTAAATAAAAAATAATATTTTAATCTTTAAAACTTATGTATTGTAATTTTTGTGACATAATTTATGAATTTTAATTTGAGTAGGTATGAATATTGTTAATTTAATTTTATAATTTTTGTTCATTAATGTAATTAATAATTATGTATAGCTATTACTGTGACAATTATGATTCTCCTACACAATGTATATTGTTTTTTTGGAATGAATAAATGAAATGAAATGTTGAAACTTGATTTTTGGGATTTTTTGTACATGAAAAGGAATATAAATTTACCCGTTGGACGGGGGCCTTGTCTTGGCCTTGGCTTTGGGGCCTGTCGTTGGCCTACCCGTGTCGGGTCTATGAGCTTCAAAAGTTGTGGTATCTAGTCAAATTGCATATTCTAACGTTCTAAAGAAAGAAGACGATTCTTATTTGAAATGTGTACTTTTCTACGTGTAGTAACTGGCTTGACAAATTCTTGTTTAAAATAATACAAATCTTTTTGAATTTGGCGATCACAATGTCAATATTACATTTTAACGGATACATTTTTTTTACTGTTCTCTTAATTTTCGTGAACAAAAAAAATAAGGAGCTAAGAAAATTGGAATCTCACAATAAAAAATTGTCAACATCTGATTACAAACTGCGTTCGAATTAAAATGTTAATAATAATTACAAATGGAAGTTAGTACACCTTCCTATACCGGTTTACGAATACAATAAAAAATGATATCCGATGGGCGATAGTCACGCCACTCACCCTATTAAGGGTACCTATTGGTCAATTTTACAGACACGCTCTAAATTGTAGAGAAGTTGCAATAAGGTAGAAATAAAACACCATTATATTTTAACCGAGGTGTAGCATCGACTATTCAAACGATATTATGTGCGAAGCGCTCAAAAAGTACGATTACGAGTATGCTGCAAAATATGAAAACGCGTTTTGTCCCCAACATAAAGTTTACTTTTGAAATAACTTGTGACAAACCGCTTTAGAGAATTAGCAGTCCAGCCAGAGGTAAAGATTAAAAAAGTAACGAATAACATGTGTTAACTATAAATTATGTTACAGTTGTTAATTCACTTGACTAATAAAATATGTTTTTACCTCACAAGGACGGAAAACTTGGCTTTGTCCGTCCAAATCTGAGTGCAAAAGTAACTTTTGGCCACTAGCATGGAAAAGGTTTTTGAAATGTTTATTGTCAAGCTCTGTGTACAAAAAGTAATTTTTGGCCGCTATTATGGAAGAGGATTTTGAATTTTTTATTAGTCAAAGCCTGCGTGCAAAAGTGTTTTTTAGCCGCTAGCATGGAAAAGGTTTTTGAAATTTTTTTGGTCGATGTCTGCGTGCAAAAGTCATATTTGGCTTCTCGCGTAGAAAAGGTGTTTGAAATGTACCATAATTCATCATCATCTCGTTGTAGGTAATGGCACTACTCGTTACCATTTTTCTCGCTATAGTGAGGAAAAAAATTGTGTGTTTCGTTCGGCAGCAAAGTTATTTCGCGTCTCGAGCTTTGAAACCCTCGCTACGCTCATGATTCTTCTTATGACCCACTCACTCTCTTCGCTCGTGGCTCAATCCTAGAATCCTTCGCTTGCTCGAGTTTCAACACGTGGCACTCGAGCCAAAAAATAATTTTGCCGCCTTGCATACCAAATAACTATTTACGAGTTTATCAAGGCTTGATTAAAATTTTTCAAAACCTCGAAAATCACTGGGTGACATATCGCTCTTTCAAACTAAAATTACTATTCAAAATACCTAAAACATGAAGAACAAACCGTGTATAATATGTTTTATGCAACAATGAAGTCAAACAGAGAAAGTGAAATTCAGCAAGGGCAACCAATAAGGTCAAAGAACAGACGTGAAGTCACACGCCCGCATGTGTAGACACTGGACTGTGTACAGACTACGCGAACTAATACGAACTATAACGAATTTCACACAAATCGTTTTGTAATTAATTTAATTATTTATTTTATTCAACTAGTCACAAAACATAAGCCAAGTAAAATATGCATATATTATAAAATTCATCATAAAATCATAATATATTTTTGTAATAAATAAATCATACAATAATCGGTATAAGAAGTCTTTTCAGGGTTGGTTTATTAGTAACTTTTATTGGTTTCATTTAACTTTATAAAAAAATATGTTTACTTGAACGCTAACGTTAGAACAAGCGTCTCCTTATATTCCATTCTTATGTTTTCTAATATACTATCATCATAATTAATATGTTTTGATTGTACTCTAATCATTATTACACTGAAATCGTAAAAATCACGGTTTTGTTTTGTCAATAGGCTTTCCCATTACGTTAATCCAGCCTTGTATTGCAGTATGATGTTTTTAGGGTTCCGATACCAAAATGGTAAAAAAAGGAACCCTTATGGTGCCGCTCTGTCTGTCTGTCCGTCTGTCTGTCACACCTCTATATCTCAGCAACCACTTATGCTATCGACCTGAAATATGGAATAGTTTTAGAATATAGTTGCCCAACTTAATTGCACATGAAATTTTTTTGAAAAAAGTATGATTATTAATGTAAAGGGGGCCAAAATAGGGGGGGGCCAAATTTCAATTTGTCGCTACTAGGTTGAGTGGGGTATCATATGAAAAGGCTTTACTTGTACATTTTAAAATATATTTTTGTATTTTTTTAAGTTTTTTAGTTTACAAGTTATGATGATAATGTCGAAAAAAATACCTTTATCTCCGAAGTTTGAGTAAGGAAAAATCAGAATTAATTGCAGTTGACAGAGGTTTATGTAAACTTTACAGCAAAAATAAAACGATCTTTCTAAGTTGCACAGTTTTTCAGAAATCTGCAAAAAAAAATTACAAACAAACTTAGTTTTGCGGTCCTGAAAATGGACTTTATTGCTTCCAAAAATACTATAGGTATATCGGAACCCTCGGCGCGAGAGTCCGACTCGCACTTGACCGGTTTTTTTTAATAATAATGATGGTACAAAGTCCAATGTGTCAAGTTTGAGGCGCTCTTGACTATACGAGCTTACCCACAAGAGCCATTTACTTTACGCCACTGGAGTCGGATTATACGAACTCGGAAATACTTACGCTTGCCGTACATTGTTTCGTAACTTTCTTTATTTGCTTGCGTTCGTTAGGTCTGCACACGAAATTATGAATCATCTGGCAAGCGGATATACAGCTTAAGGCTAAACAATCCAGAATTGCATAACACCCTCTTACCAATGTGTTATAATAATGACAGTAATAGCCTTTTATTGTTCGGCTATTTACTCCATTATCAAAAAAGGTAAGTAGTGGTTAAGCGCGTTTTATTGGTAATCGTTTTTAAATGGTAGTCTTTCTTACAAATTTCGAAACCATTAAAGCATTTTCAAATAGGTGATCACTGTACGCGAAATCTATTGTATACTCGTATTACTAGAATACTGGTGTTCTTGTTTTAAATGAAATACACTGCATTACTACTAAAAAAAACGCATAGCAGTTTATAAACCTCTAAGTAGCTGTACCCACGAGTTCGTTTGCGTGGAGTTTGGGCTCTTACGGAAAACACAAACGACTGAACTGATTCAAATGGGGTTTTCAATAAGGGTTACTTTTGTGTACGTTTTAGATTCGGTTCATTGCAATTGGTTTACTCACATTAGCGCTCGGTTCGGTGCTCGTACTCACATATCTTCTGATTGAGTGAACCGATTGCAATTAAAATATGTTGCACCAATTGAAGCGTTCGAATTGGTTCAGTAGTTTGTGAGTGATTAACGGCCAAGCAAACAGACGTGTTTTAGGAGATTTTTTAGCTCTTTTTAGATTAGCTCTATTGTAAAGAAGGTAACACTTACAAGCGTGAAAATTGGTTTCTTCTATAGAATAACAACAAATAATAAAATCTGGTCAAGTGCGTGTTGGACTCGCGCGCATTAAATACACTTCTGCGTGATGCGCGTCCATGACTAAGACGGTGATTTTACCTTAGTGGTACGGAACACTTGGTGCACAAGTCCGGCTCGCACTTGGCCGGTTTTCACCATTATTTATTTAATTTAGTTTTTTTTTATAGTCAGCTAACTTACCTATGGAGGATTTGACACAGAACGACTACCATCTGACCTCCAATACACCGAAGGGAAACTAGACCTAATCCTAGTGCCACTAGCGGTCACCCATCCAGGTTCTGACCACAGCCAACGTTGCTTGATCGGAAAGAAAGAGCAACTACCACTCGGCCACGAGTACTTGCAACGAAGCAGTTGACCCCAACATAAATTTCACAGGCAGATTTTATTTGACAGGATGATAAGATAAAGAATCATGAATTAAATGTAAATTCAAAATATCAAAAAATAAATTACAAAAAATAAATTTCATACATTTTTTGTAATTTTTGTATGGAAAAAATAAATTAAAGTTTGTCTTATGTAGTGTAATACCCCAGCAAAGTTTCATCGACTGAGGATTTAATGCAGTCTTCATACAACGATCCGCTTCGTTACCTAGACTACTTCTAATATCACAACTTGCATAATTTCTATAAACATTGTAAGCCACAAATCAATTCATTAGAAATGATTAAGTAATAGCACTCGATAAGGAAATCGTAAACTATCGACTTCTCCTTCAGGAAGTGACACCCTAGGTTCAATACGAGACCTAGCCAGGCAGATAGGCAAGGAAAAGCCGGTGCCACACAGCTGGTTTTCCGCTTTCCAACGGGGAAAGCTGCTTCGTAACGTGTGGGTGCCAGCGCAAACTTGTTTACATACCTACATTGTAATTATATTAACTACCATTTAAAACTGTATCCTTTTTAGGTTATTCAACTTTAACGTAAAAAAAATCAAGTAAGTAACGTAAGTACAAAAGGTGAGCCTTTTGACTGGAGAGTAAAAAACTAAAGGTTTTTTACAAAACCAGTTGAACACTAAACGAAGTTAATAACCTAAGTTACTAGAAGTGTTTACGTTTTTACTGCGGCTTTTTACTAGTTTTTGTGCTATTTGACGCAGAACTCCCAAATTGATTTAATAACTATGTACTTAGTTTTTTAATAGCTCATATTTTTATAAACAAATCCTACAAAAGTACCTGCACGAGCAGTCGGGCAGGCGTTTAGTCAGTCACTAGCAAAACGGTCGATAAATTTAGTTTGAAATAGGATATACAGTCTGTTAAAAAAGTCATGAAACAGAACAAAAATTATTTTTAGGGTTTCGTACCTCAAAAGAAAAAAAACGGAACCCTTATAGGATCACTTTGTTGTCCGTCTGTCTGTCTGTATGTCTGTCTGTCAAGACCCTTTATCTCGAGAACGGGTAGAGGTATCAGGTTGAAATTGATACCATATATTAGAGTCCATGAACCACACAAGATCTGAAAATTTCAATTTTTTACAACAACGCCATCAAAAGATATGGCATTTTATGTCCTCATCTCCATACATTTATGCACTAAAGCAAAACCTACAGGGTATTTCCCGTTGACCTAAAATTATGAAATTTGGTAAGAAGCTAGGTCTCACAGTACAAATAAAGGGAAAAGTCTGAAATCATTAAATATTACAACTTTTCTCACAACTAATGGTAACCAATTGAGGTGAGCTCCCGTTTCAAGAACATTCATATAAGAGAGGGGTCACGTGGAATGGTCGCGGAGGCGATTTTTGTTTTAGTTCTATTTTAAAAACGGGAACACTTACAAACTTGAAAATTTGTATGTTTATAGTGCATAAGCTATAAAATAACAACAAATAATAAAATTTGGTCAAGCGCGTGTCGGACTAAAAAAATCTAGCACATTATCTTACTGAAATTTCAACTAATACAATTATGATAATGTGGTGGTACGGAACCCTCTGTGCGCGAGTCCGACTCGCACTTGGCCGGTTTTTTTAAGGTAACACTAAATTTCTTCATACAATAGTGAGTGAATGTTGCTATATAGAATCTGTTTTTTGGCGTAGAAAGTGGCGCCCCTATTATTTTCACGACTTTTTTGACATACTGTAACTTAAAAGTAGATCTATGTGGAGTAAAAACGGACTTCTTTGGAAGAATAAAGTTACCTAAATTCCATTTATGGTGAAACATTTTTCAGCACGAAAATTATTATTATGTTACCCAGGCAAAGACTATAACAATTTAAAACGTAAATAAATTGTGTAGTCTTTTTCCTAATAATTTAAATTGATTTAAAAATATTTATTTCCTATCATTTACACTGACATCTATTGACAGTTTTAAGAAAATTTTAATTATACCTTTCCCTACTAGATGTCACCCATAAAATTTTGTAACGCTACTAGACACTAGATGTCAGTAGTAAAAGCGCCATCTAGTATACTTGTTAAGAACTATTACAGCGCTGTCTGTTGCTGTTTTAGTGAACTAAAAAGTTTATTTTAGTAGCTGTTAGATGGCGTTGTTGCGCTGCGTTTAATAGTTCTGCTACTACACGCTAGATTTCAGTGTTTCACGTTACAAATTATCTAAGTAGAGAGGGGCTGCACTGACCTTCCATAACGTACACGATGCTGCCAACATCGCCTTCTTTGATGATGAGACTGCCGGCTGCGTATTCCACAGGATACATGCAGTCGACAATTTCTCGAATTTGCGTCATTTCTAGGTTCTTCATGAAGTCGTTGTCCAGTATCGCGGCCTTTATCAACTCCCGCGATCTGAAAAATAAGAAAAACTACTCAGAACTCCAAATAGTCGACTATAAATTTTCTTGTAATAACTATTTAGTTCTATTGGCAGATTTGATCATTTGGTGTATTTTCCTATATTTCTTCGACCTACCCATCATAAAAACAGTATAACGGGTTATTACAAAGATATGGGTCTATCTATTTTTCATAATAGTGTTAGTTAGTAGACTTACCTATTGGTAGAAGGATACCTACTTCGGTAGCTACGGAGACAAACAAATACCTGCTCAGTATAATTAAATTCGTGACGTCAATATGTATAATGTAGGTCATAAATTTCGTTCATTTCCTATTCTTTGACGACAGACACAATCGTGGGAAAATATAGAAAAATACAAATTATTACTATTCAGTGCGATAAAAAAACGCCATAAAATACTAATTAATGTATTTATCAGGAACTGAGACAAAGGATGAGGAATTGAGGATGAATAAATGGATGTGATAAATTAGAGCGTGAAAGTCGAAGAAAAAACGGATGAGACGTTAAAAGGAAAATTTGAGAAAGAATTAACATTAAGATGACGGCTAATGGAGAGAGAATTGGAACCGATCAACTTGTTGCGCCGACTCCAAATGAACTTGGCTAAGGGTGGGGGAGTAATGGTGAAAGGATGAGCGTTCATAACCTATATAACTACAGCGTGAATTTGCACTGGTTTCGCTCCTGAAGCCCAGTGATTCTACTCATGATAACATGCATCTTTCCCGAAAATTACTTAAAGGTGACGTAAAAATGGAGATCTTTAGGGGAGGCCTATGTCCAGCAGTGGACGTCTTTCGGCTGATATGATGATGATGATGACGTAAAAAATATTTCGAATAAAAAATATTTTTCTCGGGATAATTGCTTTTTTCATAAGTAGAGTCACTGGGCTTCGAAAGTAAAATCAATGAACGAACACTTACGTTACGTTAACTGATCCCTTTCCGTATTCGGAAGGCTGCCCAGTGTCTCTTACACCCCATTTTAAAGTGATAAATTAATTGCCTATAAGTGTAACATAATATTCATGTTATAAGGATCTTATTTCCATGCATAGATCCTATATGAAATTTAAAAATCTCCCACGCGCAACAACGGTGACGCACCTACCTAACACAGATCATTGAACTGTTTACTCTATGTCTGGTTATTTGCGATCATAATACAAAAATAAAATATGGTACCTACCTACCTTAATCCCAGAGAGATGACGCATAGCATAGGTAATTTTTAGGATTACGTACCTCAATAGATAAAAACGGATCTTTTACAAAATCACTTTGTTGTCTGTCTGCCTGTCTGTCATGTCATAACCCTTTTGACCTTTTTTTTAATGAAGCCCATCCTCCAGTTCATAAACTCTTAGTCGCCTCTTACGACACTCACAGGTAGAGATGAGTTGGTAGGTACCTACTATTCTATGCCGGGACCACACGGGCCCCGTTATCCTAGAAGTAAAAAAATGTTCCATTTTTCTCACAACCAAGTATCCAATATAAGGTGAGCCCCCATTTTAAGTACGTACACTATATAGGTAGGTACACTAATATGAAAACGAAGGGTCCTCTGCGTTTTACCGAAAACACTTTCATCGAATGACTTTTCCCCGAAATTTTTTATTGCCGAAAAGTTTTTTACCGAAAATGCATTCCACCGAAAAACTTTTTACCGAACAGAGGTTAAGTGGCCTATGCATTAGATGCTACGCAAGCGAAGTTTTACCAAGGGGCTCAAGCGAGTCCGACTCACTCTTGACTGTTTTTTTTCATACTCGAGAAAAAACCAAAACGAAACCCAAACTCCTCATCTAGGCAACGTGTCCAATAAGAAGGAGCCCCATTCAGAATCGCTTAACTCATCCTTTGGGCAACGTCCGGTCAACCGCACGTCAGTAGAAACATTTGCGATTCTATTACCATGGCATAAAGTCCAAAGTGTTTCTTCTGAGGTGCTGTTGGGTGTACGTATGGATACAGTCAGCCGCACGTCAGTGTTATTAGGGTTACACGTTGTATAACTTAGTTATACTACCAAGATTTTAACAACGTTTTTTGTTTGAACCCGGATGGGTCTGACCGTTGTCTAATACCACTTTGGCGGCTTCGAAACTTTGAAAATAGGGAAAGAATAAATAAAAAAAAATCGTCATAATATTTCAAACTCGATACAAGAAAATCTGTGATACGAGTACATGCATGTACCATAAAGTGCACAGTAACCTAGAATTGAGATAAAGCACCTCACTAAACATGAACGTACGATTTAGGAAACAGGTAAACACTTCTCAACATTGTATAAAGGTCATGCAAGAGATGCTCGTATCGACAATCTACGATCGTCCTAGTCTAAGGTTGTTGGATACCGTCCAATTAAACACAAATTTGAGGATTTTCAAGTTTTACTGTCCAATGCCAGTTTAGTACTTGCAGATATGAGTTTTGTATTAATTATGTGTTTTAAAATCATTTTAGTAAAAGAAAGCAAATACTATCTTGAAAGCAGCTTTACGTTAAAACTTAGAACAACTTGTAGTTGCCCGCGACTTCTTCCGTGTCGGATTCACAATGAAAGACAATTTTATACATTATAGCCCGAGTCACACTGAGGCGGTAGCGGAAGCGTTCCGGGGGTGGTATTTTTTGGAACCTATGAGTTCTTGTGCACCCTGTCACATTGAAAACCGGTCGCGGCGCGGTATTTTCTTCCCACAGGTCCGCCCCCGGACCGCTTTCGCAATCATACCGCGGCTGTGTGACGTGGGCTTATCACATCTTTCCATGTAAATCTTCAAATTTTCCCCGGTGAAAGTCATGTTTTACTGGATCATCATTTACCACCCTGCCAAATTTCAGCAAATTCTGTTCAGCGGTTTGGGCGTGAAAAAGTAACAAACATCCAAACATCTAAATATACAAACTTTCACCTTTATAATTGATGATGATAATTAGTGTGATATACTAGCAGTTACCCGCGACTTCGTCCACGTGGATTTATCGAAAAACATAAAGAAAATACATTTTCCCAGGGAAATCCTCAAATTTCCCCCCGTAAAAGTCAATTTTATGTTTTTCTGGATCACGATCTTCAACCCTGCCAAATTTTAGTTAATTCTGTTAAGTTGTTACGGCGTGAAAGTGTAACATTCAAACTTTCACCTTTATAATATTAGTGTGAAGTGCGATGTGATTATAGTGTGATTAGTGTGATTATATTACATGTGATGTGAAGTGATCATCCTTTAATCACGTGGGTCTTACTACAAAAAAGTTAGACATCTGTTGAACACTTGATTAAAAAAATGCGCACAAAATAACTGGCTATGTCAGTTGATGCGCAGAAGTCAAGTCATAAGAAAATAAGTCATTTTTGACTTCTGCGCATCAGAGTTATTTGGTACTATTTAAGTGTTCAACAGATGTCTAACTTTTTTGTAGTAAGACGGGTAAGGTTCAAATATTAGGAGAAGGCTGCTGTTGTAATGACCACTTAAAATCCCGAATAATATTTCAAGAATAGTTTTATTTTTTAGTGACTACGCATTACGCATGCTATCTCACGATAGAATTTTCTTTATTTACAAATTAAAATACCTATATCAATGCATATCCCATGCTTACTCGTATTCATTCGTGTATACTACGAGTATATTCTATTTGCAAAAACCAAAATACACTCGATGTTTAATTAAAAAACTTTGCCTACGAAACAATTATCAGTGGACCACTCTACAATATATTGGATATAGAAAAATACTAGATGAGGCAGTTACTCGTATGTAGGTACCTACTACCTACACACCAATTTGGAGTTTTAAATCTTATGTAATACCTACGATTCTAGGGGAGAGTTGGTTCGGTTGTTGATTGGTCATGCTTTCTGTATATGCTAACCAGTTCCCACAACCGCAAACTATTATGTGGTTGAGATCCTTGAAATTTGAAATGTCAGTTAATTGCAAGCTAATTAAAAGTCAAGAGTGTAGCTACCTACATGACATTGAATGTAACACATCGCTCAGGCGGTCAAGAGACATTATTAATATAAATATAATAGGTAAGTAGTAGTTATCATCTTATTCTAAGATAACTTACAGTGATAACAGGAAAAGTTATTGCCTAGACAGGATAATTCTATATTTATGTGCATAATGCTATAGGCACTGCCTCTAATGGGAATAGCCTTTAATTGAAGTAGATTGAAGTAATAAAGCAACATGGATTACCGTTCATAACATTACGCTTGTAGTGTAAACATAGGATAATTTACCGTTTACTGATATAATGGCGCCGTTCAGGGATTTAAATTTTGCAGGACCTTCAGTTATTGATCGTTACTATAGGTAGTAATCAATTTAGAGAAACTTTCTGACGAAAGTCGTAGAAGAATTGGTTTACCTACTTCCTACGGTTTTTCTGGCACTATGACTAATGAAGCACCGCAAAAATAAAAACTCGTCTAGAATCACAGAAACATAAATATATATGTTTGTGAGAACATAAAACTATCTCGCTAGGTTGACCTTAACACAGTTCGCGAACGCAAACATGCGAATCGAAGAGAACACTATGATGCGATCTAAACGTCCAATCGTCCATGTGCCTCCATTCTAAAACCATTTGACAAATTACCTTATACACATGTTAACCCTTCGACACGTCGTGATACTGCCCGTGGCGAGGACACGGGCGAACTTCGATCGTAATTATACCAAATAGGTCTCTGAAGGCGCACAAGCTAACACGAGACACAAGACACGTTCACCTCGGCGTGAGCGAGAGAGAAATTCAATCACGTTTGATGGATGGATGGCAATACATGGCCGAAAGGCGTTGAAGCATACGCTGACATGGAACTTAACACTAATGTATTTGGCGTGACATAGGTTAATTCTAGGGTGTAATGGCTTCTACCTTGATTAAATAAATTGAATCCACAAGTGGCTTGTCAGGTTATACGAAAAACGAAAAGAAAGCCTTCCAAGGGAAGGAATGGTTTCCATTTATAAGATATCCATTATAACAATCAAGTTATATTTTTGCCGTAAGTATTACAGGAATTACAACTGTACATATAATACAGAATGTTTACAATTAACTTTAGCAGCTGTTCTAACACGACCAGTTTTAATAGGTGAATACACTTCACAGTTATAAAAGATTCAGGTTCAGATTCAGACAATTTTATTCAATGTAGATTCTTTACAGAATACTTATCGAATACAATTCAAAACAGCGAGACTGCAGCGTTTCGGATCGTGCTATGGCAGCGTTAAAGAAACAGCAAGAGACCACTGCAGCATGGTCTACTTTAAGAGTCGGCTTTTTAAAATGTGTTTTTTGTATTTCGCTGAAATATCAGAGCATCATACCTACCTCTTTGTCATTGATATATCCATTTAATCTATAGTAAGCTTTTTTACATAACGTTTGCTTGACATATTCTCTCAAGTAATTGCACTACATTGCCAGGTATTTTGTTGTAGTACCGTAAACACAGACCCACAAAAACTGTACTGACTTTTGCAAATTTAGTATATGGTTGATCAACTTAATTTCTAGTATTAAAATTATCCCTGTCACAATTTTTAGGTAATTGATGAATAATTTATCTAAGTGATGAATATTCTTTCTAGCATACATAATATTTTTATTGATATATTGGCATGGCACGGCCATAATGTTGTTCTCCTTTAACAGTTCTCTCAATTGATCTTATAAGTAGCCCTGTTTTGTAAACCGAATATTGAATAGATATCCGCTGCCCGGCCTCAAAGCAGTATGCCATAAGCCATAAGACATGGACCGCATTATATACCGCATACATTATTTATATACTCGCAAACCCGACGGAAATTGTGCAACAAAAAACGTCTATATTTAACCTTATGACAAAACTGTAACAAAAAACTTCACACAATAGTGACTTTGGGTTATGCATGAAAGCTAAAATATTTGCATGTAGGTTTTTTGTTGTTATTGAAAACTGTGTTCCTTTGACATGATTATTGCTCTAAATACATTGATGAAATAGTGCAAATAATTTTAGTGCGCTCACGCTCTCCTTTATAAATCTGTGAGTGCGCTACTCATAAGCCAAAACCCACAACTGATTTGTCATAAATACTCGTAAGAGAAGGTTGTAGTGGCAGAAGAAAGTTCGGTTGTTTTTGTTTGTGAACAAAAATTGTAAAATTTTATGTTCTGCGTAATGAAATAAAATTGTATGCACTATTCCAGAAGAATCGGATTAAATTGTAGAAGAGAAAGTCAAGAATATGATTCCGCTTTTCAATAATTTAAGTTGCATAGAGCTTAACTAAAGTATATACTTACTTCTGAGTCTTCGGTATTTTAACCAATTTCATCTCATGGTCTTGAGTCAGCGAAGACAAAGGCTCAGCCGATATTGCAGTCCTTTTCAACCTCGGCTCTCCTAATGGCAACACTCTCGTATTTTCAATACCAGGAGTCTTCATGACGAAACATTCTTCTTCTTCATTCACACCATTTTTGACACTACCTATTATTTGCTTTGTCAACGGCTTAACCACTTGTCTGTACTTGTCTATTTCATTTTTGAGATACCTTATTGTGGTGTCACGCTCATCAATTTCATTTTCCAGTAAAGCTATGATTTTGTCGCGACGTTTCAATTCTTCTGCCTTTTCTATCACAAGCCTTTTCATTTCCATATACTTCTTTTCCAGTTTAAAATAGTTATGGTCCACTTTACAGTGTTGCGGTGTATGCGTCTGCGCCATTGTCACTATAGTGCTTTTCTAATTTAAAATATTTTTTAGGACTTCGAAGTGTCACTTTCCATTCAAAGTAACATTGTTGGAGGCACTTGAAACCCGGTGCACTTAACGAAACCGTGATGAAACTAACAGGCGATTAACATGTTTTTGTTATCAATACCTATCAATGATACGAAATGATAGCACGCCGTACCAGAAGATACTTGTTTCACTTAGCTATTTATAGAATAGTTTCCTGATATTTTTATTTTATCTTAAAATGCATCTTAATACGAGCTAATTATTATACAACCAGCGCCCATGATAATAAAAACTGGAAAATTGAATCACTCAATTGACAACCAATATGAAACTGCGTGTTCGAGCTACTGAGGAGTATAACAAAAACTTCGAGGAGGATATTGGCCAGGAATATGACGTTTGATTACCTATTGTTCTACTTAATGTTAGCGATGACCATTTGTGGAGTGGTTGTCCCATCCCATCTGAGTCACTAACTAATACAATATTCAAATACACTCTATAGAGTTCATTTATTTTCTAAATCAATCTATAATAATAAAAATTAAGCTAACGCTGTCTGTCTTAGTTTATTTACTAATTCCAGTAAACATAACGAATGCTTCAATCATTAAATGTAGAGCTATCAACGTAATATTCAGGTAAGGCCTAACAGTTGCAAAACCGTGTAACATATATCATGTTCTGATGGTAAACCAGGTACTGAATCATCGCAAAACGGATATTAAGACATTCCGGCGTTAATATTGCAATTTTCGGCTATTTGGCATACAGATTAAGGTCATTCTTATCGTAATTTTCTGTCATATGATTTTATGGTTTTATTTTACCATGCTCCGCTTGCGTATTCATGACAACGTTTTTTGGAATTACCTACACTTATGCCACTTAACATGCTGTTTTTTTAATTACGTGTTATTTCAATTTGTTACAAATAGGTACGTATATTTGGCAACAATGACAACAAATATGGCATTGACAATGCCATTGTTTTGTTGTGGCTTGACAAATTTTCAGTTCTGCCCTCGTATATCAATAGTTGTTGTCATTTGTCTTGAACCTGTTTCTTCAAGCAACTCATTAGCATATGAATGACCATTACTATAAAAGCTTATCTTAATACTGGAGTAGATATCGTAGTAGACAATTATCAACGCTCGAGCGTAGGTGAAATTATTTGAATACTTTTGTTGTACATCAAGGGCAATAGACACCTTTCTAATAAACATGAGGTCAAAATGTATAGCTACTTGCAGTAACTTAATGTTGTTCCACATTTTTTTTTTATATGTAAATATAATCAATTTACTTTTAAATTACTGACAAATCAATCAATGTAAAGGGTAAATTAAAGAGATAATTTCCTGGGGTTTAAATAGTCTTATCATTAATTTTATTTTGTGCTTTATTAATAATGTAATTGATTAGCTTTTAGTAATAAACGAATAAAACTACAATATAAATAATATTATAAAATTAAGTATATTGTTTATAAGCATACAAATAAAGACTTAATTAATTTCTCCCAAACTTCGTAGAAATTTATTGGAAGTTACTTCTCTTAGTATGAGCTAGTTAGTACGTCAGGCATAAAATATTTAAAATTAGCATCACATCACTAGCCTTGTAATGATAAACTTAATTTGTGACTTATTGATTGGCAGATAAGATTGTTTTTTGTCGATGATGTGTTTGTGTACATTTATGTATGAAATCAGTCTCGTGTGGAGCTGGCAAAGAATAGTACCAACCCATCTCTACCCGTGGGTGTCGTAAGAGGCGACTAAGGGCTTACGAACCGGGTGATGAGCAGCAGCATATACAGCAGCAAAAACTGGAACGGCATGCTCAGTCAACGAAACTGAACAACTTTCCCAAAGAAACATTTTTGGGAAATGAAAAAATATTTTGACCTCTCCATACAAACTGTTCGACCAAAGTGAGCAATTTGTATGGAGAGGTCAAAATTTATTTTCATTTCCCAGAAATGTTTTTAGGGGAAAGTTGTTCAGTTTCGTTGACTAAGCGCGCCCTTTCAGTTTTCGGTACACCGTCCCTTACACCCTGTATCTGTGTATCGTACCATCTTACGTACTACAGTCACAAGCGTGGTGACTATGGTAAGTCCCGTCCATTGTAGGTACACACGGCCGCACATCAGTAGAAACACTTTTGGACCTTATGGCGTGGTAATAGAGTTGAAAAAGTTTCTACCGACAAGCGGTTGACCGTACTACTCGTTTTTGCTCCGTTCCGGAAGGACGTGCAGTGGACGTGTCATGGGATGTTATGATGACTGTCAATCATCTTTTGGCAATTGGAATACAAACTTTCACCCAACAACATCATCATCATTATATATCATCTCAGGAGCATCTGAGCATTTTATTCTAAGAAATATTTCGAGGTCGAAATGCGACAAGCAAGAGTTTATGGTCTCTTTATACATAACCGTTACAGTCCAAATTATGTTGGTTTTTCTATACATATAATTTTTTTTTAAATTTTCATCAATTTCTTGTTCTGGGTCACTTTAAAGGAGTTTCGTCTTATTTCACACTGTCTACAAAAATCTACCTTTTATGGGCTTATTCTGAGCGTTTTTCGAATCTCACAGAAATTACAAGAACAAAAAACACAGTGGTTATGAATTTTGCATTTTCTTTTGACTATATTTTGTCCTACTCCTAGCCAAAGCTTCCATTTCATTCAACCCCCTACGTTACGTGTGCGATTCATCACATTCACATGTTATACTTACAAATAGTTGATTTATAATTTTTGTCTATATGAAATTGACCTGAGTATCAGCTGTTTTTTAGCCGACCTAGACACATTTCCTAGTTCCTCTAATGAGTTGGACGGAAGCCCAGGACGTTCCGCAACATTAGGCCTAACCCAATGTTACGTCGTTGTTCTTCTCTATCCAAAATTTTGCTACGAACAATAATATTTGTATTTACTTATATTTCTAATCGGTTTTTCGAACACGGCTCTAACGATTTCGATGACATTTACTAGCTAGCTAGGTCTCATATCTGGCGAAATTCGATTTCCCCGTTTTTTTAACATTTCTTTAAAATAGCGCGTTTCAGAAACCCTACAGCGCCATCTGTTAGTGGGCTTGAGTTAGGATTGTACAGAGCGAAGCTTGGTCGCCCAGGTATTGATGAATCAATTAATGAAAAACTCTACTCTCTACTCTCTCTCTCTATTGATTTGTTACGTTACTTCAGTTTAGGTTAAGTTTACGTTAACGTGATCACCATCGGTAATCAAAAATGCTTCGTCACTTGATTTTATTTTGATTTGAATATTAAGACCTTTCGACCATTCTTGCATGTAAATAAAAAAAATATACTAAAAATATTTATCGCAAACCTGTCTCTAGCGCAAACCCTCTCAGATTTTGTCGTAATCTTCTAAGAGGCGAGGAGGAGATCGTCCGTATAAGCGAATATAATAGACATCGATTCTTCAATTTCCCGCTTTTCTAAACTTATTTATAAATACGCATATAACGTTCCTACTATATTTACTAGAAAATTTTCCATAAATTGTAATAATTATTTCTTAATTACAGGCGGATTTAACTGTAATGCTGCATGTGATAATTCATACATCATCTTGTTATGTCCTAATCGTGTGTAGTGAGTGAGTGATGCAATGTGGTCAAAACTAAATTGGGTGTACGACCGCCTACTCAATGCAATTTATACTTTAGATCTAGTTAAAACATTACTGCAATTAGTTGTCACTGTATACATTATATAATTATCAGCATTTCAGTAATAAGTTATAGTTTACAAGTTTACAACATGTTATGTTCTTAGACATTTATTTTGTTGGAACAGTAGTTATTCTTGTCTAATAGGCAAGCGATCGATGACTTCGAAGACTGGGAATTTATAAGGCTATTGAACTGAGCTCTTTTCTTGAAGAAACTTGTAAATGAAAGAAGTTAAAGTATTCTGGGTTTGCTATTAATATCTTGCGTTGAGGGTTATTTATTATGAACAGTTTCATTTCAACAAAATTCCTCACCTTTTCCACCTGTATCTCACTACCTTATGTTTATTATCATAACCTTAGGTTTGTACAGTCAAGATCACTTCGAGATTGACGTTTTCCGAATGAGTTTATCTAAAATGATTGTACTAATAAGAACGAAACAAAAATGTAGTGCGTCAAGCTGGGCGCGTTCTTGCTTTTAGCCTGTAAAGCAATTTGACTTTGAGCAAAACATTCCTGACATTGACTTGATCATTCTTATTATGAGGTAACCATTAAATCATGGTAAAAGCTGGGTAATCTCATCCTATGACGTCAGACGATGGCTAAGCCCATTTGAGCTGTGTTGACATTTTGCGGGTTACGATATTTATGGCGTTGACGTTATCACGACAGACGAGAGAGAACCATTAGGCGGAAAATTCTATATAGATACAATTCGATAAACTACCCAAAACAAGAAGAGTATGTAGCACGATGGCGTAGAGAAAAGTTTGGTCTATATTCGCACGATAAGTAAGACTTGAGCTTGGTAAACTTACTAAGAACTTGGTTATTTATTGCTAATTTGTACATACCAATAGAGACTTATAGTTCGTCATTGTGCAGTAAGTCAGTAACGCAAATGCAGGGTAAAGGTGTTTTCACTATGGAGTTAAAATACAAAAAAAGAAAACGTTTTTTAGGTTACACACAAAGGAAACCACCGCTCCTTTGAAGGTTTGCCTTGAGTTAGTCATTGTGCATTTGACTTTATAATTTCAAGCGACCTGATTAGTTACGGGGCTTGGCTACCAGCGGTGGAAAGCTATGACTCACTGCATTCTTAAGACGGACGAACTATAGGGTGGTTTTCCACCAGTGTGTTGGAAGGGAGCTAAGCTGTGAGCTGGGATAATTCAAACCAATAGGATTGCTCCATTTCCCTACCTTGTCAAACGCTCTGTCAAATGGAGCAATCTTATTGGTTTGAATTTTCCAGCTCACAGCTTAAGGAGTGATCACACCTGGCTGAATTCAAAGACTAATTCGGCATACAATGCTCGTTGTAGTAAGGATATTACAATTAACATAACCAAGCCTCCCAGCAATGTATGCCGAATTAGTCTTTAAATTCAGCTAGGTGTGATCACTCCTTTAACTACCTCACACAGCTCTGGTGGAAATCGACCCAAATTGCGTGCCTAGCCTCGCATGTCGCCAGGGACAGGGGTCCCTCTACGAGTATCTGCTCATGTGGGAACCTTTACAGCACCACTGTCAATAATGTGTGTGTGGCAGAATATGGGTCTAAAGAAATATGACGCGGCGGAATCAACTCAAAAAATAGAGAAGATAGTTTTATAACTATTGAAACTACAGTAATTTAATAGGCTAATAATAGAAACGAATGGTTATATTGACAGGAGGCCGTGAAACACTTCACAGGCTACTTACGAGTAAATAAACCTCTATTTGTTACCTGAAATGTGGTTTAAAATGAAGAAACACCAGAATCATTTGTGTTCATACTTTGACATCGACTTCACTAAAAATAGTATAAATAATGGTTTATTTGGAGAATGTGCCTTAAAAAAATAAATAAAATAAGATAACGATCGCACTTACAGCCGCGCATAAACATAAACACCCAGACCCGAGAGCAAATATCCGAACTCATCATTCGCCTCGACCAGGAATCAAACCAGGAACCTTCGGCGCAGCAAGCAGCTGCATAAATACGAAACAAAAACAGGAATTAATTTTTTTTATATTACCGGGTGATAAAATATAATTCGAAAAATTCTAAAACACAGACTATTAGAATAATAGAATAGAATAACATTTATTCCCGTAAACAGTGAAAAATAACAATTTTAAATTACAAAATAAAGTACACTGCCCAGGGAACTCAGCAACACTGATATTCTGTCAGTACCAAAGCTACGCTCAACAGTATGGAAAAATTTAATTTATATATTGCTAACAAAGTATGTCCTGTGTGAAAGTGGGTATTGATAAACTATTATTTTCAAAGTGAAGACAAATATTCGTTTAATATAAAGAAGTGTTTAATTGTTAATTTTCATAATTTTTTATTCACTTTGAAACAGGTTATCAAAGTGAATTAGAAATTTCAAAGTCTCAAAAGTGATATCTTATCACCCGGTGATATTCAAGAATTGGCTCCTTGATCTTATTCTGTTCATAACAAGATTTTCTATGCTTTGTACATACATACATAACATCACGCCTTGTTCCCGTCGGGGTAGGCAGAGACCACAGTTCTCCACCTGCTACGATCTTGACATACTTCCCTTGCTTCCTGAACCTTCATCAATCCTTTCATACATGCTCGTCGGTTTAGGGTACTTTTAACCTGGCCTTTATTCAGAACGTCCTGTGTAGTGCTACATTAGTAATGTTTCCTCTCAAAAATTTATTATAGTGTACGTTAAATAACTGGCTTCCTGGCGGCTCATTCCTTCCACAAACTATAGTCTAATTATAATCATGTACCTATACTGCAACGTTTCATCTTTAGGTACCATTAATCATTTAAATTGCCAAAGAAAATCTAGCTTCCTGAAGTTGTATTTCTTCTACGTTTGTGCAGTGGAGGTAAATCACCGTTCGTGTATAAAGATTATTTTTAAAATAAATATCGTAGTAAGTATTCTAACCCGTTACTACGCTGAATATAATTGCTATTTACAATACTTTTTCTTAGTTTTTTCGTGTCAAACAATTTACCTACGTTTATCTAAAACGGATTTCTCTAAAATCATTTACGTGGGAACAAAGATCTCCTTTAACCAAAACAAACACTTGGAGAATTTCCTTTATCCATAAAATTCTACAACTTACTGCTATTAATGTTTTCAAAAAGTATTCTTATATTTTACAGATTATTTACAATTTTATATTAGGTATATTATAACTTTTTTAAACTAGCGCATACAAACTTTCATCCTCTGTTCAACCCTCTCTTATGGGGATGTTTTCATTGCTTGTTTCGTCCTCTTGTGCAAAATATTATGCTTCCTGACCTAATGGTTTGAGTTGAAGCCATATCATATACCATAGTAGGTAACTAAACAAGTTTAGTAAGGCGTTGTGTGTCAGTCAATTTCACGTTTTTTCCTGACCGTAATCTACAACCCTGCCAAATTTCAGCAAATTCTGTTCGGCAGATGGGCGAGAAATTAGAAATATCCAAATACAAGACCGCCTTTTTCCCACATTTTATAATTCGCTATTTGTAAATATTATTTTATTAACATGCAATAAAGTGTTATTTATTCATTCATTCCAAACATACGTTTTACTTTTATAATATGATAGTTTGATAATATTATATTATGTGTGATATGAATAATAAAACTATGAGCTGAGGAAATACACAGCTGTTATATATCTTTTAGCCTCATAGCAATCGTATATGTTTCGCACGCTTAACACTACGCATATATCTTTAAAGGTATCATTTACCCTTGACACACATATCTTACGGAGAAATGCCGCGCTGTCACGATTGTTAAAAAAAACCTCAGTTTTATAGGTTGATGTCACACCGGGAGGAAAATAGCCAGCCACTTAATGTGAGTTATTTTCGTTTCTTTTTACGAACGGTGTGACATGACAGTGGGGAACGTGTTTGCGAAAACTACTCGCTAGCTTTTATCCGTGACTTCGTTTACAAAATTATAAACTGGATAATAATATGAGCCTAAACTATTCAATTTCATAGTCAAAATTCTAGAAACGTCAAAAAATATTTTTACATTAGAAATTATATAACAATTTTGAAACGTTTCAACGTAAGGATTTTCAAGTTATACAGGTCTGCTAAAATCTACTTCTTTAGTTAAGTAGTTAGATATAATACAAAATAATAAAATGTAATAAAATATTTGAAATACGCCAACTAAAAACAGTGCTGATAGGCAGTTTATAATCAAGATAGATGTCTAATAACGTCTATCTAATTATTCAAACAACACAATTACCATTTCACTGTCCTTAAATTATTCCCCAAAAATTTATTTCATCTCACTTGTAGACAATGTATTTTTATTTATTCAATAAATTTGCTTAAAGTGCCTATTCAATTATATTAATTATCTTAAATTACCCAAAGAAATTCGAAACGTACGCCCGAAACTTTTAAATCGTTTTGTCTTCGCGTTGACATGTGAATTTTATACAGAAACTGGTTGTGCCAGTAAGCATTATTAAAATAAATGCAATAGTTTCAAGTTAAAAAGATATTTTAAAAAGAAAAGCTATATTTAGAAAATGATCTCAAGTCATCATTGGTTTTAAACGGTGGTAGCATTCTAAGACAATTGTAACAATGACATTCAATGCAAATTAGCCGGAAACACAATAGCCCTACCATACATACATACTTGTAAGTATATTTATTGCACAATTGTGTATATTGTTTGAGTGTATCACAGACCTTGAACTTTAACAAATATAGAATTTATTTTTATCTTAATAGAAACGAATAATATGATCATGGAGTAAAGTCATTATGCAAATACTTACAGCTCTTTGGTTAATTAATTATTTTTGTCTGTGAGATAAATACTATTTTTAGTCCAATATTATTTACATTATTTAAAAGTCTTGTCGTAAACTAGGTAAGTTAGTTTAAAATGCTGAATAGCAAGAACTATAATCATAAGAACTGTAGGTATACTAGCTTATTAATCTACAATTTCATCTTTGTGCATTAAGTGTAATTTTCAGTATATATCAACATTATTAATAATTCTTTAATATATTTAATTCAGCTCAAAGTGCAGTCTATTTTTTTTGCTGAATATTAGATAACATCTGATAAGTTGTTTTCTTTAGACTTAAAAAATACACCTAAATCACACAAAAGTTTAGATACATATCCAAACTTTTACTTTTGTGTGAAGTGATAAGATTTGATATAGTGGATGAGTGCTGAAATTTTACAGTATCTGAAATAGAAACGGAAGAAAGCCTAAGGCGAACGTTTCAAGATCAAATTCAGAATGTTCTAAATAAAGGCCAGGTTAGAAGAAACCTAAAACGACGAGCGAGTATGAAAGGGCTGTCAAAGTGGAGGAAGAACGGTAAGTATGTCTAGATCATAGCAGATGGAGGGCTGTGGTCTCTGCGTAGGCAAAGAGACGTGATGTTATATGTAGGTATGCATTTGAAAAATATATACCCAAGACCTCAACCACGAGCATTGTATGAGACATGATTTACGTGATCATAGGGAAAATTGTTCCAACAATGTTGACACAACACGAATAGGAACACAAAGCAAGATAATTGGAGAAAAAATAGCTTTCCGGAAGGTGTTTCGAAGGTTGAGCTAGGTCTTAGACGATGATCTATGTCTGTCACGTAAACTATATGGAGGGAATTCTGTATTGTTATATATTTATCTTACTGTCATAGTAACTTAAATGGTAACGACTAGCACGTTGGTGCGGTTGGTCCGTCCTATCTTACACTTTTGATGATGACCCAGGGCAAACATTTTGTACGATGAACAAAAGTAGGTATTTGTTGTGTATGGGTGTTATTTTTTTATTTTTTTATGCCAAAAGTGGCTAATTTATTTATATATGTAGATCAGTGTCTGATACCTTGTCTTGTCTGATGCCTTTATCTATAGTTTGGGATTAGATGACCTTGTGTGAAACATCCCTGAAATTTTGTTCTAGCTTATATAATTATTATGACAGTAAATATATCACAATGAAATGGAAGTCACTTAGGTCTTTAGATATTTTGTCGGTTACACATTATAGTAAGTAGTTCATTCACATAATAACAACCAGCACCTTAACTATTTAGATGAAATTAATCAATGTGTCAACTCGACACATTGATACCCAGATTTAACAACAAAACTAATTGACAGGGTTAAGTTGTTGAGAGGCCGGCCGTCAGTACAAAATTAGTACTACTTACCTAATGCTCATTTATTATACATATCGTATGGCCGAAAGCTATCGAAACTGCTTAATTGATTCCTTTTTTCTTTTGACCTATACTTGTTGTGTTATATTTATTTTCTTTTTTTAGGGTTCCGTACCTCAAAATAAAAAACGGAGCCCTTATAGGATCACTTTGTCGTCCGTCTGTCTGCCTGTCTGTCTGTCAAGACCCTTTTTCTCGCGAACCAGAAGACGTATCAGGTTGAAATTGATAACGAATATTAAGGTCCGTAAACCACACAAGATCTGAAAATTTCAATTTTTTACAACGACGCAATCAAAAGATATAGCTTTTTATGTCCTCATCTCCATACATTTATGCAAAAAAGCAAAACCTACAGGGTACTTCCCGTTGACCTAAAATTATGAAATTTGGCAAGAAGCTAGGTCTCACAGTACAAATAAAGGGGAAAGTCTAAAATAATTAAATATTTAAATTTTTCTCACAACTTATAGTAACCAATTAAGGTGAGCTCCCGTTTCAGGAACTTTTCTATAAAAGAGGGGTCAAGTTGGATGGTCGCGGAGTTTTAAAAATCAAAGAGCAAAAGCTTTTAGTATATCATATGGTAGATAGGTACGGAACCCTTAGGGCGCGAGTCCGACTCGCACTTGGCCGGTTTTTTTATTTATAACGACGGGAGTACACAAATAATCTCTTATTACCAACGTTGACATTCGCAGTCAACAGGTTCTGGATGCTCTTCCTGATAGGATATTTTTTCACGAAGACAAGATACAACAAACCATTTAACAGTCATGTTCATGTAAAACGTATCTCTGAATAGGAACGTAAATTTCTTACAACAATAAACTGCTAGTTTGAGTTTCTATTGCTTGTTTAGCGTTTCGCTTAAATGTTTTTCCTCAAAATATGGAGTATGATCATAATATTTTCTTCAAAATTTGTATTAAATTTTCAAATATCATCGTTTGCAGAGATGGTTATTACGTTTACGAATTGATTGTTAAACATATGTTTACAACAATTCTAACTATTGTAGGTAATATTTATTTAAGTCTATATCAGATCTCTTTTATGTTACCTTATTATTAATTATACCACGTATGTTAATTTTAAAAGCTATAATTAGTTACAAGATCCAACATTATATCACTGGCCGTCAAGAAACTTTTCTATAAATATTTTTAATACATAATATATTGCATTTGTTTCTACCCGACTCCCCCAAAACAGGAGGATAATGTTATTATATTAAAAAATATTCCACGTTCAAATTACTTCCAATTCTTAAAAAGCTCGAGAATCGGCGTTCGAATTTTAAAAACGCGCGCGAACCCGTAACGTTACGCCGGCTTGAACGTTGCGTTTCGACTACCGCCGCCGCGTGCGCAGCGTCGTGGTCGCCGAGATCGCGAGTTGTTAAGCCTTTCATCAGTTCATATTAATATTAGTTGCCTCTGATGAATCCATTGACTCGAGTTGACCAACTGCTTGACAATTAGGGACAATATTGCGTCGGTATTCGATTATTGTTGGTGATAGAGTCCTATTGATGTTTAAATTGAATTTTGATTCTTAGAAAAAATTACATATCTGGATTTAGTTTTTCTATAAATTCATTTGGAGATAATTCCATTAAATAAGTAGTTATGTACAATTTCAATCTAAAGCGGAAAATTTTTTGACATAGAAAATGAAATAAGTTTATCTTGGAAAACAATTTTTTTTTGCGGCAAATTTCATTAAAAACCGCAAATTCGTAACATGCAAACAGGAAAACTACTTTATAATGTGCTGAAATCATCAGGCAGAACTACATCAATCAATTACAATTTAGTTGCATGCTCTTAGAATAAACTAAGAGATACTTAGAGTCATTACGGCGAAAAAACATAATAAATCAATCTATTAGTTTTGGATCAATATAAAATTAAGGGTTATCTGCAGAATTCCTATAAATAAGTGATACAGTTACCGCTAATTTTAAATTCATTTTTATTGTCAATGGGATTACTCTTGACCTCGATCTAGTCTTGAGAACAGAGATGAGGTCGACGATGGAACGAGCTTGCCCCGAAGAAGCTCGAATTGATTCAGGTTATATGAACTCGGGAACTCAGACACAGGCAGAGAATTCCACTATTTAGCCGTGCGCACAATAAAGCGCTTTGTGCGAATGTGTGGAATATCAACTAACTGTGGGTAATATCCTGCGTTGCTTCTGGACTCCCGATGGTAGGAGCGGGATGGTGGAATAAGCTCATATGGAGCTCTTGAGCACACTCTCCGAAGTACAATCTGTAAAAGATCGACAGACATGCAACCTCGCGACGGTGGGCCAGACGGCTTCGGCCGTTAACTGGTCACTATATTGGTGGTCATTTTATTACTTTGTTAATTAGCATACCTAAATTACAAGAACAGACCTAACTCTTTGACTGAGAGTTTGATTTTTAATTTTCATTAGAAGCTTACTGAAATAATGTAATGGCTTTCTTAGAATTGAAACCAAAAATCTTTATATTTTAAAATACAGTGGGCGGCAAATAAGCTGTGCACAGGTAGGTTTTCGGCAATAAGTTATATAGGGTGACTTTTAATTAGTTCTTGATAGCAAAAGATATGCATGTACTCATGATACTGAACAACTTTTCCCAAGGAAAATAGGTCGAAATACGAAAAACCAAATTTGACCTCCCATACAAAATGCACTATTAGCTGATGCAGTTTCTATGGGAGGTCAAAACTTGATTTTCGTATTTCGACCTATGTTCCTTGGGGAAAGTTGTTCAGTATCATGAGTACATTCATACCTTTTTCTATCAAGAACTAATTAAAAGTCACCCTATATTAAGGGTCAAAGCAGGCATCAATATAAGGTCCTAAAAATAGTGAACATAATTTTTGTATGTTACTCAGACCTTGGAACTGAACAACTTTCTCTATGTAACATAGGTCGAAATAAGAAGCTCAATTTTTGACCTTAACTGCATCAGCTGATACCGCATTTTGTATAGGAGATCAAAAATTTAGGAGTTTCTTAGGAAAAGTTGTTCAGTTTCAATGGCAAGTAACATTCTAAAATTATGTTCACTATTTCTGTAGAACCATTCATTATAAAAGATGTTGCGAAGCTTTGTTCAAATGAATGGTGTATCAACCAAGTATGGGTGATATCCTGCGGTATGTCTGGACTCCCGATTGGAGAAGGAAACTTTACAGGCCAATTGGTATCGATTTGTACGCTCTGTCAAAGGATTATGTTTGTGTTATCGGTGAAGATTTGTTATTAGTATAGGTATACTCATTTGTTTATTTATATAACTTCATTTATCTGTTAATCTTCCAAATAAAATAAAATTACTGTCGACTTTTATGACGGTTTTTCATTTGTGGATGTCAACAGTTAAATCGAAGAACGGCATTAAACTTGGAATATTTTTGCATATGTCTTGTTTAAATTTACATATTTACCTCGATATTTACAGTAGCCTGCCAGAAGTGACACTTCTATCCGCCGCGTCGACATTTGATAGACGTGAAACTTACAGTGTAAGGAACTTTAGTCAGGTCTATTATCTTATCACTAATTATTTTATCTACACAGTATTGTTTATGTTCTTGTCTCTTTTTAATGCTACATATCCTCTCTCAAATAGCCATGTGGTGCCGGCAAAGAATAGTACCTACCCTTTTCTACTCGTGGGTGTCGTAAGAGGCTTAAGGGATTATGAACGGGAGGATGGGCAGCAACATCCACCTGTGTATCGTACCATCTTTATTTCTGCGGTCACCAACAACCGCGGTCCATGGTGCCAGCCGCAACGCTATCAAGCATTGTGGCTATGGTGCTTCCCCTCCAAATTGTCCCATATCTTTTTTGCTGGAATTATGTCCTGCAGTGGATGTTTTATGATATGTTATGATGACTTCTCTCAATACCTTCTCAGATATTAATTGAGATAAAAAGAATGTGTGAAGTAAGTATTCGTAATTGTTAGTATAGTGCGGGGCAAACAACTTGAACAATAATCGCGTGGTGGGGGAAGCTTTGCGCACGTCAATTTGTATGTGAAATCGTCTCTGCGCAGCCATGGTCATTTTTCAAGTAGTTTTCCCACAACATGTTAGTAAGGTTGTCGTAAGTGTTTTAAGCCAAATAATCTAATTTAATCCTCTGTTTTCCAAAGTTATTTCTAAAGTCAAATGCAAAAATGACTTTTACCGAAACGACTCTACCATTCTTAGATTATTGATAGGCTAGCTTTCAGAGCGCGCGGAGACCTAACAATAATCTAAGTTACCATCTTTGTAACTTTAAAGTTTTTTGTGTGAGAAGCTTGACCTGTTCTTGATTGTACCTAGCCACGACCTACATCGTTTTGTTATCAGTAAGTTGTAATTCCAATTTATTTGATTCGCTTAACTGAAAATGGGGTTCCCGCATGTCCTATCTTATATCGCGAAATATTAGCAAATTTAAGTTTAAATGTTACAATTACATTTTGGGCACCCTACCCAGATATGATGATCTGGGTGACATTTTTTATTTAGTTTAGTTTATAAGGTAATTAGTACCTATTATTTATGACTTGATCTGTAAAGACACATTGTTTTCAAAAGATTTAACTTCTACGAATTACAAAAAATATATATTCAAACTGACTGTACTAATATAATCTCTACTACTGTTAAATGTCAAAATGGCTCATTAATCTATTAAAAGTACTAACAGATTGCAAGCAAAGGAAGTGGGTGGCCTATAAATTTTTAATATTCACTTAACATCTATTGGTCCACATATTTTTAATTTGGTAACCTCGAGTTGCTATTTTGGTGCTATACTGAACAACCTTGAGGTGTGTGCTATAAAACCACGCCAACTTAATGTTTATGGCGGTTTATGACTATACGCTCTGCATAATTATTTGACTGATTTCGTTTATGACTCACTTCCTTTTTTTCATCCGTACGTTTTTAAATCGCAAGTCTATGCAGTTTAAATACAAGCTTTCAAATTGTTTACCTATGCTTTTTAAAGACTCTTCCTAAATTCTGCAGTTGAAGCCTGTAAATAAAGTCTATCGAAGTACCTATAGAGTTGTAAAAAATTCGTGTAAAACCTGCTGCCGTACTTACTCCGAAGTGAAACTACGATAATATCGCGCCGATAATTAGTCTATGGTTCGGCCTTTGAAAATTTCAAACTTATAAGTTTTTATTTTCAAAAGTGAACATAGCTTTTCTTGGCTTTTTGAAGTCTCGAAAATCACTCAAGAGTCGATCGGTGAAATCACTAACAATAAAATATCACTTAAGAGGTTCTGACAATTCAAATCCCTAATAACTTTTTAGAGGTAAATCATACACAAGGACTCAATTATTGAAAATCACCGGATGATAAAATATCACCTTTGAGACTTTGAAAATTCACATTTGCAATTCAATTCAATTCAATTCAATTCTTTATTTGCCAGCTACACGGTAATATACATACAGGTGGACTATATTCTAACACAGAACAGCATGTAGCACCCCGTAAGGGCACTGCAAATACAAGTATACAGAGGGCGTTTTAACAATTTAAAATTAATAAATTAAATATATCCGAAACAAAATTAATAAAACTATACAATTAAACATAATAACTCAACATTAATTAATTAAAGTATTACTTATAGAATTCAATATTATTATCTAACAGAAATTCTTTGATAGAATAGAAAGCTTTCTCTTGGAGGTAACTTTTAAGCCTCCTTTCAAAAGGTTTTTGTGCCTCTAGTGCTCTAATATCTTCAGGAATTGCGTTATATATTCGAATTACCATGCAGTGGGGACCCGAATTACATAAAGCAAGGTTAGTGAATGGACGTTGTAACATGTGTAGACCTCTATTATTTCGTTTTACTACTTTTACGGGAGAGTATAGATGATTGTATTTCCTTGCGAATTTGCAGCATTCTAGTATATATATTGAAGTTAATGTCAAGATTTTAAATTTGATGAAGTAAGGCTTACAAGAGGTTTGAGAATCTTTGTTAATTAGAATTCTTATGCATCTTTTTTGTATTTTGAATAGATCATCGATATCAACGCAGTTTCACCACAAGACTATACCGTACGAAAGTCTTGAGTAGATAAATGCATAGTAAGCTTTTAAGGCAGTTTCAAAGTCAGTTACTTTTTTTAAGTTATATAGTGCATATACATAAGGGGACAGTTTATTTATCAAATTCTGTACATGCGGTTTCCAAGAAAGTGATGAATCTAAATTAATTCCGAGTAAGGTTGCTGGACTTTCAATTTTTACTTTCGTATTGTTATACTGATATTGTACTTTTAAGGATTTTTTCTGGTGGGGACGAAATTGTATCAACGTTGTTTTCTTAAAATTTAATTCGAGGTTATGTGCTGTTAGCCAATTCATAGTCTTGTCAAACAGTTCATTACATTTCTTAATTAGATCTTCCTCATTTAGACATGAAACTATAATGGTCATGTCATCTGCAAATAAGGTACAGTGTTCGTTATAGATTTTCGGTAAATCATTTACATAGATTAAAAATAAAATACAGCCTAAAACACTACCTTGCGGGATAGAGTTCTTAATGCCTACTTTATCCGATCTTATTTTTATTATTTTCCCGGTTTCATAATTTATGTTTTCAATTTCTACGCACTGAACTCGATTTGTAAGATAAGAGGTTAGCCATTTATGCGCTATACCTCTAACTCCTACACCTTCCAATTTTTCGAGTAATATTTTGTAACTGACTCTATCGTATGCTTTACTCAAGTCTAATAGGAGTCCCACGGCATACTTCCTGTCATTAAGTGAGTTTAAGATTGTATTTACACATTTGTACACCGCTAGAGTCGTGGAGTGGTTTTTTCTGAACCCGGTTTGGTTTTTATCGAAGATCTCATATTTTTCAAAAAAAGAATTTAATCTCTTGCACATTATTGATTCGAAAATCTTTGAAGATGTGGGTAATAACGCAATTGGACGGTAATTTGCAGGGTCCTTTTTATCACCTTTCTTATGTACAGGTTTTATGATCGCTCTTTTCAGAGCATCCGGAAATACACCATCTGTAAAGCTTTGATTGATCAATAACGTATATGGGAGAGTTAAACAGTCGACACATTCTTTTATCAATAAAGGGGGGAGCTCATCGATGCCATAACTGGTTTTGCTTTTTAATGATTTTATAACTGAAGCCACTTCACGAGGTTCAACTGCTCCTAAATAAAATGAGTTAGTTATAGGGTTTATGACCTTTGTGATATTTTCAAGCTTTGTTGAACTTTGTATTGTTGAAGTTAGAGTAGAGTTACTTACTTGTGAAAAGTAATGATTAAATGTATTTGCAACTACTTTGGGGCTCTCTTGAAGGATATTGTTAATTTGTAATTTAATATTTTGTTTGCTCTTAAAATTTTTTGTTTCTTTATTAATTATTTGCCACGTAGTTTTTATTATATTACTAGATTTTTTTATTTTACGAATGTTCTTAATTTTTTTAGATTTCTGTATTGTTTTTTTTAATAGTTTTTCGTATGCTTTATAGTGTTTTTGTAGTATTTCATTATCGGTTTGTTGTATAAACTTTTTATAAATCCTTTTATTTAAACAGGATATTCGTATACCCTTAGTAATCCAGGAGAGTTTGCATGATTTGTAGATTCTTAAAATTTGTTTTGGGATGCATTTATCCAATAGATTTTTTAGTAAATTTTCAAAAGAATTGTAGTTTTCATTAACGCTTTTCTCCGGCTTAATTATTTCATTCCAGTCAACAGACTGGAGATTATTTTTGAAGTTAGTTATATTTTTTTCGCTAAAGATTCGTTTTTTTATGTTGAAATGCTTTAAGTTTGTTTTGCATGACATTATAGAGAGGAGAACTCCTCTGTGGTCACAAAAACCATACTCATGAACGCTTTGTATAATAGAAATATTATTAGTGAAAATGAGGTCCAGACATGTAGAGGTTGTTCGAGTTACTCGCGTCGCGTCTTTTACAAGTTGTTTATAATTATAAGAAAGCATGAAGCTCAAAAGTCTCCTCTTTTGTTTATTATCATTGAGAAAGTTTATATTAAAATCACCTCCTATAATTTTACATTTAGTTTTATCCTTAAGTTCTATTAGCTTCAATAATTTTTTTAATTGAGTATAGAGAATTTCATTATCTCTATCACTGTTTGGCCAGTAAGTAGTTATTAAAAGTAGGTTTAATGCTTTGATCTCTACAGCACAAATTTCAATTATAGATTCGACACTTAATTCTTTAATGTCCAAGCGCTCTACATATTCAATCGAGTTTTTCAGTAAGATGCAAACACCCCCTCCCTCTTGTTTTTGTCTACAATAGGACGAAGCCACATGGAACCCATTTACATTAACGCGGTTTAGTCTATCTTGATTTAACCATGACTCTGAAATGCATACGGCGTTAACGTCAGGTTTTTCTTCAAGAAGTGCTTCTAAAAGAGGAATTTTTGGTAGAAGGCTTTGCATATTTTGATAAATTATATTAAATTCAGTTTTGTATGGTGTCACGAAAGTTGTGAGATGTTCCGTTCCGCAATGATAAACTGTTAAAAGGTAAATCAGAATACATGAAAATTACCAATCAAGGACTGCTTTATATTTTACGAATATCAATCTTCACTTTTGAGAAGAAAAATCTGTGATTTTGAATTTTTTGAGTGATATCTTATCACCCGATGATATTCAAGAATTGAGTCCCAGTAAGACGGGTTCCCAATATTTCGCCGCAAGCACCAGGGGATCGATTCTTGAATATCACCGGGTGATAAAATATCACTCAAAAAATTCAAAATCACAGATTTTTCTTTTCAAAAGTAGAGATTGATATTAGTTAAATATAAAGCAGTCCTTGATTGTTAATTTTCATGTATTCTGATTTACCTTTCAAGTTTTCAACTGTTTATCAGGGCAAATGTGAATTATTAAAGTCTCAAAAGTGATATTTTATCACCCGGTGATTTTCAAGAATTGAGTCCCTGCCCTGAGCACCGCTCATTAAAAACCCTCGTGGTAAGAACACGTCGTCATACTGTTTTCTTATTAGTGAAACATCAGTCATTTTGACTTCCCATACCGATCAGCTGATCATTAAGCATAAAAAAGTATATTTGCGAATTTTAAAGTAGCACTAAAATCGAATTACCTACAAAAACCTGTACAAGAATGAACAAACTTCTTTATTTACTCGCTTAGCGCCATCTACAAAGCTCTTGTCGTACTATAACATGGAAGTTTATTAGTTCCGCTACTCGACAACAGGTGGCAGTTGTATAGGGATATTTTACCTAATCAAATAAATTAGTAATTTATAGAGATATAAACGATGAAATTAATGCATGATGAACAAAATAGGTCCATCTGGTAGACAAGTTCCATAGGTCCATCTGACAGACAATGACAGGTCAAGCTTGACACTCGCAGTGCGACTCTAGCCCGTACGTCTGTTGAAATAAGAACGGTACAAAGTGCTCTTGACTAAGTAAGTAAGTTATACAAAACATCAGGCCTAAAGTTCTGAGTCTAGGATTCTCTACTTCTCTACCTACCTACCTTTCAATGTTTTGGGGATAAAGGGGTTAGGCTCCGAGCTCCCAAAGGCCACTACGACCTGCAAAGGAGTATCCTTCTTCTCAAGCATTATGTCATTCGGATTTTTTTAAAACATGAAACACATTACGTTACATTTTCCATCCAAAACTGATTGTTCAAGAGGTCCTCGTATGTATATTATTGTATAGGTATTTTGCATTTTGTTTGATAGACTGTATCACTACAACTTGTTACAAAAGACCTCATATGGGACAAAGGCAGTCGCCACGCATTACAACAATGCGTTTAGATGGGTCAAATTGATTGCGTGGCTCTCAGATGAGCGTTCACAGCTTGTTCCACTGCTAAAAATAGCGACCGCTTAAGTGACAATCTGTGTACCGACTTGTTCAATGTAGAGTCATACAACTCTTCTGTCCGGGTACATGCTTAGACTCGTTGATGCTACTAAATACAACTAGTAAATAAACGTAAACACAATAATACCGCCATACCGTAGGAAAAAATAGTACCACGTGACTAGGGTCCCAATTCTTGAATATTACTGAGTGTTTTTGAGATCTTAAAAAGGCTTTTGTCCAGCAGTGGGACAGTATAGGCTTCTTCTTCTTCTTCTCATATTTAAGAGCCGCGCTCTTGTCGGTGGAGTAATCTCCATTTCTCTCTGTCCTCTGCCAATGATTTGACATCCTGATAAGACTCGACGTTTACCCTCTCTTTTATCTGGTCAAAATAAGTGCGTCTTGGTCTTCCTCTTCCTCTTCTGCCCTCTACTTTTCCTTCAATAATATTCTTTATGAAAGTGTCATGTCTTATCAGGTGTCCGACCATCGTCCCTCTTCTATTTTCGATGGTTCGCAGCAAATTTCTCTTCTCTTTAACCAAATCTAGAACTTCCTCGTTTGTCTTTTTCTCTGTCCAACTGATCCCTTCCATTCTCCTCCAACACCACATCTCAAACGCTTCTAACCTCTCTCTATCTCTTTGTGTTAGAGTCCACGTCTCACAACCATATAATGCAATGCTCCAGATGTACACTTTTATCAGTCGTTTCCGAACACTTCTAGAGATTTTAGCTTTTAAAAGGTGTTTTTTGTTGTTAAAAGCTGCTTTGGCCATTGCAATTCTAGAAACAACTTCAGGAGTGCATCTGGAGTCATTAGTAATTAAACTGCCTAAATATCTGAATTGTTTCACCGATTCTATTGGGACATTATTAAGATGAATTATTGTGTCGTTTGTTGCTGGTTTTTTCGAAACTGTTAATTTTTTTGTTTTCTTACTGTTTATTTTAAGCCCAAATTCTTTAAATATCACGTCCATTTCTGTAACTAATTCTTCCAATTGTAATGTGTTCTCAGCTACTGCAGCAATGTCATCAGCAAATCTTATAAATTGTATATTTTTCCCGTTAATTTTGATGCCCCCTTTTTCAGAATCATTTATTTTCTTTATTGCGCATTCTATAAAAATATTGAATATTAGTGGTGAGAGTGGACATCCTTGTCTAGCTCCTTGTCGTATCTTAGCTGTACCTTTTTCCTCTTATAGGCTAGTGAAAAAAAATCCTGATAAACTCCTACAACAGTAAAGAACATTTGTTCATTATAAAAGTCATATCAGTGGGACTGGGCTGGACATAAAATAAGCCTAATGCATCCGCGACAGTGAGCGAGAAACGTCACGCAATGGATACTCCAGAATGGCCAAAACCGCAGGGAGCCAATTCTTGAAAAACTGTTTAAAAGTAGATAAGAAAATATGAAAATTATATTTATATTTAACGAATATCAATCTTCACGTTTGAAAACAAAAATAAGGTAATTTGAATTTTTCGAATGATATTTTATTCAAGAATTGAGTCCCTGAGGTAGACCACGAAAAAGTTGAGGGCGGCGGCGTGACGATTCACTCGTACTGCTTACCGTCGCGAGTGAGACAGTATAGGCTAGTAGAAAATAATAATAATAATCAATTTCTAATTTACTCACATAATAATTAACCAACCACATAATAATTAATTAAATAGTTGGAGGAACGATGGGGAGGCCTTTGACCAGCAGTGGGACAGTACAGGCTAAAAAAAACGTTTTATGAGATTTTCAATCAATTTCGAAAAATCTTGGAAACTACTCTGATCTAAAATTCGCATGAGAATTAATGAAATATATTCGTCTTGTTCATAAATAAAATATTAGAATTCTTAAATTAAATTTTTACTTATAAATTTTATCTATGCGTCTAATTATTATAGTCACGTAGTAGGTGGATAGCCCCTTCACTTCGATATCAGTATAGTATCGTTTTATCTGATACTCGGATAGAAACAGACTACTCAAAACTACAGAAACAGATGAACATTTACGTTCTTATCTCAGTAATAGATTTAGTAGATAAGTTTCAGAAATAGATTTAGGGTTAGCTAAATAGGTACCCTAAATGTATGTCCCTCAACACAGAATCCTCAGAGAAAAAAACTGCATAAAAACTTATTTTGACGATGCCAAAAAATAGTCATGAAATAGTCATAAATAGTCACCATAAGAAAAAAAATAGTCGCGTTACAATTCTAGAGTTATAGCTATGGTTTGCTGAGGATTATGGGCATAGGCTATATACAGAATCCTCAGTTCTGATGCCAGCAAACCGTGGGGACTATCGACTTGGTTTTTATTTTAAAAAATAGTCATGAAATAGTCGTCTTGACTTCCAAATTCTTAAAAATAGTCGTTCAAGGATTTCAGAGTTACAGGGGTAGCTTGCTGAGGATTCTGTGCATAGTATTTCACGGACGCAGATTCCTGCAGAACGGTTAGGTTTTTCTATTTGATACTGATGTCAAAAAATAGTCAACAAATAGTCGTCTCAAACCATAATCACTTTGGTCTGGTTTACCTTGTAGAAGTATGTTAAAAATGCGTGTTGACTTCGCCATACATTTTTCCTTTGTACAGTCGCGTACACAAAATTATTTGATATTGATTTCAAGTTGTCAAAAAAAATGGATTTTGATATTGTTAGAGGCTTTTATTTTTATATATTGTTGCAGACCCTATTTTTGTGTTATCTATTTTTATCAGGTAATTAAGAGGATAAACCGACTGATATATCAGTGCACAGACCCAACCTTTTGGTCTAAAAACTTATAATGTAGGTTCCACGTTTAAGGAAAGGTAAAACTAGAATATCGGGCTCAAACCCAGATGCATTCAGTAAATAAAAATACTTTAATAATAATTGGTAGGTTCGCAAATATTACTAAATTAACTATACTAACTTTACTAATTTCTTGATTGATCAATGTTGTTTGCCTACGCATTTAACTATTCATTAAAAATTAAAATGTCGCTGCATATGTGTTTCTTTTACCCAATAGCACATCAGTAGAATAATACAAATCAATGACTTAATGGCATAGTAACAGAGTTGGAAATGTATAACGTGGGTCGTATAATAGAAAAAGCACCAATATTCTGAGACGAGATATGTTTAAACAATAGTATGGCGGCGTTCGGCTCGACCGAATTGTGTGACCGAGCAAGCGCTCGCCGCCGCCGCCGGCGCGTATTGAAGTGCCCTACAGTGTTGCTATTACAACGACAATTGCCGTGTTCTACGGTAATTATATGAAATGTAAAGTTAACTTACACTACAGCCTATGGAAGCAGTAAATACACAACGCGTTATTCCAAATTAGTATTTCCATTTTTTCAATAATCCTACTTAAAAATTGAATGTAAATTCTAAAACTAACAGCAGCTCGTTAAAAGCGCAGCCTCGGTCATTGCGCTGCGGGTTATTGCCCTATGCGTAGGGCAAATTTTAAAATTTTCAGAATTTTTTAAAAGTAGATTTTTTTTTGTGTTCCTTTATCGTTACTGAAATACCCCCTAAGCTATGGCACGCAATAAAATTATCACCCTGTATTACTCATTTAACCATTTAACGGACATAAGTACGAAGACTGTGATTTATACAAAAAACTAACTTAAAAATAATCTGTAGGTACTGAATATATTCATAAAGAAGATTTTTTTATTATTTTAGTTTAAAACCAATTATTGTAGTTTATTAAGCTATATTATTTAACATGAAAACAAATAAACTTTGCTTTTTATTACAGAATTAATTATATTGGGTTCCAAATACATAAAAAAAAGTAACTAAATAGTTACCATCAAATATGATATGCATTTTGAACATGACTGTACTTGAGTTGAAAAATGTATGGCGAAGTTAACATGCATTTTTAACATACTTCTACAAGGTAAACCAGACCAAAGTGATAATGGTTTGAGACGACTATTTGTTGACTATTTTTTGACATCAGTATCAAACAGAAAAACCTAAACGTTCTGCTGGAATCTGCGTCCGTGAAATGCTATGCACAGAATCCTCAGCAAGCTACCCCTGTAACTCTGAAATCCTTGAACGACTATTTTTGAGAATTTGGAAGTCAAGACGACTATTTCATGACTATTTTTTAAAATAAAAACCAAGTCGATAGTCCCCACGGTTTGCTTGCATCAGAACTGAGGATTCTGTATATAGCCTATGCCCATAATCCTCAGCAAACCATAGCTATAACTCTAGAATTGTAACGCGACTATTTTTTTCCTTATGGTGACTATTTATGACTATTTCATGACTATTTTTTGGCATCGTCAAAATACATTTTTATGCAGTTTTTTTCTCTGAGGATTCTGTGTTGAGGGACATCTAAATGTAGTGATCCTCCTCAGAAGCCCTCTAAAGCAAAACCGGCTGGGCAAATAATTCCAATATTTATTTTATGAAGAATGACTTCATGTTTCAAATAAATGCCAGTCTGCGCCTGTCCTAGGGCAGGGCAGCCGAAGCTATATACTCGTACATTAGTAATATTCTCACAAAATATCCGATTCCCAATGTTTGTATCATGTTTTTACATTGTCCCAGACCTAGGCTCCACATACTTAGGTAATAGTTATTTTATTAGTTAGTCTCCGGAAAATCTACGAAACGAGAGAATTTAAAAAGTCTACAAGTGCTCCATCGGGCACGTATTATAGGTAGGTACGTACTTTTGGCCTCAGCATCACACACCAATTTTACATCCCTACCTAAATTATTTACTGGCTTACTCTTCAACTGCCTAAAACTATCCGGAAAATTAAAAAAACCGGTCAAGTGCGAGTCGGACTCGCGCGCCGAGGGTTCCGATATACCTATAGTATTTTTGGAAGCAATAAAGTCCATTTTCAGGACCGCAAAACTAAATTTGTTTGTAAAGGTTTTTTGCAGATTTCTGAAAAACTGTGCAACTTAGAAAGATCGTTTTATTTTTGCTGTAAAGTTTACATAAACCTCTGTCAACTGTAATTAATTCAGATTTTCCCTTACTCAAACTTCGGAGATAAGGGGGGGGGAATGGTATTTTTTTTGACATTTTTCATCATAACTTGAAAACTAAGAAACTTAAAAAAATACAAAAATATATTTTAAAATGTACAAGTAAAGCCCTTTCATATGATACCCCACTCGACCTAGTAGCGACAATTTGAAATTTGGCCCCCCCTATTTTGGCCCCCTTTACATTAATAATCATACTTTTTTCAAAAAATTTTCATGTGCAATTAAGTTGGGCAACTATATTCTAAAACTATTCCAAATTTCAGCTCGATAGCGTAAGTGGTTGCTGAGATATAGAGGTGTGACAGACAGACGGACAGACAGAGCGGCACCATAAGGGTTCCTTTTTTTTACCATTTTGGTATCGGAACCCTAAAAAATGCCAGTCTTAAATTGAATACACGATGTAAAAAACAACGAACATTGGTCGAAAAGTCGCAATACGAGATGAATAATCAAATTTTACTAAATGTAAACTTAGTTTTTTAGAATTTCGAGACTTTCATATTTCTGGAAGAAAATTCTGCTGATCATTTTCACGGTTGGAATCCACAGTTTTAATTTAGGAAGATGTCTTTTACACCCAATATTTACTTAACCTCTTTGAATGTCTCGAAATCTTGAATCTCGAACGTGATTCGAGAGATTTATTTCCATTTAATGAAGTGTTGTGCCAACTATCAAGTAAGATCGAGTGCCTATTTGACACTTGACAGCCAGCGCCTGACAAACTGGGCTAGCTGGCTGGTAATCCGATTTAACGAATGGCTGTACGACTTGTCACGTATATAATTACCACCAACTCCTGTACTGGGAAGGTAGGTACTTGTTTACGGACTGACGCAAATGCTGTATGCACATTTGCAGACTTTAATAGAACGTTTGTCACTTATTTTCTACAAAACATTCACCACTTAAGATCTAATCTAATACATAGAGTATAAATTGACAAAAACCAAAAGGTTTGTATCGGGTCGACATTTAGCAAACCAAGTTGAACAACAGTTGAAGGCGCTCCCTATTAACAAAATCAGCTGTCAAAACCCTAAAAAACAAAAGACCGTAACTTTAGACTGAGACGAGCGAATGCGCTTAAGATAAGGTATTTCAAACTGATGCAAATTTTGAAACTAAGTGTTTTTGGCAATGAAGCGTCTGTTTCGAGTCCTTTTGAAAATGTGTAGTGTTCTTTGTTGAGTTTGAGTTCGCCCCACAGAAGAATTTGGTTATAATAATTAGTTTAAAGCCTTTTTATTACTAGCCTATACTGTCCCACTGCTGAGCAAAGGTCTCCCCCATACGTTTCCATTCCTCCCTATTTGTTGCGACTATGGGCCACTGGTCTCTAAATGCATCCAGATCATCTCTCCACCGCTTCTTGGGACTTCCTCTGCCTCGGCGTCCATCGTGTGGTACCCATTCCCTGGCGCGTTTGCCGGATTTACGAAGGCAAAATTTAGGCGCCACTGAGGGATGCAAAAGAAAAAGAAGGCTATTCGATTATTTCCTTCTTTCGTATAGCTGCATCCCTCAGAGGCGCCTAAATTTTGCCCCGTGTAAATCTGCCGTAACATATGGTTTCACTATTTAAAGGATGTGAGACTTTTCATTATATCCTAAGGTCGAATGCAAAAAAAATATATAGAGTCCCATACAAAATGCTTTCAACTACGCCGCAGGGTTTCTTTACGAAAGTTGAACTTTTTTTCGGATTTCGACTTATGTTCTGAATTTTTTTTTAGTTTCATGGGCAGATTCACATCTTTCATTGTTGTTACACCCTTTTATGCTTTACCTTAAACGGTACCTTATGTGGTACCGTGTGGTGCCAGCAAAGAATAGTACCAACTCATCTCTACCCGTGCGTGTTGTAAAAGGCGACTAAGGGATTGTGAACAAGAAAAGGGGCAGCAGCGTCCATCTGTGTATCGTAACATTTTACATACTGCGGTCACCAGCAACCGCGGTCCATGGTACCACCCGCAACGCTAACAAGCGTGGTGACTATGGTACTTCTCCTCCACATTTTTCCACAATTTTAGAGGGAGTTCCTTGTCCTGCAGTGGACGTTTCAAAGGATGTTATTCCTTTTCTTTTTTCAATAGTTTTCTAGCCATAAGTCTATAAAATTTTATTGGGTTTATTGCCTTTAAATAAAGATATATATATTATTATTATTATTATATATAAATAAATGAGAATATTAGTCTATGTAGGTAGATAGGTATACCGTTATTATGCACTTGCGGCCTACAAACTAAATGTCCTTTGCTGCAAAATGTTTACATAAAAGAGGCATATCTACAAGCCTATAATTAAATTCAATGCGTTACGCCCTTATTAATATGGATAGTAATTAAAAGCTGCCTGCTACACGCTACGTACGACTAAATTGATAGCGTAATCTAAGTTATTTACATGATACTAATAAGCCAACTACTGACTTGCCGTCGATTCTGTCAAATGTCATGCGTTTATTTGTAGCGGTCGGATAATATACCCTAAAGTAACTGTAGGGTAACAGTAATAACTTTAGGGTATTATCCGTACTCTAGGGGTGTGTTTTTTAAACTGAAATTAAAAAATATATCACGCAGTCTTGTTACCGGTTTTCAACATAATAAATTTCCTATCAACTTACTAGGAAAATTCTCAATTTACGAGTCCTTATTATTTTCCGGTGCCGTATTTTTTAAAGTGCGTAATACGTTAAGGTGTACATTAACTGGGTTGGGTAATTTGCAGATTACATGAATCGATAAGTTAAAGTGCGAAATTTTACTTATAGTAAGGGTGATGAAGGACAAATTTCTATATGATTTGCTCATGTCTGCCTCTTTGACTGATGATAAGGAGCATCCTCTAAAAGATACAAAAAATATTGGCGGACATCCACACCCCTGCGTTTTTGAGGAATTAAGTTTTAACTATTTTGAAATTTGACAATGAAACGTACACCTGGCACACTATGACTATTTGATTAAATACAATGTATAAAACCCCAGAAAAATGGTCTGCCACCATAATAGCCCTGCGTCGTAAAGTTACAGCGCTTCAAAATGCAAAAATTCACTACTTAGTCCCGTGATAATGCGGAGCCCTGCATGTCTGCCTCTTCGATTTCCTACATCTTCAGAAGTATTTTAAACAGGAGCCATAAAGGCAGACAAAAAAAACATTATTTAGTATCTTTTTTTTTTTTTTTTTGCTTTAACTCAAAAACGCAGTGACGCACAGAAAAACTTGTAAGGACCAAATCGATTCGTATAGAGCTGATCTATCATCCCTATTAATATGAATCATGAGCAAATCATATACCCAAATTGCAGCCAGCACCCTAACTATTAGAGAAGCCGGATTTCACACAGCAGAATGCCATCGCACATTTTGTTTTTTAATTTTTAGTTTTTGGCTTGGCCTCTTGCTGACACTATATTAAGATTTATCACGTTAATTCGATTCATTCGTCGGACGCTACCGCGGCACCCTCGCTTCGCTCACTGGGCTCGAGCGTTGTGGTGGTACCCAGTTAATCGGCAGAATATCTAGATAATGTGCGAACTGAAACAATTTTTCGCTTTTTATGTACCCAACCAGGTAATCTGCAGATTAACTGATTTCCGCACATTAACGGTAACAAAATACATGTCACATAAGGGATAAAATATACATATGGGGCTTAAGGCGAGAGCAAGGTTCGGCTGACGCGCAGGTACGGCACTGGCTTGGAAGGGATACGGCACGGACGCGACATAAGATAGAAAAAGCGTAGGGCACGGAGTAGGGGGCGAAGCGCATGCCTGCACTACGTTGCTTATTAAATTACAACCCGCCGCTTTATATCATTTCATATGAACTAATTTAAAGGGGCATCATGCCATCTCCTCGCCGCCTGTGCCTTAACCTTGCCGTATGCCTATAAGTAGTTTTTCATTCAATAAGGGGATAGAGTAACGTCACGTTGGAAACGTAAAGCATTGACGTGCGTTGAGTATCCTTAACCGCATATGATCGCGCACCACTACATGATATCTCCAGAGACAGAGAAGGAAGTTCGCCAGTGTTGCCAGTATTGCATTTTTTTTATCCAAATCCAAAGGATGTTCCGTTTCTTATTGTTCAATGTAAGAAGTTGCTCAATTTCGAAATTTTAATAAGTTATCAGAGCACATTAAAAAAATTATGTTTTCTTGGGTTACACTTTAACCCCTGAAACATTTAAAAAAAAAAAAAAAACATATGATTGTACAATAATTTCACCTTGTTAGAATAATGTTGCCCGCGCATGCGCATATAAAATAAGGGCCATTAAGAAACGCGGCAATTGATAAAACGACAGAAAATAATCATAAAGCTGACAGTTTAAGGGCCTACCATACCATATTACAAGACATTTAAATGAATTTTTCTGATATGATCATAAATTATGTTTGTACTGATCATAATAAATAAATTAAATTATTAAATGATACTGGGTTATTTTTGGACCACTAGCCAAATTTCAGAATGTAACTAAAACATTGATGAGCCGAAAAACGTGATTATACTTTCCCATACTAACCTTGCACCGGCTAGTGAAATTTGTATGGGACGATCAAATTAGATTTTTCCCCTTTTTTTGACCCCATATCTCTCTGGGTTTGTTTACTTAAACTTCGGACTTAAACAGAGGGCTTTATAAATTCGTGTACTACAAGCTTGTGGGAGAAATAAACTTGATTTGATTTGATTGGACAAACATTTGGAGGACTGACACATGACATAGGTACATTGAAAGTCGGTTTTTATATTGCGAAAAGTAGTAGCATATAGCTTAAGGTTTTACACGAATTTATCAAATCTCTGTATGTTTTAGGTACTTTTAATACTTTTTGGTTAGGAGTCCAAAATAACCAGTATTACCAAAAACACTTCTCATGCGGTTCCATCCATGTTTTTTTTAAATAATCGCTGTGTATATTTTTTTAAACGTTTCTATCAATCGTTTCTATCTATCAATGCACGTTACTACGATAGCAAGACGCTCCTGCTCAACACCCGCTTCAAGATCCTTCAGTCGCCTTTCACGACACCCACGGATAAAGATGGGGTTGTAAAACGGCTCCACACGAGCAATAGGACGCAAGCATTAGCAATGTTTTCAAAATAAATAAAGTGAAAGAATCAAATCTTGAAGGGACAGGTTTAGAGCCACCATTAGGTAAAGTGATGTGATAAATAAAGTCTCATTTAAATTTTAAATACGCCTTGACTTGTTGCGTTCCATATTGAGTAGTAAGTGATACGTATTAGTTATATTAGGCAATTTAAACCGGTGTTAGAATGCGATTGATCGATAGATTGTGCTGGATGCAAGATGCTTTGCCTTGCTTAAGAAAATGCCACGTGACAATCTTGATACCTTTCTTAAGAATTGGAAGTAGGTTGCCGAAGATCGCCGTTAATGGATGGCTGCGGGAGAGGCCTTTGGCCAATCTCACAGCTGGTAGGGTAAGGAAATAAAACTTTCACCTACTTAAACATTCCCAATTTATTTGGAATCGGCGCTACAAAATGTGTCCCTATCAGCCTTGATGCATTATTTCAGCATTGTTTAAATACTGTGGAATAAAAAAAACTATTATTTATGCACTTACCGACCTGTCTCTGCATCACCCTAAGGTAGACTAATCCCTTTAGGCGTTAAGTCCACCATGTTCATTTGTGCATGAAGTTAAATAAATAAATAAACTGTCGGATCAGGCCAGAAATACCATACTAGACTGGGATGAATTTCAAAATTTGGCTCTCCTTCTTAGGGTCAGAACTTAAATGGGACCAGATCTGACAATCAAGTTTTTGTGGGGTTTTGAAGACCGCAGAATTCAAAAATCAATGTTGTCAAGCCGAAATCCTACTAGTTCCAAAAAGTCAAACAATAACCTAGGCTAAATTACGGTAAGAGGTTTCTTGTTTTAAAAGTGTTCTTTAGATCCTCATATCTGGAAAATTCTCCGTTGATCCCATGTAAGCTCCCTCCCCACCCTCAAACAGGTACTCAGTTGTTAGTGCAAACTTAACCCTATATTTCAGGTCACATTGAAATAAAACCGGCATCAGCTGGTTTTATAACAATTATATTTACGTTAAAAAAATTGATTTACCTTTAACCGTTTCTGAGATAAATGAAAAAAAAACTAAAATCAGGGACCCGTTTCAGGGTGGGGAGGGGGGAGCGTACATGGGATCAACGGAGAATTTTCTAGATATGTTCAGGGGGACCTAAAGAACACTTTTAAAACAAGAAACATCTTACCGTAATTTAGCCTAGGTTATTGTTTGACTTTTTTGAACTACTAGGATTTCAGCTTGACAACATTGATTTCTGGATTCTGTGATGTCCAAAACCCCATAAAACCTTTGTTGTCAAAAATGGTCCTGTTTTAGTTCTGAGAAAATTTAATTATCATTTATTTTCTACTCTAAATAGCCGACGCAGTCTACCTAAACACCCGCCAAGCTTAAATGGGATTGGGCAGGTCACGTGTCCCGCATCCTGCATAAAATATGGGCCAAAACACTACCACCTGGCAGCCACACAGCGACAGAAGGCGTCGAGGCCGACTAAGGCACCGGTGGCGCGATGAACACGACGTCTTTTGTAAAAACTGGCAAGAGCATCCTCTTGATAGGGGCAAATGGAAGAAAAAGAGACGAGAGAAGGACACTAATGGCTCAATAAGATAAGGTAAGAAGTCGGAGCAGGTTGATGCTCGTTACCCTCTTAAGTCTTCCACTTTTGATGGTTCTCGCCTTTTTCCATATCCATATAAATTCTTACTTACACTCTTATTCAAATCAACAATAAATACAATATCAGGTGCCATTATAGGTGTCACTCATATTAAACTTGTTTACTATTATATATTCTGTGCTCATATAGAGGCAACTGTCACCTTCTTGAAATCAAAATGACAATTCGAAGAACATTCAAAAAAATAATATCTCCTGACAACAACTTCGCTAACTGAGAAATAATAAGCAAAATGCTGTAATCGTTACAGGTGTAACCTTTCAAAATCCGATCCGATGGCGTTATTATTTTTAAATATCAACTCAATGGTACACCCTTTTTCGGCGTCTCACATAATTAAGGAATTCAATAAACAAGCAAGCGGTATTTTCAACTTGATTCACGAAACTCTTTTTTGTTTGCACCGAGATTTTTTCAGTAATTACGTGTAATTTATACGGCCAAGATTCTTGAACGTTTTGGTGGTCCATAATTTAAAGGTAACCAGAATTAAGTTTACAAGTAGTTAAGTTCATTCTGTTTAAATACTTTCGTAACTTTGAGTTGAAAATCGATTGCCGACTTATTTAACTCTGTAAGTCACTTCTGCGATCCTTATCTCTCTTATGAAGTTGTATATATCTGTCAGGGGTGATATACGACTTTTTTTTCACGTATTTCATATAGTACATTAAACACCGATGTAGGTGTGTATGTCACTGTCTCACGTTGAAACGACTACGGAGTTTTAAAGGGTGTTAAGATGGTGATTAAAAAGTCAAGATTTTATCTTTGATTTAAGACGTAATATCGAATGCAAAAACATTCAGAAAAAGCCTTTACAAAAATTCGTTTGATTGGAATAAATTATGAGAAGTGGGAAGTACCAGGACTAGATTGGATTGATCGAGTATTCAGCAACTAAATACTGACAGTCGTGATGTCGAACTGACAATCTTATCAACGAGTCTGTCTATAGTTTAAGTGGCAGCTAAAAATAATAGACAGAATATTTTTTATCTAACATCAATGATAAACATCTAGCTGACAAATCTGAGTTGCCTTCACATCGTGATCTATTGCTGGAGATCAAATTCTAAATTAGAAACGGTTTTATTCGATTTGCTTCAGTATTTAAATAATCTAGATCTTTCTCGCATCAGTTCCTCTGTATACCATTTCTATTTCAGTCGTGTTTGGTATAATAACTCCACCTCGAGTCCAGAAAGTGACAAGTGACTTCCTCAGGTCAATGTCATTAGGCAGGGAGCGGAAAGGAGCATTTCCGAACATACTCGTAGATGCTTGTTTCCGCCTCGGAACTTAACTTGCTTGCGTTTACAGATCCTAGTATTATTAGGGTACCTAATACCACAGATAATATAATACTATACTAGTACAGATGCCTCACGTCATATAACGAATTTGTGTTGAAAATTGTTCGGGCTATTTTTTCCATAAGGAATTTTCTTAGAATAAATTGTAGTAACCTAGTAGTAACATTTAGTTTAATTATTAGAAACAAAAGGGCCAAATGAATTCGGGCTATTTACTCCGTCGAAAAAACCGTGCTAATACTAATATTCCATTGATTGTTGTTACCACTAATAAACCGTTTCGTATACCTTTTGAGTAAGAACATATAATAAGAACGAGAAAAATAATCAATATCTTTTAATATTAACAGCTATGATATCAGTGTTTCTGCCTACTCCGACGGGTAAGAGGCGTCATGTTATGTAGGACCTATGCTAGTCCGTGTGAATTTATGAATTTACAAGTTTTTGAAAATTCTTACCAAAGATTTATCTAGATTTACTAACAGGGATTAAAAAGGAAAGGAGAGAAATAAAAAGTAAGAAGGAACTTGTAGAGAAAATATGACATTAAGTATGACAAATGGATACTTACTTATTAAAAACTTTTCATAAAGCTAACTAGACTGGTTTTCTTGACAGAAATGAAAGATCAAGGTATACATCATTCTCGGCGATATCAGTAAGATAAATGTGCTTTTAAATTCAATAAGTAATTTGTTACGATTGTGACTAACAGTGCCTAATATTTCATTGAAAATATTGTAAACAGGTTGTCAACTTGTGTACCAACAGTCTACATCAACTCCGATCCAAATGAAAACATGTATGTAAGAATGCTGTAAGTGACTTTGTTACACTTTTAACTTCATAAAAATGTTGCTAAAAGAATAACTCAAATTCTTATAATTAATTATGTACATGTCGTATCCTCCAAAGGGAGTGGTTATCGTGTTATAAGTAGGCCTAGTAAAGATCTGAAGTAGTAAATTGCTAGGTCACTATAACAGGGTTCTATGTTCCTAAAGGGCAGGTAAACATGGGATTTTATAACAGTAAGCGAAAAGTGAATTAAAAGGAGCATAAATGGAATAGGAGCAAAAAATTGTAAATGCTCTCAATCAATGGGTTATTGAACTACATACGGCCGTGCAAAACGAGAATCACTGCTTGCAGAAAATTAAAAAAAAAAATTATGTAAATATAAATAAGTCGTGCAATAGACTTTGCTTACTTGAACCGGATTATTATTGACTTCGAAATGAAAAGTGATAAGTGAAAATGTTCTTTCTTGTTTTAAAACAAGTTTTAAAGGGTTCGTGAACTGGAGGATAGTCAATCATACTTAGTATGTACATCGCCTCGTATAAATATTCTAGACATTTTCATGGAATGTGAAAATGAAAAGAGAAGTCCACTGTTCGCGATTCTCGTCAGCCGTGCGTCTAACCGTATAAATTAGACGAAACGTTCGTACGCTTACAACGTTCCCTATAACGTTTCTAAGAACGCGCACCGAGTCTCCTTTACCAGTACACCGACTTTATTTGGTCAATTGTCTTACTTAGAGTCAACAAACATTTAATTTACTATGTCGTCATTTAAAACGCAAACGTTTTGTTTACTGCACTAAAGATCTTTCAACACTCTATAACTCTCTCCAAGAGAGGGCAAAACATTTGGCGAGTTTACTACATACTATGCGAACATGGACGAAAACTCTCTCTACAATCTATTCTATTCGTTTATTCAAACGCTTACCAATCTATTTTACAGTCATGACACAAAAACGAGAGTATATTTGACGGAAAGAATAACATTGTTGGATTGTGAAGCGCACTCTATAAACATTTTATCATCAAGACATTTCTGATTTACCTCCTCTGTGGATAAGATTAAAGCAAAAAAAGATTTTGGAAACTACGCCAGGGGGCGTTAGCGTTATATTTTATGTATTTTATATTTTATCAACGAAGTTCAAGGTAGTTAAATTTATTCCTATCTATTCGAAAATCGCTGAGCGGTTCGTCAATAAAGGCGAACAAAATAGCTGTTTTCTTCAAGATTTTCGCAGCGGGTAAAAGTGGGAGTTAAAATTCAAACGTGAATATCTTTGATTATTATAATACTATGAATATACTCGAACATGAATGAATAGGAGATCCAAATAAAATATTGTATGAAAAATGATACTGGCCGGTTGTATTATTTTTGTAAAAAAATTAAATACGCTCGAAGTGTAAACAAGAACTGACCAAAGATGTTCTGTTCCTAATTAATACAAAAATGTCAGTAACATTTTCAGTTGTTACTAATACAATGCTTACTATGATTTTTAATATTGTGTCTTCATGTAATACCATTGCAATGGTATTTTGTATTTAAAATTAATGATGAGCGTGTATCTATATGAGCAAGATGAAAAGTAGAGTGTATCACGGGGCTGCAAAAATATTTTTTACCTCGGGCGACATGGAATCCCTCGCTAAGTTCAGGATTCTATTATAGAATCCTTCACTTCGCTCTGGATTCAAAATAGCGTCCTCGCCTTAAAAATATTATTTTACTGCCCTGTGAATGATATGGTGTATTGATCTACTATTCGTAGAGATATTTTAAAGTAGAACTCAGATTTGTCCTGTGCATACTGGTTACAATTTGGTACAAAAAGGTAAGAGTTACAATTATTTGATATGTTTAAAATATTAATTATTGAGAATCCTCACCCCTATATCTTTCCTGATGCAACAACAGTTTTAGACGTAGATTCTCAGAATATCCTACATACCTCTTTTCTATTCTGGAACTCAAACCGGTTTAAATTTCTATATGAAAAGCGGCTGCTACTGGTTTCAGATGTCATGTATCATCAGACATGTCATGTGAGGTGGTAGGGCTTTTGTGGAAAGTACGTCTGGGGAAGTACCACCCCCTTGCTTTTTTCTGCCGTGAAGCAGCAGTGTTTGCACTGCTGTGTTTCGGTTTGAAGGGCAAGGGAGCCAGTGAAATTATCGGCACATGAGAGATACCATCTTAGTTCTCAAAGTGAGCAACGCGCTTTGCTGTCTTATTAGTGTCAAAATATGCATTAATAAGACAGTGGGTGCTATGGGCGGTGGTGAGCACTTACCATCAGGTGGCACACTTGCTCGTTTGCTCACTTGTAACATAAAAAAAACACAGTTTCTAGAAAAGGAAATTTTTATAAATTCTACTGCTTTACTATTCTAAGGTACTGATTTTATTTATGTGTACATTACAAATTCTACCTTTTTATCATTTCGCCCATTTTGGAATACGTAAACATTGCTTAGTATGTTAACCAAGGTTTTGTAAATTTACAAAATAGACATTTCTACACCGTTCTGGAAAATAATTTCATTATTTAGGTACTAAAGATATTTGCAAAGGCGGACTAAAGAATTTTCAGTAGCGGTACATAATATTGTAGTTTGCATGTGTGTTGAAATGTTGAGTATATTTTTCTTTTCATAGATAAAAGGGAATATAAGCTGTTTCTCAGCGCCAGTTGAGATATATAATTTAACTATGTTAAAGAGCTTAAATTATTTATTTCAAAGTATTTTTTATGAATAAGTTTAGTCACTTCACCTGATATTTTCCAGACTGACTGCACCAGGTGATGCGCGTGAGTAGATTATCGTGTGACGCCTAACAGCTTTCCGTTGTATTTTTAGAACAACCTTAACTCGTTCAGTTAGAAGGGGCGCGTCACTTTCTGCATTTAACTGACAATGTTAATATTTGCTAAGTTTTTCAGGGTTATTTTCATATTCAACACCAGCGCTTTATTTTTGAATGGATAACAACTCCAGACACCGTTACATTGAAAAAGCATAACGATAATTGCATTAAATACTTATACTCAACACCGAATAAATAAAATTACTTTTGACAAATTTACACCCATTTAAATATTAGTAAAATGTATTAACGTATGTGACATATAAAAAAAATCTCCTCAATACATAGTGCATGGGCGACCGAGCTATGCTGTGTACAATCCTGAGCAGGCTAGCATATGGTAGCTTTTAAAAAACACCGAGAAAACAAATTTTCCCAGACATAAGACCTAGCCAGAACGATTTGTCGATCCCGAAAACCTGTATCTATATTGTAAGTTTTGTCATTTGTTGGTCATTTTCTTTGTTTGTACATCGATTTCATTATAAACCTTGATGAGTTCAGATATTTGAACAAAAACCTGGATTTGTTTAGGTTTATGATAAAATAAAGTCATTATTTTGTCTTTTTCCGGTTTTTTGCCATGCTATAGATGGATAGGGCAGACTCTTGAATGGCTTCGTCTGGAGGAGGCCTTTACCCGCAAGGGGTTCCCTAAATAATAATAAGATTTTTTTTTTAGGTTTTATTTTGTAGTGCATGTTTTTAATTATTATTATTTTTAAAATGTATTACAACTTATTTTTCATAATTATCTTTTTGCTAAGAAATTAAATTGTACTTGTTTGCTATTTGAAATAATTTTATGTACCAAAATGGGAACACATAAATGGCTATTATTATTATTTATAGATGGATAGGATACATTTATATAAATCAAGCTAATTTCTCTTTTTCTTATAATATTATATCGTGAGTAGATATTATATAGTCTACCTACGACCGACACAGCGAAGCTATAAAACAAACAAACAAAAAAAGAAACTTAGACTGAAGACAAATAAGAACCGTAAACGCAATAAGGATCCGGAATTATTATGATCATTTGTCTTCATAAGCACTTATAGGATTTATCATAGCCTCTATTGCACGATCTACTAGGTCAAGGTAATTTACTATTGGCAAAAGAGTTTTTGCCTTCTTATTGTAGTGTTAACATTTTAAGACTCTTCGTACTTCAACTGTGCTTCTCATTAAAGATATAGCGAGTCTACTACTACTTCGGAGTTTTGTTATTGTCATTTTAACGGGCGGACGTTAAAGGGCGAAACGCGTCCTCATCCTCGCTCTGGATATCTCTCAGTTACGAAGAAAACTGAGAGATAAGAATAATGTTCTGTGCTGCGTTGCGATTTCTGCTTATCAGCTCACGACCAGTGCTGTGCTAAGAAGCTAACCTGTGTGTGAGCTGGAAACAATCCAACCGATAGGATTATCGATTTTCCTATCTTAGAGCCACGCTCGAAAAACGAGCAATTCTATTGGTTGGAAATTTTCCAGCTCCAACCAATAGGATTGTTCGATTTTCCTATATTAGAGCTGCGCTCGTAAATGGAGCAACTCTATTGGTTGGACTTTTTCCAGCTTCAACCAATAGGATTGTTCGATTTTCCTATATTAGAACTGCGCTCGTAAATGGAGCAACTCTATTGGTTGGAATTTTTCCAGCTTCAACCAATAGGATAGTTCGATTTTCCTATATTAGAGCTGCGCTCGTAAATGGAGCAATTCTAATGGTTGGAACTTTTCCAGCTCATAGGTTAGCTCAACACAGCTCTGAAAGGCATTTACTCAGAGCGCCTTTTCTAGTCCGGGACAAAAAAATGTTTTAGCTCTATTTTCGAATTCTTAGACATGATATGTCAAATTTCATCCCATACATTTCACGTTCGCTTTTGTCAAATAGCATCTTGTCTAAACCCTAAGATATATCAGAATTTTATAGATCCACAACTTTTAATAGATCCACAAAAGTACACAATAGTGTCCCATCCAGATCGAAATGTAATTGTTTACGTCCTATTCAAATGGTATTTCCTTAACAACGTAAATGTCAAAAATATTATTATGACTCTTATGAAAATGGCGCAATAAATGTCTGCTTGATTAATTGTGATCTTTGAATATCTAGTTAATTATCATCTTTTTGTAGCAATAACTAAATAGCCAGTCACTACTGCGTTATATATCGTTGGTCATTAATTAAATAAATTACACGAAAAAATATCAAAGGCTGTGCGGTACATAATTATCTTTATTTCTTTTTCATATTTTTTTACAGGTAGTTAATTGCCGAAACGCCCATTTCACTTTATTTTTATACCAAATTAATGATTTACATCGACTAATTTATCTTCAGCTATATTTAATTTTACTTCTTTATTAAAACCACTCCTACAATTTCTTATAGAATTGTTTCTCGGAACTGATCATTTGTGAGTCCATTAAATGTGATTTCGACACTAATTTGAGTATAATTAACAACAATAACATAAACCACATTAAAACTGTATATGTTACCTTAGGTACAATTAAATAAAGTTACTATCCAGCTGTCCTTACTCAATCAGCTCTTGAACAATAAAACTTATAGCATTTACCTCTTGAATCTCTTGACATACATTTTCAAGTGAATTTCCCTTTTGTTTTAAAAACTGTTATCAAGAACAAAGCTTTCAGACATAAACTTACTATAGACATGTATCTACAGTATCGTTATTAATAAAATCTGTGGAGCTAATAGTATTCTTTACTCTAGTTTCTTAACCACCCATAGTTTTACTAGATGGATATTATTATCCCCCGCAGGCATAAAATCATCTGTTTTAAATCTTGTTTAAGAAACTTTATAACATTGCTATATAAAAATATTTTAATAATCTGTTTTCTTGCATATTTTCTTCTACGTAGTATTAGTATAATATAACTACACCATATTTCAAGGGCATCTTTACATCATCGCATCGTTTAGGTTTTATTTGTTCCATGACGATTGTAGTTTTTTAAGCTTTTTCTATTTTCTATAAATGTTGTACATAATCCGCACATCAGACCGGCATGACCCAAATATTTTAACGCTTACATGTTCCTGTGTTTGAGTGTATATTTTGTGTCTATCCACAGTAGCTTCCGTTACTGACAGAATCTAGTCCGAAATCCTTCCGATGTTAAAAATTATGGAATGTCCCCTATCAGCAATCGAGTAACAGTATTAGTGACTTTTTAGGGTTTCGTAGTCAACTAAGAACCCCAATAGTTTCGTTATGTCAGTTTGATTTCCTGTTCGCGTCGCGGCTTAGCTCAAAACCCTTAGTACTAAAAAGGTGTCATTTAGTGTAGGTATACATATTATTAACGCCAACAAAGTGGTTAAATAAACTCGTGGAGTGAGAATGAATATTTTTGAAAAACTAAAACCTCCGTAACAACAATAATTCCTAAAGGAACTATGAAACCCTAAACTGCGAGTGGCCCGACTTGCACTTGACGGGTTTTTGTTTTGGCTGTATATGGTTCGCAGTTTCCGAGAAACCGAAAACACGTTTAATTGGCCTTTTCAAGGAATCTTTTAATAAACTGTCTCCGGAGATTTAGATCTATTATTATCTATAAAACTATTATTATCGTTCGTTTGAAATCCTATTCACGTTTTCTTTGATTGATAACATTCATTATGAACACATTTATATTCAGAGGGGGTCGAAACGTAAACGTTTATACAATAAATCAAGCTTTTCTTATACACCTCGACATTCTCCGTTCAAACAAAGACGTCATAAATTAGCAATGATGTCTTAAGCAAAGATACTTTAAAGTTCCGAACCATGGCCACTAATTTGGAAACCAGGTTTCTCTCGCCTTCTGCTTCGGGCCCTTGTCCAGTTTACACTTCACTGAGTTCATTTAATATATTTATTTTGAGGGTTTTTGCTTTCACGGTAATCGCAAGTACCTGTATTCTACAGGTTGTTCAAATAAAGTATTCTTAGCCAGCAAAACTCTTGAGCTTGCCTCTGGTTACTAGCAATATTGACAACATTTTGGAAATTTCTTCTCTTCTACTTGTACTATATTACCCGCAAGCATTAACATGACTTACTGAATGTCAGAGTGTGGAGGGTCTCTTCTTTGCGTCAATACGAGTATCAAAAATCCCCCAGGCTGGAAGGTTTTGGCTTGGTTTTGGAGGCATTGGCTGGGAGTTGGGAGAAAACTCTCGGAGGGAATGTGAATCACACTTTAAGGGACACCCTGCATACGAATATTTTGTTGTAAAATTGCTTCACCTTTACCATTTATTTGCTTGTCATGTCACGGTTCGAAGTGTTAATTTTTTTGATGATGCTGATCTTTAGCAACTTCAATATTATTGGTAGCAGGATGGAAAAAAAACCGGTCAAGTGCGAGTCGGACTCGCGCGCCGAGGGTTCCGATATACCTATAGTATTTTTGGAAGCAATAAAGTCCATTTTCAGGACCGCAAAACTAAATTTGTTTGTAAAGGTTTTTTGCAGATTTCTGAAAAACTGTGCAACTTAGAAAGATCGTTTTATTTTTGCTGTAAAGTTTACATAAACCTCTGTCAACTGTAATTAATTCAGATTTTCCCTTACTCAAACTTCGGAGATAAGGGGGGGGGAATGGTATTTTTTTTGACATTTTTCATCATAACTTGAAAACTAAGAAACTTAAAAAAATACAAAAATATATTTTAAAATGTACAAGTAAAGCTCTTTCATATGATACCCCACTCGACCTAGTAGCGACAATTTGAAATTTGGCCCCCCCTATTTTGGCCCCCTTTACATTAATAATCATACTTTTTTCAAAAAAATTTCATATGCAATTAAGTTGGGCAACTATATTCTAAAACTATTCCAAATTTCAGCTCGATAGCGTAAGTGGTTGCTGAGATATAGAGGTGTGACAGACAGACGGACAGACAGAGCGGCACCATAAGGGTTCCTTTTTTTTACCATTTTGGTATCGGAACCCTAAAAATAGGTCAAATTTTATTGATATAATTCAAAAGATTAAATTGCAGCACAAGTCATAAATTCAACTCGGATTATATCTTTTCTGCGATTTCACACTAGATTTATACGGCAGGTTTTTTAATTAAAAGCGGTAGTAGAGGTACAAAATTATCTAAGAGATCATCTTGCTTATGTATTCTGAACATTTTGTTATTTGCATATTATTTAGTTAGGTACCTATAAATTTTTTATATTTAAGGATTTAAAATTATTTTTCTTTTAACTTTTACGACAATATTATTATTAAAGCAAATAACTTAGCTTGTCAGTAAAATCAGTAGATACCGTAGTATATTTATTTTCAAGAATAGTTCGACTAACATTACAGTAACGTACTGTAACGTCAAAGTAAATTGTAAAATCTTTGGTAACGTTAAACGCAGAAAGGCAATTCTTGCGCACAGAAATGTGTCAAAAGTTATGTAAGTATATCTTTATTTTGGGGGCAAAAGTAAGTGACATAATCTGTATGACACTTTGCAATAAAGCTTTGCAATTTCAATCGCACGAGAATAGCCCTCCAGCACCAAGCGGCGGCTTCAAAGATTATCTGTATGAATATGAAAAAGTTTAACCGCATGTTAATGTCACATTATGTCTCCTGCTGACTGTTTTCTGTAGTGTAGTCCATTTCTGATTCGAAACAGGATTAATTCTAAAGATACTTTCTGTAGCGGGACGTCATATTATACTTATACAGGGTGTAGAAAAGTACGGGAAAACGCATAAAACTTAGACGTAATATTTTTGAGGAAAACTGAACCTCATTATTTATTATGAAATGAGGACTATGATTTAAATTGTTGATCGCGGGAATATTTTCCAAATCTTTTACCTTGTTGTTGTTTTATTCAAGCTTTGTATGATTCCGTAGTCAACAAGTAACCCTTATAATTTCGTTATGTCCGTCTGTCTGGCCTTGTGGTCTGACCGCGGCTTAGCTCAGAGACCGTTAGTACTAAAAAACTTTAATTTGGTATGGATATACGTATTCGTTACACCAACAAATTCGTAAAAAAAAATTTAAAAATGTTTTTTTAGGGTACCTGGTATTCGAAAACTCAAAAATAGTAATCAGGCCCTGGCTGGATTTCACTGAGCGTTCGGAGGGAAAAAACTTATAACTTAGAAATTGTTGTAAAGCAACTATGGAACCTTACAATGTAAGTGGTCCGACACACACTCGGCAAGGTTTTTTTAAATCAATAAATAGAGCTTATCTATAGTTGGTCCAAGAACAGAACAGTAAACAATATTGCCTTAGAATAACAACAAGAACAATAATAGATACAGAATTCAGACGATCTTACGTATAAATTACAAAGTCTACTGATTTGCAATCGTGTTTCTTGTTCACTTTGAGGATTTTGAATTAATTGCTACAAAACTGAGAAAATATACATTTCTATCTAATACTATCATGTACCTGTAACCTGTCATGCTGCTATTAAAAGCAGTTACAAATTGTCGTGTTCCTGTGACCATTTACGTCGATTCGAAGCGATTTATGTACCAGTTACTATGCATATCGATTGAGCGTGCGTGAATATAATTAAGTAGGCACAGCTTTTAATACTCGTAAGCAAGGGTGTCTTGATGATTTAATAGTTATTAATGCGTGACCTGGTAATAATTTATAATATCTAATTAATTATAAGTCCACGTAATGTCAATAAAATTATTTATAGGCAAAAATACAGGACACAACACCCTTTAAAAAGATACACAAAAGGCTTTAATGTTGGGCACTTTAATATAAAACTAACTAACTAGAAGCTCTAAGTAAATTAAGTAAATCCCATAGAAAAAGGCACTAAAAACATTGTCCTAAAAATTACGCACACAATAAATAAAAACCGGTCAAGTTAGAGTCGGACACACGCAACGAGGGTTCCGTACCACTAAGTTAAAAATGACCAGTTATTATTACCTTCTTGTTGATATTCTATAGCTTATGTACTAAACTTATACCAATTTTCACGCTTGTAAGTTGTAAGTGTTCCCGTTTTTACGACAGAGTTGAAACAAAAATCGCCTAAAAATCACGTTTTAGTAGGGAAGCCCCCTCATTTATTTTTTTAATTTTAGTATTTGTTATCATAGCGGAAGCATAAATACATATACGGTTCATGAGTAATAACCCGCTGACAGATAGACAGACATCGGAGGCATATTAATAGGGTCCCGTTTTCACCCTTAGGGTACGGAACCCTACGAAGAAGCAGCCAAATCGGTTGAATTGTTGTGGATCCGTCATACATGAGGTAATTCACTTTTATAAGATCTCTTATCTATACGATAATTTATAAGAGTAACAATTAATAGGTCTTTACCTATGAAATTGCCGTTTTGTATGGCGAATTTTAGGTAAACTCAATTTTCAGTACTAACATTTTTGCATTTTTCTTAGTAATTGTATATCCAATTGTTTTTAAATTTTCGAACCTTTAATTTTATATATCAAACTAAAAATAAAAACTTTATTTTATGCGTAAATTAATAACCTTGAAGTCAACTTTCAAATATAGGATGAAAAAACAGCATTAGAATTATAGGAATTATGATCTCTGATGAATAAAATTTCGGCAATTTCATAGGTAAAGACCTATTATTAGTTAGGTTTCCCTAAAAACAGGGCTATTTTTTATTTTATTGTGAATGCAATAACTATTTCTACCCATGCACCTACACATCTCTTCATTCATTTTTATACGAGAAAAAAAAAATCGTCATTTAAAGTACTTACTTACCTAACACTCAACTAACCACACTTACTAAACTGCTACCTTATACGCCATAACCAACATTAACTTATATTTTCATATATTATTTATATTTTACTGACTGCTACAGATTGAATTTGCAGTCTTTGTTGTCTTTAATGGAGTAAATAATTCGATCATAAATATAAAAAGAAAGAAAAAGAAAGAAAGAAAGTGCTTAAGAAGATTTTTTTTAAATGGATTAATAAGCACTTTTATGTTATGTTGTGTATTTTAAATCCTATCTTATCTGTATGTATAAAAGGAAACATTAACTTATTAATCTACATCAACGCATAGCAAAGCTCAAACCACTGAAAATATTGGGCTAAAATCCGGCACCGCGTAGGCATACGCTAAGAACAGATTTTTGACAATTATAGCTCTAGAAGGGTTTTAAGTTTGTAGGGAGAAATCATCTGCATTTTTTTAGGTTTTTGTAATAAAACCTAATTTCACGCGAACTTAGTCGCGGGCATCAGCGAGCATAAAAATAGTTTTATTTTTCAACCCAACTTATAACTACCAAGAACTTACAATAAAATGTGTACTTATTCATGTTTTTACGATACATGTAATTTTTTACTGTTCGGCACTGGTTCGTTTTGTTGTAAGCAAAGAACCCAAAACATAGATGATCCGATAAGCGTTGCACAACAACTATGGTTTCAGCATACCAACGAGATTTGTCACGATAAGGATAATGACAAAGGTCATCTGATGACCTTGAACCACCAGTTTGGTGGTATTTTTGTACTCCTAATAAATGCTAATGAAAACCTATTGAACTTTTCGCCACAACTACGAAACCCGTGTCATTGTTTAGAAATTGTAGTAAAGAAATGAGTCAAATACGTAGTGATTTACATAGATACAGGGGTTAAAAAAGTACGATGATCCTTCTAAAGGGTGATTCTACATCACTAATAGATTGTATAAAAAAATGATTTAAAAAAAAGTTGTTTTAGCTCAAGAAGAAGTGAAGCGCCTGGAGGGTTAAATAACATCTGTGATCAGCTGGTGATGCAGACAAAGATGTTTTTTGTTATGATACCCACTCACTCCATTTCGGTAAGTTATTGTAATGTAATTCGAAGGAAAATTAAATTTCATGATGAAAATATTTTTATGTTAAATACAAATATTATTTTATATATTTTTTTATTATCTATTAGTGGTGTAAAATTAACCCTTAGAAGGATCATCGTACTTTTTTTTCACCCCGTGTAAACATTACCAAACAACAAAAACTTATACATTTGTTATGTGTGTGTTGTCTGTCTAATTGCTAGATTAGTAGTAAGTTTCATACACAATCACTAGCTTAATATAATCTGAATCTAGGCAATGTACAAAAATGCTGTCAGTTTTCGAGCCAAAAACCAACAATACACATTTCTTTTCTAAATGTAAATTTGTGTTTAAATTAAAATACATTCAAACAAACAGACATTAATGAAGACGTTAATGAAAACTATAATGCATTTAGTGATACATTACAATCTATTCTAAATAAGTGTATACCAAAAAAAAATACTAAAATATATAAACATAAAAGAGGAAACTACCTTACGCCAGGTCTCAAAAAATGCTGTCAAAACAAAAAATTATTAAAGTTATTAAAAATACACACAAATAACAACAATATCATAGATAAATATTATAAATCATATTGTAAAACCCTAAAAAAAGCAGTGTACATATAAAAAAAATTAATAATATTAATAAATATGTTAGTTCTAAAAATAAAAGCAGGGTCATGTGGAAAATAATTAATTCTGAAACTAATCGAAAATCTCGTAATCTTAAACAAAATATTTATTTATTAGACAAACAAGCGGTCATAAAAAAACCAAAATTGGTGGCAAATTATTTCAACAAATTTTCACATCAATCAGTAACTCCTCTGATAATGATAATAAACTAAACTCGAAAATTATAAACAATGTAGAGAACACATTTTACCTGCGACCAATTGAGCCAAATGAAACCTACACAATTATAAAAAATCTCAAAAACAAAACTAGTTTTGGAATAGACGAAATTCCCCCAACTCTGATAAAAAAATGCGCCAGTGAACTTACTATCCCCTTCACTCAACTGATTAATCAGTCATTCCAGGAGGGCTGTTTTCCCGACTCCCTTAAGGCTGCACTGCTAAAACCAGTTCATAAGAAAGATAATAAAACAGACGCAAATAATTATCGACCAATCGCTTTATTACCGACAGCTTCAAAAATCTTTGAAACAGCTATGGCTAAACGCCTTTATTCATTTTTAGAAAAGTTCAAGCTTCTCCATGACAGTCAATATGGGTTTCGTAAAAATCGATCGACTATCCTAGCTGTCTATAAATATATACAAAAGATACTTGACATAATAGATAATAAAAAAATTGCTGTGGGTCTGCTGCTCGACATGAGTAAAGCGTATGACAGAGTCAATTATAAAATTCTGCTCGACAAACTTTATGGTCTTGGGATTCGAGGAATTGCCTTTAAATGGTTCAAATCTTATCTAGAAAACCGATGTCAATACGTGGAAATAGAAAATATTATATTTAGTGTCGGAACTATTGAACGTATAAGGTCTGAGCAAGTTAACATTACTGGCTCTATCCCACAGGGAAGCGTGTTGGGATGTGTTCTCTTCCTTGTTTATATTAACGACTTCCCCTAGCTATTGCAGCAAAACTCTATATCTTGTGTTTGTTTTGCGGATGACCTGTCAGTGGTAGTTTCTTGTAACAATACAACAGAACTAGAAAATAAAATGAATATTGTTCTTGAAAAAATTTTAAACTGGCTCGATTGTAATAACTTAGAACTTAATTTAAAAAAAACTAAACTAATTCAATTTAGACCGTACCAAAAAGCTGCATTGCAAATAAATTATAAATATAAATCTAACGAATTAGAAACTGTAAACTCTGCAACACTATTAGGGATAGAAATTGACTCTCATGTTGACTGGAAGTCTTACATAGAAAAGCTATCAAATAAACTGTCTTCGTTTATATACGCTCTCCGTCAACTAAAACGGATCACAAACTTAAATACCGCACTCTCAGCGTACTACGCATACGCTCATTCAAGGCTGTCTTACGGCATCATTCTATGGGGAAACTGTTGCAATATACAAGAAATATTTGTACTCCAAAAAAAATGCGTTAGAATACTGGTGAACATCGATCAAATTGACTCCTGCAAACCCTACTTTATCAAACTGAGCATACTGACTATAACAGGTATTTATATTTTTGAAGCTTGTAAATTCGTACAAAAACACCCACAATTGTATTCTCCTGAAAAAACGATAAAGCGCAACAATCGCCACCTAAATAAACTTCAACGACCCTTCTCCAAATTAGAATTATACACATCCGCTCCCCACTCTATGATGATTAAAATATGGAATCACATTCCGAACTATATTAAAAACATAACTAAAACCGCAACGTTTGAAAACCAACTAAAAGAATTTCTAGTCAAAAAAAGTTACTACAGCATAACTGAATTTTTTACTGACAAATTAGAATAAAGTATAATAAAATTAAGTAAATAAATACACAATCTTATAAATAAATATTTCAATATTATAAAATAAATAATTTAATAACAAATGAATAAATTATGATAATAACTATGAATGGGTAATAATATTATTAAAATAAATACATAGAAATAATGACGTACATAATTTTATGATTGTATTGTTAAATTAGTATAATAATTTTTTTATGAAGTTAAATTATTGCGCACTAACATTCACTAATATAATACAGGTACTTAACATATACTAATAAATACTAACGTACATAAATTTTATTTTTATTGTGGCAACTAGTCCTCTCATGTTTGCTGTGCCCTTGCAGGGTGTCACCTGTACTTATTTTATAATTTTAACATCTTTTAAACCTGTGACTGCATTAAATAAAATATGAAATATGAAACAGTACCTGGGCGACCGAGCTATGCTCTGTATGATTAAAATATCATCGGGTGAGCAAGCTATGCTACTCAACAACAGATGGCGCTGTAAGTTTCTTGAACGCACTAAGACGCGCTAAGAAATATTAAAAAAGACAATGAAAATGAATTTTCCCAAACATGAGACCTAGTTAGATCGATTTTTTGCCCCCAAAAACCCCTGTATACTAAATTTCATCAAAATCGTTAGAGCCGTTTTCGAGAAACCGATTACAAATATTGCTCGTTTAATAGTATAGCATACATAATACAATCACGCCTCATTCCCGTTGGGGTAGGCAGACACTACAGCTCTCCACTTGCTACGACCTTGACATACTTCCCTCGCTTCGTTTACTTTTATCAACACTTCTTACACGTTCGTCGGTTTAGGGTACGATTAACCTGACCTTTATTTAGAACATCCTGAATTTGGTCTTGGGACGTTCGCCGAGCCTTCCCCTTCCAACGTTTCTATTCACTCTCGCCTGGTAGACCTCTTTCGTCAATCTTCATCATTCATCCTCTCTACTTGTCCTAACCATCTCAGCATTCCTTTCTCAATTTAAGTCACTACTTCTTCTTTTACGCCACATCGTTCTGTTATCATACTATTTCTAATTCTGTCACTCATTTCCAAACCAATCTTACTCCTCAACGCTCTCATTTCTACAGCATTAATTCTACTTTCATGCTTCTTCTGACATACCTAGCTTTTACTGCCGTCATGGACGAATAATAATGCTGCCATACATCAGTGTTGGTACCAAAACGCCTCTATCAACAGCCAGACGAGCTCTATGAGATACCTTCTGACTCCTCATAAAGGCGTGCTGAGCACAGTTTACCAAGTTTCCAGCATTCACTCTTCTTTCAATATCACTTTCTTATTTTCCATTTCTCGTAAGCTTTCAACCCAGATACACCATCTCTTTCACTTGTTCGACTTATTCACCACCTATCAATACACTCCGTCGTACATTCTTCTCTTTCAAATACCATTACTTTTGTCTTTCTTACATTTATTTTCATTACTTCCCTCTCCAATGTTGATGGCGCAAGTATAACTTCATCATCGGCGTAGAGAAGACATTTGACGAGTAACTCAAAATAAAAAATAAAAAGAACCAAGAAGCCACTCATAAAAATATCAAAAAATTACTTGGACCAAATCACTACATTGACGTAATTAAAGTATATTAGCGCCATCATGATTAATTGAATAAAACTTATAAGTCTACTTAAATGACAATTAACTTCTCATTTGAATAATAAATGAACAAGATAAACGAGTTACACTACCATTTAATATATTGATAAAAATAATGTTGGTATTCGTAGCCCTTTGGTTTCACTTGTTTTTTTTTTGTACGAGTAGGCCAGCAACAGAAGGTAAAATAGGAGCTATATCTCGGTTTTTATAGTGTATTATCTATGATAGGAGCTTTGTTTGTGAAGCGACGTAACTTTAACTGACGTTTAAGAGATTGGTAATATCCTACAATTACAAGTGGTAAGTGGTCACCACCGCCTATGACACCTACTGTCTTTTTATTTGATTTCCCTATACAGATTTTTACTTGTTGCCTTCCCAGTCTTTGTTTACAGAAAGCATAGAATTCACCACGCCATCTGACTTAATTATAAATGTCTTGACCTAATAATTTATGTGTCCTTATTCGGAAAAAAAGATTATCTAAAATACTAGTTTAGCTGTCGTCATTAAGAGATTTTAATACCCAACAATAAATAAATGAATTTTATTTGATTTTATTTGACTAAGATGATGCTAGCAAACGCAGAGCAAAAATGTCAGTAGGTACGTCAATGGCACCGTTTAAATGGCAGCTGAGTGGTTTTGAAGAACTGGGAGTCCCGCGCACTGATCCGACGTGGAGAGAAATAAGAAGAACAGTGCACGACTTGGGGATGAATTTGAATTTGAAGTGGAGACACGCGAAACACGCAATTTTTCACCTCACTTCAGCGAGGAAAATGCTAGATGAAGAAAAACAGTAGCACTAACTCTGCAGGTTGCAATTTATCATCACTGCTGAACTCGATCATGTATTTAAAAATTAGGTTTTCAAAATCACAAAAAAATCAAAGTTATCAAGGCTGAAGGCTGTTAAACCATTTGCTAAATATCGTATGGTTCCTTGCTCAGTGCTAAATATGAGTGAAGCTTAGATTATGAATAACGGCAGCTTGGAGCAAAGGGAGCGAAGAGTGAACAAAACTTTAGAACAAAATAAATAAAAGCTGATCGATGGATTTGGAATTTATTTGTGAATTTACTACCAAAGAGATTTGAACCTCGCTGCGCTCGGAGCGTAGCGAGGTTCAAATCTCTTTGGAATTTACCACAGATTTATAAAGGAGCGTCTCCTTGAGGAATTTACTTTTATTTAGCGGCCAGTACCGCACTATGAAGGTTTGCCATGCTACAGTGTTTATTCATCATTCCGTGCAAATATCAAAAACTATTTTCACGCTAGCGGCCAAAACAAACTATTGCACACAGATTTCGAACTATAAAGTGTACCTTTCCGAGCTAGTAAGTTAAAATATACTTAAACTATTCCGCCATCGTAACAAACTGACATGAAACAATTGTAGCCTATCAAAATGGGCACCGTTATCTTGCAAACAAATCGCAACATTAAGGTTAAGTGTCAAATAAACTCTGTGAAGGATATTACCGAAATTTTACTTCCCGCATTCAAACGTGTTGCATACAAATTGAAACGCTTGTATCGTTTGTACATTCGAGCATCATACAAACCATTATGTGATGTTTTGAGGCAATCAGTAACCACTTCTTTCATGAGATGAATACTAATTTATCAGAGACAAACTATCGACTCGTGTCATTGCTTTAAGAGTAAAGTTGTTAAAGAATGTTTAAATGTCATTATTATAATTCTTTACATTATTTTAGTTAATGTTAGTATGTGCAACTTTTTATTAGACAAGTAGGAAGTTTAAACTAGGTAGGTACTTTTGAAAAGCTTAACACTTGTTATTCGACTCTATGACATACGGTACGGGTACTGTAAACGAAATAATAATGATAAACGGTCAAACTTGTCAAGCTTGACGCGTTTTAGCCTCGACTGTGGTCGAGCTTGACACATTGGACTTTGTAACGTTTTTAGGGTTCCTATACCAAAATGGTAAAAAAAAGAACCCTTATGGGGCGACTTTGTCTCTCTGTCTGTCCGTCTGTCACACCTGTACCTATATCTCAGCAACCACTCATGCTATCGACTTGAAATTGAAAAAGCGATTCCTACCCACTTTGACTTAAATGTTTCTTCTACTGCTGTCACTCTCTGTTTAAAAATCTAAATAATAGTAAAACCGAATTAAAAATCTGTTTTTGTGATATCGTTGAATTATCTCAAACTAGCTCGCTAATTAAAATCAGCACTGATGTTATCGCGATTACTTTGTGAAACAAGTTTATACGAAACTTGGAGCAGAAGATAAAGGTCTTGAAGGAAACATTTTGGATCGAAAAATTCAACTTAAATCTAAACTGTAAATACACCCTTATTTTTTATCAACCTGGACATTTTAAGCGGTACTTCTGTTCATAAAACTGAACAACTTTTCCCACATAGGTCGAAATACGAAAAAAAATTTCTGCTTCCCATACGAACTAGATCAGCTGATAGCACATTTTGTATGGGAGGTCGATTTTGTTTTCATATTTCGACCTATGTTCCTTGGGGAAAGTTGTTCAGTTTCATGGGCAAAACCACCTCTTAAAATATCCGGGGTGATAAAAAATTGCGCATTATTTTTCATGGGCGTACTTATCTTTAAAAGAAGGAGTGTGTCTGTAATTTGATGTGAATAATTTTAAAGTTAGGGTTCCCGCACACGGGCCACCGGCCACAACCACAAAACGCCGCCACTGGCATATTTCCTGTAGTTTTCATACATTTTATATGGACTCGCCGTACACGGTTGACGCCGGTGGCCGCCACACGCTACAAATCGTCGTTGGTCGCTTCTTGTGGCCCCACCGGCCACAAAACGCCGATACAAAACGCCACCACACGCCACTCGCGCGATTCCCCAACTCTCTCTCCTTTACCTTACTTAACCTGTGCAAGTTTTTGTGGAGTTTTTAGTGATTGTTTCTACTTACCATAATGTGATACGAGTAGCTAGTCTTTCCGCGGGGGCGATACTTTTACGCATGTTGGTGATGTGTTGCTTTAATCCATTAGGTATACAGGGTGTTAATTGGATTGCGTGCCATAGCTTAGGGGCAGGATCAGTATCAGTAACTGAACAACTTTTCCCAAGGAACATAGGTGGAAATACGAAAAACCAAATTTGACCTTCCATACAAAATGCGCTATCAGCTGATGCAGTTTCTGTGGGAGGTCAAAAATAGATTTTCGTATTTTTACCTATGTTCCTTGGGAAAAGTTGTTCAGTTACTGATACTGATCCCGCCCCTGAGCTATGGCACGCAATCAAATTAAATCACCCGGTATAATAAAGCCAGTACTTCCCAAAACGTATGTATAAAATGTTAGAAATACTTTTCTGGATGGTTTCAAAGATTATCGAAATGCTCGTTACGTTTTTGTACATTTGTTAAAATTGGATGTATCCGATAACTACGGTTTCGTCTTCTACGACGACGGTTTTTTATCAGAAGCAGCGCAATTAAACCTTCGTCAGAGTCCATTATGATACTGCGCGCATGGGTTAAAAAAAGTAGCAGCCACCGACCGCAAGTTGGCCACAAGTGGCTGTCGCGCGCTTCAGCCACCTTCGTGGCCACTTCTAGCTTCTTGTGGCGACGTTTGTGGCTGTGGCCGGTGGCCCGTGTGCGGGAACACTTAAAGTAAATGCGCAAAAATGTGAAGTGCCTTCAATACGAGAATGACAATGTCAGTCTAGGGCGTCTACTGTCAATTTTCGATATATCGGTACTATAGTACTTCGATACAGTCGAATTCTTAACTTTGTTTACTGACAATGGAGTAGAATATTGGTTGGATGAACTGTCAAATTGGGGCAGTGATTAGCGTTCAAACAATATCCTACTCTATCGTCAAGAAGTTTTATATTAGCATGTTTGAAATAGTATCGAATCGATATATCGAAAATTAAGAGTATACATCCTGATTTCAATACGACACACCTGCGGGAATTCCGCATCGGAACGATCCGCCGCGGATCTTTCCGTCAAGTCTGATATACTATACCGGAATATTTACGGCGAAACTTACCACAAGGTCTTGTCAGTTGTGAAATTTGCTTTATTGTGAATCATTCCGCTTCACTAAAAAGTGAAGTGAATTTACTCCTTCATTATCCCGCGCAAACGGATTTTCGGGTTGCTCTTAATAACTTTCATACATTGTTATACTGAGTTTTTAAACCAATTCGGTTTAAAAACTCAGTATAAGTTTTTAAACTCAGTATAAGTTTATTTAGTCTCTGGTTTCTAGGGGTTGGGGTTTTTTACTGTCCTATACTGTCCCACTGTTGGGCAAAGGCCTCCCCCAAACGTTTCCATTCCTCCCTATTTGTTGCGACTGTCGGCCACTGGTCTTTTAAAGCATCCAGATCATCTCCCTCAGATTAAAACTTACTTTTATGTAAATGTAACACACACACTTACACAAATAGGTAGGTATATAAAATTATAGGAGGATGAAATTATAATAATATAATAATAATTCGTATTTTTCTCATTCGTTTCTAATACGTTACCCAACCTTTAGTATTAGCATTAGTATTTTATACGTGTTTTGTTACGTCTTGAATAAAGAAAACGTGCTTTGCGCGTGACGATTTCAAGTGCAGACTTGAAATTTGGCAGCCACGAACTTTAAATTAGCGTGATCTCCAGTTAAGAATATGATCAATGGCTACCCTTTATTCTTTATCCCTGCATAAAACCTTATGTTGTCATAAGTTTGCAGCGGCAAGGCTATTAAAGATTTTGACTAATTTCTAATACGACACTTTAAAACTTGACTATAGGATGTTTCCCCGTGGCCCTAAAATTTCGCATTTTCTCAAAAAAAAACCTTAGTTGTGATATCCGCCACTATAAAACGTAATTCCTTTATAATCGGACAGCGTGAAAGCTTAGTAGTGGTTCCCGTTGGCAATGTTGGATTTTGAAACCCTTCAGTAACCCTAATAGTTTTGTGTTAGTCACCTACATTTCGTATAAACTGCAGCACTTAACTGACCATTGATACCCACATGTAAAAACCGCTTCCTCAACGTCATAGAAATGTAACGACAGACCCTTTAAGCACAGCTTTAACTTCCTTCCTTGAAGTTCCTCAATAAATGACGAATAGGCCAAATTACATTTCGCAACTCATTTTCTAAAGGAATTCCCATTCACATTTAAATGATGATCAATTATAAAAAGACATAAGTTTCGTGGTTATCTACGGCACAAAGACGTCTTGGAATAAATGATGAATGACATTCATTCGCGATTCATTGATGGACAAGTGACTCTTTGTGATATTATGAATAACTTCTTGAACGTTGATGCCATGTCCCGTAACGTAATACATCATTCCTTGATGTATGCCGCAAAAAAATTATCAGACAAATTACACTGGGCCCCAAATAAACCCGGTGAACGAAAGCGTCGATATCTTTCTGAACCGAATAAATACATGTATAAGTATATAATTAAACAAAAAAAATATTTGATTTCTCGTCAACAATTTTACCGAAGATTTTAGTTTAATTTGTTAAATTTATTTCACTGCGGGGCATAGGCCTAAAGATCTCTACGACGGTTCTGACGTGACTGTCCATCCAGTGGTTTTGGTCTACCTTGACCAGATCGTCGGTCCACCTTGTGGGGTGCCTGTGCCCACGTTATGCCTTCCGGTTCCACGCCAGTGGGACGTCTTTCGGTAGATATTATGATGATCGTAATGATTTGATGAATTTGCCTGTGCATCACTCAAAAAATAGGATTCGAGAAAGTGTAACGGAAATCTTCAAAAATATTGTGTTTTTCAAACATTGATGAATTTAACCACCCGGCTCGTAATGTCAAGTTCGCTAAATGTCCACTGCATGGGCTTTAAGTATTTTCAACAAAGGCGTAACCTCATCCAACGATCTTACTATTCAATTATGTATTTTTAAGATTTTCTTACAGAAATGAAAGATATCGACACATTCTTTATAAAAAAAAACCGGCCAAGTGCGAGTCAGACTCGCGCACTGAGGGTTCCGTACCACCACATAATCATAATTGTTTTAATTAAAATTTCAGGATAATGTGCTAGATTTTTTGAGTCCGACACGCGCTTGACCAAATTTTATTATTTGTTGTTATTTTATAGCTTATGAACTATAAACAAACCAATTTTTATTTTTGTAAGTGTTCCGTTTTTAAAATAGAACTAAAACAAAAATCGCCTCCGCGACCATCCAACTTGACCCCTCTCTTATATGAATGTTCTTGAAACGGGAGCTCACAACAATTGGTTACCATTAGTTGCGAGTAAAGTTGTAATATTTAATGATTTCAGACTTTTCCCTTTATTTGTACTGTGAGACCTAGCTTCTTGCCAAATTTCATAATTTTAGGTCAACGGGAAGTACCCTGTAGGTTTTCCTTTTTTGCATAAATGTATGGAGATGAGGACATAAAGAGATCTTGTGTGGTTCATAGACCCTAACATATGGTATTAATTTCAACCTGATACCTTTACCCGTTCTTGAGATAAAGGGTCTTGACAAACAGACAGACAGACAGACGGACAACAAAGTGATCCTATAAGGGTTCCGTTTTTTTCTTTTGAGGTACGGAACCCTAAAAAACTTAAATATTTGAGATATATTGGTCTTCAAAATGTTTTCTTGATACTCGTATTATTAGTGGAAAATTCAAACTTTTATCAGTAAAGCAAATGTTCAAATCTGCCAATGGACGTTAGTCCTCCAAAGATATCTACGTCAATTGTTGAATGACAAGTTGTTTACAGATAAAGATAAGAAAGGATGTACTCACGCGTCATTCTTTTCAAATACTGGGAAAGTCTGGTGCGCCAGGTCCTGAAGTGAAGAGCTGGTCTGAGGCTCAGCGGAGATACCCTGAGCTCTCTGCTTCCTAGGTCCTGCTCTGCGAGTTCCCATGTACTGCTGGTAGGGGAACACGCTCTGCAGCTTATCTAGCTGTGAGCGCAGTTCCAGCATCTCCTGGTCACGTTGCTTCAACAACGCTTCCAGTTCCTTAATCCGCTCTATGAGCGGTTGCATGTCGTTGTTCATCGTTGCATTCGCAACACAATTTTCCGAATCCGAGTTCATTGCACTAGGAGTCCCCATGTTCTCTAACTCTCTATACGTTTCGTCTAACGCACGTCTATCGCCGTTGACTGTGGGCGCCACGGTTAGCGCTCCTCCTCCACCTGTATTCACTACGGCCCTCGGCTCATCGTCACCAGCTACACGCTGTGACGATCCAAAGCAGAGGGTGTCGAAACAGACGCGCATTCACTCGGCTACCGAGCACTTCACCGAATCACACTGGATTCAACACTTGGGTTTGTAAGTTCACTTAGCTAGGTTCACTGGCACTGGTAGAGTTATTGTTTCTGGCGAGGAAGCACAGGATGTGAGTGGGATGTCGCGTGAGTTGCGGCGTGCGGCGCGAGCGCGGACGAGCGTGCTAGTGCAGATATGCGCGCGCGCCGGCTACCGTGTTGTCGCGATGTCAGCTCTTAGCCCCGCGTGCCTCGGCGACGCCCTGCAACATTACACACTATTAACTACAAGCTTTCCAATCGTATCCTATCACTAAGTACTATTTTATTTTTATGACAAAACGTAAGTGTCAATGACGTGTTCACATAATTTTCCCTGTACTGAAGATTATTCGCCGACACGTTTAGTTTTAACTGAACTACACAATAGGTACAAACTATAAAAATAGACATCGAAGTGCTGGACCATGAAAAAGACAATCTAGACATATTTTTATTATCAAAGATAAATGGCGTCTTCTTTGAAGTGATTTTAAAATACGATTGCTGATAAGAGTCTCTCTTATATATATTTTAACACGAGAAACACCCAATATATTTCCATAGGTTGATCACCTGACCAGATACCTGCAATGTCGTTCACATGATCCGTTTTTATCTAATCTATTTACCTACTACATTTTTCACACCACGAGAGATAAGTCAGTTTCTTTAGATCCAGTGCTACTTATTGTTAAACATAAGCCTCTACTTGTTGATTAAAAATCCAAGGACTAAGAGTTCAGAGTTCAGAGACTGCAGCATACGTTACAAATGCAACGGCATTCGACCTTGAGAAGTAAACATTAATAGTGCCGGATACTCAGTGCATACATGTGTTACATACAACCGTTATATTGGTATGATACGGCATGTCGATAATACGTTAGAACAGTGTTGGCCTCACGACTAATTGCCAGTTATCATTATGAGTGGGTACTTAAACACCATAGAAAGTGAGCACATTTACGCCGCAAAGTTTGTATTATAATAACATTATACACCTCTTTAGTGATGCTTACAGTACCTTGCACGTACCTTAGGTTTAGGGTGGGTTTCCACCAGTGCTGTCCAGCTCGAAGCTTCGAGCTGGGAAAAATTAAACCAATAGGATTGCTCCACTTTCTTAACTTGTCAAATGTGCTGTCAAATGGAGCAATAGCTTAACTCTTTCATACAGACTGGTGGACCACCCTTAGCACCTTTTTATTTGACAATAATGATAAACCCTGAACGGGTTCGAAATAGTCAAAGAGCTTTCCTAGTGTAGAGCCCCCTTTCTTTGAAAGTAAACTAGAACCATTTTTTTCCACCATGGCGCCACATTGTTTGTGAAGTTTAGCTGACGTCATTAAGAAATTTTAATATCCAACAATGATTAAACGATTTTGAGTTTGAGTTGAGTTTGAACACAGATAAGATATAAGTAAACTGAACTAGAGCTACAAATATCTGTGCGTACTAGTATGTAAGTTGAAATCCCGCATGCAAAAAAAATTACATACACCGAGACAGTACGCACCTGATAGCTATAAAAACGCATATGGTCCTAAAACTGAGAGTAAAATTATAGCTCGATGCTGTTGATGTAAGTGACAAGATATGAGTCATACCATAAAAATGGTTATATTGCAGGAAAGACTTGCAGGAGAGAATATATAGAATGTTACATAAGTTACATATAATTTAAAAATACACATCGAAGCTCTAAATAATTTCGTCCCTAGTTTCTAAGAACTTGGAAACTAGGGACGAATTTTGGATACCAATAAAATCATAGCAGGTAGAAGAATAAGGTCTCTGCGTATCCCTACAGGAAGCAGGCGTGATGTTGATGAAACATCATACATAGTTTAAAATAAGTGTACGGTACTGTTGGCGATCATTATTAATAAAAATAAATTGTTTCATGTACCTATGTTTATTGAAGCAGAGATTTTTTCAACTTTGAACATCTTTAGTCTGATATAATGAACTTTATAAATATGAGCCAATTTTCACCTATCTGCATGCATAAATGTGAGTCCGATGAATAAAATTCTAAAGCCAAAATACGCAGTAAACAAAAATCAGGCCAGGTGCCAATTATAACAGCACACTTTTATGTGATTTCTAAATATATGATATAATGTAGCGCAGACTCTACTTTCTTTATGCATTTAATAAGAGCTTATTTCTAGAAAAAACTAGACAAAAACAACCACAGAATTTCTGAGTGACAATGAAATTCTTGTCATCGCAATCGCATCGATTATTTATCAGTTATTCGAAAAATATACCGAGTATAATCTTTCTGTTATGCAATATGCTTATTTGTACAGGACCGGCATTTTAACAGACAAACATTCCAAGATCGATTGTATGATAATAAAAAAATAGCCTTACTCTAGTTATGTCACAGTGGGTGTTTCTATTCTTTCCGTATTATTGTTTTCCGGTGGGTGTACATAAAGTTCCACTAAAGGCTGCATAAAGGGTGTCTCATATGCACACAATTGTTTACCGCTATCGAAGGTAGGATAAAATGTCACATAAGTCATGGCTGCAAAGGCCTGAATGCCTAGATAATCTTAGTTGATGGATTTGCCCTTCAATGCAGACTCTTTCTCTTGACAATCAGGTTCAGGTAAATGTATTGCAATATTTATACAATCCTTACATATATAATGCTTTCTGAAATCTATATAAAATATGTTTTTGATAGATTTTGCAATAGTTATCAAATTCAATGTCAATATGCTTGATGTGGCCTACATTACCCACCTCACTATCCTATATTTAATTAAATTTATCGAACTATAATTCCACTTTAACGTCATCGCTTACACTTAATACATCAAGAGTAAAATTTGTGATCTATGTATTATCTAATGCGTTGTAAAGTACTAAATCATATGATTAATGCAGCAATACTTCAGTTCAAAGTTTATGATCGGTGCAAATGCAAACTTGGCCGTAAATATTAGCTACAAGAACATACTGTCTTTATATTTTTGCTCATAATTAATCATTCTAGTTTTGCCTGTCTTGCTTTCTGTGATTTAACTTTCAGAATCGTTTATAACTGTCAAAGCTTGATTTGACAGATTTTTAATGAGTATTTAAAAGGTGATAATTTTAATAAATTACTGCACTTTTCATTTTGACAAGAATGCTGACATTTGAATTTAAATTGTTGAAATGATGATTGAAATTATTCTCTAATGATTAGATATGTTTAAAGGTACCCAACCCATCTCTATCTGTGGGTGTCGTAACAGGCAACTAAGGGTTTATGAGCTGGAGGATGGGCAGCATCATATTTCTATGTATCGTAGTATCACACATACTGCGGTCAAAGTATACTTTATTCAAATTAGGATTCTTTGATCACTTTATGACGAATTAAAGTAAAAGCTACGACACTTCACAAACAAAGTGGCGCCATGTGGAAAAAAACCGACTACCAGCCGCAACGCTTGGTGACTACGGTAAATCCACTCCAAACATGCTCCATGACTCCAAAGTACGGTCAACCGCTTGTCGGTAGAAACTTTTTCAACTCTATTACCACGCCATAAGGTCCAAAAGTGTTTCTACTGATGTGCGGCCGTGTGTACCTACCACGCGTTTTTGCTTGAGCTTTGGAAGGAGCTCCCTGTCCTGCAGTGGATGTTTCATGGGATTTAATGAAAGGTACCCAAAACTAATAATAACACACATTTAAATAACACTGGTAACCAATTGTGTTAATTACTGATTGATCAATACATATCATCAAAATAATGAGTTCTACTTCAAACTTAAGGAGTTGCTCAAGAATTAAGTGGTTTGTTTTTCATGGAACTATGGAACTAACATCACTAATATTATCATCAAAACCCATAACAATTTTTCACAGTTATTTATTATCTTCGAAAAGACCTGCATTTTTGAACTAATTTAGCTTGACACTAAAATATTTTTATTATAGGTAAGCTTTATGGGACGTTAGACTATAATGTGCCTTTATATCATTATAATTAATAGTTTTCACGTCAGACAGATATCCTTGTTTAATAATTAATTAAAATAAAGGAAACGCGTAAAAACTCGCTCTGTCAAGTGATACAAACTTGTTACCTACATACTGCCGTTGTTGTACGTATAAACTGAATGGAAGAAGCCAAGTTTTAAAATTAGCCTAATTTGTGTTTGATAAGTGCCAGCCAATTAAATATATCTGAAGTTTTTTTGAATTATTGTCACATTCTGATACCGATATCCATTATGGGTAAATGTGCATTTTAAACACGAATTTGATAATCCAAAAGAGGCAAAGCAATTAACTAAACCTGCCTGTTTGATCAATATAATGATAGAAACTGCTCGAAATTATATTATTAATGTAAAAAAATATTCACAGCCTCCGCGATCTAATGGTTCGAGCGTTCGGCTTTAGATCCCAATGGTTGGGTCCATTTCCTGGTGGGGACACTGTCAAACCAAATTCACTTTGTCAGACTTACCCATTTTGGTTATGACATAGATGGATGTCCGAAAAGTAAGATTAGGCACCTTAAGCGGTTAGTTCTGGCTAGTATTTACGGCATTGCGCGCGAAAATCGTGTTACCCTATGATCTACAGGCAATAATTAAATGAAATCATGTTAGAGGACGTTGGTATCTCAACGACTTGATGATGTTGAGTTCTTTATGTGTTTTTATGTTACAAGTGTGCAAACGAGCCCACCTGATGGCAAGTGGTCACCACCGCCCATAGCACCCACTGTCTTATTTATGGCATACTTTGACACTAATAAGACAGCAAAGCGCGTTGCTCACTTTGAAAACTAAGATGGTATGTCTCATGTGCCGGTAATTTTACTGGCTCACTTGCCCTTCAAACCGAAACACTGCTGCTTCACGGCAGAAAAAAGCAAGGGGGTGGTACTGCCACAGACGGACTTTCCATAAAAGCCCTACCACCTTTGTTTTATGATAATAAGTATTACAAGAGGGAATAGTGCTGTAGCATACGCTGAGTGGCTACCTTTTTTAGGGTTCCGATACCAAAATGGTAAAAAAAAGGAACCCTTATGGTGCCGCTCTGTCTGTCCGTCTGTCTGTCACACCTCTATATCTCAGCAACCACTTATGCTATCAACCTGAAATTTGGAATAGTTTTAGAATATAGTTGCCCAACTTAATTGCACAAGAAAAAAATTTGAAAAAAGTATGATTATTAATATAAAGGGGGCCAAAATAGGGGGGGCCAAATTTCAAATTGTCGCTACTAGGTCGAGTGGGGTATCATATGAAAGGGCTTTACTTGTACATTTTAAAATATATTTTTGTATTTTTTTAAATTTCTTAGTTTTAAAGTTATGATGAAAAATGTCAAGAAAAATACCATTCCCCCCCCTTATCTCCGAAGTTTGAGTAAGGAAAAATCTGAATTAATTACAGTTGACAGAAGTTTATATAAACTTTGCAGCAAAAATAAAACGATCTTTCTAAGTTGCACAGTTTTTCAGAAATCTGCAAAAAACCTTTACAAACAAATTTAGTTTTGCGGTCCTGAAAATGGATTTTATTGCTTCCAAAAATACTATAGGTATATCGGAACCCTCGGCGCGCGAGTCCGACTCGCACTTGACCGGTTTTTTAGTACTGTTTTACTAAAATAAAAATTTTTCTTTCATTCTTTCTTTCTTTCAATGTCTAGTTTATAGAATACTTCCACATATCATTTGATTTATCTAATTTACTGGATGAAATGAAACGTCACACACAATAGCAGTAGCTTTTTGCTCGTAAAAACAGCCCAAAAAATAAATACATTTTTGGCTTAGTGGTGCGGCTCTCTGTTTGTATATTAAAATTCACCAAGTCAAGTATGGCATGATTGTCAGCTTTTGAACTTTGATAATAACGTCGGCCATTAACATGGTAAAAGTAGCAAAGCCTAATCTAGGAGTTTACGCTCTGTGTGGCTCTGTGTTGCTGAGGTCTTTGGCTGAGGTTAGATGGCAGTCGCTCTAAAATCATATAAATCACCGACCAATTTCTCTCGTTAATAATATAGCCGACACCATAAAAACTAAATTAGAGTAGTGCTGATACTAACAAACAATATAAGTATTCTGGATAAAAGATCTCAAAATCTTCTGCTTAGTAGTGGGTTAACAATCGCAGTAATTATGATGGTTACTCTGGTACGCCGGTTGGCCTAGGATGAACAAAGCGAATTGAGCGACAACAGCAGATGCCCAAGACATAACTAGTTGAGTAGCCAAGCGTAGTGCGTATTCTAAGCAGCTGAGGGTGAAAAATGTCTAAACATGTAGTTAGATATAACTAACCTAACTAAGGTGGGGAGGCGTAATTCCTATCCGGCACCATACGGAATCAACTCACAGACCTTCCACGACTTGTAAAAAAGGCAAGGCAATCATAATTTGGCAAGGTTATTAATTAGGTACGAGTATACTCACTTCAATCAATACAAAGTTAACTCCTGCCTTTGTGCAGTCAAAGCCCTACTTCAGTTGCTATTTATAGACTGTTCAATTAAATCCAATTGTAAAACTAGGGGTGACACTTGAACAATTATATGATTTACTGGATCCAACGCCTACTATTATTTGTGTTTAAAACTGCGTTATATAGAGTTGAGAATGATTGCAAGCAATTAATCGGCGGTCTCTGTCCAGTAACAATTTAATTTGATTGTTTTTAGTCTGTTTAGTTTTGCTGGAGACTATATGCTGACTTAAAAGTGGCCGATTGAGCTCATAAACTTAGCCTAGGTACTGCTCGTCTCTTAAAAAATCTTCTGTTTTTTCTATGGCATTATTTTGACCTCTCGATATGTTTATGAACAATACTTTAATTACAATGTGGCCAACATAATAATGCGTTCCGAAAACCTGTCGAATGAAGGTTGGATGAACTGTAGGAGAAACTATCTTATCAAGGGAAGAAATTTATATCCTTATTTTCCACCTGAACAACATCATCTCAAGTTATTTAAAAAAGCACAATGAACTCACTACGCAAATTTGTGTTTCTAAAACGGGCTCTACCTACCAATACATGCGCTGGATTATGTTCGCGAGTGAATAAGGGACTTCCGCTCAGTTCTTATTAAGTAATTGAATGAACAGGTTTAGGTAGTTCGGGTCGGAATCCAGGTCGAGTCTAATGTAGCGCTATCTATGATATTTATCTTTTGAGGAAAATTGCGGCAAGCTTAGACTTAACATGCATTGGAATGAGGCAAATTTGATCCCCAAATGTCTTAGTGAAAATTTAGTTTTAAAAGATGGAAACCGTTTGTCTTCAATTATTTTCGTTTCATTATACGAGTAACCTTTAACAATTTTACTTCAGGGAAATTTTACTTTTTAGGTTCCGTACCTCTAAAAAAAAGGGAACCCTTATAGGTTCACTCTGTTGTCCATCTGTCTGTCTGTCAAGACCCTTTTTCTACCGAACGGGTAAAGGTAGCAAGTTAAAATTAATATCAAATATTAAAGTCCACAGACTCAAGAATCTGTGAAAATTCTAAGTTTCTACAACAACACAATCAAAAGATACGGCCATTTATGTCTCCATCTCCATACATGTATGAACCAAAACCGTTAACCTAGAATAATGAAGTTTGGCAAGAAGCTAGGTCTCACAGCACAAAGGAAAAAGTCTGAAATCAATAAATATTACAACTTTTCACACAACTTTACTTAAGCTTTACTTTAAAAAGAGATATTCTCGTCTTTAATGGCTCCCGATCTAACTGTATGCAAAATCACGACATGACAATCGGATTATCCGTAGCAAAATAAATTAACAAATAAACGCTAATAACATGATTTTATTAAATCTAACAACATAAAGAACGTACTTAAGGTTTACACTACTTGTAGAAATAAAGTCTAGTTTATTGCTCCGTATCTTGTTACTTCGTCTTGTAGTCACGCACATTTCAAGCAATTTACCATTGACAGTGGCTGCAAGGCATTGTTACAATCTGACGTTTGTCCTAAATAACGTGATATATGCTCCGTGTACTTCGCATGATAATAGGACCCTTGTTTACAAGGCATAGGAATAATTAATGAAAGGAGGCAGATTTATGGTTATGACCCATCAAGAAACGGCAAGGGAAACCTTTTAAACTTAGTGCTTGTGAGGTCAAGGCTAGCTACGAGTATACCTGAGTTCTTAGCTCGTCACGAAAATCTGCATCTAAACATGCATGTGTTGCCAGTAAAGAATAGTACCAACCCGACTCTACCCGTGGGTGTCGTGAGAGGCGAATGGGAGCTTATGAACCGGAGGATGGGCAGCAGCATCTTTCTGTGTATCGTACCATCTTACATACTGCGGTCACCGACAACAGCGGTCGCCAGCCGCAACGCTTACCAAGTACCACGCGTTTTTGCTGAAGTTCTAGAGGTAGCTCCCTGTCCTGCAGTGGACGTTTCATGGAATGTTATGAAAAATGCTTATAGATCTTAAATTGGTAGTGCATTATAATCTAGTCTAGGGTTAGAGCTCGATAATAATAGGTCTTTACCTATGAAATTGCCGAAATTTTCTTACAGATTAATGAGATCATAATTCCTATAATACTAATGCAATTTTTTTCATTTGTCTTATATTTGAAAGTTGACTTCAAGGTTGTTAATTTACGAATAAAATAAAGTTATTATTTTTAGTTTGATGTATAAAATTTAAGGTTTGAAAATTGTTCGTCTTAATTGTCATCCGATTTCATCATTAGATTTGTTATATTTTTTTACAGATAATATATTTCGAAAATCAAATTTTAGCTTCTGTTAGCTTAATGTCTTCCCAATAATGCTTAAAAAAAAAAGATTGGATTTATAATTTCTAAGAAAAATGCAAAAATGTTAGTACTGAAAATTGAGTTTACCTAAAATTCGCCATACAAAACGGCAATTTCATAGGTAAAGACCTAATATACCTCAAATGATTTTAAATCGGCACAAAGCTATCAATCACCTCTATCTGCCTTTATCTCTTCACGTCTTCTACATTACGTTTCTTCGAAAATTCCATTCATCAATCTGTATCTGCCACTGGTGGTAGGGCTTTGGTCAACATACCACAAAGGGATAGTCCAAAGTCCATCTTGCTGTGCTGTGTTTCGGTTTGAAGGGTAAGGGAGTAAAATTACCGCCTCATGAGATATTCTCAGTGTAGGCAACGCACTTAACATTATGTCTAAACTTGGTAAGAAGATAGTTTGAACCATGGGAAAAATGAATAGCTACGTTTTTCCGAACCCCACGCGGACGGAGTCGCGGGCAACAGCTAGTTAATTAATATATTATAGTTTATTTATCTATGTAGATATTTAGACCAACCTATGATGCATTAAATCACGTGTTGGCCCTCACCGCAATCTCTTCTTACATTGAGCCAACTGTGTCAGTAACCGAGCAGCAAGAATTTCTGTCGCCAAATTGTCAACACATAATATAGATACATAAATATACCTAGTTACATCATGTCCATGTCGCCCGTCTGGTATACCGACAAAGAATTTAATTTTAAATTTTAATTTTTTTTTTTAATTTTAATTACTATTATTTTATTTTGATTTAAAGGAGCTTACACTTTTGCCGACAAACTTTAAAAAAGTTTGGCAAAATGTAATTATGTATGTAATTGCTAAAATATCAAATAAAACTATTTTTCATTTCATTTTTCATTTAAAAAAAAAAGAATAGTACCAATCTATCTCTACCCATGGGTGTCGTAACAGGCAGCTATGGGATTATGAACCAGAGGATAGACAGCAGCGTCCTTCTGTGTATCGTACCATCTTATCTAATGCGGTCACCTACAACCGCAGCCTTGGTGCCAGTTGCAACGCTAACAAGCGTGGTGACTATGGTACTTCCCCTCGTAACACGCCTTTTTGCTGGAATTCTAAAGGGAGCTCGCTGTCCTGCAGTGAACGTTAATGCATGGGATGGTTCGACATCATGTAATTTTAATTTTCTTTCCGCTCAGTAAAAATTTTCTGCTCTTTTCATCAGCTTTTTTGGGATCGGTTTACAATGTTGATCGCTTCCTGTTGATCGTAAATATAGTACAGTAGATAAGATTTTATTGTGAATCAACCAGCTGATTGTGCATTTCGTAAGTTTTATCAAATTATTTTCATATGATTTGTGCTGATCTGTGACATGGGTAGTTTTGCTATACTAGATTCATTTATCGTCCGTCATGTCATCAAAATTCGTCAAAACCTATAAAGGGTAGTGGTGTTTAAGTGCCTAGAACTACCTTAACGTTTTGTAATTAAGTTAGTGCTTTGTATAATAGATTATTTAAGCGTATCGGTGCTGATTGATCAACACTTGTCTGTTTTAATGCGGGTAGAGTAGATTTTCCGTGATCGATAAAATTCCTCCTCGTCGTTCACAAGTATAACTATTCGTACTGATGCTACTCACTTATTTCTAGGACGATTTAAATATAGAGGTACCTATGCACGAGTAAACAAGTATAAAATGTTTTGTATCACTACAAAAGATAAATGAACCGTTTTAAGTAAGTGCAAGAACAAAATAAAAAGAAATTCAGTTTTAAAACTTGTTTTGTAAAAGGCGTGTTAATGTGTCTGTATGATGTTAAATGTCATATAGTTTTAGATCAAAATAAACAGGTTACAAGCAATACATGCATGCAAGAATTAGTTTTAAATGATATTAAGGATCCGATTAAGATCATCAGCAATGTTTCGGAATTTTAAGCATTCCTTGATGCCTTCTTTAAGACCTTGTGTGACGACCTTGTACCTCACGTGACGACCTTGATACCTTCTTAAAGAATTGGGAAGAGGTTTCAAAAGATCGTGATAAATGAAAAGCTGCGGGGAGGCCATTTCCCAGCCGTGAAATCTAGTAAGCTAATAAAAATTATACCTATCCATAGACTATTATTAGTAAAGGCTTGCCACCCGATGAAGAGTCAAATGTGCTTTATGATTATGACAGTTACAGAAATGGAATAGTTTTTGTAAAGTCCGTCAGAGGGAGTAACTATCTCGGGAACGAACCGCTTGCCAAACGGCAGTATTTGTACAGCTCTTACGACGTGGTTAACGCGCCGTTGCTGTCTTATTTGCTTGGTCATGTAGATACTTATTTGCTTACTACAATCATAACCAAATGCCTCTTTCGCGTCGGGTTAAGTTGAGACCACATGCTACGATCTTGACGTACTTCCCTCGTTTCTTCTAATTTCATCAACCCTTTCATATACGATCATTTATTTAGTGTACTTTTAACTTGGTCTTTGTTCGAACATCCTTTAATTGGTCATGCAACGTTTGCTGAGGCCTTCCCCTTTCAACGTTTCACTCTCGCTTGGTAGATCTCTTTCGTCAATCTTTGTTCATTCATCCTCTCTACATGACCAAACCATATCAGCATGCCTTCTCAATTTTAGTCACTACATCTTCTTTTACGCAACAACGTTCTCTAATCACACTGTCTTCTTACTAAATGCGAAAGTATGGATGTTTGTTTGTTCCACTATCAAGCCTAAACGGCTGAACCGATTTCGATGAAATTTGGGAGGTAGATAGATCAAGCATTGAACTAACACATAGTTTACAATTTATCCTGGAAGTATGCCCTCCGGTGCGAATGGTTAATTTTTACTATCGGTCCACTTTACCTTTCGGTTCACTTAATGCATGGTTCCTGTAGGAGACAACAGGAAGACAGTAAGACTATAACGCAGCGAAGCCCCAGGTAAAAGCTAAATTCTAATAATGTCATTAAATTTTACAGCAATCGTACTCCTTTCACTGCCTTACATCAATGCTGGTACCAAAACGCCTTCAATTTTAGGGTTAGTAGCATTTGCCCCCATTTTCAAATGCCCCCGTGTCAAACGCCCCCAGTATCATTTGCCCCCGATAAATTTTATTGAGAGAAATACCTAAAAAATATTTGCTTTACAGTCGAGGACTAAAGTGCTAACAGATTTTTTTTTATTAATCAGTCTTCTGCGTTTAATAATTTATGTATTATGAGAGTGTGATACATTTACGTGGCGTATAAAAAAGTAAATTCACTGGACGTATAATTTTAATATTATTTTGTCAATACTTGAGTAGTTTGTTAGCTTCAATTTCAATGAGAGTAAGTTCCTGAACAAAAACGGGTTATTGATAACAATAGCCAAATCCTGTCCAGAGGGTTATCAGTAGTTCTATCTCTTTTTCTCACGAATGACTCTGCATACTTCGACCAATCCGACGTCGGTCTGTATGGACGCTCTTATCAGTCATTAGTCTACTTGTTTTGGTCAGGTGGTGAGTACCTTGACTTCAATGCACGTTGCCATAAGACAAGGGGTAGTATTAGTGTATTATCTCAATATGTCGGGTGAAGGTCCCTCTCAGGGTCAAGTGGTACATAATTTTAAAATTATATTAAATGTTAAAAAAATGACATTGCTACTTGCTGGGCATACCTATAATTTTCACAGAAATAATAAACACTCGTCAGTGTGTTTTAAACCTTGACACATCTTTTCCAGTTGTGTGCACAAAATTTTGTCGATATGTGTTTTGTATTTTAGAAGTTATGACAAAAGTTAATTTGTATGGGAAGTAAAAGCTCCAGGGGACCTTTAAGGGTTTTGTAAGAGTACTAACCTAATATGCAACTATGAAGCTATTCTCTCATACCACAACGATCCTGAGTAGGTACATCAACAACTTTGTAAAATATGCGCTTACTTGGGCCATTGTTATATTGGAAAATAGTTTTACTACGGCATGTTGAGTTGGTATCATAACGATATCCTAAAAACATTAATTTACCTACAGTTGTTGATTTTGCATGTTTATTTATATAAATGTTTATTTTAAAGGTTTTTATACATTTAGGTGTTTTATAAAGAAAATTATAAGTAATACTGGGGGCGATTCTAGCGTGGCCGCTAAATTTATGATTAAAATTTGACAGGTCTTAAAGTGATGCTGTCTTTTTCCAGCCTATAGGTGGTAACAAAGATAGAAACATTTTTAGACCTGTCAAATTTTAGCCTTAAATTAAGCGGCCACGCTAGAATCGCCCCCATTTTGTTACTACAGTAGAAATAATGTAAAAAGCTACATTATGTTATTTCTTAGAATGACAGCAGTGTGACAAAAAGACGGAGCGATGCGTAAGATATTGGAGCGACAGAGACACGTATCGCTCCAACTTGCTCTTACGCATACTCGTAGCTCTATCCTGCTGATGTTTTACAAGCTACATCATTTTAATGATGCGTGTTAGATTCAGATAATTTTATTCAATGTAGATTCTTTACAGAATACTTATTGAATGTCATGCAGAATACAATGCAAATAGAGCGAGTCTACGCCGTTTCGGATCGTGCTATGGCAGCGTAAAAGAAACGGCAAGAAACCACTGCACTGTTATTGAGTTTGCTAAATGAAGCTTAGATAAAGCTTTTGTACATTTATGGGTAGCATTAAGAAATATATATATTTTTTTTACTTTGTTTTGTTGATTTTGCATGTTTATTTTTATGTTGATTTGAAAGTTACTGTGTATTTAACCGTAACTTCTAGAAAAAAATCGTATTATTTTGTTACTTACTGTCCACAATACTGATTAAATTTTAATTTATGTTATAAATATAAAAATATGTACAGTTATGTCGTATTATTATGCCTTGTTCTATTGTGATATTGATAAAAATATTACACTTTATGGTTATTTATAAATTACCTACACAAAAATAGGTCCAAATAAGTGAAAAGTATTTAAAATTACAAACAATTGTGCTTGTGATTGTACAGGCAGGTAGGTATTTCTCTGAATAAAATTTATCGGGGGCAAATGACACTGGGGGCGTTTGACACGGGGGCATTTGACAATGGGGGCAAATGCGACTAACCCCAATTTTAACGCATTAAAACGCAAAAAACGCATTCAATTTTACAGCAATCGTACTCCTTTCACTGCCTTACATCAATGCTGGTACCAAAACGCCTATATGAACAGCCATGAACCATGAAAAAAAAAAATTTACTACACATGCGGTCAGTGAAAATGCAATTTAATTACAAAATCATGTTACGAAAAACTTGACCATTACCTTGCTTGACTTGGAATTTGATTGACAGTTTTCATTGAAGAAGTGGAGAAATTGATTCGTACAAAATATAATGTCACGACATTTTAATTGCAAAAAAAAACTGCTACTTCAAACATCTGCTCGAGTCAGGTGTTACGTAATTTTATATTAAATTGTATTCTGCGAAAAACGTATCATATACGTCAGATTATGATAAATTACCGGTTGGTCACATAAACATGAGTTTTATGGGTTATTCCTCGTGTCCGTACTACTGTCCTGCCTGACTAGTACGGACACGAGGAATTTATACCCATTAATTAGGTATTCAAAGCCAGTTACAAAGCTTTAAAAGAATCAAAATGTAGGAGATGGGCACTGATATAAATACGAGAAATATATATAGGTAGACAAAATATCGGTTTGGAAACATACGAGTATTCGTCGCTTAAAAGGGTAAACCTTGCTCGTAACTGAATTAACAATGACTTGAATGACGGTATTTCGCTATGGTATTTCGGAGGATTACTCCAATGTATGTAATGATTCCATTTACATAAAATAATAAAACAAAGACATTTATAAAAGCATGACATGTTGTTATTTAGTCTATACATAAGTTCTGAATAAATGCCAGGTTAAAAGTATCCTAAATCGATGACTAAAAGGGTTGATGACAGTAGAGGAAGGGAGGGAAGTATGTCAATATCGAAGCAGGTGGAGGGCTGTGGTCTCTGCCTACCCCCACGGGAAATAGAAAGGCATGATCAGTCAACGTATCTGAACAACTTTCAGTAAATAAAACTTTCCGGAAACGATAAAAAAATCCGGGCTCTCCATACGAACTATCCAATCAAGTTTGCAATTTTGTATGGAAAGGCCGATGTTTTTTTTTTCATTTCCGGAAAGTTTTATTAACTGAAAGTTGTTCAGTTACGTTGACTGATCATGCCCTTTCAGTATTTGCCAACCTGTCCCTTATACACCCGTTGTAGTTGGTATGTATGTCTCCAGTTAGTATGTGAGGTAGGTTGTTTAAAATGTTGTGCATTGATAAGAAAATAAACTGGTAACTGATTGACAGCTTTACCATACAAGTGCATAATGTAATTCAATTTTAAGTTGTAATTTAAAAGACAATAGTGACGCATGCTCCATACTTGGGCGTCGTTTAGCAGGCCACCAGTAATTGAAACCTCGTGATGGTGAATACACATGACATTACGTACATATAATAGATCCTATACGGACACTTATACAGCTAATGCAAATAGTTTATTTGGAGATAATATTTGTATGAAGGACCGTTTTGTCAATTGCTTTTGTCACAAGTTGTGTGAAGCAAGAGAATTCCTCTGATTGTATTTGGTTTGTTCCCTGGGTCGAATAGATCAGATCGCAGTAACTAGCATTCTGTAAAATATAACGTCCTTGTTAACTCCCCTAGTAGTAAGGGTTATGAAGGACAAATTTCTATATGATTTGCGCATGTCTGCCTCTTTGACTGATGATAAGGAGCATCCTCTAGAAGATACAAAAAATATTGGCGGACATCCACACCGCTGCGTTTTTGAGGAATTAAGTTTTAACTATTTTGAAATTTTACAATGAAACGTACACCTGGCAGACTATGACTATCTGATTAAATACAATGTATAAGACCCTAGAAAAATGGTCTGCCACCATAATAGCCCTGCGTCGTAAAATTACAGCGCTTTTAAATGCAAAATTTCACTACTTCGTCCCGTGATTATGCAGAGCCCTGCATGTCTGCCTCTTCGATTTTCTACATCCTCAGAAGTATTTTAAACAGGAGCCACAAAGGCAGACAAAAAAATAATTATTTAGTATCTTATTTTAATTTTTTTTTGCTTTAACTCAAAAACGCAGCGACGCACAGAAAAACTAGTAAGGACCAAATCGATTCGTATTGAGCTGATCTATCATCCCTATTAATATGAATCATGAGCAAATCATAAACCCAAATTGCACCCTAACTATAGGTCTTGTAGCCGAATCCGCATAAATTTAATAAGGATAGTATTCTAACGACCCTAGTACCCTAACCACTCCTGAGGACTTATACCGCAATCCGATGGTTTTTGTATCGTTACAAAAACTATTTGCAATTAGCCAACCACATTTTACCGCAATCACAGAGGTTAAAAAAGTCAGCATCGGCTTCGTCGTTATTAAAATAAGACGGCTGCAGTAGTTTTAGCAACGCGTGTGGCTGATGAGGATGGGCGACAAAAAACTCGTTAACCAGGTTTGATGATTAAAGTACAATACAGATGTCACACAGCGAATGCATAAAGAGTCAGATTCTTTTGATAGTTTTACGGTGCTGGTTATAGCCATCTTACATAACATCACGCCTCTTTCTCGTCGGGGTAGGCAGAGACTACAGTCTTTCACCTGCTACGATCTTGACATACTTCCCTTGCTTCCTGTACTTTCATCAATCCTTTCATACATGCTCGTCAGTTTAGGGTACTTTTAACCTGGCCTTTATTCAGAACGTCCTGATCCTCTATAGCCATCTTAACTATGTAAAGTTGCCTTTTAATTTCATCATATATGCTACTACTGTATTTTTAGGGTTCCGTACCTCAAAAGAAAAAAACGGAACCCTTATAGGATCACTTTGTTGTCCGTCTGTCTGTCTGTCTGTCAAGACCCTTTATCTCACGAACTTGTAGAGGTATCAGGTTGAAATTAATATCATATGTTAAGGTCCATGAACCACATAAGATCTGAAAATTTCAATTTTTTACAAGGACGCAATCAAAAGATATGGCTTTTTATGTCCTCATCTCCATACATTTATGCAAAAAAGCAAAACCTACAGGGTACTTCCCGTTGACCTAAAATTATGAAATTTGGCAAGAAGCTACGTCTCACAGTACAAATAAAGGGAAAAGTCTGAAATCATTAAATTTTACAACTTTACTCACAACTAATGTCAACCAATTGTGGTGAGCTCCCGTTTCAAGAACATTCATATAAGAGAGGGGTCAAGTTGGATGGTCGTGGAGGCGATTTTTGTTTTAGTTCTATTTTAAAAACGGAAACACTTACAAAATTTTAAATTGGTATGTTTATAGTTCATAAGCTATGAAATAATAACAAATAATAAAATTTGGTCAAGCGCGTGTAGGACCCAAAAAATCTAGCACATTAACTTACTGAAATTTCAACTAATACAATTATGATTATGTGGTGGTACGGAACCCTCAGTGCGCGAGTCCGACTCGCACTTGGCCGGTTTTTTTCATAGCTCGAATAACAACCGTTTATCCGTTAGGGGGGGGGGGGGGGGGGCACTCGACTCTTAAAAAAATTGTGCTTACAAGCTAAATATTTCGCAAACGGATCCCTAAATCGAAAAATGATCTTTAAAGACTCACATTACTTTTAAAATAGGTACCTATCCTACGACATCCCACACTTTGGGGTAAACAAGAAAAAGAAAATCAATTCTTTACTTGTTGGGGAGGTAAGTACCCTTAAAAAAAGTTTTTTTTGAATTCTATTCTACCAGTTTTTTGGCGTGGATAAAATGTATATCCATACAAAATTACAGCTTTCTAGTACTAAGGGTCTCTGAGCTAAGCCGCGGAGAGACATACAGAGAAACAGACGGACATGACGAAACTATAAGGGTTCCTTTTTGACTAAATTAAAAATATTTAATATTTTCGTAAACCGGGAGGTGCTTATGAGGTACTTAATGGTTTTCCTGCATTGCTTCTTAATAAACGTAAACAGATAGGTCCCGCTCGTTTTCCTCGTTTTCGTTCAACACTTCTTCGACGTCACAAAACGTTCCTATCATTTTCGATTTGATTTGATTTTGATTAACCAATTACCTTTATCGTAGAATGCTACTATCACCTTGGTCTGTTTCCGAATTTACTCTTGTCTATTTTTGTATACCTATCTGCATTTTTATCGCTATCGGCTAATTCGATAAGTTAATGACAATGACCTATCATTTTTCATTAAGTTTTTTTATTTTTATTTGAAACTGTTTGATATCGCAGTGTTAATAATTTTAGACTACACAAGCCTGTTTGGCTTATTGGAAGTCAGTGAATGAACACATACTTTATATATACATAGTACACGACACATTTACGTTGGAATATTTTGGATTTTGTATAAATTTACAAATGAAGCTAAACATTTTCATACATTAACAGATGTTATTGATAAAACTCACAGGCATTTTGGTGTTATCGAAGCCATGGATTCAGAAATACCCGAACCTATCATACTGTTTCATAAAAAAATAAACACAAAAAAAAGATCCATACTAAATGCACTATCGCATGATATAATTTCTATGGAAAGTCAAAAATTGGTTTTTCTGTTTCGACCATATATTTTAGGGAAAGTTGTTCATTTTTATGGTGTAAATCCGTGGATTTTTTTTTCGGGAGGTGTAAATACAGCCCCCTGAGTGTAAAAAATTACACTCTGTATCATACAGTCTGCTACTGCGCTCTCAACTAATCAAATCAATCACTTTATAATCAGATTACGCTGGAATTAATCATATCAACACAGGTGGAGGCCTAGTTAAGCTACACATTCTAGTATTTATTACTACATATATTATAAATAATGTTTTTATAACATTAATAATACATGCTATGTGTAAGTTTAAAAAATTATCTGACTTCGGAATTTGAAGAAATTCGTCTAAAGGCGTAGGCGAGACAGAAGCGGCGCGCCGTGCGGTGCACCTCTTCTGTCATGCTTGTGCCGCTTCCATTCATACATTTTGTATGCAAGTGTGTTTGGAACGGCGCACCTCTCGGTGTGTCGAATAGGAACAGACAAGCCGATCGGAGCTCCATACGGAGCATCTCGCGCCGTGCCGCACGGAGTACCGGAATTCTTCCGTCTGGCGTTTACCAGATAAAGAGAATCTGAACACAAAGACATTATAAACCTAGCTGGCAAAAACTGGCGCAAAGGCGATCCAAAAGTTGTCACAGCTTAGTACTGTATGTACCTACTCAGTGCTGTATATACATTTCAAAAAATGTAAAACTTGGGGTAGTATAAGTAATAAAAAAGCAGATGCAGTGACCAAAAGTTAAGAAAGAAATGCTTGGATTGGTTAATCGTGTTGTGAGAATGAATGAACGCAGACTAAGGATAAAGATCTACAGGACGAGGGTAAATGGAAGTATGAGAAAGAGAAGCCCTCGCCGAACGTTCCAAGTTCAAATTCGGGACGTGATTAAAGCGTGTATGAAAAAGTTGATGGGAGTAAAAGAAGCGAGGGAAGTATGACAAGATCGTAGCAGGTGGCCTACGGTACCCCGATAGGGCAAGAGGCGTGCTGTTGTGACAGTCTGCGCACTACTGCCTTTGCATTCTTGAACACAACCACATCCCATCATCTATTGGCAACACTTTGTTTGACAGTCTTCTTTGTTGGTTCAACGCTTTATGACCGAAGATATATTTTTGTTGGTTCGAAATATTTATATATTTAAAGCAGAATATAACTCAAGGAAGTAAGACAAGATCGTAGCAGGTGGACGAGTGTAACTAGTCTTTGCCTACCCCTATGGGCAAGAGGCATGCTGATCTATTCACGCGCACATCGCACGATCAAATGTGTTCGGGTTGTGAATAAAGGCCCAAAGGTATCCTAAATCGACGAGCGTGTATGAAACGGTCGATGGAAGTAGATGAAGTAAGGGAAGTAAGACAAGATCGTAGCAGGTGGACGAGTGTAACTAGTCTTTGCCTACCCCTATGGGCAAGAGGCATGCTGATCTATTCACGCGCACATCGCACGATCAAATGTGTTCGGGTTGTGAATAAAGGCCCAAAGGTATCCTAAATCGACGAGCGTGTATGAAACGGTCGATGGAAGTAGATGAAGTAAGGGAAGTAAGACAAGATCGTAGCAGGTGGACGAGTGTAACTAGTCTTTGCCTACCCCTATCATATGGGCAAAAGGCATGCTGATCTATTCACGCGTACATCGCACGATCAAATTTGTTTGGGTTGTGAATAAAGCCCCAAAAGTACCCTAAATCGACGAGCGTGTATGAAACAGTTGATGGAAGTAGATGAAGCAAGGGAAGTAAGACAAGATCGTAGCAGGTGGACGAGTGTAACTAGTCTTTGCCTACCCCTATGGGCAAGAGGCATGCTGATCTATTCACGCGCACATCGCACGATCAAAGTTTAAACGAATTTACAAAAATCGTAAGTCTTTTTGAGATAGACCAAAGCCTAATAGCTAAGACAAAACTTTGAAGAAAACAATATAATATACGCATTTTATCTAAAAATGTAATAGTTACAGTGTTTTAAATTTTTACCAGTGAACGTGTTATAGATTTTTCTAGTGGCTTTCACGTTTTTTAGTTGGTCTTTTGTTCGGTTACGAAGGCTTAAAATAGAACTTCTAATTATAACTTTTAAAATCATCACTTTTTCAGCACTTTGTGACCAATTACACAAATACTATCGTTTAACTTAATGAGCTGTTGTGGTATTCTGTATGAAAACTCACTTCACTTTTCAATTCCAAGATTGGTGTTTTTAAGTCTATAGACATAAACGTATTTAATATATTCAAACTATACGTTCTTTGGAGCAACTCTGAAATCTCGAAAAAATATCAGCTGTTTCATACATTGTCAATATCTAACTCAGCCAAAATTTATGGAAAATTTGATATTTATTTTGCGATTTCTGATTCGGTTCCAAAATAAAAACTTTTCTTTTAATTTGTATTCTGGTTTTAAATTAATAAAATTAGAATTAAGATGAATCGAATCACAAAGTAAAGTGGGTTTTCTTACAGACTAACTAACACCCTGTTGTGACATTACACCCCTAAACGTAACATTTTTCTTTCAACCACTGTTATAGCTGGGTCACCCGTTTTATACAGCATAGGCCCTTGTCACTAAGACTTTGCTAGTCGATTATAACTAGTAATCATAGTCTACATCATTAATAGTTTTACTAATTCATTATCGTGATATTTGAATAATTTTAATAAATTTATCGTAACGATATCAAGAACTAGTATGTGTTTGCGATCGTTTTCTTTATGTACAATTAATTTTCAAGCAGAATTAAATTGAAAGATGGCAGGGAACTCCAAATTAGATGCCTAATTAATTTCGAATATCGTAAATAGGCTAGTCTGGTTTGTAAGTCTCAGTCATCATCATCATCATAACATCCCATGAAACGTCCACTACAGGACAGGGAGCTCCCTCCAGAATTCTAGCTTTTGCTGGAAAAATGTAGAGGGGAAGTACCATAGTCACCTCGCTTGTTAGCGTTACGGCTGGCACCATGGACCGCGGTTGTAGGTGACCGCAGTAAGTAAGATGTTAGATACAAAGGAGGATGCTGCTGCCCATCCTCCAGTTTATAACCCTTAGTCGCCTCTTACGACACCCACGGGTATGTAAGGGTTGGTACTATTCTTTTCCGGCACCACACGGGACAGTCTCAGTAAGAGATGAATATTATCTGATTTGGACATTTCCCTAAGATGTTTACTAAAAATTTTATGATTTTATATGCTAATTCATTGGTAATGCTAATCAAAATAGTCTCAAAATAACTTAAGGTACGTACCGAAATCAACAAATCATATCGATTGATTGAGATCCGTTGAAAAACAGCGGAAATTCACAGCACGCACAATCACACACTCACTGAAACCATCCTATTTGAGTAATGGCAGAGATTTCTAAATTTATTACCGAATTGATAAGCTTTATCAACACTGATTTGATCACAGAGACAACCTTTGAATAGACAGTGATATTTTAAAGAATGGAGGGTATTTTGTTGATTTGTGGCTTTAATCTTAAGTGGAGACGAGCGCTCGAGATAGAGGCGGGTGGACAATAATTTTATATTGAGTTGGCGACAGCGACGGCAGTCAGATTTACTGGCTATAACCACTTGAAATGTGGTACAAGTAATAAGCGAGGGTCATTCGTATTTAATCGGTAATCGGTTTATAATGTGTAATTGATACATCAGCGATGGGTTCTATATATATAAGGATCTTGGGTCAAGAATATGAAGTATCCGAAGTTTAACATCTCCTTCTGCTAGAATAGCGGTTCTTTTTGCAGTCAGCGGAAATGCAAAGGAAGATTAAGAAAGAATTAATTATAAAAGATCCCATGTTGGGTCGAAGTGGTCTGAGGTTCTTGTAGCTGAACGCAACTTAATGTACAAAATTTGTAAGAGATCAACGAATCCCCTGTTTGAATATTTCAGGCGTCATTAACATATTTTCTGCCTGCTATTTATTGCAAGTAGGTAAAATTATTCAAAACTTGAAATTAATGTTTTCTCCGATAATATGCAAACAATTGAATTTTATCACTACTCTTTCAACATAAACACCCATATTACAATAAATATGTCTCTTTATGGGTCTCTCCACCAGTTTACAAAACTTTCATACCTGCAATGATTCTCGTAGGTATTCGCGAAAACTTGTCAAATAAAATTTGTCAAACTTTTTTCGACGTTAATTATTTATCCTATTGCGTTTTGCAAAGGCCTTCCTTTCCATTCAAGGTGCAGAAATACCTACTGTCAAACACTTCACACACACTCTTTTTTTTATAAAGTAGGCACTTGTTTAGTTTCATGGTCTGGATCAATAGCACAGAATAGGTAATTGTACTAGTGTTTCATAGTTTAAATTTTTTTACGTCATGTGTAATAAAAGAATGACTACTTCCATTCTGTATATTTGCAGTATGTATTTTCTTAAACAAAACATATTTCAAAAACCTTGCTGTCTAAATAGGTACATAGATATGTATTTATAGAGGTGCATGTCAAAAGAAGAACACAAATAAGCCATAAATTTTCTGCTAAATTAGTCTCCAGATCAGTATCCACCTTAGCCTAGATTATAACGCTGATTCAGCTTGACCCATATTTTGTTTTCATGGACGGCAGACGGTAGTCAATAAGCACCTACTCAGCACTCACTATCTTATTTGTGAAGTATATATTTACACTGAAAAGACAGAACAACTTCGTCAATCGCGTCAGTCTCTAACTTGCGTCGCCACAGGCCACCCGACATCTTTCAGCGTGAGTACTTATGCGTTTGCGCAAGTGAGAGCGCTGCTCACGTCGCGTTGCTGTGAAATGACCCTAGTTTTTTTATCCTAACCGTAGTTCAGCCAGTTCAGTGGACCGTGACCGCGTGACTGCCCTTCCTGATCAACTGTCAATAGAAGTTTGCGGAACAAGATCTTTGTCAACTAGTCTGATAAAAACTCCGTCAGTGACATGTTTTAGGATAGGGTGCTTTATTTCCGGGTTTGAGTGGCTATTTGATTAGTTTTTTTAGAGATGGCATGATGGCATACAACAGTCAGAGTCACTGCTGCCCGTTATTGTGTAATGATATTCAACTGAATGCTTGTTCTGCAGTATTTATAAAAGAAAACTGTGACTGACTGATCTATCAACGCATAGCTCAAACTACTAAAAGGATTGAGCTAAAATTTGGCACTTAGATAGCTATTACTACTTACTACTCCTTAGAATGGGGTTCAAAATTTGTCTGAAAAAATCTGTTTTTGTAGGTTCCACGCGGACGAAGACGCGGGAACCAGCTAGTTTTTTAAAGACGGGATAGTAATAAAAATTTAAAAAATTAGGATAGTACCGCTAAAACTCAGAAATGAATCCCGGTACGATCAAGGGAATTGTATGGTGTGGTAGCCCTCTGTCTCCCGTCCATGAAGATAGTTCCCGTTTTTACTCGAAGGGCGTGCTTTTGAAGATATAAGGGCTGGAAGTGTACAATGTGCGTGCCGCTAAAACATAGAAATGAGTCCCGGTACCATCAAGGGAGTTATATGGTGTGGTAGCCCTCTATCTTCCGTTCATTAAGAAGGTTCCCGTTTTTACCTAAAGGGCGTGCTTTTAAAGATATATGAGCTGAAAGTTCCGTCCTCTAGAAATTTCTAGAACAGTACAGAACATTCGAGAGTGTTAAAGAGAATTCCACAACATTCTGGATTGTTTTGGAATGTTCGGGAACATACCACATCATTGTGGAATATTCCACAACACTATCAAATGTTGTGGAATATTCTGGAACATTGTGAATCATTCGAAGTTTTTTTGTGTGAGTGGGGCTACCTATTGATAGGGTATGTATATAAAGCAAGATCTGTCGTGGGTTCGAATGTTCTTGAACATTCTGGAATGTTATTGTTCGGGAATATCCCAGATTATTGTGGAACATTCCAGAACACTCTCGAATGTTGTGGAATATTCTGGAACATTTTGGAAAGTTTAGTTTTTTATTCCAATTACCACATAATCTCATATGAACTCCCTGAGTGAAGCCGGGTACCCCAGCTAGTAAAAAATAAAATAAACCTCTCAGTGCCGCAAAGTTTGTATAATTCGATGTTTCGGAACGTTATGTTTTGAACATAACTAATTAATTAGCGTTCGATAGAGTGAGATCAATTCTGCTATGACTGAGAAATATTGGGAGGGACATTTCACACAAGGTCATCTGATCCCAAACTAGGCATAGTCTGTTCTATGGGTAACAGAGACTGATATACATACATACATAAGTAAATAACGCCCAGACACAGAAAAACACTTGTCTGATCACACAAATGTTTGCTCTGGGCGGGGATCGAAGCCGCGGCTATCCGCATGAAAGGCAGGCTCACTACCAACCAGGCTTGTCAATTAATTTCCACGGTCTTTGTCATAAACAGAAGGACTTTACCTGTGACTACCAATCTCTACATTTTCTAAAATTCGACTTCTTAGCGCCAGCTAGTGTCGAGTAGTGGAACTTTTTACAAATACTGTCGCTTTTAGTGTCGTCATATAGATGGCGTTGTTAACGTTGAAGCCTTTTTAGCTGTGTAGGACGAATACGTACAGTCAAGAGCACATCAAGCTTAACACATCAGACTTTGTATTTATATTATTTACAAATCCGTAGGAGCTTGAGTCACGCTTCGTTGTCGAGCTTGACCTGCTTTTGACTGTGGGAACAGTAAAGCTCACGGATAATATCCGAAAAGAGCTAGGCTAGTAGACAAGACACTTAATAATTGCATAATTTGCAGGATTCAAGTGGGGAATAATATTACAATATGTTACAATAGAGCCTCGATTTTACATTAATAAGACAATCTAGGTAGCTTTCGAGTAATGTCTCTGGGTGTTTCTTATAGTTACTTTGTATAACTTTTTGGATATTAACTAACTTGTTTGGAAACGGTCTTGGTAAATTGGTTCTACGAGTATGTTGTTCTATCCATTGGGCAAAATGGTAGTTTTTATAAGGTAGATGACCGCGTGAATACCCTCGTATACTGTAGTTTTCGTATAGCTGCTGCCTGCCCACTCATTTATAATTTGAAACTTATTAGGACTCAATTTAAACTGTTGAAAGGAAAATGAGTGATATTGATTTTTTTTTGTGACATTCTATCCTCTTATAAACATCTTTATTTCCTCTATACCCTAAGAGCTATCCTATTATTTGGGGAAAAAAATCATATCAGGCCAATTTTTTGTAAACGGCCTTTCAATGCAATTTAAAGAGACTATATTTTTGAATCTAGCCAAATTTCAAACTGGAAGGTACAATTTCAATTTCTGGAGCTTTCAATTTCGATATTGTTTTTTTGTTGGATTTAGTACACTATACCTATGTTAAGGGACGTTAATGAAACAAAAGCATAGAAGAACTGATCTGATAGGATTTTTATCAAAGGTCTAACGCAACTTTGAGATTTACGTAAAAAAATTTTTTAGCTTTAATTGTTTTTCTGTTACAAATTTAGGAGGATTAGGTATATATACTTAAAAAAAGATATTAATAAAGGTATTCAAATGTAAAGTAAATAATATTTATATCATTTTTGCCCTTTTTTTGTGGAATTTATAATACCTTTATTATTATTTTTTAAATCATCCGGTCGTAAATTTGGGTGGATTACTAATGAATTATTTTATAGACCAGCTAATCTAATTTTTTACGACAAAAAAAATGCTGATACGAATTTTTGTTGAATCTTCATACAGTGAAATAGTTTGGCTCTCAGACTTTCAGAAACTGCTTTAGGTAAAAAGCCACTTATGCTCTATAGAGTCAAAATACAGCGTAAATTACGGTTTAAGAATATTTATTTCTCAAAAAGAATACATAATTCACTTAGATGAGAAATTACAATTTTCATAGCAAGGACGGACGTATCACTTAATTTTTTTTTTAAATATGTACGTAGTCGTAAACAAAGCAAAATAAAGAAACGATTGACTGGTTAACAACTTTGAGTTAGCTATTACTGGAAGTGGCAAATCAGAGTTCTTAGTTATTTCTTAAAATGTAGGTGTAAATTTTCATTAGTTTTGCTCCCACTCAAAACCCAGTGATTCTATTTATGAAAAGAAGCAACTTTCCTGAAGAAAGATCAAGTTTTGTCTCTGCATACTAAAGTGGTACGATCCATTTTGTATGGGGATTCGAATACCTATTGTAATTAAGTTATTTTTTTTTTACTCAATTCTTTAAGTAGAATTACTGGGCTTCAGGAGCAACACCAATAAAAGTTAAAATTAAATAAACTAAGCTAGGTAGGTATCTAGGTATTAAATAAATATTTAAATTATTCTATTGAAATACAACTCTTTAACATAAACCATAAAAATTTGTTCAATATGACGCATCGTTGGTTTGAACGCACGATCAAACCAGTTTTCGAAAGCATTCTTCGAATATTTTTACACTCGTAAGTATCCAGAAAAACTGTATTTTTTAGGACGGCAAAGTACATGCCATTGTTCTTTAGAGCCGACAAAGAATAGTACCACACCATCCCTACCTGTGGGTTTCCTTAAAGGCAACTAAGGATTTTGAAACAGCCTCCTTCTGCGCATCAGCTTATACACTACGTTCACCAAGAACCGCGGTCCATGAAGCCAGCTGCAACGCTAATAAGCGAGGTGACTATGGTTCTTCCCCTCCAAATTCTAAACGTTTTTGCTGATATTCTGCAGTGGACTTTCATGATGAATACAAGTGTAAAGTGTCTAATTATTTATTATTTAGGAGAGGTAGGTAGTATTTTTCCTTATCATTTTGATTATTACGCCCGAAACGAGAACTATGCGGCCTTTTTTTGTGGACTCCTGTTGTTAGCCCTAATGGCTGTCACAACTTCACCGGACGGTTGGGGAGCGGAAGGCTCTACCCAGAATAAACGCGATAGGCTACACGCCTAAGGGACACGACCGAGAATCGGTGACCGATTTTTTGTCGGCATCACGTGTTATCACCTGAATCTTCCGTCCTTGTCCTGGCCGATAATCGCCCACCGATTCTCGGTCGTATGCGGGAGCCCTAAGAGCGCCCCGCGGGGCTCGGACCTCGGCTTAGGTTGTTGCCGGGGATTGGAGGGAAATTGCCGCGGATTGGAGAGAAACTATGCGGCCTCTCTGGCAGTCACAATATGCCCAAATTGGCAGACTAATTCTATCAGCCTACGAGCGCTGGACTACCCGAAGATGTGCTTAGGAATAAGAAGAACTTTTATAGTGCCCACCGCAACGCTAAAAAGCGTGGTACACGGCCGCAAGTTGGTGGAAACACTTTAACCTTGAGCGGGCCTCTGGTTTTGGAAGTTTGTAGCGTAGCGCTCGTTCAGCTTGTACTGGTTTTGTTTCTACGTGCTAGCTGCTGTGCTACTTAAATCAGGCCTACTACGCACGCATTGTTGCTGTAAAATTCTGAAGGGAGCTCCCTGTCTAGCAGTGGAGTTTTGGATGGGATGTTATAGAAATAATAGTTTTTTTGATGTGCTCATAAGCACATCAAAAAAACTATTATTTCCTTATCGATCAATGATGAAATTATAGATATGTTAAAATTAGGGACTTGGTCAAAACCCTTAGTGATTTGATCAAATCTCGGGTCAAAATTGCCAATACTGTATTATTTCTAACCTAAACAAATCGAATCTAATCTAACATGAAGAAACAATACATAACCTAACCAAACTTAATCAAACCTCCAAAAGAGTTCAGGTTTTTAAGTAGAGACAGGTATATGATAAAATTAGGGACTTGATTTGATCAAATCCCGGGTTTTGATTTGATCAAATCAAGGCCCTAATTTTATCATGTCGTGACATAATATATGTATTAATAAACAGTTTTAAAATTAATGAAATATGCAAACCTTAAACTAAAGCCAGTTTTTATAGTTAGACTCAATTCTTGTTTTTTTAGCCTATGTTTAAAGTTAGAATGTTATGTAATAAACCTTGAAATGTAATCCTTTGTCCGCGTGGACATCACAAAAAATGTGAAATATATAATAGGTCTTTACCTATGAAATTGCCGTTTTGTATGGCGAATTTTAGGTAAACTCAATTTTCAGTACTAACATTTTTGCATTTTTCTCAGGAATTATAAATCCAATTTTTTCAATTTTTTTAAGCATTATTGAGGAGACATTAAGCTTACAGAAGCTTAAATTTAATTTTCGAAAAATATTATCTGTAAAAACCGGCCAAGTGCGAGTCGGACTCGCGCACTGAGGGTTCCGTACCACCACATAAACATAATTGTATTCGTTGAAATTTCAGTAAGTTAATGCGCTAGATTTTTTTAGTCCGACACGCGCTTGACCAAATTTTATTATTTGTTGTTATTTTATAGCTTATGCACTATAAACATACCAATTTTCAAGTTTGTAAGTGTTCCCGTTTTTAAATAGAACTAAAACAAAAATCGCCTCAGCGACCATCCAACTTGACCCCTCTCTTATATGAATGTTCTTGAAACGGGAGCTCACCACAATTGGTTACGATTAGTTGTGAGAAAAGTTGTAATATTTAATGATTTCAGACTTTTCCCATTATTTGTACTGTGAGACCTAGCTTCTTGCCAAATTTCATAATTTTAGGTCAACGGGAAGTACCCTGTAGGTTTTTCATTTTTGAATAAATGTATGGAGATGAGGACATAAAATGCCATATCTTTTGATTGCGTCGTTATAAAAAATTGAAATTTTCAGATCTTGTGTGGTTCATGGATCCTAATATGTGGTATTAATTTCAGCCTGATACCTTTACCCGTTCGTGAGATAAAGGGTCTTGACAGTCAGACAGACAGACAGACAGACAGACGGACAACAAAGTGATCCTATAAGGGTTCCGTTTTTTTCTTTTGAGGTACGGAACCCTAAAAATATAACAAATCTAATTATGAAATCGGACGACTATTAAGACGAACAATTTTCAAACCTTTAATTTTATATATCAAACTAAAAATAAAAACTTTATTTTATGCGTAAATTAATAACCTTGAAGTCAACTTTCAAATATAAGACAAATGGAAAAAATAGCATTAGAATTATAGGAATTATGATCTCATTAATCTGTAAGAAAATTTCGGCAATTTCATAGGTAAAGACCTATTATTTTCCCGCGGATAAGGTCGATATCCCATGGTAAAAAGATTATTTTATCCTATTCTTAGGATTCCGAACCAAAATGGTAAAAACGGAACCCTTATGGTGCGACTTCATCTGTCTTGCTTGTCTCAGCAACCACTCATGCTATCGACTTGAAATTTGAAATAGTTCTAAATATGATTGCCCAACTTTATTGCAATAAAAAATATATTATTACTATTGTAAAGGGGACCCAAATAGGAGGGGCAAATTTTTAAATTGTCGTTACTAGGTCTAGTGGGGTATCATATAAAAGGGCTTTACTTGTACATTCCAAAATAGCTTTTGTTTTTTGTTTATATTTCTGCCAAACTTTATTAAAAGCTGTTCAGCCGAAATATTTACAAACATACAAACTTTAGCACTTACAAGAGTGCGAGTGCGATGAGTTGCGCGATGCATCGACCAATTTTCGACGATCACAATCTTATTATGAAGAGATCACACAGAGCAGTAATATGAAATAATGAAGCAAACACATTATATTTACTGCAAAATACAACATTTTATGATCGTTTTATTATGTGCAGAGAACATTAAAGAGCTGCAATTATAATCGAATTATTTTTATTTTGCAATTTGTTATTGTGGTCCTTTTTCATAAGGTTAATGTCTTCATTCAATAAATGTAAATGTCATATATTTCTGAGAATAACAGTCAGTACAAGCAAGCCTTTTTAACCAGGTAAATTACGTAGGTAATATTATTTTGACTTAAAAAGAACCGCCTAATAATGTATTGATTTATGTTGGTAGTAATTTAAATAAAATTAAGGTCAAGTAGGTACTTAATTATTTTCTATCAAAAACAAGGAAACCTAATCACATTTAGCACAGGAAAAATCAACCAACTTTTAAAAAGTACTTACTTTTAACATAAAAAAAATATTAGAAGCTAATGAGTCTTGTAAAATCATGGAAGAAAATCATGTACTAATTAATTCCTAGAGCAACTTACACCAACCATATATCACCGCGTGTGGCCTCACACGAACTTGGCCGGTTTTTCTGAGGTACAAACGCAAAATAAATTTGGTTAAGCATGTGTGTTCCTTAAAAAAGTTACCCCTAAAGGTTACCTAGTTACTAGGTTCTAAGCCGTTTATATTATACCTAGAAATAGTATGCACCTATGTTAAAATGCCGAGTCATTTCCTCGAGAAGACCATAGTGTTGTGTTGTGTTGTTGTTGTTGTTGACCTTGTGTGAAATGTCCCCAATATTTATTTATTTATTTTATTTATAATACGCATTGCAAAAATAAATATCAATCCAGAAAATTCAACGTCTCGTTGCTTTACTTGACTTATCACTGTGTCCTGTCAAATATTTCCTATTTTAGACAACAATAAAGTTTCATTGAAGTCACAATTGATGTGAATGGTCATGCATGACTAAGTAAACGTTCTATTTTTAACTCCCCAGGGATGGCCGCCGCGATAGCTAGAATATCTCGACTAAACTGGTCGCATTTTAGTCGCGGTCCAAATATAGAACGATAAAAATATAGGCCTGCCATTGTGTTTTGCCACGAAGCTTTTTTAAGACGCTGTAAGTAGGTACTTCGCGTATGGTTTGTTTGAATAGTACAAGGCTTTTGAAGTGAAAAAGATTAATGCGAAAAGATAACTCATTTGGTTTTGAGATCAAACCATGTCCTTTGATAAATATGATGTTTGATTAGTTTTAAAATGTTTATATTTTATGCATTTCCTAGCATATTTATAGATTTAAACAAGTACCTAAGTAAGTATATTCCTTTTTCCGTCCTAAGTTAGCTTTGATGTAGGTATTCATGTTTCTTAGCTAAATAAGTTCGTTTGAAGTTTAAAAGCATTTTTAAAAGTTTTCTTCAATACAAAAAGTGCATAACATATTACTTCGTTTAAAAGATTTATAACTATCATCTTTATATACCATAAACCCACAAAACAAAACTGAAGGATTCGAATTTCAATTCAAAGGTAAATAAGTGTACGTTCAGCATTGAAAGTTGCTGAATAAAATGTAGAATATGTCCAAAATCACGGTACGCTATAATTTATTTCGCTTTTTATTAAAAACATTTCATGAAACGTCCAAGTACCACGCTTGTTGTCGTTGCGGTTGCGGTTGGCAACATGCTCCGCAGTATGTAAAATAGTACGGTCAACCGCACGTCGTCGGTAGAAACTTTTTCAACTCTATTACCACGCCATAAGGTCCAAAAGTGTTTCTACTGACGTGCTGTTTAGTGTACAAGTACGATACGCATAAAGAATACCTCTGAATTTTACAACCTAATTCCACCTTCGTTTTTCCATCTTCGTGGCACTACACACCAGTTGGAGTACCACCCATGTACCACCCTTATGTCATTTATACACCATATCCATTCGCACGAGGCACTTTGTTTCATCTTTCATAACGCACAGGCACAGCTAAAGATTGGAACTCCCTCCTTGCCAATTTGTTCGACGAACAATACATTCTGGATCTTTGCAAGGCAAGAGTGAACAGGCATCTTCTAGGTAGGCAACTAGGCATGCTACATCTTCGACTCCATCGGCACTTACCATCAGGTAAGATAGGAATCAAATGCTTACCTATCCTAGAAAAAAAAACCCTGCTGGATCCTCCGGTCCATAATCCCTTAGTTGCCTCTTTTGACAACCGCCACGGGTGGGTAACGATGGGTTGGTTCTATTCTTCGACGACACCATAATATATGCTGTATATTTTTAATCTGAATTTGTTCAGTGACTTTCTAACTGTTCATTAAATGTGGAGTCGCGTTTTTTACATCATAACTAGGTAAGTGTAATAATTATTTTAACGTGGGTTTTAATATAACTCATCCAAGAGATCAATGCTCAGGAATTATTTTTGACCTCCATATTACGTATATTCAGCGTACCTTATATTTACACATCGTATTAGTTGACACAAGACGGTAAAATATATTGCTTATTTAATACGACAAGCTCGGATTACCTACTTATTTAAAATCTTCCCTCTCTCTGCGTTTTAGTCAAGTGTTTACGTTCGCATATGTATTTTTATTGCAGTGTTAACCTATTTGCGGTATTGTGGGTGGACTTTTATGAGTATACGTACCATTTTGTTAAAAATTACCTATCTGTTCATGTCGACTAGCGAAACACTAATTAAATTCATCTACAAAGTCTGTCTAGAGAACTTCTAAATCAATTGGGGAACCTTTGGATGTTTTACTCGAACCATAGAACCATCTATAAGGAAAAAGAACGCCCAAGTGCGAGTCGGACTCGTGCACCGAGTGTTCCGTACCCCTAAGGTAAAAATACCGTCTTACCGTCTTAGTTATGGACGCGGCAGAAGTGTATTAAAAACGCGTGAGTTCGACACGCACTTGACCAATTTTTATTATTTGTTGTTATTTTATAGCTTATGCACTATAAACATACCAATTTTTACGTTTGTAAGTATTCCCGTTTTTACGATAGAGCTAAAACAAAAATTGAGCAAAAATCGCCACATTTTTAGTAGTAGAGCCACCCTTAATTTTTTTATTTGTAGATAGTATTTGATGTTATAGCGGCAACAGAAATACATAATCTGTGAAAATTTCAACTGTCCACATATTACGGTTCATGAGGTACAGCCCGCTGATAGACAGACAAATAGACATCGGAGGCATATTAATAGGGTCCCGTTTTTCAACTATTGGGTACGGAACCCTAAAAATTACCTCCGATGTTGAAAAGTTATTTTCGTATTTCGTCTTAGGTTTTAAAAGTTGATTAGGTTTTTATTCGTCCATAGTTTAATGGTCCCAATAACATACTCGAAGATTCGCATGTGATTAGAATATAAATACAGTAGAATCCGTTTAGTACGGCCAACCGCTTGTTGGTAGAAACTTTTTCAACTCTATTACCACGCCATAAGGTCCAAAAGTGTTTCTACTGATGTGCGGCCATGTGTACGACAACGCTTATAACGACCGACTAGAGACGCATATGTTTCGTTGATTTGTTAAGAAATAACGTAAAAATGACTTCTTTAGTACGACGTCCGGATAGTACGACGACGTAATATTACCGGTCCCTTGAGTGTCGTTATAACCGAATTCTATTCTAATACCATTGAAAAAATTGCTACATCATTGTAGGCTTATAAAAATGCAGGTGTTATTATTTGGTACTGCAAAAAGTACATCAAAAAGTTGATTTGGTTTTATTTTTATCTTGTTATGTGTTTTTATCATGATGACATCTTATCATTGTTATCATACCCGCCCCAAATCAGCTACCAACCAACTTTATTTCGTAGGACAAGGTTATATGTATGGCTAGGTCGTAGGTATTTGGCATAATAGGTCCGTTAGGTAAAGCCGTTCGGGTATGGTTAGGTTGAGTTAGGTTCTTTTGCGACTACAACGCACGAGCCAAAGGGAGCGAAACTAGCAAGCCGCGGCAGAAGCCGGCGATTGCCAGAAGCGAATTTTTCGTTTCTGATTCTAAATTTTGTCATAAAACTGAAGGACTCCAGGTTTTGAATAAAAAACCTGGATGTGTTTAGATTTATGATAAGATAAAGTCATCATTTTGTCTTCTTTCTATTTTTGATCAAAAACATTAGCCTCGCTTCCTCGTAGCTCTAATATTGTGCCAGTAATTTCACTAACTCCCTCAAGAACGCTGTAGTATTGAGGTTTAGGTTTCCTTAGTCGCCATTTATGACACACACGGGAAAAAAAAGGTAGTACTTTGCGAAGCTTATTTTTATACGTTTAGTTTCGCCTTATATTCTTAGCACCTAGATGCTTCGTGACTGACTCGTAAACGACGTTTTACTGATAAGTATTTAAATTTTGTTCTACATATGCAAGGATCGACTGATAACATACAACAAGAACTGTGTAAAGTCTAATGTATTTAACCGTACCGCGTAATTTTACAGTCAAGCGCACATCAAGCTTAACACATGGGACTTTGTACTGTTCTTATTTCAATAGCCGTATGGGCTAGTCGTACTGCTAGTGACAAGCTTGACGCAGCGCGACTTTAGCTCACAGCTTTATTGAAATAAGAACTATGTTAAGTCTAATGTATCAAGCTCTATGTGATTTTGACTATACCAGAGAACTGTGTAGTCTTCTTGAATAATTCAGTTTTGAGACTCCACTTACCTATTTGTTGCTAGCTTTTGCCCGCAGTGTGTAATTTTATTGAATTCTGAAAAACGTTGGCCTATATGTCCTTCCCTATGGTTCGATTTCATCATAATCGGTTAGGCGGTAAAAGCGTATACACGCTATACAATCTACATCACTAATAGATTGAAAAAAAAAACTTTTATTGGGTTTTTATGAAATTTGATTTTCCTTCCAATTGTATTATAGTAATTTATTAAAATGGATAGGTACTTGCTAGTAGCTGGATATTATACCAAAAAACTTCTTTGTCTGCATCACCAGCTGATCATTGAGGTAATTTAACCCGTCAGGCGCTTCACTTCTTCTTTAGTTAAAACTGCTTTTTAAGGAAAAAGTATTTTTTTTATACAATCTTTTAGTGATGTAGAATCATCCCTTAGAAGGATCATCGTACTTGTACGTACACCGTACACCCTGTATAATAATATGGATTTGTACTTCATCCTAAAGATCTAGAAAAGTGGCTTCAAATAAATATCTAAAAGCATTTAACACCACATGAGCTTGGTGTCTGACGTTAGCGAGCAATGTAAGATCCTATTCGATTTAATAGAAGTTGAGTAAGTAAAATGGAGAATTTCGATATAATTTTCAAATAATTGGACGGGCAGATATATTAAATTAGGTGTGTCCGAGAAATAGGACGGCAAGATAAGAACCGAGGATAAAGCTTTTGGACTAGTTGCAATAGTAATAGTATTGTTCACATAATTTTTAAGACCGCTACAATACATTGCGACATCCTATACTACTAAACGAGCAATATTTTGTAGTCGATTTCTCGAAAACAGCTCTAACGATCTCGATAAAATTTACCATACAGTGCTTTTCGGGGGAACAAAATCGATCTAGTTAGGTCTCGTGTCTTGAAAAATTCGTTTTGCCCAAGTTTTTGAGCATTTTTAAAATATCTCTTTTTATACAGAAACCTACAGCGTCATCTGTTGGCGGGTAGCATATAGCTTGCTCACCCGATTATATTTTCATGTTAAGGCGGCTATTATAGTATTTTTAAGAACCATCGTATAAGGAAGTTTGATACAGTCAGAGGGTGACATAAACTAAATTGTTTGCCATTTACAACGGGTAGTTCTACCCTTGTAACTGAACAAATTTTGTTCCACAACTTTTGGAAATTAAAACTAAAAAAGTCTAGTCTCCATACAAAATTATAATCAAAAGTACCAATTTTCTTTTTTTTTTATTCCAAAAGTTGTTCAGTTACATGGGTGGAACTACCACCCGAAAGGTTTTGTAAAGTTGTTCAAATTGGAAAAGGTAGAAAACTGAAAAGGCGAGAAGAAAAAGAGGTATATTTTACGCGGTACCAGTATGTATAACTATACCGAATATACTATAGTTCTAACTTGTAAGTTAAAAGATAGTTCTATGTATTTGCCTTTTGTGATTAAGGAAAAATCTCTCCCCGTCATGAAGATGTTTGCTTACCGATAAAAGGGTTGGTTTGTCTCCTGAAATTCACTTCAATAATTTAGATAATAAATTATTGAAGTGAATGATAGATAATTTAAATATATTTAAATGTCAACAGTGGACGTTGACGTCATACATCGGGTATTTGCTAGTACTTAATGTAATGAGAGATGAATTGAGGGTTCTTTCCGTCATGATGTATTCCGCTATGACACTCATACAAAATATATAGCAGATTGGCGCTATGGAACAAATCCTTCGATTGAAAATGATTCGGAACTGAACACTTCTTGTGTTCCAATAAATCTACAATACCTGCCTGATGTTATGAATCCTGCCTGTGGTTGTAAAATTTTGCGACTTTTCCACTTTGTATCCTCGGAAAAATTCATATCGTGAAAAGAGTGTTCCTTACAAATAAAAGAGCGAAGTTTCGTAGTAACTTCGAAACGTAGGTGTGTGTTGAAGTGTGATCGAAGTGGCAGTCAAGCTATCCTAAATTTTGAATCATGTCTTTAGACAATTACTCAAATCACTGACGAAAATAAAAATTGAAATTATACGAGACTTGTTTGAATTCTTGTGTTTTTGTATATGCGTCCATAACATCCAGGATACTTTTTTTAGAGTAGGATTGCTGATTTGCATCAGTTTTATACTTCAGAGTGCCATAGAGAAACTTGTCAAGTTGGAACGAACTTGAATTAATTTCTTGCACAGATAAGGTTTGTTGCAAAACAAGTCGATTACCTCGCAAAACTCATTTGTTTTTATTAACTTGATACGCATAATATGTGTTTTCCAAAGATGAGTTGATGCTGCTTGCATTCATCCCGCAACATTGACCTATTTAAAGATGAATACAGACTTAATAGTCTTAAATATTCTTATCATATAAACAACACATTTTCTAGTATTCGTTTGATTATTTGTGATTTTTTTGATTGTTTGATGATTCGCTATTTAAGCGACATGGCAAAGCTAGTGCTTATTTATGGTGTTTTAATAACTGTTGTCTTTTTTCCGTCAATATTTTCGTTACGGATATTGTTTACTATGATACTCATTTTTAGGGTTCCGTAGTCAAAAAGAAACCCTTATAGTTTCGTCATATGCGTATGTCTGTCTGTCTGTCCGCGGCTTAGCTCAGAGACCTTTGGCACTATAAAGCTGTAATTTGGTGTAGATATACATTACATCCACGCCGACAAAGTGGTAAAAAAATTTGATATAAAAAATTTTTTGCGTACCTCCCTACAAGTAAAGTGGCTATTTTTTTTTCTCGTCCACCCCATCAAGTGGGATGTTGTTAGATAGGACTTTTAAAAATAATGCCAGTTTGCACAGATTGTGTTTCGATTAAGGAATCCGTTTGCGAAATATTTAGTTTGAAAGCGTAATTTTTAGTTGGAGTCGAGTGTCCCCCCTGCCAGCAAAACAGCTGTTATTGGAAACGTGAAAATATTCTCAGTAGTAGTATATATGATGAAATTAAAAGGAAAACTATCATAGCTAAGTGGCTAGTCACAGCCTAATGAGCTGTAGCTGAAAAACTGGAAATAATAAAAATAGCAATAGCAATAAGGCGTTCGAACCTCGCTAAGCGTTAGGAGGTAAAAAGTTTATAAATATCGATCGGTTTATTGAAAAATAGTAAAAAAACTACGGAACCCTGTAATGCGCGTGGTCCATCCAACACGCACTTGGCCGGTTTTTTTATATGTTTGTTTACATTCAAATAGATATTTTCAATATCATACAGTATTGGAATACTAAGCTCGGCTTTCTCACTTTACTGTACTTTGTGTATATGCTGTGCACCAGTAGATGCGTTCGAGCTATTTTGATTTTTTAGCTATTTTATTTTGTTTCTTGCCTTGTGGTTTTTGGTATTAGAATAAGGCCTCTCTTCCGTTCTTTAAGGCCACTGCTGTGGGATGCCAGACGTAGAATCGGGCTACCCCATCTTAAGGCTATATCTTCCCTAAAATAGCTACACGCTCGTCAATGTTAATTTGGACCACATTTACACGTCTATAACGTTCACATAAACATAAGCTTGCCTTACAACGTGGCTGTTATGACCAACGGTGACCCCGAAATTCACAAAAATGAGAGAAAAGTATTTATTTGTTATTTAATAAAATAAATACATTTCTCTTTAAAAATAAAATGTAATCTGACCACATCATTAAATATTGTTTTTTCTAAAAAATGTATCAGTAAAATGGTTAAAATTGGGAAAAAATTAACAAAACAAGGGTAATTTTTCTTCTTCAGTTATACAAATTAAATTAAAATTATATCTCGACCACATCACTTTTCATATCTTGTTTGTTAAGTACTTCGTTTTTTTTTCTGTTAATATAATATTAAAATTTAATTAATTTAATTATTTTAATTTAATTTTTGATTAATGTAAAAAGTGGTTACGAATTTATTCAATCTCAAGGTCATTCAGGAAGGATAACCCTTAAGGTGACACTGGAAAGGGTATAGCTCTGTTTTGTAGGCGATGACTTAGTTACTTTACTAGGTCAAGCTTGACACTCGCAGTGCAACTCTAGCCCGTACGTCTATCGAAATAAGATCGGTACAAAGTCCAATGTGTCAAGCTTGATGTGCCCTTGACTGTAACATCACAACACATCACAAACGCGTGTGACTTGCGTTGTGCTAAACGAGCTTGAGTTATGTTTCTCCAAATACCAAGTAAATGAAAATTTAAACTAGTACAATTACCCGTAATACTATAAATTACACCGCTTCTCTAATAGAACAGTTTTAGTAAACAAATTTTGTAAATGTGTTTAGGATAGAACAGCAGCGTTTCTATTGCATCAGTATTGAATTCATCATCAATAACAAATAAATAGAATTGTTTATAAATGGTAGTTCATGAATATATTAAAAAAAATCCCACATCGAATTCCTCACATCGACCTAACATGGAACCCTGTGCAAAAGTGTCATTGCTGCCGCGTTAGCGTTTATTTTGATAAAAAATAAAATACTTAAACATTTTTAATAAATTTTGACCCCGGTCATTTTTCAACTTTAATATTGTTTCAATAATAATTAACAAAAAATTTTATAAGAGGATAATACAGTTATTTGGGCCCCGTTGACTGATATTTTCCTTTACAGAAATACAGGGTTGTAATCTTCCGTAAATTGAAAATTTGGATTCAGATTACCCAATGGAATGAAGGTCAAAATTTAAAATCAAAAACATTTATATAAATAAACTTTTACGTTCTTAGAAAAAAGTCTTAACATCAAAAAAATATGACTTCCCGTACACCTGCACGAGGTGCCGATTCTACGGAAAAATCTAAATTTCAGTAGCATAGTCTAGTCTAGACTGACAATTTCTGTTTTCAATAAATGTTTTTTACATCCTGTATATTCAGATGTCTGGCTGCTTTAAATTCAGCCAGAAGGTGACAATAGTATTCCGATCGTCGCGCTATTCCTATAATTAGACAAAGTTAGAATTACAATAGATAACTCGCACGGCGACGTGGTAAATGTATTTGACACGGTTTAGTTCTGCAACTAAGATACGTGGGACACTCAGAAATATTTGCGACACTAAAAAAAATTGTTCTACAGGTACATATATTTTTATTAAATCTTTTCAAAGTACTCTCCACCAGCCTCTATACAAAGATTCATGCGTCTGAACCAGTTTTCAAAACACTTTTTCCAGTCCGCCGTAGACACCTCGTTTACAGCCTGCTCGAACGCAGCCAGCGCATCTTCCGGCGACGAAAATTGTATCCCCTTGAGCTGATTTTTTATTTTTGGAAATAAAAAGAAGTCACACGGTGCTAGATCAGGGCTGTAAGGAGGGTGACCCAGGAGTTTGACTGGTGTGCTGTCCAGGAAGTCCCTCGTTTTGAGCGCGGTGTGTGCAGGCGCATTGTCGTGGTGGAGCAGTAGTCCGCGGAGCCCTGTGTTTGGTCGCTTGTTGCTCACAACAGAAAAAACTTCTGGTAAACATTTGGTAGTATACCATTCGGCGTTGATGCTTCTTTGATCTCGTAAGGGAATTGAGGCCAAGTGGCCAGTCAAATTAAAAAAGCTGGCGATCAAAATCTTCCCCCCGCTTCGAGATCGCTTCACTTTGGTAGGCGTTGGTTCATTTTGAAACACCCAAACTGTCGACTGGCGCTTGGTTTCTGGATCGTATTGATAAATCCAGGACTCATCACCTGTTACGATGTCGTAAACACGCCGAGACGAGCCTGCTTCAAATTTGTTCAGCATATCACGGCACCATTCCACCCGGGCCTGCTTCTGAGCGTCGGTGAGGTAGTGCGGCACCCAGCGCGATACTATCCTCCTCACGCGAAGATGCCCGTGTAGAATCTCGTGAACGCTTCCCGATCCAATCTTTAATATGTGCTGAATCTCCTGATATGTAATTCGCCTATTATCTTGGATTAAATTTTTCACTGCTAGCACGTTTTCTTCCGTAATAGCCGTCAAAGGGCGACCGCTTCTTTCTTCATCCCCCAAGGTTGGTCGACCGCGCCTAAATTCGTTATACCAACGATACACGGTTGCCTTGGAGGGGCCTTCATCCATAAATGCCATTTGAAGTCTATCGAACGATTCATCCGGTTTCAGGCGACACTTGAAATCGTAAAAAATCATAGCTCTAAAATGTTCCCGGCGCAGATCCATTTTTCAGTAAGACACGATACTTTGAATTGGCTCGCAAAAAATGTGGAGGGAAATTTTGAAAATAGAACACACATATTTTTACTTACAAGTAATCATATTTTCGAAAAAGATTCTGACCGGCCAGTCTCCCATATATAAAAACTATTTTTCGCAATACTTTCTGAGTGGCCTGGTATAAAAATATTTTTTACTTAATTCTGTTTTCAATACAAACATATTTTCCCCCTGTTGCTACACAATATTCCCAGATTATTCATTCACCTAAGAATGGGTTGATTCTGCAAGAAGGAACCAGGGCCTAGAAACAAGTGGCTTTCTGTTATCGTAAACTGTATGTATGGTATTGACATAAGCTAATCAAATGTTGTGTGTGTGCCAGCTAATGTCAATCCTATACATTTTCATTCTATTCTACTAGCATTTACGATTTTAGAAAGAGAAATAATATTATGCACATCAATTTATGATTGTGCATCAAAATTACTAGCTGTGCATCAAAAATAACGATTATGCATCAAAAAGTTTTAGGTTCGTTAGCCCAACCTAACCGATCCCGACAAGGGATCCGTTAGGTTGGGTTAGGCTGTTTCGCGACCACAACGTACGAGCCGAGCGAGCGAAGCGAGCGTGCCGCGGTTGCGGCCGGCGAGTGCCAGAAAGAAATTATTGGCTAAGAAAGTGTTATTTTGTTGCACGTTGTTTGTGGCTGAGTTAGTAATTTAGAATGCAATAATGCTATTAAAAAGAAGTCTAATGGTATTAAAAAGAAGTCTGTTTAATTATCACCCTTTTAGAAAGCCACTTGTACCCGAGTCCCCAAGGAACATAGTTCTAAATGGGAAAAATGTACTTGTCCTCTCATATAAATTACGCTGTTTGCTGATGCAGTTTCTAAGAAGTTTTATCTTTATCCATATTTCGACTTCGGTTCCTTGGAATGTGTTCAGTTTCATGAACAAGATCACCTCATTTCTCAATAGGTATACACAAAATTACGCTAATTCTACTTTTTGCTTTTCATCGCGTTACCCCTTAGACTTCGCCATGTAATGTTTGTTTATTGAAACGACGCGATCTAAAACAGTCCGAATCTGCTCAACCAAAATTTTTATTTATTATATTTTAAATTTTATATTTATGTTATATTTATTTTTTATTATAAATAATATTGACATATTTGAGAAAGTATTTCTAACAAACGAAAAGTAACGTTCAAATTCGTATAAAATGTGCTGTAAAGAAAGCGGGTTGGTATTTATTCTACCACACATTTTCATACAATGATGGGGTGGGGTCGAAGTTAGCGTCAATATATGATATTTTATACGAATCTGATAAACAAGATCTTTGGATAAAAATCTTGTTCATAATTTTGCCAAACATTGCATGCATCTAACATTAAGGAAACCCGTACGTCACTTAAAAAAATTTATCACGGTAAATTACAAACGAAATCTGACGAAAAGGTTTCTTTTTTTCGAAATAATGCATTGATTTTCCTGGATACTGTATGAAGGTGTGGTGCGATCTTTGTAAGAATCTTTGTCAGACAACTCATCAAACGATTTCACTATTCAGATACGTATTTTTATTTGGTTTAGGCAATATACTATTGACGCGAAATTAATAGCAGAAAACAGGCCGACCGATTTTCTTTGCAGCTCAGTGTATGCGTACAGCGAAATTAATTTTCCAAAATGAAATGGTCGTTGTACAAATAAGCAGTGGGGCGACGACGCATAGGTATCTTTGCACATACTCAGCAGCTAATTGAAATATAAAGTATCCAAACAGGAGCCAAAATTGGCGTCAAATTACACAAATTAATAGCTCGATAGGAGACAAATCTGTCAGAATGCCAAAATTAGGTAGCGCCTAGATAAACCGAATATCATTCTATTGGCAACACGCCACGCTTCCGACTGTGAGGTGTTGAAATATTAAATTATTATTGAAATTTTCCTACCGGCCATTTACGAATATAAAATACAAATTGTGATTAATTCCAGAAGCTGTAAAAGTTCGTATATTTTTTCGAACAGGATGTTAATGTTGAAACCGTTTTGTTGATTTATGTAACAGTCATAAAATTACGATAACGAGGAAATTTTATATAAACACTTGTTATGTGTCATGGTTTAGCTAAAAGTTATAGACCACACACGATACTGGGTTTTCCATCACTGCAAAAATTTCAACTTTCCTTTAGAACTATAAGTCAAGAAACAAAAAATACCGGTCCACTTGACCGGTATTTTATGTTCGTTCGAATCAGACTCAAACGCCGAGGGTTCCGATATACCTGTTGTGTTTTTAGAAGCAATAAAGTCCATTTTGAGGACCGCAAAACTTTTCTCGTTTTATCATATCACTGAGTAAACTGTGTTCCTTCGCTCGCCTATTCTGAAAGTGGTTACGCAAAAGTAATGGTGTGAAACTAACCACCATTAATGATGACACAATGGCTTCGAATGTTTTTAACAAACATAGTCAGTAGTGCACCGCACGCAGCCCAACGGCACATAAAATACTGTGCGAGTTCATAATTGATCTCTTTACTTTGAGTGTGTGTATGACAACTCCTTTAAACCTATACTCTTAACCTCCTACATCAAATTAGTTTAAGCGTTATATTAAAAAACATTTGAATTCTTTGATAATAATGACGAGAAGAAGCACTAAAAACAAGTGAGTAACTACGTAAAGTGAATATCTACATTATGACCTGTACCTGTAGACTGTGATGCAGACTAAAAGTATAGGGTGGCCATTTCTTTTCGTGGGTGTCATAAAAGGCGCCAGAGGAATCATGAACTGGGGAATGGGCAACAGCGTCCTTCTGAGTATCATACCACCATACTGTGATCGCCAACCTCCGCGGTCGCCACCTTCAACACCAACAAACGTGGTGTAAATGTGAAATTCTGTGGACTTCCTGCCGGGACTCTTTTAATTCTAAGGATTATTAAAATCAGCTCAAGTCAAAAAGTCGGAAAAATCAAAAAGGAAGTCCGGGCGGTTGGTAACCCTACTTTCACGTAGATTTCCAACCAACCTAGTCCCATTTGAGAATAGCTATTTTTTTACCCAAAAACAAATAAAAGTATTCCAAGGACTTCTGTATGCCTAGCACAGGAAATATTTTCCTGCCGTTATCTTAGCTCGGTTTGCAAACGAGCGACCCATTTTAAACGGTAATGCTATTAATGCCTCTCTGTTTATTGGGGCAAGACTTTCTGGCAAAACAAACGACTGCGACGACGATGTTTACGTGTTTAATTTTATTTCCTCTTGATAATTTTCCGTGAGAGTAAAAACGATGTTCGAAGAAAGGATACGGCTATTGTGAAAATTAGAATAGATTTTTACGTGTGTTACGATATCCTTTGAGAAAAGCTAAGACGCGAGCCCGATCTGCCTTGTGACTGTGAGGTAATTCTGCTATTTAAATACTGGTATGATCAGCAAACCAACCGCGTAAGGTGTCATAGGAATACACGCTGGAGTGCGGCAAGGCGGAGTTGAAAGAAAGTTAAGAGAAAATTGGTGGTAGAAAAGTATAATTCTATAATTAATCGAATCACATAGCAGTGCAGTAACCCATAAAAGCTTAGTAGATGACAAGACGCTATTTCAGCCAGTGAATAATAATATGGTGAAGAGAAATTAACCTTATATTTAAATTTCAATTGACTGTCAGCAATCGGTTCAGTCATCATAATAATCAATGATATGTTATGATGATGATGAATAGGTTCGGTTACTTCATTGAACAAAGTAAGATCTCTATTTGTATCTCTTTCCTTCATTCTAACTTCATCTTGCGAACATATAAGTACGTTATCTTCCTTCAGATAAGGAAGAATGAAACCGATTCATGTCCATAGAAGGATAATTTTCCGAAGGCTCAGTATAAGCGGTTCAATGTAAATTGTTAGATTACAGCTAACTTTAAGCAGACTTGAGTTTTGCATCTGTAATTTACGAAGGAGAGGAAATTAAAACTAAAATAAAATAATTTTGTAGAAGTTCATCGATTATACGTAAAAACCTAAAGTAATTTCGATTTTCATCATAATATCCCGTAGTTAGGGTGCTGGCTGCAATTTGGGTATATGATTTGCTCATGATTCATATTAATACGGATGATAGATCAGCTCAATACGAATCGATTTGGTCCTAACAAGTTTTTCTGTGCGTCGCTGCGTTTTTGACAAAAGCAAAAAAAAAAAAAATAACATACTAAATAATGTTTTTTTGATCTGCCTTTGTGGCTCCTGTTTAAAATACTTCTGAAGATGTAGAAAATCGAAGAGGCAGACATGCAGGGCTCTGCATTATCACGGGACGAAGTAGTGAATTTTTGCATTTTGAAGCGCTGTAGCTTTACGACGCAGGGCTATTATGGTGGCTCACCATTTTCCTGGGGTTTCATACATTGTATTAAATCAGATAGTCATAGTCTGCCAGGTGTACGTTTCACAGTCAAATTTTAAAATAGTTAAAACTTAATTCCTCAAAAACGCAGGGGTGTGGATGTCCGCCAATATTTTTTGTACCTTCTAGAGGATGCTTCTTATCATCAGTCAAAGAGGCAGACATGAGCAAATCGTATAGAAATTTGTTCTTCATCACCCTTACTACCGGGAAACGTCCACTACAGGACAGGGAGCTCCCTCCAGAATTCCATCTAAAAAGCGTGGTACAATTTGGAAGAGATGAACCATAGTCACCACGCTTGTTATTTATTTATTTAACTTCATGCACAAAGGTATATAGGCGGACTTAAGGTGGTTGCAGAGCAGAAGTGCTGCCACTTTGAGAAATAAATTTATTGCGTCATAAATACAAAACATTTAATAAGGATTGTTTGATTGGCGGCAATTTGGGGTAGTTCAATATTTTATTATCCATCACATCACATCTTAGCTTATCGTGAATAGCTTTGTATTGTAAAACTGCCAAAAACGGCCACTTTTAGCACTTTACCAATACAAAGCTATAAATGATAAGCTAAGCTATGATGTCATGGGTTATAACATATATAACTACCCTATATTGCCGCCAAACGAACAATACTACTGAAAAGTTTTGTATTTGCGACGCAATAAATTTATTTCTAAAAGTAAGGTGCTGCCACCCAGCAACCGCCTTACTAAAGGCATTGTCTAACAGTCTACCTTAGGGCGATGCAGAGACAGGTCGCGGTCGGTTAGTTTTGGCTGGCAACATGGACCGCGGTTGTTGGTGATCCCATTATGTAAGATGGTACGAACGATGGTACAATTTTACCCCACAAATAAGAGACAATTCACACAATTTCACTAAAACACATTTTTGACGAAATCCCAAAACACAAAACTGTCAAAATAAGATCTTACATTTAAAACTTCACGTAAGAATATTGAGTATGTTTTTATGAAGGTACATTCAAAAGCAGATAAAGGTACTATTTGCAGCACCAATCTAGAATTCAAGGTGTTCGAACATAATGTAAAGGTTGAAATGTTTTTGACACCTACCAAAGAAACGGCAGATCCAATTTATAATTTGCATTAATATCAATGCAACTAAAAAGAAAAGCAATGCTGTTGAAAAAACAAAAACCACGCAGAAAATTATATATCCACGCTGCTATAAGGAGCATGCACTTAAACAGACAAACATAATGTCGTAAGCCTCTTATTTTACGTTTATGATACATTTGCAACTTGGATTTCATTTTATTTGCGATCAATCCATCCGAATTTATCCGCAAGAAACAACCATAATTAAATTTCATCTTATTTAGATGCCAACTCATCCGGATCGGACGTAAAAAATACAGTCGGTTAAATAAGACTTTAAACAGATAGCGTAATGAAGCTATCGAAATCCGTTATATTTATGAGGCTTTTTTTGCATTTAAAGACGCTAAACGTCCACAGTTTAAATATTGACCGAAAAAAACACTGTTGTTTATTAATTGTTTATCATTTCATCCGCGTGGATGAGTTTGTATTGGATCAGTTAACCGCTAAGTGTGTTTAGTAATCTGATGGTGTCAAGGATTCTTATGGAAAATTACTTAGCTCAATATACAATTATTATAGGTTTAGCTAATAGACACAAACGTTTCAAGCAGCTGTTTAGCTATTATTTTCAATCGTCGTTTAGGTACAACGAGCGAAAAGCATCTATTATAATACAACAACATTAAAGTTTTAAATACGTAGTTATTCCGGCTTTAAAGTAATTTTAGTTTTAGTAAAGGACACAACAAATTTTGGTAGATAATAAGAAAATATAAAAAAAAACTTTTACAAGTATTCAGTATGGGGGAAAGACTTGATATCTGTAGATAGCCCTACCTTTTATACCTCTGAATGTATATTTTGAACATAAAGCACTTCAATGCAGCTTCATGACGTAAACTTACAGACAGATAAATCGTTTAAATGGGTCAAGAGAACGCGAAAACTTTGCTAAACTTTCCCCAGTATTTCGGTTATTTTTGAACCTCTTGTCTTACTTACAAACTAGTTAGCGATTTGCTGACAAAGTACTGTACCCCCCGATTCGTACGGGGTTTTTGATAATTTATAAGGCCTATTTCATAAATTTCAAAATTTGAGTGAATGAAGCATTTGTTTTTGGTTGGTTTTGTTGTTTCCGTCGCATTACATTATTTTTTTATTCCTCAAGAACTTTGAATAGCTCGAATTTGTGAAAACACTTTGTTACATAATTTGTAAGACCAGCTTTTCTTCTACTTTAACATAACAGGACCTGTTTACTATTTGATACACGAAGGTACCTCGAAACGTGCATACATATTCGCGTCACGCAGTGTACAAGTATTACATTACAAATTTTGCATAGTTGCATTATTCATATACTTATGCCGAAATTGGCGACATACCCAGTAGCAAGACATGAAAGGAAACTATGCTTCCAATGCTGCTAGTTAAGCTTGTAAGTATGCCATAAATAATGGAAATTTGAAGATGTTGGGGCTAAGGAGCTGTTTGAGAAGGAGTTACAAGAATATTTCCTCTAGAACAGCCAAGTCATTTTATTTGTAAATGTACTCTCTGACTTTTATTGCAGCAGTGCCTAGACTATTGTGTTCGCAAAGCAGTACTAGTAATCGAGACAGCATAGTCCCGTAGTTCTCAGGGCGCCTATAGTAAATAACATTCGGGGGTATATGCTAGGGCTAACATTTACTATCAATTTAATTTATATTTAGTGTCATACATACATACATAACATCACGCCTCTTTCCCGTTGGGGTAGGCAGAGACCACAGTCCTCCACCTGCTACGATCTTGACATACTTCCCTTGCTTCCTGTACTTTCATCAATCCTTTCATACATGCTCGTCGGTTTAGGGTACTTTTAACCTGGCCTTTATTCAGAACGTCCTGAATTTGGTCCTGGTACGTTCGCCTAGGCCTTCCCCTTCCAACGTTTCCATTCACTCTCGCCTGGTAGATCTCTTTCGTCAATCTTCGTTCATTCATCCTCTCTACATGACCAAACCATCTCAGCATCCCTTTCTCGATTTTGGTCACTACGTCTTCTTTTACGCCGCACCGTTCTCTTATCACATTATTTCTAATCCTGTCACTCAATTTAACACCAATCATACTCCTTAGCGCTCTCATTTCCACTGCATTAATTCTACTTTCATGCTTCTTCTGCCATACCCAGCTTTCACTGCCATACATCAGTGTTGGTACCAAAACTCCCCCATGAACAGCCAAACGAGCCTTGTGAGACACCTTCTGACTCCTCATAAAGGCGTGCAGGGCACCATTCACCATGTTTCCAGCATTCACTCTTCTTTCAATATCACTTTCACACTTTCCATCTCTCGTAAACTTTGAGCCCAGATACACAAACTCCTTCACTTGTTCGACTTGTTCTCCATCTATTAATATAGTACACTCTGTCATACATTCTTCTCTTTCAAGTACCATTACTTTAGTCTTGCTTACATTTACTTTCATTCTTTTCCTGTCCAAAGCCACATTCATCATTGTTACCATCTCCTGCAACTCGTCAGCAGATGACGCAAGTACAACTTGGTCATCAGCGTAGAGAAGACATTTGATGAGTAACTCATTCATTCTCAGTCCACACATACTCTCTTTCAGATCAATCAAACAATTATCCATGAACAGGTTAAACAGCCAAGGTGACGCTACACATCCCTGCCTAACACCTTTTTCGATGCTAAACCATTCAGTGTACGCCCCGTTTATTCTGACACAAGCACTGGAATCCTCATAGAGAGATTTCAGTGCTTGAATCAGATGACCGTTTACCCCATACATAGACAATGCTGACCACAATTCATTCCTCACCACTCGGTCATAGGCCTTTTCCAAATCCACGAACGCGCAGTAGACTTTTTGGTTTTTAGCCAAAAACTTTTCAGCTATGCACCGCAAGGAAAAGACCTGATCTGTACATCCCATTCCCTTTCTAAATCCCGCTTGTACATCCCATATTTTATCGTCAGTATCTTTCATCACTCTTTCAATCAAAACCTTTGCATACAGTTTGCCGACGACACTGAGAAGGCTTATCCCGCGATAATTTTTGCAGTCCTGTTGTGACCCTTTTCCCTTGTACAGCGGCACAATCACAGCCTTGCACCAGTCACCTGGTACTTGGCCGTTCGTCCAACACAAGTTGAAAAGGCGGTACAACTGACTAGCCACAATGCCTCGCCCAGCCTTCAACATCTCGACCGACACTCTATCATACCCAGCTGCTTTACCTGATTTCATACTTTTCATCGCTTTCATAATCTCATCCATACTTATCTCACTTACACAATTCTCCTCTTCATTCTCATTCATTTCCACAGAAGACCTAGGTTCGCTGGCCTCTGCTTTTTCTCTCTCAAACAGACTTTCAAAATATTCCTTCCACCTCCTCAAAACACATTCTTCACCTTTTATAATACTTCCATCCTGGCTTCTGATTTTACTCAGCTCCGATGTTCCAAACTTTCCTCGGGCTGTCCGTATGGATTTCCAGAAAAACTTTTGGTTGGACTGGAAATCTTCAGTAAGCCTTCTGTCAAACTCATCCTTACACTCCTCTTTCTTTCTCTCAACAACTTCCTTAACAATACCTTTCGCTCTTTTATATACCTTTCTTGCTACACTTACGTCATCACTTGTTGCCCTCTGCATTCTTTGGTTAGCTTTTACTGCTAACCAATCTGACCATGCTTTCTTCTTCTCACAAACAGCTGCCTGTACACTTTTATCCATCCACATATTCTTCTTCTTTCCACCCTTTTTCCTTTTTGACACCCCACAAACATTGACAGCTATACCTACTACTCCATCTTTAAATTCATTCCACAAACATTCAATATCATTTATTTCATCCAGGTTCTCAAATCTTTCACTCAAGTCTTTCAAGTATTCTTTTCTGACATCCTCCTCTTGCAATCTCTCTACTTTGATACGTTCTAGAACGCTCGTCTGCTCTTGTGGTCTATGCCGCCACCGGTTAAATAGACCACCAATTCGGGTCACAACCAGGTGGTGGTCTGTGTCGATGGCGGCTCCACGATATGCGCGAGCGTCTAGAACTCTTTTTCTCAATCTTTCATCCACAACTACAAAATCGATCATACTTCTCGCATCACCCTCCTCTCTTGTATACATATGGATCCTTTTGTGGTCAAACATAGTGTTTGCCACAAAAAGACTCCATTCCAAACATATCTCAAGCAAACTTATTCCATTATCATTCACACGTTCATCACCAAACTTACCAACAACTCTTTCATAACCGTCACGCTTTCTTCCTACCCATCCATTAAAATCACCTAGCATGATAACTCGTTCATTCTGATCACATTTCTCTAACGTATCTCTCATATTTTCCCAAAACTCATCTGTTTCTTTCTGGGCTTTCAGGGACTTTCGCGAACCAATATTCGTTGGTGCATATGCACCTAGAACAAAAATTCGGGTCAGTCCGACTTTCAGTCTGACCCAGATGAGTCTTGGGCTCACACACTCGACTTCTTTCACGCACTCTACCATTCTTCCGGAAAGTATGACACCGACTCCCTGACAGCCTCTGCTGGTACTGGGAACACCAGACCAGTACGCTGTGTAAGGGCCGTGTTCTGTGGTGTCACAACCTTTCCGTTTAGTCTCATTCACACAGAGAACGTCTATACGCCTTTCATCCATCATCTGACATACTTCATCTATTTTGCCATTCATTCCACCTCTGACATTCATCGTAGCAAAGCGGCTCTCCGTAGCCCGTTTTTCGCCCCCGGGAGGAACGTGACGTGATGGGTTGCGAACCACACCGCCGCCTTTTAAGTTTTTATTTTTATTCATAAACATTGCGTTCCCACGAGTAGCAAGGTATTTAGTGTCATCGTTGTAATTATCTAAATAAATTCCCTACATTACATAGGGTCCCGCATCTACAATGCAATAAGCGATCAGTGCGCGATGATATAAAGTGCGCCAAATCGGATCGTGCTACTAAGAAACATTCTTTTAAAAAAAGCGTTTTATTCAGTGACGGAGATACTCTCCGATAAAACACCTCCCGTTTTACTACAAAAAAGTTAGACATCTGTTGAACACTTGATTCAAAAAATTGTACCAAATAACTCTGTATATGTCATTGATGCGCAGAAGTCAAAAATGACTTATTTTCTTATGACTTGACTTCTGCGCATCAACTGACATAGCCAGGCACAACAAGTAGTGCGAAGCAGTTGGTCTAATGGTAAGGACCTAGTTATTTTGTGCGCAATTTTTTAATCAAGTGTTCAACAGATGTCTAACTTTTTTGTAGTAAGACGGTACAAGTCTTATAGGAGTCTATAACATGATAACGTAATTCTACGCATTATATTTTTATTTGATTTTATTTGACATTCTACTGCAATGTTTGTAAAATATACAAAATTTTGACACTGTATTTATAAATGAATCTGGATCTACAATCGTAAACTCGACGATTCTGTAAATTGAAATTATTCATGACAATATCTAGGAGGTGACAAAAAAGATAATAGAACCCATTTAGGTCATTTTAGAAATTTTATGTCGGTCTATTTGTCGGCAATGCCGCTTCATACTTTGCATTCGTCTTATTTGTTGCACCAAAGCACAGATAATATAATACTATACTACCAAAGTAAGTGAAAACTACGTTTGAATCGGTGTAGTTGTTTGTGTTTACTGTAAAAGTCCCAACTTCACGCGAATAAAGTTGTAATTACTAAAAATAAATTAAGCTGATGACCCGACAGACGAAGCTTTGCACCAAAAGTGATAAGGGTCCACTTTTTCTTACTATTCTGGTAAAGATACCACAAAACATTCGAAACAGTTCCTGAATCGAAGGAAGACGAAGTAGTATATTGTATTGAAGTATGTTTATAAACAGGTTCATTGAAGTACACAGCCACTGACACGTGTACAGCATAGTGTTTCCCAAGAATCAAGCAAAGAATTGTTTTCAGTAACACAAAGAGATATCAAAAAGCCAGGATTGTAACTTTACGATGTACTATTAGAAACTATTAGGAAGTATCACAATTAAAAATAAAAAAGCTGAGTTATTCAAAAAATTTGAACTTGAGATTTTTTACAGATGATGCAATCAATATCAACTGTTACATAATATTTACATACAGACCGGGTATTTTTTGGACTACAAATTTTTTAAAATCTAAACAAGTTTCCCAAAGAGACATGGGCACTTGTTAGCGTTGCGGCTGGCACAAAGGCCCATGGTGGTTGTTGACCGCATTATTCGAAGTACGATACGCAGAAGGATGCTGCTTTATATCCTCTAATTCACAATCCTGTAGTCGCCTTTAAGGACACTCATTTGAAGAAATGGGGCGGTACTATTCTAACCGTGGTGCTGGCTGGACCTCAAAACACATACCTATCAGTTATAAACAAGGTCTCTCGTAACTTTTGTGTTATTTTAACATATTTTTATATTTTCTGAAAATAATTCAAACGGGAAGAAGAAAAGACTATTTGCTATTGCAGACATGCTGATTTCTAGCTGGGCAGGCAAGGATCATTTGCATCTTAAATCATCATTATTTTAGCCAAAATACGTCCCCCCCTGATGGTAATTTTAATATGGCTTAATTATGATAGAAACAAATCACAAGCTTGTTCCCACTAGATACGGTGACGCAGTTGTGGGTATGTAGGTTGGCAAATTGTCGTCTGTCCATTTCTATATTTCTTTTAAAACTCTCCAGACAGCTACTAAATTTATATTCCGTTCATTCAGAGCAACAAAAATACAGCGTCGTAGAAACCTTGATATCGGGTCGAAGAGTCTATTTTTAATTTCAATATCAAAGTAAACATCGTGACCTTAGTAGCTTAACCCACAATTAATAATAAGTCAGAAAAACAAAGAGTGTCAACTGCATTGTGTTTTAATTCCAACAGTTTACAACTTTATGAAATGTAAAACGATGATTCTGAACTTGACAAACTAATCATTTATGAAAATTTTTAGACAAGTTGTTACATAGTATAATCAAAAAATTTACAAACACAAACATCATCTGCAAATCTTTTTAGTAACACCACAGAATAATAACTTTAGTAACGTCGCAATATCTTAACATTAACCTTTAACAAATTTAAAGTAAGATACGATTTTTATTAACACATCGATCCTTTATTTTACACATTAGGTTGATTACCTGTTGAAAGTTTTATGTTATTGTTATATTACCTGTTTGTATTTGGATCTATTAGATCAAATCCAATATCATTTGGTATATTTTGCATACAAATCCTGTTTTTTTTTGCCGGCACCATAGAGGAACGGCACGAAAGACTGGTGTACATATTTTAATTTTTGTCTAACGTTGTGTTGCTGCATATCTAACAGTGTAATACCCATCGATGCTATCACATTTGGCTGTAACTAAATTGACCTGTGACGTCAAGATAAAATGACTATCGATTCTACATGTATGTGGTTCCTGATCAGCTTCGCAATATACTATAGGTATATTACTATCTACCACATCGCTATCATCTATAGTTACTTTATTCAATTTCTTTATCACGATTCAGTGATTTCTGTAGTTATATCTCACATAATATCATGCATTATTGATAAATTTCAATTTTAAAAATACCTAGTAAAATATCATTAATTATTCATAAACTCCAATGCAAGGGAGCCGCAAGACGTTCTATCTAAAATTCTTTGCTTGTTTTACTGAAGAGTTATCTCTGATTTTGGCTCGTTATACACTTTGATTTAGTTTTTTCAGCAACTCGACATTTATCCGAATTAATGTATTAATGAACTACTTATTGCGTTATCTTCGCTAGGTATTATCGTTTTGACATTGGAAAGTATTTGTGTACCTAGGTTTGCCAGTTTCATGAACGTTGTCTGTTTACAGGCCTCGTTATTAACTTTTTCAAGCAGTTTCAACTGTGAGATTTACTTACCTGTTGCAAGAGGGATACTTGAAATAAAATACACGATAATCATATCTTAATTCTGTCTTATCAAATAAAACTAAGTTATGTAGTATGAATAAAAACTTTCATAGATAGGTACGTGACAGTCCTTAGGTCACATCTCTATGGTGGTATGGTTTCGTCCCACCCTACCCCCAGGGGCATGGCTAGAGGTATGGTCGGTCCGGAGCGTTCATTAAAACTAGTAAGTATTAATTACTTATCAGTACTATTTTAACTGTCGTTTTTAGCCGTGTGCTTAGCTTCCTACCTACATTAAGTAAACATCGCCGCGGTGGCACGAAATTCGTGCATGATTGTAACTTGTAATGTAACAGTAAACTCCAGTATAAACATGGTACGATAGTGTAGCAAGGGCTTGAACCGCGAGTAAACTGCTGATTAACCGCCATTACATTGCGTTCTATTAATAGAATCCAAAGAGATCACGTCTTTGTCTGCTGTAATGTAAATGACTATCAACGCTCTCGGCTCGTGAGCCGGTCAAAACAACTAATTACACAATCCTCAGTTAAACATTGGAACAGGTAAAGCCACTCACCGATTCCACATCGTAAAGGATCCCACATCTTATCAGCAATAGTTTTTTCACTGTTACAACATAAAGTTTCACGTTTAGGTTATAAGCACGATTGTTAACGTCACATAATTAGTTTTGACAGGTGAGTGGCGATGTCACTGCCACCTGCTCACGCAGGAATCGGGAGGGTTCCCTGAGCGTCGATTGTGCCCGAATGGCATAGTTTAGGGACCGAAGTGGGCAGAAGTAACCAGTCTAAGTGTTGGCTGGTTGCGGCCAATGAACGGCGCGCGCGGCGCCAAGGTCACTGGAGGCAGAACCGGCGTGGCAGAGGGCAGCACCGTGGCGAGCGGAGAGGACGGGCTGCTCCTAGCCTGCCCGTGTGGCAACTAAACACAAACGAAACACTGTGCCGAGCCATGCATGATGTGCCGATAAGCGGTATACGGTATATATAAAAACTCGCCGCGTTGTGAATATGAATGAATGTGCACTTAACTTTACGTCATTATTCACCGGCATTTTTAACCACAAGTTTATTGGTTGTGTAGCTGACGTTACATGAGAAAGTTAGCTTAATATTCACTTCATTGAATAAAATGAATCATTCAGATTGGTATTTAAATGGTATGCGAATCAACAATTGTATTTTTATGAAAATTTCTCAAATGAAATGTTGGACATTAAAATAATCTTAACTTTAAATAGCTACAAAGAAGCTAAGTTAAAGGCAAAAAATTATAGACAGATGACTACAAAAACGGTACCTTTATACTTAACAATAGCATAGCACTAACGACATCAGGCACGAGGTTAATGATAACTACTTACCACCTACTAACTTTGATAACGCTACCAGAGTTAGCTGAAGCGTTAAATTAGCGCTCGGTGTCGCTACTCGACGCTAGGTGGCGTATAATTTATAAAATATCACGGAGTAAGGAAGGTAAAATATTAAACGTCTTTTTAGGAGGCAAATAGGTATGGTAGGAATCATACCACCATTGCATATCACATTTTTAGGGTTCCGATACCAAAATGGTAAAAAAAAGGAACCCTTATGGTGCCGCTCTGTCTGTCTGTCTGTCTGTCTGTCCGTCTGTCTGTCACACCTCTATATCTCAGCAACCACTTATGCTATCGACCTGAAATTTGGAATAGTTTTAGAATATAGCTGCCCAACTTAATTGCACATGATTTTTTTTTGAAAAAAGTATGATTATTAATGTAAAGGGGGCCAAAATGGGGGGGGGCCAAATTTCAAATTGACGCTACTAGGTCGAGTGGGGTGTCATATGAAAGGGCTTTACTTGTACATTTTAAAATATATTTTTGTATTTTTTTATATTTCTTAGTTTTCAAGTTATGATGAAAAATTTCAAAAAAAATACCATTCCCCCCCCTTATCTCCGAAGTTTGAGTAAGAAAAAATCTGAATTAATTACAGTTAACAGAGGTTTATGTAAACTTTACAGCAAAAATAAAACGATCTTTCTAAGTTGCACAGTTTTTCAGAAATCTGCAAAAAACATTTACAAACCAATTTAGTTTTGCGGTCCTTAAAATGGACTTTATTGCTTCCAAAAATACTATAGGTATATCGGAACCCTCGGCGCGCGAGTCCGACTCGCACTTGACCGGTTTTTTTTATTTTGCCCATCCTCATGCTTAGACTGAGTTTTCTTTTTACGAAAAAGATGTCTTGATACAAAACCGAAGAAAAATAACCAATGTTGCAAGCACCTTGAGGTGAGCAAAGCCGTAGAAGATTTTATTTACGTAATTTTAATAAAATACGATTGGTATTGTTTTAAAATCTCACTGGCCGGATAAAAGATGACAATATCGCGTTGGCGAATGAAAAAGATGCGTAGGAGAGGGATAAGTGGTCTAATAATAACGGCTTTATATATGAATGTTGTTATAACCACTTTTAGCGATTTTAGTAGATATTACAAAACGCTGTGAATATTAGTTTCTCGTAACAAAAAGTGGAAGAAAATTTTCAAAAACGTATAACCAACCATATATGTATTTTTATAATATTGCGAGCTAGCTAGCTTAGGTGCATTGAAAATATTTAGGTACAAAAAATAATATCACAATAGGTTTATTTTTAACTGCCCCTAAAAATAAATTTTTGACTTTTGTCTGTCTGTTTTTGCACATTTACAAGTTCGTGCAATAAACTTTTTTACCGATTCTGATAAAACTTTAAATTTATTTACTAGCATAACAATTAAACAATAAATTTTCGCAAATGTCTCAAATTTCCTGCATCCATAATTATTAATTCGCAATATTCTGGACAAAGCTGCGCACATCATTTAAAAAAAAAACGGCCAAGTGCGAGTCGGACTCGCGCCCTAAGGGTTCCTCACCTTAATTGGTTACTATTATTTGTGACAAATGAGATGAGAAAATGAGAAATAATTTTAGACTTTTCCCTTTATTTGTACTGTGAGACCTAGCTTCTTGCCAAATTTCATAATTTTAGGTCAACGGGAAGTACCCTGTAGGTTTTGCTTTTTTGCATAAATGTATGGAGATGAGGACATAAAAAGCCATATCCTATGATTGCGTCGTTGTAAAATATTTAAATTTTCAGATCTTGTGTGGTTCATGGACCTTAATATTCGTTATCAATTTCAACCTGATACCTCTTTTCGTTTGTGAGAAAAAGGGTCTTGACAGACAGACAGACAGATAGACGGAAAGCAAAGTGATCCTATAAGGGTTCCGTTTTTTTATTTTGAGGTACGGAACCCTAAAAACCGGTCAAGTGCGAGTCGGACTCTCGCGCCGAGGGTTCCGATATACCTATAGTATTTTTGGAAGCAATAAAGTCCATTTTCAGGACCGCAAAACTAAATTTGTTTGTAAAGGTTTTTTGCAGATTTCTGAAAAACTGTGCAACTTAGAAAGATCGTTTTATTTTTGCTGTAAAGTTTACATAAACCTCTGTCAACTGTAATTAATTCAGATTTTTCCTTACTCAAGCTTCGGAGATAAGGGGGGGGGGGGGGGGGGGGAATGGTATTTTTTTTGACATTCTTCATCATAACTTGAAAACTAATCAACTTAAAAAAATACAAAAATATATTTTAAAATGTACAAGTAAAGCCCTTTCATATGATACCCCACTCGACCTAGTAGCGACAATTTGAAATTTGGCCCCCCACATTTTGGCCCCCTTTACATTAATAATCATACTTTTTGTTTTATTGGGCAACTATATTCTAAAACTATTTCAAATTTCAGGTCGATAGCATAAGTGGTTGCTGAGATATAGAGGTGTGACAGACAGACGGACAGACAGATAGACAGACAGAGCGGCACCATAAGGGTTCCTTTTTTTACCATTTTGGTATCGGAACCCTAATAATTTCAGGGACAAAATTACTATGTTGTCTTTTTTACTGTCTCATCAAATCTTCAAACATAACATTCAATTTTGTACAGATTTCAATGTTCCGATTCTTTGTAATTTTATGTAGGAATACAAGCCTTAGGTAATTTTTAGGGTTCCGTACCTCAAAATAAAAAAACGGAACCCGTTGACCTAAAATTATGAAATTTGGCAAGAAGCTAGGTCTCACAGTACAAATAAAGGAAAAAGTCTAAAATCATGAAATATTTAAATTTTTCTCGCAACTAATAGTAGTGAGTTCCCGATTCAAGAACTTTTCTAAAAAAGAGGGGTCAAGTGGGATGGTCGCGGAGTTTTTAAAATCAAAGAGTAAAAGCTTTTAGTATATCATATGGAAGATAGGTACGGAACCCTTAGGGCGCGAGGCCGACTCGCACTTGGCCGGTTTTTTAGGGTTCCGTACCTCAAAAGAAAAAAACGGAACCCTTATAGGATCACTTTGTTGTCTGTCTGTCTGTCAAGACCCTATAACTCACGAACGGGTAAAGGTAATCAGGTTGAAATTAATAACATATATATTAGGATCTATGAACCACACAAGATCTGAAAATTTCATTTTTTTAAAACGACGCAATCAAAAGATATGGCATTTTATGTCCTCATCTCCATACATTTATGCAAAAAAGCAAAACCTACAGGGTAAGTACTTCCCGTTAACCTAAAATTATGAAATTTCGCAAGAAGCTAAGTCTCACAGTACAAATAATGGGAAAAGTCTGAAATCATAAAATATTGCAACTTTTCTCACAACTAATGGTAACCAATTGTGGTGAGCTCCCGTTTCAAGAACATTCATATAAGAGAGGGGTCAAGTTGGATGGTCGCGGAGGCGATTTTTGTTTTAGTTCTATTTTAAAAACGGGAACACTTACAAACTTGAAAATTAGAAACTATAAAATAACAACAAATAATAAAATTTGGTCAAGCGAGTGTCGGACTAAAAAAATCTAGCACATTAACTTACTGAAATTTCACTAATACAATTATGATTATGTGGTGGTACGGAACCCTCGGTTTCTCTTGAGCTTTGCTATAAGACGTTGCTTCGTACCAAATTTCAAGATTCTGAGTTCACGGGAAGTACCCTGTAGGTTTTGATTCCCTTGCGAGTGTCGAAAAACTCGCAAATTTTCGGCATAAACGGCTGTATCTTTTGATTGCGTTGGCTTAGAAGTTTTATTTTTTTCACAGCTCCAAGGGACAGTAGACCTGAGTATTTGATATGAATTTCAGCTTGATACCTCCACGCGTTCCTGAGAAAAAGGTTCGTCACAGACAGACGGACAACAAAGTGATCCTGTTTTTTTCCTTTTGAGGTACGCAGCCCTAAAAACACTTTGCATTGCTTTCCATTGACATTGCAGGATGAATCACCTGATTGTCTGAAAAGTTAGATAATTACGTGCTTCGGAAGGCATGTTAGTTAAGCCGTTGGTCCGTGCTACTATCAATGGAAGTACCCGTAAATGTCTCAGGCCATTGGCGGCTCCCACACGATTAGATTATATATATGAGGGTGCGGTGTGCTGTCAATTTGATTTCTCGCTATAGGTATAACATAAAAAAATACTCAGTCATGAAAATCTGTAAGAGTGGTAACTGTAGAATAATAAATAGCGGGTAATTTCGTCGCGTGAATCACGTAAAGACTGTCGTGCTACATACTAATCTGTGATCTGTTGTATTTGAATAATAACTGTGCCCTACATAATCATGCCGACAACATGCCAGACTTTGATCCGCAGGGGTAAATTTGTTCCGGCCTTTACGATCTAACCTCGGCATCTAACGCGTGGTATCAAGCATCTTCAATAACTGAGATTGCCCAATGGCACATTTGTGACTGTCCTTACGAATACTTACTTTATAAATCTGTATATAGAGGCTAAATAGGCCTTTCAAAATTACCCCTTAAATACTCTACCATTACTGTGTTTTTGTTCTATAACAAAATTATTTTGCGAAAAATGTCGGATTGCACTGAGGAGGGTATACACCACCGTGATCCTCCGTACAAGTTGTTCCTATATTTCTCATAGGCTTGATCAGCTCACACATAGGATAAGGATCCTGCACTCAACGTAACCTATATAAAAACCGGAATTGGACAGCATCAGGCGGCTAAAGCCTAACCTAAGCCTTCAAAGCCGTCATAATTCCATAAAAACCGTAGGTGTCTCACGATTCAGATCCATCAAGTTTAGAACAGTGATCAAAGGCATTATATTGGTATTATATACTTACTTATATGTACGTTGTTATATATGTAGGTATATAAGTATATTTATTTATATATTATTGATGTATTTATTATTTAATTTTGCGATGTTTTTTTTTGTTTGAATTTATTCTTAACATTAGGTTTATTATATAATTATTCTCACCTTGTTACACTGTACTTCCTACTCGTTTAACTTCGATGGATTATTCTTCCCAAAGGTTGTCTCGAAGAGATCGCTTACAGCGATAAGGCCGCCTTTGCTCATTTTTGTAATTTATTTTTGTAGTTTGAATTTGTTTTTAGTGTGCAATAAAGTGTTCATCCACCCCTCAGAATCCACCCATCCAAAGGGTACCCTACTGATAGTCCATATATATTTCTAATACCGAAAGCTGCTATCAGGACACGATGTTCCCAAGTCATTGCACAGAAGTTGGGTGCTAGCAGATCGGAGAACAATGCAAAACTCAAAAAAGATGGGGCTTCGAAGTTCCAGACCGGAGTCAGGTGTTATGGAGGTCTATTTTAGCTTTTCGGGCTGGTTTGTTTTTGCTAAAGCCTCTGTCTTTTGTCTGGTCAATGTTTTTTAGGGTTCCGTAGCCAAATGGCAAAAAACGGAACCCTTATAGATTCGTCATGTCTGTCTGTCTGTCCATCCGTATGTCACAGCCACTTTTCTCCGAAACTATAAGAGCTATACTGTTGAAACTTGGTAAGTAGATGTATTCTGTGAACCGCAATGAGATTTTCACAAAAAAATCGAAAAAACAATAAATTTTAGGGTTATTTTTCTAAACTGAATAGTTTGCGCGAGAGACACTTCCAAAGTGGTAAAATGTGTCCCCCCCCCACCCCTAAAACTTCTAAAAGAAGAGAATGATAAAAATAAAAAAAATATATGATGTACATTACCATGCAAACTTTCAACGAAAATTGGTTTGAACGAGATCTAGTAAGTAGTTTTTTTTAATACGTCATAAATCGTTAACCGCAATTTACCTTTCATTCTATCAACTCAAGTATAAATTTTAGTTACTTACATCACATAATAAAGTTTTTTAGCAATAAAAATACCATAACTTTTACTTTTATACGTACAGGTTTATACAGAACCCTCAGTGCGCGAGTCCGACTCGCACTTGGCCGGTTTTTTTATAACAAGTATAAATAAGCTATTCTGTCAAAGTAAATACCTTGTTCACCCTTAATATTACCATGATATCCCATAAAAATCGTCCATTTTAGATTTTTGGGTCATCTGAATGGATATTTTGGATTGTCTGTTTGGATATCATATCATTCAGCGCAAACAAAAGTGATTGCCTGATAGAGTAGCTTATACTGATTATAAAACATACTGATCAGACAAAAAAACCGACAGGCCTGAATATCAAAAAAAGACCTCCGGGCTCCGGTCTGGAACTTCTCACTTGGTCGTGACCCTCTCATAAACTTCCATTTACTCTGACATCTAGTTTTTAAAACCATCTCGGCTCTCGGTCCGCAAAGATATTTTGGTATCGTCGAGATACAAATATTGAAAAACAACTTGATTGTGGAACCGTTATATCGGAAAGTTTTCCAAAGCGCAAGCGCATGCAACTGCGTCAGTGAGAAGCAAACTATTTCCTGGTTAATTTTCCGTCCTAGTTTTCCACAAATAGATATACTTAAGTCTCTAGAAATGTAGATGGACCTTATTTATTGCGCCTTGTATTTGTAAGGTACGAGTATTATTTATCTTCAACATTTCAAGTAGGTACCTAAATGGTCTACGAAATCACTATGCAGTAGGTAGACATTCATTACAAGGCGTTCTATACAAGATGTAACAGAAAGGATATATCAACCTTGAAGGTTGTGATTCTGCCCATGATACCTACTGAAAAAACTTTCTCTAAGAAACATAGGTCAACGCTTTCAAGCGTGGTCACTATGGTATATTATCCCTTCCAAAGTATCACGTCACGCGTTTTTGTTGGAATTCTGGAGGGAGCTATGTCCTGTAGTGGACGTTTTATGGGATGTTGAGTATAACAAATCTAATGATGAAAGGTGCCTTTAAGGTGGTATGGTTCAGTGCCACCCTACTCCCAGGGGTATGGCCCAGGGTAGTTGAAGATAGATCCACTTTTGTCGAGAAATTGATAATTACTAAACATTATATGTGCCAATGTATGCAGACATCCCTAGAGGTGTTATGTAAAAAGTCCCGGGCGATCCCAGGTGGGAGCAGCTGGAAATGCTGGAATTACTGTCCCTGACCCAGGTTTTGTTAATTTTCTTGAAAAACTTAAGGATTTAGCATACTCGTAAAACTGTCTATGACTTAAATAACCTACATTTAATGCTCTACAATTTGGTATCTAATTTATTTCGAGAAATCTTGGTTCTTTGAGAATGTAAGTTGAAAGTTGAAACCTTTTATTTTTTCCGTCATTTCATATTTTTTTTCATTTGCGCTCAAATTATAGACAAACGGCTGAGATTATGATGAAATGACACCTCAATAAAATTTACTATCAGGATTGTAGTGATTTCCAATTTATAGCTGTCAGCGCAATAGCCTCCGAAGTACAGTGGTGAGTTTTCATATAATTTGGGTATATTCTTTTTTTCTTTGATCCTAACTTATATGATATCATATACTAGTCTTGGTGAGTGTATTATAAATATGTAAATTTGAACTTTTTTTTGTTGCCTAGTTTAAAATACAACACCACATATTTTTTAAACGGTAAAGGTATAAATCTGGAACTGAAGCAAAAAATAAACATTGATAAGTAGAAACACAATTTTGTCTTTCTATATTTGATGGTTTAGAAATTAAAAACCCATAAGAATGGGATTTTTACGGTTTTTCGTATCTATTTTCAAAACCATTAAGGTAAGAAAGACCAAACTTCTACTCCATTAATGTCTATCTGCTTCCAAACGCGCCAGTATTTTTTGTGCTAGTATACGTTACCCTAGCGACCAACTTAACCCGCTCCCCTGCTTTGGTTGATTCCGGTCGCTAAAAGCGAGTGTACGTTGTGGAGGCGCCATTACTGTCATCGACGAAATTTTCGCGCACTTTATACATTATCGGAATAACACCCCAGTCGACAATTTCTTTGTTTGGTAAGTTTTTAAACTGCACGTTTCCACATTCGATAGATTTTCGTTTTTGTGCATTGTGAATTACATTCAGAACGCTCTACCTAAAGATTTTTAGTTATTTTCGTCTTTAACCGACGAGGGTAATTCCGAAATTTCATAGTTAATGCCTACAAAATTCCTAACGGTTAATTCCGAATAACATTATTTTATATATTTTTTGGGTGTAAACCCAAATGAAAAAGCAATATGTTGCAAATGGCACAATAAAATAAAGACTACTTTTGAGTGTCATTCGGAATCATCCGCGTGGCATTCGGAATTGAACTCGTGCAATGAAATGAAAACCAAATTTTAAAACATTTTGATCTACTTACTGGGTCAATTTTTGGAAACTATCTTCAAGTTGTGGTTAGTTTACATATTCAAGAACCCCGCCGTCTCATCTGCACACTCATTTATTATGACTTAGATACTAAAAACTCTACCACATTTTTATTAGTCAGTTATAATTTGTCACGCTGTCAATTTACCTAAAAACGTTTCGTAATTACCCGAATGCATTATCTGGAAAAAAGTCCCGAGAAGTCCCAGGTGCAGGAGGTGAAGGAGCAGCTGGAAATGCTAGAATTACAAGTGTAACAACTTGGTGTAACTACGAGGAAGTCGTCAAAAATTAAATTACCTATCAAAAAGCCGTGAAATTGATTCTACTCTCGATTATGGGACTCAATTCTTGAAAATCACCGGGTGATAAAATATCACTTTTGAGTCTTTGAAAATTCACATTTGCCCTGATAAACTGTTAAAAGGTAAATCAGAATACATAAAAAATACCAATCAAGGAATGCTTTATATTTTACGAATATCAATCTTCACTTTTGAGAAGAAAAATCTGTGATTTTGAATTTTTTGAGTGATATTTTATCACCCGGTGATATTCAAGAATTGAGTCCCTGAACACACTATTTTCTCAGTCAAAATTGTTAACTTCTACCAAAAGTATAAGTTAACTAAAATCTTGTAAGGAAAAAAAAACAAAATTTTTCGAAAATTTTATTTAAAAATAAATTATCGTACATAGTAAAACTTGCACCAATAACAACAAAATTTGGGTTTTGAACAACTTGAAACCTTAATGCTCGCTCGAAGCAGAATTTACTTATCATACTTTATATTGTTGCATAGAAATTACAAAAAGAATATTACTCCTAAACGGTGCGATAGTTTGTCCTTCATAGACAGTTAGAAATTGATCGGTTACATAGAACTTTAAATTAATTTTTGCTCAGCTTTTTTTATTAGGAACTAATTTAATTTGATACCTTAACAAAGGCGAGTAGCTTTTCTAAAACTTTTCTTTTTGCTTATAAAAGTTCTACGCAAGCGATCTTGTCATATTTTTGCACTGAGTGGTATTGGTTACTAAAACCTGGCCCAATATATTTTATACCAGTAACAACTAAATACGGGCTTATTTTTAGACCCGTAGCCAAATTTTAGTATTTTACTCGGAATACAAATCTGAACAACTTTCAACTTGGTCCGAAAACCAATTTTGTTTTGGGTCTCCCAACAAACCTTGCACCAGCAACAGTGGAATTTCTACGAGACGACTAAATTTTTTTTGTCGTTTTTCGACCCATGTTTCCTTGGGAAAGTTGTTCAGTTTCATGTTCTGAGCAACGTACTAAAATTTGGCTAGGGGTCCAAAAATAACCCTATATCTAAGTTTAATTTGAATGGTGTAATAGAAATGGTGTTTGTAAATTTGAGATGAATAATTTGAGAAATAACAATACAAGGCAAACCGATTTTTGAAGAATCCATTTTTGGCCAGGTACCCAATACCACTTTGTGGTCGTATATAGTCCACCTTCCATACTAACATAAAATAGAGATTCGCCCCCTAAATATTATAAAAATCGCATATAACTCAATTCCACACACACTAAGTTATAAACAAAACGTATAAATGTAATTTACATGTCTTGGTGTCTGCCATAAAATGAAGAGTATAGTAACTTTAAAATGGTGCTATTTTTTAATGTATTTGATTTACAAAAAACGTTTACGTAGAAGGCACGGCACAAGTATGAGTTTGTTCTACTTACACTACTTCTATAGCATTGGAAAATCATGCATAATGCTCATGTGTACATATTTACTGCATGGTACATTTTTCTATGGAGATACGTTGCAATTTTTAAACTTGCACATAGTTTAACTAAACTTGGTAATTGAATTTATTAACAACCCATAGGATATGATTATAATAACGGTTTAAAAAGTCATCTCACGAAAACTGAATCTATGGATAAGACGATTCCCCAAAGAACATAGACGTCACAAAACAATTGAAAAATAAAATTTATTTTCTGTGCAAGGTGCGCTATCAAGCTATGAAGTGTCTATGGTACGTCAGACGTTAAAAGCTTTTTATCGATCCATATAGTTGTTCCGCTTCAGGGTACCATTCATCTCTAAGCTAGAAAAATGAAGCAATCCTTGGTTGGATTTTTTCAGCGCTGGTGTAAAGTTTCGGTGAAAAGGAGAGCTATGCTAGGTAGCTATTCTTTTTTTAATATTGGGGGACATTTCACACAAGGTCATCTGATCCCAAACTAGGCAAAGCCTACTACTATGGGTGGGTATCAGCGATTTATATATATACATACTCGTAAATAGATAAATAACACCCAGATACAGAACACACTTGTGCTCATCACACAAATGTTTGCCCTGGGCAGGGATCGAACCCGAGGCCCACGGCGTGAAAGCACAGAATATACAATAGTAAACAAGTGTGAAAAGCAGGCTCACTACCGACCACACCAACGGGCTTGTCATTCTGCAAGCTGGAAAAAATTCTGCCAATAGGATTCCATTTTCTTAGCTTGTCAAATGAAGCAATCCCATTGGTTGTAATTCACCAGCTCAAAGTTTAGTTTCCTCGTACAACTCTGGCGGAAACGCACCCTCATGGTCCGAACGCAGTTTCGGTTTTAAGATAACTTTTTAAACAAGTTGTTTTCCTTTATCATAACGCTTGTAGATCAAAATTGAAATATGATCGACATCTTTTACATAATGCTTCGTCACCTAATGTCATTTCATTACCATACATTTTACCTAGAATACCTCTTGTCTACGGCCCCTGGTATAGCCACCTCCGCACTAGCGATGGATTCTATCAATTCAATGTGCACCGCCGCCCACCCGCAAATAAATGCACCGTAGTATTTATTATTTTTATGTGATAAGTAAGTAAACGAGCAAGTGGTCCACCTGATGGTAAGGGGTCGCCAACGCCCATAGAGCCCACTGTCTTATTAGCATCATAACTTGACATTAATAAGACAGCAAAGCACATTTTCCAGCCTGAGAACTAAGATGGTGCAGCTCGTGTGCCGATAATTTCACTAGCTCCCTTACCCTTCAAACCAAAACAAAGCAGACACTACTACTTTACTGCAGATATAGATAACGGAATGGTATTTCCCCAAAAGGACTTTGCACGAAAGCCCTGCCATCTCCCAAAGTATTACTACTGGTTTCGCATCTTCATACAGCACATCAAACGCTTAACATCCATCACCAGTGCGGATGCGGCTGCATAAATTGGTATAATCGTGGACTTTCGCAAGGTAACGCCTGATTCTACTAACTACTTTTTCTCACACTTTGGACAGCCTAAATTTGTTTCGCACCTATCTGAAAACATATTGCTTACAATTTTACCTAAAACCTATGATTGTAACATTGTAAAATATACTTTGAATGTCATGATGATGTCAATGCATTTTGGACTACATGTATTACGATTTTATTGGATATATCTAGTTCATTCAGATGATTTTGCATTTTTATGTTGAATTCTGGAAAACCGAAATTTAACATTCTGGTATTTCAACACCGAATTCAACATTTTGCAAATTTAACATTATTATCCCGAAATTCAGTTGTCAACCAAAGATCAGTTGATTTAGGATACAAATTAAGTCATTGGAAATATTTAAATATAAAATTAATTATGATCTTGTATTTTTATCTAGGGTATTTTTTTACATTTGAGTACATGAAATTGTCTCCACGTTTAGGTATTTGTCATTTTCATTCATATACTTGACAGAGTTATGGGTAGGTATTAACTATGAACAAGTTATTCAATTTGGATATAATTTTATCAATGACTGCAATATTACCCCGAATAAGGTAATTCACTAGGGATAAATTTAGGTAAAGGTGGATTAAAATTTAAGAGGAGTTGTACTAGCGGTTAGATTTACGTATTACTAAAATACAGTAGGTATTTAAGATAAAGTAATAAACACTATATGTGCCGAAATGCGTTTCAGAAATAATTGACTGTCCAAGAAACAAAAGTTTCCCGACTTCACTGCCCGTGAAGCTATTTTCAACACCTAAAAAATTTCCTATACAACTTAATGTGTAATCTTTAATTCCCTACAAATTTTTGCCTCAAACTTGCGGTCAATCTCAATTACAATAAAGATTTTTCCCAACTTTAAGATTTTAGCGTTAGCAAAGTGAAAAGTGACTAAAATGAAGAACACATTGTACTGTGATAGGATGCTATTTTATAAAAAATTAACAGCGTTTTACGCCATTTTTATTTTAGTCTATGTGAATAATTTACAGGCGCTAAGACTGTAAGCATACTTTTTCTTATTTCGTACAAATACAGTTTGCTTTCTAGGCATTATTCTTAGTTATAGTCATTTCTTGATTATTTTGCTTTAAAATGTCAAACATTTTTTTGACGCCCGTGAAACCGTCCTGCTTACAACATTATAAAACAACGTTATTATTTTGAATAACATCATGGTCACCTAATAACGAATTTGTTATTCGATACTTCTGGTGTTCCCTACAGCTAAGAACGGAGATGCGTTTGTTATTCGAGTTGTTTATACATGTCCTCTATCTGGGGTTTGAAGTAGTTCCTGATTTCAGGCCTCTTGGCTTTCATGGTGGGGGTCAGAAGGCCGTTCTGCACTGAGAATGGATCGGGGTGTAGGTACACATCTTTGACCTGAAAAAAAAGTACAACATTAGGTCAGCGAACTACAATACTATGGAACTCTAACTCAGAACAAATTCCACACAAAAAGTGGCCCTACGGCAAACCAAAAGGACGTATATGCAAAATACGAATCAATTGGTTCAAATTCAGAACGAGAGCAGGGATTGGTTCGCGCGCGTGTTGCAATGTCAGCTAGTGGGTAATTGAGACTGTTGAGAGGTAACTATTTTAGCTCCGCCTACTTAGGTAACTATTTCGTGGGGTCAAGTTTGAAGCGTAGTTATAGAATTGTAGTTCGCGGCATTAGGTGGTATAAATAATTGACAAGGTTATAAAAGGGTCTTTCTTGTATTATATATGCGAAATAATCACTTTCCAAGGAAAGTTTAAATGGAATAGTAGAAACTATCATTTTCAAGAGGTATTTCTTTGAATAGGAGTTCAGTTTCTATGTTACTTAAGGTGACATTAGTGGCGCAGACGTTAGAAATTAGACCATTCAGATCACAGACCTCGGTATTACATTCACTTAATTTTACACAACGAAAATGGTGTCTGGGGAATCAATCGCCACCTAAAAGGGTTTTGCCCAGCAGCCATGCCCTACTGCAGCATATCGTCTAGTTTAGTTTAGTATTATAAGATCTGTGATATCATCCATGATGACTTGATACATAATTAAAATTCTTCCGTGAGGACTAATCATAATCTTGTTTTTACAGAATCAAACTCCAGCAAAGAATAAGATGTACCTGTTCGAAGGTCTTAAGCCCAGCGGTCTTGCCCCACTGCAGCATGTCGTCCATGATGGCTCGCTTCACCTTCTCGTTCTCGCACAGCTGCGAGAAGGTGCCCTTGATGCCGTGCTCCAGCGCCCAGCACTTCACCACGTCTACGTCAGGCACCACTACCGCTACCACGCATGACTGCAAATTTAAATTAATCCTGTAGGACTTTTAAAACCTCTACATGACGTCAAACAATTGTTGCGATTTTCCGGGAGTGTTTCCTTCAAGGCGGACCGGAGCCTTGCAAAGTTAAACCAATCAAACCCTCTGACCAAAGACCAAAGTGATGCGTTAATGGCATCTGCATTTCATGCATTCTGTTTGGTCATACTAGGCACGCTCCGCTCTGCTCCTATTCAGTAAAACTCCTATATCCGCCTCACGCCTCACGACACCCTCGTTGGGAATTAGTCTTCTTGATAAGCAATGTACTATAGAATTCTGATCCAAAATAAAGTACTGGGAATGTGGAAAGTAAAACCTGCAGAAAGCAGGTGCTCTTAATCAGATATCGTGAGCAGAAATAAAACAATAAGTATTCAACTCAACGTTTGTCAATATAAATTGTTAAAAAATCATTTACCATACAATTCTATGAGATTCTTCAATAATTCTTCAACCAACTTACCTTCAAAGATTCACCATGCACGAAGACCTGCTCAACATATTGACTTCTTATATAAATGTTTTCTATTTTCTCAGGAACTATGTATTCGCCTTGTGACAGCTTGAAGATGTGTTTTCTTCTGTCAATGATTTTGAGTGTGCCGTTCTAAAAAAATATTAAAAACCATTTGTTAACCAGTTGATATGAAACGTAAAATAATATAACTGAGGAAATCCAATTCCCATAGAGGTCTTACTGAATTTGTAATATTTCTTAAGGTAATTTGTTAGAATCGGGACTTTATCAGACTTAGCGACCAGCCTGATGTGAATATATTGAAAAAAATGCATCGTGATGTAGATTCCGGACTCAGATCGGCTGATATAAGGTTGGGAGGTCTACTTATGTGACGAACCAATCTTTAGGTTGCATTCACTCCTCGCAAAACATGATCCACCTTTCTTCCTATGGCCGCCTTAAACACTGCACACGGGATGAACTAATGCAAGCTACCAGCCACGTTGTGCTCATTGGGGCAAATCTATTTAATTAATGCATTGGATTTGCTGCCGACGTGATAATAAAAAGAAGAGCAGCCTCTTAAAACTTATTTTTCTGTCAAACCGGGTGCAATCAGGAGGCGGAATAATATGCTTGGCAATCCAGAGATCGTATGTTGGTGAGTACAGAATGCTCCTTACAATTATTTGTGGAAATTCTTAGTTTTTTTTAAATAAACAAACCATTTATTAATCTTAGAAGGTTTTCGCGGGACGATCACTAATCCAAAAACCTAGCAGGGCAGAAAAAAGATAGACCGATGGGCTTGTCAAGGCCACACAAGGTCAGTGGAGAAGTCAAGCAGTGGAGTTTTTCGACTGATATGAACATGCTCTTGTTTCTTGCAACGGGTACTCACCGGCATCCATTTGCCTATATCTCCAGTATGATGCCAGCCGTCTTGGTCGATGACTTCTTTGGTCTTCTCGGGCTCCTTGAAGTAACCCTTGAAGACATTAGCTCCTTGCACACAGACCTCACCCTGTCCCTGTGCCGCATAGTATTCCATCTCGGGCACGTCCACTAACTGGAATAGTTTTAAATTTTTTAGTAATTTTACTAAAAAGAGTGCATCTATGGGTGCGTAGGTATCCTCTGAAGCAAAACGGAACTTGGATTTGCAAAAGACCGATTGGTTCTCGTTACATAAAATCTATATATGCCATTTACGCGTCTACACGTTCTCTGATCTGATTATCTCTGATGACGCAAGTCTCCGCATCATATCAGTAGACGACCTTTGTGAACAAGAAGAAAATTTCAAGTACACTTGTCTTTTCTTGGCTTACAAAAACAAACTGGAAATTTTCGAAGCAGGCACCATTGAAATAATTAATAGAAAACGCTCATGAACTAGTAGACATAACGGTATGTCTGTTAGAGGCCCTTTGGCGGTTTGAAAACTAATGACAACTTAAGGGTATGGCTACTATACCTTCACGATAAGCTAACTTATTCTTACAAAATCTCTTAGCAGGTTCGTTGTGATACCCTACAAAGGCAAGGAATTCTGTCGCTGCCCTCTTGCACTTTACTTGATTCTTAAAGAGTGTTAAAAATAGCAGGGCCATTATAATGTTTGTAGGAGAGGGGATATCGTATCATAAGCTCGTTGGTGATCAGATGTAAGTGAAAAACAAGTTTCTCAGTCTCGCCCACCGGCGCAAATTTGCATAGTCTGTTGGTCTTTTACAGACTGATTGTACTTCAGAGAGCGTGCCAATTAGCTCTATGAGCCTGTTTATTCCACCATCCCTTTTCTACCACCGGGAATACAGACTCATCGCACGATATCACCCACATTTGGTTCCACACATTCTCACAAAACACTTCACAACATTTTTTGCAACGTGCAATGGCTAAGGAGTGGAATTCTCGGCCCGCGTCTGTGTTCCCAAGTTCATATAACCCGAATCTATTCAAGTCGCGAGTGAATAGGCTCCTTCTGTGCAAGCTCCTTCCACCATCCCCTTTCTACCATCGGGAATACAATCTCATCGCACGATATTACGTACACTTGGGTGATTTTCCACACATTCGCACAAAACAACTCACAATATTTTTTTTCAATTAGGGACTAAGAAGTGGAAATCTCTGCCAGTGTCTGTGTTCCCAAGTTAATAAAGCCCGAATCTGTTCAAGTCGAAAGTCAAGGTCAAGGCTTCTTCTGGACAAGCTCCTTCCATACGACCTCATTTCTGTCCTCAGGTCTAACAAAAATATTCAGTAGGTACTTACCTTCACTTTGCAACAAGCGACGGGAGGTCCGACATGTTCAGGCACGTGATCGCCCTGAACTGTGAGAGTTACTGGCGCTGTGCACTCTGTCTGCCCGTAGCCTTCCACTATCTGAACAACCAAAAAGGATACTGTCAACAATCGAATGGTAATAGAAATTGTATGGTAGCTGAAAGGTAGGGAAATTAAATAACAACGAAATAATTTGAAAATTAAGAGGTTTTGTAATGGTTATTGGCGAATCGTAAACTACAATAAGAAGTTTTATTATAAGTACATGTACACAGTGTCATATTAATCAACCTACTACGTTGCCTTCCTTTTCTTTGACCGGATTTTTAGAGGTTTCAATAAATTTCCCTATCAACTTATCGGATTCATCACAGTATACTTATACAGGTCCTAGTCCTTATAAAGGGTTTCTAGGTAAATATTTTATTACGCACTGGTCACCTCATGACCTCACCATAATGTCGTAACACCTGACATACTGCGAAATTCGATTCGAAAAGAATAAAATTGTGATCGCCATTATAACAAAAATAGTACAAAATTGTTGCCAAGGTAAGGTAGGTAAGGCATTACCTAGAATAAAGCGGTCGAATAAATCTTCCACTATGCGGATATGTATGAGAAGATAAATCAAATAAACGCCGAAAACTAAAGAGTAAAAAATGTTTTTATAACATCGTTTTATCAAACGTACCCACCAATCATTATTTACGATCAATAAAATCGTAGAAAGATTTTGAATCCAAACATTGAAATGTTTGAAGACGGCCACAACAGCTTTGTGAACTAGGTAGCTTAAACAAACACAGAACATAGTTAAATCGGCTATAGAGTATTTTGTCGAACAAAATTTGTAAACACAGCCATATTCATAAAGATTATTTACACTTTGGCCTCAACATAATTTGTACATACATACCTAGCTGATGGGCAATAATTTTCGAAAATCGATAAAGATGTACAATATTTTACTGAACATAAATTATCTAACCTTGAAAAAGATGCAAGCAAACATTTTCATTGGATAGTGATATAGGATGTTTGCATAAGATCAAAGCATCCTCAGATAAATCAAACCTAGACACTTACAGTTTGCGCACTAGCTGCGGACGAACGGAAATCGATGATTGAATTATAATCTTGATAGTTTGAAATCAATCATTGACCACGTAGTATGTAACTGACAAAGTGTAAGTAGGTCGTTGAAACTAGGTAGAAGATTTTTCTAAAGATTTTTCCAATTTCATCCTTCCTCTTTTAGAAATCATAGTCTGCCATCTAAATATTTATATACTAGTTATATGATTTACTATGATTGACTGATTGGCTGATTGATCGATTGATTGATTGACTATGATTTGAAGAGCTTGTCCTGACTGACTGACTGACTGATTCATCAACGCCGAGCCGTAACCGATATAGATACAGATCTGAAATTTTGTACTCAGATTCAATGCAACTCAAACCTATTCACTAAGAAAGGATTTTGGAAAAAACATCTCCCAAGGGGGTGAAATAAGGGATGAAAGTTTGTACGAAAGTCCTTTGTTTCTTGAGCTAAATTCACACAAATTTGATTTCAAGCTTCTGGTAAAAAATAAAAAAACACGTGTTTAAGCATTTCTTAAAAATCACCCTTCAAGGGGGTGAAAACGGGGATAATTTTTTTCCGTATGTTGGTCTATGTTTCATTTTTAAAGGTTAAATTATAGAAATTTTATTCTGAGCTCTTGGTAAAAATAAAAAAGTAAGTATTTCAGAATTTTTCAAAATTTATCCCCTAAGAGGGTGAAATAAGGGATGAAAGTTTGTATAAAAGTCCTTTGTTTCTTGATTTAGATTTACACAATTTTACTTTAAGCTTTTGGTAAAAAATAAAGAAACACGTGTTTAAGCATTTCTTAAAAACCACCCTTCAAAGGGGTGAAAAAGGGGATGATTTTTTTTTCGTATGTTGGTCTATATCAGCTTTAAAGTTAGAATTCAATAAATTTGGTTCTGAGCTCATGGTGAAAAATAAAAAAAGTACATATTTTAGAATTTTTCAAATGTGGGGGTGAAATAAGGGATGAAAGTTGGTATGAAAATCCTACAGTTTTGACATGCGGTACTTGAAAATTTGGATTTTAGTTATTAATAAGAAACAAAGAAGCATATGTTTAAGCAATTTTGAGGGGGGGGGGGGGAGGGGAAGAGGGAGAGACTACACAATACTGCACATTGTCTAAATTCCACGCGAGCGAAGCCGCGGGCACAGCTAGTCAAGTTATAAATCACTAACAATAGGTAACCGATGGGTTTACAACTGACAGGGTGTCTACTCTCAAAGTCCGATATATCGAAACGATACTACTCGAAACATGCAAATGCAAAACTTCGTCCCTTGACAATAGAGTAGAATATTGGTTGGATGCAGTTTGAAATTTCATCCAACCAATGTTCTACTCTATTGTACAGATAAATAAGTCAATTGCTGGAAAGGAAATTCTCCAGAATTTTCACCGAATAAAAGTATGACTATTTTGGGAGAGCTGAACAATAGTTAACATACTTGTTAACGTTAGGGGTGAGTCAAATATACCGCAGTAATTGGTGATTGCACTAGTAATATTAGTAATATAATATATTAGTAATCGGTATATAATAGAAGGTAGTAGAAGGATACTGCTGTCTAATTTCGAGTTCAAGATCCTTCCTTTTACGAAACTTACGGAAAGATACGTGGACAAGCCACGCGGACGCTAGAAACAAGAAGTATCCTTTGAAGAATTCAACGAATCTAAAGAATTTGAATTAAAGCACAATAAAATCAAAATAAAAGATTATGTTGCTCACCAGACATCCAAGAGCGCATCGTGCGAATGTAAGGACGTTTCCAGCAAGGGGCGCGGAACCAACGACCATGATGCGCAGTCTGCCGCCCATACCCTCACGCACCTTACGGAATACCAGCTTGTCCCAGATGGAATCGCTGCGGACGATGCCTCTGGAAACGAAATGACAACCGAATTTTATAGACTGGCAAAAATTAAATCAAACTAGGATTTTAAAAAAAATTACCAAAGTTTTATAAAAACTAGAATCCTGGGCAGGTTCATTAAAAGAGTTTATCTACACTCATGTCGTAAACTTTGAAATATGATTCAAAAAGTTGATACGTAAGGCTGTATATTACGCAGAGTATATATAAAAAATTAAAAAGTTACCATTACGTAACAATTTTTTTATGAAAATTTTGCAAAGGTATTACGTAATTTAATTTTTTAATCATTACATAACACTTGGATACAATTCTCCTTGAATCTAAACTTTTTTTAAGAAGACTGAATAGAAGGTCTTTTAGAGAGCCCGTTAGTAATATATCAGTTTTTCTTAGTAGCTGTCAAATATCAGTAGCATATTCCAAAGTGTACCATATAAACAACCTACTAGTTTGGAGCAGTTAGAGTAACAGTTACTATAGTTACAATTATTTCATCTGTGGCTCAAAATATGCGCGCGCAGCCTGAAATTAGAAAGGACTTGGAAATAGATATTATATTTGCCGCTATTTTCAAACATTTACCTTTTTCAAGTATTTTGTGCCCGTGAAAGTAATGTGAAAGTTTATTGAAAAAGTAGATAAAGTGGTGCAGTCAGGATACTGCACTCACACCAGAAGATACTCAATAACTTATGATCTTCTCTCATATTAGTCTAGGACATTTTACGACATAACCTACAATGAATTGGGAAAGAATGAAAATCTAAAAGAAAACCATGTTAAGAAAATGTTCTGCTTGTATATTTCAAAGACCTAGCGGATATATTAAGGCGGCTTCTATAGACTTATATCAGAACTGTAGTATACATAATATAAGTTGCCTTTGTTGTTTACTTACTTTTGTTTAATTTTTATAAGTAAGTACCTACCTATTGTATGAGTGAAGATAAAGTAGTATACGCAACTGCATATAATATGGTATTAAAACACTCGTTTGATGCTATTATCACACTCGGCTGCGCCTCATGTGATAAACCCAAACTCGTGTTTTAATAACCAGTTTTATATGACAGTTGCATAAACTACTATTGAATTCACGAATCACCTATTATAATCCAGATCAAAATTGGACGAGTGTTGTTGAGTCGTCGTTTTGTTATGGTACAGGAAATAAGCAAAGCTGAATACATCGCGCTAGTGCTCTTGTAAACCCAACTTTGCAATTTGAACTTGTCAATGCTTTGCCTTTACAATTGTTACACTGAATCTATATATATAAAAAAAGAAGGTGACTGACTGACTGACTGACTGACATATCAACGCACAGCCCAAACCGCTGGGTCTAGAGATTCCAAATTTGGCACGTAGGTTACTTATGAGGCCTAGGGGTGCACTAAGAAAGGGTTTCACAAAATTCCACCCCTAAGGGGGTAAAATAGGGGAAGAAAGTTTGTATGAAAGTCCATCAGTTGTGAAGTTAGGATCTTCAAAATTTGTATTTCGGCTGACGACAAAAAATTAAGTTTTAGGTGTCTCAGGGTTTTTGAAAATTTGACACCCTTAAGGGTGAAAAGGGGGATGAAGTTGAAAATTCTTTAGTTTTAAAGTCAAATCCACATAATTTATTATTTAGGCATTAATGATGTAATTCTATGCAACGTTCATCACTGTGATTGAAATTCCACCCCAAATTCAACCCCTAAAAAAGGGAAATGGGGTGAATAAGTCTAAAAACCAATATGGGTATCGTTTGTATGGTTTATCGGGTCGCTGATTACGAAAACTACAACAATTTTGAAATCCAACGTGGTGGACGTTAAATACCATCATCCCCCTGGGGATGGAGTTTGGGTGCGATAAATTTGAAATGTCTAAAAATCAATATGGGTGTCGTTTGTATGGTTTATCGTTTCGCTGATTACGAAAGCTACAACAATTTTGAAATCCAACGTGGTGGACGTGAAATACTCGTACCATCATCCCTTGGGGATGGGGTTGGGGTGTGATAAATTTGAAATGTCTAAAAATTAATATGGGTTTCGTTTCTATGTTAGGAATAGCGGTTAAATTGTCGTTAGGGGTAGGGATAGGGGCAGGGATAGGTAGAGGTCGAGAGGTAGAGAGGTAGAGAGGTAGAGAGGTATAGAGGTAGAGACGTAGAGACGTAGAGACGTAGAGGGGTAGAGACGTAGAGGGGTAGAGACGTAGAGGGGTAGAGACGTAGAGAGGTAGAGACGTAGAGAGTTAGAGGTACAGGTAAAGTAGAGGGAGAGGGAGAAGGAGGGGAAGGGAGAGAGGGAGGGAGAGAGGGAGGGGGAGGGGGTGAGGGACACGGAGGGGCAGGGGGTGAGGGAGGAGGGGGAAGGGGAGAGACAGAGGGAGGGGGAGAGGAAGGGGGAGGGGGAGAGAGAGGGAGAGGGTTTTAGTTTTTCTCAATTACTTCTGCAAATTGGCTCTGTTTTGAAATATTACTTTAAGGTGTCTCTCATCTCTCTCTTTACATTTGTTAGGATACTGCTGCTTAGTTCCTCTGTTCTGAGTAATTTATGAGTAACGTCTGTATATTATATATAATTCAGCTGGATCTTGAATTATACTCATTAATTTGCGCAGGGTTAGTCCGGTTTTTCCTTAGATTAAAATAACCCCGAAATGATGGGATAAATAATAATTTCCCTGGACTAAAATATCTCATTGCTTCGGAAAACCGGTAACAATCTAAATACGAAATCCACGCGAGCGAAGCCGCGGGCAACAGCTAATAGACAATAAGGATCAAGGAAGTTAAATACTCATTTACATATTTTCTTTTCTGCAATCCATCTCACACTTGCTGTCTTGTCCTACTTCTCCAGTTTCTTGCACTCGAAGGGACCTTTTTGAAGCCAACCAAAAGGCTATTGAGTAGTCACGTTTTGGGCTAAGATTTTGTAGTCACTTTTTTCCGTTGACTCGAATAGAAGAAGTAAAACATTTATATCTAATGCTATGTATTTACCTCTTCATCTCAGATTCCTTAGCCGACAAGGCCATACTGAAGAGCAATTTCTTGATTTTTGAACTGGATATTTCGGACTGTGCCTTATCGTATAGCCTATTTAGCAGTCGAGGCACTGCCGGCATCATTGTGGGTTTTAGAGCTGCTAGATCGTCCGCTAGTCTTCGGATATCTCCGCTGTAGAAACCGACAGATCCTCCAACCATGTAGAGAGCGTTCTGGAACACATTCAAGGTTTTGTTCAATGTCAAAGCTGAAAAACACATCTTAAGCTTAAAGAATTTTATTACTTTACTCGCTTAGATGACAGGAGCCGTAAAACACCTATATGAAGTGTTAAAAAAATAATTTAAACTTTAGTTTTCTTATTTTCCTACAGCTTTTGCGTTTAGCCTTTAGAATAAGACCGAAAAATTCGTGGCCATTGCACAAAATACGTCCACTCTAGCTTTATTAAGGACTATCTGCAGTTCATTGTGGACGAAGATGCGGCCATATCTGGTACAGAAAGAGATACTTTTTACTGCCCACTGAAAAAGGGATATAGACATTATAATTGTTCAAAAGGGATATCGGAGTATTAGAATAAAATCAGGAATACGATATTCCCGATTTCATCATGTTCTTGTTTTTACCATGATTCTGAGATATACATTTTCGCCCGTATGGTAAAAAATAGTACCAACCCATCCCTACCTGTGTATCCTACTCCTAAGAGAACTACGGGGTTATGAGCCGAAGGTTACTGCAGTTACCTACAACCGCCGTGCATAGTACCAGCTGCAACGCTAACAAGCATGGTGGCTTTGGTACTTCCTCTCAAAAAGTCCCACGGGTTATGCTGGAATTTTGGAGGGGGCTCCCTGTCTTGCAGTAAACGTTTCATGAGATGTTATGAATATATCTTAAGAAATAGATAATAAAAATGTCACTTTGCTCCGTCTCCATTAGGCAGTTAAAAGTATTGCTGCTTGTACCATCCAAAATAATAAAACTGGTTTACCTCACAACACCGCTCGAGCATGTGCGCGAGAGGCAGGAAGGAGATCATGACATCATGTTTGGAAGGCCTGTGCTCCCCCAGTTGCATGGTCACGCTGCACATCGAAGCCACCACATTCTCATGCGTCAGCATCACACCCTTCGGCATTCCCGTCGTGCCTGACGTGTAGCAGATCGTGCAAATGCTCTCTGGTCTTGGTGGCTGGAAATATATTTATGCAAATTCTATACTTAGATTTACAAGGTGTAATTCAAACGTACCAGTTCCTATTATATCCGAACTTCTGGCTGTGATATGATGTTCACATGTGATAGTTTCGTACCTATACTAAATAACCAAATTACCGCATTATTATTCACTTTCTTTCTCTACGGTTTCACTTTTCTTTTGGAAAATAATTGTTTAATATCGTAAATTGAACACGCTTGTTTTGGTTTCTTATCACGTTCTTTGAAAATACAAACGAAAACTTTGAAAATAAAACGTGGTATTGTAGTTTTATCAGCTTAAAAAAGCAGCATCAGCCCGCAGCAGCTTTGGAGCTTTTGCAACTTTGCTTAGTTGCATGATATTTTCTACACAAAGTGTATGCATGGAGAAAATTTTGTCCACTAAATATTATTTACTCATTACCACTAAGCGTCTTTCGTCACAAATATTTATTTAAACCAGCTTAAAATAAATGAATTTACTTACAACACAAGGGTGGTCTTTATGTGCTCCCTGAATTTCAACGTCACTGAATTTGACTATCTCCACACCGCGACTCTTTGCTCTTTGGTGTGTTGATGGTGACACCTCTTTGATTGTGATAAGCTTCCTTAGACATCTAGGCGATTGGTCAAGGAGGAGGTTTGCTTTCTTGTCATCTTCGCACACAACCACAGACATTTCAGCTGAAAATATTATTAATTATTGTAAGAATAAAATATGTTTAAAAAATATGTAAAAGTAAGAGGTTGTCAAATACAGAAAAGCAATTTCAATTCCGTCCGTACAAGGTGCCTCTCAATTTTAATCAAAATTTGGCATTTATGCCCATTAATTACAGCTACAAGGCAGCTCGCTTTCTTATGTTCTTACAACAGTGATAGATAATAAGCAGAACGAAGGAAGTACCTAACTATTACATACTTATACTAAAATTATAATCAGAGACAGTATTTAAACAAAGTTCTGTAAATAAAGATTCACGTACTTTGATTAACAATGAAGGCACATGCGTTGGCTCCTAATGTGTCGTACAATGGGACAATAACCATAGAGTAGCAGTAGGCGGCTTGCTCTGCCATGATCCATTCTGGACAATTTTGTGAATATATACCTGAAAAGAACAGATAAATTAAAAAACAATAAATGCTGCATCGTTTTTAATAAAAGTTTTACATGTACGCATGGAATATAACTTACCGATAAAAGTGTTTTGACCAGGGGCAAGGCCTTGGCATAAAAGTCCGGAACCGAAATTTTTCGCTCTCAGCAGGGTCTCATTGTAATTCTGCCACACATACGGCTTATTTGGTCCCTCGCGCCAACCAAGACAGTTGCCATTATCTGTAAATAGTTTTGCTATTTAGCTTACGAAATAAATTACATGTTTTATCTTATTCATTTATCACGCTGAGATCGAGGAATATTCCATCGCTCGCGAAATTATCTTGCTCCCTTTTTATGTTTGATCATAGTCGTGTACAAAAAACAACGACAACTTGTCTCGGCTTCTCTAGTGGCATATAAATTAAGCTTAACTGTATCCCTTGAACTTGTTACCGAGCAAGTTAACAATGTTTTGTAATAAACGGGTACTTTTATCGTTATTTATACTTAACGATCGGAAATGTAAGAGGAAATGAGGCAGTCCTGGTATAGTGCCTTGGGGCACTCCCAACATTTGCTATGCTTGGGTGTAATATTCACATCCTTTCTGCAGGCGACTGAGGGTATGTAATAATGTATGTGAGTCTCTGTAATGGCATTATAATCTTATACTCAGAGCGAGAAAATAATTTGAAACGGAAACAAGTCTACTCACTTGATTCTTTGACGCCTCGGCGAAAAGTTTCGTAAAGTGTGCGTGTGTCGTCGTGAAGATATCGAAGGTATCGACCGTTCTTTGCGTCTTTGTAGAACTTTGACACGCGAACCATTTCAGGTCCCTGAAAAAAACATCAATTTAGATAGATATTGAGTTTCATTATCTTCACATAGGTAAAGAATTTCAGAATATTGTTCAAGAAAAAGGCCTACACTGACAGTGTTATGAGATCAATGTATTGAAACCCTACAATATACGAGAAACTAATCAGCTGCGTCTAATCTTATTATCTCTTGCAAACATAAATCAGATAAAACTGAATCTATGTCATAAAACGTAACATTTTAGCTTTGGAATACTAACACAAAAACCGAGTAACCAAATCACATTACTTTGGAGGCACTAAAAGCTTATGCAAATAACTTTTCCGTTAACCTAAAGGCATATTTGACCTACTAACTCCAAATCTCTAAGACATGAGTACTCTTACACATTACGGTATATTATACTTGGCACAATGATATATGGAACGAAGTTGCGGGTCAAAGTCACTCGAGATGAAAACATTTTGGGCCAAATTGAGACTGCAAGAAATGTTATGTCATTAAGTTGATGGCCACTTAATATTGTTGCAGCCAACAAGGTCATTCAACTTGTCAACATGATAGGTAATGCACGGATTTATGTTTAATTTTTAATGAAACATTAATAAGTCGACGGGAATAGTCTTCGAAGCATGTTTAACACCCCAACGCTAACAAGCGTGGTGACTGATAGGCGGAGAGCGGGCAGTTCGCAACCCTATACCTCATCAGTTACCAAAAAGCGACCTATCTAGGCTGGTGCACAATGAAAAGTTGAGTCTAAAGAAATAGGGTTGCCTGGGCGCAACCTGGCACGTTTTGTACAGTCAACAAAAAACTGTTTATTTTTTTACCAATTCATGTACCTACTAAGTAAGTACATGCAAAAGTACCAATTATTATGTACCTACCAAAATAATCTGAGTTGCCTTGCCTAAACCCGGTACCTTAGGGAGTTGCAATGCAATTTTAAGGTTATGTCAACTCACTAAGTACCAGGGTTGGGGGCGAATCAATCCTTTTGATTTTGGTACTCCTTAAATAGTACTTTTGTATGCACTATGTACCTACTTACTTGGTATACGATTTGTTAAAAATAATGTTTTTGTTGCCTGTACAAAACGTGCCAGGTTGCGCCCAGGCAATCCTGTTTCTTTAGACTCACCTAATCATTGTGCACCAGCTTAGATAGATAGGTAGATTTTTGGTACCTAACCGATGAAGTAGGGTTGCCAACCGCCAGCTCTTAGTCTATAAGGTACACCACATTTTCCACCTCTCCCTGTCCAGCAGTGGACCTTTTATGGTATGTAATGATGATGATAAGTGACCGTTAGGTGCCAAGTCAGAGGACATTTGGCGACTTGAAAACTCTGACTACAGACTAATTCAAGCATCATTTTATGTAAGACTAGCTGGTGCCCGCGACTTCGTCTGCGCAGGTTTATAAATTGTAGGCTGTGTTATTCTGATGTATAAGCTATAGTATTGAAAAGTTTCATTAAAATCCATTCAGTAGTTTTTACGTGAAAGAGTAGCGAACATCCATCCATCCATCCATACTTACAAACTTTCGCGTTTATAATAGTAGGATATTAGTAGGATAGTAGGATAGGATAGGAAGTAGGATAGGAAGGATAGGATAAATTAAACTATATTTAGATTGTTTTTAGTTTCGGAGACTGCATTTTATAAATATGAAAATCTTCTTATTATTAAGTTTCAAAATGAAACAAGGTTAATGGGAAATGTTCGCTCGGTCAAATGCCAAGTAAAATTATGCCTACGCTCTGTATTTATAGAGGAGAGTGTCACACATCAAAACATTAATTCGTCTGTTCTATTTCTGTTACGAGACGCCACAAAATATTACACAATTTAACAAATTGTGTACACTTGACTTTGATCATTGACATTCGAGGAATTCTACGTTTATTCTTATAATGAAAAATTATATTTTACTACCATGTGAAAGGTTAAGGTGAGGAAGAGTAACCACAAGCAGATGTGTTAGGAAATTCTCGGTGCAACCTTGTTTTTTTTTTAAGATAGCCACGATTATTATAGAAGGCCATGAATTTCAACCATGTTCCTTATTTACTTCAGGGTCTTTTTACCATTTTTAGAGTTCCGCACCTCAAAAGTAAAAATAAACGGACCCCTTATAGGATCTCTTTTTTGTCCATCTGTCTGTCTGACAGACGAGACCCTTTTTATCACGAACGTGAAAAAGTATCAACTTGAAAGTTCATGAAACCTCGAAGGTGAGAAAATTTTAAGATTCTACTCTACAACAACACAATCAAAAGATATGGATAGTTACGTCCCTATCTCCACATTTATGAACCAAACCAAAACCTACAGGATACTTCCCGTTGACCTAAAATCATGAAATTTAACGAGAAGCTAGGGTCTCATAGCACAACCAAAGGAAAATGTTTAAAACCGTTAAATATTACAACTTTTATTATGACCAATTAGGGTGAGCTCCCGTTTCAAGTAAATTCATATTCAGGTTTGAGAGGAGGCGGAGTTTTTTAAAATCAAAGGGTTAAAGCTTGTAAGTAGTATATATGGTGAACAGGTACGGAACCCTTAGTGCACGAGTTGGACTCGTACTTGACCGATTTTAATTCTATATGTACCTAAAAGTGTGACAACATCGACAAACCTGTTAGCTCATCAATCTTATAGAAAATCCATGAGGAGGACGGCTGGAAACCGCCACCGTCTACACTGTCGACTAAAAATACGTTGTCTCTGAAATACTTGACATTGTAAACGCCTTGGCTTATGAGCATTTCCTGAAAACGCTTTTATCATATAAAGTATTCGTTCCGGAAATCTGAACCATTTTAAACACATTAAGTTATTAAGATGAAGCAAAGTACATCGACCAATTCAGTGAAATTGATTAAATTTATAAACATAACATCCAAGAGTATAGTTGTTCTTTTTTTTTAGCGGTGCTACAGGACTACGGAAAAAACCGGCCAAGTGCGTGTCGAGCCACGCGCAATATAGGGTTCCGTAGTTTTTAGTATTTTTCTATAAGTAGGTTTTTATTTAGTATTTCATAACGTTCATAACAAACTTTTTACTTCCTAATGCTCAGCGAGGTCCTAGCGCGTGATTGCTATTGCTACTTTTATTATTTCCAGTTTTTCGGCTATAGAACATTAACATGTAAAGCCTTCTTAGCTCTGATAGTTTTTCTTTTAATTTCATCATTTATACTATTACTGTGAATTTTTTTCACATTTCCATTGACAAACCGTTTAGCTGGCGGGAGTGGCGGGGGGCACTCAACTCCATCAATAAATTTCATGTTAAATATTATGTCGCAAACGGATTCCTTAATCAAAAAATTATCTTTGCAGACTCACGATGTTTTAAAAGAGCTATCTAACGACACCCCACACGATGGGGTAGACTAGGAAAAAAACGATCACCCCCACTTCACTTGTACAGTAAAAAGTACAATTTAAAATAAATTCACTTGTACATTTTTTTTGTCGGCGTGGACGAAATGTATGCCCATACTAAATTACATCTTTCTAGTACTAAGGGTCTCTGAGCTAAGCCGCGGACAGAGAGACAGACAGACGGACATGACGAGACTATTAAGGGTTCCTTGTCAACTACGGAACCCTCAAAAGACACTCTCATTGGTCAAAACTTGGCCGTGTGGAAGGGGTTTTAGGATGTACATACGTTAATAATGCAAAGTCGCACCTTTTATTATGAAGCCATTTGTTTACCATATTTATATTGATCCTGATTGTTTAACTACCTCATAGAAATGACATTTTATACTGAGAACGAGTTTTTGAAATGTTGATAATTTTTCTTTTTCTCTTTTAATTGTTATACTTTTTGAATTATTTATGATCATTTGACATTCTGACGATATTCCAATAATTGACATTTTACTACATAGATTTGATTAAGTTTTGAGATTATTTAGTAGACTGTAGATAATTTTATTTTACACGCCAATCGGCTGAATGAAGAACGGCGCATGTTAATCTATATAAAGTGTTAACTGAATAAGCGAAACTGAGAAAATAGTTTGTTCAGAATCGAGAGTAGAATCAATTTCACGGGTTTTTGATAAGGGTATTTTTTTTATTATTATTTAAATTTTTGCCGCTTCTATTCTAAATATTTCTGTGGATACGCGCGCGGACGGCGCGAGGCGTGCGGTTCATGAGCGGTGAGGAGGGGAGGGAAGTGAGCGTGGCGTGCGCGGAATAGAACAACGAAAAAACTAGAACAATGATGAAAAATTTAAAATAACAATATATAGAAAAAAAAATCTTTTTTTAAGATTTTTTACGGGAATGGATTTATTTTAATAAAAATCAGTTGGGGTGTAGGAGGGTTTCGCTTATTCCATTAACACGTTGTATATTAAGGGGCTGATAGGAGCTAAATACGCTTCACTTGAGCAGGTTTTTAACGAAAAGTGATGAATATACGGCCGTGAAAAAAAATTATGTGATAATTAAGCATCTTTACAAGAATATGGCCGACTCTAAAACACGATTAAATATATTTTATACACCATAAAAAAAATCCAAGGTTACCTCTGCTTTTTGCTTTTTAACCGTTTTTCTTAAGTACCCATTAATCTATGATTCCAAAACCTTTACACATTATTCAATTTATTATGCATAATAATTAATAATACTACGAGTATAGCTGTTTTTTAATTAATATTATGGGTACAGATTTTGAGAAAAATGAGCGAAAACACGTAAAACAGCGCGAATTTGCTCCCATCTAGCATGCGCATTTTGCCCTTTGTTAGAAAGGGAGGTAATTCAGCTCTTATCAGGCCCTTAAGACCATATAGTAAACCCTTTGTTCGTGAAATAAATATTGAATTGATCAAAATCACCACTTATTAAACTATCCAATATAAACAGCCCCTATGATAATTCCTGTACCTACTGCACCGTTAAGAAAAACAGAATATAGAATAGTCTAACAAAACACGAGATATAACATAGGAACAGTCACTTTTCAACTCAACAACGGCACGTGGTTGTAATCAGCAGTCAAACGTAAGTGACAGTAGAATCTGGCAGAACACCAAAGTATGTCACGAGGAAAACACGCCTAACACGGCTACTACTTCCAAGCACTCGTTGTAAAATTCTGTCGTGTGACTCGTGTCATCGAGCAAGTCTATCGATGATGATTTGCATCAGCTGACGAGTCCGTTTGCCATACATACTTACTATCTACAGTCAAGACCTTTATTGGCAAGAAATTGCTTGAAATTGTCAACACAATAAGGTTTTCCTCTTTGACATTTTCAATGAATGTTTGAACGCGAACGAAACAACTTGTATTTGACTGTATGCACGAAAATATGCTCAAGCCAAGACGTATCTTCAAAATTTCTTACCGTTGGATAGTACCTATACAGATCCTATACAACGTAAGTTTTTATTTGTTTTGATCCCACAAACATGCAGCTTCCCCCAGAGATTTTCTAAGAGCGGATAAGCAGGTGTGGTTCCTTAGGTTGCTGGTTCCTTAGTCAACAAGGAACCCTCATAGTTTCGTTATGTACGTCTGTCATTTTGTACGTTTAATTTTGTACGTAAATGACGTCTGTCATCTCAAGACTCTTAGCACTATAATACATTTTCATCTACATCGACAAAAAGGTAAAATAAAATCTTCAAGTAACTTTTTCTAGGGTACTTCCCCTACAAGTGAAGTAGGGGTGATTTTTTTTTTCTTGTCTACTCCATCATAAGAGATGTCGTTAGATAGGTCTTTTGAAATAAATGTGTTTCTGTAGTACATTTCTTTTTATTCATAATTACAAAACCTCCTTTTAATTGTCACAGACTTCTGTACTAGGAGGTTAAAGGAGGTTAGTAGAAGTAGGCTTCACACGCCTAAAAACTGGAAATAATGAAGATAGCAATAGCTAGCAATCAGGAGCTAGGACCTCGCCGAGCATTAGGAGGTAAAAAGTTTGTTATAAACGTTATGAAATGCTAAGTCAATAATTATTTGCGATAAAAAAAAACCTAAAAACAACGGAAACCTATACTGCGCGAGGTCCGACACGCCATTGGTCGGTTTTTAATAATTTGGTCGGAACCCAAAAAGCAAGCAGATTGAGATAGTAAAGTTAAAAAAAAAATTTAACCAATAAACTATATTTTTAGGACCGCAAAACTAAATTTGTTTGTAAAGGTTTTTTGCAGATTTCTAAAAAACTGCAATTTAGAAAGATCATTTTATTTTTGCTGTAATATTTACATTAACTTCTATCGACTGTAATTAATTCAGATTTTTTTCTTTTACAAACTTCGGAGATAAGGGGAGGAGGGGGGGGGGGAGGGCGAATGGTATTTTTTTGATATTTTTCATCATAACTTGAAAACTAAGAGTCGTACAAAATACAAAAATATAGTTTAGAATCTGTAAAGTTGATACCCCACTCAACCTAGTAACGACAATTCGAAATTTAGCCCCCCCTATTTGGGCCCCCTTTAGATTAATAATCAATCATAATATTTTTTAAATAATTTCATGTGCAATTTAATTGGGCAACCATATTTTAATACTATTCCAAATTTCAAGTCGATAGCATGAGTGGTTTCTGAGATATACAGGTGTGACAGACAGACAGAATTGCACCATAATGGTTCCTTTTTTTACCATTTTGGTATCGGAACCCTAAAAACGAGAAATTCACCGTGAGTGTTTTGGTGTGCTTCGCAGCTACATGCATCATGATCACGAGACGACCCGAAATAGTTACCATGTTGACAATCGTAAAAGTTTTCAAAAATAGAAACTAGTCGTGATTGCCATATCGTGTAGATTGTGAGATCGATGAATGAGCTCACAAACCCTGGTGTCAGACTTGCTGAAACGCCAAAGGCCTCTATATCATTTAACGTCTACTTCCGAAGGTAGTAGCCGGTACCAGTGGCTTAACGTCCTTCCCGAAGCACGCAATCATTTTTCTTCAACCCTCAATGTCGTAACCAAACTGGGGACGTCTCAGTCTGTGTCTTCCCCACAGGGAATCGAACCCAGAACCTCTGGATTGAGAGTCGAACGCTCAGACTTCATAGAGTCTAGACCACGGAGGCAGTTATAAATTCAAAATTCAAAAATCTTTTATTAGGCAAAACACGTCAACCTTGTAAAGTGTTGTTAAATTCAATGAAATTGTATGAAACCATGATGTCACTGGAAGCTTTCAATATTAAGATTTACTAGAGGCATAAAAAGTGATGTACCTAGTGTTTGAAGCAATCTAAACCTTTATGTGAGGAAGCAATAACTTTGATTACTCTGAAAACGATGGCATTAAAACTCCCCGTCACTTATCGTTTTGGCAGCTTACAAGAGTTTATTGCAAGATTCCTTGTTTTATCGTCTTAATTTTGCTATGAGCAACAGCGTTTATTACGAAATGAAAATTTTGGTCGCAATCAAGACTTTTATCAATGAATAAAACTGTTACTAAAATCAATAATTATGCATCAATAAAATATTCTTATGTTACTATCAATAAAAATTGCATTTATTCTACTAGGTGTAAAAGAAGAGACTAAATTGTCCACAGGAGTTTTCAATAAATTTTGATATCATTCTTCGTTTCCAAAACATCGAGCGAGAAATCCAGTTTTTTTTTTACTATTTCGGCCATAACTTTTTTCGTTATGACTTTCTCGAATAATTCTTTTTACAGCTCTCGTTAATACGTGTCGTTTGAGATTTTTTTGGATATCATATCTTTACAACTCTCCGAGATATAAGGGGATCGCACTTTTTCGTGAAATCGGAGCCTACACAGGAGCAAACGAAAAGACATTTCCAATATCAAAATGTGCCGACCTCCCATACAAAATACGCTTTCCGCTAACGCAGTTGGGAAGTCATAAATTTTTCGTATTTTGACATATGCTCCATTAAGAAAGCTCGATATAACCTTTTCTGTTACACCCTGTATCAATGATCAATAAAGTCAATGGAATTTAGAAATAGTGCCTCAAATATCATGTATGTCATGACTATTTAAAATCTTATGAGAACTTTTTCAGTGGCAAAAAGAGAAGAGACTTATGAAAATTTATGTAAGAATTTGAATATCCGCGCATTGTTGGAGAAAAGCACTATTAGCCTTGGCCGAAACCAGGAATTGATGGACTCACGTATGTGGGCCTCGGCTTCGCCTCTGCCCACATTATCACGTTCGTCCCTCAATACCTGTTTTTTCGACCGCTGCCATAATGTACTATTGAATCAAAGGTTACTAAAGGATATTTAAAGAAATGTCAATATTATAATTGGCAGTGGAATAAACTTCGTAGCGGTGACTTTCTCAGTATTTTCAAGAAATGTTGCCAGTTGGGTGTTTTATCTCAAATTCATTTTAGTGCTTTTCGAATGGTTTACTTTAGTATTTTTTCATATTAAATTATACATCTTGATTCAAACGCATAGTAAGAACTGGGTGAATAGGAAAGTCTTAGCTCTTCAACTTATGACGAGCACTTCTATTACTTCTTGAATGAAAATGTAGATTGACGCAGATGTTATAATGTAATAGTGCTAATGAAAACGTCAGAATTGATCGAACTCTAAAGCAATAAGCAACGGACTATGATGTTTAGGGGGTAGCAGTCCAAACTAACTATAAATATGGAATGCTTAGACTACAGAAGCTTCTAGAGGATGTGTCTATTTATGATCATTCACGCATCCACAACGGTTCTAAATGTTTCGAATCAAATGCCAAGTCATTGCCAACAACCGAAGTACTCGTGATTTATCATTTGTAATCATTCTTTCATAATGACATTGATTATATTTTGGCAATGCTGTCTTATTGTAATCCTCACATTGTTGCGATTCTTTGTTTCTTAAGCATCTGTTTCGTTTTATTTAAATATACTAGTCTATTGTATAATCTAGTGTATAGTCTGACCAACCAAGTACCAAAACTCTGTTATTAGTCAAAGCACTGCAACAATCAAATGCAACAATTCTCTTAAGTGATTCTATGACCCTGAGTGCAACTGTCTTGATGTTTCTTTTATTGAGACTTACTTTAAGGGCCTCCGATTGTTCGTTCAAGTTTATCGGAGGTCGGATAGGAGATACTCCGATGCAGCAATCACAGCACGCCATCCTTACAATTTGTTTTTATCACTATGAAATGCACTGTTTATTTTAGATCTGGTCCAAAAAACTTAAACCACATTGCGCAACCGACATTGTCTTTCAATGATATCAGGATATCTGAATTTTCACTTTTCCGTCGAACGTTGTTGGAACGATTGTCCCGGGTAATCTTGGCTTAGTTATGACTTATGATTTGTGGCACTGAAGTGGCCAAGTTCTAGTGTCACGTCACTTTCGATAGAGACTTTTGGGAACTGACAGGAGAGCAGCTAGCAGGGCTGCTAGTTGTACAATGAGTTAAAAATACCGCTCGAAGATGCGCTCTGCCAACTCTACGGCGGCCACGGCAATTTGGATTTGGCCAACATGAGCTTTGATACTGCGGCATAAAGGAGAATTTGACGATCAAAATCCCTTTTCATATCTATTTTAACATTTGATTTAAATACTTAATAATGTGAATGTAATGTTACTAAATTGAACTATTTAGTCCAGATGACGTGCATGCCGAAAGATTGTAAATATCATGTCTCTCTCAATTCATTCATTTAGCAGTCTCGTTTCTTTTTCCCTGTATGACTAAATGTCTTTATCGCGTTCTTAAGTCACACAAATTATCTTAAGGAAATTATTTCCCCAATAATAGCAACAACCGATAATATGTTAACATAACTGTTTGAGACCTAATTTGTTTTCTTATCGTTCATTAACATGTAAAACTATTAATCATATATAAGTAATAAAAACAAATCATCATATCAGTCGTACACCTGATTACATCAGATTTAGGCAAACAAATTGAGATGGTTAAAACCACGATGTGATAATGATATTTTTCGATGTTTCGTTTTTTGTTTAAGATGGTATCAGTATAACTATTCTACCCAAAATCTAATTACCTAATGTTCTGTTTAGTCCAATTGTACAGCGAACTCACCGTTTCAAGGAGGCTTTGCTCGTGGAGTGTGACGAGCGGTTTCTCTGGCTTGGGTCTGGTGCTGAGGTAGAAGGCAGAGGCTGCAGCGACACCGGTCAGCGCCAGTGCTCCGGCCGATCCTCCCACCATCCATAGGTACTGGTCTATTTCACTTACTGTCGACAAAAACACAACATTACGAACAGATAAACCAAGGTTAAGAAACTGAATAAAATTGTTGAAGCAAACTGATCATCTGGCTGCTTTGGGTTGCTGTTAACCTTTAATTCCGCGCTGCAGCTCGCGAGTAAGAACGCGTTCGACAAACACTATATACTATGAACATTTAAAAAAAATCTGGATCTTATCTATTTATGTATAAAGTATTCTCTGATACCCATAAGATTTGCAGTTTGTCTGTAATAACACTAGTATGTCTAGAAGAAGAATAACCGCATCTTTATAAAAACATCTATGAATGTGGAAAACGACGACAATAAGACAGTAACTCTAAGCAGTAACTACAATTGGGAAAGATTACAACTTATACACCGCCTTAAGATGTTTTAATGTCCCAATAACGTAATTTAGAGCACTAAATAAATATTTGTGAATGTTTACGCACGGCGGCGTTCAATAGCGCAGCTTGTTAAGATTAATGATGTTTGAAATTAGCATAACGAATATTATTGCGACGTAAACAAAATCACATGATTCCTGCGTTTACGTGTCTTGACATAGACCTACTCATAAAAGAATAACTGACTATTTGTAACAAGCTGATTTTATTTTTCTACTCAATTTTAGGAATGTAATGACCATGGCAATGAATTAATCGCTAGAATAACAGTGCTGGATTGAAATTAGTTTATAGCAGTAAATCCAAAAGACACCAGTCATCTTTTAAAGTAAGTAGTTAATCTTTAAAATAACAGACAAGCAAGACCCGAAAAGGTGAGCACATAATTGCAGCGTCGATTTTGAGGTTGTTCTTATAAAAGATTTATCAATATGCTCGTAGGTAGATACTTTCGATAATAACTACCTTTTGGCGACCTTCCTTGTCAATCAAGTTGTTAATGAAGATCGACACGTTATGTCCATGGCACTCTCAAATTTCCTTCTTTCTTACAAAACTGAGGTTGAAACGATACGTCGTTAAAACTTCAATCATTAAGAAAGTTAACGGAAGTTTTTTCTTGACTATACCTAAGGCCTTCATGAAGTGTTGATAATGCAATAACAGCAACAGAACAGTTTAAATCTAGTACAGCATGAGAACGGAAATAATCATTAACTATGTACCATATTTCCTACTGGCTCTATGTTGCATCAAATAGGTTCCTACTGCTAGACGTAATACACTTCCAAATAAGGAAATGTCAATACAACAACTTTCAACCAACCGAGCGACTGGTAGTTCCTGAACTATAAACTGCACTGTGTAGCTAGTTTAGAAAGTGGATACTGGGGAGCGTGAGCCGACGACAGCCAACATTCGCATTAGCGCACAGATTTCTCGGGATTCTCTCGCGCTTTCCACTGACACACTTTTACGCTAGTATTTACGACATTATGCACATTAGAATAGTTCTTAAAAATTTTTAATAATCAACACGTGTGATGCAGAATGGAGGCCAAGTTAAACTTCTCAATGAGATTAGGGACAGGGCTATTGGAATCGCAAAAGTCAATGTCGAAATCACTATTTCAATCATTAGAAGGGCTCATATGTTTGAAGGTGACGTTTAAGGTCGTGTTGGCCCCAATACCTTGTCGCTTGTATAACATGAGGTACCAGTCGATTTCAAAAGCTGGAACCTTGGTGTTCTAATTTCCCCTCATTGTAGATTCAAAAAGCGTAACAAGCACGACTCTTGAAGGGCCGCCTTATCTTGGAGTAATAGATAGAATCAATTATAAATTACATATTAAATCAAAATGAAATAACTTTATTGAATAATTTATTATTAAGTTGCTCAGTGTAACCTACATATATAAATTGCAATAAATTGATCGAAATGTAATAATTGTTAATTGTGTTTTATATCTTCGTTTACTCACAGCTGCTGCATTGGTTCCACCAGATATGTTTTTCCTTCTCATTAACTTCAGTCTTCTGTTTTTCAGTCTTCTTCAGTTTTTTCTGTATTTTGCAGCATTTTTCCTTAACACAAAAATCGGCTTTAGCACTAGACACAGTCACTTTGTCTTTCTTTGCACTGAAACCAAACTTGCCGCTGCCCATTTTATTGTTTTTGCACATATTCATTCACACTATAACGTTGATTGCATTACCATGTTTTTGCAGTTTAAATGTTTCGTTGCTGCACCTGGATTGTTTAAAATGTTAAAAACTTGTGAACTTATCTCATTATAATAGGTGTATGCGCGCTCGATCGCCGTAAAGATATTCAATATCAAATTATTTTGTCGTGGAATGACTCGAAATTCATAAAACTAAAAGGTTTTATAGAGCTATCTGGAGGAGGCTTTGGCCTTGCGAGTTCATCAACACCCAGCTAGTATCGGGATTTTAATCTGATGATTCTGTCGAATAGCTTATCTCTTTTGGCTGGTCATTGAACTTTTTGCAAAATTGGGATTGTTATTATAACGATATAGCAATGTTTAAGCGCTCGTGAGCATTTTTATAGTCTTTAGAATTAAGTGCATTAGCTTAATGTTTATTTATTTACACTCAAAGGAGTAGAGTAAATGAGGAGTAAATTTCAATGTTTTTCTTTCCTAAGTCCTATTCTGTTATAAATAAGATGACTTTATGATTGTTGGATTGTTTCCGAGCCATTAGAGTGACCCTGGTGACGGTCGCACAAGCTGACTAGACGATGTTCAGCTGGCATCCGGACCTATCTATGTACGCTAATGTTTTCAGATGTAACTCGTTCCTATCGTAGTTGCTATTCCTAATACGTGACTTGCTCTATCGTTATAGTAACCTGAGACGTTTACAATTTGCAACAGAAACCCAAATGTAAGGAACCTCGAAACTTGGCCCATTAATTGAGATAGGATAGGGTCATTAATTTAGCATAAAAATGACAAATTTTTCGAATAAAAATCAATTTCTGTTTGCAGAATAGGACATAGTCATAGATATTATAACGGGACATATAGGTAGTCATAGCCTATTAAAGATTTAAAAATAAAACTGTCATTTCTCTAAGTGACATGACATCCTTTTTTTAAGGTTCCGATACCTAAATGGTAAAAAAAGGAACCCTTATGGTGAGACTCTGTCTATCTGTCTGTCACACCTGTATACCTCAGCAACCACTTATGGGATCGACTTGAAATTTGGAACAGTTTTAGAATATGGTTGCCTAACTTAATTGCACATGAATAAATTTAAAAACAAATTATGATTATTAATGCAAAGGGGGCCCAAAGAAAGGGGGCAATATTTCAAATTGTCGGCACTAGGTCGAGTGGGGCATCATATGAAAGGGCTTTACTTAGACATTCTAAAATATATTTTTGTGTTTTTACGACTCTTAGTTCCCAAGTTTAGATGAAAAATTACAAAAAAAATACCATTTTCTCCGAAGTTTCTCCGACCCCCTTATCTCCGAAGTTTGTGAAAGGAAAAATCTGATTAACTTTTATAGCAAAAATAAAACGATGTTTCTAAATTGCACAGTTTTTGATAAATCTGCAAAAAAAAACCTATACTTACGAACAAATTTAGTTTTGCGGTCCTCAAAATGTACTTTATTGCTTCCGAAAATACTATTGGTATATCTATTATGACTCCATTCTGCCAAACGGGAGTTGATATTTTACGAAAGTAAAGAAAATGTTAACTGCTTTATTTTGTTATTTTTTTGTATATTTTGTGATACTAAATTAATGACCCTTATTTATGTAATGACACTAATGACCAATTAATGGGCCAAGTTTTGAGGTTCCTTACGTTTGGGTTTCAAATACAAACAAAAATGATAAAACCGGTCAAGTGAGAGTTGGACTCGCACGCCAAGGGTTATTCCTATAGTATTTTGGGAAGCAAAAAAGTCTATTTTTAGGACCGCAAAAGTAAATTTGTTTGTCAAGGCTTTTTGCAGATTTCTAAATAACTGTGCAATTAAGAAAGATCGTTTTATTTTTGCTGTAATATTTAACTTCTATCGACTGTAATTAATTCAGATTTTTCCTTTCTCAAACTTCGGAGAAAAGGGGTAATAGTATTTTTTTTTTGTAATTTTTCATCATAACTTGAAAACTAAGAGGCGCAAAAAAATACAAAAATATATTTTAGAATGTACAAGTACGAGTAAAGCCCTTTCATATGATACCCAATTTGACCTAGTAACGACAATATGAAATTTTGTCCCTCCTATTTTGCCCCCTTTACATTAATAATCATAATTTATTTTTAATTCTTTCATGTGCAATTAAGTTTGGTAACGCTATTCTAAAACTTCCAAATTTCAAGTCGATAGCATGAGTGGTTGCTGAGATATACAGGTGTGACAGACAGACAGACAAAGTCCCACCATAAGGGTTCCTTTTTTTACCATTTTGGTATCAGAACCCTAAAAAGACGCAGTGCAGCGTTGAGACAAGCCCTTTGGCTTCACTAAACGAAGATATTACAATACTCATACTTCCTTAAACTGCTTCTCAAATAATCATTTGTCAGTTGTCTTTCAGATGTCGAATAATTTGTTATTAAATAAATGCTACACCATTATATACGTGACATGTGAAATACGGAAGAAGTAGGTAATTTACGAAAATCAGGCCTTAAAATAAACTCATATTAATATTTCGAGTAAGATGACAAAATTGACATTTAACAGAAATAAACGCTTATACTAACTTAAGTACATTTAACAAGATATTTTTCTTGTATCGTTTAACCGGGCAGTTTTTTGTGATATCTGTCAACCTTCTCTTAATCCCTTACGAATTTATTTAGTCCATAATATAGCGGGTACGAGTATATGATTATATTTTTTAAAGAAGCTGGATTCGGACTAAGAAACTGGTCATATTTCCCTAAATTGAAATGCGAAATTTTTACTTTTTTAAATCAGCTCATAATTTATACTTAAACATTCCATCATAATTTTCTTCCCATTACGGTCGTTCATCATCTTATGACATTCTGATTCCTGGTAAAGTTGTTCAGTTTCAAAGCAGAATCACAATCACACCCTTCAGGATCGTTATTTCTTTTTTGCTACACGATGTATTAGAGAGAGATGGTTTGACAAAGTTCATATTGCACACAATAAATATATACTTTATAGTATAACCCAAATGAATTCAAATGCCTGCTTGAAGTATGAACCTATCAGCTTTTGCTTGGTTTCTAATCCGTACAACAAATGCACGACGCTGTTTGACCCAATAATACGAAACTACCCAGCGATAAACTATTCTAGCCGTATAAACTATCCACAGTACTAAACCAGGCCGAAACAAGGAACAACAAGCCAATCACTACAAATACCTATAACTAGCTTTCAGATACTACAATAAACGAATCCGATAAGTAACGTAAGCTAAATCATGAACTATAATATTAAATAAATAAATATTGTAGGGACATTACACACAAGGTGAAAATGAACTCTAGATGCAAGTTTACTGCATTAAGAATTTATTTCATAAAGCATGTCTTTAAAAACTCAACAACGGTAACTGTAAAAACCGTAGTGTTATTATTTTTAGTTTTTGAGTAAGGCTCACTAACGAGTGCTTGTATATAGAAGGGACCCACTGCACGATATAAAACGACGGGTGCTTCCGCTATCGGCACATTCACACGTAACGGTAGTTCCGACATTTCTGGTTCACGAAACAATAAAATAACATGGCTGTCACCAAAACTTGTTCAGCTTATTCAAATGTCATCACCCTAACAATCATCCGTTTGTCTTCATACTTTTGCAACCATCATAATAACTCCAACAGTCAACTCCTTCATAATAGTAGAAGGTCAGTTGATACATCTACGTATTGTGATTTTGCGGCTTTACTAGGTGCTGTCACATTTCCTGTGGTTTTACAAATCGTTTGCTCTTATTACATATTAGGTGATTGACTTGCTACCAAATCGTAAAAATCTCAGCTTTAGCGAATAATACGCAAAATAACATAAAAATGAAAAGGCGGATCCAAACTGCAACGGTAAAGCTAGTTTACCAGATCATTAAATTCTGCAATCCAAAAACGGCCTACGATCTAGGCAGGCCGATTGTTAGACTGAGCAACGAGGTTGTTGAACTCACCTCGGCGAGTTTTGATAAGGTCGTCAATTCGCCATCGTGTTTTTTTTTTTAAATCCGTAACTTACAGTTAAAAAAGCGTTATACGTCAAAGCGGCCCGTTTTAATTACTTTATAGTCACGTCAATGTAGTAGTGAAATTTACCGTTCATTGAAAGCGATATGACAAACGGGACACGGATCTCCGTTGGATTTGTTTTGCGGTTGCCATAGCAATTACTAGGTGAGTTTTGTGTGAATATCTAATTAGCAATACCGACAAAAACTATGTTATTCGATGCAAATGCAATATGATGCAATATATCCTAAAAGAGTGAATGATCTGAAAGTAAAACAAACGTTCACATCCTGTAGATAAAGCGCAATGTTAGCGCTATCGTTTGCATAATTTCAAATGTTCTAATGCAAAACGTGCAATGGCGATAGTTCCATGTACAGTGAAACTGTTAAACTACCTATAGTACACAAAATAAATGAATGTAAGCAGTCACGTAGATAAATATTAGCACAACATTTATTTTATTTTCATTTTTTTATGAGGTCATCAACAGTATGTGTATTGACAAATTCTTAAAAAATAACATTAAGTTAGCAAGTTAAATGTCATTCTAATTATAGATGACGACGGTTGACATTACATCGAAAAAAGCTGAAATCGGACTGATTTTGAAACACTTAAATTGAAAGAATTATGAAAGTGCCTGTTTACGAAGAGACAAAATGAATTTCCAAAAAAATAGCATGTATCTAAATAATTTAAAAAATAAATTGTACAGCAGCACTGCACTTACTTTCTCGCGATATACGAGAGTCATCATTCAACAGTGTCCCCGCCAGGAGTCGAACCCAGAACCTCCGGATCAAGAGCCGAATGCTCTAACTACTACATTATAAAGGCTGCGGATAGTAATGAGTAAATTAGTACCAACTGCAAACTTAAGTTTGTAGTTCCATAAAAATAATATGAAAATACAAACTTACCTATACCTACTAAATTTATGTAAAAATGATTTAATGAAATATGCAGTCAGGTAGAAAACCAAATAAGAATCCAAATTGTAGAACATCAAAATAAGCTCAACGAAACCAATTTTGAGTAAATCACATTTTTTTAATTTTAGTAGTAAGGGAACACCCCTTATATGAATTTCTACAGACCAATTGATACTGCCGAAAAATACCGTAAATGGAGATGCTTGGTCATGCAAAGTTTCATTAAGATTTTATGAGCTGTTTTTGCGAAAATTACAATTTTTCATTTTCGTTGTATGACAGCTACCATCAAAATGAGAGCCAGCAGGAAACCACTCGAAACCCTTCAATGGATTTGCATAAAACTCTTAAATTCAAAATATGGTGTCAATCGGACCATTCGTTTAGCCGCTAGGCCAAAGCGTGACGGACAGACCGACCGACGGACCGACCGACCGACCGACCGACCGACGGACGGACATTTTTGGGAGACTTGTTTTTTATGATGTATAAGTGATATAGAACACATTTTTGAGAAAATTAGAAAAACTTTTTTTTTTCACGAATACAATACCTTTCTCGCTCCGCTCGAAAGTAAAAACGGAGAAACATTGTCTTCTATTTTAATACCTACAACAACTGCCTTCAATATCTTCTGTCGAGAACATAGTGTTACCATTTTAGCAATCAGCAGTACGCTATAAGTGGCGGTGTACGAACACGAATGCACTTCCTAGGCGTTGCGCTTGCGCATACGAAATGAGACGCCCACGGCTAGTGAGTCACGTATACACAAGTATCTACTTATTTACAATATCTAATACTGAAGATAATAACAAAGTATTGTTACATGAAACCGGAGAGCTAAAATGTCAACAGGATAGAATGGATGCCTTTGAATGTTTCTTAGAACTACTGGACGTTGTTTAAAGTATTAAAGCCGGAGAATGCTGCAATAAGAGTTCTCAGAAATAGCATCGGCTGGATAGTCTCATTTGAGTATGAAAAATAATAGGTACTGTAAAATAATTGTAAGTAATAAAGGTATAAAACGTAGAAATAATATTTATATGGTTGTCAATAACTAGTGGCCTGCTCCGACTTTGCGTAGGAATAAGTATGAAAAAGTTGTAGTTTTAGGTCTACATCATATATTTCTTACACACATGAAATTAAATACGTGTAAGTATATACTATAAATACGTCGCCTCTTTCTCGCAGGGTAGGCCATTTGCTGCGTTCTAGCTGGGACCGCGTAGAGCCTAACTAAACATTTGGCACTATATCCAAGCACTACATAAACAGCCTATTTAAATGAGATACTTCTTTCTTAGACATGCGTTAGTGACAAACGATTGAATGATTCAAACATTAACAATCCATCAACTCCCGAATTAAGGCCAGCTAATGTCAGGGGCCAGTTAAGAACACATCTATAGGTACTAAATATTTTATTTTATTTTTTTAATATCCTTCTTATTCCTGCATAAGTTGTAATTTTGAATTTCCTAGACTATAGGAGCGTGCTCAGTCATTGAAATTGAACATTTTTCTCAAAGAAACATACGCTGAAAATTAAAAAAAAGCATATTTATTTTCATACAAAATTATATTTCAGGCAGTTGCAACTTGCATCGTATCGTATAGAGTGTCAATTATTTATCATATTCCAATTCCAACACAAATTTCCTTAAGAAAGTTCAATTTTGTTGGTGCCTTTTAATTAATTATTTTTATTATTTTGGTTTTATTCTGCATAAGCTATTTGCCAGCTGAAAGTTGGCTGCAGGCAGATGCATTTGCCAATAACGCATGAGCATCCGGAAAAGTTGCATCTATCTAAAATAACGTTCAAGGGTACTATTTGTTAGCCAGTATGTAGACGAATATTTGGAAGTTCTAGAAACAAGCTAAGTAGATTGGACTTGAATAAAGCAGTGTGTGGATAGACGGAATAGAACAAAGAGCCTATACACACGATGTGACCTAGAAACGTACAATGGCTATCGAATTTCTAACCATAGATCTGAGTAGGCTGCTGATCAACCCAAGCCAAACAGCCTATCGGTTTATGTACAAGACTTAGTACTTACAATAATAGCAGTTCAAGGTCTCAAGTTAATGCACATTATTGTTGCAACAACGATAAAAAAATCGTCCCGTGCGACAGGACAATAACAGCTACATTTAGCACTTCGTTGAAGTTGCGGTTCATACTATGATTTAAAATATTAAAACAAGACATGGAGGGTTAATCAAATAAGTGAGAAACTGACACACTTATTAGGTACACTAATTAGAATGATAACAAATAATAGTGAGTAAATGAAGCTAGGTAACAGGCTGTATTAATTATTATGATGATACAAATAATTCAACTCCATAATTAACGATCCCGTTAGGTATGCGTCCTCGAAAATATCAATTTACAGGACAACAAAAGCAATGTTATGTTTTACCAGTTTGGCATAGAAACACAAATTGAACATCTCTACGGCAATTCGAGCATAGCGTACACTTAACACCTAGCACACAAACTGCTACAGTTTTTGGTAAGTTGTTTCACTTTTACGTGTTTACAAGTATGATACGTTTGTTTATCGCGATGCGGTCTGCGTAGGCGCAGGTTGTACGCGCGGCCGATGCGGCGGCCGATCGTTGCGACAATGCGCCTCCATGTTGCGGCAAAGGCAATTCGCGCATGCTGCCTCCCTCAACTCTCGTCTAGCTCACCTCTCTCTTTTAAGGTTGCCAAGCAACGGTATGCACAAGATTCGTTGTTTTGGCTGAAGTGAGGATTACGGTTATTTTATGAACATCCTTTTAGTATATAATTTAGGAGCTGTTATTGCCTCCATTTCATTATATGTCTATTTAGCAAGCTAGTTAATATAAAAAAAATCACGAATCATCATAATTAATTACTAGATATTTTTTACTACTAGTGCACCTTCCATACAAATCTATCAATTATAGAACTTAGTGATCCTTGCTTAACCTATCTACCGGTATGTAGTCAACCAATCCTGTTTGGCATTTAGTCCACCATAAATCCGATGCGGCAGCAGCCATTTTATTGCACACTACTGGGTTGTTTTCGCCGGCACTAAAAGCCATTGCAGTTGCAGTAATACTGGCGACTTCAATAAACAATCCCCTACTGCAGTAACGTAAAGCAACAGCAAATCGATTACAAATAGTTACGTACTTTACAAATATAAAGATAGGCACTTAATGCATTTTGTTGTTAACTAGCTTACCATTCTGCGGCTTAGTTTGCATATTCTCTTCTTTACCCATTTGCCGGTCTCATCACGTTCCGATTTTTCCGTGTTTTTCCGTTTTGTCCCTTTTGGGGTTGTGTAAAGCCTGCCTACCCTGACGAGAAAGAGGCGAGATGTTATGTTAAACCTTGTTGAAAACATTGTTGTCCGTCTATCTATCTGTCTGTCCGTTGATCCCTTAACGGTGTAAAAAGTTTCAACTCTACAAAAAGATACGCCATACACTTAAGAAGAAAATCAAAACCTACAGGGTAAGTAATAGAATTGAAGTACGGTCTCACCAAAAAGGGAAAAAAAAATAAAATTGTTAATTTGTACCTACCAATTTTTGAACTCGGTGAAACCAACCAATATAGGGTGACTTGTAATTAGTTCTTGATAGAAAAAGGTATGAATGTACTCATGATATGAACAACTTTCCCCAAGCAACATATAGCTAGGGTGCTGGCTGCAATTTGGGTATATGATTTGCTCATGATTTATATTAATAGGGATGATAGATCAGCTCAATACGAATCGATTTGGTCCTTACAAGTTTTTCTGTGCGTCGCTGCGTTTTTGAGTTTAAGCAAAAAAAAAAATAAGATACTAAAATAATAATAATGTTTTTTTGGTCTGCCTTTGTGGCTCCTGTTTAAAATACTTCTGAAGATGTAGAAAATCGAAGAGGCAGACATGCAGGGCTCTGCATTATCACGGGACGAAGTAGTGAATTTTTGCATTTTGAAGAGCTGTAACTTTACGACGTAGGGCTATTATGGTGACAGACCATTTTTCTGGGGTTTTATACATTGTATTTAATCAGATAGTCATGGTCTGCCAGATGTACGTTTCATTGTCAAATTTCAAAAAACTTAATTCCTCAAAAACGCAGGGGTGTGGATGTCCAACAATATTTTTTGTATCTTCTAGAGGATGCTCCTTATCATCAGTCAAAGTGGCAGACATGAGCAAATTATATAGAAATTTGTCTTTCATCACCCTTACTAATAGGTCGAATTACGAAAATCAAGTTTTGACCTCCCATAGAAACTGCATTAGCTGATAGCGCATTTTGTATGGGAGGCCAAAATTGGTTTTTCGTATTTCGACCTATGTTCCTTGGGAAATGTTGCTCAGTATCATGAGTACATGCATATCTTTTGATATCAAGACAGTCACCCTATATAAGGTGAACTCCTATTTCAAAAAGACTGCTACATTTTTTTTTTGTTAAGATGGCCCTTGTCGTATAATTCCACACAGACAAAAAAGTTTAAAAGAAATCCATTGGGCACGAGTCCGTCTCGCACTTGGTCGGTTTTTTTGTGTTTAGAATTGGGAGGCTGGAAAATTTAAATTATTTGGCCTTTTTGCGATAAAATCATAAAACACCAAATTTTAAGATTAATTCGACATTCAATTTGGTAAGGTAGGGTAGGTAGGTGACAAAGTGGTAAGATTATTTACTGCGGCTTAATTTATTTTGTCTGTTCACAAAGTAAGGCACACAGCCAGAGTAATTGACCAAAATAGTAAACACTATTGCTCTATTGGACAGCCTGCACTGATGCTAATTGCAAAGATAAACTAGGTCGAATAAACTCTGAAGATTCCAACAGTGTTATCATCCATCGCTTGCTTGATACAAAACGTTTTAAAGATAAGAAAGAAACCAGTGCCTGTATATGGAAATTTTCTCACTCCGCGCTGAAATCTAATGACAAAGTTTATAGAATTACGATACGAGGTGTGGGAATGTTAAACGAACAAACTTTGTTCGCTCGCAGGAACGCAATGTGCAAACAATTTGCAAATGCAGCATGTAAATATTACGTCCTGCGGTCTTTGGTAATAGCTAGTAAGGCGAGACAAATTGCCCTATTGGCCATGCAGAGCTGCTATCGAAATTGAATCTGCTAGATTATGGCAATTAGTTTGAGGTTTTATATCTTGTCATGTTTTGGTTTAAAATACATTTCTCTTAAAACCCTGCTGCAGCCCGTGGTAGTAGTACCGTGTTGCGGCTACCCGCTACAGTGTTCCCCTATACTTATAGTTACTTTTTTAGCTATATTTTTACACATTTTTGAGTTCTTTAGATGCCAATTCTTCATGTAACTTTTCTTTAGATGCTAATTCTTCATCTAACTTTAGTATAGTCTTTTGCATTGAACGTGTGGTAAACCCCATTCAGCCTCAATACGGGTGCTTTAAACTTTATGTTTTCTTGGGAATAATTTGAAAACCATAAAACCTCAGCTCCCGCCATGGTGTTCATGTTGAAAAATAAAAGTAGAAACTATTACCTCGACAATGATGTCATTAATCTTTTATAGGGTCCCTGAACCCAGCCAGGACTGGGAGTGATAGACAATGGTAGTAGTCGCGTTTGTGAACAGAATTAATGCGCGTGCACATGCAATGCAAGGTTATTCCTGCTACTACAAGAAATTATCAAAAAGTCAATTTTTTACACTGCAAATAATACTCGTACAAAGTGAGTGAGTTAGTATTGTGTTTGTAGTGTAACTAATAGGTTGTTATTCTGAGTTTTAGATGTCCTAGAATTCACAATTTTTACAAGACAAAATCGAATGAACGTAAATTCATTTTATGGAATACGCCTGAGTATCATTTTCAAGAATTAATTGAAAAATCGTTTTTAAGAAATATGTTTTTAAATAATTACCGATTCATCGATATATGAGTATGTATACTTCGATTAATAATTAGATTACAAGTTTAAATCAAAATCATTATTCCTATGCATGCTTCATTCCATAGGCTCTACGATGCCAGGAATAGATACTTACATACACAAAACAAATAGACTTCGTATGAAAAAAAAATATATACAGTGGAACATAGAATCTGCTCCTTTGTTGAAGTCGGTTAAAAAGAAATTTAAACGGCTCAGGCAGAGGAGACCTGATCGATGAAAACATTGTTAGTAAACATAAACAATGCAATGTATGTACGTATGTAATCGTTTATTCAATAAAAATATGCATTATTTAACTATTTTTACATTCTGCCAAACTGCGTAGCAGTTTATTGGCAGACCATCTGCTCTCATTTCACATCCTTTGAACCAATATACATTTTGCTAAAATTTTGAAATCTTGTAACGCATGCAAAAACAGTGCTTTGTTATATGAAACGAGTGAGCCAAGTGGTAGTTGATACCTAATCGAATTAAAAATGTCACCCAACAAGTGTACTCACCTATTCTCACGCATTGAGAATCAATCTCTCTCTCAATGATGTTAAACTTTATGCTTTTTGGGGCCGATAATTTGGAAAGACTAATACCTATAGTGACGGGAAAAGTTGAGGGAAAACGGGACGAAGCCCTAAGAGATTACCGAACAGCTGGAGATACCCGTTAGTGCTGCCCTCCATCAAGCGACCGACCGAAATAAATGGAGAGATATTGCTGCCAAGCTGACACGGACTCTCGATCCTCGGTAGTGAGGGAACGATTAAGAAGAAGAGAAACTTTATGCAAATTCTAAATAGGGTCGATCGTAACAGGAGTAAACCAAATGGGAAGCAGGATACGACCAGCCTTGAACTTGTACATTGCGACTGAATGCAGCGATGAATGCTAACTCAGTCGACATTTCTAGCAAGAACGTCGTCATGCAACGCAGCCATAGTCATTGGAAGCATTCCAACTGCTTCAACATGCGATGATTTAATATCTCCTGTCCCTGTCATTCTACAATTTATTGTTACACCATTAATGATTATTCATGCTGTCCTTCCTGTATTATTCTCAAATTTTTGTTTTATGAGTTTGCGTGCATTACGTCACCACTTCTTTTATCATTCTTCAAATACAAGTATCAAACTGTCAAGGATCAGATGGAGAAAATCTGTCATTTGACATGATCTCCAATTTCGATGTATGCCGATGCCAGGATTGGCCATGGTGAGTCAGCTAAGCTCTCTGTGTGATCTAACTTCTTAGCTATCTTGCTGTCTGTAACATTATACAGAAATGGCGAAATGTGCGGGGTGAACTGGCAGTAGGTTGCGGGGTCAACGCCCTGCCAACCGGTCGAGCTTAAAGCTTTGGCGAGCGAATACATAGTGAGGAACTTGGCCCACTTTTCAGAGCTACGCGAATACAACCGCAAGGCATGTGGTGTAGCACGTACTTACACCTTCATGATTCATAATCATAATGTGCTGATAAATGACTTTGATAAACTTTGACACTCGAAGTTTTGCGGAGAGAAACCATTTAAAGAAACCGTAGTTGCATAGACAACAATGAACGGCAGTAAAGTACAACGAACTCATCTTTGGAAAAGAATACCAAAAATACATTTATTATAGAACCAACCTTCTATTTAAGGTAAGTTTTGGTCTAAATACTATGAATAAAAATGGTTCTACCAGCTACACCGGATCTGCCAGTTGTTGGTAATTCGCAGGAAAGAACCTCCAGCTGTTATTTGTTGAAGCAAGAGAACTGTCCAATAAAAATATTTATCTTTCAAGGTAGAAACGACAGTTATACGGTCGTAAATTGATATGGTTGGTGCACTCCTCATTTCCGCGTTCAGATTTAATTGTATACCAGCGTCATCGCGTTTTATTAACTTGCCACATTGAAACGCTACCAATTGCCGTACTATCTCGCTTTATTGCATTTATCTTGATGATAGTTATTTTCTTGCTACAATGCTTTTAAGAGCTGGTTATTTATTAGGCCCGACAAAAAAGGAGTTGCGATAATTTGTGTTTTGAATAAGGACTTTGCTTGTCGCAATACAATGATACCTGCTACAGGTGCATGCCAACTAAAAATCATATCAAAAATAAGGAAAAAGTTTCAGTTCTTTAATTATAGTATGTACTTACCAAGTTCAGACTTTAACAGGAAATTGTAATCATATAGTAAGCGATATAATTGTGAGCAAAACTGACCTATCTCCTAGCCGTAATATTCTAAGAAGATTATTGATATACCCTACAGCCCTAAGCAATAAGCGAGCGGCTGGCAACATTAATCTCTCGATTCGGTGTTAGTGTGCCGAATAACGGTATGGCAGATGGAGCCGGTCGTGGTCTAGGGTTACCATACATTAAATAAAACTTTTTGAAAACCTAAACAATCAAAAAAGGATAAAGGAGTCGGAACGAGTTAAGAAGAAAGGTAGTATTCCTAATACATTTCTGTCGTCTATAAGTATAGGTGTAGGGTACCATCCTGGTATTTTCGTAGAATACATTAAATCTGCGAAAATTTTAAAGACTAAATCGGAACAGTGCCTTAAAAAATCAGGACCCCGATAATACCCCGTAGTATGCTAACCCTAGCAGTGTCTGCGCTTGTGCCTGCCTACACTACTTGCCATGACCACACGACGAGCGCAAATCGCTCAGACGAGGTTTAAGTGACTGCAGCTGAAAGCCTGTAAATGACGAGTCATCAAATTGATGTTTTTATCGAAATATTTACGAAAGTAAAAATAGGTCTTAAGCTACAGGAAAAAGTCAGAAACATTAAAGATTTTTAGGCAAAGCAAGGTGACAGAATTTTAGCAAAGATCGAACTGTATTAGTACATTAACTGCGTACTTATGATCTAAATTAGGTACCTACCTACTGTGGTCTTTGCGTGCCCACTTTCCAAGTAATAAACAAGTATGTTACTAGCGTTTTCTAAGTAATAAACTTGAGAGCCTTTGTGTCACGAGAAGTAATCTGTTATGCGATGCTTCTGTCTGACCCACATATCTAACTATTTGCTAATTAGATAAAAAGACGGACAGAGGTTCGGAAAGATAATTGGTGCGGCGAAAAGGTGAGGTGACGAAAGCATCGACTAAAAATGAGAAAACTCGTAATAAAAATGGCATGTTAGAAATGTTGGCCCATTGACAAAGAATACGTAGGTACATCTTTGTGGAAATTCAGTTAGACAGACAAATAATACAATAAAAAAATCCTTGAATCACTTCACCACTCTCTTGTGAAAAAAAGGTAACTAAACCCAAACCCTCAAAACGGAAAGTAAGAGCAATTCTATAACTTGCCAAAGAGAATCAGTTGATTATAATAATAGTATCCTACCTATCTACTGCACTCACAACCAATGATGTTTCTCAACACTTGAAATAACATTGACCCGTACTTTTCGAAGAATCCAACACCAATTATATCCGACGGCGTATAATTTTCCCTACGGTAAAGAAAAATTGGCAATTGACTTGTCCAAATGACATGTGAGAACAGTTAACCCTACGAAATTGGACAAAAAAAATGTCGGATCACGAATCAAATGCATAACCTCAATTTGGCGGCAATAAAAAATATTTATACAGTTATCTATCGAATCATATCTGTTGTAGCAGGACCGGATTGGCGGGGTCAACGGACGCTGCAGTTGATGCTTTTCGTTTGTCGCTTTATGGAAACAGGAGATCTCGATATGGCAGATATATCTACGAGTATGTATGGAATAACAGGCATTCGATCCTGTCGTCTGAGAAATAGAAGTTTGGAGGTTCATTGGATAGATAGACACAAATCAGTCAGAGTCCAAATTTAACTACTTATTTTTACTGCGTTTAATTCGATCCACTTGCTGTTTGTTAGGAAACTGTTTTTCGTGATGTTTCAAGGTATATCAAATTATTTATGCTCTGTGATCTGATATAAATAGATCCTATAGCTAGCATATCCGGAAAGCTCCAAGCGAAGAACAAAATTACTCATCTTTTTAATATTAGACATCTTGTGCAATGACGTAAAAAATACCTTCAACCTCTTCCAGCTTCCTCAATAGGTATCCGTGTTTAATTAATCCTAACTACATTTTACTATGACACAGAAACCCGGTGCGCACTGACCGACAATCTTGGTAATTGTGGGGGCAATGACCGCCAATCTTGCGATCGCGAAAACAAACACGCTTTGTCAACGAGTTTTGCGCTGCCGTATCCAGTAACGAGATGACTTTATGGCCCTTGTTAAAGGAAATGTGTTTCTACCAATTAGGTAGTAACTTAAAAGCTGCAATAAGTGTAATTTAAGACTGTTATCATTAGGTAGGTAAGTGGTAACTTCTAAATGATCGCATCACTTTTGGGTTGGGCATGATGGTTGATTGGTGACTTACAAATTCATTAAATGGTATTTAAACTACCCCGTGGCCTCAAAACACATATAGGCCGAATGCATAAGGATATCTCCGAACCGCAGATATCGGTGGCACCCTACATACAGGCAGCGCCTCCTGCGCTGTCCGCTGCGAACCCCCAACCTGATCTTCCGGCTTTGAAGGCGGGTGTGCGGGACCTTAAGCATGTGCCTAAAGGCGCCCGGAGCATGGCTGCGGAAAAACTTATAGGTTTTATAAAACGCTGCCTGGAAACAAATGAGGCATCAGATTGGTTTGTTTTGATGTCGTTCGCGTTTACTGCCTTGAGGTTACCTGACCCGAAAGACAAGCGGTCTCTTACCGCTAAAGTAAAAGAAAATGTTGACCGCTGTGAACTGGACTTTGATTTCGGGGCAAGCCCTGGACGTTCCTCTTTGGTTTATAAGGCAGTTGAGTCTAAGGTGTTCGATGGGGACCTCCGAGGGGCGGCTCGTCTCCTGTCGTCAGATTGTTCACTGGCACCTTCGAACGCAGAGACCCTAGCAGTCCTAAAAGAAAAACACCCACCACCTTCTCGCCCAATAGTACCACATTCTCAACCGGACCCCTCGGTTACTCCTCTTTCCGTCACAGCAGACAGCGTCGCTTTGGCCATTGGCTCGTTTCCTAATGGATCCGCTGCCGGTTTAGATGGCATACGTCCGGATCATCTAAAGGACCTTACATCTGTTTCTGCTGGGGATAGTGGTCTACGGTTACTAGAGGCTTTAACAGATCTTTGCAATTTTCTTTTAAAAGGACTCCTAAACCCTACGATATGTCCATATCTGTATGGAGCGTCCCTTTTTGCATTATGTAAAAAGGATGGAGGAATCCGGCCGATCGCAGTTGGTAGTACGCTGCGCCGCCTGGTAGCAAAATTGGCTTGTCACGCTGTCCGGGACGAGATGGCGCTTCACCTCCAACCCCATCAACTAGGATTTGGCACCGCTTTAGGCTGCGAGGCCGCCATCCACGCTTCCCGTGCATTTGTCTTAGATGACAGTACCGATAAAGTCGTTATAAAACTGGACATCAGGAACGCATTTAATTCAATTGAGCGGGACGCGTTACTGTCGGAGGCTTATAGCCTAGTACCTTCGCTGTACCCTTTCTTGCATCAATGCTATTCAGATCCAACAAACCTTTTTTATAACGAAGCCCTTATTTCGTCTCAGGTTGGGGTACAACAGGGGGATCCGTTGGGTCCTCTTCTATTTAGCGTAGCGATTCATAAAATCGTCGACTCGCTCAAATCACCCCTGAATGTTTGGTATTTGGACGACGGCACGCTTGGTGGATCCCCGGAAGAGGTGCTGGAAGATCTTGGCATTTTAATACCGGCTCTGAAAGAATTAGGACTGGAAATAAATAGTGGCAAATGCGAGCTTTTTGTTTGCCGTTCAGATTCGCTTGTTCCTTTTCCGCGATTCTCCAACCTTGTGCCAGGTCTTAGGCTGCTGGACAAAACATCTTTCAGCTTGCTCGGTGCCCCTATTTTTATTGACGGTGTCAAAGATTGTTTGCAGGCTAAAGGGCAGGCCCTTTCCAGTTTGGCAGAGCGTCTTGAGCACTTACCTGCTCATGTTGCGCTGACACTCTTAAAATTTTGTTTTGCGATGCCAAAACTAACGTACGTCGTCAGGACGACCCCATCATGTTCCCGCCCGGATGAAGTTTTGGCCTTTGATGGGATTCTGAAGGCAACGCTGGAGAAACTCCTAAATGTCCAGCTCTCAGAACCACAATGGCTTCAGGCCTGTCTGCCCGTCCGACATGGAGGATTGGGTGTGCGTCGCTTGCGGGAGTCAGGTCCAGTTGCTTTCTTGGCCTCCTCACATGGGGTCGTTAACCTCGTCACTCGCCTGATCGGCTCGGATGGTAATGAGATCCAGATTCCCTATACTGAGCAGGCCATGGAAGCATGGAGAACTTTATGCCCGGGCTGCGGCCTACCCTCCCGGCCGGACTTGCAGCGAAGCTGGGATCAGTTGTCGTCTCGACACCTCATGGTAGGCCTCATGAATGAGGCCACTGGGGCAAACCTCGCCCGCCTTCGCGCTGCCGCTGAATCTGAGTCAGGTGTCTGGCTACATGCCTTGCCGTCCCCTTATATGGGCACGTTGCTGGACAATGACTCACTGAGGATAGCGGTCGCGCTCAGGTTAGGCTGTGACGTGTGTGAACCCCACCGGTGTGTCTGTGGCGGCATGGTGGAGGCTGATGGTCATCATGGCCTTAGCTGCGCGCGTTCTGCGGGTAGACACTCCCGTCACCATGCCATCAACGACATCATCCGGCGGGCGATGGTGTCAGCTGGCGTCCCCTGCATTTTAGAGCCCCCAGGACTCAGCCGGTCGGACGGCAAAAGACCCGACGGTCTAACGCAGATCCCATGGGCGAAGGGACGCTGCCTCGTTTGGGACGCCACCTGCGTTAGCACATTCGCACCGTCACATCTAAGGAGCACCCAGTAGAGGGCGGGTGCAGCGGCTGAGATCGCTGCTGGCCTCAAACGTACAAAATACGCGAACCTGGAGTCTGCGTATGATTTCGTGCCGGTAGCTTTCGAAACCGCTGGCACGTGGGGCTCCGAAGCTAAGGAGCTTATCAGGGGTGTCGGGCGGCGACTGAAAGAAAAGGGCGAAAATCCCCGCGCGGGGCTCTTTCTAGCACAGCGATTATCAATAGCAGTACAGCGCGGGAACGCGGCCAGTGTTATGGGGACGTTTGGGCAGGGGGCATTGCGCGGGGGGCTTTTTTGACTTTTTATAAATATTTTATAAATAGGTATTAGATTTTAATTTTAAGGTGACATGTTTAATATATTAAATAGTTTAGAAAATTTGCCATTAATGTCAAGAGAAGAATTTGTTATAAAATTCCAATCATAATTTTCTATGTCAATTAATATTTATTTATCATATTCATTAATTAATTTAATTATTGATTAAACATTTTTATTTTTATTACAAATTCAGAAGAAGACGCCTTCTAATTCCAAACCTAAATCTTAAATAACATAACCTTACCTCACCCAACATAACCCGACATTAACTGGGTGGGGCTCACCTATAACGTACCATAATAACACACGTGAACTGGTAACACTATGACAAACTGGAAATTTACACTGGAAATAGTATAATGTATCAACTTTCACATGTGTTACGTCACACAAACAACAAACGTGAGGAACTTAACCTGAAACTAGTGTATAATGTTTAAATGCAATGTAAATCAGCGAAAAGTGACATTATGTATATTCAAGCCTGTTTCAATTTAAAAATTTCATTACGCTTTTCTTGAAAAATTTTTCAAGGAACTTGTAACAAACCGGCAGTAATACACTCAGAATTTTGTCTTTATAACAAACAAACCTAAGATGACTATCATGAAAACAAGGAACCTTTATAGTTTCGTCATGTCCGTCTATCTGCGGCTTAGCACAGAGATCTTTAGTACTTGAAAGTTGTGTACGAATATACATATTAGTCACGCCGACTAAGTGTTAAAATAATATATTGGAAAAAAACATTTTTTGGAAACCATCCCAAGATGTAAAGTGCTGATGAAAAGTAAAGTGGGTGGGTTTTTTAGGGTTCCATACCTCACGCACGACCAACCAACGAGTGCCAGAAGCAAATTCGGTACAGTTTGTTATTGTTCGAAAGTTAATCAACTTACTAGGAAATTTATCAAACTAACTCTTATTTTTTAAATTAATCACTTGTTATATGACATAATAATATTCGTCACACAACCCAGTCATGTTTTAACAACCTAGGAGATACGTTGAGATTGCTGTTGTTAGCTTTCGTGACCGGAAAGAAAGAACAGACATTAATATTTCACATGCGCTTCAATTATAAATCTACCTGCTTAAATTAATAGTTAGGGTGCTGGCTGCAATTTGAGTATATGATTTGCTCATGATTCATATTAATAGGGATGATAGATCAGCTCAATACGAATCGATTTGGTCCTTACAAGTTTTTCTAAGCGTCGCTGCGTTTTTGAGTTAAAGCAAAAAAAATGAAAATAAGATACTAAATAATGTTTTTTTTGTCTGCCTTTGTGGCTCCTGTTTAAAATACTTCTGAAGATGTAGAAAAGCGAAGAGGCAGACCTGCAGGGCTCTGCATTATGACGGGACGAAGTAGTAAATTTTTGCATTTTAAAGCGCTGTAACATTACGACGGAGGGCTATTATGGTGGCAGACCATTTTTCTGGGGTTTTATACATTGTATTTAATCAGATAGTCATAGTCTGCCAGGTGTACGTTTGATTGTCAAATTTCAAAATAGTTAAAACTTAATTCCTCAAAAACGCAGGGGTGTGGATGTCCGCCAATATTTTTTGTATCTTCTAGAGGATGCTCCTTATTATCAGTCAAAGAAGCAGACATGAGCAAATCATATAGAAATTTATCCTTCATCACCCTTACTATAAGGAAAATAAGTAGTTATTCGTTATTTTCCCTGGCCGCCTCCGCTTCATGTCAAGTATCGAATTTAACAGTAAATTAACTTCAATTTCCGCTGTCACCGCCTACAACATGTCGAGCTGAGAATTGGCCGGCGACATTCGCTTAGTAATCAATGACATTCGTCAACCCTACTGTGACCACTCCCCACACCTGCACATTACTAACAGCATAAAGTATACTTTAATATACTGAGATAAAACCTACCCCACACCAATAATATTTATTATCTCCACATTCGAACATCAAGCCCAAACATGGTACGAAGTACGACGTATGAATAAACAGGAAAAGTTACATAAGCACTTCGAGAAGCATTTACTGAAAGGCGCTTTTTTACAGAGGCATTTGCAAATTGAATATAGTTTAGTATTTTTATAGTTCCACGTAGCAAGAATCCGGTAGAAAAGTATATAAAGTATGATCAACATTATCAGCTGCTCTAATTACATTAGGTCATATTATGTTAAATTAAAAATAGATTTCTAAAATTATTTTCTAACCGTTACAGGTTTAATAAAAGGAATTACAAAATTTTAGCCTTGGCTTTATTTACTAATATCCAAAGTTTTATGTCATTAAAAATTGTTATACAATTCAAGGTTACATTTATGTTTCTATAACTTTGTAGAAAGTTATCGTAACCTAAAAGCATACCCTTGAATTAGATGAATCAGAACGTTCTTCTCTCTTTTAAATGCCGTTCGAGTTGCGAACCGCTGGTTGCCTACTGCAACTTACTAGTGTTGATACTTGACATTCATTAAAGTGAATCAGTCAAACTATTACAGTTAGTTGTTGTTATAGTAAGGGTGCTGACGGTAAAATTCCTATATGATTTGCTTATGTCTGCCTCTTTGACTGATGATAAGAAGCATCCTCTATAAGATACAAAAAAATATTGGCAGACATCCTCACCTCTGCGTTTTAGAGAAATTAAGTTTTAATTATTTTGAAATTTGATAATATAACATACGTTAACGTTGATAATATAACGTACACTCAACAGCACGTCAGTAGAAACACTTTTGGACCTTTTGTCGTTTTAATAGAGTTGAAAATGTTTCTACCGACGTGCGGTTGACCGTACCTGGGCGACTATGAATGCATAACTGGGAGGACTGCCTTTTCGATGAAGATCTCGACGAAATCTATCATTTGTCCGTACGTATGGTCAACCGCTTGTCGGTAGAAACTTTTTAAACTCTATTACCACGCCATAAGGTCCAAAACTGTTTCTACTGATGTGCGGCCGTGTGTACGACCAGTCTAGGGTCAGTAGTTTTGCAGTTATAGTGGTTTTAAGTTTGACAGCTGTCAATCCAAATTAAGATTTTGACGAGATCTATCATTTGTTCCAGCATATGAGAAGTCTAGGGTCAGTAGTTTCCGAGTTATAGCGGTTTTAAGCTTTAACCAATTTTCTCGATAACTAACAGCCGTAGAGAAAATATACTTAGAATAAAAGTTGTTTGACTTTGTTCATGTTGATGATGATGATGATGAACTTTGTTCAAAAAATTATAAAACAAACTCCTGAGTTCAAAGAAAATTGGACCGAACGGAAAAGTGGACCGAATGGGAAAATAGACCGATCGCACCGGAGGGAAATGGACCAATATTTATAAATTCAAATGTCATTTTTACCCGCTATGAAAGTCTCTTGGAGGAATCGGCTATTTTGCTCGCGTTATTGACAAACCGATCGGTGATTTTCGAATGGATGGGATGAAAATTCAATTTACTATCTTAAGTAGAGATTCCGCCAAGTTTATTTTAGAATTGAAAACCTTCTCTTACTGTTCAATAATGAATGATAAAAAATCATTACATAGCCAGTAACGATCAAAAAGCTTCGAACCTGCTACAAATAAACCACGTCTATTATAAAAAGCGGCCTAGAAATATCGATTATCTGTATTATTGATCGAGCAAGCCTAGTAAATAAATGAGTAGGAAACTTGATTCAACTGACAATAATTATCTACTACAAAAGGAAACATAGGGTATCTGGTATATACAAGTGTACTAGTATATACCATACTATGGGCAATGGGCATATGCTATATATATTAACATAAAATGACGTCGAAAACTTGTAACGGTTATACGTCTAAATCAAAATCGATGAATCTAACGAAGTCTACCACATACATTGTGATTGTTGAATTTGGTTATTAAATATTATTTTGGTTTTCATAGTAAACATTAGGCCAAATACGTACCACCATTGTTCTCGTTTATGTAAAGTGCGATAAAATCATATCGTTTTCCAGTTCAATGCTAACGTTATTATAGGCATAAAGTATGCAAGTCAATTTAAATAGGTTTACAACCAAGTCCTTTTCAGTTTTTATTCAGCAGTTAAATATTATTGTTTTCAAAATAATAGCTACGCAAGCAATCGCAATCGAATGTGGAGAAGAAGCTATTGTATTGTTATTATTCAATATTCCTATGTGGTGGAATGATACAACATAAATCACAAATGAAACAGGCTTTTTCATTGTCGGTTAAGATTTCAGTACTTACCGGTTTGAAAACTTAAAAAAAACATTTTTTTTTATAAATTTGATTTAAACAATAAACCAATTCTACGCGAAAGCTACATAACCGTTAATAATCATCATCATATCAGCCGAAAGACATCCACTGCTGGACACAGGCCTCCCCTAAAGATCTGCATAACGACCGGTCCTGCGCGGCTCGCATCCAGTAGCTTCCTCGGTCCACCTTGAGGGGGGCCTGCCCTGCCCACGCTACGTCCTCCCCGGTACGTAGTCGTCACTCTTGAACCTTTACGCGCCATCGGCCACTGCCCACTGCCACTTTAGTTTAGCGCGATTCTCAGGGTTAATAAAGTACCGTAAATAAAAACAACCGATTACTTTTTACCGCATGAAATTGGCGGGTAACATCTCTTTTCAAAGGGAAATACGTTTAACTCTGGAACAAATGCAGCGGCAGCATCATCCCCCGAACTTTTAATGTATGGAGCAAACGTAAATATTGTCGCGCGACGCGAGTGTAGATAAAACGTAAGTAAGCGTAAGTCGTACTGCCGCTGGTGAACTGATCATCTTAAAAAATATTTTATCAGAGAGCAACACTGTCCTTGAGCACGTAGCATACCTTTTTTTATTACGCGAAAGTGAATTATTCCATGTGATTGTACAAATTCGCAGGAGCAGTAAGTGTACAAACAATGTACAAAGTAAAGTAAGTAAATAACTTCAAGTACTCACATTTAGACATAATCCTTGAATGTTATTCCAGCTTGAATCCTTAAACAAAAAATAATAAAAAATGTTAATTTTATAAAACTGGCTATAATAATAAAACTAACTAAATAAACGACCAGTATGCGGACTGTGAAAATACACACTATGATAATTGATAACAATAAGTGGGACCCTTATCGCTATAATAAACGATTCTCTTTTTGAGGTTACGCTAAACAAGGAGTAACGACCAAGGCACATAATAATAACAAGCAATTTATACAAAGTTAGACTTAACGTACACGTAGGTCTACCTAGCGCTCTGCTATGCGCTCTGCCAATTTTCTATCTGGCAAAATCAAATATTTTTCTAAACAATGCCTGCCTCATTAAACTCCATTCAAATAAAGGTCACTCGGGGTTTACCTTCAGCACAGCTGGATGTTTCGCACAGGTTCAAGTCCATTACCACTTCACTTTTGTTGACTTTGCGATAGGTACACGATTTTAGATACCTAGTTATACATACATCGATAGACACGACCTATATAACTGTTTTCTGTTTGCAGTTAGATGGTAATATTAATTTAATGCTATTTCAACTTATTCTACGCAACATGACACTGGGTAATTTTCTTTTCTCTTTATTGTTTAGAAAGAAATTAACGATTATAATTCCGTTTCGCATGAGTATCGCGGAGTTCGGAGAAATTGGAAGAATTTTTCCACCAAAATTTAGGTGACAGCTGCCATTGCAGCTGTCATTTGTTTCAATGTAATTTACTTTTTCTGGTAGAAGCGTACAAGAGTTTTGTAAAAAGAGCTTTTATAACTCCATTCGACAACGCAGTAGGTATTAGAAATAACTGCAACTGTTTATGAGCCAGAGATGGAATCAAGATAACGTAAACTTTTGCGTTTAAACGCCACAAAAATAGATTTCGCGAATCCTAACTGTATCTAATTTGTTTTCTAAAAGATAACACTTTTAGCCAAGGTTTGGTTGTGACATCTTCTAAGGCTATGACTGTAATTAAAGGAAACCTTCATTTTAATGAGTTAAGTAAATTCTGGTAGATTTAAGTAAAGCTTTCATCATTACTTAAAAAGACGTACAATAAATACCTTGTACATGAATCAAGGCGAAATGGAATCTAGTAAAACGTGGACATGGCCAACGGACATAGCAACTTGGACTGGGATTCATGTATAAGTAGTTAAATTTAAATAACATTGTTTTAGAAAAGTCAATATTTCACTTACTAATAATTGGTGATATAGTCAGTTTTCAATCCGATCACAACACTAAAACCTTTCGTATATTCACTAATTGCTCTAAATTTATCATTCTTAATCTATTTACACAACAAATTAATTGATTTAATTTATACTAAGTAAGTATTTATTTTGTTTTAATTACACCATGACTACATATGTTTGTTGTGAGTCTGAAATAAAAGCTATATTGTTATTTTTGTTAAAACATGTGCTATATCTACTCCACTGCATTAGCACGAGAATTTCACTAGCGTGTTGGGCTGGGAAATGCGGAACCCCGTTCACCCCATAGATTTGCGCATGCGTGGTTAATTGTGAGGTTATCGATTTTCTCTTTCTTTTCCCTTGTGATAAAGAAAGATAAAAGTACACAGTAGTAACATGCGCAGTGTTATTGATGTAAATAATTGGCGGGAAGTAATATTGTGCAGATTTTTTTAGACGCATAGGCGTGCGCGTAGGAGCTTCCTGAATTAAAGTATTAATAGTCCATAGCTGTTTTATTTTAACTTGACTTGGTCAAGTTTGAAAGAGCTATCGATTTGATACATATAATACCTCGTGGGTACCACACCATATGGCTAATAGTATAGTACAGATGAAGAAGAAGGAGGTGATCTTTGCGCGCGAAAATCTTGTTACTCTATGGTGTAAACTATACTTACATTGTAGTGTTTGGAACTTCACGTAGTGAGAAGGCCCACTTGGATAACTTTTTATTAGGTCAGCTGGAAAAAGATGACCTTGACCTGTAGATGAAAATAAACTAGACTCTTTCCAACAACAGTAACCAAAAGATATTTTTATACATCTTGATTACAGATAGGCGAACGGATTGAATTGAAACCAATATACATGCATAGCATTCATAAATTTGAAAGTCTTTTTTTGATAGGGTGGATTGGAAAAAGATGAGGAACGTGCTGTGATGTAGGAGTTGACTACAGAGACAGGAAAATCATTTTCAAACTTTATTAGGAACAGTAGACCATCATAGAAGTGGGAAAGCAAAAAAGAAAGGCGAAGATTATACAAGGTGTCTGACAGGGGTGCCCACTCTCACCTATAATTTTTAATAGCTTTATAGAACAAGCCATAAGAGAAATAGTAGATTCAGGTATTGGAAGAAATAAATTAAACGGATGAAAAATTCTAAGCATCAGGTTCGCAGACGCCATTGCAGCATTGGCTGAAAACAGTAAAGACCTACAGCTTCTTCTTACGAAAATGAATGAAATATTAAAACAATTTGGCCTGAAACTAAACTAAGGAAAACGTAAAACACTCATAACATTTAAACGTGCAACAGAACAGAACATAGCCCTATCAATTTTAATAACATTGCATTAGAACAAGTAAACAGATTCTGGTAATTATTTATATTTAGGATCAGGGACTCCAGATGTACCCCGAAATTATTCAGAAGAAAGCTATGGCTAAAAAAGATTTCAATAACAAAAAGAAACTCCTGAAAGTTAAGATCTCGAAGACGGATAAAAAACTATTGATCAAGGCATACATTTGGAGCACCGCGTTATATGCAAATGAGACACGGAACCTGACACAGAGAGACAGAGAAAGGCTAGAAGCATTTGAGATGAGGTGTTAGAGGATGATGAAAATATAAATGTCGTATCAGGAAATACAACATCTGGCAGAAAGAAGAACAGACAGGAAGTTATACGACTGACAAGAGATACCTCTTTGTCATTGATGTAGTCATCTTATCTTATCTATAATAATCCTTTTTACGTTTTAACGTTTGCTTTACAATTTTTTCAAATTAAATGCACTACATTGATTGTCAGGTATTTTGTTGTAATATCGTACACACAGAAAGGTAAAGAAGAAGATTACTTTACACGATGTTTATTTCGTCAGTTTGCATGTTTTGTGTATTTTTACCGCAGTACGTAGTGCAATCCATATAAGGCGCCTAATGTTCCAGAGACCCTTGGCTCAAGTCCCGGGGACGAGGCAGATATTCGGGAATAATGGCTGTTTCCATATATTATTATTTATACCATGTAGTTAAGGAAATATTTGAGAAAAAGGCTTGGTATCGCCCAGGTACTTATTTTTATGCACTTCACATCGTTGCAAAACAAACAATATTATGTAAAAGGTTTTTTAACAGTCTCAATATTTTTAGGGTTCCGTACCTCAAAAGAAAAAATCGCAACCCTTATAGGATCACTTTGTTGTCCGTCTGTCTGTCTGTCTGTCTGTCAAGACCCTTTATCTCACGAACGGGTAGAGGTATCCGGTTAAAATTAATACCATATATTAGGATTCATGAACCACACAAGATGTGAAAATTTCAATTTTTTACAACGACGCAATCAAAAGATATGGCATTTTATGTCCTCATCTCCATACATTTATTCAAAAATGCAAAACCTACAGGGTACTTCCCGTTGACCTAAAATTATGAAATTTGGCAAGAAGCTAGGTCTCACAGTACAAATAATGGGAAAAGTCTGAAATCATTAAATATTACAACTTTTCTAACAACTAATGGTAACCAATTGTGGTGAGCTCCCGTTTCAAGAACATTCATATAAGAGAGGGGTCAAGTTGGATGGTCGCTGAGGCGATTTTTGTTTTAGTTCTATTTAAAAACAGGAACACTTACAAACTTAAAAATTGGTATGTTTATAGTGCATAAGCTATAAAATAACAACAAATAATAAAATTTGGTCAAGCGCGAGTCGGACTCAAAAAATCTAGCACATTAACTTACTGAAATTTCAACTAATACAATTATGTTTATGTGGTGGTACGGAACCCTCAGTGCGCGAGTCCGACCAGCACTTGGCCGGTTTTTTTTTAAAGTAGCGCCACCTCTGCGTGAAGTAAGTATAAAGTCAGTCCGGGGGCAGATCTGAGGGAAGAAAATACCGCGCCGCGACCGGTTTTCAATGTGACAGGGTGCATAAGAACTCATACTTTACAAAAAAAACCGGCCAAGTGCGAGTCGGACTCGCGCACTGAGGGTTCCGTACCACCGCATAAACATAATTGTATTAGTTGAAATTTCAGTAAGTTAATGTGCTAGATTTTTTGAGTCCGACACGCGCTTGACCAAATTTTATTATTTGTTGTTATTTTATAGCTTATGCACTATAAACATACCAATTTTCAAGTTTGTAAGTGTTCCCGTTTTTAAATAGAACTAAAACAAAAATCGCCTCAGCGACCATCCAACTTGACCCCTCTCTTATATGAATGTTCTTGAAACGGGAGCTCACCACAATTGGTTACCATTAGTTGTAAGAAAAGTTGTAATATTTAATGATTTTAGACTTTTCCCATTATTTGTACTGTGAGACCTAGTTTCTTGCCAAATTTCATAATTTTAGGTCAACGGGAAGTACCCTGTAGGTTTTGCATTTTTGAATAAATGTATGGAGATGAGGACATAAAATGCCATATCTTTTGATTGTGTCGTTGTAAAAAATTAAAATTTTTAGATCGTGTGTGGTGATCCTAATATATGGTATTAATTTCAACCTGATACCTTTACCCGTTCGTGAGATAAAGGGTCTTGACAGACAGACAGACAGACAGACAGAAAGACAGACAGACAGACAGAAAGACAGACAGACAGACGGACAACAAAGTGATCCTATAAGGGTTCCGTTTTTTTCTTTTGAGGTACGGAACCCTAAAAAACCGGTCAAGTGTGAGTCGGACTCGCGCGCCGAGGGTTCCGATATACCTATAGTACTTTTGGAAGCAATAAAGTCCATTTTTAAGACCACAAAACTAAATTTGTTTGTAAAGGTTTTTTGCAGATTTCAAAAAAACTGTGCAATTTAAAAAGATCGTTTATTATTGCTGTAATGTTTATATAAATTTATATCGACTGTAATTAATTCAGATTTTTGCTACCACAAACTTCGAAGATAAGGGGGGGAATGGTATTTTTTTTTACATTTTTCATCATAACTTGAAATTTAAGAGTTGTAAAAAAGTACAAAAATATATTTTAAAATGTGCAAGTAAAGCCCTTTCATATGATACTCCACTCAACTTAGTAGCAACAATTTGAAATTTGGCCCCTCCTATTTGGCCCCCCCTTTACATCAATAATCATATATTTTTTTAATTATTTCATGTGTAATTTAGTTGGGCAACCATATTCTAAAACTATTCCAAATTTCAAGTCGATAGCGTGAGTGTTTGCCGAGATATGCAGGTGTGACAGACAGACGGACAGACAGACAGACAAAGTCGCACCATAAGGGTTCCTTTTTTTACCATTTTGGTATCGGAACCCTAAAAATACCGCCTCAGTGTGACTCGGGCTTATATCGATCCCTATTTACAATCAAAATAAAACAAAAAAAAATCATAATGTTTAATTTAATGTTACTCGATATAAAATACTAAATTAAAACTACTTAAGCAATAATTAATTACAATAAGAACTAGGTTTAATAATATAAATAAAACGTTATTTATTTTTCAGAACAACATGTTCCAAAAAAAATGCTAATCTTTTTTAATCTAGTAGGTACAGTCAAGAGCAGGTCAAGCTTGACATTAGTAGCGCGATTCTAGCCTCAATGACAGTGGAAATAAGAATGCTGCAAAGTACAATATGTCAAGCTTGACGTCCTCCTCACTGTACAGTCAAGTAAAAAGCAGTTCAAGCTTGTCACTCGCAGCGTAACTTCAACTCCTACACCTATTGAAATAAGAACGGTGCAAAGTCCAATGTGCCAAGCTTGACGTAAATCGGAAACAAAAATTAGAAATTTTCCACGTCTCAGTCCTTTTCCGAATTCATTTCATTTGGCTTTGACTAACTAATGTAATGGGGTACTTACTATACTTACGTGAATAACAATTTATTGGATCAATAGTATTTTTTAAGTAGTACTATCAAGAGCAGGTCAAGCTTGACTGACTGGCAGTGTGACTTTAGCTCCTAAACTTATTGAAGTAAGAATGGTACAAAGTCCAATGTGCCAAGCTCGAAGTGCTCTAAAATGTACTAGCGCAATAGAAGAGAAGTAGTAGGTACTATTATAGTACCTATATTAACCCTATCGCACCCCAACCCCATCCCAAGGGGATGATGGTATTTCACGTCCACCACCTTAGATTTCAAAATTGTTGTAGTTTTCGTAATCAGCGATCCAATAAAACATAAACACGACACCCATATTGATTTTTAGACATATCAACCCTATCGCACCCCAACCCCATTCCCAGAGGGTGATGGTATTTCACGTCCACCACATTGGATTTCAAAATTGTTTTAGTTATCGTAATCAGCGACCTGATAAACCATACAAACGATACCCATATTGGCTTTTAGACTTTTTCACCCCATTAAGGGGTTGAATTTGGGGTGGAATTTCAATAGCAGCGATGTATGTTCCATAGAACTACAACCCTAATGCCTAAATCATAAATTTAGTGGATATTACTTTGAAATGAAGGAGCTACAACTTCATCCCCCTTTTCACCCCTTAGGGTGTAGAATTTTCAAAAACCCTGAGATACTTGAAACTTAATTTTTAGTCGTCAGTCTAAATACAAATTTTGACGATCCTAACTTCAGAACTGACGGACTTTCAAACAAACTTTCATCCCTTATTTCACCCCCTTAGGGGATGAATTTTGAAAAATTCTCAAACACGTACTTTTTAATTTTTTTTACCAAAAGCTCAAAAACAATTTTCTATAATTCTACCTTTAAAAATAAAAGACTTACAGACCAACATACGGAAAAAATATCATCCCCTTTTTCACCCCCTTTTGGGGGTTCCGTACCTCAAAAGAAAAAAACCGGCCAAGTGCGATTCGGACTCGAGCACTGAGGGTTCCGTACCACCACATAAACATAATTGAAATTGAGTTGAAATTTAGTTAATGTGCTAGATTTTTTGAGTCCGACAAGCGCTTGACCAAATTTTATTATATTTTATAGCTTATGCACTATAAACGTACCAATTTTTAAGTTTGTAAGTGTCCCCGTTTTTAAATAGAACTAAAACAAAAATCGCCTCAGCGACCATCCAACTTGACCCCTCTCTTATATGAATGTTCTTGAAACGGGAGCTCACCACAATTGGTTACCATTAGTTGTGAGAAAAGTTGTAATATTTACTGATTTCAGACTTTTCCCATTATTTGTACTGTGAGACCTAGCTTATTGCCAAATTTCAAAATTTTAGGTCAACGGGAAGTACCCTGTAGGTTTTGCATTTTTGAATAAAAGTATGGAGATGAGGACATAAAATGCCATATCTTTTGATTTTGTCCTTGTAAAAAATTTAAATTTTCAGATCTTGTGTGGTTCATGGATCCTAATATATGGTATTAATTTCAACCTGATACCTTTACCCGTTCGTGAGATAAAGGGTCTTGACAGACAGACAGACAGACAGACAGACAGACAGACAGACAGACAGACAGACGGACAACAA